>OU862882.1:116331-10116331 GCA_917880725.1 Selenia dentaria | reverse complement strand
TTGCGCGTACCATTTAAGCATGCAGAAGGCGGGGTCCATAGCAGCTCAAAAGCTCCGTACCGTAGTACACCAAATTAGACCCGTAGAAATAGGAGGATTGACATTTATTATTGCAAATAGGCAGCTTTTTAAAAATTGCCTTGTAAATTTGTAAATCTAAAATTTGCGTTGTCTGGGTGTTAGAAATAGAGAAAGATTGAATTTAAATGTGATCGGAGCCCTCTCCAGTGACAATTGCAGACTTAAAAGAGTTCTAATATCAGAAGTTATATGGGATTCCATAGAACTGGTTTAGTTTAACTATTTCCAGTAGATATGCATCATTCTCAAATTAAATTAGATAATCGCTTTTATAGATCCGTCATTCCCAAGCCATAGCTTATTATATTTTACGATCCTTACCCATTTATGTACAGTTACAATCACTCTGGTCTTGTTTTCTGAAATAAACTATTATATTACTACTTACAAGTGATTGCTAGATCTGAGGGTACCATAAGGCACTGAATGAAATTACTTACATTCATTTAAAATTATTAAATGCATCAAACATGTCATTGATCATGCAACCAGCGAGGTTCATACTTCTGGTGCTTTACCATAAAGCACGCACTAATAACCGCATCTACTTAGAAGAAGAATTAGGTACGTATTTATTGATGTGTGGTATCAGCCTACTAAATAAATTTATCGTTGATTCCTATTGACCGGCAAATGAATAACCTGACTGATGCCGTATCGTCCTCATGGAAATGAGCTCGGAGCACTTGCTTCAGTTGGGCGGGAGAAATAACAGACACATAATAAATAATCACAGAATTATTATAAACTACGTACGTACACAATGGTCACTCTCCGCCCCGCGCAAACCACACCCCCACTCCCCGCGCCTCAGCGCGGGATCTCAGAACTGCTCAGTCGCATCTCTGCGAAAGTACTCGATAGCACTCCTTGCTTTCCGAATGGAGTCAACACCGATTTTGACGACAATAATATTGTTCTTCATTCCAATTCAATATCGCGATTTTGACAGGTGATATCTGTTAGCCATTCGGAATGGGTTGAAATTATGCTACGGCACAAGATATTAAGATTTTAATATCTTGTGCCGTATTAATTTTAATTTTAGATTAATAGAGAACAAAAGTTAATATTCTACAAGATATTTAACCTAGTGAGCTACCGACTATGATCAAATTTGCAAACCAGAGTTGCAAAAACCCCGCAAAAAAACAAGTGACTGTCGCTTTTTCGTTGATATTACCGATCTGGTATCTTTCAAATGATAATTTGTTATGTAAAAAAAATTTCCAGGTCCATTACAGCATCAAAAAACAAAACATTAGCTAAAATCTAGTGTATATTTGAATAGATAACATTTTTAATTGGATCTTTATTTGATTTGGCCTTGGCATACCTGTATGCCAAGGCGGCTTTACGAAATGTTTTTTGGCATACAGGTATGCCAAGGCAGCTTTACGGGTTAAGGAGACAGAATGGAAATAATATAATTCGCGCGCGCCGCAAACGTTTGCAGGACTAAAATCGTAGTAAAACAGCTAGTTATTTGTTTTATTTTATATCTGTAAACGAGGTAAATTTACACTGGTTACCCAGAACATCTTCCTTTATTCTATTATTATGTTATCTGTTTCTTTTTAGTCAAATTATAGAGGTAAAGTCAACCGAAAAATACATAAAAACGTGAACCGCAACAAAAAAATAACAAATGAAATAAATTCTACAGAGACTAATTTATCTCTCAAGCAGGTGTAAAAGGAGTAAACATACAATCACAACGGTATAATAGACTATGAAAACCTATACTACCTATTTTATAAATTATCCATAATAAATCCAAAAATTGTCATACATACATATACTCTAACACTAACCAAATAGATCTCAAAATCGTATTCCCACTCGTTATCAAAACAATATGGCGGCTGCCTTTATCAAACTACGGGAATTGCTCACAAAACCATAATATAAGAGGATTATAAGTTTTTCTTAGGTTTTTACCTCGAAATGGTACTTATTCACGAAAACAATACACTAGCACATGCACTGCTGCGAAAGTTTAAGAGATATGGTATCGACGCCCATTTTTTTTTACTAGCCTACTGATAAGCAAAATAATTTATATTTCTATGTAAAAATGATTTCTAGGTGCTTATTAGTATTAAAAAAAACATCTAATAAACCGAAATGTATTCTATATTTGAACAGTTAACGTTTATGCTCAGTCCTAATATGGGTTTTGACTGCGGTACACCGGTGTACCAGCGCCGCTTTGTGCAATGTATAGATTTGGCCACCAGTGTACCGGCGCGTGTTTATAGGTTAAGAATGACGGTCACAGCGCTAAAATCAATATTGACTTCAATAGAAAAGCAGGGACTGTCTCGATTATTTGGTTGAAGGTAATTTCAAAATGCATTCGTTATGCATAGTTGTGTAACCCTGCAGTGTGTGCAAAATTTATTTAGCATCCTTTCTTGACGTCTAATATGGCATATATTAGATGTCCAGATAAGTAGGCGGGCTACGAGACTAGGTATTTTATTTTGTATACACAAAACTCTCCAATCAAAGGGAGACTGCCGAGATACACGTATCATGTTAACTTATACCTGTTAACTAGCTATTGTAATGGAATGGAAGCTGTAACATGTGTGCGTTGAACTTTGACATTTGCCCTTTCTTACATCCAGCATTAAGAAGCTCGTAAGGCTTTTCTTATTTCAAAAGAGAACTCAAACACCGTCTCCGAATTCATTCACACATTCAAGATCGTGATCTTGCCTGCTTCTTGCCTCAGGGGACACAATATTAAAAGGTACGTCAATGCAAATGACACGAAAGCATTTCTCCGGTGCACGGTGGTAACATTGCGATAATACTTACGACGTATTTACCAGTAAAGTTACCCTAAACGACGCGTACGGTGAGCGAATTGAAGAGCGCGCACGCGAATGTGGGGACTACTAAGGATGTTCCAAAGTGAGTTGGTTGGACTGGTGCAACGAACGATGTCGATTTGAAAAACTTTGGAATAGTTATTTGTTATCAGAGAGCAAAGCCATCACCCTATAGGTATGGCACAAGTGTCGTTTGTTCCCAACTCGGCGCAAACATATGACGCGGGCGCAGGTCGTAACAATCACTAGGCCGCCGCAGCGGCCCAAGACGATCTAGTCGATAGTGTAGACTCGCCTATTAAGGGACCTGAAGGCCTGCATGGTGATAAATTTGTTGTTTTTACTAAACATAAAATATACGAAAGATTGACAGTAGAAAATAGTGGTACTAAACCATAGTGGCAAGCGAACTGCCCTGCCAAACACTCCTATTACTTGACGCGGAAATAGTTTTAGGAGACGAGTCACGCTATTATGAGGGGTCACCTTTCAGTGAATTCCTACACTATAATCCCACTACATAACTGATTTGTATCAACCAAGGACACTTCCTTGGTTGGAACAAATC
Organism: Selenia dentaria; assembly: GCA_917880725.1. NCBI lineage: Eukaryota > Metazoa > Arthropoda > Insecta > Lepidoptera > Geometridae > Selenia > Selenia dentaria. The sequence goes on along the minus strand of OU862882.1, from coordinate 10,112,842 downwards.
AGTCATGCATTGGTCTTCTTCTTAAGTACTAGGGCTTTTTGCAAAAGTTTTGGTGAGTTCCACCACTTTAAACCACTTTGTCGCCTGATATTCTGCTTTCAAACAGTAGTGTTAAAGCAGTTGTGGGTTAACAAGTTAACTTACTGATCGAAGAAGATTAGTCGTCGCAGGGTGGGCCAATAAGGGCGGCGAAAACTTTACTGGATAAATTTAGCTACGATTGTGGATTGTGGGTTGGTGAACGATTACCCACTCTCGTAAACGCAGCAGAAGCCTATGTGTCCAAGGGCACGCCGCTGCGGTAGCTATTGGTTCTCGATTGCTTTTCGATATAGGTAAGGACCTATATCGAAAAGCAATCGAGAACCAATAGCTACCGCAGCGGCGTGCGACATGAAGATGGGATTGCGGGCAAGACATGCCAGTTAATGTGTGATTATATATTGTCATTATGTGCCATTACCGGTGCTAATAGTCTCGGTGGCGGCGGCGGCTTGACGGCACACGACACGACACACGAAAATAAATAAAAAACCGACAAAATTATTTTAAGAAACCACCGTTTAAAATATTAAGTTATGTCAGAAATGTGAAAGCCGCATTCCGGGCTTTGCGCTCGTCAAGCATGAATGATGCGTTATGAATTTTTCACGACTTCACGTTTTAGATATTTTCTAGGTCTGTTTAACAAGCTACATTAATAAACTTTCTGCCAGTTGAACTGCGAAAATAAAATTGGTATTGATTTAAATAGCTAGCTACAGGTTTAGGTTCACATGAGTGAATATTCTAAAAAAATGCAGAATATTTAATAATATTTACAAAAAAGACTACCATATTTTACCAGAATATATTATTTGCAATAGAATCATCATAGATGTTTGGGCATTAATTAGCCACAACCACAACTCAAAATGTTTAAACTCACAAAGTATGAGTTGTACATTCTAGACTACATTCTAGAATTCTAAGTAAGTATCATTGGTATATTGTCCAACTTGCAAATACTATATAATAAACTGACGTAGCGCATTTATGTTCACTTGTTAGTTAAAACAAGAGTAGGTGCGATTTGCCAACCGGAGTTTTTGGTCCATATTTGCTCTAGACAAATTCGCTAAGAAATAGGTATTGTTATTATTGGATACATACTTGTGGAGCTTTGTATTAAGTACATAAAAAGGCGGGAACTTTGCTGCGGCGCTATTTACCTAGCTTTAAAGAGGAGTTTCGAACATGAGTATAAATGGTCAAGTGTTTCCGAGATAATCGGTTGTGAGTACTGCGAAAAATTGCCGCTGATAAGATGCTCGCATCAGGTCTACTATTCGCAGAACTACTAGTAAATAAATTTAGCTCACCTGTAGGTCGCGTTTCAGGATGTAACGGAACAGGCTCTGGATGAGGATTCCGTCACGATTCACAAATATAGAGGCATAAAAAGTATCTTGGTATGAACAAATATTGATGAAATTTAGAAAATCAAAAGTAGAAGAAACCGTTAATGTGTGTATTGAGATTAAGATGTTTAGTCGGGTATTTCTTATAGGAAGATTATACTTATTGAAAATGATAAGCAGCATAGAATATTTAAGCTATCAAGATATTCTATGTATTAACCATTTAAATCGATTGTTCAAACAGAACTGATAAGTTACTTCAAGGAAAAGGAAATGTTGAGTAATCCTTTAAATACATAAAAGTTATAAGTAAAATTAATAAAACTACCATGAAAATAAGCAGCATTGATATTTCTAACCATACAAAGATGTGGCGACGACTCGCTACGATCTCCTTGTAGGTAATACATACTCCAAGTTATACATAAAGAGTTCCTTTAACTTTTACTTTTCTGTTTGTCAGTTTCAAATTTAAAATTAGATGATGTTTTTATGACAGCGATTCGGACAGGGTTTTTATGTAGATTGATGTAAGGTGAGAACAAATGTGCAAGGAATATTTTACTCTCTACCACATGTGTATCATTTAAATTACGAGAGAGAAACACTTTCTCCAGTGCTAGTAACAGCGGCAAGGATCACAGCTGGAGTTCGCTGCCAGTATCTAGGTACGCATCGGTGTTCCCTCCGGTGTCCTCATTGGTGACCCCGACGTGATGATGAAAATGAGTTAGTGCTGTAGATGCCAAAAAGAAGGTATGAATTTTGCTATTCAAATATAATGGTGCTTCCTGCATCGGCTTGATCGTGATCGAATATGGAATACTACGCGCGAGTTCTATATATTGAGTCAGGAACGTATCTGTGAAATGATCGAAATATATCGAAGATTATTGCTCGGAATGTTTCCTGAAATGACATCGACCAATTTTCGCTGCGACTAAGGCTAGTGATACATCGACGTTTTAATGCCTACCATTCGGCAGTTATTCTAGTCAATATTTTATTAATGTGAGGAACACGTTTTTGTTACGCGTCCGTGTATTTGAGTTTGGGTTAGACTGTCTACTCTGATTCTAGCATGAGAATGCGGTAATAAATTATAGCAATTGAATTATTTGCTGAAAGTATCAAATGTAATATTTAAAATCAAATGATAATTCGTAATGATAAATAATACTATTAAGAAGAGATAAATAAGATTATAATCGCTTATAGACGCAAACTCTACATTTGGAAAACTACCAAACGGACTTAGTAAGGCCTTACTAATTTTGGGGTAAATAGAAGAGGTTCTTGGCATGATGGAGAACATTTGTGTCACAGTAAAGAGCAGCTCTTAATCCAGCATTCGAGTTGTAAGCCTTGAACATGCCAAGAATCTTACTTTCTAAATCATAATAAAACTAGAATTCTACGGCAAATCTAAAGAAATCAAACTAATTACTTACAATATGAAAATTAATGAAATATATTATATGTTTAAATTATAGAGATATCTATCAATAATTTACTCGGCAAAATAAAACTAACTAATATAATAATCATCATATTAAATATATGCCTGCTAGTATTGAGTTAACCAATACAACAAAGATTCTGCTGATACTTTAGTATTTGAAATAATTGATTTTCCAGCAATGGTTCAATAGATGTGATGTAAAACACTAGTAATCTAAGTATAGCAATCTCGTATAAAAAGGAGATTTATGTATGTGGTAAAACTTATCAAACTTGGTCAAGCAATGCAGCACCTTGAGAATTCTTGTAAACCACAAACAAGGGTCTAGAGATTTCTCTAAGTCACTGATATTATTTCCCATATATTGCTTTCAGTAAATAAGTAAATGATTAAACTTGAACAATTGAACTATTCAGGGAATAGTGGCTGATAATATTTATCTAAAGGAATTGGATAATCAGCGTAGTAGTTACTGATCACAAGAGATTTCTAAAGCGCCTATAAAGTGTAATTTTACTTTAATTTCACATTTATTTCCTAGCAGTTTTCATAAACGAAACAAATAGTACATATTATAGAGACACTTAGTCTGCAAGAGATTATATCAATCTTATCAACAGCTAAATGCTCATAGCAACAAACATAAATCTATAAAGAAAGCTAGTTATATAATTAACAGGTTTATAACTGTTATTAATAATAACGAAAATCATTTGTATATCTGATATTATTTAATGGAGTTGTTTATATATTATTTCACTTATCAAAACTGATTTATCATATTTAACAGATAGTTTTGCAAGCTAATAATTATATAGTAAAACTTGCAAATATCCTACTGTTTCTATGTTCTATGGTCAAATAACATAGACCTTAAATTCAGAAACTTATATTGATGATAAATATCTTACACGATTAGAAGTCAAATCAAGTACATAAGCTAGAAATCTAGGATCAGCTCAGTCAGTCAGTCTGTAAGAATTAAGTATTTGCAATCTAGTATGTTCATCGCAATTTTTCGTTATCAGCTAGCAGTTCAGTAATGTAGTAGTAGGTTATCCATCGTAATATCAGAATACCTAGGCGTTGCTATTGGTTTCTCTAGGCATCTATAGTTCTGAATAGTTTTCTCTGTTTCAATTCTTTCCGAAAAGAGCAAGGTTACAGCAGCGGTACACAGTGTTAGACCTCCTAGACTAGACGATCATTGGCCAAAACGAATATTAGAATAAAAGTAAAAAGGGGGGGGGGGGTTGTTACAAGGAATCATTTTATGATTTGTTTTGATGATCCTAGAATTGATGATAAAACAATGAAAACCAAAGTAAATCCTTTGTTCTTGCATATTTTTCGTAATAAACCAGTTATGATTTTGAAGAACAAACGTCATTGATCTTCATTTTACAAGTTTCATACCTCAGAAAGACTATTAAAGCGATGCAAACTAAAAATCTATACCGGAAATAAAAAAAGCTAAACCACAAGCAATCTTACCACTCGAAGGGTTCCATTAGACACGTCATATTAAGACAGTAAGGATGGAAATCAGGGAGTCGATTAATTCACAGCATATGTCGATAGCAATCAGTCCATCCGTAGTAGCTACGCATAATGTATTAAAAGCATGTGTGAACCAAGTTTATATTAGTGCATGTCGAAGCTCACTTTTTTCGTTCATAGAAGTGATCGAATAAGGCGTAACTTAAATTTGATATTATATTAGAATTAATAATGGAAAAGTATTGATAGTGTGGCGTAAGTCAAAGTCAAATTCAAAATCATTTATTCAATTTAGGCATCAAATACGCACTAATGAACGTCAACTTTTCATTATAATGCACTTTAAAAACTCTACCGCCGCGTTCCAAAATATATAGAACCCACCGAGAAGAAGCAGCAAGAAACTCGGGACCATTCTTTTTATATAGATGTTTACAATGGTAGTACTTAGGTACTACAAATATTACATTTTATGGGTGGCAGAGAGACAGCTTGCCAGAAGTGGAGTATTCCAAGCATCTTTATCTTCTATATAATGTCGAACTTTATAGTAAGCTTTTTTTTATTAAAAACGTTTTTACAGTCATCTTGAATTTGTCCTCTGTGAGCTCAGTTATGTGTTTTGGGATTTTATTGTAAAAACGCACACAATTTCCTAGGTATGACTTATTAGTCTTCGCAAGTCTAAAACTAGGTACAGCTATCCTATTTGTATTTCTAGTATTAAAAGTGTGGTGATAACTATTTAACTTATACCTATTTATGTAAATTTTTACGAACAAACATTATATTTTCAAATACACATAAGGAAGGTAACGTTAATATATTGATTTTTTTAAATAAATCTCTCAAAGATTCACAGGAACCCATTTCGTATATAGCTCTAATAGCAGTACCTTATATCCAAATATCGTAGAATCTTAATTGTTTATCATAATTATTATGGAATGCACAAGCCGAGCGGGAGGTTCTTAACTACTATTATAAAGCTGAAGTTTATTTGAACGAGCTAATCTCAGTAACTGCTGATTCGAATTAAAAAAGTCTTTTATTGGATTGGATAGCACATTTATCTAGCTAGGAGGACTATAGCACAGAATAAGAAATAGCTACAACAGGCTATACAACATCACGCTATGCGAGTGAAGCCGCTTGCGGGTCAGCTAGTAATATATAATTAGTGTTATGCCGTTCTTATAACAATAAACAAATTATTCTACTGTTCAACGTACCCTCTTAGATAAGGAATCCTAGAGCCTATTGAGTATGTGGAAATTGTGGACACATCTACAAAATTATACATTAAACTCTAAATAAAAGACAGAAACATAATAAAAAAAATAAAAAATAAAAACATAACTTATCAATACCGATTAAGTGACCACAGTCCGGGACTGTACCATTACTAATAATTACTACAAATATGAGCCTTGATTTAGTTCCCTAAATCAATGGTATCGCAAGGCGGAGAGATCGTGTGCACTTCACACTTTAATACCTTCGAATAAGGTCTTCTTTTGGAAAACCCATAGGTTTCCTTTAGCTTAGCCGGTAAAGGATACAGGAGACATTAGACACAACCGACATGTTAACGTTTCTTCAAAATTAGCCACGCTTGTATACCTTTTGTCTTACCCAGCAAAACCCTCCTTTTTCTAAATTATATCACGTAGAGAAATTGTGTAAAAACAAAATATACCATTTCGTCACGCCTGTCCACGCCACAAGCTATTTATTTTGACTCGCTAATAAATTAGTTTCTCGTTCCACGTGAGAAATTGAAATAGCATTGGGTTGGTAAAAAATCTTTAATTTATTGTGCTTTCATCACACGTCCTTTTTAGTCCCTTGTTATTGATTTATTGTCTTATAAAATAGACAAAATAGTTCGCGAGTAATAAAATCGTTTGAGCATTTGTAAAAGTAAAATAATGTATATTATGTTCCGTTGGTGCCGTGTGTTTCTTGTGTAAACCATGGTTTAACCCTTTGCGTCCCAGAGACGTACATATACTTCAGTTTCATTCATAAATCTTTTGTTTTCATTATCACGGTATAGGAAGGATTAAGGAAATTTCGTGTATGAAATTCGCCCAAACTATGGTGTACACTCGGGACTATTTTTTAAGTCCACGTTTTATAATAAGGTGGTTTTAAGTACTTTAAAATTCGGAATATCATTCACTGAATTGTGATGGGCAAGTGCCAGGCGAGCGACTTGCTCTTCTCGTCACTGATGAACAAAAAATGTATCGTGCGTGGTGTGTGTGGAGAAGTATACAGATTATGACTAGCAGTTCTGAGAACAGTAGACCTCACAAGCACAGTGTTATTTTGCGCCAATTTTTTGCAGTCTGAGGTATCTGCAGGTCATCAAAATTCAGTACAACTTTAGAAAGATTAATTTCGATAATATAAATATCGATTTAGATTATGTAATAATATTTATTTCGACAAGACCTTAACCAATATTGCTAAAATTGTATATGTTTTTGGTACCAATTCATATTCTTGACGAATATCACCAAAATCAGCCAGTTTTCAAACTTCATAACCTATTATCTCGGCAACCACTTGACCAATTATGCTCATATTTAAAATTCATCTATAAAGTCAGGTACCTAATGTGTTTACCAAATTTTATCAATGTTGGTCGATAATGCTGCAGAAAACTCCCCCGTTTTTAGGGAAAGTAAATAATATACCTAAACAAGAAATAGTCCTAACTCATAAATTGCCAAAACAATATATTTATTAAATAGTATGAATACCAAAATTCGTCAAGATGGTTGAAAAATGCGACCTGTACAGGGAGACCAACATACAACCTAACAACTAACAAACACCAAACCTAACCTACAATTACCTACCTACGGACAGATGAAAGTCAATTTGGCCAGTTAAAGCAGAGACGCTTTGCTATCTCGATCAATAAAACCCTACATCAGCAAATATTGAGCATCCGTTCGTACTAGTCTTTAGGCCTATGCTCCGCACTGGACTTCTTCAATACCTATGTAGATTATGTAGGTATGGTACCATTTTGTGACAGCGTACTAGCTTTCTTAATTATGATAATTACATCCAATTTGAAGTCCTTGAACAAGCTGTAAGAACAAACCACTCGACACATGTCACGTCCCCCACAAAGGGGTACAAATTAAGTGGGCGTAGCGCGAGACGCACTTTAATTGCACGCGACCGTTTAGTATTTTACTTTAGTTGTATTTAATTATTTTTTGTAAGGCTGTAGAAAATGTATTGTATATAGTTAGGCAGATAGCACATAGCATGAGAAAACTTTTGTTTGGGTTATTAGTTAAGGGTAATTTTATTTTAAATTGGTTTTATTTTCTCTGTAAGATTTTAACCACACGTGCTGCAATACCTGGAAAAGTAGTATGGTTTCTGAGAATAAAAATATATTATTGGCCAAATTTGGTGAATGGCGAGTCTACGGGTTACAAAGCTCATATCTTGATATTTCTTGATTATACCTAAGTGGCGTGCAATTGGAGAGGCATATGTCCAGCAGTGGACTGCGACAGGCTGATGATGATGATGATCTTGATATTTTATCAGTTATGGTATCAAATTTAATGCAGCAAAGTATTTATAGAGACGTATAAATTATTATGCATTGGAGTCAATGCAAACGTAAATATAAATTAAAAGTAATTTGTAGTCTTTTTTCATTTTCGTCAATAGTAAAAAATAAAAATAAACTAAATATGCAGTTATTGTTTTCTTATAAATCGAGGGCATCCTCTCATGAGTAAACTCTAACTCTCGTGGTTTCGGACTTGGCCACCTGCCAAAAAACCACCCTGCATATTGTTAGTGTTATAGTGTGATGATCACTCTTTTAATTTATTTTATTTATACATGTTTTTACGAGCATACATTATATTTTTAAATGTATACAAGAAAGGTTAAACTGCTTATTTCTTCAAAATAGGTACGTCGCTTAAAGATTCGCTAAGATCCATTTCGTGGATAACTCGACTCGTAAATATCTGCAGATTTGAAATGGCATATCATCAGTTGAACCCCGATTAGTTAATCTGTATGAAATGACATGACTGTATCACATATACACTGTAAAGTATGCAAAGTAGTCTGTCTAATCGAGCCGTAGAAAGGTCTGTCAATTTATTATTTTATGAACCGAATAATTATATCAGAATTAAGTCTTCCAAGTAGTACTTTTATGTGAATATACTGCAGAATTAAGTCTTCCAGGTTGTAATTTTATGTGAATAAACAGCAAAATTAAGTCTTCCAGGTAGTTTATGTGAATATAAATCTGAATTAAGCCTCGCAGGCAGCACTAAAGGCGAAAATAAGTTATAAATTATTAGACGACTACCAAGAGATACGAGAGAAAGCGTTGTTAACTTGACTGTATTCACTAACCCTATCTAAGTAAAAAATTAATGATGTGTATAATAATCGTACTTTCACATAGATCTTTGACATGGTAAATCGTTAATATTTGCTAGTTTCTGTTTAATTTTATTTGTGGGTACAAATAAAATTAAACAGAAACGGCAAATCTAAGAATTGTCGCTTCCAAGCGTTATACGAATTTGGACCTAAGTATGAACAGAATAAAAACTACCAAAATTTACTAAAAATAGATTTTAGTTTGCTAGTTTAGTTTGGTGTTCTGAACAAGCGAATTACTACTCGTACCATTAGCTCTTTTTTTTATAATGCTGTTTGTGTCTTTTTAAGATTACCATTGCAAATTGTGCTACGGGAACAAATAAATATGAACATGTTACACATTTTATTATTTTGTACCATGAGCTGTTAATAAGTGCCAATCCATATATAACAGACGTATTACCAGCTCAGTCGATGATAGCCGTCGCATTCACCGCAGCTCCGGATATATATATATATATATCGCACCTTGAAAACAAAAGTGGCGTTATACAAAAATTGACATTTTTCAGTATGACCATTTTAAGTTTTTGACGCAGCATTTTGGCCGATACCTTAGCAAATAACTGGAAGAAAAGAATACAATTAATTTCATTTATCAGTTTGACTATCTTAGTTAAGTTATGTTCTGAAAACATGCCAGTATATTATGGAGTTATTTAGAAAACATGGTTTTAAAAAAAAGTTCCGTATAATGCCACTTTTGTTTTACGTAAACCTACCGTGTTTTAGGATAATTACCCAAAGATTAATAATGGAAATAAGAAAAAAGAAACAGAAATAAAACGAAATGATGTTTTTTATAGAAGAAACATTATTTATTTGGGAAAAACAATGTTTTTCGTTGAAATGCAAGTTTTAGGTATAAATCAAAATTTTTGGGGGTATGAATTAAAACTTACAACTAATAACAATGAAACAAACATTAAACTTAAACATAAAATTAACTTTAAAGAAATAAGTATTTTTCTCAAAATAAAAAATAAAGTCTTTTAGAAAATAAACTGATCTAAATATACTTATAAGTGATACCAATTATTTTATTGAGATCATCTAAAATACGTAGGTTGTATCAAAATTATCGTTTGGTATCCTACTGAAATATACTTTCGTAGTAGGAGGTATAATAACTGGGAATCAAACCAGCATTAATGAGGCTCCTTACGTCAGTTTTCTTTCTTTCGGATATTTCCAATTTACGCTGATAAAGCGGTTTGAGTTCTGTAGGACGATTATTTCTATTTGTTCTTTTAGTCAAATCAAGCTCTTTAAAATCATCAAAATACGATGTTTTATACTGTATTTTAATCTCGTTATGTTCATTTTTCTCAATTTTGATAACTTTTATATCCGACAACTTCACAACTTGGCCATCTACATCTTTATTTAGTCTAGGAACTGGTAGTTGCTTTATATCTATGAAATCGCCGTAACCCATTTCATTTACAATAAGGTGTTCCACGTTTTTTAGCACTTCGAATAGCAGAAATATATTGCGAAGGTACGTATATGGCTCCAGATCTAAGACATCGCTTAACTTGTTTCTCAATTACAGAATGTACAGCATCTCCCTCATTCTGAGTATGCCCACGTATAAGGAACTTATGTGTTATGGACTTAATTTTTAAGTATTGGACTGCGTAAATATAAACTCCAATAATAAACTGGTTCTTCTGCTGACCGCAGCAATTATCAGAGTAAAAAATTATGTCAAGATATTCGTCGGCACAAGAAGATTTTTTTTGTAAATATTTTAAAACACAAGTACCTATCTCATTTGCTCCTCGGTGTCCTTGAGATTCATCCCAGAAGAAGCATTCAGTTTTGTCAAGTTTAAGCTCAGAGATGGTAAAGTTCAAGCAGTTAATTTTAGACTTATAATAAAACGTAGAAATCTCACCATTTGGTACTGTCATTACGGCTTGCAAATCATAACATGCGACAATAAAACTAGGCGACACCATTACTTTATCATTAGCCTTTTCCTCACGACTCTTTTCTTTCTCTGCTAAGTGTTGATCGTACTTTTCTTTAAGAGCAGCTTTATCAACACTTTCTGCGAGCTTGTATATAGAGCATTGCTCACATTGGTCCTTTTTGGAATAAAGAAACCAATGTTAAATTTTTCGTTAAATATTTTTCTGTAGGTATGTATCATTACGTAGGATAATCCTTGCTTTATACAGTCTTCTTTATAATCAAAATAAATATCTGTTAAGGTTTTTCCGCCGTCGATGTATTCTCTTGTCGTTTGTTGCCGTAAATAATGGCTTTCAATTCTAGGAATACTATTAATATGACGTTTAACTCCTTCAATCAAATCTTCAGGTATTTTTTTATGCTGTCCATGCTTACCTCTTTGTTCTCCTTTTAATATACCTGTTGTACTATTCTTCTTCTCTATTACAGTTCTAATACATCTGTCAGTTATATCCAATGTATTCTTAAAAAATGTTTTACATACTTTAGTTCTAGTACCATTTATATTAAAATAAAAAGCATTCTTCAACTTTCTATTGGAATCAACTCTCTTATATTGATACTTTGGTTTAATTTCTTCCATATTGCGAGCGATGTATTCTCGTTGTCTTATCAGCGAAGCCATCCCCCAATAATCTTCAAAAATTTGATTCCTCAAATCTTCATTAATACTCTCTGAGCATTTTAAGCGACAGGTCGATTCACATGTTGGTTTTAGAAACTTAGCTGGGAAAACCTTTTTTGTTTTGGAGCTTGAAACGTATTCTTTTCCGCAGTCTTTCAATATCTTAGAAATATAGGCAACCCTTTGGTTCTTTTTCTTTTTCTTCTGTTTTTCGATATTATCTGTAGCTGGTGGAATATCCACTGCAATATCGTTATCTTCGTTCCCAGCACTTGGGTTATTAGAATCAACAGCTGGTGCAATATCTACTGCAATATTATTATCTACATACCCAGAACTTTGGTTATTCGAAATCACTTCCGTACAATCATTAACAAATTCTAAATTATTGTCACTTACATTGGTAGTTTGAGTGGTGGCTGGACAAATATTTGGTAGATCGGGTGCAGTAGGAGTTGAAGATGAAACAGATGATTTGCTGGAAGATGAAGATGAAGATGATGATGAGGAGCTCGAAGACGACGATGAACTGGAGCTTGATCTACGGCATGTTTTCTTTGAAGGTGCGTATGTTGTATCATCGTCAGAAGCGGGTGAAAAGTCACCATCATCGTCGTCGCAGAGGTTTTCTTTGTTCTGAATTGGTAGCACAGCTGGAAATGTATGTTTGCTAGTTGTTGGCAAATTGAATGTTGAGGTTGAGGGTTCAGGTTCTGAACAGTTTTGTTTATTTTGAATGGCTAGCATTAATAATTTTCTACCTCTGGACGGATTCATGTTGATAACCTTAAATAAGGAAAGAAAAAACGTTTCTCAAATGCAAGAATGACATCCAAATATAGATACAGAATATGAAACATCCAAATCCAAATATAGATAAAACAATTTTGGAAATCTCTATAAGTAATAAGAAAACATAATTTAGGTTTTAATTCGCTATAATAACGTCATTAAAAAAAATGTAGATGTTATATTTTTAAAATAGTGGCAGTATGCTCAATATGACGCTTATTTAACAAAATGAAACATCATCATCCTCTTAACTTTATAGTATTACTGGCACTAAGAACAATAGGACACTAAACTTAAAGAATAACTTAAAACATCAACATTTTAATAATTTTGTTTAAAAACAGACACTAAAAAGAAAATGCCAGTTTTTATTCACTAAAAAAATGGCGATTTGAAATAAAATAACCTAAAAAATTACACTATGGTTATAATGCCATTTATGTTTTTATCAGTTCAGAAAATTATTACAGACAATAACTTTAAAAAAGGCACTAAACAAAAAATGACATTTTTAAAATAAATCAAAAATAATATTTCAGTGTAACATTAACTAAATAAGCGACACTAAACATAAAATGTCATTTTTTTATTCATCAAAAAATTTGTTTCAGTATTACTTTAACTAAATAAGCGACACTATACTTAAAATGCCATTTTTGTAGTTATTACTTCAGTAGAAATGTTAGCTTGAATTACGTTTAAAACGACACTATACATAAAATGCCACTTTTTTACTCACCGCAGCGTGTATCCACTCCGAATGCTTGTCGTCAACACGAATAGTGTCACCTTATGAATTACTACTTCGTCATTTACCCAAAAGTATAAACTGACACTAGCGGCCTCTAGGGAATAGTATTAAAACTAAGATAATGTCAGTTTTTGCATTAGAAGCACTTTCTTTCAACGAAGCTAGATGTCGTAACTCAATATTGCTATTTTCAGTATAATGCCACTTTTGTTTTCAAGGTGCGATATATATATACGCTATATACGGTAATATATTCTTATAACTTTAAAAAATACTCAACAGTATAGTAACTAATAGTAAGAAGTAAGCAAGATGACGTTAATGAAGGGCGTAGCTCGCGTGCGGCGGGTGCAACATATGGGCATGACCGCTGTCAGGTGGCCCTCGGACACCTGTCACTGGTATGGAATGAAATAACGTTTCATCCAACGCTTTTCTTAGCCCTTATATGAGAACTCTATAGTGGATAGAGGACACCTCAAAATAAAACCTATTTTGAATAATTTCTTAGAATTTCGCGATTTGTTTTTTCTTATGGCCACGACGCAGCGTGCGTATTGTGCCGATTTCAGTGTCTAATTTCTATTGTTAATTAAAATTTAAATGCTTAGTAAAATAATCAGTCAATCACTAATAATAAAATACAATACCTACCTAAGTACGTAAATATAAAATAATTCACCAAGGAAAAAACTATAATTACATTTGAATATTAGGTACATTTCATCACCCTTGACGGTCGCCGAGCACTTCTAGAGTATCGAGCTTTCAAAATGATAGCGTGCTATTGACGAAGCTTTCAGAAACTGACACAAACTTTTACAGAACTGTCATCATTACGATCTTGACGTAGGCGGAGGTCTTGTAATTTAGTCTATGCTGCTGAGCCTAAGAATATTCCGCTTTTTCACCCGCGTGGTGATGGATGATGATGATGAAAAGTACCCTATGTGGTAATCCAGCGCCTCCTTTACCTCCATACAAAGTTTAATTAAAATTGGCACAGGCATTTGTACGTGAAAGAGCAGCAAACATCCATTCATCCATCTAAACATTCACATTTATTATATTAGGGGGATTTTGGTATAATTCCGTTAACAAATGATGTATGTTTAATTAATGTTATTCATTTTCCATGACTAGTCTAATGCAAAGTCATATATAGGTACGACGACGATCGAATCGAGTAAGAGTGTTAGAGTATTTCATTTGTCACCAAAAGGGAACAGTTCAAGGCAGTCTTCGGTATACCTCTGAATTTCGACAAGTTCAGTACTACGGCAGTCGCTTACTTGAAAAAAACAGTTCGACAAGTGCTTCGAGAGAACATAATTATGATCGATAAGAATTACTCCCACAGAACGTAGCGGAGTATCTAGTCAGATCATTTGTTTCACGGATGTAGTCAAAGATGCAACGATGTTTGCTAAAGAATCGCACGGCTGAGAACCAGCAAAGTCACGTAGGTTTAAAAAAAATAAAACGATATTAAAAAATATTTAGTGACACTTCCGCTGAAAAGAAAACAATGATTTTTGGCCTATTTGGGGGCGTGCACCACCCTCCCCCCCGCATAAAATGCTAATAGGAAGAATACAAAAACTGAAGAACTGAAGAGATGACTATACAACAAATTTCGATGGTTTCGGGTATCACTACCTCGTTATCCCGAATCGACATAATCCCCGGAAAGTCAACAAATATTTTTTAAATGCACTTTCAACAACTGTATTTTTAAAAGAAAAGTTTATCCTAGATACTACCTACTTAGTTTTAATTTCCGCGCATTATTTGAAAAAAGTATTATACAAGCCATGGCTACAACTAGGCATTGATAGACTTACGTATGTGTGCCTTGGTTTCGCCTCGGCCCACATTTACACGTTCGTAATGACTCTTTTGCTGCCCCCTGCAGTAATGTACCTATCCTATTACCGTAAAGTTGTACTTGTAAGAACTTATAGATATCGAGGCTTATAGATTCTTATCTTATTAAAAGTTATAAGGTATTCCTTGCAGTTTCCTATGCTTAACGTAAACCTTAAAAAGATATGTCGTATTATTATTTGTATTAAGCCAATTCATTCTGTGGCTACTTATCCCGTAGACTATGCGAGTGAAGCTGCTAGCGGGTCAGCAAACTATTACTCAATAAAAACGTAGATTTAACATCGACATAGCAAACATAGATAGAGCGAATGCTTGCAGCGTCATATCACATAGTAGACAGCTTAGACTAATGATATAAACTCATGGGTAGACACGCAGCTATGTACCTATTATCTACACAATGTGTAAGCATACACATAGACGTGTCCAAGATAGTAGGTAGGTACACACAGGCACAACGCGCTGAGTTCCAATTGTACGTCCACAACGAATTCATTTTCACAAAACTCATCTTGCAGACGCCGGGTGATGACGTGTCACAGAGAATGAATGAAAACTTTGCGGTTTGGAAGAGACAGACAAGCTTAGATATTTAATTTTCTTCTTTACAAAACATTATTTTGCGATTTGTATTTGTAAATATATTTCTTATGCCCCAACCACTACAAAATAATTATGCCGACGCGAAAAACAGTTATATTGACATTTTTTTTATTGTAATTCAGGTGTAGTTAGGGTCGACCGCGAATCAGGTGGTCGTCGGTCCAAATCCTTGATTTGGGTTCGTTTAATGTTACTTTTTGAGCAAATGCACTGCATAGTAGATATACGAGTATAGTATGCGCTCAAAAAGCCCCAAGTTGGCGAAAATAACGCTCACTACGCGAGCTAGGCAATAGCCTACCTCTATTTCAGCTTTATCGTAAATTTTATACGGAACTTTCAACAAGCGTGTTTTTCTTTATATTAGGCGAATTTGTATATATCAAAAAAAAAACTCAGGAAATTGACCAAAATGTAACGTTTGCAGCACTCGTCACGGTCATTACAGTCTCATGGCCAACCGGGTAATCATATCACCATGTCTCTTAATTAACGTTCATAAACAGTAGACCATCAATTACATCACTATCGCATCCAGCTCGCATAGATCTGTGGGCGGCACGGCGGCGACGCGTGGCCGGAAGCGCCACGGCCGCGTGAAGACCGGAAATGGGCAGGATGACCGGATCCTATCTCCGGCCGGCTCCTGCCTACCTGTCGCCATGTTGTGACGTCACGCGACACGCTCCGCCGACGGTATCTGATGCAGGACAGATTTCCGAATTGTCAGTGGAAAAACGTTAGGATGGTGAAGGAATTTATTAGACAAGTCCATGATTCATTTCAATTAAAATTGACTCGTTTTGCTATTAGCAGTTAAGGTTAAGGCTGCATGATATAGTGACATTGTCAAGCAGGTGTGGAAAATACGTTAGGTTCATGAGAGTTTTCAATTTAAATTATACCATTTTCTTATGCTTCATATAATTTATCATCTCACCCCGGTTAGGAAGAGGGCCACCATATTGTTCCCTGAATTCCTTATCTAATTATGTGTAGTTGCAGATATTTCAAATCATTATAATATTAAAAAGCATCCTTCAAAATATATTGCAAACAATAAACCAGAGTATGTTAATTAGTTTATGTTATACTGGTCTCCGTAAGAAAAAAAAACACGATGTGCCATAATTTTGCCAATTCGAATAACGCAAATGAACTTTTGCCGTCTCTCGTGCTATTACGCTATTACGAGTACCTCTCTGATTAATTACCTAAATTACATAATGACGTCGATTAACCAACAATGTTCCAGAAAATGCCATTTTAAAACGGTAAGGCTTTAAATGTGGCACTAAGGAGTCCTGTAGAGCGAAATGCACTTATTAGCCGAGAAGGGCGCTTGGAGTGCACCGCCTAATGGTTCCCATTCACCGGTTGAATGGAATCGCAAAATTGCCAACAATTATATACTCTGGCAATGATAACTGGTGGATGCGAGGCAAACGCTGGGCTTTATGGTACATGGGATCCGAGCTGTCACATGCTCGCGAGTTTATGTGTCTGTGTTGGTTTATCGTCTGTGGGTTTTTGTTGAATGAAAATGGCTAAATATTTTGTTTATTGCTAATTGTGTTATGTCCCATGTGACCAATTTTTCGAGCTACGTCTTGTCAATACGCGGAGATCAGAGAGATCTGTTTAAATCTTTAAATCTTTCCTGCATGAAGACGACAGAACAAAACACGTTATGAAATGTCCTACATGAAAAGAAAGCCTGCCCATACAATTGCAGTATGAACTAGTATCTTCAAACTTCAAAGCGTGCAAGGGACAAAACTACACTTGTTACTCCGAGACTCTCACATGCCCTTTAGTCAGAACTGAGTTTTGAAAGAAGAGTCCTACCACGAAGTACGTAACCTGATTGGCAGCATCCTGGAAACCACGTGTGTACGCTGAAGGGTTAGGCTGAAATGTCCATAGGAGCGTTCCTATGGACGTGGCATTTGCCACCTTCAACATTATGGCAGAATCAATAGCCGGAACACACATCAATAGCCGGAAGATGTCCGCTGTTGAAAACAGGCTTCACCTATAAAACACCCAGTGGCAGCGAATTCACTGGTGACCTTTGCCTATCCCATAAAATAAAGATCAATATCATGATGATAATGACGCTCTAATGATACAAGAAACAATCAATTTCAACAATTAGAGTTCATTTCAATTCAATATGAACAATATCGTATACATATATAATTTTTACATGGCATTATACTTACTGGAAAATTCGTAAGAAAACGGGCAAATCTATTCTATACATATATGTATAATAAAACTATAACTGAGCCAAATCTGTGCATTTGATTATAACCGAAGCCAAAAATATAATGTTAATATTTATGTCTGTCTGTCTGTCTGTCTATTGTACGCGCATCACTCTGAAACTATGACAGATTCAGATGAAATTTGACACAGTGATAACTAATATTATGATGAACATATAGGACATACCTAACATTAAATTTAGGATATGTTTAATACCATAAATCGAAAGGGTTCTTCTGGAATAGGGAATGAAAGGATGAAAGTTAAAAAAATTAAGTAACATAACTACCAGACGGATTAATATGCAACTTTCTGTGTTCAGTAGCTCAAAGGTTAAGTTAAATCCTAAACCATGTTTCATCTCTCTATGGTATCAGAAACTACAAAATACCGTGTTGAAGATTTTAAGTTTTTTGAGCAGAATAACAACTTTGAACCCTCTGTAATGGAATAGCAAGGATAAGCTTATTTCACTGTCCCTTACCATGTATCGGCGGCTCAAGCTGCGAGTGTGCGTCAGTGCCAGTCAGTCAGTGCGAAGTCCGAATCAATTCATTGGCGTTTTTGGGTTTCAAACTTATCGTTTATTTTTGTTTTCTATTATGAGTCACTAAATCTTTTTTTTGACTTTAAGTATATATTAATTATGATGTAAAAAATAATGACACCCAGATACACAGACTTAACGAGAAAATTAATTTAACAATTAGAACGTAACACTATTTTTATTATTTTTGCAATACTAGAGGGAGTGCAGTATTAGTAGCTCAGAAATTTAAAATACGGAAAATTAATCTGAAAAATAAATGATTCACTGAAATTTGGTGAAAATCCTAAATAATGAAATACTTAGGTACATATGATTTTAAAATTCATCATAACAAATTGTCACGCCTATCAATAAGTTCAAATTTTTGGTCCAATATTATAGGGAGCGAGTCTATTGCCATCTACCGGGCACTGTTCGAGGCTCCGGACTGCTATTGAGAACTTTACAACCCAAAAACTGTCCGACCTGGGTATCGAACCCATGACTTTGAGATTCCAAAGCGGCGCTTCCAACACTAGGTAGGTACTCCAAGCCAAATGACCGCAGGCGGGCCAGCTAGTAGTGAAGAAAGCTCATGATAAAAATAGTCTTTAAAGTTATATGATTATTAACGGGATATTTACCGTGGTAAGGTTGTGGAATGAGCTCCCGATATTTCGGCGCAGTTACATGCACCATGTTCACGGGAAGACTGAAGAATGCGGGTGGTTGGTCAAAAAGTTTAAAAGTTAGGTGCAGACATAACGATCTACCCTCTTTCTTAGTCTTTTGCTACGGTTATCACTGGAACTCGAACTCGATCCTAAGTCCCGACAAAACACACTCACTGTATCACTGCGTATAGTATTTTGAACACATTTTGAACGCGGACTTTTATTTTTAAAACAACCTAATACTGGATTCCACGCACTGGCGAGTTGAAAACCATCACCTCGATTGAAATTCTGGCATTTCGAGATCTCAATAGTTTCCTTTACTAGCCTTGGTATGTAATGGCGTTCGGTGGACAAGATTTTAGGGTTATGGAATTCAATCCAGTGGTTAGGACCCGCGTCCAGCAGATGCTCAGCTATGGCAGATTTGTGTCTTTCATTGTTTTTTACTGCCTTTATGTGTTCCTTGATGCGGCATGAAAATGCCGCATCTTGTCGCAATTCTTCTTGTAGCAATTTGTCGGGACTTAGGATCGAGTTCGAGTTCCAGTGATAACCGTAGCAAAAGACTAAGAAAGAGGGTAGATCGTTATGTCTGCACCTAACTTTTAAACTTTTTGACCAACCACCCGCATTCTTCAGTCTTCCCGTGAACATGGTGCATGTAACTGCGCCGAAATATCGGGAGCTCATTCCACAACCTTACCACGGTAAATATCCCGTTAATAATCATATAACTTTAGAGAACAACCGTGATAGTTTAAAAAAATAGTCTTCCTAAAAGTACAGTATATAGGTACTACTTACGCGGTCGGAAGTGTTGGTGAGTAATTCCAAGGCCTTACCGTGTCTCCTCCTACCGATTGCGGTTTTCAGGCAGGCGTTTCCCATACGGATACCAGATGTCTTTTAAATATAGTCATATAATAAAGTAAAACATAACAAATTACGGTAATAACCCTCATTTAGTTGACATTACCATCATGTCGAGTATAGAGTGTCATTTTAAATTCAGACTTGTATAAGTGGGTTTTTCATATGAAATTTATTATTATTGCTATGTACTAACGTGCAACTGTTACTCGACACTTAAGAGGATTGCATAGCTAGTACTTTCCATGCTAAAAGAGAAAACTCTTTTCTACCTCTTAACATTGTCCGATTTCAGTGGTTTTTTTTTCATGGAGTCATGACATTGTTTACTATGCCCGTACGTTTTGATTTTTTCAGTATTTCAAAGTACTATAAATTTCCTTTTTTAGAACTTCAAAAAACTGAAAAAATCAAAACGTACGGGCATAGTAGACAAAGTCATGATTCCTTGAAAAAAAAATTACTGAAATCGGCCAATGTTAAGAGGTAGAAAAGAGTTTTCTCTTTTAGCATGGAAAGTACTAGCTATGCAATCCTCTTAAGCTATAAGGTATTCACTTAGGAAATAATGTTTAGTAGCTGAAACACCATGTAAGAAACAATTTTCGGAAACTTTGCCGTCCACGTAATTTATTTTCAAGCGCTGATTATGTATCTTTACTCAGAAATATATAAGTATTATCCTGAAGAAAAAAGATGACGTATCCGGTTAATCCCGCTTTATTATGTTTTAAGAAGACTATTCATTCATATTTCATGAGAGATTTAAAGATGGAGATTTAATTTTTATCATGATCTGTCCAGTAGTGTTTTTATCATAAATAGAATTTATCACCAACATCGGGCTTAACATTTTGAGTACTTAGGTATCTTAATATTAGAAGAATGGGATAGTTAAATTTTTGTCTAATTTTATGATATGTAATACGCACGTCTTTGTTCGAAATATGACGTAATGAATATCTAAGATTATTATTAATAGTATTACTGTCTCACTGCTGGGGCGCAGCATATCACAATAATATATTACACTAGATAATATTATAAAGGCGAAAATGTGTGAGGATGTTTGTATGTTTTATTACTTCTTCACGCTCAAACGGCTGGACCTATCCTGATTAAATTTGATATGTAGGTCCTCCATACCAAATTCCATCTCGCCTCATCTAAGCGCTGATTAAACACATAGGATACTTTTAATCATCATCATCATCAGCATCCATCACCACGAAGATGTAACCGCGGGGCGCAGCTATACTCGTAGTAAAATTATAAATGCGACAGGGTGGCCAGATGGAAGTTTGTTACACAGTCACGCCAGAACATTTAAGCAGATTTGGATGTATTTTGGTATTTATATAGGTACTCTAGGTTTTGGAATTACACATACTTTTCATCATCATTATCAACTATTAACACGCGGGTAAAACTGCGAGGCGCAGCTAGTTTACTTCATAAACGTCAAGTTTCATTCTCGAGTTTATTTGGGACTTCTACACTGCTTAAAAAATCCGAATTCGGTTATAGAACATTAATGTGTCCATTGTTCGATAAGTTTCAAGACAATTAGCATTGCTCTACAACACATGCGTTTGTCGTTTCATATATTTCTGAATAAGCACCTACAGAAGCATCAGGAAGCTAAGTACCGCATTAATTAGACCAAATTGCCAATTTTTGTAGATGTACAATGTAATATCGCCGCCATCTTTTGTACGATTCCGTGTTATTTCAATGAATATACTGACAATGGAAGACCAGAGAGTAAGTCACGACTCGAAGTCCCGCGGGCTCTCACCTGTGCTCTTTATGAAATTTTCGAAATAAGTATTAAGTCCCTTTTATAAATAATTTGACTTCATTACTGTACGGATGTTATCGTGTAGCCTGAATGTGGTCGCTTTATCTCTGTGGTGAAGTAAATGACTGGGAGCAATGGCTTGTATTTCGATTCCAATGTGCAGAAACTTTATATGACCTGATTACCGCAGGGTGATTCGAAGACAGGTTAAAGTTTAAGTTGCTGACAATCGCGTCAAAAAGAGGGTTTTTGAAGTAGTTTATCTCATAAGAAGCGATTCACTTAAAATTACAAAAAATATTATGACATTTCTAAGACTTTTAAGTAAACATTTATGGACTTAAAAACATATTTTAACATAAAAAATTCAAACACGCCACTTAATTTCATCTTTAAAACAGTTATGCTCTTTATTCACAATTGTTTATGTCATGAAACACATATCATAGAATATGAATTTTAAATACACACACACACACACACACACACACACCGACGGGTAGAGTTTTTATTGAATAGTGAACAATATTTTTTTGTGAATTTTGTACGTTTTTACGATATGCGCTTGCTTGATTTCGAGTGCTTGAAAGAATTCAAGCTCAGAACTGACAGCGCCTTAATGGCAATAACAATATGGGTGTTATTTAAATGGTTAGCATAGTATTAGTATTTTTGAAAGAAGGAAAATATTATCTGTCAGCAGAAATAGCTAATTGGTCAGCAACTCATGGCCAGCAAACATTTCAAAATCAATCAGCAATTTATGTCATTCTGGATGGCTGTAATTATTTTTGTACTGCATATTAATTATATAAGCAGCCATAAGCTGTTCCTGTTTTATAATATTTGGGTAAGCACTCAGTCGTCGGCCGCTGCCGCGGCACGCTCGCTTCGCTCGCTCGGCTCGCGCGTTGTAGTCACAAGTAACCTAACACTCCTCCTCGCTACGCTCGTCGTCGTACCTATATATGACTTTGCCCTAGAATAGTATAATTACATATGCAACATATAGACATGTTTTCTCTGCTGATCAATCATCTTGCTGACCAAGTAGTTATTTTGCGGACCGAATGTTTATTATGCAAACTCATGGTATTGTTATGCTGCCTATTAATGATTAAATTTTTGACCATTATCAAAATTATCTGCGGAACTAAGATTGCTGCCTGATTTTTATTATTGCAGACAAAATCTTTGTATGCTGACTAAATCATTTCAATGCTGGTTTGGGTGGGCTCACCAAATTATTTAATTGCGTATCATTTAATTACTTCTCTAACAATATTTGGGAATATTCTAAATGTTCTAATTATCTAAATTCTAGCGTTCTAATCTATTAAAAAGTTTGTTTTATGCACCGATATAAAATATTCAGTGATAAGAATTAATAAGCATATTCACTTACAAACATTATAATATTGGTGAGATGTCTACACTAAATAGGAGAGGGAATATTTCGTATATAATGTAATGTAAGATAATCTTCGTAAGCAGCAGGTACTATTTCACATCTCCATAAATATAGGTATATTATAAGTTACATTATCTACACTAATATTATAAAGAGGAAATGTATTTTTGTGTGTATTGTTTATGTTTGTAATGAATAAACTCAAAAACTACTGAGCAAATTGCAAAAATCTTTCACCATTGGAAAGCTACATTCACACTAAGTAACATAGGCTATATTTTATTCATCATCATCATCATCATCATTCATCACCACGCGGGTGAAATCGCGGAGCGCAGCTAGTTGTAAATAATTACAGGTATTTAAAGTTTCTCTCTATATTAGATCTTAGAGTAAAGTGACAATATCATCGGCATCGATGACTTCATCTGGAACCTGCGGGTGCTCCTCAACAGACCTCACCTGTTTCAACTCCAACTTTACCACTTCACTGCGTACCAGCAGAATAACGTAGCATTGCATCACTGTTGACAAAAAGAACAAGTTATCATAACCTATGATAAAACTACTAGAAGAAAGAAGAACTACTACGACTCTGTAATACGAGTATATTCAAGGATCACGCTTTTTCATTCGCTGCTCATTAAAGCCTTTTGTATTTTAAATACCTTTCTGTATTTTGCCTCATCTTAGAATTGACCAGCAGATGTGTTAAATTTGAAAATTAAAAGAAAATATTGCATGGAATGAGAAAAGTCACGGATTAGAAAAGAATGGATTTATTTATTTATATTGGGCCTGAAAAATTACGCGATTAACGTTTATTATTGAAGAGAAACAATGAGATTACGTTTATATATCATTAAACACTAACACTATCAAAGACGTCAAATATTTAAATATGTACTAACTTCTGCTGTGGCTGCTCAAACCAGCTGGTACGCTGCATAAACGAAACTTGCATGTCAGAGAGGAACACGTTACTGTGGTGTGGATATGTCAAGGAGATGCATATATCACTAATTTTGAGTGTTTGTGAAACCACTTGAGTGAGTTTAAGCTGCTGGTCCAGAAGGACCACTTGGGCCAGTTTAAAATGCTGGTCCTAAACAGGATAGTCAATAACAGTGAGGGCATACAGACGCATCTGCTGAAGTGAAACTTGGCCAGGTCAAACCATTACTTTATTATAACCATATTTATATCTTAAGTTTTTTTATTTATCTTATTTAGTGTAGGTATTACTTTTGAGGTTTTTTTAGGTCTGAACGGACGTAGTACTACAACTCTGGTATTAATGATCCGCAATATCTACTGTCTAGTGAGACAAACCACGTTACGAAGACTTGAAAATCATCATTCTCCAACATTGTAATAAAACCTCACTCATTGGACGCGATCTGCTAGTTGGAAATAAGTTGTTTCGTGAAGCTCGTCCTTCTAAAATATTGATGTTTTGACGATTGCCTCTTGTATTAAATGCAACACTTTGACGATCAGCCTCGGATCTCATCGATCAGATTGGCGTCTTTTTTTTCTACATAGTTATGGTAACTGTCCTTACCTATTGCAAATAGGGCTACTCCAACGTCATACAACATCATCCTCGACAAGAGTATGATAGTGGGCACCAGAGCCGTCAGGGTAGTAGCCACTGCATAGTAGTTATACAATCGGAGCATGGATATGTCTTTCTGAAAACATACCAAAGAAATCAAAAATTGAGAGTCAGACGTATCGAGTGCGAGAATGACACCTGGGGGCCTAGACAAGAGATGTTTCTGTTAACGTTTACGTTACGCCAAACGACAACTTCAAAATGTATGGCGTTGACATTACCTGTGGAAAAGTCACGTGACGTCGCGCTAAGTTCGTAGACACATTTTTGTCTGTAGCGTGTGCGGAAACACGCTCGTTTGAATTTTTACATTACATTATTATTTTAGATTTTCCCCACTGCTATCGTAATTATATAGGTTGCTTATAGATTTAGCATGTCAGCAACCATCTTGGTTCTACATTGATTAATTACTTTTAAGTATTGGAAATTCCTGGATACAATTAAATTTTTCTGAAGTAACTTCGCCATATATGACGTTCAAATTGACAAAAAGGTTTAATGTGACTTTATTCTTGGCACAAAGCCAACACTGCAGCAGTAGATGATTGTAATTAGGTTTAAGATTAGATATTTGTTGTATCTTGCATGACATACAGACGGACGGATGGGTGTTGTTAATATTTTTAAATGTAGCTTGTATGTAATTTAACAAATAAATTATCTCAAGTACTTACCAACTACCAGTTTATTATTATAATTATACACTAGATAAATCTCTCAATCTTAGGCAGACGGTTAAAATGTATACTAAAAAGAGCAAATGTTACCTGCCATTCCGCCACTAAGAGGAGAATGTTCAAAATGACGCTCATCCCAAATATGCTGAAGAGCACCGTGGAAGTCACCACCTCGAGGGCAGTATCGTTCATGAAGTGTAACTTCTTCAACTCTGTTGTCACTACTAGAGTTGCTACAGCAATCAGAGAAAATATCTGTAATAAAAATATATTATAACTACTGTACAAAAGATAATTCTATGATTATTTCTAGATTACAAGTAAAGTTTCTAGCTCTAGAGTAGCGAAGACGAATAAGTGTTTCTTGTGAAACCGCGTTAATACAATGAAATCCCAAGATACATAACAGCGTTCAAGGATAGAAAAATAAAAGTTATAATATTTTAAATATTTAAATGTGCACCGAGGGAGTAAAGCAGTGCCTTACGTCACGGGTGGGATTAACTCAAAGAGTCCCCGTTACTGACCGTTCCCGTACCTACCCGTATAAACTCAAGATAAAGCAAAGCGAGGGAGTTATGTAGAATACTGAGTGAATCGAGGGGATAAAATTTAAATGGGACCCATTTAAATTTCATCAAATTCGGTCAAGCAGTTTTTGTTTAAACTCCAAAAACTGAATATTGCTACGCCTATCTTGATGATATCATCATTAAGGGTGAATGACAATCGATTCCGAAAGTAGCAAGAGTCACTAAACTTGGTAAAAAAAATCAACAAGTTATTTCACAATTTTTGGTATTGAAGTCAATTCCATTTTTTGGTAATTTTTGTTTCGAATTTTGAATTTGGAAAAGCCTTCAATGATGATAAGCTTTATGAGATGCATGGTTATAGTATGGTAGCTAATAAGTAACAACCTACTACGACACGCTGTGGTGGGGATCATGCAAGTGGATGCTTAGGTACGAATATGTCCTATAATATGTGTGTACCTACCAGAGGAGAACTTAAACTTAGGATAAACTTGGATTTGAGTATATTATACTTACGATGTTAATGCCCCCAAATACTATAATCCCTGGTCGTAGAGGGCAGCAAAAGCAGCACCTATTTACTTCCGGCACTGGCATTTTCTTAACACGACTCTTTTTACCAAAACTATTTGAATTTCTTACAAAAGAAAAAAAACTCTTAGTGTATTCTGCGTTAAAGTTTTGAATATTAATGAGTATCGGATTATTCAACGTCTGCAGAATAAGTAAACATCTCATGTACCTATTGATAAATAATTGTAATCATACATTCTGCAGTAAACAAATGACATATGTGTACTAATTACATACATAACATTATCAATGTCATTGTAAAATCTTAAATGTTCATTGACCTGACAATTCGTGTTTGTAGAATCTTATATTTTACTCAGCTCGTGTATTAAACGGTGAATTCAAATCTTGCGCTTTAGTTCAATACTAACAGAATAAGCAGCAAAACGATCGATAGGTATTTTTGATGTGTAAGAAATATCCTTAAGGTCGTTCAGTTGATTTGATTTTATTGATTTATTTGGTTGCTTTTATTGACATAGTCACATAAAAAAAACACTTCACTAGATATCAATTGTAATTGAGTATATGGATCAAGTAAGGTAAACCTCCGTTGGCTTCCATTTTCCTCTGCTTCTTGTTGTCTTAGTCCAGGTTCTGCCTTCTGTATTAACGATATCGTCATCCCGCAGTTTGAATGGCCTTTTCTAACGACTTCCAAAAAGGAAGAGCTACTCAATTCGACTGTATTTTTTTATGTTTGTTACCTCATAACTATTGAATGGGTGAACCGATTATTCTTTTTTTATTTGAAAACTGGTGCTTCCCGTGTGCGGCCCATTTAAATTTCATCAAATTCGGGCAAGCAGTTTTTGAGTTACACTCCAATAATTAATAGAATGGAAACGGTTTCAAATTTTTCAAATACTTGTTTGTATATTTTAAGTTTAAACAAGTTAGTTATGACATTCGATGATCTTTCCGCTATTCTGCTCTGTGAGTGACCACCATTAATATATGAGTGTTATAAGTACAATGTCTTTTGTTTTTATTGTTCTTTATCGTTGTATTTCGTACTCTATTTCAGATATCATTGACCGTTTTCAGTGAATCTTATGATTAAGGATTTTTTAGGAGAGTTTAGATTCCTCCTTGTTATACTTTCAGTTTATTGAAGACTTCCCCTATTTGCCACTTGCTTGGCGAACCTACTTCTGAATGTCTCCATTTCAAATACAGTTTATTGACACTAATTTAGATACTACATAGAATACATGTATAAAAATGGAGGTTGAAATTCTCGCTACTAGACTTAAAGGCAACCTAGCTCAATATTTTGGCTGTAGGTATCTTAGGTATGCTAAGCATAATTAAAATAAATTTAGAAATATATAAAAACACACGTAGTGACTACATTTCATTGTGAAATCATTTATATTTATGTGCACTCTACCATATTATATATAATACTTATTTTGCATAGATACTAAAATACAATACATACATATACTAGTAGTTTAGCAATTTTACATGCATACATCATTTTATTTTTATAAATAAAATAATATAATATTAATTACTAGTTCAAGAGTCAAATATAGCTCTTATTATGCTTGTTATGCTCTTTACTATGTCCTTAAATGGTGCGATGAACTCAGAATGTCTTGTGTGACAGTCTTCTTCGATTTTGTAACGCAGTAGGCACGAGTCTATTTCCCCACCACATAGGAGCCTAAATCCTAATAATTCAGCCTTAGCTAGAATTTTATTAAATACTTAGATATACAAACCTTTGGTACTCACTCACTGCAGTAATCTAATAAATAGCGGATTGGAAACTACCTACTTCGTGTATTTTAGACAATTGTATACTTATATAACTGTCTATAGTGCCTTAACTTACTGTCTATGTACCTGCATATATCGGTGTTCTAATAAATCTCTCATTGTCATTTATTGCATAATTGAGCCACCCACAGCAGACCTCCCGAACTCCCGGCAAACTGGCCGATTATCCCCTTTGTTTATTTTTCGTTCAATTACCTACCATCTGGTTACGCTAACCAAATTAGCGGAACGTTTGCTGATTTAGCTAATAGATTTCACTGCCGCTGTTTGCTCATAGTACCTACGCAGGACGATTCCACTAACTAAATTTTGCTCTTCTCTATCTCTACTTCTGCAACTTCGACCGTAGTCAGCTACGGTCGAAGTTGCGATGGCTTTTATATGGTTTCTTATTCTGCTTTTGTAAAACAGTCCTGCTGCATTTACGTTTCTATTGACACCAGCGACCGATCTAACTTTATAATCTGCTAACTCGATAGATTATGTACGTGACACGTGACGCTAATTCATATTATCTGTATATAGTTCTGATGTATCTATGATTTGTACACAGTAGCGTTATATTATAAGTACCAACCTTTTCAAAAAATATATTTAAGTAGATACCTACCTAGTAGCGGTTAACCACACACGTTGCAGTTCCTGGAAAAGTAGGTAGATTTCTGAGAAATCTATTGTATTATCGGCCAAATATGGCGAATCTCCATTCAACGGGTTAAGATGGCGTTATGATCCAATTTGTTTATAGCAGTGGTTCTTTCCCTTTTAGTAATGATTCGAGCGACTATTTTTTTACAAAATGTTTGTCTTGCCAGTGACTGTTTGGAGGTAACATACAGTAGATGTAAATGAATAAAGGATAGGTACTACTTGTAAGTAAATATAAAATATAAACACATGCATAAAATTCAAAGGCAACAATAAGTAGGTACTTATTGAAATCTTTGAGGAACATTTTATATTCGCTATACAGAGAGTAGATAGACATATTTTATATTATATAGGTAATATTTAACCACACACGTTGCAGTTCCCGGAAAAGTAGGTTAATTTCTGCGAAATCTATTGTATTAAGTACTGGCCAAATATGGCGAATCGCGAGTAGACGGGATGCGATATTTGTGACGGTATATTCTTTGATAATTTCCGCATCCTTCGTTCAGTCATTAGTTTTTCTCCAATTTTTGTGAAAGAAATTGCCTTCCAAAATCTTAACATTAATTCCCTTAAAGGTCAATCGTTATTATAATGTAGGTATTGATTAGCAATAAGGGTGGCATATTCTTTAAGAGTCAAAGTCAAAGTCAAAATCATTTATTCAATTTAGGCATCAAAGACGCACTTATGAACGTCAATTTTTCATTATACTTAATGTACTTTAAAGACTACCGCCGCGTTCCAAATAGAGCCTA
This sequence comes from Selenia dentaria, assembly GCA_917880725.1. NCBI lineage: Eukaryota > Metazoa > Arthropoda > Insecta > Lepidoptera > Geometridae > Selenia > Selenia dentaria. The sequence goes on along the minus strand of OU862882.1, from coordinate 10,083,224 downwards.
CCTAGAAGAAGCGGCAAGAAACTCGGGGCCATTCTTTTTATATAGATGTTTTTACAATGTTTTTACTTAGGTACTAAGTACAAATATTAGCTCCAGTGTGATGCCTTACAAAAGAGAACATAATAATGGTATCAGTAGGGCAAGACACGCTACACTTTGACATCTTAGTACACGAGTAGATAGATCCTGGAATGATCAGTCCCAAGCTGTTTTATCCTCCAAGTAATCCGAAATTTTGTAATAACCTTTTTGACAAAGTTTAGTTTTAATAGTAATTTTAAACTTATTAATAGGCAAATCTCGGATAACATTGGAACTTTATTATAGAATCGTATACATTGTCCCATAAAAGAATGACTTATTCTGTGGAGACGCGTTACATGTACGGATAGCTTGTGCTTATTTCGCGTGTTGATGGAATGAGCATCACTCCTTTTATCAAAACTGCTAATGTTTTTCTTTACATACATTAGATTTTCATAGATAAACTGAGAGACAACAGTAAGAATATTTATGTCTTTAAACTTCTGTCTAAGGGATACTCTGGGAGCTAAACTGTAGATCGCTCGTAAAACCCTTTTTTGCAGTATAAAAATAGCATTAATATCTGCAGAACATCCCCAGAGCAGTATGCCATAAGTCATAACGCTATGGAAATAACTAAAATAAACTATTCTAGCTGTGTCTACATCAGTTAATAGTCTAATTTTTTTAACAGCATATGCCGCTGAACTGAGCCTACTAGACAATTTTTTTATGTGGGGACCCCATTGCAATTTAGCGTCTATAGTAATTCCTAAAAAGACCGTTGACTTCACAAGGTCCAACCCTGTTCCATTCAATTGTATATTGGATTCTACTTGTCTCACATTTGGTTTCGAGAACTTTATACAATTACTTTTCTTCTCATTGAGGAGAAGTTTATTTGTATTGAACCAATTCACAACTTTAGCTAATGCATTGTTAACATCGTCATAGTTTAATAACTGCCTTTTAATTTTAAATAACAGTGAAGTGTCATCTGCAAACAATACAATCTCGTGATTCTTCTCTACATAATAATCGTCGAATCCAACTCGGCTGAGCAGCGTTCCGGATACTTAGCCTTCTCGTCAGTGCCTCAAGACAAGAGTCTTTGACCAATTTGACCAGTGATGACATATGGCACTGAAACGTGGTCTCTTACTGCGGGCCTCAGAAGCTAGCTCAAAGTCGCACAATACGAGCTTTGGAGAGGGCTCTGCTCGGGGTTTATCTACGTGATCGAATCAGAACTGAGGAGACCCTTACACGACTAAAGTCACCGACATAGGCCCAGAAGATAAGCTAGTTGAAGTGGCACTGGGCAGGCCACATAGTACGCAGAACAGATGGCCGATGAGGCCTGAAGGTTCTGGAGTGGAGACCACGGACCGGCATACGCAGCGTAGGTCGTCCACCGACAAGGTGGACTGACGACCTGATATAGGTAGCAGGACGACGGTGGATGCAGGCCGCTTCCGACCGGTCCTTTTGTAAATTTGTGGGGGAGGCATACCTATGTTCAGCAGTGGACGACCCACGGCTGAGATGATTATGATGAATACAGTTGTCATAATCAAACGGCAAGAAAAAATAACTTTTTCATAAGAAACAAATTCGGTGTCCATCAGAGAGTTGAAATACATAGGCTGAAATCTCAGACAAAATAAAAAAGTTATTTACAGTTGTCTTATTAAATGGAATTATAATTTATTGATTCAGGCGTTACATACTTTGTGGAAATCCATTATCAAAAAACGATATTAAAAATATTTAGTGACACTCTGTCGGTCTAGCACTGGACGAGTCAACATCTCCTGAGGATGCAGAGGCGAAACATATGCGTGTCGAATCGTTTTAGGTTTATTTGGGCTTTCTTGTGTGTTTTTTATTTTGTATTCTTCCTTATTATTATTTTTTATTTATTTAATGGCAAACTGTTTGAGAACACTTTTGCCAACGACACGTCAGATGAGATATAAGTATAAAAATAAACGGCAAAATTTAGAATTAATAATCTGGAACAAAAGAAAGTATCTTATTAACTACATATCTAAAATGAGATCTAGGTACAATGGACTAATGACAAAATGAATGAAACTAGTAAAAGAAAATCCTAGCAACAACAGAAAATACCAACTAAAGTTTAATATCATATTGAGAGATGAAGGATGATAATACATTGATAGTGACAGGATTTATATTACACAGGATATTGTCTATATGAACAGGTAATGGAAATTTATAATGAATAAGTGTAGTATCATAACATCATGAATAAACCGAGGACAAGAAAAGAAAATATGGTTAAGGCTTTCATCATCTAAACCACACTCACAGATGGATGAATTCTTAATTCTAAGCTTCTTAAGATGAACAGCAGAACAACAATGACCAAATCTCAACCTAGATATAATAGAACAAATTTTCCTATTGCACTTAAATTTAGAAAACCAGGGTTTAGCTTCAATATCTGGTTGATATTTTGAAAAATTAGAGCCTTTATATTTACTACTGATTGACCATCTCTTCAGCCATCTACGTTTCAAGTCGCGAGCAGGTAAACGTAAAAGATCTTGTGGATAATTTTTAAAAGGCACCTTATCACCACAAATTACTGATTCTTTTGCAACCCTATCAGCCTTTTCATTACCAGTGATATTACTATGACTAGGTACCCAAGCAAAATGAATAATATAACCTAACACAGTACATTTTAATAAAAGCATTTTACATTGAAATACAATCCAGTTCCTGGAACCAATTTTGAAGGGATTACTCTGGAATGCTTGAAGAGCACTTAGAGAATCTGTAAAGACAACAGTTTTATTTAATTTAAACAAAATAATATAGTTAATAGCTTCCATAATACCCCTGCATTCACCCATAAAGACTGAAGTTTCAGGTGGACACTTTATCTTTTGAACAATGTCATAGTTTTGATGATATAACCCAACACCAACACAACCATTCTGGTCTAGTTTAGAAGCATCAGTGAATATGCAATGCCAGTCACGCCAAAGGTTATCCTTAATCCTAAGAAAATGTTTATTAGCAAACGGATCCCCTTTCACTATGTCTAAATTAAGATGCAAAGTGGGTTCAAAAAGAATAGATTGATAATCAAATTCAAATAAGGGGATTTTGGGACTTCTATGCGTTGAGAATTTAAGGTTCTTAATTGTAACATAACTAACAACTAAACAAGGAGTTTTATTATGAGACCAATAAGGCATCAACATGAAATTATTTAAAAGCTGTAATTTAGGAAAAAGGGCATGTGAAGAAAACTGAAAAATGCGGAACAAAAACATATCTGATAGGTACTGCTGCCTTAGATCCAAAGGCGGTTCAACGCATTCTACTTGCATAGCATTTTTAGGAGTTGCCTTCATCGCCCCTAATATTATACGAAGGGCTCTAGCTTGAATCAAGTCCAGGGCGCTAAGTGCTTTTTTATTACATGGTTCATACAGGAATGACGCATAGCCGATAACACTACGGACAATAGCGTTATATAAGAGTTTTAAATAGAATGGGTGAGCACCCCACCAAATTCCAGCTAGACATCTTAATATATTAAGTCTTTTCTCACTTTTTTCTGATATATATTTTAAATGAGATGAGAAATGTAGTTTACTATCTAGAATAAGGCCCAAAAAATTTTTCTCATTTTCAACAGGTATCCTTATCTTGTCAAAAAATATGTCAAGTCTTGGTTTCAAACGTTTCCTAGTAAAGATAACAACTGAACTTTTTAAAGGAGCTACATCAAGGCCATTATTAAATAACCACATACTCAATGAAACCAGAGCATGAGAGATTTTTTCAGCAGAATTTACAATATTACGATCTGCTACATATAAAACTAAATCGTCGGCATATTGCAATATACGACAGTAAGAAGAAACAAAATTATTTAAATCAAAGGTGTATATATTAAAAAGGAGAGGGCTTGTATTCTTCCTATTATCATACCATAAATATTCCCCAAATAGGCCAATGTCATTGTTTTTTTCAGTGGAAGTGTCACTAAATATTGTTTAATATCGTTTTTTTTTAAATGACGTTGATGAATTTTCATGACAGCACCGATTCACGCACTACATGCATAGAAAACCGGCCTCACTTCTCTGTTCACAACATTCTGTCTTGAATAATTACGAAAAATTACTATAAATTGACCTAAAAAGATCACCCCAACATTAAAATAAATATAATATGCGCCTATAAATAACTTGAGGAACGGCAAATGTACAAACGTACGAGTCCACGAGAGTTGATATGAGATATTTCTCACAGCGCCATCTGTTGGAATTATATGGTAGTTCCACAATTTAACTGTAATGTAATTTGAAAAAGTACAAACTATTACTTAATCAACGTCCGTAAATATTATCACTAAAGTAACTATCAACTAATCAGTCCCGATAATCTTCCCCACTGCATTTTTACAATGTAAGAGTCCACGAGAGTTCATATTATGAAGTCTTTCTCACAGCATCATCTGTTGGAATTATAGGGAGCTAACTATAATAAGAAAAAGAACAAACTAATAAAATGTTACCAACGTCCATAAAATATATTATCATTATAGTAACTATCACCTAATCTGTCTTGAAAATCTTCCCCAATGCATATTTTATTCTCTAGGTTTTTTGGTCATAGCTTCTTATCGAGTTGACTAATTAAAATGAAAACAAAAACTCATAACTCTGCAGGATTTCAGTGAATAATGTGAAAATACTTCAGTAAACAGTATCATCATCTACTCAGTGTTTTTTTTACATGATGCGCGAACAAACAGACAGACAGACTTACAGTCGATCTCAGACAAAATAAGAAGGTCAAGACAGAATGTTGTGAACGGAGAAGTGAGGCCGGTTTTCTAAACTACATGTGCGTGACTCGGTACTGTCATGGTAATTCAAATTGTATTAAAGTTATTAAAAAAATATCAATAATTAATAAATTTAAATTAAATGTTAATTAAAACTTTACGTGTTGCTTCCACGCGCCGCGATAGTTCGACTGACGCGCCAAGGCGTAGTTTTGTTGTAGGTTTTGTATGTAGGTAAATATGTATGGACACGCCGAGGCGTAGTTTCACCCGGCCTCACTACTCTGTTCACAATATTCTGTCTTGACTTTTTTATTTTGTCTGAGCAGTCGATAAATTTAAAAAAAATGTTTTAGGTTTTTACACCTTCGCAAAAATGTTTTTTTTCTAATTGTCTCCTTGTACTACAGACATATCACCTTGGTTACAGTTTCATTTTATTGTATGTATATAATTATAGATAATTGCAAAAGTTGATGCACGAGTCCCAGAATTCGCCCTATTTACATAGGTCCAGAAGAATAGTTTTCATACAAAATGACATTTAAAAGTGAAGTCATAAATTTAATATTTTTTTGGGTTTGGCTATCCTGCCAGATCTGACAATATTACAAAACATTTCTTATGGTTCTATCTTGCCATAGGAAATCTTTTACCCGAATTATCAGGTAATTAAAATATGAATGGATTGAGTGATAAAACACTTTTTGGTTTTCTCAATGAAATTATTGGATTTTATGTTACTTAACCCTTTCTATGCCGCGATAATTAAAACAAAAGATTTATGGATGAAACGCAACGTAAATTTACGACAATGGTATGCAAAGGGTTAAGAGATCAAAACAGGGATAAACGTTTTTTACAGATGATTGTAAAACAAAAAAAATTCCACACACTTGCTCATAATGTGGCTCTAATTTCACCGCAATCAGGCACATATTGACACCTGTAATCAAACTAAGACTTTTTCATTGCTATTATTCACATGGAGTATTTTTTGATTTTATCGGTTTCGGTACAAAAACAGTTTATTATTAACGTCACCAACATTTCTTTTTAAGTGTTATAGAAGAGAAGAGATTTTTCTAATATCATGCAAAACTGAATTAGAATTAGTATCCACAGCGAGTGGCACAGTGACACCTAGTATATATGTTGGTCTATGAGTGACACTTGCCAACTGATTTTAAATTTGACCAGTGACATCCAAGTAACCCTGCTAGTGGTAATTTTTTGCTTTATTAATTTTGACGTATTAGGCATCTGGAGACTATTATATCTATGTTAAGAGTATAGGAGATTGGCAAACCTCTGTATGTTTTGGGTTCCCTACTTAGACGCGTAAAAAAAACTAGGCAAAACGGTAGTGCTTATTAATACTGCAAACTCTCCATTTTTTATTCATGTTGTGGTTTAAAAGTAGCATTGATATTTTTGCTAGCTTAGGTTTAGGCAGAATCATTACAAGATATTGATGTAACTATGTACTTTATGTACATAACATGAAGGATGGTAAATGTACAAAAATGACTCTAATTTGGAAAAAAACAATAGATGTCTATGTGTCAAATGCAAATGTGATTGTGTAATGTCACTGTCAAGTGCGCTATACTTTTTTCATAGTTTACTTTGACGAAACATATCTTCTCTTTGGGTCCACTAATGAAACTGAATGTGACAGTTTGAGAATCTATGATATTTTGGAAATACAACCCATGTTAAGTCAATGAAATGTATCAGGAATATAATGATTTTTACAAGGAAATAAGAAAATATGCACGCTAGGCGCACTTTCCCCACAAATCGGTAAAGTGCGCCTGGTAGAAATAAAACGCAATAGTGTAGGATTCTAACAAAAACAACCACATTTTTAATAGTTCAATAAAAAACAAAACGCATTTGGTTTAGCTTGTATTAAATGTCCCATTCTACAAGTATCTACTGCCATAAAATTGAATTTCGGATAAGTACGCCATACTAAGCTGTTAATTTGTTAAACGAACATTTTTCTGATCTGTTACTTAGAGTGTCTGAGAGAGCGGAATGTAACTAGTATGTTTGTCTTTAATAGACGGTGGAGTAACAGAGTAAAGATTTTTTTCATGGGTATGAACTTACTAGGTCATTAATAATAGAGAGACAGAAATAAACATATTATGATGAACTTTTCATCATAATATGTTAATTCAATCATTATTATTTTTATCATAATACTTATGTATTGAAAGGTTTGGCTTGATACTAAATTATTAAGATTTTTTATTATTGGCGCGATATGGCGCAAGATCTTACTGTTTAGGATCACTATAAATATTCTCTTTTAATTATTTACTAAATTTCAGTCATCATTTAGCATAACTTAACATGTTTAATTTTTGATCGCTTCAGTACCTGGTTTCATCCAAAAGTTGTAAATTCTTTCCGGCATAATTGAAGACTCATTAACAACTCTTTCAACAACACCCAACTTGCAAATGCCTTTTTATGCTTAGTAGATTAATAACAAAAGTGCGAGAATGGCTTTCAGGTGTTCGAAAGGTGCCGTTGGATAAATCCTCTTACATAAGTACATTATATACATACATACAATCCAATGATCGGGCATCCAACACACAGATTTTTGCTTCACTCGGTCTGTTAAAACACTGTCATGTTTAAAAAGTTTATAACCTCTGGATTGCGGGAAAGTGCGCCATAGAATAGAATATTTTATTTGTATAAAATGTAGGTTACAAAAGATGGAACAATATTTTGCAAAGTGTGCCTGTTAAATTTGGCTGAAGTGCGGAATGCAAGCATTGTGGATTAAATCTAAATTATAGTCATCAAACTTATTTTATACATAATCAAATTATTCTAAGTATGTCAATTTTATCTGTTCTCAGAACTACATACCTACTGATTAATTATTTCATTTAAATCATTCACTGTATAAAGCAAAATTATATGAAGCCACTTTACCAATTCTCTTTTGTATGATATTCTAGTTTTCTAAAGTGTTTCGGTAATGCATTATACACTTTTATGCACATGGTATGACATTGTCTACGATAAAGTGCTATTTTAGGTGCGATATCAATGACCAGTCTGTCTTAATCTCTGGTATTTGTGGAGTAGAATTCACATGCTTTTGTAAAAACTGTAGATTTGTTTTGACGAACATTGCAAGCTCGTATATATACGAGTACATACATGGTAAAGGTTAAATGTGTAGTTTCTAAAAACAGATTTACAGGACTCGAATGGAGGTTTGCCACACATTGCGCGTAAATTTTTTTTGCAGTATAAATACCCTATCAACGTCTGTCGAGTTACCCCACAACAGTAAAGTATATATAAGAACGGACGACATATAGCCATGGTAGGCTGCAAGCATTGTTAATATAGCAGATGTTTGTCTCAATCTCGCTAATACCAAAACATACCGATTTATTTTATTGCATAGGTAAAGAATATGAGTTCGTCTATTAATATTCCTAACAAATTGGTTTCACGTGCTTCATTTTACTAATTCATTGTAATTTGTTTTCAACGTATAGATATTTAATTATTAACATTTAGCTAGTTTGTTACATTGTGTTGTTCAGATCATTTTCGTAATTTGTAATATCATTATTAAAAGAAATTATTATAGAAATGTCATGGGCGAATATGATACATTTATTTTTCGTAAAGTCAAATAGATCTTTTATATATAGTAGGAAAAAACCATTGACGCTACCTTGAGTTACTCCACAAGCATTTGTTCTACAGTATGATTAATTTTTTGTTACCTTAAATTTTGTATTTAAGCAATCTATTTCAACGAATTGGTGACGATCACTTAAGTATGAAGCTAACCAGTTTAAAGCAGGTCCTCGAATGCCAAGGTTCGCAATCTTTTTTAATAATATTTCATGTGAAACAAATTCAAAGGCACGCGTCATATCAAAAAATGTAACGCTATTTGGAATACGTTTGTCGACGTTTGCAGAGATACAATGAAATATATTGCTGCAAAATTATTAGCTGCAAGAACCGTTGATTTATTGCTCTGAAATCCAAATTGTACTGCTTTAAATATATTGTATATATAGTCGTTGTCCTTCTTTTTAAACGCTATTTCGAGAATTTTAGAAACTATAAGTATCAACACTATAGGTCGATATGTAGTTACATGCATATTTTATGCATCTTTTCTAATATATATAAATATTTTATTTAAATAAAAATGTATATAAATATAATATATTTTTATATAAATAGAGGCCTAACAACCGATAACTTCAGTTTCACCGGAAATCGTCCTGTCTCAAAAAAATATTAATTAAATATGTCAAAATAGGTGCTATGATAGTTCTACAAAATTTGAATACTTTTGTATAAATGCCGTCGTAACCCTCCGAAGTCGTATTATTTAAAGATTGAATAATGTTGACTGTTTCATTATCGGTACAAGCGGTCAAAAATACACTATAGTGCACAAGTTTTTGATTTGTCTTTATAGGATTATTTAAAGTACTAGTATTAATCAATATGGACCTCTTTTTTTTACGCAGTGTAATCCTTTATGGATACCACCGGCCCCGGGGGGAGCACGGTGGTTATGTGGGAGTCTCTGCCAGAAGGGCAGCATACCCACCAAACCTCTGCGGTGTTCCGTCACTGCCGCTTTTGGCGGGAACGCGGGACAGATTTCGGACACGACCGTGAACCCGCCGCGGCTGTCCGTTGCTGGACCCTTCTCTCTTGCAGCACGCCAGAACACTTGGCGTGCCGCAACCGCCACGGGGGACCAAGCCCGCAAATGGACCCCAGACTCCCCCGAGTCTGGGCGCCCTAAGTCCCCCTACGATGGGTCAGGTGAGTAGCCCCACCGCCTGCTACTTCGGCCGCAGAGGATAGGGACAGCGGCGCCTCTCAATACCGACAGTCCTCTTCCCCTGCGACCCCACCGCGTCCGCCATCTAACGGTGGCGGCCCCGTCAAGGCCGCGGAAGGCAGGGAGAGTGGCTGACCGTAACACCGTCACTCCTCTCCCGCCGCGGCCTCTAACTCTCAGCCGCGGTGCCGCCCATACGACACCGCAGCCTGCCTCAGTTGCAGTGGCGCCCATACACCACCGCTACCTACAGTGACCGCTCCCGTGTGGACGTTGGGTCTTCATTTCGCTCAAATGTGCGGTTCGAGCGGGGAAAGGGGGTCAGGGCTATGCCCTCTGCCCCTGGCACGTCTCCGTCCACAACGGTGGGCGGGTCTCTTGGTTGGTATTACCACGGCCTCACTGTACTGCCACCCCAGTGACCAAAAGGTAACTGAGCGATCAAGGCCGCGCCGGGTGGAACCCCCGCCTACACGGGTGAAGCCCAGCGGACCGATCGGCTACACAGTTGCTGGCCACTGGGGGCAGCACTGATACAGCCGTGGCATCCATACTCTCTTCTACTGTTTCGTCCGGATTTTCTTTGGGAAGCAAGTCCCTAGGGTACGGCTTCTGTCTTCTGCCCTCTTGATCGGGCGGTCGGGTGTGGTGGGGGGCTATGCCCCTGATATGTGGCAGTCTCGATTCGTCCGCTTTGGCGAACATTTTGATCGCCAGTCGCTCGACGAATTGTTGCAGCGTCTCTTGTTTCAAGTCTCTCGCTATAGTTGCGTTCCTGACGTATCGTGGGGCGTTAACTATAGCGCGCAGCGTCTGGTTCTCTTGGCTCTGTAGCTTCGTGCGTAGATGGGTAGCTATCTGGGCGTACCACGCCGGGGCGGCGTAGGTGAGTATTGGCCGGATATACGTTTTGTATATCATCAGTCTCACCCGGAGTGGCAGCTTCGAACGTAGTACAGGCGTCAGGCGTGCGCGGGCACCTTTCGCTCTTCCCACTACGGTATTGACGTGCTTCGTGAACGTCAGGTTCCGATCGATTTCTACACCGAGGTATTTTACAACCCGGGCCCATGGAATCTCCTCGTTGAGCAGTTGCAGCTGTGTCGGCAGGGTCGATCTTCCCATTACGATGGCTTGAGTTTTGGTGACGTTGACCGTCATCCGCCACTTCTTCAGCCATTCGGGTAGGGCGTCTAATTTCTCTTGAATTCGATTGACGGCGGCTTCTGTTCGGATCGAGGAGGCGTAGTATGCGGCGTCGTCTGCATACAGGGCAAGCTTGGTGCTGCCTATCAGCGGGATGTCGTTGGTATGCCAAGCATACAAGCTGGGCGAAAGGCAGCTTCCTTGCGGTACCCCGGCACGTACCGGCTTTTCTGCAGATAAGGCTCCTCCTCGACTCGAACTGTGACTCGTCGGTCCGTTAGGAAAGATCGTATCAACTTGATCATGGGCTTTGGCATCGGGCTCTTCGACAACTTGTACAGCAGGCCCTCATGCCATACGCGGTCGAAGGCCTTCTCCATGTCGAGTAACACAGCCACAACATACTCCTTCTTGTTATGGCTAGTGGCCATTTCGCTGATGACTCGCGTCAGTTGCAGTGTGGTTGAATGCTCTGCCCTAAACCCGTATTGCTCCTCTCGAGGTACGATGTGCGGCGTTAGGTGCGGTAGTAGCAACCTTTCGTAGGCTTTCGATAAGGTGCTAAGCAGCGTGATAGGTCGGTAACTGTCCGGTCTCTTCGGGTCCTTTCCGGGTTTAGGGAGCATTATAACGACGCCAGTCTTCCATGTCTGTGGGAAATGGCCACAGCGCATAACTCCGTTGTAGATTCTGGTCAGCGCTGCCAGGGCTTTTGGCGGGAGGTGCTTCAAGACTTCGTTTGAGATCCTGTCGAGCCCTGGGGCTTTCTTGTTCGGTAGGCGCCTTATCAGTCTCTGCACCCGTCCAGGTGAGAAGATGATGGGCGCCTCCTCTTCTTCAGTCACGTCCGGGGGTTTAGACAAGAAGAGTTCTACTTGTCTACAGATGGTGTCAATATGGGTGTCGTCACTGGTGGGGTTGGGCTGAAATTGCGCCTCCAAGTGGTCCGCGAAGATCTCAGCTCGGTCTGTGGCGACAAATTTCAGAAGGCCGTCCCGCCCGACCAGTGGTCTAGTCGGCTCCGGGGTGCGCGATAGTTGGTGGCAAAGTCGGTGTACTGATGGAATTTCCGTTTCCACCGAGTCTAAGTGCGCTTCCAAACTATGCGTGGCGTAATCTTGTAAGGCGGTCTTAACGCGCTCCACCAGCGCGTTCAGTTCGCTCTTAAGACGTGGGCAGCGAGTTTGTTGCCACAGCTTCCTCTTCTCCCTTTTTTCGCTAATAAGGTTCCTGATCCACGCCGGGAGGGGTTGCGCCCTCTCTACCGGCGCGGTGGTGTGCGATGCTGCCTCGAGGGAGGATTGGATAGCTGCGGTCAACTCTTCCGTGGCCGTTTCCAAGTCCTCTGGTGTGCTTATCGGTCTCGTCTTTGTACGCTCCTGCGCTTCTCTCTGGAAGGCTTCCCAGCAGATCTTCCTCTTCCTGGCGGGAATGGCAACTCTACTTGGGAGCTCCGTCAGCGTCAGGAGTACCGGGCGGTGGTCTGAAGGCAGGTCTGGTAACACCGTCTGGCTAGGCGGCGTCCTCAGTCCCTTGTATACCGTGACGTCTAGTATATCACCATTGTCGTGATAATGATAGTGAGTGGGCTCGTCTGGCCCTATGACATCATAGCAATGGTCCACCGAATCTTGAAGCAAAACTCTCCCATCGCGGTTTGTTTTGGTCGAGTTCCAGTGGGTGTGCTTGCAGTTGAGGTCTCCAGCAATGATGGTGAGTTCAGTGGCGTGCAGAAGTTTTCTGATTTCTTCGGGCTTGAGTAGGGTGAGCGGCGGTTTATAAACCGCAAACAAACGCCGAGTCTCTCCGGCGATGTTAACAAGCACACCCAAGGCTTGAATGGACTCGAACTCTTCTGGTGGGATGAGCTGGTGGATGATTCGTCGGTGGACCAGTACTGCAAGGCCTCGAAAGGCGCGCCCAGTATCTGACACCTCGTCTTTCCGGTATACAAGGTAATTCGGCATCTTGAACCTTTGTCCCTGCTTCAGATGCGTCTCGCTGACCAGTAGTACGTCTACATTTTGGAAGAAGATGGCCAGCAGTTGTTTCTTCCCCGCGAGCGACTGGGCATTCCAATGAACGATCCAAAGCCCGTGATCCATTATTGGCGTTTAAAATTCTCATAAGGCCCTGCAGAGTGGCCGTTTCGGGGTCTGTGCCTTTCTGCACCGCCTCCAGGATCTCTTTAAGCACGCCGATGGTCTGTCCCAAGGAGTCACGGCGGGGAGCATCTTGCTGTTGTTGTTGCTGTTGCTTCGGTTGTTGAAGCTTTTGCGCCTTCTTTCTGGGCTTCTTTTGGCCTGTCTTTGGTCTGGTTCCCTTTGGCAGGTTTGCCGGCGCCATTAGGGTCGCTTCTGCCGTTTCGTCAATGGTTGCTGTTGCAACTAGGGCGGTACCCCGACGGTTTGTCTGGGTAGCGGCCACAGTTCCCGCCTTCTTGTTGCGTGACTCCTTTCTGAAGATCGGGCATGCTTTAAAGTTGGTGGGGTGCATCCCCTGGCAGTTTGCGGTTCTTCCCGGGGGCGCGGACACTCTTTCGCCGAGTGCTCTTCACAACAGCGCACACAAGCCTGGACTCGGTGGCAGTTGTGCGAACTGTGGCGGAATTTCTGGCAGCGGTGACACTGTGCGGGGCCTTTCTTGCCGCGCCATGCCTCTATGACTACGCCGGGCATCAGTAGCAACTCGGTTACATCGTATATAGCCGGGATTGTCTGCGCGTTCTTCTTCAGCTGTACGTAGAAGATACTGCCAGGGCGCCCTTGCCTGGCTTGGATGTTCTTGACGTACTCCGGTTCGAACCCTTTCTCCTCGAGGGCCTCCTTGATCTCCTCGGGATCAGTGTCTGCGGGTAGCCCTCGGAGGGCCACTTTCAGGCTGCGTTCTGCAGGCAGCGAGTAACTGAACCAGCTAATGTTCTGCTCCCTTTCTAGCTGGGTCAGGTACGCTTGTATCGCCCGGTATTCAGTTTCATCGGCCGGCATCAATCTTATGCCTTGTCCGTATGGCCGTCCGTTTGGTGGCCTTCCCAGCTTGGATGCTATCTCCTTGAAGTGGAACGTCCAGTTCTCGATACGTTCCACTATCAGAGGAGGATAGCGTGACCCTTTCTCTTTCCCACCTGCGGGGGGCGGGGCGGGCTGCGTATCCGTCACCTCTCTCTGCTTCTGTCCCGCTCTCGCAGTCGTTTGCGTTGGTTGCGGGGGTGCTGTGCGGGGGGTAGTCTTGGTGCCACCCTGTTTTTCTGTTTGCGCTACGCGCGCGAACGAGGGCTTCTCCGTAGTTGCTACATTGTCGGTAGCTTTTCGCTTTTGCCTTTGAGGCAGCGGGGCAGCGCTAGTACTCGTCGTTGACGTTTTGTCGGTTGACGTGGATGGGTATACAGTGTCTATGGGTAGTCGGGTGACCGCTTGTGCGGGTGGGCGCATTGCCTTCTGGGCGGGCGGGCGCGGTACCGCTTGGGCGGGCGGGCGCTCAGTCGCTTGTGCAGTCGGGCGAGTTACAGGCTGTCTTGCTTGTACTGCCTTTGGTCTCTTATCCTTCTGTCCCTTTCTCTCTTTCGAAGGGGCGGTATCGCTCTGTCCCTTTCTTTCGCTAGTACTTGTACTCGCAGAGTGCGATCGTACGGTGCGGGGTTTCTTGATGTCGTCATCCATCTTCAGAGGGCTAGTGAGCTTGCGCCTCCTTGCATTGAATGCAAGCGGCTTAGTCGGCGGCAGGGTGATGACGCGACGCGAGTTCGAATACTCTGCGGTCTTCGGCGGACATTTCGCGTCCCTCCAATTCGGCTTCTTCGATACGCACATATATACCCATCCAGTTGAGCATGCCTTCCGATAGGGCCTCGTCTTCAATAAGCCGGGCGAGCGTGATGATATCTCGTTCGTGACGCCTTTTCGGCGATAGTGCGCTGGTGGGCACGGGTTCCGTGCGCTTAAGGCTCGTTTCCGCAACGAGAAGGTTACTTTCCTCGTTGTCGGACGAGTCGGAGTCACTGTCGCTACTGTGGTTAGCAGTAGCTACGGTTACGCGGCTCTCAGAAGGGCCTTTTTGCTTCGGAGGGGTGGTTAGGTCCTCTGTCAGCGGTGGGTGGCCCTTAAAAGGGCCTTTTTTCGGGTCGCCGCAGTCCATGACGGCGGCTGGGCGAGTGTACTGTGCGCGAGTACTGGAGCGAGCATTATGCAAGCATAGTACTCACTCCGGCAGTCGTGGGGCAAAGTATCCCCTCCGCAGCCGTGGCCACGGGAGCGATCGGCAAGAATTTCCTCAAGAAATACTTGTAGATACGCAGTTAATGGTACGGGTTACAACGTGCGCATTTACAGTACAGGCGATCCCCTGTGTGGACTTGGAGGGCAAAGCCCATAGGAGCGGTCCCACCTCGGGCCCGCCAGCTATCGGCTATCACTGGCAGGCCCATTGGTTCCTCTTAGCTTCACCGTGGTGACCCAAGCCACGGCTACTGAGCCCCCCCGCCATGGCAAGGCGGGAACACTCGGGGGGGATAGCGCACTTACCTAACTTAACAAATTTTAAGTCAGAATATTTAAAATTGAAAAACCCTATACATTTCAATAATTAGGAGTAAAATAAAGTCTAAAACATTTAAATTATGTACTTACCTTACGTGTTTGGTCAGAAAATACTCACTCAGGTTTTTGAGATTTATGCCAATTACTTGCGCAAGGTCATCTCTGCACACCACTTTGAATGACTCTAAAAAAGAAATGGCGCGTATCTCAAGTTCGCGTGACTAAAGCAATCTGTGGCGATTACCCGAAACTATATTTTGGTTTGTTACAAAATCAAAGTCAAATAATTTATTCTGTATAGGCCTACTTAGAAAGGGCACTTAGAAATTGTCATAATATTACATTTATTATGTCATAAATTTACAACTGGATCGGAACGCAACCACGACTGAACAGATCCAGCAAGAAACTCAGCGGGCTGGTTTGTCTTTTTACATATTTTTTTATCGCCACTTACTTAATATATTTAACAAAGGTTAATTTATTTTTAGCTCCAGTGTGTTGCCTTATAAAAAAGATCATAATAATGTTATCAGTAGGGCAAGACACTTAGACATCGTAATACACGAGTAGGTAGATCCTGTAGTGATCAGTCCTAAGCAGTTTTATCCTCCAAGTAATCCAAAATTTTGTAATAACATTTTTGACAAAGTTTAGTTTTAATAGTAATTTTAAATTATATATATACTTTTATATATTAATGGGCAAATCTCGGATAACATTGGAAAGTTTATTATAGAATCGTATACATTGTCCCATAAAAGAATGACTTATTCATCGGCATCGGACATCGGCGTAAGATGTCATTACTAGGATCCCATCGGCAGTTTATGAAATATAGATAGTAGGTGCACTTTCGCAGTAGGCGAGCTTCATCGTGCGAGTCTTATAAGATATACTCTAGGGTAAGCCCTAGAGTATATCTTATAAGACTCGCACGATTGCAACAACGTATAGAAAATACGAAATAATACGTAAATTGGCTTAAGAAAATAATCGATTTGTGTAGCATTAACCACCCAAATTATGTAGGTAAGTAAAATGAATCCATGTGTTCCAGTGCTTTGCGTATCTGTCTCTTACCGGTATACGCTAATGACAACTCTATTTGATACCTACTCTAAGGCTTTAATATTGTATGAATTGTATCTGGTCACCCTGGGACTGGTAGCTATTCTATTCTATATTCTATTTCGATTTTTTTCCTATGGTTATGGTTTATGGTTGATTTTTTGCCTTGCCTCAAGGAATATTTTACTCTTGCCTTGCCTAGTCTATGGTTATCGGGTTTCATGAAGAATACATTTTATCGTAATTTCTTGTGAAAATATACTGGGATTTAGGTAGTGACTTGAAAGTTTGTGTGATAATCTAGGTAATTTGCAAATTAATCATATTCTTGTGGTACACATTTTATGCGATGTTTTTGTTCAATACGGGTTTTTAGGTTAGGTAACTTATCGTGTCTTAGGTAATAAATATCCGATATCCCTATCCTGCCTGCTGTTAGACCATTGAACGAAAAATTGCTTTAAAACGACCAGTAGTTTAGTATAACCGTATGTAAATAATAGATAACTCATTATCTGTTGTCATCCATGTAATACTTTTACCGCGTTATTGACATTTGTACCTACTTTCAGTTTCTGATTCAATCAATCCACAAATCTTGCAATCATTTTCCCTGTATATAATTTTATAAACTCCATAAGTTATTATTGTTACAGAAATGGCAGCGCATCTTTTCAACCGCATTGGCCAATTGGGCCTTGGAGTAGCTGTCTTGGGTGGAGTAGTGAACTCAGCTCTGTACAATGGTTAGTAGTCTTAATCAGCTCTGCTGTAGCTTCTAATAATCACCAGAGAGTTCAAATCAAATGTAAAAATGTAAATATCCTGTGTCAATTACTATCTTAGCCTAAAAAGCTTGTAAATTTATTGTTAAATTTTACAGCCATTCAAATGATTTATATTTATTTGAACAATATGTCAAGCTTTTACTTACCATAACCTTTGATTCCAAGAATTATTTTATGTAGTTATGAGTAGTATTATGTCCTACCAATTAATGTTTCTATCAAGCTAATAATTATGAGTTTTATTATAATTGTTCATCACTAATTTCAAATACAGCCCAATGTGTAGTCAGAATTATGCTAAAGCATGTTAATAAGATTTAATCGAGAATGTAATCAAGACCCACTAATAATTCAATTGTTACAGCTGTGTCAGTAACCTAAAGTCATAGGGTAGAGATACACTCACAACTCAAAATGGGAGTGTATCAAAAACTACTGGACGAAAGTGCTTAAATTCTAAATCACAATCACAAAGTCATTGAATAGGTTATATCAATTTAAAATCATTTCTTGGTAGTCTGGAAACACTTCCACAGCACCAGAACACCCTGTTTGTGTTGTTTATGTTTCCTACAACTTTAATCTGTTGCCATCCTGTACCAATGGCTGATAATGGCTGTAATAGTGGTCAAGCTCCAATAATACATCTAGCACTTGTTAATACTATCAAAAGTTATAGTCCATTGAATAATGTAGTGTAATGGGTAACCATTGTGAAAGTATGAAGGATTGGAAATTTCTCTGCTGTAAAAATCACAATACTCATTATATACTCAGTGTCCCTGTAAACGACTTTAATAACCAAAAGTTTCTCCAATTCCAGTTGATGGTGGAAACAGAGCAGTCATCTTCGATAGGTTTGCCGGTGTCAAAAACTTGGTTGTTGGAGAAGGTACCCACTTCTTCATTCCATGGGTGCAGAGACCTATTATCTTTGACATTCGGTCCCGCCCCAGAAATGTTCCTACTATTACAGGAAGTAAAGGTATGAATAATATTAAATTTTCAGCATGCCACTTTTCGAGATTCGCAAGAATCTCTCATTCCACACTGGTTATTTTACAACTGGACACCGATTTGTGAGAATGATGATAATTCGAAGTGAGATGTGTGCGCCTGCATAAAATTTTAAATAGTTACATATGCTTTTAGTTGTTTTTTTTATGGGATTGGTTGGCAAACGAGCAGCTCACCTGAAGGTAAGTGATACTGTCGCCATACACGGACATCCACAATACAAGAGGTCTCAACGATGCGTTACCTTTGAGTAAGGAAGGAAGAGATAGAAGGGATGAGGGTAGAGGGGTAGGGGGGATCAGGACCACCAGTAAACCGACGAAATGCAATAGCAAGTTATGTTAATTCATGTTGGTGTTATGTGGGAGTGTGGTACTTCTCAGGTTGTGCCGGCCCATTCGGCTGTGGGGTTGCAGCGTGGTACTACCACAAAAGAGTAATGTACCTCTGTGTATACTCTTCCTTTGCAGGCCGCTTCCAACCACTCCTTTTGGAAAATTAGGGGGAGGCATATGTTCAGCAGTGGATGACCTACGGCAGAAATAATGATGATGATGATACTATTATCCCAAGAATGCAATGAGTTGATTGTCAAGTCAGCATCAGCACTTCGACTAAAGCCCATTATAAGATCATAAACATCTTCAAACCTATCACATTTAGGGCTATCTAAGGATCTTTTCATTAAATATGTAACAGAGGCCAGAATGTATGTATGTTACTCAAAAGAGCCCATTGTAAATTACCAAACTAAAATTCCATCAGCTCGGATAGAAAATAGTTTATCTGAAATAACATTTACAGTTGATAATGTTCCAAAAGCGATATTACAATTAAGAAACCATTCCTCACCCGGACCAGACCTAATACCTGGCGTTATCCTTAAAAACTGTGTAAAAACTTTAGCTCCTGTTCTATCATTACTAATGAATAAGTTTTTTGAAACTGGGTGTTTACCCCAGGACTGGAAACATGCTCTAGTTACACCAATATATAAAAAGGGTGACAAGACCCATACAGAAAACTTCCATCCTATCAGCCTCACCAGTTTCATAGTGAAGATAATGGATAAACTTATTAGCAATCATTTAACACAATTTCTAAATAAAGAGTGTATAATACCTATTGAGCAACATGGCTTTGTGAGAAAGCGATCCACTATAACCAACCTACTTTCTTGTGTACACTCATGGTCGAAGGACTTGGACAGTGGTAACCCAGTAGACATATTATATCTTGACTTTGAACGCGCCTTCGACAAAATACCGCACAATCGACTTCTGACCAAGCTTGAGCATTTTGGGATTCGTGGTGCACTGCTCCGATGGATTGCGAATTTAAGTAAGAGAACATTCCCGGTATGAGTTGGTAATACCTTATCGCAATGCAAACAGGTACTCAGTGGCATCCCTCAAGGCTCAGTGCTCTCGGCCCACCTGTTTGGAATTTTCGTCACAGACATGGTTGAGGTCATCAAGTCCAAATCTGCTTTCTTTGCTGATGATGTGAAGATTTTCGCAAAACCCCCTTATCCAATCGGGCCAACTGCAGAGAGACCTTGAGTGTATACAGAATTGGACTAAGAATTGGGTGATCCAACTAAATATATCAAAATGTAATGTTCTACATTTGGGTAGTACTAACCCCAGAGCCTCTTACAATATTGAAGGAAAAACAATAGATTCGACTAATCTCCAAAAGGATCTAGGCATACTAATCACTTCAAACCTGAAATGGGCGTATTACATTGCTATGATAGTAAAGAAGGCCAATTCGTTTCTGTATGTCATCCGCAGATCCTTTCAATTTATAACCATAGAAGTCTTCCTTAAAATATACAAAACATATGTAAGACCTCTTCTAGAATATGGATTTCAAGTGTGGAGTCCTTACTTCCAAAAGGATATTAATCTGATTGAAAGTGTGCAGAGAAAAGCCACAAAGATACCTCATGTTCTACGATGCAAGCCTTACCAAGACAGACTCCACACACTACACCTCACTACTCTTGAAGAGAGACGCCTTCGTGGTGATTTAATAGAAACTTATAAAATCTTTAGTTGCAGTTACAATCTACCCAACATAGACAATATGTTTATAAGTAATGAAAAGATAAAATCCACACAAGGCCACTCAATACCACTATGTTGCGCGCCCACCAAGACTATTACAGCACATCAATTCCTGAGTAACAGGGTAGTCTATAACTGGAAAAGATTACCTGAAGAAGTAGTTACTGCCACTACTCTCAATTCCTTTAAAAATAAACTAGATAACTGGTTACGTACAAATGAAATCAAATAGCAATGAACAAACTCAAACATTAGTGGATAAACTTTCAACATTGTGTGATATAGACACATCAGCAGTCATGCTGCTCGTCTATAAATAAATAAATAATTCCTACATTTCAGATCTCCAAAACGTGAACATCACACTCCGTATCCTGTTCAGGCCAGTTCCTGACCAGCTACCCAAGATCTACACCATACTTGGCATTGATTATGATGAAAGGGTGCTGCCCTCAATCACAGCTGAGGTCCTGAAGGCTGTAGTGGCACAGTTTGATGCAGGAGAACTAATTACACAAAGAGAGGTGAGGCATACAATGATTTATTTTATTATCAAGTGACAAAGGTTGCAGGTTGACATCCAATGTCAGAGAGCATCAAACTTTAAAAGTTCTGCACCCTGAAATAAGAGTTCTTTAAAAATCAGCAGGAATATTAAAAAGTATTAATTGTCCGCTCATTTGTTTCTATTATTTCACTTATGTTGGCACAATGATTTCAATAAAGGAAACCATACATGTAAGCACAAGATTAATTATTTCCCAATGGGAAATATTTAATCCTAGGGCAGAAGAAAAACATTTACCGTGTCTGCCAGCTACCCCTGCCACAAACAAGTATAAATTTATACTGGTCATGCTATAAATTGAGAATGGCTTTACTGATTATATAAATTTTTTGTTGTGTTAATTATTGTCTGGAGAAAGTTCTTATGAATTCAAGAAAAGACTGGAGGTTATAGCGAGGCCGAGTCTATTTCGCGAACGAAATCGTGGGCAGTCGCTAGTTCCAAATAAAAATTACCTAGTGAATGTAACTATGCTGACGGTTATAACAGCTAAAGAAAGAAATTTAATCCTTGGATGGGTGCTTTGGTGGCTTATTGATCATGGAGGCAAACAAGACTTCAGAAAACGCGGGTCAAGTCCAATGCTAATAAGGATGAAATTTTTCTAAAATAAATATTTAATTTTGTGAAGCAAGCATTAGTGCTTGAAACATAATAAAATAAATGCATCGATTCTACACAAATAAAGATTGCATGCATTCATGCTTGCATAGAATCTCATTCTTTATTATTCAGATGACACCTGCTCCTCTGGGGTAGATTTAATTAGTTGATTTCCATGCTACCAGTCTCTGAATCTTAGCCTAGACTGTCTTATATTATTGGGTTCAGATAAAATGGAATATCTGAATAAGAAAAATAAGGACTGCATTTCACACTTGCATGGCATCCAATTCTTTATTATTCTTATCCAGATGTCACCTGCTGCTTTGAGGTAGGTGTTTGATTTAATTTCCATGCTTAGGCTAGTTGGTCTGAATTGGGTTGGTCCTAGACTGTCTATTGGGTTTAGATAAGACCCAAAATCTGTATATTTTTTGATACATTTAGATATGCTAATGCGGTGTGTCTTTACAGATTGTTTCACAAAAGGTCAGCGAGGGCTTGACAGAAAGAGCAGCACAATTCGGCCTCATCCTTGACGACATTTCCATAACTCACTTAACCTTTGGCAAAGAGTTCACACAAGCTGTAGAGTTGAAGCAGGTTGCACAACAAGATGCGGAAAAGGCCAGGTTCCTCGTAGAAAAGGCCGAACAACAAAAGAAAGCTGCTGTTATAGCAGCTGAAGGTGATGCCCAAGCTGCTATTTTACTAGCTAAGTCTTTTGGATCCGCTGGCGAAGGTCTGGTCGAACTCAGACGTATTGAAGCAGCAGAAGACATCGCTTACCAACTAGCCAAGTCTCGCAATGTCACCTACTTACCTGCTGGACAAAATGTACTTTTAAATCTTCCTACGCAAGGCTAAATCAGACTGAAAAATGCTCTTGAATAAATTCAGTGAAATCGGGATTGATGTTCTCTGACGCATTTGTATTTTACACACAAAATAATGTTTAAGTATGTTGCATTTGAAGAGACTATGGTATGGTTCCGCCAATAGATTGTAGTCATGATCTAGCTTTACGAAAAATTGTAATTAAACAATAAAGTATAATTTGTTGAACATATTTTATGTTTATTTAATTACAAGTTTTAAATAGTTATCTTGTAACAAGCAAATTCAAGTGTGCATATCTGCTATAATATATTTATGCCACAGTACTTACTACACCAGATCACACCATATCATCTTTCCTGTGTTATAGACAAGCGTAGCGTTTGACTGTTCCCTCCTTCCAGCATCATCTCACAGTGGCCAACAAATCACAGCACATGGAATCGATGGGTAATTTCAAACGAAACGCAATTGGCATCTGGCATTGCATCTTTAAGAAATGAAATGGTTGTTGCAAGCATATTTGGCCGAGCTATTGCAGAGACCCTTCGCTCGGTCAATTATGTAAGAAGAAAAAACTTTACATAGTTCACCTCTTTTTCTAAATAACTCGTCGAAGCCGGGGCGGGTCGCAAGTTAAATATTTTTTTCAGGGAACATAGGCCAAAATTGATTATTCAGCAAGGGCTCAACAAACATTTTTTTAAATTTAACATGTATATATCGTGTATATAACACAAAAGAGAAAGCTTGTAATCAAGCTATAAGCAAGATGAATGTATGTTAGGTAAGTACTTCACGCTGAGACGGCTTGACAGATTCAGATGAAATTTGGAATGGAGATAGATAACACATTAACACATGAGCTAAAGTTATATCCCGATTCCACGCGGACGGATTTCAAACAGTTGGTAGTGACCAGATTTTTTAGTCTGTCCTTATAAGCATTAATGTAAGTAATGGTTTAGTTGTATTTTTGTATTATAAGTAAGGCATGGCGGTATTGGACTTATTGACAATAACGGTATTTTATAAACCGGGAACCGGTATTGCACTATCAATAGTAAAAAAGCAGAAAATATGGTTGTAAAGTCGGATTACGGACGATAATTTTACGTCATAACGTCATAAGAAAATATTGATATAGATGCGTCACAAGCCTATCGCTTGTTCCGCGCTCTCGCTTGCACGCTCAGCTCAGGCGGAACGTGACAATAAGTAATGAATTTTCGTGCGTTTATGAAAGATGTTATGTCAAAATATTTTTTTATTATATTATATTCCAAATAATACACCAAAATTATTATATTTTTTTTTTGATGAACGTATGGAGGTAGATGAGGCTTTGGATTGACACATAGGATACTTTTCATCATCATCATTCATCACCACGCTGGTGAAACCGCGGATTGAAGCTAGTAATTAAATATTTATGTTGAAATGTCACATTAATAAAAAAATACAATCAACAATTCTTCTTACAAATAAATCAATGGAACAAAAGAATTGTATCAAAGTGAAAAAAATAATTGTATCTGTCACTGAGGTCAGAGTCTGAACTATCTGCAATGTTAGAGATATAGAGATATTACACTCCTCATGAATTTATTTGCATATAATAACAGCAAGTTGTACGTGATGCGCTCAACATAGCTGATGCGAAGCATGTGCTCAGTGTGCAACTGGAAGAGACTAATATCTCTATTGTATGTTTAGTAAATACATATAGCTATACATGAAGATATTTAATGTATCGCATTTGACGAAAAAATAAATACACGTGATATCTTACTACACCCCCTCCCCTCTTGTGGTATTTCGGGATTTTTGCCGCACCCCCTCCCCCCCTTTCGAGCCTCACGTGGTTAATGGACGGCCCCTAATACGCACTTATGGTATCTATTCCATATGCAAGGTAAAGTTTTGAAACATTTTTGTAAAACTATACAGAACTAAGTCACTAGTGTATAAAGATTAAACTAGTAGGTATCTATGATCTCTTAGTTGTAATAAATAAACGACCACATTCAATAAACTTAAGTATTACATAACAGTATAGACAGACCAGACATCACTAAATAGTATCATCACTTTTATTTTCATTTCTAATTAGCCAGAATAAACATCCTTCGAGCTCCTTCCCAGCTAATATTAAATGACAAAATTAAGTAGTTCCCGACACACGAACTGTAATAAATTGTAGCTAAAAAAATCTCAATCGCGTCACATATTTATTTTATTTTTTATTTTATTTATTTAACAAAAGTTCACAGCTTTTATTATTGTTTCTTATAATTAGTAATACATAGTCTGTAATTGAGCCAAGGAGAACTCTCACTTTGTAAGCTAAATTATATAAAAAAAATATTGCAAGGGATATAGCATAGTTAATGTATCACATGATAATTTCACAGAAATAGTTTGTGAACAAAATACATAGGTGTCAAATTTATATACAATAAAATTAAACAATAAAATTAAACACATAAAATTAAATACAGCGCAAGTGTAGTGTATGTGTAGTGTAAGTGTCGTGTTGTGTGTGTTTGTTCTGTAGGAAAATTGTATTTGTTCTGAGTAAAACAACTAATCAGTGCTTAACACAGCCTAACAGTTTATGTTTTACATAATACCGCGGGTAACCTACAGTGCAGGCAAAATTCATCAACAATAACATGACATGACATAACACTTTTACAACAATGTACAATAAATAAGCGCAAACAATTATTAAAAATAAGAAACATATTTAAACACACAGTAATATATAGGTACTTATGTACTTATGTACACAGTAATATATGTTTAATTTAAGTCTTAATATAGGTATATATGTATAAACAAATAAACAAGTACCAATTACAATTGTTATTACACACCGGTTAACAGATAATACGAGTACCTACATAGGTGCGCAGCGCGGCCGCCCGGTTGTAGCCATGCGCTCTGACTTGGTTTACATGCCGCCGACTTTAATGCTTACATTTTTATATTTAATGTTTTATTGAAATTATATAACTAGATGCTTTTCTTTTATAGCTTTAGTTACGGCGGTCTTAAAAATGTTTTTTGATGTACAAAAAGGATCAAGATCCCCGAAGAGTTTATTGAACGTTCTAGGCATTCTACTGGTAAGGCTGTTTGCCGAGTAGTTTGTGCGGTGGGTAGGCACATGAAACAGTTTTGTATGCCTAGTTCTACGGCTTGGGGCTCGTAATGCTAGTACATTATTAGTCAACACAGAACAGTCGAGAGCGCCTGAACAAATGTCGTGAAATAGTGACATATCATTCAAAATACGTCGATTACGCAAAGTCAATAATCCATGCCTTTGACAGGAAGTTTCATAAGTTTCAAACTTGAAATTGCTTCTAAAATCCAAGTGTTTCACAAATTTTCTTTGTATTGATTCAATAGCATTCTCGTAAATGAGGTATTGCGGATTCCACACTTGACTACAATAATCGAGTATACTTCGAACATATGCAAAATATAACACTTTCAAACATAATATACTGGTGAAAGGTTTAGTGACACGCAGTATGAAGCCTAAATTTCTGTACGCTTTATCAACAATATGTTCTACATGCGACGTAAATGTTAGGCTATCATCTAGGAAAATTCCTAAATCTCTAACAAGATGTTGCTTTTTAATTATATTCTTGTTTAGCGTATACACAAAGATAATTGGGTTTCTACTGCGCGTGAAGCTTATGGAGATGCATTTGTCTACGTTTACATCAATACGGTTATTTTTGTAATATATGTTCAATCTATCTAAATCATCTTGTATTCTCAAGCAGTCATTGATATCGCGAACTTTGTAATAAACCTTTTTATCATCAGCATAAAGTAAAAAATTTGTATTTAGGAAGCACGACCCAATGTCATACAAATAAGCTGAATAAAAAAGTGGCCCTAATAACGACCCTTGCGGAATGCCAGAAGTAATAGTAATGAAGTCAGAACGGGCTCCACCTACCACCACTGCCTGACTCCTATTGCCAACGTAAGATTGTACCCATCTCAGAAGGTCACCTTGAATGCCCAGCTCTTGCAGCTTACGCAGCAGGATGACATGATCCACACGATCAAAAGCTTTTTCGAAATCCGTATAGATCACATCAACCTGCGCGTGCAGCTCCATACCCCTCAATACATCACTGACGAAAACTCCTAGATTGCTAGTAGTAGAACGACCTTTTATAAAACCATGCTGCTGTTCCGGTATACTTTGGGCAATTGTAGGATAAATGGACTCATAAATGATCTTTTCTAAGCATTTGCTAAGAACGTTCAGTATTGAAATAGGTCGGTAATTTTCAATGTGAGACTTAGATCCTTTTTTGTGTAGAGGCACAATATGTGCCTGTTTCCATACGTGAGGGAAATTTCCTTCACGAATCGAGCGGTTAAAAATAATAGTCACTGGTTTATATAACGATTCAGCGCACTGTTTAAAGAAAAAAGGGGGTAAATTATCACTTCCCGGCCCTTTATGGGGGTCTAATTGACGGAGCACTTTGAGAACTTGTTCTTCAGAAATAACTATCATATTAATACCTTGGGAACTTGAGCTGACGGCAGGTAAAGAAATATCATTACATCTTATAGATTGTTGTTGCGTGAACATCTGTTGGAAGTATGCGTTGAAATATTGAACTATTTCGTTACTACTTGTAAGTTTTTTTGTGTTGTATGTCATTACACTCGGGTATCTCGTGGCAGATTTTTTCTTAGATTTAACAAAACTCCAAAGTAGCTTTGGATTAGATTTTATTAATTCTTGTGATCTCGTGATATAGTTTTTATAACACAGGGCTTCCAGTCGCTTGAACCTGGATCGTAGACATGAAAATTCGTCATAGTCTCGAGGATTTTTATAACGTTTCCAGCGTGAATGCACTCTATTCTTCTCTTTGTTTACATTAATGAGAGCTTTAGTAAACCAGACTGGGTATTGGTGGGATCCGTGTACAGTAATTTGCGGGATATGTTTTAATATTACGTCATTAACTTTGTTGTAGAAGTTAGATACAGCTTCCTCTACCGTTCCTAGGTACAGATCTGACCAATCCATCACAGAAAATATTTCGTTAATGTCGGTATAACACGCTCTTCGAAATTGAATTTTTTTACTAAGATGTTTAATTAAAGGAGCAATCGTTATATCGCATGCATCAATATGTAATGTTATGTGAAAAATATCTTCTCGTACCAACGGTGTGAGACACTTACTGATATTAACGTTAAAATTACAAAATATAAGGTCCAATGTATTCTCAGAGGAGTTATTGAAAAAGTTGCTCTGTTGTAGACCCAAAAAGTAACAATTGTGTACAAAATCCATAGCAGAATGTTGAAGTTCGACACTTCCCTTTTTTATGTAAACTGGGCCTTTGTCATTCCACTGAACACATGGCAAATTGAAATCTCCAGCTACCATAAAATGGTCATTTGGAGCCGATGACATAATATCAGAGATCCAGTCCTTAAGCTTAATAATTCGCTCTGGAAGCCTCAGATCCGGCGGCATGTAAACCAATGCAATGTGTAAATCCTTATCGGACTTTATTGTGCTCCCTTCTATTGTGACCCATAGACACTCGACATCCAAATGGTCACGTTGCCAGTCGGGACGTGAACGCACACTGATTCGCTCGGAGCATATTATCATAACACCGCCTCCGTTTGAGCCGCGGTCGCGTCTTATTACACTAAAATTACCGCTTACCAGTTCTGAATCCAAAATTCCACTATTCAGCCAGGTTTCAGTAATAAGAATAATGTCGTGATCGATCGTAAGTAAATTGCTACTAAAAGCTTGTGTTTTCGTTCTTAGCCCGCGTACATTTTGATATAGAAAATATATCAAAGAAAAACCGCATCATAATTGGTCCATTCGTTTAGGAGCGACGATGCCGCAAACGGACACGTCAAACTTAGAAGTTAAAAAGGATAATTAAGGAGTACCAAGAAATACCTATTATTATAAATAAATAGTAAATGTAGTGCCATACATTTAGTTATATGTACTATGAGAACAAGTTAAATGTTAATTTAAATGACTAAGTGAGACTGTTAGTAATTGATGCGAGAATTATAGAAATAGTTGTAGTAACTTTCTTTATACACTTAGCTAGTAAGCTAGCTGCGCTCCGCGGTTTCGCCCGAGTGGTGATGAATGCATCCTATTTTCTACTGGCCTCCAAAAAAAGGAGGTACTCAATTTGACTGTTTTTTTACTGTTTGTTTCCTCATAACTTTCGACTGGGTGAACCTATACTCAATTTTTTTTTGTTTGAAAGCTGGTGCTGCCCGTGTCCATTTCAATTGCATCAATTTCGGTTCAGTAGTTTTTGAGATAGACTCCAATAACTCAATAGAATGGAAGTCGGTGTAAAATTTTTCAAATTGTACTTGTTATTCCAGCGTCTCATATTTACATACTATATTTCATCCAAATCCATTCAGCCGTTCTGGCGTGATTGAGTAACAAACCTCCATCCATCCAAACATCGCATATTTGGTTCTTACAAATGAAATTGGCGTTATATGTATATGGCAAAAGTACAAGGACAAAAATAATGTAATTAATACAATCGAAATACGTATGTAACATAATCTATGCACTTTCACCACTCTATAGGTAGGTATTTCATTGATTCCATTGCTGAAGAAAATGGAGCGAAACATTAAAAACTTTAAAGGCGGTTTGGACAGCACCATCGGATTTAAAGTTTTTTTCTTCGAAATTTACCAAATTGCGAAAATTTAGTTGCCGTATGTCATGCAGTGTGACGTCTAGCGTTGTCCTGAAGCAGCAGTGGGCTAGAGCAATCGCCAAGACTCAGTTGTTGAATAGCGATCTTTTCCATCGTGATTTGCTATTATTATTTTTATTAATTATTGAATACGGCAGATCTGTATTGTTGACAATACAGATCTGCCGTAATCGTCTGGCTAGATATTATGAAGCTGTACCTCTACCATGAGTTGGCAACATAAATGTCATCTATAATCGATACTCGATCTCGCCTACCTAATAAGCTTGTGATTGGCGTACTCGCTGTCAATTTTAGTTCTACAATTGACCGGGAGGTCGCACTGTTCTTTTTTTCATACATTTTATCGCGGCAGTCGATACCGAGCTTCGATTGGTGTCAATGTTGTAAACTCATGGTAGACCTACTGTAGTGTATGATACCAGGGGCCTTACTATCAGCTTCGTAAAAACCATGCAAGTTCCGTGCAGTTCTTAAACCTGACATAAACAGTTTTGAATGAAATCATACCATGACGCTCGTTTCGGTGAACTGTTTGAATATTGTTTTCTCAAAGGTGAACGGATAATATTGTCTCTGGAATTTTAACAATTTACTAAAACCAACATTGCAGACCCCTAGACGTTTGTAAGCTAATAAACTGAGTGGATTTTGAGCGACATGTTAACGAGAGTCCATACAAAAAAACAGGTGAACGGTTTTTCTGCGGTTCTTGAATAGTAGGCCTGGGCAGGCCTGCTTTAAAACTGTCATGGTACGAATGAACAGGGCAGTTGTCTAGAAATCCTGCTTTAAGAGCTCATAGTAAGGCTCCAGCACTGGTCCACCAAACACTAACCTTTGTGAGTCAACTATAACTCGGGACTGGACTTCACAGTCAGTTCTCCTGGGTTCAACCACTGTGATGAGCGTTTCCGATTGACGTACAACATCTATTTTTCATCACAAGTAACAATACCATTCAAATCTCCCTGACGGTTGAGCAATATAACGCAGCACTCAATGCGTTTGCTGATGTGCTTCACACCATTCATTTGGTACCCGTTTATCTTTCCATATTTGTTTCAAGTGCATTAAACTATTTTGTCAGAACCGAAGCCAGCCGCTAACTCTGATGTGGTTTGCGTTGCGATGGATCTTCTTCCACGATCACCTTCGTAATTGAAGACCCAAAGTCAACTAGGGTTTCCGGCCGTACACGACGTTTGTTCTGTAGGTCTAAATTTCCAGAACGAAAATGTTCTCGTTTTTTTTCAGTAGTTTCCCCATACACATCAGTAAACCTGCAAGCTCTTACTGCAGCATTGGTGCCACGGTAGGACTCGTACCGTAGGAACGTCGTCGTATTAATACGTAAATATTTTAAGATTTCCATATCCAACAGACCGATGTCAAAGAAAAATCAAATGCGTGAAATCAAATCAATCACTAAATTCGGAACACAAATATACAAGCCTAAATTTCAAGTAAATTTAGGTTAGGAATTCCAAACCAAACGTCTGATATTTGAGATCAAAGTGGGCAGTTGACAAAACGCCAATTTCACATATTAAAACATTAACCCGCAGTTTCTAGAATGTCAGTCAAACCCTTGATCAGTTGACTAACTAAATACTAAACACTCATTGGTTAATGGTATATTCCATGACGCGATATGTGACCAATCAGCGGTCAGTATTCCCTTTTAGCTGATCAAACTTTTACAAACGTTCCAGAAACTGGCGGTTAGTAATATACATGGAAATAAACAACTTTAACCCGTTGACTCGCGATTCGCCATATTTGGCCAATAATACAATAGAATCGATTTCGTAGAAATCAACCTACTTTTCCAGGAACTGCAACGCGTGTGATTAAACTGATTTAATCCTACTAATATTATAAACGCGAAAATTTGTGAGTATGGATGTGTGGATGTTTGTTACTATTTCACGATCAAACGGCGAGGCCAATTTTGATGGAATTCGGTATGGAAGATAAGGCCCTGAATTAACATATAGGCTTGCAGATGGCCATAAAAGATCGGAATGTGGATGTGACGGAGGCCCTGGGCCGGGTGGAGAAAGCCGACTTATATAAAAAATAGTTATAAAAAGAAATAAAAAAATAGACAAGCTTAGGCTTTTGTATTATGTATGCGTGTATACCTTGAGCATTCACGCTCACTAAAAGGCTTCTTCTCGCGGCGGCGTCGTGTGGCGGGTCGTCTTCTTCTCTCAAATATGGTTGAGGAGGGCGATGGCTGGCACAAGTGTCAAGCTCGTGAACGGGCGCTGCTTGCGGGAGCCGGTATGCTCTCGGTATGTACGATATTTAGAAATTAGTTAAGTCTATTTATGTACAAAAAAAATGTATTATGTAAGTTTAGTTAAGAAAAAAAAAATGTCCTCCTGTATTCTGTTAGTAATTATAAAAAAACATTATATAAGTTTAAAATATAAATGTAAACAATGCCACGGACCCATTGAGTCTGTAAACATAGGCAATAATAAATATAAAAAAATGAACATATAGGATACTTTTCATCATCATCATCATCATCATGGTCCATAACCACGCGTGTGAAAAAGCGTAATATTCTATTCTAAATCAAAAGCTTTAAATTAGACAACTCTATACTAGACGTGCTCGACGACCGTTAAGGGTGATGAAATGTAACGCAAATACCGTCAAGGGTGATAAAATAATAATGACAGTTTTTTTCCATGATCATTAATTTTATATTTGTGTGTACGTAAGTACTGTGTTTTATTATTAGTGTTTACTGATTGATATCGAGTGGACTGAATAGTGTTTATAGTAACATAATTTATTTGTATCTACATCCTACAATATTTCAATCAAAATGACCCCGATGATGCCCACAGTAATCACTCACAGTGTCCAGAGGTATTGCAGTATTGTGCTGATCATCGTATATAATTAACTTTTTACAACATGAAGAATTCATAGAAAACATATTTATATATGTCATATTTGAGCAACAAGATATGATTGATAAAAACTACCTATTGAATTGCTTCATTCATAAGTTTTTGAATTTCTTCATTCATTAATTTTTCATGGTTAACTTCACCTTCGTGCATTTCAGATTCTTCACTTTTCTCATCATAAGAATTATTCTCTTCCTTATCAATAGCTAAAGTGGGTTCGCAAATGGCTTTATTTTCTTTTTCACTTTCTTCGCCTGTTGCTAATGGAACCTCAAAGGATCTAATAAATAAGTTTTCTCGAATACATGCTTCTCGCAAATATTTCAATTCAGACGAACCCAAGCCCAGTGGCAAAGTCAACTGACATATATCAGGGTTTTCCTTGAATTTTTTAAGAAGACTATCAACTTCTCTTTTGAAATCATCGCTGGCTATATTTTTTTCGGATATTTTAACGCCAATAAGTTTAGTTTGATTACAAGATTCCTTCGTTCTAAGTAAAAGCTCCATTTCAGCGTTTAACTCATCATAATAGGTCTCAGGACATAGATTCATCGCTCTTTTGAGTCTCTTTTCGGCGGCATCATATTGTCCTATCATTCTTAAAGCTTTTGCATTTTGAAACAGAGCTCTACCGTTGTTCCAAAGACTCTGCAGTCTGTTCAGTTCATTGCAAGCAGTACAGGCTTTCAAAGGCTGGTTGACTCTATTGTAACACAATGCTGAATTGAAATACAGTTTCTTTAACCATTTTTCTTGTATTTTTTCTTCTGCTTCATCAGCAAGGCGACATTTGTGCAGCATCCAGATTGCTTTTGTGAAGGTGTTCGCTGCTTGTTTGAAGTTATTTGATTTATATAGCAAACTACCTGCACCATAAAAAGCCTTGACTTCTTTTTCCACTCTGCCAAACATATTTGGCTCGGAGAAGTTGATTTTTCTGAAATCCAATGAGAACATTGTGAGAAATATATTCACAATTCATTTGTCAAGAGTTGTTTTTGACTTATAGAACCTTAATATTTTTAAGACGCTAAGTAAACAGTAAGGGTTTGAGGACCTGTGCTCCTAATAGTAGAATTATCATCAGGCATTCAGTGTAATTGGTAGACATGTTATGTTAGTTAATATCCTTTTTTCTACCGAGGTTTAGTATAATGCCTATAATGATAAAAAGTGAGTAAATACCCCAAGTAATATTTTACATTATAAAAAAATGAGAGTAAAAACCTTTGGCTGAAAAGGTAATGGAAACCTTGATCATTGACATAATTGCCATTTACACTCATGCCCCGCAATAGGATTCTTCCGTGTCGCGGGAGGCATGGGCACGCACAATATCATATCAAAACATACAAGAACCGAGAACAAAAATTTCTGCTCATCACGCCAATATTTGCCTTAGCCAGGGACTGAACCTGGGTCCTCGCGTTTTGAAGGCAGGGTCACTACCAACTGACCTACTACGGAGTTAATGGATGAGGTATGGATATATTCATTATTGACCGAGCGAGTGAAGCGTCTCTGCTTTAACTGACCAAAATGGTATGCATGTTCTACTATTCAATATATTTTCTTAATAGACGATTTTTGAGTGGTACTTTTCCCAAACATGAGCTAAGGTTGCTGTGGCGCTATTTAGCGACCAATTTTGATAAAATTTGGTACACACATTAGGTACCTGACTTTAAGTTAAGTTTAAGTTTAAATACTTGAAGATTCTGGTAGATAATATTCGGCCCGAACATTTGGTAGGTACCAACGACATAAGTATACAATTTTAGCCATTATAATTTATAATTGGTCAAGGAGTTGTCGGAACCAATATGTTTGTCAAATTCTTTTGAAATTCGATGACCTGTAAATAGCTCAGACTGCGAAAAATTGCCGTTATAAGCGGCATGGCGGTGCTCGCGAGGTCTACTGTTCGCAGATCTACTAGTATTATTTATATTTACATAGGGCCATGTTTAGATTTTCAGGGTTCTGCACTAAAAAAGATCCTTATAAGATTGTTCTATCCGTCCGTTTTTACAACTTAATAACTCCTACAGTGACGTAACGTAAGTAGGTATATATAACTTCGCACAAAAATAGTTAAAACATAGATTGCGTGTACGGTATCATCATACATCAGTTTTGTATATGCTGTAGGTACCATTTGGAAGATCAGGGGGAATACTCCTAATAAATAATCTTTTACGAAACTATCATAAATCAGGAGCGTTTTGTAATCAGCCTATAATAATCATACCTATTTACTATCGTACTCCCACCAACACAAAATTGTTGTTAAATATTAATAATAATAACACCTGTTTTTTCCAAAAATATAAATTTAAAAAAAGGCACTCAAAAATTGTTGTTTTATGAAAGTGATTATTTCATTTAGTTTATTTTTATATTTATTTGAGGGTGGTAAATTATAATAAATGTAATAGAGAGTAAATGAGAGTAAATGCCCTTTTAGAGTAAATGCCTCCTCCTCCTTCATAACTTTAACATTGGAACAATGAAACTACATAGGTCACGTCAAAGATTGCGTATTGAGTGAACTATTTGATAATACGTCATCAAAACGTCTATCGTAATCTATGACTATTTTAAGCTTGCTAAATTGACGCAGTGGTAGGTACCAAATTATTTTCTATATATATATATATATAGAAGCGAAAGGTCTAAAATTTTGCATGGGTGTTCTTTTTAAGACGTAGGTGCTCACTAAGACGGGATATTACGAAATTCAACCCCTAAGGGTTGTTTTTGGGATTGATAATGAAACCTCCAAGACCAAGCGTACGAAGACGCTGGCGGGTCAGCTAATCTTCTATATATATATAAAAGCGAAAGGTCACTCACTCATCACGAAATCTCAGAAACTAAAAGTGCTAGGAGTTTCAAATTTTGCATGCGGGTTCTTTTTATGAAATTCAACCCCTAAGGGGTTTTTTTTGGGGTTGTAGTTTGTATGCAACTTCGTTACTGCAAGTGCTAAAAGTTTAAAATGTTGCATGGGGGTTCTTTTTACGTAGGTACAAACTAAGACGGGATTTTGTGAAATTCGACCCCTAATACCTACCGACCTATAATTGTTGAGAACGTTAGAAGAAAAAAATCTCGAACTGTAACCAAATCTCAGGATTAATCAATGGGCATCGGTTACCCTATGGGTTACAGCCGAATGGGCTGGCACGACAAGGGAAGTACCACACTCGCACATAACACCGACGTGAAGTTATATAGCTTGCTATTGCGTTTCAGTCGATCTGTAGGAAGTTCCGAAGGCCCGATCCTCCTCTCCTTTTTATCAAAGGTCGGTAACGCATACTCGAGCCCTCTGGCGGATATGCGGCTACTGCAGATGGGCCGTGGTGGTAAGTAATACCGTGGGCGACGGTGTTACTTACCACCAGATGAGCCGTCTGTTCGTTTTCCAACATATCCCATAAAAAAACAGGTATCTTCCATTTGTGAAATAAAATAAAATAAGAGAGAGCAGATAGTTACCCACCTTTCTTGTGTCAACACATTTTTTACTAGTTTGACATAAAAGATGCACTGGGCCTTGGGCTGTATTCTGGGTGGCACACCAAACTGGCCATATGCAACTTCATGAGAGAAAAGAAATAATGATAACTCTCCAACTAGCATCGATTTTATAGCAATGTCCAGTCCAGGTATAAGGCCATGGTCCTCAGTGTCGGTCATGGTTAGATTTACTTCCTGAAATAAATATAGCATATTTTTTTAGTGAAAGGCTTCGTAATACTGAGCTTACCCAAAATAATAAGTAATAGATATGGATGTTTTTACTTTTCGTTGTTATTATTGTATCTTAATGTAGACCGATCGATGGATAACACTTAATTGAACATAAAATATTCAGAAAAATAATGTAGTTATTAACCCTGTCCTAGAATGGAATTTATCTCTCTATAAATTTTAATGTTTGAGATCGCTAAAGCAGGCGTTAGTGCTTTAAAAAGTAATACTATAAAAATTACAAGGGCTGCG
The DNA here is from genome assembly GCA_917880725.1 of Selenia dentaria. Classification (NCBI taxonomy): domain Eukaryota; kingdom Metazoa; phylum Arthropoda; class Insecta; order Lepidoptera; family Geometridae; genus Selenia; species Selenia dentaria. Next base: position 10,047,133 of record OU862882.1, on the reverse strand, counting down.
ATGTCAATACGAAAGTTTAAGTATTTCTAAATAAAGCTACTTTCGGTTGGATGGAACTGTTAAACTGTCTAATGCCGCTCCGTCCCTGCAAGACAGTTAGTCAAATAGAGAATTAAAATTCGATGCTCGGACCAGAACCTCGGTGGCCTAGTCGATCAATGGCGTCTGACACGGAGAGTCAGAAGACGCGGGTTCGTATCCCGTCCGATGATGGAATTTTTCTCTCAATAAATTTCAATAGTTATTAACCCTTTGCGTACCATTGACGTAAATTTACGCGCGTTTCAATCATAAATCTTTTGTTTTAATTATCACGGTATAGGAAGGGTTACACAATACTGTTGTACAATGTGCAGTCTCATGGCTTAAGCTAGCCAGATAAGTCACAAGATCTCGCTAATTTTTAGACATTTATTTTTTATTAACACATTGTGTGGCACCTAATATTGAAAAACCGGTGTACGTTTGCACTTTCATACTAAAAGTACGCGTATAAGCACAATAAGTACGTTTGAAGTAGGGAATACTTTGGTACTTTGTGGGGAAAAACTTGGGTTTTCGCGGGATTTTTGGTATTACATTACAAAGTAAGCTTTGATACAGAAAGTGGTCGTTAAAAACCAATGAGCGATTTTATTATAACCCAGCTGCACCCCGCGGTTTCACCTGCATGGTGATGGATGATGAAATAAAAGTAGCAGTAGCATTTCATTTCATTTGCATTTAGTTAAAAGCAGTTAATTTGGAATTACAAACAGACACTTCAATTTATTTATCTGTACATAAATTATCATAATCACAAGACATTTCTTCTGGTTCATATCAGTCTCTTACATTATAACCTAGCTGACCACCTGCAGTATCACTGCATGTTCTACTTGATACTTACATAACCAACCACAATAGGGTTGTTGACCTTTTTTTTTAATGTATGCTAAATTATTCAGCACACCGAAATACACGCATAGCATTTTTTTATAAATGTTTCAAGAACTGTATACTAAAACAACTAATGATTTATTTCAACTATTAAAATTGGCGCTAAAATATTATTGAACGGCGGCCTATACGTCGTATGACGTCACTATGGCAAAAATAAATAGTGTTGTGATTATAATATGTTTTGCTTGCTTGGAGGTTGCTTGCTTGAACATGGAGATGGCGGGAAAAAACCCACAATGACTATTATATATTTTTTTCTTTTGTGTTTAATCTCAAGTTTTGACGTGTAATAGTGGTGGATTATTAACAGTTGATGTTCACAATGTGTGTCGAGAATGTTCACAATGATGAACGATTGTCAGTAAAGTGTATAAATCATGAAACATTATTTTTGTTTTTTTCATCAATTATGTTAGCAAGTTTTGGTAATGCATCCACATGACTTATACAAAACAGTAATTAAATTACTGACTTACTTCTTAGAGCAGAATCTAACTACCTACTTGAAAAAAAGTTTATAACTCTGCAGTTACAAAAATTAACCTACATTTTAGCCATCACCAAACATATTTAGTGTAAGCAACCTCCATAAAGTGAATAGAACTGTAGAATGGACATTAGCAGAATTGCAATAAGATGAAGCACCATAAAAAAATAAGTCAAGTCAAACTTATTACAATATATTATATAAAACAACTCAAGCCAATTAACAATAACCAAACACTACTGTGATTTAGTCAGGTGATGGGAATTGTTCTATATAGGATAAACATTATTGAGAACTATGACAGTGGTAGGCATATCCATCTTTGAGCCGCCATGCTACTAAATTAATAATAAAATGACTGTGAATTATGCCTACAGTGTGTACAGCATACTCTCATACTCTAACCACCTTTTAAAAAAAGATGAAAGATAAGACAAGTTTTATAGGTATTTATAATAGAAAAATTTCATAAACCATAATTGAAACTGCAGACTATATTTAGTCTATGTTTTATAATAAGGTGGTTAGACTTTGTAAAGGTAACACCATATTAAATCTTACCAATGGTTTTCTCAAGCTCTGAACATCAAATGGCTCTTGAGCATTCTCAAAGTAACCAGAAAATGCTATGAACACAGTGCATGGTCCTTTCAGAGGTAACCCACCTCCTTCTTCTAAAATTTTCTTTTTCACATATCCTTCAGGATGAAGAACTGTCATGCCTTCACTCAGCGTACTAAAGTTTTCAACTTTCTGTCCAATAAAGTCCACGCTCTTGGGGTCAGTTGTACTGCGCTCAGGGTTATAATCAGATTCATCTAAATGTTCATTAATGTGAAGAACTGAACCAGTTGTTTGAAGCTTTCTATAAAAATAACACGAAATTGTGGAAATTGGAATTGAAAATACAAAGCAAATGATATAAATTGAATAAGTACTGTATGAGTGCCGATTATTACCTTAAATCTAAGCCCTCCTCTAACGTAAAAACATGTGGTGATGGTGAACCAAATTCATGCATTTCAATTGTTTATTCGTCGGTGATTGAAATCATATAAATAAAAATAAGTTAGGTTATGTTTAGTTTAAGTTAATCCATAGAACATATGCAGTGGTCCGTTTTGCGATAATTTTGCTCACAGTGCTATCGTCTACCAAAGCTGGTCCGAGATAAATATCGCGATTTTGACAGCTCGTGGCACTGTAAGCGTGTTGTTAATTCGGACCAAAGTTGTAGCAATAACGAACCATTTGCGCGCGAAAAACAAATATCATAAAAATATCGTGCATAGTGTGAAGGTTAACTATGTAGTGTGTGGATTAAAAAGAAATAATGGAATGGATGGACCGACTTTTACAACTTTTACATCAAAAAGAAGGGACACCAGTAAATACATTGTAGAAATAAACAAACACCTGTCACTTTTGACAGAACGCTCACGACGATTATGGTGTAGAGCATGGTTCATGTAATCGTCAATATGGCGGCAGTTAAGACGTCATCGATGACGTAGCGTGGGCCATCGTAATCACGCTCACGGTGAAAGGGACCGACTTTTATCGCGCTAATATCGATTATAGCCAATTAGGACCGCAGTGATATATTAATCAGACTATATCTAAAGACCATAGAAGAATAATACTCCAAAGAGAAGAATGACGACTCCATCAACAAATTAGAAGGACAAAATAAGGTTTTAACGCCATCTCTTTAAGACCCCCGATAGTATTTATATGAGCTGTTCATATACCATGCACAAATTAAAAGAACAAATTATCAAGTAGAAGTAGCAAGTGAGCGGGGCAATCGTAGTACTAGGTAAGGGCAGCTCCGCGTAGTCATAGTTCGACGGCTAGGCATGGGTAACTCAACAAATTTGCTTGAGCAGTAAATCAGCTCACAGCTCAAGTACTTGAACCGGAGCTGCGAACCGGCTCGCAGATCGGCAGACGGCCGTCGCCGATGCAGCGACTTGAATGAGCTATGAGACTGTAGTTAAAAAATGGTTCAACGACTCGGGCCACTCCACTCAAACGCGCGGCTCGTCACTGTTTTTTCTTTATGAGTACACACATTGAGTACAAGAGGTGGGACATGGATACGCAATAATAATTTGAGAGCTATTTCCATTTTTGAGTGGATTCCATTAATTAGATTTTAAATTATTTTAATAAATGAGCAACAAATATTAACAAAAATTGTTGAGACTGAACTAAGTCAAGTTTACTTTACGTTAATAACGATTTTATTTTAATTGATTTACTTCCAAAGAAAATCAATTAAAATAAAATCGCTTTTATACATTATTTTACCCAAACTTGCATAGATTTACAAATTTTCATACAGCAATGTCTTGTGTCAGTTATATCAGAAGTAATTGTAGTGATAAGTAAAGTAAAAGTAAAGTAAAAGTAAAGTAAAAGTAAAGTAAAAGTAAAGTAAAAGTAAAGTAAAAGTAAAGTAAAAGTAAAGTAAAAGTAAAGTAAAAGTAAAGTAAAAGTAAAGTAAAAGTAAAGTAAAAGTAAAGTAAAAGTAAAGTAAAAGTAAAGTAAAAGTAAAGTAAAAGTAAAGTAAAAGTAAAGTAAAAGTAAAGTAAAAGTAAAGTAAAAGTAAAGTAAAAGTAAAGTAAAAGTAAAGTAAAAGTAAAGTAAAAGTAAAGTAAAAGTAAAGTAAAAGTAAAGTAAAAGTAAAGTAAAAGTAAAGTAAAAGTAAAGTAAAAGTAAAGTAAAAGTAAAGTAAAGTAAAAGTAAAGTAAAAGTAAAGTAAAAGTAAAGTAAAAGTAAAGTAAAAGTAAAGTAAAAGTAAAGTAAAAGTAAAGTAAAAGTAAAGTAAAAGTAAAGTAAAAGTAAAGTAAAAGTAAAGTAAAAGTAAAGTAAAAGTAAAGTAAAAGTAAAGTAAAAGTAAAGTAAAAGTAAAGTAAAAGTAAAGTAAAAGTAAAGTAAAAGTAAAGTAAAAGTAAAGTAAAAGTAAAGTAAAAGTAAAGTAAAAGTAAAGTAAAAGTAAAGTAAAAGTAAAGTAAAAGTAAAGTAAAAGTAAAGTAAAAGTAAAGTAAAAGTAAAGTAAAAGTAAAGTAAAAGTAAAGTAAAAGTAAAGTAAAAGTAAAGTAAAAGTAAAGTAAAAGTAAAGTAAAAGTAAAGTAAAAGTAAAGTAAAAGTAAAGTAAAAGTAAAGTAAAAGTAAAGTAAAAGTAAAGTAAAAGTAAAGTAAAAGTAAAGTAAAAGTAAAGTAAAAGTAAAGTAAAAGTAAAGTAAAAGTAAAGTAAAAGTAAAGTAAAAGTAAAGTAAAAGTAAAGTAAAAGTAAAGTAAAAGTAAAGTAAAAGTAAAGTAAAAGTAAAGTAAAAGTAAAGTAAAAGTAAAGTAAAAGTAAAGTGAAAGTAAAGTGAAAGTAAAGTAAAAGTAAAGTAAAAGTAAAGTAAAAGTAAAGTAAAAGTAAAGTAAAAGTAAAGTAAAAGTAAAGTAAAAGTAAAGTAAAAGTAAAGTAAAAGTAAAGTAAAAGTAAAGTGAAAGTAAAGTAAAAGTAAAGTAAAAGTAAAGTAAAAGTAAAGTAAATGTAAAGTAAAAGTAAAGTAAAATTAAAGTAAAAGTAAAGTAAAAGTAAAGTAAAAGTAAAGTAAAAGTAAAGTAAAAGTAAAGTAAAAGTAAAGTAAAAGTAAAAGTAAAGTAAAAGTAAAGTAAAAGTAAAGTAAAAGTAAAGTAAAAGTAAAGTAAAAGTAAAGTAAAAGTAAAGTAAAAGTAAAAGGTAATTATGTTATAATTTTTTCGCACTGTCAAATGTTAAAGCAGACAAGTAGGTTATAGATGTTTATATGTGAAAGCATGAATATGTGTGTTTAGATTTTATGTTCTCAAGGATACCTCGTTAAGTAGCAGTGCTGTTTGCTTCCCGAATAAAATAAAATAAAAATAAAATAAAATATTACTATATTTTGTTTTTAACGTGTTTGCTACCAGCATTATTTGATGTATCCGTTTACACGGATTCCGTTACAAAATAATGAACGTGTTTGCTACCAGTATAAAGGCAAGAGCAAAAAAAAACGACCCAAACAGCTATCGGCCAATAGCTATTATTCCGGCAATAACAAAAATTTTCGAAAACGGGCTAACAACACGAATTTCGGAATATTTAGAGTCAACGCAAGCGCTCTCTGACCGTCAATTTGCTTATCGCCAGGGGCGATCGACTACGATGCTTGCAAGAGAAGTAATCCGCACTATCTTACAAGCTAGGGAGAAGAAGCAGGAAGTCGCTGTCCTCTTTTGTAACCTCTCCAAGGCGTTCGATGTTGCGGACCACAGCGCTCTTATAGTGCAACTTAAGCATTATGGAATAGCAGGGCCAGCACTTGATCTGTTAGTAAGTTTCATAAGCGATAGGATACAGTATGTATGTGGAGACCAAGGTTGTATAATTTCGGACGGGGTGTTTAACGAGATAGGCGTTCCACAAGGATCGTCTCTATCAAACTTGACTTGAAAAAATTATCTCTGACCTAAAAAATACGGCTAGTATAGGTAATGATGAAATATCAACCAAAATTATAAAAGACGTCGGAATTGTGATAAGCCCAGGATTATGTTTCATAATAAACATGTGTAAGTATGGAGTTAGGTGTTTTCCTTGCTAAACTAAAGTTAGCGATAGTTAAACCTACGTATTTTTAAAAAGGGCCAAAGAGATAATGTAAGTAACTATAGACCAGTAGCCCTTTTACCAATATTCTGTAAAATATTTGAGAAAGATTTATATAATAAACTAAATAATTACTTTGAAAAGAATAATATATTTGTTAAAAACCAATATGGCTCTAAAGCCAACAAAAGAAACAAAACAATTAATATAGCAATCTACGATTTTCTACATAGTTCAATAATTCAAGTCTCAACAAAAGTAGACACAATGCAAAAGTTGCTGTGGCCTGTGTGTATATGGATATGGCAAAAGCCTTTGACCATGTTGATCAAATTGATCAAGTTGATTGAAATGATCATTTTGCTTGCTTGGAGGTTGCTTGCTTGAACATGGAGATGGCGGGAAAAAACCAACAATGACTATTATGGGTGATGCTACAAAAATTGGGTAACTTTTCGGGATATTTTGTATGTGATAGTTTTTAAATCAAATTCCTACAAAATCGCGTTATAAGATGGCTAATATTATTAATATGTTGCTCATGACAGGGCCAGTCACTATTTGAAGTAGATGCGGAGATATTTAGATTTTTCCGAATTTGACCGCCAGGGGACTGACGAGGGTGACAAAGTACTGATAAAACACACAACTTTATAAGATATGCAAGAAATTGATTAAGATTTAGAAGAAATCTCTTAGAAACTAATGATTGCACATATTTTGTGTCTTGCTTTTAATCTTTATTCAGAGTAACAATTAAAAAAATATATTTATTTACCTTATACTCTAAGCTAAGGAACAACTTTTGCCACTTTTATAGCTGCTTTATTATAGCTTATATTTTACTAACTTTGTTTATACTTTACTTAACTACTTTGAGGGAGTTTAACTTAACAATACACATTTTCTAAGTAATCAACAAACGATTAAAACAAAAATATAAATCTCTCTCTGTCTAATATGTTGCTTACAAATAATGATCTATTCCTTATAGATAAGTAATAAACAATAGATCTTTTTCTTAACAAAAATGAAAATAGTGCTTCTAAATAGTTTAATACTAAAGTAGGTAGTCACTTTTCAGAAAACATCAATCTACTCTTTAAAATGGTTAAATACTATTACCTTTTGTAATAAAATTACACACATATACACAAAGAGTACGATACTTTGGTACAGGTAACTTTTTAACTACATACTTGATCCATCACAATTAAATATATGCACAATTAAATATATCAATGAATGGAGATCGATGAGTTGGTGCGTGTATTGTCTTATATCTAATGAGACTCTTTATCAGGCAAGGTAAAGATTTATGATTCCAGTAATTTGTTGACTCGATAAGTTCACAGAGGTGCAGCAATTTAGAAATTAGACGACTGTTGGTAAATTTTAAAACTCTGAAAAACATGCGGTCTGCAAGAAACTGACGTCTTAACTGCAAAGGAGGCTCACCACATTCAACGCGTAGTGCATTTAAAGGGCTAGATTTAATTGCTCCAGCTATTATTCTCAATGCTTTTGACTGGATGGCATCCAATTTTCTAAGTCCAGCTATACTACAAGGATCCAGTAAAAAGGTTCCGTAATCTAAAACGCTTCGTAGTAGAGCATTATAGAGAAGCCTTAAAGAAAATGGATGCGCACCCCACCAAACGCCAGAGAAACACCTTAACAAATTAAGAATTTTCTCACATTTAGCCACTACATATTCACAATGTGGGATTCCTGATAGTTTAGAGTCTAAACATAAGCCTAAAAACTTTACATAACTTTTTGTTGGAATAAGAGTATTGTCAAAATATATAGTAATCGAGGGATGCATCCGTTGGCGTGTAATTAGTACAGCTTTTAAGTGCTGAAATGCTCAATCCATTTTCTTCCATCCAGTTTTTTAAATTATTGAGAGAGTAGGATGATATTTGAGTGCATAATGTGTTTAATGGATTTACCTGTACAGTATAAGACAATATTATCGGCATACTGTAAGATATTGGCTGAATCTTGAAGAGATGAATCTAAATCGTAAGTATATATATTATATAATAAAGGGCTAAGAACTGACCCTTGTGGAAGCCCTTTACATACGACTCTACATTGATCTCCAGCATGATCTAACTTTATAGTACGTTCTGACAAAAGGTTAAATAAAAAACAGGATAAAAATTCAGGAATTTGAAGTTTTTGAAGCTTGTATTTAAGAATATGAAGAAGGACGTTGTCATATGCAGATTCCAAATATAAACATACTGCTAGAACTGACTCATTGTGTGTAAATGCTACTCTAATATCTGTCAAAAAAATGCCCACTCCATCCAATGTGCTTCTACCTTTCCGGAAACCAAATTGTGTGTTTGATAATATTCCCCGGTTTTCAACAATCCATTCAAGTCGGTTTTTAACTAAATTTTCAGTTACTTTTACAAGAACAGATGATAACGCTATGGGGCGATATGACGATGCTTCATCTTGTGTTTTACCTGGTATAAAGATTGAAGAGCTATCTGTGATTTTCAAGAAAGGGGGATGTTCCCTGGTAACATCACTGAATTTATAATATTTAAATAAAACTGAAGTGTAGACTGATTAAGGTTTACTAATAATGAATACGGTATACCATCTTCACCCGGAGCAGAATCTTTCACAGAAGATAGAATACCTTGTAGTTCTTGTAAAGTAAATTGAGAGCTCAGAGAGGATTGATTTAAAAGTAATAAAGGAGGAGGACAGTTAATAACATATTCAAGCTGTGTGACTGTAGGCGGTGCCAGACGATCGAGAAATTGGTTATTTAAATTTGGAGGAAACGGTTTAAAAGGAGTTTCACTAACACCGTGTCTAAATCTTTTAATATTGAGCCACACAATTGACGGTTTAATATTCGGAGAAATAGTCAGACAATAACTTCTCTAACATTGAAATCTTTTTTCTTTAAATTACTTGCGAGTTTCTGAGAGTAAATCAGATACTTCTTTGAAATTTTCGTCAGTCATCTCACTATTGTATACTTTTTCAGCTTGTTTTCTTTTGCGAATACTATCAGTGCATTCCGCATCCCACCAAGGCGGGGAAGGAATTAAACCAGTTGATGAGTTTTTCATAGGAAATGTTTCGTTTGCAGATTGTATCAATATACTAGTAAACACATCAGTACAATCAGTTTTATCATGAATATTTTGTAAATCCGACATTTTTTGTTCTATCGCCATCTTATATTTCTCCCATAACTTATCATCCTTAATCTTGTATTTTATACGAGGTTGGGGTAGCGAATGTTAGAACTGGCCACTGAAATTATTATAAGCAAATAGGTTTCGAATCATTTTAGTTGATGTTGTCAGATTCTGAAGTAAGTTATTAAAAATGTGTCACCCGATCAAGTCTCGTTTTTCCTTATGTATTTATTCTCCATATATAATTTGTAACGTAGTTAATATAGTTTCCATCACAAGCTGCCACCAAGACGCGTTCTCTAACAGCGAACTATGATGAATATTTCCTGGTAAAGAAAGAAATAGGGTAATTGTAACTTCCGAAGGTGGAAGATAACGTATACTATGTTAAAGATGAAGCTAAACTTGGTGTACAAATTGACAGATCTACGACAATAAAGTTTTCAGTGGAGCTGTACGTCGCGTAGGAGAACCAGAATTCAATACACAAAGGTTGTATGAATCTAATAAATCTAACAACATTTGACCGCAATAATTTGATATGGAACTGCCCCCAGAAATGTGATAGGAGTTGAAATCTCCTAGCAGTAGGAAAGGTTTAGGTAGAAGAGATATAAGATTATCTAAATTGTGATAAGCCAAGGAAGAAGGAGAAGGAATATATATAGAAACAATACAAATGCTATCAACTTGTGCTGCCACCACGAAAACTCATTGTAATTTGGAAGATAAAGAGGAGAGAAAGAGATGGTATTTCTGATGAGCAAGGCAACACCACCATACCCATCTGACCTATCATCTCTCAGGCATGAGAATCCGTGGATTTTGAAGGTGGAGCCTGACTTTAGCCAGGTCTCCGAAAGTACGAATAAACAAACGTTGTGCTTGTTTATAATATGTATAATTTCACTTCTTATAGGAACTGCACTTCTGCAGTTCCATTGTAGAACCTTTGTGACGGTCGCTGCCATTTTTAATGGCTTTGGGAATATTAAATATATCAACTATAGAGGCGACGTTGGACGGTAAAGATATGTTTGAATGAGTTAATGTGATCGCGCCAAAAGGCGCGACGTCACCTCAAGGAATGCCCCCCGCCCGCGCATCCCGCCGCCGCCCTCTCAGCCCACTCTCTTTTGACCCCGCGGAATTTGAATTACTCACCGCGGGTCATGTCCTTATAAAACGTCAGCTCAACGACCTACCTGAGTATTCGGTAGGAGGACGAGCCATTTCTGCACACAAAAGGGGTTCAAGCTCGTCCTATCCTTATCCCAACACTTTTGGCGATCCTGGTCCAAGTCCTACCTGCACACCCTCCAAACCCGCTCCAAATGGACTTCCCGATCCAGCCCACCTCAAGTTGGGGAACTGGTTCTGATAGTGGACGACCAGGTGCCGCCTCTACACTGGCGCATGGGCCGCATCACCAAGACGACCCCATGAAGGGATGGCGTCACCCGAGTGGTGGAACTCAAGATGACCTTGGGCATCTTGATGCGACCTGTCCTCAAGATCGCCCGCCTGCCTACCGATTGAGCACCACACCACACCTTCGCCGCGTGGGAAATATGATCGCGCCAAAAGGCGCGACGTCACCTCAAGGAATGCCCCCCGCCCGCGCGTCCCGCCGCTGCTGTGCTGCAGCTGTCACGAGATTACAGTTGCCGCTAGCGGACGTATACCGCTCCGCCTTCGCGCCGTGGCCGCAACTATTCCTCCGCGCTTACGCATCAGCACAAACCTTCGCGTTACGCTTCAGCCCAGAGTGACCTTTAGGGTGTGTTCGGCACGGCCACACACCATCACCACAAATCAGCCCGAGTCACCCCGCCTTACTTCGCCGCGAGTGACCGCTAATCAGCCCGTGTTTACGCGTAAACCAGTGCACAAACAATAAATCCAAAGACTTTATACCTACGAGTGACAAACTGCAGCACGACGTCCACAGCAGGACGCCTACCCTGAGGACTCTTAAGGTCATCAGCCCACACTACCCAGAGCCCCGACTTCCTGTAAATACATACCATTATTTCCTTAACATATCTCTCCTAACAACTTTTAATACGACCGTATGGTTGCAGACAAACTGCTTAACCATAATGTTTCGATAAGGGTTTTAATAATTTCTGATGGTGACAACAATAATGGGTTAATATTTGGTTACGCATTAAGAGCGCAACCATTTTGGGTAGGCGGAATAGTAAACTCATTGAGAAAGTTTTTATGTGCTGCTACATCATAGCCTTTCACTGCTGCAGGAGCAGGTCTGCGTGGGGTGTATATTGTTTTTTTGTAAGAACTATTTGGTTGACGTTGAATAAACGAAGTCTGATGGCTTGCGTAAGTCGGAACCGGATTATGATTAGCATAAGTGACATAAGAGCTAGTGTTAACAACATCAACATAAGGTTTATGTATAGGTAACAACTACAATAACAACTTAGCTGCTTCGCCATATGATATACTATTTTCTGCCATGGTAACTTTTATTTGCTTTTGTCATGAAAATTCAGGACATGATTTGTTAATAGCAAAATGTGCTCCTGAGCACAGACAGCATGAAATGTGTTCCTCTTCAAGTTCGCAAGTGTCGCCAGTATAGTCATTCCCACATTTATAACACCTTGGTTTGGCTCGGCATTGAAGTTTTTTATGTCCAAAACGGCAGCAGTTGTAACACTGGATAGTGGGTACGGGTACAGTTCAACGGTCAGCGCATTGTAACACATGAAAATTCTTTTCGGGAGAACCTGTCCATCAAACGTAATAATAATACTTTGCGTTGGTTTCCAGACTGGGGAACCATCTACAATAGTTTTATAATTAATTCTTGTTACCTTTAAAACTCCCCCACACCCATCAGGAACCGTTATATTTTCCATCATCTCACCATTTACTATTTGTTATACTATTACTGTATATAAATGAGTTGGCATCATTAAAGTCTGAAAATGCTAGACATATTCTATTTCTACCTATTTTCTTAATAGAGCCATCAACTATGTTTTGAAAGGCATTTCTCTTAAGAAACTTACCAAAAGCTACAGGGTGGAAAGTAGAACCATCGTCATTTGAAGTCGTTTCACGTTGTACGTGCACAATAAACGGAGCTTTATCAGAAGATTCATATTTGGTTCTTGCTAAAGAGGTGGAATTTTGAGGAACTGGACCATTACTAAGCAATGAAGGAACAAGAGGAGTTTTTATTGGTTTAAGTCAAGTCAAGTCAAGTCAAAATCATTTATTCAATTTAATCATCAAAGACGCACTTATGAACGTCAATTTTTCATTATAATGTACTTTAAAGACTACCGCCGCGTTCAAAAATACTCATATTTAGAGCCTACCGAGAAGAAGCGGCTAGAAACTCGGGGCCATTCTTTTTATATACATGTTTTTATAATGTTTTTACTTAGGTACTACAAATATTAGCTCCAGTGTGTTGCCTTACAAAAGAGTACATAATAATGGTATCAGTAGGGCAAGACACGCTACAATTTGACATCTTAGTACACGAGTAGATAGATCCTTTTTTTTTTCTTTTTTTTTGTCCCGGGGAAATCCTTTATGGATACCACCTACCACGGGGAGGTAGGTGGTTATATGGGAGTCCGTATACCCACTAAAACCCCGGGGTGTTCCGTCACTGCCGCTTTTGGCGGGAACGCGGGACAGATTTTACACACGACCGCGAACCCGCCGCGGCTGTCCGTTGCCGGACCCTTCTCATCGCGGCACGCCAGAACACATGGCGCGCCGCAACTGCCTCAGAGACCAAACCCGCCAACAATGGGCGCCAGACTTCCCCGTGTCTGGACGCCCGTGGTCTCCCTGCGGTGGGTTGGATACGTAGCCCCACCGCCTGCTACGTCAGCCACGGGGGATAACCCTCCCCGGACCCCACCTCCTCGAGCCTGCACCAAAGTGCCTGGGCCCCCCTCCTCGAGCCTGCGCCAAAGCGCCCGGGCCCCACCTCCTCGAGTCTGCGTCAAAGCGCCCGGACCCCGCCACTCCTATGTGGACATGGCGGCCAAAGCCCATAGGAGCGGCTCTGCCTGAGCCGGCCAGCGCACCCCAACGCCGGCGCGGCCCCTGGGTTCCTCTTGGCTTCACCGTGGTGATCCAAGCCACGGCTACTGAGCCCCCCCCCGCCACGGCAATACCCTTCGGGGGGGACGAGTAGATAGATCCTTTTTTTTTTTTTTTTTTTTTTTTTTTTTTTTGACGCAGAGTAATCCTTTATGGATACCACCGGCCCCGGGGGGAGCACGGTGGTTATGTGGGAGTCTCTGCCAGAAGGGCAGCATACCCACCAAACCTCTGCGGTGTTCCATCACTGCCGCTTTTGGCGGGAACGCGGGACAGATTTTGCACACGACCGCGAACCCGCCGCGGCTGTCCGTTGCCGGACCCTTCTCTCTTGCAGCACGCCAGAACACTTGGCGTGCCGCAACCGCCACGGGGGACCTAGCCCGCAAAATGGACCCCAGACTCCCCCGAGTCTGGGTGCCCTAAGTCCCCCTACGATGGGTCAGGTGAGTAGCCCCACCGCCTGCTACTTCGGCCGCAGAGGATAGGGACAGCGGCGCCTCTCAATACCGACAGTCCTCTTCCCCTGCGACCCCACCGCGTCCGCCATCTGACGGTGGCGGCCCCGTCAAGGCCGCGGAAGGCAGGGAGAGCGGCTCACCGTAACACCGTCAATCCTCTCCCGCCGCGGCCCCTAACTCTCAGCCGCGGTGCCGCCCATACGACACCGCAGCCCGCCTCAGTTGCAGTGGCGCCCATACACCACCGCAACCTACAGTGACCGCTCCCGTGTGGACTTGGAGGGCAAAGCCCATAGGAGCGGTCCCACCTCGGGCCCGCCAGCTATCGGCTATCACTGGCAGGCCCATTGGTTCCTCTTAGCTTCACCGTGGTGACCCAAGCCACGGCTACTGAGCCCCCCCGCCACGGCAAGGCGGGAACTCTCGGGGGGGTGAGTAGATAGATCCTGGAGCGATCAGTCCCAAGCTGTTTTATCCTCCAAGTAATCCGAAATTTTGTAATAACCTTTTTGACAGAGTTTAGATTTAATAGTAATTTTAAACTTATTAATAGGCAAATCTCGGATAACATTGGGAACTTTATTATAGAATCGTATACATTGTCCCATAAAAGAATGACTTTCTGTGGAGACGCGTTACATGTACGGAAAGCTTGTGCTTATTTCGCGTGTTGATGGAATGAGCATCACTCCTTTTATCAAAACTGCTAATGTTTTTCTTTACATACATTAGATTTTCATAGATAAACTGAGAGACAACAGTTAGAATGTTTATGTCTTTAAATTTCTGTCTAAGGGAAACTCTGGGAGCCAAACTGTAGATTTCTCGTATAGCCCTTTTTTGCAGTATAAAAATAGAATTAATATCTGCAGAACATCACCAGAGCAGTATGCCATAAGTCATAACGCTATGGAAATAACTAAAATAAACTATTCTAGCTGTGTCTACATCAGTTAATAGTCTAATTTTTTTAACAGCATAATCTGCTGAACTGAGCCTACTAGACAATTTTTTAATGTGGGGACCCCATTGAAATTTAGCGTCTATAGTAATTCCTAAAAAGACCGTTGACTCCACAAGGTCCAACGCTGTTCCATTCAATTGTATATTGGATTCTACTTGTATCACATTTGGTGTCGAGATCTTTATACAATTAGTTTTCTTCTCATTGAGGAGAAGATTATTTGTATTGAACCAATTCACAACTTTAGCTAATGCATTGTTAACATCGTCATAGTTTAATAACTGCCTTTTAATTTTAAATAACAGTGAAGTGTCTTCTGCAAACAATACAATCTCGTGATTCTTCTCTACATAATAAGGTAAGTCATTAATATAGATTAAAAACAAGAACAGCCCTAGTATTGAACCTTGTGGAACGCCCATTGAGATTATAGAGCCGGGCGATTTTTTACCATTTATGTCAACCCTTTGAATTCTACCATTTAAATATGAAGTCAAAAGGTTGAGAACCATGTTCCTAATACCGTAGTGTTGTAATTTCCTGACAAGTATATCATGTCGGACGCAGTCAAATGCCTTAGATAAGTCACAAAAAACACCTAAGGCATCTTGAGAGTTCTCCCAGGCATCAAACACATCTTTTATTAGTTCTATACCTGCGTCTATAGTAGAGCGATTCCTTGTAAACCCAAATTGATTTTTATGGAAAATTTTGTTTGCAATAAAATGAGTTTCTAATTGATGTAATATGATTTTTTCGAAAATCTTACTTAGCGTAGGTAGTACAGACATAAGCCGAAAATTTGTTGGATCAGTAGTACTACCAGAGTAGAGTAGATAGCTGTGACGTCACTGTGACGGTCGCCCAGCGATGTTATACGTGCCATAATTATGGTACAAGTAAAATTATCCAGGTGCCCGTACCTTGTACCATGAACTTTCATTATGGTACGCAAATGTACCATTATTTCTCATTTATCATCAATACATAGAGACAGCAAAAAATAAGACAATTTTGAATACATTTTGCAGGATCTTTGTTTTTACATCATCCCCGCATTCACAAACACAATAAAAGTTATTTTATTTTTGTAACTTATTATTAGTATTATTATTTATTGTTATTAATATTTTTTAGTATTATATATTGAGTATTGAGTATAGTATTAAATTCAACCCAAAATACTACATTTTTCTGTGTCAATGTTGATAGTAGGCAGTCAGGCACTTTAAAAATTAAAGTGCCACTTACTTACTTTTTCAATGTTAGTTTGTATGGTCTGCCATTGTAGTTAATTGAATTACAAACAAGTGTGATGGAAGCAATTTTCCATGTGAAATTGAAAATAAACATGATTATGTAATGATACATTTTACCCCCACCTCTTCCACGTATAAATCGAAAAATATCAATCCGAAGAAGAAAAATGTAGGAACCAAAATAATAGATAACTTAATAAAATTGTAAACAACTTTGTTTTTAACAAATTTTTATGTAAAATTGAAAATGAACGAGTTGTCAATTAAACAATGATTTTGTTTATAAAAAAATACATGTAAAATTGTAAATATACGAGTTGTTAATAAAACAAAAATTCGGCCCCTCTTTTGGGTATAAATCGGAAAATATCGATCTGAGGAAAAAATGTATAAGAATCAAAATTGTAGGCAATTCAATTTTAAACAACTTTTGTGAAATCGTATTTCGTGTTTAATTGAAAGCACACGAGTTATTCAATAAACTAAAATTTACCCTAAAAGTCAAGATGGCAGATAACGCAACAGATCGATCATCACGCAAAACAAATGTTACTGCCAGTGACCTTCCACACGGAATTCCGAAGGAAAATTGATACCTATATTTTTTTCCGAGTCAAATCCTAATTCGAGTTGGCTATCGCTGATACCACAGAATCGAGTTAAAAGGTGTGAAATAAAATCCTGGTATAACACACATAGTGGTTGTTGTCATAGACCAATATAGACTCTTAGAAAACCGTACCATAGTTTTATTTAAAGTACCATAACTTTGACGAGCCGATGTCATAATTCCTGCCTGAGTTGGCATTGGCATCTAACATCCCTGCGGTCGCCGCTAGTTAGCCCATGCTATGCTATTTTAGAACGTTTTATACGGAACGCTTAGCAGCTGCTGCCACCTATCCGTACCTAACAGAACTAAAGAGTTGTATTTGACAAATGTTTATGTCATCAAAAGTTTCTGTCAAAATTTTACTTTTTTTAATGTAGTTTCTTGGTAGTTTCACTGTCAAGTCAATATTTGCCGATACGTAGTATTCTTTCATTCACAAGTTTAAGAGGCGGAACCTGCATACTATATAGGGTGTTTGGTAGAGGGACCGACAAACCAAATGAGTGTGTTCGGGGGCCCACTTGGAGAATACAAGTTGACCAAAAAAAATCCCTGACCGAAGTTTCAACTATAATGACGTATGTTAAAAATTATTACAAAAAAATATATGTGACTGATAACTTATATAAATTTAATTGCTTGATTGAATACCTAAATATTAAGAATTGCCACCTAGAATTTTGAGTAAGATCTTTGAAAAAATTAAGCTCAAACAACTTTTGGCGCACTTCAACGAGCATTCAATACTGCACCAAAATCAGTTCGGCTTCACGAAAGCAAGATCAACTACGGATGCCGGTCTGCAGTTAATGACGTATGTCTTAAATGCTTGGGAGAGCTCACATGATGCTATTGGTGTTTTTTGTGATCTCTCTAAAGCATTTGATTATGTGGAACACCGTATACCGATTCGAAAGCCTTCCATTATGTTCGTATTCGTGGAGCTGCGCTTGATGTCATCGAGTCATATTTATCTGACAGGATGCAAAAGGTTGGCATAAATGGTACAAGATCTTCGGGATCTATAATTTGAATGGGTGTCCATTTTAGGGCCTTTTTTGTTCTAAGTATACATTAACGACTTGCCACTTATGGCCAAGGATCTTTGTGAAATTGTTTTATTTGCGGACGAGACATCTCTGATTTTCAATGTAGATAGGAAAGATAACATACTAATTCAAGTAAACAATGCTCTATCTAGTATATCTATATAGTTCTCAACAATAATTTACTTCTGTATTAAAAAAAGACAAAATGTTTGAAGTTTTCTTTGCCTACTGTTCCATATTTGGAGTCCAACGTTACGCTTGATGGAGTTAAACTCGTAATGGACAAGGCAACAGTCTTCCTTGGCCATTCAAATTGACGCAAAATTACAATGAACTCACCTCTTATAAATGCACTGTCTGGGAGACTCAGTTCTGCTGCACATGCAGTACGTAAAATAAGATGTAAAATAAGAGAACTAACAGACGTTTCTACGGCGCGGTTAGTGTATTTTGCATATTTCCACAGCGTAATGTCATATGGGATATTGCTATGGGGTTCAGCGGCTGATATAGAGACCATCTTTATTCTACAAAAAACGTGCTATTCGAGCTATATACGAAATGGGTCCCCGTGAATCTTTGAGAGATGTATTTAAAGAAATCAATAAGTATATTAACTTTGCCTTCCTTATATGTATTTGAAAATATAATGTATGTTCGTAAAAAATACATAAATATAAGTTAAATAGTGATCGCCACCCTTTTAATACTAGAAATACAAATAGGATAGCTGTACCTAGTTTTAGACTTGCGAAGACTAATAAGTCATTCCTAGGAAATTGTGTGCGTTTTGACAATTAAATCCCAAAACACATAACTGAAATTTTCATTAAATAAGCAAATTCAATAAGTTGACTGTAAAACGTTTTTATAAAAAAAGCTTATTATAAAGGCTCTATATATTTTGGAACGTGGCGGTAGAGTCGTTAAAGTACATTATAATTAAAAAATTACGTTCATAAGTGCGTCTTTGATGCCTAAATTGAATAAATGATTTTGACTTTGAGATATTGTGAAAAATAATTTTGATTTCTTAGAATTTTTAAGTACCAAATCCAATGTTTATGTTCTCTATACGCATGGCTCGAAGACTGTACTGCCCTCGGATGACAAAACGCCGTAACCTAAAAATCTACGATTTGAGAATAACGAGTTCAAAGTGTTTTTTTGTCTTTGAATAATCAAAATAATAACTCTATTTGTTACTATATTCCTGAATTTATTTTTTATTCTGATATACAGGGTGTTTAATGAAACGATGTAGGGATTTTTGGAGCCGATCAATTCACCAATTATTTTCAACCACATATGCCATAGTGAAAAGTGTCATGGTTTGTAATTTAATATTAATAGTTTGTTTTTACTTTTAATACCAAGATAAAAAATATCAGTTCAGTTTTAGGTAATTATGATATTCACAACTCTTAATAAACAAATATTTTTGGATATGTTTAATCTAAGTTTTGTTCAGATTTCAAAACTAGCTAGGTCCATGGCCTTTCATTTAAAAAAATAATTGAATTATGCACAAGATTTAATTAGACATTTAATGTACATTTGCATAAAATTACCATTATATTTCATTTGAATTACTACGTTTCTGGTATCTAGATTTGGTCAAACTATTCAACAGCAGTATTTTTTATTTGAACTTTTATGCGTAGTTCGAAAAGAAACCGACAGAAGTAGACATTCGACGGGTTAATAAAATAGCATAAAGAAGATACAAGAACATATTTTCTTATTCAAAACTGTTACTTACACAAAAATCATCAGAGAATAAGCAATAACTTAAAACTTAAAACGTACGCCTGTCTTCTTCTTCAATTTCTTCTTCTTCGCAAATTTTCGAAAAAATATCTTCGAAACATGGGCATGGAGTTTGACAAATTTATTAAGTTATCATTATCTCAGCCGGAGGACGCCCTCTCCCCAGAAATTTCCAAAAGGACCGGTTGGAAACATTAAATTTCATAAAAACAATGCAAGTTCCGTGCAGTTCTTAAACCTGGCATAATCACAGTTTTTAATGAAATCATAACATGATGCTCATTTAGGTGAACTGTTTAAATATTGTTTTCTCAAAAGTGAACGGATAACATTGTCTCTGGCATTCTAACAATTCACTTTAATCAACATTGCAGACGCCCAATTATATGTAAGTTGATAAACAGGGGCCTTACTATCAGCTTCATAAAAACCATGCAAGTACCGTGCAGTTCTTAAACCTGGCATAAACAGTTTTGAATGAAATCATACCATTGCATGCTCGTTTAGGTGAACTGTTTGAATATTGTTTTCTCAAAATTGAATGGACAAAATTGTCTCTGGCATTTTAACCAACATTGCAGACGCCTAGATGTTTGTAAGTTGATAAACTGAGTGGATATAGATCGTCATGTTAACGAGAGTCCATACAAAAACACAGGTGAACGGTTTTTCAACGGTTCTTGAATAGCAGGCCTGCTTTAACGTTGTCATGGTACGAATAAGCCGGGCAGTTTTCTAGAAGTCCTGCTTTAAGAGCTCATAGTAAGGCCCCAGGTGGATATAGAGCGTCATGTTTACAAGAGTCCATACAAAAAAACAGATGAACGGTTTTTCTACGGTTCTTGAATAGAAGGCTTGGGCAGGCCTGCTTTAACGTTGTCATGGTACGAATAAGCCGGGCAGATTTCTAGAAGTCCTATAAGAGCTCATGGTATGAGGCCCCATCTGTTGTCAAATGTATCATATTTTATGCCTGTGTTTAAGTTTGTTACAAATAGCGTAGGAAAAATCTAGATAAAGTAGTCTGAATCTTTGTGTCATTACTTTTCTATTTCATAATTATTTATCTCAAGATGTCATACATTTATTATTTCGGCTGAATGACTTTGTATCCATGGCTAAGTAATAAATTTAAAAAAAAAGTAAAATATTTTTGCGATCATTGCGATTTAGGTATATTTAAAATTTTGTTATATTTCATACCTGAAACTAACAATAGTGCCATTATTGGCATAAAATACATTTATTAAACAGTTCCGTCAGTATTTACAATGTTGCGCTCTCCTACGCAAGAATCCTCCACGCCGCCTGCTATCGTCAGAATAACGACGCGTCAGATCAGAAGAGAAAAATGTCGGAGGACCTACTTTCCTCACAGATAGCAGAATTAATAGCTAAAATGAATGGGTGGAAAACAGTGTAATTAAATGACAAAATCGACTCCGTCATAAAAGGTGAGCTAACCTCATTTTCGACCCAGTCCAATAACATGAAGAACGAAATCAAGAAACTGCGTATTGATTACGCGTCTTTTCAAAGTAAACTTTCGTCAGTTGACGCTGAGATAACCAACTTAAGACTACCATCAAATTCCAAGGTAACTCTCACTCTGACCTAGTTCCAAAAGTACACTCGTTGGAGTCCAACATCCATGATGCAGATTCTCACGGAGTACGCGATGAGATCAATAGTCTTCAGCAGCGGGAACGCCTCTTAATTCTCCTTCCTTCAATTATAAAATGCCGAGGCATCACTACTAGGCATTTGGACCCGCCTGGGGATACTCGCAAAATATATATAAACAAGCACCTGACTGTGGAAAATAAGGCTTTGCTTAAGAAAGTTAAAGAACAAGACAAGCCAGAACTTGCCAATACCAGTATGTATGGATTAAAAAATGACAGATTTTTTGTGAGAAAAGGAGACACTTGCCCTGCTATACTAATAAGAAGAGAAGACAACCTCAAAAAAATTATATGGATTATGTTTTGTGAGTTACTAGGATAATAAAATATACATTCTGTGTAATATCAAGAAACCATACATATACATTTCATCACCGCTTGGAAAGGCACAGAGGAAACTCACAAATACCTGTTATTATGGAACATTGTAATTACTGCAGTAGACATGGAGTCATACATTCCAGAAACTAAGTACCTCACAATAGTGGTAAGTAATGATTTACATGCCCCCAAAACATATGTGAGGATAGTATTTCTAATAATTCATGTCTTTCTTTCAAAACATCCACCTATATCTGAATATGTATTGTTTTCTGTTTACACCTGCACCTTTTCTTGTATATCAGTCATATTATGCATTTTGAATGTAATTCTCAGTAATATGCCTACATAAAAATAGTTCTCTACTTACCCATAGAACTTACCACAAT
This sequence comes from Selenia dentaria, assembly GCA_917880725.1. Taxonomy (NCBI): domain Eukaryota; kingdom Metazoa; phylum Arthropoda; class Insecta; order Lepidoptera; family Geometridae; genus Selenia; species Selenia dentaria. The sequence goes on along the minus strand of OU862882.1, from coordinate 10,025,292 downwards.
GTTACATTAAAGTTTGTGATTAACTTTAAACAATTCATAAATTAAATTAAAAACAGCTACATACATACACTTATAATGCATACAGCAGCCAGCGCAATACTGTACTGACATAATAGTGTGAGCTACCTGAAAAAATACATTATTGTATGAAAAAAGAAAAAGACTATATTAATCAAACTTAAAGTAATAATTGTGTATGTATCCACTACTTCAATTAATTTTAAACTCCAACTTTTTTATGATATAATAAATGTTATGGTTAACTTAACAATTTTTTGATAAGAAAATGCACTAATGAAAAATGCCGTTTAATAATGTCACATGCTAATTTTAAAAACTTAAAAAAGCTCAGTGGCTCTGGAAATTGTCATATTATTTCCATACAACTTTATGTATTAATTTACCCAAACTTGCACAGATTTACAAATTTTCATACAGCAATGTTCCTTACTTTAAGACTTGTGATATCTGAAGTAATTGTAGTGATTAAGTGTAGCCTAAGGCATGAACAATTTACATTTCAAACTATATTAAAAGGCTATTAAAACATGTAAATAAAATAACACAGTATTATTGGACAAAATATTATATTGTGCTCATCTGTGGATCCCAATTGGTTCACAACAATCAATATTGTATTACTAGGATGTCTGTATTCTGTTCAATAAGGTTATATAATATCACACACAGTAATAATCACTGCCACTACGCAATAATAGAAAAAATATGGATTTACTAGCTGTGCTAGTACACAGTTTATATGGGTCCAGTTGTAAATACCTACAATGCAAAAAACCTATGTAGTAAATAATCCACATGTCATATTTAGTGGCTTTATGATTTTTATTATTCCATTACTGCATACAAATAATATTACCATTATATTATATGCGGACAACACGGTGCTGGTAAGTCCATCATTGGGAGTGCTCGGTGAGATGCTGAAGAAGTGTGAGAGCTATGTTGCTAGACATGGTCTGACATATAATATCAATTAAAGCAAATACATGGTATTTTATGCCACCAGTAAATGCCCTGAAAATATATCTATTACGATAACCTTAAATGGCTTTAATTTAAACAGAGTTTATAAATTAACTAATTAACTTGAATATTAAGGGCATTTTCTTACTAACGACTAAATGACAATGTGTGAAATGAGAGAGAGTAGGGTGCTCGGCATCCGATATAATGTGTTGGCTCGTAGATTCACCCGATGTACTGATCAAGTCAAAATCACGCTTTTAAAAGCATATTGTCAAGGCTATACGCAGTAGTCTGTAGTTCAATTGTACCAAAAGGTCACTGGATGAGGACAACGCGTAGGAACGTGTCCAATAAAATCAGGAGTGTTTATGCCTGACTAGTTTTAAAAAATTATGGTTTGCACATGTGCATTGCAAGCTAACTCTGCCTTTTATGGTATTGCCAAATGACAGGCATAAAAAGCAATTCCGTTGTAAAAATCTTGTGTTCCTACTACATCTATTAGATTTTTTTATGATTTTGTCAGGAATAGGATTATTGTATTTTATTACAATAAAAGTTGCAGTTCTTTTCAACATGTTGTTACTAAGATTTTTTCTTGTATTCCTTATAGGTCTACCTCCTTGGTTTAATATTATAAGTTATCTTAAATCAGTTTATTGCATTTTATTATACTAAAATAAAAAGTAGTACCTAGTTCTTTTAACCACCCATGTTGTAGTTCCTACAAAAGTAGGTTGATTTCTGCGAAATCTATTGTATTAATGGCCAAATATGGCGAATCAACGGGTTAAGCATGTTGTCTACTTCTGTTCTGTTCATAAAAACTATGAAAAAAAAACTTGTACTGACAATAAGCCTTTATTACACACCAATAAGCAGAGAATAGGCGGGGCTAGCGAATGGTCATTTCACTCAAGAGTCAGGCTCATGTCATGACTGATGATAAGGAAACTGATGGATTTCATGCCATCATTCGCAAAAAAATCGCGTCATTGATGAGCAGAGTGTGGGTAAAGCAAAGGAGTTAGCCGTCACCTTTTTGAAGCATTTTGTGAGGACGGTGACACAATAATTACATCTACATGTTGGTCATCTGCTGCCTAAAGTGCTTCATAATTTAATTTATTCACCTTAGTTAATTATTAATTTAGCATAATAATATAATTTAAGTATAAGTTTTTTGTACTAAAATGTGGATCTCAGTTACCTGAAATAAATTATATATATTGAAAACATACTGTTTTTATTGTTTCTTAGGTTTTCATCTGTGAGAAACTATTTATTTTCAGCAAGGATTTCCAAAGATTGTGTAAGCTAAATATAAAAAGACCAAAATTCTGTTGTTTGGCATTTAGACCTTTCTAAAGCTATCTTTCACAATCTTGTGAAATCCCTGCTGATTAAATAATTTTGCTGCATCCAACATAATATGCCTTTAAACATACCTATTGGATGACCAATGCATATAATATACTATACTACCAATATTATAAACGCGAAAGTTTGTATGTATGTACAGATGTTTGTTACTATTTCATGCTCAAACGGCTGGGACAATTTTGTGAAATTTGGTATGGATGTAGATGAGGTGTTGGATTAACACAGGAGACTTTCATTATCATCATTCATCAAAATGCGGGATGAACCACGGAGCACAGCAGCTGTGTATACAGGGACATATACACCTACATATTGTATTGAACCTATGTTGTACATATATACTAGCTGCTAGCATATGTATACAACATAGGTTCAAGAAAATATGTAGGTGTACATGAACCTGTATATACATACAATATATTATATAGGTACCTGTGGGTAGGTAGGTATATATTTACCTACATATATATACATACCTATAGGTATAAATATATTCTAAGTTTTTACCGTTAGGTGTGGATAGATGGCAGCACATAACCGTTCCTTCAAATTTGACAGAGTTACCAGTCTAAACCCAGTATTCATTGCAGCGATGTTATACGTACCATAATTATGGTACACGTACCATTATCCAGATGTCTGTACCATGTACCATGGAACATACATTATGGTACGCAAATGTACCATAATTTCTCATTTATCATCGATACATAGAGACAGAAATAAATACAACAATTTTGAATACCTTTTGCAGGATCATTGTTTTTACATCATTCCCGCATTCCAAATCACAATAAATTTTTCATTGTATGTATTAAATTCAACCCAAAATACTACTTTTGTGTCAATATTGGTAGTAGGCAGTCAGGCATATTTAATTTTTAATATGCCTGAAAAATCAAAGTGAGTACCGTAGACTGCTACTCACTTACTTATTTAAAGTTAGTTTACAAGTCCTGCCATTGTAGCAAATTGAATTACAAACAAGTTTGTTGGTATCAATTTTCCATGTAAAATTGAAAATAAACATGATTATGCAATGATAAGATATTACCTCCACCTCTTTTCGGGTATAAATAGAAAAATATCGATCCGAAGAAAAACATATAAGAACCAAATTAGTAGAAAACTTAATTGCTAACAATATTGTTTACTTACAACAAAGTTTCATGTAGGTAAAATGAAAATAAAAGAGTTGTTAGTCAAACAACAATTCGCCCCCTCTTTTGGGTATAAATCAGAAAATATCGATCTAAGAAAAAAAATAAGAGTATCAAAATTGTAGGCAATCCAATTTTAAACAACTGTTGTGGATCGTATTGATCTTATATTGTTTAACCATGTTCAATGTACAGTGTACTTCAGTACACGATAAATTCAATAAACAAAATTTGACCCTTTAAATAAAGATGGCGGATCGATTACCACGCACACTAAAATATAGACTGCCAGTGACCTTTCCCATATAATTCCGAAGGAAAATTTATATTTATAATTTTTCCCAGGTCAAATCCTAATCGGACTGGGCTATCATTGATAACACAGAATTAAGTTAAATGATGTGAAATAAAGTTCTGGTATACCACATACAGTGGTTGTTGTCCTAGACCAATATAGACCCTCAGAAAACCGTACCATAATTTTATCTAAAGTACCATAATTTTGAAGAGCCGATGTCATAATTCCTGTGTTGGCATCTAACATCCCTGATTCATTGTATTGTAGTCTTTGAGTTAGCCGTTGGCAGCGATAAGGCGCGCAGTGTTTTGTTTCTTTAATTGTGACTTTAAAACAAATTAAGTGTCCGATTTGTGTGTAATTCACTTTTTAAACTATGTATAAATATTGTATAGTGCCCAAATGTATAAACACTTCAATTAAAACGCCAGAAAAACTATTTTTTAACGTGCCGAAAGACCCAAAACTTCGTAAAAAATGGTATTCGGTTGTAAAACGAGATGATAAAACTCCACCCTCTGCCCAGGCTACAAGACATTGCTGTGAAGATCATTTCGATGTGAGTACCTACATAACTATTTTAACTATTATTATTATTATATATTAACCAATTATTTGGTTGATATTTATTAAAATAAGGTGGTACCTACTGTGTACCTTTCTATATATCTTATTTTAAGCTGCTGTATTAATAGAAACATACCTTCTTACTTTTTCTGAGTATTGTGTATAAACCTACGTACCTACCTATTTGCCCGTTCTCATTTCTATGTAATATTCCAAGGTTAAAGCACAGAAACGTACTTAGGTAAAAATCAAAGAGTGAATGTCATATTACTTATATTTTTTTTAATCATCTACACAACAGCGGTGCATTTATGTATCTGCCTCAGCTATGCCTTACTGATAGAAGCAACTACATTAATATAATCCTACTAATATAACACTCGCATAAATTGTAACACACGTAGCGCAGTCCGCTTGGTCAAACATAACCAATTACCAAGGTTAAGCAATGTTCAGTAAGGAAAGTACTTGGATGGGTGACCGCTTTGTGGTTCAACTGAGTGTTACCGTGCTTCGGAGGGCACGTAAAGCCGTCCGTCCCGGTTGTTGGTCGTAACCGTAAGACAACAGTTGCTAAGCCATGTCGGATGCCTTCAGGTGGCCTGAAAAATCCTGACACCAGGACTGCCCCACAAGTCCACATGACATGCAAGCACTAATAATATAATCAATCCGAAAGTTAGCGTGTGTGTGTGTGTGTGAATGTGTTACCACGTATCTCCGTAACTACTTGACCGATTTTAATGAAATTTGAAATGTAGATAGTCTATTATACTCCGGACACAGACTAATTCAATCATCATCATCAGCGGGGCTTAACTAGTATTTTTATATTTCAGTTGGAAGAAGATATGGAAAATTACGTAAAGTTTAAGTTGGTTGGAGGAAAGCTTAAACTGAAGAAAGGAGTTTTGCCTCATAAGTTTGAATGTCAAAAGCCTCAAAAAAAGAAAATTGACCGACCAGGTTATAAGAAAAGACAAGATATAGAATATTTTGAAAGAGTTTTAAGTAAAAACATTGGACATGAAGATCTGTTGTCACATTCCTTTGAAGTAGTAGAGTGTGAGAATCAAGACTCAAACATCATCCAAAACAGTGATCCCCTCAACATACCTGAAGAAATAGACGTAATATCAAAAAACAATGTAAGTACAAGTATAAATTCGTAAGAAAAAACACGAAAATACCTATAAAAACTAAACGGCTAAACCAATTTTGATAAAATATGTCTAAAAACACTTCCAACTAATTCACCTTTCAAACAATGAAAATTGCATCAAAATCGTTTTGGAGAAAAATGGCAACATGGAACAAACAATGTTTGCTTCAGCGGCTCTTGGTGAGTTGTCACCGTAACACCTATCTAAGAACATGCACCAATCAAACCCAAACCCATAACTGAAAGCTGCATCAAAATCAGACAAGTAGTCTTGGAGAAAAATGGCGACATAAATTGCACAAACAAACATCCTAAACGGATAACTAGACATCGGTATGAAAATAGCAATACCTAACTTACCGGCAATCTCTTTATCTCGGGCATTCTATACAATACCTAGGCAATGCGTAAAATACCTGGCGCATGCAGGCAATGCATGAAATATTAATATTATTTTCCATAACATCCATCCATACATTCTTTACTTAGGATGTATACATACAATTCTCATGGGATTTGTTTGTACCTGTAGAGTAGGTACCTGCTGGTCTACCGGCAATGTGTAAAGTAACCTAATACCCTTCTATAACAACAGTAAAATCTCAATTTAACATGAAACTTAAAATTGTGGAGTATCAGGTTAGAGCAATGTCACAATAGGTGCAACAGCAAGCGAAGCAAGGAGGAGCATTAGGTTTCATGGTGACCACACAACGCCAGAATTAGGCTAACATACACCTTGATTAGGATATAATAACACAGCAGTTTTAGTATAAAAAGCCAATGACCAAAATTGGTGCAAAATGCCTTGAGTTGAGGCCTTGAGTTTTTTTTACAGTGGCCATCAACCACACCTAGGTTATTGAGTGTAAAATAATATAAGCAAAAGTTGTAAAACCTAGCATCAGTATTAACTGAGTTATACTATACAAGTTAGATTTGAAAAAAATAAACGTTTTTATTAACATGTAACTAGCATTTCTAGCTCAATTTTTAGTATTATTATAATGTCTATCCTGTCGCATCGCCGCCATGGCTTTGAATCTGATACAGAAGGATAAACCCTCTCAGCGAGTCCGGCCAATCACAGGCTTAGGATTGTTTACAAGACCTGAGAAGGTTACCTCTTTTCTATTATGATTATTATGATATATATATATGTATGGTATGTATAAATTATAAACAAACCCGACTGCGCCATAAGATATGTATTAAAGTCTAAAAATGCATTTGTCTTGAAAATGCATTTTCATTTACTTAGACAATATGATGACTATTGTTAAGTTTCTAACTCTTGAGTTATGAGTAGAAACTAAATATATGAAATATACGCAGTCTGAGATGAGATATAACACCTTGTTATATCTCATTTCAGACTGCATATATTAAAAAATCATTCAAACATTAATTTATAGCTAATTTTTCCCAACTCGCCCCAAAGTTAAATGATGGCCGTGGAAAAAAATAAATGTGCCACTTCCCTTATCAATTTGGTCATTGTCTTTGATGACAATGTGTTTTCAAAGTGAGTAACTTGCCAGTGTATTCATCATCATCATCATCTTATCATGTCTTCACCTTAAATAGAGACAATAAGAAAAGTGTTAGAGGACACATTCTTACATATAGTGAATATAGCTTTTAGAATATAGTTTAGGATAGAATACAATAATTAATTATTAGCCTTTTTAGGCTAGATTGTATTATCACTAGGGTGCATAATATTTGTATGTATCCTAGGTAAAAAAAAAACATCATCATCATATCAGCCGTAATACGCCCACTGCTGAACATAGGTCTCCCCCACAAATTTCCAATAGGACCGGTTGGAAGCGGTTGCATCCAGCATCGTCCTGCTACCTCTATCAGGTGGTCAGTCCACCTTGGCGGTGGACGACCTACACTGCGCTTGCCGGTCCGTGGTCTCCACTCTAGAACCTTCCGGCCCCATCGGCCATCTGTTCTGGGTGCTATGTGGCCTTCCCACTGCCACTTCAATTGGCTTATCTTCTGGGCTATGTCGGTGACTTTAGTTCGTCTACGAATCTCTTCATTTCTGATTAGATCACGTAGAGAAACCCCGAGCATAGCCCTCTCCATAGCTAATTCGCACGACTTTGACCTTGCTTATGAGGGCCATAGTAAGAGACCACGTTTCAGTGCATATGTTACTCGTATCACTGGTAACACACATTGGTCAAAGACTATTGTCTTGAGGCACTGAGGTATTTTTGACGAGAAGACTTCGCGAAGTTTCTGGAACGCTGCCCAGCCGAGTTGGATATGACGATTGACCTCTTTCTCAAAGTAAGACCTCCCTGGTTTGACTGTCTGTCCTAGGTAGATATATTCGTCAACAACTTCGAGAACTGAGTTCCCAACTGATATTGGGGTAGGCACGACATGGGCATTAGACATAATTTTCGTCTTGTCCACGTTCATCTTAAGGCCTACCCATTGGGAAACGCGATGGAGACCTTCGAGCATTGTACTGAGGTCTTCCATGGATTCTGCCATGACTACAATATCGTCGGCAAATCGAAGGTGAGTGATGTATTCGACGTTGACGTTGATGCCGAGTCCTTGCCATTCCAGAAGCTTGAAGGCGTCTTCCAATGCAGTGGTGAACAGTTTCGGAGATATAACGTCTCCCTGTCTCACGCCTCTTTGCAATGGAATTGCCTTCGAATTCTGCTCCTGTACTCGGACTGACATCTTCGCGTTATTGTACAAGCACTTCAACACTTTGATATATACCGATAGGCAACCGCTGGAGAGACTCAAGCACTGCCCACATCTCGATCGAATCAAAGGCCTTCTCATAGTCCACAAACGCTAAATAAAGAGGCAAGTTATACTCTTCGGTCTTCTGTATAACTTGCCGTAGCGTGTGAATGTGGTCTATGGTACTATAGCCTTTTCGGAAACCGGCTTGTTCCGAAGGCTGGAATTCATCGAACCTGCGACTAAGTCGGTTCGTAATGACATTTGAAAAAAACTTATAAACATGGCTCAAAAGCGAGATGTGTCTGTAATTCTTAAGTAAGGAGATGTCACCTCTCTTAAAAAATAGAACCACAACGCTTTTGTTCCATGCTTCTGCTGGCGTTAGTCCTTCGAATAAGACTGTAATAAAGTGCTTCTTTCTTCTTCTGAAGGACTTTAAGTACTGGTATTCCACCCGCTTTCAGAAGCTCATGAGCTTATGACGGTATCACATCTGCAGATGTGATACCGTCATCACCCGGCGCCTTATTGTTCTTAAGCTGTTTCAAGGCCATCTTAATCTCATATAGGCTGATGTCCGGGATATCTTCGATATAATGTCGAGTCAGCTTGGCTCTTGGGTCTTTGGCCGAGCTGCTAACAGGTTTAGCGACTGAGGAGTAAAAACGTCCGTAGAAGCTCTCGACCTCTCTTAGCACTTCTGGTTTGGTCTACGCTACACTGCCGTCTTCTCTCTTTAGCTTCGTCAACTGGCTTTACCCAATAGGCATGTCACTAGTAAACACTTTGGAGCCTTTTTTCCGCTCTATCGTCTCTTTAATACGATTTGTATTAAAGATCCGGATGCCGTGTCGCAAGGACTTCCATATTCGTCTATTGAGCAGCCTATATGCTTCAGCATCATCGGAAGACTGCAGTTTAAATGAGCGTCATTCAGCCATGAGGTTGAGGGTATCATTGGAGAGTTTCTGTGGCCTATCTGTACAGTAGGGTTTAAAGAACTTGGAACCCATTGTATGGACGCTTTCTACTAACGTGTCATTGATCTCGTCCACTGAAGCGATGTCTCAAGGCAATCGAAGCGATTGGACAGCTCAAGTTGAAAGCTCACGGGGTCTTGAATACGGACACGAGTGGGTCGGAGCGTAGACTTCATCAGACGAGACCTCTCCAGTTTGACATTAATATTCACCGTGCCTCTTACCATTCGGTGATCACTACCGGTTTTCACCCTGTGGATCACGGAGACATCAGTGAATATTTGTCTCTTGGTGGTCATAATGAATTTCATTTCTAGTGGAACCATCGGGATTCAGCCAGGTACATTTCCTATGAGGTGGTAATACTCGCCACGCTTGGCAGGCGGGTTGGCGAGCGCAGTTTTGGCCGGTGTTGTGCTCAGAAGGTGCTGCTGCCCATCTCCTGGTTTGTTATCCCTTAGCCGGCTTCTACGGCACCCACGGGAAGAATTGGGGTTTTACATGAAAGTATGCTCGTTATAAGGCAATCTACTATATTTTAAATGAATTCAACTATATTATCCTTTAGTTTTACATATAGCATCATTAAATTTAAAGTGTACTCTTTAATCAAGTTACATATATACATGAAATGACATTCAAGCGTGAACTTTAAACTGAACACTGATAAAGTTCATCACCAGCTGCATTATTATCTGTCTTAACGGAGAATGAGAATGGACATCAATTTTTTTCGCTCCTGACCGCCAATACTGATTTTGACATAATTGTTGATAGTTGGAAAACTGTTATATCTGTTCTTAGGACATATTGTGAAAACCTCACCGACCAATGGTACAGATCGATTGACATTGTAGAGATTCATGATGATTATTGAAGTTTGACATTTTATAATTTTATATACCATTTATGTTGACATTTTATAATTTTATGTGGTATGTATTTGATTATTTTTATTTTAGTTTTTTATTGACTTCTTAATTAATTTAATGACTTGTAATTGTATTTGTTTTTAATCTGGTCTAATTTATGTGAGATGAATGTAAATGTTTTTGAAGGCGTTTTTATCTCAATAAAATATTTTAATTTAATTTAATTTGACATTTGAATCCCATTCTGGGCAAATTGGTATTGGTATGGTAACTGCCTTCCACCTTAACCTGTCCAGTGTATATTTCTTTCGGTGTCTCTCCTAACTACGCATAAAAGTTCAGTTAAAAAATACTTCGTTAATCATTATCTATACTAATATTATAAAGAGGAAAGATTTGTATTTTTGTATGTAACGAATAAACTTAAAACCAACTTAAGTACCAGATGGATGGTTTTATTTTATTATTATGTTGCTATTTTTTCACACCTTGATTGCAGATTTTTATAGAAGTTTTCATATGGATATCTAACGGCAAAATAATTTTTGAAATTGGTACAGTAGTTTTTAAGTTTGTTTGTTACATACAAAATACAAATCTTTTTGCATACTACGAGTAGTACTTTTAGCAAGGTACTAGTATGCAATATGATCATGACGATCATAGACTGTTTTTATTCTGAGGATAATACTCGCGTACCTTGCATTGTCCCTAAGTGACATAGGTATATAAAATTTAGCTTTTATACTATAACGAAAGTATAACTATAATTTATTAAATTTTAGGGTAGTCTGGCAGGGGGAAGCAACTGTATATAAGTGTCCGGCAATGGATGACGAGATATCTAAGTTATCCCGAAGTCAAAATAAAAAAATTGAACTTTATTCTTTAATGTTTTTAAGGTACTATTTTATACACATTTACTACCTGTTATCTGCCCAAGTAACCACAACCCAAACTCTATAGTCGCTGGTCGTTCTTACCTGTATAGGGGACATGCACAGAAAAACTTTCAGCTTTTATAAAATAACGAAGGTCTGGCCGTCGTGGGCTCTTACTCTATTAGTACCTATTTTGACTTTCATTCCCTCTCCCAAAGGAACCTTATAGAATTTCGGAATAAAAGTATTCTATGTTCTACCTCGTAGTTTGAACTCAAATCATGTCAAGTTTCATTATAATTCTTTCAGTAGTTTCGGTGTAATGCGCGGCCAAGACAAAAAGACGACAGACATAAATAATATATTTTTGGCTTCAGTATCGATTATAGAGTGCCGTCCAAAAAGAGATTGAAAATATCTTCAATTCAACCCGCAACAGTTTAACTTTAAGTATAGAAGATATAGCTAGATTATTTTTACTTATTTCAGATGACTTGGAATTCAACGAAGTGCGACGCTCCCAAATCATTGCATGATGACCTTTATAAAACACTATAAAAGGTATAATATTTTATAATAACCGTTGAGATTATTTAATTATAATTATTGTATATTTGACTGTATATATGTTATACTCAACGACTTATTTTTTTTTGCAGAAGAGGAAGTTGTATATGTGAAAGATGAAACTGTGTTCATGGGCCCTGTTAAAATTGTAAGTATTTGTAGTATGTATGAAAGGATGTATTTGTAAGTGTGTTTGGTGGGTCCGTGTTGCGTGAGTGAATGCTTGCGTTCTTCACAAGCACGCAACTCCGATAGTTCTACAGTAACTAGTAAAACTTTTTCTGATGACGGGAGAGCTTGAGCAGATCCCCACTGCAGAGATCTTGATACTTGGCCATTTCTACGCCGACCATGCCGAATAGCTTAGTTCACGCACGCGCACCACCGTTCATGCGAGAGTTCTGTTTATGACTTCGCTTTGGCGTATAATCTGACACAAATGGTCACCTCAGGTACGCGAATCCCAGATGTGGATGATCACATATCTTCCCTGTTGGACCTTCTGCCGACTTCTCATCCGGATGTTACTCAGTGTACGTTAATGCTTTTCTCGGAAAGTCGGATCACTGTTTGATCCAGGGTTCAGTGCCGATTATACGTCTAACTCGCCCCCTTTTTGTGGGTTGTCGTCGCGAATGGCACTACAGGTCTGCAAATTGGGACGGGATGCGGTCTTTTCATGCATCCTATACCCATGGAGACAAGTTAGCTTCCTCAAGAATGATCCGGATGTTACTGCCGACTCTGTTGCCGATCTGGTTATTCTGGTGCTGCAGGAAATGGAACCCAGCCCTTGTCTAAGTGCGGAGACAATTTAGTGAAATATATCTTTAATTTATCATTAAAATTAAATATGTATCATTTTATAGATCAGTTTTAGTGGGGGTAGGTCCAACTCAAGGTTCCTCCACTCTCCTCAGTTATCCTCGCATTGCTGGCTGGCCGCGACCTCTGTTATGGGGGATGGAGAAGGGCTTGATATGCCCTCCTTCTACGCCCGGCTCTACGGGCGCGGATCGGGAGAGTAGAGGTAATCTCCCTCTCCCTCTCCGCAGCCTCCTTCTGCGACACGACCCGTTCGCAAAAGTCTAGCCCCGCATTCCACGACCTTTCACTTTCCACCATGGCCTTGACCAATGACGGAAGTGAGATGTCGTCCCCCACTACTGCGACTAGTTCACGGCGCATTGCTGGCCTGACCCAACAAGAGGCTATAGCAGACACGCAGTAATTACACAGTAGCACAGTATTATAACGTAGTGGTCACAGAATTCGCACTATTTACATAGATATCTATGGTAGTGGTCTTATATAAATCTCAGGGAGTTCCTAGTATGAGTTTAAAATACTACACTACACTTTAGATATGTGAAAATAATTTTAGATATAAAGGGTGGTTAAATTGTAAGGGCCGATGTTGAATGTGAACCACACTTAAACGCCAAGTTTTTTTCCGAATTTTATTTGACATTTCTCTATTTCAGACTTACTCAATTTGAGCCATGGAGAGATACACAATCCAACAACGTGTTAAAGTTATCCAGACTTATTATGAAAATGGGCGTTCAAATCAAAATGCATATCGTGCACTTCGTGATTTTTTTGGTCAATTTGATCGTCCAAATGTGCGTACAATCGCAAAAATCGTGGAAAAATTCGAGCAAACCGGGTCTGTAGAAGATGTGAGAACACCAGTGCATGCTCGTACAGCTCGTACTGCAGAAAATATTGCTGCTGTTCGCGATAGTGTGGCTGAAGAGCCGTTTGTTTGGTGTTTTTGGTTTTGTGTTTGGTGTTTGTGTGTTTGGTGTTTGTGTTTGGTGCGGTTTATGGGCTGGCGGCATCATCGGGCCGTATTTTTTCCAAAATGAGGCCGGTCAGGCAGTTACTGTGAATAGTGTTCGCTATCGTGAGATGATAACGAACTTTTTAGGGCTCGAATTGAAAGATATGGATGTGGACGATATGTGGTTTCAGCAGGACGGTGCCACTTGCCACACAGCTAACGAAACAATGGCTCTTTTGCGCAACAAATTCAATGGCCGTGTTATCTCACGTAATGCCGATGTCAATTGGCCGCCAAGATCATGTGATTTGACACCGTTGGACTTTTTTCTTTGGGGTTATTTGAAAGAAAAGGTGTACGTCGATAAGCCAGCAACAATTCAAGAGCTAAAGGATGAGATAATTCGGCACATTAACGGCATAGAACCTCCATTATGCCTCAGGGTCATCGAAAATTTGGACCATCGGATGGAGGTGTGCCGCCGTGGTCGCGGCGCCCATTTGGCCGATATTTTATTCCATACATAATTGAGTAATACCAATATATCATAATAAAATAAAATTACAATAATTTCCTAAATAGTTTGTGTTTTATTCAAAATCAACATCGGCCCTTGAAATTTAACCACCCGTTACGTGTATTTTGTTATAATCAATATAAATAGTAAGCCATATTTCATATCTCTTTAATATGTTAAGTGCTACAAAAGACCGTGTTGAAGACAAGGTTTTATGAGCAGAATAACAACAACACTGTAATGGTTTATTAACCATTGGACAGGAGAAACATTGGACCAGGGGACAGTGAACTAAGCTTATCCTTGATATTTCAAGAAGCAGCAAGAAACTCGTGGGCCATTATTTTTTCAAGTCTTCGAACCGAAGCACAGTAACGCGAACGATGTAGCGCTCGCAGCGGAGCTTGACTTGGCGATCTTAACCGATCTAGTTAAGCAACACTTGCTGCGATCGGGAGTTGGATGGGTGTGTGCTATTGGCATTGTTAAAATAAGCGCTTCCCCTTCCATGTATCGGTGGCCCAGGCTGCTCGTGTGCGCGTCAGGCGCTAATGGTCTATGGTTCCAGTCCCAGCCAATTCTTTGTCTTCATGGGTTTTACACTTTTCGTTTGTTTTTGTTTTCTAATATTAGCGCAATTCGAATCACCTAGGTATACCTAACGAAAATTAATCAATACATAAAAACATAAAACGTAATCAATAATGTAACGTAACAATCAATACATAAAACGTAAATCACCGGCTATTGATATGTACTTATTAGTAATACGGGAGATTGTGGGCTATGGACGAGACTACGGCACCTGCCAATTAGGCAGGTGGTGACTTGCCACCCACTAAACGGATAATAAGAGCTATCATCAATGGTGACAAAGGGGGCAACGTTGGTGTGGATGGCTGAAGGGTGTTAAGAGGTGTGCTGCGGTTTCACTAGAGCGCTACTACCGGCGTTATGCCCTTTAACACTTCCACCCTTGGAGCTTTTTTTGTTTCTTGATCTTGCGTCTCCACCCGCAGACGGCCAATTAAGGCAAGCCGGGGGTCAGATATTTATATATATATATATATTTTTTATATTTTTTCCTCTCTTAAATTATTATTATTAATATATTTAAGATTTAAAAATATAAAATTTAAGATTTTAAAAGTATTTTTATAAAGCTTCCAAGATATGGCTACAATCAGTTCAATAGCATTAAGGTCCATGTAGATGGAACTCCTTGAAAAATACCACCGAATGTGGTCCAAACTATAGTCGGACCTATCCGAAAAATATTACGTGAGTAATCCGGTATTTCTAATAATAAAATAGATGGAGAGAGTTTCTCGACTCGAAGATACAATAATTATCGAGAGGAACTGTTCCTTTCGATAATTGTATCTTCGAGTCGAGAAAAAAAGAAGTAGGTAACTTTTTATGTCCCTTAGAAATATAAAAAAGTTACTTCGTGTAAACATTCACAATTCTCGCCCTTTCTCTCGGGCGACAATTGCCTGGCAATAGAATATATTTATCTCCGTGTAAACAGAACCACAAAGCGAGAATTGCATTTCGAGTTTTTGTGCCAGTCACCGCCATGAGTGCAGATCGCGTGGGTATTTTAATTATATCTGTTCTTTTAAAACAACAGTATTCAGAATAAAAGTAAGCTAAAATATTTCACAGATTTTTATTATTTATGTGATTTCCTTAAGGGACATAGATTGAGAGAGTTTCTCGACTCGAAGATACAATTTTCAAATTGAACATAAAAAAGTTGCTTCGTGTAAACATTCACGATTCTCGCCCTTCCCTTTGGGCGACAATAATTGCCTCGCAATAGAATACATCTGTCTCCGTGTAAACAGAACTACCTACAAAGCAAGAATTGCACTGCGAGGATTTGTACCAGTCGCCATGATTGCAGTGCGCGAGGGTGTTTTATCAGATCTGCTCTTCCATGACAATCTTCTATATATATATATATATATATATCTATATATATATATATATATATATATATATATAAAACAAACTCGGGTTTGTTCGACCACTAACTCAATACTTTTAGTTTTTTTAATTGTGTGAGTTACGCCTATGCAAAGTTATTTCGTCTTGAAAAGTTTGCAATGTCAAACGGTTCTTTTGATAAACTATAATATTAGAAATGTGATACATAGTTTAAGTATATGTTTTACTCCATCAAGGAAAAACTGCTAAATCAATTTGGACTAAATTTGAAGTTGAGGTAAATGGGGTACATTTACCTCGACTTCAAATTTAGTCGAGGTAAATGTACCCCGTACTAATCCAGATGTTACTACTGTTTTTTCTTGCTCAATTCTTCGGGTAGTTCCATAGTGATCGCAATAATCTTATTCCACCCAGATGAAGTCGCGGGCAGTTAATAGTGTTGTAATATTTTTCTTAAAATTGTATTCGGTAACTGAACATAACTGTTTACTTTTAATATATAAGTCTATACTAGCGACTGTCCGCGACTTCGTTCGAGTAGTAGGCTTGGCCTTCGGCCTCGCCATAACCTCCCATCTCGTCTTGGCTTTTATGAACCTTCTCCTAACAAAACATAAAACAACAAAAAAAAATAAGCAAGATAGTTCCATCCGTTCTCAGGACCCCTCAAGTATCGATGTCACACAATGAAATTTCTATTGTCTGGCCGCGTGACCTTTGATGGATTATAGCGTGATCAGGAGAAATAGGGGTATTATTAATATAAAAATTGTTTTCTTAAACTATAACTTTTATTTTTAGACAAGTACCATAGATGAAAACATTACGGCAGTATGGAGCGACATTCCCGCGGATCATTCCGCAATCACCACCCCATCTGAGTAAGTTGGAATTGCTTATCTATTTCGTTATAGGTATATAATTATAGGAGTCGCGCTCGTTCGTAGGAGTAGTAGTTACCTTACAGTGAATCCCTACACATCATGGTCATGGGCCTTGGATCGATTAGCTAGTAAACAGATGGTACCAGAAATCATCAAGTGAATGATTTGACCTGTCGACACATCACTTACATAAAGCATGTTTTCATCATCATCATCTCAGCCGTAGCTCGTCCACTACTGAACATATGCCTCCCCCAGAAATTTCCAAAAGGACCGGTTGGAAGCGGCCTCCATCCAACGTCGTCCTGCTACCTTTGTCAGTGGACGACCTACGCTGCGCTTGCCTGTCCGTGGTATCCACTCCAGAACCATCCGGCCCCATCGGCCATCTATTATGCGTGCTATGTGGCCTGCCCACTGCCACTTCAGCTGTTTTATCTTCTGGGCTTGGAAGCGGCCTCCATCCAACGTCGTCCTGCTACCTTTGTCAGTGGACGACCTACGCTGCGCTTGCCTGTCCGTGGTCTCCACTCCAGAACCATCCGGCCCCATCGGCCATCTATTATGCGTGTTATGTGGCCACTGCCACTTCAGCTGCTTTATCTTCTGGGCTATGTTGGTGACTTAAGTTCGTCTGCGGATCTCCTCAATTCTAATTCGACCACGTAGAGAAACCCCGAGCTCTCCATAGCCTTCTCCATAGCTCGTTGTGCGACTTTGAGCTTGCTTATGAGGCCCATAGTAAGAGCCATAGTATGTCATCACTGGTAAAACACATTGATGAAAGACTCTTGTCTTGAGGCACTGAGGTATATTTGACGAGATGACTTCGCGAAGTTTCCGGAACGCTGCCCAGCCGAGTTGGATTCGACGATTGTCCTCTTTCTCGAAGTTGGACCTGCCTAGTTTGACTGTCTGTCCCAGGTAGATGTATTCGTCAACAACTTCGAGAACTGAGGAACCTTCTGCTGACAATAATTAACAAAACAAAAAAGAATTAGCAAAATCGGTAAAGCCGTTCTCAAATTATAGCGTGACCAGGAAAAATAGGGGTTCATTTTTATATAGATATATATTATATTATTACTTTTGCTATACTCCCGTTAACAAAGTACTATGATGTTTTGTGTTTAACATACTTAGTATTTTGTTTTCATGACTAGTCTAGGGCAAAGTCATAAATAGGTTCGACGACGAGTGTAGTGTAGTAAGAGTGTTTGGTTACTTCGCGAGAAAAAGTGTGTTATATTTCTACCTTTTACCCGGTTGTTCGATACTTGCCTAGGGCGATTACTTAAGTAATACCTATACGAGTATGTTCGGTTAATGAATTATATAAGTATATAAACAAAAATATAAGTTTATGATATAACATTCCTTTTGCTAATCATAATAAATGTTATATAAGTACAAACCTTTAGTGCTAGTTCAGTTCAGACACGGCGGGAACCGCGCGGGTCTTATTTATTTAGATGTTAGATAGATCGTTCAGAATTAACCGCGCGGTTTCCGCTTTTCAACCGCTACATAAGGGCAGACATCTATACAAATAAGACCCACGCGATTTTTAAACAGCACGGTTTCCGCCGTTTCTGAAGTAGCGCTAATAGAACAGCGCGGCGCCCGAGCGATTATGTTACCCTGATCGTTCAGTTGCGTTGCGGCTGGCACCGCGCCATTAGCACGTCACAACAGTGCAATGCGAGTCGAATGCAGAATGGATCGCTCCGACACTGAATTATTTATCGACGAAGTGGAGAAAAAACCTGCAATATGCGATCTTCACCGTGGGGAATATTCTAATAAAGTAGCCAAAAACCGAGCTTGGCAGGAGTTGGTGGTGATATTTGGAAATGGTGAACACACGTTGGAAAAAATAGTATTTTAGGTAAATTGCATTTATTTAACAAAACAGACATAATTATATTTTTGAGTCTTGCCATGGAACACGCCCGTCGTTCACAAAGTAATGAGTGAATTTATCTCTGATATAGGTACATATATGACGGTGCCCCTCTGCCTGCATGCAACGAGATTGATATTAGTCATTGGTGCAGTATATAACGTATCTTATTATGTTTTACACCATCCCTAGCCATTACTTAGTTGTGTAGAGCGCAACAGGCTTTTATTATGTCTTCGGCAAAGTCTATGTTTACATTTAACGGCCTATGAAAGATGCGCCATTTGTTTGCCAAAATATCAAAAGTGCACTCAATGTTACGTCGAGCTCTTGATAACCTATAAGTAGTTTTCTATCAGTCTTTTATAAACTAAGGACGTTTTGACTATAGCGCAATCACTAATTTTTTATAAGCCCCTATGTCAACATAGATAAAACAATATTTGGCATCACAAAGTGCGAAAAGCTCTATAGAAAAGAAATGCTTGTAGTTACAGGCTTCGTAACTCGGATATGCTTGCCGTCTATAGCACCAATGCAATATGGTAACTTCGCATAACTCTCATAGTCTTCGGCTATTTTCTTCCAGAGATCTTCAGTAGCTACGGGGATGACTTTATTTACCAACTTTTTCTAATGATTTACATATTTCGCGTCGCGGACAATTCCTGTAATCGTAGATTTTCCAAGGCGGAAGCTGTAGCTAAGTTCTTCTAATGAACAGCCCGTTCCTAAATATCTGAAACAGAAAAATTAATAATAATATTATTTTCAGGTGCAACACTCCGAAATAATTGAAAAAACATACATGACTGTTGCAATAAAGAAAACAAAAAAGGTAAAAGAACTCCCTCTGGTTCAGGTGATCGTAAATGAGCTCAGTAAAGTATTATTCAAGACTTAATTCCTGCAGAAGAGTGTTGCCAACAATATCACCACGGATAGTATAGAACAGCCAAATGAAAGTCAGGAATCGCAAAGTGAAGTCAATAATGTAATGAGACAAATCAACTAAACGCCAATGCAAGTGAAGCCATTAAAACATGTCCCCCTAAACGAAAGAAAAGTAATATGCCGGAAGATCTAATATGTACATTATTATTATATTAATCGAAAAAAGCATTGAATCAAGTCAAAGTTTTTTTTTATATTTACATTCCCACAAGGATATTTTACTCCACCTGGATCAACTTCTGCTGTTATTCCGCCTGCGTCACCATCGCCATCTTCGCAATTTAGTTCTGGCTCGCAGTCGTCTAATATAATAGAAAATAATAAACACTGATTTTGACGAACAATAAATAAATGTCTTGCTTATCTACCTCAAAGTTACTACGAGTTTTTCCTCTGGTGTTACGCTTGCCCTCATATGTGTTACAGATCTCAAAATATCTTCCCTGATCAACTCCACTAGTTCACGGAAAGATTTTATTGACATTCTCAGATAGTCAAAACATTTTCCTTCAAAATTTCTTAATATGGAATATAATGTTACGAATTGACCATTTAGTACCTACGAGTCAGTCACGTAATATTTTATTACTTTTCCATCTGTATTATGTTCTTAAGCCCATCACACACGACTAAGATAATATAAATATATTATAGCGTCGAATGTACGAGTAAAAGTTATGTTAACTTAACCCACCACACACGGCGCAGGCAGATACTATAATATATAGCAAGCGTACATTCTATCGAAGTCCGTCTCGGGAGCCGCACGTCTCGATCGTTCACACTGTAATATACAGTGTTCATATTTTTTATTTTGCGATTATTCGTTTTTTGTTGCTAGACCTGTTGGATTCCTCAGATGATGATTGGGACTGTGAATATGACATAACCGTCATACTAGCTAAAAGTAAAAAACGAAGAATCTGAATAGAAGATCACATAAAACACAGGAAACACCGTAGTGAATTTCAAATTTACAATGATCTTTCAGAAAAAAACAGCTTTTTCTTGCACTTTCATATGGTTATTTGTACGATACCTACCAGCACGATACCTGCATTAATTAAAGGGCCACGCGAACGAAGTCGCGGCGGCAGCTAGTCTAATAATATAACATAGCCTTATTTCATCAAGAATACTAACATCGATTTAGTAGTTACCTAGTTTGATTGATATATACGTAGTACCTACAATCTAGAAAAACCTATGGAGGTTAGGCCCATAGAAATTTTAAAAAAAATCTACTAGGATATAATAATTGTCATAACGCTAGTTCGGTTAGTAGATAGAAATTCTCACTTTTTCGATGATTTCCTTTGTTTGACACATTCGCGTTAGTCAGACGTTAGTTTCATTTTTATTTACAAAAAATATTTCTACAGGTTCGAAACAAAATAGTTACATAAGATAATGTGAAGCTTTATTAGTTTTTATTGTGGAAATTTAAATTTGTTCGGTAAATGAAGACCAGACGTCCATTTACTGCAACAAACGGACGTCTGGTCTTCAGTTACCGAACAAATTTAAATTTCCACAATAAAAACTAATAAAGCTTCACATTATCTTATGTAACTATTTTGATAAAATTCGATGCTCGGACCAGATTCTCGGTGGCCTAGTTGGTCAATGGCGTCTGACACGGAGAGTCAGAAGACGCGGGTTCGAATCCCGTCCGAGGATTTGAATTTTTCTCTCTATAAATTTCAATGTTTGAGATCGCTTAAGCAGGCGTTAGTGCTTTGAAAAGTAATACTATAAAAATAACAAGGGTTGCGATGTCAATGCGAAAGTTCAAGTATTTCTAAATAATGCTTCTTTCGGTTGGATGGTACTGTTAACTGAACAATAGATGTCGCTCCGTCCCCGCAAGACGGTTAGTCAAATAGAGAGTTAAAATTCGATGCTCGGACCAGATTCTCGGTGACACGGAGAGTCAGAAGACGCGGGTTCGAATCCCGTTCGAGGATGGGAATTTTTCTCTAAGAATTTCAATGTTTGAGATCGCTTAAGCAGGCGTTAGTGCTTTGAAAAGTAATACTATAAAAATAACAAGGGTTGCGATGTCAATGCGAAAGTTCAAGTATTTCTAAATAATGCTTCTTTCGGTTGGATGGTACCGTTAACTGTCCAATAGATGTCGCTCCATCCCCGCAAGACGCTTTGTCAAATAGAGAGTTAAAATTCGATGCACGGATTAGATTCTCGGTGGCCTAGTTGGTCAATGGCGTCTGACACGGAGAGTCAGAAGACGCGGTTTTGAATCCCGTCCGAGGATGTGAATTTTTCTCTCTATAAATATCAATGTTTGAGATCGCTTAAGCAGGCGTTAGTGCTTTGAAAAGTAATACTATAAAAATAACAAGGGTTGCGATGTCAATGCGAAAGTTCAAGTATTTCTAAATAATGCTTCTTTCGGTTGGATGGTACTGTTAACTGTCCAATAGATGTCGCTCCGTCCCCGCAAGACGGTTAGTCAAATAGAGAGTTAAAATTCGATGCTCGGACCAGATTCTCGGTGACGCGGAGAGTCAGAAGACGCGGGTTCGAATCCCGTCCGAAGATAGGAATTTTTCTCTCTAAGAATTTCAATGTTTGAGATCGCTTAAGCAGGCTTTGAAAAGTAATACTATAAAAATTTTATAGTATATTCACCGTGTGTGGTCGCTCATTGAATTATATGGTGAGCGATATGTCCGAATCTGCTCTAAGATAATATATATTTTATAGTATCTTCATCGTGTGTGATGGGTTTTACAGTAAACACAAGGTATCTTCGTCGACTTCCATTTTCACACTGAGCACCACTGCCCGCTCCGCGCACGCGTATCGCTCTATAACCGCCGGCTGTCTGAACATTATACCTATTAGGTATACACAATTTTGCGGTTTCAAACCGGTCGATTTGTAATCTGAACGAGCCCAAATTGAAAACAAATAACTTCAAAAGAAAACTATCCATAAATATAATATCCATGAGATATTTATTACAGAAAATGAAATAGCAATTATTATAAAAATATAATTCACTACACATACCTACTAATTTTTATTCGAATGTATTAGTTTATCCTGTCTTCGCTTGTCGTCGCACACATATATATAAATATATATAATATATACTTATATAAGACTTTGCACTAGACTAGCCATGAAAAGTGAATGCTACAATAAACAAAACATAATAATTTAGTTACCAAACTTATAATATGACATCAATATCAACAATATGTCGAAACAAATAAAGATAATGAATTAAATTGAGATATGATAATACCTCATCATCATCATCATCTCAGCCGTAGGACGTCCACTGCTGAACATAGGCCTCCCCCATGATTTTCCAAAAGGACCGGTTGGAAGCGGCCTGCATCCAACGTCGTCCTGCGACCTTTCTCAGGTCGTCTGTCCACCGTGTCGGTGGACGACCTACGCTGCGCTTGCCGTTACGTGGTCTCCACTCCAGAACCTTTCGGCCCCATCGGCCATCTGTTCTGCGTGCTATGTGCCCTGCCCACTGCCACTTCAACTGGCTAATCTTCTGAGCTATGTCGGTGACTTTCGTTCTTCTACGGATCTCCTCATTTCTGATTCGATCACGTAGAGAAACCCCGAGCATAGCCCTCTCCATAGCTCGTTGTGCGACTTTGAGCTTATCTATGAGGCCCATAGTAAGAGACCACGTTTCAGTGCCATAAGTCATCACTGGTAACACACATTGGTCGAAGACTCTTGTCTTGAGGCACTGAGGTATTTTTGACGAGAAGACTTCGCGAAGTTTCCGGAACGCTGCCCAGCCGAGTTGGATTCGACGATTGACCTCTTTCTCGAAGTTGGACCTGCCTAGTTTGACTGTCTGTCCCAGGTAGATATACTCGTCAACAACTTCGAGAACTGAGTTCCCAACTGATATTGGGGTAGGTACAACATGGGCATTAGACATAATTTTCGTCTTGTCCATGTTCATCTTAAGACCTACCCGTTGGGAAACTCGATGGAGGCCTTCGAGCATTGTACTGAGGTCTTCCATGGATTCTGCCATGACTACAATATCGTCGGCAAATCGAAGGTGAGTGATGTATTCGCCGTTAATATTGATGCCAAGTCCTTGCCATTCCAGAAGCTTGAAGGCGTCTTCCAATGTAGCGGTGAACAGTTTCGGAGATATAACGTCTCCCTGTCTCACGCCTCTTTGCAATGGAATTGCCTTCGAACTCTGCTCCTGTACTCGGACTGACATGTAGGCGTTTTTGTACAAACACTTCAGCACTTCAATATACCGATAGTCAATACGGCACCGCTGGAGAGACTCAAGCACTGCCCACGTCTCGATCGAATCAAAGGCTTTCTCATAGTCCACAAACGCTAGACAGAGAGGCAAGTTATACTCTTCGGTCTTCTGTATAACTTGCCGTAGCGTGTGGATGTGGTCTATGGTACTATAGCCTTTTCGGAAACCGGCTTGTTCCGGAGGCTGGAATTCATCAAACCTGCGACTGAGACGGTTCGTTATGACCTTCGAAAACAGCTTATAAACATGGCTCAAAAGCGAGATGGGTCTGTAATTTTTAAGTAAAGTGTTGTCACCTTTCTTGAAGAACAGCACCACCACGCTTTTGTTCCATGCTTCTGGCGTTGAACCTTCGAGTAAGACGGTATTAAAGAGCTTCTGAAGGACTTTAAGTACCGGTGTTCCACCCGCTTTCAGAAGCTCAGATGTGATACCGTCGTCACCAGGCGCCTTGTTGTTCTTGAGCTGTTTCAAGGCCATTCTAATCTCGTACAGGCTGATGTCCGGAATATTTTCGGTATAATGTCGGGTCAGCTTGGCTCTTGGGTCTTTGGCCGAGCTGCTAACAGGTTTAGCGACCGAGGTGTATAACTGTCCGTAGAAACTCTCGACCTCTCCTAACACTTCCGCTTTGGTCGACGCTACACTGCCGTCTCCTCTCTTCAGCTTCGTCAACTGGCTTTGCCCAATAGACATGTCTCTTGCAAACACTTTGGAGCCTTTTTTCCGCTCTATCGTCTCTTTAATACGGTTTGTATTAAAGATCCGAATGTCGTAACGCAAGGACTTCCATATTCGTCTATTGAGCAGCCTATATGCTTCAGCATCATCCGAAGACTGCAGTTTCAATGAGCGTCGTTCAGCCATGAGGTTGAGGGTATCGTTGGAGAGTTTCTGTGGCCTATCTGTACGGTGGGGTTTAAAGTACTTGGAACCCACTGTATGGACAGTTTCTACTAACCTGTTATTGATCTCGTCCACTGAAGCGATGTTCTCAAGGCAATCGAAGCGATTGGATAGCTCAAGTTGAAAGCTCTCGGGGTCTTGAATATGGGCACGAGTAGGTCGGAGCGTAGACTTCATCAGACGAGACCTCTCCAGTTTGACATTAATATTCACCGTGCCTCTTACCATTCGGTGATCACTACCGGTTTTAACCCTGTTGATCACGGAGACATCAGTGAATATTTGCCTTTTGGTGGTCATAATGAAGTCAATCTCATTTCTCGTGGAACCATCGGGACTCAGCCAGGTCCATTTCCTGTGAGGTGGCTTCTGAAAGAAAGAGTTCATCATAAAGAGTCCCTCTTTCTCCAGGAAGTCGGCCAACCTCTGTCCCCTACGGTTCCGTTGTCCATAGCCAAATTGCCCCACTTTCGACTCATCCTCGCTTCTCTTACCCAACTACGCGTTGAAGTCCCCCATAACAACTAGAAAGTGCGTTTCAGAGGTATGTATGGCCCGACTAATGTCCTCATACATATCCTCCACCTCATCATCCGGGTGCGACTTCGTCGGTGCGTATACCTGAATGACCTTCAGCGAATATCGTTTGGATACTCTGAGTATTAGGTATACGACCCTATTGGAAACGCTATCGATCTTAACTATGTTGTTAGTAAGGGACTTGTGGACGAGAAAACCGACACCACCTTGGGACTGTTGGTCGCCCTCCCGGTGGTAGAGTAGGTTACCTGATTTTAGGGTTATCGTGTCCTCACCCGCTCTACGGACTTCAGATAACCCCACAATGTCCCAGCGTAGCTTACTCATTTCTTCTTCCAGCTCATATATCTTCTCGTCTGTCCTCATCGTGCGTATGTTGTGTGTTACCAGGGCCAGTCGTCGTCGTTGGGGGTGGTAGCCGGGCGTCTGCCGGGGATTCTTAGCACCCCCTGCCCCACCGTTACCGTGGCCGCTACCGTAGCCAGGAATAGCGGGGCTGCCGGGGACTGGGGGCCTGGTTCTTTTTGTCCAATCCATTGAGGGGTTTTTGCCAATACTCGCCACGCTTGGCAGGCGGGTTGGCGAGCGCAGTTTGTGTGTGTTTGACTGGGAAGGTGCTGCTGCCCACCTTCTGATTTGTTATCCCTTAGCCGGCTTCTACGGCACCCACGGGTAGAGTTGGGGGGGGTGCTATTCTAAGCCGGCACCGCCACGGATAATACCTATGTGAAACTAATTTAAAAAAAAATGTGTCGCACCCGAATAACCTGCTCAATTTTTTGCCTCGTAATAAAAATATATTTAAAACTAGATTTTACGATTACTACTCGTAAGACTTCTTACTATCATTTCTATTGACCGTTATTAATAACCCGTTGACTCGCGATTCGCCATATTTGGCCAATAATACAATAGATTTCTCAGAAATTAACCTACTTTTCTAGGAACTGCAACGTGTGTGGTTAAAATTGTCCCTTATATTTTTTTTAAATTTCGACCTTTTGTACTTAGGACTTTTGAACAGCCAAACTAGACAGGTCCAACTTCGGGAAAGAGGTCAATCGTCGAATCCAACTCGGCTAGGCAGCGTTCCGGATACTTGGCGAAGTCTTCTCGTCAATAATACTTCAGTGCCTCAAGACAAGAGTCTTTGACCAATGTGTGTTACCAGTGAGATGGCATATGGCACTGAAACGTGGTGTCTTACTGCGGGCCTCATAAGCAAGCTCGAAGTCGCACAACGAGCTATGGAGAAGGTTATTAGATGCTCGGGGTTTCTCTAAGTGATCGAATCAGAACTGAGGAGATCCGTAGACGAACTAATCACCGACATAGCCCAGAAGATAAGCCAGTTGAAGTGGCAGTGGGCAGGCCACATAGCATGCAGAACAGATGCTGAGCCGATGGGGCCGGAAGGTTCTGGAGTGGAGACCACGGACAGGCAAGCGCAGCGTAGGTCGTCCACTGACAAGGTGGACTGACGACCTGACAAAGGTAGCAGGACGAAGTTGAATGCAGGCCGCTTCCAACTGGTCCTTTAGGAAGTTTGTGGAAGAGGCATATGTTCAGCAGTGGACGTCCTACGGCTGAGATGATTATGATGATGTACTTAGGACTTATGAAATTATATATCTAGAACCTTCTTTCTTAGATTCCATTCGGAATTTAGAATTTATGTATTCAGAACTTATTTCTTTTAAATGTAAGTATATATTTTAACCTTATTAATTTTGATACGTACTTAGGTACCCTTAATTAAAGCAATAAGTTTGTGCTCGCTAAGTCGCTTAATTACTAGATTTTACAGCAATAATGTTAAATAACTGGCTTATTGTTGGTTCATGTGTTTGGAAATCAAATTCCAGAAAATTACATTACTTAATGATTTTCAGGAGGACAAATGTGACGAGTGCTCTGCAGTTACGACACCGGAAGCGTCTCATCCCGGGGGCCATTTCTTCATCCATAAACTGCCCTCCCGTGATACCACCCTTAGATGATGGCTCTTCAGAGCCTAAAAAGAAGAAACCAAAGCCAAAGAAAAAGAAAAAGTCTGCTGCTACTAAAGCAAAAGAGAAGGCTAAGTGGCGGTTAGCTATGTCTCCGGACCAAAAACAATTGCGCTTAACTCAAGAGAAAATCCGCATAGCTACTATTAGAAAAAATGAGACGGCCGACCAGCGAGCTGATCGTCTGGCTAAAGCAAGGGCATACAATAAGTATGTTATAAAAAATGAGACCGAAGAGCAGAAAGCTAATCGTCTAGATAAGGAAAGGATACGCAAACGTTTGCGTAGACAAGGTTTTGTTCTAGAGCGTGGAGGGTCTAGTACAAGCCAGCATGATTCAAAATTGTTTTGTTCAAATTTCTAGCTGCGCTCCGTGGTTTTACTTCTTGTGGTGATGGATTATGGTTAGGATGAATCAAATATAGCGTATGTTACTCAGGCATAATGTAGCTTTATACTTGGTTTGAATCGGTTAACGGCCATTTTCAATATTCTATCTATCCACGGTTTTCCTTACTACCGATACAAATGTGACATAACGTCCATACAAATAGTGTCAAATATCTATCTCTAGTGAGGTAAATCGACGATAGATAGGATATTGAAAACGGCCGTAAGTAGTTTCACGTGTATCCATCACAAACAAACATATTATGTATATCTCTTCTATATTAATAGAGAAGATAAAGATTAATACCAACATACCTTAATACTTCGTACGAATAATGTGACATGGTTTGTACCACCGCTGTTACTATTGCATATTTCCAAATTGCTGTATGCTCTTGAAAACAAAGCCGTGGCCTGCTGACACTGGATGTTCTGCCCCTAAGCTGTCGTTAACCAGGAAAACCATATCTATTGTGTCTGGTTCAATGATAGCTGAAGGAATCTTCATCAAAATGCAAAGAACATAATTTTATGTAAATGTTATTTATATATGAACTTAAATTTTCCTTTCCCTCCAACCTAAATTTTTTGCCATGGCAACTTTATGGATGTCTGAAAATAAAAAAAATACTTGATATTTTAACAAATATGATCAGTTTTACTTTTCTAAGATGTTGGTTCCATATTTAAAACTTTTATATGCATCCCCTGCAAGTGCACTTGTGACTCTAAGCGATCATTGATTAGCAGAGTGTGTGAATTAAATCTAGATAAATCAAAGTAAAGAAGCAGATCCGTGAATTTCCGATATAGAATTAAAAGATTTGAAACCTACAGAATTGGGGTTTGACACAGAAAATATCGATAAATAAATATGACAAGAACATCACTACTGTCTAAACAAATTAAATTCAAATTAAATCAAATCCAATGATGTTATATAAAAACGGAGGTAGATACGTCTTACTGCGCTCGGCTTGGCGACATCAACACAAGCTAGTTGTCTTGAGTCAACTTAGTTCCATTCTGTCTGGCAACGATACAGCGCGTGTTTAACACTTAGGCTGGTTTTAGTGCTCGCCCGACCGTCCACGCGTACCATCGGTCCTGACGATACGCATAACCGATCGTCAGTTTGTACTGTTTAGTGCTCTCCTGGTCAAACAAACTGGCCGGACTGGTACAGTCACAAACACGTACCTACACGAAATCGACGCATTAACAAATCAATTAATTGCTGTTTACTATCTTCGTAAACCTATTAGGAACAGAATACGTAGATATCACGTACACCCAATCGTCGCCCAAATAGCACTTCAAGGGGAATTTTCTATAGCGCGTCTGTTGACTGACGGTACGCATGCGGACGGGCTTGACGACGGTCCTCGTACGCATTGCGTACAACAGCAATACACCTATACGCGTGCGTAAGGTCGGTTGAGCACTGTAACCACTTGTGAGTTTTCATACAAATGACAAGCGCGACCGACGTACGGACCGACGTCCGATCGAGCACTGAAAACGGCCTTAGGAAAAAATCTTATAGGTATTGTTTTCCTATTTTAAACAATTATCAGTAGTTGTGTACTAGCTAGTAGGTAGGTATAGCAGAAAATTTGCCATGTTAAACTTCATATGCAAAGAGTAAAACGTCTCTATAGTTAATCTCATTGCAGTTTTCAGCGTCAAAATATGGCGGACTAGGCACACGTCTGACGTCACGAAAAATATTGCCAATATAGCGAAACTGTTGTGTATATGGTTGGCTTATTTTTATTACATACATATGATAGAGATACCTATATGTTTTAGCAACATTTCCATTGGTTTCCTTATTCAGAGGCTTTGTCCCATCTGTATTTATATATATACTTACTAATCTGTGGCCACGGGGTTTCTCTTTCTTACAGTCCCACCATCTTATCTGTTCAGGTGACAGCGTCGCTAGTGTAGAATTTTGGTATTGCAACCTAAGAAATTCACCAAGAAAAAAGAGAAACAAAACATAGGGCAGTCTTTCAAGCCACTCATTAATTTGCAAATTCTACAAAGAATCCTACTAATATTATAAACGCCAAAGTTAGTTGGTATGTACACTGTAGTTCCAATTTTGCCCACCTGAACAGATAAGTTGGTGGCACTATACTGTCCTTAGGCCTTAGAAAGATGTTGTCTATGGTCGTGCCACCACGCATTTCTCACCACAGGAATCTATGTTCTATTAAACGGTGGCTTCGTTATCTTCATTTCTATTATAGAAAAGAGTTTGCGTAATCTCATATCGTCTAATCATTATTTGTTTGAGAGTTGTCTTTGACGGGTGTATGCCAAAGGTGAAAATTTCTTATGAGCTAAATTTCTATATTTAATTATTGTGTTTCTATTACTATAATTTATGTTTATACACAAATGTTGTGTAACTTCATTGTTTTTGGTGAGCAAAGATACATTACTCAATCCCGCTCAGGAGCCTTACTATAAGCTCTTAAAGCAGGACTTCTAGAAAACTGCCCGGCTTAATCGTACCATGACAATGTTATAGCAGGCCTGTCCAGGCCTACTGTTCAAGAAATGTAGATAAACCGTTCACCTGTTTTTTTGTATGGACTGACGTCATCATGATACTTTAAATCCGCTCAGATTATCAGCTTACAAACGTCTAGGCATCTGCAATGTTGGTTATAGTAAATTGTTAGAAAGCCAGAGACAGCATTATCCGTTACTTTTTTGTAGAAAACTGTGTACTGTATGATCAAACAGTTTACCTAAATGAGCGTCATGGTATGATTTAATACAAAACTGTTTAAGCCAGGTTTAAGAACTGCACGTAAGTTGCATGGTTTTTACAAAGCTAATAGTAAGGCCCCAGGTTATGAGTCAATTCGATGTTTCATGAAGAACGGGTGTAAACAGTATTATAGCTACAGAAAGTAAAGTTGCAAGCACAACTTCGAGTGGCGAACGACTGGAAAGATCGCAGCCGGCACACGATACGGGTATAAGTTTAACATACATAGAGAAATTAGATGGAAACTCATTTTACAATACAGTGAAATTCATGATCGAGTTGTATCTTATATCCATGGCGACCTGTGGGAGTACACTCATACGACACTGGTGAATTCTAATAAGGCATAAAGAGAGACCAAAAAGCAAGAGCGAGGATATGTTTGATCATATAATTACATTGCCTGGTTCACGTGAGACATGCAAAAATTGCAAAGGAGTCATGGTAAGTTTCAAGGTCAGCGTTTGAAGATAAAGGTCTAAGCAACCGCTGCAGACTTATGTCAAAGCTACAAGGCTCAACGAAATATGTCCAACCAATGAGACTTGGAATCGAAAACTCAAATATGGAGTTGACTAAAGACTATGTGAAGACCATGCTGTTACAAATTCACGATTCATACAGTGCAGTGACGACCCAAAAACAAACGACAAAGATATTGCACTATTAACGGATAAACAATACAAAGCAAGAAATCTTTACAGAAACAGGCACTCGTTACTGAATATTTTAATATACTATAGTTATAATATTATAAAATTAAAGTTAAGAAATGATAATTTATTGTAACATTTACAGAAATAATCCTTCTATTATAAACCCTTGTATTAAGGTATTACTTGATACCTATCAAGCCCAGATTTTCTTCAAAAATGTTTTATTATTAATGTAAAAACTTGTTCCATGCGTTAAAAACATTACTAATATCTGTTTCACATAATCATAGATAATATTTGCGTATTTAAAGTTATTTAATGCATATTAATTTATAGTTACGTACTTACCTATGAGTTGTCTGGAAGAGATCGCTCTGGGAGATAATACCGCCCATTTTTACACCTAGGTTTAAGAATTGTACTTTTTAATATTAAGTGATTGATGTGGTGTTTTAATAAAGTGGTTTCTATCTATCTTCTATCTACCTAAATAACAAGACGTAAATATTTAATTAGAAATTGCAATCATGCATGTTTTGAATCGTTATCACACAAAACATAAGTGCTTTCAATATGTAAGGTAAACAATATGTATTACTCCTAATACATTATAATCTTTGTAATTTTAGAATGTGTTCTCCAATAAATGGATTAAATTATCTTAAACTTGTTTTTTTTAATTTCATAAACTCTGGTTTATATAACAATATTTTAATAGATTAGATAGGAACGCTTTTTGCTAACTCGATATCAAATTCCCCACATCCCTATTTATCGATATCCATATCGATACCCGCGCGCTCGTTTTCCACGTCACTAATGCTTTCCACGTCATTAATGTTGCACATGGAACCATGGAAGACAGCGTGCGACTATTATCGCGAAATGGATAACATTTTTTCTCCTCGTCTTATCGTTAAGACAGATAATATATATCGGCGCAACTACAACAGTTCGTCGAGAATAATTAAGTTTAATCATTTGATTGCCCTAAAAATAGTTTATAAATCATCAGTTGATTATTTTTGAGTTGATTACGATGTAAAATTAATGTTATGATTGTAATTTCAATACTTTACCAACAAACTTGTAAACTCGTGCACGTGCGCCGAGTCCTATAAATACGGCCGCACTGTAGGCGCTCGTCTCAGTCGCTCTCGAGTCGCCGTACAGTACGGACCTCTTTGTGACGTTGTTACGCTGCTCGTTGAATATACGAAGCTTATAAAAGTACTTGTGAAGTTTTACTTCGAGGACCCAAAAATGAGTGATCATCATGAAAACAACAATTGTGACGTCAGCAATGCTGACGTCACACTTTTTAAAAACACTCCGGAGGTGCTTTCTCCGTCATCAGAAGTGGGATCAGAACAAGCTCTGGTCCCAACCACATCCTCATCGACTTCGGTTCAACCTGTCACGACTGGAACAGCGCAGGGCAGTACCAGGCTGATAGGCCCTGCCTCATTGAACACTTCAGGAGTGCCAAAAAGCAGCTTTAATACCGTGCAGCCCATCACAACGGGAATTACCACAGGCATGACGTCTACACCAATCGCTGCGGGAATACCAGCTTCCGTCGGGATACCATTCATGTCAATGGGATATCCACATCTTACAATCAAGAAGTATACCTTTCAGGGGTACCCATCGCTGCTGGATCGTCCAACACAACGAATATGCATCCAACTACTCATATAGTCGGATGCCCTCCCCAGTTTATGATGCAAATGATGGATATGATCTCGATACACTGCAAAACAACGCTGCAATCGCCCCTGATTCAGTGTCATCCACATCTCAAGCTGGCCAGTCAGTCCAGATAACTCACGACGACGAACACGCATCATCGGATTAAAACCGGCGAGTATAAAATTCATTATGTTTCACGATATTTTCAACTAGAATCTATAAGAATAAAATGTCTGGAGAGTGATACCTCTGAGCTAAACCATGTGTTACCCTTGAGCTAACCACGGATCCTTGATGCATCCACAAGTGAACCCTGAGATACTGTGGGGACGCCTTGTGGAACTATGGGTAGACACGTATACACCACAGATTCTAAATTAATAAGGCAGTGCACTTAAGATGTCTTAGTGTACTGTTGTAATCTACAAAAATAAAATGTCTGGAGAGTGATACCTCTGAGCTAACCATGTGTTACCCTTGAGCTAACCACGGGTCCTTGATGCATCCACAAGTGAACCCTGAGATACTGTGGGGACGCCTTGTGGAACTATGGGTAGACACGTATACACCACAGATTCTAAATTAATAAGGCAGTGCACTTAAGATGTCTTAGTGTACTGTTGTAATCTACAAAAATAAAATGTCGCCACGAGTATCCACGAGTATCCACGAGTACCCACGAGTATCCACGAGTATCCACATTCCACGAGTATCCACGAGTACCCACGAGTACCCACAACTATCCTAAAAACACTTCTAAATATTTTTACAACACTCATTAACACTAAGCAACACAAGTTGCTTACAGATACCAAACTCAGAAGAAAACCATTTCGTTGTTTCAGATACACAATCAGGCTGGTGCAGAGCACGCACCGCCTGTCAGAATGGCCGTATCGGCGCAACTACAACAGTTCGTCGAGAATAATTAAGTTTAATCATTTGATTGCCCTAAAAATAGTTTATAAATCATCAGTTGATTATTTTTGAGTTGATTACGATGTAAAATTAATGTTATGATTGTAATTTCAATACTTTACCAACAAACTTGTAAACTCGTGCACGTGCGCCGAGTCCTATAAATACGGCCGCACTGTAGGCGCTCGTCTGCCACTTCGACAAAGCTCCCCACCACTCGAATCCCCTCGTGGTCGAAGCGGCGAACTACTCCACTGACATAACCGATCCCCACTTCCTTCCCCCCCGTCGCCGTCCAAGGCATATTTTGGGTGACCCGGACGACCCCATCGCAGCCGTTACTTCGGCAGCTTTAGCGTCGTCCCAAGGGAACCCCGGTAATGGTTGTAGACCCGACCAGGGCTGTATTACACATTCTTATTGTAGCCCCACCCAAAGTACAGTCATGAGTGCACAACGCGACGATCCTGGTCGCGGTGTGGACCCATGTCGCGGAAATGGGAGGAGGCGAGGTACACAAGGTTATGATTTAGTGGTAAACACAGTCAAACACCGAGCTCGCCGGCGAGCTCGAGGCAAAAGTTATGTCTTGGTTAGATTCTCTCCAAATAGTCGTAGAGTTAAAATTCATAGGGCCCACTTTCAACGGTACACTTATGTACCGGGGCGATTCTCTCGGGGACCTACTCCCCTCTCTCCTGGCGACGGCCCAAGCCGAGGTCCGTACCCTAGTGGTGCCCTTGAGCAAGTCGCCTACTCCTCTCCTTGCGGCGAAGCGTCTTCAACGCTCGCCTTAGGCGGTGCGCTCTCTGCGCCCGCATCTGGCTGAGTGCCATCTGCGCTCGCCAACCGTCCGGTGACGCTGTAAATGCCGGTAGAGGCAAACAGCATTAGTCCGTTCTAAACATTAACATATTGGCGCTCGTCTCAGTCGCTCTCGAGTCGCCGTACAGTACGGACCTCTTTGTGACGTTGTTACGCTGCTCGTTGAATATACGAAGCTTATAAAAGTACTTGTGAAGTTTTACTTCGAGGACCCAAAAATGAGTGATCATCATGAAAACAACAATTGTGACGTCAGCAATGCTGACGTCACACTTTTTAAAAACACTCCGGAGGTGCTTTCTCCGTCATATATGATGTATGTGGTATTGGGGAATTATGTGTCCTCTGTTCGCGATGTTACCAACAATGTAATCACATACCTGGATTCGTCTTCCTGTAGGTTGCTAGCTCCACAGTTCTGCTTCGCGTTGAGTATGTGAGTCGTGTTGTTGCCGGCTGTCTCCTTCCACCTCCTGTATAGATTATGGCAAGATGAGTAACCCTAATTATCCATCTAGCCACGGAGAGTCACGGTAGGCCCGTGGCGCTCCTCGGTGCAATACTTTTTGGATAACTGCAAAACATAATGTAGCTGGTTACAGTCAGCAACGATCAATCACCGTCAGACGGTGACCGTCTCACAATGTTACGACACACCCACAGTACCTAGAGAGTAAAATCTAACTCTCATAACGGTGCGACGAATTACTCAGAAGTCTCTGATATGTCACTCGCTCATCAAACACGTGCGCACGTAATAACTTAACGTTAAGTATAATAAAATAACCCAGATCACGCCTCCCGAATCGGATCACGAGATACGAGTATGAACCTGAGTTACCGACGACCGTACTGTAGGTATACAATCAGGGCACCTCTTGAGATGCATCCCAGGGCATACATCCAAGCCGGCGCCCCGAAGGGGTGAATGATAACTATAGAACAAGGTTCGAATATTACATGATACACTGAAAAAGCCATAGGTGTCTCAACGCCCAGGACCTTCCTAAACGTAATGGACAAGCAGTTATACTCAGCTTGGGAGGAAGAAGTTCCTGTAGTAGAAACGGCTGGATAATTTCACTGACGATTAACTCGGCTCACTTTTTACAATTTAACTAATAATACATGTACTTCCTAATCTGAGACTTGGACTGCTTTTTCCTATTATTATATATTTTTGTTTAGTCTATGACTTAAAGTTGGACTTTAAGTCATAGACTAAACAGCAATATTTTCTCTTCTATTTAGTGTTGCCATTCTAAAAACTTATAATGCAGTTAGCTCACCTAGATTCGCTCCTGACGCTACAACTATGATCCGTCAAAGTGGATGGCACTTAAAAAAATAAACTCTCGCTAACGTCCCGTTCTTTGCTTTATTTAGTGATTTCCATCTTTCTTCAGATACATTCTGATTAATCTATGTCTGTGGTGGCATACCACCAGTACGGTTCCAATTGAGCCATAAATGCCATAATAAATATTAGCGCGATCACAGTCGGTCCCTTTCACCGTGAGCGTGATTACGATGGCCCACGCTACGTCATCTATGACGTCTTAACTGCCGCCATATTGACGATTACATGAACCATGCTCTACACCATAATCGCCGAGAGCGTTCTGTCAAAAGGGACAGGTGTTTATTTATTTCTACAACGTCTTTACTGGTGTCCCTTGTTTTTAATGTAAAAGCTGGTCCATCCATTCCATTATTTCTTTTTAATCCACACACCACATAGTTAACCTTAACACTATGCACGTTATTTATATGAATTTGTTTTCGCGCGCAAATGGTTCGTTATTGCTACATTTCTGGTCCGATTTATCAACACGCTTACAGTGCCACGAGCTGTCAAAATCGCGATATTCGTCTCGGACCGGCTTTGGTAGACGATAGCACTGTGAGTAAAAATATCGCGATACGGACCGCAGTGCGTATATCGTTATATTCTCTTTGGTATATATAATTTTCTCTATGGTGGCATATCATGAGTAATGTTTTATATTTACGGAATTTAACTTTTGAGGTGCGAGGTGGAACGTCAAATCGTAAACACGCGAATTTTATGGTATTTTGGTAAAATTTTTATTTTAGTTAATTAATCTCACCAGAATAGGTTTTTGTGTTCCATTTCATTAGTTTATAGACATCACTTGTTAGTAGGTTCATTTCATTAGCGTTTTTAGTATATTGTTGCGTGATGAATGATCCCCCTGATCCTGGTGGAGGCATGGACTTTGTCCAGCCGCCTTCCCCTGCGGCGTTTACATCAATTTCATCATCTGTTGACGAAAAGGCTTTTGAAATAGTCAACAGAAAACGACGATCGGAAAAGCGTAACGTGACTAAAGATCCCCGTAGTGACCGTTCACGATCACGTACAAAATCAATGGTTCACGATGAAACAACGTGTAAATTTACAGATGCGTCTGACGTTGTTCTCCAGGGTGGACAATGTACCCCTCCCAACTCCTTCTCCCCTAGTTCATCTAGCCCCCTTCCTAGCGGACCCCCTGCAGCTTCACAGAAAACTTCATTTACACCTATCGGTCGGCAATTATACGACTCAACAGATCGTGGCCCTTTTACGGTCCATAATCAGAGGGAAGAGACTTCACCTACCGCTGGGACATCCCTTCACCCGGTGACATTTGGGAGATTCCTCTT
Organism: Selenia dentaria; assembly: GCA_917880725.1. NCBI lineage: Eukaryota > Metazoa > Arthropoda > Insecta > Lepidoptera > Geometridae > Selenia > Selenia dentaria. The sequence continues at coordinate 9,988,026 of OU862882.1, read as the reverse complement.
TAGCCGCGCCCGGGAATTTCAAGGAATCATCGATGGCTCAATAAAGAATGTTGGTCGCAATCGTATAGCTCTAAACTTTCATTCCGCCATTTCAGCCAATAATTTCATCCAGTCCCCTTCATTGCCAAACAACAAACTCAGAGCTTTCATTCCGTCATTTAATATTACTCGGATGGGTATAATTCGCGGAATCCCAGTGGATATGACTCCAGAGGATGTTATGAACGAGATGAAAGTTCCTGAAGAGTGTGGTCCAATTTTAAAAGTTCGCCGGCTCAATTTTAAAGTTTCCATTGACGGAGTTGTGACGTGGAAACCGTCGCAAACAGTGGTTTTGACTTTTGATGGTCAAATTTTGCCCTCTAGAGTTTATCTATGTTACAACTCTTTCCCTGTTGCGGCTTATGCCTTCCCGACTATTCAGTGCTTCCATTGCTGTAGATACGGACACACCATGACGCAGTGTCGGTCAAAACCTGCTTGTTTTAAATGCGGTTCTAACCACTTAGGAAAGTCATGCAACGTGGATGAAGTTGATGCGAAATGTTTGTGGTGTGGTGGCAATCACTTTGCTAATAGCAAGTACTGCCCTGAAATGCAAAGGCAAAATAACATTAAATCCCGTATGTCAGAATTATCAATTTCATATGCTGAAGCATCTCAGTTTTTCCCTGCATATAAAAAGTCCTTTGCTGAAGTTACTTCCACCTCTGTTGCAGCTCCTTTACCTAGTCCATCCAGGAATTTAACTACTGAACCGTCCAAAGTTCATTACAGGGGAGGAAGAAAATCTATGAAATCCCATATATTGCCTTCATCTAGTGTTGGTTATGATCGTGAAGCGCACATGAGCATCATTTGAGAAGAATCCTCTGGAACATCGCAAAACGGTTGTGCTTTATTAAATCCTCTGGCCCAAAAAAATGAGACTCCTTCTGTTCAAGCTATAATAGCTGAACTCCTGCAGCTCTTGAATCTATTATCCTCTCTCATGTCTAATTCCTCCTCTTCAAGTAATTCACCGTCCAACGCTGCCTTCAACTTAAATTCACTTATTTCCCTACTTCAAAATGGGTCCCTTTGACAGGATTCTTCAATGGAATTGTCATAGTATTTGCAACAAAAAGTCTGATTTGATATTTCTAATAAATAAACATGAACCAAGCGTCTTGGCCGTCTCGGAGACTTGGCTTAGACCTGATTCCTTTTTTAGGTTGTCAGGCTATGTTGACGTTCGAAGTGACCGCCAGGATGGCTTTGGTGGTGTTGCACTATTTATTAAAAATAATATTAACTTTTCAAGTATTTCTATCCCTTTTTATAATGATGGCTTTGATGCTGTTGCTGCACGCATCAACGATTTTACAATTGTCTCCATATACATTCCTCATCCTTCTAAATCCATTATTCGAAATTTAAGTTCAGTAATTATGTCTCTCCCTAAGCCCCTTCTTATTCTAGGTGATCTGAATTGTCATCATACGGTATGGGGGTGCGGTTTGTCGGATGCTAATGGTGTTTTTTTATTAGATTCATTAGATAGTCTTAATCTCTGCATCCTTAACGATGGCTCCGCTACGAGAAGAACTCGTCCTAATGAGTTTACTAGTGCAGTGGATCTTTCTTTATGCTCTCCTGAGCTCGCGTCACTAATGTCTTGGTGTGTTCTCCCGTCTACTCATGGTAGTGACCATTTCCCAATTCTTTTACGAATCTTGCAAAAACATTCCCGTCCTGCTTCAATTAATTCTCTGCTTCTTAAATATATAATTGACAATAACAGTTCGAGCTGGGATGTGTTCAATGATCGTACTGATTCCAAAGCCTTAACTTTACCTCTTATAAATTCCTCTAACATTATTACCTGTTCTGAGATGTTAGTACGATCTCTAGTAGAATGTGCTGATTTGACTTTCCCGGTTAAGAAATCTCATCCAGACAAAGTTCCTTCTCCTCCATGGTGGGATAAGGATTGCTCTGAAGCCGTTAGATCTCGTAATGATGCAGAAGCTATCTTTTGTCTGTCTATGACCCGTGATAATTTTATTGAATTGAATAAAATGATCGCAAAATCCAAGCGTCTCTTTCATGATAAAAAACGTAATGGTTGGAAGTCATTTTGCTCCAGCATAGGCCCCAATACTCCTTCATCTCTTATCTGGAAGAAAATACATAGGTATCGTCGGTCTCAATGTGTTCCTTATCGTAGTTGTTGCCCTTCCCAAGTTTGGGCTGATGAATTTATGGACAAATTGGCCCCTCATTATTGTCCCCATCATTCAGAATTACCATCTCTTTCTAATCCCTTTTCTAATGATCCCCTCGATCAACCGTTTACACTTAATGAGTTGAAAAACATTTTGAAATCCGTTAAAGATTCTGCTCCGGGTATTGACGGCATACCATATTCCTTTGTTTCTAAAGCTAATGTTCGCCTTCAGAACTATTATTTAACTTTGGTTAACACAATTTTTGCAACCGGATTTGTTCCAGTTTCTTGGAAGTCTCAATATATTATTCCTATTCCGAAACCTAATAAAGATCCGTTGGACCCTAACTCTTACCGTCCTATCGCTCTCTCTTCAGTCTTGACTAAAATTGCGGAGCATTTGATTAAGAACCGCCTTGAGTGGTTTCTTGAGAGCAATGAATTACTCGCTAAGTCTCAATACGGTTTTAGAAAAGGCAAGAGCACTATGGACAGCCTTGCCATTTTTACGACTGACATACGACTTTCATTTACGCGCAATGAATCTATTATAGCAGCTTTCCTAGATATTTCCGCAGCCTATGATAGTGTCCAACTTCCCCTTCTTAAAAATAAACTAAATCGATTGAGAATTCCAGCTAAATTAGGCAATTTTATTATGAATCTTCTTTCAGAGAGATATGTATATCTCCGTTGCAGTGATTCTTCTATTACTTCTAATAGGGTCATTTGGCGGGGCTTACCGCAGGGCTCTGTCCTAAGTCCACTTCTATATAATGTATACACGTATGATCTGGAATCCTCTGTTGGTCTAAGTCGTATCCTTCAATACGCTGATGACATACTTGTCTACAGCTCTCATCACAAAATTGATGTGGCTAGTAAGTGTATTTCCCATTCCCTTGAATGTTTAAATGACTGGCTTCAAAAAAATGGTCTAGATTTATCTCCTACAAAGAGTAATATCGTTCTGTTTTCTCGTAAAAGAAATCCTCCTGATTTAAATATCTCTATTAGTGAGTGCAGAATTCCAGTAAAGGAGTCGGTTACATTTTTAGGTCTCTGGTTGGACAGTAAACTATGTGGTCGTCAGCATTGTGAATACATTTCAAATAAGTGTGAGAGGAATATTAACATATTACGGTGTTTGTCTGGGGTGTGGTGGGGTGCCCACCCTTTTAATCTTAAATTACTATATAATGCCATTATACGTAGTGTCTTGGATTATGGTTCCTTCTTGCTGGAACCTGCACGTAAGCAAGATCTTACCAAACTTGATCTAATTCAATCCAAATCACTCCGGATTATTACTGGTGCTATGAAATCATCTCCAATTAACGCTCTTCAGGTGGAGTGTGTGGACCCTCCTCTTCATCTTCGTCGTCAATTCCTAGCTAATAGATTCTTCTTCCGTTCTATTCATTTCTCTAATCACCCTCTCATTCCAAAACTCCAACTTCTCAAACAATATGTTTACACTTCCCGTTTTTGGACTTTTAAAAAACATCCGCTTCTTTTGAAAAGTTATTCAAACTTTAAATTGCTTAAGGATCCCACGTATCGGTCTACTAAACTATCGATTTATAATATTAATTACTTTGTTATAATATCGCAGCCGGAAATAATTTTGGACTTTGGTATCTGTAAGGGGGACCTCTACGCTGATAAGTATTTTCAAGAGCTCTTGCTCAGGAATTGGCGTGGATGGCATACCATTTTTACGGATGCCTCAAAATTGTCTCAGGTTGGATGTGTTGGTTGTGGTGTATTTCACTCCCAGTTTGATATTGTTCAAAAGATAAAATGCCCTCCTGACTCCTCTGTTTTTACAGGTGAATGTCTAGCAATTCTTGAGGCGGTAAAATATATCCTTCTCTTCAAACTTCGTCAGACCATAATTTTTTCAGATTCTCGTAGCTCGCTTCAATCCCTTCTGTCTAACCCTTTTCACTCTAAATTTCACCCCATTGTTCTCGAAATTAAAAAATCTTTATCTGATTGTATTGATAAAGGACTAGAAGTGGTTCTTGCTTGGATACCAGGACACCTTGGTCTTTCTGGTAATGAACGTGCTGATAAAGCGGCCAAAGAAGCGGTTTCTTGTGGTGATAAGGTCCCGTTTATTAATTATAGCGTTGACCTTATCTGCCTCCCTAAAAGTTTTCTTTATAAGTCATGGTCTACATACTGGAGAACAACTAGCTTATCCAAAGGTTCTGGATTTGCTAAGATCCAACCAGAAATACCAAGTAAACCTTGGTTTTCGCGGTGGTACTTCGGTAAGATTTATACGTCGACCTTAATTCGCATGAGGCTTGGTCATTGTTGCTCACCTTCACATTTAAAAAAGATTCATGTGAAAGATTCCTCTATATGTGAATGTGGCCTGGATGAGGGGGATCTCAATCATATATTCTTCTCCTGTCCATTGTATGATAATGTTTTTTCTACAATTCTCTCATATCATTAAAAGTCTCATTTCCGACTCATATTCCTGAACTTTTATCATCTACTAATATTGATATATATAAAGTTTTCGTTCACTTTCTCACTATCAATAACATTCGTTTATAACTTTGTACATATTTATGTGTTTTTAATGTTGTTTGTTTATGTTCGAATAAGTTTTCTTTAAGTTATTATTCTTTTTTATTGTTATATGTGTATATTTTCATTTTTTCATACAAAATAAGCCTATTCTGGTTCAAAGTTTGCTCAAATTCGTTTTAGGATGTTTTTTGTTTTTTTTTGACGTGAAACTGGCACAAATGTCATGTTGACAATTGCCACAAAAAAAAAAAAAAAAAGAAGAATTTAACTTTTCACTACTTTCGTTAGTTATAGTTTTCTGTGCTTGCGTTGCTTTTCTACGATTTTCCTGTGTTTTATTTTATTGTTTATAATGAAAGAAAGCAACAGGAAGTGTTTCAAGTGTGGGATCTCACAACATGATAACCCTCATATATCCTTACATCGCTTCCCTAGGCCCGGGAGTACCAATAGCCTTCGGTAAGTACTTAATAAAAAAAATACTGTTTGAAATGCTTTTTGCGTAGGTATGTATGCCACTAGTCTGTACATTTAATTAGTAATTTATTCTATTTGGTCTGGAATAGGAAACATCTCTGATTTCATACACACAGGGCCGCGTCAGTGCTGCCAACTTAGAGCGTTCAGTGCCAGATCTAGCGCTTTTTTCGGTGCAATGCGCGTTTTCTATCAAATCTAGCGCTTTTTTTAAATTATATTATTAGCTTAACACAGAATGCATCAGTTACGATTTTAGCAACACTGAAATGCTAATATGTATTGTAGTCTATGATTAAGAGTTCCCCCGGTAAATGTTTTGTTTTGTCATTAGCAGCTAACTTAATTACCGTAGTCTATGCTTCGTTTCATATCATATTAGAAATATAAATTTATATTAATAATCGTACAAGTCCAAGATCAACCATCTACTTCGAACTCAGAGATTGTAGTATACGTTGAAGACCATGAATCGGATGAAGATTATGATTTAGACCTGATTATTAGTAGTTCTTAAGTCCCTTTCTACGAAGAAATATAGTCACTAACAGTAACTGCGTTAAAAAAATGACCCAACAAAAGTCGTGTTCAAGTAGGCGGGGCTTAAAAGTTGTGTTCAGTACGTCATCAGTCGGACATTTTACTTGCAAGCGAGCACACTTCAAATCTTCGCGTACATTTTAATTTTTATCATTGTGAACTTCAGTTGTGGATCATCATGCCAGCATTCGTTGTGAAGTGGTGCAGGAGCAATACACGATTAAAATGTCCAGGGATCACTTTTACTAGTAAATAATAGCAAAATTATAATTATTCAAAGATGTTCAAATATGTTAACAAATTGAGATGGTCAATACTATGCAAAATTAAGTCAGTCAATTTTTATTTAATTTAGGATGTATTTTTTTCTTAAGGACTAAATATTGAAATGTATGTAATGTGCAATGGTTTTGCTTGTTATGTTTTATTCTCGCTTGCTTGCTGATTCAATGCGGCAAAATAAGTGCCTAGCTGCACTTAAACTAGAAAAACAAGAGTATGACTGCCTGTGAAAACCAGCATAGTTATACTACGTTAATTTTGACTGAAAACAATAAAATTATAGATCATAAAAAAATTATGGACCATGTTACACAAAACTGCAGTACTGAAAAATATCATATTTATCTTTTTATGCTGATGATTTGTCCCGAAGAAACACCAACATCTTTAAGAGCCTTTATTCTGCGCAGCGCTGCGCGAGTTTAGGTATTTTACATTAGCGAGTTACTTGCTAGCGCGCCCTGCGGCAGTGGCTTTACCGCTTGAGCAAAATAGCGCGCATTAATATTTGGGTCTTTTTTTTCATCTACTTTGGTTTTTATGTCACAAATAGACATAGGTCAAAAAGGTGAAATAAAATATCACGCAGGACACATTTTATTTTTAATATCGACATTAATTAACATAAAATGATAATTATTAATCAAGTACATGTTATCTACAAGAGCATAGACTAGAAAAAAGTAAGATTTAACTCATGTACCTACCAAAAAGAGATGAGAATAGCAAATAAAACAACCATCAAATAGTTCCTGCTATCAGTTTCATCAGGTCCTGGTCACCAGCTAGAAAAAAGGTATCGCGAAGACTATTCATACGATCCCAAAAACGGTGTGTCTACTATTAAACATCACATAGTTCCTGCTACCAGTTTCCGACTCCAGCATGTATTCCTGGATACCAAGTATAAGATATATGGTATGGCATAAAAAATTTGGTTAATAGCAAAATACTAGCCCCTCAAGGGTCGATGTCATTATAACAATGAAATTTCTTTTGTTGATGCACTAGATGTCATATAAATTGATTTGTTAGAATCCCACTTAGCAATGTTACCTCAATAAGTATCAGGAAGTTTTGAGCGCACTAATATTTAGTTGTGTAAGCGCGGGCGTCAGAGCGATACGTCCTCTGACCTCTCTCTAAGAGGCCTCAGCCGCGTCTGACGATTCGTGACTGGCGCGACCGGTTTTATGATTGATTTTAAAAACGTGTGTGTGTAGAAACCGCTCGGCAATAACAAACTAATAAACAATTTCTAAATGAAGTCTGTGGAACTTGAACTTGTTAATCAAATAATGTTCTATTACATCAGGTAAGAATAATTGACATAATATACTATATCAATCATTATTATGTGACCCTTCAATTACTCAGCAAAAACGCGAATTGGCGCTTCCAAAGCATTTACGCTCTAAAGAGATACTACAGACAATGAACAATAAACGATTGCCTACAGTTGTTATGTAATATAGGTAACTATACAGCATTAAAAAAACTGTTCATTGTTTGTTCAAATTAAAGCATGTTTAATTTTTCAAGCTAATGAAAATTTATCCTCTGCTAATTTTAAAGTGGTTTAGCTGAGTTGCTAATTAATTTGTCAGTAATATCAACACAGTGCTTTTCTAAAGTTCTATAAATTCTATAAATTGATTGAATTTTCTAAATTGATAATGAAGGTATTCTGTGACCACTGAAAAACATCCAGCTGGCAAATAAAGACTTATTTTTTTTGGTAAAATGTATAAGCCTAAAATGTTTCATAATCTTTCTTTACTACATTGCGAAGAATCTCTTCTAATGTCTTCTAGACAAAAACTTAATAAATTAATCATATGTCGCGAGACATACGAGATTTACGATTGATTTACTAAACTATTAACTGTTATTTCTTGAATAAAAGTTCCTATTTTTTTTTTTCCTCCAGATATTGGTTAAATATTTTTTAGTTGCTAAATTGTATCGCTGACGCTAAAGTCTAATATTGAAGTCTGCTCCACATAACTTGGGGTTTTTAGAGGGCGCCGATCGTTTAATTTTGGCAAATATATTCATTCTTCGCAAAAAATAACAAAAAAACAAAATCAAAATATTTATTCCAAAAATCACAACAAATGTTCTGGATGATGTAAAACCTGAAACAGTTACGTTTTCTAAGTGTTAAATAATTTATTACCTATATTTCAAAATCAAAACATAATGTCAACCGGATATTCAGTATCACTGGCACTGGAAGTGAAGGCTTCTTCAATGCCTACACCAGTTACTTTAGGTTCCTATTGGTTTTCCGACTTGACTACTTGACTTGACTAATTACTTCATTTGGCAGATTGTAACTCAATCAATCTTTATTTTTATTTTTTAGTTGGTTTGCATGGTACTAAAAACTCTTTCTATTTCTGCATTTTTAAGTGCGGAAGTGACAATATTATGATAGCAAAATCACATAAATTCTTAAATGAATTTATTCCTATAGCATTTTCATTACTCATCACTGTTAAAGAAACGCCAAAAATAAGAAAAGGTGTGCCAGAACAGATGTTCAAGTGTAGTGGTGGTCTTAAAAACACATTATTCTTCAAATAATTTCGAAAAAAAGTTGCGTATATCGACGGCTCAAAATCCGCTAGAAGTCTCTGAAAATTTTTTTGTTGCTAACTCAACTTTTTTTGCCGCTAACCACTCATGAATTCCGCTAGATCTAGCAACCAAGTCTCTAGAATAGCAACACTGAGCGTTTCGAACCTCGGAGCGTCTCAACTTTTGAACCATTAAAATCGATCTATAAATTGCAACCAACATCTGACATAACTTTGACCAATCAGGCTACAACAAATTTCTTCTTCTCTCGTCTCAAAGCAAAATTAGGTAAGTACCAAGTAAGTGATCAGTCAATGTCGAATTTGTCAAAGTCTATTTGTGGTTAGAAAACAACAGTGGTTGTTCCATACCTCAGAGCGAGTTAGAAAACAACTAAACAACTGCGCTCTGAGGTACGGAACGCTAACGCGAAAAGTTGTATGTACCTATAGTCTTTCTTGACTTGAATTCATTTTAAATGCCTTCTGTGACTAATTGTCACAATTCTGCCACTGTTCGTTAAATCACTGTTCTTAGTGCTGCAACTGTTCTGTAACAGCAGCGATTTCACAAGAATGGAACAATGTTCTGCAAAACCATTTAACCTTAGTCAGATTAAGATCTATGTGGAACCAATTACAATCTGTAATAAATGCATGTGGAGGCAATACACCTTTTCCTGTTGTTTATTGTAAAAACCAATTTTACAATTAACCAACCAATACCAATTTGCGTTACATTAATTATAAATTTTCTCAAAAAAATATAGAATGGTCCATTCCATACAGTATACAAACATACAGTCAATGGGTCAATGCCGGTCTGAAGTTGCGTGTTGATGGCTGCTTTGCATGCAGAAGCATGTTTAGGGTCTCAACCGAAGTAAGCGGTGGGGTGCGAGGGGGGCTAGTGATGTGGCCCTTTTTTGCAAAGAGCTATTGATATCAATCAATATTTGATTGACCAATAATCGCTTGATTATCAAATTTTTTAAAATCTAGCTTTTCAAATGATAATATCTATCAACGATACATATGTAGAATTGCCATAATTGCCAGGGCCATTTAATAAGATTTCCAGGAAATAAGAATTACTTTGATTCTTGTTTATTTTAAAGGGTTTTGTTTATTTGTGGTTCTTAAATAAAAATCCTTGTATACAGTATGGAAAGGAAATAGGGTATTCTAAAAAAAATACTCAGTTATTAAGTTCCACACATTAATAATCAGATTAAAGTAAATGGACTATGATACATGACTATGAACAAGTTACAGAAAGAGGCATCTTTTTATTTTCACCCGTCAAATTTTGATATAGATTTTATTTGTATTTAAGTGTATTATAAGAAAACTCTCTCTCAACTATGGACTCAATAATATCTAATGTTTTTAAGAGGCTATTGTCTATCATCTCAGTGCCTGCAAGTAACAAATATGCCAACAAACATTCATATTTATTATTTTAGGATAAGTAAGATAGGAAAAGAAGTTGCTTTATGCGAGTTATAGAAATAATTTATAATGTAAAATCCAAAAAGGATAGAATATTTACTCATTACTTACCATAGACTTGTTAGACCAACAAGGCGATATTGTTTTAAGGGTTTTGTTTTTAGATGCCAGGTGAATATTTATTCAGTATAAGCTTAGCAAAGACATAATCGCAAAGTCCACAGCTTACAAAGCCCCTAGTTAATTATTAGTGTTATGTATTGAGTGATTGTGGGTGGATTAATATTTCTGCATCTACCTACATGTAGGTAGTCAAATAAAGCAGTTTGGAAATAAACTCGATTGACGTTGTATCTTTTATTGGCGACGAGGATAATAAAATGCAATTGTAACAAAATGGCATTAAATATAACAAATATTGTACTGCCTAAGCAGTTTAATGCAAAAACGGATGTTTGGTGTGACTATAAAGACCAGTTACTGTGTGCGCTCGACGCGGCGGGACTCGTGGAAAAGGACGATGCGAAGGCACGATCATTGTTCCTGTCTCAGTGTGGAAAAGATACATATGGTCTAATTGCTTCATTACTAGTGCCGTTACGCCCTACTCAAGTGAATTTTCGGGACATTTTAGGGGTCTTAGATAAGTTCTATGAACCAGAGGTAAATGAAATTTTACAAGCTGGAAAATTTCACAAACGCGTACAACTGCAAGGAGAAAATGTGCAAGACTTTGTTGCCGCGATAAGTACTTTATGTGCTAAGTGCAAGTTTGCGGATATTAAGCGCCAATTACGCGACAGGCTTGTTTTGGGAGTGCGTGATGATCGTTTACGGCGAGAGTTGTTAAAAACAAAACAGCTGACATATGAGATGGCAGTACAGATGTGTCTCAACCATCAAGCATCAAGTCAAGATATGTACCCGGGCGATGAAGCCATTTCAGTTCCGTCTCATGCCTCCGAGCCAATGGATATTGGCAGAATAAATGCAAGCGGATGCAGACACTGCACCCGTGTGCATAAGACGGGTGAGCGGTGTACCTTTATAAAAGCAAAGTGTTTCAAATGTCAAAAGTATGGACATATTGCAAAAGCCTGTTTCAAGAAATCCAAACTACACCAACTGGAAGACAAACAGGAGAATTCCTCTGGCACTGAGGATATGATGGGTGTCTATGTGAGCACTGGCAATTATCGACCCCCAATCTTAGCAGAGGTTGTTATTGATGGAGCAACTTTGACAATGGAAGTCGACTCAGGGGCATCTCGCAGCATCATATCAGAGAAAACTTTCAAGAAGATCTGGTCAAAACCTCCATCACTCCATAATACTACAGTGCAGTTGGTTACATGGACTAGGGACCCATTGAAGGTGTTGGGACTAGCTAATGTGACTGTATCATTAGGCGAGAAAAAGACTCAATGTGAACTATTGGTGGTGTCTGGAGATGGACCTAGTCTTTTGGGTCGCAACTGGTTTAGGCCATTAGGTCTTCAAGTGACAGGCATATTCTGGGCCAAAGAAGACTTGGTGCCTTTTATGAATGAATTTCCTGATTTATTTAAAGAAGAATTAGGTGCATACAATGGCCCTGAAGTCACACTGCACTTACGTCCAGAGGCGACACCACGTTTTCTGAAGTCTCGAACGGTGCCTTTTCCTTTGAAGATGCACGTGGAAGCAGAACTTAACCGAATGGTGGACATGGGTGTGCTGACCCCGGTTAGATACTCAGAATGGGCCACTCCATTGCGGATAGTGAACAAAGATGATGGATCATTGCGTATCTGCGGGGATTATCGGTCTACAGTCAACGCTTCTATAAAAGTGGACAGTTATCCGCTTCCAACTGCTGTGGAAGCTTTTGTGAAGCTAAGTGGAGGCCAAGTTTTTAGTAAACTTGACTTAAAGCAAGCCTACACTCAATTAAAAGTTGATGATGATACAGCTAAGCTGTTAACGTTAAATACACCCATTGGACTTATGAAAGTGAACCGTCTGGCATTTGGTGTTAGTGCCGCGCCGTGTATTTTTCAAAGACTGATGTCAGTCGCGCTAGCAGGGATTGAAGGCGTGGCGTGCCTGCTTGATGACGTGGCAGTAGCGGGTGCCACGTTGGAACAGCACAATCAGAGACTTCGTCAAGTGATGCAGAAGCTAAATGAGATGGGATTCCGACTAAATACTAAGAAATGTATTTTCGCTGCTACTAGTATAACATTTCTTGGACACGTGATTGATAGCGAAGGACTTCATCCAGCTCCTGCTAAGGTCAAAGAAATCCAAGAAAAACCGGCACCTACTAATAAGGAAACGTTGCGTGCTTTCCTCGGATTGTACAACTTTTATCAAAAGTTTTTGCCCGACAGAGCTACTGTATTGGAGCCTTTGTATCGATTGCTTGAATCGAAAACGCTTTGGAAGTGGAGTGAACGCGAACAAGCAGCGTTCGAAAAAGCAAAGCTCTTACTGTCATCCGATCTGACATTGGTGGGGTATGACTTGAAAAGAGAGTTACTGCTTATCTGTGACTCATCGGCATACGGAGTTGGTGCTATTATAGCACATGTTATGGATGATGGATCAGAGAGACCAATCATGATGGCTTCACGAACTTTACAGGACCATGAGAGGCGGTACGGACAAATCGATAAAGAAGCTTTGGCTGTAATATTTGGATTGACAAAATTTCATGAATTTTTATTGGGTCGCAGATTTTGTATTGTGACTGACCACAAGCCATTGGTTGGCTTATTTAATCCTGCAAAACCCATACCTGATCAGATATCACCAAGAATGCTGCGATGGTCATTGAAACTAGCGTGTTATAATTACACTATCAGACATAGACCAGGAAAATCAATTGGAAATGCAGATGCATTAAGCAGATGGACTGCACCATCTACTGCAACAGTAATGGTAAAGCCACTTAAAGAGGTATTGTTGTTAGATGAACAAACTAGTGGCTGGAACTTAAACGCCGAAAGAATTGCAGCAGAAACGAAGAAGGATCCGTTGCTTAACAAGGTTACATTCCATGTATATCATGGGTGGCCAAATAAGGTTACAGACCCAACCTTACAACCATTTTGGACTAGAAGAGAGGCTCTTTCACTTAATAAAGACTGTTTATTATGGAGTAACAGAGTCATTGTGCCTACCAAGTTACAAGAAGATGTATTGAACATATTACATGCCCCACATGCGGGTATAGTTCAAACAAAGGCATATGCCAGAGGCTATGTATGGTGGGTCAACATGGATAAGCAAATAGAGCAGATTGTGGCCAGCTGTGAGCAGTGTCAATTAGTAAGAAACTGTCCTCCTAAAGATCCACAGACTTGGATTGCTACTGAAAAGCCTTGGAAAAGGGTCCACATAGACTTTGCTGGTCCTTTTCAAGGAAAAACATTTTTCATTTTAATTGACAGCCACAGCAAATGGATTGAAGCGGATATTATTAACTCCATGAGTAGTAGTGCGGTGATAACTCTGATGAGAAGAATTTTTGCTTCACAAGGCTTACCTGAAGTGGTTGTATCAGATAACGGAAAAGCATTTACGTCTGAAGAATTCGAAAACTTTTTGAGAAAGAACGCTATAAAGAATTTGCTCTCCCCGCCATATCATCCGGCGACCAACGGGCAGATAGAGAGAGCTATACAGACGTTTAAAAACAAAATAAAGAAAATGGATTTGAATCTTCCATGGAGTGAGAAATTAAGCAAAGTGCTGTATTACATGCGCACAGTACCGAATAGTAGTACAAACAGAACGCCGGCGGAGATGCTCAATGGCCGAAAGTACAGAACGGCGATATCTACGCTTCATCCTGACTCCGCGCCCAGCCGCGGCGAGCAGCAGCTGGAGGCGGCGGCGCAGCGCGCGCCCGCCAGAACCTTTGTGGTCGACCAACCGGTCCTGATCCACATGTACGGGCCTGGAGAAAAGTGGCGGAAGGCCACGGTAGTGTTAGTAGAAGGTCAGAGCTCATACAGGGTAAAAACGGAAGATGGAGAACTACACCGCCGCCATGCTGATCAGATGTTGGCTAGAACAGTTCATACTGAGACAAGGTCACCCGAAAATAGAGATCAAGTTGAAACAGACTCAGAAACATCAGATGGTCCACTGCTTGAAATACCACCACCGGAGATGTGGCCTGACATTATAGGCATTCCTGATTGCTTAGAGTAATATGTAGTATTTAATGTGTATTAGAACTAATCATTTAAATTTAACGTCGTAGTTCTAGTATTATCATATTATATTTGTTTGTATTCAAAGATCATGTAGTTAATTGTATAATTTATAAAGGGGAGATATGTTATGTATTGAGTGATTGTGGGTGGATTAATATTTCTGCATCTACCTACATGTAGGTAGTCAAATAAAGCAGTTTGGAAATAAACTCGATTGACGTTGTATCTTTTAATTAGTATTATATCTTTCAAATATACGCCCCAACAGAACAAGCGGGAAAATCAGACATAGACTATTTCTATACTACTACAACAATATAATAATCATGGGCGATTTTAACGCACAGGAAATCCAAATTGGAGAAGAATCCTCAATCGGGAAGTTTGGGCATGGCAAAAGAAGCCAAAATGGACAGAAACTAGAGTTCATGATGGAAAATAACCTTATTTTAATGAACTCACGTTTTTACAAAAACTAAAAGCAAACGGATGTGGTCCTCCCCAGGTGCAAAATTCAAAACTGAAATTGACTTTATTATAACCAACAAAGCAAACATGTTCACAGATACTAACATAGTTAAAAACCTCAACTTTAACACGGACCACTGTATGGTAAGAAGCTGCCTAAGCCTAAATCAACCCAACAGATCCAGGAAAAAATAGTAATTACAAGCTGTTTTAATCTATCACGGTTGTTCTCTAAAGTTATATGATTATTAACGGGATATTTACCGTGGTAAGGTTGTGGAATGAGCTCCCGATATTTCGGCGCAGTTACATGCACCATGTTCACGGGAAGACGTCTTCCCGTGAACGTGGTGCATGTAACTGCGTTAATAATCATATAACTTTAATAACAAGCTGTATCAAATATCAGAATACAGTCATTCCACTTATTCCCGCACAACAGAATCACTTAATGAAATTATTACCTTAATTACACAGAAACTAGGATTAAATACAGGAAATTACAAAATAAATTGAAAGAGATGCTAGATAAAGAGATGAAGATGATAGAAAATAGATAGACTATTCTATCTAATTTTTTACATGGCAACACTGATGCTCAGTATATAACTGGATGTTTCCACTCAGTCTATGTTGGTCTGAGTGCATGAATGCTTTTTTTAATCACTCACTGTGTTGTTGATTTTTTTTGTAATAATTAAAAATACTAAATTTAATTAACTTGGATATGCAGCCGTCTCTAAATGTTGTGCTTGACAATGCCTTACCACTCCGGAAAGGTTGAAACGGTGCCAAAATGTTTTAGATAAACTCAAGAGTGTTTGAAAAGTAAAAATATCACGTTTGAAGCAGGAATGCTTAAAGCCACTCTTATTTTTACATAACTGGGCATTTTCGTCGGAACATGTACCAAATTTAAAAAATGCATGATTGAACCAAACATTTTGTAAATAATATAATTTTAATGAATTTGCATACTCGTTTTTATAATCTTTGATTTAAAACATAAAATCCTGATGAATTTCAGTTACTTTTATTTTAATTGAATTAAAAGAAACATGGTGCACATAATTTTGTCATGTTTGTTACTCATAAAAGCACTGTTGATAAAATAAAACGAAATTTTTGTTTGAAATTTTTAATTATTTCAATAATTAGTAACTATGATGTTAGTCAATTAATAATGAATAATTGTTTTATAGCATTAACATTTTTGCAATAAATGCGTCCGTACCGTTACCTATTGTTGGATCACAATATTTCACTTTAATGTATTCAATCAAATACTGTACTTGAAAATCTCATTTTTTGTTTATTAGTAGTTACTAAGATATTATATTAATATCTTAGTAACTACTAAGATATTAATTCTATACATACAGAAAATATTTGAAACTTCTTAATAAAAATAGGAAATAATCATCATTATACAATAAACTTTCGTAAGGGACAGTAACGTAACCTGACCTACCCGTAACAAGCCGGACACAGTAAAGTTGAGATCACACTTCGACATTTTAGAAGTAACGCAAAAATATTTTTTACGTTTCATTATTTATATTATTAATAACATAACATTATTATTATAGTTATTTCTAGTAGTGTTAGTCCGCAAAAAAACGAAATAAACCATTTCTTAGATAAAACAAACATTTCTAGTTTGCAACAGTTTAATTTAATGCACTTCTCAATTCAGCTACCTTCTTTCGCTTTTGTTTAACTCGCTCTAAGTCCTTTTTACGTTGCATTTCGTATTTTTCAGGGCCATTTTTAATGCGTTCCCTGTAACGCCGCATTTTTTCTGCGGCTGTAAGAGCCATTTTTAGTTAAGTCAAAATATACCTAGAACCAAAAAAATACAAGTTTTAGTTTTGCTCCCACCTATTAAAAACAAATGTTAATGTATGATGAAAATTACCTAGAAACCTTTCACAGGGTTTAAGTTATCTTCATACCAAATTTCATTAAAATGCGTTCTACCATCTTGTACATACATAGAAGACGAAATTTGTGATATTTGTTTTAATTTAAACGATTTTTGTTTACATCTATAAATAGGTATACATTATTTAATCACATAAATAATGATAACTATTTGATACGAATCATTTAAATTTGAATTTTTTCGTTGATTCAATTCAAAATACATATAAGTAAAGCACCCGCAACACACCCACCTTGGTTGGGTACCATGGGCAATTAGCTTCTTGTGTGTCGCAACTTTATGCGGTCATGTTCGTTACTTTTTTGGTCCGGCTCATACGTTACCTTTCGTATGGTATCAGACAGGACGTAACGGAATCACAATATTTAGCAAAACTATTTTAATAATCAAAAATGTTGTTGTGTTTTCTTATAATGAATAATGTATCTTGTTGTAGAATTAAGTAACCTGTATGGTACAATACATATCAAACTGAGGGTGATAGTAATTGTTTAGTGAAATCGTGATTACGTACCGGACAATCGGACAGGAAAACGATGGACCGCCTGCCGTAAAGCTCCGACTGGTTCTAACACGACGCTATAAAATGGCCGACAGTGAATGAACGGCTTCGATTTTGGTGTTACCATTTTAATAAAACACAACGTAATATAGTAGAAAATGATTGTAAATTGCTTAAACTTCGGTAACTATGCCGGACATGTCCGTTATCAATAAAACGATGGGACAATGTTTAAAATTAGAAAATAAATTATAATTAAGAAATAAAGCTGCATTAATGTGTTTTTTATTTAATAGAAATATATTTGTCATAGAAAAGTTAGAAATTATAAAACATTTATAGAAAAATTCATCAAAATAGGCAACTCAAAAGTAGTTTGGTAGAAATGGGACAGTACTGTACAGAATAATTGCCAAATTTTGAAATTAATTTTCATGTCTTTTAATCAATAAATGTTATATTTTATGTATGTAAACGAATGTCCGGAAGGTCGTTCAAATATTATAAAAGAAGTTGCAGTTATTAAAGATGCATAGACCTAAGTTAAAAAAAAAAAAAAACGGGACAACCAAAATATTAGGATGTACATGTTTTTATGAAAATGCCCAACTATCAAACACTAGGGTAGTTTGTACTGCAATAAATATGCTCTAAAAGAAATGGCAGCTGTGCATGGAATCACAGTATTACAAGTACACCTACCCCTTACCACTGCAAACTCAAACCTATTGTTTGTTTTATCCATAACCTAGAATACTTTCTCTCTGGTAGAGGTTTTTGTTTTGTTCTTTTTTATATTTAGGATCTTTGAGTCGTCTAACGACTATGTCAGCCCCATAGTATACACCGTTTTCTATTATAAATTCCTAATAATTTTACATGTGGATAGATACAGCATCCTAGCTGTGGTAGATGTTTGATCAGCCAGGATGCCCTGGAACAGACCCACATCAAATATACTTATATCTAAACTATTATATAATTCTACTCTCATTGTTTCACTCCGGACACACTCTCAGAAAATGATGGAAATCCTCTGGCACACCACACAAATCGCAGTTAGAGCTACTAACTTCATAAAACTTATTCAATGGTATGTGTCCAGAGCGCAATCTATGAGCAATTACAATCAGCTAGCTAGGGTAGAGGTTGGTTTTGGTGTAGTGGTGGCAGTGCCGTTTTGGAATCTAGGGGTCCTCGGTTGGATCCCCGAGTTGGACAGTTATTGGGATTTCAGACACAAAGAAATTTTTAATAGCAGTCCGGAGTGTGGAACAGTGTCCCATAGATGACAATAGGCTCTCTCCCTATTACATGGGACCAAAAATATAAGCGGCGAAACGCAGATGTTTAAAACACCGCTGTTTACACCTTCGAGGATATATAGGTGTGACGATTTGTTATGTTGTGTTAAAAAGTAACATGAATGTATTGCATTATTGTATGTATATGTATATATTACGACGCGAAACGTGTCGAAACGTAAGCGTGGCGATATGGACGAGATTAGTAAGGCAGAGATTGTGGAATGTTTACTGCGCTACAGAAGCGGCAGGACGAGAAGTATGATGTAGTACGCTGCCTTAATGATCTCCGTGTATCTGTGGATTTTATGTCATCAAAATACGAGGAAGCCGTTAATAGAATAAACTTCCTTGAAGGTGAATTAAAATTCATATAACACAGCTGGAGAGTAGATTAGAAATGCTTGATCATAACTCCGGTTCTGTAAGATTGATTATTCCCATAATAAGAAACATCCCCCAAGGTGAAAAAAAACGAAAGAAGACCTAAAAAAGATGATAATCTGTACCGCGGAGTTACTAAACATCCCATTGCAAAGTTCGGATATTAAAGATGGTTATCGCCTTATCGCAAAGGCAGCGGTAATGTCAATAATAACTGATTTTATTATTGTGTCCACGAGGGATAACTTTCTAAGTTCTTATAAAAAATATAACAGGAACATCGTCATGCCCGATTAAGTATCGCCAACATAAAAGTGGTCGGACCAAGTACTAGACAATAACTAACAACCTTACGCAGAGAGAGCGGAAACTTTTCTACCTTGCGCGTGAATTCGCCAAGTGTCATGTTTATTGTTGTACCTCTTTTGGGCGTATCTCCCTACTCAAAGTAGAGGGGTCACCACAAATCCGTATACTTGCTGAGACAGACAAATAAGTGTAAAGAGAAGTGACTTGCCGAGCTATGTCATTCATATGTGGTTGATCGTTACAGCGATAAGTACAATCTATTACAAACTATTTTATCTAAGACTAGCTGCGCTCCGCGGTTTCACCCGCGTGGTGATGGATGATGCATAGCATAGCATCAACAAGCAGCAAGGTTATTGTTAATACATTATTTTTTTCATTTAATTCGACAATTGTTTCATTTTCATTCAAAGACGTATTGGGCAAGCTTATCATAGTCGAATCAAACAAATAGGAATCTTTGGATAGGTCCGATACAGAGCTGCATGGGCGCAGGCGTCTTCGATTTGTCACATACCTAGTTATTTTCCATTTTCTTAATATTATTTTTAGTATGTATACAATTTATAATCAGGTACGAGTATTATTGTAGTATTCGCAAAAAAATAATTACAATGAATACAATTTATATTTTGTTCATTGAAGCACCAAAGCGAAAAATGCTGCAAAAAGTAATTAGGTAATGTAAGTTGACGTTCACGCAGAATCAAACTTGGTTACCCTTCAAGAACTGTGTGTGCGCATTCAACGTTTACCGTTTTAATTAAACGTTTTTAATTTATGATTGATCGAATATCTGGTACTGCTCCAGATTTGTTTGGCGTTTGTTCCGTGCTCATAAAGCAGAGCGTCTGTGGAACAGAACCGAACGCGAGCAGCTACTAAGTCCAAATGTCAATTGAATACAAATTATGTCGCAGCCGTTTCAACCGTCGAACTCATAGCATCATTTAAAATTGTGATTTATCCACAAACTAAAAATTAACTAAACTTTCGTTGTTTGTGAATATTATCATAGTTAATATTATATAGAAATAAACTTTTGCTTTTATAATGATTTGGATCTTCAGTTAGCTGCAAACCATTTCACTGCCGGTTATATACGTTAAATTAGTTTATTTGGTTTTGATAACACTATCACCCACTACACGGACTATCAACACTGTACGATGAAATATAATGAGATCATACACCACATTAACCATTTTTATTGAAATTAAATGAATGGAGACGATGTTACTACGTGCAGCGCCCTCTGACGATTATAATATGTTTTACCCAAAGAAATGGCTAAATAAAAACGATGGGGTAGTCGCCTATGTTCATAAACAACATACTGTTAAAGCAATTGAGCCTAACATGATGAGGTAGGAAATTGCTTAATTATGGACATTAATGATCAATGGTAAAAACACAGACTGTTTTTGTTGAGTTGACAGATCTTTCGCCTATCTTACTGAGTATTACTACAGAGACAAAAAAAAGACGTGTGGCACTCGGAGACTGCCGCGGTAAAGCTATTGTTCATTAAAAGTTCTGCTATTCATCGATAGATGGAGTCGGAGTGGGGGGTGTTAGGTTATTTTCGTTACGGAATTTCTGGATTCGGTCTCCACGCTCAAGGCCCGCGATAGAAGCTATGCAATAGCTTAAAAACAACTTCATTGTCTAATATACCAAACACAAAAAACTACTAATATAAACTTTGTTAGAGAATCACTTGCTCATAAATCCTGGAGTGTTATCTGGAGTGGATCCTACTATTACTGTGTTATAAAATATATAAGACGGAGAAACCAATTACAGAAACAGTGGAAAATGGCAGTGCATAACGTAGAGTATCGAGATATATTTTACTAAATATAGAAACATGTGAAACAATCTAATTAAGGCGTTAAAGCATAGTGTAATTTAAGCTTTACAAAGGTCACTTTTCCCACCATTTTTAAACAACTTATGACATGTTCAATATTTATGTCAGGAGACAAACAGTTGCCATCTAATTAGAGACCCATTTCACTGCTTCTAACCATTTCAAAAGTATTGGAGAAAATAGCTAATAAAATATTGTTATCGTATTTAGAAAAAAACCCGTTTACTAGCAAATAATCAGTACCTACAGGTTTCGTGACAAAAAGTCAACTGACGACGCTGTACTCTACGTGACATCGCTTATAACCAAACATCTGGATAATGGAGAAAAATGTGTCTTGTTTATTTGGAACTCCAGAAAGCATTCGACACAGTGTCTATTCCCATACTTTTAGCACGCCTAGGTGTGAGGGGAAGTGTTCATAACTGGTTTAAAGATTACCTAAATAAGCGTAGCCAACAAGTTAGAGTCGATCGCCACGTACAACCCGGTCAGAATATCTGTGCACCTCGCTGGAATGCGGAGCCTCTCCCGCTTCCCCTGTCACCTCTCCGCGCAATCCCCGGTGCGACAGTACGGTTAGCATCTTCGTTGCCGATACACGTCCCAATAATTTTGATATTTTCGCTTTGTTGTTGTTTTGTTTTTTAATATTTATTGTTAAGTTTAGACTGTTTACTGTTAAGTTTGGACTGGTTTGGTTGTTATTAAAATTTTTGTAGCTGTTAAACTGAAGTCATGGGAAAAACAATACACAGCGAATCAAGAAATTTAATCTTGAAAGTGTTCAAGTTTTTGGAATCGGAGTGATGAAGAGAAGAAGTGGTGAAGTGGTGAAACGAACCTGTGCTGCAACTGGGATATCAAAGAGGACTCTAATGATTATTAAAAATGAAGCCAAAGTACAACTACCTACTTCGCCGGGCGCTAGTCCGGCTCCAAGTACTAGTAATAATTTAGAAACCCACCCAGAACCAAAATTATCGACACCGGGTAAGAAGCGTAAACAGTACAAAAACGCATCGAAGTAGATGATTTTGACATTTGCGCAATACGAAATATCATCAACAGTTTTTATGCTGTAAAAAAAAATCCCAACTTTGAAGAAAATTTAATAATATAAATAAATGTTTTTGTAATCAAAATTATTGTTTTTTAATAACAAACCCTTCATCAATAATAAATTGATTTGAAAAGGTTGGTAATTTTTTTTTACCTCCACATTTCTCGAAAAAACTTTTTTCACACCGTACCCAGACCGCCGATATGACGTCACGAGGTCAGGTGCACAGATATTGTGACCGGGTTGTAAGTGACCGTGCTGTCTGCAACTATGGAGTTCCCTAAGGAAGTACACTTGGCAGTACACTATTTTTACTGTTCATTAATGAGCTCTGTAAAGCATAACTTAAAAATGCGAATATTATCATGTTTGCAGATGACACTGTCCTATTGTCATGGTCCTTCGTGGATTAAGGTGAAGGAATTGGTGGAGGAAGGCTTGGCTTATGCCATATCCTAGTTGGAAGATAATCTTTTATCTCTAAATACTAGCAAAACCAAATATATTTGTTTTGAGAAACCCGAAGCTAATAAATTACCAATCGGATAAAAATTCATGCTCATACATTCCCTGCAATCGCAATTTAATATCTAAATCTAACTGTAACTGTGACATTCTAACATCAGTGAAGTATATAAAATACCTTGAAGTGAACATAGTTAATAAAATGACATGGATACCTCATGCCGGGTACAGACCAAGCGAACGAGACCGAGCGAAAGCTAACGAGTGGGATTAGCCGATCAGTATCGCACGCTCGCTTGCTTTCGCTGTTGTGTCCACACTAAATGAACTCATTGTTCGATTGTTCGAAGTTCGTTGATAATCGGCGAACCACGGCGAAGCTTGACTCCAATAATGATGTTATATATAAATGGAGGATAAGCTAATTGTCTTGAGTCAACTCAGTTCCAGCCAACTTGGCAACAACGCAGCGCGTATTCGTCATTTAGGAAAAAATGCCTTCTTGTGTGTTCAGAAACTACAGAACTACTGGGACGAGTGTGAAAACAAGAATGATGTATCTTTTCTTTTTTAAGTATTGTTTTTCTATTTTATCTATCAAAAATTGCAAATCAAAAAGTTGTAGTCTAAATTAAATCCTGCGACGTTGCCGCTTCGCTACTTACGCGAACGAGACAAGTAGCGAGCGACAGAGAGAACGAGGCTGCCATTGGCGGTCGATTGGTCGGCCATAGGCGGACGTTGTTAATAATTATGAATCCCTTTCTGACAGATAATTAATATATCTTCTTGTTCTTTTAATCTTGTCAGTGTAGTTAATGTCGTTGTGCGAGTTGTGTACTATAGCTATATGTATATTCTAGGAGTAAAACGCCTCTACAGTTAATCTCATTGCTTGACTCACGTTATATTTTAGTGATCATGGCGCTGGTGGATGAAGTCGATATTTAAAAAAATATTGTATATATGATGGAACCCAACTATTGAACGACATACAAAAAGAGCTGGATCAAGGATTTTATGTGGTTGTTAAATGAAATTGTGTGTGTTGAGTGGAAGCGCTCGCAGCGGAGCTTGACTTAGCGATTTTATCCGATGTTACAATCAACGATGAAGCGATCAACAAGTAAAGCAACAATTGCTGTGGTCAAAACTTGGATGGGTGACCGCTAGTGGCATTGCTTATCTGAGCGCTTCCGCGTTTCGGAGGACACGCTTATCCATCGGTCCCGGTTGTTTGTCTTAGGACAACAGTCGTTTGGCTATGTATCGAAGGTCTTCGAGCGGCCGGAATACTTCGCCATGGGTTAGCCACTAGCCTATCCACTGCGCCCGCGTGGTGGATTATGGCCCAACCTCCGAGAGAAAGCTCGAGTCCTAGCAATGGCATCTTAATGGACTGATTATGATGAAATGAAATTAAAGTAATCGTCGATTCTTGTGTTCAGCATGTTTAGGATTTCAAAGCCTCGGTTTCTGCTTATAGAGCTCTAAGAGCATTAGCAATCTATGTCAGGTCCATTCCATAATCGTAAATAGATACAATTTATTCACTGGAACGAAACGTCCGTTGCATGCAACCGCCGCAACTGAATGAGCATTCGCTCGTCCGTCCACACCGATGCCGTACGTTCGTTCCATTTCTCTTTGATGTACCGACTGCCGCCGGAGCACGGCCGAAGGCGAACGAACGCCCTCGTTTGGCTTCGCTTGCATGTTTACGGCATGACGTCCACACTGATTCGTTTGCGCTCGCTCGTTACCCTTCGCTCGCTCTTGTTCGCTTGGTCTGTACGCGGCATTATACTAAAATAGTATCAAAACGCATACGAAAGCTAAGCTATGTCTTAAATACACTCCGCCATGTAGCCGATCAAACGCTTTTGATACAAACATACAAAGCTTTTGGGTGATTGTATAATCAGCTATTGTATTTGTTCCTGTGGTGGTGCTGCAAAGAGCTACTTAAGGATTACTCTGCATAAAAAAAAGCTCGTTAATATAGAATGCAAATATAATAATAATTTCTAAACATTACTGAACTCCTTATATCGGTATATTTGCATAAACACGTGTTACATTCTTAATTATTACGGTTTTTAGGCATACCGTTCATGCGACACGACCAGTCAATCAAGACCCCAGTTTTATATGAGACAGTTTAGCATAGAGAGATCAATCTGCCATCTTGGAATTGTGACGAATTAACATACAAAATTTACAGTTGGGAGCTCCGGACTCTATTCTATCCATTTGGATAGAGCATTTAAATTTGGTACCTATTTAGGTACCAAATTACAACGAAATCTGTGCTGTAGTTTTTAAATTATGCGTGAGCATAGAGACAGACACTGTTATCAAAAACATCATATTCTTGTTCAGTCGGTATTTTTACGTCTTCTGAACCACTTTGTTTTATTTTTCTTCCAAGTACAGACTTTTTGCCATTTACTCCTTTGTTATAAGTATAGATTTGCCTTAAAACCACATTCTTGCGAATACCTAAATAATTATGTTAACTTCCTTGAAAAATGGGTGTCGCATAATATAATAAACACAAGACATAAGAGTAAGTTAGGATAGGATAAAGAGGTTTATTTCAGGACTAACAGTATCTTATATAGACGTGAATCCATAAATTATACTAAGTTTCATTAAAAACCGTTCAGTAGTTTTGATGTGATGCATACATAAATTAACACAACAAGCTATGGAGAGGGCTATGCTCGGGGTTTCTCTACGTGATTAAATCAGAAATGAGGAGATCCGTAGAAGAACGAAAGTCACCGACATGCCCAGAAGATTAGCCAGTTAAAGTGGCAGGGGGCAGGTCACATAGCACGCAGAACAGATGGCCGATGGGCCGGATGGTTCTAGAATGGACACCACGGACCGTCAAGCGCAGCGTAGGTCGTCCACCGAGACGGTGGACAGACGGACCTGATAAAGGTCGCAGGATGACGTTGGATGCAGGCCGCTTTCAACCGGTCCTTTTGGAAAATTATGGGGGAGGCATATGTTCAGCAGTGGACATTCTACGGCTGAGATGATGATACATAAAGAGGCAACATTAAAAGAATACCTATTTCACTGTAATATGCGGGTATAGAGGCTACTTGGTTAACCACACACATTGCAGTTCGTGGAAAAGTAGGTAGATTTCCGAGAAATCTATTGTATTATTGGCCCAATATAGCGAATCGCCATTCAACGGGTTAAATGTATCCTAAATATTTCTCATGTTTATATAATTCAATATATATGGCTAGTTATAATAATAGAATATCATACAATAAATATAAATGATAAAATTAATTGTTTTAGATGTGAATTATGGGCAAAATATTGTTTCCCTGAAATGAATTGGAGTTGTCAGAAATTTCAAACAAAGCTGTTTAGCGAACACAAAATGCTGTGCAACAAGCATTTTAAGAAAAATTGGATTATGGATTCCCTAAACAAAAAGTTTCACAGAAGTGCTGTACCAGATATTGAGCAGGTAATGGTTTATTTTTGATTGGAGCTGTCTACTAACGCATCCTTGCTTACACTCATGTGACCGTTGCAATTTATATGGCTAAATGGTGAGTAGGTGTAGCCCACGAAACCCCGAATTAATTTTAGGAAATATAACAATATTTATTTAATACCAAAACCGACTTTACTCACGTAACTAGCCGACGTTTTAACCTAGGTTTCGGGCATGACCGATGCCCATCCTCAGGGAGATTACGCTGCAAGCGGCGTCCAGGATGGCCGTCGCTTGCAGTGTGTATGATGAGTGTGTATAATGTATGTGTAACAAGTTTAGATGAGTGAATAAAGTAGGTTTTGATATTAAATAAATATGTGTCAAACTCACGAAGATTTTCAAACTAAAATATAACAGTGTCATAAAAAAAAACTTTGAGCGTGTTCTTCAGGACACCTTAGTGTATCCCTTCCAAAGCCCTGTCCCTGTAGTTTCCGAACTGCCCAAGGGAAGTAAAAATTATGGTAAATGGCAGTTTGTTACGCAGTTATTCGTGCTAGGCCCACTTATGGTTTTTACTGTCAAATCTCCAGTCAAGTCTAGATTCACAAATGAGCGTCGTTCGGCAATTCTGGCCTAAAGCAAGAAAGACAAGCAATTGGATGGCACTCCAGTATTTATGTACCTACGCAATAACGCAAGTATTACGATTTGTGTTGAAACGAAGCGTGCCGTTTCTTAAGTAATTGAATTACGTGAATTTACGCATAATATAATTTTAAAATAAATTTCCTACGACAGGAAATATGCTATATTTAGTTTTCGCGGTCGTCTGGCCGGCTGCAACAGACGCGTCAGTAACAGCGGCCAATCTTGAAGCTTGTCAGGGTTCGGACACGGGAAGGTCACGCATTTTTCGTTATCTATTGTACATAATATATCTGTGCATTTCAACCATGGACTGTTAGCTATCGGACGCGTACACACTCGTAGGCTGAGCAATTTCGATCAAGTTGTTGCCGGCTTATATAAGCTTATCCTTGCTATAAGCCCACTCTACTCCCACTCCTACTATACTCTGTAAAGGGACAGATTTCCCGATGTTGTTATTCAGTGACCGTAGCAGGATCAGACCGTGGCAAGGATATTGATTAAATATCACGGGAAAATACATACGATATTTTTTAACATCTATACAGAGATAGATAATATTACCGAGATAAATAAAATTGAAGTGTGTGTATTTCCAAATTAACAGCTTTTAACTAATATGTAATATGAAAGTAAGTCAAAAGTCTGAACGCTGAACGCATCGAAATCAAATTTGGCAAGGTTATAGATTATATCCCGAGGAAGCACATATGATTCATCATTATCCATCATCATGCGGGTGAAACCGCGGAGCGCAGCTAGTATATAAATATCGATGATACCATTTAAGCTTTACTAGCGTTAAATGCTCAATACAGATAATATCCGGCTCGCGGAGAATGACTACTTCACTCATTCTTTGAAGCGCACAATTATGACTAAATATGGAGCGAAACACCTACAATGAGGAGATGTCATACTTCTCTTAGTGTCTTTAAATCAGTGATTTTGACTAAATGAACAATTTTTATGTTTCAGAATGAGTCTATGTCTCAAACTGAATCATCACATGATTTGGAACCGTCGCATGACTTGGAAGCGTCACAAGAACTGGAAAAGCCACATGATTTGAAATTGTCACATGATTTAGAAGCGTCACAATATCTGGAAGTGCCACATGATTTAGAAGCATCACAAGAGCCGGAAGCGTCGCCAGATGACTCGAGAGCGTCACCTGAGTTTGAAGACTTGGAAACATTACACCAGACTGAAGCTCTAGATGAGTTGGAAATGGAACCATCGTATGAGATACAAAATTTACAAAAGCCGCAGCACGAGAACATTGTGACATATGTTGAATCTGGTATGACAAGAAGAGAAAAATATTTATTTGAAATATGCATGAAACAAAAGAAAAAGATTCGTCAGTTGCGCAACATAATAAAAAGAATTAAATATAAAACACTTGTAGAAAAAATACAAGCACGGAATAACAAATGTGTTGCGAAATCCAAAGGATGAAATGGGCTATCTATACTCAAGAGATAATCAAAGATTGCTAATCGTAAAAGGGCTATGTAAGCATCGATTCAATAATCTTATTACATAATGTATGTTGGGAGCATTTTCACGCTGGTTATTTCCTACAACGCGTCAACGTGCGGTAAAGTGTGCCTTTAAATAACATATTCGGACATAGGCATTAATAGCGTTCCATCTGAATCAGCATTTTAGATGATAATTGAAAAATAATAAAATATATAGAGTTATTTATCAATAGGGATATTTTTTATATGATTTTTAAAGCACTAACGCCTGTTTAGCGAGACCAAACATTGCAATTTTAGAGAAAAATATCATCGGACGTGATTTAAACCCGTATCCTACTACAATCTGTGTTAGACGCCATGACCACTATGCTACCGACGCGTACCGTCAGAGCATCGAATTTGAACTCTATTTGATTTCCATCGTCGTATGGAGACGGAGTGACATCTATTGCCATCTAGCGCCATTTCACCGAAGACTTGCCAGAAGTCAGTATTGGCGAAATCGAGATCGCTCTTGGACAGCTTAAAAATGGAAAATCCCCTGGAGAGGATGGCGTTACAACAGAGCTACTAAAAGCAGGAGGTAAACCCGTACTGAGGGAGCTCCAGAAGCTTTTTAACGCTTTCCTGTTCGAAGGGAGAATTCCAGAGGCGTGGAGTAGGAGTGTGGTCGTCCTGTTCTTCAAAAAGGGAGATAAGACCCTGCTGAAGAACTATCGACCCATATCCCTTCTAAGCCACGTCTATAAGCTGTTTTCAAGAGTGATCACGAACCGTCTTGCGCGTAGACTCGACGAATTCCAACCACCGGAACAGGCTGGGTTTCGGAGCGGATACGGCACCATAGACCACATTCACACAGTGCGGCAGATTATACAGAAGACCGAAGAGTATAATCAGCCCCTGTGTCTAGCATTCGTGGACTATGAGAAGGCCTTTGACTCGGTTGAAATCTGGTCTGTTCTGGAGTCCCTGCAGCGTTGCCAGATAGATTGGCGATACATCCAAGTGATGAGATGTCTTTACGAAACCGCCACCATGTCCGTCCAAGTACAGAATCGGCAAACAAGTCCCATACCGTTGCATCGAGGAGTGAGACAAGGGGACGTTATTTCCCCGAAATTGTTTTCAAATGCAATGGAGGATATGTTCAAGACGCTGAACTGGAAAGGACGTGGCATTAATATCAACGGCAAATACATCTCTCACTTGCGATTTGCTGACGATATCGTCATCGTGGCAGAGACGCTGCAGGACCTGCAACAGATGCTGAATGACCTGGCTGACTCTTCTATACGCATCGGCCTACGGATAAACTTGGACAAAACCAAGGTCATGTTCAACGAACATGTTCTACCGGAACCGATTGCGATACACGGCGCCGTTCTCGAAGTTGTTCAAAAATATGTGTACCTCGGGCAGACATTGCAGTTGGGAAAAAACAACTTTGAGAACGAGGTGAATAGAAGAATTCGGCTGGGCTGGGCAGCGTTTGGGAAGCTACGTCGAGTCCTTACTTCGCCGATTCCACAGTGCCTGAAGACGAAAGTCATCAGTGCGTCCACAAGCTCAAGGTCGCTCAACGGGCTATGGAAAGGGCTATGCTCGGTGTTTCTCTGAGGGATCGCATCAGAAATGAAGTGATCCGTCAGAGAACCAAGGTCATCGACATAGCCCACCGGATCAGCAAGCTGAAGTGGCAGTGGGCTGGCCATATTAGCCGTAGAACCGACAACCGTTGGGGTAAACGAGTTCTAGAGTGGAGACCGCGTCTCGGCAAACGTAGTGTAGGACGTCCTGAGGCACGGTGGAGTGACGATCTGCGCAAGACGGCTGGCAAAAACTGGATGTGAGAAGCCCAAGATAGACCTAAGTGGCGTGCAATTGGAGAGGCCTATGTCCAGCAGTGGACTGATACAGGCTGATGATGATGATGACATCTATTGAACAGCTCAAGCATAATCCAACCGAAAGAAGAGTTTTCCACGCCTCTTTTGTATTGATGTCGCAACGCTTTCTTAATTTTTATTATATGATTTTAAAGCACTGACGCTTGCTTAGTAAAAACACTCCCTTGAACGGGATTCGAACCCGAGAGTCTTCGGACAATTTGTGTCTGACGCCATGACCACTAGGCCACCGACGCATACCGTCCGAGCATCGAATTATTACTCTCTATTTGATTTTAACCATCGTATGAAGACGTAGCGACATCTATTGAATAGCTTGACAATCTTTATCAGATCGAAAGAAGATTTTAACAAATCAATGTTTTCTTGAGAGACTATCCTGGCACTCGCAATATGTTTTTACTTTCGCCGCTTTGTCTGTAAAGGCTATTCGGCTCTATTAACTAAATTAAGGAAAGCGGATTTGAATCCCGTCCGAGAATGTTTTTTTCTCTTAAATTGCAAGGGATATGTTCGTTAAATAACGGAATTAAAATGTATTATAGACGTACATTCGCCGTGTTCGCCATCACATGTTAACATTCGTTCGTTCGCAGCAGAAGGTTGTCACTCGCACACGACGAAAGTAAGTTCTTTGACTGAATTAACCAACATGTTACAGTTTTACGAAAAATAAACAATTGTGAAATTTACAGTGTTATCAATTAAATCCTGATGATTA
The DNA here is from genome assembly GCA_917880725.1 of Selenia dentaria. NCBI lineage: Eukaryota > Metazoa > Arthropoda > Insecta > Lepidoptera > Geometridae > Selenia > Selenia dentaria. The sequence continues at coordinate 9,957,172 of OU862882.1, read as the reverse complement.
TCTACTTACAGTATAATACAGATGATTACTACAGTACTCGTCAATAAAGCAGACAGATAATATGGGACATCATCCACACAAGGTGTTCTGCAGGCCTAGACACAATTCAAACAGGCGTGTTTCCGTTCCGAACACGCTACAGACAAAAATGTGTCTACAAACTTAGCGCGAGGTCACGTGACTTTTCCACAGGTAATGTCAACGCCATACATTTTGAAGTTGTCGTTTGGCGTTAACGATGACATAATCATTTTTTGTCTAGGCCTGCAGGTCACAAACTAGGCAGAGCCTGTAATATGGTAACATGAAGATTGATATACAATTATATGCATACACACACATTCAGACAGATAAGTCACACAAATTTAATGTGCCTGTCCGTGGGTCGAACCCTGGACCCGTGGCGCAGAAGGCAGGGTTGCTTTCTTACCAACTGGCCAGTCACTTAACTTGAATTACATATATGGCCTTGATAATTAGTGCACAGTATTGAACGGGTAGTTTGGAATCCATAACTTTCATGAAACTGATGTGCTGTGATGAAGTGGCGCCGAAGTACGTACAGTTGTATAATGGTTGTTAGCCGCGGAAAAGGGATTATAGGATTTAAACGATTAAAATTTACGAAACGATTTAGTCAAACTAGGGACTTCCAACTTTGAGAAAGAGGTCAATCGTCGAATCCAACTCGGCTGGGCAGCGTTCCGGAAACTTCGCGATGTCTTCTCGTCAAAAATACCTCAGTGCCTCATGGCAAGAGTCTTTGACCAATGTGTGTTACCAGTGATGACATATGGCACTGAAACGTGATCTCTAACTATGGGCCTCATAAGCAAGCTCAAAGTCGCACAACGAGCTATGGAAAGGGGTATGCTCGGGGTTTCTCTACGTGATCGAATCAGAATTGAGGAGATCCGTAGACGAATTAAAGTCACCGACCTAGCCCAGACGATAAGCTAGTTGAAGTGGCAGTGGGCAGGCCACATAGCACGCAGAACAATGGCCGATGGGGCCGGAAGGTTCTAGAGTGGAGACAATGGACCGGCAAGCGCAGCGTAGGTCGTCCACTGACGAGGTGGACTGACGACCTGATAAAGGTAGCAGGACGACGTTGGATGCAGGCCGCTTCCAACCAGTCCTTTTGGAAATCTATTGGGGAGGCATATGTTCAGCAGTGGACGTCCTACGGCTGAGATGATGATGAACGATTAAAAAATGTATTTCTTTTCTATATCTTTCATGACCATTTATCGATTCCAAACTACCCCGTTCAATATTGTGCTCTAATTAACTAAAACCTTTTAAATGGTGATTTGTACTGAAAAATAATTTTTATTAGAGTTAAACATTATCCCATATGCCCATTATCATACCACTCAAGGATCGGATGATTATTGAATATTATTAAGTAGAAAGATTTTACAGAATCGGCTCGGTAGTTCCGAAGATTACTTCCTACACATGCATCACAACTAATGGAGGATCCCAATAATCTATCTATCCATGGTTTTCCTTACTACCGATAGAAATTTGACATAACGTTCATACAAAAAGTGTCAAATATCTATCTCTAGACCGACGATAGGTAAACCGACGATAGGTAGATTATTGAGACCGGCCGTTAGATACTTCTATAATATAAATGAAACAAAAGGCTGATGTCAAAGATTTATAAAGTTTAACATTGGTCTGATATCTTATATCCATAATATCATAATATTGTTACAATAAACGCCTGAAAAACTTTACACACTGGCCAAGTTATGTGGGCCTAGCACAAATAACGGCGTAAGTGTAACAAACTTTAATTTATCTACGGCAACTGCGACACAGATAACTTATAGTTAGTACGCCGAAGCGTGACGCGTTGACGGTTACGCTACGAATACTTGTTCGCAAACTGTTTGCGCTGCGGCCTCGTGATATCTATTTTGACATTTACCTGTCAAATTCCAGTTTTTCACATTTGTATGTAAAACATAGGATCTTAACTTGATCTGGGTAAGGAATGGTTATGTTGCTGAACTACGGAAACCCAAAACAATTAGCGAATGATAATGGGAATGTTATATATGTTCCGGTAAGTATTACTGATCGTTATACCTTAATTATATTTCTCATATAAAAAGAAAAAGATTGGTAATTTTTTTAATAAGATAGGCAATACTTATTTTAATACGAGTACTTTGCATGTATTCGAAAACACCCTCAAAACATATTACCTAAATCTTTAATAAAATCTGAATTAACGAATTTCCGAACATAAATCACACTAATATTAAAAGGCGAAAGGTTGTGAGTGTGTTTGTATGCTTGTTACTTTTTCACGCTTAAACGGCTGGATCAATTTTGATGAAATTTAGTATAGAGGTAAATGAGGCACTGGATATACATAGACACTAGAAATAAGAGATTTTTCATCTTCAACTCCATCACCACACGGGTGTAACCACGGGGCGCAGCTAGTAGGAAAATATAGGTGACGGAAAGCTCACATTATCGGCCAGATTACTTTCTAAACAATAATATCGCTAACATATGTAAATATATACTGTGTAGGTTCTATTAATTTCATAGAAATATAAAAAAAATTCAACGCAATTCAAAAATTTTTTTTTCATCAAAATAGGTATTTTTCTCACTAAACTAACATGTGATAGTTGATGTTTAAATTTTAGCAGCAACGTCTTCACATAGCCTTATCTTAGATATCTACAATTTTAAACGTACGTCGTCACTATATAATTTATAGCTTGGCCCAAGCAACATTTTATTGTTTGTACACTATGACAATTTAACATGTGTCTACTATGAGTAATAAATTATAATTATTGTTTACTATATAATACTATAAGTAATACTTATTATTAATTGTTGGTCTATACTAATGCTACCGTCTAGATTTTTGGTTCAGTGTTTGTCTCAGAACAGCAATATAAGAAGAGATGAGGTCGTCCATTTTGTAGCCTAAAGAAGTCTCGCATAGAATTTTGGTGCCCCTCAGGAAGTTGCCCATTGTCATATGGAAGAAGGTATTGCCTGAAGACCAATTAGACAGCTGAGAGAATGGATGGGTGACTAATACATCCTGAAAAGAACGAATTATTACTTAATATTTATAAAAACGCTTAAAATAAATAAAGCCTATCCCCTGTTTCATAATGAGTATGAGCAGTACTGAAAATAAGAGATCATCCGCCTGCTCTGCAAAGCATAATATATCTATATGATATTAATATTATATTTAAAAAATGGCACTTCTGAATCCTAGTTATAATAAAAACAATTAACAAGTCAATAATAATTGATGAAAGTTGTAGAACGATCATGAGGAGTAATGATTATACAAACTGTCTATGATGACTTTAAATAAATAATTGTTAACTTACTCGACTTTGAGGATGAATGATGCTCACGCCATTTCTATTGATTCCTATAACAACCATTTCCGGATATGATGGATCAGACGTCTGCTTCACTTCAAAAAACGCCGTCCCAAAAGTCGGCCACTGATATATTTTCTTCAAAAAGCGTTCTTTAGCCTCATTCTCTGTCATGATGCCATTCTGCACATATGCTGCAGATATTTGGGACTTCCATTGAGAGTTAGATTGTATACGGGCCATGTCTGGAGGTATGAAGTCGTCAAGCATTTGCGAGAGTTGTGGCAGCAACGTCTGATCGTTTCCGAACCTCGCCCTGTATACTAGAGCAGCTAATTCGACGAGATCTTGTTTCGTAGTTTTATGATAGCCTCTCAAGTATTTGGGCAGCTCTTGAGGGTAGTAGAATATCTGATCAGCGTTCTTATCTCTCCCAGGAACAGTGTTGATCCATAGTTTCTTCATGAAGAATATTTGGTAGTTCATCTGCATCTGTGATCCAGCTGTAAAACAAGAATTATTAAATAACAACAAAAGACCGGTTTAAAGAACCAAGAATACTTATCTCTTACCTAAGTGCAGTGCCAGACAAACCTGTTTCAAACTCTGTTAACACTGCTACTGCCATAGTTGCCTATTGCAGTTGCCTTTAAAACTTAGGCCACACTTATCTATTACTTATTTATATATCGAATCGATAAAATAATATACCTTGCTGCTCGGCATTGTTGTATATTATCAAGTGCTGCGTCGTAAGATTTTTTGGTAATTTCTTGTCCAATAACTTTTTATAATTACTTATTTTCGATAGTAAAACGTTTATATATTTCTGAAGTGGTCTTATTTGAATGCCCCTCTCGATCAGTGATTTGAACATACCATATTTATTTTTTAGGGATCTCATAATAGATTATGTCACTCGCGACGCTAAGCAATCCAATGATGTTTAATGCAGTTATCCCACCGCCGACGATGAAGGGGAAGCGAGTAGAACTAGGAAGTAGAAACGAGTTGGTGAGTAGCGATAAGCGAGTATGCGAGTGCAACGGGCGTTTACACGCGCCACTCGCGCCACAAACCAGGATAGTAAAATCAGTGGTAGGGGCGCACTACCCTAAAAATAGACCTCCATCCTATTAAAAACTGTCCTGGCTTGAGGACTAGCTCCTGCCTTACTAGCTTAGAAATGAAGATAGTTCTGTCTACACGAAGCCAGAAATACTAGCTTGCTATCCTGGATTGAAAAACTGGCCTCGTGTAGAAGTTATTTTGGCATTGTACTCAAACATTCTTAACTATTTTATAGCACATTCGTTTTATATACTAATTTTTATTAATATCTAGCTGCGCCTCGCGGTTTCACTTGCATCATGATTGATCATGTTGCTGATATTTTTTTTATTCGCAAACCATCCCTGTATCAGAGCGACCAAAAGATAAAATAATTGTTCAAATCAGTCAAACCGTTCGGATGTTATGCGCGTACATAAATTTTGGCCAATCATTTTTATTTATATAAATTATAGTCTATAACTTATAGAGCTTACCTCCTCGAATAGGTCGCGTCTGCTTCATCCATTCGACGAGTTCGTGAACAAAATCGAAGAAATAATAATTTTCAGGAACAGAGAACACTTTATCAGCTATTTTAACGAACAAACTGAAGCCATCGCTGTTCTTGAGATCCAATCTGCCCGTTATTTGTTCACATAGATCTTTGGCTTTAGTTGAAGAGTCTACTTCGAATGCTTCATCTGTGTCATCTGGGAAGTAAACTTTGTGATATATCTGCATGCTTCTATGTTGTATTGCTTCTACTTCCACCACATATGGTGCATACATTCTAGGTCCATGCTTCTGTGTCCTAAACACGCGTTTCAGACACTCCTTTGCTATAGGATGCGGTCTGGTCTTGAGGAATTCTACCAGTTCCTTGATCAATGTTTGTCCGCATGCAAATACACCAGTTGCTAGCCATAACAACTCCCAACCACGTTCTTCGCTCAGTTGTATCCTGTTATTCGTTAGCTGTTTCATGATCTGGCAATATATTTCGTCTCGCAAACTCGGTTCACCAAGCGCTGCTCTAAATATCTCGTCAGTGTATTCTGTAGTTGACCGGGCTTTAGGAGCTGGCATGTCTCCCATATATTTAAGAATGCCGTAAAAAGCAGAAACTGCAGATTTGGCTTGAGCTTCGTTGCCTAATATTTTATTCAGTAATGGCTTTCGCAGGGGCTCGCGACTGTGTGCCCATAAGTCTCCAGTTACTGCTCTCTTTGCAGTCGTAAGCGTGGATTGTTTTGAAATCGAAGTGTTGATATCATCATTTTCTCTAAAATGTTCTTTTGCGTACTTTTCAAGAGTATGCATTCGCTTTCGTTGAATTGTGTTGTATTTCGAAGGTTTCTTATCAGTAGTGATATTACCTTTCTTAAACGTTTCTAACGTTTCACTTGACGGAATTGTCAATGTAGGAATGATATAGACTTGTTCTGTCGGGAAAAGTCCTTCTTGACCGTTACATGCACCGTGTCCCCAAGTTGCGTGCATCAGCGTTTCTCCGGTACAGTCGTGGAGTAATGTTATGAGGTCGCCCTTTTTGTATTGTAAAAATGATGATGCATCGTTGTAGCCCTGAGACTCAGTTTGAGCGATAACGTAAATCGACCGCCGCTTGAGTCCATCAATGATAAATATAATTAGGGAGCTCATTTCGGTAGCGTCGACACTTTGGAAAACGTATTCTTCTTGTTGTATTGTTCTGATTGTAACTCTTCCCACATTATCATAGTTTTCATCTTCATTGTATGCGACGTACGTGACTTCAGCGTAAGATATTTCCAGCAAAATGTGTTCTAGTTGATCAACGATGTAAATTCCGGTCCAGTTAACAGCGATTATAACAAGATCCTTATTAATCGTCTCGCCCTTTAATTTAATAGCTTCAAAGAACCTTGAGAATAACATAGGCCATTTCAATTTAGCAAATATCACAATGTCCTCTTTGCATCTCAAAGGGTCTATCTTTGATTGTACGCTCTGTGATGATTCGAAAGCTTTAGTGACAAGATGTTCCCATTTAGTAAGAGCGGCGTCATTGGATTGGATGAACTGGTTTGGAATGTAATTTACAATTACTTTTCTTAAGACATTCGGATCCAAACGAGGTCCATACTCGATGTAATGTTGCTGAGCGGCAATCATTGCCAAATCCTTTTCAGAGTTACATCTATATTCGCCGAACTTCACTCCCTTTGCTACTTGATAAAAAATAAGGTTTGTAGCAACTGAATCTTCCACAGGATTGTGCCAAGGAGTGAATACTTCCTTCCTGTAGAAGAGTCTCCATGGAGCGTTCTTTTCAGGTGTGCCTTGCTCTTTAGAAAACTGCTCACACTGCGATATCGCGTCCATGATGTGCTCTCCTTCACTCCCAAGAGAAAGGACCTTGTCGTACAAAGTAATGTATAAAGAGAAGCCAAATGTATCCACCAAGCCAATATTATCTGCTATTTGCTGGCAAATCTCTTCAGAAGTCGTCGCCGAATCTGATTGAACAGTCTTGAAAGTTTCATCCATGAGGGTCACGGTTAGAAGAATGGGTTTCTTTGTTTTTGTGGCTTGAAGTTCAAGCCAACTTGGTGGTTGTGTACGTGGTCCGTTCTTGAATGTTCTGAGGAGTCTCCCTTCGCAATAAGGCGCGTAACCAGGCGGTCCAGAGCGGATGAACGACCGAAGATATCTGACGAATCTTTCGGAAGGTGGGAAGCAGCCGATACACAGGGACAGCAAGATCCAACCCCGTGCGTGAGAGGCTTTGGACGGATTGTTTGTGAGCTGCTTGCAGAGCTGGCATAAGATCTCATCTCTGAAAGGAAAGACGATATCTATCTTATTATTATTATAATATTACTGGATATTTAAAAAAATACTATTACTGGCCCGTCAGCATATGCTGGTAATTACTCTTCCCAATAAATGTTACGGGATGAAAAGTTACCATTTATAACCATATATAACGGTAATTTGGTACCTATTAAGAACGTAATTTTATGTCTTGAAAGTTTTTTTTTTTATATTTACAGGAACATTTTACGCCGAATTAGCTACGTTAATACTTGAAGTGCAAGACCCTGGCTTTGAAGTATCAATATCCTATCTACTAAACCATAAGAATAGATAAAAGAGGTTACCTATTCTTGTGAATAATCCTCTATTTCAAATTCAGTTTAAAGTTGAATTTGTTGATAAATAACATGTCATAAACCGACGACTTTCGACAGTAACCCATAATTAGTTAGGTATTTCAGATGTGGCAAACATTTCAAGTGATGCTCCTAACTGCCACTCGTGTTTACCAAAGCCAGTACGAGATTTAAGCTGTTAAGTACTATACGGATAGACATATAGAATTTTACATCTTAATCTCGTACCGGTTTAGTGGAATACATTGGCACTTCAGTTTTCACCCTTTAATATGCTGTAAATACTGTAATGTAAGTACATGGACGGTTAGTCCTTTCATCCTGCTCCGTGACCTAACTCTGCCAATAATTTCACTTACTACAGTACTACCTTACAGCCCCATAAACACAGAATAAGTGCGAGGTAGAATATCTAGTACTACCGTGGTATCCACCAAAACAGGTTCCTGCTCAAGATGGATACCGTCTGATAAATTCGTATCTAATTACAACTTACCTAAGTTCTTTTCTGATGATCCCATGGCCTATGATAAAGTGCAGCTTCTCCAAGTTCGTGCTTCGCCGAGAGTTTAACCAAGTGCTATACATTTCGTTAGTGATTTCGTCGTTCATTAAATTCTTCATGAATTCCTCATTTAGTTTCGTTTGTCGTTTTAAGGTTTTTGATATCATCTTGTTTCTGTTGTTATCGTTGGTAGTATCTTTTGCAAGAATTTCCTGGAAGAAATAGATGAAACTCATGTATCTGCAATTCAAATACCTAATAATTAGCAAAGTGCAATCTTTCTTTTAACACATCATAGTAGGCTAAAAAGTCTAACCACCTCACACTTAAAGAGAAGTATATTATTTTGTCTTACCTCAAATTCTTTACTCTTCTGGAAAGCCCTGCCAATAGTATCGGATAGTTTCGACATAACGGGAACATTATCGATTTTATCGTCCACATATTTCGGTTCCGCCAAATCGCCCATGAATCTCAGGATCGTTATCCACAACGCTTGAGCGGCCATCTTGTCGATAGGCGAGGGTAGATCTAAAAGGGAATGTTTCAACGGTTTTCTTGAGTATTGATGACTCATGTTTCCAAGGAAATAAGTAGCCGCGAATTTTCTGAAGTTAAATTCGTCGAATTGTTCTTCATCTCTCTGCTGTGGTATAGGAATTACGCTCGCTATTTCAGGCTTCGCTGTCGCTGTCTGCAAAGGTAAGTAAAAAGCTCCTCATTTAGCATCATTACACTTTAAATAGGCTAGTCTACCTTTATGAAAATCTGTACTTCCTGTAAAATACAAGTCATTAAAAGGCGCCATTAATAAATTATTAATGAACACCGTAATAATTGATAAATGTAATAGTTTGCACCACTCACTCATGTTTCCTTCAACGGACTTAATGTATTCTGGCAATCTAAATATTGTTATGAGTAACAAGTTAAGAGATTTCGTATAAAGATAGAGGAGAAATTACAACAACATAAGTTAGAAGAAAAGTATTAACAGCGAAGAAGAAGAGTGCATTGAAGCAAAAAGAAAGTGAAATACACTTACCACACCAAAACCAGTGCCGCGTACCGTACCTGCGGGTGTAGCACTGTCTTTCAAGAAGCCAAACACATCATCTACGTATCTATCGTCTATCGCTTGTGCATTCTGCACATTGTTTTCTATAGCAACATCTTTCACAAACCAAATAGACCTCATCAATTCATTATATTTGGTCTCGTAGTCATTTTCCGCCGCTTTAACATCCCCAGATCTTACTATCGCAGCTTTCTCACCACTAAACAGCGTCAACTTAGCCTTTATTACTTGACCCTTTTCTCTAACCAAGTGTCTTATAAGATACCCTCTACAGTTAGCTTGTAACTTCTTAAAGAAAAGCCTTAAATTGATGAAAGTCTTTCTGAGCTCTCTGGATTTGATAACGGCCTGTAGACGTAGGTAACCTCTCCTCATAGCAAGGAATCTTTTTCTGTATCCTCTTGCGCGGAAATGTTTCTGTATTATTACCGCTGCTGCTCGCATTCTCAAAAATCGCTTTCTATATATGAACCTTCTCGCGTTGGCTTGTACTCTAATGACAGCTGTGATCATTACTTTATGTCTTAGTTCTTCGAGTACCGCATCGTGAATATCTTTCAGAAATACTTTGGTGTGACCTAGGCGGAACTCTTTATCTTTTAAGACTGCTGTGCAGATTTTCTTGGTAGCGTCCTTGCAGTCTGCTTTCTCAGCAGGAGGTATATCGGGGATGATGAGGCGGTATCGGTGAACGAATTCGGAGTACGAGTGTCGGATGGGGTAACCGGCTTGTCTTATTTTGGCAGTCTCCATGAGACCAGCGTATCTGAGTTGGCGTACGCAAAGTGCACGGTCGAAGAGCTGAAATTATAGGAAACACGTCATATCACAAACATTACTATTGTATTCACCAAAGCCTAATGTTCAACGTGAATTAATCATATTCACCCGTGGTTTCTTGAATTCATTAGGTTTGATACACCGTACAAAAAACGGGTGACAGGCGTACAGAGTTTTCATCAGAGCATCAAGTGATGTTTTGAACTGGTGACTTAAAGATACCGTTTTCCGGCTACCACTGAGAGAACCAGCATATTCGTTGGCAAATAAACTCTTCAAAAATGTGTTGCTCGAGTCGAATAACATTTCTTTTACATCTGCCGTTAGCATGTCTCTGTTTTTGTCCAAGAAACCTGTAACATTAAACACATAGAATATAAAATGAGAAGTAGTACAGTGTCTGTCATTTAAGTTACTAATTTTATAAAAGTGTCTTTCACCTCGAACTTCGTAAAACACATCGCCGGCAAAATGTCTGACACCAAAATTGTGATCGTGTGTCGACTTTGGTGCAATGTAGCAGCTTTTTGTACTATGGTTACTGTTAAGCTTAGACAACAATGTTAAATCTGTGCCCTTAGGAAACCTCGACTCTTCGTCGATCAGAGATAACAGATTCATCGGTTTCAGTCCAATCACATCGAGATTTTCCTGGTTATCGACGTAGTTAACATTATCCCACGTTATACCTTCCTTCTCATATTGTTCTTGTTCGATTTTAAAAATATGCCGTACGAAAAACTGCTGCAAATTTTCATTCGCATAGTTGATGCATAGTTGTTCGAAACTATTCGAATCAAAATTCTCAAATCCGAAGATGTCTAATATTCCTACTGATCCACTGGACAACTGTTGATCTTTATAAAGTGTCTTGTTTATCATTTCTACTATGTATTCGAACATATGACCGTAGATTGCTTTGACAAGGGCGTCACGACCTTCGACAGCTGCGGCCACTGTTAAGGTGGAAACAACTTTGTCGCCGTGAGCAACGAATGTTTTCCGTGTCAAAGCATCACATAGAGTAGTCTTATTCACTCCAAGAAGAGACGCTATCCTATTTGCATTTACGGCATCTGAAACTTCTGAAGACTCTATATTGTTAAAGTTGAAGGGCTTAAATTTCAAATTTCCTATGTGCAAAATCGCAGCAAGAAGACTGAAAAGTCCCCAAACCTCGTTGTCAGGAAAGTTTAACACTTTGAACGCAGATCTGATGTCAGCAAATTCGTGACTGTCATTGCGACCGTCACATGTCAACATTTTTCCTGAATTCAAGTATGTGTAGTCTTCGGGGCGTCCTAACTCCAGTTTCCTTTTCTCATCGGACGACAATCCTGTCACAAGAGAATAAAATATGTGGTAGTTTCTTTCGCCCTTATTTTGAAATACTATACGTGACTTTTCTAGCAAATACTGATCAATATTCCCCCCTTCGATTATTCCCTTTCTGCTGAAGTATATATTCACGTATTTGCCGAATCTGGACGAGTTGTCGTTCCTTACAGTCTTAGCGTTGCCAAATGCTTCAAGAATAGGGTTCGTTTCTTGGATTTGTTGTTCAATCCATGAATGTTTTCCACTAGCAGCTGCGAGATACTGCAACAGGAGTTTAGTACTCTCCGTTTTCCCAGCACCACTTTCTCCACTGGAAAAATAACGTAGGTATTATAAAATATAACTTCCAAATATCAAGGTACAGGCGCATGGGGTCGCAACATTACATGCTATGCTAGTATCAACATATAACATTCAGTGTAGAGAAAACTGTACGGTGCCCTTCTATAAACATCATCCCTTTTCATCAGTAATAAGAGCATTACAGTTAATTTGTAAAAGGTGATAAAACCATGCGTAAACATACTCGTACCTGCCTACTATGTCTACATTTTAGTTTATTATCCTCTAAGATTATCCTATACACCAGCTGTACCTACGCCGCGGTTTCGTCCTCGTGGATAACGACTATCCCACAGGAGTATTTTCCAAGGATAATAAGTAGGTATGTAATGTAAGTACTTGGGTAGGTATGTGTTATTCCAGGTTGCAGCCGAATCCGTGCAGGAAGTAATTCAGGTTGGAAGTATTTATGAGTACATATATTAATAAGTTCCACTACAACTACCACTAGCTACTTGCAACACTGCTTCTAAGAAAGATAAGAAAATTCTAGTCCTGGTAAATAAGTGTTCCCGTTGGCCCCGGTTTTTGCGTCCCCGTCTAACGGGGACACATACATACATACATTAATATAATTGTATTATAATGACTTCCCGTTGTCCCCGTTATTATAGTTGAATTAAATTTGTCAACATTATGACTAGGCCCAAGATAGGGTAGTTACTAAACTACCCTATCTTGGGCAATGTAATAATAACATTAAAATGACTAGTCTAGTCTAGGGCAGGCATATATTGGTATGACGACGAGCGCAGCGAGTAGGAGTGTTAGGTTATTTGTGACCACAACGCGCGAGCCAAGCGAGCTTGCCGGGGCAGGGCAATGCGCCAGAACTGAATCGCTCTTTCGAGATTTCTTGCCGAATTAATTTATCACTTACTTGGCTAGAAGTAGGGAAATATTCATACTGCGCGATCGCTACGGGGACAACGGGAATTCAACGGTAAATAGATATATACTACTGTTATTATTATCAACCACAGGAAGAACCACGTTTTGTGACACCTACTAATCGTGGAATTTATTATTATGGTAGGTGTTCACGCCAGAGCGTGACGTCACTTAAAGGCGCGCACCCGCGTTCCCCCGCCGCTGTCAGGCGACAAGCAAGCAGCAAAAGGAAGCGGAAAGAGTCACCCTTATATACTCGCGACCGGCGGACGTGTACCGCTGCGTTCCGCGTAGCGACCGCATGGCACCGCCATTTTCTATCAGCACGAGTCACCGCGAATGACTTCGCCGCGAGTGACCTTCAGGGTGTGTTCGGCCCGACCAGACACCACTCCTAAATCAGCACGTGTGTACACACGCAATCAGCCCGCCGCGTAAACCAGTGCACAACCCAAAGGGACAATACAAACATTATAACTAAGTGAACCAAGTTCAGCTCCTTCAGCACGCCGTCGACAGCAAGACAACTCCAACTAGGAAGCACGGTCACCAGCACTCATCAGACCCAGAGCTCCTCGACACAGGTATTTACCATCAATTATTCCCTACCTATTCTCTGGTTGCAGGAAACTGCTCAACCACACTTACCCCCCCTATCATCGAGCGTATAGCTAGCAGGAATCTGCGAAACTATAATTTCCTTCGAACCGAGATAATTGAATCAGCCCCCCTTGTCAAAAAATAATAATTCCTTTTAATACAGTCCACCCCCCATATAAGCCCTATTTAATTTAAAAACTACTTCTTATAGATTCAAGTTAATTTAAATCCCCTTACGTCATACAAATCACCTAATTAACTCAGGTATTTGCTTAAAGGTGACGTTCACTAATTAACCTATTCGCTTAGCGTTGCACGTTTGACACTCGCGCGCCACAGAATAGACAATAGTACTGGAGGCGGCCGCGTTCACGCGCCATGAATACTGCAGAGTTGTTTGTTTGACATTCCAAACTCGTTAACGATAAAGTTAATGAGGCGTTTATTCATTTATGATTGTTAACTGTTGTTTGCAAGAAAGTCGTAAATAACATAACTAAAGGCCAGGTACTTTGTTGATTTTAATTATAAAATAATACTAAGTACTGTTAAAAGATTTACTTGTGTTCGTGATTAGATCAGCACAAAACGTCTTAGGGTCCCGTACAGAATTTACGTATAACATAACGAAATTTATGGAATATAATTAATTAATAAAGTGATTAAACCCTCAGCTCACATAAGGTTTCGTACACACGTTATTAATTTAGGCGTTATTTTAACCGACTTCCGAAAAAGGAGGTGCGGAATTTCACCTACGATTAAATACTTTAATATTTTTATTTCCTTTTAATTTTGCTTGCGTCTTTGTGCCTGACTTCGCCTTCGACGATTAACGATGCCTTCTGAATTACAGGTAGCCAGATTTAGAGAGGAACAGATCGCTATTATTAAGCTTAATTCGCAGCCAGAGCAGCCGGCGTAAAATTAACCCGCGATAAATTTGACGCGGCATATTATATAATATTAGACTCCGTAGGTTTATCAGACGACGAGGAGGAATTCTACAACGAGCAGTATGGAAGGATAATAGACGCCTATTACGTGATTCTCGTTGTAGTATTAGAACAAAAAACATGGTCATTAGCTACCAATGACGATGTAATAACTGCGCCCTCCGCGCCTATACCCGCGCGCTTCTCGTCATCTGCTCAGCAGGTATCGAACCTGCACCATCTCAGCCCCGCGCCTATACCCGCGCGCTCCTCATTATCAGCTCAGCAGGTATCGAACCTGCAGCCACAGTGCTATACGCAGGATTCGAACCTGCACCCTCTCAGCTCAGCGCCTATACCCGCGCGCTTTTCAACATCAGCTCAGCAGGTATCGAACCTGCAGCCTCAGTGCTATGCGCAGGATTCGAACCTGCACCCTCTCAGCTCCGCGCCTATACCAGCGCGCTTATCACCATCAGCTCAGCAGGTATCGAACCTGCAGCCACAGTGCTATACGCAGGATTCGAACCTGCACCCTCTCAGCTCAGCGCCTATACCCGCGCGCTTTTCAACATCAGCTCAGCAGGTATCGAACCTGCAGCCTCTGTGCTATACGCAGGTTTCGAACCTGCACCCAATCAGCTCCGCGCCTATACCCGCGCGCTTCTCGTCATCTGCTCAGCAGGTATCGAACCTGCAGCCTCAGTGCTATGCGCAGGATTCGAACCTGCAACCTCTCAGCTCCGCGCCTATACCCGCGCGCTTCTCGTCATCTGCTCAGCAGGATTCGAACCTGCAACCTATCAGCTCCGCGACTATACCCGCGCGCTTCTCGCCCCCACCTGCTAAGGTATCGAACCTGCAGCCTCCGCACTATGCGCAGGGTTCTAACCCAAGGCCTTTCAGCTCAGCGCTTATACCCGCGCGCTTCTCACCGTCAGCTCAACAGGTATCGAACCCGCAACCTCCGCGCTATGGTGACAACCATTGCTACCCATGTAGTAATGTAAAGGGTCACAAGCCTCGGGTATGTACACGATACTACGCACTACCAGTGCGCTTATTGCCGGTACAACAGCGCGAGGTACCACGGCGCCGTCCCTCACCTGATACGGGCCAGATGGTGTACTCCCGTCGTACTCCACCGCGCACTACCTCGCGTCCTTCACCGCCGCCTAGGCAATGACTAGGACGGCACATCCAACACATACCGACTCAGCCCACAAAGAATCAGCACACACACACAACACGACGACAAACTGTCGTCGCAAACACCTTAAGTCAGTTAGGTGCTGACATTCTGCACTCACCCTTACGCCAGAAATTCTGGACGTTATCAGCTCGCCGCGTAATGCGACATCGAGTATACAAATGTATACAATGGTTACGTTTCCGCGCCCAAACTAAGGCCACGTACATGGCCGACTCACCCGCCGACCGCGTAAACGTTCAGCCCGTATTTAGCAAAGTCACGACGGACTTTACTGGACTATTTTTGATAAAATCCAGTACACTGAGAAACGCCAAGCTATTAAAAGGCTACTTCTGTGTTATAACATGCCTAGCCACGAAGGCGGTCCATCTCGAACCGGTATCTGAGTTATCCACGGAAGCGTTCCTTGCGGCATTACAGCGTTTTGTTTCTAGGCGCGGTGTACCGGCGTTAATTAGATATAATTGCGGTACAATTTATGTAGGCGCTAGAAATGAACTTAGGGAAATACAAGACTTTCTTGCAACCAATAATAACAATATCACACCTACACTTTCAGCTCTTTTAACGCGCATTGCAGCCATGCTCAATGCACGCCCTCTCAGCCCACTCTCTTTTGACCCCGCGGAATTTGAATTACTCACCGCGGGTCATGTCCTTTTAAAACGTCAGCTCAATGCCCTACCTGAGTATTCGGTAGGAGGACGAGCCATTTCGGCACACAAAAAGGTTCAAGCTCGTCCTACCCTTATCCCAACACCTTTGGCAATCCTGGTCCAAACCCTACCTGCACACCATCCAAACACGCTCCAAACGGACTCCCCGATCCAGCCCACCTCATGTCGGGGAACTGGTACTGACCAGGTGCCGCCTCTACACTGGCGCATGAGCCACAAGACGAACCCATGAAGGGATGGCGTCACCCGAGTGGTGGAAATCAAGAACGACCACCTGACTGTCGATTGACCACCACACCACACCTTTGCCGAGTGGGGAATATGTTCACGCCAGAGCGTGACGTCACCTTAAGGCGCGCACCCGCGCCCCCGCGTTCCCCCGCCACTGTCCTGCAGCTGTCAGGCGACAAGCAAGCAGCAAAAGGAAGCGGAAAGAGTCACCCTTATATACTCGCGACCGGCGGACGTGTACCGCTGCGTTCCGCGTAGCGACCGCATGGCACCGCCATTTTCTATCAGCACGAGTCACCGCGAATGACTTCGCCGCGAGTGACCTTCAGGGTGTGTTCGGCCCGACCAGACACCACTCCTAAATCAGCACGTGTGTACACACGCAATCAGCCCACCGCGTAAACCAGTGCACAACCCAAAGGGACAATACAAACATTATAACTAAGTGAACCAAGTTCAGCTCCTTCAGCACGCCGTCGACAGCAAGACAACTCCACCTAGGAAGCACGGTCACCAGCACTCATCAGACCCAGAGCTCCTCGACACAGGTATTTACCATCAATTATTCCCTACCTATTCTCTGGTTGCAGGAAACTGCTCAACCACACTTACCCCCCCTATCATCGAGCGTATAGCTAGCAGGAATCTGCGAAACTAGTAGGTAAGTATAGATATTTCTAAGATATACGCGCGAAATGTTTGCCTCCAGCTTCATTGTGTATACCACCACAATGTAAATATAGGTTATAGGTTGCAATTACCCTATACACAAGGTACAATTTGGTAGTCTTTAAGCTAAAAGTGAATCAGTAGAGACGTGATTCGGTTACGGAACAAGCCCGAGGTCCACCTGGTATAAAAGCGGAAACCTTTGCTTCGGCGCCCATCACCTGGCTATGGGCTATTTAGGCGGATTTAGGACTCTAGATCCGTGGCTATTACGTTATATTGTCGGCTCCAGTCAAGAACTTACAAGTAGTTCTGCTTATTGGAGTTGTCAAAACTGACACATAAAACCGCTATTTTTTTTTAGATTTTTATCTACATATGATTGCAACTGAGACACGTTGCATGTACCTACATGTGTTGTTGATACACGCGACGCTAACGCATGTTATGGTTTGTGCGGTTGATAAGTAAAACAACCAATATAATCATATAATATTCTATACTATGTATCTAATCTAATACCTATTCTTGTTTATCCTATCCTACTAATATTATTAACGCGAAAGTTTGCGAGTATGGATGTGTGGATCTTTGTTACTCTTTCACGCACAAACAGCGGGGGCAATTTTGATGACATTTGGCATGGAGGTAGATGAGGCGCTGGATTAACACATAGGATACTTTTCATCATCGTCCATCACCAAGCGGGTGTAAAAGCGTAATATGCTTGGGCACAACATAGACAAAGAGAATACAATAGAGATATACAAAATAATAAGATCTCCGCCTACGTCAAGATCGTATAATGATGACAGTTCTCTCAAAGTTTGTGCCAGTTCCTTAGTCAAAAGGCAAGTCAATTTGACAGCTCGATAAACTAGTCGTGCTCGGAGACCGTCAACGGTGATGAAATGTAACACAAACACCGTCAAGGGCGATGAAATGTAATGAAAGGTTTTTCCATGGTGTTAAATTTTATATGTATGTGTACTTACTTGTAAGTCCTGTATTTTATTATTAATGTTTACTGATTGAAATATTAAGTATTTAAATGTACTCATTTAATACTATTATAGCAATTACGTTTGACCAAGTACATATTTTATGATATTTTGATATAAATATAGACATGCCCTTGGAGAAATAATAAGCTAGGTACTCGAAGTACTAATCCTGCGCAGACGTAGTTGCGGGCACCATCTACCTAGTATATAATATAATCTAAATGTCGGAAACGGCTCCAACGATTTTCATGAAATTTAGTACTTATGAGGGGGCTTTGTGGGCGATAAATCGATCTAGATAAGTTTAATTTTTAGAAAACGTCGTTTTATCCATGTTTTCAGACAATGATAAACTGCTACAACAAACTGTTTTACCGACACAGCAACACTAAAGCTACTTGACAATAGATGGCGTTGTTAAGCAACACTAAGCCAAAAACAGGTAAGGTTTCTCAAAAAAAAACCTAGCTAAGCTCCGTCATTCAGGTACCTACTCGTAATAAGTATAAATTTTGTCAAAACCTGCTCATCCGCTAGGTACTAAACTACTGGTGGATACTAAACATGCGAGCCTAGCCGCGAGTGGAAGTTAGTACAAATATAAAACTTAGAGCACTCGGAAATAACGTTGCATTCGAATAGCTAAAATATTTTTAAGAATCGGATTAGTAGATTACCGGGGATGGGATAATACGGAGATTACCTACAACATCTAAACTTACAAACATTTCTCTTTTATAAAATTTTGGTATAAATAGAGTATGAGGTAAAGACCCTACAAACCTAATAACGATGCACTGATTTGAGGATGTGTCCATCAGGGCCCGATACGAGTTGTCTCCAATGGCGAATATGTGAGGAGGGATTTCGCCCATGCTTCTCTCTTGGTAGAAGTGTATTTGATCCATTGTGTATATGGGCAGGATCTCATACGGGTTTATTGCTATTAACATCGATCCAGTGTAAGTCTGAAAATAGGGAAATTAAAAACAATGAGGTGTTATGAAATTAATAACAAGTATCTACTATATTACAACAATTGATATAGTTTACTTGACTTGATGATACATTAGCACCAGCTTTCAAATAAAAATAATCATTAAAATCATCAGCATCTTCAGTAGTTGAAGAGTAAACTAATGCAGAGGAATTTTATCGTAGTGTTGTATAATAAAAAAACCGGCAAAGTGCGCGTCGGCCTCGCGCATGAAGGGTTACCATAATGTATAATAATATTTCAAGTTTCTACCTGTTGTCGTTATTAAGACCGAGAAACAAATGTAAAAAATCACGTTTGTTGTATGGGAGCCCCCCTCATATATAAATATTATTTATTTTTAATGTGTTCACAGAATATACTAGGTAACTAAACATTCTGGGAATATTTCAAACGTCTACCTGTTGCCGCGTTGTCAAAATTGATAAAAAAAACGAGCAAAAAATCACATTTGTTGTTATAGCGGCAACAGAAATACATCATTTGTGCAAAATTTCAACCGTCTTACTATCACGGTTGATGAAATACAGCCTAGTGACAGACGGACGGACATCAGAGTCTTAGTAATAGGGTCCCGTTTTACTCTTTGGGTACGGAACCCTAAAAAGGGTTTGAGTCTGTAATAAGGCTCAAGTAGTAATAATAAGTTCAATTTATACGTGGAGTGAAAACTTGGTATGTAGGTACCTATCTAGTTAGGTTTTGCTCAAGGTGTTTCCTACCTTTAGATATAAAGGAATGACGGATGACTCATATTGAGTAGATATGATTTACAAGTAGATAAACAATATATTTGTAGTAGATATACCACAGATTTCTGATTGTGCAATAATATTGGTGACGCCAAGTAAAGTGGACTGTATTTTCTTTAAACATTTAAAGTTATACATAGGTAGCATTTCTTGTTAAAGAGATGCAGAGACAATAGCACAATTTGCGAAAAACTTCGTATCGTAAGCGTCAACGCGTCACGCTTCGGTGCAAAAGGTATCAGTTATCTGTGTCACAGTTGCCCTAGATAAATGACAGTTTGTATGTATCACGTGAACGACACGTTACGTTACACTTACGCAGTTATTCGTGCTAGGCCCACAGGTTCGCTTTCGCTTGTGCAGAACACTAAACTAAACTAGCGAACTGAAATCTACAATTATCTAAACTAAGGTAGTTAATTCTTCTGTTTAATCCTTCCTATACCGTGATAAATAAAGCAAAAGATTTATGAATGAAACTGACGTATATTTACGTCTCTGGGACGCAAGGAGTTAAACTAAAATCCACATTCGTGTAACACGTAGAATGACCGTTCTATTCAATTGTTGGTAATTTTAAGCATTTTTTTTAAAACTCCTCTAACGTCGTTTGCAAAATGATTGGCGTTATTCAACAAAACACTTAGTAAGTACTTTTAGTTTAGCAGGTGAAGGGATAGGTATATAGCAACTTTCTTTTTATTTTTACCAGCACTCATTTTTTAGGTACCTAGCCCAAATATCTACGCAACTGGATTCCCATGTCTCCATACGAGTGGACTTGAATTTACTCGAGACTGCTATGCTATCAACATCCCTCCACTGTACCTGTAAGGGCCGGCAGAGGGCGCGCGCGGGCATCATACGCCCGCGTTCGTGCCCCTTCAATTCGATAGAAGACGAGCGGCCCTTAAGAATCAACAGACCGCCGATATTCACCACGAACAACCGGCGACAGTCAAGCCAATACCTGTGCCCAGGCTCAAGAGCGAGACAGCAGCATGAAATAAATAACCTTCAGTAGGTAACAAACACATCCATCTAAGGACATGACAGAAGCATACGAGAAACGCAGCGCAAGAAAGCGCGCAGTACCCCCGTGAGTTGTGATGGCTAACAAGTGCCACCTCCGGGTGGAATAGCGCGCCATACAACGTGTACAACACAGATTATATGTGTATACTTACATTATCTGCGTAGCGCTGTCACTATAGACACGCTACGCAGTCAAATGAGTTGCCGGGTAGTTGTGGCCACCCGAGGCACAGAATAATAAGTACAAGTACCCGAGGTCCGGCAGGGGTAAGGAACTAAGGCTCGATATCCCCCCCCCCCCCCTCCCCCCCAAAGCATCTAGGGGTTGAAGAATACGTCTGTCTGTCAGTCAGACAATTGTACATTGTCAATTTACTGCTGCGGAAACATAGTTCAATTGATTATCTTTCAAAACAAAACAAATAAATAAAATATAAGACGTAAGGATGTTATTTGTCTTACACCGTATTTTGTACACAAATCAATCTAGAAACACCAACAACCATTCTTAGCTCCTTATCTTTACAATAAAATTAACAAAAAACTGAACATATTTGATATGACAAAAACTAAACTGAAACTAACAGTAAAAAATTGGCTTCTAGATAAAGACTACGATGAAACGGAAAAGATTATGGAAATCCCAGAGTGAATACCTTAAGGACATTTAGCTTGTTTGTCCATATCCTTATACGTACCCGTTTTCTTATCCTCCTAATAACATGTGTAACTATTTGGTCTCGTCTTTAAGAGCTTGTTGTTGGTCTGAACAGACTAACGGACTATGGAGTTCCTGCTAAGGCTAGCCAATGCTCCATACTCAACGAATGAATCATTACATATAGGTACCACACTGATATGTATAATATATATATATACGCAAAAATACGCCGTTGTTGCAAAAATGCTGTTGGCTGTGAATGCCTAGAAAACCTTCGACTTGTTAGGTCTATTACCAACAGTTGGCTTCAAATATGCTTAAAAAATGTGATAATGAAACAAATATGAATTTTAAAACCTACATTTGATACTCTTACCTACCTGAAAGGCTAATAGTCCTTGCATGTCCTTATTCACATACTCGCTTTTACATTAAGAACACATAAATAAATAACAAAAGTGTTCATGACATTAAAATATTTCATACTAGACTACTAAAATTAGCTGTTTATATGCTCTGACATACAGGCAAAGAGACACATATATACACATAGGTACAGACTCACAGTTTACACATACAGATACATAAAGATACCTAAAGACACGGTCATAATTATGTACCCACCTACTTACAAAGTCACACAAATATACAGTCATCGTCATATCTGGCACATACAAATAAATGGTTTCATGATGTATAAATGCAACCAAGACACTAACGTTATAAGGTCGATAGTAGCAACTAATATTAACATATTTAAATAGCGATATTTTACGTATTAAAAAGTATGGGGTTTAGTTTAATGCGCCTTTTGGCATAGGTGTATAATACGGTTTGAAGTAAAAAGAAAGAATAAACTGCATTACCGCTTCTAATAGCTTACACTTTTGTAGGTCTGTGTCAGTATTGTTTGACGGGCACAATCACTCACTTAATAGAGGTGCGCGCTATAACTTTGTGTTTTAGGTACTTATTCTGTTAATATGTGTGTGTGTTAATATAAAGAGACAATGTTTGTCTATATGATGCGTATTAAAAGTAGTTAGGTTGTAAGTGAAGTTTCAAGTGAAGTGATTTTTGTTGTTTATTATTTTTGATGGGTGTTTCAAATTTTTCTTTTTTTGATTAAGGAGCATTATAATAACTATGTTAAATACTACAAAAAATGCAAGTAATTATTTAAATAAGATAGGTACGTCCCGCTATTAAAAATTACTATTATTTTGTTATATATATATTGTTACTATAGATTGGCTTTTGGCGTATTGTTCTGCGAACAACACCTACAGATCGCGCGGCGAGAGTTTGGCTTTGACCGTTATTGCGCAGAAGTAAAAAATTGGGTATCACAGGGTGGCTAGAGGGACGAAGGACTCTTGTCTCTCTCTGTCACATCGAAGACGAGGGACTCTTGTCTCTCTCTGTCACATGGCGCGACAGTACCCATGCGCAGTAATCCCCTCCACCCGAAGGTCAAAGCCAAACTCTCGCCGCGCGATCTGTACCTACAGTAATTTATGTGTAATTTGCCCAATTAACTTATTCTATATATATAATGTGTTATAGTATTATAATATCAATGTCAATGAGTTTTCTATTAAAATAACAAAAGTGTCATCGACAATAATGTCCAATACATTCAATGAATAGAGATGGTGGGAATGTGACCCCTGCAGGTAAATTGGCCCTCTGCGATATTTCTTATTTAGAAACATGCCATCTAGGAAAACTGTGGTGCAACGGAAAGAATGTGATACATTACATGTTCAATTTAACAACCAACCAATCGACTTGCGGACGCTCTAATTTTTTGTTTTTCGAACCAGCAGTGCAAGTACCGTAATAGTCGTTAAATTTGTCGAGTCTCAAAGATCGATAAATTTAAAGAATCGTATCGAGCCCTAGCAAGTATGGAACTCTTATCGACGACTTATACGATCGTCAAATTGTCGATTATTAAGAATTGTTTGCATTCCACAATTCCTATCATTTGAAGATTTCTACGAGCATTTCGCTCTTCTACGATCAAAAGAAGGCCGAAATCTATTTTAATTATTGAATACTAGTTGCACCCCTCGGTTACACCCGCATGGTGATAGATGATGACGATAATAATTATCATATTATGTGTTAATTCAGCGCCCCATCTACCTCCATGCCAATTTCATCAAAATTGGGCCAGCCGTTTGAGCGTAAGAGAATAACAATCATCTATTCATCTAAACAATACCCCCATATACCCAACGGAACTAATCAATATCCCCATTCCCGTCGCCTGTCGATAAGCTATATCGAAGTCGTTTTCAAAGCTGACAAAACAATCGTTAAATCGATTAAATAGACGATCTCATACGTAATTTTACAGTTCCATGTTAGGATTACCGTTATAATCGTAAAAACCTATCGAGTTTGTCTACCGACCGCTTAATTTTATACATTTATGAGAATTCTTTCTTAACTTTTTATTGCTATCTGAGGCCTCGGCAAAGTAAATTGTCTCCATCTACAAAAATAGACTAATTGGGATCCCGAGAAAATGAAAAAGACCATTGAAGCTATGATAACTAAGGTCAAAAATAAATTAGCCCCCTGATAAGATTTGTAAACCTTAGGTGGTAGGGAAGAAGCAGAAAGCATTTACTGCTGCGGAACCAGGGGTCTCTGTGTAATACTGTTTACTGCATGAGTGCATCAGGTATCTTCTGCCCATGATGATATTCCCTCGAAATAACTAAATAGATTTTTTTTGATGAAAGGTGCGACAGTTGGCAAAGTTCATCCAACTGGTTGGATACAATCTAATTTGTTCAACGAGTGGTTCAATTACTCGATACATTTAATATGGCCCTCAGGGGGCCATATAACCCGCACCTTTTCTCAATTTGCCAAACCGTCCATTTTTCAAAATAAATATGATTTTAATTAATCTGCGGTAGTTTTATTTCTTCCATGGTATGGCATATGTAGGTAAATGAATAAGAAACACTGGGGTTTATCATTTACATATCTCAGTCAAGTACTTTTTTAAGGTAGGTACCGATTCAAAGTGGGGGGCCACATTCACACCTTCTCTAGTATTTAGGTAACTTTTCAATAAAAATAATGATTGATTTATAAAACTCTCATTAGGATACTAAATATTAAATCTATCATAAAATAGGTAAATTGAACTGTGGGCCGAGTACGAAAATCTGTTTAAGTGTAATGTAATCGCATCGTTAGGCCCACAGTATATAATGCTTCCTCCGTCACTTGTTTATCTAATGTAGGTATTTGAGGCACTTGAACCTGGAAGCGACAGTTGCAGTGCCACCCTCAGGTTCATGTATTGCGTTTAACTACACTACATGACTTATTCATCGTTTGCTGTTACAGTAAGTACACACATTTTGCAATTGAAAGCAGCTATATATAGCGATAGGTAACCCTTGCTAAAGAGTCCTACAATCTGGGAATAGTAAAAATCTCACCATTTTTACTTTGACTTTAAATTTGTGTAAGCATATTTTATGTTATCTATGAGCATATTCATAGCAGGTACCTAGGGGATACCTAGGCGAGTTGTGACGGGGACGATTTCTCCCTACACACTCGTAGTTAGCGAGATCTTGTTTTTAATCTATATTAATGACTTACCTTATTATGTAGAGAAGAATCACGAGATTGTATTGTTTGCAGATGACACTTCACTGTTATTTAAAATTAAAAGGCAGTTACTAAACTATGACGATGTTAACAATGCATTAGCTAAAGTTGTGAATTGGTTCAATACAAATAATCTTCTCCTCAATGAGAAGAAAACTAATTGTATAAAATTCTCGACACCAAATGTGAGACAAATAGAATCCAATATACAATTGAATGGAACAGGGTTGGAACTTGTGGAGTCAACAGTCTTTTTAGGAATTACTATAGACGCTAAATTGCAATGGGGTCCCCACATTAAAAAATTGTCTAGTAGGCTCAGTTCAGCAGCTTATGCTGTTAAAAAAATTAGACTATTAACTGATGTAGACACAGCTAGAATAGTTTATTTTAGTTATTTCCATAGCGTTATGACTTATGGCATACTGCTCTGGGGATGTTCTGCAGATATTAATTCTATTTTTATACTGCAAAAAAGGGCTATACGAGCAATCTACAGTTTGGCTCCCAGAGTTTCCCTTAGACAGAAATTTAAAGACATAAACATTCTAACTGTTGTCTCTCAGTTTATCTATGAAAATCTAATGTATGTAAAGAAAAACATTAGCAGTTTTGATAAAAGGAGTGATGCTCATTCCATCAACACGCGAAATAAGCACAAGCTATCCGTACATGTAACGCGTCTCCACAGAATAAGTCATTCTTTTATGGGACAATGTATACGATTTTATAATAAAGTTCCCAATGTTATCCGAGATTTGCCTATTATTAAGTTTAAAATTACTATTAAAACTAAACTCTGTCAAAAAGGTTATTACAAAATTTCGGATTACTTGGAGGATAAAACAGCTTGGGACTGATCACTCCAGGATCTATCTACTCGTGTACTAAGATGTCAAAGTGTAGAGTGTCTTGCCCTACTGATACCATTATTATGTTCTCTTTTGTAAGGCAACACACTGGAGCTAATATTTGTAGTACCTAAGTAAAAACATTGTAAAAACATCTATATAAAAAGAATGGCCCCGAGTTTCTTGCCGCTTCTTCTCGGTTGGCTCTATGTATTTTGGAACGCGGCGGTAGGCTTTAAAGTACATTATAATGAAAAATTGACGTTCATAAGTGCGTCTTTGATGCCTAAATTGAATAAATGATTTTGACTTTGACTTTGATGCCAACAACGCTCGTTAGTCGCTTTAGACACGCGTTATTTCACTCATTACTCCAAAGAGAATAGTAATATACCGGAAACATTACTCGCCTACGGTGCACGAGAAGCGGTTGCGTAATTACGACCTCTGCGTGCAAAAAAATGTGAAAAGTAAGTTTTTCTACAAAATTTTGATTGAGTTTATATCATGTCTTATTACATGTTCGTTGTTGTGTTATTTTTTCTTAAGTTGTATTATTATTTAAGTTTCAAAGCGTGGCATTCATATTTTGTGTTTGCGTCGTGTTTAGAAAATTTGAATTATTATTGGCACCAAATCGTAATTTTGAGTTTAATTTTAAGACTTAATTTTTCTGCTGCGTTATTTCGACACTTTTTAAATTGCGATGTCTGTGCATTAGTACGAGTATATAAGAGTCATATCTTGTAAGTACAGTACGCAATAAGTCTGCCTCAAAAAATCATTTTAGGTTTACAAAAATTGGATTTGTGGTGTGATATCTATCTAAAAACTAGACTAAACTACACGCATATAAGTTAGCCAAAAAGTTAAAAAAAATCTCCTTAGTCATGGGAGGAAAATGAAATGGCAGAAGAAGTGGTGGAGTGGGTGCAGTGCCTAGAATGCAAAGGCTTGTCACACGTAGATTGTACTGGAGGCGATACGTTTGCCATAATTGCCTATCAGATTAGATTAGGATTTTCGACTCATTATAATATGAATGATCTCAGAGCCATGTCCTATTTACTTATAAGATATAATTACATGTTATGGGAATGCTATTTATTGTTTTTGTTGGTACCTGCTTAATGTACTTAAAGATTACATTACTTTTTTGCAAACAAAACTTGTTTTATTTATCTGTCACAACTTACCTCGATGATAGGGGAGTTGTGACAGAGGGAGTAGTTTTCCCATTTGTCGATTTTCTCAGAAACCGTAATACTTTAATTAATTTTGATCATTGTTTTAAGGAAAGGGAATGAATGGTGCTACATTCATTCACATAGGTCATTACTGTGGAATGTTTCTTGAGCGAGCTATGTCACTTAAATTAAAAATTGTCACAACTCTCCTAGGACTTCCCTACTATCCAAATAATAATCTTTACGTAGTAAGTAATTATACTCTATTTGATAATCTTTACCTTAGTTACTTAAAAATAGACTGTCGAAAGGATACAATTTTACACTATTTATCGGTAAAAGACAGCCCGCGATATAGCAGTCGCGGCTTACCCATGCTGGATCCATATCCACGATAAACATGTCACGTTCATAAACTGATTCATATATGTACTCGTATATCTATCGTATATTGTTTCTAGCATGGGTCTAGTACGCCACCGGCTGTCTTTTACCGAAAATAAATGTCAAATTTAATGTTATAATTCTAGGTTATAATATATTATTTCACTGAAGGTACATAGATAAATGAGTGCATGTATGTTTCCAGTAAATAATGATATAATAAGCTAGACGTATCAAGTTTACTATATTAATCCGCAATTTATAATAGGTCAGTGCTAATATAATGATTAATTTAACTTTTATGTACCTACCTACATATAGATAGGCAAATCAAGCAGACATGTAAGTATTACACCTGCAGTAACAATTATAGCAACAATGTAAAGAGAACAAATTTAATGTAGTTTGCCATGATTTGTATGATGATGTCCCATGTCACACTAACATGTACAACCTTTTCCAGTAGGTCAGAGTATGTATCGGAACTCTTACAAAAATATCTACACAATGTGCATACTATTTAATCTATGCACACATATAGGTATTATATATTTGTAGGTCAATAAAATATAATACTTACGTATATCAACTGCTGATTGTATCTGATATGCAAATTCCTCATAATCGTGTAC
Organism: Selenia dentaria; assembly: GCA_917880725.1. NCBI lineage: Eukaryota > Metazoa > Arthropoda > Insecta > Lepidoptera > Geometridae > Selenia > Selenia dentaria. The sequence continues at coordinate 9,929,174 of OU862882.1, read as the reverse complement.
TCTTGGAGTTCACCAAGTGTGATCATATCTTCAACTCCAGATCTAGAGGTGGCATGTAAGGGCTTCAGCACATTGTTGATTGTTGTGATGATTTTCTTGCCATCATCATCCTGGACTTCGAGCTTGTCTCCAGATGAATTGAGGACCTTCACAGCTATTGGGATGTCGAATTCTGAAGACCCTAGTGGTTTCAGCCATACCAGGTCCTGGAATTTATAGGTAGAGATAGTGAAAATAATAATAGAATAAAATAAATCACCACTAAAAATCGTTGCGTCATGCGTCACACTGTCACCCGTTATTGTTTAGCTTGTACAATAAAAAAGCGAACAGAATTAAACAATGAAAATGTAATAGAGTAAACTTACTGATAACCGCACACGGTCAGCCATTTTCGTTAGTTTGTGATTCCCCTCACTAAAAAACCTTTATAACCACTATTCATAAGCATTGCCTAAAGGCAACAACAAGACTGTCGAAGCTATCAATAATCCTGATTGCTTTATCACTTATCTCTTATCAGGGAATACTTATCTTAACTATTTACAGATACCCGTGTGTGAGCATATCATGTAAAAACTGACTGTAAACATTCCTAATTAAGTGGGATGAATAAGTATCTTTCACACTCATACCTCCAGACTAGGTGCCACTTACTGTGACACTGGAGACAGGACAGGTAAGGATTCCGATATCAATATTCCTGCTCATGTTTGTGTTAACCTCAGAAATCAAACCTGGAACCTCTTACTTCGAAAGCAAAGCTACCATCCAAGCTGATGGGCTATGAAAGTATTGCATTGTATATACACTCTTGACAATATGAAAAAAACTATATGAAATATAAATGTATTGATTTAAATACAAGATTTCAGATAAGTTAAAGATAAGTATTTTATAAACTGGCCCCTCTCTTTGATTGTTCCCTAAACTCACCTATAGATTGATCACTTTATGGTATACAATATGTAAACTTTTGTATAATAACTCAGCCTGTAAACTGTCATGCCAGTAAACATAGTCTCATTAGACCACTTTGTAGACTGACATACAACTAACATGCAAGTTTTTACTACATGGAGTAAATGTTTCTAAATTCAATGCTTCAAAATTATGTATATATCTCAGTGCTTGACAAAGCCATTGTTGAGTGGTTAGTAAACAGTTTATTTAAAAATATTACAGATAACTTAATTTTACATAATTCTAGTTCATTTCTTTTTCTCTTCCTTCTCTTTTTTCTCTGCTTTTATTTTATCTTCAGTTTTCTTATCATCATCCTTCTTGTCCTTTGCAGCTTTGTCTTCCTTCTTTCCTTCTTCTGCATCTCTGTTTGTAATCTTATTGTTGATAAGGTTGTGTAGAGCAATGATGGATCTCACAAGTGCAGCAAGATATACAACCAAGGATTGGTCATTTGTCTTAATGTATAGGTTATCGATGAAGCTGTCATTAGCAATATCAGGCAGTAAGTTAAATATATCTTGCAACTGGTATATAATCTGATGATTCATCGGCAATGAACCTTGACCAACTTGGATCAGATAATCTCTGATATCACTTAGCTGAGAATGGAGACCCTTTAATCCGAGTAACTGGTTGGTGATGCGTTGGGAAAGACTGCCAACAGTTGTATCTTTGATGTCTCTCAACAAATGTTCTACACCAACTTCTTCCGCCTCTTCAGCACCTATTTCACTTGGGACATGCTCAAAGGTTCTAGTGGTAGGAGTTCCATCATCATGGACCTCTTCTACAGCCCGGTATGCTTCAGTTGGCAGTCCTAAGTCTTTAGGCTTGGCATCAATGATGACTAGAACAGAGTTAGGACAGTAGCGTCTGACTAACTCATTAATTGCTACATCATTTTGGTGGAGTTTCGGTCCAGTGTGGTACCAACCTACAACCTTCTCTCGTGCATTGACTTTCTTGAACATCCCATACATGTTCTCTAGATAGTCATGGTCAAGAAACCAGACAGATTTATCCTTGTCATCTTCATCAAATGGCACTGAAAATGTTTAAAATTAACAATTATAATAATACAAGTAATAATCTCACAAAACACTAACATGAAATTCCTAATGAGTATTCATTATTTGAAACCAATATTGAGATAATCTCCAGTAACAACTGCACTTGACTACCAATACTGTAGTGATAGTACGCTTAGAGTTTGAAACAAAAGCAGGTAATGCATAGTCATCACAACTAACCTGCAAAACTATTTGATACGTCCAGAACGCCTTTAGCTCTCCAGCATCCGAGCAAGACGCCAACGACACGCTTCTGGTTACCAATTTTACCCATTCGGTTGAAATGGTCAACCACACTCAGGAGCACCAAAGGATGTACAACCACTTTTGTGGTCACAACTTCTTGACCAGGCATTGCGATTCTATATATCGAATCCCTCAATAGAACACAAAATGATCACTTTTATCAGGAGGGAATAACGACTGTTGTAAAAATATAAATTCAATACAACTTCTAACACTCCGAAAACAAATGCTGCAAAAGCACAAATTTTGCCAATCAGCGGTAGCAATCTTCTTCTTCTTCTTCTGCGGCTCAAAAGGTGCGTTCGTTTAGCTTTTAGGGCATTGGTTGGTGGCGTCAATGATGGCTCTTTTTTTAAAGCGTTCGTAAAGCTCCAAAACGTTATTTTTGCCAACACCCTATTCGAACGCTTAACTGAGCATAAGACCTTAAAATATCGCATGATTATGCTTTCAAATACATAGTTGTCAAAAAACGATCAAAAACAACCATGCTCCAGACGTGGGTCAAAAATACCTCTTTTTTAGCTTTCCGAACGCTGAACGAGACATGAACGACATTTTCACCAACATCCAAATTCGAACGCCCCTTGTGAGCGTTTTAGCGTTATTTTCGCTAAAAACGATAACAATGGTTCTATTCGAACGCACTAAAAGAGAAAACTAGTTCTGTGGCCTTTTAACATTGGAAGATGGAATTGGCACAATACGCAAGCCGCGTCATGGCCATTTAAAAAGGAAAAAAAAACATTGGAAGAATCTGCCAGTGTCATGATCTTGCACAGTCAGTATTAAAACTTGACAGTCATACATATTTCACAGACTAAAAAGGGGTACAAAACTCAGGCTATCCTGAGTATTTGTATTTAGAGTCAGCGCCACCATTCGAGTCCGATAGACGCGGCGCTGTTAGCGCGTAACTAAATGTTGCCAGTAACTTATGATAAAATTACTCATTTTATACTTATGCTCTAAAACTAAAGTTAGGAATTGTAAAATGATAGTAAAATATTAGTTCTACCCATGAAGTTATTTCAGACAATAGCCTAACGAACTATTTAAACGATAAAATAAAACAAATGTTCTGTATCTATTTATTTTTCATTTATTAGATATTTTTACAATAATTGTGATCTACTTCACATAATGGTTTTATACCAGTCATATCGCAATCGCTGTCACTCGTATCAAATAAGTCACTATCATGATCCGATTCAGTGTCGCTATTCACATCGATGAGTCCGTCATTTTTGAAGTACTCATCTTCAACATTTTTGACATGATTGCACTGAATGTGCCAGTCGTCTTCTGTGATGCTTGCAAAAGCAGCTTCAGTCAGTTCTACTATTTGTTTGGGATCTTGAGCAACATTTTTCTCGGCAACGCGTCTTTTGACAAGACTCCAAATTTTTTCTATTGGATTTAAGTCACAATGATACGGAGGTAACTTTACAACTTCATGGTTGAGTTGCCTCAGCAACTCACCAACTGCGTAAACTGGTGGCTCCTTGTATTTTTTTATAGTGTCATATAACACTGCTTTGGTCCAGCTGTCTTCAAAGAAAATATTTTTTCTCGTAGCCATATTTGCATCTCTGATTTAAGGTTTGACATGGTTGGAGCTTTGTTGATCTGCGTGCAGTGGTAGGGTGCGTTGTCCATAACTACCAAAGAATTTTCAGGTAAATTAGGTACTACCTTTTCAGTCATCCGCTTTAAAAAATTTGAGGCATTCATGTCATCGTGATAGTCAGCAGATTGCGATTGTGACCTAAAAATCAACAAAGCATTTGGCACGAATCCATTTTCTGATCCAGCATGAGCTATAATGAAGCGTTTCCCCGGTGAATCTGATATCAGCAAACCATCTTCATCTGCGCTTTGCCAACAACTCTTGGCATGATAGGTAGGGTGAATATATGTTTCATCTAAATATACTACAGGTCTCTTGTCTACCAATCTATTTTTTCTCAATCTTTCAATATATCTGGCCCGCCATGCTGTAATATCATAACGTTCCATCAACACTTTGCGTTTTGACTGACAGCGTTTGAAGCGAAATCCTAACCGTTTTAATATTCTTCGCATTGTTGTGTTGTTATATTATATATATATATATATATATATATATATATATATATATATATTCCTTGAAAGTTTATATCTTCTTTAAGTTCCATAACTAGCTTGTTTACCATTGGCAATTCTTTTTTAACCACATAGAATGCATGGATTTTTTGGCGTATCGCACAGAGGTCGAAATCGTCCAAATTAATCTTTTTCGGTTGCGGTCGGCTTTTCCCGGGGGTAACTATTTTCTTCGATGTGCTTGCCGCTACTTGTCCTTTTTTAGTTATTCGAGACACTGTCTTTACGGAAACTCCTGAAATAAATATAACATCAAGGTAAGTTTTGGTATATTTTCAATCACAATTAAGAATAAGAAAAAAACACTGAAGATATCGTCAATCAGACAAGGTTACATTAAATTATATCGTTTTCATCAATTAGGCAAAAACAAGCAGCTATGGCATCCCTAATATTTACCTGTCATGGCGGTGACTCTCATCTGCACATTATTTAGCGGGATTAAAATGTCTTTTTTCTTCTTTTCTAATTCACAAAATTCTTTCACTTTAAGAATTAGTTCACGAGCTGCACTTTTCACTACTTTTCGCTGCATTTGCACGGATATTTCAACAATAAACAATAAAAAATCCACAACCTCTACTCTTTACAAGCACTCTTAACAAACGGCAATATGGCGGAGCTGTCAAACTTAGTTCCTGTTTTTTCCGTAAGACTTCAGTGGTGGCACGGACTCTAGATCGCTTACTCAACCTATTACTGATGAAATAGATGAAGCACGTCATGAATCAAATTGAATCCCCAGACCAAGCAAGTAGGTGCTTAGTTGAAGATATATTCTTCTGTAGCAAGATGGTAACGACATCATGCGCGACCATTTGCCAAATACCAAACCATTTACGTACGGATTGGAGTTGTGGGGCCGTGCTGCCGATAGAAACAGAACTTTTGCAATGCAGAAGCGAGCCGTCCGCGCCATATTTGGAGTCCAGGATGGCACCTCATGCGTAGAACTTTTCCGGGAGAGTAAGATACTACCATTACCCTGCGAACTCATCTATCAAGTAGCCTTATTTACCCACACGCATCTGGATGTTTTTCGACAAAAGGGTGAAAACCGTAAGTGGAATATGCGCAGCAACAAGTTTAAAAATCAATGGGTGACGCCGGCGCACCGCCTCGCCAAGTCCAACAGATCAGTCTACGTGTTAGGGCCAGCTGTATACAACCGCATACCTGTAGCTGTTCGGGGTGCACCTTCCACCGTGACTTTTAAAAATAGATTAAGAACCTGGTTACAGGAGAAACTGTTTTATGACTTAGATGAATACTTAAAATTAGACATTATAATTTAATTGATTGTATTATTAAATTGATATAGTGTTATATAATTTAATAATTATAATATGTATATTATTTGTTAAATTCAATTCATCTAATTTATTATTATTATTATTATGTTACTTTTAATTTATGTTGTTAACCATTTTTGTTAACATGATGACGTGTAGCAATGGAGCTATAAATAAATTATTTGTATTTGTATTTGTATTTGCATTTACTGCGGTAATATATATAAGCAAAATAAATATATATACCACCAAGTACTTACATTGGGCGAAAAAAATGAAACCCATATGTGGATAACGCCACTGGAAGTTTTAAATTATGCTTTAGGCTGCCTTTTTTTTGCGCCAATGAAATTATTTTTAGCAAGCCCATGAACTATGTAATAAAACTGGTTTTTAGCATTCTGTTAGAAGGATTTTTCTCGTACATCATTTTACTTTTGGTTTTATTCTTGTCCAGTTTGCTAATTTAAAAACAAATGTCTTGAAATGTTATTTATGTTTTATTTCACTATATAAGTTGAATAAAATAAATTTGGAATAGAACAAGCCTTGCGCAGAGCACATTTTTGGCTGAATAAAAATGTAACCACAGGAAAAAAATTAACGTCATACATCATTTTCCCCTAGCCAATCAGGAGCCAGTACCTACGGTCTCAACAATTTGTTAGCAAGATTAACCATAACCGTCTTAACCGCCATGAAGTCTTTAGATATTGTCTGATCAATCGATGGATGGATATAGTCTGATAAATCTAAGATGTAGTCTGAGAATTAAGGTGCGTTCGTTTAGCTTATGAGGGCATTGGTGGCGTTTTCAAAATAAAAAAAAATAAAAATCTAAATCAATTTATTTGCATAAATATGGGTAACAAAGTTAGTATCATATTTTATCGGCTCACCATATTTCACCATTATTGGTATGCAAAATTTTAATAGATAATATTGTTATAATTATGAATTTATACAAATTTAATTTTTCATTGATGTCTCTTTTGTTAAAGCGTTCGGAAAGCTCAAAAACGTTGATTTTTTGCCACTTTTGCCCCTACCCTATTCGAACGCTCAACTGAGCATAAGACCTAAAATCGCATGATTATGCTGTCCAATACATAGCTGTCAAATAACGATCACAAACAACCATGCTCCGGACGTGGGTCAAAAATTGCACTTTTTGGTGGCAAAAATTCCTCTTTTTTAGCTTTCCGAACGCTGAACAAAAAGAGGCATGAAAGACATTTTCACCCACAGATTCCCAATTCGAACGCCCCTTGTGAGAGTTTTTAGCGTTATTTTCGCCAAAAACGATCAGAAGTGATCGTTACGAAGATATTCGAACGCACTATTAACGGCCGGTCCCAATAAACTATTTATCGCCGGTTTACCTTACTAAAGATAGATATTTGACACTTTTTGTATAGACGTTATGTCAAATTTCTATCGGTAGTAAGGTAAACCGTGGATAGATAGATTATTGGGATCCTGCATAAGAGAGTGTTCTCTTGGATTCGAGGTGGCACGTCAAATCATAAACACGCGAATTTTCTGGTATTTTGGTAAAATTATTATTTTAGTTAATTAATCTCACCCAGAATAGGTTTTTATGTTCCATTTCATTAGTTTATAGACATCACTTGTTAGTAGGTTCATTTCATTAGCGTTTTTAGTATATTATTGCGTGATGAATGATCCCCCTGATCCCAGTGGAGGCATGGCATTTGTCCAGCCGCCTTCCCCTGCGGCGTTTACATCAATTTCATCATCTGTTGACGAAAAGACTTTTGAAATAGTCAACAGAAAACGACGATCTGAAAAGCGTAAGGTGACTAAAGATTCCCGTAGTGACAATGGTTCACGATGAAACTACGTGTAAATTTACAGATGCGTCTGACGTTGTTCTCCAGGCTGGACAATGTACCCCTCCCAACTCCTTCTCCCCTAGTTCCTCTAGCCCCCTTCCTGCCGGACCCCTGCAGCTTCGCAGAAGTCTTCATTTACACCTATCGGTCGGCAATTATACGACGCAACAGATCGTGGCCCTTTTACGGCCCATGTCCAGAGGGAAGAGACTTCACCTACCGCTGGGACATCCCTTCACCCGGTGACATTTGGGAGATTCCTCTTAAGCCGTGCCCGGGAATTTCAAGGAATCATCGATGGCTCAATAAAGAATGTTGGTCGCAATCGTATAGCTCTAAACTTTCATTCCGCCATTTCAGCCAATAATTTCATCCAGTCCCCTTCATTGCCAAACAACAAACTTAGAACTTTCATTCCGTCGTTTAATATTACTCGGATGGGTATAATTCGCGGAATCCCAGTGGATATGACTCCAGAGGATGTTATGAGCGAGATGAAAGTTCCTGAAGAGTGTGGTCCAATTTAAAAAGTTCGCCGGCTCAATTTTAAAGTTTCCATTGACGGAGTTGTGACCTGGAAACCGTCGCAAACAGTTGTTTTGACTTTTGATGGTCAAATTTTGCCCTCTAGAGTTTATCGCCTAACTTGCCTAAGGAGCCCTGTGGCGCCCTCGTGATTGCTCCCAAGTGTTACAACCTGCGCCCGCGTCAAGAGTTTGCGCCGAGTTGGGAATAAATGGCTCTTGTGCCATACCTATAGCGAGTTAAGAGACGAAATTTTTGTCAGAGATAGTTGAATAACCAAGGAATCTGATACATAAACATTCATGTCAAATGTATTAGTAAAATGTTATGTTACACGAGGACAAACTTGACGTAGCCGAAAAAATCTGTATTGATGTGAAAAAATTGTAATTTAAAAATTTTACATTAATTCCTATAGGTTTTTTGCGGTAATTAAATAGTAAAAACACATATCTAACTAATTACATTCAAATATTTGAATTCGTAGAAGAAATAATATCATAAAAAAAACTTGCAATCTGACCTCAAAAATTAAGTTTTATCAATAAATAATGCTTACAAAGACAGGATTTTGATTTGATATTTATAAATATTTTGAATGTCTAGAACAGATATATTATTTTTACCTAGTAACATATGCTTAGGTTATTAATAATTACATAAAAAAAGAGCTACTTTGAAATTCCGCCAAAAAATGATTTTTTTTTCAACTTCGGGGCCCATTTTCTGGACTTAGACATGGTGATTTCTAAAATTTTTTTTTTATAAACTATAAACTTTCTTGTTGGTTTTTTATTTAATTGGAATTCTTATTAGAAATTCTACAAACCAAACTAGGTTTCAAAGAATAATTATTAATCAGAAATATTTAAAAAAAAAATACAAATTTTGATATTTTAGTACTAGCGAATTTAAAACACGACTTTGATTTTTTATCAATTCTGACATGATATGGCGTATTTATCATATTCTGAGTGGGTGGTATTACTTGACGAACTTATTTCTGTGATATTTTACAATGAAAAGTATAATCTATTCAAAATAAAGCAAATTATAACCAATCATAACAATGAGAATTAGCTTATCGAGAGTTGTCGATTCGTGACAATTTTTTTCGTGTAAATTTTGATGTCAGAACTTAAATCACATATTAACAGTAATCCTTACACATTCACGATCATACTCGTATTCATGTATAATTTGTATCAAAATCATGAGTTTAACCCTATTAATTCACTAAAAACTATAGCACAAAACATAACTTCACCGCCAACCACAGATGAAAATATAAACATTGATTATATATTTTTTTTAAAGTTCACAGATAGAACATGTCCGTGTGTAGTGTTGCCATAGAAAGAGAATATAATACGCTAAAGAATTAAACTCTATGGTTAAACATTGGGATGACTTTAAAAAATAAACAAAAGAAAAACGCGCGTGACACTTACTTGCAACAATTGTTGCGCCGACACTTTGGACCTCAAAAATCCTTGCAGTTTTGTGGCGCGGGCAAAGTAGTCGGTATCTATGTTACAACTCTTTCCCTGTTGCGGATTATGCCTTCCCGACTATTCAGTGCTTCCATTGCTGTAGATACGGACACACCATGACGCAGTGTCGGTCAAAACCTGCTTGTTTTAAATGCGGTTCTAACCACTTAGGAAAGTCATGCAACGTGGATGAAGTTGATGCGAAATGTTTGTGGTGTGGTGGCAATCACTTTGCTAATAGCAAGTGCTGCCCTGAAATGCAAAGGCATAATAACATTAAATCCCGTATGTCAGAATTATCTATTTCATACGCTGAAGCATCTCAGTTTTTCCCTGCATATAAAAAGTCCTTTGCTGAAGTTACTTCTACCTCTGTTGCAGCTCCTTTACCTAGTCCATCCTGGAATTTAACTACTGAACCGTCTACTGAAAGTTCATTACATGGGAGGAAGAAAATCTATGAAATCCCATATATTGCCTTCATCTTGTGTTGGTTATGATCGTGAAGCGCACATGAGCATCATTCGAGAAGAATCCTCTGGAGCATCGCAAAACGATTGTGCTTTATTAAATCCTCTGGCCCAAAAAAATGAGACTCCTTCTGTTCAAGCTATAATAGCTGAACTCCTACAGCCCTTGAATCTATTATCCTCTCTGTCTAATTCCTCCTCTTCAAGTAATTCACCGTCCAACGCTGCCTTCAACTTAAATTCGCTTATTTCCCTACTTCAAAATGGGTCCCTTTGACAGGATCTTTCAATGGGATAGTCATAGTATTTGCAACAAAAAATCTAATTTGATATTTTTAATAAATAAACAAGAAACCAAGCGTCTTGGCCGTCTCAGAGACTTGGCTTAGACCTGATTCCTTTTTTAGGTTGTCAGGCTATGTTGACGCTCGAAGTGACCGCCAGGATGGCTTTGGTGGTGTTGCACTATTTATTAAAAATAATATTAACTTTTCAAGTATTTCTATCCCTTTTCATAATGATGGTTTTGATGCTGTTGCTGCTCGCATCAACGATTTTACAATTGTCTCCATATACATTCCCCATCCTTCTAAATCTATTATTCGAAATTTAAGTTCAGTAATTATGTCTCTTCCTAAGCCCCTTTTTATTTTAGGTGATCTGAATTGTCATCGTATGGGGGTGCGGTTTGTCGGATGCTAATGGGTTTTTTTATTAGATTCATTAGGTAGTCTTAATCTCTGCATCCTTAACTATGGCTCCGCTACGAGAAGAACTCGTCCTAATGAGTTTACTAGTGCAGTGGATCTTTCTTTATGCTCTCCTTTATCTATCCTGAGCTCGCGTCACTTATGTCTTAGTGTGTTCTTCCGTCTACTCATGGTAGTGACCATTTTCCAATTCTTTTACGAATCTTGCAAAAACATTCCTGTCCTGCTTCAATTAAATCTCCCCTTCTTAAATATATAATTGACAATAACAGTTCGAGCTGGGATGTGTTCAATGATCGTACTGATTCCAAAGCCTTAACTTTACCTCTTATAAATTCCTCTAACATTATTACCTGTTCTGAGATGTTAGTACGATCTCTAGTAGAATGTGCTGATTTGACTTTCCCGGTTAAGAAATCTCATTCAGACAAAGTTCCTTCTCCTCCATGGTGGGATAAGGATTGCTCTGAAGCCGTTAGATCTCGCAATGATGAAGAAGCTATCTTTTGTCTGTCTATGACCCGTGATAATTTTATTGAATTGAATAAAATGATTGCAAAATCCAAGCGTCTCTTTCATGATAAAATACGTAATGATTGGAAGTCATTTTGCTCCAGCATAGGCCCCAATACTCCTTCATCTCTTATCTGGAAGAAAATACATAGGTATCGTCGCTCTCAATGTGTTCCTTATCGTAGTTGTTGCCCTTCCCGAGTTTGGGCTGATGCATTTATGGACAAATTGGCCCCTCATTATTGTCCCATCATTCAGAATTACCATCTCTTTCTAATCCCTTTTCTAATGACCCCCTCCATCAACCGTTTACACTTAATGAGTTGGAAAACATTTTGAAATCCGTTAAAGATTCTGCTCCGGGTATTGACGGCATACCATATTCCTATGTTTCTAAAGCTAATGTCCGCCTTCAGAACTATTATTTAACTTTGGTTAACACAATTTTTGCAACCGGATTTGTTCCAGTTTCTTGGAAGTCTCAATATATTATTCCTATTCCGAAACCTAATAAAGATCCGTTGGACCCTAACTCTTACCGTCCTATCGCTCTCTCTTCAGTCTTGACTAAAATTGCGGAGCATTTGATTAAGAACCGCCTTGAGTGGTTTCTTGAGAGCAATGAATTACTCGCTAAGTGTCAATACGGCTTTAGAAAAGGCAAGAGCACTATGGACAGCCTTGCCATTTTTACGACTGACATACGACTTTCATTTACGCGCAATGACTCTATTATAGCTGCTTTCCTAGATATTTCCGCAGCCTATGATAGTGTCCAACTTCTCCTTAACGATTGAGAATTCCAGCTAAATTAGGCAATTTTATTATGAATCTTCTTTCAGAGATATATGTATATCTCCGTTGCAGTGATTCTTCTATTACTTTTAATAGGGTCATTTGGCGGGGATTGCCGCAGGGCTTTGTCTTAAGTCCACTTCTATATAATGTATACACGTATGATCTGGAATCCTCTGTTGGTCTAAGTCGTATCCTTCAATACGCTGATGACATACTTGTCTACAGCTCTCATCACAAAATTGATGTGGCTAGTGAGTGTATTTCCCATTCCCTTGAATGTTTAAATGACTGGCTTCAAAAAAAATGGTCTAGATTTATCTCCTACAACGAGTAATATTGTTATGTTTTCTCGTAAAAGAAATCCTCCTGATTTAAATATCTCTATTAGTGAGTGCAGAATTCCAGTAAAGGAGTCGTTTAAATTTTTAGGTCTCTGGTTGGACAGTAAACTATATGGTCGTCAGCATTGTGAATACATTTCAAATAAGTATGAGAGGAATATTAACATATTACGGTGTTTGTCTGGGGTGTGGTGGGGTGCCCACCCTTTTACACCCCTTATAATGCCATTATCCGTAGTGTCTTGGATTATGATTCCTTCTTGCTGGAACCTGCACGTAAGCGAGATCTTACCAAACTTGATCTAATTCAATCCAAATCACTCCGGATTATTACTGGTGCTATGAAATCATCTCCAATCAACGCTCTTCATGTGGAGTGTGTGGACCCTCCTCTTCATCTTCGTCGTTAATTCATAGCTAATAGATTCTTCTTCCGTTCTAGTCATTTCTCTAATCACCCTCTCATTCCTAAACTCCAACTTCTCAAACAATATGTTTACACTTCCCGTTTTTGGACTTTTAAAAAACATCCGCTGCTTTTGAAAAGTTATTCAATCTTTAAATTGCTGAAGGATCCCAAGTATCGGTCTACTAAACTATTGATTTATAATATTAATTACTTTGTTATAATATCGCAGCCAGAAATAATTTTGGACGTTGGTATCTGTAAGGGGGACCTCTACGCTGATAAGTATTTTCAAGAGCTCTTGCTCAGGAATTGGCGTGGATGGCATACCATTTTTACGGATGCCTCAAAATTGACTCAGGTTGGATGTGTTGGTTGTGGTGTATTTCACTCCCAGTTTGATATTGTTCAAAAGATAAAATGCCCTCCTGAGTCCTCTGTTTTTACAGGTGAATGTCTAGCAATTCTTGAGGCGGTAAAATATATCCTTCTCTTCAAACTTCGTCAGACTATATTTTTTTCAGATTCTCGTAGCTCGCTTCAATCCCTTCTGTCTAAACCTTTTCAATCTAAATATCACCCGATTGTTCTCCTAATAAAAAAATATTTATCTGATTGTATTGATAAAGGGCTAGAAGTGGTTCTTGCTTGGATACCAGGACACCTTGGTCTTTCTGGTAATGAACGTGCTGATAAAGCGGCCAAAGAAGCGGTTTCTTGTGGTGATAAGGTCCCGTTTATTAATTATAGCGTTGACCTTATCTGCCTCCCTAAAAGTTTTCTTTATAAGTCATGGTCTACATACTGGAGAACGACTAGCTTATCCAAAGGCTCTGGTTTTGCTAAGATCCAACCAGAAATACCAAGTAAACCTTGGTTTTCGCGGTGGTACTTCGGTAAGATTTATACGAGTACGTCGACCTTAATTCGCATGAGGCTTGGTCATTGTTGCTCACCTTCACATTTAACAAAGATTCATGTGAAAGATTCCTCTATATGTGAATGTGGCCTGGATGAGGGGGATCTCAACCATATATTCTTTTCCTGTCCATTGTATGATAATGTTTTTTTCTACAATTCTCTCATATCATTAAAAGTCTCATTTCCGACTCATATTCCTGAACTTTTATCATCTACTAGTATTGATATATATAAAGTTTTCGTTCACTTCCTTCTATCAATAACATTCGTTTATAATTTTGTACATATTTATTTGTTTTTAATGTAGTTTGTTTATGTACGAATAAGTTTTCTTTAAGTTATTATTCTTTCTTATTGTTATGTGTTTATAAATTAATTTTTTCATACAAATAAGCCTATTCTGGTTCACAGTTTGCTCTTTTTTGATGTGATACTGGCACAAATGTCATGTTGACAATTTCCACAAAAAAAAAAAAGAAAAAAAAGAGTGTTCTCTTAATATTTTATTTGAATCAAGGAATATTTAACTCTCTACCGAGACAGTCTGTCGCAACTACATAGCATGAAAACGATGTATGAAACGGGGCAGAACTTTAATGGCGGATATATCTCTCTCACTCACGCAATATATCGCTTTCTTTCTCTCATTGTCAATATTGTCATTGAAAATCTTTGTTTACGAGTTGTTTTTATAGTTTAGTGCAAAAATATAGTCAAGATATCCGCTGGAAAAAGTATGGTAAGTATTATATTAGAAAATATTGAATAACATACACACAAAAAAAACATACAGACGAACATATAACCTCCTCCTTTTGATAATCAGTAAATAAGTGTTATGTACCGTGTGTAATCCACGGGGAACTACTTGTTCAATATAAATCTTTTTCTCATTTTGGGCGGTTCATTGATATATTATTTATTTATGCTTTCAGCAAGAAGATAGCATCAGCATAGCTATTTAATCCATGATGCTAATTCCTGAATTTCAACACCGCATCATACGTCATCAACAGGATTTTCATCCTTACTATGTCAAGCTACTTTTGAAAATGGCATACTATCTTCAAAGTTGCAGAGTATTCGTTTAAAAGTCACCAAATGAAGAAAAATAACGGAAATATACTTATGTTACATGAATATGGACTTATAACCTCAAAAGTTGTTGGAACGAAATTTACTTCAAACGTCCCATAAAGTTATTGAGACATTCCATTACTATACCATCTTAAAACAATGTAAATAAATAGTTAGTTTGCTGATAAATATCAAATTTAAGTTCCAAAATTAAACTGAAACTCGCTTTTCTTGTTTTGACGAAGTTCTGTTGGCTTCTTACATTCTGCAGCCCTCTCATCTACACTTTTAATATTTTTTTGCACAGCCAATTTTTCTTATGCGAACATTGACTATGCAAAAATATTTAAAAGTGTAGATGAGAGGGCTGCAGAATGTTATAAGTCTCATACCTAGTAGTTATGGAATCGATATCGATACATTTCGAATAAAAGGGGTGCACATCCCTATTTTATCCCTAATGTTGGCAGATTTGTTAAGTTCGTCAGATTGGCTTTCGGAAGAAGAAGAAGAAGAAGAAGAAGAGGTAGCCCGTTTTGACGTTTAAATATTACACTTTTTATTGTCTATGAAGTCCCGTCTCTTCTCTATTTATTATATTCGCTTTGTACCGAGAGATTTGAATGGATGGGATAGGTAATGGGAGATAATTTTTAATTTTAACTCAGTTCAGTCAGCCAACTCCCAGCTGCGACCCAGCAAGGGCAGCAAGACAAGACATGGCACACAGAAGTCTAACTTTCGTTACCGGCAACGCCAAGAAATTAGAGGAGCTTAGGGCTATTTTAGGTAACAGTTTCCCATTAGAAATCATTAGCCATAAATTAGACTTGCCAGAACTGCAAGGTGAAATAGACGAAGTCTCAATTAAAAAGTGCCAAGAAGCTGCTAGAAGGCTAAAAAAACCTGTGATAGTTGAAGATACATCTCTTTGTTTTAACGCTCTAAAAGGTCTTCCGGGTCCTTACATCAAATGGTTCCTGGAAAAATTGGAGCCAGAAGGCTTGAATACTCTCCTGACAGGTTGGGAAGATAAATCTGCTGTAGCTGTTTGTACTTTTGCATACTGTGATGGCGAGTCTCAAGATCTAAATGTACTCCTGTTCCAAGGTAGAACTAATGGTAAAATAGTACCCCCTAGAGGCTCAAGATCTTTTGGCTGGGATTGTATCTTTCAACCAGACGAAGAAAACCTCACTTATGCTGAATTACCAAAGGAAAAGAAAAATAGCATATCTCACAGATATAAAGCTCTTGATAAGATGCATAAATACTTTTCAAAAAATTCATAAGTCCAAATTAAAAAGTATAAAAGTAAAGAAAGTGTTTCTATTGTTCATAGCACAAGATATAAATGATTTGTCAAGGCAGAATGCTTAACTAGACATGTTGCAGTTCTTGGATAAGTAGGTTGATTACTGCAAAATCTATTGTATTATTGTATATATGGCGAATCGCGAGTCAACGGATTAATGCCTTTATGGATTGTCATGTGTCACATGAAAGTACTGCTCATTAAAAATCATGCATCTTGAAATCAATATTACAAGATGAACAGCACTTTATTATGTGAACTGGATTTTGTGAGGTAGCAAATATGTCCAAGGCAGAAGGTGTGTATTTCAATGCTGGCAAAGGTCATATTGTAGTGGATGAAATAGTTTTATTTAAGTTTGCAAGTAAAAGTAAGTAACTGTTGGGAGCAAATTATCTTTTCTTTGTACGCCCAGCCCTGCCCCAACTTCCTGCAGCACATCCTACCAGAGTAGGTGGAGTAAATCTTTCTACCACAATTATAGCTCAACACCACTTAGAGAGAGACGTAGAGAGACAGACAGCAACATCTCTATGGACACTTAATGAATGGCATAAATTTTAAATAGCCCTCAGTTCCTGTCGGCCTACTATACCAGACAACAGTGGTGGTTATAACATAGTATAAGTAATAAAGACACTTTGAAAAAATTGCCCACCCACTGAACAGTACCTTTGTTTGACTAAAAATGTAAACATAAAGTGTGTAGTCAAAGTAGTGAAGGCAAAGACAATGTAAGAATTTGTTTTTGACCAAGCAAGTGAAGTGAGCGAAGTGTTGGCTTTAACTGGCCAAATTGACTTTCATCTGTCCATATGTTTGTATAGTTATAGGTTGTATGTTGGTCCTGTACAGGTTGTTAAATTTTTCATATAATCTTGATGAAATTTGGTTCTAATATTAAACATTTTTTTTTTGCCATCGGCAATTTTGAGTGGGAGGGTGCTGGAAAAAGGGTTGAAGCTTGCTGTGACGTTATTTGCCCACCGATTTTATAAAATTTGGTACTCACATTAGGTAGGTACCTGAATGAATAAAAGAATTTCGAACATGAGCATAGTTGGTCAAGTGGTTGCCAAGATAGTTTGTAAAGTTTAAAACTGAACAAATTTGGTAATATTGGGCAAGAACATTTGGCAGGTACCAACATTTTGTAATATTGGGCAAGAACATTTGGCGGGTACCAACAACATTTTGTAAATTTGGTAATATTGGGCAAGAACATTTGGCGGGTACCAACAACATTTTGTACCTGTTGGACTAATAGAACCTCCTCCACAGGAACCTCACAGGAAATGGACCTGCCTGAGTCTCCCTATGGTTCTACGAGCAATAAGGTTGACTTCATTATGACCACCAAGAGACAAATATTCACTGATATCTCCGTGATCCACGGGGCGAAAACCTGTAGTGATCACCGAGTGGTAAGAGGCACATTGAATATTAATGTAAAACTTGAGTGGTCTCGTCTTTTGAAGTCTACGCTCCGACCAACTCGTGCCCATATTCAAGACCCCGAGATCTTTCAACTTGAGCCTTGAGCTGTCCAATCGCTAAAAACTGCAGTCTTCGGATGATGCTGAAGCATATAGGCGGCTCAATAGATGAATATGGAAATCCTTGCGACACGACATCCGGGTATATAATACCAATCATATTAAAAAGACGCTAGAGCGGAAAAAAGGCTCCAAAGTGTTTGCAAGAGACATGTCTATTGGGCAAATCCAATAAAATTGCCTGTAAATACTGCAGTGCAAGTACCGAACTTACCGATCGATAAATTTGAGTCTTGAATTCGTCATACTTCGAATAAACTGCAATATCGATCTTGTGTCGATCATTGCAAGTAAGTAACAAAATTATGCGATCGGTAGACAAATTCGATAAGCTTTTACGATTATAACGATATCCTAGCATGGAACTGTTAAATAACGTTTGAGATCGTCTATTTAATCGATTTTAACTATTGTTTTGTCAGCTTTGAAAATTACCTCGATATAGCTTATCGACAGGCGATGGAAATGGGGATATTGTTTAGTTGTGTTTGATCTTACTAATATTATAAACCCGAAAGTTTGTAGTTATGGGTGAATGGATGTTTGTTATTCTCTTACACTCAAACGGCAGGCCCAATTTTGATGAAATTTGGCATGCAGGTAGATAGGGCGCTGAATTAACACATAGGATAATTTTCATCAACATCGTCATCTTCCATCACCATGCGGGTGTAACCGCGGGGCGCAGCTAGTATTCAATTAAAAATTAGCTTCGGACTTTTGAACGTTTAAGAGCGAAATGCTCGTGTAAATCTTCAAATGATAGAAGGAGGCATTGTGGAATACAAACAATTCGTAATAATCG
The DNA here is from genome assembly GCA_917880725.1 of Selenia dentaria. Lineage (NCBI taxonomy): Eukaryota > Metazoa > Arthropoda > Insecta > Lepidoptera > Geometridae > Selenia > Selenia dentaria. The sequence continues at coordinate 9,910,669 of OU862882.1, read as the reverse complement.
CTATACTGTCGACAATTTGACGATCGTATAAGTCGTCGATAAGAGTTCCATACTTGCTAGGGGCGATACGATTTTGTATCGATCTTAGCGACTCGACAAATTTAACGACTATTACGGTACGTGTACTACTGAAGAGAGAAGACGGCAGTGTAGTGTCGACCACAGCAGAAGTGTTAGGAGAGGTCCAGCATTTCTACGGACAGTTGTAGCTACTCCTCGGTCGCTAATACTGTTAGCAGCTCGGCCAATGACCCATCTCTTCTGAAAATGGGTGGAACACCGGTACCTTTCAGAAGCTCCTTAATACCCTGTTACGAAAATTCGGGATGTCTTTTTATAAATACCTTCAACCAGTCTTTGCCAGCGCTATTAGCAGTCTCATCAAAATTGTGCATTGTGTTATTCAGCATGCAACATTTATACACTAACCGACGCAGTATCCTTGGTGTGATAGGTAAACTTATTTCCGCATACCTGATTATTCTCTTCACAAGATCAGCTTCCTGTTTCAGGAATTTCAGGATTCAAATTGAATTGAATCATTCAATACGTGCTTACTACCCAAGCTGTTCACCACAACACCACTCTCGACATGATTTCTGAGGGTTCTTGGAATCTTATTTCTTTCTGCAACCGCATATGTATACCTATAATTTCTGTCTGTAATACTGTAGTCAGATAGGACCAGCGTCATCATGTGACCACAATGCCCGTTTAGGAGGCATCGTGATCGTAGACACTGGAAACGAGGATTATAAAACTAGGCTACACTCTAATAAATTGGTAAGATACGACAAAGCTGTTAGAATTTACTTAAAATAAGAATAAAGATAGATGTAAAACTAGAAGTAATATAATAAGGCCTACTGCAATGTTTATAGGCCTTATATTACCCATGGGCAAAGTATTTAGGAAAAACGATTAAATACAATTTGGAATGTAGGTACCTACCTCATTATTTAAGAACCAAAGGTTTGACCAGCGAAAATTAATACTAATAAGTACATATACTAAGTGTAAGTAGATACGTATATATATATAATAATATAACAAATAGGTAATTATGTTTTACCGGATCCAATTTGTATTAACTTGTAGTTACCTAGGTGGAAATCATGTGTGAGTGAGCACCTTGAGCGCAAAGTCGTATTTTAAACAAGATTTTGAATGTTAACATGTTATTGTTACATGTTATTTTTAAACACAGCCTAACAAATCGTCACTTCTTAGCCTAACAAATCTTAGGTCCTCGAAGGGGTAGGCAGCAGCGTTCTAAACACCTACGTTTCACCAGATGTTATGTTTTGGTCCCATGTAGGTAATACAGGGCGAACCTATTGCCATTTACGCAAGACCAAGCGAGCGATGCAGCTGGCGGGTCAGCTAGTCAGACAATAAAATGGCCAATTAACCCAAGAGATATAAGTACTCTAATTTATAAGCAAATGTAAAGATTCGCGAGCATTATCTGATAAACTTAAGGCCGATTTCTACAACGCCGGCCCTGGGGTAGAGCGAGCGGTCGTTCTTGGCGCCAAAACAGCAAATAAGAAAAACAATGTCATACAAAAAACGGCCAAGTGCGAGTTGCTCTCGCGCACCGAGGGTTCCGTACATTAAGAAAGCATCTAACATTGCTCTAACTCAGTGGTTCTTAACCTTTTAGTAATGAGGGACCATTTCACATTATTTCTGTATTGCCATGGACCACCAATTGTTACTGGTATGTAATATACAGGAAATATTAATGAATAAAGGATTCTTCAATCTATAAATGCATGTTCAAATACATAAAATTGTATTTAACCCGCAAAATCGTATTTCGTATCTGTCGAAATTAGGTTAAGTCATAAACATTATAACACATTGTTAATAAATGTGTGCGTGTTAAATATACGAGTGTGATGAAAATTTTATAAGTATTCCAGAGACAAGTAGGAGCCTATGTGTATTATTGTTAATGCGACTTTTCTCACTGCATAGGTACTCATTTCTAATTTTGAATTCTAGATTCAGTTCTCAGTATACCTCGAATCTTTGTGAAAGAAATTGCCATTTGGCTCCAAAACTTGAAGATTATTTTTTCTGTCGCGTATATATTTTTCAATTTGATGGCTTCGCAGACCACTACGGATGCTTTCAGGGACCGCAGACCACCGGTTAATAACCACTGCTCTTTTTTTTTTCTCGCAGAGTAATCCTTTATGGATACCACCGGCCCCGGGGGGAGCATGGTGGTTATGTGGGAGTCTCTGCCAGAAGGGCAGCATACCCACCACACCTATGCAGTGTTCCGTCACTGGTCTGTCCCGGGAACGCGGGACAGATTTCGCACACGACCGCGAACCCGCCGCGGCTGTCCGTTGCCGGACCCTTCTCTCTTACAGCACGCCAGAACACTTGGTGTGCCACAACCGCCTCAGGGGACCAAACCCGCAGATGGACGCCAGACTCCCCAGAGTCTGGGCGCCCTAAGCCCCCCTACGATGGGTCAGGTGAGTAGCCCCACCGCCTGCTACTTCGGCCGCAGAGGATAAGAACAGCGGCGCCTCTCAATACCGACAGTCCTCTTCCCCTACCATCTAACGGTGGCGGCCCCGTCAAGACCGCGGAAGGCAGAAAGAGCGGCTCACCGTAATACCGGCACTCCTCTACCGCCGCGGCCTTTAACTCTCAGCCGCGGTGCCGCCTATACGACACCGCAGCCTACCTCAGTTGCAGTGGCGCCCATACACCACCGCTACCTACATTGACCGCTCCTATGTGGACTTGGAGGGCAAATCCCATAGGAGTGGTCCCACCTCGAGCCCGCCAGCTATCGGCTATCACTGGCAGGCCCATTGGTTCCTCTTAGCTTCACCGTGGTGACCCAAGCCACGGCTACTGAGCCCCCCCGCCACGGCAAGGCGGAAACCTTCGGGAGGGAAGAACCACTACTCTAACCAAAGACGAACTAAGTAGATTAAAGGACAAACGGTCATATCTTTTCAGTTGATACCATACCAAGTCGGTTTCATAAAATTCCTAATTAAATTACATATAAATTATTATTACATTGAAGTAAATAGGTCAATAGTTATATAATTGGTACCAATTCGTTCTGAGACAGCTGTAGTTTATCGTCAAGGTACCTACTCCAGAAGAGAGTCCTACTATACCTAGGCCTTGCTTATTAAACTCTACACGCTCCTCAGATAAAGCGTCTTGACAGACAAACATACTGACAACAGAGTGATCCTATATATCATATCCCTTCTTCCTTTTGAGGTACGGAATCCTAAAATTGGCATTCTGAAGGCCTTTTGAGAGCTGCAGTCACAGAAGAGTCTGTGCTCTATGACTAAATGACGCAGTGCTGTGCGCCTTTTTACGTTACATTAATTATTTCCAATGAGTGGTTCGCTTTTGTTTAATGAGATTGAACTATGTAAGTACTTATGTAGTTGTATCTACACGTCAAAACAGATGAATGGTGGTTCAGGGAATTATTGCGAATTAAAATAAATAAATTAAGGTGAAATGGTAGAGACGTTACACGGATATTGAGGGGGTGAAGCAGACGCAGACCGCCGGGCGGCGCAAGGGGTCTAGCCAGCATAGCCACTCGCGGGCGTATGGTTACTTGATAGTATTCTACTGACATATGATTTTCAATTCGCCTGCGTTGTTAACTAATTAGGTACGTTATTTTAAGTAGGTAATTATAATGGTGTAAAGATTTATGACAAGATTTACTAATACCATTATCATACTAGGCTATGGGTGTCTTTATTGTATTGTATTGGCACGAGTAAACGATTAAATAGTTTTTGTGATTTTCAATAAATTTTATTTTGATTACCTATTATATGCCAAAACGAACAAACTATAAGGTACCTAAAAGTAGTTTATAATATTAGTTATGCATTGGTTGGACCAAAATACTTGCTAATACTTGATAATAAATACAGTTTTATTATTAATATTAAACAATAAACAACACATACTAAACAAATATTTTTTGACCATGTTACAAATAAAACTAGGGCTTGAATAAGATAAAACCGGTATTTGATACACAACCAGGTCAAGTCCTATCAAATACCGGTAAGATATAAAAACCGGTATAATTAAATGTTGTTTTACTAAAATCCAAAAATCAACTTCAACTAAGGTATAAATTTCGTATACACATAGGTATTGTAATAACAACTTTTTTATTAATCATGACATTAATACTGAAAGCTTAAATAAATGCAGGTTTTCAAAAGTTTTCTAAGTGCCCTTCAGGCCTTCACAAATGTATTATGTAAGTCTAGTATAATTTTTTATAACTTAATATATACAGGCTGACTGGTTGAACACTTTACATATTGATATATAGTGCTCAGTACTCGATTCTCGTTCTAATTAAGAAAAAAAAATAGGTGCCTAATATTTACCTAATTTAACTTTAATTGTCTACTCAAAACAATAAACATGGTCACTCGCGGCGCGCGTGTAGTAATGATCGTCGGCGGGCGGACGACGATCGCGGCATCCTTTGATTCTTGTGAACGCGGCGCGGGCGGCGCGGCCCTTTGGGTCATTAACCCCGTTCGGACGCAGCTTGATTCCTTTGAACGCGGCGCGGCGCTTTGGGTCATTAACCCCGTTCGGACGGTGTCCATAATTTACGAGTTATAGCACATTCATAGAATGAAGGTTTCCTCTGTAGTTTAACGGTATTTTTTTAATTTTATTTTTTTAAACGTTTCATGTGGCCATGAATTATCATGTCCTTGTTTATGTAAAGTGTTCAACCAGTCAGTCTGTATATATATATATTATATATATATATACATAAGTAAAAAAAAATGTCCTCCTGTATTCCTTTAGTAATTATAAAAAGAAGTTTAAAATATAAAATATATATATATATATAAACAATGCCACGGACCCTTTGATGTCTGTGAACTAAAACATTATAAATAAAAAAATCTTATTGATAATAAATAATATCTAAAGAAATGGTGAGATTTGTATTTCCAAAGTTATGAGAAGAGATTTACAGTAAGAGGTGAGTCTAAGCTACAAAACAAATAGTTACTTCTCAGAGCCTCTCAACGACATGCCACGGTTTCGTCTTGAATCTACTAACTTCGGAAGCATATTATTATGCGTCTGGTGGAAAGTAACAAGTTCGGCCTCCATTTAAGTAATAGCATAAAGTATTCATCTTTTTTATATGAAAACGTAGGTTTTTTCATTCTCTCCTCCCCAAATACCTAAAACGCTGCTTTGTTTATCAGTAACTCGTAATTGCCATTTGACCTGATAGTACCATTTACTGTGTGTATTTATTTTTGTAGGTATTTTATAATATTAAAAAAATTGGACTTTGTCATTGGCCATTTTCTTCAGATTTTTATGAATTCTGAAGATGCTTCCTTATTGTCTTCATCAGACATATCAGGTGTTGCCACTTGTTCCCCTGCATTCCCCTATGATTTTCGAAAAGGTTAACTCTATTTCTTTTTATTTTCAACGCGTTAGGTTTTTTCTATGATGCTCTCTTTTACTTTCTGGTTTTATTTTTCACACCGAGAAAGTGAACTTCCCCGAATTTTCGACCAACGATTGCAGCTACACCAGATAGCGCTTTATATAAGTTGCCATATGAGCGTTTGCACCATGATTTGTCTGCAAAAAATCAATTATGGGAACACTATTTATTGTTTCCTTCTTCGATTGCTGCTTCCCGTTCCTTTGCAGCAGCGCGTTCCATCACCTCTACCGCTGTAGCCTCCAATTCATTGAATATATTGCGTAATACTTTTCTCGAAAAATAGGAATATCCATGGCTGCCATAGTTTTCTCAAATTGTGAGTATCCGATATAAGAAGCTACAATTCCAGAAATTGCTGCAGTGCGTTCAGGCCGGTATCATTATTTATATCATCCGAACACACTTCGAAAGTTTTCTTGCACATCTTAGACAACTAAAATTTGAAACAAGCCCATATCTTTTTTCCGTCTGTAAAGTCTCTTACCAAGCAGCTGAAATCACACTTAAAAAGAGGGTTGTGCTTTGAGTTCTTCAATTGCTAAAAAAACAATATCTACTATTCTGCGACCTGTCGATTCTTTTGTGCTTATCTCACACTCCGGCTCTTCTAGGAATGGCATTTCTTCACTGGAACAATAGATACAAAATCATGTTGAACATTTTTATCAAAAGGTTAATGACAAGTAACAAGTTAACTTGTTACTTCAGTAACCTTATGATAAAAATAACAAATAGTAACTACTTTACTTCTTACTTTATTAATCTTTGATAAAAATACTGTACTACTAATACTGAAGTAACAAAATAAATACAAAGAGTATCTGAATTATTTGAAAATAAAAAAAAAATTTAAGTAATTAGTTTGACATATCATAAAATTTTCTTAAATAAAAGTAAATTGTAAGATATTATTATATAACCGACTACAAAGAAATTAACCCTCTGGACTCTAATATATTATGTTGGCGTTGGGTAGTTTAGCCGGAAGATGAAGCTAGGGACGTGTTAGTAATAAAATATAAATAAAGCGGTACGCCTAAATAAAAATATCGGTTTTATTAAAACCGGTATGTCTGCCCTATACAAGTGGCTTATTCTTGAGCACCAAATTAGATGGAAAACGTACACAATATACATGTTTCATTCAAGTGCATATAACAATCTAGTAATACCTACTAGACTTATGAGATGGGAAGTAGAAATCCATACAGACTTTTTAAAATTTTTTACTCGCCTGTTTTTGGCAAGCGACCTGTGGTCGCAGATATAAATTTACTATGTAACTTACTTGAAGAAACCAGGTGTAATAACTGGTCGAAGATTTTCGTATAACGCATCGGAAGATTCCGGTAAGTTTTTTGGCAGCAATACTTCGGTATTATCCTCATGGGATTCCTTAGACAATTCTTTGTAGGGCGGAGGGCTGTAAAAATAAAAGTCAAATTCCTACTAATATTTTAAATTAATCCCTGAAAACTCTGACCAGGTAGTCATCAGGTCGGATAAAATATATAAATATGTATACCTATATGTTATTCTATACCCTATAGAATAACATATTGGTATATATATATATACATATAATAAGCTACCACCATACTAAATATCATACAAATTCAATCGGCCGTCTTACTTACGTCTCAAAACTAACTAACACACTAAGACACTTAGAAATTTTTGCATTTATAACATTAGTTTGATTATGGTCGCCTTATTTTCATCATCATAAAATATTTTATAACACTACGCTAAATCAATATTACAGATAACCTACGCAAAGCCTATGAATGAAAACAATCAGGTAGGTACTTACATATTTGTCTGCAAGTTCGATAATCTGTTTCTATTGTAATTCCGAGCAGTTTTATTTTTCTTCTTATCTTTATTTCCCAAAAGTCGATAATATGTACTAAAATAATGTAGTCGTCCGGGCGCGCTGGAGGGAATAAAGTTGTACACGTCCACTCTCGACAACGCACTCTGGCCGACTAGCGGGGGTCGGGAGCCATGGTAATGGCTGCATACTCAGTGTGCGCGTTTGCAAATGGTTTCAATATTAACTTTACTTTATTATCTAAAAATAATCTTACATTTATACAAAAAACAGAGTTCATAGACGGATTTGTGTGTTTGTTAGGATTAAAATGTGTATTTTTGTTTATAAATATCTTTGATAGGAATTAAATGAAGTTGATTCATTCCACCGACGGGAACGGCAAAAAGGGTATTTTTTAGGAAAGTTTACGATTTTTTTCTATCGAGCCAAATTTATTTAATCGTGTTTCGGTGACCATAGCCGAATAAAGAATTTTGTGAACTGTTAATAGACGTAAAAAACAAATGTCAATTAATTGTTTTAAATGGTCTAGTTTTAAATATTCGTAACGACGAATCGTCAAATTTGACGCATATTTCGTCAATTACAGTCGCGAAATTACGAGTCCGAAATCCAAAATTGTATTGGCGGATTTTTTTTATTTATATTTTTTATCGTTTCTACGGTCTTGGTCTCCTCGAGACACTCTTCAAGTTTTGGAGACTCTCGGATGTTGGAAATGATGCTAAGATGCTCGAAACATCAAACACCCGAAACATTTGCAACTACTCAAGCGGTTTCGTCTATATGTGTGTACGTAGAAGGCTGTAGTTCATTGTGCAGTCGCAGATTGCAGCAGTTCATGCTGGCTGCTTCAAGCTGCCCGCGTATCTGGCGGTAAGTAGGTATTTATGGCATATCGTCGGCCTAATTATCAGATTGCGTATGTCCATATAAACAAATTTAACAGGAGCAACAAAAAACTGATTTTCTTTCTTTGTTTGAGAAATTTTCATAAAACCATACTTATTATTTTGTGTATATTTAATAAAATATTGGACTTACGAGCTTTTCGCATTTATGTTACTTGGACTTACGGCTTTTTCTTGAACATACGCAGTATTACTCTTAGATGTTTACCACGTCAATAGCAAAGTAAGAGACTTACGCAGTTTGTTGGTCGGTAGGTAGGTACCTATTTCATTAACTTAGAAATGGATTGAAAATAAAAACAATTCTTTGCGACACATTTATTTATTAAATATTCAAACTTTTTAATAGGAACTTCTTCTGTTAAATAGGTCGGTAACTTAAAATGGAATGAGAATCAAATCCGTCTACACTAGTCAATAGGATGGCACCATTCAGGCTCACAGCTCTCATCAGTCTATTCTGTTTTTTTAATAAATAAAACAGTTACTGACTGTTTTTCAAAAATGTGGTAGGCTATCGTAAAAAATATGATAATCTTTTTCCAGGGTGTGCTTTAGGGCTTGTAGATCCTGGTATTTCTCCTTTTTAATCTTAAGCCTTGCCGAATAAAGTTGTGGAACAGTGTCCCATGGAATACAAGTAATATTTTTGATTCTTGTAGGGAGTTCTTTCCAATCAGTAGCTGAATGTCTCAGCTTGTACACAATTTTTCCATCAGGAGAGTATTTGAGAGCCCTTATATCCGAGGTCGCCTGTTCTTTTTCCAGGTCTGATAGACTTGTGAAACTTCAAAATATGCTCAACGTCTTTAAAAAAGTGATGATAGAGATATTGTACATCATAAGGATTTTTCTTGCAAGCAGTTTTGGCTTTGCTTAGACATAGTCAGCAGGAATATTTATCTTTTTATTTTTCACTGACCTTTCTATGACTTAGTGCTTGCTGTCACATTCCGTCTGCGTATGCCCCTTTTCAAGAATATTTTGTATGATGTTAACTTTATTTTCCATGCTGAAATTAAGCAGAGCATTCGAAAGTACTACGTTTCGATTTTGGTAAGTACATCCATCAATGTAGATTATGATTGTCGGGTTATCATCTGTTGGGTTTTGTGTTCTAAACTTTTCGATTGCTGTTACAATAATAGTTGAAAATTCGTTGCTCGTGAATTTTCCTTCAGATTCATTCCAAATATAACAATAACCTTTATTCCTCTTGCAGTCGCAAAGTACGTGGACAATGAGTTTGGTCTTATAATAGAGAGCCGAACTATTTGAACGTGGGCTTAACAGCACTGATTGTAAATCCATGGTGAGTTCGTTTTCTGGGGAAGTATCGTTGTTTTGTTCTTTTCTGGCCTCTTCTTTTCTCTCTCGGTGTGTGTTATATTCAATATCTGTGACATTGCCGGCTTTCTGCGACTCACAAATAGCACATAAGTCTTTTTAGGTCTAAATAAAGACAAATTAAGAGTTTCAAACATATTGAAGAAAGTGGTAACGCTTAAAGGCTCAATGTTCTCTTTGACGCAGAAACTTTTCTTGTATGTTTCATATACAAGAATTTGATGTCCACATAGGCTCCAGGTACAGCTTTGAAGAGTCCTTGCGGCAGTAATGTGATTCAAGTTTTGGCATAGAATCAAAAAACTTACGTAACTGGTGCTTAGCTTCATCTTTCTTGTAATATCCAGTTTTTATCACCCATTCTCCAACACTCAAACTGTCAAGAAACATAGTTTAACAGACTCGAAATCTAATCCCTGTACTATCCGTTAAGTATAATTCTACTGAATTTTGTCACCTAGACGTAGAACCAGAACACCTTTCTCTTTCTTTTTTCTTTGATATTGAAGACATTTTTACATACACTTTCTTTTCTTTCCAAGTCATGCTGCAAAACTTTTCAAAAATCTTTTTTCTTTCTTCTTCTGGTACTTAATCACATTGCATTTTTGTATTCCCTTTAGAGCTTAATTTGCACTTGCATCTAGTTTCATCACTCTTGCTGGTTTAGGTTCAACAAATTCTCATTTATACTCTGTCTTCATTTTTCCTAAATAAGCTTCTCCTTTTTCTCTTTGTTCCTTGTTCTTATTTACTTCCTATTGCTGAGGTAGACTTTTCTTTTGTCCATTTTCCATGGTTCATCAATTATTGTGCTCTCATTTTCACAAACCATCAAGTCCGGGCGACTTGTTGAAACAGCTTGAGTGGTTGGTGAGGAAGTAATGGCCTGCTCAAGTGATTCCAAATGCGCTTCTGATGACATTAAATGTGAATCTAATAGAATTGAAATACTGTTTTCTGAATCTTGGTCTGTGTATCTTTGTTGAATAGATCCGTCATTGTGAAGTATAATGTTAACTGGAAGGTCCTTCAATACTCTCAAACCATTATTGTTCTGTACTTCGTAGCTTCCTGGTTTGGTGTGTAATATTGATGATCGTGACATAAAAGTTTCTACGTTTTTATCACTTTCCGTGGCAACCCTATTGTCGACGAAATTCAAAGTGACACTTTCGGCTAGTATTGATTGCAGATCTGCGTCTTGTAAAACAGGAATGCTACTCGCAGAATCTTGACACAGCAATTCTTGAAGAGATTCATGATGGTTTGTGTGCTGTGTTCTTCTTCCAACACTACTGAATTATCGTGTTGTACCACGTAGCATCCTTCTTCAACATTGAGCTCTTCTGGTTGAACACTTTGGAGTATTTTTCAACATCATTAATAATTACTCTGGAACAACGGACTGACATGCTTACAAATTATTTATTATAATTTGTAAGCATGATAACCAGATAGCCTGATTTTAAACAAGACTGCCGTCGTAGATAGAAGCAGCGTACTAGGTAAGTCTAGATAGGACCTGATTCTCAAGTGAGGATCCTAGAACAGATCATTAAGTGTTTGGCGATATATTTTCAACTTGAGTTAGCCAGGTTAGCTAGCCAGGCGAATACAGCCATGTAACCTTACTACCATGGTTTACTCACTATATTTTCCTTCACCGAAAGTCCAACATTAAATTGTAAAACAAAACACAAGCAATAAATGATTTTAAGCTGCGTATCTCCGTAAAAAACATTCATAACACCTTGCTAAGCAAGTAATAAAACCTCTTAACTCCTTCTAAAATATATTCATACTGCGTAACTCCATAGCAATTAGTCACATCACCAAAGCATCACCAAGCAATCAAACCTCTTAACTCCATCTCATGAATACCAACTAATTTCTTTTATTTACTGCAATCTTTTTGTGCCTAATTAAATAATAACATGTAATAAACTTACCTTTCAGTATATTTCACATAATTAATCACAGTTATCCATATATAATTTGTCCAAAAAGTCCTCTTTTATCCACGTCCTTCGCCGTGTAGCACAAAAGCATTCTAAACGCACTAATGTCGGGAGATACGAATATTGTAAACAACAAAATGGCGTCCTGGAGTTACGTGGTTTTAAAAATGTCAAATAGCATTTTACGTAATTTTGTGTAATAAGAACTAATCCATTAGGTGCGCTTTAAAATTATTCACTAGATGGCATTAAAATCATTTTTTTGGAGTTACGAATTCTGATAATTTGACCAACGATATGTGCCCTAACAAACCCTTCCATATCCGTCGATGATCATAGAAGTCAAATTATTTATTCTAAGAGTAAACTACTGTTTACAGATTGGTGATTCTTCCCGAGTCACTAATCTCTGACACGTGGGTATTATCTTCACGTCCCGTTCTTAAAACACATTAATGTTTAAAACTTACCTGTTTTAAGAAAGTACACCGCCATCTAGCCTTGGAGAAATTAAGCATTGTATCGTAACATAATGTACTTAGGTACCTACCTATATTAATTACGTAATTATGTTTCACTTAATAACCCGGCTCCCTGACTTCACATCTATCTTCTATCTATCTATATATATAAAAGCGAAAGGTCACTCACTCACTCATCACGAAATCTCAGAAACTACAAGTGCTAAGAGTTTCAAATTTAGTCTGCGGGTTCTTTTTAGGACGAAGGTGCTCACTAAGACGGGATTTTATAAAATTCAACCCCTATCAAAAGGGGTGAAAACGTTTGTATGAAACTCCTTTGTTTTTGAACTTATTAGTTGTGAAAATTTGTATTTGGATAGGTCATTCAAAATAAAAAATGTTGGCCTAATTTTTTTTGGATAGTGGTGGTTTAAGAAGGTAAAATGGAGGGGTGAAAGTTTGTATGGAAAGTTTTGTGTTTTCGAACATACAGTGGTGAAAATTAGCATTTGGACAGTTTAAAATGATGATTTCAATATTTATTGACAGGGACGACTTAGGGGGATAAAACAGGTGATATTTTTTTTTCAAAAGTTCTTTGTTTTTGGAGCTACATTGATGAAAATTGATAACTGGATAGGTAATTTAAAATAAATAGTGATGGTTTCAATGTTTTTGTCAGGATGACTTAAGGGGTAAAACGAGGGATGTAAAAACTACTACATAATATTATAAAACTGTAGAGGTAAAATTTCTGTACAATGAAAAATATGCTAAAAACCGAGTCAGGGGATGTAAGGAGTGAAAAATAAGTTCAGACTGTTTGTTTCTCTGTATTTCTTTATTTCTTTTTATCAATTTATACATGTAACTTACAGACTAAAATCCAAGACTGTATGTTTGTCTGTCTGTTTGTAAGGGCTAATCTCCGAAACGACTGGACCGATTTAAATGAAATTTCGTATGGTGGTAGCTTATATCCCTGATCAACATAGAGGATATGTTGATCCCGGTAAATTAAAGAGTTCCCGTGGGATAATTAAAAATCTGTAATTACCGTATCCCGCGAGGCCACGCGAGCGTAGCCGCAGGTGGGTCAGCTAGTTTTATTTAAATTTAAGTTAGGTACTTACTTTTACATGAAAGTAAGATATTGTGATTAATCAATCAATGAAGTAACTGAAAACATTATTAAACCTAGTCAGAAGTTTATGAATTAAAACATTGCTCGTATCTATAGTTTGCCTATGAAATGGATCTCTACCTATATGGAAATCTATCTATAGCCAAATTCTGGAAAAAGTAGAGGTCTGTAGGGGCAAGGTCTCGTGAGTACGTTGGATGACGGAGATCTTCCAACCCCAGCTCTTGTAACTTGGAGACCGTCTACGTGCAGTATGAGGTCGCGCGTTATCGTGCAGGAATAGCGGAGTCGAACGATTGACCAAAGCTAATTGGAGATGTGCAAGCTTCTCCATCATTTAGTTCAGTTCTTCACAGTACACATCTGCAGTAATGCTCTTTCTGTTTGGTAAGAAGCTGTCATGAATGACACTGGCACTAGACCGCCGCAAACAGTGACCATCACGTTTTAGAGGTTAGTTTTCGTGTGGGGCATTGTGTAGGAGCTGATCCAGGGTCACACCAACTTACTCTACCTGAGTTGGCAACTTAAATGTCATCTGTAGTCGATACTCGAACCTCGACCTCACCTACCTTTTAAGCTTGTGCTTGGCGTAAGTCTCTTCTCCTCGTTCCCTCACTGCTGAGGATCGCGACCACGTACAATCAGTCTCCATTGGGTGCGGTCATAGGCTGTGTGAACCGCACGGTGTATGCTACCAACCACCGTCTTCTTAATCGTGTCAGACCAACTTATAGGCGCCCTTCCCTGACCACGTCTACCGTCAATTTTTCCTTTTCTCCTTTCTCCAGATAATGCTTTGAAGACCGCATAATATGTCCGAAGAAGTTGAGGACTCTTTGTCGGCAGATAGTGGAGAGCCGTGTGGTGATTTTAAGCTCTTTTAGTATGGACTCGTTGGTTCTCAAAGCAGTCCAAGGTATACGTAGCAACCTTCGCCAACACCACATCTCGAAGGCATCTATCTTACTACTATTACGTCTTTTCACAGTCCAAGTCTCGGCACCATACAAACATATGGAAAATACTAGTGCACGAACCAAGCCCACTTTAGTTGTGCGTCGAATACCTCTGTTCTTCCAGATTTTGTTGAGGTTAGTCATAGCACTCTTGGCAATACCGGCTCTATGGCGAATTTCGTTAGTGGAACCATCGTCATTGGATATGTCGTAAGTACTCGCTATCAATTTTAGTTCTACAAGTGACCGCAAGGTGGCAATGTTTCTTTTTTTTCATACATTTTTTCGCAGCAATCGATACCGAGCATTAGTCTATGATACCGAGCATCGATTGGTGTCAATGTTGTAAACTCAAGATAGACCTACATAACACAAACCATTAAACAAATGATTCAATAATTTTCAAAAAAGAATTCCATATTTTAAAAATCAAAATAATTTAAACTTAGAATTAGCGAAAAAATTAGACTTCAAAATAGCCAGTACAGCAGAACGGCAATTTCACAGAGAAAGACCTAGGTATTATTATATAATATAACTTGGTTGCCTGACATGTTTTAGCGGGATGGCCTATCACGAAGGTAATGTAACTTTTAACTTGTTGCTCCGCAAGTACGACTGTGAAAAAACATTTTACCAAAAACGGAACCGACTTCAGCACTAAATATGTACTTAGTGTGAAATAACTTGTTAAAGTCGGTACCATGATAGTTAAAAAGAACCAATTATCACACTTTTGTTGAAGTCGGTTCCGGTTTTTGAACCTTTTACACCCTTTTTAGTTACCCTTGCTAATTACGGTATAGATTGTCATTCACCGTCAGTGATAATATCATCAAAATAGGTGAAACATTTTTTAGGTATTGGAGTGTAACTCAAAAACTGCTAGACCGAATATGATGAAAATGGGACCACACGGGAAGCACGGGATTGTTAAATTCAATGCTTGGAAGGATCGTGTCGGTGGCGTAGCGCCATCATCATGGCGCCTTGATACAGATTGTCTGAAGAGGCGGGTTCAAATCCCGTCCGAGATGTGTAATTTTTCTCTCTACAACTACAATGTTTGGTCTCGCTGAGTAGGCGTTAGTGCTTTAAAAATAATAATTTAACTAAGTATATAATAGGTATTCCGTACCGCGCCGCGGCGACGAGTGTAGAGCTGGTTGGAACGTTTTTGGAATTCTGTGTGACTACAACTGGTAATGGGGAGTGGTTGCTCTTGTACAATACTTTATTATTAAGGTTTCGCATTTATAATACGTGCTATTTCAATGTTCGATGTATGGTATCTTTTGGAAATGTTTACTACTTACCTACGAAATATTTTAATAAACCACTCGATAAGATTAATTATTGGAAATGTATTATACTTACAAGTACAATAAAATAATAGTAAGCATACACACACTTGTATGTATATCATGGTTTTAACAAAATGAAACGTCCCAGAACCTAAATTTATTTAATCTTTATTAAAATAAGTACTAAACTTTTATATGTGTACTTGTACCTACTTTTATAATATTCACAAAGTTGGAGAAATATAACTCAACGATGAGACCACAAAGATGATCAAAGAAAGGTTATCATACAACAAAATATCACCAGATGATGTATGCACTCCAGGTGCCACATAAGGTTCTAGATTGGAATTATTGTAATTTTTAAAGTACCATTCTTTATCATCCACCTCTCTTGTTCTAGTGCTGCCTAAACTTATACTCTCAGAAAATCGGGTCTTTGCTTCTCTGTTAGTTATTGGCGTGAAGTTATCTTTTGGTTCATAGTGGTCCAAAGGAGGCATGTTTACTTTTGTGATAGTTGCCGGCCTCTTGCTCAAGTTTCGAGGCACAATTTCTGGATAGTTTGGTATTAAAACTGCTGACAAAGATGTAGGTTGGCTCTCGATATGCTTCTTCATTGGAGGCTTTAAAGTAATTGCGGTTGATGAGGAATATGACGTGGTACTCGACTCCATCCAAGTCTGCAAAGAAATATCGTTTATTGTATCTGTTGTTATCAGTAGCCCTTCCTTTTCAGTTACCTGTGTTATTGTTAAGTTTGATTCCATCAAGTTATATTTACTCAAGTTGTTTGGATCACTCTTTTGTTCTTCGACATTCTTAGTTCTGTTGTAAGCCACTCTTGTACTATTGTCATCATTCACAAATGCTTGGAGTTCATGAATTTCACTTCTAATTTTTTGGTGGGTTGTGTTACTATCAACTCTATTAACTGTTGGTTTTGTAGTGTGTTCAACCATACTCTGTTCTGTACTTCCTCTAACGCTATACTCTATTTCTTCTCCTGTATGTACTGTTGCTTGCGAAATGCTCAATGTGGGATCTGGTATTGGCATAAAGCCACCAGACGTTGTGGGAAGCATAGGCGAAAAACCTCCTGTTTCGAATTTTGGTAGGTCCGTTGTGACATGATATACCTTACTACCACTGTCGGAATTTGTGTGAACAGGCCAATCTATCTTCCGCCCCGTGTTTAAAAGCTTTCCTACATCTATTGGAGGTAGAGGCATACCAAAAAATGTAAAACTACTACTCGGTTTTGCTGCTGCTTCGGGATTTTTTATGCTACTCGTGTTTTTCATTCCAGCGTAAATTACAGGTATACCATCAGAATGTTCATGAGATCTGTTGTTATGTGCGAGTCCAACTTCGTTTTTAATACCTTCTATCAAAGTTTCATTGTAAGGATAGTCCACATAATCGTCATAAAAGTAGTCTGATTCTTCTGGAGATGGCCTACTATTTATTTTATTAGTGTGATAGTTATTTTTTATTTGCGTAGCATAGTCTTTTATTTTGTCTAAAGAAGAGAAAACTTGTGACGTTGCTAGATTAGGGAGCAATGCTTCATTTTCGTGTGTAATGCATGATCTATAGTCTTCTTCCATTGCTAAGGTGTTTAAACAATCGTTTCTTGAAAACGGCATTGATTTAACATATGTACCATCAGCACATTTTGGTCCTACAGACGATGACTCTGATAGCCAGGATTTTAACCAAATTATTGCACAGTTGCAAATTAAGGGGTTTCCTAAAAAAGAAAGCAAATTTTTTATTCTCATGTCTCCAGTTAAGTAGGGACATTAACTTTACTCTTACCAAAATACTTACCATCGATATCCAGAATAGCAATGTTGTTTCTCAATTTGGCAAATGTAGTTTCTGATATAGTCGTTAATTTATTCTGTCTCAATGAAAGAACTTTTAATCTTGGCATATAATCGAATGGCTGCCCATTGATAAGACAAATCATATTGTTATCCAGATTCAGTTCGACTAGCCATTCCATGTACTGAAAAGACGCTCTTGTTACCTTAGTCAGTTTATTAAAACTAAGATCTAGTACTTCCAAAGTATTCAATTGCCTTAGGCCTGAGTTGTCGACATTGGTAATCTGATTGTTGCTAAGATTCAGGTACTGCACAAGGGGAATATTATCAAAAGCACGCGGCGAAATATATTGCAAACGGTTCCCATGCATTTCAATTATCTTCAATTTGGGTAGATTCGAAAATGCATTATCAGGGAGATCTATTATATGGTTGGTACCAAGATACAAAGTAACCAGATTTGGTAAATTTGCTATAGCTTTAGCGTGAACAACTTCGATTTGATTGCTGTCTAAATCAATCGTTTCTACATTTCTTAAATTATTAAAGCTCCCAGTGCGCAACTGAGTTATTTTGTTGTGGGGCATTTTGATGCTAGTTAACGTCTGTATATCGTTTATTGAATTACCATCAAAATGTTTGATGTGATTAAAGCTAGCATCTAAAACCTTGAGTTTGGATAACATATTCAAAGAAACTGGCAACTCATTTAAGTTGTTTGATGATATGTTCAGGGTATCTATATCCAGGGCTTTGTTTACTATAGTCGGGCTTATGGTTTTCAGTTTATTTTTACTGAAGTCTAATACAGAGAGTGCAGTATTATCTTGGATCGCCATGAAATCGAAGTTCTCAATGGTGTTTCCATGTAAGTTGACTTGTTTTAGATACACAAGTTTATTAAAGCTTCTTTGATTAACGGATAAGATTTGATTATCGCTCAGATCTAATGTTTCCAACCGTATTAGGTCACTAAAAGTTGTCGTTTCAATTTGTCGTAAACCGTTCCTGCTCATGAAAAATCTACGCAAATTATGCAGAGTCCTCATACATCCATGAGGAATTTTTTGTATTCCATTGCTCGAAATATCCAAAGTTCTCAAAGAAGGTAAATCCAAATCTGGCGATGGAGGCACAGGTAAACTTGTTATTTGATTTCTTTGTAAATAAAGTTGTTCTAATCCCCTCGGTAATCCAGGAACGAATTCAATCAACCTATTATAACTAGCATCCATTTCGTAAAGATTCGGTAAGTTTCTGAATGTAGCTGGATGTATAGAGACCAAAGCATTGCCTGACACGTTTACGTATTCCAACAATGGTGATTCCATAAAGGTGATGGGATCGACGATTTTGATTTGATTGTTGCTAAGGTTTATTCTTCTCAACGCTGGCAGGTTGTATAATAACTTAGGTTGTAACCTTTGAAAGTAATTGTATGACAAATCTAATCCTTTGAGAGCAGGTAAATTCCAAAATGGTCCTTCATTCATATCAGTCAGAGAATTATTACTAATGTGTAATTCTCGAAGAGCTGGCATTGCAACAAATGCATCTGTTTGTATGAATTTGATGCTGTTTTTATTTAAGTGTAATCTTTCTAAGCTTGGATGACCTCTAAGGGCCCCTCTAGGAATTTCCTGTAGTAAATTATCGCTTAAATCCAAAAATTTCAATCGTGGCAAAGCATCGAGTAGTGCTCTAAATTCAGAGATATGCATAATTTGGTTGCCAATAAGATTTAGTTCCTCCACTCCACTGCCCGATTGTTGTAAAAATGACTCGGGATGAATTTGATTTATTTTATTATAATTTAAATCCACCACTCGTAACTTTGGGACTCTGTGAAAAGCACCGTGATGAATAATGTGAATATTATTATTTGATAACAGAATTTTTTCAACCATAGGTTGATCGACAAAAGCTGCTTCATTTAATTTATCTATTGAATTATGATTAAGATTCAAAATAGAAAGCATCGGTAGATCTCTTGTAGCTCTTCCGACCATAGTTGCGTCTGTGATCAAGTTATTGCTCAGCGATAGCTCCTTTAGCGAAGGAATCAAAGATAATGAACGCATGTGAATATGATTTATCCCACAGTTGGTTATTTCTAGCTTCCTTAATTTTGGGAGATTGTATAAAGCATTCTCTTTCAGTAGTCTTAAGTTGGCACTTCCTTGGACGAATAACCTTTCTAAGTTTGGCAAATTTTCGAACGTTCTCTCATTTATTGCATTTAAACTTGCTGATTGTATGTTAATGTAACGTAATTTTTCCATGTTTTTGAAGGTGGGTAT
Organism: Selenia dentaria; assembly: GCA_917880725.1. Taxonomy (NCBI): domain Eukaryota; kingdom Metazoa; phylum Arthropoda; class Insecta; order Lepidoptera; family Geometridae; genus Selenia; species Selenia dentaria. Next base: position 9,891,083 of record OU862882.1, on the reverse strand, counting down.
CCTTTTCAGGTTGTGCGACTGTATTGTGATGGCTTGAAGATTTTGTAACTTTAGTAAACTTTCTCCTGAAAGATTTCTCAGGTCATTTTCTACAATGAATATTTCCACCAAGTTTTTCTCCTGCGTTTCCAACCACGCTGCTGATACACGTTCTAGCCCATTATGGCGAAGCATTAACCTTAATATCTTTACATTTTGAAATAGCTTTCCTGGCAGCGATGGCAGATAGTTGTTTTCGATTATTAGCTCATCTATAGGTTTCCTGATGTAATCTCCTAACTTCTGAATTCCTTTTGATACTTGGGGTAGATCGCTGTGCGTGCACCTATAATAAAGTTATTTTATTATTCAGACGCGACAAATAACTTAAGATCAATAAAACAGCATTTACGAACCATATTTGAATATCTTCGTGCCTGTTAGTGCAGATGCATGGTAGTATGGATTCGGGACTGGGGCATACTGTTGATTGTCCCGATACAATCGCTACTACTACTAGTGCGAACCATATGACTACCTCTTGTGCCTTGGAATCCATCCCTTATATTCATTTGTGAAGATCATTGTAGCATAATTCACTACTTTCAGTTCTGTCCTTGTGGCGTATTAAGTAGCAAGCACCTGAAAATATTAATTTAATATATTTTCTACCTTGATTCATCGATTTATCAATAGCTATTAGTGGAGCTTGCTCAGTTGTATACAACTGAGAATCAGGTTAAGCAAACCTTTCTGTAGTCACTATTTGGATGGATGACAGCAAGTGGTATTTTCCTGCTTCACGTAAGGACTTCGTTTCCGGCTGTTATCTTAGGACAACAGTCTAAAGGAAGGTCATTTTGGAGGCATGTGGATTGTCTAAAAACTCAGGAACTAGGGTTGGCAACTAATCTATCCGCGAACTCGCACTGGGCTTGCGTGGTGGATTATGACTCATACTCTCTCTAAGAGTAAGAGCCCGGCTTCAAAGCAGAGGACGTAAGGGGCGATTCGTAGATTTCTATAGGCGATGATTTTTGCATCGCAAATTGTAGTTTTATTAAAAACTTTGGTTTGTTTAAGAATGACCGTGCATTTGATTGTACAATCAAAACCGCTCAGTCACCTGACCATAGTAGCTGATAAAGACATAATTGTCCGTCAATTTCGAAATTGAGTACAATACAGTAACGTCAAGGACCAGCTCTAATGAAAACAATGCAAATCAGGGAACAATGGGCAACGGTCCGGTGGTTAAGATGCACTTTCACTACCATACTCTACCATTAACCACGATATGTACCTACTTGCGTCATTATTACACAACACCATTTGGAGGTTTTGAGACTATCAATATAGGCCAGAATTGGGATACGGTAGAGTGAGCATCACAACAATTTGTAGCGAGTTGAATGAAGACGAAATTGTAACATATATGCGAGATCAGCGTTGCGTAATTGGAAAAGAATGAGATAATTGGAACAATAAGGTCTAGGTGTTTTGGTATTTAATTAAAATTCCATTACTCATAAAATGTACTTCCTTAGAAGTTAATATGTGAAGGACAGTATGAAAAAATATTTCATGGAAGTACCTAGGCGTAGAACTACAAAATTACACCCTAAAATAATTTTACAATTGTTGCGAGGTCGTGTTTTACGCAATCGAAGACAACGTAAGATTTCTTAAACGTTGTTTTATTATTAATGAGTTAGGTTATATCCACAATTTTACCTTGATATCTAGCTATTTTATTGTTTCTATTACGTATTTACAATAAACTGTAACGAGCGTCACGTCTGTACATAATAGTTCTTAGTAAGGATTGCATATGGAGACATTTTTGTAATAGGTACGTACTGGACGTAAGAAAGGAACAAAAGGAATATATAATATCCTAGGTAAGGGCGACATCAAAAATAAAGTTTTTGGAACGTTGGTAAGTATAAATGATCGAACACTTCAAGTCGTAGACTAATAATATAATGATAATAAGTATATAAGTGGGAAATTTTGTTCAAACTCATTGAACGACGTATCTTCTCCTTACCATAATATAATAAAGCTATAGCCAAGGTGAAATTTGTACATGCAAGATAATTTAGACAAAAACAGTTTTATATGACTAAATGAAAGTAGCAGAATCCAAAAATATAGTTTTTAGATTTTGTGTCTATCTGTCTGTTCATATGTGACTTCAGCACGCAAAAACTATGATGATTGACTAAAGATGGATTTTGATGCCGTTTGTTGGAGTATATTCTTTGGAGTCCTGAGCAGGTTTTTATCTTTGTGTCATCAAAATTGGCTCATCCAAAAAGAAGTTAGAGGTAATTTATATTTAGTTTGCAGCCCAGACGAGGTTTATGTAGGTACTATAGTCCTACCGATTCCGCTGTATCGGTTCAACTATCGATTTTATTTTAACACAGATTAATGCGGTTTTTCATCTCCGCAACACGCCAGTCACACTTAAATTATGGCGCGATTACAGCGGTTTCGTCTAAACTTTAATTACTACATATATTAATGACAGCTCTAAAATTGTAAGGTTCCGTATCCAAAATATTTTCAATAGATAATAATATAGAGAATAGAACACAAGGTTTTTGGTATCCAGACCATGTGCAATAGTAAGGGGCGTTGACATGACATGGTATATAGCATGAAAGTGTTCGTCGCGCAAGCTTAAGAGGATTGCATAGCTACCTAGTACTTGTTCATACTAAAAGAAATAACAATTTTTTACCTCTCTCTTTTAATTTCTGAAAATTAATTTATAGTACTTTGAAATAATATGAAAAAATCTAAACGTACGGGCATAGTAAACAGTGTGGTATAGTTCGATTTGAATTGAATGGCATTTTCACAATAAAAATTATTTTAGAAAGACTAAATAATACACTATCCCACTAATATTATAAATGTGAAAAATTGATGGATGGGTGTTACTCAATCACGGCAGAACGGCTGAACGGATCTGGTTGAAATTTGTCTTGGGCACAGCATAGACAAAATAACAAGATCTCCGCCTACGTTTAGCTAGATCGTAATGATGACTTATTTTCTGTCAATAGAGTTCTGTCTGTATGTTTCAGTTTCTGATAGCGTAGTCAAAAGCACGCAATGATTTTGACAGCTCGATGCACAAGACGTGCTCGACGATAGAGTCGGCATGTCATCGATCTTTGTTGTTCAGCCGACTATAGTCGAGCGATTCCGCCATTGCCACGGAGGTGAAACATCAGTCTAGAGTGAATCGCCCGCAATACTTTCATGTTATTTACAACACAAAATAACAAATATTTCCGCCTATATATCCTCGAAGGGGTAAGCAGCGGTATTTTAATAGGATACTTTTCCTCATCATCACCACGCGAAACGCGGGGCGATATCATCGGTCTAGCGGTCTTGAGTAAATTGATACTTTTGCCTATATAATCCTCGAAGGGGTAAGCGCGGTGTTTTCAACGCGTACGTTTCGCCATATATGTTTTTGGTCATGTAATCATGTAACAGAGGGCGAGCCTATTACCATCTACAGGGTACTGTTTCAGACTGCATGTTATTAAGAAAATCTTTGTTTTTCAGAAAAACCCAATAATTGTCCAACCCGGGGATCGAACCATGACCTCGAGGTTCCAAAACGGCACTTCCACCACTATACCAAGACCAAGCGAGCGAAACCGCTGGCGGGTCAGCTAGTATGCATGTAGTTTGAACCCGTCACGTCCCCTTCGCTTCCAGACTTAATCGGCTCCCAGCTGTCATATTTTAAAGAATAATATGTTTTTAGAACAAAAAGTTAATTTTAAATTAACTGAAATTAACATCAAATTCTAATCAGTAAGTACATAGTTCAAGAGTTTTATAACAATTTGCTTTAAAACTCGGCTCTCTGATCTCACATTGAAATGAAATATAATTGCTTTATGGCTGGAAATCTAAATAACTGTGAAAAAGCAGTCAAATTCTCCAGTTATTTAATAATAATATAAGACATATCAAACATTACCATAAAAATTTTCGTATCTTGTTATTTATTGCTTTTAACTCACTCCCTCAGATAGGTGTTTAGGGGCTCTATAATTTTATTATAGTACCTACCTATAGGCTAGGGTGATATGGAACGTAAGTAGTTTACTTACAACGGGCACACATACTGAACACACTGAACTATTTACACTAATTCGGAAAAGTTATTTAAAAAAAACATCATTGTTTCACTGTCTGCCTTACAGCCGATAGAAAACTTTTTAGCTCACGCCAATGTTAAGTATAGTTATTTGTAAAGCGAGGCTGCAATGTTGTTTTATTGGTGCGAGTATAGAAGAGACTTGTATAGAAACCCTGAGCGTAGCGAGGGTTTCGAATGTACGAGACGCAGAATAACTTTACTGCCGAGGGAAAATGCTAGGTGCAAGAAAAACAGCTGACATGGGTAGGTTACATTCAAATTAAAGTATTTATTTATTTTAAAAATAAAGATTATGACATAAAAGGCTGTAACGACGAACTTTGTTTTTGAATAGATAAAAGAAAAAAGGTTATATATTTAGCTTCTTAATTCGTCACGTTCGAATTACAAATAACTTTTCCACACTAGCGCATAAAATTTACTTTTGCGCGCAGTTTTCGAACGATAAAGGAAGCCTTTCCGAGTTAGTGAGGTGAAAACGTTATTTTTATACGAAATTTGCAAGGGTGCTCGGTTGGTAATGTACAAATAATACGAATACGTTATTAATGTCGTGGTCACCAATTCCAGGAAATCTATTGTAGTAATAGTTAATTGTAGGTCGCGCTGCCCACGAAACAATACAGCTCCAGGAAACGCTATTCTACTGTGCCTTTTCCATCGGCAATGAGTATCGTAGAACAGCTAATTTACAAATACTAAATAAATACAGCGAGTACACTCGCTTGTTTTCAGAACATATCGTTCAGGTCGGAACATATTTTTCATACATTACCAATCAACGGGATGTGATAGATTCTTTTAGTTTTTCTTCTTCTTCTTCAGGTTCCACTCCTATCGGAGTTTGGACATCACACGCTTTGTTTTATTATTTATTTCTGTAACAATAAATATTAACTAGTCAACCTATTTACTAGGCACCTAACTACCCAACCTACATAACATCGAATCAATGCATGCAGCAAGCGGCGCGAGATTGCGGTTGGTACAGTTATGGCACTTACGTCTAACTGTCGCCGGTTGTCATCCCGTAACGAGAAAAAGTAGGAAATTGTAGGTTACGTTTTTATAGCAGCTGCTATAGCTACTGCCTTCGACGTCGTCGATTGGTTATCGCGATTCGTTTGGAAACAAGTTTTTATTGATTGTATACAAAATAGTCAAAATACTATAAAAAGTCTCGGTTTAAGCTATCTCCAACAAATCCGTTGAGACGTGCCAGGTGCCTTTCCAAAGTGGGCGATAACGCCCTCTTTTGGGCGCTGCAGGCCTAAAGGGGGACAGTAAGACACAGAAAATGTTAGTTTTATTTTGAATAAAAGATACTCTGTCTGAATACTATGAAGTTGCGTTTCAATAATCATTCTCATTGGCAGGTGTAGCCCGTAAGAGTTAACTTGAGACCTGAGCGCCGTTGTATTTTTATTTGAAGTTAAAGTGGTTTTTAAGTAAGTAGGTGAAAAAAATGGGGGCTCTAAAAATAATGTATTCTCAAAGTGCCAAGTGGAACCCGTGTCTTAAACCGACAATTTTATAGTATTTGGTATACTTACAATATAAACAACAAATATCATTTTAAGTAGGTTGGTATATACTATAAATTTTTGGCTACAATTTAGAATTGGTAGCTTCAAAATATGTGATAATTGCGGCCAAAGGGCTGTCCGTCGTGGCCGTATGTCACGGTTCTCTTAAACGAAATGACCACAAACTTTAAAATAACACTTTTGAGAGCACAGAAAAGCTGAGTACTTATTTCATATTACCTTGGTATTTCCTTTTCTCTAATCAGGGGTTGACAGTGTTCACCCAAAACCGAAGTTAGAAATTAAAGTACTTAATAGAGTGACATATTTTTTCTTACATGCTGTCATTTTCTAGACCTTATAATTCTGTAGATAAGATTTTTTTTTATTCCCTTTATCTTTATGTACTTACATGTAATACAACTGTAACTGGGTCAAATCATTAAAACATTAAAAACATAATTTTTTTAATTGTATGTAAGTTATGGAGGTGTGTTTTGCGATCGATATAGAGGTCAAAATAATATTTTTTTTCAATTTAGATCTCACTGTCTGTCTCTTGTATGCGCATCACAGAAACTACCGGACAGATTTTGATGAAACTTGGCACGGTAATAACTCATATCAAGTACTTTAGCATCATTATATCATCCTGTCTCACGTTATGGTGTAACATATAATATATTGTTTTTTCCATAAAACGAAAGTTCTTCTGGAGCAGGGGATAAAAGTTAAAAAAATAAGTAAATTAACTACTTGACAGATTTTTATGCAATTTTCTCTGTTCAGTAGCTGAAAGGTTTATTATTATTTCAACGTCAAATTATCATATTATCGAAAAAATGATACTTGAACTTAAGGGGACGACGACACGTGAAAAGTTTACTTTCCGTTTTCCCTGTCCCCGAATCCACGTAATGGGGTCAACGGGAAATAAGTTTATAATAATAATTCTTTATTTCAGAATCGAGATACATAGATATACCTACACGCAAATTTAAAAAAGAACAGTAAGAAGTCCTTTTTATAATATTTATTGATAAAATGTATTCATAAGTTAAAATAAATAATAATAATTTGGTTAAAAATAATAATAATAATAATAAATAAATATAAATAAAATTGATTCATACAATGTTTTGTACATGTTCTGAGTACCTACTTTTAGGTTGCAATTTGCAGCCATCGTCTAAACACAGGCGTCAAGAAGATACTTTCGGACAGACTCACTATAATAGAATTATTACACCCAAACTAGAGTAGACATGAATTTTGCTATTCGGTTTCTCTGTATGGCTTGGAAGGAGTTAACGCGCGCTTTGAAGAACATACCAGAGGCACTACAATAACGCTTAAGCCCCATAAGTTGTCTAAAGATAAAGTTGCCTAGAGTTACAGGCAACTCTACCATCTCTTCTGTTCACCTCGGGTACCCAAAATATCATAAGTTAAGTTTATCTTGAATTATTTGACGCCTCAAAATGGGCAAAGCTCCAAAATATATGAGAATAAAAATGATTATTGATTGCAAAGTATATGAAGTCGTTTTGTTAAAATAAATAAAATCAGGCTTTTTCAGTTCAAACCACTTCGTACACAAAAATTAAGTATTTTCTCTTACCTTTCGCATACTTTGATGAAACAAACTTAAAAGTTTACTATTTATAAATCTATTATATATTACGTACTACCTAATCTCTGCTCTGTACGTAGATAATTTAATTGGCAAGTACAGCACCACGAAAATATACCACCAGAACTGATTCCTTGTATGTAGAGCAACGGACCGGAATGACATAAATATACAAAAAATGTTGCTTAAAATTAACGACCAACCAAACCTTGAAGATGCCACCAATTCCAAAGATAACAAAATAAACCAGAGGGTTTAAACTTCTATGGGTGAATTACGTAACACTGTGAATCCTAGAACAAGCGTGGCTTATGGTAGCCGAACACGAACTGGGATGCGGAGTATTTCGCATGTAAACACAAGACTTTCGGTTCACAGCTCGATGCGCACCAGGTAACTTATCTTTCACCATTGTGGTCGTGGCTCGTGCCGGTTCGTGAATACTACCGGAGCGCACCAGAAGTGCAGTTGTCGGTAGAATATAAATTTATGCCTACAACAGCGTTGTTTGGAAACGTAAAGTAGACTTTGTAGAGAATCGGGAAAAATGTTAATTGTACCATAGATAGACCAACCTAAAATAAAACTGTCCTTTGCTAGAACGTTGCCGTGGAAAGCCGGTTTAGAATAGTACCCCCTCACTCTACCCGTGGGTGCCGTAGAAAGCGGCTAAGGGATAACAATCAGAAGGTGGGCAGCAGCACCTTCCCAGTATAAAATCCCAAAACTGCGCTAGCCAACCCGCCTGCCAAGCGTGGCGCGTATTGGCAAAACTCCCCAATGATTGACACAATAGGAACCAGGCCCCCAGTCCCCGGCAGCCCCGCTATTCCTGGCTACGGTAGCGGACACGGTAACGGTGGGGTAGGGATGCTAAGAATCCCCGGCAGATGCCCGGCTACCGCCCCCAACGACGACGACTGGCCCTGGTAACACACAACATACGCACGATGAGAACAGACGAGAAGATCTATGAGCTGGAAGAAGAAATGAGTAGATTACACTGGGTCATCGTGGGGTTATCAAAAGTCCGAAGAGCGGGTGAGGACACGATAACCCTAAAATCAGGTAACCTACTCTACTACCGGGAAGGCGCCCAACAGTCTCAAGGTGATGTCGGGTTTCTCGTCCACAAGTCCCTTACTAACAACATTGTTACGATAGCGTTTCCAAGAGGGTCGTATACCTAATACTCAGAGTATCCAAATGATATTCGCTGAAGGTCATTCAGGCATAGGCACCGACGAAGTCGCACCCGGATGACGAGGTGGAAGATATGTATGAGGACATTAGTCGGGCCATACATACCTCTGAAACGCACTTTCTAGTTGTTATGTTATGTACAACGGAACCGTAGGGGACAGAGGTTGGCCGACATCCTGGAGAAAGAGGGACTCTTTATGATGAACTCTTTCATTCAGAAGCCACCTCATAAGAAATGGACCTGGCTGAGTCCCGATGGTTCCACGAGAAATGAGATTGTCTTCATTTTGACCATCAAGAGACAAACATTCACTGATGTCTCCGTGATCCACAGGATCAAAACCGGTAGTGATCACCGAATGGTAAGAGGCACATAGAATATTAATGTCAAACTTGAGAAGTCTCGTCTGTTGAAGTCTACGCTCCGACTTACTCGTGCCCATATTCATGACCCTGAGAGCTTACAACTCGAGCTGTCCAATCGCTTCGATTGCCTTGAGTTCTCAAGGCAAGATCTCAAATCGATTCAGTGGACGAGTTCAATAACAGGTTAGTAGAAACTGTCCATACAGTTACATCCACATAATTTTGAAAAATTATGGGGAGGCATATGTTAAGCAGTGGATGTTCTATGGCTGAGATGATGATGATGATGAAAATAAAACTTATGTAAAATACAGATTCTGAGATACTATTTACTATCGAATATAGGTATTTTTCATTGTATTTTTTTAAGGGCCAGCAACTATAATAATAAAATAATAATAATATAATAATAATAAAAAAAAATACGCTGTCAACTGACAAACATCTCGCTTTTTTTTTTATAATATTTTATTTTCATTTAAATATGTATAAAATAGAATAGATTTTCACATTCAATGGACCATTATTATCAAAAACTAATAAAGAAACATAAAAAATATTGATAACAAACCTACGAAGAAATAAATCATTTTTAATTGAAATAAATCATAAACAACGAGAACGATGACAGAACAGAGAACCCACCACCACCACCTGCCCACTCGTCTCCGTGCTCATCGTCGTCGTCAAGTGAGCAGTACGCGACTCCCCGCGACACCAGTGCGTCGAGCGACGAGGGCAGGCCCCCCCCGTCTCCACCGCCGCCACCAAGACCTGCGCGACGAGGGCGACCACCACTGCCGGCACGCTTGGGGCCTGCGGGGCAATTTGCTTCGCGCCTGGCCCCCGCTACCGATGGTGTAGTGCGCCGCATGCGATGGTCTCAAACCATGAATGAGAGCTGTATGAGCGCCTATTATGGGGCTACAGAGGGAGGAACCAACATGACCGCGTACCGAGATCGTATGCTGTCTCTGTTTCAGGCTCTTGAACCAACTATTGCCGTATCTGCACAGCGATTATCGGATCAGGTTCGGGCTATCCATCGGTGTCAACTGATGGAACAGTCTGTACTTGATCGGCTACGCCTCGAGGTGCTACCTACTCGCGCGACATCAATACGTGACACGTGACCCGCCTACTACGTTGTCGGTGTCGGCGACCCCGATATTGACGACCCAGGCTGATCCGGTAATCGACGAGGATGCTTGTGCGAGTACGAGCGTAAGTACCCAAGCGAATGAGCAACTGAGGAGGGCTTTGGATGACGCGATTTTAGAGTATCACTCCACTCCCGATTTTAGACCACGTCTACCACGTTTGCCAACAAATAGACATAATCTAGTGCTAATGGGACCCTTAGACGCTTTGCTAGCTCCGTATTTACGGGCTAGTAAAGATTTAACTGATATCCATTCGATATTGTACTGCGGGGCTATCGCGGTATGTCGTGTTGCTCGTGTCAAGTTTCCGGACACTGACCGAGCACCACGAACTAACGCGAGTATACCTGCATGGCAAGTGCGGATCGAGAGGCGTATTGGTACGTTTAGGACTCTCATTGCAAAACTAGTCTGCTTCAGCAGGGGTAACCATCGGCCCCGAGTCATGCGTTTTGTAACACAAGCATTTTCTGGCACCAATATAAGACCCCAAGATTATATGAGTTATGTTACAGAGCGCATTGACTTTCTGAAGGCGAGTCGTATTCGTCGTTATAGAGAGCGTGTGGACAGATATCGTCAAAATCGCCTCATCCAAAATGACCAAAGGAAGGTCTATAGAAACTGGGATGGAAATGAGCAACGTGTAAGCGATGGACAGCTACCTGATGCAAATGTCATATCTTACTTTTGGCGTGGCATCTGGTCGGTGCCTGTCGAGCATACGGAGGGTGATTGGATAAATATCGTTAAACAGTCGTATGAGTCTATCGAAACTATAGGGGCTGTATCTATCAGCCCCGTAGACGTTAGTTGTGCCATACGTACGGCTCAGAACTGGAAAAGTCCTGGTCCGGACGGCTTACACAACTTTTGGATAAAATGGATTCGATGCTCGCACGAATGTTTGGCAATACAATTCCAAAAAGCTCTCGAGCTCGGTTCCCTCCCAAGTTTTTTGACTACTGGTGTCACCTTTCTGCTCCACAAGTCCGGTAGTACCACGGAAGCCAAAAACTACAGACCAATCACGTGCTTACCTACACTGTACAAGCTCTTGACATCCATTCTGAGATCAAAAATGTATTCGCATATTATCGCGAACAATATCTTGGCCTCTACTCAGAATGGATGCCGGGTTGGGTCCCGTGGTACTAAGGAGCTCCTCCTCATAGACACGACTATTTGCCATCAAATCCAACGGAACAGAGGTTCGCTCTCTACTGCCTGGATTGACTACAAGAAGGCTTATGATTCGGTGCCTCATTCATGGTTCGTAAGGGTTTTGGTTTGATTTTTATTATAAAATTGATTCAACTTTAAAATCCTTAACTACATGCATGGGGCAGTGGACCACAGTTCTTCATCAACCAGGAGGTAGAGACAGTGTCATTGATCCGCGGGAGTTGATAAGAATAGAACGAGGCATTTTTCAGGGTGACAGTCTCAGTCCTTTATGGTTCTGCCTAGCATTGAATCCACTCAGCACTTTACTGAAGGATTCAATGCTAGGCTACCGACTTCGGAGAGAGGGTGAGGTTATTTCTCATCTGTTGTACATGGATGACCTCAAGCTTTTTGCGACGAAATGCCAAGATTGTTGGACTTACTGAAAATTAATGAAAATTTCAGTAATGCCATCAGAATGGAGTTTGGTATTGATAAGTGTGCAGTTATGCATGTACAACGGGGGAAGGTTGTAAATTATTCAAATTTACAGCTTTCTGAGACAATAACTATCAGATCTCTCTGCGAAGCCGAAACCTATAAATATCTTGGTATGTCACAGTCATTGGGTATCACGGACAAGGACATTAAGCAGTCAGTGAAGGATCGCTTCTTTTGTCGCCTGACAAAAGTACTTAATAGTCTTTTGTCCGGTGGTAATAAGGTGCGAGCCTTTAATGGTTGGGTGATGCCCTTACTCATATACTCCTTTGGCATATTAAGATGGACACAAACTGAGCTGGAAGCCCTGGATAGGAAGGTCCGTCAACAGCTCACGACACACCGCATGTTACACCCACGTTCGTCTGTAATGAGACTGTACATCCCGCGGAAGTTGGGGGGTCGTCGCTTTTTAAATGCCAAGAACCTCCACAACCGCGAGGTGCGCTCTCAGGGATTTTTTCCGCAACACCGAATATGGATTGCATCGCGATGTCGTAGCAGTTGATAGGGGCTTCACGCCGCTTTCCTTGGCAAATGAGAACTGGCGCAAACCAGTGGTGTTAAACACTGATGATCGCAAAGACGTATGGAAAGGCAAGGAGCTGCACGGTCGATTCTATCGAGCCCTTATAAGGCCTGATGTGGACCTACGTGCATCGGTGAACTGGCTACGCTTTGGTGACCTCTTTGGGGAAACAGAAGGTTTTGTCTGTGCAATTGCTGATGAAGTTATCAAGACGAACAACTACCGGAAATATATTATGAAGGACGGTACGATCGACATTTGTCGGGCATGCCGCCGTCCTGGAGAAACACTCCGTCATATTATTTCCGGATGTTCTCATCTTGCTAACGGTGAGTACTTGCACAGGCATAATTAAGTAGCCAGGATCATCCATCAGCAACTTGCCCTTCAATATGAAAGAAAGAAAGAAAGAAAGAAAATATTTTATTGCCAAAAAAAATAGTAACAAACAAAAAACACAATTAAAACATGAGGATTTAACCTTAATAATGGTAAATAACCTGTTTTATGGCAATAGGAGTACGCTCAGCACTGAACTGTGTTAGCATTTCGCTAACGCAAGGCTGGTTTTCAGCGCAATCCTTTGCTCGAATAAAGATCTTAATCGAGAGTACAGACAAGCGGGTAAAATAACACATAATATTAAATGACGTAAGAACAGCGTATGTAACTGATTGTAAAGCAAGGTTTCAATATCTATCATAGATTTATAGATAGCCATAATCTGTTAAGAAGTTCTTACACAAAGTACTAAAATAATCGTACAACAATTGAATCGCTGGAGGAATGAAGTGTTAGGGTGCGATGTGGTGTGTGAGGGTGTGTGTGCGTGTGTGTGTGTGTGTGTGTGTGAATGTTTGCATGTTTGGATATGAGTGTTTATGTGAACGTTGTATGCATATGTTGCTATTTTATCTTCTTATTTTAAATGTTGCTTCAAATTGTTTTTTATACCGATCAATCAGTATTGTCTTACTTATATTTAAGTTTATATAGAGCATAACTAATCTTCCTCCGCATTGGCGGGGGAAGATTATTCCAAATTTTGGACGCGCTATATTTGAAGCAACTCTTATATCTAGTGGTCTTGTGTTTAGGTATAGAGAGATTGAGCAGGGCTCTGGAACGAGTGTTGGCAGAGTGAATGTCCTTTATAAAAATAAGTTTATCAAAAAGATATTCGGGCTTTTTATTCCAAATAACTTTATGTGTCAAACAAGCCAAATGAAGTTCTCTTCTAGCTTTCATATTAAGTATATTTTTCTTCACGAGGTAAGGAGTAATATGATCTCTTTTAGGTATGCTAAAACAGTATCTTGCACATGCGTTTTGCACTCTTTGTATGGCATTACTTGTTTTAGCATACAGCCTCGGTCCGTAAACAGCACCACAATAATTTAAAGGGGATAATATTAAAAGGTCACATAATAATATTCTTAACTCTTATGATAGATATCTCCTTATTCCATACAAAACTTTTAATTTATAGAATCCTATTTTAATTTTTTCACTCACGTGCTGCACAAATCTCATCTCGTTGTCAAAAATAAGACCTAAATTCCTAGCATGGGACTCTATCGGAATATTCACACCTTTTATTGATAACATTGGGGTTTGGCGAGTGACATTACAAATTTGACTCCGAGTCCCAACAAAAATCACTTTCGATTTTGATGGATTCAAAATAAGGGAGTTTCGCGTGGCCCAATTAGATATTTCATTTAAGTCAAAATTAATCAAAGCCATGGCTTCTGAAGTATTATCAGATTTGAACGAATAATAAATCTGAGTATCATCTGCATATAAATGATATTTACTAGTTTTAATATAATTCGGCATGTCAGCGGTGAAAATTGAAAACAGTATTGGGCTCAAGATTGATCCCTGTGGGACTCCTCTTTTTAATTTACCGACACTAGAAACCTTCTTAATTCCGTTAATCGACTCTATTTCCACATACTGTTCTCGATTTGTAAGAAAAGTTTCGAACCATTTGTAAGTTTTGTCCGAAAATCCGTAGTAAGACAACTTTGCTAGAAGCATCTCGGGGCTCAAACAATCGAATGCTCGGGAGAAATCCAGTAAGATTAGAGCACTGCTAAGTCCCGAGTCGGATGCGTTCAACAAGTCGTCACTTACATGTAAAAGTGCAGTTTCAGTACCGTGGCATTTCCTGAAACCTGATTGGTATGGAGGAATAATATTTACTTTATCCATGTATTTCTCTAATTGCATCAATACGACCCTCTCTAAAATTTTCGATAAAACGGGTAGTATACTAATCGGTCGAAGGTCACTAAGCGGTTCTACTGATTTCGATTTTGGAATTGGCCTAACTAAAGCTCGTTTCCACAGTTCTGGGAATATGCTTGTTTCTATGGATCGGTTTATGATGGCAGTAATGATTGGCAAAGTTTCTGGTAGAGTAAGTTTAATTAAATCAGCGTTAATACGGTCGTGCCCGGCTGCGTTAGTATGGACATTAAGAATAATTCTGCTAACTGTGTCAAGAGAGACAGACTGTAGTGTGAAAATGCTACTCGAGAATTTGTTACGTTCAAAAAAATTCAATGTTTCTAGATCTATCCTGCCATTGCCAGGGATATTTAAGAAAAAGTCATTTATTAAATTAGCATTGTTTAAATTTTCCGGTATCAGTGATGGTTCTACATGTAATGTTTTAGTCTTCTTTAAAAAAATCCACAGTTTAGCGGTCCGATTTAAATTATTATTCACATAGAAATTGAAGAAAGCTTTCTTTTCTCTATCAACAGCGCCTATAACTAAATTTTTCAAGCTTTTATAATATGCCCTGGAAGAAACCGTTTTTTTCATTTGAGATTTTTTAAGTGCCTTGTCTCTTAGAGACATCATTAACCTGATGGTATCCGTTATCCAAGGTCTAGGAGATTCTATGATTCTTCTCCTCTTAAGAGGGGCGTGTTTATCAAAGAGCTTAATTATGTGCCCATTAAATTTGTCTACCATTGTCTGAACATCTGTTATTTCTAAAATCTCATTCCAAGGGATTAATCTTAGGTCAAAATTAAAACATTTTACATCAATATCTCTAACTGCTCGAGTTTCCACAAAACGTAGTACAGGCTTAGGTTTTTTTATGTTGAATTCACTGAGGACCAGAGCATGATCGCTTAAATCTTTATTGTGCACGACAGTTACCTTTTTACACATCTCAGGAACGTCTGTTAGTATAAGATCTAGTAGACTTATTGAATCGTGCGTCACTCTGGTGGGTTCTTTAACAACTTGCTCTAGATTTAGTTGCGAGCAGAACATGGATAGTTCTTTATACTTCGAAGTCTCCGAAAGAAGTTGGTTTACATTCAGGTCTGTCAAGAGGCACGTATAGTCACAGTTAGCTCGAACACTTAATGACTCACTAAGATCATCTAAAGCCGCAGTCAATTTAACACTTTCTGGCCTATATGCTGTTCCTATTGACATGCGTGAACCAGGTAACGTCACCTCCAGCCACAACTGTTCCAACTGTGAGTCAGGATGTGAACACACCCGAGCACGCAACCCTTTTCGTATGTAAAACCCGACGCCTCCTCCTTTTTGATTAGACTTGCGTGCTCTAAGTTTCAAAACATATCCAGACAAGGAGGGTGCAACTAATTCTTGCCCTTCCTGTACCCACGTTTCATTTAGTGCTAATATGTCTGGTTTATAAGTTTCAACGGTTGCCTCTAGCTCGTCCCTACCAGTGTTAAGTGACCTCACATTTAAAAGACCAATTTTCAAACGGTGCTTTATTAAGCTAGCCATTATTGATAATTATAATATACCAACACAATCCAGTATTTAGTGGCTCTATAAAAAGAGCGTCGCAAGTGTAAGTGAGGTAGTGTAAGTTGAATGTGTGTGTGTGAGTGAGTGTGTCAAATCGCTTCCGGCACTTAAATATAAATGATAGAATTGACGTTACTAGCCTATATTTGTAGTTCCCTATATACAGCATGCAAATCGACCAATCGCTTTTTGTATGGCAAAACAACCCAAATATGTATAATAACATATTTAGACATATATTGTACAACTTAACATGTCTCGCCATAACAAAAAATATACTATTTAACTTTATCGAACAAAACATAGTAAATCTTTTTGCTTGGGTCTCAATTCTTATAAAAAAAATATTTACAACCTCATTTATTGACAGGGTCGATGTTACAAATAACCTATAAAAACCTAATTCAATAATAGTCTCGTTATATATAATAAGTCTGATAATAAAGACTAAGTTACTTAAAAAGTCGGTCAAATTCATTCTCTGCACGCACACGAAACGCTGTCTTTCCATCAGCTTCTCTAAGGAGAATACGTCCCTCTCGAGTCCAGGCATACTTCCAGTTGTGCTGCTTACACAGCACACGAGCTTTGTTAAAGAGAATTCGGTTCTCCCTAGTTAGCCGTTCGTTTATATATACAGGACGAGGAGTCCTCGATGTCGCCAGTAGTGATGGTGCGGCGAGTGCGCGCACATCGCATAACCTGCTCGTGCACCGCGCGTCGAGCCACCCGCATCACAATGGGCCGTGGCCGCTCCTTGCCATCCTGACCAACGCGCAATGGGCCCACCCTACGTACCTCAACAATGTCACGCTCATCTATTTTTAAGCCGATTTTATTCATTATTGTCCCCGTGACGTGCATTACATTTTCGCCGCTGTGCTCGGTCACTCCGCTGATTTCGATATCATTTTGTAAGGATAATTGTTCCCGGCTATTGAGCTCCTGTTTTAAATTATATATTTGAGATCTGAGATCTTGTGACTCCTTACCAAGAGTTTCAACCAACATCAGCCTCGACTCGTACTTCACCATTTGTTCCTCAAATGCGTCTAATCTATTATTGCAACTTTGATACATAAGTCGAAGATCTTTTAATTCATCTCTAATTTCCTCACGGAAACACCCAAATTCCTTCCGAAATCCATTCATTTCGCTCCGTAACGCGCGCAGTTCATCTATTACAACACGTTGCTCACTCATGCAGTCGTCAAATTTCAAGGGAGATTCCACGGGCCCAAGATCATCCGAATCATGTACAGGCGTGTTCACACAACACGGGCATAGCCAGTGCTTGGGAATATGGTTGGAAGTAAGATTACCACATTGCTTATGAAAAATAGTCTTGCACTTGGAACAGGTAGCGCCACCTGTCAAAAATTTACCACATCCACCACACTTACTCATTTTATCTTAGTTCTTTGTCGATGGTCAGATGGCGCTAAATGCAACTGTTTATGAAAATAATTGTTAATTAATTACGGTCTTTTATATAATTAGTAATGCACTAACCAGCTTAACTCCTTGTTTCGTTCCTTGTAGTACCTTTACGGATTCTGGACTATTCAACCTTTAGTATATTTGGATCAACGTGACGTAACAATAAATCTTAGTGCGAAAAATATCCGGATGGATGGGAACCTCGTCGTCGTGATCTGAACACTTTATAATGTGTGCCTTTTTCTAAAAACGCTATCACAGCATCTACACACTATTATTATCACTAAACAGACTACTAATCTCGTTATCAGGTCCTTGAACTATTTTAACATAATATAATAAATACTGATCAGCTGTTCTCGTTTCGAGCGCTACCCGCAAAAAAAAAAGCATATTGTCGAGTCAGAAGTGTCGTACTATAAATATGCACCTATGCCAGTTCTTGAAAACAGTCGTGCTACGCTCTATTGGGATCGATCTATCATCACGGATAGGACTATTGTTGCCAATAGGCCTGATATCGTGATAGTAGATCGATCTCAGCGCCGAGCAGTGCTCATTGACATCACCATTCCGCATGACGAGAACCTCGTGAAAGCCGAGAAGGACAAACTCAGCAAGTACCTTGACTTGGCTCACGAGATTACCGCCATGTGGGATGTGGACTCAACGATCATAGTTCAGATAATTGTTTCGGCAAACGGCCTAATAGCAAAGAGTCTCGACCAACATCTCAAGAGGCTCTCACTTGATGGTTGGATCAAGGGTCAGATACAGAAGGCAGTACTCTTTGACACGGCACACATCGTCAGGAGGTTCCTCACTCTGCAGCCCTGACCACCGGTAGCTTGGGCCCTGCCCCGCTACTGGCGGAAAGCTAGGTTTAGGTTTTTATAATAATTTTATATTGTTTTATTCAAATATTATAAAAATGTAAATTTAAGAGAAGAAAATAAATAAAGAAATAATAATAATATGGAACAACATCCACACAAAGGTCTTCGGGTCCCAAATTAGGCGGATCCTGTACTATGGTAACCTGATGACTGATATTACATACTTATATATGATATTAAATACTTATATACATATAAACACCCAGACACAGATCAAACAGACATGTTCATACACACAAATGTTTGACCTGTCCGGGATCGAACCCGGGACCAGCGGCTCAGAAGGCAGGGGTGCTACCAACTGCGCCAACCGGCCTGTCGGCAACTGCCAATTTACCTACCATACTTAGTAGGCTCAGGTACCTATGCAAGGTAATAAAATAACTCTTCTATCTTCACTATTCTTTGGTCACGAATTACAAAATAAAGAATGCTAAGGTGTGCTATCTCGATCAAATCAGTGGTGTGGTAACTAGGAAGGGTGCAAGCTTGGACAATAAAATTGACTTGTCGTTACAATTGCTCAATTCTGTAAACGAACCGACAATTAGAAACTTTGTTTTAGTGATTGCGTAGCTAAACGGTGATGTGTTTTAATGATTGATTCTATCATTTTATGTACCTACTAAACTTACCACAATATTTTGCACCACGCCTTACTTCTGATGATAAATTAGGTGACCGACCCGTGGTACAACTGCGATGTCCAACTGGTTGTACTACGGAGAAGTAAAGTTACCCATGGTTCAACTCTTTTTTTATATGGTTCAACTAGTTGTTCTATGGGGAAATATCTTTACCAATGATTCAACTCGAGTGAGTTATTCTTTCCTTGGTTCAACTAGTTGTACTACTGGGAATTGAATTTATCTATGGACCAACTACTGGTAATAAACAGGAAAAGTTTATCTATCAATTCTGAAGTGCAATTAAAAGTACAGGTTAGGTTAGGTTAGTTAAATGAATTAATTATTTTAAATGAGTTGAATCATTGGTAAAGATATTTCCCCATAGAACAACCAGTTGGACATAATTCCACCGTTGTACCATGGATCATAATCATAAATATATTAAAAAAGAGTTGAACCATGGGTAACTTTACTTCTCCGTAGTACAACCAGTTGGACATCGCAGTTGTACCACGGGTCGGGCTTGATAATTTCCATCGAAAGGTTGTCTGTAAAAATCGCCATAAGCGTTAAAGCCGCCAATTATACATTCCTAATTTAGGAGTATATTGAAGTAGGTAAGTAAGTACTTCTTTGTGGATACAGTGCAATAAAGAATTATTGTATTGTAGGTACTTTGGTACAATACTTACCTTCATGTAGGTACTTATTTTTAATTTAGTGCCCCGAGTGGGCTGGGCTACCCCTATTATATGGCAAAAATCTATGGTTAAAAAAGGAATAGGAAAAGAATAGTAACCGAATAGAATTCATAAATATTACTCGCTCTCAGCAGAAAAAATCCTGAATAGGTTCACAAAAATAAACTTTCACGTCCAAACTCTCAGAATTTTTAGCGATAACATTATAGTTTTTCGTAAAAATAAGTCCAAAAACTTAAACCCGACATCTGAAACCTCACACTCTAAAAAGTATAAAACAGAAAATATTCTCATCTGAAATTGTTCTGAAACTATTCGACATGTACTCGTATCATTATATTAAAGAAACAACTTAGATAATAATAATATTTTATATAATTTCATTCGGTAATATTCTAATTATGAAATGAAATACAAACTTTTATTGGCATATTTTATTTACATACTTCTTGAAAATTTAAAAAATAAATTAAAGCATTATGTAGAATACATACTACACTATCTATCTACTACACTAACCTAACCTAACAAAACAATGCTTTAAAACATTTTTTTAATTATTAAAGTACAATGTGTCCCGACCAAGGAGGTTTCAATTCAATTTAAGTACACATCATCTGTGGTGAGCGCGCTGCGCGCGCAACTCGCTGGCTCCGAGCCAATAGACCAATAACAGACGTTTTCCACTGATATTGGCAAAATTGTGGTTACGCCGCACAAGCCATACAAATAAGAAGAAGATAGCAAAAATGTCATGAGATTAAATAAAGTATGTAGTGTATGCAACTGCATATAATTAGGTATTATATGACAGTTCCATAAACTACTATTAAATGTAACGTAATCGCATCGTTAACGTATTTAGTAGGTACAAACTGTCATTTATCTAGTATTTACAATGCATGGGCGTAAATAAGGGGGGGGAGGTCCGGATTGGCATCTTATGATCGCCCTGACTTAAAGCCATGTTCATAAATTATTAGGTACTCTTTCTATGGTCGGAGAAGAGCGATCTTAGTTTGTCGGCAATATTTTGCTTGCTTTGCTTATGCTTTGCATGGCTTATGGGGCGGGAGTTACGGGAGTGTAGACAAGAGATATATTAATTTATATGATATTTACGTGCAATGATAAAGTCCAAGACAAGCCGAACACTTAGGCCGATCGTGCCTCTCTATAGCTTGGTTCGCGCTCTCGCTTGCAAGCTCGGCTCAGGCGGCTTATAAATCCATGAACGCCGCCTGCACGTATGAAAAAGTATGACTCATTATCACGTTCCGCCTGGGCCGAGCGCGCAAGCGAGAGCGCGAACCATCTATGGCAGAGTCATCTTTAAAACTTGTGGTGAGGGCCTTTTGTACTAGGTCCGCTGAAAAAGTTCATAGTCTATACAATCATCAATTCTCGGGGATTTTGATTGGTGGGGCTGGTACATGTGGTGGCACCCTTACTCTGTTCTAACTGTAGGCAAAGTAAGTAAATCGGAGCCGCGCGCTCCAAGTACTTTGCTGTCGGGCAAAAATTTTAGCAACTTTTTAATGATTGTAAACTGTTGAATTGGCCATACTTATTATCATTTACTGAAGGAGTCACTAGGTAGGAAGGCAGCAGCAACTTTCATCTAAAATGAACTTTAGATGAAAGTTGCTGCCTCATCTATGTACTTATATGAAAATGAACCCCTATTTCTCGTGGTCACGCTTTAACTTCAGAACGGCTTATCCGATTTCATTCATTTTATTTTAATGTTTTCTAATACTTCGCAGATGGTTCTTATTATATTAGAGGATAACGGTGGTCGTATGCCGTACAATACATTCTTCATAGTAGCATATGACCACAGTATAGGTGTTACATAACATAGATTACCTACGTCTTGAGCGGTGCATATGAAAAAAAAAATAACCTTCTGGCACATTTTCAGAGACTGTTTTCATCACTTATTTTAATGAGTTGTCCGAGAAAAATAAGTCATCGACATTATGGAGGATGTTTTCTATGTACGGTTAGAAATAAACAGCTTTTGTTGTGTAGGTATAATAGAGATAGATAATAAGTATGTAGGTTCTGTATAACCAAGTGTTTTGTAAGTAGATATATTTTGAAAAAAAGACCACGTACCGTAGTAAATGCCTTGCCTGTTAGTCCCACTTTCACTATCGTGCGCCTACGACATTGAGCTAGGAGAGGTTTGTAAAAGGGCCTCGGCAAAGGCAGTACAGTTAAGGTCAATTCCTGCTTGACTTGCAATAGGTAGGACCGACATTAAGAAACACAATACATAGACATACCTAACAGAGTACAATCAGCATAAAAAGTAACTGTAAAAATACATAAATAAGATTATGTTCATACCACCTGCTCGAAAATGTTATATATATATATATAGTAAACTCATTCAGTATATAACTGTGCGTTTTTTGGGTATTATTTTTCATGTATTGGCTGCACATATCATACGCTACGCCTACGCCATCAGACTTAGCCAGTGTTATATATCTAATATTATTCAAGTTTTGATAATTTTTGTCAAGTTAAGTATAATAAAAAACAGTATCGGAGTCAACTTAAGAGTCATAATCGAGTCTGAGCCATGTCACAGTAAAGCGGCAAATTTCTTGATTCAGAGTTGATTTATTCACTATCAACTTAAACATTATCTTATCTCACATTGAATATATTTGAAACGCAACAATGGCTAAATACAGATGTGTGGAGCAATAAAAGAAAAAAAAGCGGAAACTTTACTGAAAACTTCTGTGAAGTTGAGGAAAACCCCGAAGTCATGTTTAACAGTAAAATGTTTCGAATTTTGTATCATATCAAGCACGTTAACTAACACATCTTATCAGTGAATTATTCACCCTTATTCCAAATTAATCCTTGAAAAACTAGTTTTGTAAAATAATATAAAAATATCTAACTAGCTCCCAAAGCATATACCTATATATACTCGCAGGTGGGCAAAGAACACAAAATATAGTTAAAACTGAAATTGTATCATAAACAAATCAAAATAATATGAAGTTGTGAGACAATCACTATGCAAGCAAAGCCGCGGTAAATACCAACTAGTTATTATAATTTATTTGGCATAAAACTATTACGAGTACCTACATATAAAATTGTAGAATCCATAAGTTCCCTCACTAGTTACAGTAACTGTGTTTCGAGTGCCAGTGGCTTCTCCCACATAAATGAAATAAAACAATGCGTTTAGTAATCAATAGTTAACAAAAATTGTAATACTAAGTAAATAATTAGGTATATATAGACATATATATAACTATTTATATATATTATACCTTGAAAATAGCACCTACTGTTATAGCATGTATTACATTATATTCTCAGCTTAGCTTTTGTTACCGACTGTACCAAAGTGCGGGCAACGCGTGACGTAATGACTTTGCTGACTTAAGAGAAACCTTCGAGATAGAGTAGGTATTTGCAAAAATAGCGATGATTTGCGAAATTGAAACCTGCTTTTCACATCCTATATAACCCTGCTTACCTTGGAATAGGCGACTAGTAAAATATGCGGGGCTTAATATAGCTCACAATTCTTTTTGTCTTATTACGCTTTGAAATATCAACACGAAAATTAGATAAGTTTTAGGTAGGTCAAATGATATATGGGATGAGACATAGAGTCTTTTGGAAGTAATAGGTAGGCACTCTTATAGGTACTACACTAATAGTAGTCACCACTCTACAATCTGTCTTCCCCACCGGTTAAGAGGATTGCATAGCTAGCACATTCCATGATAAAAGAAAAAACTCTTTTCTACCTCTTAACGTTGTCCGATTTCAGTGATTTTTTTTATGGATTCATCACTTTGTTTACTATGCCCTTACGTTTTGATTTTTTCAGTATTTCAAAGTACTATTAATTTCCTTTTTTAGAACTTAAAAAACTGAAAAAATCAAAACGGCTCGTACGTTTTGATTTTAGCAAACAATGTGATGATTCTATGGGAAAAAAACACTGAAATCGGACAAAGTTTAGAGGTAGAAAAGAGTTTTTTCTTTTAGTGTGGAAAGTACCTACTAGCTCTGTGCAATCCTTTTAAAGTCTGGTGGTGTCATGGTGTGGCACGAGCTATATCAGCTATTGGCCATGTCGGTGACTGGATCTTGACTTCAGCCACGGTAATATTACCTATGTAGATAATATTACCGTGCTTCAGCGTTGTTCCTCATTTCAGATAAGTATTTTCGCGCAGAGAAACTCCAAACAGCGAAAACCTCCTTACGATATTTTACTTAGTAGACCTATATGTTACTTACACTTAGGTAAAGTCACCATAATGTAAAATAACAGATAACAGATCCAATTTAGACAATAGATAACTTAGTACCTAGTTATGTACCTAGTTTTAGACTTGGGAAGGTCATTCCTAGGAAATTGTGTGCGTTTTTACAATAAAATCCCAAACACATAACTGAGCTCTCAGAGGGCAAATTCAAGTTGACTGTATAAAACGTTTTAATAAACAAGCTTTTTTTATTAAAACGTTTTATACAGTCAATTATTATAAAGTCCGACATTATATAGAAGACAAAGATGCTTGGAATACTCCACTTCTGGCAAGCTGTCACTCTGCCACCCATAAAATGTAATATTTGTGTGTAGTACCTAAGAAGAAACATTGTAAACATCTATATAAAAAGAATGGCCCCGAGTTTCTTGCCGCTTCTTCTCGGTAGGCTCTATATATTTAGGAACGCGGCGGTAGAGTTTAAAGTACATTGTAATAAAAAATGACGTTAATAAGAGCGTCTTTGAGGCCTAAATTGAATAAATGATTTTGACTTTGACTTTGACTTTAGGAAGGATAGTATAAGAAAAGTCGTTTGACTATGGCATACCTAACTATAAAGTACGGCACAAACAGCTACAGACAAACCCACAAATCAACAATATAATATAACAACTATCGGGTAGGTTCCTACTAGACTTTTAAAATATTTATGTTTGCCCTATACACATCGTAATACGCATCATATAACTTGTTATTCAACAGACAAAAACAAAACAAAAAGTGTTTTCCAAATGTTATGTAATTGAACAGCTTTTAGAATGTACCAGTATCAGGTGAGCGAGACACACCCACCTTAGAATCGAGACGCAGTAGTTTGTACTATTATTTATTCTGTGATCAGATTGATGTATGGTTCAATTTGAGTCAGTCAACATTCGGAATTGAATATGTGCCAGTAACTGGCCGCCGCGCATGTCGAGTATTAAATATTATGAGGTAAGATCAAACTTTGAGTTTTAGGCTTACGTATACATACTTACTTAACTTACCACCGTAAGGAAATCCAGAGCATGATGGTAGGTACTTTCTATTACCTGTTTCTTTCTGTATTTCTATTTTCAGGATCATCCTGAAAATGAAAAGTCTTACGCTAGCCTAATCTAATGGGAGTATTCCAACAGCTACCCTTGGAGAGTTAGAGCACAAAATGCCTAACCTGATAGCCAAAAACCAAAGGCTTTCAGGGTGGCGAATTGTAAGAGACGAAACCTTACTTTCTAGGTGGTAAACCTTTTGTGTAAGAAGCTGTCTTGGTTGGTACCACCGCAATACCGCGAAGTAATAGTGCGCAGCATTAGTTACTTTATTAGGGTGTAAAAGGCACTGTAGCTAGTGAGATTACTGAGCGAAAAATACTCAAAAATCAATATGTCGAGGTGACGAGCGTAGTAGAGGACAGGCACAAATAAAAAACCGGAGGTGAACATAGGATACTTTCATCCAGAGTAAATATGGAAATCCAGATGAGCAAGGTTATATTTTTCGGTTTATAATTCCTACGCAGGCGAATATGCGCGCAAGTAGGTACTCCCAATCGAAGGCATGACCTACCTACCTAATACCTACCTACGCGTAATACTACCTTGTTTACTGATTTTCAAGCATAAATCAAAACAACAACGTAGTCATTCTAATCAAGAACTATTTACAACTAACACTAAACCTAAGTCGTATAACCAGTTTCATCAGCGCCAGGCCCCTTTCAAATCAGTTACCGTTCGCCTTACACAGTGTATTATCGTGTCATACAATGTTTGCAGTTAGAAAAATATATCGGACTTCTGTTAAGTTACATATCAAGACATACTGCGTGAATGTGCCGAATAAATTCCCTAAGATATTAATCACCGGTAAGTTTAAAATTTCATTCCCTATATTTGATAAAACAGAACACGATCATGCATATGCATTTCCCTGTAAGATAATTTTCTAACAGAACTCTATGAAAACCTTCGCCAAGACCATTATTATTTTTTGCAATGCTTAATAGTCACCTTAATTAACCCGTTAATAGGAAATAATGCAATCTATCAACCCCTTTCATGTTATCAACCGTTTCATGATTGTCTTATTCAATAGTCACGTTAATGAACTCTGATAATGAAATCAGATTTAAAAAGTTAGAAATAGGTAATAGATTATATACAGCGTTTTCATAAGTCTGTTTTATCTTGCCTACATACCTAGGGTTTATAAACAGCCTCTCAGATTTTCAGTAATAGGTAACGTATAATTACGTCCTGTGTATTTCCAAACGCATACATCAATATACCATGTAATATATTTCTGAATAAGGTTATCGCGATTCCTCGGGTACTATCCGTTGAATTAAGGCCCAAGTATTATTTCCGGGTACAAACCATCTACACTCTAAATTTTATGCGAATACGTTCAGCCTTTTTTGCGTGATTGAGTAACAAACATATACATTCAAGCGTTCCCATTAATAATATTAATTTTACATTCGAGGTATATATTAGTCAATAATAAAATAAAAAAATAAGGCTTTTTAATTCCTAATAATTGTTGACTGTACCTTCATATATATGTAATTTAATATTGTTCCAATATACATTTAGGAAGTTTCTATAAGTACTTATTTACATAACTATGAATACAGAATGTCCCGAAACACAACTACAATCTGGTACCGGGCGAGAGGCCAAGGTATTCCAGCTATGAAAAAAAAACATTTTTTTCCAACATGGAGTGTCAAGTTATCTGACAATAGTTTTGTAAACCATAACTCGTCAAAACTTAATTCATTTTATTAGCAATGTTTATTACCTTGATTAGTGGTTGCTTAGCACTGTTATTTTTGATTAAATTACTTATTTTAAAAAAAATCAAATGTCTCAACTGTAAAATAAGTTCAACTTTTTCGAAAAATTTACAATATTTTTATCTATTTTATTTTCTAGAATCGTTTGGTTAAGTGGCAAGGATTTTTTTTTATTTTAAGGCCCCATATAGATGATATCATCATCATATATATGGGGCCTTAGTCCATGTTTGGGCGGAGGCTTCCTTCATCCTGGTCCAATGGTTCCTGTCCTGAGCCTGGCAGTTGGGTCTGTGTGGTCACTGCCGTCTAGCAGAGGTGTCCAGGAGGATAAATCTACTTTTTCTTAACGTTCCACAATCTTAATTAGTAAAAAAAGCCGTTTTACTAAGTATTTCTAGACACAAATTGGCCTGTAACGCCATACGCTATTTTTGCCAATATTCGCCACGCTTGGCAGGCGTGTTGGCG
Source organism: Selenia dentaria (assembly GCA_917880725.1). NCBI lineage: Eukaryota > Metazoa > Arthropoda > Insecta > Lepidoptera > Geometridae > Selenia > Selenia dentaria. The sequence continues at coordinate 9,863,761 of OU862882.1, read as the reverse complement.
AGCGCAGTTTTGGGGGTTTTGACTGGGAAGGTGCTGCTGCCCACCTGATTGTTATCCCTTAGCCGGCTTCTACGGCACACATATTATTACGGGTATGAGTTGGGGCGGTACTATTCTAAGCCGGCACCCCACGGCAAAGTAGTATGAAAGTATTAGATACTGATTGATTTTTAGATTATTTTGAATTATAAATAGGTACCTATCTAAATTTCACTTGCTGTAATGCAGCTTGCGGTAATTGACAGTTATTTAAATTAAACTTCTTTCGATGTTTGCATCGACCTGCATAAATCTATTTGATTAGCGATGCCATTCGCCAAGTAAACGTGATGTAGCGTGAAAGTATAACTACTCATGAACTTATTATACCTGCCTTGGAAGCTATTTGTTGTAGTATTTACCTACGTTTGCGGTTGTACGGTACGAGGCTGCGTGCGTAAATCCTATACCACAGATTACTGCTACGACTTTGCAATGAGTTATGTAATGTATACCTACCTAGCTAAGCTATGGATGTTTATTGCTTACAACGTGATCATTGTTTGTGTAATTTTCTTAGAACGTGTACGAAATATAGTAAATAAGTACCAGAATAGCTAATATAATAAAAAGTGGGCGTACCTGTATGCCATTTTTTATATTATATACGTGAATTTTACAGGTACCTAGTGAATTCACGAACATAATTTTATTTAAATTGACATGGACACTAACTCTTAGAGAATATTGTTTTGAAACGGCATATTTACTAATCTCGTTGATTTCGAGTTCCCAAAATTTTAGCTTCCTCCAGGCCACGGGCCAAAAGTACAACAGTACTTAATAAAAAATATACCTACCAACTTTATTTCATTACAGATTTAAGGAGAATCAGAGATTTCACTGAAAATTATCTTAGAATATTGTTACCCACTGGTTACCTAGTATCGATCTTTTGGTACGGTGTCCCTCGAGACGTGATGCCCTAAGCAGTTGCATAATTTACTTAGGCTAATTCGCCTCTACCTAGGTACCTACGGTCAATTCCATAGCCGTGATGCCCTAAGCAATTGCTTAATTTACTTAGGCTAATTCGCCTCTACCTAGTTAGCAATTTAGATAAATAGTTTACCCACACTTATGCAGAAGTTACCTAGGTACTTAGGTAGGTAACTATATATATTAAGGATATTTAGTAAAAGTTATTACAAGCTAAGTATTATGTATGTAGGTATATACCTACAAAATATTAAAATTCAGAACACGTTAGGTAGGTAAGTGATTAATAATTCCATAGAAAAAGAGTTTTAGCATTCGCGTGGAATGAATAGTAGGTACCTACCTACCTAACGTATAAGTAGGTGCTTAGGTAACCAGAAAATATATATTTTACTTATTTTTTCCTGTTTCTGACCAGCACGGTTCCCAAGTGGTTAATAATAATAATAAACTACCTAATTAATTTTGGTCTTGCTGAATATGTACCTGCGTGCCTGTATAGGTATTTACCCATTAATCTAGGTAAGTACCTATACTATTCGTAGAAATATTAGCTCAATGGTATTACCCGAATCTGGCCTATTTTGGCATTATTAAAATTTATGGAGCAATTCAGATCATGATGGTACCTAGGACGTTACGTACTACCTCATCATCATCATCAGCCGTAGGACGTCCACAGCTGAACATATGCCTCCCCCATAATTTTCCAAAAGGACCGGTTGGACGTATACCTACGGTCATTTCCATAGCCGTGATGCCCTAAGCAATTGCTTAATTTACTTAGGCTAATTCGCATTTCGGTCTATTCCATAGGACTGTCTGCGTTGTCATAATCGTAATCAGCCCATTTTGTTCACACTGCTAGGATTCGAGCTTCCCTCTCAGAGAGAGGAGTTGGGCCATAATCCACCACGCGAGCCCAATGCAGCTTGTGTATAGGTTAGTGGCCACCCCATGTCAAAGTGTTCAGGCCGCCCGAAGGCCTTCGACATAGCTTAACGACTGTTGTCCTAAGACAAACAACCGGGACCGACGGCTTAACGTGCCCTCCGAAGCACGGAAGCGCTCAGTTGAATAATGCCACTAGCGATCACCCATCCAAGTCCTGACCACAGCAAGTGTTGCTTAACTTGTTGATCGGTTAAGATCGCCAAGTCAAGCTCTGCTACGAGCGTACTTAGTGATGACTCGCAAATAAATAATGAATAACATTTTTGCAACAAAACGTGTTGAGTTTGACTTAATTGTCCTATACTTTTCATAGCTTGGATCTTGGTATCAGCAAATATAGGTATCAGCATCAGCGATATCCGTTGTTGGATACCTGTCTCGAATAAAAGTTTAGTGAGAGTAAAAAACAACATAACCTAGTCTTCGATTACAGATACTTACGTATAATTGGTTCTTATTCAGTAATCTGTGTAATTGGTATTTACAAAAAGTAAACTACCTAGGTACCTATCTACGTACGGTAGGTAAGTGAATATTTTTAAATTGGAAACTGACCACATAGCTTACTTACTTGTTTACTGTTTTGCAAAGTCGTTCAATCATCGTAATATTGGGAGTTTTTTTTTTTAAATTAATTAATTTCAACTACAGACACTATGATCCGTACCATTTTTAAACTTATGGATTAATTAAAATAACATACATTTTGAATGGAGACTTCGTTCTCCAAACATCACAGTTTTACATTACAAAAATACTTTAACTTATCTAGTTACCTACACTATAAGCTATAAGGTGCTGGACCTTTCTCCTGACCCGTATCCTTTGCCGACTAAGGAGGATTTTTCCTCCTGTGTCAGCACTACGTATAGGGCTTTCGGGAGGTTTGTTGGTATTTTTGCACCAGTGTACCGTTCTAGCTTCAGGGAATTAACTTGGGATCTAGACGAGTATATACCCGGATACACTTCGCTGAGTACATATGCTACATCCATTGGATTTCGGTGCGTGCAGAACAATTCTTGGCTGATGGACCCCAAGACTTCTGGACTACTGTACTTTATGTCGAAGAGATTTTCTCTGTCGATAAAAGGCAGTTGGTTGACGTCTCCGATGATGACAATTTCTTCAGCCTCCAGCAACCTTACTGCCATTATTATAGCCCCGAAATGGTTCATGTGAGCTTCGTCTATTAAAAGACATTTCTCCCTACGCCCTATGAATCCATTGGCTAATACGGAGGCCATGGTGCGCACTTTGTATTTTACTCCGTCGCCTATGCGGTGCGCTACCTTGCCTCTCAGATCTTTAGCTGCTTCGGTTGTTGTGGTAATTATGATGTCCTTGTCAGCATCGAAGTAGTCAACTATCGAGGTAGTTTTTCCACATCCCGGTACTCCGTTGATCCATTTGATGTTCGGCATAGTTCAAAAGGTTAGGTGACACTGCTGGATCCATGGACCCTGAGATGGTTTTCGCCATTTCAAGGATTTTCTCCTGCAGCATTATCTTTGTGCACCGGGCTATTACAACGAGGGGATCGTTTGATGGCTTAACGAACTTTGGTTGACCAGTCAGTTCCGTTTCTATTTCATTTAAAGGCACAATATTGGGAGATTAGTAAGCCTCAGCTCACCACAAAATACCTCATGTTACAAAAGGCACACCTCACATTTCAAGATTATAAACTTATCGCACACCAAAAGAACACGATTATACTAAATTAGTACTAGTATTTATGCGAACAGTAGACCTCACACATAGGCACATAGTCTTATCAACTCCAATTTTTCGCAGTAAGTACTTCCCCAACACTTGACCAATTATGGTCATACTCGAAATTCCTTAAAGTCAGGTACCTAATAATATGCGTATCAAATTTTATCAAAATCGGTCTGTAAATACCGCAGCAGCAAACTTCGCCCCTTTTTAGAAGAACCCTCCCCCACCACTCAAAATCACTGACGACAAAAAAAAAATAGTAGAAACATGCATACCAAGTATCACATAGAAAAATGCTACCTGTATAGGAAGACGTACCTACACAGAACCTAACAAACATACGGACAGGTTTTGTAAACAGTTTTGAACACTCAACCCCAGGAAACACAATCAGCCTATTAAAGTTGCATTACATAATAACTGAGATGTTATTTTTTTTAGTATTACTTGTTTCCATGAAAACCAGTTCGTAAACTTTTATGGCAAAAACCATGTCTGCATGTGAGTCAAAACAAAACAAAGATAAATGATGATAATGCACGAAGCAAAGTACTTAATTTATTTATAAAACCTCATCATCATCATCATCAGCCTGTAGCAGTCCACTGCTGGACATATGCCTCTCCAATTGCACGCCACTTAGGTCTATCTTGGGCTTCTCGCATCCAGTTTTTGCCAGCCGTCTTGCGCAGATCGTCACTCCACCGTGCCTCAGGACGTCCTACACTACGTTTGCCGAGACGCGGTCTCCACTCTAGAATTATAAAACCTAATGTCGAATTATGTCATCTTTATTAAAAAAAAATTACACTATCTTATGCCCGTGACTTTGTCCGCGTAGAGTATTTTTTCCTAGATGTTGTTTATTGAAATAATATAGAGCGTTGTTCATGGCTATCGCTCGCCACTACGTGTGATATTTGACAAAAGTTCAGGTAGATACCGTTCTTTACAGTATTTCATCGCGACACAAACCGTTTCCGACACTTTCATAAAAATTTTCACAACTATGTATAGGTTCAAAAACAAAGAATTTGCCATACAAAGTTTCATCCTCCATTTTACCCTCCTCAGTCATCCCTGTCAAAAAATACTAAAGAATACCGTTTTTTTATAATTATTATATTTTTATTTTATTTTTAAATACTTATATTTTTTTACTTTTAATGACTTATTTATATAAAAAATTGCACACCTTTTACTTTTCAAAGCACTTTAATACAAACGCTTTCGAAATGTTGGATTTCGAAAAACCCTTCCTCTACCCACCAAGCAAAAGCACCCTCCAAACAAGTTTCTACGACCAGCGGTTTAGGCTGTGCGTTGTCAGTCAGTCAGTCAGTCAGTCAATCAGGACTTTGCTTATATATTATTATATTGAAGATAATGATAATACTGAAATAGATATATCATCGTACTACATAGCTCTACGATGCATAAATATTAAGTGAGCCCCTTCTTTTATTTATTTGACTAGCCGGTTATTAATTAGGTTTAAGGTATTTTTTTAGGTTTAGGTTTATTTTATGTAGCTAGCCGGTTGGCGCAGCGGTAGCAACCCTGCCTTGTGAGACACTGGTCCTGGATGCGATCCTTGGACAGGTTCAAACATTTGTGTTTATGAACATGACTGTTTAACCAGTGTCTGAGTGTGAACCTATATTCATGAGGTTACCATACCACAGGCTCTGCCTAGTTTGGGACCTGAAGCCCTTGAATTCACCCATTCATTTTACTTGCTCTAGTGCTCTTTAACTTTAACACAGTAATGCTTACACACTAGCATTGAGTTAGTACCTATGGCTATTAGCTGGCATTGTGGTGGTTACAGATCACAGAAACAAGGGAGATATGAAAAGGGGGCGGGGCCAGTGTCGCAGCAATATGCCCAAAAACAGCAACACATTGCTCGCGGCGCGGCGGTTCGCAACTTTTGTATTAAGTGACTGAACGCCGGTCGCGATATTACATGTAAACAGCTTACAATGCTCGCTCTGTACCTACTTTCGAATATTAAAACGTTAGGTTTTAATACGATACGAGCTTCGAGGACGATACGAGTCAGAGAAAGGGAAAGGATCGATGCATTCGAGATGTGGTGTTGAAGGCAGATGTTGCATATACCATGGACGGCCAAACGCACCATGTCACCTGACTGGCACCACTCCGGACAATGTGTACGGGTTTACATAACGATACCCTATTACTGACGTGAATGACTCGGCCGCCAAAATAAATATAAAATTCCAATGTGAAGATTAGTTTGACCTTTACATTCTTCTTTTACTACTTTCTTTCGTTCGGAGACAAATTATTATTATGCTAAGTCGGTATTTACATACCTACGTAAAAGCATGAATGCCGCTGGCGGAACAGGTTTGAGATCGTATTTTAAAAACATGTTATTGTGTCACTTGGTCACGTGGAGTTCAGGAATTGCGAATAAGCGTACGTCAGTAAAAGCAAACTGAGTAATTAGTTTAATTATACTTAATTCATGTACTCGTATGTTACTTACCTATGTCATAAAATGAACAGTGTGGCTAGAACGAATAACTGCGTAAGTGTGTGCGTTTCGTTCACGTGAAACAGTACAAACTGTCATGTATCTAGGGCAACTATGACACAGATAACTCATAATACTTCTTCGCAAATTGTTTGTACTACGGCCTCTGGTACGCAGTTTATACTATTCCGCTGTATCCTCAACCAGCACTGCTTTTGCGGTATCTCAGTTTAGGTACTTGTTTTCTTTACAAATCGCGTGCAGACACATTTTTATACTCGATATTTAGTTTAATAGATATTATTATTACATTTTCAACATTTACTATTATTTATATACTTAGTAATTATGACCTATGTATTAAATAAGTAGTGTTATTATACAGGGTGTTTGTAATAGAAGGTACAAAGTTATAGTTTAAAGAGGTACTTAAAAAGTATTTTTAAAATACATTGTTCTATTTAGATGTGAGGAGGAGATTGGCATGTCATGCGTCAGATGGTAAGTACGAACACGCTTGCCATGGCAATTGTAGTGCCACCATTCATATTCAGTCTTGTTAGCGCAGTAATTTAACCTGCTACGGTGCCCTTTACACCTTAGCAAAGTAATGCTTGCAAAGTAATATCTGGCTCAAAGGTGGTACCAACCAAGATCAGCCATGGCGGTTCCATCAACCGGGAAAACCTGCGGGTTCGAGAACTCTTCTAGTCCAGCGGCTTACGTCTAGTGACTATAGACTCTAGTCTATACTCATCCTTCCAAACTAATAACGTCCTACTCATACATGGACAGAGTCCATTTTTTGGCGCACTTGATATATCTATTAGTACCTATATACATATTCAGTACATTCCCTAATTTACTTCATTGCAGGAGGCCTGGGTCAACTTGGGGTCGAGTGCGCCAAATATCTCCGAGGAAAATATGGCAGACAAAACGTGATACTCTCCGACATCATCAAGCCTTCGAAGGAGATCGTCAGCGATGGCCCCTACATGTTCGTAGACATTCTTGACTTTAAGGGACTGCAGAAGATCGTTGTAGACCACAGGGTTGACTGGCTGATACATTTCTCCGCTCTCCTAAGCGCAATTGGAGAGCAAAACGTCCCTCTAGCTGTGAGAGTCAACATTGAAGGGATGCACAACGTGATAGAGTTGGCAAAACAGTATAAGTTACGTGTATTCGTACCTAGCACAATTGGTGCCTTTGGGCCTGATTCTCCAAGAAACCCGACCCCAAACATAACTGTGCAAAGACCAAGAACTATTTACGGTGTGTCTAAAGTGCATGCGGAGTTGTTAGGGGAATATTATCATTATAAATTTGGTTTAGACTTCCGCTGCTTGCGGTTTCCAGGAGTTATTTCTAGTGATCCGCCTGGTGGAGGCACAACAGGTAAGAAACTCTTCTTTAGGTAAGAATCACTTTATGCATAGAGATAATAGGCCAGAAAATTATGTAATAATATAATAAAACTTTGTTTCCAATTACCTACCTACTTTATCAAGTGATATAACATGTCGAATTAAGGTCGAGGATGATAATCTGATCACAAAAGATTAATTAAAATAATGAATAAATACTTACCTAATGAAATTATAATAAATGATCATAAACTAATTTTAATATACCAATTATGTTTTGTACACAATTCAAATGTTGAAGGATTCTAAATAATTTTGATTTGAAGCCATTGAATACCGTGGGCGGTCGTGATTCAGTCGTTAGAATCCTTCACTTGCTAGGGATTCATGTATGGTTTTTAAATCCGTCCTTTATTCACTAATTGCATGATATATGTACTTACTATAATTGTACCCCGTGCCCCTTGAAAATGGGCATCATCATACAATGAAAAGTGTAAAATAAAATAAAAATTATAGCCCCGGGACGTGCGGTGTCGTCGAATACCTACATATTTTAAGGCTCCATCACGTGCGTGACCAGATTTTTCGTCTTTCAGACTACGCCATAGCAATGTTCCACGACGTACTCAGAAAGGGTCAATACCAATGCTACCTCAAGCCCGACACCCGTCTCCCAATGATGCACGTGAGAGACGCTCTCCGGGCCCTGTCCGAATTCCTTGAAGTTCCTAATGAGAGACTGAACAGAAGAGTGTACAATGTGACGGCAATGAGCTTCTCTCCGGAAGAATTAGCTGACGCTATGTCGAAGCATTTGCCGGAGTTAAGAATCTCTTACCAGCCTGATAGTAGACAAGATATAGGTAAGATTTTACAAGTAGTAAGTGAGTAGATCCAACCTAACTTAATATAAAAACGGTGTTTACCCTATCGACCTCGATTCGCCCTTGCCTCGTCTAGGGTCCAGTAGACCGGTAGACCTCTACCATGAGTTTACAACATAGACACCAATCGATGCTCGCTAACAAATGCCGCGAAAAAATGTATGAAAAATAACAGCGAGTACGCCAATCACAAGTTTAATAGGTAGGCGAGATCGAGTATCGACTATAGATGTTGCCAACTCATGGTAGAGCTACAGGTTTGTATACCTATACTCGACTTCGATTCGCCCTCGCCTCGCCTGGGATTCAGGCATCTACTGCACCTACACCCTCCTGCCTTAGATTCAGGCATGTAGGTATATCCTCTCAACCTCGATTCACCCTCGCCTCACCTAAGATTTAGGCATGTATAACCCGCGGCATATAACTCTAGCTCTGAGTGAGTTGTGGAAGGGATAGCTGCGCAGATAGAGAGAGACAACAGTCCCTCGTCTTCGATGTGACAGAGAGAGACAAGAGTCCTTCGTCCCAATTTTTGACTTCTGCGCAATAACGGTCAGAGCTAGAGTTATATGCCGCGGGTTATACTGTACGTCCTCTAGACCTCGATTCGCCCAGGATTTAGGCATATATACCCTCTCGACCTCGATAGCCTCGCTTAGGATTAAGACATGTACTGTAGGCACCTACACCTTCTCGACCTCATTTCGCCTAGGATTCAGGCATGTATGTATAGATACCCTCTCGACGTCGATTCGTCTAGAATTTACGCATGTAGATACTCATCCTCAGGCAGCAAGAACTTTTATTTACCCGTATAATACCCGTGTACTGATCGTTTGGAATTCACCATGTTGCGAATTAATCGATTATCGTAACACGTAACGTAGATAAAGTCAACTGACTTCTACTTTACCTAGTTTCAGGTTTATCATTTGGTGTGGTGAATTGATTTTCAATGCAGTCAGTAATAAATCTACAGTACCTACGTATAAGTCCTACATGTATAAAACTGATAAAACTAACATTTAGTTTAGCACAGGCACAGAATAATAACTAGTAACTAGGCACAGGTAAGCATTTCCATACAAGCGCTCATACATTTTCTAGGCTATACTTATATGGCTGGCCTAGATAATAAATGCACGTTAAACAATAATAGCTGATATTGAACAAAACTGAGCAAATATCATGTAATATTCAAGGTTGAGAACGTAATAACTGTATTTCTAGTTAATAACCTATATTGAGTATTCTTGTACGAGTAAGACCGCGCACTCGTCCACTATGAAGAGCATTTTACCTACATTTATGAACTGTGTTATTGATAACACATTTTTAAATGGCGTATCGGCCATATAAATTGTATTATGTATAAACAGAAAGTTATTTAGTAGATTATTCGCAAAAAAAAAATGTAGATCTCAATGACAATGCTTTCCATTTTTGAAGGAGTTACATAACTTGAAATAATATAGAAAAAAATAATTAATTATCTTTTTTTTAATCACTACTGATAACAGGTTAAAGTCCTTATTTTCATTATTTACTGACAACATTTTTATTTTTACAATATGTTCTCACCATCAACTTCTAATTATTAGTATATAATAGTTACAAATGCCAAATATGTTCTTTATCTACTTATCTAAGTATATATATAAAAGCGAAAGGTCACTCACTCACTCATCATGAAATCTTAGAAACTACAAGTGCTAGGAGTTTCAAATTTTGCATGCTGGTTCTTTATAGGACGTAGGTGCTCACTAAGACGGGATTTTATGAAATTCAACCCCTAAGGGTTTTTTTTTGGGGGTTGATAGTTTGTATGAAACTTCGTTACTGCGAGTGCTAAAAGTTTAAAATCTCCTAATTTCGCATGGGGGTTCTTTTAAAGACGTAGGTGCTTACTAAGACGGGATTTTATGAAATTCAACCCCTTAGGGTTTTTGGGGTTTATAGTTTGTTATATATATATATATATATATATATATATATATATATATATATACATATATATAAGATGTCCTGACTAACTGACAGACAACGCACAGCCTAAACCACTGACCGTAGAGACTTGAAATTTGGAGGGTGTATTGTCCTTGATGCGTAGAGGTGTATTAAGAATGGGTTTTTCGAAATTCTACCCCTAAGTGGGTCACAAGGGGTGAAAACGTTTGTATGAAACTCCTTTGTTTTTGAACTTATAGTTGTGAAAATTTGTATTTGAATAGGTCATTCAAAATAAAAAAATGTTGAACATATTTTTTTTGGATAGTGGTGGTTTAAGTGGGTGAAATGGAGGGGGTGAAAGTTTGTATGGAAAGTGTTTTGTTTTCGAACATGCAGTGGTGAAAATTAGCATTTGGACAATTTAAAGTGATGATTTCAATATTTATTGACAGAGATGATTTAAGGGGGTGAAACGGGGGATATTTTTTTTCAAAAGTTCTTTGTTTTTGGAGCTACAGTGATGAAAATTGATAACTGCATAGGTAATTTAAAATAGCGATGCTTTCAATATTTTTGCAGGGATGACTTAAGGGGGTAAAACGAGGGATGTAAAAACTACCTACTACATATTATAAACTGTAAAGGTCAAATTTCTGTAAATGAAAAATATGCTAAAGACCGAGTCAAAGGATGTAAGGAGTGAAAAATAAATTCAAATTGTTTGTTTCTCTGTATGTTTGTCTGTCTGTTTGTACACGAGTGGACCGATTTAAATGAAATTTCGTATGGTGGTAGCTTATATCCCTGATCAACATATAGGATAGTTTTGATCCCGGTAAATTAAAGGGTTCCTAAGAGAGAAGAGAGAGAGAGAGAGAGAGAGAGAGAGAGAGAGAGAGAGAGAGAGAGAGAGAGAGAGAGAGAGAGAGAGAGAGAGAGAGAGAGAGAGAGAGAATTAAAACTCTGTAATTACCGTCTCCCGCGAGGCCACGCGAGCGAAACTGCTGGCGGATCAGCTAGTAAAATAATAAAACATAAAACTATCGTAACGTAAATAAACAAATCTAAATTATTAAGAGCAAATTCTAGTATTAGCAGCTTTTAATACCATAGTTAAGTGTACTTTAAGCTGCCCATTTCAAAGTTGGCCAATGGTGCCGATAGTGCTCTTCCAACTACCTAGGTAGGTACTTAGTTACTGAGGACCTACAGAGTTGACCGACTATGATGTATTAAATTGGCTTGATTATAATAACTCCCCGACCAATTTTAGCAAAATAATACTAATAGAGTCCGAAATACACACTTCAAAAAAAGTTTGCAATTACTTTGAAAAACAGAAATCTGTTTGTTACGGTAGATTATATTACGATTTATTGTATAGAGCAGCTGCTATTGACGGATTTTTCAGACCATTCCGAGTAAACCATGCGCACCAATTTTCAAATTCAACATGGGTTGGCCACTAGCTTATCCACCATGCCTCACTGGGCCCGCATGGTGGATATAACTCGTCTCTTTGAGAAGAAAGCTCGAGTCCCAGAAGTAGGAACATAATGGGCTGATTATGTGACGAGTTGTAGAAATGTAGGTTAAAAAAGGTACCTATACGTTCCGCCAAAGAGACTGACAAAACTTAAAATGTTTAGTGAATCAAACTGATAAATTGTTTAGGTTATATATATAAAAAATATTTACAACAAAAAGTAGATAGGCCTTTTATGCGACATACGGTATCTACAAATAAATGGTCAAATTACCCTTATACTGGGCAATTTCATAAAATCTAACGCAGCGTGTTTTCACCACCAAGTAGGTACCTATACCTATTACACGTCAAAAGTAGAAAAAACAAGTCAACTTCAAACTTAATGATATTAAAATCAATCATAGCAATAATGTTGGATTATTTTCCCGCCGTTGTAACGTTGATAGGTTTTGTTTTATTGGCAGGTTTTTTTATTAGTGGTAAAATACGTAAATACTTTTATGTATATGGATACGATGCTCTTTTATTCAAACGCTGGCTTCTCTATGAGAATAGGACTAATGGAGGATCCCAATAATCTATCTATCCACGGTTTTCCTTATTACCGATAGAAATTTGACATAACTTCCATACAAATAGTGTCAAATATCTAACTCTAGTAAGGTAAACCGGCGATAGATAGATTATTGGGACCGGCCGTTAGTAAGAACGTGCTCTGCGAGGACGGGTCCACGCGCTGTCAAATCTCGTTTTGTGAATACAACTAGTGTGTATGTTATAACCAAATATGTTAATTTGTAAATTGGATAAAATTCCAGCCGACTCCTGGCCCCAAGTTTTCGACGACAGCGAGGCACGACGAGACTGGGCCTGGAAACCAGAAATTAACCTAGAAGATCTCGTCACGCTCATGATAAAGGAGGTCAAAGAGAAGATTATTGCCAATGGATTTGACAGTAAATAAATTCCATTAACGTTTCCAAATAGTTATTAACTCAACTAGGTACCTTATTGCACTCTATATTTCGTTTCGACCAAATAAATATTCCAATCGCATATTTTTCAAAACCAAGAATTGGTATTTGTTCTTTGTTCTGTAGCTCTACCATGAGTTGGCAACATAAATGTCATCTATAGTCGATACTCGATCTCGCCTCTCGCTTGTGATTGGCGTACTCGCTGTCAATTTTAGTTCTACAATCGACCGCAAGGTGGCACTAGTATTTTTTCATACATTTTTTAGCGTCAGTCGATAGCGAGCATCGATTGGTGTTAATGTTGTAAACTCATGGTAGACCTACTGGTGGTAAACTATGACGCAGTGAATAAGTACCACTATGTAGGTATTTTCAAGTAATTTAACAGAGATGTTATCTCACACCAATAACTTAGGTAAGTATTGTAAGTTTGTCCGTCCCTTATGACTCATGTTGCTTGCCTGCCAACTCCATATTGCTGTTAGTGCGACGTTCGTTTATTTTCAAACATCAGCTGTGTTTGTAAAAGGAAAAATGTTACCAATAAATGACCTTCTTCTTTACTATACCATGGTCAAAATATTATTATGATTTAAGTTTAAATAATACATAGTCACTCTATCCTCTGAGTCGTGCTAATACTGAGATACTATTCTGTCAAATGTTTAGTTAACTTTGGGCCTAGCACGAAAATTTGTGTAAATCGTATACAGTACAAAGTATGAGTTATCTGTGTCACAGTTGTATTAGATAAATGATAGTTTGTACTGTTTATATCAACGATACTATTACCTACGTTACATTTAGGTACGCAAAATGTTCGTGCTAGACCCAATATATATTCACGTGAGTATTGTTTGTTTTACAACGTATCATCATCATCATCATCATCTTCATCTCAGCCGTAGGACGTCCACTGCTGAACATCTGCGTCCCCCAAAAAATTCCAAAAGGACCGGTTTACAACCTATCGTGACTGAAAAGATTTATTGAAACAACTGTTGTTACAAGGAAAAATACTCTACTAATATAAGAATAATAAAATTAGTCGAAGGTTTACTGAAATATTTGTTATGTACATTATTTACAAATATTTCGTCTAACTATGACATCCCTCTGGATATCGTCCATAGGAGTCGGAGAGTAGTTTCTTAAAATATATTATTGTTAAATGTACGACTATGAATATACTTACTTATATAAAAGAATGGTATATTATGCAATTAGTGAATAAAGGACGGGTTTAAAGCAAGGGCCATAGATGAATCACGAGCAAGTGAAGGATTCCAACGACTGAATCACGAGCGTAGCGAGTTATTCAAGTGCTAAAATCTTGAGCGATGCGAGTGATTCATGACCCTCGATATAAATCAGTTTTATTGAGTTGCATACTACGTGTATACTTTATACCTTGACTACGAGAAAAAGAAATAACTTAAGCGAAAATAGACATCAATGTGACGAAAAACGAAGGTTAAATTAATAATAAAGTAAAATAAAACGCACATTAAAATTGGGACATTTACAAAACATAAAGAGTAATTTTCTTATTATTATTATTATATATTTTTTCTGTAATGGCAGCAAAGAACACAATACAGTTTTTATTCTAATTAACTCTTTGTCAGAATATCGACCACTTAAATCTCGATGGATTATTTGCACAAACAGGTTGTATGTCGTATTCTTTGCGCAAGGAGTTTATATAAGCATTGAGATGGAGGTCAAATATATTGGTGTGTTCTAAATACAGACACCAAAATAGTGATTAAAACGTCTTTTTATTCATTGTTTTCAGTGAATAAAATAAGCTTTTAAGAGTGGGAATGGTATAAAGTATATTTTCTTTTATTATTACCTAATAATTCCATTTTACTACTTATTTTATTTTACATTGCAAACAAAAATGCTAAATTTTTTTATTTGGTTCTACCCACAGGCTACTCACTATACTATCTCACAGATACGATATATATGAGTTATTATATTATACGGTGACTATAAGTATTAATATTATATACTAGACTAGGTGCGCCCTGCGGTTTCATCCTCGTAGTGATGGATGATGATGAAAAGTACTTAACGACCTATTCTCAAACCTACTGAATATAGTATACACACACGGAGAAGTTTTGTTACAAACACTGTGACTCGAGAATGTTATATATATACTTATTAAGATATAGGTACTCCAATATTGTTTGGCCTCAGTAAGAGAAAAAGAAAGGGCTTTGCTTGTACGACAGTGGATAGAGTAGGTATAAGAGCGTAAAAAAATGTCGCATGTTTAAGTTGTGCAAGATTATTGTATGCCACGGCTCATACTCGTAGCCCTATAATTTACTAGCGGAATTCTTCTTTAATTTTAATTAACTCTTATTATGAACTACCCGTTGTATCGGGATAGTAGTGAAAGTATTAATCCTGTGTATCCTTTACAAATTTCATTTATCAACTTCTTTAAAGTGAAGTAAAAACACACTAACACAGCAACTTCCTCACATACATACAAACTTACGCATTTATAATATTACGTATTGGTAGCAATTCGCTTGATCAGAACACCAAACTGAAATTTATAATATGTAAATTATGGTAGTTCTTATTCTAAACTAAATTCTAAATTCGTGTCATGCTTGCGAAAGACAATTCTTAAATTGCCATTTCTGTACAATTGTGGGTATGTTAGTGCTAATTTAGTCATGTGAGTTCGTGCTCTCTAAACTAGTTTAAAACTACCCACAATTGAATAAAATAATCATATTTTTAGAATAGTCATTCTCAAGTGTTTCAGAAATGTGGAGTTTAGTGTAAACAGAATAAGAAAAAAATACTTACCATAGCTTATAGAGTTTTGATTTAGTGTTTTGCACAAGTGAACTAGTTGCATTCTTATAAGAAATGTGTATGATAACATTGTATGTCTGTTGTTGTCTTGATGCATAATGTTCTTTTAAGGCTACAACCTGGAATGATCTTTTAACTTTTAACTTAATATCCAGTGTTTCAGAGTTTATTTTACTGTTTTGTTGTTAATTAGTTTGTAAAACCTCATAGATGATGATTCACATGGTGGATCTTTAATGTTAAGCATAATTGTGTCTTTTTGTAAGTATGGAATTAAAACATATAAGTATGAAAAATTGTTATTAATTTAGAATCGCAGGTACCTACACCGAAATATAATTAAAATGAAACGTGTACATAATCAATTCCTTTATTTAAGCATACAAAAAAAACTTAACTTATTAGAAAATAGGCTCGTTATTAAGCGATGTCAAGCATTATGAATATACACGATACAAGTAATAAGGCCCTATTCCAGAAGTACGCTCGATAGTTAATCTCTGGTTGAGGACAGACCAGCAGGGCTCTTATGTATCTCAGTTGCTAACAAAAGTTCTTCTTCTGTGGATTTTTAAGTTGGAAGACATTACTCTGCCAGTTTCATGTTCTTGCACTCAAAGTTTTTGGCGGATACTAAAAGACGATGATATTTTGCCCTTGTACTTTACATCGTCTAATCGTCATCGTCGTTTTATCGTCCTAATCCTGCAGGAATGAACATTGTATGGCACGGAATCAAATGAAAGTAATATGAATTAATAAAAAGTATTAAAAACTGGGTTCGCTTTTACAAACGTATATAAACGGCTTTAATAAAATTACATAAAATATAAATAAAAGGTGTGAAATTACAAGCGATAGAAGAGAGTAAGATAATATCAGTAGGTCTAGGTATATCAGAATTTAGCTTATCATACAAAGAAAAACGTAGCTTAGGACATGAAAAGAAAATGTGATTTAAAGCACCTTCATCTATTCCATATTCACAAAGCGAATGATCCCTGACCCTGATCGTAGCAAGAAACACGGGAGAACAATCAAAATAATTTAAGAACTAATTATTAAGAACAAAAATAATTGCTATCGAAAACAATGGCGGCTCTTTGTCAGCTATGACGACTATAGTAAGCAGAAATGTTAGTAAGTTGCCGACTGAAGCTGACAAAGTGACATAAGGCCGCCAATTTTTTTGGATTTCAATCAACTTTTATTAGCAACTGAGATACATAATAGCCCTGCTGAGTAAATTTCTCTCCCTTCTCAAGTCGAGATTAACAACTGAGCGTATTTCTGGATTATCGGCGTGTCATTGCATTGGTAAATGTATAAGTAAGATTTACATTAATATTGACATTTTTTATAGCGACAAGGTATCAACAATTTTAAAATAATTAATTATTACATATTACGTGGTTGTACAATTTGTACGCACAATTTTGAAAACATACTACAAATGCTAAAATTATAATATTACCTACGAGATGAATTCTATTTAAGTAAGTACTTATTTATACAATAGTAGAACGGCCATTTTGCACTCATTGGAAAGAAATAATAGGAATGACGATCTCGATGATACGTATTAGTCCTAATTTATAAAATTTTTACATTAATCCGTCAGCTGTCGCTGAACTTGGTACAATAGACCATTGTTATCATGGTTAACGACAGCTGAAGTTTTGTTTTCTTTCCAATTAGTGAGGAAACGGCAACGTGAATTATGAACATTATGACACATTTATTCAATAAAATAAAATATAAATCGAGAGGCACTTTACTCGCCTGCCAGTCAAAAATACATTACAACTTATAACAATGACTCAACTCATACTAAACAAGACTCAGTCTTCAGTTCGTTACTCAAAGGGCAACACTTTCCTATTAGGCCTTTTTAAAATTAATAATCGCACTGGCAAGGACTAAGTACCTAAATAAACAGTCTGAGCCGGACTTGAGAAGGGTTTCATATTACCATATATATTATTTATTTTTATATTAAAGTGTTTCTTTAATATTCGGCATCCTCATTTCGAGGCCGACTCAGACATGACAGGTTTTTATTATTAGTTTTATCTTAAAGTTTGCACTATTATCACTCCAAATTTGACGTTTGTACATATTACCGTTTTTAAAAAAGAACAAAAACAAAAAAACGTTGATTAAGTACGTTTCTTGTACCCCGCCCCGTACCCATTTTTTATATATATTAAGCTTAAAATTTTAACTAGTAACTATTCAAAATATAGCCCTTAGGCCCGACTTACACTTCAATAAGTACAGTAGCGAGTTAAGAAATCAGTCAGTAAGTATCAAGTAGTAAACTGTAACTAGCGTACCAAACGTAGGCGATTAAGTAGTCATAAGTTACCGTTACGAAAAGAATACTCGTCACATCTGTTGTTTTGTTTAATACTTACTACTTGTCTATGGACTCGCCCGTCTACATACCAGCCAGTTAAGTTGGATTACACTGGACTAGCCAAACATTAGGATAGCGCTATATTCAAACTTAATCAACAACTTACTACTTAACTCGCTTTTGTCGTTCAAACGAAAATATTAACTTAACTCGCTGATGTCGCAAGTTAACTCGCTACAGTACTTAATAAAGTGCAAATCGGTCTTTAAAATTACGACAAGCGACAGGCGGACAGACAAACGGCAGCGTAGACGTAGTCTTGTAATATTTCCCGTTATCTTGTATGGAACTCTAAAAACGATACCTACGAGATGCAAATACGGCAATGTGTGCGGATAATGACGTCCAAAATAGTCTTAACTTTCCCGAATCGATTTTACGATATGATACGGGAATATCACGCCCTCTGTGACTTACTCGTATGTGAACCCAGCTTAATGAACCGCACTTTTATCAACCAGCCTAAAGCTAATCGTCCACCGCCAAGTAAACTAACTTATATAGCTCACATAGTTGAGCCAGTTTTTCATACATGTGCGTCCACCGCAAACTACGGCAACTATGCTACGTAAAATGGTTTATACTCTGAACTATGTAAGCCTAAACTAACTTCGTTTAGTTGGCGGTGGGCGATCGGCTTTATAAAACCGCGTTCTGAAGATGATGGTCCTTATACTGGCATACAAATTACAACGACAGCTTAGTCGCCGAAAGAAGTCTGCCACCACTGCGGAGAGATGCATTGTCCGTTTAGAGGGCATAATAATTGTGTGTTATACAATGAAGATAATGTTCAAAATGCAATGTACCTACAAATTCAGCTTCTCTTCTACCGCAAAGTAAGTACCAACACACATCTAACGTTATGGCATAAGCATTAAGGTCCATGTGCACCGCGACTAGGAGATTTGTCTGCTCATAAGGTTGAATTGCGACTGGTGCCAATCTTAACCCTCATTGTTAAACGATTTCACTCAAATTATTACTACACGTACAAAATGACATTAATAACTAAGTACATACTTCATGGACGTAATTATTTTCCAACTGTCAGCCATCAGTATAAGACAAAATTTTATAATTATTATATTATTGAGATTTAAATTGCACGCTATTTTGGGAACACGAACTTACATTCATTCATACGTATGTTTTTTTTAACAATGATTTATGTATTGAACTTTATTTAACCTAAAAAAATATTTTATAAATGAATTTAGTACCCTTTTTTATATTGAAATTATCGTGAGTTAGATACATATTAAACTATTAACATATAAAACGTTCACGATAGGGATCGAACACGTCCGTTACATCAGGGTCAAATAGAGCATCGGACATGTTCGAATGCATCATACTGTCTGCGAGCTTGCAGACGCCACTGCGATGATGCCCTCAAGATGAACATCGGACATGCTCGAAGCCCGAGTCGACGTATTCAATCCCTAGCGTGAGTGTTTTGCCGGTTAATAATAATAGTTTAAGTACCCCCTTGTTTACAAACTACGCCATTGAGCGCAAACGAAAACGCGGATAAAGCTTTGAGGCGTGGCAATGACGGAGCCCAATTCTCCACTTTGTAACTATACACTTTGGGTGGTATTAAAGTTCTTTGCACATTGGATGTTTCATCATGAAATGCCCTTACGAGGTTTAACTACACTTAAAGATACATTTTAGTTATTTTTGTCTACCAAATTTACTATAATGAAACATAAACCGCAATACGCAATTGCCGTAGAATAAAATATTTAATGCCGCAACTCTTCTTATGAATATACTGCATGCAGTATTATCGGGATCTATGATTCTACATTATGTTTATAAAGCATATAATTATTTTTAATAATACGCAATAATAAAATAGCAATATTATTTTTTAACGTTAGTATCACTTACTAATATATCTTCTGGCCAATACAGAATATTTATTTATTATTAATGCATTACACATCAATATGTACAGTAGCCAGTAAAAATATTAGTCAGTTAAGAAATAAGTAAAAAGTTGTAAGTTTCGAGAAGAATAATCACGTGCGTTATTTTGTTTACTTGTCTACAAATCTATGGACTGTACTAAACTCGCCCGTCTACATGCCGGCCAGTTAAGTTGGCCGGGTGCGGGAATCTTGATAGAGGTGCAAACTTCGCACTAGACTAGCCACAAAATAGGATTGCGATCTATTCAACCTAACTTAATCAACAACTTACTACTTAACTCGCTTTTGCCGTTCAAACGACAATAACAACTTAACTCGCTGATGTCGCAAGTTAACTCGCTACTGTACTTATTGTAGTGTAAATCGGGCTTACGTGAGATGGACAAGTCGTACGTTTGGTGGTACACTTGCATTACTGTTACCGTGAGGCGCAGATTTCTCAAGTTTGGATGGCATTGCATTCGTAGTCATTTGACTATCAGTACTACCAGTGGATTTCGTCGCTTAAAGGTCAGTATATTGGCACTGATTTGGTACCAACCATGACGGATTTTTGTATACGGAAACTTTGATTAGATTATATTATAACAAATTAAATTCATTACTGATATTAAGTTTAAAAAAACGTAGACAGGCGCAAGGCGATCACCATCATCACCATGGCGACGCACTTATATAAGCCACTAAACAATTTTATACATCACAAAAAAAATACCAATACAAACTTAAAACGAACACTTCTAGACTTCATATAGTATTTCGTCAAAATCTAGCGAGCTTATTGCACAATATTCTATATTTAATTATATCACATTAACCACCATCCTATTTACAATCGTATTCGTAATTATTGTGAATGTTAGACAATTAATGGCACTTTAAATTACTCAGTAATGATAACAATGTAATTTATTGTCTATTACAATTATATTGAAGAGAATAGGGATGTTGACTCATACCAAGACTTATTGATTAACATAAAATAAGACAAAAACACTATTAAAAGAATGCAAATTTTAAACCAGATCTAAAACGAAGGCCTGAATACGAGTAGATAACAAATATTTATAGTTCTCCCTTTCATAAACAACAGTGTCTAAAGGTACACGATGCGTGATATCAGGGGCTACAGACTAAAAATAACAATGATCAAAAGAGTGGTACGTCGTAGTAATTATAACTCGGGCCTGATTTTTCAATCATCGGATAAAAAATATAAAACAAATGAACTTTTCTATTGCTCCAGCAAAATTAGCTTTTTTATATTTGTTGTGTTACATTTATTCATTGGAATCCGATAATTAAATAACCGTGCCTAAATGTTATATAACAGACCGTGATATCACGAACCATGGAATACCTCTAAAAAAATATAAAACAAATGAACTTTTCTTTTGCTCCAACAAAATTAGCTTTTTTATATTTGTTCTGTTACATTTATTCGTTGGAATCTGATAATTAAAGAACCGTGCCTAAATGTTATAACAGACCGTGATATCACGAACCATGGAATACCTCTAAAAATATTTACTTTTTAAGGCGTTAGGTGTGACGTGTTAAGATACCAGGTCTCTTTTTATCGAAAATTTACTAACGTCAACGTCAGTTGTTTTTAATATAAGCTGGATATATATTGATTGCCGTCGATTATCGTTTGGAAACCCTTTTATTTAGAATAATATATAAATCAAATAGTCGACAACCCTAGGCTAGTTTCGTCATTATAGATAAGTTAATTATTAATTAATTATTGGTCAGATTATAGATATATTGGTAGCAGATATCAATAACAAAGAGTTATGGATATAAAAGTATTATCATAAGGGTTATTTTTATTTCACAGCACATCAGATACTTAGCTACTAATAATAATGAATTTAAATCATTTCGAATAAGTAAGGTTTTTTTCTATTTATCATTCAGTTCGATGATAAACTGTACGAAAATAATTTTATGATAGATTGTATTTAAATTGATGTACTCTCTACGTATAATATTCTTTATATAAACTAATTACAATCCATTTACCTCCTTCCATATTGAATAAAACCTAAAAAATATGCATATTAATAGGAATAATCCACAACAACCGATTAATGCTATTGGTAACTTATACATAAAAAATATGGGTGTTTTAAAAGATACATAGACATACATATTTTGCGTACCATTAAAATATAAAAAATACAGATTACATTAAAGTATATTTATTATTTAGACACTATGCAAATTCCAAGTTAAATAAAATCCATGTCTCTATTTTGAGAAAAAAAAATAACTTTTTAAATTTAAACAGAGGTTAAAGGATTAACAACAAATATCTTCAGTGATAACATTTCGCTTAATCGTGCTGAAACCAAACAGATAGTGTGTTCCATTATTCGTCACATCAGACTCCTATTTTCTTACTGTTTTGTACTCACGAATTCAATTTATTTAAATGATAATGCAACATACATACATTTTTTTAAATAAACAGAACAAAACATATTAATACAATAAAATCCATTAATATAAGTAAGTACACAAAAATGCAACAATTACAAACTGGAATAGGTAGGTCAATATTGAAGAGCAGTCAAATGAAAACGTACACGTGTAAACGAAGAACAGAGGCCGCAGCATAAACAACTTGCGAAAAAGTATTAGTATCGCAAACGTCAACGCGTCATGCTTTGGCGTACAAACTACGAGTTATCTGTGTCAGAGTTGCCCTAGATAAATGTCAGTTTGTACTTTTTCACGGGAACGACACGTTACGTTACATTTACGCTGTAGTTCGTGCTAGGTCTACAGTGCAACAAATGTTAATATACAACTTCGTTAGGCTCAGGATTCTACTTTAGAATCATATGTTACCTAGTTCTACTATAGAATCCTTCGCTTCGCCATTTTTTTTTAATTTAGAGCGAAACGAAGGTATCATTTATTTTTTATAAAGTCCACAAACAATCCTGATTTATACTGTTGGAATGAAACGCAAGCTGGTCATGGAACAAAAGTTATCGGCTCTGCCGTCCTCGACCATCTAAATACTCTTGAGTTTTCAAAGGATATTCAGATTCTGCGACAAGTGCGATTAGTCCATCAAAAGTTACACGGCCAGACACAATATAAATTTCATTGTTATAATGACATCGACACTTGAGGGGTCGTTGTGGATCATCTTTGAATTTAATATAACATGCAATCGATGTCTGGAAGTTATCTGTGTCGGTCTCCAATAAAATATTAAAGAATGGCTCGTTAGAAATATCGTATAAATAATTAATCTATATCGAAAATATGATTACAAAAATCCCTACAAATAATCGCAATACAGCACAGGTTTCAGTAATATATAACATACATATTAATTAAAAATCGTCAATAAACAGACTGCGCACATTAACTTTGTCGTAAACGCCGCGCTGAAATTCATACTGAATTGATATTTAAGCTTACGAAATTAAAATCGAGGTTTCTTTGAACAGATTTTGCCTGGTTTATTTTGTCATTCCCTTCGCCTTAAAGCGTTATTGACGTCTTATTCGGAGTAAATAAAGAGCGGTTGCATCAACGTTTGTATAATAACTAGCTGGTGCTCGCGACTACGTCTGCGCAGGATGTTGATAATGTAAAGTAGCCTATGTGCTACTCCACACTATAATCTATCTCTGAACCAAATTTCAACCAGATCCGTTCAGCCGTTCTGCCTTGATTTGATTTGATTGAGCAACAAACATTCATGCATGCATGTATCCATCCATCCATCCATTCATCTAAAATTTCACATTTATAATATTAGTGAGAAATAATATACTACCTATAGTGCGTAAACCTCAATTGAACAAATTTTCTTTGCTTAGATCATATTTATTAGGTTAAATAAAGTCCGTTTCCATTGCTATACTTAATAGCCAAGTGAATAAATAAGCCAATACATTTAAATCTCAGAATTTGTATTGTTATTATTGTATGTTAATTTAACCTCGACCTTTAAGTAAACGTGTTCCGTGTTTGCAAATTAGTTAAGTATACTTGAAAATAATTAGGTATCAATTTTATATAAGCATTATTAGATTCACGAGCGAATTCAGTCAGTCATATAAATCAAAGTCAAAATGGTCTGAATGTTTACATTGGCGACTTCGCGAACGAACTCTACGGAATAATTGCGTTATATTTACAATATCAGGGCTGTTATTCGCTAGGATCACACAAACAAGTAACGCGGCTCGCTCCGTTATCTTCAAGGGAAGATCGTGAAATCAATGCAAATATGCGATCATTCCTTGTAGATATCGTAACACGCCGCGTTACTTGCTGAACGGTCATAGCGAATAAGGCCCCAGGCAGAATGTGCGCGTCTGATGCGTTTTGGGGGCTTGTACAGACAGCAAAAGTGTGACGTCACAAAATGGCGGTATTTGACATTTGAGTAAAAACAAACTTCTGTGATAAGAGATTTTTGTATCTTACATGTCGATTTGCGTTTTTAAAATGGCATCGATTGTTAGCTTGAGCTTGAGCACAATTGTGCTTTTTCCTCTTTAAATTGCTATACAAGTGTATAGCAATTTAAAGAGGAAATTTGTGTGTTTAGAAAGGTGAAAAAAAAAAAACAAAAGAAGTGGTTGCACCCGGGACAAAACAGTACGGCATGTTATTTATTTTTCAGAGCGAAATAAGCGCGCAATACTTTAAAATGCTAAAATCACATACGTTTTCGTCTTTGTTTTTACCCAAACCGCCATTTTGTGACGTCAAAGCTTCCACAGTCTGTTAGGTAGATGCAATATAAAAGCGCACCTAGAACATTATGCTATCTCATGGTCATCGAAAGACATCGATACGATCAACAAGTTCCAAAACGCAATCGTCCGCAGACGTCTACGGTACGCAACAGCACGGAGCATGTAAAGCGCCCTCACCAGAGGGTGTAGCACAAACAATTTGCGAATAAGTATTCGTATCGAAAGCGTCAACATGACACGCTTCGGCGTACAAACTATGAGTTATCTGTGTCAAAATTACACTAGATATATGACAGTTTGTACAGTTTCACGTGGAAGATACGTTACGTTACACTTACGCAGTTGTTCGTGCTAGGCCCACTGTACGTTTCATCCCAGAGAACAAAAATACGATACAATTATGTACTCGTAACGATTTATTAACATTAACGTCGTCACAGCGACTCGGTCGACGTTCACACGTCACAGTTTTTATATTCATCGTTCATTCATTCTTCGACGTTCTCAAAAACTGCAAAAAATATCAATTCAAATTCAATTCTCTCATACCTATAAACAATTGACTGTGTTCATTACTCCGCCTTGATGTGCTGTTGTTCTCTGTTCAAGTTCATCTCTTTGAGTCGTTGTCTTAACTGTGCCTTCTTCAGGTTGGTCATTATTTGTGTGGACTGGTACAGCCATGATCCCTGGAATTAAATATTATTTACATTAGTAACTTCAATAAAATATTTATATCTAAATTTAATTTATTTGAGAATTAGTTCTGGTAAAGGGGATCATGGGGGGCATCATCAAGACTGTCTTCCATTTGCTTGAAGAGATTCTGCAATATTTTGGTCACATCGCTAGAAAGGAAGGAGATAACCTCGAGAAACTTGTGGTGACTGGAAAAGTCGATGGCAAAAGATCTCGTGGCCGCAGTCCAATGCGTTGG
Organism: Selenia dentaria; assembly: GCA_917880725.1. NCBI lineage: Eukaryota > Metazoa > Arthropoda > Insecta > Lepidoptera > Geometridae > Selenia > Selenia dentaria. The sequence continues at coordinate 9,838,046 of OU862882.1, read as the reverse complement.
TCCGACCAGATCCGCACCACTCTTGATACATCCGTTTACGATGCTCTACACATAGCTGGTGACCGAACACACTGGCGTAATATCTTAAAAGAAGGGACAATGGGTGGAGGCGGTCACGACCCTCAGACATGAGGATTATGACTCAAGGAGGAGGAGCCGTAGTCTCGACTTTGATAGTCAAAGCTTATGCCGTAACGTTAGTTACGGCAGTCAGTTAATCGCCATCGACATGATTTTTTTTATTTCTAAAAGTTTTCGCTTAGGCAATATTGTCTGTAAAACAACAATTGTAAAATAAATACGACTGTAAAAACTAGGATTAAACTTACAATAGTTCTGTACAATTTTAATAATGATTTTATGACTTAATAAAGAATTTTTGAAATGAAAAAAAAAAAAATCACATGAAATTTACCTTAGCTGCAGCCTCCTCGTAACAGGCCGCACTAACGTAAATTCTTACACTCGTATTTATAAACAAGTAATTACTTGTCGGTTAGTAATTTCTCAATGAAGTAATTACTTCACGATATAATACTTCAACATAAAATTGTATTCTTATATATAGTCTAGCAACGAACGTTACTTACCAAAATAAACGCATGACATAACACTATCAAAATTGGATGTATATTTTTACACTTGTATTAGATTTTTGTCATGGGATTTTATTTTTTACAGCATATCCTTCATAGTTCAGACTTGTGTGCGATTGTCGTTTTTGCACAACTTCACTTTTGCAATAAGAACGAAAAATTTACGTGTTCTCATTGCAGGAAAAGGTGACTATTACTCGGCTAAGAATTCTAGCCTTTGGTAGTTCTAACTTCAGGAAAATACTAGTCTATATAGAATTCAAATCGTTGCTTAACCCTTCATATGCCGTGATAATTAAAACAAAAGAATTATGAATGAAACGCACGTAAATTTATGTCAATGGTACTCAAAGGGTTAAGTAGTTTACATTTTTAAGTAATTACTTTTGCTTGTTTACGGCTGTTAGACTGTGGCGATTTAACAACTGAAAATACGGTAGCTATGTTGGTGCCTACATTTCAGTACTTCTGCCCCTGAAGGGTTTCATATACGGCGACCGAATCTTCTCGCACTTAATTTATGAACGACAGAAAACGCACAGCGAGTCCGATGACTATTAGAATATAATGTATGTCAAGTAAATGTTACAACCACACGTGACAGTAAATCATGGCCGTAACTAAAATTTGTTTACATTATTTCTGTATGCGGTCTACTATTTTTATGCACATATCTACCTACTGATAATTTGTTATCAGGTCTCATTTCATAAATAAATAAGCGTGCAGATAAACGTACAGGACTCACTATTGCATAATGCCACTATCAACAATTTCAAGCGAGTCTGGTGTGGTTCGATTTTAGATTCATTGTTGTATCACTAATTAATTACTAATGATGATAACAATAATCTAAACGCACTGAACCAGTGATATAAAGCAAAGTATTATTGGTGTTTTTGGCAGTGCTTGTCATAATTTATTCAACAAGAATTGCTGACAGTGATAACAATAAATTTCACAACGTTCTAAGCTTATTTCGAAAGCAGTTATCTTATATAGTCAGAATGGACTGCTTCAAGCTGCGACAGCACAGTGAACTTCATTCTTCTATGTGCACACACAAACCGCTCGAGCAGTTGCAAATATCTCGGGCGGTTGGCGCTCAAGCAGTCGCCAGGCATACACTGACTGCTCGAGCTGTCGACTGCTCTCGCGCAGTTACCTCCGCTCGCGCTCTTTATTCCACGTCGGCGCGCTTCCCGCCCCTGAATTGAAATTGTGACTTGTTGAGCAATAAATACCAACTGCTCTAGCAATGGCAGCTTCAAGCTGTTGACTATAACATGCAAGAGCGGTCCGTATATGTTGATCACTGGCTAAGTTTTCGAGTAGTCCGTGTATATCGGCTCTAACTCACGCAACTATATTGCGTTTACAACAGTGCTGAAAATCATCTTCCGACGTTAGTAAATGCCGCATATGAACGTCGCTTCCTAACTTAGGTTTACGTTTGTTTCGTTTTTATTTCGAGCGTATTTCATCTTACTAAATAAATAATCAACCTTTTCATAAGGCGAATATTGCTGTAATTCCATTGATTTTCGCCGTATATTAAGCGTCGTAAACTTAAGATGATTTTAACAGTATATACTGCTTATTTAACCGGAGCAGGGTCTATTCGGAAGTGCCATACGGTAAGTTACATTCAACAGTTTGTATCTGTTAAATCTAATAAACCGTTTGTACGTTTTCGCTCAAGAAAGCAAAAAATAAACGTAAGCCTTACAAAGTCACTTCACGTAATTACAATTCAGCCGTGTACGAACAAATTCACCTTAGCTCAGAATTCGATTTTTCTCAGTGTACGATAAATTAAATTACACATCAGTCATATCATTAAAACTGTCAAAAACCAATGCGGAATGAAGTACACACGAGTACTACACACTGTTATAAAGGTTAATGATCTATGTTATCAAAGTCCTGTAGTATGAGTAGGAGGTACTTTGGTGGCGATGTGTAGATCGCATAAAGCGGGGGAGACTTCAGAGAAAACTTACAATTCTCACATATGTTTGGAAATTCAATAAAAACTTAAGACAACCTTGTTAGCGATAAATTTAATTGCTGCACTGATCGTCTGAACTCGAGCAGAGGCTGACAAAGTCAGTATGAAAATCATTGCTGAAAATCTGCCGTGTTTGGGGCTGATTAAATTAATATGAAAAATCATAGCAAAAATAAAAAGCATAGTCGTATTATAATAAAAAAATACCAAAAAATGGAACCGACTTCAGCACCAAAAGGTGTGATATAACTTGTTGAGGTCGGTACCATAATACCTATTAGCACAATATTGTACGCATGGTACCCACTTCGACAAGTTGTTTCACACTTTTTGTTGTTGAAATAGGTTCCATTATTTGGTAAAAAAATGTTATCACCATTTTTAGTGACCCTTGCTACTTACGGGATTGACTGTTATTCTCCGTCGATGATGATATCATCAAGATAGGCGTAACACTTTTCAATGTTTGGAGTGTCACTCAAAAACTGCTGGACCGAATTGGATGAAATTTAAATGGTATCTCGAAAGTATACTCTACCAAACAAAAAATAACTTTGAGAATAAGTCCACAAATGTAGGTGAAATCGGCTAACATACACAAAAAAATACATACAATCGTACATATATAACCTTCTCCTTTTTTTGATGTCTGTTAAAAATGGAACTTACTCTTCTACGCAAGACAATCTAAGATATTGAAAGAACTTCATGAGGATTTTATTTTACTTTAGAACTTTCTTGCAAATAGAAAGCTGTAGAAACAAATTAAAACATTTGACGAGCGAAAAACTATATGCTTACTTACAATGATAATTAAATGTTTAGGCATTGTTTCTGAAATTTATATTTCTTGCTTCCCATACTCAGAATACTTGAAATAATTTGAAACCTATTTCCAGGCAGGCATCTTTCTTTTCTATTAAAGAGCATAGCTCCAACTTTTGACCCAATGTTGATGAAATGTATACTACTAATATCTACGACTAAACAATAAAGAAAAAAAGAGAAGAAACTACTTATCAACATATCACCTAACAAAAATAAACATTAAAATCGGTTCGAAATGTTAATTAAGAAATTGCACAAAATATACACAAAAATAATAAACAAATAAATTGAGAACCTCCTCTCTTTTGAAAATTTGTTAAAATTGAGTTTGATTGACGAATTTGATGAATTGACCTAATCCAAAACTTTAGAGGCGGCAAAAGTCGTAATAGAAAACTTGGCGCAAAATATATGTAAATACTAGATAATATAGAAATATATAGAGGATGGTCTCAGAGAGAGGATGGTCCTTAATCCACCACGGGGGCCCAGTGCAGCTTTGTGTGTACCTTATATTATATATATATATATCCTCTCTCTGAGAGGAAGGCCCGAATCCCAAAAGTAACAATAATAATATAATATACTCGTAATAAACTCACAATACATTAACATGACACCAGTAGGGCTATTATGTATCTCAGTTGCTTACAAATATGCTGATTGAAATAAAAAAAATGGCGGATCTGTGTCACTTTTGTCAGCTCCAGTCATCAACTTACTAACATTTTTGGTTACTGAAGTAGTCAAAACTGACTTAGAGTCGTCATTTTTCAAGATTTTAATCAAAATTTGTTAGCAACTGAGATACATAAATAGCCCTGCCGCTGATACTGTAATATTATTATGTTCACTTATCAACTTACCACCATAATCATGCAATTCAGAAGTATCGGTATGGAAAACACAACCGATATAAAAAGTCCTTTGCTGTCGAAGTACTGTTGTCTAGAGAACAGCGCCCAATTTCTCGCGGCCACTTCGTTTATGTTCTCTGAGAAGTATACTAGAAGTACTGAAAAAAATATACTCATCTGTTAAAATATATAGTTATTTTCCTGCAAACAACATACCATGTTGTTTGGTAATTTAGAGAAACTAATAAAATAAATAATTTCATTTATTTAGATAAATAAATAAAATAAATAAATAAATGTTAATAACAAGAAATTTATTTGCGTAAAATGCCAGTGATTATGATGAACAATAGCGGCGTACCCACAATTTTGCCAATAACAGGTCGCGCGGATTGGTCAACAAACGATGAAGAACCATCGGTAAGCAGCGAGATGGTCAATAATTAATTTAGCTCCTCGTACAATTTAATTTAAATAAAGTTAATTAATAAGTCAGTAAAAATGTCCACATTCGGTAATTTTAAAATGAGACTGCATATAAGTATTTCTCTAATAACCACAATTTGAATTTTTAATGTCTTCTTGAACAGCATTGTATATGCGTTACATACCATTTACAACCAATTATTTTCGTATAAAGCCGTCTTCGGGACCTTTGCCAAAACAATTCTGTCAAAATTTTTTGCTTCTAGGAAAACTGTCGGCCTGTTTCAATATTTCAGGATATATTATCAGTTTATATAGCATGCCACAAACGAAATTTGTTAGAAAGTTACTAACAGTATGTACGAGTACATATAGTAGGTTTAAGTTGCTATATCCTCTAAGAAAAGTAATAAATCAAGGATGTAAATAGATTTGGTTGGCTTGCATCGGGCACGTTTTGCCTCGCAGTTGCATGTTTGGCTCATGGTGGCCACAGTGCTACTTCGAGACAGAACATCCGGGCGTGCTACCACTAGGCAGATCTAATGTTCTACCACCATCATCATCACTGAACAATCAAGTGAGACGGTGATCAACACTAGCTTATCTTTAACATTATAAATACGAAAGCGTGTCTGTCGGTTTGCTGTTTCGTACAGACCCTTGTTTCCCAGTCAAATACTAAAGCTAATTTGATGGAACTTGGTTGACCTGTCAAAAAAGGCATAGGATATTTTTTATCGTGGAAAATGTTCCTGTGGGATAGTCATTATGCTCTTGGGTCACAGATTACTCCCAACAGATATCACATACAAAGGAACCGATGCGCACAATACGTACTTGTTTATATAGCTAGGATAGGCAGGCACGCTAGGAATCACGACTTCAGTCTCAAACAAACTTGAGAGCCGTGCGGGGTAAGAGGTTATTGCGATTTGTCGAACGTTGTTATAAAGCAAAGATATTAACACAATGGCTCTTTGTGCAGTGAAATTATGGTTTTAGCGAAATCGCCAAACTACCATAGAGATAGCAAAACTTGTGAGCCTAGCGGAGTTCAGTTTATACCGGTCATTAGCATCATAGAAAAAGGCATATGTTGATGTCTTTTTGAAAAGTTCTCTCATATACGTATACGTTAATAACAATACATGTCCCTGTTTACGAGAGCACGTGTAACCCTAGTGTTGGGATGTCGTATGCTCAAGTTGGTTTCGATTTGTTATGCAAATTATTGAAAACGTGTCACGTAAATAAATGAGAAATAATTATGATTTTGTTCAAGTGCATGGCAATCTATGAGCCTGTATGTTTGATTGACAATGAATGCAACTAATAAAAAGAAAGATAATGAAAATAAGGCATTTAACTTCGCATTTTGTCAGAACCTTTTCTCAATTTAACTACGGAACCGATTTTGATGAACTTGGTACATGGAATAAATTGGCTTGCATCGTGGTAAATGTCATAAGACACTTTTTATAAGGGCTTGTTCTTTGACTACGGAATTTTATAAACGAAACCATCATTTTTTTGTTGAAGGTATCATATAAGCCACGGAGAGAAAAAAATAAATAGAGAGATACAACTTGACGTGATGCAGGACACATAACAGAGGATTTTTATATTTGAATATTCATGTTATGAAAGAGAGTTAGAGAGATTATATAGACTCATTTTAATTTAAAATACATTAGTAATTCAAATAAACTCATCATAATTTAAAATACATTAAATCATGTGATATGCTATGTGTATACATTTGTTTTCTTAGACCCTGCCCTTATTATGCTGTATTACGCTATTTTATCTACATACAGCTTCAAACTACGAGTATTAAAAGTTCCCTACTTTACTACTTAATTAAATTGATTTTCTTTTAATATCTGATATGTATACCCAATACTGATAAGACTTAATTTGATTTAAATTGCAATATTTTGCTTCCTCAATAGTAACTTTATTAATTGTCTGAATTTATCTCTATAATCTGTATCGATAGTTAAACCGGCTCTGTAGTCCCATCACTAATAGGTTAGTACATGTTTAGTGCGACCTTGCATTAGCCAATCACGACGCAGTTAGTGCCCCCCGCGACCCGTGCTTTCCACCTAACTTGGTGAACTTGAATCCTTACAAAAATTCAATGATGCGCAATGCGGTATCTATTTGAGGGTATCTATCTGTGTCGTGAGTGGATCCGTGCGGAACAGCCACGTCAATCATAAAAGAAACAGATCTAGTGCCTTATTCGCTGTAACCATTCGATTTCGATTCGACTACTTCAAGAAATGACCGTGAAAACTATACAATTTATTTTGCTATCATTCCTTAAAAGCGGTACTTTACGTGCGTCAATGGTCATACCGAATACCCTACTCATACTATCTCGAATGTCTAAGTCCTTCCTCTCCTTTCCTCGACTGTTTTGGCAGTTTTAAAACATAATTGTAAGTATGTAAATAATAAAATATAGACACCAGGTACTCACATAATATTATGAAGAGTATCACTTGGAAGTTGCCATAGTTTCTAGTAGAAAAACACATGAAAGTGACTATGATGTGAAACGAGAGTAGTGCTATGAGCCAGGGGTCCCGCCACTCAATCTGAAACAAATTCAATTTATAAACACAAATGGATAAAGCCTCAGCCACTGTTGGAACTTGAATTATTGTCAATTGTCTTTACCTGACAGCAAGGGGATTTATGTAAATAAGATTCTTCATATTCTTAGGACCATTGTATAGCCGTAATGCTATGATGGTCGAAATAACTGATTTGGTGGCTCCACCATATTCATTTCCATGAAACTAAATTTGATCGAATTGTGCAAGGGGTTTTTTTTTTAAATGAAGGTCTTTAAAAACCATCTCACATTTATACCATAATTAAAGATTTTAAAATCTAAAAAGAAGCATATACTATCATACCTAAGAAAATAATGAAAAGAAATATGAAGTTAACTACTCAAACTTATGTTGAGGGAACAATAGCTAATGTCAGTTTGAGAGCCACACCTACCCATAGTATTTGCAGTGTCACCAACATTTTAACCAGGTACTGTACTTATGAACACAAGATTTTTGTCTCATTAGCCAAGTTGTTTTGTGTGCAGTCTTAAAGTTTAATATTTTAACTTGTCTAATATTACTAAAATATAATAATGCCTATCATTTCCTAATGCAACCTATATCCTTCCTAATATATACTACTAGTCACAACTAAATGTATTTGATACAGCCGTGTTATGTCAAATAACATTGTATTGTATGCTAATTTATATTACAATGCACAAGTTTCAATTTATTTGCACAAAGGTTCATCTATTTTGTATTTTAACCTAGGTATACATGAACATTCATTAGCGACTTATAATGTGTCAAATCATTATTAAACATATACAAGCAATGATCATTCGGTCAGCAGGAAATCTAACAGCTGCTAGATCAATCACTATCTCACACTTATGGTAGGACTTCCTGTAATCTGTGCTTATGGTTTCGAAAAGTATAAGCAGTCAGTTTAAATCTCCACTAGCTGCCACACATCCAAGTAGTGACTGCATCAAATCCCATCATTTTCATGGAGAAGGTTTTCTCAACCGAGCTTAGGCTTTCATTAGTTAAGAGGCTTAAGAGGGCTAACTTGGTTTTTCTGGAGCTAATAACGAAACAATTAAGACATATGCTTCTTTTCCATACTGCGAAAGGAATAGGGCCCGCTGTTGCACGCTTTTGATATTCCCGGCCGCCTCCAACGCGAAAAATAATTGCTCTCGATAATTTTCCCACACATCTTTATTTGGGTCAAACTTTCCCGGCAAAACAAGACTTGTTATGTTTGCGGTCGTCATCCTTAGTTTCCTCGTCGCCAATATTGTGTTCCAAGGGGCTTCTTGATTTAAATAACATTTGATCAGCAGCAGCCTTTAATCACTAATGTCGTGTTACAATCAGACTACTTCTATATCACAGGGTAGGCACCTATGTTTAATATACTTAATTATATGCTACCCTACACTATTACAGTACTATACATAACAATGCAATTATCCGTAGCCATCTAGACTTTGGCTCTTTTCTACTGGACCCTGGCAATAAAGCACCTATGGAGTAAATAAACAAAATCCAATCTAAATGCTTGCGTATTATACTGGGTGCAATGAAATCGTCTCCGATTAATGCCATGCAAGTTGAGTGTGTGGAACCCCCACTTCATCTCCGCAGACAATATCTTGCAGATAGGTTTTTCTTTAAGCTTATTCAAAATTCTTCACATCCTCTTTTATGTAAAACTTAGCAACTCTATGACCTTTTTAATTCCCAATGAGTTTTTTTTAATTCTCATCAAAGGAGAGCCTCCCCTGTATCATTAGTAGCTTCATCAGGTATTCCAGTCTCTCATATCCCATTGTCCAGTTTCCGGTTAATCCTCTATTCTCAACTAAATATGAATCTTTAATTCAACCTTCCATTATATTGGATTTTGGCATTGACAAATTCACAGTAGAACCTTGTAAAATTTTCTCTGAAAAAATTGACTCCAAATGGAGAGATTGGGTGGCAATACGAGTATATACGGATGCCTCCAAGTTGACGCAAGACAACGACATAGGTACTGCTGTTTGGATACCCAAGTATAGGATCATCCTTAACCATAAATGCCCTCCTTTGGCTTCAGTGTTCACTGGAGAAGCTATTGCCATCCTTGAAGCTGTTCAATATGCCACTTCTTAATAAATAGCTAAGACAAACATTTTTACTGCAAAGCATAAGTTCCCAATTATCCTAAAAATAAAGGAATTCCTTTATGAAAATCATTGACTTGGACTGAATGTACGAGTAGTTCTTGCCTGGTCATGTAGGCATTCCAGGGAATGAAACTTCAGACTTGTGTGCCAAAGAAGCTCCACTACATGGCAACAAGAACTACTATAAAATGTACTCTCATGACTTGGTCTCTATTTGCCAACCAGAAATGTGGATTGCTTGGGACAAACTGTGGCAAATATCAAAATGATCAAAGGGGTAATTCTATGGTATATTTCGTTAACTTGTCAGCTACAAGAAAGCATTCCTATAAATCCTTCATCATCATCATCTCAGCCATAGCACGTCCACTGCTGAACATAAGCCTCCCCCACAAATTTCCAAAAGGACCGGTTGGAAGCGGCCTGCATCCAACGTCGTCCTGCTATCTTTATCAGGTCGTCAGTCCACCTCGTCAGTGGACGACCTACGCTGCGCTTGCCGGTCCGTGGTCTCCACTCTAGAACCTTCCGGCCCCATCGGCCATCTTTTCTGCGTGCTATGTGGCCTGTAAATAGAATAGAAGGCCTATCTGTTGGGAAACTTGATAGAGGCCTTTGAGCATTGTGTGGAGGTCTTCCATGGATTCTGCCATGATTATAATATTGTCGGCAAATCGAAGGTGAGTGACATACTCGCCATTAAAAATCAAAATCAAAACTTAATATTGATGCCAAATCCTTGCAATTACAGGAGCTTGAAGGCGTCTTCCAATGCACATTCCATTCCTGATCACTCATCAGGGCTAATCAAACAGTAGATTGTGAAATCTACTGGAGCAAGTAAGCAAAACCAACCATGTTACACTCCAATGGATAAAGAGACACAGCGGGTCCAGAGGCAACGATGCGGCAGACGAGTTAGCAAGGAGAGGTTCCAACTTATGTCCAAACGGACCCGAACCAATGATCCCGTTACCATTCAGCCAAATCCGAGCATGGATATGTGACACAACCAAAAGGAAACATTTAGACTACTGGGCAAGTATCACAGATTGCAGACAGTCCTTCCCGAAGCTCAACTCGAAGTACTCTAGAAAACTCCGCAATCTGAAACGTGACAAACTACGACATATGGTCGGTCTTGTCACGGGACACTGCTCACAAAACAAACACCTGTTTATGTTAGGTGTTACAGCCCCCTGTGCCGAGGGTGCCTGGAGGCAAACGAAACGGCTGCGCACGTCATCCTGGAGTGCAGCAGCGTGGAACACCGAGAACCGTCCAGGAGGCCTGCACCGGCATCAGCGAGCTGCTGGCCTTCTTCGACGACATCGGGTGGCTGGACTAACGCGCACCGACATCACGCACAAAGTGCCGCATCAAGACGGCATGGGTGCGGAAAATAGCCCGCCGACCAAGTACCAAGTGCACATTCCATTACAGCTCCTAAGCATAGATTGAAATATGATAGAGTAGGCTGATCATTGGTTGTATTACGTGTGGTTCTTGGCCTCTATGTTTCTTTCTGATTTGATTTCTCATCGCACAATATGGTAGACCCTCTTAATTTTTTCTGTGGCTTTACATTGTAAAGAGAACTGAGAAGTTCTCCATAGATATTCATATAAAGTACTGTGTCTACATTTCCATCAAAAACCTAAAATTTTACAGTTACATAAATCCCTCTTGAATTATAACTTATATAAATAATTTTACATTTTACATTTTACAGTGATGGAAACTAGGTAGGCTAATCGATTCAAAAAATCTAAGCTGACAAGGCTACACCTACTTGTATTTGGCTACTTACACAATACATAGGAATAAAATGATTAAGTAAATAGGATTTACTTACATAATATAAGTAAAAAGCTTTCAATTCATAGGATGTAAACTTAAATATCAGAGCAACTGCAAGCTTATACAAGCTCTTTTTTTTTACTTCATGTAAGGTGTGTTCATTTAGCTTTTAGGGCATTGGTGGTGTTGTCATTGATGGCTCTATTGTTAAAGCGTTTGTAAAGTTCATAAATATTATTTTTGCTACTTTTGCCACTTTTGCTCACACCCTATTCAAACGCTCAACTGAGCATAATACCTAAAATCTCATGATTATGCTGTCAAAAAACAATCACAAACAACCATGCTGCAGACGTGGCTCAAGTATTCCACTTTTTGGTGGCAAAAATACCTCTTTTTTAGCTTTCCAAATACTGAACAAAAAGAGACATGAACAACATTTTCATCCACAGATTCCCAATTTGATTGCCCTTTATGAGTGTTTTTGGCGTTATTTTCGCTAAAAATGCTCACAAAGGGTCTATTTGAAGGCACTATAAGTCTCATCAAAACTGATTATTTAACAGATACTGGCAAAGTTGCGACACTCAAACAAGTCGCAGGCGCCATACACAAAGAATCTAATCTAATCTATTTAAGTATTTAATTTGTGTTCATTATAACTTAGCTTATATTCGGATACATACCGTCAAACGGGGTGAATGGGCACGGGATTCAACTTTGAACACATTTTCTGGTAGTTAAGTCAAATATTCTGACTTGTTGAAATGTTGATTTTGGTATCAAAACTTAAGTTTTACACTGAATATTCATAAGAATTTTACAGTAAATAAAATAAAGGACTCTGTTTTACGTATTTCGAAAATTATAGGTCATGTTAAACACGAAAAGGGGGTCAATAGGCTGATAGGTGATTGGCAATATAAGGAAAAACCACCAGGGCTGTCATAATTTAGTTTAGACTAGCTGATGTCTGCGACTTCATCTGCGCAATATTGGTACCTACTTTGTGTAGCATATTATCTTCTCCAAGGCCATATTTAACTATCTTTATACCAAAATGTCATAAAATATTTACTTTAATTAGATAGGTGATAATGATGATGATAATAGTGAAAGTAGCCTACGTGCTATTCCAGACTATAATCTATCTCTGTGCCAAAATTAAACCAGATCCGTTCATCCATTCTGCCGTTATTGAGTAACAAACATCTAGTAAAATTATCCATCCATCCAAACTTTCCATTTAAAATATTAGTGAGTTAGACAGATATATAAATATACAGGTAGGTACTTGCATTCTAAGTATGAAAAATTACACAATTATTAAAGTAATTATATAGGTATGCAGTAGGAAAGGTAGGTATACTTTAAATCAAAAAGGAATATTCAAGAACATATAAATATTATCATATTAAATGATTTAATTGAATATATTAAACTAAATATTTGCGATACATTAAAATTACAATGTAAAGCATAATTTTTTATGTTATACAATCATTTAGGTAAAATCATAATTATTAAAATATATTAGTCATACAAAAAGAAACTTGTAGCAGTAAGTAAAATACACAAACAAAAATTAATAATCGTCATATTAAAATTAACAGTTGTAATTGACTTTATAAATCAAGTGGCAGCCCTGTTTCTATTGTCTCCTTACTGTCCCTTGACATACTGCTTCGTCCCTATTTATTAAGCATCTCATCCCTTTTCACCCCTCAGTCGTACCTAAAGACCTCCGATGCATACCGAATGACCTCCAAATTTGTAAATAAATACTTAGTCGTAATGAAATATAATTTTAAGACCAAAATAGGTGTGTAATTATACTTATGTGAAAATGTATAGATTCATAAATAAACTCCAACAACGGAGATAACATTTATTAAATATTCTTAGCACAAAAACAGTATATATCGCTAAAACAAAACACTTCAAAACCGCTCAGTTCTAGAAAGAAACTTCAGATTGATGTTTCGACAATTTATTGCGAATTTCGTGGCATATAAGTGTTGCCAAATAAAAAAGTTATTTATCTACCATAGATTATTGCCATTCTACAAGCTATAGCTAGTCGATTAATAAAATTATTACAATAATTTCACTTCCGATTTTTTCCCTATTCCCCCCTGCATCCCTAGTCACCCCGTTTGACGGTACTGTATGAAACCAAATACATAATTTTGTACCACAGTTTACTTATTTTAGAGTAGGTACTCAAAAATTACCTGTCATATAAGATGATTCTTTTGACCAATCTATTTATTAGATGTCAATTTTAAAGCAGGTTATAGTCAGCTAGTATATTAATGGCGAATTTAAATTAGTTTTTTGTTCTACATTTACATTTCAGACAAGTTTAGTCATGGTCAACATTTGTGGTCACAGATGTAAAGCTAAGCGACAAGCAAGACTGCTACTGGACTGGTGAATGGGTACTACAATATAATAAAATAAGACAGCTGTATGCTATATGAAGATTTAATGGAACCCGAGAAAACCTGAGCTGATAGTACTTACGCTAAAAGATACAGGGAACCTATATTGGACCTTGGAGTGCTATCGATTCAGTAGGCACAATTTCGATGGATACCTACATTTTTGAAACAGTAATGAGTGCTTAAACAACACACGGCGGCATTCGAATTTCTAGAAGTCAAATTATAAATAGATCTGATAAATTACTTACACTACGAAGATATGAAATGAAATCTGATATTTGGTTCACTTCCACAAATTCCTCCATTGCAGTAAGTACAAGGAAACAATTATCACCAAATAATAATATGTACTAAAAAATAAAATTTACAACTTTTTGATACCTATATCCAGTACCTATCCAGAAAGAAACTGACATATAATTTGTGGAAACTGACAGACACAGATACTACCTGACAGAAACCAAAGCAACAAAGCAAAGACAACGTAGACTACGTAGTCTTGTATACAGTTTTACAAAGATCTTTTGGCACCTGGCCAAAATTGGTACTAACGGCGCCATCTTGTAAAGCGTCACTTTTGATTTGATTTATATAAAATAATATGTCGAAAGTCATTAGAAGTGGTGTTAGAGAGATGGTGCTACGAGTGAAGGATCTCTTTGAGAAAGAAAAGCAATATATCATCCCGATTATTTAATTAGAAAAAGTAAATGAACGCGTCGCAGCTGCTACAGGTAAACAATACAATGTCTTGTAAATCGTATTACCCAATATACGAATAAAATTAATATTATGTTGGCGAATGAAATAGATTTTCAGCTCTAAATTGTTAAAATAAAATATGATTTCAGGTACATCTTTGCGTACAGTTATTAGAATTGGAAACAAAGGAAATTTGACTGAAGCATCAAATAGTAAAATTGTTGCACCAGGAAAAAATATCTATATGGGAAACGGGTCGGAAACAGTTGCGCTTATTACTATAGCTGGTCGTGATACATTGAGGGTTAATTTACCTGGCAGCCAATCTTGGAGAGCAGCGGGATCCGAGGCACGGTTCTCCGCTGGCCGACCGCAGATAGTTGGGGGCCCAAGTAGTGAGCCAGCCACTCATGAAAGGCTGCCTCGCCATCTCGCGAAAAATCCTGGAGGTGCGCCATCGTGCTGGTTGGCAACCAGACGAGAGGTCCCGATGGACACCTCTGGGGGGGCTCGGGCGTCCCCGCGGTCTCCAGGATTGGTTTCCATAGGGTGGAAAAGCCTAATTTGTGTCACGGGTTGATAATATGCGCCTCGTTTCCACTACGTTACGACAGGGTATGGAATATTTCATTCCATTTTCTGACATCTCGCTGTCCAGCAAAGCTCGACCATGGTTTAATGCCAAATGTGGAGATGCAGAAGCGTCAAAACATGAGGCCTACTTAGCCTGGGCTGATGCTCGAACCCGCAAATCTAGAGATGTACGTGAGAAGAAGAAAGCATTTAACCTTGCCGCCAAGTCCTGCAAAAGGGCTCTCAAGATGGCTCGCTTCGACCACATACGCTGGACAGGGAACAAACTTGCTTCTTACCCTTCGGGTAGTAAAGCGTTCTAGTCCCTTGCGAGGTCGATCGAAGAGAACTTCTGCCGTCCCTCACTGCCTCCACTGCTGAAACCCGACGGCTCACTAGCGCATACTGCTGAAGAGAAAGCAAATTTATTTGCCGCTCTATTTGCAGAGTCTTCACGTCTAGATGCTGGTAATGCTGTACCTTCTAGTCTGCCAAATTGCGGGACGCTAATGTCAGAAATCCGCATTCGACAGTCTGAAGTCCGCAAAGCGTTGCGCAATCTAGACGTGAACAAAGCTAGTGGTCCAGACGGTATACCAGCTGTAGTCTTGAGGATGTGTGCGCCAGAGTTGACTCCTGCATTGACTCGCCTCTTTCGCTTGTCTATGACGACTGGTCAAGTGCCAAAGTCCTGGAAGCTTGCAAACGTGCAGCCCGTGCCTAAAAAAGGTAGTCGCGCAGACCCTGCTAATTACAGGCCTATTTCAGTCACTTCCATACTATGTAAGACGTTGGAACGTGTACTGAACCACAGGCTCCTGGCATACCTAGAAGTGATCTCCTCAGTGACCGACAATACGGATTTCGCCGAAACCGGTCTACTGGGGATCTTCTAGCGTATGCCACTCACATCTGGAACTCAGCCATCGAGAACCACGGAGAGGCGCTTGCTGTCTCTCTCGATATCTCGAAGGCTTTTGACAGGGTCTGGCACGACAGCCTCATTAGCAAGCTTCCTTCATACGGCCTTTCCACTGGTTTGTGTGTCTGGATTTCAGATTTCTTGAAGGATCGGTCGATTCGAGTAGTCATCAATGGGTGTTCTTCCGCCCAATTGGCTATAAATGTCGGAGTCCCCCAAGGATCAGTACTCTCCGCAACACTTTTTCTGCTGCATATTAATGACCTGCTGAAACCCGGTATTTTTGGTTACGCAGATGACAGCACCGTTGTGGAGAGTTACACATCTAACGCACGAACCAGTGCATTACAAATCCAGTCTCATAGGGAAGCGATGGTTCAGCGCTTGAACTTTTCTTTGCAGGCAGTCTCCGATTGGGGCGATGCCAATCTAGTTAAGTTCAATGCTGCTAAAACCCAGGCGTGTCTTTTCTCCGCCAAACGGGTCCTTTCCAGCTGGCTCCTACTTTCAGGGATGTGTCCGTGCCGATAAGTAACCATTTCGAGCTTCTTGGCATCTCATTAACACCAACTCTCAATTTCGGCTCCTATATTGAGTCCAAAGCCCAGCTTGCCTCAAAAAAGCTTGGTGTTTTGGCTAAGGTGAGACAATACTTCACACCGGGACAGTTGCTTAATCTTTATCAAGCCCAAGTCCGGTCGTGTATGGAGTACTGTTCTCACCTTTGGGATGGTTCTGCCAAATACCAGCTGGAGACACTGGAAGCTATTGAGAGGAGAGCCATGAGACTCATTAACGATGACCACCTAGTACGCAAGAGACTTCAGAGTCTCGAGCATCGCCGCAAAGTCGCTTGTTTATCGGTTTTTTATCGGATACATTTCGGTGAGTGTGCAATGGAACTTCACAATTTGATTCCGCCATCCCCATTCTATAATCGGACATCCAGAGATACTCAGAAGCGCCACCGCTTTATGGTGGATATTCCATTTACCCGGACGAAGCGATTTACTTCTTCGTTTATCATACGAACCGCTAGGGAATGGAACACCCTCCCTGAGTCGGTGTTTCCGGTTAAGTACGATATGGGGGTCTTCAAAACACGAGTGCATAGGTATCTTCTGGGTAAGCGCGCTCCATCATCGATCGCATCATCACTTAGCATCAGGTGAGATAGTGGTCAAGTGCTACCCAGTTCGGTATAAAAAAAAAGAAAAAAAAACTAGAAAGGATAATATTGTAATGGATAATTTTGATATCGGTGTTCATAGAAGAAAGATTCACGAATTTTATGTATGGAGAAAAAAGATACCAACAATGAATAAGTTGCTCTGTATGCATCTTAAAGAAGAGATTGGTTTCAAATGCAGTCGAAAAATTCTTAGACAGCATATAAAAAAATTTAATTTTGGCTCAGAAAAACTAAGCGCAACAGAAAGGTACTAATGGAACGTAATGATATGATATGGCATGGCGTGCTCGTTGCCTGAATGTATTGAAACATATAATTTATTCCATCTAAAATGTAACAAGATCCTATGAAATAATGATGCCACAGCAATTCACATACTATAAACTTATTTTATTTCAGGCTGTTAAGCAAAATTACGAGGCAGAAAAACTACCTGCTGTCTATTTAGATGAGACTTATATTCACTCCGGGCACATAGCTGGAAAGTGTTGGCAGAATGATGATGAAGGTATCGGTAAATTAATTATTTCGTAATCTGAATAAGTATTTAAAAAATATTTAAATATATTGTGTTATATACTAGAAATTATCGGATTAAATATATGTATAATGCAATTTTCATTAAATTTCAGATGCACAAATGCATTATACATTATATTAAATCCGATAATATTAGTACATAATACAATATATTTAGCGTTTTTTAAATATTAATTCATATTACGAGATAATTAATTAACCAATGCCTTCATCATCATTCTGCCAACACTTTCCAGCTGTGAGCCCGGAGTGAATATAAGTCTCATCTAAATAGACAGCAGGTAGTTTTTCTGCCTCGTCATTATGCTTCACAGCATGAAATAAAATAATTTTATGGTATGAGAATTGGTGCGGCAGTGTCATCATTTATTTCACAGGATCTTATTACTTTTAAGATAGAATAAAATTACATATTTCAATACCTTGAGGTAGCACGCCATGCAGTAATATCATTACGTTCCATTAGTACCTTTCTGTTTCTCTTAATTTTTCTGAACCGAAATCCAATCATTTTTATATGCTATCTAAGAATTTTTCGACTGCCTTTGCAACCAATCTCTTCTTTAAAATGACAGAGCAATTTATTCACTGTTAGTATCTCTTTTCGCCAAGCATAAAATTTGTGAATCTTTCGTTTAAGAACACCTATATTAAAATTATCCATTACAATTTTATCCTTTCTAGGTTTTTTTATTTTTTTTTCATGTTGTAACAATTTTACTATTTGATGCTTCAGCCAAATTTCCTTCATTTCCAATTCTAATAACTGTACGTAAAGATATACCTGAAATCATACTTTATTTTAACAATTTAATGAAGAAAATATGTGTCATTGGCTAACATAATATTAATTTTATTAGTATATTGGGTAATATAATTAACGAGATTTAGTATTCTTTACCTGTAGCAACTGCGACGCGTGCATTTATTTTTCAAATTAAATAATCGGGGTGATAGATTGCTTTTCTTTCTCAAAGAGATCCTTCACTCGTAGCACCATCTCTCTAACACCACTTCTAATGACTTTCGACATATTTTATATAAATCAAATCAAAAGTGACGCTTTACAAGATGGCGCCGTTAGTTCCAATTTTGGTCAGGTGCCAAAAGATTAAAATGAACTCCGCCAGATGGCGCAATCAAGCAAACATTACCTCCGTGTTGAATTATCAAAATAAAATGTTTCTAGTGTTTAATTTCATCTTTGCGAGTGTTTAAATCATTAATAATAAATCGAATAATAAGTGTGAGTGTTATCTAACCCAGTGCTTCCCTATTTTTTCAATACTCCTATCCGTAAATGTGAGGACCTGTTTGAGGTCATATACGACAAATTGTAGTGTACAATGCGATTAAAATAAGAATAGGACGGGCTCTCGGCTAACTTCACTCATATAAGTACGGTCAGCAGAACAAACTTAAAAATAGAATAATTTTAAATGAATGACTATAAATCGTTCATTTTATAAAATTTATATATTTATAAGGTTGGCAGCACAGACGCAGTGTTGCAAAAGTTTCCGATTTATTGGGAGATCTACTGATTTTGGTCATTGTCTCCCGATATCCCGATTGAGCAATTCAGTATTCCGATTTTTGAATTATCATCTAATGTAAAATAATATTCATAAATAAACATGGAAAATAATATTCTTCATACGGCAAAACTAAAAGATCTTTAATAAATGAATATATTATTAACATAAAATACTCTTGTTTTATTCCGAATAAAAATCTCCCGATTTTTAGATGGCAAATTTAACGAATTTAATTTTTCAATTTTGCAACACTGGTGAGACGCCATCTTGATTTGATGACACATGTCTTATTTATCCGTCAGTGTACTACGCGACACGTTTCCAAGTGCATTTTTATGTTCTTACGCCCTTTTTGTTGATTGTTTAATTTGTTCTACAATGAGCAAAAGAGGTAGTGTTTTACATCGGCGAGCTCAAGAGATTATCAGCAATGTTGATAAGTACTTCGAGGAAGAGAAAAAACGTGCCATTATGTTGTTGGACCAGTTAAAACAAGCAAGAATTGTACCAGGGCCAGATGGCAATATTCATATATCGCGTGATGTATTTGAAAGTTTCATTAAGCATTTGGAAACTGCTTCGAAGGTAACCGAGCGAGTGACTTTAGCCACTGGTATTAATAAAAATACAGTGAGTCGCATTCGCCGTGAACAGAGAATAGCAACAGAAGCAAGCACAAGCAAAATAACGACACCTAAGAAGAAACCACGTCAAAAGAAAATTGTGTGTGACAGTTTTGAAATATGTGCGCTGGGCAACATAATAAATTCTATATATACGGTGAGAAAAGAAATTCCTACACTAAAGAAAATTTATGCAGCTGCAAAACAAGATCTTAATTTTCCTGGCAGCTTGTCTACTTTGAGAAAAATTATGATTGAGTCGCTAGACTACAAATTTAAAAATTGCCAGCGTAAGAGATCGGTATTGATTCAAAGGCCAAACATTAAAGCCTGGCGCGCGAAGTACCTGCGGCGTATTCGAGCAAATGATTCATTGGAATCAAACAAAAAACCAGTAGTGTTTCTCGATGAAACTTGGATCCACGCACATTATACTGTGAAAAAGTGCTTGCAATCTGCAAGCGCGGAAGGTGTAAAGAAAAATGACAGTGTTGGACGTCGTTGGATAATAACACATGCCGGTACCGAAGATGGCTTTATCGACGGGGCATTGCTAATGTTTAAAGCGAAACAGAAAAGTGGCGACTACCACGATGAAATGAATGGTGAAAATTTTATAAAATGGGTGAATGAAAAACTAATCCCGAACCTTCCCGAGACCTCACTTGTGGTAATGGATAACGCTCCTTATCATAGTATGAAGGAAACGAAAGCCCCGAACATGAGTGCTAGAAAAGTGCAGATGCAGGAATGGCTTACATAAAACGATATTCAATATGAGCAAACATTCACAAAGGCTGAACTTAATGAATTAATAAAAAAAACAGGCCACCGAAAGATTACACAATAGATAACATATTTAGATCGCATGGCCATGAAGTGTTAAGACTGCCACCCTATAATTGCGATTTTAATCCGATAAAATACATCTGGCATTTGGTAAAACGTAGAGTGGCAGACAAAAATGTTGAGCAATTAGAAAGCGCAATCGAACGTCTGACACTTGAGTCGATCGCATCAATCACGAAAGATGACTGGAAGAAAAAAAAAACCATGTAAAAAGGATTGAGAAAGACTACTTCGAAAGGGAATTACTTGAAGACGATGACAATGGCCCATTCAGTTTCATTATAAACATAGGTGACAGTAGTAGCAGCAGCAGTGATGATGACGACGATTACGAGGAGTCTGATTCAGTTGGGCATCAGGACATGAGTGGAATTGAAGAGCTGAGCGATTAAAATTAAAATACGTACATTCACTAAATAAAGACAGATCAATGTGTTTCTGTGTTTACTTTAGTTTACCTACCTATGATTCGTTTTTAGACTAATTTTTTCTCTACCTATCAGATAAAAAAGTACGTGCTATTACAATATAAAACAAGCCAATATTTTTAACATTGCTTTTTTTGCACACTATACCAAGTTCCCGTAGTGACGTCACAACATGGCGCTAGGCCGGTCCTATTCTTATTTTAATCGCATTGTAAAGCTATCACGGCATAGTAATATAAGGCTATCTAACAAGCTATAAGAACCGTGAGTATTGAAAAACGCATAATACAATAGTGCAAAACAAGTGCAAACAAATAAACGCCTATGACAAAGATATTCAAATATTGACCTTTGGACTTAACGAACTCTGAAGTTTTATGTCACGACTGCCTTGACAGTTAACAGCGGTATTAGACATTTAATTTTAGTGCCACAAGCAAATGACTGCGTAGTGAAGGTTCTGACTATGGCAACGATCGTTCCGTTTCAGAGCCCTGGCACAGATTACTGAATATAACAGATACTTCACTCAGTAGAAAATTTCCAATACCTATTACGATAATTGCCTACTCCCTCGCGTCAACAACCACTGTATGCTAAAATGCGCCTAAATGCTCAAGCGTACAGCAGTGATTGCTTCGCACCGCGCGATTCCACAGTAATCGCAGGGCTGCCTCTTCGATAAAATTAAATTAACATAACTTTTTATCTATGTTATTGAGAACTGTGAATATGTTCTGACTTTTATGTGGCAGTTAAAAATTTTATAATTATTAAAATATTTAACCAACTTAAAAAAAGGAGGTGATCAGACATACAGGCCAAACTGAGATGTTTGACTTGTATGGTTTGTAGGTATGTATGTTTGTGCGCGATAATCTCGCGTTTGGCTAAACCGATATCGATGCGGTTTTCAGAAAAGGATTTGTTACATTTAGGAGAACGTTTTAAAATAAGTATAATACTTCTTAGTTTGATGATGATCTTCGGAGATGTTCACTAGAATACATATCTAGGTGTATTGTACTACTACCAATTATCACGAATCAAATTTATTAAGATTAATAAATTTGATTCGTTTTCTCGCAACAAGTAACCTTACAACAGACGCGGCTTGTTCAAAGGTTTTCATCGGGCGTAAGAAAAAGAACTCTCGCTACACAGACTTAAAGCGCATTTTGATTCGTTACGAGCGCGTCAAGGACTTGTAGGCACATTTTTTGAAGGTCACGTCCGTGCTTTGCAATGTTTTATGAACATTATTGCAGTTGTTAGTTTAGCAGTTTATATTCGAATGTTTTCTTTCGAAGAGTGCATCTTCCTATTAATTATTACACCTCTTACTATTAATTATTCTGTGGTATAACGTTTCTATGTAACAAAATTATGTAAATCTGTGTCTGAAAGGCAAGCTAATGCTTAGTATATACCTATTAAACTGTCAAATTCTAAGTGGATACCGGTGTCCGCACACCTACTGTCTTTTAATTATGTCTCTAATGACGGTATGTGAATGGAAAAAAATGTAAACGACAAAAACTAGTAATAATTTATCACTTACCTTTCATTGACAGGTAAATGGAAAAATGTTAGGTGTTTATCACTTCTTTTGCTTGATTTACACCCATCTACAGCTCATAAGGTACCACACGGCATCGTAATACGCGTACGAACGAACAGCACTATTAAAATTGAACGGCGTGCGCGCGCTTCGCTTGCGAAAACCGCACTGAATTTGATCCGCCGGCGGACCGAGACCGCTCGGCTAGGCGGTAGGCACTTATAGCGCGCAAGTACATGGGGTGACGGAGGCCTGGCCCTGGTTCAAGCCCCGGCGGCTGCAGATGAATTTTGCGTCGTTAATAATATTTTATATTATAAGCGAGTTACTCGTATCTGTCGACAACATCAAATAGTTTGCATAGCATAGAGTTAGACAACAGTTTGTTGAATTGAGTCTAACAAGCTTACATAAACCACTAATAGAGGGCGTACCTAGTAACGATAGACAATTCAAGCAAAAACAGTACTTACAGAAAACCACAATCTGTACATAGATCTAATTCCTTAGATTCTGTATCCTTTAACACCTCTCTAAATTCGACTGTATCAGAGAATTTGCTTGGGAAAAGCCTAGATATATCAACCAATATTTATTCTTACCATATGGAAGATTTTAAAACTGAAAATAAAAACCTAAAAGATAGTCTTGAGAGTACACAAAGTGAATTGGATAATCAAATCTTGGAAAACATTACATTAAAAAAGAAAATTGACCAACTTCATAAGGAAATAGTGGTTTTAAAACAGTTATGTAGGAGCCCTATGACATCGCTCCGAAAAAACATATCATCGAGCAGCAAAAAGCCCGCCAGACGACGACTAACTGACAGTTTTAGAGACAGCCCACTAGCTTTGACTAGCCAAAACATAGAAATTACTGGCCCGGATGCTCACCCACGTGAGTTAGTTGCTAACTTAAGCCTAGAACAATTACAGACTAGAAACACTAATACGAGAAGTGAGTCAAAAATATTTCAAAATAAATGCCACTCGGATGACCAGAAAATGCATCCAACCCAACAGGTACACGAATCCCAACTTGAAAATGACACTACTACCGTCACACAGTTATCACAGAAAACGCTCGTTCACGAGCAGAAACAATTAGTAGTAGAACAGAAACCGGTCTACCACGAACAGGAACTGTTTCCGAACCAAAAAAAGGAGAAATGTGGTTTCACAATAGACCAGTCCAACTCCGAGAAGGTAGAACAGCGCATTCATAACTTACAGCCTAACGACCAGCACGAAGTAATTAATGGCTCAAGTTTTTCAATAAGTCTTGGGTTTACTCGGGTGACAAGTGCATTTATATTCGGAGGACGACAATGTTCAGGACTAACGAAATATTTTATAAGATCTAGACTTCGTAATCCATACAGAAAATATCAGTTCACATCAATTGTAAAACCTTACGCCACGACCGCTGATATATTAAATAGTGCTAAATTTTTTGACTTAACAGAGCAGGATAGAGTAATTTTATTCATAGGACAAAATGATTCAAATCCCTTTGATATTAAAGCCGAATTATGTTCATTCTTTAAATCTGTTAAATGCCAGGTTTTAGTGGTAAAAGTACAAGAAAATAGTTATATATATAATATCTGGACGAATATAAATTAAATAACACGTTAAAAATGATTTGTACACAATACAGGAACTCTACTTATGTTGACGTTGATTATAGAAATGTATTCAATATTTGCTACCGCTTATGTAATAGAGTCAATTTTATACTGGACCAAATTGATTATAATGAAACCTTTTTATCATTCACAAAAAAACTGGTTGCAGAATACATACAAGGCGCCAAAACATAAAAGAAGATTTGAAAGAGTTTGGGTCCCACTTGAATTTTGCTAAAGGGTTTACGGAAGATCAAAGTACTCAAACTGATTCAAACTGACCACCACGTCACAAGACCTAGCGTCAAAAAGCACATTTTTTCGTGGCTGAAAATGAAGGCTGAGGCAGAAAACACGATGTTAAGAATATTTCATCAAAATGTGGCTGGGCTATTTAGTAAGAGTCAGTTGTTAGAAATCCATCTATCCGAACTCTCTCATAAGAATAGGGAGCCTGACGTAATGTTTTTCTCTGATACACTCATACAAAGAGGCCACGAACAAATGATTAATATTTCTGGTTATACTCTAACATCATCTTACTCCAGACGAGTAAAACAAAAAAGTGGAGGAGTATGTATTTTAATAAAAAAAGGCTTAACATATAAGACAATTACTTTCTGTGAAGAGTATTCTGTTGATAAGCACTTTGAGTGTTGTGGAATATAGCTGCCATCACAAAATATGTATATAATCTGCCTTTACCGGACTCCTAGTTCTGACTGTAACATATTTTTGACAAAATTGGACTCTATGATTTATAGGATTACACACAGATACAATAAACATATTGTTTTAGCTGGAGGTTTCAATATTAAGACGCTAAAGAATTACAGCAGAAAGACTAAACCATTAGATTTAATATTAATTAGAATCTACATTTACACATACATGAACCTACACGCCAACGATCTTGCATAGATCACGTGATATTCCTACAGCAACAGGTGAATTGTTGCACCTGGGAATTTGGGACCATAACACTGCTCAATTACAAAACGTCCCAATTATATGTAAAGAAGAACCATTGCTAGAATTCTTCTTGTATAAAAGAGACTTCAATGTAGAGTATATAGAGAAATTTAGAGAATGTTTGTCAAGTATCTCGTTCAGTGATATATACAGCGAAGGCAAACTAAAAAACTAAACCCCAGTTCAGATTTAAAATTTGTCATGACAATTTATTGCTTTTTTTTTAATTTGTGTTTTCCAAAAGTCAGAGTAAAAATTTTAAACAGAGATCGGAAACCTAAATGGATAACGAAAGGTCTAAAATGTTGCATAACAAAGCGTTTTCTACGTTTCAAATATTATTCTAATAAATGTGAAGGCGACAAAGTAAAATACAAGAAATATTCTAAACTTTGTTGTTGAATTGTTGAAGCCCAAGAAAACTGTGCCTATATATTCCGCTGATAAAGCTTTAGGTACTCTGCCTTCATTGAAGCTTTCGAAATGGCAGTATACAACATTGAGAGCTTGTGCAAAAGAAGGAGGAATACTACTATATCCTTCATATGCTGCTATCTTAGAGGCGAAGAGGGACTGCTACCCACCAAAAAACACCATAGAAATCACCGAAAGTGGGGTAAAAGTAAAGCTTCAAGCGATTTTAGACAAAACTGTTGCTTGACTTGGAAAATTCCTACGTTTGGAATCTTTGCTAGATGGCAAAGAGCTAAAACTGATAAGCAAGTGGGGCTTTGATGGTGCTTCAGGGCAAAGTTTGTATAAACAAACTATGGTGGGTTAAGAAGAGTACTGGGAGAATCCAAAGCCGTCTTCAACAATGTTCTGCAGACCGCTCTATTTCAAATTTGCAAATGAAAATCAATTAAATATTAAGGATGAACAGGCTTTGATTGAAGCTGAGATTGCTGCACAAGAACCGTCTATTATGGAAAGTCGTACTGTTAAGCACTCATTGTTTATGACCATGATAGATGGCAAAATCACTTCGCAACTTTCAAATACCTCAACGCAAACTTGTGACGTATGTAAAGCTACCCCTTCGGAAATGAATAAGTTAGAGAAGGTCTCAGAGTTAGTTTTGAATAATTTGATAAATCAATTTCGGATTTCCGTTATGCTGTGTATCTTTTTATTATTATTTAACTTGTATTTTCCAGAAAACCTGAAAAACATGGCAAGCCAGAGATGCAGACAGTAAACAGTCACTGAAGAGCAGAAATAAAACCATACAGCAGAAGTTCCGTGATGAAATGAGCCTCCTAGTAGACATAGTTAAACAAGGTGAGTTATGATAACAGTCGTTGTTTTTAAATCTTATTTCTTTCCAATAACATTAGTTCTATTCTTTGCAAAGTGGTGAATTATTTTTGAATCATTAAACTATAATTTTTGTTTCAGGTTCCGGAACCACAAACGATGGAAACACAGCTAGAATTTTTTTTGGTAATCCTGCCAGAACTGCAGCTAATACAGGCTTGGATCCTAGTTTGATCAAAATATTTGTAACACTTTTGAGTGTGATGGCCTGTGGGGAGCACATAAATGTTGAGGCGTTTAAAACTTTGCGCGCCAAACAGCAGAATTGTATGTGCAGCTCTATGGCTGGTATCACATCCCTTCGAGTGTCCACAAACTTTCACTGCAAACAATATTTATTACTCTTAATAAATTATAACCTTTTTTTTTAGAATGTGTATAAATGGATTAAGTTATCTTAAACTTCATTTTTAGTTTCATAAACCCTGGTTTACTTAACAATATTTTAAAAGATTAGATCGGAATGCTTATTGCTACCTCAATATCAAACAGCACATCCCTATTTATCGATATCGATATCGATACCCGCGCGCTCGTCTTCCACGTGACTAATGCGTTCCACGTCATTAATGCACACTAGAGGTGCGTTCGTTTAGCTTATGAGGGCATTGGTGGCGTTGTCATTGATGGCTCTTCTGTTAAAGCGTTCGGAAAGCTCAAAAACTTAATTTTTGCCACTTTCCTCATACGCTAAACTGAGCATAAGACCTAAAATCTCATGATTATGCTGTCAAATACATAGCTGTCAAATAACGATCACAAACAATCATGCTCCGGACGTGGGTCAAAAATTGCACTTTTTGGTTGCAATAAATCCTCTTTTTTAGCTTTTCGTACGCTGAACAAAAAGAGGCGCGCGACTATGATCCGTCAAAGTGGATGGCACTGAAAAAATTAAACGTCTCGCTAACGTTCCGTTGTTTGCTTTAGTGATTGCCATCTATCTTTAGATATAGTCTGATTAATCTATGTCCTAGCCTAGCCTATCTAGCTTTTGTTTTGTCATATTTTGGTCCTGTGTCTGGTCGTTTTGTATATTACAGTATATTAATGATACGATACGGTACGCTGTGCTGTGTATCTACAAATATTTATATCACTCCTACCGGAGTATGTGTATCTCGTAAGTAGAGCTATGTGCGATGTATGACTAACTCGTTGAATGATCGCCTGAAATCTGTGGATTGCCCACCCAGAGGAAAAAACGCGCCGGCAACGAAATGATAACAAATAAAATTACCAAAAGGATATGGGGTTTCGTCGCTTGCATAGTCACCATTGTACAGGACGCGAAAATTGATGGTAGCTATGTGAAACCGGCTGCGGATAGATTTAATTTAGATGTGACCGGTTGTTCACTGTATCACAAGCTGTGTTCGAATTTTGACGATGATCTCTCTATTCTGGCATGCTCGATAAATGCGTCTTTTAATAAAACACAAATTGTACCTAACTGCCAGCACAAGTTATGGACACATCAGAATGATTTGCTAGACAATGCATATCTTGATCATAAGCTGTCCAAGCCTTCAAAGCCATGTCAAGAAGAAGCTGGAATACTCAACTGCCTAAAAACCGGTGACTACGCAATAGACTGTATCTTAAAGAAAAAACAGAGTGTTAGTGATAAGAATTGTTGGAAGATGATTAACAAGATAGAATCTCTTATTTTTAATGACTGGCAGATCACTGGTAGCTTCCTAAAGAATTGTTATGATGATATACAAGCGCACATGTGTGGCCGGGTTCCTCCGGATCCAAAAAGCTTATCTCAGTCAGCTACTTTGAAATGTCTGCAGAATAAAGAGCAAGAACTTCGACCTGAATGTGCATCTGAAGTGAATATGCTTAGGGAAATGAAATACAGCAATTTACAGTTGGACAAAATCATATTTGCTGCATGTAATTTAGACCAGAAGAATTTCTGTCCAGATGAAGTTCCTGGCTCTTGGTTAATGTATAAATGCCTATTGCGCCACCGATATGAAAATGGTATGTCTAGTTTGCCTTCTTAAATTTCTTAATTACAGTATTTAAAATCTATTCAATCAATATAGATGTATATATATATATATATATATATTATATATAATAGAAATTAAAGAAATTACTTAATTTTTTCAGGAATGAGAAAATTATGTCAGGAGCAACTGTTTTATGATCAAAGAA
Organism: Selenia dentaria; assembly: GCA_917880725.1. NCBI lineage: Eukaryota > Metazoa > Arthropoda > Insecta > Lepidoptera > Geometridae > Selenia > Selenia dentaria. Next base: position 9,809,312 of record OU862882.1, on the reverse strand, counting down.
ACATTGTTATGAATTACAAAATGAGTAAAGGTATGGTTAGGTCATGTAAAGAAGACATTCGTAAATATCATTGCCGAAAAGGTGTTGTTGATGACAAAGATGTTAGACTCGCACAAATATTACTATGTCTAGAGAATGTATCAAGAAATGATAGCACAAAACTGTCCCCTGAATGCACAGCAGAAATGACAGATCACAGAAAAATGCTCATGGAAGACTATAGACTATCACCAGAATTGATGCAAAATTGTGCCAACGATATCACCTCTCTATGTAAAGGTGTTGAAGCTGGTGGTAGAACAATACATTGTTTGATGGACCATGCTAGGCCCAGGAAGCGGAAAGATAAAAGGATAAGTATAGCCTGTCAAAAGTCTCTAGAAACTTTGGTTCACGAAGCAGATCCAGGTGAAGATTGGAGAGTTGATCCTATATTACGTAAAGCTTGCAAGCCAGTTGTAGACAAAGCTTGTCAGGAAGTTGTTGGAGGAAATGGTAGAGTAATGTCATGTCTTATGGAAAAACTCGGCACAGTGCTCATGACAAGTGACTGTGAGGCAGCATTGTTGCAAATTCAGTACTTCATATCCAGAGATTTCAAACTGGACCCGCAGTTATACAAAGCTTGTAAGTATGATTCTGTAACACTTTGTAAGGCAAAACTTGGTTGGCCTGATGTTGGTGATATTCCAACTGAAAAGGATCTTTTAATACTACCATGTTTGTATAATTATGCATATAGTTCTGAGGAGAGGGGTAAATTGAAACCAGCATGTGAAGTACAGGTTAGAAGAGTAATGAGACAAAGAGCTATAAGTGTAGATCTAATGCCAGAAATAGAAGAGGTTTGCATAGATGATTTGGCAATTTTATGTGTGGAAAATTCTGGCAAAGGCGAAGAAATATTATGCTTACAAGATAAAATAAAAGAGCTCTCTCCAAAATGCAAAGAAGTTGTTACCAACTTTACTGAAACACAAAGTGGCCATATAGAGTTGAACGCCGTTGTAAATAATAACTGCAGAGTGCCTATTGAGAGGCTGTGTTCACCAGAATTGAAAAGCAAAAAAGATGAAGATGACATAATGGATTGTTTGATCATGCACAAAAATGATCCAGAAATTAAAAGTAATGTCAAGTGCAGAGCAGCTATTGAACATGAACAATTGATCTCATTAAAGAACTATAGATTTACAAGGAAGTTCAAGAATGCATGTAAATCTTATGTTGTAAGGTTCTGTCCTAAAGCTCAAACCAAAAATCAGGTGGTTACTTGCCTGAGTGAGATTGTGCGAAATGATACTATAACTAGAAGGAAGCATACAATACTTAAAGATTGTCGTCAGCAGTTGAGGAGTCAGCTGTTTCAACAGAAAGAAAACATAGACTTGGACCCAGAGCTGAAAGAGGCTTGTAAAACTGATTTACCAACATTCTGTGCTAAGGTTCCTCATGGGGAGTCAGCCGCTTTGGAATGTCTTCAAACTGCAAAAGGAAAGTTGTCTGTTCCTTGCCAGAAAGCATTATTTGTTGTTCGAAAACAGGAGTTTACAGATAATGCCATTGATTACCATTTAGTAATGAGTTGCAATGATATGATAGACTTATACTGCCATAATACAGAAGCATCGAAGATACTTGATTGTTTGAAGGTAACTTCTAGCTAAAACATATGTAGTATGTTTTCTATAAGAATAACATAACACTAACAAATATTATAATCGTATTTAATAAAATAAACCATAGACAACATTCTGGAAGAACTTAGAATATAATCAGCGTACATCCTGCTGCTTGGCCCAGTTGGTAGACACCCTACCTTCTTAGCTGCTGGGTTTGATCTAGAGACAGGTCAAAAATTTGTGTGTATGAACAATCTACATGTCTGTTTGACCTGTGTATGGCAGTATATCAGTCTTCAGCATACCAAAGTACAGGCTCTGCCTAGTTTGGGCGTAGATGTTTTCCCATAGTATTATTATAATATCTGAGAGGCTACTTTTTCTGCTAGGAAAAAATCCAAAGACATGGGGGAAAGCTAGTGTCATAATAATAATGTGACAGATGACTTGACTGTGGGCTCCAAACTAGGCTATACCTGTGTCCTAGATGCCCAAACTGATCCGTCATAAATTTTGAATGCCTACAATCCTGCTTATCTGTCCAGTAGTTATGATACTGTTCCTTAGATCTTTAGACAAAACCAGTTACATATCTGACCGAAGAGCAACAGGACACAACAGCAGCTCTGGGCCCACTCCTTGCTGATTCATGAGCAGAATTTTACCTCTGACCGGTTGCGCACCTTTATTCACAAATTATTACTATTATTTTAACTTCCTCTAGTAGCCGGTGGCATTGTATAGTCAGCCCTGAATAATATAGGGTGCTAGTGCCTTAAAGCCTAAAAATAGCTATTTCCTGTCATGCAATTCTAATAATAAAATTAATATCCAATGTATCTTTACAAATTAATTCTTATTAGTATTTTAAATTGTTTCTTTAGTATGCAGTACCTAATAATAGTTATGTAAAATTGAGAGACTGCAAGATGTATATACAATTCGGAAAATTGCATACGACAATAAGACTATAATACATTAGTATGTAGGGTGAATTAATTGCTATTCAATGCCTTTGTTGGCTTTTAATGACATTCAGCTGGAAACGGTTCTTATATGCTCTTATATTAATTCCAGGCCCATCGCAAAGAACCACAGTTCAACGAAGATTGTAAATTAGTAATAGTCAATCGTATGATAGAACAAAACACCGATTATAGATTCAACAATGACTTGCAAAATGCTTGCAAATTGGATATTAAGCAGCATTGCTCTGAAGTCATTGGTAAGTAGAAGAACTATAATTATTTTAAATATGAGCACATCTTGCTTATATTTGATTTGTTAATATCTGAGCATTGTAGATAATCTGAGGAATTAAATCTTGCTTGGAAATTAATTGATTGTATTGTTGTTTTGCTTGTTTGCCCAAGCCAGTTTATGTGCCTTGGGTGTACGGTTTTGTAAGTAATAAGAAATTATATTCTTACTACTAAATACTTACCATCTCTGGTCATTCCACAGGCATTTATTCACATTTTAAGTCAGTTTTCTCTTATTGGCTAGTAATCTATTTCATTTAATTTCAAATCATAAATCAGTTTAATGTCACTCAAAAAAAGTGCACTAAAACATAAAGTAAAAAGAAACACTATACAATTACGAGGACAAAAAGGATATACTCAGCGTTTGCCGCATTAACATTTTTACGTGCACGCGGCGCTGTTTTTCAGTATGCCTCTGTGCTCGGACTGTTGTTCGCCGGGAGAGTGGTCATTATCATAATTATGTAATGCTTAATTTTTTACCATGGGATATATATACATATAAGTGTGTATCTGATACGATTGTTTTTATAATGGTTCATCAAAGTGACTCCCTCTCGCCTGATGGAAAGCGAAGATGAAATCAAGAAGCAAGAAAATATATATACGATCTATAAAATTGCATTATACGATATTAAATACGGAGATAATGATGCTAATAATCGTAAAGTAAATGTCAAATTAGAAAATATGTATATAATGTCAGCCAGAACTGCTATGGGGAGAAGTGGCGCTTAAACAGGGGTTTGCAACATGACTCTCCACAATCCGTATTTCATTTTGTATAAATTTATTTTATATTATATATATATTAAATATAATTGATTAATAAAACATAAATGTTTGTTTTAAAAGAAGCCTTAATTTTAATGTCCTTTGGGAAGTGGGGTCTACAAAACAGATAGGCGGACATAGGACAGATTCAACTCTTCTGTGAGTTTCCCAATATTGTGCTGGTACTCACGGAAAACTATTGGGAACTGCGGCCAACTGGGCCAACTGCGATGCGAAAAGAGAAGATTTTACGCCAAGATTACTATCATTTATTGGTGTGTGGCACATAGAAAGAAAATTAATTTCTTCTGTTGTTCACAGCGAATGAACCGCAAGATATTGAACTACAAGGGAAAGTACTCTACTGCCTTAAAGACAAGTTTAGGGAGTCGAAACTGACAGTATCTTGCGAGAACGAGCTAGCCAGCGTATTGAAGGAGCAGGCTCTAAACTACCGGTTAGATCCATTGTTGGGGAGGCTGTGCAAAGCAGAGATACAAACAATTTGCACGGTTCCGACTGACATCACCAACTCTGAAGGACAGGTAAGTTCCATACCGACTAGCTTGTTAAGGAGCTCTGTGGCGCCCTCGCGATTGCTCCTGAGTGTTACGACCTGCGCCCGCGTCAAAAGTTTGCGCCGAGTTAGGAACAAATGGCTCTTGTGCCATACCTATAGCGAGTTAAGAGACGACATTTTTGTCAGAGATAGTTGAATAACCAAGGAATCTGATACACAAACATTCATGTCAAATGTTATGTTACACGAGGACAAACTTGACGTAGCCGAAAAAATCAGAGATGATGCGGAAAAAACTTGTAATTTAAAAATTTTGCATTAATACCTATAGGTTTTTTGCGGTAATTAAATAGTAAAAACACATATCTAACTAATTACATTCAAATATTTGAATTCGTAGAAGAAATATTATCATAAAAAAAACTTGCAATCTGACCACATTAATTTTTTAAAAAATAATGCTTACCAAGACAGGATTTTGAATTGATATATATAAATATTTTGAATGTCTAGAACAGAAATATTATTTTTAGTACCTAGTAACATATATAATATATAGTAACATATGCTTAGATTGTTAATAATTAATTAAAAAATAAGAGCTACTTTGAAATTTCGGCCAATAATATTTTTTTTTCAACTTGGCTCATTTTATAGACTTAGGCATGGTGATTTCGAAAAAAATGTTTTTTTTGACCTCAAAAATCCTTGCACTTTTGTGGCGCGAGCAAAGTAATCGATACATACATTAACATACATACATATTCCTAGTTTTTAATATAAAAAACGGGAATCACTTCCAACTATAGCTTCAACCACATCAGGTGGTGTTTTTCAAGCTGGTGCTTCCCGTGTGGTCCCATTTAAATTCCATCAAATTCGGTCCAGTAGTAGATACACTCCAATAACTGAATAGAATGGAAGTCGGTATTAAATTTTTCAAATTGTACTTGTCATAATAAAATATTCTTAGTTATTTATAATAAACTTTGCCCGCCATCCCGGCCCGCACGGAAAATGATTATCCCACAGGTAAATTTTTAGAATAAAATTAGCATCAAGTATTTTTTCAAAACATCCTCTACCTTTGTAAAAAAACAAGGTTCAGTAGTTTTGGCGTCAAAGATTAACAAACATTAACTTACTTTTGCGGTTATAGTGCTGTAATATCTTTCAAATTATATACTTAAAGTAATGGTAAGAATAAATTAACATTTAAGTAATACTAATAGGTCTCGAAATACTTATCGTGGTGGGGAATACGGAGGGCAATAGACCCCGCGGGCGATCCCCAACCAGATGGAGCGACCAAGTAAAACATCCTTCCTCAATCGAGTTTTGCTCAGTTGTCAGAGTCGCAATGGATAGGCACCGATGGAAGCAGATTATACGATCTCGGTGTACGCCATCCATATCCACCGATGACCACGATCGTCAGTCATGAGGAAACGACCACAGAGAGAGAGAAGTAATACTCTTTCTGTCGTTAATGATTTATGGTGAGAATACATACATAATGTCAAATAATTAACAGGGCGTCCTGTAATCGGTTTGTTTTGTCATGTTGGAATTGTTTATTAACTTAGTTGTGAATATAAATTGTGAATAAAACATTCGCGACTGATACCACAAAACATTAGTACTATGACTAACCAATTATCTGAACAAAGGGAACATTAATATTCAAATGTATCCTATCTTTAAAGTCGCGCATATTAACAATACACGCATTGTGTACTGATTAATGGAGGATATTATAATTGATTTATATATACTAGCTGGTGCCCGCAACTTCGTCTGCGTAGGATTAGTACTTCGAGTAGCTTATTATTTTCTCCAAGGCCATAGGTATCTATCTTTATAGCAAAATATCATAAATATTTACATGGTCAAACTTAATAATTGTTATAAATCAATCAGTAAACACTAATAATAAAATACAGTACGTACGTACATAAAATAATTCACCATGGAAATAACTGTCATTACATTTCATCACCCTTGACGGTATTTGTGTTACATTTTATCACCCTTGACAGTCGCACGTGCTCGGCGAACGTCAATGGTGACAAAATGTACACATGACCAACTAGACTAGACTAGTTGGTTATTTGTACATTTTAACACAATTGGACAAACTTTGACGAAACTGTCATCATTACGATCTTGACGTAGGCGGAGATCTTGTTTTGTATTTGTCTATTCTGTGCCCAAAAATATTACACATTTTCACCGGCGTGGTAATGGATGATGATGAAAAGTATCGTATATGTTAATCCAGTGCCTCATCTACCCCCATAATAAATGTCATCAAAATTGGCCCCGCCGTTTGAGCGTGAAAGAGTATCTAACATCCATACTCACGTTCATAATATAAGCAACTTATATCATCCTAAGCCCATTGAATATGCAAGATTTGTACATTGTAACCATACAATGGACAAATAGGTACCGCAATATTGTGCAAGAATATTGCATGTTTGATATTTTGGTGTCATTACAATGATTTTAAATAAACCGGCCAAGTCCAAGTTGGGCTACCGGAGCAATGATTCTGGGCTCCCGCAAAACCACAATGTAATATTAATGTTGCATATATCTTTAGCGCGAACAATATATATTATATACACTTGTTGTATATGTATATAATCTTGCGCTTGTTGTTTTCTGCGCATAAACAGTACATAATTTACGTACGTAAGTACCTTTTGGGAGTCGTGTTTTTATTGACAGACTAGTTCCTACCCGCCATTCACTTATAATTTTTACCGTGTATGTATTTACACAAGACGTAATTTTGTATTTTACCGTAACTGCTTGCAGGAGAGAATTGATACTCGGGAGGCAGATTTTCTTGTCCGAGTGTCAAACACTACTCTAATTGTTTGTGTTAATTTTTATTTTATTTTTATGTATGTAAGTACCTACCTACATTGAGATGAGACCCATTGTTTTAGACAAATCGATAACAACAATATCAAATATAGGCACGCTATGTTTGTCACACAGGTTTGTTCTTGTATTTAGTTTATTTTGTTCACTTTATACCTAACTATCTACTACTAAATAAATGTTTGTATCGCATTTCTATTCTAATATATAAATTGGTACCAATCTATGTAGAAACTAGTAAATTGTAAATTAATTTAAGCACATTCAAATGTATACTTTTTGAAACAATACATTTTGAATTTTTTGAATTATTTTGCAGTGTGTCCTAATTTGTACATTAAAATTTTACTCAAGAATAATATAATATCTATTTCACCTCACTACGTACATATTGGGTAACTTTGAATTGTGGTTTAAGTTTCGAAAAAGATTCATTATATTACACGGAAACTTTTCGTAATTTCAATATCGTAACTGCGTAAAACGGATCGCTCAAAATGTTTTATTGCAATGAAAATTTAAAAAATAAACTGTCATATTTTTGGAAATTACCCGCCTTTTCCGTGGTGAAGTTGTTGGATGTGTTTGTGTCTGATTTGTCATATAAACTTACCCAAAACCTTAAAATATAAGATTACTTAATCCTTCCTATACCGTGATAATTTAAACAAAATATTTATAAATGAAACGGACGTATATAGACGTCTCTGGGACTCAAAGGGTTACTATAGATTTTTATATACAAAAAAAATATATATTCAAAGTTACCCAAAACTTACGATAACCTAGAATTTGAGTTTTGGGGAAATTGTGGATAGTTCTGTTATTTTTCCCGTAAAGTGTTAGAAAAATAAATCAACTCGAAAGGACACTATTTAGTCAACAAAATAAACCTGTAATAAATATAAATCACAGTGTATATATCACAAATACTGTAAAAAACGTTCCAACTGTTCAAAGTTACCCAAATCGACTGTACCTGGAAAGGCTTTGTTTATTATTCGAAATCTGCGCGCATCTAGCGTGGAATACATATTTGAAATTCGAACGTGACTAACTATGAAGTATCTAACCTTTTTTCTGTTATTGTTCAGAATCAGAAGTTCGTTCGTCCTTACAGTCTTGATAGCCTTATGGCCGGTTTACACTTTGCGAAGTGTGAAGTGATAAGTGTTTAGCGTTAACTTAACGCGATAAGTCTCAAGTGTTAAGTAGTTTTTTCCATCTCCGTTTACACAGTGTATAGGATGAAGCTCAAAGTAGTGGTACTGTCCGTTGTGCATAGTGTCTCTAGAAATGGAAGATGAACAGCGCTTAATATTGAGACAAATAATTAAAAAGATTGTATCTGTTGTGGTATCTGATATAGAAAATGAACTCAATTTTGAAATCAATAGGCCTAAGAGATCAAAGGTTCCTGGAGAGAGTTTCTAGCAGCAGGTATAGTAAACATTGAAAGAAGTTTGCAAAATAGATCATCACAACAAGCTCACAATGTACGAGATCGCTATGCATATTATTTTGTTGGTGAAGGCTCAGTACTCTGGCAGGCAAGAATGGTAGGTACATTAATAGCAATCGGTTTCAGTACAATTTCCTACCTAGTAAGTTAGCATATAAGATACTATAAATAAATGTATTCTAAATAATTTTGTGTTTCTTTCACTCTCTCGCTATCAGTCGGCCCCTGTCTATTGAAGTTACTATACATTCTAAGCTTTCTTTGCCTACCCGTAGTGCGGTGGAAAAAAAACATAGTACCTATGGAATACTCACCATATTACACGATGTCTCTCTGCATTCTCCAACATTTACTGCCTTTAGGGCATCATCCATCACTTTGTACCATTTGATATTTGGCACATATATATCATCAAGCCCTGCACCCGATTTAATAGAATCTTTTACTTTTTTGTGCTCTTGGGAGAAGGTCGATTTCAAGCTTCGTATTTTGTTGTACGCTTCTTTGGGACTGAAGTCGGGAATTTCCATCGCTTCACTCAGTTTCGATAGGGCCGCATCTCACTTTACATTGCGCACTTTACATTGTATAGACATTCATACTTTATGTATTCTGGTACAAATTTTAAAGTATGTTGTTCCGTCCACTTCATTTTCGCTTTGAACTTGACACTGCGCACTTAACACGCACGTGTTTACACACTGATTAGTACAGGCGAACTGCGAGAGAGGGGAGTGGAACAGTACAAAGGGGGAGGTCACTTAACAGCAAAAATAGACCTTGATTCTATTCACTCGCCCTAATCAATAAGCACTATCTACTATAATAACTAATATATAAGCATTCTCGCGTTAAATCTCTTTAAGGCGCGCTCGTACCCTGATTATAGAAAAAGCAGAATTTTTAAACACCTAGTGTAACGAAACAGGTCGATAGTATGTTATGAAAAAAATACTTAGGTTAGAAAAGGAATAGGAAAAGAGTAATAACCGAATAGAATTCATAAATATAACACTCTTTCAGCAGAAAAAAATCCTAAATAGGTCCGCAAAAATAAACTTTCACGTCCAAACTCTCAGAATTTTCAGCGATAACACTATATTTATTTTCAAGTAATACTTAGACGACGTATAGTACTAAAGTAATAACCAGCAGTTTTTCAATTGTGTTAGTATATATCGAAAAATATAAAGAAAACGTACAAAATTAACGCAATTTGGCATTACATCGTCCAATCTAACAAGCGATTTTCAACCTTACGTAAAGCATCGTAAATTATTTTAAAATTGGGGTTGGACCGCGTCTTAATGTGCCTAAAAATACCGCCAGCCGATTTATCGGCCAACTTCAACGGCAATGTTGATGCTGTTGTCGAATTATCGCGATTAGGGGTGGCCACATCTACAGTTAATGTTCAACAATGCGATAATCAACGGCGTTTCTCCTCGGTGTGGCCAAGGCATAACCGAGGTTCTGGACGCGCCCCTGTTAATAGCAAGGATAAGCTTATTTGCTCTCAATTTCCAAATTAAGCGGTTCTGGCAGCGAGAGTGCGCGTCAGATGTTAACAGTCAATGATTCAAGTCCCAACCAGTTATTTGTTTTTTTTTGGGGTTTTATACATTCCCTTTGTTTTTTTTATAACCTAACCTAACCTTTAACTTTTATAGACTCCTATATAAGTATTTATTTTGTGGTAAAAATGGCCTGTACCTACTGATAAATTACTGGAATTTACGCGCGATTCGAGTAGGTAGTAAATAGTCGAGAGATATAGGTACTAATCGAGATAATACTCTATTAATTAAGGATGTAACACATTTATTTTTTTAATTTGTTCAAAACTAGAGGGCGTGCATAATCTACTTACACGGTTGTTCTCACTCCCGCGGGAGTAAAGCCGGCTATAAAGACGGCATTATTCGTTACGTGAAATTATAAACATTTGTAGGTGTTGACTGTAGGTAGGATAGACTTTTATTAAATTTATTATACTAATATTATAAATGTGAAATGTTGCATATCATTACGCACTGTAATGGCTGAACGAATTTTGATGAAATTCAGTGTATAGATAGGTATATTAACACAAAAATATACACTATAATGTTTCTGAGGGATAGTCGCTTTACTCCGAGCGGAGTTGTAGGGTGCGTCTAGTGTATTTATATATAAACCATTAAATTTGTCATTACGTAGTCAGAGTGTCAACTGTAGGATCGACTTTTTTTTTAAAATAATGATAGTAGTATTCATATTACAAACTGTGAAATGCTTCATACGTGCTGTAATGGATGAATGATTGTTCATGAAATTCTGTGTATACGAGGGTGAATCAAAAAGTTCTTAGAAGTGCATATATATGAAACCTTTTTGGATCAAGTTCGATATTCAAATTAAAGAGTGTCTATCACACTATATTTATGCAGACTGTCACTTGTTTTTGTCAGTTCGTTCGCATGTAATAAATTTTAAAAGTCAAAATTATGGATAAAAGTGAGTTACGTGCGGTGATAAAATATCTCTGTTTGAAAAAAATGTCTACGAAGGAAATTTTTTTGGACATTCAGCAGACATTAGGGGGTGATGCTGTACCCTATTCTACGGTTGCGTACTGGGTGGCTGAATTTAAAAGAGGTAGATCAAGCTGTAAAGATGACCCGCGTTCTGGGCGGCCTTCAACCTCCGTTACAGAAGAAAATGTCAAAAAGGTTGAGAATCTGGTTTTGGAAGACAGAAGAATGACTTATAGTCATTCTTCATATAGCTGAGATCCTAAAGATATCTTTTGGTAGCGTTCAATCCATTTTAATTGATTCACTGGGGTTCAAAAAAGTGTCTGCAAGATGGGTGCCACGAATGTTAACCGACGAAAACAAAAAGCGACGTTTGGAAATTTCCAAGCGTAATCTCGAAATGTTCCAGCGTGATTCGGATATTTTTTGCCGTCGTCTTGTCACCATGGATGAAACGTGGGTCCACCATTTTGATCCTGAAACTAAAAGACAAAGCATGTCTTGGAAACGACCATCCTCTCCATCCATTAAGAAATTTCGAGTTGCTCCTACCGCTGGCAAAGTTATGGCCTCTGTGTTCTGGGATAGTGAAGGAATCCTTTTTATTGATTACATGCCAAAAGGCCAGACGATTACTGGACCCTATTATGCAAATTTAATCCCGAAAGTGCGTGAAGCGATTAAAGAAAAACGTCGTGGAAAACTGTCGTTGGGCGTGTTGTTCCTTCAAGATAACGCTCCTGCTCATCGATCGGAAGTTGCGCTCAACGCAATCCGCTGTGCTGGCTTCAATCTCCTTGACCACCCACCATATTCTCCGGACTTAGCCCCAAGTGATTTTCACTTATTTCCAAAATTAAAAGAGGAAATTCGTGGAACAAAATTTCACGATAATGACGCGGTTATAGCTGCCGTAGAGGACTTTTTCGAGAGTCAAGAAAATAATTTTTTTTCACAAGGAATAAGGAAGTTAGAAACGCGTTATTCTAAATGCATTGCATTGGAGGGAGATTATGTAGAAAAATAAAATATTATTATTTAAATCTTTGCATTTTTTAATATTGATTCCAAGAATTTTTTGATTCACCCTCGTAGATAGATAGAATAACACAAAAATATATTTTTGTCTCGGTATCATGTTTCTGTGGGATAATCTCCTAACTCGCAGTTGCAGGGTGCCACTTGTAGGTATATAATTATTTTTTTCTCATTACATAATCAGGTAGAAGAGTGTCTCAAGAATGCGCTACTCAATCACAAGATAGTATCAGCGGAGTGTGCTCGGGAGGTAGCACAAATAATCGAAGAGACTGAAGTGGATATTGAGGCTGATCCGCTTTTGGAACGCGCCTGCGCTCTGGATCTATTAAAGTACTGCAAGGATTTGGAACACGGTGCTGGGAGGCGTAAGTTCCTTTGCTAATTTTAGGTATACACATATGTATAAGTATTAAGAACTTATATAAAGGAAATATTTGTATTTTTGTAACGAAAAACTCAAAAACTAATGACCGACCGACTACATTCTCTCTGAGTAATATAGGCTATATATTTTTCACGCGTGTGAAATCGTGGAGCGCAGCTATAGATCACAGGAGGCCACATTAACACATCACAAACACCCGAGTACAAACGTTTCTGCTCACGGCTACGTTCCAGCAAACCAGCACAGACTAAAATTTGACTAGACAGCCTGTTCACGACGCCAAGATTTGCACGGGTGAAGATTTGATCACCACCGTTTCACAACACCCTGTCAGAACGAATTTTGTCCCAACAGACCAAAAATTTTCTACCTTTTGAGAGAGCCAAATCTTGGACGGCTGTCAAAAGTAGCAGTGTTGACAAAGTGTTTTGTAGCATTTTCACGACCAATGGACAGGTTTATTTATTTGCACTATTTTAATTACATTTTCTTGACCAGAGGACAGTAAATAAAATCTTCAGATTAGTTTCAAACTATCATTATTAATACATTTACATCAAGTCGAAACAAAACAAAAACAAAGCCAAGACCTAAGTACTTAAAGTCAAACTCGTTATATCGTATAATGATGGGATGATCTTGCAACGCTCGATCAAACATTGGCCAAACATTATTTGGTGTAAGGCTTGCTGGTACACAGCCCATCACACAAATATTTGCCCTGGCCAGGTATTGAACTTGGGACCCGTCGCATCGAAGGCAGGGTACTACCCACTAGGCTAACGAGGCCGTCGTCTATTTGCCAGTTTTTCGTCCTCATTTATAAAGTATTCCACTCATGTTTGCATTTTTGTCGATCAAATTAGTGTTCCTAAACTACAAATCGTACATAGGAGGTCTACACTAACGGCCGATCCCAATAACCTATCTATCACCGGTTTACCCTACTAGAGATAGATATTTGACACTATTTGTGTGGACGTTATGTCACATTTCTATCGCTAGTAAGGAAAACTGTGGGTAGATCGTTTATTGGGATCCACCGTTAGTTATAACACACCTAGGTTTATTATTTCAAGAGATCTGTGTGGCCTAAAACAATACAATTCTTCAACAGTGGTCAAGGTTAAACATAATTGACCTCGCGTCAACTTGAACATGAATGTACCTAGAAATTTACTATGTATATTTAATTTGTAATATTTTACTCCATGAGAAAACATAGTTGAAGGAAAATGTATTTACTCATATGTTACTTATCCTAGTATGTGCCTACAGTTACCGACAACAAGTTTATTTTTGTTTATCATCATCATCATCATCTCAGCCGTAGGACGTCCACTGCTGAACATTAGCCTCCCCCATGATTTTCCAAAAGGACCGGTTGGAAGCGGCCTGCATCCAACGTTGTCCTGCGACCTTCATCAGGTCGTCTGTCCACCGTGTCGGTGGACAACCTACGCTGCGCTTGCCGGTCCAGAACCTTTCGGCCCATCGGCCATCTGTTCTGCGTGCTATGTGCCCCACTGCCACTTCAACTGGCTAATCTTCTGAGCTATGTCGGTGACTTTCGTTCTTCTACGGATCTCCTCATTTCTGATTCGATCACGTAGAGAAACCCCGAGCATAGCCCTCTCCATAGCTCGTTGTACATTTTTGTTTATGTTATTAGGAAACTGTACAAGCACGAGGCTCACCAGCGGGCCGAACACGAAAATCTGTTTAAGTGTAACGTAATCGCATCGTTAACTATATATTTATTTAAGGTATTTAGTACAAATAATCATTTATCTAGTACAACTGTGGCACAGATAACTCATAGTTTGTACTGAATACATAAACGATAATGTTACACTTAAGCAGGTTTTCGTGCTCGGCTCACAGCCCACTGATGTTAAGTGGTAACCTCAGCCTAGAACAGATGCATTGCCTCACAAGTGACGAACTGCACTGCGCCCGTAACCCTGAGCCATTAAGTTGTATACAATTTAAAACATATACGTAATGTTGTATGCAAATACCTTCAAAACAAACAGTATTGCGAACATTACTGATTCACAGTAGAAAAAGCTATGGTGGCAGTGCTACCCCAGACAAATTCTTTCACAAAAAGTTCTACTGCTCTGAAAATTTTCTCAACTCTTCACCACTTGACCAATTAAAAACACTACACCTCAAGTCCAATTGCAATGATACACAACCTTTTCATATTAAAACAGAACTAATAGTATAAGTACAAAACCAACATAAAAATATTTCTTTGTTGTTTGGTTGGGACCACCGCCGTGCCAGCGTTCCGCCACGAACCGCGAGCAGTAGTGCGCAATCGTTACTGTGTTGAGTATGAAGGGTACAGCAAGTGAAATTATTGAGCTTATGAGACTCAAATACATGTCTCGGCCTAACGAGCGCATTGCAGAGTCTCGTATAGATAACTGCAGTACAGTGCTCTACGTGTTACTACAGCTGTCATCGGCAGGCGTAGTGCTTACTATCAGATTCACGACTTGCCCGTCTCGTAAAAAATGTAGTAGTCTTTTAACACTCTCGTAACCTTTTTTTTTATTTACAGGTTTGAAGTGTTTAAAGATAATCCTGAACGATGGTAACAGAAAACTGGAATCAGACTGTGAAAAAGCTCTCACAAGCAGACTGGACATGTATAAATATGTTGCTTCTGTAAGTAAACTTAATATAAGCTGTTTCACTTTTAATTTTGATTATGATCAGGAGGCCAATTCTGTTATTTCAAAACGTTCAACAATCTATCCCACTACAACTACAGTTCAACTCCGGTTGTCGTTCGATACTTTGGCAAAAAGCCATTCTACTATTTCTATAGACACATTGGATTGTAGCGTCACATAAACTTCATAAACGGTATTTTTTTATAATTGTATGTTTGTTACTACTATAAACGAATATGAGTTAACAACGCGTTCATGATCTATCGAGTTAGCAGAAAATAAAGTTTTGATCGATCGCAGGCGTCAATAGAAACGTAACTGCAGCTGGACTGTTTTTCAATAGTAGAATAAGAAAACGTATAAAAGTCGCCGTTCAGCTATGGTTCGATTGCAATTTAATTAGTGGAATCGAGCCCCTGGCGTTATGCCGTGCGCGCGGTGGGTAGTATGGATATCACGAAATGCAAACAAGTACTCGATTTAAATTACAAAATAACTCCGGGATGGCAAACATGATGAATACCAAATAATTAAATTATTTTATCACTATTATGTGTTACTGCCAGTGTAGAAAAATATTTGGTCTCCATCTCTTGGGCACTTCCTTTTGAATGAGGATGAACAGTGACTTGCGTTAATTCTAGGTATAAGTCATCCAAATTTTTTTTATTCCAAATTTCATCCAAATCGATTGAGCCATTTCAGCACGAAGCGTGACAAAGTGTGAGTGCACTCGCCAATCTCAGCCTTATATTCTTACTCACTCACATACTAAGATATTATTGTGATCATTATTTTCTGTGGCTGTAAATGTAACATTCTTTTTTGCATTTTTATACAGTTGAAATGGGCTTTTGAAAAAGTAAGCATAACTAAATTCATTTACCTTTGTGGTTTTCACAACATTCATAGTAAATTGTGTGGTTGTGGATGTTTTTTATCACAACACAAATTTGGTAGACGTGTTACGCTAAAAGCCGAAGTATGCTTACACCTAGTTTTAACCTGTTGGAAGCTATGTGCCGCCGAACGCAGGTGGTTAAACTTGGATCTATCCTACGTATCTTCGATTAGAACTAGGCTTAGCCTAATTCTGTCGCTTCGCTGGCTGCTGCCGCGGCACGCTTCACTAAGCGTAAGCAGCCAACGAGCGAGTGCGCTCAGTTCGCATGTTGTGTGTTGACCATTAAACCTAACGATCCTCGCTTCGCTCGTTGTCGCATCTATCATGACTTTGCTCTACCTAGACACACCGTGTGAACCGTGAACTGCTAATTCTAGACGGTATGAAGTCAACTAGTTCTAGTTTCTAACCAAAGATATTATTATATAACTCCAACCGGCTAGAACAAGGTGGTAACCGCGTTTCGGATTTTAGCTAAAACAGATACACATTTCCCATGCTAAAATTACATCACACAGTGTGTGATGTACTGTGCACAGTAGATCAACAATTTTTAAGCCGAGGTTGGCTCAAAGGCTTTGATTCTTCTTACATGGGTCTTAAATTCATGCAATGCATTAATAAACAATTTGAATGCTTTTATCTACCTACTTATCTAATTTGATCATCCATTACTTGTGCAATCACTATATTAGTATGAATTGTTCATCATTAATAATAACTGTAGATACTAATGGAACATTTTCCATTTCTTTTTCAGATGAGTGTTATGGAAAACCTTGGTGATGTGTACAATGAACTGTCATCATCACCTTCCAAGAAATACTTTTTAGTCATCGGCATCTCAGTGATAGGATTAATTTTTATATTTGGTTTATATTGTGGTAGAATGACTAAGAAAGCAATGTATGTTAAGAGAAAGTAGGTAATCAATTTATACAGTATTTAAAGATCATTTTTTTGACCTAAATTGTGTTTTATTTATTTTCCTATAAGAATAAACATTTTATAACATGGTTTTAAACATAGTAGATTCTGGCACCTTATATAAAAGTAAACACATTATTGCATTAGTTCCATTTTATTGATTTGTTTAAACATTTACTCTAATGTTTCTTCAAAATCCATAGCATCCAGCTCTTCAATATGTTCTTTTTTCACAGCTGTAATTTTCGATTCTGCTTTTTGTTCCACCTTAACATCTCCTTTGACTATCTTCTGGCTTTCTTCAAAGAACTGGTTAGGATGGTTGATTCCTAAGCCAAGGTCAATATTGTGGACTGCATCAAAGTACCTGCTGCAAGCTATTTGGAAGTGACCCTTTTTGGCCATGTCAACTATGTCATGGACAGCTAAAAAAACAAATACCTGTATTACATCTGGTGAACATAATAATGGTTAACTATGTATATACATAGTAAATGTGTATGTACACATTTGCAGTCTAAAACAGGGGTCATGAAACTTTAAAGCATTACGGCCAGAATTATTACTTCAGTATGTTCCAAGGGACAAAACAGTTTGAATGTTTCTGCATTTAACTATATTTTAGAGGTATTCAACTATTCTATGGTATTTAGAGAAAATAATTCTTATAGACTTTTTTTGTTCAGTTTCAGTAATGTATATCAGAGGCATGAGGTGCAAAACTAATGACAAATGATATGTTATTACAATTGCTTGTGCAGAACACACACATTTTTATAAAGCTAACAATGCTATTGCTGGATGTGTACATGCATATCAGTATTCAGTTTACCATAGAACAGGATCTGCCTAGTTTGGGACCTAAAGACCTTGGGTAGATATTATCCCATATTATAAAATAAATAAATATTATATTAAAGCAATTTAATTGCATCTATTGGTGCAATCAAAGAATGTTAGTTGGACTAGCATTAACCCTGTGGTGGTATCTACCCAGTTGAACTTTTGCAAAAGAGGTCTATTACCACAATGTCTTTAATTATAATAATTTTATAATATTCTTGGATATAAAATATGGTTATTATGTAGATGGCCAATCATTCATCCTAATGTAAATATGAATTTGTTTGTTAGACTTACACGCCTAAACTGTTGAACAGATTGTTAGCACATTAAGCAAGGGGATATATTATATTCCAGGGAAGGACAGGACTTTTCATCATCATTGTCATCTACCACTCACCACTCACCAGTGGTGACCGTGAGGTGCAGCTAGTTTTATATAAATAGACATTGTCACTGTTCCACAAAGATAAAGAATCATATGTCCAGCTTATAATATCAGAAAGTTATACATATGCACTCTAGTCTCTGTTAACTAAGTTTGAATTGTTTAGTGTAGTTTACTGAACAAACAATGGAATCGCAAGCATATAAATTAAAGTAAAATTACCTTGAGCATCAAATCCATATCCCTGTAATCTGTTTTTGAGATTGCTAGCATCACAATGCTTATATGGACAACCATGACAATCACCAGGGCCTACAGTATCATTGATAATTCTAAGACAACTGAAAGGAGAATAGTTCTTTTTACTGCCCTCTTTACCATAATTATACCTCACATTGTATGCATAGCTCTTCTCAAATTTGTCCATTTCCATTATCTTTGTGAACTCCTCTCGCCAAAATCTGAGGGAATCTTCCAAGGTTACGCCTATTCCTTTCAAAAATAGGCCATACTGAAGTCTACCTCCATGTTTCAAGTGGTGTGCAGCTCTGAGTTGTTCATGTAGTTGTCTCATACATAATGGGAATGATTTGAGTGACAGGGAGTCTAGACTTTCAATAGGGATAACTGCCTTTGTGTTGGCATAGTCATTACCTGAATAAGACTGGTGTAAACCTTTTAGTAAGCTTACTAACCTTTCATCCTGTTCAATTTCCCCTAAATGGTGGCAAGCAATAGCCAAACTCTTTTTTAGATGTGTCCTGTACTGTGCTGTCAACACAGAAACAAAATCTTTGTGAGGAATGTATGCATACCCAGCACTGAGGAACACTTTTCTCATTTTAACTAAGTCAAGCACTTCAAAGAATTTCACTTTGTAGAATTTCATGTTGTCAATATTTTGATGGGCTGTTGACTCTCTGAGACGGTGGATAATTTCGTTCTTCTCGTCATCTGTTATATTAGTATAACACAAGTCATTGAGCTTAAAAAATGTGTCCACTGACTCTCCTCTCATGATGATAAATCTCATTTTGAACAATTCTAATTCTCTAGCTATGAACCATCGCCGTAACTCTTCAGTGCGACAATAAGCCAGCCTGAGGATGAAGTGAGCAATATGATCTTTGTGCCTTGCATCAATATCGGCCTCAGTAGCACCACATCCAGTTTTCTCACACAGTTTAGAGTAGTATTTCAAACCTTGAGATCTAAGTTCACTTATCACATACTCAGTCCATTCTTCCGAATACAATCGCAGCCCTTTGAGAGTTGTAGCTGTGGCCAACGTCCTCAGTAAAGTTACTCTTTCCAAAGCTAAAGTTTCGAATTTTTGTAATGTAATGTTTTCTATTGGTGGCACTTTGTACATTTGAAGATCATGGGGGTATGTTTCTAATAAATTCCCTGATAGTGGGACTTTAGTAGATTTACGTTTAATCTTTAAATCCATCTTGAACCTCAAAAATCTAAAATCTAAGTTTTACTTCAACCAACTCTTCCTTATGGCTTGTGTTCTAAGTTTTACGAGATATTCTTTTTGGCGCCAATTTTGACAGAATATATTTTTTTTCTAGATTAGTTATTCTTTGATAATGGCTTCTGCAACTGGTATAATATGCTCTTTGGCATCTGCGACTTGACTTGACTGTTGCAGAGTGTCGCATCCTCTGTTTTTTGCTCGGAGGTCGAAACTTTGCCAATATCTGTTACATGATAAAAAAATATTTTTTCCTGATTTTGGACCTTACAGAATTCAGAACGGGAGTTCCCATGCGCTACTTCCAGTAAATACTAGAACAGATCGAGGAACGTAAGTTGAACCATGCGCAGGGGCCTTACTATGAGCTCTTAAAGCAGGACTTCTCGACAACTGCCCGGTTTATTTGTACCATGACAACTTTAAAGCAGGCCTGCCTGGGTCTAATATTTTAGAACCGCAGAAAAACCGTTCACCTGTTGTTTTATGTATGGACTCTCGTTAGCATGTCGCTCGAAATCCACTCAGTTTATTAGCTTACAAACGTCTATGCGTCTACAATGTTGTTTATAGTAAATTGTTAAATTGTTAGAATGCCAAAGACAATATTATCCGTTCATCTTTGAGAAAACAATATTCAAACAGTTCACCTAAATAAGCGTCATGGTATGATTTCAATCAAATCTGTTTATGTCAGGTACAAGAACTGCACGGAACTTGCATGATTTTTACAAAGCTGATAGTAAGGCCCCAGAACACATTTTCGGGTCTCAATCGAAATGCGGGCGAAGGACGGTGCGTAACCATAGCAACGCGGCGACAATCACACTCCACCTCTTACTGCCCGCGCACGCTCCGCGTGGCCCTGAAGTACAATAATTGCGCAAAAGGTTTCAGTTCTTCGACTTATGTGTCAAATATGTGATCAATAAATTGAATTTCAAGAAAATTACAAGACCACAACCAGCTCAGCTGCGCTTTGCTCTCTCATTACCGTTCGTGCTTACTTTTTCATAACAACCAAAAATATATATATCGGCGCAACTACAACAGTTCGTCGAGAATAATTAAGTTTAATCATTTGATTACCCTAAAAATAGTTTATAAATCATCAGTTGATTATTTTTGAGTTGATTACGATGTAAAATTAATGTTATGATTGTAATTTCAATACTTTACCAACAAACTTGTAAACTCGTGCACGTGCGCCGAGTCCTATAAGTACGGGCGCACTGTAGGCGCTCGTCTCACCTTTCTGAAACCAGGTACAGCGAACCCTAGGTTTGCAAATTACCGTTTGGTTCGTAATGATAGAGTGGCCACCCCAAAAGGTGGCACTCTCATCTATTACAAAAGAGCTCTGCACTGTATCCCAATTGTTACTCCACCACTTAGAATACTAGAAGCCTCTGTTTGCTTTCTAGCGATGTCAGGTCATCAACCTGTCATCATAGCCTCACGTTACCTCCCCTCTGGTAAAGAACTATTACAGACAGACTTGGAAGCCCTCTTCTCTCTGGGAAGCTCCGTCCTTCTGATCGGTGACTTCAACAGTAAACATGTCATATGGAACTGTACTAGTAACAATAGTAATGGTAAAATCCTTGAAGGCTTGGTCAGCCACTTAAACTTTGATATTCTCTCCCCTCTGGAGCCCACAAGATATCCCTATGTTGACAACCAACGACCAGACATACTTGACATAGCACTTCTTAAGAACGTCACCCTCCGGTTGCGCTCAATAGAAGTGTTACACGAACTGACTTCAGACCACCGCCCTGTATTGTTGAAATTAGGCCCCGACCCGACGGACATAACCCCTATCACTAGAACGGTAGTGAACTGGAAGCAACTGGGGGAATCCCTCCAAGCTATCAGTTCACCCGCTCTCGATAGAATCCCCGATGACATACAGACAGTAGAAGACGTGTCAATTGCGATCGAGGCTCTCAGTGACCACCTCCGCACCGCAGTAGGTGAATCCTCAAAGCAGGTCCAAGTGGCGGATGGTCGCCGCTTTGAACTGCCCGAGGGTGCGAGGAGGTTACTGACAGCTAAGAACGCCGCCACTAGGGCGTATGACTCGATGCCAACCCCAGAGAACAAAGCCACCATGCGCTATTTACAGCGTGCTGTAAGGAAACGCATGAGTGAGCTGCGTGATCAAAGGTGGGACGACAAACTGTCAGAGATTGAGCCAACTCACCAGGCATACTGGCAGTTGGCTCGAACTCTGAAATCTGACGGACAACAGACAATGCCTCCACTCATTAGGCCACCTCCCCTCTCCATAGCGTTCCTTGACGAAGACAAAGCCGAGTGTTTAGCTGATAGCCTTGAGGCTCAGTGTACTCTAAATGTAGATCACGTCGACCAGAAACACCTCGATTCGGTGGAATCTGAAGTTGAACGTAAAAGCTCTATGTCCATCTCTGACCTCCCACTCCTCCCACCGGTAAAATCATCCGAGGTTGTGTCTCTGATCAAGAGCCTCAAGACCCGTAAATCCCCTGGGGCTGATGGTATCAGCAACAAGGTGATTAAACACTTCTCAGTCCCACTAGTCCATCTCTTAGTTAGCATCTTCAATGCGGCTATGAGCAACTGCTCCTTCCCAGACACTTGGAAGCATGCCATTGTCATTGGTATTCACAAACCAGGCAAACCGGCAGCCGAGCCCTCCAGCTACCGTCCCATAAGTCTCCTCAGCTCTCTGGGGAAGATTTACGAGCGGCTCATTGTGAACCGACTCTGGTCCCACGTTAGGTCCAATAACCTCCTTCCCGATGAGCAATTTGGTTTTAGAGCCAAACACTCTTGCGTCCAACAAGTGCACCGCGTAACGGAGCACATCCTAGGCGGTTTCAATAAGAAACCAAAGCCCCAAGGGACCATAGCTGTCTTCCTCGACGTAGCGAAAGCGTTCGACAAAGTCTGGCACAACGGCTTGATATTCAAGCTGTACCAACTGGGTGTGCCAGACCGTCTTGTACTCATCTTACAAGACTTTCTCAGGGATCGAACGTTTAGCTATCGCACCGAGGGAACGCTCTCCTCCCCGCATCCCATTCACGCAGGTGTCCCTCAGGGCTCTGTACTCTCACCCATTCTCTTCTCGCTGTACACCAGCGACATCCCACGATCTGAACCTAATGTTCAGATCGCTCAGTTTGCGGATGATACTGCAATCTACTCTACTGGCTGGTTCAAGGTCAGGCAGAGATGCGCCATCCAACGAGCCATCACCGTAATCGGTGCATGGTTTCGTAAATGGCGGATTGCAGTAAATCCTAGCAAAAGTGCAGCAGTGTACTTCACTGAGACCCGGCGGAATCTCATGCCGTCACCCATAGTCCTATTCGGCGAACCCATCCCATGGGCTAAATCTGCCAAATACCTGGGCGTCACTCTTGATCGCCAACTCACTTTCGCGAAACACATTCAGATTGTTCGCAATAGGGCGGCCTTCATTATGGGTCGTCTTAATCCCCTCATAGGCAAAAACAGTAAAATGTCTCTTAGAAATAAGACGACTCTTTACAAACTTTGCATCCGCCCAATCATGACTTACGCATCTGTAGCGTTCGCCCATGCTCAGAAACACGACCTCCACAAACTTCAAGTGATTCAAAATCGCTTTATGCGCAGGGCAGTGGGCGCTCCGTGGTACTTGCGGAACGCCGAACTGCACTGCGATTTCACCCTCCCCTCTATTACGCAGTATATGAAAGACTGCTCCCGCCGCCACTTCGACAAAGCTCCCCACCACTCGAATCCCCTCGTGGTCGAAGCGGCGAACTACTCCACTGACATAACCGATCCCCACTTCCTTCCCCCCCGTCGCCGTCCAAGGCATATTTTGGGTGACCCGGACGACCCCATCGCAGCCGTTACTTCGGCAGCTTTAGCGTCGTCCCAAGGGAACCCCGGTAATGGTTGTAGACCCGACCAGGGCTGTGATCCCGATCGCATTGTAGGCTCCGGCCGAGATCTTCTTCGCAGCCCCAGTCGCAGTCGAGGTAATTCACACACACACGATTGTAGTCCCAGCCACGGTGCGGGTGGGAGTATACACCGCGGCCCCGGTCGCGATGTATCCTCCGGCCCAGCAAATGGCTGCGGACGAGGTAACACTGGTTTTCTTTGTAGTCCCAGCCACCATGGCTGTGGGCGAGGTACTTCACTTTCTTATTGTAGCCCCACCCAAAGTACAGTCATGAGTGCACAACGCGACGATCCTGGTCGCGGTGTGGACCCATGTCGCGGAAATGGGGGGAGGCGAGGTTCACAAGGTTATGATTTAGTGGTAAACACAGTCAAACACCGAGCTCGCCGGCGAGCTCGAGGCAAAAGTTATGTCTTGGTTAGATTCTCTCCAAATAGTCGTAGAGTTAAAATTCATAGGGCCCACTTTCAACGGTACACTTATGAACCGGGGCGATTCTCTCCTACTCCCCTCTCTCCTGGCGACGGCCCAAGCCGAGGTCCGTACCCTAGTGGTGCCCTTGAGCAAGTCGCCTACTCCTCTCCTTGCGGCGAAGCGTCTTCAACGCTCGCCTTAGGCGGTGCGCCCTCTGCGCCCGCATCTGGCTGAGTGCCATCTGCGCTCGCCAACCGTCCGGTGACGCTGTAAATGCCGGTAGAGGCAAACAGCATTAGTCCGTTC
This sequence comes from Selenia dentaria, assembly GCA_917880725.1. Classification (NCBI taxonomy): domain Eukaryota; kingdom Metazoa; phylum Arthropoda; class Insecta; order Lepidoptera; family Geometridae; genus Selenia; species Selenia dentaria. Next base: position 9,784,940 of record OU862882.1, on the reverse strand, counting down.
TAAAAAAAAAAAAAAAAAAAAAAAAAAAAAAAAAAAGGCGCTCGTCTCAGTCGCTCTCGAGTCGTCGTACAGTACGGACCTCTTTGTGACGTTGTTACGCTGCTCGTTGAATATACGAAGCTTATAAAAGTACTTGTGAGGTTTTACTTCGAGGACCCAAAAATGAGTGATCATCATGAAATGCTGCAATTGCTGTCAGCAATGCTGACGTCACACTTTTTAAAAACACTCCGGAGGTTCTTTCTCCGTCATCAGAAGTGGGATCAGAACAAACTCTGGTCCCAACCACATCCTCATCGACTTCGGTTCAACCTGTCACGACTGGAACAGCGCAGGGCAGTACCAGGCTGATAGGCCCTGCCTCATTGAACACTTCAGGAGTACCAGCAAACAACTTTAATACCATGCAGCCCATCACAACGGGAATTACCACAGACATGACGTCCACACCAATCGCTGCGGGAGATGATCTCGATACACTGCAAAACAACGCTGCAATCGCCCCTGATTCAGTGTCATCCACATCTCAAGCTGGCCAGTCAGTCCGGATAACTCACAACGACGAACACGCATCAACGGATTAAAACCGGCGAGTATAAAATTCATTATGTTTCACGATATTTTCAACTAGAATCTACAAGAATAAAATGTCTGGAGAGTGATACCTCTGAGCTAAACCATGTGTTACCCTTGAGCTAACCACGGATCCTTGATGCATCCACAAGTGAACCCTGAGATACCGTGGGGACGCCTTGTGGAACTATGGGTAGACACGTATACACCACAGATTCTAAATTAATAAGGCAGTGCACTTAAGATGTGTTAGTGTACTGTTGTAGTCTACAAAAATGTCTGGAGAGTGATACCTCTGAGCTAACCATGTGTTACCCTTGAGCTAACCACGGATCCTTGATGCATCCACAAGTGAACCATGAGATACCGTGGGGACGCCTTGTGGAACTATGGGTAGACACGTATACACCACAGATTCTAAATTAATAAGGCAGTGCACTTAAGATGCCTTAGTGTACTGTAGTAATCTACAAAAATGTCTGGAGAGTGATACCTCTGAGCTAACCATGTGTTACCCTTGAGCTAGCCACGGATCCTTGATGCATCCACAAGTGAACCCTGAGATACCGTGGGGACGCCTTGTGGAACTATGGGTAGACACGTATACACCACAGATTCTAAATTAATAAGGCAGTGCACTTAAGATGTGTTAGTGTACTGTTGTAGTCTACAAAAATGTCTGGAGAGTGATACCTCTGAGCTAACCATGTGTTACCCTTGAGCTAACCACGGATCCTTGATGCATCCACAAGTGAACCCTGAGATACCGTGGGGACGCCTTGTGGAACTATGGGTAGACACGTATACACCACAGATTCTAAATTAATAAGGCAGTGCACTTAAGATGTGTTAGTGTACTGTTGTAGTCTACAAAAATGTCTGGAGAGTGATACCTCTGAGCTAACCATGTGTTACCCTTGAGCTAACCACGGATCCTTGATGCATCCACAAGTGAACCATGAGATACCGTGGGGACGCCTTGTGGAACTATGGGTAGACACGTATACACCACAGATTCTAAATTAATAAGGCAGTGCACTTAAGATGCCTTAGTGTACTGTAGTAATCTACAAAAATGTCTGGAGAGTGATACCTCTGAGCTAACCATGTGTTACCCTTGAGCTAGCCACGGATCCTTGATGCATCCACAAGTGAACCCTGAGATACCGTGGGGACGCCTTGTGGAACTATGGGTAGACACGTATACACCACAGATTCTAAATTAATAAGGCAGTGCACGATGTCTTTGTGTACTGTTTACTAATCAAAAGACTCCTAAGGTTACATAACAGTTGTGTTAATGTAACAAACAAGATAAAGCAACGTAAGTTGTTAACAGACTCACTACTCAGAGAATATCTCATTCTTTGCAGGCCAGCCATAATTAACAGCAGTCTGCGAGAGTTAACGAGTCAACAAGGCTGGTGCAGAGCGCGCACCGCCTGTCAGTATGGCCGTATCGACGCGGATACAATAATTAGCCAACAATAATTAGTCAACGTTTAAAACGACAACATGCTGTTGCCTTTATGAGCATGAGAACCACGGAAGCCGAGAGCCGGTATCACTCCTACGAGTTGGAGACACTGGCAGTGGTACGAGCCATAAAACACTTTCGCCAGTATCTATATGGGCGAAAATTCACCGTGATAACGGATTGCAACGCATTAAAAGCGTCAAAACACAAAAAGGACCTTCTGCCAAGGATTCATCGCTGTCGCAATCCAGTTGAGCTTGCAGTCAATGTTATGACAAGAGACTTGAACTGGCTCAAAATTGAACAGCGACGGGATGAAGAACTGCGTCCGATAATAGACAGTCTCAGTGACAATAACCCAGTGGAAGACTATGTGTTAGAGGACAGCGTTTTAAAAAAGGAACGTCAATGATCCTGTCTTCGGTCAGCAGCTCAGTACCGTCGTTCCCAAATCATTTCAATGGAGCATTATAAACTCATTTCACACTGCACTAAAACACCCTGGCTGGGAAAAGACACTGCAGAAGATCAGAGAAACCTATTGGTTCAACAAAATGAGTTCCATTATCCGAAAGATTTGTGGATAACTGTGTTGTATGCCGAACATCTAAAGGAAGATCAGGGGCCATTCAAGCCCAGTTACACCCCATACAAAAACCAACGGCTGCCTTCCAAGTTATTCATATGGACATAACAGGGAAGCTGGGCACTCCAGATGATCAACAATACGTCATAGTCACCATTGAGGCTTTCTCAAAGTACGTTTTACTGTACTTCAGTACCAACAAAAACCCACACAGCACATTGGCCGCTCTAGAACGCACTGTGCATCTATTTGGTGCGCCGCTTCAAATAATAGTGGATGGAGGAAGAGAGTTCCTTGGCGAGTTCAAGGACTACTGTGACGCCATCGGAATAAATATCCATGGCGAGCGAATGGCTAAGTTGAAAGAGTCGTTGCAACCCTCAAAAATGCTTTGGTAATGATTAAAAATTACGAAGCAGAGCAGTGGCACACTGTACTCGAGGAACTTCAGCTGGCAATGAACTGTACAACCCACTGAGTCACCGGTGTTGCTCCACTGACACTTATTACACAACGAAAGCACTGTGTACCTCCTGAGCTTCTCAACCTGGTGGATATTGACAACGAAACCGTTGATATTAAAGCGCTCACTCAACAGGTGCAACAGAAAATGATTCGTTGTAGCGAACAAGACAGACAACGCTTCAACCTACACAAGGCCAAAATCCATCATTTTCAAAGAGGAGACTACATATTGGTGAAAAATAATCCTCGAAACCAAACCTCGCTTGACCTTAAATACAGCGAACCATATGAAGTTTGTAGAATACTGGATAATGACCGATATCTGGTAAAGAAAGTTGTCGGTAGAGGACGACCTCGCAAGATTGCCCATGATCAGCGGCGCCGCGCTCCGCAACCTGGGGATCAGTTGACCGTATCGGCGGGAAACGAATCATCTATTCAACGAGATCCCACTGCAGAATCAAATGAGCCCATTCCGTCGACCTCACGAGAAGGGCTGCAAGTACAGCCAAACCACGACTCGAACCAAGATGACCCATCAGAATAAATGGTCTACGAGAATCCAAATAATCTACGAGAATCCATAACAATCTACGAGAACCAACGAGGCTGGTGCAGAGCGCGCACCGCCTGTCAGTATGGCCGTATCGGCGCAACTACAACAGTTCGTCGAGAATAATTAAGTTTAATCATTTGATTACCCTAAAAATAGTTTATAAATCATCAGTTGATTATTTTTGAGTTGATTACGATGTAAAATTAATGTTATGATTGTAATTTCAATACTTTACCAACAAACTTGTAAACTCGTGCACGTGCGCCGAGTCCTATAAGTACGGCCGCACTGTAGGCGCTCGTCTCAGTCGCTCTCGAGTCGCCGTACAGTACGGACCTTCTGTGACGTTGTTACGCTGCTCGTTGAATATACGAAGCTTATAAAAGTACTTGTGAGGTTTTACTTCGAGGACCCAAAAATGAGTGATCATCATGAAAACAACAATTGTGACGTCAGCAATGCTGACGTCACACTTTTTAAAAACACTCCGGAGGTTCTTTCTCCGTCATATATAAAACTAAAAAAATACACCCCAAGTTTTTTAAATATTGACCCCAAAAGCCTTATAATTCTTGCAATTAAACTGCCACTAACGGCAGTATTGAGCTCGGTTCTATGATAGTTTTCAGTACACCTACAGCCACAAATTTAATAAAGTTTTTTATTGATGATTCAATTATGTGCATAAATTAGTTAAATTACATACTAACTCACAGACAAAACAATGAACTGTGTAGTAAAGAATTACCTAATTCGCCTTAAGTCTCAAAGCATCCAATTCTACACATTTTGGATTCTAATAGAAGGCATCATACAGGGGTCGCACGGTTTATTTATCCGCCTGCATCAGTACAAACATATTATGGCTTTATGCTTGGAAGATATTAAAATATTCTTAGACGTGTATATAAAATTCTTATAAAGTGATTTCATGAGCACCGTGGCAGATAACAAAAATTCGTACGTGTACTCGTAGAAATGACGAAATGGGACTGCCGTTTACATCATTAACTATGTAATGATTTAATATTTTGAATACATCGGCGCAAGTACGCGCTGAAAGTAGTTTTATTTCTTAAATTTTGTATTTACAAGCTGAGAAGACATAAAAGCACTGCAGTTTATTCTGTAAATTATTTATGTTCAGCGTCATCACATATTGATGCTCGTTTCTTGACAACTAATATATCTTGCTGTACAAAATCAGAACACTTAAAATATAACTTACAAAATCAGAAATCAGTGTATCGTGCCTGTTGTTTTTGTATATGCATTTGATCTATGGATTCTAACTTATTTTAATCCTACTCGATTGAAAAAAGTTTAGCCCGAATACAATATTAAGATAATAATAATCTTATATTAGTTTAGTTCAATTTGGTGATACTATTCTATAATCATTGCTAGATTATAATAAAGAGCTTTCTATAATCATAATTACTGGAATGGTAACATAAAACAACAATTTACAAACATTGTGAATATACGAATTTATTTCAAGTCGAGCTGTTACAAAACATTCTCTGTCATAAACAAATTACATCTGTCATGCAATGAGATACGTAGAAAATAGTGTTCATCATCATCATATATAAAACTCTTCACTTCAACAAAAACAGCCGTCAACTTTGACTATATATATTAAATGTATAAACACAGACTAATAATCCTAAAATCATGCGTTCACGCATTCTTTCCCTAATGTCACATCACTAGTCCCGTACTAGTACTAGTAGCGTACAATTATATTCTTACTGTTAAAATGTATTTTAAAGTGAAAATAATAGCTTATTCCCGTTATTAATTACTTTGTGCGATAAGAAACTCCTTCTTTAGTCAAATTTGATGTTTTAGATTGCATTTTACATGAAATCACGAGTGAGACAGCTATCCAGGTAAAATGGCGAACGATCGTGACAAACTTATTGTTATAAACAGACATGAACCGGACTTTCATGTACCTCGGTAAAGGGGACCGCTTACGGTAGGGAGTTCCAGTTCTTGATGTTCTAAGGATATTTTTTAAGAGTACCAACCATAGATTCACTTTGAAGGTATAGTTACAACCATAGATTAGAGTATGTATACTGACTGGATACCGCTTTGCAAGAAAAAGCTTTGGCAACAAAAGTTTCAAAACACCTTGCTGGTTGCGCTGGCTGTCGGATTTCTGTAGTTTACAGCATGGATTATATTCTCTTCGACCGAAGGCCGACACTGCCACAGACAATTATAGGTGCGTTCGTTTTTTTTACTTTTTTCCTCCGTCCTGGAAGATTTGGCTTTGCATGACTAATGCATCTGCCAGTGTCAAGTGGTTTTTCCATCTGTCATCATCTTTTCTTGTCCACCGAGTCTTGTTTTACATACGAAGCAGAAGAAGAAGAGTCTTGTTTTGTTAGTTTTAGTTGGTGCGTTCGTTTAGCTTTTAAGGCATTGGTGCCGTTGTCATTGATGGGTCTTTTGTTATCAGCGTTCGTAAAGCTCAAAAACGTTATATTTGCCACTTTTGCCCACGTTCTATTCGAACGCACAACTGAGCATAAGACCTAAAATCACATGAACAAGCTGTCCAAAAACGATCACAAACAACCATGCTCCGGACGTAGGAATTGCACTTTTTGGTGGCAAAGATTCCTTTTTTTTAGCTTTCCGAACGCTGAACAAAAAGAGACATTAACGACATTTTCATCCACAGATTTCCAATTCGAACGCCCGTTGTGAGCGTTTTTGGCATTATTTTCGCTACAATCGCTCAGAATTAGTGATCTATTCGAACGCACTATTGGTGGCATGAAACCTCTTTTTGCCTACCTAGACGGCTTTGAGATTAACATAAAAGACAGAGTATGAGTTCTAGACGTTTAATAAAATTCTAGAAAGCTCAGAGCTGGGTCGTGAGTACAGACAGATTATGCAATAGTCTCCCTTTTTACGGGGACTTATCTCAGAATAGCAGTGTAGTCCTCGACGCGATGGTGTGGGCGGTGCAGTAACCGGCAGAAGGCCGTAGTGTCGACCAGAAAATGGGCAGCCGCAGATTTCAGAAAAGTCGAGTTAGCTCAGACGCCCAGCAGGATTCAGGGTCCTGTGGTAGCTTGTGGCCGCTCCGGCGATGTGCACAGTACTGGCCCCGCAGTCTAGCCAGCGGGGTTCTGTCAGCGAGAAGATGCGCCAGCAGTAGGTCTAGCCCGCCGTAGGATCTCCGAGATGGGGGCTAAACTGAATCTATAGTTATATTACAAGGACGATTAACGTGCCACAATTGCTAATTTTTCACGGCACTTGGTAATCACTGGTGAGAGAGATCTGTTCAAGTCGATGGCTTGCGTTGGAAAGAATGCACAACAGCTTGCCTCCCACCTGCGACTCTCACATGACGTTCGTGACTCAGTCTTGACTTCTCCCCTTTTTCGCTTTTAGATCGCGCGTAACTTTATTTGGTAATTTAAATTAAAGAGGGCTGAAGGTGCGGGGAAAACTAAATAACTTATATCTTTTTATGTTTCTTAGACACAGGTGACTATATACTGGCTTTATTAGCAATAGCGCCATCTGTGTCGTAGGTGTCTTCGAGCTAGTAATACTTCCACACTTCTTCTTACTAGATGGCGACACTTGTTGTGATTTGGCTAGAATTATTTTCTATTATAATTTCTAATTACCGAACCAGACTAACAGGTTACATCCAAAAATACCTCTTTTTTTAGCTTTCCGAACGCTGAACAGAAAGAGACATTAACGACATTTTCACCCACAGATTCCCAATTCGAACGCCCCTTGTGGGCGTTTTTATAAAAACTGCTAAAAACGGTCACAAGGGGTCTATTCGACCGCAACATAGAGTAGCTTTTTATATGCGATATATGTAGTGCGTTCGAATAGACCTTTAGTGAGCGTTTTTATTGAAAAAAACGCCCACAAGTGGCGTTCGATTAGGGAATCTGTGGGAGAAAATGTCGTTCATGTCTCGTTTTGTTCAGCGTTCGGAAAGTTAAAAAAGAGGTATTTTTGCCACCAAAAAGTGCAATTTTTGCAATGTTTCCCACGTGCGGAGCATGGTTGTTTTTGAACGTTTTTGAAAGCTATGTATTTGACAGCATAATCATGCGTTTTTTGGTCTTATGCTTAGTTGAGCGTTCGAGAGGCGTTCGAATAGAGTGTGCGCAAAACTGGAAAAAGTCGCAAAAATAACGTTTTTGAGCTTTACGAACGCGCTATAACAAAAGAGCCACCAATGACAACAAGGGCACCAATGTCCTAAAAGCTAAACGAACGCACCTATGGACACTGCAAAGTTTGCGGATAATTATTTTTATGTCCTTAATTTTGTCCTGAATAATACTTTAAATTATTATTATTTTATTATGTCTATACACCGATTCCGGAGATAACGAAGTATTCGTGCTCCATAGTGAATTATTTTTATGTAGTGGAATTGACCACTATGGTATCTAATAAGATGCAGTCGTCATTGGACGATTTAGTGCAATATACCCAGCTTTTTAAAGCTGTACCTACAGTTTTGCAAGGGACAGTTCTTCCTTTTATTATTATTTACCCTGTGGTGTTTTATTCGTGGATATTTGTGTACGGTTTTGAGGAAAATTTCGAGGCCGGGTTTGTGACGGTCGCCGTGGTGGCAGTAGTACAAATTCTGATTTGTCTCTGTTGCTATTGGAGTGTTCACATTAACTGCTTTCTTTCATGTTCTTCAGTAAGTATTTCGGCCTACCAGTCATAATGTGATATGTCTATACTTAGATCTTTGCATGTAGATTACAAATATATTTTTATATTTTAGGTTAAAGATCCAATACAAGCTGAAATAGTTAAGGTTGTGCCAACATCTAACAATGGGTCTTCAGAGATTGTTAGACTACACCATACAAAGGTAAAAACAAGTCATTAATTTTTGTCAATATTTGCATTAGTTTATCTTGACTCATAGTCCATGTGGTGGCTGCACATAAGGTTCTCTCGTGGCAACAGTAGAAAATATATATGAACAGGGAATGAATTAATTACTAAAGTTGGACAACTTGTGCTCTTTGGCCTGTGATCATATAAAAACAATTCTCTTTCAAGTCTTATCATGAGTATACTTTTAGATATACATAAATATATATGTATAATTAAGAATAGCCAAAGCTAAGGCTCAAGAAATTAAAAAAAGATGATGCTTTAAAGTTAACTTTTTGCTATTAACTTTTGATGACTTTAAAATATTGCAAAAATAATATATATCAATTTAATTCCAAAGTTAATAATCAGGTTTAATTCCATTGTAATACATAATGCATGACAAGCCGGCTTAAGTGCAGATATAATTAATCATATTGCATTTTGAGATTGTTAGACAAAACAATAAAAATAGAATATCTTTGCTTGTCACCATATAAAGCTTACATATATAGTAGCAACTATTATGTATTAATTGACAAAAGTGTATATTGTTATATCATAGAATGGTCCTTGCTTGCAATAATTACCCTGCATTGACAGGCCATGATTAGTTAAGTTTTGGCATGTTATTTGTCAATATGAGTAGTAGGTATGTATTCAAAGGTTCAAAAAAGTATTGTAAAGATTGCCTAGATAGCATTTTGTTTTTGTGGCTACAATCTTCTTAACTTCACTCAAATATTATCAATCAGAATTAATACTGAGAGGTCAGGAGACCAATCTAAAAGAGTAACTTGCTATGCTGTACAATGAAAAACCTTTTCACTGAACAAGCTGTCTGTTTTTCACATCATTCTCATGCTGGAATATTCACACAACTTCAATATCTTCATCATTAGGCAGTAAAGTTTCAACAAATATTTGCTTGATATTAGCTCAAAATGCCCTGAAATGTTTTTGCTAGTCGAACACCATGCCCTGAGAAACATCCCCAAACATTAATATCCTCCTCCCTCCTCCATGCTTTATTTATTTTTTGTGTACCCAAGGTTTAACTTGGCTTGGTTAGTAGGTTAATTAATGTATTGCTTGTCCATCAGAACCTTAACCTATGTATTTTTGTTTCATCTGAAAATAATAAATAATACTTTCTATTGATTGTCTTTCTTTTTATCAACTCTCTTGATAAATCTTTCGAGGCCTTTCTGGGTTCTTGCCAATCCTCCCAAACAGTTATAATCTGTAAGATTCACTGTACATACAGATATAACTTCACTAAGGAAAACCTAATATGTTTTCAGTTAAATAAGTTTTTGTTAAATAATGCCCTAATATGTTTTCAGATCTTTTGAACAGTTCAAGGAACCTTCACAAGATCAAAAGACACAAGAGATTTCTTATTCTTATTCATTTTGGGGGCGATGAGGCCTGCACTGACATCCCGCTTGGGGTGTTTTGTGCATTCCCCCCTGCCAGCATTTACTCAAGCCAGCCTAACTCCTTCACATAGTGTAGTATGCCCTTGGGTCGCTGGGTCATTTGCTCCAGTGTATTTTGAGATGTTGTATCAACAACCATCGCTGACGCTGATGATGCTTCATGCGTTCTGGAGTGGACCTCCAGTAATCCTGTTTTTGCTCTAATTTCTTCTGTAGCCCTACAGTACAGAAACACATGCTCCACAGTCTCGTCCTCCTTCACAGCCTCTGCATAGTGGGCTGGCCATTGCTCCAATCTTGTGCGACTGGTAATTTAGATTACAGTGACCAGTGATAATGCCCACCATTAGGTGAAGGTCTTGCTGTTGTAATTGTAGTATTTAGTTCGTAGTATTTTTGTTTAGGATCGGAAACATGGATTTCACTTGTTTACTGTCCTTCCTGTCATCCCAACAGTTTTGGTGTTTTCTTTCGGTGTAGCGACTCGGGAGATTCCGCACTTCCATTGCTAAAGGTCTGCAGAGTTGCATTTCCTCAGTGCTACCCTGCTTTTTGGCTCCTTCTTTAGCTAGTATATCTGCCCTTTTATTACCAGAACATAGGCCATGATACAAGAGATTTTCAAAATTATGTTTTTTGTTGGGTGGAATTAAAAAGATTTTTTTAAATTTGTTTCATTATAGTATCTAATTATTAAAAAATAAACATGTCGGCATAATTTATTAAAACACACAATTTACGACTGCATTTTTTTTTTATTGTTGTAAAATAGTTTTTTTATTACTATCAACATCACTTTTTAAGTAGGTCCGTTATGTTATGTTTTTATTTTTGTTATAAATAAATTACCTGTACAACACTACTCAAAATCTCCATATTAACCTTTTGACAAAAAAAAGCTTTCAGAAAAAATCCTAAAAGTGGACCTGCCTGCCAGTTGTGACAGACACTACCAATTGGGAGACAGGTTTTCGGAAGCATAGGATAATATAGGTTATGAGAAAAATAGACATATAATAAAACTTCTAAGTTAATAGTTAATTAACATGTTCAATGGATAAACAATGAACATGTATTAATTTTAGGCCTTACCTATAAACGCTGCTTAAATTTAAATAACATCACTTAGTACGGCGCAGAACATTTTTCCTTTGCGCAGTTCGAAGTTTAATGTCATTTGAAGGTAAGTAGTGTTTATAAGTAAGGTATTTATGTTATCTTTATTACATTTACAGCCTACAAAAAAAGGGAACATCAAGCCTGATGTATGGTTCATATTCCAAAAGAGCAAATATGTTTATGACTGGGACAAAAAATCATTCCATACAGTTGAATTCCCGATAAATAAAACTTACGAAGAATACTTGGAATCTAAAGGATATGCAGATGAAGAAGGTATTGACATCGCTGAAAGAGAATATGGGAAAAATGAAATGGTTATGGTAAGAAATAATTAAAACAAGTACATTTTGAAAAATTTTAATACTGACTTCCATTCTATTCAGTCATTGGAGTGTAACTCAAAAAAATACTCAACCGAATGTGATGAACTTTAAATGGGACCACTCGCAAACCACCAGCTTTCAAACAAAAAAATAATTTTGAGAGTCGGTTCACCCAGTCAAAAGTTATGAGGTTACAAACATAAAAAAAATACACTTGAATTGAGTTCCTCCTCCTTTTTGGAAGTCGATAGAAAAACTAGTAGAGTCAATGAAAAATTAATAATAAATGTTAGTTTTCCTTCTCATAAACTGACATCAATCAGCCTTATAGGATGTTATTAAAGGGAGATGCAGATGCATCATGCAGAGGCAGATTGTTTTAGTCAGTTTTTTTAGATAAATAGGTTAATATCCTGATTAGCATGAGAGATATGCAAAACACATGTCCTTAAGACTGAGAGGCAATATCTATAATGTACCTATATAAAGATAATCTGCCATTATTACAAATATATTTTTAATATTTCAGTTATATGCTTTGGCGTACAAACTATGAGTTATCTGTGTCACATTTGCCCTAGATAGACAAATGACTGTTTGATCTGTTGTATGTGGACGAAACATTACAATACACTTACATAGTTATTTGTGCTAGGCCTACTGTGTACTGGTCGAGCTGTGATACTGGTGATGTGTCAATCACAAAGTAATTTCACTTCCTACAGCGTTCATCAAACTTCCATTCAGTAGTGCCTCACAAAAAACCTTGCAAGATGAATTCTTGGAAACCTTAGAAAGATAGTGCTTTGAAATTTTATATTATAGACAAGCGGATATTCACAAGTAATGAGACTGGCAATTTGTGTACTTGAGCGTAATGCTTACCAGCATTACGCTTGGCCATGATAGTGACCTCAAAGCTTATAACTGAAAGTTTTGTGTAGCCTTGCAACGCATTGCAAGGCTTGTCACTACAAGATTGCTTGATTTATTGGTCTTATTTGTTTAACCACACACATTGCAGTTTCTGGAAAAGTTGGTATTATTGACCAAATATGGCGAATCGCCATTCAACGGGTTAATAATATCACTTACTACAGTTCTGCAAACCCTAAAGAATTCGTCATCATCATCTCAGCCGTAGGACGTCCACTGCTGAACATAGGTCTCCCCCATAATTTTCCAAAAGAACCGGTTGGAAGCGGCCTGCATCCAACGTCGTCCTGCGACCTTTATCAGGTCGTCTGTCCAACGTGTCGGTGGACGACCTACGCTGCGCTTGCCGGTCCGTGGTCTCCATTCCAGTACCTTGCGGCCTAAAGAATTATTGCTTGCATACTTGCTTCACGACATAATATCTGGTACTGCGGACCAACCAAGACCGCCTCTTGCACACCATATGAAGAAATCAAGAAAGTTGGTTTCCTCTCCTTTTACACGATTTGCATCCCGATTTTTAAAACAGCGCTATAAGAAAAAATAAAACTGCAGAAAGTCATGAACATCTTTGGCAACATTTATGAAATTTTAGCAGTTTTGTCATTGTCATCATCGAAAAATGTGGAATATCTAAAACTATTGATATAGCCTAAAAATATAGATAGACATATAAAAATAATACAATACACATGTTCATAATATATTTGATATAATTTATCTCTTCCTCTTCAAGGTTGTTCCAGAATTCATGGAACTATTTAAAGAAAGAGCAACTGCACCGTTTTTCGTATTCCAAGTGTTCTGTGTTGCACTCTGGTGCATGGACAAATACTGGTACTACTCAATATTCACTCTAGTGATGCTTGTCATGTTTGAATGCACATTAGTACAGCAACAGTTAAGAAATATGGCTGAGATTAGGAAAATGGGGAATAAACCATACAACATTAATGTCTATCGAAATCGAAGATGGAGACAGATTATGAGTGATCAACTATTACCAGGCGATATTGTATCCTTAACAAGGTCTTTAAACGAAAACTTAGTTCCATGTGATATTTTACTGCTAAGAGGCTCATGTATCATAGATGAATCTATGTTAACAGGGGAGAGTGTTCCTCAAATGAAGGAGCCGCTAGAAAACGACAATAATTTGAAGCAAAACCTTGATCCTGAAGGCGACGGGAAACTCCACATGCTTTTTGGAGGTACAAAGATTGTGCAACATTCTTCGCCGAGCAAAACGGGCTCGTCAGGTCTCAAAGCTCCTGACAATGGTTGTATTGGCTATGTTATTAGAAATGGATTTAACACGTCACAAGGGAAACTATTGAGAACCATATTATTTGGTGTTAAAAGAGTTACGGCAAACAATTTGGAAACTTTTGGATTTATTTTATTCTTACTGATATTCGCAATTGCAGCCGCCGCTTATGTTTGGATTAAGGGTTGCGAAGATCCAGAGAGGAACAGATACAAGCTTTTCCTTGAGTGTACTTTGATTTTGACGTCTGTGGTACCTCCAGAATTACCCATTGAGTTATCTCTGGCTGTAAATACTTCACTTTTGTCTCTTTCAAAACTAGCAGTGTTTTGTACAGAACCTTTTAGAATACCTTTTGCAGGTAAAGTGGAAATATGTTGTTTTGATAAGACTGGCACATTAACTAGTGATAACTTAGTAGTAGAAGGCGTGGCGGGTATAGGAGAACACAAAGACGCGACCGTAATTCCACTGTCACAGGCTCCCATGGAGACTGTCCAAGTATTAGCGTCATGCCACTCTTTAGTTCAACTTGACGATGGGGTTGTGGGTGATCCCTTAGAAAAAGCGACATTGAAAGCCGCTGAATGGAATCTTACCAAAGGTGACGCAGTTGTACCAAAGAAAGGCAAATCTCCCGGTCTGAAGATTGTACATAGAAACCACTTCTCAAGTGCTCTTAAGAGGATGTCTGTTATAGCAGGGTATCAGGTCAACGAACGTGGTTTCATAGAATCCCATTACATCAGCAGTGTTAAAGGAGCACCAGAGACTATAAAAACTATGCTCAAAGAAGTTCCTAGTCACTATGATCATGTATATCTAACATTGTCAAGAAGAGGCGCCCGAGTACTGGCACTAGGTTATAGGAAATTAGGAAAATTGTCGTCACAAGAGATCAGAGATCTGTCTAGAGAAGACATTGAAGCAGATTTAACGTTTGTTGGGTTTGTCATAATATCGTGTCCATTAAAAAGCGACTCGAAAAAGGCTATTACGGAGATCGTTAACGCTTCGCATTCGGTAGTTATGATCACTGGTGATAACCCGCTGACAGCGTGTCACGTTGCGAAAGAACTGAAGTTTACTCAGAGGAATGAAGTCCTGATTTTGACTGAGACTGATAGCAAATGGGGCTGGAAATCGATAGACGAGGAAGTAGAATTACCAGTAGTACCATTCAAGACATCTAAGCAGTTGACGTCTAAGTTTGATTTGTGTATAACGGGCGAGGGTCTTACATATCTGGATGAGAACCATCACAAATTCTTGTTAGAATTGATGCCACATATAAAGGTGTTCGCTAGATTTGCACCAAAGCAGAAGGAATTTGTCATTGTGACTCTAAAAGCTCTCGGATATGCCACGCTCATGTGCGGCGACGGCACCAATGACGTTGGGGCTCTGAAACATGCTGATGTAAGTATATCTTTTGTTTCACATTCTATGGTTTCTCCTATTTATATTTTAGGCCACCTTTTATGATGTAATCCTTATTTTCATCAACATATTAGGAACACTTAGCCATTAAGGTGCCAATTATATATACTAAAATAGGTTATCGCGTTCCTTCGGGACTCAGCCTTTGAATCGGGTTAAAGTATGAATTCTAAAAAAATCTATTCTATATATTTAAAAATTATACTCCAAACATCATCTAAATCTGTTGTGCCGTTTTAGAGGGAGACAAGAACAAAGGTGCAGACACACAAACATTCGAATGTTTGTATTTTATTGTGATGCCTTTTATTTTGGCTAAGGTGTTCTCTAGAATGTTGGTAAAGACGGGCATAAGTCCATCTTTGTTGCTCTTCCAATAGTTTTCTCCCATTAATATTTTAGTCATAATCTTGTATGACAATCCATGCATGTATTTTAAGACATTAAATTTTTACTTACTGCAAAAGTAGTTATGTGTATCTGTGTTAATTCTATTTTATTTTTAATCACACTTCAATGTGAATCTTTCCTTGACCCTTATTTTAGATAGTGCTCGCTTTGATATTGCGGAATTTCAAGCGTGCGAACTTCGTACTGGTCAGCCCTCTTAAAAGCACCCAATTTACCCGTCTGGTTAAGAGCCATGTTCATGTCTTGCTGACTGACTCCCAACTGGTTCGTGAATTGATTGCGAGATATTTGATATTTGTATATTTAGGTGGGTGTAGCAATTCTGGCTAACGCTCCAGAACGTCTCCGCGAAAGGCCGGCCGATCGGCCAGTGGAACGATCTACGGAGCCCGAGCATTCTCGCAGACCGGGACCACGTGACGCTCGCGCCGAAGCCAGAGCCGATGCTGCCGCGAGGCTGAAACGAGCCATGAAAGAGTTGGAGGAAGACGATCAACCTCAGTTGGTCAGATTGGGAGATGCGAGTGTGGCTGCACCGTTTACGAGCCGACTTTCTAGTATACTATGCAGTAAGTACAAACAGAAACCAACGCCAGTAATCCGCACAAATGAGCGTGCTTCTGAAATACGGACCTAATTTAGACTAAAAAATAAATAGAGATGAAGTTCTGTCCCATTATGCTTAAGAGATTTAGATAAACGAGACCATTTACAAAACTGGTCTGACGTAGGTTCATGATAAGTTAAAACACAGAAAGAAGACAGTAGCACGTAAAACGAATCATAGTTTTTGATATAATTTTGGTCAGTTTCTTGCGTGTCAAAATATAATGAACTTGTGATATCTGTGGAATACCTTGTGTAGGTTATTCTTGATTCGAGAATTTGTTTGTCTGAAGACTGTTGTCCTAGCACAAAAACCGAAACCGGCGACAGCTGACGCCTTCGAAGCGTGGAAGCGCTCAGTTGAAAATGTCACTAACAATCAACCAGGAATCGGGCAACAGCCAACAAGTAGTGACAACTTTCCTTATTCTAGATGAACAGACAAGCTACGACTGTCTCCCTTCAAGCATCTGGTGATGAAATTCTGCTTCCTGCTTGTTTCAGTTTGTCACATAATCAAGCAAGGCCGCTGCACGCTGGTCACCACGCTGCAGATGTTCAAGATCCTCGCCCTCAACGCTCTGATCCTTGCATATGGCCAGTCGGTATTGTACCTCGACGGTATCAAGTTCAGCGACACGCAAGCGACGCTGCAAAGTCTACTGCTGGCTTCCTGCTTCTTGTTCATATCACGATCCAAGGTAATTGGTAATCTTTTAATTTTTGCAGATAATTGTCGACTAAAGATTTATTCACGTCTTCGTTGTAGACCTTATTTTGCGGTCAAATATAGACCTTAATATAAAAAAATACTGGAAACTCCAAATCAATCCAAGGCGCTTAGTTCAAACCATACCTTCATCAAAACGTGGTGTTTTTCAAGGAGAATGTCGGACGCTCGCGAGGTGTCTTGTGTTTCGTTTTCTCTGCAGACAAACGGAACTCGATGTATTGTATACAAATAATATACACCTACTTTTATATATTATGTTTTATTGCGCCTTGTATCATTACGGCTCGTTCCTACCGTCACACCTCCATGATTAATGTGACAATAATATATTTATAATGGGTTTGTTATGAGATTTAACTGTGAAACAAGAGGAACCAGAAGCAAGATGCGTTTGAATTTTAGTGGAAATACATCATGTTTCACATGATGTATTTCCATCAACAATCTGCTGAAACTGCAGCGAGAAGACCTGCGACTTTTAGTAGGCCTTATCACAGGCCACTGCAACCTAAATTATCACCTTTACAAAACCGGTGCAACGGACAGTCCACTGTGCAGAGGATTTTTACAGGAATACGAGACCATGAGGCACGTGCTGCTGGAGTGCACGGCTACGGAAAATATACGGAACACAACCAGACTATTTGAAGATTAGTATAGTTCTAGATTAACATCGGTTAACATACCACCAACATCACTGGAGCAGTTGTGCCAGCGACCCAGGGCCATACTCCGTTATATGAAGGAGTTGGGATGGCTCGGGTAGAGGCTGGCGGGGGAAATGCACAATACACCCCAAGCAGGACGTCAGTGCAGGACTTATCGCCCCCACTATGAACAAGAACAAGAACATCATGTTTCCAAAGCCTACCATTACATTAGATACTACGTCATTAGACATTGTTATTAAATAGTTGTTTTCTATGAAGCCTATAACCAGATATATTACCGCCTTTAAAATCCCGTTCGTCACCAAACTCTAAAGTTCTCATTGTAAATTTTGCAACGAGTATTTTAGTAAGAATAAAAGAGTTCGTCTGAAAGAACTCGAACCCTCACTGATGGCGTCTTCTGTCTGGATATTCCTACTTCTATAGCTTGTTTCTCTCGAGAAGTTTGGTTTCCGCTAAGGTTTAATAATCAAGTAATACTTTAGTTAATTGTTTGCAAAAACTCTTCTATTGGTCTGATAAAACCTCTCCATCTGTCCTTACATAGCTCTTCGTCCGTCCCCGTACGATTAAAATAACTAGAGAAATAAGTTTGTGCTTGGGGCGTCTGGTTGGTAAGGCGTCTCACATTCGAGTCTTGTCCATAAAAATATTTCGCTACTTAGCATATTTTAAATGTTCACTAACCAAACGCTAGCTTATGCAAATAGTTCTTATCTTCAATAAATACGTCATTGTAATTTTTTTAATGTATACACCTAAAACTTCACGATTATGAACTGATGAATGATTAGAATATTTAATATGTATTTCAGCCATTGAAGCAGTTATCTAAGCAGCGCCCTCTACCGAACATCTTCAACTTGTACACGATAGTGACAGTGCTCAGCCAGTTCATGGTCCATTTCCTCTGTCTGATATACTTGGTGCAAGAGGCCACTGCGCGCTCGCCCGGCAGGTAAGCGGATAAGATCTTTGCTTATTGCCAAATCCACAGACTACAGATATATGTACAATAGATAACGGAAATGCGTGTACTTCCTGTGACCAAACCCTACATACAGTCCTCGCGCGTCTGTTGTTGCAGCTGGAAGCGAAAACTAAATTGCGTGATAATTAACTGCAATAGCCTAAAATATTCGAGCCCCCAAAGGCAAAGACATTTTATTTCCTATCACAGGTATAAGTTATTTTAAAAGTACATTATGTTTAACTTCACGTAATTCAAATTCATTAAAAGGTAGGCACGCTTGGTTTCAATACAAATCGTGATACTGGCGTTCTCTAGTGTAGGTACATAAATATATCTGTGCCTCAGACACACCATCGTAGTTAGAATAGGGTTGTAATAATTGTAGAATAAAACAAGCACAGGAGATGTGCCAAATGAAATATAAATCTAAACACTATCTTAAAATAATATAAAAACATTGGTAGCAATTCGCTTGAAACGAATCTGGATTTAAATGTGAACGGAATAAGAACTACCATAGCTTACTCTGTTCATAGCAAAATTCAAATACGTGAATCACTTAAAATGACAATTGTAAACATATGATCATATTGAATTGTGGGTAATTTTACATTAGTTTACAGAGCATGAAGTTACACGACGACTAAATTTGCGTTAAAATACCCACAATTGAACAGAAATGTAAAATTTAAGAAGTGTAATTTGCAAGCGTTAATCACACTCGTTTGCAGTTCCTGGAAAAGTAGGTTGATTTCTACGAAATCTATTGTATTATTGGCCAAATATGGCGAATCGCGAGTCAACGGGTTAAACGAATTCGGACAAAACTACATAATTTAATAAACATTACATTTTAGTTCCCTAGTTTGGTGTGATGTACAAGCGAATTGCTACCAATGTTTTTATTATTATTAAGCTATTGCATAGCTTCTGTCGCGGGCCTTGAGCGTGGAGACCGAATCCAGAAATTCCGTAACGAAAATAACCTAACACCCCCCACTCCGACTCCATCTATCGATGAATAGCAGAACTTTTAATGACGATTTGAAATATCACGCTTGTCTCTTTAGTTCAGCCACTCGCCTCTAGATGGCATTGGTTAAATAATTATAATTGCATAAGTTGATAAAAACAGCTATGCAATAGCTTTACCGCGGAAGTCTCCGAGTGACACACGTCTTTTTTAAGTAAGTGTTTGGATTTATATTTACTTTGGCACATCTCCTGCGCTTGTTTTGTTCTATATATTAAACAAACACCTCTAGACAAAACATATTTTGTTTATATAGAAGTCGGCACAATATCGTCTCCTCTGCAGCTCTTTGTTATGAAAACATCAAAATGTGGAAACAAACATTTGCTGTCAAAATTGAGGACATAGAGAACGTGCTTTCCGTTTAAAACATTTTGTATTGGGCGTCTAGAAGAAATTTCGATGAAATTTCATAATATAATTAGTAAATTATAAAAAAGCACTTCGTTCGACTGACGCTAGTGAGAGTTGCCGACAAATAATAGTCTTCGCCCTCCCCCATCCTCCTGCATCCGCACGGGGGAAAATATTTAGATGAATTTCAACGTCCAATGAAACCAAAAACATTATTTATATCAACATACAATATGATTTTCATCAACTAGTATGAGTGTATCTAAACAGTGTTTAGTGTAGAGAAGACGCGCTTAGAGAAACAAAAAGTAGCAATATTTTTTCAAATAATAATAATTTAAAAGCAATACAGATCAAAAGTGTCTGATAAATTAGAAACTTACATCACTTACTAGTTGTATAGTAATATAGTAGTAGCTATTAAGAGGATTGCATAGCTAGTACTTTCCATACTAAAACAAATAACTCTTTTCTACCTCTTTAGACTGTCCGATTTCAGTGATTTTGTTTTCATGTAATCATCGCGTTGTTTACTATGCCCGCACGTTGTGATTTTTTTAGTATTTCAAAGTACTAAACATTTCCTTTTTTAGAACTTAAACAAACTGAAAAATCTCTGAAATCAGAAAATGTTAAGAGGTAGAAAAGAATTATTTCTTTTAGTATGGAAAGTACTAGCTATGCAAGTCTCTTAATAGCATAAAATAAACTAGCATTTGTGTATGATTTCAGAGATACAAAGCCGAAACTGGACATGGACTTGGCTGAAGACGAGGAGCGTGAGTTCGCGCCAGATCTCCTCAACAGCACAGTTTACATCATATCGATGGCGCTGCAGATATCCACATTCGCTATCAACTACAGGGTATGTGCATCACATTATACAGGGCGATTCTTCCGTTAAAGTTACAGCGAAACATTATCAAAATATTATATCAAATTCCGCACTGCATTCACAGAGTTAGGAAAAAAATACAGTCAGCAAAAAAAGTTTTATAAAATACCTAATAACTTTTTTATGTCAAACAATCCTATGTCATAATATGGATCAAAATACT
The DNA here is from genome assembly GCA_917880725.1 of Selenia dentaria. Taxonomy (NCBI): domain Eukaryota; kingdom Metazoa; phylum Arthropoda; class Insecta; order Lepidoptera; family Geometridae; genus Selenia; species Selenia dentaria. Next base: position 9,764,012 of record OU862882.1, on the reverse strand, counting down.
ATAGGGCCAACTCAGGTTTGAGTACTAAAAATGTTAGTAATCGCCAAAAAAATTCCCATGGTTTTTGTACGGAAAACGCCAACGTGCCAATTGGTCCTATTTCTTATTGTTATCAAAACACACCGTTAAAATTTATTTGTATAAAAAGAAAACATTTTTAACACCCTTAAGAAGGCCAAACTGAAATTACTAAGCTATAGGCCTCTTGTGCAAGACTCAGAAATCAATGTATTCGAGGTGACAAGCACAGTACTGTGCTACGCAAAACTACAGAGGCCGTAACACAAACAATTTGCGAAAAAGTATTCGCTTGGTAAACTTTGACGCGTCACAATTCGGCGTACAAACTTACGTACCATTTAAATTACATCAAATTTGGGCAAGCAGTTTCTGAGTTACACTCCAAAAACTGAAAAGAGTTACGCCTATCTTAATGATATCATCATTGACGGCGAATGACAATAAGTAGCAACTCAAGAAAGGGTCACTAAAAATGGTGAAAGAAATGATTACCAAAAAATGGAACCGACGTCAACACCAAAAAGTGTTAAATAACTTGTCGAAGTCGGTACCATGATAATTCAAAAGTACCTATCACAATATTGTGCGCATGGTACCGACATCGACATGTTATTTCACACTTTAGCGATGAAGTCGGTTCCGTTTTTTGGTAAAATACTTTTGTTGTCTCATCTTTAAAGTTACCATCTGTTCCAGGGTGAGCCATTCATGGAAGGGCTGCAACAGAACAAGCCCCTGTTGTACAGCATCGTGGTATCCGGCGGCGCCGTGCTTGCGCTCGCTACGGGCATCTTCCCAGATCTCTCCAACATGTTTGAGATCGTATACTTCCCGCCTGATGTAAGTACTCGAAGTTATTTTTCTCAAATTGTTGATCGGTTAAGCTGCGAGCGCTTCACTCGTTCACTTCAATACACATTCTGCGAAAGTAAGTGAGTGAGTGTAGCGAGCAGAAATTAGTAACGGAATAAAAATTTAATTTAATTTTAAATTAATACGTTAATTTAATAAAATTATAAATTTATTTGTTTCAGTACCGAGTGATACTAGTACAGGTGTTGATGGCTGACATGCTGTTCGCGTATCTAGTGGACCGCATCTGCTTGTTCCTTTTCGGCGAAGGGCGCACGTCTACATAGCGAATGTACTACATCATATGAGGAAGCGACACTAACTCACACTTGGTAGGTGCTGGACGGATATACACTATAACTATCAAGAAGATATCAGTAAAAATATGTCGCGAATAGTATTCATATCGTCACAGTAAACAATTGAATAGCGCGTCTCGTTTCGGTGCAGTAACAGACCCCGTAGCACAATCAATTTGCGAAAAAGCATTCGTATCGCAAACGTCAAAGCGTGACGCTTTGACATACAAACTATGAGCTATATGTGTCATAGTTACGCTAGATAAATATCAGTTTGTACTGTTTCACGTGAACGACACGTTACGTTACACTTACACAGTTATACGTGCTAGGCCCACATAACTTCAAAAATGGCAATCAGTGGTTTTGTATAAATATTCCAAGTTTTGTGTTTCGTAAAGCTTTAACTTTGTAGTAGAGGTTGGTTGTTAACTATTAAGTGTCCTCAATGATGCACAAGTGTAGGCAAAGTAAAAATATAATAATAATAAAGTATTCTGGCTTTTGTGTTCTTGTCAATCGACCGAAAAAGTCTAATGGAGGATCCCAATAATCTATCTATCCACGGTTTTCCTTACTACCGATAGAAATTTGACATTACGTCCGTACAAAAAGTGTCAAATATCTATCTCTTGTAAGGTAAACCGGCGATAGATAGATTATTGGGACCGGCCGTTAGTAATTTATCCACCGTACATTAATTTATTGAAATATGACTTAAATATGACAATGACTTACGGCCGGGTCTCCAATGATAGTGTGAACTGATTTTGAACAGTGCAATACAAATTATAATGCGATGTATTTAATAACTTACTTGATTGAATGGTAATTTATCAAACCGTAGGGGTCCATACAAAAAAGCATGGTATAAACTTCCAACTATTGTACTAAAACCAACCTGATTGAGTACCAAGAATGCAGTCGCTATGAGGACAAAAAGTTACTGTTAAAAGAGTCGGTTCAATTCAATTCAAATACACTTTATTGAAGATCGTTAAAATTACAACATAAAAAAAACATGAAATTGAGGTTGAAAAATGGGCGACCTTATCCCGAATGACACTGAAAACATAGCTACTGCGCAACTTAATAGAGACAACTTTAAAACCACAAATATCTGTTCGGGTTGCTGTATCTATATTCGGGAGTAGATGAATGTTGGTTGATGACGATGATCAGGATGATATCGGTTAACAGTGTGGCATATATAATGAATGTGATTTCTAACCAGGGGACTAATTCGCTGTGACCATAAATGATAATAACGCGGCGCGCTACGATATATTTAAGGAATGATAGAATTATTATATGGATCACAATCATTCCTTGAAGATATCGTAACGCCGTGCGTTACATGTTTGGTCATAGCGAATAAGGCCCCCGCAGGGTTATTATGTATCTCTGGTGTTAACAAATGTTGATTGAAATCTAAAAAATGACGTCTCTTTCACTTTTGTCAGCTTCAATCTTCAACTTACTTACATTTTTGCGTTGGCGTTGCCAAAACCTACATATAGCCGCCATTTTTCAAGATTTCAATCAACATTTGACTGCAACTGAGATAAATAATAGCCCTGCAGGTTTTAAACTATTGTGGTTCGATTAGGTTTGTGTATTTTACATGTTATTACCGTATACAGAAAGGATGGTAAGTCCATTGGCGTAGCCAGGTTTTGTTGTGCGGGCATCGTAGAGGCCAGACACAAAATTAGTTTTTGTTCAATATATTCATCTCTATCCATTTCTACAAGTCGGCTGACTGCGAGGTTGCAACTTTTTGATTATTATTATATTGTATAGTATTGATGTGATTGAAATTATACATTGATTGGATTTAATAATTTTATTTTTATCGGGTTTTTCTAGGGTTATCTAGGGGATGCCGGGTCCCTACCTAGCTACGCTAATGGATAATACTAATTTATTTTATATCTATAGTCGAAGTAAACCGCTAGCCTTAGTCGGAGTTTTATTTCGTTTTCGATAAGTGTGAGATGACGAAAAGTGTTTGCTGGAATTATCGAGAATTCGTAGTTATTTATGAGCCTGCGATTTAGATGTTTCCATTTTACCCTTTATTTTTAATGTTATTTAAGATTGTTCAGAAACCTGTATTATTCGTGTACATTTCATAGCTCAGCGATGAGAAAAATTTCATAGGCACTGTGTCTTGCCTAGTGTTTGTTTTCCAATGTAAATGTTATTTTAATGTATATTTATGATTTTTGTTATAGCAACCTTAGGTTCTTTGTCTAAAAAGATTAACGGCCTTACTTATTAACGCTGCTTAAATTTAAATTACGTCACTTAGTACGGCGCAGAACAATTTTATAGTGCGCACCATTAACTAACGTCATTAAGAAAAAAATCATAAAAAAAACAAATACATTGATAGAGTCAGTGCAAAAAGAGAACCATCGTGGCGGTGCGGTGAACTAACATTCAGATTTTACATCAGTCCAATCCAGCTATTATCTGTCTCGCACCTGCCAAGTGCGAAAATCGACCCGATAAAACTGTATAACAGTAAAGTTATTAGCAACTGTTATATTTAGCTTTTTTATTTACTAGCATTGAAATAGTATTATTCAATTAGTGAAGGACGGATTTAAAGCGAGGGCCATAGATAAATCACGAGCAAGTGAAGAATCCTAACGACTGAATCACGACCGTAGTGATTCATGATGATTGAATCACGAACGTAGCGAGTGATTCAAGTGTTAGAATCCTGAGCGACGCGAGTGATACATGGCCCTTCGTATAAATCCGTACGTTATTCAAGAGTTGCATACTATACTTTATACCATCATAATCATAATCAGTCCATTTTGTTCCCACTGCTGGGACTCGAGCCTTCCTCTCAGAGAGAGGAGTTTGGCCATAATCCACCACGCGGGCCTCGCAAACTCTCGAGGAGTTTGTATCGTGTATTTTTATGATGGAGGTCGAATATAATGGTGTTCTAAATTCAAACACCAAAATAGTGATTAAAAGGTCTATTTTATTCACTGAACACAGTGCTGATAGCTTTTTAGGGAATGCTATAAAGGTAAATTATCACACACGCCACCTTTATTCCTAGGACGCTTCTCTTTTTGCACATACTCTAGTGACAATTCCGTTCAAAAATGCTTTTGCTCAAGATGTGGTGTTGGCCGCTAAAACAATGTATGCAGTATCCAGAATAGCAACGCATAGGTTCGCAAGCATAACTCTACACGTGTTTCGTTTCTACACGCGGCAACATCAGAAGATATTGAATCATCTAACTTGAGTCAACACATTTCTGTCGCGCCCTGTTTTGCCGTTCCTTTTGGGTCCAGTGCATATAAAGCCCAGCCCGAATGGAACCCTTACGCGGTTGCGAAATGCGCGTCATATTTTCTGTCAAATTGTATCGAATGAATCTTAAACTTATTTGATTTTTTGACCGTACAAAACCCACCTTTCATCCGCGAGCGTTGTGGTCGCGACGTGAGCGTTATCGGTGAAGTCATCGATGACAGAGTTGGCTCACGATGATTGTGAGCTTGATAGGAAATGGCGGTGTGAGCGACGCGACTGATTTCGACTTATAAAGGAACACGACCATAGAAGAGGTTTTGGCTTGAGTAATCTACTTGTGTTGCGGTGCTCACTACATTTTGGGAAAAGCATTTTTCTATTAAAATTATCACACAATATTTTTTATTGTATTATCATATTCTTTGTTGTGACTAGAAAGTTGTTAAAATTTAATTTATATCGCATTCCTGTCTACATGTATATCTTTATTGTAAATAGACAAATACAAAATTGGTTAAAAGGACGAATAAATGTAATGGCTCAAAAACTAATTTATATGCATTTAAAGTATGACGTATGTGTTGATGGATAATAAATATAATTGTGTAGTAAAAGTACACAGGTTTTGATTTTAATTTTTATTGTTTAGACATATAAGTGTTACTATTGGGGATTACTAGGAGTAATCTAGTTGCATTTATAATCTCATGCGCAACGCAAAGTAATCGAGATCTTTGTCTTGCGTTTTTGTGTTTCCAGAGAGTTCAAATTTAGGAGTCTTCAAATCTTGAGTGAAGGTGTAAACGTACTAAATCGTTGACCCGCTGGGCTATTATGTATCTCAGTTGCTAACAAATTTGGATTGAAATCTGAAAAAATGGCCGCTCTATGTCACTTTTGTCAGCTTCAGTGATCAAATTACTAACATTTTTGCTGGAGTTGCCAAAAGTGACATAGAGCCGCCATTTTTCCAGATTTCAATCAACATTTGTTAGCAACTGAGATACATAATAGCCCTGCAGATCGCCAGACGAAATGGTGGCCAACAATCTCTATCAAGTATAAAAAAATTACGGCGTTTGGTCACGCCCGCTGAAGTACAATACGATAGAGACTATAGACGAGTTAGGTACACTACTTTTACGTGTTAATTGAGTTAACTTTTTTAATATTTCATTGCTTCTTGATTCCATCTTCGCTTTGCATCCGGCGAAAGGAAGTCACTTTGATGAACCATTATGAAAAAATAACTTTCATTTAATCTGTTGTTTTACAGTAGGCATACTCCAAAAATAATGTTCTGTGCTCTTTTCTTTTAGCAAATAATTCTTTGTTTCTACGAATTTAATAGAAGTATTATATTCTTTCTACTTTCTGATCAGAGTTTATTAAACATAAAGGCACTTAACATGTTTAAAATTCAATATTGTCTCTATTCGTAATGGATATTTCCAGTGGCGTAGCCAGGGTTTTGTTAGGGGGCGAAGGGTAGTAGAAGTGTTGTATGTTTTTCATATTATTCATCACCATTTACAAGTGAGGTTGCAACGTAAATATCGTATGTATTTGAAATTATCCATTGACTGGATTTTATATCGTGTTTTTCTGGGATCAGGTTAACTGGGGCAGGCCGGGCCCACTCATACCCCTACCCGGGTAGGGCGTAACCAGCGACGCCGATGGATATTGTATGTCGTATGGTACATTCCGATGTTTATATAATTTAGTTATTAATGATCGGTCGGGCTTAGGTAATGCTGGTTTCTCCTATGAGTAATGTAAGTTATCTGGATAATGATGTCACTAAACAAATGACAAGGAAAAGGCTGCGATAGATTTTGTCCATAGTAACTACATTCCTGAAACCCACCGTAGTACTAATGCCTCAGACTAAGTTAACCAGGATAATCCCCAAGGCCTCCAATAATACACCACAATATAAACTAATAAATATAATATACAAAATACTTATTTGGAGCACTTCGTCGCAACACGTCGGGGTAGTATCACAGATTAGTGTTTCCATCCCGCGCCGTAACCGAGACCGTATCCTGAGTAGATGGGGTCAGCAAAGCCGATGTCTCCGTAGTGATAACCTAGTCCGTACGGTTCAAAGTGCACTGGAGCTACAATAGGTGCCGGGAGCGCGATGGGTGCTGGAACCGCCTTAACGGGCATGGTTGGGTGTACTGCGGGCCCGATGCGTTTGACGACCGCGTTGAAACCGCTGACGGGATCCGCTGAGTAGTCCACAACACGTATCGTGCCATCAGGTTCGGTCAACGAATAGGACCCCTTAACAACGCCGCCATCTCGGACCTCGGACTGTGCCTTGTTGTCGCCGGTCACAGGGTCGTTTACGGCGTAGTTGAATCCGTACTTAGGTATATTCTGAAAAAGTATTCAATTTCTTAGGGTTTCGCAATTCTTATTCACTGAACTTAAACGGATTAAATCGCGTATGTTTCTACCCTTGACCATGTTCACTAAATATTGTCCTAAATATCGGAATGAAATAGTCACGGAATACTAATATAAAGGCAAAAGTTTGTGTGTTTGTATGTTTGTTACTTCTTCACGCTCAAACAGCTGGATCAATTTGGATAAAATTTTGGTATGGACTCAAGTGGCTTCCCATACGTTGTCGCCGGAATGATCATATATTGTCCCTACTTTATAGTATATTGTTCAATCCCTCATTCCCACGCTAACTTCAGGATTTTGAATTTTTACATTCATCGTAGAAGAGAGAAGAGAAAATGAGTTACCAACGAAACCCATTTTCTCTACGATCATCAGAGAACTTAATGTTAAGTACCCCGATACACCCACACCACTTTTTTTGGTTCCTCCTTTTGTGTTGAAGCTGTTCGTTTATGGAACACTTTACCCTACGAAATTAGATGCGCGCCTTCTCTGGACCTCTTCAAACATCGTGTCAAAGCATTTTACTTCGCTAAATAACTAACTGCAAACCTACTTACTATCTTTGTTATAATAATTAAATGCTATATGTATAGTTATGTATATTATGTATCGTATAATTATATAAGTATAGTTTGTATATATTATAAGTAATTTTTTCTAGCTATATTCTTGAGTTTTGCTATATGTAGTGTTTAGTACACTTGTTTTATACACCACCGCCTTTATAAGTTTGTGCCTATTTCTTTCCGTGCATGATTGTCTGGAAGAGATCGCTCTGAGCGATAAGACCGCCCATTGTGACATTTTTAATTTTAAGTATTTAATTGTGAAATATTTTTGATTGTATTTTTATTTTATTCTTATTTCTTTATTTGTAACAACCCTTCAAGAGTCGTTACATTATAACAATGAAATTTCTATTGTGTCTGGCCGCATTTTTCAATAAAGAGTTAAGCTATCTATCTAATTTATCTATCTATGGAGCTAGAATAGGCACTGGATTATTACATGTGCTACTTTTCATCATCATCATCCATCACCACGCGGGTTTAATATATACGCGATTTAATCCGTTGAAAGTTGTTTAATTTCAAAAGTCAAAATCATTTATTCAATTTTGGCATCGAAGACGCACTTATGAACGTCAATTATACGTTATAATGTACTCTAAAGACTACCGCTGCGTTCCAAAATATATAGAGCTATAAAATTGTTATGTAAGGCATGGTGAAGTGGTGCAGTTTGACTGGATATAGAGTAGCGATACTTACAACGCTGCCTATGACAGAGAGCCCTGCGTCATGAAAGCCGGAAGGAGCACTGGCTGCTGCTCCAAGGAGACACGCGATCTGCCGATACAACAAGTAAGTGAACTTAGTAAAAAGTTATAGTTAACTAGTTAAAACATTAAAGTTGTTATTAACCCTTCGTGTATCGGAAACGTTAATGTACGTCAGTTTCATTGATAAATGTTTTGTTTTAATTATCACGGTATAGGAAGGATTAATAGAATTCACACCGTGAAAGAAGTCCCATGGGCGGTGAAACCGTTCGTGCATTAGAAAGGAATGATCTAATGTAATGTAATCACAATATTAAATGGCTGTTTTTCGACGTTAGTTCTTTCAAAGATCTACATATTTGTTTGAAATAAAACTTAATTCTTATACAACGATAATATATGAGATATATGAACTAGAATATGTAGGTGAATTTGGAGGAGATTAATGTTTTTTTTAACCAAACAATCTAGAGATATCTGGAATACAAAGATTTGAATGAAATCGTGTCAATAGCCGTAGATGCAGTTTTACATATATATTTTCCTTTATATGATGCATACGGTATTTGTGAAAAACTGCTTATAAAATAAAGTAAAATTTTAGTTATAACGGTCACCTTGCTTTCCGATAAATTTGGCCATATACGCAAAATAAGTTGATATTTTTGGAATCCTGAACAGTTGAGTTAATCGAAGTATGGGCCTTAGTTCAAACTCATACGTAGGGGAGAGTGTATGTGTAAAGGCCTTCACAGAGCCGAGCGATATTCTCACACTTAACAAAATCTTACAATCTCATAGTAATTTTTATATGGCAATACTAGATAGCTGTTGCCCACATAGATTTAACAGTTTCAAGAAATCAAATGGTTTCTTACGACTGATTACCTACAGTATAGCCGTTACCATGTACAAGGAACTCCGCGCTTTTACACTTATTAAGAGGATTAAGATTTAGCCATTTGTATCATTTATCCAACGAGTACTCGGGTTCTACGTACTTCGAGTAGATAAGTACCTACTTCGGTCATAGCACGGAAGAAAGGCGACAACCTGGAAAAACTTGACATCACTAGCAAGTTTGAAGGGAAAATACAATATCCAAGAGGAAGAAGTCCAATGCGCTGGTCAGATCAAATCCGCACCACACTTGACACTAAAGTATTAGTTGCTGAAAATAGATAAAGGTGGGAAAGCGTCAGACCTACTACTAATGAGGAAAACGGGGCAGTAGCGCTCAAAGTTCAAAGTTGCCATAAGTGTAGTATTGGACTACTGTACTAAGTGTAGTAACGGATACATAATAAGTATACAATGGTCTTGTACTTAAGGTTGTATGGAGTTTACCCATTCTATCCTCTAATGTATCCAACCATATTCGTTCTGGGCATGGTTGGATATAATAAATTGGAAGTAAGAAGGAACTGGGCGCTCGCATATTATATGCTAAGAGTATTCCGAGGCGCTTTGACAAATCCGGAAATATTGTGTATGATGAAGTTGTGCGTACCGGACGGGTACGACGCCGGCGGCGGCCGCAGTTGTTCTCGGTCCCCCGCGGTAGAACTAACTTACTTGCTTGAATGTTCCAAGCACTAAATCAAGTTGCAAAGAAAATAGACCTGTTTGTGTGTTCTATTGTAGAATTTGAAAAGGTGATAATGTTATGAATTATTTAATAATTGAAAAATTTATTTATTGACTACTTTAAATGACATAATATATAATTTAATCTAATCTAAGGCATGTATAATTATTTAACTACTTGACTAATTTTATAATTGTAATTAATTTCTTAAAATGTTAACTTGTAAATTACACTATTGTATTAAGTTTATCCTGTAAAAATAGTTGTAATGAATGAAATAAATACATAAAATACTTAAGTTTAAAAATCCTTACCATTATGTAGGAGTGCATGATGACCTTTTGTTCCACACAAACCTCACAAGATCTATGAAGCATTTCCCTACAGGCACTTCGTATATATATATACCTACATTCCCTCCATGATTGCGACTCCCTATCCTTCGTCACGCGCGGCTTCACGTTACACATAACATGTCCTAAAACCAACTAATTACTTGATTACTTCATTTTCTTTGTCAATGATGATGCCAATTCTATTTCTGTTTCATCAGAATCCTGTTGTAGCTGAAACTTGTGAATAATTGAATATAAAACATGAATTGCTATTAGGCTCACTTGAAGCTTATTAAGCAATTACGGATTGAGTTAGGTAGTTTTTCTACCGTTTTCCAAAATGAAGGAGGTACTCAATTCGACTGTATTTTTTTATGTTCATTACCTCATAAGTTTCGATAAAGTGAACCGATTCTCAAATTTATTTTTTTGTTTGAAAGCTGGTGCTTCCCGTGTGGTCCCGTTTAATTTAATATTTATTTCATTTTTAATTTTTTTTTTCTATTTTCTATTTTAGTAATTTATTTCATCAAATTCGGTCCAGTAGTTTTTAAGTTACACTCCAATAACTAAATAGAATGGAAGTCGGTATACAATTTTTCAAATTGTACTTGTTTATTATTGACTAGCTGATCAGGCAGCGGCTTCGCTCGCTTGGTTTTAGTGTAGTGGTGGAAGCGCTGCTTTGGAATCTCGAGGTCCGGGGTGCGAATCTGGGTCTGGAATAGTTTTCCATATGGCAAATCTCTCTCTATTCTATTTAAAAATAGGCAAATATTTGACCATTATTTACCTTGATAGATAATGCGGCCGAAGGTGTACATTGGCAAAGTAGTGACTATTGTCCATAATAGATTCCATAGGACTCTAAAATTAAGTCTCTAAAATTAATAGAGTTTCATAATCTATCTACGGACATAATGCAGTAGAACTCTTTGTGAAAGAGAAGAGTTGTTCTTCCGAGGAAGTACTGCCATCATACCAAACTATTTCTACCGCGAAGCAGTAATGTTCCTAATACTGTTTTCTGCTTTGAAGTGTATGGGTATATGTATGTATATATATATATATATATATGTATATAATTGCCTGATGCATTTCGTCAGGCAAAAGTTACAACTTAACGCCAACATCTCGTGCTTGTGCCGTCGTGTGGATAACATAAAACATATTTTTTCTATTCTCGTGTATTTTATGTCCCCAATTAGAAGGCTTACAGCCAGTTGCAGAAACGATTTTTACTTATAAAGACGTCGTTATATCTTAATCCGACATTAAATCGTTCCACAAACGAAAATAAATGTATTTAAAGAAACGTCATATTGTCCTTTATCGTGTATTTTGAGTTGCATAACACATTAAAATCCGTGCTTATTGGAACTTCAAATTGACAGATCAGGGATTAACCACATTACCACACACGTTGCAGTTGCTGGAATAGTAGGTTGATTTCTGCGAAATGTATTGTATTATTAGTCATATATGGCGAATGGCGAGCCTACGGGTTAAAACTCAATTGGTCAACAATCATCCATTATACCGACTTTAGTTTTTTAGTTTTGAATTTTCGAATACAATTTTGCCATAATATAGTAAAATATTATGTCTTTATATCAAGTCTTCCGTTGTCCCATGCACAAGTGTACGTTCCCCGCCGCTAAGTCTAGGCCAAAGTAAAAAAAATATATTCTAAAACAGTAACAGCTTCGTACAGCCCGCGGCACGTAACTCTAGCGCTGACCGTTATTGCGCAGAAGTCAAAAATTGGGTCTCACAGGGAGGCTAGAGGGACGAAGGACTCTTGTCTCTCTCTGTCACATCGAAGACGAGGGACTCTTGTCTCTCTCTGTCACATGTGCGCGACTGTACCCATGCGCAGCTATCGCCTCCAAATTTTGCTCAGCGCTAGAGTTACGTGCCGCGGGTTATACTATGTACCAAATATGCAAAGATGCATTTCTGTAAATCAAATATGTAATTGATTTGATACCTAACCAAAAAATATAGTATAAGCTCTTGATGATTGATAAAGTGTAATATATAAACGAGTAGCACTAAAAAAAAACGAGTACTTATATCGTTTTTTTTAAATTATCATCATATTACAAGCTCAGATAACAGAACAAAAGGGCTTTTGTTCTGTTATCTGAGATTACAAGTTACAAGTTTTGTCACCACAAACAAAATTCTAAGCTGCGCCCCGCGGTTTCACCTGCGTGGTGATAGATGACGATGAAAAGTATGTCTTCTGTCTTCCTCGGGATATAAAGATAATATTTGCCCCTTGGCAAATTTTATCGAAATCCGGTCAGCCGTTTAGGCGTGAAAGCGTAACAAATAATAAATATAAACAGACAAACTCACTTTTGCATTTATAATATTAGTTAGGATTTAGAATACTTTCTTGAATATGTATATTATGTATTTATTATTATGAGTAAAGAATATAAACCAATAGAGTCGATATTCCAAATATGTTGTTCGTATCTACCACTTATACAATTCAAAGTCAGGACTTCATGTAGATTAATGTCAAATGACTCGCCTTTACTGATTCATATTATTTCTCACCTCGTAATATTTGCTATAGCTAATGAGTTTACAAAGGTGTAGCCAAAATTACATTACACCAGATTATACGAAATATACGAAAAATAGCTTATACTTAGTGTGTTTTCACCGACGGCTAAACGATGAAGCCAGGATCATAATAACGCTACCTACCTATCTCTATAACACACTGCCAGTAATGCAACATTACCGTGACAGTGTGTTATAGACTAGACTGTGGAGTTTAAATAAGCGTTCGACCTTGGCCTACATGTCTCGGGTAACCTGCCCATAAATTATCGTGCCAAGTACCCTTAGTTGTTGGTAAGCCAATGTTCCGCCAATATTCTTGTGATTTGATGAAAACTGGCGCGGAAGTGGCAAATACCCCTCCTTACAAACGAGACTTGACGAAAATAATGTTATCGCGATGCAATGCAGCTCCAGCTATCATTTTACTTAAGACCAGGGATCGGCAACCTTTTGCTATAGCAGGGCCACAAATGTTGTCAGAGTGTCAGTGCGGGCCGCACGTATTTTTAACCGACTTCAAAAAAGAGGGAGGTTATATGTTCGATTGTATGTATTTATTTTGTGTATGTTTACCGATTTCCCCCCCATTTGTGGATTCTCAAATTATTTTTTTGGTTGGTGAGTATACATACTTCCGAGGTGGTCCCATTTAAATCTCATCAAATCTGTTCGCGCTTTTTTCGAGTTACACTCCAATAACTGAAAAGTGTTACGCCTATCTTGATGATATCATCATTGACGGTGAATGATAATCGATATAGTCGCAAGGATGACCAAAAAGGCCGTATGCGGCCCGCGGGCCGCCGGTTGCCGACCCCTGCTTTAGAGCTAATTTCACCAAACTCTTATAAATCAGCCATTATCTAATGTGTCGTTAAAAATGACAGAGATGTTAAAATAGTTTACGTTCCACGGAGAAAAAATAACAGACGATTACTAAATCCAAGAGTTGTGTATGTTGAGTGAATGATAAAAAAAAAGTTCATTCCCATTTTTAAGCGACCTAAACGAAATGTCATACTTTGTTATATCATAGTCACAGATAAGTGTACTATTTACAGTAGTCGTGTAATAATTCTCATGTTAAGCAATGCAACCGAATTTAAATGCGGTTTATTCTGTAGCATACCAACACAACCGGGCTATTTTTTGTTTTGCTGTATAATTTAAATTTACAGAGCGATGAGATGAGGATGAGGTTATGTTGTTGTGCAAAGCATATTTGTTGTGGTATTTTATTATTGTTGTAACTTATCTAAAATTTTATACGACTTGATTTGTGGCGTTTTCGTCTAATAACGATGTCGAAGAAAACGCGCGGTCCGAATTTTTGTGCAAATGAAAAAGAAATTCTGATCCACCTTGTGTCAAAGCATAAAGACATTGTGGAAAACAAAAAGACTGATGCCGTTACCACCAATATTAAAAACGAAGGATGGAGAAAACTAACTGAAGAGTTCAATTCAATGAGCTCCTTTTGTGTCCGAAACACTGATCAGCTCCGAACATGTTGGGACAATATTAAACGCAACACAAGAAAAGATAAAGCTACGGCGAAGAAAGAAACTTTGTTAACAGGTATTTACTTTCAGCTATTGGTTCAGGCTTTATGACAAATTCATTTATCTAGTGATTATTACCTACATAGGTAGTGTTGTATAACTACTACTTATTTCAGGCGGAGGCAGGCCCAACCTTCCACCACAAGGACCATTCCAAGACCAAGTGGAAGTACTACTTGGCCCAACACTGGATGGTCTTCAAAATGACTTTGATTCGGATGCTCAGTTTATAAAGCAAGATGGGGCAAACATTATTGATGATGAATTGGTTGTTATAGAAGATAGAACATTACCAGTAAGTTTGTAGAGTTTTTTATAGAATAGAATAGTTTTATTACCAAAAAACAACAATAACAATAATTTATATGCTATATCTATACATTAGAAAAATATATGTTGGTATTCATATCACAATAACATATGTACAAATGGAACCATTGACTATACAAGTATAAAGGATTTGCCACACTGAGTGCCGTCTGCAGTCAGGTCACATTAAATGCTGCCAGCATTATGTATGAACAACAATGCCGGTCAGCGATGCGGGCAAGGCAAACAGTGGAATTGTGTTACTTGATTCCTGTTGATGGTACAGTATACCAGCAACAGGAGTATGAATACTCTGGTTGTAAAACTAATAACATAATGCAGTACCTTTACTTTTTTATTAACATGTTTTTAAGCTTTGTTTGTTTTTGTTCCAGAATGAACTTGACCAGCAGAAGTTAGTACCAGAGGTAGGTGCCTATTTTAAGCTCTAGCTACCTGCTACTAGTTGCCCAAAAAAATAATAAGTGTTGATCAATTAATATAATTTGGTAGATTCACCCATAAGTATATTTTGGTTACCCATATTTACTGTTCTTCAATGGATGTAGGTATAATCTTATTATTATAATTGAAGCTTATCAAAATGATTATTTTTATTGGGATTCATATATATGTATATATATACTATGTGTTTAGATTTTTTATTATTTTGTTGTATTATTATGCGACTCAAGGGAAAATGGAAATATGGAACAGAGAGGACAACACCAGGGAGATTGTGGTTGGAATGACTTGAAACTTTGCAGTTGAATGAATTTGATATTTTTATATAATATCTTTGTTTGTTTCAGGATAAAGCTAAGAAAGTTTGGAGTGGTTGGTCACCAGCTGCACTAAAAAGTAAAGTGTCTGATACACTGGTGACTAAAAAAATTGAGAGTTCAACTTGGTTACACAGAAGAAGACCAAAAGCTTCTGTTCATGACAAATTGCTGCAAAGTAAAATAGAATTGGTGGAAATTTTGAAAAAAAATGCTGAAAATGAGGCAGAGATGAAGCAACTTATACTGTTAGAGCAGTTAAAGCAAGAAAAAATTAAAACTGAAACTTTGCAGTTACAATTAAAAAATATAAGAAAAGACTGACTATTACGAGTATTATTAAACTCTTTGTATTATGTTGTGTGAGATGTGTAATAAAATAAAATGAAAATGCCAAAGTGTTGTAGCATTATTTAATAAAAACACATAAAAATAAGATAAATTAACATAGTAGCCATCATAGTTATCACATACTCTATCACAATGAACTTAAATGTAAGCTTTTAAAATAATTATTAATAAGCCCTCTGCGCACAGGATTTATGTCCCTTACATATTCATTTCTCCTCTGTTCCCTGATACTGCCTTGATGTAATAATTCTTCCCATGGCTCAGGAAGTTCAAGATCAGGGTCATCTCGTGGTAAATCTTCTTTTGCCTTGATTAAAATATTATGTAACACAGCAGTGGCCACAATAACGGGCAAACAGTTTTTTAATTGGATCTGCATACCCAAAGCGAGCACTGGGAAGCGACGTTTCCATACCCCAAAGAGGCGTTCAATAGGATTTCTGCTCCTTATTTGAGACTCATTATAGAGTATTTCTTCTGGTGTCCTAGGATCTTCCAGTGGCATCATGATGTATGGTCGATTCATGTATCCACTGTCAGCCAGAAGAACTGCATCACGATACTGGCCACTTTCAAACATGACATTTCTATATGAAGCATTCCAAATTGTCTGATCTTGACTACTTCCTGGCCATCTTGCTACCAAATCCAAAATTTCTAGATTTGCACTACCGATTGCTTGCACATTTATAGACATGTAGCCTTTGCGATTTCTAAAATACTCTGCATTTTCTCCACCAGGTGAACGAAGACGTATGTGTGTGCAATCTAGAGCACCCAACACTTTTGGAAACCGTGCTATATTATAAAAATGTAATTGTGCTTTCCTTTGCTCATCCACTGAATCAGGGAACTTAATGAAATCGCGGCCAAGGGCTGCTATTGCTGTGGTAACCCGATGTATGATCCTGTGAGAAGTAGATTTACTTGTTCCGCAGTAGTCTCCTACTGCTATTTGCTGTGATCCAGTTGCATAAAATCGTAACGTCAAAAGGAGTTGATTTATGGGTGAAATAGACTCATTCCTGAAACAAAATAATATTATGTAGGTAGGTATCTATTTACTTGGTATTTTTATCTAAGGAATAGCTTGAATGTCTGCAATAATCAGGCTTGAGACTACCTATGTAGGTACCTATTCAAATAGGCTTTCAATATACCTACTGCCATTTTTAGGTTAGGTTATGGGACATGGGTAACCAAGGGATTCTAATAAAAACTTAGAAGAAACAAGTGCCCTTCAATAGGTAGATGCTAATTTGTTATTAGGTAGGTAGGTACTTACCGATCTGATGGGTATTCGAGTTTTTCTTCAATTAAATCCAACACATCCAATACAGATTCTTTCGATAGACGGAACCTTGTGCGAAAATCGAGATCATCATATTCTTCGAAATAATTACGCCGTTCTTTATAGGTTCTGGGACGTCGTACAATATTATCCAATGCATCTAAATTTTCCAAAACATCTTCATTTTCAAAAATATAGTTATACGCAGTTTCCATTTTGACAGCTTGATAGTAAACTGATCGTCGATTAACGACTTAACAGACCCCTAGAGCAGTAATTAAAATTAACGCCTGATTTAGAAAATTAAACAGACGTTAGCGCATGGTGAAACACTTGCTAACATTAACAACCCGTTAAAGGAGTGACAGAGCGTTAAACTAACAAACAATGCATGGTGAAATTAGCTCTTAGACTCTGAATCTTAGGCTATAACCCAATGACGATAACAGCATCAAGCTCTGCGTGACACTGCTACAGTTAAGGCTAGACGTGACGATTATCTAAAACAACGACTCGCATTTACGTCATTTGCCCTCAAAACTAATGTACAAAAGTGCGTCTAGTATCTTACGAGTACGTAATCAAACACTTTAATCATGGGCACATCCAAAAATTTAGCGTCTGTGATGTGTGCAAACGACACTTTTTTCTAGTTGCTCTAACAGGCCAGCCAGTATAACAACGAACACGCTACACCTTCCCGTTTCTATCTATACTCTATAGCACAAGTTGCAACTAATTCGGGTTCACTCGACCGCCTCATTACCCCTTTTCAGTGGAACACTCTTTCCACTCAGACTTACACAAATTCACATTTGCAATCAGAGCCCGGAGAAAAGTTCCTCCTCGTCTCACCCCGCCCCCGCTCACCCCTCGCCCCACGCCGCCTTTAATTAACAGAAAGTGGTTCATTAGAGCTTATTCATTAAAGCAAGGAGTAATTAGCGAACTCTAATGAATGCTGTAATAATGTAAGAGCGGCCGCGTCGGACTGCGGCCCGACTTCTAGATTAATCTAGAAGCTGAGAATAATTTAGTAATGGCGTTAATTTATTATCCAGTTGATTGCGGGAATTAACCGAATAGAACGGCTTCCATTTCCGAGGCTCTCGTCCTATTATATCCAAGGCAGTATTTTCTAAATTATTATTGTTTTGGGGAACAGAATTATCCATGACCATAAAATAGGTACAGTACCTTTAAGTATATGCGTATAGACTTTGTACTTCAGTGCTATCTACCTGTCTACGGTGTTATCTGTGATTTTGGTACCGAAATGAAAATAAATGGAGCCGATATCTCTCGTTCCGGTAGCTGCATCTGCTTTTCATTTGAAGTAAGACAATTCTTTATACCAATGACGGGACGAGCAAAGCTTTCGCCTGATAGTAGCCACCTAAACGTCACGTGACGTTGCAGTGCGATCAAGAAAAAATTCTGACTGCACTCGTGGCCCCGAGGTCGAGTGTGTGAAAACGCCCGATGAAATGAGTTTCAAGATTTTTGTTCACCCAAAGTGCTCAATGCGCCTAAAGTTTTCACTTAAAAAAAAACAATATAGGTACACCACATCAGTATGATCCGAGCCTATGTGCGGCGGTAGAGACAAAATGCCTGATTGTACACGAACAAAGTTGTTAACGAACTTACGTGCCTAACTAGGCGTCTACTTGCTCAACTTTACGACACGCAACGAGCTTTATTTTTAAATTGCTTTGGAAAGCTGTTGATGAGGCTTTTGAAAAGGAAGTAATTTTTGAGACTTCATGATGGGTAAAAACATATTCATGTAGGTACACTTTCATATTGCTATTGGTTGTCAACAATTTTTTTATTACGTGACGAGACAGAGGCTGTAGCGCAAACATCTTGCGACAATTTGCAAACAGTATTTGTATCGTAAGTGTCAACGCGTCACGCTTCGGCTTACAAATTATGAGTTATATCCGTTACAGTAGCCCTAGATACCTGCATGACAGTTTGTAAAGTTTCAAGTGAACGATACGTTACGGGACTCTCTGATGTCGTTTCCTCATGACTGAGGATCGTGGTCATCGGTGGATGTGGATGGTGTACACTGAGATCGTATGGTCTGCTTCCATCGCGACTCTGACAACTGAGCAAAACTCGATTGAGGAAGGATCTTTCAAATGGTCGCATCATCTGGTTGGGGATCGCCCGCGGGCTCGTTTGCCCTCCCTGTTCCACCCTACACTACTACGTTACGTTATGCTTACGCAGTCATTCGCGCTAGACCCACTTATAAATCATTCGCGTGATAGTAAGCGTCGGGCGTGCCTATGACAGTAGGTATGTATCATCATTCCACGCAACAATGCACTGTGCTGATCACCCTGAGACATAGCTGTCTATAGCTCTATTTATCAATTAATTTCTATTACTACAGTGCCTTTGAAACCCGTAACCAGTAATACTAAAATACTACCTCGTTAATACAGAATATCTGTCACTAAGGTGGTACTCACAAAGATAGACACTTCTAGAAGAATTCCTACCATGTGTATGGAATTAGGGATGCGCAATAAGTAGGTCTTAATGTCTAACATTGCCCAAACAGTGGCAGACGAGCGCGCTGTAGCAGCAGTACAGCTTCCAGTAGGTAAGTAGGTATATAAAAATAGTAAGGGAAATAATAATAATCTTTATTTGGAACTTAAACAATAGATTCATAATTCGATGAAAACGATGACAACCGGGAAAGTTATGAAGAAAAACTGTGTTGCGGCCATCAACGCCCTCCTCCTTAGTAACTAGGATACACTTAGTTCCACAGAATACAAAAAATCAAGTCACAATAACATATTTTAACAATGTAGGAATTTTAGTTGATAATGTAATGTGCATGTATGTGTGTATGTGAGTGTGTGTGAGGGTGCGTGAGTGAGTGTATGTGTGTGTTCCTGTATAGATATAGCATGAATGTAGGAATAGTCAAGTAATGAAATTCACAAGCTTTTCAGTTTCATCGTATGTACGAGTAAGTGATTGTTGCCATTATATAGTTATAGTTTAAATTTGTGTAAATTAAGGGGATACATGTGAATGATTTAATTCACTCTGTTATACAGGGGTACTGGTAATCAATTAGCATCCTTTTAAGAGCATATTCTGTACATCAAAACAAACATCTTTTGTTCTACGACTTTCAAAAATTCGCATTTTTTTATTCCATACAAAACATAAAAAATCAATTTGACCGGTCTAAACATAATTAACACTATGTAAAAAGCGCGCGTGCAATGCCGACAACCTCCGGCGCGCGGTAGCGCGCCACCCGCGCAAGTCAAGGTCGTCGTTGTTAATTACATACAAAAAAAAAATGTATATGGCTACACGTAGATGAATGAAGTGGATGCGATGTAGAGTTATGAAGTGTAAGAGGTAATCACAAAAGCTAAAAAAAAAAATTTTGGAAATCTGTTTACTTTTGCAGGATGCTAATTGATTACCAGTAACCCTGTCTAATGAACCGGCAATGCAACTATAATGACGTGCTGCTAATAAATTAAATTTATTTCTGTAGCTTCCTATCCCATTCACCAAGGAATTCACTGTCGGGTCGGGTCAGCTAGAAGCTTACTTAAATAGACGATGATATCTGCTTCTTCAGTGTTACTGGAGATCACGAGCAATGCAACTGGGCATAAACGTCGAAGTTAGTAAAAATATTATAATGTTGTTTAGTATACACCAGATATACATGTAGAATATGTCCACCAGATATATACCAAATGAACGAAACCGGTTCAAAGGAATATTTTTCGATCCAAAATTATAAAGATTAGTTTTATAAAAGTATTTGGGCATTTATATACTCGTACTTATCTATCTGTGCTTATACGTACAAGGGTTGGTTACATGGGTCCCCGGACATGTACTATGACAAGACGATCATAGCTTAACAAAGCTAAAAGTTTGCAAATAGGAATGCAAACATCCCTAAAGTGTATCATAATAAGGCCCGAAACAGTATAATATGATACTGTCAGGCTCAAAAGTACTTTGCATAATGTTGGCCCGATTTATTAATAAAATTATATCAGTGTTCGATTATGAGTATTGTTCACGCGAAAGCGTGACGTCACCTCACCCACAGTGCGTCCCCCGCTACCCGCCGGTAAGGGGAAACGTCAAACGCGGCGGCTCTCGCACGCCACCACTGAGTGACACGCCTTCTGCTCGCGCGCACGCAAAACGAAGTGAAATCCGCTCTGCACCGCCGCCATTTTGCCACGAGTCGGAAACGCCCCCAATAATTTTACCGACGACACATACGCGTACGCGAGTGCACAAATCAAAGGGACACTAACAATACAAATATTATAAACAAGTGAACAATCGCCTTCAGCTCATTCAGCACGCCGTCGACAGCAGGACGCCTCCACGAGGACCCACGGTCACCAGCTCTCACCAGTTCCAGAGTCTCCCGACATACCCCACGGAACCCAGGTACCAATAATTCTTCCCTACCTATCGTATGGTGGCATAGTGCCTCACCATATTTCCTTCGAGCGCGGATATCCGGCAACATATTTTCTTTCGCTGCCGGATAAAAGAACCAGTGCTATCCCCCCCTTGTAAAAAATAATAATTCCTTTTAATACAGTCCACCCCCCATATAAGCCCTATTTAATTTACAAACTACTTATTATAGATTCAATTTAATTTAAATCCTCCCCGTAATACAAATCAATTAGACTGTTGACACTCACGCGCCAAGAATACATGAGAGTTGCTAAATTCTTTACGGATTAGCCTAGCGCGATACGCGATTGTTGTTGAGTGGCTGGCTTAACATTACTGAGTGATTAACGGCGACTGATAACGGTGTTTTTAGTCACGCTGTGTATTTATTTACGATTGTTGTTAATGGTAGTTGCAAGAAAGCCTAGTAATTAAGAATTCTTAAGGCCAGTTGCGAAACTTACGACATTAAGTTTATTTATTAATTTTAATACGGATTGTACCGAGTACGGTTAAATATTTAGTACCGAACGAATTTACAGGTTTCAATTAATAAAGTAACTAAACCCTCAGCTCATATAAGGTTTATTTAGGCGTTATTTTAACCGACTTCCGAAAAAGGAGGTGCGGAATTTCACCGACAATTAAATAATTTAATAATTTTAATTATTTTTTCTTTTTGTTTTTTTTTTCTCTCCTTGTGTCTGACTTCGCCGTCGACGTTACGATGCCTTCCAAATCGCAGGCCGCTCGTTTTAGAGAGGGACAACGCGCTTTAATTGCCCTTTCG
Source organism: Selenia dentaria (assembly GCA_917880725.1). Taxonomy (NCBI): domain Eukaryota; kingdom Metazoa; phylum Arthropoda; class Insecta; order Lepidoptera; family Geometridae; genus Selenia; species Selenia dentaria. Next base: position 9,741,767 of record OU862882.1, on the reverse strand, counting down.
GAAATTGCGACGTCGTTACGAGAAGGGAAACAGAAGTATACGAACGCAGATTTCAACGCGAAGGTTGCGGACGTGAGAACCATGCGTGATAAACTCGACGCCGTATACTACGAAATATTAGATACCGACGATTTGTCAGACGGCCAGGAGAAATTCTACATGGAGCAATACGAACGGGCAATAGAAGCCTATGACGCGATTCTGGTTGCACATGTAGATATTAATATATTGCCATCAGCCCAAAGTGACGAGGTACCATCAGCACACAACCCGGGAAACGTCACAGTACCAGCTACGGTAAACTCGGTTTTGCCCCAAATCGAGTTACCCAAATTTACCTCGCGACTCGAGGACTGGCCCTCCTTCATATCGGTATTTAAGAGCTTGACCGATAACATGGCCAACCTTACGGGTGCAGTAAAACTGCACTATTTACTTTCCTGTCTGGCGGGGGAATCGCGGTCGCTCATTGCACACTTAACGATCACGAACGAAAATTACGTAGTAGCTTTGGATATCCTGACTCGAAGATACGAAAATCGACGGCTGCTCATCGATCGTTTCGTGGACGTAATTTTCGATCTGCCCACCATATCGTCGCGTTCGGAAATCAGGAGGCAGTTCCTAACTCCGCTCATATCCGCACAATCCGCGCTTGCCAATTTAAACTTATCTACTACTGGAGATAGTGGATATATTTTAGTGTCGATCGTAGTACGAAAACTCAAGGGGGAACTTAGGTCCTTCTTTGAGCGTCAACACGGGTCATCTGACCGACTCCCGACCCTAGCCGACCTCGTCACCTTCCTCGAGCATCACGCACGCTGCAACGAGGTCAGCGTATCGACCGCCATAGCTCCGCCCACGCCCGGACCAAACGCAAACCGAGCGTCACCGTCCGGGGCACAACGCGAGCGCAAGTATCACCACGACTACGCGCAGGCTCGACGGGTACATACTGCGAACACATCCCCGACACACTCCGAGGATTCGAACCCGCGACCTCAGCGTTATGCACAGGCGTTAACCGCACGACCCGCGTGCTTCTCGCCCCCACCTCGGCAGGGATCGAACCCGCAACCGCCGCGCTATACACAGGCATTGACACCATCACCCGCGCGCTTCTCGCCCCCACCTCAGCAGACATTTTCTCGAGGTAATCATTACTGCCCGTGGTGTAATGCCCGGGGCCACAAGCTACGGGTGTGCCCACAGTATAACAAACAACCAGTGCAGGGTCGCTGGGATTTTATCTACGCGCGCAACCGCTGCGCCAAATGTCTAGGCCCGCATTATGACGATGAGTGCACGTCAACGGGCCTATGCAAAACATGCGGCAGTGCAAACCACCACACGACCCTGCACAGGTTGGGGTGTACCTCACCTACGCACAATTCCGCGCATTTACTACCCGCACAACAGCGCGAGATACCACGCCGCCGTCACTCACCTGATACGGACCGGATGGTGTCCTTCAGACGTACTCCAACGCGCACTACCTCGCGTTCGCCTCCGCCCCCTAGGCAGTGACTAGGGCGGCACCATCAGCACATATCAGCCCAGCTAACGGTTAATCATCAGCACACACATCAGCCCGAAGCTAATCAGCACACATCCCAGCGCGAAGATAATCAGCACACATCTCAGCGCAACGTTAATCAGCACACATCGCAGCGCGCAGATTATCAGCCCACAACTACACACACAACACGACGACAAAATGTCGTCGCAAACACCTTGAGTCATACTACTGACATCTCAACGCCAAACAGTATGCATAATAGACCTGTCCTACTACCTACAGTCTCACTCGAGATAGCAGACTACAAGGGCAATTTTCACCAAGCACGAGCGTTATTAGACTGTGGCTCTATGATAACACTAATAGACGAAAACATAGTAAAGCGACTTTGTTTACCTACTCAGCGCACCCAATTAAAAATAAAAGGTATAGGTGATCAGCACTCAGAAAATTCTTCGTCATATGTCGACATTACTTTTCGACCTGTACATACGGACAGGCCCGTAATAAGGACAAAGGCATATGTGCTCAAAAACGTAACGGGAGTTTTACCGCACACTAAACTGCCTAGTTTGGATGAAAGCACCAATTACGTTCCACTAGCAGATTTTTCTTTTAACATACCTGCACCGATTGACCTCTTATTAGGGTCAGACATATTAGGTAGCATCTTAGACGGTACTAAAATTTCTCTAGGGCCCGGCAGACCCATAGCCTTCGGCACGATATTTAACTTCACGTTATTAGGCCCAGTATCACAAGATACGGGCACTCAGCCTCAAGTCAACTCAGCTCAAATTGACCATACTGACTTGGCACTACAGTCCAGCCAAGACATCCAGTCAGCTCTAGAGAGATTCTGGGAAGTAGAAGAAGTCAGTAATACCATTCCCGATGGTACATCAGCGCACGAAGAGTGCGAAAAAATATACCAGTCCACCACCACGAGGGACCAGTCTGGTAAATATATAGTCGCGCTACCATTTGTTACGGATGCCCCCGAACTAGGGGCTACGCACGCTATAGCACTTCGGCGGTTTCTCAACCTCGAAAAGAAACTCCAACGAAACCCCGAACTCCGCTCAAAATACGTAGCGTTTATGCAGGAGTACCTAGATAAAGGTCACATGAACCCCTGCCATCCAAACACGTTCCGCGATCAGCCCCACTGCTACATACCGCACCATGGCATTTTCAAGGCCAATTCAGACAAGCTACGTACAGTCTTTGACGCTAGTTGTAAAAGCGCAAATGGCACTAGTCTCAACGACACCTTACATACGGGACCGGCCCTGCAGCGAGATATCACGGATATCATTTTAAACTTCCGAACACACAAGGTCGTTTTCAGCACAGACATACAACAGATGTTCAGAAACATTATGATTCAGCCCGACCACAGACGGTTTCAGCTCATTCTCTGGCGTTCATCGCCAGATCAGCCCTTATTAACATATGCATTGTCCACCGTGACTTACGGATTACGCTCCAGCCCATTCTTAGCGAACCGCACCATCCAGCAGTTGATCGCGGATGAAGGGCAACGCTATCCCAGAGCCGCTCAGGTGCTCTCTAGGTCAATATTTGTTGACGACGTGCTCACCGGACATGATACTGTCGGTGAAGCCATGAACTTACAAACCGAGTTGATTAGCCTACTCGCACTGGGGGGTTTCCAACTGCGTAAGTGGACATCCAACTCACGCCAGCTCTTAGAAAGGTTCCCAGATGACCAGTGCGAGATGTCGAAAGATTTTGACGTTAGCCCAGACGATAACTCCATCAAAGTCCTTGGCATACAATGGATACCACAAACTGACGAATTTACCTACAGTGTCTCAGTACCTACGGTAGATGGATTCACCAAGAGGTCAATACTCAGCACCATAGCGCGTCTGTACGACCCATGCGGTTGGATCAGCCCCGTCATCTTCCGCGCTAAAACCTTGATTCAAAGGTTGTGGACCTTAAAACTCGATTGGGACGAACGAGTACCCAGTGATGTCGCTCTTGAGTGTCAGAATATCTATCGTGACCTACCACGCCTCTCAGCGCTCAGGTTTCCAAGAAACGTCTGCTCAAACAAGGCATCCACACACACCCTTCAGGGATATGCGGATGCTTCAGAACTCGGCTACGCCGCGGTTATTTACCTCCACGAAACTACACCTGGTGGACAGGTACATGTGCACTTGCTCATGTCCAAATCAAAGGTAGCTCCTATTAAAAACCGCCAAACCATTCCTAAACTGGAGCTCTCAGCCGCCCACTTGTTGGCTAAGCTCATGGCCCATGTCTCGGCCCAGTTATCAGCTCACATCACCGTTCGTCAGCACATATGTTGGTCAGACAGTACCATAGTACTGGCCTGGCTGAACACGCCTGTACAATCGCTTCAGACATTTGAAGCCAACAGAGTCTCCTCAATCAAGGCAAATACATGCAATCTCACGTGGAGACATGTACCCTCCGCCCTAAATCCTGCTGACTGTGCCAGCAGGGGCATGTCAGCTCAAGATCTCTTGAAGCATGACATGTGGTGGTCACCGTCCTGGCTCAAGGACCCGCCACAAACATGGCCAGCCCTACCGCCCGCGTTGGGCCATCACGCCCTACCAGGCCTCAAGCCAAAGAAGGCCGTCGCCCACATAGCGGTACCTGACCTCGACGAGACTCTGCTCACACGATTCAGCTCACTAGATAAACTGATAGGTGTAACGGCGTGTATAAAACGATTCATACACAATTGCAGACAGAGCCGCTCTGCGCGTGTCGCTGGGCCCATTACGGTTAGCGAACGAAAGGAAGCCCTTTTACATTGGGTGCGCTCAGTACAACACAATTGCTTTGCTGAAGACATACATCGCTTAAAACACAACAAAGAATGTACGATACGTGTACAACGCCTGTCACCATTCTTAGAGAACGACTTACTGAAAGTGAGTGGTCGACTCACCCAGTCTGCTCTGCGTTACGACGCTCAGCACCCACTGATATTACCCAGCTCGAGTCCACTAGTTGATCTCATTATAGACTACTATCATAAAATTTACTGTCATCCAGGGGCGGACACTCTGCACTCACTCTTACGCCAGCAATTCTGGATATTATCAGCCCGCCGCGTTATTCGCCATCGAGTATACAAATGTATACATTGTTTTCGTTTCCGCGCTAAAACTAAGGCCCCGTACATGGCCGACCTACCCGCCGACCGCGTAAACGTTCAGCCCGTATTTAGCAAAGTCACGACGGACTTTGCTGGACCATTTTTGATAAAATCCAGTACACTTAGAAACGCCAAGCTATTAAAGGGCTACTTCTGTGTTATAACATGTCTAGCCACGAAGGCGGTCCATCTCGAACCGGTATCTGAGTTATCCACGGAGGCGTTCCTTGCGGCATTACAGCGTTTTGTTTCTAGGCGCGGTGTACCGACGTTAATTAGGTCTGATTGCGGTACAAATTATGTAGGCGCTAGGAATGAACTTAGGGAAATACAGGCCTTTCTTGCAACCAATAATGACAGTATCGCACATACGCTTTCTAAACAGCACATAACATGGTGGCTAAATCCACCAAAGGCACCCTGGTTCGGTGCACTTCATGAAACAGCGGTAAAGTCAGCTAAACAATTACTGTACCGTGTGGTCGGCGAACAACGCCTCACATTTGAAGAGTTTTCAACTCTATTAGCACGCATTGAAGCCGTGCTCAATTCACGCCCTCTCAGCCCACTCTCTTCTGACCCTGCGGATCTTGAAGCTCTCACCGCAGGTCATTTCCTTATTGGCCGTCCGCTCACAGCCTTACCTGAATATTCGGTAGAAGGCCGAGCCATTTCTGCACTAAAAAGGTTCAAGCTCGTCCAATCCTTATCCCAACACTTTTGGCGATCCTGGTCCAAGTCCTACCTGCACACCCTCCAAACCCGCTCCAAATGGACTTCCCGATCCAGCCCACCTCAAGTCGGGGAACTGGTACTGATAGTGGACGACCAGGTACCGCCTCTACACTGGCGCATGGGCCGCATCACCAAGACGCTCCCGGGGAGGGATGGCGTCACCCGAGTGGTGGAACTCAAGACGACTTTGGGCATACTGACGCGACCTGTTCTCAAGATCGCCCGCCTGCCTATCGATTGAGCACCACACCACACCTTTGCCGCGTGGGGAATATGTTCACGCGAAAGCGTGACGTCACCTCACCCACAGTGCGTCCCCCGCTACCCGCCGGTAAGGGGAAACGTCAAACGCGGCGGCTCTCGCACGCCACCACTGAGTGACACGCCTTCTGCTCGCGCGCACGCAAAACGAAGTGAAATCCGCTCTGCACCGCCGCCATTTTGCCACGAGTCGGAAACGCCCCCAATAATTTTACCGACGACACATACGCGTACGCGAGTGCACAAATCAAAGGGACACTAACAATACAAATATTATAAACAAGTGAACAATCGCCTTCAGCTCATTCAGCACGCCGTCGACAGCAGGACGCCTCCACGAGGACCCACGGTCACCAGCTCTCACCAGTTCCAGAGTCTCCCGACATACCCCACGGAACCCAGGTACCAATAATTCTTCCCTACCTATCGTATGGTGGCATAGTGCCTCACCAAGTATTAATGCCTGTGCTAGGTAAACGATGACCGTGTTAGTGATTGAAAAATATGAGTTTGTACCAAATGGAAGATACTACCTATGCTCCACAGATTCGTTGCGTTGTAAAAAACGATGACGGTGAAAAATACCCTGTCCTGTACGAGGACCAAATCTAATAAATCGTTTGGAAATCCCAGTATATCTATATGTAATGTAAGTATATTGACAATTTTGGTAGTAAATATTAAAATATAAAATTATTTTTAATTGTTGCCAGGTTTGAATAATCATATTAACATGTACATGTTTTTTTTTTCAATGGGGATCTTCACTGCCAATTTATCACGCCAGATGGCGTATCGTCGGGATGGCCATTGAAAGCTGTCAGTTCCATTCATTTTGTAACCTTACATGCAGTAAACAATAATTTTCTCCAAATATGCCTTTGTGTGCTGTACCAGGATGTAATAATAACGGTGTACATTTATTTTCCAAAGATCCACTATAAAAAAGTGGTTAATTTATGTCGAGTCAAATAATAATAATTAAATTACAACTAAATAACACTCTAATCTAAAACAGAACACTGTTAACCGTTTGCGTACCAGAGACGTACATTAACGTGAATTTCATTCATACAGCTTTTGTTTTAATCATCGCAGTATATGAAGGATTAAAAGTAAATAATTAATTAGATAGTGGGTACCTCTCAACAAGATCTGCTTTCTTTCCAGTTATCTTTCCTCCTCGATTTTTTAGTTCACCTTTCAATTTTATAAGCTTCCAGGTAGCATACGTCTTGAAAGTACCGATGGTTGATCAGTTTCAAAACAAAAAAAAATGTTTCCTAAAAAAACAAAGCGACACTAACATTACAGTGGCCATCTCGCCGCTGGCGCCCTCTGCGTTGAGCTTTGCGTGTGGATCCCCATTCTGATGAATTAATTAGCCTGTTATCTATCTGTACTTATCTGTTATAAAATTAATCATTAAATTCAGTTTATCGGTGATGGTATAATGATGTAATTAAAAGGGCTATTTATGTATATAAATAAATAATAAATTCAGAATTGCAAATTTTTTTTAAGTTTCATTTTGTTATAAATAATATTTATGGGTTTAAAACTTATATATAATCGACTAAGAAATAAAAAATTCAGAATAAACTGATAAGTATTTTTTCTATGTGACTGTATATATAAAATAAATGCACTTTGGTAAGCGCATAATGGAACTATTGGAGTTGGGTTATTTTAGTTTTAGATGTACATATCGTAGTGCGAGTTTATAAGGAAAATAAATTAGAAAAGTTATCCGGCAATTTATGAAGTTCGAGAAAAACTCTTTCACAAGAAAAGACAACCGCTCGTTCGGTTTAGTCAGCTATTTGATAATATTTCATTTTCATTTGGCGGTTTTCACGCAGTTTGTGACGCATCTGGTTGGTTCAAATATAAGTATATAAGTACGAACAAATAATAATATTTCTTTGTAGGTATATAGGTATACTAATGAATTAAAGTTATTTTAGGTTATCAAACGCAGCCTATTGACTAAAGCAATACACGATTTGGACTCGCACTTTGAGAAAACTGCCAAATGATACCAAAATAGTTTTTTTTTAAGAGTATGGAAAGTTTACCGTATGGTAAAGATACAGATATAAAATGAAAATAATACACGTTTCGAATAATTCAAAATTCATCGCTTTAAAAATATTTGTACCTGTACTAAAATACTGTTGATTTATGAATTAAAAAAAATATGAAGGTTTCCAAATCATATGTCTATGTTACGAGTATCACTGCTGAATAAAAGACCACCGGCTAAAACACAAAACAGTATAGGAGGATAGAATCGGCTTTTCTGTGGGCTATACCAGTAGGTAAATACTTACATGATGGCTCATGCATGCACCATCATAAGAGAGCTTTGTGTTATCCAGCAACATTCTACTTAAGTAAGGTTTATACCGAAAAATAATTTAAAGCAATTTTTTAATACAAAATGTATTTTCAAATCTTTATTAGATCCAACGGGATGTAATGTAACCGCGAAAGTTCTAACTCCACGCGTGCGTATATTCGCGTGCAGAAGTATAAGTATGAAAAATAACGTTCTGTAACTGCTATTATACCACGAGCTGTATAAAATTCTCGTAAATAAATAGTTTGATTTGTGTTTAACAAGAACTCAATTCGCAGATTTTCAAAAATAATCTGCTTATAAATAAAATGGACTAATGGGAACGGCTTATATTGTCGACTGTACCTACTTGTACAGTGGACAAGAGTGACCTTTATCTAACAGGCTAACATCCTACCTACTTATCAATTGCTCCGGGATGAAAGCGGACATCTCGTTTAGAATTGCACTGTAATGGCCATGAAAATAATATTTATATTTTTGTAAGCTAGCTAATGGCAAAACGGACCGTTGTACGCGAGTTTTGTTTTTTTTTCGTGTTCGTAACAAGCATACGTATCCTTTATTAAATGTTAGGATTCCGTGAATAGGATGTGGCGTATGGTAGTTTCAATTTTTCTACCGACTTCCAAAAAGGAGGAGGTACTCGACTGTTTTTTTATGTTTGTTACCTCATAACTTTTGACTGGGTGAACCGATTTCCAAAAGTCTTTTGTTTGAAAGCTGGTTGTTCCCGTGTGGTCCCATTTAAATTTCATCATTTTTATTCCATTTCATTTCATTTGGGTAAAGCAGTTCTTGAGTTACACTCCAATAACTGAATAGAATGGGAGTCGGTATCAAATATTTCAAATTGTACTTTTTGATTTATTAATACATATACAATTCTCATAGTAAACATTTAGAAACGTAAATAATGACATATTATACCGTAGGTATACCGGGCTACTTTGAGTTTGCTACCCGAAAAGTCAAAGTAGTCCCGTTGAGCCCACTTTGACAGTTTTTGGGGCTAGGTACTTTAACATTTAGCTATTTTGACAAAAATAAAACATCTATATTATTTTATATAATATATAAAAATGAACCCTTATTTCTCCTGTTCACGCTATAACTTGAGAACGGCTAACGGATTTCATTCATCTTTTTTAAATGTGTACTAATACTTCGTAGAAAGTGTTACTTTAAAAAATTAAGAAAATTGATCTCTATTTCCCTTGGTCATCGCATGAAAGAAAATGAAAAATATAAGGTTTTTTAACTTGATCACTTTTTGCAAAAGCGACTATGGGCCTTATATCAACTTACGAAAGATGGGATTTGCTGCGTGACCTGTTGCAAATGGGTATGTTGCGACTGGTCACGCATCAATTACTGCAATAATGGGTCCAGACAAGTCACAATTTGAAAAATTTAATACCGACTTCCATTTTATTCAGTTATTGGAGTGTAACAAAAACTACTGGACTGAATTCGATGAAATTTAAATGGGACACGGGATGCACCAGCTTTCAAACAAAAAAAGAATTTTGAGAATCGGTCCACCCTATCGAAAGTTATGAGGTAACAAACAATAAAAAAAAACAGTCATACGATCGAGTTCCAAAAGTGCGCGTAACAAAAGACAGAGAAAGAGGGTAGACAGATATGTTTGCTCTTAATGTTATTTCATCCACCCACCCGCATTCAGTCATCCCGCGATCATGGCGCTTGCAACAGTGTCGAAATATCGTGAGCTTTTCATCCCGTAAGTAGCAATATGTTTATTAAAATAAACTATTCTAACTGTATCTACATCAGTTAATAGTCTAATTTTTTTAACAGCATAAGCCGCTGAACTGAGTCTACTAGACAATTGTTTAATGTGGGGACCCCATTGCAATTTAGCGTCTATAGTAATTCCTAAAAAGACCGTTGACTCCACAAGGTCCAACCCTGTTCCATTTAATTGTATATTGGATTCTACTTGTTTCACATTTGGTGTCGAGAACTTTATACAATTAATTTCCTTGTCATTGAGGAGAAGATTATTTGTATTGAACTAATTCACAACTTTAGCTAATGCATTGTTAACATCGTCATAGTTTCATAACTGCCTTTTAATTTTAAATAACAGTGAAGTGTCATCTGCAAACAATACAATCTCGTGATTCTTCTCTACATAATAAGGTAAGTCATTAATATAGATTAAAAACATGAAAGCTCTCCAGGTTGACACCTTTCAAAAACTTATTTTTAATGCGTGTGAGGTTGCTGTTTTAGCACACAGCAAAACCAATTAATTTAATTGTTTTTTGTGATAGAAAAAGCTTGAATAGTAATTTTACCTTTTTGTAAAAATCTAAAAAAAGCCCCGAAAACAAGCCAAAGTAAGTTTAGGGGTTAGGGTTTAATGATTCTATAGTTTTAATATACTTTTCAAGTATTGTGAATTGTGAACTTAAAATATTATAATAGATAAATTGTAAGTTCGAATGGGTCAATGGCAGCTATGGCATCTGCCACGGTTTGTCCACGGAAGATGCGGGTTCGAATCCCATCCGAAGATGTGTAGTTTATCTCTCTAAAATTGACAAAACAATAAAAATTAAATCAAGTCACAGTCAGTCGAATGGAGGTGAGGTATTCTCACTTACGTCCTAGTAAGGTGGTGGATACATTATAAAAAAAAACTAGGGCGATTGTCGACGGGATCTCAATAACAACGTTGCTTGATTTTATACACTTTGTCTGCACTACACCTTCGCGAACACTTAACAGTTATACAACCGTGCTTACACATTCAAACTTGAGCAAACCTTGGAAAATTTTATAATACAAATGACCACCACATTTCTTAACGCTAATCCTTTCGGTTAGGATTAAATGTTTATTATGTGACCTTGTCCAGCATGTCTAGAAGTGAGAAAGTATGAAGAGTATTTAGATAATTATTACAGGCTTATGTGTTTGTCTAAGAACCGATATACATGGACCGCTCGAGCAGTTAGCCAGTAATCATTTAGCCATGACAGGCCGGTTGGCGCAGTTGGTAGCACCCCTGCCTTCTGAGCCGCTGGTCCCGGGTTCGATTCCCGGACAGATCAAACATTTGTGTGCATGAACGTGTCTGTTTGACCTGTGTCTGGGTGTGTATATATTTAAGTATGTATATCAGTCATTAGGTTACCATAGTACAGGCTCTGCCTAGTTTGGGACCTGAAGACCTTTGTGTGGATGTTGTCCCATATTATTATTATTATTCCTTTTATTCAAAATAAATCACGGATTTCATCCGGTCCTTTACAAAGGCATAAGTGGGGCTGTAGCCAACACTTAGAGGCCTGTTTGGTATAAAAAATACAAAGTAGTATAAAAAACCAGAAACTTTTGGATGGATGGTGACATGGTATATCTATTATAAAAATGGGTAAAATGGCCAGGCTATTGAAATGATTTTATTAGTGATAAAAAGATAGTGGGCTATGGAAGAGACTACGGCACCTGCCAAATTCAGTCTCATTTTAAAATTTTTGGGCATTTTAAAAAATTTTATTATTATTATTATTATAATCAAGATACATGGATCGCTCTTGCAGACATAGTCAATAGCTTGGAGCTGCCATTGATAACTGCTTGAGCAGTTTGTATTAACTGCTCAACAAATCAAACTTTCAATTCAGGTGCGGGAAGCCCGCGCGACGTGGAATAAAGGGCGCGGGTGGAGGTAACTGTTCGAGAGCAGTCGACAGCTCCAGCAGTCAGTATATGCCTGGCGACTGCTTGACTGCCAACTGTCCAAAGCATTTGCAACTGGTCGAGCGGTTTCATGTACTTATGTGTGTACGTAGAAGACTAGTTTATTGTTGCAGTCTGAAGCTGTCAGCATGGACTGCTTTAAGCTGCTGGTGTGTCTGGGGGCTTAAGCATGCAAATCGCGAGAGTCAAATATATAAAGCGGTTTTTAGTAAAAAAAATTAAAAGCACGTGATATGTTTGTACACGGTAGTGCTGCACCGTAACGATCACACAACGGTTTATCAATGGTCAATCCAACACTATACGCGTCAAATCACAAGAAGAAACACAAATACACGAAAATCTAACAATACCAATGATAGTTCTTGGGTTTTTTCCCGTCATCTCGCGCATGCAGTTTTGAACCGGCGTTACTTATTTGTAACATATTTTATTACATAAACTTAAATAATTTAACATTGTTGATCGGTTAAGATCGGATAAGAATAAGTCAAGCTCCGCTGCGAGCGCTTTGTATTTAGAAACATAAATCGTAATTATTGATTCAAAATAAATAATAAAAGTAAAGTTGAGGATAGAAATCAATAACATTTAAAAGCCCTATAAAGTTAGATAGTATTTTTATTAAACTATTGCCAAAATTAAATTATGTCTACACCATTAGCAGCATCAGACCCGCCACAGCCACCTGTTCGCTCGCCTTCGTTAGAAGTCGAGTGGTTTCGACCATTACGGAGTGAATAATGCAGATTGGCGAACCGGCCTGCAGGGCCTATTGATTAGTCGCTGGCGAATTCCACCATCATTCATTCATCCGTGCGTCGACGCGTCACTCACGGGCCATTTTTCGCCATTTTTTCGCCATTCGTCGCCAAAGTCCGCGGTACATATTTGATGGTCTGTCTGTCAGGAAGGAAGTGCGCGCGTAATTGGAACAGCCGCCGGATAAATTGTGACAAAACCCACGGGTTTCGGTATCGGACGTTTGTTAATGAGACTCCATTCAATTTGTTTACAGAATACATTTTTATGAAACAACTTCAAAGGCTAAAGATTTAATTAACAAAAAGGCTATTATTTCCTCGAGGATATTTTTGCGTAAACAACACAAGAATTAGGTTTGTATAAATTCTGGACGCTAGTTCTATGGAGGTATTAAGTTCAAGCTAAGTAATATCATTGAAAATATAACATAGCAAGTTATTATACTATAAAAAGTTAAAATATGGGCGACCGAGCCTCAAACCAATATCTCAGTGTGACGATAGCAGTACGTACAGTGCTACTCAAAACTAGTTCCAAGCCAGAGCATAAATACTAGATTATGCGCCTAGGGAGTAAAGCAGTGCTTTACGTCATGGACGGCCTATTGGACCCTGAGCCGTAACGGGGACTCTAGAGTTAATCCCTGTGCGCAGCGAGGGGACATAAACTTAACCTACCTAGACTAGAAAAGCGAGGGATTCAAGTCGCCCAAGACGAAGACAGGCATTACTCTCGAGGTGAATACTGTACTATTCGTACCGAATGCGAGACAATAAAAACTCAGGGCTTTATAAAAAAGCATTTATTTAAAAGTAAAATAAATTAAAAGTAAAGAATAATATTGGACACTTTTGTCCAGTTATGGAGGGACAGAGTAATATTTTTCTTAAAAACAGTTTATGGTTGTTAAAATATCACCAAATACTGTCTTTTGTTTCAAATTCATTACAATGGCGCCTTTTTGTTTTTCTGTGCTCTCTGATGTGACCAGTTCGATTTTCGCATAAACTCTCTTCACAATGCCCGTATCTACTTCGTACTAAGAGTTTTCCTACAAATAACGTACTAAATCCAAATCACTTTAATCCCTTGGGAGTTTCATACATCATTACCTCCCTAGAGATGTAATGCCCTGCTCAAGATTGCGATATATATAATTGGATATTGTCCAGCAGGTGGTGATTGGTTGATTGATTGATTACCTTCACGTGCGAGCTTTGGCTGTCACGGCACGTGATAGTATATAAAAAAACACAAGAACCCACTTCTTCTTATATAAGTCCTAAAACAGATGTTGTGCATCCTTATTGTCAATGCGATACACGCGTATGGAATGATTTCTGAAAGTATGATCTCTACAAAAATGCTGTTTATTATTTATTATTTTCCCCTATTGTAAAAGACTTACCGATACAACGAGATAATCCAATTGTCGGTCCAAACTCGTACCCAACAAGCGTGAGTTGCTTTCGTCTGTGTATTTCAGTGCGGTTTACCACTAGTTCTCGAATAGCATACGTTTTCTTTATCTGATTCTTAACTGCTCTCTCGCTCATCTATGTATTTTTTTTTGTAACTTTTGTCCCTTAATGAGCCTAGTTAATTGATTCAATTTTAGCAACTTTGAACGGATAAAATCAATTTTAATTTTATATTATTTTATCCCGATGTTTTTTAATTTCAATGTAGATATAAGTGAAAACCGAAGAAATAAATTGCCAGAAAAACACACGAAGCGAGTCTGCTTTTTGCTTACGTATTCACAACCTAGGTATGCCTCTCAATCAATATTTTTGAAAATTGCCTTGTAATTGAAAAGAAACATCAATTGTTGCTATTAGATAACTATATTATAATGTTTCTTTTTTAATTGTAAATATAAAATACATCTGTGAGCCTAGCACGAAAAATTGTGTAAATTTAGAGTACAATCGTATCGTTGATGTATACAGTACAAACTATAAATTATCTATGCCACTGTTTTGGTAGATTAATGATATAGTTTGCCCTGTACGATACGAATACGTTACACGTAGGTACATACATTTTCATGCTAGAGCCGCATAACTTTAGGCCCTGAAAAATTAGAAAACGCGTAAAATATCAATACAACAATCTATAACGCAGTAATAAAGAGTAAAGTTTTCTATTAAAACTCACGTGGTTTGTACACATTTTTAATATGAAAAACGGGAATCACTCACGTAAATAAGTCAAACCTTTCAAACTATAGTTTTAACCACATCCGGTGGTCTTTTTCAAGGAGAGTGCAGAACGCTAGCGATTGCGTCTAGCCTCGCACTAAGCGTGAGATCGGACCATGTACTTAATAAATAGTAATAAAATGAACGTTCTAGCCAGGGCTATATATTGTGTAGTGTAGGTACATGTTCAGTTTCAGTTGTTTCTTTTAATATGTTTCAAATTTTGATTGTTGGTTTTTAAAGGTAATAGGCAACTTTGTATTGTAAGTACTTATACTAGGTTTAATATACATAGAAGTATAATATCTATCTACACGGTACTACAGTGATATAATTTTCACATTCTCATTGGAACCAGAAACGGTTCACAAAAAGAATGAGTTACTCTTTCTCTATAAAACAACTATAACTTTGTACCTTCCTAAGATCAGAGTTAAACTCGCGCCTTAGGAGGATGAATTACGTATGTCTTATTATTTCATGTTCGATAGACTGCATTATTATGATTATTTACACAATTATAACATCTGTAAAATGGCTTAATATTTGTTGTTTTCTATTAAATGGGCTGATTAGCTTTAAATTTTTAATGTTATTTGGTATGTAATTGTACAGTTTTTTTCTTTATTTAAAGAGCTTTTTCGCTGTGGCGAATATGTCGCTCTGTATGGCAATATCAGTATACACGCAAACTAACACATTACATAGGTATGATTAAGTTACATAGTCAATCCCTACGCTTAAGACCATGTTTTGTACATTTGAGCTCAATCATACCTTTTGTATTTTCTTTCAGTAATTTGTTCTTGGTATCAGTAATTGGATATTATTTGATCGCCTTGTTGAACAGTTTTGAAAATTTGATTTCATGTTAAATTATATATTCGTGTGTATGTTTTTATTAAGCAATTCTCGTCCCTACATAAATACATATGTATGTATGTATTTTAAATTTATAAATTTGCGACAAAGACCTAAGTACTGATGGAGTTTGATAGTCAAAGTTATTACTCGTATATACTTACACTTATGCTTATTGTACTGAATTTGTGCAAAAGTGAACTCATTTTTATTTTTATACTAGCGACTGCCCGCGACTTCGTTCGCGTAGTAGGCTCGGCCTTCGGCCTCCTGATAACCTCACATCTTTTCTTGGTTTTTCTTTCATAAGAACCTTCTCCTGACTATTGTCAGATTAACACAACAAAAAAGAATTAGCGAGATAGTTCCACCCGTTCGTATAGCGTGACCTGGAAAAATAGGGGTTACATTTATAAAACTTAATATATGTGTGCGATTCTGCGACGCGTAGTAGGGCCAAGTACGAATATGATGCACAGATTTGTGACCGTATTACGGACGCGTCCGATTAGCCGATGGGTTTTATATGGAGCCGTCGATTGGAAATGTCCGTTGTAACGATTTGTCATACAATATTTTACATTATTTTCTATCAAAAACATACTTGTATTTACACATTTTCTTTGTACATTTTTTATTTTATCAATTCTCGATATTTGCAGATCTAAGCTCTTAAAGTTTTATTTAAATTGGGCATCATGATGATTAACTTCAATAATTAATTAATTTTATTTAAAAGAGAGAACTGCCGTATTAAAAAAATTAACTGAGCCACAGAGAAGAAGCAGCGGGAAATGCGGAGCTATTACTAAATTAGTGTGATGTAGGTAGTTTTTATTATTACTATATTAATTACGTTTATACACGCTCATATTTTATCATTATCAGGGAGGAGATCATTAGTATCACCTCTGTGGGGACGGCATGGAAACACACAATGACACATCACTTAATGTAGTTAAAAATTGTACTTACCTTACCTATCTAATGTTATTCATCTTTCTGGCTATGTTTAATTTACCTGTTAAAACTGTGAATTCGAAGAGCAAGCAGAAACCTACAACACAAGTTTATTCTTAGTGTAGGTTCTGCGGTCTTATTAATGTATACCAAACTTGTATTTTACTTAAGACAACAAACAAAGCATTGTATAAGTCTTCATTATAGGTTATTGGTATGTTTTTGGAAAATAAAAATTATTATTATTATTACTTCTAAAGTGGGCGATAGACGTATAAAGTTAAAGTACGCGGTTTTAAAGATCGTGAACTTACTTACTACGACGTCGGTGACACACGTGAAACTTACTCACTCTGTATTGCGATGTTGTGGGCAGAAGAAGCTTTGTGTTATTTAGGAATTATATTGTATTACATTTTAAAAACTATATAAATGATTTTTCTTGACGTTATCAATTGTAGCATCTTTGTCCACCTTAGTCACGTATAATTTCTAATAAATTATTATATGCTTGAAACATCATATTTTCGTCTCTGTTATTTCGGAAAGCTTCTATAAATTAGGTTAGCAGTTCATGCGAATAAGTTTGGAAATCGTCAATTTTGAGAAATTTCTGAATCACAATTAACGAAAAGTACAAAAACCTCACGGCTCGCGGCTCGCAGTGCTGCCACACGTACGAGCGGAGGCGGGTTACGAGCAAAATTTCAAACATGTCGGATTGCCAACGAACTTACTCGGCGGTTTTGAAGTATGCGTACTTAGGGTGATGATCACACACCAGCGAAAAAGGTCGTCGAGCCACAAGTTCGCGAACTTACTCGCAGGTCTATCACCCCTTTAAGATTCAAGAACAAACATTTGCTAGTTGGACAAGTGTAGGTAGAGGTAGAGCCATGGCCACCCCGGAAAAAGTAGCCTCAGAGCACTGCATTACGGTTTTCAACGCTTTCTCACATTGGCTTCTTTAATTTCACTAATGTTAAACCTAAAAGCACATCAATAAAGTTGGCTCACTACTGCTTTGATGCATAATGTCTAGCACTTAAAGGTGCCTAGACGTGATTTTTTACTGAAGAGTTACTATCCGCTCAAACATAAAAGTACACATTAAGTCAAAACTTTAAAAAAGGCTGTTAGCGTTACGGGTATGTATGTTGCCAACAGGTGGACTGGAACATTTAAGCTAACTGTAAGTAACAGATGGTGGTATAGCTCAGTGTTACGGTCCTGATAGCTAATGTGGTAGTGACACTGCCTGGTGAAGCACGAGGTCCCAGGTTCGATCGCTGGTCGGGCAAATATTTGTATTATAAGCAGAAATGTTTGTGCTCGGGCCTTCAATGCTAATGATTTGCGTATCCATGCCTTCTGCAACACAGGAAATCCTATTGTACGGTAATAAGTCTGTAAACGTTATTTTTGTTTCTTTAATTATAGTAGATATATTAGTAGATAAGTCATAGATTTATATATAAGATAAAATTTTATTATATATAGCTGTTATATCTGTATAAACTTGTTAAGCCTTATGTTCTATGTAGTTACAATATGTTACGTAAACAAGTTATAATAGGCTAATTTAACAGTAATAATCGAAGCGCTTGTAGCGGAGCTCGACTTTGCGATCTTAACCGATCAACACGTTAAGCAACACTTGCTGCGGTCAGGACTTGGATGGGTGGTATTATTCAACTGAGCGCTTCCGTGCTTCAGACGGCTCCGGTTGTTTGTCTTAGGACAACAGTCGTTAGGCTATGTCAAGGGCCTTCGGGCGGCCTGAAGACTTCGTCATGGGTTGGCCACTAACCTATACATCAATCCGCACTGGGTCCGCGTGGTGGATTATGGTCCAACTCCTCTCTCTGAGAGAGGAAGGCTCGAGTCCCAGCAGTGGGAACAAAATGGGCTGATTATGATTATGATGAACAGTAATAATATATGTGGTCCTCACCTCAGAAACTAGTTTTAAATAAACTGTATCTCTATTTATAAAAACACTGGTTTTTATAAATAGAGGAGTATTTTGCTGTAGTATTGTTATTAGCTTGTAATCACGATTACATTACTACAAATACGTAATACAGATAATTGTTTTAACATGTAACGACAATTAATATTCACTCTCACTAACTTTACAGGATCTTAGGGTTCCGTACCCAAAAGGGCAAAGCAGGGTGCTATTGCTTTCACTTAGTTGCCTGTTCGTCTGTAGATCACGGGTCCAAAATTGCTACGGGGTTTTACTAAAAAACCGAAACTTGTTAAGAGAGTGGTCTATATCTTATAATATTCTACATTCTAGCTACTAATAAAAACACCGATCAATAAATAAGTTTGTAAGCTACGAAAAACGTTATATAAGTATTTCTTAGACCCAAAACCTTCTTTTATGTTTGTTTATTTGAAGGGCTTTGTCGCTGAGCAACTATACTAAGTTTCGATATAAATTATGTGATATATTGACTTAAACCTCAATATTAGTAGATACGTACGGCACCCTTGTAGAGTGACACCTGACTCGCACTTGACTGGTTTCGGTATGACGTCACGTGCATGCCATTGGCCATCTCTAATAATTTTGTAAAAGTTCCTTAGATTTGGAATGGACGGACGTGCATACTTACATATTTACAAATATATTGAAATGCAATGATGTGAACTTGATTTTATATAACCTTTTTCAACAAGAAAAAGTGTAGCTACGAATGGGCGATGTTTTCTATAATTAAAAATGTCGAAATATTTTTGAATATTAATGCGGTGACTTCGCGATGCCATCAAAAAGGCTCGGGAGGCTTGTTTACATAATCGTTCCATTTGCAATGTAAAACAACGTCGGCCAACTGTTTTCTTGCTTTTTAATTCAAGTACAATGCATATTACTATGCATTTTTTGGCCTGAACAATACAGCAAGTCAGGGTCAACAATAAATTACAATAAAATTAACTTTGTTTTGCTAATTGTGGTGGGATTGTGTTCGATGTTAGCACTGGATGAAGCCGCTATTTAAATTTGCGGTTTCTTTTTAAAATACGTTTAAAAATTTGATCGTTTACTTTGAGTTGGGATCTATTTATTATTTACCTATTCGTAGATTTTATACGAATACGTACTAACTGTATTTTGTATGTTTGCCCGCTATTTTTACCCCCACCCAAATCGAGCAATTCTGTTATTGGAATAGGTTAGAACTAATTATAAGGTTCTTACTGTTGCTATCCTATAATTGTACAATACTGAAGCGGTCAGTAATGACTGCGTTGCTGGCAGCGATGATGATGGCTGAAAGCGTACCGCAGGTCCAGGCCATCACAGCGCGGTCGGTCAACGTCTTTATACCGCGGACAGCAAGGGTTGCAATGATAACCAAGTTTGATTCAGGCCGAGAGCGTAGCGTAGGTAAGCTATACTCTAGCTAGGCCATCATAGCGTGGCCAGCTGTGCAGTCATTGTAGACCAAGACTTGTATACTGCTTTACGTACTCAAATAATGCGAGTATTAATTAACTAGCTTAGAACTTATGCTAATACGAGTAATTTAACTATCTGACTATTTCCATTGCGCAATATTTCGTAGGCAAGTTGATATTTTTCCTTTGACTTCGGTGGGGATAAATTTTAAATCGCACCTTTTTAAAATATATTTTTAAATAATAGCTGCACCCCGTGGTTTTACCCGCGTGGTAATGGATGATGATGATGAAAATATCCTATGTAAATGATATTACCGATTTCGAAATCGGTAAAGTCGTTCTCAAGTTATAGCGTGACCAACGGAAATAAGGACTCATTCATATATAAAAAAAACTAAATAATTTTATAAAAACATTGCTTGGCGCTTTTGTCCCTTTCCCGCGCTTTTGTTGTTTTAAATTAGGCCATGATACTGTAAGGCTAATACCCAAATCAGGAGTAATAGTACATTGTTCACCGAGAGGAGAAAGTGACCGATTACCGTCGAGGGTGTCGTTTTAAAAAACACCCGAGATCGGGAATCGCACTTTCTCTCGAGTGATACATAGTGCTTTATACTACACCTACGAGGAAAATAAAAAACTAAATCTTTACTAATTGAAATTTATATTGAAATTGTTGCAGTTAGTGAAGCTTAATGTAACACTTTTTCCATTAATGTTTGTTTGAGATGTTTGCGATAATGTAGGAGGAATAACTGGCTGTGCTGTTGGCACTGCGCTCGTAGAACGCTGTGGTGCCAAAGGGGCAACTGGCTGCTGAGGGGCATCTGGCATCGCCGCGCTCGTTGATGGTTGAGGAGATGAGTCTTGATGCACATTAATCGATCCCGATATTTGGTTATTTATTCGTGTTTTGTTTTCTACGGAATTCTCTATGTAGCTTTCTGCAACAGCGGACGATTTCCAACCACCGTGACGTTTTATTGTGGTTAAATCAGCACCAGTATTGGCAAGAATAGTCGCTGAAGTTCTGCGAAAGCAGTGGCCAGTGTATTCTAGTGGATTGAGTAAATTAAGGTACGAAGCTATTTCTCTTGGCACAGTACTTATTTTGTTTTTCCCAATTACTTGTTTCGTACATTTTTTGTTTTTATATTGTAGTAAAAACCGATTGGTTTTGGGGTCACTGGGGCGAATTTCGTTATATTTCTTCACTATCTCATAAAATAAGCCCGATATAACAAATGATCGCTGAATTTTGGTTTTTGTGTTAGGAATATTGACGATTATTCCATTTTCGAGGATTTCGATATCGTCTGTTGTCATATCCACAAGTTCTTGCGAACGACAGGCCCCATTTACTCCTAAAATCAAAATAACCTGTAAACAAAAATATCAAACATGAAAACCTAGTAGATTTCTACTCATAAATAGGTACGTAATAAATTTTAAACCAGTGCATTTTGTTCATAAACAAATATTTGTCATCTGGAGCATTCTGCAAAAAGGAATAAACATCCTTTGTAGTAAGCACTTTTGATTTCTTACTACGAAATCCCTCCGACTTTCTTTTCAGAAATGCTGTAAGTTTTTTGTATTCTTGAATATTTATGTCGTTTCTTGTCAATATAGTACTTTTCAACATTGAGTACATAGACCATAACGTACTTGGTTTGTATTTTTGCGCTTTTTCACTGAAATAAGCTAGCAAAACAGTTTCAGAAAAAGATGCCGCATTTTTTTCACTTTTCCATTGCAAAAAATCGTCATAAGTTTTATTATATTTTTTAATTGATTTCTGTGGTAAAAGGTTATCAATCAGTATTTTTGCTGTTTCCTTCAACTGCGGCGGAGTTAAAAAATCTTCATCATCACTATCACTACTTATCATTTTGATAGTTTTATTTTACTTTTCTACGAAAACTGAATCCTCAAACAACACACAAATTGAAAATGGCGCCAATGGCGTCTGCAATTTTCACATGTTCTTTTTTCAAATTGTTTGACACCATCCAACACACAGCTAGTGGCCAGTGTCATTTTGCGAACTTGGAGATAAAAACTCACTGTAAAAACTTTTTGGCTTTTGATATTTAGGTTACCAGCGCATAGTCTTACCCAAAATTAAAAAAGAAAAACCACGTAAGAAATGGATTTTCATACACTTTTCTCTCCCGCTCAGATGCGTTTTCTCGCCGCATATTTGTTCGATATGCAATGACGTACTTTCTACCGTAAATTTGATAAAGTATCAAGGTACTTTCCGAGCAGGTGTAGTATAAAATCTTTTTGCACCTCACTTTTTTTAAACAAATCTTGACAATGAATTAAATTGCTGGTAGCTAAAACTTTATAACTATATAACTTTTTATAATAAATTATAACTTTTAAACTCACATACAACTTTGCTTGCGCCTTTTCGAGTAGTAGCGCGGTAAAGTCGACTTTATGGTCAAAGAAGATTATCAAATTAATGTAATTTTTGAGTAAATTGCATTAACCATAATATTATTTACATAAGAACTAGTATTCAGTGATACCATGTAAACACGAAAAGTTCTACAAGTTGGGTAAATAACTTAATAAGTAGCGCCAATAGAAGATACACAACATCGACTTGCAGTTTTAAGTATGAAATATAACTTTTGATATCAAATTTAAAACCAAATTAAGTACTTGTGTTTGAGTTTTCGCCGCAGGCCGCAATGATAGCCAGCTTGCGGCGAAAACTAAATCATTCCGGAAATCATTACCGGGTTGGATTAGACCCCTAGTCGTATGCAGGATTCTCATCTTAAGGCGCGGTCCAATCCTAATTTTAAAACAATTTACGGTGCTTTACATAAGGTTGAGAATTGCTTACCAGAATGGACGATTTAATGCTAAAATTCAATTGAATACGTGCTAATACTTTTTATATTTATTTCGTACAATCAAATGATTAAATTTTAATGATAAAAGAGTCCATAGTTCACTAGTAAATTTCATTGGGAAGTCGAATATGATACATTTATTGAAATATACTTGCCCGTAATTAAATAAAAATGCTTTTTCCCACGAAGCACGTAAGAAAAATTGCAAAATTTAGGGAATGTTGCCGAATTTTTTCTATCGAGCCAAGTTTGCTCAACCGTGTATTGGCTCCCATCCTTCATAAGGACGTATATTCAATTTACACTACGTTTTTTTTTAACTTCGGTTATTAGGTTTAAGCGTCGAAAAACGAAGTTTTCGCGAAGTCGAATCATGACATTTGGAACTCATTTCGCCTTAAGGGGTTTTTTAGTTTTTTCATACACAAAATCATCACCATCATCTCAGCCGTAGGACGTCCACTGCTGAACATAAGCCTCCCCCATAATTTTCCGAAAGGACCGGTTGGAAGCGGCCTGCACCCAACGTCGTCCTGCAAACTTTATCAGGTCGTCTGTCCACCGTGTCGGTGGACGACCTACGCTGCGCTTGCTGGTCGGTGGTCTCTACTCCAGAGCCTTCCGGCCCCATCGGCCATCTGTTCTGCGTGCTATGTGCCCTGCCCACTGCCACTTTAACTGGCTAATCTTCTGGGATATGTCGGTATCCTCATTTCTGATCACGTAGAGAAACGCCGAGCATAGGCCTCTCCATAGCTCGTTATGCGACTTTGAGCTTACTTATGAGGCCCATAGTAAGAGACCACGTTTCAGTGCCATAAGTCATCACTGGTAACACACATATTGGTCGAAGACTCTTGTCTTGAGGCACTGAGGTATTTTTGACGAAAAGACTTCGCGAAGTTTCCGGAACGCTGCCCAGCCGAGTTAGATGCGACGATTGACCTCTTTCTCGAAATTGGACCTGCCTACTTTGACTGTCTGTCCCAGGTAGATGTATTCGTTAACAACTTCGAGAACTGAGTTCCCAACTGATATTCGGGTAGGCACAACATGGGCATTAGACATAATTTTCGTCTTGTCCATGTTCATCTTAAGGCCTACCCGTTGGGAAACTCGATGGAGGCCTTTGAGCATTGTACTGAGGTCTTCCATGGATTCTGCCATGATTACAATATCGTCGACAAATCGAGGGTGTGTGATGTATTCGCCGTTTATGTTAATGCCAAGTCCTTGCCATTCCAGAAGCTTGAAGGCGTCTTCCAATGCAGCAGTGAAGAGTTTCGGAGATATAACATCTCAATAATCTCTTGGTCAAAGTGTAATTTTTAAGTAAAGTGTTGTCACCTTTCTTGAAGAACAGCACCACCACGCGTTTGTTTCATGCTTCTGGCTTTAATCCTTCGAGTAAGACGGTATTAAAGAGCTTCTGAAGAACTTTAGTAGGTACTGGTGTTCCGTCCACTTTCAGAAGCTCAGATGTGATACCGTCATCACCCGGCGCCTTGTTTTTTTTAAGCTGTTTCAAGGCCATCCTAATCTCATGCAAGCCGATGTCCGGGATATCTTCGCTATAAGGTTGAGTCAGATTGGCTCTTGGTTCTTTGGCCGAACTGCTAACAGGTTTAGCGACCGAGGAGTATAAACGTCCGTAGAAACTCCCAACCTCTCCTAGCACTTCTGCTTGGGTCGACGCTACACTGCCATCTTCTCTCTTCAGCTTCATCAACTGGACTTGAACACTTTGGAGCCTTTTTTCCGCTCTATCGTCTGTTTAATACGATTTGTATTAAACATCCGGATGTCGAGTCGCAAGGACTTCCATATTCGTCTATTGAGCAGCCTATATGCTTCAGCATCATCCGAAGACTCCTGTTTTAATGAGCGTCGTTCAGTCATGAGGTTGAGGGTATCGTTGGAGAGTTTCTGTAGCCTATCTGTACGGTGAGGTTTACTTGGAACCCACTGTTTGGACAGTTTCTACTAACCTGAAATCTCGTCCACTGACTGACTGACTGAATCGATGTTTTCAAGGCAATCGAAGCTCAAGTTGAAAGCTCAGAAGTAGGTCGGACCGGAACAGACGAGACCTCTCAAGTTTGACATTAATATTCAATATGCCTTTTACCATACGGTGATCACTACCGGTTTTCACCCTTTGGATCACGGAGACAACAGTGAATATTTGTCTCTTGGTGGTCATAATGAAGTCAATCTCATTTCTCGTGGAACCATCGGGACTCAGCCAGGTCCATTTCCTATGAGGTGGCTTCTGAAAGAAAGAGTTCATCAAAAAGAGTCCCTCTTTCTCCAGGAAGTGAGCCAACCTCTGTCCCCTACGGTTCCGTTGTCCATAACCAAATGAATGACCTTCAGCGAATATCGTTTGGATACTCTGAGTATTAGGTATGCGACCCTATTAGAAACGTTATCGATCGTAACTATATATATAACTATGTTGTTAGTAAGGGACTTGTGGACGAGAAACCCGACACCACCTTGGGACTGTTGGTCGCCCTCCTCGTAGTAGAGTAGGTTACCTGATTTCAGGGTTATCGTGTCCTCACCCGCTCTACGGACTTCAGATAACCCCACGATGTCCCAGTGTAACCTACTCATTTCTCCTTTCTCATCGTGCGTATGTTGTGTGTTATCAGGGCCAGTCGTCGTCATTGGGGGCGGTAGCCGGGGGTCTGCCGAGAATTCTTAGCACCCTTAGCACAGCTGCCCCACCGTTACCGTGGCCGCTACCGTAGACAGGAATAGCGGGGCTGCTGGGGACTGGGGGCCTGGTTCTTATTGTGTCCTTCATTGGACTTGCCAATACTCGCCACGCTTGGCAGACGGGTTACCGAGCGCAGTTTTAGGATTTTATACTGGGAAGGTGCTGCTTTCCCGTCCACCTTTCGAATGTTATCCCTTAGCCGCCTTCTACGGCACCCACGGGTAGAGTTGGGGGGGTACTATTCTAAGCCGGCATCCCACGGCAAAATATTCACTTATAACTTAAAACAAAATACAGTTAGTAAATATTTGGAGTCTTCTCCATACAAACGTATTCTATCTTCTTCGTTCTCAGGATCTTTACAATATTGCCGATATTTTCATGTGACATAGATATTGAACGCTAGCATTTCTCCACGTTAAGTTTTTAATTAGTTAAGTACTTCATTAGGAAGGTAAGAACCAGGTAGGAAACAGGCAGCTCTACGGAATTTCGAAGGGGCAGCCGCCTTAGAACTAACTTAGCAAAAAAACTAAACATAGCGACATCTTCAATATCTATTCGTGCGGCGCATAAAAAAATTAGCACTACGTATTAGTGTTAAAATCCAAAATATAATAGGTAAATAAATACGTCTGCATGGAGAAGATGTTAAAGACGTACTAACGAGATAAGTACTGATCTGTAGTTCCTCTACTCTACTCCTCTACTCTGTTCCTAACTCTCTAGCTTCGGTTGGCTCTGATGATGTACTTTAGTATTTGCCTTGCTACGCTTGGGAACTAGGGGCTATTAGGTACTTAAGGTACTATTAGGGTCGTGTTCCTTTATGAACCGAAATCACTGGCGTCGTTTGCACCCGTTCCCTTACAAACCTACGATCATCGTGAGCGGCTCGATACGTCGTCGATGACGTCACACCCACTGATAACACCCACGTCGCGACCACAATGCTCGCGGATGGAAGGTGGGCAAAAGCCCAAAAGCGGTCGTTGCGAGCTGTCACTGTCAAAACATCATACGAGTACGTATAGGATTATTGACAGAAAATTCGCCGCGCATTTCACGACCGCGTGAGTGTTCTATTCTGATTAGGCATCAAACGCATTGGAACCAAAGGGAACGGCAAACCGGGGCGCGACATCTGTGTCACAGTACAAAAATGCAGATTACCGTGGGTGAGTTGTGAGCGTTTTCTGCGCTTACCGGAACACACCCTAGGTGGTCCCTAGGCCTCATACAATAAGAGTATCCCAGAGAAGACGGAATTAAAGAATATTCCCTTCATCGTCGGTAAGTGAATCGTAAAAGGCGAGGTAACCCGACTTACCTACTAAATGGTAGGCGTCTTGTACCGTCTTGGTTGGTACCACCGCAGTGCCAGATATTCTACCATAAAGCAATAGGGCACAAGCATTATTGTGTTAGGGTGTGAATCGCGCTGAAGCAAGTGAAATAACTAAGCAGAACCAAGCTAGTTTGGGATCTGAAGACCTTGTGTGGATGTTGTCCCATATTATTATTATATTATAAATAAATACAATTTAGAATCCTTCAATGCGCTTCTCTAGGCGCAAAATCTGTTACTTAATATAGTTTTGGTAGGATTATTAACACTACGTGGGTATTTCCTTGCAGCTATGAACCTGGTCATCATGGGGGTGGCGATTAGTGCAGCTTACGGCTGCACTAATGGTCATTCCTTGATTCCTTCCATCTTCGCTTTCCACCAGGCGAGAGGGAGGCACTTTGACGAACCATTATAAAAAAAAGTAGGAGTAAAATGGATTATTAAAACAACGATTAATTTATAAAATTTTATTTTTCTTCTTCTTCCTGCTCTCTTAGGCTAAGTATGTATGTTCTTTCTTTGTGTACTGGTAACACCACAACTGTCCCGAAAACTGCACAATACTCGAGGCTAGAACTGATAAGTAGCACTTAAAGTCTTTAGGTAACTAACGAACTAATTAAGTACTTTCATTGATTATCTCTTACGTTGTAATATAAAGAATTCCTTTTATATGAGTAGATTGTAGTTACGTACTATTAACAATCGTAAGGGGATTTATATTGTACTTATAGACACTATTTAAACTTAATTATCACAATGATTACATGAACGTTATTTAAATTTAAGTAGTATTTATGAGTACTAGTATTTAAAAAAAAATGAACTTTGATTGTAACCTTAAGTATTTGCAGTTTTTCATAAATTAAACGATTAGATGGCAAGACTAAACGCTAACATTACATATATAATGCACTTACATACATCAATACAGGAATATTTCTATGTCATCACAATGATCTGGGTAAGTAGGTACTTATACATGGTTATAGGTTAGTCGACCTATTCCCGTTAAGTGCGCTTAGTTTACATCGTTTTAACTGATTTGACAATGAAAAACCGTATCTTAAATCTAACCGTTAAAGAGATATTAAAATTTTTAATTTAAATGTGTAACTGTTATTATTACTATTATTTGATTTTTACATGTAAAATAAGAAGCTTTAGGAGCTCAATAACCAATATTGTACGTAAAATGAATAAATAAGTTGTTGTAGACGATTACAACTTATAAAAACTAATAAATAATAAAACAATTAAACTAAAATATCTCGAAAACGGTTAGATTTAGGATACTGTGTTTCATAAAAATGTGTCATGTATCAAATCAGTCAAAAACGATGTAAACTAAGCGCCCTTAACGGGAATAGGTCGACTAACCAATAACCCTGTAAGTATGTTTTGTATAAAGCACACTGCAAGACTGACCCAAATGCTGAAAGGTCGTGCTAACAGTTCCGGCCAGCATTTTGCCCAAAATCCAATTAAATATTAGTTTGATGTCTCTAAAACCAAAATATCTAGTGGTATGAGCAGATGCATTTCTAGTAGATACGTATAAAACAGGGTTCGAAATTATCAAGATAAATATACGTGATTATTATCGCGATAGTAATGATAATTAGCTGATAATTTCCACTACCTAACAATCTTTATGTAACTATATTAATCAATATTTACGTTACAAGGTAGGAAGGAGTAATAAATTATACACATTTGTCGATCAAGGTTATTTTTTATTTAGTTGGCTATAAATGTATGATTAAGAACATATATTGCATACATACTGATTAATTAATTTAAATTTATGAGTGGAATATTATTCAGAACTAAACAAATCGACACGCAGTTGTTTAATGCGCGACGAAAAGTGTCAAATTAAATACGTACCTACGAGTGCCACTGTTTTTAATTTTAGAAATTAATATTATCAGTATATTTATTTTGATAATTATTAAAATATTGTAATTATCGAAATTTATAGAGAGAAAATCATCCATCCTCGGACGGGATTCGACCCCGCGACTTCTGACTCTCCTTGTCAGACGCCATTGACCAACTAGGCCACCGAGGTTCGGGTCCGAGCATCGAATTTTAACTCTCTATTTGACTAACCGTCTTGCGGGGACGGAGCGACATCTATTGGACAGTTTAACGGTACCATCCAACCGAAAGAAGCATTATTTAGAAATACTTAAACTTTCGTATTGACATCGCAGCCCTTGTAATTTTTATAGTATTACTTTTTAAAGCACTAATGCCTGCTTTAGCGATCTCAAAAATTTAAATTATATATAGGAATCTCTATAAATTTCAATGTTTGAGATCGCTAAAGCAGGCGTTAGTGCTTTAAAAAGTAATACTATAAAAAAAAGTAATTATCTCTTCGAACCCTTGTTTACGATAAAAAACATTTGATGTTAAGTTGTATACTTATATTATTTATTCATTTTTATAATATAGGAGCTAATAAATAACGTCGAAGATACACAAAAAGGAATGTTAGCGTTTAAGGTTACTTACATTCGTTAATTATTGTAATCAATTTATTAATTGATTGAAACAAGTTAAATAGACGGCAAGATATTATATCAATATATACAGAGACCGTTAATAGCTCGAATATAAAGTTCAAATTCAAAGATGTTGGCATCAAAAATTATTGCTACGAAGGTTCGCACCTAAACTTTAGGTACGAGATGTGTCTACTTATTATCTATATATTTATGACTAATATTTACAAATATAAACGAATAATGATAACGAGCGATCGTTTAACAGCTCAATGTTATGAAACAACGAATATATTCGAGATAAAATATTTACAGAGCAATATTGCAAATCACAGAAACGCGTGCGCAAAGTGTAGCAGCTACGATGAAATATACATAACTGGTTGTTAATAATAAACTAGTAACACATTGTTTATTGGCAAGAATTGTCGTTTAAAGGATTTAATAATAAATAATCACAAGGGCAACTGATCATGGTTTAAAGCATTTTTTACTTGCTCAACAAAATATATCGTTTTTACCACCTTACCATAAAATATCGTAAGGTAAAATAGTGATTTGCATATTGTTTCATTTGCGCATAATTATTATAAAATTAAATACTTAGTACGTGGGTATGATACGCTCAATAGTTACAATGGGTAATTTCATTTGTATATTTTTTGCCCGAAGAATAATAAATACAGATAAGTAGGGAATTATTAAGTTACAACATGACTAATTTAGTATTACTTTTGAAAGGAAATTGCTTACGTTTACGATACGAACAGAAATAACAATTCCCTTTATTATTTATACAATATCATGTAAAGATATGTCATTAGCGGTTCAACAATCCATCAGTCATCACTTCAAATAGATACAACACACTTGTGTTTAACACATATCTTTCACAATACTTAAGTACCAGTAATTGGAAATTTACAGCGAGTTAAGTTTTACATAAATTGCCATTTTCACAACCGAAATTAAATATGTAATAGTTACTAAAGTATAATTTAACAGTTCAACGATACTGGAAAAACTACGCCCTACAGAACATGTGTGCGAGTTTTCGTAGGGCTGTAGTTTTTCTATGTTCTAGAGTCTGTGGCACAGCACTATCACTCAGCGTTCTCGTCTGCGGGTGGTTGGAGCTTTACGGGAGTAGACGTGGAGAGATCGAGTGCTGGTTCTGACGGGGCCGACGGTCCAGCCACGGGCAGGCATAGCGGCAATGGCAAGCTGGGTACCTCTGCCGTGGTCGGCAGCGGACGCAGGTATGCCGTCGGCACCGGCTGCGGTGGCAACGTGCTCGGGCTTGCCAGCACCGGCTGCATGCAGCTCGACATCACCGGCGCCGGCGGGCTCCAACACGCCGCACTCGCAGTCTCCGGTTTCATGCCCGCGGCGTTCAGGTACGAACACGCCATCATCTGTGAACAAGTACGAGAAGACTTTAGCTTCCTATAATTTTGATGAGCTCCGTGATAACGTAAATTGCCCGTGTAATTTTAGAGAGTAGATCGGAGTACAGGAGCTTCCATAAATAATGAAATATGTAGTATTATGAGATGAGAGGTCTAAAGAATTCGCGGATGGTGCGAGGGGTGGTACCTACTCTAATCACGCTAATGGCCAATGCGCCGCTCGCGCCCCGCGCCCTGTACCGCCCGCCGTCGCCCCCGGCTTCGTTTCAAGGAGGCTTTCACGCTAATGTAGAGTGGGCGCAGGAGCAGTTCAATCCTAAATCGTATCACACGTTCGCCGACCGACTACTTTATAATGTTCGCTTCTGGTGTTCTTACATATATTACTCTCAAATACATTTATGCACCTTAAACTGATGTATCCATTAATTTTGTTAAGGCATACGATATGTGACGCGTATTTATATTTGTGTTTTCGTAGCGAACCCGACGTAAGTTTCTCACGTTCTGAAATATATCGCAAGTAATTGTAAGTAAAGCATTTAGTAGCTATATATCACAGGACCGGGCCCGGTGCACGCCGCTCGCGTCCATTTTTCACACATCGCTGTAAAATTGATTACACAATATATACGAGCACCAGCCTTTCCTCCGGCCACTAGTTTGTATACAACAGGGGAATAAGGAATCTCTTGGAGTGTTTATGCAATGCTAATAGAAACGTCCAACGAAACAATGGAATCGAATCTTGAATTGATTTATAAGCCGTCCACGAATTATATAGCATTGTAATAATAGGTAATAGTTATTGCTGCGAACAAAAGGTTGAACACAATTGGCATAGTTCGTTACAGCAGCTGCTCGCGCACGAAGTCTGAGCCGACAATGATATTCTAACTTTAATATTTATTGCAGTTGATCAACCGCCTCGAGTTATCGTACCAGCTTATAGACGTCCTACACGAGCGCTCGACTCCACGTAAACTTGAATTAAAAAGACGAAATTTCATGCATAAATTTAATTTATTCGAAAGCTACAATCTACGCAAAGTCTTTAAACAAGCAGAACTTAATTAACTTGACGCCATTGTAGCCCAGAATGTAAAGTGCATAATTAAACCCTTTACCTAAACGCTTCGGTTAATGCTTTAGCGTCGGTATTGCTTTAGGAGACCTAAACTCTCCTATGAGAATAAACAGAGTGAAGCAGCACCGGACGAGCTCGCCGCACTAATGAATTAGTGGTGTTGTGCTGACCCCTGCCCCGTGGCCGGTGCCCGGTGGGGATGTTGCGATTAAAATATAATTAGCCGGCGATCGTTTTGCCATCAGGCAGGTGGCTCGCGCGGCCGAGGCGGCAAGGTAAATTAAATAGTCGTATAGGGTTTCCATAACGTGCACGGAAGCTCGCTTATTGCCTAATAATAGAGCGAGGGGGACGTGGGATCTTGTACCAACGTCTGATTAATTATTTGCTGTCGGCGGGCGGTCGCTTGGTTAAAAATCGCACTGGATATTGTTAGCGAGTAATTAATATAGTGCGGGATACGGGAGAAGGTAACGATATATTAATTGCTATCACTGAAACAACGCGACTAATAAATCACGTGTACTAACTACTTTCCAGTATTAATGAATTCAAACGGGCCGCGATAATTGCGTACCTAATTACGGCGGACGGGGCTGTCTAATTAATCACTGTCAGATTATGAATTAGGAATGGCGTTAATTAAACATGCATATTATTTGTGGTGGGGATGTATTACCGCAGGGCGTCGTTTCCTCTTATTGTTTCGCGGGTGGAGGGGGAGAATGTATGGTGAAACAATTAGGTTTGAAACTAGTAGGATGTGTTACTCCCTGCGGGACGCGGGACGCGGGACGAACACGGTTACTGAGGCGCTTGAAAAGAAATCGTACTTCGTGCGTTTTATAGTTTGTGATTCAAGGCAAGGGTTTACAGGCCGTTCTAATACTAGGCCATGATAAGTGTATACTAGTGTCGCAAAATAAATATATCTACGGCAAATATTAAAATTTTAATACACGTTATAATACGAGTATTTACACAATCAATATTGTTATTGTTTATTTATTAAGCTTTTTTATTATTAAAAAACGTGTTTAGATTTGAATTGCACTATAGTGACTTCTACTTAACTGGAGGCCGATCCTACTATTTCACAGCTATCAACAATCTATCCCTCTGCAACTGCAGTTTGACTCCTGTTGTCATTAGATCATAACCCAAAAAGTCCTTCTACTATCTCTGAAGACAAATTAGAGCGTAACATCATCTTAAACACTACACATTAAATATATATTTAACATAATATATACAGGGTGACTGGTTGAACACTTTACATATTGATATATAGTGCTCAGTACTCGATTCTCGTTCTAATTAAGAAAAAAAAATAGGTGCCTAATATTTACCTAATTTAACTTTAATTGTCTACTCAAAACAATAAACATGGTCACTCGCGGCGCGCGTGTAGTAATAAAAGCACGGCGCGGCCGGGCGGGCGGCCGACGATCGCGGCATCCTTTGGCGGGGCGGGCGGCCGACGATCGCGGCATCCTTTGGCGGCGCGGGCGGCGCGGCCCTTTGGGTCATTAACCCCGTTCGGACGCAGCTTGATTCCTTTGAACGCGGCGCGGCGCTTTGGGTCATTAACCCCGTTCGGACGGTGTCCATAATTTTCGAGTTATAGCACATTAATAGAATGAAGGTTTCCTCTGTAGTTTAACGGTATTTTTTTAATTTTATTTTTTTAAACGTTTCATGTGACCATGAATTATCATGTCCTTGTTTATGTAAAGTGTTCAACCAGTCAGTCTGTATATGAAATATATATGAAAAAATATTTACGAGACCGAAATCCGTAAAACGCTGTTTTTTCGTCGCACAGTTTAGACATACTAGTTACTGATACAAAATTTAACAAATATTGTGCATAGTTAAGAATTTAAAAAAACTTATATTGCACTATCTACTCTTACTATGAGCCTCATAAGTAAGCTCAAAGTCGCATATGCTAGCTATGTCGTAGCTATGGAGAAGGCTATGCTCGGGGTTTCTATACGTAATTGAATCAGAAATCAGGAAATCCTTAGAAGAATGAAAGTAACCGACATAAACCAGAAGGTAAGCCAGTTAGAGTGGCAGTGGGCAGGGCACATAGCACGCAGAACAGATGGCGAATGGGGACGGAAGGTTCTCGAGTGAAGACCACGGACCGGCCAGCGCAGCGTAGGTCGTCCACCGACACGGTGGAAAGACGACCTGATAAAGTTTGCAGGACGACGTTGGATGCAGGCCGCTTCTAACCAGTCCTTTTGGAAAATTATGGGGGAGCATAATTTTTGTATGTGTGTGTCCTACGGCTGAGATGATGATCATGATGATGATGATATTTATTAAACTGTATAACTTAAATTGTTGTGCTAAACTGCCCATCTCAATCATCAATCAACTCATATATCTGACTCATATTGTTTTGATAAATATCGATAAAACGAAATGCACTGGAACTTTGGAAAATTAAGACTGATTTGGAGAAGGTTTCGTGATTTGTTACTCACTATTCTGGTTATATTAATACGCCCTGAACAAACATATTACTTGCATGTGAGGGTTTATCATCGTGATTCTACTCATTTTCACCAACGCACATTTTAAAGCTAGCGGTAGACATGTCTTTGGCTAATCTCATACGCGCATAATGGCAGCAATTCGCTTGTTAAGAACACCAAACTAAACTAGCAAACTATAGTATATTTTTCGTAAATTATAATACTATTCCATTCATGCTGAAGTCCGAATTCGTATAACGCTTGCGAAGACAGTTTTTAAATTTAACATTTCTAAGCAGAAATGTCAAATTAAAAAACTGTCTTTAAAAAAATGCCCATAATTAAACAATTATAGGTATTTTAGTGCAAATAATCGTTATGTATCTTTGTACTCTCTAAACTGATGTTAAACTACCCACATGAGTATAATAATCATATTTTTAGAATTGGCATAAGTGTTACGAAATTCGCCACATTCGTGGATTTTCGTATCAACAGAATAAGACTACCGCCAAACCTCATATGGAACCCTCGTTGGTATTTTACCTGGGACCTTCAGGGTCATAAGAGCGTGAAGAGCTATATTGTGCACCCAATGTAGAGCAACGCCATACTACACATCGATGTGAGTGGAATTTTGCTCATTAGAAGTTTGTTGTTCCATATTCTACTGTCTCTATTGTACCATGATTTTAATGAGTACATAATAACAGCATTTGTGTTACAATATCGCATATCGGCAATGATTGCGGGTGCATTGCGGTCGAGGGGCCGGTCGCGGTGGGGTCGCGCTCTGACCCGCTCTATGGCCCGGCTGCTCGGCCACGTCCGTGACCCGCCAAATTGCACCTTTTACACGATACCTCACTCTGAAATTGCTTATAACCCATTTATTCTGTTTACATCCATAAAATGGTGGTAATCACGATGTTTTCATACATGAGATACATATGAAAAATTTGAAATTTTTATAACCGACTTCCATTCCAAATGAAGATATGTATCTACAAAATTGTAAACTGTCGATGGTAAATTATTGTTCAAAATGGACTACTTGAAAACATTCATCAAAATCGGTTCACTTAGAAAATTCACACATATAAATATCGCTGTCTTTTTTTGAAGTCGGTTAAAAAAGAGAAAACTACGATATATGCAATTAATATATTTTTTAAGACTAATATTATAAATTAAATATATTTATTTACTCTTTCAACACAAAACTACTTTGATTTTGCAGATACGATTTCACAGATATTTTAACATGACCTGAAATAATAATAAATAATAAGTAATAAACATTTATTTATTTCTATTCAGAAAGTTTCTTCTGGTAATCAGATGTATGTATGTACACAAAATTACTTAACTTTAATTACTTAATATTGAAATAGTACATATATTCAAATTCGGGAAAAAATACATGATTACCTGTTACGCTCGTTTTGTGGAATTTTTAACAAACACTCAGACTGTAAACATACCATCATCATCCTACTGACAATCAGTGAAAATGTAAGGGGATCTGTAACATAAAAAATCCCTAAAATCCCCATAGATGGTGAAAGGTGGGCAGGGACAGGGTTACACTCGCATTTCGCAAGTTATGCCTTAGGCGCCATGTAGAGGTCTATCGTTATATCCGGGCACAGTTTCGCTCTCAAAATTACTACAAAGAATTTATTGCTACCTAAATCAAATAACATTTCGTCAGACCCTAAAAATCGATCCGAAAAAATACGTGACGCCAATGGGCCAAACTCATATTATCTTGTTATACGGTACGGTATTATGAAAAATCATACAAAACTGTGAAAACTGAAAACCAACTCAGCTGTTGACAGTGCATATAGAAAATACAAACAAAATTCGACATCTTGGCAAATAATCGTGATGCCTTTTCCAAGGCCGTAACTCACACACGGGAATTCACTATTATGCCTCAGATGATTATTAAACTGTCTACCTCTCTAAGGAAGCTGTAAGTACACAATCGTATGTGCGTTCAATTTAATATCGAACGCTGAATAGAAAACGGTCGTGCGATCACAATGGCCCATCGGCATTCCATTAACTAGCAGTGCAAACACGGGACGCGTCCGGGCACTAACTCAATACGAAACGATTCCTGCGACCGATACTCGCAGTCTCGCACATTCGGCACATTCCTATTCGATTGTAACAACCTAACAACACTAACGACTGTTTATATTGGCAGGATCGGTCCGATCCGCCCGGACCGGCGCGGCGACAATCAGACCCCGTCCGCCCTACTTTCGCGAGACAATGCAGTCTCGGCCTAAATAATTTAATAGTTGTAGTCGGTGGCGCTTGGAGCGGTCAGTAAACAGTTGTGCGATAGCTGGACGACATCGAGTGCAGCCAGTAGACATCGTTGACCGGCTGGTGCTTAATCGGTGTGTATCAGATCGAATTATCTGAAGCAGATTGTGAAATACGAGCACGTATGCCTGTTAGATACAGATCTGCAGAGTTAGCAATACTTTTTTACGTTGGACTAGAATATATTGTGTATTAATTATATAACTTTACAAAATATGTGTTATTAATATATCTCGTTAATAGAAAAAAACAGAGCATCGTATAACTCATACATCTTGGCTTATCTATTACCAAAACGCAATGTTTAAAGAATATGACGGGAGATGCGTTCATATTGAAATGGTGTCGTATTTAGATTCAATTGAAAATGGGCACTAAACGTAACGCATCGGATCGGAACCATAAGTTGTCCCCTGGCTACAACCAAAAGTGTATAATAGACTATAAACATTTCCTAATGTTAACTTAAACACATACGTTTTTTTCGGTTAAAGGTATACTCGAACGTTTGTCAATTTGCGGTTCATCAAGTTATTTAAGTAAGCATTTGTATTCACATCAACTGAAATTTTTATTAAAATAGCCGAGTCAAGTAACAGTCATATTAAATAAATCTATCACTAAGTTACTGTCCTGTCTATGTTACGTTCTAATAAAGCGTTGGATACATTACTAAAACTTTCTAAGACGATTGGCAAAGAAAACACAAAACAACATTTCACGGTTGTGTACACTTTACTTACTCGTGCCTACACTTGTGCATCATTGCGAACACCAATGCTAATTATATCATGAATTATTCATGATATACGAGTAATTAGCAATAATGAATGGTGATCAAAAATCCACCAACTACACAAGTCAAAACTCGTAGAAAAACAAATGTAGGAAAATTAAACAAAATCAATAATCTCTAATAATCTCCCGCCATCCCACATACAGTGTATAAAATATCTAAATGACGTATGATCATTACAACGAAAAAAGGCTGGCGAAGACAGGTAAAGAATATATTTAATTGAACCATTAGCGTATCTCGGTTGTACGGAAAAGCAGTAGATAGGTACAATTTGGTCGAGATGCGTGGAGCGGTGTAGTCGTGCGTGCCTGGGTCGCATGAATAAGCAATGAGCGCGGGCGCACGCTACGCGACAAACGGCCGCGGCGCACGCGACTGCCGCCCGCCCAACTTTGCCCGCCCCACCGCCTTAATTTATTACCGCCCGCCCGCGCCCGCTTCAGTCGCGCGTTATCACTCCAATATCTTACGTTATCATATCTTTAGCTGAGCTAACCTTGTCGGCAGCAAACTTAGATATATTCTAATATATAACATTCTCGAGTCACAGTGTTTGTAAAACAACTCTTCCGAAACTATTCTTACTCTAACTGTTACTATGAAATGTTGTGTGTATATTCAGTAGGTCTGAGAATAAGTCAAACAGTACTTTTCATCATCCGCATCATCATATAGCCCATATTTTATATGTTATCAAGTAATGATCTGAGCAAGATGTTTGTAACCAAAATAACCGGTAGGTACCCATAGCGGTAAGCTTTTAAGTTTAGCGTGGAAATATAGATTCATTATGGGTTAGTTTTGCAGCCCCAGCTCAGATTTGCCAGCCGTTTTAGTCATAGCTCAGTAATTTCATTGTTATACAGCTCCGAATAATATTATGGTGTAGGTACTTATATTAAAAACAAATGATGTTAAATTGTGCTGTAAAACATCCTCATTGTATAAAAATATACTTATATATGAGGTCAATATAAAATAATAATTTAACAATAAGACATTCTACGATATGGTTTTGTGTGTTTGGTCAATGTGTTTTGTCTCAAGTCGGCGCTCAGCAGGGGGATCCTTTAGGCCCGTTGATTTTCAGTATGGCTATCCATAAGACCATTAATTCCTTAGAGTGTCCTCTAAACATTTGGTACCTTGATGATGGGACCTTGGGTGGGAGTCCAGATGTAGTTGAGAGGGATGTTAAGTTACTCTTTCCGGCCTTAAAAAAGCTGGGCTTAGAGGTTAATACTGCTAAGTGCGAATTTTATCCTTGTAGCCTAGCAGCCTCGGAATCGTGTCACATATTCACGTCCCTCATTCCTGGACTTAGGGTCATGGACCGAGAGTCTCTTTGCCTCCTAGGAGCCCCCATTTTCCAGGAAGGCATTCAAAACAGCTTGGCGGCAAAAACAGAGTCCTTGGCCTCGCTTAAAGACCATTTTCAGAACCTTCCGGCACATGTTTCCCTGACTCTTCTGAGAGCTTGTTTCGCGATGCCTAGACTGTCATATCTTATCCGGACGGCCCCGACTTGGAAACACCCAGAAGAGGTCCAACGGTTCGACAACATGCTTAAGTATATAGTAGAGGAAACGTTAAACGTTAGCCTCCACGAAACACAGTGGCGCCAGGCCAGTCTGCCTATACGGTATGGCGGTCTTGGGGTACGTCGTTTGCAAGAGACTGGCCCCTCTGCTTTCCTCGCCTCCTCGTTTGGTGTCGCGGATCTATTAATGAGAATGTTGCCAAGTTTCAGTGACACGATCCAGATACCTTTCGCTACGGAGGCTCACAATGTTTGGTTCCAGCTGTACCCAGGAGCTGAGCTGCCTACAAAACCCGCGTATCAGAGGAATTGGGACGACATTTCCGGGACCCACATCCTCGCCCAGCTGCGTAATGAAGCCACAGGTTTCGAGTTGGCTCGTCTCAACGCTGTCTCTAAGCCGGAGTCCAGTGCCTGGCTGCATGCCCTACCATCACCTCATTTGGGCACGCTGCTAGACGATGACTCCCTTAGGGTGGCTGCGGGATTCCGACTCGGTTGCTCAGTGTGCGAACCCCACGTCTGCGTGTGCGGTGCGATCGTAGACACGAATGGCTACCACAGTCTCAGTTGTACCCGGTGTGTAGGGCGTAGACCACGGCATCATGCCATCAACGAGGTGATCAGGAGAGCGCTCGTTTTAGCGGATGTCCCTTGTGTGCTCGAGCCCCCCGGCCTGTCGCGTTTGGATGGCAAACGGCCAGATGGACTCACGCTGATTCCGTGGCGGAGAGGTCGCAGCCTCATCTGGGATGCCACCTGCGTCAGCACATTTGCTTCTTGCCACCTCCAAGCCACTCAGCGGGAGGCTGGCGCGGGTGCAGAAGCGGCAGCCAGGGGAAAGCACCTTAAGTACGCTGCCTTGGAGTCAGCCTACGAATTCGTGCCGTTTGCTGTGGAGACGGCTGGGCCGTGGGGCCTGGAGGCCAAGAGATTTGTTAAAGAACTCGGGCGGCGCCTGAAGGAGAGAATGCGTGATCCTCAGTCGGGCCATTATCTTGTGCAGAACATTTCCTTGGCCATACAACGCGGGAATGCCGCTAGCCTGATAGGCACGTTTGGGCGAGAGGGCATTGATTGTGAGGGATTTTGACAAAATCAAATTAAATGTGTTTTTATGACATGATGTTAATATTTATTAATTTCATATAATGTTTAATTTATAGTGGACTATAACTGTAAACTTGTAATTTTTGAATAATGGTAAAAATACTTAGAAAAGTTAGTTATCGTAAATATTTTTTTTTTAAATCCTCTTTCTGCCGGCCACTTTAAAATACAACAGATTGCTTTGCTTTGAACAACATTTATAGGCTTTATGATCTGATGATTAATTCAGAAAACCTTTTGTTTTCTGCATTAACACGTCCTCTAGGAACTAAAAGTTAATTCAGGTTCTGGACGGTTCCGTTTCATATTATCATGACGATTATATTAACTCTTTGCGTCCCAGGGACGTATATATACGTCAGTTTCATTCATAGATCTTTTATTTTAATTATCACGGTATAGGAAGGATTAAGTAACTCCTGATCTACCAGTTTTAAAGGTGAATTAAATATATAAGTATGAAATCAATCATTTGACACAAGAAATGTTAACAAAGCTCAATTAATGTTTGTCATCGCATTCTGCTAAATAGAAATATCACAGTTTATTATCTCCTTGTCCACGTTGTCAGTTTGTGTTCATAAATCATGATCGTGTCTCGCGGGATGCGCCGACTACCGACCTGTTGCTGTGACGACAGACGTCTTATTGCTACTGATTGTTTATGAGATGTCCAGTTAATGGCATACCGCTGATTGAATTGCGATGAGATTAGATACAGACATTTTGAGCTGTTGATTCTGCACGCTAATGCAGAATTCACGATAACTAGGCTGTTTCAAAAATAACAGTCGAACTTGGTAAAACACATCGCAAACGATCGAGTTTTTATGTATGTATATGTGTACTTTTACAGTTGAAAGAATATTGACCTACTCATTGTTGATTTGTATTTGAGGAAATAGTTACAATACGCAATACTTGCCCGAGTAAACTTTAAGAAGTCAACGTCAAAGGATTCCGCATAATTCCCGATAACGAGCGTTCGAGCCGCTCTCATACTTCAAAGCCGCCGTTTCAGTTACAGTTTATTATTAATAAAATTTGGTTGGGTTGTCGACTAGAGCGGCGGAGAGAAGGGCATAACGAGCGTGGTCCGCGCTCGTTATCGGTGGCTCCAGCCGGCCAGACCCGCGGAAAATTCGCCCGAAACTGACGCGCGTGAAAATTTAATGAACGGCCGGACGCTAGTTAACTAAAAGGTAAAGTGCACCCTCTTGACGTGTTCGGTAAATATTAATAGTGAGTATGCTAGCGTGTGCCATTAAAAATGCACGAGTGCGCGGACATGGGCCCGTCTCGGCTGCTGCCCGCGCGCGTTCATTAGCCTCTTTACGCCAGCGCCTGCACCTCCACACTTCGAGTACACGTCTCGTGATTGCCACTCGATTATCCGCGAAACAACTATTTTCTACCAGAGGCAATTCACACGACTTTGCCCAATAAAACACGATGTCTGTACCGAACTTTATCCGATGCAGTCCTCCTCATGAGAACATTTGCCGGGAACAAGTTTTACTATTCGAGCCATTTTAAAACTCTTACGGATGCTATTAGGGATAACAGGAACCGTCTAGCAGAACGATGAGTCAAGGAATTATGTCCGCGACTGGAATGACCCAAGTTTAAGTTTATTGTCGATGCTCGGCAGAAGTTTTCAATCCGTGCTCCGTGTTAAGTATATCCGCGAACCGCGAGTTCTTTTGCGAGTTGATTTGGCTTCAGTAGCGACGGAGGGAAGGAAGGGAGGATGAGCAGAGGCGTTGGGGCGAACTCAAGACGATATCTGTTACTCAGTAATGAGGTTCGTTAATTATGTATTGCTAGGTGCGTAAGCTTTTCAATTTGGTTCAGTGTCGCGGGCTCTCGCAAACGAGGTCAAGGGTTCGCGACTCTCAACCCTGAGGGGCTGCCAAATTAATGAGGCACTCCTTTGTAATAAAGAAATAACAAGAATTGCGCACGCGAACCCGCCCCGCTGACTTGGATGTCATTAAAGGCGTCGCGAAGTCTTGAGCGAGTCGTTACCGCGCCTCGCCGACAACAACCGAGTTTTCATCAACATTCCAAAATGTACCCTTAAAATTACTTAGCAATCTCGGTAGAGGAACGAAACAAAGTACATTTAGGTCACATCTGAAATTCCCTCTGAATAAGACAACTTTAATTAATACAAATTTAACTAATTTTTTATAATTACTTCTACTTACGTACTTAGGTAGATTAGGTAGGTACCTTTATAGATTAAACAGTTTAAAAAAGCAGATATTTACGTATTATGTTTCTTACTTTTGTTAGGAATACATGTATCTATAAGTTAAAAAATGTATTTACTTTCCAGAATAAAATGCCTATCCAACGCTAAAACAATAAACGCATGCTGGAATTTAACACCGAATAAAATACCGAAATAATTAAAAAATACAACAATCTCTTTTTCTTGTTAGAGATAATGATTTTATGATGCTAAACATCTCCAACTCGTGT
This sequence comes from Selenia dentaria, assembly GCA_917880725.1. Classification (NCBI taxonomy): domain Eukaryota; kingdom Metazoa; phylum Arthropoda; class Insecta; order Lepidoptera; family Geometridae; genus Selenia; species Selenia dentaria. The sequence continues at coordinate 9,699,047 of OU862882.1, read as the reverse complement.
ATATAATATAATAATTATTAGGATCACACGGAAATCACATTTTATTCATCGCCAGCAAAATAACGAAACTTTAACGAAGTTACGAAAGGCATAATTTATATAAAGAATGTAGGTTTGGTAAATAGAACAAAAGTATGCGTTACGGGATAAGACGGAAGGAAATCCTGTTTAGATCTTATTCTCAGATTTGTAAACCGCTTTTCTTCGAGATACAGAAACAAATCTCAATTTTTCTACCAATATCCATTAACCTAAATGTTTCTGTGTTAAATAACCCCGCCATTCTACTTTGTAACATTAAAATAATTGAATTCGTCTCGGAATGGGTTGGGCCTGATTAATTCTTATCGTCGGGACGGGCACGCGCTACGCTCTTGATTTGGATAAACTAAAAGGACTTGAAAAATATCTTTTTACAAACATGATATTCGATTGTAATACACTTACATTATGTCCTTGTCATCTTCTAAGTCAATACCCTCTACAAAACAAATGAGGTGTTAAATTAATACTGCATGTTATCTACGAATAAATAGACATTATAGAGTTTGTTGTTTATTTTTAATAGTTTTTCAAACACATAAAGGTAGTGGATAAATTACCAACAGCTGTTTCCAGGGAGGGTTGGTGTCAGGTAGGCCTGTATTAAAAACTAAGACAAAACCTCTGACAGGTGCATGTGATGTACCGATCTCACTTTATATGTGGGACAAGTGATGAAATGATGAAATGTAATGACAACTATAAGCACTTGTAGAGCGTTAAGATATGTACACATTTTCTGCTAAATTAATTATGAAGACATTACAGCTATGTAACTAAAATTATTATAATTAATAATCCCTACATATAGCTGTTTGTGTAGACGCTTCGTAACGGGTAAACAATACCCGGGCAGTGGGCAGGAAGAGCCGAGCAGAACTATCTGTCCGCGTTGACGTGTGGTCGCCCCTTTCCTTCAACGTTATTTACTCGCTGAATATCTATTGGTTTAGGATACGTGTTGATTACATTTTCAGTTGAATTATTCGTTGTTGTACTAACCAAGTGATTGTGTTAGAAAACATTAGGGTTGTAATTAGATTACTAGTTTTACTATGGAAGGAATCTTCTGTAAGTCACTCATCTTTACTGCCAGATATTCAGCGTGAAAACTGTCATCATCATGATTATCTCAGCCGTACGTTGTCCACTTTTCAATATAAGCCTCCCCCAAAATTTTTCAAAGGGACAGGTTGGAAGCAGCCTACATCCAACATCGTCATGCAACCTTTATTAACTTGTCGGCGGACAGCGTTGCGTTCTACGTGCTATGTAGCTCAAAGCTATACCTAGTCAGTATTATTGTTTTGTAATGTTAATCGCCGGTTTTAATGTTTGTTGTTTTACTTTAGGGTGTGCACTATAATCACATCAAATTTCACAATTGAAATAATGTATTACCATCGTATAGACGGTAAGAAAAAATACTATGGATTTAGAAAAGATATTTCATCTAAAAATTACTTTCATATGTTTTAATGTTGTTTGTATTATTTGTTAGAATTACTGCTATACTACACATGTATTCTGGGATAATTTCAACTAGATACCTATACCAGAAATGTAAGACAGACGGTCGACGGGACACGTATTCCCAAAATATGAAAAATGTATACACAGTTACAGTTCCTTACGTTTAACATACATACATCAAAAAAAGTTTGCTATCACTTTGGAAAATCGTTTTTTTTTGTTACGGTAGATTATATTATGATTTTTCGTCTTTTTAGTTGCTATTGATTTCGCATTCTGAGTAAACCATGGGCACCAATTTGTACTGGTCGATAATAATGAGCCCGCCCATAGAGCTTAACGAGTCAATGCTGCTTTCCGAGAATACAACATCACAAAGTTAGACTGCCTGCCAGCTCGCATGACTTAAATCCAATAGAGCACGCGTGGGATGCTCTGTTTGGAACCGTCAGCCACGTCTTCAGACAGTGCCAGAGCTCAGGGAAGCCGTTATTCAAGAATGGGACAGGTTACCCCAAGAAATTCTGGATAACTTGATTATCAGCATGCCCATGCGGGAGGGTCACCGCTTGTGTTCGAGCCAGTGGAGGAGTTATCTTATATTGAATATAAACCTTTTTTAATAAAGTGTTTATTATAGTTGTTAAAAAAATATATCAGCTCACAAACTTTTTTTGATGTGTGTGTCACCCACATAATTAAATCCCTTAAAGGACAGAGGTTGTAATAACTTTATCATATTTCTTTTCCAAACCTAAATACGAGTCATAATGAGAAGAGCATGTATAAATAAAAACCATGAACGAGTAAAGCCAGTCACACACTTCCAGGTAATTTCGCTTCCGGGACTACACTGATAAGGGCGCACGATTAAAATGAATCACAACGGTGCTAATTGGGGTACCCGGCTCGGCGGCGGCACGGCGCGGCGGCCCACCGGGCGACTCAGCCAATTAGCCACGACTTAGAAACCCGCAGTTGCTCGCGCCCCGGTCTAATCTACCCCGCTCCGGACCGTCACAACCGTAGGTCGTGAGTGATAAGTGTGAACGATGTCTAAAACGTCTTGTACTAAAAATTGGTTGTAAGTTCATTGTTTTACTACTATTGTTTCGTACTTTAATTGCCTGCTAGTATATTATCCGCCATGGGCCCGCGTGGTGGTTAATCGTCTTCTCTCTGAGAGGTCCGCAGTGGGAACGTCCACTAATATGTGCTGTAGATTATGCAGCTAACACAGAAACTATTGTATGATCTGTGGCAGTGTTGTATCTTACAGAAATCATAGGCGCGACTTATACATTTTATCAGCTGTTTTTTTACCAAACACGATTTCGATTGCGTACATATATATACGGTATTTTTGTATAACTTTTAATGAATGATTTTATCTCATTCTCCAAGTCACGACTTTAAATACAACACGGCAGGATCTTCGTTCATTTGAGAGTGGCCGCCCGCCCAAACCACTTCCGCAATGAGATGGGGCACTTCCTGTGATTGAGAGCCGCCCGCCCTGAACTCGTGCTCGCGTTGTCACACCGCCCTGGCTGTTATACACAATGTAACAATTGCATATTGCAATTAATTAGCTCTATTTTAATAATCTGGCTGTATTGAATAAAAATATTATATTTTCAACACGTTCATTTGTATCGCATGAATCTTGTTCTTACCAACTGTGTAGGTAACGTATTTTTGTGACAAACAACTATTGTTATGATTTTTTTATCAGCTAGTTTGCAATTACAAATTATAAAACACTTAAACTATATAAAACATTATAAATATAATAAAGCCCAAAATGCTGGGGTAAAAATGTCCACCGACAGGTGACCGAAATGCTGGCGCCTATACTTTGGGCAAAAACTTAGCATTGCCATCCAGCGTGGCAATGCCGCCAGTGTTTTGGCCACTTTTCCCCCACCACGGGGCTTATAGATTAGTTTTTATTTTTACTTTCATTAATCAAAAGTATAAAATGTTATTTTTAAAATAAAAAAAACGTACAGTTAAAAAATATTTAAAAAAAACTCATAGTTGAAAGAATATGCAATTTTTAAAAAACTATGCAAAATTTTATATGCAATATATGAGTCAGTACTCTGGTGGACTCTTAACTGTTATTTACTGCCCCCAATTGTTATTTATTAGTATTATATTATCAATTCTTGCTTTTTTATTAATTTAGAAAAATGTATGTGTCAAGTTAAAAACAAGAATTAAATTCAGTTTGTAGTTAAACGCGCCACATTCAAATTTTCTAGTATATATCAGTACATCAGTGTAATTTCCAGTGCATCCCATTCCCATCTCTCTCGCTCAGCTAAGTAATGACTTAGATCCATTCCCGGATAAATAGCAAATTGTATGTGTTGCCCTCGCCGTCGCACACATGCGCACCGCTACGTTTGCACACGTTGCGAGATGCATGTGTGCTGTTACTCCTTTCGTAGCACACACGATATTGGGTTAGTAATGAATTCACTAATCAGCAACTCAATCTGACTCGATTATGTACATTGCCTTTGTTGAAAAATACCTTAGTATTCTATCTAACCAGCACTGTTTCAACTTATTTTTATCACGGCGCGCTACAACTGCTACGAGACGATTTCTCCAGAAAAGCACTTACGGAAGAAAGCGGGTAATTTTAGGTGCAACAAACACAGAAGAAACTGTGTTTAAAACTAGGCGAGGATATAGCGAGCCATAGCGATAATCCGCTACTATTTACAATGTTTTTCTACGCTCGTATTTTTTGGCTTGTTTTACGGTCGAGGAATATGAAAAGTTTTGAGAAGCTCTCGCAGAGAGGCGTAAAGGCGGTTTACGAGGCGTCTTCGAGTTGAATACACCACATGTTAGCGCGTTTTGCAGAATTTCCGTGCGGTAATACCGCATTACACGTGCTATGACCTGACCATGAAAATTTTAAGTGTCGTTCAAACTAAAAGGATCGGTAGTAGTGTTCGTTCTAGCCGTGTGCGAGCGGAAGGGGCCAAATACTCTTTATTATATTTTGTTTTGCAGGATTTCGCTAAAACGAGATATTTTTAAACATTGCAATTCTGAGCAGCTGCAAAAACTCTCAACCCCGGAACAACAAGGACATGTCCTTATAAATTCTCGATTAAATTTTGGATACGAGCTCCAATGAACACAAATTCCTAGAGTCGGTCCAATAAAGGACGGCGTGCAGCCGCGTTAGGAGGCCATAAACGAACGTATTATCCATGTAAGGCGGAATAGCCGTTGCACAATTAATTGTTTCATTTTGGGAAACAATTCCCGCTCCTCATTCAATTAAGAGCGGCGACTAAGGGGTGCAGGGGGTGCGGTCCGGGGCGTGTGGGGACTACCCCCGCTCATGAGACGGACGTATTAATAGCGCCTGCAATATTGATATACTCGTACGTATCGTCTACGTACGGTTTCGAATACGATATTGTTTGTTAGCGAATTCGATTTGTGTCGATCATAAATCTTGCGCCCTATGTTGAATTCAGAGTTGATTGAATTCGTACTGCGTCACGCAAGAAAGCGGAAGAAACATGCGAAACGCATATTGTAAGTGATTCAAAATGAATAACGGATGAGTGAAGAGGACAGAGTTCAGGTGATGTCGAAGTGGGACTCGATTAGCGAAACACACAGAATTAAGAGACACAAACATGTCAGGCGGGGCACATGACGAGGCGCCCTTCTCAATCCGAATTTTATATTGCGCCATTCATTATTCATTGTGTTTGTCAAGAAAATTACTGTGGACCTTTTAATATAACTTCCCGAGTGGTACAAACGGAGCTCCAAATTGGAGTTGCGAACAAGTCGGTAGAACTTGCGAGTTAACCTTGGCGATAAGAGCGCGCGTGTCGGCCCGTCAAACCGATTTTAATTTGGTGCTAAATTAATGGCGATCATTAAAAGTAACGCAGGCTAAATAATTAAGACAGTAAATTAGCGGGGCAAAAAAAGTTAAATGGGGATATTGGATACTGCTAGCGGAGTTTCATAATTATTCTGATTCTGAGGTTTAACAAATAAACTTTTAATAAGATCGAGAGTGTTCGGTAGCTTGTTTATCTTTCATTTCCACTATTAGGTACTAGAACTCTTAATTACTTCCAGCAATATTCGAGAAACATTTTCATTTCATCAAGAAAACTTGCGGTGGGTAGTTTCCAATGAGTATTTAATTTAAAAGATGGCGGGCGCGCGTTGCTTTCAAATCAGCAGAGTTGGATGTTGTCTGAAGATTCGAGAGCAATCTGTTAGATTGGTTCATTACAACCGCCATTAGTTGAGTAATGAGTCGCGATGCATGTCGGGGAGACGTGCTCACGGGCGGGAATTGCACGCCACCGCCCTTCGAGATAAAAAATATAGTAAGCTATGCATATATATGAAAAACAATACATATTAAGAATAGTTATACAAGTACATTTTATTCATGATTACATGATGACATATATATACATTACTCCGAAGAAAAAATGCATTTAAAAATACAAATTGAACAAGTAGCTGCACTACTCACATATTTTTTTTATTTTACAAGGAAAGCACGGCTGCTTAAATAAAGTAAACAAAGATTGGATACTCAAAAGCCTAACTGTTTTCGCTTATGGGAACAGTTAAATGTGTCATAGATAAAAAACCAAAAGTAGAACTTTACCTTATTGCAACATTATCTATGCTCAAATTAAAAATTGAGTTTTAAGGAAAAAAGGCTCCGGAGATGCAACTTTTCGTAACTGTGTTTAAATAAAGCTTAATGATAGCTTATAGCAATTTCACTACGAAGTTGAAAGGAGAATGTTATCAACGTAATAGTTTGAAGAGTTACAAATGCAACAAAGCCGTTATGTTTTTGGATACCCAGGTCTACGTCGTAGAGCCTCTACGTCAACCTGCGCTAAGACCAAAGTGAGAATGTTTGGATGCGGACGTATAAACGCTCGCCTGTTTGTAATGTGGCGTTTAAGGTGAAAATTAGCTGCAGCTTGGAGGATTTCGAGTATGAATGCAGGTCGGTGTCCATTAGCCTAATTGCAGACACGGGTTGCGGCGACGAACGCCACCTACGACACAGCCCTTTGTTATTAAAGATAGTAAATTAGACCGGGCCTGTCTGCCTCCCTCATATAGTTTCAGAATGGTTTGGTATGATTACTTAATTTTGTAGCCATTTTACTAATTAGAAACTCTTTTTAAAAATAGATTCGTGTAATTACTTCTAAACTTTTGAATCCAATTCAACTTCGACATAATTTTCTTTTATCTGAGCATTAATTAATGCGTAACCTGATACGTGATTAACGAGGAATGTTAACTTGTTCTCATTCTCGTGGCATTACTACAAAAGGTAAGGGGAGGGTGGCAGCTCCTTCTAATTAAATGGTAAACTTTCATGAGCACCCCTTTCTTCCCCCTTCACCCCTCTTGTCCCGCTAATTAATGCGCCCACGGGAACTCGGACGCCTCGTTTCTCCGCTCTGATTCGATGCATCATACGAGGAACATTTCATAATTTCATATAAAAAGTTGACGACGGCTGTTTTTAAAATAAAGCTATCTAATAATTTTTATAAAGTAATATAGTTTCCTGAAGTTCTTTCCGCTTTCAAGTATAGATGCGGAACAAGGCAACCCTTTTAGAGAGCGCTAAAAACTAGGAGGAAGTCAATCCGCAGCACCTGGCCGGGCGGGGCCTCCTGGCGCCCACGGCCCACGGCCCACTGAGCTAAACGTATTGTCGTGTACCGTTTCAGATGTGGTCAAAACTAAGCCTCAACTATTCCAATGAAACCGTAATAGAGAGTCGAAATTACACGGTAACCCTTTCGATCGGATATCGGATGTACGATACCGAATTAATTGACACGCCTTTAATTGTTCCATAATGGAATACGATTGTCGCTCTCGATGTTTCCCAATTGTGGGCGGGTGGCCAAATTGCGTTCAAAATGTTCAGTATAAAACTTTAAATTAATTCAAATCGCTCTTAGTAAGGAACGTCTGCGCTAGCGTCGCATCTTCAGGGAGCTCGAAGAATACGGCAAAATGTCCCAAGTTTCTTCGAGCAATCAAGGCTTAATATCGTAGTGAAGTTTCGAGTTGGGAAATTATAGGGCGCAGGGGCGAGAAGCGGGGGCGGACGTCCGCCGCGTGTCATCTCGTAACATCAAAAATGCATTTAAATTCTGCGCAATAAAAAACAGTTGCGGGAAGTTTCGCAGCGGGCCGGGGATTCCAGCGCCTCGACTGGCGCAAACTCTGCCACTCGCCGCATCTCTATACAACCTCTGACCAGTTTACACAATCTGCGACCTATTTGCTGATATAATTCTTTTACGAGCCGTGTTGGAAATCCGTAAAAAGAAAACGAAAGGAGAAAAGCTCTCGCAAGCTTTGCCGCAGATTGTTAGTGCGAGCGATTGCCTCATTGTATCGCGGGAGGACTCCTCAGCGCACTACAGGACGTCGGGCCCTTATTTCATGTTGTTAGACTTAACGTCCATAGTTAAATTAGGTTGTTATTTTAAAGTTATGATTAAAAAGCTGCATGTTCCATTCTATTTCTATACTATTATTACACGTGTTTTCAGATGATACTACTTGTTGTGTTAAATAAAACGTCGTATCAACTTAATTGTCCACCGCGAGTAGGTTCAAAGGGGTTGGTATACTTTCTGTGCTAGAGGGTGTATCCCTCTGTGATAATTAGTTGCCACTTACATTTTGTAGTATATGTATATCTTGCGTGTCGGTCAATTTAAGTGGAGATATTTCAAGTACATCAGCTATCGGGTGTTTTTTAATATTGATACTTGAAGGTGAATAAAGAATTGATTATACAAATATACAAAGTTTAATAAATGATCAATTGATTTCACAACAATAACGGTTAACGCAATTAAAATTATGGCTAACCATTAATTCATAATGAAGCGACGTAATTACAGTCGTACCTAATAAGCGGCAATACTGTACGATAATTTAACAGGAAATTAAAGTGATCGCCGCAAACCGCGGACGTCATTTCGCAATAGTTTGTCCAATTTATCAGTGCCGAGAGTCGTTCGGGAATAATCGTAATCGAAGCGAGCTGCGCCGAACAATATGGACCGATGTCGGCCTCTCTAATTGGCCCTTACCTGGAGCGCACTCGAGAATGATAAAGCCCCCATTAGCCGCCCTATTATTTACCTACTCGTCATTAGCGTAGACTTCATTAGGATAACGAGATAACGGAGCCGGGGCTCGAGTACCGCCCCATGTGCAGTATTTTTGGTGTTTTTGAACTGATTCCACGTATTCAAGGGTATAAACATACCGTACACTGCCGAGAGGAGAAAAACAAGCTAATTATTTCCAAGTATTCTATTACGAAGACGCACACAAATTGCCGCTGATTCGAGTACCTAATTACGATATGCGAATAGAGGATAGAGAGACCACCCATGTATATATAGGTATAGCATTATACTGCGTATGTTATTAAGATCCATATCAAGGGCAGGAAAAATGAATGTTGCATCGAACCCTCGTGCCGCTTAACAAAAAAGATACCGAATTTATTGTTAATTATAAAAGTCGAACGTCGAACATTAACGCGGAGATGCGGCACTACGATAGCCGGCCGTCTATTTATTTATTATTTAGATATCGGGCGGCGCGGTCACGACTCCATATTGTTTCGCTGTAATGGTATTAATGACCTCGGTTTAAAGTTGAAGTGTTAATTTGATTTAAAATTATGTTCGCGATTACAATCTTCACGTTCAACTTTCGCCTCAAAGCTTTAATTACTGTATGGTCCCGATGGAGGGGGATATGCTCGCCAGTGTCGGTGTCGTATTATAATGGGCGAAGCTAATAAAACCTGGACGCACACCACATCGGTGAGAAAAGTTACCTGCAATGCAGCTTAATGCATGAGTTGACATTATAAAAGTTAGATTTAATGATTTTAATCTTGTTTGTTACTGCTGAATCAGCGATTTTACGACGCTGGTGCTTGTGACAAATTATGCAAACTGTGGTTTAACTTTAATGCGAGAGACAATCAACTCTACCTGCTGAAGGTTGATAAGGATCAGGGCATAAAAAGCAACTTAACCTTTGCCTACTTATTTTATAATTTCACGAGTATTTTAGTGTCTCTGCAAGTTTAAGTGTCTCTGCATTCTAGGCGGAGTAAACATGTTGTTGTGTTGTGTTTTGCTGTATTACACTATATAGGCTCCAGGTTTAAAATAAAAGTCAAGCTGATTAACATAAAATAAATATAGGCCATATTTGTCAAGGCCAATGTCAAGGTCGGTTAGTAAATATTGCATTCGCAGCAAAACGATTATTAAGTTACTCCTTTACTTTATTTAGCTAGGTATAAGAATACTGTAAGTACCTATGTAGGAATATAAGATCTAGCTATGGTTGAATCCATGCCTCTACGCCATCGCTGTGGTTTGAGTTAGATATGCTTACTCGTATATATCCCGGGGACAAACTAGCAAACGTTAATTAATTTACATTTCTCACCTGTCCAGTCCCTCATTAAGCTCTTCTCCTCATTAGCGCACATACTAATTTATGTATCAAAAGTGCCTTTTTGAAATGTTATTCAATTATTTCACCAACATTTTATTTGATAAGAAAATCAGCTTTTTATAGGTCTTACTTATACAAATGATTTCTTTCAGCTTATATAGCTATAATATAGGTATCGAAAGTGTGTTTGAATGGAGAGGTGGATGTATGTTTGTTACATCGCTAGTTTTTGTGTTTATCACACAGTAGTGATAAAACCGGTAGCAGGTGTACCGCAATCAGTAGAAAAAAAATACGAAACGAAATGATAAATTTGTAGTTTTACCGAGCAGAATTGATGTAAAGATGAAAGATGCATGGAGAACTAAAAATTAAGGTATAATATAAAAAGCCCAAATCGCCGAGTTACCCGTAGCGTCCCGAACAGCACCGGAATTACTTCTATCTAATTGCTCTCATATTACAGACATAAATGCAATAAGATTGATATTAAGGGTTTATATTTAGTTATGTTTGACAAATAAACTAAAAAGGTATAAAAAGCCTGAAAGCTAGCTCAAAGAAAGTTTAAAATAAGGGTTTAACTTGCGGGTTCTAGGGTTGAAAACGAGTACCGTGAGAAATAAATATTTAAAAGGCCACTCAGCTTGCGAGAGCTGTCTTTTCCAATATTTTTCTATTATTATTTAAATAAATATATAAATCGTAAATAAAATCGTAAATATATCGTAATTATCGTAGGTGTGGTTTGTAAATATAATTTAGTATGACGTTGTCTAAATTTTAATTGAACCTGATTTTCATGCAGGTGTTTTTAAATTCATAGTAATACATTTTCTTGTAATTATATGTACATATTATACTGTGAAATCATTAAATATCATAAGTAATCCATACGGCCATTTGTTACAGACTATCATAATTCATAACCGTATTTATATGGCGAACATAATTTGGTAATAAATACGCCACCCACAAAAAAAAAAACTATTTACATATACCATAACAGTAAACCGTACCATTACATTACAGAGACTGAGAGTAATCTGATAATAAATTAGTTTAAATTGTTTTCTTGTCATCATCATCATCATCATCTCAGCCGTAGGACGTCCACTGCTGAACATAGGCCTCCCCCATGATTTTCCAAAAGGACCGGTTGGAAGCGGCCTGCATCCAACGTCGTCCTGCGACCTTTCTCAGGTCGTCTGTCCACCGTGTCGGTGGACGACCTACGCTGCGCTTGCCGGTACGTGGTCTCCACTCCAGAACCTTTCGGCCCCATCGGCCATCTGTAAATCATAAATCATCCATTTTCTTGTAAACCAGATTAATCCTAAATGAATGTACCAAGATGATAAAAGTAAAATATTATGTTCTAGCGACTACCCGCGACTGCGTTCACGTAGTAGGCTTGGCCTTCGGCTTCGCCATAAGCTTCATATCTTTTCTTGGTTTTTCTTTCATAAGAACCTTCTCCTGATAATAATTAATACAACAAAAAAAGAATTAGCAAGATTATTCCATACGTTCTCAAGTTATCGCGTGACCACGGGCAATAGATGTTCTTTTTTTATACGTAGATTTACTCCATTCATCTTCTTCATCATTCATTCTTTGGCATATAACATGACTTTCATTCAAAATGCCATAATAAGCTAAGTATAATTTTATTGTCAAAACTTCACGAAGATTTCCTTTTTATAATGTACCATGCCCACAATATTGTGATAATAGGTAATTCTGAACTATCATGGTACCGACTTCAACAAGTTATTTCACACTTTTTAGTAACCCTTGCTACTTACAGGATTGATTGTCATTCACCGTCAATAAGGACCAAGATAGCCAAAACACGTTTCAGCTATTGGAGTGTAACTCAAAAACCGCTTGACCGAATTTGATGTAATTTAAATTAACCCACCTTAAAAAAATATATATAGAATTCTAAAATCTGACTACAAAAAAAAAACAAAAATAGAACTCTAAAATCTGACTACTCCTTAAAAAGTTATGAGTGGTCATAAATAAAAATAGCATATATGTGTCGACTGCTCCTTTTGGACGTCTGTTGAAAATGTATGATGATTCATATGCAGTACATAGATCGTCGTATATATGTGTCCATAGCCGATTGGGTCCAAAGAGGCGTACGTTAATAAATACGTCGTACACAAGTCCTCTCATTAGAGAGCCATAACTCCTCATTAGCGGGTACGCTAATTAATGTTACGGTTACGAGGAGTCCCGCTCGTAACTCACTCGACGCTCGCGCGGGCCCGTCCGTCGTCCCCAATACACTTTGTGTCGATGCTTTTTACACTTGTCGTGTGCAACAGTCCTAAACACACGGTTTGCATCTTAAGTGCTTACTCGTATGTAGAGCGCGGTAGAGTATAGGAGCATTAGACTGAACTTTTATTTGCAAAAATTGACTTAAAATACTGACTATTTTGAGAAATTAAGGGGAGGAGGTACGCATAGATAGTTTAAATCGATTACATTTTGTGGTTCTCGTGATGCCATGAATAAAAAATCTAAGACGTCTTTGTGTGTCTCGTAGTCTCTTTATATGTTTCTAAGAAGTTGGCTAGAGTGTGTTCGTTTTTTTATTTTTAACCGACTTCAAAATGTGTATGTTCACCGATTCCTCCCCCATTTGTGAATTAAATTTCATCAAATTCGGTCTTACAATGTTTGAGTTACGCTCCAATAACTGAAAAGCGATTCACCTATTTTGATGATATATATCATCATTGACAGCGAATGACAATCGATCCCGTAATTAGCAAGGGCACTACAAGAACAGTTTTTTGGTATTTTTGTTTCTTATACTACTAAGTACTCATCAGATTAGGTTAATTGCAAATAGGTTAACAAATAATAGCTTAAATAGGTCCTTATAAAAACCGGATTGACTCACTAATGCCAGAATTAACTTTTAGATATGGAATATTTACCATAGTATTTGTTTTGAGCTGTCGATATTGCCGCACAGTTGGCTGAGCCATGTTCACGAACGACACTCGTGAACATGGTAAATAGTTGATAAAGTCAAATGCTAAAAGAAGGCTGTAATCAAAATGTATTAATTAAACAAACAATAGTACATGCTAATTTATTCATGCAGGTGTTCATACAAATCGAAATCACCGAAACATGTATTTAAGCATATCTATATCACACCCACTATGTTTCTTAGCGAGTAATGAAGATATAGCACTCCATCGGATATCAACCCGTTGAGATAAGTGTCATTCGATGTTACACAAAACCTCGAGAAAGAACAAAGCGTGCATTAGGCCCCGCAGGAGGGTGAAAAAGACGTTAATAATATTCGTCAAAGCACTCTGGTACTCTGGTTACATTAAATCAATTTGCCCTTTCCGCGCGGTAAGTAGCGAACGGTGTAATTGATAAGTTGAAACCCTTGTACCGAGAAGGCTACAGTTTGGCACTGCCAGCACTTCGCCAGAGTTTCCACGTCACGTGCGCTATCGCCTCCTTCACACAGTCTCATTCTCTGCTCAAATTTACACTTTTGTTACATTTGCGATTACATTCAGAAACTTAAATACAATCCCACAAATCACTCATCCAATTATTTTTTTTAGAAATTAAAACCTACACTATAGGGTTAGGTATGAAACAGCGGTGTTTTCATTGTGAAATATTCTTTCACTTTTGTAATACCCAGAAGAGACTAGACATCTATATTTAATGCAATCACCTATGGTACGTAATGGTATGAAAGGGAGGATCATAAAGGAGTGCACCGGAACAGATCGCACGACAATATCCTAATTCACTCGCGCGAATGTAATCCATTAGTGTTCCCTCCCCTCTTCGGCCCGGGGGTGCCTATACCCCCCTCCCCCCGGCATCACCCCGTGCCCGTCTGTCATTCATAAACCTCCATATCATTTGTATTGGCACATGTTTCATACGACTAATGGACGGCCCATGTTAAATATAAAAAACGACATCTCACTTATTGCTCTTTACAGAATTCGAATACTCTTTTGTATCTACGTTCATATCATTAAAATATATGTAATAAACGTACATTTTACAGTAATTAATTCTTACATATTATGATAAATTTAAAAACAATTGAAGGTAGGAATTTATTAGAGTGTATGGTCAAATTAATTACCTGTGTTCGAGTTAAATAAATACACGAACTTGAAAAACGTGTTCATACGAGTATTTTATTTCACCGAAATTAGCATGTTTTACGCTGTAATAGTGGTCATTACAAAAGTTAAGAATTCAAATATGTAATATTAAGCAAACTTCAGTGAAGTAAATATCAGTAAGTAGTGGTTTTTGCGCAAAATTTTTATTTTTTTAAAGAAAAGTACATTTTTGACCGTTTGGACCTTTCACAACGTTTGTTTTGACATAATATGATAGTTTAGTAATTTAAAAAAGCCTTTTCAGTATGGCGTATGCGTTGCGTCTAACTTAAATGGTCCCGGTTTTGATTCTCAGGTTGAAAAATACATTTATTTTATGGTTTCAAAAAATAAACTCTAAGCAGCAGTCCGAGCTGAGGAACTAGGCCTACGAGTATGTCTAACCCATCGAGGTATTGTATGTACTGGAATGATATATATATATAAAACTAAATCGGGTTAGTTACATCATTTATAACACAAGAATGGCTGGAACAAATTTTATGATTATTGTGGTTTTCGATTTGTCATATCTCGGGACATAAGGACATAGAATACTTTCATCATTATCATCATCCATCACCACGCGGGTAAAACCGCAGGGCGCAGCTAGTCGTTAAATTTTTATGATTTTTAGTATTTCGATTTGTATCGGGGAAGTACATAGGATACTGTTCATCATTATCATCAGCCATAACCACGCAGTTAGTGATTAAATTAAATTATTAATTAAGTCAACTTATTTATCAAATTATTTATGTTAAATAATTTAATTAATAAATATTTAATTAATTTAATTATTTAAGTTAAATTAAATTATTATTTAAGTCAATGTACCTACGTCTATTATTTTATTATTGACGAATATTCATTTTATATGCATATATAGCAATATAGCAATATTGCTAAGGAGTGTCTTAAAAATGGAAATACACACACTCACACACACACACACACACACACACACACACACACACACACACACAAAGAGAGAGAGAGAGAGAGAGAGAGAGAGAGAGAGAGAGAGAGAGAGAGAGAGAGAGAGAGAGAGAGGGAAGGCTTATTTGGAAGGATTAATTTTTTGATCAGATTCATCAATAACTTATAAAACAAAGTACTTCTGTATTAATACATATTAAAAATTGCGTCTGTAAACAAGAAAAAAGCGAAACGAAAAGAATAATCTTTGAAACATAAGACCATCAAATTATTTTGTGTAAATTTTCATTCGTTTAATGTTTGCTTTTCCCGAAGCTTTAATACACTCTACGTACACTGCATAGCGTTTTCAGAAAAATTAAAGAAAGTAATCAGTGAAATTACGCCGGCTACTAAAATATGTATTCGTCATAAAAGTATGCCTCGACTTCTGTCAAGGATAAATATTCATTATGACGGATCGCCTAACGTTTTAGCGGGATTAAGTAGTATTAAGGCAGGAGACCGAGAGCACTCTCGACAGAATCAATCAAGTATATACGGTATCTGCTACTCATGTAAATAGGAGCGTGTTCTTACGTATAGTGTCTAATCAATTTGGAGATGTTTCTTTTGCGTTCTGAAAGCTTTGTATGGAAATAGACACGAGGGAGTTGCAGTAAAGCATATAAGGTTCTGTATCCTTTTATTACCATCATCATCATAGAGTACTGAGAATTTGAATCTAATAATAATTAGGTCATAGTTTATCGATACAAGTTTATGTACTTACTAATCATTTTATCGATAAAATTTGAAACGAAGTTACCTAATCACTTTATTCCTTATTACTAGCTGTCACAGAAGATTTCATAGCTTGGCCCAAGCAAGTAGGTCCCACCTGTTGTTGATTTTAGAAATCTCATTTATGAAGCTGCGGCCCGTGGCTTTGCTTACGTGGAAATGAATGCATCCCAAGCACAACATCAGATTCAGAGGTTTTTGCTGAAGTTTCGTTGGTTCGAGAGTTGTCGGGTCTGACTGACAAAGACAATCTCAATAGCAGTCTCCGGAGTCTGGAACAGTACGCATAGATGAGCAATGTTCCAGACTTCGTTCGGACTCAAAGGACCAAAAACATATTTGGGGAAACGTTTGTGTTGAAAAAACCTCGCTATTCTTTCGTATATACGAGTACGTGACGATATGTCATGCCATGTAAAAAAATGTATTACATTATTTACGTTAAAGTTTATTTTCCACCAAGTTTTGAGGAAGTATTGTTTTATACAAATTTCAGATCTTTATAGCAAACTCTCTAAGGGAAGTTTTGAAAATATAAAAATACTCATTAAACCATACTACATATATATTATTTATTTTAAAGTTTGTTTGTACCGAGTTGAGTTCGAACCAAGAAATAAAATAGTCCGTAGAAAGTTCGTAAACTAAAAAACTGCTGAGGTAAACCCCCAAACGTTTTAATTTTTTAATAGGTAATAAGATTCGAGAACATGTATTATGCTGCCTACATGCCAAATTTCATCAAAGCGGTTTAGTAGTTACGGAGACTGGTAATAAACATTCACACACACACACACACACACACACACACACACACACACAAACTTTCGCTTTTATAATATTATATACAAGCTGCGCCCCGCAGATTCACCTGAGTGGTGATGGATGATGATGATGATGAAATGTATCCAACGTGTTAATGCGGTGCCTCATCTATCTACCTACCAAATTTCGTCTAAATCCGTTCGACCGTTTTTGCGTGATTGAGTAGCATCCATTCACATTCATAATATTAAGTAGGATTAGGATATTATTATTCCGGTTTTTAGGGTAATTTGGCTTAAAAATAGTTGGTATATCATATCTAGGGAAATATATACTTTCTGATCAAGGTCTGGACCGAGAGTACGCTGCAGTCCTAAATGAAATTTATTACGAAATTTAACTAAAGAAAAATTGTAGTAAAACTCACACACAAACAAAGAAAGAGAGCTTTTAGGGCTTTTAGGTATGGGTACTTGTCAGATTAAGCTTAAGAACCTATTAAACTGTACCTTGCAGTACTACGAAATCATAAAACAAATGATAATGCATGACAAACCTATCTAGTTATCGATAGGGATAGAGACATGAGATAAGGCCTATTCAGACCTGAGCGTTATTCGCTACCGCTGTGGGTAGCGAAAAATACCACGCCGAACTCGATGGGTAAATAGTATTAAGTTCCATAACTGTGAGGCGGTATTTTCTCTTGTTTGGTGAAACTAGTTCCGCCGCCCCGCTAACCGTTGCCAACGAATATCTCTACCGCGCGCGGTAGCGATATCCGCTTTGGTGTGAACAGTGAAATTAACGCATACCCTTTCGGATTTCTCTATTGCTCGCGGTAGCGAATAACGCCCAGGTCTGAATAGGCCTTTTGAGTATGATTATGTACGTTTGTTTTTAACCGACTTTAAAAAAGGATGAGGTTCTGTGTCTGACTGTATGTATTTTTTTGCATGTTGATGCATGCACAGATTTCTCTCCATTTGTGGACCGATACTCAAAATTATTTTTTATTTGACAGAGTATACTCCTGAGGTGGTCCCATTCAAATTTCATGACATTCGGTCAAGGGGTTTTTGAGTCACACTCCATTATCTGAAAAGTGTTTCGCCTATCTTGATGATATCCATAACATAATCCAATGGCAATCGATCCGTACTAAGTCACTAAAAAGAGTCACTAAAAATGGGTGAAAACATTTTTTTGACCAAAAAATTGAACCGAATTCAACATTGTGCAAAACACTATGTGGAATGACTCGGAAGTAGTTTTTATTTTTTTGTATTTTTTTTTGTTATAATGTAATAGTGCGTAAATAAAAAAAATCTATCCCATCTTATCATTGAATGTGAAGGCAAAGGTATCGCATATCGAAGTCCCGTCACTCAATATGTATGAGTCGGTGTTAACATCAATGGTAGGGGCACGCTTCATCCGGCTGAGAGCTCGCATTCGCCACTAATTAATTACTCAACTCGGTTTCAATTAAATTAACTCGAGTTCGGGCCATCGACACGCAATGAATTGATGCCAGCCGCGATTCCATTAAGATCGTTAATACCGATCTATTTTAATCGTTAGCTATGAATAGAGTTATTATTCGATCTCTATTGCAAACACGCAACGTTTTTGTTTTATTATCGACGACTTTCGTTGCTTTATTACACAACATATTTAATCCGTCTATAGAGACGGATTAAATATGTTATGTTATATGTTTAAGATATACATGATCATCTCATTCATAGGAATGAGATGATCATGTATATCTTAAACACAAAGTGACACTAAAAGTAAATTGGCCGCTCCGAACTAGTTGAACTGAGTTTAAAACTATGCCCTTGGCGGAGTGAGGAGGGGACGTTTTAATTACGGCGTTTAAGTAAAAGCGACGCTGCGTCTAGCTACGAGTAGCTGCATTACACAGATTCAGCCACCAAAAGCCTCCCACTTAGCTAATGAAACATGTCCGTGTATAGTGTTTTAAGCGTCGTCGCAGCCACTAGGCTTTTGCGTGTATTGTGAGCGAGCGGAACGGAGTGGATTCGGTAGACCCGTCTCCGCAAATCCTCATTTACTTGCATTATTTTAATGGAGCTATTGTGGGCGGATGCCCTTTGTCGAGTGCGGATGCGAATCCGGCGTACGGCCTGTGGTAAATGTGCCGGTGCATAAGTGCATCGTCGTGCTGTCTCTGCTGCCCTAAATTGCAAGACGATCTCATAGTAAACGCTAAAAGCTCTATTCCAATTTAACGGATTTGAATAGGTTATCCGATTTGTTCGTGCTTGAAGACGGCATGAAGTTTATCCTAAAATACAACAATATTAATCGGAGCCATTCTAATTAAATACGGCGAGTAGCCGAGGTCCGTAGAGAAATTCCCGTCCTCTAATAACTGGCTTCCATGAGGTTGTTGGTTAGTCGTATATAAAAATGCAATCGGCGGACGGATGGCTGCGATGTCGTTCAAACTTTTTAAATTTTCCACCCGGCTACAGTATTAATTTTAAATTAGTGCTTGAGACGTAAATTATATTTACATGTGTACGTCTGATATAACTCTGATTTGCTTTAAATCAAAGTTGGACTTTATTTCGTGTATTTTAACGCGACATAATTATTATGCAAATTATAACAAAGCAGAGCTTAAGGAGATATAAGGTGCATCTGAAAAAAGGCTGTGTAACCCCCATTAAGCCGACTTTATCAGGCCCTTTACGAATTTTAATATAACCTAAAACTTTTCGTTTTAATGAAGTTAAAAAAGCTACGCCAATTACACTATTCATAAACATATACTATCTATATAATAAACTATATATTTTAGAATTCTAAAATCATTACATTTTCCTGCCAAAATATATCTTATTAGGTATACCTAAACCTATCTATGTATCATTTTTATCTCGTTAATCATATTCAATAAATTTTAATAATTTAATTAAAATATTTGATCCTTTCGTACTAAAATATTTAAAACTTTGAAAGATAGAATCTAACCTGGCATAAGTATGGTAAAATACTCGTAAGTACGTAATTAAAACGGCTTATTAATAAGTAGCATGGATTTCTATTACAAATTTAAATACTAACTAGATGATGCATTTCAATAAGCTATATCGCTTCGCTATTTCGAACACAACGGTGCCCTTTTGTAACAGGATACAGATTTAATTTTGATAATGAAGTAATATATAATAACTTCGTGATAACATTTCCCACAGCAGAAGTAGGAACATATTTGTATAAAGTATCAAAACCAAGCGGTAGTGGTAGCTCACAATGTGTATGACACAGTTAAGTTTTCTAAGGTAGACTAATTTAAAAACAAATTACACAAAACAAAGGTATTACGCAAACGAGTACAT
The DNA here is from genome assembly GCA_917880725.1 of Selenia dentaria. Classification (NCBI taxonomy): domain Eukaryota; kingdom Metazoa; phylum Arthropoda; class Insecta; order Lepidoptera; family Geometridae; genus Selenia; species Selenia dentaria. Next base: position 9,678,937 of record OU862882.1, on the reverse strand, counting down.
ACTTATTATTGTTTCATATGAACTGATAATTACAGTCGTGACCTACTTGATCAGGAGATAATTCCGGACTTTGATGCCGGAGATAAGGGTGAAACTTCACTAGAGGCGATTCAAGGCGCTGACAAAACTAGCAAAAGGTCAAAATTAAGGCCATTATCCCCGTGGTAGTTCGTTATTTTGACCACGTCAGATTTAGCCTCGAGACGTCAAAGTCAAAGTCAAAATCGTTTATTCAATTTAGGCATCAAAGATGCACTTATGAACGTCAACTTTTCATTATAATGTACTTTAATTAAACACTACCGCCGCGTTCCAAAATATATAGAGCCTACCGAGAAGAAGCGGCAAGAAACACGGGGCCATTATTTGTATATAGATGTTTTTACAATGTTTCTACTTAGGTACTACAAATATTAGCTCCAGTGTGTTGCCTTACAAAAGAGAACATAATAATGGTATCATTATGGCAAGACACGCTACACTTTGACATCTTAGTACTCGAGTAGATAGAAGACGTATTTAATTTTTCGGAATTTTCCCCCTTTAATATTGTTATAATTTTATAACATGGCTACTGAGTTCTCTACAGGTTTGATAACTGTATGATTACGTAATCAGCTCCTAAACATCATGTCGTTAGCAACAGTAATAACTATAGCATAGACAAGAACCGGCGCAGTGAATAAATTAAATACTAATTTGTTGACACACTTTGTTCAAGCCGGATCGCCTTGCGAGTAATTGGCGCAATGTTTTTATTAATTCTCCGCTGACGGTGGTCGACTGTAGCGAAAGTTGTTGCCAACTAAGTGACAAATATGACCGCCATTTTTAAATTATCTATCTTATGGGTAAACGAGCATTGCGATGCGGATATACGAGTACTTTTACCGTTCTGGCGCAGAATTTACTACTTTACCTGAAACTTTTGTATGTTCATTTTGAAAAAAATAAATATAAATATAGACGATATTGAATTTACGGGTATACCGTAGCCTTAACTAATATCGTAACTATCACACCACTTATTGTATGAAATATATGAACCTACGTGTTACAATTATCACCCAAAATAACCCAATGGAAGAGTAAATAATATAAATAATATAGTAAACGTAACCAATAGCATAATTTGATGTTACGCAATAAAATTTGTCTGGAAGAAATAGTTTTAATCCTTCCTATACCGTGATAATTAAAAAAAAGATTTATGATTGAAACGCACGTAAATTTACGTCAATGGTACGCAAAGGGTTAAGGGATAAGACCGCCTTTTGTACTACTATGTTTTTTATCTTATGTGTTTTTATATTTCATGTTTTACCGTAGCGTACAAATAAAGAGTTTCTATTCTATCTATCTCTCTAATATTGCAAAATAGAAAAATTGGAGTGAGGATGTGATAACCGTAATTTACGTGGATGTAGGCGCAGGCAGATACAAGTATAAGCAGTTCCTATGATGCCACAACAGTAGAGGACATTCCTCTATAACTTCCGACGCTATACTTTTATACGTAATTTACCATACTTTATATATGTTGTTCTGGCAGCGTTCCGGAAACTTCGCGAAGTCTTCTCGTCAAAAATACCTCAGTGCCTCAAGACAAGAGTCTTCGACCAATGTGTGTTACCAGTGATGACTTATGGCACTGAAACGTGGTCTCTTACTATGGGCCTCATAGAAAAGCTCAAAGTCGCACAACGAGCAATGGAGAGGGCTATGCTCGGGATTTCTCTACGTGATCGAATCAGAAATGAGGAGATCCGTAGAAGAACGAAAGTCACCGACATAGCCCAGAAGATTAGCCAGTTGAAGTGGCAGTGGGCAGGGCACATAGCACGCAGAACAGATGGCCGATGGGGCCGAAAGGTTCTGGAGTGGAGACCACGGACCGGCAAGCGCAGCGTCCACCGACACGGTGGACAGACGACCTGATGAAGGTCGCAGTACGACGTTGGATGCAGGACGCTTTCAACCGGTCCTTTTGGAAAATCATGGGGGAGGCATATGTTCAGCAGTAGACGTCCTACGGCTGAAATGATGATGATGATGATATATGTTGTTCTGTTCGTAAAATTGCAATGACAACCACACAACGATCTATATACAAAAATACGTTGCGACAGAAATAAAATAGGTATCCAAAAATACTAGGTTGACCAAAATGACTATAAACGGAATGTATGATCATGTACAATTATAGGTAACACAGGGATCCCAAATTCTCGAATTCTCCTTCGAGTGACTGATGGAGAAATTATTTTTAAAGCCTTGTTATTTTAGCACAGGTTTTGTGTTATTATACTCTATGTATTCCAACGTTCCGATTGCCAACAACCCAAAACGATTTGCCCAGAGCACACACACTAGTTTGCACCAAAGCCACCGCGCAATCCCCATATTCACCTGCAATTCGTAACATGAATATAGAAAAAAAACCATTTCCACTATTCCAAAGTTAATATTGACAGAAACATCCGTATCGCGCGAGCCATCACGGCTGTCGCAAACGACCCCCGCTCGCGTGCCGCTTTGAGGCCGATTGAATTAGATAGACACTAGATATCGGTCATCAATCAAAACGTCCAAGAGTTGGACTGTTTGAAACACACCATTACCTACAGCTACAATGCGAGGGTTGAAGACTTCACCTGTCCACTGCATTGCGCTGATCACAGGCCCTCGCCCGCAGCTAGCCTTTGTGCACAGATTTGTGAACACTTTGATGTTGGCCCGGCAGGTAATTTAGAAAAACGTTATTTAATTAACTTTCGACAAGTCTGAGTAATCGCGTTTCAAAGCCGCCGGGTGAACGGTCAAGTCTTTGAGCCGAAGGGTACCGCGAGCGCACTTGATTTTTACGCCAAACATTGCTCGCCATAAAGGCGCTGTCATTTTCAGGTGTTTTCCAATTAACATCGCGCCTTTGACCACGTCCGCACAAAGTAATACCAACTACGGCCTCTTTGTTATTAACTCTGTAGTTTTATTAAAGGGGTTGATGGCTGTAATGGAGTCGCTTTTGAGATTTCATTTTAGATTTTAATCATATTGCTTTTCTTGTTTATATAAAGACTGCAACGTATTTGCATCCTGTTTCAATATTACGAAGAGTTCCTTGCACTGTAGAGAAATTACATAAATAGTCATAGGTATATTGTACATAAGTTTTCAAAAATTTATGACGACATTGAAAAGTGTGGGATTGGGATTCAGATTTTTTTATAAACATATTATAATATGTATTATCGAGAGATACCGAGGGGTAGTTGCCCCTCGAGGTTCAGTATTGGCAAGGAGTAGATACTCGACGCCAAATTACCAGCCTCTCAGAGGTTGACGAAAACTAATAGTATGTCTTGTCAGGTTATTATTATAAATGTTTTAATGTTTGTTACTTGATCACGCAACTCTGCTGATCGGATTTAGATGAAGTTTGGAGTGGATATGGTTTTGTATCCGGGATTTACGCATTGGTTACTCTTTATATTGATTCAACGGGTATATTGCCGCGATATCGTGATAACCAATTCAACAAATTAAATTATAACTCGATATATTAATTAAGTATCAAACCTCCAGACACAACAGAAATTTCATTGTTATAGTGACTTGGACTCATGAGGGGATATTAAGTGTAATTCTGTTCCTATTCGGGTGTATCTACTTTGGTGTTAACTATATGAAATTTTCAAAGCACACGCAATGGGTACATGTTCGCAGTAGGTACAAACAACCCGTTGGTTACTTCATTAACAAGTCTGGACTAGTTTTATGAGTTACCGAAATAAGTTTAGTTCTGTTTAAACTTTGGAATTGGTCGGCGGTGCATTTTGTGAGCGCCGTAAGCAAGTCCAAGCCAGACGACGAGGCACGGCGCCCGCGGCTGCCGGACGCCGCCGCCGTGCTGCCTCTATACACGAGATAATTAACCCTATCAACTTCCCAGTTGTTCGACAACTACTGCAATTACAACGCTTCAAACCCCCAGTTAATATCATTAACACTATTTAGTAACTCTACAGACCTACACATACCGCGGTCTCGAGTTTCGGTAATATAAAATGCGGTCGGGTATATTAGATATGATGCAGGCCAAAGTTAGCGCTTTCCGAGCGAGTTACTCCCTCATATAAACAAAGCCGGTCTTTGTGTGGCGTTCAATGAACAGCTTAATTGCGTTTCTTCGCCACTTCTCTTTGCGGTATTCGCACGTCTCATGCCCGAATTTTTTTTTAAACTGCGCTGGACAAGTGTTGATGAGCACTGGTGCATATGGGCAAAATTTGCCTGTAATATCGCTGTTGTTCTGTATACGTATCTAGTTATAAATTCTGGTAAGTTATAAATGGTAGGTAAAGCAGACGGCAGCAATTGGGTATTGCCGTGGTACGTAATCCCGCCATCAGCGGTGAGTGGCTTCCGTCGTGAGTGCAAATGGTTTGCGAGAAGCTTTTGCCTTTATCCCTATGTTTCGCTTATGATTCGTGAATTTTTAACCTGCCTGAAAGGACTTGCAGTCCGCACCTATTGTAGACGTGCGCTGCGGAAGTTGATTTTTCAAAATAAGTTTTGTGCTCGTAATGGAAAGCTTGAAAAATAAATCGAGTCAACAAACGTATACAACACAACACACGGAAATTACATTTTCAAAGTTAAGCTTTTATCATGATATAAAATTATGTACTGTAATTAAACTGGAGATAAAAAACGACATTATTTTTTGTTTAAAATACTATGAGAATAAATAATCCGATATTAAGAACATTAGTTTTTACTTATACGAATTCTTAATCTTATTATCTAACATATAATGAAACTTTGATGATGTATCTATATATATATCTTATGTGCGCGCCTGCAAAGGTTTTCCAAAAAGGACTACTGACTTCCGAAAAGGAGGAGGTACTCAATTAGACGGCATTTTTTTATGTTTGTTACCTCATAACTTTCGATAGGGTAAACCGATTCTCAAAATTATTTAAATTTATTTATTAATTTTTGTTAAAATCTGGTGCTTTCCGTGTGGTCCCATTTAAATTTCATCAAATGCAGTCCAGTAGTTTTTGAGTTACACTCCAATAATTGAATAGAATGGAAGAAGGTATTAAATTTTTCAAATTGTACTTGTCATAAATAGTTTTTGGATGTGTTCATGTGATAATTGTTCTATTTTTTACAATATCTTCGAAATTGGTACTAAATATACTCTAATTATTTATGGGATATTTTGGAAAAATCGATAAACGTCGTCATTTGCTTGGAGAGTTACATATGCTAATTTTAAAGTGGATATACATAGTAATGATAATCTTCACAATAATCTACACATTTTTAAAATAACCACTTATTGAATATATAGAAATAGGGTAGAAATGGATAATAGCTATTATAATATAACAATTATTATCAATTTCTACTCCTTAATGTAAATGAAATATCCTAAAACACGTGCCTCATTTGTTTTAATTTTTTTTGTATAGTTTGATGTGTAAATAAAATAATGACTCATGAAAAGAATTACGGATACTTGTGTTATCAGATCTGCAACAGCCTGTCCTGTCAAATATATTTAATATGCATAGTTATTTAATTAATCATAATTACATAGGTTTGTAAATAATGCGGACCTAGTTATCGTTTCCCCCACGATAAGCGATAGTGTTGCCAACTACCGCTCTAGTTTCCTCTACGTGTCAGCTGTTTTTACGACCTGTGTAACTTTTATCACCTCATATCGTACAAGTCGACGCTTAAAACATGGCAAAGTGGAGATATGACATCATAATAAACTGCGATTGAACTTTTTAATGTTGGGATTCTTACCACTAACTAGCCGTGTCGCGCGGTTTCATCCGCGTGGTGATGGACGACGATAAGGAACCCCTAAACCAAAACATTATCTGGGTATATACCATTTATGTTTTTTATTGATTTTCTCAAAAAGTGCCTAACCTATTTTGATGAAATGTATATGGGACCACCTCTGAAGTATGGTTTATTTATTTATTTACATGATTAAAACGGTTTACACCAACATGATCTACTAAGCAAAAAAAGAATCATTAAAATCGATTCATAAAAGGCGGAATGATTGTGAAACAAACATAAAAGAATACATACAATCAAATTGATAACCTCTTCCTCTTTTGAAGCCGGTTAATAAAATAGACGTTGACACATCTATTTCATTCGCTCATCCGAGGTACTCTGTACTAACTCGACAATAGCAAATTAGCTTGTTCCTCACGGAAAATGTACGATGTGCGGTTAATTAAGCCATATCAGTATGAAAATGGCTTTTTATCAACTGACTTGTAATTAGTACGGTTTGGTAACATGCCGCTTATAATAGTTTGATAAGGGGGTTTTCACAGAGGATGTTTGTTGCCATTACAACATAATCTTTATTCTTGGCTTGGATGCCGGTTTCCTATGAATAATTTTATTGAGGTGACGTAATACCTATATTTTCATTAATGTGACATTTAATTCATTTTAATTAGTATGTGAGTTGTGCACTTACCTCTGTATTAATAATATTGGCAATAGTATAGAAAGTTATAATAGTATTATAATAGATTTAGACATATTCAATACGTCTAAAAATATGTTTAGACGTAAAACCTGTGAATGTTTAAAATTAACTTATTAATTAGCTACGAATATATATGCACATATTTTTAGATAAATTTACTATAATGTATACAATTTTATTTTTATTTTTTAGTTACCTATATGACCCTTATCTTAACAAGTTATGCTCCCGCTGTTGGGGCACAGATATTAGTTAGTTATATAGTATTAGTTATAAAATATTAGGATATTTAGTCGATTGTACTTCCTTCGCTACCTATCATTATATTTACATTAAGTCGCAAATGTACCTATTGTTTGTGAGTTTTCAAAGTACGATTTGTTTTTATTTATTTCTTAGTTGTACTATAGAGTTAGGCCTGTTATTGGCTGGTATATTTAAAAATATTATAACTCTGTATTATATCTGTGCTGTTGGCCTATTAATAAATAAATAAAAATAAAATGTGTAGTAAACGTGGTTTTTACACCCTATTAACATTATGAACGCGTAATATATATTTTGTGAATAGTGTTGTTGGCTGTATTATTATTAAGTTTATTAATCTATCCACATTGTTGTACATTTTATAATATGGCTGTTTTCTGTTCCTTAATAAATAAAATAAAATATATGTATGGATGTATGAATGTACGGACGATTGTTCCTCTTTCACGCAAAAAACTAGTGAATGGATCTTAATGAGATTTGGTACGTAGATAGATGAGGTGCTGGAATAACATATAGGTTAATTTTACATCATCATCATCTATATTCAGTATAGTACATATAACGCAATTTCAACGTAAAGTAAGGCATTACATCCCCAGGGAGGTAATGTTGTATGAAACTACCGAGGGATTAAAGTGATTTGGTTTTGGAAAGTTATTTGCAGGAAAACTCTCAGTACGGAGTAGATACTTGTAGATGTAGGGACTTTATTGGAAAATCGAACTGGTCATCACAGACAACACACAGAACAAAAAAAAACCGATTTGTAATTAATTTGGAAAAAAACGGTGTTTGGTAAAATACACCTTCCATATAATCTTCCTAACAAAAATATTACTCTGTCCTTCCATAACTGAACAAATGTATCCAATATTATTAATAACTTTTAATATATTTTACTTTTCAATAAATAATTTTTTATGAAGCCCTGAGTTTTTATTGTCTCGCAGTAGGTATGAAAAGTAGAGTATTCACCTCGAGGATAAAGACTGTCTTCGTTCGATCTTCGATTAACTCTAGAGTTCGTGACGTAAGACACTGCTTTACTCCTTCAGTTTATAATTTACAATTATTGCTTTGACCATTAAAATACAAACAATTCATTTAAATTAAATAATTAAAACAAGGGACCAAACGTCAATATTGGTCACAAAGTGAAGAAATATTTTAGGGGGCTGTGTTTTTGAATGTGTTGTTTAATTGTTTTTCTTACAGCTTGTATTTGACTAGTGATGTGAAATTTTGTGTATGTATAATTTAATCGCTACGCTCGTGATACAATTTACAAAATGCTTCATTGAGTTGGATTCTACAAAAATGTATTTTCATCTTTTTAGCACAAATACGTATTGTGCAGGTATTTGAAGAACAAAACTAACTTAAAATATTTTGCTTTTAACATTTTTATCTAGATATTTTCATCATATTGTGCATTTCTTAAGTGAAACATAAAATTAAATCGCAGTTGCAATAAGTACAAACACCTAGAAATCTATATCTACAGTATGCTACATCATAAACCTTATCACCTTTGGCAGGAATTAACTTTAATTAAAATATATAAAAGTCACGCAACACCCGCACGTTAGGCAGCCCATAATTATCGCAATTAATTAAGCTTAGGAAACTCGATTATTCGAGCGCAGTCACGACACAAGTGTTAATAACACCGTTAAAGCACGTCAGGGGTCAGCCGTGACCCGCCCACTCTCCTAGAGCTTTATTGGGATCTATAGAGCTTCAACATCTTGTATACAACCTTATTCAATAAGAAAATATATTATTTGGCTAACATGTTAATATTAAAAGACCGACAGTTCATTTTTTTATATTATGATTTTAAAGCACTAACGCCTGCTTAGCGATACCAAACATTGCAATTAAAGAGAGAAAATTCCATCCTCGGTCATAGCGTCTGACACGGATTTTCGGATGACGCGGGTTCGAATCCCGTCCGAGGATAGAATTTTTCTCTCGAAAATTGCAATGACCGACAATTGAATTTGAAAACGCGTAGTGTAATAAAATATACTTACACAAATAAATGCAATCTTACATGCAGCCAAAAATTGGATAACAAAACTGTTTTCATACCACCTGCTCGAAAATGTCCAATTACATATCACGCAATCTCTACGTAAAGCAAGGCATTACATACGCGGGGCTGTAAAGTTGTATGAAACTCCCTGGGGAGTAAAGTGATTTGGATTCGGAACGTTAGTTGTAGGAAAACTCTTAGTACGTAGACTAGACAGCATACAGAAAAAAAAGAAAAAAGGCGGGATTGTACTATTAGTAGTGCGTTCGAATAGCCCTAAGTTGACGAAAATAGTTAGCGCTAAAAACGCTCTCAAGGACGTTTGAATTGGGAATCTATGGGTGAAAATGTTGTTTATGGCTCTTTATGTTCAGCGTTCGAAAAGCTAAAAAATAGAGTAATTTTTGCCACCAAAATTGGGCTTTACGAACGCTTTAACAAAAGAGTCAACAATAGCAACGCCACCAATGCCCTCATTGCTAAACGATCCTAAGGGTGCGATTGTTGTGCGCCGCGTTGCTATGGGTTACGCACGGTCCGCTCTGCGCGTTCAAGGTCATAGTTGAAGTTACGTGTTGCGATCGTTGCTAGGTATTATATTCATCTATGTTCTGGTGTTTGGTGTTACTCAACTTTCATAAAACATTATTATTTTCAACGTGGTGCATGTAACTGTACCGAAATATCGGGTGCTCCAAAAGCAACCAAATCATGAGTACTAATTATAACTTAGTTAACAACCGCGAACGTCTAAAACAGTGTTTTCCATAAAATGTTCCTTCTAAAGATATTGTCTCTGTCCCTCTTTAACGGGACAAATTTGTTCAATTTGAATATCAACTATCAATGTATTTTACTTATATACGAAATAACTGCTATTTTAAAGCTCTGAGTTTTTATTGTCTCGCAGTAGGTATAAAAGTAGAGTGCGCACCTCGAGGATAAAGCCTGTCTTCGTCTTGGGCGGCTTTAACCCCTCGCTTCACTCAGGACTCTACATAACTCCCTCGCTTTGCTCGGGAATTAAATCTTAACCACTATAACCCAAGAGTCCCAGTTACACTCAGGGTTCAATATACCACCCATGACGTAAGACACTGCTTTACTCCCTTAGTGCATAATCTACTATTAAATTTACCTTATGAAATGTGATGGTAATATAAACTCTTATGATAAATACTCGTACATTGCAATTTTAGAGAGAATAATTAGTCATCCTCGGACAAGATATGACCGCTATGACCGCTAGGCCACAGTGGCGACCCCTTCAAGCATCGAATATGAGCATTATCTTAACATTATTATGTATATATTATGTATAAAAGGTTTCGAAACAACTCAAAGTCTTTTATTTGAGAATGTAATGTGTGGTACATTTTTAAATTATGATATACCCTCTTAAAAATATTTTGTGTTGAATTATCCCTGCACTTATTATTTGGTGATACAGGATCGCAATTGTCTTGCGTTTGCGTTGGGTCTTCTTCTCGCTCAAGTCATTGTTGAACGGGGAAAGGGGGTCAGGGCTGTGCCCTCTGCCCCTAGCTCGTCTTCGCTCATTACTATGAGCGCGTCATTGGGTGTAAAGGTTTCTCGGGTTTTTCCACGAACCGGTGGTCACTGGTGTCGGGGCGAGTCAGGCACACCGGGTGAGACCCCTAGTGGCCCTAGGGGAAGCCCAGCGAGCCGATCGGCGACCGCGACAGCGACCACCGGCGGATCCGCCCTCGCATCTTCTTCTTCTTCTTCTTCGTCCTCCCGTGGGACGAGCATGCGTGAAGACGGTTTCATTTTCCTCTTTCCGGGTGCGTCAGGTGGTCTGGTGTGTAGGGGCGCGATGCCCTTTAGGTGTTGGTGCCTTGAAGCGTCCGCTGTGGCGAACAACTTCGTGGTAAGGCGTTTGACGTGGGCTTCAATATTTTCCATCTTGAGGTCGCGTGCTATCGTTGAGTTTCGAACGTAGCGCGGCGCGTCAACGATAGCGCGGAGCGCTTGGTTTTCTTGGGCTTGTAGTTTTCCTTTTAGGGTTTTAGATATTTGGGCATACCACGCCGGGGCGGCATACGTAAGACGGGGCCGGATGTAGGTCTTGTAAATTGCGACTTTTACCCGGAGTGGTAGCTTAGATCGTAGTACTGGTCTTAGGCTTGTACGGGCTCCTTTTGTCTTTCCCACGATGGTCTTCACATGGCGGTTAAATTTTAAGTTTCTGTCTATTTCGACCCCGAGGTATTTCACCACCGGGGCCCATGGGATTTCTTTGTTCAATAGTTTCAAATTTGTTGGTAGGTTGGAGTGTCCCATGACGATGGCTTGGGTCTTGTCGACGTTCACTGCCATTCGCCATTTTAACAACCATTCTGGCAGGGCGTCTAACGTTGGCTGTAGTCTTTTTACAGCATTTTCTGTCCGAATTGAGGAGGCGTAATATGCAGCGTCATCTGCATAGAGGGCGAGCTTCGCGTGGCCAATCAGCGGGATGTCATTTGTGTACCGCGAGTACAGTGTTGGAGATAAACAGCTGCCTTGTGGTACTCCGGCTAGCACTGGTTTCTCACTTGATAGGGCCTCCTCAACTCGGACAGTAATGCGTCTGTCAGTTAAAAAGGTCTTGATGACGGCGTAGATCTTCTTCGGTGTCGGGCTCTTCGATAGCTTGTATAGCAGGCCTTCGTGCCATACGCGATCGAAGGCCTTCTCCATGTCTAGCAGCACTGCTACCACGTACTCTTTTTTATTATGGCATGTGGCCATTACATTTATAATCCGTGTGAGCTGGAGAGTTGTGGAATGCTCCGACCTGAACCCGTATTGTTCCTCACGTGGTACAATATGTGGAGTCAAATGCGGGAGCAATAACCTCTCGAAAGTTTTCGAGAGGGTGCTCAGCAGCGTGATTGGTCGGTAGTTTTCGGGCTTCTTGGGGTTCTTTCCTGGTTTGGGGAGCATTATCACAACTCCCGTCTTCCAGTTTTTCGGAAAATGGCCACAGCGCATTATCCCGTTGTAAATTCGGGTCAGCGTGGCCAGGGCTCGAGGTGGAAGGTGTTTCAACACTTCGTTCGATATCCCGTCGAGCCCTGGGGCTTTCTTGTTAGGAAGGCGCCTTATCTGTCTCTGCACCCTGCCCGGTGAGAAAACGATAGGCGCTTCCTCTCCTTCTGTCTCGTCCGGTGGTGTCGCTAGGTAGCTCTCTACGTGGCGTTTGACGTCTTCAACGTGGGTAACGTCACTGGTCGGGTTGGGTTGAAATTGTGCCTCCAAGTGTTCGGCGAATATCTCTGCTCGGTCTGTGGCCACAAATTTCAAAAGGCCGTCCTTCCCGACCAGTGGTCTGGTAGGCTCCGGGGTTTGCGCTAGCTGGCGGCATAAACGATGGATAGATGGCATATCCTCTGTTATGGCATCTATATGCTCGTCCCAGCTATGCGCGGCGTAATCACGTAAGGCGGCTTTTACGCGCTCCACCAACGCGTTAACCTCGCTTTTTTTGCGCGGACAGCGAGTCTGTTGCCACAGCTTCCTCTTCTCCCTTTTTTCGCTAATTAAGTTCCTAATCCACGCCGGGAGTGGGTGCACCTTCTCTGCCGGCGTGGTGGTGTGCGATGCTGCCTCGAGGGAGGATTGGATAGCTGTGGTTAGCTCTTCTGTTGCCTTTTCTAGGTCTTCCGGAGTTGAGATCGGTCTCGTGGTGGTACGTTCTTGTGCTTCTTTCTGAAAGGCATCCCAGCAAATCTTCCGCCTCCTCGCGGGGGCGGCAACCCTGCTTGGGAGCTCTTGAAGTGTCAGAAGTACCGGGCGGTGGTCCGAGGGAAGGTCTGGGTATACCGTTTGCGTCGGAGGTGTTCTGAGACCTTTGAAAATGACGATGTCTATGACGTCCCCATCGTCATTATGGTGGTAGTGCGTGGGTTCATCCGGCCCGATGACGTCATAGCAATGGTCCACCGAGTTTTGGAGTAGAACTATCCCGTCTCTGTTTGTCTTACTCGAGTTCCAATGGGTGTGCTTGGAGTTCAGGTCGCCTGCTATAATAGTGGGTTCTCGTGCATCTAGCAAATTCCTTATTTCGGCAGGTATAAGGCGTGAGTGCGGCGGCTTGTACACTGCGAACAGGCGTCGTATTTGACCGTCGATATTGGTAAGCACACCCAGTGCTTGTATCGACTTGTACTCTTCTGACGGGATGAGTTGGTGGATAATCCTTCGGTGGACCAGCACTGCAAGGCCGCGGAAGGCCCATCCTCTCTCCGACATCTCGTCTTTGCGGTATATGTGGTAATTTGCGATTTTAAATTGTTGTCCTTCTTTCAGGTGAGTCTCGCTGACCAGCATTATGTCGATATTTTGCTCGCGGAGGAAGATGGTCAGCAGCGTTTTCTTCCCCGCGAGCGACTGGGCATTCCAGTGCAATATTCTAATGCCCTTGTTGTCCATTGTTAAGGATTTGCATGAGCCCTCTTAGAGTTGCTGTTTCAGCGTCCGTGCCGCTTTGGACAGCTTCCAAAATGCCTTTCAAGACCTCGATGGTTTGTCCCAGTGAGTCTCGTCGGGTAGTTGGCTGTGCTTGGTCAGTTTTTGCCTGGGTCGCGTCTTCTGCTGGTGGCATTGCCTTGGGCTTCTTTTTGCCTCTTCTGGCCTTCTTTTGTCCGGTTCCCTGCTGTGGTAGGTTCGCCGGTGCCATGAGCGTGGTCGCGGCAGTTTCCTCCACAGTCGTCGGGGTGATCGGAGCGACGCCTCTTTTATTGGGCAGTGTCAGTGCGACAGTTCCCGCCCTCTTGTTCCTCCATTCCTTTTTGTAGACGGGACAGGATATGTAGTTGGCCGGGTGGGACCCTCCGCAGTTTGCGCACGTAGTGGGCTCTTCGCGTGGCCTTGGGCATTCACTGGCTCTGTGTGGTTCTCCACAACGTACACAGGCCTCCTCTCTGTGGCAGTTGTGTGAGTTGTGCCTGAATTTCTGAAATCTGTGGCACTGCGCGGGTCCTTTCTTTCCACGCCATGCTTCGATGATAACTCCCGGCATAAGGAGGAGCTCATTTATCTCGTATATAGCCGGGATGAGGTCGGGCGTTCGCTTTAATTGGGCGTGGAAAATGCATCCCGGACGCCCTTGTCTGGCCGTTATCTTTTTCACGTATTCGGGTGTGAATCCCTTCTCTTCTAGGGCTTCCCGAATCTCTTCTACTGGGGTATCCGCTGGTAGCCCACGGATTGCTACCTTAAGACTGCGCTCAGCTGGCAATGAATATGAAAACCAGCTGATATTCTCGTCCCTCTCAAGCTGGGTAAGGTAGGCTTGTACGGTCCTATATTCCGATTCTTCGGTGGTTGTGAAACGAATACCCTGTCCATAAGGGCGTCCGTTCGGGGGTCTGCCCAATTTCTCCGCTAAAGCCTTGAAGTGCCTCGTCCAATTGTCTATCCTCTCGACTATAAGCGGAGGATATCTGGGCCCTTTGTTGGTGGGCGGTGCCTGTGTCTGAGGCGCTTGGTTGGCTGTCGTGGATGTAGGCGGGGCAGTCTGAGCATCTTGGGTGGCTGTGGGCGGGGCTGTCTGGCCTTTGGTGGCCGGGGGCGGAGCCTGTTGTGCGGTTTTCTTGGTAGGGACCACTGTCCGTTGTACCATTTGTACCGTTTGGGCGGTTTTCTTAAACGTCGCTTGGGCGGCTAGGGCGGCTTTCTGTGCGGGGGGGCGGGGTACTGCTTGGGTCCCCACTCCTCTTGTGCATGCGTCTCGCTCTTTGGTTTGCTGTCCCTTTCTGGTGTCTTGGCTGACTAGCTGTCTCGCTTGCTCGCTGACCATACCGCTAGTTGCGGTAGCTAGTTTCGCTACCCCGACTGCCGCCTGCGCAAACGACTTTTTTGGTCGCTGCGGCTTCGGCGGTTCATGGGTGGCTTCCATCATTGATGCTGGACTCTTTGTCCGTTGCACGGTCTTCTTTGGCGGGCTTGCCGAGAGTGATCGCGAGCGAACGCGCACGCGTTTCGGGTCGTCGAATGCTATTAACGGGCTTGACGGCTTTCGGCGTCTAGGCCTTACCGCGTGATCACTTGTTGCCGGTGGCAGAGTGATGATCGTGCGGGCGGCAAACTCCAGCGCCGTCTTATCATCTGTTGAAAGCTCCGTTCCTTCCAACTCGGCTTCTGCGAGACGCAGGTATAGCGCCATCCAACGAAGCATTCCCTGCGAGAGGGCCCCGGCTTCGATAAGCCGCGCGAGAGTGAGCATATCACGTTCGATGTGTCCCCTCGGAGATAATGCTTCTGCAGACGGCGGCGATTGTTCGATCGCGGTTCCCCTAGGCGGGGTGGAGCGATCAGAACTGCTCGGGCAGCTGACGGTTTCTTCATGGTCCTTAAAAGGACCTTGGCGGCCGTGAGATGGGCCTGGGTTACTGTGACGTGTGGGTTCGTCACCTGCGGTTACTTGGCTCTTAAAAGAGCCTTTTTGCGTCGGGGGGGTGGTCAGGCCCCCTGTCGGCGGGTGGTGGCCCTTAGAAGGGCCTTTTTTAGGCTTGCCGCAGTCCATGGGCGGCTGGTTGGGTGTACCTTGCGCGAGTACTGGAGCGAGTATTACGCAAGCATAATACTCACTCCGGCGTTCGTGGGGCAAGCTATCCCCTCCGCAGCCGTGGCCACGGGCGCGATCGCTTAATGATTTCTTTAAGAAATCGTAAGTGATTCGCGATGTTACTGGTCGATGGTTACTCCGAGCGCAGTGAACAAGTACAGGCAATCCACCTTGTCTTGCTTACAGCTGATATGAATATAATATGTATTTCGCTCTATATGTGTGTGTAATAATGAAGTCACACAAGTCAGGAATGAAACATATTTTAGTTTAAAGGATCAGATCTTTGAATGAGGATCTCGTGGAACAAATAACAAAGCAGATAAAGACAACGTTGTATTCTTCTCTTAGTAAGTACTAGTTTCTTTATTGTTCGCTTTACCTACTTCTATTAACAGACCTCTATTCACAAACTAGTATAGATGCCTTCTATTTACATAGAAGTGTTTGCTTTTATCATGGATGAACTAATATGGTGTGTTTTGAATATGCGGTAGGTAAATAATGCATCTAAAAGATTCTGCTTTTTAATTATTATTATATGAAGTTTGTCTGAAGGATACCGCTTTGAGCGTTAAGACCGAAATAGTTCAAATTAATTAAATTAATTGGCCTTCAAAAAAGATCGGTTAGTAAATCATGACACTTAATTTTAAGCTTTTCATTGTTGTATAACATTTTTACTACAATATTATTCTGAAATGATGTGAAATACTGTATTTTTTTTATTACAAACTTAAATAACTTTACACTATTACATAATATACATAGCTAAGAGACAGTTCTACTAAGTTACAGACTACTGTGAAGTTAAAAGTAAATCCTAGGAAGATCGTTAGTACCCAAACTAGGATAACCTGTGGTATGGCGTACCAACGCCCTCCTCCCAAAACAAAGGTGTAATTATTGTGATATACATGATACTTAGCGCATATATAGTTGCAACATCTGATTATAAGTTATTGTTATGTAATAAGTTTAATTATATAAATAAAATTTTGTTAATTGTGAATTTAAATAACGATTAAGAATAAACGAGGCATTTTTGTGCTCATAATAGGCATGTTTGCGTGCACGCGCGCGCGCGCGCGCGTGTGTGTGTGTGCGTGTGTGTGTGTTAGTGTGTGAAGGTGTGAGTGAAAAGGATTAACGATATATGTATGGATACAGTATAGGCACAGAAACAATACTAGTGTAAGTAAAAGTTTATTTACGTAGGAACTTTAAGCAGATCCTATTTCTTTATTTGTTTTATTTTGTACTATGGTGTTCCAATAAAGAGATCTGTCTATCTATTTGCTAATTAGCTTACTATAAATAGTACATACCTCCTCATAGTCCCTGTGTGAGTGAGGCTGCGCGGGGGGCGCCGGAGCTCATTCCCGCGAGCGGCGAGGGCGCCCTACCTTGCCCTTCCGGACGGGCGCGCCAGGAGTCGCATTTGCACTCTTCATGAGCTTCTGCCAGTCCTGCTCGCAGACAAGTGATCCCGCTAGCATGTAGTACCTACAATGTAAAGGTGCCTTAATTACATCACTCCAATCATACTACAATTAAAAGTAATAAACTTGACTTATGAAATAGGTACGTACAATTTCTATTATCGATGTAGGTACATCAAGAACTATAAAAGAAAACAAACAAGAAATAAAAATGTGGACTCGAAGGTTCTTAAATCAAATAAAAAATAACATACTATATTATTAATAATGATTGAAAACCACGTTAGTTTTTATAACAAAAAAAAAAAAAAAAACATACTATATCTTTAGTGGTAGAGTTTATTAAGTTTTATGGTAAGAGATTTACACATTCTTTTCTTAATTAAATGTGAGGAGGTAAAATAATCGTTTTTATAAAGTAATTTTGAATAGTAACCCACCTATCGCCCTGCATAAGGTGTGATCCACATTTCGAGCAGGCGAAACATTTTATGTGGAAGACGTGGAGGGGCTGCTGTGGCGCGTTCGTTCTCATTACGAACTCGCTCGCTGGTATCGCTTGCCCGCACGCTGCGCACGCGCCACCTGAGCCAAACATTCTGAAAAAAAAAAGAAAATGTTTTTACTACTTAAACAAAAATAAGTTAAGTATTTTCAGGCCAATTGGTTCGACTGTGTGCATTAGTAATTCTGATTGTGCAAGCTTTGCCATTGCTTACCAACATGTGTAAATCAATAACCAAATGAAATAACAAAAGTTTGTTGCTCAATTACGACAAAACAACTAAGTGGACTATTTCTATTTGGTGGGCAGATATTATGACCTGGATGGACTCCTGCTCCTGGATATAATGCTACTTTTTGTATCGGAATTCCAATTGTTGCAGAACTTTCTGTTTTGTTTCAGGCATAACTATTGATTTATCATCAAACATAATTGGGTCTTAAAACTAAATTTATCAACTGAGTGACTAAAAAGGTAATTTGTGACCTGGACAGACTCCTACACTCCTACAGACTGGGAAAAAAGAACTTTCTTATTTCTTTCATCATCTAACATCATACATAATTGGGTCTCTGAGTCAAAGACTGAGAATATGACCTAAGTGACAGTAGCAAAGGCAATTTGTGACGTGGATGGAGTATATGCTACTTGTTGTACCGGAATTTTTAATTTTTGCTGGACTTTTTTTTAGGTCTTTCAGCTATAATTCCTAATTTATCATCATACATGGGGTCTAAGGACTAAAAATATGACTTGAGTTACAGCAAATGTAATTTGTGACCTAGATGGACTCCTATGCTACTTTTTATTCCGGAAGTCAAATGTTTTCAAGACTTCCTTTTTTCTTTCAACCATAATGCTACATTTATCGTCATACGTCATTTTTTCTAAAGGCTGGTAATATGAACTGAGTAAAATGAAAAGCAAACTAATAAGTACTTTGATACTTCACTGGATTCTGTTGGTAAAGTCATATCATAAATTTCACTGCGCAATGAGTATATCGAGTTCTTCTTAATTCATCAAAATTCCGATTGTCATAATTATTGAAACTTTTTACATTTTCGCGTATCAAATCGGTTCTGATATCGGGCTCTTCGATTCGGGACTTTACGCTCACAGATTAATATCAAAATAGCATTCTGACTTAACTCGACGTTAGGATGCAAAATATATGCAGCTTATTCTTGACCATGTTCAATATGACAATGATATTAGAAAACAGACTTTTGATATTAGTCTGTGAGTGAAACTACTCGGATTTTTTTTAAGACGCTTGGCCATCTTGCACGTTCCAGAGTTAGCTTCAATAACTCAGAGTCAACTGCTAAAACGGGGTTTTATAATTAATTTATCTTGCACCATTAAAGGTTAGGAGTAAATCTATGGTTATTTATTGATATTTAACCCAGCAATGTGGGAGGGTTAAGTCTTTAACTAGGGTTAGTGAAGATTTATGTCAAAAGAAATTGAGGTTACATTCTGCTGTATAATGTACTCTTTGGACGAAATAACACGAGACAATACGTATAGAATAAAAAGTTGTCAAATTTCATACAACAAAGGATAAACAAGAAAGTCTATAATATACATTATACTGTAGTACCAAAGAGATAGATATAAGTGTCACTGTTTTTTTCGATTCATCCATTATTGGTCAGGTTACAATAAAAGCGCATTGACAATTCAATGCTCCCACCTAAAGATTACAAATGTCAGTTTAGCAAAACCGGTTATTTTGTATAGTCGTGCAAGGCAAAATGAGAGTTAAAAATTGATATGACCAACGCAAGTTTACAAACTCGTAGACTTTTTTATTCAACCCGAGCAAACGTGCAAGTAGGCCTTAAGTTCATAAGATCCAAAATTGTACAGTGCTTCCTAGCCATTTTTGTATCTCACTCCTTTTCCTTCCTTCCCTTAGGTTTTTTGTTACATACAAAGATATACTTTCTTAGTTAGTCAGAGTTAGATACTCTACTTTGACATACTTTATCTGATAAACTTTTTTAGATTATTGAGAGAACTAGACGCTTCCAACGACACCTCATTTATCAAATTATGATAAGTAGTTTAGAAGATAAGAGGGAACAGATGATATACATACATAACATTCCCTTTTGCTTAGCCGTAGTCGGGTAAATAGACTTCTTGCCTGTTTTCCATCAACATTTTCTAGTCGTAACCATTTCTTTAGATCATTATTCATCAAAGCGATAGATAAGAAACCGACATAATATGCCGCGTAAATTACTTTGGAATGAGATGGCTTGATAAGTTTTTGTTGATATTAATGTATATTTATTAAAATTGTGCCTTATTTTACATTTTCAGCAGAGATGCTGAGTGTTACAGGCACATTGCAGCACATGTGATTATCAAAGTATTTCAATGAAACTTCTATAAGTATATATATATATATATATATATATATATATATATATATATATGACCATGTGACGTCATTTTGGTGCTCAAGTACGGTGTGCAAACTGACCAAGTGGCCTTTATTAAGATCGAGTAAAAATTTATTAAAAATTAAGTTTGTTAAATGAATAAAAAATATTTATTTATTTTGAAAGGTAATATACAATTAAATATTCTGTGAAAATTTAAGGTGTCAACCTGTTACCGTTATTAATTTGAGCCAAATTAACGACGCGTGTATCGGTAACAAAGATGCTGACCGTACTGACACTTGCCGGCTTGCTTGCTATATATCGGCCCGCATGCACTTCTACGTAAACACTACCACTACATTGTAAACTATCAGAGACTTTCATGGAAAAAATAAAAACTACATTGTAGTATATAACAAAAGCATGACTTACGCGTACGAACTCGGTATGTCCATTAACACGTCTTGTGACCCATTATTAAACTTGTGCCGCATAATTAAATTTAGACATCACCGAAAGAACAATTAAATTTAAGTTTAATACGTTGAACTCATTCGAATGGAATGCTTAAAATTGTCATTAGAATTATTGCTATCTAGTTAGAGTGATCTTAGATGTAGGTAACAATTTTAACAAGCAAGCTTTAATCCGTTAAAACGCCACGATTATTGCTCGTTAAGCTTTGATAAATGGATAATAAAGCAAAGTAACGACATCGACGATAAATCTTTTGGAAGTAGGTATCTATTTGTGTGCTTTGAGTATTTTAGCACGGGTTTTGGTATATCTATATAGACACATACCAACATAAATAAGTACATATAATTTTAGATGACGTTTATGCAACCGGTTGGTTATAAGAAACGGTTGGTTCTTTATTGTTGGAACTTGCTCAGAGTATTTTTATATGTATAACTTTGACATTTATATGTCCAAATTTAACATAATTGTTTTTATGCAATCGTTATAGAAACCATGGTGACAGTTTTATCAATTGAAATATCAAATAAACAGTGATAAGAATATCGTTAAATAGAGATACGGATATCGTAAAATTGAGATAAGAGAAGAATATCTTAAATTTAAGAGTTGTTTACGAAATTGAATGTTGAATTTTCTTTAAATAAATTCATCGACTAAAATAGTGTACTTTAGATCGTATGTTAGATTAAAGTGGATACAATATTTACTGTTTATATGAATTTTTATTAATCGATACCGAAGGAAAACTCAAAATATCTAAATTGTCAAGTTTAAAAACGACCCAGAAGAGACCGCTTCCTTTTTCTACCGACTTTCAAAAAAAGGAGAAGGTACTCAATTCGACTGTATGTTTTTTTATGTTTGTTACCTCATAACTTTCGACTGGATGACCGATTCTCGAAATTCTTTTTTGTTTGAAAGCTGGTGTTTCCCGTGTGGTCCCATTTAAATTTGATCAGTCGGTCCAGTAGTTTTTGAGATACACTCCAATAACTGATTTCTACCAAAGTAATAGAATGGAAGTCGGTATTTAATTTTTCAAATTGCACTTGTCGATCACAAAGTTTTTCGCATCACAACGCGTTTTTTTATAGTTTGTGTATCATTTTACTTGATCATATACATTTTGATGATTATTTTATTATCACGTATTATAGAGATTGCATGCTTCAGCTAGTAGTTTTAAAATAATAATTGATTTTAATATCATTCTCCAAAAACTACTAGATTTTAACACAGAATATATAACAGTACTATGCACTTTTACTTACATACTTTACTTAGTGTCCAGAATAAAATAAAGTGTACTTATACCTACTTTTAGTATATAATGGCCGTCCTATTAACTCCCTAAAACACGATATCTATATACATATAACATGAATCTCTATTTCCCTTGGTCATCGCATCACGCGTGAACGGATTGAACAATTTCACTAATGCCTTTGTTTTATTGTGGTAATTATTGACAGGTTTTTATAAAAGAAAAAATCAAGAAAAGATGGGAGGGTTTATATAGGCTTCTACGCGAACGAAGTCGCGGGCAGTCGCCAGTCTTATAAATTTGGAGATACCGTAGTAGTGTATACTACTATTAATTTCAAAAGGAACGCATATTATTAAGTCCCATATGTGTTGTAGTTTTTAGTTCTTAAGGAAGTATAGAGGACCACATATTTAGTAAGTATGTCTTTGGCGTTTTGTACATACAAACGTATTCTCAGTTTTTCTTTCTGGCTCTCGACACTGGATCTAATATATTTTGAAGTGACATTAATTTTGACCCCTGACAATGCGAAGGCAACATTGAATGTGACAATTATAACATTAGTATCTTTACTTGTATTTGTATTGTATTTTTTTACTCGAAAAATTGCTATTATTGGTATCACTAAAACAGGCATTAGTGCTTTAAAAAAATAATATAATAAAAATGTGTATTTTTACTCTAGGAACAATCTAATATCTCTAGGATGATGTTATGTGAATCGGCTAACAAATATTTATTCTTTCATTTGCAAACGAAACAAAAACTAATTGATATATTTCATTCATGTATTATCGAAGAGGTTAAGTCACTTAAGTGTTTTTATTTCTGATATTAAGTGTTTTTTTTTTAGGTAGAGTAATTTAACTGATTGTCTTAATATACTTACTGAACTATCTCCCAGAAAGAGTAATCATTCCGCGGGAAGACGGGAATTTTGCGAGGCTATTGTTTGATAATTAGTGTGTGGATTACAAATATCACGTTTTTTAAATGTTTATCGTATGTTTACTTTCTACTTTGTGCTCTACTGTGAACGGGATAGCGGGAGGCGAGCTGTTGTAATAAATGGTAGTAAATAATAACAAATGTTCAAATCAGGGTCGTAAAACTAAATTGCGGACATCTTATTGTATTAAGTATACTCGATCAGCTGATGAGGGAAAATTTACAATGATCACTGCGTGCTCTCGGGCAATCTTTTAAACTAGATTTGTGACAGAAAAAAATTTCACTGTTTTACGGTTACACTGTGGGTACCGGTGGTAGTTGCATGGCAGTTTAATAGCCACATTTATTAATAGTTAATGAGTCATTATTGCAACAGCTATTAGCGTCGCCAGCGAGCCGCCATTATTTACAACCGCCCTGAATATTAATAAATCGCAACAACAATCCGGCCGAAAGCAATCAAAATTTAATTACCTGCGCTTCTTCGCGTTTCGCAATAATAACTTCGAACGGGTTAAAAGATAAATTTTGTAAGTCTTAAAAGATAAATTCGCTTCAATCACTCGGAGCAAATAGGATTTCGTTTCATTTACTCCGGTAAGAGCGTTTTCAATTAAGGAGCGCCCGACAAACAGTATCGGCGTATGAAGGTAAAATTAATTAAATCGAGCCAAGACAAACATGTACGAATCTATTTGTGTTGGACGCGGGAACGCGCCCGCGCCAAACCTACGTGATATAAGGATTACCGCCCTGAATACGGAAAAACAACGCGTCAATATGTTTATCAAGTCGCAACCTAGCCCCTTTCTTTGTTCCGGAGGTCTTACTTATTTCCTTGTCTACTTCTTTAATGATCTATCAAATTTGCGAATTTGCTTTATTATTTAACAACTCGTCGATCACGCATTTAACAAAACAAATATTTAAAAATTTAATATACATTTATTTATGAGTGTTTAAACGGTATTTTATTATAATTTATGTATTCTAAATTTGTATCCGGCCTTATGTGAATATATTATCGATCTCTAGTGTTAATTATGCCAGAATCAAGCAAGTAAAACTATCCTATTAGACAGGCAACAGACTCAACGTTGCAATTTATATCTTCCCACTCACAGCTCTTTGTTGCCGGATACTCTAATTATTGTTTGCATAGAAAACGTTGCAATTAATTAATTGAACTGACTAAGTACTGTATCATTATTGTACGTAATTGAATATTTCTCTTCAATATCGGAAACAGACTTAATTAGAAATTTAAAGGACGTAAACACATACGCGTTTATTTTATTTATTCGACCGTATTACTTTAATCAAGTTTCGGAAGGGTTTCTCGAATAAACTGATAGCGTGAGTTCTCTCGGAGCCTTTTCATCGAAATTGTAATTTTATTCGTGTAGTTACAAGTTTCCAAGTTTGTAATCGGAAACTTTTAGGTTTCCTTTCATACTGATATTAATTAACGAGTGTGTGTTTAACACGAGTTTAATAAATGTGGAAGTTGTGCGCGCGCCTCCCTGGGTACCTGCGTAGAGCCTAGTCAAACTTTATTTGCGTTCGTTACTTGTAAAATTGAATACTTCACTCTGCGTCCTCATTAATTTAAGATGAAGACCGTATCTTGACATATTATTTTATTCATTAAGGGAACATCTCGAGTCACACGGTTGTGTACGTGTCGAGTTTCGGATTGTTGTACAGAGACATCATTTAAAACTCCTCGACGAGATCATTACAACGGGCGGATGGCAGGTGAAAAAGGGGAATCTATCTGCACAAAAATAACTAATGAGGATTCAGGAATAGCACTCGAGAGTCGAGTCGTTCGTGTGTGTGACTTTTCTTGTTAAAAGCTACGTCGCCGTCGTATACATTGTGTGAAATACAATGTTAGAGAATTATTTACTCAGTCTGAGGTGATTTTGGATCGGTCGGATGGGTCGCGAACGCGATAGGCGTTCGGGCGCCGAGACGAACGGCTCTCAATAAAGCCGAGATGCGTCCCCAAACGGGATGTCTTACTTGTTGCTTCAGGTTCGGTGTGCCGTCTTCTAACAGCCCCCAGGATATTTCTAAGGTGAAGGACATCTTCATTTTGAAGTGAAACAAAATCGTAACGATTACTTATGTACTATATGCACGATGTTGGTTGTATAGAGACTAACGTGGTAGATAATATTACCTATACAATTAAAATAAGAGAAAGGGTGTCACATGATTAACCACCACTATTGAGCACATTATACGATTATATAATTATACACAAATATATGATATGTAATATGACAAATGTGAAATAATGCATGTCTGGATGCATGGACGTTTGTGGAATGGACTGTTCCATTCCACAAACTTTCCGGTAACAGATTACACCTTGTGTGCTGATGGATGATGATGACGATAATGAAAAGTATCCTATGTGTTAATCCCGCGTCTCATATAACCCCATACCAAATTTTGACAAAATTGGTCCAACTGGTTGAGCGTGAACAAACATACAAACACACTCGCAAATTTTCTTCTTTATGAGTTAGTGTGATTACAGAACACCGAAGCCTCCTAGATATTTAATACTAAATTATATAAGCCAATTGCAACATAACAAATCCAACCTCATTACTGCAGTAGGTAAGTCGATTGCTCTCCCAGCGTACACCGGGAATCATCGCATGTCAAGCTTGCTTCAAACGCGTGGTGTTTGGAGTAGACTAAACAGTCTACACAGACCGTAGAGTGTCACTCTAGCCTACTGAAATCTGTCTTTTTTTTGTTGTTATTCATATAGTTTTTATGAAAGAAAAACAAGAAAAGCTGGCAGGTCATGGCGGGGCCGAAGACCAAGCCTACTATGGAACGAAATCACAGGCAGTTAGTACCTTTATAATTTCCTAAATACTTTCATTTTTTTTCTTGTTCTGACCCCTATATATGGAGTTTACGTTTTGATATAGTGTAGTTTTAGTGTATTACATTATTTTTATACGAGTAAAGTATTGAGCGCTGCACACTACGAAATTGTATTGAGTTCCATGATGGTATTTTATATTTAAGTAACCTCTACAAAGGTAAAAGTATTCATAAATAATGAATCATTATGATTAGAGAATGTGTGACAGTATTATAAGTGAACTAAGTGCGATAAGAAAAAGGGTTCGTATTATTATGACACGATCTCAGAATAACTACTAACACTTTTCGATTCGAAACACTTTACTATGACTACTGTCAACATTTCACTCTCGACAACACTAGGTTCAATATTATTGAGGGATGACGAGGTAGTAAAATTTGATACACAATATATCTTTATTTAGAATCATGGTAATTTTTCGGTCTCAATACAATGTTTTAATGTCACACTTGTTGGTAGGATTTCCCGCGATGAAACTTTTGCTTCGGTTGCAGTTTACCTTGTCGATATATAATTCATCATCATCATCATCATCAGCCTGTAGCAGTCCACTGCTGGACATAGGCCTCTCCAATTGCACGCCACTTAGGTCTATCTTGGGCTTCTCTTCTATAATAATTCAACTGTTTAGCATAAGAGTATCGAGTGGTTTTGAATTGAAGGCTCGGGTAAGCATTGGACTTAAATTTGTACTACATTAAATTTGTAATGTATATGAAAATTGTGTTATTATATTAATTAACATTTATTAATATAATATTTCAGGAGGTATTAAAGCGCCGCAAACATGCGTGAAGAATGGACGTCTAGAGGGAGTTCCGTGCAATTTTGCCGATAAAGCACTATTAGAAACTGGGACAATATCTTCACATCAGGCCATTAGACAGGTACATGTAACTATTCGTTTTTTATATAGCAAAATTAAGATATTCTACAGTATGTATGGCCTTATAAAAATCACCTGTTGTCTGCTACCTATGTACGTTCGATACCATAGAGCATTAAGTCCCGTATCTGTAGTATCGATATAGTTTAGAGTCGATGCAGATCGGTGTAAGACGCACCGCGGTATCGAGTTAGCACGACGTTAGCAAGAAACTCGTTAGCGACTAGCGACGCGTGCCGACGACAAGCCAAGAATTTGCTAATGACACATGCACGCGATAGGGTTTGCATCCGCGGAGTTGGGATGAGCTTGTTAGAGGAACTCAACAAGAAATTGATTTGGTGGACTGTTAAGAACGGATAGTTTTTCATATTGTTATCGCAAGTTGCCGTGTTTTATACGAGTAGCGTAGCATATAACAATATTTATTAGTAATTAAAAATTAAATAAAATAATAATAATAATAGCATTCTAATCTATAAGCCCCATGGTGGGGGGAAAAGTGGCCAAAACGCTGGCGGCATTGCCACGCTGGATGGCAATGTTAAGTAAATGTTAAGTTAAGCGTAGCATTCATTTTCAAACTAATTAATTTCATTAACCAGCTTCAGGCCATTACATTTTTGTGCTTAAACAGGTTGGTCTGACTTCAAAATATAGAATATGTTAGCGACTCCGACGACCAAGTAGTAGTAGCTCAAACTAGGGTGAAACTAGTTTTAACAATGAAACTGGTTTTATTATATATAATATACCATGATAATGTTTTCATATCTTTTTGTATATTTATATATATAAATATACAAAAAGATATGAAAACATTATCATAGTTTATGAGAAATAATCTTGCAATGTATCAGGATTTCAATTATTTGAAGATAACGCTAGGTATCCATCAATAAATAGCACATCATTTTGTCACCCTACACATACGGGTAATATGATCGGTTTACCAAAGTCAAGTTGTTTCATCTGATTCATGAGGAGTTCAAGTTACTTAGTTAATCGATTTACTGAAAGTATTATTAGTGTTGTATAATTATTGCAAGAAATAATAGGTCGCCGCGGGGCATTAAAAATGCCCGAAAAACGAGAGTAGCAAGCTAGCCCTCAGTAATCGGAACTTATAGAGATTATGAGTTTGTTTCTTTGACGTTATCTCTTTTTCCACCCACAAAAACGTTTCAAAAGACTTGTCGAATGAGAGGTAGGACAATTTCATGTCAATTCAATTCACAAATTTTGACCCGGGGAGTGGTAGTCTCTTATATATAAATGACACATTAATACCATACAAACCACTATTTTTGTTCATGATATTGAAGTGCTCGAAATTGTTTAATTCAGCCCCTCAACTGTTGTTAACCAGGATAAAAATAGATTTTATATTGAGTCTGGTTACTGATACAGCGGAAGGTTTAGGCAAACCTTGGAGCGGTTACAACTTGGATGGGTGACTGCGGTAGTGCTATCAACTGAGGGCTTCGTGCTTTGGGGTTCATGCCTAAAATAATGGAAAGTATTCATGTATACATTTTGAAATATACATACAAGCTTAACCAATTCACATATACCTATACCAAAAAATTTTGAAGCTCTGAAGATGATATTGTGATACAAAAGTTACTCAGATCTGTTTTCGAACCTAGATTTACTACTGAGCGCAATTAACCGTAATCTTAATACTTAAAAATGTCAAGCAGTCCGGAACTATCGATTTCACAGTAATTTTCAATCAACTAATCGATAGTTCTATTATGATTTATTTGCTCCATAATACAGTGGTAGTGGCTGGGGGAAAACAAAAACTCTCAATACGAAATATGTACAATATACATTCTAATAAACTTATATAATAAAAAATTTTTACAACCAAAAATAAAAAACGCGTTGATGTCTTTTCTTTTCAATAAAAATACGATTAATGCATATAATATTTTCATCAAAATCTATCTATATTATATGATATATACGTAGTGTTATGCATATCTGTTAAGAACAAGCGCGAGGCGATTCCGTATTCAAATTGACACGGCAATACAACAGAGCCTCCGGAGTCCAGACTAAGTTCCATAAACTCGTTGCAAACTCCCCTCTACACACTCTATCGGCGATTTTTAATTAAGTCCCCAGCGGCAAGCGAGCAAAGTAACACCATCAATTCATTATCCTAAACTCTGGCTCGATTGTTCCTCGCTCGCTACTTACGCAAACTTTCATTTTAATCAAGCGTTTAATTAAAAATTATCCGAGAAAAACAAAATAAGCCCGTTAGGGCGGTCTGAACTAATTAAGGCGCATGCGATGAGCCGGCCGACAACAGAGGCCCGCGAGGTGAGCGTCCTTTAATTAAACGCTTGTTCCAGTCCAGCGGCGTCGCTTAGTAGGTGAAACTATCTTTGAGGATACGTACGAGTGGCGTGGAAATACCTAACAAGTGTAAGGGCGGGCTGCGGTGATTGTTCCACGCTGACACGCTAGCCGGCGGCGACCCGTCCTGATTCCTACCAGTGTCTCCTAGACTAATGACAACATAATTATTACACCTGGCGTGTCGGCTACGGAAATTATGTTATTATCACACTAGCTGCTACACAGCTCCGCTCGGTCGGTCAGCGCTACAAGCGGTGTATTAAATCTTATTTTCAATCTTAGGTAAGGTTAGTTTACTGAGCAGCTTTTTGCGAGGTGTAGAATTGAAGAAAGCTTAATTGAAATAATGTTCATATTTGCGTATGGTACGTGATTCTTATGTTTAGCTTTTGGTCCGAAGAGGCAAGATTCACCTGATTTTGGGATTTGAATTTGGAATTATTCCTTTATTTTGATTACAGATTAAGCATGACCATTTAATGTGGTGTCCGGATTTTTCGATTGTTTATGTTTAGCTAATTTATTTTTAATTAAATTAGTTTTTTTCTTCATTAACGACATATAAAAAGAAAAAGAAATAAAGCATGTCATTGGAAGTGAATGTATGAATTTTAAATAATTTGGTCATATTTCAATTTTCGTCATTATGTTGAATAATCGATACCTATGCTATAATGGTTATAAGGTCAGGTTGGTAAAAAACTTATATATATACACACATTTTTTGCAGATTTTATTCATATTTTCTTTGATACAATGTATACGATTTCACAAATTAAGAGGTATTCATAATCAGGTCTTCACAATTATGATTTTTTGTAACAACGCGCAAACGTTTACGGTTACATCAATTACATTTTATTTCAAGTTTAAAAGTACATGAAAAAGTTCAAGCCAGTAAATTTGCTAGAGTAATTAATGTCATTCATTAGTCCTAACGTGTTGTGCATTACACACACATTTTTACATTGAAATTACATAACATATTTATTTTGCCTCAAAAATAATTACGTTACAAAAAGTTGGTAACAAAGCTGAACTTTTCTAATTAATGTTAATACCAATATCAATTAACTCGCGCTAAGAATTAATTATCTCAGCATTACGACCCTCGTTTATTACTAAACTTTCACTAATCAATCTCCCAATTTCCTTACTTGTAAATAACTAACTAGAACGTTAGTAAGGGACGGGTTGGAGTTCTTTAAATGTGTTTTAGTGTGCTCTAATCTTACTACTACGTTAGAATGGGACGAGTTGGGGGTATTTAAATATGTATTAGTGTGCACTATAGTTACTAGAACGTTAGTTAGGGACGGGTTGGAGTTCTTTAAATGTGTTTAAGTGTGCTCTAATCTTACTACTACGTTAGAATGGGACGAGTTGGGGGTATTTAAATATGTATTAGTGTGCACTATAGTTACTAGAACGTTAGTTAGGGACGGGTTGGAGTTCTTTAAATGTGTTTAAGTGTGCTCTAATCTTACTACTACGTTAGAATGGGACGAGTTGGGGGTATTTAAATATGTATTAGTGTGCACTATAGTTACTAGAACGTTAGTAAGGGACGGGTTGGAGTTGATTAAATAAGTATTAGTGTGCACTATAGTTACTAGAACGTTAGTATAGGATTGGAGTTATTTAAATTACTTAAAAAATTGAGGTATTTTAAGTATGCCCTACGATATGAGTTATAGGTTGCTCCATGCAAGTTGGTCGATGGAATTGTTATAATTAAGACGTAAATAGCACCTACCATGAAATATTATTGGATTGGATATTATCATATCTCATGAAATATTATTGAAAAACTATATTAATAAAAGTTACGATGTCCGGCATATGATCTGGATGAAATTATACTTATGTGATAGAACTAATACATTGTGTTCAAATATATCTGTATATATAAAAATGAACCCCTATTTCTTCTGGTCATGCTACATCTTGAGAACGGATGGGACAATATCGCAATTTTTTTATTGCTTTAATTATTCTCTGGGGAAAGTTCTTTTGAGAAAAACCAAGAAAAGATGGGAGGTTAAGACGAAGCCGAAGGCGGAGCCTCTTTTGCGAACGAAGTCGCGGGTAGTCGCTTGTAAACAATATATATTCAAATATCAATCTGTGTCCTTTTTGCAGACAATACCTACTACTATAGTTGTAGAAAGGTGGAAGATGTGTGCGTCAACATTTGAAGGCCTAATGACTGACTGACATCTAACAACTAAATATTGACATGAAAAAAACTAAGTTTTACTATTGCGCACGTATAGTAGATCATTGCAAGCAAGAGCGATACAGTGGTAAACAAATTGATGAAATCACTAATATTATGTATCTTGGATAGTCTCTCGATTGATTGATTTGTTTATGGAAGCAAAATATTGCAACCGTTTGCTGTAGACTAAACAGCGTTGTGAGCAGAGATTGTCGATAGGATTATCGATAAAATTCAGCGCGCAATACAACTATCACAGATAGATCCATGCTAAAGACAAGGTAAGTTTGATACAATCAGTTCATCGGCGTAACAAGTTTATCGAACCGATAATCCATGCACACACTAAAGTTTAGACTTCCCGAATTACCCAAACTGTCTCTAAAAAACGGCCACCGCCCTTTTACTTCGGGAATGTTAATTATATATTGCGGTATATTGTTATTTGGAGAAGATGTGCCCGTGTTTTAATGCAAAAGCGCTATATGAGATATATCGAGCATTAAACTAAAGGTTTACATAAGTTGATTTGTATATTGTGTTGTTTAAACATTAATAAGTGACATAATAAGGAAATGTAAAGGTTTGACATTTCAAATCAGTGGGCAAAGCACGTATAACTGCGTAAGTGTAACGTAACGTATCGTTCACGTGAAACAGTACAAACTGTCATTTGTCTTGGGCAACTGTTACACCGTTTGCTCATTGTTTGTTGCCTAAGCGTGACGCGTTGACGCTTACCATACGAATACTTTTACGCAAATTGTTTGTGCTACGGCCTCTGTTGTAAATTACATACTATATTTAATTATATAATATATGTAATAATCAGGTATTGGCTGAACTCCATATTTTCTAAAAGTGTATCAATAAAGCGTACACTTAAAACTAATGAATGAATAAATAAATTTGAATAAACCCACCCCACAAAAACCTCACTAATAATACAATTTTTCTTAATTGCAATGTCACATAATATGTGGCAAACACATATATGTTCTGTACAAACAATTACATTTGTTGACTGCAATGTTTCCAGCATCTATTAATCATTAGAAATTAATTTAATTTTGAAATGACATGGTTTCGACTGTTTGTCGGGCCAATATTAAATATTATCATTTGGGCCGAAAGTAGGGCCGCAAATCATAGGCAGCATAGAATGGGGATTTGTCGAATAACCCAGAAATAACAATAGTCTAGACTTAATTTTACTCACTTCGTAAGAAGTGCTCACAGTTTAGAACACAGTGTAGATTCGCAAGAATTAGCAATAGAGGACTTTTTTAAAGCAGAGAATTAGCAATAGAGAATTTTGACTGATTTTAAACTACAAACTATTTATTATGTCATATAAACTTTTTTTTTCGGTTCTAATTTGTATATCAGTAGTAAACTTAATTTTTTTCCACAACCTCCATAAAACGCTACCTTTAGGTTAAGTAGTGCCAGCAACTAACAAAAAATATATATTGGCGGGAAGAAATTCTACACACTACACGTAGCGCTCTGTGGGTTTGTAGTGTTTGTTTCTACCATCCACCATTTGTGTGTCCTCGATCTTAACGTTTAATAATGGCAGATTATTAGTCGTAACATTATATGTCATAACGGTGTACTAGTGTAAGTAAAGTGCAGAAAATCAAGAAACGTAGTTTTGGTTCTCCCCTTAAATCCCCCTCGAACGTTGTAGTAGTGTATCCACTACTTTACTACGTTACTCGGACATGACTGTGACTAACGGCCGCCTTATTGTCTAACTTGAATGAGAATGAAATTTCACTTCATTCTCATTCCCATTGATGGTTCCAGGCTTGCAGGATTTCGCCCAGAATGGGATTCAAATGTCAAAATGAAGCCCATTCCCATTCTCCTTAAAGATAGACAATAAGGCTGCCGGTCGTGTGACTGTGACTTTATTCTGACAAGCAATAATAAAACTTTATAGAATTTCCTATTAATTTATCACTTTTCTGACTGAGTTTATCTTCAAGCATCTAAAAAGTTGGTTTTTAATATTGCACAAGAAGCTTAATTATTTTTATGTAATATAGATGATTAACGGCCCGTCCCAATAATCTATCTATCGCCGGTTTACCTTACTAGAGTTAGATATTTGACACTATTTGTATGGGAGTTATGTTAAATTTCTATCGGTAGTAAGGAAAACTGTAGATAGATAGATTATAGGGATCCCCCATTCTTCGTACAGAGTTCTTCGCGCGCGTCTCCATGCAGACAAGAGACGAGCCTTAAAACCCGACGCTACCCCAGGGCGACTCCATGACACTAACGGATCCATGAGGTAAATTTTTACGAAGCCCAATCGCAATGTCGTAAGTATGTACTTATTATTTATCATATTCATTATTATTATATTTATAATTTATCGTCATTCCATAATTCAGATTCTGTACTAGGTATATGATATAATTATTAATTTTAGCATTATGGTAACAGTAAATTCATTAGTTACTAAGAAACATCGTATCGCTCATCTCTCATCCCATTTCCAATCCCGCATTACGAGTAATTAGACCAATAATATGTAACGTATAAATAACGTAATAATTTATTAGTCGTAAAATTTTGTCAAAAGCCGCACTCGCACGATGAGCTAATCGACTATCACCGCTAATTGGCCTGCCTCCTCCCGCACTGCTAGGGTGACCAACTAAGACAGATTTCTGTAATTTGTAAAATTTCTAGATTGGTCTCGAATTTGTGTAACGTACTTACATATATTAATATCGGCGTTTAAAAGACTTTATTTTTTACTTCACAGAATGTCAAACCTAACAGGAATTATAAAGTATGAAATAAAATGACACTATTAGTAATATATTACAATCGGCCTTTTTGTTGTTATTATGGCTCAAATACGGCATATTAAAAACATGTAGGTAATAAAAGACTTAAACTGTCTAAGCTGTCAACTGATCTCCGAGATTATTTTTATGAATACCTACGTAAAACTCTTATTTTTTTTCACGTAATATATCAATAAAGTCATCAACATCTTAATTTCGTTTGTTCTCCATAGTCATTGGCTTTGAATTTTTGATCAGCCGCTCAGTAACGCTCTTTTGGCATTTATCTTTGATGGTAGAACTGCAACCGGTCGACTGATACGTTCAGATGGTATTCCCATGTGCACCAAATGTGCAGCAGTATCCTATTGTTGGTCAGGAATATACACTGCAGTAGGTCTACTATGAGTTAATCGATGCTCGGTATCGACTGCCGCAAAAAAATGTATCAAAAAAAGAACAGTGCTACCTTGCGGTCAATTGTTGAACTAAAATTGACAGCGAGTACGCCAATCACAAGCCTAATAGGTAGGCGAGATCGAGTGTCGACTATAGATGACATTTACGTTGCCAACTCATGGTAGAGCTATAGCTCATCTTTCGCACATTTGTCCCTTTAGTCCGCTTTTATCAAATAGAAATACAATAAATGGAACAAAACATAAAGA
Source organism: Selenia dentaria (assembly GCA_917880725.1). Taxonomy (NCBI): domain Eukaryota; kingdom Metazoa; phylum Arthropoda; class Insecta; order Lepidoptera; family Geometridae; genus Selenia; species Selenia dentaria. The sequence goes on along the minus strand of OU862882.1, from coordinate 9,644,592 downwards.
ATAATGGAATTCTAAGTATTGATACCTAGCATATAATGATTTTTTAAATTATTGTAATTAAGGGTTTTCGATTATATCTCTATATATAAAAGCGAAAGTTCACTCACTCATCACGAAATCTCAGAAACTACAAATGCTAGTAGTTTCAAATTTTGCATACGGGTTCTTTTTAGGACTTAGGTGCTCACTAAGACGGGATTTTATGAAATTCAACCCCTAAGGGTTTTTTTGGGGTTGATAGATTGTATGAAACTTCGTTACTGCGAGTGCTAAAAATTTAAAATTTTGCATGGGGGTTCTTTTTTGGACCTAAGAAGCGAACTACGAGGCACTCTTTAAAAAAATATTGGGCAGAAAAAGCCAGTAACTGTCCAACCCGGGGATCCACCCAGGACCTCGAGGTTCCAAAACGGCACTTTTACTTCTATACCAAGACCAAGTGAGTGAAGCAGCTAGCGGGTTAGCTAGTTATTAATATACATGACATTGTTAAAATGCTACCACAGTGACTAAATGAAGTCAAAACATCGTTTACACCTGTCCAATTATTGGTGTCCTTTATTCTCAAAACGCAAGATGGCAACCCTACAAAGCGCCCCTTCCGTCTCGTCTCCGGATCCTCCCGCCACCCCTAACTAATTAGATAACTTTGCAACTCGACTGTACTTCTGGTACCCCACTCCAGTAAGCATCAATCTTTTTAATTAAACATATTTGACACCACACCGATTAGCCATCGAACCCATTTCTATGCTAATAGCTTCAGTGTGTAGTTTTCGTTTTAATTTAAATGCAAAACGAGTGAATGTGGTTGCAAGTACATCGCCATATAAGTTCCGTTTGAACAATGGTACATGAGACTGTTTTAAAACTGACAAAACATTACCAGACTAAGGGGATGAAAAGGGAGAGTTAAAGTTTGTATGCAATAATGGTTTTAATGCTACGATGATGAAACTTTAGTGGTATATGTAAACAAGAATATTTAACGTGTGGCACACCAAATTCAATCAAGCGTTGATTGAATTTGTGAGGTTGAAAAATTTGTATGGAGTACTTTTTGCACGCCACGATACGTATATACATATTACCAAATCTTTAATATACTAAATATTTCAGCAATATTTTGAATGTCGCCCTTTAAAGGGCGAAAACGCATGTTCAAGTTTTCTACATTTTTGAAAGATAAATTACTATATTTGGAGTTACGTAGTAACTAAACATTCGTTAAGTGCATAACCGTACTACTATTTACTTATTCTGTGGCATTACTTAAAAAAGAGTAGATATCTAAGTTCACTTTATTTGCCAAATAAGTATTCCACTAATGTACCGTTTATGTAATAAACATGCCATCAAACTAACATGCACAGAAAAAGAAGGCGGAAATGAGCACATTTTTATTAAGGCGCGGTCCAACCCTAATTTTAAAATAATTTACAATGCTTTACGTAAGGTTGAAAATCGCTTGTTAGATTGGACGACGTAATGCGAAAATGCGTTAATTTTGTACGTTTTCTTTATATTTTTTTCGAAATATACTAACGGAATCGAAAAAAACTGCTGGTTATAACTTTAGTACTATACGTTGGCTATGTATTACCAAAAAAAATATAGTGTTATCGCTGAAAACTCTGAGAGTTTGGACGTGAAAGTTTATTTTTGTGGACCTATTCAGGATTTTTTCCCGCAGAAAGAGAGTTATATTTATGAATTCTATTCGGTTATTACTCTTTTCCTATTCTTTTTCTAACCTTAGTATTTTTTTCATAATATATTATCGATCTGTTTCGTTACACTAGGTATTTAAAAAATTTGATTTTTACTATTATCAGGATACGAGCGCGTCTTAATTCGGCCTTACTTATAAAGGCTGCATAAACTGATATAACATATCTCTTAGTATCTACGGTGCAGAACAGTTTTGTAGTGCACAGTACTAAATGAAGGTACAATGTTTATTTATAAGTAAGTCTGTCATTTTTGGGTGTCACAAATTTTTATGTCTTGATTGGCGTAATTGGTGCTAATTGCTCATCCTTCCAACTATAAACGGATAAAAATATAATACTTTATGGTTCTGTAATAGTATTAAACAGGAGATTATATATTTGGTTACATTCAAAATATACTGTCACATAACTTTGATACCTCTACCTAAAACTATGCCTGCACTGCGCAAGTTGGTGTTTGTAATACTCATTTTACCAACGGCCAAACCGATTGAGATGAAATTTTGAAAGGAAATAATATAAATATGGTAGGTATATATCATCTATATATATAAAAGCGAAAGGTCACTCACTCACTCATCACGAAATCTCAGAAAATATAAGTGCTAGGAGTTTCAAATTTTGCATGCGGGTTCTTTTTAGGACGTAGGTGCTCACTAAGGCGGGATTTTATGAAATTCAACCCCTAAGGGTTTTTTTTGGGGTTGATAGTTTGTATGAAACTTCGTTACTGCGAGTGCTAAAAGTTTAAAATTTTGCATGGCGGTTCGTTTTAGGACATAGGAGCTCACTAAGACGGGATTTTATGAAATTCAACCCCTAAGGGTTTTTTTTGGGGTTGATAGTTTGTATGAAACTTCGTTACTGCGAGTTCTAAAAGTTTAAACTTTTGCTATGGGGTTCTTTTTTGGACCTATGTACTCACTAACACGGGATTTTGTGAAATTCGACCCCTAATTGAAATCTGACCCATTGAATTACCGTATCCCGCGAGGCCACGCGAGCGAAGCCGCTGGCGGGTCAGCTAGTTATATATAAAAAAATACATCGAATAGTTTACACATATCATTATATCACTTTCATTAAGAGTAAATATTATTTTGGCCTTCTAATGTACAGAACAGGCGGAGCCGTGGGGCACAGCTACTACAACATAATATTCAAATAATATGCTCCCAACCAATTATCGCATTTAAATTATTAATTCACAAAACTAATAAGTATATTTTTCTTTCTAATAGTGGCTTTTATTATGTTAATTCACAGTTTTATATTCAAAATGTTGGTTTTAGCCCACTTATAATAAAGCTTTATCTAGTAAGTAGTTAACATAATTAATGAGATCTTTAAAACGAGAATGTGTTATAATGGATTTATTTATTATGTAAGCTGCACCTTATTGACGAATTAGATAATTTTAAAATCATTTGAGAACCAAACCGGCTTCGATTCCGTTTCCACTCTATCGTGCTCTAAATTATACAATAATAGAAGTATTTTTATTAATAATACGTTACCGAGATATCACGTATATATAAATGTTTTTTTAAGAGGTTAAAACATGTTCATTGACTTGTTTTTCATAATGGTGATTTTGTTGACGATGGTTTCATATATTTTTTTTTTATTACTTTAAACATCTATTTTCGTGGTACTTTAGGAATGTCAATAAGTTTATCGATAAATTGAGTAACACACTACATACGTTTTTTTTTTAATTTTAATAATTTAAACTGTTGAACTGTATTTTGATTAGTTGATAGAATGGAAATAGTATGCAGGTACTAGTGCTATATATCATATTAAACAAGGTTACTGCTAATTAACTGGCGATACGCGACAGGCGTGATGGGTATCGATAACAAAAACTAAAAAAAATGAAAAAAAAATTTTTTTTTCATTTTTTTGGAGCAGCGGCGGCGGTGTCGCATGTTGGTGTGCTCCGACGTCCATCCATCTTTTGTTTTAACTTCTGTTGTCCCCAATAAATATTGGGGACAACAGAAGTTTAATGATGAATAAGTTAGGTAGATACCTACATGTCGGGATTGCCTTTGGCTTGTTATGAGCAGATAGGATGTAACGCTTACCAAGAGAGTGATGGACATGAAATTTCATGGATAGATTAGGTAGCTAAAACAAAAGATGGATGGACGTCGGAGCACACTGACATGCGACATCGCCGCCGCTGCTCCGCGGCGCGCTGCACTTCGAACCAGCGATATCAAGCGGCGGCCGCCGTTTCAATCACTAAGCGATCGCAACGGAGCGGGTGGGTGCGCGAGCGTCTTTAATTCAAAACAGCTGATGCTTTTACTTAGTGATTATTCTTTTTTATTGTTTTGTTAGTGATTCTAAGCACCATACAGTATTGTGTATCGCTTATTATCTCATTGATAACTCAAAGACAAGTTGAAAAAAAAACTTAAAAAAAATTTTTTTTTTTTTCATTTTTTTTAGTTTTTGTTATCGATACCCAACACGCCTGTCGCGTATCGCCAGTTAATTAGCAGTAACCTTGTATATAAATTACTGTATGATTATTTTTCTTTACCTTTTAACGTTCAAAGACGTTACTATTAAGGGTGTCTAGTTCTTGGTAGAGTATTACAAACTCAAAGCACCCAATTTTTCTACCGACTTCCAAAAATGAGGAGGTACTCAGTGCGACTGTATGTTTTTTTTTATGTTTGTTACCTCATAACTTTCGATATGGGTGAACCGATTCTCAAAATTCTTTCGTTTAAAAGCAAGTGCTTCCCGTTTGGTCCCATTTAAATTTTATCAAATTCAGTCTAGTAGTTTTTGAGTTACACTCCAATAACTGAAAAGAATGCAAGTCGGTAATAACTTTTTCAAATTGTACTTGTTTTATCTTACGTATGTAATTAGTCATATGTCAGGTTTTTACCATAGAAGTTTAACATTTACTATATTTCTTTCTTTTTAAGTGGACTGTAACTATTTTTAGTTGAATGTTTTTTCAAGTAGTCATGGGTCAAGTCACTGTCAAATAAAGTCTGCCATTAAGTTATTCTTCTACAATGAGTTGAATTACTCCTTATGATAACATTTTCCTAATTATTGACTTGGTTCTTGTACAACTTACGCCTTTGCCATGTTGCTAGGTGCTATTTAGTAGCTACTTAGACACAGCCGTGTGATTGTCTAATGATTCGTCGATGCGCTCGTCGACGAGCTCGCGGATGTCAAATACTTTATGATATATCGCCCTTGTACATAAGGTTGTTTTTCAAAGATGCAACGAGTTTGCTCTTAGAGAATCGCACGGCTGCTTAATGCTTAACTTTAAATGACTTTATTTAGTAGTGCATAAAGCAAAACTGTTCTGCGCCGTACTACGAGTAAATGACGTTATTAAAATTTAAGCAGCGTTTATAAGTAAGGTCGTTATCGTTTTGGTTAGTCGACCTTAATCCGGATATGATTGTTAAAGTTAGCAATCAATTAAATGACGCAAAAATACTTATGTCAACTTCCGTTAATCCATGTACAACTTAAGAGTGTACGTAGTAGTTGCATAATCTTCGTGAGCTTAACACATATTTATTTAATATCAAAACCGACTTTACTCACGTAATTAGCCGACGTTATCGACCTATAAATAGAAATACACATAATTTATTAATGACACCAAAAGTTTCATGTCAATAATTGCACTTAGCAAACATTCAATCGATAAAAAACCTGTAAATAATAATATATAATAAGATTATACATTACCTAGGTTTCGGGCGTGTCCGATACCCATCCTCAAGGAGCTTACGCGGCCACTGATGGTCGCCGCGATCTTGGCTAATTACGTCAGTAAAGTCGGTTTTGATATTAAATAAATTAAGAGATTGCTTCAAATCGGTGTCCGTAGTGTGAATGGGTTCAATTAATTCTAACACATACCTGTGTCTGTCGCGGCGAACAAGAATCGACCATTATAGACGAACGACTAGCAATAAATCAGAGCATACAATGGCACATTGTCTGTCGCTCAGGCTGATTAAATAAATATATATATATAATAAATAGGTGGCGATCGGGAAGGCAAGATTTTATCGCGCACGACATTTAGACGCGCGTTTGCAGCCACCCTTCACACTTATTGTTAAAACTGTACCCCTGTAGGAAATCACAAGCAATCAAAAACACATTTTTAAATTGTAGACTTTCTTGCTATAATTACAATGATTTTTATATTGAAATTCTCGTGAGTTTGATACATATTAAACTATGATTATAAACCGGCATAACACTCAGCACCGGCGTGCACAGCCGGGAGCTCGCAGACGGGCGCACTCGCCCCTAAGATCGGACATGGTCGAAGCCCGGGTCGACGTACTCGATCCCTAACGTGAGTGTTTTTCCGGTTAATAATAATAGTTTAAACATAATGATTTCGAAACTATAATACTCTTAACCCTTTGCGTCCCAGAGACGTAAATATACGTCACTTTCATTCATAAATCTTTTCTTTTAATTATCACGGTATAGGAAGGATTTAATACATACAATTGCTCGAGATGGATGGATAGTGAAAAGATACTTAAAAGTTTTATGATTCAATTAATAGTGATGTGTTACAATAGTCATCGAGGCGAGATTTACATATCTGTAATATCCATATAATCATTTATATATTCAACATGCAATTCTTACAATAAACGAAAAATAAGTTTTAGAAAACAGAAATTACATCACCTAACGTTCATGTTTACTTACATAAAACCTGATTAAACTATTTTTATTAATTATTAAGCAGCTGTGCGCGGTTCTGTAGATAACATTTTATATGTTTACATTGATTAATTTAGGCTTTAGGTTTTTAGGGTTTCGCAATCGATAGGTAATTTAAACCTTGCGCCATGGATTTTGTGTGTATGTTCTTCTATTTGTTATCGTTAAGCGCATCCTCTTTGTTTTTTGAGATAAGCAATGGCATGAAACTTATAATAGATATATATCATGCACTTGAGAAAGCAACATACGATCTGCAGTTTCACTCGCATAAGAAATTACTATCCACAGAATCTGCATTCTGTCCCGGGATAAATCTATTCATTATAATATTCCAGAATCTAAAGTATGTACACATTTCATTAAAAGAGTTATTCCGGTCGGATCCCCCATATCTGATACCCTGGGGGATCCGTTTTATTGTATAATATTTTCTATTCCGGTCTGATCCACTGTGCAGTGGATCAGAAATAAATTAAAATATTTAATTCCGGTCGGATCCCCATATCTGATACCCTGGGGGATCCGTTTTATTTTATATTTTTTTCTATTCCGGTCTGATCCCCTGTGCAGTGGATCAGAAATAAATTAAAATATTTTATTCCGGTCAGATACCCTATTAGTATTAACACATTATTTAGGACAGACGACAACAAAATATAATGTAGAGGTTTGAATTCAAAGCATTTAATTTTAATTATGTCCGGTAATTGTTAACGACGACAGCTGCGCCGTCTATTAATTAATATACGTCTAACACTACAAAACGTCATCGTACTTATTTCTCCAACAGTAATATTTATTGCAATAGAAACGTGTACTTACTCGTACTTATCAATTTTGTATTCTATTTCAGGGTAACGACATAACTAATGAGAAACAACATCAATGCAAGCCCAGTGAAATTGATAATATAATCGCACATAAATTACACAATTGCCGAGCAAAGGTATTATCATCGTCTTTTTCCCCACTCCCGAATATTTTCAATAGCCTAAAAGCGGAATTTAACGACGCAGGCTTAGAATTGATAAAGAAGCTTCCGTCGTTTACAAACATAAAAACTGCGATGTATGATGCTAGAAATAAAGAAGCTGGTATAACAAAAATACAGTGCAAAGATGCTCAAGAAGTAAAAATTCCGAAACAGTTTGAAGATTTTTTATTGGTCGATCATTATGAAGAGTCCTCCAATATAAGAATTATCATTTTTGCCGATAAAAAGGTTTTGAAATATATACGAGACATCAAATTTTATTTAAGCGATGGAACCTTTGATTGTTGCCCGACGCCATTTATTCAACTTTATACCATACATGGTGACCTTGGGAGTGATGACGAGCACACACGAATAGTACCATTAATATATGCGTTACTGAATAGAAAAACCGAAGAAATCTATCGAACATTATTCCAGTTATTAAAGGAATACATCCCAGATTGGAATCCACTTAAATATATGACAGACTTCGAGCAAGCAGCCATGAATGCCATAACAATAATTTTCCCCTTAGTTGAAGTAAAAGGGTGTTACTTCCATTTTACTCATAATGTGTGGAAGAAAGCTAAAGCACTGAATTTGACGAAAAACAAACGATTTCGCAAACATGTAGCGTTATCAGCATTTTTACCTTTACTACCTCGAGAGTATATCCCGGACGGATGGTGCTACATAATGGAAGATTCCCCGGAATGTAAAGAAATACAAGCATTCAACGATTATATGGTCACGCAATGGCTAGAGGATGAAGCTTTCGTTGATACTTGGTGTGCCTACAATCAACGCCATCGCACAACTAATGCTGTGGAATCCTGGCATAAAAAACTAAACAGCAGTATGCCAAAAAACCCAAATCTATATCAGCTTTTAAAAGCTTTAAAAGAAGATGCACAGTTACAAATTGTGAATATTAATAGTATTGAAATGCCCAACCCAAAACGACGGCTAACAAATGACATTGCAACCGATAAGTGGTACCAACATGTAACTGACCAACTTCTGACTGGGAAAATTACAGTTGGTCACTGTTTGGAAAAGTTAAAATGTTGAAGAAATTGTAACTTGATTGTAACATGATTGTAAATTGAACTGTGATTAATGTGATAGTTATAGTGATTAAGATTTTTTAGTCATCCGATTAAGATAATTAAAATCCTTAATTACTTAGAAACATAATCATATATTCCATTTTAGGTTTATTCAAATAAAAAGACCAAACATCTGATTATCTGTGATAATTATAATTACTTATAGTAAGTTTTATATCCTGTTTATTTTTGATATCTGTCCAAATGTCTGATTATCTGTGATGATTTTATATAATATATCTATTATAAGTTCTGTTTATGCTAAGTGATTAAGATATTCAAATTTTATAATATTATTAGGTGAGGTGTTACTAGGTTTGTTAAATTAAAAATGCCAAATACCTGCGATGACTGAATGAAACACTAATTACAAATAAAAATGTTATTTTATAACTATATTACAGTTTTTTTCTTGATTGTACTTACCTGTCATAAAGAGAAGCAATCTTAAGGGGATCCGACCGGAATGACAAAATATTAAGTGGATCAGACCGGAATTAAAAAGTAATAATAACCAGCAAGCGATCAGATTAGGGGATCCGACCGGAATTAAATATTTTAATTTATTTCTGATCCACTGCACAGTGGATCAGACCGGAATAGAAAATATTATAAAATAAAACGGATCCCCCAGGGTATCAGATATGGGGGATCCGACCGGAATAACTCCATTAAAATTTGTTCAGCTGCTACGAAGTTGAGTAATTATAAATACACACACTTTTGTATTTATAATAGTACTAGCTGGTGCCCGTGACTACGTCTGCGCAGGATTAGTACTTCGAGTAGCTTATTATCTTCTCCAAGGGCATATCTACTCGTATCTTTATACCAAAATGTCATAAAATATGTTCTGCATGTCATGTCAAACGCAATTGCTATAATAGTATTATATGAGTAAATTTAAATACTTAGTATATACAGGACTTACGTAGGTACATACAAATATAAAGTTCAAATGTAATATAATGTAATATAAAGTCACCATGGAAAAAAACTCTTATTACATTTTATCGCCCTTGACGGTCGCCGAGCACGTCTAGTGTATGGAGCCATCAAATTGACTTGGCTTTTGACTAAGCTATCAGAAACTGACACAAATTTTAACAGAACTGTCATCATTTCGATCTTGACGTAGGCGAAGATCTTATTATTTTGTCTAGGCTGCGCCCAAACATTTTACGCTTTTTCACCCTCGTGGTGATGGGTGATCATGAAAAGTATCCTATGTGTTAATCCAGCGCCTCATCTACCTTCATATATATAAATTTCATCAACATTGCCCCCGCCATTAAAGCGTAAAAGAGTAACAAACATCCACACATCCATACTCACAAACTTTCGCGTTTATAATATTAGTAGGATGAAGCCTAATAACAAAACATTTACCTATATATCTAATTACAATACATTTGGAATTAACTGGTGCCTGAAGAAACCTGTGATACAGTGTACACTATGTTGTTCATATATTGTTGTAAGTATATTGTTGACAGTTGTTCATACTACATCTCAAACAGCACTGGAGCAGTTGTGCCAGTGACCCAAGGCCATACTCCGCTATGGAAAGGAGTTGGGCTTGGGTTGGCTCGGGTAAAGGCTGGCGGAGGAATGAACAAAACACCGCAAGCGGGACGTGAGAGCAGGCCTCATCGCCCCCAAAACCAATAAGAATAAGTGTACACTATGATAATTTGATCTGTGATTCAACAGCACACATTTTTGCAGCAGTCATTTTTGTATTAATAAATAACAAAAAGATTAATCGACGACATAATGAACGCGAGCTATATGACAGGTAAAAATACTGTACTTAAATTATTTCCTTTACACTCCCTAATTAACAAAACACATGTTACATTTGTAAAGATTGATGTATCTCTCCGTGGGGTGACCAGTATATCGTTAGCTTTTATTTAGGGTAAAGGGCCCAGTAATTGGCCCGGCCGGATACGGCGCACAGGTGCAGAGTGCGCCCTCTAGCGCATATTGGTGGCCCCAGGAAACGAGGGCCAATTTGAATTTCTTTCACGGAGAATCGATTGATTGGGATGCGATCGAATCATTTTAAAATATTGGTGAAATATCTACAAGTGGTTGTAATGTGATTTTCGGCATACAAGCAGATTAGGTATTAGTGGGGTCACATTGGGCAATCTAACATGTTCTTGCCCACATTACATAAGAAAATCACTTTTTAATGTTATGGTGGGCGCGTCTATTGCTATCCTATCCTTTAGGCAGTTTTTACGATACTTATGTAGAAGGACATGAAATGTGATATAATAATTGTGTACAAGATTGCAGAAGTCACTATTAGAATTAGGAATGTACCTACATATATGTATTTTAATATCCGTAAGGCTTATAGAGGATCAAATTAGATTTAAAATTACCTAAAAATTTTGGAAGACCTTGTAATTTGTAATATAGTATACAGCCAGCGACAAAAATAATTCATGTAAATTGTTTAAACATTGGCGACTAATAGAAAGACAACTTAGGTAGGTATGGCAAAAAGGAATATACTCGTATGTTTAAATATAAATAGCTATGTACCTATTTAATTAATGCTGTAGTCAGTGTGTGTGTAATATATTATTAATATATTAATAATATTCGTTACTAATTATAACGGTGAATAAATTTGTGTACAACTTTACCTTTTATTTTATTTTATAATTTTACCGTACCTACATTAAAGCAGGAGGTAGGGTGCCCATTATCTAAATACCAATAATATAAGGTATATATACTTATTAACGTAATTACGTGTTCCGCACATGCACGAACAAGCTGTGTACATATTTTGATGTAGCTTAATGGCTCTAGATTTTCAAATCTTGTTTTTTAAGAAGCTGTAATAAAGAATACAGAGGATTTCCACCTTCTAAAGTGACAGCTATAAAGTATTACCAGCACCCCGACAAAATATGATACTTTAGCACATTATTAATAAATAATAAGGTATTAAACTAAAATAAATATAAACAACCATGCCGTTTTAAATTAGTTCATACATAGTATATGTGTGCGAGAGTGTGCGAGCGAAAGTTTTATAACAAGAAAATTTACGAAGATTTTTAAGATGGTTTTATGTTTGTTTTTAAATATTCTGAAAAAAAAAGAAAATTTCAAACAAGGTAAAGCATGTCAGTAATAATAGCTCTATTTTGTATCATATGTATTTAAAATTTGTGAGTAAATTGATTACTAAGGTACATCAGATTAAAGGGCTTTAAATGATACAACGTACGCTTATCTCTGACTACCCCTTGAGGGATGTACAGGCGTTTTGTTATGTTCATAAAAATAACTCATTTACCATAAAATTGTTAAAAATAAAAAAAATAACAATTTCGAGCCGCTTTTATCAAGTTAAAATACCTTTGAATGTTAAAGACATTGATAAATCAACACATTTTATTTGTTGGCTCGCGATTGATCATTAATATGTATCTTGGCAACTGCATTATACTCGTAACAATAACGAGATATAGGTCAGTCATGGAGTACATTATCTACACATAAACATTAATTATTTATGCAATTGAAGACATGTGTTTATGTTAAGGTGAAATGAGTGTAGATTACGACCAAAGGAGAATGGGTCTCTCATCTGGGTACCCACTGAGAATGAAAACCACGGAGAATGAAACTATGCCCAATGCCAAACTATGCAAATAATTCATATATTTATATTTATTGGGAATAATGAGAAAACCTAAATGTAAAACAATAAAATTAATACGTAGAAGATGCTTGTGGGCAATAACGAAACGCTATTCAGTTCATAGACTATATGATACTATACAACTTTCTTAATACTAAGTATGTGACAAAGTGACATCAATAATTTTCCTTTGTTGTTGGATTCGTACGTGTTGTACATTTGCTATTTCTCAAGTAAGTTTTATCATGTTATCACATAAAATACAAGTAGTTGCATCCATATCTATGATAACGATACCTAATGCCAAGCACCCGTTTCTCTATTACGATACATTTCTTATGAAAAACCCAGTCAGATACGAGTATTTTAAGCTAACGAATTCTGCCTATCCAACCTAACCTAGAAAAAATATAAATGCTAATAACTTTTAAACCCCTTAAAAAATATGGTACAATTTGATAATATCTTAGTCTTACTAAGGACTACTGGTTTTGCATGGTTTCCTTTCTCGTGGGTCCGTCTATTTAGGGTACCCAAAACACACAGAGGTTTGCCATTCTTCTTTCATGATTTGACTTCGCGAAGACTTTGTTTTTCGACGCTTAAACCTAATAACCGAAGTACGAAAAAAAACTTAGTGTAAATTGAATATACGTTCTTATTAAGTATGGGAGCCAATACACGATTGAGCAAACATGGCTCGATAGAAAAAAATCGGCAACAATCCCTAAATTTTGCAATTTTTCTTGTGCTTCGTAGGAAAAATCATTTTTATTCAGTTATGGGCAAATATATTTCAATGAATGTATCATATTCGAATTCCCATTGAAATGAACTAGTGAACTATGGACTCTTTTATCATTAAAGTTTAAGCATTTGATTGTACGAACTAAATATAAAAAAGTATTAGCACGTATTCAATTGCATCTTCGCATTACATCGTCCAATCTGATAAGCAATTCTCAACCTTATGTAAAGCATCGTAAATTATTTTAAAATTAGGATTGGACCACGCCTTAAATATTATGGATAATTTACATTAGGTACGTTTCAAAATAGGTAGAAAGATATAAGGTATATCTCATTACCATATATATAATTTGTCGTAAAAGTTAAATTTAGTTCGTCAGTTGGTAAAGAGGCAAGGATAGCAGGATTTGTTTATCGAAATGACTAAATGAGACAAAAAAAACACATGCAATCTAAAACGAAGAAAAAAACTTGCCTTATGCTTTAATGCTATAATTTCAGAAAGACAACTACACGATTTTGTAATTAACCTTGTGCTATAGACTACAAATTGTATTTTGATTAGTGTAGGGGTTTTTTTGTTATGAAGTTTAATGCAATTTTACGATTCTGCTACAGAATTAGAATGCTTAAAATAATTATCAGTAAATTTTATCTTATTACATATTACGATGAAATATTGCAGCTGAATGACTTATGTACTGCTTAGAACTTCATTCTAAGAGTTTAGATAGAAGGTAGAAAAATACTGGTATAGTTGTGAGTACTTTAAGAAATGTAAGGGAGCGAATTCATTGGCCAGCTATACATTTCTCAAAACACATCAGATAATGTTTTTAGGGTTCTGTATATTTTCAAAACTGAGAGACTTTAAACCCGAATCTTTGGTATGAATTAAAAAAAAACCCTGAGACTTTTTTTCTCAGGAATGCGTAATGGTCTTATGCTAAAATTTATACCAAAGACTCGGGTCCAGAGACTTAGTTTTGAAAAAAGAAATCGTGTAAATCAACACGATCAAAAGATATGACCATTTATGTCGCATATTTTGCCTCCAAATGTGCCTTGGTTCTGCGGAAGATTGATCCCTAGAAAACTAATTGTCATAGGTCATAGACTGAGATCTGGACACATGCCTCTGAACAAGTTTTGTTACATGATGCGGAAGAGCGACACCCCTAACTGCTTAACTTGCCGGGACTGTAGAAGATGTGCATCACGTGTTGGTGGAGTGGGCCCGGTTGCAAAGTGAACGACAGGGGTTTGAAACCACCAACGACCTAAATAGGTATGATGTAGGTACGAGTAGATACCACAAAATTTTGGCTAACCCAGCGTCTGACGCAGCAAAAGAATTGTTCAAAACTATCAGTTGCCATAAGTAGGTGTAAGATTTAATTTTTAGTGTTAGGTTAAGTATTAATTTTAATTAAATATTGTATTGTTGCATAGTGTTAGAAAATACGATGGGGCTGACATGTGCTAAATGTACAAAAGCCTCGAAACAAATAAATATTAAAAAAAATCGCATATTTTCACGTAATTTGCGATTTCACAAGGGGCTCTAAATCTATAGGGTATTTCCCGTTGACCTAAAATCATGAAATTTGTTTGCAATAAGCGCGGTGAAAGGGACAAATATATATCAACAAAAAGCGAGTTTACTACGACTATTACAGAATTATTAGCGGTTGGTGCAATAACAGTGCCTAGGGATCACACTAATGTTTGCTAACGTTTGTATTGTGGTATGTTTGTTCCTTCTTCACATGGAAATACCTTAACAGATTTAAGTGAAATTTGGTATAGAGGTTATACCCTGAATTAACACATAGACTTTTATCTCGATACAAAGTCGGGTAGTTGAAAGAATCTTCGGAGATTCTCGAACCTAAATCCACTCAGACGATAAGTCATGCCAATAGATAGTATGTTTGTAGGGTTAGTGATGATACACTATATGTATATTTTGATATGATGATAGTATATTTTGTATAATTAAAGAAAGAAGGAAGGTGATGATTGATTATCATCAATATATATATATAAGAATCAAAGTCCTGACTGACTGACAGACAACGCACAGCCTAAACAGCTCGTTGTAGAGACTTGTAATTTGGAGGGTGTTTTTGTCTTGATGGGTAGACTAGGTAGAGATTAGAGATGAATTAAACCTCTAAGGAGTAAAAAAGGGCGAAGGAGTTTGTATAAAATCCTTTATTTTTTGAACTTCTAGGGAAAGTTTGCGTAGATACCTTATTCATTTATTTATATGACAATTAATCACTATTTCACTTGGTCGTCGCATCACGCGTGAACGAGTGGAACAATTTCGCTAATTTTTTTTCTGTTGTGTTAAGTAATTATTGTCAGGAGAAGGTTTTTATAAAAAAAAAATTAAGAAAAGATGGGAATGCATGGCGAGGCCGAAGGCCAGGCTTACTACGCGAACAAAGTCGCGCGCAGTCGCTATAGTAGTTTACATATTTCTCAGAAGTCAACGGAGTATACAAAAATCGATTCGTATTCGAATCCTAATCCAAACGAATTGCTAAAATAAATCGCCGATTAAGAGTTTAACCTGGACGGAAATAAAGGAATGATTAGAAAACAATCTGATCAGGTAGACGTCGCACCGGGGCACCCATCCACGAACGAATCACATAGTAGCTGCTACCTAGTCTGCGACAAACAGCACCCCAAAGGGACACCGTTTAGGTAGCAACTGTTGTTGAAACTATGGCAAGGAAGGAAAGGGGGTCTAATTAGACCAGGGGCGGGGGTAATGAGCCGCGATCGCCTCGCCGATATTACCGGCGCTATTTACGCGGTGGCCGCTCCAAAATCGCCCCGTTTTGTTTTAAAACGCGGTTACCGTTTGAGTTTTGCGATTAAGGAGTTTAATTAGACAGTGTTGTTTACAACCTCATTACCGGCAACCGCAGGGAAAATAGCCTCGGTTATCGGCCGATAATTTATGAAGTTGAAAAATGAGTTTCTTGCTAAGTAGATTCCGCTGTAGATTGCCGGCGAACAATCGGGCTCTATGAATAAACATGAACTTAATTTTAACTCGCCAATTGTAATAGATATGACTCTTATTGCGTCGTGATTAAGGCGAATGTTGTACTATATTGTGTTATAAACTTGACCTTCAATTGTTTGAGTAAATTACTGCTACCATTATCGTGAATGACGACATCAACTCGTTTATAATTTAGTTATACGTATTTCAATAATTAAGAAGAACACTCTCATTATTAACGCAAATCCTTCATATATTTTTGTAATGATTGCTTGACTATCCCCGGGTTCCTATACTTTCTATATCCAGAAACAGATAGTTTTGCTTAAAACTCGTTACTTCTCATACAAAAAGTGCCAATATTCGAGTCGTAAGCAAATCGATCCAATTCAAGATCAAACGATCGATTTCTGGGTAAGCGTAAGTATTTATTAAGATATAAAGGATATTCATTACATTATCTAGTACGTTTAACATTGATGCAGTCGATTATATCTGTGAAACTAAATCTAGAATTCTTGAAAATAAATGACGTATCTCCGATAGTTACTTGATTGATTGCATCGGTGTTAACAGTATTAAGGCCTATTCAGACCTGAGCGTTATTCGCTACCGCTGTGGGTAGCGAAAAATACCACGCGGACCTCGATGGGTAATTTGTGTGAAGTTCCATAACTGCAGCGAAACTTGTACCGCCTAGTGAGGCGGTATTTTCTCTTGTTTGGCGAAACTAGTTCCACCGGGCGACGCGGGAGCAAGTAGCGAGAGCGACATGCTTTCCCCCGCTAACCGTTGCCAACGGATATCTCTACCGCGCGCGGTAGCGATATCCGCTCTGGTGTGAACAGCGAAATTAACGCATAACCTTTCGAATTTCTCTATCGCTCGCGGTAGCGAATAACGCCCAGGTCTGCATAGGCCTTTACAACGTACAGAATATTCCAATCTCGCGGATCACATTATTAAGTAAAATAAGTAAGTACTTAAAAATTTACGTTTTTATTAATAATTTTCCGCATTTACCTTAAATACAAATAATTACAATTTTGCGCACATACCTTCCTTATAAATGCTAATAATTAATTTCACAGCTTCATTGGGTATTTGAATTACAGGTTTATTTTAGCAACATTACATAGAGATCATTAGCGAAAACTGTTAGGCTTTTGTATTCACAAGATCCTTATATTATTAAGCAGCTTTTTGTTTTCCGTATAAATAAAATTATAAAATAAGATACTCATATAACTCATGATAAATGTGCATGACGGTACATGAGTGTATGACAAGGGTACAAAATGTGTCTCTAGTATCGCTTCCTCTGTTTTTCTAGAACGTGACTTATACAGGACAGTGATTTCATGACATACTAATAAATAAGTGCGACGAGAAAAATCGAACTTGATGCAACTATAAATATTAACATACCCACAACTTGAAGATTTGGAATTGCAAAACCGCTTGATTTCATTTGGAAAGGGGAAAATAGTACTTTAAATTGAAATCCTACAGGAAGTTCCCTTAATAATTGACTGAAAAAGGTATTATTTATTTTTCAGTTTGTATTTCCCATAATGCGTCAGTCCGAGTAACTATTCAACGAAATTTAATTTAATTAAAGTCCTAATTATCGCGATGTGCAATCGCTTTAACATGAGGTAACATACAGAATTGAATGTAAGGTCCATTTAATTTTTGACATTGTTACAAGAGTCAGTTTATAATTGACATTGGTAGATCCTAGTTTGTTAAGGTCAAGCCAGACAAGCCAGCGCTTGAATCAGATCAATGCGATAGCGTGCGTTGTGGACGGCCTACGTCGTCGGCGCGGGCGCAGCGCATTACAAAAGGAGTTTTTCCCCTCTAACAGACGTCCCGTCGACATCATTAACGTATCGGCAAAGTTGGCCGCGCAGTTATTCGCTAATGTGACAACAACACAGAGAAAGCCCGCCACAAATGAGGGACAATCTTTTTGGGTTAGGAAAGGGGCACACTGGGAGACCTTATAACAATGTATAATGAATGAATATACACATTTTTCGAATTTAGTTTATATTGTACTTGAGAGTTTAAAATTAGCTACTTTGCACTCCAGAGCTCATATCAGGTTTTTGTTTTTTGAATCATATAAATATCCTGAATCGTATATTTATTGTGAAGTTTATATATTGTCATAAATTCTGCAATGATAAACACTATATAAAATTTAATACCTCGTAACTACTGGAGCGCACCCTATTTGCTATGACCATGCATGCTCGTAACGCGGAGTGCTATACCCTCAAGGAATGATAGAAAAATTGTATGAACTTCACGATCATTCCATGAAGATATCGTACCGTAGCGCGTGTTACATGATTGAGTGGTCATAGCGAATAAGGCTCCCGATAAGACATCGTATTCAACAAGTAGACATACAGCTTCGCAGCAGTATGTATGGCTACTTATTTACGTTTTCGTTTCTGTGACGCCTGTATGATGTGCGCTCAGTGTGTCCCGTTACGGAGGGGGTGTATTCTAATCGCGTGTTAGCGTGGCCCGTTTTTGTGCTAACGAACAGGTTGCGTTAAGGCGACGTCGATGTCGATTCGACGGGGAATTTCGCCTCATTAAAAGTTGCGACCTGAGGAGGAGGCAATTTGGACGCGACTTCGCCCGCTACTTATTAACGACAGCCGAGATTCGAGTTTACACTATCACCGGGAACCCGAGACGTCTTCGTTTCGATTTGCGGCTCACACTATTATTATTAGCAGCATCCCTCGGTGTCGGTCTCGCCCCACCTGCCCCACTCGAATTAGTAAACAAACGTCTTTACGAGCGGTTTTACGAGCCCCGCGATATTTCGGTCTCGCGCACGCCGTTTTACGACATAATGAATTTGTTGATGAACTAGGCATTAGAAAGTTTCGAAATAGACTGCGTGTAGTGACCGCGGATCGCTGCGGCCAGTAGCATCGTTGTGGTAATCTTTTATTAACCTATTATTGTCTCCATTATTGAATTTGGTTATTGAATAACCTTTTAATTATTTTATTACACGTGTTATATTTTTATACGTTCATTTTTATAGTTTCCATTGGGACGTGAATGTAGTATTTAGGTATTAGAATAAAACGAAATAATTATTTATATAACAAATATTTAGAGTTGCAAAATGTTTTGGCATAGATTCAACAAATGTTTAAGTAGGTTGGGAATATTTTTTCCGCAGAGTTCAACAGCGATTAACATCTCATAAATGTAATATAAGAACGTCAATAGTTCCATTAGCCTTAAAACACGTCTTAATAACATATTTTATAAAGTTTAAATATAACTATAACTAACACATAACTGCGATATCAAACATCTCTCTATCTATTAAGTAATAAAATGAACCACTTACGGGTTAAATTATGGGCGCTGTATTACATAATTAAGGCATCTCCGATAAAGTTAAGCATACATTTACATATCGGTGCCGACATAGCTCCGAGTATGTTATTAATAAGTGAGTCGTAGTAGGTTGTCGGTGCAGAGAGCACGCGTCTCATAGTTATTGCGGGGTTAACACATGAGGTTAATTAAGATCAGAAGCGGGACCTATAACTAGCTAACGTCGTCGAAGCTACCGACACTTGCACGAGAGTTCCCTGAGTGCTTCCCCTTAATTGATACGATTTGATCGTCATCGTAAGCACTCCCTTATTTCCGGAATATAATTTAATTAAAGTTTACGTAACAATTTATCGCCGCTGAGTTATTATTATTGCCACCGAAAGTACTTTATCACCCCGTGAGCTCCATCAGAGACAGCGTCATTGAAAAGCTTTCCAGTTTTTTGTATGTTAATATTCGAGCAGGTAAGCGACGAGAAATTGAAAGGGATAAACACACGGAATATACGAAAAGGTTTAACGCTGACAATAAAATCACTGTGGAAGAGTTGGAATCCAAATAAAATCTTTTGACTGCATATCAGCTGCGATGCGACAGTGACATCGGCATAACCAGTGGGATTCGACTACAAATCTCGGCCAGTAACTATCTAATACTGCCAGTAAATATCTAATACTGTAAACGAGCAATTCTTGAATATGTACATTTATATATATATATACATATATATATACAATCTAGATCTTGGAGACGGCTCCAGTGATTTTCGTGAAATTTGGTATGTAAGTGGATTTGGGGGCGATAAATCGATCTAGCTAGGTTTCATTTTTAGAAAACGTTGTTTTATCCGTGTTGTCAGGCAATGAAAAGCAACAGTTTGTTTGCTGCGATCAATTCAAACTAGATGGCGTAACAATCGCATTCAAATCCTGAATCGCGGTGACAAGACTCTCACGGAACATGTGTTGCTATTTTGTATTCGTATCTAAATCGAAACCGACCGGTGATGCTGTAAATGCCGGTAGAGGCAAACAGCATTAGTCCGTGCGAAAAAAAAAACTAAATTGAGCATCAAGCAGTCACCCAGGTACTTATTTTTTAATACAGAATTCTCTGACAACGATTTTTTCTATCGAATAATGATTTGTGTATGTACGTCACGCTAATGGCATTGGCTGTCATACTTGCGCCAAATTTTCACCGATACTATTTTTCACTATTTTTTACAGGCAGCCGGACGCCACTGGGCACTGCGTTTATTTATTAACGAAATTCGTCCATTTTACACGTCTAGTTCGGCGGCCGAGAATCGTTCTAACTTGGACTCGATGTCCATGGTATAGAGTACGGAATGAGTCAGTCACTATTATCCACGTTAAGCCATTTTTTATTGACAGGTTCCGTTTACGAGGTTGCATAGGCGCGACGCGACGCAGCATTGCGCCCGTGCACGCTTCACCCATATCAATTTCGAATAGGTTCCCAATTCAGCTGGCGAGATTGCGTTTTGATCGTTTTGTGTAAAACTGTTGTCCTAAATTAAGCGTTTTAATAATAGATGAGAAATAAAAATGGCGCCGTCCTGTTGACATGGTGCAGAGTGCACCGGTTCGTTTTATTCTATTAGGTACAGCCGTATTTATAAACAAGCAAAAGTAATTAGGTACTTAAGGAAAAGTTATTCCTGCAAACGATTTTAATTCTATAGACTAGAAATTGTCTGGAGTTAAAACTATCAAAGGCTAGAATTATTAGCCGAGTAATAGTCACCATTTGCAATGAGAACACGAAAATTTTTAGTTCTTAGTACAAAAGTGAAGTTGTATAAAAATGACATTCGCATAAAGTTTGAACTGTGAAGGATCTGTTATGCTGTAAAAATTAAAATCCCATGACAAGAACATACTACAAGTTTAAAAAGATACATCCAATTTTGATAGGGTTATGTCATGCATTTACTTTAGTAAGTAACGTTCATTGCTCGACTATAGAAATAAGATTTTATGTTGAAGTATTCTATCGTCAAGTGCTTCATTGAGAAATTACTTGGCAACAAGTACCTACTTAATTACTTGTTTATAAATACGGCTGCTATAGTAAATGTAAATAGTGGCCTGTTGAGCCGCGCGGACCACATTAATGATAGGAACGATCAATTACGGTATAATGCCAATTAGCAATAGTGCAGTAACAAATCAAATTTAACGGGTCCCGTTCGGGATTCGTTCGCTAATTAGAGCTGCGGGCGAGGTGCCTCCCGCGAACTAATCAGGTGGCTAAATAATGTAGTCGTGACGGCGTCGTTAGCGCTCGTGAGACAGACGTTATTAATTAACATCACATCGGGCCACCTAGCCGTCCCCCCCCTTCCCCCCCTCACCGGCGCCCTCTTGCGGTAACAGAAGGTACGTACCTACGACAACTAGACGGTTATTGGCCTTGTTGCTTATAATAATAGACTATGTTACAATTACGCATATCTACCACACAATTATGATAATCTCGGGGGATATCTACACTAGCTTCAAATAACTTTAGAGATCTGTATCAATATTTGAACGAACTCGAATATAAACTTTTAGTATAACGTGAATATTTAATAGATAACGCAGACTAAATTTATCTATAATCGATAAATTGTAGTCGAAAATGGCTGAAATACCAGTGTTAGTTGTAAGCCGAGAGCGTCCAATTAAGAAGCCAAACACAGCGTCAATTTATAACAACAGAGACTTGGGGCCGGACATGTGCGAGAGTACAAGATAGGTTCATCTCGTGAATTTCTCCAGTGACACGACTTGGCGCGACGTCGCACGACGCTCGGCAAACATGTCCGATGACGCTCGCCGACGCCGAATTGATGACGACAAATATCTCAGCACATATTGACGTACGACACCTCTATGTGATTGCATCGACGGGTGATTGCAACTTGGTCAGTGCAGGCACTCTTGTGCTGATTGCAAAACTACCGCCGTGTTAAGGCTCTCGGATTGATAGAATCATACAATTTTATATTATCACTTAAGTGAATTTTTGACTGATACATTTTACCGTTTCTCTTTTATTTGAGTTTTATGTATAAATTTGATATTAAAATAAACATTATTATTATTATATTTTAAATAATCAGTATTAAGTATCATAATGCTATGCTATATATATGTAAGTATGACATTATTTGTAATAAATTTTATTTTATACATTATAATTACAATGTAAATTAATTTACATTATTTGTAATAAATTTTATTTTATACATTATAATTACAATGTAAATTAATTTACATTATTTGTAATAAATTTTATTTGTATGCCCTGCGAGGCAAAACATGTATGATCTACCTATCTTTATAAGACCATACATGCGAAGAGTATGTTTATATATATTTGTTAAACACATGTTTAACAAATAAACAATTTGTTTGTTTGTTTGTATATCACAATCATAACCATTTTATTATTTGGTATGGTGGTAGACGTTGCGCTGGATTAACGTAAAGGATACTTTTCATCGTCATAATCATCGTCATCGTCCGTTACCACGTGGGTGTGTTACCGCGGGACGCAGCTAGTAATATTATAAATGCGAAAGTGAGTTTGTTTGTTTGTTTGTTACGATTTCAATTCTAATCGCTGAAAAAATCCTATATAAATTTGGCAAGAAAAATATTCCGGGTAAGAAGATACTTTTCATCATCACCATCCAGCACCATGAGGGTGAAAGCGCGGGGCGCAGTAGTTTGATTATAAAGAAAAATTTAATCTTGCGTATATGTGTAACTATTTAAAAAAAATATAGTATATTTATATATAAATAGACACTATTTTATGATGCTTTAAATTTATATTGACACAGTTTTAGTGTTCGGATTATTAGTTCAAAAGTAAGAGTTAGACAATAATTCAATTTCAATAGTTATAGAGCATAGTTTTGCTATTTTGGTTGTGGTGCTGAACGTAACAGCGATTCTCTGCAAGCGAATGAAATGAAAGTTATTACAATGAAACTTCCTTCAATATTTATGTATTGGTCCGCATAAAGCTGCTAGGTTGGCGAGCGTGTTCGTCTTAAATACATAACAGATAGATAGATAGATAGTCCTCTTTATCTCCGGCAATGAACGATGTGTCTGTCTAAGCAAAGAACCTATTCCTTACTCAAGGGACAGACGCATCCTCGAGGCCTCTGGTATTGCGGATATCTTGGGCGACGGTGATCAGTTACCATCATGTGAGCCGCCTGCTCGTTTGCCAACATATCCCATATAAAAACGGTTTAACTAAACAAACAGGCTGCTGTCTAATTTAATTAGACACACCACCTAGAATTAGGGTACAAATGGACACTTACCCTTGGCAAGTGTCTTACGCCTCATTTTGAATAAACATTAGGCATGATTATGCGCTTAAGTAGTTTTAAATAATCAAGTTAACTTTAATTAATGGCTTACATATCTAAGGATAAAATTAGTAGGATATGAATATTGATCAACATCCAATTAAACAAAATCATAATATTTATTCAAGGGTCATGAATGAAACTATTTTCTACCGACTTCCAAAAAAGAGGAGGTACTCAATTCGAGTGTTTTTTAATGTTTGTTACCTCATAACTTTCGACTGGGTGAACCGGTTCTCAAAATTCTTTTTTGTTTGAAAGCTGGTGCTTCCCGTGTGCATCATCAAATTAGGTCCAGTAGTTTTGAGATACACTCCAATAACTGAATAGAATGGAAGTCGGTATTAAATTTTCTACCGACTTCCAAAAAGGAGGAGGTACTCAATTTGACTATATTTTTTTATGCTTGTTACCTCCTAACTTTCGATAGGATGAACCGATTCTCAAAATTCTTTTTTGTTTGGTGCTTCCCGTGTGGTCTCATTTAAATTTCATCAATGTGTGTCCAATAGTTTTTGAGTTACACTCTAATAACTGAATAGAATGGAAGTCGGTATCAATTTTTTCAAATTGTACTTGTTGTTTCATCTGTTACATATTTTCGAGTGTCAAGGTATCTATTTTGACACACGATTTAGCCTTGGTAAGTTTTTCCAATGGAAATAAGATAATTAAAAGAAATATGCATATTTCAAATTAAAATAATTATAAAAGCTATTCAATTATACCTATGATTCGATGCGATTATATAAATTGTTATTGATATAAATCATTAACATAATTAACTCAAATGATTTATTTACTTAAATTAATTAAACTTGTTACAAAATTCATGACTTGATTCTAATTTATTGATGCTAATAGGTTTAGTAGATGCCTTTACATTAACGTAAAATAAGAGTTATCATATCGAATGTTTCGCTTTTGAACTTTGTGTAGGTCTATATCAGCTTTTAGGATTCCGTAACCAAAGGGCTTAACAGGGCCGATTTTTTGTTTATATTTTAAATAAAAAGTAACTGATGAAATAGAGGCTAAATTGAAAAAAACCTTTACATGCTCCTTGTATGCAATGTATGAATAAATATATATTGATATTAGACTGATATAAGTACTCGTAGAAGACGAGGCACCTTCTTACTTATTTTTCCCCGTATGCATTACTTTCTATTTTACTTTTAGTGACATCATGAGAATTACTTTTAATTTTAAGCGTTGCTTTTTTCTGTCGCTCATCATGTCAGCCAAAAAAGAAATATTTTTACTATATAACCCGTTGACTCGCCGTTCGCCAAATTTGGCCAATAATAAAATATATTTCGCAGATATCGACCTACTTTTCCAGGAACTGCAACATCTATGGTTAACTGAAAATGAAATAGTACACCAAGTTGTATTCAGAAATTAAACTTACATTTATTTCCCCTTTTCAATTTAACTTTATTATTACGTTTACCGGAACCATTGCCAAAATTATTCTAAGTTAAGTTCTAAGTTCTTAGATAAACTTAAATCTGAAATGTTGTAATTAGCACATACAATACTTTTAGTACGGAACCAGAGCAAGAGTGAATTTTGTAATCTTATTTTTGATTTGATGACATTGACTTGTCAACCAAACAATGTTATTAGCCAGGACAAGTATTACGGAATAGGGTGTCTATTCCTGAAAATATTTCCATTTGCATTTGCCTATTTAATTAAAAAAAATATTAATACCATGCGTCAGATTTATTTGGTTTAGTTCATTAAATTATTACACGGCAAACGGTTTACGTATTCTGGCTGGCACGGGTGCATAAACTAAATTGGCAAAACGTTTATTAGCTTTTTATTAAACAACTATAATAGTTTTTTAGAGTTCCGTACCCAAAGGGTAAAACGGAACCCTATTACTAAGACTCCGCTGTCCGTCCGTCTGTCACCAGGTTGTATCTCATGAACCATGATAGACTGTTGACATTTTCACAGATGATTTATTTCTGTTGCCGCTATGACAACAAATACTAAATAATCTATAGGGTTATCCATTATATCATTATAAAAACGGCAAAAAAAATGTCTGTTGTATGGGAGATTTGTAGATAATGGCGCGGAACCCTTCGTGCGCGAGTCCGACTCGCACTTGGCTGGTGTTTTACAAATTGTTTACTATAAATATTATTTTGTGTATTTTTGGTTTTCAATAGTTTGCTGTGTTTTTTTGAATTTATAATTTTTTTTCATAATAAGCTCGTGGAAAGAACTCGCACGGCATTTTCAAATTTACATTCAAGGACATGTTATTAACTAATTTATTTTGGAGGCGTTTAAATATCCTGAATCTATACGTATTTTACAAGCACTTACGCGTCTCACGCTACCCTTTACAACGCAGTTGTTTGACGCTTTGTCGCTATTTCGTTCCTTACCTTTACTCATGCGGTATAATCTACGAACAAATAATTTATTCGTTGAGTAATTTAGTAATTTTTAGTAGAATAATTTATTCGTAAGTGACAAGTTATCAGTGCAACTTTGATTTGCCAAAATAATGTAGCACGATCGCAGAATGTCATTGACCAAATAGTTATAGTGATTTACGGCACAGGACAGAGTGTTGTCGACGAGAGCGCATATCAAACGCAGCTCTGGAAGTAAATTACTCCTGACAAATGCACTTACACTGTCAGACAAATGCCCTGGCTCTGATCTAACTGAGGCGAGACTATCCTTCCAAAATAATTTATTGGGTGCCTTTCAAATACCGCCTAGAAAGTTCCACTTGTCAATTTACAAGTACAATTTGAAAATTGTAATACCGACTTCCATTATATTAAATTATTGGAGTGTATCTCAAAAACTACTGGACCGAATTTGATGAAATTTAAATGGGACTAACAAAAACAAAATAAGAGTTTTGAGAATCGGTTCACCCAGTCGAAAGTTATGAGGTAATAAACATTTAAAAAACAGTCGAATCGAGTACCTCCTCCTTTTTTGGAAGTCTGTAGAAAATAGTGTTAGATCAGAGTAGTCCTATTGTCTAAAACATATTTTATCATTATAAAATTAGCTTATACAAAAAAATAGAAAGGTTATAATTAATTAATAATAAAAAAGTAAATGTTAAACGATAGACAATCACATCCGCTGATTATTATAATATTATAGTTATTTATGAGTTGACATAGTTGAAAAAAGTTTTGCATATACATATTTGATTGGAAGATGCAATGATTATTGCTAAATTATCTACTAATATATAGGGTGTCCCGAAATTCAACGATAACCTGGTACCGGGCGAGAGGCCAAGGTCCCAAAGTAGATATAAAGTAAATTATGAAAAAACTAAGAAAAAAATCCATGCCATTTATGATAGTAAAATTTTTAGAAAATGTTCATAATTGGTTTGTTTTTTAATGTCATCTCAAATAACAGCTTTTAATCGCAACCATAAATCAAAGTAATAGAAACTGTTAACTAAGTAAAATAAATTAAATTTTGACGAGTAATGGCTTACAAAATTATTGTCAGTTAATTTTGACACTCATGTTTGAAAAAAGAACCTTTTTTCTTAACTGGTATACCTTGGCCACTCGCCCGGTATCAGCTTATCGTTGAGTTTCGGGACACCTTGTGTACTTATTTACTACCTAATACATTTTTTGTAATTCATCAGGAATCATTGGAGTAAATAATCAAACTATATATAATAGTCGGTTTAATCGAAATTCAATCTTACTCGATCTCTTTCGATTTAGGAGGAATTATAAATTCCTCCTAAATCGAAAAGTTAGAACTATCAAAGGCTTCTTAGTCGAGTAACAATCACCATTTCCTTTGCTTAAACAATGAGAAGACGTAAATTTTTGGTTAGTTGTATAAAGTTGTGTAAAAATTACAATCCCGTGACAACAACCTAATACAAGTTTAAAAAGATACATTAAGTTTTGATAGAGTTATATCATGCATTTACTTTAGTAAGATTTGATGTTGAAGTATTCTATCGTCAAATGCTTACTTCATCGAGAAATTACTTAGCAACAAGTAATTACTTATTTATAAATACGGCTGTTAGCGTGATTATCGTGATAAATGTAACAATACACGTCATCGTCAAAGTAGTGCAGTTTAAAAGAAAGATTTAATTGCAAAATAATGAAAGGAAGTCAAGTATTATTGAATTGAGAACAATCTAAGGACCTTAACTTTAGATTAAAGCCGTAACTCCACTAAACTAAGTTAATAAACCCGGTTCGGACATCCATATTCTCGATACGAGTTAGCACCACGCCGCTATCAGTAATCAAATCCTGAACAAAGATTGAGCGTTTGCCGGACGGTCTTTGGTTTCTGTTTATAGCAAGAGAGACACGACAAAGTCGGACGTCGGGCAGTCTGTGGGACAAAGAGACAAACGAAATTAATCGGGACCATGCGCCGACGTACCTAACCCAATCTTCTGCGGACCAGATTGGCTCGCCTTTTAGATTGACCCCTCGGCTCCACAGTCTTCGATTGCAAGGAGTATTCTAAGGATGAAAGCTTGAGATGTCCAAGCAGACTATGTTTCAAATAACGTTGCCTCTATCTTACTTGGAAACGTTTAATAAATTCTACTAAATTCAGAGACATTCTATGAAAGCTGAAGATTTACCTAAGATGAAAGAATATTATGAAAACCAACGTGTTTTATACACATATTTAATATGAAAAACAGAATTCACTAACGTAAATAAGTTAGATCTTTCCAACTGTAGTTTCAACCACATCCGCAGGCCTATTGTGTACGACTATCTCAGTTACTAACAAATGTTGATTGAAATCGAAAAAAATGGCGACTCTATGTCAGTTTTGTAAACTCCAGTCATCAACTTACTAACATTTTTGCCTACTGGAGTTGTCAAAACTGACATGGAGCCGCTATTTTACAAGATTTCAATCAACATATGTTAGCAACTGAGATACGAGTACATAATAGCCGTGCTGGTGGATTTTTTCAAGGAAAGTGCAGAATGCTTGCGGTTGCGTGCGAGGCGAGACGCATATTAAAAAAAATGGTGCTATACAAGTAATCAATAAGATGAATATTAATCTAAGACATTTTGTATGTCGTTTGTTGAAGAGTTGCAACGAGCTCATCCTTTAGTGTCGTGCATCGCAGTTTGGTGACGTCAATTTACGTACAATGTCAATTTGCGCGGAGAAACGGTCGAGTCCCGGACACAGGGCCTCATTAGGGGCGAGCGGTTGCAATTAAACCGTGCGTCTTTTGCAACTTAACGAGCGCCCAAATTGGACGCCCCACCGCCGCCCGCCCGCCCTGGACACGCGTTTTAATAAACAACATGTCGACATCGTGCCATATATATATCGCAAAGATGCCATCGTGTAAATGTCCAACGTCTTCACGATTTAATATTATGGTTGTTTTAAAATATGATATGACTTCGACGTGAGAATTGAGAGGCATTTCAGATTTTAATTGACTTTAACGGTTTATATAAACAACTAGATGCTCCCCGCAGTTTCGCCTGCGTGGTGATGGGTGATGATGATAAAAAGCATCCCATGTCCTTCCCCGAGATATGACAAATCGAAAAACAATTATTTAACAGCTAGCTGCGCTCCGCGGTTTCACCTCGTGGTGATGGGTGATGATGATAAAAAGTATCCCATGTCCTTCCCCGAGATATGACAAATCGGAAATCTATAACTATTATTATTAACCGGCAAAACGCAATCACGTTAAGGATCTAATACGTCGACCCGGGTTTCGAGTGCCCGCCAGGAGCTCACAGACGCCACTGCGCACTCGCCCTGAAGATGAGCATCGGACATGCTCGAAACCCGGGACGACGTATTCGATCCTTAACGTGAGTGCTTTGCCGGTTAATAATAATAGTTAAATATGTGTCAAACTCACAAGAATTTCAATACAAAAAAAAAAAAATTTAAGTTACGATATTGAAACATTTTGTATTACATTCGAAAGGAAGCAATTTCTATAATTTTAGTATATTAAGTTTGTTTGTTTGGAAATATATTTTTTACTATTTTATGCTGAATCTACTTATGCTTACTTAATAACCAATTTGGCCGAGAAAAATTCACATAGGTATAATAGGTGACCTGGAATAATACATAGGAGCATAAGAAACATACATGTGTTTGCATTCAGAAGGCTGTTCAGCTATTAATGCTTTTATGCTCTTATTGTTAATATTTATAAGCCGCAATAACTTGTTTGCAAAACATATATAAAAAAATATCCCGTAAAATATTCCTGTAAGGTAGCCATTTTCCATCTAGTATGTTCAGATGTAGTTCACGAGAAGTTTCTTTCTTTCTTGTGCCTTGTCGTGTGCTAAGAGACTAAACAAAATTGGCAAATCTTTTTAACGGCATAAGTCAGATTTATAATTTATGGTTAATTAAGTTTATTTAAACACCAGAACGTATTTACGTCAACAGTAAAAGATTCATGAATGAAATATGGGTCACTAGTGCGATAAGATGAATGACGATTTTTTAAATCATCTGTGAGACGGGCTAGTTGTTCACCTGATACCTGATAAGCGCACGCCTACCCATGCTTGATGCAGTGCAACTGCAGAAGCACTGCACTGCCCTGCCCATGACCGTTGCAGTGCGACTGCAGATTCTTGAACTTTAAAGTTCTATGTACTGCGCTGAGCTCGTCACCCTGAGACATAACTGTTAAGTCAGTCTCATTCGCCCAGTGCCCTTCAAGTGCTTCACACTATCACCAAACAAAGAGTATCTGATACTGCGATGGTATAGATATAAATACCTACCTCCTAGTAAAACACTCTGGGTTCATCTTTTTACAGCTTAGAATAAAAAAAAAATTTAGTTATATTTTTTGTTGTTTTGTTGATGAAATAAAAGTAACCTAAGTTGCTAATTATAATATCAGCTATCTGTCAATGAAAGTCCCTTTAAAATCGGCCCAGCCGTTTCAGAGATTAGCCGGAACAAAACAGACAGTAAAAACATTTAAAAATAGTTTTTTAATAAAGTACTTAACGTATATAGGTACTTTCATATGTATTTAGCGTAAAACTGTTAATTTGGAATAACAAACAGACACTTCTATTTTATTTATCTGTACAGATGTATAAAGTATACGTAAGTATTCATTTATAAATAAAATCTGTTCACTATAAATCGCGTTACAACAGATAGCAAATCTAAAAGTCGTTTAGTTGACGCGAAAGTGTTACAGGCTCGGGCAAGAAGTTGGTATTTCTGGGCGGCTCGTTAGGGCGGGCGGCGCGGGCGGCGCTGATTGCCGATTGAGCAGCAATTGCCTTGATTGACGCAGCCCGCACGCGCCCTAACGAACCTGCTTTCAACGCTGGTGGACGTGCCCATGCTACCTATTGAGGTTCCTCTTGATCCTTTGAGGGAATCAGTTAATGGGTCGATGTAGCTCTTACTTATCTTTATTACTTTAGAAACTAACGGAAAAAAGGAAATAAGCATTAAAATTAAACCGTAATAATTTAATCGTATATTTTATATTATTTTTATGACGATGTTTCGAAAACTTTTCAGTGAACATTTTCATTACGATAGGTGGTACAATTAAATAATTTCTATAACTCTATAACAGACTGTATAGGGGTGACCATGTTCCCTGAAAAGAGTTTGGAACGTCGTCGGGATAAAAATAATATAAATTATACGCGATTTAACCCGTTTAAAGTTGTATATTTTCAATGTTTATGAATCGCGAAAGACTAAGAAATCTGTAAATAGGTAATTACATAGAAGACGTGCTATTTAAACTGATGAACTATCCCTTGTTGAGCATTATTTGATTTGAAGATTAACTGTAGTTTTTTTTATAGGTGGCCAGTAGTAGTAGTACTTATTAGTAGTTTTATTTAACGGCGTACAAATGGGTTATAAATATCTTTATCCAAACAATAGGGGTAATAAATCATTATAAAACTCGTATTAAGCCGCCTTAATGTTTATGTAACGCTTCCGCCGCCTTTATAGTCGCGTACACGCGGGATAACCCCGAATGCCTAATTCGGTGCGTACACAGCGTAATCAGCAGGAGGAAACATCATCAGCGTCTTTGTGGAACAGGACCGCAATCTATCATTCGGGACAAAAGGCGCGGATAAACGCGGATGTTTGCGTGAGAGAGCGTTAATTTTGTTAAGGAGTCTCAATCAGACGCGGCGCGAAGTCGTCGGGTGACGGGTGACAGGCGACGGGCGACCGCCGCGGGAGCGATTCGAGCGAATTACCTTACCTGGAGGCGCGGGGACGACTCGTTAGTTGTTGTTTGCCGAGTGACGCGGGTCAATCAGCAGAGACATGCACGGAACCGCACTTCTTCATCCCCCTGAGCTCGGGACGAGGGGGCCCTCGTTAGGCCGCACCGTCTCTGTCAACTGCGAGACGAGCTTTATCGAATCTACGACGCACGAGCCGCGCCGCGGTCGGCCCACTCTTCGCTCTAGTTTGGCTCTCAACCGCCGGTAAACAAGGGAAATCAGTGTAAAACGAATTTATGTGGACGTCAAATAAGGGGGCTCGAATGTCTGATGTATTTATAAACATCTACGGCTGTAAATCAGTTTATGAGTGTCGTTGAAAGTGAATGCTGTGGGAAGGTAAAAATGTATGTTAAGGGCGCTGAAATCGAGATAATTGGGTCGGATTCCTTGAGTTTGGTTAATTAACGCGCGCGCGCAGCTGGGCTAAACTAATGTAGTTCTTGCGCCGCAGATGAGCAGTTCTAGCACTCGGTATGATATTTAACAGTTATTATGGCATTGTAAATCGATTGTATTTTATAATTAATGCATAAAACAGACATTGTCAGATTAAGCATATACTTCTGTTATATTATGTATCGGTAATTAATATATACTTAAATATAAAATGCAGACTGCTCGCCTCTTATTTGCTAACCAACTTTATTTATAACGGTTATTATCCATTTTAGACCGCAATATTAGATTGTAATGCCGTTGATTTCCATAATGGTTGTTAATGCTACGGCTTTCCTAATATGTATACTCGTGTAATGCAGAAAGTTAATTAGCGACAAGCTCGCTGCAAAAACTTTGCTCCTCCTTAAATTAGTCTTCAGCATTCTTTAACATGGCCAATTTAGCTGCTTTAGGAGACGCCGCTGTGGATCGGCCTTCGTTGGGTGCAAATCTTAGTACTTTTTGTCCTCCTCTCAGGTAGAAAATACAAAGCTTTAAAGCATTTTCATAACAATGTGCCTGCGGTTTTAACGATATCTTTTTTTGATGCTCAATGCGTTCGTCTGACGCGCCATTGTTAACGTCAGATGACGGACTAAAAACTGATTAAATCGATGATCAATGGAACGATCGAACTTGAATTCCGCACCGTAAATGGTACTAATTAGCCGTTGTTAGAACGCAAGGGGGTTATAAATAATGGAGATGGAAGGACGTCAGTATAGTGTTCTTACCTCGTGTAATCGCTTTTGCAAAGGATCATGCCGCCTTTGTAGTAGAAGGAACGTCCCATGTCTGCGAGAGCTTGCTGGCAGCATGTGCACTTGAGACAGCCGTGGTGCCAGTATCGGTCGAGGGCGTGGAGGAGGAAGCGTTCGACGATCTTGCCGCCGCAGCCAGCGCATTCTTTCAGCGCTGGATTGTTGTTGTTATGGGGGTAGTCGTGCCCGTTGGCAGCGAACGCGGCCTCGGGCGAGGCCGGGTGTGGCGAGCTTAGCTCCCCGTACCCGTGGTAGTGCGGGTTCATGCTCAGCGCGCTCGCTGCCAGCTTGACGGTTGGAGCGGAAACCGCTCTCACCTACCACCACAACAACACGCCCTGTAAACAAACAAACATCGATGTTAGGTAAGCTCATGTCTATATACACTTGGTTATCGTCGTTTCTGGAAAGTTCAGTCTTCAATTTATAAAATCTTATGCCTACAAATACAATTTCCTTGACGAACTCGCCAAAACAGATTCGGGTGTAGGCTTGCGGGCGGGCGCGTTTATAAAATTTTCCAATTAGCAATTTCATACAATTAGGAGCGGGCTACGGTAGGGGCGCTTAGCGGGTCGCGGGGTGGAGTGCGTCAACCCGAGCCAATTAGCTCGCGGCCGGCGGAACGGCGGGACGTCTCCGCACTTCTGTCACCGTAAAACTTAATTAAACGTTTTAAAACAAGTATTCATTAAAGAATAATCAAGCTTATGTAGTCATAAATAACCGGATTGTCCCGCGCGGAACGGGCGCCGTAATTAAGAGTGCACGGAGTTGATCAAACGCACTGATTTCAAACTACCCTTCATTAAGAGCGCGAGCGGGCGGAGCTTCCGCTGCGGTGCAGAAACTAATTAAGAATAACGGACGCTTTAAAAGCGTAATTAATTTAGATTGTAATTCTATTTCTCCGAGAGTAAAGTAGACAATTATTTCAGTAGCCCTTTCTTCTGAAACGATTGGCTTTGCTGAATGTAATTTGCTTAATTTCTGTGTCCGACAGAATAAAGGGTTGTAGCAAAATGTTTACATTAATTTCTTGCGCTGGCGTCGACGTCTGCAGCATAAATAAACAAACTGACGGACTGACAAATTTATTGGGGTGCTGGCCTTAGCACGCATTTCGTAAGTAATAAACGTTTCAGTTACAATTGCAGCAATTCATAAACCGGTATAAATATCGCTTGCAGCGGGCATTGTACTTCGAGGTGAAAGAAAGAGAGTTTTACTATCTTAAAATTAGAGGTTAAATTGCTATTCCTGGCATAGCCGTGAGGTTCTTATTATACTTGTTGTCAGGCATGTCTAATGAAGGCTATAAGGGCCAGGTATTGGCGTGTAGGGAAATGTTGCGTGCTGGTTAATGAGCAACATCGCGTGCGCTCGCTAGTTCGATTGCTGCCGAAGTACGCGCGATCTTAGAACGGTCCGTATTAATGTCTCTGTTTGGACAATTCCTTTAACACGATCCTTTGTATTAGAGTTCAACGCGTGCGCAGCCGCTGCACCGATCCTGGACAGTTAAAAAAAGAGTACCTACCTTATAAATAAAACAAGTTGAGTGCCGTAAAGGAATTTAAATGTATATTACAAGTTAATTAGGTACGCACTAGGAGCGATAGATTTATGTTTCAAGCTTGTAACATAATAAGTATTTCAGTGTATGTCGTACACAACATTTTGTGATACTTTAATAGATTCACATAATAAGTTACGATCTCATTTTACATTAACAGATGAGTCAATAGATCGTTGGCGTGTCTAGAATATTGTAAATATATAAATAATATCATTAAATAAAAAAAATCGTAGGGAGATGCCAGTGTCAACATCTGAATCACATAAAAACATTGTCAAGATCCAAAAAGTACCTATATATGCATAGACGTAGCAAATATTATAATCTGGAGCTGTTCGAGGCACTCGCCGCTGAACTGGCTGAACTAACATTAGCGATGGAAAGAACATGTGAGCATACATTGAATATTTATCGATTATAAACAGGATATTATACAGGACATTGCTACAAGTTGACCTCGTACCTGCCGTAGATAGAGAAACTTCGAGAACATTGATGAAAAATTATACTACACTAAATATTACCACAGGGGCCTAGACTCGTTTGTTTTTTTTTCTTTTTTCTACTATAATATAAAACGTTGAAACAATCGAGTATTCGATCGTTCACACATCACATATATATTATATAAAATACAGTTAATTATTATTTTTCCTCCGACTAGGGATTGAACCCGGGACCCAACGCTTCAAAAACAGGGTCACTTCAACCAAGGGCCTAACTATAACCTAATCAATGATACCCCTATATATACAGTTTTTACGTGTCTATCTCTATATTTACCAACGCTATTAGTTTTCCACAAACCGGGCTCATAAAGAAAGAATTACGTCAGCATTCAGGACACGAAATACAATTATGCATAATTACTCAAACTTATGTCTATTCTCTTATAACACGGGCAAGGTAAAACGTATTTTAGTATTATAACTTCAAGGTTGTAAATAGCACTGCTAGTGTCACTTGCGTAGTTTGTGCGTGTTTAGGCTCAGGGGGTAGCATGGGAACAGACAGGTGCCGTTTTCATTATTCAAGCCCCATTGATTGGATACTTTGTTGCCGCTTAAAAATCTTATTAGCAACCAACAACCTCCCGTTTCAAGGCCTTCTATTTACCTGTTAAGTGTTTTTTTTTCAATTACTACGATGAGCAGCGATTTCTGATTTTAATAAAGCCGTAAAAGTGTAAGTCATCCTTGTTAGTGAGTGTTTATTTCCGCGTTTTCTTTGCCTACGTTTATATGTTGTCAGCGGTAATAATGACAAGTGATGACAATGCAAAACCTGTGAATACGTAATGAGCTGTAATAAGCTTTCTCAACAGTAAGTAAATGAATAATATGCTCATTAGCAAGACTCCTATATAGCGATCTCATGTAGTAGGACACCATGAAGTCTTCGTGTCGTTAATGTCTAAAACTACGCGTGTTTTGGTGTGCGTCTGCTACTTTTGCGAATTAATCATTCCAAGGTTTATTTCAAGTCTTCATAGAAAGGTCAATTTATTTATAGCGGCAAGGTTCTACCAGGCACATGTTATGAAACTGTAACCATTCACAAAATTGCTTAGTATCAGTCGCACTTGGTTTAAACCTCTGGGTTTCTTGAATAACAAGGCGCCATCACAGAATAAGTAGCAGCTACTACTGTTTCGCGTAACGTAATTAAGGCGCGACCGCCGGCGGAATAAAACACGAAAATGGAATGAGAATGTGAGCCTAATTAGAACGAGCGGGGTAAGACAGTGCAGTACTGTCGAGTGCCGACGTACTGATATTGTATTGGGGTCATTTGCATAGTGACATATATTTGTATCGGTATTTATTGGGTTACTACGACTGCCCGAGACTTCGTTCGCGTTGTAGGCTCGGCCTTTGGTCTCGCCATAACCAGTCTTCTCTTGGTTAAGTTATAGCGTGACAAGGAGAAATAGGAGTTAATTTTTATACATAGATATGTATATATTGTATATTTATGATTTGTATATATAGATTTGATATTGTATTAAGTAGGTTATATTTGTAATAAATAAATAATAGAAAATAAACGATAGCGGCGGATAATCTGTGATAGCGACACGGTGACATGCTTTCGTGATATACAGCGGACAGGGTTCCGGATACAAGTTACCTGCAGTTTATCTTTATGGATAAATAATAATTTTCCTGTCTCGAATTGTAGTACAAACAATTTGCAAAAAAGTATTCGTATCGTAAACTCCAACGCGTCACTCTTCAGTGTACAAATTATGAGTTATCTGTGTCACAGTGGCCCTAGATAAATAACAGTTTATACTGTTTTGAACTACACGTTACGTTACGCTTATGCAGTTATTCGTGCTAGGTCCACTATAGTGCGTAGCTTTACTGTTAAGGTTTAGGAATGTATGTATTAATTGAAATTAGTGGGCTTATGGTACTAAATAGCTGTGTCTTGGGGTGATGGACGTAGTCTAATGCTACACAGAACTTGGAACTCTTGGAAGCTTCGACTACCCTGCAACTTTCATGGGCAGGTATGTCGCCTTAGGACTTGTCCATCTACATTCATATCAAAAAAATCATAATTGGCAGAATGACACAAATAAAAACCATTTTCCTAGTCACGTTTAGATATCGCAATTAGCTCAAACCGTAGTGTTGCCATTAGAACGCCATAATTTACACGCGCTAATGATTCACATTTCATGCTATAGTTTCATTTTAACGTACCTATTAACTGTTAGTTTTTGTATGAATTGCAATTCGCAACTCGCGGGTGAGTTTGCGAGTATAAATCCAATTCGTTTTCCCTCACATCCATACTAATTAAAAAACTGCGGACAAATTGGAGCCCACTCTTCGCCCACGGGAACATAAAATATCCATTCCATTAGGGTGACCATCTATTTGGTGGAGTGATAGTCGCCGATTTTGCTACAGGTTTGTTGGAGAACAAGACATAGGTACAAAAAATCAAAATGCGTACCCTCAAAACAAAAACTTAGATATAGATTAAAACTTAGACATAGTGACCATGCGATTATATTATACAGGGTGTTTAGTAGAGGGACCGACATACCAAATGAGCGTGTTCGGGGGCCCACTTGGAGAATACAAGTTGGCCAAAAAAATCCCAGACCCCCCAATTTTTTTAACCTTTTTTTTGTGAATTTTTCCTGTTTCTCCGAAATCGTACCTATTTACCACCATAACATTTGTAAAATCTGTTTTAGACAGAATGTTTTTAAACATTGAAATTTATAGAGAGAAAAATTCCATCCTCGGACGGGATTCGAACCCGCGTCTTCTGACTCTCCGTGTCAGACGCCATTGACCAACTAGGCCACCGAGAATCTGGTCCGAGCATCGAATTTTAACTCTCTATTTGACTAACCGTCTTGCGGGGACGGAGCGACATCTATTGGACAGTTTAACAGTACCATCCAACCGAAAGAAGCATTATTTAGAAATACTTGAAACTTTCGTATTGACATCGCGGCCCTTGTAATTTTTATAGTATTACTTTTTTAAAGCACTAACGCCTGCTTAAGCGATCTCAAACATTGAAATTTATAGAGAGAAAAATTCCATCCTCGGACGGGATTCGAACCCGCGTCTTCTGACTCTCCGTGTCAGACG
Organism: Selenia dentaria; assembly: GCA_917880725.1. Classification (NCBI taxonomy): domain Eukaryota; kingdom Metazoa; phylum Arthropoda; class Insecta; order Lepidoptera; family Geometridae; genus Selenia; species Selenia dentaria. Next base: position 9,606,087 of record OU862882.1, on the reverse strand, counting down.
CCATTGACCAACTAGGCCACCGAGAATCTGGTCCGAGCATCGAATTTTAACTCTCTATTTGACTAACCGTCTTGCGGGGACGGAGCGACATCTATTGGACAGTTTAACAGTACCATCCAACCGAAAGAAGCATTATTTAGAAATACTTGAAACTTTCGTATTGACATCGCGGCCCTTGTAATTTTTATAGTATTACTTTTTTAAAGCACTAACGCCTGCTTAAGCGATCTCAAACATTGAAATTTATAGAGAGAAAAATTCCATCCTCGGACGGGATTCGAACCCGCGTCTTCTGACTCTCCGTGTCAGACGCCATTGACCAACTAGGCCACCGAGAATCTGGTCCGAGCATCGAATTTTAACTCTCTATTTGACTAACCGTCTTGCGGGGACGGAGCGACATCTATTGGACAGTTTAACAGTACCATCCAACCGAAAGAAGCATTATTTAGAAATACTTGAAACTTTCGTATTGACATCGCGGCCCTTGTAATTTTTATAGTATTACTTTTTTAAAGCACTAACGCCTGCTTAAGCGATCTCAAACATTGAAATTTATAGAGAGAAAAATTCCATCCTCGGACGGGATTCGAACCCGCGTCTTCTGACTCTCCGTGTCAGAGTCCGTGTTAAAATTCGATGCTCGGACCAGATTCTCGGTGGCCTAGTTGGTCAATGGCGTCTGACACGGAGAGTCAGAAGACGCGGGTTCGAATCCCGTCCGAGGATGGAATTTTTCTCTCTATAAATTTCAATGTTTGAGATCGCTTAAGCAGGCGTTAGTGCTTTAAAAAAGTAATACTATAAAAAAAGAATGTTTTTAGTTGAATTTGGTCTCTATACCTCTAGACCTAAACCTTCAGGCCAAGCAAAGCAAAATTGGATACCTGGATTTTGAATTGGATTGGCCTGAAGGTGTATAGAGACCAAATTCAACTAAAAACATCCTGTCTAAAACAGATTTTACAAATGTTATGGTGGTAAATAGGTACGATTTCGGAGAAAAAGGGAAAATTCACAAAAAAATTTTAAAAAAAATTGGGGGGTCTGGGATTTTTTTTGGACAACTTGTATTCTCCAAGTGGGCGGGCCCCCGAACACGCTCATTTGGTATGTCGGTCCCTCTACCAAACAACCTATATACATTTGTACATTTACCACCTTATCATAAAACGTGGAAAGTTTGCATATTTCACATATGTAATACATGGTTTGAACTCTGGAACATATGTAGAGCACTTTTTATAATTAGTTGGACAGGGTTTAAAAAACCTCAAGATGGAATAAACATCAGCCGTGCGATTCTCTAAGAGCAAACATTGCATCTTTGACAACATCCACGAAACAAATGAAGAGATGACAAGAAACGTTGGAAAAACAACCTTATGTACAAGGGCAATATCTCATAAAGTATATGACATCGGTGAGCTCGTCGACGAATCATTACAGAATCGCACGGCAGGAAGCTTTTTCGTAGTGCTTGCTTAAAATGTTAGCTTATGTCAGTATTGAAAATAAATTATACTATATTTGATAATCAACGTTTTATTTGTCTAAATACCAATGCTGAAAAAGTATACTAAAACCCAGCGTACATTAGAATCAGCTATTCTCGGGGCATATAATTTCTACTTCAATACATATATTGCATAATTTCTTAAAAAAATACATATATTTTATCAAATTGGAAGTGAAACCATAATTGTTTTTAACAAGTGCAATTTGAAAAAATTAATACCGACTTCCATTCTAATACTTTGGTAAAAATCAGTTGGAGTGTAACTCAACAACTAGAGAACCTAATTTGATAAAATTTACATGGGACCGCACGTAAACCACCAGATTTTAAAAAAAAAATTTTGGAAATCTCTCCTCCCAGTATAAAGATATGAGGTAACAAACATAAAATAATACAGCCGAATTGAGTACCTCCTCCTTTTTGGAAGTCGGTAGAAAATTAGCAAAACATGAAGCCGAGTTCAATACTAAAAGTACTTCAGTACTTCCCTGGACGAACTTATTCACAAAGAGCTGCACAAAAAAATATCATTTTGGTCTACTAAAGTCCGACTCTTCCATGAAAAGTGGTGACCCTACGTCCCATTGACGGGTGGCGCTGGCCCGGGCGGCTTGCCATTGATTAATTTTATCCAATCGGACTCGATTGCAAGGTTTTTATGAACTAATTGTCATGCTTCATTAAGTAAGTAACTTTGGCGTTTTCCATTCACTTGTTTTGTAAATGTGATCAGCCGTGCGATTCTCTAATGATTCGTCGATGCGCTCGTCGACGAGCTCACCGATGTCAAATGCTTTATGAGATATCGCCCTTATACACAAGGTTGTTTTTCCAACTTTTCTTGCCATTTCGTCATTTGTTTCATGGATGTTGTCAAAGATGCAACGATGATTGCACTTACGGCCGTTTTCAATATCCTATCTATCGTCGGTTTACCTTACTAGAGATAGATATTTGACACTATTTGTATGGACGTTATGTCAAATTTCTATCGGTAGTAAGGAAAACTATGGATAGATATAATATTGAAAACGGCCGTTAGAGAATCGCACGGCAGATTAAAATCATCGTTCGATGTTATGTAGGTTATAGACATTGCTCATATCTTTCGACTGGATGAACCGATTTCCAAAACTCTTCTTTCTATTTGTTTGAAAGCTGGTGCTTCCCGTGTGGTCTCATGTACATTTTATCAAATTCGGTCCAGTAGTTTTTGAGTTACATTCCAATAACTGATTTTTACCAAAGTAATAGAATGGAAGTCGGTATGAAATTTTTCAAATTGCACTTGTTTTATTTAATACAATCTTGTTATTAAAATCGTCAATCGTACGAACATAAGTTGAGATAAACTGCTCTTACCTTTACTTAGAAAAACAGACACCTACTTCTTGATGGCTATCTACAAAATCTAAATATATCTACATAATGATACACGTACGAGTAACATTGACCTCGACACTAAACTAGTCCATTTATTTTTACTGTTGCTTAATCTACTGGAGAAGATACCAAGAAGACTTTTTATCCTACTTACTAGGAAATTGAAATATATTACTTAATTAATTAACTAAAATCAAAGAAAATACTTTGGAAAAATGTTTTTTTTTCTGCGTCTAAAATCAACCACACCAGCGCCTGTACAGATAGGTAATAAACACGTAGAGTAAAAATAAATTTAATCATAAGTCTTTTAAACGAATTAAGTGTTGATAGTGCACCTACAAAATATATGAAATCTACTCAGTTAATGGTGTAATATTATTTGCATATAATGACCGTTAATGCGGCCCGCGCATTATTCATCCGGCGTGACCTCAAAATGGCCGCAAGAACCGTTTGATCGATGTACAGGCAACAACAAAAATATACATATACATTTTAGAACCATATCGCAATCAAATTACTGTAAAGATACTAACATTTCTGTAGAAAACGTTTTTATGAACAAAGTTGTTGGTGAAACTGTTTGGATAAATGATTACTATTCAGTTTAAATAGGTACGTATAGGTACTTCGTGCATTTAAAATGATTATTTTTCATTACAAGCAAACACGGTTAATGGCGCTATTTAAGGGTAATTTAGTAAAAATGATGTGAACGCTTAGTGTAACGAGACTGTTTCTGTACTCCATTATGTACTGGTATAGGTATTACGAGTAGTTATTAAAAACACCTTGTTAAACAGTTTAGTTTAAGTTAAGAAAAGTTTGTAAAAATTTTGAATTTTAAAGCATACTTTTTCTATAAAACTACTTGCGCCCCTCGGTTTCACCCACGTGGTGATGATGATGATGATGAAAATTATCTTATGTGTTAACCCAGCGCCTAATCTACCTCCACACCTAATTTCATCAAAATTGGTCCAGCCGTTTGAGCGTGACAAAGTTAAAAACATATAAACACACTCACAAACTTTCGCCCTGATAATGTTACTATGAAGTGTGAAAAAAATTAGAGCCTCATGAAAAAATTATGAATGAACCTTCATCATTCCGAATTAGTAATTATAAATAATTTTCCGTATAAGCAGGGCGCGTGTACGATAAAACTGTTATTAACAATAAAATAATATATAAAATTAAAAGTTTGCCTTAAAATATTTTAATTATAACAGCATAGAATTAGGATATTATTTTAAGACGCGATATTGGAAATATTGGTAGTGGCTTAATTTATGTACGCGGCGGTAGAGTTTTAAAGTTCTCACAATAATTGACGATTAACGTACACTTACGTAGAAAAAGCGTCCTTGAAATACAAATGATTACGTTACTATTTGTATTTTCTTTTTATTTGCTAAATACATTTATGATCGATCAAGCTGATTAGAAAGAACATAGAATATTTCCTCTTTAGTAGTTTGCTTATGAAGCACAATCATGAAAATGACTGAAAAGCAGTAACACATACCTTAGTAAGGGAAAAAATTGTCGCCGTAAATTAAAAATGTTTAAGTTAATATATATAATATTTGGTAGTAACAATTTTCCATGTAAATATGGAAATAAATGTGATAATGCAATGATAAGATTTTACTACCATCTTTCTAAGTGGAATCGAAGAATATCGATGTGTCGAAAAAAATATGCTTACCAAAATTGTAGAAAATTTAATTCTAAACAACTTTGTTTTAACAATTTTTCTCGTAATATTGTAAATAAAAGAGTTTATCAAACAAAAATTCGCCCATTATTTTGGGGGTATATACGAAAATATCGATCTTAGGAAAAAAATATACGAATCAAAACTGTAAGAAATTTAATTCTAAATAACTTTTGTAAAAACAATTTTGCGTGTTAAATTGAAAATAAACAAATTATTCATAACAATAATTTACCCTCAAAATCAAGATGGCGGATAACGAAACGGATCGATTACCACGCAAAACAAAATTTAAACTGCCAGTGACCTTCCCCAACAAATTCCGAAGGAAAATTGCTACATATATTGTTTTCCGGGTCAAATCCTAATTAGACTGGGATATAACTGTTTTGTACGAAACGAAAACGCGCTTGTCTTTGACAGACGCGAAAAAACTCTCACTCTCCTGTTCCGAGACGACCTAACTTGTTGCTCGTTGTCCTCTCTATTTCAGCCGACTAGGTCACTCCTATTAAGGAGGTATCATTTAATCCGGGAGATAAATTACTGTTATGTAAATACAAAGCAATTGAAGCAATTAGCTTCAAGTCAATGCCAGAGCCTTGTCGGAATTATCATGTTACTCACATCGCAAAATTGTCCTCGCGTTGGATTTGTGCTGGACTGTACTTCGAATAGGTTTTTTTAATTATAACGTTTATGTATTCATATAATTTATCTGTGTGGTATTATAGTTTCGTCATAGTGATGTGCCCATCGTTTCTCTTCTCGTAGATGCTTTGAGAATATTCTTTAAATAGCACCATGAAAAGATACCTCTTACTTTAGTCAAACCCACGGTTCTGCCCGTTCTGTCGGTTGTCTGTTCTGTAATCTGTTGATAGTGATATTCCTTACATGCAATTTACCTGCTTTAATATTTACATACTACAATAAAATACTATTTATTTCATACGTTTTTTTTAAATAAAAATCGCATTGTTTATTATTAATTTTATTAATAGTTAAAAAAATATTTCTTTGAAGGAATAATATCGCTTCGAAGTCTGTACTGTAATATTATACAAATAATCGCTTCCAGCGGAGCTTGGCTTGGCAATCTTAACCGATCAACAAGTTAGCAACGCTTGCTGCGGTCAGGAGTTGGATGGGTGATCGCTAGTGGCTTTATCCAACTGAGCGCTTCCGTGCTTCGGAGGTCACGTTAAGCCGTCGGTCCCGGTTGTTTGTCTTAGGACAACAGTTAGGCTATGTCCAAAGTCTTAGGGCAGCCTGAAAACTCCGACATGGGTTGGCCACTAGCCTATCTAACAAGCCGCACTGGTGGTAGTGGATTAAGGCCCAACTCCTCTCTCTGAGAGGAAGGCTCATGTCCCAGGAGTGGGTACACAATGGGATAATTATCTAATTAAAAGTAGGATTTCACCTTTAACTGAATAATCAAGCAGATAACTTTATACGCAAATATATCGAAAAGTCACATTATATATTATTAACGTGAAAGTTTGTGTGTGAGAGTGAGAAACATACATAATGTCTAACTGATTAAGCATTCACTGACTCAACGGATTTGGATGAGGCAGATTTCGACATTGCTTATTCCCAGGATGTAACATTGGCTAGATACTTTTGTACTATTAAGCAGGTATTAGAATTATATAAATTATCAACGGGATAGTTACCATGTATATTTTCTGAGAATTTCCGATGACCATGATAGTCTAAAAACTTATATTAACCCTTACTATAGCGTGATAATTAAAACAAAAGATTTATGAATAAAACTCACGTAAATTTACGTCTCTGGTACACAAAGGGTTGCAGGTAATTTCCACGCGGACGAAGTCGCAGGCAGCATCTAGCCTTTAATAATCCGTTTGGTAAATATACTTTCCAACCATGATGATAATAAATAAGGAAATAAACACCACAATTCATTATCCCTTAATCAAAAGCCAATCTCCGTAAACGCTTACTGTACGAAACGAAACGCGCGAGGAATGCCAACCGACCATTTCGTCGCACATTAGCCACATTTGTCGTACAACTGGGTCATTTGTCGTACGATAATGACATTTATCGTACATTGATGACATTGTAGTGTCGTCGAACAGGTGTCTCCTGACAGAGCACGTAATCGTTGCGCCGTGTAACTAAGTTTGGTTATAGGAAGATCCTGTGAGATTTATTAGTGTTTTGTGGACTCTTTCAAACTGTCACCCATTCCATATACTAAAGGGTTGTAGGGTTATTAATTTTCATAAATGTAGATACGTAAAATGCTTGAAAGAGTATCAATTCTTTTATTGTTATGAGACCGAAAATTTCGATTTTCTCTGTGTTTATAAATTTGGTGTAGCGTCGCGATTCTAGGAGGCGTATTTTTTGGCGAGAAACGCGACCCATTGAATATAGGATTTCCTGGGATATTATGGTCAACGAATTAATATATTATTAGTTAGTTGTCATTAATAAAGCTACTTTACAAGTTACAAGTGGAAAATTGCGTTAAAATTATCCTCTTTTTCTGTTGTATCCACATATTTTTTTCCTGATAATTCTAAAATTACACAAAGATATGAAATCAAGTAGGAACTTCACTAATCACAGATGCAGCTGTAATAATAATGCAGATGTAATATAATAATTTAATTAATAATAGTATTTAGTGCAGAAGAACTCTTTGCGAATGAATTCGTCCGGGGAATGAAATGAAATGAAATGATTTAAACTGGGGGATCACTGATGCTACCTTACGTATTTCTACCGTAAAGCAGTAATGTTCACAATATTGAGTTCTGTTTTAAAGTGTATAAGAAAGTAAATGGTTGCTGGCGAAATTACAGGCACATGTGACTTAACAACTTAATGTCTCAGGGTTATGTGTAGGGGGCGCCGTGCAGTTCGTTACTTGTGACGAACTGCATCTGTAATAGGCACAGATTACCTCTTAACGCTAGGACAGCCTCTTGCTTGTACCGTCTCCTTATAATATATAAAAATGCAAAGGGTAAAGAGAGAAATAGTTACGATGGTCAGGTTGGGCAGTATTTGAATTACTTGTAATTAAAATACAAATGCGTATTTAGTATTTATGTATCAATTACTTCCTTAAAATGTAATTTGTAATTCGTATTTCAAATACTTAACGCCGACGTATTTTGTAATTAGTATTTCAAATACTTGAGGCTTTAAAATACATTTTAACATTAAAATACTTCTTCTTCTTTAAGTGCCTCTCCATTACTGAAGGTTGGCAGTCAGGTTCTAAAATTTTTCTTTGTCAATCGCCAATCTGAACAATTGTTCCACGGTCTTAATCCCGGTCCAGTCCCTGATATTACGGAGCCAAGACATCTTTCGTCTACCCGATTTACGCTTCCCGGGTACATTTCCCATCATGATGGTTTGCAGGCGACAATACCGATCATGCCGTAGGACATGTCCTTAAAATACACTTAACCTTTATTTAGCGATTGTGAGGGACCAGTAGAATTGTTTTCTTTAGCAGGCAACCAGAGGCTGTTTGCCTGACAGTACATTTAAAAATCTAGTGTTCATGAAAGGAAACTCTGGTTTTACTGATCAATTAATCTTGTTTTCCTCTACTTTTCAGCCGGTGCTTTTCTAAATTACTTATTTCGTATTTCAATTAAAAATAGCTATAAAATACTGTATTTTGTATTTTATATTTCAAATGCCGTACTTATTTGTATTTTGTATTTTGTATTTCGTATTTTTATTACTTGCAATACAGTAATTTTAAATTTGTATTTCAATTAAAGCAAAGCAAGTACAAGAGTTTGCCCAGCTCTGACGATGGTAGACCAGGTACGTAATGTAAAATGGTTTCCTTCTCAACTCATAGTGTAGAGGAGCAAACCTCAGCGGGTACGTATAATGTCGTCGGTTGTCGGCAACAGTCAAAAAGGCATTCAAACAGTCTGAAAACTACTGAAAACAACTAGCAACCCACTGGCTGTCCGCTAGGCTATCTCCCAAGCCGCACTAGGCGTGCGTGTGTGATGGATGGATAGATATGGTTCATACTATTTTAATAATAGTCAATTGCTGGACATAGGCCTCTCTAATCGCAGGCTGACTACGATTCTTCGCCTCATCAGTTATCTTATCAATGACAAGTGGCGGAGATAGTGTTTTCTGTTACTATGTATATTTTGGCACTAAAAATCTATGCAGATAAATAAAATTGAAGTGCCTGTTTGTAATTCCAAATTAACTTTTCACTAAATGCATATGAACATATAGTTATACGGTACTTACAAAAATATTTTTATAAATATTTTGTCTGTATATGTGTTTGTTCCGGCTAATCTCTGAAACGGCTAGCTCGATTTTACCAGGACTTACACTGGCAGATAGTTGATGTTATTCATCAGCTTTAAGGTGCGCTCGTATCCTGATAGTATAAATAATAGTAAAAATCAGAGTTTTGAAACACCTAGTGTAACGAAACAGATAGATAATATATTATGAAAAAAATACAAAGGTTAGAAAAGGAATAGGAAAAGAGTAATAACGGAATAGAATTCATAATTATAACTTTTATAGTATTACTTTTTTAAAGCACTAACGCCTGCTTAAGTGATCTTAAACATTGAAATTTATAGAGAGAAAAATTCCATCCTCGGACGGGATTCGAACCCGCGTCTTCTGACTCTCCGTGTCAGACGCCATTGACCAAATTCGATGCTCGGACCAGATTCTCGGTGGCCTAGTTGGTTAATGGTGTCTGACACGGAGAGTCAGAAGACGCGGGTTCAAATCCCGTCCGAGGATGGAATTTTTCTCTCTATAAATTTCAATAATTATAACTCTCTTTCAGCAGAAAAAAATCCTGAATAGGCCCACAAAAATAAACTTTCACGTCCAATCTCTCAGAATTTTCGGCGATAACACTATATTTTTTTAGGTAAACCATAGTCAACGTATAGTACTAAAGTAATAACCAGCAGTTTTTTCAATTGTGTTAGGATATATCGAAAAATATAAAGAAAACGTACAAAATTACGCATTTTCGCATTACATCGTCCAATCTAACAAGCGATTTTCAACCTTACGTAAAGCATCGTAAATTATTTTTAAATTGGGGTTGGACCGCGTATTAACCCACGCGGGTGAAACCGCGGCGCGTAGCTAGTTATACATAATGTCATAATCTTCCAAATGGATTACAGACTATAAAATCCTACTACAGTGTATACAAATAATAACTAAACAGATACTAATTATGTAATGTAATTTTCATTAGCTTAGGTAGCATATCCAGATATTATGTTCTTTATTTCAATAAGGTCGATATTTAACCAAATTCAAGGATAATTAATTTTCAACTAAGTAAATATATTGTCATCTATACTATTACTATATAATATTATAAAGAGGAAAGATTTGTATGTACGTTTGTAACGAATTGGCTGAAAAAGTACTGGACAAATTTCAAAAATTCTTTCACTATTGGAAAGCTACATTCACCTTGAGTAACTTAGGCTATGTAAGATTCATCATCATCATCATCCATCACCGCGCGGGTGAAACCGCGGAGAGCAGCTAGTTTAACATATATCACATAGACATATTTCAAGCAGTTTTCAAGTATGAGTGGTAGGACTTGTGCAGAGTCCGCCTGGGGAAGGGTCGCACCTTTTCCAGCTATACAACCGTGAAGCAGTAGTGTGCAAACATTACTGTGTTTTGTTCAAGGGAATGTTTCCAGCTTCCAGTTTATAAGGACAAAAGGTTTAACATGTTATATCTCAGGGTGACGATCGCAGTGCATTGCATGTGCAGACATTCCGAATGACAACTGCCGTGCGATTCTATAAGAGCAAATATCGTTTCATCTTTGAAAACATCCGTGAAACACATGACGCGATGACGAGAAATGTTGGTAAAACAACCTTATGTACAAGGGCGATATCTCATAAAGTATTTGACATCGTTGAGCTCGTCGACGAGCACTCATTAGAGAATCGCACAGCATATACTGTTATGGACATATGGCATAACTGTATAACTGTTATAGGCAACCGGGATGCTTAACATCTGGAGAGCGGCTTAGTCGTCTCGTCACCGGTGACATTAAAAAACCCACAAAGCTATCGTTATAATATATAATTTCAAATACCTAATTGTTATATACAAGTAAGCCTTATATAAACGTAAATAAGGAAATATCTGGCGCCCCGCGGTTTTGCCCGTGTGGTGATGGATTTTGATGATGAAACGTCGAAAAACGATCATGTATGTATTCATCCAGTGCCTCATCTATCTACATAGCAAATTGCATCCAAATTCCGTTCAGCCGTTCTAGTGTGATTGAGTAACACACCTCCATCCATCCAAACATTCGCATTTATAACATAGACCAGTAGGTCTACATTATAAATGCTAGCTGGTTAGCTAGGAGGTATATAAATGCGCCCGCGGTTTCGGATGGATGATGATGATGATGATAATGATGACGAAATAAAAGTAGTCTAAGTTAATTCCTAAAAGATCAGCTCTCTGCCAGTGAAAGTCCCTTTAAAATCAGTTTAGCTTTTTCAGAGATTAGCATGGACAAACAGACAGACACACAAAAATTATAAAAATTGTTTTTTTATCTAAGTACCGTGTATACTTTTATTATGCATTTCTAGAAAAGCTGTTAATTTTGTTAACTGTGTATATATATATATATAGTAGATATATATTTAACTAAGATAAATGCACATCTTTTTCGGTGGACATGTTTTATGCAAACAGCAGCAAGTTTAAAATGTACAATATTGTATTTTTAAAATATCACATTATACAAATAATTTCAATGCCTTAATCACCCACGCTGCACCTCGTTCAACATATACTTGGAAAGGTACCGATGGTACCTATGTATTGCGATCGCTTACATTTCTTATCACTATCATGGTTATCTTATTCGCAAACATTGATAAAATTTCCCATTGTTTCCATCAGTCATTGCACTTTACAAATTGCTAAGATAATAAACGTAACTTACAGTAAACCAGCAAATAATCACAAGACATACTCTCGGCTGCAATCATTCATTTTAAGTTTGGAAAGTTGACACAAGCTGTGGTTACTAACTCGACCATATATTAATAATAGATGTCACATTGACACAGTTTACGCGTCCCGTACTACAACCACAGAATAAACAATTGTACTAACAACTTTTACGTGCATTCAGAGAAAAGTGTAAACTGTAGGTAAGAGTAATTTAAATTTTTGCTTTTTTATACACAAAACAGTTAAACGCCGTCGGACAGTTAACTTGATGGTTTACCGTTGTGCCGTGCATGCGATGTCAACCGCAACATTAAATTCTATAACTGGAACCTTCACCGTCGTGATTTTCTTTCAACTGATTTCTTTCCTTTTATTCCGGGATGAGACCGAAGACATCAAACATTAACTAATCTACAACGTTTATTAATATTGTTACATTAATTATGTTCTTTGATCAAACTTCGGGATCGCTCGGAGCTATGTTCGGCTAAAAAGAGGTTCAATTATAACAAATGCAGCTAATTTCAATCAAATAATACCACTAATTATCTGACATCGAGCACTCTTTGTGCGGCCCGCTAACAAATGACTCAATTGACGTTGTTAATAGCCGACCCGTAGCCGCCTCATTATAACCGACTCATTCAGAGTTCACCAAGAAGTCACGACATTAGGTATTCTAAATATACCAATATACAGTCATGAACAAGTCAGAGTCAAGGAACATCCTTTAGTGGTGCCTGATCCTTTAGTAAAGCAAGTCGTCCTTGCAGGGAAGTGTCTTCTACGCTCGCATTATACGGGGCGCCTTCTGCCACGAATGTATAAAATTCGATGCAGAAGGCGGAACTAGTTGCCAAGAAAGAAGAAAAACATTCTATATAACTGGTTGTGAAACTTAGCCAACAACCAACCAACGCAGCCGAAGGCTTTACATGAGAAAAGCTAATAGAAAACCTACCTGGCTATACTAGTAAACAATATCTACTATTACTTATTCTTTGACAATGGGACTTGCATAACGTTATAATACTTATATAGCTATATCTTCTTATCTATATATCTATCTTTGAATATACCTATATAAAATGAACCCCTATTTCTTCTGGTCACGCTATAACTTGGGAACGGATGGAACAATCTCCCTAATTCTTTTTTGTTGTGTTAATTATTGTCAGGAGAAAGTGCTTATAAAAGAAAAACCAAGAAAAGATGGGAGGTAATGGCGAGGTCGCAGGCCGAGCCTACTACGCGACCGAAATCGCGGGCAGTCACTAGTATAAGTATAATTCATCTGTACGTGCGTTTGTTACCTAACACCTCCTAAACGGCTGGACATATTTGGATGAAATTTTGAAACAACAGCTCCAGCTGCTGTCGGTATGTCACTGATCTTCGTGATGCGAGCGAAGCCGCTGGCAGACCGGCTAGTAAAGTATATATTGAATGTTCATAAAAATATATAAAAATAGACCAATATAAGAAATGTTTATCTCTGAATAAGTACAAAGTTACTGATATAAAATAAATCTACCTATTACAATAAAACTAATTCACAAAAATATTTCTAAATTGTATATACATATATATTAAAGATAAAAAACAGCATTTAAGTCCCTGTCTACGGGTATAGTGCCCAAAAATCGGGCAACGTTACGTTGAATAGCCAGGCTGATACGTTGTCCCAGGTAAGTACCAGCTCTTCCATTTTCTTTTTTATAAAAATTAAACCTGCAATGGAATAGAAAAAAGGAGGAAGATATTTAAGTAGCCGAAGTAGGTACTACGTAAGAGTAGATTTTATACCTGCCACAATAATATACTATAATACTCGTAGTAGATGAAACAAGTACGAGTACAATTTGAAAAAATTAATACCGACTAATTCTATTCAATTATTGGAAAAGTACTGGACCGAATTTGATAAAAAATAAATGGAACCACACGGGAAGCACCAGCTTCCAAACAAAAAAATAATTTTGAGAATCGGTTTGCCCTGTCGAAAGTTATGAGGTAAAAAACATAAAAAAAAAAAAAGATAAAAAAAAAACAGTCGAGTTGAGTACCTCCTCCGTTTTGGAAGTCGGTAGAAAAGAGGGAAGAGAGTGAGAAAATAACAAGCCCACCCGTAATTGGCTAGTTTTTAATATTTGTTAATAGTACGATCTCCAAGATTTCCTTAGACAACAGTCAGAATCAATTTGCTAGGTATACCTAGTAAAATCCGGTACTCGCTTTAAAAATAATATTACAAACTGACGGTCGTGTCTTTGATATTAATTTAATGGCTTTAGCATTGAAAAATTACCGTGGTTTTATAACAAATGGCCGAACGAGGATTATAATCGTGGATCTGCTTCATTACGAGCTCATTAGCTTTTGCCAGAGGCTAGGAGAGATGTCAATCTGCCGACTAAAATTATTTTGTTTTCGAACTAATTAAAGTACGCAGCTTGTTGCCTTTGTTTGTTTAGATTAGTAACATTATTATGTTTTCTTCAATTAATCGCTAAAAGTCTTACAAGTCCTTAGCATGTTACAAAAAAATTACTGATTTCGGAATTTTTCTTCATTTCTGTCGATGTAGGTCACTCCTAAACAAATAGATGTGTAAATTAGGTATCATCATATAATTTAAGAATATTCGCAGGAAGTTGTCTTAAAGTTACATTATTTATCAAACAACTACTGAATATTATATTTTACTACACATTAATATTATGTATTAAAGTGTTGTATTTATGTTGCTATTTTAATATTACGAGTATGTATTAGTTCATTATTTAATTTTATAACGTATTTATTTTTAATTATCTATCAGCACTTATTTACAAGATAAAAATGTTTGTTTTAATGTACCATTTATGTGTTTAAGAACCCTCTCCATGCAAGGTTGGATGTAAGTGATTGCTATAGCGATAAGGCCGCTATAAGTCTAATCTACTGTAGCGCTTTTTATTGTATTATGTTTAGTTTTTTCTAAAATTGGTTATCAATAAAGAATTTTTGTATGTATTGTACATTACATATAAGTATGTTCATTATTGATTATTTTACAAAAAGTGTACACAATTTTATAAAATTTATTGCAAGGACCTAACCTAACCTAAACACAATCTAGGAAAATTTAACAAAATCAACATTAGTCATTACTAGATTTTTTCCCGCCATCATTCGCGGTTTGTAATAGCGTACCGCGGTAGATAAAGCTACTAAAATAATGAAAAATAACCTACAAAACCACTGTCAGTGGGCAATGTTCCCCAAAATGCTGGTTGGTGGCCTTACCACGTTGAATAGCAATGTTTAATCTTTGTGCAAAATTGACACCAGCTTATTGGCCATGTGTAATAAAAAATCCCCTTAAACATTAATGTAGTTAATAAATAAAATACAATTTCTTTTTAGTTTAAATTTTACAACATTCACGATTCATCCACGGTCTAAAACTTTTAGAATATTCTTATACGAGCGACGCTACGTAAGTCTTTGTGCTGTGAAGCTTGAAGAGTGACATTGATTGACCAGGTATAAATGTATGCAGACAGATTGATAGATCAGCCAGTGGGGGGCATGTGTAAGGAATCAAATGTATACTTAGATATTAGGAACACAGTTAATATAGTGTTTTATTAATATTTTATAAGAACTAACATCGAAATATATTATAAATAAGATAGATTGAAACATGCTTGTAATTCATAGCGGTTTTTAAGGTGCTGTCAAATCATGATGCCGTAAAAATTAGGAGTTTTAAAGGAGTTTATCTCATATGCAGCGATTTAATTAAAATCACTAAAAATAATAAATGATTTCTAAGACTTCTATGTAAACATTGACGGAATTAAAAACATAGAATAATAAACGAATACATCAAACTTAATTTCACCTTTAAAAAAGATTTTCTCTTTATTCACTATTGTATTTGTCATGACACACATCATCATCTCGGCCGTAGGACGTCCACTGCTGAACATATGCCTCCCCCATGATTTTGCAAAAGGACCGTATGGAAGCGGCCTGCATCCAACGTCGTCCTGCGACTTACGTTGCCGGTCCGTGGTCTCCACTCCAGAACTTTTCGACCCCATCGGCCATGTGTTCTGCGCGCTATGTGCCCTGCCCACTGCCATTTCAACTGGCTAATCTTCTGGGCTATTTCGGTGACTTTCGTTCTTCTACGGATCTGCTCATTTCTGATTCGATCACGCAGAGAAACCCCGAGCATAGCCCTCTCCATAGCTCAATGTGCCACTTTGAGTACCTATGTATGACACACATACTTATCATAAAATAGCATTTTTTTATACACATTCATTGACGGATTATTTTTTATTTAAGAGTGCACATTATTTTTTTTATGTTTTTTTTACGTTTTTACGTGATGCGCTTGCTTGATTTAATGTAAAGGAAATTGAACGTAGCCAAGCGCTGAGATGACAGCGCCTTAACTAGGCCAAGCAAAAATCTTGCTGCAGTCATACTCGTAACTTCGATAGTTGGCGCCAGTGGAATTTCCAGCTCGGCACTTCCATCGTGTTTCGGAAGTATGATGAAGTAAATATCAAAACTGTATAAGTCCCCTACGTGGCCTACACGTTATGTATGTCACGCTTCAACGCCGCTCTGACGAGCGCATTAAACGTTTTTATTGTAGCTAGACGGGATAATAAGTTTTTACATTCCATTTGATGGACAGTTTGATTCAATGTCTGACAGTCGGTCGCCAGGTGGTCCCTGGCCCTGACATTTAGGGTTGCTATCTGTCTTCTTTTCTACAGTTTTAAAGGAGTTCGAGAGTTTGGAATTCAATCTATATTAAGTTATACTATACAGTCTATACACGGTGGGCCATTTAGATGGTTCAGTAGGAGTCTGATACTTGAGGTACAAAGATCTCTCCTTACGAACTATGTCATCGATTTTAATAATACGATTAGCCGATTCTCCTGGGTTCAACCACTGTGATGAGCGTTTCTGATTGTCGTACAATATCCATTTTTCATGAGAAGTATTAAAATTTGTGTAGCTATTTCCAGAATGAAAACGTTGGAACTTGGAATCAAAAACGTACCGTATTTTATTTTACAGCAGCTATTTAAAGCAAACAGTTTATTACAAAATTTCGGATTACTTGGAGGATAACAGCTTGGGACTGATCACTTCAGGATCTATCTACTCGTGCATTACGATGTGAAAGTGTAGCGTGTCTTGTCCTACTGATACCATTAGTATGGACTCTTTTATAAGGAAACACACTGGAGCTAAAAATAAACGAACACTCACATTCAAAAATTGGCAATAAAAAACATTTAAAAAGACAAGCCCGCTTAGTTACTTGCCGGGTTTTCTCAGTCGTGGTCGCGTTCCGATCCGGTTGTAGATTTAAGAAAACCTAAATGTAAAATGACAATTTGTAAGTGCCCCCGTAGGCCTAAACAGAATAAATGATTTGCACTTGTAAAGCTTGGTCTATTCGTATGAACCATTATATGTTCGTAGCATTCTCTACGTTGCGAAGAATAGATCGCTATAATTCTACCGTGTTGTAGGGGATTCAAATTCCTTATGGCTGTTGTAAACTAGACAGGAACATTTTATGTATCGCGTGTGTCATCGCCATAATCGTACCAGACAGAGTTGTCTGTACGATTTTCTCTTTCACTTGTATCGTTAACTCGCGTCACACTCATAACTCATAAAACCTAGGCAAGGTTCCAAGAGTCCGCATTGCTGCGGTGCAGCGTTGAGAACAGTATTCCGCTAATGCGAACGGTATCGCAAGCCGAGGAGCTTTCATGTCCGTCGATACGAATATCAAAAGTTTCGAAAATTAACCTGTCATTATCGAGCACCCAACATTGCGGCCTAAAATACAAAAACAAGCATATTATCAATAAATTATTTATAAATCCTAGAAAAATAAGTATACATTTTTAACATGGTATGTCTAACCGTGTCAGTATACAATGGTTTATGGATAATATTGAATATTTTATGAATATTGATGAAATCAACTGGTTACTAATGCAAAAAATGTAGACGAATTTAAAGAGGAGGCCGAAATAAATTAGGCGGTCTCATGACTTTTTTATCTCAACGTTCTAAAGTACTCGTAATACAAAGATTAAGATAATAAGAAATAAATGACACATAATACAATTTATCTCACTTTAAATTTACATAATAGATACCTACATTTACATAATAGATACATTTTCATTATTGTTCATAATTGCATTATTGTTTTTTTTAATTATTAAGGATAACTGCTAAACTGCTATTGAAATAAATCTACCCATAACGTTTATTTTAAATCCCGATGTTTCTCAAACCCTTTTCAGTGATATTGGTTACGGATAACAGTTGTATATTATAGAATTATTATGAAAATTACTTTTTCTTACCGCCTATGATATTTTACCCACAATTTAGTGATACCCACGGCATAGAATAAGTAATAGTACCAAACACTCCAGGTGCTTACGGAGCCAGTTTTGTGCTGGCTTTGTGATCTCACTAGCTTGTCGACTGGACCCTGAACATGTGGTAATTGCCAACATCATCTATTAATGCGTTCGAATAGATCACTTCTGATCGTTTTTGGCGAAAATAACGCTAAAAACGCTCACAAGGGGCGTTCGAATTGGGAATATGTGGGTGAAAATGTCGTTCATTCCTCTTTTTGTTCAGCGTTCAAAAAGCTAAGAAGAATTTTTGCCACCAAAAAGTGCAATTTTTGACCAACGTGCGGAGCATGGCTGTTTGTGATCGTTATTTGACAGCATAATCATGCTATTTAAGGTCTTATGCTCAGTTTAGCGTTCGAATTAGGTATGGGCAAAAGTGGCAAAAATTACGATTTTGAGCTTTCCGAACGCTTTTACAAAAGATCCATCAATGACAACGCCACCAATGCCCTCATAAGCTAAACGAACGCACCTTATATTGTAATTAGGTTTTTTTGAAAATCGTACTGCTGATGACTTGATGGTAATTGCTGTAATATTTTGGTTACCACCGAACTATACTTACCTTAAACGACAACAACTCAGAATGTTAGTATTAAAGGGATGAAATAGTATACAACCGTTAATAAAGATTTGAGAGAAAAGCAAACAACACTAGTATAAATCTAAGAGCAGTAATGAAGCGTTATTGGTATGATAATAAAAGCTAAATTGATTAGCGGTGGGCCGGAGCAGGTAGACCACATTCCGGGGACCTCCCCCCGCGCCCCCACGCCCCCGTCTCGCCGCGAGACCAGACGGGACAAGGGAACGTTTGTCATAACTCATAATCTAACCATCTAAGGACTTTAAAGAATTAATAGGTTTTACGATAACAAAATTAATCGTAAAAGAACATCTCATAGAATATATAAGAAGAAACACAGTGAAGAATTAACTAAAATGAGAAAAATTTACAAGATAACAACTACAGAATAATGACAAAATTTCTAGTAGTTTGCATAATACTTACGGATTGAAATGCATTTTAATTTTAATTATTATAATATGCTTATAGTATTTCAATAGCATATTATTCAAAATGATGTGAAAAAGACTACACCTTATATAATTCGTAAACTTTTGGTTTATATTATAGTCCTATCCTATAGCATAAGTTATGCCTAATATTGCATTGTTATATTGATAATTGCATCAGTTCGCATGAAGCTGCTGATTGCCGAATCCATACGGCTTCACACAGAACTTTTTTATTGACTTTAAATGACTTACTACTGCGGTAGTACTGCCGGAAGTTCGAAAAAAACTATTTTTATGTAAGTATCTTCGAAATCAGCCGTACAAAGATAACAAGAAACGTTGGAAAAAGGACCCTGTGTACAAGGACGACATCTCTTAAGTATTTGACATCAGTGAGCTCGTCGACGAACACATCGGCAAATCTTAGATTAGAGAATCGCACGGCCGACCTCCCTCTTATGTTTAAATTTCGTAAAATAAGAAAATAATACATTCGTTACTTTAACTGTCAGTACGCGGCTTGGCTTGCGTACTCTGCATAATACGGTACCTCATAACTACATTGCTTAAACTAGTTTTATGGCACAGTCACCTTTAAAGCATATGTACATTCTTAAGAGTTTAGATCTAAAAGTATTAACCTATAAGGTAGAAACTCATGTCATGCTCACTGTGGTCATGTTTGTAGCATTTCCATCGCTTGCTTGTATCAGTCGATGTAACTCATCAGCAGACTCTGAAGGGTTCAAGCGCCACACCGTTACTTCATCGTCATAAAGTCAACGTCTTTGGCTGTCTCCATTTCTTAAATCCAGTTGACTTATCCTTGCTTATCAGCGAAGCCTTGAGTTTATGTCTAAATTACTTAAAGCAGTTATTCTCAAGATTTCAATCAACATTTGATTGCAACTACGGATTTAGGAATGCAACTGAGTGGCGTAATTAACCTGCAGATTACAATTGCAAAATGTAGTTGAATTTGAATGTGATTTAAGATATAATTTTCTCAATTTTTATAGTTACACATAGATTTGAAAAAGTCACTTATCTTAATTGCAGCAAAAGCTGCAAACTTACAGACTTTTCGTCAAACTATGGTCGGTGGATGTAATCTTTGGTACAACTTATCCTAATAAAAATATTTCACAGTGGTTATAAATACATAAAGAGTGTATAAAGGTTAAGCATAAACTATATTAGATGTCCACGTGAACGAAGTCGGGGGCAGTTGCCAGGAAATGTTAATCATAAAAAGTAAACAAGGTGTATTCCTATTTCTTCTTAGTTTACTGCTTATTGAGTTATCAGATGTTATAAATTACTTAAGACCTATAGAGCTGTTATCTTGTAATAAAATAACTAATTTATCGTTCAACCAAAAATAAAAATATAAACACGCCGAAACCATCATACGTGTGATTTAATAACTATCTGGCAGGATAATGAGTCATCGAGAGACGAGGTGAAAATAGGCGTAAAATTAATAGCATACCAAGGTCGCCATCGAAAATCTCAACACTGTTCTGTATATTTTTATACCATACAATAAATAAACTTCACGTGAATGATGACTTTAGTCAGAGTTAACACGCGTGCAGCAACAGAGCTGAAGACAATGAAAACATGTGTCAGAATACAAGTGCCGAGTCAATGTCGTTTGTTACAAGAAAAGACCTACCTTAAAAGAAAAGTCCTTCAAGACGCGTGTTTAATGGAACAAACATATGTATAACGTCTTCAGGCATTGTACATTTTGGTTATTATTAGTGCGTTCGAATAGCCCCAAGTTGGCGAAAATAACGCTAAAAACGCTCACAAGGGTGTCCGAATTGGCAATCTGTGGGTAAAAATGTTTTTTTGGACTCTTTTTTGTTCACCATTCGCAAAGCTAAAAAAGTATTTATTCCACCAAAAAGTGCAATTTTTGACCCACGTCCGGAGCATGGTTGTTTGTGATCGTATATTGACAACTATGTATTTGACAGCATTCGATTTTAGGTCTTAAGCTCGGTTTAGCGTTCGAGTAGGGTGTGGGAAAAATTGGTAAAAATAACGTTTTTGAGCTATAACGCTTTAATAAAAGACCCAACAATGGCAACGCCACCATTGCTAAACGAACGCGCCTTATATAACCTGTAGATATAATGTTACTGCACTAGTGCCCAATTTTATTGAGAGTGAGATCGCGTAGGCGCATTTGCATATACCTACAAACTATAAATTTAAGCGCGGTCATAAAAATACTACTAACACATTTCCTACACTTTGATTCGACCTGTTTATACAGATCAAAGCCGTAGGAAATAAAGTTTATCTAATCTTCCATCATAACTTCGTAAATTCTGAGAATTAATGACCCGTTCTCTGCGCGATGCACCATTTTATCGTTATTCGTTTGCAGGCGGAACGCAATAACGTTAATTTAACATAAAAATCATGTTCTTGAACTGTACGGAAGATAAGATGTACCAAGAGGTCACAATAACCATTTTTTGAATTCGCCTACTTGAGCTTCAAGTCACAGGACGTAAAGTGTATCTACAGTCGCCATAAAATCAAATGTCATAAACTAGTTGTAATAGTTACAATTATTGTAATTGAGTTACGAGTTATAATTACAATTACTGTAATTGTAACTCATTGTTCATGTAAAAACAATTTTTCTCATTCATTATATGGTGTAGTGAATCTGCTACTGTTGCAAGAAGCTATTTTGGTATACATACGGGTACCTGACACAGCCGGTATCACTGGCTGTGAGTGTCTTCTGTACTCGCCACCCGTCCGGTAACGCTATAAATGCCGGCAGAGACAAACACCAATTAGGCTGTTTGAGGAAAGTTTTTGTACTGTACCAGGGTAACTGACCATAATAAATAACAATACCATATCCAAAGGGGCCTTTGACCCCCTAGACGTCAGCATCGCTGTTCAACTCGTTATTATCACCTTCGTCACATATAATTATTATTCTTAACAATTTTTATTTATTTACATATATATAAACGAGTTTATACTTCTTCTTCTTCTAGTGAAGGCTGACTGTCAGCTCCGCATATTTCACCCGGTCATTGGCGAGTTTGAATAGCTCCGCGACATTTCCGATTTTATATGTCGAAGTAAGAAAAAATGGATGTGGCAACTGGGACCACAGCCCTATTACCTTGTGGTTCTAGTTACCTGTCTACTCCGCGTCGACGAGCGTCCCACACATTCCTAGACAAATACCACCTGATGTGTACATACAATAGTGGAAACACTTTTACATAACATACGCATGGGTGACCCCCGTTTCTTCTATCATAATTGTGTCAACACCACATTAGTTTCGATGATAAAGTTGTTGGTAATGGATGATACTGCGCTGAAAATGATACCAATGTCGCAAAACATATCTTTATAATAAGCATGGCAATGGAATGGCCGGAGTGTGAACAGCTGTTAATTACAAGCGCGCCGATGACACGTGGTAGCTAATTGCAGATGATTAGCGGGTCGGTAATATAGTGTGATCGGATTGCTAATAGTTGTGAGGTAGAATGTCTGGTACGTATCGTTCTCGCGCCACCTGGTGCCGTAAACGCGAGAGATTCGCCGTCAGCGACCGCCCTCGCGTGATGGCATCCAGGCTCCATGAATGAGCGCCAATCGTACTCCATTCAACCAGTTTGGTCGCGCACTGATTACCTCCAGCCCACTTTTAATCTTATCTACTACACGACTTCGAAACTCCACGTGAACCGTGTTCGAAAGCCGCTCCATTGGCCGGCTGGCTCGCACCAAAAAACTGACCGTTGCCTTCCTCTTTTCATTCACACCTTTTTATGATGTTTTTTGGTGAATGAAGTCGTGTTCGGGATAATTATTGAATTTCGACGATTCGCTACGAATATCGATGAGCCGGAAGCCTATCGGCGCGGGTGATTGCGTCGGGTGATCAAATTCCGACGTTCGGAAAGTAATTTTATGGTTTTTAAACTGAATCTTGTAGTTGGATCCGTGTTAGATGCTATAATTTTAGAAAAGCGTACGCACCATCATTATTGTAACTAGAGATATATTTATCGCAAACGTAAATATATAATGATACACTCTGATTACGGTTCCAAAGATAATTCGTTTACAATTACTATAATTTGAAATTTCCATAGTAATTTCATATAACAAACAAACTTGCAGTGCAGTTAGTAGGTAGGTAGGTAGTAGTGATATTAGACGGGCATTATAAAACGAATCAGTGGTAATAACGGTGGGGATCTAATTAAATTGCCGCCGATAATAATGGCACTTGGCCTCCCCTGGCGGACCCCTCGACATTTATTATTCGTGCTACACTACCCTGGAACAGTACCTGACACGTAACGGAAACAACGAATAATAATCTTTTGGAAACGATCATACGTAATGTAAGTTAGTTAAGTAGTGTAAAATATTCTTTAGTCTGTATACATTTTGTACGTAACATTAAGGCGCGGTCCATTCCTAATTTTAAAACAATTTACGATGCTTTACATAAGGTTGAGAATTGCTTACCAGAATGGACGTTTTAATGCAAAAATTCAATTGAATACGTGCTAATACTTTTTATATTTATTTCGTACAATCAAATGAATAAATTTTGATGATAAAAAAGTCCATAGTTCACTAGCAAATTTCATTGGAAATTCGAATATGATACATTAATTGAAATATATTTTGCCCATAATTGAATAAAAATGCTTTTTCCCACGAAGCACGTAAGAAAAATTTTAAAATTTAGGGAATGTTGCCGATTTTTTTCTATCGAGCCAAGTTTGCTCAATCGTGTATTAGCTCCCATACTTCTTAAGGACGTATATTCAATTTACACTAGGTTTTTTTCGAACTTCGGTTATTAGGTTTAACCGTAGAAAAACTAAGTTTTCGCGAAGTCGAATCATGAAAGTTGGAACTCATTTCGCCTTAACTGGTATCGAATACTTGTCGGCCTAGCAAAATCTGCGTAAGTGTAACATAATCGTATCGTTGACGTATACAGTACAAACTATGAATTATCTGTGTCATAGTTGTACTAGATATAATTTATGATAGTTTGTACAATATTATACGTCAACGATACGATTACGTTACGGCCCACTGTGGCCTAGCATGAAAATTTGCGTAAGTGTAACGTAACGTGTCCTTCACGTGAAACAGTACAAACTGTCATTTACCTAGAGCAGCCGTGCGATTCTTTAAGAGCAAACATCGTTGCATCTTTGACAACATCCGTGAAACAAATGAAGAGATGATAAGAAACGTTGGAAAAGCAACCTTATGTACAAGGGCGATATCTCAAAGTATTTGAGCTCGTCGAATACTTTCTCGCAAATTGTTTGCGCTACGGCCTCAGGTCCAGTTCAATTGTAAGTACACTATAAAATGTATTACAAAAAATACACCCTAACAAACGAACTGTTCGCATTTCACTTCTCATAACAGGGGTGATTTATATAAACGGTTAGTGCCTCAAGTAAAGTATTGTAAAATAAAAGTTTTAATATACGAGCGAATTATTTTTAGGAAATATTCATGCCTGTTTACTGGGTCGAGGCCAATTAAAGGCCATCTGGATTAAATCTAAACTTGTGTCAAGGAGAGATGGATAGAATACCAAATAGATTTTCTTACAGAAATATAAACTAAGAGCGTAAACTAAATTTCTTGTGTTTTATGGCGAATAGCATCGCCAAGCGAGCTGCTTTTTGCGGGTCGATGCAAATATCAAAGGCATAGATTGATTAAACTATAGTTGATTTTTTAGTAGGATAAAAATTTACTGGCACCTTCGTCGATTACGCACATTATTAATTAATAATTGCTGAACTTCAATAAAAGTGTATAAATAAGCATGTCATTCCAAATTAGTTTAGCAGCGTAGGTCGTCCGTCGACAAGGTGGACTGACGACCTGATAAAAGTAGCAGGACGACGTTGGAGGCAGGCCGCTTCTAACTGGTCTTTTTGGAAATTAGTGGGGAGGCATATGTTCAGCAGTGGAGGTCCTACGGCTGAGATGATGATAATGATGATGATGCAACGATATCACTATAAATTGAAAATTTAAACGGATTTAGGGTGATATTGTATCTTTTATCAGGGCCCCCTTACCTCAAAAAGATTATATATCCTTATAGAATCACTTTGTTGCCCGTATGTCCGTCTGCCAAGACCCTTATTTACAGGAACGCATAAGGTATACTTCTCGTTGACATAGAATCGTGAAATTCGGCAAGCAATGTCTTACAGCTCATACAAAGGAAACAATCTAAAAACTTTAAATATGTAGTTAAATTAAAAAAAAAGTGAATTGATTGGTTGGTGTTATAATCGTGGACAAAATCGAACTACTTTATAAAGCCCAAGCAAAAGGGCAAGTTACCGCATGAGTCGCGTTTGACACACTCGCAATGCAATTCAAAAGCACACCTTTATATTGTTATATCTACATTTTATTGCCGGCCTGGGAGTACATCTGCCGTCCCCTTCGCCCCTCGCACCCTACCCCACGTCCATTAGTGTTTTGTGAATGATTTAAAAGCTCTTTCGGATAACTACTCTGTAAGTGAGTAATTTAAGACCTGCTTCCCATTTTATCAGTGCTCCCCAAATTTGAGTGCGCATTAAAACATTACAGTGTTCTGTGTTCTGATAGACGTGGCTGTTACTCGTTAAG
Source organism: Selenia dentaria (assembly GCA_917880725.1). Taxonomy (NCBI): domain Eukaryota; kingdom Metazoa; phylum Arthropoda; class Insecta; order Lepidoptera; family Geometridae; genus Selenia; species Selenia dentaria. Next base: position 9,580,247 of record OU862882.1, on the reverse strand, counting down.
CTGGCTTGGCGGGTAAATGGATTGCAAAGTGCCTAATAACATTAAGTTTCATTCATTTTGTATCAAGCTGGAATTGCTTAGTGCTGATTTAATATGAGCTGGTATTGGAATTCTCTCAATTCTCAGTAATTTAACCATCTCGCTGGTTGTATTTGTTACTTTAAAGTTGCATTTGCGAAGTAGGTTTCGAGTTTTCTTTTTATTAACCCTGTTACGTCCCTTTATCCTACTATCATGTATAGCTCAGTCGCGTTAGCAGGAATAGTTTTGTTTCGGAATTTTTTGAAATAAATTGTGTCCATGCAAGTAATGAATTTTACTGAAGATTTTTATGAGCATCGAGGAATGACGCGTGTTTTAATCTGTCCGCATCAGATTTACGCTATAACAAAAGATTTATGAATGAACCAGGGGCTTGCTGATTCGGACAGGTTAATAGAAATCGTACCTTGATTGGAATTACATATATCACTTGCAGGGCCGTTATTCGCTAAGACCACTTAAACAAGTAACGCGGCTCGTTACGATATCTTCAAGGAATGTCCGTGAAATCAATACAAATTTGTGATCATTCTATTGATGGTCATAATAAATAAGGCCCCAGGTCATTAGAAATCCCTTGAGTAAAATGCTATAATTTAATAACCCAATTGATATAATGTGTTTTACAATGTTTAATTTTTTTATCTTTGTTTTTTTTTATTTCTACTTTAAAAGTCAGGGATAGAATATCATTGCATGTTTTACTTATAAATACTATAACATCGTTCGTGTTTTTATCTTAATATGTCCCCAAATTTCAGGCATCTACATATCAGCATAATTGTCTTTCTCTTATTTAACTTTCTCATCAGTGGTACATTATCGGGCTTACTTAAAAACGCTGCGTAAGTTTAAGTAACGGCAATAATTATCACACCGCATAGCAAAAACAATTTGCGCATTACTAAATGACGTTATTTAAATTTAAGCAGCATTTATAAGTAAGGCTGTAGGAATATGTTTAATGATATTATTTTATCACATTAAATTATGATGGCGGAAAAAAAACCCAATAATGGTTATCGTTAAATTTTCCTAGGTTTGTGTTTCTTCGAGTTACGAAATGTTTTGCGTGTTTTCCTCGTCATCCCTTTAGTTTTAGTAATGGAACCACCACTTTACTAGAACGTAACTTAAATAGCACAGTGACTTGATGACAGACTTATTTGTGACATTTGACCTCATAAAAAAATATAACTTGACGCAACAACAATTTTACCATAACTTGAGGACTGGGAAATGTACAAACGTACGAGTCCTAATAAATGCAAAAAACATGACAGCAATAACGAGTTAATTTAAAACTGTAATTAAATTCACGTTAAAACACACAAAAAGATTCTAAATAATAAATTCCCACCCGACAAAGCCAGAAAATTATCATCATATCTGTACAGCCACCCCAAACTTCCACAATTGTGGGCCGCAGTGAAAACGGAAGAAAATCCGTCATCTCCGGCTCGTAAACAATGTCGGTAGCTCGGTACGTAGGTGCATGTAAATGAGAGATATGGTAATTTATCCAGGGGATGTATGGGGATTTCATTGTAGGGGATAAGATAACAGGACAGAAGCGGGGTCATGGCTCATGGACCATCGCCGCTCACAGGCATAATCATTTTAGGGGTAACTTCTGACTGACCATTTCCTTAATCAATTTTATTTCGTTACCATTTTATTTTTGCGAATTCGAGATCCTTAATAAATCAAATCAATACTTATTATTCATAAGTCTCGTTTTTGTAACCTGAAATTACCATATCGTCTACAAAAAGACGACCCTGAATATCCAGTAGGAAACTTCTGGACAATCTAAACACTTCAAGCACTTAAGTCAAATTTAAAAACAGCGTTTATTCCTATGATGATCTTAATTGACATATTTGCTTTAATCTGTCCGAATCAGCAAGACTCATTCGAGTTAAGTTTCATTCATAAATCTATTGTTATTTTTTGCGCTGATGCGGACGGGTTAAAGTTGTAATTAAGTAAATAATATAGTGTAGTGGGAAACCTTTATGCTGATTAAAATATATCGATTAGAAAAGAAGTGATAAGATATCGGCATTCACTTTTGAATCACACCTGCTTTTGATTCACCACACAAACGGACAGTGCTTGGTATGCGATTGGGTACATAAATAGTAATCCAGATAACAATCAAATCGCTTCTTGAAAACGTGCTGATATGCTGGGCAAGATTCAACAGTACTGAACACCTGAGTAGAAATTAGTAGCTCAAACATTCTCCAGATGTTCGTCTTTAACTTGGAATCTCTTTTCAGAGTAGAAGCGTTACGGTCAGAAGCTAGGTTCCTTGATGGCTGACTTTTATCTATGTGTTAAAAATGTGCTTATCCGATTTAGATGTGTTTCACTAATATATTGTGGTACACAAACGGACAGTGCTTGGTATGCGATGGGTACATAAACAGTAATTCAGATAATAATCAAATCGTTTCTTGAAAACGTGCTGATATGCTGAGGTGCTTCACTTAACATATAATGTTTGTTTCATGTGAATCGGTTCATATATAAAAAGTAATTGAAATTTAAAGAATTACTCTCTCGCCACTACACAAAGACCTAGCGAGCGAAGCCGCTGGCGGGTCCACTAGTATCTATTAAAAGATTGAACCAAAAGAAGTGGTACGAACACGTAAAATAAGGGGTTAATTTAGGGATGTATAATATGCTATCGTGTAATGTACCACCGTAATGTAGCTACCCAATAAAAAACCAAAAAAATTGCGCGAAATGTAAATAAAATCATAATTTTAAATACACATATATTCTTAATTACATAATTTTCTAACACAACAAAACACAAAATTATTAAGAAGTACATATCAAGGTATAATATATTTCAGTATATTTGAAATAGTGATTAAATTTTAAATAGTACTCTTTTTAGACTTTTTTCAGAGCATTCAAGTTTCGAAAAGAAATTATATTGCCACATGATATAATATGATTTTGTATCATTTATTTTAATTAAATTACCATAAATGTAAATAAGCGACGATAGCCCAGTTACAGGGGTCCAGACTAGTGCCATGGAACATGGGATCGATTCCCACGACGGGTAGCTTGCGGAGAAGGTAACATCGTGCTGAAATCCACAGCACGGTGGCAGGGCACTTCTGGTGTCCGCCTCGTTAGCCACCCTCAAATTTGTAAATCTGTCACTAAGCACCTAGCAGTGTATTCCGGTAGCTGACTTTGAGAGCCAGTCGCTATTCAAGCTAGTGTGATACCATCTTTGATCGACTGACCATCAAGTGAGACAGTGGTCAGACACTAGCATATCAAGTGTAAAAACCTATAATACGTAACGTTAATATTTCAGGGTAGGAGTATGATCTACTGTTGTCACAGCTATTTGGATATCTGACCTAAGTTGTCACGTATCGACTTTGTCACAGAAAAGCACTTCTTTGAGATAGATTGAGTGAACGACAAGATTCAAAAGTAAAGAATTTATTCGGTTATGAAAGCCGAAACTTACAGGGGTGAACGATCTAAGATAAATAATAATTTGTATGGAACCTTTTACCGGTTACTGATGTACATATTATCTCGAGGTAGATACCTACCATTACCACGGGAATACTGTTGGCTCTCGTTTATAAACTTTAAGCTAGAAGCATTAAGGTTCAAAAGGAGCACATTTTTTAGATTGATGGTATTCAATACTTGTAGTGTAAGAGATAAGTGGTTATATTACGTGTAGCTCTGTAGACTTTATTAGCTCGAAAATATAGCGTCAGAAACCACTCAGATTTTTTTCTCACGGTCATTATACAGCCAATTTGAGTTCGATGATGTGTTCAACAACATATTATAATTAGATATTGATCACCCAAAATTGGTAGGCAAATATTTTATTTTAATGTAGATAAATAAGTTAAAAAACAATGGTTTCATAGTTTTAGTATTAGATTACATTGCCTAATCTATTCTTCTTTAATACTCAACATAAATTATCAATAAGTACTACTAAAAATTTGACCTAATGATATTTTTGTGACAAGTAGGTAACAATGAGAATGTGGTTATTAGGTATATAAAATAACACCAATATTCATCTTATCATTATCTCTGAGATGTACTATATATGCAAAATTTTTATTGCTATTTGGAATAATGAGTGTTTCATGCCAGAAGAATTATGAAGTCGATCCTTGACGTCGTTAGGATGATTTTAGACATTGTAGATCTCCATACAGCTGCGTAAAGATACATTCCTCAGACTCCTTGCCCTCTTAAGGTGGTCCATGGTTTAAGCAAATTTCATATATTAAATTCCCTTAACCTATGGTTCAAACTCGGCGCTATCTTCAGTCCACAGTTTTGTAATAAGATGCTAAGTAAAAGTCGTTAAAAAATTTTTAGTTACACTAAAGCACGTTATTTTCCACATTAATCAAAAATTCATAATAACTGTGGGATAGTTACTAGATATCTGCGCGGACGGAACCGCGGCATGCATATAGTCTGCTATAAATAAAATACATAATTACATTAAAAAAAACGCATTGACAGAACGATGTTTTGTCGTTAAACGATGTCTGTCATCGTCCACTGACAATAAAGGAGATTGGGGTAAATTGGCAGATAAAAATAATTTATCTATGGATGTGTAGTTAACGAGCGACGCAGCGGGGACCCTATCCCCATCATCTGCTTCCCTTGCAGACGGAGCGACGCCAGTTGCTATTATTATAATTGTGAGAAGATAATTTTGTATTAACATAAGTATTTTGTCCTCATACTATTTAAGTCGGTATCTAAGTTTTAAATGTGTTGGCCACTATATAACGTATATATATATATATGTATTATCTTACTTGCGTATACAGAGGCGATTACCATGCTCATGATATGTTACAAGTACAATTTGAAAAATTTAATACCGACTTCCATTCTATTCAGTTATTGGAGTGTATCTCAAAAAGTACTGGACCGAATTTGATGAAAATTAAATGGGACCACACGGGAAGCACCAGCTTTCCTTTCAAATTTTGAGAATCGGATCAGTTATGAGGTAACAAAAAAAAATACAGTCGAATTGAGTACCTCCTATTTTTTTGGAAGTCTGTAGAAAATATTATTATATATATATACTATAAAATGAAGCTTATTAAAAATGCGATTTTTCATTGATTTAGTTATTATGATATGTGGTTGTAATTATGTAAATAAATTTGTAAAGATACCCTACCTACTGTGATCTTCACTACTGCTAGTTTGGAAACTAATTCTATGTCTGTAGTTGCGTTTATTGACGTTTTCTTATGTTGGATATAATTAAGATTATTTTCTTACTAATTCCCTTCAATGTAGCAATAGTATGGAGTAAAAATATGTTGCTAATCAAATCAGCTATCCCATACCACAGATTATACGGCCATAATATGGTTTCCCATGGAGCAAGACATGACCAACATGTATTGAGAGGGGCGTTAAAATATAGGTATTTAAAATATAAAAAAATATGTGTTATGTATTTATCATATCTAAGCAAGGAACTATAAAAGTGTTAGATACAATACAAAATATAAAAAAAACCCAATAAATTACCTGAAAATAGAATTATTTTATTGAGATTTGTAAACTTTTATTTATGTACTTTACTGAAATTCTTTGGTACGACTTTCCATTGACTGCCGCCGAATTAAGGGGGAGGGGGAGGGGGAGGGGGGGAGGGGTTTCCCTCCCCCCTCTTCTAATAATAAGCACGGGAACCCCCCCTTTTTTACTTTTTTTTTAATTTTCCTAATTTTATGGATTAAAATTAAGATAATATTTTTTAATAGATTGGCATGAAATAGGGGGTTGAAGGGGGGAAGGATAGGGTCCTCCCCTCCCTTTTTCACCATTTTTATTACAAGGTAATGCATAGTTTTTGAGTTATGCTTATTTTTGTAAAATCATGACCTCACGTTATTTAACACTTCGCTGATCTAATTTATTGTTTTGTTGGATGTGTAACTGACTTTTTAGCGTTGGTTGTCGCAGTTTCAACCTAACCTAATTTTTTTTCGTGTGGTGTTCTTATTTATAATGTCGTTAGATTTCTGTATATTGTTTTCTTGTAAAATATGCATAAGAGGGTTATTGTTACCATCAGAGACCAAACCCTTACCCATCCCCACAACATTTAATATCAATCTTGTGCCAGTCAATTCATAATTCAACCCAAAATTAATAATAATTGTAAAAAACAAGTAAATATTGCAAAAATAATTGATTTTCAATAATTTTTTTCTCAAAAACTACGCGTTTTCTGGTATTGAAACTTGGCGTGTGTTCATATAATAACGTGACCTTTCTGTGAAAAAAATATCAACCCTCAAACCGACGTCAGGCAATGGAAAACTGAGCCAATTCTTTTGTTAAATAGAACTATGTATAATAATAGGTTAACTTTAATTTACAACTTATCCTGTTCATGAGCATGCACGCAAATACTATTTTATAAGTTACTAGCGACTGCCCGCGACTTCGTTCGCGTAGTAGGCTCGGCCTTTGGTCTCGCCATAACCTCCCATCTTTTAATTTTTTTTGATTTTAAGACCATTTAAGACCTTCTACTAAGTATAAAAATTAAAAAAAAAAAGATGAATGAAATCTGTAAAGCTGTTCTCAAGTTATAGCGTGACGCAGGGCTATTATGTATCTCAGTTGCTAACTAAAAGAAGCAATTTAATTATAGAATAAAAATTACGAGAGCCAAGGGGACCTACATGCAGATAAAAGGTTGATTGCTGAAGACAAAATGCCAGTTCCGTTATCCTATCAATAGGCGGATTACCCTACTAGAGATATAAATTTTACACTAATTGTATGGATCTAATGTCAAAAGTGTCGCTTTATTAGGGAAAACTGTCGATAGCTATGAAATAGAACCCGGTCGCAACTAACATATTGTATTATATTCTGTTACAAAGGTTCAGATAATTCTAAGGCTTCTAAATCTGACCTTAGTCTCTAACTAATTGTCTAACTAAATCTATGAGGAAACCCTCACAATAGTTTGTAACTCTGAACTTTACCGGTACTTAGCGCATCATAGAGTACAGTTGTGGTGATATAATATTCATATTATATGGTGATTACTATTTCAGCCCATTCTGAGGTTTTATATTAGGCTGAGAACATGCTTAGACCTATTTCATACCTTGATTATAGGCACTACAAAAGTATTGTAATAGTCAGTTAAAGTTGGTTGTGATCTTGTCATTTTCTTGAAATTAAATTTAATCAAATCAAATCACTTATTACGCAAAACATGGGTAAATATAACAAAGTGTTGAATAAATATTACAAGGTAGGTGCGCCATGTTTTAATAAATAATATAACTAGCGACTGCCCTCGATTTCATTTGCCTAATAGACTCAGCCTTCGGCATCGCTATAACCTCCCATCTTCTCTTGATTTTTCTTTCATAAGAACCTTCTTCTGATAATAATTAACATAACAAAAAATAATCATCGTTATGGTTGTTTGTTCTCAAGTTATAGTATAACTACGTGAAATAGGGGTTATATTTTATATATATTTTTTATAGTGATTGTGTCAAAGTGACTCCCTCGCCTGATGGAAAGCGAAGATGGAATCAAGAAGCAATGGCCTAATCGCCATGCATATGATGACCTAAAATGTTGATATAGATAGCTCAGTTGCATCGAAAAACATGTGTTCGAAATTAAAGAAAACTCTTTTTTAAAATAATATACTTATTCATATTTTGAAATTGTATATAATTATATTTATATTATATCGAGACTTTTTTAGAGTTGTGCGATGTAACAACGCGAAAGACTAAGAAAATGAAGTTTTTGTTGATTTTATTTTAAACGTTTACCAACGATGAAATTACAGTTTTTTTTCAGAAGAATATAATGTATGCCTAATATTCCAATTAAAGAATTAATTACTTTTTGCTTGGGCAATACATAATGAATTCTATAATTGGAATATTACATATCCTATTACAAAACCCTCGATTATAAATAGTCGAACCGTCGTCGCTGCTTGATATTCCCACTTTTGAAATAAATCAATCTTCTACTCTACTAAAACCTTGAGGACTAGCGGCCCTGGTTTTATTCATAAAGGATGACGTTATAAATAATCACTAAAAACATACAATACCGCCAGCATGCTTACCATTTAATTTGGTACTTTTATTTTTGTTCTATGATGGTTGCGCAAAGTTCACCATAAACTAGCAAATTATTATTTCCATTACGAAGTCTTTGTAGGTACATCCGGACATTCGTACCCTGCTTGCCTATTTGTTTTTATATAGTATTCTATTCAGTATTTAAAGTGTTGTGTTTGTTTTGTTTTGTATTCTTACAAAATGCGCTCGATGCAGTCGTGTGTGACGTCACCGCCAGCCCCAACGGAAGACCAGCGCTGGTTGTTTCAACGCAGCTTTATGCTGAGTTGGGGCTGTGTTGTAGTGTAGTGAAGTGAAACAAATTACTGAAACCACAATATTATCTGTCAGATATATTGAGTAGGGCCTATAGTTTAGTTCTTCACGTACCTATATACTAGGTTCCACTTCTAAGTTTTTTTGCATTTATCATAATTTAATAAAAAAAAAATATAAGTAAATTAAAAAAATCGTAATTTAACAGATTACCGTGAAATTGTCACCTTTTCCGGACACAAGTTATGAAAATATGCAAACCATTACAAAATATCATCAGTAAGTAAATTTAACTTTAGTAGATTGACGTTCAGTTCAGACTTAGTCACAAAAGGTCAACATTCCGCTGTGCGAGGTAACATTTTCATAATAAACAGGTAGCTGAGCGTCAAAGTGCGCGGGCGCAGGTCAGGCATTGTTCGCGCTGATGAGCAGTGGCACCGAACAAAGAGGGCACAAGCCATGGGCAAACAATACTAATATGCCCGAACTAAGTGGTACTCAGTTTTCTATAGATTTACACTTTCCAAAGAAGTGAAAAACGACCTTAGTAAAGAATAGCTTAAAAAACGGGTTATATAGAGATTTTTGAGTTTTCCAGTACTATAACCTTAGTTGGTCATAAAGTAATTTGATATGAAAGATAATCGATTGACTTTATAAAAAAAATGAGAATTGTAGTTCCCCTTGTCAGCAAAAGTTGGGATACATTAATAAAAGTAGGCTGAAAAGAAAAAATCTATACCATACTGCAACTGTAAAACACACTTGAAACCAAAATTACCATCCTGGTTACAAAATTTAAAAGAAATAAAAAATGAATTATACTTTGATTTGCCATTAGAATTCATAGAATTCTGAAACACCGGGTGTTGCAGTAAAACAAAATGTTTTTTTAATCAATAAATTTCAAGCGGTAATCGCAATAACATTGACCTGAGTAGAAAATACGATTTATAAAGATATTTTCTAAACGTTAAAAGTCTTATCGTTGCCTTAGATCACCTACAATGGTATCTAAACTAATAAGTATCGCGAGTTCTCTTTATCAACCTCGTTAAAACTTCATACGTCTCGGAATACTTTAACAAGTTCTTGTTCCTTTATGATTTAAAACGACAACTGACTTTAATTTACACGTGTGGAGATTGAACGTATAAATACAAGTGCTCCTGCCATCATTTCGTTAAAACTATTTGCTATGATTTTGAGGAAAATAGAAGACAAGTCAATGGAACAAAATATACACCTAAAGAGTTCAGAATTTGGGTTCTCTATCGTCCACTCCTTGACAAAGGCAGAGAAACTCATGGCCTTCTAAAAAAGGACCAGTTGGAAGTGGCTTGCATCGAACATCGTCCTCTGACTTGGTCGTCTCGACTAACGTCGGCCATCAGTACCTCTACCATGAGTTGGCAACATAAATGTCATCTATTAGTCGATACTCGATCTCGCCTACCTATTAAGTTTATGATTGGCGTACTCGCTGTCAATTTTAGTTCTACAATTGACCGCGAGGTGGCACTGTTCTTTTTTTCATAATTTTTTTCGCGGCCGTCGATACCGTGCATCCATTGATGTCAATGTTGTAAACTCCTACTGAGCTGTGCTATGAGCCAGCCCACTGCCACTTCAGCTGGATCTAACTTGCTGAACAATAGTTAGTATCGTTCGTCTATATATCTCCTTATTTCATATTCAATTAATTACATAGAGCTACTTCGATACACTTTACTATGTTGCATAGCCCTCTTCAGAAATCGTTTTGCGACTTTGAGCTTACTTAAGAGTTACGGTTAGAGACCAGTTTCAGTGCAGTATTATTACTGAATTTGGTTTTGTCTTTGGTTACGAAAATTCTTCTACGTTTGTTAAAATATGCCTGAGTAAATCGGAAAAGTTGAACAATTTACAATGAAATTTAAGACATTACTTACATTACATGAACAATTTTCAATGATTGCTATCATTATCTTTAGGAAATTCCCGTGTATCTACTTACTGATTACTGACAACCGAGGGCATGCGATAGGAAAACGATAAAGTGGAAGATGTTACGCATACAATGGTAAAGGTCCAGTTGGTTGTGGTCGATAAGAATCAAGCTTAAACTAATTTACTGAAAATCTAAGAGACGTAACTAAAATGTATAAAGAAAAAAAAGTTCTTGGACGGAGATAGCCCGCGTCTTTTGCTGACATCTTTACTTACAAATAACGTTATGTAAAAAATAGATTTTTACTTAAAAATGGAACCGACTTCAACACTAAGAAATAACTTTTTGACCACAATATTGTGAGGATGGTACCGACTCGACTTCAACGAGTTATTTCACCCTTTTTAGTGTTGAAGTCGGTTCCATCAAACATTTTTTTTCACCATTGTCATTAACCGTCAATGATACTATTATGAAATCATGAAAAAAAAGGCGAAATTATTTCAGTTATTGGAGTGTAACTAAAAAATTGCTGGACCTAATTTGATGAAATTTACATGCGACCACCTCGGTATACTCTACCAAACAAAACAGAATCATCAACATCGGTTCATAAACAACGAAGTTACCTGCGAACACAAATAAAAAAATCTACGGTCGAATCCAGAAGCCTCCTCCGTTTTTTGAAGTCGAATAAAACCAATTAAATCTGAAAAAAAATTATGTAATTAATATGCAGATTATAGTCAAGCTCAATCACGTCCTAAGCATGTAACGTAATCCTAATACGAAAATAATAATATGAATTGAGTTTTCAATTACGTTGAATCTGCAAATTTGCAGATCCAACTCTTGCTGCTGTAACTAATTTTTTATATCACAGAATAGCTAATGGATAGATATATATCAAAAAACCTAGCTTAGTAGGGAAACTTAATTAAGAATTTAGAATTAAAAGCTAATCAAAATGCAGCTATCTACAATTCTAAGTAGGAAAAGATGAAAAACCCCCTTGTGTTTTTACGTGGTTGTTGTTGGTTTGTGGACTTTGTGGTGGCGATCAGATAGATACCTAGAATCAAAGGGATATTACCGTTGTGTGTACTTGATTATCTAACACGTAAGTATGATAATAAGATAAAACAAACCACTTATTTTATCCCAATCAATTACCTATTTATATCATATCTCTGATCTTAGATTATATTGATTTGCTTCTGAACACGGTGCAAGGAAATATAATAAATCATTATTTAGACATAATTATTATGTGGCAGGTACGAGTACTTACTTGTTTCGATATCTACTCGTATGTCTTATCTAATAATCGATTGAATTCGGTTGTTGCATTTTAAGTAAAGTTTATCTAAACTCGTCCGCATTCATTAACCATATTAGGAATATAAGTAAAATAAAGCTGGCATTATCATCACCGTTCCATCTCATGGCCCTACTACCTGACGTGGGGAGGTTTTTCCATTTCATCCACCAAAAGTTGTGGATGGAAATCCATCCACATCTTACCAATAACGCCGCGTCATTATGAATCTCTACTACATACTGCAAGTATACAAACTATCACTTTTTGATGGCTATAGATAATTTCATTCAGAAAACCAGGTTTTCTCTATGCTATATATATAGAATTCGATTCAGGTCCAGCCTCATTATTACTAAAGTTTGAACCTCTACAGAAGTATGGAGTGATTATGTACTGCGTACTTAAACATTAACTTTTGGCCTCATCTTCACTTTCAATAGGATAAGCTAAGGCTAAAAACCATATACACTCTCACTCTCACATCTCAGTATAATATTACAAATGCGTAAGTTTTTAATTGTGCGAGTGTATGTTTCTTTCTTCTTCACGCTGAATCTGAAACGAATTTGGATGCAATTTGACTGCTGACGTTTGTACAAAAAGAAAAGCTTCCTAAGAGTTGAGGTCGCACGTGAAACTTACTGTTTTAATAGTAGTAATAAAGTTCACACTTGTCAGTTGCTTGACTTGAATAGCTGGACTGGGCTGCCATATAAGAACCTGCATGTTAGTTCACCGTAACTAGTGATGAATAAAAATACCAAAAGAGTTTATTTTTATTTATTAACATGTAGCAGGTAAGAATAAATCAGTGTCAAAAAATAACCTTGGCCATACTATCATCGATTTGATTCAACATTCACATCTGATCGCTTTGACCTACTGAACTCCGGAACACCCCTAGCAAAAATACATGTAATTGATTGAATCGACGCTAGCTCATTTTCTTGATTGTATAGAGCTCGAATTGTATGGGGCTCCAATTGCATATTTAACGTATGGGAGAGACCCTCGTGAAGGTAGCCAATTTGGAAGCCCCCTCTGGCTGTCGCTAAGGTTTCGCGTCTAGCTTGTTTATGTTTTAATAAAATAATCAAACCCAATTTTTGTGACAGACATTAAAGGGTTGGAATACAATTTTGCGTGACTAAACTACGAGTATTATTACTACTATATGCTATTTATATATTACTTATTATTTTTATTTAAAAAAATGTTAGATGCGAACCTGAGTAGTCACAAGATAAGTGCGGACCATTAACCCGTCAAGCTGCCTTGGCATACGTGTATGCCAAAAAATATTCCGTAAAGCCGCCTTGGCATACAGGTATGCCAAGGCAAAATCAAATAAGGATCCAATTAAAAATGTTATCTATTCAAATATACAATAGATTTCAGCTAATGTTTTGTTTTTTTTGATGCTGTAAAGGACCTGGAAATTTTTTTTACATAACAAATTATCATTTGAAAGATACCAGATCGGTAATATCAACGAAAAAGCGACAGTCACTTGTTTTTTTGCGGGCTTTTTGCAACTCTGGTTTGCAAATTTGATCATAGTCGGGAGCTCACTAGGTTAAATACCGAACTCTAGATTAGTTATGCTGGATGTTTTGCATTCTTCATACTAATATAATAAGTTCATATATATAGTTTAATCTGTCCGCATTAAGTTTACGCTATAACAAAAGATTTATGAATGAAACGGAGGCTTGCTGATTCGGACCGATTATATAAGGACGTAAAGTAAATTATAACGGTATAGGTATATACCGCCTTCGAAAAAAAGGCGGTACTCGTATGTATAACTGCATTAGAACACTCAATATACAAACTAAACGAATTATCTATAAAGTTTATAGATAGTTTAGTTTGTATATAAATGTTTGTTTATAGTATAAACTATAGCGTCTATCCGCGTAGACTAAGGTAATAATGATCCCAAGGGAACTACGTCATGTTAAACCGAGATGAAAAGTAGCCAATATATATAATGTAAATTCTGTGTATAAAATTATGAACTATGCTTTTCCCCAATTTAATTCAAATTTGAGCTGTTGCAGAGTCAAGAAGTCACAAATATATCCACCACTCGCCCATCATTCACACATTTTCACATTTATAGCGTGATTTTTGAGAGGATTGTAGAAATATTTCTTTATACGTACTATATTCGCATTTTAACTTGAAATTCAAGAAAATATAAGAATATTAACTTGAATTGTTTATCATATTATTAAGAAACTAGTTGACCCGACGGACGATGCCTTGTCTGATAGAAAAAATAACATTAAAATTTTTAGTTATTCCTGATATTCCTAATTTCCGGGTTATATTTTTTTTTTCGGAGCCCTTACATTGACAAACATCTATACTAATCTATCATCATCACCTCAGCCGTAGGACGTCCACTGCTGAACATAGGCCTCCCCCATGATTTTCCAAAAGGACCGGTTGGAAGCGGCCTGCATCCAACGTCGTCCTGCTACCTTCATCAGGTCGTCTGTCCACCGTGTCGGTGGACGACCTACGCTGCGCTTGCCGGTCCGTGGTCTCCACTCCAGAACCTACTAATCTATACTAATATTATAAAGAGCAAAGATTTGTATGTATGTTTGTAATGAATTGGCTCAAAAAGTACTGGACCGATTTCAAAAATTCTTTCACCATTGGAAAGCTACATTCACCCTGTGTAACATAGGTTGTATAAGATTCATCATCATCGGATGATCACCGCGCGGGTAAAATCGCGGATAGCAGCTAGTTTTATATAAAAAGAAAATCTATTCCGTCCAGCCTTTCCTAGGTTATGCACACCAACGAATATTATATTATTTTCATTTATATGTAGTAAGTACCTAATAAGTTAGGTATATTAAAAGTGGAGCACAGTGTTGTAAAATGATCCGTTTAAGGGCCGTTGTCACGTCTCTATCGCAGTGCAAATATCTCGCCCTCAGCAGATTAGATAAACCACAGAAAACTCAACGACGATGCCGACGTGGGAAGAACCGACAAACACGGGCCGTAATTATGTTATGAAGTTTAATTGCAAACAATTTGTGAACAATTTGTTTTCAAATCCTGTGTCATCTATGTTTTACTAAAATATTTATTTAGACACTTATCCTTAAATTTAGTCTTATTTCGTGTTGAAAGACTTACACTGCAACACAGTCTATAGTGTAGATGCGATTGTAACAGCGTTAAGAGGATTGCAAATTAAAAGAAAAAACTATTTTCTACCTTTAAATATTGTCCGATTTCAGTAATTTTTTTCCATGGTATCATCACATTGTTTACTATGCCTGTACGTTTTGATTTTTCAGTTTTGTTAAGTTCTAAAAAAGAAAATGTATGGTACTTACTTAGAAATACTGAAAAATTCAAAACGTACGGCTATAGTAAACAATGTGATTCCATTAAAAAATATCACTGAAATCGGACAATGTTAAAAGGTAGAAAAGAGTTTTTTCTTTTAGTGTGGAAAGTACTAGCTATGCAATTCTCTTAAGACTCGGAACTGGAACGCGGAATGTGTTCACATTCCAGGTAATAAAATCTGTATTAATATAACTGTTTGACTTGTGATGTTATCGATGACGTAGGTATACCTCATGTAAATCTAATGTGTCCAGAACTAATTCTAATTTGGATTCTTCGTTAGTTGGCAGCTGCAAGTATATTATCAGACCCGTTATCAGAAGATGCTAAAAACTTTATTTGTGAGTAAGTAAGAGGTCAATTAGTAGTTTTTCTTACATTATTCTGTAGTAATTACCAGAGCGGCATAATCGCATCAGCGTCAAAGCCATATGATTGAGAATAAAATAAATAAAAACCAGAATAGTAGATTAGTAGGGCTGTAAGGCATCAAATTGCAGCCCGAGATATTTATATATCGATATACCTATAGTTCGAGGGTGCAATTGATGCTTACACCCGAGCTAACTACTCTGCTTTACATCTCGATTGTGAGCTAAGTAGAAAAAAACCGGTATTACAAAAATAAAATTGATGACTATTATACTCATACGAAGACAAGGCTGAATAGCGAAGCGACCTCTTTTGTCATTGGGCTGAATGCATGATGTCTATTGCCAGTATGATGGTTAGATGTACGCGAACTTTTTTCAAGAGTGAAGTGTTTTTTTAATTACTTACCGCCCTAGGGCTTTTCTAGCTAAATTATTACCCTAGAGCGCTAATTGGTCACCTACAAGCCCCATTTGGGGGTAATAAGGACCTACTTATCGAATATGAGAGATGTAAACCGCTCTAGGGCATTTCTAGCTACATTATTACCCTAGAGCGCTGATTGGTCACCTACAAGCCCCATTTGGGAGTAATAACGACCTTCTTACCGAATATGAGAGATGTATAATGTATATGCTATCATTCTTGGAGAAATGTATTACAGGCACTTCCTGAGTAATTATAGGCTTTCCTTTGATGTTATTTCTTGTATTATAGATATTTAAAAGTAATTATTTATAACTAAGAGATGGCGTACTTAGAGCTTAGTTAGAGGATATCGATTCGATGTTTCGTATATCTTGAACATTTTCATAATGTTATGATTGTTTTTTTCTTCTTAAGTTTTTTGAAAATTGGGGAAAAGTTTTTCATTTTACCAAATTCAGTCTACGCTTTCTAGTTGGCGATAAACACCTACAACTGTATAACTCCTTATTAAACTGTTAGGTGTTGCATTTCAATTATCTTTTTAAAAGTTTTTTTTACTTATTTTATTTTATATGTATTTCATATTGCGTAGATTATGTAAATTTAAGACGCTCAAGTATGTATACAAATAACACAATGGCCAAAATTTTTATATTATAAACCTATCAATTTATTACATGGACTTAATATTATTTTTAACACATCTATTCGAAAAGGAAAGTTTGTTCCTCGTTACAGGGAACAAAATAGTTTTTTAATCTCAAGGGACTAAAAGTGATTTGGGTGATTTGGAATGTGGTAATTGTAAGTAAATGTTCCAATCACCAAAGAAATCAATCACTAACATTGTACGAACGCAAGTAGGTACAGTATCAGTTACAGGCTGAAAAATATCGCATGCTGAGTAAAAATAGTTTGTGACCAAGTAAAAATACGCGCGAAATACATTCCCTCTTTCGTATAGTATTTGCTTACTCACATTCGAATTTTAGTTATAGTTATTTAGTTATATAAAAAAAGATTGTGTCTTCTTCAAGTAATGAGAATAAAATAAAATTGTTACGATGCATTTCCATGATTAAGTTGCACTTATGCACTTATTTTCTCATTGAGGGTGATAAAATAAAGAGTTTCCATTTCGGGAGAAACACTATTTTGAGCTCGCGTGATGTACTTTGAACCCCTCTCTACGCTCAGGAATCTTCAGGTTCAAGCCGGCCAAGACAAAGACAGGCTTTCTTTACCATCAAGGTGAATACTCTACTTTTCATAACTACTGTGATAACTCAGGGCTTCACAAAAAATATATTTAATAGTAAAATGAATTAAAAGTTAATAATAATATTAGAGGCATTTTGTTTAGTTATGGAGGTACAGAGTAATATTTTCAACAGACTTCCAAAAATGAGAAGGTACTCAATTCAGCTTTATTTTTTTATGTTTGTTACCACTTAGCTTTCGACTGGGTGAACCGATGCTCAAATACCGTGTGGTCCCATTTAAATTTCATCAAATTCGGTAGTTTTGAGTTACACTTCAATAACTGAATAGAATGAAAGCCAGTATAAAATTTTTCAAATTGTACTTGTTAGTTAAAAGTTAATAAATTATGAAAGTTATTAAAATGACACTAAACACCATCTTTTGTTTTAAATTCATTTCAATCCTGTCTTTTTTTCTTGTGTGTTTTCTGTATGTTGTTTGAGTTGGCCAGTTCCATTTTCGAATAAACTCTCTTCACAACGCCCGTAGGTACATCTGCTCAGTACTAAAGTTTTTCTACAAATTTTATGTTCCAAATCCAAATCCCTTGGAATTTTCATACTCCATTACCTCCCTGGGCAAGTAATGCCTTTACGTCGAGTTTGCGTAATATGTAATTGGACATTTTCGAGCAGGTGGTATGAAAAGATAGTTGTTTGCTCCCTAGACAAAAAACAACTACTTTTTTATTTCGGTATTTTAATCCAATCGTTGAAACAAGTTGTGTCTGTAACAATGTCATCACTCTTCCGTGCAAACAAATGCGCATAATTTGGATAAACTGACGGATTTCCAGGAAGTCCGTACCTCCGTACCATTGAATTCTCGTCGGGCAAAGCTATGCAGATCTAAATTTAGAGTCTTTTTTATTCTATAAAACATTATTTACCTTTACCCTATAAAAAGAATATAACTGAATCGAATTTTCAATCGATAAAGACATTTGTAATATGAAGCAGATCAATCGATCCCTTGATATAGATTAGATAGGTACTCCTATGTATTGAACAAGTTACTTTTCAAGCGGCACGTTGAAGGCCGCAACGAGAAACCTAGACGATATAAGTAATAGAAAAATGAAACGTCCCAAAAGTTTCAAGTTCATGAAAACTCAACTCGTAAATCCGTTGATTTTGCATCAAAACATATCCTATATTATTGATTAGTCTATTTAACTAAAAAATAGCTATAATTTGTTTCATTCCAGTTTTTTCTGGTATCCGGAACGACAAGCTATAAACTTTTTAGCAGGTTTTATATCAGTTAATATACAATATATCTAAGGAAAGAAAATGACAATTTTAAATGATCACTGAATAATAATATTAATATTTGCTTTCCGCCACACACGTCAGAGACAATTAAATTGTTTATATCAACAGTATAATTTTTAAAATACTTGTGTTTAAGTTATAAATAATAACTTTGTTAGTTTTACAGGGCCGGCTTAGAAAGTAGTAGTTTAACAATCTTCCACGTGCATATTGTAAAAGCAGACTAAGGGTAATAATAAAAAAAGCACCTCATAAATGCACGACAACAAAACATTACTGGCGAAATTAGTATGTTTATATTAGTGACCAAAGTTTCGGTTTTGGTTTCGGCCACAATAAGCCGAAATTTTCGCGCGGCGCGGCGGTTCGTGAATTTCATGCGTCATTCGGTAAACTTCGCAGCTAACTCGTGCCTTAGATTGTTTTTTTTTATTTTCTACCGACTTTGAATAAAAGGAGGAGGTAGGTACTCAATTCAACTGTATTTTTTTTATTTGTTTTTTTACATGTTTGTTACCTAATTTGTAAATTGTACTTGTGTTACACTATTCTACATTGTAACAGTCTATAATATATAACATATATTAAAAAACAGTAAATAATCGTAATTTTAAGTATTTTTTAAACAGTTTCGGTTTTGGTTACGGCCTAAACAGAGAGCAAAGCCGAAAGCTCGGTTTCGGTTTCTGCTGAAAAATCAGTTGCTGTCGGACACTAGTTTATACTATACACTTCTCTTCTGCAAACTCTTTCACGAAGGTTTATATTAAGACAATTTAATGTACCGAATCTTTTAGAAAGAAATACTTACGTTTATTTCTGTTGCAATTGCAATGATTTTATATATTTATACCTATTAAGGTGACGCATTGATAAACTATGGTTTCAAAAATCGAAGACCGCGCCCCTTCACTCGGACAAATTTTACGCGGTCGCACTCGACAGGAATACGCGAGAGGCGGCGGGCAGCAGCGCTGGTCTAGCGTACTGGCGCTGCTATGCTAATTTGCCTCGAGCATAGATAATCATGGAGTCGCTTGTTGCATCGCAATCTCATGAAATTTTCAAATTTATAACCACATTTTTAATTGTGTTACAAACACAAGATAATTAATGTCCTTTTTTAGAATGAACTGAGAGTTACACAATTATTTTATTTATAAAGATAATGGAGGTATAATTATAGTCATTTAGCACATCATTATGAAACATAAACCTATTAGGAAATAATTACTTATGTGATGATACGAAGTCCTGATGATTCGCAGAAAAAGATAAGTAACTATTATAACCATGCAAAATAATGATATTAAAAATTAAATTGAGGTATACATATGAACGTTTGTATCAAAGTATATAATAGGTATTATAAATATGAAAGTTTGTATGTTTTGATACTCAATTACGAAAAAAACGGATGAACGGATTTAGATGAAATTCGGCATGAAAATGGTTTGTACCCTGGATTAACAGATAACTTTTTATTCCGATTCAAGGAGTAGTTCCGAGGAATCGCCACAACGTTACCCCACGCAGACCAAATCACGCGCATAACTTATCCAGATTTACGAATACCCTTTTTTATAATTACTGAGAGGTTGACGTCTATCTCACCTCGCCTGCGGTGCGAGCATGGAATGTCGATGGGATAAAATTATCAGTAACAGACAGCCCGGGATATAGCTATCGCAGGTTGATCAATACTACAGAGAAGGTAAGATAGCTGATAAGACTCAGTTTATCGACTCGACAAGTTTGTTGTGAGCTTGTGAGAGCCATGCTCACACACCTGATATTAAGCGATGACGCAGTCTCAGATTAAGCATGCAAGCCTACAATGCATTTTCACTCGCGATTCATAAACTGCAAGATTGTATCTATAATTTTTTTGATGGATTCAAATCAGTTGGTATAGTGAGCCTGCCTTCGAAGCGTGGGATTCCAGGTTAAGTATCTAGTCGGGGCATATATTTGAGCGATGAGGAGAAATATTTTTGATGTTGTGATGTGATATTGTGTGTGCTCATTGCCTCCCGTGATTCCGTGTTCTGGGGTATGAGTGTGTTACCGAAGATGAAAACATTTTAATATTGCCCTAGGTGACCTCCAAGCAGGATGACCGCTTTAAAACTGTGGGCATAGCACGAATAATTGCGTAAGTGTCAAGGTGTCGTTCACGTGAAACAGTACAAACTGTCACTTATGTAGGGCAACTGTGACACAGATAACTCATAGTCTGTGCGCTGAATCGTAACGCATTGACGCTTACTATACGAATACTTTATCGTAAATCGTTTGTGCTCTCTGAGTTCAGAGTTTTGGGTGAACTAACGTACATATATATAAACTTGTTGATATACCTATTTGGCTACTTTTATTATCCATTCAATGTTTTGTTCGTTAAATTTTTAACACTTTTGGCGCTCATTAGCGACATAATAAATGACTGCGACCTCACATCTCTGCCAATTTGGAGTTTAGTTGACATTGAACGAAATTTTTTATTCATTTCAAATTCTCGAGAATAATGACTGTTTCTGTGAGTTTTTGAAGGTGACCCTTGAGTGTTGTCATTATATATGCTTTATGATGGTAATGTATTCCTAAAGTCATGATGTTATTTGTAAGTCGATTGTGAAGGTACTAGCAGCTGTGCCTACATTCTAAATAGGTGAACGGTGATAACGTTGTGGTATTCCTGTCATTAGGTCACGGATAGCGTCATTCGTCACCGTGGCAACAGATGGCGCATTGTGTTGACAGGACGGGAGATAAGCCATGTCTCCTCCAAACCGCAAAATACAAGTGTATTACGTAATTGACTTATGCACTGTCAAAACATACTAAAATAACATTTAACATTTACTGAAAAGTCATAATATATATACATATACAGACAAGGTACAAGATAAATATAAAAAAAAACAATAATAAAAGAAGAGATAACACAAAGAGTAATATGATCACAGCCCAAAGGCTCGAAATTGTATGTAAAATAACTAAAATCATGTTATATTAATAACAGAATAAATAAAGAGTTTTATATCATATAATAGAATAAATGATTTAGTATGAACAGTGAACGCCAATGATAAGTAGGTACATTGTCTTAGCCATTATAAAATTAATAACAACAATGACTCAGTGTAATGAACAAATCAAATTACACCGCCTGCAATGCGGGGGAACAATGAAAACAAAATAGCGTTTAAAGTTACGATTAAAACACAAGACAATGCGGGAAGAAGGCGCGAAGCTGGTAACTCCGGATCCTCATCAATCAGCGATCCGACTTTACTCGTTACACATAATTAATCACTGAATATAATTAAACGTCCGATGACAAGGCGCTGTTGCCGCAATATTACGTTTTAAAAGAATAATGGTAAGCATCTTTTCAAAGGACAACTTCGAAGTCTTCTACTACGAGTACTAACCCTTTCGCGTTGTCTTTAGTTGTAGATTCATTGTTGACGTGACTCGCAAGTTTGTCGACGTTGAGAGTTTTACTTCTCAGTGTTACATTATCTGATAATAAGTGCAAAATGATAGTTTAATATTAATGACGGCGTTCCGGGTTTGGTCTCCTCTCGTCGGGGGTGCCTACTCAAGTTCTATCGTTACAGGCTCACAATAATGAGCCGCAAGATAATGTTAGATTTGAGGCGCCTCGCCGGCGTCTGCCGTAGTGTAATTACCTAGTGACTCAGCACGGCTTTGTTCGCCCTGCATAGGATCCGCGAACAAACTTGTTTTAATTAATTTCGTGTCTCGAACAAGCCTTCACTTGATTGTTATCTACTTAGTTGCTGTTCGCGCTCCGGACGCCCCGATAATGAAGCAACAAATTGCTCTAAAGTCAAGTTATGATTATGATAGGTGGTAGTGTGGATAAACACAATGTTATGGCATCACTATAACATAATGTTGATGATAAAAATGAGGTGCGAAATATAATTAATAAAATGGTTAAGTGCTTAAGGACTTATTTAAATTTATTAGTTAATGCCTTTTATCTATTTTCTAATATATCATTTACTCTATTGTAAATGTGTCAAAGTTATATTAAGTGCAAGTGTTTATATTTATCCTTAAAATATTATTTTTCAATCATTGTTGATTCAATTCAATGATGTAACCAAACACACAATTAATATTGTCGACTTTTAATTTCAAATATTACTAGATATCCAAAACTATACGCAAAGTTGCAATAATATATGTTTTTTTTTATTGGTTACATAGTCTCGTTTTACACTCTTTTATCCAATGATGTAACCAAACATACAATTAATATTGTCAACTTTTAATTTAAAATATTACTAGATATCCAAAACTATACGCAAAGTTGCAATAATATATGTTTTTTTATTGGTTACATAGTCTCGTTTTACACTCTTTTATCCAATGATGTAACCAAACATACAATTAATATTGTAAACTTTTAATTTAAAATATTACTAGATATCCAAAACTATACGCAAAGTTGCAATAATATATGTTTTTTTTTATTGGTTACATAGTCTCGTTTTACACTCTTTTATCCAATGATGTAACCAAACATACAATTAATATTGTCAACTTTCAATTTAAAATATTACTAGATATCCAAAACTATACGCAAAGTTGCAATAATATATGTTTTTTTATTGGTTACATAGTCTCGTTTTACACTCTTTTATTCAACGATGTAACCAAACATACAATTAATATTGTCAACTTTTAATTTCAAATATTACTAGATATCCAAAACTATACGCAAAGTTGCAATAATATATGAATTTTATTTTCATTCGTTACATAGTCTCGTTTTACACTCTTGGCAATAGTCTCCGTTTTAAACGTTGTTATTGTTTGGCTCGCCGGTTACCATGACAACTGGTGAAATATGGGCGCCGTCTTCACCCCACTATTAGCCAAGGATAGCAATTAAATTAAACCGTACCCGTACTGTATGTACGTGGCCAATCGAGCCATTTTTATCGCAAACCATTTACTATTCACAGAACTGACAGATGCGACAATCAGGCACGGGTCACTTTTCCGTGACCGCTTTCTTGCTTAAAACTGCAACACTCTTGTAATGTTTTAATCTTTAATTTCCAAGTATGTATTTAGTTACAATAATGTGACATTTACTTATAAGTCGTTGTAAATTGCTATAGGTACCTACTCTACCTACCTATCTATTAATTGCAACCATGTAACATTATTATGTACCTATTTTATTACAAAAAAAAAACTTCATACAGAACGAGTAAGTAAAGTAAACTTTACTACAGTTCATTTAAAAGAAGACCCTCGAAACAGTAATTAGTCCCAATTACGACACAAACTCCCTCCACAATCAAATAGGATGAGTGGCACTACTTGAGTGGCCGCACGCGGCGAGAAATTAACGTCCTCCATCTCTCTCTAAACTGAGCCAAACTGCACCCGTCCCTTACCGTCATATAGAATCCAAGCTTTCAATCATTGACATCGAAAACCACTATTATGTTGCCGAGATAAGTGGTCATTAAGATTATGGCAGATAAAGACATTGTTTAACTCATTCAAAATAAACACATTTATGTACATGCAATAAGCACTAAATTCCAAAACAAGTTAGAATTTGTTCTACATTATAATTTAATAAATTTAAAACTATGGCTTGTAAAACGTATAAATGTAACGGCGAGCTTGCAACCATCTTTATTTTCAGCTATGTTGGATTAATAACGTCTTCAGTTCTTCAAGCTTTATTAAAATTCTTTGATTTCGAGAATGCAAGTCTTGGAACAATAAAAACAGAGGCTAAATGCTTCTTCCTAAATTCTTCAAACATCATTATTCTCAGAGACCCCTCTTACCTTTCCTACAAAACAAATAAACTACGGTTGACTTTGTTTATTTTTAGATGGTAGTCGAATTGCTTCTTCCTAGAACCTACACCCATAATCGTTGTGTAAATATCGTCATAAGAATTTCTAATAATGACTGCTTTCTTATAATGAATAAATTCAGTTAAGTATCGCACGTAAGAATATGATAGTTACCAACCAAGAATGCTTAAGATATTATTATTAGCAAAGGCACGACCAAAACCCAATTTGGTTAATTGAGTTAACACGATTTCCGTTGGTCATGATTTAATTTTGAATATGCAGAACATTGAACGCAAGAAGTTCGTTTCCGCCAACGGATAAGTAGGCAGCTATAACCTGTAATCGGAACCGGTTTCTTCAATGTGGACTTACGGGCCGAGGAGAGGGCATGCGCGATATCAAAGCAGGTGCTCCATGGGCCTACTGCCTCAATGAGAATTCCAATTCGAGCCTTAAATAGTTCGCCTCAGATTTACTTGGTCGCCTAGCAATACCAGGCTAAGGCAGGTATGCATACTTGAACACTTGGTATTTATTTGTGGAGAAACAAAACTTCGGGTTCACAACTTGGTATCATTTTTATTTAAAAAGGTGCGCCATTATTAACTCCATTATAAAGGATATATTCAGAGCATAAAAATCTCGGCAGAAAACATTGAACCAAAAACATCATTATGAGGATCGTCGTTGAAACTCTGATTTGGTGGGCATTGCCCTAAACTTTGGGGAACTTTGGGAACCCATGACCAATTATTTTTGCGTCAAGATTCTGTATGGGAATTTGAAGATGAGTTTGGGGTGGTGTGTTTATAATGCTGGTTTAATAATTTAGGAGAGTGCACGTTCTCCCTCACCGGTCTGTTTCTTGAATAATGCATGCAACAATATGACTTGAGCAGACAGTCTACGCTACTTATTCAATTTTGATATTGCGTCAAACGCAACATCAAAGAACTTAACATTTTTTAATGTAAGGAATCAATATCGTTGCCCTGTTTCGATAATAATCCTCTTACTTAAACAATCAAATTTTATTTGCGGTACAGGAATATTCTCTTTCAAAGGCTTTTAAAGTAAGGAACATGGGAACATACACCTGTCGCGCCTGCGTTTTGCTCGGAATAGCGTCTGGATAGAGAATTCAGTAAGTACGTCGTATTTATTTTTATACATTTTAATGTTATGATGAACTGACTGAATGTTTAATAATAAACACAATATTTTTCAGGTTCTTTGCACAATAACTTTAAAATAGTTGAATCTAAGGTTTCTGGTTAAATAACCTGTTATATTCTCCCTTTATTTGCATAGTAAGTTAATTGTTCGTTGCTCTTTACTTAAATGTAATGTACTAATGAATAGGTAGAGAGTCAACCGAGTGAAACTGGTTGGATCTGGTAATGTTTCTCTAAGTAAAATAATGATCATATGAAATCGTAACTGCTTCTTAATCATTTAGTATACACTCAATAAGATCATATTACTATGTACCTACAATATTTAGATAAAATATTAATATATCGGGTTTGCACGTTTCGCTATAAAACCTTGAATCTTAGTAATTATAATTTTATTTATTACTTTTGTTTACAGCATTACACCATATACAGGATGTAATTTGCATGAGGGTGCAGCAGAATGCGTTTAATTCGTTAATAAATCAGGCTGCGGGGGTGAGTCGAGTTCATTAGACTGATCGCCCGCGGCCTTCCGGGGCGCAGAGCCACTCCATCCACCGCAGCTCTCTTGCTTCATGTGTTTCATTCGGCAAGGTATGCGATGATGGATGCGTCGCTAATTCGCTTTTTCTTTTTTAGTTTTAATGCATTTAGACCAGCTTTCATCCAGTCCATTATCTTCCCTTGTACCTTTAATAATTGACGGATGCGATTTCATTTTCACTCATAATGGATATTCGTGTGCCACATTGTTACACACCTATAGAGTTTTGTTAATTATCTCTATCTAGCCTAATTATAACGGGTACTATACTAAATGATTATTTGTTATTCGGAATAGTATTTAATTTAACTATATTAACATTTTATCATTATTGCGAGGATAACATATCTTAATTAGAATCAGTATATAAGTAGTTGTCTGTCATAACTTGGGCTTATTGTTGGCGTAAATTAAGGCAAATTCGCGAAGCGGTGTCTCGTCCACGCATGTAGTAATAAAACTTTTAATTGCATTGAGCTCTAATTCTGTCGTCACCGAAGAGTTGGGAACAACCATAGTGATTGCGTCTTCTTTACACTGCCACTAGAACAAGATAAGCATTTAATATATAGTATAGTCTTCTTTCTAAACAACTTTAACATGGTAAAGATTGTTTTTAATCATTTGGAACGGGATAAGTTTAAGAAATAAAGCACTAAAGTTGGCTGGAATTAATTAGAATTTTAAAATTAAAATTGTCACTGGGTATCCGGCTAGCCAGCATAAACATAATACAATAGAGGCCAGGACCGGACGAGAGGACTCATTAATTTAGATGATTGTACAATTATCTAAATATAAGCGAAGCGAGACGCCGGCGAGGGGGCACTCCAACCCGAAAACGGGGGAGGGGTGCGGGCACTCGTTTTTAATTAAACCGACGATGAAATGAACTGGTCCGTATAATATTGCTTAGACATGTTTTAAATTAATTTCAACCCATCTTATTACGTATGATTTGACGAAGTAATTATTTGTTTTATTGTTCGAATGTGAGGAGTTAAGCCAAATGCCAAATTCTCCTTTATTCTCGAGATAGTTGTCTACTTTAGCTAGGTTTATGTTAATGTGCACCATCATGAATATCTATGTATAAATAAAATATTTTAATTTAACAATCATTAGGTGACTTCGAAATTAATGTTTTGTTGATGTTATCATCAACAGATGACAACAGTTATGATAATAATCTTTGACACACTCACACTCGTGGCTGTTTGTCTATTTATTTAGTCCTACCTAATTCCATCTGAGTGCATAGTTTTCTTATTAGCTTTAGTGCTGTACTATAATCTATATTTATTACTCTAATTATAATTATAAAAACTCTGTGACTAATTAATAGGTCCAAGTGTTCAATAACAATTAGGGTCCGCTGCGTGACGAAGCGCCCGGCCGCCTCATTGGGTCTACTCTACGCAAGGGTTGCGCGTTTTCTCTCTTCTATATATTTGTTTTTCGTTAAAGCTTTAATTAAAAGTACGTTTATTTTAAAGAAAATTGATTTTGGAAGTAAATAAATCCTTGAAGGTTTAATTATCTCTCAGTAATTGAATTCCACCTGATGCCGTTATTAGGTAATTAGTACTACAAGGACAATATAACTTGCTATGGAAGGTAATTGTATGCTACCTAATAATGACTTTTCTTTGCTTCTAATTTTTATTTGCGAAATAATTTAATTTTCACTGCCACTTAGGTGGTTGGACTTTGAAATTAGCCTAACTACACTCAAGAATAATGTTTCATTTGCTTTAATGAACGCTTTTATAAAATTGGCAGATTAAATTCACTTGCTTCCCCATCCTTTATCATTATTTTCATTCTAGCACTGGCTATAAGTTAACTTATATGTCCCTGTTTATTTACATTAACGTCATAAACTGTTATCATAACTAGTTAATTGAATTTAAATGTATTGTAAATTTCATTTACTACAATTTGATCCATGTTTATTTTGTAAACAATGCCAGCATGAAGGATGTCCACGTGGTCTCTGCGCAATATTACTATTCTGGTTACGGTGTTTATTTTGGTTGTCAAACCAAACGCACACAAGAAGTAAGTGTATTGTCCTAAAACATTCTAACATATTGGCATTGTCTGTTTCTAAAACAGGCTGCGTTTCAATTTGGCGGTAAAACCACTGCTCGGGCCCACAACCATCTTTCAATAGTTACCTCAAGGCTTTGTCCTCAGGGGTCCGTCAGCTACGCGTCCAGGCTCGGAGCCTCGAAAGGACCGGCGGTCTCCCGACCGGCAAGATGCACCAAACAAAAACTTAACAATAACAAAAAAACACAATCAACGCATAAACACCCGAAACTGCAAACCCGAACGTAGTCTTTCAACCTCCAAGTTCGACGGGATAAAAGGTTGCACACATAAAAACTTTCTTGTGAAACTTTAAAACAAAACTGTACAGAGAACGTCGAAAAAAGTAGTTGTGTTTGTGGGGATCGGCGACACTTCCCCGTGCGGCGCTTCGGTCGCGACTGAGCCACGCGGTTGCCGCGGAGTGTGGGGCGCGGGGGGCGGCAGCAGGGGCGCTTCCCCTCACCTCGGCGGTATTATTTGATTAATTCGCCTCCCCCTTGTATACTCGGTGAGTCGTTACGAAGAAGGCGACGTTAAGTTTTTAAATTTCAGTGAGAGGGCCTCAACGCCCGCAACCTTCACCTACTGCTAATACTTTAATTGAATTAATTAAGATCGACGGGCGCCGGCAGAGATTAGACGTTAATAAGCAAACCCTGAAGGATCCGTGGAGTTCATGGTTAATTACTGATGGTTAAGGAAAAATCCTGACTGACTTAAAATAATGAGTATTACCTACCAAGAAACGCTAATTGGACTGCATTTGCATACTGAAGTAGAACTCAATCTTTACTGAGTGTATTATTTTGACGAAATCAGTTAAGACGCTAACAAACAACTCTTTGTTATACTTGGTGAGTATGTTTGATATTTTATTAATTAATGAAGTATTTTATACGTTACTTGTTTTGGTAAACATTAAACAAAACAAAACCTTATTGTGCGAAGGAAGGAGTTGTTTTTCTTTTTCTACCCACATTAAAATCTTGAAAAATCAAGACGATGCAAAGGTATCATAAAATATCACATAATCGCTATAATACTTTTAAAAATATACCGTACTTTTGCTTATCGTACATATTATATACAAAAGTATCATACTAATTTATATTGGTATACTTGAATCTATCTTTAAAATGAAACCGTAACTATGCACTATTTAAATGATCAAATACAATTATTGATAAAATTTTTTTGCTGCGCACGTCTTTTTCCGCGTTTTTATCAAAATCCGAGAACAATATTATTGAAAAATTTGGTTTTATTCAAATATCAGCCAGTGCGTCGAAAAGAGACTACCAACACGAACACGTATACATTTTCACATTTACTCGTATAATATTAGTGTAATAAATAATCAGAGAGTTTATTCTGTTGAATTTTATCTCATACATAAATGTCGTTCTAAGTCCAAAAATATATTAGGGAGATCATATCAAGTGCTTTGTGTAAGTTATCTTTATCTATTTCTCATGACCAAGTCGACTTTAAAGTTTAGACTTTAGGTCGTCTTGGTCAGTGGTAGTAAACTTTTGGTTCATTACTTTAGGTCCTAAAGTAATGAACCAAAAGTTTACTCTTGTCCCGGAGTAAGTGAGATGTAAAAAAATAAACTCAGAATTTTTATTAATTTTAGTTATATTAAAAATTAAGTAACATTTCACATAAAAACATAAAAAGACACTCACTCTATTATTGCCAAATTGACACTGAGCCGCAAAGAAATCGGGTCGGTTATAAAAAAGGCGATAACTTTATAAATATATCCCTATATATTTATAAAGTTATCGCCTTTTTTATAACCTTACAATAATAATTAAAATAAAGTTAATTTCATTAAAATAAAGGAGGAAAGGAATCCTTTTTATTGCTGTAAAAAATTCAACATTTGCACTATATTTAGAAAAATTAGCTACTTATGGTCTAAGAGCTACGGTATCAATTGTACATATTTTATAAATGTTAGTATTTTATGTTGCTATTGAGCTGTTGAGCTGTTGTTGAATATGGGAGACTTTAATGCCCAGGTAGCATGCAGCAAGGCGAAGTAGCAATCTTTGGCAAATACTCTGATGGCAAAAGAAGCCCACATGGCAGAAACCTTATAGAATTCGCCTTGAGAACAACTTAAAAATAACCAACACTATGTACGAAATATAACTATTATTATTAACCGGTAAAACACTCACGTTAAGGATCGAATACCTTGACCCGGGTTTCGAGCATGTCCGATGCTCATATTCAGGGCGAGTGCGCAGTGGCGTCTGCGAGCTCGCAGTGAATATGCTCGCAGACGCCGCAGCATCGGACATGCTCGAAACCCGGGTCAA
The DNA here is from genome assembly GCA_917880725.1 of Selenia dentaria. Classification (NCBI taxonomy): domain Eukaryota; kingdom Metazoa; phylum Arthropoda; class Insecta; order Lepidoptera; family Geometridae; genus Selenia; species Selenia dentaria. Next base: position 9,549,763 of record OU862882.1, on the reverse strand, counting down.
CGTATTCGATCCTTAACGTGAGTGTTTTGCCGGTTAATAATAATAGTTAAATATGTGTCAAACTCACGAGAATTTCAATACAAAAAAACTATGTACAGATTTCGGCAGATCATGGAAGAGGAGACAAACGTACAAAATCGATACACTACTATTCAATAAGAAATCATTTGCACATTTAAAAAAATACCAGTAACATGTAAAAACAAACGAAAAGCAATAAGCGAAACTACAGAACTCCTCCTAAAAGAATGAAACATGCTTTACAAATAAAGACATACGAAAGAACTCCGCAAAAAAATCAAGCAAAGAAATAAACAGAAATATTGCAAGAGACAAAAAAAGACAAAGACATATCCATACTTTAATATAATAAGGACATATTTGAGACATTTTCGGGAACCTGGAAGTAATTAAACTTGAGATTGAGACGGTCCGTGAAACTTATAAAAATGGCTCAGAAGCGAGATGGGTCTGTAACTTTTAAGCAAAGTATTGTCAATTTCTTGAAGAATAGCATAGCACCACGCTTCTGGCGTTAAATCTTCGAGTAAGACTGTATTAAAGATCAAATCAAATTAAATCAAACCATTTATTCTGTATAGGCCTACGGGGGCGCTTACAAAAGCTTCTGAAGGACTTTAGGTACCGGTTTTCCAACCGCTTTCAGAAGCAGGTGTGTCAACGTCGTTACTCGGTGTCTTGTTGTTCTCAAACTGTAACAAGACCATTCTATTATCATCCTTTCGTACAGGCTTATGTCTGGAGTATCTTCAGTATAATTAATGTTAGATAAGCTTGGTTCCTGGATTTGGCCGATCTGCTAACAGATTTAGCCACTGAGGTTTATAGATGTCCATAAACATCTCAACTTTAAGTAAGGACCGTCAACACTTCTGCTTTGTTCGACGCTACAAGCTACGCCAACTTCTCTCTTCAGCTTCGCCAACTGGCTTTGCCCAATATATTGACCAGTTTACATGCTTCAGCGTCAGCGGTAAGTTTAGCCATGAGGATGAGCGTATAGTCAGTTTTTGTGGTCTATCAGTGCGGTGGGGCTTAACAAACTTAGAATCCACTGCGTGGACAGTTTTCATTAATCTCGTCCACTGAAGCCAAGTTCTCAAGGCAATCAAAGCGATTAGACAGCTCATTTTGAAAGCTCCCGGGGTCTTGAATATGGACATGAGTAGGTCGGAGCACAGACTTCATTAGATAAATAGACCACTCAAGTTTGACATTAATATTCAAAGTGCCTCGTACCATTCGGTGATCACTATTGATTTTCACGCTATAGATCACGGAGACATCAGTGAATATCTGTATGTTGGTGGTCATAATGAAATCAATCTCATTTATCGTGGAGCCATCGGGACTCACCCAGGTCCATGACCACAACATCGTCAGCAAATCGAAGGTACATGATGTAGTAGCCGTTAATATTGATGCAGTGTCCTTGCCATTCCAAGATTTTGAAGGCGTCTTTCAATGCAGCGGTGAACAGTAATTGTGAAGATATTTCATCTCCCTGTCTGACGCCTCTTTGCAGTTGCCTTCGAACATTGCTACGCGAGGATGGAAGTCATCCAATCTGCGATTGTCAGACATTCCGTAATGACTTTCGAAAACAGCTTATAAACATGACTCAATAACGAGATGGGTCTGTAATTCTTCAACAAAGTGTTACCTTTCTAGAACAGTAGCACCACCACGATTCTGTTCCATGCTTCAGGCGTTAAACCTTCGAGTGAGACGGTATTAATAAGCTTTTGAAGGAGTTTTTAAGTATCGATGTTCCACTCGCTTTCAGAAGCACTGATGAAATACCATCTTCATTCGGCGCTTTGTTGTTCTTAAGCCTTTTCAGGTCCATCCAATCTCGTACATGCTGATATAATGTGAGATCAGTTTGGCTCTTTGGTTTTTGGTCAAGCTGCTATAAAGCAAGAGGTTTAACGTCCAACAAAAATATAATACCAGTATTGATGCGCCGTCTTGTATAAAACTTTTAGATTGCACGTTGACTGGTTTTGCTCATTCCATCAAAGGTAATTGGTCATCATGCGGCCAGACACAATAGAAATTTCATTGTTATAAAATACCGACTCTTGAAGGGTTATCTAATAATTAGTATAGGTAGTATTACTACTCATTTGCGGTATTAAGTATTAGTTACGCAACTTGTAATTGAATAGCATTATGCGAAGAAGCATGGGCTAAGTTATGGACTAGTCATGCATAGCGGAAAACCAGTAATTCTGAATAAATTTAAAAAATATAAAATTTTTTTTTTTTTTTTTTTTTTTTTAATTTATTCAGATATATTGGTTTTCCAATTCTGATAACAAAAAATATTTGCAAAGACTTTACGTATGGTTCTTTAATAGTTACTGGTTTTCTTCGTATCTATATGTGTAACTTGAATGTCAGCAAATTTTGTGAAATGGCTTTGTTGCTTATTGCTCGCCTATCTGGTCTATCTTCTGATCAATTGGTTGAAGATCTGTATAGCAATAACGGACCTGACGGGAGAAAATGGCTGTGTAGCCTCGCCTAAAGTAGAAGAAGTGTTATGGGATGTTGAGAAGTTATGTACGCAGCTATAAGTACATCTTTATCGTTAAACATCTAGCCTACGCGACACAGTCATATAAACTATATAACGCGTAACGAAAGGTAAAAATGACAAAAAATATAATGAATTACGTTTCTAGACGGTCGTGTGAACGACTATCGGTTCCTCGTTTTCACTTGGAAGATGGCTACCGTCTGCTCGAAACCTGTCACTTGGACTACTTTGTGACATAATATTTAACGGTTTTAAGTGGAGTTTGAACCACCAATAAAAAACAGGCTAATACTATTTTAGCAACGAGTAAAATTGTTTAGAGTAAATACTATTTTGTAACTAACTGCAGACTGATTACGGAATAAACGTATTTACAGATAATTGGCAGTTGGACTAGTTTTGCATAGCTCTATCCAATTGCTTTAATTATATATTTACCTACTTTTATTCATACAAATACTGACCCCATACAAGTACCCACATATTTTGAACTTTAGCCCTTTAAAATCACTGTACCACCAAAATATTAATGCTTGAAGATCCAAAATGCTCAAAATATGTGCAAATGATACGATCTTAATAAACGAACATCAAATAATTTATTAATTCAGGCGTTACGTTGCGGAAATCCATTATCAAAACAATTAATTAACCAATTATCTTACCACTGCTGGGACCCGGGCCATCCTCTGGAAGAGAGGGGTATGGACCATAATTCGCCACGTAAGCCCTGTGCAGCATGATGATTCGTATGACAATTACCTATGATTTTGTATTTTAGAGTCTTAGGTATATTTGTTAAGGTTTGATAAAACTTATCGGCATTTTAAACAAAATGAGCTATTGTGTCACAAAAGTACACAAGTAGAAATAGATAACGAAAAAGCCAAAGAAAATATGAATCCTCAAAAATACTATATCATAATGACTTAAAATTTCCTAAACAATTCTTTAAGCGTCCATTTGACACTAAAATATATTTTACGTTTCTCTGTCTCTCGTATAATTTTCAAACAAATTACCAATAAAGTTGATAAAATTTGTATAGTAAGAAATATTATAACACGTGTAAGAAATAAATAGCTTTTTATCTAAAATATATCACAAACTCATTATAATAGACATAACAAGCTGAATGAAGACACAATAACGCTGGAGACCGAAGAACTCACACCGCCCATTCACGGTAACCATCTAACGATATCTAATAAATATCAGATTACCAATTAAGCCGACAAAAGCTAATAATTAGACGCCAACTATTGAACCGAATCCGTCAGTTCGTTTCTTACGTTCCCACGATGCCGAAGGGCGGAACGGGGCCGAATGAGTGCCGAATGCTTTGTTCGGAGATGGATGCAAACTTTTAACAGGAATCATTCAATTTGGAAATTCATATCGGACATGAAGGTTGTAAACTTTCTCACTTTCTTTTCTTCCATTATTAACGAGGATACTTTAGCAAGCAGTTCCTAAAAGACCTAGAAGTGCACATAGATACCGTGAGAAACTTTTGCTAATGCCCTAATACTATACTGCCCTGCGCTTGTCACCCAGAGCAGAGATACACTCTCAAATAGTCTTAAGTCTTAATCTGCACCATTGCTTAGTTATAATTGCTTTTATATAATTATTTTTCATGAATACTAAATATTAGTCTAAATACTAGGGAACTGCCACGTCAGTGATCGTTATGTAAAAAAATATCATTTCAAAAATGTAAGGAATTTGCGTACGCAAAATAATTTGTAGCTTTCTCAGCCAGAGTAATATTCCATATTTATTCTCATGGCAACACAGGAAACTCATTACACGCTAATGTAAATCGCGTCGGGATACAAGAAAGAGGTCGGCCCAATTTCGGGTTAATTCAATAATGCTCTGGATCGGGTATTATCGGGCTAATTCGGTTTTGGCCCGATCGATCATCTCAGCTGCGCTCGCGCAGGTGAGCTTGTAGGCCGCGAGCGTTGCCCCTACCATTGAATTTTATCTGGATTATTTAAATCATACTATGCTATCGTATTATGGTCTAAGGCTCCTTTTGATTTTGGTGGTAAATTGTTTATTGGTATTTATTCAAACTCAGTTAGATTTCAACATTTTATTTTAAAAAAAATTATATAACCATTGGACCACAAATTAAATAGTTTGATTTTAAAAATAGTAATGTTAAAATAAATTTATTAATATATATATATTTAATTCAATGACTGTCACACCAACCATAATACCATTAAATAATCACACTAACATAGTAACATGCGAAAGGCTGTGAGTGAGTTGTATTTTTGTTTCTAATTTACTCTGAAACGGCTAACTATAATAATTAAAATATGGAATGGAGATAACTTAGATCGCGATAAACTCAGTACACATTGCGTCCCAGAGACGTAAATTTACGTGCGTTTCATTCATAAAACTTTTGATTTCATTATCACGGTATAGAAAGGGTTACTCACCATTCTGCTGTTCTACGTACGCTATGACATAAATACTACAACAGTTTCCAACACGCCAATATAATATGTAATAGAAATTGCTGGACAGACAGTTTCGTTAATTAGATATGTATAGTACTACTACATAATTCATCACCTTACAATGACCTTGTAGAGAAAAGAAGAAACAAAAAAGGTGTTTTGCAAATTCCCTATGTTAAAACTAAATTTGCAAGCTGGCAGTACAATTCACGCTCAGTACAACTATATAATAAAATAAACAAAGAACTCAAAATTTACAACAAATCTTATTATGAATGTAAAAAAATTATAAGTAATTGGATTAGAACTATTGATTACAAGGAGACAGAAACACTTTTGCAACAACTTACATAAATAACACAAATTATATACGATATTCTATGAACTAAATAGTAACTTAAAACAAACACACATACGCGCACACAAACTCACATACACACACACACGCACACACACACACAAACACACACACACATAATCACACACACACACACACACACACACACACACACACACACACACACACACACACACACGTATACATATACACACACATACACGCACAAACCACACACTCAACATTAATGTATTATCGATTAAAAGGTTTGTGAAGCATTTATGTTTACACACAATGTTACTATTATGTACTGGATACGGAAGAGCGGAGGCTCCTACTACAGGCATTTTATGCTTAAAAGGAGACTCCTGACACTTGCTTTATGTAACATTAATCTTTGAAATGAAATAAATAATTTTTGTATTTGTATTTGTATAGGATTTAAAAAAAATATTATACTTATTCTTGTAGTACTAGTGAAGGGTTTTCGTACTGTTTCAGTACTACTATTTTTTTACCTGGCAAAAATGTTAAATAAATTGTCCACTTATTGTACGAGTACATACTGCAATGTAATTTTATAGATTGTATTTTCATATTAAGCTATTATTAATAAACAGCAAAGCGCTCATGTATGTTCATGTTTCTTGAATTCATATTTTGATTACAGTTTCGACCAAATGAGACAGTTGAAAAAGGAGATACTTTCCAGTCTTAAAAAAACGATATTAAAAAATATTTAGTGACGCTTCCGCTGAAAAGAAAACAATGATTTTGGCCTATTTGGGGGCGTGCACCACCCTCCCTCCCGCATAAAATGCTAATAGGAAGAATACATAATAAAAAACACAAGAAACCCCAAATCAACCAAAACCGATTCGACACGTGTTTCGCCTCTACACGAGGCATCCTCAGGAGATGTTGACTCGTCGAGCGCTAGACCGACAGATCGGTCTCTCGGTCGGTCGGTTGACTCGTCGAGACTCTGTGGCGGAAGTGTCACTAAATATTTTTTAATATCGTTTTTTTGATAATGGATTTCCGCAAAGTAACGCTTGAATCAATAAATTATATTTCCAGTCTTACCTGTAGGTACGTGTTTGTTTATTTGGAAGTAAATCAAAAGCATTCGAACGCATTTTGTAAGAGTTTTTAATGAAGGATTTGTAGGTAGAATATGAGTAGTAACACTTGCACAGGTATTATATGCTTAAACATGATAAAAACAAATATGGAGTATTACAGAAGGATTCATTATAGTGAATATTGACTCGAGTGTAGATGTGCGCAAACTTTATTGGTCAATACCGCGGCTTCGCTCGCGTTATGGGGACGGAGGCACAGAACCAAAATGTTTAATCATATTAAGGTCAGCTAGGCTAATTGCGTCTACGGGGCTAATGCATCTTTATGAATTTATTTGAAACCTGCTTGACCTACATAAACTTCTGCCATCTAGTTCCATTTGCTTAAACTAAATACTTTACATGTAGTGCGTACAGACGGCGTTGTAGCAAACTTTTCCAAGAATTCAGCCATTTCGTAATTGGCACATGGTGTGAACAGTTTTGTTACTGCGAGAGGTAAGTGAAAAATCCATGTTCATCTTAAGTTTTCTCTAATTAACTGATTTTATTCAATAATTATTGTAAAATATAGTCAACGGGTTGCTTATAGAGACCGTTATTTTAATTAAATAGATTTATTTGAAGAGATAATGATATCGCCATGTTTTAGGTTAGGATGAATATCTTGGGGTAAATGCGTCTGCATCTACGGGGCAATAGCGACAGTTTTTGTTTTGCATGACGCATTTTCCCCAAAACAGAATTCGTCAACCTTTTTATATCCTCACATATTGATACAAACATGAAATTTTGTTTCAGATAAAAAATATAAGTGTACATATTTACTTGCCATGGTGGTATTAAATTACATGAACATTGACAAATACTTGACTAAATATGATTTTCAAAACTTCATACAACAAATACTTGTATGGCCATGGCAAAATACTCATTTTAAATTATCATCTATGTGTTTCGGATGTAGAGAGTCAACATACTTAATACCCAAAGTTCCTTATCATTTTATCATGGATAGCATAATAATCCAAAATGCTCAATTTTTGTTGGAAAGCTCATTTTTCTGGTGTCCATTTTGCTCTATTTTTACTATTTATGAACATTATATTGAAGAGGAGTGTGGCTATTGTCATGCAAATATTTTGATTGACAGTATGGTAGACAATTTTATAGCATAACCACGTATTTACTACATAAAATTTCATATTAACATAGGAAATTCAATTCATTTCAGATGTACAAAAATATTAAAAATGGTACCAAATTATTACAGATCTGATTTTTGTATTAGTAACAGGATTTTGTAAGACTGAATTGTTGTACGTTGAAAGTAACTGCTAGTTAAAATATTAAGTCTTTGAGTACATGTCTATTACTTGTTGATTAATATGATTAAGCTATAAATAAAGATTTGTTGTCATTAAAACCTTAAAAAATATGTCAATAAGTCTTGTTGATATTTGAGTTTATCAAAAGTTAGATTGTTTAGTGTGGATAGGATAATACACGTTATATTTTTATTAATATTATGTAGCATAATTTCATTAAGTACCTTAAGATTTTTATTAAATAAATACACTTATTCTTTAATGTAGCTACTTTTTTATTAATATACTTACAGGGTGTATCAGAAAGGGGATATCATCTAGAAACATAGTCTAGTCAGAACTAAAAAATATAAAATTAGATGTTCATCCACATGAGTAGGTTGCTATGTTTTGAGTTGATAGCCTCTTTCTGTTATACATGTGTAAACATGTGTAGACTTAGATTATGAATAATTAAAAAGTACATAATATTAAGTGTGAGTAAGGATGGACCATATTTTTATGTAAAATAATTGTGAGTGCCTTATACTTTTCTAATTTCAATTCGATCTCGTATATTTCTTAATGGTACTGACTGATTTAAATTTAATAAAGTTTTGTATTGTATTCCAGATTGTTTAATTTAAAATTGTCACCACTATTAAATTTACATACTTACCTACTTACTTAACAGAAGCACTTAAGGATGTAGCTTGCGCGTAAGTTTATTTTTGACGTAACATGTTGACAACATCTGGCTTTAGCATGGGGTAATTGCGTATAAAAAAACTAGACGCATTTCCCCCATATTTCCCAATTTTGTTCTCTAAATGCGTCAATTATTTTATTTGGCTAATTTAACTGTCATACTATTGCACACAAATTTGAAGAGAAAAAATATCTTGATTTCTTCACTATAAGATTGCTTAATCAATATTTACTTAATAAAGACGCATTTGCCTCTAATGGGGCAAATGCGTCTAAAATTCTTGTTTTTTTAAAAACGCTAATATTAAAACTTTCCAAGATTCCTGCGAAAAAATCACTCCTAGAAGTTTGTTCAGAAATAGTTATAGATTTGGCTTGAATTTCAAAAAGTGGGATATTGCCATAAACTCGCTCTAATTATGGCGATAACTTGAAGTGGTTGGAAAATATAACGCAATTGCCCCGGTTGACCTTACTAACATATCCACGATATGTACTGAGTAGACAAGTCTGACCATCCGAACCCTTTACAGTTTAATAACTTCTAAAGTTTGTATAAGTAAGTATAAATGATTTAATTAGCACCGTAATAGATTAATAATAGTTTTCAATTTTAAAATAATACGTAAATAAACATCAGAAAGACGCTGATTGTCAATTGACATTAAAATTACTCTTACGTACGGCTAGCGATTTTTAGATAGATTTTAGAGAGAGTATTGTCTTTTGCCTTGGTCGTTCATTACAAATCCCACCTTCCTAATATCTCCAGATAGCAATACCATGGTCTCCAGATCTAATACTCACCAAACTTCACGATATCGTCTTTGATGAGGCTCAGAAATTTTCCATCTATGATATCCACTTTATGGAAACTCGGTGCCATTTCGCTGTTATGGCTATATATACCTCATGACATAAATTAGCAAAAATAGAAATAACAATGAAAGTGAAAAAGAAAACAAGGTGGAAAAACTTTCTAAATAAAATTGTTAACTGAACTGAATATATGAATATCTAATACAATTCACAAAATAAATTCATAAACATATGGTAAGGGCAACTTCATGAGACCGAGCGAGCTCCGCTTTCGAATTAATCTTTGTTTAAAGTTAATGGGCCATATTAATCACGGGTATTACGTCTAGATGAATTTAACGTAGTAATCGGTGACTTAAGGCAAAGATATCGAAGCTTTTATTTCGTAAACAAATGCACTTAATATTACACAACCTTCCTTAGTATTGAATGCTCATGGGGCAGTAGGAGATATCCAGTGATTAGGCTAGGTCGCTGACCAACTAACCGCTTCACAGTGAGTGAACTAGTGGGATTTAATTAATGATCACACCCGCCCGATAAAATAATGAAGTCAAATTCGTATTACCTATTTTTGTTTGAAAAGTCGAAATTGTGTAAATTAGGTACATACACATTTTAGACAAAACTGTTCTTAAAACTCCCAACATAAATAGGTTATCTCTGGGTAGCTCTGAGTTTTAGAGTCTGTCTGTCTATCCATCTGAATCTCTTTTCTCGCTGTCTGGGTGGTGTGCGTGTCTCTTCGTCTTCATCATAGCTGTGAGAGGTCCTATTTCAATTCGATTTTATTTATTTGAAAGCGTTTTTAGCCAGATAGTTCTTAGTCATGTTTTTTTATGGGATAGGTTGGCAAACGAGCAAGTGGCTCACCTGATGGTAAGTGATAACATCGCCCACGGACATCCACAATACCAGAGGTCTCGAGGATGCGTTGCCGATCTTTGAGGAAGGATGATATGTAGGAAGAGATAGAAGGGATGAGGGTGGAGGGGAGGGGAGAAGGAGAAAGAGAGTGGGGAAGGGGGTATCGGGCCTCCGGAACCTCCCACAAACTAATTAGTGGAAGTTGTTAAGCAGTTTTCGTCACGTATTTTATTTTACGTGCAAAGTAGGTGTAACCACTTATCACCAAAACTGAATTATTAATTAAGTACTTTATTAGGTTTTTTATTTAAATCGTCTCATATGCTGTTGCCTTCTTACTAAAATGTGGGATATATTTTTTAATTGTGAAAAATCGATCAATTAAGTACGTATTACCAAGTAATATGCATATGTACATATTATACGTGGAAACTTCTCGGTGGAAAATCCTATGTGTGAATACAAACATGACATTTCATACTGCTCTTATGTCGCGTATAAACTATATATTATATTTATATATTCTACAATACTTAAAATAAAACATACCTTTCTGCTTGTGCGATAAGGTTTAAGATTAATTGTAAAATTTAACATTTGACAGGTATATCTACGTAATAATGGTGGCCTCATTCATTAGCATAATCGTATGCACCTTCCTTTCTATCCTTTAGGTAACGAATTGCTTTTTCGAGTTTAAATTATTGGGAAGTGATTATTTTAAATATCACGTAACAAAGAACACTAACTTTAAGAATGTTACATCATCATCATCATCATCTCAGCCACAGGACGTCCACTGCTGAGCATAGGCCTCCCTGATAAAGATAAAGGTAATGTAAAAAAGATATTAGTTTTAATTTGACCTGATAAAAGTCGCAGGACGACGTTGGATGCAGGCCGCTTCCAACCGGTTCTTTGGGAAAATTATGGGGGAGAAAGTTACATATTTAATTATAATTTTCTACCGACTTCCAAAAAAGAGGAGGTACTCAATTCGACTGTATTTTTTTATGTTTGTTAACTCGTATAACATTCAATTGGGTCGACCGATACTCAAAATTATTTTTTGTTTGAAAGCTGGTGATTCCCGTGTGGTCCCATTTAAACTTCATAAAATTCGGTCCAGTAGTGTTTGAGTTACACTCCAATAGCTGAATAGAATGGAAGACGGTACTAAATTTTTCAAATTGTACTTGTATAAATTATTAATATAACATTTTGTTTGATATTCCTTCGACCGCTATGCTTTAATAGTCGTTAAATTAATAAATTAGAAAGTAATTAGTAATGATGTTTGATATTAATTTAATAGCATTTTACATACTTTTTTAATTTTAGGTTTTTAATTTTTAATTTTAATTATTGATATACCTAATTAATACTGTGTACAGGTAATACAGCTTTTATAAACTAAACATTATTGAATTTCAAAATACCTTAATCATCCACGAAAAGGTGATCCTCAAAGTATGCTATTACAAATTTTCCTCGTAATAAATAAACATAATTCATAAACATTCTAACAACAGAGACTATAAGACCAATGAGTCTATTAGCTACATTGAGTTGAGTCCAAATCGAGCCTGGACCCTGTTAGTGTAAGAGCATCTTGCAACAATATAGTTTTAACGATAAGCTACACAATTTACACTCGAGACACTTTATTAATACACGTCCTTGGCATAGAACAAGGGCTACAATTAAGGCAGATGCATACTGCGTGTAGTGCAAGGGCGGGTGTCCACGCTCGCTGCACAATGCGCCAAATGACGACCACCCCGGTACGCAAATGAAGAATATTGTCGGACGCCCTGAATGCTCCTTAATGATGGGCCGCCACGCCGCCGTGTGCTAGACTTGTCACCCGCACGACAATTGCGCGATTGTCAACTGTTAATTATCTGATCATTGTGACGGCTAGTGATGAGGTGGACCGGGCATAGGTCGGTTACGGATTAAGAGAGATTAAGAAACTAATGAACTGATGGGGCGTCTTATACGACTTATCGATACTTGATAAAGTGTACTAATTAATCAAATAAAATATACTTGGTAACCTTATAATAAAAAAAAATATAATGTGCATTACAGTAATACACAGGATATTTTTTTATTGTTATACTATTACATTAACTTATTTAATAGTAAATTTTTTAATAAGTTCTACGTGCGTAAGTTGAACGTATCTCACCATAATATTGATATTTTTAGCATTTAACAAAAACATTTTTACTAATTGTAAAAATAAACACTATTTTAGTGACCCTTGCTACTAACGGGATGATTGTCATTCACCATCATATGGATGTCATCAAAATAGGCAAAACACTTTTCAGTTATGGAGAGTAACTCAAAAACCTTGCTTAACCGAAGTGAATGAAAAACACCAGCTTTAAAATAGATCATCGTATCAAAATCGGTTCACCCAGTCGAAAGGTCCGAAGTATACAAACATAAAAAAAATCAAAAATATACAGTCGTGTTGAGAACCGCCTCCTTTTTTGAAGTCGAAGTTAAAACACACTTTATTTAACAGAAATGATGACTTTATATCCGGCAATAATTTACTGTAGCTGTGTGAAAGGTACTCCATATTATCGGAATCTCTATCCGGCCAAATGACTACTATCACATCTCTTGTCTTGATCCTTATCTGTGTATACCACGCCTACATCGGGCAAATTAATTGTCTACCGTTAATTGAAGATTGAGGGTGTTTAACGGATTGAAACTGAATTGATTTTGTAATTCCTCGGATTCGGTTGTTATAATTGGACAGGAAATGCTGAGCTCAGGTGCGTGATTATAATATTAATAAAATTGTAGATATATTTTCGTCTTTTTTGCATGAAGCTTGTTTGTGGCCCGTATACAGAATTCGTGATATCGTAGGATATAGCAATTTTTTTAAAACCTTTTAAAAAATATCGATATGCAATATTGCCCATTGGAAAACCTACTTCATTTGCTTGCTGAATTCTAGTTAGCGTTCTGATAATCTTATAAGTACTAGATGCGCTACGTAGTTTTACAACGGATAAAAATTATGATAGTGATGATGAGTTTAATATATAATATGGGCAATAGAGAAATGACAATGTATACCCTATGTGCCCTATTCCAGGTCATTTAAAAAGGTAAAAGGTAATAAATAAACAGTCAGATATATAATATATATATATATATTGTGATATTAGTGTGTGGAATGTTGTAATATTTGTAGCAAGTAAATATCTATAAAAAGAATGTACATACTGAAGTAAAGTGCTATCACCTATCACCATACTTATTTTTAAAAGTTTACACACTTTTACTTTGTATGTTTTCCTGTGTCGCGGGAGGCATTTATAATACAAACTAAAAAATAAACGCTTTATTTAACATCGTACTAATTGACTGACGATCGTACGAGCGAACGATGCCATTTCATAATACGATGAATTTGCTACCTGAACTCCGATTTGTGAAAAATATCTGAAGATTTCATGTTATTTCAATTTTCAACAACATTGATATGTTGTTACAATAATCCTACTAATTATATAAACGTGAAAGTTTGTATGAATGTGTTCGAAACAGGAACGCAGTTTGAGCATCTTCCTAGCCGTGGGTGGGTCTTAATTATCTTCTTTAGTAATCTTTGAAGATGCTGTAAAATTCATCAAAACACATTTACGGCGAGTTATTGGAGATTATATTCATATCCTTTACTATGTTCAACTCTAGACCGTTGTGAACCTATATAGGTTGCTTAGGCCGTCGTACTCGTGAGCAAATAAATTATAAAATAACAGTAACATTTATAATTTGATCTGCTCCTTGTTAACGAGGGCACGTTAGATTACCCTGGAGGCCGCCTCAGTAAAACACTCTTTTTCCTATGTAAGAGGTGCTGGAATAATCTATAGGATACTTTTTCATCATCATCATCATCATCATCATCACCAACGCGAGTGTAACCGCAGGTAGCAGCTAATCTATACATCTGTATATAAAAATGAACCCCTATTTCTCCTGGTCACGCTATAACTTGAGAACGGGTGGAACAATCTCGGTGATTCTTTTTGTTGTTTTAATTATTGTCAGGAAAAGATTCTTATTAAAGAAAAATCAAGAAAAGACGGTAGGCTATGGCGAGGCCGAAGGCCGAGACTACTACGCGAACGTAGTCGCGGACAATCGCTAAAATAATATAAAATCTAAAATAGGAGATAGCTTTTACATTATATATTGATTTTCGATCGATCGATTGCCTAGTGGTGGTAAACCTATATGCAATACGTTTGCCTTCAGGTACCACTACATTACCAGATATTCTACGGTGAACAACAGTGCGCAAGTATTACCATGTTGAGCGAAGGGTTTTGTAGCAAGTGAAGTTACTGGATGTAAAGTGCCCCGAAGACGATCATTCGCAATTGTCAATTTTTACGTCATTGATTTCCCAAATGATCGTTTACAAAGGCAATTAAAGCCATTATCATTCGCGACTACGTGATTTAAGGCGAATGATGGAAGTTTTGATGGAAGTCCATTGACAATCGCGAATGACGTAATCAATTGAACGTCTCGCTGTGCTATTGACAGATTTCGGTCATTCGCTCGCTAGTCGAGAATCATGGCTGACTATGGGCGAGAAATTGACGCATCGTATGAAGCTCCATCATTCTCACCTTCAATTGACTCGTTGACTCGAATTGTAGGACTCTCCAAATATGATAAAAATGTAATGGGTAAGCATCCACACCGTTATTCATAATTATTGTTATAAAATCATTTGTTAAAACCTGATATGAAACAGTTAAAATGTCTTTGAAAAGTCGATAACGGTAATTAAAAAACAACAACATTATGTTTTATGCAAAGAATGTTTAAACAAAGTTCCTATTTACAAAAAATGCAATCATTTTAGTACATCCGTTTCTAAGAATTATTTAAACTATAAATCAAAGAGTCAAAACGTCTTTATTACAGTTAAAGAAAAAAATTCCAAAATAAAATTGTCACAGAAAACATCCACAACAAAACTAAAGAAAAACATCTTTATTAAACCTAAAGAAAAAATGTCCTTAGTAAAATTGTCACAGAAAACAATCTTTCCAGCCGTGCGATTCTCTAAGAGCAAACATCGTTGCATCTTTGACAACATCCGTAAAACAAATGAAGAAATGACAAGCAATGTTGGAAAAACAACCTTATTTACAAAAGCGATATCTCAAAGTATTCGACATCGGTGAGCTCGTCGACGAATCATTACAGAATCGCACAGCGTACCCTAATGTACCAATTTAAATAAATTATTACCAAACTAATGATATATTTAACTGAAAATTTAGAACCTGCCAGTAGTAAAGCGCAAGACAAGCTTATGATTTACATTACGAGGGCACTAAACGTCGAAGTCTGTATTGTCGACCGTCTTCCAGCCGGGGGATGTAAATTTACTGCTAAAGATGTTATTCATAGTCGCAAAATGGCTCTGGGCGGTTGTACAGTAACAATGACAATCAAATTTTACTATACGATTAACATTTACTCTGTAGGAACTATCCTTACTGCTGATGTGCTGTATTATGCGTTTTGTTTCGATTAGAAGTGGTTGTTATTTTGGTTGAATAGTTAACTAGAAGGTACTTTTCTACCGAGTTCCAAAAAGGAGAAGGTACTAAATTTTACTGTATGGTTTTTTTTTAGTTTGTTACCTCATAACTTTCGATAGGGTTGAGGGGTGAACCGATTCTCAAAATTATTTTTTTGTTTGAAAGCTGAATTTCCCAGATCGTCCATTGCAGATTCAGATTGTACTTGATGCAGAAGTTTATTATGATCTACCTGCGCCCTGCGAGTCCTCACCTCAACGGATAAATGGCTATCACTCACACTCAGGAACTTTTTGTCATGATAAGAAGTAGCCTATGTGTTAATCAAGAGCAACCTATTTCCATTTCAAATTTAAATCCAGTCCAGCAGATACAGCGTGAAGAAGTAACAAAAACAAATAAATATAAAGATTTATTAACAAATACACACATCACTGCTTTGTAGTAGCAGTAGTAAAACTCTTCGCCAAGATGTAAACGTACGAAGAAGCACAGTAGTATGTAAGAAATTCCATGTCACTATTTATATGTAACTACCCTCTAACTTAAGTTTTAATGAGACCTTGTAAATATTAAATATTTTGTTTTAAAAGTTTTAAATAGGCGATCCTAGCCTGTAAAACGAACTAATTTAAGGATAGTTGTAGCTTAGTTTCTAGCGCTGACTTGTACAAAGTGTGTGTTTATGATAATAAAGAACTTTAAAATCAATCAATCAGTAAAACTCTTTGTGAATGAGTTCAAAGCCAAAGTCAAAATCATTTATTCAGTTTAGGCATCAAATACGCACTTATTACCGTCAATTATTCATTATGATGTTATTTAAAGACTCTCCCGCCGCGTTCCAAAATATATAGAACCGAGAAGAAGCAGCAAGAAACTCGTGGCTTCTTCTTTTCATATAGATTTTTACAATGTTTCTACTTAGGTACTACTATTATTACATTTTATAGGTGGCAGATGACAACTTGCCAGCAGTGGAGTATTCTAAGCATCTTTGTCTTCTATATAATGTCGGTCTTTATAATATGCTTTGTTCAACCTTTTACTGTCAACTTGAATTTTCCCTCTGTGAGCTCAGATATGTGTTTTGGGATTTTATTGTAAAAACGTACAAAACTTCCCAGGAACGACTTAATATTAGTCTTCGCAAGTCTAAAACTAGGTACAGCTATCCTATTCTTATTCCTAGTATTAAAAGGGTGGTGATAACTATTCAAGTTATATTAATATAAATTTTACCAACATACATTATATTAGCAAATACATATAAGAAAGGCAAAGTAAATATATTCATTTCTTTAAATAAATCTCTCAAAGATTCACGGGGCCCTTTTTGTAATAGCTCGAATAGGACGTTTTTGTGTAGGATAAAGATAGTCTCTATATCAGCCGCTGAACCACATAGCAATATCCCATATGACATTACGCTGTGGAATATGAAAAATATACTAAACTAACCGCACAGCAAAACTGAGTCTCCCAGACAGAGTATTTATTTGAGGATTCCATTGTAATTTTGGGCCAATTTTATTGCCTAGGAAGACTATCGCGTTGTCCATTTCGAGCTCGTCAAGCATAACGTTGGACTCCAAATATTGACCGAGTGGCCCGAGCACGAACATTTGCTAAAGTGTACCGTTATCGTATCGTTGACGTATACAAACTATCATGTATCTAGTACAACAGGGGCACAGATAATTCATAGTTTGTACTGTATGCGTCAACAATACGATAACGTTAATCATCATCATCATGGAGGCCTCGTTGTAATCTATTCTTGGATGTACGCCTCTTCCCTTTTTTTCCATTCCTGGCGATCATGTGCCCGGTGCATCCAGTCCCGGCCTGCGTGCGCCTGATGTCGTCTACCCAGCGCTGCGGTGGGCGGCCTCGCCCTCTTATGTAGGCCCTGGGTCTCCACTCAAGAACTCGCCTCACCCATCGACTCGCATCCATTCTCGCAATGTGTCCTGCCCATGTCCACTTTTTCTTCGCTATTGCGACCATTTAGCAATAGCATTTAGCAAATGTTCATGCTCGGGCCACAGTAGGCAAAGAAAACATCAAACATTTGTCTTTTTAGAAATCAGAAGTAAATGTATTTAATAAGCATATTGATCGTTGGTGAAGTACTGCCACCATAACTTTATTCTGCCACGAAACACTAATGTTCGCATTACTGTGTTCTGGTTAGAAGGGTCAAAGATGTCGGCGGAACTACAGGCACAAGAGACTTAACAACTTCATGTCTCAGGGTTACGGACGCAGTGCAGTTCGTCACTTGTGACAAAATGCATTTGTTATAGGCAGAGGTTAACACTTAACACTAGTTGGACCTTGTGCTTGTCTCCAAAATAACATAAAAACACACACGCTCACTTACAAATTTTAGCATTAATAATATAAATACAAGTGTGAAGAACGGAGGCCAATGAGAGTCCTCCCATTCTTCACAGTTTAAACGTAATAGAAATTAATATGTAAGAAGTATTTGTATTATTTTATTATTTATTTCTACATAATCTACATAATGAAATAACCATGATCGATAATCGAATTAATAAATATAAATAATGCAACAATGAGTAAAATTATAATATTATTGTTTAGCGCCCAACAGGGTCCAAGTCTACAGGGACCTTTTACGAAACTATCATAAATCAGGAGAGTTTTGAAATAAGCTTAAAATAACCATACTTACTATCGTACTCCCACCGACACAAAACAGTCAATCACATTTAATTGTAAGCAATATAAATGTTATGCAATATGACTACTTTAAGAGATGAGAGTACGGATCTTCAAAACTTTGACATTGGAACAATGAAACTAAGTTTCAAAAGTCAAGTCAAAGTACGCGAATTGAGTGATTTGATAATACGTCATCAAAACTTCTATCGTAATCCATTATTATTGTAAGGTTGCTATATTGACGTGGTGGTAACAAATTTAATGGTAAGAATGAAACATGATTACTTTAAGAGGCGGGAGTAGTGAGCCCTGATGTACTGTTATGGTATGAGTATAATAATATACATAAGATCTGTATTTAAACATATAGAAACAGAATTAAAATTAATGAATATGAATAATTAGGCTATAGATTTATTCAGGTAGGTATATACAATAATATCAATAATATATTTTTAAAGAACTAAGGTCTGCTACACTGACACTTACACATCCTCGGATGAGATTCGAACCTGAAACTTCTGACAATCCATGTCAGACGCCATGACCGCTAGGCCAACATACAGTAAGTTACGTGTATAACGGGTGATTAAATTTCATAAGCTCATAATTTGGAGTTGGAACCAGCAGAAAAGTATACTCTACAAGTACTTGATGAAATTTAAATCGAACCACACGGGAAGCACCAGTTTTCAAACGAAGAATATTGAGAATCTGTTCACCCAGTCGAAAGTAATGAGGACACAAACATAAAAAGTACCTACCTCCTCCTTTTTTTGGAAGTCGGTAGAAAAGTACTATCAAATCTTATGTTACGACGTATATAAATAAAATTAAGGTTTAATATTTTAGGTTTTTGTTTTACCCTTTTGTAGATACTTGTACATCTAGGTAATTACAAAACGGTCATATTATTCATGTTAATAACTTTATTTGCTTTTCTTCTCTAACGTGACATTGAGTTGGGGGTCTCGGTTATTTGGTAAGTGTCTAAAGTACGGACCAAATTGTAAAGTTACGCAAGAACCAAACATAATTTTACGGCAAGAGCCAACTAAACAAACAATGTCTTAACGAAATCGTCACTTTTTATAGCAAAATCAACACACGCCGTCCACGGTCTGAGGTCAAGAGTTTCTTATATTAGTCGTTCTGAGGTCTCTTAACATTTGTAAGACCGTTGAGATTTATGAGCAGTTAACCCAGACCTCGACGATTGAATAGTTAACAGTCAGTATGACTCAATCATAGTTTCACTTGAAGTTACTGGGAAGCATTTGCCTCAACAAAGTAGTGATGACGGCCCTCAACGTTAGGGGCTGACCTTCCACCTTGAGTTTGATCTTCCACCTTGGGTTTGCGGAGGGGAATTCACATTACATGGTATGTATGGATCATAATCAGCCCATTTTGTTTCCACTCTTGAGACTCGAGCTTTTCTCTCAGAGAGAGAGGAGTTGGGCCATAATCCACCACACGGGCCCAGTGCGGCTTAGTGGATAGGTTAGATTCAGATTCAGATTCAGATTTATTTATTGTATGTATAGTGGCCAATCCATGTCGAAGTTTTCAGGCCACCCGAAGGCCTTTGACATAGCCTAACGACCGGGTAAGCCCGGTTGTCCTAAGACAACCGGGATCCAAACAACCGGGACCGACAGCTTAACGTGCCCTCCGAAGCACGGATGCGCTCAGTTGAACAATGCCACTAGCGGTCACCCATCCAAATCCTGTCGCAGCAAGCGTTGCTTAACTTGTTGATCGGTTAAGATCGCCAAGTCGAGCTCCGCTACGAGCGCTTCATGTATGGATAGGCGATTTCATATAGCTGACACAGATACGACACCAACGTATTGTAAGATGGCGTTAGCAGAGTTGGTAGTGACTAGAGACCCTCATAGAGTACTTTGTATACAGGATTCCAAGGTCCCAAGACTATGCGACATGAAGGGAAAGTCTACCCCTTAATATTGTTGATAGGAGGCTGAAACGAGACTTTATTTTATGTTTAAAGTTAGTAATACTGCATTCAAAGATTTTCTAAATATTACGCACTTCGTCTGTGGGCATCGAACCGAATCAAGTGTGAAAAAAACAGCCTGTATTTTTATGTTGCCTATCGAAAGAATTGACAAAAAATAATAATTCTTCTTAAGTAAGATATTACCTCAAAAGAAAGGAATAACGTAAAATGTTTGATTAGAAATTATTAAAATTATTTACTTAGAAATTCAATTCAATTCAATTCAATTTATTTATTTCAGACAAAGTCCATAGTGTTACTAACTAGCACAATACAAGAAATAATACATCAAATTTTAAGAGACGAGGTAAGAAATCTCTCCGCGCGGAGCAATAAAACTTAATTTTCCAACAAGATGGAGTATGTAGTCGGAAAGCAGCAGAGTTTCTGAATGAATGTTTTCCTATTTGTTTTGCATGTCTTTCGCGACACAGGGAATCCTAGAACAAGGCAGGTAGTGCGTGAAAGGGTGGATGGATGATTGTTATTCAATCACGCTAGAACAACCGGATTGAAATTTGAAGATACTCGTAGGTGAGGCGCTGTAATAACACGTAGGATACTTTTATCTTCATCATCATCCATCACTACGCGGATGAGATCGCGGGGCAATGAATGAAAATGTGTTTTTGTGTTTCCACAGCATAGAATAGAATAGCAGACTATAGGATACTCATAGAGCTATGTTGTATACCGCTGCCGTAGACTGAGCATATTCTCCGCCTACGTATCGTTACCAAAAAGTCATTTAGTCTGCTTCTTCGTCTTTGTTTTTTTAACGTTACTCGGATGGCGAGAAAAAAAAGCAACACTGGCTGTCGATAACTTTGTTTAATATTCCTAAATTAGTGTTTCTTCCAGTTTTAACGTGTATGTTGGCGATTCTCTGAGAAACTTCATATTAAACACTTATTATAGATTTTATACAATTATATTACCTAGTATTTATTAATTCAGCAAGAAAACTCTCTCAAAAACAATTATACGCAATGTGTATATTTTTAATAATAATAAAAATGTACATCGATCCACATTTATTATTTCTATAAAATAAAAACTTCTGTCAAACGGTCAAATCAACTTGTTACAAATTTTAACAAATTGCTAATTCCTTTACAAATAACATAAAAATGGTCATCATAAACAATTAGACTTTCAATTATTTAACGTCGATTCTTTAGTATTATTAGTCATTTAACGCCACCATTAAATAACTAAGTAACGCAGTATACTTACTTTTTTATGGGATATGTTGGCAAACGAGCAGGCGGCTCACCTGATGGTAAATGATCACCGTCGCCCACGGACATCCGCAATACCAGAGGTCTCGAGAATTCTTTGCCGGCCTTTGAGGAAGGAATAGGCTCTTTTCTTGATTGTTTTTTTTTACTATTACATATTCTGTGCTACCAGCAAGTGATAAATATTAAAGACGTTAAACTGCCAGTTTTAGGATATGAAAACTCATAGTTTTTGGCGGACACAAAAAGAGGTTGGCTTGCCTTCGTACTCCCACCTACAACCGTCTCGCCGTCCGCGGTATATGCGCCGGTACTACCATCTACGCTACGATGTGTCATCTGACATTGACGTGTAAATACTTAGTACATATTGTATGCAAATATTATGTCATCATGTAATTAAGTCCTACAATAACGTGCTGTTCGAGCTATATACGAAATTGATCTCTGCGAATCATTCAGATATTTATTTAAAGAAATCAATATATTAACTTTGCTTCCTTATATGTATGTATTTGCAAATATAATGTATGTAAAAAATACATTAATATAAGTTAATCATCATCACGCAGTGCTATCTGCCACCCATAAAATGTAAAAATAGTAGTACCTTAGTTGAAACATTGCAAAAATCTATATGAAAAGAATGGCCCCAAGTTTCTTGCCACTTCTTCTCGGTGGGCTCTATATATTTTGGAACGCGGCGGTAGAGTCTTTAATTTACACTATAATGAATAATTGACGTTCATAAGTGCGTCTTAGATGCTTAAATTGAATAAATAATTTTTAGTTAAATGGTTAAACCGGCAAACACTCAGCGGCCTTCGCTGCTAGACCACGCTCTCCATGAGGATGGGCATCAGTACTGCCCGAACACCGGTCGGAATATAACGACTAGATGATAAACGTGAGTGTTTGCCGGTCTAACCATTTAACTATGAGTTCTCACGGAAGTTTTATTGAAAATAATTTTTACTTCGATTTTTACTTTCAAGTTTATTATTAGTTTCATATGTACTTTAGAGTTGTATTTTGTACGCCAAAGTTTATGATGACTATGAGTGTAAGTCAGCGATCACTCTGTTTCGTTTGCTATATCCACAATTCTAAAGATACGCACATGTTATTAAAAAGATACCATATTAATTACTTTTCACTATATATTTATTTAATAATACGACATTCTTATGTCATGTGCGTAGAAAAAAAAATCTATAAAAATGCATGATATTTGATTTGTGAATAAGGCTTGATTCACTGTCACTGTCCCATCCATCCTGGCAAATATACCTGCAATCCATCACAGCGTTTTTTATTCGCATAAGGGCTTATAAGTATTAAGTTGCTGTAGTTGTACATTGCCGATCGAGCAGCTCGCAGGTCAGCGCGAATATCGAACAAAGCTTCGGCTACCGATACCGGTTAAAATAGAAGCATTGCAAACGTGATCGAGAATACTAGTGATGTATAAAGATAGATATAATTTTAGTTTCTATCAAAGTATAGTGAGTATACACTACACAACACTACACTCTTACACTACACTATACTAAGTAAAATATAGTGTAGTATAGTTAAGGCTTTATCAAACTGAAGAGGGTATAAAGGCTGGATGGCGGTGACGAGGTGGCAAGGTGGAGACAGCGTCGACGTCATCGAACGAGCGCGCATTACGTTCGATTGTAGGACCAGGCGGTGGCCTAATTGCCAGCATTGTGTCGGCATGCAGATGTGAATGGGCTTTGATTTCGGCCCGGGGACAAATCGCTCGTTACGGCTGCAGGTAAACTTTCATTGAGCGTCGGAAGGCGTCGGACGTGAGAGGCGGCCGACAAAATGCCCTCGTTATTCGCCGCCGAATCACTCGCTCATTGTGCTCCGGGAAACGGTAGACGCGGTCGCCGAATCACGAAAAAGACTTTAATGAGCCGTGAGAAAGTCCCAAATGAACGATTGTGCACCAGCTTCGTTTAATGAACGATTGATATTAAAGTGGCGTTCATTAAAGCGAATCACGGATCTTTGTGTACGGACAAAGCGACCGTAAACATCTCAAATGTTTGTTTTAGATATGATGGAGGATTTCGGTTTCGGGGATTTCGGCAATATTGAACCACCTGTTACTGAGGATGAAAAAGTGAGTGTTGGGACGAGAGGCGCTGCTGCCCCCACTTTCCCCACTTCCCCCCGTGATCCAATTCGACACCATGCCAATTAAAACCTGACTCCTGGCGTTTTGACATGTTGGTATGGAATGCGTTAGATTTAGCTAGCCGTGTTGAATTTTAATTGAATCAATGTTCCAGTATTTGTTATATTAATGGACACAAACGAGTGCAGCAATGCGTGAAACAGCACGAAGTATATGCAGAGCATTTTATAAAGTACGTAGATAATGCTTGGTACAGGTAAAGTAATTATGCATTACAAAAAAAAAGTTATTGTTTCCCGCTGGCAAGTTCCAACAAATGGACACTCTCATGCGCGACGAGGTTGTTCCGACAATCAGATTTTACGCAAAATAATGTTTTGGCTTGCACACATCGCAGCAGGTATATAATAATTATAATTATATGCAAAGACTTGCGCGTACGTATTACTAATATAATTCAGTGGAACCTGGTTAATTGTGATCTCAAGCAAGGGACCAAGAATGTTGTACCATTTATTGAGGGTTTTCATTAATCCAGTTTTCCAATTAGGCAGGTTTAAAATTATAGTTATCTCATTTACAGAAGCTCCCGCTTATGGAGGTCGAAATGTACGGCTATTCCATTTTTAGAGGGAGAATAGTCCCTTGTTTTTAGGCGAAAACCTGAGATACTGACAAACAAAGCGTGTGCGAAAGACATTCTAATGTTTGTAAACAAAAGTGTCAAAACCTGTCCCAACCCGATTAATTTGTCTCATTTATAGAGGGAATTGAGTTACAGAGTCCCAATTATAAAGGTAAACATCGAATAAATCCTAGAAATCAGATCTCATTTACCCAGATTCGAAAAATCCCATTAAGAGGATTGCATAGCTAGTACTTTCCATGCTAAAAGAGAAAACTCTTCTACCTCTTAACATTGTCCGATTTCAGTGATTTTTTTTTTCATAGAATCATGACATTGTTTACTATGCCCGTACGTTTTGATTTTTTCAGTTTTTTAAGCTCTAAAAAAGGAAATTTATAGTACTTTGAAATCACTGAAATCGGACAATGTTAAGAGGTAGAGAAGAGTTTTCTCTTTTAGCATGGAAAGTACTAGCTATGCGATCACCTTAATAGAGGTAATTCAATGAAAAAGTACCGGGACCTCATTGCAACTTTCAATAATAGAGGTTTCTCATTTATCCAGGTCCCATTTAACCAAGTTTCATTGTATTATTAAATAGATGTAAGATTTGTGAGTTTGTTTGTATAGGAAGTAATCTCTTGAACTACTAAACCGATTTAGATGAAATTTGTTAAGGAGATATATTATATCCCGGGGAAGGACATAGGGTTTAAAGGACACTTTTCATAATCAGTCTCATCATCTATAGCCACATGTCCGAAACCACTGGTTGAACCTAGTGTATCACTATATGACCTGCGGGCCTACCAGCGTCACTTATTGCGAACAATGAATTGTTCGGCTTTTTCGTACCATGACTGCATAATCAAGCATAACATACAGCATAAGTACGGGAGCCCACAACCAAAATTTTTGTCTCATATAGCAATACAACCAAAACCACATCAAATTGATACCTAGATTCGATTATCCTGAACCCGAAAATACCAATATCAGACATATTCCGCGTAGCGTTTGACTGACAGAGATTTAAAAAAAAAAATATCGTACAGTTTTTAGTAATCCCGGCAGCCATACGAAAGGTTTAAAATTAAAAACATATTTATCTGGGTTGCTATAATACTGCCGTTCTCAAATGAATGACTCGATTGTAAGTCTTGAGTTCGAGGGCCAGTAAATCCGTAGTAAAAGAGTGAGAAAGCGGGTAGACCATTTTGTCTGTTCTTAATAACTTCGAACTTTTTTCACATCGACCCGCATTTTCAGTCTACCCGTGAACATGTTGCATGTAACTGCGGCGAAATATCGGGAACTCCAAAACCTGCCTAATGGTGGTGTACATCCCGTGAGTACTAATTATAATGTAGTTAACAACCGCGAAAGTCTAAAACAGTCTGTTTGATTTTCACCAAATAATTAAAAAAAAATTAAAGCACTAACTAACACCTAGGCTGCTTAGTGTAACCGAACATTACAATTTTACTGAGAATAACTCCATCCCGACGGTTAAAATCATATAGAGTTAAAACTCCTAGTGGTCATGGTGACATGAATTGTGCGAAGACGCGGGTCCGAATCCCGTCTGAGGATGTGAATTTTTATCTCTAAAAATGTAACGTCTCTATTTGATTTTAACTGTCTTATGAAAACGGAGCAACTTCTATTCAACAGCAAGGATATCCAACGGCAAGAAAAGATTTTCAAACTTAACTTTCATATTGATGTCGCGACCCTTCATAATTTTCTACCGACTTCCAAAAAGGAGGAAGTACTCAATGCGTGATTTTTTTTCAAAATTCTTTTTGTTTGAAAGCTAGTGCTTCCCGTGTGGTTCCATTTAAATTTTTTTGTTTTCATCAAATTCGGTTAAGTAGATTTTGAGTTGCACTCCAATAACTGAATAAAATGGAACTCGGTATAAAATTTTTCAAATTCTACTTGTTAGTATATGATTTTTAAGCACTATCGTCTGCTTAACGAAACCAAACTTTGCAATTTTAGAGACTAAGTTTTATTTTAGAAAAATTAGAAATACAAATGTTTCTTAGCCAGGCATAATATTAGCAGAGCTTGGTTAATTGGTTGAATAGTTGTTTGATTAATATTTTAAACTTCCTTTGTATACCAGTTATCGCAAATTTTCAAAGATACCGACTAGTTTTGTGTAAGAGTTATTTTCATGTTAATATTAGTATAAAAGTCCCTTGGACGACAACGCAGACAGTCAGACAGTCTGACAGGTGGTAGGGTGCCGGCAGCGCAACGGCCACAACCTGCCACCATATGCGTACATGAGTTTAAATTAAAAAAATAATTAACTAACTGACATACTAACACTATATATAAACACACACACCCTCACACCCTCATCTACATACAGTTCATAAAAACAGTGAGCTGGGCTATTAACATAACTGTTATTAGGTTCGTTATAAAAAATACCCTGTTTCTTTTAGTGCCTATTCAGGTCTAGCTCTAGTATACTATACGTATAAAAAGGTAGTAACTACGTAGGTACTTAGTTCAAAATAGTGCAGAGGTTTGTATAATCGTGTTTCACAGAGTAAATATTTTACAAATATAAAGTGCAAAACGTAAAGTAAGTAATAAATAATAATAATCATAGTAACTAAAAGTATAATTATAATTTTAAAACTGACTTCTAATAATCAAGAGGTTCCAAGATGACGCGCATTGATGAACTTTTTACTAGGATATTTGAATTTGATAATTATTTTCTTGTTAGATAGATTCTTATTCCTATTTAAATAAAATTATGAATATAGAATTTTTCTCTCTATAAATTTCAATGTTTGAGATCGCTAAAGCAGACGTTAATGCTTTAAAAAGTAATTCTATAAAAATTACAAGGGTATCAATACGAAAGTTTAAGTATTTCTAAATAATGCTTCTTTCGGTTGGATGGTACTGTTAAACTGTCCAATAGATGTCGCTCCGTCCCGCAAGACGGTAAGTCAAATAGAGAGTTAAAACTCGATGCTCGGACCCGAACCTCGGTGGCCTAGTTGGTCAATGGCGTATAACAAATTATGATACGTAATAACAAATGATGATTGAAATCTTGAAAAATGGCGGCTCTATGTCAGTTTGGACAACTCCAGTAAGCAAAAATGTTAGTAAGTTGATGACTGGAGCTGACAAAAGTGACATAGATCGGCCATTTTTTTCGATTTCAATCGACGTTTTTATTGGCAACTGAGATACATAATAACCGGTTACTGTTAACTGGTTACTTGTTGATGTCAATAGTCAGAAATGCAGATTTATAATTATACCAGCTCACCCGCCAGCGGCTTAGCTCGCTTGGTCTGGGAGTGGTGGTGGGAGCTCCGCTTTGGGATTTCGAGGCCCTGTGTTTAATACCCGGGTAGGACTGTGGGTTTTTCTGACAATGAGATTCCCAATAGCAGTGTGTAGTCTGGAACAGTGCCCCGAAGATGGCAATAGGCTCGCCCCCTATTACATGGCACCAAAACAAATATTATCCCTCTGGCGAAACGTAGGTGTTTCAAACACCGCTGCCTTCGAGGCTTGGCGATTTGTTATGTTGGATTTAAAAATAACATGTATTTCATTATGAATAGTATTAAGTACTCTATAGGGGTAGTATTGCAAAAATATAAATACATGTTACATTCTAAATTATTATTATTTATACACTTCTACTCCCTTAGCCCTAGTAACACGCACACCGGTGTTCTGGTTTTATTATTTAATAACATTATTGATTAATAACGATATAATTAATTAATTAACATTAAGTTTATTAATAATATAGAAGTTCATGCGAGCCGACTAATTAATCGAGACCGTAGTTTTATATGAGACCGTGTAAAATATAATATTGTCCAAAAGATTAAGTGTCCTCCTGAAACTTCTGTTGGTGAATGTAGGGGTATAATGGAAGCTATCAGTTATATATTGCTGTTCAAATTAAAGAAAACTGTTATTTTTTCTGTCTCCTTAAGTGCTCTTCAAGCTTTTCAGAGTAATCCATTTAAAATAGTTTCCAAAAACTGGATTATATTTAAATGCAAGGAAATGTTAATGAGATGATCAGAATTCAAGCTGCCATCTTGGATTTATGTGACAGATCTAGATAAACAGTTTATAGATGGGAGCTCCGGAGTCCGGACTCTATTCTTTCCATATACCAAATTTCATCGAAATCATACAGATATACAGTAGAGCGATCAAGCGGACATCTTGGATTTATGTGCTGGATCAAAATAAACAGTTAGGAGCTCCGGGCTCTATTCTTTCTACATAACAACCATTCATCGAAATCTATGTGGACGTTTTTAAGTTATACGTGAGCAGACAGACAGACATTTTTTCAAAAACGTCTTATCTCTTAGGTGTTTTTACGTCTTCTGACCCACAGTTTGTTTATTTTGTTCCTATTACAGACTTTTTGGCCTATATAGAAGATGTCTTTCTTTACTACAATATGGAAACGGTAGCGGTACAATAGTCTCTCATATTACTTTATTACTTATTTACAGTTTTTTCTTCAATCATATATACGACCTAAGTAACTACCTTAACTAGTAAATTAATACTCTCCTAAGTGAGTATTAATGCAAGTTACAGTGCAAACTGCTACCTGTTAGACCTGTAATTAATTACGTATTACATTGCCATCGAGCTGCCCTAGCCTTTCACTTTGAGGCGCAGCCCGAGGCTTTCATTTCAATGCTCAACTTCTCAGACATTGCGTATGGTAAAGGTCCTTCTCTTAGTTGATTAATTACTTATTAAGAATTAGACTTTGTTTTGGAGAACTTGTTTATTTTGATTAGGGTAAACTAACTTATGTCCGAGTCGAATAAGGTTATTGCGATCCCTCGCTAATTAGCCATTGAATCAGGATAAAAATGTGTTTTCTCTAGGTGTAAAGTATAAGTTCGTTTTATTATATTTAAATTTCATCAAAATCCGCTGAGCAGTTACATCGAGTACGAGCATAGATCAAACGGGGTTGGTTACCGCTATGAGTACGAGTAACAAACATACATAATCATTCGTTTAAAACTATCAATAAAATTATTATTACCAATAGCTACTTCTTAATCTCTTACTCTCTGGGTAAGCCCAGTGTGTAACAAAAAAGTGTAGGTGTGCATTGTACTTTTTTTGTGTTAGTTAAGACGAATCGAATGACGTTGATTTATCAAAATTCGTTAAGCCGTTGAGTGGTTACGGCGGACATCCGAATAAACATACATACAGGTCATATACGTAACCCTTCTTTTGGGCTCGTCACAGTCGGGTAATAATATATATATATATTTTTACGTAAACATCTACCGACTATACTGCCATAAAACAAGGTTATTTAATTTCAGGTAGAATTAGCGACCGTGACAAGCAGTATCAAATACCTAATTACTGCTTTAGGACGAAAATATGATACAGGGCGGAAAGACCTTGGTTTGTTTTATAATTCCTTTCCATATTATTTACTTGTTGTCTACTTATTAGCGTTAATAAGAGCGAACGTAGGTAAATTAAATATATTAATAAAATATTATTTAATGTAAAATATAATTTACTTTATTTCCATGTTTATTATAATATTATTCATTTGTGTATTTTAATCAAGTACATTTTACATCAAGATTTCATACCAGTCATGAATGATATGAAATCATATCGAATTGCGAAGACAGATTCAGATTTTAACGTGATGCCAATATTTCATCTCAAAGGCCGCGTTCACAGCGCGGTCTTGGCCCTCACGCGTTCCACTCCTGCAATTACGTGCTTGTGTCATATTTACAGGCTACGTAATTGCCATTCAATTACCGGCAGGGCTATTATGTATCTCAGTTGCTAACAAATGTTGATTGAAATCTTGAAAAATGGCGGCTCTATGTCAATTTTGGCAACTCCAGTAAGCAAAAATGTTAGTAAGTTGATCACTGAAGCTGACAAAAGTGACATAGAGCGGCCATTTTTTCAGATTTCAATTCACATTTGTTAGCAACTGAGATACATAATACCCCAGCGGACCAACCCGCTGCACGTTTAAACGAGACAAAATACACCTATCGATAGTTACCTCTCGCTCTCTCACCATCAATCATCGAATACCCCCCGTCGGGCACTCGTAGAGCTGGGACAACAAAGCGAGTATTTCGGATGAACAATACTCGATAAGTGGGCAAACGCCACGCTTAATTGATTTTACAATTGATTTGAAATCGAGCGTTACTTAGCTGGATTATCCACCTCGTCTGCACGTTCTCTGTATTCAATATGTGCTGGGCGAATAAATAGTGGTAGTATAACATTCATGAATGGAAAAACACGTCATTTCTCCTACTAACATTGTAATTACTTCACTACTAATTATAAAGAACGTAGTAGACGTTTGTAGTCTATTTCATTAGTATGTTATATGGACCCAAATTATGAATACATATTTTTTAAATGCATCGGGATACCAGGCTACGATAACTACTCGAATGGGTATAAGCTAAACTAATGACGTTTTTCAACTGAACGCGAACGGTTTTCGGAGGATTTCAGGATTGGCCTTGGTACCACATTCGTTATGCCAATCTGAAAGCTGGGACTCAAGGGCGAGTCACAAGCCAATCCGCCAACCCGCTCTGTGCACATGTAGTGGATTATGTCTCACTAGTAACTACTTGTCTGTGATTTCGTCTTCATAAGATTTTTGCGCTTAAGGTTATCGTGATACCTCTGGAATTACCGTTTCAGAATAAATAATAGCATATGTGTTAATCCTGGGTGTAAGTTTTTTCATTTCAAGTTTCATACAAAAGCATTTAGATTATTGTTATTATTATTTATTTATTGATCTGATAACGTCATAAGACAGTTACAATTAAATCACAATTATACAAAGAACAATGACACACATACTAAAAAAATCACAAAGTCATAAAAACAATATAGATGTAAATACAAATTACGCATTTGAGATTGATGACCAATCATGAAATCAAGTAAGGTTATCAACCTCAAATGAGTTGTCAGGGTTTCTTACATTACTATTCCATTGGTCAGGTACATTTTCACAATGTTTCCTAATATCTAAGATCATGCTTCTCCAATCGTCAAAAAATAAATCACAATCAGTGCTGGTAGCAAGGAGCTCATTGAGATGGCGGCGTGTATAAGTGGCGACATCGTGCGCGCCACAGTGCTAGTTGTACTCACTACAAACAAGTTGCGCGGCCGACAACGCCTATTCGCTGGAGCCCACGAATTGTCAGGCGCGAAGAGCGTACAACTAAAGTAAGTAGCTGCATGGAATCAGTCGAGCCTCTAAGTATCTTACAGAACATTGTGAGCTGATCTATCAGTCTTCTCAACTCTAGTGAATTATAACCCAGCTGGCCAACAAAAACTTAGTAGGGTACAGAAATGGATAATAGCCGTACAATCTTTTGTACAACGACCTTAGAAAAACCTTTTGTATCTTCTCGAGCATTCGGGCGTAGGTGACATGGTGCAGGTTCCAGACGCATGCGCTTGCCTCAAGCTTGCTCTCTCGGGAGCTTCGGGGTGAATCGGCACAAAAAGTAGGATCATAGTCGATCCAAACTTCATACAAATTCATTGGGCCTTCCAACACAAACAACACGTACGAACTTGCGCTTTTAAATATAATATTAGTGTGATGCTCCTCTCTCTCTCTCTGTGAGGTCCGTAACCCAGCAGTGGTACCGTTATTACTACATAGTTATTCTATATAAGTATATAATATACACGAGATATTCAGTCTTTGGCCATGACATCGGTCTACTTGGCCCTACACTTGTCCCTTAAATTGTACTGGTGCTTCTGTTATCTGTCATTGTCAAAATTTCTCCGGAAAATGAGATGCACAAGACGTAGGGTTTATACAAGACTGTTAAAACACGATGTAGGGTTTAGACATAGAGCTCACATTGAAAAATATCGATATCTGGCTTATCGGTTATTGGACAGCCCTACAAGGAATTACGAGCAGCCACAGGTACGCTATCAAGCCATTGTACCTTCACCCTGTATTTATCCCTTTGAGTCTAGGACCAATCTTTCAAAAATATAGGTATTATAATATAGTATTTTATGGCTATAATGTATGAAAAAAAAATATAAAAGTTGTCGACGTAATAAACGTTCTATACTTAATGTAATTTTTTTGTATTATTATTTAAAATGATATTCTATTGCTACAAGGTACTTGAGACTTCACTAATCTTAAACTAGAATATTTTAGATTAGTGAAGTACTTAATATAATAAGGCTTTAATGTGTGGTGTTATAAAATATAATCCCAAGAGACATAACAGTGTAAACGGAATAATAGGTATCAGTTGGTATAAAAATATTTTGATAAAAATCGTTATATTATGAAATAGAAGCATTATTTGGAAAACAAATCTGCTGGGAGAACTCCCTCTTTTGCAAGAAGTGTAAAATTAATATCATAGTAAAACTACTTGAAGAGAACGGACCACGAGTTTTCATGCACTTCTGTTTTTTACATGACCGTTTAAATATGTTCGAATATAAACCAGCATTAGGAATTAGGTATTATATTCATCTATGTTAGGAATAAATCGCAATACCATACCCACAGCAATCCACAGTTTTACCATCATTGTAACTCGTAAAGTTGTACATTTGCCATTCCTCGAAAAATTTAAATATTTATATTTGCATCTAGTTAAAGTCGTATTCAAGTAGCCAAATCACAGTCAAGTAAATAAGTGCGTCATCAAGTCACTGTCCTGTCTAAGTCATGTCTAGTAAAGTGATGGATGCATTAGGTACTTTCGAAAGTGATGACGAGGAAAAAACAAAGTTCCATGATTTTGTACACTTTGCCTACACTCGTGCAACATTACGAACACTTAAAGATTAATTATCCACCACTATTATACGTCAAAACTCGAATAAACACACATCTCGGAAAATTAAACATATTCAACGTTAGGTTTTTTCCAGCCATCCCAACGTCATTCTTGTTACTTCTAATGAAATATTTGGATGAAATATTGATATTTTGTCCAGTGTATATTCAAAAGTTTTAATAAAACATGCCATAACGATACACTAATGTGTTGCCTTGTAATATTAATTAATTCTTCTCTAAATACTTGGCCCTGCAAGAGCAAACTTTTAGCACTGGCCGTGACAGGAACAAGCGTGCGTCTGTAAGCACGAACACTTTTTCGCAGTTTTAATTTGTTTAAAAATAAAAGAAGCCACATGGGTAAAATAAGTATATACCTCATAAATATATATTTATTTTCATAAATTACCTTTTATCTGATTACAATAAGTTTAGTAGTTGTCTCTCAATATATTGACAAAGTCGTTTTATTTGCGACTTTTTTCTTCAAGATACCAGATAAATAGTGTGCAATATATATGTCTTTTTTTTACTTTTAACTGTGCACTGTATTTTTTTCATGTTTGTATTAGTAACTGTGCGACTAAAAGGATAGCGTTTAACGGTTCTTTGGCTTCTAGCAGTGCCTTAACGACCTGTTCAATTTCACACATTTTTTTTACTTTGTCGTTATTTTTTTACATTCGCTCCTACCGCAAATTATGTTTTCAACAATGTTACACGCTATGTAAATTAGGTGGGTTGATAAACAGAGAATATATTTATAATATATGTATGCTAAATATAGCAAATAAATTTAATCTAAGTACAAAGTTACTAATATAAAATAAATCTACCTATTACAATAAAAGTAATTCACTAAAATATTTTTAAATTATAGATATATTATAGATAAAAAAACAGCATTTAAGTCCGTGTCTACGGGTAGAGTGCCCAAATATAGCTGGCAACGTTATCTCGTTGAATAGCCAGGCTGAGGATCGGGCGTTGCCCGAGGTAAGTACCAGCTCTTTGTTCACCTGTAATTTCTTTGATTGACTAAACGCCGTGCATCTGGACCCCAAGAACCCATAGTTTATTAGGTAAGTATATTTTACTGTAGGTATCAGCAAATTAAATAGACAAAATCAGCTGGATATTTTCCAGAGAAAAATCTGCAGGTTGTTTGTTTCAATTACACTTACTAATGAGTTGACTCGCAGCTCTAATTAGCCCCCGCGTTAATTAATCACGGTCTGGACGTAGTTAGAACGTCAGAGGTAAGGGGTAAGTATATACACTTATTCAATAGCGGGAAAAGAAATTACTTTTAGGAATATTACTGATATTTAAAAATATTACTATGACTTTATAAAGTTATATGAATCTCCAGGTTTTAAAAATATTAGGTATATACTGCAGATAGATACCTACTTAATAATTTACTCTCAATTAAATTTCTAATATCAAACCGCGAGCCCCGCGCCTATGTAGTTTTTTTCTATCGACGACTATACCTTGGTTTCTTGAGGGTTATTGTTTTGACTGGAAAAGGAATGCTTACCTTTCCGCCCGAAAAAGAAGTCCTAGTTACGCCCAGACCCATACTCACCTTGCTCTCAAAGTTTATTTTACATGAATTTCGTGTTTGCTAATTAATAGATATTGGAGGTTTGCTAGATGACGTTTCTAAGAATCGTTCGAGGTTTGAGACGTGTAGTTAAAAGTTTTCAACTCGCATGCGTGCGTAGAATAAAACTTCCGCGGCGCTCTAATTATATTTCTAAAGGTTAATTAGGATGCATGTATTTAGTAAAGTTAAATTATCAAGCAATCACCTGATGCAACTGATATTTGTCTGCTTGATGTTCCGCACTTAGTTTGATATTTACAGTCAAGAAGAGATTAGTCAAGATGGCCTCGCCATAACCTCCCGTCTTTTCTTGCTTTTCTTTCATAAGAACCTTCTCCTGACAAAAATTAACACAACAAAAAAGAATTAGCGAGATTGTTGCATCCGTTCTTAATCTGTCCGAATCAGCAAGCCTCATTCGAGGCAAGTTTCATAAATCTATTGTTATTTTTTGTCCTGATGCGGACAGATTAAGTTGTAACGTGACCAGTAGGGCTATTATATATCTCAGTTGCTAACAAATTTAATGTTAATTGTAATCGAAAAAAATCGCTGCTCTATGTCACTTTTGTCAGCTCCAATCATCAACTTACTTACATTTTTGCTTACTGGGGTTGTCAAAACTGACATAGGGCCGCCATTTTTCAAGATTTCAATCAAAATTTGTTAGCAACTGAGATACATAATAGCCCCGCAAGAGAAACAGGGGTTCATTTATATATATTATATACTTACATAGATATTCTAATTAATTGATTAACATTTTCTTTTTAAGTAGACTAGTACGTTTGTACATTTGCCATTCCTCGTAACAATAGGGCTGGCATGGTCGTGACGACTAAAAGTCCCTTAAAAAATTGAACAAAGTCATTGCTCAAGTTAAGTAATGATAAAACTTTAAGTTGCAAAACAAGGGAAATTTTTATTCAAGTTGTCAAAGTCAAGTCACATTTACACAAACAATTTTGTCATCAAGTTACTGTCTATGTCCCATTCTAGTAAAACTGTGGATGCGTTAATAAAACTTACTAAAGCGAAACGAGAAAAACACGAAACATAGTTTTTTTACTTTGTCTACACTCACTAGTGCACAAATCAACGTTATCGAGAAAAATCATGTTTTTTTCTGCCCCGCAATCCTAGTGCTATATTTGCGGCTATCTTTATAAAGCTTAATTTATATCAATAGCTTAATAATAGTAATAATAAGTCATTCACAAATGAATGGTTATTCATTCATTAAATACAAATCTCATCATTTAATTATCATTTAAAACCATATCAATTTTGTTTCACTCAAAATCTACTTGCCATGCTAATGGTGACCATAAAAAATGTATCTGAAAAGTTTCTTGGAGTTCAATACATATTTTTATTGAAATACTATTTGCTATGTGTTGCACATTTTGAAATCTATCACTCATATATTACTCATTATACGTTTATCCGAGTATTTACCATTAACGTATGAGGGCGATTGTACCTAGATATACCGATATCGGGTACATCCGAGTAGAAATACGAAATACTGTTGTGCTTGTGTCGCTCCTCTGGCATCCCGGCACTAAATCATAGGAGATAAAATAATAAGTAACCGATATACCAAGACCACGGAATAGATAGGAGACTAAAAGTACAAGACTATGACTATCTGCAGTCGGTAATGTATTGCCGCGAATGGTGGTACTGACAGCTTATCTTTTCTCAACGCTTTCATAATTCCCTTTTATTTACATATCTCTGTACCATTCAATAAGTAGCTTGTTTATAGTTAATTTTGTAAAAGATTGTCAAGTGATTTATCTCTATCGAGAGGCTCTTATTTTGATTTCAGAACTTGACTCCTTGTTCTTATAAAGGTCGATTTACGCCAGACGAACAAGTGAAGCGCATCAGCCGTGCGATTCTCTAATGATTCGTCGATGAGCTCACCGATGTCAAATACTTTGAGATATCGCCCTTGTACACAAGGTTGCTTTTCTAGTGTTTCTTGTCATCTCTTCATTTGTTTCACGGATGTTGTCAAAGATGCAACGATGTTTGCTCTTAGAAAATCGCACGTCTAGCGGCTGGTCAGCAAAATCCTTACTTACCATTGTCTGCATACTATTTTTCTGTGTTATTTTGTGTAGCAATAAATAAATATTTCATTTCAATTCAAAAATGTCTGTTAATGATAGAAACCTGCGAAAATGCCAGATGTCTGTGGGATCTGACTATTGAACACTATAAAATACATTTAAACTCCTTTTTGTAAGTTGTATTTTATAGTGTTCAAAAAGTCGGCTTGTGTGTGTGAAAAGTGTTCCTGCTTGGCAGGAAATTGCTAATCTACTTGAATCTAACGTTGAAGAACCAAAAAGGAAGATGGACTAGCTTCTTGCATCTTACCACCGAGAAACACTATCAACCATATAATTGACACGAATGAGCAATGAGCATTCGTTCGGCTGATATAAACATATATTGTGCAAGTGTTCTAGTTCTTGGTTCTCATTCTTGTTCGTTGATATTTGGTATGAACGCTGACAACGAGCTTTCGTTTACACTAAAAAATCAAAAAAGAATGAGCATTATTTCTTGATTTTTTTTGTTCTAGCTCTCGCTCTTTGTTCGTTTGATCTAAACCCACCTTATGATAAATTTTACTAAGTTCTTAGTCTGTTTTGCATGGTTTTGGCGGGTACCACTCAAGTGCGCCTACTTAATATCATGTGCCTTAAAAGTAGTTCAAGCACTGTTAGCATTTGAAGAACACTAAGAATTCAAATTCCCCGGCGAATCTCTAAAACCAATTTCTCGAGATGATGAGCTCAGTCTTCGAAGACTTCAGCTTACAGCTTGAGACGCACTGCAACTGTCTTAGACAAGCATGGTTATTTTCCTTGATGCACTGCCTGTGCCTGTGTGTGACGTTACTTGAAAAGGAAACATATAATCACACACATGATAACATGCATACCTTTACTCAACACGTTCCCACGGTCATCATCATTCTTGCCGTCTACCCGAATATCAGAATGTCCGAAGAAATGTCAGACGGTGTTACGACATTCGTTTAATTAAGGGCTACCCGCAGTAAGGTTATGGCTACACTGCAAAATCAGTCCGTGCACTGAATTTTATCTTACACGTACCGTGAATAAAACTCCTCGCAGTTTTTGACAATACCATGCAGCCGTGCGATTCTCTAATGATTCGTCGTTGCACTCGTCGACGAGCTCACCGATGTCAAGTACTTTATGAGATATCGCCCTTATACAAGGTTGTTTTTCAACGTTTCTTGTCATCGCGTCATTTGTTTCACGGATGTTGTCAAAGATGCAACGATGTTTGCTTGAATCGTACGTTCGATTCTCTAACAGCCGTTTTCAATAATCTATCTATCGTCGGTTTACCTTACTAGAGATAGATATTTGACACTATTTGTATGTGCGTTATGTCAAATTCCTTTCGGTAGTAAGGATAACTGTGGATAGATAGAATATTGAAAACGGCCGTAAGAGCATAAAGGAAAGGTGTGGAAAGTTGAGTTTTCACGTGAGACCAGAGATGGCCAAAGATTAAAAAGGAACCGGCTGAACACCCGTACCTCATCACGCCAATTTTATTGAATTTATGCAATGCGTTGAGCAACTTCTTATGTCTCTCAATTGGTAGCCATCTCACTGGTATTTCCTATCTATAGTAATCACTCTGTGTCTGATAAGCAGTGTTTAAATAAGCACCCACGTGGGTTGATAGATGGATAGAAGATGTATCAAGCCACAGATTTTGTTCACCGTGTGAAGTTTAAACCATCAGTGCGTGTACTTAGGTAGGTTTCGGTGGTAGGCTTTGTTTACAGTGCACGATAAGCCTAAAAGATGCAGTTTATTTTCTACATACCTGTATGCTTAAGCGCTGTTTTCTACCAACTTCTGATAATTTATTATATGTTTTTTTATTTTGTATTCTTCCTATTAGCAGTTTATGCGAGAGGGAGGGTGGTGCACACCCCCAAATAGGCCAAAATCATTGTTTTTAGCAGCGGAAGTGTCACAATTTTTTTTTATATCGTTTTCTACCAACTTCCAAAAGTGAGGAGGTACTCAATTCGACTGTATTTTTTATGTTTGTTACCTCATAACTTTCGATAGGTTGAACCGATTCTATATATATATATATATATATATATATATATATATAATAGAATGGAATTCAGTATAAAATTTTTGAAATTGTACTTGAGCATTATGTTTTTTTAAGAGAAAACATCTTAAGCGCGTTGAGCAATTTTGTCAACCAAAATCATGGAACTCGCGTCATTGTCACCGAACGCTATTCATGAGCTACATGTATACTGTGTATATATGTATTCAAAGTTACTTCGTTATCACATCTATCGACAGTCCCCAAATACTGCCTCATTTTTTATTTGTAACCCAGTTGCCACATATAATACAGTAAATTGATGTTGATCAAAGAAAGAAAGAAAGAAAAGTTATTTATTGCCACAAAAGACACAATAATAACAAACAATTTACCTAATATTTGAAACAATAGGGCAATAAGGGGTATGCTCAGCGCATGGCTGCGTAGACACAAAGTCTATGCAAGGCTGATTTTCAGCATGCTCCTTTTCTCGAAGTAAGATGTTGTTCGAGTGCTATTAGAGTTGCGGGTTACATATACCAAAGGTCAAAACTAAAACTGTGCATATAGAACATTCTCACGATCATCACTATTGCTGTTCGCCCAAAGTATCAGAATACACAAAGAAAGTGTCAGTGGGCGTGACAACACGCGCTCAATTAAAGGCATTATTACTGTTATCGCCGCAGTTCATTACGTGAATGGCGCTGTAAGTGTATGTAAGCGGTGCTGCATTATTTGCTGTCACAGATTGGAGCTTCGTTCACCCATCACTAGGCGACACTTGAAACTAGTTTTGAACTGAGGACGCTGGACAAACTTACAGGGCATTTTATCTTGAGACAATATGTTTTTTTGTAAAATTGTAGGAGGACCGATGCTACTCTTAGAGCAGCTTGCGTCAACTGTATTCGGCAGTATATCGTGGTAATGATGTCAGATGTTTTTTGTGTTATTGACATTGTAAAAAGGGACATATGTTTTTATACGGACAACGTATTATTTATTTACTAGCTGGTGCCCGCGACTACGCGTGCGGTGTCTGCGCAGGGTTAGTACTTCAAGTAGCTTATTATTTCTCCAAAAGCAAATTTATCTTTACACCGAAATCTACAAATATGTACATGGTCAAACTCAATTGTTATAATCATATTATTTGAGTACATTTAAATACTTAGTACTTATATCAAACAGTAAACAATAATAATAAAATAAAATTAATCACCATGGAAAAAAACTGTCATTACATTTCATCACCCCTGCCGGTATTTGTATTACACTTCATCACCCTTGACGGTCGCCGAACACGTCTAGTGTATCGATCGAGCTGTCAAATTGACTTGGCTTTTGACTAAGCTATCAGACTGACACAAACTTTGACAGAACTGTCATCATTACGATCTTGACGTAGGCGGAGATCTTATTAAGTATTTGGTCTATGCAGCAGGTGAAAAAGCGTAATATGCTTGGGCACACCCAAACATATTACGCTTTTTCACCTGCTTGGTGGTGGATTATGATGACGATGAAAAGTATCCTATGTGTTAAACCAGT
Organism: Selenia dentaria; assembly: GCA_917880725.1. Taxonomy (NCBI): domain Eukaryota; kingdom Metazoa; phylum Arthropoda; class Insecta; order Lepidoptera; family Geometridae; genus Selenia; species Selenia dentaria. The sequence continues at coordinate 9,509,048 of OU862882.1, read as the reverse complement.
GCCTCATCCACCTCCATACCAAATTTCATCAAAATTGCCTCAGCTGTTTGTGCGTAACAAAGATCCACACATCCATACTCACAAACTTTCGCGTTTGTAATAGATATAATAAGTAATACATAATAAGTAGAATTAGGATAGGAAGTAGGATTTGATGGTTTGGTGAAAACTAGGCTTTATTATAGGAATTAGTTTTCATCATTGAGCTACTATACGTAATAGTAGTTCAGTAGTAGCTCAATGGATTTCAAGTGCTTTTAATAATTTAAGCTTGCATGACAACGTAAATATTTTACACTCCTAAATAATTTGAATTCATTTAATACTATTATACTATATATTACTTCTTATGTATTCGGATTAAGATTTTGTACAATTATTAGTCTAAGAATTTTCCTTCGTAAATATTTACACCAATATCTTCCAAACTAGAGACGACAGTCGAAAATCAAAAGTTGCGCCCAGCTGGGTTATTATGTATCTCAGTTGCTAACAAATTTGGATTGAAATCTGAAAAATGGCCGCTCTATGTCACTTATTTCAGCTTCAGTGATCAAATTACTAACATTTTTGCTTACTGGAGTTGCCAAAACTGACATAGGGCCGCCATTTTTCCACATTTCAATCAACATTTGTTAGCAACTGAGATACATAATAGCCCTGCCGTTCTCAGTTAATAACCATTCGATTTTGAACCATACCTTAAGGTGCTGTCAATTCATGACGTCGATAAAAATTAGGGTTTTCAAAGCAGTTTATCTCATAAGCAGCGATTTATATAAAATAAAAAAAAAATATGACATTTCTAAGACTTATAAGTACACATTGACGGAATTAAAAACATATTTTAACATACTAGAGTACATTAAAAAAAACTTAAAAATACCACTTAATTTTGCTTTTAAACTAGTTTTACTCTTTGTTCACAATTGTATTAGTCAAATTATAAAATAGCAATTTTTAATACATTGACGGATAAGTACTGTTTTTTATTGAATAGTGAACATTATTCTTTTATGAATTTATGTACGTTTCACGAAATCATGTGCTAGGCTGATTTCAAGTGAAAGAAATCGAAAGAATTCAAGCTCTGAAATGACAGTGTCTTAATAATTAGAAAGGTTGTTTAAAGTGTCAATAAGTATCCATAGCACTTGAGTGTAGCTAGCACCGTTAGAGAGACGGAGGGAGTTTGAAGTGTACTTGTAGGTGCATACGTGCATACCTAGTAGTTACTTAACATTTGTCATTGTCATGTAAACCTTCTTGAAAGTCGCGCTTGGAACATGGGAAAACCGCTTGTTATTTATTCAAAGGGCAAATATTCTATTTACTGAATACTCTCGTTTGAGGGTTTATCGTGCTTGCTATGTATTTGTTTTGTTAATGTTAATGTTTTTTTAATTTGTTAATGTTTTCTATGCACAGTAATAGAAGAGTTGAAAGATAAATAATAACCACTATCGACATTGGCACTATGGCTTCAAATGATGAATACACTCGTAGTACTCGTAGCTTAAGGAAGGAAGGATTATAACCCAGGAATAGTAAAAAGTTAATAACTGGCTCCCAGAGCTTTGAATTCTTCCTCAGGATTAAATTTTTAATGAAAATAACATCTTTCAGAAATCCACAGCATGGTGGTAGCCTTTCTAGTGCTTGTCTGGTTAGCTTTGAGTTATTGAGCTAATATGGCGACACCGTGGACCCTGATTCTCCCTGGGGCTAATTGAGACCCCTGACCCCCCGGATTGCCTTAATTGGCCGTCTGGGGGTGGATACGCAAGAGCAATTGACACAAAGCTCCAAGGGTGGAAGTGTCGAAGGGCATAACGCCGGTAGTAGCGCTCTAGTGAAACCGCAGAACACCTCTCGACACCCTTTAGCCATCCACGCCAACGTTACCCCTTTTGTCACCACTCATGGTGGCCTTTATGGGGGGCCCGTTTAGTGGATGGCATGTCATAGTAGTCTCTTCCATATCCTACTATCTCCCTTATCACTAGTAAGTTCATATCAATAGCCTGGCCATTTTACCCAGTTTTGTAATAGGTTATAAGTACCATGTTACCCTTCATCCAACATTCTTTCTGTTTTTGATACTCTGCATTTTATACCAAACTGTTGGCTACAGCCCCACTTATGCCTTTGTAAAGGACCGGACGAACTTCGTGAATTTTTTTTAATATAAGGAATAATAATAATAAATGAGTGTCAATATACAGTAAACTGAAAAAAAAACTAAGTCAATAATAACCAAAATCAATAAAAGTCAATATTGTCAATAAGTACAAAGAATCAAAGTCAATAAGTACAAAGAACAATATAAAACAAATGGCACATCAAGAAAATAATAGAAATGCATATCTAACTACAAATTAAGTCAAGTGAATTTGTCATATAAGAAATGGTTTACATTAGAGTAGCATTTGCCTATTAATTTCTATTCAATTTCTCTTTAAACATTTTATTATTGTTGGTTTCTATTATAGATTTTAAGTGCCATGCATAAACACTTTTGCTCATTAATTTGTATATAATTAATATTATTATATTATACACACATCAACATGGTCTAGGTCTAGATTAGATAGGCTATTAAGGCGCGGTCGTACCCTGATTAAAGAAAAAGCAAAAAAATTTAAACATCTAGTGTAACGAAATAGATGTATTAGTATTTAATGAAAAAAATTCAAAGGTTAGAAAAGCAATAGGAAAAGAGTAATAACCGAATAGAATTCATAAATATAACTCTCTTTCGGCAGAAAAAATCCTGAATAGGTCCACAAAAATAAACTTCCACGTCCAAACTCTCGGAACTTTTAGCGATAACACAAAATTTTTTTAGGTAATACATAGCCAACGTATAGTACTAAAGTAGTAACTAGCATTTTTTCAATTGTGTTAGTATATATCGAAAAATATAAAGAAAACGTACACAATTCGGTATGTAAAGTTTTTTTGGTATTTTTTTTATATTTTTATTTCGTAGATTAGGTCATTATAAGAAACTAATTTCAATATTTTTGTTTTATATTCAGTAGTTATTTTATAATATTTTTTTGAAAATTTGAATCCTATGACGTCACTTTTTTGCACAAATATGTAGTTGCGTTGAGGAGCCAAGAAAAGCACGCGAGTAAAAAAAAAGAAACTAGAATTTACTTTGACACTTGACAGTGACACCTACTAATTCGTAAGTCTCTATTCAATCAAAACAAAAGTCCGCTCGTGTTGTTAGATAAAGTTTTACTTCAATAGTCACACAGATAATAAAATGCAAAAAAGTGACGTCATTTAGAGGTCAATGAAAGTCGAATTATTTCATCGTTTTTTGTTAAAATAAATGGCATCTTATCGTTTTAAAAGGTCAGAGTAGAAAAATAAGGGTTTGTAACATAAAATCTCGAAATGGTTTCGGAATTGGCATAGGTTAATTTTTTTTAGCATACCGAATTAACGCATTTTCGCATTACATCGTCCAATCTAGCAAGCGATTTTCAACTTTACGCAAAGCATCGTAAATTATTTTGAAATTGGGGTTGGACCGCGTCTTAAACAGGGTTTATTTTAATGTGTAGGTGTCTTAATAAAAAGTTAATAGAATTTTAGTTATTTAGGTTTAATTGAAATATACCTAGACTATGTTGATTTGTTTAATTAATAATATTGTTATATAATATTAATTAAGTTTTGATTATTTTATAAATATTAATTAATTTGTATTTGTAAATAGTTTATCATAATTCTATGGTAGATACTCGTAAGTACTTAGGTAATTAGTTAATTTACTCTATATAAATATTTTCTTGTGGTAAGCAATAGTGTTGTAATGTTATGCCGGCAGCTGTCCTTAAGAGCCAGTCAGCTTTTCTAGGCCTAGCATGTGCTAAATCATCCAATACCGCATTATCACCGACCACTAAGCGGGATAATGGTCTAGTACTAGTGATAACATACTATGAATTAGTATTTAAGGCGAAATGAGTTCCAAATTTCATCATTCGACTTCGCGAAAACTTAGTTTTTCGACGCATAAAGCGAATAAACGAAGTTCGAAAAAAAACCTAGTGTAAATTGAATATACGTCCTTATGAAGTATAGGAGCCAATACACGATTGAGCAAACTTGGCTCGATAGAAAAAAATCAGCAACATTCCCTAAATTTTGCAATTTTTCTTACATACTTCGTGGGAAAAACCATTTTTATTCAATTATGGGCAAGTATATTTCAATAAATATATCATATTCGAATTCCCAATGAAATTTACTAGTGAACTATGGACTTCATTATCATTAAAATTTAATCATTTGATTGTACGAAATAAATATAAAAAGTATTAGCACGTATTCATTTGAATTTTCGCATCACATCGTCCATTCTGGTAAGCAATTCTCAACGTTATGTAAAGCATCGTAAATTGTTTTAAAATTAGGATTGGACCGCGCCTTAAACTGACATGGACACTAATGCTAGAATTAACTTTAGAAACGAAACGGGATATTTACTATGCAGAATTATATTTATTATGAGTTCTCGATATTTCGGCACAGTTGCATGCGCCATGTTCACGAGTAAACTTCAGTTCAGTTTCAGTTCAGTTCATTCTAACCTAGTAGGTTAAGATTTAAACCGTTATGGTTAACCTATAATATAATAGAATAGTCAGATATTTAAATAATTAATCTAGTACCATTTTAAAGCGCAATAAGTGTTTGTACAGCGCTGTTCTGCATAACAGGATGCTTATGCAGCGATTTACTACATATTCCTGCCTCAATTTAAACGTTAGTCGAGAGTTATCTGTTATGCGAGCAAAATTAGAACAAACTAAGCTGGGCCCGCGGTATTACTCGAATGGTCATGGATGATGATGGTACAAAGTATCCTATATTCCAGCGGCTCCTCTATCTATACACTAAAGTACCTCCAAACCCATTCAGCAGTTCTGACATGATAGAGTCAGATACAATATAAAACTACATTTTAAAAGAACAGCTTCCAATTGCTGAAAATAATGTTAAAATATGGTTGATTATTGAGCGTTATATCTGTTTACTGATCTGTGTGATATTTTTTTCTCTAAAGTACCTCCAACCAAACCCATTCAGCAGTTCTGACATGATAGAGTTAGATACAATATAAAACTACATTTTAAAAGAACAGCTTCCAACTGCTGAAAATAATGTTAAAATATGGTTTGTGATTATTGAGCGTTATATCTGTTTACTGATCTGTGTGATAATTTTTTCACCCTTTTTAATGACACTTGCTGTAGACGTACGGGATCGATGGTCATTCAACGTCAATTACGCTATGCTCAAGATAGGCGAAACACTTTTCAGTTATTGAATTGTATCTCAAAAACAGCCTGACCGAATGGGATGAAATTATGGGACCACCTCGGAAGTATACTCTATAACAAAATTAAGAATAGAGATACTCTATAACAAAGATAAGAACAAAATTAAATATCAAAATCGGACTATCTGTAAAAAGGTATACGAATTCATACATAAAAAATATACGCGCCGACTTGAGAACTTCTTCCTTATTTTTGGAAGTCGATTGAAACCCTAAAGTGTTTTCACTCATTTTTACTGAATAATACGGAATTACTCACGTAATACTTGTCAGTAAAAATTATTTGTGTGAATTCACTAAAACTGTAATGGCCTTTGCATCCTTTGCACTACGGTTCAGAAAACACCACATCCTAGTTCTGTACTAGTTGTATTCTCTCATTCAAAATTGACTAGAATTGTAACCATTTCATGAAGGCAACCATAACTAATTATCCAATGAAATAAGTCAACGGCAAAAACATATTCTTTTACGTATTACTGTTAGCTACTTATAGACCAGGGTAAAAGCCTTTAAAAATAATAAAACGTGAAAAAAATTGTAATTAAAAAAAAAAAACGAATTCGAGTTTTTTTTCGATTTTTTGCATTTTCTGAGAAGATTTACTATCGTAACATATTTTTTTTTCACCATCGGAAAGTAGAGATTTCAACGAATAGAAAACATACCAACTTTTTGAAAGAAGCTGATATTTTGACGGGTGAATTTTCGATTGAAAATTAGGGTGCTTTTTCGATATTAATTCAAAATAAGGTGAAAAAATAAATATTATTAATCAAATAAATTACAGCGTATTTGGGAAATAAAAAGGTAAGTTTTCACCAAATTTCGTGAAATAAAAATGTTTTTTTGTAAAAGATAAAAATATAAAACCAAAATCTTGGTTTTTTGAATTTTTCACATAAATTTTGAGGTTATGTGAAAAAAGTGTTTATACAAAAGTTTTAGATCTTTTTATTACCTACAAGTTTGCCATTTGACTTTTTTTCATAAGACTTTTAGTTTTGCCGGAAATCGAGAAAAACCGTTTTTTACCCTCAAAAACTCACCCCCATCCCCTTCCCGACCTCAGATCGCCCGTAAATTATTTTTCCTTTCAATTTTATAATATTCTCCTCCTTTTCTAATGGGTTTCATCCTACTATTATTTTTTTTGGTTTTAAAAATTATGTATATACATAATTAACTACGACGATTGTATTAACATAATTATAATTTAATTAGATACATTTAAAGTGATATATATATATATATATTTACTTTATACAAATAACGTGTAACTGCGTCATTGTAAGCACAATAGTTAATGGATCAATTAATTTTATTACGGTGTATTTGTAAACATTTTAAACTTTGAAATCCTACTAATATTATAAACGCGATGTATGGATGTTTGTTACTTTTACATGCAAAAACGGCTGGGCCAATTTTGATTAAATTTGGTATGGAAGTAGATGAGACGCTTAACACAGGATATTTTCATCATCATCATCCATCACCACACCGGTGACACCACGGGGCGAGACTAGTATTTCAATATACACCCTATTTGTATAATTACCAAAAAAAAAATGGGCGGTACAAAAGTGTTAATACATTGTAGATATGTAGTCAACATTTTTTATTACTTCACAGTGAAATAATTATTAATTGTTAAAGTTTTCGAAAATTCCATCTAAAAGTATGGACACCATCTTAACAAAAATACTACATGCCTATGTACAACTTATTAATGAAAACACATCTCTCTTACTCTTTCTTACACCCCCCACCCGAGCGTTCGGTGTGAAAGAGATTGTCGACTTTCGGCTTTCGTTCGTTCGTTTTCGGAAGAAACAAAGGCCGCGCGGTGGCCGGGCGGAGGGTGCGGGGTTGGTCCGGTGGCCAGGTCTAACGAGCTAGAACGAAGCCGAATGTTATGATTATGAATGATACATTTCTATGTAGGGGTGTTAAGTTTCATGCATAAACCGCGCGCATGTAGTATATCTTAATGAATAGTGGAAATGCCTAGAATAAAATTTGTAGGTGTGAATCAATCTAGACGTTTGACCAAATATTGATGATTATGTGGGAATTTTTTTTTTAAGGTAGTTTTAAATATTCTTCCCATGTATATATTAAGTACCAGCAGCATATAAACTGCTTTTTTTTTGGTAATTATACAAATTAGGTTTATAAAGATCGTTAAATCATGTATCAATGTAACACACATTTAATTAACTTCATGAGACTAAAGAATGATGACCGGTACAGTAGTACCGCGAAGCAAAAATGCCCCAGCATTATTATTATTACTGTGTGAGACCACTGCAGCAAGTCAAATTAATTGGCGACTGAGACTCAAATATGTCAATCTAGAAAGCCGAGCGCAGTGCAGTATCACAAAAATAAGTTCCATATCAGATGCACGGTCGTCTCCACACTGGTTGATATAGGTACTTACAATTAGTAAGTATATTAACAAGTAAGTAAGTAGTTTGTAAGTCACAAAAAATATTAATCACTAATGCTCTTAAGCGTGAAATTCCCCACTATAACACCTTATGCAGAGAAAACAAGCAAATTACATCTATTATAGCCCCTAAAGGCAAGAACGACAAGGCTAATCGGATAGAATGGAATAATGAGATAGTGATAGCGGTCGACGCGTCGCCTGCGCCCGCGCAGATTCCCTCTCAGATACGGTCGAGCAACTTCATCGAGAGATACGAGACAAGTTTGGAGCTATCGCGGTAACTTTTGATAATCTGAGATAAGGAAATTGATTGGATCTAAGTAATATAAGGTATTTCCTAGATACTAACGGTTATTATGGCTTGTTCATGGCCAGTGTCATCCTATCCATCGACAATTAATCTTTTAACAGATAGAAGTATAATTTTAAATTTATAATTCACACATGTTAGAAATTATGAGATGTAAATAGAAAAAAATAGTCTATATAGCTTTCATTAGGAATTATGTATCACATTGCTGACTTCGTCTCTGATTTTAATATGGGACTATGCAATCAGTGACTATTCTGTAATGATTAGACGCGCCTTTAATTGAGCGTTATAAAAATATTGTGAATGGGATAGCTATCGATAACATGGATAAAGCGCAATGTCACAGATGAAATAATAGTTACTTCAGTAATGTATCGCCTGAGTCGATACATTACTGAAGTAAAGTTGAAAAGGACAGGGCAAAGGCGTAAACCTGAGGCCGGTGCTTCTGGCCAATAGTTTGAGTACAGTATTAGAAACACAAATATGAAATAAACAAATGTAAATAAGTATACATGTGAACATGTATACATGCATATATAAAACATGAACTCACTTTAGTTTTTAAGCAAATTTCACCATAGCATAATAAAGTTTATTGTGATGTTTTGAGAACGAATCTCCATTAAAATGTAATCGCATTTAACATCTAAATCTATAAAAGGTACGGACCAAAGAGTCTGTAGTGTTATCGAATTATAACAAGTACAATTTGAAAAATTTAATACCGACTTCCATTCTATTCAGTTATTGGAGTGTATCTCAAACTACTGGACCGAATTTGATGGAATTTAAATGGGACCACACGGGAAGCACCAGTTTTCAAATAAAGAATTTTGAAGATCGGTTCACACAGTCGAAAGTTATGAGGTAACAAACATAAAAAAAACATACAGTCGATTGAGTACCTCCTCCTTTTATTGGAAGTCGGTAGAAAAATTGCAATAAATTACTATTCTGAAATGATTGGACACGATTTTAAGGAAACAATTCTCTAAGTTAATTGGGCGTTATATTAATATTGTGAATGGGATAGCTATTGTGGCAAACTGTTTTGCAACCGCCTTTTTATGTTTTTATACCAGTGTTTATACTTTTATAATTATTTTGTTTGTGGAGTCTTTTTGAAGTTTTGTATTTATGTCATTATATATTTTTGCACGACAATGAAAGGCTGATTTAATTTTAGCTCCTAGTGTCCTAAATCTAGAGAATAGCTAGGGTATGCCTCCAGTCGGTAAAAGCTATAAATATAAAGCGCAATGGCACAGATGTAATCATAGTTAGTGCAGTAATGTATCGCCTGGGTCGATAGCATCTGCGAGATAGGAGTAGTGACGGTACGCTGGCGCACGAGTTACAACTTAATCAAGGAATAGCGGACGAAATATAAATCTTATGTTTTGTTATAATCCGGTTATTTATAAAGATTAAACCTAATTGCTGTTCTCCTAAATAATGCCGTTTTAGTTATGTTATCGGCGAACAATTTAGATTTTTAATTACCTTGACATTATATAGAAGACAAAGATGCTTGGAATACTCCATTTCTGGCAAGCTGTCATTCTGCCGCCCATAAAATGTTATATTTGTAGTGCCTAAGTAGAAACATTGTAAACATCTATATAAAAAAAATGGCCCCGAGTTTCTTACCGCTTCTTCTCGGTAGGCTCTATATATTTTGGAAGGAGATGGTAGTCTTTAAAGTACATTATACATAATAAAAAATTGACGTTCATAAGTGCGTCTTTGATGCCTATATTGAATAAATGATTTTGATTTTGACTTTGACTTTGACTTTGACTTTGACTTTGACTTTGACTTTGACTTTGTACAAATGCTGACATGATTGATTATATACATAGAACAATTGATAGAACATTTAAAAGTTATAAAAATACGCTTATTTTAAATCTGAGCAAAGTAATTGGTCGGGTCAAGTCGAGATACTATGCACTTGATTAATAATAATTTGTGATCTTTAGAGGTCAGTTCAAATTACAATTACAGAAATACAATGAAGTCCATTAAATACAAGATTTTAAACTTTACTGTCTATGCTTCGAGAGTAAACATTAACATACTAAACATTGATATTTTTAAGGAGAATTTGACACGGTCATTAACTAACTATCCCGAACAATATGTTTTTTTTGTAGTGGTGATAATTTTAACTTAAATTAACCGTTGAATCTGTTCGTATGTTTGTTAAGTTGTATGTTGGTCCTCCTATACAGATCGCAATTTTTTACTACAAATCGAGGGGGGAGGGGGTTTACTTTAGCTTTACCGACCGATTTTGATAGCGTAAACCACTGGTCGTGTAGACCTGCAAGTTCTACTGTTCGCTGACATAATAGGTCGTGTGTCACTGTGAAAAAATTCCGCTAATAAGGCTTTATTAGCGGAAATTTTTCGCAGTAACAACACAACCTATTATGTCGGAGACCCCTTGACCAATTTATGCTCATTCATATTCGAAATTCCTTTTTAAAGATACCTAAAGTGTGTAACAAATTTTATCAATATAAAAAGTACATGTATAGTATAGTAAGTAATATAGTCAGTAAATAGCGCAGTAGAAAATTTCCCCCTTTTTAAGAAAAGTACCATTCAAAATCACAGACGACAAAAAAATATATTAAATAGTAGAACATGCATACCAAGGTTGGTTGAAAAATGCGACCTGTACAGGAAGACAAACGAACAACCTCACAAGTATGGAGTGTTAATAACACTCATTTTAGTTTTGGTACTTAAATAAGATAAGTTATAACAAAAAACTGGATGACTATCTGAAAAAATAAATGTATTATTATTATTAAAAGGCTTCAATGTTTTCATACCAACGAAAGAAATGTAGTTAAATATATTAACATCGTCAATGTAAGACGATAGCGAGCACAGAAATACAAATTATCTTAACTTTTTCATAAACATTCTAGAGTACGCACCTACAAGTACTTAAATTAAAAAGTAATTTCCAGCTTTAATAAAATAACCAAGTCCATCTATAACTACGCAAACGCAGAGTTTAATTCACAACTTGGTTTGCTTACTATTCAAGTAAGTATTTACATTTACAATAAACGCGTACTTAGGTATTTTAAATGAATGTTAGTTGCAGTAATTAAAACTTAGCTTTCGTTAAGGTAATGGTAGTCAATTAAAATGAAAATGCGCTTAGCTCGCTTTGTTGATACTAAATTACGATAGGAGATGAAGATAATTCAATTATTTTTAAGTCTGCTAAGTAATTATGGCTATAAACTATCAAGTTTTAATGTGTATAAGATTAAATTCACACAATCATGACGAATATAGGATAGAAATTTTATACTTTTACACGCAGTAGAAAACAAATAGGAAGGCCATAATAACTTAATGATATTCATTGTATCGGTATTTCATAAAAAAAGTTGTTGGTTTAATAAATAGTTCATGCTGTCATTTCTTTAGGGACGTTGCCCACCGATAGGGATTATTTGAACTATGTTATTCTAATATTTTATCAGGTTTATGCGATATCTGAAATGTACAACTCTAAATGAGTGTAATCGCCAATGTTTAAAGGTATTGTTATTTGATGTTTAAGTTCTTGTTTAGTTGTAATGGCAGTTGATGTTGTAAGCATCACTAAGAAATGATTTGGGAAAATTTCAATAGGGTGAGTTGAATTGAATGTGGATTCGTGTCCCATAGAACAAGCGAGAGAAGCCGCTGGCGGGTCTGCTTATTTGGCTATACATGTAGCATGTAGAAATAAAAATAAACTAAACGCTTATTATAATCGAAAAGATTTATACAATCACGGTGTACATTGCTGGTAAATTAACGGAAGGTTAATTGCTGACATTAATGAGAGTAACAATAAAACTACAGCAGAGAATAATAGCTTAATTTCAGGATTATCCACTGTAATTGGCATACATTTTATTATATTGGTCATCAATGGCGCACCCTCACTTCATCTACCAGTACATTCAGAAGATAAGGACAACAGTACCGAGTATTGAAAAGTACGAGTATTAATCTAAAATAGAGAATAATTGCTTAATTTAAAGATGAAACAGTGAAAGATGCATGCGCACAGCTTTTATTTATATTTTCTACCGACTTCCAAAAAAGGAGGAGGTACTCAATTCGACTGTTTTTTTATGTTTCTTACCTCATAACTTTCGACTGGGTGAACCGATTCTCAATTATTTTTTTGTTTGGAAGCTGGTCCTTCCCGTGTAGTCTCATTTAAATTTTATCAAATTCAGTATAGTAGTTTTTGAGATACACTCCAATAACCGTTTTTTATCACAGTAATAGAATGGAAGTCGGTATTAAATTTTTCAAATTGCACTTGTCATATGTCAGTTTTCTTGCACGGAGGATTTTTGGAACACTAGTGCACGACTCAGCTACAAAACTGGAGCGGCGCATAATAGCCTTATTGGCATATCTTTGGCAGTATCGATCGATGGCGCACCCTCGCTTCAATCAGCTCCATCAAAACTCGAGCTCATTACTCAAAATCAATTAGCGTTATTAGTGCGGCGCGTCTTCGTTAGCCTGTGATGGAGGGTAATTTATTGGCATCTCTTAATTAGGGATAAGTCTAATTGGAGGCTTAGTCGTAACGAGGCCCTCGAAATCTGACGTCCCGACGAATAAATTGGTCGACCGGGGCTTGGCCTCGGCGCACGCACTCCACTCGCTCTATTACCACTGATATTTTGACGTGCCAACTCGATTTATACCCCCTGACTCCACTCGCTTTAACGGCTGTTCTAATAACTTTCAAACATCTACTCAGACCTGGCTTAAAAGGGTATGCACAATAATGTGGGATTCAGTTGACGGTTTCGAGTTATGCGGTCGAACTCCACGTCCAATCTCTACCGATACCACAATAATTCTACTCGTTTATTGTTATTGATTTTAAGATGGTTTCACACGAAGTTGTTTGGTTATATCACGATGTCGTTGTGCGTTGGTTTTGCGGCGAGTGCTAAGCGGTGCGGTCGACGCGGTCGTTCAAAGCGGTTCCAATAAAAATAAAGAGCGTAAAACTTACAAATAAAAGATCTTAGACAACGGCATGATCAAGTGCACCGAAAGATGTAATACGATACCGGCTGGTGCTTTATTCCGACGAAAGGCTCGAGATGCCTGCCTGCCATAACTGGTCAATGTCTATAATTAGATTGGTTGTTGATGACGTATAATGTGAGTATGTTGTTTGTATTCGCAATACTTTTATTAACAGTATTACGGGTTTACATAAAGCTTATGACGAGGTTCACTATTAGCTATGAAAAGTTTGTTGGTACAACTTATTTAATAAAAATCAACTCAACATATTTTACATGCTGACAGGTGTTTATTGACATTATAAATTATGTTATCTTTAAGTTTGTTTGCTTAGTAAACGTAAATCATTGTAAAATAACCACTAAATCGTAACATATGAAATCAGCTTTGAGATGATATACACCTGACCTCAAATGATCAGGAAAGGCCACAAAAGCTTAAATATAGACTCGTAAACGGTTCTTACTTACATTAACAACAAATGTTTTAACACAGCCTGATTGCATTATACCAGTAATAAAGTACCGTTAGCCTGTCTATGCAATAGCTAAAGCTCGACCACTTAGCGAGAGCGAGGTTTACTATATAAATAAACATTATTGAATATTCGTTAGGCTTTGAAACTGATTAAAGTTTGGCTTTAAAGTACATGGAATTTTAGTTATTGAGCACGGAGTTCTGTCCGCGCTCGTTCGCTATATCAACTTACAATCAGACGATTAACATGGGTTAAAAAATATATAAAAATATTTAGTTTCCTATCAGACTTTGAAAAAAATCATTATAACCAAGACTAACCTAAAATAACCCAAAATTGAATAGAATAATCCTATTTTTAGAAGTGTCATTCTAAGTGTTAAATGATTTTGGATTGTATCGTGAAGAGAATAAGGACCACCATAATAAATTTTTAGTTCGTTAGTTTAGTTTAGTTTTTTTGAACAAGTGAATCGCTACCACTGCCATGTCACACAATTAAAACAAAACACATTAAGTCATCCATGACACTGGAACAATAGTAGATTATGCACCGAGTGAGTAAAGCAGTGTCTTACTTCATGGGCGGTATATTGAACCCTGACTGTGACGGGGACTCTAGATTTAATTCCCGAGCGAAGCGAGGGAGTTATGTAGAGTCCTGAGTGAAGCGAGGGGTTAAACAGACAGGCAGAAGTTGTTAATAGAACATTTTCGAGCAGGTGGTATGAAAAATTTTTTGTTCATCACATAATTATTTGGACTAGCCAGGGATTGAACCAGCAACCCCCTGCTTCAAAGGCATGGGCGCTACAAACTAAGCTAACGGAACGGAGAGTATGTAGTAGGTACACACTACACAGCATGTGCGTAGTATTTTATGTCTAATGTGTACACAAACCTGGGAAAATTAAATACAGTCAATAAGAGCCATTTCTAGGTTATTCTTTACCCACTTTTAAGGAATAACCATCATTATATGGACGCACCTGTATAAGTCTACTAGAGTAATAAAAAATAGTATTTTTTTCCGTATCTTTAAAAATAAATATCAATTTAACAGCTGTTGATATTTAATCGTAATCGTTAAAGTATTATATAATTAACTAGAAAAGATAATTTTTTTTTTAATTTTTTTTAAGAATACTTTTACTCTGACAATGAGCTAAACTATAAAACACACATATACCAATATCATACATACACATAAAGATTTGTTTCTGTTGGAAGCAACAGAGTTGACCCAACAGCTCGTTAAAATTTTATTTTCCATTCATAATTCCCTCCTTGAAAGATTAGTTTCGCGAAATTTCATACGTGATTTATACAATGCAGCTCTCTCTCGCATACGGGCTAAAATACCGAGAAATATACATTTATAATGCAAAATCCTGTGCTATAGAACAATTCGCCATTCAAACCGGCCATAAAGATCACCGTGCTAATCCTTAGGACTTGAAAATAAAATTAAAAGAGGCAAGCTACGTGGGCCATACATTACCCTTTCTTAAGACGACGTCCCGGCCACTAATGCCTACAATGTGTATTATAGCATTTAATATAATAATAACGTAATGAAACGTCTCGCAGGAGAGGGTGAGTGGTGCGGGGTCCGGGCGGGGAGGGAGGTAACTCAGGAACCGGTCGGCGGAGGTCATCGGCAGCGAGCCTTCCGCGACCGGTGTTGCCAGCTTAGAGCCAACTCCGTTGCCCATTTATGTACTTTTTCGAAATGGCTCGGGTTAAGTGGGACAGCCCGTAGCATTTCGATGTCTATTTAAGTCGTCTATTAGTCTAACTCGTGGGTGCTGGATATGGGAGACGTTAGAGCTAATGATGTGTAAGTAAACGTATCGGTACAAGTTGCCCGTTGATAACTGGACATATCATACGACACGACATGATACATGAGTGAAACAATACGAATTTGAAGTGTAAAGGATTTGGAAAGATTTCTGTTCTATGACGTAGATTTTTACGGCTGAGTGCCAGATTTCTACCACCAGGCAACAGCAATATTAATAAAGCTGTACCTAATTCTCAAGCTATACCGCTTCAAAATCTACTGTACTACTGTGTGTACTAGGATAAAAACATATTAGTAGTAAATAGTATATAAAGGATAAATAATCCAATACTCAAATAATCAAATTGCTATTAAAAAAGTGATAAATCGACGCATGCACAATTTTGATACTTACTTATGAATGATTTTCAAATGAAATCAAATGTTTTGAAATTATTTGCCTGCTTCTGCTCAGCATAACCTAATTTTGTAGTATCAATAGTATATGACATAATTTTTAGCCACATAATAAATAATTAAGGCGTATAAATACAAAGAAACTCACAAATCAATGAGGAAAATTTCACCCACGTTTTTTTAATATTCAGGGAGTTTTAATAAATTAAATAGATGAAACCAGGAGCAAATTATTTAGTAGATTTTTTCATATATCTACTACTACCATAAATATAAATACGAATAATTTGAAGCTCTATAACACAAACGCAGGGCTTAAGATCTTAATACCAAATCGATTTGTGTCGACCTGAACTTAAATCCCTACATTGATTTAAAACACGAGCTAATCTGAATGAATGTAAGTACCAAAATCACGATTATGTATGATTATATATTAATAACTTGACAATATACAAAAATGTATAACCTAAGTTGCAATTTAGTTTTTTGTTAATAAGTTATATATCAATATTGTAAGGTGAAATCTTGTAGCACGTTGGCAACCCTCGATCGCCATGGTAATGTGGTAATGCTCGAACGCGTCGCGCGCGCGTATGTTAATGCTCCATTAAGATTAAACTAATTGAAAGCCAATAAATACAACGGCTATGAATATTAATTTTATTTGGTTGGTATTACTGGACTGAACGATTCCATCGCGTGCGGGATATCGACGCTGCGATATATCTAAAGGCGGGCTGGTGAAGGCTTCACCGCGATATATCCCGAGCAGGTTGAAATATCCGCGATGTTGATTTCTGATGTTACGTGAAATATGTTAATATTATGTGCTTTGCGAGAACTTATCAGCCCATCAAAATCGATGTATGATGGTGAAAGTATTCTTAGGAAGATTATAGAAGAAGAATAGACGTTTTAGGGTATGATTGACGAATGGTCTGAAAATTATATTTTACAAAAAAAAAACATAAATATCATGTAGTAATTAAAAGTAGGTACGGTAACAAGAAAATTACAACATACATAAATAAAAAAGGAAACCGAGTCAATTGCTATACCTAGGTTAAAGTTACAATATATTTATCGAACAAGAAAAACTACACACTAATTTATTTCGCTATAAAACAAGCCTCATTTCAGTGTTGATATCTACATAGAATGCGCTGCTGGGAAAAAACCTGTGTAAAAATATTTTACATCTTTTGTCTACCTCCATCTTAAAATGAACAGGTTACATGCGTATATTGATACCTCTATCTGTTTCTTTCATTTCCCCATATCTCCCAAACCAATCAGACCGACGTCTCTTCTCGATATTCTTGTCAATATCGCCAGCCATCCACATTTCACAGGACGAATCAATTACCGGTTGCATTCCTAAAGCGGCCGACCGATGAATTCTCAGTCACGATCCGATATCGCTGACGAGCCTCTCGTCAAGCCTACGAAACTAGATTAGCGCGCCGACAGCAATAGATGACGAGCTTCCATCAATTGTCCAGCATTCCTCACATTCAAACATACGTCTAGATCCGATTCTGAAGCACCGACCTCGAGAATTTCGTGCTCGATACCCGAACCGGAATGTTATCACCGCACGCATCAGCACTCGCCGTCAAACGTGTCAGACGTATCGTACTACATTGTAAACCACTATTTAAATTCAGTGAATTAATTGAAATGCATCTGTGAACGGTGATACGGCTACGTGCAATCTATGTATCCTGCGGTAATCAGCTAATTGGATATGAATTATTGATCCCGTAAGTGGTAATGATCGGTTGGTGCGGCGACCGGATGGGAATCGAACGAGTTGGCGTGCTCTTAAGACGAAATATGCGTCAAATTTGACGATTCGTCGTTACGAATATTTAAAACTAGACCATTTAAAACAATTAATTGACATGTGTTTTTTACGTCTATTAAAAGTTCACAAAATTCTTTATTCGGCTATGGTCACCGAAACACGATTAAATAAATTTGGCTCGATAGAAAAAAATCGTAAACTTTCCTAAAAAATACCCTTTTTGCCGTTCCCGTCGGTGGAATGAATCAGCTTCATTTAATTCCTATCAAAGATATTTATAAACAAAAATACACATTTTAATCCTAACAAACACACAAATCCGTCTATGAACTCAGTTTTTTGTAAAAATGTAAGATTATTTTTAGAAAATAAAGTAAAGTTAATATCGAAACCATTTGCAAACGCGCACACTGAGTATGCAGCCATTACCATGCCTCCCGACCTCCGCTAGTCGGCCAGAGTGCGTTGTCGAGAGTGGACGTGTACAACTTTATTCCCTCCAGCGCGCCCGGACGACTACATTATTTTAGTCCATATTATCGACTTTTGGGAAATAAAGATAAGAAGAAAAATAAAACTGCTCGGAATTACAATAGAAACAGATTATCGAACTTGCAGACAAATATGTAAGTACCTACCTGATTGTTTTCATTCATAGTCTTTGCGTAGGTTATCTGTAATTGATTTAGCGTAGTGTTATAAAATATTTTATGATGATGAAAATAAGGCGACCATAATCAAACAAATGTTATAAATGCAAAAATTTCTAAGTGTCTTAGTGTGTTAGTTAGTTTTGAGACGTAAGTAAGACGGCCGATTGAATTTGTATGATATTTAGTATGGTGGTAGCTTATTATATGTATATATACCAATATGTTATTCTATAGGGTATAGAATAACATATAGGTATACATATTTATATATTTTATCCGACCTGATGACTACCTGGTCAGAGTTTTCAGGGATTAATTTAGAATATTAGTAGGAATTTGACTTTTATTTTTACAGCCCTCCGCCCTACAAAGAATTGTCTAAAGAATCCCATGAGGATAATACCGAAGTATTGCTGCCAACAAATGTACCGGAATATTCCGATGCGTTATACGAAAATCTTCGACCAGTTATTACACCTTTACATTTTTTACCATTACATTATTTCTTCAAGTAAGTTACATAGTAAATTTATATCTGCGACCACATACATGGTCGCTTGCCAAAAACAGGCGAGTAAAAAATTTAAAAAAGTCTGTATGGATTTCTACTTCCCATCTCATAAGTCTAGTAGGTATTACTAGATTGTTATATGCACTTGAATGAAACATGCATATTTTATACGTTTTCCATCTAATTTGGTGCTCAAGAATAAGCCACTTGTATAGGGTAGACATACCGGTTTTAATAAAACCGATATTTTTATTTAGGTGTACCGCTTTATTTATATTTTATTACTAACATATCCCTAGCTTCAGCATTCCGGCTTAACTACCCAACGCCGACATAATATATAAGAGTCCAGAGGGTTAATTTCTTTGTAGTCGGTTATATAATAATATCTTACAATTTACTTTTATTTAAGAAAATTGTATGACATGTCAAACTAATTACTTAATTTTTTTTTATTTTCAAATAATTCAGATACTCTTTGTATTTAATTTGTTACTTCAGTATTAGTAGTACAGTCTTTTTATCAAAGATTAATAAAGTAAGAAGTAAAGTAGTTACTATTTGTTATTTTTATCATAAGGTTACTGAAGTAACAAGTTAACTTATTACTTGTCATTAACCTTTTGATAAAAATGTTCAACATGATTTTGTATCTATTGTTCCAGTGAAGAAATGCCATTACTAGACGAGCCGGAATAGTAGATATTGTTTTTTTAAGCAATTGAAGGACTCAAAGCACAACCCTCTCTTTAAGTGTGATTTCAGCTGCTTGGTTTTACAGACGGAAAAAAGATATGGGCTTGTTTCAAATTTTAGTTGTCTAAGATGTGCAAGACAACTTTCGAAGTGTATTCGGATGATATAAATAATGATACCGGCCTGAACGCACTGCAGCAATTTCTGGAATTGTAGATTCTGGTATCGGATACTCACAATTTGAGAAAACTATGGCAGCCATGGATATTCCTATTTTTTGAGTAAAGTATTACGCAAAAATACAAGACCATATTATGTTCAATTAATTGGAGGCTACAGCGGTAGAGGTGATGGAACGCGCTGCTGCAAAGGAACGGGAAGCAGCAATCGAAGAAGGAAACTTAATAAATAGTGTTCCCGTAATTGATTTTTTGCAGACGAATCATGGTGCAAACGCTCATATGGCAACTTATATAAAGCGCTATCTGGTGTAGCTGCAATCGTTGGTCGAAAATTCGGGGAAGTTCACTTTCTCGGTGTGAAAAATAAAACCAGAAAGTAAAAGAGAGCATCAGAGAAAAAACCAAACGCGTTGAAAATAAAAAGAAATAGAGTTAACCTTTTCGAAAATCAAAGGGGAATGCAGGGGAACAAGTGGCAGCACCTGATATGTCTGATGAAGACAATAAGGAAGCATCTTCAGAATTCATAAAAATCTGAAGGAAATGGCCAATGACTAAGCCCAATTTTTTTAATATTATAAAATACATACAAAAATAAATACAAACAGTAAATGGTACTATCAGGTCAATTATGATGAGATAAATGTCAATTACGAGTTACTGATAAACAAAGCAGCGTTTTAGGTATTTGAGGAGGAGAGAATGAAAAAACCTACGTTTTCATACAAAAAAGATGAATACTTTATGCTATTACTTAAATGGAGGCCGAACTTGTTACTTTCTACCAGACGCATAATAATATGCTTCCGAAGTCAGTAGATTCACGACGAAACCGTGGCATGCCGTTGAGAGGCTCTGAGAAGTAACTATTTGTTTTGTAGCTTAGACTCACCTCTTACTGTAAATCTCTTCTCATAACTTTGGAATAATACAAATCTCACCATTTCTTTAGATATTATTTATTATCAATAAGATTTTTTTATTGAACATCTGCATTTTTATTTATTTATAATGCTTTAGTTAACAGACATCAAAGGGTCCGTGGCATTGTTTATATATATATATAGATATATATATATATATATATATATATATATATATATATATATATATATATATATATATATATATATATATATATATATATATATATATGTATATATTATATTTTAAACTTCTTTTTATAATTACTAAAGGAATACAGGAGGACATTTTTTTTACTTAACTAGACTTACATAATACATTTGTGAAGGCCTGAAGGGCACTTAGAACCTGCATTTATTTAAGCTTTCAGTATTAATGTCATGATTAATAAAAAGTTGTTATTACAATACCTATGTGTATACGAAATTTATACCTTAGTTGAAGTTGATTTTTGGATTTTAGTAAAACAACATTTAATTATACCGGTTTTTTTATCTTACCGGTATTTGATAGGACTTGACCTGGTTGTGTATCAAATACCGGTTTTATCTTATTCAAGCCCTAGTTTTATTTGTAACATGGTCAAAAAATATTTGTTTAGTATGTGTTGTTTATTGTCTAATATTAATAATAAAACTGTATTTATTATCAAGTATTAGCAAGTATTTTGTTCCAACCAATGCATAACTAATATTATGAACTACTTTTAGGTACCTTATAGTTTGTTCGTTTTGGCATATAATAGGTAATCAAAATAAAATGTATTGAAAATCACATAAACTATTTAATCGTTTACTCGTGCCAATTTACAATAAAGACACCCATAGCCTAGTATGATAATGGTATTAGTAAATATTGTCATAAATCTTTACATCATACAATCTTACATCTTTACATCATAATAATTACCTACTTAAAATAACGTACCTAATTAGTTAACAACGCAGGCGAATTGAAAATCATAAGTCAGTAGAATACTATCAAGTAACCATACGCCCGCGAGTGGCTATGCTGGCTAGACCCCTTGCGCCGCCCGGCGGTCTGCGTCTGCTTCACCCCCTCAATATCCGTGTAACGTCTCTACCATTTCGCCTTAAGCATCTTGCGTTTTTTCTTCAGGCGATTATTTCACGCAGTTGTGGATATGTAATATAATAACAATAATAGAAACATAACAATATTTAATATATTATGCTAATATTGTATTCATAGTTGGTTATTATATTGTGCTGCTGTGCTTATATATATATATATAGTAGCATAGTTTTACTATGGTTCAAAGATTAATAGGCCAGTAAAACTAACTGTTTTTTGGTCAACCTCGCACTAAATCCCGGGTCATTAAATGGGTCATAAATCGCAAAACGATAAGTTTTACAAAAAAATTCAAGAAATAAAAGACGCGAAATTGTATTCTCTACAATAATGGTCTCGATAACTTTTGCCCTAAAGTGCATATTTTCCGAAGTTTCTGTTAAAGTTGTCAAAAACTTTTATTCAAGATGGCACTTAAAGCTCCACCTGGATCTGTCAGGATTTAGTGATTTCATGCTCAGTAAATGACCTTATTGAAGCGCTCGTAGCGGAGCTGACTTGGCGATCTTAATCGATCAACAAGTTAAGCAACACTTGCTGTGGTCAGGGTGACCGCTAGTGACATTATTCAACTGAGCGCTTCCGTGCTTCGAATGGCACTTTAAGCCGTCGGTCCCGGTTGTTTGTCAGTAGTAAGGCTATATCGAAGGCCTTCTGGCAGCCTTAAAACTTTGACATGGGTTGACCACTAACCTATCCACCAAGCCGCACTGGGCCCGCGTGGTGGATTATGGCCTGCTAACTGCTGTCTCTGAGAGGAAGGCTCGAGTCCCAGTGGGAACAAACTTTGCTGATTATGATGAAATGGCCTTATTGAAAAAAAAATTGGATCGGACATTTTGTGCCAGGTTAAGCTCTATTGTTACTGGAAGAAAGTTTCCTGGAAATAACATCCATAGTTTCGCGCAATACAGTGGTGTTACTTTTCCATTTCGTTCTAAAATTTTATAGTTAGCTACACTTGTAATTTATTAAAAAAAAACACATGTTAAAATTTCAGTAACAAATAAATGCAAGTAACTGGACAATTTAAATAGATTTAGAATAGATGTAATAATTTTTGTAGTTTAATGATTTTTATACCAGATATAGGTGCAGCGCCGGTTATATACGATATTTTTAGGGTTCCGTGCTTCAAGGGCCTATAGGAACTTTTATAGGCTCAATTCGTCATCAGTCTATCTGTATTTAGGTATATCTGTCAAGACTATTTTTGTCAACGTTTAAACCCTTTTTTATGTTTATTTTGACGCTCATTAGTCACTATAAACCTACAGACTCATGAAATTTGGCAAGAAACAAACAGCACAATTCAAAGAAAAGATGCGATTTTTTTATCAAATCATATTCTTTTTAACGGTTATTTTTTAGTTCTATGGTACACGGTAACACGTACATTTGTCAAACTTAGCAGTAAGCAAGACAACAAAGAATTAAAGCCGGTCAAGTTCATGTTGCATTCTCGTTAAGAATAAACACATGACACAGATACCATGTGAATTTGTATGGCGGTACAGAACACCCGTAGCACAAGTCTGACTCGCATATGGCTGGCATTTTTATTATAAAATGCAACAAGAAACAGTAACGATATGAAAATTAATTTTAGTTTCCTTCCTACTATGGGCCAAGTAATAATAGGACAAGTAAATATATACAGAACAGCGGAAAATACGTAAATAGTACAAAGACAGTGTGCTCAGGTCAATGTCAGGTCTTGTGCGGTTTTCCTTCGCAGTTATGCCGCGAGGTCGGCTAACTGCTAATTATTTTTCGAGTGCCGTCGTCATTGCGACATGGCGTGGCCAACTGATGTGGTTTGACAGTCTCGCAACGGTGTTTATCTCAGTGCGGTTGTTGAAGCTGCAAGTTGTGGAAATTACTGTATTACTTACTATTGAGGTATGGACCTCGGAAATTTTCGTGTATCCGACTTTTTGCGAATAATTATCCAATGCACTACTATCCGCGCCTCGTATGTCCTCGCTAACGAGTTTACAACGTTAAATTTGTTAACGCTTCTATTTCCAAATATATTTGCGATGCGCTGATAGTTCAGGGTTAGTGAGGATTCGTGGACCACGACGGTCGGACCGGTCGCCTATCTTAATCTTTCCTTAAAAGAGCATCGTGATGATATTCACAGCTCGTCGGAATGGCACCATCTGTTCATCTGGCTAACTACAGATCTCAAGGTTCGAAATCCTGTCAGGAATAACAGTTGGTTCTAGCAGCGGTCCTTCGGCGGCGTCATCACTGACCACAAGTGTGATAGTCAAATACTTGCCTATCAATTAAATAAAAAAATAAATAAAAAACCGGCCAAGTGCGAGTCGGACTCGCGCACGAAGGGTTCTGTACCATTATCTATAAATCTCCCATACAACATAATACTATTTTTTGCCGTTTTTATAGATTTAGTTTTATATATAGTCCAACTTGCACTTGGCCGGTGTTTTAGTATGTTTTGTAATAACGGCAACAAAAATAAATAATCCGTGAAAATTTCAGCTGTCTAAATATCATGCTTCATGAGAGCCTGGTGACAGTTTTACCCTTTGGGTACGGAACCCTAAAAAAGACACCCTAAAACATATAAATTATAATAGCTTAATGTTTAATATAGTTTATTGACAGACTTTTTACCGTAGTTATTATTTTTAGTTTTAGGTCTCGTCCTATTTGGTCAGTCCAGTGGTCCCTTTGCTCTACTTCCACGAAATTATTGATACCTTGAGATCTTTGATGATGTTTCGATGAACGATACCCTTGAAATATTGAAAGATAAAGACGCGGAAAATGTTGGTATGTGCGTTACTGTAACAGATTATGGCGTATAATTATTATCATCATCTGACGCTGATTTTACGACGAAGATTGTAAAGATCTGGAAGGTGGACAATACACCGGTACCTTCAAGCAAGTTCACGAAATAGACTTTGACGACGTGCACGTCTCGTAAGAGGGAGATGAGCTATTTGGCATCACCCACGTATAGCTGTGTATCACAGGCACGAGGTCGAATCCACTTCCCAAATCAGCAGTCTTAATCTTTGTCGCGATGTATCCTCCGGCCCAGGTAATGGCTGTGGACGAGGTGAATTCTGTTTCAATATGTAGCCCCAACGACACGGTGCGGGCAGGAGTCTACATCGCGGCCGGGGCCAGGTAACGGCTGTGGGTGAGGTACTCAAGGTTCTATTTGTAGCCCCACGAAAAGTACAGGCATGAGTGTACAACGCGGCGATCCTGGTCGCGGTGTGGACTCATGTCGCGGAAATGGGGGGAGGTGAGGTAATTCAGTTTGTAGCCCCAGTCAAGGTAGTGATTCCTATCACGGTGTAGGCTCCGGCCGAGGTAATAACTGTGGGCGAGGTATTCAAGGTTATGATTACGATTCCCTGGTAAACACAATCAGACACCGAGCTCGCCGGCGAGCTCGAGGCTAAAATTATGTCTTGGTTAGATTCTCTCCAAATAGTCATAGAGTTAAAATTCATAGGGCCCACTTTCAACGGTACACTTATGTACCGGGACGATTATCTCCGACTGCCCTCTCTCCTGGCGACGGCCAAAGCCGAGGTCCGTACCTTAGTGGTGCCCTTGAGCAAGTCGCCTACTCCTCTCCTTGCGGCGAAGCGTCTTCAACGCTCGCCTTAGGCGGTGCGCTCTCTGCGCCCGCATCTGGCTGAGTTCGAAAAAACTGATAGTCTCGCAAGAGCATCCTTTGAACTGCCTTTTAGTGAAGATATCATCAAAAATACTTTCACTATGTATGCGGTTGGAAATCAGAACTTTAGTTTTACTTTGTCAGCAAATTTTAATTACTCTAGGATATAACGAAATATAATTACAAAACCATTTCTAAATCATCATCATCATCATCAGCCTGTAGCAGTCCACTGCTGGACATAGGCCTCTCCAATTGCACGCCACTTAGGTCTATCTTGGGCTTCTCGCATCCAGTTTTTGCCAGCCGTCTTGCGCAGATCGTCACTCCACCGTGCCTCAGGACGTCCTACACTACGTTTGCCGAGACGCGGTCTCCACTCTAGAACTCGTTTACCCCAACGGTTGTCGGTTCTACGGCTAATATGGCCAGCCCACTGCCACTTCAGCTTGCTGATCCGGTGGGCTATGTCGATGACCTTGGTTCTCTGACGGATCACTTCATTTCTGATGCGATCCCTCAGAGAAACACCGAGCATAGCCCTTTCCATAGCACGCTGAGCGACCTTGAGCTTGTGGACCATTCGAGCCGTCAGTGTCCACGTTTCGGCTCCGTATGTCATGACGGGTAGGACGCACTGATTGAAGACTTTCGTCTTCAGGCACTGTGGAATCCGCGAAGTAAGGACTCGACGTAGCTTCCCAAACGTTGCCCAGCCCAGCCGTATTCTTCGAATCACCTCGTTCTCAAAGTTGTTTTTTCCCAACTGCAATGTCTGCCCGAGGTACACATATTTTTGAACAACTTCGAGAACGGCGCCGTGTATCGCAATCGGTTCCGGTAGAACATGTTCGTTGAACATGACCTTGGTTTTGTCCAAGTTCATCCGTAGGCCGATGCGTATAGAAGAGTCAGCCAGGTCATTTAGCATCTGTTGCAGGTCCTGCAGCGTCTCTGCCACGATGACGATATCGTCAGCAAGTCGCAAGTGAGAGATGTATTCGCCGTTGATATTAATGCCACGTCCTTTCCAGTTCAGCGTCTTGAACATATCCTCCATTGCATTTGAAAACCATTTCGGGGAAATAACGTCCCCTTGTCTCACTCCTCGATGCAACGGTATGGGACTTGTTTGCTGATTCTGTACTTGGACGGACATGGTGGCGGTTTCGTAAAGACATCTCATCACTTGGATGTATCGCCAATCTATCTGGCAACGCTGCAGGGACTCCAGAACAGACCAGATTTCAACCGAGTCAAAGGCCTTCTCATAGTCCACGAATGCTAGACACAGGGGCTGATTATACTCTTCGGTCTTCTGTATAATCTGCCGCACTGTGTGAATGTGGTTTATGGTGCCGTATCCGCTCCGAAACCCAGCCTGTTCCGGTGGTTGGAATTCGTCGAGTCTACGCGCAAGACGGTTCGTGATCACTCTTGAAAACAGCTTATAGACGTGGCTTAGAAGGGATATGGGTCGATAGTTCTTCAGCAGGGTCTTATCTCCCTTTTTGAAGAACAGGACGACCACACTCCTACTCCACGCTTCTGGAGTTCTCCCTTCGAACAGGACAGCGTTAAAAAGCTTCTGGAGCTCCCTCAATACGGGTTTACCTCCTGCTTTTAGTAGCTCTGTTGTAACGCCATCCTCTCCAGGGGCTTTTCCATTTTTAAGCTGTCCAAGAGCATTTCTAAATACGTCTAAATTATTCTACCGTAAACATCTTACGCAGCCAATACTAATACATTAAATTAAATAATTAAGAAGGTACTTATTAAGATGCATAATGATGATAGTTTATTAGTAATATAAATTAATAACGTGTTTAATTTTGTAGTCTCGTAACTACCATATTGTCGGAACAAATATGATCGTTATTCCAATGCAACAAAGTTCCTTTCATATGTTCGTTAGAGACCATGTCAGTTTAAAAACTTGAGTTCCTTCGATACGCTTGCGGGTCACATAAAGCTAGCTACATACGGTTAGCAATGCAATTGAACAACATCCCGTTGGAGGAGATGGCCACTCACGCCCACACAGAGCCTGATTTTATTTAACCAACACTATTATTGTATTCTGTGGTTTTATGTTAATCGAAGAGCCATGTCTCCGGCCGCGACGGGCCGTGCGACATGGCTGGTGATACAACAGAACCCATTAAATATGCCATTATCCACAACCAGAACAATTTAACATTTACGACTTTACACTGACAGCTCGTAAATAGAGTTTATAGAGTTTCTATTGAATCCTTATTTGCACGTGAGGTGATTGGAACAAGAACGGAGACTATATTGAATGTGTTGTTAACAGTGGGTCTAGCACGAAAAGAATTCTTAGTTTGAATTCTTTAAAGCTTAAACTAAGTGTTAATCTGAGCGTTAAGGCTTAGCGCGAATAATTTGTAAGAAGAATTAATATCGTCAAAGTACACAATTAAATAGCGCATTGCGTTTCGTCGTCCAACATTGCTTCTGCGTAGGTCAATCAATGTTATGCAAACTATGAGCTATCTCAGGTAAAAATTTAAAATAGTAGATTACGCACCGAGGGGGTAAGTCAGTGTCTTACGTCACGGGCAGCATATTGGACGCTAAGAGTAACGAGGGACTCTAGAGTTAACATAATTCGAGACAATAAATCTTAAGGCAACATAAACATGCATTTATTTAGTTAAAAGTAAAGAGTGTTTATGCGAAAATTGAACTGGCCATATCACAGGTAGAACACAATGTAAAAAATGCTAAGAGTTTTCTTACAAATTTTAACATTATAAACCCAAATCACTTTTATCCCTTGGGAGTTTCATAAGACTTACATCCCTGGGGATGTAATGCCTTGCT
The DNA here is from genome assembly GCA_917880725.1 of Selenia dentaria. Lineage (NCBI taxonomy): Eukaryota > Metazoa > Arthropoda > Insecta > Lepidoptera > Geometridae > Selenia > Selenia dentaria. The sequence continues at coordinate 9,480,762 of OU862882.1, read as the reverse complement.
TTACGTCGACATTGTGTGATATTTAATTGGACATTGTCGAGCAGGTGGTATGACAGTTATATTACAACTGAATCCAATTGTTTTGTTACGTCAGCAGTACTAATCGTATCGTTGATTATGAGTTATCTGTGCCACAGTTATACTAGTTTGTACTGTATACGTAAACGATACGTTTACGATTTCAAATCGATATGTATTGTATATATTTTTACCTACATTGTTTTGGTGTGATTATGTAACAAACATACACGCACACTCACAAACGCTCGAACCTTTACAAAGGAGAATGGTCATCTGGGACTGAGAAAGAAAACCACGGAGAAAGAAACCATGCCAAATTTATTTATTATTAGTAGATGCAAATAATAAATATATTTATATTTTATTTAATTAGCAGTTGGGAATAACGAGAAAACCTAAATGTAAAACAATAAAATTATTACGCAGAAGATGCTTGTGGGCAATAACGAAACGCTATTCAGTTCATAGACTAAAGGATACTATACAACTTTCTTTATACTGCGTATATTCTACCAAAAGAGTGTGACATTTGACATGACAAAGTGACACCAATAGTTTTTCTTTTATTGTTGGATTCGTATGTGTTTTACATTTGCCATTTCCCAAGTAGGTAAGTCTTGTTTTATCATGTTATCACATAAAATATAAGTAGTTGCATCCATACCTACGATAACGATACCTAATGCCAAGCACCCGTTTCTCTTATACGATACATTGATAATTATTTTATTATTATTTTATACTATATTTTTATATATTTTTTGTTATTATGTTAAAAATTGGATTAATATTTTGATCTAATTTAACTGTAATTTTTTACTTATAAATTGTATTTACTAATAAATTGATTGTACTGGTTATACTGATTATTATACATTTCTTTTGAAAACCCCAGTCAGCAACGAGTATTTTAAGCTAACGAATTCTGCCTACTAGAAAAAATATAAATGCTAATAGCTTATAAACCCCAACTTAAAAAAAGATGGTACAATTTTATAATATCTTAGTCTTACTAAGGACTATTGGTTTTGCATGGTTTCCTTTCTCGTGGGTCCGTCTATGTGTAGGGTACCCAAAACACAGAGGTTTGCCATTCTTCTTTAGTTGATCAATGACGGCTGTTTAATGTTCTAGCGGGTAAATATTAAAAAAGGCAGTCAATGAGCCTGAACGATACAAAACTTTGAAAGTTCACCAAATTAATAGGTACTTACGTCAGCATCGATTTCGCATATATTTAGTTTCAGCAAGCAAATACTTCGCATTGTTGACTTACCTGAAATGCAAAAGACAAAAAGTGTTAGTGAATATTCTATAATTCGAGAAAAAAACCCACAATGTCTTGTTTCGCCACGTTTCCACCTGTAATAATAGTGGATTATTAACCGCTAAGCAATGGGGACGGTGCACGAAGTTTGGCAACTTGTATAAATCTCGAAACATTGTTTTATGTTCTCCTCGTCAATCCGTCCAGTGAAGTTTTAGTGCTGTATCTACCGCATTACTACACATACATAGGAATTACATACATAATATATAATATAGGAATTACAAGCCTTAGGGTACTTTTTAATCCGTTACATTGAGTAGTTCCCAAGAAATGTGTGAATTTAATTATTGGTATATAAATTAACAATACAATTTTTATATATCTAATATATAAAAATAAACCCCTATTGTTCCTGGTCTCGCTATAACTTGAGAATAGATGGACCAATCCCGATGATTCTTTTTTTAATGTGCTAATTATTGCCAGGAGAAGGTTCTTATGAAAAAAAAAGGAAGAAAATATGGGAGGTTATGGCCGAAGGCCCAGCCTACAACGCGAACGAAGTCACGGGCAGTCGCTAGTCTATTTATAAAATGAATCTCTATTTCCCTTAGTCATCGCATCACGCGTGAACGGATGGAACAAATTCGCTAATTCTTTTTTGTTGCGTTAATTATTGTCCGGAGAAGGTTCTTATGAAAGAAAACCCAAGAAAAGAGGGGAGGACATGGCTAAGCCGACGGCCAAGCCTACTACGAACGAAGTCACGGGTAGTCGCTAGTACATAATATACTATATCTGTACATAATTATAAAATTCAAAGTCCTAACTGACTCACCGACTTACGGATATTTCAACGCACAGCCTAAACCGCTGTTCCTAGAAATTTAAAATGAAGTAAGTTTTAAACATTAACTAAGAATAATTGGAGTTTTCCCCTAAGGGGGCGAATTTAATTTATTTATGTGGCTTCGTATCTCACAAAGCAAGCGAATGATGGCACTTGCGGGGTACGTAATAAATGGGCAAGTAAAGTATATTACAGCATGTTAAACATTAAATAGTTGCCTAGTCTTCATTATATTGAAAGTATTCTCTTAATATTCTAAGTAAAAAGGACATTATTAAACGCAGCAACTTCCATTTATAGGTACCTAACTATAAATTGGTTCGTTAAAATAATTTCCATTTTAAAACCTACGTTTAGCATACGGAATTATGGTTGTTGTAGCTTTAAGCGATAACTTAACTGTTTTATGGGATTTTAATTATTATACACAATTATATTTTAATTAAATTATTATGAAACCTATCATTAAATTTGTTGAAAATATTGCAATAATGTTCTCGATGGAGTACATAAGTAATGTTTGGTAATTAAATGTTCGTTAACATGTTTTATATTTTCTTCATTTCAACATATAACACTACTAATCTTTCGGTAGACATAACAGAAACCTTAAAACAATGTTTTTATTTCATTCCTAGTTTGATAAATTAATAAAATAAAGTTAGCAGAAAATTATGACATTTAAAAACTGCCAACCCCGACCACTTTGCCGGCACTCGCGCAATGATCGCCGGCAAGCGTTCACTGTTAGTTATATCGAGTCGAAGTAAAAACTTGACAGTTGCGTGACGGATAGCTGGATTGGGCTGCCATATAAACATCTGAACGTTAGTTCACCACAACGCCACGACAGTTAACTTTTTGCACAGACTCTAGGTAGCAAAAACCTGTCCGTATAAAACAAAACATTGTTACCCTGTTTGAAAAAGCAAACCAGAATGTTCGTAGTTGTACCTACAATTGTACATTCCATATTTTATTCTTTACATAAATTACCACTTAAATGTCATAATTTAACCATATAAAGACATCAGATAAATAGGTAGATGTCAGTTACCGGAATAAACAACACAATGTTCCCCCAATACCTTACCGTTTTCACCTACGCGTACACCTACTCATGCTCACTTGTGTTACAATATGATATCTCAATATGCAGCCATTCGATGGTTATTCATAATTACGTAATTTATAAACCATTTCACTTCTGGGAGCCTTTGACTTGTATAAAGTTAAGAATGGATGTAGCATTTGTATATTTTCTTAGCTCTACATTTTTATTGTAAAGTGTATATGCGTGATATGGTTTCAATTAGAAGAATTTAGATGCATATTATCTTCGTATTGATCATCAATGAAACAGCAACTCATAGTGAATTAGAATATTGGAATACATGAGCTTTCGCATAGTTGGCTTATACATGTACACCGTTGAGTCTTCTCGTTGCCTGTATCACAAAGGCAAAAAAATGTGTATTCTGCTAGACATATACAGTGTCGAGAAGCTAGTCAGCGCAACGTCGTCCCCACAGATACATTATCATATATTTTTTCTAAAAGACAAGTAGCCTAAGTTACTCCATACAACATCAGCTATCTGCCAGTGAAAGTCCCATAAAAATCAGTCCAGCCGTTTCAGAGATTAGCCGGAACAAACAGACACACAGACAGCCAAAATTTTATAAATAGTAATTTTTATGTAGGTACTTACCCTCATATGCATTTAGTGAAAAGCTGTTAATTTGGAATTACATACAGACATTTCAATTTGATCTATCTGTATAGATTTGTTTACACAGACCTTTCATTATAATAAGTTGATACAGGCAATATGATCAAAGCCATAAACACCTGCCAATCTCATCGTAGCCGAGTTGTTTTGGGTATACATAGTTTAAATTCGTTTTGTTTGATTACTCATGGGAAACATTTTGAAAATCCTGCACTCAGTATAGTTTACTTTTACAAATAAACTTATACTTTACTTAGCATTGGCTTTTAGCTTTGTGCCAACAGATGTCCTAGGCTACGAAGAAATAATATTTATTCGTAGGTCCTAGATATAAATTATAGATAAGAAATAGCGGGAATGGTGACAAGTAAAGTTTTAGAAACGTGCTATTTATAAGCTAGAGATTTTTTTTACTTGATAACGATTTTATGTGTTTCATTAAATCGATAAAGGTTACAAGTGATGAATTTAGCACCTTTATGCTCTTCAATCGCAGTTTTAATGAAAACATGGTGCCTTTATCAATTAGTTATTTCAGTCAGGAACGTTTATATGTTTATATATTATATCAAAATGAAATAATCACATCTTTTATCAGTACATAACACCGTCGTCCAGGAAATAAAATAAGTACATTTTAAGAAAATTAGACATAGTGCCTTTATCAACTGATTTCTTCAATTAGTAAGTTATAAAATCAAACTGGCATTTGTTAACAAAACTGTTGACAAAATGGTGAATATTATCATGATACATATTCACCAAACTTAAACAACTGATACAATGCAGTACGCATAGATAGTTTTACTGTCCTACTTGTTTTTAAATGTCACTATGTAACAAGACGGACAGGCAATACATGCGCCTGTTGCTAAAGACTACGCTTGCCCATGGCAGTTGCAGTGCCACCCAGAGCTCACATTTGTAGTTTTGCGTGGCACTGTACTGCGCTCCCGAAGAGAACCCGAGAAATTGTTTTTTGAGTGTCAGTACTTTCACTCGCTACAGTGCTGTTCATACCCTAACGCAGTAATGCTTGCGCACTAATGCTTCGCGACTAAATTTCTGGCACTGCGGAGGTACAGACCAAGACGGCCTCTTGCACAAGACTCCTGCCACCTAGTTTAAACAGTTGCTTTATACAAGAAAAATATAATTATTATGTGGTTCTACCAAAACTAATAGAAAATTGAGCACGTTGTAAGGTGTACAGCTTTGCAACATACCTAAAATCCTCAGAATTATCCTTAAAGTAATAAAATGTTAGTAAACTGTGCCAGCAACTTAAAAAAACTTTTACTCATTCAACAATTTCGAAGTTCTATTACTTCAATATCTAAAGAAGAGAAACTATTTTGTTTCTCGTAGAAGAATTTTTGTTTGTAAACGAAACTACGAATTTCACTCACAGTCTCTTATGTGTTTTTTTCTAATTGGCCTCGTACGTTTGTATATTTGCCGTCCCTCAAGTTACAAATAGGTAAGTTAGTCCTTAAAGTTGCATGTGTGATTTTATTCCAAGTAGATTCGAGTCACAGTCACATTAAAAGTCTGCCACTAAGTTACTGTTCTGAGTCACGTTTTAGTAAAGCTGTGGATACATTACTAAAACATTCTAAGGCCAGTGACGAAAGTAAATATTTATAGTTGCATCTAGTGAAAGTTTTATTCAAGTAGTCAAGTCACACTTAGACAAATAAGTCAGTCATTAAGGCTCTACCCTGTCTAAGTCGTATTCTAGTAAAGTGGTGGATGCATAAGTGTATAAACTTTCTACAGTGTAAGGAAAACACGAAAATAATAATTTATGACTAAAAATAATAATTTATACTTGGTTTACACTCGTGCACCATTGCGAACACTTAACGGTTAATAATGCACCACTATTACACGTCAAAACAAGAAGAACACAATCTTAGAAAATCTAACACAATCAATGATACGCATTGTTAATTCCCACTCATCTGTTACTTTGTACTTAGTTTGTCCTTATGTAAGTGACCTGCATTTTTTATTTAAGCATTGACTTTTAATAAACTAAAATCACATAAACGTGTACCTACTTATTTAGTCAAGTACGTACTTTACTGAATATGAAAACATATTTCTAAGTGGATTTTTAGCATTTAATTATATCTAATTATAACATAATACCCACTCATGTTTTATCACGAATTAACAATTCAAACAGAACAGTGGAGGTAAGCATAAGGGCCTTCTAGGCACAAGTATTAATTAAGAGGGTTGAACCACTCTGTCTCTAATTAACCGAAGACCCAAGCCACATTTGGCGTAATTAGTTTCCTCCGAGGGTGTTCCCACGGCTTCGGAGTCTCGGACTTCAAGAATAATCCAAATAATTAAATAGAATATTCATTGATTTTAATCATGTAAACGATAAGCTAAATACGTCAAAGTACACAACAAAAACAATATCACGCAATCGCAATTAATAATGAGCGAATAATAACCGCCATACGAAGATAATTCGTAATGAGTATACTTGCAAACTTTAATATTTTGTTTTCGAATCATAATCGCCTTAAGTACCTTCAGTTTTGTGTACATATTTTGTTCGATACCAAAAGTCAGTGCAACGGGGTTATATAGCGAATGGGTCCACCAAACCAGCAGCTTTATCAACGCCGATGCAAATATCGTAGAAAAAATCGATTGTTTTTTGTAATAGTTGTTTTGAGGTCTCGTGTTCAAATCATAATTGCCTGAGGTACCGGAAATTTTGTGTCTGCTCTATTCCTAAAAACTTTAATTCGACGGGATCATATAGCGAACGGGTTGACCAAACAAGCACCTTTATCCAGGCCGATGCAAATATCGAAGGAAAAGTCGTGCGCTCTACATAGTTGTTTTGAGGTCTCGTGTTCAAATCATAATTGCCTGAGGTACCGGAAATTTTGTGTCTGCTCTATTCCTGAAAACTTTAATTCGACGGGATCATATAGCGAACGGGTTGACCAAACAAGCACCTTTATCCAGGCCGATGCAAATATCGAAGGAAAAGTCGTGCGCTCTACATAGTTGTTTTGAGGTCTCGTGTTCAAATCATAATTGCCTGAGGTACCGGCAATTTTGTGTCTCTGCTCTATTCCCGAAATTTTAATTCGACGGTATTGTATAGCGAACGGGTTCACCAACCAAGCATCTTTTTCCAGGCCCATGCGAGTATCGAAGGAAAATTCGCCTGCTCTACATAGTTGCTTTTCTATTCATAATCGTCTGAAGTATTATCTGTCATTTTGAGTCCTATACCCGAAAATTTTAGTGCTATGCGATTATGCTATGAAAATTTTAGTGTTATGCTGAAAATTTTAGTTTCTCTATATAAACCCATCGGTTTATATAGAGAAAAGGTGCACTGATCAAACAGGTTTATCTAGCCTGATGCAAATATCGAAGGAAAATTAATTGAACTTGCTTTCTTTTGCTGTTTAACTTGCGCGCTCAAAAAAGTTGCTATTGTATCCGGCCACCATATTATTCTTGTCTCACGATGGACTGAAAATGTATCAAATTTACTATTATAGTATCATAGTAAAGATTGGGCAGTACAATAATATCGAAATGCCTAACCTAACATCTCTGATGTTATGTGGTAATGATTGGTTAGAGCCAGTATTTCGTTATGAGCATTATTAACATTGCGCCACCGTGATGAAGGTGTGTGAATTATGTGATCCAAAAGCTATATTGGACATCTAGATAGATACTAATGTAAATAATCCCCCTAAGATTAAAAATGTGAAAGTTCAGATTGATGGATGGATAGATAGATGGATGTTTGTTACTCTTTCACGCAAAAACTACTGAATGGATTTTAATTAAATTTGGTATGTAGATAGATGAGGTCCTGAAATAAAATATAGGATACTTTTGCATTATCATCATCCATGACCACGCGGCTGAAATTACGCGGCGCAGCTAGTATTTTTCACATAACACATAATTTATAAAATAAAACAGTTTACGCTTTCGAATTCAGTTCAGTACAGACCGTTGTACCTATCTATGTTGTGCAATGGATTTACTCACTACGGATAGTATGATTCGAACTAGTGACCACCGTATCGGCAAACAACATTCAGTACCTCTGAGCTATTAGTGCTAATTTAATTAAAAAATCACCATCCGTATAATATTTGAATGATGAATTCATGAAATTATTTGATCAATTGACACAAATCTTTTATTTACAACGATAAATAAATAAGCTGTATCCAAAGCTCAATATAAGTTTGGAAACGGCACGTGACGCCAGTCGGCAATGAAAGCTGTCACACCCACCGACATTACCTGCGGTCAGCTGCTGCAATTTGTCCTGAGACGTGGATCGGTTATTAATCTGTTGCTACAATTACACGACGTCCATTGAATTATATGTACACCTTATCTGGCGAATTCCCTCGCCGGTGACACTGTATACCTCGCTCGACTTATCAAGATGTTTAACTTCTTGTATAACTGTCAAGAAGCACTCGTGGTGATATTTTTATTACTGCAAAAAGTGACGAATGTGATCTCACTTTCCTATAATGTCAACAGCTCGTACCCGATCCAGAGCAACACAAAAACAATCACTCGTTTCACTCAAAACTCCCATTTAAGGCACGATCGAAAAGCCGTCGACATTGAAATTAACGATCGCTCGCGACGACAGCAATAAAAATTTCATAACACGTTTTTTTAAAACAATAATACGCGACCGAGGGTGGTCGAGAATCTTTATTAAAATCTCGAGAGACTAATAAAAGCACAGTTAAATGCGGAGAACTCTGATGAAAATATTAATTAATGTTTCGGAATGGGAAACATGTTGCTAATTAAATGGCGATATCGCATAAAACGTAATTAGAGGTCGGGAACATTCGTTTCTCACGGGGCGGGCTGCGAGTTCTTCCGCCCGCCACCGCCGCCGCGCCGCTCGTCGCTTCACTTCGCTATATATATTATATATAGCATTACTCTATACTCTACTCTAAGTCCTACAGCTTCGTCGTCATCTGCGTTAGTGCAATACCATACCACTCACACGATTCTTGCTTTACTAAAGGAATGCAACGCTTATATTTACAACGTACGAACAGGTTTATGTATGTATACTCAAGTCATGCCGCATTGAACATTTTCTTTAGCCGAGACATTAAAATTTAGCTGTTTATTTATTTATATTAGTTTATTTAATATAGCATTTATGTATTTATAGTGTGTTTACTGTTTTTGTATTGTTACCGTCCATCTTTTATTGTATATTCATCTGCGAATGGGTTGTCTGGAAGAGATCGCTCTGAGCGATAAGACCGCCCTTTGTTGCACCTATGTTTAAGCATTGTTTTTCTAATATTAAGTCATCAATGTGGTGTCTCAATAAAGTGTTATCTATATATCTAACTTTTTGTCGTCCCTCTCATTATTGGGTACTACAATGTCATAAGATTTAATTTGCTAGATTGCATGAATCCCAGGCGGATTTTAAATTAGTTGGTAAAAAGCAGATTAAAAGCTGGACTTTATTAATAGAAATTCCGCGAGAGCGAAACTATGAACATTCCGAAGTCAGTGCAAGTCCGGAGCGGCGTTATTAAATGCACTGACTGGCAACTATTAGCCGCGATGATCGACGCCTCTATGAGTGTCGTAATTAAAAAAGTCAATGATCACTTATTGTAATTAGCGGAGTATCGCTTCGCCGACAAAAAGGTAATTGTTTCGTGACGGCTATCACTCTGCGGAGAATGGGTCGATGGACACGTGCGCTCGTCGCCGCAACGTTATTAGAAATAATAATTATACAATATGAATATATGAACGATGATACTCATCATACCAATTTGTTTAATGATCATTAAGAAACGCTACTTATACGCTATTATGTGCATATTGGCGGCGACGCGATGTTGCTATGGTAATGTGTCCTATCATGATTTATAATCATGATGGGACGTACAATTATTGCAACTAAGGCTGAGCGCAGACTTGAGTCACGATAGTTTTAAGACAGACTATTGCTTTACAAAAATTATGAAGACGCGCACACTTCAAACCAAACATCTCATAGACAAAATTGTCTCATAGTCAAAACAGTTTCGTTTTACATGTGCGACGTGTCATAGGCAAAATAATTTGGTTTTAGTTTTAAGACAGACTTGTATATGTGAGGAAAGTCTGTCTTAAAACTGTCGTGACTCCAACGTGCGCTCAGCCTAAGAGTACGAAAACACGATATCAAAAAAAATGAAGAGAATAAGTATTAGAATATTTATTTAGCAATCTGGGTTCTTTGTTGTTTGCTATATTTAATTTGCAACTTTTTAGTTTCTCGTATGTAATTCTACTATGGTTTAAAATTTTTGGAATGGGCTTTTTTACTCCACATAACAGTTTTTGTCAATCATTGAATATACTGCAAATCCAATTAACAGGCCGGTTGGCGCATTTGGTAGCACCCCTGCCTTCTTAGCCGCTAGTCCCGGGTTCGATCCCCGGGCAGGTCAAACATTTGTGTGCATGAACATGTCTGTTTGATCTGTGTCTGGGTGTGTACATGTATATAAGTATGTAATATCAGTCATCAGGTACCATAGTACAGGCTATGCCTAGTTTGGTACCTGAAGACCTTTGTGTGGATGTTGTCCCATATTATTATTATAATTTATGACGGATTAGAGTATACCTTCAAAGGAATGAGTTTTTCCTCTGAACATTCATATAGTTACTTCTATTTTGACTAGCCACAATCATATTTCACTCTCATGGTACCAATGGCTAAAGGAATTTCATAGTACTACAATTTCCCTGAGGCGAATCCTACAGAAACTCTTTATCGAAATCCTTAGGCTTAAAAAAAATCCTAAAGCTGCTTAGGCTGTAGGACGTACTAAAGGAACTCGAATACATACACACAAAATACACCTTCACACACCACATCTGCCCTTCCTTTTGGATCACTTGCGTTTCCTCTGCTAGTTCCAGGAACTACTGCGAGATTTTTTTCTATTGTACAAACCACCAGCCAAAATATCTCCAGCTGGTGGTTTGTACAATAGTTCAGGAGCGTCATAGAATAGATGTAGGTACTAGAGTTAAATCAAATAGTAGCATTGTTTGGTTATTACATTTCATTGCACGCATAGGCAAGTTTCATGAACTATGAATAGGTTGTGTGCATTAGATACATTAGAAAAATAAAAGTTTGAGGATGACTATATATGCAAGGATATTTGGAGCATTGAGCATTGCGATGTGAAAGGACCCTTTGCCTTCAACATTGAATTTTAAACTCTACGAAAATTATAAATGTATAAAAAATATATACTAAAAAAATTAAAATAAACCATAAGAAAAGATTTTCGAGCGGAGAACTGTCTTATCAAGAGTTGCTTTCTAAAGTACGTTATTGTCATGATTCAAGCAAGTGAAACAAAAAGTTATCCTGCAATCAAAGTCCTGAACTGTGTATTTTACAATGAGGTTATTACCAAGCATTCTAGTTGCCTTATCTATGGCTATTCCGGAGCCGGACTAGCGCCAAATTGGCGTAGCGAGTGCGCGGGCGCAGCCGATCGCACCCCGATACAGCTAATTAAGGGCCGCGCAACCATCTATTTGGAGAGATCTAGCCGCTGACGTGTGAAAATACCCAATTAATTAACGCGAACCGTTCACCCGATCGCGGGGCATCGCTCCTCGCGTGCTCGACACTCGACACCCGCACAACTACCGAGTTTCTATTACTAGTTTAATTTGAAACTTTTCCTACGCTCATGGATGCTACAATATGCACTACTTTTATTTTCGCTTCTACTTAAACCCGTTTTATGTTTACCACATTGTATGATGCTTCATATCGCACTAGGCCACCTGATCACGACAGAGCAGTAAATCGGCAGAGTTTATGCCATAAATAAATTCGATTGCACATTAGACGCGCTAACTATAAAGTGGAACACAGAGTTGGTATTTATGACAGCGTGCTCCCGTCGATTGACTGGACTTCCCCCCCGGGGCCGTGTGGAGATAATGCGGCGGGGAGCAAGGCGGTGGGAGTTAGATCGGTCGTGTCGTGTGCAATGGTGTAACAGGCGGGTAGATGGCGGTGAGCGATGGCCGCGGTGTAAACCGAGTGTTAATGGCCCATTAGCCTGGTGCCGGTGTAATTGGCGGGCCAGCACGCCGCGGCTACGCCACGCCACGCCACGCTGCACGCCCCGAGAGTACCACGCGCTAGATGCATCAGATACTAAGCACGCCAACTGCATTATTTTTGGGCACAGCTAATTAATTCTCTAACAAACCCTTAATTGTGTTTACATGTTTGAATACTGACTCAATCATTCCTTTTAAACTAGTCTAAATAGTCCTAAATCAGCGATTCTCAGTATGATTTAGGACTAATTAGGCTAGTTTAAAAAAAGCTTATTTTTAGGATTCCGTACCTCAAAAGGAAAAAGGAACCCCTTATACATTGCTGTGCGTCTGCCAGTCTGTCTGTCTGTCAAGACCCTTTTTTAGGAACGCGTAGAGCTGTCAAGATGAAACTTATCTATACTTAATATTATATGGAGGAAAGATTTGTATGTATGTTTGTAACGAATTGGCTCAAAAAGTACCGGACCGATTTCAAAAAATCACCATTGGAAAGCTACATTCACCCTGAGTCACATAGGCTATATAAGATTCATCATTATCATCATCCATCGTCGTGAGGGTGAATCCGCGGAGAGCAGCTAGTAGTGTAATTAAAGAAATATAATGGAAGTTTGTAATTGACCGAGCGAGCGAGGCGTCTCTGCTTTAACTGACCAAATTGATTTTCATCTGCGCGTATGTTTGTTAGATTGTTCGTTGGTCTTCTTGTACAGGTCACAATTTCTACCAATCTTGACGAAACTTGGTACTTACTTATGCGTGTTTTACTATTTTATTAATTTTAATTTTGGTAACATTTGGTCACACTTTAGGTACCTGACTTTAATGAGGAATTTTGAATATGAGCATAATTGGTCAAGTGGTTCCTGAGAAGCACTCCTGGTTGTGAAGTACTGCGAAAAATTGCCGCTAATAAGAGTATGTGTACATAGAACTACTAGTGTTTATTTACTTCACACTAAAACGGCTGACGGATTTGAGTGACATTTTAAATGGAGATAAAGTTTGCGTCGATGCGCTCGCCGATGAGCTCACCGATGTCAAATACTTTATGAGATATCGCCCTTGTACATAAGGTTGTTTTTCCAACGTTTCTTGTCATCTCGTTGTTTCACGGATGTTGTCAAAGATGTAACGATGTTCGCTTACATAACATAGCGGTTATGCTTTATTGAAACACCTTATTAAATAGTTACTTCGCAACATAATAACACAGCTCTTAAAAAATTCCCTAGCAGTCTGTTTTCAGTCGCTGATTATGCGAATATCACCATCATCTAAGTATTCCCGATAGAAACCCGTCAATGGTACAGACCCATTAGTGTTGGGACCAGTTCTTCGGAGCACAATCATCTGGCGGCGTCAGCAGGAAATTAAACGGCAGGACAACGCTCGTCGTGACGTCATTCACGCCACGACGCTGCTTGCGCCGGACTCCCAACTGAACAACGGGCTGCTCTAGTTCTTTTAATTAAGGAATACGAAATCGGAATACGGTAGATTCTAAAATGCTAGTTAGTGCTATACTGATATTACTTCGAGAAGGGATGGGACACGATGTGGTTATTAGTGTAATAGACACAAGTGAATAAAGCTGAACTATGCAAGCGCATTTGGAGACTTCATAACTTAGGGCCTTACTTATATCAAAATCAAAATTCATTTATTGCTCGAATACAGTTTGGTATATAGGTCTTATATTTAAACAACGCGTAGCTCCGTATTCTTACCATAATGGCGTGCAAATTACAATAGTTAATAATAATAACAATTAATTTTATTAGTCTATTAGTCAATGATTACAATAATTGATTTACCTATCTGTCATATCCATTATAGTTTGTCTTTAAAAAATTCATCAATGCTGTAATATGCCTTGTCGATCAGAAACTTCTTTAATCTATATTTAAAAATGTCATTATTCTCTGTGTCCTTAACAGTTGATGGTAATTTGTTGTATATTTTTACCCTCATCACAAATACACTTTTACTATGTACCTACAGCTTTTTTACTGTTTGGATTACATAGCACATTTTGATGTCGCCTACTCTTTAAAGTATCAAAATCGTGTAAATTATTTCTTACCAACGTAGCTAACTCGTAAATGTATAATGAAGGGAGAGTTAGATTTTTGGAAATATTGTTTACATGAGTCTGTTGGTTCAAGTCGACACATTGCTCGGATACACTTTTTTTGCGACTTGAATGCGATTTCTTTTTCCGTAGAATTTCCCCAAACAAGGATTCCATACCTGAGTGTGGAGCCTACATACGCGTGGTACGCTGCTTAACTTTAAATGACGTTATTTAGTAGTGCGCACAGGAAACTGTTCTGCGCCGTACTAAGTGACGTTATCTAAATTTAAGCAGCGTTTTTATGTAAGGCCGTTACTTACTTACTTACACACAAGTAAAATATTAAAGACACCAACTTCCACCTTAAAATGTATGAAATTCCTTCAATCAGAATTTTATTTGCTCGGCTCTTTAATGTAATAAAGAAAGCGAATAGATTTATATTATTGAGCATAGCGCAAATAAAACAAATCACGATATAATAAATACTTATAGAAAATATTCTTTAAAATCGGAAGATTCAGTAAATAGTTATGCATTATCATACTTACTCAATTTTGTAGGTATGAGTCAACTTCACAACGTCCAACTTTTTACGGAAGCTTTTTTAAAAATTAGCCCTCTTCATACTTATTCAGAGAAGCATAAGTGTAAAAGAGATGATGATGAGATTGGTGAGTATGTATGGGTGAGTACCTATGGGTGAGTAGGCATGAACTGTGGTCAGCGTTGTCTATGCATGGGCTGAATAGTAACCTGATCCAAGCGCTGAAATCCCTCTATAAGGATTCCAGTGCTTGCGTTAGGATAAATGGGACATACACTGATTGGTTTAACATCGAAAAGGTGTTAGACAAGGATGTGTAGCGTCACCGTGGCTGTTCAACTTATTCATGGATAACTGTTTGACAAACCTGAAAGACAGTGAATGTGGATTAAGAATGAACGAGTTACTCATCAAATGTCTTCTCTACGCTGATGACCAAGTGATACTTGCGTCGTCGGTAAAAGTGTTGCAGGAGATGGTAAATGTTATGCAAGAGGCTTTAGAAAGAAAGGGAATGAAAATAAATGTAAGTAAGACGAAAGTGATGGTGTTTGAACGAGATGATAGAGTGACCGATTGCAATATTGTGATTGGGGGTGAAAAAGTGGAACAAGTGAAAGAGTTTGTATACTTGGGATCCATGTTTACAAAAGATGGTGAGTGTGAAAGTGATATAGAAAGGAGAGTGAACGCTGGAAACATGGTAAACGGAGCATCGCACGCTTTTATGAACAGTCAGAAGGTGTCTAAAAAGGCTCGTCTGGCTGTTCATGGGGGAGTGTTGGTTCCGACACTGATGTATGGTAGTGAAAGTTGGGTGTGGCAGAAAAAGCATGAAAGTAGAATAAATGCTGTGGAGATGAGAGCATTGAGGAGCATGATTGGAGTGAAACGGAGTGACAGGATAAGGAATAGTGTGATAAGGGAACGATGTAGTGTGAATGAGGGTGTAGTGACAAAAATCGAGAAAGGTATGTTAAGATGGGCATGTGGAGAGAATGAATGAAATGAGAATGACTAAACAGGTATACATGGGACAAGTAAACGGAAGTGTTGGAAGGGGAAGACCTAGGCGAACGTTCCGAAATCAGATTGAAGACGTTCTGAAAAAAAGGCCAGGTCAAAAGTACCCTAAACCGACGCTTATGTATGAAAGGATTGATGAGTATAGATGAAGCGAAAGAGATATGTCAGGATCGTAGTAAGTGGAAATCCGTGGTCTCTGCCTACCCCTACGGGAAAGAGGCGTGATTTTATGTATGTGTATGTATGTATGAACACCCAAGAGCACCCAAGATAATTGTATATATTTTACTGTACCTTAAACACTTGTTCTGTACTTTTATTGAGTATTTGTTGGAAATAAATAAATTCTAAATTTAAGTTTTAATTATAGTAAACTTAACATAGCATAAATTCATTTCAAGGTAAATAACCCACAAATAATCTTACGTGATGATTATGTAGAAATACTTGTTTACTATGTGTAATATTTTTGGAAAGCGAATTATCTGGTATTCTCTAGATAATTTATTTATCCTATAAAATAACTGACAAGTACTGATCTACCCTCTCTGATGAATAAATAAAGTTCCTCTATACTACAATACGTAAAGGAAGTAATTTCAAGAGTAAGTACTAACATACCTTCATCTTCAGATAAGACAAGCATCGCAACCTTTTGTCATCGTGAAGAAAATGACGTTTAATTTCCCCTGCAACAGCCTCTCACTAGAGATTGTAACTATTATCTGATCTGTGGCTTACACTTGTCATCTATATTTAATTAAATCCTACAGCTGAGCACTGCACATAGGCTAATACTTCTATATAATCCAGACATGGGCTTACAATTGGCTATTATATATTGAGAAGATAAACTACCCGCGATTTCGGTTGCGTGAAAGAAGTGTGTTAATGCTGCAAGCAAAAGCTATTTCCATTTCAAACTAATGAAAAAAGCCGGTTCAGCCTGTAGACGGAACAAGCAATATAATATCAGCAGCAATAATACGCCTATACTTAATTCGTTACTCACGTATCTATATACAAAAAATGTTACCCAAAAATGGAACCGACTTCAACACTAAAAAGTGTGAAATAACTTGTTGAAGTCGGTACCATGATAGTTCAAAAGTACATATTATCACAATATTGTGCACATGGTACCGCCTTCGACAAGTTATTTAATACTTTTTAGTGTTGAAAACTGTTCCATTTTTAGGTAAGTTATTTTCACACTTTTTAGTGACTCTGGCTACTTACGGGATCGATTGCCATTCACCGTCAATTACAATATCAATATAATAGGCAAAAACGTTTCAGATTGTAAATCAAAAATCCCTGGACATAGATTTTGAAATGAAATTTTTAATGGAACCACCTCGGAAGTATTCTCTATCAAACAAAAAATAATTATCAAAATCAGACTTCTCTGTAAAAAGTTATAAATACGGGATCATACGATACATAAAAATATATATACGCGTCGACTTGAGAACCTCCTCATTTTGTTTGGAAGTAGGTAGAAAATGAATCTCCATTTCCTTTGGTCATCACATCACGGAGGATCGGATGGAATAATATCGCATTTTTTTTCGTTGTATTAATTATTGTCAAAGGTCGAAGGCTGAGCCTTCTATGCGAACGAAGTCACGGGCAGTCGCTAGTTACACATTTTTTATAGTAGGTACTACTTTTTTCACTAACACCGGCTTAGCGATCTAAGGAGGCGTTAGTGCTTAAAAATTTACACATATTATATACGTATTTATAATATTAGCACGACCTAGTAGGTCGACCTCAACCTTATGCCCATATGGGGGCACCGTAGAGGGCCATAGAGCGCAGATGGGCCCTGAATCTCCATCTGCTGTCAAGCACAACACTGAGATATCTCAGCGTTGTGCTTCATCATCATCATTCATCAACACTTATATTGCAGCCTGCGGGCGGCGCCCTCCGACGACCAGGAAAACAGATGGCCTCGGATTTGTGGAGCGCCACCTCCAGGTCCCATTGCCAGACCCGGGCCTCTAACTCCGCTACTGCGGCAGTGGCCAGGATGGACCGGATTATCTTCCCCCGGGTGGTTACCAGAGTGTCGTCGGCGTAACAGATGACGTTAACACCATCCAGGTTAACGCCCCGCAGCACCCAATCATACCAAACGCTCCACAGGAGTGGTCCAAGAACAAAAACTCCTGTGGAACGCCGCGAGTCACTGGGCTTCGGCCTCCGCCCTGACTTGTCGGGTAGACCACCTCTCTTGCTGAGAGGTAGTCCCCGACGATACGGCGGAGGTACTGGGGTACCTCGTGATGCCCTAGCGCCCTCAAAATCGTGCTCCACGGCAGGCTATTGAAGGCGTTTGCGATATCCAGCAACATGACCTCGCTGTTGGAGCACACCACCTCGGAGAGATCGTGGACGTGGGATATAGCGTCCAGCGTCGAGCGACCTCTCCGGAACCCGAACTACACTATAAAACCCTGTTCTAACCCCTCTTGTCTCACGTACGAGTGACTTACTAATGTGTGATTTCTAGTACCTACTCTTCAATGAAAATAAACAAATGTGTGGTTTTATCCCACATCTGTTCAATGGAAATATTGCTAAAGTAGTACCTAGAGAGAGTGTTATCAATCTTACGCTAATACTTCACTGGAGTGACGAGTAGGATAAGGGCTCCTAGTACATTTGAAAGTATATAAACCTAGAAATGTTATCCTAGGACAACGGCATCTGTGACGTGCTAGAACAGCATTGCTGCCATCTAAAAATTTTATATCAGTTCGTTGCAACCTGCTGGGACATAATTATTGAAGTAGCAGAGACAGATCGTATCTGGTTTAAAACTGTTTTTCATAGCACCTGCTCGGCAATGTCCAATTACATAATACGCAATCTGGAATGAAGGTAAAGCAAGGCATTACATCCCAAGGGATGTAATTTTGTATGAAACTCCCACGGGATTAAAGTGATTTTGTAATAATAAAGTAAGACTAACGTGTTGTCGACAATTGTTTCGGCTTCGTCCGGAAGCCTTCTTCAGGATCTTGATTGCGGTGCGCTCGTCGTTGCGTCCCGCCTCGCAATTGTCGATCGTGACATCGATAACACGTAAGTCTATCGTTAATCCCGTTTTTATTATTACAAAATCATAATGAACGTGAGTTTCGTTAAAGTGATTTGTATTTTAAAATGGGTATAGTATACAGAGTATATACATACAGCATTGTGAAGATAGTTTATTCGAAAATATATCGTCACCTCAGACGACACACAGAAAAACAAAGGAAAAATGAGCGATTGCAATGAATTTGAAACAAAAGACGGTGTTTGGTGTTATTTTAACAACTTCCATAAAATGTTCCTTACAAAAATATTTCTCTGTCCCTCTATAACTGGTCAAATGTGTCCAATATTATTATTAATTTTTATTTATTAATTTTAAATACATGTTTTTTTATATTACCGTGCCCTAAGTGATTATTATCTTGCAGTAGGTATGAAAATTAGAGTATTCCTCTCGAGAATAAAGCATGTCTTCGTCTTGGGCGGCTTGAACTTCTCACTTTACTCAGGACTCTTCATTACATTCAAATTTAAATTGATATACAAAAAGTAATTAACTCTTAGATTCTCCGTCACGCTCGGGGTCCGCCCGTGATGTAAGAAACTGCTTTACTCCCTAGGTGCATAATCTACTATTACTACGCGGTGCTGGTATAGTATAGGCTCAGTGTTTGTATATATGAACGCTCACACAAGTTTATGGCCTGCAAATTAGTTTTGTACTAAACTATTATTATTAACCGGCAAAACAGTCACGTTAGGCGCTGCGCAAACGTAGACACTTTTTGTTGCCGGCACGGCACACCATCACAGGGAGCCGCAGTTGTTGTGTCCTGTAGCGGTGATCGGACACAGTCACCCGTTGCCACCACTGGTCACTGATAACCGTAGTTGCTGTGTCCGATGGCGGCGATCGGATCAGTCACCCGTCGCTACTTCTGGCCACTTGTACAATTCGCTGATTGTTTTCCTTTAGTCTTACGCTAGACCTCGATGAAAAAACATTATCTTTGCTGGTGGTGTTGATTATACGTCAATGTAGACGTCGTCATTGCCGACAATATTTACGACCCTGCACTACCTGATTAGTGTCCGTGGCTTATGTCGCACATAGTAGACGGACACCGATGCAACTCGTCCGTTAGCGCAGCTCAGTACAATTGTAAGAAAATTTGTTAATTTTGCTTGTTCCTAACAACACACAACAGTCTTCAACTGACTACTTTTAGTTTCCAGTTACCGACACCGAACACTTTTAATCGGCAATGAGTATGTGGACAACAAACTGGACACAAAAACGTTTACGTACGCGCAGGGAGTGGATGGTTTCATAATCGTTCTATAGAAATCAAATATTCGTCGGTAGCTTGTATCTGACACAAGACACAAAATTGTCCACGTTTGCGCTCTGCCTTAGGGATCGAATGCGTCAACCCGGGTTTCAAACATGTCAGATACTTATTTTTAAAGCGAGTGCGCAGCGGCGTCTGCGATTTCCCGGCGAGCACTGCCGTCTAGTTAATAGTCTTGTGTCTATTAAAATACAAGGCCTCAAATGCACATGTTGTGATTGCGCCACGCAGCCAGAGCCGCCGACAATGCGTTGTATTGCAGCTCCAGGAAATTAAACGCCGCCGCTTGGCTTCTCGTCTATGCACTCAATTACCCCTCGCCGCACTAGCCGCTCTCATGTTAGTTAAGATGAATCTTGCTTACCAAGGCAACAAATTATTGTATGGATTTTAATTAACATGCTGCTTATATTACGTACTGCTTGAACTAAATAAAAAGTATTTTTAATTTATTAGGGGAGCTCTATCGTCATGAAAAGTATGTTTATAAGTAACTAAGGGTGCGTCCACACTTGTGACATGACAACGGACCGGACTACGTGGCATCGTACAAGACATGTTACGCTAATTAATGTGGACGGTCTGGCTAGAGTTGTGCTGACACGGTCACAAACCATGAACGAAGAAATTTTACAAGTGTAGACGCTTGATGTCGAACTAGTTACATGACGTACCGGGAAACGTCACGACGTGATCAACTCCTACTCAGCGTCTTATACATAAGGTTGTTTTTCCAACGTTTCTCGTCATCTCGTCATTTGTTTTACGGATGTTGTCAAAGATGCAACGATGTTTGCTCTTAGAGAATCGCGCGGCAGGTCACGCGGACAATAGCGAACATCCTTTGAAAAACCCGACTTTCAATGACACGTAACTTAGATGCGTGTCAGTACACAGACCAGCGTTCACACTGGACCCGGCTATTAGATCGTAACTCCGTACATTATCCTGCCGTACTTTCGGTGCTTTCAGTGTTCGGAATAGATTGAATCGTAACTGCAGCTTGTAACAATTGTTAGCGTAACAAAAGACACTATCGGTACTCACACGCGTGTCTGATACGGTCACGGGATAATGTTGGGTAAAATGTTACAAATATGGACGCAGCTTAATAGTAAATCAAATAAATGTCATCAAGAACACCAATTAACCCTTTGAGTACCAATGACGTAAATTCACGTGCGATTCATTCATCAATCTTTTGTTTTAATATTCACGGTATATGAAGGGTTACAATTTTTTATATAATTTTTTTATAAAATTTTTATATTGCAAAAGCGGGCAGTTCGAGCCATCTACGAAATGGGTCCCCGCGAATCCTTAAGACAAATGTTCAAAGAAATTAACATATTAACTCTTCCATCTTTGTATTTCCTAGAAAATATAATGTACGTTCGTAAAAATATAAAGAAGTTTAGAATAAATAGCGATATGCATAATATTAATACTAGAAATAAGGATAGGATAGCTGTATCTAAATTTAGACTCACGAAAACTAAAAATAAGTCCTTCTTAGGCAATTGTGTACGTTTCTATAATAAAATCCCGAAAGACATTACTGAGCTCACTGAAGGGAAATTCAAGTTACGTGTCAAAAATATACTAATGAAAAAAGCCTATTATAAATTGAGTCACTACTTAGAAGACAAAGATGCCTGGAAGCTTTCCACTTCTACCTAGTAGCCAACTATTGAATAAATTTGTTATTTTAATACTACTCATATGTAACCTCAATGTACAAAGACTTGAAAAAATAATGGCCCACGAGTTTCTTGCTGCTTCTTCTCGGCGGTGGTTCTTTTCCGAAGACAGCGGTAGAATCATTTAAAAATTTTTGACGTTCATAAGAGTGTCTATGATACCTAAACTGAATAAATAATTTTTGAATTTTGAATTTTGAATTTTTTTTTTTGAAAACAGCCGAATTATAACTCTGATGCCGAAAAGCAGAAATTTAAAAATTCCCAACAATCACGTGGTATTGTACCAGTTAAAAACTCACACACAACGACAGCTAGGTCATCGATCAATTAGTTAGAGAATCAAAGTTATGTACGTATGTAGTTGTTTTAAACGTCGTATAGGTATATAGCGCAATCTATCGAACTGCTTGAAATGCTTTATCCGGCCGAAGAAAGTTCATCAAACAGGAGTTAATGCGTTAAAATCATCCATAATAATTAACAATTTTTTTAACTCTTTCTCTCTGTCTGTTCGGTACCTTATCACGCCTAAACATAAACAGCTGTACGGATCGTAATGATATTTGGCAAGGATATAAATAATATGCTTGGTTTGGAAAACTTTTCATCATTATCATCATCCATCACCACATGGGTGAAACCGCGGGGTTGATATAAATTGGGAATGCAAAATAACAAAAAAGTGGAATGACGCCAATATGAATCAAATGCTCCAATAAAGCGAGGACACACGGCGTTAGACAATGGGAACGCAGACCGCCAGCCAGCCTGAGGAACAAAACAGCGGCGGAACCATTTTCCCGTATATCATACCAATAGTGTTGTGATGTCAATATTTGATAAGTCAAGTTTGACCAGCCAAAACGTATTATTAAAAAAAATTGAACACGTAATAATAACAACAGCTAAATACTATTAGAATTTAAAACTTAAACACAAAAATAAACTTAAAAAATGCCCTATTGTAGGCTATGTTGGATAGCAATGCTAGTTTTTACCCAAAGTAGGCACCCGCATTTCGATCACCCGCTTCTTCCACTAATGTTTAGCCAGTTTCACATGTACATAGGTCACACTAAGGTCACACAAAGTTTCCGGAATTGGCCACTTACATAAACAATACATTTGAAAAGCAATACATTTGAAAATGGAACTCTAGTCATTGAATAAAATTTGTTTCTCAACTGATTGTCAGTTGTTTTCACATTGTAGCGTTATTTTAAAAATTTCGTGATTACAATAAAATGGATTAAACTCGAAAATTTTCGTTGCATGATTTTTTACGATAATTTTAAGTGTAATTTGACAGCTCAGCAGAGCCTCCTTCTGCTTCAATGTGCTTTTGGCGAAGAAGCAACATGCAAGACGACCATTTATAGCTGGTTTGCAGAATTCAAACGCGATCGTATCAGAAATAAATTCTTAAGCAGACTAGCCAAAAGCAAGCCTCAAAATACTCGATCCCGAAAGTCACAAACGTACTGTCTAAATACACATATTAACGACGTTTGACATCCTCGGCTTGAGACGGTTTGCGATCGCCAGCCCAATCAATTTGTACCAGGGAGACCGTGCCAGTATGTCCACACATTTTGCGTCCTGGACAAAGGTTAGGTTCTATAAAACTGACAGAAGGCTATACTGAAAAAGGCTCGACGGACGATAGAAAATTAGTATTAATAATTACTAAGTATTAACTATATAAAATAATCGTAAGCTATCTGGAAACCTTCAAATGGGCTAACCAGTTTCTACATTCATGATATAATTATTCGTATCTACCTACTGTGTTCTGCTTTGAAATCAAAGACGTTAGTATATCAGAAAATCCTGGAAATCTCCATCTCATTTCTTTTCTACGTCGTCTTCTACATATTCCATTTTGTTTTCTCAATTATATCCCATTTCAAATCAACTCTCTCATTTACAATTTTTCATCTCATTACAACTCTTTAATTAGTTTTTGACTGTATCTTGAATAACAAGATAAATGAAAAACCCTTGCTATGTTATTGAAAATCTTGTATATAACTTTCTACATCTGCTACATAACAGCGCTAGTGGCCACGATTCTTTAAAAACAAATTTGATTACCTCGCTTCGTTCGTAGGTCTGTCTTCTTGGCTCAAAATTTGTTAATCCATGTGCAAGTACATGCTGGCATCGGGTAAAATCGAATTTTAACAAACTTACGTAACTTCATTGACAATATGATAGATATGTCAATACAGACGCATGAATCTTTTTGGATGGTGCAACTGAGAGGTGGCCATATAATAGAAACCCCTCAACGATATAACAAAATCCCGCAGTGTTGGGACTCATTCTGATCAGCAGTGTGATTCTCTAAGAGCAAACATCGTTGCATATTTGACAACATCCGTGAAACAAATGACGAGATGACAAGGAACGTTGGAAAAACCACTTTGTGAACAAGAGCGATATCTGTTGTGTTTGACATCGGTGAGCTCACCGACGATCGCAACGACATATCATTAAAAATCGCACGGCCACTTACATATTTCATGAAAGCTTGTCTGGAGTATTATAATTTTCGGCAACTTAAAACGGCTGCACTGTACTTCTGCAATGCTGAATCGCTATCGCTCATCACTTCAAAAATGACCAGTTGACAACTGGCGAACGAATTCGCTTCCCTAATTCCCTACGTGCCGGTTTCACGATACCGCGTGTTTGCTAGTCGGAATTCGGGTGTAGTTCGGAAATTAATCAGAGCCCATTGTGGGCGCGGTCGCGGGTCGTGGTGCCAATTATCGGCTGGCACGGCAGCCCGTAATTGAACCTGCCTCCAGGCAGTTTCTAACTCCGACGACAGCACGGAAAAAGTTGCGCTGTATATTCTATATGATGGTATATTAAGTTTTTTGGCAAACGTTGATTGATGAAATGAGCTGTGTTTTATGTTGCTTGCTATAGAAAAACGACAAAACTTCAAAAATCCGGCAGGGCAAAAAATAACAATAGATTTATGAATGAAACTTGCCTCTAATGGGTCTTGCTGATTCGGACAGATTAAATTTTGTTTGTCATCGATAAACTCAAAAGTACTGAACCGATTTTGTAAATTCTTTTACCAGTAGAAAGCTATATTATTCCTGAGTGACTTAAATATTTGATTCATCATCATCATCATCACGAGTGAAACCGCGTTCATTTGCTTCAATTCGCCACATTGTGGGTAACACTTGCATTTTTAACATTAAACCATTCAAAATTCAAAAATTATTTATTCAGTTTAGGCATCATAGACACTCTTATGAACGTCAAAATTTTTAAATGATTCTACCGCTGTCTTCGGAAAAGAACCACCGCCGAGAAGAAGCAGCAAGAAACTCGTGGGCCATTATTTTTTCGAGTCTTTGTACATTGAGGTTACATATGAGTAGTATTAAAATAACAAATTTATTCAATAGTTGGCTATTAGGCAGAAGTGGAAAGCTTCCAGGCATCTTTGTCTTCTAAGTAGTGACTCAATTTATAATAGGCTTTTTTCATTAGTATATTTTTGACACGTAACTTGAATTTCCCTTCAGTGAGCTCAGTAATGTCTTTCGGGATTTTATTATAGAAACGTACACAATTTCCTAAGAAGGACTTATTTTTAGTTTTCGTGAGTCTAAATTTAGATACAGCTATCCTATCCTTATTTCTAGTATTAATATTATGCATATCACTATTTATTCTAAACTTCTTTATATTTTTACGAACGTACATTATATTTTCTAGGATATACAAAGATGGAAGAGTTAATATATTAATTTCTTTGAACATTTGTCTTAAGGATTCGCGGGGACCCATTTCGTAGATGGCCCGCTTTTGCAATATAAAAACTGTCACACAGCAGGATACCATATGACATTATGCTGTGGAAGTAAGCAAAGTAGACCAGTCGAGCAGTAGCTATATCTGTCAATTGCCTAATTTTATGAACCGCATATGCAGCTGAGGTCAGTCTTCCAGATAGTGCATCAATATGAGGATCCCATTGTAATTTAGAGTCTATGCTAATACCTAGAAAGACTATTGCCTTGTCAATTTTCAATTTATTTCCGTCGAGTAATACGTTTGGCTCTATATGTCTTACATAAGGCATGGAAAATTTTAAACATTTCGTTTTCTTTGCGTTGAGAAGCAGGTTGTTTGCGGCGAACCAATTTGAAACAATAGTTAACGCGTTGTTGACTTGAACTAGTTCTCTATCTTTCCTATCTACTTTAAAAATCAGAGAAGTATCATCCGCAAAAAGAACTATGTCAGCAAGGCCCTCAACCATATGTGGTAAGTCATTGATATATGCTAAGAATAAGAACGGACCCAAGATCGACCCCTGTGGAAGCCCCATTCTGACCAAAGATCCAGAAGATGTCACGCCATTAATGCCAACTTTTTGCTGCCTATCAGATAAGTATGATTCTACAAGATTCAGAGCAGCTCCACGAATTCCATAGTGGTGTAGCTTATAAATTAGAGTGCGGTGCTCTACACAGTCGAAAGCTTTGGAGAGATCACAAAATACGCCAATGGCATCCTGTGAGCTCTCCCAAGCCTCCAGCACATGCTTGACTAACTGGACTCCTGCATCTGTTGTTGATCTGCTTTTCGTGAAACCGAACTGATTTTCGTGTAAAATCCTATGTTCATTAAAATGAGACAAGAGTTGTTGAAGCATTATCTTTTCGAATATTTTGCTCAAAGCCGGAAGCACAGAGACCGGTCTATAATTTGAGGGGTCGGCCTTACTACCTGATTTAAAAATAGGGGTGATTTTACTCATTTTCATTATGTCAGGAAATGTACCTCTATCAATACATAAATTAAATATGATCATCAAATGTGGCGCTATAACTTCTATTATTGACTCTAGCATTTTTACGGATATTAACGGATACGGATAACATTATTATTTATTTCACTGTATTCCATACATCCATTTACAAATTTTAATATGCGAAATAGACACTCGCTCATACAAACATGCCCAAATATGTTGCAAAAAAAAATTACTGAATAAAATTTTCTGAATGCACTCAGTTAACAATCGCATCAGCAATCACTAGAATGAATGAAATAAATTGCGCACTCCTGTTTACCATATTCAGTGTTGAGAAAAATTGTTATGAAAACATGGTTCATTCGTTCATTTAGTAACTTCGTAATTTCGGGCGGCTTGTGTCGTCGGTGCATCGCCTGCCCCCGATGTCCGCTGAATCATTACAATAAAATAATTTGCATGAAAGAGCAAACTTAAGGCGCGGTCGTATCCGGATAATAGTTAAAAGCAGTATCTTTAAACATCTAGTGTAACGAAACAGATCGATAATATTGTATGAAAAAAATACTTCGGTTAGAAAAAGAACAGGCAAAGAGTAATAACCGAACAGAATTCATAAATACAACTCGCTCTCTACAGGAAAAAATCTTAAATAGGTCCATAAAAATAAACTTTCACGTCCAAAGTCTCAGAATTTTCAGCGATAACACTATATTATTTTTTAGGTAATACATAGCCAACATATAGTACTAAAGTAGTAACCAGCAGTTTTTTCAATTATATTAGTATATATCGAAAAATATAAAGAAAACGTACAAAATTTATGCATTTTCGCATTACATCGTCGACTCTAACAAAGTGTTTTCAACCTTACATAAAGCATCATAAATTATTTTAAAATTGAGGTTCTACCGCGCCTTAACACTGTTGTTTTTTTAAAGATAATTCTCCGTTTAATTCTAGTAATGCTGTTAGGTGTTTGACTTAACTTTTATACTCGTAGCATCGAAAATATTTTTACCTAATCTAAGTACTTAAATCATAGATAGATATATGATTAACTCTTTACTGCAACACCACAGTACACAATGTAACAAATAAAGAAATAGCATAATTTTGTAGAAAAAAAAGGTTACACAATAATGAAAAGCTTAAAATTAAGTCTCACAACGAGCGGGCTTATTGCTCAGTGCGATCTCTTCCAGACAACCATGCATGGAATGAAACAGGTATACATTATCGGTGGTGTATAATTAACAAAATTCCTGAAGATAGCGTGAGAATGAAGGATTGAACAATGTCTTAGAAAGTAGTAACAATTTATGACAGGCCGGTTGGCGCAGTTGGTAGCACCTTCACTTTCCACCCTGCCTTCTGAGCCGCTGGTCCCGGGTTCAATCCCCGGATAGGTCAAACAATTGTGTGCATGACCATGTCTATTTGATCTGTGTCTAGGTGTTTATATGTATATTATTTAATATCATATATAAGTATGTAATATCAGTCATCAGGTTACCATAGTACAGGCTCTGCCTAGTTTGGGACCTGAAGACCTTTGTGTGGATGTTATCCCATATTATTATATGAGCAGCTATCGTATACTTATGTATTAGGTTAGGTTATAGGTAGATTTAGATCTAGCTTGTACTACAAAGTAAAATATATATTTGTGTGCCAGTATACACCTAATTTGTATAATTACCAAAAAAAAAACAGCACTATATGCTGCTGGTACTTAATACATACATGGGAAGAATATTTAAAACTACTTTAAAAAAAAAATCCCACATAATCATCAATATTTGGTCAAACGTCTAGATTGATTCACACCTACAAATTTTATTCTAGGCATTTCCACTATTCATTAAGATATACTACATGCGCGCGGTTTATGCATGAAACTTAACACCCCTACATAGAAATGTATCATTCATAATCAAACATTCGGCAAACTCGCGTCCTAGTTAGACCTGGCCACCGGACCAACCCCGCACCCTCCGCCCTGCCACCGCGGCCTTTGTTTCTTCCGAAAACGAACGAACGAAAGCCTTTTTTTTTTTTTTTAGAACGGACTAATGCTGTTTGCATCTACCGGCATTTACAGCGTCACCGGACGGTTGGCGAGCGCAGATGGCACTCAGCTAGATGCGGGCGCAGAGGGCGCACCGCCTAAGGCGAGCGTTGAAGACGCGACTTGCTCAAGGGCACCACTAGGGTACGGACCTCGGCTTGGGCCGTCGCCAGGAGAGAGGGGAGTAGGAGAGAATCGCCCCGGTACATAAGTGTACCGTTTAAAGTGGGCCCTATGAATTTTAACTCTACGACTATTTGGAGAGAATCTAACCAAGACATAACTTTTCTCGAGCTCGCCGGCGAGCTCGGTGTTTGACTGTGTTTACCACTAAATCATAACCTTGTGTACCTCGCCTCCCCCATTTCCGCGACATGGGTCCACACCGCGACCAGGATCGTCGCGTTGTGCACTCATGACTGTACTTTGGGTGGGGCTACAATAAGAATGTGAAGTACCTCGCCCACAGCCATGGTGGCTGGGACTACATAGAAAACCAGTGTTACCTCGTCCGCAGCCATTTGCTGGGCCGGAGGATACATCGCGACCGGGGCCGCGGTGTATACTCCCACCCGCACCGTGGCTGGGACTACAATCGTGTGTGTGTGAATTACCTCGACTGCGACTGGGGCTGCGAAGAAGATCTCGGCCGGAGCCTACAATGCGATCGGGATCACAGCCCTGGTCGGGTCTACAACCATTACCGGGGTTCCCTTGGGACGACGCTAAAGCTGCCGAAGTAACGGCTGCGATGGGGTCGTCCGGGTCACCCAAAATATGCCTTGGACGGCGACGGGGGGGAAGGAAGTGAGGATCGGTTATGTCAGTGGAGTAGTTCGCCGCTTCGACCACGAGGGGATTCGAGTGGTGGGGAGCTTTGTCGAAGTGGCGGCGGGAGCAGTCTTTCATATACTGCGTAATAGAGGGGAGGGTGAAATCGCAGTGCAGTTCGGCGTTCCGCAAGTACCACGGAGCACCCACTGCCCTGCGCATAAAGCGATTCTGAATCACTTGAAGTTTGTGGAGGTCGTGTTTCTGAGCATGGGCGAACGCTACAGATGCGTAAGTCATGATTGGGCGGATGCAAAGTTTGTAAAAAGTCGTCTTATTTCTAAGAGACATTTTACTGTTTTTGCCTATGAGGGGATTAAGACGACCCATAATGAAGGCCGCCCTATTGCGAACAATCTGGATGTGTTTCGCGAAAGTGAGTTGACGATCAAGGGTGACGCCCAGGTATTTGGCAGATTTAGCCCAAGGGATGGGTTCGCCGAATAGGACTATGGGTGACGGCATGAGATTTCGCCGGGTCTCAGTGAAGTACACTGCTGCACTTTTGCTAGGATTTACTGCAATCCGCCATTTACGAAACCATGCACCGATTACGGTGATGGCTCGTTGGATGGCGCATCTCTGCCTGACCTTGAACCAGCCAGTAGAGTAGATTGCAGTATCATCCGCAAACTGAGCGATCTGAACATTAGGTTCAGATCGTGGGATGTCGCTGGTGTACAGCGAGAAGAGAATGGGTGAGAGTACAGAGCCCTGAGGGACACCTGCGTGAATGGGATGCGGGGAGGAGAGCGTTCCCTCGGTGCGATAGCTAAACGTTCGATCCCTGAGAAAGTCTTGTAAGATGAGTACAAGACGGTCTGGCACACCCAGTTGGTACAGCTTGAATATCAAGCCGTTGTGCCAGACTTTGTCGAACGCTTTCGCTACGTCGAGGAAGACAGCTATGGTCCCTTGGGGCTTTGGTTTCTTATTGAAACCGCCTAGGATGTGCTCCGTTACGCGGTGCACTTGTTGGACGCAAGAGTGTTTGGCTCTAAAACCAAATTGCTCATCGGGAAGGAGGTTATTGGACCTAACGTGGGACCAGAGTCGGTTCACAATGAGCCGCTCGTAAATCTTCCCCAGAGAGCTGAGGAGACTTATGGGACGGTAGCTGGAGGGCTCGGCTGCCGGTTTGCCTGGTTTGTGAATACCAATGACAATGGCATGCTTCCAAGTGTCTGGGAAGGAGCAGTTGCTCATAGCTGCATTGAAGATGCTAACTAAGAGATGGACTAGTGGGACTGAGAAGTGTTTAATCACCTTGTTGCTGATACCATCAGCACCAGGGGATTTACGGGTCTTGAGGCTCTTGATCAGAGACACGTCCTCGGATGATTTTACCGGTGGAAGGAGTGGGAGGTCAGAGATGGACATAGAGCTTTTACGTTCGACTTCAGATTCCACCGAATCGAGGTGTTTCTGGTCGACGTGATCTACATTTGGAGTACACTGAGCCTCAAGGCTATCAGCTAAACACTCGGCTTTGTCTTCGTCAAGGAACGCTATGGAGAGGGGAGGTGGCCTAATGAGTGGAGGCATTGTCTGTTTTCCGTCAGATTTTAGAGCTCGAGCCAACTGCCAGTATGCCTGGTGAGTTGGCTCAATCTCTGACAGTTTGTCGTCCCACCTTTGATCACCCAGCTCACTCATGCGTTTCCTTACAGCACGCTGTAAATAGCGCATGGTACGAACGAAAGCCGAAAGTCGACAATCTCTTTCACACCGAACGCTCGGGTGGGGGGTGTAAGAAAGAGTAAGAGAGATATTTTTTCACTGACGCGAATCATGTGTTTTCATTAATAAGTTGTACATAGGCATGTAGTATTTTTGTTAAGATGGTGTCCATACTTTTAGATGGAATTTTCGAAAACTTTAACAATTAATAATTATTTCACTGTGAAGTAATAAAAAAATTTGACTACATATCTACAATGTATTAACACTTTTGTACCGCCCTTTTTTTTGGTAATTATACAAATAGGGTGTATAAGCAGCAGCCTTACCCATGACAGCTTAGCACTGAATGAAACCAATTTCACTTGCTGCAGTTCCCTTCATATCCTAACAACGTAATGCTAGCGTACTATTACTTCGCATCGTTTGTATGTTATATGCCATACTTGCGGTTATACCCATGTGGTAATGGATGATGATGATGATGATGGTGAAAACTATCCTTTGCGTTAATTCAACGCAAATTCATCAAAATTAGTCCAGCCGTTTGAGCCGTGAAGACGTTACAGACTACAAACTTTCGCCATTATAATATTTAATATTAGTGGTATTTGATGGTCTACGGCAGCACAAGGATTCTTCGCACCCCCTGCTCTATCTGATTACCTTGTCCGCCACTATGGTCAGAATTATCCAGCAGCATCAGGGTGACCAGAATGTGGGGGCCATTTTTAGTATGGGCTGTTCATATGAAGTATGCCTTTAGTCGCCACGACGGCCATGCACTGCAACCCTGGTGCCACGGTATTTCAAACGGGCCCTGATCCTCGATATCTCATGTGTGGACACTCTGACGCTGATAACGTCAGCAGCAGTGATACATTGAAAACGGTGCTTACAAAGTCGAAGCCGTGGCCAGACAGACGCCAATTTTTAAAACGGTGCATTTTACAGCTGTATATCCACAATGAGTTTGTCATGCTGGCTATCGAAGTTACGGCGTCGGTCTCTACAACATTTTTGTAAAGACTATGCATACTCTGCCTAAATGTTAAACCTTTCAAATCAAGGAGGCAATGCTGCAAGTATTCTGTCTAAGAAACCTTACGCACGGTGATCTGGCCGGTGTTTTTGGTTTAATAAACTTAATTAAAGTGGTATTAAATTATACATCACTTAAGTTGAATTACGAATGGAGGAGGTGATGAGCTGCTAAAGGTTGACAAAAAGAACGCCTACAATTCTGTTGATTGAAATACTCTTTTGAGTCAAGTTAAATTCCCTTTATAAATACGAGTATTTGCATTTGGCAATGCTATGGTAAACCTTCGAAATCAATATACAAAATTAACTTGTTATCTTAGCAGTTCAATACATCTTTAGTCTTCATACTTTTAAATACATTTTCACTATATAAATAATATATACTAAACATATCCACATCAAACATGAACCATTAAGTCTATATTTATATTAAAAAGAAAACTTAAACCTTCTAAAGAATCTAAGCAGGTACTTCCAAATTAATTATACACGCAGGCGTTAACACCAGACATTATGAAAATGCGCAAAATAAACAGAACAATAGTGGAGTGCTAAAGACCAACATCGCCACCAAGGGTTAATGTATTTAAAGGTATAAAAGTCCGGGCCAGCGTGAAACAGACGACATTAAACAACTAGAGGGTAAATGGTAACCGCTCCAAAATTTGCATTCCTCATTGCTGAGAGACGTAAAAATGCTCTCATTAACCTGGGGCGGTCAAAAACAACCATCCTCGCGGCTGAGCGCGATGCGACACGATTATACAGTTTACACGCGACAATAGTGTGAGCGAGATATATTTTTACACAAACTGCTTATTTCGTTATTTTTAAAGCGCAAAAAGATAATCACTAGTACATATATTTGTGATTCTCTTTTTTATTTTAATAATCTTTATAGTATTACTTTTTAAAGCACTAACGCCTGCTTTAGCGATCTCAAACATTGAAATTTATAGAGAGAGAAAAATTCCATGCTCGGACGGGATTTGAACCCGCGTCTTCTGACTCTCCGAGTCAGACGCCATTGACCAACTAGGCCACCGAGAATCTGGTCCGAGCATCGATGCAATAGCATTAGCTAACTGTTGATTTTCTGCCTTCCACTTCATAAATTTATCATAAGTTTTCTATATCGCTGTTTTATGATTATTCGGCCTCAGCTTTTAAATCAGGAGGAGCCATCTATTTCCGAATCAGATTCGCTTGAACTCATTTTTTGGGATTATCTATGTTAACGCGGTAAATTAAAACACAATGGTCGTAATTGAATGTGAAATCCCGCCAGTCATTTTTTTTACTAAAAAGTTTGCGTTTAGTTTTGATCATTGTTCAATTTTTACATTACCATGAATGCTTTAGTAAAAAAAAATTGTTTTTGAATCTTCATGTTAATTTTAGAATGGAAAGTTTAATGTAACATGATGTATAAACCGAAATTACTTAATACAAACATAAAATCCCACACTATACTTTTACAACATTACTAAGTACAAAACGCATCAAGCACACTTTTCTGCGTCGCATGTCACAAACTAAAATTGCTGTTTAAGGCTCCAAAAATATATCTATCTCATAAAATATTATACCAAAAAGAGAGATAGATATATATTTGTATATTTGGAGCTATAACATATCCTCCTATATATGTTTTTCATTAGGCTTTGCATGACTTATGCATCTGCCAGTGTCAAGTGGTTATAAATATATAACCATGTTATAATGGCTAAACTGTAATCTATGTCTGGTAGGTACTATGCTTTTTTTTCGAAGCAGATCTAAGGAGAATGACCTACTGTGGGAGATTCCAAATTTAAAATCTCGCTTCTTACTGGACAGTTTTGATAAGTCTCCGGTAGAGTTCACTTTCTGGATAGTTTTTACAGATGTTATGGCAACATTACGTAAAATTTTTGAGAATATTAAATTTTTATTACATCACCACCGCGTTTGAGTAGTGTACTTGACTGGACACGGTCAGAACCTATTTCCCCTGTCTGACTATCGCCACAAACCTCATTTTTGTTTAATGTTCTGATAACTATATATATGAGAACGCTGAATTAGGTTTCTATAATCTGTATCTTACTGAAATTAAACGAAATTTTCGGGAATTCAATGTGTCGCACCTCTTTTAAGCGAATCTTCTGCACATATACTTGTATATGGTGTTCGCGAGATCAGAACACGCATAGGAGTACAGTTTCATTGCTGCCTGCTTAACATACCGTAGCTACGAATTCCACGCATTTCACACCTGTTTTAGTTTTTATTTTGTCTACCTCTTATTTATTACGCACGT
The DNA here is from genome assembly GCA_917880725.1 of Selenia dentaria. Taxonomy (NCBI): domain Eukaryota; kingdom Metazoa; phylum Arthropoda; class Insecta; order Lepidoptera; family Geometridae; genus Selenia; species Selenia dentaria. The sequence continues at coordinate 9,446,250 of OU862882.1, read as the reverse complement.
AAGTCAACCTCAGACGCTTTTATTAACCTAGCATAACAGTTTGTCAGACAGTTCACGTTCTAAGTACACCAACATCTTATATAAAAGTTTTACATTTAACGGCAAGAAACGTTAAAACCACTGATTTATTAGTCTAAAGTTTGACGTAATACGAAAACTAAAATTGTGAAAGTTTGTATAGGCCAGGAAGATAATTCACTTTCATCTAAACCATTAAATTACTTCACAAACTAAATTAGAGCACTCGGTATTTCGTATATTTAAGTCGATGCTCATAATCTCCTCGCTCTTGAGGGTTAAAATTCAGTCCACAATGGCGGCATTGTTCCATTAACACAATTTTATAACCGACATATTAAAATAATAAAAACTTATGCCTCTCTTAATTAAATAATTTAGCGGCGGGCTGAGCCGAGATATGTAAATTGTTTTAGGGGATAGATCAAACAACCCTTTTTTATGACTTTAATATGCGGTCGCCGGGGAGGAGAGGGGTGTTGTGAGACACAGGCGGGTGAGGCGAGGTAAGTTATGAAATATTTAATAACAGCGCACACGATTCCATTTGAATTACTTTCGAGGAAATGACGACGTGCAAAGCAAGCGGCACATCGGCCTGGCCTTCCTGGCTTAGCACGCAGTGTTGCCATTTTAGTGAATTTACCACTAAACTTGGCAAATTTTTATCATATTAAAATTGTATCAATCTTGTCATACTAATATTATAAATACGAAAGTTTGTGAGTGAAGATGTTAGTGGAAGATGTGGGTGAGCGTGTATTTCGTTAAGATTAAACAACAGAACGCATATGATGGAAATTTGAGATTCGAGGATAAACCAGGAATACAAAAGGGCAATTTTTAATCCGATTCATCGGGCAGCTTCCGAGGTATTATAACAACCTTATGTCACGTGTAATCGCGAGCAGTATCTAGTGTTTAGTAATGTATTTATGGTTCTGCGATTAAAATAAATTTATAGATGTTTCTTTTCATTGACGTTCATAAGTGCGTCTTTGATGCCTAAATTGAATAAAGGATTTTGACTTTGACGTTGTCTTGTTTTATTTTAATATTATACTGCCATGTAACTGATGAGTGAGTGGCCGAGAGGTTCTGGAGATGACACTGGCAAACGTAGGGTATGCTATCCACCGACAATATCTTTTTGCAAATATATGGGGAAGGTCTATGTTCAGTAGTGTCCTACGGCTGAAATGATGATGATGAATTCCATGTAGGTAACGCTGATTTTATACATTATATAGGGTGTTCGGTAGAGGGTCCGACAAACCAAATGAGCGTGTTCGGGGGCCCACTTGGAGAATACTAGTTGGCCAAAAAAAATCCCCTAGCCCCCAATTTTTTTAACTTTTTCTGGGAATTTTTCCTTTTTCTCCGAAATTGTACCTGTTTACCACCATAACATTTGTAAAATCTGTTTTAGACCGGATGTTTTAGTTGAATTTGGTCTCTAATACACCTTCAGGCCACGTAAAGCAAAATTGGATACAAAACAGAGCTAACTGATTTAGAGCTCATAGAGTGAAAATATGAAATAAATTATACCTCATAGTTCAACTTTCACAGTGATAAAAAAACCCACTAGCAAGCATTTTTAGAAAAAAAGGAAAAAAAATGGGGGTCGGAGATTTTTTTGGCCAACTTGTATTCTCCAAGTGCGCCCCCGAACACGCTCATTTGGTTTGTCGGTCCCTCTACCAAACACCCTGTATATGAGCCAGTTTAGGAATACAGTTTAAATATATTTAGTTTTATATCACTACAGTTTTATCACGTATGTTACATGGTATATTGATATTTGTTATAAATTAACAAAAGTAAATCGAGTTGTTTCACTGTGAATTTGGTACCGTCATTTGATTATGCTATTTCTCATATACATCAATGACCTATGCGATACTGCTTTTCTTGGATCAGACCTACTTATGTTTGCTGATGACACTGTGCTTTTACTCCATGAAAACAGCTGGCCCAAGGTAGTAAAGCTAGCCGAAGATTGTCTTTCAATAGTCACACAATGGCTCGAGAATAATTTGCTATCATTAAATTCTAGCAAAACGAAGTACATGTACTATAGCATTACAGAAGCAGGAGCCCCGAAATTTGATATTATATTAAAATGCATACCTACCCATGTAATCGCGGCATGCGACCGTCTCATTGTTCATGTACAGAGTTGGCACGAGTCGATTCTATTAAATACCTTGGAGTACATATAGATAGTCATCTTAACTGGAACAGTCATATTAAAGCGTTGGTGTCTAGGATACGAAAATTAATTTACATTTTTAAGACCCTGAGAACTGTAGCTGAACCTAATCTAGTAATTCAAACATACAAGGCTTTATGTGAGTGCATTATTAGATATTGTATTTGTGCATGGGGCACTGTGGTTAAAACCAATATCAAACCAGCTGAACGTGCCCAACGGGCGATATTAAAAGTTATTCTATTTCTGCCCTTCAGGCACCCAACATCAGATGTGTATAAAAAAGCCGGAGTTCTCAGTATCAGAAAAATGTTTGTGTATGAAAGTTTACGTCGGTATCATAGGAAAACTGTACCACTTGTAGTTCATACAGCTAAACGAGTCAACCGCTGTCCTGTCCCACAAACGCGGCGAAAGTTTAAGCAAAAGAAATATGAAAGTATTGTCCCACTCTTGTATAATAAAATAGATAAAGAATATAATATTAAAAGATACAGCAACAATGAGATTAAAAAAGTTATACTAACCTGGTTAAATGAGTTTGACTACGAGGGCATGGAGGATATGCTGAATGCATTATATGTCACGTAGATATAGCAAACACGATGTTGAAGGGATATTGTGTTTGTTAATTCGAAAAGTCAATTACAATGTGATACGGTATCAGAACAGCTAAATAATGCTCTTACATACCACACACACACACACACACACACACACACACACACACACACACACCCACACACATTAGGATCACCAACATTATTTTGTGTACTAATCTATTATTCCAAAATTAATGTAATAATTTAGCTTTATTGTAAGATTTAAGATTTAGCTTTACTTTGCAAATTTTCCTATTACATATTTAATTTTTAAGATTTTTATATACTTTCAAATTGTTACCTGCTATTTCGCATATCTTTAGCTTTTAGTCATTGATATGGGAGAGGCCATTGATTTCCGAAACACAGTGAAAACTAGTTCGGAATCAATGGATTCATACATTTATTTTGTACAAAAATCTATGTGAAATAAACTTATTTATGTGAAATAAATAAACTTATTAATAGATCTGTCAAATAGTTGGTAGATAGTACTGGTCACACCACCCTCGTGGCTGTTCCGGCATGCGCGGCTACGTGGGAGCACCGAAATGAGCCGAGAAACAAATATTACTACAAACAAACTTCTCGTTTTATTAAAAATTCTAGAACATAATATAGCTGAGCGTTTTCATTTCAAGCGCACTATTCTTTGCATCGTTTCTTACTAAATTAGGAAAGGGTTTATTAAATATGTGTTTGACAAAATAATAAAAGATCCAGACAGCTGATTCATTGTTTCTTAGTTATAGCATGGAGAATACGACATTGCATTTTACGAGTACTTTAAATGTCTAAGGCCAGATTTCAAGAAAGACGCAGCAGTGATTCTTGACTTGCGAACAAATTTGTTAGAAAATGCTATACAAAATTTACTTAGATGTGCTCACAAGCCAGAATTTACTGCTTAGAATACTGGTATACTCTAAAAGCAGAAAGTATTTGTGTAACAATGGCTTGTTTACAATTTCTTTTAGGATCATCCACTACTTGACACGCCAGCAGCTTCGCTCGCTTGGTCTTGGTGTAGTGGTGAAAAAGTTATTCTTAAATATAATTTTTTTAATAATGAACCGATTGACATGAAACAAACAATAGATATTAAGTAAAGCTTACCACAATATATAAATGAAAAACAGTTAAATCGGAATAGCCGTTTCTGAGATTAGCGTGCACAAACGCACAGACAAACAGATAAACAAACAAATATTCTAACAATAATTTTATTCATTCACCTTTTTTTCAATTTCAATTAAACCACCGGAAGAATTTAAAAAAAGCCAGTCAAATGACGTGACGTCAGGTCGAGTAATATAAGTACGTATACATGTTTTGTTATATTACACTAATTATTTTAACGTGGGACCATTAAGTTACATTTTTGGCCGACGATGGCTGTATTACAAAAGCTTGGAAGGAGAAAATATGTATTTCATGAACTTTTTTTTTTTATTGATGACATTCAATAGAATACGTTTGTAGATTGGCCTCTTATAAATGCGTTCTGAAGAAGATACATGTATTTGATTTTATAACTTACGTATCTTATCATTGTACAGCTTTATTTTGAGAAGTATTATGTTGAGACGTATCACTTCTTTTATAAACTTGATGCTTTCTCTGTGTTTCTATTTAAAAAAACATAAAACCAAATGATAGGTGTTTTAAATAGGTAATACATAAAACTAATCATATGCCACCAAAGTTGTATTTGCTAGCAGGAAATATGACATATCTTTTTTGGGATTGGCAACTTTTGTGGATAGAGATTGTGCTTAGAGATAACCGTCTTCATATGGTATAACAACATTTTATCAATTTTTGTGTGGGCGATTGTAATTCAAATTGATAAGCATATAATCGTTATATATGAAAATTTTATGAACAGAAATTAGTACTTTTCTACCTATATTGTCTTTGAAGGCAGTAAATTAACCCTTTGTACCCCACTGGACCTACAGAGTGGTGTTTATTATTATTTAAGCTTTAAGTCTAGCGCAATTTTAAAGTTACTTAAAGAAATTACTCTTAGATTTTTTATTTACACTTGAACATAATTTCTGTAGTTTCGGTCAACATTTTAGTAATTTTTATAAGTATTACGCACCTGATTATGTTTTCCATTAAAGTACAACGCATAAAGATTGATTTAATGGCGTCAGTGGCGAGTACTGCTTTACCCCGGAAGTCGGAGAGTTTATGTATACTTAACCAAGTTAATAATAGTTTAATAATTATGTTAATATTAATAATAATTGATGTTAATAATAAAATTGATATAAATTAATTAGTGTCATAATAATTATGTATTCAATTTGTAAAATAAATGTGACTTCCGGGATAAAGCAGTATAGACAGTGCTAATGACTCGTAAAAGATGGCGCCAGTGGCGCCTACTGCTTTACCCCAGAAGTCAACGAGGTTAAGCTAGCGAGCTCTGAGGCTCAGTCAATATAATGTGCTCTATGCTCAGTCAGTCTTCGTCTACCATTGGAGAAAGATCGCTAATTACAAGTAATATTTAGTTGGATTGGACATTTGGTTTGTTTTATTTGCCCTTGTAAGCCAACAATACAAAGCCAGGAAGGCTTTCTTACTGGTTGAGGCTTGTATAATGTTTTACTCAAAAATGAAAAAAAGTTTTTGCTAATTCGGCCTCAGCTTATCAGGAGTGCCATCTATTTTTCTGAATCAGATTCGCTTGATCTCATTTTTGGGATTATCTATGTTCACGTAAATTAAAACACAATTGTCGCAATTGAATGTGAAATCCCGCCAGTCGTTGTTTTTTTTACTGAGTTTGCGTTTAGTTTTGAACATTGTTCTACACTCGAGAGCAATGAATCCGGGTCACTTAAAGAATCCTAAAAATCTCGGAAACTAAAAATGCTAGGTCAATGCAATAAATTGTATTTAATAGACAATGTAATACTCCTTAAATGAAGGTATTAAAACTTCTTAGTTATTGTAAAGTTATATCATAAAAAAATCAAATTTGAAAAAGGGCCACTTTCGAAGATGGAACTACGAAATTACAGCATTTGGTTTTGCTTTTGTTTGTAATCTGTCATTTATGTGGGTACATAAACCATGTTGATAGTGCTCTATATTCATTATTCAAGCTGAAATTATGTCGCTTACGCCTGAAGAATGCACCAGAATACTTACAATGCTGGAAACCGGCCGGAGTCAGCGCGATACAGCCAGGACTGTCGGTGTGTCGCTGTCAACAGTACAAAGAGTTCTCCGACGTTACGAAGAAACTGGTTCTAACCTACGCAGACCAGGAACGGGCAGAACCAGGTGTACCACAGCACGAGAAGACCGATACTTGGTGAACACCATGCTTCGAAATCGCTTTCTCACAGGAACTGAACTCACAAATCAGTTTCGACGCCTCGGAGGAAGTAACCCAAGTGCATGGACAGTAAGACGTCGGCTTGCTGAATCTAACTTAAAACCCCTTAGACCTGCAAACGGCCCTAAACTGGAGCGTGGGCATCGTATTTCAAGACTAAAATATGCCCAGAGCCACGTAAATTGGAGTATTGAAGATTGGTCAAAAGTTATGTTCTCCGACGAATCAAAATTTATGCTCTACAAGCACGATGGAAGACACAGAGTGTATCGAAGACCAGGGGAAAGATTCAAGCAAGCATGCATCGAAGAAAAAGTAGCCTACGGTGGTGGGTCTGTACTTGTGTTGTGTGGGCCGGAATTTCTTCTGAAAGTCGCACAGAGCTGGTGATCATAGAAAACGGCTCTTTAACTAGCGAAAGATATGTGGAAGAAATCCTCAATGATCACGTTGGTCCATTTATGGTCAATTTAGGTGAGGATGCTATATTTATGCATGACAATGCCCGACCTCATACAGGTAGGATTGTGAATGACTACCTTCAAGAGATGAACATTACTCGTATGGAGTGGCCAGCGCGCAGCCCGGATATCAACCCGATCGAGCATGCTTGGGACGAGCTAGGCAGATGCGTAAAACAACGAAACCCTCCCCCAATCACGCTTCGTGAGCTCAAAATTGCTCTCACAGAGGAATGGGAGAATATTCCCCAAAATCGTATAAGGAACTTGGTGTACAGCATGCCAAACCGCGTAAACGCAGTAATGGAAGCACGAGGAGGCAATACGAAGTATTAAAATTCAAGAAAATCGTAATAAAGTTCAAAAATTTCATGTTTCCTATTTTTGTTTTAAGGAGAGATCAGCAGTTTTTTTCTTTATGTAATTTTGTGTTAATAAAATGTATGGTGACTCATATTTTTTTTACTTTCATTTAAGGAGTATTACATTGTCTATTAAATACAATTTATTGCATTAACCTATCATTTTTAGTTTCCGAGATTTTTAACATTCTTTAAGTGACCCGGATTCATTGCTCTCGAGTGTATTTTGACATTACATGAATGTTTTAGTATGTTTAGTAAAAATAATTAAATTATTGTTTTAGAATATCCATGTTAATTTTAGAATGTCCAACAACTAATCCAACATGATTTATAAACTGAAATTATTAAATACAAACATAAATCCCACACCATACTTCTACAACATTAATAAGTAGGTACAAAACACATCGTGCATACTTTTTCTGCGTCGCTTTAATTATCACAGACTATAAAATGGTTGTTTAAGGCTCCAAAAATATATCTATCTCATAAATATTCTTATTATTAATATATATCTATCTCTTATTATAAAAAATATCTATTTGGAGCCTCCCTCCTATAACCATGTTATAATGGCTAAACTCTTATCTGTGTCTGGTACTATGTTATTTTAAATAGATCTAAAGAGGATGACCTACTGTCCAGTAACTACTTACTTACTGGACAGTAGGAGATTCCAAATTGAAAATTTCGCTTCTTACTGGACAGTTGTGAATAAGTCTCCGGTAGAGTTCAATTTCTGGATACTTTTTAGACATGTTAAGGCAACATTACATACTATATTTGAGAAAAAAATAATTAACATTTTAAAAATGTCAACAATTTAAAAATCCAACAATACAGCTGACCCAGCTGAAAATATGAAAAAAACCATTAAAACTTCATTACTCGAAAACTAGATATAATCACGGAACATACAAGAGAGTGCCCCAGATACCCCTGCATATGACGCAACAAAGATTTTCCTTTAGCCATCAATTTTGCACAAGTGAAAAGAACAGGTAACGTCCTAAGTAATGAGTCGTATTTTTATTAAAACTACTTTAATAAATAAAAACACTCGCTACCAAACATCATAAAATTTCCAGCAATCAGCATTCCTCCAGCCAATGTAAAACATCGGAATAAGCGTGTAAAAACTATGAATGGGCTATGGCCTTTCATGCTTAGGGTTGTCACGTTTTATTTCAGTAGAGTAAGAGGCGATTTAATACTTTTAAAGTTGTTTAATCTCTGAGTAAGAATATAATTCTTATTGTGATGGTGTGTTGGGATTTTTACATCAAATACCTAAAATTACGGGTATTGCCATCAACTAGAAATATAAATAAAATAGCCCTGTTAAAAAACTTTAATAATAATATCATTATATAGATTTAGACATCAAAGGCGGTTAAAGAATAAAAAGAAAAATAATTTATTATATATATTAAAGTCAATTAACAAATGTTCTTTATAAAGTCAATAAACAGAAAAAAAACGTCAATTATTAACAAATGTTCTTTATAATGCTCCACTGCTGCGTTCTAAGCTTTTAAAGTGCCTCTACCGAGAAGTATGGGCAAGAAACTCGGGGCTATATTTCTTTTAATTATTTTTACTTTGCATAATTTTCATCACAATCTTAAATAGTTTCATGAGTGGCAGATATCCATTAATCAGAGGTGGAGTATTCAAAGCATCTATATCTTCTAGATGTCTTACTACATAATATGACATTTTCATTAATAATTTTAAAGAAACTTGAATTTTCTTTCAGTGTTCTCCATTATGTCTTTTGGGAGATTATTGTAAAGACACGCACAGGTTCCTAAGAAACATTATACAAAAGAAATGTGTATAGTATGTGCATAACGCTTTATAATTATATACCAGATTAAGTAGGTACATTAAAACATTGGATGGAAATATGGCTAAAAGTAAACTCTCGTCTGATACTTAGTAGTAGACTGGCTTCTTACAAATTATTTTATGGTGTACAGGAATTTCGGGATTATTGTGTTTTAATATTTAAATAATATTTATAGAAAATCAGCCAGCAGACAGAATACATTGTGTCCTGTATTATTATAAGATCTCTACTTTGTACATGTGTTTCAGGAAATAAATATGTGATTTGATTTGATTAAACTAGGCTCAACTAATAAGATAGACTGTAGAAACCTATAATGCTATATGCACATGCAAAGCAAGAAAATACAGTCCAATCATATCCTCATCACCAAATTATACATACAATAAGTACCATATTATCTTACTATACAAACTGCCATTCAATAAATTTCTTTGGTTCTTGTTCCTCAATAATTTCTATAGTGCTTAATTCATGATATACTTTGCGAAAATTCATATTAAATAATAGATAGGATATATTATAATAACACTATTTAATGACATCTTCATGCAAAACTACTTTAGAGGTTGAGTTAGTTTCACGCACGGATCAGAAAGCATTTAGTTGGGAGCCCCAATCTACGATTTTTTTCAAAGCGAGGCAGAAACCAGATAGTGGCGCCCCTTTTTTTTTTTTTTTTACGCAGAGGAAGATTTTATATCCTGATCACCAGCCCAGGGTAGAGCTGGTGCGCGTGTGGGAGTCTCCGCCAGAAGGGCAGAATACCCACCAAACCTCTGCGGTGTTCCATCGCCATCGACTGGTGGCAGGGGCCGTGGGACCATTCGTATTCACCACAGCCCCCACCGACGTCGCTGCCCGAGATAGTGGCGCCCCGCTCTAGCCCTAGCGAACCAGGTTTCGGTATGCTAGGCACATTGTGGAGCAAGTTTTTTTTATTATTAATCGAACTATATTTATATCTTGGCACCCCCTGAACCTGCTTGCCTGAACTGGTTTGCCATATTTTTCATGTGGATTGTCTATCAATAGTCAATATTTAGAATTTTTGATATTCATAATATATGATAACACCCCATGGTAGGTAGAACCGCAATTTCGCTCCATATAAAATTCACACGTTCGCATCTATGTTGTTTGGGGTAGCCCTATTCGTGCGTGCCTTGCTCTATCGCTGGGCGGGACCATAGAGCCAGCTCGTGAAAACTATTCGCAGATAAATCGAAAGCTAATTCGGAATGGCTCATTGTTGTCTGTCTGTACAAAGGAACACAACTTTCACAGATATTGCATTGCACAATGCTGCGGACACTGAAATGGCAAGAGCAAGTTTGGGACCCAAGAACTACGATGGGGGAACTGGGTTCAGGGTAGCAGGAATTGTATTGTCACTAACGTGCTTGAAAATAAAGTAAGGATATTAAAGCCTTATGTCTATATAAATAAATAAAATTATAAAATAAACTTAAGTCTCTTTTTAAACGACTTCAAAAAATGAGGAGGTTCTGTATGTATTTTTTATGTTCACCGATTTCACCCCCATTCATGGACCGATCCTCAAATTATTTTTTTATTTGTAAGAATATACTTTCAAGTTGGGTCCTTTTATATTTCATCAAATTCAGTCAAACGGTTTCTGAGTTACACTCCTGAAAAATGGAACCAACTTCAATACTAAAAAATGTGAAATAATAATAATTATTATTATTATTATTTATTGACATAACATAATGACAATATTTAAACTCAATTAATGTACTTAACTTATACATAAAAACTACCTTATACATAAATAACTTGTCGAAGTCGGTACCATGGCACAATATTGTGATAATAGGTACTTTTGAACTATCATGGTACTGACTTCAACAAGTTATTCACACTTTTTGGTTTTAATGTCGTTTCTATTCTTTGGTAGTTTTTTTTTAGTTTAGTGTTCTGCATAAGTGAGTTACTTGTGCTATTATAATTTTAGAAAATATTTACGGTTCGGTGAAAAACCCCATGAAATCCGATTTAAATTATTTTTTAATATTCATCCAATTTATTTCAGTGGTTTAGTACCCCGGAGACCATGCGAGCGCAGCCGCTAGCGGGTTAGTTGTATAATAATATTATTCTGATCAGCATAATTATGCATATAATAGTATTAAATAATAATAATGAAATTAATAACAATTATAATTATACCTACATTGCGCCAGTCATGCTATTGTCATCACGGAAGAGTATGTAATGCGATAATAAACTAAGAGCGTGCCTTTTGTCATCCTATTCTTAGTCCAAATACTAGGTTAGGAACTGCATGGTACTGTTATTTATTGTTAATATAATAGTATATTAAAAAAAAAATTACTTTAAAAAAACAGTACCATGCAGTTCCTAACCTAGTATTTGTATTTTTAAAGTAGAGGTTATTTATTGTTAATATACTATTATATTAACAATAAATAACCTCTACTTAAAAAAAACAGTACCATGACAACTTGGTTAAAATGGGTATATGATAATAATATAAACAACTAAACACAATATCAGTATAAACAAACCATGTTGTTATTTTTCCCCTAAAGATTTTTGTTCACGACTGTACAAAAATATATTAGGTTATATCTTTTTTTTAAGTGGGATAAGTTGACTAAGCAAGAATAATATAAATAATTAATTAGTCAACTCATCCCGCGGGGCAAGTTTGAAGCGGGATCAGCTGACTAAAGAGCCTACAAATCGTAATTCGATGTCACTAAGCATTTATTAGCATTAGCTATTAGCATTTATTACATATTTAGCAGATTAGTGCTTTATAATATCATAAGGCTATTTCAATTTATTTACATGCAATCACAATTTAAGTTCATACATAGTACGTGACGTTATCCGAGTGAGTGAAAATTTCGTCGTAGTTAACCCGGCGTTAGTGTGTTGGATAATTGTAACGCTGATAGTTAGGTTGGGACAAGATGACCCTTATGCAAAGTATTCCGTATTCTAATATTCAAGGATTTCAATCATTACATTAGGTTATGATTAAGGTTAAATGGTGAACATAAACAAATTCAATAAGTATTTTTACTGATAAGAAAAGGGTGTGAAAATTCATCAAAATAGATATCTTAAATCTTATAGCGACAAAAATGTTACTCAACGTGTTTTTTTCATATTAATATTTTAATACACAGCATTAATTCTAATTTGTACGTTTGTTATAATATAATATTGGGGCGAAACGCCTCAAGTGCTTAGCCCCAAAATTTACCATCCTAAGTACGTCCCTGGTGAGGCTTCTTATATTCTCGATAATATGACTCTACGATGGCATATAACTCACTGCATCAGCCTAAAGAGCTCTGGAGATATATTAAGTATAGAGATAATTTAGTTTTACGTTTCACTTAGTACTTAGTAGAAGGCGGAAGTGATCAATTGAATATTAGGTACGCATATTAGTAAGTCCGTGCCTCGTTTCTACTGGTAAGTCATGAAGAGAGTTAGAGTGAGATAGTTGTTATATGATGATGCGACTTTAACTGCTCAAATATATGGGTATTTATTATATATATATCTTAGATCTCTCTCTTCAGGGGTGGTGGTATGCAAATTCCTAAACATTTGCGATAACTCGTAGTTTCTAAGAAGCTTCCGAAGCTTTAGTTATTATCTCGGGATAATATATCTTAAGACTAGCTGCGCCCCGGGCTTTGATGGATGATGATGATGATGAAATAAAAGTAGCCATCAGCTATTTGCATGAAATAAAAGCCTATTACTAGAATAGTTACTCGTTATATTATCAGGTATCTTCCAGTGAAAGTCCCGTTAAAATCGGTCCAGCCGTTTCAAGGTTAGCCGGAACAAACAGACAGACAGACAGACGGAAAAAATATTAAATTTGGTTTTACCGTTAGTACCGTATATACTTTCATAAAGTTATATTTAGTGAAATTACAAACAAACACTTCAATTTGATATATATGTATTTCGGCTTTAATGAATGTCTATTCGAGATGTTTATAAATATAATAAATATAATTTATAATGTTGTTTATACGCCATAACTACATGTAACATCCATTTGGCGGAAATACAAATAGGCTACTTTCAGCTCACTTAATCAATGCTCTTGCGAATTAGTTACATTTAGAGCGGGCGGAGTCGCGAGGCACAGTTAGTAAAATAAGTTCCATGTTTCTTCAGGCTATCTATACTTATATAATATCACTTTGTCATACTCATCCTTTCATAAATCACGGATAAAAAGACATAAATAGTCTTAAAACAAGTGCTTCGGTACAAATAAAGTGGATTACGGCTCGGACACGGTTGTGTTACTTTACTCGCATTCCAGTGCAAACATAAGGGCGTGGACGCACGGGCGAGCGCCGCGAGACGCGTGGGCCCCGAACATGGCGGCCTAACAACTTAATAAGCGGTTGCGGGTGATTTACGCAGGCCCGCGGCGCCGGCGCACTCGTTCGCCGTATTTATACTAATACACGACAGATACACATCGTTTCTCTAAGAATATGTATATTTTATACCTAGGAACGCTAATAAATATTAAGAAAGTTTACCTGTTTTCTACCGACTTCCAATAAGGAGGAGGTACAGAATTCGACTGTATTTTTTATGTTTGTTACCTCATAACTTTAATAATAGCTTTAGACTGGATGAACTGATTTCCAGCATTCTTCAATTTTTTTGTTTGAAAGCTGGTTCTTCCCGTGTTTCCCATGTTAATTTTATTAAATTCGGTCCAGTAGTTTTTGAGTTACACTCCAATAACTGGTTTTACCAAAATAATAGAATGGTAATTTTTTTCAAATTGCACTTGGTCCTTTTGCAACTTACATACGGGTAAAATCACCTTACAAAAGTTTAAAATCAGCTCTTCGATTTTTTAACCGACTTACTATGTTTACTGATTTTTCGTTACGGCTAATCTGTCCGATGGTACGTCTAAACATCGTACGTATTCCAACTTGTTAAAATCTCCGTAAACTGTAAGGCGTTTATTGCTTTCTGCATAGAAGGCGTTTTTGTTCGTATTACCACAGATTACTGAGTATTACGTTTGGTCGGTTTTTGCTGTCATACCAACCAAATCGGCCGTTGTTACGACGCTTTCAGCTTTAGATTTTGCTCAGTGTAAATAGAAAATTTTACATACCTTTATTTGAGATGTGTGTTTTTACTAAAACATTGTAGCACAACTTATATGTTGCCTTTATAAATATAATACTAAATTTTAATATCGCCATGCACCGCATTCAATCTTTATAATATCGATCAAAAAGTTATTGCTCTACTGCGATACTTTTACGATTATGGGCATGTAATGAAACCATTAAGAAATTAATTTGACATATGGAATACCTCATTACAGTAGAGTTATATTTAGCCGTCAGTAGATTTCACTAATAAATCTAACCTCGTGCTAATTACGCGGCACCCAATAAATCTCTCGCTATATATAGACCATAAATATACCACAGAATACGCCATAAATATAAGACAGTGGGCTGCGGCCGTGGACCTCACTCGACGCGGGCCGGAGTTATAGCCCTTCGGAAAGCCGATTCACATAGCAAGTATTATTTAATCTGTGCCAACTCGACCCTCGGCTCTCCGTAACAATTGGTGTGAATCGGAAATAACCGGAAAATTTCCACAACTTGTCTAATGGCTTATTGTTGTACGATTGTTGTGTTATTGCTCTTACAGGCAACAAATTGCCGCGTTGTCAATGTATTTAAACGTTATTTACTGACGTGACTTTGTCGAGAAATGTCCATGTTCCGTATGTATATTGTCCCTGGTAGAGCTTTGTTTTGCCATGGCGGCGACGCTCAAAGCATACAATATAGTGCATATTGTATAAATGCTTAGCTACAAAGCTAAGCGGTAATACCAAAACTATAGATAGCAAATACTTAGTTGACCTAGCGAGCGAAGCGTCTCTTCTTTAACTGGCCAAATTGACTTTCATATGTCCGTATGTTTGTTAGGTTGTATGTTGGTCCTCTTATACATGTCGCATTTTGAACCAATCCTGACGAAACTTGGTATACATGTTTAACTATTCAATATTTTGACATTGGTGATTTTTGAGTGAGTACTGTTCCTAAAAAAGGGGAGGTTTGATGCGGCGCTATATTCCGACCGATTTTGATAAAATTTGGTACACACAGGTACCTGACTATAAAGAGGAGTTCAGAGTATGGGCATATTTGGTCAAGTGGTTGCGGAGATAATAGGTTGTGAAGTACTGCTAAAAATTGCCTCTGATGAGACTGTACTAGCGAAGTCTACAGTTTGCATAGCTATTAGTAGGTAATAAAATACAAACCGCGGACTATAGGGCATTGTAATTTTTTTGAAATTTATTTGATGAACAAAGTTGTTTGTACTCGGGGTCTTGGAAGTGTGTAATATGTGTGTCATGCCTCCCGTGACACTTTATGGTATATAGACGTCATCTTAGTGCAGAATTTGAACGTGTGAATAAACGTTTTATATTCTTTCATCCTACTAATAATATAAACGCGAAAGTTTGTATGTATGGGTTTGGATGAATTGACGTTTGTTACTATTTCACGCAAAAACTACGAAATTTGATATGTAAATCTATACTAATATTAAATTTTATATATAGAGAGAAAAATTCACATCCTCGGACGGGATTCAAACCCGCGTCTTCTGACTCTCCGTGTCAGACGCCATTGACCAACTAGGCCACCGAGAATCTGGTCCGAGCATCGAATTTTAACTCTCTATTTGACTAACCGTCTTGCGGGGACGGAGCGACATCTATTGGACAGTTAACACTTAACAGTACCATCCAACCGAAAGAAGCATTATTTAGAAATACTTGAACTTTCGCATTGACATCGCAACCCTTGTGATTTTTATAGTATTACTTTTCAAAGCACTAACGCCTGCTTAAGCGATCTCAAACATTGAAATTTATAGAGAGAAAAAAAAGTATTTTTAAAGTATTTTAAATTTTTCTCTCTATAAATTTCAATGTTTGAGATCGCTTAAGCAGGCGTTAGTGCTTTGAAAAGTAATACTATACTAATATTGTATAGAGGAAAGGTTTGTAACGAATTGGATCAAAAAGTACTGGACCAATTTCAAAAATTTTTTCTTCATTGGAAAGCTACATTCTCCCTTAGTAACATAGGCTATATAAGATTCATCATCATCATCCTCCATCACCGCGCAGGTGAAACCCCGGAGAGCAGCTAGTAGTAATATAATGAATATTATTTTTAGATAGATGAGACGGTGGAACAAAATAAAGGATACTTTTTCATCATCATCATCATAATCCATCACCACGCGGGTGAAACCGGAGGGCACAGCTAGTAATTCTAAAAATATTATAATTGCGTAATACTAAATTCTAAAATACTGGAGAGATATGAATGGAAGTTTTTTTGAATGACAATATTACTCCTAGACAGTAGGGCAATAGTTACAAAGTTACATAGTTATAAAAACATTATTTTAACTTTACGTCTATTCATAAAACGGTTCATTAATAAATTAGTAAGACAAGTTCACAGGGAATATATGCGTATGCTAATAAGTTGGAAAGAAAAGCAATCAACTTCGCGACTCGATCAGGGAGAGCATAAATTAGTGCAGTTTGAACGAGAACGCTGTGCCCTGGTTAGTCTAGAACTCTAGATAAAACGTACACTGTAATGAGTAGCTGAACATTATACAATTCATAAAATAGAATCACATTACTCACTATTATTATATGATTTAAAAAATATACGTTGATTTAAATACGTCATTTTAGAGTTATGTGCCTCAAGAGGAAATTGTTTTTTTAGAAAGTTTGTTATATGTCTAATTGTTTAGGTATCAAGTAGTTAATTATATCGTATTGTAAGATCTACGGTCACTTGAAGCTTTTAAATAATCAAGTTTCTAAGTGAATGCAATTAAAAAAAACGCCCATTTATGCGCTGCATTTTTTACCATTAAAGCATTAAATCTAAACTTATACACATTCTGTTCATCTACAACCATTAAATTTAGCAAGAAGCAAGGTAAGCAAATATGTAGATATTGTAAATGTAGTATCATATGTATTATATCAATATAATATCAAATAAAAAGGCTTTAGCGATTATAAACTTTTATTTGCAGTTAGACATACCAATTAAGACCCTCATCCTATTTACCTATGTTTTTTTAAGAAAATCTACGCAACATCAACATTTTGTGCAGTTACTTACCATATTATTCCGTAGGTCAGGTACGTCATATTTATGTTATATTACGAGGTTACCTTGTTGTCCTTATTTCGGAATATTCTCATAAGCTTAATCTTAGAGGCCTTTATTAATAAACGTTGCGTAAACATAGATTAGGCGTAACATGTTTTGTCTTGCTTTCACGCGTGACATTTACTGCAAGCGAAAAATTGACAGATAGATGTTTTAACTACTCCGGGCTTATTACAAGTTTATTAATAAGGCCGAGAGTGATTAAAATGGCTACTAAATAATTGCATATAATAATAAAGTTGTGGATATGGTGGATTATGTAGGTATCATATTTTTGACACTCTAGTTCTGTACAACACTAGTCTCACCTTTCAGTAATCTTAAATAAAAATACAATACTTATACATACCTAAGTAGGTACCAGTATGAGTTCAAAATAATCACCCAAGACCCTCACATATATATTTGTTTTAAGTCAGAATGAAGATAGAGTAAACCTTGGTTGAGTGGAGAGTTGGTCATGAAAAGTAACATACCTTTTCACATTTAATTCTCTACTCAACCACACATGAGGTGAAGTTAAGTTACTGCGAAGTATGTATATTGTAGTCTAGCTCTTTACTCCGCCTATACAAACACACGTTATGAATACATTAATTATTAATTAAAACAGCAGACTCTAATGAAGACATAGTTAAATTTAGGCGTATTAAACTTTACCCTACGTACGTATTCGTCTATAGTACAGTCGCCTGCAATAAGATGTATACATCTCGTAATTTTCAAAACTATGATACAGTACCACATTTTATAACAATATAGATAATTATTATTTTAAACAGTAAAATAATATAAATAGCTACATTTTAGAATAATGTTGATGTCCATTTTTATGAACCAGATTGCTGAGGCACTTTTGAAAATTGTGAAATGCATCTTATTGCAGGCGACTGTACCAATAGACGAATACTGAATGAAAAAAATGTCATTTTAGGTATTGTATAGACTTTAAACAAAACTATAAAATAAACTTCCACCACTACAGCATGAAAAGGGCACTTATGGTTCATAAAATATCGCAGCAAAATCGCTTATTGCTGGGAGCGCGAGGCACAGTGATTCAAACTTCAAACTCTCCCTTTTGGAACTGTATGGCAATAAAAATATAAACTAGGAGGTGGTGCGTTTAAATAATGATTTTGACCTAGCAAATTAACTCATTAGGTACACAATTTTGTATGTTAGTTAATTTTCTTAATTTGTTCTTAATTATCATTGCCTTTTCAGAGACGTAGGTAATATTTAAAATAAATACCAGTACACCTTAATATGTACAATTATCGCATACTTAAATATATCAGGTGTGAGTTTCATAAAAATTACAAAAGCAATGTTCCCGAACGCAACATCAAAAACGAAATGGTGCGAATCCATTTTTCTCAGCTTTAGGTTGTAATATAATTTCATGATCATATTTCATTGCGTTAAATCCTTATTTTGTGTATTTAAAAACTATTTCTTTAGTAATCATAACGTTGACAAACTTTAAAAAAGGAGAACCATGATGGAATGACAGAATGGGACGTCATGAATTTTTAATTTGGATTTGGGAAGGGAGAGCATTGGATCACGGATTACGTCCGATTAAAAAAAATATTATAGGAAGATTCCAATTTGGTGTGTCGAGACACGAAATAATTATATTCCCTGGAAACCTTAGTTGACGGTGAGGTGTTGAAGTTGCTGAAATAGTGATTTGTATCCGACGAGTCACTCTCGATATCGTCAATTACATTCCTGAAGTCAAGACTTGGATAAGATATTTTCATATGTATTAATTAATAACAAATCGAGGGTGTTGGTTTGATAAATACTCTCGCCCTGATATATAAAACAAGCTATTGGGGGTATCCCGTGTTCTCTGAGCTGAAGCCTTCGATAAAGCAAGAAGCTAACTGGAACCTTTGATGGAACGTGTGTGTGTGGACTTGTGGTGAAGTGTTATCCGCCAGGTCATGTAATACTTATTATTATAACTTTATATATATTTCTGATGTTCCTTTTTATTTTTTAGTTAGCTAGCTAGGCCTTCAGCTAGGTATTCTACCAATGTAAGTAACCATTACATTACAAGGTGGTTTGAAGTAGTATTGTGGTACTACATATATTACTAATAATCACTGTATCCAATAATCAAGATACAGAGGCCGTAGCACAAACAATTTGCGAAAAAGTAATATAACATTTTAAAATTCAAAATAAAAGTCAATGCGTCAAGCTTCGGCGTGCAAACTTGTAAGTTAACTGTGTCACAGTTGCCCTAGATAAATGACAGTTTGTACTGTTTCACATGAACAACACGTTACGTCACACTTACGCAGTTATTCGTGCTAGGCCTACTTGTCTTTCTCCAAAAGAGTTGAGAGAGCAAGTTTCTAATGCTGAATTTAGCTTTTTACCAGACTAAGTCACGTGTAAAATATTTTAAGGCGTATTCGTACGCCTTACCGCGTATATTTTTACGCCTTATAATTTACGATTTAATAATTGACTAATAATTTACTCTGAGACTGAGCTATCGTCATCTTTTAGGAATAATCAAAAATAAGGTAATTATTATTTATATACCAAAAACAATTTAATTTACCAAATAGCCTTTCTCTGAATTGTTAATTTTACCTATATAAATTTTCTTCCTGGTAGAGGTGAAAATTTTGTAAATTTCACACAAGAGCAAAATTTTTTATAATGATAGATTAACTTACTTTGCTTAGTCAATTCTAGACTAGTTCGCTAGTTCGTGATTTAAAGTTTGCACTCAAAGCAAAGACTAACTTAGCTCACATGTTAACTATCACAATAGTTATTTGTAAATTAAAATCATCATGTTTTTAAATAGCATACAGCCTTTATACTCGTATTACCAATACCAACAAGCTTCCAGTGCTCGCACTTGTGTGGGCTACACAGGTGCGAGGATTGGAAGTAAAAAAATTAATACTGCAGTGGTACCCGGGTAAGTAATATATGTTCGATTATTAAAATACATATAGACATAAAAATAATAACTTATGATATACCATTCATCTCGTATACCATACATATAATATAAAAAGACGTGTGGCACTCGGAGACTGCCGCGGTAAAGCTATTGCATAGCTGTTTTTATCAACTTATGCAATTATAATTATTTAACCAATGCCATCTCGAGGAGAGTTGCTGAACTAAAGAGACAAGCGTGATATTTCAACAGTCATTAAAAGTTCTGCTATTCATCGATAGATGCCAAATCAACTTATGCAATTATAATTATTTAACCAATGCAATCTAGAGGCGAGTTGCTGAACTAAAGAGACAAGCGTGATATTTCAAAAAGTCATTAAAAGTTCTGCTATTCATCGATAGATGGAGTCGGAGTGGGGGGTGTTAGGTTATTATCGTTACGGAACTTATGGATTCGGTTTCCACGCTCAAGGGCCGCGATAGAAGCTATGCTAAACCTTTGATCGAAGATCAAAACAAATAACTATAAATGAAAACCATTCATAAACTATACATCCATGTGATATACTTAGCAATTGAAATAACTATTATAAAAAATAGAATCACTACATAAACTTACTTTTTAGTCTAATTTTAATAAACATAAATAATGAGATGTCGACACCTATTAATACATTTCAAAAGTAAACAAAAATTCCGGACTAAGACAAAAGAGCTATATATTATACTCTCATACACGAATTGCAATACGCTGATCAGTATTTTGTCGTTCTTACTATTATAAGATAGGGAATATTGTTTAATATGGTACATAGGCACTGATGTTTTATTTATAAATACTAATCTAAATCAGTATAATTTATCTGCAATCCTCGCTTCACTAGTCGTCGCACATATATAAGACTGCTGGGTGTACCCCTGAATTTCGACAAGATCAATACTTCGACTATTACTTATTATGTTCGACAAGAATTTTATCCCAATAATTCTGCGATATATAATAATAAATTATATAATAATTATCGATGTGTAGGTTACTCTAATTCTGGCGCTTCGCTCGTCGTCGCACCTATCGTGACTTCGCCTTAGACTAGGCATGAAAACTGAATACCATTACACATACATCATTTTGTTAACGGAATTATTAAATGCCAAAATGTAGTATGTCAAATCATATGATACTTGAATAGTATGTAATATTAGCAGTATAATAAATTATAGTATTAAAGTTGATCGATATATCAAGTGCTGGTATAGAATTTAAATTATATAACAACTATAACTTATATCAAATAAAATTATATCAACTGTCCGTTACTTAAAAGTCTTTTATATCCAGTGAACGGTATTAAGACGCGGTCCAACCCCAATTTGAAAATAATTTACGATGCTTTACGTAAAAATCGCTTGTTAGATTGGACGATGTAATGCGAAAATGCTTTAATTTTGTACGTTTTCTTTATATCGTTCGATATATACTAACACAATTGAAAAAACAGCTGGTTACTACTTTAGTACTATATGTTGGCTATGTATTACCTAAAAAATAATATAGTGTTATCGCTGAAAATTCTGAGAGTTTGGACGTGAAAGTTTATTTTTATGCACCTATTTAGGATTTTTTTCTGCAGAGAGTGAGTAATATTTATGAATTCTGTTCTGTTATTACTCCTTGCCTGTTCCTTTTCTAACCTAATGTTTCTGTGTAAAATCTAAAGTTTTTTTTTTCATAGATTATTATCGAACTGTTTCGTTATACTCGATGTTTAAAGATTCTGCTTTTTACTATTATCAGGATACGACCGCGCCTTAAAATAAAAATCTGTAAAGTGAATTCCGAACAACAGTCACGCTGCCGTGGCACCCAATAAGACGGACGTTTGCTCGAGTAATAACTGTCAATATAAGTGATATAGCAAAGAACTTTCAACTTGTCGACAAATAACTACTTCAAGTTCTAAATCTAAGTATGTATTAATATTTCACCAACTACGCCGAATCCCTAAAAGAGGTGTGCTTAACCTGTATGTACTTAAATCTCTAATCGACGTTTGTAACTACAAATTATCTGTGTCACAGTTGCCCCAGATAAATTACTGTTTGTACTGTTTCACGTAAAAGACAAGTTACGTTACACTTACGCAGTTATTCATGATAGGCCCACAGTATCTATAAATACAAAAAATAAACATCATGTATTTTCTGTGTTTAGTTTAGAAAGTGGTAAAGGCAGAATGACATTAAATTGTGGTTTGGTTCTAATTTTAATTAATAAATTGTATGCATAAAGATGTAAGACAGTACCAAACTCATTACATGAGTTACTGTTATTATGTTTGCTTGTTATTTATTTAAATTATTCTTGCTAAGAAAACCACGACGTTTTCTTTTTAGTAGTACGAAGCAGCGTTATCTCGACAAGAATCGAGAACTCTTTAGCGACAATGGGCCCTCACCGCTAACGAGGCGAGGCCGCAGCCATCGGCATCGCAGCCCTGCCGGTCATTAGCGGTCACTTCACCCGCTTCTTATAACTTACACAATTCAAATTCAAATTAAGAAATCTTAGATATAAACTTTTTGTATATTATAATTATTTGTGTCACCTGTAGTGTCACTGTAATATTGAGTAGTGTAGTTCGTGTTATAATGAATGAATGAACATTTATTTGTAAAAACATAGGTAGCATACATAGATCTTAAGAATAAATAGTAATTAAGTTTCCTGCATGTTTTGGCTTACGGCATACACATATTTATAAAACATCTAATATAACAAGAAATGTATTTAATTAACTTAAAACAATCAACTTATTATGTTCCCACTGCTGGGACTCGAGCCTTCCTCTCAGAGAGAAGAGTTGGGTCATAATCCACAACGCGAGCCCAGCGCGGCTTGGCGGATAGGCTAGTGGCCAACCATGTCAAAGTTTTACCAGGCCGCCCAAAGGCCTTTAATATCGCCTAACGACTGTTGCCCTAAGATAAACAACCGGGACCGATGGCTTAACGTGCCCTCCGAAGCACGGAAGCGCTCAGTTGTATAATGCCACAGCGGTCACCCATCCAACTCCTGCCCTGCCTCCTGCAAGCGTTGCTTAAGTTTTGGATCGGTTAAGATTGACAAGTCAAGCTCTGCTGCGAGCGCATCATTTCGATACGCTATTTAATTATTATAACTAAATACAAACGTACAATGTTGATCAAGGGTCATACCTAGGAAAACACAACTTTCAACTTGATCTACATGTTGTTCATTTGCTTACACGTTAATATTCAACGGAGTGGATGGATAGGTGCGAAACTGCACCAATCGGTTTTCTTAATGTTTACTTTTAGGTTGTCTTATCTCTAGCCGTTTTATCATCTATTTAGTTACGTTTAATATATTTTCAATTTCTTTATTACAGTTTAACTTATCTTTACATTTAATTATAAGACTCGTGTCATCTGCAAGCAAAATGCAATCCTAATAATTTATACAGCTGTTATTATAAAACCTACTCTCACGAATAAACACATTCGAATAAAGCGATGGATGCAAACTTTCAACGATGTTGTCGAGGAGAAAACAAAAATAATGTGTCATAATTTCATACACTTTGCCTACACTAAACAGATAATAATCCACCATAATAATGGTGAATTATTTGTATTCCCTCGTGGTTTGACGTGTAATAACACGTATATATACGGAATACAAATTTCGGAAAAGTAAACAAAATCAATGTTTCTATTGTTATTTAAAAAACAAATATTGTTTTTTTTTAATAAGAAATTTTTTTTTGTTGCCATTTAGCATCAGGTCTCACTTCTGCCTATACCACATGCATTTCAACAACAACAACTGAAGTGGATGAGGGGACGAACTGCGCCCGTAACCCTGAGACTTAGTTAAGTGAGATTAAGTGGTTGTCTCGTGTGCCTGTAATTTTGCCTGCAACCACACACTTTCTATAACCAGAACACAGTATTGCGAACATTACTTAACGGTAGAAAACGGCACTACCCTGGAAGAGCTCAGTCAGAAAGAATTCTTCTGCTTTTATGTTGTTCGATCCTTTCTGCAAATCGTGGATATCATAATTTGATCCGATAAACATAATCTGTGATTTTATAACTATATTCCGTGGTATATTATAAAATTAGCCCGGATCCAGAGCAAAACAAGGGGAGCAAACCGGGGCTCCTGCCCCGGGCGGCAGTTTCAGGGGGCGCCAATCTATACTTCTATACTTAAAGAAGAAAGATTTGTATGTATGTTCGTAACGAATTGGCTCAAAAAGTAATGGACCGATTTTTAAAAATTCCTTCACCATTGGAAAGCTACACTTACCCTGAGTAACATATGCTATATAAGATGGGTGACCGCGGAGAGCCGCTAGTAATCTAATAAAAATAATAATTGAAAATTAAAAACTTGCTCCACAAAGCGCCTAGCATACGAAAGCCTGGTTGTCTTAACGTCGACTTGTAAGAAAAGCGTAGGTCATGATCATCATCATCTGAACCTTAGGACGTCCATTGCACTGCTGAACATAGGCTTTCCTCATAATTTTCCAAAAGAACCGTTGGAAGCGGCCTGCAACCAACGCCGTCCTGCGACCTTTATCAGATCGTCTGTCCACTGTATCGGTGGACGACCTACGCTGCGTTTGACGTGATCTCCATTCCAGAACCTTCTGGCTCCATCGGCCATCTGTTCTCCGTGCTATGTTAATAAAGCTTAGGTAATAGATACTAAAGAGTACCAATTGTGAGTTCTGTAATTTATCTCAAACACTGGAAAGGGGCGCCGTCTTCGAAAAAATCGTAGATCTGGGACTGTATAAATATTATGTATCATTGACTTTCCTTTATGATGCATTTATTCCTTTGCAATGTCTCCAAGCAAATAAATTTGGCTCTCCTTTCCTCCATGCCTGTGTAAACATTTCAGACAACGTGATGCCAAACGTCTAACAATATGTAACTGCCGTAAACAACTTTTTGCGGGTATTAGAAACTTGGGATGGGAATATTACAGTGTAGGTAAACTGTATTTGGTTTGTGCAATCAACTAGAAGGTATTAACTGGAAGGGGCTACTGTGAAACTCTAACTTGATGTTCCTTATATTTTGCTTAAGTGCAGAACTGATGCTTAAGTGAAACACTTGAAACCAATAAAGTTTCCTACTAGTGTTTATATAAATACTAGTATTTCGATAAACTCATTTCCTAATTCAAAGTACATCAATAACTACTAGTATTTCAGTAAATCATAGTATCTATTTCAATAAATACTAGTAGCATACATAGTTGGTTAGAGCGTCAAATTTAACTTTTTTGATAGGATTTATTTAACTTTACTTTATTACCTAAAATACTTAACTTATAAGTATATATCATATACTTTAATATATATAGGTATATAATATACTTATAAGTTTAATCTATCGTCGGTTTATAACCTTCTAGAGATAGATATTTGACACTATTTGTATGGACGTTATGTCAAATTTCTATTCTTAGTAAAACTGTGGAGAGATAGATTATTGGGATCCCCCATTAGAAAACGTTAGAAAACGGTTAGTTAGGATAGGGTGTTTCATATTCAAATCAGTCAGTAACGATGTAAACTACACGCCCTTAACGGGAATAGGTCGACTAACCATTAACCCTGTGTATGTATATCTACCTATAATACTTACGTTTTATTGTAGGTAGGTATACATATTAAGTTAGATATCAAATTTAACTTTATACTACTTACTTATTTTTTAGACAGTTCAGATATTTGACGTTTGAAGCAGTTTTCAGTAGTTTGAAATGTTAAATTAAAAGAGTATATGTATAGAATACACTCGATTTAATGCATTTAAAGCAATAAAATAACGTCAAACTAAAAACTTAGTTTGACGTTATTTTATTATGTAAGTATCCTAAACTAGCTGTGCTCTGCGGTTTCACCCGTGTGGTAATGGGTGATGATGACGATGAATCAAAATATATAGCCTGTTACTTAGGGATGATGTAGCATTCTAATGGTGTAATAATTTTAAAATCGGTCCAGTAGTTTCGGAGGCTATTCAATTCAAAATAACAAACAAATAAGCAAACAAATCTTTCCTCTTTATAATATTAAAGAATAGACATGTACACTCGAGAGCAATGAATCCGGGTCACTTAAAGAATGTTAAAAATCTCGAAACTAAAAATGATAGGTTAATGCAATAAATTGTATTTAATAGACAATGTAATACTCCTTAAATGAAAGTAAAAAAAATATGAGTCACCATACATTTTATTAACACAAAATTACATAAAGAAAAAAACTGCTGATCTCTCCTTAAAACAAAAATAGGAAACATGAAATTTTTGAACTTTATTACGATTTTCTTGAATTTTAATACTTCGTATTGCCTCCTCGTGCTTCCATTACTGCGTTTACGCGGTTTGGCATGCTGTACACCAAGTTCCTTATACGATTTTGGGGAATATTCTCCCATTCCTCTGTGAGAGCAATTTTGAGCTCACGAAGCGTGATTGGGGGAGGGTTTCGTTGTTTTACGCATCTGCCTAGCTCGTCCCAAGCATGCTCGATCGGGTTGATATCCGGGCTGCGCGCTGGCCACTCCATACGAGTAATGTTCATCTCTTGAAGGTAGTCATTCACAATCCTACCTGTATGAGGTCGGGCATTGTCATGCATAAATATAGCATCCTCACCTAAATTGACCATAAATGGACCAACGTGATCATTGAGGATTTCTTCCACATATCTTTCGCTAGTTAAAGAGCCGTTTTCTATGATCACCAGCTCTGTGCGACTTTCAGAAGAAATTCCGGCCCACACAACACAAGTACAGACCCACCCCCATAGGCTACTTTTTCTTCGATGCATGCTTGCTTGAATCTTTCCCCTGGTCTTCGATACACTCTGTGTCTTCCATCGTGCTTGTAAAGCATAAATTTTGATTCGTCGGAGAACATAACTTTTGACCAATCTTCAATACTCCAATTTACGTGGCTCTGGGCATATCTTAGTCTTGAATTACGATGCCCACGCTCCAGTTTAGGGCCGTTTGCAGGTCTAAGGGGTTTTAAGTTAGATTCAGCAGCAGGCGGCAGTTTCAGGGGGCGCCAATCTATACTTCTATACTTAAAGAAGAAAGATTTGTATGTATGTTCGTAACGAATTGGCTCAAAAAGTAATGGACCGATTTTTAAAAATTCCTTCACCATTGGAAAGCTACACTTACCCTGAGTAACATAGGCTATATAAGATGGGTGACCGCGGAGAGCCGCTAGTAATCTAATAAAAATAATAATTGAAAATTAAAAACTTGCTCCACAAAGCGCCTAGCATACGAAAGCCTGGTTGTCTTAACGTCGACTTGTAAGAAAAGCGTAGGTCATGATCATCATCATCTCAACCTTAGGACGTCCATTGCACTGCTGAACATAGGCTTTCCCCATAATTTTCCAAAAGAACCGTTGGAAGCGGCCTGCAACCAACGCCGTCCTGCGACCTTTATCAGATCGTCTGTCCACTGTATCGGTGGACGACCTACGCTGCGTTTGCCGGTCCGTGGTCTCCATTCCAGAACCTTCTGGCTCCATCGGCCATCTGTTCTCCGTGCTATGTTAATAAAGCTTAGGTAATAGATACTAAAGAGTACAAATTGTGATTTCTGTAATTTATCTCAAACACTGGAAAGGGGCGCCGTCTTCGAAAAAATCGTAGATCCGGGACTGTATAAATATTATGACTTTCGTTTATGATGCATTTATTCCTTTGCAATGTCTCCAAGCAAATAAATTTGGCTCTCCTTTCCTCCATGCCTGTGTAAACATTTCAGACAACGTGATGCCAAACGTCTAACAATATGTAACTGCCGTAAACAACTTTTTGCGGGTATTAGAAACTTGGGATGGGAATATTACAGTGTAGGTAAACTGTATTTGGTTTGTGCAATCAACTAGAAGGTATTAACTGGAAGGGGCTACTGTGAAACTCTAACTTGATGTTCCTTATATTTTGCTTAAGTGCAGAACTGATGCTTAAGTGAAACACTTGAAACCAATAAAGTTTCCTACTAGTATTTATATAAATACTAGTATTTCGATAAACTCATTTGCTAATTCAAAGTACATCAATAACTCCTAGTATTTCAGTAAATCATAGTACCTATTTCAATAAATACTAGTAGCATACATAGTTGGTTAGAGCGTCAAATTTAACTTTTTTGATAGGATTTATTTAACTTTACTTTATTACCTAAAATACTTAACTTATAAGTATATATCATATACTTTAATATATATAGGTATATAATATACTTATAAGTTTAATCTATCGTCGGTTTATAACCTTCTAGAGATAGATATTTGACACTATTTGTATGGACGTTATGTCAAATTTCTATTCTTAGTAAAACTGTGGAGAGATAGATTATTGGGATCCCCCATTAGAAAACGTTAGAAAACGGTTAGTTAGGATAGGGTGTTTCATATTCAAATCAGTCAGTAACGATGTAAACTACACGCCCTTAACGGGAATAGGTCGACTAACCATTAACCCTGTGTATGTATATCTACCTATAATACTTACGTTTTATTGTAGGTAGGTATACATATTAAGTTAGATATCAAATTTAACTTTATACTACTTACTTATTTTTTAGACAGTTCAGATATTTGACGTTTGAAGCAGTTTTCAGTAGTTTGAAATGTTAAATTAAAAGAGTATATGTATAGAATACACTCGATTTAATGCATTTAAAGCAATAAAATAACGTCAAACTAAAAACTTAGTTTGACGTTATTTTATTATGTAAGTATCCTAAACTAGCTGTGCTCTGCGGTTTCACCCGTGTGGTAATGGGTGATGATGACGATGAATCAAAATATATAGCCTGTTACTTAGGGATGATGTAGCATTCTAATGGTGTAATAATTTTAAAATCGGTCCAGTAGTTTCGGAGCCTATTCAATTCAAAATAACAAACAAATAAGCAAACAAATCTTTCCTCTTTATAATATTAAAGAATAGACATGTACACTCGAGAGCAATGAATCCGGGTCACTTAAAGAATGTTAAAAATCTCGAAACTAAAAATGATAGGTTAATGCAATAAATTGTATTTAATAGACAATGTAATACTCCTTAAATGAAAGTAAAAAAAATATGAGTCACCATACATTTTATTAACACAAAATTACATAAAGAAAAAAACTGCTGATCTCTCCTTAAAACAAAAATAGGAAACATGAAATTTTTGAACTTTATTACGATTTTCTTGAATTTTAATACTTCGTATTGCCTCCTCGTGCTTCCATTACTGCGTTTACGCGGTTTGGCATGCTGTACACCAAGTTCCTTATACGATTTTGGGGAATATTCTCCCATTCCTCTGTGAGAGCAATTTTGAGCTCACGAAGCGTGATTGGGGGAGGGTTTCGTTGTTTTACGCATCTGCCTAGCTCGTCCCAAGCATGCTCGATCGGGTTGATATCCGGGCTGCGCGCTGGCCACTCCATACGAGTAATGTTCATCTCTTGAAGGTAGTCATTCACAATCCTACCTGTATGAGGTCGGGCATTGTCATGCATAAATATAGCATCCTCACCTAAATTGACCATAAATGGACCAACGTGATCATTGAGGATTTCTTCCACATATCTTTCGCTAGTTAAAGAGCCGTTTTCTATGATCACCAGCTCTGTGCGACTTTCAGAAGAAATTCCGGCCCACACAACACAAGTACAGACCCACCCCCATAGGCTACTTTTTCTTCGATGCATGCTTGCTTGAATCTTTCCCCTGGTCTTCGATACACTCTGTGTCTTCCATCGTGCTTGTAGAGCATAAATTTTGATTCGTCGGAGAACATAACTTTTGACCAATCTTCAATACTCCAATTTACGTGGCTCTGGGCATATCTTAGTCTTGAATTACGATGCCCACGCTCCAGTTTAGGGCCGTTTGCAGGTCTAAGGGGTTTTAAGTTAGATTCAGCAAGCCGACGTCTTACTGTCCATGCACTTGGGTTACTTCCTCCGAGGCGTCGAAACTGATTTGTGAGTTCAGTTCCTGTGAGAAAGCGATTTCGAAGCATGGTGTTCACCAAGTATCGGTCTTCTCGTGCTGTGGTACACCTGGTTCTGCCCGTTCCTGGTCTGCGTAGGTTAGAACCAGTTTCTTCGTAACGTCGGAGAACTCTTTGTACTGTTGACAGCGACACACCGACAGTCCTGGCTGTATCGCGCTGACTCCGGCCGGTTTCCAGCATTGTAAGTATTCTGGTGCATTCTTCAGGCGTAAGCGACATAATTTCAGCTTGAATAATGAATATAGAGCACTATCAACATGGTTTATGTACCCACATAAATGACAGATTACAAACAAAAGCAAAACCAAATGCTGTAATTTCGTAGTTCCATCTTCGAAAGTGGCCCTTTTTCAAATTTGATTTTTTTATGATATAACTTTACAATAACTAAGAAGTTTTAATACCTTCATTTAAGGAGTATTACATTGTCTATTAAATACAATTTATTGCATTAACCTAGCATTTTTAGTTTCCGAGATTTTTAGGATTCTTTAAGTGACCCGGATTCATTGCTCTCGAGTGTAGTTTACTTAATTAAATAAGCCTAAATATTGTGTTGCCAAGGCTTTCGTTTCTTGTAATAATACTAATTATTTAATTTCAGTTTATATTCATTAGCAAAGAAAAGTAGTTATAGTTGTTCTCTCCATATAGTTTATTTTTATAAAAACATAGTCTATTAAATACGTAGGTAAAAGAATGTTCTCGCAGTACACCGTCAACGTTGGTTTATTGTGGGCTTGAGGGAAGTGAAGCAGACAAATAAATCCTATCAGTTCATAAAAACCTTTACAATTTTGAAGGAAGCGCTCACTCAGTTATACAGAATGAATCTGATAGAAATATATGTTAATGTTTGGTTTCTCAAAATATTTATATTTATATATTATACATATATACTATATTATGTTATATATATTGTAGTTGAGGTAGTATATATGTATATAGTATACTACCTCGTCCCCGCCACCGTCTGTCACCCCGCGGGACGGTCGCGCACTATATTGCCGGGCTGTACCTACTTTGTTTCCAACCCATTGCCTCAAAAAACGCATTTACGAATGCATGCAAAAAAATGCATTTTTATCATTGTTCGAAAGTAAAATTTACGCACTATATACAACAGAATGTGCGGTATAAATGGGTACTCTCACCTAAGTATAAGTATGTTTGAACGCATACTCCGTTGTATAGCGCCGTGCGTATCCTTTACTTTTTTAACGTTTTTTTATTTCCACATAATTATGTAACCATTCCATATAATTATGTTCCACCAATAAGTTTCACATGACGAAAACAAATAGACTGAATGATCGAACCTCATTGAAAGTGCTTATGCTCAATAAGTTTGCCTAACTTTACAACGAAAGAAAAAATGAGAGGAAATATGTAATACTATTTTTCACCACGCGCACAAAACGGCATTTGCAAATGCGTGCCATTTTCATACTAAAAACGTCAAAGATTATTGCGTTTTGCCGACTGATATTTATAAACATAAAAATAATATGAGTTCAAGCGAAGATCAGACACATATACCTATTACAAAATAATACAAATCTATTACTTCAATTAGGCGTAAATTGCAGCTCAATTTTAATGTAAGGAAAACTCGAAGAAATCCTCTATCATTCTCTAAAAACTTGTTGATGGCATATTTCACTCAATACGCGTGAAGTTTAAGCCTCAATGTGGTCAATATATTAACTCACGTTGGTAAAATAAAAAAAGATATAACGAAGTACCGACCTATATAAAAATAAATGTATTTTTGAAACGACAGTCGAGAGAAGCAAGAGAAGTAATCAAAAGTATTCTGTAACTGTAGCTAACGTAGAAGAAATCCTTAATGCCGCGCTGCGTCAGATGAACAATATGTAACTAAGGAGGTACGTTTTATTATACTGTTTGCAAATGTGTTGAACAACGTTGTATGACCCGCGTAAAGATATGGGTATTTAGAAACTAGTGAGAACTCACGTACGTATTGGTGTCGCAACCCTTCGTAATTTTTCTAATATGAGTTTAAAGCATTAACGCCTGCTTACCGGCACGGCGTCTGACACGGATTGTCGGAAGACGCAGGTTCGAATCCCGTCCGAGGATGCCTATTCTAAAATTGCAATATTTGGTCTCGCTTTCAGGCTTAGTGCTTTAAAAATGTATTATAAAAATAAATTATTATTTGTTTCTCACTTATTCTTCATTCCTTACTCTGTTGTTTTTCAACATTTTGGTGAAATAAATCTACTATAAATCAATTTTAAAAATAAAATTCAGAACAAGTAATAAACTACTTTTAATATATAAAAACAAACTATGCCCATCTATTAATATCATTAACTAAAACTAACGCTTCAGTCAGCTAGTGTTATAAACTTCTCTGTGTGAAACTTTAAATCATCAACAAACTCAATCTCAAATAAAATAATAACCATGAAATGAGCATTTAATTAAAACAAAGTTAATAATTAACCCTACTTTAGTCTACTTTCCCGACGTTCATTTAAAATTCCAAATTACACTAAAATAAGACAAAACAGTCTCAAAATAAACCCAATTAACACATAATAGGGCTCATAAAATATGATTCATCCCAACAAAGATATCTAATAAAGGTCGGCACCACGTATTAATATTATACAAAGCTATTCATTACCGGTCGGTACCTTCCACGGCGTCGGCAACATGTAATTAGGTATATTCGAGTGGGTCATTTTCGATAATTCATAATGTATGTTAATTATGGGGCCGAAGGAGCCTCAGGACAAAACGTATACCCCACCCTCCACCACGCCGGCCAGTGTTTGTGTGCTGTGCCTATAAATAAATAATAATTGGTAACAGGGCCCGACGAATAATCGCGTACTGTTATTATGGATTGTTTGATTTTACTAAATTAGTAGTTCTGATATTGTAAACGTCCGTTTGGAGAGGGTTATGCGACACGCAATACAATGGTATTTATCAAAATTTTGTTATTATCAAAAAACATATATACGGTCGAATTGAGAAACCTTCTTTTATAAAGTCGGTTAAAAATAGAACCGACTTCTACAACAAGTACAATGTGAAAAATTTAATACCGACTTCCATTATATTCAGTTATTGGAGTGTATCTCAAAAACTACTGGACCGAATTTGATGAAATTTAAATAGGACCACACGGGATAAACCAGATTTCAAACAAAAAAAAAATTAGAATAGATTCACCCAGTCGAGAGTTATGAGGTAACGAACATAAAAAAAACAGTCGAATTGAATACCTCCTCCTTTTTATGGAAGTCGGTAGAAAAGTGTAAAATAACTTATTGAAGTCGGTACCATCATAGTTCGAAAGTAACTATTATCACAATACTTAGCCCCAGTCAAGGTAGTGATTCCGATCACGGTGTAGGCTCCGGCCGAGGTAATGACTGTGGGCGAGGTACTCAAGGTTATGAATCCCAGGTAAACACATTCAGACACCGAGCTCGCCGGCGAGCTCGAGGTAAAAATTATATCTTGGTTAGATTCTCTCCAAATAGTCATAGAGTAAAAATTCATAGGGCCCACTTTCAACGGTACACTTATGTACCGGGGCGATTCTCTCCCCTCTGTCCTGGCGACGGCCCAAGCCGAGGTCCGTACCTTAGTGGTGCCCTTGAGCAAGTCGCCTACCCCTCTCCTTGCGACGAAGCGTCTTCAACGCTCGCCTTAGGCGGTGCGCCCTCTGCGCCCGCATCTGGCTGAGTGCCATCTGCGCTCGCCAACCGTCCGGTGACGCTGTAAATGCCGGTAGAGGCAAACAGCATTAGTCCGTTCTAAAGAAGAAGAAGATTATCATAATATTGCGTGCATGGTACCGACTTCGACAAGTTATTTCACAGTTTTTAGTGTAGAAGTCGGTTAAATTGTTTGATAAAAATATGTTTTCACCCTTTTTAGTGCCCTGCTACTTACATGATACACCGTCAATGATGATATCAAGATAAATCAACACTTTCCACTTTTTGGATTGTAACTCAAAAACTGCTTGAACGAGTTTGATGAAATGTATAATGGGTAGTCCCTTATAAATCCACACCAAGACGCGCCAACGCAACATAGTGTATCCCGCGCCACACCAACCTTTAACATCACGAGCGCTACGAGCTGCCGCCCGCAGTGCTTAGCGAGACGACATCGACGCGGGCGTCCCGAACAATCCTTGAAAAAGACCATCGAATGTGCTCGAAACTATAGTCGGGCCTATCCGATAAATATTACGTGAGTAATCCCGTATTTCTAATTAAAAATATATACTCTATCAATATGTACTATATCAAATAAGAATGAATCAACAAAATCGGTTCATAAACGACGAATTTATCCGCGAACACACATAAAAAACCATATAGGTAAACGGATGAATTGAGAAACCTCCTCCTTTTTTAGAAGTCAGTTAAAAAGGTACTCGTATCGATTCACAAACACCTTTCTTACTCCTATTTACATTACTGGCTGATTTGTGCAGTTGGTAGCAATTAAACCTACCTTCTAAGCCACTGGTCCCGGGATTGATCCCCGGGCAGCTCAAACTTTTATTTGCAATGTGCATGAACATGTCTGTTTGACCTGTGTCGGATAATTATGTACATATATCAGTCATCGTACGGCTCTTAGGTATCTCAGTTGCTAATAAATAATGATTGAAATCGAAAAAACTGGCGACTTTATGTCACTTTTGTCAACTCCAGTCATCAACTTACTAACATATTTTGCTTACTGGAGTTGTCAAAAACTGACATAGAGCCGCCATTTTTCAAGATTGTTAGTAACAACTGTTGATTAACAACATTTGTTAGCAACTGAGATACATAATAGCCTTGCGGGTTACCATAGTACAGGCTCTGCCAAGTTTGGGACCTTGTGTGGATATTAAAGTAAAGATCGGGTAGTAGGTAAAATTCACGGAATGGCAATGATTCTGAAGACGAAAAGTTCGGATTACTAAGATAAATATTTAATGAGATGCAGCATTCGGCAGCTGGAACATTACAAACAAGCAATCTAACACACGCAATTAAATAAGCAGAAACCACATCTACATTTTGATCTGAACGAGAGTTTCCGCGCTCAGTCTGCGCCCTCACAACACTTTTGTGTGTTTTCACGGCACCAACGAGCGCCATGCTGAAAAGCCTCAGGCTCCTAATTAGGCTGAAGTCGGACGTGCCAATTAATTCAAGTTTCACTTGGAAACTTTGCCGCGTCAATTAATTTCATAGTTAATTAGCAAGGCCCGGACAAAACCTCGTCTACGGAAGAAAGGCTAACGATGCTCGCCCGCGGCCCGTACAATGCACCAATTACACACAGCTTTGTTGTGACATTCGCATCCCATCAGCCACTGGCACTTCACCTCAACACCATTTTTAGAATTGTATACTGAAAGTGCGTAGAAATATTAATTTCTTCACACTTGTTTTGAATATATATATATATATATATATATATATATATATATATATAAACTATATAATAATATATTTATATATGAACAAAAATAATAACTTACAAATTGTAAAGAATAAAATTATAATGAATAAATAAGTACCAACATAATCTTTACTATATCTATACTTACTATAATGTTATAAAGAGTGTATATATTTGTTTGTAACGAATAAACTTAATAACTACTGGACCGATTTCAAAAATTATTTCACCATTAGAATCCTACATTATCACTAATGAACATAGACTACATATTTTGAATCATCATCATCGTCATCCATCACTACACGAGTGAAGCCGCTGGCAGTTCAGCTAGTTAAACCTTAGGACGCGTGTCCGTTTGAAGGATGCGCACGATATAGCAGGTATAAAATATGTGCACAGAACACTCGTATGTCTTTAGGGTTTAATTTCAAGCAAATCGTCATAAACAATTTAGGAATTATTTATGATGATGTTGTCTAGTTAGTTATGAAATGCGGTCGTCGCTTATCTTTATGGTAAAGTTACAGAGATATTTACATTATATAAACTGTGATAATAATGTCGTCATTTACGAATCAAACAATCGTTCCAAGTACAGTCATCACGATTCTCTCGCTACGGCAATAAATAACGCCGTTTTATTTTATTTGTAGGCATTGTCTTACATCAAGCAATAATGGGCCACGAGCGGGCCCGATGCTCCAAAGAGAATTTAACTACATCACGCGGCCGAGACGCCGGCATTCGGGTAATAACTTCTCGCAAATAAAATTTTAACCCTCTGCTTAATATCTGGCGGTACGTTTCTTCCAACAAATTGACAGACAGTAAAATATTTTATTCGCTTAATAATTTCATTTGGAACAAAAACAAGACTTGCTCGACGCGAGAGCCCTCAGCAAGTATCTTCCACGTGAATTAACCTATTAAACACCGATTCTGGAAAATAAACTCTGTATCTTGTATTGGCTCGTAAAGTGGGAGATGTTTTAGGTGCTGTTAAAATTGTATCTTGTCTCTCCATCAATTTGAAGAAACGATATCCGCTGCAGTTTAATTGGATTTCAAAAACAAAAAAAAGGCTCGTAAAAAGTTTTATGGCCTTTTAGTCTAAAGGAGCTGTATATTGTTTTCTATTTTATTCCAAACTAGTTATGCTAATCATCAGTTATGTATTTATCTACAAAATATCAATTACTAGCTGCTCTCCGCGGTTTCACCCACGCGGGGATAGATGATGATGATGAATCTTACATAGCCTATGTTACTCAGGGTGAATGTAGCTTTCCAATGGTGAAAGAATTTGTGAAATCGGTCCAGTACTTTTTGAGCCTAGTCGTTACAAGCATACATACAAATCTTTCCTCTTTATAATGTTATATAGTATGAAAACAAACTATGGAATCTATCCAAATCGAAGAGTTTGGGTAGTTGGAGTTTTGGACTTGGCATAAGATCGATCGATTGTCACGTTTGTATACTTAGAGCTTACATCGTTATTTTTTTCCTATCTTTAGTTCGATGTTCTTAATTTATAGGACACCATACTTCTTGAGAGGAGGCCTTGTGTCTCAGTAGTGGGAATGTAACGATCGGATTATGCTAAGATGGAAATTTATGTGTTGCCACTTTTTGTTGACATAAATAACATATGAAAAAGTTACCTAAGTGTATAAAAGATGAAGACAAAACAAGCATTTCAATAGCAAACTAATCGGTTCAGTTAAATGGTAGCTGTTCTTGGTGTAATCTTTAATGAATTTTTCATTAAAGCAGTTCATAGTGTGATCATAATAAATACAAATATATAATTAATCACTATGACAATAACCTGTCGTTGCCTTTCTGTATTGCCTTTAACTGTATATTTGTGTTGTTTAGGGTTCACTGACCCAATGGTAAAACGAGATCCTATAGCTAAGACTCCGCTGTCGGGCTGTCTGTCTGTCTGTATGTCCATCTGTATGCCACCAGGATGTATGTCATGAACCGTGATAGTTAACCGTATTAACAGATGATGTAATTCAGTTACCCCTATAATAACAAAAACTAAAAAATAGCATAAAATAAATATTTAAGAAAGCTCCCATACAAGAAACGTGATTTATTTGGTGTTATTTTATCAATATTGATAACGGCAACAGGTAGACGCTTGAAATATTCACAGAATATTTAGTTATATTTTCACTTTAAAAATAAATAATTAAATAAAATAAAACAAATATTTAATGGGGGCTACCATATAACAAACATGATTTTTTTATTATTTTCTCGGTCTTAAACATAATTATTTTCTCGGTCTTAATAACGATAACAGGTAGATGAAATATTTTTTTTAGATAATGGTACGGAACACTTCGTGCGCGAGTGCGACTCGATTTTGGCCGGGTTTTACTTTCCCGGTAGGAAACGCAAAATCGAACGAAACTTTGTGGCTCGTTTTTTGGAAGTAGACCTTTTACGAAAATAAATCTACTTTTTTGATTGAATAATTTGCAAATCTTAATAGGTACTATAAATATCCAATAACCAAATTTATTTCTATGCTTTCATATCTACGAGTAGTACATTATGCGAAACCACGGATTGGCGAACTAGTTATTAAAGCATATAGTCAATTTAGGCATCAAAGACGCACTTATGAACGTCAAATATTCATTATAATGTACTTTAAAGACTCTACCGCGCCGCGTTCCAATATATATAGAGCCTACAGAAAAGAGGCGGCAAGAAACTCGGGGCCATTCTTTTTATATAGATGTTTACAATGTTTCCACTTAGGAACTACTAATATTACATTTTATGGGTGGCAGAATGACAGCTTGTCAGAATTGGAGTATTCCATTCATATAATATAATAAGCATATAATACCAGTTAAACAAACATCAATCTTCCCGATATATCGCGAGCAACAGCAAACCGACTCGAGACGAGTGCACTGCAAGCCGAGCCTCCTTGTTGCTGAGGCCGTACTCCCCAAGTATGGTGTGGTACATCTTGAGGTCAAATCGAGCGATCACTGCCGAGTATGCACTCTAGCCGCGATACGGCCCCATTCGCTTTGTTTTCACGTGCCATGTCATTAGTGGAAAGCCCTCGATATTTTCGCAAGCATCGATTATTTTAATGGTCCGCCGTCGGAGTAGACCGCGCACGTCTCTACCGAGTAATTTGATTGTTACGTATATGCCGACAATCGTAATAACTCCAGACTTAGGTCTCTACGTATACGTTGCTAACAACTTTAGCAAAATTAAACGGATAATGATATTAAAAAGAACAAAAATGTTTTCACACTCATTGCCCCCATATTTTAAGATGTTTATGTCATGGGAAGCCTGGACACAATAACAAAGCACAAACATCCAAGACCCGATAACAAACATTTCCTCTCATCTCACAACTATTTGGATCAACTATAGCCGTATAAGGTACTATTATTTATTCTGTGATACAACGTATAAACAATTTCATACTTCGTTCGACAATGTCCAATTACATATGATACCACGTGATATCACGCTACCTCGACGTAAATGAATTATTAATGTTAATATGAAAAGTAGAGTATGCACCTCGAGAATAAAGACTGTGTTTATCTTGGGCGGCTTGAACCCCTCGCTTCACTCAGGACTCTACATAACGCTCTCGCTCCATTCGGAAATTAAATATAAATCCCCTCGCTGCGCTCATTAACTCTAAGTCCCCGTTACACGCAGGGTCCAATAATAATAATAATAACGCTTATAATAATAATAATAATAGCATAACGCCGGTAGTAGCGCTCTAGTGAAACCGCAGCACACATCTCTACAATCTTTGGCCATCCACACCAACGTTGCCCCTTTTGTCACCACTCATGGTGGCCTTTATGGGGGGCCCGTTTAGTGGATGGCAAGTCACCACCTGCCTAAATATTTTAACATGAGACTAAAATTGGCAGTTGCCGTAGTCTCTTCCATAGCCCACTATCTTCCTTATCACTAATAAGTTCATCTCAATAGCCTGGCCATTTTACCCATATATGTAATAGTTATAAGTACCATGTTACCCTTCATCCAACATTTTTTCTGTTTTTTATACTCCTTTGTATTTTTATACCAAACAGGCCTCTAAGTGTTGGCTACAGCCCCACTTATGCCTTTGTAAAGGACCGGATGAAATCCGAGATTTTGTTTTGAATAAAAGAAATAATAATAATAGTACTTTATTGCAGACTCGAGATCCATAAATAAACAGAAAAACAGATTGATTATTCATGATATTATATATTATATTATATAGTATATTATCCAATACGCAACGGACACTGCTTTACTCCCTCGGTGGATAATCTACTACTACACACTCATACCCCTGCACCTAAACGTCCTCTCCTGTCGAGGGAAGCATGGAAACACCAAACAAACAATCAAAACCTGAAAACATGCGTTTTTGCTCATCCTAAAAACATTTACTTTGGCCATAGATCGATCCACAGACCCCTTCGAAGAGCTGACTGAGCTAACCGTGAAAAATAGAAGTGTCGTGAAGCAATTAGTCTAGTTTACAATTTTAAATTATGATAGATTAGTTTTACTTATAAAAGGATTCCCCTGAAAATGTTTATTTTTCAATTAGTATGGTAGCGACAGACTGACGTTTAAACATGCTTACGCGCTATAATACGAGTATTTAGGAAAACTTCGTACAAGTACGCCTTAAAACATTATATTATGCTTTATTAGTAATGAGTCTCTGTTGCGTAACAAAGAATTACAGTCTTGAAATAACACATGCAAAATTTGTTTATGATATAGATATAGATAAAGATGAAAACAGCCTAAATTCCTCTAATTTCCATAGAATAATATATAATACATATATACAGTGGTGGACATATAATTAAGAACGATTTAAAGTTCATGTTTTTTAAAATATAAATCATGTCACGTATATTTATGTGTTCCTTCTTAGAAATAACTAGGTATGTTATGAAATAGCCACATGGATAGAGCAAAGGGGAATACAAATATAAAATAAAATTGCTAACATTTTTTATTTAATTATACTCTATAATAACAAATTCATATAGTAATGAAGCTGGACAAATAATTAAGAACGAATTATTAAACTGTTCAAGAGTTGTTTTATATGAAACTTAGATTAAATAAATCACATTAATATGAAGTGTAAAGGAAAAAAAGAACAATTTATTACATTTAAACTAAAATTAATAGTTAGTAGCATGTCCACGGCTTTTAATTACTGCTTTACACCGGCGAGGCATTGACTCTATCAATTTTTGACATTTCGCAAGAGATATAGAGTTCCATTCTTCTAAGAAAACGTCGTACAGTTCTCTTAAATTGCCACACTGTCGATCTGAAACCTTTTTCTTGACTTCGCACCAAAGATGCTCTATTGGATTTAAATCTGGGCTGTTAGCTGGCCAATCTAAGACAGAAACTGATTGCGATGTGAGAAATTCCTTAACTGTGCGTGCAGTATGCTTTGGATCATTGTCATGCTGGAATGTCCAGATAACCGGAAGCACGTCTTCAGCATAAGGTAACATTGTTTCTTCCAGTATATTTTTGTATTGGAATTGATCCATGTTTCCTTCTATCAACTTAACAGGTCCAACACCATACCCAGAAAAGCACCCCCAAATTTTCACATTTCCCCCACCATGCTTTAATGTCACTTTTGTGTATTTTGGGTCAAATGCTTTATTCGGAGGGCGTCGTACATATCGTTTTCCGTCAGAACATACCCTATTTATTTTTGTTTCGTCAGAAAAAAGAACATTTTTCCACTGACTAACTGTCCAGTTTTCATACCTTCTTGAAAATGCAAGCCGGGCTTGCCTATGGCACCGTTTCAACATGGGCACCTTCCTTGCTATCCTTCCGTGCAACTTTTCTTCTACCAAACGCCTTCGAATAGTGCGTGCCGAGATTGCTGAAGGGTTGTTTTCACCAAAATATTCTTTTCTCAGCTCATTAGACCCTTTAAAAGGATTTTGTTTTGCCAAACGAACGATATTGCGATCATCTCGACGAGATGACTTTCTCTGTTTAGGTACACGGGGAACTGTTGAAGTAGTTTGATACATGGCAAAATGCTTCACAGCGTGGAAAACCATAGTTTTTGAGCATTGCAGATGGTCGGCTATCTTTTTATATGACCAATTCTTGTCGCGAAGTTTTATTATTACTTCCCTTTTAGATTTATCACAACTTTTATTTTTCCCCATTGTTTTTATATGAAGCAATCACCTTTAAGACGTTTACAGCACTAAATGGCGCCAAAATTATACGAATAGTGCCCAAGAACCACAGAGCAACAGAGTGTTCTCTATTTAAATTTGAATAAAAAAATAAACTATTCAGCGTTCTTAATTATGTGACCAGCCAGTAAGTAGTAATACTAGGCTCAGATCTAATGTATAAAGTTTATATATGAATTTTTTAGCCAATCATGTGTATCAATGAATGTACCGCTAGTATGGAAAAGTTTTGCGATACCAAGAGAAATACAAAAAAATACATGCAATTGGTTATACTTGTTAGTTTGAAAAAATCTTCCCTTTAAATTAGCGTTCTTAATTATATGACCACCACTGTATGTATATAATTATAATTATTAGAAGCAGGATATTTAGCATGTATTGTATTTATTTTGAGCTCTCGATAGTTCTATTATGAGCCGGAAAATAAATACAATGAATGCATGGTAAACATGCATTCATTGTATTTTGGGTTTTCATGGTTTCCAAAGTTAATTCTTGAATAAATAATTAAAGAAAGCCTACTAAATAATAATTTAACACAGGTATCATACGACTAAGTGGTATCCATCTAAACGAAATATCTCCATGGATATTCTATTAGTTACTGAAAGTTTTGTAAGATAGTCAAATAGTCGCATGGCGTAGTCTCTTAAGACGCGGTCCAACCCCAATTTTAAAATAATTTACGATGCTTTACGTAAGGTTGAAAATCGCTTGTTAGATTGGACGATGTAATGCGAAAATGCGTTAATTTTGTACGTTTTCTTTATATCTTTCGATATATATTAACACAATTGAAAAAACTGCTGGTTACTACTTTAGTACTCTATGTTGGCTATGTACTCGTATTACCTAAAAAATAATATAGTGTTATCGCTGAAAATTCTGAGAGTTTGGACGTGAAAGTTTATTTTTATGCACCTATTTAGGATTTTTTTCTGCAGAGAGCGAGTAATATTTATTAATTCTGTTCGGTTATTACTCTAGGCTTTGCCTGTTCCTTTTCTAACCTAAGTTTTTTTTTCATAGATTATGATCGACCTGTTTCGTTACACTCGATGTTTAAAGATTCTGCTTTTTACTATTATCAGGGTACGACCGCGCCTTAAACATGAGTCCATGGTACATTAATGTAATTTAGATTATCTATTTTACACTTCACGGGTGGCGGGCCGCAGAATCTATAGATAACCTCGAACGGAAAAAATGCTTCTCTTGGAGATAGTTATAAATTTCTTCTGTTTGGTGTTGAAACTCTGGCCAGACGCCTTAAAGAAACTAGAGGTGATAAAAGAGCTGGTGTCTACTTCGTCCACCTTATGGGACGACATTCTGGTTACTCAATGTGGTAACGTTGACAGCTTTTTAGGCACCTACCCGCGGACGGTGGTTTAGGTGCTGTTTTTAGGGTTATCTACCTCAAAAGGAAAAAGGTGTCCGTAAAGGACCATTATGTTATCCGTCTGTCTGTATGTCAAGACCCCTTTTCCAGGAATGCGAAAAGCTATCATTTTGAAATATATTACAAATACTCGGGTCTACGATCTCTTTCACCTGTGAAACAATCAAATTTGTAAGTGAACGCCTACGCCTTATCAATACCTATACTTCGAACGTTCGAAAATCAAACAGAAATTAAAATGAATATAAAAGTTTGCCTTCTAGTTACACCAATAATATTAGATGCTTTTTTAATACACGGAACCCTCGGAGTGCTAATCCAACGCGCACTTAGTTTTTTTAATTTATCTATAATATATCTATAATTTTACGATATCTTTAGTTCCTAAATTTCTTATTGGAGGTAGTAGGTATATTTTGATTCGATTTATTTTAGTTTAAATAGATATATTATTTGTTTATCTTTACCTTTTTATATACATTCGTAAATTACATTGACATGAATATATTCATTGGTATACTTATAAAGTATGCTGATTCG
Organism: Selenia dentaria; assembly: GCA_917880725.1. NCBI lineage: Eukaryota > Metazoa > Arthropoda > Insecta > Lepidoptera > Geometridae > Selenia > Selenia dentaria. The sequence continues at coordinate 9,402,355 of OU862882.1, read as the reverse complement.
ATTTATGAGAGTGGGAACTGAGAATGCGTGCCTGCGTCCCGCCCCGCATACCTCATGCCTCAGGCTCAATCATTAAGGGATCATTAAAACTCGACGTCAACCTGTTGGCCGCCCTTTCTCCACTTTTGCGCTATTTCTCTTGAATCACGGTTTAGAAGTTATTTGCATTGGATTTTAATAGGACGCTTTATGGTTGCATAACGGTGACAGTGTTTTAGAAAATTAAGTTTTAAAATTATATGCTTTTGTAACGGATCGAAATATGATTAAACTCTTCGGTGATATATCTTATGTTTTCTTTTTTGTGTTATTTTTTTACTTTTATTGTAAACCATTTGAACACAACATTCAGTTAGGGTTACAAACATAATTATATTTTCATTCTACCTTGTGAACAATTTAAATAGCGTTCAGTTAGGGTTCTATCATAGTACTGAACACTGCAATGCATGGTTACGATAGTATTGTATGTGAATATAAAACATATTTCAGTTTCACACTTACAGAACCTATACTATTGGAATACATTGTTTTGAAACTCTTCATATGTAGATTTCTATAATGAATAACTAAAAATAATCTGATCCGGTTATATGTATTATAATTAACTATTATTAGTATTAATTAATTAAATTAATTAATTTCAAAGATATTAATGACGAGACATAAGTCCTACTCTATTTGTATACAAGGTGTTCCACTGAGATCGGTCAGAAAGGATACATTAAAAGGTGGATACAGTTTTTCCGAACCATGATGTTGATTTTAGAGTAATCTTATAGTTTCTGATCTTTCCTACCAATCGGTCAAACACTGTAAACTTGTTGACAGCATATTGACGACCTCAGTGGCGCAGCGGGCGAGAGTCCGCCTGCGACGCAAGAGGTTGCGGATTCGATTCCCGCCTCAGAACAAATTTGTATACGACCTCCAGAAATGTGTTCCCCTGCTGGTCAGGGTGTTTTCATCGCATAATAAAAAAATATCTATGTATATAATGTATTAAATATACCAGTTATCTAGTACCCATAACACAAGCTTTGAGTAGCTTACTTTGGGGCTAGATGGTGTTGTGTGGATTGTCCAGCATTATTATTAAATATTATTATTATATACATATAACTTAATACAAAAATACATACAATAAACAATAAATAATACTCTCTCAAATATAATAATAATAAAGAGTTATTATTGTTTACCGTAGCTAATATTAAGATGAATAAAATTATTAATACATATACCTACCTACCTACTATATACCATACTATATACCTTTTGCTGTCAGTATATGTATATTGCCTAATTACTTTTGTAGAATAATTTAATGAGTATTTTTTTTATGAAACCTAGATAACTTGTAAAATCACATAACAATTTTCACATATTTTTTACATGCTATGTAAAAATGGATGCATACATTCACATGCGGATGTGAAATTGCACACTTACATAAATTCACATCAAAGTGCGGGCTATGAAAGTTGGCCTAAGACAGATGTGAATTTACAGATTTTTCTAACATAACTGTTAAATTACCAAAAAAATATTCAAACCGAGTTACTACAAAAATACGGCTAAGTGCGATTTGGTTTCGCGCACCGAGGATTCCGTACATAAAGATTATATCTAACACTATTGATAAGTAGGAGAGTAGACACTATAATAGAGTACGTTAAAGGACAATCTCAACTTTGCCATTCGACCCTTAAACACTATTGCACAAACCGCAAATAATAAGTTTGTAATAATAAATACGCTTTTTTACATTTTTAATGTTTTCCTTTATATGTAATATAAGCCATTGGTTCTAGCCACATTTCATGGTTCCAGATAAACGAGAAGTACTCTGTAGGTTTTGGTTTCCTTGTAAAATCGCAAAACATGCGTAAAGTGGACTTGAGTTTCTTACACAAATTTCAACGTGATACCTACGCATTCCTGACAAAAAGGGTCTTGACAGACCGACAGAATATGTATTCACATAAATAAAGACAACTGTACAACTTACAACTTTATAATTATTATTAATCATATATCACATAAATTTTTATTGAGATTAATAATTTAATTTGTTTTGCATCTCCTACATCACCTTCACATTAATTATTATATATGCGAAAATATGTGTGTGTGTGTGTGTGTGTATGTTTGTTCCTCTCGTCACGACAAAAAAGTTGGACTGGGTTGTTATACTGACTCACAAGCTGAGTGGAACCATGTCTCGATAAACATTGTACTTCAGTCAAGTTCATCGTTTGTTACAACTATTTACCTAAGTAGTTTTTTTTTTAAATTTATATAATGCTACTTTGGTTACAAAAAATATAGATGAAGCACCGAAAACGGTGTGACTCAATCTGTTGGTAACTTTTGAAAATTTGGACTAACCACTATTTTGTTTGACATGGCTGCACTAGGCGCAGCGAGAGAGATAATATAATTCTTAACTCAAAAGCAGTGAATTTTTGCCTAATATTTCAGATATTAGTGAATTCTAGTCATTAAAAATATTGCTAACAATTATCTATTATACTAATGAACTGTAAATATTGAACCTTAAAATAACTTTTTTATTATGCCGTTATAAAATGGTAGGTAAAGATAATATTTTTCAAAGATGCATGTTTATTGAGGCATATCATAGAATATCATTTATTTAAAGTAGTATTGGCGGGCACTCAAGACTGGTATCTGGCCACGCACAAAATACTCTAACTGCAAATAAATCTTCAACAGTCAATCAGATATCAATTTCAATCAGTCCACCCGTGCCGTGAAGGCACAGAATAAATATCGTGACCTGCTACGGAACATAAAATAAAATAAATACTTACATTGAAAAAAAACTTAAATAACATCCAAAATGATACAGTGATAATATGACACATATGACCCTGAATGAAAAATGTATGTTCATATTAATATTTAAAAACTAATATAAGTACAAAAAATATTCGTAAACGTTCTATGGCTTATGTTCAGCAGTGGACGTCTTCCGGCTGATAATGACAATGAGAAGTAAAAATATGATTAACAACAAGAATAGTATATTTCATTACAAGTAGGGAAAGGCTGTCATTGCAAAGAGTTCCGACAAATGTCTACCCGAGCCGAGGCGCAGCCGAAGACGAGGGTTAACAGTCGGAACAAGTTGCAATGACGGTTCCGCACGTGTACTGAACGACTATTATTAATACAGTTGCGAAAAAATGAAGCAATTTAATAAAATAAACTCGCAAAGAAAATTTCTGGAAAATGGCGCCAACCGTAGAATATAAGCAGAGATATTTTTTTTTCACCCATTCTGGTAGGCAAAACGAACTATGCCCATACAGCCAAGTCTTCAGTAGAATTTTTTTATTGATATGAAATGAAAATGAAATTTAATGAGATGAAATGAAATGAAACCTAACCTAACTCATTCAATCAAATCATTAAATCTGATATTGAAACAAATTACTTAGTAGCTTCTTTTTAGAAATATCCGTATTTGCATGAATCATAAAACTTCTATGATTCTTTTTTAGTAAAAACTTCATGGTTGGTTTTTCTTTTTAATAGACATTACTTTGACAGTTAGGAAAGAGAACGCACGAGTTCGGGAAAGGTAAAAAAAAGCACGAGTATGTAATAGCCCACATCCCAAACACTATACGCCACTTTTTGAGCAACTGTATTAAAAATATTTTTCAGTAAAGTATTATAAGGGTACCAAAACTGCAAAGATGCCCCGTTACTAAACAATATTCTTGAAATTTCTAATATAACGGTATTATATGGTAAAAAGCAAATTTTATTTTTGACTGTACACCAGCAACTGAATGAAACCCTACGATCAGTGATCACAGCGCTCCTTTACCTGATAGAACCGTGAATGAAAAGAGTGGTGACAAGTCGTACTGCGGCACGATGATGGCGGCAAGTAAATGAGGCGCGACGCTCACTGCTAACTAAACCAATCGTCCGTGCGGAGTTCGCACACGGGCGGGAAAACGCTGCGTCTTTTACGCGTCAGGAAACTGATTTTAACTTTTATCATTAATTTATCTGTAAAGTTTCTAGGCCAGATAATTCGACTGTTTTACGCCTGATAAGAGTTGTGATAACCGTAGGCTCGCCGTCTATCACATGAGGCTAAGATATAGTTGGCGAGATGTGGGTGTCAAAAGCAGCACCTCTGTGGATCCCTGCAGAGATGGAAGATAAGATAGTCGTTTGCATGTATGTAGATTATAGGTGCATTCGGGTAATTACGAATGGATTTTTGAAGAGTTAACAGGGTCTTTGTATTATCATCAATAAGTGCAGATTGATAGATTTATTGTTACCTGCTTATATCACTTAGTCTGCTTGAATATATGGAGCATGGTTCTATGACCAATAATGAAGAATATATCTTTGGTATCAATAACTAGAAGTGTTTGAAAAACATACAAATTTTCTTTTGTCAGAGTGCAATTCCGAATTATGTTCGGGTAATTCTGAATGATACTAAAAAAAGGGTTTTATCTAGTTATGACTTAAAGAATATGTTTCTTTTTCATTCAGTTTTACCCTCGCGAAATTTATGCATCGGTTTTGGCCACTGAATGGTCTAAACATTGTACGAGTGATATTTGTATTACGGAATTATCCGATATGTAGCCTATGGTACTCAATCTTTTGCGATATAAATAGTAATTATATCTTAGGTGTTTTAAATAAAATTAACAATGAGAAAGTTTAAAGTTTATTAAAAATTAATCCAGATTCAACCACGAGACGTTACAAAAGTGCTACGAAAACGCAAAATAGAATTAATGAGGCTGTAGAACATCGCATAGGTACATGTTTTATGCTATTATTACACATGAAACTATCATTATCAACATCAATATTATTATTTTATCAACAAGTTAAGGTACAGGTACAACATAAACAATCTCAAAGGCCTAAAACACGACATTAAGAAGTAAAAATAACTAAAAATAATCACGTGGGACTGCAGAACATTGCGTAAAAACTTACGTATCCTAAAATACGATTACACAAAAAATCCTTAATTATTAATATTATCAACAATATTCTTTTAGCAACAAAAAGTTAACAAAACGTAAAAAAATATGAAGACTTAAATTGTAAAACTTTATATATACGCTTGGTCTAAGTATTCGTGAGCCCATGCTGGCAATTTTACTAGTCACAGACTTTATACCTACATAGTTATGAATTGCGCCACATCGATGTGTATCCTACCTATTTAAAACTGCATTGACTTCCAAAACTGTATTTTTTATGTCTTCTTCTGTATATTTTGATATTTTCTTTTTTACATATGTGTTTGGCATGTTTAAGTTAAGTAAATCCGTAAGTACATTAAATATGGACGCCTTTGGAATGGAGAGTAGAAACCTGAAAAAATAAATACGGAGTCAAAAACATTCACTGTTCATTTTCATAGTAAGTAGCCATAGCATATCACAAATTAAACTACACGAAATTTTGAGTGTAAAAAGCTGACTAAAACTATATAACTGATGAACTACGAGAAACGCACTGCATCTTGCACAGATAAACTATTAAGCCAACAAAAAAAAAGAATAAATTCACAATGATCTGTAGCTAATAAATACTTCCCACAGCTAGACACGTGTTTCCTCACGGCTTTATTATGGACACGTGAAAGTCATAGTCCATCCACTTCCCTTAGTAAGAACTTTGGGAACCACTGACTATCTCTATGAAAAAATCAACATCGGGTAAATGCGAATGACAGATGATTCGGAATTACCCTCATCTGCTAATTCCGAAAAATAGAAAAAAACATGAGTTAGATAGTTTGTAGCCTAATCTCAAGTGTAAAAAACGTCAAATCAGCGAACAAAGGAACAATCATTTTGATAACTTACCAAATTTAGTAATTGTAGATCTTCGGGTAAATCCGATAGTCGAAAATAATTGCGAGTTCACAGTTGTTTACAAAAATGTTACGTGAGGACGCGCATTCGCTCGTAGCAGTCTGAGGCAACTAACGGGGGGTAGCGTATTAAGATGGCCGCTAGGTGAATGTAGCCATAGCACGAAATGTTGCCGCGCTTGGTATAAAATTATAATTATTGGAATTACCCGATTTTCGGAATAAGCCGAATGCACTTATATATTTATTGAAAAACTTTAGATACAGAGGTTCTTTTAGCTCTGCCTTTTGTTTTAGTAATAACTGTGTTACAAAAGGCAGTCTCTTCCATGAAGTTCATTTAAAGTTTAACAATGATCTGATGAGTAATCTTATCTTAAGTCGTTTTCGTTCGTTTAAGTCAGTTAAAATATGAGAATATGAGGTAGTAAAAAGTAGGTGTTCTTATAATAAGTCTCCGTCTATAATCAAACATTCTGAGAATATAGTAGTAATGTGTGGATGGTTTGTACCAAACTAAACTACTGATTTTTAATTGCTTTTATTTCTTGAAATATTTGTATTATTCTCACTCATGCTTTAATTTAATAATTAAAGTTATACAATGTGACAGCTTACCGTTACTTTGATTATGTAAATCAGGGGTGTTATAGAGCTCTGTAACCGTAACCGAAATTATCGGATATCCGAAATCAAAATAGACTTATTCGTAACTAACCATATCCGTTTCACAAGTTTCGGATAGTTTTGTCTGAGGGCGGACTCTAAATAAAAGTTTTTTTTAGACTCCACGTGTCGAATTAAAAAATATATAATAATTATGTACTTACATATATGACTGATTATAATAGCAAACGATAATCTACACTAGATAAAACCTATAAAATAAAAATAACATAGTTATCTTTATATTTAACTACAATCTAATATCCGTAACCGAAGCTAACGGATAATCAGAAATAATAACATATCTGTATATCTGTAATATGTTATTATTTCTGATTATCCGAAACCGATATAGTTTTATTCCTATATCAATATCCAAATCAATCCAAATACTTTATTTGCATGAATATGGGTACAAATCAAAATCAAAATAAAAAAAATCAAATACAAAATCCGTATCCAGATTCGAAATATCATATCCATAACATCCCTGATGTAAATATAATAGAAATGTGGCATCTAAGCTATGGTTAAAGCGATCACTTTTTGTTATACTCAATACGAAGCCATTTGTAAAAAAAAATAGACACGTAGTAAACAAAATGATGAACACGATTACGAAATAAATGTTTTATACGCGCTTAATATTTTACTATGTAGGAAAATTCCCGCAGGCTGCCGTCTGCCGCGATTTGCCCGTCTGCATAGTCCATTTAACATCATTTGCGGGAACTGCTTTTTAAACCTCGTCTGTTTTAATGCGACGCTGAATCCTTTCACCGTTGCTTGTTACTCGGAAACAATATGAGGTGATTTCTCACATATGCAGAAAGTGAAATAATTTATATTCTTTGTTTCATAGATATTTGCCGGATAGTTCACCGGATGGTTGGCCTGTAAGCTAAACTTTGACTGGTTTTGTACAATCGCAGTTGCAGAAGTACTTCCCCGAAGTAGTAGTGTGCCGGTTTTTGGCAAAGGAATTATCAATAGCAGTCTGGAGTCTGGAACAGTGCTCCGTAGACGTTGCCTATTTCATTGGAACATAAACATATCCCTCTGGCGAATCTTAGATGTTTAGAACACCACTGCATTTTGCCTACTATGAGGATATTTAGGCCTGACGATTTGGTCGTATTGTATTTAAAAATAAAATGTATTATATATATATTATTTACGATGAAGTTTATTTTAAGTTTTGAGTTAATCGAACCAGTAATATATATTTTTTCCAAATTATTCTTTTCTGAATTTTACTGCACACCCTGGTAGTATCAAACATATTAAAACACGGGTTACATTCTTAATTATAACATTATTTTCTTGCTAAGTATACATACGTGACTTGAATCCCGCGCCTATTGCCTATTGTATATAACAGAAATGTAGACGTATATGTGCAGAAATTCCTGTAATATAATAGTTGGGACTCGAACCATGAACTGATAGTACCTGACGCTCACTCTTGCAGCCTGAGCCAACGGAATTTGAAAATAGATATCGAAATAAACTTATCCTTGCTATTAAGCATTACAGAGTGTTCGACGATGTTATGCTACTCATAAACCCTAGTCTTCAACACGGTCTTTTGTTGCACTCTGATATATAATTGAGAGATGAGAACATGGCTTGCGATTTAAGTTAACCTTTCAGCTACTGAACAGAGAAAATTGCATAAAAATCCGTCAAGTACAGTTGCCCACAATAAAATGTATTCAATTCACAATTTTCAAAAGTGCCTCAGTATGCTATTTCCTAAATAAATACACGAAAAATAATCTAAAATGAAGTAATTTATATTATTTCACTGCTTAAAATAATCCATATTATTATCTATATATTATTACAAAATGTATTTTAAGTAAAACTGTATCATAAATTTGAAAATCACGGAATGTATACATCTTATTGGAGGTGACTGTACATAATATATTTATATTTTAATTTTTATCTCCTACTCCAGAAGACCCTTTCGTTTTATGAAATAAAACATTGACTATATCCATAATATTAGTTATCACTTTGTCAAGTTTTATCTAAACATGTCTCGTAGTTTCAGGGTAATTGTAAAAAATATTTTTTTGTCTGATTATATTATTCAAACAATATTTATCGTATCTACAAATTTGCCTCAGTTACAGTTTTATTATACATATGTATAGATGTTGAGCGAGAAGATTTAAGTATGTTTTGGCTGTCGCAGAATTATTGGATGGAGATAAATTGGTATATAAATTAAAACAGTTTCACAAAGTTCTGACATCAGCCATTTTAAATAATCGATTAACCTTCAATACGTTCATACGATTAATTCGTAAGCGACGGTAACACTTACCATCAGTTGAACCGCTTGCTCGTTTACCAACCTATCCCAAACTAAATACTTTGAGAACACTCTTTACGTTACTTGTTACTGTATCCATTAAAACCGCAGTGCCAGATAATCTGCCGCGAAGGGCACTTTAGTAAGGGCAATTATTAGGCGAACAACACTCAAACACCAATGACTCGGGGTGACGAGCTCAGTACAGTGCTACGCAAAACTACAGTTCTGAACTCTGGATGGCACTGCAACTGTCATGAGCAATCGTAGAGCTTAACATTAGGCGCACGACTTGCCCGTCTTGTCACCGCATGGCATAAAAAATTGTCTCTTTTTGTAACGGCATTATCATTGAATGCTTCAAACAATGTTATAATAGACAGGAATGCATCTATTCCGTTCTAAGCCATGCACAATAGGCGATACGTCGCGCGTTTGTCGCGCGCCCTAATCCGTAACGAGTCCGTAACGAGCCCGTAACGGCGCCGGCTCGTTATCGCTGCGGCCGCCCGCCCTCATTACGGCGCGCGATGCTACGCGATATCCAGCGGTTTAGCTTCGTTATGATGCATCGTGATATCTGAGCGTGTAGTTTTGTGCCTGGTTGGTTGTCTTCGTCTTCTGAACAGAAGTTAGATTTTATTGTTATAAGAAGTGGTCGATTCAGTTGATCAAAATACTTTACAAGCGTATTTATCCTTCCTATAGCGTGATAATTAAAACAAAAGATTTATGAATAAAACTCACTTAAATTTACGTCAATGGTAGGCAAAGGGTTAAACAGGATGATGTACCATACTAATGAGCGTGAAGGTTTTCCGTTTCTACTTATCTTTTCCACATATGGTGTGCTCTTTCTACTGACTACCTAAATACGTAACGTGACGTAATAGATTAGCCAGTTAAAGTGGCAGTGGACATCCTATTCGGCTGAGATGATGATGATGATGACTAATTAACTATAATTTATGGCATTACTTAAAAACGCTGTTTAAATTTACCTAAATAAAATATTTTAGTACGGCGCAGAACAGTATTGCATTGCGGAGTACTAAATAACGTTATTAAAAGTTAAGCAGCGTTTATAAGTAAGGTCCATAACTTATAACTTATATAAGTAGAAAGGGTTTATAGTTCCACTTGTGTGTAATTCTTTTTACAATTTTTTTTATCAAATTTATTTCTTCTTACCAAAACCTTATGTGAAGCAATGGAATCGACTCCGTAAAAGAATACTGTAGCATTAAATACTCTCATAAAGATTCAGTGTTTCAACAAAAAGGAACTAAAAACAAGGAGAGTACTTCGGAGTCAAAGCACCCTAATCGAAATGGAAAAACGATCACTTCACTTTAAAAGATCGCGGCCAATAAAACTGAATCGACAATGTCAGCGATGAGCGTACTGACTGTTGGCTAATCTGTGACGATGATTTCGAAATGGGGGTAGGGAAGAAGCGCGGGCGGGAGGGATACATGTTTTGGGCGGGCGGGCATTTTTATACAGGGACAGGAAAAACGCGTTCTCGAAAGCTATTCGACTCGATGACGATTGATTTGTCTCGATTGAATTGGCTCCGGGATGAAAGTTGTGGATAGTTCGCAATCGATTTTGCTGTATTCGTTAGAACAATGTTTGTATGAAAAATTGTTAGACAGAACATTACGAATTCCTCGATTAGATTATAATCCAATTTGGAAAGTAATGTTTAAGTACTTTAATACACTTGGTTTTATTTTGACGCATTGCAGACAAATATTCTAGATTTAATTTTTCTATATATTACTATAACAATGTTGCTATAAAACATAACACGCCGTAAAGGAATTTTGTATGTTTTTAAATAATATTGTTCATTATAATTTATGTAAATAATACCTACAAGGAACTGTACTTTTCTAACTTTTGAAATAAAATCAAATCTTCGAGCTTCTTTTTTGTTGCACTTTGTATAATTTATATATGTACTTACTTTTATTGAAACGAGCATTGTCTCACAAAAAAATTCGCCCCAAAATGTTTAACCATGTAAAATCATACAACATATTGTATCTGGATTCTGGATGAAGCAAATGTAGAGTTTCTGAAAATACTTCCGTGTGTAAAATTTAACATTCATTACATTATTATTATCATACCTATTATTATTATATTTTTTTACTTTTAAACTAGTTGATATTTGAAATAAAACAATTTTATCAATCATCTTTTTTTTTTTATCTTTAGTATTAATTGTTACATTTTTAAATTACATATAGACTGTAATAATTATGAAAACTCCTAATGAATGTAGTACTTAATATTAAAGTCTATGAATAAACTAATATTATAAAAAATGTAATACTGTTTAATGTAACATTTTTAGTAATTAAAAATTAAATAAAAAAATTAAACTAATAACTATCTAATCTATAAGCCCCATGGTGGGGGGAAAAGTGGCCAAAACGCTGGTGGTATTGTAATCTATTATTTAAATTACATTAATACAATGGTACGGTACAATACTTATAGCATTGTTAAGATTTAAATTGTCACATTCGAAACGAACAAATGCTGAATTAATAGCCCTAAAATGTTTTCATTAATTTCAATAATTCAGTTCAAATTCAATTCACAAATTCGGTAAAATGTCTTCTATCACTAATGTGTATGTGTGTAGATTAAAAACTTTACTTTACAACTACTTTTCAATATTTGTAACTATACCCAATTACTAATTTGAAATGTTTACTGACTATGGCGGCCAACCTGAAAATAATAATGAATATTTAAAATAATTTAAATACTAAGAACATCTTATAATAAATGTGTTGGTTTAAAATATTATTTATTTTGGTGCCTGCTATGCCACCGATTTCGAACAAAGGAGAATGGGTCATCTGGGTACCCACTGAGAATGAAAACCACGGAGAATGAAACTATGCCAAATTTATGTATTATTAGTAGATGCAAATAATTCATATATTTATATTCAATTAGCAGTTGGGAAAAATTATAAAACCTAAATATAAAACAATAAAATTAATACGCAGAAGATGCTTGTGGGCAATAACGAAACGCTATTCAGTTCATAGACTATAGGATACTATACAACTTTCTTGATACTACGTGTATTCTGCCAAAAGAGTGGAAATGACAAAGTGACACCCATCGTTTTCCCGTTGTTGTTGGATTCGTACGTGTTGTACATTTGCTATTTCTCAAGTAAGTTTTATCATGTTACCACATAAAATATAGACATAGACATAATTTTTATACAAGTTATATATAAGTAATTGCATCCATATCTACAATAAGGATACCTAATGCCAAGCACCCGTTTCTCTATAACCAGGGCCGGATTATCCAAAAGGCGGATTAGGCAGGACAGGACCCTGTGGGCCCAAATATAATAGTCAATGCGGGCCACGCACCAAGAAAAAAACGTTTCATCTAACATTTTTTATGGAAATTTTATAGTTTCTTAATACTATACCTTCTTTTCGACGCGTGTTGTCAATTGATGAAATACTTTATACATAGTAGAAGTAACAATAGCTGGTGATAGATCGGGAAAATAATAACGACGAGATCCTTTTTTGTTCCATTATGGCTTCGCACGGTGCGCATATAGCCAGTCCTCAAGAATATTTTTTATCTAATAATTTGCCCAATTTGGGCAAAAGTGGTCAAATATAGTCCATCATCCGTCATTGTCTGTCAGCTAGTCCTAAGTCAAGTCCGAACATATATTTTTAAAAGTCAGCAAATGGTTAAAGGAAATGGTCCCCGAGAATTGCATTGCCTAGGGGCCCCAATAGGGTTAACCCGGCCCTGTCTATAACGATAGATTTCTTTTGAAAAACCTAGTCAGATACGAGTATTTTAAGCTAACGAATTCTGCCTATCTAACCTAACCTATAGAAAAAATATCAATGCTAATAACTTTTAAACCCCAACTTAAAAACTATGATACAATTTTATAATATCTTAGTCTTACTAAGGACTACTGGTTTTGAATGGTTTCCTTTCTCGTGGGTCCGTCTATGTAGGGTACCCAAAACACACAGAGGTTTGCCATTCTTCTTTATTCTAGCTATAATTTTTCTAATCTTAACTATGTTGCTATGAAACATAAAAAGTCGTTAAGGGTTTTTTGTATCTTTTCTAATAACAATGTTTTCTATATTTTATTTAAATAATACCTACAACGAACTATACTTTTCCGCCAAAATATACTTATAAAAGTTGGAACTATTTCGCTAATTCAATATTCATGAAAATAATATCGACGGGTTCCGGGCTATTTGTATTAACCGACATTTTTGAAACTTTACACCCGAGTTTAAAGTTTCAATTTTTAGAAAAAAAAGATAACATTAGCAAATCATTATTTTTTTAAAAAGAAGAAGATTACTATTTTTATAACATATTCCTCATAATTGGATAATTTTTTTTCTAATATTCCTATTTTTAACGAAGATAAATGTCGCTTAATACAAAATGACCAATATTTTACTTTTTTTCCAGGCTAAATGACTTAACCGCCTTATTGTTTCTTATTCCAGGGTAAATGAGTAAATCGCCTAGCTTTATTATTTATTGTTAGTTTATGATGTAACTTTGATTTTGTGAATTTTTCAAAAAATATATATGTGACATGGGATTTTATGTTAGAATGGTATGTTGTTAATTTGGAATACCAATAGTGAGCATTATTTTAGGCTATTTAAAAAAATAAGATTGATTACCTAGAGACCTAAAGACTATTTGGAGTTTTTTTAGTTTGATAGGCATTTGATAATGTTTCTGGTTGTTGTCCAATTTTATGGTTATTATTATTAAACTTTAATAAACTGTAATATTGTATTTTTATTGAGCCATCACATTTCTCTTTATTTTTTTCTAAAAACAGACTAGTTAGTATTCAAAATATTCTGCAGTTCCTCTAATATAAAATTACGTGTATTTTAACCTTTTTATTAATAATATAATTTAATACTTATTTATGATTAATGTGACTGGCGTAACTGACATAAAACCTGGAATCACGGCATAATTCTTTTTTTTATTTGGTGTACTCTCTCCAACTTGATCCTTGGGTACTTCCTCTGCCTGTGCCATCGACCCTTCCAGAAAACCTTGAGTATCTATTTAGCACCGAGGCATCAGGGTTGGCACCCAATTCATAAACGCTAACTCCATGTATTAATTAGGTAAGTACAACATAATATGTGTATATATATATATTATATAAATTGTACTTTCTCAATATTTTTAGTACTCGCTTGTGAGAGTGATGTATTTAGCCTAAGCTTATAATTTAACTCAAGGTTCCAACGTTCTGAAAATGTATTTATAAACTTTAAACGTACATATTTAAATAAATTAAAATAAATGTGTACTCTCGTAATTTTATTATTATTACCTTAACCACACATTCACTTTTTCACTGGATTATCAGATTTACTAGATCCAAAACAGGTCCTATTTATAGTTATCTTCAGATCAAAATATAGGTAAATAATATAATAACATTAGATAAACATATTTGCCTATTTGATATTATAGTTTCAGATGTAGATAAGTAGCAAAATTATACGGATTTGTTTAGGTATTAATACAGAGTCGGTTTCACATTATAACAATATTTGCTTTAAATTATCTACTTATTTACCCAGACTAGACGAGGAGTGAATGAAAAAAGGATGGCACAGGATGGGCACACCTCCCTCTTTTGCAGTAACTGGTACTTTGTCCATGCGGTCTCTACTTACTCCTCCGGGAAACAGGCGCGACTTTTTATACATGTACCTACCTACATTATTCATCAAAACTTAACTCTATAATTAAGTAAGTGATGTAAACTTTAACTTTGAAATTAAATAAAGGTGAAAGCTCTTTGGCTTTAACAAATTTCTTGATACTCAATTTTCGTCCAATAATTGATAGACCACTATGAGACGGTAAGTGATGCGGTAGAAGATGGTAACACTAGACTCAAGTTTGTAAACTGGCTCTCGAGAGAATAGCTTCTGGTACACAGTACACTGGGTGGAAACTAGCAAGACAAACATGCACTGTGTATGTTGCCATGCTTTGGAGTGCCTCAAGATTGTATCTTCCTGAAACTCAAGTAGGAGGTAGGATTCGAAGTTGCGACCGCCAGATCTACGGCTGACTGTCAATATCCCTGAGCTGTCAAAGCCTAAATTGACAGCCACGATAGGTACACTATTCTAGGTACTTAGTGGGAACTTTGGAGATCACAGAATTGTAACATATTTTTGTGTTGAGAAATCACTGTGTTCCCTCCAGCCTATCAAAGTTGCCCAAAGCCAGCATTGAAATCTGCTAATACTTAACTGCGCTTAGACATGGCATCATTTTCAACATTATCCAAAGTCCTTATCAACCCTAAAACACGCAGAGCGCCATCACTATCAGTTGCAGCAGAATATCGAGAAGAGCGGTAATACACACCAAGAGGGAATCTTGATCAAGACATCTTACCACATGGGCGTTTAAATATTTGCTACGGTTGAACTTCAATTTATATAAATTACGAGTGTGGTCACCTAAAACTTTCAGAAATAAGTAATTTCTTTTGCTTTATGTGAAAATTTATTAAATTATAAAATACTATTAAATATACCACATAAACAATACTATTATAAAATATTGGGCATAAAAACGTATACCCGTCACAAAGTTCAAAGTGGTCTAAACAGTCATGTCTGCTGAAGTTTAAGTACGCGTACAGAGAAAACATTTGAAAAGTTTATAAGAACTTACTTGGCGTGCGTGTGGGGTGGGTGCGACACCAATTCACGTGCCGAGCCCTTCTGGACTATCCCACTGACACACAACTAACGTCCAAGTCTTTAGTTCAAACTTTCATGTATCGTAAGCGGAGGAAAGTTGGGTATGCGTCTACGTCGGGCGTTAGACGTCGCGTCGGCAGGCAGACTGGCGCATGGCGTACTGAAGGTGAGCGATAACCGCCGGACGTGGCGCGCCGCGCCGCTGGGCGGACCCACCGCACGCCCCGCCCACGCCACGCCTCCATCCCACCACGCCCATCTGAATTAATAAAGCCAGCAAACACCGCCGGACACGCGGACAATGCTACATTGTCCTGCGTCCAAAATAGTTTCAATTAGAACCGAGGACAAGGCACAAAAGCTTCCGCCGCTGGATCATTTCCGACAAAATTGGCCCATGCATGGACGATTAGCACCACTATGCAAAACTTTGGGTAACAGTAAAAGCTCAAATTGTTTTGTTGCAAGTTTCAAATATTATGATAACACTGAAATGTATTTAGCCTTAACTATAGGTTTATAATATGTTATACAGTTTTAAGTAGTTGACGGTTGCATATCTTCCTACATCATCATCATTATCAGCCAGAAGACGTCCACTGCTGAACATAGACTTCCCCTATAGAATGCCACTTGGACCGGGTACTCGCTTCCTGTGTCCAGCGATTCCCCACGTCGTCAGTTCACCTAGCGCAGGGCGGCCCACACTACGTCCTCCGGTGCGTGGTTGCCACTCGAGAACCGTTCTTGCCCATCGATTATCAGTTCTGCGAGCGACGTGGACTGCCCATTATATCCTCCTACATAAATCTTATAGTAAACACCGATAAGTTAATATGGCTGGTCTTATATTTTATGGAAACAAGAATATTACTGGTGAAATGCAAGTCTTGATCGTGATCGTATCGTACTACCTATGTAGTTACAGAACTAGTATATTATGCTCATGGAAAAAGGCAGACTAGCTACCGGATAAGTACTCGTTAACGCGCTGTATATATCTTGCTTATTTGTCGTTTTTTACTTGAAGTGAATTCATTACTTATATTATGTCTCAGATAAAATAAAAAAGTCAAGACAGAATGTTGTGAACAGAGAAGTGAGGCCGGGTAAAACTACGCCTCGGCGTGTCCATACATATTTACATACAAAACCTACCACGAAACTACGCTTTGGGTCGTCAGTAGAACTATCGCGGCGCGTGGGAGCAACACGTAAAGTTTTAATTATCATTTAATTTAATTTTATTAATTATTGATAAATTTTTAATAACTTTAATTTAATTTGAATTACCATTACAGTACCGAGTCACGCACATGTAATTTAGAAAACCGGCCTCACTTCTCTGTTCACAACATTCTGTCTTGACGTTTTTATTTTGTCTGAGTATATGTATACTTACTCGTATATGTCAAAGAACCTGCGCTATTAAAAGCAGAATATGTAGTTTGAAATACAAATATGGGTGCATTTTTCAGATGGGCATCAATGGGTAAATCTTTAAGTGTAATATGTATATGAAATAGCGTAAAACTCGAAGAAATCTCGGTGCTAAATAATTTTACAGGAAACAATAAGTGTCTTAATATGATTTAAAAAACCCTGTCTACTCACTTAGCTTAATGGGGTATTCCATGGCAGGGATAAGAGTAAATTTGTTTGTGTGAAAACAACACAGCGCGTGTTTTAAATGTTGTTAGTACAAATCAATACTCATCTGACGGTGAAAACTTTTGTCGCGTTCAGCTAGTCTAGCTAATAAACTACATAAGGTGATAAAAAGTGATAGATATATCATTACTTTTTGTATTGTGAAAGGTGTACTTGACCTTCTCATCTGTTTAAGCAAACCCAGTGGTGTTTTATATTATGTAACATATAATAATTGAACCCAATTGTTAGTTAATTAAATCTTGCACGTGCTTTATTGAATGTCGATTATAAGTTGCGTATATACTCTTTGGTGTCTTGTCGGGATGTCTATGTACGATATATTTATATGTATATTTATTATTTGTAGTTTTTGGATTGGTTAGGGCTGATGATGTTTCGATAGAGTTTCGATAAGTGTGTGACTATGTGACTACTATTTAACGTGTGCTAAGATTGCGAATGTCAGACCACCTCTTCATTTGATATGAAACCGAGTAGGATAAAATATAATAACACAATAGCCAAAAGCCATGGAAAGATATCAAATAAGCAAACAGCGTTTTATAGACTTCTTCACGTATCATGAGCTCCTAGTACCAACCAGTATAAAGACATCGATTCGATAGAACATTCGTCTGAATTTCCACAACCGGAGGTCTCTAACAACGCTGGGCTTAAAAACGCGGCGCATGGTGGTGTTGTTTGTGGTTTCGCCAGATATTTTGTTCTTTTATGTTAGGGATTATGCTCGTATCCGAAAAGAGTCCAGCTCTGTCCACTACCGTTAGTTTGGTTTTACTCCCATGCAAGCATGCATGTCGCTTTCGGCTCCCACGTTTGGCAATTTTTCCTGCATTTCTTCCACAGAAGTAGCTAGTCGTCAGCATATCTAAGGTTGCACAGTTTCTTTCCTCCCACTGCAAAGCCTCTCCCAGTTCTCTGTTGCTTTACAGATGGTGAACTCGCGGTAAATGTTGAAAAGCATGGGCGATAAAACGCAGCCCTGACATACACTTTTTTTTGTTTCGAACACATCGGAACAATCGGTGTCGATCCTGACATAGAAGCGGTAGTCTGCATAAAATGAGCTGATGATACCTACGAGATGTTTCGGTACCTCTATTAAATAATGTTAAATAGAAAACTACACTATTTATTTATTGAGGTATGCAAACATAGGTATGTTGTTATTAATTGAAATTTATTAGATTAATTGTTTATATTGAAAAAAGTGTGCGTCTCGGGACGTCCGACAGAAGTGATAACACATACTAATCGGGCGCTGTAGGTTAGAGTGAGAGAGGATGCGTGAGAGAAAGGGAAGCCAAACAGACTGGCGCCGTAACGTGTTACGTAACGAATCGGTTTACGCTCACAATAAGAACTTCAATATTATTTAATTATTTATCATCTTTATTTCATTTTTGATCAGATTAATAAAATCCCCAAAGTGTAAAGTAACTTGTCGAAGTCGGTACCATTAATTCCTAGGAGGCTTCTCTTATTGCACAATAATATTTAAAAACTAATCATAGCGAGTGTTATAAACTTATATGTATTATAGTATATTTTTGTAGTAATTCAATATTTATTTTATTTTTACTTCAATATTTACAGTAGATAACGTGCACCGATTACAGGCATACAACTTTCACACTACTCCTATAGTATCATATAGTAAGAGAAATACAGTTTGAGAAATAATGAAATTTAAAGTGAGAACTACAAACTAACTATAGAAAAAAAGATATTATACTTAAATATAAATCGAATCTGGAAAAAACACATGTGTAGCAGTGAAAGTGGTTTCCAAGTTTGCTTTTCAACTGCTTGTTTATTTAGTTTTTTTTATTCTATTATCATACTAAGCTTGTAAACTATTTAGGGGTGAAAGTATGAAATTGCCATTTCGCACTGAAAACTGAGACAATATTTTTACAGGATACATAATATTATTTAATCAAATTATTTACCCTTATTATCTATACATTTCATGATTTTTTTAAATTTCATTTGGATGACTATGATTTCTAACTTGTCTGTTAAAACCACAGACCATATTTATATGAATTAAAACTGTCTTGCGGTGTTAAAACTGATTATCGAGCATTTTGAGGTCTTCCATTATCACGAAGCAGTAATGGTGAAGACCGATTAACATGTCGGTGCTATTTTATTGTGAGTTTCGCAATCTTTGTTCGGAGTTCTGTATAGTAGACATCTAATGTTGTTGCCTGATCGAATCTGAGGAAGCTATAGTGAATTACACTATAAAGTGACCACCAAACAATTGCTCTATGGGTAAGCTTAGCTTAAGGGAATTGTGGAGTTTGACCTGGGGTCAAACATTGCGCGATTATCGTATTGAATCCACTTTTCATCACACGTCACAATTCGGTCCAAAATCCCTTAATGTCTATTTTATGGGATAGTCAGGCAAACGGCTCCAGGTGAGCCGGATAGTAAGTGATACCGTCGCCCACGGACATCCGCAATACCAGAGGCCTCGAGGATGGTTTGCGGACCTTTGAGGAAGGTAGATAGGAAGGATGAGATAGAAGGGGTGAGAGAGGAGGGGGAGGAGGAGAGGGAAGGGGAGGCAGAATGGGGGAGCGGGGAATCCCACAAACTGACTGAAACGCTGTAGCAAGCTATGTTACTTCACGTCGGTGTTATGTGAGGGTGTGGTACTTCCCCGGTCGTGCTGGCCCATTCGGCTGTGGGGTTACAGCGTGGCAGTACCACCGAAAAAGCCCTTCATTTCTGTATCGGTTTAACAAGGTAAGGCAAGCTCAAGTGCGCGCTCCTCTCTGCAGATCACTCAAATCATAAGGTACCCATTTTTCAAGTTCTTTAATTTTACCGAGTTGGTTCACGTGAAACAATATAGTGGGTATGGTAACGTCAAACAATACCGGTAATTCCTTGACAGTTTAATACGGATCCGCTTCCTAAAATTTCTTTCAATTTCATCGTTATTTATTTTTCAGCTTACGATATCGTAATTTGATATCTTAATAAAGAATAAGGGCCAGAAGACTCACTGTAATGCAAGTGTCAGAGTAGTATGTTAAATGACTGTTATATATTAATAATCTTTATCATGGAAACGACAAATAGGTACACATTTCCCACAGTCAAAACATTGATAAAAATTTGCATAATAAAAATCGAAAATGTTAAGACGCCCTAGAATTACTATGACTAAAGAATA
Source organism: Selenia dentaria (assembly GCA_917880725.1). Classification (NCBI taxonomy): domain Eukaryota; kingdom Metazoa; phylum Arthropoda; class Insecta; order Lepidoptera; family Geometridae; genus Selenia; species Selenia dentaria. The sequence goes on along the minus strand of OU862882.1, from coordinate 9,381,797 downwards.
CCTATTGTATGTAAGCATTTTCAGATACGAGTAGGTATGCCCAATGTTTATCTTTGTCATTGAAATTCATCCACTGGACTTCCAAATCTCAACAATTCACGTTGGACTATTTACTCGAGCGCGATGTCCTTCCAACCAAAAGCAAACAGATATTCAGTAGTTTGAACGTTACTTATTGGCGTGATCCATGAAATGCCTTTAGTAGACTGGTAACTATTGTTCAATGCTGTTACGAATCAGATTATATATTCACATATGACATTTACTTCACATGCATGGTCCACACTGCCCGTGTCTCATGTCCACACCCATGATAGTCATTAATTTAATAATTAAAGGAGGATGTTCTGAACTGGACGCTCATATTTTTTTATGTATAATATGCATAATATTTACTGTATCATTATTTTTTATTAGTATTTTTGTTGTATTTATAGTGATCAGAGAGTTTTTTTTAAATTCAATAAAAATGAGGTATTCGCCAGAAAAATTAAACAACAGTGTTAGCATTTTTAACTACCAATTTCAGTGAATTGTTAATTCAAGTGTAAGTAGTCTACCGTGACCGTTCTAAACATAAGACAGAAATTATTTATTGTATTGTGAGAATAAGATAACTACTGAAAACATCTTGTAGACATGAGGAGTGATGTTGGTCCACAGATCTTCAAAAGTTGTATTAACTTTTTGATTCATTTTTAATATATTTTATCATATATACCGGTTCGTCGGATATCTAATTCACTTATGTGAATCTGTATGAAGAGTACAGATTCACAAAATTTGCAGATACAGTTTGTTCTTTCCGCTAACAGTACCTACTGACAATAACTTAGGTGGAAGGGGGAAGAGCTGCTCTGGATGTATCAATTTTCAAACCTGTACTGGTCACATTCATGATAAATGTACTGTATGCTTCAAAGGAGAAATACGTAGTTAATGCATGAATGGCTGGTTTAAACATGAATGGACGCTTTATTTAAAATCTATTAGAGTTGTCAATGTCAAAATGATTCGAATCTTTTTCTTCCTTCTCTCTGATCGCCCGTCATGGCTGCCGGTTCGTTCTGCACTCTAAGCATTAATAATATAATAATATAATTGTAATCCTTATTTTATTTGTGAATCAGTGACGACGATTGTGCCTCTATATTAATAAGTAATATAGACTGCAATTACTGGATAACCTCATCTTTTATTTCCTGCACGAAACCATCCACCCGGCACATGGTGCGCTGCTTAAATGCTAATAGGTTATTTAGCCCAGACAACGAAAGAAGTGCCAAGCCAAGAAGGACGAAGACAATATTAATTGGTGGATGTTCGTTTCGGTGCGGAAAGTATTGCAGCAATGAATAATGAAAATGGAAGCGGTAATACACAAGATCAGACTCAAGCTTTAAAAAATTGCGTAGCATGTCTTGAGGGGAAGCTATCGGCCGAACCTTTCCCCAAGAAACAAGCAAAGCGCGCTAGCAAACCATTGGAGTTGGTGCACACTGACGTCTGCAGCCCGATGCAAGAAGCAAGCTGGGGAGGTGCGAAATACCTTGTCACGTTTACGGATGACTTCACAAGAAAAACTGTTGGATATTTAACTGGCAGTAAGTCCCAGATGAGGAGTATTGCACTGGGAGCGAGGTTGATACCAGCCAGGCTGAGCTGTCTGCTGATGAGTCAGGCGATGGGCCAGTGACGTCATCGAGCGAGACTTCAGATGGAGATAGAAGTACTGTGACTACTCCCATCAAGGTCACATCTTCTTCTGGTCGTCCTATACGCTCAACACGTTGTGTTGCTCCTAAGAGGTTTGAAAGTTATGATTTATCTTCTATGTTAGTCCAGGAAAATCCTCTATACTATGATGAACCACTTACATATCAAGAGGCTATGGCTAGCCCCAATAAGGAAATGTGGCTGGATGCCATGAGGAGTGAGTATCAAGCTTTAGTTGCAAATCAAGTATGGGAATTGGTAGATAGACCCAACAGTGAAAATATTATTAAATGCAAATGGGTGTTTAAAGTAAAGCAGGATGCTTCTGGGAATTTTGAAAAATACAAAGCCCGTTTAGTTGCCAGGGGTTTCTCTCAAAAGGAAGGTATTGATTTTAATGAGACCTTTGCCCCTGTGGTACGTCATTCAACTATGCGTATATTATTTTCACTGGCTAATCAATTAGACCTTGATATTGAACATGTAGATGTAGCAACAGCATTTTTAAACAGTGACTTAAATGAAGTGATATTTATGGAACAACCCTTAGGTTTTTGTGATAACAGTGACAAGGTTTGTTTATTGAAGAAAAGTTTATATGGCCTTAAACAGTCTAGTAGAATGTGGAACTGTAGGATTCATGATTTCTTATGTAAACAAGGTTTTGTTCAAAGTAGGTGTGAACCTTGTGTGTATATAAAAAACACCAATAATGATATGGTAATACTTGCTTTGTATGTAGATGATTTCTATATATATTGTAGTCCTTCTAGTAATAATAAGAAGGATTTAGTATGTAATTTAGAAAAAGAGTTTAATGTTAAAAATCTTGGTGCTTTGAAAAGCTGTCTAGGTATTAATGTTACTCGAGATAAGGCTAAAGGTGTTCTTAAACTTAGTCAGTCACAATATATTTCTAAATTACTTGAGCGTTTTGGTATGACTAACTGTAAGCCAGTGTCTAGTCCTATGCCTGTAAACACTAAGTCAGAGAAGTCAAATGATACTGACAATTGTTTACAGGATGAAGTTTACCAATACAGGCAATTGATAGGTAGCCTCATGTATCTTGCTGTATGCACGAGGCCTGATATATCTTTTGCTTGTAGCCAACTTAGCCAGTTTAACAACTGCTTTAATAGAAGTCATTGGTTGGCTGCAAAACGCATTTTACGCTATTTAGCAGGTACAATTGACTATGGTTTATGTTTTATAAAATGTAGAAATTGGAAATTATTTGCTTATGCGGATGCGGATTGGGGTAATGACATAACAGACAGAAAATCTTATACTGGTTTTGTTATAAAGTTAGGAAATGACACTATTAATTGGGAGTCGCGTAAGCAGAAATGTGTAGCACTCTCAAGTACTGAATCAGAATATCTTGCAATAGCCGATTTATGTAAAGATATCTCTTTTGTTAAAAATTTACTACAATGTAATTTCAGTAAAGTATATGCCTACAGAGAAAATGATTGCCGATGTATTAACTAAGCCGCTCAGCTCTTGTAAACATGATTGTTTTGTGAAACAAATGAATGTTATGTGATATAGTTAAAGTATATATATTTTTAATGTAAGTGTCTTTAATTTTTTGGTTGTATGAATCACATGTATAATTTGTAGAGCTGACAAAGTCTTTGTAGAGACTAGTTTTATATAATTTTTTGTAGAAGTCACATGTAGAATGCCATGTTTGTTAATTGTTATTTCTTTTGTGTATTGTCTGCAATCCTTATGAGGCATAAGGGGAAGTGATAAATGTACTGTATGCCTCAAAGGAGAAATACGTAGTTAATGCATGAATGGCTGGTTTAAACATGAATGGACGCTTTATTTAAAATCTATTAGAGTTGTCAATGTCAAAATGATTCGAATCTTTTTCTTCTTCCTTCTCTCTGATCGCCCGTCATGGCTGCCGGTTCGTTCTGCACTCTAAGCATTAATAATATAATAATATAATTGTAATCCTTATTTTATTTGTGAATCAGTGACGACGATTGTGCCTCTATATTAATAAGTAATATAGACTGCAATTACTGGATAACCTCATCTTTTATTTCCTGCACGAAACCATCGGCACATGGTGCGCTGCTTTAATGCTAATAATTCAATGAAATATTTTCCATCAATATCATACTTTTTGAGATTTGTTGGCAACCTGGTAGCATATAATAAGCCGTAAGAGCTAGCGGCCCATGCTTCATTAATTAAACTTATTTATTTATAAAAACACGGCTCAGTCAATGCAACTGCCATGTAAAGACTACTTGCCATAGGGCTGGATTCAAGATCTTCTCTTTACTTGACGTCATAAAAACTTTGTTTGTCTACATGTACATTCGTGATCAGAGAGGTCAACCGCTCCCATACTACAGAAAGTCCGCAGTGATGTGTGCTGTTGAATCGAAACTATCCAGTCCCCCTGTTTACTTTCCGCTTCATGTTTCTTATCCTTGCGCTATTTACACTCTAATTCACAAATATTACAAGATTTGATATCTTTCAGGGAAAGGAAGCGCCAGAAATGTGGACGGTGAATCGCAAGAATTCTACATGCATAAAGTTAAATAATTGAGTTATCACGTATAAGGTAATCTTTTTTAACTCGACAATGGCTACAACTTTTGATGGACATGCGTTTAACGAATGATCTATTCGGTACAAAAAAACAATGTTCGATTCAACGCGCATAACTTGAGAACGCCTGGAGATATTTTAATTATCCTGTATTATAATAATCTGTTTATGCATTTATTTTAACTTTATTTATTTAGACGGCATTTATACTACGATTTCTAATTCAACAAATAACAGTAAAATTATTTAAACAACCTCTTATTTAGTAGGCATAATATAGTACGTAACTTGCTTTTAAGGTAAATACTAGATCCAAATAAATGATATATTACAAAAAGCACTGAATTTCGTAAAAATTAATATAAAGCCACCTTAGAATGAAACCTATGACTAACCCAAGCAAAACCAAAATCATCAAAATCACAGTTAATCCTTCCTATACCGTGATAATTAAAACAAAATATTTATGAATGAAACTGACATATATTTACGTCTCTGGGAAGCAAAGGAATAATAATTGGCGGAGTAATCGCATAACAAACACATAAGAAAAGTAACGTATCTGTAATATATTATAGGATCAGTTATGATCAGTGTTTTAGTTCAGTCGATCAAAAAAAATACTTATATTATTATTCTTAGCATGTAGGTACTTAAATTGATGTTGAAGATAAGATTCATTTCCTTAACGCACGTGTTTAAACCGTCCAGTGTTCTTTCGGTGTCATTTCAAACTATCCACAAAAATTTAGATAAAAAGAAACTCTGGCGTTTTGTTTTTACCTTTGACCATTTAAAAGCAAATTTATACCAGTGGGGTGCACTGGATCTGATAAAATTAGTTACAAACAAGAGCTATAAATAGGTACGTAGTACGTACTTTACACTTAGTGTACGCGCGACATGGCTTAGCACTTTTTTTGTACGTACACACGACACGCGAAGGGTTAAGTTAAAACTTGTAAACTGTATTTGATATTCTATATCAAACAGTTTACAAATGTTATTTAAGAAAGTTTGTATGTTTGTAACACTTTAACGACTGCACGGATGTCGATGAAATTTGGCAAAAAGATAATTTATATTCCGGGGAAGGACATGTACCCTTTTTGGTGTTGTATAATTAATAAATATGAATTGTATAGAAAAGAAAGATGAAACAAGTCTTTAGTCGCTATTTTATTATTCCATGCTCCATCAAAGAAACCTCCAATGAAGACTTCGTTCCAACGAATTGTCTGAAACGCAAACAAGGTGTAGAACACAGGACGGTGGGACTTTATACGAAACGACGTAGCTGTTCTAATTTTAACTGATATTAGAAACTATTTTAGATTGTAATCATAACAACTATTGCAGCATCAACCACAGCTTCAAGTTCATGTGACACTGTGTCACCACTTCGCGCCATATTGTTAAGCTCCGTAACATTTACATAATCAACCAAAGCTTTAAGCTTGATAGTTTACATGGCGCTGTGTCACCACTTCGCGCCATATTGTTAAGATTCGTACCATTTACATCATCAACCAAAGCTTTAAGCTTGAAAGTTTACTTGGCGCTGTGTCACCACCTCGCGCCATATTGTTAAGATTCGTACCATTTACATCACCAACCAAAGCTTTAAGCTTGAAAGTTTACTTAGCGCTGTGTCACCACCTCGCGCCATATTGTTAAGATTCGTACCATTTACATCACCAACCAAAGCTTTAAGCTTGAAAGTTTACTTGGCGCTGTGTCACCACCTCGCGCCATATTGTTAAGATTCGTACCATTTACATCACCAACCAAAGCTTTAAGCTTGAAAGTTTACTTAGCGCTGTGTCACCACCTCGCGCCATATTGTTAAGGTTCGTACCATTTATGTCATCAACCAAAGCTTTAAGCTTGAAAGTTTACTTGGCGCTGTGTCACCACCTCGCGCCATATTGTTAAGATTCGTACCATTTACATCACCAACCAAAGCTTTAAGCTTGAAAGTTTACTTAGCGCTGTGTCACCACCTCGCGCCATATTGTTAAGATTCGTACCATTTACATCATCAACCAAAGCTTTAAGCTTGAAAGTTTACTTGGCGCTGTGTCACCACCTCGCGCCATATTGTTAAGATTCGTACCATTTACATCATCAACCAAAGCTTTAAGCTTGAAAGTTTACTTGGCGCTGTGTCACCACCTCGCGCCATATTGTTAAGATTCGTAACATTTACATCATCAACCAAAGCTTTAAGCTTGAAAGTTTACTTGGCGCTGTGTCACCACCTCGCGCCATATTGTTAAGATTCGTACCATTTACATCACCAACCAAAGCTTTAAGCTTGAAAGTTTACTTAGCGCTGTCACCACCTCGCGCCATATTGTTAAGATTCGTACCATTTACATCATCAACCAAAGCTTTAAGCTTGAAAGTTTACTTGGCGCTGTGTCGCCACCTCGCGCCATATTGTTAAGATTCGTACCATTTACATCACCAACCAAAGCTTTAAGCTTGAAAGTTTACTTAGCGCTGTGTCACCACCTCGCGCCATATTGTTAAGATTCGTACCATTTACATCACCAACCAAAGCTTTAAGCTTGAAAGTTTACTTAGCGCTGTGTCACCACCTCGCGCCATATTGTTAAGATTCGTACCATTTACATCATCAACCAAAGCTTTAAGCTTGAAAGTTTACTTAGCGCTGTCACCACCTCGCGCCATATTGTTAAGATTCGTACCATTTACATCATCAACCAAAGCTTTAAGCTTGAAAGTTTACTTGGCGCTGTGTCACCACCTCGCGCCATATTGTTAAGATTCGTACCATTTACATCACCAACCAAAGCTTTAAGCTTGAAAGTTTACTTAGCGCTGTGTCACCACCTCGCGCCATATTGTTAAGATTCGTACCATTTACAGCATCAACCACAGCTTTAAGCTTGATAGTTTACATGGCGCTGTGTCACCACCTCGCGCCATATTGTTAAGATTCGTACCATTTACAGCATCAACCACAGCTTTAAGCTTGAAAGTTTACTTGGCGCTGCGTCACCACCTCGCGCCATATTGTTAAGATTCGAACCATTTACAGCATCAACCACAGCTTTAAGGTTAAGGTGACTTGGTGTCACCACCTCGCGCCATATTGTTAAGCTCCGTAACATATACAGCATCAATCACAGCTTTAACATTAAAAGTTCACGGGGCCCTATGTCACCTGGCTTTTTTTACTAGGTATACTCACTTATACAAACAGGGGTTGTTACTCGTATAATTTGAAGCCTTTATTGGTACGTACTCGCCTGTATAAGTATAAGTATATGTATATGTATGTGTACAATGAGTATTTGTTCCATCAATAATTTGTGGCAGACTACAGATCGGATGATGTGCACCAAAACTAAATTAATCAGCAGTTAGCAGTGACATAAAATTTTGTAATTTGATATCGATGTACCTATCTTAAACTAAATTTCTGACGTCACAAGGCATACTTACATACCTACACTTATATTTACTAGTTTTATGGTAATAAAACTGGTTCCTTTAAAACAGTTAAATAACATAGCAATGCATCATCTAACAGAAACTCCATCGTATCGTGTCCTGTAAAAAATATCTAAGGTAAAGAGCTGGGGACTTCGGTCACGTGCTCCAATATTTATTTTATCAATATTCAAACGCTTCAATTTGACGGTTTGTCTCGGTAGGGTTGTGATGGTATATTCAGAAGCGTTTTCCAATTTATTCTCTGTGACTTCAAAATATTCTTGCTAATATTTTTTGCATAACATCTTACACGGTGTTTGCTGCGACAAATAAGACGGTATCTTTTACGGGGAATTTTGTTGTATTTTATGTTTCAAGTAGATAGCTGAACTTTTGAATAGGAAACAATAAATATTAAGACAATATTGGGGTGAAGACTCCTCACTGTGTCATTAAAAGTTGGAAATAAATAGGGAACACTTTAGTTAGTTGTGTTTGGCATATTTAATCATCGAACCAAATAAGTACATCCCCTGGCCAATAGTGTTGTCATTAACTAGGTACATATATACTATTATTCTAAGTCGTCTGCTCACAACTTATGTAGGGATCTGGCAAAGATTTGGTTCATATCATGTTTTCCACAATAAGAACGGAAGAATGGTGATCAGTCTTCATACGGCGGAGATAGAGTCGCTCCTGAGCACATATTGTTATTCGTTGATTCTCAGACTGGGGCCTCGGTGGCCTAGTGGTAGTGGGGTTTAACACGGTTAATCATGAGGACATATGAACTTTTCTACAATCAATCAGTTCCAAAGTTACATCAGTGTACTCATAAACATGGCACACGTCATTGTGAACCGAAACAGCTGCTCAAAACAAATACAATACCGGATAATTATTAACCTGTCTCTATAGTTATTTTTTGCCCACAGCTGAGCAGGAGATCACCTATATCAGCTAAAAGAATCCCCCACCCCGTTTACACTCGTCAAACGCGCTAATACTTTAACGAGCCACATTCATCGAGTTTATTTTACTCTGTCACCGCACTCGCGCTGGAATCCTAACCAGGAACAGCCCTGTTATACAAAGTTACACTCATCATGACTGTAACTTTTAACAATAATTTAACGTTTAATAATGTTTACACACTCATGCCGCACTAGGAATTCCTATATCCAGGAGAAATGAACTCATACAAAAATACAAAAACATAAATAACAAAAACCACTAAAAGCCAAATTTTTGTTTACAATTAACTTCAACAGTAAAAAGTGTGTAATAGTTTGTCGGAAGTCGGTACCATGATAGTTGAAAAGTATCTATTATCATAATATTGTGCGCATACCGACTTCAACAAGTTATTTACAAACTTTTTAGTGTTTATGTCTAAGTCCATTTTTTGGTAAACTTTTTTCACCCTTTTTAGTAACTCTTGCTACTTACGGGATCGATTGTCATTCACCGTCAAATAAGGATATCATCAAGATAGGCGAAACACTTTTTAGTTAGTTGGAGTGTAACTCAAAAACCGCTTGACTGAATTTGATAAAAGTTAAATGGGACTACATCAGAAGTTTACTCTTTCAAATAAAAAAAAACAATATTTATGGAAATTCGTCCGTACACAAATGGGAGAGAAATCGGTGAACATAACATATATAGTATAGGAAGTATAGTCTACCCAAAAAAAATTGATTAAAATCGGACTTCTCTGTAAAAAGTTTCATACGTGTGCGTGATCATACTTAAAAAATATAGGCGTCGACTTGAGAACCTTCTCCTTTTGGAAGTCGGTTGATAAACCGTGAAATATGTTCAATCAAGCCTTAAGTAACGTCCAGTTGTTTCAGCGCTGAGTGGCAACAAACATACTAACATACTTTTGCTTTTATAAGTTCAACTGTTTAACAGAAGCGTTGTGACTTGTCGTTTTCGATTGATCAACAGGAATAAGCCACTTGGGTGACCATCAGTGGCATTGCTAACTGAGTGCCTGCGCAATTATTTGTCTTAGGACAACAGTCGTTAGGTTAACAAATCGAATCTCATTAATTGGACATAAATTATACCTTTTTTACCTATTAACCCAAAGCATTATATTAGTTGAGTTGAGTTTGGGTTGATTATCTATTAATGCTTGATACAATGCTTAAAATTACTTGTACATTTGTAGATGTCAATCAAGAATGGGAAAACAGGGCTTCAGTTTGCAGATCCATTGGTATTCCTCGGGCGAGTCGATCGAATGGAAATACACTTGTCATACATTTAACTTGGAATTTTATTATTTAACTCGAATGAGTCAGTAAGATTTATTTTTATGTCGTTTATGTACGCTGCTTTACCCGCTTAGGCAATATAATGCCGTGTATTCGTGTCGAACTCTGAAATTTAATTAACTATTGTTATTTAAGGCACATTAAAAACATTATATGAAAATATTTAATTTCACATCTTATAATTTAATTTTTCTATTTTCATGTGATAGTCTTATTAGCAGATTTTTTTCGCAGTACTTAAAAACCTACTATCTCGGAAACCACTTAACCAATTACAGGTATCTGATTTGTGTGCCAATTTTTATCAAAATCGGTCGGTAAATAGCGCCGCAGCAATCTTCCGCCCCTTTTAAGCAATAATACCCCTAAAATTAACGACGACAAAAGAATTATATTAAATAGTAAATGGATAACAAGTTTCGCCAAAATTTGTTGATAAATGCGACCAATACAGGAAGACAAACGGACAACCTAACAAATATACGGACAGATAATATGAAAGTCAATTTGGCCAGTTCAAGCAGAGACACTTCACTCGCTCGGTCAATAAATAATCGTTTCCAACAGGGTCGTATATACTCAGAGTATTCAAAAGATATTCGCTGAAAGTAGTTCAGGGATACGTACCCTGATGATGAGGTGGAGGATATGTATGAGGACCTTGTCGGGCCATACCTCTTAAGTCACAGTTGTAATGGTAATGGTAATTCTAGTTGTAATGGGGGACTTCAACGCGAAGTTGGGTAAAAGAAACGATTATGAGTTGAAAGTGGGGCAAGTTGGTTATGGGCAACGGAACCGTAGAGGACAGACAACTGTACAGGTTGGCCGACTTCCTAGAGAAAGAGGGACGCTTTATGAGGCACTCTTTCTTTCGGGAGCCACCTCACAAGAAATGAACCTGGCTAAGTTCGATTTGTCGACGATATTGTAGTTATTGCAGAATCCATGGAAGTCCTCAGCAAAATGCTCGATGCTCGGCCTCTATCGAGCTTTCCAACGGGATCCTTAAGATAAACATGGACATATAATATTATGTGTAATGCCTATATTGTGCTTACCCCGCAGTATCAGTTGGGAACTCAGTTCTCAAAGTTATTGACGAATACATCTACCTAGGAAAGACAGTCAAACAAGGCAGGTCCAGCTTCGAGAAAGAGGTCAATCATCGAATCCAACTCGGCTGGGCAGCATTCCGGAAACTTCAAGAAGTCTTCTCGTCAAAAATACCTCAGTGCCTCTATCAAATACTTGTGACCACTGATGACATATGTCACTGAAACGTGGTCTCTTGCTATGGGCCTCATAAGCAAGCTCAAAGTCGCGCAACGAACTATGGAGAGGGCTATACTCGGGGTTTCTCTACGTGATCGAATCAGAAATGAGGAGATTCGTAGTAGAACTAAAGTCACCGACATAGCCCAGAAGATAAGTCAGTTGAAGTGGCAGTGGGCAGGCCACGCAGTACAAATGGCTGATGGGGACGGAAGGTTCTGGACTGGAGACCATGGACCGGCAAGTGCAGCGTAGGTCGTCCACAGTAAAGGTGGACTGACGACCTGATAAAGGTCGCAGGATGACGTTGGATGCAGACCGCTTCCAAGCGGTCCTTTTGGAAAATTATAGGGGAGGAATATGTTCAGCAGAGGACGTTTTACGGCTGAGATGATGTATGTAAAGCAAGAATAATTACTATAAAATACCTAATGTAAACTTTTTAATTCTTCGAAAGTATGATAATATTATATTAGCCTCATAATATTATATTGCCACATTCGCTAAGTCACAAAAAAAAATGTATGGTTTCATAACCATACTACTTTTTTTTGTGACTTAGCATAAGACTTACGAATGCTTAAAAAGTTGGATTAGTTACAATTACAGAGAATAACAAAGGGCCTTACAGAGATGGTGCTAGTTTTCTTAAACATGCGCAGTTGTAATTCTTTTTTCTGTGTTCAAATCCCAGAAGCCACTGATTCTTTTTCAAGCTTTTTAAACTTGTATAATTCGAGGCACGTAAATGGAACCAAAATGGTAGTCGTCCGCGCAGGTGCAGTTAAGGACAAATGTGATAGACGAATACTTACTCTACGGTCATTAAAAATGTTAATTTGAAAAGTTAAATCATATAACAAATTTCATAAAAATAATATCGAATTTCCATTCAAATTATTGTATTTCTCGAACAAAGTGTTTAATCGTTAGGTATTATTAAATAGACAATTATATGAATACTAATTTTAATCACTATTATTCACGGGCATAAAACCTCTACATAATTTTTGAATTGTGATATTCTAGAACTTGGGCAAACAGTAGCGATTTCATCTTCTGTGTCAGGTGAAGAATCCAATTAAGAATCACTGCTATCAGAATCTCCGACTGGGTTATAAATTCTTCGGTCATATTATCGATGACGTGGTCTCTTTTGACGTAAGCTTCTTCGATTGTATTGACGCTATAGTATAATTTGTGTAATCGTTTATGTTGTTTCTCTTAAAACATAATTATATACAAACCAAAAACAATTCCACTCGTCTGTCTCCTTAAACTTGGTTGTGGTCCTGTCATATTCTTGAAATTAAATTTAAAGATCACACATTTGACTGATATATAAATGTAGCAGAACCGAAACCTTTTTGCGCTATTGTACTGCAGGGTCACGCGGAGAGTGCGCGGGCTGCGAGGGGCGGAGTGTGATTGTTTGGGAGCACGTTGCTATGGTTACGCATGGCCTCTCGCGTCGCACCTCATACTGCAATTCGATTGACACCCGAAAATATGTTCTGCGCATAGTTCAACTTACGCGCCGCGATCTGTAGTTTGTTTTTATTTTTTTAATATTACACACACTACAACTTTTTAGTCCCATAAATACGAGTATGTATTTATTTTGTAATATAAATACCCTGTACCACAGTATGGAATATGATCGGTTGGCAACAAAAAATAAATGTGTCAAGTAAATTAATCGTTTTCAGTACAAAATGTATAGGGAATTTCTATTTCTATTGGCGATTTCTAACATTTTTTTTTATATTTTTTTTTATAAGTAGATAGGCTTGCGTTTGACTACCATCACGCCTGATGTTAAGCGATGATGCGGTCTACATACATTTATAGTACTCAAACCTCAGTTATATAGTTATAGCCCCGTAAAACCTCTCGATCCCTATATGAAATATTTTATACCCATTAATACTATTTTTTGTATTTTATTGACGGTACATTATTTCCAAAATCTGTGAATGCAGTTCAGAATATCTAAAAACACAAGAATGGTCTACTAGGAACGTTTTCCTGTAACTATGACAGTTAAGGTACCTTTAAGGTACTGCTTTCTAATATCCCGCCTCTAAAATCCACCCTGTATGAGTATACAAAATGTGTGCCTAGTTTTCTTATCACTACATATAATAAAACTGTAGAGGTCTAATTTCTGTACAATGAAAAAACATGTTAAAAAAACCGAGTCAGGGGAATGTGGGGAGTAAAATCGAAATTTTTAAATTTTTTCAAGTTGTTTGTCGGTTTGTCTGTCTGTTTGTGCCTAAGGGCTAATCTCCGAAACGACTGGACCGATTTAAATTAAATTTTGTATGGTGGTAGCTTATATCCCTGGTCAAGATATAGGATAATTTAGCTCCGGTAAATGAAAGATTTCTTGTGGGATTGTTAAAAAACTGTAATTAACCGCATCCCGCGAGGCCACGCGAAGCCGCTGGCGGGTCTGCTAGTATTATATAAAAAGGGGTTTTAGATGATAATAAAAGTTATTTATATTATGACAAATATTTTAATAATCGTAATTGATGATACATAGTATTCTATGAAAATATTATACTTATTTTACCTAAAAATACTAAAATATTCTATAATAATCTGCTTACAATAATACGAGTATGATCACTCCAGTCCCCTGTTTGAACCGCAAAGCATCTTAGTAGACGAGATGTCACATTACACAGTCATGTCCGACACCCATCATTGCTGAATAACTTGGCAAAAATACAACCTCCGGGATAAATGGTTAAAATACGAAGGTACAGTGTACTCAAGACCTAATTCCTGGCGCACGTCGCTCTTCGCCCGTCGAATTTGCAACCAGGGCTGCCACAGTCGGGAAACTCATAAAATTAATAAACGCGTATAATAATAATAATAAGTTTTTTTATAATAATCATATTCTTTATTTAAGGCAATAGTACAGTAAAAATACCAGCGGCCCATATCGAAAACAAATACCTTACAGACTAACATATATATTTTATAGGGTTAGTATAACAAAACTATATCGTACAGTTAGGGATTCATGTATAGTCTCGGCTCCCTGTACCGTCGGAAAACAATCCCTTCAGGCCAAAAGTCTGGTGCCAGGAATTTGTCTCTCAACTTGGCTGGAAATCTAAACACATATGACTTGAAGTACGTTTCGCGTTTTGATTCCAGCCGCGTTATCTTAACCTTAGGTAGGGCCTGGACCGGGATCCTTCCTTCGTCACATTTGTCGCGTATATACCGCACGATCTCGTCTCCTGACGTGCCCTTTTCAAATCGGGAGAGGTATATAGCTGACATCGGCTCTGCAGCATGGATGGCTGTCGTTGCAGCCGGAGCGGTGCCGCGGAAGTTTCGGACTGGTCTAGGTCGACGCTTTTTCTTCTCTACAAGGGTGAAGCCCTCCTTGTCGACTTTTTTCGATCTTTTTACGGTTGGGGTACCCGCAGGAATCGTAGTAGAATCAGTAACCGGCACACTTGAAGGTCGCACCACCTGAGCGGAAGTGCTTCGGTGCCGGGCGGGTACGGGTGCTACCGGTAGATGAGGTGCTGATGTAACAGGCTTAGTAGGTCTGACTTCAACCGCAGGAATATCACGGTCATCAACCTGCAGCGATGTATCGGGGTCAGATGTCGGAGTCGCTATATTGCTGAGTATGTAGTTTGGGTTTTTGCCGCGTCGACGCATGTTAATATTTTGTGCGGACAGCGGCGAAATTGTCGGCGCAGCATTTTTGTTGCGCAATTCTGCTAACTCCAACTTAAGTTTCTCCACTGTATGCTCGGACATATTTAATTTGAAGCGTATTTCATTTACGTCATTCCTCAGGAGCGTGATGTCCTTTAAGAGTTTGCTGACGTCAACATGGTCGAAAGTGATGCAAGGCAAACGGTGTAGGTCACGTGCCTCGAATGTTGGGACGTCATCTGGATCGGTCTCCTTGAACACTCGGAAGAAGTCCTGTAGGTCCTGCGGCCGCGCCCGTCCCTCTGTCTCGTGATGAGACGGATTGTGGTCAAGGTGGCGTCAGCTAGCGTCTTCTTAGCAACAACGATGTCATCCTCAGTGTAGCTGGACGTGAAGATTTGCTCAAGACTGAGCTCATCCATTACATCCAGCTTCTGTTGCACGAAGGCGAGCAGCTCATGGATGATAACACGATCGGAACGCTTTGTTTCCATGCCGGCGCACTATTTTATAAACACGTGTGAATTCTGGGTCAGCATTGGAGCGGTCGCTGTACGAACGACCACTCTAGTCAGTGACTTAGGTGTGACTCGATACTCGTATAAGTATGCTTATCATCAAAACAAAAAATACAATAACAATAGTCACTGAAAGTAATAACGAATTCTTTTTTATCATTCTTGTTAACTCGTTGAATGGCGATTCGCCATATTTGGCCAATAATACAATAGATTTCGCAGAAATTAACCTACTTTTCCAGGAACTGCAACGTGTGTGGTTAAAAGCACTATTTATGTGACATGGTAGATGCAATTTTATTCTGAGATAGCTTTTCAAAATTATTTATAAAATAAATTACCTTAGTTGAATAAACTACCCTACCTACTCGTTAAGTAAACCAATAAAAATAATTCCACCTTGTCGGTGTCAGACCTTCCGGCTCCATCGGCTATCTGTTCTGCGTGCTTACAAGTATGTGCCCTGCCCACAAGTATGTGCCCTGCCCACTGCCACTTCAACTGCCTATTCTTCTGGACTATTCGTATGTCGGTGACTTTCGTTTGTCTTTCGTCTACGGATCTCCTCATTTCTGGTTCGATCACGTAGAGAAACCCCGAGCATAGTCCTCTCCATAGCTCATTGTGCGACTATGAGGCCCACAGTAAGAGACCACGTTTCAGTCCCATACGTCATCACTGGTAATACACACTGGTCAAAGACTTTGGTCTTGAATCACTGAGGTGTTTTGAACGAGAAGACTTCGCGAAGCTTCTGGAACTCTGTCCCTAAAATATTTTATGCAAAGGCTTACACACTACAATACCTAGGTGCAATTAATTTTCACTTTTGTGACAATTTTATCGACGCGACGTTGGGCACGGCGCACCCCTGTCGCCGAAGCGTACATACAACGTCTTCGTCCGACTGACAGCCGGCGACATATTTTATTCACGACGCAGCGCCGTAATTCCGTCGATGCAGATAAATTGTTTTACCGCGGAGCCACGTCCCACGACTTTGACGTTTGCATGATGAGCTCGTTTTTTATGCCCGAATAAAATTGTGTTAGCCACCACGGAGAGACGTGTGAAGCCCGCGCGTAGATTCCTCACAAATTGTTTTCGGGAAGACTGCTTTGATATTTATGAAAGTTGGCATGTCGAGATGTACGTTTGAGTGAAGGGTATGGTGGATTTCAGGATCCCCGGACGGTCTATTTGAGAATATCATTTATTTGTGCCGGGAATAAAATTATGTTCGTTATTCTGTAAACTTGGATATAATAGGAAGACATTCTGTGCTGGAAAGATGTTTTCGGATATCATAAATTTAACTGAAAATATAAAAGTAATAATTTAAAGCTCGTGAACTGGCGCTGCTTGCGGGAGCCGGTCTGCTCTCGGTATGTACGATATTTAGAAATAAGTTAAAAGTATGTTTGGGGACAAAAACAATTGCGAAAATGCCCTTCTGGCCTCTTCCTAAAAATATTATTGTATGTGCCCCTCAGACTAAGAAGTTATAATAAAATGTTTTGTGCCCTTCAGGCCCTTATATGTATCGTATGTGTACCCCTCAGGCTAAGTATGAAGTATAAAGTGCCCTTCAAGCCTTCACCGATGTATTATGTATAGTGTCTAAGGCTAGTTAAGTAAAAAAAACTATTCTCCTGTATTCCTTTAGTAAGTATAAAAATGCTTAAACTAAAATATAAATGCAAACAATGTCACGGACCCATTTATTGTCTGTGAACAAAAGCTTAAAAGAAAAGAAGAAAAAGGAAAAAACAACACTATATATTGCAAGCGCTCGTCGCATGCACGTTGGCACAGTAGCTGCAAAAGCGCACGATAGAACGAACGACACACGCGCCGCGGGACCGCACTCGTAGTTGTCGTAAACACCATCAATATTAAACAGCTGAGATCGTAACCAAACGTCTTCACGTAACTGTAAATATATTCAGACGCACCGGTTTGATTAGTGGGATTTCGATCAGAGAGACAAATTTGCGATGTCTCTTGTACATGTATTTGAAAAGTAAACGCAAGACTTAGTCGTCTGGTTAACGAAACATCTGAATGTACTCGTAGTATGATTCGTTGCGCAGCGATGGCAGCTTGAGGGAATAAAGGTCTTCGTTCAACTTCTTCTTTTGTCAGGTTCTGAAGAAGAACCATGCACATAATAAGTTCGGTTAAACATTGGCGTCGATATTCTAAAATTAGTTTTGAACCAAACGGATAAGGAACTAGCTGCGCGTCGCGATTTCACTGGTGTGGTCATGAATGATGATGAATCAAATACATCGTATGTTACTCGTGTAAAATGTAGCCTTCTACTGCTGAAAGATTGTTTTGAATCGGTAGTTTTTGCGTTTCCATTACAAACAAACAATGAAATCTTTCTTCTTTATTAGTAGGATTAAATTAACAAGGTACGAATAATGTGGCTTAGTTTGTACCGGCGTTACTATTGCATATTTTAACGGATTTAAAAAATGAGTTATTGTGACATAATGTTAGACATATTATTATGGCTCTGCAGACTTTTGTGTAGATATTAATGTACTCTGTATATATAACTGTAGTACATTACTTTGCTCTACTAAATATTAGTCTCTAGTAAATAGTTTCCGTAGTGTACGCCATATAAGGATTTTTCGGCGATACAATTGCATATTTAAACATGAAAAAGTATTTATGGCAAAATAAATACTTTAAAAGAATACTTTTGACATAACTTTTAAAGTCACACATTATGGTAGGTATTGCAAAATGGTGAAAAGTTTCCGCAGCGTACGCGATATGAGGCTTTTTTGGTATTATTTTCACACATTGGGTTACATTAACTAAGTTTTCATATGGATCCCTGATTTTTTTTAATAGTAGCTACATTATGCAACAAGTGCGCGAAGTTGTTTATTACAATCGAGACGGGTTTTAGGCCTGAGATCGAAAATCGAAGGCCTAAATGGAGTAGAGATTGTAATAAACAACGCGCACGAGTTTCATACGACGTTTTTCAACACACTTACTTGCTTGAAAAGAACTTCAGTTCATAGTATTTTTTATTTATTAAAACAATTATTGAAAGTACAATTGGTAAAATTATAGGTTAGGCCATTAAAAACATCATTATTTTTATCTTGGGTGACTTGAGTAAATGTTGGAGATTGCGGATTGTTCTCCTAGCGACTAACTTGCCTAAGGAGCCCTGTGGCGCCCTCGTGATTGCTCCCGAGTGTTACGACCTGCGCCCGCGTCAAAAGTTTGCGCCGAGTTGGGAATAAATGGCTCTTGTGCCATACCTATAGCGAGTTAAGAGACGAAATTTAATATATGAATAACCAAGGAATCTGATACATAAACATTCATGTCAAATGTATTAGTAAAATGTTATGTTACACGAGGACAAACTTGGCGTAGCCGAAAAATTCGGAGTTGATGTGGAAAAAAATTGTAATTTAAAATTTTTACATTAATACCTATAGGTAATTAAATTGTAAAAACACATCTAACTAATTACATTCAAATATTTAAATTCGTAGAAGAAATATTATCATCAAAAAAAATTGCAATCTGACCATAAAAATTAAGTTTTATCAATAAATAATGCTTACAAAGACAGGATTTTGATTAGATATTTATAAATATTTTGAATGTCTAGAACAGAAATATTATTTTTACCTAGTAACATATGCTTAGGTTATTAATAATTACATAAACAATAAGAGCTACTTTGAAATTTCGGCCAATAATGTTTTTTTTTTCAACTTGGGGGCCCATTTTCATATAGACATGGTCATTTCTAAAAATTTTTTTTTTATAAAATATAAATTTTATTGATGGTTTTATTTATTTTAATGGAATTCTTATTAGAAATTCTACAAACCAAACTAGGTTTCAAAGAATAATTATAAACAATAAATATTTAAAAAAACAATACAAATTTTGAATTTTTAGTACTAGTGAATTTAACTGTCACGTGATTTAGATTTTTTATCGATCCTGACATGATATGGCGTATTTATCATATTCTGAGTGGGTGTAATTACTTGACGAACTTATTTCTGTGATATTTTACAATGAAAAGTATAATCTATTCAAAATAAAGCAAATTATAACCAATCATAACAATGAGAATTAGCTTACCGAGAAATGTCGATTCGTGACATTTTTTTTTCGTGTAAATTTTGATGTCAGAACTTAAATCACATATTAACAGTATTCCTTACACATTCACGATTATACTCGTATTCATGTATAATTTGTATCAAAATCATGAGTTTAACCCTATTAATTCACTAAAAACTATAGCACAAAACATAACTTCACCGCCAAACACAGATGAAAATATAAACATTGATTATTATTTTTTTTAAAGTTCACAGATAGGACATGTCCGTGTGTAGTGTTGCCATAGAAAGAAAATATATTACGCTAAAGATTTAAACTCTATGGTTAAACATTGGGATTACTTTAAAAAATAAACAAAAGAAAAACGCGCGTGACACTTACTCGCAACAATTGTTGCGCCGACAATTTGGACCTCAAAAATCCTTGCAGTTTTGTGGCGCGGGCAAAGTAATCGGTAGGGAGTAAGATAAAGTGTTTCATCATTATTATAAATAGCAGATACTAAATCGGTCTTGACATCGAAGGACGTTGAAGGAAGCGGCTCTGGACATATATTTTTTTTGTTTTGGTTCTAAATTGATGTCCTGGGTTATCCTGGCGCTTTTGTTGGCTTTATTTTGTATAGAGTCTTCTACATACGATTCTGCCACTGCATTGAAGCGCCATCCACCATGGCGCTTTGATGTAAGCAAATCAGCTCTTGAATCAGCCAATAATGTGGCTGACGTTCGCCTAAAGCTATGCCGTGTATATGATTCTGCATCTGGTAAACCTAGAAACATTGCGATTTCTTTCGGCATGGCACCAAATTAATTTATTCCAATGCATTGACTTGTACATTTACCTTTTTGATAGTTTAAAAAAAAAATCTGTCACTCTTTGCTTTTTCGATCTTAAATTTTCTAATTTTTGTACGATATCGTAAAATGGACCGTGTATAGTACAAGTAAAATTTGAAAAATTTAATACCGACTTCCATTTTATTCAGTTATTGGAGTGTATCTCAAAAAGTACTAGACCGAATTTGATGAAATTTAAATGGGACTACACGGCAAGCAGCTTTCAAACAAACAAGAGTTTTGACAATCGGTTCACCCTATCGAAAGTTATGAAGTAACAAACACAAAAAAAAAAACATACAGTCGAATTGAGTACCTCCTCCTTTTTGGAAGTCGGTAGAAAAGAGCGCGGAATTTTGTTTTTAGTGTTAAGTATTTTGACCAGAAGCATGGATCCATGGTTTTCCATATCTTTTGTTGTAATTTTACTCAATTCCTGCCGTCGACAAGCACCGATGATGCCGAAAATTAACGCAACCTGACAAGAACAAAAAACAAACATTATTTACACGAACACTTATAAACGTAAACTAATCGTACCTGGATAAATAAGCACTGAATACATTTCTTTCAACTGACCTTTGTTGCAAGATATTGGTTATCTAGAGCTTCTTTGATGAATTTTTCGACATCATTTGATGTCAACACCTTGGACTTTTGACTTCTAAATCCATCTGAGCGTCTCTTCAAGGACGCAGTCAAATTTGAATATGATTTGATATTAACGCCATTTTTGGTGCGAACTGTACTTTTCAACAGTGAATAAATGCACCACAAAGTACTAGGTTTGTACTTATTAGCCAGTTCATTTAAATAAGCCATGAATACGTTTTCTGAAAACGAATTGACGTTTTTGCTGTTTTTTCATACTAAGAAATTTTCTTAGGCAATCATGTACTTATCTTTAGATTTACATGGCAACAAGCGTTCACTTGCAATTTGAGCTTCAGATAATATTTCTGGTGGCGTAGATTGTATCATATTGTTGAGTTCGTTTTCATCTTCATTGCTAGAAGCTGACATTTTTTACAATAAATAGCGTAGAATTTATGTACAGAATAATAATTATCTATTAAAGTTTAACTTTCTCTTCTGCATTAAATCCAAGAGCAAAAGCAGAAAATGGAATTTTCTATTTTCCCGCGTTTGCAAACATGCGCGCGCAGATAAAATGAGACCAAAGAGGTTTCGCATCTGAGTTTCGCACATAATCAAACTCTTTCTGTTAGCAAGCTTCGCACTTCTCACGACTCGCGTATTAGTCCTCCGAAAATAAATGTTGTGTATAATTTTGCTATTAAAATGCTATTATTTTTTAACTTTTTAACCTAATGCAGGCGCCAGGAGAGGACGGAATTGCGACTGAACTTCTGAGAGCGGGTGGTAGACCGATACTTTTAGTCCTCCAGAAGTTATTCAATTCTGTCATCTTCGAAGGCAAAACGCCGGAAACGTGGCACAAGAGCGTGGTGGTGCTGTTCTTCAAAAAAGGTGATAAAATCTTATTGAAGAATTATTGGCCCATATCGCTCTTGAGCCACGTGTACAAGCTGTTTTCGAGAGTCATCATGAACCGTCTCGCACGCAGGTTTGATGAGTTTCAGCCTCCTGAACAAGCCGGTTTCCGAAGAGGCTTTAGCACCGTAGACCATATTCATACACTACGGCAGATTATACAGAAGACCGAAGAGTATAATCAGCCACTGTGTCTAGCGTTTGTGGATTACGAGAAAGCCTTTGATTCTATCGAGAAGTGGGCCATACTGCAGTCCTTGCAGCGATGCCAAATTGACTATAAGTATATCGAAGCGTTGAAGTGTTTATACAGCAAGGCCACTATGTCAGTCCGATTACAGGACCAGAGTACGGAACAAATTCCATTGCAGAGAGGTGTGAGACAGGGAGACGTCATCTCTCTGAAACTGTTCACTAACGCATTGGAGGATGTTTTCAAACTTTTGGACTGGAAAGGATGTGGCATCAACATTAATGGCGAATACATCACTAACCTTCGTTTTGCCGATGATATAGTTATAATGGCGGAGTCGCTCGAGGATATTGGCACCATGCTCAACGACCTCAGTAGAGTTTCCCAACAGGTTGGTCTTAAGATGAACATGGATAAGACGAAAATCATGTCCAATGTCCATGTTCCACCTATACCGGTAATTGTTGGAAACGATACACTCGAAGTTGTAGACGAGTACGTCTATCTGGGACAGACTGTCCAATTAGGTAGGTCCAACTTCGACAAGGAGGTCGCACGAAGAATCCAGCTCGGATGGGCAGCGTTCGGGAAGCTTCGATCCATCTTTTCGTCCCCAATACCTCAGAGCCTGAAAACCAAGGTTTTCAACCAGTGTGTGTTGCCAGTGATGACTTATGGCACTGAGACGTGGTCCCTTACTGTGGGCCTCATTAACAAGCTTGAAGTCGCTCAACGAGCAATGGAGAGGGCTATGCTTGGGGTTTCCCTGCGTGATAAGATCCGAAATGAGGAGATCCGTAGGAGAACTAAGGTCACCGACATAGCTCTCAAAATTAGCAAGTTGAAGTGGCAATGGGCAGGCCACATCGCTCGCAGAACTGATAACCGATGGGGAAGAAAGGTTCTCGAGTGGCGACCACGCACCGGAAGGCGTAGTGTAGGCAGGCCCCCCACTAGGTGGACCGACGACCTCATAAAAACCGCGGGGAATCGCTGGATGCAGGAAGCGAGTAGCCGGTCCAAGTGGCGTTCTATGGGGGAGGCGTATGTTCAGCAGTGGACGTCTTCCGGCTGATAATGATGATGATGATGATGAACCTAATGCATGCATGTAAATCATATAAATGAATTATTTGCTTAAATGTAATTGTTTTGTATTGTATTTTGACGAATACAGTTTTATTTTTTGAAAAAAGTTTTTTATTTTAAGGCTAGAACTTTTTGCTCATTTTTAATAACTTAAATTTCATTTTCGCTTCGTGCCGGAATGAAAAGTAAAAAGCACGCGCTCGAAATACGCTGCATTTTGATTCTAATTACCGTTTAATAACAGTCCCTTTTCTAGTAGGTTTGTTGAAAAATATATTATAGCATATGTTCATCAGGAATAATGTAAGATACTGAAGGTGAAAGAATTTTCCAAATCGGTCCAGTAGTTTCGGAGCCTGTTCAATTCAAACAATTGCCTCTTTATAATATTAGTGTACAATTTAATATCTTTTCCCCGGGACAAAAAAAAAAGGCGGTACATGCTTTGTCTTGCTTTCACGCGTGACATTTACTGCAAGCGAAAAATTGACAGATAGATGTTTTAACTACTCCGGGCTTATTACAAGTTTATTAATAAGGCCGTATGACTTTCTTAAAAGATTCAATAAACATTTCGTGAAATATCGTCAAACATACACCAAATCTATAAACGATGATTTGCACAAGTAGCCAACCTCACTTCACTTGGTCGATTATAATATTGTTACACATAAAGTATGAAAACTCAATACGTACCCTTAGTACAAATTTCAACAGAAGCACAACAAAAACGGCCAATGTAATTTGGTCCAAAACATCTGAAAGCTCCCCAAAATTCTGCTTGAAACAAAATCACCTTTGACCCGCGTTCGTCGTTGGATTATGAATGTTTATACTGAAAATAATGCGCGGTTGCGGTGTTCGGTGCAAATATTTGAAGATGTAGTCAAAGGGTGGGTTTTTGCTGGTCCTTTGAGCGCGCGGTCTGCGGTCAGGTAACCCGATTACGTCGATGTCGGAGGAGACCCACGCCCGGGGTTACAGCAAAACATAGTTTCGCAGAAACCAACTCCTTAGCTAATATTTTGGTTAATGATTAATACAAACATGTTATTGTCAAATTGTTAACAGATATCTTTCAAATTATGGTATTTTAAGTACTTATATTGTCGCAAGCACCTAACGGTGTCTCATCTGTCTCAAAAATCAACCTACTTTTCCAGGAACTGCAACGTGTGTGGTTAAAGGTACGAGATTATAATTGAATTATAATGAAATAATTTAGTATTGTAAATAATTAATTAGTTTATTTTAAGAAATAATATACATAAAAACTTTTGTATACGTGGAACATATTTTTTACAATACTTAGTTAAGTAATATAATTACATTTTACGGATATAAGATTTTCTGCTTATTAACAGTATCACTAAACTAAACATAAACTTCATGATTATTTGTTCTTAGGTATTACGAACAAAAGTGCGATATTTTCGATTACAACCCACAATAAAAGTTACAACATTGATGCCTCTCCAGTTATATTTCTAAAAGCACAGTTAAATTTCACATAAAATAAAGTCGAGTTCACAAAGTTAACATGCCTCTTTACGACTGACTGACAGTAAAGTGTATCAAATAAAATAAACTTGTAGTCCGTCAAAACAGCGCGCTTACCAGAGGAATGCAATGGTGTGCCTACAAGCGAAGATGTATGTAACCTAGAAGAGCTTCGTATATATTTCGAAACTGTGAACATAGTTATTATTGTAAAGCGATTAATAACCGATTTTAACTTACGTAATAAGCCGAGTATGCAGGACTCGACCGGTTTCGCGACGTTCGGAGCCGCTTCTTATATTATTAATAATAATTATTATGAACTCTGTGAGGTGGCTATGTGAGCTGTAGACCTCGCGAGTATGTCTTTGTATAGATTAAACTAAATAAATATTCACAGTGTACATAACATTGCCAACGCCATCTAGTTTCATTTTAGGATACTAAAAATCTACGATATAAGTTTGATTTAAAAAAAATATTCAAAAAGTGAATCGTAAAAAAAACTATGTTATTATGTATTAACTATCAAACCTGTGCACACAATGTCATGAGAATCGGTTGAGAAATGCGACCTATAAAGAAGAACAGTATGATATCCGGACACAAAAAATAATTTTAACCCAAGCTATTGCAGGGACGATTTGTTAGTATTTGCTTACGTTCGATCAATCAACTTCAAGCATAGTGTAAAAATGAGAGATACGTGTAAGTTTAAGTTTTTTTACGTATTTTATATGTTTACGGGCATAGGTATCAAGAAACGACTAAGCCGCATTGTTCTGCATTTTCAAACTAAGTAGCTTGTTCAAACTATGCGCGCTTTTGCTTTGTAATTTTGGCTAACTCAGCTAGTTCATCAACAAAAGTTTTTTTCATTTCATTGTTAATACTTCATTAAAATGTAAGGGCATAAAATACCAATATATACAAGTATTGTACGGGACAAGGGTTTTACTTTCTCAGCTCACAGCCGCATCTAGTTCAACAAATGCATACAATTTGTGTTGTGCTGAGTTATTCAGTAGCCAGCAAAGGCTTCCCAGCACTCTACCTGTGGTTAGGTGTAACTTAACGAACCCTCACTGAATCTTTAATATAGTTTCATTTAATGTAAGCTAGTTGCCAAATTCAGGAAGGGATGTTTATTTTGAAAGGCTCGAACTTTCCGTCTCATACATAAATTGGCATGTCGATATGAATTTGTGATGAATATGGTCGGAGTTTAGCTTGCTTGATTTTAAACGTCCGAGTATGTCCTATGTCACGACCTATTTTATGATTCTAACTACGAGTGAAAAATCCTTGAGAAATTGCTATGCCTTGATGACAAAAATATATATATAAATGAACCCCTGATTCTCTTGGTCTCGCTATAACTTGAGAACTGATGGAGCAATCTCGCTAATTCTTTTTTAAAACGAACTATGACTAAATAATTATATCACTAATTTGTTTTTAATATTTTCAGTAGAAGGTTTTTTTGAAAGAAAAACCAATGCCAATGGAGTCGCGGGCAGTCGCTAGTTTTGAATAAAAATGACACTAAGAAATTGTTGCAATAATGACTTTAATGCTGACGAGGGTAATATTAGAGGTAATATTTCTTGTAAAACATAGCACTAATATAATAATATATAATAAAATAATCTAACATAGTAGTAAGTATAAATAATAAATGTACTCGTATATACGGTATATTTTTTATTCTGAACAAGTTTACATTTTGTATGTTAGACTAAATGTATGAAGTTGATAAACTCATTATTATATATCTTCTTAAAATATTACTTAAAAAAGTCTTTATGGGTTCGTGTAGTATAAAAGTGGCCAAATTATTTAAATGGAGAAATATCCATTCATGGATCCACAACGGATTTTTTTCAATAATATTCCCATAGTGTAGTTAGGCACGAGTGTATCCCACTCTTTCCATTAGGTATTTCTATTGATAGAAATACTGGGACTGATTCTCCCACCTTTTCCATTTCAAACACATAAACTAACTAACTACTATAACACTCTTCTTCTGGCGCATCGCCGATCCCTGTCGCGGCACACTCGCTTCACTCGCTCGGCTCGCGCGTTTAGGTCAAAAGTATCCTAACACTCCTCCTCGCTTCGCTCGTCGTCGTACCTATATATGACTTTGCCTTAGACTACTCATGAAAACTTAATACCATTAAACATACATCATTTGATAATGGAAGTACCTATACCAAAAGTATGTTTTATGTAAGTTGTATAGTAGGTATGTCGAATCATCAGTACCTATATCGAAAAAGAATATAATTGAACATTATGTAATATTAGTAGTATATAAATTCATAGTATTACAGTTGATCAATATATCAATCATGTGCTGATATAGATTCTAAATGATATAACAACTATAACGTAATAATTTTCATTTTCTTTTGCCACAATAGAAATAATGGGATATAATTTGGAAAAAAAACGCTAGTTCCACTTTTTCTATTTTGTATTTCCATGGAAATAGTAGGAAACATCCGTTGGTACCACTGCCCCATTCAGAACATTCAGTCCACCTTGTTCGATCGCAAAGCATCGATGCAGTCGATGATGGCGAATGCCTGCGGTCTAAATAAACTATCAGGTTCTTTTCCAATTTACAAGGTAGTTATCAACACAAAATAGATAAGTTGTTCTTAACGAATACCTACATTGGGATGTTATAAGTGAGTAAATAATACAATACAGCCATAGCAAATTTATTTGCGCTTTATATTATACTGCTAGAATTATATTGTTGACTCAACAAAATGGGGTTGTCAAATAATATCAATCCAACAAGCAGGTATTCCGAAGCAGAATTAATTTCATTACCAATACAAACACGGCTTCAGTTGGACGAGCTTTTCAAACGAGGCACCCTACTTCGCAAATTAGATTTCGTATAAAGCCTATTTTAATTTGCGCCGTCGTCGCTAAACATTGGAGGCTCTTTAATGTTTAAGCGGGCACAAACTTGGTATAGAGATTGAAGGGCCAGCGGGGACGGTGGTGGCGGTGGCGGCTGGTTGACATTTGGCTAAGCAAATATGTTCTTGGTTGTGCCTCACAACGGGCTGACGCGGTAATAAGCTTACCAGAGCCGCTGCCGGCCCAGGACGCCGCCCTGCGCCCGTCCGCCCCGTCCGCCCCAGCTCCTCGCTGTTATTAAATTCTTTTGTTGGCCACCACAGGCCAAATGCCCAGTTATTTACGTGCCAACCGACCGCGGGATCAACGTAAATATCTCCCGTGTGTCTTTTGAACTCGTAGGTTGCAGGATAAAAGCGGATTATTTGCGTGCTTTGCATGTTCCTCCCCAAACTAGAGGTTTTATTCCTATTTACATATTTTTATACTTTTATTTTTTTATATTATTTTTATACTTAATATTCGTAAAATTACCTACATAGCTTTACTATTTACATATTGAACTGAGCAGCGAGGCAGCAGGTGTTCCAAATCTCATCTACTCGTTACATTCTCGACGTGTAGGTAGATATTTCATATAATGCGGTCATAAAATAAACCAAATAAATTAAAACGGAGGAATCTCTTCCCCTAGCTCCACGACGGGTAGATTTAGAGATCTAAGCGCGCTTCATTTCGAGAACATTACTCTCTGTTCAACAATAAAACTCATTAATTCGGAGGTGCGGTCGCGTTTCATAAATGTTTCACGTATTAATAAAATTAACAAAGCGCTGGTACGTGAGCGGGCTATTTCCCCACAAAGCGTCGGAGCGGGTACAATGGAATCTAAAATAAATACGAAGAGTTTAGCAAACAGGAGCGTTCACAAAGCGTCCACCTGGCGCAATACGCAGCGCTGGTGGGAGTGCCGGTGCCGCGTGTGTGCTATTGAAAATGAAGTGGATGCGACGTAGTTCAATTAATGCCCACGAGGCGTCCGATATGCCCTAAGCGTCTCGTATACAGCTCATCCCCCAGACTGAAACGTAGGAACCAAGTGGGAACTATACGAATCTTCCGTAGCAGTTTTATGGCTCCTAGCGAGTTTTAAACTGACGACTGGGTTGCCGCCGCCGCATATACGGAGGTTAGTTAAAGTTTATTTATAAGAAGTAGATTATAACCTATATAATATAACCAATATAAGAATATTATGCTAAAGTATTTATTTGGGATTTTTTTGTTATAATAATAATTTCAGCACATTTACAATTCAGTAGATAAAATTTTGTAGAGTATGAAAAACCACGACTACTGATTTCCGGACAGACGTTATTTTAAATGTGACTGTTGACAAAAACTCTCATGCCTATGATTTGAAACACGAGTGAACTCTCCCACTCATATTAAGAGGATTACATAGCTAGTACTTGTCCATACTAAGAGAAATGAGTTTTTTCTACCTCTTAACATTGTTCGATTCCAGTGATTTATTTTTCATGTAATTAACACTTTGTTTACTATGCCCGTACGTTTTGATTTTTGCAATATTTCAAAGTCTATAAATTTACTGAAATCGGACAATGCTAAGAGGTAGAAAAGTGTTATTTCTTCTAGTATATGGACAAGTACTAGCTATGGAATCCCCTTAAAGCCACGGTATGATTTTCGAAATTCATAAAATATATATTATAATTTTCATTAAGTATATATTTATTAAATTCGAAGTTTCAAAATTCAAATTCAAATTTTTTATTTGTAAGATTATTGTTTCTTGATACAGTTCTTGTGTACGATAATAAAAGTGATGTCTCAAACATTCTACCGTTTCCGGTGTACAAATATTTAAAATTAATTAATTATATACTAAGTATTTAAAATTTTCAAGAGTTTACTAATTAGCAAAATAAAGTAATGATGAAATAAAGTGATGTTATACAAAACAAACTGGAATATTAAAGATAGACTCAATAACTATATAAACAAATAAGAAAAATGTCAGTTCAAACATACAAAATCAAAATAATACGTAGTAATGTTATTGCAGAACATGTTAGCAGCTGGTAGGTCAATGTATTTTCAGACGAGTCAACAGAGTGTCAATGTTTCATCAAGATTAAAGCTAAAAATACATATAACAATTTGTCTTCTAAGAACTCCTTTACAGAATAATAACATTTGCTTATCAGAAGTTGAAATAGATCACGTTTAAATTTGTTAAAACAATACAACTTATAATACTATACTTATAATTTTTAATTATTTTGGTACGTCCAGTTCACGTTTTGTGATTATTGGTATTATTATAATTCCATTTGTTTAATTTTTATTTAATTATTAAATTTTTATTATAACTAGGTATTTTTTTATTGTATTAATGTTATTATTGATACAATTATTAAGACGTTAATTTGCCTACGTATGATGTAAATACATAATATCGTTGACATATAAATTGCAAATTTATGAATAAATGAATATGAATCTAATTAATTTAATAGTAGAATAAAATAAATTCAATCTGTCTTATTTTTCCAGCTTATTATACTGTTTTAAAACTATAAAATCAGTAGCAAATAGTAGTTTGCGCTCGTTTAGATCACCATATTCGGTTTCAGGGTAATACATTGTTGCATAAAGTGGCCATCTATTAAATTCAATTTCCATTTGAACAGTATACTTCCACCGCGTCAAATCGCACATTTCATTTTCAAGGCAATGTATACGAGCTTCCACATTAATAAGGTTCAGATTGAACAAGAGTACAATTTAATGCTGCATCAAAACAAACACGCCTTATTCCGACGTAACACAAGTAAACTGGGCTTTATCAATGCTAAACAACTTAATCCAAGCTTATCTAAAAATATTCCTACTCTTCTCGGGTACGATGCGCCCTATAGCAGATTGTTATCTGTGTCCAGCGATGGACGGTGGTGTAAAACCGCGCTTATCTCACAAATTACACCACTTTAGCGGACCCTCTCGAAAACTGCGAAAAGTGGACCTTTTTTGCACAGCTTAGCACACTGTGCGAGATATAACTGATCGGTACTATGGGTACAAGTTTAATTCAACATTGTTTATGTCATTTTATAAAATAATAATACTAATAATATATCTTCTTTCATCTCAAACGTTGAGGAGATACAATTCAATTGTAATTAAAATCAATATCTGGGTGTCACGATTCCAAATTGTAAAAGTGACGATGCATTTCGTTTGCGAACTTATCAATAACTGCGATGCTGATGTCCAGATGAGGTCCATTAACACGCGAGGCCATATACCAGGCTCTGGATTAGTACTACTCTCTTTTCTTCGGAGAGTAACTTCGAGGCCGTTAGGCGAGCTCTAAATGATCAAGTATCATTTTATTTTCGAGAAAATAATTTACAAGATCGAAGACCAATCTTTAAATGGGCAAGTATGACCACCACTTCTTTACAGAATACTTTAAGAAAATTCTGAACGGCGAGTTTACTCCGCATTTATTCAAAGATTAAATGAACTCAGTGCCAAATAGCATGACAATAGAGGTCATTCTCCTGGCCTCTAAAAAAGAAACAGCCACAACGTAAATAAATAATTTTTGGGGGTTACATAATTAGTTGTACGCATAAAATTACAGGTCTAAATTATTTTGAATTTATAAATGTTCTCGATACACAAATCATTATATTTTGTTCGAACAGGTGGATGTAATTTCATACTATTAACTATAATATTATATGTTCAGGTGTATAATATGGTTACAGGGATTATTTTATTATTGTTTGATATTGTAAATAAAGCAGATTGTGAGTATCATCGGAAATAAAACAAATATATTGTTTCATTTCCGATGATTTACCATTTTATTGATGAAGCAAATATATTGTTAATTTCCGATGATTATCATAAAATATTTTGAATGAACTCGTAAATGAAATAAAAAATTAACGGTTCAAAATACTTACATTTCATATTTTAAAACAATAAAGCACGTGTACTGAACTTCGAAAACATACAATTTAAAACAGTGATCTTCCTTGACTTCGTATATTTTTTAAGTTGTGTTGTTTGTAAAGTTGCGTCCTTGTAGGCCTTGTACCACGAAATCCTAGCAATACAGATTGCAATAGTTTGAATCGTAGTTTGTATAGTAAACGATAGAATTAGCGATACGCGTAATGTATTTTGCGATATCTTGGTGAAGGTCAGTGAATGACTTCTATTTTCATGTTATTTAGTACTGAGTATGGTCAAAGGCCAAGCACTGGATGGAAGGTACGTACACTTCATATTGGTTTACAAAGGTTACCTAAGTTATGGACTGAACAAGTCACATTTCTTCAGATAATAAGTTAAGAGTTAGCAGAGCCAACGATGCCATAGGCCAGGCTCTGAATAGGGAGTATTTTCATACCTACATAAATGTCGAGCTGGTTTTATTACCTACGTGAGTAGTCTGCGAAAGAAACCATAACGAAGTTTGAATTAGAGCCGGTATTTGGATATGGAACACCCAACTAAAATTATGACGTCGAAGTTTAGTCATTACGCGATGTCAACTTACTTCATAGAAGCATCATTCAAATTTTATTGGACGCTTCATTTCAAAATTACCTCCATTCGCACGTTAACCCAAAGTAACCCACTCAAGCATTCAAGTGAACCGATTGTCGCATCATCCAGTAGTAGGGGCGGAGGCTTACCGATCCGTACTGCAGCCCGACATCGGATTTTATTGCCATTCGTATTGTCGACTAGAGATTTACTTTGACGTGTCGGAAATTCGATTGTTGACTCTTCGTAGCCATTTCCGAACGTCTATCTGGAGCTCGACCACAGCTATTCGTTTTTTGTTCATTCGCACAATATTGATAGGGGATTGTCACATATTACTCAGTTGTAAGGTTGACGTAACCATTTTCGGATGCTTGTTTGGAGTTTGAGTATTTATTTTTTTGTAGTCATTTTCTTTAAATGTTTCGATATCGGATTTGAATACGTTTTAGGTTTGAAGCAATAAAGAAAATTAATTATCTTCTTGTTCCGCTAGGGGAAAGACAAAAAAACCTCCACCGTCGAGTTGCGAATCTTAAAGGCAAGGAAACCCAACTTGGTAAGTGGTAGCTGCAAAAAAGAAGAAAGTTCTCTAGTGCAAGACACCATGGCTGATGAGAAGATGATAAAAAATCTAGACATCCACGTAATATTATTTTTGTTGTATTACCACAGTGTTATCAATATACTATTTTCATGATTTTATGCGTCATTTTTCTTGTATTGTATTTAACATCTTACTGTGTAGAAATTATCAAACAAGAAGCTATCAAAATAAAGACAGTCCATTTAGTAATAGCTTGTACAGGTGTATCAAGTGAAACGTAGCGCGAAGCCCATTAACAATGTTTCCTGAAACCTTTGTCTGCTCGGCGAATTACGTTAAAGGCGAAAATTTAAATACCCCACGCTTTACCTGAGACCAGCACGGGCGGGACTGTTTTACATGTAAGAGATGCATTTTGCATGCTATTTTGCGATTAAACGGCAATGACGACGCTCCGAGAAGCGAATGCATTTCTGCAAAGAAATTCAATTATCGACGCAATTATCAAGATCGCTAAATATCGTGTAAATTATACTCGTAGATGTTACTTAAACTAGATCTGAAGCCGTAGCACAAACAATTTGCGGAACAGTATTCCTATCGTAAGCGTCAACATGTCACGCTTCGCTTACAAACTCTCTTGTCTGTGTCACGTCTTGCACGTGAACGACACGCTACGTTACACCTTACGCAGTTATCGTGCTAGGCCCACCATCTAAACCAAACGAACAGGTCTTTAAGTTACCCAAATAAACTATTAATACTCTTTTTTAAAGTAGTTACCTATATATATAAAATTATTTTATTAAGTCTAATATACGACCATTTAAACTTGAAATAATGTTATAACATAATTATTTCTCTTTCCACCAATAGCTTTGTCCGAAAACATTAATCCCACTAAAATCACAAACAAAATAATGGCAAAAAATGCTGACATTTTAGCAGCAAATCTTTATAAGATATCCTCAATTATTCAAACGGTAATTTTATAAAATTCATTATACATGTATATCATATATAAGTACATAAATACTAGGTACCAGACAATAATTTCACCAGAAGCACAAAACACTCCAAGCGACCGTATAAATCCGTATAAAAGAATGAACCGATGACACCTCTGCCTCACACACTTTTTTCTTTCCATGTCCTCTCGCTGTCTATCCCCTCGTTTGAGTGTCGCCACAAAGGTGTAGAGGGAACACAACTCAATTAAAACAACCTCGTCGTGTCTCCACTCGACCGAATCACATTAACGGACGATTAAGCAAAGGCTTTTCAGTCGCATGCAAGTCAATTGTCTGTGCGCTGCATACATTAGGTGGAATGAGGTGATGGTTTGATGCTGTTGTATCATTAATATGAGAGCTACGAGGACATTGTCTCGAACCGTAATTAACTGGTGAATTATAATTTTAATTTAAATGCCTTTTAATAGAAAAGATGTTTTTAGGGTAGTATAGTGCCAGTAACTGTTTATGCAATATCCAATGTCAAATAATAATACATGTATGAGTCATCAGACATATACCTAATATATAAATTCGAATCAGACATATTATTATATATAATAAGTCAAATTTACAAACCTTTTATATTGTCTTTTAGAAGTCGTTTACTCTATAATAAAGCTACTTTTACTATTTATTATTTTTTTATTATACGGTGATACTCTCCGATACTATTATTGCTTCCGGTATATGATTATAATCAAAGGACCCATATGAAACCATTCCAGAACCATTGCAAAACATGCTTAGTGCGATTTATTTTATGCCTACTTTGTATACCTCGGTCAAATTCGTACAAGTATCTAAGTATAAGTTTCTTCGAACTAATAGCGACACTTTGTAAATATACTCGTATATAGACATGGAAACGGCAGTATTTTTAGCTTCGAGTAATATGGGTCGCAAATCTGTTGATCTTTTACGAGTACATCTATATCTGTCTATATAAGTTGAGTTATCTACAATTTCTATATCTCCTATACCTACAACTTATGTTAGCCTATCTACCTAAATTCTCGTTCAACAGATTTGCGGTGTCTTCAGATCTTTCTACTATCATATGATTCCAATCACCAGTAAGTTTTTTTCAGCTTAAGCACAAAATATCCCAGAGATAAAAAAGCTCCTCATTTGACCAGTTTTTCTCTTATCTCCAAGTTTATTACGGAGGGCGTAAATGGAAGACATTCTGACCAATGGCCGACTTTGTAGGGAGGGATCTATTTAAGAAGCAGTAGAATAAATTCGCATTTCTTCTCCAAATCTCAGCAGTAAAATGGCAATAAAATAAATGTCGCTCTAATGGACAAGTTATCGACGTACCAACAATAGGTATAACTTTACGTTCGAGTCTACGAAAATCTTAAGTTGGGTAAGACAGAGCCGTTATTCGGTACACCTCTAGAGACTTGAAAGGGTAATTCATTTGGAAGTTGGCTCATTAATGAATTGGGCGTCTGCCGCGATGGGCCGCGTGCTTTTTACGATGACAATAAAGTCGTTTTGCCGTCGCCATGGGAGGCATCATTATCTCTACAGCTTCCGAACTTAACAACTCAATTATTTTAATATTATTCGTGGATGAAGGAAAACTGATGTTTTAAGGCATCATTGCTCTATTAGTAACACCTTTGCTTGGTATAAATTGCTTTTTAAATATATATAGGTCATTATCATCATCTCAGCCGTAGGATGTCCACTGCTGAGATAGGCCTCTCCCACAAATTTCCAAGGGGACCGGTTAAAAGCAGCCTTCATCTAACGTCGTCCTGCGACCTTTATCAGGTCGTCTGTCCACCTTGTCGGTGGACGACTACGCTGCGCTTGCCGGTCCGTAGTCCTTTCGGCTGCATCGGCCATCTGGGCTGACGATAGCTCGTCTAAAGATCTGCTCATTTCTGAATTGATTACGTAGATAAACCCCGAACATAGCCATATATAGAACATAGAACATAGCATACTCCATAGCTCCATAGATCCGTTATGCGTCTTTGAGCTTGCTTATGAGGCCCGCATAGTACACCATTTTTCAGTAACTTGTCATCACTGGTAACACACACTGGACAGGCACAGAGCATTTTTTCGCCCAATGTACCTACTTTGGGCGAAAAGACTGCGAAGTTTCCGGAACGAGTTGGATGCGACGATTGACCACTTTCCCGAATAGGTATCCTATAATAGGCATTTAAAAAAAACCCTTCTCACGAGTATCATAAAGGTATATGTTATAGGTACAATGTTCACAACCTATACTGTTTTTTTTATCCTAGGTACATATACATTTTGTTTGTTTTTTTGTTGTTGAATTTCATCACACGTTTGAATTTAAATACATCTTACTTTATGATGACTTAATCCCTAAATTTTACTAGGTACGCATCTTTTTTGCGTACAATGATACATGAGCATGTCAGGGTGTGTAGGACAAGAAAAAACAATTAACGCAGCAGTTTGTGCTGGCGCTCCGCACACCTTTTTTCGCCTCAAGGAAATATAATTTTCACCTCACAGCCTCGGAAAGATTCTGTTTGTCATTAGAAATATGAGTGCCAAAGTGCGTTTTGTACGCTAGCGTGGAAAGAGTTTTAAAAAATCAAACCTTTCTAGTACCGCATCACTTGTCGAGCGCGCTTGGTAGAATATCATACCAAGTCCACTAATTGAACGCGCTTAATATTACAGGACACACAAATTCCTAGTGGTTTAAATAACCTATCATACTTAAAAAAACCTTTTTTTGAATCTAACTCTAAATAAGGTTTTTTTAAGAATGAAACGTTTTTTTTGAATCTAAATATAGTAATAATCTAATATAGTGTACTAGTGCTACTGCCCACGAATTCGTCCTCGTGGAATAAGGCTACCGCGATCTTCAGGAACTATCCGATGAATCAGTAGTACAAGTAGATTATGTTTTATACTGAATTCTATATTTTACGAGTACGTTAGAAATATGTGCTGGGCTAAAGTGTGTGCATCAACCAACCGTTATGACGTTACGTTGAACTAGCCTTCAAAGTAATTATAGACCGCGCGGCCCCCAGATACATATTTACTTACTTTGCTTTAGCTATTATCAGCCGCATATACATAGCACGCAGAACAGATGGCCCATGGGGCCGAAAGGTTCTGGAGTGGAGACCACCGACCGGCAAGCGCAGCGTAGGTCGTCCACCGACACGGTGGACAGACGACCTGATAAAGGTCGCAGGACGACGTTGATTGCAGGCCGCTTACAACCGGTCCTTTTGGTCAGGGGGAGGCATATGTTCAGCAGTGGACGTCCTACGGCTGAGATGATGGTGATGATGATTATCAGCCGTGCGATTCTCTAATGATTCGTCAATGCCCTCGTCAACGAGCTCACCAATGTCAAATACTTTATTAGTTATCGCCCTTATACACAAAGTTGTTTTTTCAAAGTTTCTTGTCATCTCGTCATTTGTTTTGCGGATGTTGTCAAAGATGCAACGATGGTTGCTCTTTGAGAATCGGACGGCTGTCCTACACGCAACTGTCAAGACGTGTGTGAACTTCGATTCGATGAAACTGTAACACAGTAAATTGGCAACTATTTGAATCACCTTTTTTAATTACAGGGTGCTTCTCTTTTTGCACAGGCTCTAGTATTGACTTGTATATATATATATATACAAGTAAATAATTATATATATATATATATATATATATATTATATATATGTATATATTGTCGAGATATTTGAATTTAATTGTTTTATTATAAACGTCCACAACACCTCTTTTATTCATTTTACGTACAATAATGGTTATTGAGGTCCTAAAGCATCTTATTTTACATGTAAAAAACAAATAAAGGTACTCGTAACAATAAGCCTTACATATTTCAATTAAATTCAAATATTTCGAAAAAGGTTAGAGGTAGGATAGTTAGTGTGTTTCATATCCAAATAGTCAGAAACGATGTAAACTACTTACAACACGCTCGTAACGCGAATAGGTCAACTTACTAATAACCCTGTACACTTATTTAAAGGTATATATAATTATAATTAAAATCTATTATAACTATATACTCTTCCATGTCGATTGAAGTTCGTTCTAAATGTGTAATTCTAGGTCATTATCTATGTTATATCTGTGTTATTTGATACTCCTCGGCGAATGGGTTGTCTGCAAGAGAGCGCTCTGAGTGATAAGATCGCCTATTGTTGCACCAAATTTTTAGATTTTTTTTATTTTCTAATATTAAGTCCTAAATGTAGTGTCTCAATAAAGTGTTATGTATCTATCTACCTATCTATACCATAGGTACTCGTATAATATATGTAAATTTTTTCAAGCTCATAGGTGGATTCGTTTTAGCGCGAACTACTACTCAAACTACTATCAAACACATGTAGGTAGATTCGTATTTACAGTGTGATTAGATTAAGATTCATAAACTTTCACAACAAAAAACTATTTAATAATTATCACAGAATTTTATTCTGTACGCTGTAATGCCGTGTAAAGAATAGCTGCTCGTTCTTTAGTTTATTCAGCTCGTAACCATGAATCGGTACCCCGACACAAACCGAAAGCAGTAAATAGAAGAATACCTACAACTCGTCGCCTTACGCACGTTTAATTACAAGCTGTACGCAATTAAACAGTTTCCAGGCCGATCCGGTTTACGATCCAGGCCGTTCCAGGCTTTCGCGCCGCAATCGCTTTTACGACGCTTTTTGACAGAAGCTCGCGATTTTATTGGAACGACTTGGTGCGTGACTGAAGGAAAAGCTATGGCTATAATGTGTAGGAAGGAGCGTTGTACTATGTACCTACTACGAGTACGACAAATAAAACTCCACAAATCACGTAATCGATACGATTCAACAAAATATGTTCTATATGAACATATTTTGTTGAATCGTGCTCGTAGTAGCTGTCACACCGATATTACCTAGTAACTTAAAATTATGTACCTACTATACTAAAAAACGATGGGCGTAGAATACCCTTCTTATATCATATCTTTTATCGTATCAGAAGTAAGAGTTAATTATTTCACATTTTAACTCCTCTATACGCGAGCATGTAGGTACACATATACTTATTTTGCATAGACGAGAGCAATTGAACAGATCAATTTAAAAGGGTGCAAGAAAGTGAGCATTGGAATGTAAATATTGTTTACAATGTCATCTTAACCACAGACGTTGCAGTTCCTGGAAAAGTAGCCTATAACTAACCTATTGTATTATTGGCCAAATATGGCGAATCACGAGTCAACGGGAATAGAACATATTGGGTAGTGAAAATTTATCTATTTGACAATTTAATATGAGAGGTAGCATGTAAATGCCTACTAAAATTAGGTACAATATTAATTATTAGCGTGTTGACACTATTCACAAAAAGTACAGATGTCAGGCTTATGTATGCACAATCACTTTTCACACCTAAACTTGGCGGTCGCGCTAGGGTCATCAACTCTGTCTAATGCGAAAAAACTATCGTGGTAGTGGCACTCTTATCCTAGCTGTTTGATTGATTTTTGAAAATGAAACAGAAATAACGGAAAGAAAACCAATAATAACTAAAATAATTAAATTTAGATGTCTTTGTTATATACATAGCTAAAAAAAAAACACAGAAAATCTTGCGATGACATTGACGAAATGCACTATTATTAGAAGAATTTTAAAGCGTGATTCATTCGCTCGCATTCTTATTTACAATTTTGTACAGTAAAGAAGTGGAAAACACTTGTAAGGTACTGAGAAAGTCAGCGTCTGAACCTCATTCTTAAATGAGGCTCGAGACTTTTTGGAAGAATCTATACAGACAGAATTTAGGCAGAATCGTTCCTCTATCAATCCGTCGAATTCCACAGAACTGTCTGGTGGTAAGTATAGTTAATTAAGTTTTGGTGTCATCTTTGCAATACTCTTTAAATCGGGTACCCTGTGAAAAGTATGGCAGGCGATGCTTACCTACTTACTGTGTTACGTTAAAATACAAGCAATTACCTACTTATCTCTCCGGTACAACTGGTAGCCTAAAAACGCGGATTCACCGTTTAAAGTAGAATTTCATTAAACATCCATCAACTGAACAGTTATAATAAAAATGTTTTGCTTCGTATTTGATCCAAAAAACATGACTAAACGCATGTCTGACGCGGAAGGCACTCGCTCTTGTACTGCTCCCAACCGTTGCGAGATATCGTGTCCGTGTGTATGTGTGCGTTGCTCGAGCGCGTGATCTAGGTATGTAGCTTGAATTCTGTACCTTTTTATTACTGCGTTTAATTTTAAACTGTCAACAAGGAATGCACTGTATGGCTACGTTACGGTAAGCGCCGAAATTACTCGTGGCGTTCGAGACGTCATCGATGACGTCACCGAAAACGCTCACGCCACGACCACAACTATCGCGGTTCGAAGGTGGGGTAACGTGGTCGTTGCGAGCTGTCACTGTCAACCAAACGGCAAACCGGGGCGCGACAGTTATGAGCGTTGACGGCGCTTGCCGGAACGTACCTATACCATAAGTTTACTAACCCGACCCGACTACACATATAATTAACACACACATTAAAGGATGTAAAATCCGCCTTGCCTTGGACTTCGCGCATTTAGGTAACTATACCCAATGACCAAGGCTGGGCAAAATACATGCTTTGTTTTAATTGAAATATAAATTAAAAATACTGTATCGCAAGTAATTAATTAAAATATAAAATACATTCAAGTACGGTATTTGAAATATAAAATAGAAAATACAAAATTATAGCTATTTAGCATTATTTTTAATTGAAATACGAAATACAAAATAAGTAATCTAGAACACGGACTGAAAAGTAGAGGAAAACAAGATTAATTAATCAGTACAATAAGAGTTTCCTTTCATGAACACGTTACTAGATTTTAAAATGTACTGTCAGACAAACAACCTCTTGTTGGAGTAAATAAAATCTGCTAAAGAATATCAATCTTTCTACACTATCACTAAATGAAGGTTATGTTAAAATTTATTTTGAAGCCTCAAGTATTTGAAATACGAATTACAAATTACATTTTAAGGAAATAATTGAAACACAAATATTAAATACGTATTTGTATTTCAATTACGTATTTGCCCAACCCTGCCAGTGACAATCGCGCCACCAAGAACTAATGTCATATCATTTATTCAAAATCAGTTGATCCGTACGAGCGGACATAGAAACGGACATACATAACGTTTTGTGAAAGAAGTACAATTTGAAAAATTTAATACTGACTTCCATTCTATTCAGTTATTGGAGTATATCTCAAAAACTACTGAGCCGAATTTGATGAAATTTAAATGGCACGCACCTTTCAAACAAAAAAATAATTTTGAGAATCAATTCACCCAGTCGAAAGTTACGAGGTAACAAACATAAAAAACATACAGTCGAATTGAGTAACTTCCTCCTTTTTTTGGAAGTCGGTAGAAAAACTAGCTGCGCCCCGCGGTAACACCCGCGTGGTGATAGATGAATATGAAAAATACCCTATGTGTTCAGAGCCTCGTCTAAGTACCTCCATTTAATTTCATCAAAACTGGTTCAGCCATTTAAGCGTGAAGAAGTAACAAACATATTACAAGCTTCCGCTTTCATAATATTAATGTGATTCGTAGTTTAAACCAAACCGAACTTAATGTAGACCATGGACGAAGTTTAAATGTCCTTGGTTAGACTCAGTCTATTTATATTACTTACATAGGTATCGTAACATTAAGATTTTCTATAACATATATATTCTATAACATAATAATCTATAAGAATGTTTCCTGCGAGCGGTTCCTAGCCAGCTATTTAATTTATTGGTCTTCAGAAACATACCTGCAACGCACCTTAAAACCAAATTATTCACCTCGCAACATCTTTCAAGTCTTCGCATCATGTTCTATGCCACTTTTAATAGCACTGCGCGTTTTGCATGTAAATCTCCCGCCTCCCGCACATTCGTCGGCAGCAGTGGCAACACCTGAATATTTACGTTATTCTCGTCTCCACACTTCCCCACAATTTTATAACTTCCCAAACTTCACGAAATTGCCGCAGTTAGAGAAATAATTTCACTCTAAATACCGGTTTACTCTTGAATTCTAATTGAAACACAGTTGCGCTGAATTGTATTTATTTTATAAACAAATCAGGAATAATTTGAAGGAAATTGTGTGATGAGATACGAACAAATATCTCGTATATATCTATAATTTTTATAGGTATGTACTTTACAGCTATAATAAATAAAATTACATTATAATACGCCCATAAAATATATGTAACATATAATTATAAAATAACTACATAGTAGGTACCTAATAAGTAAAATTGATTTTCTAAGATTCCGTTGTTATAAATTTAACTTTTTACAGTACGTAAGATCATAAAGAGTACTAATACAAGGATACATAAGTACTTATCTTACGATATTTGTATAATAATAAAATAAATAAAATAATTGGCACATCTAATAGTATACATATAACACGTATCGGTGCAATATAGCAGACAAATTACAAATGTTAAATATATAGGCACACAATATGCTTTTGTTGTTAAATATATAGGCAACAAATGTTAAATATATAGGCACATAATATATATAGGCACACAATATGCTTGTTCTATTTACAATTCATTATATAGATAAGTATTGGATTATATTTTTTTCTAACTTTAAATGTGAACTAAAATTACTGTATACATTGATATAAATAGACGATATTTGTCATATCATGTGATCTGTGAAATCATATTGAGAACAATAAACACCTAAGTTTACAAAGAAAGATTGTAAAAAGTAAATTTATAGGTCTTAAAGAATTTTGTTACACTCACTATACTCGTAATAGGTATCAACAATTATTCAAACATACGGCATCTTTAAACTTGGGTCTCCTTTCTGTTTAGGAACAAACAGTTGAATTCTCATAATGTAGAATTTGCAATAAGTTGAATTTTCAGCATGTTGAATCCTAAAATGTTGAGTTTGCAAAAAGTTGAATTTCATAAATGTTGACTTTGCAAAAAGTTGAATTTGTAGGATTTTGAATCCTAAAATGTTTAGTTTGCAAAACGTTGAATTTGCAGCATACTGGTAGTGCAGATGGGTCTTGGGGACCAGTTTGACTATATCCTTATTCAGAAAGTTGGAGATCATCTGTGATGCAGTTCAACGAAATCGACAACGCAAGGACCCTTGGCAGAAACTTTATTTTTGTATCAGACTAGAAGTTGAAATTGAAAACCTTTAATAAATTATAATAAATAAATTATATTCTTGTTCATATAGTTTGCTGAATTCCAGTAACATAGTTTACTGAAATTCAGTAAACTATGTGAAAAATTAAAATTGTGTATAAAATTATGTGCTATATTATGTAAAACTTTATGTAATATAATAGTAGTGTGCCTCAATTTGTTGTATTATTTTATATTCAAAATTACAAACTATCTCTGATAGATATGCAGTCCAGTGTGAGAGAGCGATGTATAGCTTTGTAAATACCGTGTAAGAATAAACCACGAACCAAATGGATTTATAACGACACAAGTCAGGAATTGTAAGTAAAATGGCTTAAATAGGTCGTCAAGAAAAAACTGCTGGAATCCACCATTAAATCTCCGCGGAAGTAGAAAATGTTATATTAATTTATGATTACCTAGTCACAGGGCGTCGAAAATGTGTAAAATATAACATCTTTGAGAAGAAAGACCATAATAGCTCGATCAAAATAGCGGAAGATACACCAAAGGCACATTAAGAAATATGAAATAAAATAAACATAACTTTGTAATTACTGTGGTGTACCTATGTGTATATTTTAAAGCTTAAATATTGCTCATTGCGTGCATGTTGCATGCAAAAATTTTCTGATATCCAGGGAGCCAATTTAAAGATATCCACCGGTATTGACTTTTACGCACTATCATACGTATTTAATTCAGTGTGGATAATATCAAAGAAAAAAAAATGACATAGGTACATATAATATGTATAATATTATAATAAAACTTTTCATTAGGAATCTAGATATATGTACCTATTCATTATTTTCTATACTTACGCTGATACTAATCACCCTGTCCCTGAAAATATTACTCTTTCTACCTAAAGGTTCTCTGGAAGAAATCGCTTTAGCGACAAGGTCGCATTTTGTACTACTATGTTCTTTTTTCTCGAATGGTTTTATCTTTTATGTATTATTGTATTGTATAAATCAATCGTCGAATCCAACTCGGCTGGGCAGCGTTCCGGAAACTTCGCGAAGTCTTCTCGTCAAAAATACCTCAGTGCCTCAAGACAAGAGTCTTCGACCAATGTGTGTTACCAGTGATGACTTATGGCACTGAAACGTGGTATCTTAGGTACTATGGGCCTCATAGATAAGCTCAAAGTCGCACAACGAGCTATGGAGAGGGCTATGTTAGGGGTTTCTCTACGTGATCGAATCAGAAATGAGGAGATCCGTAGAAGAATGAAAGTCACCGACATAGCTCAGAAGATTAGCCAGTTGAAGTGGCAGTGGGCAGGGCACATAGCACGCAGAACAGATGGCCGATGGGGCCGAAAGGTTCTGGAGTGGAGACCACGGACCGTCAAGCGCAGCGTAGGTCGTCCACCGACACGGTGGACAGACGATCTGATGAAGGTCGCAGGACGACGTTGGATGCAGGCCGCTTCCAACCGGTCCTTTTGGAAAGTCATGGGGGAGGCCTATGTTCAGCAGTAGACGTCCGAGATAATGATGATGATGATGACAAATAC
This sequence comes from Selenia dentaria, assembly GCA_917880725.1. Taxonomy (NCBI): domain Eukaryota; kingdom Metazoa; phylum Arthropoda; class Insecta; order Lepidoptera; family Geometridae; genus Selenia; species Selenia dentaria. The sequence goes on along the minus strand of OU862882.1, from coordinate 9,337,197 downwards.
AGAGTTTCTATCTATCTAAAGGTTCTGGGAGCTCATTGTAAAATTTTAGATTAGTAAGATTTTGAGCTCCATACATAGTTTTTTTGCACATATTAAAGTGCAAATACATCGATTAGATTTGTGCGCAACATAGTAACATTATAGATGTATTAAATAAATATACTAAATTATTTAAATAAATAATGTTCGTTACAAATAATAGTGACATAATAAATAATATATATAATAAATAAATAGTGTTTGTGTTAAGCAATTATTTGTGGTTAAGTCTATCGGACTTTTCGTGATTTTTGTTGTCTCGAGTCCGGGGACTTTCGGGTCGAGACTCGAGACGAGACAAGATTGTCTAGGCCAGTAAAATAGCCGTTTTTTGGTCAAGCTCCCACTATATTTCCGTACCAACTTTTTTATAAGGTTTAGGGTCACTGACTGATCATAAAATCACAAAATGGTAACAGATCCAGGTGGAGATTCAAGCGCCACCTTGGAAAAAGTTTTAGCTGATATTTCGGAAATATGCACTTGAGGGCAACATCCCTTGAAAAAAGTAAAATTTTGCACTTGATTCCTGTAAACTTTTTTGTAAAACTAACGTTTACGATTTATGGCCCATTGAACCGGTTGTTGTATCTCTTTAAAATCAGTTTATTTTCTACAACTGTTTTGAAAACTTTTTTGTAATGTACATAATGTTTGAGTTATATGACGTTTAATGTAGAAATGCCGAAGCTCGGCATGTGAAGCGGCAGCCCAAAAGAAATCTGTGACTACGGAATTAACAATGTTGTGATTATGACCTATGGTTAGAATTACTACATCATAGTAAAATTGTTAATAATTAGTATGATTTTAAAATAAGTTCGTTTTTTAACTATAAAATGTAACTGTTTAAAAGTGAGTCTATGTGTGATTAAAATAAATAAACAAAGCAATAATTAAGAATGAAATTAACGTTAAAGTTTACATTAAGATTACATTTTCTGTTTAATAAATCTTGATGTTTACAAAAAAATGCTTTTTTTAATATGTTTCACCAGAAATTAACTTAATTTAAACTTCTTCAAAAATGGCTTTTTTCAAAATCCTTCAACATAAAAAATGTTCTTGTCTCGAAGTCCAGGAAACTCCCGGGACTTTGATTGTAGTCAGTCTCGTGTCCCGGGACTTTGACTTTGAATTGTCTGGAATTCCCAAACCCTAATGCGTTAGTAATTAGGTAGGTATCTACTTACAATGTATGTACTTATCACAATATTCATGTGGAAAGAGTTGGTATGTTCTCTATTAAGTACAAAACAATACTGACAGAAAATAAGTTCAAAATCAGGGTATCACCCAGAATTAACCACAATACTGTTTACTTAGAAACATACTAGCATACAGTGTCTTACTATAAACATAACGATCGTAAGTACACCGACAAATTGACGCTCAGGTAATTCTGGTACATGACATATACCAGGTATATACATATATATCAATGGTACACAATATTAATCACAGATTATAGTACACACTATCGAATAGGTAAGTACTAACGATTTAGGAATTTGGCGAAATAGTAATTATTTTACTTCAACTAGGTACACCTATATTGTAAATTGTCTCTCATGCGTTCCAAACTCGTACCTACATTGCCTGTATTATAGCCAATGGTAAAATACGTAAATATGTAAACATGGTACCTATGTTTTTAAATAAGATAACCTATGCGTTATAGACATACATAGTTGCTTTCTATGTTGGTATCCAATTGTCATATATCTATTTTTTGTTGGTTTCTCTTGACATTTTTAATTTCAATATCGCCTAGTGTTAATTATTAATACAGTACCTACTTTAACAAAATTATGTATACTGTTTGAATGATATAATATTAAATTTACTTGTTATAACATTGTCAACATTTATTTTTGAAGACTATATACTAACTCATTCAAGGCAAACCATGTAGAAGAATACATAAACTGAGACTTAGGCATAAGCTGCCTTACATAAAACGCTGCTTATATTTTAAATAACGTCATTTAGTACCGCGCACTACAAAACTGTTCTACGCCGTACTAAATGACGTGTTTGTACGGCCAAAGTGTTTGAGTACACATGTTTTTACAAATAACGGCCTTAACTACTTATAAACGCTGCTTAAATTTAAATAACGTCATTTAGTACGGCTCTGAACAGTTTTCCTTTACGCAGTACTAAATAACATCATTTAAAGTGAAGCAGCGTTTATTAGTAAGGCCGTAAATATTTAATAATGTACGTGCATTTTAATCTCGCTCGAAAACGCTCGTTTGGGTATAGAGTCAATGGAATTAATAAAAAAAGGAACGCATTCGCAGACTGTATAGTTTTGCCGTCATTAGTTGTTGTAATGCATGTGACACTCTGCGAATGCTCAACACGTCTTATGAGGTACTAGCTGCTCTCCGCGGTTTCACCAGCGCGGTGATGGATGATGATGATGATGAATCGTATATAGCCTATGTTACTAAGGGTGAATGTAGCTTTCCAATGGTGAGAGAATTTTTGCAATCAGTCCAGTACTTTTTGAGCCAATTCTTTACAAACATACCTACATACAAACCTTTCCTCTTTATAATATTATATTAGTATAGATATATAACGTCGTCATATGTGTATACAGGGTGTCCGGTCAACAATGGATAACCTCTTGCACAGGTAAGAAGGGTGCCATTTTTAGGAAAATAAAGTACGCGACAGTCTGGAAAAAAAATTGTTTTTAAGTAGGAAATTTGATACCTTCGTTCACATTATTGCGTACCATGTCTACAAATTTATTAATAACCGATTGGTTTTACTCTGGGAGTAATCGTGAATATATGGCCTTAATATCACACATTACACAATATTTATATACTCAGTGCTAAATAGCATGACAATAGAGGTCATTCACCTGACCCTCGAAAAGAAACAGCCACAACGTAAAAAAAATTCAAATTTTGGGGTTACATAATTATTTATACGCATAAAATTACAGATCTATATTATTATGAATTTATAAAATGTTCTCGATACTTAAATACAATCATATAAGTACACAAATCATGTATTTTGTTCGAACAGGTTAAATAGTTTCAAATTATTAAACCATAATATTATATTTTTTAAGTACCACACAACCTGTATAAAGTTGTGTATGCAGTTTTTATAATTACCAGCTACAAAAATTATTAATCCATGGTACAGTTACTACACTAAAACATATACATATTTTCTTAAATATAATATTTACACTTTGATAGCTTTGATAGACATATATATCATACAAAATGTTGTGTCCCTCTATCACACTTGTGTGTTAACACCAAAAAACCTATAACAAAGCAAAGATGCGTTTACATTGCGATGAAATGTGCGTTCATTTAGCTTTTAGGGCATTGGTGGCGTTGTCATTGATGGCTCTTTTGTTAAAACGTTCGTAAAGCTCAAAAAGGTATTTTGCCACTTTTGCAACTTTTTCCCACACCCTATTCGAAAGCTCAACCGAGCATAAGACCTTAAATCGCATGATTATGCTTTCAAATACATAGCTGTCAAAAAACGATTACAAAAATCTCCACTATACTATACTATACACAAGAAATATCTATGACGTCATTTTATTGACATGCTAAAATTCAATAGGGCAGTGCGATACGTACTGCATAGCATGGAACGAACCATGGGAACTCGGGTCTGTAAAGGATACAACAGAGGTCATTTACGCAAGATAACCCATTATGGCAAGGTGTAATACGAGTACAATCGCTGTACTGTATGATCCATGCAATGCAGTAGTTTGCAGGACGTACCACCGTTTACTGTAATATAACTGCTCCATGTATTTCAGTACGTTTTTTGACGTGTCACCATTATTAGAATTTGACAGTAGGGGGAAGTGGGGCAGATTCATACAAGGGGCACCGTCATACACTAGAGACATCTGTTGTTAGGAGCGCATTAACTGAACGACTTATGCGTGTACGCGTGACTTACTTATCTGTGAGTTGGCTCACGGAGTTTGACAGCAGTCGGTTTGAAACTCGCGACGAGGTGACACGGAACGTGATTCGGCCACGCGTAAGTAATTTTATAACCTCAATTTAAACATCTTTATTTTAATAAAAGCTTTTATCTAGATTATTCCGTACTGTTTTATTTCAAAGATAATAGGATCAAGTTTGTGAATTGATACGTGAATAATGATAAATATGGTTGGTTTTTTTATAGGTATATTTCTATTTCATTTTCTTTTGATGGGGTAGGTTCATACAGCAGTAAGCGGGGTACATTCATACTGTATGAATGTGCACATTTTTATTTAATTTTTAGAATTGAAATGATATCGAATTTTGTTTTACAGAAAAAATATGGTCAGAAATTAAAAAAAAAAGGGAACTAGGAGTGGAGAGGTGGACGAACAGGCAATGTTAAAAGATATCGCTGAAGTTTGTCAAAACATACTCTCTTTAAGGAAATCAGCAGGCAAATATGGAGTTAATGCACAAACACTACAAAGCCGAATCAAAAAGTTCCGCAAAACACAAGATAATGATAGCGAAAATCGTGTGTTTGAATCTAAATTTGCATCGCAGCAAGTTTTTACAAAATCAGAAGAGGATCTATTGAATAAATATATCTTAGAATGTTCTAAGATGCACTATGGACTGACATGTATCCAAGTTAAAAAAATTGCATATGAATTTGCTAAGGCCAATGAAATTAAATATCCAGCAAGTTGGGATAATAACAAGATGGCGGGAGCAGATTGGTTAGCAAGTTTCCGAAAACGCCATAAGAATTTAAGTTTGCGTAAACCTGAAAATACCAGCGCTGCCAGGTCATTCGGTTTTAATAAAACCGCAGTGAATGATTTCTTCCATAACCTGGAGAATGTATACCGCAAATACAATTTTACTGCCGATCGGATTTTTAACTACGAACCATGCAATTAGGCGAGTGGCAGTACCTGGCGTCATTACTATAATGTATTAGTGTCACGTTTTTCCTTGGGTTGCAGGATGTGCCACGGAGTGCCACCATTACTATAATGTAACAGTGCCATGTGTCATGTAATTCTGTAGGTTGCAGGATGTGGATGTGCCACCACTACTATAATGTAACAGTGCCATATGTCATGTAATTCTGTAGGTTGCAGGATGTGGATGTGCCACCACTACTATAATGTAACAGTGCCATATGTCATGTAATTCTGTAGGTTGCAGGATGTGGATGTGCCACCACTACTATGATGTAACAGTGCCATGTAATTCTGTAGATTCCAGAATGTGCCACTGTACTAAGTCCCATAAACCCGTACTTGTATCAAGTTGTATCAGGTTGAGAAAAAGAAATTATTCAAGAATTCAAAATGCGCGCTTTAGTTTCTGTGCGACAAACGCTTGCGCGATTCAGCATTTTGTGCTCACAGTGGCGCGCCATCTATGATTAATCTTAAGTACTACATATTGTTTCTGCATTTCTTGTTGAGTCACCATTACTATAAAGTAACAGTGTACGTAGTACATATATCTAGGTTAACATGTATTATAAATCTCAAATTAAACAAAAAAGCAAACAAATATCTCAGCCAATCATATGAATTCGCGCATTCAGGTGTCGCATTTTTAGGGATCCGTAGCCAAACAGGACCTTATTACTCTTACTTACCTTCTTACTTCGCTGTTCGTCCGTCTGTTTGTCTGTCTGCCTGTTCGTATGCACTTCTGTTACCAAGCTGTATTTCATGAACCGTGATAGTTAGACAGTTTTTTTTTTACCCATCGATGCAGTAATGTCTATATTGTGGGTGCATTCAAACTGGAAGCAAGTAATGTAAGCAATGCACTGCAAATTAACGCCAAAGCAGTTTATTTTATCCAGCAATAATGTCATATACACCTTTATTACTACAATTCAACAGTAGAACAGTCAGTTAACACTAAACGTAATGAGTGTGCGTGCTTTGCACACTATTTAGTTTTACCGGTCTAATTCAAGAAAAATGCTGTAACATCTAGCAACAACGTTTAGTGACAGCTACTACTCGCTGTATTATAAAAGTAAGGCAGTTAGTTTTCCCCAACCCCAGAATGCTGTGTCGTCTATTTGTAACGCAAAGCACTCCAACGGTAAAACAGTACTGGTTTACACCAGTTAAAATGCAGTGACAACGGGAGCCGAGCCTATGTAGCACCCGTATGTTAGATGTGACCATAGTGTTTTCTGCAGAATTCTAACTATGAATAATACCAGTTGTTACATCCAGCTTTTCAGGACTAGTGATATGACGTCATTATTTATACCTGTACGTTACCCTGCAGTAACATCCAGAAAAATAATGTCAGCTATGCGAAACATCCTTACTCACGGTGTGCCACCTTGATATTGTATGTGGCATACAGTGTAATGGTAATACGGTTCTATCATTACGCATAATGATGTTTCCTACTGTCATAATTTCAGACCTACGAGTGTTTCATACGTATTAAAGTTTTTTTTTTTCGTTTACCTCCTTAGAGGGTTATGGTCCCGCACTTCTCGTGCATTTGCCAGTGTCAAGTTATTTGTATTACAAAGTTTTAATAGAATATTCTGGTGACATTAGTCGTAGTCAGTCAGAGTCCAAAATGTCAGTCAGTCATGGTCCAGTCAGTCTAAGTCATGCTTTAGTAAAGTGGTGGCAACTTTACCATCAGCTACTATGAAGTTTTGGAAACAACACGGAAAAACACGTTTCACCACATTATATCACTTGCCCACACACATGCACGTAAAACAGCACAACAATGAGTAAAACGCCACCAATTTTGAACATTAATGAAAAAAAGCGTAAGTTTTGATAAATAATACAATGCAAATCGTTGAATTTTCCGCGTTCGCGCCAAAAACTCGTATTAAAGTTGTAACATACAGATTTAAGTCGGTAACGTATGTACGTTGTCTGGCAATTACAGTTTTTCCATTTCGACCGCATAAAACATTTTTCTCAGTGTACTTACAAAGGTAAACTAACTTAAAAGAAAAAGCACAAAGCGTCGCAAAACAAATTTCTTTGGACTATAGAAACAATTGCATCGTATCAACATAAAGAAAAAATACTTAAAATTATAAAACGCCATGTAAACGCATCTTCACAATATTTCACAATGGATAACAGCCACGGATACGATTATCTATAGTATCTGTCCCTTTCACCGTCATACTAATCAGTAAAAGAGAGGGCACTAACTTTTCTCGGTTAACAGACTAACCTTGCTTTCCGATTGAATTCAACATCGATTTTGGCGATATTATCACTGTTGTTCATTCTAATTCAATATCACGCTTTTGACAGGTGAGATCTGTCAGCCATTTCGAATGGATTGACACCCACCACACCCACGTTGCTTAACCCGTCGCGTGTCGCGCGTACACCATGTGTACGTACAAAAAAGTGCTATGTCATGTTGCGCGTACACCTAATGTTAACACATTTTTATACCTCCGGCTTGTAACTAATTTTATCTAATCCAATGCACTCCACCGGTATAAACTCAAACTATTCAAGTGCAGTATTTTTAATCTGAACTTTTTTTGCGTAGTTGGGAAAGACACCGAAAGAAGTAGACACTGGATGGTTAAGGCATGGCTGACAGTGAAGTGATTCGTTACACGCTTCTTACAAGATATTAATTAACAAGATGGTATGGAAAATATATTATTTATCATGAAAAACGTTTAAAACAGGCCATAAGAACTTATGTTTTGCCAGAACGTAGAAGAGTACATACCTAAATATACGCACACATCAACGAACTGTCAATTTTGACAGACCTAGAGATCACAGTGATTTACGTACGTAGCGTGGTTGTTGAAATCAGAAAATGGCGTCCTCTGTGACGTAATCCATGACGTCACATGGGTCTACGTTGTCGTGCTTTCGTTGGTTTGGAATGACTATCACAGCGCCAAAACCTATTTTGACATTCAATCGGAAAGCAGACTAAATATTATGTCAAATTGTTACTTACTCTACTCACCTTCCTATTGGTCCCTTTTTTGATATATATACGTATAAAATACAATAATTTATAGCTATATTTATAAAAGGCCGTCCGAACGTTTGTTGATAGAGTGCTTAAACACACGGTAATACAGTGTATGTAGGTAAAAAAGGTGGGGTAGGTAGTAAAAGGCTAAAAGGTATTTTAGTCGGTACAGATGTTTGGATTTTATAGGATGTTTTAGTTACTATTGACAATTATGAAATACATATTTAGAAAAGTTTTAGCGAAGTTGAGCAAATATTTTACCAAAAAATATTGTTATTCTTTCTTTTGTTCGAAAACTGATAGAGACGGAATAATAACATAAATATATGTTTGCCGCTACACAGTTTTTAGTGAATTTAGTGCAAGAAGACCGAAATGTAATGTTAAATTCTAGATCAATAACATATTGGCTATAGGTAAATACAACAATAATAATATTATTATATAAGTTAATAGTTTCTGGTGGTGTAATTTCTTACACCGTGCTGCAATAATTAATTACAGCTGTTAAACTTATGTTAGGGTTTTTACAGGAATATCTAGATAACATAATAATAAGAAGTACCTAGATATTCCATAATACCTAGTTCAAATCAAATTAAGGACCTAAAATAAATCAATAATTAATTTATCAATTAATTTTATGTTAAATAATTAAATAGGTAATATGTATTTTACAATTTATTTATAGGCTATATAAATTCCACGTCAGGGCCAGAAAGTATAAAATAACTAATAACTAAAATAAGTATATAAAAGAAATTAGCTTTTCATTAAATTTGAGTCAATGAAAGTGAAAGGCATTTTTTATACAATTTAAATTGTTATATGTGTTCAAAGTAACTTAGGCCAACCCAGATTATCCCGAGACCTCATGAACTATTATACCCGTTGAATTTTTATGAATAGCCTAAGTGTTAATGTAGGCTTCAAGCTATATCTATCTCAAACTTAATCTAAATCCGTTCAACCGTTCAGCGTGTTACACACAATACACCCACTCACATGCTCACCCACCCACAAACTTTCGCACTTACAATAATAGTGTGCTACATTATAATATCACGGAATTAAGTATACTTCTAAATATAATTATAATAAAATACTGCCACGTTTGTTATTTTGTAACTAAATAATTTTAGCGCCGCACGAAGTGCGCCGTCATTAATTGACATAATATTTAGTGATTGATTTGTTTCAGCTGCGCGAATCAGAAGCTTGCGTTCTATTCACGTCTAGGATATTCTGAAAAAAGAAAGTTTATTACATTAATCACGGGACATAGAGTTTCAAAACATTGATTTATTATTGAGTTGGTCCAGTTCACTTGTTGCATAACATCGTCCACGCCACTATGACTCAGCTGTCATAGTAGACGTTGCAGCACGCGCGTAAACCAATACCTGCTTTCCTTCTGAATTAAAACCAATCACCAAACATGTCTAGTTGTAACCTCGGAAATAATATATATAATATAAAAATAGTTTTTATGTAGGTATGTACCGTATATACTTTCATATGCATAAAGTGAAGAGCTGTTAGTTTGGAATTACAAACAGATACTGTATACTGATGCAATTTAATTTATCTGTATAGGTAGATAGGCATTCCTTTGCTAACTACTGGACTAGAAAACTACTGGACCGAGTTTGGTGAAATTTTAGTGGGAGCACACGGGAAGCACCAGCTTTTAAAAAAAATATAATTTTGAGAATCTGTTCACCCTATCGAAAGTTATGAGGTAAAAAACATTTAAAAAAATACAGTCGATTGAGTACCTCCTCCTTTTTGGAAGTCGGTAGAAAAATTAACTAACTCTGTAAGTAAGTAAGTGAAGATTTGTGCACTCTATTTCGAGATACACGCTCTCCAATTTATTTTTATTGTACTTACCAGATAAAACGTTTAAAATAAAACGCTTTTGTAGAAAGATCTAAGCCAGTGTGCCACGATGCAAAAATGTAGCTGTGGCGAATGAGCTACGTAAACGATAGAATGATGATTGCTAGATAAATAATTTCAGGCGCTGGATGCAATCTTCATATCCAAGGTATATTAATTACCCATAACTCATCGAGGAGGCGTTGTGTAAACAACAACATATTTATGAATGAAACTTGGATCAGTAAATCGCAGAATATTAAACAAAGATAGATTCTGTATTAAACCTTAGTACTTTGGGTTTCACGATTTCAAAACAAGCTTACCAGATAAGTTCGTTTTTTGTATGAATATTATGCCTTTACCATGAACAATATTCCAAAACAGTATAGTAGCGCAGATACTTGTCTTGTTCAAGAGTAAAGGAAATTGTAGTTAGTCAAGAAATAAACCTAATATTAGCAAGAAATAAAGAATACTATTCTACAGAACGTAGGTATTGTCGTCAGAGACATGAACACATAGAATAACACCTTATCATCAACATCTGGGATTAAACCACGGACTCGCGCTGCATCTCGAAAACTACTTCAATTTAGGCCTTACTTATAAACGCTGGTTAAATTTAAATATCGTCCTTTAGTACGGCGCAGAACAATTTTGCTGCGCGCATTAATAAATGTCGTCATTTAAAGTTAAGCAGCATTTATAAGTATGCCGCCTAGAAAGTAAGTGTAGGCCCCTAATAAGTAAGTGTATGCGCCTAGTAAGTAAGGTGTAAGACCCTAGTAAGTAAGTGTAGTTATTACCTTATCATCCATTTTATCAAGCCGTTCAAGTATGAGGGGCGCATTGGTGGAGACCTCCCTTGAACGTCTGGTGGTCCCCGCGTTGACGTGCGCCGCGAGCGGCAACCAGCGGTGTATCACCGGCGTGTACAACTCCTTGTCCATTACTATCTTGGATCTGTCGTCCAACAAATACCCCATGACGGCCCCTACGGATAGCGTCGCGAACAAGCCAAGTGGAGCGATCCAAAGGTACGACACTCGGAACAAAGGAAAGATCGTTGTTGGATCCTGTTGGACAACGTGTAACATTAACCTCCATCTTCTGGAATGTTTGATAAAGGTTCAGCTAACAGACGAAATACTGACCGCTGATTGGTCACATATCGCGTCATAGAATACCATTGACCAATGAGCGTTTAGTATTTAGTTGGTCAACCAATCAAGGCTTTGACAAAAGTTCTAGAAACTGGGGACCCCAAGTTTCTAGAACTTTTGTCACTATAACACAATTACGTTGTATTAATATACATAATTGGAATTATTGATATACACTAGCTGACTCGCCAGCGGCGTCGCTATCGCTGCCAAGTTTGTTTAAGCAGCTCGTTGGATCATGTGTGTAAGTGTTTTACACTTACTGTACCGTGTTTGTTTTTCACACTAACCAAGGCGCTGTGTCAACACCGCTCCGACAACCGTCTTAAAGCGTAGCCGTGTATTTTTGCACGGCTACGATTTTCAAACAGCTGGGAAAATATTTTAAACGGTAAAGGTATAACCGTCTATACTAGCCAACGCAACCGTGTAAGTGAGTGACGTAGGCGTGTTATAGATCGAGCCGTGTTCACAGCGCTTCACACGGCTGCCAAACGCGACTGGTGCAGCCGTTTACATGGCTATAGGAATTGTAGTCGTGCTTAAAAGCCGTGTATTTTTCCCAGTGATAGCAAGCGCCATGTTCACGAGTAAACTAAACAGTTTACTCGTGAACATGGCTCACGATTTACGTTAAAGAGATTATCTATGTATCTTATACGTAGCCAAAAATCACTTACAATATGTTGTTGTACAGATACAAAAGAAGCATTAGCGGCGCATTGTTCGGTCATGTTGAGCGCTGGCCACCGGTACCCTTTAGCAGAGGCGGTCTGGATGCCGAGGGAGGTGGTGCCGGCGACGATGGCCCCCGCAATCCCACCGGCGATGGCACCCCGCGACCCCACCCACGGGCAAGCCATGCCCAGGGTGAAGATCCCGCAAGTTGCACTGGCTGCTATGGCCGATAGAGCCGTGGCTACACCTAGCAGCAAATAAACAGATTACACCTAACGGTATTACTAATTTACTCGATATAAATATTGTACTAACTCATCATCATCATCATCATCTCAGCCGTAGGACGTCCACTGCTGAACATATGCCTCCCCCATGGTTTTCCAAAAGGACCGGTTGGAAGCAGCCTGCATCCAACGTCGTCTTGCGACCTTTATCAGGTCGTCTGTCCACAGTGTCGGTGGACGACCTACGCTGCGCTCGCCCGACGTGGTTCCCACTCCAGGACCTTCCTGCCCCATCGGCCATCTGTTCTGCGTGCTATGTGGCCTGCCCAAAGACACTTCAACTGGCTGATCTTCTGGGTTATGTCGGTGACTTTCGTTCTTCTACGGATCTCCTCATTTCTGATTCGATCACATAGAGAAACCCCGAGCATAGCCCTCTCCATAGATCGTTGTGCCACTTTGAGCTATGAGCAGGGACTCAAACTGTAACCGTAATAAGTGTTTTTAACACTGTTTTTTGAAACTGTTATAAAGAAAACACTTTTATTTCTGTAACAGATACAATAATGTAACAGAATGAAAGTATAACAGTTTATATCTGTTTATAAGTGTTAATAAGTATAACAGTAATAAATAAGCACATATAGGTAATTGCACGGTATGGCAACATCGCGCATGATTTCTTTGTGGTACCGGCACAGCTACTGGCCGGGGTCATAATTATGTGTGTTAGAGCTGCTGTCTTCACTACTCACACAACAATGCAGTTTGTTCCTTCATAGTACCACAGCATCTACAATAATGCGGCGCGCGTTGACCTTACCAAATACCATTTTAGGTTAAAATATAACCGAATTCCGAACAGTAACGCAATCTGACTTGTTTTATATACTAAAATGTAACACCTAAATGTATTTTGATTTGAAGTTAAATATAACTTATATGGTAACTTCGATGAAGCCATTTGTTAAAACCTGGTCAATTTTTGATTTTTGTTCTGTTGTCTCGATAGCGCTCTTGAACGGATAGCCTATCCTAGACCTATCGCATTGCAGAAAAATATTTGAGAAATAATTTCGCGAACGTACAGTCGCCTGCAATAAGATGTACACATTTCACTATTTTCAATAGTGCCTCAGCATTCAATTTCATAAAATTTTATACTAACAAAAATATTCTAAAATGAAGATTATTCTAATATTTTTCTGTTTAAATTAATCCTTATCAATATTGCTATAAAATGTAGGACCGTATCATGTTTTGAAAATTATGGAATGTTTACATCTTATTGCAGGCTCTTACTGTACCTAGTGTATACCATCATACTTTAATGTCTGAAAAACGGTCTGTACTGAAAGTAACCTTTTTATTTACAGGGAAACCACATAATAAATTAAATAAATAAATAAATAAATAAATAAATAACTAATCAAAAAAAATATTTTTAATAAAAAATCAACTTAAAAGTGTGAAGTACTTAACTAGTTGAAGTCGGTACCAAGATAGTTCAAAAGTACCTATTATCACAATATTGTGCGCATGGTACCGATTTCAACAAGTTATTTCACACTTTTTAGTGTTGAAGTCGGTTTGATTATATGGTAAACAATCACCCTTTTAGTGACCCTGGTTACTTATGGGATCGGTTGTCATTCACCGTCAATTACGATATCATCAAGATAGGCGAACTTTTCGGTTCTTGGGTTGTAACTCAAAAATCGTTGACCGAATTTGATGAAATTTGTTAGTTATTAAGAGGATTGCATAGCTAGTACTTTCCATGCTAAAAGAGAAAACTCTTTTCTACTTCTTAACATTGTCCGATTTCAGTGGTTTTTTTTTCATGGAATCATGATATTGTTTACTATGCCCGTACGTTTTGATTTTTTCAGTATTTCAAAGTACTATAAATTTCATTTTTTTAGAACTTAAAAAACTGAAAAAATCAAAACGTACGGGCATAGTAAACAATGTCATGATTCCATGAAAAAAAAATCACTGAAATCGAACAATGTAGGTGAACAATGAACAAGGTAGAAAAGAGTTTTCTCTTTTAGCATGTAAAGTACTAGCTATGCAATCCTCTTAAGTTGGACCACCTCGGAAGTATACTATACCAAACAAAAAAAGAAATATCAAAAATAGGGCTACTCTGTAAAAAGTTATGCGATCATATATAAAAATATACGCGTCAACTTGAGAACCTACTCCTTTATTTGGAAGTTAGTTACAAACCACATGGTTTGCAAACATTAGAAGCAAAGTTATGAAATAAGTTCAAAATACATTAAAAGAATCAGTGGATACCGGGATATACGACTGTTTTCAAATAAACTTAATTTTCCAAACTCAGTACTTAAAATTAATAATTTAAATAAGAAGTACATGCCCACACATTAGTTCCCCGCAGGCTGCGGTGCGCAATATATTTTTAGCCCTTGTGCGTGTGATTAACAGCGAACACAACGAATACTTTAAACTTTCAGAGGCAAGTATTTGAAGTTGGTAACATTATAAATAGTAAACGATGTATTTTACTTATTTTATTCGATGAGACATATATTCTTATTAGCATTTAATGGTGCGGCATCTATCCATATACAAAAATATATATTCTGAAATAAATTGTTCTGCAAAAAGTTAACTTCTGCAATATATGGAACTATTAGGTCCCCAAAAACTAGTTCTAATGTTATACAAAAGAACGAACTAGCTATATTCATAGAGATAATCACGAAAAATAACAACTTTTAAATTAGGAGGCCTATATCCCGGTAATACTCTACTGAAAATATCTGGATACATATTGCAGAAATTTAAACAGGTCTAGAACCAGTCTATGAAGCGACACTGCGATTCCAAATAGAGCAATTGTGCCTAAGCGGTGACTGGAGATAAAAATTACGTCTATTGAATTCTTATTAACCGGCAGTAAATTTGGCAACGTCGCGCTTACGTGTAACAGTTATTAACAGTGTTAACACTTTTATACCTGTTACAGTTTTGAAAGTGTTTTGGGTTCTTTTTTTATTTTATTTAAAAACACATTAATAAGTGTTACAGATTTGTTTCCGTTATCAATTCATATAGTAACAGATATAATAGTGTAACATTTTAAAAAGTGTTTTTAAGTCCTTGCTATGAGTATGATGTTTGTACTAACTATAACAGTGGAATAGTCAAATTCTATACCAATAAACGCGGAATAAGCTGTAGCTCTACCATGAGTTGGCAACATAAATGTCATCTACAGTCGACACTCGATCTCGCCTACTATAGCTTGTGATTGGCGTACTCGCTGTCAATTTTAGTTCTACAATTGACCGCAAGGTGGCACTGTTCATTTTTTCATACATTTTAGCGGCAGTCGATACCGAGCATCGATTGGTGTCAATGTTCTAAACTTATGGTAGACTTTTTAAGGCGGGATAGTGTCGACATAAATTAATCGTCAAATGCTATACCAACGCCGACCCTAGTCAGTGTAACGTTACTAATAAAATATCCTTATATCCATCTTATTTTGTTGGTACTCGTGATATATTCCAAGGATAAGGTAAGCAGTAGTGACATTAAAGTTTCTTACCAATAAAGTCGGTATAACATTGACTTACTTAAACCACATTTATTTCGAAATAAATGGTTTGATGGGTAGGGAATCGCCGATTAAATCACAGGCACATAAGATTATACAAAACTCAATGTCTCTTGGATACGGGTGCAGTGGAGTTCGTCTCTTCGTCCAGGTCACTTTTCAGGCATCTGTTCTAGGTTGAGGTTACCACTTAATATCAGGTAGATAGGTTGTGCGTGTTCTGTAACCTAAGGACATAAGAAAAGAACTCCATATCTTCTTACCGAGTACTCCACCGAGCTTCTCAATGACTAGCAGCATGACGATGGAGAGACACGAGAGGACGGTGGCGACGCCGCGCGCGATGAGCCCTTCCTTGAGCGGCTTCAACCGCAGCCGCAACCAGCCGCGGAGCAGGTCCTCCACCACGACTAGGGCGCATGCGTTTAGGACGCACGACAATGAACTGGGAAAAGCATGAATAAAATAATTTTGACTCATGTTTTCTTCTTCATTACGGAAGTAGTTTATACTAGTAGTTCTGCGAACAGCAGACCTCGCGAGCGTATAGTCTTACGGCCGTTTTCAATAATCTATCTATCTATAGTTTTCCTTACTACCGATAGAAATTTGACATAACATCCATACAAAATAGTGTCAAATATCTATCTCTAGTAAGGTAAACCGACGATAGATAGGTTATTGAAAACGGCCGTTAATCTGCGGCAATTTTTCGCAGTACTTCACAACCTATCTTGGAAACCACTTGACCAGTTATTGCTCATATTCGAAATCCTTCTTTTAAGTCAGGTACCTAATGTGTGTAGCAAATTTTATCAAAATTGGTGGTAAATAGCGCCACAGCATACTTTTTTAGATAAAATATAGTAAATAGTAGAACATACATACGAAGTTTCGTCAAGATTGGTTGAAAAATGCGACCTGCCGTGCGATTATATAATGATTCGTCGACGAGCTCACCGATGTCAAATACTTTATGAGATATCGCTCTTGTACATAAGGTTGTTTTTCCAACGTTTCTCGTCATCTCGTCATTTGTTTCACGGAAGTTGTCAAAGATGCAACGATGTTTGCTTTTTAGAGAATCGCACGGCTGTACAGGAAGACGGACATACAATCTAACAAACATACGGACAGATGAAAGTCAATTTGGCCAGTTAAAGCTGAGACGCTTCGCTCGCTTGGTCAATAAGTTAGCACTTAACTTAGAGGCTTGGTAGATAGGCTAATAGTCAAAGTGACGAAGTCTTCAGCGCGCCAGAATGTCTCCGAAGTGGCTTAACGACTGTAGCGCTAAGACAAAACTGGCACCGGGCGCTTTAGTGGAAATATATAGAACCTCGGATAACTAGAGTACGCGCGCGATAAGTCTGCGCGCACAAACGCCTTTATCATATTCGTGTAAACGCGAGTTTTGCTTGAACCGCGCGCAGACTTATCACGCGCGTACTCTATGTATTATATTTCACACCACAAAGTATAACCTAAGATAGCCTTGTAATTGTTGTCTTTACGCGACCACAGACTCAATAGAGGTGTCGAGTCCAACCCTGTGGGTAAACTCGCCAACGCACTCCTGCCGATGTTTTCGTTTTTTTTTTAAATTTACTTTTGTATTGCATAGTACCAAGGTATTTATAGAACGAATTGTGAGTCGTCGCTGATTGTCGCGTCCCGTGGGATGACGAATATCTTTGCTGGGGTTCGCGAGGTCATGACTATGGGTTGAGACTGAAAATCGGGGACTAAAGATTCTATCCTTAGTTGTGACCCATATTTTTGAGACGCACTCACAGCATGGAGCAGTTTCCCATACCTACGTGTTTTGTTGTATAAAATATTTGTAAGTATTCTGTTTTTTATTTTTATTATTTCCTATGTCTGCAATATGCATAGGGATTGGTTTCCTCTATGTCAATATGTACCTAATGTTGTGTGTGTCTTGAATGAATGCATTTGCGTTCATTTCATATTTAGCCAGTCTTTAACTTGTCAAACGTGTTTCCGATTTCCTCTATGTATCTTGACGCTGGTGCAAATGTTTGTTTAATGCGACATAGTTATCGATAACTGGCATGTACTAGTATGTGTCTATGTTTAGCTTTTTGATTAGATTAGTTAGTAAAAATCATCCTTGGTTCTAATAACTAATAGAATAAAACTTGTTCTTATTTAAAAGTAGCTTATTTCTTATTAAACAAATTTGGTTCAGATTTCATCAATTTGATTTCAGATATGTAGACCTTTTTAAACTTTCGTGAATCCAATTCATGATTTAATATAATACAGAGTTATTTATATATTATAGTACAAGTAGACTTAGTATAGAATATTGATTCGCAATTGCAACGTGGAAGTTGAAACGTGGTTTCGATCCAGTTTAATCAAAATTAAATAGGTTTTTTACTTAACATTTGTACGCTTAAAGCAGATCACAGCATGTAGCTACAATAATCTATTATTTGATCCTGTTTTACCTGTGTATCACAAATAAATCATTTGAATTTAAAATTGAATTTAAATTTAAAGGTTAATCAAAATTATACTTTGATATTATTCTGTGCGCGAAAAAGTCCCGATCTCTATTTAATTCAAATATGTACTTTATGAAGTCTCAGATTCGAATCTTATTTACAAAGCGTTATAATGCAATATTTCCTTACATATCAGTTATGAAACAAACGCGTACGTATACGTGAGTTAACTCGTTTAATGTTGTTGAATTTCAATGTTTAAGGATCCGAAAGCCTAAGAAATAGTTTCAAAATATGTTTGAAAAAACAACTTACCAAAGTTTTAATCAAATGTTTGAAAAACGTTTCCGAGTGTAAACAGTTGATACCAACCTAAGGCCGGCTCCGAAGACGCCGGCAAGGAAGATCCCCGCCAGCCCTGGTAAGTGTTCAAGTCTGGATATGTAGGTGACCAGGGCCGGCAGCAGTCTGTCGTCCACCAGGGGCACCCCGCCTGGGTGGCAGCCACTTGACACCCAAGCCGCCCACGCAATCAGACCACACCACACGCATAGCGATATAGCCAACACTGCGCCAATACCAAATATTGCCAGGGAGCTGAAAACGTAAAAAAGACACTGATTAAACGGGTTTTGGGAGACGCAACGCTTTTTTATGTAAAAACGTAAAAAAGACACTGAATAAACGGGTTTTGGGAGACGCAACGCTTTTTTATGTGAAAACGTACGGTCTTGTAACATGATATGAATCATGATGCTTAAAGTTCAGCTCTCGTTGGCTCTTTAAAATAGGTAAGTATCCAGTGCAAGTATTTTATTATAAAATTTTGTAAATTTGTTTTGCAGGTGAACCTCTAGAACAGTCATGATCACAAAACTGTATACTTACTAAAAAAAGCAGCTTAATTTAGAATTGTTACGCGCGCATACGTTTAAATTGTTTCGTATACAAGAGTTTAATTACCGGTCAGGTATTAGTAGTAACTAATACACCCCTGGCTCTATAAACCATATAATCTAGCTAGTACCAAAGCATTAGATAAGCAGATACAATAGTTATACTAATATAAAGATACCGGCTTCACTCACAGTGCGCGACGCGGCCTCCAAGCGTGAACACTCCCTGAAGAAGAACGTCTTGCACGTTCGAAACGTCGTCCCACTTAAACCGATATAATACCAAGTGAGTGAAGCCGGTATCTTTACATATGTATAATGTGTGACACTCAAGATAGTTTTCAAACAAATTTCGATTCAATTATTAAATTATTACCTGTCATACGCTTATGGCCATGCATTTCGATGGTATAGAGTTATCTGTCTCACTCGTTACTGCCTATACCATATACCACCTAGTAGGTTCATCCAAGTGCAGTTTTGAAATTAGCCTGTTAAATATTCGATTGACAATCTTGTCCTATTTTAAAAGCTTGTAATATCGCCCATATAATATGGTAAAAATCCCTCCTCGTGAAAAAGTGTATTGGCTCAACATTATCATACACTCATCCAAAGATTGAAATGCCTTGTCTAACTAATATTATTACTAATAATACTAATATTATATATTATACTAATAATATTTCTTAAAATTAGAGTGAATCACTTACTAGTACCGAATCCAACTCGGCTGGGCAGCGTTCCGGAAACTTCGCGAAGTCTTCTCGTCAAAAATACCTCAGTGCCTCAAGACAAGAGTCTTCGACCAATGTGTGTTACCAGTGATGACTTATAGCACTGAAATGTGGTCTCTTACTATGGGCTTCATTGATAAGCTCAAAGTCGCACAACGAGCTATGGAGAGGGCTATGCTCGGGGTTTCTCTACGTGATCGAATCAGAAATGAGGAGATCCGTAGAAGAACGAAAGTCACCGATATAGCTCACAAGATTAGCCAGTTGAAGTGGCAGTGGGCAGGGCACATAGCACGCAGAACAGATGGCCGATGAGGCCGAAAGGTTCTGGAGTGGAGACCACGGACCGGCAAGCGCAGCGTAGGTCGTCCACCGACACGATGGACAGACAACCTGATGAAGGTCGCAGGACAACGTTGGATGCAGGCCGCTTCCAACCGTTCCTTTTGGAAAATCATGGGGGAGGCATATGTTCAGCAGTAGACGTCCTACGGCTGAGATGATGATGATGATGACTTACTAGTACTCAATAAACAACTCGTACTCACTGTATTGCTTTACTCTTGGTAGGCAGTGCAATGTACCTCTGCACCATGGTCTGATTGACGGAGTTGAAACACGTCCAATATAGGAACCCTCCCACCACGGCACCCCACCCAGTTTGACGTTCAATGGGGTTGAAGCTCCAACTGCAAACAGACGAAACCATATTTTAATATTATGCTATTTATTATAGGTATATCACTCAGGCAATTTTATGTCGGTCGAGTTCCAACCATGATCCATGGTACTTCACCGAAACATAGACATAACTTTGAAAAATATTTGATAGTGGGAACAGCTTCTGCTAAAATGATTCCCATATATAGGGCTTTACCGGCAGATTATATACCTACGAAGGGATCAATACTGATAGGCCTAGCCTGAGATATGCTGTATCCAAACCGAATGGACAAAAGTAATAGTTCGGCAAGGTGCTAAATAATGAAATATTATTATACCTATTAGCAACAGTATGGTGGTTTCTCACTATTTGCCTTATTTGTAAGCTCAATTTCTCGCAAAAAGCTATGGAAGGCTTTATTAATATGCTAGTTTTTTTTATGGGATCGAATCAGAAATGAGAAGACCCGTAGAAGAACGAACGTCACGGACATTGTCTAAAAGATAAGCCAGTTCAAATGGCAGTGGGCAGGCCACATAGCACGCAGAACAGATGGCCGATGGGACCGGAAGGTTCTGAAGTGGAGACTAATATACGGACTGTCAAGCCAATAGGTCGTTTGTCCACCTTGTCGACAGACGACCTACGATGAAGAAACTACTGATGGAGGACGCGGGTTCAGGCTTTAGGCCGCTTCCAACCGGTCCTTTTGTAAATTTATGAGGGAGAACTATGTTCAACAGTGGACCTCGTATGGCTGATAAGGTGATGATGATAAACGCTTACAGATACAACCACTGCCATTGGACAGCAATCGAAGATTTGATAAAATACCGCCTCTAACTGGCCTGGATATTAATACCCGGATGAATTATAAAAATCCGGATAGAATGTATGCCACATAGTCAGACTACTGAAGTAGCCTTCTTTTCGATCTTCGGCTCTTTTGTGTGGGAACCGTTTAAACTATTACGATCAACTATCAACGATTCCGTGAAATGGTTGCACTATTTTAATTCCACCATCCACATCCAATTTTTCTGGCAAGCGTACTATTGTGTCTAAAGTGTAGCCAGGATTGATAAATAGGTAGTCAAGTCGCATGCATGTCAAAAACATGAAAGTCATATTGTGTTATTTTATCGTTTTTCTTATCAAACTAATGATAAAAACGACAACCAGCTGAGATACTCTGTGCAAATATTTAGGTAGACGATAGATTTTTTAAGTAGTAGGTATCGTCTTTATCTTAACCACTCAGTATTGTCTAGAAAAATACTGTGTTACTAGATGCTCAAATCTGATATATTGTTGTTTTTTTTTTTCAAAGTGACATAAAACATTAACATTAGTACTAGACATGAGCTGCATCTAAATATTCTTAGAGCACTGAATCCAGCCTTAAGTAGGTACAAATCGGAGGCCGTAACACAAACAATTCCAAGCCCGTCACGCTTCGGCTTACAAAGTATAATATGAGTTATCTGTGTCATAGTTGCTCTAGATAAATGTCTAAGTTTGTACTGTTTCACGTGAACGACTCCTTACGTTACACTTACGCACTCGTGCTAAGTTCACTGAGTAAATTTTGGCATTTACTACCAAAATTTCCACTTAAGTAAAGGTTCTCAACTGACCGTGTTCATGGAATAATGACATCAAGCTTTGCAACATCTTCATCACCAACCTATATAAGGCCAATGCTGGACATATGCCACTTCTAATCTGTCTCCATCGCAGCACTCTGCAACCAATAACAACTTTCTTTCGCAGGTCACCTCCACGTTACCGCCAAGTCCAGAGAACCAAAACCAGTTAATTCTACTGTCCTAAACTTACTTAGTTTCCAGAAAACGTTTAGGCCAATTTATTGCGCAATACGTTGGCCTAAACTTTTTCTGGAAACTAAGTTTAGGAAATAATAATTGACTGGTAGGTTTTGGTTCTTTGGAAAATATGAACTACATACCGAAATTAATTATTTACTAAATGCTATATACATCACTTAGGTACGATAGTAATGTTGTAGGTTACCTATACATTCCGTTATAATCAAGGGCAAAGTGCAAATCTGCAGTGTTTTTGCCAGTGTAAATATTACCTGTTGAGTTTGTTAATATAATCATACAAACAAAAGTAATGCATTAACTATAACACTCACTTGTCCAAATCCAATCGGCCGGACTCATTAGCAATATCCAGGATATTCTTGACCCCACCCATAACAACAGTGCCGGCGATGGCCACCGTAACTACTCCCGCGAACATGACGATGGTTTGCACCATATCCGTCCATACCACAGCACGAAGTCCGCCCTGGGGATAACAGGAGATTAAGATAAGTGATTAGCAGAGATAAACCGAGAGTTTGCTCTTCAGAAACTGTCATATAATCTATGACAGCCAATGATATGTTTAATCAGTGGAGATAGTAAAGTTTAGCACAGCCTAAAGGATAAGTAGCTGTTTCAATGTGTTATAATATTTAAAGAGTTTACTTGTGTAGGTATTTATTTTATTATACAAGTAAACAGAATTATTGATTGATTGGATTGACAATCGGTAAGGGTTCTGTGTAGATACGACCAACTATTTTAAGCTAACCCTAATTTTCTTACCCCTATCCTATTGCCATAATATGCCAAATGTGGGCAATCAGCCAATCGAATCGAATAGGTAAGTGATAAGCATAGTCTTAACAAACAGAGGTTCTAAAACCTCTGAAAATATAAAACTTATGCTAACATAAGTTTTATATTTTACTGGATGACGCCAGAAGTC
The DNA here is from genome assembly GCA_917880725.1 of Selenia dentaria. Taxonomy (NCBI): domain Eukaryota; kingdom Metazoa; phylum Arthropoda; class Insecta; order Lepidoptera; family Geometridae; genus Selenia; species Selenia dentaria. The sequence continues at coordinate 9,314,059 of OU862882.1, read as the reverse complement.
TTCTTAGACATACAGTATAGTAATGGTAGTTATAGCCAATATTCACCTTTTATTCAGCACCGTTTGATACAACCTGAAGTATTTTTCATTAATATTTATGTTGCGGATTGGAACCACCAAGTAACAGAGATTCTTGCCAGAGTCTGCATTTCCTGAGAGGGTGTAGCTCGGGAGTCTTCAAATCAAGAGTGAAAAGGTATCTTCTAGACACATCGTCACTTAACAGCAGGTGGGGCGATGGTGATTTTGTATACTTTATACAGTATTAAAAAACTAGTACCGAAAATAACAAGGAATACAAGAATTAACGTGATGGACAAACAATATACAAAAAAATACTCACTAATACAGTATAGAGACCGCAAATGACTACCATTACTCCACCCACAATGAACACGCTGAAACCCGTCACTGAAATAAAATTAAAGAGAAACAATAAATTATCAAAATATTTGGTGAAAACAATTATTACTGTTATTTTAAGGCTTTTTAACACTTCCATTACGAACATTTCCATTACCCATCGGGAGCTCGCAGACGCCGCTGCAATGAATATGAGCATCCGATATGCTCGAAACCTGGTGCGTTACGATATCTTCAAGGAATGATTGCAAATTTGTATTGATTTCACGGTTATTCCTTGAAGATATCATAGCGCGCCGCGTTACTTGGTTGAGTGGTCATAGCAAATAACGTGCCTGGGTCGACGTATATTTGATCCCTAGCGTGAGTGTTTTCCTGCTTAATAATAACAGTTTTTTTTTTAAATTGTGCAGCATGTTCGAGTTGGTGCTCAAAATTTAGTTTCCTGGAGTGGTATTTTCAAAACGTAATGTACTTTGTTTTTTTTAGTAAAATATCTTATAACCTAAACGCAGTCTATATAAGGTGTAGTAAATCACATGGTTATATTGTGTTGTAGAGTCCACAATGATTCTGCATTGAATTTAATTTGGACCGATCATTTCAAATAATAAATCTGCATGTGCTTACATTGTAAAATAAAACATAGTACATAACACTATTATCCAAATGCGTATTTATTGACCGAGCGTGTGAACCGAGCGAAGCGTCTCTGCTTTAATTGGCCAAATTTACTTTCATCTGCGCGTATGTTTGACGTTTGTTAGATTGTTCGTTGGTTTACATGTCGCATTTTTCAACCAATCTTGACGAAACTTGGTATACATGTTCTTCTATTTTTTGTCGTCGGTATTTCTAAGCGGAGAGGTTCTTTTCTACCGACAGATCCTGATAAAATTTGGTACACACAATATTAGGCACTTGATTTCAAAGAGGAATTTTGAATATGAGCATAATTGGTCAAGTGGTTCCTGAGAAGCACTCCTGGTTGTGAAGTACTGCGAAAAATTGCCGCTAATAAGAGTATTTGCTCGCGAAGACTATATACTGTTCGCAGAACTACTAGATTAATAACGCAAGTTTAAATTAGACAGTCGTAATAAGGTATCCAACGCTAAGATAGCCCAGTGCTTAAGATAGCCCACTCTCTATAAAACGAATTTCCACTAACACAAAAATTATCAGATTCCATGGTAATCTCCGAACACACCCGTACACAAAATGGCAACTTAGAACAATAACGCGCGAGACGCCATTTAGAAATTGCGCGTCAGTTAGGCTTGGACGTCCAAAAAATCGTGCCCGTTATAGCAATACTTCGACAAACTTTTTTCCATTTTGACTTTTAAAAGTGCAAATTCAGTTGATTTTTTGAGTGGACTTTAAAGAACAATCTTTCTAGCACCGAGTTTTATGTAAGTAAGTTTAATTTATCTTATCATTGTATATTTTTGTTGTCGTTACCTACATCTGTGAAATATCCATATGATAGCCCACTCCATAATGACTTATGATGGCCCGGGCCATCTCAGTCAGTAATTATTTTTGATGTTGATTGAAGAGCCCACTGTTTTATTTTAATTGTTGTTGTTGTTTATAGATTTCATAGTTACATAGTTAAATGCTTGATAAAGACAGTTCAAAGTATTAAAAAAAACGCTGTTATACTTTTTTATAGGTAAGTTCACAATAAAAAATATCATATTCCTATGAAGGCCCACTTAAAATTACGTTTAAAAATAAATGATCCGAATTCAGCTTTGTTTTAGTTTAATTATAAAAACAAGTAATAAAACTATACACCACGGAAAACTGTTTAGTTTTCATTAAACAATTTTTGTTTTTTAACCTTTTTTATTTTTATAAATTTGAGATGGCCCAGCTCTTTATAAATTGTTAATAAAGAATACAAGGTCTTCTAACTTCAATTTGATTGCTTTAAAATGTTATTATTTATTTAAAAATATGAAAAGGTCGTAAATTTTACTTAAATATTGAGATTTTTATTGCGGGCCATGAAGGGTCGCTATGTTACTAAGATGGCCCACAGTCCATGTTTAATAAAATGTTATTAGTAGCTACGTATTTTACATATAAGAAAGAAAGGAACACACTATTGCTTTGTCATATATACAAGCTACATCGTGGATGTTATTAAATTCATTAATAACTTATTTTCGACGTTTTATACAATTATGTAAAAACACGGGCCATCTTAGCGCAGGAGACCTTATACTATACCAGATACTTAAGATATTTTTGCCCAATTTAATGGAAAACCGAATAAAAGATACCACTACTTATACTCAAAAGTACAATATCTCTACAATAGCTGTTATTTAACAATTCTTGACACAATAATCAACATAAAAGAATTTTTTTACCTCTATCTTACACTATACTTTACCTTATAGGTACAAAAACATATACGGCAAAAGATAATCATCAAAATCTGATGTAGTTAGTATGTAGCAGTAACAAGTTCAACGTAGTCATCATAAAATAAATTAGCGTGTTGACTTGAGAACCTCTTTATTGGAAGTCGTTTCAAAATAAATATCCGCTCCGACCCTCATTAAAACTGGAATACAAGGTCTTGGCCACGTCCGTCACGGAGCTCGCTTTTGCAACCAAGATGAACAAGCGAACGAACTTCTTCTATCGTGATTCTACTACCTTTTACCCAACTAAATAGATACAAATCTATTACTCACATTGATTAAATGCTAATGCAGGAACATATACCACCATTGGCAGGAACAGCACCTGCAACAAAGACATCAGCGATATAACTTGGGCATATAAAACCTCATCAATATGAGCGCATACTCGTCCACTGCAGGGGACGAGTAATTGCGCTCATAACATTAGTTTTAATTTTTGTTGCATCCGAAAACTGCAAGCCACATTCCGTATTTCAGTAGCCTGTAGTTTGTCCACCTGAACGCAATGTGTCTTACTTCGCATTTGTCTACGCGTGGTCTCAACTCTCAAGAATCCAATGGTATCGGTTCTTCGGAAAATGTGACCAGCTTGCAGTTTACTGAAGTTTATTTACTCTGTGATCTATGCCGGCTACCTAATTTGTCTCTTATGTCTCTACTTCAAAACTCCGAGAATAGCTCTCCGAGTGTCCCTATCCTATAATAGTATCATTGTGAGTACCCAAGTTTATGCTTCCCGTGACTTGGGGAATTACTGAGGAACCTTTAAGTGTCAGCTGAAATCATGACTATGAACAAATAAAAATATATAAATGATCTGAGACCATGAGTGAATATTACGCTAATATTGGCGGGTAACTTTGTGGGGTCGTGACAGTAAATAACACAACAAAAAAATAATTAGCGAGATTGTTCCATTCGTTCTCAAGTTATAGCGGGACCAGGAGACATAATGGTTTATTTACAGTTACAAGTAAGTTTAATATATGGGTATAAATTATAATTTACAGTTTTGTAATATTAAATTAGTAATAGTAGAATTCAGTAATAGAATAATTCGACGTATATACAGTTTCGACGTATGTACGAGTAGTATTAAATTGTAAGAACTATTCTGATACGAAATGTACCTAACAAGAAATGAACGATACACGACCAACCAATAGTTCAGATAGGTGTATACAGTAATTTGTACTGTTGAAGTCATATTATGATACCTATGTAAAGCACTAACGCCGGCTCAACAAGACCAAACTTTCCAAATAAATTACACATCCTCGGATAAGATGCGAATCCGCGTCTTCCGACAATCCGTGTCAGACGGCATAATCATTAGGCCACCGAGGTGATCAGTCCTAGTATGGAATTAAGCTCTCTAGTTAATTTGAACCGTTGAATACGGAACTGACGAAATCTATTGTATAGCTTAACAAACTTTATCCAGCCGAAAGAGATGACGATGTGTAGAACAAAGTTTGGTCTCACTGCGAAGGTGTAAGTGCTTTAATAATCCTAAAATATATAAAATCTGCTTATAAAGGTGCTAAAAAAAGTATCATTGTTTCGAAAGTTCTTAGCAAAATCGACAGTGAATGGAACGTTGCCCTAGGCATCGTTCTGACCATTTTACGTAACGAATCAATTATTCCGATGTATAACTATTCGACTAGTATAACTCCTAGCGGTGATCATAAAATGTTATTGAATTTAAATTCGAAGTCTATATGCTAGATCTTTCACTATGTCACTATTTTGTTTTGAAATTTTGATATTTCTCGGTGTTGTACGGACGTTTTGCAGTGCATTGTAAAGCAGGATGGCCACTGGGTAGATGGACGTCTTGCTCAAGTTATTCCAAAAATCGATTTACTAAACTAACCTTTCAGTTATATTATAGAAGTCACAGTAATCGAGACGAAACATTATACAGACTGCTGACATTTTGGACACAATATCTTCGGACACTTTGCCCGAACTTACAATTTTAAAATGTTATTAATAATTGACGTACGTTTCAGACACACTCAAAATATTGAAGCTGTTTTATACAATCAGTCAGAACAGTTCTAATATATATTATAAAAATGTATTATACTAGCGACCCGCCCCGGCTTCACATGGGTGCAATGCGGATACTAAATATATTTCAGCCCGCATATGAGATTTTTATTTTATTTACATTGGTACAGGTACAGAATCTAAGCTTAAAACACTTCGTAAGTAAGTTAGGATAGACATATACCATCGCGGATATTTTTGTACTTACACCCTTTTAAGGTGTACAATACTGTAGTACATTATTTTGATCTATCTTGTACAGTTCAGCCAGCGTTTGCAATGTAAGCGCAAAAAAGTTTGTTAATTTACGACTTCACATTAGGAACCTCTAAAATTATCAGTTTTTCTCTACTATATTATGCATGTATTATACATATAAACCTTTCTCTTGAATCACTCTATCTATTAAAAAAACTGCATTAAAATCCGTGGGTAGCTTTAAAGATCTAAGCATACACAGGAGCAGGCAGACAGCGGGAAACGACTTTGTTTTATATTATGTAGTGACATACGAGTACTAAGAAAATTAGCGTTACCAAAACTGAATATTTTAGTTTTAGTATAGGTAAGTCATAGCGCCATTTTCGGCATCATCATATCACATAAATCAATATTTGATGTTGTTTTTTATACTTCAAAATACGTTTCAATGTGTTTCGGTTTTTTAACAACATGTATCTAATATTCTGTTGTGAATTTTTTTTTTTATCTTTATTTATTAGGGACTTTTGTCGCTTTGCGACCATGTCAGCCCCGTGCTGTTGTGAATTACAGGGATACACGTCCACAGAACAGAATGATGCCGAAAAATGGCGCTATGACTTATCCTAACATACTCAGTGTTCGTAACGCATTATACACCACTGAACAATACCAAATGACCCAGTAATTTTATTAAAACATGTATGTTTCCGCATGCTTATGTCAGTCAATGAGTCGTCTACATCTTGAGAGGTCAAAGTGCAATTCAATAATTCTCAATAGAACGTTTCAATTAAACAGTGTTTACATTTCGTGTGTGTACACACATACGTCCAAAGTCCAAGGTGACCTTGTCCGACAATAAAATAGTAAAAATAGAAGCAAAATAATAACAGCTATCGCATTTCGTTAGGCGATCTAAGATGATGAACATGTAAGTCCACGTACATGTGATTCGCGAAGAGTTTCGATGTTTTGTTACCCATGTTAATGTACCTTTCCCTGTTCATCACTTCTGCTTTCTACCTTAAATTACAATAGTATTTACATGAAAGATGTTTTTATGTAAATACCCGCATAACGCTACTTGGTTAGCGAGCTCGTTCACCTTGCACAATTTATTAACAGACGTCATTCCTGCAATACATGCCCTAATAATCAATAATTGGCCACTTTTAAATGTTACGTAGCAGATAAGGAATGCATTTTCTTGTGAATTCACTTCCTCAATATTGTTGCTAAATAAGACACTCTGTATGTTATCTTCATTAGTAGATTGTTGTGAGAACTAGTCCTCATAACACAGGGAATCCTAGTATGAGGGCTAGTGGCCACTCTATTGTCCACACTGCTATATAGTACTGCTATATAGCTGGTAATCGATGATTTGGTTATCTATTTGTATCAACTTATTTTACTACTCCTATGTACCATGTAGGCACACTAAAGATTATCATATCTGCCAAGTAATTCGCAAGTAGTTTGCATACCACCATCACAGATATACCTATCTGAATACACCCAAATGTAGCATTACCCGCAGCGTGATAAAATTTTTGAGATTAGTATGTTTCTAATTATGCGTTTTTTTATTGCATTTCGTTTCTTATTCGTATAGACGAAAGAACGAACGTATTATGAAAAACCATAATCTACATTCGTTACTGTGCTGAAATGAAAACCAATAAGGATCGGAGCTAAGTTGGTTTTCCTTTGTGAACCATTGAGATATGTCGCAAGTATGTCGCATGTCTCTTATATTATACTTATATAGGTACATAGGTATGGTGACATTGGCACTTACTCATCTTTTACGACACCATGTCCAAGGATATGGAATTATCCAGCCTTTCCCAAAGTGGGCGATAACGCCCTCTTGTGGGCGCTGCAGGCCTAAAGGGGTACATTAAGAGACCCAGAAAAAATGGGGAAGAAAGAATGTAGAGGCTGTATTCATCCTTCACATAATTTTTTTTTATATTAGGATTGATTATATTTGTTTTATTTTGAATAAACGATACTCTGTCTGAATACTATAAAGTTGCATTTCAATAATCATTCTCATTGGCAGGTGTAGCCCGTAAGAGTTAACTTAAGACCTGAGCGCCGTTGTGTACTACATACTGCGCTCAGGTCTCAAGTTAACTCTTGCGGGTTATACTAAAAGTCTCGTTTAGAATGAATGTTTAACTCCCGCTAATATAGCTCACAATAGTTAATTTAATTCGAAGATAAGGTGGTTTTTAAATAGGTGAAAAAATAGCAGCGCTAAAAATAACTTATTCTCAAAGTGGGCAGCAGACAAAATAAGTTCGGGAGCCCCTGGAATAGCCCAATGATTAAGCCAGGAACCGTAGATGATAATATGACAGCAAGGAAGAGACAAATAAAACTTCACGATTCGGGAATATTTTGACTCGATTTATCCATAAGCAATGAAGCGACTTATGCATTAGTTAACACTTAGTTACTTACATTGTATTATGTAAAATTGAGTTCATCAACCTCGGCCATTAGAATGTATAGACCCTGCGAATACCAAAGCAGTTTTACTTAGTTTTAGATTGGTATGAAGCGGAATCCGACAGCAATCAATTTATACGAATCAAGTTTAAACACCTGTCCCAATCCGATTAATTTGTCTCATATATAGAGGGAATTGAGTTACAAATTATATAGGTAAACATCGTTAAATCCTAGAAATCAGATAGATTATACCCAGAATTATCACTTATGAGCTACTTTTTATTTCGATTCATCGGGTAGTTCGCAATCGTCATAACATTATTCCATGGAAATAATTAGTAATAATTTATTGCTGATAAAATTAGACGTCAAACAAGAACATTATTAAAAATAAAAAGGTTGGATGTGACAAACTTGATACAGCTGCATTATATATATATATATATATATAATATATAATATATATGTACCAATATATATATATGGAACAATCTCGCAAATTCTTCTCTTTGTTAATTATTGTCAGGAGAAAGTTCTTATGAAAGAAAAACCAAGAAAAGATGGGAGGTTATAGCGAGGCCTAAGGCCGAGCCTACTACTCGTACGTGAACGAAGTCGCGGACAGTCGCTAGTAATATCTCCTGGTCAAACTGTAATTTGAGAAAATAGAACTTGCTAATTATTATTTTGTTGTGTTAATCATTGTCAGGAGATGGTGTTCTTATGAAAGAAAAACCAAGAAAAAATGGGAGGTTATGGCGAGGCAATTCGCGGGCAGTCGCTAGTTCTAAATTACTGTAGTAAAATTACCTAATAGCGAGCAGTACCATAGAATCAATAATAGTACTACGAGTAAGTAGCTAGTATTTTATATATACATACATACTTACTCGTAATATGTGAAAACAAGTCGTAACAGATATCATTATTAGAAAGTACTTATGTAAGTACATTAAACAATACATTTTATACCCATACTCGTACTTTATATCACATAGACAATGGCTATTACTAAGGGTTATTTCATATTATACTAGCTGCGCTCCGCGGGTCACCCGCATGGTGATGGATGATGATGATGATCATATTGAATCAAAATATATACGAGTATGTAGTCTAAGTTACTCAGGAATATTGTAGCATTCTAATGGTGAAATATGTCTTGAAATAGGTTCAGTCGTTTTTGAGTTTTTTTGTTACAAACATACGAACCTTACTTCTTTATAATATTAGTATACATACATACAAAAGCTGACGGACTTTGAGCTGGAACGTAATTTCCTGCAAACCATTACACGGTACCGCACACAATTGATGTTGATTTTCTAAACAAATGAATAATACTGATGTGTGGTCAAAGAGCAGTTTGAAATTACGTATTCACGTAGAGAAAACCACTAGGACACAGTTTTACTAAAACTTTATTAGCGCTCATAAAAATATAGTTATCAGTTAAAATTTACCCAATAGTACGATACACTTGATCAAACTACGAATGAATCCATTTACTAAAAAAAATAGCCAACTGGTCATTAAAATTACATCATCAACTTTTCATAGGTGTACTCGTATAATATCTTTACTTTATTTTTTCATCATCTTTATGAAACAAATATATACAATATATAATTGTATACGCCATCAATACGATTACGTTACACAATCGTATTGTTGGCGTATACAGTACCAACCATAGTTGGTACTTATTTATTATCTATGCCACAGCAGTGCTAGATAATTGATAGTTCGTGCAGAGCAGGTACTTGGAGCGCGCAGCCCAGAGTAACTCGTATAGATATTTACTTTGATTTGTGTGTATACTTACGTCAACGATACGTTTACGTTACGCAAATTTTCGTGCTAAGTCCAGAGGAGGCCTACTTCCAAAAATGTACTACGAAGATTCGCGTTTTCTACTGTAAAAGTGATAGGGCACAAATACAGTCAAGGGTGATGGTTGGGATGAAATGTGATTCCAGGTATTTTAAATGATGATGGATATATGTGTTTAGGTAGTAGGGCATTTCATTATAAGTATTTTATTTACTGATTGATCTACTACATGAACAAAGTCTTTACAATTTGTTACTGTGTAGCAATTTTTATTGTTTGTAAATATTTGACGACATTTTGACATACTATATATACGAGTATATATATATATATATATATATATATATATATATATATTCTGTATTACATGTTTTGAAATGGAGTATAATATTTTTTAAATAACATTAAACACGATCTAACCACCTACTTATACAAAATGAAACTTTTGCAAATTACACATTATGTTACATTTCATATTATATATTATACTGTTTTAATTTTATTAACCATTTGGCCTTCGTTTCTGGTTTGTTAAGTGCACCACGCGCCTAGCAAATCAATAATTGTAAGAACCCAAAGAAGGTTTTACGAGATATGTCTAAATATTGAATTGAAAAGGCTCGACCATCTCTATGATCGCCAGTTTCGAGCACATTTATAATCGTCTGAGATTAACGTAGTCTTCGGCGTTCAGCTGCAGTTCTCAAGCCTTAAGATTGGGATTCTGATTTGATTATTGGTGGAGATAAAGTCATTTCAGTTCCCGCCAGCGGCGTCATTCGCTTCCAAAGATCACTGGATGTGATTTGATGACTTTCATTAGTGTGAACTAATAAAAGGCATGATCTGCCAAAATTTCAGGTCTGTATCCCTAGGCTTAGGTTGTGCGTTCATGAATCAGTCAGTCAGGACAAGTCATCTATACTAATATTATAAAGAGGAAAGATTTGTATGTAAGTATGTTTGTAACGAATTGACTCAAAAACTATTGGACCGATTTCAAAAATTCTTTCACCATTGGAAAGCTACATTCACCCTGAGTAACATAGGCTATATAAGATTCATCATCATCATCATTATCCATCACTGCGCGGGTGAAACCGCTGAGAGCAGCTAGTTTTATATATATATATATATATATATCGGCGCAACTACAACAGTTCGTCGAGAATAATTAAGTTTAATCATTTGATTGCCCTAAAAATAGTTTATAAATCATCAGTTGATTATTTTTGAGTTGATTACGATGTAAAATTAATGTTATGATTGTAATTTCAATACTTTACCAACAAACTTGTAAACTCGTGCACGTGCGCCGAGTCCTATAAGTACGGCCGCACTGTAGGCGCTCGTCTCAGCATAGCACTTCTCAAGAACGTCACCCTCCGGTTGCGCTCTATAGAAGTGTTACACGAACTGACTTCAGACCACCGCCCTGTATTGTTGAAATTAGGCCCCGACCCGACGGACATAACCCCTATCACTAGAACGGTAGTGAACTGGAAGCAACTGGGGGAATCCCTCCAAGCTATCAGTTCACCCGCTCTCGATAGAATCCCCGATGACATACAGACAGTAGAAGACGTGTCAATTGCGATCGAGGCTCTCAGTGACCACCTCCGCACCGCAGTAGGTGAATCCTCAAAGCAGGTCCAAGTGGCGGATGGTCGCCGCTTTGAACTGCCCGAGGGTGCGAGGAGGTTACTGACAGCTAAGAACGCCGCCACTAGGGCGTATGACTCGATGCCAACCCCAGAGAACAAAGCCACCATGCGCTATTTACAGCGTGCTGTAAGGAAACGCATGAGTGAGCTGCGTGATCAAAGGTGGGACGACAAACTGTCAGAGATTGAGCCAACTCACCAGGCATACTGGCAGTTGGCTCGAACTCTGAAATCTGACGGACAACAGACAATGCCTCCACTCATTAGGCCACCTCCCCTCTCCATAGCGTTCCTTGACGAAGACAAAGCCGAGTGTTTAGCTGATAGCCTTGAGGCTCAGTGTACTCTAAATGTAGATCACGTCGACCAGAAACACCTCGATTCGGTGGAATCTGAAGTCGAACGTAAAAGCTCTATGTCCATCTCTGACCTCCCACTCCTCCCACCGGTAAAATCATCCGAGGTTGTGTCTCTGATCAAGAGCCTCAAGACCCGTAAATCCCCTGGTGCTGATGGTATCAGCAACAAGGTGATTAAACACTTCTCAGTCCCACTAGTCCATCTCTTAGTTAGCATCTTCAATGCGGCTATGAGCAACTGCTCCTTCCCAGACACTTGGAAGCATGCCATTGTCATTGGTATTCACAAACCAGGCAAACCGGCAGCCGAGCCCTCCAGCTACCGTCCCATAAGTCTCCTCAGCTCTCTGGGGAAGATTTACGAGCGGCTCATTGTGAACCGACTCTGGTCCCACGTTAGGTCCAATAACCTCCTTCCCGATGAGCAATTTGGCTTTAGAGCCAAACACTCTTGCGTCCAACAAGTGCACCGCGTAACGGAGCACATCCTAGGCGGTTTCAATAAGAAACCAAAGCCCCAAGGGACCATAGCTGTCTTCCTCGACGTAGCGAAAGCGTTCGACAAAGTCTGGCACAACGGCTTGATATTCAAGCTGTACCAACTGGGTGTGCCAGACCGTCTTGTACTCATCTTACAAGACTTTCTCAGGGATCGAACGTTTAGCTATCGCACCGAGGGAACGCTCTCCTCCCCGCATCCCATTCACGCAGGTGTCCCTCAGGGCTCTGTACTCTCACCCACTCTCTTCTCGCTGTACACCAGCGACATCCCACGATCTGAACCTAATGTTCAGATCGCTCAGTTTGCGGATGATACTGCAATCTACTCTACTGGCTGGTTCAAGGTCAGGCAGAGATGCGCCATCCAACGAGCCATCACCGTAATCGGTGCATGGTTTCGTAAATGGCGGATTGCAGTAAATCCTAGCAAAAGTGCAGCAGTGTACTTCACTGAGACCCGGCGAAATCTCATGCCGTCACCCATAGTCCTATTCGGCGAACCCATCCCTTGGGCTAAATCTGCCAAATACCTGGGCGTCACCCTTGATTGCCAACTCACTTTCGCGAAACACATCCAGATTGTTCGCAATAGGGCGGCCTTCATTATGGGTCGTCTTAATCCCCTCATAGGCAAAAACAGTAAAATGTCTCTTAGAAATAAGACGACTCTTTACAAACTTTGCATCCGCCCAATCATGACTTACGCATCTGTAGCGTTCGCCCATGCTCAGAAACACGACCTCCACAAACTTCAAGTGATTCAGAATCGCTTTATGCGCAGGGCAGTGGGCGCTCCGTGGTACTTGCGGAACGCCGAACTGCACTGCGATTTCACCCTCCCCTCTATTACGCAGTATATGAAAGACTGCTCCCGCCGCCACTTCGACAAAGCTCCCCACCACTCGAATCCCCTCGTGGTCGAAGCGGCGAACTACTCCACTGACATAACCGATCCCCACTTCCTTCCCCCCCGTCGCCGTCCAAGGCATATTTTGGGTGACCCGGACGACCCCATCGCAGCCGTTACTTCGGCAGCTTTAGCGTCGTCCCAAGGGAACCCCGGTAATGGTTGTAGACCCGACCAGGGCTGTGATCCCGATCGCATTGTAGGCTCCGGCCGAGATCTTCTTCGCAGCCCCAGTCGCAGTCGAGGTAATTCACACACACACGATTGTAGTCCCAGCCACGGTGCGGGTGGGAGTATACACCGCGGCCCCGGTCGCGATGTATCCTCCGGCCCAGCAAATGGCTGCGGACGAGGTATTACACTTTCTTATTGTAGCCCCACCCAAAGTACAGTCATGAGTGCACAACGCGACGATCCTGGTCGCGGTGTGGACCCATGTCGCGGAAATGGGAGGAGGCGAGGTACACAAGGTTATGATTTAGTGGTAAACACAGTCAAACACCGAGCTCGCCGGCGAGCTCGAGGCAAAAGTTATGTCTTGGTTAGATTCTCTCCAAATAGTCGTAGAGTTAAAATTCATAGGGCCCACTTTCAACGGTACACTTATGTACCGGGGCGATTCTCTCCTACTCCCCTCTCTCCTGGCGACGGCCCAAGCCGAGGTCCGTACCCTAGTGGTGCCCTTGAGCAAGTCGCCTACTCCTCTCCTTGCGGCGAAGCGTCTTCAACGCTCGCCTTAGGCGGTGCGCCCTCTGCGCCCGCATCTGGCTGAGTGCCATCTGCGCTCGCCAACCGTCCGGTGACGCTGTAAATGCCGGTAGAGGCAAACAGCATTAGTCCGTTCTAAAAAAAAAAAAAAAAAAAAAAAAAAAAAAAAAGGCGCTCGTCTCAGTCGCTCTCGAGTCGCCGTACAGTACGGACCTCTTTGTGACGTTGTTACGCTGCTCGTTGAATATACGAAGCTTATAAAAGTACTTGTGAAGTTTTACTTCGAGGACCCAAAAATGAGTGATCATCATGAAAACAACAATTGTCTGCTGAAGTCAGCTATGCTGACGTCACACTTTTTAAAAACACTCCGGAGGTTCTTTCTCCGTCATCAGAAGTGGGATCAGAACAAGCTCTGGTCCCAACCACATCCTCATCGACTTCGGTTCAACCTGTCACGACTGGAACAGCGCAGGGCAGTACCAGGCTGATAGGCCCTGCCTCATTGAACACTTCAGGAGTACCAGCAAACAACTTTAATACCATGCAGCCCATCACAACGGGAATTACCACAGACATGACGTCCACACCAATCGCTGCGGGAGATGATCTCGATACACTGCAAAACAACGCTGCAATCGCCCCTGATTCTGTGTCATCCACATCTCAAGCTGGCCAGTCAGTCCGGATAACTCACAACGACGAACACGCATCAACGGATTAAAACCGGCGAGTATAAAATTCATTATGTTTCACGATATTTTCAACTAGAATCTACAAGAATAAAATGTCTGGAGAGTGATACCTCTGAGCTAAACCATGTGTTACCCTTGAGCTAACCACGGGTCCTTGATGCATCCACAAGTGAACCCTGAGATACTGTGGGGACGCCTTGTGGAACTATGGGTAGACACGTATACACCACAGATTCTAAATTAATAAGGCAGTGCACTTAAGATGTCTTAGTGTACTGTTGTAATCTACAAAAATAAAATGTCTGGAGAGTGATACCTCTGAGCTAACCATGTGTTACCCTTGAGCTAACCACGGGTCCTTGATGCATCCACAAGTGAACCCTGAGATACTGTGGGGACGCCTTGTGGAACTATGGGTAGACACGTATACACCACAGATTCTAAATTAATAAGGCAGTGCACTTAAGATGTCTTAGTGTACTGTTGTAATCTACAAAAATAAAATGTCTGGAGAGTGATACCTCTGAGCTAACCATGTGTTACCCTTGAGCTAACCACGGGTCCTTGATGCATCCACAAGTGAACCCTGAGATACTGTGGGGACGCCTTGTGGAACTATGGGTAGACACGTATACACCACAGATTCTAAATTAATAAGGCAGTGCACTTAAGATGTCTTAGTGTACTGTTGTAATCTACAAAAATAAAATGTCTGCAGAGTGATACCTCTGAGCTAACCATGTGTTACCCTTGAGCTAGCCACGGATCCTTGATGCATCCACAAGTGAACCCTGAGATACCGTGGGGACGCCTTGTGGAACTATGGGTTGACACGTATACACCACAGATTCTAAATTAATAAGGCAGAGCACGATGTGCTTGTGTACTGTGTACCTACTTGAGAAAAAAAAAAACGATTTTCTTTAATTCGCTTAAAAAGCAACGTAAGTTGTTTACAGACTCACTACTCAGAGAATATCTCATTATTTGCAGGCCAGCGATAATTAACAGCAGTCTGCGAGAGTTAACGAGTCAACAAGGCTGGTGCAGAGCGCGCACCGCCTGTCAGAATGGCCGTATCGACGCGGATACAATAATTAGTCAACGTTTAAAACGACAACATGCTGTTGCCTTTATGAGCATGAGAACCACGGAAGCCGAGAGTCGGTACCACTCTTACGAGTTGGAGACACTGGCAGTGGTACGAGCTATAAAACACTTTCGCCAGTATCTATATGGGCGAAAATTCACCGTGATAACGGATTGCAACGCATTAAAAGCGTCAAAACACAAAAAGGATCTTCTGCCAAGGATTCATCGCTGATGGGCGTTCTTACAAAATTATGACTTCGAGGTAGAGTACCGTAAAGGTGAACGTCTCCAACATGCTGACTTTTTCAGTCGCAATCCAGTTGAGCTTGCAGTCAATGTTATGACAAGAGACTTGAACTGGCTCAAAATTGCACAGCGACGGGATGAAGAACTGCGTCCGATAATGGACAGCCTCAGTGACAATAACCCAGTGGAAGACTATGTGTTAGAGGACAACGTTTTAAAAAAGGAACATCAATGATCCTCTCTTCGGTCAGCAGCTCAGTACCGTCGTTCCCAAATCATTTCAATGGAGCATTATAAACTCATTTCACACTGCACTAAAAACACCCTGGCTGGGAAAAGACACTGCAGAAGATCAGAGAAACCTATTGGTTCAACAAAATGAGTTCCACTATCCGAAGATTTGTGGATAACTGTGTTGTATGCCGAAAATCCAAAGGAAGATCCGGGGCCATTCAAGCCCAGTTACACCCCATACAAAAACCATAGGCCGCCTTCCAAGTTATTCATATGGACATAACAGGGAAGCTGGGCACTCCAGATGATCAACAATACGTCATAGTCACCATTGACGCTTTCTCAAAGTACGTTTTACTGTACTTCAGTACCAACAAAAACCCACACAGTACATTGGCCGCTCTAAAACGCACTGTGCATCTATTTGGTGCGCCGGTTCAAATAATAGTGGATGGAGGAAGAGAGGTCCTTGGCGAGTTCAAGGACTACTGTGACGCCATCGGAATAAATATCCATGCTTAAAAATGCTTTGGTAATGATTAAAAATTACGAAGCAGAGCAGTGGCACACTGTACTCGAGGAACTTCAGCTGGCAATGAACTGTACAACCCACCGAGTCACCGGTGTTGCTCCACTGACACTTATTACACAACGAAAGCACTGTGTACCTCCTGAGCTTCTCAACCTGGTGGATATTGACAACGAAACCGTTGATATTAAAGCGCTCACTCAACAGGTGCAACAGAAAATGATTCGTTGTAGCGAACAAGACAGACAACGCTTCAACCTACACAAGGCCAAAATCCATCATTTTCAAAGAGGAGACTACATATTGGTGAAAAATAATCCTCGAAACCAAACCTCGCTTGACCTTAAATACAGCGAACCATATGAAGTTTGTAGAATACTGGATAATGACCGATATCTGGTAAAGAAAGTTGTCGGTAGAGGACGACCTCGCAAGATTGCCCATGATCAGCTGCGCCGCGCTCCGCAACCTGGGGATCAGTTGACCGTATCGGCGGGAAACGAATCACCTATTCAACGAGGTCCCACTGCAGAATCAAATGAGCCCATTCCGTCGACCTCACGAGAAGGGCTGCAAGTACAGCCAAACCACGACTCGAACCAAGATGACCCATCAGAATAAATGGTCTACGAGAATCCAAATAATCTACGAGAATCCATAACAATCTACGAGAACCAACGAGGCTGGTGCAGAGCGCGCACCGCCTGTCAGTATGGCCGTATCGGCGCAACTACAACAGTTCGTCGAGAATAATTAAGTTTAATCATTTGATTGCCCTAAAAATAGTTTATAAATCATCAGTTGATTATTTTTGAGTTGATTACGATGTAAAATTAATGTTATGATTGTAATTTCAATACTTTACCAACAAACTTGTAAACTCGTGCACGTGCGCCGAGTCCTATAAGTACGGCCGCACTGTAGGCGCTCGTCTCAGTCGCTCTCGAGTCGCCGTACAGTACGGACCTCTTTGTGACGTTGTTACGCTGCTCGTTGAATATACGAAGCTTATAAAAGTACTTGTGAAGTTTTACTTCGAGGACCCAAAAATGAGTGATCATCATGAAAACAACAATTGTGACGTCAGCAATGCTGACGTCACACTTTTTAAAAACACTCCGGAGGTTCTTTCTCCGTCATATATATATATATATATATATATATATATATATATATATATATATACCCTATATATATATAGGGTATCACGAAACTCAGCGGGTGAAACCAACAATAACCTGGTACCGGGCCAGGTATACCAGATATGAAAAAAATTTATAAAAAAACTGTTTTTTGCAACATGTAGTGTAAAAGTTAACTGAGAATAATTTTGTAAACCATTCTCGTCAAAACCTAATTTATTATACTTAGATAACAATGTTTATTACTTTGGTTTGTGGTTGCGATTAATAGGACTATTATTATTTGAGATTACATTACCTGCTAAAAAAATCAATATAACATTTTTCAACTTTTTCGAAAAATGTTTAAGTATTATCACTTGGCTAAGTGACATTGAATTTTTCTTTTTTTTTATAACTGGTATACCTTGGCCTCTCGCCTGGTGCCAGGTTAACGTTGAGTTTGGGACACCCGATATATCTAAGATTAGAAGTTTTATAATTCTTTATCTAATTTAAGAGTAGCTTGTAGATTGCAGATTAGATTGTAATATGTACACTATAAAATTACCCGATGGCATAATGTGTAGTTGTTTAGTTATGGCAAATGATGGAGTGTTTTATTGTTTCCGTCACAATACCTCATCAATCTAGTTAATTGAACTCGCTCAAGCCACTCTAATAATAGTGCATATACAGAAGGCGGTAAATACTGACAACACAGTAGTTTTAGGCGGGTAAGTCGTCAAGGGTAACTGCAAACGTCGAAAAAAGTTTAACTACGAATAACAGATCTTTATGATTCGCGCGCGTTGCAATGTATAGCCACGGTAATATTTATCGATAATATTACCGTGGTATAGCTGGTCTGTTACCAGAAAGCAACTCTAGGCTCTGTACATCTTCTAGAGATAATTATTCCTTTCGTGAAGGGAAAGTCAGGTGCATTCTGGAACTAGACAGTTTACATGGTTCCGGGCTTGTAGGTATATCCGTAATATCACGAAACGGGGTGAAAAGATTGATTGCAATCATGAGAAAAATAATAACCATTTTTCGGTTATTGTGGTTAATTTTATTATTTTTGTTCAGGAACCGTAACCCTAAATAACATTTCTAGAACCACAGTCAAAAATAATGACACAACTGTCCCAAGTTTTCTAGAATTAAGACTATTAGTTAAACTATGAATTTAAAATTTTCATAATTTGTCGACTTTGACTTTTGGCCCTACTTTAAAAAAATGTACTAAAGTGCTCTGGCAAGTGCTACTAAAAGTTCGCGCATTTAATCAGAATTGTAAAATGGTACAATACTTGTCAGTTTCATACTAAAAAAAAAGTAAAAAAATAAAAACCTCGAGTAACGTAATGTCACCGGTTTCCGACTAGCCTCCTCTATCCGACCATTTTGATTTTTATTAGCTAAAACGTTTAAAATACGCGCGACACTCGTGAAACGGAACGCTTTCGATCCAATCACTTATCGTACGTCATCTGTCAAAACTTGTGTTTCAAATTTTAACCGACATTTCGTCAGTCAGTTGTAGTTTTTATTGGATTGAATGCGAAAAAAACATAAAACGGTGAAAATAAACATCTGGATTGTTACGCTAAATACTCTGGTAAGTTTGTGGTTTATTTACTTAATTTAATAATATTACAATATTATACATGCAAAAATAGCGTGTTTTTATAAGTTTTTTTGGGCAATTAATTATGGACGGAATGAGGAGCTTTACAAAATAACAACATTCCGAAATCCGACCGAATCGGTCGGTAAAAGGAATTTCGCACTTTGTAAAAGAAAGTAATTTTCTATTATGCATGTTGTTTTGTGGAGGTTTCGTATTAAGTTATTTATTCTAAACGCTATCCTTACATATTACACCTGTATGCGACCAATGCTAACCTTAATGGATTCTTTGTAATATACGTTTAAACTGACACTCTTTTTTGATTTATTTGCGATTCATTTACAAAGATCGGTCTGGTTTTAAAACCTTATATTTTACGTTTTTGACACATAATTGCATAACTACGAAATTGTTAGATCTTTATATGTGTGTGTGAAATAGAAATGAACTAAAAATGAATATCAATTTCGGTTTTAGAGGCTTTATTACGCAAATGTGGGTTTGGTCGGAATCTAGATGCGATTTATTTCCCTTAACCCTGTTTCCGTCCAACTCGGTTGCTTTTGCTTGCGGTGTGCTTGAGTGAAATTGCATGTGTTTATTTCAGGTACATCATCATGAGTGATAAAAAGAGGCTGAAGTATTCGCAGGAGAATATGGAGAAAGCGCTACAAGATATACGGGAGAAGAAAATGAGTATAAATCAGGCTGCTAAATTATACAACATTCCAAAAACAACAGTACTAGACACGTTAAAAGAAAAATATAAAAATCCACGCAACATAGGCGGTCCAACTGTACTGACAAGCTCAGAAGAAATGCTTTTGGTGAAATGGATTTTAGAATTGGGCGAAGTTGGCTTCCCAGTAACGAAGACTCAGTTGCTGGAATCTGTCAGTAAATTAATTAAGAATTTAGGCCGTCCAAATCCTTTTAAAGATGACCAGCCGGGTAAGAAATGGTATAATGGGTTTCTTGCTCGCCACCCGGAGGTTTCGAAAAGAGTCCCACAATCGCTCACGACATGCAGAGCGATAGTTTCGGAAGAAAATATTAGGAGCTGGTTCTCAAAAATACGGCAATATTTTGTTGAAAACAATTTAATGGAACTTCTCCGGGACCTTAAACGTATCTTCAATTGTGATGAGAGCGCATTCTATCTGTCGCCCCAGGAAAAGCAAGTACTGGTCAGAAAAGGCTCGAAAAAAGTGAACAGTCGAACTGCCAACGACGAGAAAGAGTGTTTGACGGTTTTACTTTCAATAGCTGCTGATGGGGCAATACCTCCACCACTGGTTATGTTTCCGTATAAACGCTATGTTCCATCGCACATCACAGCCAACATACCTAAAGGGTGGGGAATAAGACACTCTGATTCTGGGTGGATGACGAGTGAGACATTTTTTGAATACATCACAAATGCCTTTCACCCATGGTTAAAAGAAAAAGGAATCCAAATGCCAGTGGTTCTTTTTCTGGATGGTCATTCGTCGCATATTAATATTAATCTAAGTGAATACTGTAAAGAACATGGGATAATTCTGACAGCCTTTTACCCCAATGCTACCCATCGTCTACAGCCGTTGGATGTAGGAGTATTTTATCCTTTAAAAAATTGTTGGCGTAATGATGTCCGTGAATGGCGTATGGCAAACTGCGGGAAGAAGATGCAGCGATACGACTTTCCTAAAATATTTCATAAGTCTCTGAATGCAACACTTTCACCTGCGATCATTGCAAAATCATTCCAAACGTGTGGGCTCTATCCGTTTAACCAAGATGCTATAGATTACTCTAAGTTAGTGAAACAAATTTCCAGTGGCGAAAATAACACCCTAACATTATCTACTGCTAATCAACGCGTCACACACAAAAAAGATGACAGTCAACCATTGGATTTACTGAGTGAAGTCGAAGCTCGTTTGCCTAAGGAAGTGGCAAATAAATTCAAAAATATTAACTCCGAACTTGAATTAGAAGAGAGGTTTCTTGAACTCTACAAATTCTGGAAAAATATAAAATCTGAAAAAAAATATCCATGAATGAATCTACATTACAAAATAATCTGCCTACCTACATAGATCAAACTATTTCTGACATAACTATCGATGAAGAGTTTTGGTTGCAAAATAATGACACAATTGAAGCAACAGTCGAATCAGATGGGTCTTTAAGTTTAGTGAATTATTTAATGCCTCAGCCATCTACATCACAGCAAGACCAACCTAAAGACTCAGATTCGAATACAGACTTAAACCTTCGTCAAGAACACAAAACACCAGTCAAAAAATCTGAAGACACCGGATCAAAATATCCTACACCTTTTAAAAATGCCCTTTTTTGGCCAGGAAATACAGAAAAGAAGAGGAAGGCTACAACAGATAACAACGGGAAAATTAAAAAACCAAAAATGTATCCCACTGTAGCAATTAGCGACGAATTATTGGAACATCAGCGACGAGTTGAGGCAGAGAAACTTGCTAAAGAGAAAGATAAATTGGACAGAGCTCAAAAGAGGAAAGCAAAGAGTCAACAAACAAATTCAAAAGTGAAGACAAAACATGTAATGAAAACAGATGTTACAGACACAACAGAAAATATGGAATACCCAGAAGGTGCGTTTGTCGTCGTGCAATATGAAGCAGAATATTTTCCCGGGATAGTCATAGAAAATGTAGAGAACAATTTGAAAGTAAAAACAATGACGATGAGCGGAAACTTCTGGAAATGGCCAGAGAAAGACGATATCCTAATTTATGACATGAAAGACGTCATATGCAAAATTGAAAGTCCTGCTCTCGTGTCTAATCGTGGGACTTATGATGTTCCGAAAATAAATCAACTCCGAAAACAAAGCAATCTGTGAACCCTCCAATAAATATAGTTACATACATACATAATAGTTTAGTTCTTCAATGATCTCATTCAAAATAGTATTATTATTTTTTGTTACAATAAAGAATTATTGACTATATAAGTCCTATGCTTAGATCTTAAGGGAAAGAGTTTGTGAAAAAAACTTTATATTAAGTATTTATGTATAAGTAGTTATGTAATTTTTTTACAATATTTAAAAACAACCAGAGTCTAACATAGAGTTAGTTTTTGTTATTACTGTGCCAAATTCCTAATAAATGCTCAAATATTATTTTAAATGGTTGGTTTTTTTACGAATTTCCACTCTATTTCTAATGTCATAAAGTTGATTTTAGTAGAAAATATTTGGCTGGTCGGAATCTAGCTACTCAGTGGTCGGATACATGGATATTTGTAGTCAGTCGGTCGGAAAATGGTGCTTTCAGTTAATTTCCAGTCGTAACAGTTAAAATCCAAATTTAGGTATTAAAAAGCCATTATAAAATACAATTATGTGCATATTTTCAAATAAAAGTTCGTAATCTTTTATAAAATATTATTTTTCTTATGACCTCTAGAGTATTTAATCTATATTTTAAAGGATTCATTTACCATATCAATCAGTAGTCGGAATTCGCCCCATTGCGTTAACTCGATTTATGCTAAGCCATTTTACTCAGCTCAAATGTTTTTTATTCGCACAAGCTCTTGGTAGGTTCTTAATTTTACTGCAAAATGATGAGACAGATGGATAGCATATTTCAACCATATTTTGTTATTCCAGCGTTTCATCTATCTACATTTCCAATATCGTTCGAATGCGTTCAGCGGTTCTGGCGGGATTGAGTAACAAACCTTTATCAAACATGCGTATATTAATAAAATTAATTAAGTAGATACTTAGCAATATAACAAATGCATATCGTTTCATCAAAATATGCATTGACCAATAAAGATAAAATCGTTTTTAGGGTTCCGTACCCAAAGGGTAAAACTCTGCTGTCCGGCTGTCCGTGTGTCTGTCTGTCTGTCACCAGGCTGTATCTCATGAACCGTCATAGTTAAATAGTTGAAACACAGATGATGTATATCTGTTGCCACTATAACAACAAATAAGTACTAAAAACAGAATAAAATAAATATTTAAAGGGGCTCCCATATTTCATATTTTGACGTATTTAAGACAAATTAGCTAAAAATAAAAGACCGTTTGGAGCAACGAGCAAAAGAGAGGGCTATGCTTGGGGTTTCCCTGCGTGATAAAATCCGAAATGTGGAGAACTAAGGTCACCGACAGCTCTCAAAATAGCAAGTTGAAGTGGTAAGGAGTAGGCCACATCGCTTGCAGAACTGATAACCGATGAGGAAGAAAGTTTCTCGAGTGGCGACCACGCACGACGTACGACGTAGTGTAGGCCGGCCCCCCGCTAGGTGGACCGACGACCTCGTCAAAACCGCGAGGAACCGCTGGAAGCAGGCAGCAAGTAGCCAGTCGAAGTGGCGTTCTATGGGAGAAGCCTATGTTCAACAGTGGACGTCTTCCGGCTGATAATGATGAAGGAAGATGATGTAAAAACGGTACGGTAATTAGGCAAAGAACACCTAATATGGATAATTACCGTTATATATAATAAAACTACAATTTAAATTGTACTTTTAACGACACTTCAGATGGTGGGCATGTGGAACTTTGTCGAAATAGACTCGCCCGCTCATAGATACAAATATATTTTATAGAAAGAGCTGTCGGTACCACAAAGCCAGTCATTATTAGATAACATTCACCTTCTTATCTGTTATCTAAGATTGTAGGTTGCATTTGTCTAGATCAATTTTATCTATTTATGTCTTAGCAGAGAATGTTATAATATAGTCATAAAATTACGTCGCTTATGTGGCCTTGATGTATATTAACATATCTTGTGAAAGATTACTTAGTCAATCTTTATTACACACTAGCTGACCTGCCATCGGCTTCGCTCGCTTTACCCCTTTAGGGAGTCTCTAAAAATCCACCCTTAGTTGATGCTTACAAAATGAAAGGTGTCAACTTCCAAAATTTCAAGTTGGTAGCAGCAGCAGGTTAGGCTCTGCGTGTCGATGGACCAATCAGTTAGCCAGGACAAATAATCTATTTAAATATATAAAATCTATCTAATGAACCCATATTTCCTCTTCACCTATAACTTGAGATCGGATAGAACAATCTCGCTAATTCTTTTTTGTGTTTAGTAATTATAGTCAGGAGAAGGTTCTTGTGCAAGAAAAAGCAACAAATTACGAGAGGTTATGGCGAGGCCGAAGGCCGAGCCTACTACGTGAACGAAGTTGCGGGCAGTCGCTAGTATATATACAACGTGTCCCAAAATTCAACGATAAGCCAACACCGTTGGCTATCACTATCAACTTGACTAACTATCAACGCCAAAGAAAACCCTTAGAAGCTGAATTTCATAAAATCCCGTCTTAGTGAGCACCTACGTCCTAAAAAGAACCCCCATGAAAAATTTTAAACTCCTAGCACTTGTAGTTTCTGAGATTTCGTGATGAGTGAGTGACCTTTCGCTCTATTATTTATATTATATACATATATATATATATATATATATATATATATATATATAGATAAGTGAACCCCTATTTCTCCCGCTTACGCTAAAACTAGAGAACAGCTTTACCGATTTCTTTTTAATTTTTTTTAAATGTTTTCTAATACTTTGTAGAAGATTCTTACATTTAAAAAAATAAGGAAAAATGGGACATTATGGCGACGCCGAAGGCCGAAACCTTCTACGCGAACGAAGTCGCGGGCAGTCGCTTGTTATAGATATATTTGTACATATACATAGATTATCTAACAAGTTGACAAGGATGCGGCTGGGGCCACACACTATTGTCAGCGTTTAACTTTTTTACAGAAGGCCATTTCACCTTGTGACAAATAAAAAATAAAATTGTATCTCTATTTCCCTTGGTCAACGCATCACGTATGAACGGATGCAACGATGTAGCTAATTCTTTTTTGTTTAATTATCGTCAGGTCAAGTTTCTTATGAAAGAAAAATTAAGAAAATTCGAACGAAGTCGCGGGCAGCCGCTAGTATATTATAAATTTCAAATAGTAAGTGTTTGTTACTTCTTCACGCTTCAAAGATTTGGAAGAAATTGGATTGAAGATACCTTCTTTTATGAGATAAGAGAACAAAGGAGCAGACGGTTCACCTGGTGTTAAGTGATTACCGTCGACATCCACAACACCAGAGCTATCTATGATGCATTAGACTTAAGAAGGGAATATGACCTTTTCTGAAGGTTTCTAAGTCGTATCGGTTTGGTAACACTTCAAATGGCACGTGTTACCTACGTTTGGACGTAGGTAACACGTGTCATTTGAAGTAAGTAATTTGAAGGTAATACATAGATTAATACATACAAGGTTAATACATAGGCTCCATCTTGTCCTGATTCAGCGGGTACTTAGTTTCCGAGGGGACGGGAAACGGAATATACTTAATAGTAGTAAAATTATCCCAGGTACGAGTACAAACTCCACTCTCATTCAAGTCCATTCAGCCCGTTCTGCTTTATAGCAAACACCCATACATGCATACTTTCACATATAGAATAGTATCGAGATATCTAAAATGAACAAAAAAAACACGTTTGGGTTTGTACCTCGTATCCGTATACAAGTTCGAACCAGGTAGTTTTGCCAAAAGATTAAAATTTCGGAAGGTTTTTTTGTGTACAATATTTTAGCACATCTTTTTAATTCATAACTTGACTCCTTGTAGTCACATTGTATTTAATATATTCCATATAATATTCTGAGGTGTAAAAACACCTGTAAAAACGCCGTTTTGACCTCAAACTTCTGTCAAAGATTTTATAGAAGTTCAAAGACTGATTTGTGAGAATTTGACCTGGTTCGACATGAACAATGAATGACTATAGATTTGTGCAACATTAGTTGAATTAATACACATTTTATTTGAAAGTAATACGGATAATTGCTACGTGGCTTTGGTTATCTAACTTATTTTTGAGGGGGGAAATGCTATCCACTTCCCTTCTGATACGGGGGTTAACGGAAGGGGTATGCAGTGCTCAGACCCACTAAAACCCCCCGTGAGCAGTCCTCCGCCAGTGAGATAGGGTTGTGCTAGCATTCAACATCTCGCCCCAGCGGTAGGCTTGGGTTGATTTAATTACCGGGCCTCAGTGCCTGTGAAGTGAAGGGGTGCCCTTGCTCACCAAGGGCACTCTTTAGACGTGTGCGGTCGTGCACGCCGGCGAAGAGTCCCCCGACTCTTCACCAGTGATCCCACTACGGAGGATTGGTTATCTAACTTATCGTATTCAATACCAACCTTTCATCAATCAAATTTGGGTAAAACAATACCTACGTTGAATACAATGAGAATATAATATGTATATAATGTATGTGAATGTAACAAATAGTATATAATTATTTCATTTTCTTCTTTTGTAGTTATAAATATAATTGAAATGTAAATTTGACTTGCCTAATATAACATAGGTACAATGTTGTAAGGCTAATCAAATATTATATTCAACCTCGAAAGTAATTTTGCCGGGTGCAACTGATAGTACTGATTTATTTCATCACAAGTAAAGTTAACTGGGAGAGAGTTTTAGTCAGTTAGATCAGCACATTTAGTTACCATTATATGTGTATGTTATTAAACTCCTTTTAATATATTATGTTACCTTGGGTTCTATTATCCATACGCGTATACGATTTATAATGTGGCTGTACAAGTTGTAATGACATACAAACATACACACATCAAAAAAGGTTTCGATCACTTTGAATAATCGAAATCTTTTTTGTTACGGTAATATTATGGATAATATTATGAATTCTTCGTCTTTTTAGTTGTTATTGATGGAGTTGTCAGACCATTCCGAATGAACCATGGGCACCAATTTGTACTGGTCGATGATAATGCGCCCGCCAATCGAGCTCAACGAGTCAATGCTGCTCTCCGTGAATACGACATCACAAGGTAAGGCTGGTCTGCCGGCTCGCCTGACTTAAACACAGACAATTATATGTACGACTTAAACCCAATAGAGCACGCGGTGGGATGCTCTTAAGCGAGCTATTTAGAACCGTCAGCCACATCCCCAGAAAGTGCCAGAGCTCATGGAAACCGCTATTCAAG
Source organism: Selenia dentaria (assembly GCA_917880725.1). Lineage (NCBI taxonomy): Eukaryota > Metazoa > Arthropoda > Insecta > Lepidoptera > Geometridae > Selenia > Selenia dentaria. The sequence goes on along the minus strand of OU862882.1, from coordinate 9,286,957 downwards.
AATGGGATAAGTTACTCCAAGAAATGCTGGATAACTTGATTCTCAGCCTGCACAGGAGGATCACCGCATGTATTCGAGCCAGGGGAGAAGTTATATTATATTAAATATACAACTTTTAATAATAAATTATTGATTAAGTTCCATTTAAAAAATATATTAGCTTCTAGTGATCACAAACTTTTTTTGATGTGTGTACAACACTATCTATGTAGGTACAGCAACGTTCCAAATCCAACGCACACGCTATACAAGTAAAAGTGTTTGGTAAGTAAATATTTGCAGAATTATTTTAATATATTAATGAGTACCTATACTGAGTAATATCAAATTATCTTTCCTCAATTATTTCATAAGTATTTTTTGTGAAATTAAGTGGTGGTCAGACGGGCAAATCGCCCAGACTCAGAGCTTAGAACAATAACAATGACAATAAAACAACTTTAAAACATGTAGGTGTCTACTTTGCCCAAAGGTTGAGCCTGGCAATTCAACGAGGCAATACGGCCAGTGTTTTAGGAACCCTTCCACGCACTGGTGATTTAGACGGTGTTTTTGTTTTGTAAAATTAATTTCATAAATTTTTAATTTTGTGTTAGTAACCTTGTTCTTGTAATAATATATAAGAACAACATAAAAAAAAATAAGGTCATGTTTAATATAATATATAAAATATAGTACCAGTAGTAGTATAGTATAGTAAATAACTTTAAAAGTGTCACAGGTATTATTTGAATATGTATCAATCCCCTAACACGATCGCAATCATGAGTACACTAGTGTTCAAAAAACAACAACTAAAATAGTATAAAATATACGCGATTAGCCCATTTAAAGCTGTTTAATTATTCTTCTTTAGCTATTCTTCATGTTTTGTGTACTGTAACTGACAATAATAAAACGCAACTAACGTATACACGGTAATAGATTACAATTCTTACCGTGCACTTAGGCAGCTGTACAACTGTACAACCGTTTATAAACCAGGGGATTCCACTAACAAAACTACAATCGAATCGGAGTTGAACTATGTTTTTTATAAAAGTACGTTCTCTTATTCTGCTATTAAAAAACAGTCCGGCTGCACTCACGTTTCTATTGACGTCAGCGATCGATCAAAACTTAAAATTTTGCTAACTCGATAGATCATGAACGCGATGTTAACTCATTATCGTATATTGTAGCTGTTAATAGTAAAAGATATAGTAGCGTTTCCTTAACGTTCCAATTCGTCTATAAAATAGTACAATGGCTTTTTGGGTAATCATCGGACGACAACAGAAGTTGAACTGCAATGGCAGCGGGATAGATTGTTGAACGTTATGAAACAGTAGAATTGACCTCATCAACCACATATTCTACAAGCCAGTTAGTTATTACAAGTTAGTTAGATAAGGCAACAACTGATAGGATAAACGGAAAAAGTTAAATTATTATCCTATTGTTCATTTGTTTAGTTATTATTAAAATATTGTTCAAAAAGGAATGATATTTTCTATCCATGATCATTACAATATTTACAATGGTTCGTTCGGTGTGGCATGTAATTACGTTTCACAAATGAATTTTACATAACTGTTTCCCGAACGAACTTATGGCAACAGTAGATAAGAACCTATTTATTTTAACAATCACTTTTTGTATTTTATACTTATATTTAAAACATATTTTTTAAATTATATTTAAACAATGGTTTATATGAGGTAAGTTTGATTAGGAATGAGGGCATTGTGGGCTCTTTTGCTAAAGCGGTCGTAAAGCTCAAAAACGTTACTTTTGCCACTTTTGCCAACACCCTGCTCGAACGCTAAACCGAGCATAAGAGCAAAAATTGCATCATTATGCTGTCAAATAGATAGTTGTCAAAAATGATCACAAACAACCATGCTCCGGCGGGGAGTCAGAACTTGCACATTTTGGTGGCATAAATGACTCTTTTTTAGCTTTGCGAACGCTGAACGTAAAATCCCAATTCGAACGCCCTTGAGCGTTTTTATCTTTATTTTCGCCACCGTGGAGCTAATCGAACGCACTAATGGTGAAAACTTACAAACGTCAATATTTGCCTATATCTTCAATACTAATAACACTGTTGTACGTCATCGTTTGCCTGCGTGAAGTTATTTTGTTTATATTATGATTAACTGTGTCTCATGTCTTTGCCCACGTAGACAAGGACATCCCATCCCATAGGCATTATTTCATTATTCAGGATAAAAAAGTATGATTCGTGGCATATGTAACGGAGTTTTGTACCTTAGATATTTCAGTTTAATAAAATTAAACGTTATTGTTTTTACAAAGTCAATATAAGACTAACCAAGCCAAATCTAAAACAGAATAAATATCTAGTTTAAGCCCTTAACAGGGAAAAATTAAAAATCATTAAAATGAAATCAAAACATCCGTTACGTAGACTTGTGTATATGTAACCACTGCTTACATATATTTACACAGTGTATAGCTGGATTGGTGAGTTAGATTAATTACCTAAACATATTAAAATTTGCTCTTAGATTATTTTTACCTAAATAAAAAAACCCAAATGCAATTTTCAATTACTCTTATCATAGAGCATATAGTATAGTACCTAGATAAAACAGCTTATCGTGTCACTAGCTTTTGTTAACATAAACTGATGGCTAAATACTATAATATTTTATGCACTACACTATTTTACGTAAATGGTCAGCATACGTTACTGCAGCAACAAGTAGCGCATTTTATTTCGACTTGCGTATCATTGAAATTGACATATGTACCGTTAATTTTTATAACTAATTTAAACGAAAATTACTTATATTTATATTAGTTTATCAATATACATTATGATAATATATTCATAACGTATATTACATGTTTATCACTGAAATTTTAAATTGCTTCAACCATTGTAGAGATTAGGGTTAACAAAGGCAAACACAAAAATAAACAAAAATTTGAAAATTATTGTTTCAGGTTTAGTGGCTCCGCTCAAAAATACATAAGTGGATGGTTGACCAGTTGGTCATTAATATTATGAGTACTTTGTAAGTACAAGGTGTCTCTACTCATAAACCTTATAATGGGAAGGCTATTTGCGTACATACTATATTGTATTATCATACCAGTTATATGACGATTAGACCCAAAGGAAGTGACATATTCACTTTGTGACAAAACCTTCTAGAAAGATAGTAAAAAGAAAAAGGTTTATTTGCGTGTTCGTGCGTGTGCAGCCCTTCTTTCTTTAAAATATGAAAAATGTAGCTTTTCTTTGAAACATATGAAGCTTCAATGCGATCGTATTTCTTTAAAACACCATATTAACAATAAAAAGAAAGGAAGCTTCTTTTCTTTTATTCTTCAAGTAATCATATAGTTTTTTCACGATAGTGTTATTAATAATTATTATAAAAATAAAATATATGTATCTTACCTCGTCCAATAAAAAGAGAATAGAAGCCACAGCGCGAACATGTCGGTTGAACCGCAGCTCTAAATACTGCGAACAAATAAATCATATTTGAATTGCTTGGCAATAACACAGGCAATCATCAAATAGAACGAAACAATTCATAGCAAATTAGGTGATGTACGCGATTTCGTCCGCGTGAAATATTGGTTATCGTAATCACTTATAATATATAGGACCCCTTATATGGCTAACATATACGTTAAATCCAGATAAAGCAGCCAATCAAGTGTTAATAATAGGCATATATATTTCATTTCTAAATTTCATCTAAATACGTCGAGCAGTTGCAGTGCAAAGAAGTAAAAACATACACACGGGTTATTCCACAAATCCCCATTGACGATCCCCATCAATGGGAATTTTTGAACTTTTCTTCCACTAATCCACATTAACATCTGAAAGTGCTTGTAATGGAGATTTGTGGACAAAAATAGATCATTACTCCCCATCCCCATTGGTTTAAAATAAAATCCCAATCGGTTGATAAATAAAATAATAAATTAATTACAAAGCAGCATCCGTATTGTTTTATTTATAAAAAAAGGTAAGTCTAACTAACTCCTTCACTAACGCACACTCAAACTTTCGCATTCATCTCTATGTGCACAATAATACGATCTACTTCCATATTAATTTCTTGAAGTACATCGGAGCCACCTGGCTCAATTATCAAGAAATTACAGGGCCCTAGGAATATTTATGTTGCAGTCAAAACTCTTGACCAGTCAAAAGTACTTTTATTCTTGGACAATAATACAATTATTGACTGAAAATCGTCTAATAAAACTAAACTAGCCTAATTCTAGCGTTTCGCTGCTATAGCAGATGCTATGCTATACCGCGGCACGCTCGCTTCGCTCATCGTCCTACCTCGTATCGTGGCCTTGCTCTGAAAATATACTCCACGTTCTAGCCCGTATGATAAAGAACAAAACTAGTTCTAACCGAAGATAAGTAACTCTAACCATCTGTAACTTTCTGCTTTCTGGCAAAACTACTTTTGTCCAACCCATTCAGTCAAAATTACTATTACCTGTTTTTTTCAGTTAAAAGTAAGTATATACTGGTTAAGAGTTTTGACTGCAACATATTTATATGGGTAAAAACGTGCGTACCTAAAGTGTTGTAACATGATGTATTATGCTTAGATTTTGGTTTCTAACTTTCTAACAGATTTCGATTTTGACACCTGGTGGTAGGCTTCTGGTGGATACAGTCGCATTCTACTTACATATTTGCATATAACAAAGAGAACTGATTAAAACTAAATTAAATTTCTACAAATACAAAAATAAACATAACAGCGAACAAAGTTCAAGTAAAGCAAGAAGCTATAGGATTCTTGGTAAAGCAGTAAATAAGTCAAAGCCCCTATTCTCTTAGCTACTGAACTGCGTTATCGCAACTCAATTGCGTACGTTCAATTTCCTTTACTTGAAATCAAGCAAGCGCATCTCGTAAAAAAGTACAAAATACAATCAATTAAAAATGATCCGTCAATGTATGTCTTAAAAGTTATTGCTATTTTATGGTATGTGTTTCATGACAAATATAAATAGTGAATAAAGAGAAAAACTGTTTTAACCCGTCCGCATCAGCGCAAAAAATAACAATAGATTTATGAATGAAACTTAACTCGAACGAGTCTTGCTGAGTCGGACAGATTAAAGGTGAAATTAAGTGGTATGTTAGGTTTTTTTAAAGTAAGTACTCTTGTATGTAAAATATGTTTTTATTCCGTCAATGTGTACTTAGAAGTCTTAGAAATGTCAATATTTTTCGTAATATTAATTAAATCTCTCCTTATGACATAAACTGCTTTAAAACCCTCATTTTTATTGACATTATGATATGACAGCACCTTAATAGGTGCATTCTGTTTGTGCAATTGACATAATGCACAAACAGATAACAATGAATCTTCCTTCCGGCCATCTTTCACTCTTTCGTCTTCAAATAGAACTTGATTATTGACGAATCAACATTGTAGTGACATGTGTGTGCAAGCGTTGATTTGCACGTGCATAATGCCACATGCCTCTATATATAATTAACTCATTCTATCTTATTTTACATTGCATCTGCCAAAAAAGTATTTCCGAATGAATGTGTGCCGAGACATGATATTACGTAGCCACATAGTTCAACCTCAGGAACAAAATGACGGTCATTTTTTTCACTCACGATCGTGCATCGCTTTTGCAACGGGGCAAAGTCCAGCGAGGTTATGCGACAACCGATTTCCTCATACAACCAATCGATTGAGATAAAATATTTATATATCTGTTGATATAGATATTGGATCGTCAGAATAAAAAGAGGTATTTGTGTTAACTTTTATACCTTTATGAATAAATCATATGAATTTTAATGGCGACCTCGTTCAAGATTTTAATGAGAAAAACTGAACTAAGTACATACTTACATGTATCCTATCTACATACCTACATACGTGTTTTGAAATAAAAATTAACATATTAGATTAGTCTTATTTTAGATTTCAACATATTACTGTGTTTTTTTATTTTATTCCGAAACGGTACAATTAAGGTTAACCTGATGTTAAGTGGTAACCTCTGCCTAGAGCTTAATGCATTTCCTTAATAATTTAAGTGATGAGCTACACTGCGCCCGTAACCCTGAGACATTAAGTTGTTAAGTCTCATGTGCCTGTAATTTCGCCGGCAACCATACCTTCAGTACTACACAGTGTTGCAAACATACTGTCTTACGGTAGAAAAGATATGGTGGCAGTAAGTTACTCCCCCGGACGAAATCTTTAACAAAGAGTTCTACTGCTCATTTGTTGTTTTGTACTGTTCATTATTAACTATAATTCAAACTAATTTAGTAATTGTGACTTGTGAACAATTCGCCTAACTTAGTTTGGATGAATAATAATTAAAAAATCTGTTTTTATTATAGAAACTGACATTTAAAATAATAATTAATGGCATTTCATATTATTATATCAATTCAATTTAAGTGAGTAAGTACCTAAATATTATACGTTCGCTATCGACAAATCTGTTGAGACGATTTATAATTTAGGAACTCAATGTATTTAATTCGGGAATAAATATAAATTAATCAAAATAAAAACCATTATTATATTATAAATTTATTTTCAGCCCATGCATCTCCTGCCAATATAAATATACAATATTAGTAGTGCGGCCGCATCGTCTCCAAATCTCTTTGATATACAAAATATACGTTTACTTTCCCGATACAAAGTTTTGTTTATCAAATAAATATTGGGTAAATGCGAGAACCATCTATTTTAGACGCGCCTTGGTTCCTTTGGAGGGAACTAGGCAATGATAAAATATTATTACACTGCACTTGCAAAATGATCTGATTCAAAATGTGCTAAAAATAAAAATACATATAATATTGTTTATCAAATAATATTGGTAGGTTTGACACTTGATAAAATATAGTCTTAAACAATATAAAGCTCTGGCACACATCCATATTTGTCTGCCACAGTGCTGGCTCAGAGCATGCTTTAGGCTCGCAGCGAAAGTACGGACACAGAATACTTAATAGTACATGCGCAGTAGTGCAAGGATAGCATTGAACGTCGGTTCGATAAGCTTTTCACGTCGATACACTGATTTTATCTATCGTACCTTGCCTCCAGCATGGATCTAGCAGCTACAGGTCTGTATTTTATCTATAATTACTGTTACATTTTATCCTATCGACAATCCACGCTTGCAGTGCTGTGGTGCGAGTATAGATTTTCGATAGAATACTATTATCGATAAAATCCAGCCGTGATAATTACCTATTATCCATAAAATTCAGACAAGGTAAGATAGCCGACAAAAGTCTGTTTATCGACTGGACAAGTTTATCGTGATTTCCATGCTCGCACGGCTCTGGTAAGATAAATAAAATTGTTATGGTGTGAATAAAACTCACGTTAGACCAGGTTTCGAGTGTATGGTTTGCTTTTCTTCAAGGAGCCTCGACTGCAAAGCCCGTAGTCTCCGGCGCCACCTTGCAGCGAAGGCTCCCTGAGGAAGAGCATTAGAGTAGCTTGAAACCTTGTCAGCAGCGGTCAGCGTCATTATCGCTGATTAACCTAATCCAAATATGAATATATTTTAATAAGTTGTTAAATAAACACATGGCATCTAAACAGATTTATATCCTTGTTCCGCACGTGGAATACGAATAATACGTTAAAATGTAACCTGCTTACATATAATCATATCAGTCGTTTAGTGCTATTGAATATATAGCAAAGAAACAGTTTAATTGCTATTGAATACAAACAAACACACAAGTTGTCATCAGATGTAACCTGCTTACTTATAATCATATCGGAATCAGTTGTAAAGTGCTATTGAATATATAACAAAGAAACAGTTTAATTGCTATTGAATACAAACAAACACATAAGTTGTCATCAAATGTAACCTGCTTACTTATAATCATATCGGAATCAGTTGTAAAGTGCTATTGAATATATAACAAAGAAACAGTTTAATTGCTATTGAATAGCAAACACACAGTTTAAGTGATAGCACTTAATAAACAAACACACATGTTGTCATAATTATTATATATACTACGGAATACAATAATTAAATATGAGATTATACGTTTACTTATTGAAGGTAGAACAATAAAATTGTAGCTGTTCCAATCCAAGGTGCCTAATTAACAGTTATAGATTTGGCTATAAATGCAAATCCTATTAATCCACTAATGGATTAGGAGACAAATTTTGTCTGCTATATTTTAACAATACAAGTACAATTTGAAAATTTTAATACCGACTTCCATTCTATTCAGTTATTGGAGTGTAACTCAAAAACTACTAGACCGAATTCGATGAAATTTAAATGGGACCACACGGACATTCTTATCACTTACGAATTGTATTGTTTTGTATACGGAAAAGAGATGATATCATATTTTTATCGCAAGAGTAAAAGAGACAGATATTGGCCTATCAGCTAACCGCCAAGGGTTTGGTTTTAAATGGGACCACACGGGAAGTACCAGCTTACAATCACAAAAAAAAATTGAGAATCAGTTCACCCAGTCGAAAGTTATGAGGTAACAAACGTTAAAAAAATACAGTCAAGTTGAGTACCTCCTCCTTTTTTTGGAAGTCGGTAGATAATGATATAATAAGGTTTGTTTTAAAATCATGACTAAATTTTGTGAAATGCTATTAAAATATATATTTGACACGCCAGTGGCTACGCTCGTTTCCCCCCTTTAGGGGTGCAATTTCTAATCATACTTCCTCAGTTTATGCTTACAACATAACACGAGTAAAGGCGGCTACTACCTGATTGACAACACTCACAATACGCCCATACTAATCACAATCAAAATAAATGCTCTGCAGCGTCAGCTTACTATACGAATAGTTATTCGCAAATTGTTTCGCTACGTGTCACGCTTCGGCGTACAAACTATATAAGTTATCTGTGTCACAGTTACCCTAGATAAATGTTTAGTTTGTACTGTTTCACGTAAACGACTCGTCACGTTAAACTTACGCAGTTATTTGTGCTAGATTCTAAGCTCACAATACGCCCATATTCGAATAATCAAAATAAATGTTCAGGTGTTTCCTCACCTCATAAGAAGAAGACTGTCTCAGAGTGCAGAAGACCGGCAAGTAGACGGTGGCGACGCATGCGCAACTGAGGCACACGCCGATTACAACAAGCCAGTACTGGGAGCCGTAGTTGTAAATCTCTGCTGGGGTGCCCAGTATCGTCACACCTGATACGTAGCTGTGGGGTATACAAAGAGATATAAAATTGAGCCTTTGAATTTGATTTTAAATACGTTTGTCTGTTTACTTTTCTATACTGGCGACAAGTAATAAGGTTTGAAAGCACTTAGCATAATGCATACTATTTTTATAAATGTGAAATTCTTGATGTATGTTTGTTCCTCATTCACGCAAAAACTGCTGAACGGATGTGGATGAAACAAGGAGTGGAGATGAATTTGTAACCGGGTTTAGGTTACTTTTTAGCCCGATTCAGTGAGTAGTTCCCTAAGGAATCACGATAACCTTACTCCACGTGAGATTGGATATAGTTTAATTACACCGCGAGGGGGTTAGTCCCTGAGGGCCCAATTCCCGGATAGCCCCGATGTATAATTATCGCAATTAAGGCATTCAAACATCAATCTTGCGTAAAACTATCATCAGCAGGAAATTGTTTAACCAAATTTTTTTCTACTTATTATGACTCTTAACTTAACATTAACCATAAGTTTTTAAACTGACATGTCAGTTTTAAATTGACATTCATGAACAGCACACGTCTTTTTATTTTTACTGCAGGCGCACACACAACAATTTTTATTTTGTCTATATAAAACAGGAGCATGCCCGGCATGCAGTACCCACTTTCCTCTTAATCAGTTTTTTGTAAATTTATATGTAGTTGCGCACGCACCCATTAGTTAGAGAAAGAACCTTTCTTCTTTAAAAATTATCCCGACATCTTCAAATGACACACTGGACTTTCTTATCACTTACGAATTGCATTGTTTTGTTTACGGAAAAGAGATAATATCATATTGGTATTGCAAGAGTAAGAGAGACAGATATATTGGCCTATCAGCTAACCGCCAAGGGTTTATTGTTTTATTTAACGTAATTTGTGCCTAGGTAGAGTAAAAACGCAGAGAGATATATTGCCCTTTCAAGTAGCTGCACTTGCTGCACGCAGTATGTGCCCAGGTAGATTGTTTGCAAACCTTTCTTGGCTATGATTTAGTCCTAATCTGAAATCATTATTACGAGTATTTTTAAAACCGCGAAAGTTTAAAATTTACTATCATTATTGTTATTTTACATTATTATTCAGTAGGTTTCATACATAACTTTGCAATATTGGTACATTTGATATTTATGTTATACTTAATAACATTATCATACCTTGATGCACTTTTATGTCAATGGTACAAGCTGAAAACAATAGCAAAAATAATTGCAGAAAATGTTATGATACTTATCGAAATCGGGGCTCTCCGAGATGGGTCCCTCCGGGAACGGAAACCTCAGGGACTAACCCGAGGCTGTGCGTGAAAATTTATGTAGTAACAAATTGATTATAGTAACAAACTGATTATATTTGGAATTATGCATGAATAATCTTATGACTGTGTGAATCTGTCACGATCCTCCATCAAAACCTATTTTAGGTATTGTAGGTACTTCATATGAAAGGGTATCTTACCTTGCGATCAATGACATGGCTACAGGAAACGTTGACATAGTTTTCCCTCCGAGTAGATAGTCCTTTATGTCTTTGATGGTTTTCACCTTCGATCCCACTGCACTGTAGTACAGCCCTCCAGTGCACGATGCTATGCAGAGGACTAGGAATGCCACGTAGTCGGCTACCCCGAAACCACCTTCCTTCATTGTGAATGGAGTCATTGTGAGTTATTTTATTGCCACCTAGAACAAAAAAAAATATTGATCATCGTTTTATCAAAGACTAGCTGCTCTCCGCAGTATCACCTGCGCGGTGATGGATGATGATGTTGATGATGATGAATCTCTATATAGTATATGTTACCCAGGGTGAATGTAGCTTTCAAATGGTGAAAGAATTTTTGAAATCGGTCCAGTACTTTTTGAACCAATTCGTTACAAACATACATACAAATTTTTCCTCTTTATAATATTATATATAATAATAGTATAGATAATAATGGCCCGAGCGAGCGAAGCGTCTCAGTGTCGAGATTGGCCTGAAATGCTTTTGTCCGTCTGTCTGCCTGACTGCTCTAGCCTACAGGACGTATTTTTCAGCCGATGTTGACGAACATTGGCAAACAAGTACTTTGATTTATTTAATTTTTTGATTGGGGGGAAATAGGGAAGAAAAGGGGGGATAAGTTTGCCATTTTAACATGTTGTAGCGTTATATATGGACGGATTTCATCTAAGCCAAGGGAAAGAGGAAAGTGTCATTTATTGCATGGTTATAAAGGCTCGCGAGGTCTACTGTTCTCACAGAACCACTAGTTCCAAATAATTTACCGATTCAGGCGTTACTTCGCGACAATACATATTAAAATGGAATGATAAAAAATATATAATGACAAATCCGCTGGAAAAATTGCTAAAACAACCGCTCAGCGAGTCAACATCTTCCGAGGATGCTTCGTGTAGAGGCGAAACACCTGTAGAATCTTTTTTGGTTAACTGGGTTGTTTATTTTGTGTGTTGTTTATTCTGTATAATTTCAGCATGCACCTTTATGCGGGAGGGAAGGTTGTGCACTCCGAATCTCTACCATAAGCATTTTCCCAGCAGAAGTCTCTATATATTTCTTTTTATACTATTATTATGATAATAGTGATGATGGATCAAGAGCCAGATACAGAAGGCAGCACTCCTTGACAAGGACAAGGCACGTACTTTCAGGATGCTTCTCAGGTAGCAGGGTACTTTTCATCATCATCATTGATCACCGCTTGAGTGTAACCACGGGTCGCAGCTAGTATAGTGTACTAGCCTACATAGAATTATGTGCGTTTACAAGCCTTCAATATCTTTATAATATACAGCTGTACCCCCCAATTTCCCCGCATGGTGATGCATGATGAGGATTATGATGAAAAGCTCCTACGTCCTTTCTCGGGGTATAATCTAGCATTATCGCCAAATTTAATCAAAACCGGTTTAGTATTTCAAGAGATTACTTCCGACAAACAAACTCACAAACTTTAACCTCTTATAATATTAACTATACATACTAGCTGCGCTCCGCGGTTTCACCTGCGTGGTGATGAATGATGAAAAGTATGTGTTAATCCAGCGCTTCGTTTACCTCTATACCAAATTTCATCAAAATGGGTCCTGCAGCATGGCTGTACGTTTGAGCGTAGTAAAGAAGAAGATAACAAGTACAATTTGAAAAATTTAATACCGACTTCCATTCCAACAGTTACTTGAGTGTGACTCAAAACTACTGGATTGAATTTGATGAAATTTAAATGGGACCACGCGGGAAGCACCAGCTTTCAAACAAAAAAATTTGAGAATCGGTTCACCCTATCGAAAGTAATGAGGTAACAAACATAAAAAAACCAATTGAGTACCTCCTCCTTTTCGGAAGTCGGTAGAAAATACAGTCGAATTGAGCACCTCCTCCTTTTTGGAAGTCGGTAGTAAAGTTAGAAACGTTCGCTTAATAATATAAATGCAATTAAAGATGCTTTTTAGAAATATTAGCGTTATACAAATAAAGTAAGTACCAAAATTATTTGTATTGTTAATTATATTAAATTCACATTCTTTTTGTTATATAAATACCCAGGCCACCTTGAAAACTGGTTTGTATAGCTCGCATATTTTAACATGCCAACAATCACTTAAACAGTCCAAAATCGTCTGTCTACCTACTTATTTATATTTTTTACTATTTAGAATTTTTAAGAATTTATTCAGAACATTTGTTATAAAGTAGCAACAAAAATATAATGAGTAAAAATAAGTATGGGAGTTTAAGAAACGTACCTAACTACATATTTAGAACAGAAAGAAAACGAAAAATGATTAGTTCTTCGACATGAGTAACATTAGAATTAAAAAGATTTTTAGGGGTGGCCAATTATTTTACTATTATTTGTTTTGGCCCTGTACACCGTCACCAGGCATTAACAGGTTGTTTAGGGCCTGTGAAGGGCAGACTTTCATCTTCAGTGTTTTTATGGTACAAACATTTTACTAGGGTGCCCAAAGAAAACTCCAGGGTTGTCACGTGAAGCGTTATCTGTCCCAATATCCACACAAGATCAGAGAGGCACTACGCGAGATAATGGCTTATCCATACCTCTGAATCATTATGCTAGTCCCCTAACCAAATAATGCAGCACCTGGGAAGTCCACTCTACTTATCTCGGATGTTAAACTTTAGGAAGATGATTTGAAGGTTCATTTCCTCTGCAATACTCGCCAATGGTAGAGGAGGCCAGTCGCTTTTTTCGACATACTTGATACTTCCCTTGAACCAGTTTTTTATGGAATCAGGAAACGGTACAAGCACGACGCTCACGTGGTGTTAAGTGGGAACCTCTCCCTATAACAGACGCATTTATTTACAAGTGACGAACTGCACTGCATCCGTAACCCTGAGACATTAAGTGGTTAAGTCTCATGTGCCTGTAATTTCGCCGGCGACCATACCAATCAAACCAGAACTCAGTATTGCAAACATTACTGCTTCACGGTAACAATAGGTATGAGATATCACGGTAACAGTACTTCCCTGGACCAGCTCATTCGCTTTTGTGACTCTACTGCAAAGTGGTAAGCTCTAGTGCTAAGTTTAAATTAATACGATATTTTTTTTTAAATGGTATCAGACATGTTACATAAGCAGATCTGATTATGAAATAAGACAGTGTTTTACATTTCAGTTCGAGATCTAAAGCAAATTAAGCCCGTAAGGTTGGAGTGGAGACCAATGACCGGCAAGAACAGCGAAGATCGTCCACTGACAATTTGAACAAACAACCTGATACAGGTCGCAGGACTATGCTGAATACAGGCCGCCTCCAACTCGTCCTTCTGGAAACATATGGGGGAATCCTACTGCTGAGATGATGATGAAAGCATATATGATACTTTGATATTGGAATATTTATTCGGTTTTGATGCATAAGGTTAAATTAAAAGACCAGAATTATACAGTTGCCTACGTTAACCTAATAGGTATTTTCTGATAATGACATTGGCATCCATGATGAGAAGACAACCAATAACAAACTATAAATTACACCATTAGTAGGTCATTGTTAATGTAACTAATCATCGTCGTCATAGGACGCCATCTCGACAACCTTTGCGTTTTATTTTCCATTCAAGATTATCAAGTTCAGCCTAGCTGCATAAGTAAGTACTAGAATAAAATGCGTTGCTTATTAAGAGGATTGCATAGCTAGTACTTTCCATCCTAAAAGAGAAAACTCTTTTCTACCTCTTAACATGGTCCGATTTCAGTGACTTTTTTTTCATGGAATCATGGCATTGTTTACTATGCCGGTACATTTTGATTTTTTTCTGTATTTCAAAGTACTATGAATAGGTATCCTTTTTTTGAACTTAAAAAAACTGAAAAATCAACGTACGGGCATTTCGAGTTGCATTCAAAAAATATTTAAATAGAAACAAATCTAGGTTGCGACCATATTTATACCTGTGAAATTGTCGTTGTATATTGCCAGCATTAACAGTAAGTAAAAGATTAAAATAATATTTTAGTAATAATAACTTGATGTTTAATTAAGCGAATAATTAATTTCACCATTTCAAATCTGAACTGGATTCAAAACTTGAACGATTGACATGTATTTTGGACTTATTTTTGTTTCCTGACATCTCCGTTATTTGTAAATATTATAAAAAAATATGTATATTTTTTAAACAAAAGTTTGAATCTACGGTGTGCTTACGTAGTAGTACTAGGAAGTAGGCTTTTATGCTTAATGCCATCTTATAAAAGGTTACAAAGAAGGCCACTTCACTGCAGCAGCGTGCATAATGTGAACTAAATAATAAGTATAATACATTGAATTTATAAAAAAAAACAATAGAAGCTTTTTTTATGTTGTTAGAAAACGGTACAAGCACAATGCCCACCTGATCTTAAGTGGTAACCTCTGCCTAGAACAGAAGCTATCTTCTTAAATAACGAACTGCACTGCGCCTGTAACCCTGAGACATTAAGTTGTTAAGTGTAATCTGAATCAAACTAAAACTCAGTACTGCTAACATTACTGCTTCACAGTAGAAAAAAGTATGGCTGCTGAAATAACCTTTTTGACTCTTCGGGCCAGGATCGGTACAGGATCTATAATAGCCTGCCGTGCGAGCATGGATCTCACGATAAACTTGTAGAGTCGATAAACTGACTTTTATCAGCTATCGTACATTGTCTCTAGTGTGGATCTATATCTGTGATGTTTTTGTCGCGGGCTCTCTTTTACCGATAATTTGATCCTATCGCCAATCTACGCTAGCACCACTATGGGTTCTTAAGTTCGTACTAGTTCATTACTTATCGATTCATACTTGTCGTACTGTAAGTCCCGTGAGGGAATCTTTCGTGGAGCTTCCACGCTCCTCGCTCCAACTATCAGTAAGGGCATCTATCGGACTGGAATCATCGTATAGGTCGGTGAACGGACAGTCACGTCGCCTTCATACGTTCATTAGAAAAAGTAGTTAGGGACACCATTCCTTACTAGGTGAACTATTACAGACAAATGTATGTTCAGATTTCTGGGCCCATATATATACCATCAGTAGTTATCTAGGCTTGAGTACAGATGGCATTTACTGATTACCACTCAAAATTTAAAATTTCCTTTCTTTATGATTTAAAACTGGCATATTTCTGGAATACCGGCCCTAGAATTTACGGTGTGTTTATACCCAGCGGTCGAACTTTGTGCAAAAAAACTTACTGAGCCTTTACTTCCGAATATGTGTTATATGCAAAGTAACTTGTTCAGTCTTTATTTCTCAAATATATGAGTTTTAGTACGACCTCTAGCCAGCGATGTACTTTTAAATTACTAGGTACTTTAGAAATAAAATACGTATGATAGGTTTTAGTTTAGATAACAGTTCTACAAATTCCATAAATCATTATCAAAATGTAGCTATTACTTTTTGAAATATTAAGAAGGTAATAAAGTATCTGTTCAGCGGTGTAATTTAAATATAATATATATAATATAATAAGGGACAACATCCACACAAAGGTCTTCCGGTCCCAAACTAGGCAGAGCCTGTACTATGGTAACCTGATGACTGATATACATATACATATACACACCCAGACACAGGTCAAACAGACATGTTCATGCACACAAATGTTTGATCTGTCCGGGAATCGAACCCGGTATAATATAATAATATATGTGGTGTGTAAGTGGTTGGTCCCGACCGAGTAGTAGGCCTTAGAGGTGTTAGAGCCTATTCCGTGTTTCAATTTTAATACTAGTTGCTCGCCGCAACTTCATCCATGTATAAGATAAGACAAATTGTGATCGTTTGGGGACTACCCGTCGAATCGGGATAAAAAATAATAAAAAGTCCTGTATGTTTTATACCATGGTCTCCTCTCTAGCTTTTCCCATTCTTAATTTCATTCAAATCTATAAATTCAAAATAAAAATCATATATTCGAGAAATAAAGTCGGAACAATTTACAAGTTTGTTTTTTATATAGAACAATTTTTGTGTGCTTCGTTAAATTACATTATTTTTAATAAAGAAGCGTTTATAACTTAGGTTGTTAATTGTACTTATGTTAATTACGTTTATTAATCAAAAAATGTAATTTAGTTAGTTACGCTGGTATTATTAAAACCTATTTTCAGTTAAATTTAAACCAGAACAATTGATATTTGGTGATATAAACTACCGAAATGAAGATAACTTTCTGGTAACATAGGTAGGTACATATATTAAGAAATATCAACAAAAATTACGTGATATTATTTTATTTTCTTTTTTCCATGTGAACATAGAACAGATAGTGATCAGTAGATATTATATTTTGTCTTGTAACAAACGGAAACGGAAATATGCCTTAATATAGCGATTTTCAGCGAGTCAGCTCATAAGTAAAAAGTGCTGTGGGCCTAGCACGTAACTTTGCGTAAGTGAAACGTAATCGTATCGATGGTTGGGGTATACAGGATAAACTATCATTTATCTAGCGCTAATTATGGCACATACAGCGTATAATTACTTATTCTATTTATTCTTTTCGTTGTAATTTAAGGTTGCTGGCCTCACAAAGTAGCTTAACGAGCATTGTAGAGGGCTGCTTGGGGTATCCCTGCATGACATGATCCTAAATGAGGAGATCCGTAGGAGAACTAAGGTCACCGGCATAACTTTCAAAATTTGGAAGTTTAAGAGGTAATAGGCCATATCGCAGAACCGGTTAGAAAGAAAGAAAGAAGAAAGGTTCTCCAGTGGCGAACACGCGCCGGAAGACATAGTGTAGACCGGCGACCTCGTCCAAACTGCGGGGAATCGCTGGATGCAGGAGGCAAGTAGCCGGTCCTAGTGGCGCTCTATGGGGGAGGCATAAAATGTTCACGTCTCTACGTATGACGTATTCCGCCTGAGAATGATAATAATAAGAATTTAAGAATAAATGAGTTTCTACTGCCGAACTTCTTAGAAATGTAAACTGACATACAAAAAATATGAGTTACACAATAATTAATAACGTTTATTTTATTTTTTATGTACTTAATTATATATTTAAAATAATAATAATATTAAAAAACCCACGTTACATACGTGGGTGTGTATACATTTTTATTGGAAAATCCAATTCGATGGTCTTATTTTATCGGATACCTATCCAACAAAGGATCCTCCAAGTTGTCCCTAGAAGAATCGTACTTTCTTTGGTTATCTCATTTAATTTCCTTTCTTTCACTCCTAAAACTGAATAGAATGGAGGTCAGTATTATTATTTTTTAAATTGTACTTTTCAACGTTTCAATAACGTCGGTTTAATAATTTTGACATCCTCAGGAACAGTATTTTTTTATCTAGATGATAATATTAAAGGCTAAATTATGAAATTGCTATTAGGTACTGATTTTTTTTTTTTTCGTAGGATAAAATATATTTACAAGTATTTAATCAAAGTATTTATCCTCGTTATGTATAGATACATTTCTGCCATCTAATCGGAAGATCATTCAAACCTTTGCGATAGAACTCTGGGGACCTGGACTCCACAAACTGTGTGAAGGCATTCTGTACTGTTCTCCCAATGACATTTTTCCGTGCAAAAAAATGTTTAAATAGCGGAAAAAAATGGTAGTCGGTTGAGATCCGGCGAGTATGGAGGATGACGGGTGGTTTCTAACTGCAGGTCCTGTATTATTAAAACTAATTGTCAAGCAGTGTGAGGCCTTGAGTTATCATGAAATAATAATAGTGGCAAGTCGCGGGGTTCTTTTATTGCGAGTTGTTCATCATTGTTCGGAGATGTGCACAGTGCACATCTGCCCTTATTACCTGACCGGATCTCAGGAAGCTATAGCTACAGTGAATTACATCATGAAGTGACCACCAAATCGTTGTCGTTTGACCTGGGTTCAACCGTTGCGTTGTTCGTTTGCGCGATTATCGTACAGAATTCACTTTTCGTCACAATTCCGTCCAAAATCCCTTCATATCTGTATCGGTTAACAAGGTTTTTTTTTATGGGTTGGCAAATGAGCAGGCGGCTCACCTGTGTGGGTAAGTGATCACCGTCGCCCACGGACATCCGCAATACTGAGGTCTAGAGGATGCGTTGCCCGCATTTGAGGAAGGGATAGGCTCTTTTCTTGAAGACTCCCAAGCCGTATCTGTTCGGAAATACCTCAAGTGACAGCTGGTTTCACATAGTGGTAGTGTTAGGCAGAAAGCCCGAATCTGTCTGAGTCTCCGCAGATCACTCAAATCATGAGCTCCCTATTTTTCAAGTTTTTTTAAGTTTTACATTACCGATTCGGTTCAAATGGGTCAACTAATGGGTATGCTAACATCAAACCATGACGCTAATTTCTTAGTAGTTTGATACGGATCGGCTTCCACCACTTCCTTCAATTCATCGTTATTTACCTGAGTGGCTGGTCTTCCTCGTGGTTCATTCTTCAAGTCGAAGTATTCACTACGAAAGCGGCTAAACAAAAAAAAACGCACAGTGCGTCCGTTAGCCGTATCCTCTCCAAACACAGCATTGACATTTCGAGCAGTTTTTGCTGCCTTAGTTCCACGTCAGAACTCATAATTATTCAAAATTACCCTGATTATCGCTGTTCCCAGCTTCACGTTAAAAACTGAATGTAAAAACAATTGAACATCAAACAATAAAATGCATACTTTTTTAAATGTACAATTTTATATTATACCTACCTTCTATAGTTCAGCGGCTTTGCTCGCTGTGAGGCTTATCACAATATATTAGTGAACACCACATCTAAATCGGATAAGCCGTTTCTGAGATAAGCGTGCACAAACGCACGGACAAACAGATAAACAGGCAAACAGACAAAAATTCTAACAATCATTTGTTTTCATTCTATTGTTGTTTTTAAAAGACCCAATAATATTTTTTATCATAATATATCATCCATGTACAGACAGCGATCCGTTACATTTTTATATAGGTATGTACCTCTAAAGAGATTGTAATAGTAAATTATTCGTGTAAATAAACTTTCACTCTGAAATCTAACATTATGAAGGTTTGATTTCAATTCTAAGTGGCTAGTGCGATAAATCGGCAATTTCATATTTAATTCTACAGGTGGTAAAGGTCATTTGGATCAGCTGATCGAATGTAAAATATAGTCAATAAAAATTTTACTTTACCTTTTATTCAACGAACGCTCGGCAACTTTGTACGGAAGTAAACAAAGTTGAATTGTTCGCATGTGTGAACTCTTGCCAGTAATGCAAGCAAGGGCACGGCTGCTGAGATATTATGTTGTTACTGACGACGTTACACGACCAGCGTAACCGCATTGAACAATTTACTTTCACTAGACATAGTTATAGCCCACTTCACACACTATACGCTATGAAATCACAATAAATTAACAAGAGCAGAAAACTATGTTCAAAATTCCCGCGCACACATGTCAAACTCATTCAAAATAACTATTTGATTTTAACTGTGTCACCCGAAAATGTCTTCTAAATTGTCACTCGCGACTATTAATATTTTAACGGTAACTTATATGGTGCCTCCGTCGCGTCGGCCTGTATCTCAGAGACTACCTGGGGTGGGGAATGGTTATATTAATCGTGTGCATTCGTAAAAAGTAATGAGATTTTTAGTGACGTGCACACATTGGTAGCTTCTGTCGCGAAACCGCGCCACAGATTGTAGAAGCGCGCACACATGTGGAACTTTTTGTTGACATTACTAACCTCATGACTTACTGCGCGACATCTAGCGACGGCGATGTGTATATTTTCTGCTGCTTTACCGACAGTGTCTGTGACGAAAATGGAAAAGTTTAGAAAACTTTGCCGAATTTATCCAGCATAAAGGCTGTACACCTATCTGCCTGCAAATATTTAGATTTGTTTAGTACCTTAATACCATTTGCTCAGTTTATTGCACCTATTTAACTAATTCTTGAAAATGTCTAGAAAATATAAAGTGTAAGTACTGAGATCGTGGTTAAAGGCGACAAAGCAAGAAAACCTTTACGTAATAAAAATACCACACATGTGAACTGTGGTAACAACATGAGTTTTTTTTTTGCTCGGTGACCAATGAGGATCTGATCTGATGACTCCTTCCACCATAGATATAGTAAATACTGCGAATTCTGTGCATTATTAAGCATTATCCTGAAAAGTGCGGTGTAGTCATGTGTGCTTCGATGCGCAGGCACAGAATAAATAATAGTTTTGGCGTAGATAGATTTAATTCAGAAATTCTTCCAGTATGCGACATCAGAATAAATAAATAATATAACGATGCGGCACATGCGATGACTGACATAGGCAAATCTTCAAATAATTATTTAAGAGAACTACCATAAGTTGCTTATGTACGTGATAGCCCTGCCTGTAGTCTTATCCCTCAATACTGATAGATAATCCAGGGTAAACTAATCAGTGATAACATTTTTTATGTCACAGAATATAATATTATATTCAATGTAACGAAGTTGTACTAGCATCCAACAACACAACTAAGTAAGATTATCATCCTTAGTGACCCATCCATAAACCATATTCCTACACTACGTATCATGGACCAGGCACATCTATAAAAATATATAGCGTACAATGTGTAGAAAATAAATGTAAAAAATAATTAATCGTTGCACCTTTTTAGAGTAATTTGCGTAACTGGTACCCATCTAGCTTCTTCAGACCAAAATATAGATGACACTGTTTTTAGTAAAGCAAAGCCTAGCATCCAAAAAAAAAATAATAGTCGTTTTTTTGCCAAGTTATGACGTCTCACAAACGTGTTGTAATTTGAAGTTTACAAATATTATTTATCTCTCTTTTCATATGCAGATAGCAATTAGTTTGAAAAGAGATAAAACGTATCCCGTAACGTTTTATCTCTTTTCAAACTAATTACTTGTGTTTTCAAACTAAATGCGTATGTCGATTTTTATATGTAGGTATAATTATATTCTTTATAATTTTATTGAATTAGGATTCCCTTAATTTGTATCTCTTTTCCCATTGATCCTCCTTAAAGCTTGAGTTGGCATCACAAAGTACATTGTATATACGAAAAGTTAGCACTGATCAAAAAGTCTACATTGAGAACTTGTTCAAATGAGATTCACAGAGTACCTTTATATATAACAGAAAGATAAACAATGGTACAACACAATTAGAAACATAGACAAATACTATAAATACGGGAAAATAAAAAAGGAGTACCAACAATAAAGAAAAACTATGTAGCTATCTATAGAAAAAAGCTGAAGTAACAAGCAGAGTACAAAACATATATGCATAGATATGGAGAGTAACAAGTAACCATAGATAAATCAGATTATATCCATAGATAAAACAGAAGTAACAAAAATGCGTTAGCATCTATACTAGTCTGTGTAACAAACATATAAATTATTAATATAACAATAGATAAATTATTTTCAATTAATTTCCTTTGAAAATAAAACTAATTAAATTTTGATCAAGTATCAATAAAACAATCAATAAAAGGATTTTATAATATAGTAGAAATAAATAAATATAAATGCCACCAAAAGACACTCCGAAGAAATCAGCCCTACAAATATCCAGGCCTCCGATCAGCGATTCCAGTCTATATCACATTCCTAACGATGTCTTAGAAGGTAGTAATAATTACCTATGTTTAACTACAGTGCCCATATTCAAGACCCCGAGAGCTTTCAACTTGAGCTATCCAATCGCTTCGATTGCCTTGAGAACATCGTTTCAGTGGACGAGATCAATAACAGGTTAGTAGAAACTGTCCATACAGTGGGTTCCAAGTACTTTAAACCCCACCGTACAGATAGGCCACAGAAACTCTCCAAAGATACCCTCAACCTCATGGCTGAACGACGCTCATTGAAACTGCAGTCTTCGGATGATGCTGAAGCATATAGGCTGCTCAATAGACGAATATGGAAGTCCTTGCGACACGACATCCGGATCTTTAATACACACGTATTAAAGAGACGATAGAGCGGAAAAAGGCTCCAAAGTGTTTGCAAGAGACATGTCTATTGGGCAAAGCCAGTTGACGAAGCTGAAGAGAGGAGACGGCAGTGTAGCGTCGACCAAAGCGGAAGTGTTAGAAGAGGTCGAGAGTTTCTACGGACAGTTATACACCTCGGTCGCTAAACCTGTTAGCAGCTTGGTCAAAGACTCAAGAGCCAAGCTGACCCGACATTATACCGAAGATATCCCGGACATCAGCCTGTACGAGATTAGAATGGCCTTGAAACAGCTTAAGAACAACAAGGCGCCTGGTGACGACGGTATCACATCTGAGCTTCTGAAAGCGGGTGGAACACCGGTACTTAAAGTCCTTCAGAAGCTCTTTAATACCGTCTTACTCGAAGGTTCAACGCCAGAAGCATGGAACAAAAGCGTGGTGGTGCTGTTCTTCAAGAAAGGTGACAACACTTTACTTAAAAATTACAGACCCATCTCGCTTTTGAGCCATGTTTATAAGCTGTTTTTGAAGGTCATAACGAACCGTCTCAGTCGCAGGTTTGATGAATTCCAGCCTCCGGAACAAGCCGGTTTCCGAAAAGGCTATAGTACCATAGACCACGTCCACACGCCACGGCAAGTTATACAGAAGACCGAAGAGTATAACTTGCCTCTTTGTCTAGCGTTTGTGGACTATGAGAAAGCCTTTGATTCGATCGAGACGTGGGCAGTGCTTGAGTCTCTCCAGTGGTGCCGTATTGACTATTGGTATATTGAAGTGCTGAAGTGTTTGTACAAAAACGCCTACATGTCAGTCCGAGTACAGGAGCAGAGTTCGAAGTCAATTCCATTGCAAAGAGGCGTGAGACAGGGAGACGTTATATCTCCGAAACTGTTCATCGCTACATTGGAAGACGCCTTCAAGCTCCTGGAATGGCAAGGACTTGGCATCAATATTAACGGCGAATACATCACTCACCTTCGATTTGCCGACGATATTGTAGTCATGGCAGAATCCATAGAAGACCTCAGTACAATGCTCGAAGGCCTCCATCGAGTTTCCCAACGGGTAGGTCTTAAGATGAACATGGACAAGACGAAAATTATGTCTAATGCCCATGTTGTACCTACCCCAATATCAGTTGGGAACTCAGTTCTCGAAGTTGTTGACGAGTACATCTACCTGGGACAGACAGTCAAACTAGGCAGGTCCAACTTCGAGAAAGAGGTCAATCGTCGAATCCAACTCGGCTGGGCAGCGTTCCGGAAACTTCGCGAAGTCTTCTCGTCAAAAATACCTCAGTGCCTCAAGACAAGAGTCTTCGACCAATGTGTGTTACCAGTGATGACTTATGGCACTGAGACGTGGTCTCTTACTATGGGCCTCATAGATAAGCTCAAAGTCGCACAACGAGCTATGGAGAGGGCTATGCTCGGGGATTCTCTACGTGATCGAATCAGAAATGAGGAGATCCGTAGAAGAACGAAAGTCACCGACATAGCTCAGAAGATTAGCCAGTTGAAGTGGCAATGGGCAGGGCACATAGCACGCAGAACAGATGGCCGATGGGGCCGAAAGGTTCTGGAGTGGAGACCACGTACCGGCAAGCGCAGCGTAGGTCGTCCACCGACACGGTGGACAGACGACCTGAGGAAGGTCGCAGGACGACGTTGGATGCAGGCCGCTTCCAACTGGTCCTTTTGGAAAATCATGGGGGAGGCCTATGTTCAGCAGTGGACGTCCTACGGCTGAGATGATGATGATGATGATGAACTACAGTGCGAGCATGGATCCATGATTAACTTGTCACGTCGATAAATTTATTTTTATCTATCGTGCCTTATCTCTAGCATGGATCTAGTCAAGACAGTTGTCTCGGCTACAACTATTACGGGCTGTTCTTTATCCATCACTAGCGGCTGCCCGCGACTTCGTTCGCGTAGTAGGCTCGGCCTTCAGCCGCACCATAACCTCTCATCTTTTCTTGGTTTATCTTTCATAAAAATCTTCTACTGACAATTAAATAACACAACAAAACAAGAATCAGCGAGATTGTTTCCTCCGTTCTCAAGTTATAGCGTGACCAGCAGAAACAGGGATGAACCCCTGTTTCTCATAGATTACTGTCAAATTTTATCCTATCGACAATCTTTCTCGGGTGAAACTAATATAAGTATACGTATGGTAAAACAGGTCAACTTTAACTGAATTGGAAGACCCAAAAAGAAGGAGCTTCATAACTGAACATTTTTTTTTCTATGGATAGGTACTTATTTAAATGTCACTTTGTCTCAAAATAATGTAGATTTTTTTAGTTCAATCGGTTACACGACGAGTCGCTCGCCAGATGTTAAGCGTCACATTCGCCCATAGCGGTTCAGCGCCATTCAGAATTTTTAACTACAGGAGTCCAGAACCCTGCAAGGCAATGCACTGCGCTCGACACCCTAAGATAAAAGAAGTTAAATGGCTTGCGCTGTAATTTCGCTGGATTCATTGCCCTTCAACGATATACAGTAACGTTTGCACACTACTGCTTCACAGTTAAATAATTGGCAAAGACCACTTCCCCGGGCGGATTCAAGCATCGGACTCACATGCTAGTTATTATTTACACGAAATAAATAATCTACCAACTAGGTACTATTAACTGCGTACAGTAGACCTCGCGAGCACAAGTATTATCAGCGGCATTTTTTTTCAATACTTTACAATCTCGGAGACCACTTGACCAATTATGCTCATATTCGCAATTTCTCTTTAAACTCAAGTACCTAATGTGTGTACCAAATTTTATCAAGATCGGTCGGTTAATTGCAACGCAGAAATTCGCCACCAATCACCAACGACAAAAAATTATATTCAATAGTAGAACATGCATACCAAGTTTCGTCAAGATTGGTTGAAAAATGCGACCTGTACAGGAAGACTTAACAACCTAACAAACATACGGACAGATGAAAGTCGATTTGGCCTGTTAAAGCAGAGACGCTTCGCTTACTCAGTCAATTACCAAAATAAATATTATTTATTCTTATGTACTTACTTCCTAGGCTTCCAAGAACGTTTAGAGACCGGAATCGACTGGACCGACATAGAGCTGGCTACTCGGTATCACAGAAAACTTTGTGATAAGATTGACTTGCCCACTGTCACATTTTCCGAAGCACTAAAAAACAAAATAGCCAACAGTATATTTGGAAGTTTCCTAAACGAGGAATCAGGGTTTACCCTCGAACAGCAATGGGACTTTCTACTGCCGATCACGCTGTGGGACAATGAAAAGATGGCGAATTATGAAGGAAAGGTTTGCTTTCGAAATGCCAATAACGTCACTGATAATATGGTGAAGATGATAAAAAGAGCTGTCGCGCGTGGCGATAGGGAGATTTTGAGAGAAGAGATTAAAACGGTTAACGTGTTGAGAGTTAATCATTCACAGGTGAATTATTATTTGGGTGAAAGCCAAAATAATGACGCAAATGACACAATAGTGACACAAAATGTTGTGCTCCAGTGACACAATAGTTGCACAAAAATTTGTACTACAGTCACACAGTAGTGGCACAACATGGTTGCATATAACTATAAAGTTAGGGTTACATCAGGAGCTAAAATAAAAGACAATAATTAATCTTGAAAAAAGGCATTTGTTTGAATACAGGGTTACTTAAAACAAAATTATAACCTAATGTTATGTTCTTAGTTTTACGTTCGCGATTGTGACGAAAATATTGCTTTGGAAAAAAATTAAATCAACTTAAATTAAACCAAACCTCTGACATACAATTTCCTTAGCTTAGGAAGATCATTTTTAATAGACTTATAGGGCCTAAGGCCACGGAGTGACGAAATCCCATACAAACGTTTCGTTTTAATTTTTAAACGGTACAACCAAACTTCACCAAACTTTCTACACATAATCCAATGTATCATTATCTAAGCTTTTAATTAAATTTTGTAGGAAAATATTAACCAGGAACAAATAAAAGCGAATTTATTGTCAGATTTTTTTATGCAAAAGACGTTTAACTTACAGCCAGTTAAAACAAACATGTTCCTGGTTAATATTTTTTTACAAAATCTAATTGAAATCAAAGATTATGATGCATTGGATATGTGAGTTTGGTTATAACGTAAAAAAATTGAAATGAAACTCCAATTGTATGAGATCTCAGTCAACATAAAATAGATAATGCAACAGGACAGGTACTACATAATATGATGTTTTGGTGTCGCTGCTATAGCACACCAATCACCAAAGGGCACCGACTTCAAAACATTATTTAGTCCGTATCCTGTTGCATAGGTTGATGAAGTCAGGTTACTTTATTATTTTTTATTTCAATTTATTAAGTTGGATTTTTAAATATTTTTTTTATTAATCTATTTTATATGTCACCATTGTGAGATCAAATGTTTTAATACCACGTCGTTCTGAGATCGGATTTGAGAAAACTTGCACAATATCTGTATTTTCTACAATTGACACGTCATCATTTATCGGCCAAGCAAATTTCCTATTTCTTTTGTGTCCTAAAAATTTCACTTTGCAAGAAGATTTCCCGTACAGTTGAAGGACTTGTCTAAGGAAATATTTACTCCTCTTTTCCAATTTGAATCTTACAAGTATGTATGAATCTTTGGTGATTTCCATTTCGGTATTGCTGTCTTGTTTAGAACACATGTCAATGTCGGGGTTTAGATACTTCATTCCCATTGTCTTATCTTCAAGGTTCTCTAAATCTTTTTCAAGGTAGTCTAAGCTTATGAATGGAATAGTTATCACTGTACTCCTCAGAGCTGTCGTGGTTGTATTGGTTCTTTTTGGGTCTTTTTAATTTAGTATCTGATAATTCATATCCGGTATGCTTTCTTTCAGATAGTTTTCGTCATTTGTATTACAAAGTTTTTGCACTTCTTTTTCCGTGAATTGTACTAATGAGTCATTAAGTTCCACATTGTTGTATACTTCTTCTTTCTCGATAAAATTTAACACATCTTCGTCTGCTACTTGCTCGCTTTCTCCATTTTCGTCAATCTGTTTTTTTTCTTTCCTTAGAAGTCCAGTATTCTCATCCAGTTGCAACTCATAGTCTGTATCTACGCTTTGTATTTCCGGTCTTGCGTTGATTTCAAATTTGTGTGATTTTGGGCTAAAGCATTCGCAATTACCTTTTAAATTCTGGCAAAAGCAAGATAGTACTCTATATTTTAATATATGTTTATCTATCAGTACCACTTGATGTAACTTCATAGTTTCTTGTAGTGGAGTAAGCTTGGTTACGATGTTGGAGTCTAGGGGTATGATGTTTTCAGCACCAACATAAAACATTTTAACTGCGGTTTCTGTTTCTTTTAGGACTTCGTATGCTGTCTCTGCATCCGGAATATCAGTTCCAAGTGCAACTGTGAAGTCCAACTTATTTTTCACTGCCCCTCCGATACCATCGGCGGTCCCCTTTCCATGAGAAGCCTCAAAGAAAGACCAGGTAGCATTGGAAAATCCATACTCGAAGACGTTAGTACTAAAGAGATAATTTTTTTTTTCTAATGATATTGTGATGTTGGGCCATCGGAAAATAAATTGATGGTATCTACTTCTGGATAATGAAGTATAAATAAAAATCTGGGCCAATAATTCACATAATCCTGAGGCAATCTGGGCTCACCTCGACCCAGTTTTAAAGTATTATGTACTTTAAAACTGGGTCGAGGTGAGCCCAGATTGCCTCAGGATTATGTGAATTATTGGGGGAAATTGAGTAGAATGAGACTGGTTTTTCCGTATCTTTGAGATAAAAAAACTCCTGTCTGCAAAGTAATTTGAGTTTTGGAGGATCCATAATGCATGGCCTGTACTTCTTGATTGAGTTTGCAAATCCAGTTTTCGGAAAAGTCTATGTGAATGGCAATTTGATTAGATTCCAGGTTTTTTATGCATTTTTTGTATCGCTGGTACTGATGGACAAGGTTAAATGTATGTGTCTTGAATTTTTTTATCTCGGAATTAAATAATTGTATCAACTCTTTCACTGTGCCCTCCTTATCATCTTTCACCATCTTTTTTGTTTTCTTTGTCATTACAAAGATCTTTATGACCTTTATGATCAGTATACTCGTGGTCTTTAAGGATGTACATCTTCCAAGAAATTGTTCCACCCCTTTCAGTCTGATCTATAGATTTATATGAGCAAATGTCACACGTGCCGTACATACAATCCTTGTTCTGTATTTCACATACGTTTTTTGAGATAATATCATTGAGATCTTTTGTGTTTATAACGCCACAAGATTTAAGCGCATTAGCCATAAATTGCATATTGGCGTGCCTTAAGCAAACGCAAGTAGCGTTTTTGTTTCTTGCATTTTTTTAATGTTACGCATTCTTTTTTCCCAGCGCTAGCAAGGCTCACGTCATCTTGGTGGTAAAATGCAGTTATATTGTTTCGAAGAACGTTACTTTTAGGTCTTATCTTAGATTTCTTGATGCCAGTCTTTAATCCCAAAACACCTGACAACGCAGTCTTCAATTTGTATTTTTTTACTAAATCGCTACTAACTATATTTTTAGTTTATTTTTATCGTTATTGGCTAGAGTTGAATATTGATTTTTCAGTGCCTCCATCAGGACATTGTGGGCAAGTACAACCTTTTTTACGGTGTCTTTTTTAGGGGTTTCAACGCCGATCATATTTTCATTTATGAAATGGTCAGTTCTTTTTAGCGGCGTGATCTCTTCTAGGTGTATATTAGAAGTAGGCGTGATCTCTTCTAGGAGTAAGTCACCATGTGCACTGTTAGGTGCTGCATGTAGCTTTTTTGTAAGGAGTTCATAATATTCTTCCATTTTATTTAAACGTAGTTGTTGTACTTTTAAATGTCTAAAAAGTCTCTTATAACCCCTTTGTAGAGTGAGTACACTTTTACGAAGCTCTGTATTTTCTTTCCGCAAATTGCGTTCAACTCTTCTTTGGATATTCCTTGCAGTGGATTCATTCCAGGCCGTATTTTGGGGCGCTCCATCTTGCGAAGCGTTACTCTGAATAGTCTGATCAGTGCTTGTTTGTTTTGGAACATTTCTATGTTCATTAAATTGCCTCCATTTTTTCCTTCGTTCTTCTTTCTGTTCTTCTGTTAAAACAGCTGTCTTGGCTTTGTACAATTTTTTAGTCCTTTCTAAATTCTTTTTTTGTATCTCTTTAAAATTTTCAGGATTCTCTTGCTTTAACCTTTCTCTGTATCGTTTGGACTTTTCGGCTGCCGAAAGTGGCATCTGAAAGTAAAAAATAAATAACTTAATTTTTATGTCTCATTTTATCTCATGCCACTATTCGCTATTATTCGAAAAGCAATTTCAGCCGAATTTTCGGATTGCAAGGCCAAACTGTTTAACCTCTTTTATTGAAGTCGGTTAAAAATACAAAAACCTCCTAACTGTAAAAAATACTTTTCTGGAAACCGCATAAAAATATTTTTAGCCAAACGCGAGATAATCGCGGCCAAGCAATATACATACGGGTTAAACTGAGAACCGCCTTTTTATTTTAAGTCGTTTAATATACCAAAACATTCTCCTAAGTGTATTAAATACTTTTCTGAAAACCGCATCAAAATCGGTCCAGCCAAACGCGAGAAAATCACGAACAAACATACATACAGGTCAAACTGAGAACCCTTTTTGGAGTCTGTTAAAAACACAGCATGCTGGTTGCGTTGTGCGCGTTGAAACACGATATGTGGGCTTGTTGCTAACTACCACCAGAATATTAATTAAATAAAAATATCCAAATATGTAGAGCTATTAATTTCCTCAAATGTTAAACAACCTTCTTAGTGTAATCCCGACTTAATATGGTAGCACAATTGTGGTGACACAGAAATTGTGCAACTAGTGACACAAAAGTAACACAAACGTACCACAATTGTTCGGTAGCACAGTAAATAACAATTGATTACTCCGAAACTACACGTGAAATCGCATTTAAATAAACACTAAACAAAAACTCATACTGTTTTGTAAGTACCTAAAGCAAACAACCTAAAGAAACACGTGTCGAATCGGTTTTGGTTGATTTGGGGTTTCTTGTGTTTTTTATTTTGTATTCTTCCTATTAGCATTTTATGCGGGAGGGAGGGTGGTGCACGCCCCCAAATAGGCCAAAATCATTGTTTTCTTTTCAGCGGAAGTGTCACTAAATATTTTTTAATATCGTTTTTTGTACCTAAAGCTTTAACTTTAAATCATAGTCAAAACACATAACTCACCTTAGAAATCGTCGAAAAACCTGTCTAAAATTCTCTGACCACGCCGAAGCCGCTTCGAGTTTGACATCAGACTGATTCAATATGGCAGCTAACCTCTAAGTGTCCATAGACAATAGGCGTACAGTGTTGCCAGTTCACGAAACCGGAATTATACCTTCTTTCAAGTCTCTACTGTCGACGAAAATGGTAGCACAATTGTTTGAAATCACATTAAATTAACAAAAACAGTGAAAATATGCTTTAATGTGTTATTTCCTTACACAGTAAACATGAAAATAGTTGCCGATTATACTCTACTGTTGTATAATTTGATATTCAGTCCATAAATTACGTAGAAGTTGTATTGAATTACCCTCAAAGTTCACCCTATCCAAATATTATGCCATATTTTACGTGATTTATTCCAGTTTTGTGGAGAAATTATTTTATCTAGTCTGCAATCAGGTATTATTCTATATTACTTTGAATAGGGCATGCAGGGCAAATAACCATTTAATGTAGTGGCAATTTTTGTAAAATTCTATCACACATGGTTTTTAAGAAAAATCGTTGGGAAATTTTGGATTGAGCAAATGCGTCAATATTTTGGCTTTCACCCATTTACTAATACCCATCTATGCTAATTTTAGTGCAATAGAACTCTTCGTTAAAACCTATTTCTTCCACGAAGCATAAATGTTCGCAATGCTATGTTCTGGTTAGAATGGTATGGTCGCCGGCGGAATTACAGGCACATGAGACCTAACAACTTAATGCCTCAGGGCAGGGTTACGGGCGCAGTGCATGGAGCTTATTCGCTATGACCATACAAACACGTAACGCGCTGTGTTATGATATCTTCAAGGAATTATTGTGAAGTCAATACAATTAACCATCATTCTTTGAAAATATGTTCATGAATGATCATAGGCCCCCTGTTCATCATACTTGTGACGAAATGCATCTGTTCTAGGTAGAGGTTACCACTTAACATCAGGTGCTCAACTCATGCTTGTACCGTCTACTAATAACATAAACAAAATTAAATAAAAATAAACTAAGCCAATAGTTCAGGGACTCGGCAGTTTTCATGTTAACGAATGCTTACAAAATGCAATACCCGGCCGTCCCGCGCCTCTTCAGGCATCAAGAAGTTGAAAACGGCGCTATTTTGGAAAATAGACGAAAATGTCTGCAGCGAAT
This sequence comes from Selenia dentaria, assembly GCA_917880725.1. NCBI lineage: Eukaryota > Metazoa > Arthropoda > Insecta > Lepidoptera > Geometridae > Selenia > Selenia dentaria. Next base: position 9,254,842 of record OU862882.1, on the reverse strand, counting down.
AACTTTCGTCATAGAGCTTTACTTACATACTTAGTAACAGCCATATAACTGGTGTTACACAAGTGTTTTTATGAAAACGGTAAGGTCAAATCCAGTAAACCACTTTCAATGCTTGGTGTAGGTACAAGGGTACGATTAACTTACTGGGAAAGGAAAGGTACCCGAGTTTTAAAAACATATTCATATAAGTAGCACAGCATCGAATAATAACGGAGACGTGTTATAATCTGCCTGTACATATATTGATTGACATACAAGATAGTGACATATAGGTACCTACCCCCCTTCAATTTCTTTAGAATGTATAAAGATAATAGAATACTGTCGATTTATCAGGCGGCTGTCATTTATCGATATTATTATATCGTATATAATATCGTATCTTATCGTATCGACAATCCATGCATCACAGTAATTATGGTGTTACTGGCCGGTATTATGTGTATTGGTCTGCACTCTGCAGTGGATCACGCCTTCCTAAGAAATACGTTTGTACCTACGTGTGTATACACAGACACGGACAATGAATTCTACTTTTAATCTTACGCTTTAAGAATGAAGCAAAGTGCAAGCATAAAAAAATTCCTATAATAGAAAAAATATGACTAATTTCATGAAATGTTGCAATTATTATATCGGTACGTAATCGGTTTTAGAGATATGACGATTATAGAGAGAGGATCCTATAAACCCAATAATATAATGATTTATGTTAGTTCTGTATTACATGCACAAATAAAATGATATCTTACTTTTCTTTAGTCTCTCTCTTTCTAAATATTTCTTTTAATATTCGGATTTCCGCAAAGTAACGCCTGAATCAATAAATTATCTCTCTTTCTCTCTCTCTACATACTCAAATACTTCTTTCCCACAAAATAAAAATTGTGTCGATTAAAAAATATTATGGACTGGTTTGCTGGTTTGCAACACTGTGTAATGTTTTATTTGTATGAAATAAATCAAATGTAAGTTCTATAGTAACCTGCCTAAATGTTATAAATCAAGCCCATTTTTTACTTATTTTTAAAATGAAAAGTATATACCTACCTAGTTAGTACTTGTTCAGGTCACGTTGGGCTAATCGATTTCGTAATGATAATGATATGATGAAAGGTTTCAAAATTAAAAGCAATTGTAATATCAAAAGCTATCATAACATTTACTTACCTGCATACGTACTCGTAAGTGCTTGTTCTTTCCGAGTACCTACTATCATAAATAAGTACTAGAATGTTTTGAAACTTTTTTTTTCAGATGACAGAATTAGACAGGGGTCTAAAGGAATTCAAAAGTTTGCTAAGTTTAAATCTGTGCAGTAATTTCATCAAAGAAATTGATGCAAAGATGATTCCACGGAGTGTGAAATCCATTGAACTTCAGACCAACTGCATCAAGTTCGTGGAAGGATTTGCCGAGAACTTACCGCACGAATTACTATATCTGGGACTCGCTAGGAACCTGTTAAATAATGGTAAGGTGCTGAATGATGTAGAACTAAACGTCTTATTTTCCTTTTAATCAACATTGTTGGTTTTTAGATTTATGTATAGTCGCATGTATAGAGGCATGTGTAAGGTCGTGCTCTACATCTGCCAGAACCACATATTTTTCAATAAATAACCATTTTAACACAATACACGTTTAAATAACTAGTGGTAGAATTCCTCGAGATTATTTACTTTAATTAATTTATTGGTACGCTGTTACAGAAAGTGTTCAAGGTTTTTTACGGTTACCACACTGCTTAACTGTACTTGATCTGTCTGACAACGACATCTGTGATTTGGAGACATTACTAACTGCATTGGCCCGCCTGCCAAACCTTACTTCACTTATGCTGGCTGGAAATCCATGCTCAGTAAGCTGATTTTCATTGTAGTTTAATACATTTTTGATAGATGGCGCTTTATTAAATTTTAACTCTAATTATTATTTTTAGATGTGCATGGGATATGCTCTATATACATTGAAGAGGTTACCACGTCTGAAATGGTTAGATTGTCGTGAAATTCTTCGAACTGATAGACCTGCGGAACTCTTTGAGCCGCATTCTCACGACTTACGTTCGACATATTTTAACTTTATGGTGTTTCGGGTGATGTCTGCTACCCAACCTCCGAAACCAGAAAAGGTATACTTATATAATATACCAAGATTGAAAAAGTCTTTGACTACTTCCTGCTAAGTAAATACATTTAGCCCTAAACATGTTTAAACGACTTTCTACGAGTATAATATGTTTGTCTTTAACCAAAAAACAAAAGTTATAGGTACTTACTTCTATTGGATCTAAAATTTTACATTACCTATAATTTTACCCGGGATTCAGTCCGCGTATGTGTTGCCACGGATTACACCATAGTTACTGACGCTATCCTCTCCCGGCACAGCAGTTATGGCCATACATGTGTAGGCTACTTTGTAAACTTTTCACTCGTTACATGATTACCTATACAGGTTAGGTACATGTAAATTATTTTCCAGTCTTTATATTAAGTAATCTAGATTAATGAAAAAGACATGATGTACTTCCAAACCCATCAAAATCTTCTATCAAACAATATGAAACGGACATACTTACATAAATCTTATGTTAACATTTGAAGGTACTTTCATAGATTTTTGTTTTATTTTTAAATGTTCTTATTATTACAAAGTAATTATGTAAGTAATTGAAATTTTCCTAAACGTGATATCAATAAAACTTTCTTCGTTATTTGCACCAATCTTCGGAAATCATTTTAGTTGGCAAACCTCTCAAAGTCTTTATTTACTTTTGCTGAAATCATATAAGTATATACGTAAGAGCAGTAGTGAGTAAAGCAAACTTAATTGAAGTAATAAAATATATCAACCGCTAAAAATGTTCAATGGCTAAAATCAGAATTAATTGTGCAATATATTACACTTTTCAATAAACTCAATGTTTAAATCATTGAAAATTTAAGGTAGAGCCAAACTGAGCACACGTATGCAACGTATGCAATGCATCTAGACTTGACTTGAATTATATTGATACTTACTTACGCAATGTTGCGTGTGATAAGTAGGTATATTGTGTTCATACCACCTGCTCGGAAATGCTCCAATATCACGCAATATCAACGTATAAAGCAAGGCATTACATCCCCGGGGTTGTAATGTTGTGTGAAACTCCCATGGGTGTAAAGTGATTTGTATTTGGAACGATAGTTGTAGGAAAACTCTTAGTACGGAGACATCATACAGAAATAACAGAAAAAAGGCGCGATTGTAATATAGGGAGTGTGATTGTTGTGCGCCGCGTTGCTATGGGTTATGCACGGCCCCTCTCTGCGCATTCAAGGTCATACTTCAAGTTACGTTCCGCAGTCTGGTGTTTTGTGTTATTTTAACAACTTCCATAAAATGTTATATAATATTGATCGTGTTGCATGTAACTGTACCGAAATATCGAGAGCTCCAAAAGCAACTAAATCGTGGTCTACATCTCGTGAGCACTAATTATAACTCAGTTTGTTAACAACCGCGAAAGTCTAAAACAGTGCTTTCCATACAATGTTCCTTTCAAAAAATATTAATATGTCCCTCTATAGCGGGACAAATATGTTTAATTTTAATATTAACTATTAATTTATTTTATTTTGAACTATATAAATATTTTTTACGCTCTGAGTTTTTATTGTCTCGCAGTAGGTATGAAAAGTAGAGTATGCATCTCGAGGATAAAGCCTGTCTTCGTCATGGGCGGCTTGAACCCCTCGCTTCACTCAGGACTCTACATTACTCCCTCGCTTCGCTCAGGAATTTCATTTTAATCCCCTCGCACGCTCATTAACTCAAGAGTCCCCGTTACACTCAGAGTTCAATATACCGCCCGTGACGTAAGACACTGCTTTACTCCCTCCATGCATAATCTACTATTCTGATTCAATTGTTTTTATACAAATTCAAGAGTCTAGATGTCATAATGCGTTGCATACCTTCGTTGCATTCGATGGCTTAGTTTCTCTCTACCTTTAGATTTGGAAATGACATCGGGAATTTTTAATCCTGAGCCCTGACTTTATTTCTAGGGGACTACAACAACATTTCACATAGAGTTAACAGTCCCCTTCCTGGACTCTACAAGAAGGAAGTTTTTAATGTTTCGTCGAAATGAGTCCCTCGTAGAGATGTTACCACCGGCGCCGCCTGAAGAAGACGTATACTCTTCCAAGCTGCCGTCGATCCTCATCGTTAGTAAAACGGTGGTTGCTGGTAAGCACTTGGATCACAAATAGTTACTTACTTGGTGTATAGTTTAACGCAATATTTATAGTTTAGTAAAACAACAGATAAATAAAGTTTTTTAAAAAGCAAGCTAACAATTAAGGTTTGTGCTTTGGATTTCAAAATAAAGGAAACCCTATTTTTTGTAAATTTATCACTCAAATATAAACTAGCTGCGCCTCGCAGTTACACCCAGATGGTGATGGATGATGATGATGAAAAAGCATCCTGTATGTTATTCCAGCGCCTCATCTATCTTATTTCATTAAAATGCATTCAGTAGTTTTAGGTGCAAGAGTAACAAACATCAATACATCTATACAAACAAACTTTCACGTTTATAATACTAGTAGGATATAGTGTGGTGAATGTGGTGATACGGAACTCTCCTAGTCGCATGTTTTTTTATATAAATATGAATGACGGCCACAGTTATATACCATACCTATAGTATTTTTATATATTATATAATTATATATAGTATTTTGGACATTGCTTTTGATTTAGAAATATTTATGATCTGTGTTAGCGGTGCTATACCAGAAAGTTCTCGAGCACTTCTTTTGTGGAAGAGTTTAAACCTATGATAAAATGTGTTAACATTTGAATAGTATATTTACAAATGAAGTTGCTGATAAGTAAATTGATCGGTTAAAGACGCGCAACTTAATCTACGTGAAATATACGTAAATCGAATTGTGATTAAAAGTAGCTTACGTTTTAAGGTTTTACATTTAACTTACTTAAGTTTTAAACCCTGACCTGTCAATTTGAAGTTCCTTTAAGCACTAATGGGCTCTAATGTTTTTTTGCATGTCAAAATACACGATAAAAGACAATTTGACGTCTCTTTAGATAAATTTAAAGGAACTTTACAATTTGACAGAATTTTCGTTTGTGGAACGGTTTAATGTCGGATTAAGAATTAATGAAATCTTTCAAAGTTAAAGATCGTTTCTGCAACTGGCTGTCTATCTTACCCCCATACTGCAAACGTAACCTCTTTCTACGTACGCACTTATGTCACAGAATCAGTCTTCAATTTGCTACTATGAGGCAGGTGTAGGCAGGCTCCTTCACCGTGATTTGTTTTGACTTATTTTGGGGTTTATTAGAGACTCCATCGTAAATAAATCAGCTATTAATAAACCAGTGAAATTCTAAAACCCTTGAAACCTGTAATTAATTTTAAACCTTTAGAACCTTTAGATGAAGCGTCGTCTCACGAATACGATATATACAAAGATCTAACAACCAAGGATTCGCGAGAAATCTGTCACTTCACGACTTTTGAGAGCAGTCGCGTACAGTGGAGCAAAGTGATGACCTTCAATGAACCAGCTTTTAGGATCTTCTGCCCCGATCTCGTTGCTCTCAGGAATACCTTCCGGACCGCAGTTACGGTTCGGCTGATTTATTCAGTGGTGAGTAGATAGACCAGTTAAATATAATGACCCAGGATAACGTCCTCATCATATTATAAAACCCAGCGCACGTGCAAAACGGTCAGGTCTTTCCATCCTCGAAAGGGCTGACACAATGTGTGCACACACTTATTTCGTTAGTTGTTTTGCTCCCATGTGCCTAAATGTTATCTTATCTCTTAGCCACCTTTTACGCCACCCTTGTGAAATTAAACGCAAAAGTCCGGTTCTTACGCCAGGTACTGAGAGCAGTACCACAGAGGTTATATAAGCACTACGGGACCACATGGTGCGTGGTTTTGTATTTTGGTATAGGGTATTTCTGGGTCGCCTGGTTAACAAGCTACCACCTTCAATTTTGCAAACCTGTCAAGAACCACATAATGGTGTATTCCCGTAAACTGACCTTGAAAGCCAGTTGCCATCCTGGATGTAATATGATACCACTTTTGACCGCATCATCACTGACTGTCATGTGAGATAGTAGTCAAACACTAGACCATATCAGTTACAAAAAAACGACATATTAAGTAAAGAACAATCACTGGCAAACCACTCGAAGCGCTCACAGTTCACTGTGTTCATATCACTGTGATGAATTTTGATGAATTTGAAATTTTTGTTGTGGTGATAATTGAATGAGTGAGCTTCAGCTCGCCATGTCGTTCTCAACAGATTAGCAATTTTTAAACACAACCGTCGCTGCGATGGTTGCCAAATTATCAACTGAACGCTCCCGTGCTTCGCAGGGTACGTCAGTGCATCCTCAGACAGGTCCCAGACACCATAGAGTCGTTAAGCTATGTACTGAAGTTTGAACACTTTGGCACTAGACCGGCCACGGGCCTATATACTAAGCTGTACCCGCGTGATGGATTACGGCCCATACTTTACTCTCTGAGAGGAAGGCTCCCAGTAGTGTGAACGTAACAGACTGATTCTTCACTATACCTGATGTATAAAGACTTTAAAGATGAAAGCATGTGTTATCATAATATGCTTAATGTCTTTTATTAGACTTCAGTCAGTATTGTGATTCTGATTCGGAGTCTGATAATTTTACATTAGACAGTAGTAACATTTTGGAATATCAATATCTATAATATAACAATAAATTTCAGACTCCCTTAGCTAAACCAGGAAAATTGGATAAGAAAAGCTCAATAGCCTTCAGACCGCCAATGGAACAGCGTGTCGTTCTGGCCACCGTCAGATGTGCCTTGAAGAGGCCGGACTGGAGCCAGCCCTCGCAGCATTTCCACTGGGACGACTCTTTGGGCACCAACAACGCAATTCATTGGGGTGATGGAGACTTGTCTGTAAGGAAAACTCAGTAATTTACTAGGTTGTATTGAATAAGTCTGTGGTTGTAGGCCTTTTTTCTACATTGTAGGACTATTGTACTTAGGAGGTATTTTATCTAGGTGAGGAAGGTCCCTAGTACTAGGCCCAGACCAGAGATCGTATTGGTTGGTCCCAGTGCAGTGCCAGATGTCTGATTATTAGCTAACGTCAAAACTTAGCAATCTCGGTACGTGATATGTATAAAAAACAAACCGATAAATGCGTCAAGTCTGCGTGTGTTATTAATTATAATATCAGAGCATTTTTACCAAATTTAGTGGCAAGAATGTTCTGAATGTTAAACTAAACGAAAAATGGTCCCAAGGCTTTTAATCTCTCTAGAGATCAAGTAAATTATTATTAAAAAAAATATTGTTAACGGTTATCTATACTATAATTCGATACTTTTATACTAATATTATAAAGAAGAAAGATTTGTATGTATGTTTGTAACGAGTTGGCTCAAAAAGTACTGGACCGATTTCAAAAATTCTTTCATCATTGGAAAGCTACATTCACCCTGAGAAACATAGGCTATATAAGATTCATCGTCGTCATCATCATCCATCACCGCGCGGCTGAAACCGCGGAGAGCAGCTAGTGTTAGATACAAGTAAATGGCATTTAATCTCTTATTAATTATTATATTTGCCACAGTTCACAAATGCTCCGCCAAGCACAGTTTAGGCCATTCTCCAAGAAGGTGGAAAGACGATGGACAAAAGAAGGTCGTATGACGACGTTGGATTTAGGCTGTATCTTACCTGTCCTTTTGGAAATACATGAGGGGCGTATACCAGTAGACGTTCTACGATTCAGATGATGATGATGATAATGACGATGACTCGTAACTTAATTTTTCTTTTCAAATACTACTAGGATAAGACTACTAGGATACTACATTAGTATTAATATTTTCTTCCTTCACAGGTACTCCAATACAGCCAGAATATTCCAAAGCCATCTAAAGGAAGGCAAAGTGATGGGTTTATGGACAATTCTCGGCAAATACCACCAGACAACCTAACTTGCCATTTTGGTTTTGGAATCGATACTTTACGAGCTTGAGTTATTTCTACAAATAAAGCAGAAGTTAACTGATTATATTGAATTTTTCCCCAATGAGTTATTTTAAGTGGTTCCGTATTATTTTGCATAATTTTTTGGTCATTATTTAACGTGGCGTACATTCACTTATCCTAATAATGGTTACGCACAAGTAATCGTTTGGGCATAACTTTATTTTGGTACAATTATTAAAGCGTAGCTATGCTTATATTAGCGTAGATATGCTTTAAGCATAATAACTGTTAAGCATACTATTCTAAAGCCTAAATTTACTTACGCATACTGATGTTTAAGCATAATAAGGGGAAAATAAAGCTATGGAAATTTTGTGGGGTGTGCCTCTGAATTTCTATAATACTTTGACAAGTAGCTTGCTTTGAAAAATATATATCGACTAGTCATTGCTTCGACAGGACATATATTCAATAAGTATTTTTTGCCAAAAGTGCTGCAATGAAATATTAATAATATCAATAATGACACGAAATATATTAATTATTAACCTTTTAACACACTCAAACCTATGCATTAGGGTTTCATGTGTCGCGGGAGGCATGGAAAATTCCAATAACAATATATTTTAACATAACTATGACATTATCACAACTCCAAGACTCGAGAACAAATATTTCAGCTCATCAGTGTATATTATATACGTGAAACGTTATTTATGTATTAAAACTGCAGTTAACTGCAAAACGAATCTCGAAAGTCCAACCTTCCACAACTCGTACCATCCCACTGTATTTATTATCGATAGAGATTTTAGTACGTGACGAAATTGGGGGTCACTTGGATTGTGGCTTAACCATCCATTTCCTCAATAAGGTCAGTTTATGATCTGCTGGGGTCACAGTCAGTAGTTGTGAATGGCTATCGGGACGCTGCCGGCACCGGAGCGATGGAGCAATCAGCTCGAGTACTTACTGTCCTGTCTTGGATACGCAGTTGGTATTGGAAATCTTTGGAGGTTTCCTTATCTTTGCTATCGTAATGGAGGAGGTAAATATCTAAAGCTTATTTTACCTATCCCTTTTAATTTTAAAAATGTTCCCCATTGTATGTTATTAATAAAGTTATCTAATAATGTGTGACGTGTACGCCAAATTGACTAAAATAAATAAATATAATTATTTAAATTTGTAAGCATCAGTAATGTTCGTTCAAAAAACCAAGCTATTGAACTAAAACAGTCTAATGTTGTTTTCAGGCGCATTCCTCATACCATATTTCCTGACACTATTTATATGCGGCATACCACTCGTCTATTTAGAGACAACGTTGGGTCAATTTGCGAGTGCAGGATGTATTTCAGTTTTCAATATAAATCCGTTGTTTAAAGGTAAAAAAAGTCTTGACTAACAATGAAATGTCAATCATTATGCACTGTATTGACCACGTTTCAACACACAGGGGCGGGTTACGCAGTCATCATTTTAAACATAATAGGAGTGGTGTACTTTTCCTCCATAATGTCATATCCAGTGCTCTATATTTACCACTCGATGAGCTCTCCGCTGCCCTGGCAGACTTGCGGGAATTCCTGGAATACTGACAAATGCACTGAGGTAAACTAAATCAGGAATTGGGGATTATTGAACTTAGTACAAATGAAAATGTGATTATTTGCATTGCAGATAACGGCAAACTCGAGTTTTTTCTCTTCGAATGGCACTATCACGACTCCTGAGGACGAATTCTTTCAGTAAGCATATCACGTCTGTATTTGTGTTAATAAAGCTATTTAATTAGAATTTTTTTCTATCTTATCATCCGAGCGAGCGAAGCGTCTCTGCTTTAACTGGCCAAATTGTCTTTCCTCTGTTCGAATGTTTGTTAGGTTGTATGTTAGCCCTCCTATACAGGTCACATTTTGCAACCATCTTGACGAAACTTGGAACGCATATTTTACTATTGAATATAACTTTTCTACGGCGCTATTTACCGACCGATTATGAGAGAATTTGATAAACATAAAGACAAATTTGAAAAACTTAGAGCATAATTTGGTCTAGTGACTGCCGAGATAATGGGTTGGACGATTTCAAAGCTCAGACTGCGAAAAAGATCTAACATCCGACAGATGATAAATTTGATTGATATTTTAAACGTTTCAGCATACGACTCCTTCAAATGTCTCCGAGCTTTCATGAAATAGGTGGAATTGTATGGCCTGTGTTCTGGGCAAATGTCATTTGTTGGATCATAGTTTACCTCTGCATCTGCAACGGTGTCAAGAGCGTAGGAAAGGTGAGCTGCGTAATGTTTACCGATAAATCCTCATCTCTCGGTCTCTGGGCACATGGCCGTGATGTCAATCACATTCGGAATTTCCCCGTAAAAAAATAAAGTTTATTTTCAATTCGCAGATCGTATATTTTACGGTATCATTCCCGTACGTGGTGCTGTGTATTTTATTTATACGCGGTGTGACGTTGCCCGGCGCTTGGAAAGGAATCTTGTTCTACATTTGGCCAGATTGGGGACAGCTGGCGAAACCTAAAGTGAGTAAACGAAACATATCGATGTCATGGCCTAACTGCATTATGTGGTGATTGGCCTTGCGTTCCTAACCTTGAAATTCGTTTCAAAATAACTACATTGTCTGATATACAGGTATGGGTGGAAGCTGCGACACAACTTTTTTACTCATTGGGACCAGGATGGGGTGGTTTGGTCAGCATGGCTAGCTTCAACAAATTTCACTACAAAAATTTACGGTATGAAGTTATTTATTAACTTATATTATAAGTTTTAATGTTCAATCAAATCTATTAGGCTCAAAGTAAAAAAAAAATTGTAAAAATTTATTAGAATCGTGGATCAAATTCATCAATTTTATTATGAATAAAACATAATAAAATTGACCAATGAATCTTATGTGTAGTTAGAAAATTGTAAGATTTTCTGTATGAGCGGATTTTGTCTTAGTGGGTACTATCACAGGTGCCAAGTAGCCTGCCTTATAACAGTAGTTGATAACCGTTCATCAGCATTTACAACTAAAAACACAGCTTTTTGAAAAAAAAAAGTAATGTGCAAGCATTATTGTGGTTAAATATGCGGTGAAATTACTGCGCTAATTAGACTAAATAACTTTTTCTGTAGATTTAAAAAAACGCGAATGCAATGGATGACACTGCAACTGTTGTGCACGTAGGCGTGGCGTCATTACATTTGATATACCATAAAAAATATTATTCATTTTCTACCGACTTCCAAAAAAACGAGGAGGTACTCAATTCGACTGTATTATTTTAATGTTTATTACCTCATAACTTTCAACTGGGTGAACCGATTCTCAAAATTATTTTTGTTTGAAAGCTGGTGCTTCCCATGTGGTCCCATTTAAATTTCATCAAATTCGGTCCAGTAGTTTTTGAGATACACTCCAATAACTGAATGGAAGTCGGTATTAAATTTTTCAAATTGCACTTGTTCAAAGCTATTTTTGATATGGAGTACATATTTCAGGTCGTCAATAATAATCCCTTTAGTAAACAGCGGCACCAGCATATGGGGTGGGTTTGTGGTGTTCTCCGTGCTAGGGTTCGCAGCAGACCGTGCCAACGTGCCAGTGGGGGAAGTGGCTACGGCTGGCCCGGGCCTTGCGTTCGTGACCTACCCGGCTGCTGTCAAGATGATGCCGGCGCCTAACTTCTGGGCTGTCACCTTCTTTGTCATGCTGTTTTTCCTTGGTATTGATAGTATGGTGAGTATACTAGCATGTTGGAGTGTAATTTATAAGTTACCATTATGTATACTATATTATTATTAATAGCATGTAAATACTAGTGTAATAAAGAGGTAAATTTGTGAGTTTGTTTGTAATAAGTGTAAGTAAGTTTGTAAGTAATCTCTTAAACTACTCAATTTATTTAGAAGAAATTTGAGAAGGAGATAGATGTGTATCCAGGGGAAGGACATATATACTTTTCATCGCCCATAACTACGCGCGTGAAACCTATAGGCGCAGCTAGTTACTGTTGCTGTTTAGGTATATGGCAAAAAACTATTACTTGTAAAAGAGGTACACTTATGTAGGCGGTCGGTAGTCGTCTTACGGCCTTATTTATCAAGCAACTTACGGCAAATTACGGCGTAGAACATTTTTATTGTGCGCATTACTAAATTACGTTATTTAAATTTAAACAGGTTTTTTAAGTAAGGCCGTTAGGTTTTTGATGTAGATCGCCGATACTCACAAATAGTTAACAGTTAATAGTTAGTCACAGTAGTTATATTAACGTAAACCTATGTTTTTAATATCTGTAAATACTTCATAGAGTGTATGTAAGTGCGGTGGTGATTCACCTGCGGACCAATAGGCAATCTTATCGCTTGTATACAATTATTATATGACAAAAAAATTAATACTGACTAACGTGAGATTTAGAAGTTATACCTAGGCCTCACTATCGTGGGGGGCGCCTCTTCAGTAAAACTGAAACTTCAGGATTTTTCATTTATTTTTCCTAGCTTCCTTAGAGTCCTACATAACAGTTTAGTAATGTTTTCTTTTGATATTCGCATTTTTTTCCTTCTGTCGTAAAAGGTTATAAATAGGTACACCACTTTCTTTCTTCCAGACAACCTTTAAATAATGATAAATGAGGATAATTTACTTTAATATAAATGGGTACTTTTGAGAGTACTAGGAGAGTATGTTTAGAAGGTAGTACCTCACCAGTCGACTGTCCATATAACAATGAAATTTCTATTGTGTCTGAGTCGTTCGACTGATGAAGTAATAATTTTTTGTAGTGTATATACTAAGTTCTGAAGGCTTGTGATTTGTTATACATGCTCATATCTTTTACAGTTCGTCACCATCGAAGCAGTACTAACGGGATTCTTGGACGAGTTCCCAGCATTACGGGCTCGGAAACGGTTGATCACATTCGTAACGTGTATTTCCCTGTTCGCTCTTTCGATCATCTGTAATACAGAGGTTAGTAATAATAATATTTATATTTTTATATATATATTTTTTTTTAATAGTAGTTAATTATTTTTTTATAATATTAATAATAGTATTCTGTAAAAAAGTTTTTCATATCACCTATTCGCAAAGAGTAGAGTAATATATAGGGAACCTACTACCTGCCTACTCGACAAAGTCCTCGCTCGACATATCACGCTAATCTCGATTTAACAACGCATTATATCTAATCAACCCATTGGGGTTGATTAGTAGATTATGCACCGAGGGAGTCAAGCAGTGTCTTACGTCACGGGCGGCATATTGGACCCTGAGCGTAACAAGGGACACTAGAGTTAAAAGCGTAGCGAGGGGATTTCAATTTAAGTTATGTAGAGTCCTGAGTGAAGTGATAGGTTCAAGCCGGGCGGCTTAATACGGGGACAGGCTTTATCCTCGAAATGCATACTCTACTTTTCATACCTACTGCGAGACAATAAGAACTCAGGGCTACTAAAAAGCATAGGTATTAAGTTAGATGAAAAATAAATATATAGTTAATATTAATATTGAACACATTTGTCCCGTTATGGATGCTCAAAATAATGAAAGAGTCAATGTGTACGTGATAAAATACTAAACTGTAAGGACAGAAGAACACCGTCTTTTGTTTAACATTCATTACAACATTGTCGAGCAGGTGGTATGAAAAGCTATAATAAAAATAAAAAACCCCAAGAGGTGTAATGTGATTTGAATTCGGAACGTTAAAAATCACTATAATAATTTAAAAAATGTTAATTCGAATATTGAACTAGCCGGTCACAAAAAAATAAAAGAAAAAAAGTCGCGAATGTAAAGAATGGGAAACAAAAGACGGTGTTTGCTGTTTGGTGTTATTTTAACAGTTCTTCTTTCTTTTCCGTTTAGTAGTTTCATTCTCTTACACGTTGAATAAAATATATTACGTTGTCCCTTCATAAGTAGACGAATATGTCCAATATCAATATTAATTTTCAATTTATTTAACTTTTAACTAAATAAGTGTTATTAATGTTATTTTGACGGTTTAACTTAGGCGGTAGGTAAACTCGAGTGTCTCGACCAGTTTCGTAACGTTCCGGGCCACTTCGTCATAAAGCACTGCAGCAAAATGTCTAACACTTTCGAATGTTTCAATTAAATAAATGCTTTATTTATGAAGCCCTGGGTTTTAACTGTCTTGTAGAAGATATGAACAGTATTTATCTCTGTAATAATGCCTATCGTCATCTTGGGCAGCATCAAAACCTCGCTTCACTCAGAACTCTACATAAATCCCTCGCTTTTAACTCTAGTGTCCCTTGTTACGCTCAGGGTCCAATATGCCGCCCGTGACGTAAGACACTGCTTTATCCCCTCGGTGCATAATCTATTATTATCACAAGTTAATCATTGACAAACCACGTTATTCAAGTTTAGAATCTGGCGAAGGTGCTAAGGCCGACTCGCTTGTAGTTCCACGCTTTGGGCATAAACCGGCATACTCATGTAACTCGATTCAATTTAGTCTTTTTAATTAGTTTTTATATAAGTAAGGTAGGACGTGTCACATCAATATTATATAAGTAAGAAGTTATATTTGATACGTGATAAGTATTGTATGTAACTGCTTTTATGTTTTTCAAAATAATATTGTGAGAATACCTAGTGTTAACCTGGCTTTTTCACTTTATAGAATGCAGAATACTCGCTATATCTCTCCGTTGCCAAATATTAGGGGAATAAAACGGGGCAAATAAATAAATATGTTAAGAAAGCACTTAATCCATAATATTTGTTTCTTTTTAGAAATTTAGAAATTAAATTATAATTGCGAATTATCGCAATTATAATTAGGTTTCACGCAGATGGTAGTGCTTGCTTGTTACTAAATGCAGTCACGTCATAACTTTATTTCAAGTCGAAGTCGATTTATTGTGTTATATGAATGCTCATTCATTTTGAAATCGTTTGTTAGCTTTATGAAAGGGGCAAACATCAGCTACTATAACCATAAAGATAAACAGTTACACTTTCCCCCGATTGGCAACAAAGTAGCTAGCGATAGGGCGTTCGCGTGACTGGAACTCTTGAAACTTGTGTGCATGCATGTCTGTGAACTGGTTTCGCACGATATCTCGCCGCCCTCCACGCCCTATCTTCAAATAATTGAATTTGATGTGTTCTGCTAAATCGGTCCTTTATCATGATTGAAAAAGTTAACGAAACAAAAGGTAACGTAAAAAGTAACGATTACCAACTCGTGTGTGAATGATTACTTCCTTTTGAGTAAAGTATCAGAAACTATTGAATTCATTCATAGATCCTTAACCCGTTGACTCGCGATTCGCCATATTTGGCCAATAATACAATATACTTATTTCGCAGAAATCAACCTACTTTTCCAGGAACTGCAACGTGTGTGGTTAACAGATGTAAATGTTAAATTTGGCGTATTATTGAAGACACTGAAGTCACTCAACACCTAGAACCCCTACAAATGCGTAGAACTATTAAACAACATGTAAAAAACGCTTAGAGAAGCTATAGTTCTGAACTATAGCTTCTCTAAGCGTTTTTACCGGTTGTTTCATGGCAAATGTTCTGATGAACTTTTTAACCTTATTCCTTCCTCACCATTCCGATCCCGAACTACTCGTTCCGGCCTAGCATTGCATCTTATACTGTTCAAAACTTCTTACCACGAACCAAAAAGTTTGGCAGTTCCTACCTCTGTCGTGTAAGTAAATTGTGGAATGCTCTGCCGGCGTACGTATTTCCTTGCAGCTATGACCCTGGGTCTTTCAAGCGGGGCGTGAAAAAGCATCTGTCAGGTCATCATAGGGGTGGCGATTAGTGCAGCTTACGGCTGCACTAATAAAAATATATATGTATATTAGGTTATTACATATTTTATGCAATTGGCGTTTTTCAATAAAATAAACGAAAAATAAATTATAATATATATATATATATATATATATATAGTGTGTACCATTATTATCTATGCACTTTGCCATTTTGTAAATCATTCATTATCAAAATTGTGGACCTAATACAAACCAACCAAAACAACTATTCCTCTTCATTGAAAACCAATAAAAAAGAGAAGTAATTGTCAGTATTCGAAGTAAGTAAAAGGTACTGAAAATTTAGGGTATTTTTTTATTTAAATAAACCATTAGTCAACACTCAACAGCGAAATCAACTTAGAGCTATTTAACTTTATCCAAGCAAAACAGAATAAAGAACCTTCATAATCAGTCGCTCCAGTACAATATTTATGGGTCATATATAAAAAACATGTCGTTTGAGGAACCTCCTCATTTTGTCAATGTCGCAATCATGATATGTGTTCGGTCTAATTTTAAGATTCTCCCACAGGGTGGTCTCCATATAATAGGTCTTCTAGACGCTCACGTTTCGATAGCGTGCGTGCCCTTAGTCTGCCTGTTGGAGATAATCGCTGCAGTTTACACATACGGGTCTAAGAAGATTGCTAGTGATGTCCTGTTCATGACTGGACACCCGCTGAGCAGGATGTGGCTGGTGATATGGCGGTATATCAACCCTCTGATTTTAGTGGTAAGGCCTTTTATATTTTTATTGTTATTATATAATAAAGTAGACCAAATTAATTTCCAAAGTATTTCCAAGACTTTGAGGAAATAAAGTTATCAATGCCTTCGACTCAATTTTGATGAACACTGAAAAGCCGTTTTTTTTGTTTGTTTTGGTGAACAGTATATAATATAAGCATACCTATTGTTATTTTAAAACTGTGGTATTTATTTTGATGAGCACGTGTGTTTATTGAAAACAACCGTGAAAGTATAAAAATTATCCATCCATAAAAAATCCACAGCATTCGCTGAACGATGTTCTCACACAGACGACGTGGGATACTTGTAATATTATTCATGGATCATACATTTTCATTCACTGCCCAATGAAGAATGTAGAGGAAAGTAACCAAATATGGAATAGTATCCCTAATTTGGAATACCGGCATTTATCGCAAACAAATATTCCTAAACGCCAGGAGCTGCGATCATCTATCTCTTTCAATCACTTTACGCGTGTATAGGTTTCGACGTGTCAATCGAGCGAGTCCTTTGTCCATGGTGAGAGCGTTTTGTTTTGTCGCTGCGAGAAAACTTTCTCAGGTACGTAAATATTGAGTATTTTTCGTAAAGATATTGCAAATAGTATTGTGTTTATTGCTTCTTTGTATTGTATACATGTTTGTTTGAAAGTGTTAAAGCAATTTTATAAGCTAGTTTGTTATGTATAAATGTATGAATATAAATTTAAATTAGTTATAAATTCCAAATATGGACAGGTCATAGGGTCCAAATATGAACTATAGAAACCTGGATCAAATGTCTCATGTGCGGGCTCTGGGCACATGTTGATTGCGCTGGTGCAGAGTTCGACACCTGGATTTGTGATTTTCGCAAATAATTTAAGTTAAGTTTAATTTCACCAAAGTTCCTAAAAAGTATGATACAATAAATTCCAGGTTGATTTTTGATAGTTTTTCTAGTGTTCCATATTTGGGGTACCTATTCCATTATTAGATACCTTTATGACGATTTTGTTTTTGAGAAATTTTAGATCCGTACTTAATAATGATAATACAAGATTGTTACCATATAAAAACTAAATATATGATTGTTTATAATTACCATTAAAAGCTTTAGATTTTTTATATTTGTTTCATTTATGCCTAAAGAACAAAACGGTATTCCATATTTGGTTACTTTCCTCTATTCTTAAATAAACCTCATTTTGGAATTCGCCAGGCCAGCGGATGTGTTAAATTTGAAAATTGAGGAAAAGGAGGAGATTGACATAGAAAAGTCAAGGGCGGAACGAAAAACGAAAAAGCAAAGATTGTTGAGAATAATATAAACATTAAGTTACATTAAAAAAGGTTTCAATGGGCAGCGAATGAAAATGCATGATCCATGAATAATATTACAAGTATCCCACGTCTGTGTGAGAACATCCTTCAGCGAATGCTGTGGATTTGATCACGATGTTACCGTCATCGCTAGCTCAATCCGGAGGTAGGCATCCATCCAGCGGCCGTTAGAAGCGCGCGTTTGACCCTCATTACTCTATCACTTCAAAATATATACTGCACATAAGCTGTAGTGAGAAACAATAAGTAAAATTACTGCAGTGCAAGTACCGCACTTACCGATCCATAAATTTGAGTCTTGAATTCGTCATACTTCGAAAAAACTGGCTATATCGAACTTATGTCGATCATTGCAAGTAAGTTTCAAAATTAAGCGATCGGTAGACAAATTCGATCACCCTAGCATGGAACTGTTAAATTACGTTTGAGATCGTCTATTTAATCGATTTTAACAATTGTTTTGTGAGCTTTGAAAATGACTTCGATATAGCTTATCGACAGGCGACGGGAATGGGGATATTGTTTAGTTGCGTTTGATCTTACTTATATTACAAACGTGAAAGTTTGTATTTATGGATGAATGGATGTTTGTTATTGTCTTACGCTCAAACGACTGGCCCAATTATGATGAAATTTGTCGTGGAGGTAGATGGGGCGCTAAATTAACACATAGGATTATTTTCATCAACAGCGTCATCATCCACCGCCATGCGGGTGTAACCGCGGGGTGCAGCTAGTATTCAATAAAAACATAGACTTCGGCCTTCTTTTGATCGTAGAAGAGTAAAAATCTTGAAATGATAGAAGGACGCATTGTGGATTGCAAACAATTCGTAAAAATCGATATAGGTACTGTCGACAATTTGACGATCGTATAAGTCGTCGATATGAGTTCCATACTTGCTAGGGGCGATACTTACGATTTTTTATCGATCTTAGCGATTCGACAAATTTAACGACTATTACGGTACTGGCACGGCTGGTTAAATTAATGTCATTTATTTCAGGTATTAACGACTTATATACACTAAGATTTACACAAGAAATAAATTTAAAAACAACAAGAATAAAAACTTTACAGCCTAAAATCTATTCGGCATTGCCGTGACATGTCTGTCACAGCAATTCCGAATGTAGGGGCAGTCCATTGCATTCTTCCTGCAATTATTGCTAGGACCGAGTTAGAGCTGGTCCGCACTCTACGCAGGACTTGCTCGCTTGCGCACGCTCGTATGAAAAAGACAGGTTCGCATTCGCGAACATGCCCGAGGCGCTGCAAAAGCAAGTCAGCCCCAGCACCGCACTGAACGCATTGTTCTTGAATGGAATAGCGAAAGCAGCGCAATGTCATGCAGAACTTTCAAGTTATATGATCTGTGTAGATATGCAACCGCCATGGTGACGCTTATCTGACTAGCTCGACCTGTCCCTTACTAGTAAAAAAAAATATCTTGTCCTTGCAAAATTCAAAAATTATTGTAAAGTAAAGTAAAGTAAATAACTTGTAATGACAACAACGATACATACTTTCTTTGTAATTACAACTTCCTGTTGTTAGCTAAGTACTAAACTGTAAACTCTAGTTATGTTCTTTATTATTCATACCTGTATAAAGCCGGCTCCAAACGTTGGTCCCAACATAGGCCCAAAACCACCGTCCATTGTGTGGAACTAGTAAATACGATTGGCCTCAAAGTTGGGGCGAGCGTTTGTAGTTGGCCAAGTCATGTCAGTTTCATCAAGGGAATCTGCGCCAACTGCAACAAATTCTTAGTTTCATTTTGTTTCATTACAGGTGATTTCAGTGTATTCGCTAAAAGAAGCCAAGGGCATAATCGGATGGCTTATCGCGCTCTGCTCCGTGTCTTGCATACCAATGTATGCCGTAAGAGTTTTATACAAATCGAAGGGATCGCTTAAACAGGTAAATAAATATAATTACTTATCCCGACTGACTGTCTGACGGGCTGACTGACTGACAGATGGACTGACTGACTGATTCATCAACGCAGAGCCTAAGGCGCTGGTTACAAACTTAAAATTTTGTTAGTATGTTATCTACTAAAGGAGTTTTAAATGGGATGGCTTTGATGCAATGAACGAAGCTGGTTTTGGATCAACTAGTTTATATGTATTTTAAAATAAATAAAGCATGTATTTGGACTAAGTATGCGTAAAGTCCAGATATGTCCTGAGAGACCTTTAAATTCCTTATAACTGCTTTTCGTATAGCTCATCCTCTAAACTGTAATCGTCAATTCTAAATCATTCCTCCGAATTACGTTAGTAATTAATAAAAAATTATCTTCCGCCAATTCTACACTTCGTTTTCAGAGAATCCTTGACAGCTGTCAACCAAATGCTAATTGGGGGCCAGCAGAAGACCACATTCGGCAACGCTGGATATCAGGCGCAGAACAAAACAATGATATTATACTTTCGGAACTTATAATACCGTAAATAAATATAAATTAAACTCATAAGTGTGATTATTACTTTGTATTCGAATGCTTATTCTGAGTTTTCGGTTTTAACGGGATCAAAAAGTCACTGATTAAAACTACATTTCTATTATTGTTGTTATTATTGATAGAGTATCGCACGGAATTCGCCCTATTTACTCGTACATAGGTCTATGATCGAAACGTAACATTTTAGTCGACAATTCATAACAATCCACGTAACTATTCCGCTTATAATAACTATACGCTTCCTGTTCTACTACCTGTCCAAGTATTGAGCAGGTGGCTGAGCTCACCTACCTTGGTCTTGTCATAGATGAAAGATTTAACTGGGGAAAGCATATCGATAAAACATGCTCCCGATTCAGAGCAGTTATGGCTAAATTTTACATAATTAAGTACACCCTTGCAACATATTACTCACAATGTACAAAGCACTCTTAGAAAAAATTATATCATATGGGCTCAGCAGCTACGGGCGCTCTTATAAAACTTATCTTAGCCAAATTTTCAACATACAATACCGAATACTTAAATTGATAGTCCTATCAAAAATTAAAAGTAAATACGCAGGTAATTCTTACGGCCTCTTTAAATACTGTGGAATCATACCAATTTACCATAAAGTCGAGCTTAATATGCTTCTTGAACAATTCTTCCGTTCAGACATCCAGATCCCTGTAAGTCATCCTTACCAAACTCGAAGTGTTACTAATAAAAAACTAACTCAACCTAAATTTAACAACGTGTACGGAAAAAGAACATCTCAATACCTCATACCATTACTTATCAATAAACTACCAGTTCAAACCAAAGAGAAAGTAAACCCTAAAAATATTAAAAGGGTATTAAAAAAATATTATTTAAGTATTATTTAAAGTGGAGCATCTTTCCTAAGGGGGCGCGCTCACAACGTTAGACCGCTGTACCTACTTATAGGTGCCTGCGCGCCCGTAACATTCGTGCTGTATTGTTCACTTCTTGTATTGTTTATTATAAGTAAGTTAACTGGTCGAGAACTTAGTGTCTGGACAAACCTTATTTAGGTTTTTAGGCACGTTATATCCATTTCACAATTGTAACTGTTTGTTGATAATAATAAATAAATAAAAATAAATAAATATTACAAATACCGTGAAAAAAAGGCATGTAAGCAAGAATCCTTCGATTTTCAAGACTCGTGAGGTGGTGATAACTACACGCTTCATTATAATTAGTAAATGTGAGACAATTTCGATAATTGAATGAATAATGAATCGAATGAAAATCTGTATTCACTGGTAACCATAGACTAATATATATTACTGGTAACTAGTTACCAAGACAGCTCAAATGTAACGTCTTCTTCTATTATATTAATTACTTACTTTCTTACTATAGTAAGAAAGTTGTTCTTTCATTGTGCACGACGCAAAGTTTAACTATGTGAACTCCGCAGCTTATGACATTGCTGTTATAACAAGTAAAAAAAGTCGTGAAACCAACAATATTTCTTTGTTGCGTTCACTATATTTGCGTTTCACAAAAAAAACGTTGCTGTAGCAGGATAGGCCATTTTGTCATATTCTCGAAGTTTTTTTGTTAGTTTCGCAAAAATTGACTCGCAAAACTGCATACATTGCGACCGGTTTTTTTTCTGAGAGTAGGTACCCAAGATGGCGCGGTGACCCCAAAGTGGGCCTTGGCCTCCCAGAGCAAAAGACGTCATTGCTCCTTGCATTGTGCAGTTTCTTGTCAGTTAGGTTATTAGGCCAATAGGTGAAGACTGCGTAGGTCCTTCTCCACGTCATCCGACCAGCGGTATCTGGGGCGTCCAACTGGCTGCCGTCCTGCTGATGGTCGGCTAGTATACTCGCTTCACCGCTCGATCGTCTCCCATTCGCACGATGTCATATCCACCGAAGCTTGAGCACCTTAATTTCACTAATGATGTTGGGCTCCGCTCTATTATAATAAAATATTTGAAAGAGGTAAGTACATATACAGTTTGTAAGTTTGTTTGTAGGAAGTATGCACTTTATACATATGTTGGCTGTACTCACTTGGTATTATGTTGGTTTAAATTCGACGACGTTTCCACTGAGGTACTCGTACCATTACTACGTATAGAGAAGCCAACGCAAGTAAAAGTATTGTCACATTTGTGATTATATTAAGCTAATGTTCGCTGCAGCGCTAAAAAAAATATGCCGTCTAACTCAACGATTCAAACATAAAGCGCTAGAATTGATTGAAGGCGTAGTTTACTCGCGCCCAAAAGGTCGAAAGCGCCATGAAATTCGCGGCGCTTACGCGTTCTGTTCAATAAGTCGTCGAGATAGTTGTGGACCGTGGACCACAACTACTATGACAAACTGTTTCTTTGCGGTGTCTGCTCTATACGTAGTATTGGTACCTCAATGGACGTTTCTAACGCCAATATAAGAGCCAACGCGCACGCGCCGGCAGCTGAGAGCCGAGGCGTGCAGTGCGCGACGCTATGTCCAAGCGTGAACACTACCTGAGGGCCGAGCACGAAAACCTGTTTAAGTGTAACGTAATCGCATCGTCAAAGTATTTAGTACATACTGGCATTTATCCTAGTACAATAGTGGCACAGATAACCCATAGTTTGTACTGAATACGTAAACGATACGATAACGTTACACTTAAACAGATTTTCGCGCTCGGCCCACTGAAGAAGGACGTCTTATACGTTCGAAACGTCGTCGGACTTAAACCGACATAATTATAATGTGAACCGATATTATTATAAAGTGTGATACTCACGATAGTTTTCAAACTCAAAGTAAACACTTGAATTACTGAACAGATTTTAAAAATTATTTCACCAGTAGAACGATACTTTTTTCTAAAGTAAGATAGCCATATATATATTATAGTAGATTAGGATGAATAATGTTGTATAATAATATTATAAATGCGAAAGTAACTCTGTTTGTTTGTTTGTTACCTTTATTCGGCTAAACGGACGCATCACGTCACCTAAAAGTAGCGTATGTGCTTGAGTCAGATAAAAATATGATTTAGTATCTACGTAACTTTAGTCATTAAAAATTTAAATAACCCATTTAGGGAATAAAATATTAATACATGCTGTACCGCTAGGTCTTGAGGCTATAATTTAAAATGTTATTTTACAATGATTCCAACAATTACCTATGGTAATTTACAATGAAGTACCTAGTACGAGTAGTAGGGGAATCATTTAAGTTAAATTGTAAAACCATTGAAATACCCTATTAGAAGAACCAACAAATTTCTACGCAACAATAAATATTCTTTTCTACCGACTTCCAAAAAAAGGAGGTGGTACTCAATTCGACTGTTTGATTTTCATCAAATTCGGTCTAGTAGTTCTCTAGTTACGCTCCAATTACTGATTTTTACCAAAGTAATAGAATGGAATTCGGTACTAAATTTTTCAAATTGCACTTGTGTTCCTAACTACTTATGCAGTAAATAGGACGAATTCTGTGGTTCGTGTAATCTAACAAACGGCCACCAGTTTCGGACAAGTATGAAAACAAGCAACAATTGAATTGACCGTATAAACTTGAATGCTTTTCCTTTCTAACGACTTCCAAAAAAAAGAAGGAGGTACTCAATTCGACTGTATTTTTTTATGTTTGTTACCTCATAACTCGACTAGGTGAACCGATTATCAAAATTATTTTTTGTTTGTAAGCTGGCGCTTTCCGTGTGATCCCATTTAAATTTCATTAAATTCGGTCAAGTAGTTTTTGAGATACCTACTCTCCAATAACTGAATAGAATGGAAGACGGTATTAAATTTTTCAAATTGTATTTGTTTATCTACGCGTAGTAGTAGAAGACATCAATTTCTCAAAAAATGTTCATGTGCATCTTTAATACCATAGTCATTAGGCCTTAGATTAATAATTGGTCTCGCGCTAAGCATTAGGCCTTATAGGAAACATTCAGGCGATTTGAACACTCTGATACTGGGACTGCGTCCTGGATTTATGGCTCATATTTTAATTGGTTCAAACTACGAATAATAATAAGTCAGGAAGCATAATTTAGAACAAATTCCATACAAAAAGTGGCCCTTCAAACCAAAACGACGTATGATTCCAAATACAAATTACTTCCGAGGTTACAAATAGACATGCTCGGTGATTGGTTTAAATTCAGAAGGAAAGCAGGGATTGGCTCACGCGCGTGCTGCAATGTCTACTATGACAACTGAGTCGTAGCGGCGTGGACGATGTAATGCAACAAGTGGATTGGAACAAGTCAATAATATACACAATGTTTTTTAATTGTTTTTTTTATATCGGTTACTTTTTAAAATTCAGTGAACTTTATGTCCCGTAAAATATTAAGTTTTCGTCTAGAAGCAATTAGAAGAGACTCTTTTTCCGCAATGTAGTAAAGTGAGATTAAATAACCAAAAATATATTTAACTAGCTGGTGCCCGCGACTACGTCTGCGCAGGGTAAGTACTTCGAGTAACTTATTATCTTCTCCAAGGCCTCACCCTGACCAGACATCCATCTAAAAATACCAAAATATCATAAAATATGTACATGGTCAAACGCCATTGTTATAATAGAAATCCAAGAAAAAAAATACTAAGTGTATCAATCAGTAAACACTAATAATAAAAGACAGGAATTACGAGTACATACAAATATAAAATTAATCACCATTAAAAAAACTGTAATTATATTTCATCACCCTTGACGGTATTTGTGTTGCATTTCATCCCCCTTGAGTCTAGTGTATCGAGCTGTCAAAATACGAGCGACACAAACTTAAGGCACAAACAAAAATTAAACTTAACTGTAGTTACACACACACAAAAAAAAACTTAATTTAAATGTAGGCGTTGAAAACACCGCTGCTTACCCCTTCGAGGATATATAGGCGAAACCATTTGTTACGTTGTATTTAAAATAACATGTAAGTATTGCGGGCGATTCACTCAAGACTACCTCTAGATGGCATTGGTTAAATAATTATAATTGCATAAGTTGATTTGGCATCTATCGATGAATAGCAGAACATTTAATGACTTTTTGAAATATCACGCTTGTCTCTTTAGTTCAGCAACTCGCCTCTAGATGGCATTGGTTAAATAATTATAATTGCATAAGTTGATAAAAACAGGTATGCACTAGCTTTACCGCGGCAGTCTCCGAGTGCCACACGTCTTTTTTTTTTTTTTTTTTTCAAAATGAACGGAGTAAGTATATAATGCTGGTTTTCACAGGCATCTAGTCATGCTCTTGTCTTTCTAGCTGAAGTGCAGAGAGGCATTTATTTTACTACATTGGATCGGCAAGGAAATGGAATTAAAACAAAATAAGCAAAATACATTGCTGTTACATTTCAATATTCAGTTCTGTAAAAAAATATACATTAAACACAAATAGACAGACTTTATTTTGCATAGTATTGACCATCTCGGTTTGTATACGTATTTGAACATCTTTGAATATATATATATAATTTTGTTACTAATTTTAAAATTGAATAAAAGTGATTCCTGGACATTTTAATCTTGTATGGATCCTGCACCACTTCACAACACATGATGGCATGATGATTCACAGCTGTAGTTCACAATGATAAAAATTAAAATGTATGCGAAGATTTCACGTGTGCTCGCTTGCAAGAAAAATGTCCGACTGATGACGTACTGAACACGACTTTTAAGCCCCGCCTACTTGAACACGACTTTTGTTGGGTCAGTTACTGTTCCTGACTTATTATTATTCGTAGGGTTCAAAGTACTAATCCTAACCAACAGTTTCCGCAAATTGTGTACCAACCAAAAAGATAGTAAAAAAAGTTAAAAAGTTTACGTACAAAACTGTCAGCCCACGATCTGTCATTTGAAAATGTGTCAAAATTTTCAATGGCAAATATTTTAGGCCATCTAAATTAAATAATTTAGTCTGTTTTAAATTTGTAGTAATGTTATAACATAAACGAATAACAAAACTGTAGGTATCGTTTTGGGATTAAAATCAAGAAGTCTAAATTTTAGTGGTAAATATGGATAATGATGGTGAAGGAACTGAGCCGCCAAATCCTGAAGATAAGGACAAAAGAGTTAAAATAAATGTGAGTACTTTAGTAATACGAACAAAATGAAATGTGTTTGTATTGAAATTCTCGTGTGTTTGACACATATTAAACTATTACTATTTACCGGCAAAACACTCACGTTAGGGATCGAATACGTCGATCCGGGGCTCGAGCATGTCCGATGCTCATCTTTAGGGCGAGTGCGCAGCGGCGTCTGCGATCTCACGGCTGGTACTGAATCAGCCTGGCCCGAACGAAGTCGCGGGCAGTTGCAAGTATTATATAATTTGAACAGTTTTTATACGTGTACAAAATGGGAGCTCCAAGGCTATTGAATGGCAATCTGAGCTGCGAGTATCATTAGCATCGAAGCACTATTGTTTTTAATTCAACTATCTCCATTCCATTATCGGATAACCAGACGTACGGAGATTTGCATTCGTGGGGTTGAATTTTTAAATATAGATATACCACATTAACCCGTCATATCGCGGTTCGGTGGTCAAATAATCGTCGCACTAAGCATTTTCCTTCTTCTTGCTTATGAATGGAATTATTCTCCTTAATCTGTGTTTACCGCTAGTCAGAAACATGACTACTAAAGGCCATCACACACGACTAAGATAATATATATTATAGCGTCACACACGGCCCAGATACTATAATATATCGCAAGCGTACATTCTATCGGAGTCCGTCTCGGGAGCCGCACGTCTCGATCGTCCACACTGTAATATACAGAGTGTATATTCTTTATTTTGCGATGCAGCGTATTTTGTTGCTAGACCTCAGATGATGATTGGGACTATGATATGCTACAACCGCCATATGAGCTAAAAGTAAAAAACGAAGAATCTGGATAGAAACTCACATAAAACACAGGAAACACCGTGGTGAATTTAAACTTTAAAAAGATCTTTCAGAAAAAAAACAGCTTTTTCTTACATGCATGTGGCTATTTGCACGATACCTACCAGTTTTTTAATGTTTGTCTGTCTCTATGATCCAGGTAATTTCTGAAAAGGCTGGACCAATGTTGATGGGGTTTATACTGAAAGCATTAATTAAAGGGCCACGCGAACGAAGTCGCGGCTAAGGCTAGTCTAATAATATAAAATAGCCTAATTTCTTCAATAATACTAACATTTGATTTAGTAGTTACCTAGTTTGATTGATCTATACCTAGTACCTACAATCTAGAAAAACCTATGAGGTTAAGTTTAAAAGTTTTAATAAGATAACTTTGTCATACCGCTAGTTCGGTTAGTAGATAGAAAGCCTCACTTTTTCGATGATTTCCTTTATTTGATTAAGTTGATTCGTGTAAGTCAGACGTTAGTTTCTTTTAAATTTACAAAGAATATGTCTATAGGTTCGAAACAAAATAGGTACCTAAGAAATGTGAAGCTTTATTAGTTTTTGTTGTGAAAATATTAATTTGTTCGGTATCTAAAGACCAGACGTCCATTTACTGCAACGGTTTTGTCAACATCCTGTATTTGATCTTAAGATCAGTACCGGACACTATCTTAAGATGTCTTCATTATCTGCAGTAGTCTTAGCGTATCTTAACATGCGGTTCGAATATCGGTAGAATCTTAAGCTACTCGTCGTGTGTAATGGGCATAACTAGCAGTTTACTATCGACAACTTTTTCAAGTCTCAAGTGAGCTTAATCTAACTGGTATCTCATTTTGTTCTAAGTATATCTGATTCGTGTTCTATATCTTAGCTTAGACTATTGTTACATATATTTGTATAAAAAAGATCCCCTATTTCTCCTGGTCACGCTATAACTTGAGAACAGGAACAATCTCGGTAACTCTTTTTTGTTGTGCTAATTATTGTCACGAGAAGGTTTTTATGAAAGAAAAAAAGAAAAGACGGGAGGTCATGGCGAGGTCCAAGGCTGAGCCTACTACGCGAACGAAGTCGCGGGCAGTCGCTGGTTGAGAATAAAATATGTAAATTGACAGAAACAGACGGAAATATTGATCCAACATGTTGCCTCTAGTCTCAACTCGTTAAAACCCTGCTTCAGTAAAAGGTTTGCTGATTAATACTTTTGTAATTAAATTCAAATAAATTTTACTTACGACTTTAATAGGTGGAAGGTGAAGATGAGGTCGGAGAGATGGGTGAGATGCGCCGTAAAAAGATGAAGCGATTTCAACTGCCACCCGAACTTCCTCGATGGTGGCAAGCAAAAATAATACAATATGCGTGAGTACTAAATTATAAAATGAATTATTCCTCTTCTGGCTACATCCATAATTGGATGCTACTTATTTGACTTCATTCGTAAATGCTTAAACGTAAAAGACTCACTCATAAAATGTTTCGTAATTGTGTAGTTTCAGCGTTAGAAATCATTTAGTGGCAATCACTCTTCAAATAGTTGATGTTTATATGACATCAACTATTTGAAGAGTGATTGCAGGGCGTAAGGGCGTTTTAAGCTATGGTACTGTTTTAAATTTATTAATTATGTTTGGTGAAAGTTACTTATGTAGTATTAGTTAATAACTGTCCAGACTGCGTTAGTTACGTGTCTGGTTCTATCCACTTTAAATGTATTTGAGTATATAATTATTAATGTATGATTGTATAATTAATATTACGTTTATAAAATACGTAAATAAATTTGTATAATTATATAAATAAATAAATTGAGTAACAAAATGACTTTTGAGGGAGACGACACGATTACACCATATTGATGTCAGCGTCTGCGGACTCTGGATATGCACAGGACTATTATTATATGCACTTAATAGGTCGTCTATTATCTAAGTCTATACCGGTAGATATATAAAGACAGTACAATCCTATCTTGGTTTCCTCGTTCATCGTTATCACCATGTCAAAGTCCGCCTACTTCAACAGAGGCCATAGCACAAACAATTTGCGAAGAAGTGTTCGTATCGAAAGTGTCAACGCGTCACGCTTCGATGTACAAACTATGGTTTATCTGTGTCACAGTTTACCTAGACAAATGACAGTTTGTAGGTACTGTTTACAGGAAGTTTCGAAGTTATTTTTGCTAGGGCCACTGCGGGACAGCCACTGAGGAAAATCCCAAAGTTAGGCCAATACTATCCACACTTTTTTTTTTATTATCGTTTGGCTAATGCACTTACACATCCCCGCCAAGGCCGGGGGAATTTGACGGGGTATGTCGGACTCGTCCTTTACGCGCCAACTGCACCCATAGCAGCAAGCAGACCATACCGACTAAACCACCACACGCTGATTCTCCAGGCGCCTTAATGTCGGGACAACGGGCACGCTTTTGCAATCGTCCGAGGTCCCGGTGGCGTTGGTCCTCCCATAAGGACCCCATCCCGGATGGACTAGGAGTCACTCCATCCCAGCAACGGAATGACCGCGCGCGCCACCTCGAGGTCATGGATTGGCGGCAACGGACACCCCCGTGTCCGTCACCACGACCTCTGTTATGGGGGATGCAGGAGGGCTTGATACGCTCTCCTTCTACGTCCGGGTCTACGGTTGCGAATCGGCAGAGTAGAGGTGATCTCTCTCTCCCTTTCCGCAGCCTCCTTCTGCGACACGGCTTTCGACCCGTTCGCTGAAGTCTAGCCCCGCGATTCACGACCTTTCGCTTTCCACCATGGCCTTAACTAATGACGGAAGCGAGATGTCGTCCCCCACTACTGCAACGAGTTCACAGCGCTCGCTCTCCCAAGCTGGGCACTCCTCGAGCGTATGCTGCGCCGTATCTTCGTCACAGCTACAATGGTGACACTCCGTTGTCGGTTCTCTTCCAGCGATGCGACACAGGTACTTTCCAAAGCACCCGTGGCCCGTAAGGACCAACCGGAAGGTCAGCAACCCGTGCTCCCTATCCAACCAGTCCTGAAGGGTGGGTCGGATAGCCTCAACAGTCCAGTGGCCAGCCCTAGGTTCAGCCAGCCGCTCCGTTCACCTCCCAATAAGGGACTGTCGAGCGCGGGTTTTCCACGCTTGCACTTCTCTTGGCGGGGGTATCTCGCCTCGGATTCAGTGCTGCGAGCGCCACTCATACATACACGCGTAGACCTCGGTCTCCAAATCCCAGATGGGGGCCCCGTAAAGGGCCATGAAAAATACCATCCACACTACCCAAACTCCGTAGCCAAGTTGAATACACGATGGCTTCGTCCAGAACGGAGGGTATGGCTCTAGAGCTGCACAGACGATAGTTGAGTCATGTTCTACGTCACTCATTGAAACAACCACCAACATACCTGGCCATAATCCACACGTTAGGCTATATGTAATTAGTCACTACTTGGAAACAGATAATATATATGAGATTTTATAATCTATTCAGGAGTTAGTAACTAATCACATAAAATTAACCTATATTACCCCATAATACACTTTTGACTAAGCTATCAGAAACTGACACATCTTGGACAGAACTCTATTGATAGAAGATAAGTCATCGTTACGATCTTGACGTAGGCGAAGATCTTATTATTTTTTCTATGCGGTGACCAAGCATATTATTTCACCCGCGTGGTGATTTATGATGATGATGATGATGATGAGAAGTATCCTGTGTTAATCCAACATCAACCTTCATACCAATTTTCATCAAAATTGGCCCAGCCGTCTGGTGAGTGAGTAACATTACACACAACACAGAAAATCCCATATTATACCGACCACACTATAGCTGGAATAGGTACGTAGGTAGGTAGGTGGTACGGAGGTAATAGCCATATTTGAATTCTTCACATTCTATTTTTACGATTACCTAATGCCCTTTGCTCGCACCGAGATACGCGTTTTGTTATTAAAAAAATCGCGTGGATTACGTAGGCAGTTCAATAACAATAACAACCTACATTTATCTCCTCATCATGACAGATTGACGTCACTATCACGGCTTACAGCATTATTTTGACCAAAAATTAAGTACCTATATCCTCTAAACTATAATATTGTAATGTAAACATTCTAAGCACGTGCTCACGTGACCTCGCGCAGTTATCGACACAACATCTCTATCCGAAATAGAAAATGGTATGAAATGACACCAATAATCGGAAACTATAATCCGATAGCAAATGGTACGAAATAACGCTATTCTATACTTTAGGTACACATCATACGTACGTGATTTTTATTACTAAGTAAGTATAGATAGACGTACCTACTTTACTACCTAAAGCTGGAACGATGTATGCTTTTCAATACCGTATTCACGTCGTGTTATGGTGTCTGCTACCAAATACTTTATATCTCTACATGCTATCGAAATATTAAACTATTTATTACCTACGTTTAAACTGAGACCAGTCAAAGATTGATATAAGTACTTAATAAGTATCTTGATCTTCGATAACATGCGTATTTGATCTTGAACAAGTACAATTTGAAAAATTTAATACCGACTTCCATTCAATTCAGTTATTAGAGTGTATCTCACAAACTACTGGACCGAATTTGATAAAATTTAAATGGGACCACACGGGAAGCACCAGCTGTCAAACAAAAAAAATTGAGAATCGGTTCACCCAGTCGAAAGTTATGAGGTAATAAACATTTTAAAAAAAACATGCTATCGCATTGAGTTCCTCCTCCTTTTTTGGATGTCTGTAGAAAATAGATCACCAGACGGGTGCAATGCTGAAAAAATATATTTACTCGTGGGATGAAATCTTAAAATACTATTCAAGTGTCTAGGTGCTTGTGTGGTGTGAAAATTAAATATTATTAATCGTTCCTAATATCCGCCGTGCCTTACCGCCTAGTAGCATAGGTACAAGACATACACGTCTTCATAGATTATTAAAAATATGCGCATTCAATTTATTATTCTATTATAATATAATAATCTATTGATTATTAAAAATTCTTGTTCATTTTATTGCATTCTGAACTTTTCAAAGGTTGACCCGATTTATAAGTAGGACACCCAGATTTTTCAAACTAGAACGCTCATGCACAAAACTTTCAATGTCTAATTATTGGGTGGTGGTCTGAAGGACGCCTTCATGGCATCCGACTGACCCGGTCGTGGCGACGTTCGCGCTATCCGGGTCACGTGGACGAGCCCGAGCCCGTGAACAGGTAGAGGTGTACGGCCTTGGTAGTGGACCGATAGTCCACTACGCGTGAAACCCCGTCGAGGAACAAAGAGACGACGGCACCTCGAATACTTATATCGATATTTTATGAATATACAAAAAGCGTAAAACGCAAAAAATACGCTTGCCCGTTCCGTAGCCATAGTGTGAGTTTTTTTTAAGGTGATTGCATAGCTAGTACGTGTCTATACTAAAAGAAAAAACTCTTTTTTATCTGTTAAAATTGTCCGATTTCAGAAAAAAATAACGTACGGGCATAGCAAACAGTGTCTTGATTGCATGAAAAAATCACCGAAATCGCACAATGTTAAGAAGTAGAAAAGAGTTTTTTCTTTTAGAGTGGACACGTACTAGCTATGCAATCCTCTTAAGTACGGTAACGTTTTCAATACGGTGTGCGTATGGCTCTGACACAATATTTAATACTAGCTGCTCTCCGCGGTTCACCCGCGCGGTAATGGCTTATGATGCTGATGATGAATCTTATATAACTTATGTTACTCAGAGTGAATGTAGCTTTCCAATGGTGAAAGAATTTTTGAAATCGGTCCAGTACTTTTTGAGCCAATTCGTTACAAACATACATACAAATCTTTCCTCTTAATAATATTAATAGATTACCGTGGCTCTGATGGCTCAGAAACAGAGCTGAATATATGAATGTAATAATATTATGTACTTATAGTATTGCATGAAAAGGACAAAACTAGTTTTGTAGTTGCCATACAAACTATTATCTATATTCATTGCGATACTCGTAAGTACGTGCTTCTATTGTTGGTAGACGTGAAAAAAGTCACATTTGTTCGTCCACTCCAGTCTCCAGTCTGTTCAGTTTACAATAATCATTTTACGTTAGATTTTGACTGCAGCTGTAATCGTGCCGTTTTCACATAATTTTATGTAAAGTTCGCTTTTTCCTGAATATAATCGCATAAATTCATAAAACATGTTTTATCACCTAATCTCCCCAATTATTTACTAAGCATAATTATTAATTCCATAATGTTCCTTCCATCCACTTCTACAGATTTATTATACAAATTTATGACTAACCTACACTCTATCGCATTTGTAAAGATGTAAATAATTCTACATACTTAGGGTTGGTGTGTATTCTATAAAGATTACTTGCTCGTTGATTTTCATAATTATTTTACATTGGATTTTAGCTGCAGCTCTAATCGTGCCGTTTTCACATAACTCATGTAAAGTTC
The DNA here is from genome assembly GCA_917880725.1 of Selenia dentaria. Taxonomy (NCBI): domain Eukaryota; kingdom Metazoa; phylum Arthropoda; class Insecta; order Lepidoptera; family Geometridae; genus Selenia; species Selenia dentaria. The sequence goes on along the minus strand of OU862882.1, from coordinate 9,221,046 downwards.
GCTTTTGTCCTGAATATAATCGCATAAATCTATAAAACATGGCTTATTACCTGATCTACCATAATTATTAATTCCACATTGTTTCTTCCATACACTTCTAAAGATTTAATAAATTTAATGTTCACTATATCTCATGTGTAAAGATATGCATATATCTACATAGTATGATATGTGTCTTTAAGATTACTTGTTGTAACAATACTAATGTACGTATCGAACCCATATGCTTCTGAACTCTATACAAAAGTTCAAAATTCTCTTATTCATAGTTGGATGATTGTCAGTTTTCCCCCTCCCTAATTCTGCAAAATACAAACCATCAAAAGCTTCACTAGAAAGTACATACAACCGAACAATTAACAGCAATTAAAACTGGCATTGAGGGTGATTCAGGTGCCGATGGGCTCATCAAATGCGCGGGAATTACCCGCGAAAGGTGTCAGGCCATAGATTAATGTTCGCGTGTGAGCACGTGGGGTGTCGGCGCCGGGCCGGGTGGTTCCTTAAGCCGTAATGGCGGCGGCAGTCATTGCACCTTCGGCCGCGGGAGTGGCTACATGCACCTCATACAGTTCGGAAGATGCAACGCGCCGAGTCTAGTGCTTCCGAGGGCTCCTTCTGGACAACAATAGAGCTCCTCGCCGGTCGGGATAGAAGGCGAACTGTGTCAATTGGCGACGAAAATGCCGAAGTCGTCGATCTCCCGAAACGAGGAGCGTCTTCACTCAGGTGCCTGTTGCTGATACAAATTTGAGCTTTATCTACTGCACTCATTAGGACATTTTCCTCATAACATATATATACGTGACTGATGAATAATTATGGACCACGACAATTTACAATAACATACGTTTGCCAAAATTTAATTATTAAATAAAGAAGTTTAAGCGTTGCAGTTCATTACGCACACATTAATTCTACTTATTATGACAGCACCGTGAGGACTTTAGCACTTGTTTTGACTGTAGCATTAATTTTTGGAGATGTGTTTGTTGGGGTGATATTATTAAAGATAGCGGGCTATTAGTTCTAATTTAATTTCATATTTGATTACATTTTTTATTACTTATAATATAACACTTGATACCGCATTTCTGCGAAAATATCTAACGTGATTCTCTGTTATTCTGTTGCTTATTTGTTGTTCATTCTGTGGAATGTACTTTAAGATGAAAATTAAAGAAATGAATACATAAAAACAGATTCCAAATAATAGGTTACCTATGTAATTGGAGTTTTCATAACCAGCATTTTTAGATTTATTTATATGTGGATTGGCGCGCAATTCGAAATTCAAATTGATTTTATTTGAAAGTCGTGTCGTCATAAGTCGTAATCATATTAGAAAAAAGTATGCAGGAAATAAAAGATGCGAAATTTTATTAAATTGTTTCAAGATAGCGCTTGAAGCTCCACCTGGATTCTGGATCTGTCAGCATTTTGTGATTTTATGTATTATATATTATATATATATAAAAGAAGATGTCCTGACTGACAGACAGACAACGCACCACCACTGATCGTAGAGACTTGAAATTTGGAGGGTGTACTGTCCTTGATGCGTAGAGGTGTACTAAGAATGGGTTTTGAAATTCTACACCTAAGGGGGTCAAAAGGGGTGAAAACGTTTGTATGAAACTCCTTTGTTTTTGGACTAATAGTTGTGAAAATTTGTATTTGATAGGTCGGTCAAAATAAAAAAAATTGAAATTATATTTTTTGGATAGTGGTGGTTTATGAGGGTGAAATGGAGGGGTGATTAGTTTGTATGGAAAGTTTTTTGTTTTTGAACATACAGTACATTAGCATTTGGACAGTTTAAAGTGATGATATCAATTTTTATTGACAGGGATGACTTCATCATCAGCCTGTAGCAGTCCACTGCTGGACATAGGCCTCTCCAATTGCACGCCACTTAGGGATGACTTAAAACGGCGGATATTTTTTATTTCATATTTTTTTTGTTTTGAGCTACAGTGATGAAAATTGATAACTGGATAGGTAATTTAAAATAAATACTGATGCTTTCAATATTTTTTTCAGGGATGACTTAAGGGGGTAAAACGAGGGATGTAAAAACTACTACATATTATAAACTGTAGAGGTAAAATTTCTGTACAATGAAAAATATGCTAAAAACCGAGTCCCCTGACTCGGTGAGATGTAAGGCGTGACCATATAAAAATTCGTACGGTGGTAGCTTATATCCCTGATCAACATATAGGATACTTTTGATCCCGGTAAATTAAAGAGTTCCCGTGGGATAATTAAAAATCTGTAATTACCGTATCCCGCAAGGACAAGCGAGCGAAGCCGCTGGTGGGTCAGCTAGTAGGTATACAAGAATCTAAGTCCTGACTGACAGACAACTCACAGCCTAACAGCTGGTCGTTGAGACTTGAAATTTGGAGGGTGTGTTTGTCTTGGTGGGTAGTGGTTTACTTACAAAGGATTTTTCGAAATTCAACCCTTCAAGGGGTAAAAATGGGTGAAAACGTTTGTATGAAAGTCCTTTGAATTTGAAGTTATCCGTGTGAAAATTTGTATTTAAATAGTTATTTCTTTTAAAATAAAAATTGTTGTTCCTTAACATTTTTTGCTAGGGATGACTTACGGCCGGTGCCCATAACCTATTTATCGGCGGTATACCTCACTAGAGATAGATATTTGAAACTATTTGTATGGGCGTTATGCCAAATTTCTATCGGTAGTAAGGAAAACTGTGGATAGATAGACTATTGGGAACCCATTAGAGAGGTGAAGTAGGGGATGAAAATGTATATAGAAAAATATTTTTACTGTTAGGAAAATTTGTTTATTGATAGTTCATTAAAATAACAAAATGTTTTTTTTAAATATTTTTGGACAGGGATGTCTTAAGTAAAATGGAGGATAAAACTGTGTACGGAGAATTATTTGTTTTTGAACTTATCTTATATCAACTTTTGTCAAATATCACACTTAATGACGGGCAATAGCCATGAAAATAGCTCTAAATTTATTGTTACAATAATTCATATTTATAATTAAAAACACTACTACACTATTGAATGACCAAACTAACATGGCATCATCTTCATTATTACGTATAAATTCATATTTAGGAAAAAACTCTACGCGGTAAAAGTTGTGGGCAAAAGCTATATTTGCCTATCTAACACCAAAACTATCGTAAATGATGAAATGTCTGCTAAACGTCTGATTAGTTTACACATTTATCTACTCGGGCTTATGCTTTTGTTCCGGTTCAAAGTGCTCTCCAGATAATGCCAGTATCTGCCACTTTGCGTCATTTGCACTCCCATTGCTCTAAGATAAATATTTTGCAAGTGTAGTGTTTGTTATCACTTCTTAGTTTTAATATATACGCATTCCCGGCCAGATAAGTTCGGAGGTTTCATGATAACGTTATTTTTTTTCTATTTTAGGCCATTCTAATTGTTCCTATTTTTTTATTGTCTACTAGCTGACCCGGCGAACTTCGTACCGCCTAACAGTATTTTTTTAAAAAATACTTATTCTGCTATTCGGGACGCCGGATCAGCTAGTAAAGATAAAAAAAGAAAGTTTAAAGTCAACAATTACATTATGTCAAAATATAAAAATAATAAAATACATACTTAGATAAAAAAAAAGCTTCCAATTCCGTCTTTTTTCGCTTTTCAGCGGAAGTGTCACTAAATATTTTTTAATATCGTTTTTTGATAATGGATTTCCGCAAAGTAACGCCTGAATCAATAAATTACCTACTTAGATTTAGCGATATTATAGACACACACCAAAGAGACGTTTACATTTCATGTGACATTTTATCTTAACATTATATAACCTTGACATTTTACAAATGTAAGTTTACAAGTACCTATTACGAAAATACTGCTGGACCGAATTTAATGAAATTTAAATGGGACCACCTCGGAAGTATACACTAGCAAACTAAAAAAGAATTCAACATTTTGCAAATTCAACATTGTGGTCAAAGTCAAAGTCAAAGTCAAAATCATTTATTCAATTTAGGCATCAAAGACACACTTATGAACGTCAACTTTTCATTATAATGTACGTTAAAGACTCTACCGCCGCGTTCCAAAATATATAGAGCCCACCGAGAAGAAGCGGCAAGAAACTCGGGGCCATTCTTTTTATATAGATGTTTACAATGTTTCTTTCTACTTAGGTACTACAAATATTACATTTTATGGGTGGCAGAGTGACAGCTTGCCAGAAGTGGAGTATTCCAAGCATCTTTATCTTCTACTCGTATATAATGTCGAACTTTACAGTAAGCTTTTTTTATTAATACGTTTTTTACAATCAACTTGAATTTGCCCTCTGTGAGCTCAGTTATGTGTTTTGGGATTTTATTGTACTCGTAAAAACGCACACAATTTCCTAGGAAAGACTTATTAGTCTTCGCAAGTCTAAAACTAGGTACGGTTTTCCTATTTGTATTTTTAGTATTAAAAGTGTGGTGATCACTATACTTATATTTGTGTAAATTTTTACGAACATACATTATATTTTCAAATACATATAAGGAAGGCAACGTTAATATATTGATTTCTTTAAATAAATCTCTCAAAGATTTACGGGGATCCATTTCATATATAGCTCGAATAGCACGTTTCTGTAGGATAAAGATGGTCTCTATATCAGCCGCTGAACACCATAGCAATACCCCATATGACATTACGCTGTGGAAATATGCAAAATACACTAACCGAGCCGTAGAAGCGTCTGTTAGCTCTCTTATTTTACGTACCGCATATGCAGCAGAACTGAGTCTCCCAGACAGGGCATTTATATGAGGACCCCATTGTAATTTTGCGTCAATTTTAATGCCTAGGAAGACTATTGCCTTGTCCATTAAGAGTTTAACTCCATCAAGCGTAACGTTGGACTCCAAATATGGAACAGTAGGCTAAGAAAACTTGAAACATTTTGTCTTTTTTGAATTCAGAAGTAAATGTTTAGTTGAGAACCATTTAGAGATACTAGATAGAGCGTTGTTTACTTCAATTAGTCTTTCACATCTACTTTGAAAATCAGAGATGTGTCATCCGCAAATAAAACAATATCACAAAGATCCTTGGCCATAAGTGGCAAGTCGTTATTGTATACTAAGAACAAAAAAGGCCCTAAAATGAACCCTTGTGGAACACTCATTTTAATTATAGATCCCGAAGATGTTACACCATTTATGCCAACCTTTTGCATCCTGTCAGATAAATATGACTCGATGACATCAAGCGCAGCTCCGCGAATACCATAATGGAAAAGCTTTCGAATCAGTATACAGTGTTCCACACAATCAAATGCTTTAGGGAGATCACAAAAAACACCAATAGCATCATGTGAGCTCTCCCAAGCATACATACGTCATTAACAGACATACGTCATTAACTTCACACCGGCATCCGTAGTTGATCTTGTTTTTTTTCAAAGATCTTACTCAAAATTGGTAGTATAGATACTGGTCTATAATTTGAGGGGTCTGTTTTCTCTCCAGCCTTAAAAATTGGAGTGATTCTACTACATTTCATAAAATTAGGAAAGGTACCTCTATCTATACAAAGATTTAATAAGCGGGCCAAAATAGGACCCATAAAACTAATAATTGGCTCTACAATTTTAACTGATATTTCCCATAAGTCTTCAGTATTCTTCATATTTAAGCTTTTAAATGTTTTTATAATTTCGACAGTTGAAGTATATTCAAAAGAAAAACTGGGTACTTCATTCGTGAAATTAGCTTTATGAATAGCTTCTGCTGCATTGTGGCTAGAATTCAGTGACTTGGTGACTTCCAGAAGGGTTTCAGCGACAGAGGAATTATTGCAAAGTCGAACCCTCAATGAATGGACTAATTCATCTGTCCGAATGTTTGTTAGGTTGTACTCGTGTACTTATAACCTACGTTTGTACCTACAGGTCGCATTTTCAACCAATCTTGACGACTTGATGTGCATGTTCTACTATTTTTTTTTATTATCTATGGTGTCTTTTAAGTGACTGAAGACCGCACCTGTCCTGTATCCAGGCGCCGCGTTGGTCACCGGTGACCTCGCGGCAGACCTGTTGTTATAGTGAATCTGTGTGCCAGAACTGCCAGAAAACACGTTGTATTTAGGTTTCACGGTACGGGATGACTGGAGTGGAGCTTTGGAACATTTCGCCCAAATGGTTCTCAGAAAATAGAAGAATTTTCGAATTTATAGATCAAATAAGGAAAAACTTTTGAGTGCGATTTAGTTTCACTATAAAAATTTGACTAAAATATTCATATCTTTAACACATTAATATTATTCTTTTATCAATTTATTTAAATTTTAGTAAAACTGAATAAAGTCTTGTCGAAATAAGTATGTGTATTTTTTTTCTAAATTTAGATGAATTGCCGTGGCTGGGTCACCACGGTGGAGCTAAGAGGAACCAATGGGCCTGCCAGTCATAGCAGATTGCTGGCGGGCCCGAGGTGGGACCGCTCCTATGGGCTTTGCCCTCCAAGTCCACGTGGGAGCGGTCACTGTAGGTTGCGGTGGTGTATGGGTGTCACTGCAACTGAGGCGGGCTGCGGTGTTGTATGGGCGGCACCGCGGCTGAGAGTTAGAGGCCGCGGCGGGAGAGGAGTGCCGGTATTACGATTAGCCGCTCTCCCTGACTTCCGCGGCCTTGACGGGGCCGCCACCGTTAAGTGGCGGACGCGGTGGGGTCGCAGAGGAAGAAGGCTGTCGGGATTGAGAGGCGCCGCTGTCCCTATCCTCTGTGGCCGAAGTAGCAGGCGGTGGGGCTACTCGACTGACCCATCGTAGGAGGACTTAGGACGCCCAGCCTAGGGGGAGTCTGGCGTCCATTTGCGGGTTTGGTCCCCTACTGAGGCGGTTGCGGCACGCTAAGTGTTCTGGCGTGCTGCAAGAGAGAAGGGTCCAGCAACGGACAGCCGCGACGGGTTCGCGGTCGTGTGCGAAATCTGTCCCGCGTTCCCGCCAAAAGCGGCAGTGACACCGCAGCACTGCAGGTGGGTATGCGGCCCTTCTGGCAGAGACTCTCACATAACCGCCGTGCTACCCCCGGGGCCGGTGGTATCCATAAAGGATTACTCTGCGAAATAAAAGCTTTCTAGTGGTAAAACAATTCTTTGGTCCAGTTATTTAGTTGTTGGGTTTATCCGTTACAAACAAACTATCAAATCTTTCCTCTTTATTTATTAAAACAGGCCAAGGATTAACACCAAGGTACAAATAATGTAGCCTCGTTTGTACTGGCGCTAATATTGCATATCTTAACGTGCCATAACTGTAATACGAGTAGTAAGGTAAGACCTATATACCTATAGTATGGCAGACTATATTGTGGATATTGATGTTTTCTATAAAACTGCGATACATTACTTTGCTCTATTGTCAATAATTTCCGCGTACGTGATCAAATTATGTTTTTGATATTTTTTCGCACCTTGGGTTACATTATCGAAGTTTTCATACGGATCCCTAACTTTTTTGAAAATGTTATATATCCTATGTTACTTTTTCTTTTAGCTATCTAAAGGCAAAATAATTTTTGAAAGCGATACAGTAGTTTTTAAGTTTATTCGTTACATACAAAAAAAACAGTGAGAATATTATAGTCAAAGCAGACGCTACAAAAATGTGGGGCTAACACGAAAATTTGCATTAGTGTAACTTGGTCGTATCGTTGTATACGTCAAATCAACTCCTTACCTAAGTATATAAATATAACTAATCACTATGCAAATAACCCTGTCATAACATTTTATCACCCATTACTGTGTTTGTGCTTTTTTCACAATAGAAAACAAGAAATCCGTCAAACGAAACTTTGTATTTCATTTTTGGGAGCGATCCAGCGATTGAAAGACTGATCGTATAGCATGAACCACGTATATCCGTATGGTTCTATTCTTGCTTTCATCATTATTATTTTAAAGTGCAATACTAGAAAAACTAAAACAGTTCACAGTAATTACGGATCAGTCTCTGTCAGCTCAGCTGGTAGCGACCCTGCCTTCAAAGCGCGGGATCGAACCCGGGAAGATTCTGGGCAAATATATGTGGGTTGAACAGAAATGTTTCTTGTTAGATCTTGGATATTGTTGCGATGTATTATTATAAGTGTCCATGCTACAAACCCCGTGTGTCGGAACAGAGTGGGTTTGTGGGAGAATATACGGGTTATATCCCAGTGCACCCCTGTACTTACCAGAGTTGCATAATCCATCAATACGTCACTGTCATGCACATGAAAGCAGAGATAGAGCAGCCAGCGAGGCTTTTCGTGACTTTACTTTAGAGCAATCGGACGTTAGCCCCTACGGACCCTATGTAAAGATTTAAATTAATAAATCGTGTTTTTTATAACCACTGTGGCCGCCTCGCGTAATTAGCGTCTAAATGTTGTTATGTAATACGTCATCATCTCGTCATATCATGGGTGTGTTTATTGGCATATGATTAATAATACCTACTATTCACACAGATACTCGTTTACCACAGACACGCCCCTTTCTTGTTATGAATAAAATATTAGATAATATGTTTATTTTTGTCATATTTATTTATTACTAGCGACTGCCTGTGACTTCGAGTAGTAGGCTCGGCCTTCGTTACGAAGCCTTTTACGAAGTATTAAAATACATTTAAAAAAAGGATTAATGATATCGGTAAAGCCGTTTGCAAGGCAATAGCGTGACCAGGAGAAATAGGGGCTCATTTCTTTATATATATATATATATAATAATAATAATAATAATAATACCGCAGGGGCGGCTTTGTGGCGAGCCGTCGGTGAGTGGCGACACCGTGGACCCTGATTCTCCCTGGGGCTAAATGAGACCCCTGACCCCCGGCTTGCCTTTATTGGCTGTCTGGGGGTGGAGACGCAAGAGCAAGTAACAAAAAGCTCCAAGGGTGGAAGTGTTAAAGGGCATAACGCCGGTAGTAGCGCTCTAGTGAAACCGCAGCACACCTCTCGACACCCTTTAGCCATTCACACCAACGTTGCCCCTTTTGTCACCATTGATGGTGGCTTTTATGGGGGGCCCGTTTAGTGAGTGGCAAGTCACCACCTGCCTAAATATTTTAAGATGAGACTGAAATTGGCAGGTGCCGTAGTCTCGACCATAGCCCACTATCTCCCGTATCACTAATAAGTACATTTCAATAACCATGCCATTTTAACCATTTTTGTAATAGATAACCTGTAACCTTCCATCCAAAATGTTTCTGTTTTTATACTACATTGTATTTTTATATCAAACAGGCCTCTAAGTGTTGGCTACAGCCCCACTTATGCCTTTGTAAAGGACCGGGTGAAACCCGTGAAATTGGTTGAATAAAAATAATAATAATAATAATAATTTTATTTGAGCCAAATAAACACTTTACAGTCTCATAATAACTTAAATTAACATCGTATTAACATTCTCTTTATACTAGTATACATAATATTGTTATTTGCCCTGGTCTCCACACTAGGATTCCCTGTGTCGAGGAAACTAGTTTCACATACACTACGTGAATCATTTTATTACGTTACAGTGTTCTGTATCTTATTCAGTCATAAATGTACTATAAATATAATCTACCTACTTAATATTAAAAACTACTTCACAGTACTGAATTTAGTTAGGATATTTATTCTATGAAGAGATATTAATAATATTGTTGTAGTTGCGAATATATTTTATGTGTTGTCAATTGTGTTTGTTTTAGTTAGGTTGGGCTGTAATGAGTGAGTTAGCTAGACGTTATTTTACTTGTCTATCTGTAATAATTTCTCATTTTCTTCATAGGTCAGAGCTAGTAACCATTGCCGTATGGCTGTTTTACATTTTTTCCTTGTAAGTTTGTAGATATTCAGTTGTCTATTTATTTTTGTATATAGATAAGGTGCTACCCAAGAATAGGACCGTCGATAAAATTCTGTATGTCGGGTAGGTACTTTCCATCGGATATGTCTACGGCAGATAATGGGAGTCAGGTGTGAGATTTTATGATACCTTAAAATTACAGCTACGATATAAAGTTGTCTAACCCTTAAGTGCCCACATTCATGGTATAAGTCATTTGTAGGATATTGAAATGACTTCTTGTGAACCACCTTAAGAACGGCACGTTGAGCACGTTCAAGTTTTATAAGGTATGTTTTAAAAGCACCGCCCCAAGCAGCAATGCAGTATTCCAATACAGACTGACATATCGAGAGGTACATTAGTCTTACAACATCCGTATCGGCTGATGACCGGAGCCTTTTAAAAACAAACATAAGTTTCCTGACCCTATCTGAAACGGTCTTAATATGGGGTCCCCAGGAGAGCCGCTCATCTATAATGACTCCTAGGTACTTAAGAGAATGTACAAGTTCTATCTATTATCTATTACAATTTATATCTATATTATATATACTATATACATATATAGTATATATATAATTACCCGATTGCGACGAAGTTCAAAAAGAGGGTGTATTCCGTAGTAGAGTTAGTTTGTTTTCATTTTTGTATGAATTGAAGGCCACTAAAGTCTAATTTACATTACTTTGTCTTGTAATGGGACTGAGATATAAGTTTATCTTTGAGTTATGCAATTGTATTGTATGTATAAATAAACCTTCCGCGACACTTCTTGGTTTTGAAACCATAATACCAAAACGCCAGAAAGCATTATTCTGGCACGCGTACAATATCATACAGTTCACTAGTTTTATTACGCACTTCTTAGAAGTAACATGGCATAGCAACCTACAATTGAGCGATAAAAGCATGAAGTTTATTATTATAAAGTTGATAATATTTTTCACGAGAGTTGAAGGTTTATGACCTCTTCCGGAACATGATCCACAAAATTGATTATATTGAATAAAAAATAGTTAAATAAAAAAGGTAGTACCTTTTTTTATGATTACTTATTTTTTATTTGATTTGTTACCTACGTAAATTACCGTTATTTATTGAAAACTATAGGGCCCGCGACTTCATTCGCGTAGTACGATCGACCTTCGGCCTCACCATGACCTCCCGCCCTTTTTTTAATGTAAGAACCTTCTACGAAGTGTTAGAAAACATTAAAAAAAGAATAAATGAAATCGGTAAAACCGTTCTCAAGTTATAGCGTGACTAGGAGAAATAGACACGTGGACAATGGAGAAAAATTTTTATATAAAGAGATCCGTCAGCTGCTCGCTCTCTTGGTCCATGAGATACGAAGGCACAGAATTAAAATGAATTCAACTCCTTAGGGGAGAAAATTACAAAATTTCTTCTTGACTAGATATTTACAACACAAAAGGCATCGAATGCAAAAATTTCAAGTTTCATATAGTTCCAGTGGTTTACGCTCTGTAACTTTTTCATATTGCCAATAATTTACCTTATCTCAACACGCTGATACCTACCTACCTACCTAACCAAACTGAAGTTGGAAAATACAGAACATGTGGCTGCTTTACCGACCCACGCTATCTAAACAGTTTGAAATAATGAATAGATGTATGGCAAAAATATAGGCCTTCATTATCTTACACTGAAATTTCCTACTTTATTATAACTATGGATTCCAGATTTCCAGAGGATGAGTAATTATATCTACTCTCTAAAATTACAAAGTTTGGTCTCGCTAAACATAGGTTAAAGCTTTAAAAATCATATAATAAAAATGCATAATTATATAGATCTATGTGTGTATGTCAGTTTTTAAAGAGCTGTAGGAATAGATTAATTTATTCATTTAACTTCACTATCTATAACTTCTATATCGACACTAAATACTAATATTTGATTCGTTTTTTGTAAAGTGAATATGTACAGAACTCCTTCACAGATTCGATTATAATAAATATATAGGTTTATAACTCGTTGAATAGAGGGTACGACTGCATATCTATATCTATACTAATATTATAAACTGAAAAATTTGTTTGTTTGTTTGTTTAGTTTATTTTGTAGGCTCCGAAACAACTGGACTAATTTCAAATATTTTTTCACCATTAGAATGCTACGAGTACATTATCACTGAGCAATACAGGCTTTAATATATTTTGATTCATCATCATCATCGTCCATCACCACGCGGGAGAAACCGCGGACACGGTAATAAGCGGAACGCAGCCAGTTTAATTATACATTTATTTGGCTCATTTACGAGAAGTCATACATGTGTCTTAGCGTGTGGGGTGCCTTTCTCACAAACTCGGTTTTAAATTTTTGAGTCATTTTGTTACAGGAGCTATGTCTAAACTAAACTAAAAGCGTCCTTTTGTTTCCAAAATAAACTTAAAACAAATTCACTTGTGTCTTGGATTTGGATGGACTTGCACGCGATGGTAACTATCAAGCCCGCCCTATTTAAAATTAAGTTATTATTGTTATTAAGTATTTACTCTGTCCTATTTCAAATTAAGTTCTGCGTGATTTTTAAATTACTTTGATCTGAGGGGCACTGTTTCGCACGGCTTTAAATTACAATTAATATATTCATTCTCGTACTAATTTAGGCTTTATTATCCAGCTAAAATATCCTACTGGTTGTACAAAAGGATTTTATAGGGTCTTACCCGTAGCCCCACTACTTTGACCCCCTGGGGGCTCCATGGGCTATTTTCATTCCCTGTAATCCCACTGCACTATATTGAGACCACGGGTAATGTCAATTATAGTCCCGCTACACTACAGTGGGACAGTGAATAATAGATGTTAACCGTAGTCTCACTCTGAGAACTATTACGAATTGTAGGAATCACTTTGGTCCATTTACATAACTGGCTACGAACGATGGTTTTATCACTGATTCATAACTAGCAGTTAAAAACTAATGTATAATCCATGAACGTAACTGTGTTCCTTGCCAAAACTTCCCAATGCCAAAACTCTGACAAATTTCACATGTGACAGATGTCAAATTAACAGATAAGCGGACGACAGCTGAAAATTAAAAGAACTAAAGACCAAAAAACCGAAAAAAGAAGATCCGGAAAACTATCAATCCCTGTCTCAGTTTTTCAACCTTTTTGAAGTCTCTTTTACCTCTGTGAAGCTGTAATCTGAATTGATGGCATCGATAATATCTTCTGCACAGAAATGGGGGGTCTCCAACTCTATTTTCCAAGATAGAGCTATTCATATTTTGAAAGCTATGAAATGAAGATATCGATAAATCCTATTAAGCCAGTCATTATAGACACAAAAAAGGCAAACATTGCAAACGCGCAAGGTTTTCAAGGTTGCAATTTTCGGTATAAACTAAGGGGACCTAACAACATAATATAAAAAAATCGTAGATACATGTGTGTTTGCGATGTTTGATGTAGATTATTACTGGACTATATCACTTTGTTAGTTTTTTTTTCGGTTTTTAATAGCATTTACTTATGTTCATAGAAGTCTGTATAATATCAAAACCCAAACTTCGAACTTTGAAGCCGAAACATGCCCAAAACGAATGGAAATTAAATGTGATGGTCTCAGATGTCCTTTTATAAGCCAGCAGCTGAAGTATTTCTTTAAGGTACTAATGTATTTGTAATTTTTTTTTTTCTGCTTTGTGTATATTGTCATTTTCTCTCTCTTCTGTCTTCTTTAAAATCTGTCCTTAAAAGGCCAAACTATTACTGTTGAGTAATAGGTCCACGGTTAAAAACACGTTTAATGGAAATTAGCTGTGGACCCACTGAAACTGCCGATTAAATAATACAACATCAATCTCCAGTGGAGTGGAACTACGAGGAAAAATAAATAGCCAGTGGGTTATAGTAGTGGGACTACGGGTAAGAGCTCATTTCACCCGTCGTCCAACACTTACATTTGAATACGGGCTACGGAAAAAAACCCTTAAAAACAATAACAGTTATTCTTATACTTTCACTAAGGCTGATCGCAGACTTGAGTCACGATAGTATTAAGACAGACTATAGCTTTACAAAAAATATGAAGACGCGCAAACTTCAAACAAAACGTCCCATAGATAAAATTGTCTCATAGTCAAAACAGTTTCATTTTATATGTGCGTCGTGTCATAGGCAAAACAATTTGGTTTTAGTTTTAAGACAGACTTGTCTATGTGAGGTAAGTCTGTCTTAAAACTGTCGTGACTCCAATGTGTGCTCAGCCTAAACAATATAATACGTGTACGGTTGGTTTTCCTTTGCAAATTTTGTAGAAGTTATTCACACACACGTTAGTCATCAACCAAGTAACGAGACGAGAAACAAAATAACGAGGTCGCCGACTTGTTATTTTTAAAATGCACATTTAAAGCGCATTACACTATTCTACGAATGAATGGCCGCTGACGAATGCGAATATAGTACCGACACGAAGATCGTCACGTGTAATTCCGGCAATATAAACATTCCTGAAACTCGGAGCGCTGCTTGTAGACTGTTGTAAATATTGAAGTAGATGTAAAAATAATTTTATGTTGGATTTTTGAATGGAAGTGACGACTACTTGGAAAGCACGCCAATGACGTGTGCTCTTATAATAATAATTATCGCGTACAATGTTTACGTGCCGCGCCGATAAGCGTCTGCCAGATGGAGAGACGAACAACGAGATATGTAGAAAACACTGTGTCTATTATATTACCATCCCATTATTTTGTTTCTATTACTATAATCGGTTCAAGTTGCCTTTATGATTTAAGATTTTAAACTGACATGGTCATTAATGAAAAACTTAACTTTAGAATATATTTTTATATTATAATAATATTTTTTAATATTTATTTCGTGACCAAAATTCATTCTTATATCATACAATTGAGAAGAAATACAGAATTGAGTGAAAGAAGAACTATAAAAGAGACAAACGAGTGAACATGGCGCATGCAACTGTGGCAAAATATCGAGAGCTCAAAATAAATAAAATACATGGTAAATATCCCGTTTCTAAAGTTAATACTTGCTTTTGTGATAATGTGGTAATGTTTATATATTCGTTAAATTTTCTTAAGTTTTCTAATTTTCTGCGCAACGTTCTTTTTTGTACGGACCTTCTACAAAGTACTAGAAAACTTCAAAAAACGTGGGATGAAATAGGTAAAGTCGTTCTTAAATTATAGCGTGAATCAAGGGAAAAATAGGCATTCATTTGAGTTGTTCGCTTTAGGACAGATTCGCTTTAAGACAGATTCGTTTTACGGCAGATTCGCTACACGGCAGATATAAAGTCGACTCCATATAGATAATCTGAGAAAAAAAACGAATCTGTCCTAAAGCGAACAACTCATTCATTTATAGTTTTCTGAGCAAACTTCTGAAATACCGGCTTTCCGAAGTTCTGGAACACCGGCGGTCTTACTTCTACTATAGCTTAAGTTGTATGAACAAACCCGATTACCAGAGAATTGTAGAGAAATGTAGAAATTTACTGTAATAATTTGAAAGAAAGCATTCGTATCGTCTACGCAAAACGTTTAAATAGCTTATAGGTTTCATCCTACTTCCTATGAGTTATCTATTCCCCAATTGAACCTACTATAGCCTTCCCCTTTCAAAGATTCCATTCGCTTTACCAAATAGACCTGTATAGTTAATCTCCTTTTATTAATTCTATCTACACGCCCAAGCTTTCTCGATTTTGGTCACTACATGTCACTCAGCTCCAATCATACTTCTCAAAGCTCTCAACTCCACTGCTTGCAATGCAGGAGAACAGTAAATAGGATGAACGGTGCAACAGGGGCCATCAAAAGTCTGAATGTGTGAATCAGCATGATAATAATTATGTTAGGGAAACAATGTACCCAATCAACACAAGCTGGGTATTTACGTGCTCACATTAATTTGAGAAATTGACGTTGATAAGGGGCCGGACACATAAAATATGTTAAGTGTCAATGTTATTTTTGAAAAAGATAGGAATGTAGTGTCAATACAAAATTATCCTTGTTATAAATACCAATTTTTTTTTAAAGTAAAACTACACTCCACATCCTCCAGGGTCTGTGCCTTTTTTCAACTTTTGGGATTTTTACTACTTACGATTAATTTATTACATTCAACAAATATACATACATGGGGAACATTTTAAACCATTTTTTTCCCTTTTTTTTAGTAATATTATTTTTATTGTTATGATAGGTTTTTTTGTGTTTTTTTAACCAACTAATTAATCCTTACTATATTATATACTAAATTTATTAACTAATACATATAACACAATTAAGATTATACATTAAAAACTTAAAGTTATGGAAACATTTTATTCTGAGTTGGTGTAAGAATTCACAGCAGACGTGTCCGCAAACAGCACCCGTTCACGAGTTCACGCATGTGCCAGCCATCGCCTTCCTCGACCATTTCTGAGGGAAGATGGCGACCCGCCACACCCGCCACCGCTTGCCAACACATTTCCGTGAGCATGTCTGCTCTGAATGCCCACACCATCTCTTTGTCAGTTACAATTTTTACACCACTTATATGAGAACTTAACGCTAGCATAAATTTTATACAATTTGAAAAATTACATATATATATTAGATTATACACATTTTCTACAAACAAAAAGATTCAAACAGGGGAAAAACAGAATTTCATTACAGGTTATTGTGAGCCCACATTGCCCACTTTGCGCTGTAGCAGGGCCTCCATCACCACGCTGTTTCGATCCCTGATTGCCATCTTCAGGTTATAGCTATAGATGGTTTGTTCGCTCGCAACCTTCGCTTGCCTCACTAACCATCCGATGCAGCGATGGCATCATCCTCGTCGTCGGCGTAGTAGACAAAGGTCCTCGTGTGCCGGGAAACCGCGACGCTCTCGTGCAGCTTCATTTTGCGTTTCGTTTTTATTACCACGACTGACTGTCGCGGTAATAAAAACCCTCGGCGTCACCACGCGGGTGAAACCGCGGAGAGCAGCTAGTTGACAATAAATGTATTTTTCATCTTCCTTTACCTTCATTGAAAAAGTTTTTGTCTATCTTCCAATAAATTAAAATAATTTAAATCAATTTGCTGCAGTACCTAAAAACAACGCTACAGTAATCAAAAATCAAAGTCAAAGTCAAAATCATTTATTCGATTTAGGCATCAAAGACGCACTTATGAACGTCAACTTTTCATTATAATGTACTTTAAAGACTCTACCGCCGCGTTCCAAAATATATATGGTCTACCGAGAAGAAGCGGCAAGAAACTCGGGGCCATGCTTTTTATATAGTTGTTGTTACAATGTTTCTACTTAGGTATTACAAAAACTACATTTTATGGGTGGCAGAGTGACAGCTTGTCAGAAGTGGAGTATTTCAAGCATCTTTATCTTCCATATAATGTCGGACTTTATAATAAGTTTTTTTATTAAAACGTTTTTTACAGTCAACTTGAATTTGCTGATATTACATATATACGATATTGCAGATATTACAAATACTACATTTTATGGGTGGCAGAGTGACAGCTTGCCAGAAGTGGAGTATTCCAAGCATCTTTATCTTCTATATAATGTCGGACTTTATAATAAGCTTTTTTATTATAGCGTTTTTTACAGTCAACTTGAATTTGCCCTCTGTGAACTCAGTTATGTGTTTTGGGATTTTATTGTAAAAACGCACACAATTTCCTAGGAATGACTTATTAGTCTTCGCAAGTCTAAAACTAGGTACAGCTATCCTATTTGTATTTCTAGTATTAAAAGTGTCCGAGTAGTATTAAACGATCGGATACAGTTTGACAACTATATATCGTGTCGAAACTATTATTAGATATTTACACGGAGCAGTAAATTTACTACTTGAATCAATATCCGTTACTACACTTACGTGATTGTTTACGACAGTTTTTATGAAGCGTGTTCAAAGGAAACATAGGTACGTAAAACATGGGAAACTATAAAAGACGTAGTTGCTAGGTATCAGACAAATATACAGATATCTACATGCACAAATCAAAAAAGTTTACAATCACTTTGAGAATCGAAATCTTTTATGTTATGGTAGATTATTATGATTTCTTCATCTTTTTAGTTGCTATTGATGGCATTGTCAGACCATCCCGAGTAAACCATGGGCACCTATTTGTACTGGTCGATGATAATGCGCCCGCCCAGCGAGCTCAACGAGTCAAAGCTGCTTTCCAAGAGTACAACATCACAAGGTTAGACTAGCCCGCCGGCTCGCATGACTTAAACCTAATAGAGCACGCGTGGGATGCTCATAAGCGAGCTATTTGGAACAGTCAGCCACGTCTCCTGACAGTGCCAGAGAAGCCGCTTTTCAAGAATGGAACAGGTTACCTCAAGAAATGCTGGATAACTTGATTCTCAGCATGACCACTTGCCCAGGAGAATCAGCGCATGTGTTCGAGCCAGGGAAGGAGTTATATTATATTGAATATAAACCGTTTATTAATAAACTTTTGATTAAGTTAAAATTAATTAATTATTATAAAAAATATCAGCGTGTGCTAGTGATCACGAACTTTTTGATGTGTGTACGTATAATTTAATGTATAATTATTGCGAAATGTAACAAATAATGACAAAACTGGAACTTTCCAATTTTTTTTACAAAAGATGTTTCGTAAATAGCCATAACGATGGTTTTGTATAGGTTTTATATAAAAATCAAGGGGTTCATGACTTGGAAATTGTAGCTATAGTATAAATGGTGACGTTATATGCTATTTTAGAATGTCGTGTTATTGTTTTTAAGGTACATATAACGCCTTCTTGACAGGCCGGTTGACTATTTGCTTAGATATCTGCTTTCTGAGACGCTGGTCCCGGGTTGGATCCCCGGACATCAATATTTGTGTGCATGAACATGTCTGTTTAACCTGTGTCCAGACACAGATGTGTGTATCGTCAGATTACCATAGTACAAGCTCTGCCTAGCTTGGGACCTGAAGACCGTATTCGTTATTATGTATAATATATAAATATTTAATATGGGAATATTAAATATTTATACATATACATTTTGGTTTCAAATTTTTAAACATTCTTTTTTTAATTTTTTAATTTTAAAACTTTGAATACGTCCGCTAAGCGAAAAAAAAACTAGATAATGAGAGAGAAAAATCATATTCTTGATTCAAACACACTTCAAAACCCGCGTCTTCTGACTAATAACCACGTCAGAGTGTCAAAAGGAATAAATTAAATACTAATAATTAGTTTTTGACCTTAATCAAGATATGGGCTTATTACTAATTTATCACAGAATCGTTGGTCAGTTGACAATAAATTAAAAGCAAGTACATTTTCCGTAGTTATGGATGCACCTGGTCGCTCCGTACTATATTAAGCTGCTGAGTAAGCTGTATTGTGTTTACTCAGCATGGAAACTTTTAGAATATAGATTGTTATTATGCAGACGCAGCTGTCTGTGTCTCGGCAGGTGTGAACTGTCCATGTACTTTAGATCATAATTAAATTAGCCTCCAAATCGGCAACACGTATTTTATTTTATAATTTCAAATAAATTTATAACTCGTTTTTAAAAACATAATCATACGCGCCCAAATAAAGAGTACGTCCTAAATATTATTAGCACAATAAAATAATTAAAAGTATGTAATAATAACATCGTATTGCAGTATTATTTAAATTAGACGGATATTTCGGTGATTATCCTTGTACCTTAAAGCCTAGTTTGCGATTACAGCTTATATAATAGGTACGCGTAGGTAACCGCTACACATAAATATGTCTGAACATCGCGTAGCCTATAGCAACGCTTTTCTACGTCGTAGACCTTTCCAATTTGTAGGCCGCACCCATTCTCTTTTTACGACATTGTTGAGACTAAATTGGGTCTTCAAACTTAAGCTCTACAACTAAAATGAAAAGTTTCTCGAAATCAGCTATATTCTTGGTTTTATAGTACTTCAAATGAACGTTTAACACGATCTTTGTCTCTTGGCAATTTGTTTGTAGTTCACGATAGTCCTTATATAGGCTATTAAAATAAATTGGCTATTTACTTTAAAATTTATGCGATTATGAGACGCGCTCATGCGCGTCCCGATGCGCGATGCGCCCCCGAGACGGGGGCGCGCTGCATACTCTGAGCGCGTCCTCAGAATGCAAAAGAGAGCCATCCGAGCCATCGTGCGTGTGTCACAGGAGACCGTTCCGGACTATGAGGATACTGACTGTTCCAGCCATGGTGTGGTTTCAGGCAGCTTTGTATGCTAGAGACCACCTGCAGGAATACTCCAAACTAGGACGCCACCGGTATGGACGTGGAAAGCACACCTGCTGCGCGCTGTGTCGTGACTGCTAGTAAAAACTTCAAAACTGGTACATGTGATGGCACCAGCCGTCTACAACCGGCTGCCCGAGGACGTGCGTGGGTCAACTTCGAGGGATGTATATAAGGTCAAATTAAAAAAGTGGCTTGTTGAGCAATCATTGTATGAATATAACATGAAGAATTGAAGAAATGCCAAGAAGTAGTTAGTTTTTAAAATTATAATTTTTATTTTGTAGTTAACATAATATGGCCACTTTTCCCTCCATCGTGAAGCTTATAGATTAGTTTTATTCTTTATTTTTCATACCTTGTAATTAAATATATTTGTATATGAAAATGTATATTTATAATTAACTTTAACTACTAGAATTATCTAGTCTTATTTTGACTATGTGTATTTTAATTTT
Organism: Selenia dentaria; assembly: GCA_917880725.1. Classification (NCBI taxonomy): domain Eukaryota; kingdom Metazoa; phylum Arthropoda; class Insecta; order Lepidoptera; family Geometridae; genus Selenia; species Selenia dentaria. The sequence goes on along the minus strand of OU862882.1, from coordinate 9,200,430 downwards.
AAATTCTATTTTAATTTGACATGTAAGTTATTGTTATGAATAAAATACTATGACTATGACATATTTATTTAATTTAGACCCAGGTATATAGACTGAGTGATCGTGGCCACTCGGTTTAGGTCACATCTAATGCCCATCGTTAATTATGGATTAAATTCTGTTTTGATATTGAACAGATATTACCTAGTCCATCCACTAACTGATTGCTAGAATCATTTGAGTACAAACAAACAACACCACTGAAAATTCTAACCTAAAATAACCTTATGACATAGACAATAAGGTCCGTGTGCAAGCGGCTTCAGTTGGTCAAGTCTAGATGTTAAATCTTAAAGATCTACACACTACAAGAAGCTGCATTTTGCTCGTTAAACTAATACATTAGTAAACCTCATCAGTTATTTAGTGCACCTCTGGCACAGATACCTCATAGTTTGTACACCTATACGCGTTGACGCTTACAATACGAACACTTTTTCGCAAATTGTTTGTGCTACGGCCTCTGGTTGGAAAAAAAACTGTTGGCAATGCGGTGTCGTAAAAGGCGATGAAACCCGGCTTACTAGGTGGTGGGCATGTTGTACAAGATGCCGTCTTGTTTTGTACCACCACAGTGCTACGTATTCTGCCGCGAAGCTATGCTGCGCGGACACCACTGTGTTTGAGGTGTAAAGGTTACTGTACGTTGGGTAGCACTGCAACTGTAATTGGCAGGCGTAGTGCTTACTATCAGATGCACGACTTGACCGTCTCGTCAGTTGTCCCAATAAAACAATCTATTGCGTAGCATGCCAGCTGCTTATGCAGTCGGCTTTCGCAGCTGTATATGATTTGCGTCGTGTTGTTAAGTAGAGGATAATTATATCGTTTCTTTTGTTGATAATCGATATGCAAGGGTTTTATTACTATCTCACGAGATGGTCAGTGTTGATGCGGTCAAAGTTGGTACCACAGGTTAATTATTATGTACTTACTTATTTACCGGTAAAACCTTCACGTTACGGATAGAATACGTCAGGTTAGTCCGCAGTGTTGTCTGCGATATATTCTAATATACTATAGATAATAATATAAGCAACATACATTTATAACAATATTTCACACTTAGTTTTCTCGTAGGTATTTACATAATATATTATATAGTTGTACCTTGTTTGTTACTAAGGAACTATGTTATTAGCTGACTTTCGGAGGAGGGCGTTGACATCTGCGACACAGTTAATACTTCTGCAGGTGTCATCGAATCCTATATGTTTGTAACTAAATCGTGTTATGGTTCCAAATAAATAAAATTATTATTATTATTATTATTCCTTTTATTCAAAATAAATCACGGATTTCATCCGGTCCTTTACAAAGGCATAAGTGGGGCTGTAGCCAACACTTAGAGGCCTGTTTGGTATAAAAATACAAAGGAGTATAAAAAACAGAAAAAATGTTGGATGAAGGGTAACATGGTACTTATAACTATTACAAATATGGGTAAAATGGCCAGGCTATTGATATGAACTTATTAGTGATAAGGAAGATAGTGGGCTATGGAAGAGACTACGGCACCTGCCAATTTTAGTCTCATGTTAAAATATTTAGGCAGGTGGTGACTTGCCATCCACTAAACGGGCCCCCATAAAGGCCACCATGAGTGGTGACAAAAGGGGCAACGTTGGTGTGGATGGCTAAAGAGTGTCGAGAGGTGTGCTGCGGTTTCACTTGAGCGCTACTACCGGCGTTATGCCCTTTAACACTTCCACTCTTGGAGCTTTTTGTTACTTGCTCTTGCGTCTCCACCCCCGGACGGCCAATTAAGGCAAGCCGGGGGTCAGGGGTCTCATTTAGCCCCAGGGAGAATCAGGGTCCACGGTGTCGCCACTCACCGACGGCTTGCCACAAGGCCGCCCCTGCGGGTTTATTATTATTATTATTATACTCATAGCGCGGGTCGGCATATTCGATCCCTTAGCTGATCTGCCGGTAAATAAATAATAATTTAATACATTACGTAAATAATAGTGTAATACGTCACGTATGAGTATTTCATTATACTGGCGGGCCTAAGATACATTCTTTCACATAAAGTAGAGGAAGAGTTAAATATTACAGCTATATGTATTCAACTAAAAAAACAAAGTGATCTCCATTTTAGGGCACTCTATTCTATTTGCTTGCCATACTACTGTATCCATTTCCACAAACATGGCACACTGTACACAAGGGCCGCAAAAAAGCGGGTACGCGTTATAGGACATAAAGTAAAATGAAAAATAAAGTAAAAAATGATTTATAGACATAACTACTTGTACAGTTTAGTTGATAAATCCTTTTAATGCTATATTATTAGTTTATTTTATTAAAATATAGGAAGATTAATAAAACTTTTTTCATTTATACTTGCCATTTTTCACATCTTTTCGAAACAGTATCAATAATATACATTTTTTAGACATTTTAGTATTTTGTATTGTCACCACGGCTGTTTAACATGCCAATCCGTATAACAGTTAATTGTAACAGCATTCATTTAATTTTTATTTTAAAAGGTACACTCATATATTTTTAAATAATCACATTTTTATATCGGTTTCTTTGTGGCCCAGTGTATATAGTAGAATACTTAATAGGAAATAGTTTGCTCTTGTACTAAAGCAGCCGAAGTTCCTGAGTACCTAGCCATTTGACAGTTCACTGGTAAGCTAACAAATTTTGCATTGTAATGCAATCAAGGACAATAACTTGTGAATGCCATACCGACGACATGTATGGCATTCTCGGTATTTTCCTTAGTCACGACAGGTAAAGGACCCAATACACTACCGTGTCAGTGTAATTAATACTTTACTTTTACCTTTTACTTTTACTGTGATAGACGATTATAACAAGTAGGGTATGGACAATGGATGCATCGATAACCCAATTTGCCGATACGATATCGATAACGTTACACTTATAAAATTATATAAAACGATACGATAATTGAACTAAAAAAATATGATAAAATAAACAAAACACAAGTCATGTTTTTTTAAACCTCTTTTTTTCTCCTGGCCATGATATAGCTTCAGAACCTTTACCGATTTCATTATTTTTTTGTAATACTGTAATACTTTGTAGAAGGATATTACATTAAAAAAAATAAGAAAAGACGGGAGGTCATGGGAAGGCCGAAGGCCGAGCCTATCACACGAACGAAGCCGCGGGCAGTCGCTAGTTAATTAATAGTTCTAGTAATTCACTTAACTATAAATTAACATTATTAAGTTTTTTGTATTGATTTAGTGGTTTTTGGTTTCAAAATCAAAGTATTCTTAAGTTTTATGGAGGAAGGCAATTTCGCAAGTCTAAGCAATTATGGTTAGTTCGTACGTCGTTTACAACAAAAGAAACGCTCGTTTACATTAGTTTTTGAAGCGCGAAATTCAAAATATATTCTTATCGACCGTAAAAATATCGGCAAACCCGAAGTATCGCCGATATATCGGTATCGGTATCGAATGCATCCTTAGGGATGCACCCATCAGGATTGAATGCTTGTTATTATTAACATTAGTAACAAACATACAGCCCTGATGGGAAAGCATCACAGTTACCTATAGACGCTTTCATGACACTAAATAAATTGCTCACCTCTGTTTGGGTGACTCTTTTGACGCCTGATTACTACATGTTGCTTGTAATACCATAAGTATATACTACTTAAAAGTTGCATGGGTATGACCGTACCTGACTTTATCAAATATAAATAATAATGTGGTTATAGCTTTATAGGTACTTGGCTGAGCTCGGCCGCCTAGAAGCTACGGCTCTCTTTATCTCAGGACAGAGGTATCGGTGAATGTAGCATCGTGGTGAAAACCACTTCATGGCGCTACTTTCTAGTATCCACCCGGCTGGTTACCACACTCAAAACTAAAACCTATTACGAAACATAATGTGCTCCGGCATTAGTCTATGAGAGCCAAACGCCATGGAGGATGATACAACTACTTCACTGACTTCTACTTGTCTGATTCTTTCGACCACTTCTTCACTGTCCATCAAGTAAGATAGGGCTAACCTAATAAACATCTATACAAATAAAAGTAAGGAATAAAAGTCTTTCCAAATGCACATCCCTAATTCGGTATGTAAAGTTTTTTTTGGTATTTTTTTTATATTTTTATTTCGTAGATTAGGTCATTATAAGAAACTAATTTCAATATTTTTGTTTTATATTCAGTAGTTATTTTATAATATTTTTTTGAAAATTTGAATCCTATGACGTCACTTTTTTGCACAAATATGTAGTTGCGTTGAGGAGCCAAGAAAAGCACGCGAGTAAAAAAAAAGAAACTAGAACACTTGACAGTGACACCTACTAATTCGTAAGGGTTGTTTCACACGTACCACAACCACACCACGTCGCAGCGACATAATGTGGTCAAGCTGTGGTTACGTGTGAATAGTGCCGCAGCGGCTTTTTGCAGTTGCGTTGTGGTACCGACAAAATGTCGATGTGGTTGCGTTGTCGCTGTTGTTGCGACGTGGTAACCACACGTGGTCATGTGCAGTTATACTCCAGCTTTAGTAGAGGTAACACGGCTTGACTGAACGTAGTCATGGAGGAAAGATTGTTGTTGCTATCCTTGTTATGGCTTTTATTGATAAGAAGAAGACGACGAAATCAGCGTATTCGTCGAAATAGAATTTATTGGGTACATCCTTTATTGGAAAACAAAAGTCAAAGCCAATTCCGAACTGATTATCCTAAACTTCGAAGGTTCAAGATGAAATTTTATAAAAAATTTAGAATGAGCAAGAATACATTTGACTTCTTGTTAAACGAACTGAATAGTGAGTTGCAAAAAAAAGACACGGCCATGAGAAAAAGCATACCATCTGTTGAACGTCTGGCAATGACATTGAGGTGAGTAATTGTTTTTATAGTTAAATATTTTTATGTGCTTAGAAAATATAATTAGTTCCATCTTCTACCGGGACAGACTCACCGGGATGATGAAATTAATTTATAAAATATAAAATACAGATGCAAATTAAGAGGCCGTACCTACCTGGTTTTGCTCGCGGCACTAGCGCCACTTTCATTAAAAACAATGTATCTTTTTATTTAAGACATAAATAAAAATATCTTATTATTTTTATGAAAGTGGCACTAGTGTTGCGAGCAAAACCATGTACGGCCTCTTAATTCGTTAACAATAAAAGTAAGATTATGATTGTGGGCACGTTTCATATAGTTTCCTATTATTACAACAGTATGCATGTACAGTTAGCGTCATATCGACCTACCATTATCTGTAAAATTTCTGCAACTGAATTTCAACCCAATTTTAAACTTATAGAGATCAACATCAGCTGTGGTTTTTTCACTTTCGTAGGTCAATATGTCGCTGACTGTACGTTACGCAAACGCCACGTATCCGGTCTGCTCAGGCCTTTATTATTACCTAACTGTGGTAGAGGGGGTAGAAAGCGAAAACAAAGAGCATACTTAATATATTTTTATTTATTTTGTCATTCAAAAATCAACAGAGGTAGGTAATTAATCTCCGAAAATATCCGTTATAATCGGATCATTGTAGTTTGAAGCCTGAGAAGAAACGCTGAGTGGAGATGCTGGCACTGAAACATCTCTTGGTGTGGATGTAGTACGCAAATTGCGAAGCTGTGGAACGCCTGTTTCCATATCCGGCCGATACCCAGACGTTGATGGTCGCTCGTACGGTTGGTAAGCTGGTGTCGTATACCCCTGTCTATATTCACTGTAATTATCATTACGTGTAGGTGTGTGATATTTTTGAATTACATTCAATATTTCTATCTGAGCATTCAGTTTCCAATCATCGCGAATGGTTTTAAATCTATCGTATAAAGATAGCAAAAAATGCATATCACTGTCACAGGACTTGTCAGGTTCCTGTGTACGAGTATTCGCAGTTACTTGATCGCTCAAATGACTTGTTATTTTTTTTATTAACCCATATTCTGCATCGTCTTTTTTTCTCTGGATATATTTTGGTCTCTTCCAAACTTCAGAGTCACTCGTTTCAGTAGTATTATCGTCTTCATTATCGATTTGTTCAATGTCATCGTTTTTGTTTTGTACTGGTAGAGACGATGTTGTATTTCGATTTTCAGACAATGGCTTTAAAAATAATAATTGACTAAAGTAGTAGTATCTCTTCGTATTACCTGCTGAACCGCTTTTTTGTGAATTTTGTTTTTTAAGGTCTCTGTTGAAAGAGTCTCTTAAGCTTTTCCATTTTCTTTGTAAGTTGGCAGCTGAAAAAATAATAGTTAAATTAAAATTTGTAGAAAAGATACCTACATGACCTAAATGTATGAAACAGCAGATTTTTCCATCCAGTGTTATTTATTTCAACCTTTTGTAACTAACACCCTGTATCACCCTATAACACCATTTCATTATTATTTGTGTTTAATTTTTTTTTTGTTACAGGTATTTGGCAACGGGATGTTCGTTTGAAGATCTCGCCGATTTTTTTAAATGTGGTACTTCAACTGCTAGCAAAATTGTCCACGACGTGTGCCGTCTGATTTGGGATAAATACCAGCCTATTCATTTACCACCATGTAATAAAACAATGTGGCTTGATATTGCGAACAAATTTAAAAAGAAAGCAAATTTTCCAAACTGCTTAGGGGCTGTAGATGGGAAACATATTAGAATTATTCATCCACCACGCAGTGGTTCATTATTCTTTAATTATAAACATTTCTTTTCTATTGTTTTAATGGCCGTATGTGACGCCGATTATTTATTCGTGTATGTTGATATAGGAGCCTACGGTAAAACTTCTGATTCAACTATTTGGAGGGACTGCAGTTTATATGATGCAATGGAAAGAAATAATTTAGATCTACCTGGACCGCAAGCAATTACCCCTGTCGGTAGGCCCTTGCCTATGGTATTCATTGGTGATGAAGCCTTTGGATTACACAAACATTTGCTGCGACCATACAGCGGCAAGCAATTAACAATGAAAAAACGTATTTTTAACTATAGATTATCACGAGCACGAAGATATGTAGAATGTTCCTTTGGAATTTTGACAAACAAATGGCGAATATTGCATAGGCCAATTAACGTGTCAGTTGAATTTGCAACAGACATAGTGAAAGCATGTGTCGTATTACATAATATAGTACGCAAGCGAGATGGCTATAAATTCGATGACACTTTATCGATAACTTCAAATTTGTTACAAATGCATTCCTTTGATCAAAATCATGACGGCATTCGAGCAGATTCGGTTAGAAATGAATTTGCCGACTATTTTGTGAGCCCTGAAGGTGAATTATCGTGGCAGTACAATAAAGCGTGAATGGTGTTGTTAGGTATTATACTCGGTTTAATAAATAAATAGTACTTAATTAATAAACTTACCACACTTGTTTTTTTCTTTTGTTTCCTTACTATCAAAATCTTCATAAAACTTCATGCAAAGGTTTTCCCATGCTTTGTTTTTTAAAATGCGATTGGAGTACTCCTCTGTCCTTTGATCCCAAAGGCATGGCGAATTGCGAATCTCCTCAATAAACATATCCGTGTCAAAAGTTTCGGAGTCGGACATTTTAATTTTTCGCACAACCACGCGGCAACTCAGTACAACGCAGAATGAAAGAGGGGAGCGCAGGCGCCAGCTAGGCGCGTGCTGTTGATGACGTCATGTCGTGGCGATGTGGCCGCGGTGCCGCCGCCGCGTGGCGGCGTTGCCGTCGCGATGTGTTTGCGATGTGTTTGTATTACACAGGTGGTCGATAACAACGTCAAAATGTGGTACGTGTAAATTGTAATATTCATTTTCAATACAAAATATACGCCCGACCACATGGCGTCGTTGTGGTGTGGTTGTGGCTGTGGTGTGGTTGTGGTACGTGTGAAACAACCCTTAGTCTCTATTCAATCAAAACAAAAGTGCAAAAAAGTGACGTCATTTAGAGGTCAATGAAAGTCGAATTATTTCATCGTTTTTTGTTAAAATAAATGGCATCTTATCGTTTTAAAAGGTCAGAGTAGAAAAATAAGGGTTTGTAACATAAAATCTCGGAATGGTTTCGGAATTGGCATAGGTTAATTTTTTTTAGCATACCGAATTATGTCCATCTGTTGACAATCTATCTAATTGCTCAGGAGCTGTTCGTAAGTATATTTAACTGGTCTATTCCATCTACGTAGAAAGTGGGCCACGAAGGAAACAGTGGTCTTGCCTACATTCAGGTCATCTAAAATACAAGCCTCCCAGCTTATCAACTTCGAAATAGCTATACATTTCCAGATTTTAAAGTGTCCATACACCCTTTTTGTGATTTAAAAATAGGCCATACACTTCTTGGTTTCTCGGTCTATTTGAAAAAGGCCCAGAAATTGAGTAGCTAACTTTAAGTGACTGACGTAAGCAATTGTTGCACTAGTTGTTAAATGTTACTTAGTGATTTTTTTATATAAGTTATTTTTTTCTGTTTCCGTACAAAAACCATATTATCATTGTAATATGTCATAGTGTTACTTCAGTTGATGTATAACATACAAGTATACCGTTCCTACTCGTACATTGCTGCAAACATAGACTTAACCAAATTTCAAACTAAATGTAGTATTTATGTCTAGGATAAACAAATGAGTTATCATTAGATATTCCTTGCAATGATGCAAGATGCAATGATGATCCCCATCACTGGAGGTTGTCAAATAAAACAATATTGCCCTGGTAAATCTCATCCAACTGGTATATAAAATATAAAAGCCTTCGTTTTGGCTAATCCAAATGGGTTAGTTTGTGATTTTGTAGTATATCAGGGTAAAAAAACAATGACTAATAGCAATCATACGCTAGGCGAAAAAGTTGTTCTTAAATTTACCGCAAAACTTGTCCCCGTCATGTATTTTCATCGATCGTTATTTCCATACATTGAAATTATTAGGAAAACTAAATGACATGGGTTTTAAGTGTGTCGGTATGTAATCTTTGTTCTAATAACAAAGCTAAAAAATTGACGCCTACCTAAACCACTTACTACCAAAGTTTCCGAAGCGTCGTAAAAGAAAAACTTCTCCCCTTTCGCATTTGTCGTGTTCCCACGTCCTAATGTGCAAACTTCTTTAGCCCAAAAGTCGTACCTATATGTGGTGTCGGCGGGGGTCGTGCCATACCGTGCCAGCCCCATCGCACGCCGCTAAGGCCCCAACTATCACACGGGGGCCGAAGCACCCCAGCGTCAAAACTACTAAAAATTTACGGCGGCGGCGTAGGGACGTCTGCGCCGCCTCAGTACTCGACAACACGTTGACAAATTGACATCCAAAACGAGTACACGGCGGTCGGACGGCCCCTCGCGGCAGTGGTGAGTCTCGTGATATTTTTCACAATAAATTAAATAAAACAGCTACGTAACCTCTTGAAGGCTCGTTGATGAGAAAACTTGTTGCTTAAGTGTTTCGTCAAGCTCTTTGTGCACTTGCGTGGCTTATTCCAATTACTCGTACTAGACAATCAGCTCGTTCTTTTACTCCACTTGCCGCGAAAAATATATTATTCAGACATTACTCTGCACTTATAGGAGTGTTTTTCGTATATATTTTCTTTTCACTTTGTCGTTGTAATTTTTGTCTAGTGAGCTTTTGTGAAGGTAATAAAAATTATAAAGTTAAGTTATGTAATGTTTTTATAATATTGTGCGATAGCGACAATGTCATCGATTAATATACATTTGTACTCTCCATATAGTTGTCTTTTACACCACAACGTTCCCGTATCACACTGTTTCTTACCCTGTCAATCACTTTAACTCCAATCATAGGTACATCCTAGAGCTCTCATCTCCACTGCATTTACTGTTCTTTCATGATTTTTCTGCCACCTTAAACCTTAACTACCACACAATTATAGAGAAATAAATAACACAAACTATATCTTATACAAATCTGTTTAATAATGAGACCATTGCAATAAGTAAAGGCACCTTTTCGAGAGATTTATATTTGGAATGTAGAAGTTTCATTATATTAATCTCAAACATTTAATCTTAAGCTATTAAAATCGGGGAAAATCAATTTATTTTTGCGAAATTGCGTATTACATGTGCAGGTCGGAAGTTGCAAATCAAAAATTTATTGTACAAAAAACGATGGCCGTACCTACTAACAGGCTATACTCACAAAACATATTTAATTTTAACCTACCTAGTAATAGATTAAAGTTAATCAGAAACTATATATGTATTTAACCAGTACTTAGTAGGGTCGCACTACCAGGAATTATTTTATTTGGCGGACTGCACAATTCACGTGGCAAAAAAACTCCGAAAGAAACTGTAGAAGAAAAATTAGAGTACAGTGGCATATTATGTAGATATATATTATCCACATGACCTACTCGTAACACAGCGCTGCTGATATGTAAGTAATAAAAAATGGGGTATTGTGGGGTACCGCTTATTTAACACAACTATAAAAACAGAGCGCCACAACAATGAAGATCGTAGAAAAATAAAAACCACTAAGTACACAATAACACTAAGAAATTGAGTTAATAGTGTTAGTACAGATTTTTTCATTTTTAGGATTTCATAAAAGCTCTTACATACTGTAGTCGCAATAAAATATAATCCAGCTGCAAACTAGCTACGAACAAAATCAAAAGTATTGGTAATGCCAAAACTTTATTACCTACGTGTAAGTATATATGTATGTATATGTAAAAACGAACCCCTATTTTTCCTGGTCACGCTATAACTTGAGGACTGATGAAACCATCTTGCTAATTCATTTTTGATGTGTTAATTACTGTGAGGAGAGTGATGAAAGAAAAATCAAGAAATGATCGGAGATATGGCAAGGCCGAAGGCCTAGCCTACTACGCGAACGAAGTCGCGGGCAGTCACTAGTATTATATAAAAACAAAGAAAACAAAAGTGAAAAATAATATTAATAAATGAGACGATGTGGTGCTGAATGAGACAATTGAATCTGTATTAAAACAACAGAAAACCACTCGTTCGTACATTTACGTCAAGGTAATGTGCATAGGTATTGAGGTTTATTCCGTGTAGATATATATGTGGTACAAATACAGTATTATATTGATATGTTTTGACATGTTAATATCTTGGCCACCAGGAATTTAAAAAAAAATAGTTAATATCTAGTAAATAATCCTTTATTTTATTAACGGTTCTTCCCGCGAAATAATTCATTTCCTGAAAACATGATTCAACTGGTTAACTTACGAGAAAATCTATGTATTATGTAAGCCTCGATTCGATATCGAACAAATATCTTATAACTAGATACCTCCCGAGATTTCCCCTGTATGGTGATGGATGATGTTGATGATGATTACCTATTCTTATTCCTAAACCACCTCTGTACCAGAAGAGAAAACAAAATTAAAAAAAAAAACAATCTGTTAAGCCGGTTTTGACCTTTAGCGAGACTAACGAACATCAATTAATTGTTACATAGTAAGAAAAAGAAGCCTAGTGAAGTACACTAGCTCTCACAAGCCTTACTGAACTCTTACTAACAGTAGGCCACACGTAAAAGATATAAATCTTGAAATAATTTTGTTTTATTTAATATTTGTTCTAATAAACTTGTTTGGGTAATGCATTGGTGTTGGATAATTTAAGTATCATGCAAACGGTTAATAATAACCCACGGGAATAATTATTCGACATAAAAACTGACAAATCTTTGTGTTAATTCAGCTACATACATTGAGATATACCCTCAATAGACTCTATTTCAAATTTCACTCAAATCCATTGTTAAATTTTATGTAAGATGTAAGAAACGCACACACTCACAAACTTTCACATTTATGGAACGAGCATGATATTTGTTGCAGCTTCGCGCACCCGCATGTCCGTGCCCGTCTCGAGAAGCACATGGGTTCCAACCTCGTCAGCCTCACAGACAAAACCTACATGACCGAGCTGGAGGACAGGATCCGAGAAGTCAACGAAGAGAACCTCAACAAGAGGATCTCTAGTAGAGTCGTGAGTATATTGTTTTAATTCCTCGCTGATGCAAATCTCCATCCACACCTGTCCCGTGAAGCAAATGTAATCTTTTAAACTATCATGGTCACAAACATAAGAAATATTCAAATTATCAACGGGATAGTTACCATGTATATTTTCTGTGAGTTTCCGATATTTCGGCACCGTTGCAAGCGCCATGATCACGGATGAACTCATGGCGCTTGCAACAGTGCTGAATTATCGGAATCTCACAGAAAATATACATGGTAAGTATCCCGTTGATAATTTGAATATTTCTAACACATGTAATCTATATTATCATCCGTGCTATTCGTGATACTTGCGCGCCATTGTTTCTATGGAACATGTAACTAGATCTTGGTAAACATAGTTATCTACTACATTAAATTGTTTCCACTTATCTCTTTCTACACACGCTCAGATTTGTAAATAGATACTTAACTTACTTACTATACCTTCGTTTATCATTTATCAAACAAAAATACCACAGATTTCAAGAACAATAAGTTGAGAATACAAAACAAAACAACTAACAAGCAGTAACCATTCATTAACATGACTGCTTCAAGGGTTGCCATAGCCCCCTGCGTCCATAGCAAATCCTGTCAGCGTAAAGGCAGAATTTAGTTTTGATGTCGACTAACAGAACCTCAAGAAGATAAATAGTAGAGTCATCAGACATTGTAGGCGAAATATACGCCTGTTTTGAGAGGCACATGAGATCCAGCCTAGTCAGACTACAGACATGACCTACATTTGCATGATTAAACTTAGAAGATAAAATCAATAGAGTCAATAGTGAAAAAACTCAAACAGACGGTGTCTAATAGAGATGTGCATGTCTTTGCAGGTCCGTGCTTTTTATAGATGTTTATTAAATTAGTGAGTAGTAATTCAATAAACATTTGTAAAAATCAAGGACCTGTAATAGTGATTGAATAAATATCACGGACCGGCAAGCGCAGCGTAGGTCGTCCACCGACACGGTGGACAGACGACCTGATGAAGGTCGCAGGACGACGTTGGATGCAGGCCGCTTCCAACCGGTCCTTTTGGAAAATTATGGGGGAGGCCTATGTTCAGCAGTGGACGTCCTACGGCTGAGATGATGATGATGATGATGATGAAATATCTATAAAATTCACGGACCTGTAATAGTAATTCAATAAATATCTGTAAAAATCACGGATCTGCAATAGTAATTCAATAAATATCTGTAAAAATCACAGACCTGCAATGTCATGCTCGTCTGTAGTTACAGCCCGGAACTAGAAAGATTAAATAAAAAAAGGAAAAAAGAAGGAAAGAGCAAAGGAAAATACAAGGCGGACACGATCATACTTTAAACGATTTCCTATAGATTTCAAGGATCGTGAAGTATCTTTCAATGTGGTGACAGATACTACAAATAATGCAGTATTTTATTTTATATGTTCCTCTTAAAAAATAGAGCAGACATTGGAGACAATAAAAATAGGAATAAAATAAGTAAACCAGGTGTATTAAAGCAGGATTGCATGTTTATCAGTAATTCATCAAAGATAATTCGACGATGTGAATTGAAGTAACACGATTTATTTTCTCCGTTTCACACAATTTGTTTTTTCGCAATGGCATTCCCTTATCCAAAATCAGATCAAGGTTGTAGCAATCTGTTTTCACATTTATCATACGACTGAATAACCTCACTACGAATTTTGTGTCGGTTATTTGATGTCCGAGCTACAAACCCATTTTAAATAAATACGGTAGTATCTTAACTAACTTAATTAACTTATAGTATAGGTATATACTATAAGTTAATTAAGTAAATGATAAGTACAATTTATGTTTTTTTGTAAACATTTTGGACAATAAATAAAAAATAAAAAATGTTAGTGTGAGTGCTTGAAAAATAACTCAACTATTATAAGGCGAAAGTTTGTAAGTGTGTTCGTATGTTTATTTCTTCACGCTCAAACGACTGAACCAATTTTTATGAAATTTGGAATGGAGGTAGATGAGGTGCTAGATTAACACATCTACTTATAATCATTTTAATCATCATCATCATCCACGCGGGTGTAATCGCTAGGCACAGCTAGTCATATAATAAAAAAGAGATCTATTACATTTACAACTAGTACTACGTTCGCGTGAAAAAAGTTTATAGCGATCACAACGGGATTTTTTTTTAATTTTGCACAATTCAATTTCAAAAAAATCACTTAAATATTTATAATTAAATATTAAAACAAGGCGTATTGTAAATAAAGATATTTTATTAAAACTTTACATAAATATCAAATACATTGATTTTTTTTAATAATTACCAAAAATATATATACCTACATATATATACAAAGAGATAAAATGTAAATACACAAAATAAAAAAATAATTATAAGCAATATTTTAATATTTACTTAAAAGCTCTCAAAGTCAAACAACTTTATTTGCATGAATATGCATGGGTACAAATATAGAGTTTTAAATAAATTTAAAGTTCTCTACATTCCACACCATTATGGTATACAAAATAATTTCATATTTAAATTAACATAAAATTAACAAATCATTTATTAACTTAAATTAAAATAAATCAATTGAGTTGCTATCTATAAATTTTCACACAGAGAAAATAACTGCAGTTACAATAAATGTCAACAAGAAAATATGCATATTAATAACTAATACACATACGAGTAATTATGATTTAATGTCCGATTGATTACCTTCAAGCATAATTATAGGGACCTGTTATTTAAATAATTATTTATCTTATAGTAACATTTATTTACTAGTAAATTATACAGGTAGGAGATTGTATAACGGGTCGTCCACTAATCACGTTTGGGTCGGACGGGGGGGAGGGGGTTAGGCAAAAATCACTAAATTTGTCGAGGGGCGAGGGAGGTGTAGTAAGATATAACCTGTATTTATTTTTCCGTCAAATGCTATTCGATGTCTATACCGAAAACCGGCGTGTAGTGTGAACAACCTGCAACCTTTCTGACTAGACATTTTCATCATGGTCCTTAATATTCTAGAATAAAATATTAGATTACACTTTATACATGTATTTAAGCACGATATGCTAAACATTTTAAGATTCTTTGTAGCTACTAAAATACACTTGATTATAATGGGGGGGCATAAACTCCTATCTTTTCTTGGTTTTTTTCTTTCATAAGAACTTTCTCCTGACAATAAATAACACAACAAAAAAAAATTGCGAGATTGTTCCATCCATTCTCAAGTTATAGCGTGACCAGGAGAAATAGGGGTTCATTTATATATTATTTTTTTAATTTTCAGTGTCACCTCTAACCCTTTCCGCCGGGAAGGGAAAACATTTTCCAATATGGCACGGCACTTTACAACCGTAGTTTGGCAATTTGAAGTTTATTATATTAGTAATTGAAAATAGTAATATGATATTATTTTAAATTTTTGAAAGCACGGGTTTGCGCAAGATGGCGTGGACTCGCTTTGTGTTCGAGGTAGTCAGTTCCGCTTTTCTGAAATTATAAAAAATATTTCCAGGAATAACAACTCATACAACATTCCTACATCAAATATTCCAATCCATCGAGCTTGGCTACGATACAATTATCGATTGATTCAAAATTAGCCTGTCAACATTCACGGCAGAACCTCCAGCTCGTGCTAACCAAACACCATTTAAAACTTCCCCAGTGTATTCGTGTCGACGGTGCTCGATGACCAAACGACCGACGTGAAAGCAATTAGTCGTCCATCATGGAACTGTTCCTATACAATGAATTTATGCCATCGACACTCACTATACCGTACATACTCGTACTATGTTTGCCTGCACTACATCTATGTTTGCCTGGTACTCTACAATCCTGCCACAAATTAACAGTATCGTGATTGTGATAATGACGTGCGAGTTGTGTGCGAATTGTGTGCCTGAGTGTAAGAACTACGCTTTCCTGTGAAAGTTGCAGTGTCACCCAGAGCTTAGAGATGTTTTGCGTGCCATCGTATTGCTCGTCACCCTGTGACATAGGGTTTTGAGTGTATCTTTCGGCCAGTAATTTCACTACTACAGTGCCGCAAGAGTTTAAAAAACCTTCAATAATGGAGGAGATTTCTCGATTCGACATATATATTTTTATGTGTGTTTGCGGATAACTTCATCGTTTATAAGCCAATTTTGATGATTCTTTTTTCGTTTGATACAGTATACTTCTGAGGTGCTCCCACATAAGTTTCATCAAATTCGGTCAAGCGGTTTTGAGTTACGCATCAATAACAGAAAAGTGTTTCGCCTATCTTTATGATATCATCATTCACGGTAAATCCCGTAAGTAGCAGGCTCACTAAGAAGGGTGAAATTTTTTTGTATTTTTTTTATATAAAAATGTGAAATACCTTTTTGAAGTCAGTACCATGCTTACAATATTGTTATAATGGTTACTTTTGGATTATCATGGTACCGATTTCAACAAGTTATTTCTTACTTTTTTGTGTTGAATTTGGTTCTATTTGTTGGTAAACATTTATTTTTGAGCTTACACAACATACGACAAATGGGTCCGTGAGATTGTTTACTATATGTACTTTTTTAGCATTATTTAAATTTTTTTACAATCATAAAAGGCATACAGGAGGACAGTTTTTTTGCTTTTGTGTTTTCATTTTACTTTCTAGCCTTAGAGACTATACATTGGGAAGGAAGGGCATTTGAAGGGCACTTTGAAAACTTTATACTTAATCAATTATTATTTATTAGCCCGAAGGGCACAGGTTTTCAGCCGAAGGGGCACATACAACATATTTTAGAGGCCTGAGGGCACAGTCATATTTTTAAGAAGGCTAAAGTGTCCTTCAATACCTAACACGGCTTGCCCACTATTGCTTAATAACAGAACATTGCGGTGGTATCAAACAAGACATCCTCTTTCACAAGAGACCTAGTAACCCCTCACGTATAACATGATATCCACTACTAGCTGCGTTTGTTGTTGATGTTTTTTTTTCTAAACCAGGGTTGGTATTGAAAGTACAAAATAAAAATATACACTCAAATTTAACCGATTTTTGCGAGAGCAACGAACGGGAATTGATTTTTATATTTTTAAGAAATAATATAAATTCTTATGTAGTTTATTTTTATGAATGCTATAATCTGTATATGGAAGAGACTCGTGACTACGGTTACCATATATATACCGTATATAGTCCATACGGACTATTCTCAGGATTGCGATATTTAGAATTTTCAACAAAATACAGTATATTTTAAAGATCTCTTCAACTAAATGTTAAACAAACCAAAGGGGCGAGGGAAGGTGCCGCTGCCACCTCCGCTCCGCTATGAGTGCGAGTGCGAAGTGTGAGTGAGACCCCCGGAACACGCAGTGTATAAAAACGATATGACTTTTTTAAATTATTCATTACTTTTTAAGAGAAAATTCTGAAAATGCAATAAAATCTCTGGATTTGTCAATGAAAATCAGGCCTTTTCTCAGACTTTTGATTTTTTCATCGGGTAACCCTACTCAAGACCCAGCCAGACATGAGAACACTTCAGTCGCACTCCCCTCAAGTGTTGACGCAATTCATATTTATTGCACTAATTCTATTTCTACATTTGTCAGTCATGTACACCAAAAACAAACATAGCATATACGTTCACAGTAATAGTAAAGAGGTACCAATATAGATTCGATCGCCACTTGACTGTAGTCATGCACTCGGATAAAGTCATGGGTAAACGCTAGTCGGCCATAAAACTGATGGTAAAGGCACTGGTTTGTTCGTCAAATATAGCTTTCATTTACATTTTATAGCATGGGGGAAGGGTAATGGTACCCTTTGGCGCCTAATTGGCAGTTATTGCGTTTCGAAACTCATGAATCGGACACGATTGTGCGTGTCCTTCCGCAAAATTTGTTTTATTGAATAAAATATAGGATTAAAACTTAATCGAGTTTTTTTACTGAACGTCTCTGCTTTAACTGGCCAAATTGATTTTGTTATTGTGCTTTCATCTATCCGTATGTTTGTAAGGTTGCGTCTTCCTGTACAGTCGCATTTTACAACCAATTTTAACGAAACTTGGTATGCATGTTCTACGATTTTATTAAATTTGCTGTCGTCGTTTTCCTAAAAAGGGGCGAAGTTTACTGCGGCGCTATTTATCGACCGATTTTGACTAAAGGGTATAGCAGGATAGTCTTTTGAAAAGTGCCCCCAACGCCTGGACTTCGAAACTATGGCCAAACGATGCCTTATATAGGATGTGTACAATGTCTAAAATTTCAACCCCCCCACTACCCCCAATCGGCTACGACAATCAATTGTACCTAAAACTATATTATTTATTTTCTCTTAACCTATGTAACTGACTTATTTCAAAATTTGCATAACAGTAAATAAAAAGTAAAAATTGAAACAACCTGTAACAACTTTCTTTGGTACAAACACAGTTTTTTTTAACATGCACTGATGTTCAACCTACGAGATCCCCAAAATTCGCTAGTCTATAAAAGGTGGAACACCTCTAAATTAGTCAGTCTTCAAAAAATATATATGGGTAGTAGTAGGATCTGTACACGGCATAGTAAATTATTGAGCAATATTTGTGCAAATTTGAAATCAGTCAGTTACATAGATTTGGAGAAAATAAATGATTATATTTTTTTAAGTGGCGGTTTGAAATTTTAGACACTGTACACATCCTATACAATATATATATATATATTACCCTTTGGTATACACATTAGGTACAAGACTTTAAAGAGGAATTTCGAATATGAGCATAATTGGTCAAGTGGTTTCCGAGATAATAGGTTGTGAAGTATTGCGAAAAATTGCCGCTGATAAAACTATGTGCTCGCGGAGTCTACTAATAGTTTACAAATATGATCCGTTCAATATCGAAAGCCTTTGCCATAAAAATTAGGGTTAATTTATGGACATGCAGCGCCTGGAGTGTCGCGTGAAGCGTCGCGTTATGAAGGTTAAAGAAGGTTATCAAACGTAGGGTGATGTTAAGAGAACGTTCTTGCAAACATCATTCGTCGACATGCGGTACGACATGAGGCGTTAATTGCTGCTTTGCTCCCATCCAGCGGAGCCTATGTTACTCAGGGTGAAAGCAGCTTTCCAATGGTGAAAGAAGTTTTGAAATCGGTCCAGTACTTTTAGAGCCAATTCGTTACAAACCTAGTTAAAATCTTTCCTCTTTATAATACATATTATAGTATAATATAGATATACACACGATAAACGACGAGACTACAGAGTGGGTAACACTTCGTAGTCTTAAATAAAAGTATTGCTAATTCTTCTAAAATAATAAAAGCCTAACGTAGATATGTAATAAAACATTGTTAATGCGCTTTACGTTCCATTCTGGCGAAAATGTATTAAAAATATTATTTTCATCACCGTATATCATTCCGCTAAAATATTTTAAAAATCATATAAATGGTATAAATAAAAAAATATTTTTAATAACCAAAAACCACCATTGAACCAGTTTAAACCATTCCACTAAAATATATTCGAAACGAATACATATTGTTTTTGTTATTTGTTTACATAGTATTATTATTTATTATATTATTTTTTATACTAATTATGTAAGATTAGAGATCATTATTATAATATTAATTATCTAAGATGATTTATTCTTACAGCATGAGTATATAATACTAACCGTAAAGCATTGAAATCGATCCTACCAAACCTGAGACACGTGCAAAAATGCGCGTCATAAATTTGAATTGGCAAAAAGGCATTGACCCATTCACCATGGCGTTACCGTCCGTCCGTATAAGTATACCTACTATCTCTACATACTACTATAAATAGATCTGTAACACAGCATTAAAATAAACATTTAAGAATATATCCCAGAACAATTTTATATACCAAGTTGGTACAATTTAACACTAAAACTCATCGCACAAGATATTAAAGTAAACTTCTCTCCACAGCTCGATGAGATGGAAAGGCTAAAACGTCTCATCCTGATTGGCAAGACTCCGCTTAAAGAATGTCCTCCAGAATTGTTCCACCATCCGGTCTTCGTCTTCTGGCGGATGGTCAACCGCGAAGTGGCTCGGGCGTCCAAGAAACGTGCTGACGCATATTATAAAAAGCTGAAGGCTTCACAGAAGTTGGATATGGTAAGTGATTTATTAAAAGAAATTGCATTTGCATAGCCATTAGCGAAATGATATGTGTGCGCGGAATATATACTCCCTCCTTTTTCAATGTGGTAAACATTGAAAAAGGAGGCCCTTGAATAAAGTAATATTTATATTATCATATATACTCGTATATTATCAACTTTAAGGCCGAATAGTCACGCTCTCTCACGACGCGATTCATCCATAGTCATTGAACCACTAAGGCTACGTTCCGGGAAGGACCGAAATCACTCGCGGCGCTCGATACGTCATCAATGACGTCACCGAAAACGCTCACGCCACGCTCACAACGCTCGCGGATCTTAGGTGGGTCTACGTGATCATTGCGAGCTGTCACTGTCAACCAAAGGGAACGGCAAACCGGGGCGCGAGCAGCGAGAGCAGTTGTGAGCGTTGACGGCGCTTCCCGGAACGCACCCATAGAGACGCGCGCCTCAATAACTCGACAGGCTGGATCCGCTCCGATACCTTGTTGCCGCATCCGCGAAAGACAACCATACGCGAACAATATAGTATAGAACAGGGTATATAGGTAGGAACAAAAAGAATTGGTGAAAGCGGGACAAGACTGATGGTGATAAAGATGATAAATAACTCGCACAACTATTTAAACACATGGCAAAGCTGTATTTGGGCTTAACATGGTGTATAAGCATTTCTATATTTAGGTTCAAATGCCATGATAGCAAGTAAAATTACTTGGCGAAAGGTATATGTATTAGTACCTACCCGAGAGCCATGACTGCAGTGCAGTCCCTGCAGTTCGCTAGTCATGTTTATATAGAGCTTTGGACGGCTCTTAAACTGTTATGTGCTAGCATCACGCTTACCTGTAGACGCACGCTTTGTGCCCCTTACTGCGATTTTTAAGACTCAGCATCCTGTTTACACTTAGGACATTCGATTTCGAAAATATATACAAAACTATACTTTGACGAATGATGATTGATGAAACATTAATATTTTTAAAACTTTAATCATACTTGGTTGTGTTGTTTACATTATTTTGCATTACCATCTGCAAAATTATTGCCCAGCAGTGTATTTTGTACCTTACCTTGACTATCATTTTTATGTTTGTTTACCTTTTTTATATATTTTATTATAATCACTTTTGTGTGATTTTCGCAAGACTTATTTCCATTCTGAGCTATGATGTATTATTTATGTATCTATGCTGCTATATAACATTATAAAGGCGAAGAGTTTGTTTGTTCAAACGCGCTAATCCCAGGAAACTGGTTCAAAATGAAAAATATTTTAGTGTCGGATAGATATCGAGGAGCATATCATATGCGAGCGAAGCCGCTGGCGGATCAGCTAGTGTATTGTAAAGAGTCATAACGTCTGAACCTATTTTCATGAATCACTACTCGAATGCAGATGTCGGACGCATATATGAAATATTAAATCTCAATGCAATTAATCATGTAAAATCAAATATTATGTAGGTCCCCGCGATACAGGCTTTGCCTAGTGCGGGAACCTTAGCTTTATCTATTTTTGTACCTTTAATTCGTCATAAACATGTAATATACGAGTATGTTAGTCTAAACTTTATAAAACTGTTTTAGATGTTTAGATGCAATAAAAATATTTTAATATTTTTTTCATATTCAATACGAAGGTTTTTAACGAACAGGCCCGTGAACAGTTATAACCTATGTTTCTTTATTTATTTTTACTATATAATAAAACTATAATTAACTAAAACTAAAATTTATGAACAATAAATCCTACACACTGATCGTGGCGTAATAACGTGTGACAAGGTGACGCCTCTTTCTCCCACTAGCAGTTCTCGTGGAAGAGATGGTGCTATACCACTTCTTTCATATCGACGGTAATACAATAAAGGTGCAAATTGGTAGCCGGCACGTAGCAGCAGACGACGTGTCGTCGCTTCATGTCGCTGCAGTCATGATATCGAACCCGACTGCAGACGGCAACTGCAGGTGCCAAGCTTTTAAGTTTTTTTACTAGGTAGATTGATACCCGCGAGCGGCACAACTGATCTGCGGTCGGGCGATAGTGTCGTCTGTCGCTCAACGTCGCGACGCTAGCTTCGTGTCGCTAACTACGAATGGTATTGCATAGAAATACATAGAAATCAGTAGTGTCGCTGCGACACGTCGTTTGCTGCGGCTGCATGTAGCCGGCTACAAACTTGCACCTTAAAGCAGTAAAGAATGTAAACAACAACAAAATAATTAGTTATACCCTACTCAAATTATCATGTTGAAATCAATTATACTTAATATAAAATTGCTTAACCAATCAGAACAAATTAATAGAATCTTATTAAGAGAACATTGTATCTAACTACTAGGTATATAAAATAACCTAATAAACCAAATAAGCGATATGTGGTATCTATAACCAATTATCGATACATTATCGACCATTTACCCCACGCACCTCTCCCTAGTGCAGCAATGATTTTGTTACGGTTAAAAAACTTCTGTGGTTTCCACTGTAAATGGCCATCCTGGGCATTACACGTACGATCTCTTAGGTCACGGTGCTCCGTGCTGATTTTTATATACTAATAAGTAAGTTAAAGTTAGTTGTTAGTGTTGCTGATAAAGGGAGAGGATAGGGCACGAACTTTTTTGTTTGTTCGTTACTCTACTTCCCGAGTATAAGTGGACGCGCCATATACATTTATGGACGCGCGTCCGAGCAACTTTTGAATTTTACAGCAACTGTTTAAAGTTCCAAAAACAAAGAAAAAACTGTTATATTCATTATTTTGATAGTATTTAATTTAATTACAGTCAAATGACGAGGACATTGAAGACGAAAATATGCAAGAAGAAGGTGAGCAGCTCACACCGAGCCAGCTTCTGAAGAAGTGCCACGAAGAGCTGGAGGAGCAGAAACTGCTTGATGTGGAGAAAGGAGTACGCTTTACCGATGAACAGTTCGCCCTGCTCAAGTATGAAACCAGTGACGTGAAAATGCTCAAAAATTTAACAGTAAGTGGCTCTTATTATGTTAAGCGCTTTTTGACAATAATTTGCGGGCGACCGTGAATAGCACGCGTTTAGCACGGGCAGTGTACGGCGAATAAGACAGATGTTTTTTTTTTTATGTAAGGCACTTAGATGTATTCGTAAATGGCTTGCCTTGCGATTCTCTAATGATTGAAAATAATACTTTGCTATATTGCCCTTGAACACAAGGTTGTTTTTTCAACGCTTCTTGTCATCTCGTCATTTGTTTCACGGATGTTGTCAAAGATGCAACGATGTTTGCTCTTTGAGAATCGCACTGCTGATTGTCGCTGTGATCATCAATAACGCCTGAGAATCCTTGGGAAAGACGCGGTACTTACTTTGATCTCACATCTAGCTTATAAGTGTAAACTTATTGCATTTTGAACATCACTTTTATTTTGTAAACAATATGCGTAATAATATGTATAAGGTTATGCACTATTTTAAGCTTTCACAGTTGTATTCAATAAACATTTAATATAAAAATATATATATATATATTAATATATTAAATATATTCAATAAACATAGGTATTCATTTCTAATAAGCTTTTCTAATGGCGCTTCCAACAGTGTCGATATATCGGGAGCTTATTAGAGATTAATACATAGGTTTTCATCCCGTAATACCGTACCAGACCGTAGTATGTGCCTGTGTCGCCTACCTGCCACTGCGTGGTTATGTTGTGACAGTGTAGTGTAGGTACCTACAGGTTTGCAGTGCACATTGCCACGGTAATATTATCTAATATTACCGTGACATTGCACCGTACGCGTAGTGCGAGTGGACCGTGCTCGCTCCCGCCTTATCGACCAACTATATCTACCTAAATAGTGGCAATTTTAGTAGTTTATCTAGTTATCTTTTATTAGTTACTTGTTTTAGGTTAGCAGTAATTTCGTTTTACGTTATATGCAGTAACTTACTTATCTACCTATTATAACTAGTTATGATGTAGGTATTAAGGTAGTTACACTTTTTAATTTTTTACTCTGTTTTACAAAAAGTTGTTATATAAGAGGACCTAGTACTGCGACAAACCTTCACGAGGTTTACAGGTGCTAGTTAGTTAGCAAATGTATTTTTTAATGTCATACTTTAATAAATAAAAATAAAAATAAAACAATATTTGAATATACGGGTTATGTTCAAAATACAATATACATTTTTGCTTAAAAAATTTTCACATCATGCCTTCGTTTTTCTTCTGTAATTTTCATTTATAACGAAATATGTAAATAACGAATATATGTATTCGGACCTACCTACGGATATTTACCTTCTAGCTGTGGATGAACGCTGCCCTCTTATCCTGCAGAACGCGAGCTAGTTCCGAGATCATAATTTTAATTCTATAACCACTGAATTCTCATTTAACATTTTAACAATAGACATTCTTTATTGAAATATGAAGTTTTAATCCAGTTTATAAATTATATAGTACTAAAATTTAGTTTTAAATACATGAAAATTCACAGAAATTCTCTAGTATGTACTTTATAATAAAAAAATATACATTTATTTAAATTATTCTTTTAACATTACGTTAGTACGTACTACATTAAAACTAAAAGGCAGTAGCACAAACAATTTGCGAAAAAGTGTTCGAATCGATACTGTCATCATGTCACGCTTCGGCGTATAAACTACGAGTTATCTGTGTCACAGTTGCCCTAGATAAATAACAGTTAGTACTGTTTCACGTGAACGACACGTTGCGTTACACTTACACAATTATTCGTACTAGGCCTTTCTAGAAAGCATATCTTCTCATTAGAATGACACGTGGACATCCGTGGTGGTAGTACAGATAATTCGTTGTAAGTGAACTAGTAAGATCTGGATTAAACAAATCCTTATCGGTGTGTCAGGTCAGTGTGTCCGGTCAAAGTTCTAGTACTTTCGGAGGTTGATAGTGTAACCTCTTAGATTGCATCTGCAGTGTATCAGCGTTAGTATAGACTCATAGGGGCAGATTTATTTTAAACACCTGGACGGTATTCGAGCATAGAACACAAGTAAGTATATTTAATTGGTGTCCACTGGCTGTTAAGGATCTAAATGTAATGGTACTAAAGGCAGCATTTGTTTATTTTATAGCCCAACGTAGCGTATTACTTCTCTCGCTTCCTGTAATTAATTCTACTCCCCGAGTTTCTTGTCGCATCTTCTCGATAGGCTATAGGCTATTCATATTTTGGAATGCGGAAGTTTAAAGTACAGTCGCCTGCAATAAGATGTATACATTTCACAAATTTCAGTAATCGCTCAGCATTCAATTTCATAAAAAAATACTCCAATATTATTCTCATATGTAGTTATAAATATATAATATATTGTTATACTGCTTAAAATAACTCATATCTACGTTGATATATACTGTAGTATTGTATCATAGATTTGAAATTTATGAAATGTATACATCTTATTGCAGGCGACTGCACATTATAATGAATAATTGATGTTCATAAGTACGTCTTTGATGCCTAAATTGAATAAATTATTTTGACTTTGACTTGATTTGACTAAACAATCACTGAAAGCACAAACATATGTTGAGCTACGGAAGTATAGGCAGTTCTCTTTTCATTACTAAATGTTCCCACTTGAATAGTCTGCTTTTAAATAGATAACTTAATAAAGACATATGCGCATACGTTTATATATTGCTTTAAATTAATAAGACTCACCTGTATAAATAGTTCACGTGTAATTTTTAAATACCTATATAGGAGCGTTTTCGTTAACTTAAGTTGAACTTAAGCCACAGAATAAATAACTTAACTTGATTGAAACGTTCGTAAGTATTACACATTTTAATACGGGACTTAGGATCGAGTTCGAGTTCCAGTGATAACCGTAGCAAAAGACTAAGAAAGAGGGTAGATCGTTATGTCTGCACCTAACTTTTAAACTTTTTGACCAACCACCCGCATTCTTCAGTCTTCCCGTGAACATGGTGCATGTAACTGCGCCGAAATATCGGGAGCTCATTCCACAACCTTACCACGGTAAATATCCCGTTAATAATCATATAATTTTACACATTTTAATGTTATTTTGACGGTTTGACGGAAGTTAAGCCGTAGGTATAGGTCACGAAACCGGTCGAGTATCTCGACCGGTTTCGTGACCGTTCACTTCTTCATGGAGTACTTGAGCACCCGGCTGCATTCGCGCTAGTACGACTTCGTAAGTAGTTCGACTTCGGAAGAAAAAGAATTTTCGAATGAAGCTTGGGCCACTTTACGAGTACAAGGCTCTGATAGTACAATACAGAGAGCCTACTTTCTTTATTTCGCCAGTAAGTTATTTTATCTGTTTATGTGTTAGTGAGTAGTTTATGTGTTTTATTTGCCACACATTTGATTCCAAATTCTTTCTCTCAGTGGAATACTAAAACTCATATTCGCAAGTCCATTCAATTACATCACCATCACGTTAGACTTGGTTACGTCCCTGTAAATATTTGTGTTTATAGTTCATTGTATCAGTGACAGGGCTCGTGTCTAACTGATTGTAACCAGCCGATTTCTAGCTAGCGCCGACCCCGGGTCGTGGCGATAAGGAAGATTAACGACCTTGTACAAGAGTCTAGTGTATTGGGAAACTATAGATACATTGGTTACACACATGATATTCGTGTATATTCTCACGTTGTCGGTGTCGCAGCGGTTCTACTGGATCACGCGACTTAAGTGTGATTAATGTTACAGGTCTTCTTACTTACTTTCTAACAGCCGTATTTATAAACAAGTAATCACTTGTTGCTAAGTAATTTTTCAATGTAGTAAGCACTTGACGATAGAATACTTCAACACAAAATCTTATTCTATATTCGAGCAATGAACGTTACTTACTAAAGCAAATGCATGACATAACCCTATCAAAATTGGATGTATCTTTTTACACTTGTGTTAAATTGTTGTCATATGGGATTTTAATTTTTACAGCATAATAGATCTTTCACAGTTCAGGCTTGTGTGTGAATTTTTTTATACAACTTCACTTTTGCAATAAGAACGAAAAATTGACAAAGGAAATGGTGACTATTACTCGGCTAAGAATTCTAGCCTTTGATAGTTCTAACTTCAGGCAAATTCTAGTCAATAGAATTAAAATCGTTGCTTAAGTAATTACTTGTACTTGTTTATAAATACGTCAGTAAGTAAGTAATTTAACATAAAAATCCTATGTAATTACTAATTCAGTATGTATTGTTGTCTCTTTTTTAATTATATTTAGATGTAATAAATTTGCATTAAAATAAAAAAGGCACGGATCCTGGAGTCTGTGGGTTACGAGTACAATATTTAAAAAAACATAAGACGTAGTGGATATTAAAAAACTGACTACCTATGTAGGTAATGTTGGAGCTCTGGGCCAGAACTCCAACTCCGAAACTTTTGCCAATGATCCTATTGCAGAACTGTTCTGCAATAGGCTGGTTGCTGATCCCATCATTGGCAGAAGATTCAGCGTAAGTGAAATTGTATTTAATGGAATTGGAATGTAAATCTAATTATTTAATTAACTACGACTAAACTTACCAATATGCGCCATCGCTATATGGTAGACAGTTAGACTTATGACTGTCCGGATGGCGAGGGTGGTAGCAGGCCTGCCTTCTGAGTCGCTAGTCCCGGGTTTAATACCCGTGCAGGTCAAACATGTGTGTGCATGAACATGTGTATATTTGACCTGTTTCTGGATGTTCATATGTATATAAGTATCTATACATACTTATATACGAGTATACTCGTTTATGAGTCGTCAGGTTACCATAATACAGGCTCTGCCTAGTTTGGGACCTCGTGTGGAAGTTAAAACAGCATGTTGAAAAATGGGTTTTATACGACCTTCGTAATGCGCACTAATAAGGGTGGATGTTATTGCCTGAGTCTATGTTTACCGAAAAATAATAGAACTAAGAAGATCCAAGGTACGAGAGTTGCAATATAATCAAACTTGATAAAATTGTACATTACTTAGTACCTATTAACAACAATAAGTAAGGTAAGGATTGAATGCTACTATCGGTACACATATTTAAAATAATTCAGTTACAAGTAAAATATATATAACCTTTCTTCTGGGCAGTTTTAATTAAATCTTAAGCTTGTTTCCTATAAAAAGCTTTTGGTTAGACAGGACAGATAATTTTATTTGTTTGTATAGATATGGTTAGATAATAAATACTAATCCAGATGTTCGAGTTTTTATATTAAAAAAGATGAAACTTTTATACACAGTTTCACCACCTATACGATATAAGAGAATTCAAAGTAAATCTATAAGTATAGAACTTTCATACAAACTTTAATCCTCTATCTTACCCCTTTAATTCTCCTGTCTTTGTCTAGTCCCTAGAAACTAGATACCTGGCTATCAGCTTCATAGGTTAAGTTGTCTTTACGATTCCGTGTTTAGTCAGTGACTCAGTGAGTGTTATTTAGATTTTATTTATGTCGAAATGAGGGTAGGTGTGTATGAGTATTCGACTGCACGAAAACTAAAAATTAAGTTTTCGTGCAGTCGCATCATACGATGCTTAAACCTTATAACCGAAGTTCAAATTCAAATAATTTACTTGCCAGAATACAAGCATTAAATATAACATTTTTAGCTGTTGTACAAATGTGCTGCGTCTGTATTCAGCCTGCAAGCAAACGTGCAAACTATTGGTCTGAACTGAAGTCGCACTAATTATAACTACAAATTAAACATTAGCATAAGCCACTTAGTAAGCCTCTTTCTAAATATTTTTCCATCTAACTGTTTCGAATCATCAGGTAACTTATTATATACTTTTATACACATATTATATACATTCCTTTTATTAATGTCCTTATAGCACCGATGTTGATATAATAAGTTTTTGTACTGCTTACGTTTTTTGTCTTGGATAAACTTCACTTCGTGCCTTAAAATATGAAAGATAACGTTTTACAAAAATGCATACTTCTCTTATGTACAAGCATGGCAGCGGTAAGATATTATATTCTTAAATAAAGATTTACATGTATCTAAGTACCAGGATTAATTGATTACACGATTGCAACGTTTTTGCACCTTAAAAGCCTTTTCCGGGTCTTCTGAGCTCCCCCACATAATTAACCCATAGCTCAGGACTGACGAAACGTATCCATGGTATATCCTCAGCCTCAGTTGACACGGTCTGTCGCAGTTTCTTAATTGCAAAATCGAAGCGGCGTAATTTTTTACTAACTGCTGAGACGTTCTTTCCAGTTTAAATGTTTATCTAGAATTAAACCTAAGAATTTGATGGAATGTACATCATCAACCTTTTGTTCTTTAGAAAATATGTTGTCAAGATTAAATGGGTCAGTATTCCTAAATTGGATTATATTTCGAAAAAAGACGTAGGTAGTGTAAATTTATTATACGTTCTTATGAAGTATGGGAGCCAATACACGATTGAGCAAACTTGGCTCGATAGAAAAATATCGGCAACATTCTCTAAATTTTGCAACTTTTCTTACGTGTTTCGTGGGAAAAAGCATCTTTATTCAATTATGGGCAAATATATTTCAATGAATGTATCATATTTGAATTCCCAATGTAATTTACTAGTGAACTATGGACATTTTTATCATTAAAATTGGATCATTTCATTGTACGAAATAAATATTATATAAGTATTCGCACGTATTTAATTGCATCTTCGCATTACATCGTCCAATCTGATAAGCAATTCTCAATCTTATGTAGAGCATCTTAAATTGTTTTAAAATTAAATTTTGACCTTAAAGATTGGACCGCGCCCTAAATATATATACGGCCGTATCTATTTAAGGCGCGGTTCAATAGGTACGTTCAATACGTACTTGGGTAGGTATTGAAACTGTTAAAACTGTTCATGTTTACTAAAATCAAGTTTTAACTAGTTATAGTGCGGACATTAATTAAGCTAGTTAAAGCGGTGTGTGTATATACAATAGATAGATAATGCCGTGTGATATCGAGCGTCTGGTTTGAACTGATAGGAGTGTCCATCAATATGTTGGCTGGAACATGGGTGGGTAGTCATAACAACAGATATGTGGGTTCGGTTGTCTTCCTGCATTATTTGGGTCATTAAATAACTTTAGAACTGAGAGAACATGGCTCTAAACACAATATTGTAATTTCATAAATTCATAATCAGCCCATTTTGTTCCCACTGATGGGACTCGAGCCTTTCTCTCTGAGAGAGAGGAGCTGGACCATAATCCACGACGTGGGCCCAGTGTGGCTTGGTGGATAGGCTAGCGGCCAATCCATGTCGAAGATTTCAGGCCGCCCGAAGGCCTTCGACTTTGCCTAACGACTGTTGTCCAAAGACAAACAACCGGGACCGACGGTTTAACGTGCCCTCCAAAGCATGGAAGCACTCAGTTGAATAATGTCACTAACATTCACACATCCAAGTCCTGACCGCAGCAAGCGTTGCTTATCTTGTTGATCGGTTAAGATCGCCAAGTCAAGCTCCGCTACGAGCGCTTCGCCATTATAATTTAGATAAATAGATAAACTCTTTATTGCAACACTACATTACAAAATACAACAAACAAATGAAAAACTGAAAATTAAGTGTCACAATGGGCGGTCTTATCGCTCAGAGCGATCTCTTCGAACCATAATTTACTATCATAAGAATCTATCCTGACAGGTAGTTAGCTCTTTCAGGAGTAGCTTGTTTCGGTGAGTATATCGTCATCACTGACAAATATGTCACAGAAATACGTGTGATAATATTTGATAGGCGCGATTGAAAACTTACTGGTTGAATGACACTTTTAAAATCTATGTCGTGGTGACGAGCACGGTGTAGTGCCGTGTAGAACATCGACAAAATCTAGGTGGTACTAGAACTGTCATGTCAAGCCTGACACTAACCATCAGATAAAATTAGGTGCCCTAAGTAGGGGAGAATTGGGGCTTCTGCCTCACACTCTCGCTTCGCTCGAGTGCGATGCAGAAGCCTCAATTCTCCAGCACGACATCGGCCGACCTACCGCATCGTATCATGTCATGGCAAGCCGATGCGCGATGCTAACGTGCTTAATTATTATCGGCGCGCGATAGCGCATCGAGTGTCTCGAGTAAGACACCGCGCGTGCCGAGGCGATACGCGATACAATGTTTTCATTTGCGTGAAAGCTATTTTGTTACACGACTGGTTGATGTAACTAAGAGATCTTTCCTGTGTAAAGGAGACTAATCAATAATATGCTCGCCTCTATTCGGTTTGCAATGCGTTTTGATACTGCTGCGGTTTGTATAGAGACTGCATAACATTTAGTTGTAAAACATTTGACTTATGTAGTAGCCTTACATGTCTATCTAGGTCACAGTTAGCTTGTTTTGTAATCGTCCATGTATTAAATACTAGAAAGATTGATTCATATAAAAAATCTCTCCAGGGGTTGCTTTACGGAACTCTAGTCTCGGAAAATAACATTAAATATTTATCCATCGTATCCACGTAAAATATAAATCCAGCCTTCGTCATTTCACTTGACTTCCAATGTTTTTATTTTTTAGGTCAGAGTGACATCGTTAGATTATGAGATAGTAAGATTTTATATTATTGACGTTCACCTGATGGCCATTAAACACATCTGCTCATAACAGTAACAGATCCACATAAAACTTTGATCGACAAGATTTTGTACCGCCCTGCGCTGCGCTCCACACCCTCGTAGGCAAAAGATGTTATGCCTCACAATGCCCAATAATTTCACTGTCTACCATGCACTTCAAACCAAACACAGCGATGCTGGCACATAGCTGCTTGGTGGCGGAATAACTCGCAAAGCGGTGGTGTCTACTCAGACGAGTTTTAGCATACGAAAAAATCACCTAGTAAATGCTAAGAACTTTTATAGTAGGTAGGTAAAACTAAACTTTAGATCTTTATAGTATGTGAACTAATAATAATAATAATAATAATAATTTTATTTCATAATATTAGCACTTACATAGTTTTGAACTTATATAATATGGCTAGAATGTTACATAAAAATGTTTGAAGTGTCTGTCGCCGAACTAGGCTTATCGCCTGTGTTTCAGCATACAGCGCCCTCCCCCTATTTTATCTCATGGAGCTAGCCTGGTTAATAATTACTAATAATGTTAAATATTTTTAACTTAAATCTTAGGCATATAATTAACAATGTAAGTACACTAAACTTAAATAGATTAAAACATTAAATACAAAAAATTTTGAAAAATAGTTTAAAATGTTGTAGATGTTCCTCTCTGTGTGTACAGTGTAATTGCATGTGTGAGTGTGAGAGGGTGTCAGTTGTGAATCAAAACTAATTAAGGACCAAGTATTTTAAGTACATAACTTAATTATGGAAACAAAAAGAAACAAAGACTGAAACGGAGCATACTTGCTATTTAAATGAGAATAAAATAACAATTATTATGAGTTTAATGTCTGCATCATAAAATAAACGATATGTGATTGGTTGAAATTTTAATTTATATTTATCTTTCAAACATGGTAAGATAAAACTACTACAAGTAAATAAATATAGACTGTGATATGTATCTATGATATTACATTCAAAAGCTCCTCTGTTTCATCATAACTAAGTTTTTTCAACCAAGACGTGACTTTGAATTTAACTTCAGATCTTGACAAAGGATATATGTTAAGGCATTTGTTTATTTTGTTGTAGAGATAGGGACCTAGAAAATAAGAGAAACGGTGACTGAATATTGTTCTGAGTTTATCCGGCAGGGTACAAACATTATGTTTCCTTCGTCTTTTTTCCATGTGGGGTTCAAAAGTTATCATGGAATGTTGTCTGAGAATAGTGCTCAGAATAAAAAGTTGTCGAACAGAAAGAACGTTACAAGACTCATACAATAAAATAGTAGGAAACCGAAAAGGTCTACCAGTGCTGACTTTCAATACAGCTCTTTGGGATATCTCTATAGGAAGTATGGTTGTTTTCGGTGCGCCTCCCCAGGATGAAATGCAATAAGTAACGAGTGATTGACATAAAGCTAAATATATTTGTTTAATTAGGTTTGATTGTGCAATAGGTTTAAGTTTTTTAAAAATAAACATGACTTTACGAATTCGTCCACTTAAGTTCATAAAGTGTTGTTTAAAATTTAAATTGTTATCTATTGTAATGCCCAAGTATGTAATTGAAATAGAAGGTTCTATAGCTCGACATGAACAATTAGCTATATTGTTCAAAATACAGGAATAATTATGTGCATATAATTTTAGGTTGTTTAGGACTGGGGTGCTTCGAATTGAATACGTTAAATATTTGGTTTTTTCAATGTTGAGCAATAAAGCATTTTCGTGTAGCCATTTCGTAACGACATTGAAACCTTCTTGAGCAGCATCGAAAACATCGAACCATGACTTGGCAGCGAATGTTAGAACTGTATCATCCGCATAAGAAATTAGTTTCCCATTTCGAGGTGCTAACGAACAAAGATCGTTTATATAAATTAAAAATAAAGTAGGACCTAAGATGCTGCCCTGTGGCACGCCGCGGGTTACAGGGAGCCTAATACTGATGTAATCTTCAACTTTAACACTTTGAAATCTTTCTGATAAGTAGCTTTTCAATAAATTCAGTTGATTACCACGTATTCCTATTTTTTCCAATTTGGCAATCAGAATGGGGACAGAGACTGTATCAAAGGCTTTAGCCAAGTCCAGAAATACAGACAGACATTTCATTCCACTATCTAAGTTTTGGGATATAAAATGAGTAAGATCATGCACTGCATCGTCAGTGGATTTAGCACGTCGAAAGCCAAATTGTTGCTTAGATAAAATATTATTTCGTTCTAAGTAGTTTGTTAATCTTTTATTTACTATACGTTCTAATAATTTTGAAATTGAAGGAAGAATAGAAATAGGTCTGTAGTTGTTGATACAATCTCTGTCACCAGTCTTATGTATAGGAAGAATAAGAGATTTTTTGAGACCAGAAGGGAAAATACCTAACTCAAGACACATATTAAAAATATGAGTGATAGGAGGGACGAAAAATTCTGCGTAATCTTTTAAAAACTTGTTAGATATCCCATCCCACCCAACCGAACAGTCGTGTTTCAATTCCGTAATTAATCGCTCAACTTCTTCCACGTCTGTACTCATGAGTACAAACGAATCTATTTTCGAAGCTGCCGGGGTATGTTTATTAGTCTGAATTAATGGATCAGATGCATTACATCCTGCCACATTTACAAAAAAGTTATTAATTTTGTCTACTGATGCTGTAGGAGTATCGCAGACAGAAAGCAACTCCGAGGGTTGGGTATTAGTTTCTTTTGTACCAGATATTTCCCGGATTGCGGACCAAATCTTTTTACTGTTATTTCCAGCTCTATCTAATTTATCTTTGTCATAAGCTCTTCTTACCTTTTTTATAAGAGAATTGCAAAAATTTCTATACCGAGTATATGTAACTTTTAAAATATTATTATTAGGAGAACGCTTGTATTTTTTGTGTAGATTGTCTCTATTACGAATACATTTAAGAAGTCCTGTAGTCATCCAAGGCTTGATAATTTTTTTTGCGCCTGGGAAGAGTATAAACTGTAGTGTTATTTTTTATAGCTGACTGAATTTGTTGAATGAAATAAGACATTGCAAAATCTGGATCACAAGAGTTATAAATAGGACCTAAATCAATACTTAGGATATCTCTTTTCAGTGTCTTCTTGTTGGTTTTAGAAAAAGATTGTTTTGCGTAAATCCTTGCCATATTGTGCTCCAAGCATAATACAGTAGGTCTATGGTCTGTTATTTTAGTTTGTGGCACAATTGTGAGTGCAGGAAGGCTACTTCTAATAATGACATGGTCCAAACAGGTGCCACTTTCTTCACGAGTTACAAAATAATGTGCTGGTAGGAGTCCGTGGATTGCTAGTAAATTTAAATATTGATGCGAGTTATCATTGCATTTTTCTGGATTTATAGGTATATTTATGTCTCCGACTATAGTTACGTTTTGAACTTTAGATAGGTCACTTAGTACTCTATCAAGAGATGTTAAAAATATGTCAATTTTCTTGAAAGAAGGAGAACGATATATCGCAACGATAGCCAAATCTGGTTCCAGCTTTAATACTATACAGCTTCCTTCGTCAAATTCTGGTTCCTCATATTTGAAATTCAATTGATTAGTAACATAAACAACAATCCCGTCATTTTGATTAAGACTTTTTTTTGTACTAATATATTTATATCCAGGTAAAGATGGTATAACCAATGTTCGTGCAAGCCAGCATTCTGTCAAGACCATTACATCACAATCTATACCCATTATTTCCATTATAATTTCAAATTTGGCTAAATTACATCCAATACTACGTATATTTTGTGCCAAAATAACACAACGTTTAGTAGAAATAGTATTATAATACTTCTTAACTTCGTCTAAGTCACATTCAATCGTTCTAGCAACGGACATATTATCAATATCTTGTGTCAGTTCATCGATGTTACCCATAATCAAAGTAAGTGTATATTGATCGTCTAAATTGTCTAACGTGTGAGTAAAGAATTTGATAAAATGTTTCTGATTTTATGAGCTTATGGATCCTGACAAGATACATTAAGCAAAAAGAAGATTTTTTTGTTACTTTATCATGATTTTTTGTGTGAATATATAGCAAGTGTGTCATGCGAGTGTAATGCATAGTTTTAAAACAGTTATTACATAATGTTCTATAAAAATAAAATATGATATAAAATAATACAATCTTATAATACATCGCAATTAACGAAAACCAGTACTTAACTATTAACGCTAGATGAAGCTGGGAAACTAGTCATTCGCGCCTGCGTAAATTGTCTAGGTCAGCCTCGCATTCCACTCTAACTTGAGGCAGTTTCTCTTCTTTGCGTAAGTAAACTACTCCTCGCGATGTCCAGCAGTATTTATATCCAGCTGACTTTTGAAAATTGCGTGCTAGGAAAAATAGCCTTTGAGCACTTAGCGTTAGTGTCTCAGATACGAATATGGGTTTTATAGGCTGCTTAGTTAGATGTAAATGTGAAGTATTGAGTTTCTGTAGCTTAGACTTGTTTTTATTGAAATGTTTCACTGCAGACATGAAATTCTCTTTCATTATAGTCGTAGTAAATTCAGCAACTACTGGTCTTTGTGGTGAGTCTAACGAGTGCGTCCTATATACATCTTTAATGTCAGCGGGTCGAATATCTATGTTTAGAGACTTACCGAGAGTTTGAACAATTTCACATAGGTCAGATTTCGACTCCGTCTTATGTTCAGTCTTAGGAATGTTGCGAATTTCTATACCCGATGACTTCATCCATCTTTCTGTCCTCTCAAGCCGTTCCTCCAACTGTAGAATATATTTTTTATCTTCTTTTCTCTCCTTTTCTACTTCTTGGATTCGTTTAATAAAATCATCGTTATTTTGTGATAACAAGCAGACGGTTCTAGTTAGTTCTTCATTCTGTAACTAACAGTTATAACTGTAATACTTAGACGTTTGTGCGATGTTAGCAGCCAAGATTGATAAGGTTATTTTCAATTAAACAACGTTATAACTACAATAATAACCTTGAAGCGATGATAACTCAATGGTTGGCGTGGTCGGCTAACGTCCCGAAAGGCGCGGGTTCGAACCCCAACAATGAGCATGAGCTTTGGAGACAACATCGTGAGGAAACCATAGCATGGTGGTAGGGCATTTTCTAGCTCGTGATCGCCTGGCTAGCTACCACCCTCTTGTAGAAAATCTGTTGACAAACACCTGATGGTGTGTTCCGGCAGCCTCACTCGAGAGCCAGTGTGCCATTACAGCTGGTAGCATTTGCCACCATCTTCGGCTACAGCGTCACATAACATCAAGTGACCTGGTAGCCAAATACCTAGACTGTGAACTGTAAAAAAAAAACAAAACAAAAAGTGAATAGAATATTACTAGTTCTTGAAGTGTAGAAGTTGCTTTTTAAGGGATATAATTTATTATGTGTCGCATAGATGTAATTAATCAAAATATAGTTTTAAATTCCCTACAGAGCCAAACAGTATATAGGGGCTTGTTTTTGGAACATTTTAAATTATCACTTTATGTATCTTATCTGTGAACAATAAGTAAAGCATAGACCGAGGTTTAAGGATAATTAAAAATTAGTTTAAGAATATTTAGCACAAAATTGTGATTTCATTATGTTTGTGACTGAAAATAAGGAAGGGCTATGCATCAAAATACCAAATAATTAGTAATTATTAGGATTTATTTCAAGATATGGGTGGTTTTAGACCAGATAAGTACATGCGACTTCCTTATAAAAATTTCGTCTCAGGTATCCGCGACGGCGAGGCGTCGCTAACATAAATGGAATTGTGAATAAAGCCTCGACCACGGTGAGCGTTCAATGCTTAAATAAATTTAATCTGTATTCGCATGCGGCATACAGTTCATTACGATCAGTATCATATAAATAACATGTCAGCACTTCAATATAAAAATTATGAAATGGTGTGTGTGTACGCGGTTTAATAAAGTGATGTTATAAATAGATGTGCATCGAATAATTTGCTCATATATTTTATTGTTCTGCGATCTGTGAAGTGACATTTGGATCGGAAAGTATGTAAGTGTTTTTTTTTAATTGCCCCTCAAATATGTTAACATTTCTATCCTGAATAATTTTAGTTTAACTTCAAATTAATAGTAATCATCATGAACTATTCCTTAGACAATATTGTTTTAAAATATTTGGCTATAAATTATTAATTTTTGATTTTTTTTTATCACTTAAAAATCAGCCTAAATTCTTAACTTAGTAATTAATTTAGGTACTTATTTTGACATCATTTTTGATGGTATTTTTATTTGTTGTTTTTTTATACATTGAGCTTTCTTAACGATTGATAATTTCGATTTCGCAGGCCGGGTTGGTCGCAAAACCCTTTCTGGGCTGATGAAACGGACGCTGAGTCCGATGTAGAAGCGGGTGGTAGTCTACCGCTAACACAAGCAGCTCCACCTCCATCGGAAAAGAAAAAAGAAGGCGGTGCGAGCACTGCGAACAAGAAACGAGCCAACAGCACTTCGTCAGCGCCGAAGAAAAAGAACAAGACGGTTGAAAAAAACTCTGAAACTGAAGTTTTGTCCCTAGGACAAAATTTATTTCTTGAGGTAAGATACATTTTGTTATCTATTTACATTATTTCATAGTGAGTAATATTATAATATATTATTTTTGTACTCAATTGCACTTATCACATATAAACTGAATTGAATATGGTGTCATTAAACGCTTGTGCATAGAGTGGTCTAAAATTAAAATATTTTGATACTTCTGTACTACGAGTGTGTGCGATATTTAATTGAAATCCTTACAATAACTTTATTTCGTATATTTTAGGAGGCGGTTGAAAGCAGCTTGAAGCAGTTGAAGCCGGTTCGAGCGGCATCACTGCAAAGCTTCTTGTCTCAGCGCGGGGCGAGCGGCTACACAACTCAGCGAGATCTCGTAAGAGCTGGTGAATACTACATCGAATTGAGGGTTTACAACTGTCGTGAAGCGGAGACCGAGCCAGCCGACGAGCGTTGGAAGAGAGCGCTCGTCACCCTCAAGCTGTGCACTGATGCAGACACAGCTGTCTGGCGCGCTGTGTCCAGCCTTGTGCAGGCTGGTAAACAATAATTTAAATCTATTCAGCCTATTATGTATCCAAAACCGCGCTGATGATATTTTTACATTTTTATAAATAAATACCATATATCTTTCGATTTTATAAGCCTAATTTACTTACTTTTGTTTCCTTTACAGC
Organism: Selenia dentaria; assembly: GCA_917880725.1. Lineage (NCBI taxonomy): Eukaryota > Metazoa > Arthropoda > Insecta > Lepidoptera > Geometridae > Selenia > Selenia dentaria. Next base: position 9,161,433 of record OU862882.1, on the reverse strand, counting down.
ATACATATATGAAATACTGAAATGTCAAATGCAAATACTGAAATACAAATATTGAAATTCAAATACTGAAATTATAAACTCAAAATTTTAAATGACAAAACTGATTTAAAACTTAATTCATATATTATTATTTTTTATCAATTAAACATTATTAAGCAGATTTTGTAATTGAATGTTTCAGTTCCTAGTTGATTTCATGGCTTGGCTGTAAAAAAATAATTAGTTAATCATAGTTGTTACGTACTTACCTTGGTTTATTTACAGCTCACAAATATCAAATACTGAAATGTCAAATGCAAATACTGAAATACAAATATTGAAATTCGAATACTGAAATTATAAACTCAAAACTAGAAATGACAAAACTGATTTAAAACTGAATTCATTTTTTAATTCATAATTGAATGTAACAACATTGACATTTCAGTAGCTAGTTGATTTTTGTGGTTTGGTTGTAAAAATATTATAATTAGTTTAACATAGTTGAAGTTAATTTAGCACTTATTTACATATCAGAAAAACAGAAATCTATGAACATAGCCTACTTTATCTTGCTCTTCTATAATTAATATGACTATGAAATTAATTCACTATTTGAATAAAATCTAAGCGTTATAACTATATAGAGACTGAGATTTACTATTTTGAATATTGATACGCGGGTCGCATTCTGAGTAGGATCAAAATGGTATTTTGTAATGAGTGCGGGGTTTATGTTTCTCACATATCTTCACATAAAAAGTCACTTTATCATAAATCAAAGTGTCTCCTTAACTCAGAGTTTCAAAATGTGCATATAATCGCTAGCGCCTTCAAAAACAGAATAGTGAGTTACAGAATAAATCCTGATACGGAAGATATCATCACAGCGCCTGAAATTTTCTTGAATAATATTTGCACAACGGTCAATGAACTAATAAGAAAGTCCTTGTCTAAACACAATGCTTTAAAAGTCTATATGGAACTATTTGTGTCATATTATTTACCAAAAAACAATGAAAAGTCTATAAAGTCTTTTAACGTTCAATTTACTACAGTATTTCACAATACGGATTTACCTTCATTTTACAAAGAATTTTGTGAAAAGTTGATATCTAAATGCTCAGAATTTGAACAGTCAGAATCCGGATGGGCGATAGAATCTGTCAATTATTTAGAATTGAATATTAACAAATACAACCCATTAAGAGCGGGTACTTATATTAAATTACCGAATAAAATACAAAATACTAAGTCATGTATAAACATTAATAATGTGAATGATAAAAAATGCTTTTTATGGAGCATTATTGCGCACATGTATCCTGCAAAGAGAAATCCAAACAGAGTAACATCATATCCGCACTATGAAAACATTCTGAATATTTCAGGTATGAAGTTTCCTGTGAGTTTAAGTGATATTAAACTATTTGAGGAGAACAATCCAAATATTTCTGTAAATGTGTATGGCTTAGAGAAAAACTGTGATGTGTCCGGACCTCTTTATAAAACAGCTCATCGAAAATTAACACATGTGAACTTACTTTTAGTGCAAAATCATAGTCAAAACCACTACTGCTTGATAAAAAATTTTGAAAAACTTATACATAAGCAGCTTACAAAACACAGAAGCAAAATATTTTTATGTGATGAGTGTTTTGTTTATTTCGAATCGCAAGAAAAACTTTATGGCCACATTTGTGCGCGAGTTAAAACAGTATTGCCTCCTTCAGGAAGTAAGTTATCGTTTTCACACTTTGAAAGAACTCGAAATATCCCAATTGTAATATACGGTGATTTCGAAAGTTTACTTAAAGAATATTCTGATAAAAACAAATCACAGCATGTTGAAGGAATACAAATACATGAAGCCACCTGTTTTGCTTATTACATATGCTGTAAATCTAGACCGTCTCTGAACAAGTTTGTTAGTTATCGAGGTCCTGACTGTGCAAAAGCATTTGTTGAAACTCTTTGTAATGATGTAATGGAATTACACCAAATATTATCAACAAATGTAGATATGGTGTCATTAACCGAAAATCAGAAAAAAACTCACGAAAGCGCGACTGCTTGTCATCTTTGCAAGAAAGCTTTTATAAAAGGTGATATAATTTGTGCAGACCATGACCATTTTACCGGATATTATCTAGGCGCTAGCCACAATACGTGCAACTTAAACGCGACAATATGTAAAGTTATTCCAATTATATTTCACAATCTTACCGGATACGACTGTCATTTATTTATTAATGAATTGTCAGCTATTGTTGGTCGAATCAATTTAATCCCAAAAACAAAGGAAAAATACATATCATTCACTAAGTTCATACCTGTTAATGCCAAAAATGCTGCACAGCTAAAATTTATTGATTCTTTTAACTTTTTAAGTTGTGGATTGGATAATTTAGCAAAAACATTACATCCTGATGATTTTATTAACTTGAAGCACTTTTATCCTGATAAAAAATCATTTGATTTATTGCGTAGAAAAGGTATATATTGCTATGATTATGTTAATTCTTTCGAGCGATACAATGATATGTGTTTACCGGAAAGAAATTGTTTCTTTAATAAAATGACATCTGAAGAGATTTCGGAAAAAGATTACGAACATGCTAAAACTATTTGGAAAGAGTTTCAAATACAAGATTTAGGACAGTACACTGACTTATACTTAAAATGCGATGTTTTACTGTTATGCGATGTATTTGAAAAATTTAGATCAATGAGCCTGACTCATTATAATTTAGATCCTTGTCATTATGTATCCTCCCCATCCTTAAGTTGGGACGCAATGTTACTGTACACCAAAATTGAGCTTGATATGATTTCCGATGTTGAAATCTACCAAATGATTGAAAAAGGTATAAGGGGAGGTCTTGCACAATGTAGTCTACGGCATTCGAAGGCAAATAATAAATACTTGTCTGATTATAACAAAAATGAGCTAGATTCCTACCTTGTATACCTTGATTGTGTAAATTTATATGGCTATGCAATGATGAAATGTCTACCAATCAAGAATTTCAAATTTTTGACAGATGACGAATGTATAAGATTAAAAGAGAATATTAAATTTATATCAGATAATAATAATCAAGGGTACATACTTGAAGTAGATCTCGAATACCCGACAGAAATTCATGATTTACATTCAGAATTACCATTTGCACCTGAAAATATATTCCGCCTAATGGAAAATGCGAAAAACTAATTGCAAATTTGCATAATAAATGTCAGTATGTTATACATTACACACATTTAAAAGAGTGTTTAAAACATGGTCTAAAGCTCTTGAAAATACACAGAGTTTTAGTTTTTGATCAGAAAGAGTTTTTGAAACCTTACATAGAACTAAACACAGCACTCGGGCAAAATTCGTCATCAGACTTTGAAAGAGATTTTTTTAAGAAGCAAAACAACTGTATTTTCGGTAAAACGATAGAAAATAAAAGAAATCAAATTGATGTTAAACTTGTTAATGTTTGGAAAGATGTTTCAAATAGAACCAATAAAATATGTGGCGCTGAAAAATACATAAGTGCTCCGAACTTCAAAAATTTGTCAATTTTTTCCGAAAACTTGGTAGCTATTCAATTGCAACAAAGTAAAATAATCTTAGACCGCCCAATTTATATTGGTTTTACAGTTCTTGAGCTTGCCAAAACCCATTTATACAAGTTTCATTACTCAGTCATGAAAAAAATGTATGAAGAAAACATTCAACTTTGTTACACAGACACTGATAGTCTTTTATATTTGATAAAAACTGAAGATTTTTACAAAGATATGAAGGGCAGCCTACAATATTTTGATACCAGTAATTTCAGTGATAATAACTTGTACACCATACCTCGCGCTAATGCTAAATTGCCAGGCTATTTCAAAGATGAATTAGGCGGTAAAGTTATTTCGGAATTTACAGGATTACGTGCTAAGCTTTATTGTATTGATACTGAAACCTCATCGATCAAGAAAGCTAAAGGGGCAAAAAAGTCTGTAACCAAAAACCTTACTATGGAAAAATTTAAACGATGCCTATTTAAAAACGTAGATATTAGAGATGATATGTATGTAATAAAATCTAAGAATCATAGAGTCTTTACCCAGAGGTTAAACAAACTGGTGTTAAATAAATCTGATGACAAGAGACAGATTTTCAAGAATACTGTGAATACCTTACCTTGGGGCCATTACGCCAATATATTGTAAATTTATAAAATACTTTTTCATTTGTAATAAACTAACGTGTGATTATTACTTTTAGGTTAAAAAGTATTTTACTTATTATTTCAAATGTTATCAGTTACTGTAATAGAATTTAAATTGAAGTGTTTATCTTATTTTGTAATCTTTAATAAATAAAATTGTACTTAATTATCTAACATTGTGTTTGCATTTATTATCTATTTCCGCTGACCAACCTAAATACTTAATATTATAAGAAATTATTGAGATAAAACAACCAAAATACATGATGCCAGTTTATTTTTCAATTACAATAATTTATGCACAATTAAATTAATTTTAATGGATAAGGAGAAATATTTTTCATAAGTCACAGTCGTAAAGTTTTTTTCCTATTTGTCTTATAAGTGAATTTGCAGCGTCCATTATTACATCATAGTTATGGTTTTCTTCAACAACATACTGAGCGCTTACACTCGAATTCTCACTATCACTATAGTAACTGCTATCATCTTCTGGATTCTTGACATCATATATACAGATCTTGATTAACTTTTGACCCGTCTTCAAATGAGTGCGACGCACAATATTTGTTGTTATTGAAAATGGAGGAGATGCAAAAGATTTTCTCTTTCGAAAAGGCTTTCTTGGTTTTACGAGCGATTCTTCCTTATCAGTATTTTGAGAATTTTTAGTTTCATGAGTTGCAATTTTTGTGAAGTATCTTGAAGTATCATCCGTATCTTGTGCATAGTAAAATGGGTTGATGATAAGATCTTCGCACTCTTGAGACATATTCACCTAAAAAGAGAGAAAATTGATTAAAGTAATTAATATTAATTCATGTTAAAGTAGTTATTATTACAAGCTTAATTATTATTTTTTAATCAATTCAAATATATTTTTTAAAACTTACTTAATTTTAATGTGTTTGCTGAACAAATGTGAAGACGAGTGTCAGCTGCAAATGTGAGCAGTGAAATAATGAAATGTTTTTAACAGGATAATACTTGAACTTTCGCGGAACTACATAAATGGCATGCGCATATTAAATATTATTTATTACTGTGATGTGATCAAATAACCCCGATAAAATGGATCAAATGAATCATTACCTGGAAATGTAGAAACAAAATGATGGTGTAATTGGAACATATGTACATAATAGCATTACATTGCATTCGAGTAACAAATACGATGCTATTTAATAAGAATACGCTGTACACCAGTATCAGACATCATTATGAAGTTGGTCAAACAGCCCACTACCTTAGAAATTAATGATATAGAAGTGAGATCACAACCCAATACTGTCAGACACAGCGTTTTACTCCCTAACACCATTCGCTGTATAATTTGTGGGCCATCGAATTGTGGAAAAACCAACGTTATGATTAACATGTTATTGCATAAAAATGGACTTAAATTTCAGAATGTTTATCTGTACTCAAAAACAACGTATCAACCAAAGTACTGTTTTTTGAGTGAAGTGTTCAACTTGATTCCTAATTTAAATTATTTTATGTTTAAAGACAGCAAAGATGTCGCTGATCCTGAAAGTGCTCTACCAAATTCTGTTTTTATTTTTGATGATGTCGCATGTGAGAATCAAGTAAATATTCGCAATTATTTTTCTATGGGGCGACATAAAAAAATTGATTGTTTCTATTTATCCCAGACTTATTCTAAAGTTCCGAAGCAGTTAATACGAGATAACGTAAATTTGTTAATTGTTTTCAAGCAGGATGATATTAACTTGAAACATATTTACAATGAGCATGTCAATACTGATATAGACTGGTTACAATTTAAAAAAATGTGCTCTGAAACATGGAAAGGACGACACTCGTTCTTAATAATAAATAAAGATAGCGAGTTAAATAACGGTAGATATAGACATGGGTTCGATACGTTTATTAAATTTCAGTGACTTTATATAGAAAATACATGCGTTTTATATATTCAGTACAACAGCTTCAGTCCAAATTACTGGTTGTGAATATACTAAACTTCTAACATGGAAAAAAATATGAAAAAGCGCCTCCTTCCACTTGGATCCACAGCTTGGCTCCACATGTGGATCCGCGGATACCTTTATCTCCTCTTAAATCCACCATAGAGGGGATCCACAAATACTAATAATATTTATATGCCACTTCGATCCACAAACGAGGGGATCCAAAAATACTATTTTTTTTATATGCCACTTCGATCCACAAACGAGGGGATCTATAAATACTAATATTTTTATATGCCACTTGAATCCACAAACGAGGGGATCCAAAAATAACAATATTTTTATATGCCAATTGATTCCATAAACCCAGCCATTCCCCGGCTATGTAGTATGAGCCGCTGCACTACCAAGCTGCACTACTGGTAGTGCAGAAGGGAATTTTCATTCCCCACTGCACTACCAAATATTATTTCATAAATATTCAACTTGTATAGGGTTCCATGTTAATGTTTGTTAGACCCTATGGTTTTATTATACTGTAGCTTCTCATAGATGATTGTGAAGTGACAGCTGTCAAAATGACAGATGATGTCGTATTTTATGATTTTGATTTCACACCTAGACTATATCATACTCGACAATAACAACGATATTGGTCTTAGCTGTGACAGCTGTCAAACTGACAGTCGATGACGTATTTTATAGTTTTGTTTTCACTTTTAGGTTTTGTTCCACTTGAAAATAACATGAAACTATGTCTAAGCTGTGACAGCTGTCAAAATGACAGAGGATGTCGTATTTTATGATATTGATTTCACTCTTAGACTTCATTCGGCTAGAAAATGACACGGATGTAGTTCTTAGTTGTGACATCTGTCAAAGTGACAGTGGAGGATGTATTTAAGGATTTTAAAGAGATTAGTAGACCAAGTTTAACTTACGCAATAAGCCGTCATAAGTCATGAACTGTCACTTTGACAGCTGTCATATCTAAGACCAATATCGTTGTTATTGTCGAGTCGAATGAAGTCTAAGAGTGATTTTAAAATCATAAAATATGACATCAATAGTCATTTTGACAGCTGTCAGAGCTAAGACCTAAATCCGTGTCATTTTCTAGCCGAATGAAGTCTTATAGAAGATGTTTGAGATAGGTAAATTTGCAGCAGTAGTATTAAAATATAGGTCAATATTATTTAAACAACAGATTAAATCAATTATTTATTATATTAAGACAGGTAACAAAACGAAATAGGAAGCATTTTAGCCTAAAGTGGCATGCGGATACTCTAATACAAATTAACTCACACTTTGTTCACATGGACCCTAAGAGAGCACTCATAAAACATAAAATAAATTAATGGCTAAGTGCTCGTTCCAAGTAGGTATAGTATAGTCCGATCAAGAAGAAGGGCAAGAAATAGTTTTATTTTCGGCCATAACTAGGTACATTGAAAATGAATAAAAATATCCACAGATCCACCTGTGGATTTAAGAGGAAAAAGAAGAGTCCATGGATCCACCTGTGTATTCTAAAGGAAAAAAAAGTATCCACGGATCCACCTGTGTATTTAAGAGGAAAAAGATGTATCCATGGATCCACCTGTGGATTAAAGAGGAGATAAAGGTATCCGCGGATCCACTTGTGGAGCCAAGCTGTGGATCCAAGTGGAAGGAGGCGAAAAAGCGAATACTTACGTCAGTCAAAACAATTAAACAAAAAATAAAAGCTATGAAAAATAATGAAGATACTATCAACTATAATTTAGATAAAGTATTTAAACCTCTTATTGACCCTTTGAATAAAATTGCTGATTGTAAGGAAATTAAGTCACCAATCAGTGATAAATCTACTCTTTACACAGATGTGGCAAAAAATTCCTCAATGCTCTCTAATGATTCTAGCGATATAAGTGAAGATAACTTTAACGATGATGCTAGTTCGTATAAAAGTGTCAATACAAACTTATCGTATGATGGCAACAAGAGAGAATATTTGACGCCGGTTAAAGATGAAAAAATTGTGACCATGCTAAATACCCCTTTAATGTCTATGTTAAACAAAGATAACTTACTTGAGGAAAATAATAGTTTAAATGTGCCGTTTGGTATACGAAGTGAAAATAATAAATTGTGGATGGGTAGCGTACCAATTTCTTTTAAATTGATTGGCACTCACTCTAGTGGAATGCAAATATCTTTGATTTCGATAGGCGATAAAAGTTATGAAATAACAAACGGCATTAAAGAGCTATTGTTTAAAAAGAAACCAGACTTAAATTTAGTTTCAGAACAAGACCGGATTACTTACAAAGACATATTAGAAAACACTCATGCTCATAAACGAGATTTTAAAAGTACTAGTCAAATAAAAGGTGATAAAGGAATGAAATACAATCAAATAATTAAACCATTATTTTACGAATATGATCAACTCTTAGAAAATAAAGTTATTAAACGTGGTGGTAGTTTACCTTGTTTGAAAAAATCGTATAAAAAGAATACTGATTTTATTTATTGGGATGATCCTAATGAACTGATCGAAAGACTTAAACTATTAGTAGCATCCAGTGATGCTGGTAATACTAATCATGACAATGAAATTATATCATTAATAGAAGAATTGAAAGAAGCAGGTATAATTAAAGAATAAAATGACAACATTCAATGGAACTTGCTTAGTTTCAACATTCTGCTCAAACATGAATGTCGATAAATTCGGTCTCCACATATACAAAAAACGTAAAAATAACTACTAAGTTTTAATATAGCTCCAGAATGTGTGATAAAGCAAATTGATGCAAAAAACTTAGATGCTCAAAGTAAAAGACTTAAAAATCTTGGACACCCTCAGGATTCATGTGATGCTGTAACCAAAGATTATGTTGACAAATGCATAACTGACCTCTGGAACAAAGTTTCGACGAACATTAAATTAATTACAGAAATAAGTAACACATTAACTAAATTAGAAGACCATTTTCAAAACAGTAATAAAAATGAGCAAAAGAAGCGTAGTAAATGAAATTCATAAATATGCAAGGATAAATTTTCCCAGAAGGCATGTTGTGATGAGAGATATTGATGATCTTTGGCAAGCTGATTTGATAGATATGCAATCTGTTTCAAAAATAAATGGTGGCTACAATTATATTTTAGCAGTTATTGATACATTTTCAAAATACGCCTGGACGATTCCACTGAAAAATAAAAATAAAGATTCAGTTTCCGAAGCATTTCAGTCTTTATTACAAAAAGGTCGTATCCCTAAAAATTTGCAAACTGATCAGGGCACAGAATTTTACAATAATAAATTTAAAATAATACTTAATTTGCATAATATAAATCATTACTCAACATACTCTACAAAAAAGGCGTCTATTGTTGAAAGGTTTATTAGAACTATAAAAAATAAGATTTACAAAGAATTCAGTTTACAAGGATCTTACAAATGGAAGGATGAACTATTGGACAAAGTAATCAAAATTTACAATAACAGCGTTCATAGAACGATCGGTATGTCGCCAGCGCAAGTTGGAGATAACAATAAAGATCTTATATTGAAAAGGTATAATGAAGTGTGTAAATGTTACAACAGAAAAGAAAGCAACATATTGAAAAATGGTGATTTTGTGCGTATTAGTAAGTACAAAGGAACATTTGAAAAAGGTTACACCCCAAATTGGTCCACTGAAATTTTCAAGATTATCAAAGTTCAAAAATCTAATCCCTATTCTTATTTAATTGAAGATATGAGACATCGCCCCATATTAGGCGCATTTTATAAGCAAGAACTTCAAAAAACTGAACACCCTGATGTATATCTTGTGGAAAAAATATTGAAAAGAAAAGGAAATAAATTATATGTTAAATGGCTAGGCTTTCCATCTAGTGAAAATAGTTGGATTGATAAAACAAACAAATTATAAAGTAAGCGCATCATGAAAAATTAGTCAGTTTCTATTAGGTTATGAAAGAGAATAGTCATCTTAATAGTTTGATTAACAAACTGCCCTTCGAACTTCACCTGCCTGGGTATAATTATTGCGGACCAGGAACTCGATTGGCAGAAAGACTTGCTCGAGGAGATAAAGGAATAAATCAGTTGGACGAATATTGCAAACAGCACGATATAGCTTATAACAAATCATCTAATTTGGTTGACCGACATAAAGCGGATATAATTTTACTTAAAATGGCTAAAAAGAGAGCAACATCTTCGAATACTAGCTCTGGAGAAAAAATTGCTGCTAATTTAGTTAATACAGCTATGCTAGCAAAAGTTAGTGCTGGAGCAGGACTAAAAAAGAAATTTAAAGCTATTGTATCGCACACAAAAAAACATATTCGTAAAATGAAACCTAAGTGTCAAAAAATGGCAATCGAATTGGCTTTTGCTGCTGCCAAAGAATTGTCCAAAGATTTGCCTATTCAACTACCGCGTGTTATACCTGTGCCCAAAACAGGAGGCTTTCTTCCTTTAATACCAATTTTTGCAGGATTATCTGCTGCTGGAAGCCTCGCTGGTGGTGTTTCGGGAATTGTAAAAACTTACAATGAATACAAAGCTGCGAAGAAACGTCTTTTAGAATTAAAGAGACATCATGATAAAATGGAGGGGTTAACCATAGGTAAAGGTTTGTGTATAAAACCTTACAAAGAAGGGTTAGGAATATACATAGCAAAAAAAAAATAGTCCATATATTACCTAAGCGAGCTCTTACTAATATAGACCTAATGAAATATTCTAAAAATATTCCATACTTTAGAGGTGTTTTTATGAGAGATGGATTACCTCAAATTCCATTTCCTATTGAATGCGGTATAATTAATTTGGACAGCTCACAAAATTCTGGTACACATTGGGTGGCGTACACTAAAATTAATGATTGCGTTGAATATTTTGATAGTTATGGAAACTTGAGGCCGCCAAAGGAATTTATTAGGTATATGAAAAAGTGTAAAGTTATCTATAATTACGATAATTTTCAAAAAAATAATTCGTATAACTGCGGTCATCTATGTCTAGGGTTTTTAAACAAATTCTGGCGCAAACTCAGCATTTTGAAATAACGAATAAATAGCATGTTATAACTATCTTTTTTCAGTCTTTGTAATATCTCTGTTCAGCTCAGGACAATGTCATTCACTTTATCATTTTCCGGAAGTCAATCTGTGTTAGAAACAACGTTTCATCCCCCCTTAGTTTTAGAAGAAAGTTATGAGTGTGGTTTATTATATTTTTCTGTATTTAATGGTATACCTAACGTAACTAGCAATAACAATGTGTTTATTTATGGTGAAAATAATAGTCAAATTCAAATACCAAATGGTTCGTAAGATTTACAAGATATTTATGAATATATAAATAATAATATTGACTGTGAACTCAAGATTGAATCGAATTGCAATACTTCAACAATATCTATATTCTGCGCAAAGAGTATCGATTTCCGAGCACCGAAGAGTATTGGGAGAATCTTAGGATTTCGAAAAGAAATACTAGAAGCAAATAAATGGCATGTCTCTGTAAACCCAGTCAACATTCTTCCAGTGACCGTGATAAGAATCGAATGTGATTTGGTGCAAGGATCTTACAATGATGGCATATCATCTCATATAATTTATGAATTTATACCAAACGTTTCACCAGGCTATCGATTTATTGAAAAAGCAATAAATGCCATATATTTTCCAATTAAAAATAAGAAAAAGACAAACCCATACATATAGCTTTTAGGAATTGGGACTTCTATGAGTATCCTCTATTACCCAAAACTACAAAGCACTCATGGTCTGTAAAAACAGCTACTCAATTAGAAAAACCAAGATATATTATTTTTGGCTTACAAACTGATAGAAAAAATAATATAGCCAAAGATAGTTCTTTATTCGACCATTGTCACCTAACAAACGTGACATTGTTTTTAAATTCACAATATTACCCTTATGATTCGTTAAATATAAACTTTGGTGAAAATAGATACAGTATATTATATGAACTGTATACCAAATTCCGTCAGTCGTACTATAATCTCCCAACCGATCCGTTGTTAGACATAAGAGAATTTAAAGAAAAAGCACCTCTGTTTATAATAGACTGCTCAAGGCAAAATGAAAATCTGAAATCTGGCCCTGTAGATGTTCGTTTGGAAATAGAAAGTTCCCAAGATATTCCCGATAACACAGCTGCTTATTGTCTTATCATCAACGACCGAGTTGTTGAGTACAAGCCTTTGAGTAATATTGTGCGTAAAATATCATGAGTGTGTTTGTGGACGTGCAAGGATTCAAAACGGACTACAATGAATTCATAATAAAAGAAATAGCGATAAAATCTGGTCAACAGTTTATTACACTCCAGTTTAAGCCACCATTTTCCTACAACGAATTAACAAATACAGAAAAAAAGAATGTTTGTTGGATAGAACGAAACAGACAGATATTTTGGGATGAAGGATTTATACCATATTCATATCATACAATTTATATTAGAGGACTCATAAAAAATAAAACTATTTACGTTAAGGGCTTAGAGAAAGTGACATGGTTGAAGAAAATTTTAGGATATAATATGGATCAAAATTCATGTATTTTTAATCTAGAAGATAAAGGTTGCCCTAACCTGCTTAGTTTATATAAAGACTACAAGTCATGCTTAGATGTATATCGATGTATAAATCACTCCTCGCATTGTGCTTTACAAAATGTTACTTGTATGCAAAAATGGTGCTTAGAAAATAAATGTTTTTGAAGAAACCAATTTTATTTTTAATTATTAATTCCTCATATACCCTACCCTACTAGAATAACTCGCTCTCGCTTCTAAGATGCAGCAGGTTGGTTGTAGAGAATAAATTATTTTTTAAGAGAAGTATCTTTCAACTGATTGAATCAGATCATTGATTGAACAGAACCAGTTCAGATCAGATAGATAAAGTACAAGCTGTTCATGAAATAACAGACTCAGTTTTAAATGGTTGTGACCCGATCAGATATGGTTGACCGATGTCACGCTGGATAATTAGGACTATCTGCTTCACTTGCTTCTACGATGAAGCAGGGCGGCCGATGTCGTGCTGGAGAATTGTGGCTTCTGCATCACACTCGAGCGAAGCGAGAGTGTGAGGCAGAAGCCCCAATTCTCCCCTACTGCCCTACTACGCTAATGTTTTTTTTCTATACTTCTGCTGAACAGATCCTTGTTGTGAAGCGAGTTCATAACACATATAGCCATCTAAAATTCATAATGCACACCATTGCTTTGCTTTAATTGTTACTATTTATATAATTAATTACCTTCCCCTGAGACATTAAGTTGTTCAGTGTCATGTGCCAGTTATTTCGCCGGCAAGCATACCTTCAAGCCAAAAAAAGTATTGCAAACATTACTGCTTCACGGTAGAAAAAAGTATGGTGGCAGTGCTACCCCAGACGAACGCATTCACAAAGAGTTCTACTGCTATTAAATTAATGCATCTTATTTCTCTTATGACTAAAGAGGTATATTGAAAACTAGCGCTACTTCGTAGGCTGTTATACCTACTCATAACTTTTATTATGAAAACTATCGTGGTTTAAATCGTTTTTTAATATGAAAAACGGAATTGTTAAAAAGTTAAGTATTGTGCATAATAAAAATTGTATGAATAACGGAATTCGCTCACGTAAATAAGTCAGATCTTTCCAACTATAGATTCAATCACATCCAGTGGTCTTTTTCCAAGAGAGTGCAGAACGCTTGCGGTTGCGGTTGAAAGGAATGATCGTCTCGTCTCGCACTCAGGAGTAGAGTTTCACATTACTCAATGAGCTTTAAAAAAATAATCATCATCATCATCTCAGCCGTAGGACGTCCACTGCTGAACATAGGCCTCCCCATGATTTTCCAAAAGGACCGGTTGGAAGCGGCCTGCATCCAACGTCGTCCTGCGACCTTCATCAGGTCGTCTGTCCACCGTGTAGGTGGACGATCTACGCTGCGCTTGCCGGTCCGTGATCTCCACTCCAGAACCTTTCGGCCCCATCGGCCATCTGTTCTGCGTGCTATGTGCCCTGCCCACTGCCACTTCAACTGGCTAATCTTCTGGGCTATGTCGGTGACTTTCGTTCTTCTACGGATCTCCTCATTTCTGATTCGATCACGTAGAGAAACCCCGAGCATAGCCCTCTCCATAGCTCGTTGTGCGACTTTGAGCTTTTCTATGAGGCCCATAGTAAGAGACCAAAAAAATAATAATTATTGCTTTTTTGTTTTCAGACAGTGGAAGACCTGTACGCATTAGCCGACAAGATAATTGGAACAAAACGTATCTGAAACAAGTTTATTTATATTTAAGTGTACCCAATCATGCATTCGTATTCGGATTCAATGTGTTTAAGTAGTAACGCACAAGTTAGTTATAAAAATAGAGTAAAACTTGTACAAACGTAGTGGAAGTAAGCAAGAACGTAATTTTGTATGCAATAAATGTTTACCTAATGCTAGTTTGATGTTTTATTGATACTACTTCTCTATTCACATGTCCTTATAATAAATATAGGTACTAAAGGAATCTTCACTGGTAAAATGAAGCCTGTGTGTGATGTGTACCACACCCACTCAGAAAGTGTCTTATTACTCGTTCATAAACGGGTTACAAAGTTCGTCATTTCTCCTTTATAAATGTTCGGCGGGAAAAGTTATATGGAATTTCACTACTGCCCTCCGTAGCAGCGGGTAGAAATGTTGTATGAAAGTCCATTTCTTCCCTGGTAGTGTTATTTTGTTTTAGCAGCGATTATAAAAAGAATAGAAACGTCTTATCTCAAAAAGATTTTATATCCAATAATTAGAAATAAGAGGTGGGAATTATTTGATTGTAGGTACTCGATTTTCAATGAAAGGAGGCTAGCAACCTTTTTCAGCACTACGAAAAAAAAATGGCGGCCATTAGTTATGTATTGTTAAACTTGGTTTTTACTAAATAATAACAGTATGCTTTTAATTATTCTAAACAATTTTCCAAAATGTGATCTGATTGTTAAAGTGACGAATTTATAATGATGAAGCCACCGAAAAAAATGTAGCTATAATGACAATAGTAGATTATGCACCAAGGGAGTAAAGCAGTGTCTTACGTCATGGGCGGTATATTGAACCCTGAGTGTAACGGGGACTCTATGGTTAATCCGATGGGATTAAAATTTAATTTTATGTAGAAATTAAAGTTATGTGGAGTCCTGAGTGAAGCGAGGGGTTAAAGCCGCCCAAGACGAAGACAGGATTTATCCTCGAGGTGCATACCTACTCTACTTTTCATACCTACTGCGAGACAATAAAAACTCAGAGCTGTAAAATAGTAGTTATATAGTTAAAAGTAAAATATATTAATAGTTAATATTCATATTGGACACATTTGTACCGTTATAGAGGGACAGATAATTTTTTTGGAAGGATCATTTTATGAAAAACACTGTTCTACACTTTCGCGGTTGTTAACTAAGTTATAATTAGTACTCACGAGATGTAGACCACGATTTAGTTGCTTTTGGAGCTCCCGATATTTCGGTACAGTTACATGCACCACGTTGGAAATAATAATATATTTTAATTTCAACCAATATATGACTTCAACTATGACCTTGAATCACAACACAAACTAGTATAGATGCTAACGCATGTGCAGAGAGGGGCCGTGCGTAACCCATAGCAACCGGCGCACAACAATTGTGCGTTCGTTTAGCAATAAGGGCATTCATTGGTGGCGTTGCTATTGTTGGCTCTTTTGTTAAAGCGTTCGTCAAGCTCAGTTTTGGTGGCAAAAATAATTCTATTTTAGCTTTACAAACACTAAACAAAAAGAGTCATAAACGACATTTTCATCCAATAGATTCCCAATTCGAACGCCCTTGTGAGCGTTTTTAGCGTTATTTTCGCCAACTTAAGGCTATTCGAACGCACTACTTATAGTTAAACCTTTTCGCGCCTTTTTTCTTTTTTTTCTGTATGCTGTCTCCGTACTAAGAGTATTCCTACAATTAACGTTCCAAATCCAAATCACTTTAGTCCCCAGGGAGTTTCATACAACTTTACAGCCCCGCGTATGTAATGCCTTGCTTTACGTAGAGATTGCGTGACATGTAATAGAACATTTTCGAGCAGGTGGTATGAAAATAACGTTTATACCATTCCCACTCTAAAAAGCTTATTTTATTCACTGGTAAAAGTAAATAAAAAGGCCTTTTAATCACTGTTTTGGTGTTTGAATTTAGAACACACCAATATATTCGACCTCCATCTCGATGCTTATACATCTTCCTTACGCAAAGAATAATCGACATACAAACTCTTTGTGCAAGTAACTCCTCGAGATTTGATTGGTCGATATTTGAGACAAGGAGTTAAGCATTAGAAAAAAACTGTATCGTGTTCTTTGCTGCGATTATAGAAAAAAAAATATAAATTAATCTTATGTTTAGTAATTGTTCCAATTTGAATGTGCATTTTAATTAATTTAACCTTCCTTTTTTTCATTAAATGTCTATTTTCGCTTCAATTATTTTATTATTCTTGTAGTCATTGTATAAAGTATAGTATGCAACTCTTAAATAAAACGGATTTATATCGAGGGCCATGAATCACTCGCATCGCTCAGGATTCTAACGACTGAATCACGAGCGTAGCAAGTTATCGAGTGCTCGTGATTCATCTATGGCCCTCGCGTTAAATCCGTCCTTTATTCACTAGTTGCATAATATTCTATAATTTTACCCGCTATTACAGGACGGCCGTACAAAATAAAAAGTTGTAACAGTGGTTTAAAATTATTATAGGTGGTTTATTATTATGGTTTTAAAAAAGATTATTCCTCAAGTTACTGTTACTTCAACGCCACTTTAAAGTTGACCTGAGGCCATAGCACAAACAATTTCCGAAAAACTATTAGTACTTTAAGCCTTAATACGTCACGTTTCGGCGTACAAACTATGAGGTGTCTGTGTCATAGTTGCCCTAGATAAATGACAGTTTGTACTGTTTCACGGGAACGACACGTTACACTTATGCAGTTATTCATGCTAGGCCCACTGTCAGGATCGCATTCTTACGTTGGCTGCGTTGTAAGGCTCTACATACCAGTTTTTTAATGTTCCCTGCATTACAAATACTGTCTGATCTATCTGGCAGCAGAGCCCTTAACCCAGAGGCAATAAATTATTTGTAATAGCTTAGAATAATAACGCTATTAGGTTCTAACTAAAAAACTAGGCTGCATATAAATATAATTATAATAACAATAAAGTAGAAAGATTAATTTCTAATGAATAATTTCAAATCTACTCTCTAAAACAATCTTTCACCAGTAGTGATTTTTTTTTTGTCCCGGGGAAATCCTTTATGGATACCACCTACCACTGGGAGGTAGGTGGTTATGTGGGAGTCCGTATACCCACCAAAACCTCGGGGTGTTCCGTCACTGCCGCCCTCGGCGGGAACGCGGGACAGATTTTCCACACGACCGCGAACCCGCCGTGGCTGTCCGTTGCCGGACCCTTCTCTTCGCGGCACGCCAGAACACATGGCACGCCGCAACTACCTCGAACACCAAACCCGCCAACAATGAGCGCCAGACTTCCCCGTGTCTGGACGCCCGTGGTCTCCCTGCGGTGGGTCGGATACGTAGCCCCACCGCCTGCTACGTCAGCCACAGGGGATAATCCCCAGCGACCCCACCTCCTCGATGCGCCGAGCGCCCGGACCCCACCTCCTCGAGCCTGCACCAAAGTGCCCGGGCCCCCCTCCTCGAGCCTGCGCCAAAGCGCCCGGGCCCCACCTCCTCGAGTCTGCGCCAAAGCGCCCGGGCCCCACCTCCTCGAGCCTGCACCAAAGTGCCCGGGCCCCCCTCCTCGAGCCTGCGCCAAAGCGCCCGGTCCCTTCCTCCTCGAGTCTGCGCCAAAGCGCCCGGACCCCGCCACTCCTATGTGGACTTGGCGGCCAAAGCCCATAGGAGCGGCCCCACCTGAGCCGGCCAGCGCACCCCAACGCCAGCGCGGCCCCTGGGTTCCTCTTGGCTACACCGTGGTGATCCAAGCCACGGCTACTGAGCCCCCCCCCCCCCCCCCCCCCGCCACGTCAATGCGGGAACCCTTCGGGGGGGACCAGTAGAGAGCTACATTATTCCTGCGTAACTTAGGCTATACCTATTTGATTCATCATCGACATCATCCATCACCACGCGGGACGCAGCTATTATGAGATAAAAGACTGCTAAAGGTTGGTTTTGCAAAAAACAGGGTTCAATGACGAGAGGAATAAAATTACTCATAATCGTTATTAAATTTTCTAATCGTTATGTTTATTTATTCATTATTAACATAAGTACGTAATGATTGTATAAATGTACATACATGCATACATTATTACATACGTACATACGTATGAAAACATGCCATTAAAAAGTGAGTATACGTAAGTATATCATACAAAATCCCTCAAACAATAAGTAATACTCAAAAGGATAACAATTTTGCAATAATATTTTTTTTATTGTATTGTTTAAAAAATGCGATTTATATTGGTAATTAACAAGAAATGGTAAAATAGTGCGCCTCAGTCCATATTTGCGCTTTATTTTCTAAAAGACTATACTAATACTAGAGTAAAAATATTCCTAATATAATTAACGATAAAGAGTAGTTTAAAAGTAAATAATCTCCGCATACACATTTAATTACAATAAGAGTAACTCTTTAATGAGTAAAAATACTCTTTCGCTCAACATTGTGTTATTTCAGTAACTCATGTGACTCAGTAACTCATAATTGCAGTTTTGGAGAAGTGCACGCAGCAACCCTTGCTGTGTGCACCAGTTTGGATGGGTGACCACTTGTGGCATTATTCACATTCACCAACACGTGACGTACTAAGAGGCCGTAGCACAAACAATTTGCGAAAAAATGTTCGTGTCGTAAGCGTCAACGGTCACGGCGTACAAACTATGAGATATCTGTGTCATAGTTGCTCTAGATAAATAACAGTTTGTTCTATTTTACGTGTACACGTTACGTTACACTTACGCAGTTATTCGTGCTAGGCCTACAGCACGCAGCGTCGCAGACACGGCTCGGGCGTAAGTGTTCTTATTATGCTGATACCGATAGTGACAGCCACACGCAGATGTCAGACTAGGTATAGATATAGACTGGATGTATATCTACGTTTTATTACGCATATATGAATGGAACTTTAGCAGTCTGCTCTGGTTATTTCATTTAGCAATGTGGGAGTCTCTTTCAGGCGGACTTCACGCTCCGGAGATCGGCCTCTTATTCGCCAACACTCACTGGGCCCGCATGATGAATTATGGACCACACTCCTCTTCTGAGAGAAAGGCCCGCTTCACAGATTCCCAGCAGTGGGAATATAATTATGATGTTGCTCCAGCCAATGCGAATTCTAACCTACTCGAGCTTTGACTAATCATCGTCGATGTTCGAATATATCCCACGTAAAATAGCAGTATATTTTTAAACAATATTATATTCTTTTAGCATTCAATTTTCTTTTATGTAATCAACTTTCCACGAAAACACAGGATTTATTTTAACATCAATGACATCATTCCAAAAACAGGAAAACAAACAAAAATCTCTGATAAACAAAGAAAATGAGGTCACGTAGTTCTATCGTAGAGGGGCTACGAAGCGTAGCGGTTAGTAAGGTCACAAGTGGCTTTTGGGCCTTCGACGTAGCTGTGCGTAAATGAGACCCGAAGGTTTGTCTATGGGCTGGTAGATGTGGTGTCTAGGGTCACCTTTCGTCACATTTGCGGGGAACTTCGACATGTCTATGTTGAGGTAATGCTTGTTCGGCATCGTCATTTTTATCCAATTTATCTGTGGGCAACGGTAACTATATTATAAATCATAATTATCACAAAGTAAGTAGACTCGCCATTAGCTATATTTGACCAATAACATAATCGACAGAGAAAACAAGCCACGATTCCAAGAAATACAACGCAGTGGTCAAGTAAAAAAGTAAGTAAAAATTTATATAACTGGATTGTAAGCACAAAGGTTGCTGACAAGGGCTGCCCCTAAAGCAATTCGGTATGCTAAAAAAAATTAACCTATGCCAATTCCGAAACCATTTCGAGATTTTATGTTACAAACCCTTATTTTTCTACTCTGACCTTTTAAAACGATAAGATGCCATTTATTTTAACAAAAAACGATGAAATAATTCGACTTTCATTGACCTCTAAATGACGTCACTTTTTTGCATTTTATTATCTGTGTGACTATTGAAGTAAAACTTTATCTAACAACACGAGCGGACTTTTGTTTTGATTGAATAGAGACTTACGAATTAGTAGGTGTCACTGTCAAGTGTCAAAGTAAATTCTAGTTTCTTTTTTTTTACTCGCGTGCTTTTCTTGGCTCCTCAACGCAACTACATATTTGTGCAAAAAAGTGACGTCATAGTATTCAAATTTTCAAAAAAATATTATAAAATAACTACTGAATATAAAACAAAAATATTGAAATTAGTTTCTTATAATGACCTAATCTACGAAATAAAAATATAAAAAAAATACCAAAAAAAAACTTTACATACCGAATTGCGGTGTCATTAACAGTTTTTAAGTTCTGTTGGCGCTGCATTGTACTCGTGGCATCGAGATACTTTTTTGGTCATATTTGGTATGTCTACTGGACATAGCCCCTAAACCTATACTAACCACAATAATGTTTGCACCCTACTGCCTGCTGTGAGTATGGTGTCGGTGAAAGATATCCGCATCCCAGGCTTAGGCTTTCAAACTTTACCTTATTTTAATGTTTAAAGACTTATAGTAAAAGTTTAAACATAAATATAAACACATGGTTTCTATTGAATTTAAACAACTTTGAACGGATTAAATCGCGTATAATTTGTTATTATTTTATCCCGATGTTTCGAACACTTTTCAGTGAACACGGTCACGAGTAGACTGGTTTGTAATTTCAGCAATATTAGCTGTCATGTTCTTGTTATCAGAAAAATACTATCTTTTCTAGACTAAAATTATCTTTTTGTGTAGTAGTAGTATACTTAACCCTTCCTATACCGTGATAATTAAAACAAAAGATTTATGAATGAAACGCGCGTAAATTTAAGTCTCTGTTATTCAAAGGGTAATGTGAATGAGCATATAGCCTTCACACCTTTTAGTATAGAACGCGGGGGTAGTCTTTATAGTACATTATAATGAAAAATTGACTTTCATAATTGCGTCTTTGATGCCTAAATTGAATAAATGATTTTGGCTTTGACTTTGACTTTGACTTAGTCGGCTTTACTACACCCTCGTAAAAGAATCCTGGTCAGTTTTGAATTACGGCAACAATTTCTTAATATGGCTTTACGACATCTGTGTGAGAGGATACTGAGCAGTCCAATTCATAAACCGGCTGCGATACTACTACTACTACTACTACTACTACTACTACTACTACTACTACTAGTTTAACTAAGATATACTACTGGTTTAACTTACGCAGTAGGTATAGTCAAACCCACTGCGTTAATTAAGCTGACAAAATAGTTTGTTTACGTCGACAACTACTATTGACATCGAGACAATTACTTCGTTGAAATACAAAGATAAAAAAACGAAGAAGTTCAATGTACAGTATACTTATAAAGAAATCAAATCATACGACTTGAGATAAACATTTAATCGCGACACAAATATATATAAAAAAACCTTATATCTCCCGCAAAGTTAGGATAAGAAAAATATATTAAAATACTAGTATTCGCTCGTGACTTCGTTCGCTTGAAATATGGTTATCGGGATCCCTTTAGCAACTACCGGTTATAACAGGATATAAATTAATATAATTTATATGTCTATATACAACATTTATATATTATCCAAATTATATAATTATGTGTTACTCCCGCGTACGAACCGTCTCCACTCCAAATTTCATACCAATCCTTTCAGCCATTATAGAAAAACAAATATTTTAACATACAAACTGTTAGATTTATATATCATCATCATCTCAGCTATAGGACGTCCACTGCTGAACATATGCCTCCCCCATCATAGGCCCCATACACAGGCCTCCCCCATATGACAGTGTGATGAAATATTATTTCTTAAATGTATTCAAACGTCAATCATAAAACTTTTTTTCGTATAAAATTCGATAACATTTAATCATGGGTCAAATTGGGACCAATATATAATTAATACAATTATAATTAAATGGGCACTTATCTTAGTTTATGAACTGAAACGTTTACTAAAGGAACATAAAACGTGTTTGCACAACACGTGGGCATTTTTTATAGTATACGCCAAATCGTGAATATTTAGCTAACTTTTTTTACATTTGTGTTTGACCACTATTTTAGTTGATGATCGGTGATGATGCGGTCGAATGTGGTATCACACTAGACCTAGAATATGGACTAGCCCTCAAGGACAGCTACCGGAACTCAGTACCTATTAGGTGCTTAACGACAGATTATCAAAGTTGAGGTTGGTAGGTAGCCAAGCGGGCACCAGGAGTGCCCCAGAGTGGATTTCACAATAATGTTACTTTCACGGAATTTCCAACTTGTGGTGAGGATAGATCCGGTGGCCGGTGGAAATTGTCGGCCGAACCCTGTTACCCCTGAGTTATGATCGCTCCAAATCAAACCAAAAAATTCATACATCATAAATATAACGATTTAATACCCAATTATAGTTGTCTGGAAAGTAATATCTGTCTTAATTTATTATTACTGTTTATGTATTAATTGTACTTTATGGGTATTCCAATTAGGAGACAAAGTGTAATGATAATATAAACTAAAATAGAAAATTATCAAATAAGGCCGTATAAATTATACAAGGATAATAATGCGTACATTGTGGACAAACAGTCCAAGTGGACAATTATCTTGGCACGCGTCCGCTGCATTAAGCATCGGCTTGTCACAACACTCGCCCTGTTTGATAGATTTATTTATCCTACTATCAACTATTGATACCAGTGTATACACTTATGTATTCTGTGTAGATAGCACGAGCACATGACCAATTTGATAAATAAATATAGAAATAGTTAATTACAATGCAATTAAGATACAATTGTTACGAGTATATTGCCAATCATAATTATTCAGGGTGGAAAGATATTTGTAACGCCTGTCATAACTGACGTTTTAAGCATAATGATCACGACTTCCGTGGGCATAGCGCGAATAACTGCGTAAGTGTACTGTTACGTGTCGTTACCGTGAAACATACAATCTGTCATTTATCTAGGGCAACTGTGACTCAAAGTCAAAGGTCAAAGTTTGTACGCCGAAGCATGACGCGTTGACGCTTACGATACGAATACTTT
Source organism: Selenia dentaria (assembly GCA_917880725.1). Lineage (NCBI taxonomy): Eukaryota > Metazoa > Arthropoda > Insecta > Lepidoptera > Geometridae > Selenia > Selenia dentaria. The sequence continues at coordinate 9,137,936 of OU862882.1, read as the reverse complement.
TTTGCAAATTATTTGTGCTACAATCGCAGATGGTCTAAAATAACTTTTATTTAATGTGTGCATGAGTATTGTGATGACCATGACTTATGTAAAATGTTGGTTTTAAAAAACATTAACGTTTAACGTTTTTTCTGTGTAATTATAAGGCGCGAAAGAGTAGACGAACTATGTTTTAACTAAGTATATCGTACACACACGCACCTAGTCACACGTGTGAATGCTGTAAGTAATAATTATTTACTTAACTTTACTTAACTATATTAGGGTTTTAGAACCTATTAAAAAAACAAAGTGCTTACCTCCGAAACTTTTTCCAGAACAACTTTTTCAGCTTGATACAAGGTGTGCTGTACTGACGGGGAGTAGACTCCTGTGTCTGGAGGACCAGCAAACTTGTCCAGGATGGCGTCTTTGACCGTTAACCACGCGTTGTCAAAATCTGCTGTCCGCATGCTGTCGTATATCCATTCCGCTTCGACCACAGTACTGTCGAAAAAGGTTATTATTCGAATGACTCGTCAATTCTATAATCATAATATAATTTTCTATATAAACCTATAATCAACATGAAACCTTCATAAAAATACTAATTTAGGTACCTAAATATTCTTTCTGCTGCATCTGTAAGTGTAGTGTATTCATCTTGCACGAAGTCAACAAAAGCGGACTGTGTTGTCTTCAACACTCGTAGTCCACTTAAACCAGACTTCACTGTTACTGCCTCTGTTAGAAACACACAAAACTTAGCACATTGGTACTTTAAACAAATAGCTACACAAACACAGTAAATTTCATAAAGCACTTGCTAAGATCACGAAAAATACCCACCATGTCTGGTTTGTGATACTTCACACCACCTCGTCGCGGTAGCCGAAAACACAAAAGCATGATTATGTGGCGTTCCGGCCTGTAACCTCTCCCAAGGATACTCCAAAACTTTGCACCTGGCTTCCACCACTTGTTTGTACATGTACAGGAAATGGTTCACAACCAAAGCTCCGAATTCCTCAGGAGTTTTTACGCCATGTTTCTTGGCGAGAAGGTACACTGTATTCTTTTGCGAGTCTGTCGCTACAACTTCCTTGTTGTCACCCATCACATAAGGTGTTTCTGATGTAAGTTTGAGCTCTGTAGAGACATCGAATTCTCGGATGACATGATATTCTCCATCTCTATGGACATGCAGGAGCTTCACAGAGCCTTTGCCATATCCGTGGTCGCAGAGCTCGAAGCGACCACCAGTATCTTCTGCCACCGTCAGCGCTGTTCGAGCACTGGTCGGCCCAAACACTGATCCCTCAGCGGTGCTGGTGTTTGAAGGTTTCGCGTAAATTCTGTAAGTGGTAATACAGTTATTTAAATGGTACGCATTATTAGTATAACAAACACATAGACCAAAATGGATAACCACTCAAGATTAACAAGCCAACACAATTTTCTTGCATGCTATGAAACTGGTAATAAAACTGTCTGTTTCCACCAAATAATAAAAAAACATTTCACATGTTAACCGATAAGTGTCCGTTAGAAATCATAAACCGTTATTTTTGTGTTTTACGCGATTTCTATGGAATTTTAGTAACGCATCCACTGCTCTAGAACTTGACACAGGACAATGAGTTAATGTTTCACATAAATAACTAACTGGGACTTAACTGATTAATACGACTAAAGTGTTAAATTGAAGTTGAAACTTTTATTAAAACTTCTTTCCGTTATTGTAACTAATTACTACACTTTAAAGTACCTGTTGATGCTCGTCCACGGCATTTTGAAAGCCAATTATATCACTTTATTTTGAGGGTATGTAAGAAACTGCGTCGGCGCATCGAGCAAGAGTCTCACACACTGTGTCGATGACGGGTCCAGCCCCACTTATAAGGAGAACCTGTGACCCGCCTTATCACAACGGACACGCGATCACACCAACCCATTTGTAACTAGACGTTAATAATCAATTAATAAAAGCTGTGTACTAATGTACTATCTAACACATGCAGATGCATATTTTTCTCTAAGGGCCTTACTTATAAACGCTGCTTAACTTTAAATGACGTTAGTTAATGGTGCGCGCAGGAAAATTGTTCTGCGCCGTATTAAATGACGTTATTTAAATTTAAGCAGCGTTTATAAGTAAGGCCGTAACTCTTTTCTAATAGTAGTGCCAAAAAAGTGGCATCTGAAATCCTCACTCCTTTAATTATAATATTATTTTAAAGTACTAATGTTTCTGACTTCCCGCGGCAGCATTGATCACTAAGCCGCCGAGGCCCGACCAAGGTTAGAAAAACTATATAACGCAATATAAATAAAACTCTAGAGAGGTTTAAGTAAAAATGAGTCCGTAAACGCGGGTTTGAATCTCGTCCAATGAAAATAGTTTTCCTCTTTAAAGTACTTGCAAAATGTAAGTATTCTTCTGTTAAATATTTTCGTTACGTAGTGTAAAAGTAACTAATAATTTTACATACGTACAATGTTATATAGTTGTTATTTGTGAGCCATTAGAGACTCATAGAACATTAAATAAGCAGATAGACACGAGTTGCCACACCAGTGTGGCTGCAGACAGGATGAGGAAAATAAATAGATTAACAGACACTCCAGTCCAGCGACGTTAAACATCTCTAACTCAGAAAAGTTGTTCGCATAGAGTGGTCATATGTGGTACACGTTAGGAAGGGGTTGGCTTGCTGGACGTTGGCCTTTTTTATTGTGTGGTTAATGCACTTACATTTCCCCGCCAAACGCCAAACCACCACACGATGTTCCTACGGGCGCCTTGAGGTCGGGACTACGAATGTGGTGTATGGAGTAGGAGTCACTCCACCTCAAGGTCAATTGGCTGTAACGGACACTCCCGTGTCCATCACCATGACCTCTGTTATGAGGGTTGGAGGAGGGCTTGTTACGCCCTCCTCCTACGCCCGTCTCTCCGGGTGCGGATCAGAAGAGTAGATAATAATAAATAGTAGATAGATAATTTCCCTCTCCCTCTCCGCAGCCTCCTTCTGCGACACGACACGTTCGCAGAAGTCTAGTCCCGCGGTCTACGACGTTTCGTTTTCCACTATGGTCTTTTTTTATAATGGTTCATCAAAGTGACTCCCTCTCGTTTGATGGAAAGCGAAGATTGAATCAAGAAGCAATGACCATTAGTGCAGCCATAAGCCATCCGTATGATGACCTGAGAGATGCTCTTTCAAGCCCCGCTAGAAAGACCCAGGGTCATAGCTGCAAGGAAATACGTACGCCGGCAAAGTATTCCACAATTTACTTACACGACAGAGGTAGGAACTGCCAAACTTTTTGGTTCGTGGTAAGAAGTTTTGAACAGTATATGGGTGCAATACAATGGCCGGATCGAGTAGTTCGGGGTCGGAATGGTGAGGAAGGAATAAGATTAAAAAGCTATTCAGAACATTGGCAATGAAACAACCGGTAAAAAACCTTGCCTAGGTAAAGAAAACTAGTTCAGTGGTTCCATCGCAAATTGCCTTTCGTAGAAATGCAATAAAAACTTGGTGCTTATGTAAAAAAATATGTTGTTGACGTAACTTCAAAACAAATATAATTTGTGTTGAGATAGCATTTCAGTTAATTCGGGTTATCATTTTGATGATTAATTCATAACAACATTTGCTGCCGCGTTTCTTAAGAAAATTTGGCACGTGACTGGTTTTTACTTAAATCTCACATACGCTGCTCAAGTGCGTAGTCTGACCTCTAATAATCGATCTGAGATGTTATTTTAATAGAGCATATAAATCATGTGTTAAAATGTAAACAGGAAACTACAGTGTTTTTGTAGATTATCATCATATACGTAAGCACCTACAATTTTGTGACCTAGTTATAATATTTCTCTCATACTATATATATTTTGAAAAGTAGGTAATAACACCATTTTAATGTAAAAGCTGCATCAAAATGAGTGCTGCGCAATTTTTATAGTACGATCGTAACATTTTTATGTGCCTTATTTTATGATAACATTTTCAAAGCTTTAAATAAGTCTTCTCTGAATATCGTTCGTCTGAATGCGCTGGAATGTGGGAAGAATTAGAAGGATGGTGAAATTACATGAGTCATAAATAAGCGTAATGAGCAGAACAGACGAGGTACTCTCTCACGCTAACCATTCAAAACGCTCTAATAAAACATACGTCAACCGTAATAGTTCCGCACTCCCATAAACATTTGAATGTTATGGTCTAGCGAGTGCTACTGGCGAGGAGTACGCGTAAACGTCAGACTCGGTAAACTATAATAGATCGCTGGGAAGACAAGGCTGCAGCCGTTGGCGTCGTACATATTACGAAAGATCGTGAGTGTCTGAATTACTTTCGTCATCGGTGATTTCGTACGTTCGAACGCTCTTTGTCTCTCTCAATATGAACTGCTGTGAAGACAGCGGCGATACGATGTAGTAAAAGCGATGCGGATGTGTGTTGAAGTGTAGGGCGGGCGAGTTTGCGCAAGCGCGAGCGGGCGGGCGGCGCGGCGCACCGGCTCAGCTGACGCCGCGTGGACACGTCACGGGCTGCCGGCCACGCATCGATACCGCACCGCGCACGGCTACGTTCCTCGCAAATATTCCTCGGATAATGACAGTATTTTCCCTTGATTAAACGTGTTGTGAGTGAAGTTTCTTTTAAAGTGATCACAAATGATGGTGCGACGCAGCGGCCGGTACACAGTGAACTGGCGAGGGTTCAGAGACTTCGCGCTCGGCAATAAACCGCCGGACGAAGGTGCGTAATCTAATAAAACCTGCATCTAGTGCATCTACATAACCTAAAAGCTCTATTAATATTAAAGTAGGTAATTATTACTCTGTATTAATCCAAAAAATATCACAGTACTTAGTAGGTATTACTGCCGTAAGGCATGGATCGTGTGCGGCAAATTGTTTTAAGCTTGACACATATTCGGAAAATCTTTTAAATTTTGTTCATACTTTTGTGCTTTTTGCGTTTGAGGAAAGAATATTCCGCTTGAATAGGTCACTGATATACTATATACTGATATCAATATACCTAATTCGTAGATGTACAGTAGGTTCTGTTTTCTTAATTTGTGTTTACGCAGTTTTAAGAAAGTGTATCGACCAAACACGTGATAGATATCTACTAATGACCTGCTTTATTGTCATTTGATAACAATTATCTACAGACTTTCAAAAAAGGAGGAGGTACTCAATTCGACTGTACAATTTTTTTTATGTTTGTTACCTCATAACTTTCGATAGGGTGAACCGATTCTCAAAATTCTTTTTTTGTTTAAAAGCTGGTGCTTCCTGTGTAGTCCCATTTCAGTCATCAAATTCGGTCCAGTACCTCTTTTTTGGCTTTCCGAACGCTGAATAAAAAGAGGCATGAACGACATTTTCACCCACAGATTCCCAATTCGACCACCGCACTTGTGAGCGTTTTTAGCGTTATTTTGCTAAAAACGCTCAGAACTGATCTATTCGAACGCACTAATAGAACTCTTTTAGGGTTGCGTACCCAAAGGGTAAAACGGACTCTATTACTAAGACTCTGATGTTCGTCTGTTCGTCTGTCACCAGGCTGTATCTCATGAACCGTGATAGTTCGACAGTTGAAATTATCACAGAACACACATTTATAACAAAATTTCGCAGATGATGTATTTTTTTGCCGATACAACATATACAAAAAAACTGGCCAAGTGCGAGTCGGTCGATAATCTATACTTCTATACTTAATAATATTATAAAGAGGAAAGATGTATATGTTTATATTTGTAACGATTTGGGTTAAAAAAGTACTGGACCGATTTCTAAAATTCTTTCACCATTGGAAAGCTACATTCACCCTGAGTAACATAGGCTATATAAGATTCATCATATCACCATCCATCACCGCGCAGGTGAAACCGCGGAGAGCAGCTAGTTATAGATAATCTTACGGAACCCTTCGTGGGCGAGTCCGACTCTCACTTGACCGATATTTTTATGTAATCATAGATAGCAACATCATCATTATCATCATCATCATCTCAGCCGTAGTATATTCACTGCTGGACATAAGCCTCCCCCACAAATTTCCAATTGGACCGGTTGGTAGCGGCCTGCATCCGCTACCAACCGTCGTCCAATGTCGTCCTGCGATCTTTATCAGGTCGTCAGTACACCGTGTCGGTGGACGACCTACGCTGCCCTTGCCGGTCGGTGGTCTCCACTCCAGAACCTTCCAACCTCATCAGCCATTTGTTCTGCGTGCATTGTTGCCTGCCCAGAGCCACTTCAACTTAGGCTTATCTTCTGGGCTATGTCGGTGATTTTAGTTCGTCTACGGATTTCCTCATTTCTGGTTCGATCACGTAGAGAATCCCCGAGCATGGCCCTCTCCATAGCTTTTTGTGCCACTTTGAGTTTGCTTATGTTGCCCATAATAAGAGACTACGTTTCTTGGAGATCGCGTCGCGCACTGCGCGCCTCGGCTCTCAGCTTCCGCGGGTTTAACTGTCAACTCTGCAGGTGATATATTAACAAACACGCTTAGTTATTTTTAGCAGTATTTTATGTATTTTAACCGATCCGTTTTTTCAGTGATTTAGTATGTAAAAATGTAACAATAACGTTAAACCTCTGAAAAAACGACAAATCATTTCTTATTTCTTCTGTTTTCGCTAATTGTTTTTTTACTAATAATCAGTCATGTTAACTTGTATTCTAAATATTGGATATACTCGTACTTTGAGATACTAATATTTTTATTATTAAACTTTAGCGCTTACAAATAATTCAGATGAACTTTAAACACATGTCAACATTATGCTCTCGAAAACTAATTTATTGGCATTTATTGCACGTTGCTTTGGCCTCATGCCGTTTCTTTGAGGGGAAAACGAGCAGTATATACCTTTTTTGGTATTAGCTCTTCTGAATTGTCTTCAGGTTATGAATGTTTTTTTGCAAGATGCTGGAAATATTCTCTCGCAAATATCTCTTCAGAGTAGGTGTTTCCAACCGCTTGCATAAAAGGCGATGCGATGTCAGGGCTTTATAGTCCCTTTTGAGCTCTAACAATATTCAGTGCGAAGGCTCGACCGCGTATTGATGACTTTGATGTTGACCAACAATGACGATTCTTTCGTCTTATGCTTTTCTGTGGCAATGTAATAATTCGGCTAGATGATCCGATGAAGCAGCCGGTTGTTCAATATATTATTCGCCAGGAGAAACATTTCCACCGGGAGGCGGGTCTTCACGTATTTCACTTAGTCGCGTTGACACGATCAGAGTCTGCTCGGACGACTGGACTACACGGATACGTACTCTGACGCAACTCGGACTGTTGCAACCCATAATCCAAGCGCACTCGGACGACGGCGTCTGATACGTGTTGACTCGGATTATGTTCTACTCATCCGAGTTAGCTCGTATACGAGTAGGGAAACAGAATGGCGTATAATAACGACAAGCAACCGTCTCGTGCGAAAAGTGTGGTCTTAGCGTGACACAAGTAGATTTATAGAACTATACGAAGCAGATGAGTTACATACGTTTCGGAGGAGCATCAGGGAGTTTTTAAAAACTGTTTTCCAATTTTACGAATTTATTTTATGATGTGTACTGATAAAAATAATTGGAACAATGAAGAAAATGATCGAAGTGAACTATGTTAGTATCTACAGCTATCCCAGTACCCACACTCGTATGAAGCTTACTCGTACGAGTCCACTCGGTCCGAGCAGACTTTGATCGTGTCAACGCGGCTTCTTCGACGTCGCTCTGTACGTCATCATCAATATCGTGGTGTTCAATTTCGCTATCTGAGTCGTTACAGGTAATGTTCGTCATCACTCTGTAAAAGAGCAGTGAGGATATGCTCTTCGTCTATATTTGGACTTCCCATTATAGCATTGTTGGATCAAAATATGCAGAAAAACATAAAAATATACAATAACTACGGAAAAAACTAGATTAGATTATAACCGGTTAACTCATACTTGGCCAGGAAGGCTTACTTACTGGATTCTGCAGTAATGTACTAAAAATATACGAATGCGTGATTGAAATATCGCTCTATCTTTCTTATTTGCGCGTATTGGGCGCCGAGCGGTTCGGTTATCTCTCACGTCATTCGGAGCTTGCGTGAGGTGGACGTGTCGCTGAAAGTAAGTACCTACCATACATTTTGATATGACGTCGGCGGAGTAAAAAATACGCATGATTATATTTTACGATTATTACTTTGACGAGAAATGTTGTTGTTTTTGATTTGTATGTGGTCGTTATCTAGTTTTTCCGTAGTCAATGTATATTTTTATGTTTTTCTGCATATTTTGATCCAGCAATGCTATGACGAGAAGTCGAAATATAGACGATGAGCATATCTCACTGCTCTTTTACTGATTGATGACTAACATTACCTGTAACGAAATTGAAAACCACGACTTTGAAGATGACGTACAGAGCGACCGGCGACGTACTACGAATAATGACTTATTATTATTCGTACCTAGGCGACGTAGAAGAACTCTCGATTGACTCGTTACTTTTTGACACTTTTTGTATGAGGCAACTATCAAAAAGTAACGAGTCGTAAGCAAAACGGTTCGTTTTTAGATATAGGTAGAAAACCGGGGTTAGACGACGGCGTTCGATCTGTGGAGAATCGGATCATGTTCTACGTTTCGAGCTAGCTCGTATACGAGTAGGAAACCAAAATGGCGTCTAATATCAACAAGCAAACGGGTCGAGCGAAAACAAAGTGCCCTGAGCGTGACACAAGTAGATTTGTAGAACATAAGGCCCATCACACACGACTAAGATAATATATATTATAGCGTAGAATGTACAAGTTATGTTAACTTAACCCACACACACGGCGCAGATACTATAATATATCGCAAGCGTACATTATATCGGAATCCGTCTCGGGAGCCGCACGTCTCGATCGTTCACCCTGTAATATAGAGTGTTCATATTCTTGATTTTGCGATGCAGCGTATTTTGTTGCTAGACCTGTTGGACAGTTCCTCAGATGATGATTGGGACTGTGAATTTGATATAACCGTCATATTAGCTAAAAACGAAGAATCTGGATAGAATACAGGAAACACCGTGGTGAATTTAAACTTTACAAAGATCTTTCAGAAAAAACAGCTATTTCTTACATTCATGTGGTGATTTGCACGATACCTACCAGTTTTTTTAATTGTTTCTCTGTCTGTCTCTATAATCCGGGTAATTTCTGAAAAGGCTGGACCAATTTTGATGGGTACTGAATGCATTAATTAGAGGGCCACGCGACCGAAGTCGCGACTGCAGCTAGTCTAATAATATAACAGAGCCTAATTTCAACAAGAATACTAACATTTGATTTAGTAGTTACCTAGTTTGATTGATCTATACGTAGTACCTACAATCTAGAAAAACGTATGAGGTTAAGCCCATAGAAAAATTTTAAAAGTTCTAAAAAGATTATTTTGTCATACCGCTAGTTCGGTTAATAACTAGTAGATAGAAAATCTCACTTTTTCGGTCATTTCCTTTATTTGATCAAGTTAATTCGCGTAAGTCGGACGTTAGTTTCATTTTAATTTACAAAGAATATGACTACAGGTTCGAAACAAAATAGGTAATATATTATCTTATCAGATAATGTATTATCTTAGGTAATAAGAGATCAATATCTGACACTATCTTAAGATGCTACCGATATTCGAACGGCATGTTAAGATACGCTAAGACTACTGCAGATAATGAAGACATCTTAAGATAGTGTGCGGTACTGATCTTAAGATCAAATACAGGCTGTTGACAAAAACGTCTGGTCTACAGTTACCGAACAAATTTACATTTTCACATCAAAAACTAATAAAGCTAAATAGTTAATCTATAATTGTATTAATTATTTTAGGTAACTAATTTGTTTTGATCTTGTAGTCATATTATTTGTAAATTAATATGAAGCTAACGACAGACTTACACGAATCAACTTGGTCAAACAAAAGAAATAATCGAAAAAATTATATTTTCTATCTACTAACAAAACTAGCGGTATGACAAAGTTATATTTGTGTGTATTAAAGATTTTCTATAACCTCATAGCTATTTCTAGGTTGTAGGTACTACGTATAGATCAATCAAAATAGGTAACTACTATATCGATGTTAGTCGAGTATTCTTAATGTTAATTACAACTAGGCTATGTTATATTATTAGAAGACTAGCTGTAGCAGCGACTTCATTTGCGTGGCTCTTTAATTAATACTTTCAGTATAACCCCCATCACAATCGGTGTCCAGTCTTTTCAGAAACTGACCGGATTATAGAGACAGACAGATAAACAATTAAAAAACTAGTACCTACCTAGGTATCGTGCAAATAACCACATGAATGTAAGAAAAAGCTGTTTTATTCGATATTACAAACAGACACTTCAATATTGTTTATATATTGTAGGTATAGAATATAAGACTTGTGTAACAGTTTTGTATTTTAGTGTACTGTGCACAGCCTGTATACCAACTCTGTGCTGTGCTGTGAGCTCGTGAACCGCACTAACCGGTCACTCCGTCTGCCATTTTGCTTTACCTACAGTTCGTTTGTTTGTTTGTAGGCTCACTCGCACACTGGCACTGGAATTTGTGGGCACTGGCTTCCTCTGTGTATAGAGTGCATGTCGCATCGCGAAATTCGAATTCACATTCATTCGGGAGTGCAGTGTGTGACATAATCGTCGTGTTCTACAATATTATGGAAAATTTGATTGAAAGTGTGCGCAAATCATTCTTCCATAAACATAATAAAATAATGAATTGAAAACAATATTAAAACAATATAAAAATAATGAATTGAAGGAAGCAGCATGGAAAGAAGTGATGAAAGTGTCGTTTAAGTAACATTTCTCCAGTATTGTTCAATCATCATCATCAGCCTGTTGCAGTCCACTGCTGGACATAGGCCTCTCCAATTTCTCGCCACTTAGGTCTATCTTGGGCTACTCGCATCCAGTTTTGCCAGCCGTCTTGCGCAGATCGTCACTCCACCGTGCCTCAGGAGGCCTATTGTTCAATACTCCAAGATAATACTGCTATGCTACGTACATTCATTCTGAGTATGATAACATAAACTTCATAACATTTTGATTTATTTATTACCTACCATTTGATTAATCTGTGCTTGAGTCTATTAGTTTGAAATGCAACAAAAGCTAGCTTAATACTAATTAAAACAGTTATTATTAAAAACCTAATTATTGCGTAGATAATTATAAAAATGATTCAGCACTGACTAATCTTTTATATCTACACATACATATAATTTTATTACAATAACGCATAGCAGATACATAAAAATAGACTGATATTATTGTATCTACTTACAAATTTAATATAAAAATGTAAAAATCAATAGTCGCAAAATAAAGAATATGAACACTCACGCTTGCGATATATTATAGTATCTGCGCCGTGTGTGGTGGGTTAAGTTAACATAACTTATACATTCGACGCAATACATATTACGAGTATTTTAGTAGTGTGTGATGGGCTTAAGTAAACTAATATTATAGTATATTCACCGTGTGTGGTTGCTCATTGAATTATATGGTGAGCGATTTGTCGGAATCTGCTGTAAGATATTATATATTTTATAGTATATTCATCGTGTGTGATGGGTTTAAAGGGGCAAGTTGGATGCCGGCTAGACGTCGCAGCCGCAGACGTGTCGTCGCGACACTACTGGTTTCTATGTATTTATATGGAATACCCTCCGTAGTTAGCGACACGAAGCTAAGCGACGCGTCATCGAGCGGCAGACGACATGTCGCCCGACCGCGTAGTGCCGCTCGCGAGTACCAATCTACGTAGTAAAACAACTGAATCATATCGCTTTTCAAATGGTTGATGCCATCTGCAGTTGCCGTCTGCAGTCGGGTTCGAAATCATGGCTGCAGCGACATGACGCAACAACGTGTTGCGGCGACATGAAGCGACGACACGTCACACGTGTAGCCGCCTTCCAACTCGCACTTTAAGACATGCTTAAAAAAGTATCAGTCTATTATACACTCGAGAGCATAGAAATCGCACACCCCCAACATTTTCATTATGACCTTATTTTTTTTTTTTTGTTGACGATTGGTTGCAATTATAAGTAAAATTAAATTAAAGTACACAATGTTAGCTTCCTAAAAACCCATAATGTTTGGCCTAGACTTTCAAAATCATAACAATGGCAACTAAACAATAGAATGCCCTATATTTGCTCGTTTCAGGTAGAGCGGTTTGTGGGACTTTGAGCAGGTATAAAAGGTTAAAAAAACAATAAATTTGTGAAAGTAACGATTTATTAATACGAGGTGTTGCCTCCCCTAGCCTGTATAACAGCTTCCATTCGATGTTTCATTGAAGAAATCAATTTTTTTACGAAATCCTGCGGTATGAGCTCCCATTCTTCCTTGATCGCGGTTTGGAGCTCTCTGAGACTCGAAGGCGCTGCATTTCTGGCTCTTACTCGTTTTTTTAGTTCGTCCCATAAGTGCTCAATGGGATTGAGATCTGGGCTTCGAGCAGGCCACGCCATAACAGGTACTTCAACCTCCTCCAAGTACTGGCGTACTATAGCAGCAGTGTGTGGTCTAGCGTTATCTTGCATAAAAACGAAATTTTCGCCGATAAATCCCGAAAAGGGCACAACATGTTCTTGCAGGATCTCCTCGACGTAACGTTGGGAAGTCAATCCACCCGATCGACGGTTTGTATCGGGCCCTGTGATGAAGACAAGTTCAGTTTTAGCTTCTAGTGATATGCCTCCCCAGAACATGCACGAGCCACCGCCGTATGAGACCCGTTCGGAGATGCAGCATTGGGCAAAGCGCTCACTGGATCTTCGGTAGACTCTTCCTCGTCCGTCGTTACCATAGAGACACATCCTGCACTCATCAGAGAAGAGAACTGCCTGCCATTGATCCATAGTCCAATTAACATGATTTCGAGCAAACTGAAGGCGTGCTTGTCTGTGCGCTGGGGTCAATTTTGGGCCAGTTGCTGGTCTGTGCGCTGTCAGGCCTCCTTCGGCCAGTCTTCTTCTAACCGTCCACCGACTCACTTCCACTTCTCTAACTTCCTGGAGCTGCTGTCCGAGTTGAACCGCATTTAACCGGCGATTTCGTAGTGATGTATTCACAAGAAAACGGTCATCGCGCCGTGTTGTCGCACGTTTTCGGCCTGTTCCTGGTCGCCTGGTATAGCCACCAGTTTGCTGATATCGCTGGTATACACGTCGAACAGCATATCTGCTCAAATTTAATTGACGAGCCACTTGACATTGGTTCTGTCCAGCTTCGAGTAGTGCAACCACTTGAGACGCTGCTTCCGGTGTGGTGTCCATTTTCTTGTTCAGAGTGATGACTTTTTCGTTTTAGAACCTTTCTGACTGGGAGTTGGTATGCAAATGATGTCATTTTACACATCCCTTATCATTTTATACCTGTTCAAAGTCCCACAAACCGTACTACCTGAAACGAGCGAATTTAGGGCATTCTATTGTTTATTTACCCCTATTATGATTTTGAAGGTCAAGGCTAAGCATTATGGGTTTTTAGGAAGCTAACAGTGTGTACTTTAATTTAATATTACTTATAATTGCAACCAATCGTCAATTAAAAAAAAAAATAAGGACATAATGAAAATGTTGGGGGTGTGCGATTTCTATGCTCTCGAGTGTAGGTATTTTTTCTTTACTTTCATCATGCATATCTCTGAGGAGTTAAACTCCTTGCTATCATCCCACACGTCACACTTACTAGACTCGTCAAGTGACGTGTAAGGTCTATCAAGTTTATGAAAAAACGTTACCAAAGAAGTTTGTCGGATTCCAACTTTTTTGTACTACAACCAAAGTATTAGACCGCGCGGCCCCGAGTAAGTAGAACGTCATCGCGATAAATAGGCGATAAAATAAAAGTCGGAAGAGGCGGTGGGTGAGGGCGCAGGACGTTTGCCGGCAATTATTATGTGAGTGCCGGCAGAGCGGTCGGGGTAGGCAGTTTTTAAAATGCATTGTTTTCTGTTGCGTAGGTATGCTACCAATAAACGTAGATGCGATGTGTACATTGTGTATTTGTTTTGTGGCGATGATGTTGACATCCCTACACGCGTCTCGCGCCATTCCTGAGTGAATCAACGCTCGTAGGGAAGACGTTCTACTAAATATTTACATACTTTGCTACAACTCTTGAGAGTTACACTTTTTGTAAGTGGATTCCAATGTTTGTACATTTGACGTTTCTCAAGCAAATTTTTAAGGGGGTTCATAATCATCTTACTACTAATTACTATTTTCATATTTCATAATATATAGCACTAACGCCTGCTTAGCGATACCAAACATTGCAATTTTGAATGAGAAAAATTCACAGCCTCGGACGGGACTCGAACCCGCGTCTTCCGACAATCCGTGTCATCTCCATATATATAGTTTACTCTATGGTCCGAGCATCGAATTTTAACTCTCTATCTGATTTTAACCGTCTCGGTCTAGCGACATCTATTGAGCAGCTTTGACAGCGCTATCCAACCGAAAGAAGAATTTTTAGATATATTTAAACCAACTTAATGACACAACCCGATATAATTTTTATAGTAAGTATTACTTATTTAAGGCACTAACGCCTGCTTAGCGATATTATGTAAAATTACTATAGGTACCTACTTACTTAACCTCAAGCTAATTATTGTGTGTTGGTCATAGATAACTAGTTTATTTCTTATAGAAGCCTGGTGTTGCCACCTTACAAGCTAATAGTTTATCATTACACATCTTCCCTTTCATAAAGGATTATGACATAAATCGAATGTGTTAATACATAAGGTACCTCACTAATGTCACATCACTAGTTGAAGTTGACATCCTGACAGTCTTGTCAACTGAATGTCAAGATGTGTTTACAAGATATAAAATCACAAGATATTTAATTTATTCTAATAAACAACTTCGTTATAAGTTAACAAGTGTATGGTTACAAACTGTTTTCAGTCCGTACAGAAAACTGGATGATAAGCAGGTTTTGTTTCAAAATGATGATGACAAACAATGTTTACTAAGTGAAATGTTAGATGTTTGCCAAAACTAGACTTTACAATCAAGATTACCAAGATTTTTCAAATGAAGATATCTCAAGCAATTTTAGCTTTTAAAGTGTTTTAGTGCAATAGTTTTTATATGTGTTTGTAATTAGTACAGATTATTGTGTGATTATAATAAAGGGTTTTAGTATACAAAGTGTATGTTACTTATTCTTTAGCTTAACCTGATATCCTTATTTACAAGTACTTAGGTATTCAATAGGTAGTAATAAATGCTTACAGTAGGTTTCACACACTATCACTTCAATGTTTATATAATCTATTAACAGTCTTTGCACAGACATTTACTTTTGGGTTTTACTTGTCTTCCTGATCTGGTAGTGGTAACTTCTCTATCCTTCTCTGGTGTGGACTCAATGCTTGCAGAGGTTGATAGAGCAGGGCTTACATAAGGGGTTGACAGGCCAGACCTTTCCTCTGTAGGGGTCTTAGAGTCATATGATGGTGTTCTTACATTGATCTCTGTGGACGTACATGAATCCATCTCTGGTGCCATAAGTTTAGTAACTTGATTTTCCTTTAGATGTAGGTATGGAGCAGTCTCTAGCTGATGTTGTGTTTGCTTGTTATTTGGCAGAGATTGATTTGGGTGTCCTTTAAAAGATTGATGCTGTTCATCAGAAATAATTTGAATAAGTGGTTCTGGACTTGGTGGAGGTAGGTTCGGAGTATAAGAAGTCTTGACATCGGTAGTTTGGTCTGAAAGTTCAATGACTGCTCGTCTGTTCTTTCTTAATTCTTTTCCTTTTTCTGTAAGTATTAAATAACTCCGGGGCTCTTCCCTCTTTTTGGTAATTGTACCATGTATTTGCTCATCTGGTAGAAATACTCTTTGTCCAGTGTGTAATTCTGGTAGTAATTTTGCCTTATGTCTCTGGTCATGTATTTTCCTTGCATTTTCTCTTCTTTTGCTTAGTTTTTCCCTGTACAGTTCTAAATCTTGTAATTGAGGCTTTAGTGCTGTGAATGTTGATGGGATGGTTGTGTTTAAGAGTCTTGACATGGCTATTTGTGCAGGTGCTGGTCCCAATTGAGTAGGGGTTGTCCTGTAGTGTAGTAATCCAAGAAGTGGGTCTTCTGGGTTCCTCTCAAAGATTTTTTTTATAATTTTTACTCCAATCTCTGCCGCTCCATTGCTTTGTGGGAAATGTGGGCTCGATGTAATGTGAGTGAATTCCCATTTCCTTGCAAATTCTTTGAAGTATTGTGAGGAGAATTGTGGACCATTGTCGGTCCTCAGTATCTTTGGAATACCATGTCTAGCCATGATACTTTTAAGGTGGTTGACTATGGCTGATGAAGTAGTGGATGTCAGTGAGATTACTTCTGGGTAGTTGGACAGTACATCTCTGACTACTAGGTATTCTTTGCCTCTATATGTGCATAAGTCAGCAGCTATTATCTCAAACGGATTTTCGGGGACTTCTCCACTAATTAGAGGTTCGGGTCTTTGCGTAGTTAGTTTAGTGCAGATTTCACATCTATTTGTGAACTGAACAATGTCATTTTCCAGTGTAGGCCACCATACTGCTTGTTTTGCTCGCAGTTGGCCTTTAGAGCTGGTTACATGTCCAGTGTGGAGCTTTCTGAGTATGTCTTCTCTCATTTTTGTGGGTATGTATAGTTTTATTCCACAAGCAATTACATCATTGAGTAGAATTAGGGTGTCTTTAAGTTTTAGAAAGGGCTTCAGTTCCTCTTCTATATTTTTGTAACTAGGCCATCCATTTATTATGTAGTTTTGTAGTTTTTTGCTTATGATGTCCTCTTGTTGGGCTTCCTTTATTTTTTTTAGACGTTCATCTGAGAAAGGCATTTCTTTGGTTATAGTGAGAAATGTTGTCTCGTCTAGCTTGTCCTCTTTATCAAGAATATCTCGGTCTTCTTCTTGGGTTGGAAGTGGTGCCCTAGATAGCATGTCGGCTGTGTACATGTATTTACCAGGGACATGTTGTATTTTGTAATTAAATGGAGTCATTCTCATTCTGAACCTTTGAAGTCTTGTTGGCAGGTCTGCAATTGGTTTTGTTCCAAGTATAGATGTGAGGGGTTTATGATCCGTACGTATGGTGAACATATGTAGACCTTGGAGGTACAATTTGAATCTTTCACAGGCCATGGTAGTTGCACATGCTTCCTTTTCAATCATCGCATACCTTTGTTGAGTTGCTGTGAATGCAGAAGACCAAAAATGAATAGGCTTCCATTCATCTCCATGCCTTTGTTCTAACACGGCTCCCATTCGTTACTGAGATGCATCTGCTGAAACCTAGTATCCCGTTTGGGGTCGTAGTGGGCTAACTGAGGTGCTGAGGTTAGCAACCTTTTAATATTTTTGAATGCAGTAGTGTGTATATCATTCCACTCTCGTGAAGAATCCTTTTTCAGTAGGTCACGGAGAGGTTTTGTTATGTCAGCTATGTTTTGTAAAAATCTGAGGTGTTGATTTACAGCTCCCATAAAGCTTCTCAGTGCTGTCAGATCCTTAGGTATAGGTAGGTCATTTATAGCCTTTATTTTGTCTTGAAGGGGTTGTATTCCATTACCAGTTATTTTGTATCCGAGAAATGTGCATTCATTTGTTCTGAAGATACATTTGTTGTGGTTCAGTGTTACTCCTCTATTATGTAGGGCTTTAAGTACCTGTCTAAGATTTGTGTCATGTTCTTCTACTGTTTTCCCATGTACTAGGGTGTCATCAACATGGTTCACACAACCTCTGATACCTGACAGTAGCAATGCTATTTTTCTTTGAAAAACTTCACTTGATGAGTTCATACCCATGGGCATACGGTTGAATCTATACCTACCAAAAGGTGTGATAAAAGTTGTGAGGTTTTTAGAGTCATCTGTTAATTTAACTTGAAAATAGCTTTTCAGTGCATCAATTTTTGAGAATATTTTGGACCCAGCGAGCTGCGCTAAACATTCCTCAACAGTGGGTAATGGGTGATATTCTCTCATCACTGCTTTGTTGAGTTCTGTGTAATCCACTGTTATTCTAACCTTATCATTGTTATTTTTATCTGGTACCGGTACCATTGGAGCACACCATTCTGTGGCATGAGAGACTGGTTCGATTACTCCCATGTCTTGTAAAGATTGAAGTGTTTGCTCAACTTTAGATCGAATTGGTATAGATATATGCAGAGAAGTTGTGACTGCATGGGGCGTAGCACCTTTTTTTAATTTTATTTGGTACTTGCCTTCCATAGCTCCTAGTCCTTTGAACATATCCTTGAACTCCTCTTCAGGTAAGGGTTTCTTTGCGATTTGTACTTGCATGATTTGCGCTTCTTTGTGCCACTGTATTATGCCAAAAGCATCACACTCTGTAATTCCAAGTAGTGGAGTATGTTGGCCTTTCTATATGTAAATATCAGTGACTTTAGTGCTCCCTTGCCATGTCATTTGGACATTTTTGCATACACCTTGTCCAGGTAGTATTATGCCACAGGGTCCCAAAAGTTTCTCTTGAACTTCCACAGGTTTAGGCAATTTTAGCTTGATTCTGAGTTCTGGGCTGATCACAGTTTCTGATGCTCCTGTGTCAATTTTGAACTTTAACTTCTGACCATTTACTGCTATGCATGCAAATTTGGGTTTGGAGCGAGCTATTCTTGGTGTTGTGACAGAGTCTATGATTTTCTCCCTTTCGATACTTCCAAAGAAAAAGTTTTCATCTGCTATCTCATTTACACTCTTAGAATTTGTTGTCTCCTTTTTTACCTCTTTCTTTTTTTTGCATACAGCTAACCAGTGTCCACGGATACCACATCCTTTGCATGTAGACTTTGTCGCTTCACAATCTGAAAACTTGTGTTTAGGTGTACGACCACATTTTCTGCAACTGTCTGTTTGGCTTTGCTTTATGGGTTTTTTATATTTGTGAACTTGGTTGATCTCTGGTGGCAGGTTGGGTTGTGCAGAGTTCAGTACTGCCATATTAGTATCTACCATTTCAGCATGTCTCACTCTATTTATTACCATTTCAAGTTTGGGTTCATCTTCAAGGTTTTGAATAGATTTGGATAATTCAAAATTCTTCATACCAGCTACAATGCGGTCTCGTATGAGTTCGTCTTCTAGTTGTCCGTATTCGCATTTTTTTGCTAAGCTATGAAGATCGGTTATGAAATCATCAATGCTTTCTTGTTCACCTTGTGTCCTCTGATTAAAACGTGCTCGCATACATCTTAGTTTTCCTCGCCGTGTAGTAAGTGTCGAATTTAGCCTTGACCATGTCGTATGACTTTTTTTCTGTTTCACTTAGCTTCATTGAGGTTAGTATGTCGTTAGCTTTAGTTCCCATTATATATAATAGAGTACTAACTTGTGTTTCGCTTGGCATTAACCTTAATCGAGTCGTTTCCCGATACTGCTCGAATCTGGTTATCCAGCTAGACCAGTCGGCGGCTTTGAATGTGAATTGTTGAGGCGCCGGCGTGGACACTCCGGGTAGGTATGTTGAGGCATCCATCTGGATATCAGATGCAGGCTGGGACTGTTGTGATAAAGTTAGCTGTAGTTGCAGCTGTTTTATCAGTTCCATTTGCACCTCCATTTGAGTTTTTATCTCCTCCATGATGAATAATTCACAATTTTACGGATCGCACGCGCTGTCACCATGTGTGTTGGTCATAGATAACTAGTTTATTTCTTATAGAAGCCTGGTGTTGCCACCTTACAAGCTAATAGTTTATCATTACACAATTATGGTACTTAAAGTTGCGTCAAGTGATATTCTTATGTATAAATAAGTCTGTCATTAAGTCACTGTCCTGTCTAAGTCACGTTCTAGTGAAGCGGTGGATGCATTACTAAAACTTTTAAGGCCATTGATGAGGAAAATAAAAACAACGATTCATTATTAATTACTTTGCCTTCACTCATGCACTATTACTTACACTTAATGATTAATAATCCAACATTTTTACATGTTAAAACTAAAAAAACGCAAATCTAGGAAATTTAAACAAAATCAACGATAGCCATAGTCGTGTTTTTTCCGCCTATCAGCATTACACTTTTCTACATATTTAAAGAAAAGACTTGTGAAATAAGTATTGTAACGGGCATCACGAACACCGGAAGTGTCCCTCCCAAATTAATCGTTTCCCCTTCGTGCCAGCGTCCGCCCAGCTCGACGAGCGCTATACAAAATGGACGGTATCGTTACGATATATATTCTCAGTATTTCTATGGACGGTATACTCACTCGCACCACGCATCGCGTTTTAGGTAGTTATCTCACTGCCGGCGAGTGAGCGACTAACTATGGGCTATTTTCTCGCTCAAGAAACGTACAAAAGATATACATTACGTGTAAAGAAAAGAGATGCATACATTAATAGTTGATCGCTGACTGCAGTTCACACTGCCGACAATAACTCGCTCCACTAGTTTGTCGCTGAGCAACAACAGCTATTAAAGATAATACCCGCTCGGCGATGCTAGCTTGGCGGTCAGAACGCGCTGAGAGAGGATTGTGGCAGGACTGTACGAGCGAGTGGCGCGTGTAAACGCCCGTCGCACTCGCTAATAGCCCAGCGACAAAACTATCGAAACTACACACTCGCTTCCCGCTACTCGCCAACTCGTTTCTACTTCCTAGCTCTGCTCGCTTCTCGTTCATCGTCGGCGGTGGGACGACTGCCTTATGTATATTTTATGTAACTTAATGGTTCCGAACCCTCCATAGAGTCAATAAAATTATAGTGACAAACAAGATCTATTTGTTATAGTATGTATCATTATTCAGAATAAATTATTTAGGATATTGGATTATTAATATATAATATATAATATTAAATTATTGTTATTAAAATATTTATTTCAGAGAAAGAAGAACAAAAACCTGAAGATGATCTAGCAAATCATGAAGTAATTTTCCTTAAGAGTATTGTTGAAAGTCCGGATTTTGCGAGAAGATGCGAGGTAAGTGCAAGAGTGTTTCCAATTCTATGTTCACTTTTCACAACTCAACCAAAACAGACATTACAGTCTTGTCTACAAAACAAAAGTTTGCGAGCCTGCGCTCTGACTCGATACATCTACTATTATACTATCGGAGTAGTACTCCGGGAGTACAATATTATTGCCATTCAATGTACGTAAATGCTGGCAACTAAACAAACCATAGGAGTCCATATATAACAAATACAAATGCACTGCCGTGCGTCACTTGTCAGTTGTCATGTCAACGTCAAAATGAAGCTTCCGTCATGGTTCCGTCGCCCAGCCAACGAACGAAACGCGAAAAAAAAACATTTTCGTGAATTCGTGCGACTTGTTTGGGTGTGTTTCTTTTGTTGTTTTCATGTTTGTATTTGATTTTCATACGCGTCACATAATTACGCAAATTTATTTGTCAACTTAATAGTTTAATGTTTGTGCAATACAGTTTAAACAATCTATAATGCTGTTTTCATTCAAGAATTCAACGACATCAAGTGCCACGCCTATTGTGTCCTGTGTTTTGGGTGACGTTATTTGATGTTCCCTTCAGATTAAACCATGGGTAATTTTATTGCAGTCCGCTGATTCGGAGGAAGATTTAATCGTAAAACCAGTATCGCTCGGCAATGTAAACATAATACGGTCACTTAGCGAGTACCGCGGGAACAACATACGAACCATCGAACAAGCGGAACTGGCTATTATAATATCCAGGATACACTTCAAGGTAGGTTTCACTTTCTATTTACGGACTCCGATGAAGTCATGATTGAGTTAGCGGTACTGTATGGTGAACATTTCTTGTAAGATTCCAATAAAAAACAAGCTTCAGGCAAGCAAGTTTAAAGTGAAGTGTTTAGCCCTATCCCTATAGTATTTTATACATTTTTTCTTAGTATGATTTGATTGAGTAATTATTAAATTACAGGCTTTAATAGATGCTCATGATCAAATAGGCACAATTTGGCTGGAAAGGGGTTCAGGCATTGATGAGAAGGTGATACTGAAAGAAGAAGACAGTGGAGAGGCAGACAAAAGTCCAGAGGAAAACGGAGATATGCCTGTGGAGACTGTGAAAGTAGTGGGGCTAAGAAAAGTGCCTGGCCAGCCATTAGGTTTAACAGTAAGTCTTTATCTTATTGGATTTTTTGTTTTTATTACATAAACTTGAGAGGCAGATTTGAGACAGGTAGGTTTGAGATACTTTAAAAAATAGTATTAAATGTTAGTGAGTATTCTACGTTATAAAATCTTATTATAAAACCACAGATCAATCCTAGTTTTTAATCTATGATTCTGGCTAGAATATGATTTGCAAAATACATCTATAACAAACTTCTTCAAAAAGATTGCTGCTAACTCATAAAAAGTTCAAGAAGTGTTAGTATTTTTAAAATCATTCTTTTTAAAAGTTTTGCTTCAGAAACTTATTCACATTAGATAGATTGGTACTGGGTAAGACAATATTTAAGCCCGCATTATTTTGGTTCGTTGGACCAGATACTCTAGCTAGACATCAGAGTTTCTGAGGAATGAGAACAGGAGTTTCTGAATTTGACAAGAATTTATTTTACTTACATATCCCTTCAAGGGTCGATGTCATTATAACAATGAAATTTCTATTGTGTCTGGCCGTGCGACCTTTGATGTATTATAAAAGGGATAATTCAGTTTAACCCTTCCTATACCGTGATAATTAAAACAAAAGATTTATGAATGAAACACACGTAAATTTACGTCAATGGTACGCAAAGGGTTAAATGTTTATTATATTTCAGGTTACAACTGATGAACATGGTCAGCTTATAGTAGCTAGAATATTAGCCGGCAGTGCCGCTGCCAAACAAGCCTTAGTTTCTGTAGGGGATGTTTTGTTAGAGGTTGATGGAGAAAATATAAATTCTGAAGAACAGCTCAAAGAAGCCGTGGCGAAGCCTAATGATAGAATCACACTCAAAGTGGGACCTAACTCTAAAAAAAATACACAGATGGTCAATAAACTTAGTGTAAGTATCTTTAACTTTTTATTTATAATTTTTAGATTTGCTTAAGAAAGTTCTAAATCTGTTACTAAACCTTCTTTGTCTGTATGAATGTATGTCCTATCTACAAAAGATCTTAGTAGGTAGCCAGTTTTCATAGATAATATGTAATGGCAGATTTTTATTCTATATTTAAGGTAAAGACACGAAAAAGTAACAAATTATTATGCTCATAACACACATAATCTTCAGCGTTCTTTGTTCTTGGTATATACATGAACCGCCAATTAAAACTCTGGTTTTCAAAAATAATAAATACAACACACAAATATCCTGAGTGATGGTATGAACAATTGAAAATTTGACAAATGGTGACTTAGCATCATTAAAGTTGGAACCTAGTGCTCTGGATACTCCCAACAGTAAAGGACAGGCAAGTATTAAACAGTAGGCTCGCAAGGACTACAAGCCTCTTAAATGTGGGACCACACTACTCACTGAAGAAAAGAATTTATGGGGATCCCAATAATCTATCTATCTACAGTTTTCCTTACTACTGATAGAAATTTGACATAACATCCACACAAATAGTTTCAAATATCTATTGGTACCAGCCATTAGTGAAATTATTGTATAAGCTTAACTAACCTGTACTGTGTATTTTCAGTGTTACGTGAGAGCACTATTTGATTATGACCCTAAAGACGATACTTTACTACCTTGTAAGGAAATAGGTTTGGAATTCAAGAAAGGTGACATTCTCCAGGTGAGTCATAATTAATTCTCATTATTTTTGACATGATTTTACTAATGACCATAAAACATTCAAAATGGAATGACTGATAACTTGAATGTATTTAACAACTCCTCAATATCTATGTGAATTTTGTTTTGATAGACACCCCTAAACTTTTGAGTGTGATATTAGAAATAGTCTGGTTAAATATAAACATTGCTTTTGACATATATTATTATTTGTGGTTTTCTGTAATGTAACTTTTTGTTAGATGTTAGATATATGTATTAAGAAAATGTAATCCTGACTTTACGGCTTGGAGATCATTACAATTATAATTATAAAGTAAAAGCTCCTTATTTGCGGGGACATGTTCCATAAATATGCCGCGAATACAGAAACCGTGAATACGGAATGGTAATCTTTATGGAATTATAAGGGATATGTTCCTAAGTGACAAAATAAAAAAAGCAATATATAACCAATAACCAATTAAATTAAATAACCAATATAATTGAAGTTTTTTACATTTTGATTAATTACCTTAAGGCTTTTGTCATTTTCTCTTGCTTGGCAGTTTTAAAAGCTCCTTCAATTCAGACTGATACGCAGCAGTCGCACTAGCAATTTGCCTTTTAAAAATATGAGGCAAGATAGATAGAGACGTGTTACTCGATCACATTTTTGTAACGAATGTGAAAGTCGATACAATAAAACACGCAAAGCGGCTTTTACCATAGAACAGAAGAGCAACATTTTAAAATATATATTCATTCATCAATATTTATTAATTGAGTAATAAGGTTGCTTTCATTCTGTTAGTTTCGCGGCGCGGCGAAGGCGGCTTATGCCAAAGTCCTCGGCGATATCATTTAACAACATATTTTAGGCAAAGTTGTAATAAGATCTATTTTACTCTTTTTATTAGTCCATTTCACGGCATGTACAAAGGATATTAGGTTTGATACCTATTCGAATCCTTTTATTATTATGTATGTACTGATTAGATCCGCGAATAAAGAATTTTTTTGCCGCGAATATAGGAATGGGGTCGCATATTTTTAATCCGCGAATAGTGAAAACGCGAATGAAGGAAGCGCGAATAAGGAGTTTTTACTGTATAAATAAGGTAATATTTCTACTTGTAGTTGAATTGAAGTGGTGAAGTTCAGCAATTAATTGATTATAAAACTATTTTGTATTGTATATTATCATACATAATATAACCCCTCATGTGTCGATGTCATTATAACAATGAAATTTCTATTGTGTCTTGTGTGACCTTTGATAGAATAATATACATAAACAGACAGTATGCCAGACAACCTTTTTCTAGAACCTCATTCCAAATTAGTTACGTACATATTATTGTTTTCTTAACTGTCTAAATAAGCTCATCATAATATATTATATTATGATGAGTATAGCATATATATATATGTATATATAACACAACATTGTTTCACAGGTATCTGACAGAAAAGACCCTAACTGGTGGCAAGCCAGTCACGTAGAAAGCCCAGATGTAGTAGGGTTGATCCCATCACCTGAACTAGAAGAGAGACGCAAGGCATATGTACCCCCAGAAGCTGATTTCGTACACAAAATCAGCATTTGCGGTGCTCGGGTAAGTTTTACCTCGGTGAGGAAACTATTGTATTACTACATCATGCTAGGTTGATTTATTTTAGCAATTGACATTCCACAAAATGTGTGAATCTTCATTAATATGTGAGACATTTGCGATAAAACAGTGGTTTAAATACAATTAGAGGTTTTTGCGATTGTTATACATTTAAAGTACGCAACTTTTTGTATACTTTTGTACTCTTCTTGTATTTTATATTATTTTCGACTGGTCAGATAACAATCACTGAAGTGTTGGAATGCTCACATTAAATTCATCACAAAAGACGAAAATTTGAGAGAGTGTGTATATACTGTAAACGCCTTATAAAGGTGTAGGTACATATCAGAACAGTTATATAATTGTAAGTGTTAACTTATAGTTTTTATGTAATACGTATACTGTTAGTGTTTCTATATAAAATAAATAAATGTTTGTTAATTTTTCATGCTGAAGTGCCATTTTAATGGAGATGGTTCATACCCAATATTAAAAATAAGGCTACTTTGAAAAATGTTCATCTAGTTATTTTATTCTATGCTATGGAGCTGCTGGGCACGGCTATCTGCAATTTCTTGCAAATTAAAGATGATTCAATGTATAAAAACCATACACCAATTTTGGTTAAAATTTATAATGATGTAAATATATTAGAATGCATGCAAGTATACCTTCTAAAACGTATATATCTAAGGCACATATCCCCAAAAAAAATTCAGTTGTGAGCCTGCACTGTGAACATCGATTATTGATTGCGGCTTGAGTTAAGCTAGAATCAGGGTACTACGATAAAATCAGTTTATCGACGTGACAACTTTATCGTACCGACGATCCATGCTCGCTCTATTGTACTTCATAAGAGATTTGGCACTAAATCACTCTGTATCTTTAAGTCATAATAAAAATTCGATATGCGTAAGTCGAGATTCACTACCTATTCATACTGGGTGTCGTTCTGAAATATGATAACATTAACAGTTCCTACTGAAATATATACCGCGCTATAATCTACTATATAAAAATAAGTCGGGTTTTCCTTCCTGACGCTATAACTCCAGAACGCATGAACCGATTTCCACGGTTTTGCATTCGTTGGAAAGGTCTCGGGCTCCGTGAGGTTTATAGTAAAGAAAATTCAGGAAAAATTTAAAAAGAAAAGCGGGAAAATCTTTTTTCACATACAGCGCCATCTCTGATACATAGCATGTACTACAAACCAATATTTTAAGTAGATGGCGCCAAACGAAATGTTACATAAAACGAAGCCATCTGGTGGCGAAACGGAGTTCGCAGGGTTTGCTAGTTTATTATATAATTCATTGTTATGATATTAATCATAATCTGACCTTGTGGATGGAAACATTTATTTATACAATTCAGCATTTAATAAATAAATTCCATGTACGTTATTATGAATCATTCCGAAGATGAAAGGAAATTCACACGCCTGGTTTGTGTCAGCTTTTGTTAAAGCAGGCATCATCATGTTTCAATGTTTTGTTTTAGCTCACAAAATGGAATGTATTGTTTTGGTTTATATTGTGACGTAATGGTTACCTAGTAATTTATGATGTTGATTCATTAGTTATGTCATACTTATGCTTTCTGACTGCTTAAAACTTCAGAGGATTGCATAGCTAGTACTTTCCATACTAAAAGAGAAAACTCTTTTCTACCTCTTAACATTGTCCGATTTCAGTGATTTTTTTTTCATGGAATCATCACATTGTTTACTATGTCCGTACGTTATGTTTTTTTTTCAGTATTTTTAGTTTTGAAAAAGGAAATTTATAGTACTTTGAAATACTGAAAAAATCAAAACGTACGGGCGTAGTAAACAATGTGATGATTCCATGAAGAGATGGTAGAAAAGAGTTTTTTATTTTAGTACGGAAAGTACTAGCTATGCAATCCTCTGAAGTAATTTATTAAATCTCTGTTGGACAAATACATATAGACGAAATGCTACTATATACTATACCTAATACACTCCTCTATAAAGTAAGTAAGTATGTCCATCCCTGTCATTAGTCACTCAGAATATATTAAGACATAAATATATATTTATGTTTATATGTCAGACAAACTGGTCGTGTGCGCTAATGAAGACACCAGAAGTAATGCTATTATAAAATATTCTTACTAAGGTCTCTCAATGAAAGGCTTTAATAAGCAGTAGAACTTTTAGTGAATAAGTTCGTCGGGGGAGAGTAGGTACTGCCACTATACCTTTTCTACCGTGAAGCAGTAATGTTCGCAGTACTGTGTTCTGGTGTTGAAGGTATGCTTACCGGCGAAATTACAGGCACATGAGACTTAACAACTTAATGTCTCAGGGTTACGGATGCAGTGCAATTCGTCACTTGTGGGGAAATGCATCTGTTCTAGGCAGAGTTTACCATTTATAATCAGGTGGGCCTTAGGCGTGCTTTTACCATTACCTAATAAGGTCAATAGATCTTGAAATTAGTTATTTTTTGCTTTGTTGTCAAATATTAATAGAAACAAAAAAACTTATTTTATAACTGCATATACATAGTTAATTAAGTACAGCAACAAAAACTCACTATTTGTTGCTGTGAATTTCAGTTTTAGTTTAGTTAGAAAGCGGTATTTAACACAGATGTCTAGGAAAAAGATGATATTCTAATTAAATATACATTTAAAATTGTCTACGAATCCTATTTTAGTTGTGATTTGTGCTTAAACTAGGCTGTCTTATACACACAGATATCTAAAAAAAAGAAGAAATTTGTTTACGAATCCCGTTCGAGCGTGCAGTTAGAAGGCGCCGAGTTGGCTCTATACGAAGAAGTAGCGCGAACGCCCCCTTTCTTGCGACGCATCCTCGCGCTCGTCGGCACGAAGGGCGTAGGGCGGCGGACCATCAAGAACCGCCTCATACAAGAGCATCCTGATAGATTTGGTGCTGTCATTCCCCGTAAGTATTACTATACCCGCGTTCGGATAGCCTCGAGTTGGCAAAAATAACAGCCAAAAATGGTAAAAACGCACCTACTCAGGGGCGTCTAAATTGTGAATCTGTGGGTGAAATTGTCGTTATGGGCTGTTTTGTACAGCGTTCTTAAAGCTTCAAAATGCCAATCAATTTTCAACCCATGTCCCAGGCATGAGGTATTATTTTAGACTGAAGTATGATTAGGGTGTAAGTAAAAGAATTAACGAAATTTTGCTTCTTGAATGCTTGCAAATGCTAACAATGCCTTCTCAGCAATTCGAACGCACCTACTTTAGGTACTCATTCACATCAGTCTATTTAGTCGCAGCCTGTTTTCGGTCACCGACTACTCTGTTATTTAGATAGCTGTATTTGGTCACAACCCGTAATTAAGAAATAGTTTGTCCGCATTCTAGGCCACTTACCATTTTAAACGAATTTGGTCGATGCATTACTGTTCATAATCAGCCCATTATGTTCTCACTGCTCGACTCGAACCATTCTCTCAGGGAGAGAAGTTGGGCCATAACCCACCACACTGCCCCAGTGCGTCGTGGATAGGCTAGTGACCAACCCATGTCGAAGTTTTCAGGCCGCCCGAAGGCCTTCGACATGGCCTAACGACTATTGTCCTAAGGCCTAAGACAAACAGCCGAGACTTAACGTGCACTCCGAAGCACGAAAGCGCTCAGTTGAATAATGCTACTAGCGGTCACCCATCCAACTCCTGACGGCAACAAGTGCTGCATAACGTTGTTGATCGTTGAACGTAACGTTAAGATTGCCAAGTCAAGCTCCGCTGCGAGCGCTTTAGCATTTCGAAACTGCATTGCAAGACGAATATTATACAAACCGGAGATACATGCAGGACAAATCACTCTGTTCAGAGCGTAGGCTACCAGGTGGTGAGCCTCTTGGGCAAGAGGCCGTCTTGATCGGTATCAACGCAATGCCAGATATTCTACCGCAAAACAATAGTACCTAAGCATTACTGTGTTAGGCTGTGAAGGGCACTATATCACCTAAACTACGGGAGAAAGAGACTCTAAAACCAATGTCCTGGAGTGACGCGCATAGTGCAGAGTACTGCATAGTAATTCAAAATAACAGTTCTAACCTCTAGGGAGCACTGCAACTGTCATGGGCAAGCGCAAAGCTTGGCGTCAGGTGCGCGATTATCCCGTCTCATCAAAAAATTACAACAAAAAAATTACGTTTCATCCCTAATAAGGTAATTTTACTTAAAATAAAATGTCTTTATTGCACATAAAATCCCATTAACCTATAAACATTTATTGTACTTACAATACACAATAAACCGTACTGCTAAATTAAAGAAAATATAATTAAATAGTACAATACCTATTTAATTGAGTACTCTTATTCTCGCTCAGGGGAACAGAAATCCAGTGTCTAATGGGCTTCTCACGTTGTCACACAAACATTTTCTTCTGGTATAATCTTTTCATCCCATCTGTTCGAAAACAGGCGAAGGTATTGTCGATTAGTGCAAGTATGTAACATGGGTCTTTCTGGCGCATTCTTTATAGTTACGAAATGACTTGAATGTGGAACAATATTAAATTAAAATGTTTGAACGCAAGTCCTCACCGGTAGTTCTTATACGTTTTTTTTTTTACTTTTCACTGAAATATAACAGCAACAGCAAAATAGCACCAATTTTAAATGATTCACACAATTTGAATAACATATTTTTTCTGAGTTTTAGCCGTGAAGGTGAAATATTTACACCAGAAAGTGTAAAATTAAAACAGTTAGCCCGCCACCAAGTGGCATTCTTAGAAAACTATATTACCCACTTTTGACAATGATATCTACGTTCTACGAAGGATAGTAAGAGGTTGTGTTCCGTTCGAGCATACATTGATATGTTAAATACTGCAGACACGTCTCGGCCGCCACGCGCTATGGAAGAGAGCGGCCAGTCGTACTGGTTCGTGTCCCGCGAGGAGATGGAGCGAGACGCGCACGCCGGCCGCTTCCTGGAGTACGGGGAGCACAACAACCACCTCTACGGCACGCATCTCGACTCTATCAGGGCTGTCATCAAGGAAGGTACGCATCATACCGCGCATCTAGCGTACGGGGAGCACAACAACCACCTCTACGGCACGCATCTCGACTCTATCAGGGCTGTCATCAAGGAAGGTACGCATCATACCGCGCATCTAGCGTACGGGGAGAACAACAACCACCTCTACGGCACGCATCTCGACTCTATCAGGGCTGTCATCAAGGAAGGTACGCATCATACCGCGCATCTAGCGTACGGGGAGCACAACAACCACCTCTACGGCACGCATCTCGACTCTATCAGGGCTGTCATCAAGGAAGGTACGCATCATACCGCGCATCTAGCGTACGGGGAGCACAACAACCACCTCTACGGCACGCATCTCGACTCTATCAGGGCTGTCATCAAGGAAGGTACGCATCATACCGCGCATCGAGCGTACGGGCAGCACAACAACCACCTCTACGGCACGCATCTCGACTCTATCAGGGCTGTCATCAAGGAAGGTACGCATCATACCGCGCATCTAGCGTACGGGCAGCACAACAACCACCTCTACGGCACGCATCTCGACTCTATCAGGGCTGTCATCAAGGAAGGTACGCATCATACCGCGCATCGAGCGTACGGGCAGCACAACAACCACCTCTACGGCACGCATCTCAACTCTAACAGGGCTGTCATCAAGGAAGGTACGCATCATACCGCGCATCTAGCGTACGGGCAGCACAACAACCACCTCTACGGCACGCATCTCGACTCTATCAGGGCTGTCATCAAGGAAGGTACGCATCATACCGCGCATCGAGCGTACGGGCAGCACAACAACCACCTCTACGGCACGCATCTCAACTCTAACAGGGCTGTCATCAAGGAAGGTACGCATCATACCGCGCATCTAGCGTACGGGCAGCACAACAACCACCTATACGGCACGCATCTCGACTCTATCAGGGCTGTCATCAAGGAAGGTACGCATCATACCGCGCATCGAGCGTACGGGCAGCACAACAACCACCTCTACGGCACGCATCTCGACTCTATCAGGGCTGTCATCAAGGAAGGTACGCATCATACCGCGCATCGAGCGTACGGGCAGCACAACAACCACCTCTACGGCACGCATCTCAACTCTAACAGGGCTGTCATCAAGGAAGGTACGCATCATACCGCGCATCTAGCGTACGGGCAGCACAACAACCACCTCTACGGCACGCATCTCGACTCTATCAGGGCTGTCATCAAGGAAGGTACGCATCATACCGCGCATCGAGCGTACGGGCAGCACAACAACCACCTCTACGGCACGCATCTCAACTCTAACAGGGCTGTCATCAAGGAAGGTACGCATCATACCGCGCATCGAGCGTACGGGCAGCACAACAACCACCTATACGGCACGCATCTCAACTCTAACAGGGCTGTCATCAAGGAAGGTACGCATCATACCGCGCATCTAGCGTACGGGCAGCACAACAACCACCTCTACGGCACGCATCTCGACTCTATCAGGGCTGTCATCAAGGAAGGTACGCATCATACCGCGCATCGAGCGTACGGGCAGCACAACAACCACCTCTACGGCACGCATCTCAACTCTAACAGGGCTGTCATCAAGGAAGGTACGCTTCATACCGCGCATCTAGCGTACGGGCAGCACAACAACCACCTCTACGGCACGCATCTCGACTCTATCAGGGCTGTCATCAAGGAAGGTACGCATCATACCGCGCATCTAGCGTACGGGCAGCACAACAACCACCTCTACGGCACGCATCTCGACTCTATCAGGGCTGTCATCAAGGAAGGTACGCATCATACTGCGCATCTAGCGTACGGGCAGCACAACAACCACCTCTACGGCACGCATCTCGACTCTATCAGGGCTGTCATTAAGGAAGGTACGCATCATACCGCGCATCGAGCGTACGGGCAGCACAACAACCACCTCTACGGCACGCATCTCAACTCTAACAGGGCTGTCATCAAGGAAGGTACGCATCATACCGCGCATCTAGCGTACGGGCAGCACAACAACCACCTATACGGCACGCATCTCAACTCTATCAGGGCTGTCATCAAGGAAGGTACGCATCATACCGCGCATCGAGCGTACGGGCAGCACAACAACCACCTCTACGGCACGCATCTCAACTCTAACAGGGCTGTCATCAAGGAAGGTACGCATCATACCGCGCATCTAGCGTACGGGCAGCACAACAACCACCTATACGGCACGCATCTCAACTCTATCAGGGCTGTCATCAAGGAAGGTACGCATCATACCGCGCATCTAGCGTACGGGCAGCACAACAACCACCTCTACGGCACGCATCTCAACTCTAACAGGGCTGTCATCAAGGAAGGTACGCATCATACCGCGCATCTAGCGTACGGGCAGCACAACAACCACCTATACGGCACGCATCTCAACTCTAACAGGGCTGTCATCAAGGAAGGTACGCATCATACCGCGCATCTAGCGTACGGGCAGCACAACAACCACCTATACGGCACGCATCTCAACTCTATCAGGGCTGTCATCAAGGAAGGTACGCATCATACCGCGCATCTAGCGTACGGGGAGAACAACAACCACCTCTACGGCACGCATCTCGACTATAGCAGGGCTGTCATCAAGGAAGGTACGCATCATACCGCGCATCGAGCGTACGGGCAGCACAACAACCACCTCTACGGCACGCATCTCGACTCTATCAGGGCTGTCATCAAGGAAGGTACGCATCATACCGCGCATCTAGCGTACGGGCAGCACAACAACCACCTCTACGGCACGCATCTCGACTCTATCAGGGCTGTCATCAAGGAAGGTACGCATCATACCGCGCATCTAGCGTACGGGCAGCACAACAACCACCTCTACGGCACGCATCTCAACTCTAACAGGGCTGTCATCAAGGAAGGTACGCATCATACCGCGCATCTAGCGTACGGGCAGCACAACAACCACCTCTACGGCACGCATCTCGACTCTATCAGGGCTGTCATCAAGGAAGGTACGCATCATACCGCGCATCTAGCGTACGGGCAGCACAACAACCACCTCTACGGCACGCATCTCAACTCTAACAGGGCTGTCATCAAGGAAGGTACGCATCATACCGCGCATCTAGCGTACGGGCAGCACAACAACCACCTATACGGCACGCATCTCAACTCTATCAGGGCTGTCATCAAGGAAGGTACGCATCATACCGCGCATCGAGCGTACGGGCAGCACAACAACCACCTCTACGGCACGCATCTCAACTCTATCAGGGCTGTCATCAAGGAAGGTACGCATCATACCGCGCATCTAGCGTACGGGCAGCACAACAACCACCTATACGGCACGCATCTCAACTCTATCAGGGCTGTCATCAAGGAAGGTACGCATCATACCGCGCATCTAGCGTACGGGGAGAACAACAACCACCTCTACGGCACGCATCTCGACTCTATCAGGGCTGTCATCAAGGAAGGTACGCATCATACCGCGCATCTAGCGTACGGGCAGCACAACAACCACCTCTACGGCACGCATCTCGACTCTATCAGGGCTGTCATCAAGAAAGGTACGCATCATACCGCGCATCTAGCGTACGGGCAGCACAACAACCACCTATACGGCACGCATCTCAACTCTATCAGGGCTGTCATCAAGGAAGGTACGCATCATACCGCGCATCTAGCGTACGGGGAGAACAACAACCACCTCTACGGCACGCATCTCGACTCTATCAGGGCTGTCATCAAGGAAGGTACGCATCATACCGCGCATCTAGCGTACGGGCAGCACAACAACCACCTCTACGGCACGCATCTCGACTCTATCAGGGCTGTCATCAAGGAAGGTACGCATCATACCGCGCATCGAGCGTACGGGCAGCACAACAACCACCTATACGGCACGCATCTCAACTCTAACAGGGCTGTCATCAAGGAAGGTACGCATCATACCGCGCATCTAGCGTACGGGCAGCACAACAACCACCTATACGGCACGCATCTCAACTCTATCAGGGCTGTCATCAAGGAAGGTACGCATCATACCGCGCATCTAGCGTACGGGCAGCACAACAACCACCTCTACGGCACGCATCTCGACTATAGCAGGGCTGGCATCAAGGAAGGTACGCCTCATAATTATAGGTAATTACTGTTGGCAGACCAAATCAAAAAGCAATACCGCGCATCTCTCCTGAGTAGAAAAACGTTCTGCCTTCCTCACACTCTTACCAACTATAATAGCATCATCTCTATTGCGTTTGTGTTCTACCTACAACAATATTTCTAAGGACATAGTTCACTTTCATTATTTCATTTTTCAGTCTCTTCGTATAAGGGGCTCTTACAATACAATCTGTTATGCAATTTTAGTGTTGTTTGTTTTAGAGTTAATCTTGGGATATATAGTAAAAGCATGCCGTGTTTACAGTGAGAAACGCACATACGCACATATTTATGACACACATGTAGCAATTTCTGGAAAAGTAGTATGATTTCTGAAAACTATTGTATTATTGGCCAAATATGAGATTGGTGAGTTTACGGAGCCTACTGGGTAAACCACGTACACAAAACGTAAGTACACTACCTCACAGGTGACGTGTAAATGTGTGAATATCATGTAGAATCTAACTCTTTCAATTTTTAGAATATCTTATCGATAGGCGCTATCTAAGGAATGGTGATTCTAAGGGTATTAAAGGAAATGAAATGAAATAAAATGAAATGAAAATATATTTATTTGTAACAGCAACATTGCTAAATATAAAACAAAGTAAAAGACAAAAGTAATCAAGAAAAATAACAATGTCAAATGTTACAAATCGGTCCCAACTCAGCATTGCTAGTTCTAAGCCAGCGCTGGTCTTCCGTTGGGGCCGGTTTGTGACGTCACGGAGGTATATTATAATTACAACAGTTTCCCTAAGAATTTAAGTACTAAGTATTTGATGACCATAAAAACCAACAATACATATATATATATATATGTTTCCAGAACAAAAACATAAATATAGAGTACGAATAATTTTAGTAAGTATACTGGTAACATGATTCCATTATGTCTGGATATGTATTACAGTTAATGACGAGAGAACAATGCACTTTTGAATATGATCAGGTAATATAACAATTAATTAAGATATAATAAAAGAATAATGCACAAAACAAGCTACAAATCGAGCACATATTAATTAGCATACATTTAGATAGCACTGGTGTCATGTTTATGTGTTTCCTGGTGATTCCTTTGATGTTCGTATAGAAAACATTTTACTTTAATCTTAAAACCCATGATGTTTTATTAGGTAGTATTAGGTTCACTTTTGTACTCGTAGATAATTTAATAACCAAATTTTTTTGTGTGGGGGTATATTTTTGATGAAACTTACCGTTTTTGAGAAAAATCCAACAAACCGAAAATTTTGACCTCTGACCCAGAATATTATTTCTACCGACTTCCCAAAAGGAGAAGGTATTCAATTCGACTGTATTTTTTTTATGTTTGTTACCTCATAACTTTCGATAGGGTGGACCGATGCTCAAAATTCTTTTTTTTGTTTGAAAGCTGGTGCTTCCAGTTTGGTCCCATTTAACTTTCATCAAATTCGGTCCAGTAGTTTTTGAGTTACACTCCAATAACTGAATAGAATGGAAGTCGGTATTAAAATTTTCAAATTGGACTAGTTAATACATGAGATCTATGGGAATTTTTGGCACTTGGTTACTTGTGTTCCCAAGGTCTCTACCAAAGTTCAGCTCTGTCGGATTTTATGTTACTTGATCACTTTTTTTATGTCTATTTTGACCGGACTATATTTGTTGTGATGAAAGTTCGTATGTTTCTTCCAACGCTCAATATAAAAAACTGGCGGTGACCATATTTGTATTTCTTAAAAAATGTCCAAGACTCGGGGGTGGCTATTCCATAATATGATGAACTGAGCGGGCGCTCCAAACGCGGAAACCAAAGGGCGGCCAACTTAAGTGCTTTTGTATTAAAAACTAGCTTCGCTTCGCGGGTTTACTCGCAAGGTGAATAAGTATCCTATGTCCTTCCCCGGGATATAAACTATCTCCTTGCCAAATTTCAGCGAAATCGGTAAAGTCATTCTCAAGCTATGGAACGACTGGCCGTGATTGTCGCCCACATTTATAATTATACTAGCGACTGCCCGCGACTTCGTTCAAGTAGTAGGCTCGGCCTTTGGCCTCGCTATAACCTCCCATCTTTTCTTAGTTTTTCTTTCATAAGAACCTTCTCCTGACAATAATTACCACAACAAAATATTTTTTGCTAGATTGTTCCATCCGTTTTCAAGTTATACCGTGACCAGGAGAAATAGAGGTTAATCTTTATATACATATATTAACAATATAATTATAAGTATTAATATGTAACAATATTAACGTTTATCCAATTTTGAATTTTAGGTAAAATGTGCATACTGGATTGCGCGCCGCAGTCTCTCAAACTTCTCCACAACAGCAGCGAATTCCTTCCGTACGTCGTCATGGTTTCCGCGCCCGGCATCGAACAGCTCAGGAACCTCACGCACGCGTCCAATAGGAACTTGTCGGTAACTAAAACATTATTAAACACACACATACATAAAAAAAAAATGTAGAATCCTGTCATAAGTAGAACCTTTTCTTGTCATTTAAATGCCAGTAGAAGGAGATGACCTCGGAACAATAACAGGGCATGGAAGCCGGGCTAAAATCAGAAATGAAATGCATATGCCTATGTTTTTTTACTTACGATGTTAATAGTGCGTAGGAGAGAGACATATAATACCGTTTTGTTTCGTTATCATGCAGGTTGTCACAAGTTAATTTTTGGATAGTGAAGATCCATCCTCATTTTCTTTTCTCGAACTATGGGATTAACATAAAACTACAAAATTAAGTTGATAGCCGCCTTAAAGTATTTTGACGCATTCGATAGAACTTTTGTATTTATTAGCATTATAAGATGACCAAAGGTAACCATTTGACATTGCTCATGTTTTGCTTGTGACACGTTCAAAAATAATTAAAACAAACAGCCATGTTTTGTTTCACTCACATCTTAGGACATGCTATTCGACATAAATGAATAAACTATAGAGTACTCGGTTCTGTCTTAGCCCGGATTCCATGCCCTGTTATTGTTCCGAGGAGATGACGATAGATGTACCCATTAAGTAGACACAACGTTTTTGAATGAATAACATATAAAAGAAAATCGTTTAACGGCAGATATTTCCTTTTAATTTCTTATCTTTCTGTGATATTTTTGTTTCAAGCGCCACCTACAGTCACGGTACAACAAACTAAAATACATTAACATATCCTGCATTTCAACCATTTTCCAAAAATGTATGTGTTTCGTTCAAAAAATATACTTATTCTCAATATAGTATATTAGCAGTGTCGTCTCAATCCATATTTTTTCTAGAGTTTTTGTGAATGTTTTCAATTCCCATAAGTAGCATAGAAATATTAAATGTTTAGGCAGTTGATTTGTTCTGATTATAACGCATGGACTTTTAGACATGTATATTTTTATATAATGCGTGAGTGTAGATGTTTCGATTAAGTTTAGTGCTATTTTTTTAGATTTATAGATCTCTTTATACATACCAGTTGTTGTAATACATCAGTAATGCCATTATGGATTAGTTTTGTTTGAAGGTGTCGTTTTTTAATCAATATTGTTATTATATTTTTTTAATATCTTGCATTGAAATATTATTGATATTACAGCATGAATGTGTAAGACAGTACCAGCATAGTAGAGGCAAGTGATGCGTTATTTTACGATAAAACAAATGGAATTTTATGAACACTATGTAATATAAAAAATTTGAAGCGTTACGAAACGGTTCGCGTATATATCTCCAAACAAAATTTGGACATTTCATAGTGAAGAACAAAGATAAAGTTCTATTTGCTATGTAAAAAAGACGCTTCGCATCGATTCTTCGTCAGTTTGACTTGACCCTTACCCCCCATAATGATAACTTTAACCGTATTTTGCCGAAAATAACTTAAAATTTTGAATTTTAAACTATTATTGTCAACCGGCAAAACACTCACGTTAAGGATCGAATAAGTCGACCCGGGTTTCGGTCCGTCTATGTGTAAGGTACCCAAAACACACAGAGGTTTGCCATTCTTCTTTGCGTGCTAAGCCCACTGGGCTCCTTACTATCTCGACAGTAGCCTAAAGATAGTGGCTAAACCACCAATGAAGGATCCTAAGGCTGGCAGCCAGTCATAAATTGTAATCCAAATCCTTTACAAATATACATGTATGGTCATTATACCGCATATACCTGCAGGGCTATTATGTATCTCAGTTGCAAACAAATGTTGATTGAAATCAAAAAAATACGGTTCTGTGTCACTTTTGTCAGCTCATAACAAACTAACATTTTGCATTGGCGCTGTCAAAACTGACATAGAACTGCTATTTTTCAAGATATCAATCGACATTTGATTGCAACTGAGTTACATAATATAGCCCTGCCTGCCTCATATATGCAATAACGGTGATATTATGTGTGCCTTCAGCTCACAACTGCCCTTACTTGCTTACATTGCCTTTAGGAGATAGAGTTTGAATTGTGTAGTATTGGTTTGGTTAGTTTTAATTAGTTATGTTGCAATGCCATTTGTTAATGTGAGGTGTATGTGTGCGCATGCATTGTGTAGTTCGACAGGCAGAGCTCCATCCGCTACAGCTCGCGGCGCGCGCGCACCCTCGAGTCTCTCGCATCCTTGTACGAGGTAAGATAATCTACACCTGTATAAAATACTAGCTGCACCCCGCGTGGTGATGGATGATGATGATGAATCATGTGTTTCCCCGGGATATAATCTATAACCTTGCCAAATTTAATTACGATCCGTTCAGCCGTTTAAGCGTGATAAGATAACAGACACATAGAGAGGCAGAGTTTTTAAAAAATAAATTTTAAAAAGAAGGTGTGGTAATGTAACAACGAGTTGTCCT
The DNA here is from genome assembly GCA_917880725.1 of Selenia dentaria. Lineage (NCBI taxonomy): Eukaryota > Metazoa > Arthropoda > Insecta > Lepidoptera > Geometridae > Selenia > Selenia dentaria. Next base: position 9,098,503 of record OU862882.1, on the reverse strand, counting down.
TGATGGATGCTCGTCCGATCAATTTTCAATAAACGCCGGAGTACCTCAAGGGTCAGTTCTCTCTGCTACTCTCTTCTCGCTGCATATAAATGATCTGATCTGAGACTGTGGTCAAATGCTTGTTTACCAAATGTAAAAAAAGATATGGTAACAAGCAAACAGAGAGACACAGTTATATATATTTTTTTAAGTAAAAGTAGCTTAATTTAGTCCTTATAACATCGGCTTTCTGCCAGTGAAAGTCCCGTTAAAATCGGTCCAGTCGTTTCAGAGATGAGCCGGAACAATAAGACAGACGGATTTTTTTGTTATGATTCTTTATATATGTAAGTACCGTATGAACTTTCTTATGCATTTAGTGAAAAGCTGTCGATTTGTAATTACAAACAGACACTTTAATTATATTTATCTGTATAGATGTATTAATATATCCTAGGGCTTGCTCCTATTTTTAGAGGAGAGGTTATCACTGGACCTGCTGATCCAATGTTGAAAATTTTCGTCAAAATCATCTACTTATACAAATTATTAAAATTGAAGTGTCTGTAATTTAACAATTACAGCCTTTGTTATATGAGTATGAAATTATATAGATTACTTATATAAAAAAAACTTAACATTTTGTGTGTCTGTCCGTCTGTTTTATTCCGGCGATTGCCTGCAACGGCTGGACGTTATGTTTTAAAGATTAATTTTAGGATTTGGCGTACTAAAATTAAAACCATCAAAATTTATGTCAGTTTTGACAACTACAGAAAGCACAAATGTTAGTAAGTAGCTGACAAGAGCGATATAAAGCCGGCATTTTTGAGATTTTAATCCTGATTGCAACTGAGATACGCAATAGCCTTGCGGCAATCTTTTACCGTCACATGCAAGGCTTTGCTGAAAATCAGCGTCAGATGTCGGACATCTGCCGTATGTATTGAGATAATTTTGTTATATGTCTGCGGGCCAAGCACGAAAATTTGCTAGAGTTAACTTAATCGTATCGTTGACGTATTCAATACAAACTATCATTTATCTAGTACAACTGTGACACAGATATCTCTTAGTTTGTATGCTACAATTACGCACATTTACGTGCTAGACATTTTGACTTTTTGAAAAATAAACGATTTTCTGCTTCTTGTGTCATACAAACGACTTACCCGCCTTGTCCTATAAGAAAAAGTGTATTCTAACACAACATTCCCGTTTTCTTTTGATATTTATTGCCGCTAGATAGTATACAGACCAAATCGTTACCAACAGGAAGAAGACATGAAGCAAACGCTCGAAGACTCGGCCCGCATCCAGCGCCAAAACGAGAAGTACATCGATATTGTGATCACGAACAATAACCTCGACACCACCTACTCGAAGATTCTGGACGCCCTGCACTCACTATCCACTGACCACCAATGGGTGCCAGTCAGTTGGATTTACTAGCATTTATTGACTTAGCTCCAAGCACTTATATACGACATAGCTCAACATGAGAACCGCTCTCTGATGATTACAGCCCGCACACTAAAAACATACTACCAGCAAAGTACTTGAAGGCCCCCAGTAAGTAGAACGTCTTCGCGAAAAATAGGCTACAGAAGTGGAAAGAGGCGGTGCGGTCAGGGTTGGCAGTTTTTAAATGTCATTGTTTTCTGTTGTGTAGGTAGGCTACCAACAAAAAAGATCAATCGAAGATTGGTTCTTAGATGTGATGTTGACATCCCTATCCGCGTCTCGCGCTAAACCTGCGCGAATCAATACTAGTAGGGAGGACGTTCTACTTATACATTTTTACTTACTTTGTGTCTTATTTTATTAGCTTCGTGCCGTAAATGAAATTTTTTTAGTGATTTGAAACACTGTTACACTCATATCAATCAAGTTTCTCATAAAAAATCAAGCCCAGTCGTTCTGTCACGTGTATACAGCCAATATAAACTTCTTAAAAGAAATTCTTCTGACTTATGCCCTCTTATTAGTTTCCATCGAGCACTACCACCTATCGATTCGTGATTTTGTTGAGAGTAAATTCAAATTGGAAATCAGGTTCCTTTCACGCGAAATAAGTGTTCTTGAATACGCCAATATAACAATTCAGTTTGGATAAGGGGTGTATATTTACCATGCTTAGGGATACTTCTCGCGATCTCATTATAGCCCCTACTAGTACACAAACACCCTGATAATTATATATATGGATGACACGATGACTGTTTATATGGACTGATGTGACATCATAAAATTCGTAGATAGTCATTATTTGTGTAAATGTCGTCTAACAGGGTGCTAAAACACTAAACCGAACCGACTCGACCATTATATTACTCTTATGTTATCTGCTATGCATTTTCAAATACATAGAGAAATTCTAACCGTTCTATTGTAAAAAGTGGGCTAAAGATAGTTCCGAGTATATGAAACTTAAACTATGGTTTAAACTTAAACAGCTTTAAACGCTGCCCGAGTTTATATAACGTCATTTAGTACGGCCCAGAACAGTTTTGCTTTGCGTTTGCCTTATAAACGCCCTTATAAGGCCCAAAATCAGTTCACGATTTATAGTACGACGGCTATCCGATCTAACTCATGTGGACATGTACGCTTTTAGGATCTATAATACAAGTTTTGTAATCTGGCACTGATTCGATTATATTTAACTTTATGTAAATTTGATTTAACTTAAAGCATTAAACATTTGGGACAGATGACACCTGTATGCAGTGTTGCCATATCTTAAACCTCGAAATCTCAATCGCTAAGTCTGAAAATCTGTATTATATCTGTATACGACGAAAAAGCTAAAATCTGTATAAAATCTGTATTAATTAAACTTTTTATAAAGTAGTAAACAAGTGAAAAACATATAATATTGTTGATACATACTTTTATTCATTTTATTAATCATATTTTTACTAACATTTAGCTTGAAACATGGCTCGTTTTTTAATAATTGTTTGGTCAAGAGTAATCCTTCCAAAGTGTCTGTACCTAAATGGTTGCGAGTTTTCGTTTTTATCAAATTAATTGAAGAAAATATTCTTTCTACTGTTGCACTGGAGTGGGGTATGCATAATAAGGCTGAAACTATCTCTTTGAGAGTCGTATAATGTAATTTTCCATCACAGTCTTGTGCGCGAAATACTTCTTGCCAAAAAACTTCAGGATCTTCTTCCTTAGTAGCAAGTATAGTATCGTTCATTTTCAAATGTCGCCACTCGTTATCTAATGTTTGTAAATGTTCTTGTTGAATTACATTAGGAAAACTACGTGCAATGTGACTCAATGATTGTATACTGCGACGTTTAATGATAGTCGGATTAAGGAATTCCAGGCTTCTTGTAATCGGACTTCCGAAATCGAAACGTGTCTTTATTTGCTTGGCTCCTTCTATATAGAATTCAAGACATCGTAATTTGAAAAGTTGGAAGAAGATAAAAATGAGGCAATATTAACGCCCAAATAAATTTCTTCGATTGGTTTATAGTGTCGAGGGTTGTCATGTTGTACGTTCTGGAGTTCAGTTCTCATCAGATATGCACTGTCCAAGTAGCAGTCCAAAAAGGTTTTATAAGTATTGCTCAAGTTTTCATGTAACTTGTGTATTTGCGGCTTTTCTGACTGCATTATTTTATTCAGTTTGGTGAAAAAATCCAATGCAAATTCCAGAAATTGCAAATATATTTTGTTGTATAGATTATTGAGCATTTGTAAAATTGATTCCGCTGAATTCAATCGATCACTGAAAGCTGCCTCAGTAAAATATAATTTTAATGCTTCGTATTGCTCTAAAACACGCATTACAGCAGCACGCAGTGAGAGCCATCTAGTTTGGCACGGGTGCAACATTTTGTGTGGCTTTAACGAAAGAAACTCTTGTTATTACTACTACTTAGTATAAATATATCTATTAGTAATCTACTTGCCACCGAATTGTGCTGACCCATCATTGCATTTGCTCCGTCTGCGGCAAAACCAACCATATTATTTTTGTAGGGAATGCCATTATCGTTGAATAACTTCACAAGATGTTCATAAAGTTTTTCACCGGTAGCATCTTGCACGGGTACCAATCCAAGATGCGCATCTCTTATTTCCCCGTTCTTGTAATATCTTACGACGACAGTAAAAGTTTCACACATCCTCTATCTGTACTTTCATCTATTAAAAGAGAGAATTTGCTGGTTTTTAGATCAGCTACCAGTTGTTCTTTTTCTGAAGCGCCTGTTACAGATTTTATTATAGCTGTGGTTTTTGTTCGACTACAAGAAATTTCCTTTGCTATTGTGGAATCTTTGCATACAGCTTTTACCAACTGGGGGAGGTGTTCCATAACATTCATGGAGAGGTTGTGCTCAGCAACAAAAGACGCCAATAGGATTACACCTCTTTTAACATCGTCAGTAATATTGGATTTCATAAAAAAATCGGTGACTGGTTTTTGTGTTGCACTTTTACCAGGAACTGATGCTTGGTGTTTGGTAGTTTTCATGTGGCGCGCAAGATCATTTTAACCACCTCCTCCGATAGCAAGGTCGGTTAAACAATATTTACAGTATGCGTAATCTTCACCCTTTTGACTCCTTTTTAACCATGGCGAGAAATAACTTTCCTCCAACCAACTTTGATTAAAACTTTGCGAGTTCCGTTTCTTTTTAGCTAACATTATAGTGGATTTACGAGATATGAAAATCTAGACAAGATGTCTGGATAATAAATGATATAAAATTATGAGTGATGATAACCTAACAAAACTAAATAGACGAACATACAATAGGTATTCTTCCGCGCAATCCATCTTCCGAAATTGGTCGAGTAATATTCTAATACACGTTTCGGTAAATCCCGGTCAACAACACTCGGCTATCATTGGGTTCCCATAGCAAAAGTAATTTTAGCATCCAGTTTAAGGGACAAATAAATATTTAGGACCAAAATGTTTTAAAGTTTGAACCATTTACTTATATTATTTTTTGTATTCACAATTTCACACATGGAAATTTGAAGTTAAAAAATCTGTATAAACCTAAAGTGAAATCTGGCATCTGTATCAGGAGCCAAAAATCTGTACCAATACAGATAAATCTGTATATATGGCAACACTGCCTGTATGTAGTCCGTCACGACCACTATCCTGACGGGCTACATCCATACATAGAACCTTCCTGTGGGATAAGCACAAAAAATCTGCTTAAACGTAACGTTATCGTATCGTTTACGTATTCAGTATAAACTATGAGTTATATGTGCCACTATTGTACTAGATACATGACAGTTTGTACTAAATACGTTAACGATGCGATTACGTTACACTTAAATAGATTTTCGTGATTGGCCCACTGATACATTCGGTTTCGAATAGTCTGTTGATGTTTATTCGATAATGATGAACTTTGGGCCGTTTTGTGACATGAAAGGACTTTAAAAGCGGAATACCTACGTTCGAGTAAAATCATTCCGTAACAACTTTGGTTTACACTACAATTTATATGTTTAAAAAAAGCATACCAATCTCGTCAATTTAAAAAAAAAAATTGTAAAGCTGAAATTCACTTATGTATATATATCGGATTTTTTTAGAAAAGCTAAGATTCTTGCGCCTTCGCGCACATAGCCTATATATTTAACATATATAAAAATCCCTCACACACATCACATATTTTTAATGTACTTATAATATTAAAAAAAACACATCACATTATAAGGAAGCTTGCAATACTATTGTTCTAATAAGTAAATTATAAACAAACGAAAAAAGTGCGGGTGATTAGTTTAAGTGGAATAATTTAGTTCTAGAATAGTGTGCCACACTTATGCCTTTGCTGGGAACTAAATCCTGATTATTCAGAGAAGAAAACATTTCCAGTAGGGTCATTATGTATCTCAGTTGCTAACAAATGTAGATTGAAATCGGTAAAAATAGCGGGTCTATGTCAGTTGTGTCAGCTCCAGTGATCAAACATTTTTGCTTACTGGAGTTGTCAAAACTGATATAGAGCTGCCATTTTTTCAAGATTTCAATATGTTAACAACTGAGAAACATAATAGCCCTGCAAATCTAGAAATGTATATACATTGATTGGATAGTACTTTGATAATAATATATCAGGTAGTATCTCAGACCTCATGGTATATGTAATGTGCACTATTAATATTACATTAAGTTATAATTTTGTATTGTTTGTTCGAGTTTATGATAAAACTGCAGCGGTAAGATCTCATAGCTGATAAAGATATAAAAATAAAAGATCTTACAAATATGTATTTTATCTCAATCTGTTCCCTGCGAAAGTTTTTGTCCCTATAAAGTAGCAAACTGATATGATCTTTAACCAAGTTCAATAGAAAAAGTTTATATGTGAGCCTATAAGTTTAACTGAAAGTTGGTTGGATGATATTGGTTTAATTATAGTTAAAATAGGAAAAATTAAACTTTTCTGTGTTCTGGCATCCCACCTTAGGTAAATATCACAATTTTTACGCATCTAAATGTCGAAGCTATAGCTGAAATGGCCTAATGCGTAAGTGAAGTATGTTTCATATGTTTTGTACGAATTGTATTTGTAGATGTAATTAGATAAATAATTTAAAAATATGCGATTTTATCTATTATCTATGCAAACTCTTAGCAATTATGTACCAAATCTTAAAATTTACAATCTTCAGAATATGTTTTTTTATCGGATCTTATCGCATCACATGCACTATCACAATGAAATATTATTAACATTACGTTTACATATATTATTTTTGCTTTTTACAAGTATGTAATATTTTATTAGCGTATAATATTATTTTAATTATATACAAATCTGTGTAATATTTTAGTATTATTGTACTATGTTGGTGCCTAATTAGGGCATACCGTTTTTGTTTACACACACCCAAATGTACTACTTATTTTAGGTAACAATAACACAATTATGTGAACTTAGTTGTAACATCATAAGAATCTCACATTCCGTCCAATTTCTTTGTTAATTAGCTATTAAATATTATTGTCGAATATTATTAAATATACATTATTGTATTGTAAAAGCTGCGCTTTATTTTATTTAGATCTATTGCTTAGACAAGACACAATAAAGAATGCTGCGCATGACGAATGATCATTTTATTAGTCTGCATGAAGACCATTCTGTTTTGGTACCTATACCCGGTTTAAGAAAACAGTGCAAATGTATGTGTACTTCCGGAAAACCCAACACGGGCTGATCTATTTTCCTAGATTTGTGTTTCTTCCAGTTTTGACGTGTAATAGTGGTGGGTTATTAACCGTTAAGTGTTCGTAATGGTGCACGAATGTAAGAAAACTACAAAATCATGAAACGTGTTTTCCTCGTCAATTCCCTTAGAATCGTTTTAGTAATGCACCCACTGCTTTACTATACTAGACAGGACAGTGATCTAGGGGTACACATAATTATTTAAGTGACTATGACTTTTTAAATAAAAATCATACTTGATTGTCAAATTATGTTGACAAATAATTTCAACAGCTATAAGAAATGGCAAATGTACTATTAGTACGAGTCCAATCACAAAAAGATAAAAAAGAGCATTTCTGATTCGGCCGAGAGATCGGTAGACCGATCTATGGGCCTATATCAAACACATAATTTAACTACTGTTCGTATGGAATAGAACCTCCCTCGGTGTTTAATAGGGATACAAATATTTGTTTATCTACCGACTTCCAAAAAGGAGGAGGTACTCAATTCGACTGTGTTTTTTTATGTTTATAACCTCATAACTTTCGACATAGGGAACCGATTCCCAAGGTTCTTTTTTTGTTTGAAAACTGGTGCTTCCCGTGTGGTCCCATTTATATTTCATCAAATTCGGTCTAATAGTTTTTGAGTTACACTCCAATAACTGAATATTATGGAAGTCGGCATTAAATTTTTCAAATTGTACTTGTTTTATACATACACTGACCCGTTGCTGGATGCACATTTTTGTGCCGATTCAACGAGTGTAGGCATGTTTGTTACTTCTTTACGCAGCAACTGCTCAACAGATTTAGAGTAAAGATTATAACCTAAAGGATACATCAAGATATAGATAACTTGAAAATAAACACTAGTGTTGTTTTGGTCACGGGATAGTTATATTACGGTCAGAGATACAGGACGCAGGTTATAATATAAATTGTATAAAGCGTGCGTATGTATACCTGTTTGTTACCACTCGTAGCCGAACCAAAAGCCCTTAAACCACACTGATTGGATTCTCCGTATGCGAAACAGTTTCGATGCGAGACTTTTATATGTGTAGGGTAAATACTGATAATACATAGCGTACTTTTTATTACAAATAAAATGTATTTGTGTATAATAATAATGGTTTTTCGAGCGGATGGGAGACTTATTTATAAAATAAAACAATGGCCCAGCCTATTCGTATAATTATTTTGTTCCTGTCTGCCTTCTGTACGCGCATCGCTGATACTATGAGACAGATACACATGACACAGAACTGATAATGATAATATTAATTGGTAAAAAAAAATTACAGATAAATTTACAAGAAAAAATAATACATAGTTGTAGTCTATTAATAAAAAAAATTATAAATCAAAAATTGATGATAGTTTTACCAATTTTATTGAAAAATGTCAAAAGAAAATAGTATATAAATAAAAAATTTGAAAAGGTAAAATACAATTATTTATTAATTTTATAAAAACATTACAAAGAAAATAATAAATAAATAAAATGAATTTCCGATTTGGGACGAGTTCCTCGACGCTGTTGGGTGGCATGTCGAGAAAAAAGGATTTTAATTTATTTTTAAAATGTTTAATGCCCTGGCGGTACGTATGGGCTCAGGAAGAGCACAAAGGCTTTAACATTGAATACCCGCGTACGTTTACTCGACTTAGCTAAACGATGTGGCGGCAATCGGAGTCTTAGTGCATTTCTTGCGCTGATGTGCCGATTAAATGTTTCAATACATTTAAAAACATATGATATATGTATAATGCCGGCAATGTGAATATTTTTAAGGTGCGACTCGTGCCACGACGCACACTGCCTGTTTCTGCATGACAAAGGCTCTGCCAATCTGCGGAGAGAGCCCACAAGTCGACACCGTAAGTCAGCAGACTCGACAGTGGCGAAGAAATAGTTGCGGCCGCTTGTTGCGACAGGACTTGAGCAACTATATCACTCACTAATATTACAGATTAACATAATATTTTACATTCCATAAAATGTTAGGGTTCCTCCGGAATAGCGGATAGAAATTAAAATTTTGAACTAAAATTGAAGCCTTGGAGAAAGAAACAAAATTTTCTCCGTTTTGTAGCGGTGAAGTTAATAAAATTCGAAGCGATGTTTCATCTCTAAGATGTCGGAGAGCTAAAACAGCTTTTTGAGCAGAATAACAATGTTGGGTGCTCGGTTATACTCCATAACAAAGATATAAGCTTGATTCACTAACAAAAATATAAATATCTTAGTCTGCGAGTGCACGCGTCACAAGCTAACGGTCCTTGGTTCAAATCCTATCCTACTGACTGTCTTAGCCTTTTTTAATTTTTATTTTCTGATATCCGTAAATTTTTGTGATATGTAGGCTGTACTGTTACTTCATGTTAATCTTGAATTTATGCGCCGAGCGATAGGGCATAGGGGTCATAAGTTCGCGATTTTTCACCTAGATAGCTATAACTAGAAAATAATAGAACATCTGAGAATAATACAAAGAAGTCGTATGCGTAGAACATAATTTTATTAGAGAAAAATGTCCATGATCCTAAAGAAACTAGATAGGTACCAATAAATAACAATAATACGACTAATATTTGATTACAATTCTTTGAAGGAGCTCTTTTGAATTAACATTTAAAGTCTTATATGTGATAACGGGAAATATAGAAATTAGATACGAAAACCTTACCGAGCCAACCCACGTATGTTCAATAAAATAAGGCTGATTATAGAGCAAATAATCTAGCTTAAAAACAAATATATGAAATTAGACAACACATTTGATAGGGCATTAATATATGGTACTAGCTGTGCCCCGCGGTTTCACATGCGTGAGGACAGATGCTGTAGTGCTTTTTTCTCAATTTAGTGATTTATATATTTAGTTAGTGGTTGATTAGACAAGTAAAAAATTTACCCAAATATAAATACTTTAAAAACTGTTTGGCTCAGTTGTTGCTCATAATAATTTCTCCGCCCATGGGTATCCCGTAAACAAATACATTATAAAATTAGTATAACTTAGTTACATAGATTTTATTTCATGTACTAACATGTTTAAATAATTTGTATCGAATGACTGCAGTGATTACACTTCCTCCAGAGTAAAGGCTTAGAATGAATTAAGTTAATGTTAAAAATGTTACCCTATAAAGGGTGGCGTAAATCAAAATCATAATATTTACAACATAAAAAAACATCCATGGCAGACTTAACTACCTTACTTAGATGGTTTTGTTTTTATTGCATTAATTATATTATGACATGTGAAATCGACATTAGCTGTCATTGTTGTCTACCAGTCCGATCACGAAAAACAAACAAGCGTCATGTTTCAAAAATGCAGTAAATCACGCATAATAATGTAATTATTAAGCCAGCCATTGAGAATAAAAGTGCTTAGAAAGATGAAAATCTATCATTGCGCTACTGATTTTGCCAATTGGTCAAGAAAGATTATACTTTACAGCCAATTGCTTAAAATATGCCTGTTACAGTTGATAGTATAGCCATTAGTAGCAATATTAACTCGCCACTTCAATTATACTTTTATTACTTATCCAATTGTACTAACGTAAGCCGCCTATAGCGCCAATGAAAGATATTTATCTAAACAAAAAACAGGCGTGACTGGTGAAATAATAATTGTTTCATAGAATACTTCAAACGTTCTTAGCAGATAGATCTCTATTGTATAAAAATGCTTACATCTCTAAAGATTGTTATAGTGTTCAGTTCTTATCGGTTATAGGGCAGTTTTTTGGTCAAAATGAGCGGGTGAGCAATTTTGACACTAAGGTTCAACTACCGCGGAAGATGAGGCAAGGGAGAAGTTCAGATCCGAGTTGCATTTTGAACATTATTTCCTTTGAGAGCGTTTTCCGCTGGCGACCTTTTAGTTTTCTCTGTATCTGTTATACATTACTAAATATAGATAAGGTTCAAAATACAATGTACAATGCTACTCCAAAATATTCGCTTCCCTTTACTTCTCTTCAGGGGCATTGTATTTTGGCATAAGTAAAAAAAATATTGGTCTCTAGATTTTAATATTCTCCAACAATTGTCCAGTATTTCGAAAAAATAGGCGAGCATATTTATGACACTTGAGCTCAGGTACAGTTCTGCTATTACATTTATTCTGTGGCATTTGAGTAGCTTATTCTGACTCACATAAACAAGCCTATTCTCTGAGTACATACCAAGCATTTGTGACATGTCAAACATAATCAGCCTTACATATAAACGCTGCTAAAACTTAAATTATGTAATTCATAGTTAAGCAGCGTTTATAAGGCCGAATATGTATGGAATATATATAACAGTATAATTTACAAAAATACCGAGTATAGTCTAGCTAGGATATACAGAAATATATTATGTGTCAACAGAATGAGCAATACTTTGTTTACATCTATAACTATATTTTAATTTGTATCAGTAAATCAATAAGGCAACGTATACTATCGAAACATAGTCTAGGCATAGTCGATATAGGGCTGTGCCTAACTAACATATTGTAAGATATATCATTATATATAGTTTTTCTTTATATTACATTGATTATATTATTACTACTGATACGCAGTTATATATTTATTAAGTATTTCCATGAGCCCAGGATCGAGTGGACTGTCCATAATTTTACGTTTAACTTTGAAAAAAAAATCTATATCAGATAGCTTATTTCAACAGTGAAAGATTCATACAAAAAATATAAACAACTCTAGAATATTTTATAATTTAATGTCATCAATGCAAGTGTACACTAGCAGTGAAAAATTAAACTTAAATAATAACAAGAAATGTTTTAAATACCTACGCAATGTAAGAGCCCATCTAATGTTTAGCACATCAGTTTCTCTTAATAATAAATATCTGTACATAGCTTAAGAATAAAATTGATGCAAATCAGATGGTGCTAAGAAGCTTACGCCTGAGATTATTTAATAAAGCCCTTAAAATAATTAATAACAAATAACCTTAAATAAATGTGATGATAGATTACAAAAAATATTAATGGCAAATTGAAATTAGCATAATTTTGTTTTAACTTAACATGAGCTATAAATCTCCTTAAGAATAATGATGTAATACAATAATTCGAGATTTCGTTTGAAATTAAAAACCCCATTTCATTTAAATGTAGGGTGTGTTAACAAAGTTTTGTTAAACATATCATCTGCACCTTTCACAAGTCTTGCTGTGCGTCTTGTCATGATAAGAGACGCATACATATTGTCATACTTAATTTAAATCGCGGATTACAGTTAAAGCACATTCTCTTAACCCACTGCGTTGTATTTCTTGGAAATGTAGTTCGTTTTCTTGGAATTATATTATGTTATTGTCCAAATATGGCCAACGGCGAGTCAACGGGTCAATTGTAACTTATAACAGCTAAGGTAAGATAAGATAAGATTATATGTATATAAAATAAGACAGGGTAAGATCTGCCTTGTAAATCATCGATTAAGTTCGGCGTAACTATGTATATAAAACTGTATTTTTATCGAGAAATCAATTTAAAGACTCAATATATCTATCCGATATATGTACCTATACAATATTGTGACTATATTCAAACGTCAATTTCGAATTTTGTCATCAAAGAGAATAATGCAAAGAGATTATTATTATGATATCGTACGAAATAATGTAATGGTTCGGATTGGCTTTGGGTGAATAACAGGAAATTTCGTCCGAAACGTTACTTATAAATACCAAGAATCGACAGATAATTGTACTTTCGATCAGAAGGATATTTTCAGTAAACACGCATGTATTTATTATACGATATTATTAGTTATGAAAGTAGATGTTTGTCTAAAACTTTTTCTTTAAATATTATTTTATAAGTCGAAATTATCAAAAATATGTCGCACACGCAAAATAAATGCGAAGAGATGCAAAATCAATATACTCATAGTTGTACATAATTTCTATCTAACAACAGACACGGCCTTTATAATGTTATATAATTATAATTACCAACAAATCTTCGAAAATGTAGCAATAATGATGTATACGTCATAAGACTGAGACGCTTTTGTACCTGACTATGCATTGGGCCTAGCACAAATATTATGCGGAAAAGTAGTCGTATTAATAAACAATTGAATAATAAGCCTGCTTCAGTTATCTGTGTCTCATTTTTATACTAAGGTCGTATTCCTTTACGAGCCGAAATCAATCGTGTCGGTTACAAGCCCACGATCATCGGGAGCGAACTCTATACGTCACCGATAACGCCGCGACCACAACGCTCGCGGATGGAAGGTGGGTTTTTTGCGGTCGTTGCGAGCTGTCACTGTCAAAACATCAGTTCAGTTTTTTTATTTATATGGCTTTTGCGGGGTTGTGCAATTTCGCCAATGTCGCGTGGATAAAGAGGGAAACAAACGATGGAATTAATTATAAGATTCTTTCCGATTTTTGAAAGAAAATTTGGCGCGCATTTCGCGACCGCGTGAGTGTTCCATTCGAGTTGAGAGTTAAAAGCATTGGAACCAAAGGGAACGGCAAACTGGGTCGCGATAGTTGTGAGCGTTGACGGCGCTTACTGGAACGCACCCTAGATAAATTATAGTTCACAATTGAATTCACTCAGATTTTATTTACTAGATGACTACGTTACTTTTTGACAATGCGGTAGTGTAGCAAATATAGAAGCGAAATATCACCGACCGGTCGTAAGATCTCAAACAGAACAAAGTGTACATAATACATACATATTTAGCATTCTTATACCCACTCCTTAGGGACGGCAACGTGAATGGGACTGCAGATGTTTGTCCGGATTAAATAAATCTATATGAGCGCGAGGATGAAAGTTTCCATTTAACTATGGAGCCTTTGATGATAGAATCAACGAAAAACACGGAATAAATCCTGACCAATAAATCATTTCCAAAGTTATCACCTGTCATGAAAGAACAAATGAATGTTACAACGGCAAAAGCATATAAATCTAATTGGGGTTTTTGTACACTTTTAAATACAATGTCGGCTCATAAAATAGAATAAACGACCTGAAGCCCGATTTACACTTCAATAAGTACAGTACTTATTGAACTTAGTTTACTTGCGACATCAGCGAGTTAAGTTCATATTGTCGTTTGAACGACAAAAGCGAGTTAAGTAGTAACTTGTTTTAACTAAGTTGTTTAATTAAGTTGAGTTGAATAGACTGCAATACTATTTATTGACCAGTCCAGTCTGAAGTAGGCTCCTCTCTCGTCTCCCGCACCCCGCCAACTTAACTGGCCGGCATGTAGACGGGCGAGTTTAGTACCGTCCATAGATTTGTAGATAAGTAGTAAGTATTAAACAAAACAACCGACGCGACTAGTCTTCTTGTCGAAACGGTAACTTATGACTACTTACTCGCCTATACGTTTGGACGCTACTTACAACTTACTACATTTTACTTAACTGACTGATTTCTTAACTGGCTACTGTACTTATTGATGCGTAAATCGGGCTTAAGTCCCCATTTGCAGAATTCAGAAAAGCAAATGATGCACGAAAAATTATCAATTCAACCGCGTAGTATACGATAATACAACTCCATCAAATTAATTTTACATATCTCGGGACCATGGAGCAAAATAGGGCGGTTCGTTAGTACACAAACTATAGTAACAACAGATGTCAAATTGTGATTAGTGCACACTATTCACAAAAGTGATCACTCTGAATAAATATTTTAACTGTAAATTATATTCTAAAAATAATCTACCGCGGTAATCTGTTGATTGTACGTTTCAAATAACTCGTTTCATAGCCCCAATTATACATTGAATGAAAGATCAATACAGCTTTATCAGATAGGTACATTCATACATATAGCACCACCATTCCTAACAACCATTTACCACTCATATCTACGTTTAAATACACTCACAATAACTTATCCCTATATAACTTACGCAGAATTAGGTACAAGATTAGTAGGCGTAGTGTCGATTAAAAGGTGTAACGCGATATACGACTATCGTCAATTGCGTTTTACAAATATCTTGATACAATAAAGTCAACTTAGCTACATTACATTATTTATACGCAAAAATTGTAAGCTACGCACACGCTTTGGTGTCATAAGAAGTCTTATAAAGTCTTACACACATTAAAGTTCAAACCGTGTCATTTGTACACATGCAGTCACACTCGCACACGCGGACTGTGCGTGCGTGCACGCCACGGTCCGAAATAGATTTTGACACTCGTTTAAAACCTTCAGTCTATACAATACCTCGTTGATAAGCAGTCTTTTCAATCCTTTTAAAATCCAATTCGGACCGTGGGTTTTGTAAGCATTTATGGCAAGAGTGGGGCTTCCGTGGGATCAGCGAATCAAGCAGGTGAGGCAGAGTTCAGCGGAGCCGATACAGTCGTCGTGGCAGAACGCGCCGCATTTCTTGCAGAGGATCATCGCGCGAAGGTTGCATACGCACGCATCGTCCGCACCCACGCTTCTACATCTTGCTACGCTCTGTAAAATTATACATTCAAGTGTCACTTGACCAAATAATAACATTATTCTTATGTTTTCCTTTTGTTTTGTTAGCGGACATTTTGCCTTCCTCAAGTGCTTTATGTAAATATGAATATATGATATTTTTATTCAAGTAGTCGAAGTCAAATCACGTAAATAATCTCATTAAGTCACTGTCAGAACAGTGACTTATTAATTGAGTTAGGTTCTAGTCGAGCGGTAGATCCATTACTATAACTTTCTAAAGAAACGAACACACAAACAACGGTTCATGATTTTGTGCACTTTGCCTACACTCTTGCACCGTTGCAAACACAATTAATAATCCACCACTATTACACGTCAAAACTCGAATAAACACATATCTAGAAAAAATAAACAAAATCAATGATAGCCATCGGGTTTTCCCCGTCATCCATTATAATTATTCTAAATTAACCACGTTATTGACCGAGCGAGCGAAGGCCTCTGTATTAACTGGCCAAATTAACTTTCATCCGTCCGTATGTTTGTTAGGTTGTGCGCTGGTCTTCCTGTACAGGTCGGATGTTTCAACCAATATTGACGAAATTCGGTGTGCATGTTGTACTATACCAACGAGCTATGGAGAGGGCTATGCTCGGGGTTTCTCTACGTGATCGAATCAGAAATGAGGAGATCCGTAGAAGAACGAAAGTCACCGACATAGCCCAGAAGATTAGCTAGTTGAAGTGGCAGTGGGCAGGGCACATAGCACGCAGAACAGATGGCCGATGGGGCCGAAAGGTTCTGGAGTGGAGACCACGGACCGGCAAGCCCAGCGTAGGTCGTCCACCGACACGGTGGACAGACGACCTGAGGAAGGTCGCAGGACGACGTTGGATGCAGGCCGCTTCCAACCGGCCCTTTTGGAAAATCATGGGGGAGGCCTATGTTCAGCAGTGGACGTCCTACGGCTGAGATGATGATGATGATGATGATGATGATGTTGTACTATATAATTTTTTCTGCGGCGCTATTTACCGACTCCTTTTGATAAAATTTGGTACACACATTAGGTACCTGACTATAAAGAGGAGTTTCGAATTTGAGCATAATTGGTCAAGTGGTTTGCGAGATAATAGGTTGTGAAGTACTACGAAAATTTGCCGCTAATAAGACTATGTGCTCGCGAGGTCTACTCGCAGAACTACTAAGTAGTTTTTATTATGTTGTTGGTGGCGTTTAGCGACGTATGGAGGTGAAATAGTTTTTGCGGGGTCAATAAAACGTTCAGTGAAACCTTTTTGCCCGGTTGCGAGAAGGCTTTATATAAGGCAGATTGCTTGCTTGCCATTATTAAGGTTACCAAACTAAAGGAAACTCTGTTGCGCCATAGGAGCTGATCGCGCACTATAGTTGCAGGGTTTTAATATACTGTCTGGAGCTGATCGCGCACTATAATTGCAGGGTTTTAATATACTGTCTGTTCGTCTTAATCCTTTACGGCAAAGCAGCTTGTACAATAATAATTATAAACGTGAGAAAATATATTAAATAAATAGCACTAAAATAATAAATACATTATAATTACGAATTATATATTTGGAGGAATGGGGGGTGCACCCTACGAAGAAATAATGGCAGGAAGCATAACTCAGAACAAGTTCCACAAAAAGTGTCCTTCAAACCAAAACGACGTATGATTCCAAATACGAATTACTTCCGAGGTTACAAATAGACATGTTCGGTGATTGGTTTAAATTGCAGAAGGAAAGCAGGGATTGTTCCACGCGCGTGCTGCAACGTCTACTATGACAGCTGAGCCATAGCGGCGTGAACGATGTTATTGATTTAGCACGACTTTTATTGGGTCATTTTTATAAGGCAGTTACTCTTCTTGATATTATTTCTTCGTAGGGTGCATCACAGAAAAACTGAGCGTGGCTAGAAACCATACATGTGAAATTAAACTCTTGTAAATTCGTTTTCACTCATCTTCTTGTGTGACGTGAAATAAATATACAATCAATAGCAGTGTAAAAAAAATCGTTAACAGGATAACGTTTGCGAAATATGTTCGCGTACCTGCAGTTTCTAAACTAAATCACGTAGAAATCTACAATCTGGCATATTGGTTAAGTTAAAACTCTCTAATATAATTTAGAGCATAATGTGAATATAGCATCTTCTTCTTAATCGATTCTTTATGACTGAGGGTCGTGACCACCATGAATATATCTTATAGAGTAATAGAAAATTGCCAAATACTACAGATATTCTCGTCACAATAGGACCTAGTTCAAAAGCCTTCCATTTGAAGCTACCATAAAAACTATGTTTGTTGTTTCACACACACATCTCAAATTAGGCATTATTTTTTAAACTAAGTAGTTAATTATAAATCCAACTACATTTAAATGAGACTACCATTTAAATTTCATAAAAATCGGTGAAGTTAATTTTGAGTTACAATCAAATAACTGAAAAGTGTTTCGCCATCTTGATGATATCCTCATTCACGGTGAATGACAATCGATCCCGTAAGTAACAAGAATAAATGTGAAAAAAATACTTAAAAATGGTCTTCAACACTAAAAAGTGTGAAAAAACTTGTTGGGATCGGTTCTCTTATTTTTCTTTTGTAATCAAGAATATTATGTGACTCACAACATTAGGGTTCTGATTGGCCGGCGGAGCGCTGGAAGCCCGAGGCGCCGCCACGTTGGGCGTTCTCTGCACTAGTATGTACTGGCCCACGTTGTTAGATCGGTTCTCATTTATCTGAAAATTGTAACGTACTACATGTAATCTTCAATGTAAACGCAACACACGAGGGAAATACTTCAAACGCGTTTTCAGGTAACATTTTGATGGAATCTTACTGTATTAACCCGTCCAATGTCTAGTTCTTTCGGGTTATTTCGGAACTACGCATAAAAATTCATATAAAAATACTACTCTTTAATAGTTTGACCAAATAAAAGCAAGTTTATACTGGTGGAGTGCATTGGATCTAATACAAGTACAATTTGAAAATTTGAAACATGTAATACCGACTTCCATTCTATTCAGTTATTGGAGTGTATCTCAAAAACTACTGGACTGAATTTGATAATATTTAAATTCCCATTATTAAAAAAATCTTTCTGTTTGGAAGCACCAGCTTTCAAACAAAAAGAATGTTGAGAATCGGTTCACCTTATCGAAAGTTATGAAAAATAAAAAAACAGTCGAATTGAGTACCTCCTCCTTTTTGGAAGTCGGTAGAAAATTAGTTACAAACAAGAGGTATAAAAATTTGTATATACTTTGTGTACGCGCAACATCGCTTAACACTTTTTGTACGTACACATGGTGTACGCTCGACACGCGACGGGTCAAGAACTTAGCTACTACTAATTATTTCTTAGGCTTTCGCGATTATTATACATTGAACTAAACAACGGATAAGTCGCATATAATTTGATATTATTTTATCCCGACGTTTTGAACACTTTTCAGTGAACATGGGCACGGGTAGTCTAGATGACAGGTGTCTGATAAAACATTTCCGATGCACGCATGTTCACTGAAGTGTTCGAAACGTCGGCTTAAAATAATATAAAATTGTACGCGATTTAATCAGTTTAAAGTTGTTTAATTACTACTTTGTACTTGCCCAAAATTCTAACAAATAAATACATTGAAATATGTAGAGAAAAATTCACATCCTCTGACGGGATTCGAACCCGCGTATTCCGACAATCCGTGTCAGACGCCATGCCCATCCAGGTCACCGAAGCTCAAGGTCAGAGCATCGAATTTTAACTCTCTATCTGATTTAACCGTCTTATGGGGACGGAGCGACATCTATTGAACAGCTTTGATAGTACTATCCAAGCGAAAGAATTTTCAGAAATATTTATTTTATACTTTTGTATTGATGTCACAACCCTTTATAATTAAAAAAAAACAAGTAATATTATAAAAATAAATACATTTCAATTTGTATTCGAATCCGAACATTGAAAGTATTAAACTTTTTAGTAAAATTTATTACATTCGCACTAATAATTATAAATACAAAAGTTTGCGAGGTGTACATGTTTGTGGCTTCTTCACACTGAACAGAAGCTTATACTAAGGACTAACACATCCTACTTTGCCGATTTAGCGGGTAGTTCCTGAGATATCACAATATACTTTTTCTGTAGAGATGGTGTCACGGCAGTAGTAAGCATAAACTAGTTATATTAGAAATGAGACAGAGGTCTGTGTGGTATTTAATCAGTCTCACGACCAGAATTATGTTATTCTTGCACTTAGAACTGTATCTTTTATCCGTCCAATGATAAGAATCCTAGCTTTTTATCAGAAACTCAGAGCTGTTATTCTTAACACACCCAAATCCAGAATCCAAGCTTTTGGTTTCTGACTTTTTCTGTTCTCACTTTGGGCCAAATCCATTGTCATTTTATTTTTTCAATTACACGTAACGTATCGCTAGTCAATTATGAATAAGTTTTTAATATAAAGTACATTGATTTAATGTAAGATGATAAGAAATTATATGAAATATATATTACAATATATAAGGTACAACAGGAATTTCAACATGTACAATTTGAAAAATTGTATACCAACTTCCATTCTATTCAGTTATTGGAGTGTAACTCAAAAAGTACTGGACCGAATTGGATAAAATTGAAATGGGACCTCACGGGAAGCCACCACCTTTCAAACAAATTATTTTTATATTATTATTTTTATATTAAAAGAATTTTGAGAATCGGTACACCTAATCGAAAGTTATGAGGTAATAAACATTAAAAAAGTGAGTACCTCCTCCTTTTTGGAAGTGGGTAGAAAAGAGTATAATTGGTCAAGTGTCTGCCGAAATAATAGGTTGTCAAGTTTAGAAACTGGACGATTTTCGTGATATTCGGCAAGAATTTAACATGGTTATCATTTCGGCGTATTTTCAAATCCTCATAATTTTGTTCTGTGGATATGAACAGTCAAGGCCACAGAACAAAGTTCTGAGGTGGAATATTATATTATTGTACTTATTATTATTTAATAAGTACAGACCTATTGGACTAATATTCCATTTCAGACTGCGAAAAATTTGCTGCTGATAAAACTGTGCTCGTACTGTTCGCAGAACTGCTAGTATTAGAGTAATGTCACAGTGTGGATTGTTACACGTCCCAGTTAATAGTACCTCATTATGCTGCATCACCGACACGGGCATCTGTCGCAACAGCACGGGTGGAGGCGGATGCGGGCGCGGAGGACGGGACACTCGCGTGAGCAGCGCCGGCGGCGGCCGCAGTTGTCCCCGCAACGCATCGCGGTTCGGACTGTTCTGTATCACAGCTTGGCAGATCTGGTAGCTACGTTCTAGGTTCACTGCGCCAGGCGGCACTTTGTTCGAACTTCGACTCCTGAATAAAAGTAATAGACCTTTAAACTTTGAAGACTTGGTACTGACAATATGACATTTTACTTTTTTTATGAAATTTTTTAAACATCGTATAATTTCTGATATATCCCTAATAGGGATAATGTAGCATTTTAATAGAGAAGGGATTTTTTAATGTAAAAGTACTACAAGTTAGGTTTGATGTGTACAAAATAATGTCTGTAATAATAGTTTGAGCTGATTTTCTTATGAGAGTGGCGTAATCGTAAAAGCAAGAAAGCTCATAAACCAAGATAAAAAATAAAGTATCTATACCTATAAGTAGGCATTTATATAGATAGATTGTAAGATGTGCTTTAGGATGTCACAACAGATTAAATAAATAAAATATGGTTTGTACGCTCATACTGGGATACTTGTGTGTCGCATGAGATATGGATTACTAGACACATTACAAACACCCAAGATCCGATAACAAATATTTCGACTCTATCGACGATATTATCTAGAATTCTATAGCAAGAATACCTATCCTGAGACACAAATATTACCTAAACTTTGGTCATTGATAATGGCACATCATAAATCAAAATAGAGCTCATACATTGTAGAACTATAAGAAATACCTCAAGAGAAACCTAACACATAAATATGAGAGACTACTATAAACAAATATGTTTTCATAAACTAGTAAGGCTTTTTCTGTTGCATTGCATTAACTTGTTCCACAAGTTATTTGAAATTTCCACGCACAAATTATCATCCAAAGTTATTTGAACTGTGTCACTTGCCGATCTTGGAAGACACTTGGTTTGGTGCTGGATGTGACCAGACAAGCATTTATAATGCTAATGCAGGGAATGAATCCGTGCGGTGGATAAAACCGTTACACCTTGCTATGCTACTTCTGCTCTGCACTAAGTCTTACCTATTAGAATCCTTTCCAAGTTTACTTTTCTTCCCCACAGGCCTCACACTCTGAACAACTGTAGTAGAGATCACCGGAGGGTTATTGGCAGTTGTACTAGACACTAAACTTGTAGCTGGCTCCACATCTTGCTTTGACACCTTGTCAGTTGACGACAGCATTGACTGACAACTTTCCGAAGAATTTGACGATTCCATATTATAATTTGCATCCCGATCTTCCTTATACATGCAGTTCTCGTCGTTCATATTTATATCGTCCATGCTAGTTTTGGAATCGTCACTCACATATTTTGCACTATCCTGATTAATACTTGAGAAATTATGTAGAGTCATGACATTTTCATTGTTTGTCCATTCATTTTCTGTTTTCCATGACACAGCCGATGTTTTTGGTTTTGCAGGGTCTTGTAAACTGTCATCTGGATATGATACCACCTAGAATAAAACAAATATAAAGATATATATATATAATATACACGTTTATAAAATGAAGATTACACAATTAAGCGGATTAACTGTGGTTTGAAGTACACTGCTAAACTCTTGGTTAATAAACTGATTATATGATCAGTATCAAATCATATGAGTATAAATTAAATGTTACTATAATTTGATGTTAAGTTAATAGAGTATAAAATATTGTGATGCTGACAAACAGTAGTTAAGCTATTTTAGGAGCCTCTGGGGGCCTGAGAACACTATAGCCTATCCTCCAAGCAGCACTAGAGCCATAGAGTAGGTTATTACTTATATTCTACTCTACTTTTTATATATCTCTCTAAGAGGAAGATGTGATACCAACAGTGAGAATGTAATAGGGTAATTGTTTTCTTTAAATGTTCTCAGTCATGCCCTCACTTTAGGTTATCCATGTTGCAGGACGCATCGACACACAAATAAACATGTGCCAAACATCTAAAAGCTGAGTACAAACATTTCAGCTCATTATACAAATATATGCCCCTCTGCCTCAAAGGCAGGGTCACTACCAACTGGGCTAATGGACTCTAATACTTATTGTTTATTTTAATTGCAGTATAACTTGCAATATTACTATTAAAAAGGTAATTTTATTAATAAATAGATCATCAAGTTTCAAATCAAATTATCCCAGACCAGATTAGTAAGAAGTTATCCAAAAGACAACACACTATTATTAATATTAGTAGTAGTAATCTATCATAACAGTCTGTGTACCAACCCATAAATAAGGTATGGATGATGATGGCCTATTAAATTAACTAAGCTAGATAAAACAAAATAATGCAAATAGTTATCACTATTGATTTATCAATGACTTACTGAAGTGTTTGTCACTTCCATCATAGGTATTGAAGAATTTTGAGTCAATGGCATTGTTACAACAGCAGTTACATCTGAAACAGGCATTTAATGGAATTTAAAACAGTAATAACTCTAAAATAAATATCTAATACAGTATGCGGGTAGGTTATTCGGAATGGATTCACAATGCACATTTTTTCATAAACATTTGAATATTTTTATGTAGGTACCCTCAAAAAACATAATTTATCTGGTTAACATTTTACATTTGTAAAGTGTATATTGTTAAAATAAAATTCTATAAAGAAACTCATGATGATTGCAGTAAAGTGATTAGAGTAGTTGTTTTATAAATGAGTCAAGTGTTACATATAGTTAATATTAAAATTTAAATGTTTACTTACTTGCTTCACTAATATAAGAAGATAGTTCCATTAGATTTGGGTGTGGTACATATTTTACTTCATCATTCTCTGTAAAAAAATAACTTGAAGTGTATCAGATCTTAGATATGCTTTTGGAAGAAGTACTTTAAATGGCCTGGCTCTGAAAAGCAGGTCTGTCCTGAAGTGTAGAACAACATGTGATAATAAAAAATAATACATATGATTGTTACTATCAGGTGATGCAAGTCCAATATTTAAGAAATAATTAAAAGAAGGAATTATGACTGGGCAGGCATGTCCTTCTGCAAGCAGTTATGTTAACTTTTGGTTAGTTAAGACATTTTCTCCATGTCCGTTTTCTGAACCTTGGTGTTCTTAATAAGGATTAATTTACCAGTAAGCTCAAACATCTCGGAGTTCCTTTGTTTCAACAAAACAAAAAGTATAACACAATATTAACTATGCCCTAGGCCCTAATTTCATATTGTTAAATGTCTTTGTCAGCATAGTTACATTTAATTACATACTAGCTGTGCTATGGTTTCACTCATATGGTGATGGATGATGATGATGAATCAAATATATAGTCTAGGTATGTTCATCAGGATGAATGTAAATTATGTAGGATTCTAATGGTGAACGAATTTTTCAAATCTGTCTAGTAGTTTTGGAGACTATTCAATTCAAACAAGCAAATAAATAAATATTAGCATAAATTTAAAAAGTACCTGTTGTTAATATAGAAGAAAGCCCAGTTTCAAAAATGAAGGACTCTGCATCTTTGAAGCGTTCATCATAATAATTCTGAGTGACATTTGGAGGTATTCGTTCCTTATCTTCACATTTAACAGAACTATTGACATCCTTAATATTATTAACAGTATGTGCAACCTGGTTGTTTGCATCTTGCTTAACTTCAATTGTTTCGATTGTAGTTTTGACTTCTGCATTTGCATTCTCAACTTCAAGTTTTTTTACAGTTTCTGTATCAATGTTATCTTGAAATTGGAGCACTGAAACATATTCAGTGTGAGGTCCATGAACAGGAGAAAGTTTAACAATTTCAGCATTGTCATTTTGCATGCTTATACTTTCATGTGGTATGGATATCACATCATGAGACTCTATAACAGGAACCATATGATTCTCAGTTTTCATACTAGGCACTGTGGACTCTGTCCTTTCATCATAGTCATAGACACAAGTAATTAATTTATCTTCTTTACTATTCATATCACCAGTGTCTGAGTAAATCTCATTAGGGCATACTTGTTCATTGTCATAACTAATATCTGCATCTGAGTAGCTGTTAACAATATCTGTACTATTTGCTAAATAACTTGCAGTGTCAACATCCTCTTCATCTTCAAATTTAATTCGTTTGGCACTGCTGTATCCTTCAATGTCATTACTCATTCTCTTATATGTGTCATGCAAACTTGTACCACAATCTATGTCTTTGTCTTTCTCATGGTCTTCTTGCTCTTTAGATGCATTAGAGTCATCAATTGTTACTATAGTGATGTCTAGTTCTTGTTTTAATTCATTACACTCAGATACTCCATCAGTTAACAATAGTGGATCTACAGGAGTTGTTGTAACGGAGTCATCCATTCTATGATTAGATGAAGTGTCAGAAAAGTTACAGTCTACCTGACATGCTTCATAAGTTTGACCCTGGTGCTTAACATGTTTCAACGGCAGTAGATCTGGTACTGGTGCACTGGACTTTATAGAGATAGTGGCCAAATCATCTGTGACATCATCAGTTTTAGAGGAAGACCTAGTAACAGCTCCAACAGAGCGCATCCTTTTGCTATTACTTGATTTACTTTTCTTGATTTTTGGTACAGTACTACTGCTTGTTATTGAAGCTGTTGGTCTCAATTTAATTGTTGTCTTTAATGAAGGTCTTTCAGAATTCAAATTCAAAGATGACTTTTCTCTTCGCGATTTCTCACCCCAGATTGGCTCGAAATGTTTTAGCTTCCATGGGTCAATTTTTGCCTTTTCTTTTTCAGCTTCGGATTTCATTTTCTGTTGGTTCTCTGGGGTGAACTCTCCACCAGACAAGCTATCCTGCCACTCCAGACAAGCTCGTGCAAAGAATTCATTGTTAAGACTAGAAGGATTCAATCGACCAGATGGGCTTAACCTTTCCACACTGGGAAGAAGTTGTCCTAACTTATATTGATATAGAGGTGGAAGAAGAGAGAATGTATGCTTGTTCAATAACTGCCTAATGTTTGTGTTGACTAATATTGAATCTGGAGTCTCGAGATCAATGCAACCTTCTCTTGTTTGTTGTAATTGTGCAGCTGTTGATAATTTTTTACCACTTCGTTTTCGTGGCTTTAAACAAAACCCAGGTATACTGGCAAGAACTTCTCTCATAGTTGTTGGTTTACTTGTACTTGACTCACTGTATGACATGGCAGCGATCCATTCTCTGCTTTCAGGAGGAGGAGGTGGTGGTAAAGGTTTTACTATTATTCTGGGAAGTGGTCGTGTATGATTTGAGCTCTTTTTCCTTCGCTTCGACTGTTTTCTAGAGGAGTGTTTACTAGACTTTTCACCATCTTCAGGAATACGTATGACAGAAAAATGTTCATTGTTATTACAAGTCGTAGCGAACTTGATGGTTGAAGTGTTCTCAGGATACTCTCCTGTACTAGTAGTAGCATTATCATTCAGTTCCATTTTCGTTGAAGCTGTGTGGCATATAAAAAATGATCAAATGGAAATGATAAATTTTTGCCGAAAGCAATCACAATTTCAACCCATCGTGAATTCTTCAACAAACTAACTGTGATTGTTATATGTTTTAGTAAAAGCAAAAAAGTTTCTCATCACTTATTTACTCAGATATAAGCTGAGATATGTAGATACAATGCATTTTATTATTTTTGAAAGAGCGAAACCCAAAATGTCACAACAACGCAGAAATAGTTGCACAGACTAACAGATGCTAACGAATAGTTGCCAGAGACTATACTGGGCTCATCTCAAAGCTAAAATAAAAACAGAAAAGTACTCTGTGCTCAAAAGTCTCAAGGTGCGTTCGTTTAGCTTATGAGGGCATTGATGGCGTTGTCATTGATGGCTCTTTTGTTAAAGCGTTCGTAAAGCTCAAAAACGTTATTTTTGCCACTTTTGTCCACACCCTATTCGAACGCTCAACTGAGCATAAGACCTAAAATCGCATAATTGTTATAGTATATATAATATGCAGAGGTAGTTGTAGTGAGTATAGAGCACATCCATACGATATATTACCATTTAATGCACATTTACTAGATCAAATAAATAAACGAATATTTTACATAGCTACTGACTTTTTATTATTTTTGACACACACAATCAACAACTAGGTTGTCAAGGAAACAATATACTTATAAAAACACATTATCTATGACACTCCCCCTCACGATGACCTTGGGTGCTATACTGAGCACAGGTCTGAGTGACTCCTATCATTTTAAGCAACTTCAATAGCCTTGGTTGCGGTAAGGCCTTAGTTAGAAAATCAGCTTCCATATTATCTGTGCCCACGTAATGGATAGTTACCAGTTTTCTTAGGACACAGTCCCTCACAAAATGCTCTTTGATACTGATGTGTTTTGATCTCTTTCCAGTCATTAAATTGGTGGCTAACTTCTGTGCAGCCTGATTGTCATTATAAATTGGAACTGCCTGCTGTGATACTCCAATGTCCTCTAGTAAATACTTCAAATGCAGGGCTTCCTTCGTGGCCTCTGTCAACGCCATGTATTCAGCTTCTGCTGTTGATAAAGCAACAACTCTTTGTTTCTTTGTTTCATAACTGATTAGACCACCACCATACTTGAAAATATAGCCTGTATACGAGCGGCGGTCAAGGGTACATGCTGCCCAATCTGCATCTGCCATACCTATAAGTGGCAATCCTGTTTTCTTGTATCTTAATGAGATATTCTTCGTCCCCTTAAGGTAACGTATAATCCTTTTTGCAGCTTGCCAGTGACTTTTATCGTAACAGTTATTATATTGACTTAAATAGCTAACTGCGAACATAATATCTGGTCTTGTTGCTACTGCCAGATACATTAATGATCCAATAAGCTTTTGATATGGATAGTTAACTTTTTCATTTTCATCTAAGCTTTTCTCTAATTTTAGAGCTGGTTCCATAGGCGTCATAACTGGCTTACATTCTTCCATGTTAAAACTTTTTATCAAATTTTCAATATAATTTTCTTGTGATAACGTCATTTCTCCTCCTACGTGGGAGAATCGTATGCCTAGACAATGATGAAGTGAACCTATATCACGTAATTCAAATGCTTTCTGCAATTTTGCCTTAACTTCCTTGAACAAATTTTCCGACTTATAGGCCAGTATTAAATCGTCGACATATATGTTGGCAAATAACTTCTCACCTTGTATTTCCAAGATGTACAAACAAGGATCAGCTGTGGAATTTTTGAATCCGATTTCCAGCATTTTTGTATGTAACTTTAAGAACCATTGTCGTCCTGCTTGTTTCAATCCGTAAATGGCTTTATTTAATTGACATATCCCGTCACTTTTGTATCTGTTCATATCTAGTAACATTTCTTTTGCTCGTCTAACTACTTCATTTTCTTTTCCACATGCAGTTATAATTTTCAAGTATTTATCCAAGTTTTTCGGCTTTTTCATATAAATTTTTTCATCTATATCACCGTTTAAAAATGCTGTACACACATCAAGTTGGGATAATGTCATGTCATTTTCTATCGCATAAGCAATCAATAATCTTATGGTACTCATTTTCGCTACTGGCGCGAATGTTTCCGTGTAATCGATCCCTTCTTTTTGATTGTAACCTCGTGCCACAAGTCGTGCCTTTCGCCGATCTATTTCTCCAAGTTCATTGTACTTATATTTTAGGATCATTTTACTGTCAATCAAATTTTTACTTTCACTCCTGTGTACAATTTTCCAAGTATTGTTTTTAAGATGCGATTCTATCTCGCTTAAAATAGCGTCATCCCATTCATCACTATTTTCATCTATTTCACACAAAAATGATTGTTCAGCATCCATCTCATAATCTTTGTGCCATACTGGTGGGTTTCTTTTTCGCTTTCTAGTAATGGAATTCGTCGCATCCATTTCATCTATTTCATTATCTGAACATATTTCATTTTCTATTTCATCTGTTTCTGCGGTAGCATCTTCGAATATTTCATCATTATTTAGTTCATGTTCTTGTTCACCAATTACTGATCTATTCAATCCTTCTATGTTTTCGACATTTTCTTCTTTTGGAAAAAGTATCACTTCTATATCATTGTTGGCATGTATCTGCTCTTCTTCTTCTTCATCTTTTTCATAAAACATCTTTTCCAAAAAATTTACGTCTCGGCTAATCATTATATTCTCGGTTTTTGGATTGAAAATTCTAAAAGCTTTATGATTTTCAGAATATCCTAAGAATATACCAGCTGTTGCTCTGGCTTCAAATTTTCCGTATTTTTTATTTTTGTTTAAAACAAACGCCTTCGTCCCAAAAATATGAAAATGCCTCACAGATGGGATTCTTTTTACCCATTTTTCAAATGGAGTCGCATTATTAATGCTGCTGCAAGGGCTACGGTTTGCTATATAGTTGGCTGTATTAATTGCTTCAGCCCAAAATGCTTCTTTCATATTAGCGTCAATTAACATACATCTTGCTTTATCAAGTAATATTCTGTTTTTTCTCTCAGCCAAACCATTTTGTTCTGGCGTGTACGGTGCTGAAAGTCTCCTTTTAATGCCATTTTCTTTTAAATATTTGTCAAATTCATTATTAATATATTCAGTCCCATTGTCACTTTGCAAACATATTAGCTTTTGTTTGGTAAATCTCTCAACTTCATTTTTAAATTCTTTGAATTTTGATAGGGCTTCGTTTTTAGTTTTCATAGTATATACCCTTGTATATCTTGAAAAATCATCAATAAATGTGATGAAGTATTTTGAACCTCCTTTCGATGGTTGTCTCATCGGTCCACAAACATCGGTATGAACAATTTGTAACAATTCATTAGTCCGTTCTTCATTTTTATGTACATTGAACGGCAGTTTAGTTGCCTTGCCTTTGGCACATACTTCACAGTCTTTAACTGTATCATTTTTATTAAAATCTAAACCATCCATTTTCTTTTGATCCATAGCTATTCTCATTTGTCCTTCATTAAGATGAGCTAGCTTCCTGTGCCATTGCTGCATTTTGTTTGTTTCACAATAGTTCACATTTTCCCTTATGTTTTCTTTGACATAATATAAACCGTCTTCATTTCTTTCTGCTTTTAACAATAGTTCACCATTTCGCATCACGGTTGCAATTTTTTGTTTAAATAGAACTGTTGCACCCTTGTCTGTCATTTTTCCTACTGACATTAAGTTTGTAGTTAGTGACGGAACATACAACGCTTCACTCAGTTGTAAGTCAGGTTTTTCCTTAATATTAAGCTTTACATTACCACGACCTTCAATTTGTGTAGTGCAGTTCTCAGATGCTAACTTTAAAGATTTACTATCTTCTTTTTCTAGGTTACTAAATCGGTTTTTGTCATGTGTCATATGTGACGTGCAGCCACTGTCAATACACCACTTATTTACCTTTTCTTGACTATGACTTGTATTTAGACATGTCTCATCTGAACAATATAGGGTCACATTACCTTTATCATGTTTATTACCTTGGTCTACTTTCGACCAACATTCATTCGCTTTATGTCCTTTTTTCTTACATTTAAAACATTCTACAACATATTTTTTGTCTCTCTTTCGCTGTTTACTATACATTACTTCATGTTCAGAGTTCCCTTCATTTGTACTAGCTATGTTTCTTCTTGCTTCAGCTTCTTCTATAATTTTTATTTTTAAGTTCTCTGGACTTGGTAGATCATCCCTGGATTCTATAGCAATACGAAAATTTTCGAAAGATTGAGGTAAACTATATAGCATCATAATGCTAAGTAGGTCTTTATTAATTGTTATGTCCATGTCTGCTAACTTATCGACTATGTCCATAAACATATTCAAATGTTCTACTATGCTATTACCATCTTTCATTTTTCTCAATATCAATTCTTTCAAAAGACTTGCTTTCCGTGCAGGGCCTTTGCTATAGTAAATACTCTCAAGTGTGTCCCATACATCTTTACTAGTTTCACATTTCTTTACTTGTTTCAACTCACTTGGTGAGATTATTAGAAATAATTCTGCCAGTGCTAAACCATCTTTTTCTAAATATTTATTTAGTTCATCGCCTTCAATAGTTGGCTTCTTTATAGACTGCGAAACATAATTCCAGAGACCTAGTTTCAACAAGAGAGCTTTTGCATGGATTCGCCATGTATCATAATTTTCTCTCCTTAACGGCTCAATATGTACGTGATGACTCATTTTTACTTACGTGAGTGGCCCATAACCTATAGTATATATAATATGCAGAGGTAGTTGTAGTGAGTATAGAGCACATCCATACGATATATTGCCATTTAATGCACATTTACTAGATCAAATAAATAAACGAATATTTTACATAGCTACTGACTTTTTATTATTTTTGACACACACAATCAACAACTAGGTTGTCAAGGAAACAATATACTTATAAAAACACATTATCTATGACAATTGTGCTGTCAAATACATAGCTGTCAAAAAACGATCACAAACAACCATGCTTCGTGGGTCAAAAATAGCACTTTTGGTGGCAAAATTCCTCTTCTTTAGCTTTCCGAACGCTGAACAAAAAGAGACATGAACGAAATTTTCGACCATAGATTCCCAATTCGAACGCCCCTTGTGAGCGTTTTTAGCGTTATTTTCGCTAAAAACGATCAGAAGTGATTTATTCGAACGCACTATCACTATCATTAGAGATAGGTACTAGATAGAGCGTTGTTTACTTGAATCAGTGTGCTATGTTTCCTATCTACTTTGAAAATCAGAGATGTGTCATCCCCAAATAAAACAAATTCTCAAAGAACCTTTGGCCATAAGTGTTAAAGCACACGTTTTGGTGGAAGCTTGTAATGGAAACTAGATTAACTACGTTACAAATTATATATGGAGAATAAATACATAAGTAAAACGAGACTTGATCGAGTGACACATTTTTAATAACTAACTTCAGAATCTGACAACATCAACTCAAATTATTCGAAACCTATTTTTTTATAATAATTTCAGTGGCCAGTTCTAACACTCTCCCTCATTGAATATTCTTTAAGTAATAGGCGGAGCAATCACAATTCCAAGCGCTTCCCTCAGGCCAGTAAATCTCGGCCTAGGTAATCCTTTCGTCATAATATCTGCGAGGTGGATTACAGTACTGACTCTCTTTACTTGAATCTCATTTTCAAGTACAAGCTCTCTTACGAAGAAGTGCCTGATTCGAATGTGTTTCGAGCGCTTATGAAACTCTGGGTTGTGAGCCAAACGAACTGCTGCTTCATTGTCAACACTAAGTGTAGGGATACATTTTAGCGAAGTCATTTCCTTCATTAACCTCGTAAGCCACACAAGTTCTCGAGCAGCTTCGCTTGCAGCAACCAACTCCGCTTCAGTTGTCGAAATAGCTACGGCGCGTGCCAACCATCAAATAG
Organism: Selenia dentaria; assembly: GCA_917880725.1. Classification (NCBI taxonomy): domain Eukaryota; kingdom Metazoa; phylum Arthropoda; class Insecta; order Lepidoptera; family Geometridae; genus Selenia; species Selenia dentaria. Next base: position 9,066,215 of record OU862882.1, on the reverse strand, counting down.
GCCAAGGCGCCTACAGCTTCTCTGTATGGAAAGTTTTCAGACTCTACAGAATCATCTAAATCTCTCCCTGATTCTTTATCAATTGGCGACGTTATAGGATTACAATTGTTCATATTGAATCGTTCCAATATTTTCTTTGTTTATGTCTCTTGCTTGAGAATAATTTTTCCACTACTGTACTGTTGAATTTCCATTCCTAGGTAGAATGTGGCAGGATTCTTCGTAATCTTTAACCTTTTACCCAGATCGTGTAGAAATTCATTCGCTAATCTCGAACTCGACGCAGCTAAGAGACCATCATCAACATACAGTGTCAGCAGTATCTTTTCATTACCAGTCCCTTTCATATATAGGCAGGGATCCGCAAAGCTTTGTTTGAAACCAAGCTCAAGTAAAATTCCATGAACACAATAGTTCCAGCAACGTGGAGCTTGTTTCAAGCCATATAAGCTTCGTTTAAGGCGACATACTTTGTTTGAACCATCTTCGAAACCTTCAGGTTGAGTCATGTACATCTCTTCCGTAAGTTTGCAGAAGAGGAATGCTGTAGTCACGTCGAATTGGGTCAAGTACATTTTCTCACTAGCAGCCACACTAATTAGAGAGCGTGTAGTTGACCTTCTTGCCACAGGACTGTATGTTTCCTCGTAGTCAATTCCTTTTCTTTGTCTAAAACCTTTAGCTACTAATCGTGCTTTGTATCTCCCAATTGACCCGTCACAGTTCCTCTTGACTATAAAGACGCATTTACAAGTTTTCGCTTTCCTTCCTGTCGGTAGGTCCTGTAAAGTCCATGTGCCGAGTTCTTGTAACGATTTGAGTTCGTTTTTTATAGCATTTACCCACTCCTGTCTTTCGTTACTGTTTATGGCTTCCTTATAAGACTGTGGTTCAGCCATAGTACTCATGAGTACTGAATTTACATAGCCGTCGAGCTTTGCTGGACGTTGAAGAGTAGATCTGTCACGTAAATCATAATGCCTCGAAGGTGCGGGTTCTTCTTCGGTATCAAGAAACTCGTCCTCAGGTTCATTGACTTGATTTCCGTATTCGTTTTCAAATGCGTCAACGACATTTTCATCTTCAACTATATTCTCTCCCTCAAACGGTCGTTTGTAACTTTCATCTCTCAATCGATAGTCTTGTCTTTCATCAGTTCTGTTATGATGACTGTCAAACTCAACTTCAATAGTCGGTTCCACAGGTATACAATTTGATGACCCTTTAATATCATACTCATTTATAATTTTGTCTTCACGTTCAGTGCTGTCCTTGTCATTATCCTTCGTATTTAATTTTGATAATGGTTTCTCGTCAAATTTTACGTATCGTGATCTAACAAGGCGATTATTGTTACCTTCTGCAACCCATATACGATATCCGTCTTCATCGTATCCAACTAAAATGCCTTTTACAGCCTTCTTGTTTAATTTCCTTCTCTTTTGTTTCGGAATATGAACATAACACATGCTACCAATGATGCGCAATTGTTTTATGTTCACCTTCTTTCCAAACCAGAGTTCATAGGGTTTTTTCCCATCTACACGTGTTGGACCAGTTCTATTTAATATGTATGCTGCTGCGTTCACAAGCTCTGCCCATAGGTATTGTGGCAGCGTATCATTAGCATACATAAGCGATCTAGCAGTCTCGACTAGTGTTCGATTTTCTTTCTCACTGGAACCTGTGTGGAACTGTTCTGGAGTGTACGGCATTGTTAATCTCTGTTTTATACCGTGTCTAACCAGAATATCTTTTACCTTTTGGTTATCAAATTCTCCGCCGTTATCGCTGAGAATAGTTTTGATAACGTGGCCATTTGTTTTTGCTTCAGCGATCATCTGTTCTAAATAATTACTTACCTCTGACTTCTCTTTCAGAAAGTAGACGTATCTAAAGCTCGTATAATCGTCATTGAATAACAAAAAATACCTATATTTTGAAATCGAATTCGGAAATGGTCCGCATATATCGCTGTGTATTATTTCCCCTGCTTCTAAGGCTCTTTCTCTCGTTCCAAATTTCAATCTATGAGATTTTCCATATACGCAGTCTTCACAGAGTTCACATTCAACTGGTAGGTCAATTCCTAGTTCACGTTTGACAAGAACTCTTACGTGTCTATTATTTTGATGGCCGAGTCTCTCATGATATAACTGAGTTTGTGATGTCATAAACACTTCTAGTTTTCTACATGGTGACGTTAAGTTTGTACAGTCCACCTCTGTGACATCGTTCGCCAATCAGTTTGAGTTCTCCATTAATAGACATGCTGCATTTATTTGGACTTGAAGAGAATTCACTTTGTGGGTTTTTGTCGTGAGTAGCAAGGACAGAGAATAAGTGCTTTTGATTTGCTTTTTCGGTACGATTTTACCTTTAACGTTCGCTTCAATTATAATTAATCCTTTTCCTCTCGCTTGAATCGTATTTCCATTCGCTGTTGTGACAGTAGAATATTCATGGAAAATCTCGAAACTTTGACATAGATCGCCTCGGTTGGTGATGTGACTCGTAGCTCCATTATCGACATACCAATTATTTCTGTCGCATTCTGCCGAAAAAACCGCCGACATTTGCTGTACTGTGTTTACAGACATCAAAGTCATGTTGGCACCTTCCCTGGTGCGATTAGGGTTATCACTCTGTAACAACCCCCCCCCCTTCAATTTTTTTAATTTTTATTCTAATAAATCGTATTGGCCAATGATCGTCTAGTCTAGGAGGACCCTAACACTGTGAACCGCTGCTGTAACCTTGCTCTTCTCGGAAAGATTTGAAACAGAGAAAACTATTCAGAGCTATAGATACCTAGAGTAAATGAAGTCAATGCTTAGGTATTCCGATATTACATTGGATATCCTACTATTACAATAACTGAACTAATAGCTGCAAACGACAAGTCATGATGACCATACCAGAATGCATGTACTGTATACGAGTGATTCCTACAGACTGACCGACTGAACTGATCCTAGATGCTTATGTACTTAATTTGACTTCTAATCGTGGAATGTGTGAAAACGTGGAAATGAAATGGATATTAATCATCAAAATAAGTTTCTGAACTTAAGGTCTATGGTATTTGTCCATAGAACATAGAAATAGCAGGTTATTTGCAAGTTTTACTATATAATTATTAGCTTGCAAAACTACCATAATTAGTTTTCTTTATAGATTTATGTTTGTTGCTATGATCATTTAGCTGTTGATAAGATTGATATAATCTCTTGCAGACAAAGTGTCTATATAATAGATACTATTTGTTTCGTTTATGGAAACTGCTAGGAAATAAATAACAAAAGTAAAGAAAAACCTCGCTTTATATGCGCTTTAGAAATATTTTGTGATCAGTAGCTACTACACTGATTATCCAATTCCTTTAGATAAATATTATCAGCCACTATTCCCTGAATAGTTCAATTGTTCAAGTTTAATCATTTACTTGTTTACTGAAAGCAATATATGGGAAATAATATCAGTGACTTAGAGAAAACTCTAGACCCTTGTTTGTGGTTTACAAGTATTCTCAAGGTACTGCATTGCTGGACCAAGTTTGATAAGACTTACCACATACATAAATCTCTTATTTATACGAGATTGCTATACATAGATTACTAGTGCTTTACATGTCATCTATTGAACCATTATAGGAAAAGTAATTATTTTAGATACTTGAGTATTAGCAGAATTTTTGTTGTGTTGGTTAACTCAATACTAGCAGACATTTATTTATTATGATGATTATTATAACAGTTAGCTTTATTTTGCCGAGTAAATTATTGCTAGATATCTCTATAATTTAAAGATATAATATATTTCATTAATTTTCATATTGTGATAATTAGTTTGATTTCTTTAGATTTGCCGTAGAATTCTAGATTTATTATGATTTAGAAAGTAGGATTCTTGGCATTTACAAGGCTTACAACTCGTAATGCTGGATTGAGAATACTCTTTACTGTGACACAAATGTTCTCCATCATGCCAAGATCCTCTTCTATTTACCCCAAAATTAGTAAGGCCTTACTAAGTCCGTTTGGTAGTTTTCCAAATGTAGAGTTTGCGTTTATAAGCGATTATAATCTTATTTATCTCTTCTTATAGTAGATCCAACCGTTTATCCTCTTTTTGACAGCACCAATAGAACGTAACATGACGATGTTACGCAAAAGTTAACTTATAAATGCGAGGTTTTAAAAATATGACAACTGCTTAAATTTGCTCCTTGATCCCGTATAATAATCATCTTTCACAAAATGAGTCCATAAGTGCAGTAGTTTTTTTATAAATTCCATAAAATAACAAACGTTTTTAAAAAATTACGTTCTATGGCTATCAACATAGTGATGTTACGAAGTTACGATTGAGATATCGATATTGTTTATGAACTATTTTTACACGGGTGTTTTCCGTTCTCGGCACATAATATCGGATTTATTTTTATGTAAAACCGTTATATTGATGCGCCTCAGGAAAACATACAGCATTATTTGAAGACGTGTTTATCTCCTGGTGTATATCCAAAAAAGAACAAGGTTATGATGACTATGATGATTACAAGTACAAGTCATACTTGACGAAGCTGTTACCGGTTAAATCTGGGATGGCCAGCGAGCAACACGGAAGGGAGTAGGCATACACAGCGTTTCCCCTCTGTCAAAGTACAAGTCCGCATGGACCATGGAGTTTGATAATATACTGTGGGGTGAGGGCGGGGCTAGATTTGTGAATGGTGCTTTATTTTTTATGTGTTAGTGATTTGGTTGTGTGAGTATGATCGGCAATGGATCGGTACAGGTATGTTTTGTATGTAATAGTGCGGCTTTGCGCTAGTGTGCAACTTCCCCTCCCGCAAGAAATGACAGAAAGATTTGAACAATATTTTTTAGCTAAGGCTACTCCCTTCCGTGTTGCTCGCTGGGGATGGCAGACATTAAAGTCTGCCGTTTGGTACCAGAAAATAGTAAAGTTTGAGCAACCCCAATTCCAATTTAAGCAAACGAAATCTAATCTTTTATTTTTATTTATTTATTAATCAAAATCAGATTCATCGTTGCTGTCACTCGAGCTATTGCCGACATTTATAATTAATTGTTGACTCATATAATCTATCGCCACGTGTTTATCCCAATCTGCCATTATAGTTTCTTGTGTTTTTTGAATTACATTTTGCCAGCTTTCCGCAGTTACTTTCACACATGCATTTTTTAATAAATTTACCATTTTGTTTGCCGTGAATGGGGGTTTTGTGTTATTTCTAGCAGCGTGTCCTTTAACTTGAGCCCATATTAATTCAATGGCATTGTATTGACAATGATAGGGTGGAAGTCTAAGAACCCAATGACCATGTTCTGCAGCTATTTCGTCGATCACATATCGTTTTGGGAAGTGTTTTTTTGTTCGTAATATATTTAGTAATTGTACTTTTAGTAAGGAGTTATCAACATTTTCACCATGTCGTTGAAGCCAGTCAATGATTACTTGTTTTTTGTCGGCCTGGGTCGGCATTTTATCAATTTGGCGTGAGTGATAGGATGCGTTATCCATAATAATAACTGACGGTTCTTCCAATGATTGTACCATTTCCTTAAACCAACTTTCGTAAACCTCAGAATTCATTTCTTCGTGGTACTCAACTGTTTTTTTGGATTTAAAGGCCAACAAAGCATCTGGCATGAATCCTTTCACAGACCCTGCATGGCAAATGATTAGACGTTCTCCTTTTCCCATCGGTACTGAGGTAGTGGAAGCAGCGGTGTCATCAGTCCAGCTCTTAGACACTGTGTGGTTCGCATTCAGCCAAGTTTCGTCAGTGAAAACAACATTTGACCAATCTGTAATTTTTTTGGCTTCGCTCAAAAATTCGCAACGAGCAAAAGCTACGTCGCGACGCTCCATCAATATTTTGCGTTTGTCCGATTTTTTATAAGTAAATCCAATTTCATTCAAGACCTTTACCAATGACGATTTTTGACCTCGGAACAAATCACATTCACGCAAAGAAGCAACAAGTTTTTTAAGTGTTGGAACTTCTTTACGTAAGTAATAGTTATATATATGACGGCGTATAGCGTCTGCGTCAAAGTTGTCAACCGAAGTCACACGACGTGGTTGGCGTTTTTTCTTCGGCGTACGAAGCTTATTCTCCTGCATGCCGCTTGTTCCGTAGGCTTCGGTAGTAATTTTTGTAATCGTAGATGCACTAATACCTAACGCGGCCGCAACGCGCTCTCTCACTTGCGACAATGGTAAAAGCGGGCCGCCATTTTGATACTCTGCTTCAAAGTAATTACGAAGCTTGATCACCATTTCTCTCGTCTGTCCTTTCAGCACTGATCCTTTCGGCATTTTATAGTTCCAATATAAAACTCAGCAAATAATTACTAGCACGGGCGTCTTGTTGCGAGTGACAGTGACAAATACAAAACGGCGGTGGACCATTGAGTTTTACTACCTTGATAAAATACTACTGCTTACCCATAGACAAAAAAATTGGCAGTCATAGGAATTGCCGATAGAAGTGAAAACTTATAACTCAGAATTTGATAGCTTACCTTGGAAACTACACGGGTGTAACCGGACGGCGTGGCCTCGCCATCTGGGCATGGCCATCTAGAAATGCGTCAGCATTTCCCATTGGCTGATGCGTTTCTAGATGGCCATGCCATGACGGCCTGTCCACGCCCTTTCAACATTCCCCATTGGCTGACGTATTTCTAGATGGCCAATAGCCATGGTCATGGCGCCATTCCTAGGACTATTCTCTTTCCGCACAGACTCGATAGAAAAATGAATCGAAATCGTGTCCACTATAATCACTTGGTCACAACACTTTAACTGACAAATTAGATCTGTCAAAAAGAGGATAAACGGTTGGATCTACTATAATATTATTATTTATCATTATAAATTATCATTTGATTCTAAATATTACATTTGATACTTTCAGCAAATAATTCAATTGCTATAATTTATTACCGCATTCTCATGCTAGAATCAGAGTTGACAATCTAGCCCAAACTCGATTCATTAGCAAATATATAACATATTATTGCAACAAATACATTACATTTCGTTTGAACTAATATTTCTATATTCCTTTGCAGGCAAATATTTCTGTATTCCTTACTTTATACTGATTAAAAATATATTTATTTTGACATTTTTATTTCGTAGTTAGTCTTTAGTTTCTATGTCTAGCATACTAATAGATTGTATTGATATGACGAATTCATTATTGAATCCTACGTCTCTAGTGGTAGACACCACTAGCGCGTGAATTTACTTATTTACTCCCGATTGAACCATTACGAAGTTAATGTATATCCCGGTAAACAAAAATACTGTTTCCTAAACCTACTTCGGTCTTAAATAAATTCCTAGTCTGCTAAAGTGTGTGTAAATCCCCAACAAACCCCCCAAAGTTAATTGCGCATGAGCTTTCATCCCCCTGATAGGATGGCTCAAGTTTGATCCCTAACTAGCCTCTAAAGTTCGGTGCCAAGCCGAGAATCGAACCTATGGCCCCTAGGGTGTCCAACTCCACGCACGGAAATAGTCGCGCGACTATACCGCTATAGCCGAAGCTATGGAAGGCTGCAGAGCGACGTTCTAGTATGAGAGGAAATAAATACATATAATAAATAGAAGACACTTCCACTGGAATATTCTTTCCAATCGAAGTGAGGAGCAGTTAATCGTACCCATTGCAATAGGTTAAAGCGATTGTTGGCTCGCTCCCAAAAGTGTCCAACTCTAAGGATTGGGCGTTCCCTATCGAGGTGGATCTTAGTTGTCACCGTGAGGTATCCAACCCACGTCCGGAACCATGTCCGTAGCAGAATATATTACCTCACAGAAGTTCGGGAATTTAATAAGCATTTTCTTGGTCTTTCTGCTGCTTATATACTTTCTCAAACTTGACAGTGACGCCGATTTGAGGCCGATAGGTATCCAATCAATGCCCTTTCTATCGGCGTCAAAACGGCTTCAGATCCACCTCAGCCAATCTCTGCCCTCCAGCGCATTCCTATTCTTATTTCAAATTATCATCAAAATCCGCTCATGACAACACATATTTTGAATTTCGAATGACGCCGATCAGAGGTACGTAGATCCAATCAAAGCCCTTTCTATCGGCTTCAGATCGGCGTCAATACTCATTTGTTTTAGGGTTCATTTTGATGAAGCAAACTCAAATACATGGACACACAACGAAAATGTGTTCCTCACATAACTTTGTATGGTTAGAAATATCAATGCTGCTTATTTTCATGGTAATTTTATTAATTTTGCTTGTAACTTTTATGTATTTAAATGATTACCCAACATTTCATTTTACTTGAAGTAACTTATCAGTTCTATCTGAACAATCGATTAAATGGTTAATACATAGAATATCTTGATAGCTTAAATATTCTAAGCTGCTTATCATTTTCAGTAAGTACCTATAGTCTTGCTATAAGAAATACCTAACATCTTAATCTCAATATTACACATTAACGCTTTCTTCTACTTTTGATTGTCTAAATGTCATCAATATTTGTTCATACCAAGATGCTTTTTAAATGTATCTATATTTGTGAATCGTGACGGAATCCTCATCCAGAGCCTGTTCCGTTACAACTCTTCGGTGGTCGACCGTCGCTGATCCACTTTTGGCAATTTCTAACACGATGACCAATCTCGGAGCAATAATTGCATTTAAGCTTCTTATCCTTCGCGTTGTTCTTGATGTGCTTCTGCGTTTTCGTATAAGCTGACATAGCTTCTTGTTCAGGTACGTGCTTACTTGACAAAGCTCTTTCATACGCACATAAGTGGCTAGTAAGATTTTCTACAGTTCTCTCTGTTTTAGGTATTAAGAGCCAGCTGCTTCGAAATGAGAAATATTCTTCACCGAGCGTATCCAGAATTTTACAAACCAACAAAAGCTGCGGTAACTCTTTACTCTCATTGTATAACTCTTGATTCAGTTCAGTCCAAATATTTTTCAACTTACACATATGTGTTGCTATATCATCATCTGGGTCTCTTTTCAATCCGAAAAATGTCATACACAGATTATATGACTTGTCTTCCGACGTACCTCCAAACAGTCTGTGTAGTTCTAGTTATACCTCGTAGGCGCTCGTAAATTGCATGACTTTTCGTAGTGTGTCTTCACTCATGTTTGTTGTGAGAAGGAGTAGAACGCTGCTATCCGCTTTTACAAATCTGACGAGTTCACATTTGTACTTATTGACATCTTCGTCACCTGCTCCAACTTGCACTTGTTCAGGTCTCCTAAGTTTTCCTTCTACTACATCCATAGCATCGTTTATGCTTTTTAGAAGAATGCATATTTTGAACCTCCAAGTTGACCAATTGACTTTTCCTTCAAGTAGTCCGATTTGAAACTTTGTCGTTAAAATTTCCATTTTTTACAATTGCTGCGCACATAACCTGTTAGAGCACACGTTTTGGTGGAAGCTTGTGATGGAAACTATATTAACTACGTTACAAATTATATATGGAGAATAAATACATAAGAAAAACGAGACTTGATCGAGTGACACATTTTTAATAACTAACTTCAGAATCTGACAACATCAACTAAAATTATTCGAAACTTATTTGCTTATAATAATTTCTGTGGCCAGTTCTAACAATAAATGGCAAGTCGTTAATGTATACTAAGAACAAAAAAGGCCCTAAAATAGACCCTTGTGGAATACCCATTCTAATTATAGATCCCGAAGATGTTACACCATTTATGCTAACCTTTTGCATCCTGCCAGATAAATATGACTCGATGACATTAATCGCAGCTTCACGAATACCATAATGGAAAAGCTTTTGAATCAGTATACGGTGTTCCACACAATCAAATGCCTTAGAGAGATCACAAAAAACAAATAGGTAGCATCATGTAAGCTCTCCCAAGGTTTTAATACATACGTCATTAACTGCACACCGGCATCCGTAGTTGATTTTGCTTTCGAGAAATCGAACTGATTTTCGTGAAGTATTGAATGCTCGTTGAAGTGCGTCAAAATTTGTTTGAGCATAATTTTTTCAAAGATCTTACTCAGAATTGGTAGTATAGATACTGGTCTATAATTTGATGTGTCTGTTTTCTCTCCAGCCTTAATAATTGGAGTTATTCTACTATATATTTTAATTAAATTAGGAAAGGTACCATTATCTGTAGCAAAGCAAAGCAAAGCAACGCAATCAATGCAAGGGTATTCCGATTCCGAATGGCTTCAACACTGATTCTAGCGATATTATTAGTGCGTTCGAATAGGCTCTTTGTGATCGTTTTTAGCGAAAATAACGCTAAAAACGCTCACAAGAGGCGTTCGAATTGGGAATCTGTGGGTGAAAATGTCGTTCATATCTCTTTTTGTTCAGCGTTCGGAAAGCTTAAAACGAGGAATTTTGTCACCAAAAAGTGCAATTTTTGACCTACGTCCGGAGCATGGTTGTTCGTGTCGTGATCGTTTTTTGACAGCTATGTATTTGACAGCATAATCATGGTCTTTTTAGGTCTTATGCTCAGTTGAGCGTTCAAATAGGGTGTGGGCAAAAGTGGCAAAAATAACGTTTTTGAGCTTTACGAACGCTTTAACATAAGAGCCATCAATGACAACACCACCAATGCCCTCATAAGCTAAAAAAACGCACCTTAGTATGACTATTTTTGATTTCGATTCAATAATCGCGCTTTTGACTGGTGGGATCGGCCATTCGGAATGAATTGAAATCACGCTCACGTTGCTCACTGCATGGATTACACGCAATGCAGTGCACAGCACACACAGATAGATGCTAGCTAGCGCATCACGGCTCAGGCAAGCATCAACAAACTGTTATATTTGACGGACTGCTACGGTGATTTCTGTTTTGTAGCGTGGAAATCGCAAAATGGCTTCCTTGGTGACGTACTCTATGACATTGAAATTTATAGAGAGAAAAATTCCATCTTCGGACGGGATTTGAACTCGCGTCTTCTGACTCTCCGTGTCAGACGCCATTGACCAACTAGGCCACCGAGAATCTGGTCCGAGCATCGAATTTTAACTCTCTATTCGACTAACCGTCCTGCGGGTTCGAATCCCGTCCGAGGATGGAATTTTCTCTCTATAAATTTCAATGTTTGAGATCGCTTAAGCAGGCGTTAGTCCTTTAAAAGTAATACTCTATGATGTCACATGAGGTGCGTTCGATAAGCAATGAGGGCATTGGTGGCGTTACCATTGGCTCATGTTTTAGGTGTTCGTAAAGCTCTAAAACGTTATTACCTCGACTTTTGCTCGAACCCTTCCCTAACGCTAAACCTACCTAAAATCGCATTATTATGCTGTCAAATAGATAGTGATCGCGCGAGAACCGACGCGACGAGACAATAAGAAGGAATGCGCCGCCTCGCGACACTGCTCGGCGAAGCGGCACGAGTTAGTCGCAGAACCACCCCCGTGACGTGCGCACGCTCGGTCGGCCCGCCTTTTTTCTGTGCCGTCGCACCGCGTCGTCGACATTAATCCGCCGCTTTATATATATAAACTTTATTTCCTTATCAAACTAAATCACTTAGTGACTAGAAGCTTCTAGCAAAAAATTCCACCTGGCAGGAACAACAATATTGCCAAGGGAAATTGACCCGTACAGACACGCTCCGCATTGGAATGTGTGCGTGATTCATTAGCCGACGGTATGTAACTGCTCGGCAAAGCGCTGTGATATCGTATTGAATGTAACTACTTTTTAGATACAAAACTACGGTACATATTTACGATTGTTCCTATTGCTTGCAAGAAAGTCGGTAATTAAGAAGATTCTTAAGCTTAGCTAGTACCTACGTCATTTACTTGGCTAACCTTATTTATTAAGTTATACTAGTACCGTTAAACGGATTTACTTGTGTTCGTGAGATTAAATAATTATAATTCGTCCATGGTCGCACGTTTTGAATTCAGCCCAATTTCAAGGACTTTACTCTACATTAGAGATCCGCACAAAATTTTAGAATTCCGTGAGAAATTTACGTGATTAGGTAACATAATATGTTAGCTTTTGTGAATCAGCCTTTACCTAAAGTTAGGTATATCATTTAAACATGTTACTTAATTAGGTTACATATGTTATTTAGAATTGGATTAATTATTTACCTTTAAAATTAGGGTTCCGCGCGAGTAATTAAGTATTCCGTACCTAACGAAATTACAGATTATACTCGTACGTTGTTAAATTAATTAAGTAATTAAGCCCTCAGCTAACGTAAGGTTAGGTACACGTGTTATTTAGTTAGGTGTTATTTTAACTGTGTTCCGTAAAAGAAGGTGCTGAATTTCATCTACGATTAGATATTTAAAATTTTTTTTTGTTGTTTTTTTGTGGTTGATTTCTCCTTTGACGCTTAACAATGCCTTCCAAATCACAGGCAGCCCGTTTTAGAGAGGGACAGAGAGCTATCCTTACGCTTGCTGAGATAGCGTCATCGTTGCGGTCCGGCAAGTCAAAATACACCAATTCGGATTTTAATGCCAGATTTGCTGACGTAAGGGTGACTCGGGTGAAACTCGACGTGGTGTACTATGAAATCCTAGACACCGACGATTTATCAGACACCCAGGAGAAATTCTACCTAGATCAGTATGAAATCGCAATAGAAGCCTACGACGCGTTTCTCGTTGCCCAAGTAGATCTAAATATATTGTCATCAGCTCACAGTGACGATAAACCATCAGCACACAAACAGGAAAACGTCACAGCCAATCTACGGTAAACTCGGTTCTGCCACAAATTGAGTTAACAAAGTTTACCTCGCGACTCGAGGAGTGGCCCTCCTTTATAGCTATCTTCAAGAGTTTGACCGACAACATGGCCGGCCTTACGGGTGCAGTAAAACTGCACTACCTACTGTCCTGCTTAGCAGGGGAATCGCGATCACTCATTGCGCACCTGACGATTACCAAAAAACTCAAGGGGAAACTTAGGTCCCTCTTTGAACGTCAACACGGGTCGTCTGACAGACTCCTGACCTAAGCCGACCTCGTTAGCTTCCTAGAGCACCACGCACGCTGTAACGAGGTCAGCGTACCAATCCCCACCATTCCCGCAACCCGCAACCTCCGCGCTATGCGCAGATTTTTAACCCGCGACCTTCCAGCTCCGCGCCTAGACCCAAGCAGGGATCGAACGCGCAGCCTTTCTACAGCGACAACCATTACTGCCCATGGTGTAATGTCAAGGGTCACAAGCTTCGGGTATGTACCCAAAACAACAAACAACCAGTCCAGACTTAATCTACGTGCGCAACCGGTGCTCCAAATGTTTAGGCCCGCATTATGACAATGAGTGCGCGTCAACGGGCCAATGCAAGACTTGTGGCAGTGCAAATCATCACATAACCCTGCACAGGTTGGGTTGTGCCTCCACAACGCACAACTCTGCGCATTTATTACCACTACAACAGCGCGAGGTACCACGCCGCCGTCGCACACTACCTCGCGTTCTCCACCGCCGCCCAGGCAGTCAAAGTCAAAGTCAAAGTCAAAATCATTTATTCAATTTAGGCATCAAAAACGCACTTATGAACGTCAATTTTTCATTATAATGTACTTTAAAGCCTACCGCCGCGTTCCAAAATACATAGAGCCAACCGAGAAGAAGCGGCAAGAAACTCGGGGCCATTCTTTTTATATAGATGTTATTACAATGTTTTTACTTCGGTACTACAAATATTAGCTCCAGTGTGTTGCCTTACAAAAGAGAACATAATAATGGTATCAGTAGGGCAAGACACGCTACACTTTGACATCTTAGTACACGAGTAGATAGATCCTGGAGTGATCAGTCCCAAGCTGTTTTATCCTCCAAGTAATCCGAAATTTTGTAATAACCTTTTTGACAGAGTTTAGTTTTAATAGTAATTTTAAACTTATTAATAGGCAAATCTCGGATAACATTGGGAACTTTATTATAAAATCGTATACATTGTCCCATAAAAGAATGACTTATTCTGTGGAGACGTGTTACATGTACGGATAGCTTGTGCTTATTTCGCGTGTTGATGGAATGAGCATCACTCCTTTTATCAAAACTGCTAATGTTTTTCTTTACATACATTAGAATTTCATAGATAAACTGAGAGACAACAGTTAGAATGTTTATGTCTTTAAATTTCTGTCTAAGGGAAACCCTGGGAGCCAAACTGTAGATTGCTCGTATAGCCCTTTTTTGCAGTATAAAAATAGAATTAATATCTGCAGAACATCCCCAGAGCAGTATGCCATAAGTCATAACGCTATGGAAATAACTAAAATAAACTATTCTAGCTGTGTCTACATCAGTTAATAGTCTAATTTTTTTAACAGCATAAGCTGCTGAACTGAGCCTACTAGACAATTTTTTAATGTGGGGACCCCATTGTCTAGGTCTAGTCAGTGACTAGGACGGCACAATAAACACAAACACACTCAGCCCACAAACATTCAGCGCATATCTTCTCAGCCCACAACTATTTCATTACACACACACACAACACGACGACAAAATGTCGTCGCAAACACCTTAAGTCGTCCTCCTGACATTTCAACGCCAGACAGTGTTCACGATAGACCTGTACTGCTGCCTACAGTCTCACTTGAGATAGCAGACTGTAAAGGCAATTTTCACCAAGCACGAGCGTTATTAGACTGTGGCTCTATGATTACACTAATAAATCAAAACATAGTAAAGCGACTTTGTTTACCTACTCAGCATACTCAATTAAAAATAAAAGGTATAGGTGATCAACACTCAGAAAAATCTTCGTCATATGTCGACATTACTTTTCGACCTGTACATATGGACAGGCCCGTAATAAGGACAAAGGCGTATGTTCTTAAAAACGTAACGGGAGTTTTACCGCATACTAAATTGCCTAGTTTGGATGAAAGTGCTAATTACGTTCCACTCGCAGATTTTTCATTTAACATTCCTGCACGTATTGACCTTTTGTTAGGGTCAGACATGATGGGTAGTATCTTAGACGGTACTAAATTTTTTCTAGGGCCCGGCGGACCCATAGCCTTCGGCACGATATTTAACTTCAAGTTATTAGGCCCGGTTTCACTAGATACGGGCATTCAGCCTCAGGTCAACTCAGCTCAAATAGACCATACTGACTTGGCACAACAGTCAAGCCAAGACATTCATTCAGCTCTAGAGAGATTTTGGGAAGTAGAGGAAGTCAGTAATCCCATTACCGATGGTAAATCAGCACACGAAGAGTGCGAAAAAATATACCAGTCCACCACCACGAAGGACCAGTCTGGTAAATATGTAGTCGCGCTACCGTTTGTTACGGATGCCCCCGAACTAGGGGCTACGCACGCTATAGCACTTCGGCGGTTTCTCAACCTCGAGAAGAAACTCCAACGAAACCCCGAACCTCGCTCAAAATATGTAGCGTTTATGCAGGAGTACCTAGATAAAGGTCACATGAACCCCTGCCATCCAAATACGTTCCGACTTCAGCCTCATTGCTACATACCGCACCATGGCATTTTTAAGGCCAATTCAGACAAGCTACGTACAGTCTTTAACGCTAGTTGTAAAAGCGCAGATGGTACTAGCCTCAACGACATTTTACAGGACCGGCCCTGCAGCGAGATATCACGGATATCATTTTAAACTTCCGAACACACAAGGTCGTTTTCAGCACAGACATACAACAGATGTTCAGAAACATTCAACCCGATCACAGACGGTTTCAGCTCATTCTCTGGCATTCATCACCAGATCAGCCTTTATTAACTTATACATTGTCCACCGTGACTTACGGATTATGCTCCAGCCCATTCTTAGCGAACCGTACCATCCAGCAGTTGATCGCGGGTGAAGGTCAACGCTATCCCAAAGCCGCTCAGGTGCTCTCTAGGTCAATATTTGTTGACGACCTGCTTACCGGACATGATACTGTCGGTGAAGCCATGACCTTACAAACCGAGTTGATTAGCTTACTAGCACTGGGGGGTTTCCAACTGCGTAAGTGGCCATCCAACTCCCGTCGGCTTTTAGAAAGGTTACCAGATGACCAGTGCGAGATGTCGAAAGATTTTGACGTCAGTCCAGATGATAACTCCATCAAGGTCCTTGATATACAGTGGATACCACAAACTGACGAATTTACCTATAGTGTCTCAGTACCTACTGTAGATGGTTTAACCAAGAGATCCATACTCAGTACTATAGCACGTCTGTACGATCCAAGCGGTTGGATCAGCTCCATCATCTTCCGCCCTAAAACCTTGATTCAAAGGTTGTGGACTTTAAAACTAGATTGGGACGAACGAGTACCCAGTGACGTTGCACTTGAGTGTCAGAATATCTATCGTGACCTACCACGTCTCTCAGCGCTCAGGTTTCCAAGAAACGTCTGCTCAAACAAGGCATCCACACACACCCTTCAGGGATATGCGGATGCTTCAGAACTCGGCTGCGCCGCGGTTATATACCTCCACGAAAATACACCTGACGGACAGGTACATGTGCACCTGCTCATGTCCAAGTCAAAGGTAGCTCCCATTAAAAACTCCCAAACCATTCCTAAACTGGAGCTATCAGCCGCCCACTTGTTGGCTAAGCTCATGGCCCATGCCTCGGCCCAGTTATCAGCTCACATCAACATTCATCAGCACATATGTTGGTCAGACATTACCATAGTACTGGCCTGGCTGAGCACGCCTGTACACTCGCTTCAGACATTTGAAGCCAACAGAGTCTCCTCAATCAAGGCAAATACATGCAATCTCACGTGGAGATATGTACCTTCAGCTCTTAATCCTGCAGACTGCGCCAGCAGGGGAATGTCAGCTCAAGATCTCTTGAAGCATGACCTATGGTGGTCACCGTCCTGGCTCAAGGACCCACCACAAACATGGCCAGCTCTTCCACCCGCATTGGATCATCACGCCTTACCAGGCCTCAAGCCAAAAGAGGCCGTTGCACACATAGCGGTACCTGACCTCGACGAGACTCTGCTCACACGATTCTGCTCACTGGATAAACTTATAGGAGTAACGGCGTGTATAAAGCGATTCATACACAATTGCAGACAGAGCCGCTCTGCGCGTGTCGCTGGGTCCATTACGGTCAGCGAACGAAAGGAAGCCCTTTTACATTGGGTGCGCTCAGTACAACACAATAGCTTTGCTGAAGACATACATCGCTTACGACACAACAAAGAGTTCACGATACGCGTACAACGCCTGTCACCATTCTTGGAGAACGACTTACTGAAAGTGAGTGGCCGACTCACCCAGTCTGCACTGCGTTACGACGCTCAGCACCCATTGATATTACCCAGCTCAAGTCCACTAGTTGATCTCATTATCGACCATAATCATAAAATTTACTGTCATCCAGGCGCTGACACTCTGCACTCACTCTTACGCCAGCAATTCTGGATATTATCAGCTCGTCGCGTAATACGACATCGAGTATACAAATGCATGCATTGTTTTTGTTTCCGCGCTAAACCTAAGGCGGGTAAGTCGGCCATGTACGGGTACAGGGCCGACTTACCCGCCGACCGCGTGAATGTTCAGCCCGTATTCAGCAAAGTCACAATGGACTTTGCTGGACCCTTTTTGATAAAATCCAGTACACTTAGGAACGCCAGGCTATTAAAAGGCTACTTATCCGTTATAACATGTCTCGCCACGAAGGCGGTCCATCTCGAATCCGTATCGGAGCTATTCACGGAAGCGTTCCTTACGGCATTACATCGTTTCGTTTCTAGGCGCGCGTTTCTAAATTATGTAGGCGCTAGGAATGAACTTAGGGAAATACAAGACTTTCTCGCAGCCAATAATGACAATATCGCACATACACTTTCTAAACAGCACATAACGTGGTGGCTAAATCCACCAAAGGCACCCTGGTTTGGTGCACTTCATGAAACAGCAGTAAAATAAGCTAAGCAATTACTGTACCGTGTGGTCGGTGAACAACGTCTCACATTTAAGGAATTTTCAACTCTCTTAGCGCGCATTGAAGCCGTGCTCAATTCACGCCCTCTCAGCCCCCTCTCTTCTGACCCTGCGGATCTTGAAGTACTCACCGCGGGTCATTTCCTTAAAGGCCGTCCGCTCACTGCCTTACCTGAGTATTCGGAAGAAGGCCGAGCCATTTCTGCATTAAAAAGGTTCAAGGTCGTCTTATCCTTATCCCAACACTTTTGGCGATCCTGGATCAAATCCTACCTGCACACCCTCCAAATCCGCTCCAAATGGATTTCCCGATCCAGCCCACCTCAAGTCGGGGAACTGGTCCTGATAGTGGACGACCAGGTGCTGCCTCTACTTTGGCGCATGGGCCGCATCACCAAGATGCTCCCAGGAATGGATGGCGTCACCCGAGTGGTGGAACTCAAGACGACCTTGGGCATCTTGAAGCAACCTGTCCTCTAGATCGCCCGCCTCCCATCGATTGAGCACCACACCACCATCTTTGCCGCGCCGGGAAGCTGTTCGTGCGAGAACCGGCGCGACGAGACAATTGGAAGGAATGCGCCGCCTCGCGACACTGCTCGGCGAAGCGGCACGAGTTAGTCGCAGAACCACCCCCGTGACGTGCGCACGCTCGGTCGGCCCGCCTCATTTCTGTGACCCGTCGTCGACATATTGATCCGCCGCGAAACGCCTCCTTGCGCCCGCGTCAAAATACGTGTTCACGAATGCCCGTCATCCCAGTGCTTATGGGACACACCTTACCGAAGTGGATCACCAGCAACCAGGACCACCTACCCAGAGGAAGTCTCACACGGACCAGCCCGCATTCCTGTGAGTACCCATCTCCCTAATTCTTTGGGGCTACTCCACTACCGTATGGTGGCACATTGCCCTGCCTGATAGTTTTCAGAAAACTATCACAACCAACCATGCTCCGAACCTGGGTCAAAAATTGCACTTTTTGGTAGCATTATCAACTCTTTTTTTAGCTTGTTGGAAGCTGAACGAAAACAGTTCAGAACAACATGTTCACCCATAGATTCCCAACGTGGGTGTGACGTGGGTCAAAAATTACACTTTTTGGTGGCAATAATTCCTCTTTTTTTTAGCTTTCAGAACGCTGAACAAAAAGAGAGATGAACAACATTTTCACGCTCACAAAGAACCTATTCGAACGCACTATCAGTGTTACCATAATTATTATATGGTCTAAGCCATGGACAAATAATGCATATCGATGCTCAGGGGCCTTACTATGAACTCTTAATGCAGGACTTCTCGATGACTGCCCGGTTTATTCGTACCATGACAACTTTAAAGCAGGCCTGCCCGGGCCTACTATTCGAGAACCCCAGAAAACCCGTTCACCTGTTTTTTTTTGTATGGACTCTCGTTAACACGTCACTCTAAATCCACTCAGTTTATTAGCTTACAAACGTCTACGCGTATGCCATGTTGGTTATAGTAAAGCTGTGTAGTCTGAGATTCAAACAGTTCACCCAAATGAACGTCATGGTATGATTTCATTCTATAGTTTAATAACTGTTTATGTCAGGTTTAAGAACTGCACGGAACTTGCATGGTTTTTACGAAGCTGATAGTAAGGCCGCAGTCAATGATATTAATATATCATTTTCAAATAGATCGACCACATCAAGGAGAAACGCCGTTAAAAGTTACTTGATTACGCAAAACGGCAGATTTGGATGAAATTTGGTACGTAGATGGATCAGGTCAAGTTTTCATTATAATGTACCTTAAAGACCCTACCGCCGCGTTCCAAAATATATAGAGCCTACCGAGATGAAGCGGCAAGAAACTCGGGCCATTCTTTTTATATAGATGTTTACAATGTTTCTACTTAGGTACTACAAATATTACATTTTATGGGTGGCAGAGTGACAGCTTGCCAGAAGTGGAGTATTTCAAGCATCTTGGTCTTCTATATAGTGTCGGACTTTATAATAAGCTTTTTTTAGTAACACGTTTTTTACAGTCAACTTGAATTTGCCCTCTGTGAGCTCAGTTATGTGTTTTGGGATTTTAATGTAAAAACGCACACAATTTCCTAGGAATGACTTATTAGTCTTCGCAAGTCTAAAACTAGGTACAGCTATCCTATTTGTATTTCTAGTATTAAAAGTGTGGTGATCACTATTTAACTTATATTTATGTAAATTTTTACGAACATACATTATATTTTCAAATACATATAAGGAAGGCAACGTTAATATATTGATTTCTTTAAATAAATCTCTCAAAGATTCACGGGGACCCATTTCGTATATAGCTCGAATAGCACGTTTCTGAAGGATAAAGATGGTCTCTATATCAGCCGCTGAACCCCATAGCAATATCCCATATGACATTACGCTGTGGAAATATGCAAAATATACTAACCGCGCCGTAGAAACGTCTGTTAGTTCTCTTATTTTACGTACCGCATATGCAGCAGAACTGAGTCTCCCAGACAGAGGACCCCATTGTAATTTTGCGTCAATTGTAATGCCTAGGAAGATTGTTCCCTTGACCATTACGAGTTAAACTCCATCAAACGTAACGTCGGACTCCAAATATGGAACAGTAGGCAAAGAAAACTTTTTCGAATTCAGAAATAATTTAAAGTAAGTATTTTATTGTATTTTATTTTTATATTTATGGAAGTCTAACAGCTAAAAGTTACAACGAAAATATTTGATGGGTATACAAGAGCCATAAACAAGTTCTCACTAATGTAAACAATAATATTGAAATCCCTACCGTATCAACAGTATGGGCATGAGGTACATACTTTGTTTAAATTTCAATATTGACATTTGAGTCTAAACTAATCTTATATAGAAAAGATTTAACCATTTAAAAATATAACTATAAATATAGTAGACTACTTAATTATGTACTTTATGCTAGTTTATCGGTTTTTCCTATTACATTTTTTTCTCCTTCTCTTTAATATTATATTCTTTGTGGTCTCAAATTTTATTTTAGTTTTATCAAAAAAGTTTTTCGAAATAATGTTTTTGAAAGTGCTTGGCCCATGGTAAATAAATCAACATGCCTAGAATAGTCGTGAGCGTGATTTCAATTCATTCCGAATGGCCGATCCCACCTGTCAAAAGCGCGATATTGAATCGGAATCAAAAATAGTCATACTAAGGTGCGTTCGCTTAGCTTATGAGGGCATTGGCGGCGTTGTCATTGATGGCTCTTATGTTAAAGCGTTCGTAAAGC
Organism: Selenia dentaria; assembly: GCA_917880725.1. Taxonomy (NCBI): domain Eukaryota; kingdom Metazoa; phylum Arthropoda; class Insecta; order Lepidoptera; family Geometridae; genus Selenia; species Selenia dentaria. Next base: position 9,045,000 of record OU862882.1, on the reverse strand, counting down.
TCAAAAACGTTATTTTGACACATTTTCGCACACCCTATTCGAACGCTAAACTGTGCGTAAGACCTAAAATCGCATGATTGAGCGGTCAAAAAACGATCAAACACGAACAACCATGCTCTGGACGTGGGTCAAAAATTGCTCGTTTTTAGCTTTCCGAACGCTGAACAAAAAGAGACATGAACGACATTTTCACCCACAGATTCCCAATTCAAACGCCTATTGTGAGTGTTTTTAGCGTTATTTTCGCTAAAAACGATCACAAAGAGCCTATTCGAACGCACTAATAATATCGCTAGAACCAGTATGGATGCCACTCGGAATCGGAACAGCCGTGCATTGATTGCGTTGCTTTGCTTTGCTTGGATGGACGCCATCTTGTTTTATTCCTTGTGAAAAAGTTGATGCGTTTATCTTTCTTTTACTGAATTCAGAACAGCTCAGCTAGTATTTATCATAAATTGTTCGTTTTTGTGGTAATAAGTTTGAATAAACGTCCTTTAAACGTGTAATCTTAGTTTGGAACTTAAAAGTCACAAGTTATGGGACGTGGAAGGTAAGTCGCCTCGCCGCTGTAGAAAAAAATAAAACAACCACACGCTTGGCTTAGCAGCAATTTCTTTGTGTGTAACAAGTATGTATACATTGCGTTTTAAATTTATTGTATTTATTGAAAAGGGATCGCAGTCGTGACCGACGTCGCAGTCGGAGTAGAAGCCGCAGCCGAAGCCCGCGCTACGGTCTCGGAGGAGGTGGCGGCGGCGGCGGTGGTGGCGGTGGAGGTTATGGAGGCGGAGGACGGAGAAGCAACCCTGGCGCTAGTCTACGCAAACCTAAATGGGATCTGAGTAGATTAAAACCGTTCAAGAAGGAATTTTACGTACCACACCCCAGTGTAGAAAATAGATCTGAATCCGAAGTTGAAGCTTGGAGAAGCGAAAAGGAAATCACTCTAAAAGGTCGCAATATTCCTAAACCGACACTGAATTTCGAGGAAGCTGGTTTCCCAGACTATGTAATGGATGAAATTGACAAGATGGGATTTTCAAAGCCTACACCAATTCAAGCACAGGGTTGGCCCATTGCGTTAAGTGGGAATGATATGGTGGGAATCGCTTCGACCGGATCTGGAAAAACTCTATCATATATTCTCCCAGCAATTGTACATATAAATCATCAACCTAAATCTAGTAGAGGTGATGGTCCTATAGCACTTGTGTTGGCGCCAACTAGAGAATTAGCTCAACAAATTCAAGAAGTTTGTGATAAGTTTGCCAATACATCAAAGATTCACAACACATGCTTATTTGGTGGAGCACCTAAAGGTCCACAGGCGAGGGATTTAGATGCTGGTGTAGAAATTGTCATTGCTACTCCTGGAAGACTATTAGACTTCTTAGAAAGTGGAAGGACAAATCTAAAGAGGACAACATATTTGGTGCTGGATGAAGCTGACAGAATGTTGGACATGGGTTTTGAGCCCCAGATTAGAAAAATTATTGAACAAATCAGACCGGATCGACAAACGCTTATGTGGTCAGCGACATGGCCTAGAGAAGTACAAACTCTAGCATCTGAATTCTTGAAGGATTACCTGCAAATCAATGTTGGTTCGTTGTCACTGGCAGCTAACCATAATATCTTACAAATCATTGATGTTTGCATGGAGTATGAGAAGGAGACAAAACTAAGCACACTGCTCAAGGAAATTATGGCTGAGAAAGAAAATAAAACTATTATCTTCATAGAGACAAAACGACGTGTCGATGACATTACCAGGAAAATGAAAAGAGATGGGTAAGCTCTCACTCTTGCACTAGAAAGTAGAGTTTTATTTCTTTAACATGTATGTCATTGATTTCTCTCTGGTAATTTTTCAGGTGGCCTACAGTATGTATTCACGGAGACAAATCTCAGAATGAACGGGACTGGGTCTTGCAGGGTAAGAAAAATCTAAACAATTATGAGTCAGCTCAAGAATTAATATGTATATATTTTCTTAATTTTTTGTTTTATGGCATTCTTTAATTGATGGAATCTGATCAATTCAAGCAAGTTTTATTTCAAATATATTCAAACTTAATTCTAGTAAACTGAAGAAGTACTTATCAAATTTACTAATTAATTGGGAAATGAAATAATGAGTTTTGCGGAGAAGCGGTGTCGGACTACAGGTGCGAGCTTGTCGGGCGTGTGTGGCGCTCAGCGGAGTCGAGAGACTGACCACATGTCTGCATGTGCAGGCGGTGGCGGGCGCGCGCTGCGGCCGGGGGGCGCGCCGCCCTGGGCGAGCCGTGCCACCTCGGCGCCCGCTTCTCGTTGTCGGGGCTAAGCCCCATGCACTCTGACTCGCTCCAGCGGCTAGTCTGAGCCGCTTCTCGCGCTGGGCTGCGAGAGCCACCGGCGCCCTAGCGCGCCCATAGCGCCGCGCCCCGCGTCGCACTCGACCCGGGTGCTCGGCTCTCAGTTGTGCCGACGCGGATGGCCACCTCTTCTATCTCTCGTTTTTCTTTTATATGCGCTATTCATCACGTTAACCAGTTGATGGGAGCGATATTATTAGTAAGTTTGTTCAAGAATAAGTTACATGGAATAACTGTGTCTTGTTTGATGATCTCTATATCTTGACATTACTATGACTTAATGTACTTATGAATCATATTGCAAGTCCTTATTTTAGATTCATAATTCTTAAAGTGATATATACACTAGCCGCATCTTCGCCTGCGCGGAGAATGACTATTCCCCCAGGAGTAAAGATTCAGGATAAAAAGTCTTTTGTATATCTATATTAAAAACTTCAAAAATCAGTTGAGTAATTTTGGTGTAAAAAGTACCAAATTCATTAGTTCATCATTCAACGGAAATATTTTCGATTTATTGTACTAGTATGATTATTATTTTGTTCTTGATTGTTATGTATTTCTTATCAATTTACTTAAACATTCTTAACTACTGGTATACTTATGCATATGCCTAGCTACATGCAGATACTTAAACTCAATTATCTAACATCTGTAAATAACTTCATGTGGGAAATTGAAAATTATCAGTATATGTGCTAAAACTCCATCAAAGGACCATCATTCATGTGGGACCAAAAACGAAACGACGAAACGATGAATTTATTTTTGCATACAGTTCCAGTACAGTGTAATATCTGGATCATTTCGTCGTCATTGCTAAGCTGTATGATCTAGTCGTATGTCCGCCTTATTGCTGGATGACCTACATACACTTGCTGGTCTGTTGCCTCCACTACAGATTCTTCTAATCCATGCTGGCCATCAAGGCCCCTATTCTCTTAGCTATTGAGCAATTGCCACACTAGTGCGATCATGTAGCTCTCAATCGCAGTAGAATAGCAATCGGATTGGTGTCGAATGGCTGTGCTATGGCTTGCGATTGTTGCCAATGAAATAAAATTGCAAACTTCTACCTATCTAGAATCACTCAATAAATAAATACATTTTTAATCATTTTGCTATCAAAAAACCTAAATATCACCAAAATGGAGTTTTAATGCTTTATTCTAAAATAAAAACCAATATGCACGAAATAATTTATGTTGTCTATGCCTCAAAAGACAAATGTCAACATCTACCAATGTATGTATGTTACTGGGGCCCGTTCAGGACCGAGTGTGGTTGTTTATTTGTTTCCTAACTCGCTCTGGGGTACGGAACAGCCACAGTTGTTTTCTAACCTCAGACTGACAATTTTTTTTTATTGATTTACCAACAGACTGATACAGTTTATAAATAACTTAATTAACATGTTACAGTGGTTAAGAGTCATATGTAACAATCCAATTAAAGGTAAACACAGCATGATTATACACAATATGGATTAGTCTACCACTAAGCTGTGAATCTTATACTGAAGTACAGTAAAAATAAAATAACATTACACACAAATAAAAAATTCGACATTGACAGATCAGTCAATCAATATTTTATTGTAATCATATGTAGGTTTACATGCTGGTCTTAAATACATGTTCTTATTTGTCTAACATATGACCCTGGTAGCAAAAAATAGCAAAACAGGTAATAGAGCGCCCACCGGATCACTTGAACTTTACCTAATTTTCTTTGAGTAGAGAGAAGAAGTTTGTTGTGGTCTGATTGGTCAAACTTATGGTCAGATGCGGGTTGCAACCGTTTATCGATCGATTTTGATGGTTAAAAAGTTGCAACGCTCCGAGGTTCGAAACTCTCAAGTTGAGAATAACCGAGTGACTTACCCTGAGGTTCGGAATGGCGTTAGTGCGAAAAGCTGCACTTCGAGTGCGCTCTAACCGAGGTTCTGAACGCGCCCCTGTAGCAACGCAATCGCATTACAATTGCTTACAGCATTCCAATTATGTCAAATCTATCGATCGCAAGCCCGCTGGACCACAATCGAACCTAAATAGCGAGCAGACTACGCGAAAACTGTGAAAAACTTCAATTTTCGTGCAATTGAGTTGTGATAACTCATTTCAATAGCTAAGAGAATAGGGGCCTTGTTCTGAGTGCTATGTGTATAATTCTCTGGGCTATGTCGGGAATTTAATTTTGTACAATATATATATATATATATATTGTACAAAATTGAATTCAATATTATATATATATACTCTCCATAGCTTGTTTACGACATTGAGCTTGTTTATGAGGCCCATAATTATAAACCATATTTCAATGCAGTCATCCTGCAAAATTTTATGAGCTCTGGTTCACACACCAAGTGACCTGAGCAGCATAAGCACAATTTATATATTATACTACTGCTTGCGAGGTCATGTGGTGTCTCGATCAGGACTCATAAAGTTTTGTGTGAGCAATAACACATGTGATCAAAGACTTGTCTTGAAGCACTGATGTTTTGACCCGGTGTCCACTAAAATCCATTGATGGATCTCTTTGCGTCTTTATGTCTACTTTATTCCATTATTTATGATTTGTTGCAAAGTGGATTTTTTAGAATTCTAATTCAGAAGAATTTGAAAACAAACATAACTATTGTATTTGTAGTAAAAACAAACAAGGCACTGATACCCGTTTAAAGTGAATTCCAAACAAAAGAAACTGAAATAGCTTGATTTTTTGAAGTAGTGCACCATCAATATCTCTCCGTTCATCAGTTCCATTTCTCTATTTCAGTTTATTTTGTTTGTTTTGTACCACAAAGAGAATATGTAGTTTTATAAGACCCATGTTAAAGTTTAAAATTAAAATTAATGTCTAATTTTATTATACTAATTTCATTGGAAATAACTAGTGTGTAATGTAGGTAGGGAAGTTGGAAAAGCGTTAGTAGTATAACAAAAAGATTGCATGTGTCGCCCGGCTCCTTTTTATAATAGATTTTAGACCCAATAGGTAATAATAGGTTTTAAAAATCCACGCTAAATATCGCAGATAAAGGAATCAAAATTCAAATGGACGTGTCTGTACAAAAAGGTCTATCAAAGGATCTTTACAATGGTTATTTCTATTCGATTCTAATTCTTAGATTATAGCCTGTAGCAATTCCACCTGAGTCACGTGGGTAGAGTAGAAAGTTTAAATGCATGCAGTTTTAAAAATCCAATATCCTAAAAATCATGAATGATCCATCAATAGATTTTAGTAAGCCTAGGGTATTTTGGGCATGAAGTTTCCGGAATACTGCCCAGCTGAGCTGGTTGCGACGATTGACTTCTTTCTCAAGTTGGACATTCGATTAAGTCCATCGAACATGCTGAGGTCTCCCATCGATTCTGCAAAACTGTATATAGATGATCGTGATATTACGTCCTACAGGAATATGGACACATTTGTGTTGGCTGACTGTTTTAAAATATGATCTAATATGGATGTAAGTTGTTTGAACTTATACACGGTTTTGGGAGTTATAGCATAACCTACATTATAAGGTACAGACAGACAGTAATTTAAATAATGTTGATATTTTGTTAATTTAATTTTTATATCCTACAACCATTGCATGGTTTTGACTTTTCAACATGCACTGTTGTAATTTATATACCTGTTTGTAAATCTAAATGCCACTGGGGCCACATCTTTTATACCATAATATACAATTATGCATTCAGGCAGAATTGAATGGGTCATTGCTTTAGCTGACATCAATTTAACAATGTGATGTTCATTTCATGCTTTGTCATTTTTTACTGGAGAACCTACCACAAATTGTCGAATTTAGTAGTATGAACATTCTTTTTAGTTGAGTGACACATATTTTAATATTACATGCGAGTTCACTTATGCAATTAACTGACATTATCGACCTCTGTTTCGGGCATGTATGATGCTCAGTTGGCGATCATGCAGCGTTTTGGTTGTGACGTTAAATAAATAATTAGTACTCATATGTGTAAGAAATTATTATAATAGTAGGGTGACAGTTAACATGTCTGTGAATATGTTTTTTCCTATCATACTCACTAATGCGGTTTTAAATTGCAAGAAATAAGTACTGTGATATGGAATGAATTTAAAATGAGTAGGTATTTAATGGGTTTTTTTTAAATGACTGTAATTGATAATATGTTTTTAATAAAACTTAAAATTTGCAGATTTTCGTAGTGGGAAAGCTCCCATACTAGTTGCTACAGATGTGGCGGCGAGAGGATTAGGTATGTAAATATGCATTTATTGTTCTGGGTGAATATACATATTGTGATAGGTCGTTAACGGATATTTTTGGCATTTCCAGATGTTGATGATGTGAAGTTCGTCATAAATTTCGATTATCCCAGCAACTCTGAAGACTATGTTCATCGTATTGGAAGAACAGGAAGAACCAACAAAACAGGAACAGCTTACACATTTTTTACTCCGTCCAATGCGGCTAAAGCGGGCGATCTTATCTCCGTGCTTAAGGAAGCTAAACAAGTTGTAAATCCGAAGCTACAAGAGTTAGCAGAACGTGGAAGTGGTGGCGGTCGACGTGAGTATTCCGCTTAAGACTTTGCAAAGTATATTGTACTAGATCTCCATAATAAATATAAACTGGCACTAGGAGCCTATGTTTCCATAGTGACGCGTGTGTGTTCTGTGTTTGGTCAGGTCGCGGGCGCGGTGGCAGATACCGGCGAGGCGGGCGCCGCTCGCGGTCGCGCTCACGGTCGCGCCGGCGCCGCTCGCGCACGCGCAGCCGATCGCGCGACCGACGTCGTCGCCGCCACAGCTCCTCCAGCCGGTCGCGCAGCAAGTCGTCCCGCTCATCGCGCAGTCGATCGCGCTCCCGCTCTCGCTCGCGAAGCCGATCTCGTTCAGGCAAGTGCAGCCCTGTGAAGAATTCTCGAGACTCTGCGCCCCAAACGGCGCCTCAAGCCCTGCTTCCGACGCCCAAACCGCTTCTACCGACTCCGATAGGGCCCCAACTCCCTCCTGAAACTGATAAACATAACAGTAAAGATCCCCGTATTGCTCCCGGTAATTCTTCGGTTCAATCTAAAAACGACCAGAATGACCATATTCAATCTAAGCAAGACCAGAATAACCACAGTGTAGATAATAATGTGAATAATAATGCTCGAATGCTCCAATCGAATCAAATACCAGCTCTGATGGCCATAAATCCCCAGATGAATATGTGCATACCCCCTCCGATGAACGGTCAAACGTTTGTAATGCCACCCTTCTTTCCCGCGGATCAATATGGCATGATGATGCCGCAATTCGGTGCCGCGTCCATGATAGCAGCTGCCGGCGGTTGGGCGGCTCCCCCTCCACCGCCTCCCCCTCCCCCTCCCGCCGACTCCAGTGGTACTTACGGTCGAGGCTCGGGAGAAAGCGGCCTCGAGTCAGATTCCAGAAAGCGTGGTGGCCGCGCTGGCGGCCTCGGAGCCTCCGGCGGTTCGGGCTCCGGCTCCAACGGCCTCGGCGGCGAGCGCGGCTCGGGCGGAGGCCTGGGCTCCGCCGAGCAGCACGGGGGCCTCGGCTCCGACGGAGGCCTCGGTCAGGACGGCCCGGGCGGATTCCGGTCCAGAGGGCGCGATAGGCGCCGCCGCGGAAGAGGACGTGATCATGACGACTTAGACTCTGAAGAGTCGAGCTTCGGCGGCCTCGGGTCTCACGGGCTCGGAGGCGCCGGTGCCTCTGGTGACGGCCTGGGACGCCACCCCGGCCTCGGAAACGCTCCTGGCGGCCTTGGCGTGCCTCACGGGAGCCTGCCGCGCATGCTCCCCCAGACCAATCCCGACTCGTTCGGCCCACAGGGTGCTAATTTCACTGCTTTCGGCTCGTACGCAAATAATAAACGGACCAACCAGCAGGGAAATACCGACGGTTCGCTCGATGGTGCTGCATTTCAAAATGCATCAGATTATCACGGCCAACAAGGTCTGGGTCCCGGCAGGCCTTTTGGCTCCGACCAGGGTGGTCTGGGGCAAGGTGGTCTGGGGCAGGGCGCGCTGGCTAATGGCTCCGTGGGGTACAGTAATGGCCGCCAGAGGAATCGCCGCCGGTGAATGCTACGAGGTTTGTTACGTAAGACAATGAGCACTCACACTTATAATCAAATGTTAAATATGTTCACTTTCACACCTTATTCTGGAAGACTGCAATCATTGTTGTATTATGGATACGCCATCTGTGGTTTTTGTTTTCATGTTTTGACATTGGCTTTGTCTAAGTACATATTAACAATTACTGGTAGCAATTCGCTTGTTCAGAACACCAAACTAAACTAACTTACTAAAATCCAAGATTCATTTTTATAACGTTACCTACTTTGTTTCTTTTAGATATTCATATTTTACAAAGTTTCACAATCACTCCAAGTAGCTTCAATAATAACAACCTAGCCACAATCATTCATTCCTTTGTTTTGAGCGCTTCGCCGGCAGATGTCGCGGCTCGCTCGCTTCGTTTGATCGATTTGCGAGTAGTTTTGTCGCAGTTCAAACTTAACCTAACATAGGGTCAGAGCTACAATCATTCATTACTTTGTATCAGAGTAATTCCACCCTATTTTACTTGCCCGACTACACTGTGTAATATAAAGTTAACTATATGCAAGTTGTCTGAGATTGAACTCAAGTGGCAGGCGACCACCCGCAAAAATTAATAAAAAATGTGTTTCCAAGGATAAACGCATCGCCAGAATATTGGAGAAGCATGATTTTTTTCAGATACACACCTTTTGAAATAATTTCCGAACTATATATTATATGCCTTGCTAAAAATATTCACAAGTAAATTAATCAGTATAAATGATTAGTTTGTCAATAAAAAATAGTTGATTTAAAGTATTTTAAAGTGAAAAAGAGGTTTTTATTAAAAAAACATGATTATAAAAATCACAATAAAATGTAAAATTATTAAAGTTATTGTTTTTATAAAACAATTATCTATACTTAATATAGGAGAAGAGGCCGAAAAGACTGCAGGTACTTTTGAATATAAGAATATAAAAATGTGGATCAGAAGATAATATAAAATTACCAACTGAACAAGAATATGACATTTTTATGAAAAAATTCTATCTGTATGCTCATGCGTAACTTCAAAACTACCGTACACATATTAGGATGAAATTTGGTATATGGATAGAATAGAGCCCGGAGCTCTCAACTAAAAACTTTTATTTTGATCCGTCACATAAATCCATGATGGCAGCTTGATCTCTCGCTATACGGTTCCATATTAAAAACTGGGGTCTCGATTGACTGGTCGGCGCGCATGAACTTCTATGGTGCGGCTAAAACTGTAATAATTAACAAAAGTAACACGATTTTTTTAATTTTTGCAAATATATACCCCATGTAAGGTGTTCAGAAATTATAAGAAAAAGATATTACTGGTGCAATTCACTCCAAACTTGGTAAATATAAACTTTAACAAAAATAATGCAATACATGTTATTTTTAAACACTATATAATAAATTCATCACACCTATACATCCTCAAAGGGGTGAGCAGCGGTGTTTTAAACACCTGCATTCCGCGGACATATTTTTGGTCCCATGTAATAGGGGGCGAGGCTATTGCCATCTACAGGACACTGTTCCCGACTCCGGACTACAATTGAGAATTTCTTTTATATAAAATCCCAATAACTGTACAACCCATGACTCCGAGATTCCAAAACGGCGCTACCACTACTACACCAAGACCCAAGCGAGCGAATCCGCTGGCGGGTCAGCTAGTTAAATAATATAAAATTAACCGTTTGTCAGAAGTCGCGTATGTAAATTTGTCTTGTTATCGTTTTAATAAAGAAACCATTGCTAAATCTGTTATTGTAAAATGATGATTTAACAAATTCATAGTTTTTGAAAATGTTGGTTGTGAAGCGAAAATTTATAAATTAAGCGTTGGTGAACAAACAGCATAATAATATCAAATCTGAGTTTTGGTGTGAATAGAATAAGAAATATCATAATTTACAAAAAAAATGATTTTGGTGTTCTGTCCAAACTAATTGCTGCCAGTATATCTTTGCATATTACACTCATTTCCTTTCTACTCCAATCTCCATTATGATAACTGTTTGATACATTTATTAATGTTTTGTATTTCTTTCTTACAGAAAACGGGCACAATGGAGATTCGCGCCGGCGTAGGAGGCGTTAAACGTCCGGAATGTGTATGAACTGTGGTACAGAAATTATATTATAAGATAGGTATTTTATTAGAATTCCATAAAACTCCCAACGTAAATTTCTTTAGATATAAGAAAAATAGCTTTGTGCAATTTTATACTTCAGTTACATACATAACTTAATTATGCATTTTACACTATTTGTATGGGATTTAGATTTCCATCATTATAGATATAGTACATCTATGAATGTTTATACAACAATTGTCTAAGTATTTTGAACTTGTATGTTTTTTCCTATAACATTATATTACCCACTGACGTTAGAACATCCGTGGTTACCCACATTAAAATTTACCCATACATACTAGGTATACAATATTTACATTTTCTATTATACATAAGTGAAACATCAGTCTTTATCTCGACAAAAACTTGAGTAATAAAATTAAGCAGCTTTTACGTAAAGATAAAAGACGTGGTCACATTTGTTTCATTGTGTTTGTTCATGAAACATTGTACTTATAACAATCACTCGAGCTAGAACAAAACATTATGTATAAAACACTTGACTGTATTATGATGCTTGACGAATACATACTTGAGCATACTGTCGTTCCATGTGAACCAAGCTATTATGATATAAATAAAAAGATGTTAAATTTTAAATTGTTTTAATGGAACTTCGTTTATATCTCTGTCTGGGTAGGCAAAGTGAATTGAAAAATAAAGAATAGCTTAGTTTATGTAACCTATATATTTAAATAATAATGAATCTCTATTTCCCTTGGTCATGGCCTCACGCATAAATGGATGAAACAATTTCGCTAATTCTTTTTTTGTTGTATCATTGTCTTGTGAAAGATATATCAAGAAAAGGTGGGAGGTTATGGCGAGACCGAAGGCCGAGCCTACAACGCGAAGAAAGTCGCGGGTAGTCTCTAGTAAAATATATAAGAGAAACCCCTTATCAAATTAAGGATACTCTTACACATTTATTTTTTACTCATGACATATATTATTGTATTATATTTTGCACGCTAAGGGTTTATTTGTCTGATATAAATATATTTGAATTTAGTTCTCTTTGATAGGAAACATATCAATCTGCAAATTTATAAATTGAATGTTTTTGTTGAACACTTCTGTACTGTATCGTTCGAGGCACGTAAGTTGAACCAAAATGGTGGTCGTTAGCGCAGGTACAGTTATGTACAAATGTGATAGACGAATACTTACTCTGCGATCGTTAAATGAAAGGAAAGTTAAACCAGATATCAAATTTCATGAAAATAATCTCGGATTTCGTTCAAATCATTGCATTTCTCTAACAAAGTGTTGTGGGAAGTAGAAACAATTTATAAATTATAGGAATACTAATATTAATTACTATTATTCATGGGCATAATACCATCTACATAATTTTAAGTGATAATCTAGAACTTGGACAAAGTGATGCGATTCCATCTTCTGTGTCAGTTGAAGAATACAATTCAGAATCACAGACTGGGTTATAAATTCTTCCATGATATTATCGATGACATTGTACTTCTTTGATTGTATTGACGCTATAGATAATCATTTCTTAGTTACACAAACTTAGTTGTTTTCTCTTAAAAATAATTACATACGTCAAAAACAATTCACAGATCACACATTTGACAGATATAATATTATCTCGAAGAACTGAAACCTTTTTGCGCGATTGAACTCCAGGGTCACGAGCGCGAGGTGCGTGCGCTGGCAGCAAGGGCGGAGTGTTATTGTTTTTTACCGCGTTACTATGGTTGCGCTCGGTCCCTCCTCACTCCGCACTTCGAATATGGCCCGAAAATGTGTTCTGCGCATAGTTCAACTTACGTGCCGCGATCTGTACCACCGTAATATAGGATGCCACTATCACAGCTGATATTTTTGTTCAATTTCAATAATAAGAGATCAGAGAGCCGACTAATGAAAACACTATGTTCAAATAATATTTTATTTTATTATTATACATCACAAAGAAATACACATCAGTTTTATTGATACCGTCTTAAAATCAAGTAAGATTTGTCTAGACAGTGGTGTTTTCGAATACATAATTAAAAAGTAGATATCCGGATGGCTTTATAAGGACCATGTTGTCGTGAAACTAGTTTTACCATTTATATAGTCCAGGTCAAATTAGGCGATAGTTTGCAAAAGAGTGGAAGTTATTCGCGAATGTGGGTTTTTTGTTTAATATGCTAGAATCATGTGTAGGTATCTCAATCCCAACGAAAGTAAACCTCCGGAAGAGGGTTAAATTGAGTAAACTTTGGAAATTGCTTAACTTCATCAAACAAAACAACTACCAAAAACTGGAGTATATTCTCAATTCGAGGTGTATATTTTTTATATATGTCTGAGGCAGCCCCATACAAATTTGATCAAATTCGGTCACTCGGGTTTTGAGTTACAATCTAATAACTGAAAGTGTTTCATTGGCCATATAGCCTATCGATGATACAATTACGATATCATCGAGGCGAAACAAACTTTTCTATTATTGGATTATAATCCAAATACCCATTGTCCGGAATACCTTGGATGTAGGTATGTATACTCTACCAAACAAAAAAATAATTATTAAATCGGACTACTTTGTAAAAAGTTATATGCGTGTTTATAGATAAAACATATATAGGTACACGTCGATTTGAGAAAATCCTTTTTTGAAAGTCGGTAGAAAAGATAAAAATCCGTACTGTAGCTTGCACATTGGTGCAGATTTAGCTGCACGTTTATGATGCTTATGACCTAATAGTAAGTTTGTACCGTTTTTCATAATGTTTCCTAGAGCCGCAATAAAAAAATATATTCTGTACGTTGTACGACTTTTTTAATTATAATGCATTATAAATAAAAAAGGAAGCTTCACAATTCAAAAACACAATAAACTATTCCAACTTTGATTTTTTCTGATTAACGGGCCCTTTTATACCTAATATTTAAAATGGTTCCGTAGGTGCTAGAAACGGTGCAAACTGGAGAAATACGTCTAGCTGTGATTTCTAACGATTCCATAAGAATTTACAACATTCAGAATTATATCCATACTTTATCCTAATTCGACTGGACTAATTGTAGGTCTGAGGCACCGTATCACGTAGTCCGCGTCAGGGGCCAGCTTGTCATTAACCATTGCCTCTCAAGTCTCAAGTTTCCTCACTTCATTTTACATTGCATAGCTCCACAACACTTATGAGAGATGTACGCTCACAGTTTTGGTTTATACTCAGGGCCGGATAAGGGCGTACCCAGGTAGGGGCAGGGGTGGGCAGCTGCCCCCCCTAGAAGATTAAATAAATGTAATTTTTTTTTGGCAAATACAAATTAAAAACGTATACCTACTCTGCGCAAAATGAAGTGTTGGAAACAAAATATCTTTTCAGCCAGATTTTTTTTTCTATAGTTAAATATTCTACAATATTCGATATAGAGTCTATGTATAGTGAGTCGTGTCGGTCGTGCCGCAACGTATTTATTAGAATATTTTATATAGTGACTTTCAGCCGCCGTCAAACGAAACGCAAAATGTTTTGATCAAGTTTTGATACACTTTATTTATTTTTCTTTATTTCGTTTTTATTATTTTTTAGTGATAATGAAAGTGACAGTAACGATTCATAGTCGAGAATTTAATTTCTGGAATCTGATTTTGATTACGCGACAGAATAAATAAAAACTAAGTAAGGTTTTGATGCAAGTTTGGTTTTATTTATTATATTAATTTGTTTTCAATGCTAAAATAAAATAATATTCAATATGTTGCATATTATTTTAAGTAGTATATATCTGTACAGATTTAGTTTAAGATTCTTAGTGTTTATAAAATAAAATAGTGAAAGTATCAAATTCAAATTTCATAGTATATTCAGTGTTTACAACTAAAAGATTTTTGCTGCGGTTTTATCTGTGCCGCGGCTCACTAGACAGACTCTAGTAATTCTAGTATACTGTTAGCGATGCAATATAATTTAAATCTCCCGCAAAACCGTCGCATCTCGTAGTTTCCGGTTCCGCCGAGACAATCAGAGAGCCATCTAGGATTAAAGCCGAATATAATTGGGAGAAAACAACATCTAGCGCCATCTAGTTTCGGACGGCAGTACTTTTTCCAGTAAAAAGAAATAGGATCAATTTATACGGTCAATAGCGACATCTTGTATTGAATAGCAATACCGCGAAGAACGTTCTAGCATGGACTATTCTGGAAATAAAAGACAGTGATAGCAAGTATAAGACAAGGATGGAAATAGAGTCGAGTATTTTCTACATATTTCGGGAGCAAGAATATATTTTTTTTTTTTTTTTTTTTTTTTTTTTTTTTTTTTAGTTTATTTGGTTCACAATTTGGAATATACACATATCTTATACTAAAATCTTACACAATAAAAATTCACGGTGTAATTCCTAATACTAGTGAACACAGCATGCAGTTTACGGACAATGTTAAATAATTAGATTAATCATGATACAAATTCTATTACGTGTATAATATATATATATATATATATATATTATATAAACAAAA
Source organism: Selenia dentaria (assembly GCA_917880725.1). Lineage (NCBI taxonomy): Eukaryota > Metazoa > Arthropoda > Insecta > Lepidoptera > Geometridae > Selenia > Selenia dentaria. The sequence continues at coordinate 9,029,906 of OU862882.1, read as the reverse complement.
TATTAAGAGGAACATTATTAAAAATCACCCAAAACACCAAAAACTCTACTTCTTGCTGAGGCCAAAGAACCATAAAATATGTCATATTTAGACCTGATTCCATTATAATATGAAAACATTCTGTACAAGGGGGAATGTTGACCAACATTGGTTCTGCAGTGTGGTAATTTGAAACATTTCCTATTTATCAACCGCTTTCCTGATCGGGGAACATCTAATTTAACATACATTAGGATCTCTGGACAATCGATGAAGCCATGTAATATTTTATATAGGAATATAATATCTGACGCTTTACGCCGTACAGATAGGGATTTCATTTTATAAAATGTTAATCGCTGCTCGTAGGAGGGTAATCTTTTGCAGTTGTTATTTACAAAGGATAGTTGATATAAAAACCTTTTTTGAATTCTTTCTAACCTGCCAGAGTGGAAAGCGTAACCAGGTGACCATATACAGCTATTAAATTCTAGAATACTACGAACTATGCTATTGTATTCTGGTATTAGAACTTTTGGATCCTTGAACGATTTAATTTGTCTCAAAACAAAACCAGACAGTTGTGAAGATTGTTTTACTATTTTGTCTATGTGATCTCGAAAGTTCATGGAGCTATCCAGTATAACTCCCAGGTCTCTAATACTGTTAACTTCGTTTAGTTGAGTATTTTTTAGTGAATATGAGGCACGTAAAGGACTTTTCTTCTTAGTAAATTTAATATGATAGCATTTGTTTACATTTAATACCATTTTGTTAAGACCACACCATCTATCCACCTTGTCTAATTCGTTTTGTAAGGTCTTTATATCAACTTCATTTTGCACTCGCATATATAACTTTAGATCATCAGCATACATTTTAAATTTACATTTTAATACTCGTGCGAGATCATCGATGAATAGAACAAAAAAAAGAGGACCCAGGTGTGTTCCTTGAGGAACACCTGTTGGTACTGCTTTGGCTCGAGACGTGTACCCCCGAATCTTTACAAGCTGTGTCCGATTTTTTAGGTAAGACTCACACCACCTGTACAATGATCCATGTATACCCATCTCTGAAATCTTTCTCAAAAGCAAAACGTGATCTATCAAATCAAACGCCTTACTAAAGTCTGTGTATATAGCATGTACTTCATCCCCATCGTCAATGGCTTTGGCAACATCATTAACAAATCCCAGCAGATTAGTAGTGGTAGATTTTTTTGGCAAAAAACCGTGTTGGTCCGGATTGAGTTTTTGTTTGAGGTACCAGTACATTTTTTGTTGCACAATCGACTCTAGAACTTTGCCAAGTGCCGGAAGAATTGACACCGGTCGGTAGTTGGATGCAGTATTTATATTCCCACTTTTGTGTATAGGCGTAAGACGTGCTTTTTTCCACTCAGTCGGAAAAACACCAACACTGAGAGATCTATTATACAGTATACACAAGGGCCTTGATAGAGTCTCCGCGCAGTTCTTTAGTAGAATGTTAGGGATACCGTCTAAGCCGGCCCCTTTATTTGGATCTAACTTTTTTAGGGCTGTGATAATTTCAGATTCCTTCAAACTTATGTTACCAAAAGACGAAGAATGGCTGTCTAGATGAGAATCTGAGATTGTATCTTGTGCGCTACCTATTACTTGTGATTGCGATTCATACACCGACTGAAAATACTCAGAGAATAATTCACAGATTTCTTGTCCGCCATTAGCTGTTTTACTCCCGAGATCTAGTTGATTTGGTATAGAACCACTATTACGTTTTAAACTATTAACGTAGGTCCATATATGCTTCGGGCGCGTACGCATTATTTTAGCAGCATTATCTTTAAATCTTTTATAGCATTCCTTTAACATGATATCGTACCTAGTTCTAAGAATTTCTACTGTCTCCTTATCTCGGGGGTTTGCATATAATTTATATTTTTTGTGATATTTATGTCTCTCCTTAGCACATTTAATTAGGGAGGCGCTAAACCACGTTGGATAGCGTTCATTTTTTGGTTTTCTGAACGGTGTATTTTTTTCTATTATGGGTATAACAGTTGAGTAGAATTTCTGTACCATCTGATCTACACAAGAAACGTTTTCCCATACATTGATCCAAACTATACGCGAGAGCTCTTCATTAATTTCAGTATAATTAGCTTTACTAAAATTCAATACAGGGGTCCTATCACATTTCAACGATTTAAAGCTTTTGCATTGAGTAAATTCAATTTCAAGAGCTGGGTGGTGATGGTCCAGCTTTGTCAAGGGATCCAGGCATAAATTGACTTTAACCATTCTAGGGGTATCAGTAAGTACTAAATCTAAAACTCTATTTTTCTCGTTCTTTACATAATTACATTGGCTTAAATTGTTAAATATTATTTCATCTATAAAAGTATTTTCCACATTACTATTGCTTAATTTAGAAGGCAAACATGAAAATAAACTCGCATCATAATCCCACACAATATTTGTCATATTAAAATCACCAATGACGATTGTAGATGGCCGTTTAGTTTTGTTACTTAGAACGTGAGTAAAATTATTAAGAAATAATTCAAAGTATTCGTGACGAATTGGAGGCGGGATGTAAACCGCACAGACATTTAGGTTTTGGCAGTTAGACCCGTCACCTATTTTTATGCTGACCCACAAGTCTTCGCATTCTGATTCCCATGAAGGTCGCCGAATAGCTTCGAGGCGCTTGTGTACAGCAATACAAACACCCCCACCCTCCTTTTTGTTGATAAATGATACGGTAGAGCTACGATCTCTCCTAAATATATTATACCTATCGTCCAGTATCTCATGGTCAAAAACAGAAGCGTTCAACCAGGTTTCCGTTAACACAATTAAATCATATTGGTTTTGTAAAGCTTTCATATAAAACTCCTCAGTTTTGGTTCTAAGGCCTCTTACATTTTGGTAATATATAGTTAAAATTTTGGATGAATTAATCTAAAAACACAAAACAAACAAAACGACAAAAAAGTATTAAAAAAAAAACTCTTCAAAACCATAAAAACCGATTATTACAGATTTTTGAGTACGTCTTCACTGCAAACCAGCTGCGCTTTTGAATTAACGTTTTTACGAACAAATATCTTGCCGTTCCGAACCCAAATAAACTCGTAATTCTTTTGTTTAGAAACGACCCTCGCCGCTGCGTGTAGCTTCTTGTTCGCCGGCGACAAATGTTCCGTCACATAGACCGGCTGCCTGGTTCCCAAAATACCTAGGTGCCCCGACTGCAGTTTATCCTTAATGTTGGCTCTATTGAACTTTTTCACCGCTGCCAATACTTCGTCACGAACACGAGGGCTAGCTAGTTTCACAACTATTGATTTGGGCCTGGTCGACTCCTGATTGAATTTTGGCACTCTGTGAAAATCAACAATTTCGCAGTCACTTATTTCTCGTGAGATAACCTTCCCAAGCTGCTTAATAGTTGTTAAAATATTTTCTGATTTGCTCTCCGGAACGCACTGGATCTCAATATTGTTTGATCTAGATTGTTGCTCAATGTTATTCAATTGAGTATTCACGGCTGAAATCTGATAACGGAGTTCCTCGCTCTGTGACCTGAGACCTTCAATAATTTTCGTTCTATCCTTGACTTGTTCACTCAAGTCTTCAAACTGGGTAGTGACGTGCCCAATGCTGACCTTTAATTGCTCAAGTTCGGTATGAATAGATTGATTTTCCAATTTGATTTGCTCTCTGACTTGCGACAGAATAGTGGCAGTCGCCTCCTTAAGTTTCGTCTCGAAGCACAATTTGAGTTCCTCCACCGCAGAGTCACTTATATTGCTCAATGTGGGGGATAAGCTAGGCGGGTTCTGCTGTCTAATAGGGGTATTCGTGTTGTCCCCCTTTTTCTCAACGCTTTTGCAATCCGGACACTTCCAATTGGCCTTCAACTGCTTTGACTCCTTATTAAAGTTTTCAGATGTTATACCTAGACACTGATAGTGGTAGTGTTCAGTGCACAATGAGCAAACTTTAATGTCCGTTGCTTTTGCGATTCTGTTACACGCTTTGCACTTCATAGTTTCGTATCAAGTTGAATTTTCTTATGCAATCACTAATTCATTACCAAATAATAATTGGTAGGAGAGAAATCCTTTCCGTGTGATTGATATAACTTTCTGCTAGGCGCTACCAAGCCAGAGATGTTAACTCTTGTCAGTTTTGTTTTTTTTTTGCTGAGGGTAGTGTTTTATCACAAGCAAAATTGATTATTTATTTCGCACTTTTAAGCACTTTAAGACGAGCTCAATACAGGAAAACACCTGTATTAACGAGATAAAACAATCCTTAAACTTCTTGAAAATGTTCCACTGCACAAAAACTGTTTTAAACTCCAATATTGAAATTTCCTTGCAGAGAAAACTTTAACACGTCCGATCACGACCAATTTTTTTTCTACTATTTCAATATATAAGCGGAAGCGTGAGGCAGAGCACGTCAATTTAGTTCGAATACAATTCAGTTCGGAGTGTAATACGAGCGAATATTTCATACGACATAGTGTCTTATAGTTTCGTTGCGGCGACACGAGATTTACGTTTACTGTGCAACAACTGGAAATATTACTCCGTCAAATGGAAATTCTTTGAAAGAGGTGAGTCAAAACAAAACACTTAAGTAGGTACCTAATATGATTATTTGATTTAATGGGGGGCTTTGACTCTCTTGTAAGTGTATATCTTAAGCATTACTTACAATATTTAAATTTATTAATTACAAGACGTGGTTTTGTTATAATAGCTAAAATAACATTTGTGAATATTTTGTGATTAAAAAGTAAAAAAAAAACATAAAAGAAAGATCCTTGCAATATTTTGGATTTATTAATAAGTCCATACCGACAACAAAGTCCCTTTTCTCTAACGTCACAACAAGTGTATTATTTCAAATTACCTAGTTATGCTTATTTGGCATTCAAACCATATATATTAGAATGTGAAACTTGATCTTTATTTTCGTCTTATACAACCCGCCTAAACACTGTAAGAGTATTTTTGTGTATCCATTTTTTAGGGAGGACACGCGAAAAAAGAAAAAAAGGTCGGGAAAGTAGCAGTGGAAGCGATGAAAATGACAACCATGATAAAACCACTCATGTAATGCCAAGATCATTGCATGCTAACATTGGACAAGCGTCAAATTCTCCTGTAGAACCTGTTAATATATCTGTTGCCGACTATTCTTCTCCATCGACATCCCAACAAACTTATGACGTCAACGTCGATCCTGAAATTATAGTGAACGATGGCTGTCATGAAAATGATCTGGGACGTTATGTTGGGTTGGTGGCTACCCAGCTATCGACGGAAAAGAAGAGGGAGTTGTTACAAAATCCTTGGATCCCGCCCAGAAATTACGATTTTGAAAGTGATGCAAGCCATTTAAAAAGAAAATTTAACCATGCTTGGTTGGATCAATATTCACCATGGCTAGTATATTCCAAGCGACTAAAAGGTGCTCTTTGTAAGCATTGTGTTTTGTTCCCTCCGCCCATTAGCACTGTGAGAGGAATTTTGGGATCGTTTATGGTCAGGCCATATATAAAGTTCAAAAATATGCATGAAGACTGCCGAAAGCATGCAACGACCAACCTTCACCAAACGGCGACAAATGCTGCAAAAATTTTTCTTGAAAATGTTCCTGTAGACATCCAACTGCAAAGTGGGACACCAAAAAGAAATCGATGAAAACAGACAAATATTGTCATCAATTATTTCTTGTATAGTATTTTGCGGCACACATGATATGCCTCTTAGGGGCAAACAAGCAGATGAGGGTGTTTTATTAGATTTATTGAAGTTGAGAATCAATTCAGGGGACGACAGATTAAAGAGTCACCTGGAAAAGTGCCGTCGCAATGCAGTTTACACATCACCAAAAATACAAAACGAATTGATACATTTATGTGGCGAAGTTATTAAGGAGAATATAATTAGTGAGGTTCAGAAGACCATGGCTTACGCAGTCTTAGCTGATGAAACAGCAGACGTATCTGGGAAAGAACAGCTGTCAATAGGCGTGCGGTTCTACGACGAAAGCAAAAGGAAAATCAAAGAAGAATTTGTAGGGTTCGTTGAACTAAAAGCACAAAATGCTTCCGCAATTGCCGAAGCAATTGACAATTTCTTAATTAGTTCTAACCTCTCAACCGAAGATTGCGTAGGTTTTGGATTCGATGGCTGTTCTACAATGGCAGGGAAAGAGGGTGGCGTACAAGCCATTTTGAGAAAAAAATATTCTCGTGCTTTATATTTTCATTGCTCAAGTCACAAACTCAACCTTGTTGTGAATGATGCGAACGCAGTGCCAGAAATTAGAAATACTGTCGCCACTGTAAAGGATGTTATAACGTTTTTCAGGGAATCGACTACACGTCGAAACTACGCTCCAAACCTATCACGATTATGTGAGACGAGATGGTCAGAAAAATATAAATCAATCAGAAAGTTTTCTCAACATTTTTCAGAGCTTGTGAAATCTCTAGAAACGTTATCCGTAGAAGGAAATTATGCCACCAGAAAATCTGCATATCAGTTGCATTCAGCCGTTACAAAACCAGTGTTTATTGTTACTCTACAAACAATAGCCAAATATTCAGCAGTTTTAGAACCAGTAGTTAACGCACTGCAAGCTAAATCGATCGACATGATCTCGGTAGGGGAACACATCAAAAATATCAAGGACATTCTCAGAAATGACCGCGAGTTTCCTGATAGAATAAGTAATGAAATACTTCAAAAAGCACGAGCTGTTGCAATGGATTTGAACATAGAAATTTCGGTTCCACGTCTTGCTCATAAGCAAACACATAGAAGTAATCCGCCATCAGACAATGATAACGAATATTGGCGGCGTTCCCTGATAATCCCATACATTGATTCACTCATTTCATCACTGAATATTCGATTCTCCCAAGAAAATACTCCGGCGTTTGCTTTAAGCAGGCTACATCCCTTGTATATGACAAAAACCAGCATTACAGACCTACACAAAAACGCAGAATCATTCCAAGAATTTTATAACCTGGATATCACCGGAGAACTGAACCTTTGGCATAATTTATGGGTGACGAAGGCTTTATCAGATGATCAATTAAGGGACATAGAAGTAATTGATCTGTTCAACGAAGCCAACATTTTTTACCCTGCTGTCAGAAAGGCATTAATTATTTTAAGCACTATCCCATGCACCACGGCGACCGTAGAACGGTCCTTCAGTACGCTGCGAAGAGTTAAAACGTGGCTTAGAAGCACCATGGGTGAAGAAAGGCTTACGGGTTTATGTCTGATGAGCGTACATCGCAACTATTTAAAAGACAACAGTGAGTTTATTGAAAAGACTGTCATAGACAAATTTGCGGCAAATCCGAGATTACTGTTAAATTAATATATACATACATAATATAATAATATATATTATACATAATGTATGGTATAATTATGTATAATATTTTGTTTTGTGTCATCATCAAAATTAATGAATAAAAGTCAATTTTCATGATTTTTTGTATCAATATACCCGACAGACGATCTTTTCGAAACAGGTATAAGCAGCCCCCTGCCCCCTCCTAGCTGAAATCCTGGGTACGCCCTTGCGGCGGATTAGGCAACTGCCTAGGGGCCACGTACCAAGAAAAAAACCTATAACGTCTATTTTTTGAGGTTTTGTAATTTGTACACTTCCTCAATATAAGGTATAGGTTCTTTTCGACGCATGTTGCCAGTTGATGAAATACTTCATACATGGTAGAACTAAGAATTGTTGATGGATCGGGAAAATAACGAAATCCTTTTTTTGTTCCATTATGCATTCGCTCGGTTTGTGCGTATAGCCTCGAGTAATGTTTGTTATCATACAATTTGCCAATTTGGGTGAAAGTGGTGAAATATAGTCAATCGTCCGTCATTATCCGCTAGTCAGTCCTAAATCAAGTCATGTTATACTTAAGTTAGGCAAAGGCAACCTTACCAAAACTTTTAATAGAGTCCTGCGAGAAAATCGAATTGATCACTTTACACATTCTTGTAAGTATATTGATTGATGTCGAAAAAATACAAAAATAGTATTAAAGACTCAAATAAATTCCCCTTTTTAGATTTTTTTATAAAAAAATCATACAATATGATATAAACAAGAAAATCCACTTCACTTGTGCACTTTTACAGAATCATATTGAATAAAATGGCTTCTAATGTATGCAATAAAACTCTAAAATGCAGCAAATTAATAAAAATAAAACGAGGGCTATATGTTATTCCTATGATTTTCCCCGATTTGTTAGATGCGTTTTGTATGGTCAACATTATAGTTTGAAAATACAATATCGGTAATTGCAATTTGTGATTTTTGCGACCAAGAATTCAATTTAAGAAGTTGTACCTACTGTGCTCCGTGTTTTGAAGAATGAGTGTACCTAATTATAAAACTAAAGTTATTATTATACATTGATGCTGTTTGCCGTTGGAGTATTAAACTTGTATTTTACTTAAGACAACAAACAAAGCATTGTATAAGTCTTCATTATAGGTTATTATAGGTTATTGGTATTGCAAATAAATTGATGTTCAACCCTGATAAATGTTATATCATGTCTTTCGGGCGTAAACGTGTTCCAGTGCAGTACCTACACATACCATATCGACAAAGTTGCCATAAAAAGAGTGTTCACCATCAAGGATCTCGGCGTGACTTTCGATCGGGTCTTACATTTAATAATCATGTTGCAGCCACAGCAAGAGAGTCCTACAGGCGGCTGGGCTTCATATTGCGTAATGCCAAAGACTCAGGACCGCAGGGTCTCGGAAGTGACCCTGCGGTCCTGAGAGTACTGTTCACTGCCCTGGTCAGGAGTAAGCTGGAGGCGAGTGCGTCTGTTTGGAACCCTCGCTGTGACAATCACGTCTTATCTCTTGAGAAAGTGCAAAATGCCTTCCTGACAAGTCTCTTTAAGAAAATGTATGGATATTATCCTTTTCTTTATCCCACAGCCTTTCTTCCCGGCCACCTTGGTTTTAATTCTTTAGAAACCAGGAGGTTACTCGACCACTTACTCGACCAGCTCAAGACTGGCTGTAAAATATTAAGAGGGGACATAGATTCGCTAGAGTTGTACAATCGTATGTGTGCTATGTATGTGCCAGAGAAGTATATCCGCCATAGACCTAATCACAGGCACAAGTTTTTCTTCCGTGTCCGTGGCCGGTGTCGTACGGTACATTGTCGGTACTCCCCGATTCACCGCACCGTGTGCGACCTCAACGCGTTCCTCAGTACGTTTCCCGACTGTGACATATTTAACGATAGTTGGTCTAATATTGTAAATTTAATGTTGACATTTTGTGAGTAATATTGAATTGGACATTTTATTAAGGATTATTATTTAAGTTTGACATTATATAAATAATTTTATTTTTAAATTACTTCATTAGCTAGGACTTTGTTTTGTTTTATTTAAGAACTAATAATACTTATGTATAATTGCAAGTGCGTTCATATTAATAAATACATAAATTATTAAGTAGGTAAGTAAGTTTTATACTTAACTGATTACGAGATTTTATTTTAATTCAATCACTTATTTCGTTTAATTTAATATCAAAAATTCTATTAATATGTAATGCCGATTTTTCTTGTTTAGATATGTATTAAATATATTATCACTATTTCTCTCGCATTGTTTTTCATATGTAGAAAATAGATAGTTAGTGCAGATGTGGAAGATATTAAAGTGACAGTATATCAAAGAAGTAGATCTAATCTGCCCGACTTTTATAATAGAAAAATATATTTTTTTAAAGTAAGAATATATTTTTTTTTCAAAAAAACGGAGCCGACTTCGACACCAAGAAGTGTGAATAAAATTTACTTGCATCATTTGTCGCGCGAACAATTTACTCGAACTACCATACAAGAAACAACTAAATTCTACAGTTAATCCACGAACACACATAAAAAAATATGTACGTATACGGTCGAACTGAGAAACCTCCTTTTATTTAAGTCGGTTATATGAGTAAAGGAAAGAGGCCCTGAGAATTGTATTGCCTAGGGGCCCCGATAGGGTTAATCCGGCCCAGTTAATACTCTAGGTTTTTTAGAACATAGTACCCAGAAACTGAAAGTCTAGACAAAAAATTACCCGGCTTACTACTGATGTAAGGGTGTACACGGGTAAGAATCCATTATTGCTCAGACTACAAGGCGGGATTATTCACTTCGCTTGGGAGTTATGTAGAGTCAGAAAGCCGCCCGTGCCATGTCCATGTGCCAGTGGAGTTGTGGTGTAAAACGTGTTTTAAAATGGAATCATCTGACACTGACCGGGATTTTGATGAAGATATTCAATTTCTGCTGTTGGCGAATCTAATTAATCCTATAAATCGCTTGAGAGAGACTAGAGGCGCATTTCACTGTTTCCTGCAAGAATTAGAAAGTTTTGCCGAAAAAATTCCATCGATATTTCAGATTTACTCAAATAGGTACAGTTTGAGCATATACCTACATTGTACATACTATAAAAAATGCACACGCAGTTTCGCAGATCCATTGGAAGTTTCTAGTCATCATTGGATTTATCTGTTTTTAGTACAACCACGTAGAATGAACCGAAAAAATGCAATCTAGTTTTACGGAATGAACAGTATTCCTCGCGGTTACGAGTCGTACTGACAGATTCACTTGGTGATGGTGTGGTGTAGTGTGGCGCGACAGATCCACCAACACCTCTCTGGCCCGACCGAACGTCGAGCATTTTTACCAATAGTCACAGGAAATAAACGTATGTAACCGATAGCGTTCTAGCGCGCCACGACACAACAATATGAGCCTACCTTAACGATTCTGACACTTCCGTCAGGCTCTCGTTTTGGAATGTTAACGTTGGTGACGCTGGTCGAGGCAGCGAGTTATTGGCATTGTAAAGAGGGATAATAAGAAATACGAACTGGCAACCACAGGGAATCACAAAAAATGCTAAGAGTTTTCCTACAAATTTTAATATTTCAATTCACTTTAATCCCTTGGGAGTTACATGCAACATTACCTCCCTTGGGAATATCAAGTTGTGATGTAATGCCCTGCTTTACGTCGAGATTGCGTGATATGTAATAGGACATTTTCTTACGTATTTAAAAATTTGTATACTTACATAATATCTCCAATTAGGTAAGTACATACGTAAAGACCTATTAGTTAGGAAAATCTTTGGAATCTTGAAGGAACGTTGAAAATTTTTATCTATATAGATAGGTATCCTACGGGATAGAAATATCCTGTAGGATTTTTTTCCTAACTAATAGGTCTTTACGTATGTACTTACCTAATTGGAGATATTATGTAAGTATACAAATTTTTAAATACGTAAGAAAATGTCCTATTACATATCACGCAATCTCGACGTAAAGCAGGGCATTACATCACAACTTGATATTCCCAAGGGAGGTAATGTTGCATGCCTTTTCAGGCATAAAACACGGATTTTATAGTCTTAGGTGCAAAAGTACCTACTAATTGGCCCTGTAGACTCACTCTGCGAAGCGAGAAGTCTCGAGACTTCTATTGTAGGTTCTTGATTAATCTCTGTAGATGGTAACAGATTTAGTGGAGGGGTAAAATCTGCAAAAGTTTAATCATTGAAAATATAAAAATTATCATAATACTAAGGATTTTATATTCATTCAATACATGGCATACATATTTTTCATGGACATCGGTAAGCCTTTGACTACAAACTCAAGCACTACTTGATCAGGGTAAGTGAGGAAATTCTTGTTATTGTGCCGACCGCAATTGATGTTCCATGTCTTGGGTTGAAGTACGGAGATTTGGGGGCCAAAATAGCCTGCTCCACCACAGATTACACATTAATTTCTGCAAGTGCACTCTTTCTTTTCCTCACTGCATCATGATTGTCACGCCTAAGGAATGGCACAGTAAAAAAAACGATATTAAAAAATATTTAGTGACACTTCCGCTGAAAAGAAAACAATGATTTTGGCCTATTTGGGGGCGTGCACCACCCTCCCTCCCGCATAAAATGCTAATAGGAAGAATACAAAATAAAAAACACAAGAAACATTTCATTGTTTTCTTTTCAGCGGAAGTGTCACAAAATATTTTTTAATATCGTTTTTTTGATAATGGATGGAAATCCATTATCAAAAAAACGATAAACATTATCAAAAATACGCAAAGTAACGCCTGAATCAATAAATTATCTAATGGCACAGTAGTTGTGGTCACACTATAGTCAAAAGGGACCTACCTAAAATGGGAACTAGCAGAATGGGACAGCTTCAGGAAAACTAACATCTCGAACATAATCACGAAATATTTAACATTAGGTGTTTGGCAATAGATTTTCTTATTGAGGATGGTAGCAGGTACATACAAATTGCCTTACCACCATTGCATGGTTTGAGGTCATGGATAGAATAATAAATTAAATTATTAATGCTATACGTGCAGAAGTAGACGGAAATGTAGCTCTGGAATTGGTTTCTATAGTATTTTTAATGTTCCTCGTGACCACATTGCTCCTGGGAGCATTTGTAATATTTCTCATAACCACATCACACACTTCAAGTCCTGTATAATATAGTAAATTATTATCACAAATAAATATGTTCAGCTGTTTCATATGTAATTAGTTACAAACTAACACACACGCACAAACTTCTGCACTTATATTATCAGTAATAACATTTAAAAAATTACCAGGCATGTATAAGGTTGGTACTGCATCTATGGTCAATCTTCGAGACCAAGTTACGTATTTCTATTTTTATTTTGACGAGAAGTAGAGAAACCTATCACATTAACGCTTCTCGGGCGTTCTCGGGGTTCCTCGACGTGAGTCTGTAGAGCCTATAAGGTGTTGGCGCCATGGAAACTCGTTGCTATGTTACCATCAGTTTGTGTATGTTACTATCCAGTATTTTAAAGTAATTATCTATGGTTACTATCAAATAATCTGCAGCATGTAATACTAATTTAGTACAAAAGTCGGTACTTTGTGAATACTAGTAAATACTAATTATTTAAACCCTTTCCTAGTATATATTTTACTCTATGTTATACCCTGTACCTTTGAAAGTACACTAGATTGTATTAAATCTGCCTATGTGTTATAAAAATATAATAAAATGAGTTTCTGCGTCGACTTAGTATCTGAAGATTCTTTTTACGAAAATATTACTTTAGGAGTGACTAAACTTCTGGGTTTGTTACTTTTGTATACTTAGCACCTTAGAATAAGCGTTATTATTTCTAAGTTTAGTACTTAGTTTTGGACCTTTGATAAGTATAACAGTATAACACGAGCACTCACTCAAGCTAAGCTTCATGCAAAAATCAGTAGCATGTGGCCACATAATTTCGCCGATCACAAATAGCAAAACATACATAGATGCTCAGACAAAATAAAATCTGAGCATAGATGCTTCCGCCTGTGTTTTAGTGAAGGTAGTTTACCAAAGATCGTCGTAGATAGAGCGTAGATTGGCGTGTTAGAGCTTAGAGGCATAGATAGAGTTAGAACATTGTAAGACAATTAATGTAAAGCGTGCAGGAAGGCACTCAGCGCATAAAATTTGTACTAGACTCTGCGGACCATCAGAAATTGTCTGAAGCGAACGTAGGCTTCTGATGCTCGCCGGATGCATACATACCTACAAATATAAAAACTGAACCCCTATTTCTCTTGTTCACGCATAATTTCAGAATGGCTTTACGGATTTCATTAATTTTATTTTAATGTTTTCTAATACCTCGAGGTAAGGTTCGTACATTTATAAAAATTAAGAATAGATGGGAGGTAGTGGCGAGGCCGAAAGTTGAGCCTACTTCACGAACAGTCGCTGGCAGTCCTACATAAAAATAGTCAAATAACCAAAGTTGTATAATTTGTAGCAATAATCATACACTATTTTTCAATAGGTAGTTATGTCCAGGATAGTATGACATACTCGGAATCTTTATTTAAATTCAGTTGAATGTAACAAAATAAATATCAAGTGCACTTAACAAGATATAATAATTTAACAATTTGTTTATTGTTTCTAATAAGAATTAGCTCTATGCTTTGGTAAGAATTGGAACCCATTTGGTACAGGCCCTAGTAACATCTCACTGATTTTGATCCAATCTGCACAATTTCCAGAAGCCATGAGGGTTTCTAAGTCATCTCTGCCGAAATATGGAGATGGTCTTTCATTTATTTTCTGTGGTGGCCTCTCTAGAAGTCCTACAGGAATATAACGGTACAAGAATGACAGCCACTCAAGTAAGAACCTACGAGTGTTTTCCACTCCCTGAGTATCAGAGCCCCAGTGTTCCAGGCCATAGTTTGTATATTTTTTTATTATTTCAAATCTCTCTTTACTACTAATATCCCAGAGCCTTTGCTCTTTTATTTCAGTAAACAACCAAGGTTTTATCAATGCTCCTCTTCCTATCATGACACCTTGTACTGTTGGTGCTAGTGTTTTTCTTTCTACATAGTCATCATAGCTCATAATATCTCCATTCCCATAAACAGGACATGGTGCTGCTGCATTTGCACAGGTTTCTATGTATTCCCAGTCAGCTGATCTAGTATATCTTGCTTCTCTTGATCTCCCATGTACTGTTACTAGTGAGGCTCCCCATTCTGCAACTTTTGGTACAATTGTATGTGTGATCTTCTTGTCTTGATAAACACCAGTTCGCATTTTAATTGTAAAAGGTATACTGAGCAGCTTAGAAGCGCATCTGACAGAGGCTTCTAAAGCTGCTAATCTGTGCATCATTCCACAACCACCACCCTTTTTGTAAATAAGGTCAATAGGGCAACCTAAATTTAGGTCGATAAAATCAAGTTCAGTAGTTTCCTGCAGTAATTGTGCCACTTTTGATATTACATACACATTATTACCACATATTTGTGCCCCAAACAAATCTTCTGACTCATGTCGCTTAACTAAGGCCCATTCCTGTTTCATACCTTTGAGCATTGATTCACAAAGAGCCATTTCTCCACAAGTTATGTCAGCACCATATTCTTTACAAATTCTTCTGAATGGCAGGTTGCCCACGGTAGTTAGTGGGCTTAAATATAATTTATCTTTCCAATCAATAATCTTTTTTTCCTTTGGCAAGAGCTTAATTAGATCTTCATCTGTCACTACACCACTATTTATGATTCTTTTCTCATTACTATTCTCTGATGTCTCATTTTCTTGACTGTCTCCTGTTTCACCATTGCTCTTAACTATTTTGGGCTTATTTCTAGTATCTAAATGCTTTGCAAGCTTCTCAGTTAAACTAAAATCATATTTCTTCTTCTGTAGTTGAATTTGTACAGTGGTTTGAAGAGTGTTTTTTGTATCTTCCTGCCATTGGCTAACTTTTTCCTCATCAACAATATTGAAGCCTTCTTTGGAGATGTGACTGGCGCCAAACCGACAAGAGATGCCTCTCGGGCATCTTCCACGAGTAGTAAATAAGTGGCATATCTCTCCAATGTCCTCGCCTTTTGTCTTTATGTAATCCAACGGGTTGTGAATATATTTACAGTTATTGTATTGGCATGGTTTAGCCTCATAAGCTGATGCAACATTAACAATACTAGGACATGGTTTACTATCTTTGTTATCTCTGAATGTTTTGGGCCTCGCTTTATTTTGACCTCTCTTCTTGTTTTTTGTTTCACCAGTCTTCACCCTTTTATAATCCACGTTGGACTCGTCATCGGCATTTTCATTAGATTTATGTTTTCCCAACAGAACGGAATCTCCTTCACTGTTCGAATTGACCAATCTTTGTATCACATATTCCTGTTTTATTTCACAAACACCTGCCGGTACTTTCATCATTATTATCTCCAGTATATTATACTCTAATCTATGAATTACACCTTACAATTTATAAATAAATTCTGCGATAGGTTAGAAATAAAATAATGTTAGAGGTTATGTGTATTATTCTCATAAGGTGCGTTCGTTTAGCTTATGAGGGCATTGGTGGCGTTTTCATTGATGGCTCTTTTGTTATAGCGTTCGTAAAGCTCAAAAACGTTATTTTTGCAACTTCTGCCCAAACCCTATTCGAACGCACAACTGAGCGTAAGACGGTGCGTTCGTTTAGCTTATGAGGGCATTGGTGGCGTTGTCATTGATGGCTCTTTTGTTAGAGCGTTCGTAAAGCTCAAAAACGTTATTTTTGCCACTTTTGCTCACACCCTATTCGAACGCTCAACTGAGCATAAGACCTAAAATCGCATGATTATGCTGTCAAATACAAAGCTGTCAAATAACGATCACAAACAGCTTTCCGAACGCTAAACAAAAGAGGCATGGACGACATTGTCACCCACAGATTACCTATTCGAACGCCCCTTGTGAGCGTTTTTAGCGTTATCTTCGCCAAAAACGATTAGAAGTGATCTATTCGAACGCACTAATAAAATCGTATGATAATTAGTGCGTTCGAATAGATCACTTCTCAAATAACGATCACAAACAACCTTGCTCCGGACGTGGGTCAAAAATTGGAATTTTTGGTAAAAATAACATTTTTTTAGCTTTCCGAACGCTGAACAAAACAAGTGCAATTTGAAAAATTTTATACCGATTTCCATTCTATTACTTTGGTAAAAACAGTTATTGGAGTGTAACTCAAAAACTACTGACCCGAACTTAATAGAATTTACATGGGAAGCACCAGCTTTCAAACAAAAAAATAATTTTGGGAATCGGTTCACCCAGTCGAGGTAACAAACAAAAAAATAGAGTCGAATTGAGTACCTCCTAGAGAGTAGTATCTTCTTGCTTTTTGAAGTCTGTAGAAGAACCATAAACGATATTTTCACCCACAGATTCCCAATTCGAACGCCCTTGTGAGCGTTTTTAGCATTATTTTCGCCTACTTGGGGCTATTCGAGCGCACTATAATTGTACGGCCAGATTGTGCATACAAATAATGTACGGTCCGATTGCACACTCTTTTCAAAGCCATGATTATCGTCAGCAAGTAAGTTGAACCAAAATGGTGGTCTTCGGCGTAGGTACAGTTATGTTATGGACAAATGTGATAGCCGAATACTTACTTTGCGGTGGTTAAACAAGAAATGCAAGTTAAACCAAATATCAAATTTCATAAAAATAATCTCGGACTTCCTTTCAAATCATTGTATTTTTCGAACAAAGTACACGGAATACGGCCTATACAATACGGGTCGCACAGTTTGCTTTTACAAAATCTGCACAGGGTGACAATGTAGTCCCTATAATGTACAGCTAATAATCCGCGACCAAATTATGTCCAGGCAAGCAATAATACGCTTGCAATATTCCGAGGAATGGATTCGAATTATTGGCTGTACAATACAGGCTGTACATTTTTTGACTGCCTTTTATCAACACGGGCTGATATTGCTTGGGCTATAATACGCAGCCAGGAAAAAGAGTTCATTCCATGTACATGAAATATCAGGCTGTGCATATTGACTGTGAAATACGGGTCGGACACTTTTTGTACAGATTGATAGTGTACGGGAGGCAATAATGTGTAACCAAAATAAGGCACAGCCAAATAATGTACATCTAATAATGCACGCCCAATAATCCATGTACATGGAAAATACATGGTCGGCTTTTCCGCGTTTCATTACCTGTAAAAAAACAGTCTGTGTTGATAGTGCACAGCTAATATTACACAGACAAAAATTCGATGCCAACCATAGACAAATATAAAACCTCATCTTTATGCCTCGCTTGTATAGGCAAGTTGGAGAGTGAACGAAAGTCACAGTAGGTGCGACAACGAGCGAAAAGAGGAGGAGCGTTAGGTTGAATGATGACCACACAAAGCCAGAATTATGATGAAGAACACTGAACAGCGAACTGAAAATTGTTAATAACGCAAAAAATTCGACACTGTACGTGCAAACGAGGCTTTGTCTGTGCCTTGTCTATCTAATCTGTGATGTACACAGATTATTGGCTGTACATTATCGTCCTTTGCAAAAAGTGTAAGACCCGTTTTTCATGGCCAATAATGCACAGCCTGATATTTCATGTACCTACATGGAATGGATTCCTTTTCCTGGCTACGTAATATTGCCCGTGCAATATCATCCTGTGTTGTTAAAATGCAGCCAAATAATGCACAGGCCGTGTTGTACAACCAATAACTCAAAGCCATTCCACGGAATATTTAATGCGTATTATTGCCTGGACATTATATGGTCGCGAATAATTGGCTGTACATTATAGGGACTCCCCGGAGGCAAAACAATACGGCATTTCATTTATGTTTCACAACAAAATAAGCGCGTAATAATTTAAAATCACATACGTTTTCGTCTTTGTTTTTAACCAAGCCGTTATTTTGTGACGTCACTGCTTCCACAGTCTAATATCACTGTCACTGTGAATGATAATTGCATATTAAAAAGTTTAACAGCAACTACGAGTAGCACCGCCTGAGATGTAAGGTCAACAATACTGTCCAATTTTACATTGTACTAGTAAGCTCATAAGGTGAACAGATCTGTTCTCGAGGACTTGTGGTTCGTTTTTGCATTATATTGTTGTTGTCTTGCTTTTTCGATCGGTAAAATGTATGAGACGAAGAGAGCTAGATATATGTTCTTCCTATAAAATCCAAAATCACAAACCAGACCATGAAAAAAAAATTTTGTGTTCTAAGTCGGCCTATAGAGTACCTAAGTACGTGCAGCTTGTCAGTGTGCGAAGATGATTGTTTGACATAAATTGAATAAAAAATAATGGAAGTGGAAAAGTAATGAGGAGGTTAGCTAATTGTTATTTTTATCATTATAAAATATGAACTTTTACAATTTCAATATCTTTTATAAAGAATTTCGTTTATTCTCAGACATTATATTCATATATGAAACGTAACGGTTTTGTTCGTAAACATAACTTAGTGCTAGAAATTCAATATGTTATCTTATAAAACATACAAATAGTGCAGGATAATAATGTAAAACATAGTTTATTCTGTTTATCTCTTTTTATATCACATATAAGTAATGAACCGTTTTGAAACAATCGGTATTTCTGTAGTGGTTGCGAAAAAAAAGCGAAATCCGCCATTTTGATTTTGAGTATAATGATGAGTTAAAGTTGATGAGGATAAGAGGATAAGACAGACCACCTTCTTGTCATCCATATTCAGAGTATAGAATAATAATTTGAAAAAAAAAACAAATGGTCGTACTTTCTTGTACTTCCTCATCTGAGATTATAGTAAGCTTAAACTAGGGTCGCAGTTAATTTATGTCGACGCTATCCCGACTTCGACTTATTCCGCGTTTATTAGTATAATATATAGTTAATTCAATTTGACTTTTCCAACGTTATAATTAGTTAAGTTAGTAAGTTAAGTATATCGAGTTTATTAAAAACACTGTAATTTATTAGACGGTGGAGTAACAGGGTAAAGATATTTTCCTAGAAATGCACTTACTAGGTCATTAATAATAGAGAGAAAGAAATAAAAAGTTCCACCATAATATTTTAAATCATTCATTATTATTTTTATCATAATACTTACATACTTATTTATCAAAAAGCTTTATTGTATTGGTGCGATATGACGCAAGATCTTACTGTTTAGGATCACTAGAAATATATATTAATTGTTGCTTAATTTCAGTCTTCGTTTAGCATAACCTAACATGTTTTAGTTTTGATCGCTGCAGTTACTGGTTTCATCCGGCGTGTTTTGAAGACTTTAGGTCATTAACAACTCTATCAACCTCACCAAACTGGCAATGTATGACATTTTATGTTTAGTAGATATATAACAAAAGAGCGAGAATGGTCTTACAGGTTTTCGCAAGTTGTTGTCGAATATACTTACTTACATACAATATATACATACCTCAATACAATCCAATGCTCGGGAATCGAACACACACACCTTTGCTTTACTCGGTCAGATCAAAACGCTGTCACGTTTAAACAAAATGTCATAAAATATTAACATGGTCAAACGCAATTGCTATAGTAGTACCTATTGTATGAGTAAATTTTAACACTTATAATAAAATACGTTATTTTTCAATTTGTTTATTTGAATTAAGCAGTAAGTTTCCTAGTCAACATTTTCTACATTACATTCTACGTTTTCTACGCTATATCAGTATGGTCCATTCATCCATCATTCATCATAGTACTTACGCTGTCCTGGACGTAGACAAACATGTATTTAAAGTCTGTGATGTAAAGATCTACGGATAGAGGACAACTATTATGACGAATTTACTTATTACTTCATATTTCACGGAAGTACTCGTACCTGTACGTGCATACTCAAAAGTTTATTCGAATCACATAAATAACGTACAGCTTACTTTCTTAATTGTACTTTATTTACAGAATCCGACCCACGTATTTGCAATGTGAACGTAGAGCGCCGATCCCCATGTGACAGAGTGGCTCTTTCAACTTGGGAGCAAAGGCATTCCGCTATTTTGCCTGAAGATCTTCGTAATTTCTATGCATCAAGCGACGGATTCCAGCTAACATGGCATTATAAATATTCAGGTAAGTACAGATCTCAGCACGTAAGTTGAACTAATTTTCGGGTCTTATTCAAAGTGCGGTATGCAGTGTGGGGTGAGGGTCCGTGCTTAACCATAGTAACGCGGAGACAAACAATCACACTCCACTCATTGCTGCCCGCGCACGCTCCGCGTGACCCTGAAGTTCAATCGGGCCAAAAAGGTTTCAGTTCTTCGACATATATATATCTGTCAAATGTGTGATCATTAAATTTAATTTCAAGAAAATAGTGATTAAGATTAGTATTTTTATAGTAAAATTATTCTATTTAATAATACCTAACGATTAATTCCCGCACACTTTGTTCGAGAAATAAGATGATTTGAAAAGAAATCCGAAATTATTTTTATGATATTTGATAATTTGGTCTTGCGCTTCATTTTTAACGACCGCAGTGTAAGTATTCGTCTATCAAATTTGTCCTTAACTACCTACCTGCGCGAATGACAACCATTTTGGTCCAACTGACGTGCCTGGAACTGTATCTATCTCTTTCCAATCGCTAATGTTTGCTACGAACTGGGGTGGATGCTCCTAATACCTGTATAATGACTGTAGTATTAAAGAGTATGTTTAATTACAAAAATCGCAAACTTGTGTGTATCGGTAAACTATGAATGCTATATTTTCAAAAAGAGCTTTGTTTAGAAGAATAATTATGAAAACATGTAATATCTATTACAATAATAACACTATAACAGGACAAAAAAACGTTTCATAGGAAACTACTATCAAAATTGAGTCGTAGATATAAAAACACTGATTTTTAAGATTTTCAAAAAATTAACAACGCTATTCGTAAAGCTAACAGGTTTTCTAATAAAAAATAAGATGGCTAAAAATTCTAGTATGTATTACTAGGTGGACTGTTTCCGCACCCATAACGTTGTTTGACGCATCACCGTATATGAACGAATCGATTATATCTTTTGATCGCGTTGACTTACAATAGATATTTATTTATTTTATTTATTTATTCATTATCTATACGGCCGAGACCAATTACATAGTTAAGATAAGTACAACACAGAAAACAAAACACAAGTATTAAAATAATCATCGATTACAAAATAAAAAGTCACATACAAACAATTATTAAAAATAATAGGTACTATAAATAACAATTATCTTCACAGAACGTCAAAAACAGGGTAAGTATGGCAGGCCACTTGTCACAAAAAATGTCACAGTCCGGGTAAGATTTAAGGAATGCGTTGAGACCAGCCAAGACACGACAGATAGGACTATAGTTCCGGGCTTTAGTACGGCTACGGCCAATGCAGAACAACTTGTGTCTGTGACTATGCCGGATATACATATAAGGTACACTCAATGTGAGCAAGCGGTTATGCAGTGCAGGTGAGTCCGTGGTACCTCTCAATATCTTGCAGCAAGTTTTAAGTTGATCAAACGATCTGCGAACCAGCAGCGAGTTAAAACCTAATTGGCCAAGCAAGAAACCAGTGGGATAGAGATAGGGATAATATCCGTAAGTCTTCTTATAAAGACTTCTTAAGATTTCTGGACCTTCTCGAGCATAAGTATGTACGTGTCGCAATGCGGGTTCCACACACAGGCGCTTGACTCCAGTTTACTCCGCACTAAGGTACTAAACGAGAGTCGCAGAACATGAGGATCGCGAAAATCTTTAGCATTGCGTCAAACGAATCCAAGACGCCTAAAGGATTCCTTTGCAGTAATTGCAACGTGATCATTAAACTTAAGACTGCGATCAAACGTAACGCCAAGATCTTTAATTGTTGACACACGCTTCATGGCATCTTTATCCACGAAGTAGGTGTACCGAATAGGGTTATGTTTGCGATTGAAAGACATAACGTAACACTTATCAGTGTTGAATAACATTTTGTGAGCCACGCTCCATCGATAAATTGTATCGATATTGTTTTGCAAATCAGCACAGTCAGCTTGTGATTTAATTTCAAGTGCAAGCTTTAAATCATCGGCATACAACCAACATTTGGCTAAATTGACTTCCTTGACCAAGTCATTTATCATGATCAGAAAAAGCAAAGGGCCAAGGACTGACCCCTGACTAACCCCCGAGAGTGTAGGGTAGGGCTTGGAGATGTATGTTCCGTACTTGATAAACTGTTGCCGATCACGCATATAATCCGCGAAGAAACTAAGAAGACAGGGGGTGAAACCAATGCTGCTGAGCTTATGCAAAAGAATATCATTGTCAACCCTATCAAAGGCCTTACGAAAATCGAAATAAAGCACATCCACCTGCAAGCCTCGATCCATGCTACCCGAGACATAATCGACCAGACTAAGAAGATTTGTATTAACAGATCGTCGCGGTCGAAAACCATGCTGTTCATCGCAGAAAGAAAATATATACATGGCTCTGCGACAGATGTTTTTATTCTGTAGATGAATACTTTAAATACAATTTCAAGTCTTAAATTATGTTGTTAAATTAATTGCTAATTATTATGTATTGTACTTATTAGAATTGTCATTTTTGAATTTCTATAATCTTATGTTAATTTGACTTATTTTATTTTATACGTTTTATTTTAATGCATGATAATACTACGTAAGACATAATTAATCAATTAGATAGCCAAAATAAACATTTGCACGACAAATTAGTCGAGTACAGTGATTCAAGACATAATAGCCTAAGACCTAATGTACCTGTATTCAAGCAAATAAAACTTTCATTCATTCATTCATTCATTCATTCATTCATTCATTCATTCATTCATTCATTCATTCATTCATAAATACTGGCTGACTTGTCTATAAATATAGCTGTGAAGTGAATTCAAAAACTTTAGCAGGGGAACATAAAATTGCTTTGGGACGGTGTTCGTCCACTGCGGTCTTGTTAGAGGATTTAGGTATGGGGGTAACCCTAGATAACTTCCACTGTTGTGGGTAAACGCTGCATTCCAATGACAGATTAAAAATATGACAAAGGGGGTAGGTTAAATATTTAAGTATCAGTGCCGGCAAATTATCGAGGCCTGGGGAAGAACTCGTCTTGAGCTTGTTCAAGGCACTCACTACTATCTTTGGGAGATATATAAGGAATAGAAACAAGTCCTCCCTCGATAGGACCAGCGGAGCAACGATTTACATCTAAGGATGGGGAGTCTTTAAGAAAAACACTCGAAAAATCATCGGCAAAGCTTTGGCCGTAGAGACTCCCTCAAGATTAGCCCCTTTATGTGTTACAGAGGGCTCGAAGCCGCCTTTGGATCTAAGACTCGAAACATGTCGCCAAAAATAATGGGGACTCTGCTTAAGATTGGCTTCAACAGATACGGTGTGACGCTCATAAGCAATAGATATACGACTTTTGAGACTACCCCGGAGATCGGAGAAGCTTTTATAGTCGTTCCCACATCGCGTCAGTTTCCATACCCGATGCAGTAACTTTTTCTTGCGAATATCTTTAATTATGTCATGGGTAAACCAGACTGGGTATCTGACAGTCGTATTTTTTACCCGTCTTTTTTGGGCACACATTGATTAAAAACGGCATAAAGTATGTCGTAAAATTTGTCAACAGCAAGCTGAGCATCATTACAATCATAAAAACTAGCCCACGAAGACTCACCTAGCACACAATTAAGGTAGGATATATCAACCTTTATAAAATTCCAGTCGCGAGATTCATCGATATTGCTTGGCGGTAGTCGCTTATCGGGTAGACGACGTACCCCAAAATAGGCAGTTCCGTCCAGGGGAGGGTGGTAAATATCAACTTTGTTGACGAGGCCACCAGTTGTGTCCTCCTTTACACTTATATGGAGCTCATCGCATTTCCGCACTAACAATATATCTAGTTTGCTACCATGAGAATTGAAAACAGCATTACAATCAACCATATTACAAAACTCCAAAAAGTAGCCATAATAGTTATTCACACTAACAGAAGCACTGTTCATATTTAAATCTCCCGTTATTAATAACTTGCCATTCAAAGCCCTGATAAAAGATTCAACTTTACAGAACCAGCTCATGTACTTATCATCCGACGCACTTGGATTTACGAGTATATACACGACACATATAAAAATGGTAACAACGTGGAAGGAAAAAGATGCCCACAGGTCCTCGCCGCTTTCGGTTTCTAGTTCGTGTCGACGTTTCAGCTCTATACCAGTACTAGACCTAGCCGCGAGTAGGACACCTCCGCAAGGGGTGCCCCGATCCCACAGCCGAGCCCCGGCGAAGCAGCAACCACCCGTCTAGAATCACCTCAGCGTCCTCCACCGAAGTCAAAGTCAAAGTCAAAGTCAAAATCATTTATTCAATTTAGGCATCAAAGACGCACTTATGAACGTAATTTTTTCATTTTAATGTACTTTAAAGACTACCGCCGCAATCCAAAATATATAGAGCCTACCGAGAAGAAGCGGCAAGAAACTCGGGGCCATTCTTTTTATATAGATGTTTTTACAATATTTTTACTTAGGTACTACAAATATTAGCTCCAGTGTGTTGCCTTACAAAAGAGAACATAATAATGGTATCAGTAGGGCAAGACACGCTACACTTTGACATCTTAGTACACGAGTAGATAGATCCTTTTTTTTTTTTTTTTTTTTGGCGTGGGGAAATGCTGTTACGCATTGCCGTATGCGGGGGGGCATACGGGGTATGACGGACTCGGCTAAAGGCGCCCATACCGTCTAAATACCCCACGGTGTTCCAGCGTCTTCGACTGATGACGGGGGGCGTGGGACCGAATTATTCTACCACAGCCCCCGTCGACGCCGCTGCCCGCTGTAAAGTGGCGGGCCCTCCTCGGTGAGGGGTGTCAATGGGAACACCCCTCCACCTCGTGTGATGCCCCCCGAACACGGAGGAGGCATCAACATCGCGAAAGGACCTATCTCTGAAGGGTGCCGGATGCCCCCGCATCCGAGGGCCCAGGCCCTCTCAGCGGAGACGGAGTGCGGGCTCGGTTAGCCCGCACCCGTGTCCGCGCTCTCCAGAGCGGAAGAGAGAGAGGGTCTCTCTCCCTCTCACGCTCCGCCGCCTCCCTCCGCGAGACAATAATCTCGCAGAAGGAGGCTACTGCCTCCCAACGAGTAGATAGATCCTGGAGTGATCAGTCCCAAGCTGTTTTATCCTCCAAGTAATCCGAAATTTTGTAATAACCTTTTTGACAGAGTTTAGTTTTAATAGTAATTTTAAACTTATTAATAGGCAAATCTCGGATAACATTGGGAACTTTATTATAGAATCGTATACATTGTCCCATAAAAGAATGACTTATTCTGTGGAGACACGTTACATGTACGGATAGCTTGTGCTTATTTCGCGTGTTGATGGAATGAGCATCACTCCTTTTATCAAAACTGCTAATGTTTTTCTTTACATACATTAGATTTTCATAGATAAACTGAGAGACAACAGTTAGAATGTTTATGTCTTTAAACTTCTGTCTAAGGGAAACTCTGGGAGCTAAACTGTAGATCGCTCGTATAGCCCTTTTTTGCAGTATAAAAATGGAATTAATATCTGCAGAACATCCCCAGAGCAGTATGCCATAAGTCATAACGCTATGGAAATAACTAAAATAAACTATTCTAGCTGTGTCTACATCAGTTAATAGTCTAATTTTTTTAACAGCATAAGCCGCTGAACTGAGCCTACTAGACAATTTTTTAATGTGGGACCCCATTGCAATTTAGCGTCTATAGTAATTCCTAAAAAGACCGTTGACTCCACAAGGTCCAACCCTGTTCCATTCAATTGTATATTGGATTCTACTTGTCTCACATTTGGCGTCGAGAACTTTATACAATTAGTTTTCTTCTCATTGAGGAGAAGATTATTTGTATTGAACCAATTCACAACTTTAGCTAATGCATTGTTAACATCGTCATAGTTTAATAACTGCCTTTTAATTTTAAATAACAGTGAAGTGTCATCTGCAAACAATACAATCTCGTGATTCTTCTGACTCGTGACTCGTGAACTGTAAAGGAATGTCTCTGAAGCAGAAACCAGCATGCTCTTAGTTACTACTCGTAGTAAGCTTCTTCTTAGTGACGGTAGTTTCGTCTTCAGTCCTCGAACGTTTTGATACAGAATACTAATATCGTTTGAGATCTTACCACACGGCACACTATTCGCCGACCTCACGCTGAAACGGGCGATTATCAGGAGTCTGTTTCCTATAGTTCACCCATTTCTTGACTCTTGCATTCTCAGGCCAGACAAAGCACTTGTCAAAGCAGTCCTCAGGGACACCTATTTTAAAAGATTTGTAGTTGTTCTTTGTCTTTAGATCTTCTACTGTGCAGGCCTTCTGTGGGAACAGGTCCTTCAGATATTGTTTGACTTCATCTGCACTAGAGACCATATTCGACAGATGCATGTATTTGCGTGATTCGACTGCCTTAAGTGACGTAACAGCCGGACCGGCAAGACAGCGCAGCGACAGTGACTGCCGGGTTATTTTGCGTCGCACTTCAGTCCATTCTTCACTGGTATGTTTAACAGGCAACGGAAGTGGCTCCAATGTAGCTGCAGTGGTTGAAGTGGTACCTGAACCAGGTCTGCCGCTGCTAGCACTTGGGCTTGCACTCGACTCAGTGGCATTGTCGACTATTTTTGTTACCTTTCGTATGTCTAGGTCTTTTTTAGGCAAATTAATCTTCTTTTTGCGGTGCTTCTGTTGGGAATTAGGGTCATCTTCACCACTCAAAACAAGAACTGGCTGCGATACTACGTGCTGACCCTCTACGATGCTAGAGCGGGGAAGTTGCTCCAATAAGCGCACACGGTGAGATAAGTCGTCTGCAGTAGAACGCAGCACGTCATTGCTTTGTTGCAGTTCAATAATGACGACCCTTTGCGACTCGATTTCGCACGTAAGCCGGTCAGTTAGTATATGATGAGATGCGAGAGATCCTTCGAAATTCGCCAGTTTCTCTTATATACTGGTAAAATGGGAATTCATCTTCCTATCCAACTCCTCCCTTAAAATGCCACGAATGCTGTCAGCAGATAAACAGGAACAGCTGCAAGTACTGCGAGATCCTATGAGCATTTCGGTATTATTGCAATTAAAGGGTAGTGCGGCCGGCAGTGGCACCTGTACTGTCATCATCGCCTTTTGGTCTTTTAGCGTTGGATTAACTGAACTAACGTACCGGTGTATTTGAGTTGTCTCCAAGTTTAGGCTCCTTACAACGGCATGAAGGGCAAACCCACGATTCCTTGTACTCCTTCGAAAACCCATTGAAGTCTTGTCTGCTAAAGTTCATACAAGTGTGATGATATTTTTCCGAGCAACGGCAGCATTGCAAATGAGACGCTCCTCTTATTACACTATTGCAGCTGGCACATTTTTTGTTGAGCATTCATTGCTGTATTTAAGGTGAACACAATTTATTTCGAATCCAAACAAAATATGACGAACACGTCGAATACAGCGAACGGTGTCAACGGACGAGTCTCATATCTAATACAATAGTTACCTACATATCTAAAGATTTATTCGTATATTCATGTTTAATTAGTTTTATTAAGAAAACAGTACTGATAAACTATTTTAAGTAATGACAGTATTTTGCTAAGTACAGTTTGTTACCAACGCAAGTGTTACCTGGTAAAGCAATAATATTAAGACTAAATGATTAATATTATAAAGAAAACGTTGATTTGTTGGTCAATAACACTTTTATTTTAATTGTTAACATATACCTATTATGCTAGATAGATGATAAGCTTTAGGTTGAAACAACGTGACTTAATTAAAAAATGTAGCGCGTTTTTTTTGTAATGCGTCATATTTTGTAATGCTTGGGTGACTTAAGGGCAAAAGGCCGTCACACTCTTTTCTTCTAATAAATTATTCGCAATAATAAGATGTGATTTGATTCCAGTCTTAATAATGAAATACCTATTACCTATTAGTAAAAAAATGTTTAGTGCCTCTGAAATTTAAGATGGGGCGAATGCGTCTACAAGAAACAAGTAAAATTAGATGACATAGCCCCGAATATTTTTATTCAACTAATTACCCCAAACTAAGCCTAGAATTTGAGGTAAAAGATAATAACAAGCTATATCATTAGTAGTTTTATAAATTATCTTGATTATAATTGTTATTAGCTCTTCCAATTGCATAATACTAGTGAAAGATGCTTTCGCCCCACCTGGGGTTATTGCGTCTAAAAATCCCAGTTTTCGTTGAAATGTAATTTACACATAGAATTTATTTAAAATGTCATTAAATGGTATTAAAATATGAAATAAGATTACATTTTCAAACTTATATCATATGTTATAGCTTATAAGGATCTATAATATGTTTTCCATATTCAGATAAACATGGAGTCCAAAGTATTGTGACGCATTAGCCCCGGTTGATCTTAGTTCAAGTTCATAGGGTCTTGACAGACAGACGAACAGCGCGGACATCGAAGTGATCCTATAGGCTTCCTTTTTCCTTTTAAAGCACGGAACTCTAAAAATAAAATAATAGACGAAATTCACATATTAAAGCTCTGTGACTAAATACTTTAATGTTTTCAAAAAATAAATAACTCGCATGGTTTTAATTTTAAATCACAATTAACCTAGCCCTCAAAGTTTTCGTTTTATTTATTCTAAACATTGTTTACTCTTAAATAGGAGTTGTGTAAATGTGAATGTTTTACCTAAAATGGCGGCATTATCGTTTATTACAGGGATAGCTTTTAGTTAAAAATAGAAGAACCAACTTTTCAAGAAAGTAATTGTCTTTTCATAAGAATTGGCCAAAATATAGCCAGTGTTGCTTTATACAGATACTCTTTCACTGCCATAGACCCTTTTCTGAATTCTCTTAATTTTGTCTTGTCGTCTTGCAAGGTGATGTCAACATCGATATTAAACGACCGACAATATGAGCCGACACTCTGTGGAATATCCTGAGTTACTGGCTAGCCATAGAATTTTAGCATTTCATAACATGGTGACTAGAGGTTCGCGATGTCTGGATCACATCATGCTAAGGAGTAGATATTAACGTAAAATACTAATTTTGAAAACTTTTGTAACAATTTTTTGTCCTGGCCTGTTGAATATTAAAACAAAACCTTCAAAGTATCATTCCCCTAAAATAGTTAAAATGAATATAGATCTGCATAAAAATTCTCAACAAATTACACAAATAGATTTTTCTGAAGCTATAAAATATCTTGACGATAATCTCGCTGCTGAATTAGTAATGAATAATATAATGGACTTGATCAAAGCTAATACTCGGATACTTAAAGTGCCGCATAAAGAAAGAATTATTAAACCCTTAATATAACTAAACCCATGAATATAACTCCAGGCATTCTTCGTTGCATTCGCACACGTGATCGGATGCATCTTCGCTTAAAGGAAACTCCCAGAAATTAAATTTTAAAACTGACATATTTGAGATACAGAAATTTGTTAAAAATCTTTTGAAAAACTTGAACACAATTATCACAAAACTGAACTACAAAAGAACAAAAATGATTTAAAGATAACGTGGCAATCAATTAGAAAAATAACATACACGAGAAAAAATAAAGTCAGTAATGAAATTTCATAAAATATTAAAGCCAGCCCGATTGAATCTATTTTATAAGATAATCACTACTTTGCTAATGTGGGTAAACTCTAGTCAAAAAAAATTTGTATATAGATAAAGATACATTTATTTGCCAGAAACATGGTTGAAATACATTCTTAAGATGGCGTGGTTTTTGGTTTTGCCTTGGAAGGCGTGCAAACTTGAGAGATGGTTTGCATATTTTTATTAGTAAATTAATTAAAGAGGACATCGTTCATGCATATACGATCATAATGTTATTAATTTTTTTTTAAATAAATGAATGTTAATGATAATCAAAATCAATTAAAGTCAATATTAAACATGTCTACTACCAAGAATAAAACAGTAGGTATATGTATAACAAATATGATGAAAATAATGTATATTACATATGAAAAGTATGATTTCGAAAGGAATCGCTTAAGTTGTAAAATTGCACACCAGTACAATCTAACTCAATATGTTTATTAGAAACTGATTTTTATATTAATAGCCTCATAAAAGGATTGAATAATAACTGTGCTGTGGGATTTGATGGCATTTTATCTACGATCCTTAAAAAAACGGCTCCAATATATCACACATATATGCAATCTTAGCCTCTCTACTGGTGTTTTCCTGTTCAAAACTTCCATTATAACACCAATATATAAGAGTGGCCACAGAGACAGAGTGTTGATAACTATAGACTGATTTCCATTCTACCATCTATCTCGAAATTTTTTGAGATGATAATTAATAAACGTCTAAAGAAATATCTTGAAAAGATATATTTATACTACAGAAAAAGTATATTGATAAGAATTTCAGAAATCTATTAATGGTTCTGGAAAAGTATAAAATACTTTCATCATTCCAATATTTGGGTTTATAGCAGGTACGTCAACTGAAAATACAGTATCAGACTTGACGAATCACATAGTTAATGAGATAGACAATCATATGAAGGTGATAGGTATTTTTGAGCCTTCCTAAAGCGTTCGACAATGTATCTGTATCCTCACTTATACTCGTAAGTAAGCTTGAACATATTGGGATACGTGATAACACTTTACTTCTGATGGAGGATTATTAAAAAGGAAGAACCCAGAGGACCAAGATTGGTAATATAACAAGTATCTATAGTTTTTGGAGGACTTTCCCGCAGGAAAGCGTATTGGGGCTCACTTTGTTTTCAATATATATCAACGATTTATGTAATCTCAAATTGGAACAGTGCAATATCATTTCATATGCCGAAGAAACTGCTCTAACCTTTGTGGGTAAAAACTGGAAGAGGTTCGAACTCATGCAGAATAAGGGCTAAGACTAGTCACTCGGTAGTGGAGGGACAACTTACTTTCTCTTAATAGTGAGAAATCTAAGTTTGTGATGTTTAGTTGAACGCAGAATTATCCCGGATATAAAGGTAAAAGTGCATTCGAACTGCCTAGCCCTTACCTGTACTGTAACATACCAAAATTAGAGTGTGTTAAATGCATAAAATACTTAGGAGTCCTTTCCATTATATTTGGACCCTTGATTGAACTGGAGAACCCACATAGTTAAACTCATCAGTAGAAAGTTAATTAATATTTGTTTTTAAATATTTACGTGAGTTGCTGATCGTACGTTAGTCGTAAACGTATTTAAGATACTCTGCAATACAGTTCTTGCGTACTGTAATATAACCTGGGATGAAGCATGTACTATGTATATACGAAAGCCAGCGCTTTAGAACGTGCTCAAAGAGCACTAGGTAAGCAACATGCAAGCCACGTATGTATTCCACCGTTGATTTGTATAAGGATTGGGGATTATAACAGTTCGCCAGCTTTTTATTCTTGACCTTCTTATAGCCATACAGAAACAATCATCTTTAGATGAATGATTAATTTCCTCAACTAAACGAAAAGAAAAAACGCTTTTCGAACACAGATATTTTATACAAAATCGGCAAAACGTCACCAATTCTTGAGTACATTTTTTATATAATAAGGCGGCTCAGTTTTTCTTCAGTTTATATACAATATATCGACATGTAAAACACGACAAGTTTTCAGGGGCAGGAAGCGCGCGCGACGCGGAATCAAAGCGCGGGCGGACGTTACTGCGCGAGAGCAGTCGACAGCTCGAACAGTCAGTGTATGTCTGGCTGGCGACTGCTTGACTGCATAATATATTACAACAGTAGATAATATATTACAACCCACGTCACAAGATTTATTCTTAGTGTGGGCTTAGCGAGTCATAGGCGCTGTGCCCACCTAAGCAACGTGGCACGTGATATGGCAAGTGATCTGACATGGAACTTGCCACTAGCACTAACATTGAAAGAATAAATATATGAAGGAATATTAATTGAATTGAATGGAGTAGCGCCCATTCACATGGCGTTCCGTGACACGACCTGACATGCCACTCAGCGTGTAACGCAACGAAGTGACGCGTGACACGTAACTTGTAGTGACTTGCTAGTAAAATGAAGGAAGATCTACTATTTAATAAAAAAAATATTAATTTATTCTTGGTTCTCTAAATATGGTCTACTGTTCAACTAAATATAGGTTCTCAATTTTTTGAGTATCAGTTAATTTAAAATGTTTCTTTTTTCATTCTATAAAATGTCTTAAATTCTTTATCTTTATTCGTTATCTATTTTCTACCGACTTCCAAAAAGGATGTTACTGATTATGTTTGTTACCTCATTACTTTCGATAGGGTAAACCGCTTCTCAAAATTCTTTTTTTGTTTGAAAGCTGGTGCTTCCCGTGTGGTCATCAAAATTTCATCAAATTCAGTCTTGTACTTTTTGAGTTACACTCCAATAACTGAATAGAATGGAAGTCGGTATTGAATTATTAAAATCTGCCACCACATTGAATTATTAAGATCTGCCACCGGAACAGTCTTTGCCCATTTTGAATACCTACCTATTTATGCATGAGCATGATCTTCATCAGACGACGACATAGTTGTACTCTAATAATTATGTTTCTGGCATTTTAATGTTATTTTGACGGCCAGTACGTATTAGCGCGAACGCAGCCGGGTGCGCAAGTAGGTACTCCATGAAGAAGTGGCCCGTACGGTCACGAAACCAGGCGAGATATTCGACTATACGTACCGCGTAAGTTAAACCGTCAAAATAACTTTAAAATGTGTAATACTTGCGAAAGTTTCAATCAAGTTATAATATATTATGTTTCTGGCATGTTACACTAGTGGGTCAATCGAATGTCGTGCCCGCCAGAATCATGTTACATGCCAGAGGATAATCACGTTGCTGTCACAGTGCTTAGCACAGCGCTGGGCACACTACCTACGTTTTATTTGTTTCCTTTGTGTAACAAATTACTTTTGCTAATTAAGTCCTGTAGGTATTTATCTTTTTGTAAGATGTAATGTGTGCCAGTAAATCGTAATAATAATTAATTATTAGGCTTTATTATAACTGTAGGTATACAATCCTGAAATTGGCGCTTTCCATAATTTGTGTTTATGTCATTTCAGCTGATGACATTTTGCCCGTTGGGTCGATACGGGTAAACTCATTAAACGAGCTATTCCTCTCACCAGCCCTAAAGGATCTGCTAGATTTCTCCATGACCAGACAAACCATTGGACCACGGCCAGTTCTGAATACTAAGAGCAAGATCTTCGAATTGGATTCATGCAGGACAATTGGAAAGGTACATTAGAAGAGAACTTCTTCACTAGTGTGTGATTATATATTTTCCAAAACGGTTGGATTAAAATATATAAGCGCTGAATGCTCGCAATGTTACAAAAAAACCGGTCAAGTGCGAGTTGGACTCTCGCAACGAGGGTTCCGTACATTATATAAGAAAGCATTTTACATTATCGATCTAATTAAAAGACAAACTTAACATTGCCGTTCGAACCCTAGACATGATTATAGCACCAACCGCAAATAATAAGTTTGTAACGTCGTATTATATGGGTGATGATGAGTTTAATAGAATCAATACTATATTATGTTATTGTCGTGTCACAATTGTATGTTGGTTCCAGTCCCCCATGGACTAGGGGTGAAATTTGGATAAATAGAAGATGCTAGCATCCACATTTCCGTTTACTCCCACCTGTTCTGTTGAGTAGTTCTGTTGACAGAACTACCACCCTTATAAGCAACCCTAATAAGCAATATCATCGTGTTCATTTAGCTAGATTAACACGATTATTGCTTATTCTATAGGCAGCATAACCACTAGCTTACCCTAGTGCTGGATAGGGTTTTCAGCTGAAGAGACCAGGTGAACGTTATGACCAGGCCGTCTTGTGGAAGAAATGTACCTTTACTCGTGTATGTTTCGTCGGTGGCAGAATGAGAATATCGACAGTTATATTGTATTATACAATTTTTATTTCGAGAAGCATCTTTGTATTTGTGCTTATCGTATACTTAAATCATCAAATAGTCTTTTAAAGGGGGTAATATACCTACTCGTATAATACGCGCGGGAATGAGATCTGAACCTGTTTGCGCGCACATCTCGAGGCGAATAATTAAACAAAAAGTACCTGTCGTAACGTGAGCGTAGGTTGGATCTAAGTTTTTGGTCGGGCATAGGAACCCGGTCGTGTTCCTCTTCTTGATTATCTCCACTTTGATTACAAACAAAACGTACAAATACTTTGAAACTCGACAGACCTCTATAGTTCCGAAGTTATTTACTTGCAAAGGCAGCTGCTGATCATAATCTAGGGATTCTGCTTTGCTTAAATTGTTAGTTATGTCTAGGTTTATAAGGATGTAGTGTGATGCCTGACGTAATCATCTCGCCACACCATGGTGGTTGATTTACTATGGCCTTTTCTACAGGGATACATTGGTATCACTACAGTAATTAAACTCGCCTTTTTTACCATACCGCTACTCGTTCCTGAAAAAAGGACAGATAGATAGACGACAACAAAGTGATCGTCAAATCTTATGTCTCACATTATAATTCGTAAATTTAGCCCTCACCAAATGCCAGTGCTAAGTGTAATTCAGGAATTGTTTTTCTGAGTTATCAGCCTAAACGCCATGATCCAGCTATAGTGTCCACATTAAATTTGTTGATTTCTTGGACTTTCGCGATTCTTATAAATTGAAATTAAACAGCTTTGAACGGATTAAATCGCGTATATTTCATATTATTAATATCCCGAGGTTTCGCATAGTAACACTTTTCAGTGAACATGGTGACAGTTAGGTCTGTTAATGAGTTATGGAGTATCGGGATAATAATAACAAAAAAATGTACGCGATTTTAAGTTGTTTAATTTCTTCCTGTATAAAGTGGTTTATATTGTAAACATATTATGTTGTTTAGGTGTGTCTCATATACACGGGCGGCTCTTGGTCGGTGTGGCTCGCTACGCGCGAAGGCGCTTGGGGCTGGCTCGCAGACTCGTTCACTCACTACTTTAGGATGGCACTGGTTCACATGGGCCTGCCGGGATGGCAAGCCGCCTTCGCTAATCTTCCGCTGATTCCTTGGGCCGAGGTATGCTTTGCAGAGCTGTAGGTACCCAACGAAGTTAACATGGTAGTTTGTCTTCTGATACTCTTTTTTCTGGTCTAGTCTATGGCTTTTAGCGCTGAACCGAAATGTTAGGTGGCTGTGTAGTATCATGACCGCAGTTATTGATTTTTTTCTGAGGTGCCCTCCAAAGTCTCCAAACCTAAAACGTATCAGGCATTAGAATTCTTCATCAAAAGTCTGTCTTGGTACCTACATGGGACACCAATGAATCGCCAGAAGTTTTGCTTTCCAACCAGAAGTACGCAAGCATTAATGTGTAAATTATTACGTCATGTGGCATAAAAATCTGCTTTGTCCGATCACATAAGTTTGATAAACCTAACATCAGAGAAAGATAAATCATATAATTTTATACTAGATTTGATGCTATAAGTACCACGCCCGCCCTTGTTGTTGACTGTTACAGGTAGTGTTTGTTGAAGTTTTGCTTACCTACATGGCGCATTGCGCTCGTATAACCTTCATTGTCCATTGGTCTTTTGAGTCCCATGTCATTTGCCCAGTAATTTTACTTGCTAAATTGCCACTCACACCCAAACACAGTTACGCTACGGACTACTGTTTAGCGGCAGAAAGTCTACACTTTGACCTTAGTTACAAGGCTGCTCAAGCTGGTAAACGATGGCGTTCTCTTACATAATTTACGATTCGCATTCCATTCCGATGGCGGAAGGATAATTATTTTACTCCTCTTATGGACTAAAATGTCTTCTTATTGACCGAGCGAACGAAGCGTCTTTAATTGACCAAATTGACTTTCATTTCTCCGTATGTTTGTTAGGTTTTTTACGTCTTCCTGTACAGGTCGCATTTTTCATTTCAACCAATCTTGACGAAACTTGGTATGCATGTTCTACTATTTAATAAAAAAAAATATTGCAGGCAATTGAGCGGAATTATTTTTCTTAAATAGGGGAGAAGTTTGTTGCGGTGGTCTTTACCGATTTGGTACACACATTAGGAATATGAGCATAATTTGGTCAAGTGGGTTCCAAGATACTAGGTTGTGAAGTACTGCGAAAAATTGCCGCTGATACCTAAGACTATGTGTTCGCGAGGTCTGCTCTTCGCAGAACTTCTAGTAATATTATTTTAACTTTTACGTTCCGTTTGATTAATAATATCGTTTTAGCAATTATTCCTACTCCTCGCTCCGCATTTGCTGGAAAAGTCGGAAACCGAGAGCAGCAGCCTGGTGACTGTCGGCGTCAGCGAGACTGGTTTGAACCACATCGACCCTAACATATTTAAGACGTCAGTGCGCCATCACAAGAACTCTATTCGACAGTCTAATCAGTGAAAAATAGTCATAAAATTTGGATAGGGTAGTCGGATCAGTAGATGAACTGAGAAATGTACTCATAGTATTCGATTACTGGTCTAAAAGAGACATAAATGTTATTTGTGAACCAGTATTCAGAATTAACCTTGCCCTGTAAATTTTGTTTATATATTGTAGATTGGATGTTTGAATTTTTATTGATGTTTTACATTGCTTTTGGATACATAATTCTATAAACCAAAATGTGAACGGAGGTTAATTACGGAAAAATCGTCGTTTTGACATGTTGTTACTACTGTTTATGATTATTTCCAACGTTAAATTTTTAAATTATTAATGTTACTGGTTCATAAAAATAACTTTAAACCCATACTATGAACAACTGATTTGAGAATGTTTCAATAAAATTGTTGTGTAACTTTTTTAGGATTCTTCGTGATTCCCTTACCAATTTCGTTGGCCAAACAAACTGTTGTTTTATTATAAAATTAGTTAAATAGATATGTACTCTTACATATTTACTTAGATTTTATAAATAGGATTCAATGATGTACTTCTTTTCTATTAATTCTTTTTAGTTTACACAAGAAACTTCATACCTGTCATAATAATGTAATATAATAATCATGATCATTATCTACTTATGGAAGCTCGAAAATCTTTCTCATTTGTGTCGATAAATACCAAAAGCGCCTAAGTCACGTCTAACAATTTTATGGGGAATGACGTTTTTTGACAATTTCAACTTTTACCTATAAAATCTTTAGAAATAATGTTCAGTGATACAAATACTTAGCTGGCAATGCCAAATAAATACACAGCAAAATAAGTTCTCTTAGAAAAACATTAAAAATTGATGAAATAAGTATGGACTTAAGCGGATATGATCTAACAGTAATGGATTTAGTCGGTTTTGATAAATAGGGCATTGGACATTGGCGAGTATGAAATAGAATACTAGGACTTAGGCATGAATGATGTAATTTAATTAATCAGGGGACGAACTCAGGATATACAATAAAAAAGATTAGAATTATATTATTTAGTCAGTTTATGTAGAAAATTAAGGTCAACGAAGAAAAAAAGGTCAAACAAAGTCAAATATCTCTTCCGGAATATGCTGGTCTGGTAAAAAAGAATCTCCGTTATCCGCATTTTCGATATCCTGATTAGGTGCAGATAGGACATTTTTGAAATATTGTAATTCTGAAATATCTCTCCACTGTTCACCAAAGTGTTTAATTAATAATTTATTCACGTCATCACGCTTTTCTTGTTTGATGGCAACAGTCCCCTGTAGTCTTTCGGGTAATATTTGCGAAATCTTTTTTCCTCTTTTTGTAATTGGCAAGAGTTGCCCAATTTCATTTCTGTAAGACAATTCACCACGTACAAAAAATTCTTGACTCTTTTTCGATCACAATTTTTTTACACTTGCTTATTTGGAAGTGCAGGCTCTGGGTATGTTTTAATACGCTTTTGGAAGCCTCCTTCCAGTCGAACACTGGCACTTCATCAACTACACGAAAGATAGTCGCGTTAGATGACATTAAACTAATATAGTCATCTGGATTTAAAATGTTTTCTATTCGTCTAATTTTTTTTTCGGTTAGCGCAAAAACTCTGTCCGGAGGTATGAAGCTGTGGCCGGTTACTGGAAAAATTATCTCAACTTTGGAAATATCATACTGCGTGTCGTGTAGCCATTTACAAACCATCCCAATTAATGTCGAGTTCTTATTCTGGCCACCACAACCATCGGCCATAAGTCTGACGATTTTTTTCCCTTCCATATTCAATCGATTCAGGCAGTGATAAACACATGATGATATTTCGTTGGAACCTTTTAATGCCGTATCTTCAGTCCACACATATGAGCTGACATTTTCACTCGTCAAACTGGATTTGGAGTTGTATATGTATAACTGCCTCGAATAGTAAGTCGATTGATCGGGCACCCTGGGCATTGGTAATTTTTTTTGGCAGTCGAATGATAAAATAAGTATTTCTGGGTCTTCATCTTTTAATAGTTGGAAAAAGCATTTTGCTCGTGTCTTGTGAATTAAATATTGCGCACGTATGGTTTCTTTTTCTGCGCTGCTTGGGGTCCTTTTTAGTTTTTCCAAAAACTGCAGGCAATCGGAGCAAACATCTTGTCTGGGCGATCCAAACCCGATGTTGAAAGTGGTATTGAAAACCTTTCTAAAATAAGATTTTGTTACCGAAAATCCGGGCATGGCTTGATCTTCGTACATTTTGTACATCTTAGAAATATTGAGACTCGGGTCGAGGTAAATTCTCTGTTTAATTTTGCCCCTGCAGTAATGTGAATCCAAAGGTTTGAATTTTTTTATGAATTTCTGAACGGACTCTAATTTTGATCTGAATGCAAATTTCTTGCGGTCTCCTCCTCTTCTCTCAGATGCACTAGTTCCAGTTTCAGAAAATCTTTTAGTGACGCCTTTTATTCTCCCCTGTTTTATACTCAGAATGTCACAAAAGGCTTGCAGGCATACGGGAATAAGTTCTTTACTCTTGTGATCAGGAACAAAGAAATGGTTAGAAAAACATTTTGGGTTTCTAGCATTTTTTCTGGGTCGCTTTCGGAGCACTGGCTTTGTACTTATATATTTTATCAAAAAATTATCTTGGTCAGTTTTTTTTGTTGCTGCTATAGAATTTTTTATGGAAATGGAAAAGGCTATTAGAAGTCAAAGTTTCACTGTTTGGGACATTTGGGCTTTTTAGGTAAAGATTTTGCCGACCTGTAAACAAAAATATAATTAATTTAGGATAATAATAAAAAACACAAAGTATGGTCGTAGACGATGAAGTTCCGATTTGTTACGTTGGTAAGTAAGCCATTTTACTGGAATTTAAAAGTAAAAAAAAAAAGTGTAGGTACATACATACATAACATACCTAATTACGTACCTCAAAAATAAATAAGTCCATTGGTATTTATTTCACTGATTTAAAAAAGTCGTACGAACGAATAGCAATCTATTAATCCCTACAACCAAAACGGTCCGGCCCTGTTCAAAACCGTGACGTCATCG
Organism: Selenia dentaria; assembly: GCA_917880725.1. NCBI lineage: Eukaryota > Metazoa > Arthropoda > Insecta > Lepidoptera > Geometridae > Selenia > Selenia dentaria. The sequence goes on along the minus strand of OU862882.1, from coordinate 8,989,891 downwards.
TTATCTATGGGTACTTCAACGTACTACTTTTAGAAATTAATCAGATTTAGTGCTTATAACTACTTAAAACTTACCGGTTTTCTTTAATGTTTTGCTTGCTATTGGTTTTCTGCTTCTTCCTTGCTAACTCTGGCGGCACAGTATTTATTAGATATTCCATTATTAATTAAAAACACGGAATAACGCAGTGTCTCGCATGACAATAAAACAGGAATGGTGGCCACGACAGTCTAGAGACGGCGTGTGATTGGTTCTAATGGACTTAGGCATTAATGATTTGCAACCTACGTGCGACTTAGGCTGGATTGAAAAAATGTTTCGACTTTGACCCTTATTTTCTTCGTGAAGCTGTGGACATAGGTTAAATTGATTTTGTCACAAAAGTCCGCCATATTTAGTTGAATTAAATGAACAAAGAAAAGTTGAAATGAACGGAACTGGACTTAGGCAAGTTTGATATCTATCGACACATTTAAAATAATGTTTTTTTTTTTATATAAAAAATATGCCTTTCATTTTTCTTTAGTTCATAAATAACCTACGAATAATAATAAGTCAGGAAGCATAATTCAGAACAAATTCCACACAAAAAGTGGCCCTTTAAACCAAAACGACGTATGATTCCAAATACGAATTACTTCCGAGGTTACAAATAGACATGTTCGGTGATTGGTTTAAATTCAGAAGGAAAGCAGGGATTGGCTCACACGCGTGCTGCAACGTCTACTATGACAATTGAGTCGTAGCGGCGTAGACGATGTAATGCAACAAGTGGATTGGGCCAAGTCAATAATATACACAATGTTTTTTATTACTTTTTTTTTATATCGGTTACTTTTTAAAATTCAGTGAACTTTATGTCCCGCAAAATATATATATAAGTTTTCGTTTAGAAGTAATTAGAAGAGACTCTTTTTCCGCAATGTAGTAAAGTGAGATTAAATAACCAAAAATATATTTAACTAGCTGGTGCCCGCGACTACGTCTGCGCAGGGTTAGTACTTCGAGTAGCTTATTATCTTCTCCAAGGCCTCACCCTGACCAGACATCCATCTAAAAATACCAAAATATCATAAAATATGTACATGGTCAAACGCCATTGTTATATTAGAAATCCAAGAGAAAAAATAAATACTAAGCGTATCAATCAGTAAACACTAATAATAAAAGATAGGAATTACGAGTACATACAAATATAAAATTATTCACCATTAAAAAAACTGTCATTACATTTCATCACCCTTGACGGTATTTGTGTTACATTTCATCCCCTTGAGTATAGTGTATCGAGCTTTCAAAATACGAGCGACACAAACTTAAGGCACAAACAAAAATACAAACTTAACTTAAATATAGGCGTTGAAAACACCGCTGCTTACCCCTTCGAGAATATATAAGCGAAACCATTTGTTATGTTGTGTTTAAAAATAACATGTAAGTATTGCGGGCGATTCACTCAAGACCGCTAGATTGATGTTTCACCTAATCGTGATGCCGGAATCGCTCGACTACACTCGGCTGAACAAAAAAGACGGATGACATGCCAACTCTATCGCCAAGCACGTCTAGTGTGTCGAGCTAGCAAAATCATTGCATGCTTTTGACTCGAGGTGCGTTCGTTTAGCAATGAGGGCATTGGTGACGTTGCAATTGTTGGCTTTTTTGTCAAAGCGTTCGTAAAGCTCAAAACCGTTTTTATTGCCGCTATTCCCACACTGTACTCGAACGCTAAGCCGTGCATAAGACCTAAAATCGCACGATTGTGCTGTGAAATAGATAGTTGTCAAAAAACGATCAAAAACAACCGCAGCTCCGGACGTGGGTTAATAATTGTACTTTTCGGTGGCATAAATAACTCTTTTTTAGCTTTGCGGACGGTGGACAAATGAGCCCTAAACGACATTTTCACCCACAAATTTCCAATTCGAACGCCATTGTGAGCGTTTTAGCGTTATTTTCGTCAACTTGGGGCTATTCGAACGTACTATATAATCTATCAGAAACTGACACAACTTTGACAGAACTCTATTGACAGAAAGAAAGTCATCATTATGATCTTGGCGTCGGCGGAGATCTTGTTATTTTTTCTATGCTGTACACAAAAATATTAGGCCGTTTCACCCGCGCGGTGATAGATGATAATGATGATGAAAATTTGCCTATGTGCTATTCCAGACTATAATCTATCTCTGTGACAAATTTCAATCAGATCCGTTCAGCCATTCTGCCGTTATTGAGTAACAAACATTCATTAAAATCATCCATCCATCCAAACTTTCACATCATTTATAATATTAGTGGGATATAAGTAGGAAGTAGGATAGGATATTCGTTATTTGCCTGGTGGACGTTTTTCAGTGGTCGCAGAATACCTTCATTATCAATTATTTTAGAAAAGGATTGTGTTAATATTACTGACAGATTTATGAGCACCTCAAGTAAACCACTTCAAAATTTGCAGCAGGGTGAATTTTCTTTAGCTTGAAAAATTAAACGTACTTACGTAATTCAACCAAACAATGAACTATTTTTAATGCTATATTATGCAACTGTAGGTAATCGATTATTACTGTTAATTGTTAATTTTCTGTAGTATTTTTTAGAGATGTTGATTTTTTTTCGGGACGAATCATCAGCGTTAAAATGCTTAATATAAGATTTGATATACATAATAATATAACTAAAAAAACAGTGGTACTTACTGTACAAACTGGGAGGATTTGCAGTTTTGTGTAACATGGTACATATACAATATCTTTAAATTTTTTTTTTATTTTTTTTCTTCAAAATGAACGGAGTAAGTATATAGGGTGTTTGGTAGAGGGACCGACATACCAAATGAGCGTGTTCGGGGGCCCACATGGAGAATACAAGTTGGCCAAAAAAAATCCCAGACCCCCAATTTTTTCAACTTTATTTGTGAATTTTCCCTTTTTCTCCGAAATCGTACCTATTTACCACCATTACCATTCAAAATCCAGGTATCCAATTTTGCTTTGCTTGGCCAGAAGGTGTATAGAAACCAAATTCAACTAAAAACATCCTGTCTAAAACAGATTTTACAAATGTTATGGTGGTAAATAGGTACGATTTCGTAGAAAAAGGGAAAATTCACAAAAAATGTTTAAAAAAATTGGGGGGTCTGGGATTTTTTTTAGCCAACTTGTATTCTCCAAGTGGGCCCCCGAACACGCTCATTTGGTATTACGGTCCCTCTACCAAACACCCTGTATAATGCTGGTTTTCACAGGCATCTAGTGATACTCTTGTCTTTCTAGCTTAAGTGCAGAGAGGCATTTATTTTACTGCATTGGATCGGCAAGGAAATGAAAATAAAACAAAATAAGCAAAATACATTGCTGTTACATTTCAATATTCAGTTCTGTAAAAAAATATACATGGGGATCTTCACTGCCAATTTATCACGCCAGATGGCGCATCGTCGGGATGGCCATTGAAACCTGTCAGTTCCATACATTTTGTAACCTTACATGCAGTAAACAATAATTTTCTCCAAATATGCCTTTGTGTGCTGTACCAGGATGTAATAATAACGGTGTACATTTATTTTCCAAAGATCCACTATAAAAAAGTGGTTAATCTGTGTTGAGTCAAATAATAATAATTAAATTACAACTAAATAACACTCTAATCTAAAACAGAACACGGTTAACCGTTTGCGTACCAGAGACGTACATTTACGTCCATTTCATTCATACAGCTTTTGTTTTAATTATCACGGTATATGAAGGATTAAAAGTAAATAATTAATTAGATAGTGGGTACCTCTCAACAAGATCTGCTTTCTTTCCAGTCATCTTTCCTCGTCGATTTTTTAGTTCACCTTTCAATTTTATAAGCTTCCAGGTAGCATACGTCTTGAAAGTAACGATGGTTGATCGGTTTCAACACAAAAAAAATATTTTTTTCCTAAAAAAACAAAGCGACACTAACATTGCAGTGGCCATCTCGCCGCTAGCGCCCTCTGCGTTGAGCTTTGCGTGTGGATCCCCATTAAACTAAAATAGACTGACTTTATTTTGCATAGTATTGACCATCTCGGTTTGTATACGTATTTGAACATCTTTGAATATAAATATATTTTTGCTACTACGTACTAATAAAAGTGATTCCTGTACATTTTAATCTTGTATGGATCCTGCACCACTACACAACACATGCTGGCATGATGATTCACAGCTGTAGTTCACAATGATAAAAATTAAAATGTATGCGAAGATTTCACGTGTGCTCGCTTGCAAGAAAAATGTCCGACTGATGTCGTACCGAACACGACTTTTAAGCCCCGCCTACTTGAACACGACTTTTAAGCCCCGCCTACTTGAACACGACTTTTGTTGCGTCATTTTTTTAACGCAGTTACTGTTCCTGACTTATTATTATTCGTAGTAAATAACGCTGATTTTGTTCAGAATTAGTTCCAAACCGTTGACAGTTGGAACCAAGGGCACCTTTTTGATATTTTTTTGCAATTTTAACATGATTAAAATTAATTTTAAGTAAAAACAGTTTAAGTCTTTATTGTACCACATATCTATCTAATTATACAAACAAAACTATTGAATATTTATTGCATCGGAGATTTGTTAAAAAATAAAACAAAGTGAATTCCGCTTAACCGTTCATCTATTGCTCCAACTACCCTATTTCCCGTTGATCGACACACTTATTAATCGGTTCGATGGGATATTTTCATAATTTACACACACATACATATTATACCAATGTAACAGTCAGAAATCGGACTTAAAATCACTTTGTATGGACCTTACTAGTTACTTAGCCAATTGCCCAGGCCTAGTAAATAACAGCTTGAAAGCAGTTATTTTGAGGTATCTATTACGTATAAGGTGTAATTATAAACGTAGAGTAATTTTGTTGTAAAAATTATACGTTTCTTGATTAATTAAGATAGCTTCAAACTATTCAAGAAAAAAAAATCACACGTGACTTATATGTCAACAGATTTTTTTCTTATTCAGGATTAAATTAATTTTATTTGCTTATATAAAAAATCACAAGTCTTATTTAATGTTAACAAAACTGTATTCCAATTTTATTACCTAGGTCCCTTACCTACCTTAGGTCGCTCTTTACTGTCGTCATTTCTCATTGACCTTATAGTTGGTCGATCGGACAAAGGGAAAGTAACATCAAATATTAATATAAAAAAATTATATAAAATAATAGTGTAGCTGTTCTGTTCATACCAGATAAATTGTTTTGTTGGACATTTTTTACGGGTTACCTACCCAATCAAAATTGTCTACATGTATACAATACTAATAAAATTTAACATTTTACTGTCAGTTACAGCATTTTTATTTTAAACTAGCTGACCCGCCAGCGGCTTGGTCTTGGTGTAGTGGAAGTGCCATTTTGGAACCTCGAGGTCATGGGTTCGATCCCGGTTTGGACAGTTATTGGGTTTTTCTGAGAAATGAAAATGTTCTCAATAACAGTCCGAAGACTGGAACAGTGCCTCGTAGATGGAAATAGGCTCGCCCCTGTTACATGATCACATGACCAAAAACATATATGGTGAAACGTGTACGTATGTTGTGTTTAAAAATAAAACATGTAAATATTGCGGGCGATTCACTCAGGACGGTTTTTTGATGTTTCACCTCCGTGGTGATGGCGGAATCGCTCGATTACAGTCGGCTGAACAACAAAGATAGATGGATGACATGCGGTCTCCATCGCCGAGAACGTTGTCAAAATCATTGCGTGCTTTTGACTATCAGAAACTGACACATCTTTGACAGAAATATAAGACAATTAGGTTGGGTTCGCGATATTATCATTTTCCTCCAAAAGTTTATGAAACTACCATGGAACAGACACTGGCAGAATTGCAATAAGCAGACACGCCATTAACAAAGAAGTCAAGTCAAGTCTTATCATTTTTGTTGAGTTTCAGAACGCGACATGCGATTCTCAAACGCACACTATTTTGATAGATATGATTGAATGAAAATTGAACTTTGTGTAGCGATAATTAAGAATTGCAAATATGTTTAGCACTTTCGTATCTGGGAGATTGGCTTCACTAACATGGCTGTTCAAAAAAGCTCGGTTGTAGTTGTTACAAAAAAAAAGGTAATCCCTCCAGTTCAATTGTTAATAGGTTCTCACTTTATCCCTCAAGTTAATTGCACAAAATTTTTAGGTATCAAACTTGACTCTAGAATGTCTGGGATTCCTCACTTTGATTATATCTCCCAAAAGTGCGAAAAATGTGTCAACGTATTACGATCCCTTTCTGGAGTATGGTGGGGTTCCCACCCTTATTCTCAAAAGTTGTTATACAACACTATAGTCCGGAGCCATTGGGAGTTGGCTGTTTCTTATTAAATCTATGTAACAAATCTGGTCAGGTTAAAATATTTAAAATCCAATCTAAATGTTTGCGTATAATCCTTGGTGCAATGAAATCTTCTCCTATAAATGCCATGCAGGTTGAATGTGGTGAACCCCCTCTAAATATACGCAGGCAGTTTCTTTCGGATAGGTTTTTCTTTAAACTGGTTCAAAATTCTAATCACCCTCTACTCCCTAATTTAAGCATTCTGGTAAACCTTTACGGTTCTCAGGTCTCAGATAATATTCCTTGTCTTCTTCATAGCTTTATTAAATTTACTAGACTCCCATGCCCTGTTTATCAGTTTCCATCCAATCCCCTTTACTTAATTTCTTACCAAGCTCTCATATTTCATCCTGATATTCGTCTGAACTCTGGTATTGATAAAGATTCGGTCAACCCCCGTGGGTTATTCAGTGAACTTATATATTCTCAGTTTTTAGGAAAGCACATTTTTTTCACTGATGCTTCCAAATTATCCGATGAAAGTGTTGTTGGGGCAGCAGTTTGGTTTCCTTCTTCCAAAATTATTTTGAGTTTTAAATGTCCTTCTCATGCTTCAGTCTTTTCAGGCGAAGCTCTTGCTGTCTTGGAAGCGATTCGTTACATAAAGTCTCACAAGCTAAACAATTCCATAGTTTTCTCTGATTCTAAAAGTTGCCTTCAATCCATTTTATCCAACCCCTTCCGCTGTTCTTCTCGCTTCCCCCTAATTCTTCAGATAAAACAATGTTTATTTGAGTGCCACAGTATGGGTTTAAAGGTTGTTCTTGCCTGGATAATGACACTGCGGATTCATGTGCCAAGGCTGCTTTAAATATTGGTTCTCTGGAACATTTCAAGCTATATTCTCACGATCTCTCTCTTCTCCCTAAATCTCATCTACATGATTCTTGGTCCAAATACTGGGAATCATCAAAAGTTCTAAAAAGAAAGTATTATGGCGACATTCAACCGTTTCTTCCCAAAATTCCTTGGTTTTTTAAATTTCGCAAATTCAGCAAAGTCACTACATCGACGGTCTGCCGCCTCCGGCTGGGACAGGCTTGTACCCCCGTTCACTTGGCCAAACTGAGGATTCGGGATAGTTCGTTATGCGAATGTAGCTTAGATGAAGGAGACTATGATCATATTTTCTTTAGCTGTCCAAATTTGAAATATTCACTGTATGATATTCTTCCACAAAAAATATCCCGTCCTATTTCATTCAAATCTCTTCTGTCCCTTACTTTTTCTTCTTTAATTATCTGTATATTATGTAATTACATTAGTAGAAATAAAATTAAATAATAATATATTCCTTAATATTTATTTTATAAATGTATGAATTTTTTTTAGTATTATTTTTATTATAAATGATATGATATTTTTGTTTTGAATTTTGTTCTTATTTATGTTGTGTTTGTGTGTTTTAGAGTAATCACTGGAGTGGAACAGTTTGTTTGATTCTCTCTTCTAATCACCGACCATATTCTAAAACTTTACTTTAATTTCTCCTACAGTTTATGAAACTATCATGTAACAGATACTGGCAAAGTTGCGACACTCAAACAAGTCGCAGGAGCCATACACAAAGAATCTAATCTATTATCATTTTTGTTGAGTTTCCGAACGCGACATGCGATTCTCAAACGCACACTGTTTTGATAGATATGATTGAATGAAAATTGAACTTTGTGTAGCAACAATTAAGTGCAAATTGACTCTGGCGTTAGGAACACACCTATAAAATGCTTAGACAACAGTGAGTACTTGTAATTTAAATAGAATTTTATCGAATAGCAATAAAGCTCAAATTGACTCTACATGTTAGTTAGAAAACTTTTGTTTGGGAAAAAGAAACGGGCTGTTTTTAGGGTTTTCCCGGAAATTATTCGATTTTTTCTCACCTTTTAAATCTTCCCTAGACCTCCACGAACATTTCAAGACCAAGATAATATAAATCCATTCAGCCGTTCTCGAGTTTTAGCGACACTAACGAACAGCAATTGATTTATAAATATATATATTTATATATATATATATATATATATATATATATATATATATACATTTAGATACACATTATAGATATAGATATATATATATATATATATATATATATATAAAATGCTTAGACAACAGTGAGTACTTGTAATTTAAATAGAATTTTATCGAATAGCAATAAAGCTCAAATTGACTCTACATGTTAGTTAGAAAACTTTTGTTTGGGAAAAAGAAACGGGCTGTTTTTAGGGTTTTCCCGGAAATTATTCGATTTTTTCTCACCTTTTAAATCTTCCCTAGACCTCCACGAACATTTCAAGACCAAGATAATATAAATCCATTCAGCCGTTCTCGAGTTTTAGCGACACTAACGAACAGCAATTGATTTATAAATATATATATATATATATATATATATATATATATATATATATATATCTATAATATATATATAGACTAGACTAGCTGCGCCCCGTGGTTTTGGTGGTGGTATACATTATAAATCATATCATCATCATATATCAATATAAATAACTGATAGATCTATATAATAATATGTTTAATTTGTTAAATAGATACACCCATAGAGTTTTCAATCATAATTAAAATTAGGTATACAGAGGTCAGGTTACTATAATGCACCTATTAACCTACTTACGATCAACCTACATAGGTATGTAAGTAAGTAGAACATCCATTGCAAAATAAAAAAATCAACTGTCATAGATCATTTTGCTGTAGCCAATCAGAGCGCAGAACTCGTGTCTAGCAAATAATGTACTGCAGAGGTCCGTCTGATACGTAGTATCTTTAGTTTGTGATTATTACTTATTACTACCATGACAACTCTTTAGATCTCTCGGTAGAGTAAAATATTCCTTGCTTTAGATACTTACTCTTAGGAATGAGATGAATGAAGTGAAGCATAACCACAGAAAATTTATTTCAGTCATAGGCTAAAATATATACTAGATTTGAGGACTCAGATAGTGCGCTCGAATAGACCACTGTTGGCAAAAATAACGCTAAAAACGCTCACATGGGGCGTTCGAATTGGGAATCTGTGGGTGAAAATGTCGTTCATGTCTCTTTTTGTTCAGCGTTCGGAAAGCTAAAAAAGAGTTATTTTTGCCACCGAAAAGTGCAATTTTTGACCCACGTCCGGAGCATGGTTGTTTGTGATCGTTTTTTGATAACTATTTATTTGACAGCATAATCATGCGATTTTAGGTCTTATGCTCAGTTAAGCGTTCGAATAGGGTGTGGGCAAATGTGGCAAAAGTTGAAAAAAATAACGTTTTTGAGCTTTACGAACGCTATCAATCACCATATTACTCTGAAAAAGGAATCCAATGGAAATGCCATAATACGAAAAAAACGTGCATACCTACGCAGCTAAACATGGCGGCTTAGTGTTGTTAATACCACACCACACTTATCGATTGCACCGTATCTATCGATAAAACTATCGACACGAAACTAATATAGGCCAAATCAAACTTAATAGGGTCTTTGAAGTTTATAACCTGCACAAAGCACTTGCTGTGCAAATCTCTACTCCTTTCGCCGCTAACACATGAATAAATTGCTACTACTTAATTGACATCATCGACCAAAGAGTACTTATGTCTTCGACATGTATTGCGTCACAGCGGGGATACTCCCTTATAGTACCCTACTACGCGTACCAATGCAATGAGGACATTTAGAACAGGTCGATTTTTGTTGGAGGATTCAGTGTAAGGGCGATCATGACGCCAATGACGTCATGCGCAGTTTCGTTTAATCTACTATTTCCTTTTAACACAATTAACTGCACCCCCGCTTGACATGTTTATATGTACAACTCCAAAAAGTTTAATGTAACTTTGGGTTTACTCACCAATTCAAAGTTCTATTGGGCTTGCTGCATTCACGTTTAAATTTTTTGGTGTAAAAGTCGATCCGTATAGTGTAGAGTAAATATTAATAATGGAAACAGAGTTGGCTGAGTTGGTCTTTATAAGAAAGTCTGTAAGAACCGTTTAATTGCTGAGCACAAACTAGGCATTATCAAACACTGCGAGATGAGAATGTACAATCGAATGATAATCCTCAAAAAATTTAAGGATTAACTGGATTTACTTACCAATTCCAGGTTCTGTTGAGTGGCTGCATTTAGATTTTGATCTTTGGTTATAAGAGCTCGTTGGTGTCGAGTTTACGGTTGGTGATAACACTAAAATTTTATAAACCCGGTGACTCGCAAATCGCCATATTTGGCCAATAATACAACATATTTCACCTACCTATTTTTCCAGGAACTGCAACGTCGTAACGTTAAAATCACTGCAATATAAACAGTATATTTCTGTTAAGAAGCCATTAAAGTATCGAGGCCCTTTAATGGGCAATAAGAATAGTTTTGTAATATTATTCTCACCTGCACAAACGTTGATGGCACTGAATAATCTTTTAATCTGATAACTTATGGTTAAGTACAGCTTAGGGGCAGAACACTGGATGTTCTGCCCCTAAGCTGTCGTTAACCTGGAAAACAATGGTCTAACTATTGTGTCTGGTTCAACGACAGCTGAAGGAATCTTCATCAAAAGGCAAAGAACATAATATTATGTAAATGTTCTTTAAATATGAACTTAAATTTTCCTTTCCCTCTCTAACCTATTTTTTTGCTATGGTAACTTTGTGGACGTCTGAAAACTAAAAATAAAACTTGATATTTTAACAAATATGATCAGTTTTATTTTCTAATTATGTTGGTTCCATATTTAAAACTTTTATATGCATCCTCTGCAACTGCACTTGTAACTCTAAACGATCATTGATTAGCAGAGTGTGTGAATAAAATCTAAATCAATCAAAGTACAGAAGCAGTTTCGTGAATTTCCGATATAGAATCAAAAGATTTGAAACCTACAATGTTGGGGTTTTCACAGAAAATATCGATAAATAAATATGACAAGAACATCACTATTGTCTAAACAAATAAAATTCAAATTATATCAAAACCAATGATGTTATATATAAACGGAGGTAGATACGTCTTACTGCGCTCGGCTTGGTGACATCAACACAAGTTAGTTGTCTTGAGTCAACTTAGTTACATCCTGTCCCCCCCCCAGGGTTACCACATTGACGTGGCGGGGTAAGGAACCCAGGGGCCGCGCCGGCGTTGGAGTGCGCTGGCCGGCTCAGGCGGGGCCGCTCCTATGGGCTTTGACCGCCAAGTCCACATAGGAGTGGCGGGGTCCGGGCGCTTCGGCGCAGGCTCGAGGAGGGGGGCCCGGGCACTTTGGCGCAGGCTCGAGGAGGGGGGCCAGGGCACTTTGGTGCAGGCTCGAGGAGGTGGGGTCCGGGCGCTCGGCGCAGACTTGAGGAGGTGGGGTCGCTGGGGATTATCCCCTGTGGCTGACGTAGCAGGCAGTGGGGCTACGTATCCGACCCACCGCAGGGAGACCACGCGCGTCCAGACACGGGGAAGTCTGGCGCTCATTGTTGGCGGGTTTGGTCTCCGAGGTAGTTGCGGCGCGCCATGTGTTCTGGCGTGCCGCAAAGAGAAGGGTCCGGCAACGGACAGCCGCGGCGGGTTCGCGGTCGTGTGGAAAATCTGTCCCGCGTTCCCGCCAAAAGCGGCAGTGACGGAACACCCCGGGGTTTTGGTGGGTATACGGACTCCCACATAACCACCTACCTCCCCGTGGTAGGTGGTATCCATAAAGGATTTCCCCGGGACAAAAAAAAAAGTTCCATCCTGTCTGGCAACGATATAGCGCGTGTTCAACACTAAGGCTGGTTTTAGTGCTCGCCCGACCGTCCGCGCGTACCATCGGCCCTGACGATACGCATAATCGATCGTCAGTTTGTACCGTTTAGTGCTCAGATCAAACAAACTGGCCGGACTGATACAGTCACAAACACGTACACGAAATCGACGCATTTACAAATTGATTAATTGCTGTTTACTATCTCCGTAAACGTATTAGGAACAGAATACGTAGATATCACGTACACCCAATTGTCGCCCAAATAGCACTTCAAGGGGAGTTTACTACTTTATAGTCATTATTGCGCGAAGATGAAGAAATTTATTTAATTACATAAGAATATCGATTAAAAGTTTTGATGAATTATCAGTGAAATTACAAGACAACATCAAACATCTAAACTTATATGTATGCCATGTTTGATACCTATAAAATCAAATAAATTTATTGAAGTTTTGTACTAGCAGGATTCAATTTTTATTGACGATGACATACGCATCCGTACGGTCGGTCCACCGATCGGTGTAGCACTGGACGCGTTAATATGTTTCTATAGCGCGTTTGTCGACTGACGGTACGCATGCGGACGGGCTTGGCCGACGGTCTTCGTACGCATTGCGTACAACAGCAATACACCTACGCGTTTGTACGGTCGGTCGTAGCACTGAACCCCCTTCGTGAGTTTTCATACATATGACAAGCGCGACCTACGACGTTCGGTCGAGCACTGAAAACGGCCTTAGGAAAAATGTTAGTAGTATTGTTTTTCTATTTTATCTATCAAAAATGGAAAATCAAAAATTATATTTAAATCTAAATTAACTTCTGCGACGTTGCCGCTTCGCCACCTACGCGAACGAGACAAGTAGCGAGCGACAGACAGGACTAGGCTGTCATTGGCGGTCGAATGGTCGGCCACAGGCGAACGTCGATAATAATATGTTGATCTCTTTCTGACAACTGGGATTAATATATCTTCGTGTTCTTTTAATCTTGTCAGTGTAGTTAATGTCGTTGTGCGATTTGTGTACTAGCTAGTAGGTAGGTATAGCATAAAAATTGCCATGTTAAACTTCATATGCAAGGAGTAAAACGTCTCTATAGTTAATCTCATTGCAGTTTTCAGCGTCAAAATATGGCGGACAAGGCACACGTCTGACGTCATGAAAAATATTGCCAATATAGTGAAACTGTTGTGTATATGGTTGGCTTATTTTTATTACATACATATGATAGAGATACCAATATGTTTAATATATCGTCTTTCAAACTATTTCATAACTAAGTATCGATATGTTTTAGCAACATTTCCATTGGTTTCCTTCTTCAGAGCCATATTACCATCAATGACAACGCCACCAATGCCCTCATAAGCTAAATGAACGCACCTACAGCCAGCATTGTGTGTCGTGCTTTGACACTGCACGCTTCATTCATACTCATTCAGATTGATTCGTTCGGTCAATTTCGTAATTCGTTCAGTTTTCTCTTGTATTTTGCAGGCGGGGGATGTGTTAATTTTTGCCCTCAAAAAGTAATATTTGCCGCTATTATGTAGATTTCGTTCCACCAATTTATCGTCAACTGTCTGATCAAATTGGTTAAAAAATGTCTACAGTTTTACTAGCTGTTATCGCAGTTATACTGTGTGTGCTGTTTCGAATCTTGAATGTGAATAGTCAACCTCAAAAACCTGTGATCTATGGAAGGGATAGAAGATTCATTGAGAATATCCTATTTATCTCACCCTTTCTGAGCGAACCGTGAGTATTATCAATAGCATAGCTATTTCCATTCATAACTGTCTTTTCTGCTCGTGAACTGCTGTGAGATCATCTGTTGGGGTTGATGATGTCATTAGATTGTTCATTACAAGTGGACCGTAATTTTGCGGCGTGAGGTTATCATAGTAAACTAACGAAAGGTCCAGTTTAATTTCTTGTTGTGAACCTTGATCTCATTGTATTGAATATTTTACTCCTACCTTGAACTTCATATATTCTTGGCTCACTAGGATCCGGATTAATCTCATATAATAAATATGAGATGATATAGAATAGACTAATGTTGAGAATAATGAAAATACATTGAAGTTTATTAGCTAATTGGCTTGGCTTTTCCTGGCGATATACCTACAAGTGGGTGATCCAAGTATTAGATTCATATTCATATTCCTCATACATGTTAGAGCTCAAAACAAACAACATGTAGTGCGTTCGAATAGGTCACATCTAGGGGCGTTCGAATTGGGAATGTGTGGGTGAAAATGTCGTTCATGCCTTTTTTTGTTCAGCGTTCGGAAAGCTAAAAAAGAGGTATTTTTGCCACCAAAAAGTGCAATTTTTGACCCACATCTGGAGCATGGTTGTTTGTGATCGTTATTGGACAGCTATGTTATATGTTTATTACCTGTAATGATAGATGTAAGTTTTTAGATAAATAAATAAATGTATATGACAGCATAAACATGCGATTTTAGGTCTTATGGTCAGTTGAGCATTTGAATAGGGTGTGGGCAAAAGTGGCAAAAATTATGTTTATAAGCTTTATGAACGCTTTTACAAAAGAGCCATCAATGACAACGCCACCAATGCCCTCATAAGCTAAATGAACACACCTATGTTAATCACTTACACAGCCCCGGGTTCCATTCCGGGCCAAGGATTATTTCTTCTCGGCTCTTGGATGCTTGTGATGTATTATTGTGTGTGTACATGCATCCTGCAATACAAGTAATGCTAGTCCATGATATGAGTGTGTTAATGCTATTTACAATATTTGTAACAAATCCATCTATATCATGTGTCTAAGAGAAAATATATTTCTGATGTTACACACCTACTAAAGGCAGCTCTATTGATGATCCTGATTTCTTAACACCTTTTGGACTATAGTAGATCCAACCGTTTATCCTCTTTTTGACAGATCTAATTTGTCAGTTAAAGTGTTGTGACCAAGTGATTATAGTGGACACGATTTCGATTCATTTTTCTATCGAGTCTGTGCGGAAAGAGAATAGTCCTAGGAATGGCGCCATGACCATGGCTATTGGCCATCTAGAAATACGTCAGCCAATGGGGAATGTTGAAAGGGCGTGGACAGGCCGTCATGGCATGGCCATCTAGAAACGCATCAGCCAATGGGAAATGCTGACGCATTTCTAGATGGCCATGCCCAGATGGCGAGGCCACGCCGTCCGGTTACACCCGTGTAGTTTCCAAGGTAAGCTATCAAATTCTGAGTTATAAGTTTTCACTTCTATCGGCAATTCCTATGACTGCCAATTTTTTTGTCTATGGGTAAGCAGTAGTATTTTATCAAGGTAGTAAAACTCAATGGTCCACCGCCGTTTTGTATTTGTCACTGTCACTCGCAACAAGACGCCCGTGCTAGTAATTATTTGCTGAGTTTTATATTGGAACTATAAAATGCCGAAAGGATCAGTGCTGAAAGGACAGACGAGAGAAATGGTGATCAAGCTTCGTAATTACTTTGAAGCAGAGTATCAAAATGGCGGCCCGCTTTTACCATTGTCGCAAGTGAGAGAGCGCGTTGCGGCCGCGTTAGGTATTAGTGCATCTACGATTACAAAAATTACTACCGAAGCCTACGGAACAAGCGGCATGCAGGAGAATAAGCTTCGTACGCCGAAGAAAAAACGCCAACCACGTCGTGTGACTTCGGTTGACAACTTTGACGCAGACGCTATACGCCGTCATATATATAACTATTACTTACGTAAAGAAGTTCCAACACTTAAAAAACTTGTTGCTTCTTTGCGTGAATGTGATTTGTTCCGAGGTCAAAAATCGTCATTGGTAAAGGTCTTGAATGAAATTGGATTTACTTATAAAAAATCGGACAAACGCAAAATATTGATGGAGCGTCGCGACGTAGCTTTTGCTCGTTGCGAATTTTTGAGCGAAGCCAAAAAAATTACAGATTGGTCAAATGTTGTTTTCACTGACGAAACTTGGCTGAATGCGAACCACACAGTGTCTAAGAGCTGGACTGATGACACCGCTGCTTCCACTACCTCAGTACCGATGGGAAAAGGAGAACGTCTAATCATTTGCCATGCAGGGTCTGTGAAAGGATTCATGCCAGATGCTTTGTTGGCCTTTAAATCCAAAAAAACAGTTGAGTACCACGAAGAAATGAATTCTGAGGTTTACGAAAGTTGGTTTAAGGAAATGGTACAATCATTGGAAGAACCGTCAGTTATTATTATGGATAACGCATCCTATCACTCACGCCAAATTGATAAAATGCCGACCCAGGCCGACAAAAAACAAGTAATCATTGACTGGCTTCAACGACATGGTGAAAATGTTGATAACTCCTTACTAAAAGTACAATTACTAAATATATTACGAACAAAAAAACACTTCCCAAAACGATATGTGATCGACGAAATAGCTGCAGAACATGGTCATTGGGTTCTTAGACTTCCACCCTATCATTGTCAATACAATGCCATTGAATTAATATGGGCTCAAGTTAAAGGACACGCTGCTAGAAATAACACAAAACCCCCATTCACGGCAAACAAAATGGTAAATTTATTAAAAAATGCATGTGTGAAAGTAACTGCGGAAAGCTGGCAAAATGTAATTCAAAAAACACAAGAAACTATAATGGCAGATTGGGATAAACACGTGGCGATAGATTATATGAGTCAACAATTAATTATAAATGTCGGCAATAGCTCGAGTGACAGCAACGATGAATCTGATTTTGATTAATAAATAAATAAAAATAAAAGATTAGATTTCGTTTGCTTAAATTGGAATTGGGGTTGCTCAAACTTTACTATTTTCTGGTACCAAACGGCAGACTTTAATGTCTGCCATCCCCAGCGAGCAACACGGAAGGGAGTAGCCTTAGCTAAAAAATATTGTTCAAATCTTTCTGTCATTTCTTGCGGGAGGGGAAGTTGCACACTAGCGCAAAGCCGCACTATTACATACAAAACATACCTGTACCGATCCATTGCCGATCATACTCACACAACCAAATCACTAACACATAAAAAATAAAGCACCATTCACAAATCTAGCCCCGCCCTCACCCCACAGTATATTATCAAACTCCATGGTCCATGCGGACTTGTACTTTGACAGAGGGGAAACGCTGTGTATGCCTACTCCCTTCCGTGTTGCTCGCTGGCCATCCCAGATTTAACCGGTAACAGCTTCGTCAAGTATGACTTGTACTTGTAATCATCATAGTCATCATAACCTTGTTCTTTTTTGGATATACACCAGGAGATAAACACGTCTTCAAATAATGCTGTATGTTTTCCTGAGGCGCATCAATATAACGGTTTTACATAAAAATAAATCCGATATTATGTGCCGAGAACGGAAAACACCCGTGTAAAAATAGTTCATAAACAATATCGATATCTCAATCGTAACTTCGTAACATCACTATGTTGATAGCCATAGAACGTAATTTTTTAAAAACGTTTGTTATTTTATGGAATTTATAAAAAAACTACTGCACTTATGGACTCATTTTGTGAAAGATGATTATTATACGGGATCAAGGAGCAAATTTAAGCAGTTGTCATATTTTTAAAACCTCGCATTTATAAGTTAACTTTTGCGTAACATCGTCATGTTACGTTCTATTGGTGCTGTCAAAAAGAGGATAAACGGTTGGATCTACTATAGTGGCCCAATAACATTTTAGTTCAAAGGTCATTGACCCTCCAATAACATAATCTTACCAAACAATGCTGCTAAATGTCTTCTATTTGTATTTGCTCTAAACAGTATGTATTCTATTATCTAAGTGTATGTTTTATGTTGGCTTCAGATTATAAGGTATTAATAACTATGAACCCTATCTTATGCATTAGCAGTTATGAAACATAGAGTGCATTACACTGCAATGGTGGTATGGGAACAGCCAAAGGCAAACATAGTGCTTACTACTAGAAAAGCACAACAGGAAAACCAAAAACTTACATAGCTTATAAATATTCCACCAAAATCATGAATTCTTCAATCAAATCTACTCTCAAATGACGTCTCCTATTATTTAAATATTATTAAGGAAATTGCTTCATTTAAAAAAATACTCTATGCTTTAATATGAATGTACTTATGTTGTATTTAACTTATGGATAAAGTACTACAACAGAATAACTGATAGTAGATAACTACTGTGTTCAATTGATATAAGATTGACCAAGGGAATACCGCTGGAGTGTTGTATGCATGTTTGCGAGCAGCTTACAACAAATTTGGATTTATTGACTTGATGATACTATTTGTATCGAACTTAGGCAGGGTAAAACAACAATATTCATACTAACAAACTTCCTTGGGGTAAATCGTCAATAGATATGGTATATAAAAATAGTCCATAAAACAGTTCTGGTGTATATTGTTGTGTACCTTAAGTAGAAGTGTATAAACTGTTTTTTTATCTATGGCAAAATATTTCTCCCCACATATTTATTAAAAAAAAAAATTCTATGCCATGTTTCATCTCTATGATATCTGAGTGCTACAAAAGACAGTGTTGAAGAATAGGTTTTATGAGTAGAATAACAATGTTGAACACTCTGTAATGGTTAATATCTAGGATAAGCTCATTTCACTTTCCATTTCCATTTTACATATACCTATTATTATTTTTTATTTTTTCAATACTACCCCAAGAAAATGTGCAGTAAAGTTCAGAAATTTATAATATGTAAAAATATATTTCTGGTGCGTATCATACATGTTATTTTTAAATACAATATAACAAATCGGCCCGGCTACATATCTTCGAAGGTGTAGGTAGCAGTGTTTTTAACATGTATGTTCAGGGCCGGATTATCCATAAGGCAGATTAGGCAACTGCCTAGGGGCCCCGCACCAACTAGGGGCCCACACGACCCTGTGGGCCCCAATATAATTGTCAATGCGGACCACACACGAAAAAATAAATTTTCGTCTAACTTTTTTGTGGAAATTTTATACATCCTCAATACTATACCTTCTTTTCGACGTATGTTGTCACTAATGAAATACGAGGGTCATTTGAAAAGTTCTTAGCCTATAGTAGATCCAACCGTTTATCCTCTTTTTGACAGATCTAATTTGTCAGTTAAAGTGTTGTGACCAAGTGATTATAGTGGACACGATTTCGATTCATTTTTCTATCGAGTCTGTGCGGAAAGAGAATAGTCCTAGGAATGGCGCCATGACCATGGCTATTGGCCATCTAGAAATACGTCAGCCAATGGGGAATGTTGAAAGGGCGTGGACAGGCCGTCATGGCATGGCCATCTAGAAACGCATCAGCCAATGGGAAATGCTGACGCATTTCTAGATGGCCATGCCCAGATGGCGAGGCCACGCCGTCCGGTTACACCCGTGTAGTTTCCAAGGTAAGCTATCAAATTCTGAGTTATAAGTTTTCACTTCTATCGGCAATTCCTATGACTGCCAATTTTTTTGTCTATGGGTAAGCAGTAGTATTTTATCAAGGTAGTAAAACTCAATGGTCCACCGCCGTTTTGTATTTGTCACTGTCACTCGCAACAAGACGCCCGTGCTAGTAATTATTTGCTGAGTTTTATATTGGAACTATAAAATGCCGAAAGGATCAGTGCTGAAAGGACAGACGAGAGAAATGGTGATCAAGCTTCGTAATTACTTTGAAGCAGAGTATCAAAATGGCGGCCCGCTTTTACCATTGTCGCAAGTGAGAGAGCGCGTTGCGGCCGCGTTAGGTATTAGTGCATCTACGATTACAAAAATTACTACCGAAGCCTACGGAACAAGCGGCATGCAGGAGAATAAGCTTCGTACGCCGAAGAAAAAACGCCAACCACGTCGTGTGACTTCGGTTGACAACTTTGACGCAGACGCTATACGCCGTCATATATATAACTATTACTTACGTAAAGAAGTTCCAACACTTAAAAAACTTGTTGCTTCTTTGCGTGAATGTGATTTGTTCCGAGGTCAAAAATCGTCATTGGTAAAGGTCTTGAATGAAATTGGATTTACTTATAAAAAATCGGACAAACGCAAAATATTGATGGAGCGTCGCGACGTAGCTTTTGCTCGTTGCGAATTTTTGAGCGAAGCCAAAAAAATTACAGATTGGTCAAATGTTGTTTTCACTGACGAAACTTGGCTGAATGCGAACCACACAGTGTCTAAGAGCTGGACTGATGACACCGCTGCTTCCACTACCTCAGTACCGATGGGAAAAGGAGAACGTCTAATCATTTGCCATGCAGGGTCTGTGAAAGGATTCATGCCAGATGCTTTGTTGGCCTTTAAATCCAAAAAAACAGTTGAGTACCACGAAGAAATGAATTCTGAGGTTTACGAAAGTTGGTTTAAGGAAATGGTACAATCATTGGAAGAACCGTCAGTTATTATTATGGATAACGCATCCTATCACTCACGCCAAATTGATAAAATGCCGACCCAGGCCGACAAAAAACAAGTAATCATTGACTGGCTTCAACGACATGGTGAAAATGTTGATAACTCCTTACTAAAAGTACAATTACTAAATATATTACGAACAAAAAAACACTTCCCAAAACGATATGTGATCGACGAAATAGCTGCAGAACATGGTCATTGGGTTCTTAGACTTCCACCCTATCATTGTCAATACAATGCCATTGAATTAATATGGGCTCAAGTTAAAGGACACGCTGCTAGAAATAACACAAAACCCCCATTCACGGCAAACAAAATGGTAAATTTATTAAAAAATGCATGTGTGAAAGTAACTGCGGAAAGCTGGCAAAATGTAATTCAAAAAACACAAGAAACTATAATGGCAGATTGGGATAAACACGTGGCGATAGATTATATGAGTCAACAATTAATTATAAATGTCGGCAATAGCTCGAGTGACAGCAACGATGAATCTGATTTTGATTAATAAATAAATAAAAATAAAAGATTAGATTTCGTTTGCTTAAATTGGAATTGGGGTTGCTCAAACTTTACTATTTTCTGGTACCAAACGGCAGACTTTAATGTCTGCCATCCCCAGCGAGCAACACGGAAGGGAGTAGCCTTAGCTAAAAAATATTGTTCAAATCTTTCTGTCATTTCTTGCGGGAGGGGAAGTTGCACACTAGCGCAAAGCCGCACTATTACATACAAAACATACCTGTACCGATCCATTGCCGATCATACTCACACAACCAAATCACTAACACATAAAAAATAAAGCACCATTCACAAATCTAGCCCCGCCCTCACCCCACAGTATATTATCAAACTCCATGGTCCATGCGGACTTGTACTTTGACAGAGGGGAAACGCTGTGTATGCCTACTCCCTTCCGTGTTGCTCGCTGGCCATCCCAGATTTAACCGGTAACAGCTTCGTCAAGTATGACTTGTACTTGTAATCATCATAGTCATCATAACCTTGTTCTTTTTTGGATATACACCAGGAGATAAACACGTCTTCAAATAATGCTGTATGTTTTCCTGAGGCGCATCAATATAACGGTTTTACATAAAAATAAATCCGATATTATGTGCCGAGAACGGAAAACACCCGTGTAAAAATAGTTCATAAACAATATCGATATCTCAATCGTAACTTCGTAACATCACTATGTTGATAGCCATAGAACGTAATTTTTTAAAAACGTTTGTTATTTTATGGAATTTATAAAAAAACTACTGCACTTATGGACTCATTTTGTGAAAGATGATTATTATACGGGATCAAGGAGCAAATTTAAGCAGTTGTCATATTTTTAAAACCTCGCATTTATAAGTTAACTTTTGCGTAACATCGTCATGTTACGTTCTATTGGTGCTGTCAAAAAGAGGATAAACGGTTGGATCTACTATAACAGGGTTAACGTCATTGGTTTTTTTTATAAGTACCCTCATTTTGTAGTTACATTATTTAGCAACAAGTATGCACAGTTTAGTTTATTCACAGTAACTCATTGTTCGTTTACACGTGATACCGTAAGTCAAGTCAGAGCTATTTTTGAAAATGGATAAAATTGAACATTGTGCAGTGATAAAATTCCTGAATTTGAAAGGTTTTACTCCAAAAGCTATACATGAAGACATGTCTGCTGCTTTAGGTAAGTCCGCTCCTTCGTTTGCGACTGTTAAAAACTGGGTGGCAGAGTTTAAACGTGGTCGTGAGACCATTCAAGATGAGCCCCGTAGTGGCCGGCCTTCGACTGCTTCCACTGATCAAAACAAAGAAAAAATCTGTGATTTAATTGTATCTGATCGAAGATTGACTGTCGAGGAGATAGCTAAGACTGTAGGCATCTCATCTGAGCGAACATATCATATAATTACTACTGAACTTGGATTCTCTAAGATGTCTGCGCGGTGGGTACCGCGACTGCTTTCAGTGGAACAAAAACGCAACCGACTCACAACATCTCGCGACTGTTTAGAGTTACAAGAAAGTTAGAAACAATGGAAAAGAGCAAGATCGTCCACCCCAAAGAAGGCAAAGATGGTTTTATCGGCGGGCAAGTCATGGCATCCGTTTTTTGGGATGCAAAGGGTATAATTCTAGTCGATTATTTAAAAAAGGGTGAAACAATAAACTCCGATTACTATTGCAACCTGTTGCGTCGTTTGAGAGAAGAAATCAAAGAAAAACGTCCAGGTTTATTGAGAAGAAAAGTCTTGTTTCACCAGGACAATGCTTGCGTTCACACCTCTGTGCAATCCATGGCAGAAATCCATCAATGTGGCTTCGAATTGTTACCTCATCCCCCATATGCACCGGATTTAGCACCGTCCGACTTTTATCTGGGGATGTAAGGGGCGAGCCAACATCTTTTGACCCAAGTCAACCTCACCTGCACGCGGTGCATCCTGCTGATCGACGAACGAGGCTCTGACAACCGACCGATGGCGGTATACCCATCCCAACAGGCGTCGCTAAATGCAACAGGCCGGTGACGGGCAGCAGCGTCACCGGTGCGAGAAGCTACGCCCTGCGATCGCCAACCCGCCTGCCCAGCGTGGCGATTACGGGCAAACTCCTCCAATGCAGGACAACAAAAAGCCACGGCCCCTAGTTCCCGGCGGCCCTGCTATTCCTGGTCATGGTGGCGACCATGGTAACGGCGGGGCGAGGGGTGCTAAGAATCTCCGGGCTACGGGAGGCCACCACAAACAACTGACCCTGGCGACGTATAACGGACGCACGCTAAGGCTTGACTCGCATCTGGCGCAACTCGAGGTGGAACTTGGGAAAATTAGGTGGCACATACTGGGGTTGAGTGAAGTCCGAAGAGAGGGGGAGGACACCTTAACCCTAGAATCGGGCCACCTTATGTACTTCCGAGAGGGAGACCAACAATCCCAAGGTGGCGTTGGGTTTCTGGTAAACAAGTCCCTTTCTGACAACGTTGTGGAAGTGTCCAGTGTGTCGAACAGGGTAGCGTACCTTATTGTAAAGCTCACCGAGAGGTATAGCCTCAAGGTGGTGCAAGTGTACGCACCGACCTCGACACACTCGGACGATGAAGTGGAGGATATGTTCGATGACATATCGAGGGCCCTCCACTTCACTACAAAGACCCAGTACACCGTTGTCATGGGGGACTTTAACGCTAAAGTGGGAGTACAGAATTTCAGCGAATCGGTAGTAGGATGCCATGGCTTTGGACGCAGAAATCATAGGGGGCAAATGCTCGTCAACTTCCTCGAACGGGAGGGGCTCTTCTTGATGAACTCCTTCTTTAAGAAACAGCCCCAAAGGAAGTGGACGTGGCTAAGCCCCGACACTAGGACTAAAAATGAGATTGACTTCATCATGACGAATCAAAGGCACATATTTAGAGATGTCTCCGTGATCAACAGGTTCAATACCGGTAGCGATCACCGACTTGTCCGAGGCTCTCTGAATATCAACTTCAAGGCGCAACGTGTCCGTCTGATGAAGTCCAGGCTCCGACCAACACTGCTCCAAACCATTGCAGGATCTGAAACATTCCAGTTAAACCTGGAGAACCAATTCGCTGCCGTGGAAACCACCACAGACGTAAACCAGAACCTCGAAAATGTGACTCGGGTCCTCAGGGAAGAAGGTACGAGATTTTGCTACATGCAGCGTAAGGGCAAGAAGTCCAAGCTTTCAGAAAAGACTTTGGGCCTAATGAAGGAACGACGTGAAAACCCACCCATCACTTCGTCAGAAAAGCGGACTCTAAACCGAGAGATCAACAAGAACGTACGACACGACCTCCGGTGCTTCAATACTCTTTCGATCGAAAGAGCGATCGAGCAGAATCGGGGGTCAAAGGTGTTCGTACAATCTCTTGGAAGAAGCCACCTGACGAAGTTGACCACAGCTAGTGGAGAAGTCGTTGCTTCGAAGCCGGCAGTCCTTTCGGAAGTGGAGGACTTTTATGGCCGATTATACGCATCGCATGCATCTCGACCTGATCCCGAAAATGATCCTAGAGCCACGTTAACACGCCATTTCACCGAAGACTTGCCAGAAGTCAGTATTGGCGAAATCGAGATCGCTCTTGGACAGCTTAAAAATGGAAAAGCCCCTGGAGAGGATGGCGTTACAACAGAGCTACTAAAAGCAGGAGGTAAACCCGTACTGAGGGAGCTCCAGAAGCTTTTTAACGCTGTCCTGTTCGAAGGGAGAACTCCAGAGGCGTGGAGTAGGAGTGTGGTCGTCCTGTTCTTCAAAAAGGGAGATAAGACCCTGCTGAAGAACTATCGACCCATATCCCTTCTAAGCCACGTCTATAAGCTGTTTTCAAGAGTGATCACGAACCGTCTTGCGCGTAGACTCGACGAATTCCAACCACCGGAACAGGCTGGGTTTCGGAGCGGATACGGGACCATAGACCACATTCACATAGTGCGGCAGATTATACAGAAGACCGAAGAGTATAATCAGCCCCTGTGCCTAGCATTCGTGGACTATGAGAAGGCCTTTGACTCGGTTGAAATCTGGTCTGTTCTGGAGTCCCTGCAGCGATGCCAGATAGATTGGCGATACATCCAAGTGATGAGATGTCTTTACGGAACCGCCACCATGTCCGTCCAAGTACAGAATCAGCAAACAAGTCCCATACCGTTGCATCGAGGAGTGAGACAAGGGGACGTTATTTCCCCGAAATTGTTTTCAAATGCAATGGAGGATATGTTCAAGACGCTGAACTGGAAAGGACGTAGCATTAATATCAACGGCGAATACATCTCTCACTTGCGATTTGCTGACGATATTGTCATCGTGGCAGAGACGCTGCAGGACCTGCAACAGATGCTGAATGACCTGGCTGACTCTTCTATACGCATCGGCCTACGGATGAACTTGGACAAAACCAAGGTCATGTTCAACGAACATGTTCTACCGGAACCGATTGCGATACACGGCGCCGTTCTCGAAGTTGTTCAAAAATATGTGTACCTCGGGCAGACATTGCAGTTGGGAAAAAACAACTTTGAGAACGAGGTGAATAGAAGAATTCGGCTGGGCTGGGCAGCGTTTGGGAAGCTATCGAGTCCTTACTTCGCCGATTCCACAGTGCCTGAAGACGAAAGTCTTCAATCAGTGCGTCCTACCCGTTATGACATACGGAGCCGAAACGTGGACACTGACGGCTCGAATGGTCCACAAGCTCAAGGTCGCTCAGCGGGCTATGGAAAGGGCTATGCTCGGTGTTTCTCTGAGGGATCGCATCAGAAATGAAGTGATCCGTCAGAGAACCAAGGTCATCGACATAGCCCACCGGATCAGCAAGCTGAAGTGGCAGTGGGCTGGCCATATTAGCCGTAGAACCGACAACCGTTGGGGTAAACGAGTTCTAGAGTGGAGACCGCGTCTCGGCAAACGTAGTGTAGGACGTCCTGAGGCAAGGTGGAGTGACGATCTGCGCAAGACGGCTGGCAAAAACTGGATGCGAGAAGCCCAAGATAGACCTAAGTGGCGTGCAATTGGAGAGGCGTATGTCCAGCAGTGGACTGCTACAGGCTGATGATGATGATGATGATGACTTTTATCTGTTCCCAAAGCTGAAAAAATTTTTAGGTGGTAAACATTTTTTTACAAATGAAGCGGTCATAGCCGCCGTGGACGCTTATTTTGAGGAGTTAGACGAAGACTTTTTTTAAAACGGGTATTGAAGCCTTACCGGGTCGATGGAAAAAGTGTTTTGAGCTCGGAGGAGAGCGTGTTGAAAAATAAAAATAAACTCATAATCGTGTGGTTTCATTAAGTATGTTAGGCTAAGAACTTTTCAAATGACCCTCGTACATAGTAGAAGTAGCAATAGCTGTTGATAGATCGGGAAAATAATAACAACGAGATCCTTTTTCTATCGACTTCCAAAAAAAGGAGGAGGTACTCAGTTCGACTGTATTTTTTTTATGTTTGTTACCCCATAACTTTCGATAGGGCGAACCGATTCTAAAAATTTGAAAGCTGGTGCTTCCCGTGTGGTCCCATTTCAATTTCATCAAATTCGGTCCAGTAGTTTTGAGTTAATCTCCAATAACTGAATAGAATGGAAGTCGGTATAATTTTTTTCAAATTGTACTTGTTTGTTCCATTATCGCTTCGCACGGTACGCATACAGCCAGTCCTCAGGTAATATTTTTTATCTAATAATTTGCCTAATTCGGGCACAAAGTGGTCAAATATAGTTCATCATCCGTCATTGTACGTCAGTTAGTCCTAAGTCAAGTTCGCAACATATATTTTAAAAAGTCAGCAAATGGTTAAAGGAAAGGGGACCCGAGAATTGCATTGCCTAGGGGCCGCAATAGGGTTAATCCGGCCCTGTGTATGTTTCGCCAGAGGGTTATGTTTATGTTCCCGTGTAATACGGAGCGAGTCTATTGCTATCTATCGGGCATTGTTCCATCCAGAGTGTTATTGAAAATTTATTTTTGTAATCTGCAGATCCTGGGTTCAATACCCGGATCGACCAGCTATTTTGTTCTTGACAAATAATTTCTCTATAGCAGTCCGGAGTCTAACATAGGTTTTTAGGCATACCACAGTTCATCAAATTTTACGTTTTGTGACCCACATTGTTTTTATCTTTCTTCCAAGTACTGACTTTATGGCCTCTACTCCTTTATTATAAGTATAAGATAAACTTTATTGCTGAAAAAGTGTAGGTTCAAATATAATTTTATATTATATACATATATGATATAAAAATGTGTTTACATAAAATAAGTTTGCTTTATTTTGAAATGCAGAATGTACCATTTTCAAAAACTAAACCAATAATTTTCTAATGACCTGAGAGAAAGTTGGGCACAATGAACGAATTCTAAGAGCTGAGTGACTGAGCTCTAAATGAATGAATTAGACAAGATATTGTAAAAAAGGAAGCATGCGAGTACCCCTGAGTAGGTACAGGTATTCCAGTAGGGATGTGTACTACAATACAACACCATTTAATAGTTAATATTAAAAATACCAATTTACGCCACAGAATAAGTAATAGTAGAGTTAAGTGTGTATTACTTTTACTACTATTACTAATAACAAGAAACACAATGAGTCACAGTATTGATTTTACATTAGTGGTTTATGAAACACCTGTTTAATTTTCTTTTTATGAATGATTGTCAGGTGTTTGTTTACAAAGTTATCAAGTAATGAGTTTGTACAGCAATTTGGTAACGCCCTAGTCTCATTATTATGTATCTCTCTAGGCTCTTATATTTTCTATATCATGTATGAGTAACTATATTGTTTTTGTTGTATTTGTTTGTACTTACATGTAATGAGGAAAATTTAAAAAAATATTTATAAACAGTATAAACTAATCAATATATATTACACAATTAATCAATATATATAAACAATATACACCTATAGTTGTGTATATGTATTAGAATACTTTAATTTCTATACATATACACATATGTATAGAAATTAAAGTATACACATATATATATATATATATATATATGGTTTTTACATGAATCCGACAAACATTTGTATCGGCTTAACTTTCCTTTAACGTTTTATTGAAAATCAATTATATTTGAAATATTTACGTCAATACCTACCACCTCACTTACACCTCAATAAGGATATATAACTTTCTCAGAATTATAAATATAAAAACCTCGAAAAGGGAAGGCTTCCCAGTTTTTACTTTGAGCGGGGGGTAGTACCCCCCCCCCTTCTCCCCTCTCAACTCGACGGACGTTAATGGAAAGTCGTACCTTTGTATATTGAAAATTAAAATAAAAAAGTTGATTTATAACATTTATTTATCGAGAAACACCTTCCATAATTTGAACATCTCATACGTTTCCTTTACATTAGGCGTTGATCCAGAGTAGGCTTACGTATGCGCAGCGCAGACACCACTAGACAAACGTAAATTTAGGGCTTGTATCATCTCTAGTAGTCTATACATACAGATAAATAGTAGTGAAAGCTGTCAAGCTGCCAAGCTGAAACTTGGATTTACAATCAGACACTTCAATTACATTTATCTGTATAGATCAAAAAAACCCTTACGCACATCCTGCCACTAGTCTTCGAGGTATTTTTACAGTATGTTACCAACTCTTTTTTTTATGGGTTAGGTTGGCAAACGAGCAAGCGGCTCACCTGATGATAAGCGATACCGTCGCACGCGGATATCCGCAATACCAGAGGTCTCGAGGACGCGTTGCCGACCTTTGAGGAAGGATGAGATAAAAGGGGTGAGGATGGACGGGGAGGGGGATGGAGAGGGAGAATGGGGAAGAGGGAATCGGGCCTCCGGAACCTCCCACAAACCGACGAAACGCTATAGTAAGCTATGTTACTTCACGTCGGTGTTATGTGGGAGTGTGGTACTTCCCCGGTCGTGCCGGCCTATTCGGCTGTGGGGTTACAGCGTGGCACTACCACCGGAAAATCACTATATAAGAATAATAAATAATATTTTATGGTGTGTTTTTTTGCAGCTACATACCCACCCGACTATGGGGATTCAGCGGGCACGTCCAAACGATCCTACACAGCCTGATTGGTCGCGTCCGATGTCCTTGGCCTATAGGCGGCCGCATATCGCTCGTGCTGCCTGATAAGTCCACGCTCACCTATGACCTGTATGAACCAGTTGGATCTGAACACGAAGGTATGTGACTACTGACAGACGTTACAATTTACTATAGGTTACTAGGTACTAGCGATTTTAGCTATACAAATTTAATATCTATCATATTTCTTTTACGAACACTTCATTGATCTTGGGTTCGGGTAGACTTGATGGTATTGGCGGGATCCCCTCCCTGTGATCTAGAGCCGGAGATCAATGCGGCCATTTTGAATGGCGCAAAGATCACAGCTTTCGAGGGAGAACCCGGCAGCGAGGGAGGTCGAAGCTTAGGTTCAAGCTCGGCAGGCCTTGATTGGGATGTGGAAGGAACGTCTAGCTAACCCCACAGCTGGTAGCAGGACTGTGAATGCTGTCCGTCCAGTCCACGAGGACTGGCTCGATAGGGCGCACGGTTCGCTCACCTTCCGGCTGGTACAGGTGCTTTCCGGACATGAGTGTTATGGAAAGTACCTCTGCCGCAAAGCCGGGAGGGAACCGACGCCCGAGTGCCACTACTCCGACTGTGTCGAAGACACAGCGCACCATACGCTGGAGGGATGCCCAGCATGGCTAGGCGAGCGACGGGCCCTCGTCACTGCATTGGGAAACGGCATCTCTGGATCTGAGAGGTCATGAGCTTTGAAATTAGTTTTATCCACCGTCTAACTGCTAGACTCACACAACATTGTAATCATAACGTTTCCGATGTACGCCGTAGTCGCTTACGGTGTACAGAGGCTTTAGCAAAAATAAATTGCGGAAAAAGTATTCGTATCGGAAGCGTCAACATGTCACGTTTAGGCGTACAAACAATAGTAATAACTGGATCTCAAGCAGGTGGTAACTAAATACCAATTATCTTTTTCTGAAATTATTAACATACATTCAAATATACAAACCCGGTTTAAAGGTGTTAATTTCAAAGTACTGATAATAAGCGCGAACACCTAAAAACAAAATATCATATAAATATCATACAATACTATTCTTCTCCATCACTGATGTTATGCTCGACTACGTAACGTTACATTACAGGCGAATGCTCGGAGTGAGAGAACACCTTTAGGGAATTCTAATAGACTAAAGAGGTAGACTTGAACATAGGGCCTTGCACAGATTTAATAGAAGCAGCCGTAGTTGATCGACCTAAATATCCTTCCTTTATAATCATCATAAATCATTGTCGAGAGAATAAAGTTAAACTGTTCTTCACGGCAGGCTAGGTTTAATCCCTTATTATATACCCCATTAGTGCATACGAACTATAGCGCAAACGCGTACCTAGTGCGAGTGAGTAGAAGCTTCAATATGGCGGATAAACGATTAGATACAAATTTATTCTGTTCGAACATCGCATCGGTGAGGCAGCCGCCTAGTAGCGAGTTTTTTGCTTATAATGTTTTAGTTAGCCCATTTTGTTCCCACTGCTGGGACTCGAACCTTCCTATCAGAGAGAGAGAGGAGTTGGGCAATAATCCACCACGCGGGCCCAGTGCATATTGGTGGATAGGTTAGTGGCCAACCCATGACGAAGTTTTCAGGCCGCCCGAAGGCCCTCGACATAGCCTAACGACTGTTGTCCTAAGACAAACAACCGGGACCGACGGCTTAACGTGCCCTCCGAAGCACGGAAGCGCTCAGATGAATAATGCCACTAGCGGTCACCCATCCAACTCCTGACCGCAGCAAGCGTTACTTAACTTGTTGATGGGTTAAGATCGCCAAGTCGAGCTCCGCTACGAGCACTTCTAGTATATAATATCACCCCTTATATATTTAACACAAAAATCACGCTGCAAGATCACGGATCTTGCAGATAATCTCCCTGAGAATGAGCATCGGACATTCCCGAAACGTAAGTCAATAAAGTCGGCTAATTATGAGTAAAGTCTGTTTTGATATGAAATTAATATCACCTCGTCAGTAGGAAAGTAAACTTTCCCTAGGCAACCTGCAGATATTCGGCTTGTTGGACGTGTAAGCATTACTGAGTTCAGTTCGAAGGGCACTAGCATGAGGAATTGCTGAGCTAATGGGGCTATAAACTTAAGTTTGTAGCACAAAAACTTGCGTAAGTGTAAGCAATCGTAATGTTGACGTAAACATCTGAATTCAGTGTCCCGAGCACGAATATTTGATAAAGTGTAACGTTATAGTATCGTTGACGTATACAGCACAAACTATGAGTTATCTGTGCCACTATTGTACTAGATAAATGATAGTTTGTACTGAATACGTCAACGATACGTAAACGTTACACTTGAGCAAATGTTTGTGCTCGGGCCACTGTGTAGACTATCATTTATCCGCTACAATTACTGTGGTACCTACAACACACGCTGTTCTTTAAACGACAAAGCGTGGCGTGTTTTGCAATTGTTTACATTGAGGAAACGAAAACTTTTTCGCAAATGATTCGTGATACGGCTACTGGGGTAAGTAATATATGTTCGATTCATAAAATATATAAATACAAAAGTAATATAAACTTATGACATACGATTTATTTCGTATATTATACATATAATATATTAAACCTTTGATCGAAATTCAAAACAAATAACAACAAAAGAAAACCATTCATAAACTAGGTATAAATCCATGTGATATAGTTAGCAATTGAAATAACTACGAGTATTATAAAAAAATACACACATCAACATGGTCTAGGGATATTTCAATTAAACCTAAATAACTAAAATTCTAGTAAGAAACTTTTTGTAAAGACACCTCCACATTAAAATAAACCTTGTTTAATAGCCTATCTAATCTGAAAATAAACTTTTAGATAAAGTTAAATTTAAATAAAAACTTAGAAGAAGAGAAAAAACTCAGACAAAATTTCAATCTTAACTTTATTTTTAAAACATCAAAACCTAAACAAAACAACTATTTTTTTTATAAAAATTGTTGAAAACTAAAAATTAATAATCCGTGGATCCACCTAAGACTCTCTTGACACATCTGCAGCGGTTCTGCATACTCAAAACAAGGGTGTCAATATCCTGTTGTGGAATACTGTCCCAAGTCCTGCTAAGATGCAAGAAAAGCTGGTTTTAATGCACAATATCTTCAGGGAAATTCCTAACAGATCTTCTCTGAAGCATATCCCAGGCATGCTCAATAGTTTTTTCAATTAAAGTCAGGGGATTGTGCAGGCCAGTGTAAAGCTTGGATATCATGCTGTTGTAACCAACTTGTAACGATACTCGCTGTATGTGGACGGGCATTGTCGTGCATATATACTGAAATAATAAACATATATAATGAAACGTCGAAACCTATTAATATATTGCATAAGTAAAAAATGCCTGACTAAGATAAGATAATAACCTATTTCTGTCTCATGTGGTCACCATTCAACCTAACGCTCCTGCTCGCTTCGCTCGTCGTCGCACCTATCGTGACTTTGCCTTAAACTAGTCATGAAAACTGAATACCACTAAACATACTTACATCATTTTGTTAACGGAATTTTACCAAAGTTTATAGTATGTCAAATCATTGTGATATCGAATAAAAATATGTAATATTAGTAGTATATAAAATTATAGTATTACAGTTGATCGATATATCAAGTGCTGGTATAGATTCTAATTTATATAACAACTATAAGGTATATTAAATAAAATTATATCAACTGTCCGTTACGTCAAAACTCTTTTATATCCAGTGAAGGGTATTGAAATAAAAATCTGTAAAATGAATTTCGAAAAACAGTCACGCACCCCGGCTACTGTACCTTGCATCGTTGTTATCTCGAGTACGTTCTTGCCTAATACTTTGTACTGATACTATTATTTTGTTACTTTTTATCTACTACTATTATTACCGGAAGACGTCCATTGTTGAGCATATAGGTCTTCCCCTTTACAGCTATAACATCCATAATTTGCATGTTCCATGAGAGTTTTGTCCGGTTATCTGCCGCGCTAAAGGTTCTAGATCACTGTGTAGTGTGTACCTATTCGGAATGAATAATGATACCTACTTCGTTACCGCTATCCTATAGCCTTGTCGTATACAGCCATTAGTGACCGTGATGTGATCTTGAAATATTCCTAATCAGTGACAGTGCACACAGTATACGCAAGCAATTTATATAATTATACATATATTATTAATATATTTATTATTATATATAATACAATACGAGTTCTAGAGTGGAGACCACGTCTCGGCAAACGTAGTGTAGGACGTCCTGAGGCACGGTGGAGTGACGATCTGCGCAAGACGGCTGGCAAAAACTGGATGCGAGTAGCCCAAGATAGACCTAAGTGGCGTGCAATTGGAGAGGCCTATGTCCAGCAGTGGACTGCTACAGGCTGATGATGATGAATACAATAATACATATTTGTATAATATTGTTCTCTCTGTGTACAATACAGTAGACATAGACATTTCATTATTTTGTAATGCATACATACCTACGTATCTAAGGAATCTTAGCAGTTAATTAGTTTATTTTGAATGTAATTTTTTTCTTATTTTCGTGTGACAGTATGTAGTTTCATTTCACTGTACGTTCGTGATGTTAATCTTGAGTTCTGTCCGAAAACCAGCGCTGGGGTCACCTTTCTGTTCCCAGCTTTATGTTAGACGGGACTCATTCTTGACATCGCGCAGCATTGCGAATTGTTTACCAACGTGTTTTCCTTCGGGTAAATACTATTAATTAGCGCTATTATTATTGTATATTGTGATGATGTGCGTTGTCCAGAATAAAACTTATTTCTTTCTTTCTTTCTTTCTTTCAGTATACATGAGTAGTTAGAGAGTTTTCTAGTTATAGGCCATGGGTAGGTACAGAAGCTATTATTTATAATAATGTTGAATGAGCCAAATGAATCGACCACCCCAATAAATACATGGTGTGATAGGTATGAGTGTAACTATGAATTAATCCTTCCTATACCGTTATCATTAAAACAAAAGATTTATGAATGAAACTGACGTATATTTACGTCTCTGGGACGCAAAGTCTTAATAAGAGTAACCACTCAGACACGGTTATAGTATCTATCTCTGATGTCTGATGATGGCTATTCGTATGGCCATGTAAGTAAAACAAGAATAATTATAATCAAAATAAAACATTGTAAAAGGACCCTCGAGATTCTTGCCGCTTCTTCTCAGTGGTGGCTCAATTTATTTTTGATCGTGACATGTGGTATTTTAAAGTACAGTACTTATTTATCATTCTGTACATAAAAATTGTCTATAGTAACAGCATTCTTGATGATGCCCAATAATTGAATAAATGATTTGTAATTTGAATCAAACTATTATCGCTCAACACGTAGGTACTATACGAATGAAGTCACATCACATGTAGGTACATAATATATATTGTAGTCATCACTACTATTGCTAAATAATAATTGTGACTAAAACGGTTTGTATTTAAGCTAAGACCTCGGTATGTGTTCCTTTGTTTCGTTCTAAACAGTCGAGGCTATAATACATTTAAATGCAAACAAGTGTTAAAAATATTCATAGCCCGCAATCATACGCGAGTACTGGTCTTCTAGACATCGAACAAAAAAATGTGTCTATATACCTATATATAGGTAGGTAATACTTACGCAGCATTTATCGACTTTGCTTAGTTATTGGTTACAAAAAATCCTGTTATTAAAATGGATGAACTTCAACTGTTCGAAACAGTGAGTCGTCTTATCAAAACGACAATGGTTGGGTACATTGTCTTTTTAATAAATAAGATAGCTCGAAATAAGCAGAATTCATCGAACTCTACAGTTTTTGGTTGTGATGTGAAGGATGATGTAATTTTTAAATGCGGCTGTAGTTCAACTCAAGTTTTCCATGCCGTTTTATAGTAAGTATAACGATATTTTATTGGGTAGGTACATTGTTATTTTGATAAGATGGTATATATTTATATTATTAATAAACTTATTTATTTATTAAAGTTAATTATTATACATTTACGTCTTACACTCCCGAATATGATAAACTTGTGAAAAATATGCAGTGCCAAAATCCACCCAAAAACGTAAAGCAAATTTTAAACGTTAGATAATAAATTTATCACATAAATGCTTTATTTATTTCTTGTAAACTCTTACCTAGTAATATTTTCAAGCACACCAAGATTTCATAGGTCAAAAGTTTGCCCAACCCTGGTATATAATCATAAAAATTTGAGCGAGTTTTGGTGTATTGCCAGATATCACAATGTCATATGGAAACAGCATAAGAGGTCACTAATTCAAGAGTTTGAGACTTGGAAACCGCAAATCTAAGAAGGTATCTACTGTCTATCTACGGAGATGCAACGGACAGAAGAATTTGCTACTGAATTTCTTGCCCATAACATATTTATGACCCATAACATCATCGATTAGGTCGTTCGCTTCCCCTAAAACGAGATATTGAAAATTTATATGATTTGAAAAAGTTTGGAAAAATATTTTACATCTCTCATCTACGAATAATAATAATCAGGAAGAATAATTCAGAACAAATTCCACACAAAAAGTGGCCCTTCAAACCAAAACGACGACGTATGATTCCAAATACGAATTACTTCCAAGGTTACAAATAGACATGTTCGGTGATTGGTTTAAATACAGAAGGAAAGCAGTGATTGGCTCACACGCGTGCTGCAACGTCTACTATGACTACTATGAAAGTGGATTGGACCAAGTCAATAATATACACAATGTTTTTTATTTGTTTTTTTATAACGGTTACTTTTTAAAATTCAGTGAACTTTAGGTCCGCAAAATATTAAGTTTTCGTCTAGAAGTAATTAGAAGAGACTCTTTTTCCGCAATGTAGTAAAGTGAGATTAAATAATACAAAATATATTTAACTAGCTGGTGCCCGCGACTACGTCTGCGCAGGGTTAGTACTTCGAGTAGCTTATTATCTTCTCCAAGGCCTCACCCTGACCAGACATCCATCTAAAAATACCAAAATATCATAAAATATGTACATGGTCAAACGCCATTGTTATAATAGAAATCCAAGAGAAAAAATAAATACTAAGTGTATCAATCAGTAAACACTAATAATAAAAGACAGGAATTACGAGTACATACAAATATAAAATCACCATTAAAAAAACTGTCATTACATTTCATCACCCTTGACGGTATTTGTGTTACATTTCATCCTCATTGAGTCTAGTGTATCGAGCTGAAATACGAGCGACACAAACTTAAGGCACAAACAAAAAAACTAACTTAACTTAAATGTAGGCGTTGAAAACACCGCTGCTTACCCCTTCGAGGATATATTTTCGGCGGGCGATTCACTCAAGACCGCTAGATTGATGTTTCACCTAATCGTGATGCCGGAATCGCTCGACTACAGTCGGCTGAACAACAAAGACGGATGACATGATAACTCTATCGCCAAGCACGTCTAGTGTATCGAGCTTGCAAAATCATTGCGTGCTTTTGACTCAAGATGCGTTCGTTTAGCAATGAAGGCATTGGTGACGTTGCAATTGTTGGCTTTTTTGTTAAAGCGTACGTAAAGCTCAAAATTGTTATTATTGCCGCTATTCCCACACTCTACTCGAACGCTAAGCCGTGCATAAGACCTAAAATCACACGATTGTGCTGTCAAATAGATAGTTGTCAAAAAACGATTAAAAACAACCGCAGCTCCGGACGTGGGTTAATAATTGTACTTTTCGGTGGCATAAATAACTCTTTTTTAGCTTTGCGGACGGTGGACAAAAAGAGCCCTAAACGACATTTTCACCCACAAATTCCCAATTCGAACGCCATTGTGAGCGTTTTAGCGTTATTTTCTTTAATTTTCTCTGGGGCTATTCGAACGCACTATATAATCTATCAGAAACTGACCCAACTTTGACAGAACTCTATTGACAGAAAGTAAATCATCATTACGATCTTGGCGTCGGTGGAGATCTTGTTATTTTGTCTATGCTGTACTATTAGGCCGTTTCACCCGCGTGGGTGATGATAATGATGATGAAAATTAGCCTATGTGCTATTCCAGACTATAATCTATCTCTGTGACAAATTTCAATCAGATCCGTTTAGCCGTTCTGCCGTGATTGAGTAACAAACATTCATTAAAATCATCCATCCATCCATCCACACTTTCACATGTATGATATTAGTGGGATATAAGTAGGAAGTAGGATAGGATATTCGTTATTTGCCTGGTGGACGTTTTTCAGTGGTCGCAGAATACCTTCATTATCAATTATTTTAGAAAAGCATTGTGTTGATATTACTGACAGATTTATGAGCAACTCAAGTAAACCACTTCAAAATTTGCAGAGTGTGAATTTTCATTAGCTTGAAAAATTAAACGTACTTACGTAATTCAACCAAACAATGAACTATTTTTTAATGCTATATTATGCAACTGTAGGTAATCGATTATTACTGTTAATTGTTAATTTTCTGTAGTATTTTTTAGAGATGTTGATTTTTTTTGGGACGAATCTTCAGCGTTAAAATGCTTAATATAAGATTTGTTATACATAATAATATAACTAAAAAAACAGTAGTACTTACTGTACAAACTGGGAGGATCTGCAGTTTTGTGTAACAGAGTACATATAAAAATAAAATCAAAAACAATATCTTTCAATTTATATTTCTTCAAAATGAACGGAGTAAGTATATAATGCTGGTTTTCACAGGCATCTAGTCATACTCTTGTCTTTCTAGCTTAAGTGCAGAGAGGCATTTATTTTACTGCATTGGATCGGCAAGGAAATGAAAATAAAACAAAATAAGCAAAATACATTGCTGTTACATTTCAATATTCAGTTCTGTAAAAAAATATACATTAAACAAAAATAGACTGACTTTATTTTGCATAGTATTGACCATCTCGGTTTTTAATCTTGTATGGATCCTGCACCACTTCACAACACATGCTGGCATGATGATTCACAGCTGTAGTTCACAATGATAAAAATTAAAATGTATGCGAAGATTTCACGTGTGCTCGCTTGCAAGAACAATGTCCGACTGATGACGTACTGATAGTTCATAGTTCATAGTTCTTTATTCATAAATTCAAATTTACATGTCCAAAAAATATTA
This sequence comes from Selenia dentaria, assembly GCA_917880725.1. Lineage (NCBI taxonomy): Eukaryota > Metazoa > Arthropoda > Insecta > Lepidoptera > Geometridae > Selenia > Selenia dentaria. Next base: position 8,951,636 of record OU862882.1, on the reverse strand, counting down.
ATTAAAAATAATATATATTAAAAATAGTACAAATTAAGCACATATACTTAATTTAACATTAAATTAATGTGTACTTACAATTGTAGATGTACAATCAATAACAAATTGCTAATATAAAAACTGAACACGACTTTTAAGCCCCGCCTACTTGAACACGACTTTTGTTGGGTAATTTTTTTTAACGCATCTACTGTTCCTGACTTATTATTATTCGTAGTCTCTCATATTCGGTAATTAGGTCCTTATTACCCCCAAATGGGGCTTGTAGGTGACCAATTAGCGCTCTAGGATAATAATGTTGCTAGAAAAGCCCTAGGGCGGTAAGTAAATAAAAAAAAACACAAATGGGGCTTGTAGGTGACCAATTAGCGCTCTAGGGTAATAATGTAGCTAGAAAAACCATAGGGCGGTAAGTAATTAAAAAAAAACACTTCACTATTTCAAAAAGTTCGCGTACATCTAACCATCATACTGGCAATAGACATCATGCATTCAGCCCAATGACAAAAGAGGTCGCTTCGCTATTCAGCCTTATCTTCATATGAGTATAATAGTCATCAATTTTATTTTTGTAATGCCGGTTTTTTTCTACTTACCTCACAATCGAGATGTAAAGCAGAGTAGTTAGCTCGGGTGTAAGCATCAATTGCACCCTCGAACTATAATAAATATCTCGGCCTGCGGTTGATGCCTTACAGCCCTTGGCTACTAATCTACTAATATAATAGTATAAGTAACTTGCCAAGAACATGTCAGACTATGTTGTTGATATAGGGTTCCGTAACTATTGTTACAAATAACTAGGCGTCACGAGTACTACGGGTACAGAATAACTAATGGTAGACTACGGGCAGTTTTACTAAAAACAGGCAGTAAAAAAAAATCATACCCATTTCACATATAGGGGTGACGGTTATTACAATTTATTTTTTCATTTAAAATTGAGATCAGACGGACAGCGTTAGTTTAACATTAGGGTGTTAGCTATAGTAATAATGTACCTCGATAAGCAAACCTAAATTATTGAACTACTCACCACTATATACTTCAACACTATGACTGTGCCATACATTTCCATACGTTATTGTTCGATTATCTAAAAAAATAATGGCAGTCAAATGTAACACAAGTAATGCTTGAGTTGCGCTTAGGTGCGTTCCGCCGCGACGGTTATGAATGAAAACTCTTTTTTTCAACTTTCCTTATTGCTACTTTGGGAGCGTAACCACGACTATCAAAGCGAAAACAATCAATATACAAATCAAGTGTTAATCAACAAATATATAGTTTTATTATGTATAGGTGATATTTCATTGGAATTAACAACATCTGCACTATGAAATAGGTTCAAAGACTTTTTGTTAGATTTTTCGTCTTGTTTAAAGTATGTACATGATAACGTTACAAAAACAATATAACTTTAATTATTTGTGACCTAAATGCCGGCGCCTACTTTGGGCAAAAAGATAGCATTGCCATCCAGCGTGGAAATGCTGTCAACGTTTTGGTCACTTTTCGCCCCACCATGGGGCTAATATAGATTAGTTTATATTTTTACTTTTAATATTTGTATCTAAATATATAAATCTCCAATATGTGTTTAAAATGTTTAAAGAAAAAGGTTAAAGGCGAAATTACAGGAACATGATACATTTATGTCTCAGGGTTACGGGCGCAGTGCAGTTCGTGACTTGCATCTGTTCTAGGCTAAAGTAAGGTTACCGCTTAACACCAGGTGGGCCTCGTGCATGTACCTTCTCCTAATGTTGGAGGTAAAAGACACATAAAAACTAATTAAAATAGCTATAAGTTTTCCTGTGAAAACAGTATGGGAAATTATGTCATTGCTTTAATTAAATATTGATAATCTATATTGACACTAGCTCGGCTTACTCACTGGTCTATGTGTCTAGTTAGCGATATGTCCGATACGAGTATAGTAATGGATAATATTGTTATCCACGACTATACTCGGATAATATCACGTGGTTCTGCTCGCACGGGTCAATTGGCAATTAATGCCGTGTCCCTCAAGAGCAATACTTTATCTGCTGCATACTAACGAGCTTCGAGAAAGAGGTCAAACGTCGAATCCAACTTGGCTGGGCAGCGTTCCGGAAACTTCAAAAAGTCTTCTCTTCAAATTACCTCAGTGCCTGAAGACAAAAGATTTTGACAAATGGTGTTACCAGTGATGACATAATGGCACTGAAACGTGGTCTCTTACTATGGCCTCATACATCATAACGTGGCCTCATAAGCAAGCTCAAAGTCACACAACTACTATAGAGTAGCACGCTATAGAGGGCTATGCTCGGGGTTTCTCTACGTGATCGAATCAGAAATGAGGAGATCCGTAGACGAACTAAAGTCACTGACATAGCCCAGAAGACAAGCCAGTTGAAGCGGCAGTGGGCAGGCCACGCAGAACAGATGGCCGATTGGGCCGAAAGGTTCTGGAGTGGAGACCACGGACCGGCAAGCGCAGCGTAAGTCGTCCACCCACAAGGTGGACTGACGACCTGATAAAGGTCGCAGGACGACGTTGGATGCAGATCGCTTCCAACCGGGCCTTTTGTAAATTGTGGGAGAGGCATATGTTCAGCAGTAGACGTTCTAAGGCTGAGATGAAGATGATGATACTAACGACCTGCTAACAGTGTGTATGCAGATGCACAGTACAGTTGTTGAGAGTTGTATATCCTTTGCCCAAACCAGCGCCAACCCAGTTCCTCCGTAAAGCCATGGTTGATAGCTGGAAGTTGTATCTCAAGGCTGAATCCGAATGGAACGGTGCCAATAATTTGGTCAACTTCAATGTCACCGAGTCACATGTGTGCCTTTTATCCGCCAAATGGAGTCAGTTTCAATTGTGTCTTTTCCATAATGTTTCGAATCATCGACCACCTGGGGTTTCTTGGCGCTGACGCCTACTATAATGCTGCAAAAGTATTCCTTTTTTTGACTGACATGAAACAAAAATTACGCCGACTATTAGTTACTCAAGTTTTTACAAGCTCAAGTCTGTTCATGCATGGAGTTCTGTTTTCATCACTGCGATGGTGATTAATAAAATAAAAACACGTGTAGAGTATTGAACACAAGTGCACAAATAACACTAATATTATAAAGTGTGTTTGGAGGCTTTCAGAAATTATTACGTAGTAATAATAGCTCGATGTTTGTAGGTTTGTGTTATCACGCTGAAACGGCTGGAATTATTTTGATGAAATTTAGTATAGAGGTAGATGATGACTTAAAATACTTTCATCATCGTCATCATCCATCACCACGCGGGTCTCAACCGCGGGGCGCATCTGTAAAATCATAAATGCGATATTCAGCTTCAAACTAATACTCTCACCTTGTATATAAAGTCTAGGACCCTGATTTCGGACCCAAAACAAACTGTTAAATTAACAAATTTAATATATATTTACTTTGATAGCATGAGAGAGTGCTCACTCTACCAGCGAACTACGCCACTTACCGGCACTTCACTCGCCTGATACGCGTGTTATCTATGCAAATCCTATATTTCTTTCATGGCCACTAGTAAATTATCATATAAGTATACGAGTATAATATGGCTAATATTCCAATTCATAAGATACTTGACATTTTCTACTGTGTATATAAGTTGATATTTGCTATTTAAACTAGCCCCTGATTCAGTACTTTTCTATAAATAACCGAATTCATTCACACATCGTGTGTAGTACATTTTGAAGTAATGAAATATATACAAAAAGTCGTATGGAAAACCAGTAACATTTACGAAGGTTTGTTTTAAACATTCACTGAAGACGAACAGTATAATATAGTCATTATTTTGGTTATAACTGAACTTGATGCGTTGCCGAAATTTTGATGATCAACACGATCCGTCATATCGGATATTCATATCCAGCCATCGTAATCATGGTTATAATAACCCTATTATTTATTCAGTGTTAATAATATCAGTCATAGTTGCGTAACAGTGTCATTAACCATGATATTTTAAAAGAATATCTATTTGATAAAGTAAGAGGTCAACAACCAATTGTGATATTCTGAACTGAGGTTCAGGGTGGAGCGCTGGAAATTTCCATTATCACAAACACATTATTTATATATCTTCAACGTAAACAAAAACAATACTGTTTGGCACGTTCGATGCGAGCTGTAAGCAATTTATTTCTCTTTAGAAGAAGCGTTGCAGTTGAACGGACAACATTTAATATAAAAACAGTTTATCTAAAGTACTGATTGAAACGTTACCGCTGCTGAATTTTACGTTTCATTCTAGATCTCGTGATAACTACAAGGTCGGCCACATTGACGTAATATTTAAAGTGCAAATAATCAACATCGTGTATATATTACCCATATATACAAGAATACTCCTAATGGATATCATGTAATAGATTCACTCGGTAATAATTTTAAATTCATATTTGCATCAGCCATCATCTCTATCATCTTCGGCTTCATGCAATTCCATTTAAAATATGAGGTAAAAAGAAAAATCTATTTGACCTATGTGCTTACTTTTGTGCAGCTCTCGCTTCTCACAATATTGAGGTTCTGCCATTCTGATGAAGACTAGGTCAGGTAGGACAACCAGTATACAAAAATGAAGGTCCACGAGACAAAAACCAAAGGCATGCTCTTCAAACTAGATTTAGATGGTGATGATCATGACAGCAGTGTCTAATTTTGCTAAAAAATAATTAAGTAATATTAATGCCAGGTTTATTTGATTTTAATTTTTCGTTCATTTGCATTCAAATGTTGCATTTTATAGTGAGGTCTAATGTAACCGGGTGAATAAAGTAAAGAGTATGAATCTCATAAATTACCGTAATGTATGTATTGTATTGTCTTCGCGATTATGTCAGTGTATTGTATTTTATTGTTTGCAATCAGTGTGATTAAACTTTAACAGTAATAACATAAGGCACAGAAACGTGGACTCTTACCATGTGCCTCTTAAGGAAGCTGAATTACGCACAACAAGCTATGGAGAGGGCTATGATCGGGATTTCTGTGGTCCCTTGGCGTACGAAAGTTACCGACATTGACCAGTCGATGTGGCAGTGGGCGGGGCAGATATCACCTAATATTAATAGCCGATGGGTCCAAAAGGTGAAGACCACGGAGACGGATTGGCAAGCACACCACAGGTCGTCGGCCAACGAGGTGGATAGTCTATTTGATAAAGATATCAGGACGATGTTGTATGATGGCAGCTTCCAACCAGTCCTAACCGAAATCCATGGAGGATGCATACTTGCATAGGCTCAACAGTATAGACGTCTAGCAGTTAATTTATTATTGCTTAACTTCAATAAAGAGTCTAAGAGTTGCAATTCCACTGTAACCATTGTACAAATAAGTCTTCTATAAGTTTAAACTTTCATGCAACTTTAATATCATGTGGTTCATGCGAGTGTTCGGCAACGATCAATCATTTACCAGCCAACGTTTCCCATCAAAAAGCACGTAACACGTGTTGTCAATTGATACGAATTACTTCGCCATAACGCATTGACCTTAGGCGGTATTGTATTGATCAGTTCAATAAATGGGTGTTTTTCCTTTACAGATGACGTGACGGTCGCTATATGCCCCGGCATTGGTAATACATCGGAGAGTGTATACATCCGCACATACGTCCACTATTCGCAATGCCATGGCTACAGATGTGCTGTTCTGAATCACATTGGTGCGTTGAACAGCGTACCTGTGACCGGCAACCGAATATTCTCGTACGGTGAGTCACTGGTTTTACTTTACCATTTAAATTCGGCCGGTGTTTGTGAACTTCGCTTACATCTGTCGATTTGTTGATAAGAACAATTAGCGCGTTTGTCGCTTTGTAGATAAACATCGAACGATTCATGACGAAACCTATATTTGTAGGTATTAAATACTGTTACATATTCTGTAGTATTATCTAAGTAGGTATTACATTGCTATCGCTTACAATATCCTACTGACTTTGTAAATACGACTGTGGTGTGTGTATGTATGCTTGTTACTACTCAGCACTGAAACGGCTGGACCGGTTTATATCAAATTTGGAATGGAGATAGTTTCTACGGTGCTGATAATAATATTACACTAATTTTAATATTATAAATGTTTTTTTTTAAATGACTTACTGTATGTTTGATACACTGCACAATAAAACACACAGTAAAAAAATACCCAGAACTAACACAGCACGCTCTATAAAGATGACATTTTTATCTAAGGGTTACGTATGTTGATTCTGAAAATGTATATTGATAATATTATGTACATTAGAAGAGGACGATATGGGCGCTATGGTTTTAATATTTTTGATTGATATTGCAATACCGCCGGTAGATTATTTATGCGAATGCATATTTATTCTTAACTTCCAGACGATGTTTCAATACAGTGATTACACGGCGAGCTAGGTCATACGCTAGGACTCGTGCCAGACCGACGGCCATGGTCGAAAGGGGAAGGGAATGCTGTTGAATAATCAGATTACCTTGTATAGAACGATCTAATCTACAATAGCTGATATGAAACATTTTACACAGATCCGGGACATTGTCTTAGGTAATGCTATCCATACACTCACTTAATAATGGTAGTTTTGTGTGTTTGCAGTGTTTGGGAGATTGTGACAAAGATAAAAATATGTATGTACTATATCGTCGTCTTTTTCGCGCAAGAACTTGTTAGGGACTGAACTGTTTTTATTAAACTTGATAGGCTATTGTTTGACCACTTGATGGGCAGTGATAATTCGTTCGAAGGTGGTTATCACACTAGAATCTAGTGTCATAACCACTTTCGACCTCAGGTCATCTATAGGTCTAATGACTAGCTAGACTATAGCTGACGGAACTTAATGGTGGTTAGCTAGTCAGACGGACACCAGAAGTGCCGTACCACTGTGCTATGAATTTCATCACGACGTTACCTATACTACAAGCTCAAAACCTAGGTGGAGATTTTTCCCGTGGCCGTTTAATCGACCCTTGTTACCTCTTGGCTGTAACCACTTCATAATGATGAATTGAAGAACATTTTGATTAAATTATTAAACTTATTGAATGATTTGAACCTTTATTTAAACCCAATGACAAATGGTTACAGAACAAAGAAAATAGATCGGTTGGTTTAATAACTTGTCAGTTGACTTAAGCTTATGTATATATACACAAGAAACGACACTGCCATCGATTAAATAATAGTTACTTTTTTCTGCAGCGTATATTAAAAGGTTGCATACATATACCATTGGCATGTAGTAGGTATAGGCGCTTAGTATAGCTTAGTACCATTGACGTAAATATACGTGCGTTTCATTCATAGATCTTTTATTTTAATTATCACGGTATATGAAGGGTTAAGTAAGTACCTAAAGACTTTAGTAATATCAGGAAAATTATCTCTTTTTTATACATAGTAGCAATATAAGGCACTGAGAACTGACCAAACATTTGTTGGAACAGCAGTAGGGACTTCAGAATTGGGTCAACAAGGTTAGTGGTGCGGAAAGCTTGGTTTCAAGTGAAGCTTTGAGGTAGAAATGCATTACGTAATATACGGCTTCACAGTAAACAAACCCTAACGTATGCAGTATAATTTTTTTTATTTTCTTTGCGTATTTTTAAAACAAAATATAATAGGATAACAAATAAAGCGTTTTTATAATACTTTACTAACGGACACATAATCTGCATACTATATTTTGCACTTTTATTTAGTTAATGTGTCCGCGCATCTATATAGCTAATATAATATATAATATTAGAAAGAGGAAAGATTTGTTTGTTTGAATTGAATAAGCTCCAAAGCTACTGGACCGATTGGAAAAATTCTTTCACTATTCTAATATCCCCTCAAAGGCCGATGTCATTATAACAATGAAATTTCTATTGTGTCTAGACGTGTGACCTTTGATGCATTATCCTAAATCTAAATCCTCTCCTACATTTTCCCTGACGAACAAAGGTTATATAATATTTAAAAAAGTACGCACCTCTTGTGCGTATCACTTCGATAATGTAACCCAAGGTGTGGAAAAAAGTCCTTACATCGCGTACGCTGCGGAAACTATTGACATATAATATCAGTATTATATGCTATTGACAATTAAGCAAAGTGACTTATTACAGTTTTATAGAAGACGTCAATATCTACAAAGAAGTCCACATTACCATAATGTCTATTACAGTTATGTCACAATAAATACTTTTTTATTTTGAAATGTGCAATAGTAACGCCGGTACAAACCACAATATTCGTACCTTGGTATTAATCCTTATCTATAGTAATTTTTAAACTTTCGCGATTTGAACACATAGTTATATTATATTAACGGGGCTTAATCGCGTTAGTAATAGTATTTATTTACCTCGACGTTTCGATCAAGTTGCATTGATCGTGGTCACGAGCGGACTGATATACTATTATATATTATATATATATTGATATATATATACTATTACTAACGCGATTAAGCCCCGTTAATATAATATAACTATGAATCCTTATCTACTCTAACAATAAAGAGGAAATATATATATAATTGTTTGTTTGTCTGTAATGGATAAAAATAAAACTACTTAACGGAATATGCCTGAGTAACATACGCTATGTTTGATTCATCTTCATTCATCACCACGCGAGTGAAAGCGCGGGGCGCAGCTACTAACTAATATAAATATTTTATTAATATTTAAAATAAAAAAAAAAATATAGTAATGATTGCTGGCGGTTGTATCGAAATCGTAAGAAATAGCTTTTTATAAAGATCTCATTCATATTATTTTATTCAACCCAAGTATACGAAAAAAAACATTGAAATATACTCTCTTCGTCACTTTATGGATGTTATCATTGAGTAACTTTATGGACACTTTATGGATGGTATCAACAACTCCACAAACAAGCAAACAGACATTTGTAGTTCCTTCATCTTTTCATATTTTTCCAGTATCAATGTACATTTTCGGTTATGTAGTAGGAACTTTTTAGTATACATATATTTATTTATATACATAGTTCGTGCCCGGCGTTTGAGTACTCTTCAGCATACATATTTTCATAAATCTTTGGATGATACAATAGTATATTTCATTACAAGTGGGGAAAGCCTGTCATTGCAAAGAGTTCCGACAAATGTCTACCCGAGCCGAGGCGCAGCCGAAGGCGAGGGTTGACAGTCGGAACAAGTTGCAATGACGGTTCCGCACGTGTACTGAACGACTATTATTAATACATTTGCGAAAAAATGAAGCAATTTAATAAAATAAACTCGCAAAGAAAATTTCTGGAAGATGGCGCCAACCGTAGAATATAAGCAGAGATTTTTTTTTCTTTACCCATTCTGGTAGGCAAAGGGAACTATGCCCATACAGCCAAGTCTTCAGTAGATTTTTTTTATTGATATGAAATGAAAATGAAATTTAATAAGATGAAATGAAATGAAACCTAACCTAACTCATTCAATCAAATCATTAAATCTGATATTGAAACAAATTAGTAGCTTCTTTTTAGAAATATACGTAATTTGCATGAATCATAAAAATTTCTATGAATTTTTTTTAGTAAATACTTCATGCTTGGTTTTTCTTTTTAATAGACATTATTTTGACAGTTGGGAAAGAGAACGCACGAGTTCGGGAAAGGTAAAAAAAAAAGCACGAGTATGTAATAGCCCACATCCCGAACGCTATACGTCCCTGCAATACGCCACTTTTTGAGCAGCTGTATTAAAAAGATACATCCTATTATGTCATGCATTATTTGCCGAGATGTACGAGTAACTGTACATTTCTTAGACGCCTAGAGCGATTCGCAAGACTGACTATTATTGAGTAGTATACAATTTTTTGGCGATAAGAACAGATTTTATAATAAAATATTTTTTTTAAAAAGAACTCTTTTCCTGAAAGGTGGATTGATTAATTCCGTATTATGTATGTTTTGTTTTAAAATGTTTATAGGACACATCCCGAAATACTCGCTCCTGCCTAGCATGCCATCCATATACTGTTCAAAATTTCTTGTAACGAACCAAAAAGTTTGGCAGTTCCTACCTCTGTCGTGTAACTATTATAAATTATAGAATGCTCTACCGGCGTACGTTATTCCATGCAATCATGATCATGATAAAGCGGGGCGTGAAAAACTTAAGGCACACAACTTACGCAGCTTACGGCTGCTACTCATTGCTTCTTGATTCCATCTCGGCTTTCCATCAGACAACAGTCACTTTGATGAATCCATATAAAAAAAAACACATGAAGACTTCATAAAAACGAGTCAATTTCATACTTTTAGCAGGCTCTAGGCGCATAATAAGTAATAGTGCTCTATTACTGCAATGATCGCTCTAATGCTGAAATCCACGTTACGTTACTATAATTCCATATACAACGGTAATTTGTTTGTGTAGAAAAATAGGGGCGTTTTTCGCTTTTCAATTGTAACTAACTAATAACTAGGTACACAACACCATTGATTTGTTAGAGTAAGGAAAAAGCGCATTAATTGAATGGAAAGTAACCTGTCTGCTATCCGTGGCAATCGATACTTACTCGTCACAATCTTTGTGTTCTGATAATAAACCAATGTCAATGTTATAATCAACGTAGGTATAGCTAATATACATTACATATACCTTTCATTAACCTTATTGAAATCATGCTGGTCGCAACGTGAGAGCCGCCGGAAATATCTATGCAGTTCTAAATTTGATAACGTGTTGATACGGTTTTAAGCTATTACGTTTTATTATTGATACGTATGCGTCAAATTGTAATCATAAATTGTCGAGAATTGTGAGTGGCTACGGCCTACGTCCTGATATATATGATGAATAAATCATAATTTTGTGTTATGATATTTATTGCGCTTTCCGGTTTCGATGGATCAACTAGATATAATTTAAAAATATCTTTGTTTTAATTTACAAATATTGCCTTGAAAGTTTTGTTGACGGGGTAAAATATCAGCGACATCAGTGCCAAAATATCAGGCTTCAAGCAGTACCTATTATGCAAGTGTCACTGCGTATTATTCTAAGGTCACTTACATCAAATTGAATTACGCAAATATACGCAACCCTAAAGCTGTGGGGGATACGTAACTGTTACAGAAGCGGGCAAAAGCATTGTGCTTAGCACCAGACATTGAAAAAATCATCAAGTCTACTCAGATTTTGATTGGGGCGATGCCAATCTAGTTAAGTTCAATGCTGCTAAAACCCAGGCGTGTCTTTTCTCCGCCAAACGGAGCCCTCTCCAGCTGGCTCCTACTTTCAGGGAAGTGTCCGTGCCGATAAGTAACCATTTCGAGCTTCTTGGCATCTCATTAACACCAACTCTCAATTTCGGCTCCTATATTGAGTCCAAAGCCTAGATTGCGTCAAAAAAGCTTGGTGTTTTGGCTAAGGTGAGACAATACTTCACACCGGGACAGTTGCTTAATCTTTATCAAGCCCAAGTCCGGTCGTGTATGGAGTATTGTTCTCACCTTTGGGATGGTTCTGCCAAATACCAGCTGGAGACACTGGAAGCTATTGAGAGGAGAGCCAAGAGACTCATTAACGACGACCACCTAGTACGCAAGAGACTCCAGAGTCTCGAGCATCGCCGCAAATTCGCTTGTTTATCGGTTTTTTATCGGATACATTTCGGTGGGTGTGAAATGGAACTTCACAATTTGATTCCGCCATCCCCATTCTATAATCGGACATCCAGAGATACTCAGAAGCGCCACTTGGTGGATATTCCATTTACCCGAACGAAGCGATTTACTTCTACGTTTATCATACGAACTGCTAGGCAATGGAACACCCTGCCTGAGTCGGTGTTTCCGGTTAAGTACGATATGGGGGTCTTCAAAACACGAGTGCATAGGTATCTTCTGGGTAAGCGCGCTCCATCATCGATCGCATCATCACTTAACACCAGGTGAGATAGTGGTCAAGTGCTACTCAGTTCGGTATTAAAAAAAATTGCTTGCTTCAAATATTTGGCTATATTATTACCATTTTGTCATCGATTACATCCTGTAAATGGTGATGAATATCTCATAAATCGTCTGTCATATGTTATTATGCTATTCATGTTCTATTAAAATGTCAATATGGAATAAATTATAACATGCACACAACTTACTAATATGTATGACTAATTTGTGCACGAAAATATGACTCACAAATCTCACGATCAGTTAACGTAGAACCATAGATAGAGTTACGATGTAAGCAGTGACTTCACGATACAGAAAATAAAAACTAATTCACACTGCTTGAGCAATAAAATAAATGTAGGTACATACACACATCAATAAGTTTGCGATCACTTTAAAAATTCTTTTTTTTGTATTACGTTACATTATATTATGATTTCTTCGTCTTTTAGATTCGTTATTTATAAAAGCAGAAGTTCGGGCCGCCACTGAGCTTGAAGTTAGCACTCAGACCACTCGGGTTGCTTGCACCAGGCTGGATTGCTGCTCTCCGAGAATACAACATCACAAGGTTAGACTGGCTTGCCGGCTCGCCTGACCACTATACCAATACGAAACCACCCAATAATACGCATAATTATATAAAATACGCGTGGGATACTCTTAAGCGAGCTGTTTGGAACCATTAGCCACGTTCCCAGACAGTGCCAGAGTTCAGGGAAGCAGCTATTCAAGAATGGTACAGGTTACCCCAATAAATGCTGGATAACTTGATTCTCAGCATGCCCAGGAGGATCACCGAATGTGGTTATATATTATATTGAATACAAACCTTTTAAGTTTTATTAATAAATTGTTGACTAAGTGCAATTTAAAAAATTATATGAGGTTATACTAGTGATGGGATTTTTTTTTGATATGTGTATACCAACCCGACGGTAAACCTAAACATAAACCTAAATGTATATATCAGGCCTAGCTGCGCCCCGCGGTTTCTCCCGCGTGGAGATGGATGATGATGAAATAAAAGTAGCCTAAGTACTCTATCTCCATCTAGTGTATCAAAATTTATCTCCATCCAAAGGTTGTCTGGAAGAGATCGCTTATAAGCGATAAGACCGCCCATTGTACAACAGTATTAATATATATTTAATGTATCTATGTTTTTATGTACAATAAAGAGTTATCTATCTACTCGTATCTACTCTTTGTAACATCAGCTATCTGTCTTTGAAAGTCCCGTTAAAACTTGTGTAGCTATTTCAGAGATTAGCTGGAACAGACAGACAGGCATACAGCAAACATTTAGATTTTTTTATGTATATTTTTTCATATGCATTTATTGGAAAGTTGTTAATTTGGTATTACAAACAGACACTTCAATTTTATTTATCTTTATAAATGTTCACCTTGTGGTTTTCACGTAGCTAGTAGGTAGATATTATGATGGCTTTCCTGGAGTTCTAAATGAAGAAAATGTAAAAGTTAAAAGTATAGTCACACAATTTTCAGTAGTTCACATTTTTTAAAGTGGTAAACGAAAGAACAGTAATAATCTTATGTTAGGTTAATTTCTTAGGAAATCTATCTCAATAGGATTTGTATTGATTATTCTCTAAAGTTAAAGTTAGTATTTAGGAAAGATCTATATTCTAAACTTCAAAGAGTATTCATCGGAACACAACTAATTGGTCAACTAATCATATTATGCTCGCACATTCGTGAGGTGATAAGTATTGCGTCATTTCAAGAACCAGTCAGCTCATGCATGAGTCATGATATGAATGGAATATTATGGCATTCTACGTTAGGGCAAGGATGCATATACTCATCCATGGTTAAGATCAACTCATTGAGTGTTTAGTTTACCGTAACACAGTAAGCCCTTGAAGAGAAAACTAGACATCGATGCTAATTTATAGATAGCAGAATTGTATTTTTCATTTTAAACTTTAGTTACAAACTAGATATGGAATCGAAATGGTTAATGTGTTTTCCCGATAATCCTAAATAATTCTTGCCAGTTTCCGCGATCTCCGTCTCGTTAGTACTTTATCCTTATTTGGGTTCCCGTACAAGACTACATACGGGTTATCTAATCGCGTACGCCGCGCTATCTCTGTCTGTCCTGTATATTTGAAACTGTATCTAATAAGTAGCCGTTTGGAAAAGAATTCGTGTATTAATTGCGGATACACTAACAAAAAATATTAAATAATAAAAAGTTTGATTTCTATAAAATGTTGTTTAGCATTATCGTAAAATTTATATCAAATATACATGCTTCAAAATTGGTATGATTATATTGTAAACTCCAATTGTATACATATCATAAGAATAACCATGTGTGAGACGGCACACGGCGGAAAGTTCTATTTTGTTATATGCATAACGCAAATATATATAGTACGTAGTAGGTAGTACAGAATCCTCGGTGCGCGAGACTCAAACCGCACTTGGATTTTTAATTTAATACATTGATTACCTAATGTAAGTTAATTTTGAAATTGTATAAGAAATATCGCCTTTTAGTGTAATTTGTACTTCACTTAATATAGAACAATGCTAAGTAATATAAAGTCACGTATACAAGTCAAGTAAAATTTACTTCTCTTGTATTACGTGGAATGAGAAACTGTTAAAATCTAAACTGTTTCATTATAACGCGCCCGTGTATCGATCAGGCGCATTTCTGCGAGCCCTAGGATTAAATACTCCCAACAACCTTTGTAACAAAAGAATAGCAGTTTGTTAACCTCCGTTAAACTGGCGCGGCGTCTAATGATTTCTTTACGTGTTTGACATGGATAGATTAATATAAATCGGACAGGCGACGGTATTGCAGGAATAATTTTAGAACTACAATGGAACGTACCTATTCCGTCCGCGAGGCTAATTATGAGGAATATGTTCTTTATATTAACATAAAATATACATTTATAGTTAATACAATGACTTCATATCTATACTCGTATACATGTCATGTGCCCGCTTCCTTATATGATGGTGATCCGAATTCGAGCACTCTGCATTTATTATTTTACTAGCTACTCTCCGCGGTTTCACCCACACGGTGATGGATGATGATGATGATGTTGATGAATCTTACAAAGCCTATGTTACTCAGGGTGAATGTAGCTTTCCAATGGTAAAATAATTTTTGAAATCGGTCCAGTACTTTTTGAGCCAATCCGTTACAAACATACATATAAATCTTTCCTCTTCATAATATTAGTGTTGATAATTAAAAACGAATGAATGGGATGCGCGATGTATTAGTAATAAAATTTTTTAATTTAATTTTTTTAAGGGAGTTTTGTCATCATTTTGACAATGTCACCCCCGTAAAGCAAATTTACATGATATTAGCATCATAACATCTATATAGATCACGAGCGAACTAATTAAAACATGTTCCTATTGGGACGTGTTTGTACTTAATATGAAATTAGCATTTTTACAACCATTGATTTAATACTTACCGCTTTTAAAGTGTGGGCTGAAGTAAATGGGATTGATGTGACAATGACCTTAAAGCGTTGATTTTTAATCGTTCTTGAATAATAACACAAGTTAAAATATTTAAAAAATGTTGAAGTAATTGGTTTTTAAAAGAAGAAGGCCTTGATTTGCCCAAACATCGTAATGGGTCATTGGCAAAATATAATTGTGCAAAATATAAATAAACATTAGTATTACTCAATATTCGCAGACACCTTGCCCTTGAACATGGTGAAGTTATTATATACTTAACAACACAAAGAGGAAAGATTTATATTTTTGTATTTTTGTAACGAATAAACTGGAAAACTACTGGACCGATTTAAAACATTCTTTCACCATTAGAATGCTACATTATCCCTAAAACTATTCTTTTGTTTCATCATCATCATCATCATCTTCTATAACCACGCGGGTTATACCGCGGAGCGCAGCTAGTTGTATAGGCGAGGTATGTTTGCTTGCACATCACCGCTTTTTTGTAATGTTAGGACTTTTTGCAGAGTCCGCGTGGGGAAGAACACCATTGCCAGTTATTTTACTGTGAAGCAGTAGTGTGCAAACATTACCGTGTTTCGTCGAAGGGCAATTATAAATTTATTATACTAAGATTTAACATCATATATCTCAGGGTGCCGAGCGCAGTCCATTTCCTTGCATGGTTTTAATTTAAACAGTTAAAAATTCTGAATGGCACTGAACTATATCGCTTTTTTACAAGATCCACACAAAGATATTCAGGTCCCTAACTAGACAGAGCTTGTACTATGGTAAACTGATAAATGATTGTACATGTGCCTGGCAGGCACAGGTCAAACAGACATGTTCATGCATACAAATGTTTGACCTGTCCGGGGATCGAACCCGGGACCAGCGGCTCAGAATGTAGCGGTGCTACTCGTACCAACTGCGCCACCGGCCTGTCAAACCGCTTAACATAAAGCGGCCGGCTTAAGAGGATTGCATAGCTAGTACTTTCCATACTAAAAGAAATAACTCTTTACTACCTCTTAACATTGTCCGATTTCAGTGATTTTTTAATGTTATCATCACATTGTTTACTATGCCCGTACGTTTTTTTTTAAGTTCTATAAAAGGAAATTTGAAATATATTGGTTTGTTGTAAGGTCCCAGCACGTCATTTGTTTAATTCCAGGTCACACAGATGACTATAACTACATGGTGGAGAACCTCCTCGAGCGATATCCCAACACGAAACTGCTCCTGGTCGGCTTCAGCCTGGGCGGTAACCTGATCACCAAATATCTGGGCGAGGATCGGAAACGGCCGACTAACATCGTCGGAGGCATTTCTATATGCCAGGGATATAATGCTATTGAGTGAGTACTCATAAACATTATCTAAAATTGGCTATATCCAGAACCACAGAATATATTTAACTGAAGTACAGAATGGCAGATCTTAGCCTCGAAAAATTCGCGTCCGCAAAGTTCGCGGCAATATCGGATTATGGTAGGCAATGTGGCATTATTTACAGTCTAATAAGTTCTACAGTTTAAAATATATCTCAATTTTAACAGAACACAAATATCGTAATTGTGTATTTCAGGGGTGACACCCATGTATCTGAAATGAAGATCACACTTTTCATAGAGGTACCTTTTGCGAAATTTGTTTCCCCCGCCCTTTCTAAATTATACAAAAAAAAGCTCTCTTGTTAAAGTTATTTTGGGCAAAATGTGATCATAATCGTTTTCGTGTGCTCAACATGCTCTTTGCACGTCACTTTTCTAATGTAGACAATAAACACAATCGATTAAAGCCTAGCTTATTGAGTATTGCGATCACCATCTCACTTGATGGTCAGTGATTATGTGGATGTACGTCTGGCTCTCTCAACTTTTAACCTTTTTTGTGACGGACGCTGAACTTTAGCATTTCGCTATTATCTGTTTTTCGCATATGGAACGTTTCTGGATCACATCACTGTATGCGATAACATTGTCTCAACGTCATATATTGTAAGCATGGCAACGTATATACTAACGACAAAGTAAGTAAATATATATAAGTACTTAGAATGTCTTCTCTACTAGTGTTCATTCACGCAGGTTTAGCGCGAGACGCGTGTAGGGATGTCAACCTCTACGAACCAATCTTCGATTGATCTATTTTGTTGGTAACACAACAGCAACAATATCATTTAAAAACTGCCAACCCCGACCGCTCTGCCGGCACTCGCGTAATGCAAAGATCGCCGGCAAGCGTCCTCCGCCCCCACCGCACCGCTTTTTCCCACTTTTGTCGCCTATTTATCGCGAAGACGCGAAGATTTACTCGGGGCTGCGCGCTCCAAGTACTTTGCTAACGATTTCAAATCGATTTCGATTTGTGGGGTGACGACTTTACGAGTGTCTGTCACCATTTTGTTTTTCATTACAAAAGTGATTGTAGTTATATTCAGTTTGGGTGCCTACAACTATAAGAAAACCAGTAGAACCCGATCCATTAAACTTCGTACTAATCTGGAATACAAGAAAAAATATTCATCGCCTCATTATCTTAAGTTGTTCCCAGTTTCGTGTTAGTTTAGTTT
The DNA here is from genome assembly GCA_917880725.1 of Selenia dentaria. Taxonomy (NCBI): domain Eukaryota; kingdom Metazoa; phylum Arthropoda; class Insecta; order Lepidoptera; family Geometridae; genus Selenia; species Selenia dentaria. Next base: position 8,933,626 of record OU862882.1, on the reverse strand, counting down.
TGATTGGAACAGGTTATCGTAAATGTCATACGGTATTGTATTTGTTGAACGCTTATTATTTCTCGGTTGGTTATGAAATTATCACGGCATCATATAGTTATTAAAAATAATGACTTGGCTACTTACTTTTAATAATAATAATAATAAAGGACCGGGTGAAACCCGTGAAATTGTTAAAATAATAATAATATTTATTCATTACAAACTTAAGTAAGTTACTTAATAACAAACACATAACGCATTATATTTTGTTGTTTATTAATCCTTGCAAGTCATTGGCAGCCTTTACTAGAATCACTCTGTGATATGGTGTGCCTATAATATCTTAGTACAAGGACGACTAGAGTAGAGGGTGCTGTAAAAACGAGGGGTAAAGTAAAAACAAATTCAGGCAGATAGTAGTAGGTTATATGGCTTAGGAGGCAATGAAGCAACGCTAGTTTAAATTAATTTGAATTAATTGCCAACCTATTAATTTCCTTTTATATAAAAATAGTCTCAAATAGGTATTTATAGATGATCCTTAATTGCTTCCCATTAGCCATCGACATATTAATATTCGTATGGTTGGTTTAGTAAATACGTGTCTTTATAATATGAACTTTACCAGCTTTGTTGCGCGGTTCCTCTTGCGTAATGCCTTGTAAATGTAATAGGAGTATGATTTGCGAGAAAAAAAAAAATTCAGTCAGTCTTTCGATTAGATTACAATTTAATTAGTTATATGTTGTACCCAATATGAAATATTCAATCACTACATAAATTATTTGTTTGTGCCTCTAACATACACGCCGGTATAATCTACTATTCCATTTGGTTATCGTATCACGCGCGAACGGATGAAACCATTTTTGGATGTTTTGTTGTATTAATTATTGCCAAGAGAAGGATTCTTATGAAACAAAAATTAAGTAAAGATGGGAGGTTATGGCGACGCCAAAGGCCGAGCCTACTACGTGAACGAAGTCGCGGGCAGTCGCTAGTACATAATATTTTGCTTTAATCAACTTGGTATATCCATATGGAATTAATCTGTATAGCAAACGAAGTTACTGGCAGTCGATAGTAATAGTAATATATAATACTGACACAATTATAGTTTTTTACTTTTTTAGATGTAGTAAGGCTATTTAAGAGTCCTATTATAGCCAAGAAATAAAAACTTGATCTCCTAGTGCAGAAAGATGGAACAGTTTTATGACAAAACAAACAACGATTCCAGAAACATTTTTATGCGATCACGATTTTCTCACAGATTGAAATTAACCCGTCCAATGTCTGCTTATTTCGGTTTATTTCCAAACTCCGCATAAACGTTCAGATAAAAAATACTGCTCTTGAGTAGTTTGACTAAGAACAAATTTATACTGGTGGAGTGCATTGGATCTGATAAAATTAGTTACAAATAAGAGGTATAAATATTGTATACACTTGGAGTATGCGCGACATGGCTTAGCACTTTTATGTACGTACACATGGTGTACACGCGAAACGCGACGGGTTAAAGAACTTTAAATTGATTAAATCGCATATATTTTATATTATTTTATTCCGACGTTAAAGACCATTTTCTTTTCTAGTGAATGTGGTCACGGGTAGACCCACTACGTATGTAGGTGTTCACTAACAGGTTACATTTAATCACTTTAAATTTACTTAATTTAGTATAAGAAACGGAAAAGCCTACGAAATCTTTATTATACAGATGTGTAAAATGTATGCTTGCTAACTTGACCTTCCGCGATAACGTACAGCGCTACAATGTACTTGTATTGTGAAACGGAACAGGTGGTGACATTGAATACCTACTGAAAAGATGCTCGCCTACAAAATTGATTGATGATTCTGCCTGATTAATCAGGCAGAATCATCAATCAATTTTGTAGCAACGGTGTGCTTCACTTCTCAATTCTTTTGCCTGCATTCATGTGAATTGAAAGTTCAAACACATCAATCACATTTAATGTGTTGTATTTCAGTGTTTACTTTGCGAGAATGTTGTTTAACCCTGTAACTAATCTCACTCAATGATAACTCGAGCCCTCTCACGAACTGCAAACGTGTGATTGTTTATGAGGCCAGTCACAGATTATTAAACGTATGTATGTAGAAACTTCAAACTTTCCACGGCTGTTCCAAATTCTGTTTTAACCGGCTTGAAAAAGGAGGCGGCTCTCAATTCGCTTTTTGTATGTATGTTACTCGATTACTCCGCCAATTTTGAATTGATGTTGATGATTTGTTTAAATATATTTATTATTTATTTATACTGATAAAAATACTTTTTTTCAGTATAAGAAATTTTATCCATCTTATCCTTTAGTATAGATAATCCAATACTGATCCAACATGTTGAGCTAAAATGTTGTCTAAGTGTATACCTGGCTTGTTGTTTACACCTATAATTGAAGTGCCACTTGTCATGTGTGAACTTTTTAAATTATTTTTGTTAATCATTGTCTTAGTGGTTGCTTTGTTGGTGTATCAATAAATAAATAAATATAAAAATGTTGCGAGATTGAACCATAACAAAATGGATGTTTTGCTGGAATCGTACAGTAAATATAAGATGAGCTCTAAAACATAATTTCGTCTGTATTAACTTCAAGCAAAATACAGAAGGCCGGCCACATTAACATTTTATTTAGCGTTTAAAGTATTTAGTTAGACATAATGCAAGTCGTCCTTAAACTTTATAATGTAGTATAATTGGTATTAGCATCGATCGCTTCACTTCACTATTGTAAGTTATTAATGTTTACAATTTGTAAAACTTAAACCGCCGACTTCTATAATACTGTCAGGTTTTGAGTTATAGGTACTCGATAACTACAACCCGGTCACAATATCTGTGCACCTGACCTCGTGACGTCATATCGGCGGTCTGGGTACGGTGTGAAAAAAAGTTTTTACGAGAAATGTGGAGGTAAAAAAAAATTACTTGTAACTATTAACTGACTAGCTAACTGACGTAGAGCCGCCATTTTATTCGATTTCAATGAACATTTGTTAGCAACTGAGATACATAATAGCCCTGCTTGTGTTGATGAAATTGTAATGAAACCAAATAGAAGGTATAAATCCCACAAAACCAAATAAATCACTAAATTCTGCACAATAGGCCAAAATAAATTCTAGTAATTATACACATTCCCATCATTTTTTAGGAAGTCGTTTGATAGCCCGTAAATTATTAAAAATTTGTACGCATCTCTCTAATTTTCATAGAAGTCCTCTCACCTGGTGACGACTTTTCTACAAGATTCTGCCGTTGGGGGTATCACCACAGTCCATATCCTGCTTCTATAAGCTGGTATGCTATCGTTAGATACTATGTTTAGATCAGACCTGCAAGCACTGTGCAAAAGTAAGGTTTACACTGCGGCTCTTAACTTTAATACTCTAAATAAACTGCAGTTTTATGTAGAGTATTATTTATATATTATATTATAAAACAATGTGGAATTTACCGTCTCGTTCTTGTTAGCGTGAAAAGAAAACAGATCTAGCGAATAATCATTCTTGCCGTCCTGTATTTTCCGTTTTATATTAGTGTATAAATAATGAGTATAGTTTGCAATGCTCCATCTTAACCACGCCACGTCAAAGCTTTCCATCAGGCGTATATGTCACCAAAACAATGGTAAATTTGTCCAATCGTTGCAATACAGAAATAATCATCGGATCGTTAAGAATGCACCCTATGCTATGCACACCTTTGTAATATTATCTGTGACTTTAGAATACTCTTTTGTCAAATATGGAGCCAAAAGTAAAGTATATACCAATCCATAAAAATTAAAATCTTTTATTTCCTCATCCGTGGAAATTCAAAATAATTAACTTTTATATGGTCTGTGTTTACTTCCAGCACAATGGTATACCTCCTCCAATGGCAGAACTTCCGACGCTTCTATCTATACATTATGACGGACAACTATCGGAACATCATCACACGGCACAAGAGGACGCTGCTCAGTCCGGACATGAAGAGTCGGTACTCGCTGGACGAGAAAATGATCGTGTCAGCTGGTACATTACCTGATCTCGACGAAGCCTACTCCAGGTTAGAATAAAACTACACACTTGTCTACTTGCTGCTTCAATAATAGTGTTTAATTTGGGAGTGAAACATATCGATCCAAACAAAAAAGTTGTAAGAACTAAATTTGTAGGAAATTTTATTTTGAACAACTTAGGTCATAACATAATCGAGGTAATGCAATTTACCTCTTCTACTAAGAAAATATCGATCCTAGGAAAACATCGATGAGAAGCAAAATTGTAGGAAATTTATTTCTTAACAATGTTTTGTGATAAACATTTTTTGCCCCCCCATTCTCCCCCTAAACAAATTCCGAAGGAAAATTGTTACTTCAAATGTTTTTCGGGTTTACCTCTTTTTGAGTTAATTCGACTGGGCCACTATACTTGAGTATCAAGTATGTTCCTCGAAAACCCGATTGTCAGTATTACTAAATCTGGACATGAAGATTCTGGGTTCTGTCATCTGGATGAGTTTAAAACTAAGCGCTGATGTCAGTTAAAGAATTATTTCGTTTCAGGAAAGTCCATGGCTTTGAAACGGTTGCGGACCTATACAAGTGGAGCTCATCGTATTTCTACCTGAAGAACATAAAGACCCCAATGATATTCATCAACGCACGCGATGACCCCATAGTACCCGAAGCTCTGCTACCCACGATCAGGGAATATGTTAGTAAGTATCACTACGCTGGTATCACTACGCTGGTAGCCTTAGTTGGATTAGAACAATAACTTGGTTTAAGGAAACCGAGCACAGAATAAGTAACTTACTACGTACTATTTAATAATAAAACTAATTTGAAAAATAAAACTAACCAAACGTTATAATTTAGAGAGCGCTCTTCAAGAGTCCTTTAGATGGCCAAGTCTTCCTCCATTATATAGTTCAAAACAAATAGAAAGATATATTTATTCCATCGGGTCGGGGCTGCCTTGATTATGAAGTGGTCACGGCCTTATGTATGATGAGTTATACACGGGTTCGAGTCCTCCTCGAGGAAATGTCACTTTATAAAATATCTTTATAATTAAGTCTTGCTATATTTTTAGTTCTTTGTAATCTTCCAATAAAATCATCTTTGGCTCATACGAGATAAAATAAATAAAATGTGTAAATTTACTTTAATTATTCCTATTTTTGCCAGGTTCGCGAGACAAAGCCATGTTTTTGGAGCTGTCACACGGCGGCCATCTTGGCTTTTATGAAGGAGGGCTGATCTACGCCAACCCTGTGAATTGGCTCGACCGCGCTCTCGTCGGATTAGCCGGGGGGCTACTTATGGCTCACGACAAGTGCTCGCCAAAAGACGCGGCTGTCGACACAGAGTACAACGGTTCCGACGAAGAACCCGACCTCATCCGATCCACCATCGTATACAGAGATCCGTTAGAAAAGAAACTTCATGCTTATTAAGTCTAACACGACTGATATTCTCGTACGAAAAATTATTCGTGGGTGCAACCTCACCTTTAATGGCGAATGTGAAACTCCGAGTTGATTAGCGATCAACATTTGGCTCGTAGAGCGTTTTTAAAAATGTTATACATGTATGGATTTTTATCGTAATTTTAGTTAGGATGGTTCAGCGTCCGAAAATCGAATAGTAGGGAGACAGCCTTGCGACCTTCTGATATCCTAGAATAGTCGATAGAAATGAACGTAATTGACTGACTTATAACGTCTATTTTCTTTTTAATAACGCAATACAACGAAGCATCTTATAGTATTCCTATAACTTGTAAAAAATATATTAACTAGTATAGATAATATGAGATTAAATACAGACTATATTTCACATTAAGACACTGTTCCAACCCAGAGTATTAGCCCAGTGGGGACAGAGGTTTCAACGAAAATTTCCAGATGAGTAACTGTCACTTACGTACCATGCCTTTTATGCGTTATATTATTTCCTGTCATCTGTATTGTATTAAATAGGATTGTTTAATTTACGTGCGTGCTTATAGCATAAAATCTATTTATACATCTATCTTGTTTGACTTCTCGCCGTTCATTGATATCGCATCGCAACCTGTCTCCAAGTATTAGGATTAGTTTTGGGGACATGAAAATCTCCAAAATGTTGAGTACGTCCGAAACGACATAATAAAGTAAAGGCAAACCGTTTAACCAAAGCAAATAAATAATTGGGTAAACAGCGGTTCCTATTAATTGTATGCCCTAAGTAAGATAATGGAATACGAGTATGTGGCTTATAATATTTACACGGAATACGAACTATTGGCACATTATGCTTTTATAATGTTATTGTGTGTAGGTATTATTGATTGTTGTGTTGTATATGTTAGGGTATTTACACCGTAGTTTTATTCCGTGAGCATGTAGCATGTTTTTCTCTGAAAGGACGAGACGAATACTCTTATAGTGTTACAGGAAAGTCTAAATAATAACCTCTTTTGGAAGAGGTAAGAAAAATTAAATGGTATTTAATCGTATTAAAAATGCATATCTACCACAGACGTTTAAATACAAGTTAGCCATTTCTCTGTTTGCTACTGAAGTTATACACTTCTAACCATGTGTTTTGCATAATATGTAGTTGATTTGCTAAGGGTACGTTCCGGTAAGCGCCGTCAACGCTCACAACTGTCGCACCCTGGTTTAACGTTCCGATATGAATCAATGCTTGCAATGTTCAACCCAAACGAAACGGTTACGCGGTCACGAATAGGACGCCAATTTTCCCGTCAAAAATTGTTAAAATTCTATACATTTGATGTTTGACAGTAACAGCTCGCAACGACCGCTAAAACCCACCAACGATCTGCGAGCGTTGTAAGCGTTTTCGGTGACGTCAGTGATGACATATCGAGCTCGCTCACGATGATCGTGGGCTTGTAAGGGAATTTGTGTGCTAACGCTGCGAGTAATTTCGGCAATTACCGGAACGTAGCCTAAGCGATATGCTAAGTACACGCGTAGCACTTAAACATATCTCTTATAGTCGCAGTTTGATCATTTAAAAAATTCAAGTTCCTACAACTGCAGAAGCATAAATAAGGCTGTGAAGAGTTTTGGAATGTCTCGACCAATCACAGAAAAATCTGCTAATCGTACTACTAGCTTAATAAACAAGGTCTTTTAGAGCTGAAGCACAGACATTTTTGAATAGTTGATATGTTTTTAGTAACAGTTGATTGAGATTGTTTATTGATATGATGATTTTTATGGTAAAGAGATTGGATATGTGAAGAAAACTGAGAATCCATTCTTGGGGAGCCACGAAAAACCTACCTCAGATCGCAATTGTCTTCGTTTATTCAATTAAAGTATTCTTCTTGAAATTATTGTTTATATATAGATGTATCGAACTGTGTTTGAGCTCTTTAGTTCTAAATACATTGTGATATATTTTGATGATTATTTATTAACATTTGCATTTTACTTATACACATACTTGTGTGTCTGAATATATAGCCTTGTTGTTTGTGTTTATTGTAGGTTATAGTTAAGTCATCTGCGTGCATATCACGCAAAAAAAGAAATTGAGTTTATGTATGAACTAATACCATATTGTAGTACAAAGCACAATATATTATAGTAAATAAAGATAGTTCGAAATGTATTAAAATGTTTATGCATTATGTTATTACTTATTATTTAAAAAACCAGCAGGGCAATTACGTAACTCAATCTTGAAAAATGGCGGCTCTATGTCTGTTTTGACATCTCCAGTAAGTAAAATGTTAGTAAGTTGATGACTGGAGCTGACAAAAGTATTTTTTTTTATATTTTTTTCGATATCAATCAACTTTTGATTGCAACTGAGATACATAATAGCCCTGCAGGTATCAGTCAGCATAGCAATGACTTATCTGAATTGCAATCAAATGTTGATCATGAAAAATGGCGCCTTTAGGTCAGTTTTGACAGCTCTAGTAAGCTGAAATGTTGTAAGTTGCTGGGTGTAGCTGACAAAAGTAGAGGACAGAAAGACGCCATTTTTTGCTTTTTAATCATCATTTGATTGCAACTGAGATACGTAATAGCTCTACATGATAGTTAATATATTATTATTTAATTTATCATGTAAGCTGAATTTGATTATATCATATTCTTGATACTTGTGCACCTTATATATATCCGTTTGAACTATCTCTACTTATTGTAATAATGCACAACTTAATGAATTTTCATAACGATACCTAGTATTTACATTAATCCAACGTAAACTGACGGTATCATAATGTAGTTTTGTAACAATAATACTATACAGGTCTCGCCAGGATATAGTTGAAGTTAAGAATCGTGAAGATAATGATGCTTTGCGAAATATAGTCCTCAATGGCCTTAGTCGTGCCTAAATTATTGTCCAGTTACTGTACTCTTTGTCACATAACTTGAGCACAATGTTCTTGTGCGAAGTAGTAATAGTCGATTTTTACATCTGTTTGGTAGAAGAGCATACCGCCAGTGATCAACGTCTTACGCGATTGGTTCGTATGCTATTGTTGGTATCGATAGCAAGAAACCAACCAATCGCGTGAAAGCACCAGTCGCTGTTTATTGGATGATCATAGTATATTAAAGTATTCATGCGCGCCATGCTCCCCTATCATCACCGCGTGCTCTACTTATATGCCATCGAGTACACTATTTACGTATTGACACAGGTTGGTGCATACCTATTGGTGACTTGAAATGTACTAAACCTCTCCAACTTTAATATAATGTAATGAGTTTGTCCGACGTATTCCGGATTAGAAAAGCGGTATTTTTGTACATTTTAATACTGGCATAGTTGATAGCTTGATAGCTAAGGGTAAAGGTCAACCGCCAATTAAGAGGTCGCTGCGCTGGTTTGATCCGTGCCTTTGACTTGAAGTCTCGGTAAAGGTGATATAGTGAAATCCACAGCATGGTGGTTGTTTTCTGCTGTGTCTAGTGTAGTGGTCACCTACCGCATCCTCACTAACCATCAAGTGAGATAGGACATAAGCAACCAAAATAATTTGAAAATAATGAGCCCTCCTGAGTCGTTACGTGCTGGATATTTACCGAGTAGTTTATAGTATGAGAACAATGTTACGTTATTTTTATGTATAGGTAGTTATACATTGAATTGTAGTAAGTGTGAAATATTGTACTAAATACATTATTTTCATGCTTTTAGCGGAACGTGTGCTAATAGCATCCTATATACTTAGCTCCAATCGAGAAGGCGGCTTGTCGCGTTAATAAAGTACAGGGCTAGAAAACAATCTATCTAAAAACCTTCACTGCATTTTCGTGGAACTATGTCTAGTACAATCGAAATGACTGACGATTTACTAACAAGTTATTTATTATGGTGGCTTGAATTACACCACCCTGTATAGATATTGTACTAAATAAATATATTTTTTTACTTGCCCGGTGAAAGAATTTCATAAAGGCGATGAATGATCGATATGTTCCTAAAAATATAAAAGTCGTTCATCGTAATTAAATGCCGTCATAAATGTATCTTCGTAATACAAAATAAAATCTAGCTAAACATTACTTTGACATTCACAATCTTTTATTCCATTAGAAATTATTAAAAAAATCTATCTATAAATTCCATTGACTAACGTGATTTGAGTTTGCATGATAATAAAATTATCTCTATTTATTGAGATTTTGGGACGATACTGATGTGGCAAGTGTGTTGTGAAGCGTGCCGTTTGAGTCTTATGTACTTACGGAAAGTACCTGTACCAAAATCTGATCTCAAGTTATCTGATGTGAGAGCAGTGAGTTTTTGTTTGTTTTTCTGTCTAGTTACAGCATTTATGTTAGATTACAATGTCCCATTTAATGGCTCATTGTTAATATGCTCCAGGCGAAATTTTAATGGAATATACATATAGCTTATTTATAAACATCGGTTTTATGTCATTATATGAATGCTTTGTAGTAATATCTCCTTTTCTTCAAATCATATTATAAACGACAATAAGATCTGTTATAATTCCAAGGCCACAGTTATTGTATTATGAAATTTAGGGGTTTTCATATACCACGACTGAAACAGTATTCATATTAAACATTGTGACTCATCGAAATGCAACATGGAACGAAAATAACATACATGGTTTTTATACTTGCATATAATTCTATTTTCAAAACCAAATAGAACAATATACCTACGAAGGATTTTTCTTATCCAATAATCTACTCCCGGACCGGAACTTAATACCGGTAAAATGTGAAAGAAACAGAAATCGGGTCGGTCAATCATTTGCAATTTTGCTGCTCAGTCCAAGATATAATAAAATATTGATGGGGAGTCAGGGCATTGGTGAGGTAGTTATATCTTTTGTGCTTGTGTACATGTTATGAAATTATATCTACACTTGCAAATTGTTCACATGGACCTACTAGAACGCAAATTAATATATTGCTAAGTCAGTTATTATTATCATGACTAACTTTACACTTCATTGAGATTTTATATTATATAGAATAGTAGCTATGCTACATGCAAATTTATTGGTTTCATGTATCTGAATGGACTGGAACGTGGCCTAATATTTAGCTAATCCCGTAACACGATAACGATAATCTCATCTGTACCTATTTCATGAGTTGGCAACGTAAATGTCATCTACAGTCGATACTCTATCTCGCCTACCTATTAAGCTTGTGATTGCCGTACTCGCTGTCAATTTTAGTTCTACAGTTGACCGCGAGGTGGCACTGTTCTTTTTTTTCATACATTTTTTTGGCGGCAGACGATATCGAGCTTCGATTGGTGTCATTGTTGTAAACTCATGGTAGACCTAGTGTAAATGTCAAGCTGAATATTGACACGCTTAATTCAAAAGTTTGTACTTATATGTATAATAATAGTGATTTAATGTATGTATTTGTATAATATGCGATTTGTTACTGACATTTTTGTCAACCAACTCACCGAATTTGATTGTTTGTAGCATACAGTACAAAGTGGCACATGAATGAGCTGATTGGAGGCACAAAACTGATGCTAACACAAAATATGTTGAGTGTTGCGTAATAAGCTGCCTAATGATGTTTGATATTTAATTTGTGTCAATAAATAAATATCAAATTAAAACTGCATTTTCAATTCGTTTTATCCCATTCATATTGAAATTATTCATTACAAAAGGATTGATAAATAAGTATTTTAATTCTAAGTCAATAATATAAAATTTAAAAGACGGGTGAATTTACGATGCCTTATCGCTAGCAAGTTATATCTAAGTCTAGCTTAAAATATTTTGTAAATGGAATATTACATTTTGTTTTCGCTGCCAATTAGAGTGCATTAACATTATACAGCATCGTCACCTGGGGTTTTAGTTGATACAAATAGCATTTGAGCACAAATAAAATGAGATCGAGCAATAATCAAAATACATCTAAATAATATGGTGGTTTAACAAATAACCCCAACGATCAACGTCGGCGTACAGATGCCTTGTCAGCTGCATATAGGTGCATTAGCTTGGGTTGTACAATTATTCCCACACTTAGATACTAGAATACATTTATATTATTAGATCAGAGTTAGGAAAATTAACCTTCATACCTTTATATTAAGATTCGAACTACAATGGTAATGACAAAATAATCTATAAACTTCAATAAGTAGTCAACACTACAAATATTCCAAATACAAATATCACAACATTTTCTTAATTAACTTATCTCTCTTTACACATACATCTTAAAATTATACATCAATAATTAAGTATTCAAGAATTTACATCGTAATAATAATTATTTCAGTGCCAAATCTAAATATTATTAAAAATCATAAGACTGTACATTTCTAGAGAGCAATAAATATTGAGTAGGTAAATATTATGTTCCTATTAAAATAATAAAAATAGCATGGACACAAAATATGGCCACTGGGAGAAAATGCAATAAAAATAATATACATTTTACATTGAAATCTCATAAAATATATGCATTACATAACATGTTTCACATTATACATAAATGAAGTAATAAAATAATGAAAAAGAATGTCAGCAAAATAAAAAAAAAGATAAGTATAGAATTGAAAGAAATATACTCGTATATGTATGTAAGTATACATAATTTAAAAGACCAGAAAATAGGTGTACTCTTACAGGATATTTTTATATTTAGACATGCACTAGTCCAGGCAATAAATATAATTATAGTGAGGCCAGTTGAGAAACATAGTATGTAATTCATATCGCGGTATAAAAATGCCAAAATTATATTTAAGGACAATACTAAAAATATGGTACTTATATCATAGACCCCTTCCTTAAATTTAAATTCATTTATGTATGTAATCTGATGAAAAAAATAGTTTTAACAGTCTAACTAGGGTTATGGAACCAATATTATACAGTCTTTTTACATCTGATTTTGAGTATTTTCAGAATAAATTAAAGCTTCTCTTTTTACAAAATAGGTTTCATAAATAAATTACGTAAATGCAATTAAATCGTGATCCTTGGTGTCATATAGTCAGCACATTGCTGCCGGGTCACCGTCCATTGTGCATGCTATGTTATCTAATTTATGAGCTAAGTGCATTTTGTTGTCTAGTCCTAATATAATTTGTTCTCTATATTTACTGACATAAATATACAACTCTTTTAAGGCAGACAGAGTATCAAACTCGTTCAACTGTTCTACAGAGAGCTGCTGCATAGAAGTGCTCAGTTCTTGGTCAGTTACTTGAGGTAATTGGGATACAGACTGATAAAACCTTATCACCATGTCTCTATAAGTCGGCAAATCTTTAGCGAAAAGCAACTTGTTAGATGGCGAGTCTTTGCATAGACGATGCTCTGTTAACGAACAAGCGTCCATGAAAGTTTGAGCTATAACTGATAAGGAAGAATCCACCGTCGCTGTTTTGTTTATGTCAAATATGAAATCTGGATTTTTTATAAGGTTGACCCAAAATCTTAAGGGCAAGCTGTTGGATTTCCACGCATGCACAACTTCGGGATTCATAATGCCATGAGTTCTAGCGGCGTCATCAAACAGGTCAAACAACCATTTCACAGCTGGGGGTAGCACTTCATTTACAGTTAGAATAGTGCTAAAGAAATCGTCAACAAATTTATGAACTGTGCCTTTAGTTGATAGCAGCCTCGTAAGGAATATTTCTGGTATCGCTTTGTGACTGTGCTCTGATGATTTATTCACAATGTGCTGATATTCTAATGGTTTCACTAAATGATAAAAATGTACATTTTGGTCCGTAATGTCACTGTTGTACACCCGTAGGTGAGAATTCGAGCAATAGATGCCAGTGCAGTTTTTGCAAGGTATTTTGTATGGCGTGTTGAAACTATCATTTTGACGCGAGATTAGGGACATGATGGCAGATTCCTTGACCCCGTAATGTGCCAATGTGTTTAGTTTTCTCCAACCATTAAGGGTTTTCGTGGTAAGATCTTCATCTTGCAATGTAACATGGCCACCTCTTCCGTGACGCCACTCGAGATCTACTTCATGGACGGATGGCCGCAGAGAAAACGGAGTATTTTTAAAGAGAGCATCTAATATCTTTGATTTGACTTGGGATATACTATCACAATCTAATACTTTACATTGAACTTTCTCATCGAAATCATCTTGTACAATATGCAAAGTAATAATTTGGTAATCTATTTGCTCTTTGAGAAGCTTTTCTTCCGATAATGAATATCGAGCTTCATGTGTTATGGCATCAACAACACCTTTCTCTATTTGGTGTTTGATTGCTTTGAACAGTAAGAACAGGGAAGAACCTGCATAATCCTTGAGATAGTAATACATGCATAACGCCATCCAGTTCGTTAACATTTTCTCAACAACGCTTTCCGTTCTTCTCAACATCAGCTGTGGATGTTTGTTACAAACAGATTTGTCAATAAGTCTTAGGAGGAGAGACTTCAATATATCCGTAGCGTATTCCATCTTCCCCATTAGTATAATCATCAACAAGGACGCCACATTCACTTTGTCTCGAATGTTAAAAGACTTTTGCGATTCTAATGTGTCTATAAATGACAGAAGGAAACATTTATTATTCAAAAGCTGTTCAAATTGGATCATTGCGGCGTCATAATTAGTACGTGGAGCATTGATGAATTGCCGTTGGACGTTTAATATCGGATGATCAGACACGCCCGGGAAGAACACTTTCATAACGTAATTAACATGATCTAGAGTTGGAATTCCAGAATGTTCCAAATCCGCTGCCAAATCAGACATATCAGTTTGCAATTCAGCAAATGCTAATTTGCATTCTAATCGCACATTGCTTTCCAAGGTATCCATTTGGATTTGTATCCGTTTGTATTCTCGTTCCGCTTTTGTACTACGTCGTCTATACATAACTAGAACAATCATAAAAATAAGAACTAAGAAGAATGTGCCAGCTGCTATCCCCGCAATCGCTTCTGGAGGAAAATTGTAATTTCGTAGTAGCTCGTAATGTAGATATCCAATAGGGAATCGTAAATTCCTACCCACTTTGACGACTACCAAAGGCAAATTGATATCAGTTATTTGGACTCCATTTTCATCAGTATTAGCTGGTTGTACTTCGGGTGGCGTACATAGCAACTGCTGCATTGTGAGACTTGTGACATTGCATGGTTGCGTTCCAATAGTAACAACCACATCGGACTCATCGCTAGCTCGGATTAGATTTTCACCTTCTATAACAAGTGGGTCGCCCTTATAGGACTTTATTCTATTGACAAATTGATAAACGTGAGGATCCTCCACGAAAACCATATGTGTCCGAGGTGGATTAAAATATTTTTCCAAGTCATGCATAGTTTCTACATTATCCATAACAAAACCAACTTTCATTGCAATCTGTGGTGTACTAGTTTGAGATTTAGTTGCTTGCAGTATTTCATAGTACTTATTATTTATTGCAGGGCTTGGGCATTCCATTTGATTAGAATTCAGTACAGTGCAAGTTGTGTGATTCACGGGTTCTTCTTCATTTGCATAATACAGTTTCATTAATGGTTTTTGAATGGTATGTAAATTTGTACCATGAACTGTTATCATTCTTCCTCCAGACACAAAACTTTTCAAAGGTTTTATTTCCATTATGGTAGGATCTGCTGTGTAATTGAAGAGGTCCCCAAGTAAAGTTCTATTTGCATTATCTACAACCACTGTCAAGGTATGTATGACACGCGGTGCAAAAGCTTTTGGTGTGATACATATTACTCTACTATTTGAGGTCTGTGTTTTGTTTACAGAACATGGTAGCTCGTCTAAAAAAGCTGACACTGCTGATCCAATATTTAGATGTTGCCCACCTATAGCTAATTGTGTTCCCCCTGAGACAGGTCCCAAAACTGGATAAATGCCTTGCAACTTTATATTTTTATAACTATAAAGAACAGATGATTCTGTGTAGCCTGAATCATTTTCAACAATTACAGGGGATACAGCAGAGCCATTAGAAGGTCCCGTGCGACAGGTGATGCTAACAGACACTTCAAAATCTACAATATCACATAGAACTTCTCCAATACGTACCTTGCCTGTAACTTCTTCCACTCGAAGCCCTAGATTGCTTCCTTCTATGGTGACAATAGTACCTCCTTCTATAGGTCCACTGAGAGGTTTGATCATGTCGATTCTGGGTTTTGGACATTCAGTTACTGGATTCTCTAAACATGATTCAGTGTAGGAACAGGAATTGCCACACCATGTACATTGATACACAGAGTTCCTGGTTATGCAAAGAGAACAATCAGCATGTTCCCTGTGGGAGCCCAAAATTTCACATTTGTATAATGTGATTGTAATGGTATCAATGTAATGCTTGTGATTCCAAACCACTTTCACACTGACATTGTATTCTCCCACATCCTCTTCATAAGAATAAGTAGTCTTGTCACAAACTATGTAGTGATTTGATTCCACTCTTGCTGGCAATATCATATTTGCTAACTCAATACTTACAATGCATTGGAATCCTGTATGACCAGGTTGAAGATGTGGTAAATTCTCAACTTCCAGTTCTAGCTCTTTAGGTACATTATTAGGCAACAAAATTGGTTTCTTGTATTGTCTTATCCGAGGACAATGGCCAATGCCATGGTTAAGTAATTTTGTTGGATTGTTCTCACCACTAATAATAGTTCTCTGACATACAGAGGTATCATGTGTACATTTATTATCATAAATACACCAATTACATGCCCACTCACTCATTATACATGTATGACATGTTATGTGCTTAGTGCAATCATAAAATGCAAAGTTTCTTGAAACAAAATCTTTATTTGTTTCTGATGAATGAACAGACAGCGGTACATAGACATGATCCTGATTTTGCAGTATTTTAGGTCTATGTTTTATATCAGGTGTGGGACAAGCTAGACCATTAGATGTCACAGCAGCATCTATTGGAGGAGTATTGCCAAATACACATTTATACTTAGCTCCAAATGGAAGTTCTGGTAAAGTTCTTATAATAAGCTGAACAGTTGTAATTTCATTCATGGATATTCGGTCTGGCAATATTTGCTCAAAATCAATGCACTGTTGTCCTGTATATTGAGAAAGCCATCTTGGTGCACTTTGGGTGCCTTTTTGGCACATGCTCTGAACAGCACATCGCTTTTCTAAGGAACACCAGCCACAGTGAGGATCATTGGACTCCAAGCATGAAGAGCAATTTCCATACTCAGCACACTTTTCAGTTGGAATTTGTACTATCGAGTTTTTTGCTAATACATAGAGAGTTTTTTGATATGGTGATAAAGTAGTATCAGGAAGAATTCTCTGATCAGGCAAGATCTCCTCACTAAAGTATTCTATTGTTTTCTCAGTATCTACTAGCACTTTCTTTAGTATACCATCACTGGTGCCTAAAAATCCTACAGTATGCAATCCTGTCACAGACATTGTTACAGAAGTTATCAAAGTGTCATTCCAATGAATAAGAGACATTGTTTTTATAGGATAAAGTCCACTTATTTTTAGGCCAACTTCACAAAAATTAAGAATATTACCAGTTGAGCCGACACTGGGACACTTACCATCAGAAATCATACCTGATATGTACCCCATATTGCGAGCTTTTGTGCTGCCATTGAAACACATGTGAACATTCTCATTAAACTTAATCTCTATTTCTTGTAAAGAAAATACACATATTGCTGACTTAGACATAGGCTCATTAGATATACTTTTTGAAGGACTAAATAGCGCTACAAGAATAGAATCTCCTGTCTCAATACCCAGCTGAGATGCTAGGTTTGCTCCAGCTTTAGCTATTTTAGCATCTTGCACTAAATTGTAATTGACAACTTCACTCTTACCATTAATAGTTTCTTCTCTTACGAGGCACTCTAACGTTACCTCTGTGTAACTGTTGTAGTTATCATCATTAACACAAGTACGAGCCAGACGGGACACATACCCCAGCTCCTCATTACCAGCTAAGTGGGAATGTTTCTGTATTAACAAAAAGTAAGCATAATCACTGGCATTAAAACCGTATACATATTGCACTAGAAAATTGTCCCTATATTTAACATCTATTTGAATCAAGCTCTGCTTAGAGAATGTGAACTGGGCTAGCTCAAGAGACATAAGATCACGACTGGATATGGCAGGAACATCATGTCTGTACTCTCCATTGTTTGTGAAGGTAGTGCCTACATAGAGCACATTAGAACGGTCCCAAGAGTTATACCTTTCAGGTCCTATAAAGGCGTAAGTCGACGCGTCGGCGTCGTTAGCTGCAACACTCACTGGAACAAACTCAGGCTCTGCCGAAATATCACCAAGCTTGTATTTGTAACAGGAACCTTGTAAAATTGATCCACAAGCAATAACAATTCTAGATTCTTGGTCTATCACTAGAATTTTATTTACATTGTCTATCCGTGTAGTCTTTATTTCAGGAGACGTACAGCCGCTTGCATGACACATCGGGTTATCGAGTTTAGGGCCTGTCTTCACGACATGAATGGGTTTCAGGTCTGGACTGAGCTGATGAATCCAGTTCAACGAGCCAGCGTAAACTTGACCGTTTACTCTGTCCACGGCCAGATGATAAAACTGGAATGTCTCGTTCTGATGGTAGGGATATTGTGATATAAATTCGTACCCATACACTATTGTGCATCGAAGCCAAAATGTTATGACTAACAATGTTCGTGGGGCAGCCATGATCACATCTTAGGTAAACTTCTAATGAGTATTCTTCACTTTCTGACAACCAGAACTACATTTAGATTCAATTTCAACCCATTGTTTCTTTTACAAAAATAAAATGTAAATTGTAAAAGCATCCATCGATGCCGATGACAAGGAATAAACAATATTTGTTTTTTTTTCTATTCTAGAATTTCTAGTCTGTGATGTGTGTGAATGTAACACAGTGGTCCGTTTTGCGATATTTTTGCTCACAGTGCTAACGTCTACCAAAGCCGGTCCGAGACAAAATTTCGAGATTTTGACAGCTCGTGGCACTGTAAGCGTGTTGATAAATCGGACCAGAGTGGTAGCAATAACGAACCAGTTGCGCGCGAAAAACAAATTCATAAAAGTATCGAGCATATTGTGAAGGTTAATGTGGTGTGTGGATTACAAAGAAATAATGGAATGGATGGACCGACATTACAACTTTTACATCAAAAACAAGGGACACCAGTAAAGACATTGTAGAAATGAACAAACACCTGTCACTTTTGACAGAACGCTCACGCCGATTATGGTGTAGAGCATGGTTCATGTAATCGTCAATATGGCGGCAGTTAAGACGTCATCGATGACTTAGCGTGGGCCATCGTAATCACGCTCACGGTGAAAGGGACCGACTGTTATCGCGCTAATATCGATTATGGCTCAATTGGGACCGTACTGTAATGTCTATTGATATATTTTGCATCGAAAGAAACTGCTGGCTGCCACTTTCGAAAAAATATATACCACTGTGTTTGGAATTGTAATTTGGAAATAAGCGCCACGCAGCATCTAAATAAGTATTTCAAATTGCATCAAGTTAAATACTTTAATTCACAATCACATAAAAAATCCCTATAGCGTTATTATTTCATCCTTATTCTTGATATACAAATATTCTAAGCATAAGGTTGCTATAGTAACGAGATAGTTTCTTACCAATAAACGCGTTATGCCTTGACCACACCGAGGTTCAACGTCAATGCCCAACATCGCCTACCGCCTGAGATGTAAGGTCAACAATACTGTCCAATTTAGCTAATTGTCATTTTTATCATTATAAAATACGAACTTTTACAATTTCAATATCTTTTATAAAGAATTTCGTTTATTCTCAGACATTATATTCAAATATGAAACGTAACGAATTTGTACGTAAACATAACTTAGTGCTAGAAATTCAATATGTTATCTTATAAAACATACAGATAGTGCAGGATAATAATGTAAAACATAGTTTATTCTGTTTATCTCTTTTATTTCACGTATAAGTGATGAACCGTTTTGAAACAATAGGTACTTCTGTAGTGGTTGCGAAAATGCCATTTTGATTTTTAGTGAAAGGATTTGGAATGTTGATGAGTATAAGAGACAACGCGCTAATTATTCCGATAATTATCGCGATAAATTGAGTGGCCACACTGGTAATGTGAACGTCAACGTCCATTTCATTTCCGATAAAATTGGCAATAATAATTCAAGATTGACGTCGAAGCTGCTAAACTGTATTTAATGGTTATCAATTTGTATATGAATGTATTGTATCATATATTAAGTATATGTAATTTTTACAGGACTTCAAATATTTATTTAAATGCGCTTTGTAATAAAATAACCCATTAGGGATTCATTTTTCTTTTTTAATTCCTCTAAATTTCACACGTGCGATCCCTTAACTATCATGGTGCACACTGACTAACGTTGATGTGGCCGCTTCAACGCAATATTTCTCGCGTTAAATCTCTTTTATGTGCCTAAAAATACCGCCGCCGATTTATCAGCTAATTTTTATAAAGATTTTTTCTTAATTAGAGTAGGAAAAGGACAGACAAAGATTAGCAGCTGCGAGAACGGGTCATATACGGGTAAAATATTTATAACCTCAGGTTTTGGTTATATATGTTTGTTTTTGGCTCAACACATCGTGTGTATATAATAGGGAGGAGGAACGTTATTCATTTTAATTATATTTTCCGAGGAGACAATTTGCATACTTTTTCCCTGCTTCGTAGTGGGGTCGCAAGGCCATTGGTAAGCGAGATCATCCCTTCACAGGCACTGAATGCTATATCTCGCCCAACCCGGGCGGGGAATGTTTACGGTGGGTTAAGTGGGTTTAAACCCATATTTATACCCTTTTTTTGTCACCCCTGTGTCTAAGGATTGAAGCTGGAATCCCGCGTTACGAAGGCAGGTTCACTGTCACTAGGCCAACAGGACTGTAAAATTTAGTATATACGTGTCCTGTAAAGTGGTAGAATTTTAAATTACTTAGTAAAACACTTAAGTCGCTGACTAGAGTGGTTGTTCGTACCGCGACCGCTCCAATGCTGACCCAGAATTCACACGTGTTTATAAAATAGCGCGCTGACATGGACACTAAGCGTTCCAATCGTGTTATAATCCATGAGCTACTCGCCTTCGTGCAGCAGAAGCTGGATGTAATGGATGAGCTCAGTCTTGAGCAAATCTGCACGTCCAGCTACACGGAGGATTACATTGTTGCTGCCAAGAAGACGCTAGCTGACGCTGCCATGACCACAATCCGTCTCATCACAAGGCAGAGGGACGGGCGCGGCCGCAAGGACCTGCAGGACATCTTCCGCGTGTTCAAGGATACCGATCCAGATGACGTCCCAACATTCGTGGCACGTGACCTACACCGCTTGCCTTGCGTCACTTTCGACCATGTTGACATCAGCAAACTCCTAAAGGACATTACGCTCCTGAGGAATGACGTAACTGAAATACGCTCTGAATTAAATATATCGGAGCAAACAGTGGAGAAACTTAAGTTGGAGTTAGCAGAATTGCGCAACAAGAATGCTGCGCCGACAATTTCGCCGCTGTCCGCACAAAATATTAATATGCGTCGACGCGTTGAAAACCCAAACTACAACAACAGCAATATAGTGACTCCGACATCTGACCCCGATACATCGCTGCTGGTTGATGACCGTAGTATTCCTTCGGTCGAGGTCGGACCTACTAAGCCTATTACATCAGCACTTCATTTACCTGCAGCACCCGTACCCATCCGTCACCGGAACACTTTCGCCCAGGTGGTGCGACCTGCACGTGTGCCGGTTACTGATTCCACTGCGATTCCTGCCAGTACCCCAACCGTAAAAGGATCGAACCGTAAAAAAAGTCGACAAGGAGGGCTTCACCCTTGTGGAGAAGAAGAAGCGTCGACCTAGACCAGTCCGAAACTTCCGCGGCACCGCTCCGGCTGCAGCGACGGCCATCCGTGCCGCAGAGCCTATATCAGCTATATACCTCTCCCGATTTGAGAAGAGCACGTCAGGAGATGAGATCGTGCGGTATATACGCGACAAATGTGACGAAGGAAGAATCCCGGTTCAGGCCCTACCGGAGGTAAAGATAACACGGCTGGAATCAAAACGCAAGACGTACTTCAAGTCATATGTGTTCAAATTTCCAGCCAAGTTGAGAGAAACATTCCTGGCACCAGACTTTTGGCCTGAAGGGATTGTTTTCCGTCGGTATAGGGAGCCGAGACTGAACATGGACCCCTAACTGTACGATACAGTTTTGTAATATTATTCAACCCTTTAAAATATATATGTTAGTCTGTAAGGTATGTGTTTCGATATGGGCCGCTGGTATTTTTACAATGTGTAACTGTGCTATTGCCTGAAATAAAGATTATTATTGTTATTATTATTCACATTATTTATTTCCTTAACTTAAAATTACATTTTTTACAATATTTCTAAATACAATAAAAATAATATAATAACGACTAGTTTGCCCTCGCCACAAAACTGCAAGGATTTTTGAGGTCCAAAGTGTCGGCGCAACAATTGTTGCGAGTAAGTGTCACGCGCGTTTTTCTTTTGTATATTTTTTTAAGTCATCCCAATGTTTAACCATAGAGTTTAATTCTTTAGCGTAATATATTTTCTTTCTATGGCAACACTACACACGGACATGTTCTATCTGTGAACTTTAAAAAAAAATATATAATCAATGTTTATATTTTCATCTGTGTTTGGCGGCGAGGTTATGTTTTGTGCTATAGTTTTTTATGAATTAATCGGGTTAAACTCATGATTTTGAAACAAATTAAACATGAATATGATCGTGAATGTGTAAGGAATACTGTAAATATGTGTAAATAATACTGTAAATATGTGTACACGAAATAAATTTGTCACGAATCGACAACACTCGGTAAGCTAATTTCTCATTGTTATGATTGGTTATAATTTGCTTTATTTTGAATAGATTATTCTTTTACATTGTAAAATATCACAGAAATAATGTTTTCAAGTAATTACACCACTCAGAATATGATAAATACGCCATATCATGTCAGGATCGATAAAAAATCGAAGTCACGTGACAGTTAAATTCGCTTGTTCTAAAAATTCAAAATTTGTAATTTTTTTAAAATATTTCTGATTTATAATTATTCTTTGAAACCTAGTTTGGTTTGTAGAATTTCTAATAAGAATTCCAATAAAATAAAAAAACCAACAAGAAAAATTATATTTCATAAAGAAATTTTTTTTTAGAAATCACCATGTCTAAGTCTAGAAAATAGGCCCCCAAGTTGAAAAAAATATCATTATTGGCCGAAATTTCAAAGTAGCTCTTATTTTTTTATGTAATTATTAATAAACTAAGCATATGTTACTAGGAAAAAATAATATTTCTGTTCTAGACATTCAAAATATTTATAAATATCAAATCAAAATCCTGTCTTGGTAAGCATTATTTATTGATAAAACTTATTTTTTGTGGTCAGATTGCAAGTTTTTTTTATGATATTATTTCTTCTACGAATTTAAATATTTGAATGTAATTAGTTAGATATGTGTTTTTACTATTTAATTACCGCAAAAAACCTATAGGTATTAATGTAAAATTTTTGAATTACAATTTTTTTCCACATCAACTCAGATTTTTTCGGCTACGTCAAGTTTGTCCTCGTGTAACATAACATTTTACTAATACATTTGACATGAATGTTTATGTATCAGATTCCTTGGTTATTCAACTATCTCTGACAATGAAATTTCGTCTCTTAACTCGCTATAGGTATGGCACAAGAGACATTTATTCCCAACTCGGCGCAAACTTTTGACGCGGGCGCAGGTCGTAACACTCGGGAGCAATCACGAGGGCGCCACAGGGCTCCTTAGGCAAGCTAGTCGATAAAAAACATTGTAAAAAACCTAATCCTAGATTGCCATTGGCAGTGGGGCATGACCCAAACTACCAGTGGTTAGGGCTGCAGACTGAGGAACCTCCTGACAATACGTGCCGTGTCAAGAAGTACTGCCTTCTGTATCTGTCCCTTGATCCAACCGTCTAGCGAAAGCCTCTTAAGATGTTGGTCGAGGCTTTTTGCTATAAGGCCGTTTGCTGAAACTACTATCGGGACAATTATTGTCGAATCAACATCCCACATGGCGGTCACCTCATGAGCCAAGTCAAGGTACTTGCTAAGCTTGTCCTTATTATTATTATTATTATTATTATAATTGTTCTAACTTCTCTTTAGCATTTTAACTTACCTACACATAAAATGTATTTTCAAACTGCATTTGAGATTAATGACCTACAACTTTCTAGGGAAGACCTAGAACACGTTATGTGATTTGTACATTTTGCCTAAACTAAATGAAAACTTAACGAATGATCATTCATCTTTTAAGCATAATGGAACGTCAAAAATTGAGGAAACACAATTTAGGAAATGTAAATAACATCAGTACTTAATTGCAATTATTGAGTTTTTCTTGCCAAAACACCAAGAATGTTTTAATTTTTTTTCTAATATTCAAACAGACAAGATACACTTTCGTCACGATACGATAAGTGGCTTGTATCGTCTGTCAACGGCGCTCTTCTAATAGGCCCTACAGACTGAGTTTACTACAGTATTTTACTTAATAAATAATGGAATTAAAACAAGTTCTAAGGCAAAAGTGGCAAAAAATACGTTTTTAAGCTTTACGAACGCTTTAACAAAAGAGCCATCAATGACAACGCCACCAATGCCCTCATAAGCTAAACGAACGCACCTATGAACGACATTTTCACCCACAGATTCCCAATTCGAACGCTCCTTATGAGCGTTTTTAGCGTTATTTTCGTTAAAAACAATCACAAATAGTCTATTCGAACGCACTACTCATAAGCTAAACGAACGCACCTCTAATTTATTCAGAGTATTTTTCTTTATTATTGATTGATCCAGTCCAGCCAGAATCAAGTCCACAGATTAAAAATTCCGTTCATGAGGGGCTGTTGCTGTTGCATTCTTGTAGTGTATTTTTGTTTTTCTCGAATTTGCGGGTAATATGATTAAATCCGGTACAAATAATGTAAACAATTATGTTTATTAACCATAAAATAAGCATTAGGTGATATTAAGTTAAACAAAATCGTATTATATCGTTGTACCATGCCGGTCAATGTGTAGCAACAAGTTATTTCGACTCCAAGAATGTCGGTTGCTACCTAGTATTTAATGTAAAGCTCACCTTTATGATAATAATGATGACTACTACGATGTCGGTAAGCGTTGCTGCAGACGCGCATACACAGATGAACACCTATCGGAGCTATGTAACCATGTTAGCAGATCCCGGCGCCAAAGATGAAATCAAGCTAAAAGCTGCGCAAGAGCTAAGTGAAAACTTTGAGGTAAAACCATTTTCCACCTATATTTAAAACTAGCTTGTGCCCGTGACTTCCTCGTCATCCGTCCATCATCAGGAAATTACCTAAAAAAGTAGCTAGTATGTGATTCCTCGGTACAAGGTATTTTCATCCCAAATCCGTTAAGCCATTTCAGTGTGAATATGTAATAAACATACACCACTTACTAAATTGCACATTTGTTATATTAGTGTGAAATGAACATTTTTGCTTGCAAGTTTTAGTGCGTTCAAATAGCCCATTAGTGTGCGTTTTTAGCGAAAATAACTCTAAAAACGCTCACAAGGGGTGTTCGAATTGGGAATCTGTGGGTGAAAATGTTGTTCATGTCTCTTTTTGTTCAGCGTTCGGAAAGCTAAAAAAGAGGAATTTATGCAATTTTTGACCCTTATCTATAGCATGGTTGTTTGTGATTGTTTTTTGAAAGCTATGTATTGGACAGCATAATCATGCGATTTTAGGTCTTATGCTCAGTTGAGCGTTTTGCTTGAGAGGAAAACAATCTATTCAGTTTTTAGCCTACATTTTGTTATTTATGTGAACAGTAATAGTAGTGGTTGCTTCACATCAGGTGGCTTTAAGAAATTACTACTCTGTTAGATTTTTAATACTAAACTGATTATTTAATTATACCCATTTACTACTTTCCAGGTAATACTCAGTTCTCCGCAATACCCTCAATTTTTGGACCATTCTTTGAAGATATTCCTCAAAATACTCCAAGAGGGTGAGCCTCATTTCATAGCTGAATACAACATCCAGCAAGTCCGCAAGTTGATACTGGAGATGATACACAGACTGCCAATCAGTGAGACTCTGAGGCTCTATGTCAAGAATATACTGATCCTTATGTTGAAACTGATGGAGATTGAAAATGAAGAGAATGTACTTGTCTGTTTGAAGATTTTTATGGAACTGCATAAACAGTACAGACCAGTATACAGCACTGAAGTAGATGTAAGTACTTTACAGATAAGCTATTGATATATTGCTAAATTCCTAACTAATATTCTGCACTTTGTATCCTAGATTCACAAGTTTCTGCAGTGGGTAAAAGGAATATATTCAGATCTACCCAATCATCTGCCCAAGATATTTGAGCCCAAACCGACAATACGAGTGAAAGACCTCTCTGAAGTGAACATTGATCAGCTGCTACAGGAAACATACACAACCACACCTATACACACAGAGAAGAAATTGCTAGATGGAAGTGTGGTTACTGTAAGTACTTTTTAGTTTTGAGTACCAAATGCCTGAACCTTTGATGCCAGAAATTCTTTTATCTCCTGTGGCAGCCATGGGCAAATACTTTCTGACATAAACAATAAATACATAGTGAGGTTTCAATGCAGTCTGATTGTATTCCACACCCAATTTTTCAGCAACTACAAAAGCTCAGATGTTGAAATTTGGTTTGGTTATAGATATCACTATCACACACCCTTTGCTGCTATTATGGTTATTTTCATTATCTTTGGGACAGTTATGAGTTTTCTATTTGCAAATGGTCTGATTGTTAATGAGCTGAGGAATTGTGGGTGGGTGAATGTTTAGGAGCTTGTTAATTATGTTAGGCACCAATCCTGTTGTTTTGCAACAGGAGGATATATAATGCAAGTAGTGAGGAGAATAACAAAATGACAGTGCTGACATTTTGTCCTACAACAGTGAACACTGGCTGGTATCAGTTCGAACTACGTCCATTTTGTATTGCTGTATGGATATTTATGAAGTGTGGTTGTATATCACCATTACCTTTTAGTCATTTGTTTACCATTAAGTACCTCACTCAAATGTATCCTGTTTATATGCTAAATATACACAATATGCAGACACAGTTTGCTTAACTTGTGGCTGCAAGAAACTGGCCTCATGTTTCACTAACTCATGTCATTAAGTCAATCTGATTCACTATTAGTTGCAGAGCAATTTCATTACTTTATGAATATTTGGAAGGCCAAATAACTTAGAAAGTTGAGGTATTTTATTCTTTAACTGACTAATAGTTATCTTCAAAGAGTATCAATTAAAATTCTAAATTTATTTACACAGAGAACAAGGTGAATTACATCATCATCATCATCTCAGCCATAGGACGTCCACTGCTGAACATATGCCTCCCCCAGAATTACATATGATAAATAAAAAGATGTTCCACAATTAAATGAATTATAATTTTGTCTTAGTATTTCATAAATTCACGTTTCTGTCAATGGCTGATTTAGTGCAGTAGTCAGAAGCTATAAATGTTATGTTTGTTCAACCTAGAATAATATATATAAATAAAATTATTGACATTTATGTTATCGTGAATTTTAATATTCACACCACCATATAATATAGTGTCTTAAATGATAAATAAAGCTGTTTGCTTGATCGTTATATCTGTTCACCATACAAGAAACTCCCTAATGTTGTCTCTTATGTCATACATTATTTCATGTAATTGTTACTATGGCTGTGCCGCGCCTTGGGTATCTGCGCGGTGAGGCGCGGTGGTCCGCCCGCGTAGCGCTGCCACTGATTACACGATAATACTGCACTTTCCTTTCCCTACCCCATCTGTCACACCTAAGGCACGGCACAGCAGTTATGGCCATACTATAAAAAATCCTACTTCTTGTTTATTACAGTACAATCTCATCCCACGATCAGTGCTATCACTAAAAGTAATTCAGGAGCTACCAATAATAGTTGTTCTGATGTATCAGCTGTACAAACAAAATGTTCACCAGGAAGTCAGCAACTTCATACCTTTGATAATGGAGACTATCACATTGCAACCAGCTGTGACACACAGGTAAAACAATGTTGCAATAAGAAGAACAATACATTTTCCGTCATACCATAATATCATATTTTTCTGCGAAAAAACCTTCACCAATTTTGATAAAATGCACCTAGATTAGCAATCTTGTAAATCTAAATAGGTCGATTTTAGAAAACTATAAGGTATATAAAATCATTTAATATTCCAGACAATCAGCCTCTTTTAACAAAGAAGTGTTTGTTGACTTCATGGGCGCCCAGATAAAGACACTCGCGTTCCTGGCATACATCATTCGTATCTACCAGGACACAATAGCTAACCACGCCAATCTGATGGTCAAAGGCATCATTGGACTGCTCACACTGTGTCCGCCTGAAGTAGCACACTTGAGGAAAGAGCTGGTCATTGCTACGAGGCACATTCTAGCCACAGATTTGAGACTGAGTAAGTATGATTATATATGAAATAATGTAATTATGACTTATTTACAAATGAAAAGTCGGGTTTTACTCTACAATGAGGAAGGTCGGCCAGGGCTTCACGTATTCTGTTCAGTGTGTTTCGGAAGGCATGAACACACCACAAACACCAAGTCCCTAATATTTCTGATCTTCACACATAATAATTACCTTGGCCAGGGTTCATAGCTGGGACTCCTCGCTTCAAAATTTCAGTTAAATTCAAAATGTATGTACTTTTTTCCTTTTTTATATAGACTCTTACCAATGTATATTTTCCATTCGTCAAGTTATATATTATGTAAATATTTATAGTAGCATCAAGTAATATTTTTATTCAAGTAGTCAAAGTCAAGCCACAGTCACATAAATAATTTCATAAGTCAACTGTCCTGCCTATGACAAGTTCTAGTATAGAGGTGGATCCTTTACACATTTTTTTAAAACACAAAGTTTTTTTTATACACTTACCGTAGGCAATCTCGTCCACTGTTACGAACAATTAACATCACTATTACACATAGAAGAATAAAAACTGTAGGAAAATGAGACAAAATCAATTATCATTGTTCAGTTCTTTTCCGCCATCGCAAGATAAATTGATGCCTTTATTATCTCTTATGATTTAGGCCTACGTATATAGAGGCTTGCTATAAACTTGTTGGTATTAATCTGTCCCGATATTTACCGCTCAGAATTCGTGCCGTACATGGAGCGTCTATTCGATGAGGACGTATTACTCGGGGGCGGTTGGACAGTGCACGAGTCGCTCCGTCCGCTCGCGTACTCGACCCTTGCGGATCTGGTGCATCACGTGCGCCAACACTTGCCGCTCTCCGACCTGGCGATAGCCGCGCATCTCTTCTCCAAGAATGTACACGACGAGTCCTTGCCCACGAGGTAATAAAAGGTTGACTGAAACGAGAGAGAAGAGAGTGATGAGTGATAGTGTTTATTAATGTTTATGGGCCACCAGTATATCGTCTTACTAAATACTATACTACTTATATACTAATAATAATAATAATATAATAATACCGCAGGGGCGGCTTTGTGGCGAGCCGTCGGTGAGTGGCGACACCGCGGACCCTGATTCTCCCTGGGGCTAAATGAGACCCCTGACCCCAGCTTGCCTTAATTGGCCGTCTGGGGGTGGAGACAAAAGAGCAAGTAACAAAAAGCTCCAAGGGAGGAAGTGTTAAAGGGCATAACGCCGGTAGTAGCGCTCTAGTGAAACCGCAGCACACCTCTCGACACTCTTTAGCCATCCACACCAACGTCGCCCCTTTTGTCACCATTGATGGTGGCCCGTTTTGTGGGTGGCAAGTCTCCACCTGCCCAAAAATGTATAATAAGACTGAAGTTGGCAGGTGCCGTAGTCTCTTCCATAGCCCACTATCTTCCTTATCACTAATAAGATCATATCAATAGCCTTGCCATTTTACCCATTTTTATAACAGATATACCATGTCTCATCCATCCAAAAGTTTCTGTTTTTTATACTACATTGTATTTGTTATATCAAACTGGCCTCTAAGTGTTGGCTGCAGCCCCACTTATGCCTATGTAAAGGGCCGGGTTAAACCCGTGATATAATTGAAATACAGAGAATAATAATATAATAATAATTATAATATTTATTCATTTATACAGAGTTTCATATACGTTTTATTTGTATATGTATTAAAAAAAATGTAAACTGGACATTTCATGTGTTTGATATTATAAGAACTATTCATGCTAATAATGATTGTGCCACCTAAAGCAATGAGAATCCTGTGGTTCCTGTTATACATTTCAAACGCCTTATGTTGTTTTATAGTCTTCATAGAATTAAGCTGTAGGTTTTCGTGATGTTGCACTGTTCTCCACACCCCAAGACTGGTTTTTGCTAAAGTGAAATAGTGCATTCGCTCAGTAAAATGCTTAGTAGTTTTACTTGTTGCAGTGGCCTTCAAACCTTTACGGCCAGTATTAATAATCAATCGAACCACAGTTTTCCTTACAAGATAGAAATTTAACATAACATCCATACCAATATATTGTCAAATATGTATCTTTACTAGGAGACGCTGACGATAGATAGATTATTACTAATTACTAATTGCATACCAACACTGGAGCAGCAATTCTTGTACACTGTCTCTCCGAGCTAATATAACGTCGGCCCATTACATATGCGGTCTGGTGGAAAGCTAGTGACCAGATTAGTCTCGAACTTTGCAAGCTACCGGAATGCCTTCGACATCCTAATCTAACGACTATTATGTTAGTTATAAGATGTACAACTAGGACCGACGGCTTAACGTGCATGCGCTTGAAAACATATCAACCACTAGCGTCACTCCTCCAAGTCATGACAACTGACTGTTTGGTCTTGACAGAGACAGAATTAATAAGATTAAGGCTAAACGATCTAAGTTGGACGATGGTATGTAACCCTAAGTTTGCCCGAGGAGTTCAATCTGTATGTAAAATTTTGACATAATGCAATATACATTCTAATGCAAACTTATATTGTTCTAGTATTCAGACAATGTCTTGCAAGCTCCTACTAAACCTAGTGGATTGCATTCGACAACGGTCAGAGAGTGAAGGAGCGAGCGGCGCACAGCCACAGGGTCGCCAGCTACTTATGCGGATACTTGAAGTGTTCGTACTCAAGTTCAAGACAATATCCAAACTGCAACTGCCCGCGTTGATGAATAAGTGGTAAGCAACTTTGGAACATTGTTAACTGGTACCAAAGTTCGTATGTTCAACCACAGTCTAGAGAGTGATGGAAAGAGCGACGCGCAGTCTCAAGATTTCCAGCTTTTCATACTTGAAGTGTTCCTTATCAATTCCTATATTATAAAAGTTGTAACACTTTTAATCTGTTTTGGTAAAAAAGTGGTTTTAAGCATTTATAGTACAAAAGTGGTATAAGTACTGAACTTGTGAGGAAATAGTACCTGTGCTGATTAGAAGTAATCCCTTTTCCTGTATTCAAATTAGATGATATTTTTTTAAATCATTGAGTAGACGATCTCATGTAGATGCATAAATCCCTTGAATTTAGAACATGAGGAATAATAGGACAAAACTAATATTTCTGTTATTTCCAGTAATCCAAAACTACCCACTCCGGCTGGTACATCGGCCGCAACAACCTCAGCGATAACCACAGCTCCTAGTACATCCCTCGCTTGTCCCAGCGGCAACACAACCCCTGGGACTCCCACCACACCTGTTCCCACACCATCCACACCGGAAATAAAAGTGGAAGACGAGAAACCATTACCGGACTTCCTTGATAGTATTGCGAAGAGTGAAGAGAAGTCTAAAATTGGATTGCCCTCTACGCAGATGCAGAATTTGAATGTGGGTGATTATAGGACATTGGTGAAGACACTTGTGTGCGGTGTGAAGACGATCACATGGGGGTGTGCGTCTTGTAAGGTGAGTTTTGGACGAATATTGTGTAGTCAAATAGTAGATAATTTAAGGAGCGTCTGTTTAATGCTGTGTAAGAAGTAATGTATGTATATTCGATATTTACTTAAAAGTTACGAGGCTAATCTACAATGATCTCAAGTCAGAAAGAGCTCGCAGCGCGATAGAAACTGGTTTTCATTGGGCGCGATGAGGATGACTATCATCCTTAGATTTGCAGTCTTTACAGAAACAAAAGATTCTAACCGCATAATCTGGTGAATTTCTTTCATTTTGTTCTGATTTCTAAGACTAGTGTTTGTTCGACACAAGCATTGGGAACTACAAATGTTAGATATGTACACAGTTGTCTAACTACACCATCCTTTTAACCCGTAGACTCGCTAGTCGCCATATTTGGCCAATAATACAATAGACTTCACAGAAATCATACTACTTTTACTTTTACTGTTTGTGTAATTTTCTAAAAACCTCCCAAACAGAGTACAACAGCCACCGAAGGCACATCCACGCCGGCTGCGACCGGTCAGAAGCAGTTCACGGCGCGAGAGACACTCGTGTTCATCCGACTGGTGCGGTGGGGGCTGCAGTCGTTAGATATCTACACGTTGTCCGCGCCGCGTGCGCCCGCGCAGACGCCCGCGCAACCGCACGTGCGATCTAAAGAGGAGAAGGAAGTGCTGGAGCATTTTAGTGGAGTCGTGAGTATTTTAGCGTTTATGATTACTCTATGACCCTACGCAACTGCGGCCGAACCCACCATCCTTTGTATCGTAGAATGATGTATAGATGCTTTTAGATGCATTTTATTTAATACTAGTGACTTCGGCCTCTCCTTAACCTCCCATCTTTTCTTATTTTTTTAATGTAAATCTTCTACGAATTATTACATTAGGCCTTCGCTCATGGCAACTTTTTGTAGCTATATCGGCTGTATGTCTACTGTAACGTCGTGTCGTATTTGACGTGTATATGTGCGTAGAATCGTGTCCATGTAAGTACAAATGAATTCGCAATGTGTTAGGGTAGGGCCCTGAGTTAAGGTGTCTATTTGTAGTATTCTAGTCCTATTATAATATATCTCAATTCTATTTTCGCAGTTTTCAATGATGAACCCACAAACATTCCAAGAGATATTCACGGCGACAATCTCCCACATGGTGGAGAGGATCAACAAAAACATGACGCTACAAATCATAGCCAACACATTCCTATCGAACCCAGCTACATCGCCGATATTTGCAACTGTACTTGTCGAGTATTTGCTCAAAAGAATGGAGGAGATGGGAACTAACGTGGAAAGGTCTAATTTGTACCTGAGACTGTTCAAACTGGTATTCGGTTCGGTGAGTCTCTTCCCTTCGGAAAATGAACAGATGCTCCGACCACATCTTCATAGTATTGTCAATAAGGCAATGGATTACGCGATGACTGCTAAAGAACCTTACAACTACTTCCTACTGTTGAGAGCATTGTTTAGATCGATCGGTGGAGGAAGCCACGATCTTTTGTACCAAGAATTCTTGCCACTGCTACCTAACTTGTTAGAGGGATTAAATCGATTACAGAGTGGTCTTCATAAGCAACACATGAAAGATCTTTTTGTCGAGCTATGTCTGACCGTACCGGTTAGATTGAGTAGTTTACTGCCGTATCTACCGATGCTCATGGATCCTTTAGTGTCAGCGCTGAACGGCTCCCACACATTGATATCTCAAGGCCTGCGCACGTTGGAACTCTGTGTAGACAATTTACAGCCTGACTTTTTGTACGAACACATACAACCAGTTCGAGCTGATCTTATGCAAGCCCTTTGGAGAACATTACACAATAGCGAAGTAGCTAGAATCGCGTTCAGGGTTTTAGGAAAGTTCGGAGGTGGTAATCGGAAGATGATGATAGAGCCGCAAAGGCTAGAATACCGCGAGACGGACGCACCGCCGCCCTCAATCCAAGCCTATTTCCAAGATCAAGCCAAACCAATAGACTTTGAAGTGGACAAAGTTATCGATACAGCATTTTCTGCACTAAAATCCAGTGCTACGGATCCGTTCTACAGAAAACAGTGCTGGGAAGTGCTCCGTTGCTATTTGGTAGCCTCGTTGAACTTGGACGACGATAGAGAAACTCTGCTGAAACTATTCAATCATCCGTCGTTCGCAGAAGGAAAGATACAAGCTCAAAACGGGCCTTACTACAAATGCACTAACACGATCGTTCGAAACACCCATCGAACGGCTCTTACAGGAATGTTCGTAGCTGCTGCGATCAAGGATTTACGGCAACAAGTGTTACCGACCATGGTGGCTTTAGTGAGGCATTACTCGATGGTGGCAATCGCTCAAGAGGCCGGACCGTTTGTCAGTACCGCTACCCCCAAAGAAGGCCTCGATGCTATTGTACTCATTGACGCTATTGCGATCGTGATGGGCCACGAAGAGAAGGAGCTGTGCAAACCGGGACATTTGGCGTTAGTTCTTATAATAGAAACGGCAGCTACTGTCACGGGAAGCAAGGAGCGAGCGTGCCGCTTGCCTTTAATGGAGTATCTAGCTGAGCGCATGTCGGCGTTATGCTACGAGCGGGCTTGGTACGCTAAGCTCGGCGGCTGTATCGCTGTAAAGTTCATGTGCGAAAACATGGCGCCCGAATGGGTTTACCGCCACGTTTTCGCGTTCTTGAAAGGCGTGCTATTTATCATGATGGATTTGACCGGTGAAGTGTCTTCGGGTGCCGTAGATCAGGCGACGCAAAATCTTGAGAAATTGGTGATTGTTTGCGTGACTCCGCCTACTGGGGTCGAGTTAGAGCCAGAAGTAGCGGCATTGCAAAAGAAAGCGTTGACCGAAATTTTACCAGAACTTGTGCTGCAGATTACTAGTCCACATCTTCTAGTGCGACAAGAGGTAAATGCGGATTGTTTTTGCTGACAACCCATCATTGAACAATGATAGGTTATTAACAGAAAGCAGTCAAAATAATTTGTGTTAGTACATCGTTATTACCTAGATTTTAAACAATGTATAATCTCCGTTTTTTACTTTTTAGGCGATGAAATCCTTAGAACTAATAGCCAAATTGCAAAACAAAACAGTAACAGAAGTTATGGACCCGCACAGAGAAGTTATAGCAGATATACTGCCGCCCAAGAAGCATTTGTTGCGGCATCAACCCGCTAATTGTCAGATGGGTCTAATGGACGGGACTACATTCTGTACTACTTTGAAACCGAGGCTTTTCACCATAGGTAAGTAGACACTTGGACATACTAATATGATGTATATGATAGTAATTTTATGATAAGAATTAATCTGTTCGCCAAAAATAATATAAGAATAATGCAATGATGGCATAGACAAATCTAATCCATCATAGCTTGTTATTTAGGATATACTCGTATTATAATTATCTCCACTTTCTATGTCACTGTCATTATTTATTTAAGTGATAAGACTTGCGACAGGCAAGTTATAATTAATAAAGGATTACTGACAGTTCACTTTGGTTCAGTAATCAGTTAAAACAAAAAAAACATTCTTTGACAAGTCAATCAAGAGGTTATCTGTCAAATGAAACGTCAGGGCGATATTTATCCACCGATTTCGTGGGGCGACCGGTGCGTCGTCGAGCGACATATAAGAACGCTCCGGAGGATCATCGGGCGATCGCTCCGGGCATAAAAAAACGTTCGGGGCGTCGTCGGACGACAAATAAGAACGCACCCCTGTACAGAATATACGATTTCATTTCATGTTTTTTTTACTGTTTTTATAAATAATGGAAGAACCCTCCGTGTGCGAGTCCGAATCGCACTTGGCCGGTTTTTTAGGATTTGTTGTTTTGTCGGCAACAGAAATGCATTATCTGTGAAAATGTCAACAGTCTTAACTATCGTGGTTCATGAGATACAGCCTGGTGATGACGGATGGACAGCGGAGTCTTAGTAATAGGGTCTCGTTTTACCCTTTGGGTATGGAACTAGAAAAATCTGGCACTTCTTTGGTACCTACAAAAAAGAACTCACGAAATGAAACTACATATATTTCAGCCCATACGATTATTTATCTGCATTCTATCGAGAGTCTCATCGAGAATAAGAAACTGCATGAGCCATTTTCATGCTACATTGTTTATTATATTTTTTGTAGATTTGAACGTAAACGAGCATAAAATATTCTTCCGTGAGTTGCTATCACTGTGCGAGGCAGAAGACGCGATGCTTGGGAAGCTTCCTTGTTACAAAGGAGTGAACCTCGTGCCACTGAGGGCGTCCGCCCTAAGAGCTTTGGCTTCCTGCCATTATATACAGGAGAAACATTGCAGGGAGAAAATATTCCAAGTGCTTTACAAGTCCCTTGAGAAGAATGATCCCGAGTTACAGCAGGTGAGATATATTTACATCGTGAAGCTTATCAACGTTTAGCTTGAGTTTATGGATCGGAGAGTTACTTTGTGTATAAGTACTAACGATAATCATTGCGTTCCCCGCTTTGAGACAAAAAATAGTTGACAATCAAAACATGTTCGAAGAAAAGTTTACTTTCTAAAATGTGCCATCATTCTCTTATGGAGGATCCCAAAAATCTATCTATCCACGGTTTTCCTTACTACCGATAGAAATTTGACATAACTTCCATACAAATAGTGTCAAATATCTAACTCTAGTAAGGTAAACCGGCGATAGATAGATTATTGGGACCGGCCGTTATTGGTATTAAAGGTTGGTTAGTACATTGAATGAATGAAATTCCCGAAATATCGGGACGCCTGTCTGACAGTCTGGGAGTTCATTTAACAATGTCCAAGGAATATTTTTTTTATGTTATTGTTCGATAACCAAGATGCATCACAAGAATGTTGCCCAACTCAATATTTTGTATTAGAAAATGATGCAGTTATTTTTGTATTTGAATGCTAATGAATGTCTCCTTCGTCTTTTACTAAGTACCTCATGTGTATGGTTTTATTATTTACCTACGATATTTTTTAGGCTGGATTCGAATGTATGCAAAAGTTCCTCGCTGGGTTCCAAATCGACATGGAAATGGTACACCCAGTGATGCGACCGTTACTCCTGACTCTCGGTGACCACCGACACCTGAGTGTGAATGGTGCCAAGAGGCTCTCATACTTGACACAGCTGTTCCCTTCGACCTTCAGTGAGAAGCTCTGCGAACAGTTATTGCAGCTGTTGAAGAAATTGCTGGACTATTCCATACAGACTAACAGAGGTATGAACAAAACGTCACGTCTGTAAGTTACGTTTTGGCTCAACTTCTATATTTATCTTTCTATATTTCTATATTCTTATTGATATCTTGAGAGTCGACTATCAATTAACAAGCAAACACGTTAATACACTCGCCCTGAAAGTGTGCATCTGATATTATATTTATTTTGAAACGGCGCAGTAGTCTTTTAAAGTTGTAAAATTTAAACAAGTAATTATCAATCAAAAGTGCATCTTTTGTACTTACCTTATTAGAATAAATGATTTCAATTTGATTTAATACAAAATAGTGAAACACCTTGTACATTATGCCCTTAGAATTACAAAAAATACTAGTTTTGCAATTAGAGATTAGAGAGATTTAGAGAGAAAATACCCAAAATAAGGAATACACGAACAATCCTTGTATTTATCTTTTCTGATTGTTGAGTACTTTTCTCTTTAAAATTGTAAAGTTTGGTCTCGCTA
The DNA here is from genome assembly GCA_917880725.1 of Selenia dentaria. Classification (NCBI taxonomy): domain Eukaryota; kingdom Metazoa; phylum Arthropoda; class Insecta; order Lepidoptera; family Geometridae; genus Selenia; species Selenia dentaria. The sequence continues at coordinate 8,896,361 of OU862882.1, read as the reverse complement.
TGCGTTAGTGCTTTAAAACGTCATAATTATAAAAAAAAATTAGTTTCTCTCGATTTTCCTTCTAGGTGGCAATTTTCTTCAGAGTGTGTCAAAGAACAACGAGAACGAACAGAAGATTATTATTTTGATCGGCATTTTCCACCAAATCCCGGCTGCCTCGCCGCGTTTCATTGACGTGCTGTGCCGACTTATATTCCACACGGAGAAGTCGCTTATGATTGAAGCTGGCTCGCCATTTAGAGAACCACTGGTGAAGTTCCTTCTAAGGTCGGTATTTTGGTTTAGTATTCGATTACTAGCTACGTCGTGTTACTTTGTTCGCGGTTACCTGCGTAAGGTTATCGTAATCTTTCAGGAATTATCTGTTTAATCGGGTTAAAAACTGTCCTGGTGTATCGAATGTCGGAATGTTCATGCGAAATTTCATTGAAATTCGTGCAGCCGTTTCAGCGTGAGGAAGTAACAATTATACACACTAACTCACTCACAACTTTTACTATTTACAATATTATAGTGTAATGTGATTATAAAATATTTAGTTACAAAAGTGACCTATAAACGGCAAAACTGTATTTTTACGTTTCTGTACTCTTGGATTATGGATTGCATATTCATATTAAATCTTTTATTTAATCCTATATTACGTAACAAGAATTTATCATTTTCAAAGTATCACCTATGACCCTGAAAGGGTATAGCAATATGAGTTGGAGAGAACTGATATGTCTTAATAGCACATCTACATCATGCATCATAATCTATATATAATTATTGTGTCTGTAAATATAAATAGTTTGACTTGGTGTGTACCACTTTAGACATCAATAGTCTGACTTAGTTTAGTGCCAGAACAACAGTCTTTCGGCCTCGAAGCAGCAGTGTGTAAGTATTACTGTGTTCCAGGATTAAAGGGTACTTTAATAAAATTGCACTAAAATTACTGAGGTAACGAGATTCCTATACTAATATTAATTCTAACCAAAGCATAGTCTTATTTGTATCCGATATTTTGTGCATATTCCAATCGTTCAGAATGTGTTGTTGTCTAGAATTCCATTGCACACACATATGATAAAGTGGTCTTAAAATTACTTACCTACCCTTATACCAAATTAGCATTTGCAAAGGCACGATAAGAAAACGAAAAGTATATTACAAAACATTTATTATATAAATCTTACTATTGCTAGATCGAAATCGACCTACGTGGCTCTATTAGGTCTTCATCTACGAAATTACCATTTTGAAAAGATAGATCAAACAATATTTTTGGGCTTATATTATTTAATTAATCGAAGTAATGCCAGTTTTGCCGGCCGCTGCAGTAACGTACGATTTCAGGTATCCAAAAGAGACTCTTGACCTAATACTAAGCGACAACAACATAAAGGACCAGCAATGGAGCAGATTCCTGGTTTTCCTCATAAAGCATCCAGAGGCGGGCAATGCTTACAGGGACGCATTGCACACGGCTAAGAAATCACGGCTCATGCAACTGCTCGCTGCTAACACTGCAGGTAGGCAGGTCAAAGGTAATGTTGTTTTTTTTCTTTTGCGTTTATATTTTTTTGGGGGGTGTTAAATACTCACTGAGCTTATCTTATCTATAATTTTAAGACGTCTAAAACTTATCTGTCTTAGTGTGTAATCATAAACTCTACTCTTTGTAGGCATTTTGAACTGTTGCAAAACGTTGATTCCTTCTGTCTCTCATGACACTCGCAAGCTGAGACCACACCATATTACGCTACTGCCATCACACGGAGATTTACTATGTTTGCTATTGTGTTGTTGTGCTTTTCCTGTGCGAAGGTTTATAATTCACCCAGAATATTTGGGCCTATGACGCTAACCAGCCATACCGAAGTGAATCTTTTGACCGCTATCTCATCTGATGTTAAGCGATGATGCGATCAAGGATGGTAATCTTGACCTAATTGCTAAACTGAATATTTGTGGTATCCTTAGTACCTCTCCTAGCTATGACCACATACCGCAATGTAAGGTGCGTTGCAGATTTTGGGTACGCAATAAATATTTTGCGGGTCCTATTGGCTTAAAAACAGAACATAATTGTGTAAAAGTCTTGTAGATCGCAAAGCTTTTGTGTTTTCGTGCTTAGTTAATTCGTTTGTTACATACACAAAGGCTAGTCCCTAGTCCCTAGTCGTATCCACCATGTTGCACTGAGCTCGCGCGGTGGGTTTTGGTCCATACCATCCTCCCTTTGGATAAAGGCTCGTGTCACATCAGTGGGACCGCGATGTTTTAAGAATTCTCAAAGGGTCAATCTCACCACCACCTTATTTGAACTAAATAATCAGAAAAGCTAAACATAGTGACTATGGTCAGTCAGCAGACTCCTCAGCAGCCTCAGTCGCAGTACCTCATAAAAATAATAACACTAGTGTCAAGATCCGGACTGAAATAAAGAACACGTTTGTATGGAGATAACACCAAAGACGATATTTTTAAATACTTGGCGGTGCTCCTTGATATTTTCTCTTGAACATCATAAATTTCATCAGCAGGAACGGCAAGTACCATACCACAAGCTGACAAAGCGGAGATGCAATTCCAAGCGATAAGAGTTATATCTCTGTTAATAAAGTTCGACGATCAGTGGCTTTCGACGCAGCAAGATCTGATTGATCTACTGAAGAGGATATGGTGCAGCGATCAGTATCATGTAAGTTTTTCCATAAACATAATAATAACAGTCATTCGAGCTGATTTCGTCTACGGTTATTTTTCTCCTACTCCTGAGCTGGGGTTTTTTAAGCATTACGCATCGCCGAATAGAAGTTATAAACTTATTTTAATTCGAAATACGGAATTACTCACGTAATATTTATCGGATAGGCCCGACTATAATATTTCTTAGCACTGAGTGCTAAGCGAGACGTCTTCGACGCAAGCGACCCGAACACTCCTTGAAAAAGACCACCGATTGTGGTAAGAACTATAGTCGGGGTTAACCGATAAATATTACGTGAGTAATCCCGTATTTCTAATTAAAAACGAGTGAAAACCATATTAGTTTTTATAACAAAAAAGTTCTAAACTTTCTTGGAGTCTAGGATCATTTGACATTGCATAAGGTCTATGCTGTAAGCAATCTCTAAACATAATTAATTTAATTAAAAGTATATACTTACTACGTTTATACTCTCATATTTTATATGCAGTTAGTAAAAAGTTTTTATTTGGCATTACAAATACTCCAATTTTATTTATTTGTTTATATAATAATATAATAAATAATAAAGTATGCCAGGCAAATGATAATTGTTTGTCTGTTAAACAGTTGATTGTAATTTGTTTCACTTCCATCAGGATATCCACAAGAAAGTAGAAGTAGTAGACTGCACTCACTGGAAGGAGCCGAAGTTGATTGTGAAAATACTGCTTCATTACTTCTGTCACCATCCCTCCAACATCGATTTGTTGTTCCAACTGCTTCGAGCACTGTGTGACAGGTTTATACCAGATTTCCAGGTTAGCACCAATGTTGTATTTATTTCGTATTGTGTTAGGTGTGGAACGAGGCAGAATGATTTTGTATTGATTCAGTCTCAGTTATTCATTTAGTTCAATTGTGTCGTAACGATTGGATCAGACCCTTTCAATAATGTTGTAAGGATCTGTGTTAGAATAAAGAGATATATCCGAGGAGAATTTTATACACTCTATATTTCATTGTAAGTTACGCCGCCCGTAAGATATTGCATTGAATATATTTACTTTTCACTCCTTCCTTTCACGGAGAAGCTTGCAATTTCTCAATGTTATATTTGGTTCCGGACGAACTACAATTCGTCATCATCATCATTATCATCATCTCAGCCGTAGGACGTCCACTGCTGAACATATATGTCCACTGAATAGTCGGTCTGGATTTTTGACTAGTTACGATTAAACGCGTTTAGTATTAAGTTAAGTATTAGTGGCTTTCGACAAGGTAAACGGTTATGTAGTGTATATGATGTCAGTATGTGTTGTCACTTGTAAAATTTAATTTCTTTTCCAGTTCCTACGCGATTTCCTAGAAAACACAGTGGCCCAGAACTACACGTTAGAATGGAAACGTTCCGCGTTCTTCCGCTTTGTGGAACACTTCGCAACAGATACTATGTCCCAGGAGCTAAAGGCGAAGGTGCTTCAGATGATATTGATACCGTGCTTTGCGGTCAGCTTCGAAAAGGGACAGAAGATTGTAGGCGGGCCTCCTGCGCCTTATCAGGATAATCCGGACAATGTTGTATCCGTGTTTATCAATAATGTAAGTGTAGGCATTTTTCAATAAATAAGGTATTGTTAAGAAGACGAATATGCTTGGAATACTCCACTTCTGCCGTTGTCATGTGCCTATTTATGTACTGGCATATTGGAATAAAAATAAACTATTGTATCAAGTTATGTATACAAAAGAATTGATTTTCTTGCCGCTTTACTTGGTAGCTTTGTTTCATTTGTAACAAGCCAGTAGTGTCTTTTGAATGAATTTAATAGTTGACTTTTTAAGGGGTCCATGATTCTTTGGTTAAATTATAAGCTGTAAGTCGTTGACGAGGAGTGCTCTTGCTTTGGTAACTAAAAGTAAAGTAAAGTACGTTAAAAAAGTTAAATCTACGTATATTACTAATTATAAGTTTGATAAATATATAAATACTATAAGTTTGACTTATTAAAATTTTAATTATAGAAATATTTAATGAAATTAAATACTAGTTCATTGCAGGTCCTTAATTTGCATATTTTAAGAACCTAACATTCATCACATTTATTTTATTTATCCGATGAGCTTACGAACAAACGTAACACCAATTATTAAATAATACAACAGCTTTATTGGTTATCAGGTAATTGATCCAGAAAACCCATTCGCATGCTCAGACGCAGTGCGAATATCGCTTCTCCAGTTCGCTTGCCTGTTGCTTGAGCAAGCGTCGGCGCACATTCACGATGCCAATAACAAGAAACAAGGGAACAAACTTCGGAGGCTCATGACCTTTGCTTGGCCGTGTCTGCTCGGGAAGAATTATGTGGACCCCGCGACGCGCTACCACGGCCATTTGCTTCTGAGTCACATTATCGCCAAGTTTGCTATTCACAAGCGCATTGTTCTACAAGGTAAGCTCTATAGACTACTGTAGCTCCACCATGAGTTTGCAACATAAATGTCATCTATAGGCGATACTCGATCTCGCCTACCTATTAAGCTTGTGATTGGCGTACTCGCTGTCAATTTTAGTTCTACAATTGACCGTGAGGTGGCACTGTTCTTTTTTCATATATTTTTTCGCGGCAGTCGATACCGAGCTTCAATTGGTGTTAATGTTGTAAACCTACAGACGTGTTATTAAAACTTATAGTCTTGATTTATAGTCAACCTTTAAGTTGTGTTGTAGTATATGTTGATACTCTTAAGACTTATCTAATAAGACTATTTTCTTTTTTATTTAGTCTCATATAGTTTGTACATTTGCTATTCGTCAGGTAAAAAGTCGTGTACAAAATAAAAAATAGATATATAAGTACTAATTTAAAAAGTAAATCTAAGCTAACGCTTATTTATATGATAGTGAAATAACTATGTAGATATGTATTTTATTTGTAAGTTATAGAATATGAACTACTATAATAGTATATATAATAGCTACAATGAATGTGTGACGGATAAGGTATATTTATCTTGTCTATAAGAAATAAATAAAAAAACTGTCGATTGACAGTTTTTTTATTTCTTGAAGACAAATCGCATTCGATGAGACTATAAATCTATAGTCTCATCGAATGCGATTTGTCTTCAGTTAGTCATCGTCAAGTCACAGTCAGTATAAAACTCTTTCTGAAACACTGAATAATCACCATTATTAGACGTTAAAACACGAAGAAAATCAAACCAATAACATCAATTTTGTAATAATTCTTGGCGAATCTAATTATTAGATCTACCTCGCCCCCCGCGGCCTCTTTTCCTTCCGAAGGTCGCGTGATAAACGTTTCGGATCCGATTGAACGTGCAGAAAGAGTGGGAGATATATGTGTTCACTATTCACACGCAGTATGTGATTTCATTCATTATTTATTTATTATATATTAATAATTTTTGTTCGTGTACATAATGTATGTGAAAGGATTTCCGAAAACTTTTAGCTTTTAATAAATTCTAAACTGTTACTATTAAAAGTTCTGACTGCATGTTTAATGTATTGCAATTTCTGCACTGCTGAATTTATTTATTTTGCTAAATTAAAAATGAGTGGTTTGTAAGTAAGGAGGTCTGTGTGATAAAAAAACTATTTTGTTCCAGTATTCCACAGTCTACTGAAAGCGCACGCTGTGGAGGCTCGCGGTGTGGTGCGACAAGCGCTAGAAATTCTAACTCCAGCCATGCCTCAGCGCATGGAAGACGGCAACACCATGCTCACACATTGGACTAAGAAGATCATCGTCGAAGACGGACATTCTGTGCAGCAACTGTTTCATATACTGCAGCTCGTTGTAAGGCATTATAAGGTATGTAATGGTAAACATTTAAAGTAGAGGTTATCTACTACTATACTATCGGATTCTGCATGCGTTTTCACTATAATAATTCATGTATATCTTAACATAAAAATCAAAAATCTTAACAATAGAAGCTCATCTCCTTATTCTTGGATACACATTATTTACAAAGCATTGTAATTAAGTTATAATTAAATTAGTACTCACGGGATACAGATAGTATGTATTGTCGAGACTTACAATCGATCTCGAGAGCCAGTGGTATCTGTAGTATGAGTGAGAAAGACAGTAGACCGGTTTGACTGCTGTTAAACTTTGACCTTTTTTTTACCGTTTTTACCCGTGAACATGGTGCATGTAACTGTGCATGTAAAATGCATCCCGTAATATCGGAAACTCCAAAATCTATAAAATCATGGTCTACACTCTACATCCCGTGAGTACTAAATATAACTTAGTGAACACTCACGAAAGTCTAAAACAAAGATTTAATTTAGCTGTAGTTAAGGTAGTTTCTATTTTATGATAGAAAGTATTGTTACAGTTGTACATGTGATCTATTGGTTCAAATTAGATCTCGTACAGTTCCGGGGTTAACTCTAAAAATTTGGGAAAGTTACACATGTGTACCAGAACGTTCAACCACAGTAAGCTTGGGAATGGTACACATGTGTACCTATATACCACCAAGATGAAAAGCCGTTCGAATCGTGGTTGAACTCATCTGAGGGTATGAAGTATGTATGGAAAGAATTAAGCTAATAATATACACCTTCATTTGGCAGTATAATAGTTTGACGTTGTGTCGAAAAGTTTCGCGGGTTTTCATTCGTTAATCTTAGTTTGTTTGTGGTAACGTAATCGTTGACTTTTGATTTCTACGAATTATTACTCGATGATTGAGATTTTTACCATGTTGACCTATTATACGTTTATTTAGCTATCTAGAACTATCATTAGATTTGAATAGTTGTATAAATATCCGCGAAAATGTACATATTTTTAGTACCCCAAATTTAATTCTTAGTAAGCCATTTTTGATCCAAGATTATAAAACATTAATTCTAGTTATGAACTTTTTGTATAAGATAAGAAATAAATCACACATTTATGCATCATGCTCTTTTTATTTGACAGTAAACAGATGAGTAGTTTTAACATAAGAAGTAATTTTTGACGATAGTTAGATTTTTGTCTAGATCCGCCATGATGAAGTGCAAGTAAAGTGTCAAAAGTTTGACAGATAATCCGTGATTAAAAGGGTTAAGAATCTAATCCCTCCCGTTGGCCGATCGTAAACCGTGACTCACGTGAATAGACGCGCCAAATGAACAGCATGAACTACACACGTTGATGTGGGTGTTGCTGCACATAAGGTGAACAACAGGAGTCTTCATAATCTTGCTCTTATGAGCTGAAAGGTTCTGGTTTGAAGGGTGCCGGTGAAGTCTCAGGCACATAACAGACTTAGCAACTTAGTCTCAGGGTTATGGGCACAGTGAAGTTGTTACAGGCACAAGTTACCGCTGAACACCAGGTGAGCTTCTTGCTTATTCCGTGACATAATAACATCAAAAAAAAAGGAAGCGGGTAAATTACCGACGACGATTCATAATGAATGATGGTGTCAAACAGGTCAAAGTCAAAGTCAAGATCATTTATTCAATTTAGGCATCAAAGACGCACTTATTAACGTCAATTTTTCATTATAATGTACTTTAAAGACTCTACCGCCGCGTTCCAAAATAAATAGAGCTTACTGAGAAGAAGCGGCAAGAAACTCGGGGCCACTCTTTTTATATAGATGTTTACAATGTTTCTACTTAGGTACTACAAATATTACATTTTATGGGTGGCAAAGTGACAGCTTGCCAGAAGTGGAGTATTCCAAGCATCTTTATCTTCTGTATAATGTCGGACTTAATAATAAGCATTTTTATTAAAACGTTTTATACAGTCAACTTGAATTTGCCCTCTGTGAGCTCAGTTACGTCAGGGTTCCAACCAAAATATATTTTACATGGTGTGATTAACGAAATACATTATGTTGTACCGATCTCACTTCTAAGATGCAATAAGTAAGAAGATGATATTGGTTATTATTGGGATAGAGATATACAGCGTATAATAAAACGGAGTAGTAATAAAACCGCACACGCATGAGCTTGCATACAATTGAGACCTAACCAGGAAGTAGTGAAAATTCCGAGTAATCGACGTTTTTCTAATACACAACCAGGTTCATACCTAAAAAACTAGGCTAATGACGGCAATGACCTCCATAACGTACGGGCATGCAAGGTAGGGGAACGGAGGTGAAAGAATAGGTGATGCGGGGTTTTCAGAGCGCATTGACCTCAACAAACACCAAAAATAGGCATGTCTTAAAAGGGATGTCCAAAAAAATTTTGATAATATTTTTTTAACTTAGTATGATAAAAGAATTAGCCATTTAAATTTTGATACTTTGAAATGTGAATTCTGACTAGATACATATGCACATTGCACACCTTTTTATATCTTAGGATGCCAGAGGTCTTACTCGCCCTAATGGTCTATAGTTGTTGGTCTTGCCCTAATGGTCACAACAAAAATAATATGTTATTTTTGTTTAGGTGTACTTCCCAGTTCGTCATGCGTTAGTTGGTCACATGGTGACGGCGATGCAACGGCTCGGATTCTCCGCTACCGCTTCTTTGGAACATCGCCGTCTCGCCGTCGACTTAGCTGAAGTCGCGCTCAAATGGGAGCTGCAGAGGATACGGGACCACTCTGGCATCGATAATGTTGTAAGTATCGCGTTTTTTTCTGTGTACAATATGTTGGCATTGTCTTGTGCATAACTTGCTTAAATTTGTTCGCTCATTTAACTGACTACAGCGTCATTCCAGAATAGTCTGGTTCCGCCTTTCGATTTAACATTACGAGCCATTTAGAACTATTTCCAAATCATTTATTATATTTTATTCCATAGATATATATGTACAATGGATAACGCAAGTATCACGATTTGTATTGAAATCAAGCGGGCCGACTTTTTAATGAATTGAATTTGAACGCATAATATAATTTTAATTTAAAATAACTTTTTAATTTTTATTATTTTAAATTTAATAACATTTGATAGGAAATATGTCCTTGCCTTTGAGGCTTGAAATGTTTGTGCTATTGCAGTTACTTATCACGCAATTTAGTTTTCATGGCCGTCCGGCTGCGACAACAGACGCGCGCGGACTGTAAGTAGCGGCGGCCAACCTTGACGTTTGGTCGGGGTTCGGACACGGAAAGTGCACGCATTTGCGTTATCTATTGTACATATATATCTGTGTTTTATTCCATCGTCAGCTGCTTATTATGATTGTCTCCATATTTAAATTCAGGTCGCGACGTCTCCAAGCGGCGCCATAAAACGTACGTCCTCAGACGAAAGTGGCACAGAGTCTCGGAAAGCTCTGAACACTGGGTGGGCCAGTCCTCAAGCAAGCGTATCCCGTTTGGAGCCAGACGCAGCCAAACCGTTGGACCGACAACACGTAGATGTCGTCGTCAATCTACTGCTGCGACTTGCTTGTCAGGTAATGTATTTTTTTTAAGTTTGCCTCTTCTTACTTGACCGCAACCTGTCTTCTGTCTGGTGCAAGATAAGATCCCCCCGGTGTCGAGTCCGAAGGTAGCACGATACTGGTTCGCTAAAGCCTAAGACGTAGTGAAAAGTTTAGCGAGGGCTTACAGTAATTACTATAACTTACAGTATCAAATGCTAACATTCGTTTACAATATAAATTATCAATACATGAAAATCCCATGAAAAATATACATATTATATAATACGTTTTACCATTTACTAATTTTATTTGCCAGCGAAAGTGTTAAATTTGAAAATTAAAAACAAAAGTAAGAGATTGACATGGAAAAATCAGTGGCGAAAATCCTGAAAAAAAAAAAACAAGGATTCCGATCACAGAATACTTACCTGAGACCATGGACAAACTATACAAGAAGACCAACAATCACATACAAAAAAAACGTACACCGCAAAAAGATCAAAATCCCGTATTATTCCTAGATGGCGCTATCAAATAGCCCGGAATTTTTAGTTTGGACACTTAGAGCTGCTCAATTTGGACTACTTCGAGGGAAATTCAGCCCTAAAGTTGTGTAGTTTTTTTTAGATACGAAATAATATTTCATTTACGTACTTTAATAATTTAGTTTCCTAATGATAATATAGCATTATTTATGTGCTTATTGACAGATGGAGCTGCAATAGCTTGAAAGATGGCATTCAAAATATCGCATCTTAGATTCGCTAGGTGGCGCTCAACATAAATAAATTGATCCTAATTTTGTTGGCAACGTAAAATTGTATCAATTGAAATGAAAAGCCTACTAGTATTTTGAGTTTGCAAAAAAGGCATATTAATTGTTGTAGTTCCCAGGTATTATTACACAATAAATATTTTTTAGTGGTTCATCTAAGTCTTTTCAGTGGCAGAGTAAGGGTTTCACATGGTCAGTAGTCAGCAACTGTACATTCTGCTATCTATACAGTACTTTTGACCTACAAAAGAGCTGGCTCAACTTTGTTTTCACGGACCTAGTAACTGTCCTTCACTGTCTGCCAGCTACTAGGCATGAAAACCAGGCTTAAGGAGTGCAGTATGTAACTGTTGGCAGTGTTAATGTTAAGGGTAGCAGCGTGACGAATACCATCAGGCGAACGACTTGCTTTTCTTGTCTTTTTAATGTTTCCTATAATAATATGTTATTAATTATGCAGGATTACTAAAACAACGAAATTTATAGATAAATAACTTTTATTTCTCATTATTCTTTAATTTTAGTTTGTAATATATGAACAATTGTTATTTGTTTGTGTTTTCAAAGATCTTTATTTAACATAAATGAACGTCAAGTATTTACTTAAATATTCATAGTATGCAGGCTAACATCGCCTTTTTTAATGTCTTATAACAAAATAAATATATTCATACTTGTTAGGAAATAATTTAGAATAAATGTGTTTTATCATGGACTAACATATACAAGTACTTGTATATGTTAGTCCATGGTTTTATTTATAAAACACAATCTAATTATGGTTGGTTAGTTATGGGTTCAATGTACAGTACACATTTGTAGGATGAAACACTCATTCCACAAGTAACAATAATTACACACAACAGAATTTCAATAAAAAATTAACTATTAAACTTTCAGAGTACCATGTGTAACATTATATGCTCAAGACTTATATAAAAGAAACATAGTAGGTATCTATGTACAATAATGGGTAACAACAAACTACTTCTTTAAAATAAAATAGGCAAAATACCTAGTATCTCCATCGTCACTGTAGCGGCAGGCAAAAGAGGCTTTTGATATATAAACGTTAAAAATGTTGGCTATAGCCATAGACTAACATGCTATGTTACGACACGTTAACGAAGTCACGGGTCATTGTAACGTGAGTCTATCTCCCCAAATTACTGCCAAAGCTTATATACCTACCTATTTAACTTTTGTAAAACATTGAGAGGTTGTTCATAAAAAATTGCCACAACAGTAATAAGCCTTTATTTGAGCATTTTACAGAAAAATATGTAAATGACACATGCAAACTAAGTCAAAGCACATTCTGTTAGCTATCATCTTTAACAGATATAATTGTGTCTGTACTATTTTATATTAGGATCTTCGGCTAGATCTAGGCTATAATCATTTATTTTTTAATATTCTTAATTTTGGATTCCTACTTGCAGAAATGTTGGTCTTTTTGTTTTTACAATAAAAATGAATCTTCACCAAGATCATCTGATCAATAATGTAAAATATATGCTCTTCGCACCTCATATTTAGTAATTCTGGAGCTTCGCACCTCAAATAGGCCAATATTGTATTGAATAAACGGTATTTGATTTTTGTGCAATGTACAATGTTGTTAAAGTGTGTATTGTAGCAATCGGCAGCCAAATGGACCAGTTTTAACAAATTGTCGCTTGGCATTTTTAGTTTGATATGTTTACTAAAATCGTATGATTTGTGTAAAATCAACAGCTGTCGTTCATCATCAATGTCAATTTCTTGTAATAATTTCAGAGTACAAATCTGACACTGCTTTTTTGATAGGCATGATTTAGCTAAATATCCTGCAAAATATATCAAAGAACATTCTTCTAATGTTACTGAGGCTTCTGCAGATGTTGAAGCCACCGCTTCGGCATTGTCTGCAGCTCTGGCAGAACAGCTAGGGATTTCCGTAGATGGTATATCTGACAAAGACGATAGCATGGGAGATGGCTCCTGCAATGTTTGTGAAAGAGATAAAGGGTCTTCAACTGTTAAATGGATATATTGTCCATCTTCGTCTTCGCAGTTTTTTGTGGTAGGGAGTTTCATAAGTGAATTAATTAAATTGCTTCTGAATATAGTTCGAAGCAACTTAGCTGATGGATTTCTATTTGAGCCACCCTTCTGCCTAAACCGTGCAAATAAATTTTCAATTATATCTTGATTTAATTTTCTTGTAATCAAATATGATACAGATGAATCTGAACACTCTTCAAATAATAATTGCAAAACTGCCTCACACGATTGAATGACTCCATCGAAGCAAGGTGGGCGTGTTAAAACTTTTTTCCTCTGGCCATCTTTATATGTTTTGTAAGATATTTTATGTAAATTTTGAAAAACTATTTTAGCATCTGTAATAGCGCGCATTGCTAATGTAGATGTTTTTGACAGAGCATGCTTATATGGGTTTTTGTCAAATTGTTGCCTACTGTTTAAGGCATCAAACATATTGTTGACAATTTTGATAAAATTGGCCGTAGCATCTGCAGTTTCACTTTTTAATTGGCCTGTACTTTTTACAGTTTTTACGGCAGCGGCAACGGAATTACTAAATATCTGAGTTGCTAGGCTAACTGTCATCTTTTGGAATGAGTTGGGGTCAATATGGCGGTCCGTTAATTTTGTAAGTGATCTGCTAAAATTCGAAGTTTTGTCTATTTGGTATGTTTTAACTATGTCTTGGAACGATATTTGTTCTCCTTCATTAGTGTAATCATTTTGGAGAAAATTGTTTCGGATGTTTTTTATTAAATGGGGCACATCGAACAAGGCAAATAATTTTCTCCCATTGCAAAAAAAGAAGGGGCTGTGAGTTGTAACCCCTAATTTTTTTAAAACATTCTGATTGGTTGATGCTTGATCACAAACCACAACTTTAGGCAAGAGCCCATTATTAAAAAGTTTATTGATGATTGCTTTTAATAATAGTTGTAACGGTTCTGCTTTTACATTTGAGCTAGATAAAAAGTATGCTATGGGTAATTTCCACCTTCCATACAAACCCCTAACAACAAACACTAAGGCATATTTGGCCAGTTTATTACATCGGTGATTTCCTCCAAGGTCTTCAAAACCCTCAATACAATCATATTTTTTGGAATATTCCAAATTAGACATTATTGCCATTTCATCAAAGGAAATGACACATGCCTTTTCTTTTATAGAGGCATTTTCAAATCTCTTCTGTATTTTTTCAAATATGTCAGGGCACAATCCCGGCAAGCAATTTGACTTTGATAACCACATCCTAATTGTCGAGGGTGCTGCCAAAACTACACCTTGTCGTCTCAAAAAGTTATAAGTTGTTGGAGACTTGTAAAATAATGACAAGCACAAATTTTTTTCTTCTTCTGTCCACTTTTTCTTGTTGTTTTTTTTTTCTGAGCTGCATTAGTGCTAAAGTTCTAGACACCTCACTTCGAAAATCTCCATCATGTAATGGTTTGTTAAGAGGTTTTGATTTCGCTCGAAGTCTACCAATTAGTGACCTTTGCGCTTTATTTTTTCTTAACAACGTAGAAGCACTACTTTTTAATCGCTTGGTTCTAGGCGTATCTTCAATTTTTTCCTCAAATAGGCATTTTCTTGATAACCTCCTTTTAGGGCCTTCAAATAGGCATTTTCGTGATTGTCTTTGGGTTGGTGTAGTGGCAATGTATGGTCTCTCCAACAATGAATGTGGAGATGATGGTGTTGATGACTTCTTCTCATCAGCAGCAGCATGAGTTTTTTTAAAGTAAAATTTAGTTGGTGTTTTTACTTTTAAAACTTCTGGTGACTTTATCACATCTGAAAAGTGAAACCACAGTAAAATAAAGTGTAAAATTATGTCTTCACATACACTATCATATTATAGTAATTTATTCATATAATATGTTAGTCTATGATATAATATAGTATTCATATATTAAATAGTCTATCTGGCTTAATAATGTAACCACCCCTTCTCATACTCACCATCTTCTATATTTGCATCAGCAGTTTCTAGAGTTTGGTTTGAAGTCCCTTCTCCACTTTCAATGCTTTGAAAATGCACTGGGATAGCAGGTCCAATTAATCTGCTTCGTACACCACTATGGATGTCGGAAGGCAGAAAATGTGCAGCACAAATGTACCGACGTCTCAATTCTTCATTACTTAAAGAATCCAAGTAAATATTTCCTGGAAGCAGATAAAATATTATAATTACATGCAAAAGACTTCACTGATGGAGTTATATAGGTATATATTGTAGATAATTTCTGATTTAGCTTTTTAGTGAGGTTATTTATTTCATATAAAATAGACAATCTATCCACATACCTGAGTTGCGAATCCAAAGGACTAGACGGCCTGGATCGTGTACAGGAAAGCGAAACATTGAAATGTCTCGGCTTAAATTACCACAGTTGTGATAAACACACTTGGTATACGACATCTTTGCCAAGGCAGTCCAAAGCGTAGGTCACAAAGTTAGGCGTAATCAAAGTCCGGTAGGCGAGCAGGAAACGTGGTTAGGGAAGCAGAAAGTCACTGAAATTATAACGAAAAGCACTTGAACACGAACGCACAATCGCACACCGCTACCGCACATTTCGCACAACAAACTCCGGTGTTGCCTGGCAACACCCAGGCGTACCCAGGATTTCAGCTAGGAGGGGGCAGGGGGCTGCTTATACCTGTTTCGAAAAGATCGTCTGTCGGGTATATTGAAACAAAAAATCATGAAAATTGACTTTTATTCATTAATTTTGATGATGACACAAAACAAAATATTATACATAATTATACCATACATTATGTATAATATATATTATTATATTATGTATGTATATATTAATTTAACAGTAATCTTCTCGGATTTGCCGCAAATTTGTCTATGACAGTCTTTTCAATAAACTCACTGTTGTCTTTTAAATAGTTGCGATGTACGCTCATCAGACATAAACCCGTAAGCCTTTCTTCACCCATGGTGCTTCTAAGCCACGTTTAAACTCTTCGCAGCGTACTGAAGGACCGTTCTACGGTCGCCGTGGTGCATGGGATAGTGCTTAAAATAATTAATGCCTTTCTGACAGCAGGGTAAAAAATGTTGGCTTCGTTGAACAGATCAATTACTTCTATGTCCCTTAATTGATCATCTGATAAAGCCTTCGTCACCCATAAATTATGCCAAAGGTTCAGTTCTCCGGTGATATCCAGGTTATAAAATTCTTGGAATGATTCACACCTATCTACTCTTATGTTTGACTTGAAAATTCAAAATTATTTAAACCAATTCATTTGAAATTATACCATTTGAAAGAACGTTTATTTACAAACAAAATGATACTTAAGTATATAATATTACTATAAAGAAAACATAAAATTTTCGGCAAAATACCTGACGCGCGGTTTTGGTGGGAAACGCGCTCTTTTCTAACTCGCAATCGCAACCATAATATGACCACATAGGTACACACATCATGTTTTAAATACTTTGTAGAAAATTGTAATAGCTTTCTATCAATGTTAAAATCGCTAGTCTATTTCAACCATAGCGCACATAAAAGGTTTGAAGTGTTTATAAATAAAAAGTCCACAAATTCGGACCGGGCCCTACTATGCTAAAAGTAAAAACACGCAGTTACGGCACCGAACGAAGTACGCCCCGTCTGCAAAACATAACTCGTAAGTTTTCATGTGATTACTATGTAATTAAACATTAGATAGAGTACCAATGCACACGAACGAAACACGTAACTACGTAATTCGGCGTGATTCGGCGTACGGTAGTAGGGCGCCCTGAGCGTTCCACTATCCACATTTCATGCTTTTTCTATTTGTCCCAAGTGATGATCGAAGAGCGGCAACGTTTCATTTTGCTGCGACTGCCGCCGCAGACAGAGAAGATTGTGTCTGTGTATGTAGCGTTCTCTGTCTGCGGCGGGTGGAAAACGCCGCGTTGCACGAGCTGGCAACAAACATGAAATGCTCGCAAGTCACAGACCTCTATATTTTTTTTGCGCCATCTATCCATTTTGTATTGTACTACTACGAATGAGTATGATAATATCTATAGGTTTCGAGACAGAAAATTGATAGGTATAATTTATTGCACAATTCGATTATTCGATACACTTAGCGACCTCTTACGGCATGTAAGACACTTAATTATCGAGGTACGATTTCTTCTAGGCGATTGCTGGTCTTCTTGTATAGTTTGTCCATGCCTGAGACTATCCATAATTTTAATTTTTGATAAAAATAAAGAATAGTTGGGTCAATTACATTCCTGAAGTCATGACCCATATGATATTTATAAGTTGACAAAATATTATATTGTGGCGAATGAAATGTCTCACATATCGCTTCTTATATTATGTGTATTTTTAATTCTTTAGGTGAACGAAGGCGCGGGCAGTACGGGAGCCGCGGGGGGCGGCGCTGCGGGCGGGTGCGCGGGGGGCGTGTCGCCGGGCGAGCAGTTGTCGCGGCGCTGCGTGCTGCTGTTGAAGGCCGCGCTCAAACCCGACGTGTGGCCGCAGCATTGCGAGCCCAAACTCGCCTGGCTCGATAAAGTAACACTCTACACCTACATAATATTAGTTATGAGTTAGTGATAGTATTTATGAGTTTAGGAACAAACTTAAGATCTTCATTTACCAGCATCAAAAAAGTGAGGAATGCTTCAAGAATGACACCAGTGCACTGTAATAATATAATGTATGTGTGTATGTATGCATATAATTTCTTATATTACTAAAATAATTCTAGATAGTTAATTTAGTAAGTTAATCGTTATTAAATATTTCTAGAATAAGTGTCATATTTATAATCTAATCATAAGGGAACTCTTACATTGAGTTGTGTAAAGGATATTATGTTTATTTCATTAATTACCTTTGTTATTAACTTCGTGGCACGACTACCCTCTATTCGCGTGGTATCGTACGTGACGTCATCTGCCCGTCCCAACAGAATACCAGCGTTGATTATTTACAATTTAGCATTACGCTGAGTTGGGATCGGTTTTGTGACATTGTAGGTGTGTTATTGCCGTTAGTTTTAATTACTAACGGTCTTGATTTTCTTCTTACACCTGTATTTTGCCATAAATAAACATTTCTGTATTTCTGTACATAACTAAAGAGCACCGGCGAAAATACCTTGGACCGCACTTCAGATTTCATATTATCTCGGATAATTTTTATATCCAGGTTGACGTTGGATGCAGGCCGTTTCCAGCCGGTCCTTTTGGCAATTTGTGGGGGAGGTCTTTGTTCAGCAGTGGACGTCCTACGGCTGAGATGATGATGAATCTCGGATTTCCTTTCAAATCATTGTATTTCTTGAACAAAGTGTTGTGGGAAGTAATCGTTAGGTATAATTGAATAGAACAATTATACGAATACTAATCTTAATCACTATTATTCATGGGCACAACACCTTCTACATAATTTTAAAGCGATATTCTAGAACTTGGGCAACGATTTGCGATTCTATATATGAGAGTATAATCGGAAATGAAAATAGTGATAATATCGCCAAAATCAGTGTTGACGCTACTCGGAAAGCACCCTTAAACTAGTAGTTCTGCGAACAGTAGACCTCCTAAGCAAAATGTTCTTGCCGAATATTACCACAATCATCCAGTTCATAAACTTCACGACCTATTATCTCGGCGACCACTTGACCTAATATGCTCATATTTGAAATTCCTCTTCAATATCAGGCAGCACAGGCAATGTGTGTACCATTTTTTTTCTCAATCGGCCGGTAAATAGCGCCGCAGCAAAATTCCCCCTCTTTTAAGGAAAAGTACCACCACACTCATAAATCGCCGACGACAAACAGACTATATTGAATAGTAGAACATGCATACCAAGTTTGGTCAAGATTAGTTGAAAAATGCGACCTGTACTGGAGGACCAACATACAACCTAACAAAAAAAAACTATAAAGTACATTTGGCCAGTTAAATCAGAGACGCTTTGCTCGCTCGGTCTATAACTTTAAACTTAAATTTAGTAAAAGATAAGTATGCTATATGCATATGTATTTAAATAAAATATTCCCTGTACAAACTTAGAATTTTGCAATTTTCTGATTCAATCACATCATAATCAAGTCTTATTTTTTGTGCTAAGTCAATTGATCCTACTAATATTATAAACGCGACAGTTTGTATCTATGAATGTTTGAATGTTTGTTACTCTTTCACGTAAAAACTACTGAATAGATTTTAATGAAATTCGGTAT
The DNA here is from genome assembly GCA_917880725.1 of Selenia dentaria. Taxonomy (NCBI): domain Eukaryota; kingdom Metazoa; phylum Arthropoda; class Insecta; order Lepidoptera; family Geometridae; genus Selenia; species Selenia dentaria. The sequence goes on along the minus strand of OU862882.1, from coordinate 8,877,275 downwards.
GTAGATAATTGAGGTGCTGGAATAAAATTTTAAGATACTTTTTCATCATCAGCATACATCATTACGCTGGTGTGACCGCGGGGCGCAGTTAGTTTTGAGTAAAAGTTTATCCGTAATTTTTTTTCTAGCCAACCATGTATTAAAAAAATGTATTTTTCAGGTATTCTCGAGCGCCGAATCAAACGCAGCCGCGTGCGCCAACGCTTGCACAGCGCTAGAACTGCTAGTTTTCCTGCTCGGCGTATTGCGCAGGGAACAGATACTTGCTGCACTAAAGCCGCTGCAGCGCGGCCTTGCAGCGTGTGTGTCCTCCTCTAACGCAAAGATAGTGCGCTTGACGCATAACCTGCTAGCAAAGTTGACGGCTATATTCCCCACAGAGCCTACTGGAGCGGCGCAGTCGTCCAAAGTAAGTATTTTGTAATCATTATTAAAGTTACATGCTTTGAACAGAATTTTTAAATTTATTTTTAATTTGGATCTAAATTTCCACATTATTTACTAATGACTGTTTTCGTAAAATAAGAAAACAGACCATTTCAACGTTTCCGGTCTGATGCACGGAAATGCTAAGTAACAACTGTACCTAGCATTAAATCAATGATCGTAGCGAACTTTAAGCAACCTTTGCTACGAACACTTTGAACACTTTAATAAAAAATGCAGTGGGCATAGTGTGAAAATATACGTAATCGTGTCGTACGTAAGTGTAACCTGTGTAATCGTATCGTTGACCTAAATTAATTAATTTCAGTACAAACTGTAATTTCTCACTCAAGTTCAACTGTGGCACAGATAACTCATAGTGCAACAAAGCGAGATGCTTTTTCGACTATAATTATTTGTCCTACGGCCCCTCTTCCCATTAGAAATACTAAAATATTCCTTATAAAAATGTGATCACCCTTACGCTCAAAATGTACTTTGATTCTCCACAGTACGAGGAGTTAGAAACCCTATACGCCTGCGTTAGCAAATACGCGTTCGAAGGCCTCGCCGCATACGAAAAGACTACAGGTACCACTGCCAGTAGTACCAACAGCGGTTCAACCAGTGGCGCGAGTGCACTACTCGGCCCGCTGATGATGCTCAAAGCCTGCTGCGCATCCAGCCCATCGTATATAGACAGACTGATATTGCCACTTATGAGGGTTCTGCAGAGGATGGCAAGAGATCACGTTGCGCCTAACGCCGATTCTGCCACCTCGGATTTGCTGGTGAGTTCGTCATCTGTATTGTCATTGATGGTGAAGGGGAGAAGGCATTACAACCCGTTGTTTAATTGTACTCTGTTATCATTGAGAAGGTATAGCAAAGGATGTTGCTAATTTCAGTGAATGTGACATGAATATCAACAGCAAGCATACATCCTGCTGTTTATATCTGTTCAGCTTCCAACCCCTCATATATTGTGGAAATCATTGTTGCTACGACATTAATTAAAGATTTATTAACCCTTACACAGCAGTCGACGTTAGTTTCATTCATAAATCTTTTGTTATAAGCGTAAATAGAATATAAATTCTAATAATAATGTTTAACTTTTTAAATGTTTGTATATATGTGAGTAATTTACAGTCTATTACCAGGTTAAAAATGTCGAAAATGGACTTATAGGCTTTTGTATTGGAGCCTCCAATTGTGTTTTATTTACATAGAGATAAAATGGTTTCTTGCGATGAAACTTAACTGTTGTCTGAATGTGAACAAAAATAAGAAACATAACGTCATTCTTATGATTAGAGTCCAAATCAGATCTACTAACAATAAGCCATCAGCTGTATCAGGAACCAGACACAATAGCAAAATATTTGAGATCAATAATAAGTTAATTGTTTTAGATTCTCGCGCTAGACCTGCTGAAAGCGCGCGTATCTGTGATGCCCCAGGAGACTAGAAAGACTTTTATCGGAACTGTTCTAGTGGGGCTTATCGAGAAAACTACCGATGCAAAGGTAAGCTCACTTTATATATTATTTATATAATTTGTCTGCTGCGGGGTGTTCTTCACAGCGAAACATTACAAATAGCCATGTGTATTGCCAATCAGGTGACAACATGGTAAGCGCCGTCAACACTCATAACTGTCGCGCCCCGGTTTGCCGTTCCCTTTGGTTCCAATACTTTTAATGCCTAACCAGAATGAGTGTGCACACTCGCACACTCAATAATTTGACAGTGACAGCTCGCAACGACGGGAAAACCAACCTTCCATCCGCGAGCGTTATCGGTAACGTCATTGATGACGTATCGAACTCGCTTACGATGATCGTGGGATTGTAAGGGAACGGATGTGTGAACGACGCGTTTGATTTCGGCTCGTAATGGAACATAACCATAGTCGGCACTATCTAAGTGCCAGATATTCTCCCTCGTAGCGTCAGTTACGGCCGGTCCCAATAATCTATCTATCGCCGGTTTACCTTACTAGAGATAGATATTTGACACTTTTTGTATGAAATCTATATTAATGACTTACCTTATTATGTAGAGAAGAATCACGAGATTGTAGTGTTTGCAGATGACACTTCACTGTTATTTCAAATTAAAAGGCAGTTATTAAACTATGACGATGTTAACAATGCATGAGCTAAAGTTGTGAATTGGTTCAATACAAATAATCTTCTCCTCAATGAGAAGAAAACTAATTCTATAAAGTTCTCAACACCAAATGTGAGACAAGTAGAATCCAATATACAATTGAATGGAACAGGGTTGGACCTTGTGGAGTCAACGGTCTTTTTAGGAATTACTATAGACGCTAAATTGCAATGGGGTCCCCACATTAAAAAATTGTCTAGTAGGCTCAGTTCAGCAGCTTATGCTGTTAAAAAAATTAGACTATTAACTGATGTAGACACAGCTAGAATAGTTTATTTTAGTTATTTCCATAGCGTTATGACTTATGGTATACTGCTCTGAGGATGTTCTGCAGATATTAATTCTATTTTTATACTGCAAAAAAGGGCTATACGAGCGATCTACAGTTTGGCTCCCAGAGTTTCCCTTAGACAGAAATTTAAAGACATAAACATTCTAACTGTTGTCTCTTAGTTTATCTAGGAAAATCTAATGTATGTAAAGAAAAACATTAGCAGTTTTGATAAAAGCAGTGATGCTCATTCCATCAACACGCGAAATAAGCACAAGCTATCCGTACATGTAACGCGTCTCCACAGAATAAATCATTCTTTTATGGGACAATGTATACGATTCTATAATAAAGTTCCCAATGTTATCCGAGATTTGCCTATTAATAAGTTTAAAATTACTATTAAAACTAAACCCTGTCAAAAAGGTTATTACAAAATTTCGGATTACTTGGAGGATAAAACAGCTTGGGACTGATCACTCCAGGATCTATCTACTCGTGTACTAAGATGTCAAAGTGTAGCGTGTCTTGCCCTACTGATACCATTATTATGTTCTCTTTTGTAAGGCAACACACTGGAGCTAATATTTGTAGTACCTAAGTAAAAACATCTATACAAAAAGAATGGCCCCGAGTTTCTTGCCGCTTCTTCTCGGTTGGCTCTATGTATTTTGGAACGCGGCGGTAGGCTTTAAAGTACATTATAATGAAATATTGACGTTCATAAGTGCGTCTTTGATGCCTAAATTGAATAAATGATTTTGACTAATATGTATAACGGGAATCGCTCACGTAAATAAGTCAGATCTTTCCAACATCCGGTTTAACCACATCCGGTGGTCTTTTTTAAGTACAAGTAGTAGTGCGAAGCGAGACGCAACCGCGAGCGTTCTGCACTCTCCTTGAAAAATACCACCGGATGTGGTTGAAACTATACTTGGAAAAATATGACTTATTTACGTGAGTGATTCACGTTTTCATATCAAAAATGTGAATAAACCACGTTAGTTTCCATAATAAAATTTTGTATGCATCATTTACTTTATTAATTTATCAGGTAATGAAAGCCATAACACGTATGGTAGAAGAGTGGGTGAAACAGCGAAGCAGTACCGTTACATCGAACGCGTGCGCTCCGTCGCTACGCGAGAAATCCATATTACTCGTGAAACTGATGCAATATGTTGAAAAACGATTCCCTGACGATCAAGAACTGAATGCTCAGTTCCTTGAGATGATCAACTTTGTTTATAGGTGAGTGAAATTGTTATATTTTGTTGGTTGTTTTGTATGATAATTTGTTATTACTGTATATATGTGTTATGTTCAGTAAAGAGTTATCTATCTTTCTAGTACAGTTACTAGCTCTGTCATTTAAGGAAGTGTTTTTCCAGTTTCCAGAGATGGTAATCTATTTATTAGTACATTTTCAGTCTCATCAGCTCAATACTTTAGACGTGAAAATGTAACAAACATGCATCATATATAATCAAACTTTCTCATTTATTAGAGAAAATTCTTTGAAATCTTAAATTTCCGTAGTGTTCCTACAGTTGACTCGTCTAACAGTCACTAATCAGGACTATCCACAGTGTTCGATATGACGTACAGAAATTCATAATCTCGTAGGAAAAAGAACTGCCTATTAATTAAAACTAAAGAAACGACACTGTGTTTTGATTTTTCTAAATCATTTCATTTTTCTCTTTTCAGAGACGAGCAACTAAAATTAACAGAGCTTTCTATGAAACTGGAGCCTGCATTCCTCGCTGGTCTCCGCTGTCCACAGCCCGCTATCCGCGCCAAGTTTTTTGAAGTATACGATCAGAGCGTGCGCAGGCGCATCTTCGACCGTTTGCTCTATATCATCTGCTCGCAGAACTGGGAACATATCGGGCAACACTTCTGGATCAAACAGTGTTTGGAGCTACTGCTCGTCACTTGTGTTACCAGTAAGTGAATTTTGTTTTCAGCTCATTAGCTCGAATATTATGTTGCTTATATAATATACTAGTGAATATAAAAGTACATTATGCATAGAGGTAAAAATAGACATCAATGAAATCTTTTACACGAGAGCTAATTGATTCATTTGTTTTTGCCTTTGAATACCTCCTACGCTCAAATATAGTAATTATTACTATAATTATTCCCCGGTTTTGAATTGAAACTTTACTAGCAATAACAACAAGAATGAATACTCACTAATTGCACAAATAACTATTGCTATTATACAATTATTCAAATAATAATATCTTTATTTTTTTATACAATTGCAACTATTGATGACCGGATGTTGACTAATGCTTCAGGACATCCGGTCATCAATACCTAGTTGCTAAGATATATTTCAGTGTAGTGTGGTATTGAAAGGCAAAAGCAAATAAATCAATTTGCATGCATTTGCATCTAATACCTGTAAGAACAATAAATTGATTTTTATAAGCTATTGTACCTTGTAATAACCATCTAAAACACATGTAAATATTTTACTCACGATTGTATTCAAACAATCTTTGATAGTGGTTTGATAGGTGGTAGGTTTTGATTGTATCAACTGGGGCATCTCTTCAATATCAGTTAATTTTGATATATTTTATCACAAAGCATTATTTTGATGTTTTTTTTATCAGGTACACAAATTCGACTATCAAACACAAAGTACTTGCTACCTTGCGTGTCGTCAGTCATCAGCACAGCTGACAGTGAAGATCGCAAGTCGTTCTCCATTTACACAAGCGTAAAGGAAGAATCGTCAGATGGATTCAGTGATTCTATGGATCCTGATAAAGAGGACGTACTCGACATGGACCTCGATTCAAGCTCTAATCAAAAAGAAGATTTGGTGAGGACACATCCGAACAGGTGAGCTCATTGAAATTATATATTTTTTGCACTAGCTGTGCCCCGCAGTTATACCTGCGTGGTGATAGATGTGTCAAGTATCCTACGTGTTAATCCAGCGCCTCATCTACCTCCATACCAAATTTCATCAAGGCCGAAACACACTCACAAATTTTTGTCATAAAATCATAATCATTTTGTTCCTACTGCTGGAACTCGAGCCTTCCTCTCAGAGAGAGGAGTTGGGCCATTATCCACCACGCGGGCCCAGTGCGGCTTGGTGGATAGGCTAGTGGCCAACCCATGTCGAAGTTATCAGGCCGCCCGAAAACCATCGACATAGCCTAACGACTGTTATCCTAAGACAAACCGGGACCGACGGCATAACGTGCCCTCCGAAGCACGGGAGCGCTCAGTTGAATAATGCCACTAGCGGTCACCCATCCAAGGCCTGACCGCAGCAAGCGTTGCTTAACTTGTTGATCGGTTAAGATCGCCAAGTCAAGCTCCTCTGCGAGCGCTTCGTGTTTATAATATTGGTGTGATAAAATCGTACTGCTGTTCTCCATGATTAATGTTTATTCATACTGACATTTTTGCACACTACGAACTATCACTTAGGTTAAGCGATCAGGCAGTACATATTTAAAAATATTTCTATGCAAAGGTGTACACCAGTGCTTGTATTGCCCTCCTCAACATAACGTAAAGTTTTATCATAACTTGTAGATACATTACTCTTTATCATTTTGCTAAATGTTTGTTGTTGCAATTGTGTAATTATTCTGATTAAGGGTGCTATCAGACACAGAACGGTCACGCGTTCACGCGGTCAGTTTTGCGTTCGTTGTGTTCTCTTATTCGTTTTGGGGGCGATGAGGCCTGCACTGACGTCCCGCTTGGGGTGTTTTGTGCATTCCCCCCTGCCAGCATTTACTCAAGCTAGCCTAACTCCTTCACATAGCGGGGTATGGCCTTGGGTCGCTGGCACAACTGCTCCAGTGTAGTTTGAGATGTTGTATGAAGAAACGTCCATGATGCTGATGATGCATCTTGCGTTCTGGAGTGGACCCCCAGTAATCCTGTTTTTGCTCTAATATCTTCCGTAGCCCTGCAGTGCAGCAACACATGTTCTACAGTCTCGTCTTTCTGCAGACAGCCTCTACATAGTGGGCTGTCCGTAGCTCCAATCTTGTGCAACTGGTAATTTAGATTACAGTGACCAGTGATGATGCCCACCATTAGGCGAAGGTCTTGACGTTGTAATCCTAGTAATTTGTTCGTAGTATTTTTGTTTAGGATTGGAAACATGGATTTCGCATGTTTACAGTCCTTCCTGTCATCCCAATAGTTTTGGTGTTTTCTGTTCGTTGTGTTGTATTACATAACTAAACAGGAGGCGTTCTGACCACGTCTGTCAACTGTGGGTAGATTGTGGGCATATGTAACGTAATACAACACAGCGAACGCAAAACTGACCGCGTGAACACTTGAACGCGTGACCACTCTTTGTCTGATAGCACCTTAACACATTCTCTGTTAAAGCCGTGCCGTGTGCATATTATAATTTGGATTGTAGAATTATTAAGATTACTATAACTGTTTTACTGATGTTCCTACTATAATCATTAATGTGCGCCTAAAAATATTACACGACTATTGCAATAATTGTTATTAAATTATTTTTGAAGCCAAATTTTCCAATATTAGAGATAAAATGTCGTTCTGAGACAGGATTCAAACCCGCGTCTTTTAACCCCTGTCAGATTTTATGATATTTATTATGTAATAGGTCTATTAGCAGCGTGTGTAAATGTTATTATCAAGCAGACGGTGTTAAAATAGTAAACGGTTGTGTGCAGTTCTTTAGGTTTACTTGAGTTTCCAGAAATAAATAAAGGTGAATAAGGCTTATTCGCAAACTTATTAATTGATAAATGCTGTGGAGATGAGAGCATTGAGGAGCATGATTGGAGTGAAACGGAGTGGCAGGATAAGGAATAGTGTGATAAGGGAACGATGTAGTGTGAATGAGAGAGGGTGTAGTGACAAAAATCGAGAAAGGTATGTTAAGATGGTTTGGACATGTGGAGAGAATGAATGAAATGAGAATGACTAAACAGGTATACATGGGACAAGTAAACGGAAGTGTTGGAAGGGGAAGACCTAGGCGAACGTTCCGAAATCAGATTGAAGACGTTCTGAAAAAAGGCCAGGTCAAAAGTACCCTAAACCGACGCTTATGTATGAAAGGATTGATGAGTATAGATGAAGCGAAAGAGATATGTCAGGATCGTAGTAAGTGGAAATCCGTGGTCTCTGCCTACCCCTACGGGAAAGAGGCGTGATTTTATGTATGTATATGTTATTAATTGATTCAAAATAAATCTTTAGAGATTATACGTATTTTTTTTTTGCAAATACACCTTATTCAGGTATGGCCTCATTCTATTTCATTACACAACTGCTGTGGCCTACAATGGGCTCAAGATTAATTAAGAAATATGCGATCCCCAAGATTCTCGTCTGTTTCTCGAGTTGCTCTTTATTTTTGGGATGTGGCGTGGAGTCTAGTAAAAGTGTATACAGACTGTCACTGACGCCTAAAATAATAAAAAAAAAATTGTGACTTTAACTGAACTTTTTATACAAGGGTACGGGTAATAAATTAGCATCCTTTTAAGAGCATATTTTGTACATCAAAACAAACATCTTTTATTCTACTACTTTTAAAAATTCGTATTTTTGACCGGTCTAAACATGATTAACACTATGCCGACAAGCCCAGGTCGGCTGCGGGAGGGCGGCGGCGGCAGCGTAAGAAAGGGGTTTAGACGCGGCAAGTCAAGGTCGTCGTAGCTCTGTGCTACGCTATGACGCGCTGTTAACTATGCATGGCTACACGTAGATGAATGAAGTGGATGCGATGTAGAGTTATGAAGTGTAAGAGAAAATCACAAAAACATTAAAAAAATTTTGGAAAATTTGTTTAGTTTTGGGAAAAGTTCTAGAACAAAAGTTGTTTATTTTGATGTACAGAATATGCCCTTAACAGGATGCTAATTAATTGATTACCAGTAACCCGGTATTTTGTTTGTCAACAGAAAGCGTCTTCTCAACCAGATAATAGCGAAACAATCAGATTTCTTGGAGGTAGCGCGGCGCGTGCGCACCGAGGAGCTAGTGGTGGCGGCCGCGCAACTCTGTCACATGGAGGATGCGCTCGCGCACCACACATGGCTCAAAGTGTTTCCTGCGCTGTGGGGTGCGCTTGACGAAAGGCAGCTAGGTGTAAGTGCTACTGTATACATGATCAAATCTTTAAGTGGCCCACCCGATTACACCGTAAATTTCACAAACATTAAAGCATTCGTAAAACTCAAAAACGTTATTTTTGCCACTTTCGCCACTTTTGCCCACACCCTGTTCGAACGCTCAACCGAGCATAAGACCTAAAATCGCATGATTACGCTGTCAGATACATGGTTGTTAAAAACGATCACAAAAAACCATGCTCCGGACGTGGGTCAAAAATTGCACTTTTAGGTGGCAAAATCTAACTCATTTTTTAGTTTCCGAATGCTGCACAAAAACAGACATGAACGCCATTTTCACCCACAGATTCCCAATTCGAAAGCCCTTGTGAGCGTTTGTAGCGTTATTTTCGCCAATAGGGGTCTATTTGAACGCACTATATACTGTGTTGTAATTTAAACTGATATCGATCAGCTCAATCGACTATTTAAGACATAGATATGCCGTAATTTTCAAAATGACAATGTCACAGTATTAAATTTCATTTCAAAGATTTTTATAAAAAAACTTAATGTATTTATGAATTTAAATACCTAATTTTGACTGATTTGATACATGTTTCTGATAGTTGATTCTATCCTCCAAGCAATAGTTACTGTAGAGCGATATTTTTTAGTACGAGCAGAGGGCATTTACGGTTTAACTCTCTCTAACTGATGCATGAGATCCATACACAAAGTGAGATAGCTATAGATGTCTTGCGCCTTCTTGAAATGCCGCTTTTCGACTGTATGTCGTCCAGCTGAAATAACATTTAAAAACTGACTGGAATTTACGCACTTAAATATAAAAGAGAAAGATAATGTTTTTTGTGAAAATAGTACTTCTGGAGCTAGACCTCCAGAAGTTTGATCGGTGTTATGGTAAAAATAATATCCATTCATCATCAGTAGCTCAAATTATATTCAGTACATTGATATTCTAGAAGTTATGCAAGAAAGTAACATAAACAATACATGGCGAAAGAGATAAATATAGGATTTCGTTTATACTCATTAAGGATAGTACACGTAATTATTGCTCTGGCACTATCTCTTTCTGGCATTTTAAATAAGCACTCACACATGGAAAAATGGAATAAGTACTACATATTTGACGTATTTATACACGTAATTGTTGGATTTAAACACGGATGCATGAATAAATTAGGCAATTATAACGCGCCGTTCTAAAGAGTCCAGTCCTTTTAAAATTTGCGGAAATGTAAAGTAATCGTATCGTTGACGTATACAGTACAAACTATGAGTTATCTGTGCCAGAGTACTGTATACATTCGCTACGATTACGTTACACTTACGCTAATTTTCGTGCCAAGGCAACACTTGTTAATACTGTTATACTTGTTTCTTAATTATAGACGTTGAGACATTATTTTCTAACTTTACAGACTATAATGAACGAAATCGTCCCTTTCATAATATCAGGCGTGCATGTGGTACAACGGGACCAGCCGCTCAGTGCACTCAACACCTTCATAGAAGCTCTTGCGAGGTGTAACCCGCCTGTCACCATCAAACCGTAAGTATTTCAACACTTTCTAACATCTATTATACTGATGGTTATAAATTTACGGCCTTACTTATAGACGCTGCTTAAATTTAAATGACGTTATTTAGTACTGCGCAAAGGAAAAATGTTCTGCGCCGTACTAAGTGACGTTATTTAAATTTAAGCAACGTTTATAAGTAAGGCCGTAAATCACTGTCAAATTGACAGTAACATAATGGTGGAACAGCCTTTTAAATTCAAACTCCCAGGGGGTAGCCCGCACCTAAAATCTGACTCAAAGTCAAAGTCAAAATAATTTATTCAATTTAGGCATCAAAGACGCACTTATGAACGTCAATTTTTCATTATAAAGTACTTTAAAGACTACTGCCGCGTTCTAAAAAATATATAGCCTACCGAGAAGAAGCGGCAAGAAACTCGGGGCCATTCTCTTTATGTAGATGTTTACAACGTTTCTACTTAGGTACTACAAATATTACATTTTATGGGTGGCAGGATGACAGCTTGCCAGAAGTGGAGTATTACAAGCATCTTTGTCTTCTATATAATGTCAGACTGAGTAGTAAAAGACATCTAACTGCTAGAAAAATGCCAGACCAGCGTATTATACTAATAACCTATAAGATGGGGAAGTAGTTTTCTTGATGGTAAGCTTTATACCTGCCCATGACATTTACAGTGCGATCTTTAAGCTTCAAAGTGCTGCACCTCACCGCACTAGTCACCTCTGTTTAGTTTCATTTGCCCAGTAATTTCACTTACTACTCTTCAATATAATGCATTAGTGCGATCACACTACACCTTTGAGGCAAAATATCGTGGATATAAATTATATAAGTGGAGTGCAATGCTACCCAGACGGAAAATTAAAAGAAGAAAAGAAGTGTTCAAACGGCTACTATTTCACCTTATTGGTACAAACCTTGTAAACAGTGAACACCTAAAGGGATACGATAAAGGACGTGGACTTTATCTGAAGCTATCTTTAATGCATAAATGACATTTCTCAAACATGCTTGGAAATATGACGAAATTGCTGTCCTAGCCTTGTATGAAAATCCATATCTGTGGTGGTTAAGAAGCCAAATAAATAACATAGGGTACATTCCGGTAAGCGCCGCCAACGCTCACAACTCGCGCCCTGGTTTGGTTCCCTTTGGTTGACAGTGACAGCTCGCAAAGACCTCGAAAACCCACCTTCGAACCGCGAGGGTTGTAGTCACGGTGTGAGTGTTTTCGGTGACGTCATCGATGGCGTATCGAGTTAGCTCAGTCGCTCACGATGATTTTGGGCTTGTAACGGAATGGGTGTGCGAACGCCGCGAGTGATTTCGGCGCTTCGTAACGTAGCCATAGTAAACTCGTAACTGTCGTGTAATTTAAAAATGGTACGATCTTTTACTCCTTAACATGGCTACCAAAGAGGTAACTTATCAAAGGTTATATTTAAATTTCAAACCGGCTTGCAAATATTCTTTATTCTATTTGCAAGCCGCTTTGAAAAAATTAATATTTAAAAAAAATTAACACTAACACAAAAAATATTGTTCGTGTTCGTCATTGATTTTGAAATACAGAATCACACTGAAGAGACTACTATACAACTTATTGCGGCCTCGTTAGAAGTATCCCAAACCCACATAATCCTCGAAAGTCCACTTTAAATATCAAAAATTGTATAATAAAGAACTGTTTATTTAAATAAAAAGTTCTGGCTTACTTTTAAATCGGCGCACTGTTTAAGAAAAGTCTTCTACTAGGCAATTAGTCAAGGCAACTAGGCATGAATGGACTTACGTATGTGTGCCTCGGCTAACATTTACACGTTCGTCCATCAGTTTTGCTGGCCGATGCAGTAATATAATATTAAAGGGTTTAATCACTTTGACGTAATATGACGTATGATGTTTATTGCAGGCCAATGATGAAATATCTCGGAAAGACGCACAACCTGTGGCATCGAATGACTCTCAACCTGGAACAGATGGCCATCGACCAGGCGAGCGGGCGAGTGCCGAGGGAGCAAATCGACATATACGACTACGATACGGAAACCACGACGCCCACGGTAACTAAAGCTTTTCCTATAGTATCATCAATTATCAGGATATCATTATCATCGTCATCATCTCAGCCGTAGGACGTCCACTGGTAACATATGCCTCCCCTATAGATTTCAAAGGGGCCGGTTGGATGTGGCCTGCATTAAACGTTATCCTGCTACCTTTATCAGGTCTTCTCTTCACTTTGTCGGTGGACGACCTAAGCTGCACGCCAATGCCAATCTAATTCACAGCTTAAAACTCCGGGATGCACTGTAACTGTAACGGACAGGGGCCCTACTCCCACCTCTTAAAGTAGTTATATGACTACTAAATATTTAAACCTTACACTTAAATTTGGTACCTCTACGTCAAGCATAGCAAGCTTAAAATAATAATGGATTACGATAGACGTTTTGGTGACGTACGAGGGCTGCACTAAAAGTATCGGGAATGGAATATTTCCACTGTTCCTGTCATATTAAAATCTTTTTAATTGAAAACTCCTTGGTTTTAAAAATCGAATACCATTTATTTATTTAAAAATAGATTCTCGGTCTTGTCACAAGGTTTTGTCAAACTTGTTTAGCCGTTGAGAAAATGGAATTGACTCGAGCAAATTCAAGAGCGATGATTTATTATGACTTTCGAAGTGGTTTAACACAAAAACAGTGTGTTGAACGGATGATTTCTGCATTTGGTGATGAAGCCCCATCCAAAACCACAATTTATCGCTGGTTTGCTGAATTTCAATGTGGACATGTCAAGCTCAGTGATGATCCCCGTCAAGGCCGTCCAAAAACTGCAGTCACCCAAGAAAACGTTGATGCTGTTCGTAAGCTGATTGAGGAAGATCGACATGTGACATACCGCGAAATTCAGGCAACTTTAGACATTGGCAAATACAAATAATCTTGCATTTTCATGCAATATGTTATAATTAGGTGTAAAAAAGTTGTTTTCCCGATGGATACCGCATTCGCTCTGTGAAGAGCAAAAAGCGGCTCGCGTTACTTGGTGCGTCAGAACTCTCGAAAGATTCCACGCAGGATCCTCAAATGCTGTATACAACATCGTATCAGGTGACGAATCCTGGATATACGCGTACGAACCCGAAACAAAAAACCAGTCACGAGTTAGGGCGTTCGAAAATGAGTTAAAGCCAACAAAAATTGTTAGAAAACATAGAATTATTAGACCATCCGCCGTACAGCCCCGACCTAAGCCCTAATGATTTCTATACTTTCCCTAAAATAAAGAAAAAATTGCGTGGACAGAGATTTTCATCACCTGAAGAAGCTGTGGACGCCTACAAAACGGCCATTTTGGAGACCCCGACTTTCGAATGGAATGGTTGCTTCAATGATTAGTTCCATCGTATGGAAAAACGTGTCAAATTTCGCGGAGAATACTTCGAAAAGCAATAAATACATTTTTAAATAGTAATGTTGTGTCCCTTCTTTGATTCCCGAAATTTTCAGTGCCGCCCTCGTATTATCAAGTAGTGCACTCAATTCGCGTACTTTGCAACTGCGTTAGTGTTCTATTCGGGTTGGTCATAATAGGTATTGATCCTGGAACGCACCGTAAGGATCGATTTGGCTAAAAATGGAATACGCCGTAAATAGTATTGAATTAATATGTTGGAACGTTTTGTAATTCGGTGGGAGTACGATAGGAAGTATGATTATTTTAAGCTTATTACAAAACGCTCCTGATTTATGACAGTTTCGTAAAAGGTGGGAGTAGCCCTCTAGGTGTGGTACCTGTCTCGTCACTTGATTGCATAAAATAATCCAATATAAGTATTTTTATAAATCTGTTACAAACTATTTGATGTATCGGGGTATTTAATCTTCCCCTACAGCTGACCGGAGGTGAGGGAGTGAAGTTCCCCACACAACTAAGTGTCTAATAGGAGACTATTTTTGAAATTAAACAAATACATGACGTGTTCAATACAATGTTGGTTTTATTAAAATTCTGCAGGCATTCAAAACAGGTACAGTAAGTAGCTAAGTACTACTTCAAGAACACACCTCTCTACATGGTACTAAAAAAAGGTTGCTCGCGTGCACCTGACTCTGAACAGTCAGTGATCTCACATCGACTGAACCCAAGGTTGATTGAGGTCAGGTGTCAGCGAACAAACACCCTACTAGTTTCATATAAAATTATGACAATTAGTAAAATTTAGTAAAAGGTTAGTTCCGTTCCGTCTGACTGTATGATCACAAAAAAAGGAAGGGCGCCACCGGCGGTCAATACGCCAGAAAAAGTAGAATAAAAACACTTTAAATACCAGAACATTGGGTGCTGAGAGGTTACCGCAACCAGCAGACTGATCCCACGTGGCGCTCTGCCGGGAACAATTGGGAGAAATTGGAACAATCTGGGAGAGCTTTCACAGCTCGGCACAGCGTTTGTGGTAAGCTGGGCCGGCTTGGCACGTGGCACACCTCTGGACGACGAGTCCACGCCATGAGGATGACGTGTACACTTGTTTATCAAGCGGGTTTCCCAAAATGCTGGGGTCGAACGAAAAGGCCTGAAAATAACAGGTAATTTAGGACCGAATTTGGACAAAGAAAAAGAATGCATAGAAACGTCTCGGCCTTCATACTAGCAGGTACTTACTGGGATGCGAGGGTGGCGAGGCCAAGAGCAGGAAGAGACGCGGGGCTGACACTTTTTCCAAGCCTGCAAACAAAACCAAAATGCAATTCCGTGTTCGCAGCAAAATGAGACTACAACGCCAAGAAAGAATCTTACTACACACCGGTATCGGAGAACCCCTTTCTTGGGATTTTTATCGAGCAGGCCCGGCAGGGAAAGAAAGCTCCCGCTGTTCTACAACTATTTATAGATCGGATCACACGAAAAAACCGTACCGATCATTCCAGAAAAATCTTCTTCAGTGTGGCCCTTATGCAATTCTCATTACCTCAGATGGGAGCAATATATTGGAATTCAAAACTCGCATTCACGCGGATAATCCAGCATTAAAAAGTCTTTCCCTGCATGGGTAGAATGACCTGGAAAAGGTGACTGAGCACCTGGGCACTGGAATATGAGGCGAAACAAGCTTTAGCTCGTGCCAACACCTCTAAGTCACTCCGTAAGTACTTAAAGAAAGTAAGGTCGTCCCATGCATTTTCTGAATACTAATTATCGATTCCAAGTTAAGTTAATTTTCCTCAACTTTTTTTTATATCGCCAATTCTACCGTCATTGTGTCAAATTCCCCAAAATGTGGCCACACCGAACTTCTTCAAACAACCAACTCGACACTTGACGTTGACAGATTGAAAGAACTCGAGGGTTTTCTTTTTCTAATTAAGGGAGGACCCATTAGCACATTGGCCAGCCATAGACTACATGTTTTATAGCCATAGACCTATAAAGCATGAATTTTAGAAACTCGTATGCGTACAATTAAAGGTTGTCACGGGACTATATCAATGAAGCGATGTATCCAAGCAAATGCTCCGAGTTTAAAGTATAGCTTGACAAGTAAAAACCGTAACAAATCTGTTAGAAAACGAAAGTCCCATAAACAATTAAATGTTTGTTGTTGTCCATTTATTGTAAAGTGGAACATTTTTTGTGGTATATAAATATTTTTTTAATAAACTTTTTCTATATCTATCATAAAACTTGTTACAAAACATTTAATGTGTTTTCGTCTTTCACTCCTTTTCACTCGCATTTCCATCTGCTATTGATAAATGTTGTCTACTATGTTGTCACTGATGATGAGAGGAATGCTTCAGACTGATTATCATACGATATGTTGTTTAAACCTAGAAAAAAATACTATATTACATTTCCTCCAGATACAGATTAATCATATAAATATGCTTGATGTGAATCAGAATCGCTTGGAAAAGTCAAAAGTCATAATCATTTATTCCATTTAGGCATCAAAGAAGAATATGAACGTCAATTATTTATTATAATGTACAGGTATGCCAAGGCAGCTTAACGGGTTAAAGACTACCGGCGCGCAACATATTAATATCAGAAGCAGTCTAGAGTAAACATCAATTTTCAAAAATTTTCATTTGTTTTGGAGTAAATGTTGTCAAGTACGAATGAGAAAGCTGCAACTGGAACTAATTCTCTTAACAAACGTTTGATATTAACAGGAAACACTAGACTCTCTGAGCGACATGTACGAGCTACTGCAAGAAGAGGACATGTGGTCTGGGTTGTGGCAGAAGCACGCGCGGTATCGAGAGACCAACATGGCGATTGCGTACGAACAACAGGGCTTCTTCGAGCAGGCGCAAGTATGTACATTTGTGTAATAGGGGAAAAAAAAGAAAAAAAACATACTAGCTATTGCCTAAGATTTCGTCCGCGTAGAGTACAGTTTTATTTTTAAATTACTATCAATTTTTTTTACACATATAAGGTATAAAGACTTTCATGCGTTTACACCCATTCTTACCCCCTTAGGAATTGAATTTCGATAAACCTTTTCTTAGTACACCTTTACCCACCAAGACAAAAACACCCTCCAAGTTTCAAGTCTCAACGACCGGGAGTTTAGGCTGTACGTTGTCTGTTAGTCAGTCAGGGCTTAGATTCTTATATATATATATATATATATATATGTATAAAGGTCTTTTTCTAGCTTGTTCTTAAAATTAACAGCAGAGATAATATGTATCTCAGTTGCAATCAAATGTTGATTTAAATCTTGGAAAAAAGCGTTTTTGTGTCAGTTTTGACAACTCCAGTAAGCACAAATGTTCGTTTGTTGCTGACTGGAGCTGACAAATGTGACATAAAGCCGCCTTTTTTAAAATATTTAGGTTTCAATCAAGATTTGATTGCAACTGAGATACGTAATTGCCCTGCTGAGATTCCTTCTGGCCCCTATTATTTTAAAACATTTTACAACTTGAGCGGGCTCTTACACAGTTTCGAAACAGACATTATAGGCTGTGTGGCTCTGTTATTAAATTGTGTAGTTGTATTTTTAAACGTTACCGCTGAATTACAAATTGTACAAAATATATGTCTGGGTCTTACAAATTATTTATCTATGTATTTAATATAATCTAAAAAATAGCACTTTGCATAAAATGCAGGATTTCATTCGATGCAATGCATTTAAATTTCAAGGAAGTAGGCGCACTCAACTAACTCGCCAAGCACCTTTGTTATTATTTTTAGATATAAAAAAGAGATGTATAAACTCTCCGTGTCTAATCATAATTATGAGTGATCATACTAAACTCTGTTTATAATGAAAACGCTTATTAATAAAGAAAAAGCTTACACAAAATATTTCAATTTTACACTATTTTATTTCATAGGCTGCCTACGACGTCGCTATGGCCAAACTGAAAAACGAATACGCAGCAAATCCGTCGTCAGTTAACATGCACAAGGAGTGCACACTTTGGACCCAACATTGGCTGAAATGCGCCAAGGAGCTGAACCAATGGGACTCATTACTCGAGATTGGACTCACGAGAAGCGGACGCGATCCTTTCCTTATTCTAGAAAGTTCTTGGCGAAATCCGAACTGGACGACAATGAAGGACGCGCTCGCAGAAGTCGAGTACAACTGTCCAAAGGAGTTGGGTGAGATATTCTTTTTGTATTGAAGTTTTTAAATGTATTGTCAAATATTATTCGCAAGCAGCAAGGCAAATATTTACTGCTATTCTTTTCTTACAAATCAGTATGTAACACGAAATGTTTAAAACGTTACTTGGTCGTGACGTCATTACCAATTAGCGCCCCATGTTTGTAATTAAATACTCATAACTTTGTAGTTTTATTTATGAATAGTTAAAACACGGATACGGCTGTATTGCTAGCAAATCGACTAACGTTCGATTTCAATAATCTATCTATCCACAGTTTTCCTTCCTACAGATAGAAATTTGACATAACGTCCATACAAATAGTGTCAAATATCTATCTATAGTAGGGGTAAACGGGCCGCTAGTGTTTTTAGTTAGTAACGGAAATGCGCACCGCAGTAGCACAAACGTGCTTCAGCCTATGCTTGCGTATAGGCCATAGTAGTGCTTGAGTGTCGAGTTACTTATAGCGTGTTTGTGTGCACACACATGTGTGCAGCGTGGCTGGTGAACCTGTACCGCGGGTACCTGTGCATCTGCGCGGGCGGCGAGCAGCAGTTGGGTGGAGTGGAGCGGCATGCGGAGGCGGCTGCGGCACAGTGTCTGCGCGAGTGGCGCCGTCTACCGCGCGTCGTCGCACACGCGCACCTGCCGTTGCTCCGCGCTGCGCAGCAGCTCATGGAGCTCAGCGAAGCCGCGCAGATACACACCGTCAGTACCGCACTTAACTTACTTACTCTCACCTGCGCGAGTGGCGCCGTCTGCCGCGCGTCGTCGCGGATATAAGGTTCTTTATATGTTGGCTTGCAGTTACAAAGAACCTTAGCAAATAGACAATAAGACCTAGAAGTGGAAGTCTACACAGAAAGCGATTGATCATTTTACGTCCTTTCTCTTAATATGCGACGGGATATTGCTGACTATCTGTATATACTGAAACTCATGCATAATATTACTGTCTCTTCTGAATTGTAGAGCAAATTATACTATAATGTCTTGCTGAATTTGCCGAGGTTCAATCCTCATCTTAGAGTACCTAAAGCCTTAAATTATGCCTATAGTCTGCAGACTATAGGCATAATTTGTATATAGTGCGAGCGAGAATGACTTTTACTAAATTCACTAGGTTATAATAATATGATTTTGGAAGCCTTTTTTGAGCATCGTTCCTAATTCTAGACGCCCATTCAGCGATAGTTTGTTTGATATCCAAAATTTTTGATAAAAAACCATATTTGTTTCCTGCTTGATTTGATAACTCAATTAATTTCCTATGCGTAAATTATTTATGTGTTAAATTATGTATGTGTAAATTAGGGAGGTTATGGCAAGTAGGTGTACTATATCAGGGTGTTTTTATGAGGGTTTATATTTATAATTATTTTGTAAGTCTATCCATAAATACCTATATAGGCTATAGGCTTTCTCTATCTAGTTTAGTCACTGTTTACATTATGGGATTGGTTTTCCACATAAAAATCCTAACAAATACAAAAAAATATCAGTGGATCTCGACGAAATATGGCAAGAAGATAGATTATGTCACAGAGAAAGACATATGATTATTTCATCTACATCATCCCTCAACACGCGGGTGATACCTTGGGGCGCAGCTAGTTAATTAATAATAACGAAGGGAATGGAAACGTCTACGCCACGCGAGCAACAACTTATTGATTTTACTCCGCTTATTTTAATCGTAAATGCAGTATTTTAGCGTATTTTTATGTGATTTTTTCGCTGGATTTCTATAAATATTAGTGTTCTTACTGGTGAAGTGAATATAACCAGGAAATATCCGTAAATATAGTGTAAATAACAAAAATACTTTAACGAGTCAGTGCTATTCTACATGTACGCGTAAGCGCCGCGTTACTCCACGGCGCTTAGGCTCTTTTGTGCACGAGATCTGGCACATTAATTGAATCAGCTGCTTACGGAGTGAGTCACACCGCTGTTCTTATCCGTAAACAAATACTCTGTATATGCAATGAGTGCTCAAAAATGTGCCGGATGTCACAATCCCTTAAAAGGATTATCATTACTGCAGTGTTGTCGTTGTCAGGATAAATACCATCATACATGTATGAATTTTAATAAAGAAGATTTCGCTGGTTTCACCAAGGACTTTAAGGAAAAAATTGATTTGCCCTGCCTGCCGCTGCAAGGAACCGAAGCGAGGTGACAACACTAACACGCCGGTACGTTCTTCTCCCGCTTCGTCTGCATTTAAACATAACGATAGCTCTTCGGACCAACTACTGAACGATAACGTCACCCTACGTTCTAAGCCTCGCAGTTCAGATTGCGCGTGCTTATCTGCGGACGTTATTCGGGACATTATAAGGGAAGAATTGGACAGGAAATTCAATTCTGATTTAAGGGATATTCACACCAAACTAAATAAATTTGACGAGACACTCGCGTTATTCGCCGATGACCGAGAAATTCTAAATCGTGAATGTAATCTACAAAAAGATCTTATATCTCGACAACAAAAAGAAATAGAAGAGCTACGTTCAAGTGGTAGTGATCTGCAGAAGCGATTACAGCTGGTGGAGCAGCAATCGCGTTCGAGCAACCTAGAAATACAGTGCTTACCTGAACATTCCAACGAGAACCTCTATAATTTAGTACAGCAACTCGGCAACACAATAAAGTGTCCTGTTGCCGATTCTGACTTGCATTATTGTAGCCGCATTGCTAAGATAAACGCTACTAGCCCACGCCCGCGTTCGATATTGGTGAAGTTTGGCAGCCGCCGCCTTCGCGATACCTTCCTGGCCGGAGTTATAAGGTTTAATAAAAATAACCCAGCTGAGAAGTTAAACTCCAGTCATCTGGGTTACGGTGGCAAGAAAAGTGCAGTGTACGTCTCAGAGCACCTCACCGTGGAAGTTAAAGCTTTGCACGCTTCCACCCGCAGAAAAGCCAAGGAGCTAAGTTACAAATTTGTGTGGGTGCGTGACGGCAAGGTGTTTTTAAGGAAGTCTGAAAACACTAACTATATTTTTGTAAAAGACTCAGACATTCTAAATAAGCTAGTCTAAATTATTTTCTTTATACATTTTTACTGTCTTACATTTTTATAATATAAGTACTCGTATCTTTCATCTTATTCATCATTAAAAAATAATTAGGCAAGTATTGATTTATATACAATATAATATATAGTAAAATTTAGTTTTATATGCTTCAAATATACTATCAAAATGTTAGAGGTTTGAAGACTAAAACAACTGAATTATTTAATAATATTGTTTGTAGCAATTATGATGTAATTGTGTTGACTGAGACATGGTTAAACAGCAGTGTCTTCGATTCGGAACTTTTTGACGATCGTTATGTGGTTTATAGGAGGGATAGAGAATCTTGTAGCTCCTCCTTAAAAAAAGAAGGAGGCGGCGCAGTCATCGCAGTATTAAAATGTTTGAAATCTAGGCGATAAACCAATTTCGAGTCGAATTGTGAAGACTTATGGATTCAGGTCGAAAGTTTCAATACTAAAGGAGGTATTGAGCGGTTCCATTTCTGTGCAGTCTATCTTCCCTCACCTCTGAAACGTATAAATCTAGAAGAGTTTTTAAGCAACACTAGTCAAGTATTGGAATGCTATAATCTAAAAAACGTTATACTACTCGGAGATTTTAATTTGGGATCGATAGCTTGGAATTTTTCCGATGATGCTCAAACTTTGACTACTGTTGTGAATAACTGTGATTTTGAAAATCAATTATTGGACTTCGCCATGCTGCATAATTTAAAACAATACAATAACACGCGCAATTTTCAAGACAAAATTCTAGATCTTATTTTGAGCGATAAACAGATGCTTAATGTTCGGAGTTGCATTAGCCCACTTTCCAAGGTCGATAAATATCATCCTCCACTAGAGTTTTGTATAGCTTCCTGCATCAAAAGCAAACTGGCTCCTAATAGTATTGAGAGTCGCTTCTGCTTTTATAAGGCTGATTACGCGAATATAGTTAAGGAACTTAATGACATATGTTGGGAAAGAGTATTTAAAAATTGTACAGCTGTAGACGAAATGCTTATTCTGTTTTATAGATACGTTAGGGATGCTATTAATAAACATGTACCCAGGGTTGTACCGAAATCAAAAAAATATCCTATCTGGTTTTCGCGAAACTTAATTAGACTCTTGCGTGAAAAGCTCAAGTACAGAAATAAATTACATAAATTTAACAATAATCCGTTAGACTTATTAGCGTATGAGTTAGCTAAAAGTCGCTCAAAGCATCTCATAACTAAGTGTTACAATAATTATATAGCTCACCTCGAATCAAATTTTTCAAATTCAAATCCTAAACTCTTTTGGTCATTTATAAAAAATAAGAAAAAAAACTGTAGCCATTACCCGGCCCAGATGTCTCTAGACAATATTATTGCTAACAATGGTAAGGATATTTGTAATCTATTCGCTAGTAATTTTTCTGCAGTTACTAAGAATGATTATCCTTTGTCCAGATCCCACGATCAAGTTGGCACTCTAACAAACAGCTACATTACTTCCATCAAATTCAAGGATGACCATGTGTTAAAAGTTTTAAAAAGACTTGATCCCCATATAGGTGCGGGATCTGATGGTGTCCCACCGCTCTTTGCGGTAAGATGTGCACCGGTACTGGCACGTCCTCTGACACTTATTTATAATAAATCCTTGGAAACTGGTGTTTTCCCTTCAGATTGGAAATTGGCGTTGGTCATCCCTCTGTACAAAAATGGAACCAAAGATAGAATCAAAAACTATAGACCTATCTCTATTCTTCCTGTTTTCGCAAAAATATTTGAGCAGCTTTTACATCCTATTTTATCGTGGCATTTCAAGCAAATAATAAGCCCTCACCAGCATGGCTTCATTAAATCACGGTCAACAGCTACAAACTTAGTCTCATTTATAAATACCATTTCTCATGAGCTAGATAAGCGCTCGTCTGTTGATGCTATTTATACAGATTTCAGCAAAGCTTTCGATAGTGTGAATCATCGAATGCTTCTAAAAAAGCTTTCTATGTATGGAATTGCTGAACCAACGTTGAGTTGGTGTAAATCATACTTAACAAATAGAAAATCTGTTGTAGTGGCTAGTGGTTTCTCATCTGATCCATTTGAAATTGTTTCTGGAGTTGTACAAGGATCTCATTTAGGACCGTTATTTTTCAATATGTTTATTAATGACATCGACCACTGCTTTCAAAACTCTAAATTTTATCTATTTGCGGATGATTTGAAATTTTTTAAAGCCATTAACAACCCTTATGACGCTGAACTATTACAGGCTGACCTTAACCGCCTCACTACATGGTGTGATTACAACGGAATGAACCTTAATGCATCCAAATGTTACTCCATACAGTTTACGAGAAAACAGAAGCGAGTCTGTAATACATATAAAATTAATAACGAGGATTTGGCAGTAGTGAATAATATACAAGATCTAGGCGTTGTCCTAGATGAGAAGCTTAGATTTAACATACACATTAACAATATCTGTTCAAACGCGTTCAAGTGCCTTGGCTTTGTATTGCGGAACTGTAAGCATTTTAAGAATCCTAGAACAAAAATTTTACTTTATAACTCCTTAGTTCGTAGTAGTTTAGAATACTGCAGTGTTACCTGGAATCCTTTTTACAAAATTTATATTGAGCGACTTGAAAGAGTTCAGAAACGATTTCTGTGGCATCTAGCATATTTTTGTAATTTAGCCAAATGTATCCCGAGGTACACAGAAAGGTTAAAGTACTTTCAAATGAGTTCCCTTTCGGATCGAAGACATATGCTGGACCTATCGTTTCTTTTTAAACTTGCAAATGGTTTATTAGACTGCCCTGATTTGCTCTCCTGTCTAGATTTCTCTGCACCTACGAGATCAATGAGAGCATCAAAATTTAACTTGCTCGTTGTTACT
The DNA here is from genome assembly GCA_917880725.1 of Selenia dentaria. Lineage (NCBI taxonomy): Eukaryota > Metazoa > Arthropoda > Insecta > Lepidoptera > Geometridae > Selenia > Selenia dentaria. Next base: position 8,853,161 of record OU862882.1, on the reverse strand, counting down.
AGATCAAAATCAAATCTTGGCCAAAATGCGCCACTCAATAGAATGATAAAACAGTACACAGACTTTTCGAAAAACCATTCCATCGATCTTTTTAATGGAAGCCTTTGCGGATTTAAATCGACAATAAAATCTCTCTGATTGTTTATTGTATAACATTATTATGTAAGGTATTTAAATTTAATAACTATCTCTATTCGTACCACTTTTCACAATATTTTATAATATAATAGTAGCGCTAAATCCCCTGTTTGCTCGCAAATTTGTTGCATGTTGTCTTCCCCTTTAATTGTAATGGCATTTAGTATTTATTTGTTAAGTTAGCATAGAACCTATTGTAAGAAACAGTGTACATTATGTTGGGGTTCAAATAAATAAAAAAATAAAAAATAGTACTTTACTGCAACGACTAGCAAAAGAGGAATTGATGGACCAACGTGTAAGTGTGGACATGCTAAGTCCATCAATGCCTAGTTGTGGCCATGGCTTGTATAGTACTTCTCTCAAATATGCACGGGAATTAAATACAATACTTTTTCTCGCGTTCATATGTATTTATTTTTCATTATACAGCTTTCTATTTGCAAGCCAGTTCGAAATTTAAATAAAACCTTAAAAAGTTACCACCTTGATTGCCATATTTCGGGGTAAAAGATCGTCCCACTTTTAAAATACACGACAGATAGGGATTTTCATACAACTTTTGCCGGCCGCTGCTCGCATGTTTTTGGCCAGTACAGCAATTTCGATTTATCTTGAAGAAGGTTGTCAAAATAATGCTGTAATTTCCAAGCATGTTTGCGAAAATCGACTATGTTGTGTGTGTAGGGCCTCCTGCACAGTCGGCCCACGTCGCTCCACGACATGAAGGCGATCGTGAAGACCTGGCGCAACCGGCTGCCCGTGGTGGCTGACCCGCTGTCGCACTGGGGCGCCATCTTCACGTGGCGGCAGCACCACTACCAGTTCATCGCGTCGCACTACGACTCGCAGGCCGAGCACGCTTCCAACCACAGCATGCTGGGCGTGCACGCTTCCGCACAGGTATACCATCACTATTAATTAGATTTGGATTCATCATCATCAATCACCACGCAAGTGAATAGCTAGTTTATAATATTAGTAAGATAAATATAATTAAGATTGAAACCCCTGGTACTCTTCACACTGGGAATGACTATCAGACGCTGCATGTATCAGACGATCTTGTAAAAGGCTAAACAGAATGCAAACATTTCTTAATTTATATACTACTAGCTGCTCTCCGCGGTTTCACTCGTCCGGTGATGGATGATGATGATGATGAATCTATATAGCCTATGTTACTCAGGGTGAATGTAGCTTTCCAATAGTGAAAGAATTTTTGAAATCGCCCCAGTACTTTTTGAACCAATTCGTTGGAAACATACATAAATACAAATATTTCCTCTTTATAATATTAGTATAGATAAATTATCGTTTCAACGGTCAAACAACCGATTTCTAATATAAATATTCTCGATTATGCTTATACATGTTACACGGAAGTAGATCCGTGTAACAATTACTATTTCGGGGGTTCTGGTTTCTGTATGTTTAAGATTCTATAAGTGCTCCGTATTAAGACCGGATTTGAGTTTTATGAACTAAAGATTCAGATAGTTTGATGCTCATATGCTAAGATGTAATAGAAGTGCCTTCCTTAATATTCAAATCTCTTTTACCTCGTCAATAACACTGGTAGATTTGTACGGACAGAAAACCGTGACTCCCCAAATCATTTACTTATTTACACTGATTAATATGCCATTTAGACCTGAATTTGACATCAATCCTCTCTTTCAGGCGATAATTCACTTTGCGAAAATAGCAAGAAAACACAATTTATCCGGCGTGTGTCTCGACTCTCTGCACCGCATATACACAATACCGAGTGTTCCGATCGTAGACTGCTTCCAAAAGATACGCCAGCAGGTCAAATGCCACATCCAAATGTCCTGGACCGAAGGCAAGGATGAGTTACAAGATGGGTTAGACATGATCGAGTCTACCAACTTCAAGTATTTCACTAAAGAAATGACTGCAGAGTTCTACGCTTTCAAAGGGCTGCTATTAGCGCAGTTGGGACGTTCAGAAGACGCGAACAAAGCTTTCGCTGCGGCGGTTCAGCTTCACGACACTTTGGTCAAAGCTTGGGCACTGTGGGGAGATTACTTGGAGCAGATATTTATAAGGGATCCACGGCAGATCAGCGCAGGAGTGTCCGCTATGACGTGCTTCCTTCACGCCTGTCGGCATCAGAATGAGTCCAAATCAAGGAAATACTGTGCCAAGGTAAGAAAAATAACAACTAATTTGTTCGGTATTCAATATATTTGTTGTATAATGTAAACTTGGTAATGCACGCGGTTTCGTTCGCATGGAATAAGATTATTGGTATTCATCAGGAAATATCCGATTAATAAAAAGTCACATGTTATAACTCTAGGTATAAGCTATTTTCATTCTAAATTTACAAATCCGTTTAGCCTTTACAGCGTGAAGAGGTATCACGTATAGTAAACTCTCTCACGTACTAAAAAACTTTCGCGTAAACCCTTTCTTACCAAGTTTAGACTTAAAATATAATTATAATTATATAATGTATTTTTTATTAATATGTGCAAAGACAGTGCTAATATTTACACATGTACAAAATATCGGTTAAACAACCAACTTTGCCTGCTAAATGTCATTAGAACCTCTGTACATTACCAAGACTCGTATAATAGCCGTTTTTTCTTCGTTTAGTCGTAACTTTATCAAAATATTATTAAGAACCGCAGGTGATACAATTAAAGCACTAACGCCTACTTAGCGAGACCTTGTTTTTTTGCAATTTGCAATTTTAGATCCACACGACGGTTATAACCTTATAGCGAGTTGAAAATTCGATGTTCGGACAGCGAGTTGCCTCGGTGGCCTAGGGGTCATGGCGTTTCACACGTATTGTAGGACGACGCGGGTTCGAATCCCTTCCGAGGATGTGTATTGTTCTCGCTTAACTTGCAAAGTTTGACACAATTAAATTTATGTAAAAGCGAAGCTCGCTATATACTATTTTTAATAAATTATACATACGATAACATCTCCAGTCGGCTAACCAGTTTAATGATATTTATTTAACTACAGCTGCGATCAAGTTTTGCCTTTTATCTGCAAAATCCGGACTTGACCGGATTTTGAGTGCTAACACCGGATTTCGTATACGGGTTTTCGATACCGGATCTTTATCATTTAATAAAACAATATAAATCAGACTAAATCGTAAGCACCGCTCGAAATCCGAATTACGCATACTTGCACATTTCTAAACGTATATAATGCCATCGCAGTAATTCGAGGGCATTTAATAAAAAACAACACAATGTTGAACCTTTGCAAGAGCATTAATAGTAGTCTATGTAACTGTTGCATAAAGAGGGGTATTTAATACCTGGTGTTTTTTGTGTTTATATCTAGTTATGTGCAATTTTATACACACTTCATCTACCGACTAGTTTGCCCGCGCAACAAAACTGCAAGGATTTTTGAGGTCCAAAGTGTCGGCGCAACAATTGTTGCAAGTAAGTGTCACGCTCGTTTTTCTTTTGTTTATTTTTTAAAGTCATCCCAATGTTTAACCATAGAGTTTAATTCTTTAGCGTAATATATTTTCTTTCTATGGCAACACTACACACGGACATGTTCTATCTGTGAACTTTAAAAAAAAAATATAATCAATGGCTATATTTTCATCTGTGTTTTGGCGGCGAGGTTATGTTTTGTGCTATAGTTTTTAGTGAATTAATCGGGTTAAACTCATGATTTTGATACAAATTAAACATGAATATGATCGTGAATGTGTAAGAAATACTGTAAATATGTGATTTAGGTTCTGACATCAAAATTTTACGATATAAATTTGTCACGAACCGACAACACTCGGTAAGCTAATTTCTCATTGTTATGATTGGTTATAATTTGCTTTATTTTGAATAGATTATACTTTTACATTGTAAAATATCACAGAAATAATGTTGTCAAGTAATTACACCCACTCAGAATATGATAAATACGCCATATCATGTCAGGATCGATAAAAAATCGAAGTCACGTGACAGTTAAATTCGCTTGCACTAAAAATTCAAAATTTGTAATTTTTTTTAAATATTTCTGATATATAATTATTCTTTGAAACCTAGTTTGGTTTGTAGGATTTCTAATAAGAATTCCAATAAAATAAAAAAACCAACAAGAAAATTTATATTTCATACAAAAAAAAAAATTTGGAAATCACCATGTATAAGTCTAGAAAATGGGCCCCCAAGTTGAAAAAAAAATCATTATTGGCCGAAATTTCAAAGTAGCTCTTATTTTTTATGTAATTATTAATAACCTAAGCATATGTTACTAGGTAAAAATAATATTTCTGTTCTAGACATTCAAAATATTTATAAATATCAAATCAAAGTCCTGTCTTGGGAAGCATTATTTATTGATAAAACTTAATTTTTGTGGTCAGATTGCAAGTTTTTTTTATGATATTATTTCTTCTACGAATTCAAATATTTGAATGTATTTAGATAGATATGTGTTTTTACTATTTAATTACCGCAAAAAACCTATAGGTATTAATGTAAAATTTTTAAATTACAATTTTTTTCCACATCAATTCTGATTTTTTCGGCTACGTCAAGTTTGTCCTCGTGTAACATAACATTTTACTAATACATTTGACATGAATGTTTATGTATCAGATTCCTTGGTTATTCAACTATCTCTGACAAAAATTTCGTCTCTTAACTCGCTATAGGTATGTCACAAGAGCCATTTATTCCCAACTCGGCGCAAACTTTTGACGCGGGCGCAGGTCGTAACACTCGGGAGCAATCACGAGGGCGCCACAGGGCTCCTTAGGCAAGCTAGTCGCTACTTTCATGCATTGGGATTGAACTTATAATATAATATCAAAGGTAAAAAAGTAAGAAATACTGTAATGCATAATAATTATTCAAGTTTTGTATGTTGCCATCTACGAATAAATAGACTATTATTTCTTCGTAGTTTGCCATTATGAAATTTTAAATGGGGCGGAATCAAATTTTCTTCCATTTTACTGCTATCAAACATTTTAAGCAAGAAAAAAATCCACGCACATTAGTACAACAAAACGTACCCTTAACCTAACCTTAACCCTTTGCGTACCAGAGATGTAAATTAACGTGAGTTTCATTCATAAATCTTTTGTTTTAATTATCACGGTATGGTAAGGGTTAATGGTGCCAAAACTCAGCACATTACCGCGCATGCGCTAAAACGCGCGCAACAGGCGCTGCCACAGACAGATAAAAATTAGATTCAATACTTTTTGGAATGCTATAAAATGGCGCCTGTCGCATAGTTAAGCTCTCTATCAAGGAAAAAAAATTAATATGCTTGGTGATATTAACTTCTTTAGATTTGCCCTGTATCGTATCGTATATTCGTTATAGTAGTTTATGAAACGGTTGCATAATAAGGGTCATGAAAACACGAGTGTTTTAATGTCAAGTTATGTGCAGTTTCATACACTACATTATCTACTCTCATACATTTTAAGCAAGAATAAATAAATCTCACTAAGTTCAGTTTAAAAAAAGTATGTATGGCCATAAAACAGCACATTACCGCGTATGCCTTAAAGCGGGCACTGCAAATTATAAAATTCATAGAATCTCTTCGGTTTACTCTTCTTGGATTTGCCTTGTCTCATATTGTGACTCGTATAAACGTTATAAACCTTATTTTGTTACATAAAAAGTGTTACATAATAAATAATTATATTTTTAAATTTCTATATTCTGTTTATAAAGTATGTTTAAATAAACTCGTATTTAAGTTTATATGTAATACAAATTTTTTGTTATGAGAGTAGATAAAAATATTTAAAGTTAATGACCATGTTTATTATGTTTCCTTTTTCCCGATGAGATCATTTCCCCCCGCAGGTCCTGTGGATGCTGAGCTTCGATGACGACAAGAACAGCCTCGCTGAAGCGTTAGATAAGTACTCAGTGGGAGTCCCACCAGTGCAATGGTTGCCATGGATACCCCAGCTGTTGGCCTGTCTCGTACAATACGATGGCAACGTCGTCCTCAACCTACTCAGTCATGTGAGTTTTATAGTGTAGTGCTGACTGGTCGGCTCTACTGAGTGGAGGACAGAGCAGGGCGAGGCGACATGGTGGCATAGCGATTGGGTTTGCTAGCGAATAACGGACCTTACTGTCTTACTCACTTATCTGTGTGTCTAGTGTGTTGTGTGTGCGCCAGACGACGCTACAAGTGCGTACGTGTAGATAGATAGTGGTTTGTACGAATTTCGAAAACTTGCTTTAACATTTTCACTCAAACTATCATCTGTTCTTTGCTATACGCAATCGCGTTTGTGGTAAAGGCGCACTTACAAGGGCTATTATTTTGGTAATATGTAATTGCGACAAAAAATACGGTGGTATAGAGCATCATTGTCGGATTACCTATTGCAGTGGCTATAGGAATATTTACCAAAATAATTGCCCCTTTTAATTTAAAGGGCGTGAAAAACATGCATTAGGCAGTCGAGTGTTACGAGAAGTTTATAAACACAACGCTTTCAACAGAGATTCCAAAAAGAAGGCAGTTTTGGCAAACTCATTTTGCATTATTATATTAAGATATAAAGTCTAAGACCCGAGGTGCTAAGCAATTACATATTTTAAAAGCTGTCTTCATGTCAAAGTAATTCCAGTCAAATTGTATTAATTTTATGAATGAATGTGTATGAACGAATGGACAAACATCCACATTTGCGCACTTTAACCCATGTCGCTTCCATTATCAAGTATCTTTTCGTGATCAATCATTATACTGCTCATTGTATTTTGTTCCAAGATATTTTAAAAACAATTAACATAAAATTCATGCATGATCGAAGCCAGAATACGGGCAGTGTCTGAAACGTTAAACTGCGAAGTATTGTCTGGTGTAAAAAGGATTTCTCATAGCTTATTCTTTGTGTTTTCTTTTCGCTTTGTTATCTCTGCTCTGGTCTCCACTCGATGACTTGCGACCATTGTCCATGTTCCGACATCGTAAGTTCAAACTATGGATAAGTTCTAAGTTGAATTCCACTCCTTCTTGCCTGCTTGGTGCAGATCAGCAAGAACCCCCTTCAGACCGTATTGAATCATGTAAGTTTTAGTCACATATTATTTGTGTTGTGTCAATGGAACTTACAATAAGTTGATCGAATATTTGAGACTATATAATCTACTCTTACGTACTTTGGTTGAAACATTATTAATTCTTGCAAAACATTGACATTATGAAAACAGATACACTTTCACATAGACCGTTGTATGAGAAGAAGTATCGAAAAACTCTGAAATGTAAATGACACAGTGGCGATTTCTAATGCATGATCGTTTTAGATTAAGGTATGCATAGATTTGTAAAATGCAATTCCTACTGCTGATATCGTTTTGGTTTAGTTCTGAAGCGTTATGCCTAATGTTGTATTGCGCATAACAATCTTTATTTGCGTATTTATTTTGTAAAACAGCTGCTTCATCGATCCGCCCGCGGTGTATCAAAGCTCTGCTCTGCATGTTACCCTTATACCTATAACTTACATGTATTTCAATACTGGTTTTGTTATGTATTTAATTTGATGTCTAAGTAGTTTTGATTGTGTTTGATACATTATGAAGTTATCGTAATATGGAGGGTTATTTCAAATAACTGTAAAGACATCTGGTTTATAAAACCTGTGCAAATTATCCCCCATTTTACGATACTCAGTTTTTTTTGTTTCTGTATTTTTATCATTATCTGTCTCTGTGTGCCCTTTCATATATCCGTCTACCATACCGGCATGTCTGAATAAGCATTTGTCTCCCCGTTAGAGAGCGGCCACTCTAAATACTCGCGCAAACTATTTGACATAATAGGGTCTTATCTACGAACAAATACCTATGTGAAGAAATGTAACTCGCATACAGTGACCGCTTCAAGCGGCAAAGTGGATGGCGTCATGCAAAATCAAAATCAAATCATTTATTCTGTATAGGCCTACGGCCTACTTACAAATTGTCATTTTACATTACATTTTTTCTTAAATCTACAACCGAATCGGAACGCGACCACGACTGATATTATAGATCGGAAATACTTTTATAAATGTTTAAACATTTTTAAAGTATATACAGTGAAGCACAAACAGAACTATGTACAGTACAAAAAATCAAGTCATTTAAGCTGCTACTTTTTAGGATTCCTGTGGGCCCAGCACGAAAATTTGCGTTAGTGTAACGTAATGGTATTCTTGACATATACTTTAAGTATCATTTACTTATCTAGTACAACTGTGTCACACATAACTTATAGTTTGCACTCTATACGTCTACGATACGTTTACGTTACACTTACACAAATGTTCATGTTAGGCATACTGATGGACAAAATAGTAATAGTTAGTAATGACTTCTCCATATTCTTGTATGGCGCTGAATCTTGGACTCTGAAGGCAGCTGACAGATAAAGGATAGACGCTTTTGAGATGTGGCTCTGGCGCCGTCTACGAATTCCATGGACAGCTCGCCGCACAAATGTATCTGTCTTAGAAGAGCTAAATTTAGAACTTTCCCAAAGATTTTCTGCAATATGCTCACACCGAGTATTACAGTACTTCGGTCATGTGGCGCGTAGAAGCTCTGACAACCTTGAGCGTCTAATAGTTATTGGCAAAATTAAAGGTAAAAGACCAAGAGGACGAAGCGATAAGCGATGGACGGATCAGGTATCGAAACAGCTGGATATACCTTTCAGCTCTACATCAGGCCAGCAACAGAATTCGGTGGAGAGAAACAGTATACAAACTGAAACAGAGGAGTCACGATCCTCAGTAATGAGGGAACGATTAAGGAAGAAGGATGACTGAAATGTCAAATAGGCTGTTTTGCTTTTACTAAATTTATTTATTAAAACGCCTCATGTTCTATTAAAAAAAAACAACACACACCTACACAATTATTTACAATAAGTGGTGCATTCTTAAAATCCAATTAAATATTTGTATCAAAGCGCTCCAAATCTTCGTGGTGTTTGTATGAATTTACATCTCACTGCTTTTAATGGTTCATGAAAGTAATTTCCTGTGACCTGCCAGAAAACAAAGATGGGATCAAGTGATGACCATTCATGCAGCCGTTAGCTAAGCTAATCGTCATCCCTATGATGACCAGTGATATGCTTTTTCACGCCCCGCTTGAAAGACCTAGGGTCAAGCTGCAAGGAAAAATATAGTACATTAGAAACACAAATTTTGTTAAATAAGTTTAAAATCATGGCTTTCACGTAGCTTTAATTTTTTTTTATTTAGGCTCTTATTAAATGCCACCCTTATAACTAAACAAGTAGGTATATAGATCTTAAACTTGTGACGTTCATTCAAGCAAGCGTTGCATAAAACTTTCCAGTCGTCAAGTATCGGTTTTTAAAATGTTTATTTACTACATATAAAAAATGATTCTAACATATTTCATGCTTCTACAACACTTAGTTACACCTTATGGCATAATTACAGAATAAAAAACGCTAAAACATAATCATAAACCGCCAAAACTTCCCGGGACGCAACCGCACTCCACGTGACACGACGAATTGATGATGCTGAGCGGTATAATTTTAAAGCAACGCCCGCGGTATAGTTTACATTTCTTCACATATCATTATTTGTTGGTTCTTATAAATATTTGGAAATATTAGTTTATGAAACTGTTATATAATATACCTGGTGTCATACACTACTTTATGTACTCTCATTCATTCTAACCAAGAATAAAAAACACCTAAAAATACAGTACATCAATACGTATGCATAACACTAAAACCCAGTACAGCACCGCGCATGCGCTAAAGAGGGCGCTGCCACAGACAAGTTAAAAATGGGAATCAACACTTTTTGTAATGCTGTAAAAATGGCGCGCTCCGATGATACGTTCTATTACAATACATATTAGATGGAATCTTCTTGGGGATATCAACTTAAAAAAAACTTTATTTGATTATTTTATCAAAAGTTTATTATTCGAACATGACATGAGGGTAGATAAAATAGAATCACGCTTCCTACAACGCAAAAAGATGGGAGGGGGAGTGATGCAATCTACGTTACGTCCGTTGTACGTCGTCAGTGACCACTGCTAAGCCATTTTATGCGCGTGTTTGCGGTTAGTAGCTGTGACTGTGTGACTTAATGGTGATTACCTTTTTACTGAATGAACATTTAACTGGACTGGCATTGCTATGGAATAAAATGCAATAACAAATGGCAACGATTCGGAAACGGGGAATGAACGTCATGTTTACTCCACTTTTCTGGATGGTTCGGAAACAAGGAGTTCAGCGAATAAGCCAAAAACACAATTTATGCTCATTATAAAACAATTGTAGTAAACACCTATATAACTAGCTGCGTCCCGCGGTTTCACCCGCGTGGTGATGTATGATGATGATGATGAAATAAAAGCCTAAGTTACTCCTTATAACATCAGCTATCTGCCAGTGAAAGTCCCGTTAAAATAGGTCCAGCCGTTTCAGAGATTAGCCGTAACAAAAAGGCAGACAGTTTTTTTTTTGTTTTATGTATGCACCGTATATACTTTCATATGCATATAGTGAAAAGCTGTTAATTTAGAATTACAAACTGACACTTCTATTTTATTTATCTGTATAGATTAATTCGCGTTGTAAAGAGTGGCCGTTCACATAGAGTCCGTTTCACGAAAGAAGTCCCTCAGTTGTGGCGCTAGTGTCTATGCAAAAGCTGGAATTGTATGCGGCTAAGTTAGTTCCACTGAAAACCGTGGGACATCTTTCGTGGACAGAAGTCTAAGTGGTAACTCCCCTGCTTGAGTAGTTAATTCCATTGTAGAGAGTGTTGTTTGTCGGTAGGTGGGACGCCTGTACCCGCAAGCCGTTTACTTCCCGATCCGCACGCTGTACCTCACGTTGAAGATCGAACAGCGCGAGCGACACAAGACCGCTGAGAACATCGCGGCCGCACACTTGCCTTCTGCTTCTGCTGTATGTATTACTTTACTCCTGCTCTTAAATGTATTTTGACCCTAAGTACTCGTAACTAAACTAGTGGTTCTACGAACAATACACCTCGCGAGTCTTAGCTGCAATTTTTCGCATTACTTCACAACCTATCTCAGAAACCACTTGACTAACTATGCTCATGTTCGAAATTCCTCTTTGAAGTTAGATACCTAACCTTATATTTGGTCTAAATCTTATCAAAGTGGTCGGTAAATAGGGCCGCAGCAAACTTCCCCTTTTAAGGAAAAGTATCCCCCCACTCAAAATCGCCGATGACAAAAAAAATATAACAAAATAGTAGAACATGCATACCAAGTTTTGTCAAGATTGGTTTAAATGCGACCTGTACGGACGTACATACAACCTAACAAACATACAGACAGATGGAAATCCATTCGGCCAGTTAAAGCAGAGACGCTTCTCTCGCTCGGTCAATAAATTTTGTAAAATAAAATTTATTTTGTGACTTCGGTAATATGTCAATATTTATATAAAATTTGACATATTGCCTATATATCTCAATATTGATGTATTCTGTATTTATATAATTATTAAATATTGACATAGTACTGAAGATAAGATAATAATAATGTATTTTCATATTGCATTGGTATATTTCATATTTCATCTAATAGTGTTTTTCTAACCAATTAGTACTTTGCAGTATCGGTATTAGATGATTAGATCATAATATTAATTATCTGTGGTATTCTTACTTCTGGTTGGTACGCGTACTTTATGGTTTTCGACGGTTGATAGTTTTAAATGATACAATCGAGACAAACTTACAATACATTCACACTGAAAAAATAACAAAAATACATTATTCTTCTCATGTTCTTATACCAGCGCTGGTTGGTCAAAAATGCGGCCTAGTTTATGACTTTCATCCTAGTAGAAACATTCCAGCTAAACCTGGAGAACCAATTCGCTGCCGTGGAAACCACCACAGACGTAAACCAGAACCTCGAAAATGTGACTCGGGTCCTCAGGGAAGAAGGTACGAGATTTTGTTACATGCAGCGTAAGGGCAAGAAGTCCAAGCTTTCAGAAAAGACTTTGGGGCTAATGAAGGAACGACGTGAAAACCCACCCATCACTTCGTCAGAAAAGCGGACTCTAAACCGAGAGATCAACAAGAACGTACGACACGACCTCCGGTGCTTCAATACTCTTTCGATCGAAAGAGCGATCGAGCAGAATCGGGGGTCAAAGGTGTTCGTACAATCTCTTGGAAGAAGCCACCTGACGAAGTTGACCACAGCTAGTGGAGAAGTCGTTGCTTCGAAGCCGGCAGTCCTTTCGGAAGTGGAGAACTTTTATGGCCGATTATACGCATCGCATGCATCTCGACCTGATCCCGAAAATGATCCTAGAGCCACGTTAACACGCCATTTCACCGAAGACTTTCCAGAAGTCAGTATTGGCGAAATCGAGATCGCTCTTGGACAGCTTAAAAATGGAAAAGCCCCTGGAGAGGATGGCGTTACAACAGAGCTACTAAAAGCAGGAGGTAAACCCGTACTGAGGGAGCTCCAGAAGCTTTTTAACGCTGTCCTGTTCGAAGGGAGAACTCCAGAGGCGTGGAGTAGGAGTATGGTCGTCCTGTTCTTCAAAAAGGGAGATAAGACCCTGCTGAAGAACTATCGACCCATATCCCTTCTAAGCCACGTCTATAAGCTGTTTTCAAGAGTGATCACGAACCGTCTTGCGCGTAGACTCGACGAATTCCAACCACCGGAACAGGCTGGGTTTCGGAGCGGATACGGCACCATAGACCACATTCACACAGTGCGGCAGATTATACAGAAGACCGAAGAATATAATCAGCCCCTGTGTCTAGCATTCGTGGACTATGAGAAGGCCTTTGACTCGGTTGAAATCTGGTCTGTTCTGGAGTCCCTGCAGCGTTGCCAGATAGATTGGCGATACATCCAAGTGATGAGATGTCTTTACGAAACCGCCACCATGTCCGTCCAAGTACAGAATCAGCAAACAAGTCCCATACCGTTGCATCGAGGAGTGAGACAAGGGGACGTTATTTCCCCGAAATTGTTTTCAAATGCAATGGAGGATATGTTCAAGACGCTGAACTGGAAAGGACGTGGCATTAATATCAACGGCGAATACATCTCTCAATTGCGATTTGCTGACGATATCGTCATCGTGGCAGAGACGCTGCAGGACCTGCAACAGATGCTGAATGACCTGGCTGACTCTTCTATACGCATCGGCCTACGGATGAACTTGGACAAAACCAAGGTCATGTTCAACGAACATGTTCTACCGGAACCGATTGCGATACATGGCGCCGTTCTCGAAGTTGTTCAAAAATATGTGTACCTCGGGCAGACATTGCAGTTGGGAAAAAACAACTTTGAGAACGAGGTGAATAGAAGTATTCGGCTGGGCTGGGCAGCGTTTGGGAAGCTACGTCGAGTCCTTACTTCGCCGATTCCACAGTGCCTGAAGACGAAAGTCTTCAATCAGTGCGTCCTACCCGTCATGACATACGGAGCCGAAACGTGGACACTGACGGCTCGAATGGTCCACAAGCTCAAGGTCGCTCAGCGGGCTATGGAAAGGGCTATGCTCGGTGTTTCTCTGAGGGATCGCATCAGAAATGAAGTGATCCGTCAGAGAACCAAGGTCATCGACATAGCCCACCGGATCAGCAAGCTGAAGTGGCAGTGGGCTGGCCATATTAGCCGTAGAACCGACAACCGTTGGGGTAAACGAGTTCTAGAGTGGAGACCGCGTCTCGGCAAACGTAGTGTAGGACGTCCTGAGGCACGGTGGAGTGACGATCTGCGCAAGACGGCTGGCAAAAACTGGATGCGAGAAGCCCAAGATAGACCTAAGTGGCGTGCAATTGGAGAGGCCTATGTCCAGCAGTGGACTGCTACAGGCTGATGATGATGATGATGATGATCCTAGTAGAGTATAAGTCAACTCTGTTAAAAAATTTAAAGAACAACAGTTTTTTTTTACAAATTTTCTAATCTATAAGTTCAAAAACAAAGAACATTTATTCAAGGGGTTGAATTTCGAAAACCCCTTTTCCTACACTGCTACCTACCAAGACAAAAGCACCCCACCAATTTCAAGTCTCAACGACCAGCTGTTTAGGATGAGCGTTGTCTGTTAGTAAGGACTTTGATTACAATATATATTATGATTCCTATATGTTCTGTTCCCTTTTCCGTTTGGTAAGTATTAGTATATATAATTTTCGATCATGGTACCTTTTTGTCCTTCAGAGTAGCAGCAAGGTGAACGATGGTCCTTCGACGTCGTCAGCGGGTGCGGCGGGCTCGGGGGAAGCCGGTCCTATCAAGGCGACGCTGCCGATGTGGCGATGCTCCAAAATCATGCAGCTGCAGAGAGAAATACATCCAACTATACTGTCCTCACTTGAAGGCATTGTCGACCAGGTAACCTGCTAGTATACTGCAGATATATTACTTCATCTGTTGAATGACCCACACTCAATAGAAATTTCATTGACAATCGAAAGGTTAGGAGGAAAGGAGGATATTGTATTCATAAAGTCAAAGTCAAAATCATTTGTTCAATTAAGTCATCAAAGACGCACTTGTGAACGTCAATTATTCATTATAGTGTACTTTATAGACTCTACCGCCGCGTTCCAAAATATATAGAGCCTACCGAGAAGGAGTGGTAAGAAATTCGAGGACATTCTTTTCATATACATTTTTACAATGTTTCTACTTGGGTACTACTATCATTACATTTTATAGGTGGCAGATGACAACTTGCCAGAAGTGGAGTATTTCAAGCATCTTTGTCTTCTATATAATGTCGGACTTTATACTATGTTTTTTTATTATAACGTTGTTTACAGTTTAAAAAAGATGCTGAAAATCTGCTATGTTATTAAACCATTTCAGTATTACGTTTATATAATATTTTTTTAATTTTGTTTTATTTTTAATATTAAATAAACTTGTGTGCATTTTTTTATTAACACAATTAGTTCACATAATATAATTATATTATATTTCTCAATAAATAGTCATTTGATGCGATACAAGCCCTTCCTTATACAGATCGGTTGAAATATGCATATTCCAATATTCAATAAGGTTTTAGGTTAAAGTTGTACACATGTATACAACCAAATAAACAATTAAAATGGTGAACTCCATATAATGGTCCAGACGGTCTCCTCAATATGAGGGAGATCCAAAGTGAGAATCCAACTCGGGAACTAGGTGGTTTAGATGTCGGTTCACGTTTAACGGGTGGCCAACATTCTTTTGTTGTGATATTGTGTCCATGGGCTCGACAATCTGCTTATAATATCCGTAACCACTATCACGTTGCGCTTTGGAGAATAACTCCTGCGATAGTCCTGAGTTGTGACTTTCGTAAAAGTAAGAAGCTTGCTTGGAAAATTTTACTTTTTTTGAAGAAGAATAAGAGTATCAAAACGATTTCCTTGGGGACCTCTCTACCAAAGCGACCGCAGATTCGAACTTGTGTTGCAATTCCTGCGATTGCTGTTTTCTATATTAGTATTATAAAGAGGAAACATATGTTTGTTTGTTACTGAATTGGCTCTGAAACTACTCGACCGATTTGAAAAAGTATTTCACTCTTTGAATCTTACATTATCCCTGATAAACATAGGCTATATATTTTTAATCATCGTCGGTCACCACGCGGGTGAAACCGCGGAGTGCAGCTAGTTATTACTTGCCCTGACTAACAGATTAATCAACACAGAGCCTAAACAGCTGTATTAATTTTGGGCGTTCATTGCTTTTATGTTGTTAGCTCTGACGCTGGCGGATCAGCTAGTCTCATAAAATCCTTAATTTATACGCAGGCCCAACGCGGCTTGGTGGATAGGCTAGTAGCCAACCCATGTCGAAGTTTTCAGACCGCACGAAGGCCTTCGACATAGCCTAATGACTTTTGTCCTAAGACAAACAACCAATCCCCTTCGAATTACGGAAGCGCTCAGTTGAATAATGTCACTAGCGGTCACCCATCCAATTCCCGACCGCAGCAAGCGTTGCTTAACTTGTTAATCGGTCTAGTTCGCCAAGTCAAGCTCCCCTGCGAGTGCTTCATACCTACCCTTTATGTTGTTAGCATCTACTAAGGAAAGATTTTTAAAAACTTCACCCCTAATACGGGTACCAAAAATCCACAAAAAATCCAAAGTATTAATTTAATTTCATTGAATAATTTATCCTTCGTTCCCCAGATGGTGTGGTTCCGCGAGAACTGGTACGAGGAGATCCTGCGCCAGCTGCGAGCCGGGCTGGCCAAGTGCCACGTGGTCGCGTTCCACCACCGCTCCGGCGTGGCCGACGCCACCGTCACGCCGCACACACTCAACTTCATCAAGAAGGTCGTCTCCAGTTTCGGACTCGGCATTGGTATAAGTGAGTATCTTGCAGTATCATTTGTATCACATCTTTTCGAAAAGGGCTAGTTTGTTTCTCTGTAACAGGGAACACAATACTTTTTAATCCCTAGGGACTATATGTAATTTGAATTTCGAATGTGGATATTGTGACTAATTGTTCCAATCACCAAAGAAATTAATCACTAACATTGTATGAACGCAGGTAGGTAACAGGCAGTAAAGAAACCAAGCGCCGAATAAAACGACGTTTGTGAAGAAGTAAAAATACGACGGAATACATTCCGCCTTCGCTCGTACAGTTATTGCTTACTTAAATTAGAACTATAGTTTTATGTAGTTATATAAAAAAAATGTGTCTTTCTCAAATAATGTCCGTTTAAAACGTGGACTAAAGATAGACGCGAGTTCAAACCATGGTTTAAGATGTTTAACTCTATCTTAAGTCCACGTTTTATAATAAAACGCCTAAAGTTTAAAGTTACGTTTGTTAGGTAACAACGTATGATTATTATAAAGTTTCAAGGGACTTACATATTTGATTAAGAGTATATTTTTATTATATAAAATAAAACTGACTTATATTGAAGAGTTTGAAATCATGACTCAAGTGAACCTATCAACGGACGACGTTGATAAAACTCATAATGGGCTCAACTTGAAAATATTATAACCTGTAGGGCTATTATGTATCTCAGTTGCTAGCAAATGCTGATTGAAATAAAAAAAAAACGCCACTGTCACTTTTGTTAGCTCCAGTCATCAACTTACTAACATTTTTGCTTACTGGAGTTGTCAAAACTGACATAGAGCCGCCAATTTTCAAGATTTCAATCAACATTTGTTAGCAACTGAGATACATAATAGCCCAGCTGTTCAACAAATAAAAGAATTTTCATAATCGGATAATCTAAAAGTTGTACAGTCGCCTGAAATAATATGTATCCATGCCACCAAGTTCCAAACTACGATACATTACTACATTTCTTAAAAATGTACACAAGAAGTATGTTAAGCAGTAAGATATTATTAATAACATTATCTCAGACTAATATTGTAGTATATTTATATGAAATTGAATACTGAGACACTTTTGAAAATTGTAGAGTAAATTGTATACATCTTATTGCAGGTAACTTTACATAAAAAGACGCGTTAACTTCAGTAACTCAGTTTTTTCTTTGATCCTAATAGTAGATTAGTAGCCAAGGGCTGTAAGGCATCAATTGCAGCCCGAGATATTTATATAGTTCGAGGGTGCAATTGATGCTTACACCCGAGCTAACTACTCTGCTTTACATCTCGATTGTGAGGTAAGTAGAAAAAAACCGGCATAACAAAAATAAAATTATTGACTATTATACTCATACGAAGACAAGGCTGAATAGCGAAGCGACCTCTTTTGTAATTGGGCTGAATGCATGATGTCTATTGCCAGTATGATGGTTAGATGTACGCGAACTTTTTGAAAGAAAAAAGTGTTTTTTTTTTAAATTACTTACCGCTCTAGGGCTTTTCTAGCTACATTATTACCCTAGAGCGCTAATTGGTCACCTACAAGCCCCATTTGGGAGTAATAAGGTCCTACTTACCGAATATGAGAGATGTAAAGTAAATTATTATATTATTGAAATGTGCAATTAATTATTTAATAGAATTCATTCTAAAGGAAGTGAAAAATTTTGTGTGTGTCCCAAATCATTCCAATTCCTAATTCTATCCTGTGTTTGGTTTCATGCAGCACAAAAAATTGGCTGTTGTGCGTGATAGTAATAATTACAGTGGTTCAAGGGTTTCAGACCTTTCTTGCGTGTTTGGCTATCGATGCCGTAGTTTTATCTGACTGCTTAGAATGACGGTTAAGTTTGTTGAGGAGAATGAATGAGGTCTCATTGAATTCATCTTCATCACGGTTTTGATAAGGATATAGTAGTTTAAGAGAAACTCAAACCTTTAAAAGAAAATCCGCCTGCTAACAATAATGAAAAGAAGTAAAGAAGCTTTTTATTTAGTGATGCGAAATCTAGTCTTGAAGCATTTCTTAATCAATTATCATTTTCACTACTTTTCAGTTTTGTTTGCAGTCAGGTTGGTGTGGTGGTAGAAGTAGTATTAAATAAAACGCGCGGTGGGCCAGACGGTGTACCACTACTTTGTGTGTTAACAACTATAAAATAGGATTCACGTTCTACTGATTTTGTAATTTTCATCGCAAATATTATCACAAGTGTTTTAAATATTTATATATCAGAACTAGCTAAAAGAGGTTCCCAATAGGGATGACATAGCCAAAAATCTTTCTTTAGTGGATGCTTAAAACATAAAAAGCATTATTTGCAAAAAAATCTGTTTGTAGCAGTTGTAGGTTGTGCGTTGATGAATCAGCCAGCCAGTAAGGACAAATAGGTATACATAGATCTTTATGTAAAGCGATGTCATACCGGTTGTACAACCAGTGGGTATTTGAAATAGTATTAAACAGAACGTATAAGTATTTGTGTATAACAATGGATTAATTTACAATGTTTATGCAAAGTTTGAAGTCATCAAATATATTTATTAGCGTTGTAAGAACATAATAGAGATAGCAGAAATATTAACAGCAGTTTGTATTGATAATAAAAAAACTCATAGTTCAAATAATTAAGTTGATTATCTCATAAAGGCATTTATCATTTACGCTTCATTCGTATGACTAGTTTCTTAGACCAACTCGCGTATCTTGAATGCTGAGGGTCGTGAGTTGTGACCTCTACCAGTAAAAAGGTTAATGAATTCTCGTCGCTTTGCTTGATATTAAAAAAATTCAAATCGCTGGAATACGTACACATCAGCTTATCGGAGGATATTATTTATCGTCCACATTCGCACGACAGTAGGTAGTTATTTAATTATAAATTAGTAACAAGGATGTTTTTTTAATTTGATGTTGTTCGTTATCACACTTAGGATATATGAGTATGAAGTACATCCGTGATTATCTAAAATCACGCAAATGTTTTGTTTCCATTCGTGTGCTTTGTCTCTGGTACTGACAAAAACTTCTGCCGTAACAAGCTATTAAAAGAGTAATAAAAAATATAAACTATTACTATTTTATTATACTTCATTTACGTCGCTGTGCGATCTTTATTGTATCAGGTGGTGGCACGAAATTCTATATTCCAATTGATTACTGACGTCATGCACAAAGTCTCATTTGTTTATAAAAATAGGTTTTTATGCTATGGAGCAGAGCCTTCATCATATTAGGCAAATGGTGAATTGTTTGTTCGTTTGCCGACTTAAATTTTTCTTGACGTTTTTAACACACTTGGAGACACAAGCAAAGATAAAATTAGATGTTTTGGAAAAAAATGTAGCATCTTCTGCATCTCTGTGTTTCACGACATGTGATATACATATGACATCTTTAATACGTAACATATTTTTAAGTAATTGGTAGGTTTGACCGCTGTCTCACTTTAGATTTGGAATGTGATGATGCGGTCGCAGGTGGCATCATCTAGACTTAGCTTAATGGCGCTTTAGGATAACTATGCCAGATACTGTTAGGTTCAAGATATGAGATGAGAAATATTAGCGGAATTAATCAATCACCGAATCCTTTAAATATTAGAGAGATTACTATAAAATTTCTAATTCTTCCTTAATGCACACATATCCTAAAACTGGTGTAGCATATCATGGTATAATATATGGTACATAAAGTAACCAAGGCTCCACTTCAGTAAAGTAACAAATCATGCAGTTGCGAAGGTTGCATAACACAAGCACTCTCATTTTGTATGTCTACAGAATGTCTTACAAGTAGTGCATTCTCTTCAGCTGTTTCGGAAAACCTCGCTCGCCGCGCGCAGGCCACCATACAAGATCCCATCTTCCAAAAGATGAAGAACCAATTCACTGCGGACTTTGACTTCTCGCAGCCCAACGCTATGAAGCTTCAGAATTTGATACAGAAGCTTAGGAAGTGGGTCAAGATATTGGAGACCAAGACCAAGATCTTGCCGAAGTAAGTAATCTATTTGTAGCTGGGTTTTTAGCTGGGAAAACAGCTGAGGTGATTGTACCACACAATAAGCACGCGTTGTTGGTATGTCTTTTATTTTTATTATTTTTTGAGTATCATATGAGACTACGGAACCCTATTACTAAGTCTATCCCGAGTAGTGAGGTCCTTTATCTTTTAAACTGTAATAACCAGTGAAAATGTTCATAGTGTGTTTAATATAGCGGATATCCTATTTTTCAATGTTTTGTTTGCGCTATTGTAAAAAGAAAATTCAAATAAAGTAAAACACATAATAAAACCCGACCAAATGTGAGTAAGAGATGTTACGTTACCTTAATCTGTAAAGTCCTACAGTTGAAACATTTATAGGGCTGTATCTTTTGAACTGCAATAACCAGTTAAAATGTTTATAGTGTGTTTTAATATATATTTTATCAACATGTTTTATTTCTGTTAAAAAGAAACGTAATCCAAATAAAGTGAAACATAATAAATTCCGGCCTAGTGCCATGCACTTGTGCGCTCATAGGATTCCGGGCCTGTAACTATATCGTTGCTTGATTTGCTACAAAAAAACATATTGCTTACGACGAATGTGTCTTTAGCTAACTTTTACTAAAACTATTCGATTAACTAACTACAATCCACACACTAACTACAACACATCGTCCATTCTCAAAGACAGATATTCCTTCCAGATCGTTCCTCATAGAAGAGAAGTGCAGATTCCTATCCAACTTCAGCCTGAAAACTGCCGAAGTGGAGTTGCCCGGCGAGTTCCTGCTCCCGAAACACACGCACTATCACGTCCGGATAGCGCGCTTCATGCCGCGCGTAGAAATAGTACAGAAACACAACACGTACGCAAGAAGACTGTACATACGTGGTCACAACGGGAAAATATACCCATATCTAGTCGTCAATGACTCTGGGCTGGGTGACGCGCGCCGAGAAGAACGCGTCCTACAACTGCTCAGAATGCTAAACCACTATTTGGGGAAACAGAAGGAAACTTCGAGAAGGTTTTTGCATTTCACGGTCCCGAGAGTAGTGTCTGTGTCTCCGCAGATGCGTCTTGTTGAAGATAATCCGAGTTCGATATCGCTACTCGATATCTATCGCACTGAATGTGCTAACAGGTGGGTTGTTTCTGCAAAGGTGTAATTGTCTATTAATGTAGACTCTTCTTATATTGACTTGCTATAGTTTTTTGTATTGTGGACTTATGCGGTGTACACATTTGCCCTTTAAAATTATTCTTGCTAGTAAAATCTGTTATTTGCATAGATATTGCAATGGTCATAAACTGACAATGCTGAAGGGATATTGGGTTAAAGAAGTAAATGTTTACAAAATAGACTAGACAAAACGATGCTAAAATGGGAAACAAAATTTGAATGGTTAAAAAACCAAGGACTCGCAGGCAATCAAAGATTTTGTTGCGGCTTCCTATCTTACAATACTTTTTTTATGAATGACAGAGCTTTTTTTTCCACTGCGGGCATTAAAAGCGATACCGGTCTTACTATACTTAATACACCAATTAATATGGCAATATTTATGACGTCATAACAAACTAGTTGCGTCTCTTTCTAACCGAAACCTTTAAACACTCATACATATGTGTCTCAGTTGGTTCAAAACCTAAATTGTTGTTCCTGTAATTCAAAACGGTTACTAAATAGAATGATCATATCAATTTTTAACTCTCATTTTGCCTTGCACGGCTATAAAAGATCACCGGTTTTGCTAAACTGACATTTGTAATCTTTAAATGGGAACATTGAATAATTGTCTATGCGCTCATATTGTACCTGACCAATAATAAATGAATCGAAAAAAAAGTGAAACTTATATCTATCTCTTTGGCACTACAGTACAATGTATATAGATAGACTTTCTTGTTTATCCTTTGTTGTATGAAATTTGACGACTTTTTATTCTATACGTATTGTCTCGTGTCATTTTGTCCAAAGAGTACATTATACAGCAGAACGTAACCTCAATTTCTTTTGACACAAAACTTCACTAACCCTTGTTAAAGACTTAACCCTCCCACATGCTGGTTAAATGTCAATAAATAACCTTAGATTTACTCCTAACCTTTAATGTCCAAGATAAATTAATTATAAAACCCCGTTTTAGCCGTTGACTCTGAGTTATTGAAGCTAACTCTGGAACGTGCAAGTGGACCTTAATCACTGTCCTCTCTAAGTCACTATTTGTAACAAGTTGGATACATTACTTAAACTTTCTGGGGTGACGAAGAACATAAAATCAAAGTTACTTGATTGAGCCATTTGAGAGGAAACACAGAGCTTATAAAATTAAAACTAACCGCCATTCTTTGTTACCACATAGCATAATATATAAATGTTTATTGCATGTTTCGAAGTAGGTCTGATGTTTATTGGATAGATTATAACAGTTCATTGTAGACCTAATTGGGCACTGCAAAAAGAAGAGAGGAGGAGAATGCACTTGGTATCCAAAAATGGGATCAAAACAATGCCCCCGGAGGATAAGTACCCAAAATATTAAAGTTAAAGAATAAATTCGACAAATTTTTCTTTGCAATCACATTTCATAGTCTTGCTCAAATTGTAGATGCAATATTTATTACAGAAATTTGTTCCTTATGATTGTTTCTGTTGTTTTTTCGTTCGGTATTATCAAAAAAAAACACGGGCTGTTTATTTTCTACATTTGGCGGTTTCTATTCCCGGCTCTGTAGCAAATGACTTTTACATTTGAATGCAGTAGTTGTAATTTCTAAAAATAAAATATGAATACCATTGGTCAAAATTTGCCAATTTCAACATTTAGGGCACTTTCCTTCCACCAAACAAATGCACCCCATTTGTTTGGTCCATCCTCAGTCAATGAATGTAAAATGAATTTCGATTAATTATTTAATTATTTGTGTCGTAGGGGCGTGGAGTACGACGCTCCCATAGCGAGGTATTACGAACGATTAGCGGCGGTGCAAGCCCGTGGCTCGCAAGCATCCCAACAGGTTCTGAGAGACATCTTACGAGAGGTAAAAAATACATATAAGTGCTAAATAATTAAGTAATTAGTTACTTTATCTACAATTTAGGAAACAAAGTTTAGAATATAGATTAAACTCCGGTGTTCTGAATTTAAAACGAAATATAACCATGGTCTTATAGATTTCATTTTAATTGGATATCATAATGACTCTTATGTGATTTATATGACCCTAGCTACAGATAGCAATAGACTTCAAAATTGGACTGCTCCATATCTTCCCACATAAATGTCGTTAAAATCGGTTAAGGGACAAGAACCCCAACGTAGTATCCAACCCCTAATATGATATACAATTCTGCTATGATCAACTTGTGAAATACGGATCTGTCTGTATACAGTGTATACTCGTACGATGTGATATGAAATACAATAAAATTTACTTAAAATATTCCATATTGAAATATACAATACAACTGGAGTATAATACAAAGCGGCTGCTTTCGATCTTACTTCTTAAGATGCATTAGTCAATAAGAAAGAATTATACCTGTTTGTATAATTGTAGTCTAAGCCATCACACTATAATATTATAAATGTGAAAGTTTGGATGGATGGATGAATGGATGTTTGTTGCTCTTTCACGCTCAAACAGCTCGGCCAATTTTGATGAAAGTTGGTATGGAAGTAGATGAGGCACTGGATTAACTCATAGGACTCATACTTTTCATAATCATCATCATTATCATTATCCATCACCACGCGGGTGAAAAAGCGTAACATTCTTGGGCACAGCATAGACTAACAAGTTCTCCGCCTACGTCAAGATTGTAATGATGACAGTTCTGTCAAAGTTTGTGTCAGTTTCTGATAGCTTAGTCAAAAGCACGCTATCATCTTGACAGCTCAATACACTAGACGCGCTCGGCGACCGTCAAGGTTATTGAAATGTAACACAAATACCGTCAAGGCTGATGTAACGTAATGACAGATTTTTCCATGGTATTTAATTTTATATTTGTATGTACGTAATAATCAGTATACACTAATAATAAATACAGTACTTACTTACTGTATTTATTATTAGTGTATACTGATTATTGTACTAAGTATTTAAATTTACTCATACATTACTATTATAACATTACTATTATAGCAATTGCGTTAGACCATGTAAATATTTTATGAAATTTTGGTATAAAGATAGATATGGCAGAGAAGATGATAAGCTACTCGAAGTAGGTACCTACTAATCTTGCGCAGACGAAGTCGCGGGCATCAGCTAGTATTTTATAGTTCCTTCACAAAACTGTAAAGCCACAGATGTTTGTCTAAGGCTGTAGGTATTATAAACCAACCAATGATCACTGTTTCGTTATTAGGTGCAAGCGACAATGGTCCCTAAAGGCATGGTACGCGAATGGGCGGCAGCCACGTTCTCGTCTCCAACAGACTACTGGACCTTCCGGAAAATGCTGACGCTGCAGTTGTCACTGGCGAGCTTCGCGGAGTACGTGCTTCACCTCACGAGGCTCAACCCCGACATGATGTATGTGCATCAGGACTCTGGTCTTCTCAATGTCTCCTATTTCAAGTTCGACGTCGATGACACCACAGGTATGTGTTAGGTTTATTCATATATCCACGGTGTAAAACGGCATTTGGTGTTTTTGGGTAAACCACAGATATATATGTAAAATTGATAACGCAAATGCGGTACTTTCCGAACCCCGACCAAGCGTCACGGTTGACCGCCGCTACTTACAGTCCGCGCGTGTCTGTTGTCGCAGCCGGCTGCGAAAACAGTGTAACTTAAAAAAATTTAATTGCATATGTACGACATTGGTCTGGGCATATTATCCAGAACATGTACCTAATAACTTTATACAGTGTGTAACAAAAAGGTGTAGTAATACTAAAACCAGACTCGCAGCCAAGCTTGCATACAATTGGACTAACTACTGCGTCCCAACTGCGTCTGCAACTCAGATTTTTCACTCCTTCGTCCCAGGAAGGAGTGAAAAATCTGAGTTAAACCGAGTAACCAAAGTTTTTCTAATACTCAAGCAGGTTCGGTTCATCCCTGAAAAACTTGGCCAAAATATGGCAATCACCTCCAGAACATAGACTAGGTAAACAAGGGGCCTAAGCGGGGCATGGGCTGGTGTGCGGCACGGGGAGAGGGTGCATGTAGGGCCCCACCACGCCACCCATTCGTTAAGTTGTATCAGAGCGCATTGACCCCAACGAACTCCAAAAATAGGCATTCCTAATAGGGCTATACAAAGAAATAGGATAATATTTTTTTCATTATGTATGAATAAAATTAAAAGCTATTTAAATGTTGATATGTCTGTCCCATGTGAATCCTGACTAGGTACACATGAACACCGTTCAGTAATACCACACCTTTATGTTACACGCTGTATAGCGCGACGCTGTGCACACATAAGTGTGCTGGAGAGAACGCGTATCTGGCTCTACGCACAAGGAGCTGTAATAAAGTACGCAGGATGATTCCAGAGTAACGGTGTTTTTAACATCTTGCGGATATTATTACGCTAGCGGGGTTGCCCCGTATGCGTGACACCCGCAAGTGTCCTTTTCATACAAGTATTTATTGTAATGTGTGGAGTACGCACGCGGCGCGTGGGGCGTAAACCTGGGCAACAGCCTAACGCGGAGACCCCGCATGTGTGAGCGCTTCTATGAAACTAGTTTTCATAAAAGCGCTCACGCGTGCGATGTGCATTTTACAGACATTCGGGGTGCACGCGCGCGTAGTACAGACAAATCAAAAATGTAGTAGTAGTATGCAATTCTTCCAAAAAATTTCGTCAAAAGAACGAATGTACTTTCGAAAGTAACTCTTAAATTTCCGTTCTATCATTCGTGATCTTCCATAGTGTGTGTCAAACGTTCCAGCAAGAATCCTCTTATCAAATAGCAGGCCAAACTGTGATTCTTATTCCGTGTTTTGTAAATTAAGTACATTATCAATAATTTTCTGAGTTTGTCGTCCATTGTACACAATCACAATGTATAGCAGCCCGTAGAAAACTAAATCGTGGTCTGTAAAATTTTTCGCGTACGGGGCAATCCCGCGTGCGTGATGAAATCCGAACGATATTAAAAACACCTTTAAAAGAGTAAAATCCGTTCAAGGAGGTCCTTCATTCTTTATCAAATATTAAATAAAAACATCGCGCGAAAGAAGCTTCCCTTGTGTTTATTTTTTTACTTAGCATTTAATTCACATTGTTGAATAACATGTTGACTAAAGATGATTGTATAGCGATTGTGTGGCATGGTCTATTTGTTGTTTAAAACAGTGTGTATCATATTGTCACGCTAGCTTTATCTGTTGCATTTTAGTTACGTGTTATTTGATATAAAAGTTTATAATATAAGTACACTTATGGCGAACTATTTAATTTCATAACATCGGACGCGAATGTTGCTAATGCTTTGGTTTAATTTTCTTTCTACTAACTTGCACGATTTGTCATTTCATTTTTACAAACATGCATGGGTATTGTACTGCTAAATGAGGTTCACAAGTGATTATAATGTTAGCCTGGCTGTTTTTGTGGTATATTTTCTATTTTATTTCTTTAACTATTCAGTGTGTTTGCATATAGCGTATGTTCGCTAATAAGTGAGATCTACACGATAGTATTTTTTGTGCCACTGCCTTCGAGGCGAGGGGCCTAAGGTTCGATCCCTGAGCAAAGCAAGTGCTTGTGTGATGAGCGGAGATGTTTCTGCTCGGGTCTTGTATGTTTGGGATGTGGTAATGTGTGTCATGCCTTCCTCGAACCAGGGAATGACGGTACGGGGGTATGAATGCGTGAATCTCATTTATTTATAGAAATATAATCGTTCCCTTGACGATAAGCGCGTCACGCCTGCACGTGAAGTTTTCATTTGCATGTACTTCTTAAAGTAAGCATCAAACAATCTCCGAGGCATTGCAGTGCATATGGTCATTCCGACTCATTATACTACTAACAGCCGGTGCCAATAATCTATCTATCGTCGGTTACCCTACTAGACATAGATATTTGACACTATTTGTACGGATGTTATGTCACATTTCTGGCCGTATTAAGGAAAACTGTGGATAGATAGATTATTGGCACCGGTCGTTAGTCTCGTTCAGCCTGTAACAGTAACTGTACAAAGTAATAACAAGTGAAACTTACTACGCTGCCCGTAAAATCTAAACATACATACTTGTAAGTTAAATATATTGGTCACTGCTTTGTTCCTACCAATACGCCGCTTGCTAGAGACCTATTTACTGTCTGGCGTTTGGATAGTAAAGTAGTAACCAGAGCCACCGTGGACAAAGATAGTAAGCTATAAAAGTGCCTCACTCGGTGCTATTTTCGCCGCTGATAGGCAGACTGTTGCTATGTGAAAATGTCGTATCTCTATTCCATGTCAGGATATCAATATCATATTTGCAATGTTTTAGTGCTATTGGGCACCTATTCATTAAAACTAGATCATATGCATTGTTTTTTTGAGAGATTCTGTGTGGTACTGAGCTCGATACTTCTTTGATCTTAAGTTTCGTTCGCACAGTAATTGATACAGTGCCCTTTGAATATAAATTATATTTATTTAAACTCTCAGAAGTACATAGGGTACGGTAGCTGACAGCCAACAGATCCTTTGGCTCGATGGTGATGGTGGTTGATAAAAAAGCTCCAGATGGTCAATACAGTTGTGTTGTTGCCTGCATTCCCAAAGTATTGGGCTTAGAATGTCGTTCATATAAAGCAAAAACAGAGTTTCAAAAAGTATAGACCCTTAATTCTGATGAAGTTTACTGACAAATCAGTTATTTGATCAGACGAGTATGACTACCCAGATTGACCGATTTCTCAAAAAGTCAAATATACGGAGACGTTAGATCAGCAAGCCAGCATAAAATGAAAGGTGTTAAGGCCTTCGAGATGTCAAGAGAAATTGCCAATGCTTCTCCTAATTTATGACATTGCATAAAGTAAATAAATACCCTGACATATTCAGGCTCCCATGTTCTCTAAATCGAGAGATGATCTCACGTGACGAGATAAAGCCACCGCTCCGATTTTTGGGTAAAAAAACATAGTTTAGTCAGCGATAACTATGAACCACGTTTTCGAGTTAACTTGATGTATATAATTAATGTTTTACAATTGGCTATCGTAATTTTTCAGTTGCTATCAAAATGCATTTGGTAGTGGATATGTTTATTATCTTATACATTTAAATTATAAATGTTACATAGGTATATATTATATAACGATGCTTGGTTTCGGTTGTTTTTTCACAGTTTTATGCCATTTTGCGATAGCCGATGCATGTGATAATTTAACTGCTTGCAGTAAACTTTTTGCTTTGGTTTTTGTTTTATTCTTGCATGATTGCTGGTTTTATTTTCGGTAGTACCGACAATGTATTTCAAATGACCAAGTATCCTTCAACTTTTTGTTTGTAGATAAACATGAGCCGTGTTAGATTTAACAACTTTTAAGTACATGTCTGTTTATTTCAACATAACACACCATCTTCTTAATTATATTGTATGATATTTCTAACAGTTTCACTAGTTAGAAATCTAAGTAAATAAGATAAGTAAATGCCTATAATATGAATTTATAATATAATAAAAACATTACTTTAGTTGAGGTTAATGATTTTTCTTATATGTTTGCTTTTCGGAAATCGTATTATATCTCCACATATTGTTATTCATCCGATAAAATATATTTCTATTCTTTCCGTATGATATTTAAAATAACACCTGCTTAGCGATATATATTTAAGGGAAGCTTGAAACACAAAATACCGTATAAAAATATGCTACTGTCAAGGATATCAGACATGACATACAGAAGTAAATATTTTTCGCTGTAAAGTTTAAATTTAAGTTAAAAAAAGTTACTGCATCTGCAGGTAATATTAGAAAACAATAGAATACATGATGCAGCAAACATATAGGTATATGTTTCTAACGTAAAGATACAATATGTTATTTTTTAAGTTGTTGCAATTTAGAACTAATGTAAATTGGACTTGCCCAGTGTAACTACGAATGTTATAAGGCCAATAAATTCTATTCTATTCATGGTTTTAGTCTACCATCAAACTTTTTACAAAATAAAAGTCAAAGTCAAAGTCAAAATCATTTATTCAATTTAGGCATCAAAGCGCACTTACGAACGTCAATTTTTCATTATAATGTACGAGTACTTTAAATACTACCGCCGCGTTTCAAATTTATATAGAGCTTTAGATTACCATTCATTTGTACGATCTTCTCAATGTTTTTATCCATACCTCAGGTGAACTCGACTGCAACCGGCCAGTACCGTTCCGACTGACGCCGAACATTTCAGAACTCCTCACTAACATCGGAATCACCGGACCTTTGACGGCGTCCGCAATAGCGGTCGCGAGGTGTCTCGTCACACCCAACTTTAAGGTAAAATACTTTGTGTATTAACTGATAGAGTTCGTTTTGTTTGATCTCGGTTTTCTTCTACTTATAATATCTTCATTCAAATTCATTTACACATGTACTTTTATTTTTAATTATTTTGTGATTGTTAACGATTGATAGTTATATCGTTTTAAAAAGAACCGAAAACAATGCCCATACTATTTTACATCGTAACGCTTGTGCAAGTAGATTTTGTCGATAAAGTAGATATTTTTATATGTATGTTTCTCTATCGAACCTATGAGATTCTGTATCTAAACTAAAACTAACATTCAGCTATGAAAATCAAGAAGATACTAGTTAAAAGTAACGCAATCATTGTTTACTAGTTACATACTTCCCTTATCAATGAATAACAAGCAGATTGCTTAACTAGATGACAAAGTTCTGCCAACGGGGTCAATACATAATTATACCGAGTGTAGGGTTTGGAAATTACCCTGATAACATTAGCACAGTTCCTACCCACTTATATAGGTTACTGGTTACTGATGTATTACGAAGATGTTAGTTATTGGCTGCAGTCGTGTTGATAAAAATTAATCAAAGTTCAGCTTGGCGCATAAAACATGTCTATTTAACATAGTACTAAGAGTTATGCAATTAATTTTGATTCGTAACTTGGATGAGAACTTTAAAGGCATTTGTATGATGTAGCAGATGGTTGCGAGGTTTTCACACATTAATAGCGTGTTCTGTTATAGATACAATCGATACTGCGCACAATCCTACGCGACGAGATGGTCACCGGCTACAGGAAACGCCTGGAAGATAAATCAGGGATGCCCGCAGCCGGCGCTTCAACCGAAAATAAACCAGTGGAGATGGACAACGAGACCATCATCAATATGGTCAATAAAGCCGTGACAGTAATCATGAATAGACTGAACTCTCTTGCGATGTTTGATGGGCCTGACAGCAAAGTGGCAACCTTGGTCGCCGCCGCGAATAGTCAGGACAATCTGTGTCGTATGGATCCAGCGTGGCACCCCTGGCTCTAATAATAAGTGTGTAAAGTGCTATATATATAAATACCTCTAATTACCATCATTCAACTACTTTAATTGTTATTGTAGAATATCTCACGCATATTCGAACTGTATCTGATGAATTAATCTAGCTAATAAGGACATTTGCGTGCGTTTCAGTTTGTCACTAAAGTCAATCAACCTTCAGCCAGTACAAAATTAGAGTGAAATACAATTTTTAATTTTGCACGAAAAATCGATGAGATATGGTGGAAACATAACAATTGTTTTTTATTTTTATAATATGATTTTTTTTTATATAACGCCTGCTTAGCAATCACTAAAAACTGCTTGCTTAGCCAAACATTGCAATATTGGAGAGAAAAATTCTATCGTCGGGCGGGATTCGAATCCGCGTCTTCCGGCAATCCGTGTCAGAAACCATGACCACTAGGCCACTGAGGCACGATTTCCGAGCATCGAGTTTTAGCTCAATCTCATTTTAACCGTCGTATGGGGACGGAGCGACATCTATTGGATAGCCTGACAGCATTATCCAACCGAAAGATTTGTTTTTTTAGTTTCAGTTAAATTTGCTGCTAGAAAATTAGGAGGAACTTTGCATTAATCGATTATATGTGTAACAGAGGTTTATACATTTTAGCCATAGTTAGTATACAGTTGTACATAACTTAATTATATTTTTAATAATTGGTAAAGTTATTTTTAGTAATGTGGTAAACTCTACTGGTCGTAGAGTTTATGGTAAAGTTAGCACTCGCCTTGAGACACAATGAATTGCGTATTTATTGGTTAAGACTTAAAATGTAATTATTCCTCTAATTAATAAACAATATGAATAGTTGACTGAGATTTCACGGGCCGTTTTCACAAAGTCAACATTAGTTTAAGTTATCTGACAGATAGCTTATAAAATACCGAAATTGAGCGAAACCGCTTGTATACAATAAGGCCTAATTCCAACATAAATCATAATTATCTGGTAAATGATAATTATATTATATTATTTACACAAGAATGGTTTAAACGAAAAATGTTCGACATTTGCCTTGAGATGTTGCTCAGACTGACAGACTGAATGCTGACCGCTGATTGGTTACATATCGCGTCATAGAACACCATTGACCAATGAGCGTTTAGTATTTAGTTGGTCAACCAATCAAGGCTTTGACATACATCCTAGAAAATGGGCGTTACTACTTTATTAACCAGATAGTTCTACATGTTGGATTTAGGCCACAGACTAATGAGATCTGTAATCGTGTTACAATTAATGTATGGGCGAAGTGTACGGATGCGACAGGTGTAATCTGTGATCTCGAGTATTAAAGGCAGATTATAAACATTGGCTTGTTTTTGATTTTTCTGAACCAGTCTCAGTTTCCTCCAGTCATTCTGTCACGTGTGAAACGAATGGATCGCAAGTGCATCGTACCTGCATAGGTGAAAGTATAGCGTAAAGTAACGAGTGTATACCCCCCGTCCCGCCAAGCCTCCCTGCCTATCCCCCCTTTAACCGCGAACGACGCCCGCCGCCGCGGTGCGCTAATCTCGTTCAATCACTGGAGATAGTAAAACTGATTTCATCATGCTAACAATGGGAAAGAAAGTGCTATAATTGCAGGGCACTAGTAGGATATAATGTCGCGGTGGCGTAGACAGTCGTAGGAGCACCGTACTATCGTTGTGTTTAAATATATTCATTGATTGCTGCCATGAGAATATTTTTAACATGTGGGTTGTATGTTACGATTGTTGTGAGTAGATGAGGCTGGTATTTTGCTATGTATATTTTGGGTGATTGTTAAAAAGGATCATATCTGTTTTGCAACATTTATGCAATTATACCGAATGGATTTTTGAGACGGGACAGGAATGAGATGGGTTGTATGCTAACTGTATTTTTTTCTATAATTTCTGAATGCAGTTCAGAAAATCTCAAAGGCTCAAGTGGGAATATAAAAAGTGGAAAACTAATTAGAAAATTCCAAAGGATTGTAAAATTGTCTATAGACATCCTTGCACTAAGGAATGTCAGAATTCGGTATCCTTGTGACAGAAGAGAAGGAAATGAAATCAACAATTCCCAAGGATTGGAAAGTATGTGTATATACCTATCCTTGAATTTAGAGGAGTGTCTGAGGACTAGATGTCCTGTGATAGACGAGGTCGGCTGAGGCGGCGGCGTCGCGTTGCTAAGGCGCGGCGGCGGCGCGAGCGGGCGGCCACGTCGGCGCGCGAGCCGCCCGCTCCGCACCACCGCGCGCCCTCGCCGCCAGTCCGCTGAGCGGCGTCGCGTTATGCGCTCGTGTGCCGTTCCTCTCCACGCTCCGGTACCGGCTAGTGTCCGACCTCTGTAACCGACCGTTTATGACATTCGACAACCCCGCCCTGTGCATTTTTCCGAGTTGCATTTCGATCAGTGCGTTGGGCGTGAGCGATCTGAACTCGCCGGCTGAGGTGCCTCCGCCCGCGTTTATTTATGTTGTCGTTTTAGTGTGGTGAATATTTGTGTTGTACGGACGATTACCGTATTATCTGTGCGATCGAGTCTTGTGGATATTTTTAACGATCTACAGTTCTCTAACGAAGGTGAGTGAAATTTTCGATTCTGGGAATACTGTTTCTGAACTATCTACGCCGGGATGTTCGACTTGCAGCGACGTGGCGACTCGTCAATATGCTCCGGAATGCTGGGACTGCTTGTGATCGACTGATTGAAGAGGTTCATAACGTTTTTATTTATGAAATGAATTGCTACGATAGACCGGTATGACGTGCACTGTGTATGTTTCTAAAAATTTCCATTCGTAAAACGCCCCTCTGCAAACATGCATTGAAGACTACTGCGGCCTAGTCTTAACTGGCTGTTCGTCTAATTAGATTCTTGTTGGATTCGGTCCTATCCCACTATATCATATGGTAGACGGAAGGGAAGGGAAAAGAAAACATGGAGGTGAGCGGCGCGGGGCGGTGCGTGGCCGGTCGAGCGGTTGTGCGACCGCATTCCATATGGGATGCCGGATTATACGCAATGTCAGTGTGACTCGTAGCCAGTCACTGTACTGCACTGCACTGCGCCGGCCATTGTGCAATTTATATATTTGCAACAGTGTCTGCATGTATCTAGTTGAAGTACAGGACGTATTGCTTCCATGGAAGTGTCGAGCTACTACGTCGCACGTTTCACACGCCCACACAAACTTGCTACGCTGAGCTGTCAATTTCGCTGTTTTCGTATATGTAGGTAGTAGGTAATACGACATAAGTAATTGCTCGTCTCCTTCCAATTATAATGGATTTATTGATTAGCTTGTTTTGTGTAAATCAATCGACCATAGTTTGATAAAATAGAAAACTTTTTTCTCGTAGGTAGGCACCATTGCGTATGATTTGATTATTTATGAATGGGCACTGAACTCCTTCCAGGGTATGCATTCCTGATAAATGAGTATCTCGTTGACGTTAGTCATGATCTCGCGTCGAGAGTAATGAGCTCGATAGTGCGTGCTATATTTCGAAACGCGTCCGTCCTCGCTTCCGCTGCGTGACCCACAAATTGTTACAAACTTTTAGGTGAATCTAGTCGCTAAAAATCTATTTAAAATAAAGAACTACAACCGATTCAGGAATTATTTAACCACACATGTCGCAATTCCTGGAAAAGTAGTATGATTTCTGAGAAAACAATTCTATTATTGCATGGCCGAATATGGTTATTGGCGAGTTTGTGTCCCTAGTAAAATAAAGATTATACAATTTAGAAGGTATAAGAAACTATAAATCAGGTACGCCTAATTTATAGTTTCTTATAACTTCTAAAATGTATAACATTAATATATATATTCTGTACTTAAGACATCCATATGAATGATCACAAAAATTTAAAGCTAATATATAGAAAATAAATATATATTATGTAAATAATAAGTATATTCTACTAATAACTTCGATATAAACATTTTACGAAATACGAAAAGAAAATTGCAAAGTATAAATAATACACAATTTGAAAGTTTGATACCAACTTCTTACAACTAGGTACTCTTACTACTCCTTCCATTCTAACATTCTACTCAACATTTTGTGGCCCGATGTTGAAAGATGACCCGACCCAAGCTGATATACCTATGTTTGATTATAAATTATTATCCAACAAAGAAATATAATAATATACTTATATCCTATTTTTTTTTTGATAAACTTAATATTTTGTAAGGGGCGTAAGGAGTCAACCTCTGAAGTAAAACCTACCAAACAAAGCATTATAATCAAAAGCAATTCACAATATTGGCGGAGTAGTCGCGTAAAAACATAGTCGAATTGATAAGCTTTTCTTTTTTTTGAAGTCGTTTATAAACAAACTGCGTAATGATAGCCCACACTTATGTTTAAAAAACTATTCGTTATTTATATATAAAAACAGTAGTTATCCTTTCTAAACATTTTTCCAAACAAAATAAAACGTTGCGTTTTTTTGGGCGTTTTTTTGGATTTTTATATACCTACGTCCTATTTATTTAACAAATCTTGCGATTATACTTATATATGTCGTGTACAAAATTTAAAATCAGTAATTAAAACTAAAAGTAGACATCTAATATCAAGGTATATACTAGGTATGCCAAATAATAGTAAAGAGGCCATGCAGTCGAAGTTCTGTAAGAAAAAAAAACAAACAAAAACATAGGTAAAATGATTATTTTGTATTGTTTCTATAGCTTAATACTTTTTTAGTTCTTTTGTGTACTTGTACACCAAAGGCGAAAAAGTATTCGTATAGTAATAAGTACGCGTCACGCTTTGGCCTACAAACTATGAGTTATCTGTGTCACAGTAGCTCTAGACAAATGACAGTTTGTACTGTTTTACGTGAAAGACACGTTACGTTACGACACTTACGCAGTTATAAGTGGTAGGCCCAATGATCTATGAAGTGTTTCTCTAAAGTGAACCAACGGGCTTTTGCTCTTTGGAGCTAAACAAAGGGCGATATTTTATACTTTATTGGTATATAGGTAACTAAATTCGTTTCAAGTAATGTCCGGGTCAAATTGAACAATCACAGTGACCTTTAATCTTGTTTCAGATAGCTAAAGCGCGCTCCTTTGTATCAGTTCTCCGAATGACTTAACATTATCGCATTGTTTATTTACAGCTCCGATAACTTCTTTACCATGTTTATTGACATGTCATCTGTTAAACTGAAACGAGATTGTAACATCCATTATAGTGAGAAGATTTGTGATGGTAGAATCCTACTAATCCATATTATAAACGCGAAAGTTTGTATGTATGGATGTTTGTTACTCTTTCACAATCAAACGTCGGGGCCAATTTTAATGAAATTTGGTATGGAGGTAGATGAGGCGCTGAATTAACAAATAGGATACTGTTCATCATCATCATCATCATCATCCATCACCACGCGGGTGAAACTGCGGAGCGAAACTAGTGATGAATAAAGTAGATAAGCATTAAATATCACGTTCTCTAGTCTTGCAGAGTCCTTGACATTAAAAACAACATTAAATTTTTGTTCAAATGTCAATAACATCCTGCTTGCACTTTTCTATAAATTGTTGATCCAACGAGTAAAGTATGTGGCTGTGTGGAATACGACATTCGAGATTATTTTCGATTTGATGTATCGTGTCGTCTGATCTGATAATAGAAAAGAATCTTAGTGTTTTACTGATTCACTGTGTTTATCGTAAATTGTAGATTTATTTCTGCTAGGTACAGTTTACGTCTTAATCTATGGTTTAGTCTGATGAATATTCATCTGAGGATTTTTGACGAGTAGCTTGTTTATGTCTGTCATCTCTACCTTTGTGTCTATAGAAGAAAATGTACTAACAAATCCCGTATATTTTTCCGACCGTTCACATCATGTGTAAAGAGGTTCTTTACCGCTCCGTTAGTAAATCAAAATTGTTACATTTGAACTCGGTAACTCTTATCGTCGACGCCTTTCGCTTGCCTCTACGGAACGTCCCTCTATCAATCCCAATGAACAGTCATTTTAAATTGAATCATATTCAATTACGTAGTAAATCGGTCAGGATGTCAGCTCGGAGCACTTGTTGAGGCAACGAGTGTTTTTGCGTCTTATTTCTTCTTGAACAATTGTTAGAGAACTACAACTGGATTTACTCGTACGTCACGAGGGGCGTTCCGCTAAATGTTGTAAAGCACATCAATGATGTTTATTGCTCAGTGATGAAATGTAAAAGGGGATATAATCGCATTCCGCGGTGAGCCGCCCCTCTCGGCAGTATTGCATGCCTGTCGCCGCACTCTTAAGTGGGTTACAGTGCACTTTGCTAGCCGAGGCTGCCGCACCGTGACGCTTTTACTTCGTATTTTTGATGTAATTACGGCTGTACCAAATTTAAAAAGCGATTTGATTGTGTATTAATATTTAGTTACACCAAGTCTTGGTGCTCATTGGTATTCTATAAGACGTTTAACGCCTGCCTAATTGTCGTATGAGACAGTCTCTATTTGGCGAGGCCTTGGTAGGTGATGTGTAGGAGCATAGCAAAACAGGTAACGGTTCCGTCGTGTTTGCAGAGGCAGGGTATGGGTCCATGTGTGCGTCAGCGCCGTTCACTCACACAGCCGTAGAACGCTCGCGCGGCCGTTGAACCGAACACTCGAGGAATTTCTCCAATGCGCAACGTCGTCGCTTAGCACAGAAGAAATTACGTACCTCAGGTAGACGAGCACTTTGGATTCACTTACTTGCATATCTAAGTAGACACTGTTTGGTATTATTTGGATTCTTTAAACCTCACCGTTTGCATTGGTTTTTATACAGGCTTGTAAATGAAAAGGCGAATGAAATACATATGTTTGTGGCTCAATAACCTACTAAAATTTTGTTTATATGTATTGATGATTGAACACCAAACGACTAACGGCCGGTCCCAATAATCTATCTATCGCCGGTTTACCTTACTAGAGTTAGATATTTGACACTATTTGTATGGAAGTAATGTCAAATTTCTATCGGTAGTAAGGAAAACCGTGGATAGATAGATTATTGGGATCCTCCATTAAAGGCTGAAGAAAAAGATTATATTTTTACAAAGCGTTTAAAAGATCTACTACTAACAAAATGCTATTACATTATAGTATGTTATATTATATAATATATATAATAGTATTTAATGTTTTTGTTTTAATAATAATTATTTTGACTAACTTGAATGAATCGGCCCGCTCATAAATCATATTGCTACACCCAAATAGGGTCATATTATGTTTCCTACCATAACTGTAATATGTAATACAATGTACATATGATTGCAATAAATAATTGAGTATGAGTATGTCCAGTGAGATATTACCAAAAAGTTAATGAAACCCAAAGGTCATCTAATATATTACTTACTAGCTGCGCCCCGCGGTTACACCCGCGTGGTGATGAATGATGATATGTTATTGCAGCGCCTCATCTATCTACATATCAATTTCGTTAAAATCCATTCAGAAGTTGTTGCGTGGCGTGAGTAACAAACATCCATACGTACAAACTTTCGAGTACCTATATAATATTAGTTGGATGACGTTATAAGGAAAATGTTTCGGATATATACAGATACTCGTACATAACCGATAGCAACCGTGAATCATTAGATCGTAAAATAGCTGTGAAAGGGGCCTCAAATACAATGTATGGGCAAAGCTGTGCATACTAGGTACATTATATATCGTTGAGGATCAGGCCCTGCGAGCACAGTACCTATGCACCCCGGTGATTTGTCGCGGACACGTGTGGCTTAGATATCGCAACAACCGGCATACCAGACCAGGGCGCGGTCAGCCTGTGTTACTCAAAGCGAGAATAAATTAACACCTATTTTCTTTATTTATCAGATTACTTACGTAGATAGTGTCTAGCTACCCTATTTTTTACTGACTTTCAAAAAAAGGAGGAGGTACTCAGTTCGACTGTATTTTTTTTTGTGTGTTACCTCATAACTTTCGACTAGGTGAACCGAATCTCAAAACTCTTTTTTTGTTTGAAAGCTGGTGCTTCCCGTGTGGTCCCATTTAATTTCATCAAATTCGGTCCAGTAGTTTTTGAGATACACTCCAATAACTATAGAATGGGAGTCGGTATTAAATTTTTTAAATTGTACTTGTCGTTTTTCAACACAAATTTTTCGTATCACATTAAACATTCTATTCAAATGGATTCATCATGTGTGCCCAAAAGTCTGCTAATATGTACGATAAATATTATAGGTAATTTATAATATTTTATTTAGAAATTTATTTATATAAATTATAATTAACTAGGACCAACTACAAGTACAAGCGATTTGAATTTTATAAACGTTCATTATAAATTGAAACGTTGTCGATGTCACCATCGGCAAATATCGGCTTCGTCCGGAATCCTTCAGGATCTTCAGTGCGGTGCGCTCGTTGTAGTGTGCAGCGCCGTACTCAAAGTAGAAACAATTGCCGATCGTGATATCGACGTGGCGAAGCCTCACGTTAATCACGTTTTATTATTATACAATTTGAATTTTATTACCGTGCCGAACTCGAATCGATAGATCGCAAAGTTTATGTGAATCGTTGAATAAATAACGCGCTTACATAATTGCAATTGCATAACGTAACTGCTCAATTCTTCAGAGACTCGAGATCCTAATAGTTTAATATAATTATTTCGTTGGTAATTCATTACTAAAGGATTGCGTCATACAGCGTTCACTTTTGGTGTGTCGAAACTATGCATGAGTTGCACGTTGCACAAACATCCGCATCGAAAGGCCAATTGACGATTATTTAGACTATTACTTTAGAGTCAATAACTTAGTCGGAAATAGCTTAGTTTCTATTTTTATTCGACACGTGGGACCTAGATAAATGTTGAATATATCGTTAAAATATCCAAATCAACAGAATTCGTCACACCGCAGCCGCACGCTAACATCGCCCAGAATCGCGCGTCGCTACTGCGCCTATAATATTAAGCGTAGACTACACATGCAGAATGTTTTTATTGCAATAATATTATATATTATCTCATGTATGCGGTATAATTTTGACAAACAAATTACTGATTAATAATTAGATATCATTGTTTTAAAAAAAAAAAACATGCGAAATGGTGGGCTCATTAAGTCGAATTGGTTCGCCAACCAACCCACTATAAATATCAAATGATGTTTTATTGAAGTAACGTTACCACCTAATATGTACCTACTACTTACTACTGAAAATGAAAAATGATTAGTAGGATTAAATCAATTAGGTATAATAGGTATATTTAATACAGACAAAATAAAAACATGTCATTCCAAATTAGTTTACGTATCATTTTATATGTGTTTCTTGCCCAATATTCTAAAAAAATACCAAGATTCCTGTTTCATCAATACGTGATTTAAAATGACAATTTTTTACTAGAGTCTGTTCAGAGAGATAATGAACTTGCCCAAAAGAAACCTAACATTACGAATTTTAAATGGCAATCCGCCTCTACCATATGAAAAATGTCAAACACGACTAAAAAGGTAAAAAATGAAAAAAAGTAATGTAGCACAGATGCGCTCTGAAATCCCAAATCCACTGTTGTTCTGAACAGACTTTAGTCACAAATACAGCTAAAAATGTTAGTTTAAATTACACGAAATGAATAGTAAAAATAATGTATTTAAAGTAGTTAATGGTAATGCAAAAGTTTGTATTGCAAGGGCCTTATGTCCTGTGATGGTTGGTTGGTAGCTGGTAGGCGATGGCGGCGCGGCGGGCGAGTGATCGCGACGACCTTGGGCCCAGCCGAGCCGCGGACGTTCGTTGAACGCGCTCACCCGCACCCCGCAACCCGCACCCCGCACTCGCCTTCACCACACCACCACCACCACCAGTGCCCTGTACCACCACAACTCGTTTGCCGATTGCCTCGATACCTGCGATTACTTACTCGAAAACTTTATCAACTTAAACAAATAACATATCTAATTAAAATCTGAATCAGATCTTTTGGCATAGTAGGGTAGGTACCTATTTCATATTTATTTAATATCAAAACTGTCTCTACTCACGTAATTAGCCGAATTATCGATGTCCGATGTCCATCTCAGAGATTATACGCTGCATGGTCGCGACGACAATTGCAGCAGCAGTATAAACTCCCTGAGAGTGGGCATCGGACATGCCCGAAACCTGAGTCGATATTTTACCAAAGATCAACATTTTCTAACATCTACTTGCCAGCAAATCTGGACTCAATTGTATGTTTACAAAATATATGTATATCATTGTTTATCATTACGCAACAACTATGAATCAACTTTGTTTCTCCTCTGCATAACTTTACATGTATTCTTGTTACAGTTCCTTGCACACATTTACTAGAGGTGGTTTACCAGACCACGCCAAATTACATTCGTACGAATACAATGGAGCAATTAATTAAAACATCCAAAACAAAAGCTGTTAGGCGGGCTTGTCAGAACAGAATACTCTCAGACATAATAGAACATTGAAATACACCCATACACACGGAGGTGTGTACGGCTGCATTATTTTCGCAATGCTGAGGCCCCACAGGCGCCGCCATGGGCCGCGCGACCATTGACCGCTCATACACGCAGATTACGCAAAAATAAACTCTATTGTACACCCAAAAAAATACTATAGGTTCACTAACTTTTGACATGTACTTGTACTACTCTAAAATTTCTAGTTTAACTGTATATTGTTAGTTATTGCATTACCTGTGTTTCCTTCTCCTGCCTTAGTTATCTATGGACTTAGCTACCGTTCGATTCGAACTGGTTTCTGCTGAGAAAAATGAAAGCAATACCGCCATTACTCCGTTGCCATTTCTATTACAATAGTCATCCAACAAAAAAATAAATTTATCTAATATACCTACTTAAAATGTTACCAATATATAAATTTATACTACCTGACTAAATTATTTAGGAAATCAAATAGAAATGACATAAATACGGCTGAGCCAACTCTGAAACGATAAACATAGGTAATAAGATACCTCTTTCTATATCTTGAAAGAGTGTATGCCCTAATTACCAGCTAAATATACATCTAATCCGAATCGTCATATTATCTATAAAATAATTCTTATGCATGGATTTTTTTTACTGTCAATAAGGTTATTTTCAAGATAGGCGAAACACTTTTCAGTTATTGGAGTGTAACTTGAAAACCGCTTGACCGAATTTGATAAAACATAAACGGGACCACCTCGGAAGTGTACTCTTTCAAACAAATAAAAATAAAATTGATGCGTGATCAGACATTAAAAAAATATACACGTCGACTTGAGAACCTCCTAAGAAGCCGGTAGAAAATGATTTTTGTCTCTACGGTCATTAAAAGCGACACCGGATACTTTGGTACTATGCCATCATCTTACTCGTACCGTCTAATCGTCTATACATGGCTATACCGAAACAAGCAAATTGCCATGACATGACGCATTCTGTGCACGCTCTTGGAACCGTGCTTATATTGTTATAATATATAAAGTTAAGATTATGTACACCTTCAATTTACAGTCATCAGTAGAAAATCTCAAAGCGTTCATACAACAAAGTAAGCGTATAGATGCATACGAACAGGATGCTGCAGGGTTTTCATCGTCCATCGCTCGAAGCAACCGACCAGTTCTTGCGAGTTATTTTGTACCTACATGGCGTCTACATCATCCGACACCAGGAACCTATTTTGAAATAACAAAAGCTGTGATAGATTACTGTCAGTCTTTATTATTTAAAAAAATCTGTTAAGTGCTGTTTGGTTTACTTGATGTGTTTAAAATTTCTATAAATAACGCCTGTTTAAAATCTGTCGTGCATGAGGCAGACTCTAAAATACTCAAATATTCATTTATTTATAAACTTTACACGTCACTTTGATGCGTTAGATAGAACATGGAATAGTAATTATAAATGTGTTACTCGTAGTTATCTCATTTATAATTAAATCATTGAGTTAAATGTACATGGGGATACTATGGTTAGTAGTTCTTGTCTCTCATTATTAAATATCTTTAACATTGATTAGGCGAAATTGACAAGGTTCAACTATTTCGTAAAGATGTGGAAAAATTATGGGAAGACATTTGTTATAATATGCAATATAATATTGTCTTGTAACGTGATCGGTACCATTTTAACGACAAAATGTTTAAGTTTGGTGTTTGTAAGAAGAGAAAATCCTTACAAGCTGAATTACAGCTGAAACAGGAACTTATTTCGAAAAGCTGGAACCTTGAAACCTTGGAAGTGAAAACAAAATTGCTCTGCTACGACTGAACCTGATATATTTCTAGTGATTTCTTACTAAACCAAAATACATATTATAATTAAAAGTAACGTTTGTAGAGAAAGTAAAGCATACCATCTTCAGTTAGGTCCATATATATTAAGACACTCCTGAGAGCGGTTTTCCTGATGATGCTCAGTGGGCCGAGCACGAAAATCTACTTAAGTGTAACATTATCGTAACGTTTACGTATTCAGGCAAACTATGAGCTATCTGTGCCACTATTGTATTAGATAAATGACAGTTTGTACTAAATACGTTAACGATGCGATTACGTTACACTTGAACAGATTTTCGTGCTCGGCCCACCCAATGCCCAAGTGAATAAGGCCTGGACTTTACGCTGTAATTTTTTATTGTATTATATGCAACAAATAAGTTTGTAGAGGTGGTAAGGTGAAGTCGCAGTTTAATTCCTAATGCACTTAAAGTGTTATTATTTAAAGTACTATTATTTATTCTGTGTTTTTACTGCGACCTCAGAAAGTGTTCGAAAGTTTTGACTTAATTGTGAACTTGTAGACTTCCACAGTGGGCCTAGCGCGAAAATGTGTAAGTACATAATTGACACCTAATGATATCGTTGACGTAAAACAATTGAAATAAGTCATAGTACGACGAAGCACGATGTTTTCTAATTTTTTTATGTATACTATACACTTTTCCCCAGATAATTCGTAATACGGACTCTGTGTTGCTTTCGTGATGGCGTTCTTTCTGTAGTAATGTTACGAGTTCGGAATTAACCATATGGATAAGCCGGCATTAAGGGAACATAGACTTTGTAGCTTTGATGAGTTTGTGACGATTTAGGAGATACTAATAAAACTGTTCTATTTAAATGGATTTATATTAACTAGGTGAAAAAACATATGCACTGCGATTTCTAATACTGACGAGCACGAGCTGTAGCACGAGTCGCCATCTGGCGGCACTTTCCCCGACATGCGCATGCGCATACGACAATTAGCTTTAGTCATTTTATAATGTTCTCATGTGCTAAATATACAAGACACATGTTGCATAATGCGGTAGGTATTTGACCTATTGAATAATGTTAAAATGTCATATTTGATGTGATGATTCCATGTATACATATATTATATAGTACTTAGGTAAGTTTACCGTCCGCAAATCAATCATATTTCCAATTATTTTTAACGATTGCTTCTTGTTGATTAGTATGTAAACTTAACGAGTGTAGGTACATATCGTGTAGTACTAGTACTCGTGTACTTTATATATCGTAGTCTGTGCAAAAAAGAAGGGTTCTGAATTTATGTCGCGTGTGTGCTTATTTACTGTTTTAATGTTAGTACATAAAAATCCGGATAAAATTGCCGCCTCACGAGTACCATACTTTGCATTAATATTTCTATTTACTAAGTAAAACAAATGTCTAGAATCGTGAGCCCTTAATGTATACACCACTTCTTCTTTTTCTA
The DNA here is from genome assembly GCA_917880725.1 of Selenia dentaria. NCBI lineage: Eukaryota > Metazoa > Arthropoda > Insecta > Lepidoptera > Geometridae > Selenia > Selenia dentaria. The sequence continues at coordinate 8,808,385 of OU862882.1, read as the reverse complement.
GCTAGCTTAGGAACTCTACATAAGCTTCTAAGGAAAACAGATTTGCATTTTGCGAAAAGATACTTTCTCTGTATGGCATGGATTGTCGATATGATAAAATTTGACTGTAATTTTACGATAAAGACATCCCGCGATATATAAGGTATTTGGTAATTCGGTATGCTAAAAAAAATTAACCTATGCCAATTCCGAAACCATTTCGAGATTTTATGTTACAAACCCTTATTTTTCTACTCTGACCTTTTAAAACGATAAGATGCCATTTATTTTAACAAAAAACGATGAAATAATTCGACTTTCATTGACCTCTAAATGACGTCACTTTTTTGCACTTTTGTTTTGATTGAATAGAGACTTACGAATTAGTAGGTGTCACTGTCAAGTGTTCTAGTTTCTTTTTTTTTACTCGCGTGCTTTTCTTGGCTCCTCAACGCAACTACATATTTGTGCAAAAAAGTGACTGAAAATAACTACTGAATATAAAACAAAAATATTGAAATTAGTTTCTTATAATGACCTAATCTACGAAATAAAAATATAAAAAAAATACCAAAAAAAAACTTTACATACCGAATTAGTGCACAATATTGAACGGGGTGTTTTGGAATTTGGAACAATGGTTATTACCTGCGGAGCAATGAATATGGGTTAATAATAATAAAAAAAAACAAGCATTTTTACTCTTCACTATAATGACCAGTTATCGATTCCAAACCACCCTATTCGACATTGTGCACTAATTAACAATGACCTTATATAGCTATGGCGGCTCATGCCGAAATACAAGGTAATTATGATAGATAAAATCAGTTTATCGTCATGACAAGTAGGTACGAGTATAATGCACTATTTAATTATTTATTAATTATACACTGCTGTTGTATGTGAAATGTATATGGAATAACGTAAACAAATGTGCTTTTCTCGTGACCTCGCTATTGCAAATAATTGCAATTAAGCGAGTCGGTATGTCAGGGCAACCGACAGGCCAACGTCATAGCATGCGATATGAGCTCTATTATCGCAACCGATAAGCCAAACCCCATTAGATTGCACTAACCACTTTCTTTATCAAAGCATACAAATGTTTGACGGATTACTTACTTGTACCTACCAAATCGTCCACAGTCAGGAAGTGTTTAATTATATTTACCTACTAGCTGCGCCCCGAGGTTTTACCCGCGTGGTGATGGATGATGATGATGATGAAAAGTTTCGTACGTATTCTACATCCAGGGCTCATCTACCGCCATACCAAATTTCACACTCGGGTGTGACCGCGGGGCGGAGCTACATTTTGAATCTTGCTTTGTAAATATTTTTTGATTATACATCACCTCTATAAGTTTATGCCTATTTATTTCCATGCATGGTTGTCTGGAAGAGGTCGCTCTGAGCGATAAGACCGCGCATTGTGACACTATTAGTTTTAAGCATTTAATTGCAGTAAAATATTTTTCTTTACAATTGTTTTCTAATTGTTTGTAATGTATGTGTAATGTAGTGTTTCAATAGAGAGTTTATCTATCTACGAGTATCCATCCTATTCCTACGCTCAGGCTCAATAGCCTCGATCAATATCGCAAACACCTACCAAAGCTGCGTCAACCTACACAATTTATAATCGTACTAATATCTACTGTGCAATATCCCGCATTTGCGCATTTGGGAAAATTGAAAGCTCAGCATCCGGTATATAATTACCACTAGACATATAATATGGGTATCATAATCAGCCCATTATAATCCCACTGCTGGTGCTCGAGCCTTCCTGTCAGAGAGAGAGGAGTTGGGTCAAAGTCCACCACGTGAGCCCAGTGCTGCTTGGTGGATAGGCCAGTGGCCAACCCATGTCGAAGTTTTCAAACCGCCCGAAGGCCTTCGACATAGTCTAACGACTGTTGTACTAAGACAAACAACAGACGGTTTAACGTGCTCTCCGAAGCACGGAAGCGCTCAGTTAAATAATGCCACTAGCGGTCACCCATCCAAATTGATCGGTTAATATGGGTATATAAATACGAGTACCTACCTAACCAATGATAACGGTTAGGCCTACCTTCAATATAACGAAAGTATCCATGCACGTGATAAGGAATACGAGACATGTAACAAGTGGTGCAATAACGGCGGAGGCGATGCGACGGGGATACGATCGATAGGGGTAGCGAGGTGGAGACAGGGGGTGGGGTGCGTCTCCTCACTTACCCACGTCAGCTGTGCCCGGCTCGAGGGGGGTGCGGCGCCCCGGCCAGCTTCCAGCCTGTCCTGACGCAAATAGCCCCAGCCTCTGTTATCACTACATGCCCATAACGCACTCAGCTACTTCAAATAGAACATACAGTTAAAAATATATTTTTATAAATACAGATAAATAAAATGTAAGTGTCTGTTTTTTTTTTCACTAAATGCATATGAAAGTACTAGCTGCGCCCCGCGGTTTCACCCGCGTGGTGATGGATGATGATGATGATGATGATGAAAAGTATCCTATGTGTTAATCCAGCGCCTCATCTACCCCCATACCAAATTTCATCAACATTAGCCCCCCCGTTTGTGCGTGAAAGAGTAACAAACATCCATACATCCATACATACAAACTTTCACGTTTATAATATTAATATTTATACTAGGATATACGGTACTTGCAAAAAATAGTTTTTAAACCTTTGTCTGTTTTGTACCGGCTAATCTCTGAAACGTCTGGCACGAATTTAACGGGATTTTCAATGGGAAATAGCTGATGTTATGAGGAATAACTTAGGCTAATTTTATTTCATCATGCATCATCACCACGCGGGTGGAATGCGGGGCGCAACTAGTCTACAGCTACACTAATATTAAGAAGAGGAAAGATTGATTGATTGATTTGTAATGGATAAACTCAAAAGCAACTTAAGCCATTTTGAAAATTCTGTACCAGAAGAAAGCTATTTTATTCCTGAGTGACATACGCTATATTTCATGCATCGTCATCTTCATGCCTCACCACGCGGGCACCAACCGCAGAGCGCAGCTAGAATAAACTAATTTAGATATGTACTGTTCTGGCCAATGGCTATTACCGGTTCTATTACCATTCTTTGAAGTAGCTCTTTTTTAATATTTATACTTAAGTATGCAGTGGGCCGAGAACGAATATCTGCTTAAGTGTAACGTTATCGTATCGTTTACGTATTCAGTACAAACTATGAACTATCTGTGCCACTATTGTACTAGCTAAGTGACAGTTTGTACTAAATACGTTAACGATTGCGATTACGTTACAATTAAACAGATTCGTGCTCGACCCATTACTGTTATGATTTACGTAGGTACTTACTTCTTTTAGGACATAATAACATTTTACTTCGTATTAGGTACCATAATAGACTTACGTAGGTGTTAAAACTAACGTTAAAATATAATTTGAATGATTTTGACACATTAAATTATTCGCACATTTTTTTTAATCAATAAATGGAACCGACTGCAACACTAAAAAGTGTGAAATAACTTGTTGAAGTCAGTACCATGATAGTTCAAAGTACCAATCATCACAATATTGTGTGCTGTGCATGTTACCGACTTCGACAAGTTATTCACACTTTTTAGTGTAGGTAAAAAAAATCTCCCTGTTTAGTGACCCTTACTAATGACGGGATCGATTGTCATTCACCGTCAATGATGAGTATTGGAGTGTAATTCAAAAACTACTAGACCGAATTTGATGAAATTTAAATGAATATAATATGTACTCTACCAAACAAAAAACATATTTTGATAATCGGTCCACAAATGAGGGAGAAATCAGTGAAAATACAGAAAAAATTACATACAGTCGAACATATAATCTCCTCCTTTTTTGAAGTCGGTTAAAAAGCATAACAGTATCTAGCTAGATTCGGCAGGATTATAGTAAACGTTGCAGTTATCCATCCACATCTATAAATCTCTCGGGCGCTGGCTCAGTGTCTGCGTCTGGGTGTCATGACCTCTACCGCTTTATTTTCGTACGCATGCGTTATCAATGAATACGATCTGATGCTGATGCGAACTCTCGGAATATCTCGCGTGATCTGTGCCATGGCATGAACCACTATGTTCTATTAAACTACTACATTTTGTTGTACCATTTGTCCCTTATGCCCTACCACCTGGGCTAGTGACGCCCTCTTTAATGCCACAGACGACGGAACTAAAGTGGCGAAATTCTATTCAAGCTTGATTTAAAGTTGTAGACTTCTGCAACTCTGCAACTTTAAATCAGGCTTTAATCAAAGTGGTACCATTGACACGAACCTACATTTTGTTGTACTGATGCTGGTAAACAATCTCCATTGTACCGTATGTCTAAATGTTATAAAGATAATTTTTATATCATTGATATATTTAATGAGAATGTATAGTATTTTTAATGGATGGTAGTTTTAGGAAGTCAGTGTTTGACCAACTGAAAAAAAAGAAGATATCTACAATAGGTTTTTAACAGCTGAAGTAGCATTTGACACTTTGTGAAATATCGCATGTTTATTAAAGCTCTTACTATACCGTGATAATTAAAACAAAAGATTTATGAATGAAACTCGCGTAAATTTACGTCTCTGGTACGCAAAGGGTTAATAATTAATGTTAATCTATTCCTTTCAGTGAGCTAAAATGTGCACTTAAGAAATGAAGATATTTTGTCTTAGATTATAAACTGTAGTCTTATTCTCAGCACTCGTATATAAGTATATTAGGAATTTGTGGTTAACATCGTTGGTGCTGCAATAAACCTACATGTCATTTTTGTTAGTTTTTTTACTTAAATCTATTGCATGAACTGTTTGTTGATCCATGAAAATATACAAACATTTTATTGTAATAACAACGTTATTCCTAACGTTGTCCTAACGGTGTGATTTGTCTCTATTTCCCAGGCTATTATGTATCTTAGTTGCAATAAAATGTTGATTGAAATCCAAAAAAAATGGCGGGTCTGTGTCATTTATGTCAGCTCCAGTCATTACTAAAATTTTTGCTTAATGGAGTTGTCAAAACTGACACTAACACTACCGACTTCCAAAAAAAGAGGAGGTACTTAACTCGACTGTATTTTTTATGTTTGTTACCTCATAACTTTTGACTGGGTGAACCGATTCTCAAAATTATTTTTTTTTGTTCTAAAGCTGGTGCTTCCCGTGTGGTCCACCATTTAAATTTCATCTTATTCGTTCCAGTAGTTTTTGAGATACACTCCAATAACTGAATAGAATGAAACTTGTTCAAGATTTCAATCAACATATGATTCTAGCTGAGATATCTACTTGCCCTGCCGTTCATACACATTGCAAATGTACTTACGTCGTTGAAATAGGTTGATTCAATTGAACTCTCACAACATTACTCCATTCGAGTTATTTACTCTTAACGCCAGTAAGTGGTATGTTTGTATCGTTGTGATAATGATAACGAAATACCAAGCTGTTCTCTGAATTGTTGCGTACCGAGATTATACCTACTCTAGGTACAATATAGATACACGTGTATATATATATAACTAGCTGCGCCCCGCGGTTTCACCCGCGTGGTGATGGATGATGAAAAGTATCATATGTATTTGCTTCCCCGGGATATAATACACAATATACACATAGAAAACAGTACACTTGTATGAGTTTTATTGTAATATTAATTTAAAATACTAAAGTAGAGTATAGTAGAGTAGAGATAGAGATATAAGGGTAGGAGCGCTGTATGCTGAAATACAGCTGATGAGCCTAGTTCAGCAACAGATAATCTAGCTTAAAATGTAAATAAACATCTAGTATTATTATTAGGTAATCTATAACCTGGTGGACCGACGACCTCATAAAAACCGCGGGGAATCGCTGGATGCAGCAAGCGAGTAGCCGGTCCAAGTGGCGTTCTATGGGGGAGGCCTATGTTCAGCAGTGGACGTCTTCCGGCTGATAATGAATCTATAACCTTGCCAAATTTTATTATAATCCATTCAGCCGTTTAGGCATGTTAAGGTAACAAACAGACGGAGAGACAGTACCTTAAAATAAATAAAACGAGTTTAAGTTACTTCTACTCTGCTATCTGTCAGTAAAAGTAAAAGTAGAACCAGTCGTTTCAGAGATTAGTCGGAACAAACAAACAGACAAACATTTTAAAAGTTATTTTTTTTATCTACCGTACATACTTTCATATGCATTTAGTGAAAGGCTATTCATATTGGAATTACAAACAGACACTTCAATTTTATTTATCTGTATGTATGTATAGATATTCGTATGTTACTGACACGAGCCGTAACCGCTATCAATTTTTAAACAATTGATAAAACTGAATATACCAGCAAACTACCGCGTGGTATATTTAAGTAGTATTATAGTTCTATGTTAATCTTTGTTTTTAGGGTTTCGTATACGAGACTACTGGACCCATTATTAACTCTGCCCGCCTGCGTGCCTGTCTGTCCTTTAAAAGGCTGTATCTTTTGAACGGCAACAGGTAGCCAATTGGAATTTTCACAGAATGTAATGTCACAGCGGATTTTTTACTAATCAACAACTTAAACAAAAGTGTTACATGTTACTCATGTATTCCTAAGAAACATTCACACATATTTGATAATGTTTTAACATTATCGAAAAACAGTTTGTACATACAAATAACAAGTTTGGTGTTACTATAGTGGAAACGAAACGTAAATAGTAAAAAGTTCCTACCGAAGTGCGCGTGGGGCTCGTGCTACGGATATAATTAAATAAAACAAATATATGGTGGTGCTAAAGTAGGTACGGAACCCTTGATGCGAGAGCCCGAATAGTACTAGACCAGTTTATATAATGAAGTCGAATTTGCTACGCCCGGAGAGCGATAATTGCTCAATAGTATCATTATTATAATAAATGTCTGCTGTGGAATTTCCGGATGGAAAATATGTATGAATTTTTAATAGTATAGATTCAATCAAATCACTGCTCTTAACAGCACAAACATTAGTCAGTTTATAAAAATATTTTGATCAATGTTTCCATTCATCCTTATGCTAGCTAGACCTAAAATGCGTTTTAAGGACAGTTGCCAGAACATGCAGTTAATGTGTCTGGCGACAGATTTTCAATCTGCCTAGGATCTAGCTAGAGTACTAAAATGTGCCCTATCACCATGCTGTGGATTACCAGAAGCGCAAACCTGAGCTATCATGCAGCGACAAGGTTGCTACACAATTTAAAAAACTCATATTTTACCAATTAGTTAAATGTATTATGTTTCTTACTCATCTCTCGTATTTATACATTATACCGACTAATTGAGCGATTCAAATTATTTACTCCTATCGTTGGTTCGTTTAAAGTTAAGAAATGAGCATTTTCTGGGGCGCTATTCTACTATTGCACGACGTTCAACAATCCATCCCGCTGCAACGGCAGTTCGACTCTGGCCGTTCGATAATTAGCCAAAAAACCATTCTACTATTTCTGTAGACAAATTGGAACGTAACGTCACGTAAACGTATCGTAAACGCTACTATATAATAGTTAAATATTAAACACAAATTCGAGTTAGTGTCGTGTTCATGATCTATCGAGTTACTTTAATATTAAATATTATTCAATCGTTGGCGTCAATAGAAACGTAACTGCACTGTTCTTCAAAAGCAGAATAAGAATGTGTGTAAGTCAGCTACGCTTCGATTGCAGTTGAAACAAATTTAGTGGGAATCGGCCCCTGGGCTAAGAGCCATCTCGCATGGCAATGTTTGCAGTGTACGCAGTGTGTAGGTAGGCAACAATTGAAATGTCTCGACTGTTTAAAAAAACTTTTCATTGTTACCGGCGCGGCGGCGGCTAGGCGCATCACGATGGCTCATGTTATCCTGTATCGCACACAATGCCCGACTCGGACATTACTATGCTATGTGCTCGACAATCAACGTCGCGTGCTTATCCATAGAACTCTCTACATTAACAATTACATCTTAGTATATAACGACAACTGTTTGAATGAGTGCATGTATCGTTCAAGTTTCGTGATAGGCAGGCATTGAATAAACACCACTATAGTTGCCGTTGCGAATTACGCCGAAAATATACTTATTCTATTTACAAAACACACTGCCCCGCTCATCTATCTCCGTTCCAAATTTCATCAATCGTTTGAGCGTGAATAAATCACAAACATATAAACTCATGCGTTATTATAAATATACCATCTAAATATAAAGGGGAAAGTATTTTTATATGTTTGTAAGGAATAAACTAGAAAACGACTGAACGAATTTAAAAAAAAATACCACTTGAAGGCTACATTATCCCTGAATAGCATAGGCTATGAATTTTGATTCTTCATCATCATCCGTCAGCATAGGATTAAAACTGCAGTGTGCAGCTGGTCGTATAAATGTACGCCCATAACGTCAACGAATTAGTTAAGAAGGCCTGGCAAGGTAAGTGACTAAGCTTGATGTAGTACCAGTAGTAGTACTTAGGTAGCTTTAAAGTCTCACCAATGACTAAACGAAAAGACCGCCTTAGATTTTATATGAGCATGTAAAATGAGTTAGGCAGAGCCGGTACTATAGTAACCAGATTACTGGTATACATACTTATATACATACACACCCGGGCCAGGCCGGGACCAGCGGCTCAGAAGGCAGCGTAGCTACCAACTGCGCCGAACGGCCAGTCAGGTGGATTGTAACGTGATACTTTGTATTATATGTAGAGAATTAATTAAAAACATTATTCACAACAGTTTACACGATAATCTGTTTCATTAATTGTAAATAATGCACACATGTATGATTAACATGATCCGGCTCGTAGGACTAAAATATGGTTTTATTAAATAATTTCGTAATTAGTTTAACCGCTCTATATTCCTAATCAATTATTCAGGTATGTAGTTGTTAATCCCAGTTAAGTTTAGTCTCTCGAAGATATGTTTGTAATGGTACATATATGAAACAGTTTTAGTTTTTGTAAAATAATATGCAAATCCTAATGAAGAAGATAGAAATGTGTCTTACATCCACAGTTTGATATTTGTACGAGACGAGACTAATAATATTGGAGATATGCTCGTCGGCGCCAGGCTTCATTGCTCTTATTTAGCGTACACGGTGAATGTACGATTGCGCCCATTAGAATAACATCGCAGCTGTCATCGCACCAATAGGTTCAACGCAAAGCGCGGCTATACCACTTCAAACAAGTCATCTGAGTCCATGCTCTATTTTAGTATCTGGATGGACATCTCTTTGAAACGTAATTGCAGTGCCAGTCGGCCTAAGATGGCATGTTCATGTGATTGTTAAATCACTTTACACTGATGATCGTAACAGCTGAGTGTCAGCTACATACATATACTTCCTAATCTGTGGTGTCAGCTGGCGAACAGTAGCGTTGGCGCGGCCTCGCTCCCATAGTCTGACTAAATATCACCCTATAACGGTGAGTTCATCGCCTAAACTATATGCGTTATAGTTTGTCGTATAATTAAGCTCGAAGCTCACGGTTCAAGGAGCGCTGCGCAGACATGCGTCCAAGACAAATTGAAGAGCGGAATCGATTGGAGATTGTTGTGAAACAGCTTTAAGTATAGTATCATCCATACAATGTAATGGGATTCTATAAAGGAAAGGCGTAGGTTAGGTAATCTCTAGACTGTTGTAATGCAATCATTCAAATAAGTTTTATATTTTTTCCTTTCTAAGTGGTCTTATATGCAGTTGTGTTTTCATAAGCCGTAGAGCGGTCAAATAGAGTGGGCATTCAAGTAGTCTTAGGAAAGTCAAATTGAGTAATTAGTGTGAATACCATACACAGAGTACTATTATTTGTTCTGTGATCAACGGTCTCTGATGTCATATTATGTTCATTTACTAATCCACTGATCACACTATTTCAATATTAAAAATTGAGTATTTATACGTACAAATATAAGTACTTATAGGTTATAGGTACATAATGTCTGTACATATTATGTATACTTTGTGCTAAGACATAAAGTAGGTACTCTAGCGAGTAACGCTTTGAATCCGGACGCGGGGCCAAGAATTGTTCCATTCAAGAAAACAATCTTTACATGCGGTGTAGAATGTGTAAAAGCAACGCCATGCTACATGGTACAGAATCAGTAGGTTGTTTGAGAACGGGCATGTGAAAAGCGAGTCGAGTAGTAATTAAAAGGTTGCCAGCGAAGGCCGCAAGTTCCGCGTAGTGTCGCAACGCGCGGTAGCGAGCGCGGCGCGGGCGCAGCAGGCCGCTCACCTCGCCGCGCAGGCTGCGCCGTAGTACGGCGGCCGTACTCGTTGCTGCCGTTGGGTCACAAGTACCTTCGATTCCTTTCTAAAGTACTTTCTACATCTTACACACTTGCCCGAGTTCTTCGTATCGCTTGCACTTCCGAGCTTCGGTTTACCTTCACGCTTTTCCACCATTCTAATCCACCGCATCGCAACTTATACATTTGCACAAAATTTTCCATTGCTGGGAGTGTTGTAGGCGGATGCGATCCCTCTGCACGTATTTCGCGGTCCAGTTAGCTATGGTAGTGTGTGTGCTGTGCGCGTGCATTCTACATCAGCCAGCATTCCAATAGCAGCGCGTCATACGCGATTGTGCTTCGATGCGTTCGCTATTTAGGATTCGTGCTGACTACATCGGCTCTCTTTGTTCTTCGATCTTAATTGCAACATTGTGATACGATGAAATGTTTAATGCATCTCATTTTACTCGTTACATTGTGAGACGAATCATAAATCATTCGACAAATGAGAGATATCAAAAAGAAATCGAAAGTGAAGCTTCGTTGCACAACTCTATTGTCCTCACGTTTGCCGGCGCCGCGGTGCTGGTATAATCTTGTATCGTATAATTCATCCGCAATTCTCGAGTAAGTACCCGACTATCGAGTCGACGATTGGTAAGTACTTTAATTAGAGCCGATAGCGATATAAATCGTAGTGCACGTCGTTCGCAGAGTTAGAAAGTGCGCGTGATGTAACAATGCGCTCCAGAATCCACTCCAAATCGTGACTGATCTGATAGTTCCACCCTTCGCGGCTCGCTGCCTTCGAATACTTTCAATGCATTGCGACTCTTACTTTATTATTTTTCCGTTGAACTTAAACATTTATAGTCATCATAACATAACAGGCGGAAGTATTCTCTAAAGTTCAAAATAGTTTACGCAATCTTTGATCTTGTCTTCTATGAAATTTTGCATAGATATTTTAAATGTCATCTCTGTATCTCAAACAATTACCATATATATGTAATTATTTACATACACATAGCGCGCAGAACAGGTGGTCGATGGGCCAGAAGGTTCTGGAGTGGTGACCACGGACCGCCAACCGCAGCGTAGGTCGTCCGACACCGACACGGTGGACATACGACCTGATAAATGTCGCAGGACGACGTTGGATGCAGGCCATTTCCAACCGGTTCTTTTGGCAAATTATGGAGGAGGTATATGTTCAGCAGTGGACGTCCTACGGCTGAGATGATGATGATGAAGAATTATTTATGTACCATTAATATCTCTAACAATTAACGACTGGGCCTCACCTACGTGGTCCTTAAAATGTTATTTAAAATGGTAATTGATTATCAATTTATATAAATTCTGTAGTCTGCCTGTAGTACTTTCACGATGTAAAGGTTTTTCAGATAAGAATGTGTCGTATAAGAGAAACTAGCGAATGAAGTAAAGTTTCGAATTAGGGAAAATGTAGACTCCAAAACGGGCGCGTGAAACGCATGTAATTTTGTCCTTTTTAGGGTACTCAAAATGAAAAAAGCCCTTATAGGACCACTTTGTTGTCCGTCTTGTCTGTCTGTCAAGACTTATTTTCTCCGGAACGCGAGAGGTATCAAGTTGAAATTTATATTAATCAAGCTGCGCCCCGACGTTACACCCGCACATGGATTATCATCCATCACCACGCGGATGATGATGGAACGTATCCTATGTGTTAATCCAGCCCCTGATCTATCTACCTCCATACCAAATTTCATCAAAATTGGTCCAGCCGTTTGAGCGTGAAGAAGCAACAACATCCACACTGACAAACTTTCGCCTTTATAATATTATTGTGATATTCGGGTCCACGGTCCCTTTCAACTGTGAAACAATCAAACTTGCAAGTCAACGCGATCAAAAGATATGACAGTTTATGTGCATACTTTGCGATTTCACAAAGGAATTAAAACCTACCAATACCAAAAATCTTAAAATATATTATAAATTGCACTATACCAATATACCAGTTACCTTCTCGTTGACCTAATATCATGACATGCAGTTTAATGACAACAAAAGCGAAAATACTATTACACATATTATGAGCGCTAGTTGCAGTAATCGTTCCTAGGATCGAACGGCAAAGTTAAGTTTGTCGGAAAAAGTCTTCGATGGGCGAACTATTGAACTTATATACTTACATACCTTACCTACAAGTATGTATATACGGGACCCTTGGTGCGGGAGTCCAACTCGCACTTTCCCAGTTTTGTATAACTACGTGTCAGAATTAGTACTAGTTATGGGTCATAATGATATTAAATTTACATGTTTGCGCAAAGTACTTAGTGTATTTTTAACGACCTGAGACATAACTGAATGAAACATTTGAATTGCGTCATCGTTTTAAATTCCTAAATCGGTAGTTAGCGCGATGATGGGTATTTTGTTGGTATTTTGTCACAAATCAAGTCATATATGACAACTGATTAACATAAATGCGGGTTATTTGCAGTGCAGATAACAGTTTACGGTTTCAATAGGTATTGCAACATTTCAAACGTGAACGGTATGTTGTTCCACATAAGTAAACCCACAAAATATTTTCCCCAACGATAAACTTTTTTTTGTATTTATTAATCGTTTGCGTCATTTAAAGAAAAACTTGTCTAACTCTCGTATGTAGCATATGTAGCCAATAAAAACCTATCTTAGTTGTTCTGCGTCACCTTGTTACGTCAAACTCGTGCGTCAAACACACAAACTTCGGAGATTGTGCCGAGTTTCGTTACTTACAATTTGATTGAGGAACTGCCACATTACCTACTGCTCCTCGAATATCCTGCGTGAGTCAGAAAAACTATATAATAGGCTGTATTGATAGGAAACCACTCTTGAGCTGAGAACGGATGTTAATTTATTTATCGACATGAACAAACATGGTGGATATCATTTGTGTCCAACATCTATACACATTGGACTTGTGCATATTGTAGGTGACCCAGTAGGTACCTGGGTCACGTCACGCGCCATGAGAAATACGATCATGCAGGGTAAAATCCAAAGACGTGTCTACGTCCAAAGACCAGGCAGAAAACGTACCTCATGGCTCAATAATCTCCGGACGTGGTTCAACATGAGCGACACAGGTCGCTATTTCGGGCAGCAGCTTCTAAGGTCCGAGTAGCCTTAATGATAGCCAACCTCCGGTAGGAAATAGTTAAGAAGATATTGTAGGTGTGCACAAAACACACATCTCATTCATCCTGTTTTACACGTATTCGTTAGAAAAGTAGAACTCGTTCCTCATTTCTATTTCTAACCAATAACATATTTACATGATTCAGAATATAATTACGTTTCGTAACTAGTGCTAAATGCTTACCTACCCTCTTTCTAGCTATGGGTAATGATCGTCCCAGTGTTCTCAGCAGGGCAGAACGTTTGACGTTCGCTCATGGTCAAAACTAAAGCTTTACCAGCCGGTAAGAGTTTCGATTGAGTCGGTGGATAACTGGAGCCGAGTAAATAGACGTGCCTTTAACACTTCTAAGTCTCATACCATGTAACTACATCTTTTTGCATCTTTATAAGAAGTCTAGGCTCTAACTTGAATATGGCAAACAAAAACTTGGAGTCATCTTAGACGACCATATTGATTTCCTTGACAATGTTGTCAATATTTATAAAATACAACCCTAGGGTATAAAGGAAGCCTGTTTTACAGTTTCTAGATATAAATGTGTCATTCACAATGTACATAACGCTTTCGTTTCTAGCAAGTTAGAATTTGTGATCTGGGATCTCTGTGAAGCCTAAATAAAGACCATAATTAGGTTGCGCTAGAATTTAAAATCTGAGTAGAACTTCATGTGAGATGCCGTATTCAGTTCAAAAGACATGCTTTTGATACATGTTTTGATTTTTATAGCTTCTTAAAGGCTAGGTTTAATTGAAATGAGTCACGTCTACAGCACGTACCTCTCGACGAAATACTTTCGCTGGATGCTTTAACACTTTTCACTGGATTACATCCGATGTCGAGATGAGGTTTATTCTGACCTACATTTGCATTTGTTAGAATAGGATAATAACCCATAAATATAGATGCGGATTACTTTTTATTTCATCATCATCATGGCGTGCGCCTCCCGCCGTAGACTGGGGTCTGATTTAACTATAAAGTCGCAATTTCACGTACCCGCACTGTGCTAGATAGTGTTAAGTCTACGTCACATGTTTATTGTTACATAAACTTCTACTGTTGAAACACGCAATTATCGTGTGTTTGCTATGGTTTAGACTGTAATGCGAACGTCCTCAAACAGCCGTGAACTTGAAAACGGAAATTGAATTAGCGGGCTCGAATTTTCAGGAGAGCCAGGAGTTATAAAGTAAGGGCTAGGCAAGTTTCATTCATAAATATATTGTTGTTTACGTAAAATATTATCAACTTTGAGAGACATCAAACAACTTTAGTAGTTATTAGTAATTGTATTTCGAAATGGTATGAAGTTTTATGTAACAGGAGTGTCATAACAATTGGAGTTATGGTATGTATTATGGAATTTACCAGTCTCTTCTTGTCACCCAATCACCCACTCTATACAATCAATCCATCAATACATGCATTTGGGCACTATGGATACAATAATATATCAAAAGTTTGTATTTCCACTACTGAGTTAAGATCAAATACCAACTGAAACATTAAATTATTCGATCTAAATAACTCTAAATACTTTGTTTCTTGCTTGCTTATATTTTTAGTGAGTATAAATATAAGTAGATACTTGTAGACCGTCTTCGTCTTGGGATATATAGAAGCTCGCTGCACTTAAGGTTCTAATCAATTCTTGAATTCTACTATGGAGATTAACTATAGAGCAATTATTTTTCACTACGAATTAAACGTAACCTTTTCGTATAGGTTAGCATGACTAATGTTGGTAGCTAATTATTTTCTAGAAACACGTCTCGCTCGCCTTTAACCTCTTGGGAATCCATGTGAAAAAACCGCCTGAGGCCATAGCACGAATAATTTGCGAATATTCGAGTCGTAAACGTAAACAATAGAAACGCGACGCGCTTTATCTTGAACACTATTATAAAGAAATTACAAATATCCGCCTTACTATGAAACGATAGTCCCAAATTTAAACCTTGGTTTAAAGGAATTTACCATACAAACTTTGCTTAAGCCATGCTTTAAACTCGGGACTATCTTTACTAGTCCAGGTTTTATGATAAAGTGGTATGAGTTATTTTTTACCACAGATGTAGGTACTAGCTAAATGGTATAGGTATTTGTACTGAATTCAATTGTTTTACGTCAACGAGAAACTTTTGCAAATTTTTATGGTATAAACTTACCATCTAGCCTAGTGATTGAAGTAGAACTAGCTGTAGTATCCTACGCTACTTATGACGAGGAATCTCCCAAACTCCTACTATCTATGTAAACTACTACTATATATCTATTATCCATGGTACCTCTAAATATGTTATTTCATAAATCATGGGCCAAGTTACATTATTTTAGTAAAGGTTAGATTGATTTGATAGATAAATAACACTTAACCCTACGCTGTCGTGTCCTAAAATACTGACCGTAACTAAAACTTAATTGACATACCTTTACGTACCTATGAATAATTTGACTTATATCAGATATAAATGGGTCACGGAATTATACAAATAGCAGAAGTAAACGGTTATTTTAATAGAGAGCCATCGATAACGTCGATGTATGTGTCTAAGCTAACGCAACTGAACAATGATGGAAATTCACATATTACGTCAAATCAGTGAAAGAGAGTAAGAAGAATTTCTAAAGTGGTTATTAAATTTATATTCTCTCAATAATATTCACGGACTTATCTTTCCCAAAATAAAATGATTGCTAATTTTGTCACGAGGTGAATTCTAAATCAGCGACATCGATATTGAAAATAAAAACTTCAACGCAAACGTTTTCTAAACCGGTTCATATACCACAATCATGTGTTGCTCCTACTTCGTATCTGTAGATGGTAGGAATCCCATATTCTAATCGATAGCCAATATTTCTTTAATCAAAAAAGATTAATGTACTTCATAAATCCCAATACCAATAACTGGAAGTACGATTTGGTTAGACGTTAGCAATTAATTGTCTTTATTTCGTATTAAATCAAGTGTTCGACTGCGTGTTCGATCTGTCGACAACTGGTTTATTGACATTCAGTCCGGTTGGCGCGGACCGAAATGAATCTTAATTCTCTGGCGTTGTCGTCATGAACACTTCAATATTCAGTGGACGATTTTATGTGGTCGATCATTAACTCCACCATAAAATGAATTGGCGGGTATGTGACGGTACAGTGAGGATAATAAAGATAATATATAGATGTAATTATAACTATATTTAATGTTATAACAGAACAGACATTTGAATATTGTGTCGGCTGTCTCGAACGAAACATTCTTCTGTTTTATTAAAATACTGATATTATGTGATACTAACTATAGTTTCTAATCGATTCTTATTTGAATGAGTTATGCGTCCGATAGGTTTGATCTAATAGATGATTTGGCATACAATACAAATACTTGTTTAATATATTAATGTTTTTATCCTAAGTACTAACGAATAATATTAAAGAGATACCATTGTCTAAAAAACAATAAAAAAATATTTGTATTTTTTTAATTATTACGCTAAATTATGGTTACGAAGCTAAGATATGAAATACAAAAATTAAATCATAGTTATGCGCTGTTACAAGATTAAATACTTGTCTTTGTAGTGATGTGCCAACATGCTATACAATCTTATATATATTAAAGTAAAATGAACCCCTATTTCTCCTGGTCGCGCTATAACTTGAGAATGGATGGAACAATCTCGCTAATTGTTTTTTTGTTGTGTTTATTATTGTCAGGAGAAGGTTATTAGGAAAGAAAAAACAAGAAAAGATGAAGGTTATGGCGAGGCCGAAAGCCGAGCCTACTACGCGAACGAATTCGCGGGGAGTCATTCGTTTTTAATTTTAAAGTTAATTCATACAAACAAATATTGAAACTCATGTCACTTTTGTCTTGGGTTGGTTGAAATAAGTAAATAATAGTGTTAATTACATTAAAGCATACCACGCGTCAACCAACAACAAACGACAAGATAGCATTATCTTTGCGACCGGACTTTACTTATTTGAATGTAGTTGAAAAAGCTATCCACGCAAAATTTGCCGACATATATATACATTACATACATACCTACATATACCTGTTTAATTAGGTAAGTATGCATATTATGCACGCTGGTTATAAGACAATGCATATGCTTTTCCTCTCGCGGCGTTGCTCTTTGGAGGTCTTCGCGGTGACATCATGATCTTTGACCGGATGAATAAAACAGAAGGCGAGTTGTATATCTAACTATGCGTGAAATTTAAATAAGCTTTGTCTACACGCCGCGGTCTCGGTATGAGCGACGACAGTGGCGGCGGCGGCGGCGGCGGCGCGGTGGGCGGCGAGAGGAGGCGCCTCTAAACCTTCCTCGTTACCATTACCAACTCTATTTTATCGCACAATCTTTCGCATGCCTTGTTTAATACACTTAAATGTTGTCGTGTTGGACATATAAAGTTTTTAATAGTGTTACACTTAAAATAACTGACATTTAAAGGGTTCATTACTAAGTCTTAGGTAATATTTTAAATGGTTCAACAGGTCCTAAGTGCTCTTGTGTAAATACTAGTCGGAGTGTAAATATTTTCTCACGTAATTTTCTAACATATGCTATAAGCTGTACCGCTTGGCTCTGTATGCGTGGGTAATAACTATACGAAAATAATTAGTTCCCAGAATAAAAAGTAGTCGTATGTGTTTTCCAGGTCGTCATCAAGGATAACCTGTATTAAACATTTCATCCATTTAACCACACACGTTGCAGTTCAGTGGAAAAGTAGGTTGATTTCTGCGAAATCTACTGTATTATTGGCCAAATATGGCGGATCGCGAGTCTACGGGTTTCGGTATCGAGGTTTTTCGTGAAAGAGATATATTTACATATACTTATTATATATGATAATGTACCTCATATTATTGTCATTATTTATGATGTGATTATTATAGTCAAGCCGGTTGAGGGTCACTTCTCACTCAGCGTCAGAAGCTGCTGCGGTCTGAATCTATCTGATCCAATTGAAATTGGGGTGATCTGATTGAAACTTTTAAAATATTCAACCACAACTACAAGCTGCTCAACCTAATAGACATACACCAAACGCAATCACAGGATCAATCCGGGAGCACCAAATCCAGCTCATTCTGGATCAGGCAAGAAGCAATAAAGCTACAAATCAAATCAAATCATGATTTGATTTGATTCAGCCACTTCAACTAGCATGGTTAAGAATAGACTGGAGAAAGGGCTCTTATCAGAAAGGAAGTCATTGCTCAATTTATGAATGGATTTCTGAACCAACTCTGCATTGAAATAGACATCAGCAAAGTGCTATTCGTCTACAATTACATAAATAAAGAAATACATATTTTTCTGTAATTAGAGGTGTACATTCTCCAGAGTTATATAATATATACAACAAACATAGATATATTTGAAGTAGGATTCATATATTTTCCTGCACTATGGATTCTGGATCATTTCGCTTTCTCTACATGCACAAGTAAACGCATAGAACCAGAGACTTCTAACCTTAACAAGAAACTAATTACGTACGAGTAGGAACAGACAAGTTGAATTAATGTATTGAAATAATTACACATTTCAATATTAACTACAACATAAGGGTAGGTAACCACCAAACCTTTACTGTCATTCACGTTTGTAAGAAGAGCCTTACTTTTGTAATAGAGTAGGATATTCTTTGTAGATACAATTTCAACGCCGTAATTCCCTTAAGGGACAAAAACAGAAAAAGTATATTTGTTTTAATATGTTTTGGCTTCGAAATCACATCACACCGGAAGTGATGATTCCCAATTTGGGAGAGTCCGTGGGTGCACACGTTTTGGTACAGTAGTACTACCTACCTAAAGGAACAAAGGGTCGGTTGGTGAAAAGTAGCGTTTAGGTAATTCTCGGTCGTTTTCACACGAGCTGTACCTGTGTGTGCGACGTCGTAGCGTAAATCAGCTACAATAGCTTGTAGCTACAATAACGATAAATTAACATGTTCATGCGTTTTTGCTTATTGCGTATTCATACCTTTAGCTTGCCTCATGCCGCGACTTGAGAGAATTACGCAGCGGAGATAGGGTTCGTAGAATGCGGAGACTAGCAAGCCTTTGTTTTGTTATAGATCGCGGTTGATACCGTGATAAGTTGGCTACGCTTGTCACATGTCAGCATAAATGAACAGGTTGCTGAATAAACTTGGTAAAAGAATCCATACAAGTACTTACATTTTTATTTTAAATTGACGAAACAAGCGATAAGTTTGCAAGTGGATACCTCGGACGGACGGATTAATGTTGGTATCCTTTTGCATACAAGCCTCTTTCTATCAATACGCCACCCGTCATTAAACGTTATTAAAGTTAAAGCCTATAGATTTCGATATATAACGGCAGTTTATGTTATAATAAAAAGAAAAAATATTTTAAGATCGGATTTGTGATTAGGGAAAAGGCCTTACATTTTTGTCCCCTCACCAGTCGACTGTCCATATATTAATGAAATTTCTATTGTGTCTGGGTCGTTCGACTAATGAAGTATTAAATTACTCTAGAGTATGTAAATCATTTAAACTTCTCCAATTCATCTTTTTAACGGTTGTGACTTTATTTGTTTCTGTATGAAACAGATAAGGATGAACTAATTCGAAATGACATTATTTCTTATATTTTTGTACTTTTTTTTTGCATTTCCGGTCGAAATGCTGGGACACTTACTTAACAGCCACTTATTTAGCGCGCCAAAATAAATATGAAAGGTTAGATCAATGACATTTACTGCGATACTTGCTTTAGCCCACATCAAGCTCCTGGTTGGTGATGCTATTCTCCTCAAAGTTTTTAAGTATTTATGGTATGGTGTTTCTATTTATCTTTACTTTTTACTTTTATTTTTGTATGTATTATAAAGTAATAACAATTTAGATAAGCGAGTTGGCTTAGACTTATTCTGCACTAGTCTGGCATCGGCGAGGCGGCTGTTGAGCAGAGAATTCTTTGACTAAGTTGTTTGAGTACATTCCATTACCAAATATTGAGACTGTATTGTAGTGTTAAATATACTAATATGTAGTGTTTAATAAACTAAATAAAAATCATAACTTATGATTTTTATTTAGATGTTAACCGTGAGGACCTGTAATTGGCTTTCTGTTGTTATTCCTTATGTTTAAAAAAATATATTGCTGTTGGTCTTCCTCAAATGTAAAAATAAAAAAATTATAAAAAGTAATATTTAATTTATGTTAAGCTATTGTGACCAGTGTGTCTAAATAAATGATTCATTCATTCATTCATTCATTCAAAGGTTCAATTTGAGTATTATACTTGCAACTTTTAGCTTGTGTACATAAATTCCCGCTTTTGATCAATGGTCAATAAGCAAATAACAACATATACAACACTAGCTGCTCTCCGCGGTTTCACCCGCGCGGTGATAGATTGTGATGATGATGATGAATCTTATATCGCCTATATTACTCCGGGTGAATGTAGCTTTCCAATGGTGAAAGAATTTTTGAATACGGTCTAGTACTTTTTGAGCCAATTAGTTACAAACATACATACAAATATTTCCTCTTTATAATACTCGTATTAGTACAACATGTACATGTCGACAAGACAATAAAAAGAAAGACAGCTGTTGTTCCAACTTTGAAAAAGATTCAATATAATTACGTATAGCTTTTCACCTAAGTTGATCAAAAGCGGGAAGTTATGTACACAAGCTAAACGTTGCAAGTAGAATACTCAAATTGAACCTTTGAATGAATGAATGAATCATTTATTTCGACGCACTGGTCACAATAGCTTAACATAAACTAAATATTACATTATAATACATACAAAAATAAAAGTAAAAAGTAAAGATAAATAGAAACACCATACCATAAATACTTAAAAAACTTTGAGGAGAATAGCATCACCAACCAGTGTTACTGACATAACAGAGAGCATTTCGAAGCAATTTTCCTGTTTCACCTCCTTGTACTCTGATGTACCTACTGAATACGAGTACTTACCGAACACAGCCAACACCGATCCAAAGAGTTACGAGATATATTGGTATAAGCGACGTTTTCCGCCGCCTACGCTCCGTTGTCCGATCAGTTCTATGAATGGCAGATTTGTTCCAGTGCACCGTGCAGCCGATAATATCATTGCGATTAGCGTTATTATTATATGAACAACGGAGAAATACAGAGATATTACTTGTAAAAAACCATATTTTCCAAAAAATTACAAGTTATTTCACCCTTTTTAGTGTTGAAGTCAGTTCCATTTATTGGTAAGTCAATATTTTTTTACCATTTTTAGAGACTTGCTACTTACGGGATCGATTGTCATTCAGTCAATACTATCAAATCAGCAAAATAAGTGAAACACTTTTCAGTTATTAGAGTGAGTGTAGAACTGCTAAACCGAATCAGATTAAATGTACCTACACGGGACCACTTTGGAAGTATACTCTACCAAACAAAAATTTAATCATCAAAATTGTTTCATAAACAACGAAGTTATCCACGATTACACATAAAATCATATATATACAAACCTTTTTTTAAGTCGGTTAAATAGGATTTTCCTGTTTAAGATATCCTATATGTAAATATTGAAAGAGTATCTCTATATTTGGGGGCATGGCAGTGCCCCACCAAGTCGAGCAAAAAAGAGGCACGGCCGTATCATACTTTTCTCGAAGCAGTTCAGGCCATTTTCGACCCCCGATAACTTCGTTGTGGATTTTCACGAAAAACTTTATTGCTGCCCTGCGGCACCACTCTCACGAGTTTCTAATTTTTTACAACGTAAGTACCTATAACAGCAGTTGGAATCGAAAATATGACAATATACGAATATTTCCATATCCAGTGCCTACATAAGCGACAGACAAGCATAAAGTAGAGAGAGAAATACCAATGTAGTTCGCCCCTTTAAAAATAGTAGAGCAGGGTAACGCGTGCTTCAAATGGGTAACGGGTGAGCTTTGCCGATTCGAAGTACAAACAACACAAGTTAGTATTAGTACCGTACTCCGCGTTCTTCCTGGGTTCATTCACGCAAACCGCGTGAATGAACCCCATTAAGGGCTGCTAATTGACCGGCACGGACACAATGGGGACACGCAACCAGCACTTACTGTAGGTGTATCATACGCGGATTGCTAACATAAATACGTACAGCTATGTGATTTGCAGTTACGTAGTTATTTCACGATTGCTAGAAATGTTTTTCTAGCTCTTTTCAATACGCTGAGTTGTATAATTTACAAGTAGTGCACTGAAAGCAAAGTTTGCGGACCGGATATGTGTTCTATTTAAGTAAATTACGAGTACTTACGAGCCGTTGGATGTATCCACATCAGCTATTTTGTTAGTAGCCACAGAGGTGTATGTACTTACCTCTTTCTTCCTAATATAGTTATTGTAATGATAATCTATAAAGCGATCCGAGCGATCCTGGGGTGTTTGGAACTTGTGTAGATAGAGACACAGAGATGAGGCGCGAGATGGGGAGTTCTTGCATCAGTCGACGGAAGAGGCCCCGAATCCTGTGAAAGATAAGCGCTCAGCCTTATCTATGACCTCATCTGCCTCATCGCTATAGACAATCGATTACGCTGTTATAATTTAGTCTAACCCAGAAGTATATATGTACTGCGGGGGGAAAAAAACTTAAGAATGGATATCATTAATTTAGTTCACTTTCCTAGATTTGTGTTTATTCATTTTTGACTTGTAATATTATTAAGTTTTCGTTATGGTTCACGAGTGCAGGCAAAGTGTACAAAAATCGTTAAGCGTTTTGTTTAGGTTTTCCGAAAGATTTAGAAGATTTTAGAAAGTTTCAGTAATGTCTCCGCTTTAGTATAGAACGTGGCTTATGCGAGGCAGTGACTTTCCGTATATACAATTTTCTCTATGGCAGTGACTTAACAATAGATTTATTTGTGTGACTTGACTCCGACTAATTGTCACTTGAATAATAATATAACTTGAAGTATGGCAAATATTAAACCGTACGAGTCCACTTATAAAAAAGCAATGAAAAAATAAACCCATTACATCAGCGTCGAAGATGCGCGATAACCAATTTCAAATCGAGAACATTCCATGTAAGCTACTCTATGACATTTTTTACACTGCGTTGCGTGTGCTGATACCTACTACACGGCAAAATAATGAATGCGGCATACTTCGCGCTCCATTTACGCTATCATGGCGGTGAATTAAAATTATACACGTTATTTATTTAGGTACAACATGTGCGAGATTGCCAATAGATAGCGTATATCTTGCTTATTGTTGTGTTGCGTGTGGCCAATGACCGCTTGGTGTGTGTGTCTATGTGTGTCATGTCACGAAACCAGAAGATGAACTGTACTCTGGGGAAACACTAGATTTGTTTGCTACAGTGTCGCGCCTTATCTGAGGAAGCTAGTGGTGGGAAGTAGGTTAGTGCCATACAGCCTTTTTAACAAAGTTAGAAGATATTGCAACATCCGCTTAAAAACAACTTTGGATCTTTGTATCGCGCATTTTAAGTAGGTACATATTTTCAGCCTACGCACATAGTTTTTGTATTATTTCGTTATTCAATGTATATTGGCTACCGTTACTGAAATATTGATTTACAACCTTATTAATATTGTTAGTCGTTAGAAATATTGAATGGTCTTTGATATTGTACTGAATTTCTTACATAAATGGAGCCGTCAAATCAAGCTGAAAATTTTAAATTCTTCTGTTTCGGTTTTAAGCTTTCCAGACAAAACACTTTAAACATTATGGCAGGAAGTAGTAGGTAAACTTCACTTCTTGTACTTACAAATCCAGAAATTCGCAAATATTTGGTCACCACACATATAAGTATTATGAATTTTGTTATA
The DNA here is from genome assembly GCA_917880725.1 of Selenia dentaria. Classification (NCBI taxonomy): domain Eukaryota; kingdom Metazoa; phylum Arthropoda; class Insecta; order Lepidoptera; family Geometridae; genus Selenia; species Selenia dentaria. The sequence continues at coordinate 8,784,090 of OU862882.1, read as the reverse complement.
TTAATAATAAAATTGTAGATAATAATTCAATTATAAATAAAGTCGTATGCCAAAATTTATTCGTGTGTTAACGTAAACTAGAGTTAAACCAATGGTTTAAACTAAAACATTCTTATACTTACATTTAAATAATTTAAAAGAAAACATAACATTATAGTCTCTCTATAATATTGTGATGTCATTTTCATCACATGTTCTCGTTGTATGTAACTTATATAAGTAAACTGAGCTGTTTGTGACCGCGACTCTACCTCTATTATGATACATACAGATTATAGTATAATCCAAATTGATATGAAATTAGGTTTGGATCAATTAGATACGAAATAAAAAAATTGAAAGTCAGTGGAATTATAGAGGCCATGTGTTGATGGGTTTACGATAAATCTGTTACTACACATCTCCGTATATCATTTGAGTAAAGTGATATTTTTTTTCTAACCATGGTGGCTAATAAAAAACATTTAGATTTTGATATTTGATATTCTTGCGGTAAATGTTAGAGAACTATTTTCTTTGAGTTTCGGCGTTAATATTTTAATACATTATTATAAATTTTCGACGAAGCGACACACACATATATGCATATAAACTATATGCAATATAAACATGTACACAAATAAAATAACACATTTTATTTTAAAAAAATTATAAAGGCGGAACATATCGTTGAAAGCGGTCTCTTGCAGTAAGTCGCACAAGTGATATAGGTACTATATATATACTATATATACTAGAAAAATACATTGTACACATAAAAAAACTTAATACATTATATAAAAAAAAAATGCTACAGCACATATTACGGACTTATTGCTGAAAGCGATCTCTTCACCAAACTTTTTTATTTTATAGTCATTTATACCTTAAGAGGGTTGCATATAGCTAGTACTTTCCATGCTAAAAGAGAAAACTCTTTTCTACCTCTTAACATTGTCCGATTTCAGTGATTTTTTTTCATGGAATCATGGTATTGTTTACTATGCCCGTACGTTTTGATTTTTTCAGTATTAAAAGTACTATAATTTTCCTTTTTTAGAACTTAAAAAATGCTATGCAATCCTCTGAGTACCTTGACGTAAATTTACGTGCGTTTCATTCATAAATCTTTTGTTTTAATTATCACGGTATATGAAGGGTTAAGGTATAAATGAGTAAAACTCTTTAGTTTTTTAATAAATCATTTAAATTAAAGAGTTTAATGGTGTACACATAAACAAGGTACCTAGGTAAATTATATATTACTAGCTGCGCTCCGCGGTTACAGCCGCGTGGTGATGGGTGATGATGATGAACCAAAATATGTAGCCTGTGTTCGTCAGGGATTGTAATATTGTAGGATTCTAATTCCAGTCGTCAGGTCCAGTAGTTACGAAGCCTATTCAATTCAAACAAATGTTTCTTCTATATAATACTAGCAAACCCTGCGAACTCCGTTTCGCCACCAGATGGCTTCGTTTTATGTAACATTTTGTTTGGCGCCATCTACGTAAAATATTGGTTTGTAGTACATGCTATGTATCAGAGATGGCGCTGTATGTGAAAAAAGATTTTCCCGCTTTTCTTTTTAAATTTTTCCTGAATTTTCTTTACTATAAACCTCACGGAGCCCGAGACCTTTCCAACGAATGCAAAACCGTGGAAATCGGTTCGTGCGTTCTGGAGTTATAGCGTCAGGAAGGAAAACCCGACTTATTTTTATATAGTAGATGAGTATTATTGAATATAGACAAACAGTACATTTTAACGTGTTAGTATATAAACAATCCAGACTTGGGTACTTTAAACTATAACTACATAACATTGACAAGATTTATTTAACTAATGCTACATAATAAACATTAATAATAGGCAAGACTATACCTAAAAAAGCCACCATTGCGATCTATATATTCTAACAATATTACTTGTAATTCGCTGCGTAATAACTATTATTGATTCTGTTGTCCAGCCACCCATTCACATCTCGTTATCAATTTGTTCATTAGAACGCTCTATTTTTAGAACAATCTTTGCTCTACAATGAATGTAATTAACACAGTTACATTCCTATCGGTACCATAGAATAAATAATAGGTATACGCAATGATACGCTATATATAGGGTGTTTGGTAGAGTGTCCGACAAACCAAATGAGCGTGTTCGGGGAGCCCACTTGGAGAATACAAGTTGGTAAAAAAAAAAACCCCGACCCCCCAATTTTTATAAACTTTTTTTGTGAATTGTCCCGTTTTGATAATGAGAATCTTATTTTAACTCAATAGGTACAATTTCGGAAAAAAGGGAAAATTCCCAAAAAAATGTTAATAAAAATTTGGGGTCGAGGATTTTTTTTGGCCTCTACCAAACACCCTGTATAATAGAATAATAATAATAATTTTAATTTATGATTTAAATCTACAAATAATTAGAGTATACTCATGAACATCGATCAGGAAAAGTGCCGAAAAATCGAAAGTTAATCTATAACACGGTAATGTTTATATGTAGATATTACCGTGTCTATACTTCTTTACTGATATTATAAAGATGAAAGTTTTGTATTTTTGTATGTTTGTAACGGATTCACTCAAAAACTACTGGACCGACTTCAAAAAATCTTTTACCATTAGAATGCTACATTATCCCTGATTAACATGGACATATATTTTGATTCATGAGTGAAACCACGGAACGCAGCTAGTGATAAATGCAATACATGGAATGGAAATACATATTCCGTTGTTTGAAAGCAGTAAAACTCTTTGTGAATGAGTAGGGTATTACTGTCAACCATACCTTTTTGTATCGTGAAGCAATAATGTTCGCACTTCTGCATTTTGGTTTGAAGGTATGGTTAGTTTTCAATCTTGAGGTAGCTAGCCAGACCACCTATACTGTGGATGTAATCACGATGATATAATATTCCCTGAAAGGTAGGAATCGTACCAGCGGCCGCGGTCGTCGGATTGGCAGCCGACCCTCATTAGGGCTATCATCGCTTCAATATGTAGTTCGGTAAAATACAAGACATCATGTGAGTCTATTTAAATTCAAACAGATTACAATCAGTTTTACATATAGTTAATGATTAGTTAAACAGTCACTGTCCCGATACACAACACTGATAGTGGCACTAAGTTATTGGCAGTACTTTCAAAGACGAATCGCGACGTGAACACCTTCTGAGCACTGGATTCCATGACGTTGATAACCTGAAGTCATCGTCCCGATTGAAGTTTTTCTGTGTTTTGATTTCAATCGCTTCTCAAATAGTTCTAGGGTAGAAGTGCCGATCTGTAGAGAGTATGTTCGGGTTGTGTAGCTCAATCCAATGGTTTGGTCCAGAGCCAATATCAAGTGCTCAGCAATCGTAGTTTCATCTATTTTTTTAACTATCCCACGGGAACTCATTAATTTACCGGGATCAAAAGTGTCCTATACAGTGATATAAGCTACCACCATACACAATTTCATTGAAATCGGTGCAGTCGTTTCGGATATTAACCCGTTCAAAGAGAGAAACAAAAAAATTGAGAAAAAATTTAAATTAGTTCGATTTCACTCCTTTCATCCTCCTGACTCGGCATTTAGCATTTTTCTTTTATGTACAAAAATTCGACCTCTACTCTACAGTTTTATTATATGTTGAGATAATAATCTGTTTGCGAAAAAAACAAATATACTCTTAAAACAGATAATAGATTCTTCAAAATTATGCGAGACCGAAACGACACGATATGCTTTTATTATGAAGAAATATAAGCCCGTGTGTTCATTTTACGCCCACTTTTTGTGTGAAAATGGGAAATGTCAGCAAAATAATATAGTTGCTGCGTGCGTCAATGCTTTTAGCTGTGACGTAGAGAAATAATAATTAATAACAATTACCGGTCTCTCGGATGTCATTGCCTTTTAATTAGAGCACAGTCACGCTTTTCAGTTATTGCCATTTTAGCCTCTTGTTTGTTGAAAGCTTGAAAAAGGTATGTTATGAACAAGAGTTCTTTATTAGATTACTTTTTCCCCTTTAACTGGACTCGTCCGTTTTTACATTTGCATTCCTTTAAGTTATTTAGGTAAAGATGTATAGCATCAATTTTATTTTTATGTAGTCAAAGTCAAGTCACAGACTAATAAATAAGTCGGTCGTCACTATCCTGTCTAAGTTACGTTTATAGTGAATCACTAAAACATTCTAAAGCGAATGACCAGGAAATCAACCAAACAATTTTTAATAATTTTTCATTACTCATACTCTGAAAGTAGGCCTGAAGTTGCCTGAAGAGCGGGTTGAAAGTAATACTTTTCAGCCCTAGGGGGAATCGTTTTCCACTGACAGCTGTGAAATTATAAAAATATCAGTTATATTTTCACATTTCTATTGAATCATGTTCAACACTAACTCCAATTACAACTTGCTGCCAAACTCCGTCTCGGGCTAAATAAGTTACTTTCACCCCTAGGGTAACAATGTACTATTGCACAGTTTGCCTACATTTTTGCACTGTCAAACCATATAATTGTAATTCTTGGAATCGTAGTATATTTTCCGAGAAAACTATTGTATTATTGGCCAACCACTATTACGCGTCAAAACTAGAAGAACCACAAATCTAGGAAAATCACACAAAGTCAACGAATTACAATTGTACCAACCAAGTAATTGATTTGCATAATTATCTTACTTAGATATGTTTAGTGAATTGCACGAATAATGTCTGAAAAGAAAATGTCCAAAGAATTTACACAATAAATTGCTCCCTCGTTTAAGGCCAGTAGGTTTTTTTTTTATTGAAACGCTTACCTAAATGACCTTTTAGAATTTAAGCCTTTTATATTATTATATATTATTTAATACACTAGTATCAGACCGCGATTACGCCCGCGTGGAATATGGTATCGCGACCACTCGGAAGCTAAGTAAGACAAAGGTTCGCAGACTTGCTATATCAACGGTCTTGCAGAAAAAAATATTTATATGAAAAATAGGTATAACATGCTGATCATATTTTATAATGCCTTACCAAAGGACATTACATTATTATATGGTAATTTATTTAAGAAGAAATTAACTGACTGGCTGCTTGTTAATTGTTTTTACAGTGCTAAAAGTTTTTTAATTGTTAACTAAAATATTATTATCTTATAATTGAATGAAAAAGTAATTTAATATTTGAACGGGTGCTTGCAGACTGAATACTCAAACGACATCGTAAATAACACCCTTTCCTATACAGTATGTATTCAAACAAATAAAACATTTGATTTGATTTGATTACTCCTTGATGAGCTACCTATCCATTACAAAGGATTCGCACAAATTGTGCTGTTACGGTGTAAAAGTAACAAACACAAACACCCTCAAACTTTCGTATTCATAATATTAATTGTGATCATTGTTTCAACAAGTGAAATATACTCCTTTCATGGTAATGAGTAATATACGTAAACGGTATTTAGCGTGCCATTGTTATTTGTGTGTATAATGAACTATAATGTTTTCCAACAAGTATATGAAAAGATTATGTAAAATTTTATTTTTGAATCAACGGGATCACGTTAATGTATACATATATATCTATTACTTCGACGGGACTAATGGATAGTGAGGTTTACCCGCAGTTCAGGCGATCGCAGCTTCGATTCCTACCTACACGAACTGCCTGCTACGTATCTATACGCGTATATAGTTCCTAAGCGAGGAGTCAAACAGTTACGCGCTTGATGGTTTTATAGTGTTTAAAATAGACTGTTGTCTAAGACTAATGGATTACTTACAACGTGTTAGTAAAGGTATGAACCCAGGGCCGTCTTTAACCGGGGCGCAACTGGTTCTCCCGGGCGCCAGCTAATAGCCTTATACATACCATTTATGTATTTTGCATTACATCAGGGGTTCCCAAACTTTTTTGTCTACTGCCCACTTTGAGAAAAAAAACTTTATCACCGCCATTTTTTTTACCTACATTAAACCCACTATAACTTCAAGTAAAAAAACAACTGCGCTCAGGTCTCATGTTAACTCTTACGTGCTACACCTGATTGTGAAACGCAACTTAATAGTATTCAGACAGAGTATCTTTAATTCAAAATAAAACAAACATTATCAATTATAATATAATAACGTACTCCCCCATTTTTTCTGGGTATCTTACTGCCCCCTTTAGGCCTGCAGCGGCGACAAGGGGCGTTATCGCCAACTTTGGGAGAGGCTGCATCACATTAATAATAAAAAGATACTAAGAAATCACGTGATTAATAGACGACCCCTTGTCAAGGGGGCGCGAATTGATTTTCGCACCCCAGCGAACATTACGCTTAAGGGGTAGTTGAACCTATTGACATTTTGTCCCATAATCGGCTAATTCGAAAGTAATATGGAAGGATAGAGAAGTCGGAACAGTAAAGAAAAAAATAATTAATTATATTATATCTTTTGAGTTTTTTTATAGCGGTAAGTCAAGTGTAGAGAGTGCTAGAGTGTAGCTGTAAGGTTGTGTATAATGAATCTGTTTCAGCTTCCGAGACGAGTCTTGGATCCGAGCCAGAAAACGACCGTTAATGCAGTTCAAGTGTCAGCACGAGAAATGTACTCCATTTCCACCTTATAATTTCACGCATGGCTTGGTACCTACTTTAAGGTACCAGTATCCCTCGTAAAAATCTTAGGTTATATATTAACTTTGTTACACAGCCCTAACTTTATTGCAATGCCTACGGTAGGTAATATATTTTTTCATACCACCTGCTCGAAAATGTTCTATTACATATCACGCAATCTTTACGTAAAGCAAGGCATTATCAGGGATTAAACCAGGAGTCCCCGTTACACTCAGGGTTCAATATAACGCCCATAACGTAAGACACTGCTTTACTCCCTCGGTGCATAATCTACTATTTCATACCACCTGCTCAACAATGTTCAATTACCAAACTCAACGTAAAGCAAGGAATTACATACCCAGTGATGTAATGTTGTATGAAACTCCAAAGGGATTAAAGTGATTTGGATTTGGAATGTTATTTGTAAGAAAACTCTTAGTACGGAGTAGATATGGGTATTGTGAAGAGCTTATTCGAAAATCTAACTGTGGGCCTAGCACGAATAACTGCGGAAGTGTAACGGAACGTGTCGGATAATTTTTCGCAAATTGTTTGCTACGGCCTCAGGTTACCACGGACAGCACACAGGAAAACAAAAGAAAAAACCCGCATCACTCTACATACAAGTTGAATTTAAGATCCCTTATTAACTCTAAGGGTACCCGTTACGCTCAGGGTCCAATATGCCGCCCGTGACTTAAGCTTTACTCCCTCGGTGCATAATCTATAATGTACGAGAATGTAGGTGTAAGTACAAGTGGGTGAAGCAAGAAGTTTTTAACTTTGACAAAAAGTTGAACACGCTATTATTCCGCGAAAATTCTGCACGCTCACGCTGGTCACGCGTTAATTAACGTCAAAGTTAGAAAACATATATATTGGCTACAAAAACGTTAAATAAAAAAACAGAATTTCATTACTTGGAAATTATTCGTGGGTATAAATGTTAAGCAAATTGTTATGTTTTTTCGTGGAAAGGTCAAATGTAAAATTGACCTAGGCAGAGAAATAGAAATACTTTCAAAGTATTCGAATGAAATCAAATTTCCAGTAGGCACAAAGTTCGCCCTACTTCCTCTCTATATCGCCGTAGATATAATGGCGGTAGGTAACCTATCTCACCGGCCGACCAAGATATGATGTTCATTGACGGCTGGATACCTAACTTCTATATATAAGTAGTGCGTCAATGCGTGGGCGCCGCCGCGCTGCCGCCCCGTCGCCCTGTCGCCCCATCGCCGCCCGCCCTGCTAGGCTCAGTGGGCGGGGAGCCTACATCACTGCGGAGGCTGTGACACGGGGTTAACGCACCCCACTTTTACAATCTGTTTCATGCTAATAACTTTTTTACCTAAGTGGTTGTGTGTATTTCTCGCGTTGCTGGTTATTTTATGAAAGATTATATCTGTATTTATATAGTCTGGAAATCAATAATGCTACTCTTGATACCATACGCAGTAATGGGTTGTCTGTAATCAAATGCATATATTGCATTTTACACCAAGCCCCACTAAATCGACTAGATTACATTTGAGAGTTGTTTTTGCTTTAAAACAGATTAACATTGTAAAATGCACAGACCATATAACCACTATATGGTCTGTGGTAAAATGTGAGCTGCTTACGAATTACTAGGCGAACAAGTTTTATGAATCAATACCATGGGATAAAATAATTAAGGCTCAAGATGTACAGAGACTGCCACGGACAAGAGTGTTCAGAGAGAGTTTGTGTGTTGTTACGCGTACCAAGCTGTTTTTTTAAGCTTTTTAATCTTATTCCTTCCTCACCATTCCGATCCCGAGCTACTCGTTCCGGCCTAGCATATTATTGCATCCACATACTGTTCAAAACTTCTTACCATGAACCAAAAAGTTTAGCAGTTCCTACCTCTGTAGTGTAAGTAAATTTGGAATACACTGTCAGCGTACATATTTCCTTGCAGCTATGACCCTGGCTATTTCAAGCGGGGCGTGAAAAGGCATCTCTCAGGTCATCATACGGGTGGCGATTAGTGCAGCTTACGAATGCACTAATGGTCATTGCTTCTTGATTCCATCTTCGCTTTCCATCAGGCGAGAGAGTTACTTTGATGTACCATTAAAAAAAAAGATGTGTCCACAAAATACATTAAGATATTATATGGGACTAACTTACCTATACAACTACCTTACCTTCGCCCTAGCTGCATCTTCTATATACCTATAGTATGTATGTAATTAATTTCGTATTGTCTCTACATGCTGTGTTGATTGTGTACACGTGGGCGCGTGGTCCTTGATCCGTCGCGTTTGACTATCGACCGGGTCGAGGCGCCATCGCTAGCCGTCAGCCGTCGTCATGGCATCCTGACACTAGACAGCGCCCCTCACCCATCTACTCAACTGTGCGAAAAATTACACACTCGCACGTTTGCAAACATGTTTTCCTAAGCTCATATTCAAATCTTCTATTAAAAATTCTTAGATATTTGTGCAATCTTAGATAATCTCTTCAGGAATAATTTTGGTAAATTGCGCGCTGATTTGCTGATATATTGTAAACATATACCTACTGGATTCTTATTTGATTCTCAGGTTAGAAAGAAATGTTCGCATATATAGTAACTAGCTGATCTCCGCGGTTTCACCCGCGCGGTGACGGATGATGATGATGAATCTTATATAGCCTATGTTACTCAGGGTGAATGTAGCTTTCCAATGGTGAGAGTTTTTGAAAACGGTCCAGTTCTTTTTGAGCCAATTCGTTACAAACATAACTTATATACAAATCTTTCCTCTTTATAATATTAGTATAGATTACATGAGCTCAAAATTGTGGGAATAAAATGTTATTTAAACTCAGAATGAAAAAAAATCACGTCAACTTTTAAAGAATACTCATCATTATGCAGATAATTACAAAAATCAATTCCTTATTTGGAGTTCCCATTCTTGCGCCCACAAAATTCTGGACTAAAAGTATATAATATAAAAACAGCTCACGTATACAATGGGTGGTTTAAAAATACCAAAAGTAAAGAGGTTATATTTGGCTTACTTATAATATAGGCAGTATCCACGCAATTGAAATACAAGTGCGTGAAAATGGTGGCTATGCAGCTAATCATTAGAACTTCGACTAATATATCATTATCATGGTATCGACGGATGATATGTATAATATATGATGATGAGTACCGCTCTGTTGAACACTAATGATCATATTCTCACATACCTGTAGTTATAGTATTCATGACAAAGTACACATAAATGGTGAGTGTATCACAGTGCTGAGCGTATCCCTATTGCCAATCAATGAAGCATATTTAGCTTAGTTAACATCTATAGGTATTTTAGTTATAGTTTTTGGTAATAAATGATTTGACATTGACTTTGACTTTGAAATGAAAATAGACCTGTGATCAATCAAACCAGCGAATGAAATGTGATAGGGTTGTATTGTACTTTGTAAATATTTTTATTTTGCGTGCCCTGAAACAGGAAGATTCAACGCAATCAATAATTTAAATTATTAGCTTTCAATTATTCTAATTGTTATACTAATACTATTATTTACATCTACACTAATATTAGGAAGAAAAAATATTATATTGTGTGTGTATGTTTCTAATGAGTAAACTCAAAAACTACTGTGCCGATTTCAAAAATTCTTTCACTATTGGAAAGCTACATTCACCCTGTACATACGCTATATTTGATTCATCTTCATCATCATCCATCATCACGCGAGTGAAACCGCAGACCGTAGCTAGTCATATTATAAAGAGGAAAGATTTCTTTGTTTGAATTGCATAGGCGTCCGGAACTAGGTAGGTACATACATACATACGTACATACTAGGAACATTATCCCTGATGAACAAAGGCTTTATTATATTATATATATATATATTCATATCATCATCATACATCACCTCGCGGATGAAACCGCGGAGCTCAGTTAATTATATTTATTAGCCGTAATTAGTGTATATTATACTTGGTAATAGTCTGTTGTTAAGAGAGGTCAGGTAAAATTATGTAACCTTCGATTTAAAAAAAATCTTTTCATTTAGAGAGGTTGTTACTGTAAAACCTTTGCAGCTCCCAAAATAGAAGCAACAATGCAAAAAAAGCGACGCTGAGTATATATAAACATATTATAACCTATCCTATATAATCTGTATTAGAAATGCGATAACAAGTAAGTGGCTACCTTCCTTCCGGCTACCTTTCTTGTTGCATGATTCATAGAATCATAGACTACAATAATAAGACGACTTTCTACGTGAGATCAGAGGTGCGTTCGTTTAGCTTTTAGGGCATTGGTGGCGTAAAACTCAAAAACGTTATTTTTGCCACTTTTTCCCATACCCTATTCGAACGCTCAGCTGAGCATAAGACCTAAAATCGCATGATTATGCTGTCAAATACATAGCTGTCAAATAACGATCACAAACAACCATGCTCCGGACGTAGGTCAAAAATTGCACTGTTGTTTGGTGACAAAAAATCCTCCTTTTTAGCTTTCCGAACGCTGAACAAAAAGAGACATGAACGACATTTTCCCCCACAGATTACCAATTCGAACGCCCCTTGTGAGCGTTTTTAGCGTTATTTTCGCTAAAAACGCTCACAAGCTGTCTATTCGAACGCACTACAGTATATTAGTTTCAGATAATAGAACAAATTACTTTCACTACTACTACTACGTACTATCATAACTAACACTTAGTTCCTAACATACGTATAATCAATACGTATCACGATAAGGCGGTACGCTTTCCTGCTTTACAATTAACTACATTTTTCTGTATCCTTTTACACATTTGTAGTAAAAGTGATGTGATGGCAATAGGCTCGGCCCCATATTACATCTAAAGGTACATCTTCAGATATTCTAGTGATGAGATCAATGTGGGTGTTTTAATACCTCTGTCAAGCTATTTAACTGGATGGTATTGTAACTCTACTGCTCTATAGAGAAATCTATAACTTACTAGATACTGCGCGCGACTTCGTCCACGTGGTACGTTGAATATAATTGTTCTATCTCAATCATAAATTTCATCCAAATCCGAAGAGCCGTTACACCGTGATGAACCAACAAACATACACTCACAAACGTACTTACACTTTATATTACATTTTAATGGTATGATATGATGTTTCTGGACCAAATTGTATTTTCAATATCACTGTTAAGACAGATCTTCCTATTGACATTTTCAATTACTGTACTTATCTAATATTTTTGACACTTTGTTTAATTTATATTAACAACTAGTTCTAAAAAAGGAAATGTATAGTACTTTGAAATATTGGAAAAATCAGAACGTACGGGCATAGAAGACAATGTGATGATTCCATGAAAAAAAAAACACTGAAATCGGACAATTTTAAGAGGTAGAAAAGAGTTTTTTCTTTTAGTATGGGAAGTACTAGCTATGCAATCCTTTTAAGTAAATGTATTTTTTCTTATGTGAAACAGTGACGTGTAATATTACTTACCAATAAATGATTTATGATTCATGATTCATAGTCACTTTGCTACAAAACCTTTAAATTTGTTACATTAAAAACGTTTTCGCATTTTTACCTATAGAAGGGCAATCGTATGTAAAACAGTTCTTCAACTTGATTATTGCAATACTTAAATAAAGTTACATCAAGAGAGATTTTTATAATTCATGCGTCAGAGACAAGTCCCAGTCACTACTAGTCTGTCATAAAGTCACTTTCCTGTCTAAGTCATGTTTTAGTGAAGCGGAGTATTCGTCACTAAAACTTTCTAAAGCTAATTACTAGGAAAACAAAACAACAAAGTTTCATAATTACGTACACTTTGACTACACTCGTGTATCATTTCATTAGGAACACTTTAAACGGAACGGTTAATACAATCCACCTTGTATTACACATCAAAACTTGGCGAAACACAATTCCAGGAAAATTATACAAAATCAACGATATCCATTGACGGGCTTTTTTCCCGTCATCAACTTTACCATTTATAGTGTTGTACAATAGTGATGTACGAAGTGTTCAAATTACTAACGGAATATTTACCATGTATATTTTCTTTGACTTTCCATATATATATAACTATACATGGTAACACAACATGGTATAAAATATACATGATCTTTTGTTTTTTATTCTTAATTATACAAAATCAACGATACCCATTGACGGCTTTTTTCCCGCCATCTACTTTACCATTTATAGTGTTGTACGTTAGTGATGTACGAAGTGTTTAAATTACTAACGGAATATTTACCATGTATATTTTTTGAGTTGACAAAAATATAGGTATAACTATACATGGTAACATAATATATAAAATATGCATGATCTTTTGTTTTTTAACAATTTTTTATTCTTGATTATACAAAATAAACGATAGCCATTGACGGGCTTTTTTCCCGCCATCAAATTTACCATTTATAGTGTTGTACATTAGTGATGTAAAAATGTAATGTAAATGTTCAAATCACTAACGGGATAGTTACCATGTACGTTTTTGAGTTTCTAAAAATATATAACTATACATGGTAACATCTTCTCTCTATCTATACATACATATAATAAACATGTAGGTAGAGGTCGAATTTCTGTACAATAAAAAAACGCAAAAAACCGAGTCAGGGGGATGTAAGGAGTGAAATCGAACTATTTTTTTATATTTCGGTTTCTCTATTTGTTTGTACGGACTGATCTCGGAAACAACTGGACTGACTTGAATGAAATGTTGTATGGTGGTAGATTATAATATCCCTGGCCAACATATATGTTAAAGTATGTATATGATACTTTTGAACCCAGTAAATTAAAGAGTTCCTGTGGGGTAGTTAAAAAACTGTAATAAACCGTATTCCGCGAGGCCACACGAGCGAAGCCGCGGGCGGGTCATAATAAAAATGTAATAAATAAAATATACATGGTAACTATCCCGTTAGTAATTTTAACATTTCAAATGTTTATGACCATGATAGTTTAAAACTTATAATTAATGATGTATATACATGGATCATGGCAGTGGATATATGATTCATAAAATTGGGAACAATTCTGTAAGGACAACATTATCTGACTATAGTCATATTCTCTACCGTGCACAATCCACATTTGCTGTGTTTATGTAAATGAGTTCTCGGAACGTCGCGGCTCGAATATTTCCTTTTGCAATTTGGGAAGTCCAACGAACATATCTGAAGATGTGGAATGAGCACGCTCATAACAGATAAACACCCGCATTCATTCATACACATGACAAGTACTTATCCTATTATCACAAAATACACAAAACAGTAGCTAAACATTCATTAAACGACACATGATGAAACTGAAATGAAACTGAACGGAAATAGGAGTTCCATTCTAGATTCTATGTAACTTAAAAGTTCAGGTAAATATACAGTGATTCTATTTTTTGTTTGTTGTCCATTACGTGGCAACCAGTACCTAGAAGCTCTCGCCCTCATCGGTTCTCGGTGTTCGCCTTAGGACAACAGTCATTAGATAGTGTCGAAAGCATTCGGGTGGCCTGAAAACTGTCGACGCTAGGTTAGCCGCCAACCGTACTGCCGTGCGATGCTATTCACAAGGTTGTTTTTCCAACGTCCCTTGTCATCTCGTCATTTGTTTCACGGATGTAGTTAAAGATGCAACGATGTTGCTCTTGGAGAATCGCACTACGATGGCCCATAATTATCTCCGTGACAGGAGGCTTCAGTCCCGGAAAATGAAACATAAACTAAAATACGGGACTGTTACTCTGAACATTATATAACCTTTGTATGCTTATCGATAAACGGCACTAGAGTACAATTACTATGATCACATACCGACAATAATGCATTATGCGGTTACTGTTGCGGTTTCGGAATTACCGAGCTAATTAACCTTTCTAACCGATTCTGTCGCAGGTATTTGTTGCCTTCTAATTTCAGATGCAATTATCGCTCCTGTTAAACGGTGAGTGGCAATCTAAATATAAAAAGACGTTAGCCTACATACCGAACGTGCGTGATTCTTATACTACTGGCGCCAATAAAGTAAACAAAATACCTACCACCATTAAAAGTGTAAGCTCATTTAACGTATTTAAATCAAAACTTGCTCAAAATATTCTTTTAAAGCAACCTTTGATAAACGAGGTGGTAGTTATAAAACTACCCGCTATCTATAACCAATTTATTAAGTTACATTAGATGAGTAAGTAACTACACACAACAATGTAAAATATTATACGTAAGTAAAAATTATGTTCTCATCTAAGTGACTATGTAGTCTTTTTGAGAATAAAACATATTGAACTTAAAGTAGCCAAGTTTGGAAGAACATGCAATTAAAAACCTTAGATCATATAACGTAGGTGTAGTATAAAGTTAGCGTAATGAGTAATGGTAATGAGTGAGGGCTGAGGGCGTCGGGCGTACGTTCGGCCGTGACCCTGCTGAGGACTGCGTTGTAGAATGTGGCCGGGCCGGGCTTTGCGACTCGGGCCTATTTACATAACAACGCGGGAACGTTAATGGCGATCGCCACGCCATCATTCCTCTTAGCCGCGTTTATTCAATTGAAATAGATCGAGAGCAATGTATACACCGTAGGAATTTTAGGCTCGAACAGGATGTTGTTTTCACTGTTTTTTTTATTGTTCGAGCCTTGTGATAGCTTATTTCACGAACAGAATATCTAAACAAGTGACGAGACAGACAAGGCGTTATATAGGCCACGGGCATAAGCATATATACTTATGCCAGTGGCAGTTACAGTGGCGCCCATGTTTCATTGGGATCCTCATCCTAAGACGTTGGTTTCCGAATATCACCAGCCCAGTAATTTGTTCTTCACATCCTTGCCCCGGGTAACCCGCAGGGCTCATATGTATCTCAGTTGCTAAGGAATGTTTAATGAAATCGAAAAAAATAGCGGCTCTATGTCAATTTTGACAACTCCAGTAAGCAAAAATGTTAGTAAGGTGGTTACGCCACACAAGCCAAACAAACAAGAAGAAGAAGTTAGTAAGTTGATGACAATCGACATTTGTTTGCAACTGAGATACATACTCGTAATAGCCTTAATGGGTATCCAGAAACGGATAGACTCGTTACTGTTTGACAGTTCTCTCATACAAAAACAAAGTACTTACAGCTCGCGGCCCCATCATCATCATCAGCCTGTAGCAGTCCACTGCTGGACATAGGCCTCTCCAATTGAGAGGTCGTAGTATAGCTAGTATAGTATAGTATAGCTCGCGGCCCCGGATAGAGATATTTACCTACTTACTTTGCCAAAAGTGTCAATAAGTTTCGAGTCGTAAGCGAAATGTTCCATTTCTGGATAATACATCTGTAACCCAGCATAAAACCGTAATGTTTATACGCACTATTGTCTATTTTGCATCTGGAACTGCAATTATACCTAGGTCCCGTCCAAGATGATCTAGTAAAAGTGATATAGGCAGACACGAGCCTCGAGTGTCATTAAATCAGCCAATACAAAATACTTTTTGCTGTTCATAGATTATACATATAGTACCAATGTGGTACAGAATAAAACACCTGTCTTAAATCGTTATTTACTCAGTTCAAGTACAGAAATCTTACCAAACTCGTTTAAGAAATAAAACGTATGGAATCAACGTACTATTTATTACTCATTATTATCCTTATTCTAAAAAAAACTTATGTGCTTTGTGCAAGCTACAGAACAAGTTGAATGCTTCATCGTTTAAATTACTGCAGTAAATGTCAACCATCGATGCCTGCTGGACTACCAGAGTACAGAACCTACATTTAACTATTTTTAACTAAAAAACATATTCATGCACTTACTACTGGGCGGCACCAAATGCGAGTAATAAGAACCTCAAACCTATACCTTAAAAGGTTTGAAGAACTACAAGAACAAGGCCTTGTATCAAACCAGCTCCCAGATCCAGAAATTATCGATAACTAGCCGAATCGATTAAACGAGAGAAGACGAGAGATAGATAAGATATTAAATGAGATGGACAGAGATTTGATATGGGGTTCGATATCAATATCAAATATCGATATATACAGCGCTTGCGAAGCATGTTTGTCCACTGAGTCATTTCAACAGTTCGGCGGCGTTAGTACGATAACTTAGGAGCCAAATTGGAGAGTAGTTTCTATCAGTGTATTTTCCTTCATGCCTCATTTATTTAGTTATAACTTAAAATATTAATGCTGCAAAATATTAGGTAAAACGTTGAAAAACAGAGTCATAATTGTTCGTCGGAATCGGTCGACGACTGAGTTATCGTGAAGTTCTGAATCGGTAAGCTCTGGCTCTAACAATCTTGCACGAGTGCACTCCTGGCGAGTGATATTATTCGTAATTTGTCTGTCGCTTTCAATCAATCGACGTCTGACAAACCGTACTTAGGTGATGTACCACGTAAGAATAATGTATACTTTCTTGGAATAAGACTTGAGCAAATCGTCAATTGTAGTTATGTTAATCACAGTCAACTTCAGGACACACAAATAATCTATAGGTACATAACATACAGTGGGCCGAGCACGAAAATCTGTTTAAGTGTAACGTAATCGCATCGTTAACGTATTTAGTACAAACTATAATTTATCTAGTACAATTGTGGCACCGATAACTCATAGTTATATTATGTACTGAATACGTAAACGATACGATAACGTTAAGCAGATTTTCATGCTCAGCCCAAAGATAAATAAAATTGAAGTGTCTGTTCGTAATTCCAAATTAACAGCTTTTCACTAAATGCATATGAAATGCATATTACGTGTATATGTACTTAGGTACATAAAAAACAACTTTTAAAATTTGTATCTGTCTGTTCATCCCGGTTAATCTCTGAAACGGCTCGGGACTTTCACTGGCAGATACCTGATGTTAAAAGGAGTAATTTAGACTACTTTTTTACGTCATCATTGATTACCACGTGGGGGAAACCGCGGAGCGCAGCTACTTCGGAAATCTGTTTTCTACCGACTTCCAAAACGGAGGAGGTACTCAAATCGACTGTATTTTTTTATGTTTGTTACCTCATAACTTTCGACTGGGTGCACCGATTCACATTTTTTTTGTTTAAAAGCTGGTGCTTCCCGTGTGGTCCCATTAAAATTTTATTAAATTCGGTCCAGTAGTTTTTGAGTTACACTCCAATAACTGAATAGAATGGATGTTGGTATTACATTTTTCAAATTGTACTTGTGTTAAAAATAGTTATGCATGATTAAAACTCATACGTAGGTTCTTATTTGTGCGGTTATAGCACTGCAGTCTGCAAGCGGGTGAACGTTCTAATGTCCTCCTTTCAAAGTCATCGCATTGATTTTCCCAAACTGCATTAAATATACTTATAAACGCTGCTTAACTTTAAATAACGTTAGTTGGTACTGCGCAAAGGAAAATTGTTCTGCACTAAATGACGTTATTTAAATTTAAGCAGCGTTTATAAGTACCTTAGGCCATATTAAATCATAAGCTCGGCATAAAATAGATACCTATAGGCTGTTTAATTTAATTTTGAACGAATAACTTTTCCGTAGTATTTCCACGAACGATTATGCAGGTATTGGCATCTTTTTACATAGGGGAATTCCCCTGATAATGATGACGACGTACCTGACAGTAGTTTGGTTTCGGATTTCTGTTCAGTATGCCTAATATATTCTGCTAACGCTAATAATGGATTAAGTATCTAGTTGCACAATACTAATTCCTAGTAATCAGGCATTTGACAATCAATTTAGTAAACTCAGTGATTTTAAAATTTTCTGTTTCATATCATTCTTTAATATTGTCGTTTAATTAATGAATGATTTCGTGATTACTTGTACCTATATAGTTTTTGTTGAGGTAGGACTTTTAAAGAAGGGAACACAAGCAGCACAAAGAAGCAGTAGTGTGCAAACATAACTGTGTGTTTCTTTCATTGAAGGGCAATGTTTCCAGCGAAAGGGAAATGTTTGCAGGGTAAGAGATTTAACATTTTTTATCTCAAGGTGACTAGCAAAACCTTGCATGGCAATACTGCAATGAAAAAATATTTAGGAATCTAATAGTAAAAAAAAAAATTAGTGGCTCTGAACTGTCATATATTTTCATACAAAACCTGTGAGCACAAACATGTTAAAAGTGACATAATTTTGTGATAACACGCTTTTTTCATATTTTGCACTCACTTTAAATACGTAACGTAGAGAGGTGCTAAGTATATTAGACATTTAACGTGATCCGAAGCGAGCGAGTAGTCCTGATTTGTTTAATCTAGATGATACTAAGGTTATAATAAAAACAGATATTGTGCTAATTTTTATCCTAGAAAGTATTCTTCTAAGATAGTTTTTCAGAGCGGTAATTTTGCATGAAACTAACTAAATTTCTGAACTGCAGTTTCACCTTCAAGCCCACGTATCTTTTCTTTGTTTTCACGGAATCCTCCGTCACAGATTACAGAAAGTCCTACCTCGGTGCCCGAGCCGGGCTCGGACTTACCCGATTTTGTCATTTGTTTATTTTACACGATTTATGCGTCTACGTATGTATTTATGAATTAGTCAAACGTGTGAAAAGTAACCACGAGTAGGTAACGGGCTCAGTACATGTGAATGGTTAAAGGCCGCCTTTGTGGCCGCAATGTGGCTCGCCCATTGTTGATACGACGCATAGCGTGACTCAGATTTAACGAATTACTCATTCATGTGTTGTTCGACGAAGACGTCTGCTGATTGTTGTTGTGTGCATAGAACTGTTACATAGGGTTGCGTCACTGTTATCGCAGATAAGATAAAGTAAACACACAAAATTATTATGTATAATAAAAATGCAATATACAAGATAGTTTAGTGATTTAGGCGTTACTTGCAAAATCCATTAAAAGGAATATTTAGTGACGCTGGAAAATACTTATGGAAGAGATGCAGTGTGCACCATCCTCCCTCCTGCATAAAATGCAAATAGAAAGTACCCGTAAGTAGAGATAGGTATCTCTGTGATCTGTGAATGAACCCATATAATAAGCAACACACAAAACAACCCAATCAACCAAAAAAGATTCGACACGTGTCTCGCCTCTACACGAGGCATCCTCAGGAGATGTTGACTCGGCAAGCGCTAGATCGACCTATTTTTCCAGCGGAAGTGTCACTAAATATTTACTTTAATGTAAGTAGTGTTGTTTATGCAATTTATGCAATATACAATTTACTTTTTGTAAACAAAATACGTAAGTTCCGGAGCAAATTTAAATTAATTATGCTTCAGAAATTGGAGTTTGGCGTTTAAATCTAAAAGTTGCAATAATGGTGTATCAAGCCTTGATGCATATAAAACCACAAACTACGGAACAGGACGAAAATTACAGTTATCACATTGTAATATTTTTTCTTACCTTGAAATGTAATAACAAAAGTAAAGCTGTATTTAATTTGATGATATTTCAGCTGTTTGATGTGTCTACTAGCTGCCTCAGAATACGTCTGTGTTCTGAGCAGAGCTGCATAGTATCTTTTAATTACAAGTGCCATTTGAAAAAAATTATACCGACTTCCATTCTATTACTTTGGTAAAAGTCAGTTATTGGAGTGTAACTCAAAAACTACTAAACCGAATTCGATAAATATTACATGGCACCACACGGGTAGCACGAGCTTTCAAAAAAAATATTTGGAAATCGGTGTACCTAGTCAAAAGTTATAAGGTAACAAACATTAAACAAAAATACAGTCGATTGAGTAGGTACCTCCTCCTTTTTGTAAGTCGGTAGAAAAGCAAATGTCGATTGAAATCTAAAAAATGGCGTCTTTAAATCACTTTTCCTGATTCTGAGTTGTCAAAAACTGATGAAAAATGACGGCATGAAGCTGCCATTTTTCAATATTTCGATCAACATTTGATTACAACTGATATACGTAATTGCCCTGCAGGTTTACGAAGAAGAAATTGAATGAATTAACAAAGGAACGATAAGTTTAATGAATTAGTGTTGCTTTTAATAAAAAGATAAAAAATGCCAAAATAGCATAGAATCGCGTTCTAATTTTTCCACAGACTAATATTCATGTGTTTTGACATGTGTTTTCACAACATGTCATGTGGTGTTCAAAAAGCCTGGTACAATCACTGACACAGTTAACCGGCGCGGGCGCATCCACGCAGATCTCGTGAGGTGGCCGACATCACCCCATTTAAAAGGCAAATACGGTCACGATTCTTGTCGCGGATGTGGTATCGCCGTGATGAGTCTTGAGCAACTATAACCACTAATGTACGATATAATTCTCAGAGTTTCCTAATAGATAGACGACCTTACTTGGTATTGATCCTGCCTTCAAAGTAAAGGGTTCCATTTTTTATGGAGGCTAATATTTGTGCGATGAGAAGAAATGTTTGTTCTGAATGCGCATCTCTGAGAGTGTAAAACAAGATCAAAACATCACGTGGCTGAATTGCAGTGGTGTATTACCTATTTTGTTTTCTTTTCCTTGAAAACTAGAGAACAGTTTTAGGCACAGAAGCATCAGCCTAAATAGGAAATAAGGGTCTCGTCTATTTAAAAAAAAACCTTAAATAACTTGGAAGTATTGCTGTTTATTATTTCGGGCGACAATAACATTTTACTCAAGTACTGTTATTGTCGGTGCGTTTTTAGATATCCAAGAAATTATGACATATTTTTAGTATGTTATATTTTCTGGATATTTAAAGCTCTGAACTTTCGTTAATTATATAAATTTTCTTTTTAACCCAACGACGCTAATAGGCGTAAGTTTGGTCTCTTTTTTTTTGGTACATGAGTACTAGAGACCAAAGCAAGGATGAGTCCTGAAGTTAAGAAACTGTAGAAGCCATAGTCTTTAGTTTTATTTAGTCTTTAGTTTGTATTAGTCCACACATTGCCAGCTACTCAACCGTGAAGCAGTAGTGTGCAAACATTTTTCTCACTACAGTTTTATTTTGTTGAAGGGCACTGTTACCATCAAAATTGCATGGCAAGATATTTAACATCTCAGAATCACGAGTGCAGTCCATTGTCATGCAGGGTTTTGAACTCTTGTAGTTTATAATTTTGGATGGCACTGAACTGGTTATCGGCAAGCGTCTTAACATCAGGTGAGCGATATGATCATCTCGTCACCGAATGACATTAAAAAAAACCAGCAACGTATATAATTTGTAAATTACAATTCATGCTAATATTACATTATCAACAATACCTTATCAGAATCAGAATAATTTATTTGCAACAAGCATATTTTAGATATATTATATAAATTTTAGACAAAGTAAAAATTATTATTAAAAAAACTTATTTGTCGCAAACCAGCTTCAACTCAGTGTGCTGGTCTTCCGATGAAGCATCTATTTATTAACATGTACTTAATGTATGTTTCTTTATTAACATGTAATTGTTCATTGTTCCAGATAGCGTGTGAGGAGCGGCGGTGAAGGCGGCGGCGCTGGCTCCAGGCCATGCGCTGGTAGACCCCGCCATGGTGGGCGTAGGCGTGGCGGAGGGCGGTGGCGGCGGTGGTGGCGGTGGTGGCGGCGGCGGCCCTGACCCCTACTACGGGGAGTACTACCCGCCCGAGCAGTACTACGTGCCGCAGGAGATGTGCCCGCATCCACAGCAGCATCCACAGCACGCGCACATGTGCACCGTGCAGCTGCCTGAATATGGTAAGACATACCTACTTCTTTTGCTTTATTAGCTTTTTTTTGCTCCTCTGCAGTTTACTTTTTTGGAAGTCGGTAGAAAATAAGATAACATTTCCCCAGCGCGGGTGGTTTCTGTTCCGACCGAGAAGAGAAGGGTCACAAGGGCAGTCTTTTTTATTGCCTTCAATTTATGTATATATCTTTCTCATCTCCCACCGGGAATGTCGATGATGCCTGTTCGTATGTTATGGAAGAGTCACCCATTAGTGAAGGAGTGACAAAGTTTAATGACTTTAATTGACCAAACATAGCTTGAAAATTCGGCACTCGCAAATACCACTTACTCTGTGTGACTGTTTCATTGCTGTCGAAGAATGAACATTAGAAAGTATATCAAACCAAAATTAAACATTGCTCAACTTCTGGATGGACTCAAAAGTATCAAAGTATTATCTTACCTCAGATTCAAAGTTTTTCTAACTACAGTACTGACGCAGATCCTTATTGCATGCATAAAGCTGAAGATCTTTGGGGTGGCTTCGAACAATATATAAAAAAGAAAAGAAATATTTAAAAATCTACAATCAATACTATTTAAAGCATCTGAAACTTACAGGTCGGGTGGCTTAGACGAATCCATTAGCGCATATAGCATTACGCTGTGAAGCGACCCTAATAATATTACATACATAAACTGTAAAAACATAACTCTCATTCAACCAGTCACGTTCAAGAACAAACAGGCAAGGTCAAATTAAGTTAATTTGTAAATAATCATACATATAATCAGAAATTGTTTCGCTTGGTGCTCGATGTTTTTCCTTATAGGTACAACTAAGCAATTATCGTGAAATCAACAAACAATTTAAAAAACCTCAACATTTTATGGTTTAATTAAGTTTTACTGCACTTAACTGATAGCTAGTTCTGGGAATGTGCGTTTAATGTTCTACTTTACTGAATGTTATGATTATAAATAATAGTCGAGTAGTTAATTTTGCTCGTAAATTTAACTGGAGCCACTCATCATTCTTGGTGCACTTGTCAGAAACTAATTGCTGTTAATCGCAGTAAATCCTATTTATATCTAGAACCACAATCGAACACAATACACTATAATAAATGTCGATGCCTAGATTTGGCAACACAATAAAAGGCGGAGTTAACTTGCAATGCACATGTCCTAAGCAAAACCTTTTAAAATGCCTAGATATATCCTACATCATAATCAGCCCAATATGTTCCCACTTGCTGGGACTCGAGCTTTCCTCTCAGAGATTTTCCACCTCACGGGCCCAGTGCGGCTTGGTGGATACGCTAGTAGCCAACCCATGTCGAAGTTTTCAGGCCGTCCGAAAGCATAACGACTGTTTTCCTAAGACGTACAACCGGGACCGACAGTTTAACGTGCCCTCCGAAGCACGGAAGCGCTCAGTTTAATAATGCCATTAGCAGTCACCCATCCAACTCCTGACCGCAGCAAGCGTTGCTAACTTGTCGATCGGTTAAGGGGATGCATAGCTAGTACTTGTCTAGTACTTTTTGTTCATGCAATCAACACATTGTTTGCTATGCCCGTACGTTTTGATTTTTTTCAGTATTTTTTAGTTTAAAAAAATAAAGTTATATTACTTTTAAATACTGAAAAAACAAAACGTACGGGCATAGCAAACAATGTGTTGATTGCATGAAAAAAAATCGCCGAGATCGGACAATATTAAGAGGTAGTAAAGAGTTTTTTCTTTTAGTGAGGACAAGTACTAGCTATGCAATCCTCCTGCGAGCGCTTCTATATAAATAGTCTGCGTGTTATGATATCTTTGGGTTGTGACACATAGAACAAAAAATACGTTGCAAAATGCATACACTCGTTATTGCTTTGTTGTTAGAAATTGTTTGTACAAATAAGGAGGCCGTAATATGATACCTATCATCCACTTCTCGGTTGAATACCAACTGCATTCATTTAAACATTGTTGCTCTGCTCTCAGATATCAAAACCTGTTGCCCAAACATAGAAACGGAGCAAACCGCTAGAATTAGCGGTTGTGGCCAAAAGTTAGGTAAGCATTGCGAACTGGGAAAAATCCCTTTTACTCGAAACAAAGAACTTCAAGGCTCTCTGGGATTCCGAGAGCGCGTTGCTCAAGAGGCTGCGGTCGGTTGCATAGCGAACTCGATCTATACGGCACTTTCCGCCGCCAGCGGTTACGTCTCGAAAACGGATGATCCCACAAAGAGGGATTTCTACGAATAACCAAAACACGTTCATTCAACACAACCACAGAGTTACGGAGCGGAACGGTTGGCGACGATGTCAAAATAAAGCAATAACCTAGCCGGCCATGACATGACCCGGCGCGGCGGACAGTGGGCGCGCTATACAAATACAGCTGTAGTATCCACAGGTTTTTTTCTGTTTTGATGCTCTGCGAAGGATTAATCTGTCCGAATCAGCAAGCCTCATTAGAGGCAAGTTTCATTCATAAATCTATTGTTATTTTTTGTCCTGATGCGGACAGATTAATGTATGGATATAATAGCTTTATAATAAAAATTAAACGCAGATCGTTGGTAAGCGTATATTACCTTAATATAACGAAAGAAAGACTGACTGAAAATGTGTCTTTTTATATGTGTGCAATAAGTAGTCTCTCCAGCGGTGTAGTATTGACTATCGGTATATTGAAGTGCTGGCGTGTTTGTACAAAAACGCCAACATGTCAGTCCGAGTACAGGAGCAGAGTTCGAAGGCAATTCCATTGCAACGAGGCGTGAGACAGGGAGACATTATATCTCCGAAACTGTTCACCGCTGCATTGGAAGACGCCTTCAAGCTCCTGGAATGGCAAGGACTTGGCATCAACATCAACGGCGAATACATCACTCACCTTCGATTTGCCGACGATATTGTAGTCATGGCAGAATCCATGGAAGACATCAGTACAATGCTCGAAGGCCTCCATCGAGTTTCCCAACGACGAAAATTATGTCTAATGTCCATGTTGTGCCTACCCCAATATCAGTTGGTTACTCAGTTCTCGAAGTTGTTGACGAATACATCTACCTAGGACAGACAGTCAAACTAGGCAGGTCCAACTTCGAGAAAGAGGTCAATCTTCGAATCCAACTCGGCTGGGCAGCGTTCCGGAAACATCGCGAAGTCTTCTCGTCAAAAACACCTCAGTGCCTCAAGACAAGACGTCTTCAACCAATGTGTGTTACCAGTGATGACTTATGGCACTGAAACGTGGTCTTTTACTATGAGCCTCATAAGTAAGCTCAAAGTCGCACAACGAGCTATGGCCAGGACTACGCTCGGGGTTTCTCTACGTGATCGAATCAGAAATGAGGAGATCCGTAGAAGAACGAAATCCACCGACATAGCCCAGAAGATTAGCCAGTTGTAGTGGCAGTGGACAGGACACATAGCACGCAGAACTGATGGCCGATGGGGCCGGAAGGTTCTGGAGTGGAGACCACGGACCGGCAAGCGCAGCGTAGGTCGTCCACACCGATACGGTGGATAGACGACCTGATAAAGGTCGCAGGACGACGTTGGAAGCAGGCCGCTTCCTACCGGTTCTTTCGGAAAATTATAGGGGAGGCCTATGCTCAGCAGTGGACGTTCTACTGCTGAGATGATGATGATAAGTATTTATCAGTTTGATCAACTCCAGTAATCAGAAATATTAGTAACTTCCTGACAAAAGGGAGACTAGATTTTATAAATTTCAATCAACATTTGATTGGAACTGAGATATGTCCTGCTTTGCAAATCTTTAACACGTCCCCAAATGCTATAGTCAAAGAGAAGTCAGTAGGGCTACCATGAGTTTACAACATTGACACAAATCGATGCTCGAAATCGACTGCCGCGAAAAAATGTATGAAAAAAAGAGCAGTGCCACCTCTCGGTCAATTGTAGAACTAAAATTGACAGCGAGTACGCCAATCACAAGCTTAATAGAGGTGCGTTCGTTTAGCTGATGAGGGCATTCGTGGCGTTGTCATTGATGGCTCTTTTGTTAAAGCGTTCGTAAAGGTCACAAACGTTATTTTTGCCACTTTTGCCCACACCCTATTCGAACGCTCAACTGACCATAAGACCTAAAATCGCATGATTATGCTGTCAAATAACGATCACAAACAACTATGCTCCGGACGTGGGTCAAAAATTGCATTACCTCTTTTTTAGCTTTCCGAACGCTGAACAAAAAGAGGCATGAACGACATTTTCACCCACAGATTCCCAATTCGAACGCCCCATATGAGCGTTTTTAGCGTTATGTTCAGAAATGACCTATTTGAACGCACTAGGTAGGCGAGATCGAGTATCGACCAGTTATGTTGCCAACTCATGGTAGAGCTACAGAAGTGCGGGCGTCCCACGAATTGGAGAATAAACTGAAACAACACTATTTGAAGTAGGTACTATAAATATTGTGATAATTATATATATAATATAGATAAATAACCTTATTGAAACGAATAGTAGTTTTATATTCAACATAAACCCGGACTTTTTCACGACAGGGCTTTTGAATACCTGCCACTGGCCTTCCGCATTCAACCGTTGCCCTATAGAAACGCTGTCACGGAAAAATATTAAACTTTGGAATGTGGTAGGTAGCTATTAATCAAAATAAAAACAAGTTTACACTACAAAATGTCCTCTGAATGCAATTAATTAATATTATCAGTTGATTGTGTCAACTAATGTATTTATGCCAGTCGTTGTTGTTCTGATATTAATTATCTTATCAAGAATGTTATATGTAAATAAACATTAAACTGAAATTGAAACTATGTTATAAAATTACGTCATTATATACATTACATTTCTGTATTTTGATGGTAAGGTTCTGTATAAGTATTAAGTTTTTATGTATTAGTTTCTTGTTAACATGTAATACCTACACTAACTTTAATAAGTGAAATTCAAAGGGTTGCGATGTCAATACGAAAGTTTAAGTATTTCTAAAAATACTTCTTTCGGTTGGATAGTGCTGACAAAGCTATAATAATATAATAATAATATGGGACAACATCCACACAAAGGTCTTCAGGTCCCAAACTAGGCAGAGCTTGTATTATGGTAACCTGATGACTGATATACCTACATACTTACTTAATTATATATTACACACCCAGACACAGATCAAACAGACATGTTCATGCTCACAAATGATTGACCTGTCCGGGGATCGAACCCGGGACCAGCGGCTCAGAAGGCAGGGGTGCTACCAACTGCGCCAACCGGCCTGTCAAAGCTGTTCAATAGATGTCGCTCCGTCCCCGTAAAACGGTTAAATCAGATAGAGAGTTGAAATTCGATGCTCGGATCTCAAGCCTCGGTGGCCTAGATGGCCATGGCGTCTGACACGGATAGTCAGAAGACGCGGGTTCGAATCCCGTCCGAGGATGTGATTTTTTTCTCTCTATAAATTTCAATGTTTGAGATCGCTAGCAGGCGTTAGCGCTTTAAAAAAGTATTAATACTATCCAAAGTGAAATTAATATCTTTCGATACTGTGTGATATAGACACATCAGCAATTTGCTGCTCGTCTACAAACAAACAAACAAATAAGTAATTAGTTTAAATAAATAAATAACTTAATCATTATCTTCAAATCAAATTAAATGTATTAATTATTTGCGTACATATGAGTCACTTTTTTGCAAACCAATTTACTTTAAAAAAAATGGTTCGCCATATTTTTCCTGTTAGGTTTGCATTTATACAAAAATATAGGTAAGATAACCTCACAGATAATAATATTAAAAATAAACAAAAGAAATTATGAACTTATTTATTTAGATAGAACTTGTTAAACTTTCGCGAATCAAATTCATCATTGAAGAGAATATTAGTAAAAGTTCGCAAATATTATTAACAAAATATAATTTTGAATAACTTCAACGTTTTGATCGAGTTGCATCGACTGTCGTGAAGAGTAGACTGTGCGCGAAAAAGTGCCGAAATTATTTTAAATTATTCATTTAGATATGAAAATAATCAGTAGTAACGCAATTAAATTATTATTTACTATATTATTAATATATATAGTAACAGTAGAACTCTTTGCTGACGAGTTCTTGTCAGGGGACGTACTGCCACCATAAATATTATTGTTACAACGAAGCAGTAATGTTCGCATTAATATATCCGGTTTGATATGTATAGGTGCGGTGAAATTACAGGCAAAAAAGTGCCGTTCGTCACTGTGACAAAATGCGTTTGTTCTAATATGTAACATAATATCGCCGTGGTTGGTATATAGCATAGCTTAGTGGTAACCGCAGAATATTTATTGTTTTCAATGAACATCGCTGGTCGCGTAAAGACGCTCCGACGTCGTAGGGTCTTTGAACTAAACCCTACGAATAACGATATGTTATTCGTAGATTAAGCCGCCGTATTAAGGCGCGGTCGTACCCTGATAATAGTAAAAAGCAGAATCTTTTAACATCGGGTGTAACAAAACAGTTAGATAATAATCTATGAAAAAAAAACTTAGGTTAGAAAAGGAACAGGCAAAGAGTAATAACCGAACAGAATTTATAAATAATACTCGCTCTCTGCAGAAAAAAATCCAAAATAGGTGCATAAAAATAAACTTTCACGTCCAAACTCTCAGAATTTTAAGCGATAGCACTATATTATTTTTTAGGTAATACATAGCCAACATAGAGTACTAAAGTAGTAACCAGCAGTTTTTTCAATTGTGTTAATATACATCGAAAGATATAAAGAAAACGTACAAAATTAACGCATTTTCGCATTACATCGTCCAATCTAACAAGCGATTTTCAACCTTACGTAAAGCATAGTAAATTATTTTAAAATTGGGTTTGGACCGCGTCTTAAGCGTCTTATCTAAACTCAAGTTTAGATAAGACGGAAGTATATTTGGAAATATATCTTCAAGTACTAAAATGCGTGATAATAAACATGTAGAGATTCTTCTTTAAAAACAAATGAATAGAATTATCTAAACGTTATAGCTATATGTAATATAATTTATATGTCTCTTAATTTCACCCAGTCACTTAATTTCTTGCATAACTTACGATAAGTAAGTATATGTACCGATTTACATAAGTTGCACGCAGAAAGATAGTCCGTAAACAGTCACCTTATTTTATCAAGCTATCCATTTTTTAATCCGCTTACCCATAATTACGTATGCAATGTAGGAATGTAGGCACATTCATAATCAGTCAATTATCAGATTAGGTTATGTAATTAAACTGAAATAATTTATTCAGTTATAAAACGTACATTTTCATGCTAGGATCTATATAAATGTAGGTACAAATTTCACAATTTTATTATAAAGGAAGATGAATCATTATAACATGATTTTATTGTCATTGTTGATGTAAACATTATAATCATGATTTGATATGAACATTAGGTATAATAATAATAAATGATTCACTCTTTGCGCGCTACGTGTTTCACAAATGTAGACCGCGAGGGCGAAAATCACAGATTTTTTTTTTCGGTTTGAAAATTATATTAATAATATATAATAATATTCGGTATAATATTAGGTAGTCTGCTACCTAATATTATACCTGTTGCGAAAGAGTGTGGGTGAATTAGTATGTTTGCGACTTCTTTATTTAGGCTTATGTGACACTGACTTTTGTAATTTTTTGGAGCGAACAAAGTAACGCGTCATATACTTATTTTGTAAACATCTCCTTCGTGCTTGTGCATATATGCACTATATCGATCATAAACAAGTTCCGACTCCGACTCGTACTTGGCCGATTTTCGGGTAGCTGTGATCACAACCTTTTTCGAGGGCTGGATCCGCGCCTGCTGTGCTATTATGCGAATAACCTTAGCCCAGATGTTTCTCCTGTAGCATAAAATTATAAGTCACGGTACAATACAATAATACTTTATTGAACACCAAGCTTATAAAAGAAAACAAATAAGAATATTTTACAAAACAGGTTGTACAATGGGCGGCCTTATCGCTATAAGCAAGCACGGTAACCTTGAACTATAGAATAAATACGACTGGAATTTTTCGATTGAACGCTATTTTTATGCTTCCAGGCGGCATGCCCGTAGTGACGTCCGCTACCATGATGCCACCCATGATGCCCCCCGTGATGGACGAGAACATGCGCCACTACCTGGTGCACCCGCACGCGCAGCCGCACCCCCATCACGGGCCGCACCATCAGGGGCATCACCAGCCTCCACCGCACCATCAGCCACCACCGCATCACCAGCCGCAGCACCATTACGTAAGGGTTTTTTTACATTAGATAAAAGCGGTGAAGACGCCGACGACGGTGGTAAGTACATGCTTGCTTAGAAGGCACCTATTCACTCTGTACTTGAAGATTCCCAGATAGTATATGTCGGGAAATATAGTTAACCTTTCTATGAAGCTCTTAGCGCGTATTTTTGGAATACCGACCATGTACGGATGCTGTATGCAGAATAAGAGATGAAGGAATAAAATAAATGAAGAACAGCTAAACGCTTAGAATTTTCAACACCGTTCGCAAAGCTAAAAAAAGAGTTATTGTTGCCATCAAAAAGTGCAATAGTTAGTTGACACAGTCAAAAATAAATTAAAATAAATTACAGTGTACTTAATAGTAGTTGGAGCAAATAACTCAATGAGATTTTGAATAAACAAAATGTGTACAAAATTTTCAAAAAGTCACGTGACCAAAAACGGAAGTAGCTGTGGAAATGATGTTATAAGGGCAAAAACATGATAGCCTTATCATAAGATTGAGAATCAAGCAAGTGAAGAAAACTTCTAATATTATTGCTTTCAAACGAAATACATACTAGGTCAAAGGACAAACTGCAATGTCGATCCATAAACACGGTTTTTGCCGCATCCGCATATAATAAGTTTGTTATACATTTTTATATTAATTAAATACCTAAGTTTATAATCATATTTATTTATTTATTTATATTCAATAGTAGATTCGTTTTTCTTGTTATCACTGTTGTTACACATTTATGGATTTCAGATTTATTCGTATTATGCTTAGAAGAATAACCTATCTTCTTATTCAGTAATCTGTGCTTCTATGTTATTATGAATGAAAAAGGATCTTGACAGACAGACAGACGAACAGACGGACAACAAAGTGATCCAATAAGGGTTGATTTGTTCTTTTTAAGGTGGGCAACCCTACATAGAACAAATTTTGCGGCTAAAAATGTAGCTAGGTTTATTTTTGTAACTGCAGAGAAACTTTTTTCAAGTAGGTAGTTATTAAAAAAAAAAAAAAAACTTTTTGAATTAATGGACAAATATGATAAATTGCTAATTGATATAGAATGTATAAATGGGGATATTTTATGTAAAAATGAATTGCATTATAAATATATTGACGAATTTTATTCTGTTATTGTCGGAACATTACAGTCAGCAGCAGTCCACAGTTCTGAATTAAAAATAAACAGGAAGTGGAGTAAAATAGTGGGATGGAATTATCACGTCAGGAGCGCTCACGCCAAAGCCAGAGAAATGTTCTCCTTGTGGGTTCTGTATTGTAGGCCCCGCTCGGGATATCACTATGAGAATATGTCTAATTCGCGTAGGGACTATAAGGCTGCGATAAAGTATGTATTACGAAACCAAGATAAAATTAAAATGGAAGTACTCGCTCGGCATCATGCTGACGGCAACTTTACAAAGTTTTGGAAAGAAACAAAAAAATTAAATAGCAGTAACAGTATACCGTTAAGTGTTGAAGGAAAAAAGGATAAGAAAAATATAGCAAATTTATTCCGTAATCATTTCGAGGTTAATGTCCAAGTACAACCGAGCCAAGGGTAAGTCGGGGCTCGGAGACACATCACGTGACAATAAAACCCGAACAAATCGAGGCAATTTTAAGAAATATGAAACGTGGTAAGTCTACTGGCCACGACGGCCTTAGTATAGAACATTTACTGTTTGCAGGTCAGCACATTTGTCACGTATTGGCGCGGTTCTTTGGTCTCTGCGTGAGACATTGCTATCTCCCAGAGGAACTTATACGAACTCTAGTAGTTCCTATTACTAAAAATAAGACTGGTGATATCTCGAGCGTGGCAAACTATAGACCTATTTCGCTAGCGACGATCGTGGCCAAGGTGCTTGAACGAGTCATTTACTCTCACATCAGCTCAATAAGTATTGATGACGGACAGTTCGGCTTTCGCCAACAAGTTTCCACTGACATGGCAATATTCTCATTGAAAGAAATTGTCAAGTACTATACAAAACATGACACTACAGTATACGCGTGCTTTCTTGATTTAAGTCGCGCATTTGACACAATAAATCATGAGCTGCTGTGGGAGAAAGTGCATGATGCGGGAGTCCCACCGGAAGTTGTTGGTCTTCTGACGTAATGGTACGGCAACCAGACCAACAGCGTCCGATGGGACTCCGTGACGTCGGATAGCTACCGACTGTCCTGTGGTGTAAGGCAGGGGGGGGGTCACTTCACCCGACCTATTTAACCTCTACATAAACGATTTGATCGTGGAGCTGAGTAGCACCCCGGTCGGACTCAGGTTAGACGGCAGATACGTCAACAACTTGAGCTATGCTGATGATATGGTGCTGCTCAGCCCCTCGATTAAAGGCTTGCGGAAATTGATAACCATCTGTGAAACATATGCTCGTAATCATGATCTCACTTACAATACGAAAAAGACAGAAATGGTAATATTTAGGTCGGGAAAGGGACCGTTTAACGTACCAGAAGTATATATTAACGGACAGCCTGTTAAAACAGTAGACAGTTTCAAGTACCTTGGCCACATCGTGACCTCTAAATTAAAAGATGACAGTGACATCGAGCGCCAAAGACGCAGTCTGTGTGTTGTAGGGAACATGATAGCTAGAAAGTTTTTTAAGGCAGCGCCTGATGTAAAAATTACGTTGTTTAGGTCTTATTGTCAGACTTTCTATACGTGTCAACTCTGGACAGTATATACTAAAAAATCTCATGACACCATTCGAGTGGCATACAATAACATCTTCAGGCACCTTATGGGTCTGAGGTGGTATTGTAGCGCCTCCGAAATGTTCACTGAAGCTCGAGTAGCATCATTTCATGCTATACAGCGACAGAAAATAGCATCGTTCATGTCCAGAGTTGACACGTGTAGGAACTCCATTATTAGAAGGCTGCGACAGGCTGCTGCTGACGGAGTCGTATAGACGGTGGATAAAAATTGGCACCTAAATATATTTTTTTTTTTTTTTTTTTTCAATTTTTATTTTTTTTATTTATTAATTATTATTCTTAATACTGTGTGTTTTTTATAAATGTAAATGTGATATGGACCTAGTATCCGAAATAAAGATTTTTATTATTATTCTTATTATTATTATTATTAGAGAAATAAGTCAGTTATTTAACTACTGTTTTGTATAAGTCAAGTGGATGCATTACTAAAACTTGCTAGCACGATTACCAAAAATAGTGTTTTATGATTTTATACACTTAACTGACACTCGTGCACCATTGTGAACATCAACGATTAAGAATCCACCACTATTACACATCAAAACTTGAGAATGAACACAAAAGAAAATAAATTATAATAGTTATTGTTGGTTTTTTCCCGCCATCTGCAAGCAATCTCTAAACAAGCAAAACGAATTATAATCACAACACGGTTTGTTTTTGCCATACGACGTATAGGCCGCCATTGAATAATGTCTTAGCGCCAATTTTAAAAGTTGACATAAAATAATCGTTTTTTTAGTGTAAAGTTCTTTTAAAATATTAAAAATTAGGCTAGATGCGAATAATTTAACGTTGGTACAATAAAGAAAAAGTCAACAACCCTATTTTTGACCCCCGTCTAGGGCATGGTTGTTTGTGATCGTACAACGATCGTGGCAACAAAAGGTGCGTTCGTTTAGCTTTTAGGACATTTGTGGCGTTGTCATTGATGACTCTTTTGTTAAAGCGTTCGTAAAGCTCACACATGTTATTTTTGCCACTTTTGCCCACATTCTATTCGAACGCTCAATTGAGCATAAGAGCTAAGATCGCATGATTATGCTGTCAAATACAAAGCTGTCAAAAAACGATCACAAACAACTATGCTCCGGACGTGGGTCAAAAATTGCATTTATTGGTGGCAAAAATACCTCTTTTTTTAGCTTTCCGATATTTCTTTGTATTTGGCAGCATAATCATGCGATTTTAGGTCTTATGCTCAGTTTAGCGTTTGAGTAGGGTGTGGGTAAAAGTGACAAAGTGGCAAAAAATACTTTTTTGAGTTTTGCGAACGCTTTAACAAAAGAGCCAACATTGGCAATGCTACCAATACCTTCATTGCTAGTCGGACGCACCTTTATGTACAAACGTACGAGTCCACGTATAAAAGAAAAATATATTAGAAGGGTCAAAGTTGGGTCAAAGCACCTTGCTTTGTTTATGTTTTGTTTACAAGTAAATTAAATATATAAACATTCACGCATTTAGAGTTTCAACTTTACAATAATTAGTGTATTGTTTCAGCCAAACCCGATGACTATTGTATCTAGATCTGGCACTTAGCAACATAATTTATCGGACATTTATAATAAAACACGATTGGGGCAAGACAAGACAACCTTCGTTTCAGTCACCACCTTCTGTGCAAACAATTCCGTTGATTTAGTTTGGCTATTGTATCGATCGGTTTCTTGTTACTTCGTTTGTTTGCACGTGTATATTTTTACATACCGACTTTATTGAGTGAGCGAGAGCGATTATCGCTTGTTTTTCTGCATATGTAGTAATCGTGGCTATGTTATACCTGCCTCAGTCGTTCGGCATATGATTGCGTTGGCCGTGTTATCAGTAACGAGCTCTTGGCCTGCCTTGTATATACGTGGCACACACATCATACAGTGACAGTGTGGCCTGCAGTGAAGTTAACAGCTTGGAAAGGCGATTTTATTCATTGTTATGAAAAAACCAAAATGAATAATCATGACCCCAGTAATAATAATAATGCTCAGAAAGGAAATGAACAGGTCAGTGTGTATTTTACTAAATTTTATTTGAGCATTACATATATCAAATTGTAATGCTACTGATAAGCAACCAATATCAGATGTTGGTATTTTTATGTCTAAATTTGACTGCAGTTTCTTACATATATTTTGGTACCATAACTATGCCACATTAGAAACTCATTCTGTTAAAAAAAAATTTAAATGTATGTAGTACAATAATTTTAAAATAATAGCTTTATATGCTGCATAGTTTAGTATGTTGTTTGTAAAAATAAGACATATACTGCTAGTTTACATTTGAAATAGCAGTTTATTCTATTTCACTATACTTACATTTAATTTTATTAATTGCCATGTGGGAAATGCTAAGGTTACCATATGGAAATATGTTTTGTACATACTTATCTTTTCTGTAATAATGGTAAAATTCTTCAATATTAGGGAAATAAAATACTTCATTGAATGAGATTTAAACCTGCCTTTTCTGACTAAATCTGGCAATGCTGCATCATACAATCCTGGGTGGTGTGGGTGGCTCAGTGGCCTAGCGGTAATGTCTAACAACGTTTGCCAGAAAAAAAGGAATTAAAACCTGCATGGTATGCAATTTTAACTCTAAAATTGCAATTCTGTCATCAGGTGTTAGTGCTTAACAAATTATGATTATATAGATTTTATTTTAAATGGAATTGATCCAAAATATACTTTAGAAACATTGATGGTGATGTGACAGAAAAGAGTGCTCATTTCCATCACCCAATCATCCCAGTTATTGATTGTCACTTATTATAACTTTTTTAATGTTAAGAATGTCATGAATGGCCAGTCAATTTTACACACTTATTAGAATCTGCATGAGAGTTGTAGTGCTAAAAATATGTGAAAAGTACATGGTAAGGTACAATTCAACAGTATTTCAGGGACTAATCAGGACTAATTTCATCTTATTACTCATGCTTATAACTACGGTGGTCCGTTTTGCGATAATTTTGCTCACAGTGCTATCGTCTACCAAAGCTGGTCCGAGATAAATATCGCGATTTTGACAGCTCGTGGCACTGTAAGCGTGTTGTTAATTCGGACCAAAGTTGTACCAATAACGAACCATTTGCGCGCGAAAAACAAAAATCATAAAAATATCGTGCATAGTGTGAAGGTTAACTATGTAGTGTGTGGATTAAAAAGAAATAATGGAATGGATGGACCGACTTTTACAACTTTTACATCAAAAAGAAGGGACACCAGTAAATACATTGTAGAAATAAACAAACACCTGTCACTTTTGACAGAACGCTCACGACGATTATGGTGTAGAGCATGGTTCATGTAATCGTCAATATGGCGGCAGTTAAGACGTCATCGATGACGTAGCGTGGGCCATCGTAATAACGCTCACGGTGAAAGGGACCGACTTTTATCGCGCTAATATCGATTATAGCCAATTAGGACCGCAGTGAACATTGCATACAATAAAATATGCAGAGGACTGTCAATTGTCTGCTCTCTGCCTTATAGTGTTAGTTATGTCTAATATATATAGTAATTAAGGGCAATTAACAAAGCATCATTAACAAATTCAGACATAAATTTAATGAAATCTAGACATGGTTATTAAAATTTAGTAAAATTTAATTACTTACAACTCGGGAGTTGAAAAACCTTTTTCTTAGCTGGTCTGTTCACAGAAGGGCTAGTCTACCCTGTCAAAACATTTATTAATTTTTTTTCTAAAATGTATATTTGTATCATACCTTATAGCAGAAAATTTAGTTAGGGGATCTACAAATTACCATTAGTAGAGTATCAACTGAAGAAATAAATTTCAACTTTTATCTTTTCAGGGACCAACAAATGGTGCTGGTGGCCCCCAACATTACTATGGTGGTGGTTACCCTCACTTTCATGTGCCACAGCACCATATGCAGCATTCCCCACCTCCGCCCATCTACCAGAAAAATGAGCGAACGCAAAGAGTTTACACAAAACTCAAGCAGAAACTAGAAAGAAAGCAAAACACTACTAAAAATAATGGCATTGGTAAGTTTATTGAAGTAAAGTTTTCATTCCATCTTTTTAAGAAAGAATGATTGTTTTCTCAACAAATGTGAACAAATCAGGTATAATCAGGAACAAAACACTTCCATATAGTGCATCCAAGTGCAGTAATGAGTTATTTTTTTCTTCCAAAGCTCTCATTTGATTCAGTGGTCCTTAACCGGTGGTCTGCGGGCCACCAGTAGTCCATAGTAGCATCTGGAATGATCCGTGAAGCCATCTAAATTGAAACATAGATTCGAAACAGGAACAAACCTTGAATATTTTTGGGGCCAAAACACAACTTTTTACACAAAAATTAAATAAATAAACAATATTCCAATATTTTATAAATAGGTCAACTTTTATTTTTCATTTTCTTTTTCTCTATATTACCAACAGCTGATGGTCAATGGCAAGACAGAAAGGACATTTTTCAGCCATCCGTGAACAGGTTGCCCATCAAAATGTAATATTGTCAATAATTCAACTTCGATTTTAATATAATTACTGTGCTGTATCTTTGTATCAAGGTGTAGGTATCAAAAGTTAATTTAAATAATATTTATTTCGATAATATCCTGTCTCGTTATTGATTTCATATTGTGTGGTGCGAGTCCTAGTTTATATTATTAGTCTATGGTGCGAGTGACATATGGGTAGAATGTAAATCCTCCATGCAATATCGCACTTCTGGCTTTGGACATTACGTTTAAGTCCGGTGCTTCACATGGCTATTTGTGTTTATGTATATGGCATATTTGGCAAACAATTACCATGTGTAAACAGTTTCTTTGACAAAGTGTTTGCCATATTTGCCTATTTGATAAATAAGGCGAATACCAAATACATGCGCTTGTCCACTTTTAAAAGGGATCAAATAGGCAATAAGAAGACAAATCGTCAATTGTCTTGTTATTTGTCTGATAAATGTGTATGGTCCTACTTGCCTATATTTGTATGTTTGCATGAACATCTTGTATTTTGCCAAATACAACAAACACCCAATAGCAAACACAATTTTTTAGTTAACCATGTGAAGTGCCCCCATTAAACATAGATCTTGTGGGGCCGCGCTTCTCGGAGCGCCGCGCCGTTGATGTTTATGGTTTCACATTCACATTTGTTGAATTACTGTTATGGCAACACACACACACACACACACACACACACACACACACACACACACACACACACAACAACGCCACTACTTCACTCTGTCATTCACTTCACTGTGATAGCTAAGAGCCAAATTTCAAAGCAGGCATGTCGACTACCTTAAACTCTACATATAAAAAATAGTCTTACCCCTACTACATTTGATACAAAGTTATGATAATATTCTGTTACCTTTTGATATAATCTAACAATCCTGAACAACTCTTGCTTTATCCTACGAGAAGGTATACTATGACTAGTAGGTAAATGAAACTCAAATCGGAACTGTAAGGCGCATATATTTAAAAGTTCCCGCACAAATGACTTATGGCGACGTGCGACAAACATCACCGCGATGCAGGAATTTGCAAACTGCGACACTAGCGCATCTAGCGAAAATCTTACGAACTAACTGTTGATAGGCGATGCTGTTTTGTAAGTCAAATAGATTAAGTTACTTCTACATACATCGCCCACCAAGGACTAATTTGACAATGTCGTCCTTCATACATACATATTATCTATCTATTAGCATTAATACAATGTTTATTGCCTGAACAAGATGTTATATGCCTATTATCAAATAGAAGGCTAGCTAGGTAGTCACAGGAAGGAGGCACAACTTATTAACTGGTCGTTTTAACGTACCGTTCTTAACCTTTAATGTCACTACCCTTATTAAGTTGTCTTGTCCAGGATGCGTTGCGATCACCTTGCCATAAAGCCATCGACACACTGGTAAATTGTCTTCTCGTACAACAACTACATCGCCGATACGAGGTTGGGGCATTTGATCCGACCAACGATATCTTTTATAAAATCTGGTTAAATACTGTTGGGACCATTGACGCCAAAATCCTTGGGTCATTTTTTGCGTATATTGCCACCTTCGTAATGAGATAGCGTTCGAAGACTCAAAGTTGGAGTCCGGGGGAAGTATCAATGCTTCACCCACCAGGAAGTGACCTGGTGTTAATATCGTGACATCTTCGTCATCATTTCCAGTCAATACTGAGAGAGGCCTGGAATTCAAACAGGCTTCTATTTGTGCCAACACTGTTGACATCTCTTCAAAAGTAAGTGTTGACTGGCCAATTTGCCTCCTAAGGTGATATTTGACAGATTTAACTCCGCTTTCCCATAAACCACCGAAATTTGAAGCCCGCGACGGGATGAAGTGCCATGAGCATCTATTTGAAGCCAGAACCTCAGCAAGTTCTTGGTGCATGGAGCTTTTCTCATTTTGGAACAGCCTTTTCATTTCTGCAGCTGCTCCTGTGAAATTTGTGCCATTATCACTCCAAATGTCAGAACAATAGCCTCGCCGAGAAACGAATCTCTTAAAAACTTGTAAAAATCCTTCAGTTGTAAGGTCGGTAACAACGTCCAGATGGATTGCACGGGTCACCATACATATAAACAAGCAAATGTAAGCTTTATGTGTCTTGTGACCCCGTCCCTTGGCTGTGCGTATCTGAATTGGTCCTGCGTAATCCACGCCGCTAGTTTTAAATGGTCGGGCTGGAGTTGATCTTGCCGATGGTAACTGCCCCATTAACTGCGTTTGTGTATTCCCCGAATTTTTAACACAAATAACGCAGTTACGAAAGCAAGATTTCACTAATCTTCCAGCTCCTAAAATCCAATATTTGTTACGCAAGTAGCATAACATCAACTGTGGACCACCGTGAAGTGTTTGCTTGTGAGCATCCCGTATGAGGAGATTAGCCAAATGTGACTCTTTGGGTATCAAAATCGGATGCTTTTTATTTTCACTCAGTGCTGAATGTTCTAGTCTACCACCGACCCGTAATATCATTTCGTTATCCAAGATGGGGTTAAGAACTTTCAGTTTGCTTCTTTTGGGTAAGTTCTCCTTGTTCCTTACTAGAGTTAGTTCTTCGCAGAAGCCTTCTGATTGAACCTGTCGAATGCAACAGTTCATTGCTTTATTTAATTCCTGGGTTGTTAGAAACCCGACATGTCTATCCGTTTTGTTCTTCAAATTATGTGCAAACCATTTACAATAGGCAGTTACCCTTATCATCCTTGTGAG
Source organism: Selenia dentaria (assembly GCA_917880725.1). Classification (NCBI taxonomy): domain Eukaryota; kingdom Metazoa; phylum Arthropoda; class Insecta; order Lepidoptera; family Geometridae; genus Selenia; species Selenia dentaria. The sequence continues at coordinate 8,743,591 of OU862882.1, read as the reverse complement.
CGAAGAAAATCTTTCCCATATAGAGTTATCAATCACAGCACAGTGTGCCTTTATTTTTGTGACTTCTTCTAAGTTGGTGTTAAGATCCCTTGGTCTTTGAAAAGTAATGTGCTGCTTATGAAGAAACTCTGGACCTTTAAACCACATCGTATTATTCACAAGCTCTGATGGATTTTGTCCCCTTGACGCCGCGTCTGCTGGGTTAGATTTTGAAGAAACCCAGGCCCAATGATGAGTGTCTAAGTTTGAGATTATTTCTGATACTCGATTCGCAACGAAGACCTTCCACCGACTCGGATGGCTGTTCAACCACGCAAGAACTACCGTGGAATCAGTCCAAGCATGCAGATTCGTTTTTTCAATCTTCATAACTGAAGCTATCTCCATCATCAGCCGCGTTAATAAAACAGCATCACACAACTCTAGACGTGGAATCGAGACTTGCTTTATTGGAGCCACCTTAGTTTTAGCCGATATTAGTGCAACAGAAATTTGTCCCTTGGAGTCAACGACGCGCGCGTACACCACTGAAGAATATGCTACCTTCGACGCATCGCTGAAGCCATGCAACTCAACGCGGTCACCTCCCTTGATGCAAATCCAACGAGGTATTGAAACTCTAGATAGTAGTTTCAACTCTTCCTGGTAAGTCTGCCATTCATTTAATATACAAGTTGGAACTATTTCATCCCAGTCCAGTCCAGCCAGCCAAAGTCTTTGAATAAATATCTTTGCAACTATTATACTTGGCCCTACCCATCCGAGGGGGTCATAAAACCGACAGATACTTGAAATAATAGTTCTTTTTGTTGCAGGGTTCTTTTCAGTGACCGGTATGTCAATCGTATAGCGGAAAGAGTCATTGCTACGGTTCCAGGTAAGGCCGACAATTTTTACTACTTCATCTGTCTTTATCTCTAATCCATCCTTCATTTCTTCTATTTCCTTCTCGTCCCTTTCTTTCTGACTCTCTTTTTTCATTTCTTTCAATAACTCTTCGCTGTTGCTTGTCCATTTCTGAAGCTTAAATCCTCCTTTCGCTACAAGTTCGTTCATTTCTCTGTACAGATTCATTCCTTCTTCGACATTGTCACATCCTGATAGTAAATCATCCATATAAAATTGGCTTGACACTGCTTTAGCTGCCGCTGGATACTTATCTCCTTCATCTATGCTTAATTGTTGTAAAGCTTTTACCGCTAAATATGGAGCAGATGCCACACCAAACGTAACCCTGAGAATTCTGTAATGTCTGATATTTTCATTTGTATCATCTCTCCACAGTATCCTCTGAAAATCAGTATCAGCCTTATCAACCTTTACCTGCCGATACATTTTGGCAATATCTGCCGTCAAACATATATGTGACATTCTCCAACGCAGCACGAGATGTCTCAGGTCAGCTTGTAGACGTGGACCTACTAATAAATTATCATTTAGTGATACATGGTTTGCCCCTTTACAGGAAGCGTCGAAGACTACTCTCAATCTTGTAGTCTCCTTATCATCCCGTACCACAGCATGGTGTGGTAAGTACACGGCTTTCGGATTTCTTATTTCTACCTCCGGTACAAGTTCCATGTGATTCATGTCAATGTATTCATTAATAACCTCTTTATATTTTTCTTTCAGGTCAGTGGATCTCAACCTCCTTTCCAGTGAAAGTGATCGTTTTTCAGCTATCTTCAGGGAGTTGGAGACTTCAGGATTTTCATTTTTAAATGGAAGTCGCACTATATACCTGCCACTGTTGTCTCTCTTTGTGGTTGTGGCGAATATTTCCTCACAACGTTTTTCATCGTCCGTGTGTAACCTTTCTTTATTCATAGGAACGTCATCTTCAAGTTCCCAGAATTGTCTTAATAAATTGTTGTCTTCAACCATATGCATGACTTTAATATCAGATTGCGTACCTGCTCCGTCAATTGTTCCTGATAATATCCACCCAAATGAAGTGGATTGAGCAACCGGTGAACCATGTGGGCCTTTTTTCACTCCGTCTTGAATAATTTGCGCATACACCTCTGCACCTAGCAAAATATCAACACGACTTGGCGTATGATAATCTGGGTCTGCTAAAACCAAATTTTGCAATTCATTCCATTCCACTGCCTTCATTTCACTACTTGGCAAAAGGGTGGTGATGGATCGCAAAACATGTGCCTTCACATTTATAATAACCTTGGAGTTAATTCGTGAAGATACCTTTAAATTAACTACCGCCTTAGATATCAAGCCCTTTTCTCCACCTACACCTGAAATTTGGATTTTCGTTGGTGTTTTCTTTAGACCTAACTGTTGAACCGTTGCTTCCGTTATAAACGACGATTGCGACCCTTGATCCAATAAAGCCCGTATTGTGTGAGATTGGCCTGTCTTTGACAGTGTTGTCACCAATGCTGTTGCAAGTAAAATTGGGTTCATCTTTCTAGTAAAACATGAAACCACCGAACACAATTCCGATTTTTCACCAAATGCCGTTGATGAACTTGGTTTCACATCTTTGTCCGTACTCAGATCCGTAGTTGGAGTACGAGGGACGTTGCCCTTAGCTGTACCTTCATTCGCAGGGTGTAAAAGAGCATGATGTTTTTTCTTACATACGCGACATTTAATGTTACTTTGACAGTTTTTGGCAATATGATTGCTTCCCAGACAGCAAAAACATATGTGATTCAAATGAACAAAACTACGACGTGACTCTACTGACTCTTTAAAAAAACTCTTGCAGCTATTAAGTTTGTGCTCCTCAGAACAAAATGGACATTGCACCTTTACAATGTGCATGGATTTTGTCCTATTCACCGGTAAGTTACGTTGATTCCTTTGTGCTGAAGTGGATCCAGAATCCAGAAATTCAATGGCTCGATAGCGTTTAGTAATGAATTCTTGAAATAATTTATATGAAGGTAGTTCATCCGATGACCCTTCAGTAGCCGTGAATTCCCACTGTCTCCGAGACTCTGGGTCCAGTTTCAGTACCAGTATATGTATTATAAGTATATCCCAAGATTCAACATTTATTCCTAGATTAGATAATGATGACAAACAATCATTTGTTGTATCAATCAACTCCTTCAAGCCGCTGGCGGATTCATTATTAATATTCCGTTGGCTCATAAGTCTCTTTAAAATATGATGGGAGATATATTTTTTATTATTATACCTCTCTTCCAAAAGTTTCCAACACCGATGGTAGTTTTGTTGAGTGATTGGGATGTTGCTCAAGAGCTGTTCCGCCTCACCAGCTAAATAGCCTTTGAGGTAGAGAAGCCGTTGCACATCATCCAAATCACTGTTGTTGTGGATTAATGATTGAAACAAATCTCTAAAAACGTATTCCACTCAGTGTACTTTCCCGAGAAGTTGGAATGGAATGTTTGCCTTAGGCAACCTGATACTACATGATTTTGTTTGAGAAGTACCAGCGGGTTGAGTTGAGTTATTGCAACTTAGTTTTGACAAAGCAGTTTTCAACTCACATTTGTACTCAAAATACTCTTCTTCTCCTTGGTTAAACATATCTGTTTTAATATAATCAGTGTCGGCTATTGCCTTAGCAGAAGAAGCAGAACGCATTAATTCTTTATGTCCAGCTAGGAACTCTAACCATATTTGTTCTAGAATTTCCAACCGTCCTTCCAAATACTCTTTGGATATGCGCTCTTTTGGACTCTTTTTATAATTTTTCCTGCCTTTCGCAATGCGATTAAACAGTTCTTCTTGAAAGTTAAGTATAGAATCCATTTTAATTTACAATTAGTTGCCTAACTTGTAAATATTAAATAACGAAACTTAAAACAGTAATTTTTCTAAGTTAATAAATTATTACAGAAATTTTTACAAGTGTTTTAATTTGTATATAGTTGAAACCGAAATCGGGCATAGGTTCCCCGTATGACCAAAATTCTTAAAACTATTCTAAGTCCTAATATACTTACTAAGAAACAAACATAATTTTCAAATCGCAAAGCACACAAATTAAAAGTCTTTATTATGTTTAAATTTCCCTCGACACACAATTAAAAGTTAAAATTGAAAGTACTCACAGTTTATCCACATTGGCACTTACTGAAATCTTCACTGCAACAATAATTATTTTACCAATAATTATTTATTGCGCTCACTTGCACCGCACGACAAACTATGCCGAAATATTTCTCCTGCCTCCAGTCAAATCACTAGACTCGCCGCCCAGGCGAGACTGCGTCAGCAGTCCCACGATCTCCTTACGTCCGACGTCCCTGAACAGCTCCTTCCGCTGTCCGACTGGTAGTGTACAGCGATTTACGCTGACATCCAAGCCTTGCAACACGTTATTGACAGCAATCCACTGTCCGTGATGCACTAAATGACGCAAAACTCCACCTTAGTGATGGTTCAGTTCTCCTGCCGGAAATCCAGCCTCGATAGGACCATGAACAACTCTTGCTCTATCCTACGAGAAGGTATACTATGACTAGTAGGTAAATGAAACTCAAATCGGAACTGTAAGACGCATATATTTAAAAGTTCCCGCACAAATGACTTATGGCGACGTGCGACAAACATCACCGCGATGCAGGAATTTGCAAACTGCGACACTAGCGCATCTAGCGAAAATCTTACGAACTAACTGTTGATAGGCGATGCTGTTTTGTAAGTCAAATAGATTAAGTTACTTCTACAATCCTATATCACATTAATACCTAAAGTATATTACCATGCAGGGCCATAATGTTCAGAACTGACCAAATGTTCCATACATTTGGTCAGTCCTTTTGTGAAATGGTTCCTCGTCACTAAAAGGTTAAGAGAACCACTGATATAAATGGTATGTTTTTCCTATAAAGTGAAATGTATTGTGTGTTGCAGAAGTAAACTCTGGCGCCAGTACGCCGTCTTTGTCGCCACGCAAGGAGATGAACGGTCGCGGTGGCGGGGGTGGGAGCGGTAGTGGGGGGAGCGGTGGTGCCTCCTCGGGCGCGTGGTCAGAGGGTGAGGGTTCTTCGGCCGGCGCGTCCGTGCATGGGGACGACGATGATACGCAGGCAGTTCTAGATCTGCTCTCGGCTACTAGGACGCCGCAAGTACGTTACACTCTTGCACTCACTAATTTCAATAACATATAATGAAAAAACAAGTTATAGAATAAATGAAAATAAGCACAATAAAAAATAAGAGTGAAATAACTTACTTAAGGGTTTCCACCACCGTTTTCTTAAATAAAACAAAAGAACTCTCAAATCTTATCTGTAGGTTTGTTCGTTTAGCTTTTAGGGCATTGGTGGCGTTGTAATTGATGGCTCTTTTGTTAAAGTGTTTGTAAAGCTCAAAAACGTTATTATGCAACTTTTGCCCACACCCTATTCGAACGCTCCACTAAGCATAAGACCTAAAATCGCATGATTGCGCTGTTAAAAAACGATCACAAACAACAATGCTCCGAACGTGGGTCAAAAATACCTCTTTTTAGCTTTCCGAACGCTGAACTAAAAGAGACATGAACAACATTTTCACCCACAGATTCACAATTCGAACGCCCCTTGTGAGCGTTTTTAGCGTTATTTTGGCTAAAAACGCTCACATGGGGTCTATCTGAACGCACTATGTGTCACAGTTGCCCTAGATAAATGACAGTATGTTCAGTTACGTTACACTTACGCGGTTATTCGTGCTAGGCGTATTTCAATAAGTTTTTATAATTTCACTAATATATTTATTGCATGCAGTCATCACCTATAATTATGAACGCATTTATCTCTGCGTAGATATCAATGTATTAGTATTCTGAATTTGTGTGGTGTGTATTGTGTTGGTGATTGATTAATACACAATTTTCCAGGTGAGTGACATCACTCCGACTAGTGCTCTAGTGCAATGGAACTCTCCCCTGCCCGAGGGTGTGACGCTTCCCAACACCGAGCTCACGTACGAACTGCTGCTCGGCGACCGCGGCCGATACAAGGCTATATACAGCGGCGCCTCTCTCTCCTGTCGGTCAGTATCAACACTAAATCTAATTTTATTGGTCAATCAAGAGCGATTGGACTATCATTTATTATTATTTATATAAGAAAAGAACAGAGTCGTAACCGACCTCAAGAAAGGAAGAGTTTCTATGTTCGTGTATGAATTTTACTTATGCATGTTCACCGATTTCTCCCTCTTTTTGTGGACGGATTCTCAAAATTATTTTGTTATTTGAAAGAGTATATTTCCGAGTCCCTTTTAAATTTCGTCAAATTCGGTCAAGCTGTTTTTGAGTTACAATCCAATAACTGAAAAATGTTTCGCGTATCTTGATGATATAACTAAAAAGGGTGAAAAATCTTGTTCATTACGGTATCATGCGCACAATATTGTGATAATAGGTACTTTTGAATTATCATGGTGCCAATCTCAATTATTTCACAATGTTTTTGTGTTGTAATTGGTTCAATTTTTTAGTATTTCTTGTTCATTTATAAGTCAGTCTCTTAATTAATTGTATTTATTATATATATATATATAATGGTAGACAAAGGAGTTCCATAGTCTAATATACAAACAATATAATTATTGTTATACATGCGTTCGGAAAGAAAAGAAAAAGTCAGGGAATAATGGGCTATTACCAGATAGGATTTTTACATTATTTCATAATTCTCTAAACAGTGGTAGGCATTTAAGATCAGATCAGAAAAAATACCACGAGAAAGAAGTAAGGTAAGATTAAGTAAGTAGAATCTTACGGCACTCGCACTTAAAACAGTTCAACGAAACCATCAACATCACACAGCTTCTTATTAAACAGATTTAGAGTGCGTCTAAAATTCGATTTATTAGAGTTTTTGGTTCGACATGTCGTGTAAGTAAATAAGTTTCTATTCCGTGAGGTAAAACGAGTATACTGAAAGTGATGTTGCTAAGTAAATTTGAGGAGTCAGTAACATTATTAATAATTTTGTAAAGGAAAAACGCATCCAGGTACTCACGCCGATGCTGGAGCGAGGCAACTTTGTGACGCGTTGCGTGTAAATAAAAATAAAATAATATAACACCTTATAGGTTAACGGTTCTCTAAATGGTTTAAATGTCCTTAAAATAAAACCTAAGAGATTATATGATTTTCTTTTACCTACAAGATGGTATAAATGTAACTTAAGAGTCAAGTACTATTTATTGGGAGAGCTCACATGATGCTATTGGTGTTTTTTGTGATCTCTCTAAAGCATTTGATTGTGTGGAGCACCGTATACTGATTCGAAAACTTTATTGAAAGCTTGATTATGGTATTCGTGGAGCTGCGCTTGATGTCATATTTATCTGTCAGGATGCAAAAAGTTGGCATAAATGGTGTAACATCTTCGGGATCAATAATTAAAATGGGTGTTCCACAAGGGTCCATTTTAGGGCCTTTTTTGTTCTTAGTATACATTAACGACTTGTCACTTATGGCCAAGGATCTTTGTGATATTGTTTTATTTGCGGATGACACATCTCTGATTTTCAAAGTAGATAGGAAAGATAGCACACTAATTCAAGTAAACAACGCTCTATCTAGTATCTCTAAATGGTTCTCAACTAATAATTTACTTCTGAATTCAAAAAAGACAAAATGTTTGAAGTTTTCTTTGCCTACTGTTCCATATTTGGAATCCAACGTTACGCTTGATGGAGTTAAACTCGTAATGGACAAGGCAGCAGTCTTCCTAGGCACTAAAATTGACGCAAATTTACAATGGGGTCCTCATAAATGCCCTGTCTGGGAGACTCAGTTCTGCTAGATATGCGGTACGTAAAATAAGAGAGCTAACAGACGCTTCTACGGCGCGGTTAGTGTATTTTGCATATATCCACAACGTAATGTCATATGGGATATTGCTATGGGGTTCAGCGGCTGATATAGAGACCATCGTTATCCTACAGAAAAACGTGCTATTCGAGCTATATACGAAATGGGTCCCCGTGAATCATTGAGAGATTTATTTAAAGAAATCAATATATTAACGTTGCCTTCCTTATATGTATTTGATTATTGTATATTCGTAAAAATTTACATAAATATAAGTTAAGTAGTGATCACCACACTTTTAATACTAGAAATACAAATAGGATAGCTGTACCTAGTTTTAGACTTCCGAAGACTAATAAGTCATTCCTAGGAAATTGTGTGCGTTTATAAAATCCCAAAACACATAACTGAGCTCACAGAGGGCAAATTCAAGTTGACTGTAAAAAACGTTTTAATAAAAAAAAACTTACTGTAAAGTTCGACATTATATAGAAAATAAAAATGCTTGGAATACTCCACTTCTGGCAAGCTGTCACTCTGCCACCCATAAAATGTAATATTTGTAATATCTAAGTAGAAACATTGTAAACATCTATATAAAAAGAATGGCCCCGAGTTTCTTGCTGCTTCTTCTGGGTGGGCTCTATATATTTTGGAACGCGGCTGTAGAGTCTTTAAAGTAGAAAAATTTGCCTGCTCCCAGAGTTTTCCTTAGTCAGAAGTTTAAAGGCATAAACATTCTAACTGTTGTCTCTCAGTTTATCTATGAAAATCTAATCTATGTAAAGAAAAACATTAGCAGTTTTGATAAAAGGAGTGATGGTCATTCGATCAATACGTCAAATAAGCACAAGCTATCCGTACATGTAACGCGTCTCCACAGAATAAGTCATTCTTTTATGGGACAATGTATACGATTCTATAATAAAGTTTTCAATGTTATCCGAGATTCGCCTATTAATAAGTTTAAAATTACTATTAAAACTAAACTCTTTCAAAAAGGTTATTACAAAATTTCGGATTACTTGGAGGATAAAACAGCTTGGGACTGATCACTCCAGGATCTATCTACTCGTGTACTAAGATGTCAAAGTGTAGCGTGTCTTGCCCTACTGATATACTACACACTGGACACTGGAGCTAATATTTGTAGTACCTAAGTAAAAACATTGTAAAAACATGTGTATAAAAAGTATGGCCCCGAGTTTCTTGCCGCTTTTTCTCGGTAGGCTCTATATATTTTGGAACGCGGCGGTAGTCTTTAAAGTACATTATTATGAAAATTTAAGGTTCATAAGTGCGTCTTTGATGCCTAAATTGAATAAATGATTTTGACTTTCACTTTTGACTTTGACTTTGATTGGGTAGATCGAGAAAAGCAAAGGACCCAAGTGTGATTTTTGGGACACTCCAGACATGACTTGTAACGCCGTAGACATACTCGTTCAATGCTACAGCTTTGCTACGGTTGTCGACATAGAATGTAAGACACCTCAGAATATCACAGTGTATGCCGATACTTTCTAGCTTAAATATGAAAATGCGGTGATTAATGTTGTCGAATGCTTATGAAGAGTCGGTATACACGGCATCAACCTGGCATCCACTGCGTTATGTACAAAATCGGTAATAGTTATAAAATGTTGTATGTTTGTAGAGTGCGAGACCTGAGGCCCGGGTGCGAATACTCGGTGTGCCTGCAGATCCGCGCGGGTGAGGTGACCGGCCCGGCCAGCGAGGTGGCGACGTTCCGCGCGCCCCCCGCGCCGCCCGAGGCCCCCGCCGCTCCGCGCGTCGCGCAGCGTCTGCGCTCCTCCGTGCTGCTGCGATGGCCCGCCGCCGCGGACAACGGCGCGCGCGTCGCCCACTACGTGCTCGAAGTGGACGCGGGCGACGGGTTCGCGGAGCTCGCGCGTCCACGCACCAAGCAGCACACGGCCGCCGGCCTGCGCCCGCAGACCAAATACCGCTTCCGCGTCGCCGCCGTCAACGAGTGCGGCCGCGGCGAGTGGAGCGAGCACGCGCTCGTGTGGACGCCAGGCTCGCCGCCGCCCGCGCCCGACCCCCCGCGCCTCGCCACCGCCACTGGCGATACGCTCGCGCTCGCCTGGGACCGCCGCGCCGACGAAGAGTTCACGCTGCAAATGGACGATGCGACGCGAGGCCACGGCTTCCTGCCCGTGCACACCGGCGCCGACGCGCTCTACGTGTGCACCGGCCTGCGCCGCGCCACCGAGTACCGCTTCCGGCTGCGCTGCGAGACCGCCGACGGACAGGGCCCATGGTCCGCCGAGATCGCGTACCGTACGCTGCCCGAGCGGCCCGCGCCGCCCGGCCGCCCGACGCCCAGAGGGAAGGCGCACTCGCGCGCTTTCCGCCTGCGCTGGGAGCCGCCCGCGGAGGACGGTGGCGCTGCCGTCGAGAACTACACGCTCGAGCTAGACGCCGGCGAGGGCTACCGACAAGCGTACCGCGGGCCCGATCGCGAGGCGCACTGCGACCGGCTGCGGCCCGGCACGCCATACCGCGCGCGCGTGCGCTGCGCCAACCGCGCTGGTGAGAGCGACTGGTCCGCCTCTGAGACCGTCGCCACCGAGCCGGCCGTCCCCGCCGCCTGCGCCGCGCCCGAACCGGCCTCACCCCCGCGCGCCACGCAGCTCGCCGTGCGGTGGCAAGCGCCCGACTGCACGGGCGGCGTGCCACTCACGGAGTACCGCGTGGAGGTGGCGGACTCGACGGGCGCCGTTAGGCTGGCGTACTCCGGCGCGGCCGCAGAGTGCACCGTGCGGGACCTGCTGCCCGGCCGTGACTACCGTCTGTGGGTGATCGCGGTCAACGCGGTTGGCGCTGGACCTCCTTCGTCGCCTCTCGTGTTCTCGACGCCACCCGCGCCGCCCGACGCCCCAGCGACGCCGACGGCCCAGGCGGAAGGGCCGCGCGCGGCTCGACTTGAGTGGACACCGCCCGCCGACAACGGCTCGCCCGTACTGGACTACCGGCTCGAGATGAGCACGAGTGTCGACGACGCATTCGCGGAGGTGTACCGCGGCGTCGAGACAGGCTGCCTGATCGGCGAGTTGGCGCCGTTCTCGCCATACTTCTTCCGGGTGTGCGCACGCAATGCGGCGGGGCGCGGGCCATACTCGGGCGTGCGCGACTTGCTGACGCCGCGCGCGCCGCCCGGGACGCCGCTCGCGGTGCGGCACGAAGCGACGGCGGACTCGCTGCACCTGCAGTGGCGCGCGCCCCCCGCGCACGGTGCCGACGTGCTGTGCTACCGCGTGCGAGTGGACGATGCCGCGTTCGACACGGAGGGGCCGGCGCCCGAGCGGCTCGTGGAGGGGCTCGTGCCCGACACCGTCTACCGGGTGCGCGTTGCGGCGCTCAACGAGCTCGGGCTGAGCGAGTGGTCGGAAGAAGTGCAAGCGGCGACGCGGCCGCCGCCCCCCGCATCGCCGCGGCTCTCGGTGGCCGCGCCGGCGCACAACCACCTGCGGCTCGAGTGGGAGGCGAGCGGCGCGGAGGGCGCGCAGTACTGCGTGGAGATGCGCGCGGGCGACGCGCGCGAGTTCCGGCCCGTGTACCGCGGCTCGGCGCGCACCTGCAAGGCTAAGAAGCTGCGCGAGAACACTGAGTACTGGTTCCGCATACGCGCGAACGACGATCGCGGCGGGCGCGGCGGGTGGGGGACGCCGGTGTGCGCGCGCACGCTGCCCGCGCCGCCGCCCGCGCCGCGCACGCCCACGCTCTCGCTGGCGGCGCGCCGTGCGGACGCCGTGTGGGACGCCATCGACGACGCACACTACGTACTGCAGTGCGCCCGCCTCAAGGATGCCGTCTATAAACAGGTACCACATTGTCGACTATTTTTAAACCAACATTTACAAAACTTTTGTTCGAGACTCCCTAAAATCTTTACAAATTTTACTGGAAACTCGTAGACAGACTCAATTGTCCGCTCCCACTTTTGCACACGCAACACTGTCTTCTCAATAAACAGTGCTAGAAACTTTGTTTTGTGATCATGTGATATGATATATTTATTGTATATGCGATGAAATATGCAATTTTCTATATGACTTATTCTTTAGCTGCTTTTAATTCCTATTGTATTTACTATTCGTGCGAACCTGTGATTGGCTTATTAATGTTTAGTCTAATTTATGTGTTCACCAAAGGTAGAAAGACCCGAACACAATATAAATTTCATTGTTATAATGACATCGACACTTGAGGGGTAATGCAGCTACTAGTTTTCCTTTCAAAGAAATAAATAACATAATATCGCTAAACCAACGCATTTCTGTGAGAAATACTTGAAATGTTAGACTCACATTTAAAAAAAACTCATTTGTTTATTACATATTGTATTCAATATGTATGTCGCTCTTGGATTTGAATTGAATTTCGGGTGCTTAAGAGGATTGCATAGCTATTACTTTCCATGCTAAAAGAGAAAACTCTTTTCTACCTCTTAACATTGTCCGATTTCAGTGACTTTTTTTCATGGAGTCATGACATTGTTTACTATGCCCGTACGTTTTGATTTTTTCAGTATTTCAAAGTACTATAAATTTCCATTTTTAGAACTTCAAAGTAAGAGGTAGAAAAGAGTTTTCTCTTTTAGCATGGAAAGTACTAGCTATGCAATCCTCTTAAACAGAACAATTCATTTTCTGACCTAAACTTGATCACATCAAATGACGCTGGTAGGCTCAGGCTTAACTACTTACTAGTTGCATATCACTCCACACCTTGAGCATGTAGAAAGTTAAATGAATGTCACTAAGAAGATGACAATCATACAACAGCAGGCACTTGTTTTATTGTACATGTCTTATGACATGGTAGAAGGGATTCTTTGTGGTGTATTTTTATTTATATATAGCTAGACACTATAGATAGACCTGCTAAAGTCGGCGGACAAAAACTGGATGTAGGTTTTCGAGGTTACACGGTAATTTTATTTATCATGCCTGTGTCCATTCTCAACCTACATGTGCCTGCGAATGTTAAACAAATGTTTATGTTTAGCAGAAAAAATGTTGTGTATATGCGCGATTCGGCTAAGGGTATTTGATGCCAGTATGAGCGTTGTAATATGGTGTTAAAATTTTTAAATAGTCGGGCGAGTTTTATTTATTTATTTTACTTGAAAACACCTATACAATTTTTTTAGCAACCAATAACGAAACGGAAAGCCTATTAATTGTTTTCATAGATAGCTAATATTAAAGGATAGTTTGCTAAGTTTCTACATAACTTGAATTAAAGTACCTAAACCTACTACATAAAGTCTGTTCATCCTTACCTGACAAAAAAGGTAAACAAAACCACTTCCATCCACAAAATTTTCGAATCTTCACAGAAAAATCACAATTTAGACACACGATAGTCCCTAGATATAGTAGAAACATTAACACTACTACACACACGAATATCAACAAAATGTATCCCACTGCGCGCACTGCGTTGCGTTTTTATAACGCATTTTCTGTGAAGTACGGAGAGTCATAGAAGTGCGCGCACTGCGGTGAAATAAACGCGTGCCGTGAAGTCATCGCTACAAATTTGCGGTAAGTCTACCGCACTAATTTTTGTATCGTATAGATATCTATGTAGAACCGCGCACTGCGTTGAAAAAAAACGCACGGAGGCATAAGTTGCTGTTGGGACGTGACACCGATACGTCGTCACAATACTGGATAGAAAATATTACCGTGACTTCGTATTTTTGGTTTTGGTCGTTCCGTCACTATTAAAATTGTCTCGTTAATGTGACGTATATCTCTATAATCACATTTTTAATAGATAAATGTATTAACAAATATAATTAATAAAATACGGTCATTACCGCCCACGTATGGTACTTCAATATGGTCTTTTTAAGTAATGTAAGTATTTTTAGCCACGTAGCTAAGATAATTAAATATATATACATTACTACTTTATTATATGTATATGTAGATATACATATAATCATCATATTCATTTATTACTGGCTCGTTACGCCCGCGTGGTGGAGGATGATAATGATGATGAATCAAATATAGTTTGTTACTCAGGCATAATGTAGCTTCTTCTGGCAAAAGAATGTATTCTATCGGTTCAGTAGTTTTTGCGTTTATCCATTACAAACAAACAAACAATCATATATTTCCTCTTTATTATTAGAGTAGATACGGTTTATACCAAGATAATATGAATAATTTGGCCTAATTTGTACAGGCGTAACTATTGCTTATTTTAACATGAAAAAATTGTCATTGTGACACAACTGTAATAGTTAGACATGTGGTATTGCGGACTTCATTGGCAATATTGATGTAATATTTGATGATATGAGGGGCTATGTTAACCTTTTGATAAGTAACCTTTATAAACTTTTTTACAATTACATTTTTTTATTATTTCATTTTAACATTACTCCAATCTGTGTCTTTGTAGTAAACTTTGGCACCAACGATTCTTAACAAATTATCAAAACGGCATTCTGTAATATCCGAAAAACTTTTTTGGATACGAAAGTAAATCGTTATATCTTACGAAAAATAAAGCCCTTCATAGGTCTTAACGCCGTCAAGGGATGTACCCAATACCGTTTGGGTACCCTTTTTATGTAATAATAAATATATACAGATAGCAACTCTTTTATGGTAGTCCATAACGATGACGTGTAGTGTGGGGCCGACAGCTATATTCGAATAACAAAACGTGCCCTATAGTCAACCATCCTCGGTCTCCTCTATTCGAATAACAAAACGTACGTTTGTTTCACCGCAGTGCGCGGACCCCTCACTCCGTTTATTCTACCGCACGGTAGAAAAAACGCAACGCAAGGCAGTGCGCGCACAGCCTTACACTTATTTTCATTCAAAATACGGAAACTACAACAAAAACACAATTATCTTGACGTAGACGTTCTATACTCTGTGGATTTTAGTGAGGAGAAAGGTAATTCAAGAATGAACGATTAAGTGAGCTATGGGAATGAATGTGTTCATTGGTATGTATTTATTAATCTGTTATAAAAATAATCTTGTTCGGATTTAGTCATATTGACAGTAAGTGATCTTGATAAGAAATGTTAAATTAGTCGAATAATACGATACACTGAAAAATGACCAAACTTTTATTTTTATTTATCTCAGTTATTGACTGCCCACTACTGTGTTTAGCTGGTGTACGTATTAAAAATAGTATGTGATGAAGTCCTCTTCACTGGCAAGGTCAAGTGCCTGTATAATTTAAATTAAATCCTTCTAAGAAAAAACGTCTAATAATTTTTTTATAGCTGGCAACACCGTAATTCATTCGTTTCGCAGTATCATTTGATGTATCATGTTTCTGGTGCTCTCTTATTCTTGATTATCAACGACCTGACTTTCGTATGACCTTTTGAATTGGGCGATGTTATTATCTAGACCGACAACAAATTGCTACGCTTTGAGGACTTTGAAATACGTTTTGCTAGTGATTTTTTTAACTACTCACGGAGGGTGACTTTTATATATTTTAAATCTTTTAGACCCACACTATCAAAAATCGTTTATTTAAGAGTAGAGTATCTAACTAATCAAAGTAAAATTTGAATCATTAAGATAAACGTCTCTTGTACTTTAGCGGTCGATTAACAAAGCTTAAAGTAGTGATCCATTTGCAAGCGAAACCGCCAGTACGCCAACGAACTCGCAAGTAAAAAGTCTACGTCGCCAATGGAGCACTTAAAAGTCTGTGGACTTAAAAAGATGGCGGACGGTAGGTATGCCACAGATACACTATGCTCTTTAATCTCTAAGTTAACCATCGTTTTCGGCAAGTGGGTAAAATAATGGATTCACATGGTCATCCACTCTATTTCTACTTGTCGTTCATTTGATGGAACCTCATCACTAAATCGTCATAAATCTTGTCTATGGTTTTGTTTGTTTACCTTTTTTGTCAGGTAAGGATGAACAGACTTTAAGTTAAATTTAACTTCAGAGTCCCCGTTACGCTCAAGGTCCAATATGCCGCCCATGACGTAAAACACTGCTTTACTCGGTGCGTAATCTACTATTGTGCTAAGTTATGTATGTTTGTGTGTGCAGGTGTACTCGGGCGCGGAGACGTCGTGTAGCATAGAGGAGCTGGAGGCGGGCGCGGAGTATCTGGTGCGGGTGTGTGCGGTGCGCGGGGGTCTCGCGGGTGCGTGGTCTGGCGCCGCGCGGCTGTGCGTGCCGTCCGCGCCCGCCGCACCCCGCGCGCCCCGCCGCACCGTGCGTCCTCCCCGCACGCTGCAGCCGCGACACCTGGCCCTGCTTATCGCCGCCGCCTTCGTGCTGCTCGCGGTGCTGATGGCGGTGCTGCTCGAGCGCATCTTCGTCGAGCCACAACCCTGACGCGCGCTGGCGGCGGCGCGACCGCGCGCCCTCGCCCGCCTCTAGCACCCCCCTCGCAGCGCGGGGATTTAGTGAGTGAACGTTCGAGGGAGCTCGTCTAGGTCTAATTTCATTCGTTCCCGTGGAGTGCTATTTTTTTATTCGCGTTTTGCTGACCGATGCGACATCGGAGGATATCTGAGCGGCTTCACTTGTAAAAATTTATTTGCACGAATGTGAGGCTGCGTTTTTATAAATTTGGATATTGTATTTGTACACAGATGTGGAAGCTATACGTGTGTGCGTCTAAACTCTCACAAATTGTTTCATGATCTAGTCTATGCTCGTAACTTGTTATTTCGTTCACCGTTCGGCGGGACGCGTGCTATATTTTATTTATACATATAGTTAAATATCAATATCGTAATATTCGTTTTTACATATGGTGATATCATACATACTTCCACTTTTTTTACTCCGTTATGGCTATACATTTTTAAAGCGTTTTATAGAATCGACCGGTCTGTTGCATGTTTTTATCACGTTTATCAGATTTAATTGTAAGAAGTTAGCGACTGAGGTGCTCTATTATTATTAAAGTTTCGTTAAGAGGGTCGTGGCCCCTCGCTCTGCAACGAGTTTCCAGTGTGTGTGCTGTGATCACTTCCTTATGCGAATGAGACTGATTTTACAAATAAAGCTTTTGTTCAAAGTGACGAATCGAACCTTACGTTTTGCGCCTTGATTGCGGACCGTATCTGTGCGCGCCAGCGCTGCCACGCGTGCCTCGAAGCGTGTTAGGGCGAACATACTCTTCAATAGCACATCGATGCACGTCACTCGTGCAACAATACGCAACTATACTCCGAATGCTTATTGATAATATCAATGTACCTAATTATATTGTAACATCGATAAACTGCATACATTGTTTTGTTTATAATTATTGCAATGTTACTTTTATTGATGACATTATGTAACTTAGAATAATTTGTTTTAAATGTAGATTTACGAATTTTCGAGATTGTTACCACCAGGTATAAAGTTAGGAATTGTAAAATTCAAGTTAATATATTGCGATCCAAAAAAGGGACTGTCGTATTTGGTGTTTGTTATTTTAATGACATTTTTAGCAAAATTGTTAACCGATTACATATATAAATAATATTTTTAAACGAATTTCATTGTAGATAAGTAAAGATGAATTTAATTATTCTTTATTCAGTATATTAGATTAAATACGTGTATGGGGTATTATTATACATTTAAACATTGATGTTTCTTAGTATCAATTATCTACAAGTAAATGTTGTTTCGTGGATCTTATTAATGTCATATTATACCGTACATATTTAAATGATATGAATGTAATTGTCATACTAAAGTAGGCCTTATTGCGATCGACCTATGACTTCCTTCCGTCAGTATCATTAGGTGTTAAGGTTTTGTAGATGAGATTACGCGAGGCACCAGCTACCATACAATCGCGTAAATATATGATATTTACGTGTTCTGTGATCAGCTTATTCTTTTCTTTCTATATTGTTTATTATTGTTGTCAGAAACATTCCTAGGGTAATGAATACGTGTTTCTTTTCGGTATCGAGATCTTTAAATTTGTTACTAAGATATCTACAGTAGAGGAGAAATCATATGGTGCCTGATTCCGGGCATCTTCTCAGGTGAGCGCAGCTCGCCCGCTTATAAAGGGACTATTTTAATATTTTGAAAATTTTATAATAATGATGTGCAATCAACAATTTATTTATTCTTTATCGCTTAACATATAATATTTATTTTTTAGAAAATATATCTGAATTATAGTGTCAATGAGGGAATCTATGTTCCTAAGTTTTGATATGTTGTACAACACTCGAAGCAAGCTGAATTGTGCGCAGTCAAGCATTCCAAGTTTATTCCACTTGTAAATAGGCCTAATGAATTCTGTGACTTTGTGAATGTACATCTCGCTTATTATATTGAAATGTAAATAAATCAAACTGACGTTCACGAGCTTCTTGTAAGGTACATGTTTAGCTACTGAACATGTATGCCAATTGAATATATTACACAGTGTTGACTTAACGTTAGAGTAATGAGATATGTTTAATGGGGATAACATCTCATATTGTATTTGTGTTTGAAAATAAGTACGTATAACGAAATGTATATGTTTATAATATAATATTTGATGATGTTATTATGTATACAATTTATTAAACATGAATATATCAATAAAACTATATTTTGTGTATGCTGAATGTTTAATTTTCTTTCTACAAACACGTTAACACTATAGTCACAAGCATTGTTACCCAATCAATTATAACTAAAGCAAATAATATTGTTTGTAAGGTACAAAATATTATATATATATATATATATAAATATATATATAAATTGGGTCTTGAAACCTTTGCGGAGAAATTTGAATGTCTATATCTTTTTATTTTATATTCTATCTATACATATGGAGTTATTAAGTTCTTTAGTTTATGATAGTATGACCTGATTTATTTTTAACATGATTTCTATTTGCTTTAGTTAAATTATGTTTTATTAACATGTTCAACTCCTAGGTGGAAATATCAATACTAAAACAAAAGATAGGCATACATACATACACTCAGTAAAATTATCTAACTAATGCTCATACAAATATCTACCACTTAAAAACTCTATCTAATACTGACGATTGGTCCTATAAAAAAGACTAGATATCTTTTGTACCATGAGTTTAAATTATTTTGATATAGATTGTATCTTAGAAATAAGTGCAATCCTCAAAACACTTAAAACATTAAAAAATCTGGATAATGATAACACGAGCAGGTACAATAGTCAGTACAATTCTCAAAATAGTAAAAATCCTATCTTACTTTTTACTAATATCGAAGAAGGCTAATATAAATGCGGATGTTTGGATGATGTTACACAATCACGGTCCAGAACGGATCGACGGATCGTGGATGCGATTTGGTATGTAAATAGATGAGGCATTAGAATAAAATTTAGGATATTTTTCATTTTACTCCATCACGTGGGTGCAATATGTAGGTACTTAGTTAAAAATCACGCCATTATCAAATTATTATACAAGAAGACAAATGCATTGC
The DNA here is from genome assembly GCA_917880725.1 of Selenia dentaria. Taxonomy (NCBI): domain Eukaryota; kingdom Metazoa; phylum Arthropoda; class Insecta; order Lepidoptera; family Geometridae; genus Selenia; species Selenia dentaria. Next base: position 8,724,359 of record OU862882.1, on the reverse strand, counting down.
ATTCCTTAGATTTTGTCTCGTAGAGATATTATTAGGAAGATTTAGAGGACGCGATAGATTGTAAGAAATTTCTGGTAGAAAATTTCAAACGCGCGCCGGACGATCCTTTCCGCACACTGTAAGTAATTTTGTTCCAGCGGACAGACAATCAGTTCAATTTTAAATCTATTGAGATCGCGCCTTCGGTCAGTTGCGAATTTCTGATGCTGTGCTTGGTCTGGTACGAAATGTATGGAGCGCGCACCTTTTTGACATAAGACATTACTGGCGTCCGGTCTGCATACAGCATACAGCCGGCGAGCATCAAGAGCGGACGTTCGCTTCAGAATACTTCTCATGATCTGCGGATCTAGTACAAAATGTATGCACTGAGTGCCTTCCGGCACGATTTAGAATTTTTCTAGCAGACATTTCTTAGAAATTCAAATTTTATACCTGATTTTAAATGTAAGTGTACTTATATATTAAAGTTTCAGATAAAATTGCAACGATAAGCTCACGAAACTGGCTAAATGTGATCACGGTAATCCGTGATCTGAATGCAAGTCTATCGTTGTCAATCATCATGATCACGGTGATTGAATATAACTACATGCACATAATATTTTTTTTACTTTTGGGGCTCATATTAGTGTTACACAAGTCATCATCATCATCAGCCTGTAGCAGTCCACTGCTGGACATAGGCCTCTCCAATTGCACGCCACTTAGGTCTATCTTGGGCTTCTCGCATCCAGTTTTTGCCAGCCGTCTTGCGCAGATCGTCACTCCACCGTGCCTCAGGACGTCCTTCACTACGTTTGCCGAGACGCGGTCTCCACTCTAGAACTCGTTTACCCCAACGGTTGTCGGTTCTACGGCTAATATGGCCAGCCCACTGCCACTTCAGCTTGCTGATCCGGTGGGCTATGTCGATGACCTTGGTTCTCTGACGCATCACTTCATTTCTGATGCGATCCCTCAGAGAAACACCGAGCATAGCCCTTTCCATAGCCCGCTGAGCGACTTTGAGCTTGTGGACCATTCGAGCCGTCAGTGTCCACGTTTCGGCTCCGTATGTCATGACGGGTAGGACGCACTGATTGAAGACTTTCGTCTTCAGGCACTGTGGAATCGGCGAAGTAAGGACTCGACGTAGTTTCCCAAACGCTGCCCAGCCCAGCCGAATTCTTCTATTCACCTCGTTCTCAAAGTTGTTTTTTCCCAACTGCAATGTCTGCCCGAGGTACACATATTTTTGAACAACTTCGAGAACGGCGCCGTGTATCGCAATCGGTTCCGGTAGAACATGTTCGTTGAACATGACCTTGGTTTTGTCCAAGTTCATCCGTAGGCCGATGCGTATAGAAGAGTCAGCCAGGTCATTCAGCATCTGTTGCAGGTCCTGCAGCGTCTCTGCCACGATGACGATATCGTCAGCAAATCGCAAGTGAGAGATGTATTCGCCGTTGATATTAATGCCACGTCCTTTCCAGTTCAGCGTCTTGAACATATCCTCCATTGCATTTGAAAACAATTTCGGGGAAATAACGTCCCCTTGTCTCACTCCTCGATGCAACGGTATGGGACTTGTTTGCTGATTCTGTACTTGGACGGACATGGTGGCGGTTTCGTAAAGACATCTCATCACTTGGATGTATCGCCAATCTATCTGGCAACGCTGCAGGGACTCCAAAACAGACCAGATTTCAACCGAGTCAAAGGCCTTCTCATAGTCCACGAATGCTAGACACAGGGGCTGATTATACTCTTCGGTCTTCTGTATAATCTGCCGCACTGTGTGAATGTGGTCTATGGTGCCGTATCCGCTCCGAAACCCAGCCTGTTCCGGTGGTTGGAATTCGTCGAGTCTACGCGCAAGACGGTTCGTGATCACTCTTGAAAACAGCTTATAGACGTGGCTTAGAAGGGATATGGGTCGATAGTTCTTCAGCAGGGTCTTATCTCCTTTTTTGAAGAACAGGACGACCACACTCCTACTCCACGCCTCTGGAGTTCTCCCTTCGAACAGGACAGCGTTAAAAAGCTTCTGGAGCTCCCTCAGTACGGGTTTACCTCCTGCTTTTAGTAGCTCTGTTGTAACGCCATCCTCTCCAGGGGCTTTTCCATTTTTAAGCTGTCTAAGAGCGATCTCGATTTCGCCAATACTGACTTCTGGCAAGTCTTCGGTGAAATGGCGTGTTAACGTGGCTCTAGGATCATTTTCGGGATCAGGTCGAGATGCATGCGATGCGTATAATCGGCCATAGAAGTCCTCCACTTCCGAAAGGACTGCCGGCTTCGAAGCAACGACTTCTCCACTAGCTGTGGTCAACTTCGTCAGGTGGCTTCTTCCAAGAGATTGTACGAACACCTTTGACCCTCGATTCTGCTCGATCGCTCTTTCGATCGAAAGAGTTTTGAAGCACCGGAGGTCGTGTCGTACGTTCTTGTTGATCTCTCGGTTTAGAGTCCGCTTTTCTGACGAAGTGATGGGTGGGTTTTCACGTCGTTCCTTCATTAGCCCCAAAGTCTCTTCTGAAAGCTTGGACTTCTTGCCCTTACGCTGCATGTAACAAAATCTCGCACCTTCTTCCCTGAGGACCCGAGTCACATTTTCGAGGTTCTGGTTTACGTCTGTGGTGGTTTCCACGGCAGCGAATTGGTTCTCCAGGTTTAACTGGAATGTTTCAGATCCTGCAATGGTTTGGAGTTACACAAGTAGAAGTTAATTTATATGTAGCGAAGTTGTGAATCATGTAGCTTGAAGGTTCTTTTTCAATATTTCTTTGCATATCGTGATGGGTTCAAGTTAATTGAGACTATTGAGGCACCAAATTTTTGACGCTGTTAGATTACTCTACAAGTCAGTTCGTATTCAGCGCGTATTGGCATTTGCGTTTGGTCTAACCAAAAAGAAATCTTACTAACACGTAAATGGTGTGGCCTACCAGTTATAATATATAACTGTGGCATGGTTGTTAGTTTCATAGAAATAATGAATGATCGTTATTTCATATCGTAGAACGAATATGAATTTGTTCTACGAAGTGGCTATTTGTGTGGCGCTGTGAAAATTAAAAATTAAATATATACCTACGCGATACCTACTATTTAATAAAAAAAAATGTATTATGAAAACAAATGTATACATGAAGGAAGGATATGCAACCTGTATTATGTTTTTCTCAATATTCTGTAGGAGGTAAGTACCTACCAAAAAAAACAAGTCATAGGAGCGGCTTTCTTATAAAACGGCAAATGGTAGCAGTAGAATTAGTTACGAAGTAATTTAAAACTTAGGTTTCCGTACCATGTACCTTAACAGGCGCAGTATCCTTTCCGTTGTCTTATGTACCATAAACGATCATATGTCACATTGATATGCATATTGTCAAATTCGTACAAATTTTTGATATAGGTACTTACTTAATTAGTAACCTAATATACTATAGTTCACACGTTTTTTATACAATATTAACTTAGCTATATCTAGTTCACTATTTTATCTAAATTAAGTACAAAATGTAACGGTAGTAGGTACCTACTTAGGTCGGGGGAAACAATTGGCACGACTTGATGTTTTCGCTGTACACCTCGGTGTAGTTCGTGACGAAGCTCCTTTCCTTGGTAGATATGTGGTCGATGCAGCCTTTGAACTTATGAGGAAACAGTTTCTTTGCTGTTGCACTTGCGTCTGCTATGCCACCTGCAATTTTTTTATTTTCAGCCGGTGATGACACGAGATTTACAAGTAACGCTTGTCCCTAACATTAAAAAATTTAAACTACAAGAGTTGTAAACTCTGCATGGCAATGCACTGCGCTCGTCATCCTGAGACATAAGGTGTTTAATCTCTTGCTCTGTAATTTCGCTGCAAACATTGTCCTTCAAAAAACCTTTAATGTTTGAATAGATTGATTTCTATCTGTTTAATCTGATAGTAACCTAAAATTATATTATCTTGGCAGGGGGGCGCGTATATAAGTTTTTTTGTCGTAAAGGGTGCGTCATAAAAAAGTTAGGGAGCCCTTAATTTGCCAACTGCCACTTCAGCGGGCTTATCTTCTGGGCTATGTTGGTGACGTTAGTTCGTCTACGGATCTCCTCATTTCTGATTCGATCACGCAGAGAAACTCTGAGCATACCCTCTCCATAGCTCGTTGTAAGACTTTGAGCTTACTTATGAGGCCAACAGTAAGAGACCACGGCTCAGTGCCATATGTCATCACGGGTAACACACATTGGTCAAGACTCTTTTCTTGAGGCACTGAGGTATTTTTGACGAGAAGACTTCGCCAAGTTTCCGGAACGCTGCCCAGCCGAGTTGGATCGACGATTGACCTCTTTCTCAAAGTGGACCTCCCAAGTTTAACTGTCTGTTCTAGGTAGATATATTCGTCAACAACTTCGAGAACTGAGTTCCCAACTGATATTGGGGTAGGCACAGCATGGACATTAGACATAACTTTCGTCTTGTCCATGTTCATCTTAAGGCCTACCCGTTGGGAAACTCGATGGAGGCCTTCGAGCATTGTACTGAGGCCTTCCATGGATTCAGCCATGTCTACAATATCGTTGGCAAATCCAAAGTGAGTGACGTATTCGCCGTTGTTGTTGATGCCGAGTCCTTGCCATTCCAGAAGCTTGAGAAATTGAAAGGAGGATCAAATTGATCAATTCTTTGACATCATCACTAATATGAAAATATAAATACAGCTCTAAATAATCTAACACTGATCAGACCCATGTAAATTCTTACCTATGTATAAATCCACATCGTCATATCGCGACACCGTGATCAGCCCTGGCTCCTCTATGTAAGCCAGCGCCGTGTCCACCAACAGACTTATATTATCCCTTTCGACCCTGAGAGCCAACGTGTGCCATTCGCCGTCTGCCAAGTAGCCGGCACTCGGGACCAGTCTGGAGAGGATTCTGGAGTTGCGACTCTCTTTGGAAATTAGCTCCAGGGACGCGTTGTGAAGGAGGGACCATACTAGCCTGAGGTACCCGTTTTCCAGACCCATTCCTATATAATCGGTATCCTGTCGAATAGAAATAGACATGTCTGTAAATTATTGACAAAAAGAGCCACAAAAAAGCTCTCGGGTATTCTTTAAGGACTCGTACAAGCCGAGATTCATGGCTGTCTGAGAGTCCTTTAATATCTACGGATATCATCTACACTAAGCTTTTTGTTTATTTTTTGTTCAAACGCAGTGTAGAAAAAACAATTGAAACAAGATCATCGGTAAAGACCACCTCATTCTTTTATTTTAGAATTGTTCAGGCCAACCAGTTTTACTCCAAAATCAACTATATACAGGCCAAATTTGACCAACAACAATAAGGTAAAAAACGAGGACAAATGGGCTTCCGTTACTTTAAGATTTAAATATAAACTGCGAGCCATTCTTGGATAACTAAAAATTCGTGCATTTGGTCAAAGTGATGGAGTCATCTATCCACCGGGGGTAAATCGATGCAAGAAGTTAGGAATTCAGGATCGTCTAAGAACTTTAACATAATCTATTATCACAGGTAACATTTCATTTTATTCTCTTCTGTTAGAGAGACTTACGTCTAGGTCAATTTTATTATTAAGTCAGACAGAATAGAAATAGAAAGCTAATTACAAATTGCCAGAAATAAACACCGACATTGAATGCATATTAAGTACCTACCTAAAGCAAGTAGACATCATCATTATTGTAGCAACTAAGTACCTACATATAAGTAAAGTAATAATAAACATGGATTAGTACCTACCTACTAACTACTTACCTACTACTTAAGAACGTAATTTAAGCGTAGATAAGAAAATAGGTAGGTACTATAAAATACAAAATTATACAATAATTATATATTATACAAAATTAAACTAATCGAAATCTAATTCCATTTCTTTTGAAATGTGACATCTACACGTTCTAATCATGAATGCATTCCCTCTACCTATAATTAGACTTAACAATACAAACATTATGAGCTGTAGGTACATGCAGATCTTAGTTTACATATTTTAGGTAGGCATTACATAATGATTGGGTATAGCAACACTGTGCGGAGCGGAACGATTTGTTTTTGTGTAAGTAGGTATTGTTTCATCCAGAAATAATTCGTCCAGTGTATAATAATATTTTTGTATAAGTATGTCTTTTAGAATTAGACTTAACATTCGGAACAAAAGAAATATTAGGCTGCCTGAGTGTCGTAGTTTAATAATACTAACTAATAAACCATATATTACCATGGAAGCCCAAAGCAACAAGCCATTGGGTTCTGCAGTGGTGAAGTTGAGCGCGACGTACCCCGGCCTGCCCAGGGCTTGGCGTTGTTCCCCCGCTTGCCGACCGGGGGTCACTCGGGACAGGGAAATAAGAGAGTTGCCTTCGAATTGTGGTATTGTTATGTTGATTTCTGAAATGGTAAACGTACAATTAGTACCTATTCGAGTGACTATCTATAAAAAAAACATTTCTCGGCGACAGCCATTTTAGTCTTTGGCATAAGCGGTCCAGTATATAGAGCTAGCTAAACTCTATCAAAACATCACTAGGATACGTTCAAATAGAAGTTGTTATAGCCTCGACGTCGAGACGATAGAATCTACCATTTATTCTGTGATACAACTAAGGTGCAGGATTGTTAATCACTGATTTGTAGTCGTCATCTATAGTCATGACCTCTCGAACCCAAGGACAATAATATTCAGCGTCATACAAAAAATATTGCTTAGTACTTAATAATGTAGGTAACAAAATATGATAGAAATATACTCGTAAAAACATACAAATTCGTAAAAGCTTAAAGCATCTCTTTGGGGTGGAACCTAAAGTTCTATGGGCACCAGCGGCACCCACGTCCGGAGAGCACCGTTATGAAAATCCAGCCCCTATCAGTGGCAATTAATCATATTATGACATACACGAGGTAGTAGGGCGCTCCTGATAGTGTTCAGTTTGGTAGCTAGGTACCACAATTTTCAACAATGTTTTCTACTTCTATATTGTAGCAAGCGCAATTACTTGGCGAATTTCGCAAAAGCGCAGAACTACAGATATTATAAAAATCAGGTTCGCACCGCATCAGTTTATGGTAGTTAATCATCAGACTAACAACTTGCTGCTTCATTGTTTAGTAGTACAAAATGTACGTAGATAGTTACACAGGTACTCACTATGCTCACAATTGAAGCCACTGTATCCCGCTGAGCAAACACAGCTGCCTTCCTTACACCGGCCCCTGGGCGCGGCACAGAGTGCAGCAGAACAGCTGGCATGTCGTCTACACCTGGCTCCGGCGCCGGCGGCTCCAGTGCAGGAACATCGAGCCCTTCCTGCTTCCACGACGCAAGTCCCTCCGCCACAAGCCTCGCCGCCGCAAGGGGTGCCGTCGCAGTCACCGAGGTTTTGACCCTCTGGAAAACAGTTCAATTGCTGCTTTATTCTTTGGATTATTTTGGTTAAGTATTTAATTTATTTTTCGGCAAGGTTAATATGTTAGTACATTCAAACTGCTGCTTTGAAACATTGCTTAAGTACCGACAGTTTTTTTGGGAAAGATGAAACTCATGTATTACTCTGTCCTAATATGCAGAAATGCTACTCGGACATCAGGACTATATGAGATATCTAGTAGATTGTTATATATATATATATATATATATATAACAATCTACTAGGACAATATGTACGTGCACTAGCATAGTTATTGTGATTGTTAATGGGAAATAAAGAGATTTGAAAATGTAATATGCAGAAACATATTTTTAATAATTATGAAACAATACTAGCATTTGTACATTATTTTTTCCAATAACATTAATAAGAAATATAAGAAGTGCGCAATCCCGTAGATGGTATTGGAAACGGTATTTTTCTCTATAACTAAACCATAACTAGATATTTACAAAATAGCGACCATAATCAATTCAAAAAGTAAGTCTTGGCAAAAAAATGCTCTTCAACTTTGCGCAATGGGACCCCGCCCCGAAGTTTAGTGGGCCTTGGAGACCAGCCTGAATGTGAAAAAGTAAACCGCATTTGGAGCTCAGCCTTTATACAGCCTCGCTAGTGACTCTCCGCAGCTGGGCCTTGCAGCCTCACAAAATACTCTCTTAAGAAATGTGGGGAATGTTCAGGGAAAGCTCTAAATGGAGATTCAGAGCTCGGTCTGCGACCTTGCAATTTGATAATCATCGCTCAGCCTGGAACAACTATGGGCTGTGACCACTACGGAAGTACGGACGTTTACATAATTAATTAAAAAAAGGTCATGGGTTTTAGTTACAACAGATAAAAAATAATTACAATTATTATAAAACTACTGAAGAATTATGCGTATATGTTATAAAATAACAATAATATTAGGTTAGGTACCTTTGATATTGTGCTGCTCGAGCACAATGAGAATGTTATTAACGTGAAGGTTCCTGATGCAACCCGTGTAGGCTTCTGGCGGTCCAAACATGGCGTCGAAGGGAAGGCTTGACAAATCTTTGGCTCCTCCTGAAATCGTAATAAATTGGATTAGGTTATAAAGCTTCACATTCAGCACATGTGATGATTTCGTCCCACTTTTGTAGGCTATACCAACTATTGTGAATGCCGCCGAATATTTACCAAGATAAATAGTAGCGTTGCTGTTAGTGTGGGGATACGCGTGTGCCAGCATCGCTTCAGTACTTAGCGCGGCGTCAACCCACACGTACAGTCGGCTGCCGTACCGACCCGCCTTTACACTGTGCCACTGGGACATTGAGAGAACCACTCCACTGCGAACCAGGGACGTCACGCCTGATAGCCGATCTATAAGAAAACAAAAAGTTAAAGAAGTAATATTACATTAATTAATTAAATTAATTACATGAGGGATTTATTTTCTTAAAAATTAAAAAGTAAATTGTTTTTAAAATTAATAATTTTTTTCTATTACTTATGTTGACTTGGTCGTAAACCGGCTTCGATGGACTCACATATATCCAAATTATCACGTGCTTTTATGTGTATTGCCGGTCGCTGTATTTTATAATATACCTAATTACCTACTCGTAATCGTACTTACTATCACACTAATATCAATTAAGGTAAAAGTTGTTGTTACTTCTTCATGTTCAAACGGCTGGACAAATTTTATGAAATTTATTATGGCGGTACATCCGATAACTCGATTAACACCTAGGATACTTTTCATCATCATCATCATCTATCACCAGGCAGGTGTAACCGCGGGGCGCAGCTAGTATAATATAAGACGCAGTAAGTTTCATAGTACTCTCACCAGTCCACCGATACTCCAGTAGACCACCTTGAAGCGACAGTGTGGTGTAAAAGTGAGGTGTCTCCACGAATAGCACAATCCCTCTTGCCTTCGCCGGCTTGACCTCTGCCTCTAGTGACAGACTGATGCTCGATATCGTTCTTGGGTGCAGGAGTAGGTATGAGCGGAGTCCAGTAAAGAGGACGTCGGTTGGCAATAAATCTGGAACGATGGTTGTGTTGTTAATATCATCAGTGTGTATATGTGTGTCAGTATGTTTGTTAATTCTTCAACTCAACCTAAGTTGATGAAATGTGGTATGTAGACATATGAAGCGCTTTGCATCATCATCATCCATCACCACGCGAGTGAAACCGCAGGGCGCAACTAATATGTTATAAATGTAAGAAAAATAAAACATAATTATAATTATAAATGAGACTTTTCTTTGAGCTATTTATTGAAAAAATTATTTGACTTAATACTATAAGGTGTGTTATTCTTTGAATTTAACGAGTCAGCTTTCGTTTTATAGCCTATATTTTTTTTGCACTTATGGAGAGAAATACTTCTGACGAGATTGAAACCCGCGTCTTCTGACTATCTGAGTCATAAACAAACGTGGGAAAAACAGTTAAGATTTGGCGCCACACGCGCATCTTATTTTTATTTAGCACGTTACTCAATTAGAATAATTTCCGAAATGCAATGTACAATTCTACCCAAAAAATGATATTCGAATTCCATCCCTTCCCATTCCACCCTACCACAATGTAAGTTGACGCTGAGGTACCTTGGTCACAGTTAATGCCAGTCTTCCCATACGGACAGTCGCACTGAGCTTCACTGTCGGCTGTGACGACGCACTGCCCACGACACTTCGTCACGTTGAGGTCACATGGGTTCTGTGTGTGAGAACACGTGGGACCGAAGAAACCTTCGTTGCAGATACACCTGAAATATATATTAATACTTAGTTGGAGTTTGGGAGAGAATTAACTAATGAGCATAGCAATATTGAAACTTGATTTATTATTTACATGCAAACTGTGTTTGCTGTAGATTAATGTAGTCAAGGTAAAATAATATGTGACAGAATCTGATAATAGATAATTAATGGATACGTACCTAATAATAGTAATAAGTGGGTGGCAAGTCACCACCTGCCTAAATATTTCAAAATGACTTGAAACTGACAGGTGCCGTAGTCTCGTCCATAGCCTACTATTACCCTTATCACGAATAAGTTCATATCAATAGCCTGGCCATTTTACCCCTTTTTGTAATGTTATCCGACATTTGCCTATTAATAAGTTTAAAATTACTATTAACTTTTTGTAATAGTTATAAGTACCATTTTACGCTTCATCCAACATTTTTTCTGTTTTTTACACTCCTTTGTATTTGTATACCAGTCAGTAGAGGCCTGTCCTCTAAGTGTTGGCTACAGCCCCACTTATACAAAGGACCGGATGAAATACGTGAACATAATGAAATAAATGAAATAATAATTTAATGGATACGTCACATCATGATACCTCATTGGAATTATACAGTACCTTGTGATAAGGCTTACGATAGTCGCGTAGTGCCAAATGAGATTGTAAAGAATGATGATGAGACGACTCTACCTAACATCTACCAGAATTGCCCTGAACTAAGTCTAATGTGTTAAACATTTGACCGAGCGAGCAAACCGTCTCAGTTTCCAAATTGGCCAAAAATATTATTGCCTGTCTTTCTGTTCGTTTCTACAGGGCGCATTTTTTATTTACCCTCAGTTCCTCGGTTTATTTAAATTTTTAGTCGATCGCTATTTTTGATTGGGGGAAAATAGTGGAAAAAGAGGGAACTTTGCGTAAGCGTTATTTATCAACGACTTTCGATCAAACTTGAGGCAAACTAAGGACATCATCGTCACAATATATTGCGAAAGAATATCCAAAAGAAAATTAGAGCTTTTATTGGAGGGTTTAAGCCAGGGGAAAGGGCGGTATCGGTTATTGCATGGTTATAAGATCTCGTGAGGTCTACTGTTTTTATAGAACCACTAGTTAGTTACTATATATTAAGAATAACGTTAATTAATACACATAAAAAATAATAGACCATATAGCATTACAATGTAATGTTTAGGTATCGGCCCTTGACGTCTTGTGCTTTCTTGTGTCATCCTTTTCGGCGGTTTTTTAGATGGTCAGTACGCGAGCTACGTTCCCTTCTACCTTCCGGACAAAATGTTACACCGAACGTGCCGAAACAAGTAAAACTACACAATTGGAAGGTTCTTCCAAATTTACTTATACGTACTGGTGGAACGATACAGACTTCTAAGAACGCATTTTAACACTAACGCAGTCTTCCTCTTACTTAAGAGAGGATATAGACGTGCATATAATAATTATAACCTTCCCGGGGCATAGGATTGCACTGCACATTACAATTTCTTACAAACCCCGTTCCTGCCCATCCCTTTTCTTAAGGCCTAATCAATTTATTCGCAGATGTGAGAAAAGAAACATCTTGTGCCGAAGCAAGCCTGACCTTATGTTGTAACACCTAAAACATCTACAGCACTTACCCATAAGTAGCCGGCGAGTGTATGCAGACCCCCCGGGGCGCCCCACAGGACCTCGCAGTACATTGCTGCACACCACACTGTCCCACCCCCCGGCCTCCTGCTGCTCTACCCGCCCCCACAGTCTGTCCCCCCACCTCCCAAATACAGCCACGCCACCCGCTATGCAGGGGCAAGTCGTGAGGCAAATAACGCAAGCCTTCCGAGGGATGACCGCCTAGAACCAAAACCAATTAGGTAATTTCTATTTTGTTGTGGTATAATATTCTTATTAAGTGATAATTATAAATATAATATATGCCTATCTTGCACATAATACACAATACATAACACATACACCATGCGTCAATTGCACCAACGTTTTGTGCATTTGGCGAAATTTCTCAAGCATTATATTTTAGTTTGTAAATCAATAAATGATACCTAAAATAAACACGTCAAAAAAGTTTGATCACTTTGAAAATTCGAAATCTTTTTTGTTACGGTAGATTATGTTATCCCTTCAAGGGTCGATGTCATTATAATAATGAAATTTCTATTGTGTCTGGCCGTGCGACCTTTGATGCATTATGATTTCTTCGTCTTTTTAGTTGCTATTGATGGAATTGTCAGAACATTCCGAGTAAACCATGGGCACCAATTTGTACGCATCGATGATAATGCGCCCGCCCATCGAGCTCAACGAGTCAATGCTGCTCTTCGAGAATACGACATCACGAGGTTAGACTGACCTGCCGGCTCGCCTGACTTAAATCCAAAAGAGCACGGGTGGGATTCTTTTAAGCGCGCTGTTTTGAACCGTCATCCACGCCCACGTCTTTTCAAGAATGGGACAGGTTACCCCAAGAAATGCTAGATAACATGATTCTCAGCATGTCTAGGAGCACACATGTCACCGCATGTGTTCGAGCCAGGGGAGGAGTTATATTATATTGAATTTAAATCTTTTATTAATAAATTGTTGATTAAGTTCAATTTAAAAATTATATAAGCTTACTTTTGCTAGTAATCACAAACTTTTTTTACAAACATATAGGAAATACCATAATTTTACTAGAACGCTAGAACAATAACGAATGAGAAGGTTTGCCTCTTAGCTCGCCGTTTTGCTTAAAGTGCTTTGGCCTATCTTACGTACCGACGTAAAGATAAGGCATGATCATCATCTTAGCATCATTGCCGGAGGCTGGGGCATTGCCAGTGACGTTCTGTCGACCGTCGACGTTGATTCCGGCAGTTCGGCCGCGACGCCAAACTCGGACCGCGTGACCACCGCGACGTGCGCTTAGAGCCCGGGATGTGAAGATACGTCGAGGACCTAAAGAAAATAAAATATGAAGTGCCCTAAAACAGTTAATAACTTAAAGTTGAAACTTAGGGGATCTAGCAGTTAATAGCTACACTTCTGACAACTTTCTTGTAATCAAGAATACTCGTACCTACTAAGCTAAACGAGATGGCAAGGTAACTTCTGGGCTAAGCTCTTGCTGTAATTGGCGTCTATTAGCAGTATTGAAAACAAACATATGGATCTGATTATGTTAATGACGAGAATTTGAATTTGGTTGACTTCTGATATTGATAAATTTTGTAAAGAAAATGTAAGTAATCTTGATCTAAAAGTGTAATCAGAAGCATGGCTTTAGGAAACATTTCCCTTATGTCGTGAAAACCGAATATTGTTATTGAAATCATCTGAGAATACTTAAAGTTATGCAAAATACCATTGCACTTGAAATTTGGTAATAATATATAGTATATAATAATAGATCTTGGTTGTCCTTACATTGTCTAAAACCACAATATTCCTAATCCAAGCAAGTACGGATCCAGTCATTATAATGACTAATGAGATTCTGCTAAGTGGTTACAAAATTAGTTGTAAATAACCCTTTCTAATTTAAGTACCTACCCATAACATTTTGTAAAGGCTTTTGCTTAGATATTGTATTACTATCAAGAATTTCAAGAGTTTTTATTTTATTCTGGCCAATGATGCCTATCAGAGATGACCACTGATCCATGTCGGCAATTTTCAAACAGTGACATTTCCATTCACAGATTGTGGGATTCATGAAATAGGTTAATCTATATATTGTATATCTTGACTCCTTGATTGTATATCTTACCATTGCCCATATTCCAGGTCAACATAATATACCCCTTGACAAAAGTCAATGCCAAATGTTGACTCCGAGGGTCATGTCTTCCATTCTGGCCAACAAAAGCTAGTAGAGATATTTGATCCATATCCGCAGTTTGAAAACGAAAACGTAGGTCAAAACGATCGGAGTTCATGGCGGCAGGCGATAGAGGGTACATTAGGTAGGAAGATATGCCTGTGCTGATTGGTGAGAGCGATGGCCGGGTTATTTCTATATCTGAAACAATATTAACAAAATTGTAGAGTGCTTAACTGAGAAATATGTTATATATGTTGTACTTACTATGATTATATTTTTTGTTATGGAGTGATGATACTGACGGTAAGCTTATCCGTATACAAAGGATATTCCGAAGGATTCCTTGATCCTATCATTCTAAACCACAACATGATAGCAAATTGCGATTTCATAGTCTTAGTACTTTACTTACTGTATTCGCAAAAGATGCCATGTTTCCCATAAGGACAGAGACACAGGAAACCGCTGCCGGGATGTCTCACGCAGCTACCACCTGACTGGCACGGGTTGTGCTCGCATACAGATTGGTTGCAATGTGCCCCGGTCCATCTGAAAATATGGAATTTTATTTACAGCATGAGCTCACTCATCAGTATAGGGTGAAATATGAGAAATAGTTGGAGGGGCATGTTACAAAAATGTATATCGTAATTATTTATGATCCTTACCCATTGGAACAAGAGCAGATGTAATCGCCATTGTGTTCAGTGCAACTGCCCCCGTTGAGACAAGGCGTGGACAGACACGCTAGTGACACGCACTCAGCTACTTCACCTGCTTCGATTGCGCCTCCGAAAACCTCTCGGTCCTCGCCATTTACCTGTAGAAATTTGAGTATTGTAGCAAATCTAAAAAAAAGTTCGGAATACATAGTTAGTAGTTTATGTTTAAATTCCTACATTGAATTAAAAAATCTCTCAGGTCATGCGTCAGGCATGATATATCAAATAGTCCTTTTTTCATATTTTAAGAATGCGAAGAGGCAATTTAATGTAAGCCTTTCCTTATGGTTAATTAAATATGTTAAACTGCTTCGTAGTTTGAAGTGAGTATTGTTATTAGGTACTTAATATTTCTTCTGTCCCTTGTGTCAGTCGGGGGTAACTATTAAGAAGTTGTCCCAACTGAGAAGTCCTAAGTGATGCTGACGATGGCCAGAAGCGGATGTTCGCAATTAGGCCATTGCTGATGACAATCGTGTTGTGGAGATCAAATATGGCATTATTGTATTTGTTATTATTAAATAGCTCAAGGTAGTCGGACATACCGTCAAATCTCTGATACAGCCAATGAACGGCTTGGCATCTGGATCTGCTACATCGGGCGAATTCCCCAAGTACAGAGTCGTGTTATGGTCAAGAGCGCTGATGTTCGCAATCTGCCCGCCGCTCATGGCAACAGTGTCGTTGAGGCGAAGGGTGGCGTTGCAGTGATGATCGTTGGGGAAGAGGTCTAGTCTATACGACAGCAAAACAATAGCATTATCAAGTATTAATAACTTAAAACATCGTACATATTATAACTGTTGCTGTAGCATAGTGCACGGCAGTGGCAATGGCTATCTCACAGGAACTGTAAATTTCTCGGGATAAAAAGTATCCTATGTGTTATTCTATACCGACTTGTAAATTAGTTCTACCAAATACATTAATAATGAAACGGTTTCAGCATTGACAACACACATACTCGTATATGTAGGTTTACCTACATTTTACACACCTCCAATTTTAATAATATTATTATAAATGCGGAAGTGTGAGAATGTGTTTAGGTGATTTGAACTAAATTTAAATCGAGATTGCTCATACCTACTAACATTTTTATAATATTCTAGTAAGTATTAGCTAGTTTGTAATATTCGGTTAATTTTAGTAAATAGTACACAGGTGCGATGAGTAGTTTTGTCTTTATGTTAACGTTAGTGAGTTACTAGATTACCAAGTCAAAAGTATTATCTTACCTTGTCTCAATCCTCATCGGGTATCCTTTATTGACAAAAGTCTTCAACTCACTTAGTAGCATCGTTTGATATCCACACGAAAACTTGAATTTCAACAGTCCAGCACTCATAAACAGCTGCATGTACACCCCGGTAGCTATATCTACATGCATTATCTGTCCTTCTGAGAGAAGGGTCTTTGCGTTGAATCCTATATCTATTGACGTGGTATTCTGAAGCTTGTGAGCTATGAATGAGTTGCCACCGAAAGCAGCTGATGCTATTGAGATCTTCTCATCACAAAACCGTCCACCATAGTTAAAGGCACAATGACACTAAAAACAATAAAAGCGTTGATAGATTCTTTATAGTGTAAGGTTGTATTTCAACGTAACAACTTGCGAAGCATTGTGTTAGTTTGAGTTATCTATAGTTATACTTACCCGGATGCCATGTGGAGAATTGACACAAGTCCCATGATTGTTACAAATGAAATCTGTACACTCTGACTGTAGTGTTGTGTACGGATGGGTCCCAGTATCGACCCCTGTAGTAACTTCCACAGCTTCTGTAGTTGTAAATATCGGAGGTGTCACAAGATCTTCCCCATGTTCAGTAGGAGTATCTGTGAACATTTTATCTGTGGAAGAATCGGTACGCGGAGTTGATGTTATTTCTGCAATCACTTCTTTATCTGACGACGTTGTTGATTCAGTAGATGTTACAATATCTGAAGAATCTTTTGTAGTTTTCAAAGTAGGACTACTAGTTGTAGTATCATGCATTGGTGGAAGTAGAGGACTTGTAATAAAAGCTACTTCAGTTGTTATCTCTGTGCTAGCATTATCTGATCCGATAGTCTGTTTTGAAAATTCTTCTGTTACAACCTTCGCTGTAGTGTCTGTTGTAACAGTTTCAATAATAGTGACTGAAGAGATTGATTGATCTGTTGTAGTTTCAACTTCTCTTTCTGTAGTGATTAAGCCAACTGAAGTAAAGTTTTCACTTTCAGTGGTTTGAACAGTTCTGCTAATAGTATCGTTGTATCCACTTATAGTAGATGTCAAGTCCGTGGAACCATCAAATAGGATGGTTGTGAAGACAGATTGAGTAGATCCGGGGGTTGGACTGACATATTCACAGTCGTGGCTACCATCTTCTAGAATAAGGCATTCACATAGAGGGCCAGTTAGCTTAAGCGGACAGGAACATGTGAAGTTGTCCACTCCGTCAATGCAGGTGCCTCCATTCATACATCTGTAAAATAAAGTTAAGTATCGTTGATGGATTAAAATTCTCCTTTTCTGATGAGCATTTGCTCAAAGTTAAAATGATATCCATAGTCATAGACACACAAACCAGACGAGCGACGCAATTTATGGAATACCGACCAGGCTATATGATTGTTCATGAGCCAAAATTTTGGTTGTAAAACCAATAAATTGTATAAATATCTTAAATTTGAAAGTTTACAGACCTTGGTCCCAACAAACACTCGTCATACTGTAGCTCACAACGCTCGCCATGAAAGTCGGGTACGCAGTAACATATCCTCACTCCGTCTTCCACGACGCACAACGCGTTTTTGCTACATGAATTTTCATCGCAAAACTCTATTTGAACCTCGCAGTTTTTGCCCGTGAATCCTGAAAATGCACTTAACGTAAGTTACATTTATTTTTTATTATTGTATATTTTTGCACTCGAAGAAACCTATCTATATCTTACACAAGAGAAGTAGTTTGAGAGAGATTGTGACAAGAAAACGTGAGCTCATTAAAGGACGCAAGAGGTACTAATTTGTCTGTTTTTTGTTTTTTGAAAAATTTGTGTGTTATTTTACATTAGGTAGGTACGTGTACAATTAGTCTTCCTGTCACTTCCTGTGTGTGAAAATGATGAGGAGGCAGTGGATAGAGGCGTCAATATATTTAAGCTATTTTGTTCTTGAATAAGAAAAACGGATAATACGAAAATTACAAAAAATAACAAGGTTCTCTTACCAAACGTACAAGCGCACATATAATCAGCATGAACATCAATGCAAGCTCCACCATTTTGGCATGGATTCGATCCACATTCATCAATTTGATCGTTACACTTTGGACCTGCCCATCCTGTAAAACCATAATCTTATAATGATTCATGAACAAATCTGGTTCATTGGCAGGCAATTTTTAGTAATATAATTTTTTTATTATTTCATCAGAGTATCAAAAAACAAGGGATAATATTTGAATTTTAATAACCCTACTCTGAAACGAAGATCTGAGAGGTGGAATATGTCTGAACCACTCCTGGTTAACTCGTGGTGCGTGACATATTTATTATTTGCAAGTTAAAATAGTCCTTCTACAATATAATGAAAATAATTAAAATCCAGACTCAGTCTCGCTCCCAGACTCAGGGGAGTCTGGCTTCCATTTGCGGGTTTGTTCTCCCGAGGCGGTTGCGGCGCGCCATGTGTTCTGGCGTGCCGCAAGGGAGATCCGATGCAACGGAGAGCCGCGGCGGGTTCGCGGTCGTGTGCGAAAGCGTTCCTGCATTCCCGCCAAAACCGGCAGTACCGTAACACCGCAAAGGTTTGGTGGATATGCTGCCCTTTTGGCAGAGACTCCACAATATCACCGTGTTTCACCTGGGACCGGTGGTATCCATAAAGGATTACTCTGCGTCAAAAAAAAGACTGATAATCACCTACCTGGCAAACACTTGCAGTAGAACTTAAACCCAGGTCCTTCAATACACTGCGCGCCGTTGTAACACCTGACTTCTTCAGTAGAGTTGCAGACAGCTATGTCCACTTCGCAGTGCTGACCAGAGAAGCCTGGCACACAGGAACAGACGTAACCATTGGTCATATCTATGCATGTGCCATTATTGAGGCAAGGGTTTGACTCGCATTCGTTGTAATTGGTTTCGCAGCTTTCACCTGCAATTATAATCACGGTTAGGTATGGATTCGGAGTATTCTCATATTATTAGGAATTATTCTCGAGAGCTGGCGACAGTTGAGGGACCGTGTGCCACTGATTAGATATGTATTCATATAGAGAGGTTTCACCATATATCACCGCTTTATTGTCCAAATCCTGATGGTGTCCTGAACAGGAAACTTAAGTCACAGATCTTTCACTTGATGTTGCAGATAAGACATTGTATGGGAATTTGATTGGGTTGTATGTTGTAGCTCAAGAGGCGCTCGTTAACAAAAAAATAATTGGAATCGGAAAAGGTTGATTTATTTCCTTTAAGTACACACCTATGAATCCGTCAGGACATGAGCAGTTGTAAGATGCGATGCCGTCGACGCACGTGCCTCCATTTAGGCAAGGGCTGGACCAACACTCATCCCAGTTCGTCTGACACTGCACGCCGGTGTAACCATCCACGCAGTAGCAGGAATATGTGCTGAAACCACAAAAAAACAATCCTGCCAATCTTGCTCTTCATAACTAAGTAATATTGGAAATGAGCGGTAGCCAGAAGGAAATAAGTAGGTAGAATCGATATGGGTAATGGTAAATGTTCTAATGGTATAGACCACCTGCACGACCATATATAATATACATAATTCTCGAAGGTGGACGTTATTCTTGTTACGCGACGAAATAATTATCAAATTGTTGTCTAAAGTGATTATTGAGTAGTGGAGTGTGCTAAAAACCGTCAAGAATAGTGCAAGTGACATATTTGTGACATTTGATTAATCGGGAAATGCTTTTTGCAAGAAATATTTCCCATAATTTTTAATCAGCTGAGGGTGTTTGTGTTTTTGCTCGAAACGAGAATCCTACGATTACTGCTAGCTAAGCTGTGGCTCGGAACGCGAATTCTACGATTACTGCTAGCTAAGCTGTGGCTCGCTTGACTACAGCTGGTACATATTCTGCTACGAGCCGCGCTATCTACGAGTACTACTACGCATTCTGTGACAAGTTCTCTGCACCACTGGTGATATAAAGCGTCAAGATGTCTTCGGTTTGCGGAGGATGCCATAATAAAATCAAAACTAATGAGTTTATGGTTTGCTCAAGTTGTGACGTGAAATTCGACTTAGAATGCTGCAACATCACCGTGAAGCGTTTTAATGCTTTCTCCTTGGAAAAGAAGACAAATTGGACTTGTTGTGGTTGCTCGAGCAGACGGCCAAAAACGGACAACACCAACACGCCTGTGAGATCTGGGGCTCAGGCACCGAGCGGTTCTGAGAACGTCACCAAGCGCAACGCCTCTAAGTCCAAAATGCGCCGCGCGTCTTCGGGAGATGCTCCCTCCGAGATTCCCGACTCCGACGGTACAAATAGAAACGACAAAGACATTCGAACCATTATACGAGAAGAAATATCTCAGGCAATGAGAGGCCTAACGAAGGAGATGCAAAACGTTGCCGAAAAAGTTTCTTCGTTCGAGCAGTCGCTCTTGTTTTTTAACACCGGCTACGAAGAATTAAAAAAATGTCTGGAAGAGAAATCGACTGTCATAGACCAACTCCAGAGAAGTAAGGAAGAGCTAACTTCGAAGGTCGTAGAGCTGGAAAAAAGTCTAAACGGACGACTGAACCAAATGGAGCAGCACCAGCGCGAGTGCAACGTGGAGATAAATGGTATACCGGAAAACCGGTCAGAGAATGTCCTCAAAATTATAGAACAACTTTCTAAGAAGACAGAATGCTCTATTTCCGGTAATGACATCGTTCACGTATCGAGAGTGGCGAAGCTGAATAAGGAAAGCGATAGACCTCGCACCATAATCCTTAAGCTGCAGACCCGACTTATGCGCGATAATCTACTTGCAGCAGTTCAGAGGTTCAACAAAACAAACATCCGCGACAAGTTGTGCTCGGCCCACCTGGGTATTGGTGGAAACAGTGTTCCCGTTTTTGTTTCTGAACACTTGAGTCCAACCAACAAGGCAATCCACGCCGCTGCGAGGAAAAAGGCGAAGGAGTTGAGTTACAAGTTTGTCTGGGTTCGTGACGGCCGGATATATGCAAGGAAGGATGAAACTAGCGCCGCAATTTTAATACGCACCATGGACAGTAACTTCTTTACGTTCAAAAATTAAGTGTAGATTTCATAGTTTTTAGTACATTGTTGGTGTTATAATATATAAAAATGGCTACTATATATTATCAAAACGTTCGCGGTATGAGAACGAAAACAAACGATATTTTGAAAAACGTTTTACTTAATTCTTACGATATCTTGGCATTTACTGAAACGTGGTTAAATTCCGGCATTTACAGTAGCGAAATAATAGACTCTCGTTACGAAGTGTATCGACGTGATCGAGTATGTTCCGACTACACTCCTAATGTAAAGAAAGACGGTGGTGGCGTACTTATAGCTGTTTCACGTAAATATGTATCCACGCGTTTACACGCCTGGGAATCTAGCTGTGAAGATATTTGGGTGCTAGTAGAAATGCGTACAGGCAAAACCACAAAAAAAATTGATTTATTTGAGATTTTAATCTACCATTCATAAAATGGACCAAATGCAATAATTTCACAACTCCATCAAATTATGGAAACTCGTTAGGAAATTTCTTAGTTGACTTTATCTCATTGTCCAACATACAGCAGTTTAATAGCATATGTAACGAAGATGACAGAATATTGGATCTTGCTCTAAGTACGATAACTGACATTTCTCTAACGGCGCCCCCCGACTACTTAAGCAAACTTGATGTTAAACATCCCCCGTTTTTACTAACTATTTCGAACAAAGAATTTAATTTTTTGCGTCCTAAGCCGACTATTGAATTTAATTTTCACAAAGCTGATTTCGACAGCATCTCGTTATACCTGAGAGGCATAGATTGGTTTGAGTCTTTTAATGACTGTACTACAGTAAATGAAATGATCTCTACTTTTTACACCATAATTAGAAAATGTATTGAAGATTTTGTACCCAAACACAAGTATAATAGAAAGTCATTCCCTCCTTGGTTCAATATATCATTGATCAAATTACTCGCAGAAAAAGAAAAGATTCGGACTAAATATCGTAAATATAATAACCCTCGTGACCTAATGGAATTTAATATTTTAAGGGAGCGTTGTCATAAGTTGTTTGATGCATTATACAAAAATTATATCCAAAACACAGAAAATAGCATTGCGAAAAATCCGAAAGTATTTTGGCGGTATGTTAGGGACAGGCGGAGGACTAGGTCGTCACTTCCTGCAGAAATGCACTTGGGAGACGACGTAGCTAGGACAGGGAAAGATATAGCAAATTTATTGGCAAAGAATTTTTCTAACGCATTTACTTCAAACACGGCTGTGGGATCTAGTGTCAGTGCATTTGAGTATAGTCTACAATACAACTGCATAAACAGAGTAAGCTTCACTGAACGCGAAATTTTGAAAAAAATCAAACAATTAGATGCTAAAAAAGGACCGGGTCCTGATGATATCCCACCTCTTCTAGTCAAACGTTGCGGCGTTGCACTAGCACTTCCTCTTTCCCTAATATTTAACCATTCTTTGTCTTTGGGAGAATTTCCCGATGAATGGAAAAAGGCGAAAATTATACCCATCCACAAAAAAGGCAACATTGACGACGTACAAAATTATAGACCTATTTCAATTTTATCTTGTTTTTCCAAATTGTTTGAAGCACTCCTGTGTCCGATAGTATCTCAATATTCTTCGCGCTTCCTGTCGCAACATCAGCACGGTTTTAAAAAAGGTCGGTCTGTAGAAACAAATCTTGTTGGGTTTATTACTGATCTTACTGAAGATGTAGACAAGGGTGGTCAAATAGACGCAGTTTATACAGACTTTAGCAGTGCATTTGATAAAGTTAGTCATGTTTTACTTGTTAAAAAGTTGGAGCGTATGGGATTTTATGGGTCATTTTTAAAGTGGTTTTGGTCATATCTTACAAAAAGAGAACTATAGTAGATCCAACCGTTTATCCTCTTTTTGACAGCACCAATAGAACGTAACATGACGATGTTACGCAAAAGTTAACTTATAAATGCGAGGTTTTAAAAATATGACAACTGCTTAAATTTGCTCCTTGATCCCGTATAATAATCATCTTTCACAAAATGAGTCCATAAGTGCAGTAGTTTTTTTATAAATTCCATAAAATAACAAACGTTTTTAAAAAATTACGTTCTATGGCTATCAACATAGTGATGTTACGAAGTTACGATTGAGATATCGATATTGTTTATGAACTATTTTTACACGGGTGTTTTCCGTTCTCGGCACATAATATCGGATTTATTTTTATGTAAAACCGTTATATTGATGCGCCTCAGGAAAACATACAGCATTATTTGAAGACGTGTTTATCTCCTGGTGTATATCCAAAAAAGAACAAGGTTATGATGACTATGATGATTACAAGTACAAGTCATACTTGACGAAGCTGTTACCGGTTAAATCTGGGATGGCCAGCGAGCAACACGGAAGGGAGTAGGCATACACAGCGTTTCCCCTCTGTCAAAGTACAAGTCCGCATGGACCATGGAGTTTGATAATATACTGTGGGGTGAGGGCGGGGCTAGATTTGTGAATGGTGCTTTATTTTTTATGTGTTAGTGATTTGGTTGTGTGAGTATGATCGGCAATGGATCGGTACAGGTATGTTTTGTATGTAATAGTGCGGCTTTGCGCTAGTGTGCAACTTCCCCTCCCGCAAGAAATGACAGAAAGATTTGAACAATATTTTTTAGCTAAGGCTACTCCCTTCCGTGTTGCTCGCTGGGGATGGCAGACATTAAAGTCTGCCGTTTGGTACCAGAAAATAGTAAAGTTTGAGCAACCCCAATTCCAATTTAAGCAAACGAAATCTAATCTTTTATTTTTATTTATTTATTAATCAAAATCAGATTCATCGTTGCTGTCACTCGAGCTATTGCCGACATTTATAATTAATTGTTGACTCATATAATCTATCGCCACGTGTTTATCCCAATCTGCCATTATAGTTTCTTGTGTTTTTTGAATTACATTTTGCCAGCTTTCCGCAGTTACTTTCACACATGCATTTTTTAATAAATTTACCATTTTGTTTGCCGTGAATGGGGGTTTTGTGTTATTTCTAGCAGCGTGTCCTTTAACTTGAGCCCATATTAATTCAATGGCATTGTATTGACAATGATAGGGTGGAAGTCTAAGAACCCAATGACCATGTTCTGCAGCTATTTCGTCGATCACATATCGTTTTGGGAAGTGTTTTTTTGTTCGTAATATATTTAGTAATTGTACTTTTAGTAAGGAGTTATCAACATTTTCACCATGTCGTTGAAGCCAGTCAATGATTACTTGTTTTTTGTCGGCCTGGGTCGGCATTTTATCAATTTGGCGTGAGTGATAGGATGCGTTATCCATAATAATAACTGACGGTTCTTCCAATGATTGTACCATTTCCTTAAACCAACTTTCGTAAACCTCAGAATTCATTTCTTCGTGGTACTCAACTGTTTTTTTGGATTTAAAGGCCAACAAAGCATCTGGCATGAATCCTTTCACAGACCCTGCATGGCAAATGATTAGACGTTCTCCTTTTCCCATCGGTACTGAGGTAGTGGAAGCAGCGGTGTCATCAGTCCAGCTCTTAGACACTGTGTGGTTCGCATTCAGCCAAGTTTCGTCAGTGAAAACAACATTTGACCAATCTGTAATTTTTTTGGCTTCGCTCAAAAATTCGCAACGAGCAAAAGCTACGTCGCGACGCTCCATCAATATTTTGCGTTTGTCCGATTTTTTATAAGTAAATCCAATTTCATTCAAGACCTTTACCAATGACGATTTTTGACCTCGGAACAAATCACATTCACGCAAAGAAGCAACAAGTTTTTTAAGTGTTGGAACTTCTTTACGTAAGTAATAGTTATATATATGACGGCGTATAGCGTCTGCGTCAAAGTTGTCAACCGAAGTCACACGACGTGGTTGGCGTTTTTTCTTCGGCGTACGAAGCTTATTCTCCTGCATGCCGCTTGTTCCGTAGGCTTCGGTAGTAATTTTTGTAATCGTAGATGCACTAATACCTAACGCGGCCGCAACGCGCTCTCTCACTTGCGACAATGGTAAAAGCGGGCCGCCATTTTGATACTCTGCTTCAAAGTAATTACGAAGCTTGATCACCATTTCTCTCGTCTGTCCTTTCAGCACTGATCCTTTCGGCATTTTATAGTTCCAATATAAAACTCAGCAAATAATTACTAGCACGGGCGTCTTGTTGCGAGTGACAGTGACAAATACAAAACGGCGGTGGACCATTGAGTTTTACTACCTTGATAAAATACTACTGCTTACCCATAGACAAAAAAATTGGCAGTCATAGGAATTGCCGATAGAAGTGAAAACTTATAACTCAGAATTTGATAGCTTACCTTGGAAACTACACGGGTGTAACCGGACGGCGTGGCCTCGCCATCTGGGCATGGCCATCTAGAAATGCGTCAGCATTTCCCATTGGCTGATGCGTTTCTAGATGGCCATGCCATGACGGCCTGTCCACGCCCTTTCAACATTCCCCATTGGCTGACGTATTTCTAGATGGCCAATAGCCATGGTCATGGCGCCATTCCTAGGACTATTCTCTTTCCGCACAGACTCGATAGAAAAATGAATCGAAATCGTGTCCACTATAATCACTTGGTCACAACACTTTAACTGACAAATTAGATCTGTCAAAAAGAGGATAAACGGTTGGATCTACTATAGTTGTTATGGCTAATGGATTCGAATCAGTGAAATATTTAGCGGAGTCTGGAGTTCCCCAGGGTT
Organism: Selenia dentaria; assembly: GCA_917880725.1. Taxonomy (NCBI): domain Eukaryota; kingdom Metazoa; phylum Arthropoda; class Insecta; order Lepidoptera; family Geometridae; genus Selenia; species Selenia dentaria. Next base: position 8,698,659 of record OU862882.1, on the reverse strand, counting down.
CCCACCTAGGTCCAATCCTTTTTTCAATCTTTATAAATGATATTACCATTTGTATAAAACATTGCAAATATAAATTATTCGCGGATGACCTAAAAATGTATAAAACAGTAAACAGCGACAGGGATATTAATCTTATACAAAGTGACATAAATAATATTAGTGAATGGTGTGATATTAACCAAATGCATCTTAATGTTAAAAAATGTTTCTACATAAAATATACACGCAAAAAAAGGCCCATAAATTCAACCTATGCGCTTAATGATGAGTTGCTACAGGAGGTGCAGGAAATCCGTGATTTGGGAGTGTTGATAGACAGCCAAATATCATTCAGATCTCATATTGACTCGATAATAAAAAAAGCAGCCCAGCAACTAGGTTTCATAAGGCGTAATTCTAAGAAATTTAAGTTGCACACTAAAATATTACTGTACAGCTCTATGGTTCGTACTTGTCTGGAGTTTTCGAGCGTCGTGTGGAGCCCCCTCTACTCTGTGCACTCACAGCGCATTGAGAGCATCCAGAGAGCCTTTACTAGATCCTTGGCTTTTTCGAGCCAAGGTATTTCGCACAGAAGTCCATATTCTAACCGCTTGTCCTTTTTCAAAATAGTTAAATTACGCGACCGAAGAAAAATTAGAGATCTCTCGTTTCTGTATAAACAAATTCACAACCTAACCGACTGTCCCATAATCTTGAAAAATATTTCATTGAAAATTCCTGGCAATTACCCTCGTGGTAGAATCGCTAAAATCTTTCACATTCCTCATGCCAAAACGAACTTAGCTCGTAACTCTCCAATACCTAGAATGTGCCGTACTTATAATGAAATAAATGCCTCCGTGAAAGATCTTGATATCTTTCACGACTCTTTAAACATCTTTAAGAACAAACTAGTAAAGTATTTAGATAGATGATGTTCTGCCATTCTCGGTCTTATAAGCATTATAAGTATATTCTAAAGTTCTTATAATCATTAAGTTATATATACCGTTATTTTTCTATTTTCTTGTATACAAATTATTTGTCATGTTACAAAAAAAAAAAAATAGTCTAGTTGACAAAATTTGTCGTTCAACAAGAATAATGTTCTACGTGTTTTTTAATTTGAATGTTGTAAACACCCATAAGGGGTATATATATCGGAATCAATATTGGTTATCATGTATTTTAAAATTTTATAATATATATACTGTTGGTGTTTCGTTGTAAATAAATAAATAAATAAATAAGCGTGTTTAACCAGAATTTAATAAAATATGAATATGGATTGTTAAGTTTAATAATAGTGAATATAAACACTATACATGTCATCCCTACAAATGAAATGTTGCGTTGGTGTGTGTGTGTGTGTGTATTTGTCTGCGTTTTTTTATTGAAATGCTTATCACTTGAGCACAGCAAATAGAAATGCTATCAGAAAAACATTCACAAAATAGAACAAAATATCATAACAAGTAACATTGAAAAAATTTATGTTGATGTTACATTATGTGTTATGTTACATACACTGGACAATATATAAATGAAGGAGAAAAGATAAAAACAAACTGGAATTCGGAATAAGTTACATTACTTTATCTAAAATTTCCATTGATATACCATCGAAACGGCAATCAGGGTATTTAGGAGTCATCACCTCACGTTGCAGTCTCTTCGTGAGCCATTAATTAGGTACTTGCCGATTTTGTCTTTCTCGGTCTACACGAGTTTCTCATCATGAGAATGTTGAACTGTGGGCTCGCGCTGTAGACTGCGAAAGGGCCTTCCGATTCCAAAAACGAGCTATAAGAGCGATAGCGAAATTGTCACAGGAGACCACAGTGAAGGGTTATTTCAAATCTCTTGGGATCCTAACACTGCCATCAGTAGTTATCTACCAAGTAGCAATATTTGCGAGGGAAAAATTGGGCACGTATAAAAAAATAGGTAGTTCCCACCTACGTACTCAATCCGTAGTAAAGGTCATATAGCAACCGTGACCCGCTCATTCACCAAGTCGAACAAGTTAACTCATGTCATGGGACCGACGACGGTCTGTAAACCGTTTACCACCAGAAATCGTGACAGCACCTAGTTTGGACTTATTGAAATCAAAGTTAAAGTTGTGGTTCTTTGACCAAACTTTCTTATTTATGAGGAATTTAAAATTAAGACTTATTAATACTTACATTATTTTAATTTAATTCATTATTTTTTATGCAATTTTATATTACTTATTAAAAACTTTTATTAGATATATATTTTTTACTGTGACATCTTAGAAGAATTACCTAGGTGTGACATTTATTTATGTAAAATCGACTTACTGATTTTATTGTGTTGTTAATTAGAAATTTTTGATTATAATTATTATTCTGAGTAACACAGATATGATAATTACCTATAGGTATTGATAAGTTTGTACTGCTGAAGGTAATGCTAGTAATGCAGATGGACTGGTGTGATATTTTTTAAAACATATATAAAAGTGTCTATGTACTTTTGTCAGACGGCAGAAGAAACGGTTCTTCACTGACTGCTCTAACATTTGAGAGGCATAGTCTCAGAAAACAGTCAATTTAAAGATATTTCAACACTTTCTCGTTGTACATACATGTCGCACACTTATAGTACTAGAACTCGCGATATAGCTGCTGAAAGCTTCGGCAATTTCAGGAGCCGCCCCTTACAGCAGATGATAAATCAGTTGAATCCATCAACAAAGTGCAATTCCACGCTAGGAACAAATAAAACAACGATTAACTGGACCGAGACTGCCACCTTGGCATATTTTTTATTACTATTTCGCGAAATAGATCTCATTATTTAAAAGAGTAGGTAGTCATATTTAGAAAGAATCCGTGACCTGTCGTCATTTTAACGCATATTAAGAACATCGTAAAGATATTAAAGAATCCATCGGTTATTAGCATATTTTCTCCAAACAGAACCTGTAGAGCTCGCACCACTTCTGCGACCCCATAAACCATGAGCTTGGTTTGCCTGTGGCACGCGATGCCACGTTGAGCAACTGTGTCGAAAAGGTTGAAATACTTACTTATACTGTAGCTAAATATTATTATGCACCTTATTATGTCCAATGTATATTTGGAGGACTTCATCCAATTTAAGTAAACACCGAAATTTAATCCAAGGTTTTGACATTTCAATACAAATGGATGCAATTACAATTTAGTATACAATTTCAATGATGATCATCATAATCTCAGCCGTAGGACGTTCACACTGAACATATGCCTCCCCCACGAATTTCCAAAAGGACCGGTTAGAAGCGGCCTGTATCCAACGGCGTCCTGCTACCTTTATTAGGTCGTCTGTCCACCTTGTCGGTGGACGATCTACACTGCGCTTGCCGGTCCGTGGTCTCCACTCTAGAACCTTTCGGCCCCATCGGCCATCTGTTCTGCGTGCTATGTGCCCCGCCCACTGCCACTTCAACGGCTTATTTTCTGAGCTACCTCTGTGACTTTAGTTCGTCTATACGGATCTCCACATTTCTGATTAGATCACGAAGAGAAACCCCGAGCATAGCCCTCTCCATAGCTCGTTGTGCAACTTTGAGATTGCTTATGAGGCCCATAGTAAGAGACCACGTTTCAGTGCCATATGTCATCACTGGTAACACACATTAGTCAAAGACTCTTGTCTTGAGGCACTAAGGTATTTTTGACGAGAAGGCTTTGCCCAATTTTCAATGATGATATTTTTTATATACCTATTCGTATGAAAGCAATCAAATACACAAATTACACAGACATCTCGGACAATGGCTTTGTATACCTATGGCGGTATAGAGACTTAAGAGGATTGTATAGCCAGTACTTGTCCATACTAAAAGAAAAAACTCTTTTCTATGCATGTCTTAACATTGTCCGATTTTAGTAATTTTTTTTTCATGTTATCAACACATTGTTTGCACACAGAGTTTTTTCTTTTAGTATGGACAAGTACTGGCTATACAATCCTCTTAAGTCTCTATACCGCCATAGGTATACAAAGCCATTGTCCGAGATGTCTTTGTAATTTGTGTATTTGATTGCTTTCATACGAATAGGTATATAAAAAATATCATCATTGAAAATTGGGCAAAGCCTTCTCGTCAAAAATACCTTAGTGCCTCAAGACAAGAGTCTTTGACTAATGTGTGTTACCAGTGATGACATATGGCACTGAAACGTGGTCTCTTACTATGGGCCTCATAAGCAATCTCAAAGTTGCACAACGAGCTATGGAGAGGGCTATGCTCGGGGTTTCTCTTCGTGATCTAATCAGAAATGTGGAGATCCGTATAGACGAACTAAAGTCACAGAGGTAGCTCAGAAAATAAGCCGTTGAAGTGGCAGTGGGCGGGGCACATAGCACGCAGAACAGATGGCCGATGGGGCCGAAAGGTTCTAGAGTGGAGACCACGGACCGGCAAGCGCAGTGTAGATCGTCCACCGACAAGGTGGACAGACGACCTAATAAAGGTAGCAGGACGCCGTTGGATGCAGGCCGCTTCTAACCGGTCCTTTTGGAAATTCGTGGGGGAGGCATATGTTCAGTGTGAACGTCCTACGGCTGAGATTATGATGATCATCATTGAAATTGTATACTAAATTGTAATTGCATCCATTTGTATTGAAATGTCAAAACCTTGGATTAAATTTCGGTGTTTACTTAAATTGGATGAAGTCCTCCAAATATACATTGGACATAATAAGGTGCATAATAATATTTAGCTACAGTATAAGTAAGTATTTCAACCTTTTCGACACAGTTGCTCAACGTGGCATCGCGTGCCACAGGCAAACCAAGCTCATGGTTTATGGGGTCGCAGAAGTGGTGCGAGCTCTACAGGTTCTGTTTGGAGAAAATATGCTAATAACCGATGGATTCTTTAATATCTTTACGATGTTCTTAATATGCGTTAAAATGACGACAGGTCACGGATTCTTTCTAAATATGACTACTCTTTTAAATAATGAGATCTATTTCGCGAAATAGTAATAAAAAATATGCCAAGGTGGCAGTCTCGGTCCAGTTAATCGTTGTTTTATTTGTTCCTAGCGTGGAATTGCACTTTGTTGATGGATTCAACTGATTTATCATCTGCTGTAAGGGGCGGCTCCTGAAATTGCCGAAGCTTTCAGCAGCTATATCGCGAGTTCTAGTACTATAAGTGTGCGACATGTATGTACAACGAGAAAGTGTTGAAATATCTTTAAATTGACTGTTTTCTGAGACTATGCCTCTCAAATGTTAGAGCAGTCAGTGAAGAACCGTTTCTTCTGCCGTCTGACAAAAGTACATAGACACTTTTATATATGTTTTAAAAAATATCACACCAGTCCATCTGCATTACTAGCATTACCTTCAGCAGTACAAACTTATCAATACCTATAGGTAATTATCATATCTGTGTTACTCAGAATAATAATTATAATCAAAAATTTCTAATTAACAACACAATAAAATCAGTAAGTCGATTTTACATAAATAAATGTCACACCTAGGTAATTCTTCTAAGATGTCACAGTAAAAAATATATATCTAATAAAAGTTTTTAATAAGTAATATAAAATTGCATAAAAAATAATGAATTAAATTAAAATAATGTAAGTATTAATAAGTCTTAATTTTAAATTCCTCATAAATAAGAAAGTTTGGTCAAAGAACCACAACTTTAACTTTGATTTCAATAAGTCCAAACTAGGTGCTGTCGCGATGAGCAACTGTGTCGAAAAGGTTGAAATACTTACTTATACTGTAGCTAAATATTATTATGCACCTTATTATGTCCAATGTATATTTGGAGGACTTCATCCAATTTAAGTAAACACCGAAATTTAATCCAAGGTTTTGACATTTCAATACAAATGGATGCAATTACAATTTAGTATACAATTTCAATGATGATCATCATAATCTCAGCCGTAGGACGTTCACACTGAACATATGCCTCCCCCACGAATTCCCAAAAGGACCGGTTAGAAGCGGCCTGCATCCAACGGCGTCCTGCTACCTTTATTAGGTCGTCTGTCCACCTTGTCGGTGGACGATCTACACTGCGCTTGCCGGTCCGTGGTCTCCACTCTAGAACCTTTCGGCCCCATCGGCCATCTGTTCTGCGTGCTATGTGCCCCGCCCACTGCCACTTCAACGGCTTATTTTCTGAGCTACCTCTGTGACTTTAGTTCGTCTATACGGATCTCCACATTTCTGATTAGATCACGAAGAGAAACCCCGAGCATAGCCCTCTCCATAGCTCGTTGTGCAACTTTGAGATTGCTTATGAGGCCCATAGTAAGAGACCACGTTTCAGTGCCATATGTCATCACTGGTAACACACATTAGTCAAAGACTCTTGTCTTGAGGCACTAAGGTATTTTTGACGAGAAGGCTTTGCCCAATTTTCAATGATGATATTTTTTATATACCTATTCGTATGAAAGCAATCAAATACACAAATTACAAAGACATCTCGGACAATGGCTTTGTATACCTATGGCGGTATAGAGACTTAAGAGGATTGTATAGCCAGTACTTGTCCATACTAAAAGAAAAAACTCTTTTCTATGCATGTCTTAACATTGTCCGATTTTAGTAAATTTTATTTCATGTTATCAACACATTGTTTGCACACAGAGTTTTTTCTTTTAGTATTACAAGTACTAGCTATGCAATCATCTTAAGACCGCATTTTGTTGGCTCATTTTTTCAGAGCTGTAACCAAGGAATCATTTGATTCTTGAAAACTCGAAAATGTCGGCTTAAAGTCAGTACTTACTGAAGTTAACTATTATGATTTTATGAAACTATCGTAAAGGCGCCAATTTTCAAATCAAGATTTCAAACAACACAACACAAATGCAAGCATGCATCTGAGATGAGTAGGTACCTGTATATAGTCCCTTTTAGAGTGTTTTCTGGACGTTTGTAACTTCTTCTTTTTTTGTAATTTTTAATGAAACTTAGCACAGAATTTATTAACGCAATGATAGCTCAGGTCAGGGAAAATGAGATTCAGTCACTGATCTGGCAGTCCAAGATTTGAATCCTAACTCAGACGGCAAGTTAGGAAATGCTCTGCATTGGTTCCTAGAGGCTACAACTACAATCCTTTCTAGCGTTCACCTGGGCTGGTATGGCCTGGGCAGCTATCCTCACGATTGAAAATCCGCACAAGCACACCGTTGGGTTCTTAGCAGCTGTTCTTGAGAACCAGTAGCCACTCGTCCAAAGTGCCAAGTGATATAGAGCTCAAAGACCAGCTTATTGATTACCTATACCTATTAAAATAAAGTAAAGAAACGGCCTCTCTTTACAAGTACAATTTGAAAAATGTACTACCGACTTCCATTCTATTCAGTTATTGGAGTGTAATTCAAAAACTACTAGACCGAATTTGATGATATTTAAATGGTGTAATAATTTAAATTAAAAATTAAATTACTTTAAATTAATAATTTAAATTCCCACACGGGAAGCACCAGCTTTCAAACAACAAAGAATTTTGGGAATCGGTTCACCCTATCAAAAGTTTTGAGGTAACAAACATAAAAAAAACAGTCAAATTGAGTACCCACTCCTTTTTGGAAGTCGGTAGATAATGCATCTTCATCCATTTTTTTACTAATATTTTAAGTGCTAAATGCAAAATAATATATTTAGGTATGGCAGTAATTCAGTACCTACCTATTTATATCATCGATGCAAATGCCGTGGAAACACGGGTTGCTTAGACATGATATCCCCGTCGACGCCACCTTCACGACTGTTAGGACCCACCACACCACGTGAACCACATTCCTTTTCTCGATATTCATTTTAAATTAATTATCTACTTTATTATATATTTTAAATTAATTATCTACTTTACATTCATGTTAAAAACTGTCACTGTCCCATCTATTTCACTTTTATACAAGTAGTTCTCATCTCATTGTAAAATCATTCGCACGCACAAAACAACACAATTATGTCATTGATCACAAGTAAAAGGAACCATAAAACTTTGAGTAACCGATCACTTGGCAACTAATAATAATTTATAACAATGTCCATCGATGTAATCATCTATAGTTTTCGTGTAAGTTAATTTACGTGAGCTTTGATTTCATGATATTATCTAAAGTTTTGAACACACTTGATTGTGATGACTAGCGTTGGTATTACTGATGCAATGTACCTAATTTTAACAAAAGAATGCTATGAAAAGGTGAGTCGACAGCCAGTTCACTGGAACGAAAAACTAGGTTCGAAGGTGTGGTTTACTTTACCGCCACGGCGCCCGTTGCCATGGCAACTGGTAAACACACAGTAACACGATGGATATGGAACACAAATTATTGATAAAATTCCAACACCACAGCTACCCATCTGACCATCAAACCGAATTATGTACCTAGCCGAATCGACACGCCATGCCAGTCAATATCTAACTACAGCGCATTTTTGCACCTCTATGTATGTAGCTAGATAATGATAGTATCAACTAGCCACCTTCAAACTTTCATCGAGCATTATGTGACTACAATAATAGGGGTTTAAATATGAAATTGCTGATTTATCGCACTAGCCATTTGAATAAAATTAAACCTTCATAGTGTCGGATTTCAGAGTAAAACATTTATCACATGACACAACATTCTAAATTTTAAAAAGATGCATTTGATTATTTGACTTTCATTTATTTTTACATTTAGTTTTTAACGTTAACGATTAAGATTGAAACAGTTAAAATCAGAGTTATTTTAGAGTACGAGTACCGACGTGGGACTGACGCAGCAGAAACTGCTCGAAATGACAATGCTGTGTTTGGAGAGGATACGGCTAACGGACGCACCGTGCGTTTTTGGTTGAACCGCTTTCGTAGTGGGAACTTCGACTTGAAGAATGAACCACGAGGAAGATCAGTCACTAAATAACGATGACTTGAAGGAGATGGTGGAAACCGATCCATATCAAACCAAGGAATTAGCGGCATGGTTTGATGTCAATATACCCACAATATTGACCTATTTGATCCAAATCGGTAAAATTAACAAACTTTAAATATAGGTAAGTGCCTCATGATTTGACTGATCAACAATGCTCTAACGCTAAGCGTACACATAGAAAGGTGATAGTGACGGGTTGGTGGTCACTTCATGGTGTAATTCACTATACCTATATATAATAGTTTCCTCAGATCCGGTCAGGCAATAACAGCAGATGTCTACTGTGCAGAACTCCGAACAATGATGGCAAAACTCGCACTAAAATAGCCCCGACAATCGGTCTTCACCATCAATGCTTCATGATTAGAAACGCAAGACCTGCTTGTTTGTATGTTTAAGACAAATGAACGTGTATGAACAAGACCTGCAGTTAGAAACCATTGCATCCATCATCCATACTCGTTGGATCTCGCCCCAAACGACTACCATTTATTCCGCAATTTGGACAATTTTTTGCACGGAATTTTTTTTTCTTCCCAGGGAGCAGTACAAAATGCAATCACAGAGCGCTTAGATGCCTCCAGAGTTGTATCGTGAAGTTTTGGATGATCTTCCGATTAGATGGCAGAAATGTTTATTTATTAATTTATTTATTATCAGAAACTTACAACTATTATACAGGGATAGCCCTAATACAATAGTGTAGTACTTACCTACCAACTAAATTACGATTACAAATAATGATTAGTTAAATTCTATTACCTATTATTCTTCTATTACATCTCATCAAATCATTCTGTCATTTTGTAATTTATTTTACTAAATTAAATTGTAACATGTCACGTTAAAATGTCAAAGATTTACACTATATTATATATTATGTATATAATAAGGGTAAAAATTTTGATTAAATATATATATTTCACCCTACAAAAAAAATCACACAACACTGTAAGTAAAGAACATAGAAAAATAAAAAAAAACGCTCAGAGCAGTCAAAATTGAGAAAAGGAATCTCACCTGGTTTCTGTGAATATCATCATGTGTAGCAAAAAAATCAATACTCATAAAGACTTAAATCGATGTGAACAGGCGCTGTAGGGCGAATCACACTTTTTAATGGTATTAGGAAACGGTAACGGCACCAGGCCCGCCTAACCTGGCGCGGATCCAGCCCACAAAAAAAGGTTGTAGTCACAGCCACCCGAAAATCAGCAAAGTACGAGTCGGAGCATTAACTCGCTCATGATCGATATAGTATCAAGTCGCTCGCCTGATGTTAAGCGTCACGCTTGCCCATAACAGTCCAGTGCCGTTCAGAATTTTAAACTATAGGTATAACACTTCCAAACCGTGCATGGCAAAGCACTGCACTTTTTACTAGGATATATAAGATGTTCTTGCGCTGTAATTTCGCTGGAAACAACTACAAAGGATATCAAATGATGTCAAAATATCTAAATTTTAACACGTTAATAATTTCATCGATATCCAGGTTTTGCATATTTTCTATAACGTCGTATCATCGGCCTGTCGAATATGAAAGTGTGACTTCTGGTGTCACAAGTCTTTTAGGGTTGTGGGCATGCCCATCGTGCACACAACGCTGGATCCGCGCCGGTACCTATCCTTCAAACCAGAACACAATAATGCGAACATTACTGCATCACATCAGTGACGTGCAATAGCTTTCACATAGATATTTCACATAGATAATTTCACATAGTTAGTCCACATGTAAAAGCTAAAAATCTAAACGCTCGAATACCCATTTCATGTACCTAATGAGTATAGTCATTACATGAAATGGGTATTTGAGCGTATTTGAGCCCATTTTATATAATGAGCATACTCATTACATTAAATGGTTACACGCTAGTTAAGCTGCTTACAAATAATAGTTACTTTAAGTACATTACAATAAAATTTGTAAGTAATGTAGTGTATATAGCGAACATCAATCTTTATAGCTTTAAGAGATAGTAAGTTTCATCAAAGTATCAATGTGTCCTTCATTTAATGAAGATATGACTAATTCAATAAATTACGATTACAAAAAACTTGCTACAATTTTTGCCCGACAGTTTGAACAAAGTAAGGGAGCCAGTCCTACCAATCAAAATCCGTGAGAATTGATGATATATACCTATGAACTATTTCAGTGACCCTAGTACAAAATGCCCTCACAACTTTTAAAGACGCCTCTTCTATGGATATAATATCTGCTATTCGATTAAAGAGGTATTTCAATTATTATGAGCAATCAACTTGCTTTTTTATGACACTATCTCTTGATCAGTCTAAACTCCAGTCAGATTGAAAAGAAGTCATAGTACTCGTAACACCTGCCACAAGAAAGAAAGCAAACGAATTGCAGCCAATTATTACCCTATCACCCTAACAAGAATAATATGCAAAGCAATAGAAAAAAATGTGGTGTCCGGACCCCCTAGACCCCCCCTTATATACGTTCATGATCACATCAATGTAGATATATATGATAGTGGCTCATTAACAAAGAGAGAACACTCACGCCGTATCGCGTGGCGCCGCGTCTCTTCGCGATAGCTTAGTTCTCCTATATTAGATTATTATTTCAAGAAGTTAATAAATTTATAGAAGCAATATATTTTTAAAACCACAAGTACCTAGTTATATTTTATAATAAAATACAAATATCGATTCCACTTCCACTAATAAACACAATAATACCACATACGCGAACAACTTTTTTCTATTACTAAACACAACTTTTTAGAACTAGTTTTTGAAGTTTTCAGCGGATGGTGGAAATTAATAATTGGAAATTATAAGCTCTTCAACAAAAAAAAATAATATCGGATGATCCACTATAAAAAGTAATACATAATTACCCAAAAAGCCATTCTACTCGTACTATTTATGTAGACAAATTGGAACGTGACGTCACGTAAACGTATCGCAAACGCTACTATAAAATAGTTAAATTAAATAACACAAATAATATGAGTTCGTGTTCATGATCTATCGAGTTACTTTAATATAAAATATTATTTAATCGCTGGCGTCAATAGAAACGTAAATGCAGCTGCACTGTTTTTCAATAGCAGCATTCTCTTATGTGTGTAGATCAGCTACGGTTCGATTGCAGTTGGAACATATTTAGTTAGTGGAATCGGCCCCCTGGCCCTCAGGTCGGTCAGAAGTGTCAGTGCACTACTGTCTGGGTCGATACTATAACTATAACCGTTATAACACTGTCTGGGTATCTCTGGCGGGTATCTGGGCAACAAGGGTCATCGCAAAATTATGCCATTTTTAGTTTAATTAAAATTGTATTCATTTTTTCTTTAAATATAGATTTTTTCGCTTAGTGAATGTGCGCTCCGTATGTCGACAATACATTGAAGTCAGCAACTACCGTACAGAATATCTGTTTTTACTAGAATCGACAGTTCCGTGCTTCGGAGGGCACGTTAAACTGTCGGTCCCGGTTGTTTGTCTTGGGACAACAGTCATTAGGCTATGTCGAAGGCCTTCAGGCTGCCTGACAACTTCGACATGGGTTGGCCACTAACCTATTCACTAAGCCGCACTGGGCCCGCGTGGTGGATTATGGCCCAACTCCTCTCTCTGATAGGAACGCTCGAGTCCCAATATGCAACAGTGGGAACAAAATGGGCTGATTATGATTATGATATGACTAGAAACGACGTAAGGATCGTTGTCAACCTATTTTTAAGCTAAGTTAATTATAGCTAGTACCTACTAGTTTGGCTTAGATAGACATATAATGATAGGTAGCTATTAAACACTCGAATAGAGCTGTCAGCAAATAATATCCTTCAAGGTCTTTCGTTTCTTACACATTCCACTAATAAGTATGGCCGTGGTACGCATCTTCTTCTTTATTGCAGGGCACATACAGAAACTTTCTTTATGGATTAGGTGAGCAAACTTATTGGAATGTTTCCGGGGCGCAATTTCAGTGATATATACATAAGCTATTAATGTCAATCCAAAGGAAATTTAAAGGCTGTGGCTGACTAATTTTAAACCAAATTCCCTTTTCTCGCGATCAAGTATGAAAATAATCGATCGAAAAGGGGGCAAAATGACTTTTCTACTATGATATGCTCTTGAAATCATCGAGTTATATACCTAACGTACAACAGACAGTAGTTACACGTACATAATATACACATTTCACGACTACCCACATGAAAACATGTTTGTTGAACTTAGATTATTAAGTTATTGTTCACGTCACGCTCTCGATTAATATAATCTGATCCATAAATAAAATACAATTTATGTACATCCTACTCAATTCACTTTATTTCATTAAAAATAACAATTTTGTCGTGTCATTTACTATGGTTTTTTCCAAAGGTTTTTTCGTGTTATTGGTTTGGTTATGAGAAAGAAATAACATGCTTAAAAACTTTGAGAAATATATTTAAATTTCCCGCTATGACTGCCCTAATTGTCAAAATGTATAAAATAGCCATACAAAATCAAGCTTGAAATAGCTTACCCAATAGGATGGCACACATATGTTTCCATAGTATCTATGGGTCTAGACAGCTGATTGTTCCTCCAATCATAGCAAATTGCAGAAATACGTTCGAAACATGTAAAAAGTTCTTCACTAGGATCAATATGTTGCTTTATCAAAATTATTCGAGTGATCTTTTAATTTAAATTCATTTAATTAAACAAAATACAAAATGCTCTAATGATTAGTTAACAATGAAAAAATAACGATTGCATAAATAAATAAATAAAATCCCAAATGCCTGATCGACATTTTGAACGTACCACAAAAGTCATAACCAGATTTCACAAGATGTGAAAGGTGGAACAATGGCATAGTGGTTTTCATAACGCTTTTGCTTGGTCAATACTTTAATTGGCGGTATTCCATCGTTTTACTTTGCCTAAGGCTTCCTGAAACTTCATAGAATAGATTTAACACAATAGGTATATAGGTTCAATAGAAAATACAGCTAAATTCGTAGTGGAAAAATGGATCCGGGTATCCTTTGTTTCCACCATTGCGATCACAAAGTTTTTTGTACCATCATTCCTGAACAATGCCCGGTATGTGACCAGAAACTGGACAGATACGACTACAATCTATTGCCATTCAGGTAAGGTCGAATTCATTAGGTAGTGTGACCGTTGCGACTAATGAAGGTTGTCGCTAAGCGCCCTATATTTTGTTTCAGAGTTCCCTATCCTTTTGTGAAAGCGTCGCAACATCCTCGCGCTATAGTAATGAAGCCGACTCACGGAGACTTCCTTAAGTAAGTTATGAATAGGGTTAAAGAATACCGTGTAATTTTTGTGAGTCACGTCTTATCATGAATTCCCAGATTCGAATTTGCTCACGTTCATATTTTGCTTTGTTTCAGTGACTATTACAATTCCAAAGACTTGCACATAGGAGTGACGAATTCTCAAGGTCATGTGGTGGAGTTCAGTGAGGAAGGGATACGAGGAGTAGACATGATGACCAAGAAGTGGAGCAACTGTGTCTCAAGTTCAGAATGGGACCAATGCTTGCTTTTGGAGCAATTTGACGAGCTTTGGAATGAAATTTGGGATGGAGTGCTTTTAAAGGTACAAAAGAATCAATAGAATCAACATTATTAATTACTTGTATTAACTGTCTTAAGTTATTTGAAATAGCGGACATGTTTACTCAAGCCTATTTTGTTAATCCCTTCTCTAAAGTAAAACTAAAGTAATATTATTATCAATCAAAAACCATATTAACCCACCCACTCATAGAAAGGCAGGTCTATCTGTCAAGAATTCTGTGAATCAGGAGCCGGAGAATTAAGATTTGGTATGGACTCAAAAATGAACATCTACTTACCTATAAAAAACCATGCATTACCAAACTCAATATGTATAAAATTATAATTATTTTTTACCAAGTTTTTAATAGCCTAGTAAATGATTTTGATTAATATTATTGACCTATCATCTTAATTGAATATGCCATTGATGTAGGTTTTAGGTTTAACTCTTTGCCTACCAGAGGCGTAAATTTACGTCAGTTTCATTCACAAATCTTTTGTTTTAATTATCACGGTATAGTAAGGGTTAAATACTTTATTCATATAGGACATGCATCACTACTGCACAGAAGAAAAACCCTAAATGCCTGATAGGATGTTTACCTGTGTAACTCTTTTTTGCCATCTATTTGATTTAATTCCGTATTAATTTATTTTTTCAGGTTAGCTCCAACCCATTGTGGGACAGAGACCGCTACAATGAAGATAGGCACAACTGTTTCACTTTTGTGCTCGCATTCCTGCGAGCCTTAGACTGCGGAGAACTCTCTGAGAAGGCACATGACCCTAAACTCTTCTGCAAACAGTATGTAGTCCCCCGAACTTCTGCTGCAGGAAAGTACATCTCACTTTATAGACAACTCAAGAGGCAAACCTACTTCATACAAAACCAATGATAACCCGTCTCAAACAACCTCTCATTATCTATATGTATTTATTTACTACTTGTTCAGTATTAACTGTGATGTTTTGTATTTAGGTATAAGATTCTTAAATTTGAGTGCATTTAATTTACCAATGATTTAGTTTGAACTTTGGAAATTCTCATTTTAAGCATATTTATTTATTATTAAGCACATAATTTATAAATACCCAACTATTTTATTTGTTATTGTTCTTTCTATGTGTACTACTGGGGGGGGCCAAAAGTGATTTCACATATTTATTGCACATGTGATAAACTCACTATAATGTGAACATTCTTGGTTTTGTTTGACCCCCATTTTATTTTAAGTTAGAGACATGCCATACCAAATATTACTTTCGTTAAACATTATAAATGATATGGAAACAAAACACTGATTGTAATCATCTTTACAACCGTAACATCTCTTGTAATAACTAGTTAACATTTTGGTTATCTTTACAATCACCAAAATTGCCTCGTGTCCTTTCCACAATACATTTAGACACAAATTTGACCTTGTCTTGCCAATAACTGTTCAATGCCATGTACTAACCACATATAGATTATTTGGTGGGTATATCAAATCAAGGTGAATTCACCAGGACCACCTTGTGATAAATGTGGATCAAGCTTTCGCCATCCATTAAGATTGGGACAGCTTGAACAATATTCTTGCCAGACCAATAGAGCCTCAATTAGTTCAGCTACAATAAATTATTATAGTATCGGATACCCTAAAGCCTGTAATGTTATTTATATGCCTTCGCTTTCGACTTCATACCGCCTCGCCTCGACTCGCAGTCTAGTGAACGCGCCGCGATATTTGGTGCTTAGACGGTGTTGTATCAAAACGTTTATCTTGCTAAAACATGTCCCGCAGAACTAAAAAAAAGTAGTGTACTATTGGATAACAACATGCTCTTTTTTGGGTAGCTAGGGAATAAAAATCTCTTCAATCAAGATCTCATGAAACTTCCTATAATTATGGGCGTACTTCTACAAATTTGTTATTCTGTGGTAGTACCCATTTGAAGTAGAATGTGCGATTGATATCACGCCGCTTAACTTTGAAACATGCATTTAATTCCCTTGATGACATTGTGTCCGTTATTATATACTTTGTAGATGAATATCTGGGATAGACCTATATACAGGAAAAAATATACAGAACGCTTTATATCGCTATTCTACGATAACTGATTTAAAAATAATTCTACAAAGTAGGTCATTCATATGTAGGTACCTAATGTCAATTCCCTTCAGCTTAGTTAGTACAGATCAACATGTCTGTAAGCACTGTAGATTCGCATTAAAAAATTCAGTTTAGTTTCAACTGTCATGATCGAATTTATTAACAAATTCTAAACAACTAGAAAGCAGTAGAAAACGCCTTGTGATTCGAAAAGAAATTTTAATGACTGCTAAACGCTATTACGTATTTAAATGATATGAAATTTAAGCTATATTGGTCCCCGTTATATGAGTATGTGATACAAATTAATTTCTAAGCTATTTATCACATATAAATGATGCAATAATAAATTAATAGATTCCAAACATATTGTATCGAGAAGGATCTCGACCGTGCGTAAATATTTATTTAAAAACTAAACTTTATTTACAATTGGAAAATTACTAGCTGCGCCCTGCGGGATCACCCGCGTTTTCTGAGATAAAAATAGACTTAGGCTATTTTTACATAACCAATACCATTCCTCATGAATCTGACTATCCTAAAACGGAAGATTTTTCTGAATCGACTAGGTAGTTCCACAGATAATAAAATATATATAATAAGAAAAAACTAATAACATCTTAAATGAGTTATCATTAATTTCTTATTATTTTATTTTTGTCCCATTTCATAGCTCAGACAAAAAAGTAGATTTGGTTTTCTAGTAGTATTAGATTCCATGATTTGCCAATGGTGTTTCCCATGAAATAGCTCTATCCCAGAAATTGCGATTTCATTTTCGGTTAATATTGTAAGGTGTAAAGGTTATCCTCATGCCAGTTAACATGAACGTAATTCTGAATTTCACCACATAAAGATATGTATATTTCACATTTAGTAGTATTATTGAAGGATGAAAAGTATTTAGAACAGTAGGGTTATTGGCTAACATCGTCATAGTGAAGTGACGTAACTAGTAGAACTACCTAACTCCGAAGTTTCGGTTGACAAATTTCGGGGTTTCTACTGTGAAAGGGGCCGTCCATTAATCACGTGATGTTTTTTAGCATTTTAACTCCCCTCCCCCTCACCCTCCCCCGTCCGAAAATCACCTGTATTTTTAGTACTTACAAAGAATCTTAAAATTTTTAGAATATTATCTTTAAGTACAGGTATAAAGTATAATCTAATTTTGTTGTACAAAATTAAGGACCATGATAAAAAGTCTAAACGGTTGTTTTGGACTGGTATAAAAATAATATTAACCCTTCAAGGGTCGATGTCATTATAACAATGAATTCTATTGTGTCTCCAAAAATAATACACGTGATATCTTACTACACCCCCTCCCCCCTTGTGATATTTCGTGATTTTTGCCGAACCCCCTCCCCCCTTTTCTAGCCTCACGTGTTAATGGACGGCCCTAAAGTGAAAAAGCACAAATACTGTCAAAAGTAATGAAATGTAATGTCAGTTGCTGATAATATTTATGAAATATTAACACCATATATAAATATACATAAATATGTTAATAGTAAAATTTTAATTTTTTGTAGGTAGGTGCGTAGTCATTTCATATGTTTTTCTACCGACTTCCAAAAAGGAGGAGTATTAATATAATTAATTCGACTGTTTTTTTTTATGTTTGTTAGGTACCTCATAACTTTCGATTGGGTGGACCGAGTCTCAAAATTATTTTTTGTTTGAATGCTGGTGCTTCCCGTGTGGTCCCATTTATCAAATTCGGTTCAGTAGTTTTGAGTTACACTCCAATAACTGATTTTTACCAAAGTAATAGAATGGAATCGGTATTAAATTTTTCAAATTGCATTTGTTTAGGAATCGAATGATACTTATATGAAAACATAATTAATATTATATTATAACATGTCAAGCTGTCACAAAATATGTAGCTACATCCTCAAACTATTACAATTGCTACACTGTACTTATATGAGTAAATAATTTGTTCTATATAAGTAAATTTGTATTTATATTTCTTTTATGGGATGGGGAATGCGTTGCGGACCTTCGAGGAAGGAAGATATAGAAGGGGGTGAGGGGGGAATCGATAACTCCTACAAACCGACGAAATGCAATAGCAAGCTATGTTACTTCACGTCGGTGTTATGTGGGAGTGTGGTACTTCCCCGGTCGTGCCGGCCCATTCAGCTGTGGGGTTACAGCGTGGCACTACCACCATATTTTAAGGTAGTGTGTTGTATTAGTAGGTATTAACTGATTGATTTAATATATGAACAAAGTATTTACTCATGTAATAGGAACTGTCACCATAATGAAAAAACCTGTCTTTGTATTTCATCATCAATGTAGGTATTTGTGCTTTTTTAATTTTACAGTAGAAAATGCAAAAAGTAGTTTTTGGTAGAGTTCTCTAGGTTTGGTTGTCCACATAACTTTTATGTCAACCAAGATTATGGCATCATGTCATGATCAGGCAAAGGTACTGCGTATTACAACGGTGACATTGTTGACTTTTGACAGCTAATCGATTTACACTTTGTAAGGTGAGCACTAAAAACTGTCATATGAAATGTACCTCTCTCATGTCAAACCACTGGTGTAACACTGCAATGACATTACCCTAATAGTTTTGACGTCAGTTTAAAAATCAAACAAAACTACTCTTTTTTTACTTTAGTGCCTGTAACGAAGGAAATTTCTCCGATTTTGTTAATTATCTTTCTCTTTTGACACCATGCTGGCATAAATGTTCTAAACAATTGCCATAATTAAAAAAAAAGTATTTGTGTTGTGCACGTCTGCAGTAGGTCTATTCAATTACGTAATTTTACACGTTTTAGGCTATTTTATTATAACTCATATAAATCTTGATCGAGTTGCGTCGACTCTACTCAAACATCTGAGAACAATACTCATCGATTCAATCGCCACGGATACTTACGATCAAGCCTTTACATTCCCCTTGCCAGAGGTGTATAATAATGCCTACATTTCGCTCGTCTTGTTCATCAGAGAAATACTATCTCATGCAACAGGGTCCGAGAATGATGCCATCATAATAATATTTAAATAGGCTTTTACGACAACCATGCGAAAGGATATGGAACAGTACAATTCAAGCCGGGAACTGCAATATTATAAAACCCAACTGTACGATACTTTCTGACATCAATTCAATGTTTTATTTTGGTGTAATTATTTTGATATATTATTAATTTTGAAGATGTAAGTATTATTTGGAGTAAAGCTAAATTATTATACTTGCTTGTCTTTTATTTATCTGAAGGGCTAACATGTGCACAGTGCCATGATTTTGTGGTCACAACGACATTGTCACACTGCATTGTGTATATTAAGATGGTGGTAACACGGCAGCATGCAGAACTCGTCTCGTTCTCTACAATATCATTCAATAATACAGAACAATTATTTGAACACAGACCTTATAAAAGAAAAACAAATAAGTATAGTTTATAAAAGTGGTTGTACAATGTAGCGGAAGAATGTTTTTTGTCGTATTCCAAGAGTTCAGTTGTGAATTACGACTTATTATTAATAACTAGCTACTGTCCGCGACTTCGTTCGCATAGTAGGCTCGGCCTTCGGCCTCACCGTAACCTCCCGTCTTTACTTGGTTTTTCTTTCATAAGAACCTTCTGTCAATAATTAACACAACAAAAAAGAATTAGCGAGATTGTTCCATCCGTTCTCAAATTATAGCGTGACCAGGAGATATAAGGGTTCATTTTTATATACTTACTAGCGACTGGCCGCGATTTCGTTCGTGTAGTAGGCTCGGCATTCGGCCTCGCCATAACCTCTCGTCTTTTCTTTAGTTAAACACATCAAAAATATAATTAGCGAGATTGTTCCATCCGTTCTCAAGTCACAGCCCGACCAGGAGAATATATAATATATATATACTTAGATATAGATATTATAGATAAGTTCATTTCACAATTAACAATAGACTCTAAATTTTAATGTAAATGGAAATATTGTAAAATGTTATATTTTTATTGACGCTTTATTAATTTATTATCAATCAATTGTTGTTTTATTGTTTTCTAAACAACATAATACCGAGCGCGGAAATTATATTTTATTAATTGCTAAACATTTATTGGGGATTGAGGAAACTTATAATTCCCATCTGTGCCCAAAAGGGGGCATGGGAGTGGGGATAGATGGGAATACTCCGACATTTGATAGTTAAGGCCGCGCCCGCACTGCATCCAACATGAGATTCTTCTTAGCATTCTTTTGGAATACGGGCCCTGTAGACTTGCTATATTCGTCGCTCAACGAATTTCTGTTTATAAAAAAATAACTTTAATACGGTATCAACCATTTTTATGTACTCGTGCGTGAAATTGGTATGTCGCGGTGTAGTGTACTTTTATGTTAGCCCAGCCAATCCAATAATAATTTAATAATTACTATAGATTATATAATTTTGTTCTGTGAAACCACTTTGTCGTCATTATTTTTATGTATTAAACTATTACTATTAACCGGCAAAACTCTCACGTTAGGGATCGAATACGTCGACCCCGGTTTCTAGCATGAGCCTGCCGGGAGCTTGCAGACGCCGCTGTGCACTCGCCCTGAAGTTGAGCATCGGACATGTTCGAAACCCGACGAGACGTATTCGATCCCTAACGCGAGTGTTTTGCCGATTAATAATAATAGTTTATTAAATTTCAAACTCACGAGAATTTCAATATTTTATAAACTTAAACTTATTTTTAAATACGCAAAAAGAGTTTATGTACGTTTTAGTTATAAATAATACTTACATGTTCAAAATTTTAGTTCATCGATCTGGATATATTTGTAATATTATTAAGGCTATTTAAAATGCTCACTGAATTTAAATATCATAGTAAAATAGTGGATACTTCTGTTTATCATCTTCCATATTATTCACTAGTTATAACTTGTACATATGGCCTGACTTATAAACGCTGCTTAAATTTAAATAACGTCATTTAGTACAGCGGAGAATCTTTTGCTTTGCACTGTACTAAATTAAAATTAAAATTTAAAGTTAAACAGCGTTTATGAATAAGGCCCTTAGTTGTTATTATGAAATTATACCAAAGTCTTTTGAGAGTCGTTCCAAACTTGTTAGCATTAATTTTAAATTTATTTATTTATACTTAGGTCAATGACACTAATATCACTCTAGATTTGAATACAATAAGATAATTCTGTAGCTAACGCCCGCATTCACTAACTTCTGACGTTGCCTAAAGTGGATGTCCAAATCTTAATATTATAAATGCGAACCATGGATGGAGGTTTGAAGGATGCCAAACATCCAAATCAATAAGTTATTAATATAGGTTCTGGAAAATAGGATACTTTTCATCATCATCACCCATCACCACGCGGATGAAACCGCGGGGCGCAGCTAGTATTCAATGAATATCATCATCATCATCAATAAGTATACAGTATTATTTATAAAAGAGTATGCTTAATTTTGCTGCGTCACGCGGTTTCACCCGTTTATGGATGATACATTTCATCTGATGATGAAATGTGTCCCTGGGATATAATCTATCTCCTTGCCAAATTTCATCAAAATCTCTTCAGTAGTTCAAGAGATTACTTCCTACAAACAAACTCACAACCTGACAAACGATATCTCTTTATAATATTAGTATTAGATTACACATCGTTTAATGCCTGGTTACTGGTTATTCATAACATGCTTTACCCTCAAAAGACTTTGGCGCTTCTCGAAGTAGGTTTTCAAGTCTCTGTTTCCACCCACTCGTTATATTTATATATATATATATATATATATATATAATACATATTTATAATATATTATGATATTTATAATACATACACAATTAATATATATCTCATACTCATACAGCCGCACTCAGTGACGTTTAATGATTACTAAAGGCGAAATGAGTTCCAAATTTCATGATTCGACTTCGCGAAAACTTAGTTTTTCGACGCTTAAACCTAATAACCGAACTTCGAAAAAAAACATCTAAAAATTGAATATACGTCCTTATGAAGTATGGGAGCCAATACACGATTGACCAAACTTGGCTCAATAGAAAAAAATCGGCAACATTCCCTAAATTTTGCATTTTTTCTTACGTGCTTCGTGGGAAAAAGCATTTTTATTCAATTATGGGCAAATATATTTCAATGAATGTATCATATTCGAATTCTCAATGAAATTTACTAGTGAACTATGGACTCTTTTATCATTAAAATTTAATCATTTGATTGTACGAAATAAATATAAAAAGTACGTATTCAATTGAATTTTCGCATTACGTCGTCCATTCTGGTAAGCAATTCTCAACCTTATGTAAAGCATCGAAAATTGTTTTAAAATTAGGATTGGACCGCGCCTTAAAGTATCACTAAGTAGAAGAGTCTTTTAAATCTTTTCAACACACTTGCTCGTAAAGTGAGCCTTATTACATCGCTTTAAGGACTATAAATCGATCCCTAGCAAACGTGCATAATAAAATTATAACCTAGTGCATAATATAATTATCTCTACAAAGTAAAATTACTACCTTACTGCAAGTTATAGGCGAGTAAAAGGTATTTTCAATTTATGCGGGTAATACAATTTTTTTAGTTACAAGAAAGTGGTTGTTAGCCGCTGAAAATCCATTTTTGTAATAAATAATTCGTCTTTCGTACATCCTTCAGTCAAACAATTATTACTATCAAATTATTCATAACTCACTAACTTGTTATAAAATATTAAAATATTTGCATTTTGTCACTCAAAATTATAAATTTGAAGCAGGCTGTATGTTTATACACCTTGCATTTGGCGCGTGAAAAAAAAACTTGCGCGCCATTTCCCATAATTTTCATAATTTCTTTCATCGTATTTGTCGCTGTGTGGTAAAAGCAATATAAGTTTGCTTTTCCCTCGCAAATGTGTTGAAAAACATCGTATGAAACTCGTGAGCGCTGCTCATTTGTATCATAAGTAATATACTGTTTCTTAGTGATGTATGTTTATACATTAAACGTCTCTGAGCATGACTGATACGTATTTATTTTTCACGTGAATGTATTGTTCGTGTACAGTCGCTTCCTACAGCGCGAGAGGACGCTTATGCATATTTAAGTCAGTAGGTCTACCATGAGTTTACAACATTGAATCCAGTCGATGCTTGATATCGACTGCCGCCAAAAAAATGTATGAAAAAAGAATAGTGCCACCTCGCAGTCAATTGTAGAGCAAAAATTGACAGCGAGTACACCAATCTCAAGCTTAATAGGTAGGCGAGATCGAGTATCGACTATAGAATATGATATGACATATATGTGGTACTCATGGTAGAGGTACTGTGGTGTGTGGGTGATGTCAAAGTACGCAATATACAACTAATAAATATTAAATGATCATCGTTTAAATAACTACTAATTAAAAGACAATCTGAAAATGCATATAAGTATTCACTTATTAAAATATGTTTTATAGAAGCAATGCAAGATGCAATACCGCTATGTTAACAAAGAGTGCCATTCTATTTGTTTGCAAACAAATACTGGTCTTTTGAAAGTGACCGCATATGTGTAATAAATACTATGAGTGACTGTACCTTGCCTGAAGCCACGGACCATATATAAAGCGTATAGTTTATACTTATGTCGATCATGAGTAGGCCATTATCGCTCGCGCACTGGTTACCAAAT
Organism: Selenia dentaria; assembly: GCA_917880725.1. Lineage (NCBI taxonomy): Eukaryota > Metazoa > Arthropoda > Insecta > Lepidoptera > Geometridae > Selenia > Selenia dentaria. The sequence continues at coordinate 8,674,404 of OU862882.1, read as the reverse complement.
CATATCGAAATGCATTCGACTTGATTTTACGAATGCGTGATAAAAATTGTCTTGATGCAATATAATAACTAGCTAAGTGCGAGTCAGACTTGCGCTCCAAGGGCTCCGTAGTTCCGCACTGTATATATACATTTGTTTAATTATCTATCCTTAGCTTAGCGCATAAACGACTCGTACGTGGCTACTTTTTGCCATTTTATGTATGTATTTTCGTATTATATATTATGTAGAGTTTCCACTACAAAACTTGTACTCCATAATTGTCTGATTGCTATTGTTTATTAAGAAATCAGCCATAACAACACATGTGTACGTTAAAATTTTCACTACCTTCTAGGGTTCAAAAGATACCTTTTAATGACAGGACAGACATACAGATGAACAGCGTATAGATATACTAATCCTGTCCTATAGTATCGAACGGAACCCTATAATTATCAAACATCGGATACGTAGTTATATTACTTATACAAATTATTTTTAATTTCAACAGCCGATGTTTTATGCTTTTGGTACTTAAGTCGATGCATATTTAGAGTTATAGACATATGTATATTACTTCGAGTTTTTGTGTGCCGAATTATATCGATCAGTATTACTAAATGACCAGTTTTGTAATCTCCAATATGTAGCAAGCGCGTGCTTTCTACACCAAAATGTTTGCATAACGGAGACTTGAAAGAGTTGTGAATTTAATCATATAGGTATTATTAAATAAATGTCGTAGTTACGAATTTAAATAATCCCCACACTACTCAGGTCAAAAGTGATGCACCTGAAGTATGCTTACCTGTTCGTGCCGCACACACAAACACATCATAGTAGGTATGCTATTATGTGGTATAGAACAACGAAACAAGTATTTAATCTGTAATCTTGACTTCGCAGCCTCCAAACATCACACATAGCCTTGGTACGGTGCCTCACTTTTCTCGTACGTGGTGTTTAGATGTGTAGAATTGCATTTGGAATTGCTTCAATGTATCTTTGCGTATTCGAGTTTTTATTACGTCTTAGATTTGCATTTCAATGATGTAGAAATATGAAAATTACGCTGTATCACTTATGAATAAAAATACCTACTGTTAATTGTCTATGTCCCCTCAGAGAAGTTCGATTGGTAGGTATATAAAGGTTCCCATTGGACCTACTTTTTATCAATACATTTCTTTTATGCTCGCCTAATGGGAAGCGCGAGGCTTGCCTCTGAGTACTGCTGTAGCCAAGCACGGATCCACCGTTGTGGGTACGATGGGCATGCCCACAACCCTAAAAGACTTGTGACATCAGCGTCACACTTTCATATTCGACATTCGGCCGATGATATGACGTTTTATAAAATATACAAAACCTGGATATCGATGAAATTATTAACGTTTTCGCAAAAAAGAAACGTAAGCTTCTTTTACATTTCATTTGACCTCAATTGATATCATTTGTAGTTGTTTCCAGCGAAATTACAGAGCAAAAACGTCTTAAATATCCTAGTAAAAAGCGCAATGCTTTGCCATGCATAGTTTAAAGTGTTGTACCTGGTTCAAAATGGCAATTCTGAATGGCACTGGACTGTTATAGGCAAGCGTGGCGCTTAACCTCAGGCGAGCGACTTGATACTATATCGATTCATGAGTGAGTTAATGCTCCGACTCGTACTTTACTGGTTTTCGGGTGGCTGTGACCACAACCTTTTTTGTGGGCTGGATCCGCGCCTGGCTGTAGCTGTGATAGGCGTGGTGCTTACATACTCCAAGTCTCTTAAATTACTTGTAAGAAAAATCAGTACTATTATGTAACAAATATTAAAGAAATTGAAAAAATTGCCGGCTCTATGTCAATTTAGTCAGCCCAGTCATTAACTTGCTAACATTTTGTCAAAACTGATATAGAGCGGCCATTTTTCAAGATATTAACCCACGTTTGTTAGCACTGAGATACATAATAGCCCTGCTGAAGTCTTGGAACAAGCAACGTAGTACTTACTAACCTTGGTTTTACAAAACTTGGTACTAAACTTTGACTGTCAAAATGACGAGCAGCATTAAAAGTGGTGGTTTTTAGGAAGTTTTATCGCGACGACTAAGTTACTTACTACTGCGGGCTTTTGTATACGCCGAATGAAATCTTACATAACGGTGGGCAAAAGTGATACAGAGTTTTTTTACATACCCGCCGAAGACTCGAATATCACAGCATATCCGTTATAGCATTACGCTTTCATCAGTAGTGTCGGGAGTATGGTATAAGTCTTTGGAGTTGTATTGCGTTTGCAGCTACAGTTTGATAAAAGTATAGTTAATTTAAATATGTTTCTTGTATTTATATTAGTTTTAAATTTTGTGATATTAATGGTAAAAATATTGTTCAGTTATATTTATTTCTAACACTGTGTGCTATTCTACTTCTATATTCAACTGTAGATGCAAACGTCCATTTGTATTCCGTAATATTGAAGAAGACTTGAATTTTGTAAAACGGATCTCGAGGACAAATTTCTAGGTGCTATGTAATAAAGTATTTTATAAATTTGAAGTGGTTGGTTTCAATTACCTTATATTATAACATTACAACGGCGTATTACATGACAGTAATAACAATATAGGACAACATCCACAGGGGGGCGTTCAGAACCTCAGACTCACCACCACCAGAACTCACCAGAGTGCGGTTGTTTAGTTGTTTTCTAACTCGCTCTGAGGCACGGAACGGCCACGGTAGTTTTCTAATCTCAAACAGACTGACAAAATAGAAGAAGAAGTTTGTTATAGTCTGATTGGTCAAAGTTATGTCAGATGCGGGTTGCAATCGTTTACCGATCGATTTTGATGGTTAAAAAGTTGCGACGCTCTGAGGTTCGGAACGCTGGAGTTAAAACAACCGAGTGCTTTACCCTGAGGTTCGGATCGGCGTTAGTGCGAAAAGTTGCACTCCGAGTGCGCTCTCACCGAGGTTCTGAACGCGCTCCAGGTCTTCAGCCATCCGGTGACGCTGTAAATGCCGGTAGAGACAGACAGCAAATAGCCCGTTCGAAAAAAAACAGTCTTCAGTTCCTAAAGGCTGAGACTGTACTTTGGTAACCGAGGACTGTATGCATTCTTTATACAGACACAGGTTAAACAGATATGTTCATGCACACAAATGTTTGACCTGTCAGAGGATCGAACCCGGGACCAGCGGCTCAGGCGGCTTACTTTCGTTTTAGAGTAAACCTGATCATCAAATTGAATTCATGGTTGCAAGCCCCATTCGATTGCGTAGCGTAGGTACCACTGTTGTGTTGGTCATACGTAAGTACCTAGATCATTTAGAAAGCTAGCTATGAATTAAATATTTATTATTTAATATTTATATTATTTTACTCATTTCATATCCAAAAAAATCCGTTAAAAAGGCGCTAGGAAAGTCCATACATTATATTTTGTCGCTAAACGCAAATAAAATGACGCTTTTAATATGAGAATATCGCTGAATCTAACGACAAAATCGTAAGTTGGCAACACTGGGTAGAGTACTGCTGCTGCCCTACTGTCGTGCGCCAGCGCTCCTTCCACTTCAGGCGATGTGGGGCTTTCAGCTAGCCCCACCCTATTCCTTGAGATTTCGTTGAAATACAATATTAAGAACCAAAGCAATGCATTCGCAACGTTCCCTGATTTTTGACGCTTGAGCATGACTCAAGTCTAAGTTGTCTACACTATTATGATATAACTACTGTCACCTACACTTCGGTGCAAAAAAAGATATGGGATAGAACCAAACTCGCCAGCAAAATTTAGGCAGATTCTCCGTTCCTAGGAAGGTCTTAAGTCCGTGGTTGCTACCAACTGCCCCAAACGGCCAGCCGAGTACATCGGGCAGTGAGTTAGTTATCGATAATTTTATAAATACCCACATCTCACTCAATCCTAACAATAAGCAGCATTTTTTTGGGGTTGTGCCACGCTGCAACCCCACAGCCGAATTGGGCCGGGACTTCGGAGAAGTACCACACTCCCATGCGCATATATCACCGACGTGAAGTAACATAGCTTGCTATTGCGTTTCGTCGGTTTGTGGGAGGTTCTAGAGGCCCGATTCCCCGCTTCCCTCTCCCCCCACCCTCACCCCTTCTATTTCTTCCTTCCTATCATCCTTCCTCAAAGGTCGGTAACGCATCTTCGAGACCTCTGCTATTGCGGATGTCCGTGGGCGACGGTATCACCTACCATCAGGTGAGCCGTTGCTCGTTTGCCAACCTATCCCATAAAAAAAACAGGATGTTGTCGTCATTGAACAGTAGGGGTGAAATTAAAATCTCAAGATATAAAAATAAAATAATCATAATTTATATTGAAATCTCACTGTCTAAATATTTAAAACTTATGGGTAGTTCATAGTACCCATAACTATCTTAATTCTAAAGTAGTTACAATAATAATAATTATTATTATACTATATATTATGATACTGAATATTTAGTTGGTCACTTTCACTGGGGCTGATTCGACTCCGACCCAAAACACGGCGCCATTAAGGGCAATTGTGGCTCTGAAAAAGAAAGAAAAACGTTAAGATAACAAATAACTATTTTATAAACCAAGTATCTACCTACAGGCTGACCTAAACCTGCAACAAAAATATACTTGGCAAATATGTACAAAATCCATTGCTGACGAGTACAGTACAGTGGCGTACGATTTACATTTGAGTGCCTCTACAATTGCTATGAGGAGTTATGGTTCATCTGTTGAATGACTTGTCGCCCAACATTAGTTTGTGACTCATGACCTTATTTTTCGGATATGTTTTTGTTATTATAGATTATCTTAGTTTTTTTTTTTAAGGCCAAGTAAATAGCAAATACATCAGAGCTCGTAGCGGTGCTCGACTTTGCGATCATAACCGATCAACAAGTTAAGGAACACTTGCTGCGGTCATGTCATGACTTAGATGGGTGACCGCTAATGGTATTATTCAACTGAGCGCTTCCGTGCTTCGGAGGGCACGTTAAGCTGTAGGTCCCGGTTGTTTGTCTTAGGACAAGAGTCGTTAGGCTATGTCGAAAACCTTCGGGTGGCCTGGAAACTTCGACATGGTTTGGCCACTAACCTATCCACCAATCCGCACTGCGCCCGCGTGGTGGATTATGGCCAAACCCCTCTCTCTGAGAGGAAGGCTCGAGTCCCAACAGTGGGAACAAAATGGGCTGATTATGATATAATTTATACTTACGTATAAGTTGCAATCTATATATTATGTACATGTTATTATTAGTAGGTGTTTTCTATAAAAGTTATATATCGCATTTCTGGACTATTAAGTCGTTGTTATAATTAAAAGTTAGAATGGAGCATTTTTTAGAGAATCGTATCGTAGATATACATATATATCTACACTTAAAACGGACACTTACAGAAGTGTACTACCATTAATATTTATCGCTTCATTACAATATTAAAGAGAAAAATGTACATGTAATGAATTCGAACCCGCGTCTTGCGACAACCCGTGTCAGACGGCATGAGCACTAGGCCACCGAGGCTTACCGTCTGAGCATCGAATTGAAACTCGCTATATGATTTTATATGGAGACGTATCTTAATTGTTTATTGTTTACATGTCTAATAAGCTTGACAAACATCTCACCAATGGGGTATGTTGAAAACCAGCTCTGCGTAGACCTAGTTCACGCAGAAAAACACTGAGCCTACCCCAATTGCTATAATCATTAAAAGTAAATTTTAAGTAGGTATTATTAATAATTTTAATTTAGTTTCTATACATTATTCTATCTTATACCTTGGCAAATGTTAAAACTTTTATAATATTTTTATGGTTCTGGCAATAAAAATCTATTTTATTATTTAAATTTTAATGTTTGGTCTCGCTAAGCAGGCGTGCAAAGCACTAAGCTTTAAAAACCATGTAATAAAAATTGTGCCACTCGATACATGCATACATCATTCACTGAAGGGAACTCGAGTCTCCTGTTACAGTACGGAAGTTGGTGACTCGCTCCTAAATACAAACTTTCTCCTATGTGTTGAATATAGAAAATATAAATACTAGAATTCGGCTGTAATGTGACTATTACGTTGTTTCAAGTTGCAACATCGGCACAAACAAGCATCCTCAAGGTCCGACTGTCGTAATTCCAGGTCATTAAACTCGCAGACACATTACTAATCTTTAAGCTATCATTATCTCCACAATCACCTTGTCTCAGCTTATTTAGTGGATAATGATTAAGTTGAGAGTTCACACAGAAGGTCTGTATGCTTTAGAAGTTGTGTATAATAGGCCTATTATGAGTTTCATCTAAATCTCGCTTGGTACCTAGTTTTGGTATCAATACAATGCCTTAAAGTATCTAGGTAGTTGCTAGTTTTTTCTAAATAGATTGGTAAGTAGGCAGTATAAAAAACTTATAACTACTCATGAAAGATATTTAATAATTGATATATTATGTAGTGTATTTTTTAAAGAAATAAATATGAGTAGGTACTGATATTAAAAATACATTTTAGGATCGTTTGAGAGTTTGAATCGAAGGTGATACAATGTTACCAAGAGATTTTTATTTCCAGTTTTTGCAGTTTTGCCAGATGGACATATCTATCTACAGGGTGTTTGGTAGAGGGACCGACAAACCAAATGAGCGTGTTCGGGGGCCCACTTGGAGAATACAAGTAGGCCAAAAAAAAATCCCCGACCCCCCAATTTTTTAAAACTTTTTTTGGAATTTTCTTGTTTTATCCGAAATTGTACCTAGTTACCACCATAACGTTTGTAAAATCTGTTTTAGACAGGATGTTTTTAGTTGAATTTGGTCTCTCATACACCTTCAGGCCACGCAAAGCAAAATTGGATACAAAAAGACCTAACTAACTGATTTAGAGCTCATAGAGTGAAAAAATGAAATAAATTTTACCTCATAGTTCAACTTTTACGCTGATCTAAAAAAACCACTAGCAATTCTGGAATGCATTTAAAAACATCTTTATTTATCACTTATTACAATGACATACTATACTCTATCTAAAATGTAGAGTTGTTTCATTATTCTATAGACCAAGCCGACAGTAAAAATTTCGCAATCAATACGATAATAAGCTGTGGAAAAATGACAATCCTTTGTTTGCATCCTCAAATTATTGTCTGCATCGTCGCATTGAAACTTGTTCTTTCACAACTATTCTCTAACTCGTTGCGAGGTTACCACAGAATAGTGGATAGTATTAGTTAGGTACTATGTCGCAAAATGCAAAGACTTATTTAACTAAGCAATGATATTGCTTGTTTGATGACAGCGGAATTATTACATACTTGTTGAACAAAAATGTATGGAGAGGGTCGCACCACACTCTATGGTATTCGCATTAGTTCCCATCCCACGGTGTCGTGTATTTATTATCAATTTTGACGAACATAACAAAATAACATTTACATCCCCCTGCTCGGTAATGCTTCGTTTGTCGTTCGAAATCTGCGTGTAAAAATCCATTTTATCCACTAGCGTTGAAAAGTTACTTGAAATACGAACCTGGCGAACTATGCAGTACTGAGTCTGAAGTCTGACATTGAGAGTGAAGTCTTACCTTTTTACCGACTTCAAAAAAGGAGAAGGATGTATGTTCGATTGTTTGTATTTTTTGTCATATTCATTTTTATTTTATTTTATTTGGAAAACAAACAGTGCACAAAACTAACCAAATAACAATACGAATTACCATTAACATGTTTTCGCATATAGGAATAAGAAAAGTACTTGTTTGTCTAAACAACTTATAAAAGAAGTATTTAATATGAATAGTTATAAACCTAAATAATTATGACGGACAATAAACAACATATAAGTCTCTATAACGATTAACAGTCAATAACTCGATTCAAACCATATATTTCTCCCCCATTTGTAGACCGATTTTTTTTTTGTTATTTGGTTGAGTATACTTCCGAGGAGGTCCCATTTTAATTACATCAAATAACTAAAAAGTGTTACGCCTATCTTGATGATATCGTCATTGACAGAATGACAATCTATTCCGTAAGTAGTAAGGGTCACTAAAAATGGTCTTACATTAAAAACCTCGCTACGCTCAGGATTCTCAGGATAATCCTAGAATCCTTCGCTTGCTCAGGTTTCTAGGTTCGCTCCAAAATCGCATAACAAATGACTATAAAAATATAGACTTATATACGTAGTACGTTCGTAGGCTTTTTATGGCCAAAAATAAATAAGCAAGTTTTTTTATATTTTTATAATATATTATTTAAGGTATAAAACCTGCTTAGAACCCCACACGACGACGGTTAAAGTTAAATTGAGAGTTAAAATTCGAAGCTCGGATGGTATGCCTCGGTGGCCGAGTGTTCATGACGTCTGACACAGATTGTCGGAAGACGCGGGTTCTCCCGTCTAAGGATGTGCATTTCAGATAATTTTTTGATTCAGGCGTTACTTTGCGGAAATCCATTATCAAAAAAAACGATATTAAAAAATATTTAGTGACACTTCCGCTGAAAAGAAAACAATGATTTTGGCCTATTTGGGGGCGTGCACCACCCTCCCTCCCGCATAAAATGCTAATAGGAAGGATACAAAATAAAAAACACAAGAAACCCTAAATCAACCAAAACCGATTCGACACGTGTTTCGCCTCTACACGAGGCATCCTCAGTAGATGTTGACTCGTCGAGCGCTAGACCGACGACGTCGGTTTTTTGATGTGCATTTCTCTATAAATTTGCAAAAAAATCATAATTCTTCAAGTTTTTCTAAAGCCACTGAGTTATCCCAGAACCCACAACCATTACAGCAATAGACATCATTGTATCTTGTGACACAATTTTATTATTAGTACTGTACTAATAGGTAGGTACTTTATTCTATGAATTTATCCAGAAGTTCCCTAACTATCCAGTCGTTTTCTGCACGTGAGATAATTACTTTGTCATAATACAAAGGTAAACTTTATTACGTTTATGATGAATAATCCTTAGATTATAAGTTTTTAAACTGACATGGTCACTAATGCAAGAATTAACTTTATACGTTTTTTTTAGAAACGGGAGATAACAGTTTACTCATGAACAAGGCGCATGCAACCGCCGCGCCGATATATCGATAGCTAAATTTAAATACAATACATGTTAAATATCCCGTTTCTAAAGTTAGTCCTTAGATTAATTCTAAATTAATCCTTTAAACATCTGGGCTATGTCGGTGACTTTCGTTCTTCTAACCAGAACTAACTATGTAAGATTAGCCAGTTAAAGTTGCAGTGGGCAGAGCACATAGCATGCAGAACAGATGGCCGATGGGGCCGGAAGGTTCTGGAGTGGAGACCCGGACCCGAAAGCGCAGCGTAAGTCGTCCACCGACAAGGACAGACAACCTGATATAGGTCGCAGGACGACGTTGGATGCAGGCCGCTTCCAACAGGTCCTTTTGGAAATTTATGGGGGAGGTCTATGTTCAGGAGTGGACGTCCTACGGCTGAGATGATGATGAGGATGAATCCTTTAAAGAGCTTTGATAGATAATACGTTTATTCATTGTCCTCAGTCATTTAATAATCCTTAGAGTAATCCTAAATGAATCCTTTGAAGAGCTTTGATTGATGTGTACCTATACAGAGATATATAGAGACTTAAGACGCGGTCCAACCCCAATATTAAAATAATGTACGATGCTTTACGTAAGGTTGAAAATCGCTTGTTAGATTGGACGATGTAATGCGAAAATGCGTTAATTTTGTACGTTTTCTTTATATTTTTCGATATATACTAAGACAATTGAAAAAACTGCTGGTTACTACTTTAGTACTATATGTTGGCTATGTAGTACCTAAAAAATAATGTAGTGTTATCGCTGAAAATTCTGAGAGTTTGGACGTGAAAGTTTATTTTTATGGACCTATTTAGGTTTTTTTTCTGCAGAGAGCGAGCAATATTTATGAATTCTGTTCGGTTATTACTCTGTGCCTGTTCCTTTTCTAACCTAAGTATTTTTTTCATAGATTATTATCGATCTGTTTCGTTACACTAAGTAGATGTTTAAAGATTCTTCTTTTTACTATTATCAGGATACGACCGCGCCTTAAATGCATCCTAAGTCAGCAATCCAGCTCAACTGAGAATAATGTAGGACTCGTCCATTAATCGCATGATGTTTTGAATGGCATTGTATTCGGACTACGTATTAGTAGGTTTCTTCAACACTAACGTGTGGATAAGCATTTTGAGAGTCAGTTGTTGACGTTGTTGTCCTTTGTCACGGTAATATTATACGTTTACAATTGGCAACATTACCGTGGCGTTATAGAACGTCGCGTCGGTCGGAAGATCAACGACGGTCACGAAATGTGTATTTACACGTCATAACTCATATATCATGCCTCATATTGGAATATTTTTTATTTTTCTGAGTCTCAGCTGATTAATCAAACAAACTGACGATATCGTATATCTACCACGAGTTAGTCCATAAGGATAAATAATGAATACGTTACATTGTTAAGTAAAATCGAAATGAATCATCTATTCATTTATGAACAAGTATAAATTTAAGCTCAAAGTCGCACAACGAGAAGTCGCACAAGCTATGGAGAGGGCTATGCTCAGGGTTTCTTTACGTGCTCGAATCAGAAATAAGGAGATCCGTAGAAGAACGAAAGTCACCGACATAGCGCATGAAGATTAGCTAGTTAAAGTGGCAGTGGGCAGGGCACATAGTACGCAGAACAGATGGCCGATGGGGCCGGAAGGTTCTGGAGTGGAGACCACGGACCGGCCAGCGCAGCGTAGGCCGTCCACCTAATTTTCCGTATTGTAAAAAAATATGGGGAAGGCTTATGTTCAGCAGTGGACGTCCTCTGCGGCTGAGATGATGATATATCAATACTACCTCTATCTTGTTTACTTCGGGATGTTTTATTAATTCAAATATTAGTTGCCATATGTTACCTGAACTTGATTTCGTCGTTGAAGCCCGCAGGAGGGGTCCATGTGTATGCGGCAGACTGCTTGTCGAACTGGGCGTCGTGCTTTTTGTGGGTGATGGCGTTCTGAAAATATAAAATAATGCTTATTTATGCATTTAATGTGTCCATTCTGTAAGCATTCTCTTAACTAAAAATGTCTAAATTATGGCAGTTCTTATTTTGTTTAGTCTAAAATCCAAATTAGTATAACACAATAACAGCACTAAAATTAGATATTTCTCTTAAATTGTGGGCATATTTTAGACAGTTTAGTCAACACGTAACTTGGTGCGCGCTAAAATAACCCAAAATTTAATAGAATAATTCCATTTTTAGAAATGTCATTCTAAGTGTTAAATGATTTTATATTTAACAGAATAAGGACCACTATAATTAATGTTTAGTTCGGTAGTTTAGTTTTTTTTGAACAAGTGAATCGCTACCAATGTCTTGGTGCAAGTGGGCCCAACATACATTATTTGGGAAAAAGTAAATTAATAATAATTTAATAAAGTACCTACACAACCATCGTAATATCTAGAGCAACTGTCACCAAATATTTATCCCAATTTGTATTATGTTACTTATTAAGGTACAAGCGCGAGGCCCGTATGGTGTTAAGCAGTAATCTATGCCTATAAAGAGCCGCATTTCGTCACACGCCCGTAACCCTGAGACAACAAGTTGTTAAGGCGCGGTCCAATCCTAATTTTAAAACAATTTACAATGCACTGTTTTTAACTATCACGGTTGTTCTCTAAAGTCATATGATTATTAACGGGATATTTACCGTGGTAAGGTTGTGGAATGAGCTCCCGATATTTCCGATCCACCAAGAATCCAAGAAACCACCATCCAAGAAACCACCGTGTAGCAACATCACGCCGGAGGAACGGGCAGCACTACGTGAGTTGCGCGAAGATGAGGACATCTTGGTATTAAAAGCTGACAAAGGTAACGCGACTGTTGTACTCGATGTGTCCGAGTATGACCGTAAGATGGAGGGTCTACTCAGTGATAGTGCAACATATAAACCAGTGAAGTACAACCCTACAGCGAGAGTCTCTCGGCAGACCATCCATTTGATAAGAGAATGTCACGAGGTCTTCTCTGATGACGTTCTGAAAAAGCTCCTACGACCCAGAACTCCACAGCCACCGAAAATGTATGGTTTACCCAAAATCCACAATAGAGATGTGCCACTGCGGCCAATAGTCAGCCAAATTGATTCCCCAACTTGTGACCTTGCGCGACAAGTCTCACGTGTACTTCAGGGACTGACAAGTCAGACGCCATCTTTTGTGAAAGACTCTAGACATATGGTGAGCCTTTTGAAGCAGACTAGGGTTGAAAGTGATGAGATCATGGTCAGTTTTGACGTCGAATCTCTATTTACGAAGGTACCGGTACTGGAATGCTTAGAGGTAATAAAGAAAAAACTGTCTGACAACAACATTTCGATGGAATACGCCAAACTGCTGGAACACTGTTTATCTTCCAGTTATTTCTTATACAGAGGCCAGTTTTACCTGCAGATAGATGGAGTAGCAATGGGTAGTCCAGTGGCCCCTGTGGTTGCTAATCTGTGGATGGAACACTTTGAAGACCGGGCTATATCCACCTGTCCCGTAGAAATCAAGTGCTGGAAGAGATATGTGGATGATATCTTCTGCATACTTAAGGGCGGTGAAACAGAAGTGAGCAAATGCCTGGAACATTTAAACAGTGTTCATCACGCTATGCGGTTTACGGCTGAGATTGAGAAAGATCGAGTGTTGCCGTTCCTGGATGTTCGAATAACAGCGAGGGAAGACGGGTCTCTGAGCCACACAGTGTACAGAAAACCGACACACACAGACCTGTACTTGCATGCCACCTCTCACCATCATCCCCGGCATCTTAATTCTGTGGTCAGTTCACTGACAAACCGGGCCTATGATCTGTGCGATACAGAACACCTTGAAGAGGAACTATCCCACGTACAGATGGTGTTACGCAGGAATGGTTATAAGGCTCAGGTCGGTATAACCAAGCCAAGGAAGAAACTGATGAAACCGAAGGTGGAACGACAGCCGACCTTTTTGCCATATGTTAAAGGAGTCACAGACAAAATAGGTCGAATTCTTGACAAATATGCTATCAAGACCATATTTACTCCTCATCAGAAGATTGCGCAATGTCTGCGTTCCCCTAAGGACAAGATTCCTTTTCAGCATCCCGGGGTGTACAAAATTAACTGCAGCTGCGGAAGTTCGTACATAGGACAGACGAAGCGAACTGTTTCATGCCGCATCAAGGAACACATAAAGGCAGTAAAAAACAATGAAAGACACAAATCTGCCATAGCTGAGCATCTGCTGGACGCGGGTCCTAACCACTGGATTGAATTCCATAACCCTAAAATCTTGTCCACCGAACGCCATTACATACCAAGGCTAGTAAAGGAAACTATTGAGATCTCGAAATGCCAGAATTTCAATCGAGGTGATGGGTTTCAACTCGCCAGTGCGTGGAATCCAGTATTAGGTTGTTTTAAAAATAAAAGTCCGCGTTCAAAATGTGTTCAAAATACTATACGCAGTGATACAGTGAGTGTGTTTTGTCGGGACTTAGGATCGAGTTAGAGTTCCAGTGATAACCGTAGCAAAAGACTAAGAAAGAGGGTAGATCGTTATGTCTGCACCTAACTTTTAAACTTTTTGACCAACCACCCGCATTCTTCAGTCTTCCCGTGAACATGGTGCATGTAACTGCGCCGAAATATCGGGAGCTCATTCCACAACCTTACCACGGTAAATATCCCGTTAATAATCATATGACTTTAATTTACAATGCTTTACATAAGGTTCAAAATTGCTCATCACATTGGACGATGTAATGCGAAGATGCAATTGAATACGTGCTAATACTTTATATATTTATTTCGTACAATCAAATGATTAAATTTTAATGATAGAGAAGTCTATAGTTCACTAGTGAATTTCATTGGAAATTAGAATATGATATATTCATTGAAATATTTTTACCCACAATTGAATAAAAATGCTTTTACCCATGAAGCATGTAAGAAAAATTGCAATATTTAGGAAATGTTGCCGATTTTTTTCTATCGCGCCAAGTTTGCTCAATCGTGTATTGGCTCCCATACTTCATAAGAACGTATATTCAACTTACACTACGTTTATTTCGGACTTCAGTTATTAGGTTTTAGCGTCGAATAACTTAGTTTTCGCGAAGTCGAATCATGAAATTTGGTCGTAATCTACGAGTACACTCATTTCGCCTTAAGTCTCATGTGCCTATTTTTTCGCCAGCGCCCATATCCTTCAGAGCACAACACAATAACGTGAACATTCCTGCTTCACGGTAGAAATAGGTACAATGGTAGTACTTCCCTGGACGAACTCAGTCACAAAGAGTTCTACTACCAGTCTAAACTGTGCCATAACTTAAGACGCGGTCCAACCCCAATTTTAAAATAATTTACGATGCTTTACGTAAGGTTGATAATCGCTTGCTAGATTGGACGATGTAATGCGAAAATGCATTAATTTTGTACGTTTTCTATATATTTTTCGATATATACTTACACAATTGAAAAAACTGTTGGTTACTAATTTAGTACTATATGTTGGCTATGTACTTATTACCAAAAAAAAAATATAGTGTTATCGCTGAAAATTCTGAGAGTTTGGACGTGAAAGTTTATTTTTATGGACCCATTTAGGATTTTTTTCTGCAGAGAGCGAGCAATATTTATGACTTCTGTTCGGTTATTACTCTTTGCCTGTTCAATTTCTAACTTAAGTATTTTTTTCATGCAATATTATCGATCTGTTTCGTTACACTAGATGTTTAAAAATTCTACTTTTTACTATTATCAGGATACGAGTGCGCCTTAAATTCTAAAATCTGTCGCACAAGTAAATATAACTTGGTATGTTTTAATATAAACAAATAGCAATATGTATCTGCACAAGGATATAATTAGCAAAACTAGACCGGAAGTATCTAATGCAGAGTGCAGGTTCATAACGTGAACAAGGTGGCAAGGTGAGCAACTATAGTTATTAGGGAAAGGCTTTTTTACTGTCGTATTACTAGATTAACTTATGTACCTACGATACTATTCAGTCGTGTAGAATACGTATAGCTATTTTTAGCAGTATCTACGTTTGGGTTGGTTATTTGGTTTATCGATATTACTGTTCAATTCACACGTAGCCACAGAATATACAATAGTATCTGCACCGAGCACACTTTTTTTTTTGAGAGTGGTAATGCTGTCCACTTCCCTTCCGTTACGGGGGTTGACGGAAGGGGGTATGTGGGGCTCAGACCCACTAAAACCCCCCCGTGAGCAGTCCTCCGCCAGATGGGTGAGATAGGGTTGCGCTGGCATTCACCATCTCGCCCCAGCAGCGGTAGGCCCGGGTTGGTAACCGGGCGTCAGCGCCTGTGAAGGGGTGCCCTTGCTCACCAAGGGCACTCCTCAGACGTGTGGGGTCGTGCAAGCCGGCGAAGAGTCCCCCGACTCTTCACCAGTGACGCCCACCGAGCACACTGCTTTATCGTTTATTAACTACTTTCGAGGAATGCCTACCTAGCTCGTTTCAGATAAGTAAACCTATAAATTCGCTAGAACTTTTTCATGATTGTATTAATAGTGAAATTAAGTAGGTAGTAGTACGAGTAGTAACCAATGTTCAATTGATTAGATTGTATCTAGAAACTCATTTTGAGGTAGGTATACCTACCTATATTGTTGGCTGATACCTAGTTATACAAAATGTCTTGAAGACGAACGCGACCTCAAGAACAAAGTTAATTATTTAGTTGTACCTCAGTTATAATTACGTTTATAATTGTACGTTTCAGCGAAATTAATTTAAATATATCTTTGGGAAGCGCTCCACAGCGTCAGATTCAGAAAATTTAAGGTTTTGTATCGTCTGCGCAACAGGTTTTCTTTACCTACCTATATGTAATTGCAATTACAATCAGATATTACAAGACGGACTATTACGGTTACATCAAGTTGAAACACACAAGTGCATTTAGGTACACTATTAGTATTATTTATTATTTATAATAGTACAACGAAATTTATACCGTCTAATTTGGTACAAAATAACAAGGCAGCGACTGGTCAAGGTGCCAGCTATGGTGCGTTGAAGGTTAGCAAACAACCAATATTATGGTCGCACATAGGTACTTACCTACTTATTTTTCACAGTCCTACGTGAGTCCCTGTAAAGCTGTTTTTAATAAGCATGTATAGTCCTTCAGTTTATTTGCCTATGACCATTAGAATAGGTTACTTGGTTATTTTTACTCAATGCCCTGAACAGTCAATGCTTTTCCGGGGTAGATAGATTATGTACATCTGTCACCTATATGATAGTATATTTAAAGGTTTGCAAGTCCATGTATGGTCTTCTTCTTTTTTGGGTAGTTAACGTTGGAATAGTTACTCTTGTGTCATTGGGCACCGCACGTCATAGAGCCTAAACGGCGTTATTGCTTTAAAAAAACATGTTGTTAAGAGACGGTACATGCACGAGGCCCATCCGGTGTTAAGCGGTAACCTATGCCTGGAACAGATGCATTTCGTCACAAGTGACGAACTGCACTGCCCCGATAACCATAAGACATGAACAGCAAATCCCAACAATCTATCTATATCCACAGTTTTCCTTACTACAGATAGAAATGTGACATAACGTCCGTACAAATAGTGTCAAATATCTATCTCTAGTGGGGTAAACCCACGGAGCTGATACAAATCAGCTCCGTGGGTAAACCGACGCTAGATAGGTTATTAGGACCGGCCGTAAGTTGTTAAGTCTCATTCGCAGGCACCAATGCTATTCAAACCAGAACACAGTAATTTTAACATTACTGCCTCGGCAATACTTCCCCGGGTGGACTTATTCACAAAGAGTTCTATAGCACTGTCTGGCATATTTAAAAAAATCACTATTACCTACATTAAATAATTATTATTAGTTTCATTCTAATCGTTTTACAGGTACAAACTATGTGCCAATAATGTGATTAATCTTGTCAGTTCCTAAATTGGCGACTTTATACAGTATGCGAGTGAAGGGCTTAGCTTATAATGTCCTCGAAGTGAACATTGTAAGATAATAATAACTTTTTGTTGGTTTTAGCTTAATATCGCAGTTAAATGATTCGCATAAAATACCAACCTGTCGGCAGGCTTATTTGTTGTTGGCTTAACAATATAAAAAACTATTATTTAGGACCTCGTTGCGATAGCTTACACATAATTATGTTTTATACAGTTTTATATTAATATCATTGTAAGAAAGTCTAGTTGGAAGCGCATGTAGAAGCCTAGTCGTTTTAAACTATTCAACTAGGCTATGCGAACCATGCGGCATGCGGCTGTTTATTAAGACGCGCGCGCATACTAGTAAAAAGCAGAATCTTTAAACATCTAGTGTAACGAAACAGATCGGTAACATTGTATGAAAAAAATACTCAGGTTAGAAAGGGAACAGGCAAAGAGTAATAACCGAACATAATACCTAAATATTACTCACTCTCTGCAGAAAAAATCCTGAATAGGTCCATAAAAATGAACTTTCACGTTCAAACTCTCAGAATTTTCAGCGATAACACTATATATTTTTTTAGGTAATACATAACCAACATATAGTACTAAATTAGTAACCAGCAGTTTTTTTCAATTGTGTTAGTATATATCGAAATATATTAAGAAAACGTACAAAATTAATGCATTTTCGCATCTCATCGTCTTATATAACAAACTATTTTCAACCTTACGTAAAACATCGTAAATTATTTTAGAATTGGAGTTGACCGCGCCTTTAGGCGCTGTTAGTTCAGAGCTTGATTTCGGTCAATTTCTTTCACTTGAAATCAAGCAAGCGCATCTCTAAAAACGTAGGTACAAAAATTCATAAAATAGGCATATTCACTATTCGATTAAGAATAAGTCGATATGTGACCCATAGAGACATTTTCAACTAAGTGCATCTGTGCTTCATATAGGGCATGGTATGCTGAGACGTCGGAAGGTCAACAGTCGTTAGGCAATGTGGGAAGCGTTTAAAAATACGAGGCAGCAAAGACTTAATATCTAGATAGTAATCCGGGACAATGACATTTCCTCATAAGCTGGTTTACCTATGATGCATGATGACTTTGACCTATGACGTGACTGATGATGGCCCATATAGGTAATGCTGCCCCTGAAATCAAAGCCCCTGTGCCAACAATAATGACGTAATGGACTGATTGTGCTAAAATTGCAGTAAAAAGTTTAAGATTAAGAAGGTTTAAGGTAAAGAAAAAATATAATACAAACTCCGCCGAATGACTTTAAAAATAAAATAATAAGTCATGATAGGTATATATATACCAGCTCATTTAACTTGGAAAAATAGTTAGATATGTATCTATCTATGGCCATAAAAGCGAAGCAATATTTGCATGCTGGTTAGCGAAAGACCTATATTTGACAGAAATAATGCTACTGTTAGCTATATTCTGGTATAATATATGGTGTATGGTTATATCTGATATTTATTCTGTGTGTTTGTAGACACATCTACTATATAATGTTTTTTTTTCTACCGTTCTAGTGACCTTGCTACTTACGTTACGGGATACAACGTCAATGATGATATCATCAAGATTTTCATTTTTCAGTTATTTAAGTATAACTCAAAAACTGCTTGACCGAATTTGAAGAAATTATATGGATTATGGATTATCCATATCTAATATATTTATGTATACCTACCACTATAGACGAGGCAGAAAAATACTGAATAAAGACTATTTTCTCTCCAAAAATATAAACGAAAACCAAACATAAAGGTACAATATGATTGTTCCTCTAAGTTAATTTTTTGTTACCAAAAATAGAACCGACTTCTCAACTAAAAAGTGTAAAATAACTTGTCGAAGTCGGTATTACCATTACAAAGCTCACAATATTGTGATACTAGGTAACTTGTACTTTTGAATTATCATGGTGCCGACTTCAACAAGTTGTTTCACACTTTTTAGTTTAGAAACTGGATCTATTTTTCTACCGACTTCCAAAAAAGAGGAGGTACTCAATTCGACTGTATTTTTTTTATGTTTGTTACCTCATAACTTTCGATAGGGTGAACAGATTATCAAAATTCTTTTTTTGTTTGTAAGCTGGCGCTTCCCTTGTGGTCCCATTATTAAATTTCATCATATTCGCCCCAGTAGTTTTTGAGTTACATTCCAATAACTGAATAGAATGGAAGTTGGTGTTAAATTTTTCAAATTGTACTTGATCTGTAATTTTAATTTTAAGTTTGAGGAACAATCATATTGTTCCTTTAAGTTTTGTTTTCCTGTATATTATTAGAAAGAAAATAGTCTTTATTGAGAATTTTTCTGCCTTGTCTATAATGGTAGGTACATAAATATATTTGTCACATTGATAAAGTCTCATATCATATGTACAGTACATATGTAAACACATCTACTATGGTTAAAAAAATACAAATTAGTTTTCTAAATGTAATTGTAAAGCCGCACGACACTCACATTGTACCAAAATACACTTTAAACTTCCCTGTAGCTGCCAACAATAATAAAAAATGTCTATTATGTAGAACGCGAAGGTCTTTTTGTCAATATTTTTTAATGTTCTTACTTCACTATGACAGCACTACTACGTAATAACTTTAAGGAAGTACACAAAGTTCCTAGAAGCGGTTCTAGTTGAGTGACAATTCATTGTGATACACTTACGCATCTCAGTTGCTTTGTCTGTCTGTTTACATAAAAACTAAATGTAATGAATGATAGCAATTAATGCTAATGCAGTGTTAACGTTTGAATTCATAGAAAATAATTTGATAATCTCAGGCACAGTACGCGATTAATCCAGGTCCTGCTCTTTAATTAGACTTTTAAGGAAAGCTTTATTCTCTTATCTTACCTCGATGTATTAACTCAAGGTACAGGGGCCCTAATCCCATGTTTCAACCTTACCATTAAATCTGGTACCACCACGTCAATATAGCAAACTCAAAATAATAACGCATTACGATAGACGTTTTGATGAAGTAGTTTCAAATATTTCATTCAATTCGCGTACTTTGACGTGACTTTTGACACTAAGTTTCATTGTTCCAGTGTACAATTTTTGAAGATCCGTACTCCAATCTTTTAAAGTAGTCATATTCCAACCTTAACATAAAATTTGGTTGACCATATTGTGTCGGTGGGAGTACGATGGCAAGTATGATTATGCTAAGCTTATTACAAAATGCTCCTGATTATGATAGTTTCGTAAAAGGTGGGAGTAGGCCCCCAGTTCCAAGCACGAGCAGGGATGTTAAGTAAGATGAATTCTTATTTCTTCAAGCCATCAGAGTAAATATTACATTTCAGACGTTCAATTTACACTATATTGTGTAACATTACCATAAAGTAAGTTAGCAGTAAACATGTGTATGTTGTTTTTTGAATTTACAGATTCACAACAATTATTCATGTCTGTTCAAGGAACTTCTTTTGTGGTTCATAAGCATGATGCAAGGTAAAGTACCTAAGTAAGGGACTTCCTGCGTTGTGACTATTTAATACTGTCGGTATTAAACGTATGGTTTTCCTTGTTTTTCTTATGCCCCTGAATACAGTTAAAGCCATCCTCAATAACATCTTCAACACCGTGAAAAGCAAGTCAAAAAATAAAGAATAAGGAAAGACTCGTTCTTTTTACATTTGCCATTTCTCAAGTAATTTCTTTCATAAATATTTATAGTTGCAGCAAGTTAGATTTGTATTTAAGTAGTCAGAGTCAAGTCACAGTCATACAAATAAGTGTTTCATTAGGTTGCTGTCATGTCTAAGTCACTTCTAGTAGTGCATCCAGCCGTGCGATTCTCTAATGATTCGTCGTTGCCCTCGTTGCGAGCTCACCGATGTCAAATATTTTATGAGATATCGCCCTTGTACACAAGGTTGTTTTTCCAACGTTTTTTGTCATCTCGTCATTTGTTTCATGGATGGTGTCAAAGATGCAACGTTGTTTGTTTGAGAATCGCACGGCTGCATTACTAAAAAAAATAAGACGATTGACGAGGAGGACACAAGAACGTTTCATGATTTTGTTCACTTAGCCTACACTCATGCAACATTACGAATCCAATCCACAGTAATTGTAATCCACCACTATTACACGTCAAAACAAGAAACACCACAAATGTAGGAAAATGAAACAAAATCAACGAGCTCTATTGTTCGGTATCCAGATAATTCATTACGTGCGTATCCTTCGGGTGAAGATCTTTAGTTTAGAATCTAGCGGCCTACTCCCACCTTTTACGCAACTATCATAAATCAGGAGCGTTTTGTAATATGCTTAGAATAATCATACTTACTATCGTACTCCCACCGACACAAAACGGTCAACCAAATTTAATGTAAGGTTGCAATATGACTAATTTAAGAGATGGAAGTACGGAAGTCCAAAAATTGACATTTGAACCGTTAAACTTATGTCAAAAGTCACGTCAAAGTACGCGAATTGAGTGAAATGTTTGATACTACGTCATCAAAACGTTTATCGTTATCCATTAGTTATGTTATACTAATTTAATGGTAAGATTGTAACATGACTACTTTAAGAGGTGGGAGTAAGGCCCCAGGGGCCCATGGTTCGTATTTGGTCTTAGCTATTGACAAACGTCACGCTACAGCGATGCTTCTACGATTGAACTTTTTTTTCTGCCTTTAATGTCAAATTCGGCAGTCTGTTATACCTATCTAGTTCTCAATCGCAGTTGTATAGCAATCGCATCGCTGTCATATGGCTGTGCTACGATCTTGAGTCAGTCAAAACATCAACGACTGCCAATGTACGCCACTGTAGCAACATAATCGCAACACAATAGTTTACAGAATACCAATCAAATAAAAAACTATCGATAGCAAGCTGATAACCCGCGATCGAACCAAAATAGCGAGGAGATTACGAAAACTTTCAAAAACGACAATTTTCAATTGAGCTGCGATAACGCGGTTCAAGAGACTAAGAGACCTGAGGTACAGGACAGGTACTTCATTACAACGTTGATCGTATTTGCCACTTTACTAAAAATACAGTTAGCATTAGTAAGCACAATATACTTACACCAGGAGTTCCGCAGTTCAGAAGCTGCGCGAAGGGGTCATTGGGAGCCAGGGTGAACGTCCCCACGGGTGTGTCCCCTTGCCTGGCCTGTAGCAGTAGTCCGCGGATCAGGTCTTTAGGTGATTTGCCAGTGATCACTACCTCCATAGGGGTTCCAGCCTTGACGACCTGATAAAAATCAACTAATAAATTCGTTTGTTTGATTGGCATTAAATTTATTGGACATGGAGATGCAATGGTGTCTGTACAGGTACAGAAGTAAAAACAATATAATGCCTTATAACAACAAAAGAGTACTTAAAATTATACGTAACAAAAATTTACGAAATGTAACGCGTAGTAAGTACCAATTCACAAGTAGAGTATATATCTAGTTAGTTCTTAGAGTTGTATCTATATCTATAGGTACAGTCACCTGCAATAAGATGTATATATTCCGTAACTTTCAAAACTATGATACAGTACTGCATTGTATAACAATGTACATAAGGATTAGTCTAAACAGTCAAATAATATTATATAACTTCATTTTAGATTATTTTTGATGTAATTTTTTCATAAATTGATTACTGTAGTGCTTTAGAAAATTTTGAAAAGTATATATCTTATTGCAGGCGACTGTACCTATACTGATCAATAAAATTGAAGTTTCCGTTAGTAATTCCAAATCAACAGCTTTTCACTAAATCCATGTGAAAGTACGGTAGCTACTCACATAAAAAAATATTTTTTTATCAATTTATCAATTTTTGTCTGTCTGTCTGACAAATATAATCTGACGGCAAATATCTGACACGGCTGGACCGATTTTAACGGGACTTTCACTGGCAGATAGCTGATGTTATAAGGAGTAACTTAGGCTACTTAGCTTTTATTTCACCATAACCCATCACCACGCGGGCGAAACCACAGGGCGAAGCTAGTTATAACTAAGATTATTCTGTCGCGGAGCAAAATGTGCAAGAATTTATTTACTCGTATTAGGGAATGAAGGGCACTGTCGGGAAATTACTAGGCGAATATGTGACGCAAAATCTAATGTATCAGGTGATGACGATCTTAGGCATAAGTACATATTTTTCACTACAAATTATATATTTTTATCAAATATATAATTATTACGTTATGTATATCGTATTATTAGTGGTGATGAACAAAGTTGATAGTTGTGTCATTTTGGTGACATACCTATAGGTACATTAATACATATATACTCCTAAAAAAGCATCTCTATTTCCTGGTCATCGCATCACGCGTGAACGAATGGAACAATTTCCAAAAACCTTTTTTCGTCGTTTATTATTGTCAGGAGAAGGTTCATAGGAAAGAAATATCAAGAAAAGATGGGAGGATATGGCGAGGTAGAAGAAGTAGTAGAGTAGAAGACCGAGCCTACTATGCAAACGAAGTCGCGATCGTTATATTAACGTGTTATAGTAACTATATTCCACGCTGTGATGTATACGGAGATCTCTTAAATTTAGATGTCAATTGCTGGGCATCGTAAGTAGAATTCTATCCGTAATCTACGTTCAGTGATTGCTGACAAAGGGCAAGGTATTGCAGATGTCAACAATTCTTTTTATTAACCGAGTTCAAAAAAGGAGGAGGTTATAAGTTTGTGTATGTATTTTTTTATGTGTATGTTACTCGTTTTCTCGCCCATGTGTGGACTGATAATCTTTTTTTTTTTGGTAGAGTATACGTCCGAACTGGTCCCATTTAAATTTCATCAAATTCGGTCAAGCCGTTTTTGAGTTCTCCAAAAACTGAAAAGTATTGATTTATCTTGATGATATCATCATTGACAATCAATCCCGTAAATAGCAGGATCACTAAATATGCTGAAAAATTTTTTTTGCCCATAAAATTAGAACCGAATTGAACACCAAAAAGTGAAATAACGTGTCGAAGTCGGTAACATGTGCACAATATTGAAACAGGTACCTACTTTTGAACTGTCACGGTACCGATTTCAACAAGTTATCTCACACTTTTTGAAGTCGGTTCCATTGTTTGGTAAATTATTTTTTATGTGTATGTATTTAATAGCATGCTGTTTGATGCATTATGTTAAATTTTCACCTTTACATTTCATGGTTACGCTAGGGCTCTGCCTCTAACAGACGCACTCTGCCACAAGTGACGAACTGCACTACGCCCGTAACCCTGAGACATAGGTACATATATACATAGGTACGTATATGCATGTACATGGAATTTAACCCGCATCCATACCCTTTAAATCAGAACACTATGGTGGCGGTACTCCCCCGGAAAGAGTTGTACTGCTACGAAAGAAGCTATAGTTTCATGAACTCACCTTAGTGCTGGTAGTGATGGTGTAGGGAGCCGGAGATTTTTGAGGAGCAACGGGATGCTTCGGGATCATGTCCTTGCAAGCACTATCCGGAGCCCCCGTGGAGTAGGCATTGGCGCACGCCGCCAGAGCGATCGTGAGGACTATTAACTTGAACATTTTTGAACGTTGGTCCTGTAAAATAACATTTTTACAGAATTTGCAAGTCAAGCTCTCTACACACATACAATGACGATATTATCTACCGACTTCCAAAAAAAGGAGGAGGTACTCAATTCGACTGTATTTTTTTAATGCTTGTTACCCACAGACCATATAACCACTTGGTTATATGGTCTGTGTTGTTACCTCACAACTTTCGACTGGGTGAACTGATTCTTAAAATTATTTTACAGTTTAAAAGCTGGTGCTTCCTGTGTGGTGCCATTTAAATTTCAGCAAATTCAGTCACGTAGTTTTTGAGATACTCTCCAATAACTGAATAGAATGAAGACGGTATTAAATTTTTCAAATTGTACTTGTTTTAAGATCTATTATTCCGGTAGTAACTATATGTTTAAGGTGACTCTAGATTCCTCTTAGTAAGTTTTTATTGAGATTTTTATTTACTTTGTCTTGCTTATGTTTGAACATCGCATTATTGTGCACTATAAACGTAAAGTCAAATTAAATTTGTAAATGTAGAGCCTGTTATTAAGTTCATTATAAAAATTAACAGATAATTTTAATACATAAAATTAATAATGTAAAACAAATGAAAGCAGGTCAGGGTTTGTGTTCTTCAGATTTTAAGCTTTCAAGCCTCTAGAGGACTGGTTCTAGCCATGAAGTGGCGCAATTCAAGCACGATTGCACAAATATGTAAAGTAAACAAAACCTTAAACGTGTATTTCGATGGGAAGAACTAATCGTCAATATTATTAATATTTTAATAAGATTGAGTACGGCCGTGATCTTTAGTAATAAATGCATAGATATCCAATTAGAATCGACCTAAGCCGCGTTGACCTACGTTCAGCGATGGAAAAGGACGTTGCCACTGGTCGATGTTGCAACAACTCTACCGCATGTACCTATTTGCGATACAGCTGGTGAACAACGTATTGTGAAAAGCTAGATATTTTTTATTATTTAGTGATTTAACAGCATACAAAAGAATAAGCATTTTGTATGTCATTGAATAATATTAAATAATATGTAACTATTTGTATTCTGAATATTAATGTAAGTAGAATCATCGAAATGTGAAGTTTTAAAAGTAACAAATTACCTAACACATTTTTTTATCACTAATCTTCCACCAAAGGAGACGTTTGAAAATGTTATCACGTATGCACATTGAGCACGGTACGATACCTCTATGCATTTATAAATCATTATTATACACGATATGATTTAAATCGATTACAAGATTTTTGCGTTTTTATTTTACGAACGAAAATTAAATGCTTTTGAGATTTTCGGTAGATGAAAGAAAGCATTTTATAAAGTTGAAACAATATTAATGAGTAGTTAATATTTTTTTCATCAGACATAAATACATCTATTTGTTATTTGGGTTTAATTTAGATAATATTTTCAGTCACTGTATTTTGATTGTTTGTTTTCTTTCGCTGATTTATTGAAACCTACCTTGAGAGTAGTATACGGAGAACACACGACCTGCGTCTGTCGTTGAGAGAACTGATTGAAACATTTACGCTCGCTCCACCAAGCTTTATATTAACGCAACCGCTGGGAAGGGCAGAAGGCCAAATATGAACTCTGCTTGAAAAACTCATTTTAACATATGCGTAATGTAAAAATGAAAAATCATAGATTAGCATCTTTACCATTTTTTGCTTCGTCAGCTATGCATCATCCCGCGCGTCTATAGAGATGAGATTTTGGGGCTCAGAGGACCGCGTCATTGTTAGTAAGCATGACTTTTATGCTTTTGTTTGCGTAGAGTTGTTAGCATGTAATGTACGCACTAGTGAGGTGCCAAATTAAGTAGACATGTTCTACATTTTATAAACTGCATTACTTTTATATAATAATTCATTAGTTATTATTAATGCTATAAGTAGACCAGCATCGCAATAGTAGTAATCTACATATACGTACGTACCTACATCGTCTACGTAATATTGATAACTAGTGACTGCCCGCGACTTCGTTCGCGCAGTAGGTTCGGCCTTCGGCCTGGCCATAACCTCCCGCCTTTTCTTATTTTTTTTAAATCTAAGAACCTTCTACAAAGTATTAGAAAACATTTTAAAAAAAGATGAATGAAATCGGTAGAGCCGTTCTCAAGTTATAGCGTGACCAGGAGACATAGGGGTTCATTTATATATACTCGTATATAGAGGAACATTAGATATCATTTTTTTTTTTAATCTGACAATTTTAGATAATGTGAATTTGTTATTAATAATTTGTATAGTCATTTATTCTGGAGTGGTGAATCACTAAATTAGTTTACTTACTAAAAAATATAATTATACTTTGTATCGAATGGTGGCATATCGAATATGGCAGTTTCGCCACGTCCATCTGTATGTCACATTCGTTTTATTCAAAAACCGTTTAGATCGGACGGAGGTCAATTCTAATTCTTCTAAAACTTTGACATTGTCTCTAGAATTGTCAGGGCTATAGAATCCTAATCCAAACTATAACATTATAAATGCGAAAATTAGTATGTTTGTTAGTTACGCTTTTACGTCTAAAGGCTGAACGGATATCGATACAATTTGCCAAGGAGATAGATTATATCCCGGGGAAGTACATAGGTTACTTCACATCATCCATCACCTCGCGGGTGAAACCGCGGGGCGCAGCTAATATAATATTGTAAATACGAAAATGCGTTTCTTTGTTTGTTACGCTTTCACGCCTAAACGACTGAATGGATCGTAATGAAATTCAGCAAGGAGATAGGTTATATCCCGGGTGCGGACATAGGCAACTTTTCATCATCATTCATTACCACGCGGGTGAAACTGTGGAACGCAGCTAGTTCATGTTTAAAATTGAGGTTTCCTGGAGTCTCATAGAGGAAATGTCTCAAGACTATTAGGGTTGGCTAAGACTGGTGAGGACAAAGGGGCTAGATTTATCGTTAAATTAATTAAATACGAGATAATGTCTTAGCGTTAGAAACAACAGAGCTGAAACTCGTACAAAACATGGATGGCTTGTATATCTGAATTACCTAATTATTCCCCTGTAAAAAGTACGTATACAATTAGGTTTACAATATTGGGCCTAATATAATCTAAACAAATTGTATTGTTTGTACCTGTTCAAAATATAAAAATAATAAAGTAAAAAATTATGTTATTAATCCTTGGAGTTACGGAGGGTGTTTTTTTAATACTGATGTACCTATAATAAATCATTATGAGGTTTCTGTAACCGTTATCAAAATCAAAATAGCGCTTTTTGGCATTTCTTGTGAAACTTGTGCGAGATACAAAAGAGCTGTAAAAACTTAGTTGCAGCATAGACTAAATAAACTATAATTTTATTTTAGTTTCCCAAGACATGCCAAAAAAACGATATTTTGTTATTGATAACGGTAGGAACTATCCTACCTACTAAGTTAAAGTGAAAAATAATTTGACATTGTACATGAGTGTTGTTGGCACCAACTCTACCATATCTCTGGGATATTACATACTCTTCTTTTTGATATACCATACTCTCCTTTTTGATGGATATACCATAATATATATTTTATGGATATACCATAATCTTCTTTTTGATGCCTTGGCCACACCGAGAAGAAACGCCGTCGATTATCGCGTTGTTGAACGTTACCGTAGACGCCACCCCTAATCACGGATAGTTCGACAACGGCATTAACATAGTCGTTGAAGTTGGCTGGCGGTATTTTTAGGCACATCAAAGTGATTTAACGCGAGAATTATTGCGTTAGAGCGGCCACACCAACGTTTATCAGTGTGCACCGTAATAGCTATAGGTATCGCACGTGTGAACTTTAGATGAATAAAAAATTAAAAATGAATCTCTAATGGGTTATTTTATTACTTACAGAGCCTATTTAAATAAATATTATAAATCTTTGAAGTCTTGGAAAAAATTACTTATTCTCTATATAGGGTGTTTGGTAGAGGGTCCGACAAACCAAATGAGCGTGTTCGGGGGCCCACTTGGAGAATACAAGTTGGCCAAAAAAATCCCCTGCCCCCAATTTTTTAAAACTTTTTTTTGTGATATTTTCCTTTTTCTCCGAAATTGTACCTATTTACCTCATAACATTTGTAAAATCTGTTTTAGACCGGATGTTTTTAGTTGAATTTGGTCTCTAATACACCTTCAGGCCACGTAAAGCAAAATTGGATACAAAACAGAGCTTACTGATTTAGAGCTCATAGAGTGAAAATATGAAATAAATTTTACCTCATAGTTCAACTTTCCCAGTGATAAAAAAAACCACTAGCAAGCTTTTTTAGAAAAAAAAAAGGAAAAAAAATTGGGGGGTCGGATATTTTTTTGGCCAACTTGTATTCTCCAAGTGGGCCCCCGAACACGCTCATTTGGTTGATCGGTCCCTCTATCAAACACCCTGTATATGATACAATATATTCATATATTACAAATTGACACTCATTAAATAAAGTGTAGCAGCGTCGACGTCCATCTTGAATTATTTCCAATTTTATCGGCAATGAAATGAGCGTTGACGTTCACGGTAAAAGTGTAGCCAATTTATCGCGATAATTTTCGGAATAATTAGCGCGTTGTTTAAGGCGATGTTGGGCATTGACGTTGAACCTCGGTGTGGCCAAGGCATCAAAAATTATTGATGTACTTCAAAGGTTAATTATTACTTAATACATAATAAGTAATTATTACTTAATAAGTACTTCATATTTAATAAGTACTTAATAAGTAAACAATTATATACTTCAAACTTTGGGTCCGCGTGGTCTAGGTGCATACGAAATACCTACTCTTCAGGGATTTGGCCAAACGTTTGGTTGAAGTATCCGGTGACCAGAATGCTGGATCATATTTTGCACAAAAAAATAACATAGCTATACAACGTGGAAATGCAGTTTATAATGATTTATAATATTAATAGTCAAACATATATTTCAAAACAACTCAAACCTAAAAAAGGTATGGACCCAAAAGTCTGTAGTGTTGTAGAATAAAAAAAATGTTATATACAATATTTCGGGTTAAAATAATAATATACTATACATATGTTCAGTTGAATAATAAATTAAATAATACTATTAATTGTTGTAGGTTTTTTCCTGACGGTATTGACGTATCTGTAGTGTTCTTGTATAGTATAACAGGCTCATTGAGCTTAACCATTTTCCTCTATAATCTTAACAAAAGAAAACACTTCACTATCCTGCTAACACTAGAATATGATTGATTCATGGAAATATATTAATTGTTAAGACAGGCCTATAAGTCTTCTTTGAAATGAAAATACATGTTGGGCCCAATTATAACTAAAGTATATATGTATTGTAAAGTATATAGGTGTCCTTAGCCTGATTGTCACCAAACCATACTTACCTATCTTACAGAAAAAATACTACATTAAGTATACTAAGTACAAGTACATTTAGAAAAACAGACTTCCATTCTATTCAGTTATTGGAGTGTATCTCAAAAACTCACACGAGAAGCACCAGATTTATAAAAAAAACGTTTTTTCTAGAATCGGTTATAAATTTTGATTGGATAAATCAAAAGTTATAAGGTAACAAACATAAAAAAAACCTACAGGCGAATTGAGCACCTCCTCCTTTTTTTGGAAATCGGTAGAAAATATCAGATTGTGTAGATTTTATAATATTTTTTTAGTATATTTTGGTAGTTTTAAAGAAAAATATTTTTTAAAATTATACGACTCTCTAAAACACAAAGTTTGGTTTCTGTAAGAAAGCGATTGTCTTTGAAAATAATAAACTAAAAAGCATTCAATATTTATGTAATGGTCTGATAGAAATCTTTAATTTGATATCACATTCGATATAATAATAAGAGCTTTCACACATAACTATAACGTACTGACTAGTACTAATTCTGTGACCCTGATACAATCGCACTTAGGGTTACCATATCTCACGGTTTGTCCTGAGATTGCAGGGTTTTTGGACTCTCAGGATTGCCGCCGGATTCTCAAATCT
The DNA here is from genome assembly GCA_917880725.1 of Selenia dentaria. NCBI lineage: Eukaryota > Metazoa > Arthropoda > Insecta > Lepidoptera > Geometridae > Selenia > Selenia dentaria. The sequence continues at coordinate 8,643,786 of OU862882.1, read as the reverse complement.
AAAGATATCTCAGGATTTTTAGATTTTTCAATATGTACAGTATATTTCTGCAGAGATCTTTAAGATCTCTTCAAAAATAAATTATAGTAATAGCGGTGCGTAGGAGGGGGGTGCCGCTGCCATTCTCAAGTGCGACGCGTGAGAGCGACTCGCCCGATATCTGATATGTATAAAAACGATAATAAAATGACTTTTTAATTGTTAAATACGTTTGAAAGAAAATTATCAAACTGCAACAAAACGTCAGGATTTTTCAATGGAAATCAGACTTTTCTTCGGACTTTTGATTTTTTCTTCTGGTAACCCTAATCGCACTATGTAGGTAATGTGTATCCATACTGTGTCGCAGGAAGCACACGTACCTATATTAATAACATTTAAAAAAACGTCAAAGACCCGAGAACAAATTTATTAGGTAGGTAGTTGTTTTTAGTCCGCCTGGGGAAGTAGGTAGGTAGGAGTACCTTTGCCAGTCATTCAATTTTTAAGCAGAAGTGTCCAAATATTACTGCGTTGAAGGGCCATGTCTCCAGCGAAGTTACAGAGCAAGAGATTTGACATCTTATATCTCAGGATGACGAGTGCATTGCTACGCAGGGTTTTGAACTCTTGTAGCTTTTGTATAGTTACCAATTCTAAATGGCACTGAACTGTTATGGGCAAGCGTGAAGACATGAGGCGAGCGACTTACAAAAAAGATTACTGTTCATTACGAAAATACATATTTGCTCCGATCAGAGATTGAATCTGACAGCCCGTGCTTCGAAGGGATGGAATGTTTTCGTAATTTATTAAAAAAAAATATTTTCCTGGTTTTACCCATTTATCCATTTAACCATTTAGCCATAATAAAAGTTGACTTATAAGTAAACAATTAACTATCCTGCTAAGACTTGAATGAGTAATAAAATATCATAAAGTAATTTTTACGAAGAATCATTTGAAATGAAAATACATGTCCTGTTGATCCCAATTCTAAAGTACCTACTTAAATAACCTATAAAGGTAAAGGTAGGTTAGATTTGGGATCAACATGTATTTTACGGGGTAACGTATATAGGTGATTTTAATCTGGCTGTTACCATACCTTGCATATATACCTACCTACATAAATATTTACAAAAAAGTAATTCCAGACTGTCAAAGAGCGGCATCTGTACCTCCATCGAATTTAATTATACTTACTTAAGTAAATAGTTCACAATTCATATATTCGTAACAAGGTTCATGTCAATTTATTTTTATTTTAGTACTTATATTATTAATAATTAATTATTAATTGTATTATATTTACCTATACCTATACCCTACGAAGAAATTATATTTATACTACACCTGCTCGGAAAGTACCTTGATACTTTATCAAATTTACGGTTGAAAGTACGTCATTGCATATCGATCAAATATGCGGCGAGAAAACGCATCTGAGCGGGAGAGAAAAGTGTATGAAAATCCATTTCTTACGTGGTTTTTCTTTTTTAATTTTGGGTAAGACAATGCGCTGGTAACCTAAATATCAAAAGCCAAAAAGTTTTTACAGTGAGTTTTTATCTCCAAGTTCGCAAAATGACACTGGCCACTAGCTGTGTGTTGGATGGTGTCAAACAATTTGAAAAAAGAACATGTGAAAGTTGCTGACGCCATTGGCGCCATTTTCAATTTGTGTGTTGTTTGAGGATTCAGTTTTCGTAGAAAAGTAAAATAAAACTATCAAAATGATAAGTAGTGATAGTGATGATGAAGATTTTTTAACTCCGCCGCAGTTGAAGGAAACAGCAAAAATACTGATTGATAACCTTTTACCACAGAAATCAATTAAAAAATATAATAAAACTTATGACGATTTTTTGCAATGGAAAAGTGAAAAAAATGCGGCATCTTTTTCTGAAACTGTTTTGCTAGCTTATTTCAGTGAAAAAGCGCAAAAATACAAACCAAGTACGTTATGGTCTATGTACTCAATGTTGAAAAGTACTATATTGACAAGAAACGACATAAATATTCAAGAATACAAAAAACGTTACAGCATTTCTGAAAAGAAAGTCGGAGGGATTCCGTAGTAAGAAATCAAAAGTGCTTACTACAAAGGATGTTTATTCCTTTTTGCAGAATGCTCCAGATGACAAATATTTGTTGATGAAGGTAAGTTTATGAACAAAATGCACTGGTTTAAAATTACGTACCTATTTATGAGTAGAAATCTACTAGGTTTTCATGTTTGATATTTTTGTTTACAGGTTATTTTGATTTTAGGAGTAAATGGGGCCTGTCGTTCGCAAGAACTTGTGGATATGACAACAGACGATATTGAAATCCTCGAAAATGGAATAATCGTCAATATTCCTAACACAAAAACCAAAATTCAGCGATCATTTGTTATATCGGGCTTATTTTATGAGATAGTGAAGAAATATAACGAAATTCGCCCCAGTGACCCCAAAACCAATCGGTTATTACTACAATATAAAAACAAAAAATGTACGAAACAAGTAATTGGGAAAAACAAAATAAGTACTGTGCCAAGAGAAATAGCTTCGTACCTTAATTTACTCAATCCACTAGAATACACTGGCCACTGCTTTCGCAGAACTTCAGCGACTATTCTTGCCAATACTGGTGCTGATTTAACCACAATAAAACGTCACGGTGGTTGGAAATCGTCCGCTGTTGCAGAAAGCTACATAGAGAATTCCGTAGAAAACAAAACACGAATAAATAACCAAATATCGGGATCGATTAATGTGCATCAAGACTCATCTCCTCAACCATCAACGAGCGCGGCGATGCCAGATGCCCCTCAGCAGCCAGTTGCCCCTTTGGCACCACAGCCTTCTACGAGCGCAGTGCCAACAGCACAGCCAGTTATTCCTCCTACATTATCGCAAACATCTCAAACAAACATTAATGGAAAAAGTGTTACATTAAGCTTCACTAACTGCAACAATTTCAATATAAATTTCAATTAGTAAAGATTTAGTTTTTTATTTTCCTCGTAGATGTAGTATAAAGCACTATGTATCACTCGAGAGAAAGTGCAATTCCCGATCTCGGGTGTTTTAAAGCCCTCGCCTACGGCTCGGGCTTCAAACGACACCCTCGACGGTAATCGGTCACTTTCTCCTCTCGGTGAACAATGTACTATATTTCTTCGTAGCCTATACCTACCCCAATATCAGTTGGGAACTCAGTTCTCGAAATTGTTGACGAGTACCTACATCTACCTGGGACAGACAGTCAAACTAGGCAGGTCCAACTTTGAGAGAGAGGTCAATCATCGAATCCAACTCGGCTAGGCAGCATTCCGGAAACTTCGCGAAGTCTTCTCGTCAAAAAATACCTCAGTGCCTCAAGACAAGAGTCTTCGACCAATGTGTGTTACCAGTGATGACTTATGGCACTGAAACGTGGTCTCTTACTATGGGCCTCATTGATAAGCTCAAAGTCGAAATATGCTCGGGGTTTCTCTACGTGATCGAATCAGAAATGAGGAGATCCGTAGAAGAACGAATGTTACCGACATAGCTCACAAGATTAGCCAGTTGAAGTGGCAGTGGGCAGGGCACATAGCACGCAGAACAGATGGCCGATGGGGCCGAAAGGTTCTGGAGTGGAGACCACGGACCGGCAAGCGCAGCGTAGGTCGTCCACCGACACGGTGGACAGACGACCTGATGAAGGTCGCAGGACGACGTTGGATGCAGGCCGCTTCCAACCTTTTGGAAAATCAATCCTTTTGGAGGCCTATGTTCAGCAGTGGACGTCCTACGGCTGAAATGATGATGATGATGATGATGATGATGATGATGATGATACCTTGCTCCGACAATGACTAACTGTTTCAAGTATTTTTGTTACTGCTTAATTTTGGACAAATCAGTTAATAATGTAGTTGCACAAATAAGGTAGTTGTACCAATGTCGTCACATCCAATCTTTCCTAGTAAATTTTTATATTCAACTAGCTGCGCCCCGCGGTTACACCCGCATGGTGACGGATGATGATGAGCATCCTATGTGTACTGAATAGTTCGGAGAAAGATTTCATTCTTTGTATGTTTGTCATTACATACACGCAGAAACTACTTAAACTTAACCGATTCAAACAATTCTTTCAGAAAGCTACATTATGCCTGAGTAACATACGCTATATTTGGTTCATCATCATCATCATCCATCACCACGCGGGCAAAACGGCGGAGCGCAGCTTGTGTCAATAAATATTTTAGTTTTATTTCGAAAAATGCCTAATTGTCTACATACTAAAATCCGAACGATTCGTGCATCCGAACAGGGTATAAAGTTTAGGTGTTCGGATTGTCGAGGCCCTGCTGTATGAGTTATGTGTGCTACAGTTCTACTTGATAAATGATAGTTTGTAGTGTAGGTATACGTCAACGATACGATAACGTTACACTTACACAAATTTTCGTGAAAAGCCACTGCTGACTGATGCACAGTAGGTGATAGTTCATTGTAGGGAGCTCAATAACCTGCAGTGAATTAGATTGGACCAATTTCATTGTTTTCAGGGCCAGATCTAGGGAGGGGTGGGGCAAACCCCGCCCGGGCGACTGGTTCAGCGGGCGCCAAAAATCATAATATACTTGTTCCACAATGCGCCAATGATACCCGAACCTGGTTGGCTCACCATCGACTTCTAAGGGTAATAGATAATAAAGAGTACAAATTGTGTTTTTTTAGGATTCCGTACCCAAAGAGTAAATTACTTGATTCTGCTGTCCATCCGTCAGTCTGTCGGTCTGTTAGTCTGTCCTGATGCGGTATTTCATGAATCGTGATTGTTACAGTTGAAATTTCACAGATGTATTCTGTTGCCGCTATAACAACAAATACTAAAAAACAGAATGAAATAAATGTCTAAGGTATTGTTTTGCTCGTTTTTGATATATATTGATAACGGCGACACGTAGACGCTTGACACATTCACAGAATATGAGTTACATTATCCAATTTAAAAAATAAATTAAAAAACTAATATAATATTAATACTTAAGGCGCGCTTGTACCCTGATTAAAGAAAAAGCAGAATTTTTAAACACCTAGTGTAACGAAACAGATCGATAGTAAGTATATTATGAAAAAAATACAAAGGCTAGAAAAGGAATAGGAAAAGAGTAATAACCGAATAGAATTCATAAATATAACTCTCTCAGCATCACACTCTTTCAGCAGAAAAAAAGCCTGAATAGGCCCACATAAATAAACTTTCACGTCCAAACTCTCAGAATTTTCAGCGATAACACTATATATTTTTTTCAGGTAATACTTAGCCAACGTATAGTACTAAAGTAATAACCAGCAGTTTTTTCAATTGTGTTAGTATATATCGAAAAATATAAAGAAAACGTACAAAATGAACGCATTTTCGCGTTACATCGTCCAATCTAACAAGCGATTTTCAACCTTACGTAAAGCATCGTAAATTATTTTAAAATTGGGGTTGGACCGCGTCTTAAGGGGGCTTCCATACAAAAAACGTGATTTTCTCCAATTTTTCTCGGTCTTAATAATGCTATCATGTTGAAACTTGAAATATTTTTTATAGATAATGGTACGGAGCCTTTCGTGCGCGAGTCCGACTAGTAGTAATTATAATAAACTAGTAATTATATCTCACACCCAGGAGAGAAGCGCAACAATCATGTTACTGCCCCGGTTCGAAACAATCGTAGAACCGGCACTGGGCGTTCTAGTAAATTACCACATAGGTACCTATTTCATAAGAAAACAGCCCAGTTATTGAACCAAAAATGAGTACCTACTCGTAACTATAAAAAAGAGAATATTACTTTTTTACATAAATATTGGATAAAATATTGAATAAAAAATTTACATAAATATACAATTAGGAACATAAATATTGATTTAAATAGAATACCTACATTCATGAGAAGAACTTCATTTCTAAACAATAACCCTCAGTGTGCAGTAACTAAGTATCTATGTACACTATCATAAGGTACTCGTAATAATCCTGATGAATCAACTAAAAATATAACGCACACTAGTGAGAGCTGATTACAAATTATTGCAGAAGAACATAAATAAATAACAAATAAATAAATAAAAATACATAAATAAATAAATAAGTAAATAAATCAATCATCCACCATCAGCAACTGTAACATTCAATTGTAAAGTTGAAAGATACGAGTATTTTGATTTTGCCCAAACCCTTCAAAGAACAGCGTGAAGAATTCTGTTACAGCACCATTAGTTCTTACATCAGCTGAGTGCGGAAAGCGCAGAGTATCAAGAAATTAAGCTACAAGTAAACAAGAGAAGAACGAACGAGCAAAACAAAAACATAACAGAGAAAACGAACACAAAATTAAATGAATAAGAAATAGAAATAGAAAAATACCCGAAGAAGATGACAAGGATGACATTTTCAAATTTTATTTATATTCAGTCACGTATGAATATATTTCGTCCCATAAACTTTATATGAACTCTTTTTCTCTGAAGGACCAATAATTGGATAACTTACTCGCGTGTGTTTTGGGACAATTCATATTCGCATCTGTACCCCTATCCAGTCTTATCATTTCACTTGCGTAGGTACTGGGATGTGCCATTTCCCGGTAGGTATTCTTGCCGGTATTTCCCCTCTGCAATTAATGATAAATATTTTCCTACCAAGGAAAACCGGTGCAATAAATAAATAGTCATCATGTTAGGTGATGCGGATGACACAGTATTTTGGATTGAGATGCGGGCCCAAATGATTGGCCTAAATTACTCTCTAAGTATAGTAATTTTTAGCGTTCCGTACTTTATTACCTAGTTGACCTGGAGCCCATTTCTACTATTTCACAACTTTCAATCTATCCTGCTGCATCTATAACTCGACTCCAGTTGTCGTTCGTTACTTACCCAAAAAGCCATTCTATTATTTCCATTGACAAATTGGAACGTCATCTTGTATTAAACGCTAGTAGGTTTTACGCATCAATTAGACACGTAAATACAGCTTGACTGTTTTTCAATAGCAGAATAAGAAAACCTATAGAAACAGAACGTTCAGATACGATCGATTGCAGTTAAGAAAATTTAGTTAGTGGAAACCCAGCTCGCGGGTTCGGTACGTAATACGGTTGGTAAACGGTGCCACTGAAATTCATTGGTAGGTAAATATTTCTTGAAAACCTGTGGCATTTTCAACGGGCTAACGGGCTATACCTACTCAAAACTAAAGTTCGCAAATATTTTAAATATACTTGTTATATGCATACGGTGATATTATTAAGTATTTATATCGACTGATACTTAGCTTCCTAGAAATTAAGTAGGCCAATGTTTACACTTCAAATATGAAGTAATATAAAATAACGATATAACGTGTTTGTAACATCCAGTACATAAAATTTGAATAGAATATTCTTTTGATTTTCTTCGTCAAATCATTATCAAGTATTTACAATTTCAGGCTTTTAACATGCCTCCAAAAAAGAAAATAAAAAGAAGTCGAAGGAGATTGGGAGCAAGACATTACCGAAACTATTCAGAAGAAATGTTGTCATTGGCAGTAGAATTAGTAAAAACTAAACGTACCACGTCTTATTATGCCGAAAAACAATTTGGAATTCCGAGACGTACAATAGAAAAATGAGCTAAAAACCAACATTCAGATAAACCTGGACCGCAGTTCCGTCTTTCACAAGGTGAAGAACAAAAGTTTGTTAAAGTACTCATAGCAGCAGGTGACTTTGGATGCCCGCTATCAAAGTTGGACTTCAAACTCATGGTCTATGATTATTTGAAAAAAATAATAAAACGCACGTTTTTAATAATAAAGTACCCGGTGATTGGTGGGTAAAACATTTTTTGGAGCGTTACAAAGACCAACTTACTCTAAGATCTACTCAAAATATTACAAGAGCGAGAGCAGAAAAAACGTTTGAAGAATTTAAAGAATATTTTGATAATCTAAATATCTCCCTCCAAAACGTGCCATCTAAAAATATAATGAATTACGAAGAAACCAACGTTTCTGATGATCCAGGATCTACAAAATGCATTTTTCGCCGAGGAGTAAAGTACATAGTAAAGTAAAGTATAGTAAAAGTGGCTGGTTCGATTCCATTGTGTTTTTAGACTGGTTCACAAACATCGTGATTCCTTGGGCTAGAAAATTGGATGGACTGAAGTTAGTGATCGGCGACAACTTATCCAGCCATATAAATCCCGATGTTGTTGAGTTATGTGAGGCTCACCAGATTCGCTTCGTGTTCCTGCCACCGCGATCAACACAATTAACACAGCCCCTGGATGTTGCTTTCTTTGGGCCTTTAAAGAAGGCCTGGAGAAATATTCTCCTGAAGTATAAAACGGAAAATCCCAAACAGACATCACTAAACAAAAGCCATTTTCTGATTTTGCTGGAACAATTGATTGATGCTGCCAATTTAAAAAGAGAAAATATGCGGAGTGGTTTTAAAGATACCGGTATACATCCATTTAATCCTTATGAGGTATACAAAAAAATGCCCGAATATGAAGACGATATCAAATATGACATTGATCAGACACTGCTTGATTTTCTTAAACAAAACAAAACCCCTAATCCAATAAAAAGCAATAAAAAGCAAAAAACAAAAAAATAATGTTCCACCAGGTAAATCAGTCGGCAGTGACGAAATTTCTGCGATAACTCAAAAAACAAGGTCAAAACAGGAGATGACAACAAAAAAATCTAAAACAAACACAAAACTAAATTTAAAAATTTCTAAATTAAAACAGAAAAATACGGAACAAATTCCAATCAAAAAATTAAAAGAGAAAAAAAATAAGCAGAGACCAAATCAAAGAAAAAGAAAACGTCACTATGAAAGTTCTTCTGATTCAGAATCGAGTTGCTTAATACCTTCTAACGACACTTCAGAATATGACCCCATTAACGATCAATAATTAGGAAATGAAAGCATTTTGTTTGGATTAAATTGTGAAATTCAGACAGAACATAGAAATACAGGTTGAAGAAACAGAGGATAGACAGGAACAAGAAAAAATACAAGAAATTCAAGTAGAAGAAAATAAACATACATTCAATGCTGTTAAAGAAGACCTGGACATAAAAAAGCAAAACGAAGACGGGATTAATAGTATATGCCATGACAAATATTTCATAGGCTATGAAAAACCGATTAACGAGAGAATAGTAAACAAAATAGATAACGAAGAAAAAAGAAGAGCAATTACTGTTTTTTTAGACACCGAAAAGAGTTTGCAGACCCAAAACAATAAAGTGAAAATTTTATCCGATATAAAAATTACAAATAAGTTATTAAAAAAATACCTAAAAGAAAAGTACAAGTACAAAAACCTAAGGGAGTTGGTTTAGTGAAATACGAGACAAATGCAGGTCTGATTCAGTTAACACCAAAAAAAATACTTCTGTGCCTCCAAATATGACAACCGATAATATTTGTGAACACGTTGCAGTAAGCAACCTGAAGAAAATACTTCGTTTTCATACAACATCAATGATTACATATTAGTGCGATATATATTAAAGAAGAGAGTAGAATATTGTGTGGGTAAAATTCTTGCAAAAGCTGGAAACAAATACGAGGTTTCTTTTTATAAGAAACATAGAAGAAACGATAGCATAACATTTTGTAAGCAAAAGAAAGTCAAACATCGTAGATGAAAAAATGATTGTGAAAAAAACTCCAATCATACCTTTAAATGAAAATGAGACTGAATTCGTTTTTTTAGACGATAATAATTTAGTGTATTTTGATTAGTTCAAACTTACAAAAAAAAGAAAATGTACCTAAAATATCTCATCTATCACATAAATGTGATAATCTAATTTGGATGGATCTTGCGAGTGTCTTTTATTGCGATTTAAAGTTAATTTCATAGAAAATATTATTATTATTAAAATCAACCTCAAACCCTATTTAATTAATAGTGTATATACGTAAATTTGTTTTTCATTTTTTTTTATGACCTAGTAGTATGTATCTCGCTATAGTGAAAAAAAAATAGTAGTTAGTACACGTAAACATGCTTTCTGGTAGGATACAAGATTCAAATTTGCTAAGATTTAATTTTTATGTGAAAATAATTAGGCCATTTGATTTTATAACAATTACTATTAAAAATAATATTGAGTCTCATTTTATTGCACTAGTTTTTATGTGACACCCCTGACGACACTCACCCGTTTCTATGAAAGTTTAAAAAATCTCAGGTCAACTTTATCTTAGTATTGCTAGTGTTAATATGAACGATGGCATAAGCTCCCAAATTACCATTTCACTCTATTTAAACTACCAGATCATTAGCAACTTTACCAGATTACTCTTATCGATACATATTCAACGCAGAATGTAGGTCAGGCAACTTTTGCCAAATATGTGGTAATGTGACCTAAGGCATGTTTTTGCATATTTGAACGAACTATACCAGTATTTCTTAAAATTTTACAGCTGAACCAAAGGAAATCTGTCTCTAAACAAACTAGGTGTACCCCCCCCCCCCCCCCACTCTACCCGTGGGCGCGTAGAAATCTGCTAAGGGATAACAATCGGAAGGTGGGCAGCAGCACCTTCGCCTGCCAAGCGTGGCGAGTATTGGCTAAATCCCCCCCAAATGACGGACACAATAGGAACCAGGCCCCTAGTCCCCGGCAGCCCCGCCATTCCTGGCCACGGTAGCGGCCACGGTAACGGTGGGGCAGGGGGTGCTAAGAATCCCCGGCAGACGCCCGGCTACCACCCCTAACGACGACGACTGGCCCTGGTGACACACAAAATACGCACGATGAGGACAGACGAGAAGATTTATGAGCTGGAAGAAGAAATTAGTAAGTTACACTGGGACATTGTGGGGTTATCTGAAGTCCGTAGAGCGGGTGAGGACACGATAACCCTAAAATCAGGTAACCTACTCTACTACCGGGAGGGCGACCAACAGTCCCAAGGTGGTGTCGGTTTTCTCGTCCACAAGTCCCTTACTAACAACATAGTTCCGATCGATAGCGTTTCAATAGGGTCGTATACCTAATACTCAGAGTATCGAAACGATATTCGCTGAAGGTCATTCAGGTATACGCACCGACGAAGTCGAACCCGGATGATGAGGTGGAGGATATGTATGAGGACATTAGTCGGGCCATACATACCTCTGAAACGCACTTTCTAGTTGTTATGGGGGACTTCAACGCGAAGTTGGGTAAGAGAAGCAAGGATGAGTTGAAAGTGGGGCAATTTGGCTATGGACAACGGAACCGTAGGGGACAGAGGCTGGTCGACTTCCTGGAGAATGAGGGACTCTTTATGATGAACTCTTTCAGAAGCCACCTCACAGGAAATGGACCTGGCTGAGTCCCGATGGTTCCACGAGAAATGAGATTGACTTCATTATGACCACCAAAAGGCAAATATTTACTGATGTCTCCGTGATCAACAGGGTTAAAACCGGTAGTGATCACCGAATGGTAAGAGGCACGGTGAATATTAATGTCAAACTGGAGAGGTCTCGTCTGATGAAGTCTACACTCCGACCCACTCGTGCCCGTATTCAACACCCGAGAGCTTTCAACTTGAGCTATCCAATCGCTTCGATTGCCTTGCCATCGCTTCAGTGGACGAGATCAATAACAGGTTAGTAGAAACTGTCCATACAGTGGGTTCCAAATACTTTAAATCCCACCGTACAGATAGGCCACAGAAACTCTCCAACGATAACCTCAACCTCATGGCTGAACGACGCTCACTGAAACTGCAGTCTTCGGATGATGCTGAAGCATATAGGCTGCTCAATAGACGAATATGGAAGTCCTTGCGTCACGACATCCGGATCTTTAATACAAACCGTATTAAAGAGACGATAGAGCGGAACAAGGGCTCCAAAGTGTTTGCAAGAGACAGGTCTATTGGGCAAAGCCAGTTGACGAAGCTGAAGAGAGAAGACGGCAGTGTAGCGTCGACCAAAGCAGAAGTATTAGGAGAAGTAGAGAGTTTCTACGGACAGCTATACACCTCGGTCGCTAAACCTGTTAGCAGCTCGGTCAAAGACCCATGAGCCAAGCTGACCCGACATTATACCGAAGATATCCCGGACATCAGCCTGTACGAGATTAGAATGGTCTTGAAACAGCTTAAGAACAACAAGGCGCCTGGTGACGACAGTATCACATCTGAGCTTCTGAAAGCGGGTGGAACACCGGTACTTAAAGTCCTTCAGAAGCTCTTTAATACTGTCTTACTAGAAGGTTCATCGCCAGAAGCATGGAACAAAAGCGTGGTGGTGCTATTCTTCAAGAAAGGTGACAACACTTTACTTAAAAATTACAGACCCATCTCGCTTTTGAGCCATCTTTATAAGCTGTTTTCGAAGGTCATAAAGAACTGTCTCAGTGGCAGGTTAGATGAATTCCAGCCTCCGGAACAAGCCGGTTTCCGAAAAGGCTATAGTACCATAGACCACATCCACACGCTACGACAAGTTATACAGAAAACCGAAGAGTATAACTTGTTTAGCGGTTGTGGACTATGAGAAAGCCTTTGATTCGATCGAGACGTGGGCAGTGCTTGAGTCTCTCCAGCGGTGCTTTATTGACTACCGGTATATTAAAGTGCTGAAGTGTTTGTACAAAAACGCCTACATGTCAGTCCGAGTACAGGAGCAGAGTTCGAAAGCAATTCCATTGCAAAGAGCGTGAGACAGGGAGACGTTCTATCTCCGAAACTGTTTACCGCTACATTGGAAGACGCCTTCAAGTTTCTGGAATGGCAAGGACTTGGCATCAATATTAACGGCGAATACATCACTCATCTTCGATTTGCCGACGATATTGTAGTCATGGCAGAATCCATAGAAGACCTCAGTACAATGCTCGAAGGCCTCCATCGAGTTTCCCAACGGGTAGGTCTTAAGATGAACATGGATAAGATGAAAATTATGTCTAATGCCCATGTTGTACCTACCCCAATATCAGTTGGGAACTCAGTTCTCGAAGTTGTTGACGAGTACATCTACCTGGGACAGACAGTCAAACTAGGCAGGTCCAACTTCGAGAAAGAGGTCAATCGTCGAATCCAACTCGGCTGGGCAGCGTTCCGGAAACTTCGCGAAGTCTTCTCGTCAAAAATACCTCAGTGCCTCAAGACAAGAGTCTTGACCAATGTGTGTTACCAGTGATGACTTATGGCACTGAAACGTGGTCTTTTACCGTGGGCCTCATTGATAAGCTCAAAGTCGCACAACGAGCTATGGAGAGGGCTATGCTCGGGGTTTCTCTACGTGATCGAATCAGAAATGAGGAGATCCGTAGAAGAACGAAAGTCACCGACATAGCTCACAAGATTAGCCAGTTGAAGTGGCAGTGGGCAGGGCACATAGCACGCAGAACAGATGGCCGATGGGGCCGAAAGGTTCTGGAGTGGAGACCACGGACCGGCAAGCGCAGCGTAGGTCGTCCACCGACACGGTGGACAGACGACCTGATGAAGGTCGCAGGACGACGTTGGATGCAGGCCGCTTCCAACCGTTCCTTTTGGAAAGTCATGGGGGAGGCCTATGTTCAGCAGTGGACGTCCTACGGCTGAGATGATGATGATGATGATATAATTACCTGTAAAAAACGCATAAAAAGTGGAAAAAACATGGCGAATTTTCTGAAGAGCTTATCTTACTCCTTCCTCACCATTCCGATCCCGAACTACTCGTTCCGGCCTAACATTGCATCCATATACCTACTGTTCAAAACTTCTGACCACGAACCAAAAAGTTTGGCAGTTTCTACCTCTGTCGTGTAAGTAAATTGTGGAATGCTTTGGCGGCGTACGTATTTCCTTGCAGCCTAACAGCAGTTTCTCAAAGTTAAACTTGATATCCATCTCAATAAGGTTTCACAATTAGCTAACAGTGACTTATAAGCAATCTTTCTATATTGTTCATCGAAAAGGACAGGAAAGTAAGGTCAGTCGAGGCAAGTGCCCCTAAATCAAAATGTTGGAAACTAGTTATTTATTTACATAAATAAACGCCTACTGTCTAAATTGAAACTAATTTTTGTATACTAATTGTACAAGTTGTTTCTGGCAAAACTCAAAGGCAGCACTCTTCGAAGCGCGGCTTAATAATAGTGTCATTTGAATATCGAGTTGACTGCTGTCCAGTTAACTATCGAAAAATATTGGATGTTGAATGTGTTACGTGATTAGAACTAGGTAAGTACATAAGTAATTTTGCGAATGTTAAGTTTGGGATATCAATACTACTTTTGCTGATTTATAGAAAAATACTGTTTGATTCAGTGATTACAAATCATCGGCTTATAGATTTTGTAAAGGGTTAAGTGCGTCTAGCCTTGTTGGCAAGTGCGTTAGTATTGGGGTGGCCAATGCAAGCTGCCGCCACCAGCACATTTACTTTTTTTACATGGCGTTAGTGCGCTCTATGGCCCTCTATGGTGCTCCCATATGGGCAGAGTCCCTGAATACCCAGAAGACCGCCCTGTTCCGTCGGGCCCAGAGGGTGTGGCAGTGAGAGTGTGCAGGGGCTACCGCACACTCTCACTGCCATGACTTTTTATATGTAAAGTAGGATGGTAGTCGACATACCTGCTTTGAATTTTGGCTCGCAATAATCTGTCAACCAATTCACAATGTCGCTATCACATTAAATTCTCTTTGCGATCAAAGTGAAGTAAATGACAGAGTGAGAATAAAGAAATATATTATATGTGGTAGTTTAGTTATATTTTATACTAGCTGCGCCCTGCGGTTTCACCCGTATGGTTATGGGTGATGATGATAAAAAGTATCATATTATGCTTCTTCGGGATATACCTTGTTTGATATACTGTTTAGGCGTGATAAGGAAACATGTTACAAACGAGAGAGAGAGAGAGACGAGTTTTATTTCTAAAATGAAAGTATTCTTAGTTACTCCTTATAACATCAGTTAACTGCCAGTGAAATTCTGCCGTTAAAATAAGTCCAGCTGTTTCAGTGATTACCTGCCCATCACGACAGCTCTGGCGTCGATCAGTCAGCCTCCTGGTAATATTGGTATTTCAGGTATTTCAGGGTCTACTCGCCGAGCCACGAGAGTTAATATATCTGATTTTGGATTTCCAGTCTTCACAGTTAGACATCGAGGTCGTCGTAAGCGACCTCAAAATTATCCTAAATCAGATCCGGGTAATCTGTATTATATTTTGGTAATGTGTTTTAAGG
Organism: Selenia dentaria; assembly: GCA_917880725.1. Classification (NCBI taxonomy): domain Eukaryota; kingdom Metazoa; phylum Arthropoda; class Insecta; order Lepidoptera; family Geometridae; genus Selenia; species Selenia dentaria. The sequence goes on along the minus strand of OU862882.1, from coordinate 8,628,569 downwards.
TAAAGGTAACGTATCGATTTTCGATTGAAAGTTTATAAGTATCATCAAACCTGTGTTTTATTTCATTAACCTGTGTTTTGTTTTCTTTCAGACAGTGCTGGCGGCTAACGGCACCTCTATTCCCTACTAGGCAAGAGTTCCCCCTTGTAGTTGTCTAGCGCTTTATGCGCCCTTGTTGTCCCTTGGTTGAGTGCTGCGTGCACTCACCAACAGTCGTGCGTCGCTTTTAATGCCCGTAGTGGCAAAAGGCTGTATGTCCTTCCTAAAAAAATAAAACTGTGATTACCACGTTAGGTCCAATAACCTCCTTCCCGACGAGCAGTTTGGGTTTAGAGCCAAACACTCTTGCGTTTAACAAGTGCACCGTGTAACGGAGCATATCCTAGGCGGTTTCAATAAGAAACCAAAGCCCCAAGGGACCATAGCTGTCTACGACGTCGACGAAGCGGAAGCGTTCGACAAAGTCTGGCACAACGGCTTGATATTCAAGCTGTACCAACTGGGTGTGCCAGATCGTCTTGTACTCATCTTACAAGACTTCCTCAGGGATCGAACGTTTAGCTATCGTACCGAAGGAACGCTCTCCTCCCCGCATCCCATTCACACAGGTGTCCCTCAGGGCTCTGTACTCTCACTCATTCTCTTCGCTGTACACCAGCGACATCCCACGATCCGAACCTAATGTTCAGATCGCTCAGTTCGCGGATGATACTGCAAACTACTGGCTGGTTCAAGGTCAGGCAGAGATGCGCCATCCAACGGGCCATCACCGTAATCGGTGCATGGTTTCGTAAATGCTGCATAATATAATAATCCGCTATGGCTGATTGCAGTAAATCCAGCAGCAGTAGCAAAAGTGCAGCAGTGTACTTCATCAGTGAAGTACACTGCTGCACTTTTGCTAGGATTCTAGGATTCTGCCGGGTCCCAGGACCCTGCGGACTCTCATGCCATCACTCATAGTCATATTCGGCGAACCCATCCCTTGGGCTAAATCCGCCAAATACCTGAACGTCACCCTCGATCGCCAACTCACTTTCGCGAAACACATCCCGATTGTTCGCAATAGGGCGGCCTTCATTATGGGTCGTCTTGGTCCCCTCATAAAGACAGTAAAATGTCTCTTAGAAATAAGACGACTCTTTACAAACTTTGCATCCGCCCAGTCATGACTTACGCATCTGTAGCGTTTGCCCATGCTCAGAGACACGACCTCCATAAACTTCAAGTGATTAAGAATCACTTTACGCGCAGGGCAATGGGCGCTCCGTGGTACTGACGGAACACCGAACTGCACTGCGATTTCACCCTCCCCTCTATAACGCAGTATATCAAAGACTGCTCCCGCCGCTACTTCGACAAAGCTCCCCATCACTCAAATCCCTCGTGGTCGAAGCGGCGAACTACTCCACTGACATAACTGATCCTCATTTCCTTCCTCCCGTCGTCGCCGTCCAAGGCATATTTTGGGTGACCCAGACGACCCCATCGCAGTCGCAATCGTTACTTCGGCAGCTTTAGCTTCGTTCCAAGGAAACCCCGGTAATGGTTGTAGACCCGACCAGGGCTGTGATCCCGATCGCATTGTAGGCTCCGGCCGATATTTTCGCAGCCCCAGTCGCGGTCGAGGTAATCCACACACACACGATTGTATACACCGCGGCCCCGGTCGCGATGTAGACTCCGGCCCAGGTAACGGCTGTGGGCGAGGTACTCAGGGTTCTATTTGTAGCCCCACCCAAAGTACAGGCATGAGTGTACAACGCGGCGATCCTGGTCGCGGTGTGGACTCAGGTCGTGGAAATGGGGGGAGGCGAGGTAATTCAGTTTGTAGCCCCAGCCAAGGTAGTGATTCCGATCACGGTGTAGGCTCCGGCCGAGGTAATGGCTGTGGGTGAGGTATCCATGGTTATGATAACGATTCCCAGGTCACACACATGCAAGCACAATCAGACACCGAGCTCGCCAGTGAGCTCGAGGCAAAAATTATGTCTTGTTTAAATTCTCTCCAGTAGTCATAGAGTAAAAATTCATAGGGCCCACTTTCAACGGTACACTCATGTACCGGGGTGATTCTCTCCGACTCCCCTCTCTCCTGGCGAGACGGCCCAAGCCGAGGTCCGTACCTTAGTGGTGCCCTTGAGCAAGTCGCCTACTCCTCTCCTTGCGGCGAAGCGTCTTCAACGCTCGCCTTAGTGGGTGCGCCTTCCGTGCCCGCTTCTGGCTGTGTGCCATCTGCGCTCCATTGCCACCATTGATTTATATGTTACCTCGCCACCCTTCCGGTGACGCTGTAAATGCCGGTAGAGGCAAATAGCATTAGCCCGTTCGAAAAAAATAATAAAAAATCAGTGATTAGCCGGAACAGCCGAAAATTTTTAAAATAGATTTTGTATGTAAGTACCGTATATACTTTCATATGCAATTATTGAAAAGTTGATTATTTGGATTACAAACATACATTTAAATTTTATTTATCTGATTTACCAGTATCGATCCAAAAAAAATAATAAAATACAGTACGTACATACAAATCTACATTTAATCACCATGAAAAAAACTGACATTACATTTCATCACCCTTGACTTTATTTGAGCTTTTTTACTTTTGTAGACAGTCCGAAATCCGTCAAAACGAAACTTCATAGTTTGTTTTTAGGAGTAGGCCTTCAGTGTACTTGTCTGTCCGTGGGATCGGAATCGCTCGACTACAGTCGGCAGAACAAAAAAGATGGATGACATGCAGACTCTATCACCGAGCACATCTAGTGTATCGAGCTGTCAAAATCCTTGTGTGTTTTTGATTTCACACCATGCAATTTCGAATGCAACATGCTGTAGCAATCTGCTGTGATCCAGCAAATTGTATCCGTATGTAGGCGTGTTGTGACTCCCTTCCAACATGTTGGACGTCGTATCGTGCGTCCTAGCATTCAGCAGATTGTTACAGCAAATTGTAAGCCGCGTTATAACGTGAGTAGTGCGGTTGCATGCAATCTTGGCTCAGTTGCGATCGTGCCGCCGCCCGAGGATAGCGTCGCTGTGAATTTTATTAAATGAAATATGTAAATGGATGCAAAAAATTATACTACAGAGAAAACTATATTGATAAGAATTTCAGAAATCTAATAATGACGTGCCACATTTGTGAAATAATAAAATAGTTAGGCGTATCTTTACTATTCTTAGCAGTTGAGGTTTTTTTCTTTGTGAAAATAATTGACACGCCATTGTTCCTTCCTATCCAAATTTCACTAGACTAGAAATATTGATTTTAATTAATAAATAACGTAATAATAGGTATATAAATTGTAGTATTGCTGTGCATCTATTAATTTTCAAAGTAAAATAATATAAAAGTATTATAATATATAAAAAGTATAAACGTAGCGATTCTCTTGTTAAAAAAAATCTAAACTAAACCAGCGAACTAAAAATTTATTGTGGTGGTCCTTATTCTGTCAAAAATAAAATCCAACACTCTATTTGACATTTCTAAAAATAGGATTATACTATTCAATTTTGGGTTATTTTAGGTTAGTTTAGCGAGGACCAAGTTACGTGACGACTAAACTGTCTAAAATATGCCCACAATTGAAGAGAAATGTCTAATTTTAGTGCTGTTATTCGAAAGTATTATACTAATTTGGATTTTAGCAACACAATAAGTACTGCCATAATTTAGAAACTTTTAGTTAAGAAAATGCTTACAGAATCGACACTGTTTATGACAGATGTTTATTGTCTCTCAGTCTCAGTAGGTATAGTTCAGCGAAGGCCTGAGTACCAGTAAGACCAGTTTTTTAATATTTGGACAGCATTTGAGCCATTTTCATTCACGTGTGCTCGCTGTGGCGATCCAACGCAGAATGAAATTGTAATCGCCGCTGCAACGTGTGTAGAGTACGTACAAACGCGACTACAACAGATTGCTACAACATGTTGCGTTCGGAGTTGCATCGTATGTAGAGCGCCTTAGCTATCAGAAACTGACACATTATTAACAGAACTTTATTAATAGAAGATAAGTCATCATTACGATCTTGACGTAGGCGGAGAGCTTCTTATTTTATCTATGCTGTGCCCAAAAATATTACGCTTTTTTACCCGTGTGGTAAAAAAACATATGTATAGTGATGGATGATGATGATGATGATGAAAAGTATCCTATGTGTTAATCCAGCTCTTCATCTACCTCAATACCAAATTTCATAAAATTGCCCCCCGCCGTTTGAGCACTAAAGAGTAACAAAAATCCATACATCCATCCATACAAACTTTCGCGTTTATTATATTAGCTATATTAAATGTTTAATCGTTATACAATTTTTTATAGGTACGACTATACTAATAACTCAAATTCAAAAATGGCTTCATCTGCGTAAATAATTTCCTCAGTATGCACAAAATGTTTTTAACTGACTTCAAAAAAAGAGGTTTCTTTACCAGGGGACCATTTGCTACCAACTTAACCAATGTCTCAACTCTTCATGATTTTCTTACTCGTGTCTATTTTTTGGATGTATTTTTTTTCTTTTTAGTTATTTTCATTGTTCAACGTACTCACATATTAAAATTTCAAAAAACAAAATTTTCTGTTCCTCATGTGGGCATTACTGCCCTTAATATATTACCTTACCCTTAGTATAGTACGTTTCATTTCGCAACGAATTTTATGTTTGATATTTTTTTGGAACTAAAGCTTTAGAAAATTCTTCGGATTTAGCGAGAATGTCGCTAAAACGGTAGCACTGTCACATGCTCGGGAATATCCAGCCAGCCCTTAGATAATTCAGAACTGGATGAGCCAGCGTACACGGTCCCCTCTGCCAAAGTACATGAACGATCGGTTCATGTCTATTTATTAAAACTAATTTGCCGTGATCGATCGCCACTTTACCTGCATAGCTGTCGCAATACAGAGTTCACTAAATTTCCTTGGTTGTGCTGTGATTTCATGTAAAAGGCAATCGGAAGCATCAAATTTAAGTAACGATGGAAGACGAAATAACGTGTGTATAAAAATAATTATACAGAGGCTGATGATTCTAGGATAGTAGATAGTAGTAGTATCACTAAGTACTAAATTAAAATAAGGTTATTCTTATCTAAATATTGTGTACGGGCTGAACTAATTTGAATCTAGTAAAATTAAAATACTGTAACGGTCCACAATGCGTTACATGCGCTACGTTCACAAATATATATATATATATATATATATATATATACATCAGTATGATGGAAATCTAATCTAAGGGCTAACCCTTTGGAAATATTAAATATCTAAAAAGTTATATCTCAATAGACTAAATCCCGACTACCAGACATAGATCATGGAGCTATAGAACTTCCAGTCAATGAAGTTAATAAGTCAGGATTTTATGCAAAAGTATATCAAATAAAAGCAAAGTGAATGCTAAGAGGTTTTATGCAGTAACTAAGATTCTTAATATCCCCACGATTAGTAAACTAACGATTCCATTTCTATGTATAGATTTCCAATACTAGGACATGATTAAAACTAACAGATTAGATCTAACAAATTAAATAAATAACTAACTAACATAATTCAGAATCACGGCAGCTGAATGATGTAAATAGGCTTGGGGACAGGTTCCAAATTCAAATAAAACTCATAAAACAAAATAACATATCATAAATATTTAAAAAAGGAACGTAGGTTCAAAATGTGTATTCAAGGAATCTGATTGGTTAGGTCGGAGACAAGATGAGGACGGCTTACGTACATTATTCTAAATTCAAATAAATTTAAAATTGGAAAGCTAATAATGGCTCATCAATATTTGAAAATGGAACGAGGGTTCTATTGGTCGGAATGGGTACTCGAGGAGTTTGATTGGTTGAGTCGGAGACAGGATGGAGACCAGATACGGACACTTGGGTAGTATAAAAAGGGGACGAATGGGCCGACCAAACCAGTTACCGTCAAGAAGCCAAAGTTGCTGTTCGCGATAAAGTGAAAAGTGAAATATTCAAAGTGAAGTGTCTGTGAAAAGTGAAGTGTAAGTGCTAGTGAATTGCCACCTGCCAGAGGGGATTAGATTAATTCTGTTGGACGAGTTTACTCACGTAAGTCCTAGAATTTAGGGATTTTAGACCTTTTCCGGATAGATGAGATGTCTCCAAGATTAATGTTAAACTTAATAAATTATTCTTCTAAAATAATGGAGTTATGATTGATGAAATTGATCATTGAATAGAGACACTTGCTCTTTGGATTTCTCGTAGACTAAAAGACAGTTTAGAGATGTCCAAGTCATTGGTTAATATTATCAGTTATCAGTTAATTGTTCAATAAATATTTGTCAATTAATCATGTTATGTTGAAGACATTTATCTGTCTGGATATTGTGACTGTTTTATAGAATTTAAGATAGTCCTGTAAATAAAATAAGGAGGTGAAATGAGACAAAGGAGCAACAAATCATTTATACAGTAACAAATTAACAAGGCTTAAATAAAACTTAGATAAAATATTCTTATCTCAGCATTGTGTTTCCAAATCTTATTCAGCGTTAGTAATAAGTATCAAAAGGAGTAATGTGAGCTAGAACAGCAATGGAGAGTGTTGTAATTACGTCAAGAGGCCTCTTAAACCAGCTTTACAGTCACAAGCCTGTAATGTTTTCCTATCTCCGGTTATCTACAATGATAAATATCCGTAGAATTCTCATTTTTAGGAGAATACATGAAAACAATTACCTTTACTGAACAACATTTGACTACCATAGAACAAACAGATACAACTATGGATATTTACATTTAGTTATTAACAATAATTTACTAATTATTACTTTAAGGTGTGTGATAATTTTCCGTGTCATTCCATGTTCTAGGTACAAATGTTCTGCATTTAATATATGATTTTGTGTTTACTTGAAGTTAGGTTATTACAATCTATGCTTTGCGAATTTATAGAAATCTTATGGCGAAATATAATCTCTAATAGTAACGACAGGATTGGGGTCAAAATGGTATAACAGAATTAGGGTCATTTTAACCTTTGCAGTAGGAATAAGATTTGTCTTCATGTGCTTACTAGGTACAATTTTATCGTTATAATAATTTATTTCTCTTACAATTAGGTTAGGATTGTCTCAGTATTTCCTGAAAAGAACTTGAGTTACCACGGCTCACAATATTCGGTTCTACCACTATGAGCTAGACGATCACACCTTGGCCATATATTTAATCAGTTCTTCATTCATTAGTATAGATTTATTGTCTGGATAATGTTAAGTTATGATTCGATCTAGTTATGTGTAATTATTTGTCTGAGGAATTAAAAACGTAGGCCGGAATCATCTAGATTTTATTAGCTCAGATTAGGGGTAGTTACAACTCGGTAGTACCGTTCCCAGGATTAGAGCCTTAGATTACGGGACGAGTTGGCTAGTTACTATTTATTACCGGGAGTCAGGATCGAAGAGTAGGGCTGTTACAATACGTTAGCAATCCACAGATCAAATGTATATACAAAAACTACGGGCACGATATACCGATGCCTGAATTTGTAAGTTATATTTTATATGTTCCGATTATCTACGGCAAAATAAATTTTATCAAGAAAAGAGCATTGATATAAGGTGGCGCTGAATACATCAATAATTTACATAGTTAACTGCAGCGTTGCGAATTCTGCTCAGCTAGTAGATACAGAATTATTAAAAAAATAAAACTACTTTCTGCACGTTTAAACTTGCGCTGATGTCAGCAATATATAAAGTCATTACATAATTATATGATGTCACTGATTTAAACGGATTAATAGCTTATGTTGCGAGGTCGTTAAGTCAAATCCTAAATGTGTCTAAATCAATACTGCGGGCGGGAGCTTAACTTTTATTCATATAGTTAAACTTACATTTAAGTAATTTCTTTTCTTATATAGAGTGCCATCAATAGCTTCACTATGTTTACATGTTAGTATTTTTGTGTAATGTGACACGGTACTCTTGAAATCACCTTATTTACCGCACGTATAGGCATATTCTAATATCTTCCAAGCATAAATTCATAGTACGAGTACAACGCGGTCACATTAACTCGACGCATCGCTGGAATGCGGATCCCCGCCCGCTTCCCCCCGCAATCCCTTTTCTCGCCCGGCAAGTGTCAGTACGGTCAGCATCTTTGTTACCAATACACGTGTCGATAATTTGGCTAATTTTTCTTGCTAAATTTGGCTTTTTTCTGTTTTTGTTATATAGTTTTAGTTAGTTAAGTTTTTGGTTACTGTTGATTGTTGAATATTAACTGTTGAACTGTGTTCAAACCGGAATAACATGGGGAAAGTTATACACGGTGAAGGGAGAAATCTCGTGTTAAAAGTGCTACAGTTCTTCGAGAATGAGAAGAAAAATAAACGTGTTTCCATACCGGTGGATCAGATTGAAAAACGTACCTGTGCCGCAACTGGAATATCAAAAAGTTAGTTTTAATGACAACTTTCAATCCATTGTTTATAGCGATGATGACTAAAAGATAATCGACTAATCGACTACGTTCCTGTCGGAAAATGCTAAATAAATGAATATTAATTGGGTAGCCATACAACAAATGTGTGTTTTTCCTATTTTTATGCTCAATATTAATAACGGTAACAGGTAGACACCTTAAATTTTCTTACCTTTCAAAATAAATACATATTTTTTATTCATTTAACAAACTTAATTTGTAATAAATTTTTACTCGATCTTAATAAAGGCCACTTGGCCGTTTTTTTGCACACCGTACTTGATCGCCAAAATGACGTCACATGGTCAAGCATCTAGTTAATGTTGTACGTTTGTACGATGTCACTGATACATACGGATTAAATAACATTGCGAACCCTTTATGCCTTCTATTAGAATCCAAAAGGTGTAGAATTGGATGCTTTAAGAGTTAAAAGGTAATTCTGATATTACATATACAGTTTTTTTATCTGTGTATTGGCATTATTTTTAGTTCTTTTTAATTTTAACAATAAATAATCTTTATTTAATATGTGGCAGTTGTTAAGTTTAATGAAAACTATCATAGACTAGAACCGAGCTCACGACTGCCGCTAGTGGCAGTTTAATTGCAAAAAGTATAATGCTCAATATTTAAGCAAATAAGGTCATGGGAGTTTGGGTGTTTTTTTTTTAGTTTCACGCGTATAGTTAGTTACTATTAACACGTTAGTTGTAAAAAAAAAATAACCACGAACGCTAATGCGAGATCAAAGCGAAGCTGATCTCCCATCTTAGCCTTCCACCCTACCACGGCGATACTTGGTTACACACGATGTGTTGAGCCAAAAACAAATATATAAAACCAAAACCTAAGTTAATTAATTTTAGGTTTCACCCGTATTTTACCGTTATTACCCTCAATATAGTTCTCACAGCAGCTAATCTATTTCGGTCCTTTTCCTAACTCACCATTCTAATGTATTTTTTTTTTAAATGCGTTATTAACGAGCATAAAAATAATTTTGAAAACAGTAGATGCAATCCTTTCATTACTATAAGGTCATTCAGTTTAACGGTCTTTTACACCCCATCATAATCATCATCATCTCAGCCGTAGAACGTCCACTGCTGAACATAGCCTCCCCCCATAATTTTCCAAAAGGACCAGTTGTAAGCAGCCTACATCCAACGTCGTCCTGCGACCTTTTTCAGGTCGTCTGTCCACCGTGATGGTGGATGACAATCGCTGCGCTTGCCAGTCTGTGGTCTCCACTCCAGAACCTTTCAGCCCCATCGGCCATATGTTCTGCATGCTATGTGCCCTGCCCACTGCCACTTTAACTGGCTAATTTTCTGGGCTATGTCGGTGACTTTCGTTCTTCTACTTCTTTTCTACTTCTTCTCATTTCTGATTCGATCACGTAGAGAAACCCCGAGCATAGCCCTCTCCATAGCTTGTTGTGCATTTTTGAGCTTACTTATGAGACCCATAGTAAGAGACCGCGTGTCAGTGCCATATGTCATCACTGGTAACACACATTGGTCGAAGACTCTTGTCTTGAGGCACTGAGGTATTTTTGACGAGAAGACGTCGCGAAGTTTCTGGAACGCTGCCCAGCCGAATCGGATTCGACGATTCGAAGTTGGACCTGCCTAGTTTGACTGTCTGCCCCAGGTATATGTATTCGTCAACAACTTCGAGAACTGAGTTCCCAACTGATATTGGGGTAGGCACAACATGGGCATTAGACATAATTTCCGTCCTGTCTATGTTCATCTTAAGGCCTACCCGTTTTAGTACAAACACTTCAGCACTTCACTTCACATATACCAATAGTCAATACGGCACCGATAAAGTGACTCAAGCTCTGTCCACGTCTCGATCGAATCAAAGGCCTTCTCATAGTCCACAAACGCTAAACAAAGAGGCAAGTTATAGTCTTCGGTCTTCTGTATAATTTGCCGTAGCGTGTAGATGTGGTCTATGGTACTATAGCCTTTTCGGAAACCGGCTTGTTCCGGAGGCTGGAATTCATCGAACCGCTGACTGAGATGGTTCGTGATGACCTTTGAAAACAGCTTATAAACATGGCTCAAAAGCGAGATTGGTCTGTAATTCTTAAGTAAGGCGCTGTCACCTTTCTTAAAGAATAGAACCACCACGCTTTTGTTTCATGCTTCTGGCGTTAATCCTTCAAGTAAGACGGTATTAAAGAGCTTCTGAAGGACTTTAAGTAAGCTAAGCTCAGATGTGATACCGTCATCACCCGATGCCTTAATGTTCTTAAGATGTTTCAAGGCCATCCTAATTTCATACAGGCTGAGGTCCGGGATATCTTCGGTATAATGTCGAGGCAGCTTGGCTCTTGGGTCTTTGGCCGAGCTGCTAATAGGCTTAGCGGCCGAAGAGTATCACTCCGTAGAAACTCTCGACCTCTCCTAGCACTTCTGCTTAGGTCGACACCCTATCACTACTGATGGATTAGTGTGCGACTAAAAATTGGTGTAACAACAATAATTCTTTTAATGAGTGTTTGTTTTGGGCTTGTGTACAGCTTTCCCTCATGTGTAAGTTTATTACGCTGCATTTTTGCTGTATTGCCCTCGTCGTCTCTGAGATTTTTCTTATAATAAAGATGTTTCTCAGCGCTCCAAATTCAGGTGCGCTACATACCTAACAAACTATAGGGGCGTTCGAATAGCCCCAAGTTGGCGAAAATAACGCTAAAAACGCTCACAAAAGCGTTCGAATTGGGAATCTGTAGATGAAAACGTCGGTAAGGGCTTTTTTTGTTCACCGTTCGCAAAGCTAATAAAAAGTTATTTATGCCACCAAAAAGTACAACTTTTGACCCACGTCCGGAGCATGGTTGTTTGTGTTCGTTTTGACAGCATAATGATTTGACTTTGGGTCTTATGCTCGGTTTAGCTTTCGAGTAGGGTGTGGGCAACTGTGGCAAAAAAAGTGAGTATATGTAAAACAGAGGAGATCACGGACGCCCTTCGCACGAAAGTAGTCTCCATCACCTCTTTATGCTGTTTGTGAGCAAACACTTTCTAAAGAATATTCAACAAACCACCATCGTGCATTGAGTATTACCAGGCCCAAACATTTGAGTACTACTTTTTACTCAGTATTAATTAATTACTTTTATAAGTACAACGAATTTACGAAGTATTCAAGAAATGAAATATAAAAACTGTAGAATATTTAAATCAGTTTCAAAGTTTATGAATCATTCGTATACGAAAATAAAAAAAAAGGAAAATATAAAACTTTCAACCTAACCTAACCCGATGATTAGTTAAACTGGCAAGACGTCAGTCAAGGACACACTACCTACGGGAGCCCTCCAGCCAGGGCTGCTTTTAGCCTAATCGCAAATAGATAGATCTCAATTTAGCTAAACAAATTTATTTATACACAGTCAAGTTAGTAAGTGTAAGGTCCTCAGACTACATTGGTACATAAGGTCTTTGGTTGGTGATACCTACTTCCTTTAGTTTAGTATCCTTAATAGTCTGTGTCCTCACGTCCTCACCTCAGGCTGTGTGTGTTGGCCTAATAACCTTGTGACGATTACTTACGGTGCGTTCGTTTAGCGTTAAGGGCATTGGAGGCGTTGTCATTGATGGCTCTTTTATTATAGCGTTCGTAAAGCTCAAAAACGTTATTTTTGCCACTTTCGCAACTTTTGTCTACACCTTACTCGAACGCTCAACCGATCATAAGACCTAAAATCGCATGATTATGCTGTCAAATACATAGCTGTCAAAAAACGATCACACACACAACCATGCTCCGGACGTAGGTCAAAAATTGCACTTTTCGGTGGCATAAATACATACCTAATTTTGCTTTGAGAACGATGATCAAAAAGAGCCCTAAACGACATTTTCACTCACAGATTCGCATCCCAATTCGAACGCCCTTATGAGCGTTTTAGCGTTATTTTCGCCAACAGGGGTCTATTCGAACGCACTATTTTTCTCTGTTATAAAATAAACTAAACTAGTCTATGGTCCTTAGTATCAAAATTGGTGGTGTGGTGTTCGATTTACTGATTTTCTGGATATTTTGTTAACTAGTTTTAGCGGGAAGGCGAAGTTTCCTGTAAATTACGATAAAAATGAGTGTAGAAGAGGATGTAATGAAAATTCAAAAGAAATTGACTAAGATGACTTCGGACGATGGCACTGTAAGTAAAGCAAAGCTAAATTTTGATGATGCGGTCTTTATAGTTTCGGACAGAAAGCACCGCATCTTTATTGTTTTACATAGTTCAACAGCCAATTTTATCTACTATGCAACAATATTTATGTAGAGATCATAAGGGCCTGTTTAACTTCTTGTGAGGTTTGTTGCTAGGCTCTAATTGATTGATTTTGTTTTAGGGTCAAGAGGAAGCTCTGGAACTGTTAAAATCTCTGCAGACAATGGCTATAAACCTGGACGTATTGACAAAAACCAGAATAGGAATGACCGTCAATGCTTTGCGGAAATCCAGCAAGGATGAGGAAGTCATATCACTGTGCAAGACTCTTATCAAAAATTGGAAAAAGTTTTTGTCTACTCCTGGAACTCCATCAAAGGATAATGGTAGCTCATCTAAGTCTAAAAAAGATGGGAAGGATAAAGATAAGAAAGATGACAAGGAAAAAGATAAAAAGCTCCCTGCATCATTTCCTCCACAGTCGAACACCACTGATGCTGTCCGGCTTAAGTGCAGAGAACTTCTTACTCAAGCAATGAAGGTGGATAGTGAAAATCCTAGTGCCTGTGGCACTCCCGAGGAGCTAGCTGAAGAGTTAGAGGAATGCATTTATATGGAGTTCAAAAATACTGACATGAGATATAAGAACAGGGTTCGATCAAGGGTTGCCAATTTAAAGGATGTTAAAAACTCTACTTTGAGAACAAATTTTTTAAGTGGAGCTATATCTGCTTCTCGCTTGGCCAAAATGACCCCAGAAGAGATGGCCTCAGATGAAATGAAGAAGTTGAGAGAAAAATTCATTAAAGAGGCAATTGATGATGCCCAACTTGCTACAGTCCAAGGTACAAAGACTGAAATGCTCAAGTGTGGCAAATGCAAAAAGAAGAACTGCACATATAACCAGCTTCAGACGAGAAGTTCTGATGAACCAATGACCACATTTGTACTCTGCAATGAGTGTGGTAACCGCTGGAAGTTCTGTTAAGACTGCTTATAAAATAACCCTTAGAAACCATGTTTACCTATAGTGGTATGGTACTCTTTAGTATCACTTTTCAGTATATATGAACTATTTGTGTGTCTGCTGATTTAAATATAAGCTTAACAACAAATGGCTGATGAGTGGCATCATATTTATGTGGATGATGACTTAAAACTTAAATAAATTTGTCTGCTTATAAGAAAAGTATTTAAGTTTTACTTTGTCAAAAATTTGTAAGTTTTATAATTGCAGCATTTGCTTGATAAGTATAGTAAGAGGTATGATTAAAACTTTAATGTAATTGCAGTTTTTTATTTATTTTGTTACTTATAATAAATGGGAATGTGTCCTTAGGACTTATACAACTGGCACATAATAAATAAACATTAGATACAGTATAAAAATACCAGTAACTCTTTACAGTAATTTCCATATTTTAAAAAATTTGCTTCTGTATTATTAAAAAAATTAAAATTAAATACATACCTAGTTTAATTGTTATTATAGTTAATGTTAGTAATCCTTGTTTACTCATTGTTTTTAATCTCAGTCTAGGATGAAAAACTTGGCTATTTTGATTATCTAACAGTTATCTATTTTAAAGTTTCTAAATAATATAACTGTTTATGATTTACTATACAAGAGATACCTAGATCTTAAATCAATAAAATACAAGAATATTTTTTTGCCATAGTTTGCTATATGGTGATATTGGTACCAATCACTTAACATAAATTTTGACTAGCTTTGTACCATTGCCAAAACAGTAACATGAGATGTATATGAGCATTAAACTCTCAATATTATTTCCACAATTTGTAAACTATCAAGACCAACATTTGCAAGTAAGTTTTTTTAATAATCATAATGTCCAAAAGTGCTATAAAATCTAATATGGCAAGCTATGCTTTGGTGTATATCAATAATTTCTTAATTTTATCAATAACTTTTTGGCATACAACTATTCTAAATAAGCCTTAAAAAACCTAAAACAAAGTAAGTATTTTTGTGTATTGTGTTTAAAGTACAAGCTTACAATTTTTATTGGATCTCTTCCTCATCTATTGATGTGTGGAATAATATTTCACTAAGCATAACTCTTATACTATTTTCAACTCTATGTATATAAATTTTCTGTATTACACAATAAATCATGACAAATATGTTTAAAGTAGCATTATGAGTGTAATGTTTTGACTTAAAATCTTCTAATTAAAAGTAACTTAACATAACTTATTCAACTACAAGTTCTCCTGTTTTAATATTAACAAATATTCTTTCGTCGTCTACAGTAATTTTGCTTTTTACATCCAATTTAAGATCGAGAGGTTCGCTTTCTTCATCCACTTTACGGATAGTAAAAGTAACGTTTTCGTTAGCTACGAAACATTCAGGTGTCAATGTTTTATGATAGCTGAAATGAGTTTTCAAATGATCGCGTAGAAAGTGTGACTGAACAACCACTAAGTCACAGAATGAGCACTTATGATTTCCAATGTTGATAATATCGGCAGCGTCATGCCTCCTGTAGTGGTTGTTAAGGGCATCCTGGCGTTGGTTCGTGTATGGACACAAAAGACACATGTGCATCTTGCGTTCTTTAGCTGTCGAAGTTTCAGTGGCGCAAGCGTCCATTCCCCCATTGGTCATGGATCTTCTACGCTGCAAAAGCCTGAGAGTTTGTTGGTCTCTAACTGAGAATTGTTGGAAGTCTGTCTTAGGCGCACCTTTAGGCATTGTTTTAATTGCTAACTTGATGTTATCCGCGCTGCTATCCGGTTTTACGTCTTCTTGATTATCTGATTCCGCAAAACCATTAGTGTCTTTTTTTCTTTCCGCAAGAGCTTCATCATTCATTTGATGTTTTCTCATGTGCTGAACATAATTTGCGTAATATTTCACGGAATAGTCGCACAATTCGCACTTGTATCTTTGTTTTGAGCCGTGTAGTGATAAATGTATCTTGTACTGCTCTCTTTTCTCGAAGGCGGACGGACACTTGTGACATTTGTACCTTTTCTCTTTTTGGCGACCATTTTTCAAGTATGTAGGATAAATAAATTCGGGGTTTCCATGCATAAGATAGCCGAACTGCGGATCGGCTTGGAGTACAGGCGGAAAGTGGTCATTTGGTTTCACTAATTTGTCTTTATCAGTCAGTACTCTTTTTAAAGCTTCAGTCTTTCTTTGGAACAAGTCAGTTCCAGAAAGTGGAATATTTTTGTAATCCAAGTCTTCGCCTGAGTCATAATCGCAACCGGCCGGCTTGTTTTCAATTTCATGCAGTATTTCATGCTTGGCTAAGTTACCAACATTTTTGACGGCATAACTACATTTCTTACATTTATGTTCACCTTCTCCTCCATGTAGCCCCGTGTGATACGAGAGCGCTGAGCTCTTGAAGAATTTCGCAGGGCATTCCTTGCAATGGTATTGTTTGGGCGTATGTTTTGATTCGGATCTTCTATAAACTGGTTCTATGTGTTCAATTGTTTTGTTAGCTATAGCTACCCATGTAATACCTGTTGAATCAGGACTGCGGATGGAATTAAAACGAGGTGGTTTGTATAAGGAGTGATAGTTGTAAACGAATTTGTACATATTTGTTCTAATATGGTAATCATCCGAGTGTACTGTTATGTGAGCAGTCAACTCTTTCTCTTCTGGGACGGAGAATTCGCAGATATGACATTTATTTTCCAAAGTAAGGTCATGGAACTTTTCGTGTACTTTAATATCACTTTCAGTAAAATAATTGGCTGGACATTTCTGACAATAATACATAATTTTATTTTCAGATACATCCGTTGTAGCACTGTCTTCTTTTGTAGATTCTTCCAAAGCCTTTTCTTGCTCGATTACTCGGCGTAATTTCGCGGTTTGCTCTTCATCTGGGATATCTTCCTCTACATAACTGTAGATACGACCATACAACAAGCCATGCTTTTTGGAATGTTCAGCCCCCTTTTCAGCGTCATCACAGGTAAACTTACATTCTAAACATTTGTATATAATAACGTCGCTATTTTCAAACTCAAGGCAATGCATTTTTTCATGGTTAGGTAGATTACATTTCTGAGAGTTAACGTAAGAGCAATAACGACATTTGTACATTTTGTGAAATTCATTCCTCGCAGAGACCCATACGAATGGTGTTTCATCTGCAATCTCTGATTTACTTTCAGGTCTGTTTGTGCCAGGAATATTGGCTTCTAAATCTGCCTCTGACTCATGTTTCTTGCGATCTGATGACGGATGTATTCCATGCACCCTCAGATGTTGGTGAAGCAAATGTCTTTTTGATACACTATAATTACACTCTGGGCATTTGTAAGAGGTGTCAGCGGGATTTCGGTGGAATTGTTCATGATACATGTATTGCGATTTACTGTTTGTTTCATAAGGACATTCAGTACACTTGTGACGTTTCGTTGCACTACTAGACGGAGGCGGTATTTCGGCATTAGTTAGGACTCGATCCGGTAAAGGAGATCTACAACCCATCGCCTTAGAAATATAATCCTCTGGATCGGTTATTCCATGTAACAGAAGATGCTGGATTAAATCTTGTTCATCTTTGACAAAGTAAGGGCAGAAGTAGCATTTGAAGATAGAATCCGGTGAAGGTTGGTGCTGTTGCAAATGATCTTGGAGCTGTTTTTTGTCATTAGCCTTGAATGGACACTTTGTGCAAAGATCGCTGTAAAACCCTTCGCTGCCGGGTACTTGACTCAGGTCCGGTTTCGGTTTCACTGTGGTGATAACTTTGATTATTCCGTCGTGCTTCAAACGACAATGTCTCTGAAATAGGAGATAAATCACGTTAGAGGTTATTTCGAAATGTGTGACATAAACGAGTTCATGTTCGTAAAGTTCAAAATATTACCTGTATAACGTGTTTCCAATTGGAAAGCTGATTACAGTGTCCGCAGCGGTACGCTAAGTCCGCAGGATCAGGTGCGTTTTCGAGTTTTTTGTTGTTACTGTGATGGGAGTCCTCGAACCCGCCTTCTCTTGAATGTTGTCTTACATGCTCCAACAATGCTTCCTTTGAAGGATCCCTGCAAATAGTTAAAAATGATTAGAATATTCTCTATTTGTAAACTGCCAACTTATGACTAGTAAGTTCTGCGAAGATTATACTTCGCAAGCATATAGTCTTATCAGCGGCAATCTTGGTTAATTTTGCTAAAACTTTATATGTTGTTGGTACCAAATATTCTTGTCGAATATTACCAAAATCGTCCAGTTTTTAAACTTCACAACCTAACCTTGGCGACCACTTGACGAATATTCGAAATTCCTCCTTAAAGTCAGGTACCCAATGTGTGTGACAAATGTTGTCATAATCGATCATCAATCGTTAAATAGCGCCTGTGTGTAGTGTGTAGTTTAAAAATATATACCCTCAAAAATATCCGACGTCAAAAACTTGTTACTGAATAGTAGAACATGCACACCGAGTTTCGTCAAGATTGGTTGTAAAATGCGACTTGTACAGGAGGACCTACATACAAACTAACAAACATACGGAGAGATGAAAGTCAATTTGGCCAGTTAAAGCAAAGACGCTTCGCTCGCTCGTTTAATTATAATGCTCAGTTTTTGAATTACCTACTGTCGCACTACATCAGTGGTTCTTAACCTGTGGTCCGTGGACCACTGGTGGTCCCTGGAAGCGCCCGAAGTGGTCCGCGAAGCCATCTTATTTTAAAGATACATTCGAAGCATTATTCTTGAAAATTATTGGAAACAAAAGGTAATTTCTTTCACAAATTTTCCGAGTATAAGCTATACATTACCTAACTTTGTTTTCATCATCATATTAAATATTATATATAATATGACCAGAAGTACTCGGCGCTTTTGAAAATTAAAATCAAGCACAAAAATCGGTTGGATATCAGTGCAGACATATCTACGTTTGGCGTTGAGTAAAACTGATTCCAAGGATTCAGAAGTTAGTAAAGAGTACGCAGTCACAAAAATTGCATTTAAATAATATACGTAGATAAACGTATATTAGCTATACTTATCTTTGTAACATAAGATTTGCGTCAAACATTTTCATACTTATTGGCTCTTACATTTACCGTAGGTATAAATATGACCTGATGGTCCATGGCGAGATCATTATTTTGTGAAGTGGTCCCTAGTCACTAAAAGGTTTAGAACCACTGCACTACATTCAGCTCAAATTTATTAGATATTAACGACTGCCCGCGACTTCGTTCTCGAAGTAGGCTCGGCCTTCGGCCTTTCCGTGACCTCCAACCTTTTCTTATTTTTTAATGTAAGAACCTTCTACGATGTATAAGAAAACTATTAAAAAAATATGAATGATATTCGTAAAGCCGTCCTCAAGCTATAGCGTGACTAGGAGAAATAGGGGTCTATTTTTTAGATTTATAAAAATACTTAAAATTGAGAAAAAGCAACATACTTATAATTGCATTTTTTGCATTTCCACAATGTCTTCTTAGGTTTTTTAGGATCTTGGTTCCTGTTTTCCATTATATTGTATTTATCATTGGGCAATGTCTGCAGGTTAAGCGGTTGCATATCATACGACACGTGCATCAAGTCCGTCGACTCGTTGACATTTGATTCATCTACTTCCATGGACGCATCTATCGAGGTGTTTGGATCTATGTAGTGGAACTCGTTCTCGCCATTTTCATTCAAAACTGGCACGGCTAAGAACTTGTTATACTTGCTGTAGTTTCTTCTGCCAGTTTCATCTGTCATTAGGACCTTAGCCTCGTTGTGCTCTGGGTCTCTGGCAGATTTCAACTTTATGTGTTTGGTGATATCCCACCGCCAATTGGACTTGTACTTACAAAGCGAGCATTCGAAAGGCTTTTTGTTCAAGTGACCGACAATGTGTACGTGAAACCTGGATGCTGTTGCCGCCCAGAATTTACAATCAGGGCATTTGTAAACATTTTTGCCGAGACTCAAACTATTTGGTGATAAGTTCATGCCTTCACCCTCGTCCACCGTTTCAGTATCGTAATGTCTGTTTAGTTCGGTAATAGTTGAATCATCATTAATATTGATATCTAAAGGTCTTTCGAATTTATTGGAATCCTGATTGATGTTATTCCAGACGAAAACTACGTTTTCCATAGGATGGGGCTCTGCTTCTTTATCCAATTGTGAAGTCGACGCTTGGTTGTTGCATTTGGTATCTGAAACGTTTTCCTTACTAGAGGCATCTTTCTTTCCACATGTCTGCATGTGCACGTATAAGTCCGCGCTAGATTTACATCTATGTCTACAGTTTTGGCAACGAGTAGAGCCCATAGTTGGATGCGCCGCGTTCATTGTAATGCGGTTGGACTGAGCGGTGCAATTTTTCTCATGCACGGAATGCTCCGACAGACATTTACTTTCAAACCCACAATTTTTGCATTTCAGCGATCCTTCCTCGCCTGTTTCAGTCAAGAGCCTTTCTTTTAATTTGTCAAAGAAAGAGTTGTTTTTTTTTCGTACAGAAGTTTCTTTAGCTGGGACATTGTTGACAGGTATCAAAGTGATATCTTCCGGCAGGTTTTCAAGTTTTCCTAATAATTCGGAGCTTGTGGATTCTTTAAATTTCTTCGCCGGCGGTTCGCCAGGCGCTTTTTGATTAGGAGTTGACGTGTTCAGAGGGATGAGTTGCGGTATCGGCCTGGGGGCTTTCCTGCTATGTTTATTTGACCTCGGGTCGTCGGTCCCGGAATGAGGCGAATGCTGGCCGGTTGCCTCATTTGATCCGTCTCTGTTTGTTTCGGTGTGCGACGAATCGGCATCGTTTGAATCGCTATTGCAGCTGATTATATCTCGTTCTGCATATTGTAAACCCATTGTATCCTGAAATCAAAGAAAATCCCGTATTGTAATTTCAATAAATCAAGAACTAAATTATTTTTAGCGGCCGTAGTATGGTACACAAAAATTTAGTTACATTTATGCAATGTTCATATAAGGTTTTTTAATCTAAATATTTATGGAATTTCGCGTTTGTCTAACGAAAATTAAAGGATATTGCTCTTACACCTACAAATTTAGTTATTGATTTGACAGTGTCTAGATTAACGTATATAATGTACACTTATGTATATGTACATTAATGTAGGTATATTATATTAAAATGAACACTTTGAAAGCGTATATTAGGTCGGTATTCAAACAAATTCGGTAATAATACAAGCATGATGTTAAAAGTAGACTATAATGAGGAGTATAAGGCGATTTGGATAAAATTCAAGCAGCCTTCAGTAGATACAATTATGGCACGTAACCTGCCAAAACCTTGGTTGAGCACTGGGGGCCGATTCCACTAACTAATCTGTTCCAATTGCAATCAAACCGTAGCTGAATTAAACGTTTTCTTATTCTGCTAATGAGAAACATTCCAACTGCATTTACGTTCATATATTGACGCCAGCGATCGATAAAAACTTTATATTATGCTAACTTTATTTATTACAAAACTAGCAACTGCCCGCGACTTCGTTCGCGTAGTAGGCGACGGCGACCCGTAACCCGTCTGTTTTTTGTTTTTCATTCATAAAAATCTTCTCCTGACAATAATAAACACAACAAAAAAATTATTAACAGGATTGTTTCATCCGTTCTCAAGTTATAGCGTACCCGAAAAAATAAGGGTTCATTTTTATATATATACTAGAGACTGCCCGCGACTTCGTTCGTGTAGTACGCTTGGACTCGCCATAATCTTCCACCTTTCTTGGTTTTTCTTTCATAAGAACCTTCTCCTGACAATATATTTGTTTTTCCTAGAATACAGACAAATAGTATGCACCCAATTATATTACAATCTTGCCTAAAAAGGCTAATAGGTAAGTAATTTAATTGTATCCTAAACTGCAAAATTCACTATACGTAAGAATGTAACAAAAAAGCATAACAAAACAAAAAAATAATTAGCGAGATTATGCTATCCGTTCTCAAGTTAAAACGTGACCAGGAGAAATAGGGGTTTATTTTTTTAAATATAGATAAAAGAACGTTACAATTTGTCTATAGAAATAGTAGATTGGCTTTTTGAACAATTCTCGAACGACAAGAGTTGTACTGCAGTTGCAGCGGAATAGCTTGTTGAACGTTGTGAAATAGTAGAATTAAACCCCTTTTCCGATTGATCGCCATGCTAGGCGGGCGGAACGATATTTGAACTATGCTGCAATTTTTTCAGAAGCACAAGTACATAACAAATGTACTCTCTAATCTTAAGCTATAAGAGGATTGCATAGCTATTACTTTCCGTACTAAAAGAGAAAACTCTTTACTACCTCTTAACATTGTCCGATTTCAGTGTTTTTTTTTCATGGAATTATCACATTGTTAACCATGCCCGTACGTTTTGATTTTTTCAATATTTCAAAGTACTATAAATTTCCTTTTTAGAACTTAAGAAAACTGAAAAAATCAAAACGTACGGGCATAGTAAACAATGTGAAGATTCCATGAAAAAAAATCACTGAAATCGGACAATGTTAAGACGTAGAAAAGAGTTTTCTCTTTTAGTACGGAAAGTAATAGCTATGCAATTCTCTTAATAATATAACAACACTGCGTAAGATAGGTACAGTGTTTTTATATATGTTGCAAATGAATTGTACTAAAAGGTTTTTTGATATATGTTTATGAGATATATATATATATACCCTAGCGTACATATATTTTGGGTGGTATATTTTTCTTATACTTAAGGCGCTGTCAGCTCAGCGTTTCATTTTTCTTTACTTGAAATCAAGCAAGCGCATCTCGCAAAACGTTAAAAATTCATAAAAAAATAATGAAAAAAATAATCCGTCAATGTATGTTATTAAAATTGCTATTTTATGATATGTGTTTCATATCAAATATAACAGTGAATAAAGATAAAAACTGTTTTAAAGGTGAAATTAAGTGGTATGTTTGAATTTTTTAATGCACTCTAGTATGTTAAAATATGTCTTTAGTTCCGTCAATGTGTACTTAGAAGTCTTATAAATGTCACATTATTTTTTGTAGTTTTAAATTAATCGCCGCTTATGAGATAAACTACTTTAAAAACCCTCATTTTATCGACATCGTGATATGACAGCACCTTAAGGTGCCATATACATTTTATCAAGAAATAGGACTTTAATACCTGTCAACGGAATAACAAAAAAGTGTACATGCCCTTACAGTAGACTGGCAGTGTTTCACAGTGTTCTTGGTACGGCACCGATCCTGTACAACCTTTTGCCGAAATCGATTTTGGAAACGGAGTATGTTAGGTACTTAATTTAAGAAAAAGATCCTTGCAAATGTGACTAATTATTATAATACGTAATACGATTTAAGATCAATAATTTGTTATAAACACGTCCCTATCGCATCCTTCTAGTTATTTTTTTGATAAATGTTGAACCAATTAAGATGAAAATTTCCGTTCGCAATCACCTCTGCACGGCTACGAGTTATGCCTTAAAAATATTGATGATAGATTTTCTTTTGACGCCTTGTGGAAATACAATAGTCAGCGGATTTATCACTGTAGTTGTCATTTGTGTATTTTGAAACATAAATTACCTCATCAATTTTACAACTTTGGCTAAATGTATTTATTTAGTACCGGAAGAGTTGACGGCAGATAGTTTCGTTAACCGAGAGGTTTTACCGAGAATCAGTTAATTATTAGAATGACCTGCAGCAGGCCTAGACAAAATTCAAACAGGCGTGTTTCCGCACAGGCTACAGACAAACAATGTGTCTACGAACTTAGCGCGACGTCACGTGACTTTTCCACAGGTAATGCCATTTTGAAGTTGTCGTTTGGCGTTAACGATAACAGAAATATCTTTTGTCTAGGCCTGGGTCGTTTTCTTTTCCATATGACCTATTTCCTATTGAATAAAGTAAAGCAATCCTTTAAGTATAATAATGATAAATAGATACATATACAATAAAGACAGCAATATTAATAAATAAAAAAGCGTTATTAGTGTCAGAGTTTCAAGGGCACTGTAGCAAGTGAAATTAAATAATGGGTGAAAGAGACTCCAAACCAATGTCTCGGGTTGACGAGCGCAGTGCAGTGCCACGCAAAGTTACAGTTCTAAGCTCGGGGGGGGGGGGGGGGCACAGTGGGCCAAGCACGAAAATCTGTATTCAGTATAAACTATGAGCTATCTGTACCACTATCGTACTAGATGAATGACAGTTTGTACTAAATACGTTAAGGATGCGATTACGTTACACTTTAACAGATTTTCGTGCTCGCCTCACTGCAACAGATACCTGCAAGCGTATCATCTTACAGCTTACCATCAGGCGCGGAACTTGCCCGTGTCGTCACTTAATTGCATAAAACAGCAAACAATACGTAACTCAAAGCGTAGGTACATACAGCATTACGTATAAACTGCGAATTCTACATATATCTAAATTGCCCCGTATACACTAAATTGTCACTACCATTTCTCTTTTAATTTATCTCTATTATCTATATATCTAAAATATCATCGATAAGATTTATATATAAAATGAATTAAGTTTTTCCTAACGTTGTTATATCCACAGTCCAAATGTTTGTAAATATGTGAAGAAGTATTAATTTGAGTATTTATTTAATTAGTATCAATCACATCAAACTGATCAGCTGATCGAGTAAACAGAACACCTAAATACATATAAAACAATAGTAATAAAGACTTAAATAGGTACATACCTACCTATTTATTAGTAAGAGGATAAGATCTTTAGCTTTTCGAGTAGTAGTTAATTCTAAGATCAGTGTCAGTCGTCACTTATGAGTTTATCTCACCGAGTTCTTATCGTTTGTTCGATCGTGGCTAATCGTAATCACTAGGTAGGCAGTAGGCACCTACATACATACTTCACCACACGAGTAGGATACTAAGTCCAGAGTAGGTATCTACAACACGTGACATGCATATTGCATGCAAGATGGTATGATAGGTATGGAACGTCTACGATGGATTAACTATGGTATAACGAACACAACATGCAGACGTACAAATGATGATGCGAGAGAGCGCTAGAGGGCGAGTATAGAAATCATGCAATGGAGTGGCTCGTGATGATAACAGTGAGAAGCGCGTGACGTCACTCGGCGTGACAGCGGTAGGCGCGCGGCGCCGCCAGCCACGGTCTCGGACCAACTGAAACTCACCGAAGCCGAGTGTGAGGAACGCGAGTCGCCGCTCCCTTCCTCCTCCTTCGGGAGGTCGCCCATCGGATCAGCGGCCAGCAAGTCACTGGCGCCGACCCGGTTTCGGCGCCGGCTCGCGACTTGCCCCACGGGCGGAGAGTGATGATTCATTTCATGAACGGTTAGGCTCTGCTTGATGTCCGCGGTGAACGTGCACTTCGAACACACGAAGCTCCCGGTCCCGCCGTGGTTCTTCATGTGACGATCCAAGTTCCATTTGTATGGAGTGCGGAAGTCGCACATCGTGCACTTTATCATCGGCATGGAGTGGTACTTGACGTGCTTCGTGTATCTAGCCTTTATATGCGTGACGTAGTTGCACTTGTCACAAGAGAAAAACTTGCTCTTTCCTTTGGGTCCCGAAGAGAGAGCGACCCTGATATCGCCATCGTCGGCGCGCTCGGACGGATCGTCGCCGTCGTCGTCCATCTGAATGTCATCGCATTCCTCGATTTCTTCGAGTAAATCTTCCATTCGCTCCATGTTATCCGGCGGACTGTTGGGAGCGAGAGGTTCCGTCTCCACTCTAACCGGAGGCTCAAATTCAACTTTAACTGCCGAAGCTGAAGGCAAGGGCGAACCTCCGTGCACCATCTTCATATGTCTCAGAAGCTTCTGGTGGTGTCGCGAGGCATATAAACAATGTTGACACTCGTATATTTTGAATCTGCCGAAGTGAACGTCGCGCGTATGCAAGAGATAAGCGCGCGGGTTTTGCGTATAAAACGTGCACTTGGTACAGTTATAGTTCCTTCTTATCTTGCAATGCGGTAATTCGAAATCTTCCGCAGTGTCGGAAGAGGCCTCCGAGAGGACGTCAACGCAGAAGCGGCCTTCGAGGGGACGCGCGATAGCTGTGACCTCGCCGACTAGCGCGCTCAGCGGCGAGGACATCTGCTGTAGCATACTCCGCTGCAACAAAACAATACTCGGTGTCGGTTAAACGTGGAGGAGGGCGCGAGGGGTGCGCGCGTGTGGCGTGAGGCGCGCGGGACGCGGTACGCGTTGCAGACCGACACGTGTGCGGTGCGCGAGAGCGTCGCCGGCTGAATGAGGCAGGCATGAGTGAAGCGCTCCGCTCCGACTCTGCGCTAGGCGCTAGGCGGCGGCAGTGGCGATGGCGGCCGGCACCGCGGCAAGCAGCCAGGAGAAGCGGCGCGGCTGAGGCCCGAACGCCCGAAGGCGCGTGGGCGCGGTCGCGCGGCGGAGGGTCGTTGTCACTCCGGTCGGTTGTTCCCAAGCGTCCTCTTCGTCGACAGCGCTAGGGGAGCCGCGGCCGCGACCTCCACTCGCCTTCGTACGGACTAATGAGCCGGCGCGCTTCGCTGTTATCACGTCATTATTTAGTGCACGTGACCTCGATGATAATGAGCGGATTATGCATGTATCATGTGAGAGCTATGCTCAAGCACTTGCATAAGTATCCAGGTAGGTTAGGCGTTGTATAGTAGACGTTAGTATAGTAAGAAAAAGAAATGATTAATATTTGGTTCAAGAAGAAGTCTAACACCATCTACAGGCTATATTATATGAAAAGTTACAAACATAGAGATGATACCTAGTTAATTTATATTATTAGTATAATTATACGCCTAATTATGTATGTAGGTTATTGTAAATCAAACAATTACTCATAGGTCGGACAATCACCGAAGGTCAAGGGAAAATTAGAGACCAACGTTTATTTAGTAAGACAACTAATTACTTATCGATATTTGTAAATGCATTACTTTTTTTAACTAAATTATTCCTTAAAATTACAATAGGTATGCAATCTCGATACATTTTTTTATATTAATTTCGTAGCATATTTTGTCGTAGTAGCTTCTACATGAAATGCGTTGAAGTCTTTTGTAAGAAAACTTGAATTATGTTTGTATGCGGTATTGAATAATCGTATGTTTGTAGAGTCAACAAACAAATACTTTAGACATATTTAATGTACGAGTATTCATAACTAGTAGGCATAAACATTCTAACTGTTGTCTCTCAGTTTATCTATGAAAATCTAAAAAAAAATTATGTATGTAAAGAAAAACAGCAGTTTTGATAAAAGGAGAGATGTGCATTCCATCAACACGCAAAATAAGCACAAGCTATCCGTACATGTAACGCGTCTCCACAGAATAAGTCATTCTTTTATGGGACAATGTATACGATTCTATAATAAAGTTCCCAATGTTATCCAAGATTTGCCTATTAATAAGTTTAAAATTACTATTAAAACTACACTCTGTCAAAAAGGTTATTACAAAATTTCGGATTACTTGGAGGATAAAACAGCTTGGGACTGATCACTCCAGGATCTATCTACTTGTGTACTAAGTTGTCAAAGTGTAGCGTGTCTTGCCCTACTGATACCGTTATTATGTTCTCTATTGTAAGGCAACACACTGGAGCTAATATTTGTAGTACCTAGTAAAAACATTGTAAAACCATCTATATAAAAAGAATGGCCCTGAGTTTCTTGCCGCTTCTTCTCGGTAGGCTCTATATATTTTGGAACGCGGCGGTAGTCTTTAAAGTACA
The DNA here is from genome assembly GCA_917880725.1 of Selenia dentaria. Lineage (NCBI taxonomy): Eukaryota > Metazoa > Arthropoda > Insecta > Lepidoptera > Geometridae > Selenia > Selenia dentaria. The sequence continues at coordinate 8,601,167 of OU862882.1, read as the reverse complement.
TTATAATGAAAAATTGACGTTCATAAGTGCGTCTTTGCCTAAATTGAATAAATGATTTTGACTTTGACTTTGAGCCGTAATGATTATGTAAAACCATAGTAATATACTGTTACCGTCGTAAAAGGTAACGAGCAAATAATATTATTGAGATAAAGATGTATTAGAACGTATGAGATGGTTTGGTAGCTAATCAAAAAGCTTCTTTTGGCGAGTTACTATGCTATGCTAAAGTCGTTAAATTATAGTTTTTATTATTTGATTAGTTAAGGAACAAGCAAGAGACTCACCTGGCGTTAAGCGGTAACCTCTGCCTATAACATATGCATTTCCTTCACCCATACCTTTCAAACCGAAACACAGTAATGCGTACATTACTGCTTAGCGGTATAAATAGAGGTGGCATTACTTCCCTAAACGAACTCGTTCATGAGTTCTACTGCTACTTAGAGAATAAGTACTGCAAGTTAGATAAACAATATAAAATTGTTTCAACGTTAAAAATAAGATTCGCCTCGTTGAGTGTTCATTGAATATGACATTTTTGTATGGGTTTGGTGATATTTTCTCTGTTCCTATTATTCATTTACGTAGGTATTAATCTGTCCGAATCAGCAAGACTCATTCGAGTTAAGTTTCATTCATAAATCTATTGTTATTTTTTGCGCTGATGCGGACGGGTTAAAAGAGTCATAGATGAGTCCTTGAATTCTTTGTGTCGCGTAATTGTTAATTTGTTAAAGTCAAAGTCAAAATCATTTATTCAATTTAGGCATCAAAGACGCACTTATGAACGTCAACTTTTCATTATAATGTACTTTAAAGACTCTACCGCCGCGTTCCAGAATATATAGAGCCCACCGAGAAGAAGCGGCAAGAAACTCGGGGCCATTTTTATTTAGATGTTTACAGTGTTTCTACTTAGGTACTACAAATATTATATACACAATATATGGGTGGCAGAGTGACAGCCAGCCAGAAGTGGAGTATTCCAAGCATCTTTATCTTCTATATAAGGTCAAACTTTACAGTAATCTTTTTTTATTAAAACGTTTTTTACAGTCAACTTGAATTTGCCCTCTGTGAGCTCAGTTATGTGTTTTAGGATTTTATTGTAACAATGCACACAGTTTCCTAGGAATGACTTATTAGTCTTCGTTACGTAACAATGATAATTCAGGGGTGCGTTCTCAGGCATTCCGAAATTTTAGCACAGTAATAATGTACCACACTATGTTCGAAACGATTATTTTATGAGTAAATGAGTACGTACATTTGTTACTTCTTCACGTTACAATGACTTCACGGTTTTGGACGTGATTCGGAATGTTGATAGTGTATATCCCGGATTAACACGAAAACTACTAGTAGGTACTACGAGTATTTGTCTCGATTACCGTTTTTAGTCCACGCGGTCGAAGTCACGAGTGATGATAGGTATAAAGGAATATTATATTCCCCGTTTATGGACTCCTTTAGAATAAAAATACCTACATACGTAGTAAACTATAAGTGTTTAATAAGTAGTTTTTCTTACGTTTCTCTACGATTGGATATAACTTTGTGAATTTTGGAGGTCACTTTTATTTCAAAGTACGAGTATACTTATAGTATGTGAAATGTCATTAATTAATGTTACGTAATCATTAGGCAATTCAAAGATAAAGTAACCACCTGTTTATCTTTGTTCAAAACCAAATGCGCAAAATGTCTAAGGAAAATGTCTTCGCAGAGCACACCTACACTGTTTTGCCTCCAAGAACGTATCATAACTATTCATTGTACTTAGTACATGTAACGTAAGATTATCAAGTAATAGTGTGTTTCGACGGAGAGACGTTGCCAGGAGAAAAGGAGATAAAAATGACATGTGAAGTGAAGCACTTTAAGTAGGTAGAAGGCAGCTGCCGGACGTGCCCTGGTGTCGGTCCGCGGGTTGAGGCCGGCGGCGCGGGGAGGGACGCCAGCCGGCAGACAAGTCGACAGGGTCGGAGAAGGCATCTCAACCGGAGCACAATGGAAGCGGCGCGCCGCAGGGGGAGCCCTCGCAATCGATATGCCGTCGCTAAGGTCCGATGGCCGCTGCGAGCGGTGTGGAGCGCTGCAGAGGCGGATGCCCCTTGCCCCGCGCGCCTCTCCTCCGCCCCGCGCCTACCACACCTGCTGTGTATTTATAGCGCGCCACAGCCGGGGATGCAGGGATGCCTACCATGGCCGTCGCCATCTACCTAGAGATACAACCGCGTATCGCCGCCGCCGCTCGGTCGGCCGCGCCCGTTGCGGTTGGTGACGCCCGTCTGTTTATTTGTCACAATGAACACGAAAATAGCACGCACTCGTCAGGCATCCTGCTAGTGCTTGGTGCGCTCTTCGCAATGTGCTCTCCCGAACCTAATACACCTACAAATATGTCGTAATACACATACATTTGTATTGTAACTTCGATATATCTACTATGGGTATACTGCACCGTATATGTATTATTTACTTCTGAGGCCGTAGCACTAACAATTTGCGAAAAAGTATTCGTATTGTAAGTCAACGCGGCACGCTTCGACGTACAAACTATTAGTTGTCTGTGTCACAGTTGCCCTAGATAACTGACAGTTTGTACTGTTGCACGTGAACGATACGTTATGTTACATCGCAGCTATTCGTGCTAGGCCTACCGCCGGCGCCGTGCGATTCTCTAAAAGCAAATATCGTTGCATCTTTGACAAAATCCGGGAAACAAATGGGGAGATGACAAGAAACGTTGGAAAAACAACCTTATATACAAGGGGCGATATCTCATAATGTATTTGACATCAGTGAGCTCGTTGACGAGCGCATCGACCAATCAAAAAAATGAGAATCGCACGGCTGTGCTTAGACTGTGACATAACAGTTGACATTGACTATTACAAGAACGTTTTACTATAGCATACAGTAACAATAAAAGCACAATATGTAAATAAAACGTTTTCCTTTCACTCTCGGTCCGTTCGAGTCGGAGTCCCGCGACTAACGAGCCGTTTGAAGTTATCGAGGACACTCTTGCTTTCATTTGATGGTCGACTGATTAGATTTTCGTCTATTACATTCCAACACATTCGACTGATGTGAGGTCTTAGGTTTATCTACGAAATTATTTTCTACCGACTTCCAAAAAGGAAGAGGTACTCAATTCGACTGGTTTTTTTTTAAATGTTTGTTACCATACCTTTCATACCTTTGGACTTTTCCGAACCGATTCTCAAATATTTTTTTTTTGAAAGCTAGTGCTTCCCCTGTGATCCCATTTAAATTTCATCAAATTCTGTTCAGTAGTTTTTGAGATACACTCCAATAACTGAATAGAATGGAAGTCGGTATTAAATTTCTCAAATTTTACTTGTCAAGTATTCATTTTAAAAATGTATATTATTTAAGTACCTGTATTATTAATTGTTATAATTAGAGTAAATAGCACGAGTGTTTGACCTAAGATAAGTATGCAATATATAATTTGTAACAACAAAAAAGGTTGTTACCGTATGTCTTAGGGTTATGAATAGCATGATAAATGCGCTACTAATTTGACAAAGAAATATTGGGCAGCAATTATTATAATTCATTTTAGGGTACCTACGTTGTTAATTTTGTTGTTTTGCCTACCTAGGTTAAATCAATCACAAAATAATTTAAAACAACAAAATATGGAGGTAGGCATGAGAAATTTTAGTCAAATCTGGTATGTATTTATTTAGATGGGCGTTACTTGGATAGGCGTTTAATTTTGTAAATTAATGAACCGTTTGAACTGTTACTATACTGGAGGAAGACATTGACAGCTGTAACACAGGTACGACCTAGCACAGTTGTCAATGAATATCAATTGTACCTACTTACCACAGTTTTGTGTTAATTATCTAAATTACATACTTTATTAATTAGAGGTATAGTTAAGATATGTACTTTGTGATCTAAACTGAATAAACATATATTATTATTATTATTATTAGTCCAACAAAGAACCCATAATAAGATTATTCTGCCATCCGTCCTAACTCGTCACAGTCTTATAACGTAAACGTAAAATAATTCCGCCCTTTGTACTTTAGTTTGTAATCTATTAGGGGGCGTCCATAAATTACGTGAGGTGCTTTTTTAATTTTTCTGTACCTCCCTCCCCCCTTGGTGAGATGTCGTGAGATTTTATTCAACCCCCTCCCCCATCCCCCAATCTCACGTGAGATTTTTCAAAATGTGGGATAAAAGAAAATTTTTGAGTAATCTGCATTTAAATAGCGTCAGAACATTTGGCAACGTTGCGTAGCGCACGAGCTTCAGACCATTCAGTAAATTCAAACTAAACTTCAATGCACTTATGTTTTTCATACATACTTATAAGTTAGTTTATTGTTGACAAATTTTCACATTTCATAGTTGAAAAATAAAACAATAATTAAAAAATACTAGCATTCCTGCCATGAGACATAATTTTTTTTTTTGTTCAATCAGAAAAAATATTGCGTGATATTTGTCGAGACCCCCCCTCTCTCCAACGTAAGATTAGATGAGATTTGACTCGACCCCCTCCCCCCCTTAAACACCTCACGTAATTTATGGACGCCCCCTTACTCTGTGTATGTTTTAATGCTGTAACTGGTGTACAATAAAGTATTGTGTATTTATTGTAAACGCATGAATTTTCAATTTATACAATAACTAGCTGTGCCCCGCGGGATTACACCCGCATGGTGATGGATCAAGATGATGATGAAAAGTATCCTAAGTACTAATCTAGAGCATCATCTACCTCCATACAGAAATTTCATCAAAATTGGTCCAGCCTTTTGCGCGCGAAAAAGTAACAAACATATAAATATAGATGATACTGTAATATAATAAAGGTATCGTTATTGTGAATCGTATGAAACATTTTTTTGCTCTACCACTCCTGTTAGTATAAGTATTACTAAATAGCTTATTGAAATTAAACAACTTTAACTTAAACATTGAAATTCATAGAGATAAAAATTCACATCCTCGGACGGGATCCGAACCCGCGTCTTCTGACTCATCGTGTAATACGCCATTGACCAACTAGGCCACCGAGGTTCGGGTCCGAGCATCGAATTTTAACTCTCTATCCGACTTAAACCGTCTCACGGGGACGGTGCGACATCTATTGAACAGCTTTGACAGTACTATCCTATATGACACGGAGAGTCAGAAGACGCGGGTTCGAATCCCGTCTGAGGATGTGAATTTTTCTCTCTATAAATTTCAACGTTTGAGATCGCTAAAGCAAGCGTTAGTGCTTTAAAAAGTAATACTATAAAACTTTAACTTAATTCAACAGATTAACTCGCGTATAATTTTATAGTATTTTATCCTGATGTTTCGAACGCTTTTCAGTGTACATGAACACGGGTAGTTGTTTAATTGTAAGTTTCTTGTTAAATTTCGTGTCAACTTGTTAAATTTCAATGTGTAAGAATTGCGAAAGCCTACATCATTAACTCTTTATATTTACTTATATTATACTACTTATATAGAGGCAAAACAGTAAAATACTACTGAACCCAAAGCGAAGCCCGACGTACTCTTAACAAGTTATATAATAATCACGAAAGTAATTAGATTAAGATTTTGAGTGTTTCAACTAATGACATTAATATTGTCTGAGCTATAAAAGATAAATATGTAAACTGCTTTAAGCCAGGTGCGTGCAGAGTTGCATGAACACCAGGTGTGCCCTGCGGCTTCGCCTTGAAACCAGATTAATTGAGGCATACAACCATCCCAGTCTTCGCCCCACGCGTGACAAGCAAAGAAACATATTGAGTTCTATTTTAACCGACTTCCAAAAGCAAGAGGTTCTATGTTCAACAGATTATTTATTTTTTTAATTCACCAATTTCACCCCCATTTGTGGACAGATTCTCAAAATTTTATTTGTAAGAGTAGGTATACTTCCGAGGGGTGAATTTGATTTTGATATTTAATGATGAATTTGATATTTAAATGGGACCACCCATTTAAATATCAAATTCGGTCAAACGGTTTGTGAGTTACATGCCAATAACTGCAGTGTTTCGTTTTTCTTGATGTTATCGTTGTTGACGGTGAATGGCCATCGATCCCGTATTAGTAGCTAATAGCGTAATGGTCACTAAAACCGGCGAAAAAAAATATTTTAACAAAAAATTCAAAACCGACTTCGACACTAAAAATTGTCCGTTAACCTGTCGAATCGGTTCCATACGAATGTTGTGATAATAGGTACTTATGAACTATCATGGTACCGACTTCAACAAGATATTTCTCACTTTTAGTGTTGAAGTCGGTTCTATTTTTTTGTATATTTTTTCAGTTGTGTAAAAAAGTTGCATTATAAATCTAGCATACGCTTTTGCTCACGTGGTCATTTTATGGCAAACAAGAAACGGGCCGCATGATGGTAAGCGTCCATCGTCGTATATGGATATCCGTAACACTCGGGGCATCACAAATACATCGCCGACCTTTGACTCGAAACTTGTTAACAAAATATAATATACATAATTAGAAATGCTGATTTGTTCGTATTATTATCGTGTTCAAGTTTTTTTATATTTTATCAACTAGATACCATACAGTCCAGCCGTGCGATTCTTTAATGATTCGTCGACGAGCTCACCGATGTCAAATACTTTATTAGATATCGCCCTTGTACATAAGGTTGTTTTTCCAACGTTTCTAATCATCTCTTCATTTGTTTCAAGGATATTGTCAAAGATGCAACGATGTTGGCTCGTGCTTTGCTTATGTGCAAGGGCCATATCTCAAAGTATTTGACATCGGTTAGCTCGTCGACGAGCGCAACGACAAATCATTAGAGAATCGCACGGCTGCGTCGGCACAGGCAACTTTGCAACTGTTTAATTATAATGTGGTAAATGATAAACGACGTATGTAGTGTAGAATTATGGTATATCACATTTATAATTGCGACAGTTTATGAGTGAGCATGTGAAGGCGAGTTTATGTGAATGAGGGTGTGTATTGCTTTACGCTGAAATGATTCGACGGATATAGATGAAATTTGGCACCGAGATAGCTTAATCCTAGAGGTTTTACATTTACTCGTAAATTACACTTTCTATCCAGATTCAAGTTTCCGATTATAACTCTAACTTCGTTCTACAGGGAGTAGGCCGCGGGCAGATGCTAGTCACACATAAATTATAAAGGCGAAAGTTTGTGAGTGTACTTGCATGTTTTTTACTTCTTCACGCTCAAACGGCTGGACCAATTTTGATGAAATTTCGTATGAGGCGCTGGATTAACACATAGGATACTTTTCATCATCATCATCCATCACCACACGGGTGTAACCGCGAGGCACAGCTAGTACCTATATTATAAAGGCAAAGTTTGTGAGAGTATTTGTATTGTGTGTTTGTTGTGACTTTTTCACGCTGAAACGACTGCACCAATTTAGATGAAATTTGATATGGAGGTAGATTAGGCGCTAGATTAACACATAGAATTTTCATCATCACTATAATCATCCACCACCACGCGGATGTATCTGCAGTTAGTTAGATATGAATGGGAAAAATTGTGAATGAGTAGTGGTTTTTTTATTGTTATCTTTCACGTGAAAAGGCTCGACAAATTTGAGTGAAATGTAAAATAGACATAGCTTTTGCCCTGTAATAGCATTCACAACGAGACGGGCAACTCGTGCGCGTGATGGTACGCAATATCACTTTCAGTGCCACCCAAGAATGCCGTTTTCTGACACTGCACTGCACTCATCACGAGACACTGAACTCAAGACTTTGCAGTATTACTTTTTAAAGCACTAACGCCTGCTTTAGCGATCTCAAACATTGAAATTTATAGAGAGAAAAATTCCATCCTCGGACGGGATTCGAACCCGCGTCTTCTGACTCTGACTGACAGTCAGAAGAAGCGGGTTCGAATCCCGTCCGAGGATGGAATTTTTCTCTATAATGTTCAATGTTCAAGTCGTGTCTCGTTTACCCAGTACGCTACAGAATTTTTGGCATTATGCTGGTCCCAACCAACCCCAACCAGTTTCCTCCCCTCTTGCGATATACATGTCGACTGCGCGGCGGCAGGTCCCTCACTAATTACATAGAACGGAAGCGGAGTTTTTGCTACAACTGCGATATTGTTGTACCCTTCGCAGATTAAGAATTGCACTAGTACATATTATCCTGTCTCAACATCGTAAAAGGTGATATAATACTAGGCTTGCCTCTATCACATGGAAAACACGCTGGCGAAATGTGGGTACTTATTCGCTCTTGCCCTTCAGGGATAACTTGAATTTTGAGACTCTATTAGAAATGTGAAAGTTTGTGAATGAGTGATGATGACAGGCAGTGCTTGAGCGGGCGTGTTTGTTACTTCTTTACGCTGAAACTGTTAATTACATCCAAAAGGATGATAACAGTTTTTACCTAGAAATAGCACATGTGCTACTTTTTACTACAATTCAAGGGGTATTCTCCCGAGAGATAAAAATAACCTTATTCGCGCACGATGTCGCGGGCAGGATCTAGTATGTAATCCTGTTAAAACGATCGCATACGGACTTGTAACGCAATAGTAGAACAAGTACGCATCATTAAAACATCTGCCCGTAACACATACCTATAATATGTTACTAACGTCCGTCGCCTCCCCGCTGGTCCCTCGCATTCAGAACAACGCTTAACCGCAAGTAAGTAGGTACGTACTGACTCCGATGTAGGTGTGCTATAGCTGCATATGTGGAAGTGTATCAGAGTTGTTTGTGTAGCAATGTGTTGGTATCGGACTGTTTCGTCATTTGTTTGCAGCCTTCTTGTAGAGTCGCTTACTCGATGGTAACGCAGACATTCCAAGCGTGACTAACCGCACCGTGCCGCAGCCGAGACGTAGGTTGGTACCTGAGAAGCGCTCACCTCGGCGTGGCCTCGACACTAACTGACCACCTCTTGAATTCAAACCCGTTCCTGTCCTTATATGTAGCCTCAAGCACAGAATAGAGCGACATACGTTTCGACGCTACTTTAAGAGTTTTAATCTGATGATGAAGGCGTCAGTTTTAAAGGTGCAAGCGGTATAAATGTTTTTGAAACAACTTGATACCATGTATAGTGTGGCTAGTTATGTTTAGATGTTGTCTTCATGTGTGGGGAATATGCATTTATGCATCTGCATATGAAGGCAGAATCCCGCTCATTTTGTGGCCTTGAGCTCCGATATCGTTTTACCTAGGAAAGTACCTATGTGTTTTGTATATACATCTCTTAGGATGAGTGAGAGTAAAAAGCTCGCATATTTTGACACTTAGCTTGATACCATGCGAACCAACTAATGGTAATATGCTAGAAAATATATTTTATTCTAGAATATTTGTGAACGTAAAACATTATAGGTAGGTATACCTACACGTCCGAGAAAATTCCATTTCAGAAAATGCATTACTGGCAGTCCCGAGATCTCTATAAAATAGGACAGAAGAGTAGTGACCGAGGCATAAGAAGGCGATCGCAGCTCTACATAGGCACCGTAACATTGTGGTACACGCCATGGATTACATTGCCAGCCAGCCAGCTAGACAGTATAATAAAGACCAGTGGCGTGTTAGATCTACAAAGTGTTATACTAGCGTATGTTACAATGTACCAACGTATTTCTGACTCAAAAAGCCTGAAAACGTTCGAAGCACGATGACTACTGCTTACCAATTATCACCATGTATGCAGCCACGTTTATGTACATTCGCAGAGTAAGTACTAACGTAACGCATAGATATGTACCTATGTACCTATTTGCCTACAGCATACAAGATATATAGCAAGACACTAACACATACAATACGCCGCCTATTAGGAGTTCGATAAGAATGCGCGCCGCGTTCTTGCCTTCAACAAAGTGTAGGTAGATGTTCAGTACCAAAACGGTGGTAAGTGCGAAATCATGCAGATAAAGCATGTTAGTGTAACTGACAGGTTTAAGCTGCATTAGCACCGAAGATAGGTCTAATTTATCCATACATTTTATAGCAACGATATGGTGCAGCGACGGACGTCGCCGATGCGGATTTTGCGACGCAAATAATTTGCGCGCCAATTGACCTTTCGTCGGACGTTGTCAGCTGAGTGCGGCGGCAGCGGTGGCGAGCGCGGTCGCACCGGCTAGGCGGCTCCAACACGCGCTATATATAACTGTGCGACAACACGCCACACTGAACACCCGCCAGGGGCCGGCTACGTAGGCAGTTTTCCTTTATCACCCGCCCGACAGCCTCTAGCCTGGATTTTACGGAAGCTTTGCCAGAGCCACCGCTCCGCAGAGACGTAGGCGACGGGATGTCGACCCACACCACCCTCCCGGGATCGATACAGATGGTCGCCGCAAGAACACCCTGCCTACTCTACGGGGAGATGTACTCGTATAACGTACGCGCTTCTAAACGTGTCGACGACGTTTATCGGATGCGGCAACTGCCATAGATAGCTCTAGAGTTATGCATTATTTATTAATTATGTCGCCAGACCTTGTATTGTAATTGAATAGTTTTTTATCTTCAGCAGTGTGGACGCAAAGCGATTTTTTATTATGTTCTTCATGACCGCCGCCACTGCGCCATTTTCGGATCTTAGCGGCTAATTTATGAACAATTGACTCCTCAACACCTAAAGACAAAGATAGATGTTACGACACCCGACCTGCTGTCAATGAGCACGAGTGTCACCGGTCAAACTGGTAATTAACATGACCTTGGGACCCAGCGGTAGCGATGCACTGCGCTCACGTACTGAGTAGCGCACAATGAAAGGAGTGCAGCCGGCTTCGATGGCCAACCGTGGCAACAGTGCTCTCAAATGGAATTCGTACCGAGCGGCGGGTGGCGTGCGCTGTGCTCATTCAAAGATGGCTGCGATAAGGCGCAGTGACGCTCCTCGGGCGCGGGCGTCGTGTCGGCGGCTTGGGTGTGTGCGTGCCGGTGTGCCGACGCCGGCCGTCCCTGGCGGTCCCCGGTCCCCGGACCCCGCGCTCCTCGCACTCCCCGCGGCTGCACGTTCCGCAACATGTGCGGCGGTCGGCGGCGGCTTCGCTGAACCATCGGGTCCGCACCACACGGCCGACCGCAGCCGCTCTCGTGTCGGTCCTCCCACGACGAGGCCCGCTGATAATGCGCCTTATCTAACCACCAGATAGCAGAGGTGCTGCTCGCTCGCTAGGTGTCACGGACGCCGCGCTCCGCCCGCGCGGACGTCAGCCTGGGTCGCAGTCACGGCGACATGTTACCGACACTTTAGCGGTATACTCATAATGAGTCAATAATGATAACTTGCTATGGTTTCCAATAACAAACACCCCATGTAAATAGATAGAAGTCTAGGTATTTGCGTTCTTATTCGAAAACAACATTTGATATCTTACGTAATTGTGCACAATATGCATTATGTCTGTTGTACTTAGTTCTAATGCGCAATTCGCATTGTAAAATAATTTCGAGTTAATGATACTCGTGTACCCAGAAGACAGATGACATCTCATGTGTCATGTAGGTACGTACGTACATATGCGGTCCGGTCCGGTGAGATGGCAATGTGTTTTTCTCAAATGGACAATCAAGACACCTACATTATGTTAAGTCCAAACTGGGTACTAACGAAACGTCTCACACAGCCCAGCTCGTCTATGCGCTATTCATTAATATATACATTGTATATGGCTCAGCCACAGAACACCGCCTCACCAATCCCTTTCTCATAGTTTTGTCGTAACCTCTACGATAAACCCACAATTATATGTAAGAAGAAAAGGAAACTGAATCATTCGAACATCTCATGACATCTCTGCTTCGCATTATAGCATAGATGTGAAATGTGACTATATTATAATATTTATCTTACTCGTATATAGTTACCGTCTATAAAAGACATAACTCTACAAAAATAATGGTAGAGCTATGACTGAAAAAAGTAAATCCGCTGCTAAATAAAGGGATGTTTAATATTTCAAACTAGTGCGTGTTTACACCGACTAAAATGGTTTCATATTTACACTGGGCTGATACACTTCAAGGCCTTAAAATCTACTTGAAAATTAATACTTTTTCACAGGAAATAGACGAATGAAAAATCTTAATGTAGTACTTGAACTTCTGACCCGGCATGAAATAATACCGCAAAATGTTTTTCTTGGCAAATTTACAAGTTCCCAAACGTTCATATGTTTCGAACATTTTGATTTGTACACTTGGTGACCCTTGCTTCGCGTACTAGGCATTCTAAAAAATACTTTGGTATTCTGTGAGTACAAAGTACTTACCTACTACGAGATTAGTACCTACTTAATTAGTAGGTACTTATCTAAAAGATTGATGACGTCTAACCATTTAAGTGACTAGCCACTAAGATTAAACGTATTAACTGTTCAATCCCCCGTTAGGGCATTGCCAAAAGTAATCGATTGAGCAATAAACCCACCCGCCCACATGACAGTGTGCGTGTTGAAGGGAGCAGAAACCCAGGAAAGCGGCCGCAACGTGTCGCAAGAAGCCGTTGAAGTAACTTAAGCGCAGCAAATTATCAGGGTCGAGCGCCGACGACGACGCCGCTGCCACTCCGCCTATCTATAGCTACCTCTACAGACTAAGCTATATGTACTTGTACACGGGCGAGGCGAGGGGACGACGCCCGTCCGCTTCGTGCCGCTCGCTGTCTGCTCACAACACGGAAAAATACGATCATGGTCTTGGCAAAGGACGGCCGCTTCACGACGAGATCTCACAACAAAGACGTCCAACAAACCGCGGACACTTCCCAGAAACGGGTGGCCGTAGAATCAAGAGGTGACTTTATTATTGTTACAAATTCATTTGCACACGTCTGCGTAACCGTAAAGGTATATCGCATATCATTTGTGGATTTCGACACCGTCGTCGCGTCGCACGTCAGAAGTGCAGAGGCGACAAAGACGGTCCTATTTAATTCTTCGATTAGATCGTTAGTCATCGCGACTATACGAGCCGATGGTGGTCCGCCATATTGAGGCGTCTGCCTGGAAACGAGTTTTGATATGAACAAGCGCAGGCAGCCGGCTGCCAGCTGCTGCCGTGTCAGGTGGTGTGCGTCCTCATACAAACATAAGAAACACCTATTTACCAACACTTCGTGTTTCACTTGCAATGGGTCGGTACTCGTGACGATCACATGCCAACACTAATTAAGGTGGAGCGGAGTCAATTAGGTACCGGCACGATTGTTCATGGTGGCGACAATCGCTACCAACAATTCACAATACATAACCTAAGATAACAGTTTATAAAGAAATAAGATTTTTCCTACACGCGCGTGCATTTAATCGAGTTGTCATCGACTCGATTATATGCATCTTCGAGTGAAGATCACATGGTCTACAACTGCGTAACAAGTTTCCGTCAAATATAAGGTTATATAGCAGTTAGACTGAGTAAGCAGCGAGTTGGCTGATTACAATGATCTTATATTAAAAAGATAAGATCGTTGGCTGATTACATTAGATTATTCAATACAACCCCTTCATCGGCCGGAAAATTGCGGTTGATAACAACAACAAGCTGAAACACTGCAAAGTTTGCGGGCATCTGTTTTTTTATTCATCACAAACGGCAACACGGTAAACTATTTTCTATCCTGAAAGACCTTCCCGTTGGTAAGCCATTTTAACCGCAAGTGGAGCCGCGGTATGCGGCTGTACTGACAAGATTAAGAAGGGCGAAGATTTCAGTAATAGAAAATATGAAGAGGACTTCGACTAAGGACAATATGCTATGCACAATTTGTATACACATTCGGAAACTCTACCGACTCTATACGGGTCACAATGTGATCAGTGAGTACAAGCAAAGTGTGCATAAAAGTATTAATTTATTTACAGGAAAAGGTTTGTGCGTCGTGCACCACCTAACCTATATAGAATAGGTATTCAGCAGAATGGCTTTAAATAAAATGGCAACGTTTCGTTATTTAGATGGTGTGGTAGCGTTCGCCGCCACAGTCTGCGCCGCGAGGCAGTGAGGTCACCGCAAATGTGAGGCGAGTGCGACGCCCGTCGAGCGCTTCACGTCTCGAAAAGACGACAACACAACTATATGGAATGGAGTCAGGCCGAGCGAGCACGCATACATTACGTGCCGCCTACAAGCAATGCGCAGCGGCGGCGGCGGCGGCGGCTGCCTATCTGCGATTATTGCGCGAGCAGTCCAAGTACTGTGTTCGATATAGCACATACACACCACTGCCAAAGAGCGTGCGACGCGCGACGTTCCTCATTGTTGGCTTGATGCACGCCGGCTGACGTGGACACGAACGACCTCTTTTCATTTCAGTGACATCGCGGACGCGCCACTCCAGAAGGATATACCTCTATAGATAGAATACCTATACGCGTCAGTCGTAACATCGAAGCATCCTCTGCCACTGAAATAACGAGCTTGGGGAGAGCATTTTTCCTTACGACTTCTGCAACTCACAAGCTAAGAAAGTACGAATCTCAACTGATAACTAAAACAAATCAGACTGTATATACACATAATCCATGCTGTTTATGAATTGCATTCGAAGAGATCGCTCTCAGCGATAAGACCGTCTATTATACATACTTATTTTAGATAAATGATTTTCTTTTTGTAATTTGATTATTTTTTGGGTGTCAATAAAGTTTATTTGTATTGTATTGTACATTATTATCAATTTAACGATCAATTATGGACCAAGACAATATGACCTTCATCTATATACGGTATATTTATGTGTAGAAGCAAGACAGTTTATTAGAAGTAGCAAGTGATTAAAACACTAGGCCTATATAGCACGAAAATTGTGTGTAAGTGTAACGTAATCGTGTCGTAGATGTATACATGCAGTACAAACTATCATGTATCTAGTACAACTGTGGCACAGATTACTCATAGTTTGTACTGTATACGTACGATACACTTACCCAAATTTTCGTGCTAGGCCCACAGAAATATTAAGAGTAGTATTGGAGGCCGAGTCGACCACGACCTTTAGAGACTCTTCGATCCCTAAACGTGGATACAGGGTGATTAAATCAGACGACATACTAGTTGGTAGGACTCAGCAAGTGTCCGTCTTGGTGGGTACCACAGCAGTGCCATATAATCTGCCTCAAAGCTTAAGTGCGTAACTAATATTGTGTCAGGACCTGAAGGGCACCATAAGAATTAAAATTACTAGGCGAATAGGGCTAAACAAGAATGTTATGAGGTGAGGAAAGGAGTGCAGTGGCGCGCAAAACTTGCAAGCTTAAAGGTCTAAGTCGCCTTGCAACTAGAGTCATCAGGCATGACGCTTACCATCACGCGAGTTACTGGGCCTATACTTACAGCTTAACACATTACTATTATTTATAATCTTGCATGGAGATAGGCATGCATAAGCAATAAGCATACACGACAACGTCAAAGATAGGTACCTACTTAATTAAGTATTTAAGAGGTGAGGTCTCTAAATAAGTTTCCAATGTTACATGTTCTAAAACTGAACACAAAATACGTAGCTCAAGTTAGTTTGGCCTCACAGAATCCTCAGCAAGGCTATCGCTGATACTGTTATCTCGATAGAAGTCGACAGCCGTGTCAGTTGCAACGGTACACGTGCATGTACTTACCAACACAATTTCAGACAAAGTTTTCTCAAAACAAGAATACAAAAAGGAACAACTGAAAATGATCTTGTTGAATCATAACAGTAAAAAACACGTAAGCACGTACTATCAAAATGTATTGATTTCCTTCTCTTATGTTATCTTCTGCAAAGATATTTTATCATGTGTGACATTCCATTGCAAAACCACCACAATAGAAATATTACTTACAATTAAATTAAAAAAATACGATTACTAGGACTAATATGGTACATAATATGACATTTTCAGCAGAGTAACTTTCCAAAGTGTGTTGTAGTTCAAAATAATTAGATAAGTCGAAGTACTTTAATAAAAACTATATCTGCATTGAATGAGCATTCATTTTTGGAATACATATGCATATCTATATGCGAGATGAAGCCATAAAGAGCAAGTAAAAGAGTTTTACAAACAATTACACGAGAAACACGTAACAGGCGCAATTGTCCGAGTTATGTGCCAAGAACGTCGACTAGTAGGTTCAACACAAGCATAAGAAAAAACTACGGTCGCCCCCTACCAAGAGCCTGCGGGGACCGACCGGCGGGAGGCGCCCTGCCCTGCCTGGGTATATTCGACCATCCGAGCCTCTACATACACCTATCTACAATACATAAGAAACCTCCCGGAGCCGATAATCCATCACAGACAACTTTTAGTCGTTGGTACTTGGCTGTTCTACAAAGATTTTCTGAGAGATTTGTGTCGTGACTCAGTTTGAAGGTAACTTTACGTCATCTCGAGGTCTACGTGTCCGATCTTGCGGGGCAAAGTCATCGCATTGGCAGTGGTTAATCGAATGCCATAATAAATTGATGAATACGAAACAATGTTTCAGATACTGGGGCACTGTGTATCTGGTAAAAACATAGAATACAAATACTGGAATAGCTGTACAGTACAGTACACCATATGGTGTTTATGGTGGTAGGTGCAGTACTTCTCGATTTATGCATAGAAACTTCCAACTAGCAAAAGAACTTGATTGAAAGCTAAATTCACGAAGTTTTTCTATTATCAACATACATCCATAGCGATAATACTGGGTTCACATACGGATTATTATCTGTTTGTGTTATATAATATTATATATTTTAAACTTATGGTAATAGGTGTGATGCATATTATTTCGTTATTATAATGTTATGATCAAATCGTAGTGTTTCAAGCGTAGTATATTTTTTTCAGTTTCTAATTTTCCTCCTAAGGCCATAGATATACTTTTCCGACCCACTAATTAACAAGTACAATTTGAAAAATTTAAAACCGATTCCATTCTATTCAGTTATTGGAGTGTAACTCAAAAACTACTGGACCGAATTTGATGATTAAATGGGACCACACGAGAAGCACCAGCTTTCAAACAAAAAAATAATTTTAAGAATTGGTTCACCCTGTCGAAAGTTATGAGGTAACAAACATAAAAAAATACAGTCGAATTGATTGCCTCCTCCTTTTGGAAGTCGGTAGAAAATGTACCTCGCTCTAATCGTATAATATTCAAGCAGTATATATGTCACAGTCATAGTGATTAAATAGTTATTATACATAATGACTGGTCATTATATATAATATCTACTTAATTTAGATAAAGTGATAATTGACACAAAATTAATCACATTAACTAGCTATTTTAAATAATATCTTCGAAGACTTGGATAATGTAAGAGCACAAGTAGGTATAGGTTAGGTTAGGTTAGGTTATTTTCAATTTTGTTATTAACTTTTACGTTTTCATTTACTATTTTTAAAATCTTATGGTAATAAGATATATATGGATACATATTAATTATAATACATAATTTATGACTCTATTTGTTTTTTACTTTTGACACGGTTTATTAATTTGGCTAACTTTTACCCGCTATGGTGAATAATATCCTATAAGTTAATAACAAAATTGAAAATAACCTAACCTAAGCTATACCTACTTGTGCTCTTACATTATCCAAGTCTTCGAAGATATTATATAAAATAGCTAGTTAATATGATTAATTTTGTGTCAATTATCACTTTATCTAAATTGAGTAGATATTATATATAATGACCAGTCATTATGTATAATATCCAGATTTATTACTTTGGCTGTAACATATACATACATCAAAACATACATTTTCAAGTTATTTTATTATAATAAGACTCTACCAGCCCATTACATTACATGTAATGTTACCATCTACATAATATTTTATATTGCTCTACGAATGGAATCTCTAGAATCGATCGCAATTAGCAATAAGATTTGAACATTTTAAGAGCATTGTTACACGAACCAAATTTTTTGAAGTAGTATTGTTCTTTCTAGTAAAAATGTATCATTGTGGTGTTTTAATAAATTGTTTATCTATAGCTATCTACATGGCCTAAAAGCAAACAACTGATGAAATGTGGGGTGCTTACTTCTGCCGACCACTATTCATAGACTGCGGTGTGAGGCTATGTTCCATGTACATATTCGTAAATAAATAATAACTATGTACCTATTAGATGATAACTGCCAACAAATTAAATAGATAGATAGATAGATAGAACACTCTTTATTTGTACACTACGGAAAACATGAGATATAAAAAAGAACACATAAAATAACAAAAGCATAGTAGTACAAAAGGCGGTCTTATCGATTAAAGCGATTTCTTCCAGACAACCTTTGGTTAGCAAGAATATTATTATTATTTAGAGACAGTGGTGAATAGTATCAGCGTAAGTTTAAAAGTGTGACTAGGTACCTACATGTACCCTAAGCTTAGACAGGTATCTCTGCGTACTACTGAAGTGATTCTAAATAATTCAGAAGATTCGCTGCTTCTGTAGGTAGATAGTCAGTTATGTATAGAGATGTGAACAAGAGCACAGAACCGATGCCCGGCCGGCCGACCCGAGCCATCCCACGTCCGTATCTGTTATGGTATGGTATACCTACCTACCTATAGTGTGATATATAGCACTGGCGCAGGATGTCCCAACCCAACGCTCAATTTCAACATAGTGGGAGGTAACAGGACAGGTCGGGCTTGGAGTGGTCCCTAAGGTCTCATTACAATAGTGAGACTAAAAGTAAGGTGTAAAGGAGGCGAGATTTTGGAGACTACATTACTCTTTTTAAACGGCTTTAAAATTCAGGCGACGTAAATATGGATGAGCCCAGAATATAAAACATTTTAAATACAAATTAAGTACATATAATTCTTACGGGGGAGGCATATATATGTTCAGCAGTGGACGCCCTACGGCTGAGATGATGATGATGATAATCCTTAAGTCAAAGTCAAAGTCAAAATCATTTATTCAATTTAGGCATCAAAGGCGCACTTATGAACGTCAATTTTTCATTATAATGTACTTTAAAGACTACCGCCGCGTTCCAAAATATATAGAGCCTACCGAGAAGAAGCGGCAAGAAACTCGCAAGCACTTTTTGTTTGGTTTGATAGTTTTTAAATGAAACCTATTTTAATGCAAATCATTTGATATATACTTATGTATTGTCATGTTCAAATGTAAAGACTTGATATTAAAATATCATATAGACGAAATTTTGTGAGTATATTGTTGTATATTAGTTACTTCGTCACTCTCAACAACTTGGTATGGATGTAGATGAGGCGCTGGATTAAAACATAGGATACTGTACAGCGTTTGTAAGTATGGCCGAGATTCTGTTGTATTATTCAAGACTTTTTATATTGCTTTCCATCAGAACACCGTCATTTGTTAATATAATTGCGCGTTGCCGGACGCCGATGCGGCGTGGTAAAACGCACCTAGCTGCTTTGCTAAGTACCTACTATATAATGTCGCTTGATGCGACATGATGCGGTATAGAATATACGTACCTACGTACTGGAGATTGTGTAGCAAAACGAGCAAGAGCAGTACAGCTACGGCAGCTGTAGCGCAGCTGCCACGGACGCTCGGGTCGACCGCCAAGCCCCGCCGGCTGACACTGGCATGGTGCAGCGCTCCGTGTCGACAACGGGGAATTATTCAGTCGACTAATGTAGCGACAGCTTTACATTCGATCACGCCAATGCTCAATGCACGAAAATTACATAGAAGATAATTTTCCTTATGTAACCGAGACATATTCTCGTATACTAGCTGACCGCAGAATTTTGTGCGCGTCGCCCTCTAAGTTTTTTGCGTGGAACCCTTATTCTTTTTCTAAAATAACAGTAGGTTATGTTCCTCCTTATAAACAATATTACCAAATATTGAGACTGTATTGTAGTGTTCATAACTTATTATTTTTGTTTTTCTGTTGGATTTCTGTTGTTATTCCTTATTTTAAAAAAATATATTGCTGTTGATCATCCTCAAAATGAAAAATAAAAATGACATCTGCTATTTGAGAGTGAAAGTACAGTCAAAATCATTCCAGACGTTTTGGAGATTAGCCGGAACATTAACACAAATTTTTGAAAAATTGTTTTAGGTCATGTGTTCGAAAAGGGGTAGTTTGTTCCTTGTAAAAAGGAAACCTAATAGCTTCCCCCATAATCTCTAGGGACTAAAAGTGGTTTCAATTTGGAATGTGTAATATTGTAAGAAAATCATCAAATCACCAAATAAATTAATCACTAACATTCTATGAACGCAAGTACAGGCAGTAAAGAAAGTTCGCGCAGAATAAATAAAAGTTTACATTCCGCCTTCGTTTGTATAGTAATTGCTTACTCAAATTCAAATTTTAGTTATACTCGTATGTAATTTAAATACTTTGTGTGTCTTCCTCAAGTAATGATTATGAAATAAAATAATTACGATGCATTTCCATAATTGTTTAAATATAAACATTAGTCTCTAATTATTTCTATTTTATGTCTCGTTGTTCCTAATTGTATGTAAACAAATAAACGTGCTATTAATATTAATAAGTTGCACTTACTTATATGTTCTCATATAGGATGATAAAAAAGTAGAGTTTCCACCTCAGGAGCAACATTATTCAAAGCTCGAGTGACGTACTTTAAATCCCTCGCTTAGCTCTACGCAGCACTGCACTACGCTTTTGTCACCTCAGGACATTCCACAGACTAGCATTTGGTCAAATTCGCTCAGTCACATGTCACATCATCTGTCTACGATGCCCTTTAAATCTGAACGCGCCAATCAAATACTTTTGGATGGTTACCATCAAGACCGACTCTTGATGAATAGGCTTAACTCTTCTGGTGGCATTTTACGTACGTATATTACGAAAATGTTACTGGGCTTATTACCTAGTGGCTCTATGAGCAATAGACCTCGCAAGCATGTCTTTGCATAGCTCAAACTGAATAAATATTCACCACGCACCTTAAATTTCCAACGCCATCTAGTTTCATTTTAGAATACTATAAATTTATGCAATTAATTTTATTTAAAAAATCCAATGACCGGGTCGAGAAAAAAAATTAATATAATTATCGAATCTGCTAACAAGTTTTCACGAGTATCGGTTGGAAAATGCAACCAGCTGTAAAGGAGAACCGGGCATATATAAGGGGATGCGGACATCCGGGCATACGAAAGCATTTTTGCCCAAGCTTTATGTAGAGACGCTTAGGTCGTGCTTCGCAGTCGCTCGGTCAATACTATTATTATAATTGTTATTGTAATTAGACAATTACAATAACAATTATATATGTCTATACTACTTTAAAATATTAAAAAGAGGATATAATTGTATTTTTGGATGTATAGGCTATATTAACATTAAATTAAATACCTTTACATTTTGATTCATCATAAGAGATTCCGCAGAGCGCAGCTAGTTATTGAATATAATTTGATTGTTGACAGAATACCTTTTTTGTAAAATTAATTAGGGTGTAAAATACCAAGGTGATTATTGAACGACACTTCACAATGAATGAATGAATAATTCAAGCCCATAAGAAATTATAAGTAATTATGAAGACCCACTTATAATAATGTCGACAGCCTTTATGGTGCAGTGGTTGAGGCGGTCGGCTGGTAACATAAAAATTGTGAGTTCGGGTTACGCTACGAGACATTGTTTTTAACATCCGACGAAAATCATAAGTACTGATATGAAATCTTTGTTTTTCTTAAACATCGGTAGCGCCGTGGCAGCTAAGAACTGGATGGCCTATTCTGATGGTGGGTTCTTTCTTTTAGACCTTCATAATCATAAATAATAGAAGATAGACGTTCTCGAAATGTAGTGCTAGAGGAAAATGCTTGGAGTATCGTGGACTGAGTTTCGTACAAACGTGTCAATACTCCAAGAACTCGGTATTAAGCAACGTCTATCGGCCACTGTCCTATCCCGTATATTATCGTTCTTTGGACACGTTTCCAGGCGAGACAACGACTCCATAGAGCGCCTAATCGTCCAAGGCAGAGTGGAAGGCACCAGACAGCGCGGTCACCGATGCGATGGACCGACCAAATCAAGTGTGCGGATGGTGGTTCCTTGCATGAGTGCACCAGGATGACCGCTAACAGGCAAAAATGAGGTGACATCGTGAGGCGTATAACTTCTGGCCCAACCAACACTAACTACATGACGATTACGACCGCTCTGTCAAGTGCACAACGAAGAAGAAGAAAAAGAAAAAGAATTATAAATAATCAAAATTACATAACTAGCACGTCAAATGATCAAAATGCTAAATGACCAAAGGCCGTAGCAAACAAACGTAGGTAAAAAGTATTCGTATCGTAAGCGTCAACGCGTCACGCTTCGGCATGCCACCTATGAGTTATCTGTGTGACAGTTGCTCTAGATAAATGACAGTTTGTACTGTTTCACGTGAACAACACGTTACATTACACTTACACAGTTATTTGTGCTAGGCCCACTATACGCGAAATCTATACTTCTATATCTATACTATGTATTATATTACTATAGAATATTATGAAGAGGAACAAAAAAGAAAGATTTGTATGTAAGTATGTTTGTAACGAATAGACTCAAAAAGTACTGGACCGACTTCAAAAGTTCTTTCACCTTAGGAAAACTACATTCACCCTGAGTAACATAGGCTATATAAGATTCATCATCATCATCATCATCCATCACGGCGCGGGTGAAACCGCGGAGAGCAGCTAGTTACTGATATTGCTGGTTGAAATCGGCGTAGCAGTTTTAAAAATGCTTTAAGAAAATGTGCATCTGTAGATTTTGATCTCAGTTTGGTAGGTATACTGCTGTTTACGAGAGTTGCCAATGTATTTTTACTCGACTGTGGTAGATCCAAAGGAGGGTTATGTGTTGACCAGTAGCACGAATAACTGCGTAAGTGTAACATAACGTGTCGTTCACGTAAAACAGTACAAACTATCAGTTATATAGGGCAACTGTGACACAGACAACTCATAGTTTGTGCGCCGCAGCGTGACGCGTTGACGCTTACGATACGAACACTTTTTCGCAAATTGTTTGTGATACGGCCTCTGTATGTATATAAGGTATTTGTTAATTAGTGTACAATATTGAACGTGGTGGTTTGGAATCGACAAGTGGTCATGAAAGTAAAAGAAAAATACATTCTTTTTTAAATTATTATCAACCCATATATGCACCGCTCTGCGAAAGAACCATAACGCACGACGGCGGCGCCGCTACATCACAGAATAGATAACAGTAACTACGCCAGACATACCTACCCACTTTGAATAGGTACAACGATGTACGGTACGAACCTACCAACTAAAGTCGGACGTTGCCCCACCCGGGCCCTCCGTCGGGCGCTAGGTGTTGGCATAGAGATCAGCTGTGGAACATTCGCGTGTAGGTAGGTTCGTACGTCGTACCTTTTCAGACACATGAAACGAGCGTAGTGTACGTAAGTCCGTAGTCCCTGCCTGCCTTCTCCTCCAGGGTTCAGGCGGTGCTTTATGTAAGTGTCTTTATGTTTCATGTTTGTTCCACTTTGTTTATTCATTTGTTATATGTCGGCCCTGTGTTCTGTATATGTTTTATAGTTTTTTTATTTTTTTTATTTTTTTATTGTATATTTTTTTAGCACCTAATAAAAATGTTTCTTTCTTTCTTTCTATTCTAGGTGGGTAGCTATGTCTCGCGTAGTTACTGTTATCTATTTTGTGACGTAGCGGGGCCGTTGTGCTTTCAGTTGCGTATGGTTTTATAATAATAATATGTTTTTTTCTTTCACTTTCATGACCTATTATCGAAACCAAACCACCCCGAGCAATATTGTGTACTAATTAACAAATACCTTATATATGTATGTCCGTTCGTATGTCCGCTCTTAACTACTCAACCGCTCTACCAATTTTGATAAAAGATGCATCATTAGATGTATGGTGGCGTGGTGATGATGATGATGATGATGATGAAAAAGTAGCTTAAGTTACTCCTTATAACATCAGCAGATTATCTGGCAGATCCCAGTCCCGTTAAAATCGACCCAGCCGTTTCAGTGATTAGCCGGGAGAGACAGATTTTTAATTCATGTTTTATATAAATACCGTATATATGTACTTTCATATGCATTTATTGTAAAGCTGGAATTACAAACAGACACTTCAATTTTATTTATATATATATAGTGGTTACAGGAGATACAGGGATCTTTGCGACTATTGGTCGTGTAATTTAATAAGGTATTTGTATTTTGCCATCTATTCAATCATAGACCAATTAAGGATCTCAGTTACGGTTATAGACGTATATTTCTCAACAAGTGCAATTTGAAAAATTTAATACCGACTTCCATTCTATTACTTTGGTAAAAATCTGTTATTGGAGCGTAACTCAAAAACTACTGGACCGAATTTGATGAAATTTAAATGGGACCACACGGGAAGCACCAGCTTTCAAACAAAAAATTTTGAGAATCGGTTCACTCAGTCGAAAGTAATGAGGTAACAAACATAAAAAATAGAACAAAAAATACAGTCGAATTGAGTACCTCCTTCTTTTTTTGGAAGTCGGTAGAAAATACTGAAATTCACTACATAGAGAAATACAGGAGACTTAATTAACTGTAAGTCTTACCAAATAAGTTTTAGCTAATAAGTACGGAACGGACATTATTTCCTGTTAGTATATGTACTGAACTTGATACTTAATAAAATACGTGCTAGTCTATTCACAGTACAGTTGGTATGCTTATTTTGGTCATTTCAAATACGTACACATGGGTGCCTTCCGAGTGGCGTCGAAATCACTTTTAGCGCTGTGATCGCCATTCCAAATCAACGAAAGCGCGACAACGTAGATCCATGTGACATCATGGAGTACGTCACGAAGGACGCCATTTTGCGAACCACGTTACGAACTGAAATCACCGTGAGCTGTCCGTCAAAAATGCCAGTTCTCTGATGTGTGCGTGATGCGATAGCTAGCATCTGTCCACTCCGCACACAGCGTATAGGTACCATGCCGTGAGCGACGTTAGCGTGATTTCAACCCATTCCGAATGGCTGACAGATCTCACCTGTCAAAAGCGGGATATTGAATCAATGAAGTGTGAGTGAGGGTGTTGGTGTGTGTGTGTGTGTGTGTCTTGGTGAATATGTGTTACATAGGGCATTTCCGCGACTCACCAGCGTCGTAAGAGTTGGGTACTCAGCAATAAGAATGAGTGAAGTTGTGAGAGGGTGTGGTGGGCGTGATCGGGTGAGTGTATGAGAGGGTGGGTGTTAAAATGCATGTATGTATTTTAAAAAAACTGAAGTGTTCGATTAAACTTTTGACTAGTTGGTCTACACAGTCTAAGGATACTTTTTACAACAAATATAAACGCTAGAAGCGCTGAAAAATAAAAGATTCTGTCCTTCAGTTTCTATGGGTAGAACATGCAGTATATTAAGTTTATTAGCGAGTTAAAAAAGTAACTCTGCAGTGGTTTGTCACGCCACTGCTGATGTTAAGGAAATTATGGTTTCGGAGAACTGGACGAACCTCGGTACATTCTACACGGCATGCAGCGGTGGGTAGGTATTCCGAGGGTGACGTCACCGCCAACACATTTTAAATGGATTGGGCTGAGCGGGAGGTGGTAGAGCATCTTACCACGGTCACGGTAATAGTCTTTCCGTGCCACGGTAATGTTATCTATTGTACCGTGGCCTTACGTACTTCTGTCATGAGTAAGTAGGTAATCGTTTTTAACCTACTTCAAAAAAGGAGGTTCTCAATTTGTCAAGATTTTATTTTATGTATTTCTCCGATTCGTGGATAATTCTTTAAATATTATAGGCTCATATAGACCGCTACTTAAGTACTTTGAGTTATCTATGGGAGTGTTCCGTATGTACGTAGTACTAAGTATTATTTATTCTGTGCCACTCACTTACACTATTACACTTATTTTGCAAGTGATCATTATCCTCCATATAAAACAGACCGATTTTGTTTTAGATGATAGTTTTGATTTGTACTTTATAGCAAAAACCCTTGATAGGTTATTGAATGTATTTCTAATATACCTTTTAGCCTTAGCAGTTATATTATGTGTATTTTTTTTTATAATGGTTCATCAAAGTGACTCTTACATCGTGACACTAATCGCCACCCCTATGATGACCTGGAGATGCTTTTTCACGCCCCGCTGGAAAGACCCAGGGTCATAGCTGCAAGGAATCACGTACGCCAGCAGAGCATTCCACAATTTACTTACACGACAGAGGTAGGAACTGCCAAACTTTTTGGTTCGTGGTAAGAAGTTTTGAACAGTATATGGATGCAATGCTAGGCCGGAACGAGTAGTTCGGGAACGGAATGGTGAGAAAGAAATAAGATTAAAAAGCTCTTCAGAACATTCGCCATGAAAAAACGCTTAGAGAAGCTATATAGTTCTACGCATTTGTAGGGGTCGTGTGTATATCGTGTTGTCTTGATCTGTGATCACTTAATTAGTATAATTAGTTTTGTATCGAGACGATCTAACCATGTGCTTGATGTTAAGCTCTACGTGTGTCTACAATTATAATTTTTTTTATATTTTAAGATAAAAATCTAATATCTATTAAGTATATCCTATACACTAACTAAAATTTTGAAAAATCATGTACGTTTTTTCATTAATCCCATCTATGGATTTTTTTACATTTTCATTTATTTTATTGGATATGTATACCTCTGTGAAATTACGTAAATATACTGTCTTTATTTAAAATACATTTCTTGTTTTTGGACCTTTTAACTGCATTTTTGTTTATTTTATTGAATAAGTACCTATTGATAGATAATTTAATAAAACTGCCTAAAATTATATATTTTTTTTCTAACTGAAGTTATATTATGACATTGTTCTGTGCTCTTCACCTCGAGTCTTTTTAGTTTTGAGTCTTATTTACCCAATAATTACATGCTAAGATATTCTTCAAATTGTAACACAGTGCTTGCTTGTTTAGAGACAGATTATGTGACACTGCGGTGGTGCCTATCAAGACGACTACAGGAGGTCTAACGCCTACAAGCTAAATTTGCACACCACTTTTACGAATCGCATTCTCTCCGACTCTAATTACGATTATATTTTAGAGTTCCGTTGTCCGATAAAAAGCTCCAACTCATTGGTTGAACAGCGGCAAATATAATTGGCAAAAAGTTTACGTCTTTCAAATGTTACAGCGGATGATTCCGAGAGAAGATTCAGAAACGGTAGGTACATTCAGACCAAAGCTAATATTTTCATATCTTCTCTAGTCTTCAACGCGTTACGGAGGTCGTCTTTTGTTTCGATTATGTGAATATTGTGTACTAGTTGACCCGCCAGCGGCTTCGCTCGCTTGGTCTTAGCGTAGTGGCGAGAGAGTTATTCATTAAATTTCAATGACTTTTTTATTTATGAACCGATTAACATGAAACAAACACAAAATTTTAAGTGAAGCTAACCACAATATATTAGTGACAACCGCATCTAAATCGGATAAGCCGTTTCTGAGATTAGCGTGCACAAACGTACAGATTAACAGATAAACAGACGATTAGACAAAATACTAGCAATTATTTTTCTTCATTCTATTTTCCTTTTTAAAAGTCCCTAAATTATTTTTTCATCAGTACCAAGCAGTGTTGACTCGGTCGATGCGATGATGTCGATAAGAAGGGCTGGTGGAAGCTCAACATCGACATTATAAATTATGATAATATGAATACTAGGTAAATATATCCTATATTCCGTGACTCGGTATTCGGATAATGTGTATTCATTGGTACACGTATGTGCGTAATTTATTACGTCGTTCAAAAGCACAAGTTGTATTGTGTAACTGCATGCGTCAGTTCCTGAAAAACCTAAACATAGCAAAATCAGATATCAGATAATAAAAAAAATAAAAAAAAAACGATAAAATCCATAGTGTGTTAGTAGTAATAATGAGATAATGAGATCTCCTTAGTCATAGCTTGTCCATGTCCACGTCTGTATGTCACTGTTGGTCATTTTAATATTTTTAACAACAAAATATTCAGCACCAAATCGGCGGTTATTTTAGAATTTTCATGTTAACCCCGTCCCACCTCTACTTCTGAACCACTCATATAATTCTAAAACATATTGATTAGTTTCAGCACATTCTGCTATATAACTATGAAAATTACGACTTATTAAAACCTAATTTTGTGGAGCGACTAAAACCCGCTAAAACAATTTTGTTTGTTTAGTACATGAATTTACTATTCTGCGACTTTACCTTGCGTTGTTACCACTACGGAACCCCACCTTGCGCGTGACCCTACGCATTTAGGCGTTTTTTATAAGTAGATAAGGAATCTAAGTTATTGACAGAAACACGAGTTTAAACATTTTCATCAATTCAGAATCACAAGTCGATTTGTTCACTTACAGCTTACTCGTACAAGCACTTCTTAAAAAATCTTAATAAATTCATAAAAGGACAATACCTACTAAAAACAATTAACTGTAGGCATTAGGTACTCCCTTAGTTCTTAGAACCATAAGTTTCTGCCAGTGCGTGAAATGGTGTGGGCACATAATAGTATAGCAATCATCGTTATTAGATATTGGATAGATAGGTCCTACGTCTACTCGTCTCTGAAACGAATTTGACTTTTTCAGCAACCTCGAGTAAAAGCAGCAGAATTAGCAAATCCTTGTTGGAACTCCGGGTCGACTACACCAGCAGGGAGCGCCGCCACCCCTGCCACTCACCCGCCTCCCTAACTTTCACTCTTGTGCGTCGGGGATCTCACCCACCTATGGCTTCGAAATATCTCAAACGCCCTACACAGTTCGCAGGGTTTTGCCCCTACTGGCTACGAGCTTTAGAGCCGAGAATAGTCCGGACAGAGAAGGCACGAGGTCGAGACCATTTTCAACGATGCGTCTAGGGTGTAGTAAGTGTTGACACGGCATCACGGAATATTAAGGCGTGTGCCATAGCGGCTATAGAGGCGAGGTTTGCGTGTGCGTCAAACCATTACACGCACAGTGCTGGCTGCCGAAGACAACAACGGACGAGCACCGGATCCCTCGTCGCCGAGCGACCCGCGCTCAATTCACGAATATTTCACAGCCGTCTTTATGATTGAAGAATCGTCTGCTTTGCTAACGACACGTGCAGAGTGCAGACAGTTTCCGTGTTATCAGCGGCTCGGGCAACACATGCTTGCGTGCACGCCCAATCGCCCACGTCACATCACATCGTCAACAAGTGTAGAAATATTGCACTTATAAGATTCCACGGATAAGTCACGTTGCCGTTTGCGCACAACTTTTCACTTGAAAACAATTTCGAACGTGTTCAGCCTCGGCTGCGATATGAATGAGAGCAGGAGACTATGACGTCATATACAAAGAACTTGCGTATTTTCTCATGCGAATGGCTGATTAATAAAGGGAAAATGTGAGTGTTATAGTTAATTAAACTTCTCACGTTTCCTTAATAATCTGGAGGATGTACGGAATTAGAGATTCGGGGTTTACCTTGCAGTTGGTTGGCTCATCAAGATAAATGTGGGAGGAATCACTACATCACTTCATTGTACCTGTCTGTACGTGCTTCTCTCAAAAAGCACTGAAGAAATATAGCAAGAAACAAGACGTTTATTAAAAGCATATATTACCAACCACAATGCCACAGATATACGAATAGAAGAACTATACACGAAACAAGTCAATGTACTGTAGGGATTTTCTTACGGGTTTTACCTAGAGATATATTTATAAAAGGTGTAGGTAGGTACCTATATGATTTATGATGACGGTTTTCCAAATTGTTTATAGTAAATTGTGACGGCTTTCTTTGGTTGCGCTATGTAAATTATAACTTTGTACCTATCAAACTAATATCTTTCTTAAGAGGATTGCATAGCTAGAACTTGTCCATACTAAAAGAAATAACTCCTTAACCGACTTCAAAAAGAAGGAGGATTCTCAATTCGTCCGTATATATGGTTTTTAGTGTGTTCGCGGATAACTTCGTCATTTATGAACCGATTTTGATGTCTTTTTTTTTGTTTGATAGAGTAGGTATACTTCTATGGTGGTCCCATAATTTCATCGACTTCGGCCAAGCAGTTGTTGAGTTATACTTTAATAACTAAAAAGTGATATAACCTATCTTGATAATATCATGATTGACGCTGTATCCCGTAAGTAGCAAGGTCACTAAAAAGGGTGATTTTTTTTAAATCGAATAATAGAACCGACTTCTACACAAAAAATTGTGAAATAACTTGTCGAAGTCGGTTCAATGCTCACAATACCGTGATAATAGGTACTTTCGAAATAGCATGGTACCGTAAGTTTTGTTTTTTTTCAGTATTTCAAAGTACTCTATAATTATATTTTTAGAATTTAAAAGAACTGAAAAAATTAAAACGTTCGGGCATAGTAAACAACGTGTTGATTACATGAAAAAACATCACTGAAGTCGGACAATGATATGAGGTAGAAAAGAGTTATTTCTTTTAGTATGGACAAGTACTAGCTATGCAATCCTTTTAAATATTTAAGCTACTAAGACTCTACCGATTTATAATTACTAAGATTATTTTCAAAATACTTGATGCATTTACCATTACGCCATACAAGGTGTCAATGTAAATGCGAAAGTATGTCCGTTTGATGGATGGATGTTTATTATTATTTCACCCAAAAACTAAACAACTGATTTAATCTATGTTGTTGTTGGGCCTAATACGAATACCTGCGTTAGTGTAATGTAACGTGTCGTTCATGTGAAACAGTACAAACTATCATTTATCTAGGGCAACTGTGACACAGACAACTCATAGTTTGTACGCCGAAGCGTGACGCGTTGACACTTTTAATACGAATACTTTTTGCAAATTGTTTGTGCTACGGCGTATGTGGGCCTAGCACTAATATTTGCGTATCTGTAAGGATATCGCATCGTTGCCGCATACAGTACAAACTATGAGTTTACTAGTACAACTGTGGCGCATATTATCGTGATCGTAACTTAATCGTATTGTTAACATATACAGTACAGACTATCATTTATCTAGTACAACTGTGACACAGACAACTCATAGTTTGTACGCCGAAGCGTGACGCGTTGACACTTTTAATACGAATACTTTTTGCAAATTGTTTGTGCTACGGCGTATGTGGGCCTAGCACTAATATTTGCGTATCTGTAAGGATATCGCATCGTTGCCGCATACAGTACAAACTATGAGTTTACTAGTACAACTGTGGCGCATATTATCGTGATCGTAACTTAATCGTATTGTTAACATATACAGTACAGACTATCATTTATCTAGTACAACTGTGACACAGATAACTCATGGTTTGTATTGTGTCCGTGTATCGAAGAGGCATCGTTGGCGTATACAGTATATTAACTATCATTTATCTCGTATAACTGTGGCACAGATAATTCATAGTTTGTACTGTAAATTTGCATAACCGTATGGCATATTGCATATCGTTGGCGTATACAATAAAACCAAAAGCATCATTTACTTCGTCTATGTGTCCATCTACCCATACATACCACTTTCATTGTGCGCCGTGATTTAAAAAAAAAATTACGGCGGTTCAATATGCCAGATCGTTCAAGGGCCTTTTCTTTCAATTTCCGGATTGCTCTTATCTAGTACAACTGTGACACAGAAAACTCATAGTTTGTTCTGTATACGACATCGATACGATTACATTACAATTAGGCAAATATTCGTGCTTATGGCCCACTGGAATAACAAATAGGAACTACTTTTATTCCGGGAATATGCTGCTGTGGGGTTTTCAGTAATTTCCGCGCGTGCGAAGGCACTTGGCACAGCTAGTAGTGTGTACAATTACTGGTTAAAGTTGGTTAATTCCAACAGACCGGACATCTTCAATCGAAACTTGTGATAAGGAGATATTATGGTTTTCTAACCGACACTATACAGCTCAAAGAGGACACATATAATAGGTAGGTAAAGCTTTACGGTGCAAGTAGGTAAGCTTACTAATAACCCACTAATAGTAATGTAATGGTATCATAATTTATCGCGTTTATAACAATTACACTCCCGGCTACTAGCATTCATTTTCGCGTGATATTAAACTCTCCCACGACACTACCTTATCGCACTAAGTAATATTATTATAATTACAAAAGTACGCATGTCTGTTTGGATGTTTTTATTCTTTCACGCCATATTACCGAACCAATTTGACTACGATGAAAGTCATACAATGACCTGAACTCACATAGGTACTCAGTACCTACTTAGTATTAGGTAACTTTCATCCCAGTAACCTTTTACTGGGATGAAAGTCCTTCCTGTTTGACAGATATTTTCCGCGTAGGCAGAGCCGGGGAAATAGAGTTGTTAAAGCTCAAGATTGATAGACAGGTACATTTAAATCATAGTAGCTTTAGGCTTCGTAACGTAGATAAATGACAAGTTTAGATTTCGTTGTGGCAGAATAAGAGTCTTTATTGTTTTGATAAAGTAAAAACAATAACAACAGCTTTGTGTTCGATCGCGGATCACAGTGGGTAGGTATAGGTGTGTTGGCGTTGCAAGCATGTATTGGCTAGATGGAACGACGCAAGAGTAACAACCGAGTGCAGAACCCGAGGCCGATCTCGCGAGCGTCTACGACCATACGGCCCACGAGATAAGAGCCACTTCGCGCGAGCGCCCGCTGACCTCACCGCCGGCAAATAATAAATATGTAACACTGATAAAGCCGCTGAAGCGATGACCGGCAAGTATTTAGGGATTCTCGTTTGGCAAACACGAGGACGGGTCATCGCGCGAGGCGCCGCTGCGAGGTCACCTGGTAAGGAGTCGTCGTCGCCGTTGACCACCCGCTATGGTCGTACGAAGAAGCGGCGATAACCGGTCGGGTCTGCGGCGCGGTCTCCTCTGCGAGATAACGAGTCGGTAGATGAGATGGGTAGGTACGTACCTGCGTGCGGCAGAGGTGACGTCGCCGTCGACCCGCGTTGCTCGAACACTCGTGTCGGTGGCGCGCGGCGGACTGGCGGGCGGACGGGTGCGGGCAGCAGCGAGCGTCGCCGCGGCAGCAGCGGCCCCCGCCCGCGCCCCGCACCTCTCCGCTGCATTCCGTGCGTGCGCCCGTCGCCGCCGCCGCTTCCACTAACATCAGCCAACGCCGCCGCCTCCCCATATTATCTCGCACGCACGCCGGCCGCTGTCACCTCTGCGTGACCCGTGCGTACGCCTACCCGAGCGGCGGCGGCTTCAACGTGCGCTGTCGACCTCCTGCCTTGCGATCTATCCTGTGGGCCGAACACGAAAATCTGCTTAAAATGTAACGTTATCGTATCGTTTACGTATTCAGTACAAACTATGAGTTATCTCTGCCACTATTGCACTAGATAAATGACAGGTTGTACTAAATACGTTAATGATGCGATTACGTTTCACTTAAACAGATTTTCGTGCTGAGCCTACAGCACACATGGCAAAATCAATCACAGATTTACAAAAGTTATAGCCAGAGGTAGCACAATTTGCGAAAAAGTATTCGTATGGTAAACGTCAATGCGTCACACTTCGGCGTACAAACTATGAGTTATCTGTGTCACAGATGCCTTAGATAAATGGCAGTTTGTACAGTTTTACGTGATCGACACGTTACGTTGCACTTACGCAGCTATTCGTGCTTGACCCACAGGTGATGATGGGCTCTACGTATATCAACAGTGCAATAGGTACATACGCAGGTGCTTGTTTTATGTGTATGCATGCTTGTAGCAAGATTTCGATAATGTAGTGTAGGTAGTCTTTATTTACATCCCTACCCTTATCAATGGCCTACGTATTACTTATTCTGTGCCAATGGCGACACACACTTCCCACGCTTAGCCACTCCCTTCATATTCAACAATGTCTTCTCCTTATTTCGCCTTTTAGGATGCCCTTGTGTATTTGGTTATGTTTTCATGAAAGCAATATATTCTTCTTGCAAGAACAATTTCTATTGCAATAAAATTGACTATTTCAAAGGTTATCTTCAAAAGAAAACCTTTAGTACTGTTATGCTAGTAATTGACAAGACGAGAATTCGTGCAATGGCTTGCAGAGCTTAGAATTGGCACTGCACTGTGCTTGTCACTAGTTTTGTAGTCTCTTTCGCCCCATTAGTTTAGTTTTGTATTACATTAGGTGACGGGCATGTCGAGCGCCTGATGGTAAACACTTCACTTGCCCATAACAGTCGCAATGCCACCCAGAGCTTAGAACTGTACTTTTGCGTAGCACTGTACTGCGCTCGTCACATTCAACTAATTAATTTATTGATTCAGGCGTTACTTCGCGGAAATCCATTATCAAAAACGATATTAGAAGAAATATTTAGTGACGTGTCCGCTATCTGTCGATCTAGCGCTCGACGAGTCAACATCTCCTGAAGATGCTTTGTGGGGTTGGCTATAGCCGTCCGGTACCTGATTTTGATGAAGGTGCGAGTTTAGGGGTATCATTGGGGTCCACCTGAAGCCCTTCCAGCAATTTTTTGCCGCGGCAGCGGCCGGCGAAGTGCCAGAAGCGAACTGCCTTAATAAGTTAGGTGTGAAACAAAAAATAGGTTAGGTTAGGTTAGAACATGACAAACAACGCACGAGCCGAGCGAGCGAAGCGAGCGTGCCGCGGCAGCGGCCGGCGAAGTGCCAGAAGCGAACCGCCTTAATAGATTAGGTGTGAAACAAAAAATAGGTAAAAAATACTGATATAGCCGAAAGTGAGGTTAAGTACTAAAAAAATTATTACTCAAAAACTAAAGGCCTCCGGCGGGGGGGGGGGGGGGAATGCAGGGGGGGCTTCACCCCCCCCCCCTCCCCCCCCCCCCCCCCCCCCCCCCCCCCCCCCCCCCCTCCCCCCTCCCCGCGGGTACCGGGCGACTATAGTTTAACCGCTTTGTGTAGAGACGAAACACGTGTCGAATCGTTTTTGGTTGATTGGGTCGTTTTGTGTGTTGTTTATTCTGTATACTTCCTATTTGCAGTTTGTGCGGGAGGGAGGGTGGTGCACACCGCAACTTCGGCATTGTTTTCAGCGGAAGCGTCACTAAATATTTCTTCTAATATCGTTTTTTTTTCAACTAATTATAGTTTCTTGAGTCTATCGCGCAGTAATTTCGCTTGTTCCTAACACTTGCTTCATAGCTGAATATCCAGCACTGCTGTGGTACCAATCAAGACGGCCTCTTGCACAAGAGACATTCCCTTTAGTAAGTCGGGGTTCCCCTACTCTTACGATTCGAATACCGACCGCGGAGGAGGGAATACTCTTTAACTCGCCCTTAAGGAGTAGCTACCTACTCCTTAAGGGCGAGTTAAAGAGTATTCTCTTTAACTCTTTAACTCGCCCTTAAGGAGTAGCTACCTACTCCTTAAGGGCGAGTTAAAGAGTATTCTAGTGTAATAGTTATTGACAGCTAGGTTCTTATGAAATGAAATTTTATCTATTGCAGAAACCGTGTTGAAAATGTTGAAATAGATCTTATTAAGGCACTTTTGGTGCCACAGTTTTTACGCGGCGGACGTACAAAATGAAAATTATATAACATTAAAAATTCAATTAAAAGAATAATCAAAATAAGAAATCATTGTAAAACTTCAAAAATTACATTATCATGTCATTATATACCAGCTGATCTCTCCGGTTTCGAATAATGTCACCCGAAAATCACCCGCACGGTGATGAATAATGATGATGATGATGAATCTTATATAGCCTATGTTACTCAGGGAGAATGTAGCTTGCCAATGGTGAAAGAATTTTTAAAATCGGTCCAGTACTTTTTGAGCCAATTCGTTACAAACATACATACAACATACAAATCTTTTCTCTTAATAGTAGTATAGATTTTTACCGTCTATAGCATATCAGCTCTTACTATTTAGTAGTTTTTATGTTATTTATGAAAAAATGACAAGAAAAGATTATGGCGAGGTCGAAGGCCGAGCCTACTACGCGAACAAAGTCGCGGGCAGTCGCTAGTATATAAACAAATGAACCCCTATTCTCCTAGTCACGCTATAACTCCAGAACGGCTTTACCGATTTCCGGCTACTACGCGAACGAAGTCGCGGGCAGTAGCTAGTATTAGATAATAATATTACGAAGTTAGGAAGACGTAACAGTGCCCTACTTTTCGTCTTGCATGGTCTCACACAACGGCTCACTAACTCAATCACTACGCCACAAGGGACAGACACATCTATCTAACCACAGAATAACTAATGCCTTAATAAAATCTATACAACACAACGAGTGAAAACATAGTACAAAAGTACTATATTTTATCTGTAGTACAAGTGAATATAATAGTACAGGCGACCACACATCAAACAAACCCACAGGCGTCGCCCAGTGCCATAGGAATAAGCACTTTCAGATTTTCCCTATTTTACCGGCAATGAATAATGTACTATTTCTTCGTTAATAATCTTTTCGGGCTATATCAAATCAAATCAAATAATTTATTTGCTAGAACACATGTACAAAGTCGAGATCTTATAAAATATAGGTCACAATGTATTCTGTCTGCTAGCAGACGTGCAAATTTTGTATATCTAATACTGTCTATATATTTAAAAAATATATATACGAACATAAACCGGCCAAGTGCGAATTGGACTCGCGCACCGTGGGATCTATCATAAAACATTAACGCTCTTAATAAAAAGGCAAGGACAAACTTAACTTTGCTGCTCGTTTACCTAGAAATGGTTATTGCACCAACCGCAAATAATAAGTGTGTACCTACTACTAAATTAGTATTTGAAGTGAAAACGTCTTTAGGCGCTCTGAGCGATTTTTGGGTGAACTAAAATCATGGAACTCGCATCATCGTCATCGACTTTTACGGTGACGAAAAATCATGGAACTCGCTTCATCGTCATCGACTTTTTGGGTGACGAAAAATCATGGAACTCGCATCATCGTCATCGGCTTTTGGGTGAAGAAAAATCAAGGAACTCGCATCATCGTCATCGACTTTTTGGGTGACGAAAAATCATGGAACTCGCATCATCGTCATCGGCTTTTTGGGTGACGAAAAATTATGGAACTCGCATCATCGTCATCGACTTTTTGGGTGACGAAAAATCATGGAACTCGCATCATCGTCATCGGCTTTTTGGGTGACGAAAAATCATGGAACTCGCATCATCGTCATCGGCTTTTTGGGTGAAGAAAAATCAAGGAACTCGCATCATCGTCATCGGCTTTTTGGGTGAAGAAAAATCAAGGAACTCGCATCATCGTCATCGGCTTTTTGGGTGAAGTAAAATCAAGGAACTCGCATCATCATCATCGACTTTTTGGGTGACGAAAAACGTCATCGGCTTTTTGGGTGAAGAAAAATCAAGGAACTCGCATCATCGTCATCGGCTTTTTGGGTGAAGAAAAATCAAGGAACTCGCGTCATCGTCACCAAACCTAACGCTTTGTCATTATGTAGTTTTGCAGTGAAAACTTCTTTAGGCGCAAGCACGGATCCACCGTTGTGGGCACGATGGGCATGCCCACAACCCTAATAGACTTGTGACGTCACACTTCGCATTTTCACGGTCTACTGAGGTCGATAGACTGATGATATTACATCCAAAGCCTTAATAAGTATAAATAAACCTAAATATCTTAAAAATATCAACGTTCAATACGTAAGCACCTAAATAAAATTATTAAGGTGCTTACTGACATTACAGTACAATGCCATGCAGCGTTTGATGTGTTGTAGTTTAAAATTCTGATTGGCAATGAACTGTAACCGTAACGCTCAACGGCAGTCGAGGGACTTGCTCGTCTCGTCACCGATTGACATAAAAACTAAATTTAGAAAAAAAAAAATTTGATCAAAATCGGTTCAGAAGTTTAGAGACTAAATGTGACATTGTTAGGTGCAAACAAACACACATTTACTTTTGTAATTTTCTAGTAATTGACTAGTGTTAGCCCCACGGCATTGCCCATGTGGAACTATAGACTGTATAGGTACAATCTTTGTCAGAACGCCATATATATTTAGTAAATTGTAGGAATACACTATGTCGATCATAAGCAAGTTCATATTCCTACTCGCACTTGGCCGATTTTCGGGTGGTTTTGATCACAACCTTTTTTAAGACTTGGATCCGCGCCTGTTTAGGCGCGATAATGGTTTCCATTGTTGTTGTTTATCTTAATTGGTCCTAATCAGCAAGCCTCCGGGCTGCGTTCCAGCAAGCCACAGGACAAGCCAAAATTTGGCAAAACTGCCGGTTCACGACGCCTCTAGGCCAAAATTTGCACGGATCAAGATTTGATCACGCCCGTTTCACGACACCCTATCAGCACAAATGTTGTCCCTACTAGCCGAAATGTGTCTATACCTTTTGAGAGAGCCAAATCTTGGTCGGCTGTCAAAAATGACAGAGTGTTGATATTGATAAAGTATAGTGTTGCATTTTCACGACTAATGGACAGGTTTATTTATTTGTAGTGCCTTATTATATATATTCTTGACCGATGGAGCGTAATTAATATCCTCAAATTGGAAACCAACAAAGCTAAGACCTAAGTTACATAATGTCAAACTCGTTTTTGACAGATAATGGTAAAAGAGGTTCTAGAGTAACGCTCGATCAAATCTTGGACGAACATTATTTGGTCTAAAGCTTGCTGGAATGCAGCCCCGGTTCATTCATAAATATTTTGAAGCGTAAACCTGATGCGGACAGATAATAAATAATTTGAATAGTTTTGGCAGTCTTCAAAGACTGCCTCGCATAAGTTTTTTGTTATCTACACTACATATTTACAGAGTTCCAATTTTTTTCCTTTATAGGTGCTGGAAGGTATAGTTTCTTGTCACATTTCAGGATCTAGGTCATTGAGAAGTACTTTAGGCATAGCATCTATAAGTATTGATTCCCTTGAGAAACTGCAAAATATCTTTTGATCGCGTTGATTTACAAGTTTCATTATCTCAACTGGTAGAGATCGTAGAAACGAGTAGGTATTTGATCAACTTGATACCACTCGCATTACTGAGAACAAGGGTCTTCACAAACAGACAGACAGACAGACAGACAGACGGACAACAAAGTAATCCTAGTCCTTTTTCCTTTTGAGGTAGGTATGGAACCCTAAAAATATACCAACATAGTTAGGGTTGCCATCTCTAAAATTCGACAACCAGGACAAGAGGCGTGAAAACCCCGGATTTTAGAGCCTAGAACCCGGACATATTAACAGGTTTTTATAACATAGTCAGTGTAATAGAAAATGTCATTAATCACCTTTTTTATTTAAGACCTTAAAATTCAATTGAGTCATCTTTTATCATCATTTTAAATGTATCTAACAAAACAGAATCTATGTTACAAATTGTGTTAATAATCAGATAGTTTTTTTTTTTATTTTAGACTTTAAATTTTTAGACCCGGACTACTAATGAAACCCCGCCCGGACGCCCACTAAACTAGGACAAATTCGGGAAAACTCGGACGGATGGCAACCCTAAACATAGTGCGTACTAGTAAAGCTTCCTTACTAATATATATTTGAAAACATAATCGTATAATGTAAGTATACCCATGTGCGTAAAAACTTATATGTACTTACTTACATTTAAGTTTAACATTGATCAATTATTACATCATACTCATTACAACATAATTACCAGGAAATATGAACAGGATAATAGTTTAGTCTTGGAAAGACGATAGTTTTTTCTTCGGGAACTTTATGCGTTTGGACAATAGTCCCTAAAAAAGTCACAACAGAGCTTACGGGTAATAATAGGTATATTTATTATGATACAACTGAGCAGCGGGTACAGCGCAAAAATGTACGTACTTACCTAAGTGTAATGTAATATTATCGTTAACGTATATAATACAGACTATCATTTATCTAGTACAATTATTGCACAGATAACTCGTACATTGAAATTTATAGAGAGAGAAATTCACATCCTCGGACCGGATTCGAACCCGCGTCTTCTGACTCTCCGTGTCAGACGCCGTTGACCAACTAGGCCACCGAGGTTCGGGTCCGAGCATCAAATTTTAACTCTTTATCTGACTAATGGAGGATCCCAATAATCTATCTATCCACGGTTTTCCTTACTACCGATAGAAATTTGACATAACTTCAATACAAATAGTGTCAAATATCTAACTTTAGTAAGGTAAACCGGCGATAGATAGATTATAGGGACCGGCCGTAACCGTCTTACGGGGACGGATCGACATCTATTGAACAGCTTTGACAGTACTATCCAACCGAAAGAAGCATTATTTAGAAATTCTTAAACTTTCGTATTAAGGCGCGCTCGTACCCTATTTAAGGAAAAAGCAAATGTTTAAACACCTAGTGTAACGAAACAGATCGATAGTATATTATGAAAAAAATACAAAGGTTAGAAAAGGAATAGGAAAAGAGTAATAACCGAATAGAATTCATAAATATAACTCTCTTTCAGCAGAAAAATATCCTGAATAGGTCCACAAAAATAAACTTTCACGTCCAAACTCTCAGAATTTTCAGCGATAACACTATATTTTTTTTAGGTAATACATAGCTAACGTATAGTACTAAAGTAGTAACCAGCAGTTTTTTCAATTGTGTTAGTATATATCGAAAAATATAAAGAAAACATACAAAATTTACGCATTTTCGCATGACATCGTCGAATCTAACAAGCGATTTTCAACCTTACGTAAAGCATCGTAAATTATTTTAAAATTGGGGTTGGACCGCGTCTTAACTTAACATCACAACCCTCGTAATTTTTATTATAAAATGTGTCTCTATAAATTTCAATGTTTGAGATCGCTAAAGCAGGCGTTAACGCTTTAAATAGTAATATATATAAAAAGTACTATCCAGCCGGCGCGACTTACAGCTTTCACAGATTCACTCATTAATATTTTTACATCATGCCCAAATGATCACTTTATAATAGCGGGCGACTTCAACTTACCTAGCATTACCTGGTCGCCTTTGGGACCTATACAACGTAAACAATGTTCTCTAAAATTACAAGAGGCAGTTGCTTATTTTATCGAAGCGTGTAATCTATCTGGTCTTAATCAACAGAACTGCAATAAAAATATTTCTAATAACATGTTAGACTTAATATTGAGCAACATTCATATAGATGTGACACTTTCACGCTCGCCGTTAGTTAAAGAGGACAAATACCATACTTGTCTTGAATTAGACGCGTCAGACATTATGGTACCAAGGCTGAAACGGAACTTAACTGGTAAATTAAGCTTTTTTAAAGCAGATTATGATAAAATAAACTGCCGTCTACTAAATATTGATTGGAACTGCTTGTTGGACGGAGAAACCATTGATGAAGTAGCTCAACTATTTTATTCGCACCTTCGCGAGATTATTAATGAATATGTTCCAAAGAAACGTTGTAGCCCCTCGAAGTGTTATCCTATCTGGTTTTCAAGGTCCTTAATACATATAATTAGGGATAAACTTAATGCACATAAACGTTGGAAATCCGAGAGACTAGGTACGATGAATTCTCTATTTTACGTGCTAGGCAGAAGAAGATTCAAAACAAATGCTTTAAGTTGTATAATGAACGTATGCAACAGCTACTGAAGAGAGACCCCAAACATTTATGGTCATATTTAAAATCTTTACGAAATGGTGACTCGGGTTACCCAAATATTCTCACATTGGGCGATAAAATATACAAAGACGAGTCGGATGTCTGTTCGGGTTTTAGTGATTTTTTCCACAGTGTGTACCAGAAGCCAGCCTCATCATACGATTACAGTTTGCAATCGTATCCGGAGCCAAGTGACACTGCTTTTAAATTAGATGTAACCGAAGCTACTGTTCTCCAATTACTAAATTCAGTAGATATTAATAAAGGGTCCGGTAGTGATGGTATTCCGCCAATTTTTATTAAAAAATGTGCTAAATCCTTAACCAAGCCATTACAAATAATATTTATGCTGTCGGTAAATAAGTTTGGTGCATTTCCTACCATATGGGCAGAAGCTAGAATAAGACCGATCCATAAAAGTGGTCCTCGTAAACAAATAATAAATTACAGACCCGTATCTATTTTAAATACTTTCAGCAAGATTTTTGAAAAGATTATTTATCAGACTATTAGTCCCACCATCTTCAAATCAATTCCCGAAGAACAACATGGGTTCATGAATAAAAGGTCCACTGTTACTAACCTAACACTATTTACTGACTACGTCTTTCGCAGCATGGATGAGAGGAATCAGGTTGATGTGATCTATACTG
Organism: Selenia dentaria; assembly: GCA_917880725.1. Classification (NCBI taxonomy): domain Eukaryota; kingdom Metazoa; phylum Arthropoda; class Insecta; order Lepidoptera; family Geometridae; genus Selenia; species Selenia dentaria. The sequence goes on along the minus strand of OU862882.1, from coordinate 8,558,830 downwards.
ATATTGAAAAAGCCTTCGACAGGGTGGATCAAGTCATCCTGCTCAACAAGTTACATGCATTGGGAATACGTGGCGACCTTTACAGATGGTTTAGCTCTTATATCTCCAATAGAAGGCAAGCTGTAGTTATCGGTAGTGCGTGCAGTGATTATATTACCACCAGTTCGGGGGTTCCCCAAGGATCAGTCCTAGGCCCCCTACTGTACAATGCATATCTCTTTGATATCGATAAATGCTTCAGTAACTCAAGACATATAATGTTCGCTGATGACAAAAAAGTTTTTTTAAAAATCAGTAACATCGAGGATTGTAAAAACTTGCAAGATGATTTAAACAACCTTAGTGAATATTACCTTAAAAATAGAATATGTGTTAATATTAAAAAATGTCATCAAATAACATTTACACGTAAACTAAAACCTATTAATTATACATATCATATCAATAATACTCCTATCAAAAAAGAAAACTCTGTAAGATACCTAGGTGTAATACTAGACACAAAATTATCACTTATTGAGCATGTTGACACTGTCATTAACAAGGCTTACAAACAGCTAGGATTTATAAAGCGAGTATGCAATACTTTTAATAATATAAGCTGTATTAAAATATTGTACTTCACTTACGTGCGTACCATTCTGGAATACGCTTGTAGCATCTGGTCACCATGTTACAGTATCCATATTGAAAGAATAGAAGCAATACAAAAGAAATTTATAAGATTTCTATCTTTCAAAGACTACCGATCTTTTGAGACATATTCTGCAGCATGTAAACATTTTGGCATAGATTCTTTAGAACAAAGGCGTAGACAGTATGATATAGTACTACTACACGATATATTTTCCGGTAAAATTGATTGCAGTGAACTTTTGTCAAGTATAGCTTTTCAAACACCACGACTCCGAACGCGCCACACGCAGCTATTTCACGTCCCGCACGTAAACAGTAACTATGCTCAAAATTCCGTGTTGTGTCGCGCGGCGCGAACATTCAACAAACATTACTCCAGTCTGGATTTATTTCATCTGTCTAAGAATATGCTAAAACATGAAATCAGGAAATTCCACTCTATGAATGTGTCCTAAAGTACCTATGTGATTTATTAGGTGTTCACAAAATTATAAAATTTCTACAACGTTCAAACATTTTCTACTTACTCCCACCTACGGGTACCCACACAATCACACCACACTTACACGCGCACACATCCTTCCACACTCACATAATCAGTACATCTGTATGTACTCAACCATGCCGCTATAAAAACAATATCTGTTTTTCAATGTTTTATAATAATTATGTGTAATCTTGTTTGGCCATATTTAAGTTTATATTTGATATACCTGTATATGTTACGTAAAACACTGTTGGATTACCTTATTAAACAAAAAAAAAAAAAGATAAATCTTAGTTTGTACAGTGTGCCTCACACGAATATCTGTGTAAGTGTAACGTAACGTGCCGTTCACGTGCAAAAGTACGAACTGTCATGTGTCTAGGGCTACTGCGACACAGATAGCTCAAAGTTTGTACGCCGAAGCGTGACACGTTGACGCTAACGATACGAATACTTTTTCGCAAATTGTTCATGCAACGGCCTCTGTATACGATTACGTTACACTTACACAAATTTTCGTTTTTGGCCCACATAGCTCAAGAGTTTCGTGCGTTTTGAACACATTTGCGAGGAAAATGCAAACTAAACCACACATCGACAAATACGATAATAAGTAAAAACAAAATACTTATGCAAATTATCGAAAACTAGCAGGTGCCCGCGACTACGTCTGCGCAGAATTAGTATTTCGAGTAGCTTATAAACTTAGACCAGTAGCTCTACCATGAGTTGGCAACATAAATGTCATCTATAGTCGATACTCGATTTCGCTTACCTATTAAGCTTGTGATTGGCGTACTCGCTGTCAATTTTAGTTCTACAATTGACCGCGAGGTGGCACTGTTTTTTTTTCATACATTTTTTTGCGGCAGTCGATAGCGAGCATCGATTGGTGTCAATGTTGTAAACGCGTGGTAGACCTACAGGAGAAATCCTGGTCACGCTATAACATATATATAGGGGTTAATTTATATATTATTATATAGAATATAATATTTATATATTATTATATAGAATATAATAATATATAAATATTATTTATATAGAAGATTAATACGAAATATTATTAATTTGAAACCAGTATTCAAACAGTTCAACTAAGTAAATGAGCGTCATGGCATGATTTCATTTAAAACTGTTTTAAGAACTGCACGGATAATGCATGGTTTTTATAAAGCTTATAGTAAAGTAAGGCCCCTGATTGTGTGCATGCCTATCACATCATGCACAACTCAGATTTAAGTCTTAGTACTTCCCTGACCACAAAACACATAACAAACACACGTACATACTTACTTATAGATATTCTTCTGAAACTTCACATCTTCAGTGTAGCCTACAACAAGTTTGCTATCATTACTACAAAAATACTAGCGGCTGCCCGCGACTTCATTCGCATAGTAGGCTCGGCCTTCGGCCTCGCTATAACCTCCCATCTTTTCTTGGTTTTTCTTTCATAAGAACCTTCTCCTGACAATAACTAACACAACAAAAAAGAATTAGCGAGATTTTTCCATCCGTTCTTACGTTATAGCGTGACCAGGAGAAATAGGGGTTCATTTTTATACATATAGATGTAATATGATGTCAATTTAGTTTGTGTGTACAGAGTGGAATCCAGATAAGGGTGGAACGAAGCAAGCACTTTTTAGACAACATTCAGAGAGTATGATTACGTCAATGTTCTGGATCCGATGTAATAGAACCAGACCAGCAAAGGTAATTATCGATAGAGTGACTGATAAAACTATCGACATCTTCTGGAGAGCAAATGTGCGAATTCCATGGAGACATTTGGTCTATTTCATCAGTAATTGTAGATAAATTATCCGTTATTGCGTTTGAAAGAGAACAAGAGAATCGATACAACATGGCGACGAGTAAACTATTTGACGTCATATTAAATATTTGTATGATAATGACAGCAAGCGTGTTGTAGGCTACACGGAAGATGTGAAGTTTTTAAGACTATCTATACGTGTGTACGTGTGTTTGTCTTGTGTTTTGTGGTCAGGGGATGTACTAAGTCTTAAATCTGAGTTGTGTGTGATGTGTTAACCATGTAGACAATCAGTGATATTACAATAAAAAAATACATTTTAATAAGAATGTCTAAGTGACTTGAACAAAATACAGTAACGTATGACAGTAGTCCAGATTAATATTTAATTAAATAAGCTTCGGTAGGATGAACAATTCCTTAGCCATTTCGGCTATTAATTGTAGCCAAGTCGACTTCATTTTGCACTCATACCCAGGATCCATTTTCCCCTTTACGAAGGTAAATTTTTACATGGGATACCCAACAAAATTTATAGTCGTTGGCCTTTGCATACTGTCTAGCTTGAAAAAACAGCTGTTTCCTGTTTCATTTCATTTTTTGTTCGCTGATTTATACAATAATAATATTAATAATTTGTGTTTATCATACCATTTTTCACTTTGGATGTTTTATTATATTTTACATTATTTACTCTCGTCACATTTTGAATAAACAAAATGTGTACAAAAGTTTCTAAAAGTCACGTGACCAAAAACGGAAGTAGCTGCGAGTATGATGTCATTATGGCTTTCTAGTATAAAAAGTTACTCTATGATTATGGCAAAAACATGATGGTGTTGTGCCCCATGGTGTGGGGCCTTAATATGAGCTCTTAAAGCAGGACTTCTAGACAACTGCCTGGTTTATTCGTACCATGACAACTTGAAAGTAGGCCTGCCCAGGCCTACTTTTCAAGAAACGCAGAAAACCGTACACCTGTTTTTTTGTACGGACTCTCGTTAACATGTCGCTCTAAATCCACTCAGTTTATTAGCTTACAAACGTCTAGGCGTCTGCAATGTTGGTGATAGTAAATTGTTAGAATGTCAGAGACAATATTATACGTTCATCTGTGAGAGAACAATATTCAAACAGTTCACCTAAATGAGCGTCATGGTATGATTTCATTCAAAACTGTTTATGTTACGTTTAAGAACTGCACGGAACTTTTATGGTTTTTACGAAGCTGATAGTAAGACCCCTGATCAACAGATTGGGAATCAAGCATGTGAAGATCTAATATTATTGCTCTAAAACTAAATACATATTAAGTCAAAGGAGAAACTTTCGATCCATATACAAACACGGTTCTAACCGCAACCGCAAATAATAAGTTTGTTAAACATTTTTGATGTTAATTAAATACCTAAGTTTAAAATAATATTCAATAGTAAATTCGTTTTTCTTGTTATCGCTGCTGTTACACATTTATGGATTTCAGATTTTTTCTTTTTTATTTAATGAAAACGGATCTTGACGGACAGACATACGAACAGACGGACAACAAAGTGATCCGATAAGGGTTGCATTGTCCTTTTTGAGGTTGACAATCCTACATAGAACAAATTATGCGGCTAAAATGTAGGTTTATTTTTGTAACTGCACAGTTATAATTTTTTTCAAGTAGGTAGTTAGAGTCTGCTCTAAGAAATAAGTCAGTTATGTAATTACTGTATTATATAAGTCACGTGGAAACATCTGACTTATTTTGTTTTAGTACATAATACGATTTTGTTTTAATATCGTTCAATTTCAACCCTAATAATGTCACTTTAGTATATTAATGTCAATGTCCCGCGTATCAACCTACATTTTAACATACTCGTACTTTTTTGTAACTGCAGGGATGGCAATATGTACAATGATACGTGTCCACTTGCTAAGGAAAAAATGTTATCCTATCACGTCTGTGGTATGTGGCATCCAACTGGGGTGATTCCATTAACCACAGACTAACAGATGCTAACGCCATTAACTAAATTTGTTCCAACTGCTATAGAACTGACTGTAGCTGATTTACATACATTCTAATTCTGCTATTGAAAAACAGTGCATCTGCAGTTAAATTTCTATTGACGCCAGCGATCGAATAACATTTTATATTATGGTAACTCGATAGATCATGAACACGCCGGTAACTCATATTAGTGTTTAATATTTAACTATTATATAGTAGCGTTTACGATATCAAAGAGAATACAATAGCATGTTTACTTGACGTTACGTTCCAATTTGTCTACAGAAATAGTAGAATGGCTTTTTGGATAATTATCGAGCGGCAACCGGACCGGAGTCGAACTGCAGTTGCAGCGGGGTGGATTGTTGCAAGTTGTGAAAGAGTAGAACTGCCCCCCAGGTCAAGAATCAACTTGTAGTGCGTTCAAATAGGCACCTTGTGAGCGTTTTTAGCGAAAATAACGCTAAAACGCTCGAACAAGGGGAGTTCGAATTGGGAATCTGTGGGTGAAAATGTCGTTCATGTCTCTTTTTGTTCAGCGTTCAGAAAGCTAAAAAAGAGGTATTTTTGCCACCTAAGGTGCATTCGTTTAGCTGATGAGGGCATTGGTGGCGTTTTCATTGATGGCTCTTTTGTTAAAGCGTTCGTAAAGCTCAAAAACGTTATTTTTAACACTTTCGCCTATACCCTATTGGAACGCTCAACTGAGCATAAGACCTAAAATCGCATGATTATGCCATCAAATACGTAGCTGCCAAAAAACGATCACAAACAACTATGCTCCGGACGTGGGTCAAAAATTGCACATTTAGTAGTGCGTTCGAATATATCGCTTCTGATCCTTTTTGGCGAAAATAATGCTAAAAACGCTCACAAGGGGCGTTCGAATAGGTAACCTGTGGGTGAAAATGTCGCTCAAGCCTCAGTTGAGCGTTCGAAATAGTATATCTCTAAATAGTCTGTGCGTTCGAATAGGGTGTGAGCAAGTGGCAAAAGTGGCAAAAATTAAGTTTTTGAGCTTTATGAACGCTATAACAAAAGAGCCATCAATGACAACGCCACCAATGCCCTCATAAGCTAAACGAACGCACCTTTGATGATGTTGATGTTTGATGGCATCCAAAAACTTACGTAGTATTCTATCAACAGCTAGGTATCTATAAAGTGCGTTGGAATAGCTCCATGTTGGTTTGGCGATAATAACGCGAAAAATAAGTGAGTTAGAATTGGAAATCTGTTGGTGAAAATGTCGTTTATGTCTCTTTTTGTTCAGCATTCGCAAAGCTAAAAGAGTTATTTATACCACCAAAAAGTGCAATTTTAAACCCACGTCCGGAGCATAGTTGTTCGTGATCGTTTGTTGACAACTCTCTATTAATTGTTTGGTTTGTTGACAGCTTGGTTGAATTAAAACTTAAATATAATTTATTCACATCGTTTTAAGTGTATAATTAATTACGAAACTAATATTATAAGTACACATTAAAATGATGAAATTTCATTGTAAAAGTGGTAGATACTACAAGTTACACCTACTTAAAAGAATACAATGTGTAAGGAACACATAGTATACAATTATAGTACGAAAAAATCAAATATCGGGAATATTATTCCCGAAAATTATATGGAGTAGTTGGATGATTATCATTAGATCTAGATAATCACTTGTTTATGTGTTATATTATACTCAAACACCATAATGCACAAGACTGGAAACAGTGTCTCTCTGTAAAGCGAAGTAATTTTATTATAGTTGTATGTACTGTACGAGATGAAGGACATTGTGGACTGTTTCAGAGAAATAGTTATTTTGGCGTTCGAGTAGAGTGTGGGCAAACGTAGAAAAAATTAACGTTTTAAAGCTTTACGAAAGCTATTTAAAATAACAGAGCCTTCAATGACATGACAACGCCACCAATGCCCTCACTGCTAATCGAACGCGAGGTGCGTTCGATTAGCAGTGATTTTCATTCATTCATCTCAGTTCATTTGATTACTATGCTATGCCTATGCTATGTCTGTGATGTGAGACTGACGTGATCTGTGTTAAATTAAAAATAAATATTGAATTGTTTCGGATCTAACGTGCGTGACTCGTGGAGTTTAATTTAAAGTTTTTGGGACATTACAAAATTTACAAATCGATTTAATCGATACAGTGGACAGTACACAAGAACATGAACGTCAAAGTTACAACATTTCGTAACCCATTCTCATTTTTTTGTGTCTTTGAAGATGCTGTGACCAGCATACAAAATATTGAGATGCCGGAGACCAATGGGCAACATCCTCATAAAATTGATTTATCGGGAGTAAATCATGGCCAAGTAAGTACAAAAATTTTAGATTCTATTACAAAATCATCACTTATCTAACAATAGCACAGTAAAAACTTAATTCGATGAAATCACAAGTACCCTCAATTTTATATACTAGCTAGATTATTTTTATCAGTTGGTACACATAACCTGGAGTCCTAGACATTGAGTTGCCCACCTCCGTTGTAATGGCTCTTAACAAGATTCATCAGGAGAAGCTTAAAAAAAACAAAAATACTAAAATCATACTTATATAAACCTAACAAGTTCTTATAAGATAAATGTATTGTACTAAAATAGATTGAACACTCAATACTACATTTTGCTACACCTAATTAGGGTTATTAAGTGATAAAATACAATGTACTTGTAAAATGCAAGAAATCTACAAATAATATTGATAATATGATTTAATTTCAGTAACAGCTAATATTTTAATGAGATCTGGGAGGTTATTTGTTACCCATTAGATAGCTACCTGTAGATTTTCTTGAAAGTTACATACAGTAAGTTAACATTTTACAGTCAATAAAACAACATCTAAACATACATACAAAACAATTAGATCTGCTTACTCTGATAAAATATGCCTTTAGGAAACCTGTTTTTTTTGTTTTTTTTTTTGTGATTTTATCTTGCGATCAGTCTTATGACTATAAGCAGATGAGGTGTATGGTCTTTGTCGTGTCGGGCTCTACTCCCAGCAAAGTCAGCCCCTTTCTTTTTTTTGGTCAGTTTGTTTGACTCCTCCTTAACCATAGGCATGTTGAGTGTTTCATGTACCTCTGTTGTTTTGACAAAACATGGTGCATATCGAAATTTGCTTAAGGATGTATTTTTGCACCCTTTGTATTATCATTATATAAGCAATGAGGCACTAGCAGAACCCCACAACTGTATGCCATATGTCCAAATTGGTTTAACAATTGATTTGTATATCAGCAGCTTATTGTCCATAGGTAGTTTTGAGTTTCGTCCTATCAGCCAGTAGAGGCCTTTGTATTTTAAATTAGTTTCTTCCCGTTTTGTTTTGATATGTTTCTTCCAGGTGAGTCTGCGGTCTAAATGTATACCTAGGTACCTTACTGTATCTTGATGTGGCAGTTGGGTACCATTCAGAGTGACTGGTGCGGACTGGAGTTTTGCTTTTTCAGGGTAAATGTTACATGCACTGATTTGGTAGCACTGGCAGCAAATCGCCATGTGGAAAGCCATTCATTTATGTCATTAAGCCTGTTTTGGAGTAGCCTAGAAGCCTCGACCGGGCATTTGCTCGTGACAAGTAGAGTGGTGTTGTCAGTAAAAGTCGCAACTGTAACTTCTGGGTTCTGCGGTAGGTCATATGTACCTATATAGCGTATACAAGATGGGTCCTAGTACGGAGCCTTGTGCTACTCCAGCAGATATATCGTAAAATTTTGATGTGCATTCTTTTTCTCTTACTTGAAATAGGTATTCTATTATTTATATAAGATTTTAAGACTCTATAGAAAGTATGAGGTAGTATTGTTTTTATTTCCTACAGCAAGGCCCTGTGCCACACCCTGTCAAATTCTTGTTGTATGTCTAGGAAAGCAGATGAACAGAATTCTTTTTTCTCAAATGATTTCCTAATTGTCCTACATTCTCTGTGGACTTGTTCGATAGTAGCATGTTCTTTGGATACCTAAAGCATTTATAGCTTATTTTATTTACTATATTTTCTGAAATTTAAATCCTCTTACATTTTCAGTTGAATTAAGGTTAACTGAAATCAATGCTTTGTATATTGATTTCAAATTTTGACAAGTTTTTGTTCGAAAAAGTTGTGGTGGCGGGGTAAATACCATTATATTTATGTTCAGCTTATCTGATCAAGAATGTCTTGTTATTATCCATGAAGTAGTTACTTTCATTGTGCATGAAATTTTCGGGGCTGTTTAAGTATTTTAGCAGTGATGTTTGATGTGTATCTATCGACAGTTATATACCTCGACGCGCGAACCCGTTACTGAAGCAGCTCAGGACACCAGAGCAAAGTTAGTCCGACACTATACCGAAGACATCCCGGACATCAGCCTGTACGAGATTAGAATGGCTCTCAAACAGCTTAAGAACAACAACGCGCCAGGAGAGGACGGAATTACGACTGAACTTCTGAGAGCGGGTGGTAGACCGATACTGTTAGTCCTCCAGAAGTTATTCATTTCTGTCATCTTCGAAGGCAAAACACTGGAAACGTGGCACAAGAGCGTGGTGGTGCTGTTCTCCAAAAAAGGTGATAAAACCTTATTGAAGAATTATAGGCCCATATCGCTCTTGAGCCACGTGTACAAGCTGTTTTCGAGAGTCATCACGAACCGTCTCGCACGCAGGTTTGATGAGTTCCAGCCGGTTTCCGAAGAGGCTTTAGCACCGTAGACCACATTCATACACTACGGCAGATTATACAGAAGACCGAAGAGTATAATCAGCCACTGTGTCTAGCGTTTGTGGATTACGAGAAAGCCTTCGATTCTATCGAGAAGTGGGCCATACTGCAGTCCTTGCAGCGATGCCAACTTGACTATAGGTATATCGAAGCGTTGAAGTGTTTATACAGCAAGGCCACTATGTCAGTCCGATTACACGACCAGAGTACGGAACAAATTCCATTGCAGAGAGGTGTGAGACAGGGAGACGTCATCTCTCCGAAACTGTACACTAACGCATTGGAGGATGTTTTCAAACTTTTGGACTGGAAAGGATGTGGCATCAACATTAATGGCGAATACATCACTAACCTTCGTTTTGCCGATGATATAGTTATAATGGCGGAGTCGCTCGAGGATATCGGCACCATGCTCAACGACCTCAGTAGAGTTTCCCAACAGGTTGGTCTTAAGGTGAACATGGATAAGACGAAAATCATGTCCAATGTCCATGTTCCACCTATACCGGTAATTGTTGGAAACGATACACTCGAAGTTGTAGACGAGTACGTCTACCTGGGACAGACTGTCCAATTAGGTAGGTCCAACTTCAACAAGGAGGTCGCACGAAGAATCCAGCTCGGATGGGCAGCATTCGGGAAGCTTCGATCCATCTTTTCGTCCCCAATACCTCAGAGCCTGAAAACCAAGGTTTTCAACCAGTGTGTGTTGCCAGTGATGACTTATGGCACTGAGACGTGGTCCCTTACTGTGGGCCTCATTAACAACCTTGAAGTCGCTCAACGAGCAATGGAGAGCGCTATGCTTGGGGTTTCCCTACGTGATAAGATCCGAAATGAGGAGATCCGTAGGAGAACTAAGGTCACCGACATAGCTCTCAAAATTAGCAAGTTGAAGTGGCAATGGGCAGGCCACATCGCTCGCAGAACTGATAACCGATGGGGAAGAAAGGTTCTCGAGTGGCGACCACGCACCGGAAGGCGTAGTGTAGGCCGGCCCCCCGCTAGGTGGACCGACGACCTCATAAAAACCGCGGGGAATCGCTGGATGCAGGAAGCGAGTAGCCGGTCCAAGTGGCGTTCTATGGGGGAGGCGTATGTTCAGCAGTGGACGTCTTCCGGCTGCTGATAATAATGATGATGATGATGATGATTTGATGTGTATTACAACACTCTGATATTTTCAATTTAAGTGACTCTAGTAATTTGAGGGCCAAAGGATCATTGATATTTTTAATTTTTTTAGCAACATGTGAACACGCTTCTGCCGTCCATGAGTTGGCATCTTGCCGACTCAATTCCTCTAGCAAGCTTTGTTGGTGTTAATATCATCCACAGTTTTTGTAGCACAGTAATATTATCTTCTTTCCATTTGTATGAGCTATTTAAATCAATCAATGCCTTTTTGACAGCATTTTTTAAGAAACAATCAATCATGATTAGCATTGAGTATGATTTTATTATTTTATAGACTTATTTTAACCTAACAATAGTTTTATTGTATGATTTTATAGATTAACTTGATTTCTCGAGCTTAATTTACTGGGCACAAAGCCCAAACGATTTCCTGGGAATTACCAAGCCGAGAATGAATCCTAGTCCACGTTTTTTCTGACACATTAATATTTTATTTTGTAGTATGTAGCCGTGCTGTGGAACAATACCTGGGCTCGTGGGATCATCACATTGGAGACCCAGTTTCAGATTTGGCTGGTTGATTATGGGATTTATTTGCGTCCTAATGAAAAAACAGTATATGTCAATTTGCCTGCAGAGGACAAAAAGTACCCGACTAAAGTATTTGAAGCAAGTGTCCATGGAGTAACACCTGTTAGTAAAGTGAGTATATATATTGAAAACAAGCTTTGAGCCATTGTGAGTTCACTTGTGAAGAATATTATAAAATTGTTATTAATTAAATTAATTGAATATTGAAACCTGATTGGTTTCAATACCTAGTGACATACTAGGTGGTAATATAGTATTCTAATTACCTGACTACGGCGAAAGAAAAGAGAGGGCTATGTTTTATACCGATATGTGTGTTCATATATTACATACATATTTAAAAATACATATCATAATTTTACAACTGAGCTGTCATTGGAAGTGTCTTGTTTGTCCACTGGTTATGGTCTATGTGATTAAATGATCTAAGAATCAGAAATTAAGAGATCTCTAAATGAACAAAAGTAATTGGCATAGCCCAGAAGATAAACCAGTTGAAATGGCAGTGGGCAGGGCATATGGACATTTTGGAAATATGTTAAGTTTTCTTATAAGGAGGCCTATGTTCAGAAGTGGATGACTAAGGCCGAGATGATGATGATGAACTTCTTGGTTTTCATAGTTCCGAATGACAACGAGTAGAAAAGAATTGTGAAGTGTAAAATTTTGAATAACCACAAATTTACAAGATTTACATGAAGTATTTTTCAAAACAAAGAACATACATTTTTAATCGGCCCATAATTTCAATTCGTGGAAATCAGTCTTCAAAATTATTGAATGTATGGCGATAGTGAACTCCTTTTTATGCATTTAGTGAAAATCGATTCAACCTATTATTTGATTATTTATTATATATAACTAATTGTAAAGACTTGAAAAATAGCCGGTTCATATTTAGGGTCTTCTTTCCAAATAACATAGTCAGTATTGATAATCATAGAGAAATTCCCTATGAAGAAATAGCACTCTTAAGTTTAGAGTTAGATAATTCTATTTCTAAACCAATGCTGAATAATTTTTAATTTTAGAATTCTTACTTTAAATACTATATATCTATACCATATTATAACTATAAAACCCAAAAAGTGTATACATAAAAAATGAATCAGGGGTGTTGTCTATTGCTTATTTCTACCAAGATCACGAACAAGAGCAACAGACCAATCATTTTTAAAATTTCTATCTGGATGTTTGCTGCCTTATTACTCAATAATTACTAATTATAATTGGTTAATGTTTTCACAGCTAATTTGAATATTTTGTTAACCAAGGGATAGACTATGCTTAATTAATTTCAATATATGTTAAAGTATCAAATTGTAAAGGAACATATGGTAAAATATTGTAACCCGTAGACTCGCCAATAGCCATATTTGGCCAATCACTACATATAATTAAAACTGTTAGAGGTCGAATTTCTGTACAATGAAAAAAATGCTAAAACCGAGTCAGGGGGTTGTAAGGAGTGAATTCGAAATTTTTTTGTTTCATATTTATTGTTTCTTTGTTTGTCTGTTTGTACGAGCTAATCTCTGAAACGACTGGACCGATTTAAATGAAACTTTGTATGGTGGTAACTTATATCCCTGGTCAACATATAGGATACTTTTGATCCCGGTAAATTAATGAGTTCCCGTGGGATAGTTAAAAAACTTTAATGAACCGTATCCCGCGAGGCCATGCGAGCGAAGCCACTGACGGGTCAGCTAGTAATACAATAGATTTCGCAGAAATCATACTACTTTTCCAGGAATGCGTGCGTGGCTAACTATTGAATGTAATTTGACGTTGTTGCACGCAATAAATAGGCTAATTGCATTTTTACTTTTGATTAACATAATAATATAGGGTTACCTATTTACGATTGACATGACATGTTTGCTTCTATAATACGTTTCCGATGTGGCGTACGACGTGATAAAGCGCAGGTTCTTCCGATCCTTGCCGCTGGATGGCGCTGTGTATTCCAAAATACGGAACACAAGTGTTTCATGAGTGATCCAATTTATACTGATAGTGTGATCTTAATATTATCAATAATGTTCTTAACCTACCATATGGTGCATACCTAAAATTTATTTCTGACTAGCTGATTTTCAGATGATTTTCACTTTCACATTTCAGATATTAAATGACATGTGCGAAATCGAAAACGCACCGGCGTCGTCATGGAACAGTGGAGCAATAGATAAGGCACAAATACTCTTGGCAGAAGCAACTAAAACATACTTCGTCCCCATTGCTGTTTTGTCCACCAAAATAAATGATGTTGTAAGTTCTTTTTTTACAACTCTTATAATACACGCAATGTTTGACCACTATCTTATTTGATAGTTAGGGATGATGTTGTGAAAGAGGGTATCACACCAGAACTAGAATAGCTAATGGCACTCAAGGACAATTGTCGGTGCACACCAGCAGGAGCTTTTTTGACAGGGTATCATTCCTGATGGTGGCCACAAACCAGGTGGGTGCATATAACATGCTCTACCACCATGCTGTTGGTTTTACCACATTGTTACTTGTAACCGAGAAAATCGATTTTGAACTATATAAAATCAAACATAGTATAGGTATTACATTCGCACTGCAGTGCTGAGACACGGGCCTTCCTTGCAGGTTGGCGTTTAGGCTTGTGGCCAGCCCTAGTTCAGACTGCTTGCAGCCTCCGAATGGACCGATATAAGACAACTTAAGAGGGACATCAGGGAACACAGATTGGTATCTAGTTAGTACCTCTTTAACGTCTTCTCCATACAAAAATATTACCCAATTTCCTCTCTGGATTTTGGTACTAGTTAGCACTAGTATCAAAATCCAGTTTATGTGGCATTAAATCTCACCACTTGTAAAAAACCGGCCAAGTGCGAGTTGGACTCGCACACCAAGGGTTCCGTTACCGCTATCTATACATGCCCCATACAACAGACATGTTCTTATTTCTATTATATTAACGGGGCTTAATCGCGTTAGTAATAGTATTTATTTACCTCGACGTTTCGATCAAGTTGCATTGATCGTGGTCACGAGCGGACTGAAGACATATTCTTTTTGCCGTTTGTATAGATAATGGTACGGAACCCTTCGTATGCGAGTCTGACTCGCACTTGGCCGGTTTTTTAGTATTTGTCGTTGTAGCGGCAACAGATATATACATCATCAGTGAAAATTTTAACTGCCTTACTATCACGGTTCATGAGTTCACAGCCTGGTGACAGACGGACAGACAGATGGACGTACAGCAGTCTTAGTAAAAGGGTCCCGTATTACCGCTTGGGTCCGTACCCAACCCTAAAATATGTCTCAATTGTGAATTTGTTTAAATTTATCTGTGTGCAATTAATCATCAATGTATTAATATTGGTACTCACTTCCATTATTTGTATGTTCCCAATCAACAGTTTATGTGCTGTTCGGTTAAATACATGCATTTACAATATTCTCAGTGGTTACTGAAGCTGAAAATAATAAGAGAAATAATGTAAAGGATTTATTGACACATTTTGTATGAAAAATCGGAGTTGCTTTCTGTAACGTGGGTAAACTCCGAAGAACAGAAGCACTCAGTAAACAAGTACAATTTGAAAAATTTAATACCAACTCCCATTCTATTCAGTTATTGGAGTGTATTTCAAAAACAACTGGACCGAATTTGGTGAAATGGGACTACACGAGAAGCACCAGCTTCAAACAAAAAAAGAATTCTGAGAATCGGTTTTCCCTATCGAAAGTTATGAGGTAACAAACTTAAAAAAAAAATCGAATTGAGTACCACCTCCTTTTTGGAAGTCCGTAGAAAAACCACTAGAAGGCAACAATAAAAACAATATCCAATTCTAGTCTAGGTGCAAAGTTATTATCTGGTAAATAAACACTTTCCTAACAAACATTACATGGTGTAACTACTTAAAATGTTGATTAGCAGTTGACTTGAAGCAAGGATATAGGAATCTATATATCTATCTACCCATAGAATCATAAAACTGCAGAGGCCAAAAAGTCTGTACATTAGAAATAAGCAGTAGATGAAGGATCAGTTAAAATGTCTGTCCGTCTGCCTGGGTGTTCGTTACCTTATGATTTGTTAAGTGTACGGGATAGAATTTTATCGCTGTTTTATCTATATTTTGCATAGATTATTATTTTATTGTCGGAGCAGCTGAATTTTAAAAGGTAAAAGGGATTGTGCTTGTGCGTGTGGGATGTACAGTCGCCTGCAATAAGATTCAGAAAACATTTTGTAATTTTCTAAACCATGATACAGTACCAGATTTTATAACAATGTGGATAAGGATTATCTACCGACTTCCAAAAAGGAGGAGGTACTCAATTCGACTGTATTTTTTTATGTTTGTTTCCTCGTAACTTTCGCCTGGGTGAACCGATTCGAAAAAATCTATTTTTGTTTGTAAGCTGGTGCTTCCCGTGTGGTCTCATGTAAATTTAAACAAATTCGGTTTAGGAGTTTTTGAGTTACACTCCAATAACTGATTTTTACCAAAGTAATAGAATGGGAGTCGAAATAAAAATTTTCAAATTGCACTTGTTTTGAGCAGTCAATTATCCTTTCACATGACGCACGGTCAGATTTGATCAAAGCTACTTCATTTTAGATTATTTTTGATGTATTTTTGAAACAGAATGCTGAGGCGCTGTTGAAAATTGTGAAATGTATACATCTTATTGCAGGCGACTGTACTAATGTTTTGGAAGCTATTCTATCCAATACGGTTCTGAGGCACTGTAATATTCTTGGGTACAGCATAGACAAAATAACAAGATCTTCACCTACGTCAAGATCGTAGTGATGACAGTTGTGTCAAAGTTTGCGTCAGTTTCTTATAGCTTAGACAAAAGCACGCATCATTTTGACAGCTCGATACATTATAGACGTGCTCGGCGACCGTCAAGGGTGATGAAATGTCACACAAATATCGTCAAGGTTGATGAAATGTAATGACAGTTTTTGTTATGATGTTGATTAATTGTTGATTAATTTTATATTTGTATGTACGTAGGTACTTTAATTTATTATTAGTGTTTACTGATAGATTGACTAAGTACTTAAATTTACTAATATAACCATATAAATATTATATGACATTATGCTATAAAGATAGATATGACTTTGGAGAAGATAATAAGCTACTAGGAGTACTCATCCTGTCCTGACGTCGCGGGCAACAGATAGTCTTATATAATCTTGTTTTGTTATTTCACAGGTTATCGGAGATGTGTACTTGCGGATTAAAGGCAGAGGGGTTATCAATTTAGTCGATGAACTAGAAACGTGGCCAGTATTTTTAAAAAAGGATCCAGAATTATATATCGAAAGTAAGAATATGTAACTAATTATTATTATTACTTTAATATATAACCTTGTTAGAGATTTCGTCACGTCTGACTGCGTGACTCAATGAATGCCAACATGACTATAAACTACAAAACAGTATCTACTCAACAGGAGTTAGAAAACGGGATTGCCATCAGTCAATCACTAATGTCGACTTGATAGTGACAACGTTCATTTAAATCAAAACAAATAAACAGCAGATAATTTATTAATTCAGGCGTTACTTTGCGGAAATCCATTATCAAAAAAACAATATTAAAAAATATTTAGTGACACTTCCGCTGAAAAGAAAACAATGATTTTGGCCTATTTGGGGGCGTGCACCACCCTCCCTCCCGCATAAAATGCTAATAGGAAGAATACAAAATAAAAAACACAAGAAACCCCAAATAAACCAAAACCGATTCTGTTCTCTCACTGTCGGACTAGCGCTCGACGAGTCAACATCTCCTGAGGATGCCTCGTGTAGAGGCGAAACACGTGTCGAATCGGTTTTGGTTTATTTGGGGTTTCTTGTGTTTTTTATTTTGTATTCTTCCTATTAGCATTTTATGCGGGAGGGGGGTGGTGCACGCCCCCAAATAGGCCAAAATCATTGTTTTCTTTTCAGCGGAAGTGTCACTAAATATTTTTTAATATTGTTTTTTTTAAATAAACAGCACTTAAACACACGCAGTACATATTACTACTTCTTTTGATGGTGTCAAGGGCTAAGATGGGCAAGTCGTTTGCTCAGTGTTGCCCAGAAGGGCAAACGCGCCTATTTGGTTATATGCGGTATGCGCTCGTCACGTCCGAGTGCTCTACAAACTTAAACACACCTGCCACACCTGTAGACCTACCATGAGTTTACAAAATTGACACCTATCGATGCTCGCTATCGACTGACGCTAAAAAATGTATGAAAAAAATAACAGTGCCACCTCGCGTTCAATTGTAGAACTAAAATTGACAGTGAGTACGCCAATCACAAGCTTTATAGGTAGGAGAGATCCAGTATCGACTATAGATGACATTTACGTTGCCAACTCATGGTAGAGCCACTGGTACATTACCCACCAATACATACTTAAGCAGCAGATTTACCATCCCTAGTATATCTTTATGAATAACTAAAGGTTATTCATAGAGATATACTAATAAAGATTAGCCAGTTGAAGTGGCAGTGGGCAGGGCACATAGCACGAAGAACAGATGGCCGATGGGGCCGAAAGGTTCTGGAGTGGAGACTACGGACCGGCAAGCGCAGCGTAGGTCGTCCACCGACACGGTGGACAGACGACCTGAGGAAGGTCGCAGGATGACGTTGGATGCAGGCCGCTTCCAACCGGTCCTTTTGGAAGATCATGGGGGAGGCATATGTTCAGCAGTGGACGTCCTACGGCTGAGATGATGATGATGATGAACTAAAGGTTACCCTCAGAGTATACATAAGGCCGGTTTCAGTGCTCGCCCGACCGTACGCGCGTACCATCGGTCCTGACGATACGCATAACCGATCGTCAGTTTGTACCGTTCAGTGCTCTCCTTATCTACCAAACTGGCCGGACTGGTCCAAACACGTACACGAAATGGACGCGTTTACAAATTGTTTAATTGCTGCTTACGATCTTCGTAAACGTATAAAGAACTTAAGATGTTGATATCACGTACACCCAATCTTCGCCCACAGAGCACTTCAAGGGGAATATACTACTTATTATTATACTACTTCATACTTTATAGAAGATGAAGGTATTATTCTTGTCTGTATTAATGTCGATCAAAAGTTTTGATGAATTATCAGTATTATAACTTAGGGTGCATTACGGGAAGCGCCGTCAACGCTCACAACTTATCTCGCTGCTCGCGCCCCGGTTTGCCGTTCCCTTTGGTTGACAGTGACAGCTCGCAATGATCACGTAGACCCACCTAAGATCCGTGAGCGTTTTCGGTGATGTCATATCGATGACGTATCGAGCGCCGCGAGTGATTTCGGTCCTTCCCGGAACGTAGCCTTACAAGATAACTTAAAACATGTAAACTTATATATGCCATGTTTGATCAAATGTATTCACTAAGTGGTAACGATACATATAAAATCAAAGAATATTATTACAATTTTAAACTAAAAGATTCGATTTTTGTGACGATGATACGCGCATACGTACGCTCGGTCCACCGATCGGTGTAGCACTGAACGCGTTATTATATTTCCATAGCGCGTCGGTTGACTGACGGCACGCATGCGGACGCGCCCGACCGACGGTCCTCGTACGTAAATGACAAGCGCGACCGAAGTACGGACCGACGACGGTTAGGAGAGCACTGAAACCGGCCTAAGCAAGCTAAAGAGGGTGCCTTGATAAGTATGAACCATAATATTAACCATTTACCACCAGTAATATTGAGTCGGTGAGCTATAATTCCTTTTATTGAGAAATGTGCGCAGGTTTACGGATTTACCGGAGGCAAAATCTAAGAAATAGTAACTTATTTTCAACGCTAAGTATCGCTATGAGGTAGGTGCTCTATAGCTTGCTTATGTATACTCTAAGATCTTACCACAGACCAATAAACTACTTGACTGTTCGTACCAAGCGTATGCAGTTTAATGCTAACCTATCCGTGTGTCGTGTGTAGATACTATGTCATTGTGTGGGGCCTATCAGAGCCAAACCTCCGT
Organism: Selenia dentaria; assembly: GCA_917880725.1. Classification (NCBI taxonomy): domain Eukaryota; kingdom Metazoa; phylum Arthropoda; class Insecta; order Lepidoptera; family Geometridae; genus Selenia; species Selenia dentaria. Next base: position 8,539,451 of record OU862882.1, on the reverse strand, counting down.
CCCCTTCCCGCAGTGGCGAGTTAGGTTTCTATGAGAAAACTAGCTATGAGCTCTCCATTGTTTGGATTATCCGTGACTCATAGGGACGAAACTGACTCCTGAAACCTATTATTTAGCAGCTAAATGATACCTATTGTTTTTCGCAGAATTACCTACCTTCTACACATACCGGCGACAACACCGAGCTTCCCTGAAGAAACCAATTTTCCCAGACATAGATTTACCTACAGCGACACTCCAAATGACCCTCGGGGAGTACACCGCCATCTATGCCAAAGCGCCGCAACTAGACATATCCGAGTGCAACGATAGCGAGGAAGATGGCAGCACTGTTACATACATCGAAAACGTTTACCAAAACCTAAATCACGCTTACAAACTAACCCCGGCTGAAATAGAGAAGTATTCCAATGTTTATATAGTAGTATCAGGAAGAGAATACAATGTGTTGAAAGTGTTATTGAATAAAGCACGCGATTTGTACATGTGTGAACAGTTCAAAGACTTGAAGTCTGTTGGCAGAGCTACCTCGAGGTCTTCGAGGCTCTGTACCTCCGAGGTTGAATAGATGGCGCTTTTGGGCAATGTAGATTGACCCGTTTCCTCTAACCACTAACAAAGTAATATCATGTAAAAAACAGATGTATGGAATTTATTCTGCTTTATGCTCTCCATATATGTTCGGTCTATAATAAATTTATAATTTTGTAAGAAATAACAGATTTACGAATAAGGAGAGTTTACACTCGGTGACGCCTATGGTATACGTTTATTTTTCTCATTTTGTTTTATGTAGGTTGTGAGCAGCGATGCATCGATACGCTTTTTTGAAGATACGATACGGATACGCTTATTGAATTAAAAAATCAAGGTAAAATTAAAAACACATGCTAGTTTTTTTTAAATTAATATAAAACAATAATTTGGTATTATTATATTATATTAATAATATAATATATAATTTTGGTATTGATATAAAAAAATCGCCAAACCTAAAGTATCGCTGATATATCGATATCGGATGCATCCCTAGTTGTGAGTTCGTATCAAGGAGTTTTTTTGGTCTTTGCTTTCTTAACTTTCCCTGAACTATTATAATATGTAAAGACCCTAAGCATTTTGCATCACTGATGTCTCATACTTACGTATACATGGAGCTTGATCTGTTGGGATCAGCAACCCTCTTTAGAGGTAAGGTTCATTCATAAATCCACAGAGAGGAGGGGACAGGTTAATACGGTTAACATTTAATACCTTGCCAATCGTTTGACGGAATTGAATAGACTTCACGTCGCACGAAACAAAAGGATTCCAAGAAGTTCTAGTCTATTTGTTAAAGTTAGTAATAATGGTTTTGCGGTATGTACTCCTCAATCACTCCTCAATACCACTATGTCGCGCGCCCACCAAGACTAATACAGCACATCACTTCCTCAGTAACAGGGTAGTCCATAACTGGAACAGATTACCAGAAGAAGTAGTTACTGCCACTACTCTCAATTCCTTTAAAAATAAACTCGATAACTGGTTACGTACAAATGAAATCAAATTACAATGAACAAACTCGAACATTAGTGGATAAACTTTCAACATTGTGTGATATAGACACATCAGCAGTCATGCTGCTCGTCTATAAATGAATAAATATAAGCCCCTAGTCTACTGGTTAAAGTTGATGAGAATGGCTTGCCGAATGTATGTATATAGGCATTTTAGCCATCTTGGGTTTGTGAAAATGGTTGTTACATTAATACCTCGAACAATTACGTATATTATTTTTTATAATTACCGAGACCGATGTTCGCCTGATGGAACGCATCACGCCTGTCCTACTGTTCGCATGTTCATTATATTTATAAGCAACTAAACTGCTAGTCTGGTGCAAGGAAACTGAAAACAGTGACGAAACAGAAGTGAAAACAGTGAGGGACAAAAAATTATGCAATAGTTGCTAGAGTTGTTTCTCGAATATTAGAACGTTAAATCTTCGTATTATTTATTGGTCTTGCTATAAAAGCCACAAGGCTTTTAAATCGTAGCAACTGATCATACGTTATCATCCATATAGTCAAAGCCCCTGCTGCACGAAAGGTTCCCTAACAGAAATTCTGCGTAGATTATTTCATCATCATCATCATCTCAGCCGTAGGACGTCCACTGCTGAACATAGGCCTCCCCCATAATTTTCCAAAAGGACCGGTTGGAAGCGGCCTGCATCCAACGTCGTCCTGCGACCTTCCTCAGGTCGTCTGTCCACCGTGTCGGTGGACGACCTACGCTGCGCTTGCCGGTCCGTGGTCTCCACTCCAGAACCTTTCCGCCCCATCGGCCATCTGTTCTGCGTGCTATGTGCCCTGCCCACTGCCACTTCAACTGGCTAATCTTCTGGGCTATGTCGGTGACTTTCGTTCTTCTACGGATCTCCTTATTTCTGATTCGATCACGTAGAGAAACCCCGAGCATAGCTCGTTGTGCGACTTTGAGAATTGAGATCTCTTCAAAGTAGATTATTTGTAATGTATAAAATGTTCTGTAGGAAAAATCTTATTTATTTTGTATCCCACCCGGGAGGTTTCCCCGCGGCTTTACCGGTGATATCCTTTATTCTTCCCCCGTCCCTGTGACCTAATCTATCTCTGTCAAATTTTACCTACACGTTTAGGTGTGATAGTGTAACCAATCAAACAAACTAACTCACTCTCGTATTTATAAGAATATAGTTCGGATTGATGTATTAGTACGTACCGCTTTGTATCAACATCTAAAAATTATGGAAGCATATTTTTTAGTTAATTATATTTTACTAGTTAGGTTGATAGGTTAGTAATCAATGTTATTGATTCTTATTTTCTATATGTTACTTATTCATTTAAAAGTACGTAAATAAGATTATATAAAGTGATTGCTGTATTGTTAGAAGGAAGTGGAAAGAAATATAATAGTAATGTGTTATGTTTATAGTTAGAAGTATATTTTTTTGTTATGATGACTTTATGTTTTATTCTTTAGCTACGAAGGTTTGTTAGGTTTATAGTGAACAATATTTTGTATTACATTTTATTAGACTCTCCTTTGAAGCTAGCCTTTAATGTTAGTACTTTATAACATTAACTAGGTGTAAAAATTGTTGATTCTTTCGGTAAATAAGTTTGTTAGTGTAATCCTTACAGTATACAACTAAATTTTTGTACTTATTTATAATAATATGACCAATATATGTACTTAAAATAATTGTCACACCTTTCTTCGCAAGATTTGAATCTTGCTAATAGTGATATTGATTAGTGAACAAATACAATTTGAAAAAATAATACCGACTTCCATTGTAATCAGTTATTGTAGTGTATCTCAAAAACTACTGGACCGAATTTGATGAAATTTAAATGGGACCACACGGGGCGCACCAGCATTGAAAGCAAAAAAAGAATTTTGAGAATCAGTTCACCCAGTCGAAAGTTGTGAGGTAACAAGCATAAAAAAAATACAGTCGAATTGAGTACCTCCTCCTTTATTTGGAAGTCGGTAGAAAATATAGTGTGGGTTTCGCTGAAATTGAGATCTGTAGGCCTACAACTGTCATAATCGAGTACGCGATCACAATAACAAAACAGACCCATTTAAACCAAATTTGATAGAATCGGATTAGCAATTCTATATCATACGCCAAACACCAAAATGGTACAGAAAAATCCACTATATTCCTCGAATAACTATTCATCCCAATTTATTAATGTCTCAAGACTTAATATACATAATGAATTGGGATATCTTGGATGGAAAGTCTTTTCGATCGAACTGAGCTCGAGTCGAAATATAGTTAGAACAATCGATTGTGTCTATTTGAAATACAGTAATTATAAATGTACCGAATAGTTATTATTAAAAATTAATTACCCTTGTTCTGACCGTGATAAGACTCAATCCGTAACTAAGTTGGCATATTAACGATAAGTAACTTACCTACCTCATTTAAAAATAAGAACCAATTTGTAATAATATGTTCATGTGAGTTTATTTCTACTAATAGATCTTAACAATATTTTTATAAGCTTAAATGTATTCATACTAAGGTGCCAAAAACTGTGTTATAACACAGAAATCTGGGTTAATTTATACTTACATACTGATATTATAATATCAGTATGTAAGTATAAATTAACCCAGACTTTAAGTATCATGTTTTCTGTGCTCAATTCTAACACTGTGCCTTAGAATAAAGTTAGGTTTTTATATTCTATATATTAAACATTAAAGACTGTATATTAATAAAATTATTATGTAGTAAAGAAAGTCTTAGAAATGTGTTCATTCGTCCTACAAATACAGCGTGTAAAAAAAGGTGTAGTAATACTAAAACCACACATGCAGAAACTTGCATACAATTGGGACTAACTACTGCATCCTAGGAAGTAGTAAGAATTCTGAGTTATGAGTAACTAAAGTTTTTTCTAATACTAACAAGATCAAATACTGCAGTGCCCTCTAGATCGTAGACTAGTTAAACAAGGCGCCTAAGTGGGGCCTGGACTGGGATACGGCGCGGAGAGATGGCGCTTGCAGTGTAGGGGTACGGAGGTGAATGAATAGCCCCAACGAACTTCAAGAATAAATATGTCTAATAGGGCTGTCCAAAAAAGTTTTGGATAATATTTTTTGTTATTTGAAAATACTATGCTCATTAAATTTGTATATTGTGCCATGTGAATCCTGGCATATACAGACCTTTAAGTATTACTAAATCTTTTTGATACACGCTGTATAGTTACTTCTTAAGGCTATATAACTATGTTTACAGAACTTCTTTTATCATTTTCAAGATTCTTTATGTCTGTTTTTTTGATAAAATCAAAGCGCTGTGTAAGACTGAACGTAATATGTTCCAACAAATAGTTCCTAATTTGTTAAATGTAGTATTGAGATTATCTGTTCTAAATCAATATGAATGACCCTGGACGCGTAATGGTTTTTCCAATAAATCACCATTTTGCGTAAAGGCAACATAATAATATCTTTCTAAAACAGGCCTTTTTGCGAAGTTTTCGAACAAAAGTCCTTTAGTTTGTTTTGTTAAATAAGTAAATTGTGATTGCATCAATCAGTGCAACTTTACAATAAAAACAGCAGATATATTTTCTTATTTTTATTTATATACAAATATAAATTCTTCCCTTAGGTAAATAAACTTAATTAAATCTTAAATTATTTTGTACAATGTCACTTTGTACGACGGATGACGGCAGTGAAGAGATCCCGAATTTAGAATAAGCGATAATCAGAATTCCGAGCTAAATAAATATTAATTTAGAGATGCTGCACGACCTGTACATTATAAAAAGGGTTTATTAGAAATTCGGATGGTAGCTTTACATCACAGACGTAAACTTATTGAAGTACTTAAGGCTATGTTAGTCGATGTAAGCGATCACAGACGAATTCCGGGGTTGGTGCTAGCGACGTAGTTTAAGAGCTCTTCAGAATCCTCGCAAACTACGGGCTTCTCGTGGTAGCAGGCGACGTCGTGCCACGCGATACCGTCGTTGTATACGTTGTTGAGAATGCTGAGGCAAGACTCGGACGTGGCGTTGATGTCGAACTCGGCGTTGTCGGGTTGGCGCAGTTTCTTGTGGCCGGTCTGCGACCAGGGGTTGTAGCCCCATCCGTTGGGAATCTGTAAGAAAGTGCATATTCAAGTCTTGCGCATTAAAGTCTATTGTCGACAACTAAAATCTATTGTCATCTTTCACTGACATCAAAAAATGACAAGTACAGATTCACTTCACCCCGCGGTTTCACGGTGGTGATGAAAGATGATGCAAACATCATATATCCAAACTTTCACATATATAATATTACTAGCTACGCCCCGCTGTTTCACCCGCATGGGTATGGATGATGATGTCCTTCCCCGGAATATAATCTATGTCTTTGCCAAATTTGCCTACGATCCGTTTAGCCGTTTAGACGTGAAAGCTTAACAAACAAATAAATTCATTTTCGCATATATAATATTACGTTAAACGGGATATAGGTATAAATATAACTAGCTGACCCGCCAGCGGTTTCGCTCGCGTGGCCTCGCGGGATACGGTAATTACAGATTTCAATTAGGGATCGAATTTCACAAAATCCCGTCTTAGTGAGTACATAGGCCCAAAAAAGAACCCCCATGCAACATTTTAAACTTTTAGAACTCGCAGTAACGAAGTTTCATACAAACTATCAACCCCAAAAAAAACCCTTACGGGTTGAATTTCATAAAATCCCGTCTTAGTGAGCACCTACGTCCTAAAAAGAACCCGCATGCAAAATTTGAAACTCCTAGCACTTGTAGTTTCTGAGATTTCGTGATGAGTGAGTGACCTTTCGCTTTTATATAGTATATAATATAAATAAATTATTGCGATCCCTGGGGAGTAGCCCATATGTAAACATTCCCAGCTACAAACATTCTCCACCCCGGCTACAAATTTCATCCTAGTACGTTTAGCCGTTTGTGCGTGATTAAGTAACAAACATTCAAACTACATATCTCATTTATAACATAAGTTTGATATAAATATTCATATATAGTAGGAATGTTTTCTATGAATAAGAGAGTAATGCTATAAAGAAAACTCAATCTTTTTAAATAATTATTGGTAAGTATTTCGCGACTGATTTATGTGAGAAAAGTCTGCCGTCTAACGCAATGCTTACACGTTTTTGTGAACACATTGCCTTATATTCTATACTTTTATTGAACAAGGTTTGATTGATCAATACCAACGACTTTGAGATTCTATAAAGCATACTTACTAATAAACTTTTCTAATAATGTTCCTATGAAATTAATTATAATGTTATGAAACTGTAATGAAGGGATTCTCTCATATTCATAACCTCTCATTATCTCTGTACCTTTATTTAAGACTAAATAGCACTGCGCACAAGAGTTCTGCTCCAAGCAGTACCTACTAAATATAAACACTTCAGTAAAAAAGTTAAAAAATGATACCTAGTGTTGGGGGTAAAATTATTTCCAACCAAGCATCTCTAACAATAAAACCACTATCATAAAAGCCCTTTGATTGTTTACTTCCTACAGGAAACTATATTAACCACAAAACGCTATCTGTCTGTTATTTTAGACGAGCAAGACTTCCTATTGAGATGTAAATGTACACTTTCTCGTTTTGTCGTTTTATAACCACTACGCAACTGAACATTTTCTTGTGACAATAAGTATATGTACTACTGAACTGGAGATAATAAGAATTTTAGTCATGTTAACATTATTACTACACAACGGTTTTTTAGAGGAGTGCCTCATTATGGATTTAATATTTTTTTTATTAGTTTATATTGGCTTTTACCATAGCCATCCAAATAAGACATTACTTAAAAACGCGGCTTAATTTTAAGTCAAGTTATTTGTTTTAATTTAAAAAATGTCACCTAGTAATTAGCGCGCAATAAAATTTGCTGTGCGTAGTGCTAATTGCTAAATGTCATTTTTTTATTTATTCAGCGTGTATATGTAAACCCGTTACCATTTTGAACTTGAGACCCTTAAGTTTATGTATAGAGTAGTTATGTTATTAAAGATTGATTCAACTTTTTGTGCTGTATGCCCAGAGTGTCAACATCTAAACGCTTTTCTTCAACATTAATATTCCATCGTCTCATTATCACAGTAGTTATGATATTTGAAACAATTCTGATGAAAACACATTAATTGCAATTATTGCATGAATATGCGAGTAAAAAAACATCACAGGATTAGCTGGTACGTGAGTGAACAATAAATATACGAGTACATTTCTGTTCTTCATAGGTGGGGGTGCAAAGCTTAAATTGTGTTCAATGCTCTTTATACATATTAACAACTAGGGGACTTCAAATCAAATCAAAATCACAAACCTGGTTGGTAGGTGAAATCTTTTCTCGGTTGGCGGACCAGAACCATCCCAGGATATTCTTAGGCTCGAGGTCCTTGCGCGATTCGCAGCCCTTGAAGTCACAGAGACGGCCAGACGTCCAGATGTATGGCACATCGTCTGCAATAAAATAAACAGCCAAATGTTAATCATAAACGTAATAGTTTTAAGAGTGAAATGGATGTATTTTAAAAGAAGCTTGCTGAATAAATGAATGATCTTAAAGTTTATCTAGAAATGAAGTTCTACTTATAAGGGGTCTCAAGAAGATACACCACAGATCCCCCGTACAAATGCAATATTGATTCTACGAGTATGATTGTTTAATAATTCATTATAGATCAGCGAGATATTGACTTACTTACCAAATATCTATTTTTATGTTTGAAAACGTTTGCAAAGCGTAGTTTAAAAAAAATCTATTCACGTTTTTCCATCCTGACCAAATACATAGAAAGGTTCAATGCAGACGTATGTACATAATATGTCTAAGCATATTACTGTTGGACTAATAAAAAAATATTATTATTATTATTTTATAGAAAGCAAATCTAGTAATACTATAATATGTCCCTTTATTCTACTTAAAGAAATAAAGAATATTGACGACTTACTCTGTTGAATAAGCTTGAAGATCAGATTATTTTCTTCCTGGGTCTCCATAGAGACGAGGTCCATGCAGTATTCGCGGCAGATATTGCGGCCGTCCAGCCAGTCAAACTTCTTATTAGCTAGACTAGGAACATGGCCGGTGTAGAAGTAGTGGTGCCCTCTGTAGAAGAACTCCTTTGGTCCTAGAAGATAAACAACTCTCATGAATATGCATCGAAGGTCTCGTAACGTCTGACCTCACGTAACTACCATACATCACGAATAACAATAAAATGCCGATCGTATATTTACGCTTGCAGTTAGCGCGTCGATAATAGCTGACAACCGACAAACCCATCATAGGTCGTGCACCCACCGAGTTACCACGGTCATGACATTGAAGTACCCATAAACAACAATAGCGATAAATGCTGTAAGGCTGACGCGTGGCGCAATGGAAGATACGACTGTTACATAACGTCGCCCACGTACCCGCGACCTTTCCTCGTAAATAATGTGGACCACATTTTTCAAGACTCGTCCGACGTGAAATGTCACTAAAATAAACATATATCTATACCCACGCACGACCACATTACTCGAACATCGGCTTTTTTGTCGTCTGCCGCCTTGTGCAACGTGAACCGCAGACAGAAATGTGTGTGACACCTCTATTGTAATATCTACAAATGCAAACGTTTTGCATCAAACATTTGCATTGCCATTCATACATTATTAATTTTCGCTAAGCCTATATTAGGTATGTGTGGAACGTTTCTGACAGTGGATGTTGCAATGCTGGCTGTTTGCGGCGACGACGGCCGGCGTCAGTCGGGTCGAGCAGATGCGTCGATCACGCGCCTGCCAACGGGGCCAAGGATGACCCATCGGATGCACGACCAACAAGTTCGCGTCCATTGTTCACTTACAACCCTGTTGATAATATCTAAGTGCAGACCATTGTTAGCTAACATGCTTTTGTGTCGCTGAAAAGTTTCAGGTAGAGCGAACGTGTTGATAACGAACAATTTTGTCATGGCTTCCACAAAAGCGCTTAAAACTGATAAGCTGGAAGTCACAAAGAATAGAGAAACTCTAGCGTCGTTTTATGTTACTTTACTGGAAAATTCCGATTGCAGAATTGTTTTTCTCTCTTAAATAATACGCTTAATGTTAAAGTGAATGTTTTTCCGATAGCGTCATAAATCCAAATTGCAGATTTGTCTTTGAAACATCGTAGTTATTCTGAGTTAACGTCGGAATGGGCTGTTGGATTTTTGCGCAATAGACAATAAATTACAGGCAATTGTAAAGATCAGTAATGAGACTTGATTACGCCGAGAATGTGTTAAGGTTCACACGACTAGGTAGCAGCAATTATTGGGTAGACCTTGCGAAGTGACAGACTGATGAATGTGCAATTGTTCGGGATCCGTGGTACTATTTTAGTTTGGTGTTGATCTTACGAGACTACAATGCGATTTGATTTGAGGTTATTTGATAGGTAAAGTATGTGATCGTTACAAAACATTTGACACATCAATATGAAACTTATATTGCCCTTTGTTTTACAAAATTTTCCGGTATGTAAACTAAGCTGAAATGCTAAACATATATAACTTATAATACTCGTAAATGTCGAGACGGGCAAGCCGGAGCCCTGATGATAAGGGACGCGCCTGCCTGCAAGACTATTGTAGTGCGAATGTCGCAGTGTAGGTATACGAGTAGGTATTCAAGCATCGAAGTTGTGCAGTGACACGCATACGTTGAGAGCTCTGGGTAGCACTGCAATCGTTATACGGGCGGGCATGGTGCTTACCGTTATGAGCACGACTTGTACCTACGTCTCATCACTATTTTGTATTTGATTTATCCTCTATTGGTTTTCTTTTTTACTATTTGTATATTCTTGCAATTATTTGTCACACTTAGTTATATATACATATACAAATTTCGTGTGCTCTTTGGCATACTGTTATACGTCTTAATTATGCACACAGAATTCTAGTTTACTTTTGAAAATGAAAGTTTCTTCGGCTGTTAATGTACGGTAATTATGGATTATTAACCATTAGTGTCAATAAATGTTCACAGGTGTAGCGAATATATTTGAACAATGCTAAATTTCACCTTTCTATACTTTTAGGTATTGTTTAGTATAGTTTACTTGTCTACCCAATCCAACCCGAGCCTGCGGGTGGCTCTCTCTCTGAGATATATAGAGGCCCGCTGTAGAACTAACCCTTAACCCCCTTTATTATAAATTGTAGACTTAATAAAATCCTTAATTAAAAGATAAAATCCCTAGTTTAAACCATGGTTGAGGCAATTTCATAAACTTGGAAATATATGTCCATGTTTTATTATAAGACGTAATGCTCCTACATATATGATGGCTTTTTAATATGAATATAGATCATAATTTTTGACATATAATTAGGAACGACCCGTGCAACTGTTCTTGGTGCGACTTCTAACTTGACCTTTAGCTGAATGATGGGATAGGGCGGGCAAGTCCTGCACCTGAAGGTAAGCAAGCCTGTCCGTGACAGTGTTAGTTCCATGAATTTAGGACAGATGTTTCGCATGGTGCTGCACTGCGCGCGACATTTGAGATATTGGTTTATAAGTTTCTATCGCCCAGTAATTTTACTTGCTACAGTGCCCTTCACGAATGTGGAGTGCTTCTCGACAGGATATCTGGCACTGCGGTGGACTAAGACGGCCTCGGTGGCAGTAGAATAACCCGTATGCGTAACTTTTATTGTATTTTTTATAAATTAATTTGTAATATTAATCGGAACTACGCATGGCTTTCGGGAACCTTCACGTTATGCTTAACATTGAATAAGTACATTACAACCGTTCTTCATCTATTTGTTTATAATATGATTTTGAAAGCACTAACGCCTGCTTAGCCAAACATTGCGATTTTAGTGAGAAAAATTCAGATCCTCTGAAGGAATTGGAACCCGCGTCCTCCGACAATCCGTGTCAGACGCCATGATCACTAGGCCACTGAGGCACGAGATCCGAGCATCGAGTTTTAACTCTCTATTTGATTTTAACCGTCGTATGGCTTCGAACCCCTTCCGAGGATGTGAATTTTTCTCTCCACAATGTTCAATGTTCTTCGTCTATATGTTGATAGTTTGTGATGTTTCAGACTTCAGATCTGTAAGGCAAACAAAAGGAACTAAGTTATGATTGTTCTCGCCTTGCTCAAACCGCCAAGGTTTTCACGCCTATCTAAATTGAAATCGTTTGAAACCACCAATAACTAACAATTTAATAAAACTTTAATAGCAACAATTTATTCGGCTTGTCAGTTACAGACTCCTACCTAAGATTGAAGGCTACATTGCAAAATTCACGGTTTAATTAGTTATTTTATTCATTATCGTCTTTATTAATGATTCTTCTGCAGTAAAAGGTTATAAATGTGCATGTATGTATGTGTGGTTTGTGGTAACTTTTTATTGTTATTACATTATATTTAAAGTATCTATACCTATATGTATTTTTAAGAACTAGGTAACTTAATATTAATAATTATAATAATAATATAATAACTTAATATTAATAACTTAACTTAACTTGGTGTACATAACCGTTCTAGTTGAAATAAATAAATAAATAAAAAAAAATAAACTTTGCAATTTGAGAGAGAAAATTACACATCCACGGATGAGTTTCAAACCTGCGTCTTTAGACAATCCGTGTCAGATCCGTCCCCATACGATACGACTACGTCGAGTTAAGACGAAATATACTCCAAAATTTATAATTCGTCAATTCACTAATATTTAAAACTAGACCTTTGACAAAAGTTAATTGACATACTTTTCTTATGTGTAACAAATGTTCACAAAATACTTTATTCGTATATGTTCACCGATAGACGACTAAAGAAATTGGGCTCGATAAAAAAAAATTGCAAACTATCACAAATACACCCCTGAACACGTTGCCGTCAATGCAATGAATCAACTATATTCAGTTTCTATGGAAGATATTTATACAAAAAAGTACAATTGCTTCTTTTTTTAGATAATAAAACAACACAAATAATGTAAAAATTTGAAATCGCGCACGCTGATTATTTAATACAACCTCACAGCTTTGCTATCATTTCACCTTAAATTCGATTCTCGGACGGTTTGCACACAGATTTTCTGAAGAAGAGGGTTTGAATCCCGTACGAGAATGTGTAATCTTCTTTTTAACGGCAGGGAGTTCCAAGCTCAGTTGAGAACTTAGCTTGATGTGAGGAGATCCTAGACGAATCAATTTGCACTTGACTTAAAGTTAATTAATTTTAAATGCACATAGATGTCCAGAGTCCCAAGAACAACGATAATGTATACTGGCTGACCGTGAGCCTAAACCGAAGAACTGAACGCCATTAGCCAAACATCACAAAAGCTATTAATTCAAATCTAACGACTTATTAAGCCTATATGCCAAACAAGTACGTAAAATAGCAAAGATGTCCTTGTTTTGTCAAGAAGTAGTTGCAAAATCGCAAGATAAATAATGAGCAGAGTTCACGGCATGTTTACAAATGCACTTATGTGCATTATTTACCGTGCAATTATCTAATAACTATGCATGCTATGAATGCAAAGGTTGGTTTCTACTGTAGGCCTTTGGAATAAATTGGTAATGTGTGACGAATCTGTAATTCAACAATAGCAGTAAGTCCATTGCCAATACCTGACTGGGCAGAGGCCTTGGTAAGGGTGGGCCTGGCCCTCTCAATTTAACCTGGTGGACCAATAATTTCGATCACATGGCAACCTTATAGTCAGCAGAAGTAGATGTTTTTAAAAAAGTTTCATTTATTTTTGTCCTGAGAGATAGTTACCCTAATTACTTCTAACCTGAGCTTTGAAAAAGGTGGAGGTGTTGTATTCGAACTCTAATTTATTATTATGATGTATTAGTGACATAATCTGACGTTTGTAAAGCTGGAAGATACAAATGAAAAAGAAACAAAAACGGTTTTGGTATTTGTTGTGTCTACTATTAACTTTTTTCGATACCGGTTCCGTGAACAAGAAGAATCAAATCAAAATCCTTGTAAGCATTTTTGCGTATTACTACACAAAAAGTTATGAGCCATTCATCTTTGACCCGTTACTATAGAATAAGTAATAGTTCATGATACAGTCATTATCAAATTACGAAACGGATGTTGCGAAAAATGAGCTCAAAAAATGCTGCTCCAGGATGTAAGAAACTCTGATCATAAATGGCACAATCACGAAGGTAGCAACAACATCGACCAGCTATACCTACCACACATTTAAACGAAAATAAAAGTGTCCTAGCTTACGTATTATAATATTAAACATAAGAGCTTGTAAAATTTTGTAGAGAATGTGCTTAATGAAATAATAAAAAAAAACATCTCGTTCGAGTTTACAGGAATAGCGTTACAGGAGCAACAATTCCAAGAACGGGGTTAATTTAAAACTTCAAATATAAAATGATTTTAAGTGATAAGTCCTAAAAGGTACTTTTTTATTTATTTTTAAACATGGTTTTATTGATTGAAACTTTCGTAAGTATTACACATTTTAATGTTATTTTGATGGTTTGACTTACGCTGTTGGTATAGTCGAATATCTCGACCGGTTTCGTGACCGTCTGGGCCACTAGCGCGAACGCAGCCGGGTGCGCAAGTAATCCATGAAGAAGTGGCCCGGACGGTCTTGAAACCGGTCGATATATTCAACTATACCTACCGTGAAAGTTAAACCGTCAAAATAACATTATAAAAGGTTTTATTCTACAATAATATAAGCCTAAAATGGTATTCATAAATTAATTATATATATACAATTATTTTATGAGGATATCAGTATCTTATAACAATAGTTAACTAGAATAATTTAATACTTACGTAATTTGTTACTGCTACCATGATTTTTATACTGTGCTACTACAGTCTATCTATTATTATTTGTACGCAAATAATCACAGATATTGTATATATATTATATCTGTGCATACAATATACAAAAATGTAATAAAGTATCTTAGTAAACAGAGATCTAAAGAACTATGCCTCCATTTATAGTAGGTAGTACAATTTTAAAGTAAACTATGCAACTAAACGACGCGTGCTTTGTTTCCGGTTTTCACTTTCTTTGTGTATAGTGCGGCAAAGGAACAAGATAACACTGACTGGATTATGTCATGTGAGGTTAGGAAAACTATGCGTAATATGCAAATGTAAGTATTTATTTACTTGTTTGGTTGCGAGACATATGAGTACCTAACCTGAATCCTGATGGCAGAACTAACGTGTCTTAAGCTTAACGGGTACCAACACACTATGCGTCTATATTTTGGTATAAGAAAATATAATAACTCATTCATAACACTGCCTTATATCAAATAATACAATATTGATTGCGGGCCATCTACCTAATAGAGGTAAAAAACATAAAATCATTGTCAGTGTTAGGTAGGTAAGTACCTAATACTTTTAAAGCTACGACCATATAAAATCAGGAACATCAGCATTATATCACTTTGATACTTTAATGCTTATCCGTAACATTGTTTTAACAAGTTTTAAAATAAAAAGCATTAAATGTAACACAACATACTTATATGTAACGAGCGTCATCCCTAAAAGTAGTCGAGGCAAACAGTCCCTAAATAAGTTCCAAGTTTTACCAATCCTCCAATTAAAAGACTGTATAAGATACTGTAAAACTGCACAAACTAAACTACCTACTTTTAAATGTTTTAACTGTATGGTATGTACTTTAGTTTTTATTCTTTTTTTTTAAATAAAACCCTTAGGAAGGTTAATTACATCTCAGTTCTACTTCGCGATTGTTATTGAAATTAAACAACATTCAATAAATTAAGGCGTACAAAACTGAATAGAAGTAATTAAGCATGAGGTTCTTGATTTTGCAATGTTAGATATATAAAGTCAAATAATCCAGCATTCCATTATAATTAAACAAATATTTATTGAAGGCGCTATTGCAGTCGTGTTATATTTATTTTGAACTGAACTAAAACTACGTTGAACACAACAATCACATAATTTTATTGATTTAGACAACATCCACACGAGGTCTTCAGGTACCAAACTATAATAGGCAGAACCTGTACTATGGTAACCTGATGACTGATATACAAAATCAGAATCAAATCATTTATTCTGTATTGACCCACGGGGGCACTTATAAATTGACATATTACATGATTTTTTTCTTAAATCTGACCCAGATCGGAACGCGACCACGGCTGAGAGGATCTGGCACGAAACTCAGCGGACTTGTCTTTTTTTTTTATTGCCACTTACTTAATGTATTTAACAAATGTTCATTTGCTTTTAACTCCAGTGTGCCTTATAAAAGAGAACATAATAATGGTATCAGTAGGGCAAGACACGCTACACTTTGAGATCGTAATACACGAGTAGGTAGATCCTGGAGTGATCAGTCCCAAGCTGTGTTATCCTCCAAGTAATCCGAAATTTTGTAATAACCGTTTTAGTTTTAAAAGTAATTTTAAACTTTTTAATAGGCCAATGTATAATATAATATATAACATTGGGAAGTTTATTATAGAATTGTATACATTGTCCCATAAAATAATTATTTATTCTATGGAGACGCGTTACATGCACCGATAGCTTGTGCTTATTCCGCGTGTTGATGGAATGAGCATCACTCCTTTTTTCAAAACAGTTAATGGTTTTTTGACATACATTAGATTTTAATAGATACTCGTAACCTGAGAGACAACAGTTATAATGTTTATATCTTTAAACTTCTGTCTAAGTGAAATTCTGGGAGTTAAACTGTAGATAGCTCGTATGGCCCTTTTTGCAGTATGAAAATATAGAATTAAGATCTGCAGAACATCTCCTGAGCTTTCGTTTGTCGTTCATCGTTATGCCCATGGAATAGCGCCATGGAAATAACTAAAATTAACTGTTCTTTGTCTACATCAGTTAATAGTTTAATTTTTTAATAGCATAATCCGCCGAACTGAGTGATACCTACATACTAATAAACATGTACAAACCCAGATAGAACGGTCATGTTCATGCACACAAATGTTTGACCTGTCCAAGGATTGAACTTGGGTCAGCGGCTCAGAAGACAAGGTTTTTAATTAGCACTGCGCCAACCGGCCAGTCCATCAGTAATCAGTATACCATTGTCCATGTTTCTTTGGGAAAGAAACGTATTGCGCGCTGATGCCGCATGGCAAGTACCTATCTAGTAGTATTTATACCTAGTATTATATAGTATAGTATACGTATAGTAGTAACTAAATTATTATCATCATAATATATGTGTCAGATCATATCGAATAAAGAAACGTTAAAATACCATTTTAAGCATGTGTTTGACCCATAAATTCGTTGAAGCATTGAATTCAATGCTTTTAATTAGAGGTTATAAACTGTATGGGTATTTCCCAAACTAATTACACAATCAATATCTCGCGTTAAAGTTTAATAAGTAATGTAATTTGTATTTTGATAACATATATCGTAGACGTAATCTTCCCTGATATGAACAAACAAGATTTTTCTTGTATTGTAAGGTCCTGTAAAATGAATTATCGATGCGTTGGTTGATTGTGTGATTTACTACCAGTATCAGGAAATACAACGCACCCACATACAAATCATGGTGATGTATTCAGAAAACATTAACCACATTGTATAAGTAACAATTTAACACTAACCTACCCACGAGATAGACCCATTCAATGCTAAGCAATTACCACGTTCTCGAACACGACCTTGGCAGGTCAACGGCATGCGGAAATTCACTTTCTCACTTGTACCCGTGGTAACCCGGTTACTTTCTTACTTACACACACGACCCGGTCAAATCTGCCTTTACTCTCATTTGATTACGCACGCCCCGAAATGTTTTACGTAATCTGTAGATGCTTTTAATTTAATATATGCTTATGGGTAATTTATTCGTAATCCCATGCCTGTATAATACGATATATTTGTTGCTATCTGCAGTTTGTATTAATGGCCATTTAATTTAATGTATTGGAAACAAATCTATAATAACAGGCGAAGTTTTTAGTGTTGTGGGTAGGTATAATAAATATATAATCGTGAGTGCGTCTTACGGAATTTTAAAATAGGAATGACATTACTGTTTGAGATATTTTTTATTAGAAATCATCAATACGATATACAAGAATATAAGTCCTGATTGACTGACTGACCGATAACGCACAGCCTACACTGCCGGACGTTGAGACATGAAATTTGGAGGGTGTTTTTGTCTTGGTGGGTAGAGGTGTACTAAGAAAAGGGTTTCATCAAAAGGGCCATCATTTAATCCCCAAGGGGGTATAAATGGGTGAAAACTTTTGTATGAAAGTACTTTGTTTTTGAACTTATATGTGTGAACATTTGTATTTAGATAGTTAATTTAAAGCAAACAACGAGGTTTTTTATATTTTTGACAGGGATGACTTAGGGGGTGAAATGGAAGATGAAACTATGTATGGAAAATTTTGGTTTTTTTAAGTTACCGGTGTAAAAATTTGTATGTAGATAGTGATTTAAAAACAACTGTTCTGTAATATTTTTTCATAGCTCTATATTGTTACAATAAATCATATCTTAGAAAAGAGACTCCGCATACAGCATAGTTGATCCTTCACAGTGCAGATTGAGTGCGAATGTAATTTTTATACAACTTCACTTTTGCATATAAAGACGAAACATTGACGTGTTATACTCGGCTAAGAATTCCAGTCTTTGATAGTTCCAACTTCAGGCAAATACTAGTCTATAGAATTTAAATCGTTGTTCTTCTTTTAATTGTTTATAAATACGGCAGTACGAGTTTAGCCAAACGCAATTCTCTACATTCAAGTTTAATTTAACATCAATAAATATTAAATCCAAAATTATTAAATGGGAACTAAAACTGATATTAGGACATCAGGACTTAGGTACATAGATTATTTAGTCCAGTTTAATCTTTGCACGAACATATAAAAACACTTAAACAGAAACACGATCTTCTAAAAGTATAATGAGATGTAGATAAATAAGTTCAAGGCTATGTAGTGATTCCGGACTTCTTGTCACATTACTACTTTATGAGGTTTAGTTACAAAGAACTAATATAATTTATTAAATTGTAGTTTAATCAAAGGCTTCTATTCACAAATCTGGTCTTTGAGTTTAATATAATATTTATAAATGAATAAGTTCATCGCGATCTTTCGGTAACGGAATCGGAGTAAAATAAAAAGTAGGTTTCTCTTTCGAGAAGTTTTCAGTGGCCCTAAAATCTAACCTAAATGGCCTGAAATCTAACCAGTTCATTGACGTATACAGTACGTCTGTACTGTCATTTATCTAGTACGACAGTGGTACAGATAACTCATAGTTAGTACTGTATACATCAAAGATACGATTACGTTACACTTAGGCAAATTTTTAAGCTAGGGCCTCGAGATAAAAAAATTGCTTTACAATCATCTGGAATAAGATCATCGTGATCTCCCGAGAAAGGAATCGGAATTAAAGTAAAACATGTGTTAATGCTGGTAAGTAAACTGTCTGAATTCCCAATTCATTGAATTTCATTGGCCAACTTGGCCAATGAAATTCAGGTTTTTGCATGTTATGTACTGTATCGATATTGATCGTTACACAAACAGACGCTTAGAAAGCAGTAGAACGTTTAGAACCATTATTATAAAGGCGAAAGTTTGTGAGTATGTAAGAGAGTTTGTATGTGTGTGTATCTTTTTCAGAGTGAAAAAATAACAAACATGCATACTCATATAATCACTGAAACTTTTGCATTAAAAATTTCATCATCATCATCTCAGCCGTAGAACGTCCACTGCCGGCAATATTCCAAAAGGACCGGTTGGAAGCGGCCTGCATCCAACGTCGTCCTGCGACCTTTATCAGGTCGTCAGTCCACCGTGTCAGTGGACAACCTACGCTGCGCTTGCCGGTCCGTGGTCTCCACTCCAGAACCTTCCGGCCCCATTGGCCATCTGTTCTGCGTGCTATGTGCCCTGCCTACTGCCACTTTATCTGGCTAATCTTCTGGGCTATGTAACTTTCGTTCCTCTACGGATCTCCTTATTTCCGATTCGATCACGTAGAGAAACCCCGAGCATAGCCCTCTCCATAGCTCGGTGTGCGACTTTGAGCTAACATATGAGGCCCATAGTAAGAGACCGCGATTCAGTGCCATAAGTCATCACTGGTAACACACATTGGTCTGAGGTATTTTTGACGAGAAGACTTCGCGAAGTTTCCGGAATGCTGCCTAGCCGAGTTGGATTCGATGATTGACCTCTCTCTCAAAGTTGAACCTGCCTAGTTTGACTGTCTGTCCCAGGTAGATGTATTCGTCAACAACTTCGAGAACTGAGTTCCCAACTGATATTGGGGTAGGCACAACATGGGCATTAGACATAATTTTCGTCTTGTTGATCTTCATCTTAGGGCCTACCAGTTGGGAAACTCGATGGAGGCATTCGAGCGTTGTACTGAGGTCTTCCGTGCATTTAAAATTTAGTATATAGTAATTTTAGAGTGGAACAAACTTTACCTTTATGCTTACTTAAATTTAACTTTATTTATACTTAAATCATATGTATTAAACGCACAGTTTAAATACTATGATATAAAGAAAATACCTACAACGTCAGATGAAATGAAATAAGACTAATTAAGAGAAATCTAAGAACCCAAACCCAAACCCAACGGGGTAGCCATTCAAGTGTCTTTTTACCCACCTAGCATCCAGGTTCATCATCAGACCAGCTGAATTATACCACATCGAAATATATCTATAAATAAATTTTGCAATGTTTCAAACGGTTATAGGACCTATGCACCGATACTTTAACAGGTGATTTATCGATTTTTACAGGACCACAAGAAGAGGGTAAAAATAGACATCTCAATTTTTTATAACCATGAGTTTATAAAAAAATCTGTCAAAAACTTAGATCGACTTAATATATGCGTTCGGTTCGAGTCTTGACTAATTTATGTGACAAGAGTCGTAAGTAATGATGTTGTTATAAAGGAACGTTTTTGGCGGATTTACGTATGTGCCTTCAAAATAGTTACATAAAAATGTTATACCAGTCTAACTTGTTTTACGCGTCTCTGACGCTTATGCTAATCAATGTAGCTTACTTTTTTTGATAGAATATTATATAAGTACCTTAGCAATGAATGAGTGCATCAGGTAAAATAGCAAAATGAAAACATAAGTATAATACCTTTTTATGTAAAATAACAACTACCCTGTTTAACTATATTGAAGAATATATGTTATTTATTATCATGGACATTTTTGTCAATTAAATTACGATGCAATCTACAAACAATTATATTTAGTATATATACCTTCTTATATAAAGCGTATATTTATAAGTTAAATTGCCGCGTTCTAGTGAACTTGAGCGTAACTTATAAATACCGAGTCTGCCATTCGATTCTCTAATGATTCGTCGATGTGCTCGTCGACGAGCTCACCGATGTCAAATACTTTATGAGATATCGCCCTTGTACATAAGGTTGTTTTCCCAACGTTTCTTGTCACCTCTTCATTTGTTTCACGGATGTTGTCAAAGATGCAATGATGTTTGCTCTTAGAGAATTACACGGCTCTGTTCTAGAAATTGTATTTTGTATCGAAGCCCGAAGATCGAAGGCCGGGCGGCCCACGGTAGAATTTGATTTTATTGAACGTTTTGATTGTAGAATAACTTTTTAATATAGAGAAGTTATTAATCCTTCGGCTAGCGTTTCTCAAAATCAGGTACACTGTTTTCACTGTTCACAAGAAACGCTTGCAGAAGGAATAATAACCTATTTACACTAAAAACTTATTCTACAATCAATTATCCCATATGTTACATTGATAGGTAGTATTCCATTGATTTTTAGTTTTGTTTAGCCTTTGCCATTTATTTTTTCGTGTCAGTTTGATCTACCAACCAGATAACTATGACTTTTGATGGTATTTTTGTCATAGAAAGTCGACAAAAACACTGTACGAATATCAAAACTGCAAGATTGTTGACTTTGGTGCATTTTTCAATGGTTTTATTAATGATTTAATATGTATGTTAATTCAAAATGTGTCAAATCTAAGATAGTGAAAAATCTAAAACACAGATGAAGCCTTGGCTAATGATTTAATATAGAAATCACCTTACACTAAAACATATTGGTTTTGGTACCTACTTAAATATTTTGTTGGACATGTTTGTGCTACGAACATGCTACGAACCGCTACGAGAAATTAAGTACAGACGGCTTTACTTATAAACGTTTCGTAAATTTAAATACCATCACTTAGTACGGCGCAGAACATGTTTCCTTTGCGCAGTACTAAATAACGTCATTTAAAGTAAAGCAGCGTTTATAAGTAAGGCCGTTAGTATTTACTGTCTAAGTTTTCCAATTTAAACCGTTCGGAGCAGTAGCGACATAAAATGTATAAATTTTATGCAAAATCTTTAGTGTGGCGAATGAAACATTTGTTGGGTGAAGAAGACAATGAAGGAGGACTGCACCTTGTTCCATATTTGAATTTATCATAAAAATCCTTGGCATGAACATATGTACTTACCATGTCGTGGCACGAGTATATAAAAAACACATATGACGTATCGTAACCATCAAGTAAATAATAGTACTCACTGTTCGCACACTTGGAGGGCACTGGAAGTGAGAGAAACCTGCCCGGTTTCTGAGCGACGACCAGCGTCGCGAGTGCGGCCAAACAAGCCACCACCAACCACTGCATCTGGGAACAAGGACGGTAACAGTTCGAACATCATTTGGTAAAAACATAAACATACTATAGATAAGATCTATAAAACTAAACTACATAATCAATGTACAGGACTCTCAGCGCTCTTTACTGCGGGTTAAAAAAAACGAAGTACGTGATAAACAATCCCATTTATTGCTTGATAAGTATCATCACTGCGTATTATTTATTGCTAATGTATGTAGTATAGAGTTATAAGTTATACTTAAAAAATATTAATACAAGGGTATGTTGGTATATATATAACTTATTTCTTGGTCTATACTTATATTACAATACTAAGATTATAAAGAGGAGAGATTTGTATGTATGTTTGTAACAAATTGGCTCAAAAAGTACTAGACCGATTCCAAAAATTCTTTCATCATTGGAAAGCTACATTCACCTTGAGTAACATAAGCTATATAAGATTCATCATCATCATCCATCACCACGCGGATGAAACAACGGAGAGCAAACAAAGAAAAGTGTTAGCCACTATCAGTTCAAAGTGTTACTTCTTGACCAGAGGCTACATCTGACTGAATTTCTTCATATTGGTTTTCTACGAATAGTTAAAGCTTGAGTATCTTTAAATTATATTATTTTAAAATATTTTTTTTAATAATTGTACTAAAAAAGCTCCATATGCTTAGAACATTTTTAAACTTTCATAAGAAGAAAGCTTTACAAGTTTTTCCTAAAGTAGTTTTATGTAGAGTACGAGTTATATATGTATGTTATATAGTTTATTTGGTTTTGTATTGTAATGCAATGTATTGTATGTAATTCAAGTGTAGCTCTATTCTCGTAGGGACGTAGGTACTGTTTATTGTTTAGTCATGCAGAAATCAAATGGGCGCTTTGGCATTTATAATGTCGTCATCCCTTTGATAGGCAACTAACGAGCATGAAGTGTTAAAATTTAATTATCATATATTGAGGGTTTCATAATAAATAATATAGTAAGTATTTACCTATACATTTATGTCTTGAGATGGTCATCGAATCACTCGGTGTAATTTAATTGGTGCTATACTATTGCGTATGTTATTGCTTAGTACCAGGATGGCCGGTTATTTTTTAAAAACTGATTGTCCTTAGTGTTGCTTAACAACGCAATTAGCTTTAATGTTGCTGTGTATAACAGTTTGTTGTAGCAGTTTTGCATTGCCTGTAAACACGGATAAACTGACGTTTTCTAATAATCAAACCGAGCTAGATCGATCTATCGCCCCAAAAAAAACCGTTAGAGCCGTTTCTGAGACCAAGATTATATTATATACATTTATACAAGAACTGCTCGTTTAAAGATTTAGAAAAATATACAATTTTCGTTTATTGTTGTTTATAAATGTGAGACATCTGCTGACGACTATAAAAGACATAATATCAACATACGCAATGAAAATACATGCGATTCAAGTTTTAGTCTCTTTTTTCCATTTTAGTAATTTTACTATCACATCAACATAACTATCTGTCGCACTAAAATTTTATCGCAAAGAAAATATGTACTTCATTTAAATAATATATATAAAGTTGGTGCATAGGTAAAAAGCTTTTTTATTATATACAGTCCGCACTATGTACAAGATAATACAACTTCTGGAAGCGTGATTCGGCTAGTCAAATATTTCTTTATATAATGTCATTGTCATTGATGCCATTAGTCAAATTTACAACATAGAAAGAATAGCAGAAAAGGTATATCAGTAAATAGTTGATTTCATCTGTGTGGCGACTTTGATCGCTTTTACCCACACACGTTGCAGTTCCTAGAAATGTATATATACTCAGTCTATTATTTAATGGAGTATTTTAGAGGGGTATACCCTCTAACATTATATTCTCAATACCATAATACCTTAAAATTACAACCTGGACTAGTGTTAATACAATCTGATACAGCATATGCAGTTACAATATTTTCAAGTAGATAAATTGTAATATTTATTTGCTTCTTCAATACACACGTATATTCGTTACCACGTAATTCCTTATAAAAAACTAATAGCTAATTAAGAAAAACATATATTGACGCAATTAAAGCGGGCTGGTTAGAGAAAATGCGATAACTTTTTAAAATATTAGAGCAATCCTTTTAAAATAAAAAATTAAAGTTATTTTCGTTAAAATATATGAAAAAGTTACTTTTTAATTTCTTTGCAAAATGATTTTTACCCCTGCATCTCAAAAAATGTGCTGCTGTATTAAAAGTGCAATTTTGTCACATTTCATTTTTATTTATATTTATTTTTACCTTCAAGATGATGGGACGAATTCATCATAAACAATTACCCAAAACTTGTTTAAGATTAAACGCTGAGTGTGAAAATCAAATGAATAGTATTAGGTGAATTTTTGTGCAAGTGATCCCTTCTCGGATAACCAGTCATTCAGGATTTTGCTAGACGGTTCTGCAAGAGTATGTAGCACCACCTGTCTCCAAACAGTAGGGTGGAGGCATTTGTGTGGTTAGGCCTGAAGGGCACGGAGATAAGTAAACTTAGGTGTCGAATAATTAAATAATATTTCGAGTGCAAAAGCGTCGTGCAGTGCCGTTAGAACCAGACACTGATTAATTTTAAATTGGTACCTACGGATATTAGATTATTATTAGGCGACCGACTATACAGTCCTGGCTCTCATGTATATGTAGTCCCGAAGATCTCAGATACCTTATCATGTAATTGAGTTATTAGTATAGTACTTTTTAATTTAGAATCAATACATTTCAAGTACCTATAATATGACAAGAAGTACATATTTAGGATAAGGATAAACGTTATTTCTCACTTTACCAGTTCAATTCCGTATTTAAAATCATGTTTGGATTAACAATTCATCTTTATAATATATTGCAATAATGATGATATTGTAAATCACACTACCAACTGCTTAGTAAAGTGTAGAACAAAATAACTGCAATAATACGTAATACAAAAAACTAATTTTTATATTAGTTAAGCTACATTTTGTGCGAATAATTTGCATTTATATTGATTCAATTATGTGCTTATCTTTTATGTCGTTACTCTGTAGATAGAAGATGAATGATTTATTCAAGAAATCGCGCAACATGGTGCAGGTTCTTTTGCACGGATTTCTCATACGCCGCTCTAAAGTTATTAGATATGAAATCCCATAGACATGTTACAACAGAACGTCAAATTATGTTTAAATTGATACTTTGTCTGCGTAAAGACAATCGACGTTTACATTTAGGTGGTAATGGGGTTGTGTGAAGGTTTAAGGTGGTATGGTACTAAAATGGTGAGTAGAATGCAATCGAATGAATCTCACGATTGGCTCTACACTAGTACTTGGTTCGTGGTTTCGTATGTTGAAATCGTGTCGACTCGTAATTAAGTTGATTAGGTCGTAAAGTTTTCTCAAGTTTGAAATATTTCTACACATATGGCATCTGATTGTTATAAAATATTTAAGAAATGCAAGTTATAGTAATCAATGTACCTTATTTGTAATTATTTTTGACATACAGTAATCATTACTAACAATAATATCACAATCGCAATTGACCGAGCAAGCGAAGCGTCTCTGCTTTAACTGGCCAAATTGACTTTCATCTGTCTGTATGTTTGTTAGGCTGTATGTATATACGTCTTCCTGAACAGGTCGCATTTTTCAAGCAATCTTGACAAAGCTTGGTATACATGTTCTACTTTTTTTTGTCGTCGGTGGTTTTGAGTGTGTGGGGGAGCGCTATTTACCGACCGATTTTGACAAATTGTGGTACACACATTAGGTATCTGACTTTAAAGAGGTATTTCGAATATGAGCATAATTAATCCTAATAATTAGTTATAGTTAAGTGGTTTCCGAGATAACAGGTCGTGAAGTATTGCGAAAAAAGTAATGCGATCATGTAATCGTGTAATTATAAACACAGGAAATATATTTTAATTTTAATAAAATTATTCAAATGTTTAAAGTAAAAAAAACTGCAATTTAACTATTATTTCTTATTAACAGTAGTTATGCTTAAGTTTAAATTGTATTTATTGACTTGTCCAATGTAACAAACAATGTTATAAGGTTAATAGACGATTCTGATTCTGATTCTGAAAAAATGTGCAAATATGACTATGTGCTCGCGAGGTTTACTGTTCGCAGAACTACTAGTAATACATGATATTTAAGAGTGACTACGAGGTACCTATGTATCTTGATTGCATCGCACATACATATACAATTACACATCTCCGTAAGGCTTGGAAGAGACCCACATTTCATCATCATGTTCGTGGAAGCCCACAGAAAAACTATCGCATGGAATAGTCCCATAACTAATGCCGAGCCTATTCCTGTCTGAATGTGAAATAGGCAAAGTATTGCGTCCACACGCATGAAGTTACGGACGGTCACAAGTTTCATACAAATACTTAAGCTAAAGCTAAACAATTCTAGCTAAAGAATGTAACATTTTTTCCTTGTTGCAATTAAATAAACATAAAACTGTCACGCAATAATTTTATGAATAACCAAACAATGCATTGTACAAGGTTCTCAACTGTTAACATTATGTCTATTACATTATAATTATTCCAAAATTAAGTAATGAATTAAATTAATTATAATTAGCTGGAAGAATATATGTATGTACTGGTTGCGTATTGTATTATTTGAATACTGTAATTATAAATAGGAAAAGATTCACACCGCCTATTCACTATATACAGTTCCAATTAACAAGGCATGCATAACATACATATTATCCAACTTAACCCTTTGCGTCCCAGAGACGTACATATACGTCAGTTTGGTTCATACATATATTTTGTTTTAATTATCACGGTATAGGAATGATTAAGCAGATTAAAGAAGAGGTATCGTTGATCTTTCAATTGAATTGACGCGTGACGAGAGTAATTTGATATCCAGTCTAGACTTGTAAAGCAGAAGATATTGTGGTTGGCTACGAAGAAATAATGTAATGATAATGTAATGATATTATTTCTTCGTAGGTTCAGCCAGTATTTGTATGGACTTTTTAAGATTCTTACTCCGGAAACACTCACGGTACCCTATAAGTATGCAAGAATCACTGCTTTAAATTTTCAACGAAAGTTTGATAGAACTACTTATTTTGTCTCATATTAATGTTGCCCGTTAATGAAGTATTAATGAAAAGGCTTTAATATAAAAAAAGAGTATTCAAAAACCCTTACCTAATAGTTCTTGGAAATTGTTCTGGATACCTGAACTTTTCGTAGCAAGCACAACCGGAGAGATTCAAATGGCAACAAGGACTCACAGTCCTTACATAAGGTTCCTTATATAACCTGTATTTCCCTTGAACATATTACTCGTATTACAAGCTCTCATTGCTGGCGTAAGCTGTCTCAGTATAAAGTAACATACAGATTCTTGATTATGAATAGATTTATTATCTACTAGCGACTGCCCGCGATTTCGTTCGTGTAGTAGGCTCGGCCTTCAGCTTTACCATAACCTCCCTTCTTTTCTTGATTTTCTTTCATAAGAACCTTCTCCTGACAATCATAAATACAACAAAAAAGAATTAGCGAGATTTTTACATCCGTTCTGAAGTTATAGCTTGACCAGGAGAAATAGGAGTGTATATATATATATATATATACACACTCCTATATAGATTTAACTATACGCTGCCACCATTGATAGTCTAAGTAAATGCCGATCCCCATAATCTGTCTATCCATAGTTTTCCTTACTAGAGATAGAAATGTGACCCCCATTGGGATCCCCCATTAGTAGAGTCAGATACCGGTCAACGCAACCCTAAGTACAAAACAGATAAGTACATTAAAAAAATGACCGACATTATTGGCGAAGGCAGTCGGAATTTAAGATTTGGATATCTACTCAACCTCTGACAATATTAGCATTCTATGATGTCACTGTATATTCGTACGGCAGCCAAAAATATACGGTCTGATTGTTTAAAGCGGTCGCTGGCGATGTTAGTGGTTGTTGTTGGTCAACCGGCGCCGTTGTAGATGCGTTACGTAATGCGTGTGTCGTGGCCTGTCTGACCACCGCTGACAACACCTTCAGCATTATGCCGAATTTGAGCAAATAACAACTTCTCATATATTAGCAGCGCTCCGCGGTTTCACCCGCGTAGTGATGGGCGATGATAATGAAAAAGTACTTTACGACCTATTCTCAAACCTATGGAATATACCAACACACAAAACATAAGAATCGGTCAAGCCGTCTCGGAGGAGCAAACACTGTGACACGAGACACGATAATGTTATATATTAGAGATATATCTAAAGTAAGCGTTATTGCTGGAATTTAAATAATAGAAAAGAAACTCTATCATGTTCACAGTATGAAAGCACTCCCAGTATCTGGTCTAAATTTAAATTTCCACTAAATAGTTTCTATTAAAAATAATCTACCCTATCAACTTATTTGATTTTCTGATATTTTTCACCTGTTTTCACCACCTGGCTTTTGAACTTTAACAGCAAAACTGTACAGTGGCGCTCAAAAACACTTTAAGCAGCACAGCACATCCATGACGAAAGACAATGTCAGACTGAGGATCGAATCCTTATTCTTCTATGAAAATGATTCTGGTTATTTCTTCGCTTTATGAGGTATTCCATATAAATCTCAATACAACGCGTTCCAATCTCCGTTTCAAGTCTCCTTTGCGCTTTAGCTTCATTTTATCGTCTTTATATATTTATTGTCGCATATTTTTACTATATAAATAGTTTAAGAAGGTTGCAGGTGCATGTAATAATTAATATACTGTAAGTATAATATAAACTTTTAAAAAGACATGACATCGTATCAGGTTACTAGAAAATAAAGTAACAAAATAACTTGAATAACCATTATTTTATACTAATGAGACTGGCGCAAGCGGCCAAAAACAGCACAGCTTAACACGGGTTTTTGCATAATCTGTAAGTATAATGGACTTACAAAAATTCATCACGTACTTGGCCAAATAATGTACATCGTGCAAGCAAATATGATTACTAAGGATTTATAACGTCATCGTCGGTATTGCTCTGCCAAGAAAAAACTTAAACAAATATTATCGTGGAGATATCATTTTATACACCCGGAAGCTTTGTGTCGTCAGGCGAGAATCGTGGATGGTCTCCATGCACGATGTAACCTCGATATGTAAGTAGCTATAAACTATTGCTGGTGCAGTGATCTAGCTATAAATGCGACCTCATCAATCAAGTAAGCGCACGTTACGTCCTCACGATCGTTTTAAGGTAAGATGGGATGTGACGCCGTCCTAGTGCGATTTCATGGCTGTTTTTAATTAACTTCCCCAGACTAATATAGCTTTAATGCCCATATATATTTGTTTATACGTTAACATAGCATAACATACTTACGTCCTCTAAGGATCTACGGGGCCTACTCGTGACCACGGTCGATGCAACTCGATCGAAACGTCCCGATATTATCTTAAAACATGAATTAGATTCGGAAACTTTAAAAAGTTCTATCCTCTAAGGCGTCGGAAAGCGTGTGTATAGACCCACATTACGCCAGTAAATATTAGTAATAGAAAAGTAAATAATTGTTGTTGTGCCGTCCAATTATATAAGAAAGGTGATGTTTGGTAGGTATGTGACTGGTGACAGACTGTTGGGATGTCGTTTATAACTCAGTATAACCTATATTATAGTTGTATTTGACAAGGCCGACTTCAACAATAGTCTTCTAGTCAGTGTTGCCGCAGTTAGGTACAATGGTCAATAAATAACAGAGCAGTGAGGCGTTTGAGTGTTAAACAATGCTTCTATGCGAGAGTTCAGTGGTATTCTTC
The DNA here is from genome assembly GCA_917880725.1 of Selenia dentaria. NCBI lineage: Eukaryota > Metazoa > Arthropoda > Insecta > Lepidoptera > Geometridae > Selenia > Selenia dentaria. Next base: position 8,509,299 of record OU862882.1, on the reverse strand, counting down.
ACAAATCAGTGTCCCAATCGCAAATTTAGTGCGGGGCTCGGCTACATTGTATCCACGGGATTTCGCAAGGTGGCCGAGGCCAGTCGTCCGTCAGACATGATCACGATCCAGCAGCTTCGTGCACAGAGCTCCATCTAATGCTTTGCTAAACTATGACGCCTGTACCTTCCACTCAACGCGGTAATGCGCTTCTTTAAGCCTTTAAATTGAACAATTAATGAACCGATGAAAACTCAGATGGCTGCTTGAAAATACATTACCAACAGCAGTCGTGTATACTTTCCGGTATTTTATGCGACTCTCTACTTCACTTTATCAAAAATGTCATAACAATCGTAAGGGTCACCTTTATAATGAAAGTTGTAAAAAACGACCACATCACGCTCTCGAGTTTCGTAAGAAAAACTGTATTGCAACTGATTAATTCATACACAACAAGTCTCGGTGAAAGCATGTTGGTAATCAGATAATTACGGTTGATATGTATGCACGTGGAGTCCTTTGGTCATCGTTATACTCGGCGCTTCTGAATTCTACGTCAAGTGAAACTTTTGGCCTTTGATGTCTACGTAACGTCTGGTAGGCGGTGGACCACACATATGTAAACAACACATGCATGACTCAAACATGAAAGTTCATGCAATTGACACAGTCGTATTATGATCATTCATAATAATTGACACATCGTAAATAAATGGGTTGAATAAACTTCAGTCTTTGAAATAAGTTTTGCAGAATTAACCATCCACGCCACTTTAGGAACTAACTGTTTAATCGTACAGATAAGCATATAGTCAATATGATTACCACAACAAATGTTTTAACCAAATTTACCTTGTGATGACTGAATTATACTTGGTGCCTATCATACTTATGTTTTATTTACAAAGCATGTAAAAGTCTGATATTACAGCGCAATGTGCTGTAATTGTAAGTTACATACTAACCCTACACATACATATAAACGTAGTACGACGGAGAGTATTTTGTACAGCTTTCATTATGTGATAAATATCCCTAACCTTAGTAAGGCACGGAACTACTAGGCATTTACTATTTATTTTTTTACTTTTTTATTTTTACTACCAACGATCGAACGAACGATTAAATATTTACTACCGTTCCATTTCTTAACCTTAATGTTAAAACAATGAGCTATTGAGGAATAATGCAATTGTGTAGACGAGATGTGGAGTCAGCGCCCCTATAAAGAGGAATAATCCGGTGTCGCCTGGTTTAGACCTACACGTGGAAAGTCCAAAAAGAGCTAAAATTCATTTTTAGTATCCTCTGACCACCTAAGTATTTAAGATTTCAAGGCCGAAGCGGAACAAACAACATAAGCATAATTGTTTATTGAAATTTAATTAGTTTTGCATAAAAACTGCCTAATTCATTAATGTTAAATAAAGTTTCAAATAAAACTCCACAAACTCAATCAGCTCTATGAAAAAAGCAGTAAGTAGTTCAATACAAAAGACATCAACGCGCGCGCCATCTGCTTAGACACGAACTGTTTGCTGTATAATGTATAATTCTTTAAACAGAGATCTTGTCATAGCGTGAAATCCTGGTGTATTATGTTATTACCACAAATAAGGAAATTACAATAATCATTTTGCTAATTGAATGCGGCAAGATCTCGCGACACGCGAATCCACACGATTTAACCGCGGTTCCTGTTATGTGAGATAATCATCAAAAAAACATAATGATAGTCGTAAATATTTAAAAGCCAGAATGTCGTTTTGCTTATTAAATGTCTATAGGTATGCTAGTAGCCTTGAACCGTTGCGCAAGTCTCGACATTTGTCCTACGAGGTACATCATTGTCCATTATATCTGATGGATGCAGAATCCTTTCGAATTGAGTTACTGTCATGTGCTGTTCGATTAGCCATTACGACAGGTACTGCAGATAAGCCATCGACAATTTGTTAAGATAAAATCGTATCGTCAAATATTTCAACTACATATATAAATCAAGTTGCTCAAGAAGTCCTTCGTGCAAATAAGTGACTGAAGTAAGTGCGAACCTAAGCCGATATCTGTATTATTTTGTGGGACACCTTTTTGTTCACAAAGATTTAATTTAACGAGATATTCGTCACGTTGATGCCTTGTAATAAATTAACAAAATTTAATTTGTTGTTTGCAAGCGATGGGTTCTTGGAACTATGAGTGGTACTCGTATAAGCATGTTTGCGAACAAACAGTTAAATCATAAAGGTACTTCTAAATACAAGTATACATTCTAGTTATAAGTTCAAAAGTAACTCATAGCCTATCCCAAACATATTGCTAGTGCAAGAAAAAATATCTGCATAGCAACTACGTGTACAAATAAAACATGAATTTATAAAAAGATTGGCGTGTGAGGCTAAGGGTCAAGACTACTACTCTACCAAGGACGTTCTCTTCAAGTTCACACATTTATAGTCTTTGTTAGCAAACAGTTTATTTATTTACTATTTTTGAAGATCATTGAGCAACAGAGCAATAGAAGTTAATTCGATTCACTTAGCTTGAACGTCCATAATTCTTTTTAACATCCACACAAGGTCTTCAGGTCCCAAACTAGCCAGACCATTTTTTTTATCTCTCTCTCTATGTTATTATTAATTAATACTATCGTTATTTCACCCCATTGCCATGTTTTCATATGTTTTAGTAACTTGCCAAGTTTTTGTTTATTTACATTCCATCACAAGGTTGCCTGGAAGATATTGCTCATTAACTATCTTATATTTTATGAATTATTATATTTTGTTAAGTTTATTGAAAACAATAAGAAAAAATACTTTAAACTGGTATTTAAATACAAATATCTGAAACTTATATTCCGAATGAAGCTGAACTATTACTTTTACTGGAAGCTACTCGTAGTTACGTAAATAATGTTATTTACATTTTAAAATGTGTTAAAATGTTAAGTGTGCCTTAGATCATGTAGGTATTGCTTACAACCTAATACCTGCTTTATAAATTATTTAGTGACGTTAGCATGATAGAATTTCTGTCCAGATATAATTAATCGTACTGTGTGACCCAGGAGTTTTAACTTTTGAGCGGCACTTAACCGGCTACGGCTGCGCGGATATTCACAAATAGTGGATTTTCTTACACGTGACGTGAGATACGATGTTAACATTTCTCGAACATATTACCAGAAAAGCTACAAATATTCTCATGCAGAGCACTAGAGCAGTAGGAAAAGACTGGGGACTAAAGCAGAAGCTATTCCGCTGGCTATATACGGTTATAGTAAGTCCAGTCCTCACCTACGGATGCGTAGTGTGGTGGCCACGAACGAATCTGGTAACCACAATAGCTAAACTACAGCAAACCCAAAGATTGGCTTGCTCTCTTATTAGTGGATGCACGAAAACTACACCGTCGGCAGCCCTAGACGTAATATTAGGCTTAACGCCTTTGCATCTTCATATACAGCAAGAAGCAATGGCATCAGCGCTAAGGATAAAATCTACGGGCCAGTGGAAGGACACAGGACCGATTACAAACCATAGTAGAATACTTCAATAGGCGACAAAAATCATCCCAGAATCTATTCAAGGCACTGATAAGATAGTCAGCACGTACCTTGACAAGAAAAGGTAAGAGCTGGTTACTGAGAAAACTGCTCTGGATGATTTATCGCCGACATACAACATGTACACAGACGGGGCAAAAAACAAAACGGGAACAGGTTGCGGGTATTTTTCGCCGGAACTTGGTATCTCAAATTCAAAGGCCTTGAATAAGACCACATCACCGACACAAGCAGAGGCTATGGGCCTACTGTTAGCAGCAAAAGACATCTCAAACAAAAACAAAGACGAGATGGCCACCACAGTCTCTGAAGAAAGGGAACTACTAGCATTTAAAACGGATAGCGCGGCGGTCATCTATGCACTTAGAAGGCCGGTAACCAGGTCAAGAGTGATAGCCGAGTGTCATGAGGTTCTCCAAAACTTATCAAAGAAATATAGAATCGTAGTAGCATGGACTAAAGGACATAGCTCATGCCCGGGGAACACAAAAGCAGATATCCTCGCTAAAAATGCAACCAAGCAACAGGTAAGTGGAGACTTAAACAACCTCTGCAAGCCCTCAGCGGTGGAAGTACGGAATCTACTTTGTCGCTACACTGAAGTAGAACAACAAAATATGTGGGAAAAAAAAGGACTGCAAACAAGCAAGATCTATGTTTCCAACCTTGAACAGGAACACAACAAACAATCTGCTGAAACTGCAGCGAGAAGACCTGCGACTTTTAGTAGGCCTTATCATAGGCCACGGAACCTAAATTATCACCTTCACAAAACTGGTGCAACGGACAGTCCACTGTGCAGAGGATGTTTACAGGAATACGAGACCGTGAGGCACGTGCTGCTGGAGTGCACGGCTACGGAAAATATACGGAACACAACCCAGACTATTTGAAGATCAGTATAGTTCTAGATTAACATCGGTTAACATACCACTAACATCACTGGAGCAGTTGTGCCAGCGACCCAGGGCCATACTCCGTTATATGAAGGAGTTGGGATGGCTCGGGTAGAGGCTGGCGGGGGAAATGCACAATACACCCCAAGCGGGACGTCAGTGCAGGACTTATCGTCCCCACTATGAACAAGAACAAGACAAGATGTTAACATACACGCTTTTTACACGAGAAAGTTCTTCTCATCCTCTGAAATTAGTGTGTTTATACACCTTTACCAACCGTCTGCGCCATAAAGACATTATACGCATGTTTAAACTTTTGTCTAATTTAACCACTTATTTCATTTGCTACATGCCAAATGTCCTAGTGAAAGTAAAGTTGGTAAATAGTATTTGTTACATATCCATTCGTATTAGATACACTTACGGAAAATACGAGTAAAATGCGTGAATTTTGACACACTTCTATTATATTGTTTTTGCAAAGGTGCTGATGTAAGCTCGTCTTTAAATAAGGATGTAGTTACAACAATGGAAATAGACGTAAGTTTTGCTGGTTTCGGACTACCGCACCTAATGTCTATATACACAGTCAAAGAATGCTATTCGTTAAAGGTGAAGGCACACCGACGCTGTTACGTGTCTTTTTACTATATACCGAATTGAACTTTACTCGTATCTATATTTACTCGTATCGTTATATTTTCTTGGTTGTTCTTTTATAAGAACCTTCTACTGACAATAATTAACACAACTAACAATAATTAACGAGATTGTTTCATCAGTTCTCAAGTTATAGCGTGACCAGGAGAAATAGGGGTTCATCTTTATAATATATAGATATAAAAATTTAAAGACTTTATTCCCAAAAGGACCACACAGTCACATACAAGAGATGATTACTTACGTATGATAATTACACTCTCGTTCGTTTTTCGTTCTAGAAGAGTAGGTACTTATCTAACGTATTTATTTATGATAGTGGGTAGGTTCGTAGGTATTTATAAAGCCCCTCGTTTATCGAAGGATGTTTAAAACAACATGCTGAGCAAGTTTTGGTTTTAATACATTAAATAAGCTTAGGTACATATTTTATGGTCGATGGTGTTTTGTTGTGTGCCTTCAAAAGTAATCATTTTTACAATTGGGGATATCTATAGATATCACTTTGTGTGTAGTAAAGAAATAAAAGCTTACCGGCAAACGACAAGTTTCCAAGTAAACATCACGGATCTCAAATCGTACAAAAATTGTAAAATATAACCTAACTATTGTACAAAACGCCTGATATAAAGCCCTGCTCTAAAAGATCACACCAGGAGGCAAAGTTCCCAGAATAGTGTCAGCATTACCAAGTTCGATGGCAATTCTTGTAAGATCCTGGACACGTTCGACTCGCTTCGACTTGTCGATCGACGTTTTGGTCACGACGTGCTTCCTCAACTATGCAGTGAATTTATCTTTCAATACACCTACATGCGATGTGCGCCCGATCGAGTACAGACCCAAACCTTTAAGTGGAGGTCCCTCCACTGATAATCGCAGCACCAGCCCTTTACGGTTCTGGATACAATACTTGCGCGCATGGATGTCCACAAAAGTATCCCTACCATCATATCTCATGAGTATTATTTCTACGAGACAAACATTTTTCCTGTGTCACTTAAAACAAATTCTCCTAGCTATGAATTATAAGTCTATTTTGGTAAATCGTAATAGCAAACAGACGGCAATCTGAAGGTCCACTTTACATTAGTTAAATTGGTTATAGGTGAAGTATACTCATATTAATAAAACATATTTTACAATTTAATAGTCTTTGATATAAAAACTGTTTCAAAAAAGATAAACGAGGCAAGTTAGAAAACTAGATGAGATTAATTGATGCCCGTTTTTATCAGAGTCCGGTTCTAAATGATTTAAATTTTAATTATTTATATGACTTTGAATTTACCTTGTTTTGTTTAGAATTTCGTTCATATCTATGACTGGCATAGCACCTGAATTAAGGTCAAATATTTTCATTGAAATGATTTGTATTAATTTCTAAAATATAAAATACGTATTTTCTGTGTAAATCCTTTACACGCGACTTCACAAGTAACCGTCGTATAAAAAAATATCATTCTTGTACGCGTCTATCATTCTTAAACTTCGTACATTTTAAATTAGTATAAGTAACGAACTTTATGTATTTTATTAGCGACTTTCATGTTTCATTAAACTACACTGATTAAACTATACAGATTTATTTGAAGTTGAAGTGTAGTCAAATTCTAACCGAACCTACGTAATGTTGTTAATATTTGTAATATGTAGGGGCCGATAATTATCTTTACTTCAAACATTTCTGTTAATTTAATTTATGTTTACAGGATCATGGGACGGCATTTATAATAAAAGTCCCTGAATGAATATTAAACAATCTTAATATTGATTTATTAAAAACACTATATCGAGAATACATATGAAAATAATTTATAGCCCGTCAAGTGACCGTACGCGGGTCTTTCGTCGATGTATATTTTAAAATGCCTACCTCGCGCTTATCTACAGTACCTACCTAAATAATACAAAAATAAACTTTTATAATGTTGCTGTGGCCATCTTTATCTTTAACTTGCTACTCAATACTTTCTTAAAAAAATATATTAATTTTTAAATAATATATTTGCAAACTAGTTAAAAAACAAAGTGCCTATTTCCCGAAAAAAAATGTTTTAATTTTTTTAATTTTTTTTACATATATGTATAATTATATGTAGAAGACGTTGCGCAAACGCACCAGCAAGACGGGTATTTCACAGATACAGTACAAGTCCGTAAATCAAAAACAGGTTCCGTTGACATCAAACTACTTATCTTGTTTTAACCAAGATATTTTTATGTCACACAAATATTTGAAAGTCAACATCTTTCAGTTGGCCGCTAACCTTCGATAGTGTAACGTTATGAAATACTAGATTCACTTTATCAATTAGTTATATGCATAACTTATCGCATTCGGATTCCAATGATGAAGACTAGAAAATAATTTCAAATGCAGCACCCACGAAAATGTCTTACTGAACTATAAAAAATAATAAATCTAATATAATTAAGGCTTAAAATGATGAATAGCAGTAATCGCAATATAATTATAAGTACTCAAATAGTTAATGTGCTTTACGACGGTATTATGTAGAGAGCTTCTAATGGACTTTAAAGCTAACAGCACCCACTAGGTCAGTCGAAGCGACCAAGTGTTGAAACAGCCCCATAGAAAAGGGCTCTCAGCTCTGCCATGATCTCAGCATCAGCCGCTGTTGCAACTACTTGACACACATACAGTGTGCTCGGTGATCCGCGGCTTACACACTGCGTACAAATTGGAAGGACAACACCGACTTAGCAAATTTTGTGTCAAGTTTGACGAACAGCAAATCAATGAACGAATTTGCGCAAGTCCACTCGTCAACATGACATTTCATTGGCGATATCTATTGAGCTTATAATTCTAATTAAGCTTCACAATGGTCGTCAAATTACTCTAAAATGATGCATCACTGTTCAAATATCACTGTTAATCGTTTCACAATCACTTCTAGAATTAATTGAGGTCGGAGCCTCTCTTATCCCGATGTTCCCTCCGTATCCCATAATCAAGTTGACTTACCTTTATATGATGATTTAAATAAATACAACGGCGGGAAAAATCACAGAGGCACTGTTGTAATAGCGCGCGGCTGGTTTGGACGATGTCTTTTATAGTCGGTGTAGCGGGGATGTGCGGAACGCACGCCGAGCGGGGGGCTGCGGGGGACAGCGCTTCGCACGCGTGTTCACTGCACACCAGCTCCTGCACCATCAGACACCGCCACTGGTTCCCTCTTCCTTCCTCCAAGAGTATTATTCATATTGGCTAAACATCTTGCAACATTTACATTGTACGTATTTCGTAGGACGATGCCATTGGATCATTAGCTTGGTCAATATTTGACCGCGCACAATGAAGTAGGATTGCAAATAACGCGTAATATGCCGAATATTTCTTGTGGTAATTAAGGTTGACAAGAGTTGTTTTGGTGAATACTAATTAATAGATGCACCCTTGTTTGCTTAAAGCTTCTTTGGTTTTGGAATGTGACACGGAAATAGTTGTGGTAATCTGGATGGTATTTCAAATATACTGATAACTCCCAAACCCACTCAGTACCAGACTAACCAGATAAGACTAGTTAGCATCTTCAGTCTTGGTGGATGCACCCACCACAGTTTCAAATATACTCTCAAACAGCATCCAGTAGTGGTTCCAGTAGTTTTTTTATATGTTTTAAGCGATTGCATGTGTAACTGCAGCGAGTGGAATTACGGAATTCATCATTATCATCATCTCCCTCATGGTGACGCGCAGATCTCTAACAGTTAAGGTACCTACATATATTACAACATAAACATATTATTTCATACTTATATCACTGGATTTTAAAAATAACTATGGTGCGGTTAGAGAGTAGGATTACAGAACAGTATGTAGGTAATAATAAAATAATGTCTACAAATAATTTACCTTAACAAGATTAATTACAACATCTATATTATGTACCTATTTATAGATCAATCAATTTTTTTAATTTAGCATATAGGTAGATTATGAGAGAGAGTAAAGCAGTGTCTTATGTCACGGGCGGCATATTGGACCCTGAGCGTAACGGGGACTCTAGAGTTAATCGCTGAGCGCAGCGAGTGGCTTTATATTAAATTCTCGAGCGGAGCGATGGAGTTACGTAGATTCCTGAACGAAGCTGCATTCTTTTTAGGCGGCTTTTACAGGCTTTATTCTAGAGGTGAATACTCTACTCTTTATACTTAATAATTTATTTAGTGAAAAGTAAAATAAATTAGAAGTTAATATAATTGGACAGGGGCATATTAAAATTTTTGTTAGGAACACAAACACCGTCTTTTATTTCAAATTCATTACAATCGCGCATTTTTTCTTTTGTTTTTCTGTATGCTGACTGAAGTGACCAGTTCGATTTTCGAATAAACTCTCTTCACAATGCTCGTATATCTACGCCGTACTAGTTTTTCTACAAACGAAGTTCCAAACCCAAATCACTAAAATCCCTGGGGAGTTTCATACAACATTACCTCTCTGGGGATGTAATACCTTGCTTTACGTCGAGATTACGTGATATGTAATAGGACATTGTCAAGCAGGTGGTATTAAAAGATAAACTTGATCTATTAATATACATTCTAAAGTAACACGAAAAAATCCATCTAAACTACTGTGTAATAATAATCCAGCATCCTTGTACTTGGGAATCTACGAATATCTACATCTCATTACTTTGATATAACAGGGACATGCAAGTTAGACCAATAAGTTATAACTAATTTCCTTTAAGATAATTGACATTACGATTAGAAGTACAATTTGAACAAGTGCAATTTGAAAAATTTCATACCGACTTCCATTCTATTCAGTTATTGGAGTGTAACTCCAATCCTAAAAACTACTAAAAATAATTTTCTGATTCGGTTCACCCAATCCAAAGTTATGAGGTAACAAACATAAAAAAAAAACAAAAAACATATCGAATCGAGTACCTCCTCCTTTTTGGAAGTCGGTAGAAATATACAGTCGAATTGAATACAATATTACAATATCTACAATATTATTTTAATTATATTCCTAGGCTATGAAGAGAAATTATCATTACCCGTGGGCCCCAAACTAGGCTAGGCCTGTATCTTGGGCGCCCGAAAATGTTCTCTGAAATCATTTGACGTAGACCGTTACAAGATGTACGTACCTACGGACTCGATAATACATTGGTGCAAATACTAGTAGGTAGTAGCTAACATCACATGCTTGTGTTTTGGTGACGGAACTTTAACATGGAATGAGTAGTAGGTAATGAATAACGTAACAATACATTAACATTGTGAATCATCTTATTTTTAAATTAAAGTTACGTAGAATAACTGTAGGTATGTAGATGAGTTAATAATTACCCACGCTAATAAATATAGTAAATAAAGTGATGAGGGTAAAAATATACAACAAATTACCATCAACTGTTAAGGACACAGAGAATAATGACATTTTTAAATATAGATTAAAGAAGTTTCTGATCGACAAGGCATATTACAGCATTGATGAATTTTTTAAAGACAAACTATAATAGATATGACAGATAGGTAAATCAATTAATGTAATCATTGACTAATGGACTAATGAAATTGTTATTATTATTATTAATTATTGTAATTTGCACGCCATTATGGTAAGAATACAGAGCTACGCGTTGTTTAAATATAAGACCTATATACCAAACTGTATTCGAGCAATAAATTAATTTTGATTTGATTGATTGATTGATTTAAATAATTCTTAATAATGTTTCAGAGCATCAAATTTAGGTAAAGGACTTTGAAGTAGTACCCGTAGTCAATCAATATCTGAACATTCGATTATTCTCCTGTTCTCAGCGTATGCATGCTCAGGTCCTATTTTCACTTACTTACAATCACAAAAATGATATTATAATTTTAAACTTACAAATTTAAAAATTAGTAGGTATTGATACCATAATTAACGACACAGTAGCATTGCAATATGAAGTTACGTTATCTCCTCCTTTTTTTGGAAGTCCGTAGATAATGCATAAAATCCTTATAATTATTAATTAAAAATACGGGATTAATCACGTAATATTTATCGGATAGGTCCGACTATAGTTTTGACCACATTCGGTGGCCTTTTTCAAGGAGTGTTCGTGACGCCCGCGTCGATGACGTCTCGCTAAGCACTGGTATAATCATCGACGCGGGCGTCCCGAACTCTCCTTGAAAAAGGCCACCGAATGTGGTCGAAACTATAGTCGGACCTATCCGATAAATATTACGTGAGTAATCCCGTATTTTTAATTAATAATGATTGAAAACCACGTTAGTTTTTATAACAAAATCCTTATAATGTTCAAGCATTTATCAATATCAATATGTAGGTATGGCAAATTCATAATGAGCGTAGTCATGTCCCAACTCATAATGTTTTTACCGTCATTTTATTATACGACCTTAGTGCAGGTGAGTCAGTGATGCGAACAGCCGCGGGTCGCAGGTCACGAGCTCCTAAATATACACTATTATGCATTTTTAATAAAAAAAAGAATGTGATGTGCATTATGTACCTATTGTGTCAAGATCACATATATTATAATGAATGAATTTGTTTCGGTAATATGTTTACTTTTTATAATGTTTGTTTCCTTTATAATTTTGGTTTCGTGCTTTTGTATATTTGCCATTTCTCAAGTTACTTAAGCACTAGCTGGTGCCCGCGACTGCGCAGGATTGGTACTTCGTGTAGCTTATTATCTTCTCCAAGGCCATAACTATCTTTATACCAAACTGTCATAAAATATTTACATGGTCAAACGCAATTGCTATAATAGTATTAGTAAATTTAGATAAATCCATCAGTAAACGCTAATAATAAAATGCAGTACCTACGTACATACAAATATAAAATAAATCACAATGGCAAAAAACTGTCATTACATTTCATCACCCTTGACGGACATCAAGCAGTCAAAATGATAGTGATTTTGATTAAACTATTAGAAACTGACACAAAATTTGACAGAACTGTCATCATTACGATCTTGTCGTAGGCGGAGATCTTGTTATTTTGTCTATGCTGTGCCCAAGAATAATACGCTTTTTCACCCGCGTGGTGATGGATGATGATGATGATGAAATGCCTATGTGCTATTCCAGACTATAATCTATCTCTGTGCCAAATTTCATCCAGATGCGTTCAGCCGTTCTGCCGTTTTTGAGTAACAAACATCCATTTATCCATCCATCCATTCAAACTTATCCGTTTATAATATTATTATATATTATACATAATATATATAATAACATTATTATATAATTTATATATAATAAATATGATTTTATATTTTATTATATGTTATATTATATATAATATATACTCGTAATATATACACACATCAACATGGTCTAGGGATGTTTCAATTAAACCTAAATAACTAAAATTCTATTTACATTATGTTAAGACACCTACACATTAAAATAAACCTTGTTTAATAGCCTATCTAATCTGATAATAAACTTTTAGATAAAGTTATATTTAAAAAAAAAAAAACTTAGAAGAAGAGGAAAAACTCAGACAAAATTTATATCTTAACTTTATATTTGATAACAAACAACTATTTTTTTTAATAAAAAGTGTTGAAAACTTAAAATTAATAATCCGTGGATCCACCTAAGACTCTCCTGACACATCTGCAGCGGTTCTGAATACTCAAAACAAGGGTGTCAATATCCGGTTGTGGAATACTGTCCCAAGTCCTGTTAAGATGCAAGAAAAGATGGTTATCATGCACAATATCTTCAGGGAAATTCCTAAGAGCTCTTCTCTGAAGCATATCCCAGGCATGCTCAATAGGATTTAAGTCTTGGATTGTGCAGGCCAGTGTAAAGCTTGGATGTCATGCTGTTGTAACCAACTTGTAACGATACGCGCCGTATGTGGACGGGCATTGTCGTGCATTAGCTGGAAATTTTGTCCCATTTGCTGTCTGTGGGGCAAGATTACAGGCTCTAGCACCTCATCTCGGTATTTTAAAGCAGTCATATTGCCTTCTATCCAAACGAGGTCCATTCTACCGCCTGCCCAAACCATAATCGTGCCACCTTGATATGCATGAACTTGTTGTGCAGTCGATTCCAACGTCCAGGTTCTCTCCAAACGCGTACTCTTCGCGAATCAGGATGAAATCCAAACCTGGATTCATCAGTGAAAAGCACAAGTGACCATTGAGAATGGTTCCAGTTTTCGTGTGCAATAGCCCATTGTAATCTTTTTCCTCGATTGCCTCTCCTTAGCGCTGGTACCCGAAGTGGCCTACGAGCACGTAGGTTGACTTCATGCAGTCGTCTTCTCAAAGTTTGACCGCTTACTAGCAAACCATACTCTCTCTGTAGCCTTTGAACCAATTGCATCGCCGTTACATTTGGTTGACTTCGTGCAGCATTTACTATGAATCGGTCCTGTACACGTGTTGTAATGCGTTGAGGTCCTCTGTGCCGTTCCATCACTTCCCCCGTGACACGATAACGTGACCAAAGCCTGGATATAACGCTCTGACTGGTGCTCATTGCTTCAGAAACCGCAATTTTGTTAGCGCCAGCTTGAATCATGCCGACTGCTCTTAACATCTCGTTCCTGGTGAAGTGTCTACGTGGCATGATTAAATGAACACCGGAGATGCGTTTGACAAAGATTTATAGAAATTTATGGAGTTTTAATTAAGTAAGAAGTTCGTGAAGATTTACTTCTTTGGAATAAATTCAATGAATGCGACATATCTTATAGTCTGTGGAATGCGAATTTCATCTTAAAACCAAACCTTTTATATACAAATTGGAATTTAAAAAAGGAACTTAATAATGTTTTTATAATCTGACATCAATAGTTTTTTTGTACGGCCAAAACTTTTTAAGTTATTTAAAAAAGTGTTTTATATCCCTAGACCATGTTGATGTGTGTATTATGTAAATGGGCTTTATTTATAGTATAGCATCAAGTTAGATTTTCATTCAAGCAGTCAGAGTCAAGTGACAGTCACATAAATATATCAGTCATTAAGTCACTGTCCTGTCCAAGTCCATTCTAGTAATGCGGTGAGCGCATTACTAAAACTATCTAAGGCGATTGTTGAAGAAAACAAACTCTAGGAAAATGTAACTAATTCAACGATAGTCATTTTTGGGCATTTTCCCGCCCTTCTTTATAATGGTCTTATTGAGTATTAATAAATGATTATACGTAATACATAATATAAATATATATATATATATAATAAATATTATATATATAAATGAATATATATTGCGTTAATAACTGAATAGGGGTTATATATAATATATATATATATATATATATATAACCCCTATTTCTCCTGGTCACGTTATAACTTGAGTACGGATGGAACAATCTCGCTAATTCTTTTTTGTTGTGTTGTTGAATGTAATAAAAACCATGAAAAGATGGGAGGTTACGGCGAGGCCGAAGTTCGAGCACACTACGCGAACGAAGTCGCGGGCAGTCGCTAGTATACATATAAAATGAATCTCTATTGCCCTTGGTCATCGCATCACGCGTGAACGGAACGAACAATTTCGCTAATTCTTTTTTTGTTGTGTTAATTATTGTCAGGCGAAGGTTCTTATGAAAGAAAAATCTAGAAAAGGTGGAAGGTTATGGCGAGGCCGAAGGTCGAGCCTACTACACGAACGAAGTCGCGGGCAGTCGCTAGTACGTAATACATTAGGAACGTATTTTGTTTAGTACATATAAGGAACGTATTTTGATGTATATTATTTTGTGTTTGTATTGTAACACGACGGCGAGTGTTAATAAAACAAACACTAAACAAAATCGTTTTCTTTCCTCTTTTTTATTTTCGGGGCTGGTAGATACTGAATTATTGAATATGTTTAATGCTAATTAAAACGGTATTTAGTATCGTGCAAGACCGTCTAAGTAAAAATAATTACCGTGGAAGTGCTAAGCATACAGTATTTGTGTTAAATATGTATTTATCGATTATGTGCTCATTTGATTCCGGGATTCGGTCCTTAGTGTGAGACTCACATTACTTCCGAGCGATTCTCTAACGATTCGTCGTTGCGATCGTAGACGAGCTCAGTCACTTATTTTTATTTCATGTTACTGACATCAAAAAATGAAGAGGCTTTCAATTCATCGTAATCTTTTCTACCGACCTTCAAAAAAGAGGAGGTACTCAATTCGACTGTATTTTTTTATGTTTGTTACCTCATAACTTTCGATTGGGTGAACCTATTCTCAAAATTCTTTATTCTTTTTTGTTTAAAAGCTGGTGCTTCCCGTGTGGTCCCATTCAAATTTTATCAAATTCGGTCCAGTAGTTTTTGAGTTACACTCCAATAACTGAATAGAATGAAAGTCGGTATTAAATTTTTCAAGTTGCACTTGTTTTATGAATGTTCCCCGTTTACTCGAAGACGCCTGGACCAATTCGAGAAATTATTTATTGTATAAAAGGGTAGGTAAAATTCTTATACAGGTGATCCCATTAGCACCAAGTCAAGAACTGACCATGAAATACCAGAAAAATCGAGGGCAATCCACAAATTTTGTTATGCGACGCATAATGTGTTTTATATATCTTCTAAAACTATTCGTCGTATTTGCGTCGCGTACTCACTATCTCGCGTGGCTGAGCTGATGATGGAAAAAATAACTCTTTAATTATTAGGAGTTTGAGGATAATCAATAATATAATGGAAGTCAAAGTGAAGAAGGTTTCCGGACGAAGCCGAAACAATTGTCGATCATGTTAGCGACGCGTAACTCTCACGTTTTTTAATACATTTTTTATATATACCTTGTAACATTATAGAGTTTGCATTCAATCACTACGCGCTTACGTGTATATTAAAATTTTTACATTAAAGGAAAACAAAACTGTTGAAAAGAATGTTTTTAATATTTAGATAGTTACCAGTTAGTTCTTTTTTAAGATTTTGTTAAAATGTTAAAACTATTACACATATTTTCTAAATAATTCCAATGCAATGGCTACCTATTATAAAGTCAAAGTCAAAGTCAAAATCATTTATTCAATTTAGGCATCAAAGACGCACTTATGAACGTCAACTTTTCATTATAATGTACTTTAAAGACTCTACCGCCGCGTTCCAAAATATATAGAGCCCACCGAGAAGAAGCGGCAAGAAACTCGGGGCCATTCTTTTTATATAGATGTTTACAATGTTTCTACTTAGGTACTACAAATATTACATTTTATGGGTGGCAGAGAGACAGCTTGCCAGAAGTGGAGTATTCCAAACATCTTAATCTTCTTTATAATGTCGAACTTTATAATTCAAACGATACAGTCCTTTAAAGGTTGAACAAACAAACAGACGAAAGGCTCAGGTTTAGTAATAGAAACTCGTACTCCCGTACGATGAAGGGTCACCCCTTCATCATTAACTTATGTTAAGTGTACTATATACTTAGGCATTATATATATACTTCGACAGGTAACATAAAAATAACTATTTTGAGTTCGATTTATATTTTAAACTATTTAGTGGTGGTGTTTGGGTAACAGCTTTTTTTTGTTATTCGAAAGCTATTTTAACCAACATTTGGCAAGAACCTCTTCTCTTAATCTTATTGCGTATTATCTAGATATATAGTTTAAATTGTTAAAATGTTAATAATAATTAATTTAATTTAAATTGATCATTTGTTCTGTGTCTGGGTGTAATTTATCTATAATATGTATGTATTTAGAAATATATAAGTATGTTTATCAGTTGTCTAGTACCCATAACACAAGCTCTGCTTAGCTTGGGACTAGATGGCGTTGTGTGATAGTTGCGGAATATTTATTTATTTATTTATTTATTTATAGTGAAATCATCATAAAATCTATGTTTTGAAAAAAGGTGTAAGTAGGTTGAACAGATATTAATTTTATAGCTACATCTTTAAATGTATACAACAAAGTCTTGTTAGTTACACCATTTCTAACAATAGAACCGCTGGACCAATATTTATGATTTTTGAGTTTTTCGATTTATCATATCTCGGGGAAGGACATAAGATCTTTTCAACACCACCACATAGGTGAACCCGCGGAGCTAGTATCTAATAAATAAAAAAGTACATACGCAAATATAATTAGGTAGGTAAGTTTAATATTACTGTTATATTAGCCATATCTCTGTAGAAGCTTAAGTGCTTGCATATTGACTCATCTCCAAAGAGAATATAATGCTCATCTCGGAACCGGACATGTGGAGGTTTTCCTTATTTTTTTTATATTTTACTAAGAATTGATAAAGTTCAAAACCAAAAAATTCGGTCGTAATACCACATATATGTTATAAATACCTTGTCATCGTCAGTTCATTAACATTTGTGCATCTAGCTCCATTAGCCTCAGAAGGTTTCCATAATGTTTTTACGAGTTCTGTGTATTCAATACAATAGGTTTGCAAGGAAGAGATTGTAAGTTCAGGGAGGTTCAAACATTGCACTGTTATAGTTTTGGCCTTTAAAATCAATTCAGTGTTTTCCCAAATAATTGCACGGATATAATTATAAAGACGGGTCGTCACATAATGTTAATAATGATAATATATATAGGTATATATAATTATTGAGAGTTTTAGTCTAAGAAATATTTTATAAGGACTATAGAATCCTAAAAGATTTCTGTTCGACTGTACTCGTATTTTAGTTTACAAGCTATGCAGTTAGGATATATACTTTCTTATGAGGTATTTTTGTTTTGGAAATACTTAGCTGAAATAAAGTTTTTTTTTCTACTGACTACCAAAAAGGACTGTACTCAATTCGACTGTATGTTTTTTTAATGTTTGTTACCTCATAACTATGGACTGCGTGATCCGATTCTCAAAACTCTTTTTTGTTTGAAAGCTGGTGCTTCTCGTGTGGTCCCATTTAAATTTCATCAAATTCGATCTAGTAGTTTTTGAGTTACACTCCTATAACTGAATAGAATGGAAGTCGGTATTAATTTTTTTTAATTGTACTTGTTAAATCACATTTTTGTAGGCGTATATTTTTGTAATCATATAATTAATGTTGTTATACAAACTAACGTGGTTTTCACTTATTTTAACTGAAAAATATACGGGAATACTCACGTAATACTTATCGGATAGATCTGACTATAGTTTAGACTTCGAAAAACGAAAAATTTATGATTATATAATATATATACTTAATTAACAGCCGTGTGATTCTCTAATTACTCGTATTCGTTGACGAGCTCACCGATGTCAAATACTTTATGGATATCGCCTTTGTACACAAGGTTCTTTCCAACGTTTCTTGTCATCTTGTCATTTGTTTCACGGATGTTGTCAGAGATGCAACGATATTTGTTCTTAGAGATTCAAGGATACAAAAAGTTATTTATGCTTTATGACGTATATACTTACATGTTTATTATAATAACTTACGTTATCTAAGACCGCTTCTTGGAATTTCTATTAATAAATATATAGGTACATTACCTACGTCTCCAGTAGACTCGTTAAAGAAAATTGTAATTTAAATTGTACATTTAGTAGCTATATAGTTTTTTTTTAAATTGGTAACCGCGAAAATTAAAACACGCGCATTTCATTGCATCGGATGTTCCTTTTAATCTGGAATCGAGCGTTGTAGGTATTTGCGATAAAATTGAATATTAGTTGCATTTGCAAATAATAAGCTTATCTTAGTTTTTTATGTTATTATGAGAGGGTGCAAGCAATTGGCGTATCTGGTGTTAAGCAGTGACCTCTGCCTAGAACAGGTGCATTTCGTTATAAGTGACGAACTGCACTGCGCCCGTAACCCTGAGACATTAAGTTGTTAAGTCTCATGTGCCTGTAATTTCGCCGGCAAGCATACCTTCAAACCAAAACACAGTAATGCGAACATTACTGCTTCACGGTAGAAATTAGATAGGCATGGTGGTAGTACATCCCAGGACGAACTAGTTTACAAAGAGTCTACTGCTCTTAGAAAAGTCCCAGAGTTATTCTAAATTATGATTCAGTATTTCAGTCTACGAGTATGACGTAGAGAAAGATAGTTCATTACGTGATCGAATCAGAAATGAGGAGATCCTCATTTCTGAGAACGAAAGTCACCGACATAGCCCGAAGATTAGCTAATTAACGTGGCAGTGGGCAGGGCACATAGCACGCAGAATAAATGGTCGATGGGGCTGGAAGGTTCTGGAGTGGAAACCACGGTACCGGAAAGCTCAGCGTTGGTCGTCCACCGACAAGGAGGATTGACGACCTTAGGTCGTAGAACGACGTTGAATGCAGGCTGCTTCCAACTGGTCTTTTTGGAATATGATGGGGGAGGCTTATGTTCATCAGTGGTCGTCCTACGGCTGAGATGATATTGATTACTTTCTCGTTTTTTAGTACCTACATAACTATAGACTTTTTAAACACAGTAAACTGTAGGTAACATCTAGATTTGTATGCTCTCTCGGTTGGGATGCTGGGTGTTAGCGCTGTAAATCAACACCGATTTTTCGACAACACTGACGAGAACAGTGCAACGCTTCGAAAAAGTAAGTTTTAGCGTGACAAAGCTGTTTTGCTAGCTCTGGTTATCAGTGCAAGTGGTCAGATGAGGCTGCAAGTGTAAGCACAACATCGTCCCATTTGCTGATAATGGTGCACCATACGCTACTAAACGCACGACTTGACGTACATACGTATTGTGCCTTATCACTTCGTAGTATTAAAATTCGATGTTGCATGTTCCATATTCACTAGAGAGAGTTTCTCGAACCGAATATACGATTCACGAAAGGATCTTAAAAAGTTGCTTCGTGTAAACATTTAATATTCTCGCCCTTCTCGTTGGGCGACAATTGCCTCGCAGCAATAAACTATATCTGTCTCCGTGTAAACATAACTACAAAGCGAGAATTGCATAACTCCTAATTCTCTCGCAAATGCATTAAGAACTGATTTTCTAGCATCACCATTTTTATAATGCATATTTTCCGTATTCTACAAACACTCGCAACTCCCTACCATATACCACAAGACTCTATACCAGCAGTTCCAAATTTGAATGATTTTTGTTTAATTTTGAGAACAATTCCGTAGTAATCGCACTCAAACCGGTTCAAACCGATTTGTACGATACTCATATGAACATGAAACATTGTCATATGAGATCGTGTTTACACAAGTCGAGAACTCGTAAGCAAGAATCTTCTTATTATATATTTTGCGGTGTAAACAGTCGCAGTAATTTGTCGCTTAGGGATAATTACTTGCGAATCTCGTATGTCATAATCGTAGGCAAGTTAATTTAGTTCTTGCCTGTATGTAAACAATATGATAGGAAAATTTTATGGCGATTATTGCACGCGATAATAGCGTACGATTTCTCGCCAAGAAACGTACGAGAATCTCTATCTATGTAAATGGCCCTTAAAGCAGAAATATCATCTGTGCACAGAAAAAAAGGTAAGGTATGTTTTCTATTATTTTTTTACTTTTTCCGTTTCACTCATCAATGATCTGGTTGCTCAGCAGATAGATTTAGACTTTTTTCATATACAATTTGTCATGTTTGTTGATATATGTACTAAATTTCTAGAATAATATTATTTTGTTAATTAATTAGGTTAATTATAATACTTATACTGGCTTGTCACACGCCTTGGCCTAGCTGTTAGTGTGTAAGCAAATTGTAATAATAAATAAATAAATAAATTCTATGCTATAAGTTGTTTTGGTTTTGTAAAAGTCATCCGACGTTCTTTACGACTATTTATATAAAGTGGGCCTAGCACAAATTGTGCGTAAGTGTAACATAATCGTATTAGATACAAACTATCATCTATCTAGTACACCTGTGGAACAGATAACTCATAATTTTGTGCAATTACGTTACACTCTAGCGAATTTTCGTGCTAGGCCTGATTCTCTAAATACAGAAAACTTTAGACGAGATCTTTAAGATCTTTATCTCTCGAGGTCGTAGCAGATAATATGAGCATGAGCCCATTCTATTGTCCTTGTTATGTTATCGTCTAATAGATTAATACGAGAAAGTGATTTACGAGATAAAAACCAAGTGCGAGTGGGATTCGTGCTCTGAAGGTTCCGTACATTAAGAAAACATCTAACATTGGTCTGACTAAAAACCGGCCAAGTGTGAGTCGGACTCATGCATGAAGGGTCCTGTACCATTGTAAATCTCCCATACCACAGAAATGGTTTTTTCCGTTTTGTATAGATAATGGTACAGAACCCTTTGTGCGCGAGTCTGACTTGCATTTAGCCGGTTTTTTTAGTATTTGTTGTTATAGCGACAACATAACTACATCATCTGCGTAAATTTCAACTGCCTAACTATCACGGTTCATGAGATACAGTCTGGTGACAGACAGACAATCAATACGGACGCACAGCGGAGTCTTAGTAATAGGGTCCCGTTTTAGATACGAAACCCTAAAACATACAAGGTCAAAGACAAACTGAAGTTTACCGTTCGATCTCTAGACAAGATTATTGCATTAACCGCAAATAATAGCAAAATGCGCCTTTTATCTATACTATCTATACTATTACTATATAATATTATAAAGGGGAATGATATGTATGTATGTTTGTAACGAATTGGCTCAAAAACTACTGGACCGATTTCAAAAATTCTTTCACCATTGGAAAGCTACATTCACCCTGAGTAACATAGGCTATATAAGATTCATCATAATCATCATCATCATCCATCACCGTGCGGGTGAAACCGCGGAGAGCAGCTAGTTATTATTAAACTTAGCTAGTTATTATTTACGGTTTTCGATGTTTTCCTTTATATGCGCTGTAAGACATTGCTTAGTGCCAAATTTAATCATTAAACAAGTCGAGAGAGAAGCAACTAAGAGAAGTACCTACTCTATAGGTATTCCCTTGTGATGTGAAATCGCAAGATATGCGAAAATATGCGACATCATATCTTTTGATTGCGTTTACTTGCAAGTTTGTTTTTTCACAGATAAAAGAGATCGTAGACTCGAGTATTTGATATAAATTTTAACTACTTAGATACTCCTTCTCATTCTTGTGAAAAGGGGGTCTTAACAGACAGACAAACGGACACCAAAGAGAAATTGAAATTCCTTAAAATACCTTAACATTGCATGCAGTTTTATCTTCTACCCCTTTCAAAACGCCGTGCAATTGCCTTGTGTCTCTTCTAAAAATTAATTGATGCAACTGATTGCCCAGAGCTCATGAATGAGATTAAACTTAATGTTTCATTCAAAACCACCAGATTTCATGCACCATTGAACGCTTATGTAGTATCAACTAATTATAGGCGGAACTCTTACTTACTGCGATCAAGCAATCTTCTTCTTCATCGCTACGCTCTTGACAGAGCGGTCGTGGTCGTCACTTTAGGTTGTGTAACGCCTTACAATGCGTTGCCATTTCTCCCTGCCTGCAGTCTTCCTCGTGCACGCGTGTAGATCGTTTATGGTTGCTCGTATCTGGTCGGTCCATCGCATCGGTGATCTCCCTCGCGATCTAGTGCCTTCTACTCTGCCCTGGACAACTAGTCGTTCAATCAACTCGTCACCACGCCGTGTCACGTGCCCAAAGAAATTAAGAATACGAGCCTGTACGATGGAAGAAAGACGTTGCGATCAAGCAATTACTTTAATAAATTAAGCAAGAGCACTGAACTTTACCTTTTCTATACCAGTGCTCATCAGCGAGGCGACGGCTGATCAGTGAATTCTTCCTAGCGGATGGCTAACGACCGTAAAAGGTTTTATATTCAATACTTTTTTAATGTATTAATTTGCTATTCTTTAGTCATCTCTACGAGTACTATTCTACTCCATTATGTTCTAGTGTTTACACATGTTTAACAGTTATTTTATCGTATAATCGTGAGAACCTGTAATTGGCTTTCTAATGTTACTCGTATTTTAGTGAATATTTTGTTGTGTAAAAGCTGTTGGTTTTCCAATAAATAAATAACGCTCTAAGCGGCTTACATCGTCGTTTGATACGCTTTTCTACCGTCCAAAAAAAGGAGAAGCTCAATTCGACTGTATATTTTTTTATGTTTGTTGCCTCATAACTTTCAACTGGGCGAACCGATTCTCAAAAGCTTTTTGTGTTTGATTGCTGGTGCTTCCCGTGTGGTCCCATTTAAATAATTTCATCAAATTCGGTCTAGTAGTTTTTGAGATACACTCCAATTACTGAACAGAATGGAAGTCGGTATTACATTTTTCAAATTGTTCAACTTGTAAGGCTTAGGATTAAGGCTTCCTCGTACGCAGCGTGCCTAAATTTAAAGCGCCATTAGCGTCTATAATTATGTAGATAAAATAAATTGGATTATTTTAAGTAATTTACATTGAATATAATATAAGAGTTAGCCTCCAAACGCTGGTTCTTGTTAGTTCTCGTTACCGTTACTCGTGCTGACATGACATTGATGGTACGAGATCATCGCTGGATTAACGTCGGCAGGCGTTCTATAACTATTTAATGTGTGTCGGGTGTTATGCGGATCTCCGGTTATAAGTCATGTGATCTTAGCAAGGATGTTGCATCTCATTTTATATTTATGTTCGTAAGGAATGCCTTTTTTATGTAAGTAGTTGTGATACAGGCTAGCATTTTGCTCCTTCGATCTAGCTTGCTTCGATCATTAAAAACTCAGTAGGGTTCTGATACCCACGACAATCTTTCGACTTCAAAAAGCTAGACAAGTATTATATCATTCGATGTGTTTTTGTACTAATAGTTGTAGGTGACGTAGGTCTGCGAGTTAGTATTAGAAGTCCATGTAGAACTCTCAATTGCTGTTGCTCAATGATCAACTTCTTAAATTCTTTCTTCTACACCAGCATCTGTTTTAATGTTATTGAAACTCACGTTCATTATTATTTTGAAATAACAAAAGGAAATTAAGGGGAGACTTAGTTTACGCGTTGTCAATATCACGATCGACGCATGTTTCGGCTTCGGATGGAAGTCTTCTTCAGGATCTTGAGTGCGGTGCATTCGCCGTTGCGTCCCGCCATTGTTGTGCCTTTCTAAACATTATGGCCACGCCGTGTCTTTATTTTTTATCAGAAAATGTTTTTTCTAAACCTATAGTAGAGATTGTTGCCCCTAATAAGCACAGCTCAACATGTCTAAGACAATTTCCTGTCCTGATGCCAATAATAATTTACATTTTAGCCTCGTACATCACATGTATAGTAAGTGGCAAAGCAGATTTCATGTTTTCTGAGTTAAATCGACCCCATTGATGATAGATAAATTGCAGTTCGGACATACTCATCTGAAAGGCAATTAAATGAAAAGAGCATAGCAGAACATAATCAGCCCATTACGTTCCCACTGCTGGATCACGGGTCTACCTCTCAGGGTATGGGCCATAATACGTCCCAGAGCAGCTTCAATGATAGGCTAGTGGCCAGCCGTGTCGTAGTTTTTGAACCACAAAGTCGTAAAACAAAAAAACCGGCCAGTCTGTAATGAAGTGTAGTTGGTACCACTTGGTAAGAAGACAGAAGACATTTAAATTAATACATTTTGGTTAATATGGGTCTACTATAGAGTACCCTGGCTGAGCCAACATCTGGTGCAGCTGGGTTGTTCTACCAGGGCACATACATAGGGTGTTCAAGACACAATATGATAAAGGTACCAAAAATAAATGCAATGTTTTATAGGCCTGACGTAATCATTGTACCCAAAGACCCCAAAAACGCTCCCTAATAAGTTTCAAGCAGACAGCAGAGTCTGTGTGATGTTTAGGAAAACAAAACCTCGATTTTTCTATCACATACCTGTCTCAATTGCACGGCCTATCTTATGACACTATCACAGTATTAGCACCTACCTATGGCTAGCCTATTTGAAAATGTTCTCATGGATTCTTTCGCAACTAACCCGAGTGTTAATTCCACTACATGAAGTTTTAATTACACCTTGCTGCATTGCTTGATTGATTGGCTTGGTTCACTGTTTCATGAAACAACAAACTATGTTTTCAATGGATAACGAAAAGTTTTATGAGGCATAAATATGTTATGCCTCTTCAACTTGGCTGGCGTAAAAGTACACGCGCGTAGATGAATAAGCTAAATCTTCGACCAAATACATTGGTCTAAGAGTTAAATAGCAAATTAAGGGTGGCGTATTACGCACATAATTATGATCAGCCCATTATATTCAAACTGCTTGGACGAGCCTCTCTCCAACGTGGCCTACTTGGTTGGTTATCTGATTTTTCAGACCGCCCAAAGGTCTTTGACATGGACTAAAGGCTCTTAAACGGGACAGATGCGGCTCAACGTGCTCTCTGAAGCACGGAAACGTACTTTATGTAAATGACACTATGGGCCACCAATCCAAGCAGTTACCGCAGCTATGTTAGCTGAACCTAGTTAGATAACTCAGAATATATATATATATTTTTATAACATCCACACACACAAGATCTTCTCTCAAGAGAGTCTCTGTTCTACGGTAACCCGATGACTGATATACTTATATACATAGACATAGGGCGAACAGACATGTTCATGCACACAAATGAACAACATCATTCTGTATTTAATGTAATAGGTAATTATACTGTAAATATAATTATTATATAGCTTGGCTACGAGTGCAGCTGAATTTGTGGCTATGGAATGTTTGTTTAATTCTATCGACCATATTTTACAACAAGGCAGTTTGTCAGGTAGTGATTGTAACTTTTTCTTTGTTCATTAACTTTAACCGCTTTGTTAGGGCATTCCTTATCTAAGCATCGCCTGGCAAATGAGACCTACGTGCAGTATAAAGGTGCGATCGTTTAGCTTTTAGGGCATTGGTGGCGTTGTCTTGATGGCTCTTTTGTTAAAGCGTTCGTAAAGCTCAACAACGTTATTTTTTCCACTTTTGCCCACACGCTATTCGAATGCTCAACTGAGTACAAACCTAAAATCGCATGATTATGCTGTTAAATAGATAGCTGTCAAAAACGATCACAAACAACCATGCTCCGGACGTGGGTCAAAAATTGCATTTTTGGTGGCAAAAACCCAAAAACCTCTTTTTAGCTTTCCGAACGTTGAACAAAATGAGACATGAACGACATTTTCACCCACAGATTCCCAATTCGAACACCCCTTGTGAGCGTTTTAGCGTTATTTTCGCTAAAAACGCTCACAAGGAGTCTATTCGAACGTACTATACGTATATGCAGTTGCAAGGGTCGTCCTAAAGCGACTCGGAGACATTGAATAATTTACAGAGCAGTTGCGTAACGCATGCCCACTGATTAAGAGGGAAAATGCTGATAATCACGTGACGATGAAACCATACGCAGATACAAAACTAATATATTTGTGAGTTGTTCATTAACATAATATGTGCACCTATTACATCATGTTATGTTGATAGGTATATATAGATTAAATTGTAAAATCGCATTTTACAAATCAAACTAAACATAATTATTATAAATGAATATATAGTATATATTAATTTGTAATAACACCTAAGTACTTGAATGAACATTCAACTCATCTTGAGTATTTCTTTTATATTATATTATATGGTCGCTAGTGCGACTCCCCGCAACTTCGTTTGCGTAGTAGGCTCAGCCTTCAGCCTCGCCATAACCTCCCACCTTTTCTTAACCTTTTAACCCGTCCGAATCAGCAAGTCCCTGGTTCATTCATAAATCTTTTTGTTATAGCGGAAACCTGATGCGGACAGATTTATGTAAGAGCCTAGTAAGAGTAAAGTAAAACTGTCTCAACACTTACATGATGATGAAGCTGATGTTGGTGAGCTTCTGCATACTTTGTATCACTCTGTCGACGCACTCTACTTTAAGGTCCCGATGGAGATTGTTGTTCTTTATGTACTTTTTTTATTTATAATGCTTTTGTTCACAGATATTAATGGGTCCGTCGCATTGTTTACATATATTATATTTTATACTTTTAATTTTTTTTTAGAATTACTAAAGGAATACAGGAGGACATTTTTTTTAACTTAACTTAACTTAAATAATACATTTATGAAGGCTCCATTTCGTGTACTAAGGTGCGTTAGCTTCCCCTTTGTACCTAATTCTGAAAGAGTTGTATTATTAACTCGTAGACTCGCCGCTTGCTATATTTGGCCATAAATAGATTTTTAGAAAACATACAAAGATTCGATATAAGCATACAAACTATGTTGCTATTTGTTAAGTCCTCTGTAGTTAGTGGTCTATCCTAACAGTTTACACCACGTACAAACACATAAACAACTCAGTTACTATGAATTCATCAAATAATCTGAATAAATACATGTCCAGGGTCTCGATGACATACTTCTAAATAATTGATACTTCCATCCGGTCGGTAAACAGTAAACATTGTATTTTGTTATTCAAATGTAGGTTTGGCATCATGTGATCTATGAAGGCTAAACTAATCGTCATAGATGAACTAAATGTTATCATGTATCCGGTTGAAAGTTTCGATGTTGATGACTATTGGTGTTGGAATCTGAATTATGCCTTTGTCTTTGAGCTAAGTTAGTCCTGAAAGCTACTTCATTTGTTCTGAAATTTCATTACTGTTCTTTCCCAACTAGCACATAAGCAACATATATAGCCAATTTTGTAGCTTAATGGTCTAAGTTAGCGGTATAAAGGAGAAAAAGCAGTAACATGATGCATAAGATCTGCCATTAACACTTACAGTTCAAATAACCACCGAAAGATTCATAGTTGAAGCATAAACCCCTAAAAACTACAAGAAGGCTGTATATACTCGTAGAACTGTATTTAGTAATTATGTAGTTATTGCTCTCAGCGCTAACTTGGAGATTAAATCCATTCTTACGCAACAGCTGCATGAGAGCGTTCTGTTAACACTTTGTGTCACTAGAGGTCGTATATAAGAG
Source organism: Selenia dentaria (assembly GCA_917880725.1). Lineage (NCBI taxonomy): Eukaryota > Metazoa > Arthropoda > Insecta > Lepidoptera > Geometridae > Selenia > Selenia dentaria. The sequence continues at coordinate 8,481,288 of OU862882.1, read as the reverse complement.
TATGCTGGGATTTTTATGAAGCAAAAAGTTTCTGATCAGATATTAAAAATGTCATCAGCACTCCTACTTCCAACTGTAGTTGGACACATACGTCGCATTTCCGTAATCCCTTATGACATATAATTAAGGCTGACAGGACACCCTGGTTCATACAAATACTCTTTATTGACAAACTAGTTTACATGTCAGTTTTACGTTATGCGTTGTGTTCCATTTACCTTATGCTAGGAAATATCTAGTAGGCTAAGTCTAGGTAGGTACCTACTTTATAAAATAAACAAATAAAATTTCATAATAAAATATCAAATATAGGTAAAAATAAAATATTATCTCAATTTTATTTTCATTAGCTCATCAAAGCTATAAGCCAGAGTTTCAATGTTGATTTAAAGCTCACCTACTTGGGGCTTCAATAATATTAGTGGGGAGTCTGTTGAAAACAGAGGGACCCCTCACATGGGTCAGCTTGCTATTCTTGGGCAAGAAGCGGAACATAGAAGCAAGTGTACCTGATTATCAACACCCCGGGATCGGGTGTAGGTATTCGCTGAAAGGGGGAAAGGAAGCGGGTAACTCGACCCTCTAATTCGAATATTCCAGCCAAGCCAGCTACATTAAGTCATTTATCTCTTTTACATGCCATCGCCGATTTAGCATGACTTATTGTTTCGAGGATTTTATTCGTGGTGTACATTCTCGATGGGAAACAATACGTTTCTCACGAAGCGCTAGTTTTTAAGTGCATTTAACACAATGGCCAGCGTTCGGCAATTGTTTGGTGTAAATAAGTACGAGGAGATGTTGATCTGATCGTGTAATTGTTTCCATTTTATCAGCTTCCTACAGGTACATGCATGTATTTTGTATGAGTCGTTTAGTTATTTCGTCACATTTTTTATTCAATATAACTCCGAATATGATTTCTTCCGATAATCAGAGAGCGAGAAAAAGGACGAAATTGAAGTATGCTTGTACATGACATATAATTATTTCACTTACTCGTACATGCAGCTTGAGAACAGTTCTTATAATACAGCATAACTTTTACGGCTTCCCAAGGCGGTCGCAGTGCAGATCCAAATAATTAAGCACACCTCCTCCAACACAACCACCTTATACGTTTCTTGTTTTATGGAAACCTACGATAAAGTTATGATTGCCTGGTATCTACGAGTATAAGCAGTTAAATATATGTTTTGTAATGTATTGTAATGAAGTTTTGTAAGGAATTATTTTGTAATAGCGAATTAAATGTTCAACTGCTAACAGCATTGTCAGCACGAGTGGACGAAATATCAATAGTGGGATACTCGTATTACTATTTGGAAGGGGGAAGTAGATATTTATGATGCAGTTACTTGGAGTTCAGACAATAGAGATTCCTTTTTGCAGTACTGTTATTTTTTTATAAAATGGGAAAAAAAAAAAAAAAAAAATAAGAAGAATAATTACTATATAATTTTAAAAAAATATTGTATTAAATAAATATATAATCCTTAGCCTGGAAGCTATAAGGCCACCCGGAAACATGGCAGATGTTTGCGGGTGGCCTATATAACCTAATTTTAGATCTACCGCTACTTTTTTTACTACTCGTATTTTGGTGATCATGCATGTATTTACCTGATAGAACTAAAATTTTGCCTGATGACTAATTAATATTGTAAATATTGACTTAATTTGCAGAATGGAATTAGAAATGATGGCATATTGTATTTTAAGATTATTCAACGCATTAATTTTGTTGTAGGTACTTACGTTCCTACATTACATTAATATTTTACTGCACTCAAGAGGCTTGTTGTCCTATTAAGTATTCTCACTGTGTTCGTGTTGTCAAGGAGCTGGACAATTACAATAAGTAGGTACATATATTAAGGAACAAAATACTCCTTTCAGGTACTTTACTGTACATAACACAACATATTGTGTACGTAGAAATTAGGCCAGTAAAATAGCAGTTTTTTTGGTCAACCTCGCACTTAATTTCATATCCTACTTTTTGTGTATCAGGCTTAATCACAAACGGCCTTATTAATAAACTTGGCTTACACCCGGAGTAGTTAAAAAATCTATCTGTCAATTTTTCACTTGCAGTAAATGTCACGCGTGAAAGCAAGACAAAGCATGTTACGCCTAATCTATGTTAACGCTACGTTTATTAATAAAGGCCAAAATGCTGACATCCAGGTAGAGCTTCAAGCGCAATCTTGAAAATAAGTTTTTGGCTAATATCTCGGAAACAGGCGAAATTTATTGAAAACATTATTGTCGAAAATCCAATTTCGCATCTATTAATGCCTGTAAACTTTTTTTATAAATTATAGCCATTTTAATGAATCTGTTTTTTTCTATCTCAGCCGATAACTCTACCTTATTATAAAACATTGGATTATTAAATAATATGCACATGTCAATTTTAAAGATTAGTTTTTTCTAATGTTCATATTTTTGAGTTATAGGATGTTTAATGTATATAAGCCAGTAAAAACAGTCGTTTTTTGGTCACTAAATTTCCGATCCAATTTTTCTATAACATTTAGGGTCACTTACTGAGCATAAAGTCATAAAATTCACAGAGATCCAGGGGGAGCTTCAAGCGATATCGTGAAAAAAAGTGTTGGCCGATATCCCGGAAACTATACCAACACTTTAGGGTAAAAGTTATTGAAACCATTATTGTAGAGAAAATACAATTTCGCATCTTTTAATGCTCGTTAACATTTTTGTAAAACTTACTGTTTACGATTTATGACCCATTTAATGAAACGGTTTATGATTTAAATTTAACTCCGGAGTTATGTAGAGTCCTGAGTGAAGCGAGAGGTTCAAGCCGCCCAAGACGAAGACAGGCTTTATTCTCGAGGTGAATGCTCTACTTTTCATAACTACTGCAAGACAATAGAGACACAGGAGGAATACATAAAAAAGCATCAAAGTCTATTGAAATAGGTATAGGCTTTTTCGTATCAATCTTTTGATTTTTCTGGTGGTAGATTATGGTAATCCCTAAAGCATCCGTTTTATTAAACTCCGGAGTCGAATCACTATCGCTCGTTGACAATTATAAATTATCGTAGACAGAAAATAAAATATGAAACGAATAAAATAGTCTTGCACACCCCGAAATTCAATAAAAAGCTGCAAATAGTGTTAAAAGCATGAAAATCGGAACGATTGATGTATAGAACATACGAATCAATTTGACCCGTAGCACGAAAAAGAAACAAAATGGAGAGGAGTTATTACATCATCTTTTTTGTATTGGAGAAAGAAAATATTTTTGTTTTATAACCTATGATGTGTGTGTGTGTGTATCTAGTGCTTAATAAGGGCTTACTAAGGCGATTCTTCAAAACATACCAAGATATGATACGGTTGAATGATTTTTTTGTAAAACATACCTACTTGTAAAATGATATACAATAGCGTCATATCCAACAAAAAAAATATATTAACATTTTCTATTGTTTGTATTAGTATTTTCTAATGTTACAAAATGTGATAAAATCTCTATTAGTTGACAAATGTACAAAAAGTTAAATTTTAGACACTGAGAATGATAAACACTAATGCGAGAGGAGTTTTTAATCATTTGTATATTATTTGTATAGTATTTGTGCAATTAACATTTTTATTTTTATTAACAAAAAAAACTTTCGACTTGCCTTATTTTTTTTCAATTTTGTGTAATGGTGTCTCTAATCAGATGCAAAAAAGATCGGCATTTGTTGACCTTCGACTGCCCTTGCATTTTTTGGGCGCACAATGATGGGATGGATGGGAGTTTATTGTATTTATCATCCTCAGTGTCTAAAATTCAGCTTTTTACACATGTTTCAACTAAATGTGATTTTATCACTTTAAAAAAAAAAAAATACTAAATGTAAATATTTTCAAAATTGCTTTCTTGTGATGGGATATGAGGCTATTATCATATCATTTTAGGTATATTTTACAAATAATGATTCAACCGTATCATATCTGGAGGAGCCTAAACTTAGTATGTTTTGAAAATTATTTGTATATTAATTTAAAACAAGTGACTTAAATTTAATGATGATATATTTTTAGAATCGGCATTTAAGCCGTATCGTGTGTGGTATCTAATGAAAGATTAGATACCACACACGTATACGTTTCAGAACGAATCACATTTTTCGTCACACTTTTCACTTCATACGAGAAAAGGTAACGTCATAACTCCTCTCATTTTTGTTTTTTTTCGTGTTACGTATGGCCTAAAGATCAATCGTTCCGATTTTCATGCTTTTAATACCATTTACAGGCGTACCACTAGCACTAAAAGAACACCAAACGCTGTCTTTTGTTTCACATTCTTAATCGCGTCTCTTTTGTTTTTTACGGTTCCGTACCTAAAGGGTACAACGGTACCCTATTATTAAGACTCCATTGTCCGTCAGTCTTGTCTGTCCGTCTCTCACCTTTTCATAACTCTTTAGCTGACAAATTTACGCAAGTCAATCCATTGAAAATTTATTAATTTTTTTGCTAAATGAGTACCTCAATACTTACTTTTCTATTTGATTCCACTATGGTAAGTATGTATTATATTGGCAGTTTAAAGTTCAATGAGTTTCGTAAAGTCGCCCGAAGTTCTCGTATAGCCCATTTATATGTGTAGGTAACCACATCATAGTTTGTAGAAACGTCTTTAAGCATGCCTGACATACTCTTGGCAAGATATGTTATGATAAATACTGCATATTGTGTACCTAAATTATAATGTACTTATATGAGAGACAATCAACGCTACCCGATTTATTAATCTCATTGATATTCACATTTAGGTATCGCTAGATAACTGTTATACAAAAACCTACACATAAATATCCCGAGTCTAATGTTAACTCTTCTAAAATAGACTTGTTAAAACCTATCGGAAAACAAAACCAATGAAATTCCAATGACAATAGACCTAAAACTTCATGTACGCCTTAGCGGTGTTAATAAAAACTCAGCGGTGCCTTTTCTAATGTTATATTTTTTTATTATCTAGATATGTGTAAAAAAAGTATCTTAATAAAGCATTGGATTAATTTTTCAAGCGGGTGAATGGATGGATTAATCTGTAAGTATGAGGTATAATTTAAAATTCTCAAAAAAGCGTCTGAATTTGATAAAACCTTCAAATTTTGTGTTTGGTACCCGCGGCTTAGCACTATTTTACTACAGCCTATATATCCCAATTTTCACACTGTGATTGTACCATCACCTTTGGCGAGCTCTGACGCAAGTCCATTGAATGGAATGTCACTGGTACGAGTAGATAGCTTTAGGTACCTACTCTTTCTGTTGCAGCTAGTGAATCGCCGAACGCCCTAAGCCCTAAACAGCAGGTTTCTCTAATATTAAGATTATCGCTATTAAAGCTGCGGTCTCGGCATCACGACTCGAGCCGGAACCCCTTTCGGCTCAATCACGTGCACCAAAGGTGGTATGTAGTTCTTTAAAATACCAGGGCCGATGGTGATTGCAAAACTCCAAAGGAAATAGCGTTTATATATTTACTTAATACACTTGATAGAATGTCCGTCGCATTGCGATGTTGTGATCAGCGCGCGCATTGAATGCCAACCTTTCAATGGTTGGAAAAAATCGCCCTTGACGTTTCATTATGCACACCACACCATGCGAGGAGCATACATTGTCTCTACTTACGGTCGCTGCATTGACAACAGTGGGGCATAACTGCATAAAATCAATCATGTAATGAGAGCTTTTTATTCCATACAAGCTGCGCTTCGCGATGACACCCGCTTGGTAATGTTGATTATAATCGTTAAGTTTTCTTAAATATTCTGTGCAATTTACTTTGTACGTAAGAACCTTTTACAAAGTATTTAAACCTGAAAAAAAATTATTGATTAATTCGGTAAGTCGTCCTGAAGTTATGACGTGACCAATAAAACTAGGGATTCATTTATATGTATAGGTAGATGATAATATTCACCCGCTTATATAATAATAATATATTTAATACTAATAGATAGAGATTGTAAGTCAAAGTCAAAGTCAAAATCATTTATTCAATTTAGGCATCAAAGACGCACTTATGAACGTCAATTATTCATCATAAGATACAGGTAGTAAAGAAACCGCACACCGAATTTAAAAAAAATGTAAAGAAGTAAAATACGCTTGAAATACATTCTTAGCCTTACTAATAAAAATATCGCTATCGCGCTGCTAAACAACTGATAACTAAACAGTGCCTGTAGTATTTAAATATTTCTTACCAATAAACGCTATTTAGCCAGTAGTTAGTTATGCAATAGATAATATGGAAATTTATTTTATGTTGACAACATTTAAACTAAAAGGCATTATGAAAGACCCAAAATACCAAAAAGAAGTAAAATTGAGAGATATTTATGTACTTGTCGTTGTCAAATCTGATTAATTTGCGTTAGAACGCGTTTTAGATATAAGCAGATACTTATATAAAAAAATATAGTATCAGGTAATGAAAAAGAAATAAAATTGTTACGATTTTTATACGTTTACATTTCCATATCTTTTCAAATATAAACATTAGTCTCTATTTTATGTCTTATTATCAATTGTATGTAAATAAAAAAAGTGATATTCATGTATATAAGTGGCACTTACCTATTTTCTCATAGAGGATGATAAATAGAGTTTTACCTCAGAAGCACTCACTCTGGGAAATTCTGCTCTAGAATCCTTCGCTTCGCTCTGGATTACTCTCGCCTTAAAATAGTTTATGCTCCCTAGGCAAAAAACCTACTATTATCTATTCTTACAAAAGTCGTACCTACATACAGTAAATAAATTATCTATCTATGTGTAATATCAAAATAACATAATTTGCTACCGACTTCCAAAAAGGAGGAGGTACTCAATCGACTGTAATTTTTTTTTTTTTATTTTTTTTACCTCTTAACTTTTCATAGGGAGAACCGATCTACCGATCGACTCTAAATTATTTATTTGTTTGAAAGCTGGTGCTTCCCGTGTGGTCCCATTTAAATTTCATCAAATTCGGTCCAGTACTTTTTGAGTTACACTCCAATAATGCTTTAAAAAAAATTAGAAACACTGTGTCTGTGGAGGCTGCGTTGACTGCATATCATGGCTACGTATCGTCGTTGCTCAGATACGGCCTGATAATGTGGGGTGACTCAGTCGACGTAGACAGGGTGTTCAAGATTCAAAAGAGATGTATTAGAATTATAAATAAAGCTTGGTTCTTGGACAGCTGCAGACCGCTATTCAAAGCATGTAACATACTTCCTCTACCATGTATGTACATCCTGGAAATTTGTATTTTTGTGAAAAATCATCCAGAGTATTTCAAAAAACGCTGTGAAGCTCTTACCCGGCAAGCGCGAGCAAGGTTTAACAACCTTCTGTACCAACCCCCAGCACGGAAGGATTTGTACAGAAGGAATGTTTATAATATGTGCATAGTAATATACAATAAAATACCAAATTACATTAAAATATTAAATGGCAATAACTTTAGACGAAAATTGACTAATTATTTGCTGGACAAGAGTTTTTATAGTGTTAAGGAGTTTAGAGACTCAAAATTGTAATGATTTGTAAAAAAATTGATTTTAATGCTATTTATTTCTTTATTTAGACATTTATCTATTTTAATTATAATACCATTTTTTTTTCTAACTTGACATTTACTTTAATATTTTATAAGTTCAAGAATTCGCACGTCTGCTTGCAGATTGAGTACAATTTGCCACATTTATATTATTTAAGACCTTTATGACTGTATTCTGGCGAATAAATGATTTGATTGATTGATTGATTAATAACTGAATATAATGGAAGTCGGTATTATTTTTTTCAAATTGTACTTGTACAAAATGCAGAATTTTGATAGTACGTACGGACTGCGCTTTGCTAGGTTCCACTATGACATGCATGGTTATGGATGATGTTGATAACATATATTTTCATTCCTAGACCACCCGAGTATCAGAACGAACAAAACAAATAAAAGTGTTATTCTAATCGGTCAAACCGTTTTTGAGTTTAGCGAGACTAACGAATTGCATATTATTATATATGAAAAAGAATAACCTACATACGGTACTTATAAGCAAAAAATAAACAAATTATAACTGTTGTGTATGTCTGTCCGTATGTTTGTTCTAGATTAGTAGTAATCTATCTATACATAAAAATAAACCCCTTTTTTCCTGGTTACGCTATAACTTGAGAATGGATGGAACAATCTCGCTAATTCTCTTTTTGTTGTGTTAATTATTGTCCGGAGAAGTTTCTTATGAAAGAAAAACCAAGAAAAGATGGGAGGTCCTACTACGCAAACGAAATCGCGGGCAGCCGCTAGTCTATATATATATAAATGAACCTATACGACTTATACAATACGGTTTTACCGATTTTATTCATCTTTTTTTTAAATGTTTTCTAGTATCTACTTACTTCGTAGAAGGTTCTTACATAGTAAAAAAAATTAAGAAAAGATGAGAGGTTATGGCGAGGCCGAAGGCCGAGCCTACTACGCGAACGAAGTCGCAGTAGTATATAGTAGTAGAACGGTAATAGAAATATATTTTCATTTCACTGTCATTCTCATTTCATAGTAGCTACACTTGGACTATAATAACTAAAAAAAAATTGACATTCATGGAATGAACCTACTTTTCAAGCGACTTCTAAAAAAGAAAGAGGCTCTCAATTCGTCAATGTGTTTATGTTTATGTTAAGTACCTCATAACTTTTTTTCCCCGTGAACTAAATTTAATGATTATTGTTTGTTTGAAAGGTGCTTCTCATGCGAATAGTTTTCCTTTTGATAATTATTTATCATCAACATCAGTAGAATGGACGTTGATTTCAAAACTTTAAAAAAGTTACTTATTTCTCATAAAAACCCGGATTTTATTGCAAATGCTCTGAGAGTGTTGCGATTGATTACGGCTCAAAACGGAATATATGTAGCATTTAACTACTTTATCATAAAGAGAAATTAGATATTTTGGAAGTAGCCACTGATACACCGTGGACCCAGGAACATAAACACACCTCTAAGGACTGGCCGAATAAAACATACTTTAAAATTTACTTATTCGTAGTTTAAAATACTCATATATTTTGTTGTGCGCCTCAACCCTTGATTATGCCATTATTGTATCAAACAGTTAGTAGTTATTGAGTTTTTTGAGTTGAATTATAAGATTACAACAAGAAGACAGATAAACAGGCAGATTTATGTCCGTAAACAGGCAGATTTCTGTCTGTTTATCTGTCATCTCGTTGTAATCTTATAGAATTACTAGCTGTGCTCCGCGGTTTCATCCGCGTGAAGATGGATGATGATGATGAATCAAATATAGCGTATGTTACTCAGGCATAATGTAGCTTTCTACTGCTGGAAGATGGAGAAACCGATTTAGTAGTTTTTGTTTCCATTACAAACAAACAAACAATGAAATCTTTCTTATTTATTATTAGGATTAAATACCAAGGTACGAATAATATGACTTAGTTTGTACCGGCGTTACTGTTGCATATTTAACCGTGAAAAAGTAGTTATTGTGACTTTGTAATGTTGCAAGTTTTTCAATAGTTTCGCTCCGTCCCCATACGTCGGTTAAAATAAGATAGAGATAGAATTATAACCTTTCTACAGAAAAAAAACAGGACAGGATATATGTATGAAAATATTTCCAGTCAGTTTACCAAAAGTTTTATATTTTACTAGCTGCGCCCTGCGGTGTCAACCGCATGGTGATGGATGATGATGATAATGAAATAAAAGTAGCCTAGGTTACTCCTTATAACATCAGCTAACTGCCAGTGAAAGTCCCGTTAAAATCGGTCCAGCCGTTTCAGAGAGCCGTAAGAAACAGCAAGACAACATTTTCAAAATTGAGTTTTTGATGCAAGTACCGTATATATTTTCATATGGATTTAGTGTAAAGTTGTTAATTTGGAATTACAAACAGACACATTAATTTTATTTATCTTTATAGATTAAGGTTATACACATGGCGGGGTCGAAATTATATTCACTAGGTAGGCGTAGTGAAAATAGATTTATTTCCAAAATATGTTTAGTAAATATAGTATTACTGATTTCCAAAATGTGTTTTGAATGAACCTAAAATCGAAATGACACAAGTCCAAATATCACTGTCAAGTAAAGCAATCAATCAAGTGCTACAACTTAATTATCTATCTTAGTATAGGTGTTACCGTCTACTTTCATAAACAATCAATCAATTCGATATCTCTATTACCTACACTCAATACCTACATTAAATTAATAAATAATTATTAATTTAATGTAGGATAAATTCGCCTAGGATAAATTCGCCAAGGAACCTTGGTAAGCCTAGATCACGATGCCTGAGGACTCCGTTCTATACTAACTAAACATATATGTATATATCGCACTGAGTACCTACTAATTTACTCTTACAGTGCATTCCAGCTTACTTTTCTGAGCCCATTCATTGTCACATTGACAATGTATGGCATTCGTGTGACATTTTTGTAATCTGTAAGTCTGCGAGGCCCCATTGATGTATGCGCCCCTGGTAGCTGCCCCTGTGGCCAGCTTCTATATCTACGACCCTGACTCTGACTCCAGGTGTTTTATATACTTTATATTTATATTTATTTTTTATTTTATTTATATACCCTTATTTTGGTTGTTGCACTATTTGATTGTATAGCAAAGTACCTACTGCTTTTATCTACTACGTACACGTATAACTTTGTTGTACTTACGTTCCTACATTACATGTACATATTGTGTACAAAGGGGTAAAAGAGGTTTTGAGTAATAAATTGCCGATACCTACGTCTATGCCCAGGATAAATTCGCCAAGGGACCTTGGTAAGCCACAATGCTTGAGCTCTCCGTTCCATTATCCAGCGCAGATTATAGAAAATAGTGAACAAACATTAGATGACACTCGAGGTCTAATTGGCTGCCCACGACGCGATTGTTTTGGGCTGACGAACTGATGCGGTAATGATCGCGACGACCTTAGCCTGCTTGTTGTTGTAAAAAGGCCTAGAAGACAATATTCTTATGGCTCTGATTGCCCGCGAATAATTTGCGGTGAAGCGGTTGTGGTCGAGCTTAACTTTGTAGATATAACGGCTCATCAAATTGAAGTTGAATTTTATTCAGTGAATGCTTTATATTTGGCAAAAAAGCGAGGCATGTTTTATTTAAGATTAAATTTTGTTGTTTTTGGGGACAATATAAAGGTATCGGAGATTGTACTTAATTTTAAACCTGGTAATTTGATCGATTGATCAATGTGGTGAAATGGGATTTCCGTGAAACCAACTTAACTGAAACAAAACTTGCGTGTCTAAAATGTTATATAAATACATATATAACTATATAGTTATATAAGTTAAATACATATATAACTATAGCTAGTATAACAAATTGGAATATACACTGAAAAAAATAACTCTCTACAATACAACAAGAACGCTTAGTTAAAATTGAATATGTTATGCTAACGAGAATTTGTTTATAGTAACTAAAATTATTGTTTAAGAAATTAATCAAATTGTAAAGCAAACGATTTAATTCTAGTTAATACTCAATCTAAGCTAAGCTAAGCTTTAATGGGCAAATGGATGAATATATTCATCATCATCATCGCATTGATGAGCTGAGATGATTCTCAGCCGTAGGACGTCCACTGCTGAACATATGCCTCCCCCTAATTTTCCAAAAGCACCGGTTGGAAGCGGCCTGCATCCAACGTCGTCCTGCGACCTTTATCAGGTCGTCTGTCCACCGTGTCGGTGGACGACCTACGCTGCGCTTGCCGGTCCGTGGTCTCTATTCCAGAACCTTCCGGCCCGATCGGCCATCTGTTCTGCGTGCTATGTGCCCTGCTCACTGCAACTTTAACTGGCTAATCTTCTGGGCTATGTCGGTGACTTTCTTTCTTCTACGGATATTTTCTGATTCGATAACGTAGAGAAAGCCCGAGCATAGCCCTCTCCATAGCTCGTTGTGCGACTATAAGCTTACTTATGTGGCCCATAGTAAGAGACCACTTTTCAGTGCCATAAGTGATCACTGTTAACAGTAACACAAATTTATATTTGTATAACCAGTTAAATCATGGAACGACTCGTATGACAAGGTGGAATAAACCAGTGATGAGATTATGTACAGTTTTTTATTTTATATTAATTGATGACTTTTACCCAAAATGGTATGTCAGTCTCATCGTACCCTAACCTTGCTACTAGTACTACAATAACTTATTATGGCCTCTATAAAATGCATCAAGACATCTACAAGACGAAATCACTAGTGCATAAATATATCCCAGTAACACGCGGGCTGCTTCGCAACTAGGGTCTGATATTGTGTTGGTTAGTGTACCTACCCGTGTCATACCTAGTTTACCCAAATGTATGCATAAATTAGTCCCTCTCGGCGCTGTACTTGGTACAATCGATCAAGGGGTGATACACATCATCTAGTGTACCACATACCTCACAATTATCAATTTTTCTCACGAGGAATGCAAATTTTCTTGACGGATAATGACCAGATCGTATCTATCAGCTATCAGAACAATAGTTCTAGCCTATATATAACTAGCTGCAATCCGCGGTTTCACCCGCGTAGTGTTGGATGATGATGATGATGATGATGAAAGTATCCTATGTGTCAATCCAAAGACCTCCATACCAACTTTCATCAAAATTGGCCTAGCCGTTTGAGCGTGAAAGAGCAACAAACATCCATGCATCCCATCCATCCATCCATCCATCTAAACTTTCACATTTATAATATTAGTAGGAAGTAGGATAATACCTTGCTCCTCACACACAGTTTTCTTTTTCATTTTATGACCATAGGTTACGAGACGAGTAAGTCGCTCGTCTGATGTTAAGCGGAACGCTTGCCATAACAGTTCAGTGCCATTCAGAATTGTAAACGACAAAAGTTCAAATCCTGTATGACAATGTACAGCGCTCGTCACCCTGAGATATAAGATGTCAAATATCTTGAATTTCACTGGAAACATTGCCCTTCAACGAAACACAGTAATGATTGCACACTACTGCTTCACGCTTAAACAGTTGGCAAAGGTTACTTCCCCAGGCAGACTCTACAAAAGTCATACCACTATACTATAAATATACAAGTTTGTAAGCATGCGGTCTAAGAGTTCATGAGTGAGCAGATTATCTGATATCCTTAGTTATTTACTCTTTAATTAAACGTTTTAATTAACTCTTTTATATTGGTATATATCCTAATAATAGTAAAAAGTTATTATTTATACATTTTATTTTAATTTCAAATACTTATCAAGAGTATTACAATGTAATTGCCGCTATATTGGCTTGTTATTTACAATTTATCACAGAACCTACACTAAGTTACAAAATAACTTGTGATGTAAGTATCTGTAAAATCAAATATATTTATATACTCTCTACGTGAGAATTATAAAAAAGATTTTTTTTTATGTACAGACTACACGTATAGGCTAGACACCATCTAAGACTAAGTATAAAAATATGATAATTATTGACATATCAGGCTAACATAGCCTGATATATATTATCAATACTAGCGACTGCTCGCGACTTCAATCGTGTAGTAGGCCCGGCCTTCAACGTCGTTCTCCTGACAATAATTAACACAACAAAAAAATATTAGCGAGATTGCTCCATCCGTTCTCAAGTTATAGCGTGACCTGCAGAAATATGGGTTAATTTTCATATAAGTATGTATATAGGTCTCTCTCTTCTCCTCGTTCCCTCACTGCTGAGGATCGCGACCACGTACAATCAGTCTCCATTGGGTGCGGTCATAGGCTGTGTGAACCGCACGGTGTATGCTACCACCCACCGCCTTCTTAATCGTGTCAGACCATCTTATAGGCGCCCTTCACGTCTACCGTCAATTTTTCCTAAAATAATGGCTTTCTCCAGACAATGCTTTTGAGATCGCATAATGACAGCCATATCCGAAGAAGCTGAGGGCTCTTTGTCGGCAGATAGTGGAGAGCCGTGTGGTGATTTTAAGCTCTTTTAGTATGGACTCGTTGGTTCTCATAGCAGTCCAAAGTATACGTAGCAACCTTCGCCAACACCACATCTCGAAGGCATCTATCTTACTACTATCACGTCTTCTCAAAGTCCAATATATAATAATACAATATGTATATAGGTAGTTAGATAAATAATATAATAAACATAAGTTTTAATAAGAAAGCAGGTACATGGTAAATTGTGAGATAACATGGGAGTGACTTTGAGGGCATTGGTAGTATGTAATAATATATATATGTTATATAGTTTTTGCATGGCAAGGTGAATCAGGAACCCGCCCATATGAATATCTAAATGAAATACTTTGGTCATTCGTAAACTAAGTATATCTAGGTATAACTGAAAATTTCTTCTCTAACCATCCATTCGACGTTACATGCCATTATAGAACAAACATGTAACCCTAAACGCGCCTCAAAGTAAATCACAAACAACAGTCGATAGTTTGAGTCTTAAATCATTAATTTCGAAACCTAAGGTCATACCGTTCCTAAGAGTAACGCATTATGCCTAAAATCACAGTTTAGATGGTAGTTACTTCTGTTATGCGCCGTTAACATTAATCTGGATGCATTTGAATAAGTCGACTAATTATGACAGCGTTAGATAGTAAGGCCGTTCTAGTTTGAAGCACTTGCTAATGCAAATGAGTTGAAACCTCAAGACGAGCACGTTGTAACCCTGGCTATCGTCATCGTGTGGTGAGCAGTATCGGCAGTGTTTCACAGGCAGGACCGGATTATCCATAACACGTTAAACGCCAATACGGAAAAGTGGTATTTTGTTAAAAAAAAAATATCTTGTAATGAATGTATTTTATCAAGTTATGTATGTATACTGTTTATTATAAGAATCTGCCTTAGGGTTCCGTAAATAAAATGAAAAAACCTCTTGAGGTCACCGGTGCCCCCCGTGGCGCTTTAAAGTAATAATATCATTTTTCGTTACGAAGACGCCACGCCGGTCACCGCGTCGCCCACCAACCCCCTCAGTACTGCTCTAGCGCTCATGAAGCGAGGTCGTATGTGCACAGTGCACGCTTATTGGTGTAATAATTCGCGTTAAGTACATTATTAGTGTGATATTGAGTGTACAGTAGTGAATATTAATATTATAAACATTACATTAAATGCTTAAAAATGGAAATGTTTGAAAGTTCAAATTTCGAAGAAATACAGGTGGACATGGAAGATTTTGAATTTACACAGGAAGATTTGCGGGCAATAACATTACTTGAGACTAGCATTGTTCAGCAGTATGAAGAAGATAGTCAATTAGATCTACAGTCGTCGGATTCAAACGAAGAACAGTTGCACATTCCAAAAAAACGGAGACGTTTAATTATCCGAAGCGACAGTGAGAGTGAGTCTGATTCGATTAGAAATTACGTGTCAAGCAATATTACCGCCTCAGACCGTATGTCAAAGAAATGGTCACGCCCTAGGCGTCAACAACCGTCTATTATACCTTTTACGGAAACTTCAGGTATGAATAAAGAAATGTCTACTATATTAAAAGACGCAGAACCGGGAGCTTTTTATAGTCTTTTAGTGCCTGATGAAATTTTCGATATGATTGCAGAACAGACTAACTTATTTGCCTTACAATCTTGCGAATCCAGAAATTTAAAACCTTCATCAAGATCTCATGCTTGGAAACCAACGAACAAACATGAAATTAAACGTTTCTTTGGACTTATTTTATATATGGGTCTTGTAAGACTCCCAAAGCTAAGTTATTACTGGAGCAAAGATAAAATATTAGGACAAACATTCCCATCTACCATCATGAGCCGAAATAGATTCGAAATTATTCTACAGTATTTACATTTCAGTAATAACGAAACAGCAAATAAATCTGATCGAATCTTTAAGATAAGGCCGATTATAGACATGGTCAATATTACATTCCAAAAATATTATTCACCAAAAGAAGACATATGTGTAGACGAAAGTCAGGTGCCATTCAGAGGACGTATTGTCTTTAGACAATACAACAAAAGTAAACGCCATAAATATGGTTTAAAGCTTTTTAAACTGTGCACTATCCCGGGGTACACCTGCAAATTTTCATTGTATAGCGGTAAAAATATCGACACAGTGAACACCACGCCTACTAAAGTGGTAATATCTCTTTGTAGCCAAATATTGAACAAAGGGCACACTTTGGCGACAGATAATTGGTACACAAGCTTAGAGTTGGCTTACAATTTACTGGAACATCAAACACACTTGATTGGGACTATCAGGAAAAACCGAAAAGGTTTACCTAATAGTGTAGTAGAAGCCAAACTTCAAAAAGGAGACTTCATGGCTATGGAAAACGAGGACGGTATTACAATTTTAAAATGGAAAGATAAGCGGGATGTGATGATGCTGTCTACTAAACATTCTGATAGAATGTCAACAATCACTAAAAAGGGCAAACAGGTTACTAAACCGAAAATGATTTTGGATTATAATAAGTCAAAGGGATCTGTCGATATGAGCGACCAAATGTCGTCGTATTCGTCTCCCTTGCGCAAAACTGTAAAATGGTACAGGAAACTTGGCATTGAGATTTTGTTGAATACTGCCATAGTTAATGCATGGATTATGTTTACCGAAACTAGGAACACAAAAATGTCCATCGTAGAGTTTCGGAAATCTTTAGTAGAGTATCTAACATGTTCGTCAGATTCTCAACAGAATGACTCAGTAGTAACAGTATCAAGACCCAAACGATTAAAGCACGAGTTGCAAACAAAATCCGGAAAAGTTAGGAATACTAGACGATTTTGTGTACAGTGTTACAAAGATATGGTAAAGCAATTCGGACGAAAACAGGCGAAAAATAAAGCTAAAAAGGTCAATACTTTTTGTGCTCAATGTGATGGAGAACCACATATCTGTTTAACTTGTTTTAATAAATTTCATCGATACGTGTAGTTGTTATTTTTAGTTAATTGATTTAAGTTTTCTGATTGCATTTTTGTTTTAGTGGTTATTTTCGTAGCATTCCCTGATATTTTGTATATCTGCAAATTTTTTTTTTTAAATAAGTTTTTATGTTTGTTTTATATTTGTTTCATTACGTGCATTATAATAATTTTAAGTTCAAATGTGATTAAAAACATACATCATGAAATTAAGTCGTTTTCTTACTTTTACTACATATCCTGAGGAGTTTGGCCATATTTCATAAAATTTTCTAAGTAGCTGTGTCCCCTTGAAAAGGATTATTCTGGAGCGCCACGCCGGCCACACGCATACACAAAATAAGCGATACGCGTGACCGGCGGCCCAAAAATACATTTAGAATATGCCTTTCGCTTGAGGTCACCGGTGACCCCCATGGCGCAATAAAGTAAACCAGATGAGGTCACCGGTGACCCCCATGGCGTTTAACGTGATAAGGCGGATTAGGCAACTGCCTAGAGGCCCCACACTGACTAGGGGTCCACGGGCCCTGAGGGCCCCTAACCAATGCGGGCCGAAAAACATTTCATCCAATATTTTTTATGGAAATTTTATACTTCCTCAATACTATACCATCTTCTCGACGCATGTTGTCAATTAATGAAACACTTTATGTAAGTATAGTAAAAGACGTAACAGTAGTTGTTGATGGATCGGGAAAATAATAAGGACGAGAATTTCTTGATCCATCATGGCTTCGCACGGTTTGCGCTGGTTAAATTGGCAAATTTGTGCAAAAGTGGTATATTATAGTCCTTCATACATTGTCTGTCAGTTGGTCCTAAGTCAAGTCCTAAAAATATATTTTAAAAAGTCAGCAAAAGGTTAAAGGAAAGGGGGCCCGAGAATTGCATTGCCTAGAAGCCCCGATAGGGTTAATCTGGCCCTGTTCGCAGGACAAAGATTTATTCAGTTTTCTACGTTAGACTGAAGTAGGTAAAACTTCATTCTTAAGTAATTTAATTAAATAACGGAAATCCACCTAATTACACTGACTGAAGACTGCCGCGTTGAAGTTACAAAGAAGACCCTACAAACTCATACCCTATCTACAGCTATAAACGAAATAATACCATTACCTCACAAACAAATCATACCAGTGGAAGCTAGAAGATACCAACTCAAGCTAGAAGACCTGGAACAGGGTTGTTCACTTTTTTTATTGTACGTTTAGATTAATCAGAACACCGAAATACACACCTAGCATATTTTTTAATAATTTTTAAAGAACTCCCTAAACATATGTTTTTATTTCAACTTTACTTTCAAAATTCGCGAAATGTTTCACCAGTTTTAAAATAAAAGTCCATTAAAAAACCACGTAAAAAACACAAATCAAGAAAATAAAACCAAAATTAACACGAAGTCAAGAAAGAAGATTACATCTAAAAAAGATTATTGCAATAAAAATAGAAGAAATCATAAATATATACTATTAATAAATAGGAACAGAAAATAAAACTTGATACTGGCGGATGCATAAGAAGTGCGAAGCGATAATTCCCTCAGGAGAAAAAGAAAAAAAACTTTGAAAATTGGCGCTAAAACATTATTCAATGGCGACCTATATGTCGTTGGACGTCGAGAAAGGCAAAAACAAACAGTGTTTTAATTATAATTCATTTTGCTTGCTTGGAGGTTGCTTGCTTGAACATGCAGATGGCGGGAAAAAACCAACAATGACTATTATAATTTATTTTCTTTTGTGTTTCAAGTTTTGACGTGTAATAGTGGTGAATTATTAACCGTTGATGGTCACATGTTATTCTGTAATCTGTGACATGGTGCACGAGTGTCAGTTAAGTGTTTAAAATCATGAAACATTATTTTTGTTCATTTCGTCAAACGTGTAAGCAAGTTTTAGTAATGCATCCACGTGACTTATACAAAACTGTAATTAAATGACTGACTTATTTCTTAGAGCAAACTCTAAGTTACAATTTACAAAAATAAACCTACATTTTAGCTGCATAATTTGTTCTATGTAGGGTCTTCCACCTCAAAAGGACAAATCAACCCTTATCGGATCACTTTGTTGTCCGTCCGTTCGTCCGGCTGTCTGTCAACATCCTTTTTTATTCATAAAAAAAATAATTAGAAGTCCATTATAAGAAAAACGAATTTACTATTGAATCATAATATAAACTTAGGTATTTAATTAATATAAAAATGTATAACAAACTTATTTTTTGCGGTTGCGGCAATAACCGTGTTTATGGATCGACAGTTTGTCCTTTGACCTAGTATATATATAGTTTTAAAGCAATAATATTAGATGCTTTCTTCACTGCTTGATTCGCAATCTGTTGATAAGGCACAACACTATCATGTTTTTGCCATTATGACATCATTTCCGCAGCTACTTCCGTTTTTGGACACGTGACTTTTAGAAACTTTTGTACACTTTTTGTTTACTCAAAATAAATTTAATCCAATGCATATTATATATTTTTTTAATTCATTGAGTTAATCCAACTACTAATAAGTTAACATTACATTGCAATTTATTTTTGACTGTGTCACTACCCTACCGGACAACATCCACAAACTTTTGGACAGAGCTGAAGATTTAAAAGTAAATTTTAAAAATTTAATACCGACTTCACATTCTATTCAGTTATTGGAGTGTAATTCAAAAACTACTGGAACGAATTTGATGAAATTTAAATGGGACCACACGGGAAGCACCAGCTTCCAACAAAAAATAATATTGAGAATCGGTTCACCCTATCGAAAGTTATCAGTCGAATCTTCCAGTAAGTTCACTGGAGGAAGCTGTAAGATCAGCTTCTCTCTGAAGGATGGAGAAGTTACCACGGTCCAACCATCGGAATCCCGCTGACGCTGCGCTGCGACCGACCATCGTGACGTCATAAAGTGCTTATTGTTTATTTTATTTTGTTGTTCATATTGATTTTGTAAGTTATTTTTTATTTATTTATTTAGCCATTTGCAAAATCTTAACAGTATACTACCAAAGTTAGTCTTGTTAGTCTTTCCTTGAGTAAACAACTGTTTGTAAAAAGAAATAAAAATATTTCTTTATTTAAGTCCCCGATCGCCGATACATAAGTCGATTCCTAGAAAAAATTTGCAAAAATTGTATTATGTTGTTGTTATCAAAATTTCTTGGTGAGTATAACCAAAATCGTCCAGTTTAATAATTAACCACTTGACCAATCATGCTCATATTCGAGATTTCGAGATTCCTCTTCAAATGCCTAGTGTGTGTTCCAAATTTTATCAAAAACGGTCGGTAAATAGCGCCACAGCAAACTAAATTGAATAAATGATTTTAATTTTGAAGTAATGTCTTAAACTACTGATCCGATTTTGATGAAATTTAGCAAGCAGATAGATCGTATTCCGGGAAGGACATATGATACTTTTCTTTTCATCGTCATCAAAATCCATCACCACGCGGCTGAAACCGCAAGATTAAGGCCTCGTGGGATACGGTTAATTACAGCTTTTGAACTATCCTACGAGAACTCTTTAATTTACCGGGATCAAAAGTATCCTATACATATGGGACCAGGAATATAAGCCACCTTACAAAATTTCATTTAAATCAGTTCAGTCCTTTCGGAGATTAACCTGTACAAACAGACAGACGAACAAACAGACCAACAGAGAAACAAAACATTTAAAAATAATCTAAATTAATTCGATTTCACTCCTTACATCCCCCTGACTCGGTTTTCAGATTTTTATTTCATTGTACTGATATTTGACCTATGCAGTTTTATTATATGTAGTGATAACAATATAGTTTTTTGTAAAGCTACGTCATAAGAGACATGGTTTAAAGCGTCTTCATTAGAAAATTTTATAATAAAATCATAGTCATCCCCAAAAACCGTATTTTCCAGATTTCCTCAATTTAGTTCAATATAATTAGTTATCTACGTAAAATTTATCTAATAGCTAGGAGCTAGCGTGCAAAATTCTGAATTGACTTGCTCATGTGGCACACAATATTGTTAGCGAAAATTGTATCTTCCCCATCCAAGCGTAGGATTTATTTTAATAATAACTTCCCTATCGTTATGAAACATGAGCAAGCCCTACACAAGAGAATGGCTAGCAAGAATTTCGATACTTATAAGTATCGAAACTCTTGCCAGCTCCCTATCTATGCGGGGTTTAGTTAAAAACGCTGCTTAAATTTAAATTAAGTACGTTATTTAGTAGTGCGCACAGCAACATGTTCTGCGTCGTACTAAAATGACGTTAAGATTAATTTAAGCTATGTATCTAATAGGAGTAAAATTTTTCGTATGTACCTAGTATGATTATTGATGTAGGGCTAATATATCTTTCAGTTGCTTTGGCAACAAAGGGCTTTGAACCGATGTAGCATGTCGAACCGCCGCTATTATGATTTTTTTTCAAAATCGCGGCGCATGATGATGTAAGGGTAGAGGACACAAATAAAAATGTTAAAAAGAGTGCATAGCTAGTACTTTCCATGCTAAAAGAGAAAACTCTTTTCTACCTCTTAACATTGTCCGATTTCAGTGATTTTTTTTCATGGTATCATGACATTGTTTGCTATGCCCGTACGTTTTGTTTTTTTTTTAGTTTTCAGTTTTGTTAAGTTCTGAAAAAGGCAATTTATAGTACTTTGAAATACTGAAAAAATCAAAGGAGATCATAGGAGTGCAACGACACACATTAAAAATAGAGTTATTACGTCTCTTTGAGCGTCAGATTGTATCCAAATAATCGTTTATTATTATTAGAGTGGTATCGTATGGGAAAGATTAGATTTAAAGCGTTACTTATTTGAATGCATTGACGTGCCCTTGTCCGAGGCCGTCCGTGTCATGATCAGCAAAACAAATTGATTTCATTGGGTCGAAGATTCTTGTACGTAGTGCTCGTGACGAGACAAATGTCACGGGCAAGGAAAGCTCCTTGCGGTTATGTCAGTGGGTATATCCGCTATGTAACAGAGCATATAATTACCTTTTGATGTATGATTGCATCCGTAGATTGCATCATATAAAACCGTGAATGGTACAAGGACATAAAAACTAGTAGGATGTTACTCCTCTAGTAAGGCCGGCGTTTGATATAGGTAATTAGTGTTATTTGGGAAGTCTCTCGTTCCAGAGCTGTAGTGCAAGTAGGAAGTATGTAGGTATCTTTACCAGACTACATCACACTCAGGGTTGGGCAGTATTTGAATTACTTGTAAATAAAATACGTAACTGAAATACAAATACGTATTTAGTATTTGTATTTCAATGATTTCTTTAAAATGTAATTCGTATTTCAAATACCTGACGCCGAGGTATTTTGTAATTAGTACCTATTTCAAATACTTGAAGCTTCAAAATACAATCAACCTTTATTTAGCGATTGTGAGTGACCAGTAGAAAGATTGTTTTCTTTAGCAGGCAACAAGATGCTGTTTGTCTGACAGTACATTTAAAAATCTAGTGTTCATGAAAGGAAACTCTGGTTTAACTGATTAATTAATCTTGTTTTTTTCTACTTGTCAGCCCTGTCTAGATTATATTTTGTATTTTAATTACTTGCGATACAGTATTTTTTATTTGTATTTCAATTAAATCAAAGCAAGTATTTTGCCCAGCCCTGATCACACCTAAGACGAATTTGTAAGCCGATACTGTAATAATATGTCGTGAATGATGTTTAGGTATGTTCCTGAAGTAAAGTTTAAAACATATATTCTATGAATGAATCATACTCAGTTAATCTCTTAGTAGGTTCATATTGGCTTATTATTTACTAGCAGCCGGTTTCACCCGCGTGGTGATAGGCTACGAAGAAATTATAGCGTAGCTCATGATTCATAATCATCGCCTATCACCTACTAGATTTTTTCAAATATGTCCAGTAGTTTCGGAGCCTATTCAATTTAAACAAACAAAACAAATATGTCCTCTGTAATGGCTTGTGTTTGTTTTTAGAGCTACAGTGATGAAAATTAATAACTGGATAGGTAATTTAAAGTATATAATTTATGGGGGAAGCGTACGTTCAGCAGTGGACGTCCTACGGCTGAGATGATGATGATGAATTTAAAACAAACTACATATTATAAACTGTAGAGGTCAAATTTCTGTACCTACAATGAAAAATATGCTAAAAACTGAGTAGGGGATGTAAGGAGTAAAAAATAAGTTCAAATTGTTTGATTCCATTATATAAAGGTGTTTCTCTGTATGTTTGTCTGACTGTTTGTACGGGCTAATCTCCGAAACGACTGGACCGATTTAAATAAAATTTCGTATGGTGGTAGCTTACATCCCTGATCAACATATACTTTTGATCCCAGTAAATTAAAGAGTTCCCGTGGGATAATTAAAAATCTGTAATTACCGTATTCCGCGAGACCAGGCGAGCAAAGCTGCTGGCGGGCCAGTTAGTACGAAATAAATAGATTTAGGATAAATAATAATGTGGACAATATTAGAACTTGGAAAATGAATAATTGGCAAAAAATCTGACATCATCCATTATATTACTTTTAAAAAAGTGGCGTTATATAAGTAGTTAACAAACACTCACTGTCAAATTTTAATGTAATTGTAAATTAGTTTACGCATCGTACAATATTTGTCTGTACTCGTATCATAACATTTCGATAAATATTGATGAAGATAAATTGATGCAACATGAACTTTTGGACAGATTTCGAAGAGATATCAAAAGTTTGAAAAAGTTACTGATGCAGCTTTAGATTGCTTATGGTAAAATGCAAAAGTAAATATTATAAATTTGATTACGAAGTAATGTTAAATTTTGAATTACATCGACCTAAGGGCATTATTGGCTGAAACCGATATTCCTTCAGTGAGTTAAAAATACACAACTTCTTAATTTCTTCAGATTTTATTAAACAATATATTCTTAAAAGTATGTGTTCACAATGCTCAGTGCCAATAACAAAATATATACAATTAAACAAAGGTTAACATCGCAAAATGCAATAACTTAAAAATAATCTGGTTAACTTCACTGCAAAACTGTATTAATGTCCCACATTCAAATTCCGCGAGATTATCATATGAAAATTTCGAGTTATTATCATAATATATACAAGTCATATTGCGTTTAGATGTGCGCTCGGATAATCAAAAGTTAGCAAAAATATTAGGTTAAAATACTAAAACCATTCAAGAACGTTAGAATCAGGAATATATGGAATAATCCATCAATGTTCTAGGCATGATGTGCGATTAGGCAATTTACAAAATTAGCAACATTTTACTTTACGAACTCTTTATGCACATTTTTTAAATACTAATATGCCATCATATCAATTTGCAACGCAACTATTGTGTAGCAGCAGCCCCTCAACCCTTCATATACCGTGATAACTAAAACAATAGATTTATAAATGAAACGCACGTAAATTTACGTCAATGGTACTCAAAGGGTTAAAGGGTCTGATACATGGTACTCAAAGGGTTAAAGGGTCTGATACATGACCCTACAAAGTATAAACGGTGATAACACCGTTCCGTAAATATATTTGCAATGTTGCAGGGCATTGTACGCGGGATGTGTTGGAAGTTTCCGTCTCGAATTTGAGCTCAAACTAAAAAACATAAAATCACTGAGTTAGAATCGCAACGCGCAACTTAGAGCCTGTTACTCTGCAATGTTTTCCATTGTTGCAGGTCATGTTGCTAGTATCCGCATCAAGAGGCCTTTAATTAATAGAAAATAAAACTCTCTGAGTTATAACAATTTTTTCCTAAATCAATACTTGAATGAGGTTTTTGTTAATTTTTTGCCTTAGTGTTGTCATTTTTGGGTTCGATTGGTCGGTTGACCGGATTTACTTTACAGGTGATTTTATAGGACTCCACCATTTTCACAGAATCCCTGACCAAAATCGTAGATTTGATAGTGAACGAATGGAAAAAGCACACAGCGGCATCGCAAAGCGCAGTACTGAAACTCAAATACAAGTTATAATGGGTCCTATCTGTTCGCTGCTTCAGTTTCATTTCCACGCGACCGGGCAGCTTAGTCCCTTTGCGAGTGCAACATATGAAATTGAAATCGTCATCCGTTACATTTTTATGATTTTCATCTCTGATGCAAACATTCCAATTCTGAGGTGCGCCGGGTGTAAACTTAACATTCTTCGTTTCAGAGTCTAAATTCACATTGAAATATATGATAAGATTTCCACATTTCCTATTCACGAACAGATCGTTTTTATACAGTATCAGATTATCTGGTTCTACGAATGTTGGCTCGACCATTCGCACATTGAACTCTTGACACGTGTTTTTCGATGTATTTATGATTTTGATGCTGTGATTGTTCGTATCGGCTATGTAAAGATATTTGCCATCGTTACTGAGGGATAGTCCAGAGGGTTCCTTGAATTTTACCGGCTCTGTTGATTCTATCTTTACAACGTTCATTGTCGTGACTTTTTGTGTGCTTATGTCGACTTTCTTTATCTTGTGGTTGTATGTGTCTGCGACATATAGAGCTTTGTTATTTTCTGAATAGATGATGGCGAGGGGATGTTGAAATTTTGCCTCAATACCGATGTCGTCTACGTCTCCGAAGGCGAACAGGTTCTGAAATATAATATACACATTTGAATAAACGGTAGCTATGTATGGTAACCCTACGTTTCAATTATCTCTATTAAGCCGTGGTAAGGTTAGCATAGATATAAACATATCTATGCTAACCTTACCACGGCTTAATAGAGATAATTGAAACATAGAAATTCGATGCTCAGAGCAGAGCCTTCCTTGTACATATTTGATGACACTAGAAATAAGAATAGGTGCCCAGTTTTAGATTAGCAAAGACGAATAATTCTTTCAGAGGGAATTGTGTGCTACATATACATATATCTGTGTTAAAAAGCACATTATGTAGTAAGACATCAATTAGAAGCCGCAGAGGCTTGGTGTACTCTACTATGCCAAGCTGTCATATCACACATGTACTTATTTAAGATTAAATTATTTAAGATTAATAATACATTGTACAGCCATAGTTCAAAATAGCCCGGTGTTCTTATCGGTATCTTCACAATAAGCCTTCCCTACCTACTGAATTGGGTTACTTCGCTTTTTTTCGGAGAGCAAATTCTTTATCTCCTCGGATAAAGTATATTATAAATTTGAATGACTCACCAAAGGATTTCGATCTCCGCCACAGAGCGTGGTTACTTGACCTGAGGTGAGAGCCAACTTCCTGATAGACGAGCTCTCCGAGTCAGCGATGAACAACTCCGGACTTGTACCTGAAAATGTGTATTTTGAAGTCACATTTGCTCATAAATAATCCTGCTATACAGTCGCCTGCAACAAGATGCATGCCATAACTTACAGAGCTATTATATAATATAATTATTATATGTAATTTTCAATTAAAAGTACCTAGTACGTATATCTATATCTATACTAATATTATAAAGAGGAAAGATTTGTATGTATGTTTGTAACGAATTGGCTCAAAAAGTACTGGACCGATTTCAAAAATTCTTTCACCATTGGAAAGCTACATTCATCTTGAGTAACAAAGGCTATATAATATTCATCATCATCATCATCATCCATCACCGCGCGGGTGAAACCGCGGAGAGCAGCTAGTATTTCATAAAAATTCTTACTGAACTGTGATATGTTTTGGTAGTTTGTAACCATAGAGATATTAAATGTTCCTTAAAGGAACCATGACTTTTATTTTAGTCACGAAAGTATCTGTCGAACTCCTGTCTTTTTATGTTTGGGGATAAAAAATATTTGATCGATGATTTCTCGTTCCATTTAATTGTATTTTAAATCCTTAAAGTATCTTATGTCGTCCTCCGACACGGTGGACAGACGACCTGATAAAGTTCGCAGGATGACGTTGGATGGAGGCCGCTTCCAACCGGTCCTTTTGGAAAATTATGGGGGAGGTGTATGTTCAGCAGTGGACGTCCTACGGCTGAGATGATGACAATGATGCTGATAATATCCGTGGAGGAGGACGGAATGGAGGTGACGTGCGCGCACCGCGGTGGTGGAACGCGCGCGCCAGGTGCGTGTGTATCTCACGTTGGGTTCTCGTTGCTAGCTGGGGACTGCCAAGCTCGCACGCTGTCGTTACCATACATTATGTTGAAATACCGCCTTTGGTATGATCTCGTTCATAAAGTGCAAGTCAATAATGTAATACTACCGCTAAAGTTTACATAAACCTTAAAAATATGGATCAAATCATTATGTCACTAATCAATGGTACTGATTCGCTTGTGCATACAATAAACTAAAATTCTCTAAACTATGGTAGTTCTTATTATGTTAACTCTAAAATCCACATTCGTGTAACACTTAGAATGATAATTCTAAACATATGATTATTCTATTCAAATGTGGGTAGTTTTAGATGAGTTTGGTTTAGTTTAGAGAGCACAAACTTACATGACGATTAAATTTGCACTAAACAAACCCACAATTAAACAGAAACGGAAAATTTAAGAGTTGTCACTTACAAGCATTATGCGAATTTGGACTTAAGCATGAACAGAATAAGAAATACCATTATTTACTAAAAAATAGATTTTAGTTAGCTAGTTTAGTTTGGTGCTCGGAACAAGCGAATTACTACCAATCATTTCATTATAATTCAAAAATTTAATATAATTTATTTCAAAAATCATTTAATTATAATTCTGTTATAAGTTTTATATAAGTTATTACTTGAGGAAACAATTAATTACATTAATTAATGTCAGTGTATTACTAGGAATTAACTTACACTATTAGTATACAAATTCTTGTATGTTATTATGTTTAATAAAGTTACGTTGAAAATTGAAAAAAAAATTTATAATATCTGACATCGGTGACCGGACACATTGTAAATCTATAGAGGATATATAGACACATCAAAAGTCATGTAACATGTCCTAAAGGGCAAGGTATTAATTTTACGAAGGAATAAGTTAGGTATTTTAGCCATACGTGATCTCTGACTTGGATAGGAAATGAAAAGAGATGCTTTAATTTCGAAATTGAAGTCTGTGAAACTGCAATCTCTTGGGTGTTACGCGTATGTATGTATGTATACAATAATAATAATAAAATTATAATTTTTTAGTAAGCCTTACCCATCCTAAGGGTGAGTCCGGAGGGTTGCGCGAACGCAGCCGTGTTGGGGTACGAGCTATTCCGCGCCGCCTCTGCGCCTGAACCCGCTATGCACGCGCATGTACCTACAAACGACGATGTATTATTCAGAAACATGCCCGGAAAAATTCGCGACAGCTTCTAAATATACACTAGTAGTTCTGCGAACAGTAGACCTCACGAGCACAGTCTTATCAACGGCAATTTAACGCAGTCTGACCCATCAAAATCATCCAGCATTTAAGGCGTGCTCGTATCCTGATAATAGTAAAAAGCAGAATTTTTAAACACCTAGTGTAACGAAACAGATAAATATTATATAATGAAAAAAATACAAAGGTTAGAAAAGGAATAGAAAAAGAGTAATAACCGAATAGAATTCATAAATATAACTCTCTTTCAGCAAAAAAAAAACCTAAATAGATCAACAAAAATAAACTTTCACGTCCAAACTCTCAGAATTTTCAGCGATAACACTATACATTTTTTTAGGTAATACATAGCCAACGTATAGTACTAAAGTAATAACCAGCAGTTTTTTCAATTCTGTTAGTATAAAACGTACAAAATTAACGCATTTTCGCATTACATCGTCCAATCTAACAAGCGATTTTCAACCTTACGTAAAGCATCGTAAATAATTTTAAAATTGGGGTTGGACCGCGTCTTAAACTACACAGCCTATTATCTCGGCAATCGCTTGACCAATTATGCTCATATTCGCAATTCCTCTTTAAAGTCAGGTACCTAATATGTGTACCAAATTTTATCAAAAACGGTTAGTAAATAGCGCCGCAGCAAACTTCCCCCCTTTTTAGGAAAAGGTACCACTCCCACTCAAAAATCATCGACGACAGAAAAATTACAGAATAGTAGAACATGCATACCAAGTTTCGTCAAGATTGGTTGAGAAATGCGACCAAAACATAACCTAACAAACATGCGGACAGATGAAAGTCAACTTGGCTAGTTAAAGTAGAGAGGCTTCGCTCGCTCGGTCAACTACTAGCCGAACCGCCAGCGGCTTAGCGTGATGTTATATAGCCCATAGCCTTCTTCTATAAATCGGATATGCAAAAATTCAACAAACAGTTTTCAATTTCTATTGTGTAATCTTGTGTATGTGTAGTACTTCATATTATTTGGTTACCTTCTGAATATTTCTTGTATTTCCACCAAATGGTAGAGTCGAGGAAAAGAGCCCATATCTGGTGTGAGCCAGCGCACGCTATGAGGAGTACCCGTCTCTTTTCGTCCTTTTCTTTCTCTGAAATAATAACTCAATTATTCACCCTTACGAATAATTCAAAGAGTATGACATAAACCCTTATGCATCCGTCGCCGTTAGTCATCTTTTGTTCTAAGCGTAAACAGGATGCCGAGTAATGACTCGGTAGTAGGCTTCTTGAGGAAGGAGTCGTCTTGGTGGGTACCACTGCAGTGATATTCACAGCTATTCTACCGCAAATCGTGCGCTAGCATTATTGCTATGCAAACATTATCTATACATTACTTAAAATAATATGCATTTCTCGTAGCGGAGCTTGATTTGGCGATCTTAACCGATCAACAAGTTAAGTATCACTGGCTGCGGTCATGAGTTGGATGCGTGACCGCTAGTGGCATTATTCAACTGAGCGCTTCCGTGCTTCATAGTGTACGTAAAGCCGTCGGTTTCAGTTGTTTATCTTAGGACAACAGCGGTTAGGCTATGTCGAAGGCCTCCAAGACGGCTTTACATTTCTACATGGGGTTAGAAAACTAGCCTATCCACCAAGCCGCACTGGGCCCGCGTGGTAGATTATAGCCCAACGCCTCTCTCTCTGTGAGGAAGGCTCAAGTCCCAGTAGTGAGAATATAATGGGCTGTTTGGGTAATATGCATTTATTAGGACACTGTAGAAAGTGAAATTACTGTACGAAAGAGACTCAAAAACCAATGTCTCGGGGTTACTACGACTAGTACAGTGCAGTGCTACGCGTAACTACAGTTCTAAGGACTGGGTGTCACTGCAATTGTCATGGGCGTAACGTTTACCATCAGGCGCGTGACTTGACCGTCTCAACACTTAATTGTATAAAAACATTTTTTCATCATCACATCTTCCAAATTTACAGTTACATTAATACAGCAACTTCTATGGGCAGTCGACACGCTTTACATTACAACAGACAGACTTTCTCCATTTGATAACATAAAAGTATCAAATCATGTTCGCTCATTAGTCCACTAAAAAAGATACATTAAGTTTTGGAATTTATAGAGAGAAAAATTCACATTCTCGGACGGGATTCGAACCCGCGTCTTCTGACTTTCCGTGTCAGACGCCATGACCATCTAGGCCAGCGAGGCCCGAGGTCCTAGCATCGCATTTTAACTCTATATCTGATTAACCATCTTACGTGGACGGAGCAATATCTATTGAACAGCTTTGACAGCACTATCCAACTGAAAGAAGCATTTTTTTAGAAATACTTAAACTTTCGTATTGACGTCGCACCCCTTTATAATTTTTATAGTATTACTTTTTTAAAGCACTAACGCCTGCTTAGCGATCTCAAACATTAGTCAGACGCCATGACCATCTAAGCCACCGATGCTCGAGGTCCGAGCATCGAATTTTACGAGTAACTCTCTATCTGATTAACCGGTTTCCGTGGACGTGGACGAACATGAAGTTGTTAAGTCGCACGTGCCTGTAATTTCGACGGCAACCATACCATTCAAACCAGAACTCAGTATGGCGAACATTACTACATTATCACCGATTCTACTATTTCACAATGTTCAACAATCTACTCTGCTACAACTGCAGTTTGACTCCGGTTACCGTTCGATCATTACCCAAAAAAGCCATTCTACTATTTCTAGAGACAAATTGGAACGTAACGTCTATCGTAAACACTACTAATACACTATAATAATGTGTCGCATAAAAGTGTAGCAATACTACAAGGTCTGAATATGTAATTATGTACCTAGTCAGGATTCACATGACAAAATATCAACATTTAAATTGCTTTTTTTACATACAAAGTAAAAAAAATATTATTCATTTTTTCCCCCGCGCCGCACCCCAACCCAGGCCCGCTTTGGCCCTTTGTTTACTTAGGTACGTTACGGTAAGCGCCGTCAACGCTTACATCTGTCGGGCCTGGTTTGCCGTTCCCTTTGGTTGACAGTGACAGCTCGTAACCACCACGTAGACCCACCTTCGAACCGCGAGCGTTGTGGTCGCGGTGTGAGTGTTTTCGGTGACATCATCGATGACGTAGTGATTTCGGCGCTTTCCGGAACGTAGCCTTAGTCTACGTTCTGGAGGTTAGAGTACGTTCCATTCAGGGATGAACCTGCTTCTCGTGTGTGGTATTCAGCGTAAACAAAAAAGTGTAGTAAATTTACACACGCAGAAACTTGCACACAATTGGGACCTAACTACTGCGTCCTAGGAAGTAGTAAAAATTCCGAGTTATGAATAGCCAAAGTTTTTTTCATACTCAAGCCTGGTTCCCTGAAAAACTAGGCCAAAGAAGACAATGGCCTCCAGAACGTAGACTAGGTAAATAAGAGGCCTAAGCGGAGTCAGAGCTGGGTTGCGGCGCGGAGAAGGCGCATGCAAGGTTGCGAGGGAGGTAAATGAATAGGTGTCGCGGAATTTCAAAACTGACCGCAACGAGCTCCAAGAATATGCAGGTATAATATGCTGTCCAAAAACATTTCGGATAGTATTTTTATAACTTTATATAAAATACAAGTGCAATTTGAAAAATTGAAAACCAACTTCCATTCTATTACTTTGGTACAAGTACAATTTGAAAAATTGAACACCGACTTCCATTCTATTCAGTTATTGGAGTGTATCTCAAAAACTACTTGACTGAATTTTATGAAATTTAAATGGGACCACACGGGAAGCACCAAAACAACAAAAAATAATTTTGAGAATCGTTCACCTAGTCGAAATTTATGAGGTAACAAACATTAAAAAAAACATACAGTCGAAATGAGTACCTCCTCCTTTTTTTGGAAGTCGGTAGAAAAATATAAGCGATTAAAGTTTTGATATTTTGCCATGTGATTGCTGACTAGGTACATATGTTTCAGTATTACTACATCATTGTATACACACATATTATGAAACACTACTACTTATATATGAATATAGAGTTAGCAGAATATAAAGTTTTTATCTATTGCTGGTGTCAATTGAAACGTAATGCAGCTGGACTGTTTTTCAATAGCAGAATAAGAAAATGTATGAAAGCTACGTTCAGCTATGGTTCGATTGTAGTTGGAGCTAAATTTAGTCAGTGGAATCGGCTCCCTGAGGGTCTATCATGTATCTCAGTTGCTAACAAATGTTCATTGAAATCGAAAACAATGCCGGCTCTATGTCACTTTTGTCAGCTGAAGTCATCAACTTACTAACATTTTTGCTTACTGGAGTTGTCAAAAGTGACATAGAGCCGCCAGTTTTAAGATTTCAATCAACATTTGCTAGCAACTGAGATACACAATATAACTGGTAAATAACTCACCGGTGCTCTCTTCAGTTTTTTCTTTGTCTTTTTCCTTGTCAACTTTCCCGCCGGGTGGGGGTGGAGGGGGAGGTAACAGCGGTCGCACCGACATGTCCATATCCGGAGTTGTGTAGAGGATGATGTCCCACGGTGAAGATAATGCTTGGAGACCGAGGCATTTGCCACCTGAGATAAACAAATTACAGGAAGTATGAAAATGTGTTCGGAGTAGTCGGCTACGTCCAACGGACGGTAGGGGTATGATTAGGAACGTATCTTTAGGGTCCAGGTCAGCCTCAATTGTAAAAGGTAAGTAGTGTAACGATCAGGAGATATAGAAGAAGTACACGTAGTTTTAGCTATGCTATGTACTTTTTTGGTTTTATGAGCTAAAAGGAATGTCGCTCAACGTTGCTTCGATATAGGACTTTGGTACTGCCTCGTAGTTCCTCAGCACTTTGTTTTGCTGCAATGGGCACTTGTCTCATTTTTACACTCTGTAGTGTCTTATATTTGCCCTCAGCCCTGTCTTATATTTTCCCCCAAAAGTAATGCGTCCGCTCTGTACGTTAGCGAATCTCAGACTGAAATGGCTGCCTACATACGACAGATTTGCCTCCCGCTGGGGGTGGGGAAGCACACATGCGAGTTGTATTTGAGCAACCACAATAAAAGTTGGCTGACCCTCGCCAAAAGTGATCTCGCCTGAATTTTTAACAAAATACAAAATGTAATAAAAGTCTATCAAAACTATGAGGTACGATGATAAAAAATATTGACGTTATAAAATAAACCCTAAGAATTGTTATTAACTGAAAATGGATCTAAAATCTAGGCATTTTTTATAGATTTTTATTTTTACCTAAAATATCGGTCTTATAATCACCCCACACTACTAGTTTCGAGACGTAGCTCTTTCTTTTTCTCATAGGTAGTGATGGAGAATAATGTGTCATTCGGACCAAAGATATTTAGTTCTCGTACGGCGTTATAAAGCTAAGGGATTTATTACGCCGCCACAAAATGTCAGTTTGTCCCCTTGTAACAGAAATAACTATAGAAAGAAGGTACCGACCTAAGTCCCCGGTTTCCCCTTGTTGTCCCGTGCCTGCCAACACTTCAACCGTGCCTTCGTCCAGATGGATGGCGCGCACCGCGTGATTGCTCGTATCACAAACTACGATCACGTTGCTCGACAACCAGCACAGGCCTTGGGGCGAGTTGAACTTAGCTTCTGATAATTCTGTAATCAAAACACATACGTAGGAAAGAAAGAAAGAAAGATAAATAATTTATTTTAAACACTAATCAAAAACAGTAATATAAAATAATCAGCAGTAACAGCAATGCGTCAAACAGGCCCTACACATAATGGCAGATGTCCGTGATTTGTGAAATCTGACGCTGATTTTCAGGCAATGTCAGGCCTTGTAGGTGAATAGGTTACATAGAAACTATATAAATTTAACATAATATTCTACCTCGTCACATAACAATAAAGTAAATAACAATACAAATATAATACAAAATAATAGGTACATACTTTTTTAGCTTTGCGAACGATGAACAAAAAGAGCCCTAAACAACATTTTCACCCACAGATTCCCAATTCGAACGCCTTTGTGAGCGTTTTTAGCGTTATTTTCGCCAACTTGGGGCTATTCGAACGCACTATAAACTATCAGAAACTGATACATCATTGACAGAAATCTATTGACAGAAAGAAAGTCATCATTACGATCTTGGCGTAGGCGGAGATCTTGTTATTTTGTGTATTCTGTACCCAAGAAACAGCCTAATACTGTTTCACCCGCGTGGTGATAGATGATAATGATGACGATGATGATGAAAAGTAGCCTATGTGCTATTCCAGACTATAATCTATTTATGTGCCAAATTTCAACCAGATCCATTCGCCGTTCTGCCGTTATTGAGTAACAAACATCCATTAAAATCATCCATCCATCCATCCAAACTTTCACATTTATAATATTAGTGGGATTAAAAATGTATGAAATAGTAGATTATGCACCAAGGGAGTAAAGCAGTGTCTTACGTCATGGGCGGTATATTGAACCCTGAGTGTAACGGGGACTCTTGGGTTAATCGGAAGGAAAAAGGATTAAGATTTAATTCCCGAGCGAAACGAGGGAGTTATGTAGAGTCCTGAGTGAAACGAGGGGTTAAAGCCGCCCAAGACGAAGACAGGCTTTATCCTCGAGGTGCGTACTCTACTATTCATACTTACTGCGAGAAAATAAAAACTCAGAGCTTTAAAATAGCAGTTATTTCGTTAAAAGTAATATACATTAATAGTTAATATTCAAATTGTATACATTTGTCCCGTTATAGACAGACATAGACAATATCTTTGGAAGGAACATTTTATGGAAAACACTGTTTTAGACTTTCGCGGTTGTTAACTAAGTTATAATTAGTACTCACGATTTAGTTGCTTTTGGTGCACCCAATATTTCAGTACCGTTACATGCACCACGTTGAAAATAATAATATTTTATGAAAGTTGAATAACCCAACACCAAACACCAGAACATAGATGAATATAATACCACCGATCGCAACACGTAACTTCAACTACGACCTTGAATGCGCAGAGCGGACCGAGCGGGAACCCATAGCTACGGGACGCGCAACAATCACACTCCTTAGGTTCGTTTAGCAATGAGGGCATTGATGAAATTGATATTGTTGACTCTTTTGTTAAAGCGTTCGTAAAGCCCAATTTTGGTGGCAAAAATAACTCTTTTTTTTAGCTTTTCGAACGCTGAACATAAAGAGCCATAAACGACATTTTCACCCATAGATTCCCAATTCGAACGCCCTTGTGAGCGTTTTTAGCGCCAACTATTTTCGTAACTTAGGGTTATTCGAACGCACTACTTATAATTCAATCCTGCCTTTTTTCTTTTTTTTCTGTATGCTGTCTACGTACTATGAGTTTTCCTACAACGAACTTTCCAAATCCAAATCACTTTACTCCTCAGGGAGTTTCTTACAACTTTACAGTCCCGCGTATGTAATGCCTTGCTTTACGTAGAGATTGCGGTATATGTAATCGGACATTTTCGAGCAGGTGGTATGAAAATGTATTTATTAAATGTGGGTTTGCTAGAAAACAACTGTATCGATGTTTGGACTAATGCTTAATAGGTAAAAAAATTTAAATTATATTTCAGTGGCAACATGCGCAAGCCCCAGTTTTACGACAGCGATGCGATTGCTATTACAGCTACGATTGAGAACTAGATCTAACAAACTACCGAATCTGACGTTAAAGGCAGTTCAATCGCAGAAGCATCGCAAAAGTGTGACTAAGAGACTTGTGCCGAGATTAGCGAAACCAGTATCTCATGTAACATAGGTAAACATAGACTACGAGAAGGACTCACTTCCATCCTCAAACCCTGGTTCAGGGCCCCCAATGACGTGCAGCACGGCACCCGCGCAGTCCGTGAGAAGCACTCGGTGGTGGCCCGTGTCCGATATGGCGAGGAATGGCTCGTCCGACCGGCCGCGGTAGTACGGATTCGCTGTGATCTGACAAAGTAACGAAAGGGGAACGCATTATAACGCCTTAAACTCTAGTATAGACATAGAATAATTAATTGCGAAGCGTCTCTGTATTAACTGGCCGAATGGACTTTCATCTGTCCGTGTGTTTGGTAGGTTGAATACGTCTTCCTGTACAGGTTGCAATTTCAACCAATCTTGACAAAACATTTTCTACTATTCAATATAATTTTTTTGTCGTCGGCGATTTGTAGTGGGGGTACTTTTACTAAAAAATGGGGAAGTTTGCTGCGGCGCTAGTTACCGTCCAATATTAAATAAAACTTGGTACACGTATTAGGTACTTACTTGCCTATAAAGATAATTTCTAATATGAGTATAATGGTTGCCGAGATAATAGGTTGTGAATTACCGCTCGTAGCAGTTTGACTTGGCGATCGTAACTGATCAACAAGGCAACACTTGCTGCGGACAGGACTTGGATGGGTGACCGCTAGTGGCATTATTCAACTGAGCGCTTCCGTGCTTCGGAGGGCACGTTAAGTCTTCGGTCCCGGTTGTTTGTATTAGGACAACAGTCGTTAGGCTATGTCGAAGGTCTTCGGGCGGCCTGAAAACTTCGACATGGGTTGGCTACTAACCTATCCACCAAGCCGCACTGGGCCCGCTTGCTGGATTATGGCCCAACTCCTAGCTCTGAGAGGAAGGCTCTAGTCCCAGCAGTGGGAACAAAATGGGCTGATTATGATTATGAAGTACTGCGAAAATTTGCCGCTGAAAATAAGACTGCTCGCGAGGTCTACACTGTTCGCAGAACTTCAGTAGGTAAGCATAGGATTATGTACAGATAGTGGATATAAAGTAGGAATTATTCCTGGTACTTGCAATATAAACGTATTACTAGAATAAGGGCCGTCTTATGCTTGGTTCGCATACTTAATTATTCGGAAACGGATAGTTTTGCTTACGACTTGATAACTTATTGACAGTTATCTCATGAGATAACTGTCAAAAAGTAACCAGTCGTTAATAAAACCTATCTGTTTCTGGATATAGGAAATGGGGGGATAACCGTATCGGTCGCCGTGGTGCAAAAATCAAGCGCTACTTGACAGCGATAATGATAATTTTGTTGTTAAATTTTATGACCCGCCAGCGGCTTTGCTCGCTTGATCTATGGCAGTGATTCTTAACCGTTAGTCAAGTCGTGTTTTCACACACATCAAATATCTACTATCATCATTATCATCATCTCAGCCGTAGGACGTCCACTGCTGAACATACGCCTCCCCCATAATTTTCCAAAAGGACCGGTTGGAAGCGGCCTGCATTTAACGTCGTCCTACGACCTTTATCAGGTCGTCTGTCCACCGTGTCGGTTTACGACCTACGCTGCGCTTGCCGGTCCGTGGTCTTCATTCCAGAACCTTCCGGTCCCATCGGCCATCTGTTCTGCGTGCTATGTGGCCTGCCCACTGCCACATTAACTGGCTAATCTTCTGGGCTATGTCGGTGACTTTTGTTTTTCTACGGATCTCTTCATTTCTGATTCGATCACGTAGAGAAACCCCGAGAATAGCCCTCTCCATAGCTCGTTGTGCGACTTTGAGCTTACTTTTGAGGCCCATAGTAAGAGACCACGTTTCAGTGCCATAAGTCATCACTGGTAACACACATATTGGTCGAAGACTCTTGTCATCGCATCAGCGCATCAGGCGTGATCGGATATAACAATTTCGGTAGTAAAATTTTTGTTGTTTTAATTATTATCAGAAGGTTCATATGAAACAAAAATCATGAAACGATTGGTAAGGCCGAGCCTACTACGCGAACGAAGTCGCGAGCAGTTGCTATTATTGTTATAGATCTTTGGATAACTTGTCGTGACTGACTGATTGATTCTTCATCGCAGAGCCAATCCGCTGGAACTACAAACTTGAAATTTTGGCAATAGACGTCTTTTATGTTGCGAGCATCCATTACGGAAGGATTTTTAAAAAATCCCCAGGGGGTATCCCCAGCTAGTAAGTACTTCATATTTGTAGTCAACGTTTCCATACTAGTGCCAACACCAGTCCTCTTATTCATCAAATTTGGTTTAATGATTATAATTTATATGCTGAGATAAACAAGAAATACAAACAGGTAATGTATAGTTTATTTTGCTCGAGTGCTGCGTCAGCCGAACGTGCCTAAACTGCGGAGTCAAACCTAGAGTGGACCTAGGTCGCATCGTTCGCTCTTGCAGAATCCAATAAGTAAGCCTTTCTGGCCAAGTATGAGTTAACCGGACCGAACCGCAGGTAGGATGGCTTTCTTACTGGTTGAGGCTTGTATAATGCTTTTCTCAAAAATGAAAAAAGTTTATGCTGATTCGGCCTCAGCTTTTAAATCAGGAGGCGCGCCATCTATTTTTCTGGTATCAGATTCGCTTGAACTCATTTTTGGGGATTATCTATGTTCACGCGGTAAATTAAAACACAATTGTCGTAATTGAATGTGAAATCCCGCCAGTCGTTTTTTTTACTAAAAAGTTTGCGTTTAGTTTTGAACATTGTTCTATTTTTATATTACATGAATGTTTTAGTAAAAAAATTATTGTTTTTGAATCTCCATGTTAATTTTAGAATGAAAAGCTTTAATACTACATGATTTATAAACTGAAATTATTAAATAAAAACATAAAATCCCACACTATACTTCTACAACATTACTAAGTACAAAACGCATCGTGCATACTTTTACTGCGTCTCGTTAAGTGTCACAAACTGTTTAAGGCTCTAAAAATATAACTATCTCATAAAATAGGAGCCTCCCTCCTATTAACCATGTAATAATGGCTAAACTCTTATCTGTGTCTGGTACTATATTTTTTTTTTGTAAGCAGATCTAAAAAGGATGACCTACTGTCCAGTAAGTTAATTACATACTTATTTACTGGACTGTGTAAATAAGTCTCCGGTAGAGTTCATTTTCGGGATACTTTTTAGAAATGTTATGGTAACATTACATACCAGTTTTGAGAAAAAATATCATACTGTTTGTAAGTTATGAACATAATTATTTACAAACCTTACTTGGAAAACTCAAAACAGAATTTGTCTGGAGTTTCCCCGCCGAGGCAGATTCCGTTAGTTTTGACTGTATAAGCTTTGACGGCGCTAGGGGCAGAGAATCGTTACTGACGCGACTCTCGTGGAACTTGAGTAGCGCTCCAACATACATCTCTAGTTCTTTCCTGTGACCCTCACCGGTCAGCACAAATATTGGTCGGTTTCCTGGCTCTGAACAAAGAAAAACTTAGTAAATAATTAAACAAGAGAGTGTGGAACTCTGCAATGTCTATACAGATAAATAAAATTGAAGTATTTGTTTAAAAACATTTATTAAAATGTTTGTCTGTCTGTTTGTTCCAGCTAATCTCTATATCATATATCATAGTCGGCATCTTCATTGCTGAAGGTCGTGTCTAGTCTGAATGGTTGACCACTTGATGTCCTATGCTTGTCCACGTAGTTCTGTCCTCGGCGGTCTTAATAGCTTTCGTGATTGGCAGGCCGGTAAGCTTCTTTACTACGTCTGACCATCGGGGAGGTGAGTGACCGTGTGGTCTTTTCCCGTCGACCTGGCCAACTACAATAAGCTTCTCTAAGCTGTCAAAGTTTCTACTACACTGGCAGATAGCTGATGTTATAAGGAGTAACTTAGGCTTATTTCATCATCATCAACGTCATTATCATCCATCAACACTCGGGTAAAACCACGCGGCGCAGCTAGTAAATAAACAGTTAACGTTTATAATCGCGTTTAGTCTTCAAGCTCCAGACTAAATTCCAATGTCGCGGAAGGCATGGACACAATAGCCTCCACAACATCCAAGACCCGAGCACAAACATTTCAGCTCATAGCAATAATATTTTGCCACGGTCAGGGATCGTAGCACATAATACATAATAATTTATGATACTGAGTAGTAACCGTGCGAGCCGAGAGACGAACGGCAATCTACAACCAAAAGACCAAAGACTGTGCACCGGCTGAACATACCTGATGAACTGCGGAGTGAAAATCCCTGCGGTGCTACAATGGATCGTCGATAGGGCAAAAGTACTTGGATGACCGCGCTTAGCTAATAACAGATTATATATATAACAGAGGATTCAAGGATATCTCCTTGCCAGGACCTTGAAGTCTCGTTCATGTGGAAATAGCAATTAATTTATTTTTTCTGGCTGAGTGTACTTGTTTAGGTTTCTTTATTCTCCAAAACAGACCTAATATTTCCTATGGAAGTGCCCATATATTTTGGTACAACCTGCTATACTATATAATAATTTAAATATATAACTATTCTAAGAATTATTCTATAATAAATTCTATAGAAACGACATACGTAAATGTAAACCATTATGAACATTTATACTAGATGCGCTCCGCGGCTTCACCTGCGACGATGATATTTTTACTTAAGCCGCACCTGTATAGAGGCTAACAAAATAAAAAAGATCTATTAGAATCCGTCAAGCCGTTTTCGAGTTTTGCGAGACTAACGAACAGCAATTCATTCTTAACCGACTTCAAAAAGGAGGAGGTTATATGTACTATTTAGAATAAGAAGCATACCTAATATGAGTAAAGTAGGCCAGCATCTAATTCCTAGTGCATCCCACATAGCACTCTCTGCATCATTTACCACGGGATGGTGTATGTTGTATCTTTGTACAGCCGCATGGACATTGTTCGAGTCTTTCTCATTTGAAAACTTAGCGCAATGAACACCAATCTGAAAACAACTATTTATATTAGAACATAGTCGCAAGGTCGCAACTGTCTCTTTTTTTCATGGGTAAACATTTCGGAGAGTGAGCCATATAATTGGATATTTTAAAGGTGCAAGTTGGAAACTGGCTTCATGAAGCCGCGGCAAAGGACATGTCGCAACGAAACTACAGGTTTCTATGTATTTCTATGAAACACCATTCGTAGTTAGCTACACAAAGCTAGCGCGACGTCGTCGAGCGGCAGATCAGACTGTCGCCCGACCGCAGATCAGTAGTACAGCTCGCGGGTACCAATCTACGTAGTAAAACAACTGAAAAGCTTTTAAACAAAACCTTTCGAATCGTTTTATAAATGGTTGAGGCCATCTGCAGTTGCCGTCTGCAGTCAGGTTCGAAATCATGACTGCAGCGACATGACGCGACGACGTGTCGCGGCGACATGAAGCGACGACACGTCGTCTCTGGCTCCGACGTGTAGCCGGCTACCAACTTGCACCTTAATTCTGCCATTGCTATGAATGCGTGGTATTTTAAGCCTGGGAATGGAGAGAGCCAGACAGGTTTTTTTTAACTTTGTAGTAAAGTGATGTGGTGATGTGGCACTTGACTTCTACTCTTGACACTTTGTTGATGAACAGGGACAAGATGACTGGATTCAATGGATAAAAAGAGCCAGAGAGTCCAGTCAAATTAGGATAGAGAATGGATATAATTCTGACAAATGTAGATTCTTCTGGAATCGTTAGAAATCACAGCCAGAAGTATTTCCCCGGTTTGCACCATTTCTAGGACCTATGGAACCATGTTAAATATTAGGTATAAACATTAACGATCCGTTAATCAGACAAATTCAAAGTAATTGGAATAGTTTATTATATTTATGAATAAAGGCTTTATATGTGTCATATGTATAATGAATAATTACGAGTACAATAAAAAAAGTCGTGCGACGCACGGAATATTTGTTGTTTTTTTTCAGGAAACTTGTGAATACCTGTGCAAACTTACAACTAGGTATCTATCAGCATCATAAACAATCAGTTAAATTTGCACCAATATGCAAGCTACGGATCATGTATTTTCTACCAATTTCCAAAAAACGCAGGGTTTTCAAGTCGATGTGTAAATTTTTTGTATGTATAATCGCATAACTTTTTACAGAGTAGTCCGATTTTCGTATATATCTTTTTTGTTTGGTAGAGGTATACGTCCAAAGTAGTCCGGACTATCGGTTTTTGAGTTACAATTCCAAATATAGTAATTGATATCATTGAGATAGGTGAAACACTTTTTAGTTATTATTTTTGTCACTTTGTAATTCAATAAACGAATTGTCCGAATTCGATAAAATGTATATGGTCTATCGACTACCTTGGATGTATAAGCTACCAAAAAAATAATATTATAATCAGATTGCTCTGCAAAAAGTTATTTTTTACGCTAAATATACACGTCGACTTGAGAAAATCCTCCTGTTTTTAGAAGTCGGTTGAAAAATACTTAGTAAGGAGGTAGATAAAAACTTTAAGTATAGTATAAAAATATAGTGATCACCACTATTTCCTGAATGAAGTTATGCAATTTCAAGGTTTTTACTAAATTTAACCCTCTTCCGGAGGTTTACTTTCGTTGGGATTGAGTTAAACATGATTCTTAAAGCATATTAAACCATAACAAACAAAAAACCCCCCTTCGCGAATTACTTCCACTCTTTTGCAAAATATCGCCTAAAAATAAAAATTTTGCTGGAATAAAATAAGAGCTTTGATTTTTATAGTAACATATTCAGCCGACCTTTATAGATTCAATTACTTACTACTGTGCTGATGAACAGTGGAATTAAGTAGGTTTCAATTACATATCCGATAAATAAATAATAAATAATAAAATAGCCTTTTATTCAGATAATAAATAGTTACTAAGTTTTTAGTTCACTTATTCTATATTTGTTCATCCGTTTCACTATCTGTTTGCCTTTTGGCAAAGGCCTCCTCCAACTCTCTCCACCTTGTTCGGTTTTTTGCTGTCCTTGTCCATATACTTGTGTTGCCTATGGCCTTAATCTCATCTGCCCATCTTCTAAACGCTCTGCCTCTTTTGATATATTTGATAGATATGAACATATCCGATAAATTGTACTAAATAAGCAATGAATGTACCGATGGAGCTGGCATGGCTGCGACCAATGCGGCTAAAAGCTTTTTTAATTAATGCTAAATAAAAAATAATAAAAAAATTACGCATCCAACAATTACTTTGATTTTAAAGTATTGATACCTTACTTGGAATGGATGGAAGAATATATAAATACTTTTCAGTTTATTTATCAATGCAGAGCTTAAACTGCTCTGGCTACAAACTTAAGTTTTAGGCATTGATGCTGTTTATTTTGTGAGTATCCACTACAGAAGGATTATGGAAAAGGGTGAAGCGACCGAAGCCACTGGTGGGTCAGCTTCATATTTTATGGCCACCATTTTCATACTGGTGCCAACACCAGTCTTCGTATTCATCAAATTTAGATGATTATGAATGTATACTGTGAGATAAACAGCAAACACTAAAGAGGTAATATGTAGTTTATTTTTTGCTTGCTAAATAACTCTGTGAACGGAGCATGAATCTCATTTGCATTACTATTATCCAGCTTTATAATGTGAGAGTATAATTAATTCATTATCATAACAATTACATTAAAAGGAAAGTTTTAGTTTTCTCTTTTTATAACTTTTGAATACAATTTACAAATTCTTATGCCTAGTTGCTAGTTTTCAACATGAACTAAACATGCTGCATTTACCTATTTTAAGGCGCGGTCCAACCCCAATTTTAAAATAATTTACGATGCTTTAAATAAGGTTGAAAATCGCTTGTTAGATTGGACGATGTAATGCGAAAATGCATTAATTGTACGTTTTCTTTGTATTTTTCGATATATTCTAACATAATTGCAAAAACTGCTGTTTACTAATTTAGTACTATATGTTGGCTATGTATTATTACCTAAAAATGTATAGTGTTATCGCTGAAAATTCTGAGACTT
Source organism: Selenia dentaria (assembly GCA_917880725.1). Lineage (NCBI taxonomy): Eukaryota > Metazoa > Arthropoda > Insecta > Lepidoptera > Geometridae > Selenia > Selenia dentaria. The sequence continues at coordinate 8,437,236 of OU862882.1, read as the reverse complement.
TGGATGTGAAAGTTTATTTTTATGGACCTATTTATGTTTTTTTTGCAGAGAGCGAGGTATATTTATTAATTCTGTTTGGTTATTACTTTTTGCCTGTTCCTTTTCTAACCTAAGTTTTTTTTTTCATACAATATTATCAATCTGTTTCATACCACTAGATGTTTAAAGATCCTGCTTTTTACTATTATCACGATACAAGCGCGCCTTAATAATTTGTTATATTTTTACAAGCTCTTGCATTTCAAGAAAAACTAGCTGCTAATCAAAGCACATACTACGGCAACAGATAAGTACTGTCATTTATAAACAACCAAAGTACTTCTACTAAACAATTAAAGTACCGCTTTCTTTGACATACAAACCTGCATACTGCATATAACTGTATACAAACCACAACTAATCCGCTATCAACTGGATATAACTTCTCTACATGCGCCAGATCAGGTAGTACATGGTAACAGTTGATACAGCAATATGTCCAGAAATCCAGCACAACTACTTTGTCCATACAGTGCGATTGTAGTGAAAGTGGCTCAGATACATTCACCCAGTCCATATCTGAAAGTATTAAGTACATACTTTATTTATAAAATAACAAACAATAGCCAGTACAGTGTACAAGACCAATAATAATATTAAAAGTTGGTTTTTTTATGCTATGTATTTTTTATACCAAACAGGCCTCGAAGTGTTGGCTGCAGCCCCACTTATGCCTTTATAAAGGACCTAATAAAAAATCCGAGAATGAGTTTGAATAAAAAGAAAAATAATAATAGACATTTATTTTAGGCTGAAAACCCTTGACTTAATTAGCTTTTGTGTATTAAAATATTAGTCCCTTTGCTTATACAGCATGTCACACAGAAAGCTATATATATATATATCATTATTAGGGATTAAAGGATGTACATAACACTAAGACCTTGTGTTGTGTTACTGGAAAATTATTACTCCATGTAAGTGTTATTTGGTGAGGCTGTTTAACCCTTGAAGTAGCTTACAAAAACATTTTGGGGTCAAAAAGACTAAATAAACACAACCAAATAGAGTCCCACTTGTTATGAAAACAATATGGTGGTTGCCTAAATCAAATTACGAGGATCGCTTACAAAACCCTTATATAAGAGGATTATTAGCTTTTTCTTATTTTTTTTCCCCTCAAAATCTCACTTTTTCACCAAAACAATACACTAGCACCTACAAAAGATTCGGAGAATTATTTTTTATTACCCTACGGACAACCAAAAAATTTAAATTTCTATGTAATAATGATTTCTAGGTGCGAAACATCTAAGAAGCCGAAATATATTATATTACTAGCTGCGCCCCGCGGTTTCACCCGCGTGGTGATGGATGATGATGATGATGATGATGAAAAGTATCCTATGTGTTAATCCAGCGCCTCATCTACCCCCATACCAAATTTCATCAACATTAGCCCCCCCGTTTGTGCGTGAAAGAGTAACAAACATCCATACATCCATACATACAAACTTTCACGTTTATAATATTAATAGGATTGAACAGTTAATGTTTATATTCAGTACTGATATGGGTTTTGACTGTGGCCCTCAGTGTACCAGCGCAGCTTTATGCAAGTTTGGATTTGGCCCCATGAGTACCAGCACATTTTACTAGGTTAACTGTGACCAAAACTTCCATGAAATGTGTAAAGATTATACTTTTTTTTTCAACAGGCATTTATTTTTGCATAGAAGTGTCGTAAACAGGGCAATTTAAATTTATACACAATGATCATATTGTCTTAGCTACTTAACTATTGGCAATCTAAAGTAAGTTGGCCAAGTTTGTTGACCCCTAAAGAACGTTCATTGACCCTAAAAATAGAAAATCTTAAGTTTTTCTTTTGGATGTTCCTAGATACATTTTGTAAAATTATTTAGATCTATATAAGGCATAACATAAAATATATGGTCATGGAGCTGACTTTAATGATCGGAGATACAATGTGAGGGACCATTATACAGGGTGTTTGGTAGAGGGACCGACAAACCAAATGAAACCAAATGAGCGTGTTTGGGGGCCCACTTGGAGAATACAAGTTGGCTAAAAAAAATCCCCAACACCCCAATTTTTTATTAATTTTTTGGGAATTTTCTCGTTTTCTCCAATATTGTACCAATTTTGCTTTGCGTGGCCTGAAGGTGTATTAGAGACCAAATTCAACTAAAAACATCCAGTCTAAAACAGATTTTACAAATGTTATGGTGGTAAATAGGTACAATTTGGGAGAAAAAGGGAAAAATCACAAAAAAAGTTAAACATATTGGGGGGTTTGGGTTTTTTTTGGCCAACTTGTATTCTCCAAGTGGTCCCCTGAACACGCTCATTTGGTTTGTCGGTCCCTATACCAAACACCCTATTATTTCTAAATGCATCCAAATATGTATTATGAGTTTATTGAGTATTGCAAGAGTTCTTTCTTGAGAATAGAAATTAATAAAACTTACTATAGGCTTACTTTTTTTGAAATCCTCTAGAGGAGTGACGGTTGTGGACACTTTTCTTATGTGGTTAGCAAGAATAGCATCTCGGTCAGCATCAGTAACGCTCAATGCATCAGTGAGATCCAAACAAGCTTGGGCAACGTAATCCAAAGCGCCAGACTCCATGACTGCAGCCAGTCCTTGATCACCATGGAATATACCAATATCTAACTTTGATCAATATCCAAATCACTTGACGCTCTTACAACCAGAAGCAAATGTGTGAGCTATATGGCAGGATAATTATTAGCCCGACCTATGTTAGAAAATTGAAAAAATCACAAAACTGTTATTTTTGCATATCTTACCTAAAAATAAAAAAGTACGAACATAGAGAGTATAAAACAAGAAATTATACTACTCTCTACCGATAATCTCTCTATTTTATTTAAAAATATTAACCGAAAAATAAAATAAAATATTTGGAATGGAAAACCTAAACAAAATCAAACCCAACCTATAGATAAATCAGACTATTATCTAAAGAGAGATAGAAATCACTAAAGCAAAGAACGGAACGTTAGCAGGAAGTTTAATTTCTTAAGTGCCATCCACTTTGACGGAACATAGTCGCACGCTCGTCTTCTATTAGTGAATAGGCCCTTTGTTTCGATTTGGGAATCTGTGGGTGAAAATGTAATTCATGTCTCTTATTGTTCAGCGTTCGGAGAGCTAAAATTGAGGAATTTTGCTACCAAAAAGTGCAATTTTTGACTAACGTCCGGAGCATGGTTGTTTATTATTGTTTTTTGACCGCTATGTATTTGACAGCATAATTATGCGATGTTCGGTCTTCTGCTCAGTTGAGCGTTTGAATAAGGTGTGGGCAAAAATAACGTTCTTGAGCTTTACGAACCCCTTAACAAAAGAGCCATCAATAATGAACGCCACCAATGCCCTAAAAGCTAAACGAACGCACCACATGTTTGACATTAGTGACGTGAACGCATAAGTGACGTGGAAGACTAGCGCGCGGGTATCGATATGGATAAATAGGGATTTATTTATTTATTTATTATTGATAATACAATGTGGCTTACAGACTAATCTAAAGCACCAACATGTCAAACAATATACAAAACTTAAATACAAAAAAATTAAATTAAATTACAGAACAATATAATAAAACATTATATAATAATCAAGAATAAAGACAAATAACAAATTTTACAATTTAAATACATAGGGATGTGCTGTTTGATATCGAGGTAAGAAGCGTTCCTCTTCCTATTAAAATATTGTTATGTAAACCTATGAAAATAAAAATCAGGCTGAAGATAATTTAATCCATTTATTGAAGAACACATTCTACAATTACAAAGATTATAATTAATTAAGAGTAATAGATATTGTTTACCTTACATATTGAAAGCACTATTTCATTCAAAACATGCATGATTACAATTTCTGTCTGTGTGTGAGTCTGGCATGTATATGCGGGCTAGGTTCCAGAAGCGTTAGCAGCACGCCACTTGGTTTGGAGTGTCGCTACAAGGACTGGAAACAGACAACCACGGCTGCTTCGCATTCGTGAGTGAAAGTTCCCGCCAAAAGCGGCGGAGACGGACACCGCAGTGTTTTAGTGGGTATGCTAGACTCCCACATAACCACTTACTCTCCCCGGGGCCAGTAGTATCCATAAGGGATTTCACTGCGTCAAAAAAGGTCGTGTTCCTTAATGAACCAAAATCATTCGCGTTGTTCGCACACTCGTTCGAAGTTCGATACGTCATCGAAGAAACGACCGATAACGCTCAAGTTGCGACCGCAACGCTTGCGGATGGAAGGTGGGTTTATGCGGCCTATATTATAGTTAAGTATATGACAGCATAATCATGCGATTTCATTTTTATTCTCAGTTGAGTTGAGCGTTCGAATAGGGTGTGGGCAAAAGTGGCAAAAATAACGTTTTTGAGCTTTACGAACGCTTTAACAAAAGAGCCATCAATGACAATGCCACCAATGCCCTCATAAGCTAAACGAACGCACCTTCATCTCTTTGTTACTCTAGCCCTCAGTTGTCTGTGTTTACTTTGTTGTTTTTCTGAAAATATTTCTCTGCATTCCTATCGTGGTTATTTGTTTTGTTTTCCATAGCTTGTCTTGTTATCAAATTATGTTAGAACATGGATGCGGTATTTGATATATGCTATCTATCGGCTGATGGTAACAATGCTGAGCCTGACGATATTCCGAAAACAAAGGAAAATGTTTGGGTTCTGGGTAAAAAATACAGCGCTATTCAGGGTATGTTTATACCTATAATACATTTCACAATAATATGTATATCTAGATTGAATATGTGAGGGTTGAAATATGGTTTTCTTCAGATTTAGATCGTATTAGACGCGAAATAACGTCGATCATCTGGTGTACGTATCGCAAGGGCTTCGTACCGATCGGGGATGAGGGCCTCTGGACGTCTGATAAAGGTTGGGGATGCATGCTCCGATGTGGTCAAATGGTCCTCGGCGTGGCTCTTTCCAGGATTCACTTGTCTGACGATTGGGTGTGGACACCAGAGACAAGGTAGGTACCAATATAGTGCTCCATGTGCATGCACAATTACTTTTGTGAATGTTCTTTTGTTTGTTGACTAAAAATAGAAAAACTTACACTTTCTAAGAACTGGTAGTAGATAATGCATTGCATTCGTCAAAAAAAGAATACAACAGTAAAGGTATTATATACTTTTACTTAATCCCTTTCCTGTTATCTCTCTTTCTAGCTATGTATCTCACATGGGGTGAAGTCTGCATTCCTTATCTGTTTCAACAAACAATATTGTAAGGTGCAAATAAGTGTTGCTGCATGTCATTTGAATTACCTTTATTACAAAAGTTTAGTTAAACTGTAACAATAATTATATATCACTAGTGACTGCCTACAGCTTCATTCACCTAGTAGCCATAACGTCCCATCTTCTCTTGGTTTTTCTTTCTTATGAACCTTCTTTTAATAATTAATACAAAAAAATATATTAGGGAGATTGTTCCATCTGATCTCAAGTTATAGCATGACCAGGAGAAATAGGGGTTCATTTTTGTATATATAATTTAGATGAGTAGGAAGATTTAAGGTCAATAATTTCATTCTTCGAAATGACTAGGCATTCTGTTTACAATTAGAACAAAATATGCTTCGAGATCAATGAATGTCGATGGATGCAGACAGGTTAACTTATCACAACTTTAATAGAGTATGAATGAGTTCAAAGTTATCAATTTTCTAGTTAGTCTGAAAGTACAATGTTTTTTATTGAATTCAATGAATCTAAACTACAATAACTAAATATTGATTAACCACACATGTTGCAGTTCCTGGAAAAAAAGGTTGATTTCTGCGATATCTATTGTATGATTGCCCAAATATGGCGTATCACGAGTCAACGGTTTAATTAGCCTTTGATTATAGCCAATATTACCTGTCTAAACTTTCCTGTGTTACCTACTTAACTACCTTTGTTTATACCTATTTAACAGTGAGATAGATATTAACCACACATGTTGCAGTTCCTGGAAAAGTAGGTTGATTTTTGCAAAATCTATTTTATTATTGACTAAATATGGTGAATCGCTAGTCAACAGGTTAAAGCAATATCTCTTAATACTGACTTCTGAGCCACAGCACCACAACACTCAATTCAAAAAGTTCAGCTGTACATACAGTGCAAAAAATTACATAATTAAAAGTGTTTCAACACCTTAATATACTTTTTTTACACTTTACAATACCCTGTATGTAGTGGGCAACTGCCATGTCAATCTATTTTTTATGCTTTTCAACCTAATATTCTATTATTCTGTAACTTTCACATTTCAGAGATCCCACATACCTCAAAATAATTCAAAGGTTTGAAGAGAGAAAGCAGGCACCATACTCCATTCATCAAGTAGCCCTAATGGGTGCATCAGAAGGGAAAGAAGTGGGCCAGTGGTTTGGCCCCAACACCATAGCTCAGGTTTTGAGGTAACTTTGTATTTAATTCGTCCTTGAAACTTGCCTCGAATGATGGTTGCTGATCCCAACAGATTAAACTTGTTAAAAAAGTGGTATTGGTATTACAAGGGGGCAAATCAATATTTTATGGTAAGAGCTTTATTTTAAATTGTGAGCATAGTCAGGAATTCAATATAAGCCGCCCAAACACAAACTATCTTTGCCCTAAGCTACGAAGAAATAATAGTCAGGAACAGTAACGTTAGAAAAATGACCCAACAAAAGTCGTGTTCAAGTAGGCGGGGCTTAAAAGTCGTGTTCAGTAAGTCATCAGTCGGACATTTTACTTGCAAGCGAGCACACTTCAAATCTTCGCGTACATTTTCATTTTATTCATTGTGAACTTCAGTTGTGGATCATCATGCCAGCATTCGTTGTGAAGTGGTGCAGAAACAATACACGATTTAAATGTCCAGCGATCACTTTTACTAGTAAATAATAGCAAAATTATAATTATTCAAAGATGTTCAAATACGTTAACAAATCGAGATGGTCAATACTATGCAAAATAAAGTCAGTCAATTTTATTTAATTCAGGATTTATTTTTTTCTTCAGGACTAATGATTGAAATGTATGTAATGTGCAATGGTTTTGCTTGTTATGTTTTATTCTCGCTTGCTTGCCGATTCAACGCGGAAGGATAAGTGCCTAGCTGCACTTAAGCTAGAAAAACAAGTGTATGACTGCCTGTGAAAACCAGCATAGTTATGTACGTTAATTTTGACTGAAAACTATAAATTTATTCATAATAAAAAAAATATTGGCCATGTTACACAAAACTGCAGTACCTACCTACCAGTTGGTACAGTAAGTACCTATTGTTTTTTAAATTATGTTATCTAAAATATTTGATGATTTGTCCCGAAGAAACATCAACATCTTTAAGAACCTTTATTCTGCGCAGCGCTACGCGAGTTTAGGTATTTTACATTAGCGAGTTACTTACTAGCGCGCCCTGCGACAGTAGCCTTACCGCTTGACCAAAATAGCGCGCATTTAATATTTGGATCTTTTTTATCTACTTTGGTTTTTATGTCACAAATAGACGTAGGTCAAAAAGGTGAAATAAAATATCACGCAGGACACATTTTATTTTTGATATCGACATTAATTAACATTAAATGATAATTATTAATCAAGTACATGTTATCTACAAGAGCATAGACTAGAAAAAAGTAAGATTTAACTCATGTACCTACCAAAAAGAGGTGAGAATAGCAAATAAAACAACCATCAAATAGTTCCTGCTACCAGTTTCTGGATCCAGCATCAGGTCCTGTTCACCAGCTAGAAAAAAGGTATCACGAAGACGATTCATACGATCCCAAACACGGTATGTCTACTATTAACCATCACATAGTTCCTGCTACCAGTTTCCGGCTCCAGCATGGATTCCTGGATACGAAGTATAAGCATAAGAAATTTGGTTAACAGCAAAATACTAGCCCCTCAAGGGTCGATGTCATTATAACAATGAAATTTCTATTGTTGATGCACTAGATGTCATATACAATTATTTGTTAGAATCCCACTTAGAAATGTTACCTCAATAAGTATCAGGAAGTTTTGAGTGCACTAATATTTAGTTGTGTAAGCGCGGGCGTCAAAGCGATACGTCCTCTGACCTCTCTCTAAGAAGCCTCAGCCGCGTCTGACGATTCGTGACTGGCGCGACCGGTTTTATGATTGATTTTTAAAACGTGTGTGTGTATAGAAACCGCTCGGCAATAACAAACTTATAAACAATTTCTAAATGTAGGCTGTGGAACTTGAACTTGTTAATCAAATAATGTTCTATTACATCAGGTAAGAATAATTGACATAATATACTACGAGTATATCAATCATTATTATGTGACCCTTCAAATACTCAGCAAAAACGCGAATTGGCGCTTCCAAAGCGTTTACGCTCTGAAGAAATACTACAGACAATGAACAATAAACGATTGCCTACAGTTGGTATGTAATATAGGTAACTATATAGCATTAAAAACAGTTCATTGTTTGGTCAAATTAAAGCACGTTTAATTTTTCAAGCTAATGAAAATTCACCCTCTGCAAATTTTAAAGTGGTTTAGCTGAGTTGCTAATTAATTTGTCAGTAATATCAACACAGTGCTTTTCTAAAATAATTCTATAAATTGATTGAATTTTCTAAATTGATAATGAAGGTATTCTGTGACCACTGAAAAACATCCAGCTGGCAAATAACGACTTTTTTTTTGGTAAAATGTATAAGCCTAAAATGTTTCATAATCTTTCTTTACTACATTGCGAAGAAACTCTTCTAATGTCTTCTAGACAAAAACTTAATTAATTAATCATATTTCGCGAGACATACGAGTTTACGATTGATTTATTATTGAGTTGGTCCAGTCCACTTGTTGCATAACATCGTCCACGCCGCTATGACTCTGCTGTCATTGTAGACGTTGCAGCACGCGCGTAAACCAATCCCTGCTTTCCTTCTGAATTTAAACCAATCACCGAACATGTCTATTTGTATCCTCGGAAGTAATTTGTATTTGGAATCATACGTTGTTTTGATTTGAAGGGCCACTTTTTGTGTGAAATTTGTTCTGAATTATGCTTCCTGACAATTATTTCTTCGTAGGCCCTAAGTGATACTATTTTGTATCACTATCTATGTGAATATGCAGTAGCTATGTCTCGAAAATCTAATATTTATAAAAATTGGCTTCACATATAAATAATATACTTGAATAGTTAAAATAAAAATTAATATTATTTTAAAGTTATATGATTATTAACGGGATATTTACCCGTTTAAATATCCCGTTGATAATCATATAACTTTAGTGAACAACCGTGATAGTTTAAAACAATATTATTTTAGTTTGAAAATTCCCGGCAGTTTGTCACATATTTATTTAATATCCGACTTTACTCACGCAATTAGCCGACATTATCGACCTAGGTTTCGGGCATGTCTGATGCCCATCCCCTGGGAGTTTACGCTGGGATCGGCGAACGCCGTCTAATTACGTAAGTAAAGTCGGTTTTGATATTAAGCAAATAATAAAATTGGATATATTTTGACAATTCGTGAATGATATGTTGTTAATTCACATGTAAAATAAGTCCGCAGAACTCTGCAAACAGGGATAGCCTTCTAAATTTCAATGGACGACTCAAAAGGGAGACGGAATAGCCTACTAGATTTCTATGGAAGAATTAGAGGGGAGACGGCATACCCTATTAGATTTAAATGGACTAATCAGAATGATGAATGAATAACGGTCATGGCAACAAAATCGAATTTATCTCATGCTCTCCTGTGAAGCCAATAGGCTTGTTGACTTTTTTTTAATGTATCGTAAAATATTCAGGACACTGAAATACACACCTAGCATTTATTAATGATTTTTTTAAAGAACTCTAAACTAAAAAAAGAACAATGTTTTTATTTAAACTTTTAAAATTGGCGGTAATACATAATTCAATGACGGCCTATACGTCGTACGACGTCACTAGAGCAAAAACCAATAGTGTTGTGATTATAATATGTTTTGCTTGCCTGGAGGTTGCCTGCTTGAACATGGAGATGGCGGGAAAAAACCAACAATGACTATTATAATTTATTTTCTTTTGTGTTTATTCTCAAGTTTTGACGTGTAATAGTGGTGGATTATCAACCGTTGATGTTCACAATGGTGTACGAGTGTCAGTAAAGTGTATAAAATCATGAAACATTATTTTTGTTTTTTTTGTTATCAATTGTGTTAGCAAATTTTAGTAATGCATCCACATGACATACAAAACAGTAATTAAATGTCTGACTTATTTCTTAGGCCATACTCTAACTACCTACTTGAATAAAAAGTTAAGTTATGTAATTCTGCAGTACATAAATAAACCTACATTTAAGCCGCATAATTTGTTCTATGTAGGGTTTTTTTACCACAAATCACATTCATCAATTCGTCTGTCTGCCTATCTAGACCCTTTTTCATAAATAAAAAGAAAAAAATCAGAAATCCATAAATGTGTAACAACAATGGTATAACCCGCGGCATATAACTCTAGCTCTGACCGTTATTGCGCAGAAGTCAAAAATTGGGACGAAGTTGAGACGAAACATTCTCTCTCTGTCACATCGAAGACGAGGGACTGTTGTCTCTCTCTATCTGCGCAGCTATCCCTTCCACATTTCGTTCAGAGCTAGAGTTATATGCCGCGGGTTATAACAAGAATAACTAATTTACTATTGAATATTACTATAAACTTAGATATTTAACTAATATAAAAAATGTATTACAAACTTATTATTTGCGGTTGTGGCAATAACCGTGTTTATGGGTCAACAGTTTGTTCTTTGACCTAGTATGTATTTAGTTTTAAAGCAATAATATTAGATGTTTTCTTCACTTGATAGATTCTCAATATGTTGATAAGGCACGACACTATCATGTTTTGCCCTTATGACATCATTTCCGCCGCTACTTCCGTTTGTGGTCACGTGACTTTTAGAAACTCTTGTACATATTTTTTTTATTCTAAATAAATTGAATCCAAAAAAATAAAAATTATTTGTTAAATTATTTGAGTTATTTACTACTACTACTATTACTCTATTTAGTTAACATAACATTGTAATTTATTTTTGACTGTGTCAACTACCCTATTGTTGTTTTTCTAATAGGTGTAATGAAAATATTATTAAGCTGTACCGGCCTGTTCGTGTCCAAGCCCTTATTTGAAACATGTGTTATAATTTCAGGAAACTAGCAGTTTACGATAAATGGAGTTCACTGCTCATTCATGTTGCTTTGGATAACACTGTAGTGAAAGAGGATATCTGTAAGTTACAACTTATACATTTTACAGTTAGAATTGCTTGCTACCTACATTTATTTTCCACCCCAGCCCAACTGAACATTAAATTATTTATCTAAACATAATAAACTATCTTTTATCAACCAACTTCCAAAAAGGAGGAGGGTTTCAGTCTATTTGACTCTATTTTTTTATTATGTTACCTCAGAACTAAATTATAAGTAAACCGATGTATTTTATTTGAAAGCTGAAGTTGCTCATATTGTCCTAGAGTATTTATTAAAATCTATACATATAAAAATTAACCCCTATTTCTCCTGGTCACGCTATAACTTAAGAATGGATGGAACAATCTCGAAAGTCGCGGGCAGTCGCTAAAATATAAATTTAATCAAGATCTGACCAGTCCTTTTTAGGGTTCTATCCGACTGTCACTAGGCTGTATCTCATGAACCGTGATAGTTAGACATTCACAGATGATGTATTTCTGTTGTCGCTATAACAAAAAATACTAAAAACAGAATAAAATAAACGTTTAAGGGGTTACGTTCACGTTGTTTATAAGGGGGCACCCTTATAACAAACGTGATATTTTTGCTCGTTTTTATTGATAATGGTCCGGAACCCTTCGGGCGCGAGCCCGACTCGCACCTGTCCAGTTTTATATTTTTGATAATAATTTGCCATCAACATCGGGTCTTAAAATGATTAGTAGGTAGGTGTCTTCATTATTATAATGTAAGTCAAATTATATTTTTTTTAATTGGTTCTGTTTTTATAAGTACAGTTCGATTCAAACTTAATGGCGGTACGGAAGTTAGCTGCGAGTGCAGGTGCGCGCAGGTACAGTCAAGTTGACAATAGTTTAGGCTCCATTTAATTATTTTTACAACAAAGGTTTGTGATTGTTTTAAGTGCTATAAGGTACATAAATGTCAATTGGCAAGTACAGGGAGAGTTCAAGGAAAAATAAAACATTTTTATGAAAAATAAATAATGTTTTTATTTTGATTTTATTTTAACGGTTGTATCCCCTCCATAAAAACTTCTTTACTTGTGGAAGGAACTTCCATGGAAATATCGCTTCCTTCGTCTTCACTGGAATCTGATTCCTCCTCAGAGTCGGGATCAGATTCATCGTCACTGACATGGATTATAAATAATTCGTCCGTCAATCTGTCGATGAAAACGTCACTTTTTTTTATATTCTTCCTCTATCTTTATCACTTTTCGGCCCCCCATTCATTTTCCCCCATTTCACTGACTTTTTGCTGGACTAATTCTATGACTGAATTTACGTTCCAGTTTTTTTAAAGTACGTTTTTTTTTGCGACATATTGTTTAATTGCTGCCCATGCCATCTCGATGGGGTTTAAATCAGGGTGGTAAGGGGGGAGGCGCAACACTGAGTGGTTATTTTCTTTTAATATTTTATCTATATTAAATTTCTTGAAGCGATCTTTATTTTGGACAATCAACTTGTACAGCTGTGGCTTCAGCATTGTTTCTTCAAATTCAATATTTTAATCACAAAGCCAAGATAACATGTCTGCTTTTATTGAATTAGAGGTAGGTGCAGGATCTTCTTGTTTGTTGTGATAGGAAGCAATGTCTACCACAACAACTGAATTTGCTGGCAAATTTGGAATGAGTTGATTCCTGATCAATTTTTCATAATTTTGATAATTCATGTTATCATGATAGTCGCCAGTTTTTGTACCCGCCTAAACATTAAAAGTGCGTTGGGTACAAAATCGGCTTCAGAACCCGCGTGCACGATTACAACTCTTTGACCCTTTGAAATATTTTTTTTGATTCCCATACGTGACCCATCATCGCCCCAAGACATCGACTTGCTGTGAGAAGAATCGACATATGACTCGTCGGTATATACAATGGGTCTGCCTTCCAAGCGATACTTAGTAATTTTATGCAGATATTCGATGCGCTGTAACCGAATATTTGACTGCTCTATTAACACTTTCCTCTCATTTTGGGTATTTTTCCATTGAAACCCTAATCGTTTTAGTATTCGGCCTAAGCTGGTTACAGAACCGTTGAAATTAATATCATCTTTTAATTTTCTTTGTAATTGCTTGAGTGTTGGCAACTCTTTTTCAGTAACGTGAAAGTTGTGCACGCACCTTTTGATGACACCTTGATCGAAGCCGTCAATATCTGTCACTCTCTTTACTCTCTTCCTTTTTTTGCCAGGCGTGCGAAAGACGGCTAACATATTCGACTCATTTGCTGTTGCAGCTATTCTTTGCACAGTCCTCAGTGAAACGCCTGTAGCTGTCGCCACCCGTTTTTGAACGAGCGTCAAAGGAATTTGGACGCCGTCTTCATTCTCCTTTTTCATGAATTGCATGACGTTGTACACCATTTTTCTGGCTTGCCTGCGTAAAACGTTGTATCGTCCACGTGGCATATTTAAACAACCAACAACAGTCTAAAATGTAAAGTAAATAACGAACGGACACAGTCACAGTTTTGTAACAGTCAATAACAAATGAAAACTTAACAGAACACTAACAAAAAAAAACTTAACAAAACAATTAACAAACAACAACAAATTCTTATGAGCTCGACTGTACCACAGATTACTGAATAAGTGTACGTAAGCAGGATTAGACGCGCGTGTGCAGTATACGGACGTAACTCACACACTAAAGGCACGACGCCGCGACGCGTAGGGCTAGTGCGGGTGAGAGAGAGGGCGCGCGGGGATGTGCCCCGCCGCCGCATTCCTGTACGTCCCGCTGATACCTACATTGTACATTCTGCGCATCGGAACGTACGATGTTCCGAGCCGCCATTAAGTTTGAATCGTACTATAACTATTGCTGACCCGCTAGCGGCTTCGCTCCCTCGGTCTTGGCGTAGTGGTGGAAGCGCCGTTTTATAATCTCAAGGTCCTGGGTTCGACAGTTATTGCGAAAAAGAAATTTTCAATAGCAATATTAAAATTATCTCAGGGTGACGACCGCATTGTATTGCCGTGCAGGGTTTTGAACTCCTGTTGTTTAAAATTCGGAATGGTACTGTACAGCTATGGGCAAGCGTGACGCTTATCAGGTGAGCGATGTACCCATCTTGTCACCGATTGTCATTAAAACAAGTTAATTAATAGTAAAATTAATTCATTAATTTGACCTAAACTAATACATTTCATTGATAACTCTTTGTTTACAGTAAAACAATGCATTGTGAACAATGACAGAGGAGACTCATCATCAGCGCCGGACGCCGTAGTCACTGACTGGATGCCACTATTACTCATAGTACCCCTAAGGCTCGGACTTAGTGAAATAAATCCTGTTTACATTGAAGGACTGAAGGTAACTTTAGACCCCAAATTTAATGGAACTTCTTTTTGTCAAGTTATTATACATATATTTTATTATTTCATTTGTTACTGTCCCCTTCACGTACATATACACAACATACATCCCAATACACACACTCATTACATAAATACATGTAACATTTTTAGGATTTACTAAAGATATATTTAGAGATAAGTCTTTCAAGAGAGAAGCCATTGGTTCCAATTAATTTCCAATTAGTTTCAATTAATTACGTTACAGTACATTTTAAAGATCTCTAATAAAAAGGTAATAAACCAAACGGCGAGGGGCGGTGCGTGAGAGAGGGATGCCGCTATCACCCCCGCTATTAGTGCGATGTGCGACGCGTGAGCGAGACCCCCGAGACTCGTAGTGTATAAAAACGATTGTAATATGACTTTTTCAAATTGTTAAGTACGATTGAGAGAAATTTCTCAAAGTCCAAAAACTAAATCTCAGGATTTTTTAATGGACATCAGTCATTTTCTCCGGAATGTTTAATTGATTAAGTAATGATTCTCTTGACTTGATTTTTTCAGCTGGTAATATCATTGTCATTTTATATGTTTTTATATATATTAAGGTTCTACGTCAGTGTCACTCCGCAGTTTAGGTACGTTCAGCGCACCTCTCGTGCACGCGTACCAAGTAGGTTGTTGATCTGCTCTCGGCTCGAGTGCTAGGGGCGTCCATTAATTACGTGAGTCGTTTAGGGGGAAGTCAAGACGAACCTCATCCAACCTCACGCTGGGGAGAGGGATCTCTGCAAAATATCAAGTACTGTTTCCGCAAGAAACAATGTAAAATCGCAAAAATCTTGTAAACCGTATCGAATCGAAATTTACATTTTATAATCCAAAGTTTAGGCACGCTTACGTGTGCGCAGCACGTGTAAATAAATGGAAATAGAGTACATTAATTAGAATTCCAGATTTCTAATTGTATTCCATTACATACGCGGACAGGATTATTGCATGTTAGGTGCATAGATACGCGGCAGATGTTTAAAATTCTAGAGACGTTTATAAATAACTTTATATTAAAATACGATAG
Source organism: Selenia dentaria (assembly GCA_917880725.1). Lineage (NCBI taxonomy): Eukaryota > Metazoa > Arthropoda > Insecta > Lepidoptera > Geometridae > Selenia > Selenia dentaria. The sequence continues at coordinate 8,421,529 of OU862882.1, read as the reverse complement.
TAAATATACACAACAGATACATATCTAAAATATATTTAATTACTTATCATTTTTTGTGTATAATATAAAATATATATCATAATCAATATTATTTTACAATAATCGATTCAATACCCAAAACCTATTATTTCCAAATTATACAAGTATTTAAATTAAATTTTGATCAGAATTTTCTAAGCCTAAGTTAATTGATTTTACACTTTCTATATTCGGTCTCGCTCGCTCTCACATGATAGTCCAAACTCCGATTTGAAGCGCCGGGAACCACGCCAAACCTATAGGATGGCCTGGTAATACCCATCTTCACCTATTTGTTTTTTTTTTTCGCCTTGGGATAATGAGAACTGACTCTGTGAGAATTTCTACTTCTATACAAATAAGTTATACAAAGCTTAACTTAAATCTAAAAACTGTATTTAGTTCTATTACATTATTTCTTCAGGTTATAATAAAATTCCAAACATTTTGTTGTTGTTCTAGGTTCTAGCAAATAGTAATAGAATGGTCAAAACACAATTCTTGAAATTAATCTAGGTACATTATCTAGGTCAGTTCTCATTACATGTAGACGGGCCCTTCTACATGTAATATCCTAGGCCTTATTACTAGGGATATCAAGTTTTAAGTTGGAGACATAAAGAGACACCGTGGGGGTACATCCGTGAACTTCTACACGTCGTTCGACAGCGTAGCAACATGTGACGGTGGTCGATTACGCATGGTGGGTCATACCTCCATGTATGTCAAGGTGTAAAAAAAAGAAAAAAAAAAGACAAATAGGTGAAGATGGGTATTGACTATTCGTCCTTTGTGTGCATAACTTACATATTTCGTGTTCTTTGTGAACAAACTATCTCACTTATATCAAAGGATGTCGATCGAAACATAGAAGTGAATGTCAGTTAATCACCTTGACCTAAAAGTAGTCTTTAGAAGTCAAGGTTCACTTACGACAACACACGTCTCGGTCAAGTGTGAAGGTAACTCGATGTATGTATGACTCATTAATTGACTGTAATTATGAGCAATAAAACTGAAACTAGAATGTTTAAATGCGATTCAAAAAAATCGAATAATTACTGTACGTAATTTTATTTATTTTCGTTTTGACGTGCTTTGTGAACGGTCCTTTGATTTGGTGAAGTTATTAAAATTTGAGCACGATAGACTTAATAGGGCGTCACCTACAAGCTTAGTAAAACTTCTTCAAAGTAGCATACAACCCCGGTTATGCTCTGAACACCACTATTAATAAGTATTAAATACAATAAAATATTTATTACATGTAAATTGTTTATTTAACATAAATATACATATCGAATAGTTTGTGCCTAAATATTTCAGATAAGAATATTTTCTTGTTTCATACTTTTTAGAGCGTGCTTTTCAGTAGCTGTGTGTTAGTTTTTAAACTTATAATTTTATACAAAGTATTTTGGGGTTTTTGCAGAGCCACATCACCTTTTGTTTCTTTTTAGGGTTTATTCTTTTACATGTATTTAATTTTTGAATTCTTAATAATGCATAAAATTATACTTTGACGGGATATATTTCGCAAACGGTACGCTTGCCAAAAATATGATGTACCAAACCCCACCTAACATATTTCCAATATCCCTGTCCAATGTTCCAATGTATCCAATATACCACACATGTAATGGGTGGGGCGAAACATTTTTTATTCTTGACTTCGTGCTCGCTAGAGGGCACCATATTCAATTTCATGTGACGTCACAACCTTTAAACCAGGGGACAAAACTCTTCTAACGACATCTCATTTGTCAAATTATGATACTTAAAAGCACACACACTGGTAAAAAAGACAGATAACTCATAGTTTTCGCAATATACCTTTACGATACGGTTACGTGCGTTAAATTTACGTAAATTTTCATGCTACGTCCACCGAAGGAGTTGTACAACGCGGTCACATTAACTCGACGCATCGCTGTAATGCGGGTCCCCGCCCGCTACCCCCGCATTCCCTTTTCTCGCCCGGCAAGTGTCAGTACGGTCAGCATCTTTGTTACCGATACACGCGTCGATAATTTGGCTAATTAATAACGGTAACAGGTAGACACCTTAAATTTTCACAGAATATGTAGTTGTATATTACCTTTCAAAATAAATAAATATTTTTTATTCATTTAACTTATATTTTAATCAATTTTTACTCGATCTTAATAAAGGCCACTTGGCCGGGTTTTTTTGCACATCGTACTTGAGCGCCAAAATGACGTCACATGGTCAAGCGTCTAGTTAATGTGACCGCGTTGTAGATATAGTTATAGATATAGTGCAGACAGAGAAGCAAATAGATGTGATTTCTTATCAGTGACGCCGGGGAACCGTCCGGACTCACCAGTGGAGGTAAGGTGGGGCGAAAGAAGTTCAGTTCCAACTGCTTTGCTAGGGCCTGAAAGGCTTTCCTGACCGCTGGGTGTGAGTGGTTTATATGGTGGAATTGAAACCTCGATACGGGAGGTCCACGGGCAAACTGTTATATAATATAACAGCTTGAAAGATATCGCTGTAACATTTCCTCCGTAATCGAAAAATCTTTTGAATTGCAGCGAATAAAAATTATTAATTGACCGATATCTGTCTGGTCGGTACTTTCATCCAAACATAATGAATAATATTCACATTTTCATGTAATCACATACATTTTTCGAAACATATTCACCCATATCATCTATTTGTCGCGCAACTGTTTGGTGAGATAATGCTGTAGCATTGGAAAAATTTGTAGATTCAAATTTGTTTACCAATTTCGGCTGCATGAAGCGATGAGCCATGGCAACTACGCATTGTTTTATAAAAACTCCATCGCTGAATGTTTTTTTAGCTTTGGCTAATTGCAAACAAACTTCATAAGAAGCAGCCAAACTTTGTTCATTTTAGGTATTTACTTTTGAAAAAAACTTGTCTGTTGCGTTAGTTTCTTCTTATACTCGGCCACAACAATTTTTCTTGCTTCACCGACATGTCTTTTACATTTTTCTTCGTGTAAAGTAGTATAATGGCGTTTAACAATATATTCTTTACTCACAGACAAAACTTGCATACAAATCATACACTGAATTTTATAATTATTATTGCAAATAAAATGGTCAAGTTCCCACTTCTCATTAAATACACGATGTTCTTCACTTAATTTTCGCTTCTTTGTAGACATAATGAATTTACTTATCTATGTATGTTTCTCAAAACACAGCAGCTTGTGAAATACTTGTGTAAAATTTAAACGCACGATACGCACTTGGTGAAAGCACAAGCTGAACTAATACGGACATCAACAAATACTCACTATACAAAAACAAAATACTTTTCCGGGAATCCCCCCAACAATAGTAAAAGATAGCTTCACTTTTAAATGATGTCATGCGAATTGAATGTTACAAGAATAAAGATAAATAAAAAATACCAAATATTGATTGTATGTTTTGATAAATAATTCTATTATCCGAACTATCTATGTCCAAAACTATTTTCTGATCAAAACTTGCGTCGCGGGCCGCATGATAACAAGGCCGCACGCGGCCCGCGGGCAGTTGTCTGGACAGCCCTGATCTAGGCCATGAAAAGAAGGGACCATTAATTATAAAGTTTTAGACAGAAATATCGCTTAAATATATTAAATATAATAAAAATCATGCAGGGTTGCGACATCATTACGAAAGTTAAGTGTTCTTGAAAACTTTTCTTTCGGTAGAACCAAGCTGTTCAGGCTGTTCGATGCATAGCGCTGGTTAGCATACATTAACATAGCCCCATACGATGGTTTAAACATTTCGTGTTACGCTAGGCCGTCGTTGTATCGGTCTGAGCATCGAATTTAGTGTGATAAATTCGATGGAAAATCGTCATGGCGTCTGACATGGACTGCCGAAGATGTTTCAATCCCCTCCGAAGGTTTTTTCTCCGAAATAGTAAACGTATATCATAGTGTATTGTAAAATAATAATATGCTAACAACAAATATTTTGCAGACATGCTTCCAATCGCCCCAGTCCATTGGAGTGATTGGTGGGAAACCGAACCAGGCGCTGTATCTCATAGGATGCGTGGAAGATGAAGTTATCTATTTGGACCCTCACACCACACAGAGATCTGGATTAGTTGAGGTAAACCTAAGTATATATGCTCTGTAAAATATTTTGCCCCCATCTGCATTAAACTAAAAAACCTATTCAAATAATGTCATTTTTTTAAATGCTTTGTAATAGCAAATAACGTTTTTTACTAAATGTGAAAGTATATACAGTAACATAAAACATTTTTTAAATATCTTTGGGTGTCCTATTTGTTGCGGCTAATCTCTGAAACGGCTGGGTCGATTTTGATGAAGAGTAAATGTTCCATTTATTGGGAAACAAAAATGAAGGTGCAATATATAATTATAACGATGCATGTTATATCAGGCACTTTATTATCAAACAGATTACAAAATTGACAGGTATGACATTACACAAGAGTTAGATAGGCATTCAATTAACAATCAAAGATTCAAGCCAGGGTTCCTCCGAAAAATACTCTAGGTGCCATTTTTTGCGAGAGTGAAGCTACGGGCGCAGCTAGTCATAATACATCTTATAATACAGGTTCTGGGAGCCGAGACTGAACATGAATCCCTAACTGTACGATATCGTTTTGTAATTTTATTATTTATTTATTACATCATATGAATTCCAATAGGTCTTACAAATGTCATGTGTTAGTGTCATATGATCCTGGAAGGGTGTAGCAATGTAGAGAAGAGCTGACCGATCTATTTTATTTCTGTCTTTATGTCAATTAATATTGAAAGAATTCGTCTGTCATAAAACACTTTTTTATTAAGTACGATTTCAATTTTTTAAAGAATTTATTATCATTTTGAATGGATTTTATGACCTCTGGAATTTTATTAAACATTTATCGACATATGAAAAGGATATTATTATACAGAAAGAATGAACAGCCATTTCTTTGTACTTTACACCAGTGACTGACCAATTATTAGTTTGATTTTGTCAAACAACTATTAATAATGAATTTAGAATAAAAAAAAACTTAAGTAGGTATTTGTGACAATTTTGTAACATTAAAGGAAAAATCAAGTAATTTTCAAAAAACTCGAAAAATTTGAATTTCTCGAAATTCATGAGATTTTTCTTCAGCCATTTTTTTTGTGGAATAGACCTAGGGCTAGGCTACTTCCAGTGTCGCTGTGGCGTGTTCTTTTTGGGACACCTGTATATTTTAGGTTATAAGGTACCTATATAATTATGTCATTTTAATTATTTTTTTGTAAGAAGTTACCTGATAATACATGTTTTGTATGTTGCTAATATATGTCTAGCATATAATAGACCACGGACCGGCAAGCGCAGCATAGGTTGTCCACCGACACCGTGGACAGACGACCTGATAAAGGTAGCAGGACGACGTTGGATGCAGGCCGCTTCCCGGCTTTTTGGAAATTTATGGGGGAGGCTTATGTTCAGCAGTGGACGTCCTACGGCTGAGATGATGTTGCTAATGTTTAGGGACCAAGCCACCCAGGTTCCTATATGTGTGGTTGTGTGGTGATAACCATGTGAGGTGCTAGGAGGTAGGTTTCTTCTGTTAGACTTTGCTTTTATCGGTTACCACTACAGTGATATTCTGCAAATAGTCTGCTTCCGAGCAGGTGTTGTGTGCTTTTGGGTACGAAGGGCACTGAAGCAAGAGAAATTACTGTGGATACTTCAGAGCTAATGTGTCAGGGTGATAGGCTTATTACTAAGCTATACATATCTAAGTGCAGTGCTGCGCAAAGCTTCAAGTTCTGGGTAGTACTCGTTTACCAACAGGTGAGAGGCTTGATAGTTATGTCACTTACTTCTTATGCTTCCTCCTGATCTTATTTTTTAATTATTATATTGCAGAACAAGTTGACTGACGAACAAAAGGAAATGGACTGCACATATCACTGTAAATACGCATCACGGATACCTATATTAGCTATGGACCCCTCAGTTGCTGTGGTGAGTTTTATTTTAATTTTTTATTGTTATTAGACGCTGTAAAAGAAATTAAGTAGTAAACTCTGCCTAGAACAGATAGATTTCGTAACAAGTGACGAATTGCATTGCGCCCGTAACCCTGAGACATCAAGTTGGTAAGTCTCATGTGCCTGTAATTTCGCCGGCAACCACACCTTCAACACCAAAACAGATTACTGCTTCACGGTAGAAAAAGGAATGGTAGCAGTACTACCCCGGACGAACTCATTCACAAAGAGTTCTACTGCTCTTAAACACTGAGTTCACTTTGTTTACCAATAGAAGGCAGAGCCTTTTACAAATACAAATAAGTTTATCTCAAATAACTGTTGTACAAAATAAATAAATTCTGACATTTCTAATACCCAAACCTCAGTCGCTCCAGTAGAGACTTATGATCCTTATAAGAAACAGGATCGATTGGCATCAAAAACGTTTTTGTGTAAAATTACCATTTTCTTGCTGACTGTAATTTTTTCCAAAATCAGTAAATGCAGTTCAATACATTAAAATTTTATGGATAGTCTCCTAAAAACGTTCTCCTGTAACTATAACGGTTAAGCTGGTACAAAAACTATCCACGCGTCAGCGGGCAATGGAGAGAAGTATGTTGGCGATACAACTTAATGATAGAATTACCTCAACCGAAATAAGGAACAAAACCAAAGTTCCCCATATACTTACTCGAATTGACCACTCGAAATTGAGTTGGACTGGCCACATGTTACGTTGTAAGACAGACAAATGGAGTAAGCAAGTTACACTCTGATACCCAAGAGACGAAAGCAGACAATGGGGACGTCCAACAAGAAGATAGCCTTGGGGCCTTACTGGACCAGAGTGGCAACCGACAGAGCACAATGGAAGCAGTTGGAGGAGGCCTATGTCAAAAGACACACCGAACTTAGAGACATTTTATGGCAGCACAACTATGTACATGATCAATAATTCAAACAGATTGTCAGTTCGAAATAAAGGCTATATTATTATATTATAAATTATTTTCAGTGTTTCCTCTGCCGGACAAGAAGCGATTTCGACAAGCTCTGCACCACCATCGAAACGAACCTGATGAAAGAACCTCAGGCACTATTCGAGATCTGTGAACAGCGGCCGTCACACTGGGGACCTCTGAACAATGATATTGACTTACAAAATACTAACTTATTTACAGGTAAGAAAGTCCATTCTATTTTTATAGACTTTGATATAAGAAAGACAATTCGTTCATCTTTCATATATTTGGTATAATCTATGAATTAAAATCACTGTCACTTGACACAAGTTTCGCAATGATCAATGATGATGCGGTCCAAAGCGAGTTTAATTGTGCTAGTGGATCTCTAGTTTTTTTGTCAGATTGTAGGATCAAGTTTATCGATGGTGCATATTCCGGCCTAAAACCAATCAGTGCTGGTGTTACGCAAGGCTGTGTACTATCTCCGACTCTGTTTCTCTTACATATCAATGACTTGTTGCAATACAATTGCAACAGATTCTGACAGAGACAGTTGCAATTAAATTCTGATTTTGATAAACTAATTAATTTGATTGTGTAAATATTATATATTGTTAATTTAAGCCGTACTAGTTATATTTTTTATCAATATCATTAGTGTAAGTCGTTGTAACAGTGCTTTGACTACAATAAATAAATAAATTGTGTAGAGTCGCGCGAGCCATGCGACGGTTGCTTGTCATATTACCCAACTACGGTGTAGAATAGGGAGGGCATTGTATTTCACCGGTATGTGTGTATGTATGTTGGTATATTCATCTGTTCCCTCATAACTTATAAATGAGGTGTCCGCTGGTTATAAGTACTGTGGTCGTATGTTACCTTGCAGAATGTATTTTGTGATGGTAAGTGGTATACACCCACTGTTGTCATCTGTACACTACCATAAGTATGTATGAAATACATTAAAATATATATTACATGTAAGTTGTTTATTTAATACACGATACATATCGAATAGTTTGTACATAACAATTTTGGACGAGAATATTTTCTTGTTTCTTACTTTTTAGAAGTCTGGTTTTAGTTTTCGAACTTATTTTTTATTTGCTAGTATTCTGCTGGCCCGGGCGCATTATATATCAAAACCTTTACACGACGCGCGCACATCACATGTTGTTCTGGATGTGGTGTGACAATTAGGCCTAGTACAAATAATTTGTAATAGTTAAAATGTCCAACTTAGCAACCATTTCTCATCTTACATCTATGGCACAGAGAGCTTACTGTTTGACAATACGAATGGTTTCTCGCAAAATATTCGTGCAATGCAGATGCCAGTAAAGAACTGTCGTGAATTACATAATATGTGCGTTGTTTACATATTTATAATAAGTTATTCTTCTTACAGAATTTGAGGAAGTGGACAGACAGTTTGATGATTCAGACGAAGAATTCGAAATACTTTAAAGCATGCTGAAAATAAAAAAAGTTGAAACCAATAAAATTAATTCAAGTACGCAGGATGAATACTTATCTATATACACAATTTAAAATGTAATTGTTTTTATTAAACCGTTATTTTAATGTTATGCCATTATTGTATGTATTTGTGCTCATAATAAATATTTGGATCGCATTACGGAACATAATACACTCCTAAAGATACAGCTACGAATATTTCGGCTGAAGTTGTTTCGGATTACCGACTTCTTTAATTTGAGTATGCTGATTTTTCAAAGTTCATGATAACAATGTTATTTAGGTATATACAAGTATTTAGCAGTAATTTATGTCTGACAATGCGTTACCTACGTGTTACATGCACTCTTATCTTAGGCTGAGTAACATACCCGTACATATAATTGGAAATATATTATAATAAGAAACAAAGTGACGTTCGAAAGCTAGTGAACGCGCATTCATAATTGCCGCAATTGTATAGCCAGTGCAAAAGTTTACGCTGAGTGAACCCCAACAGTGTTGCACTAGTTTTTGGCACGGAATGCAATTTCGGCAATTTATAACGCTAAAATACGTGTAGGGTTTTGGCAATAATTGCCGCATAATTCCGCTTTACGAGTGTCAGGTCACTATGGTATATTATCATCTGTTCTGTTATCTAAGAGCGCAAGAGCAGCTTTATTTGAATTTGACGTTCGAAAACTAGTGAACGCTTATTCATAATTGCCGCAATTGTATAGCCAGTGCAAAAGTTTACACTGAGTGAACCCCAACAGTGTTGCACTAGTCTTTGGCATGGAATGCAATTTCGGCAATTCATAACGCTGAAATACGTGAAGGGTTTTGCAATAATTGCCGCATAATTCCGCTTTACGAGTGTCAGGTCACTATGGGATATAATCATCTCTTGTTAACTAAGAGCAGCTGTATTTGCATTATGTTAAATCCATTTTGTATAATAATTGAGTTGATCAAACTACATAGTTGCATGTTTTGTAATTAGAAGCGTATCGACAGCTAAAACTTTTTTGCCCATGTTTTGCTTCCAGTTTTAATTACATTCCTACTTTTTAGTGAGTATCGTTACTTATGCTTTTTCTTCTATTTTCTAGTCAGTTTCATTAAAAGCATAAAGGTACTTAGCTAGTTTGTTTAAATACTAACATCTGGTTTTTCTCTCAATGCCTTGTGAAAGGTAGGAATGCTAAACAGAACAAATACTAGAAAGTTCAGTTTGTTTTCAATCCAGTGCTACTATAGTAACTACCGATTATGTAACAACTTTTTACGATTGCCATGGCTGAGTTTCCTCGACTTATCAAACTGTATGTAGTAATCGAATGTTCATAATTTGCTTGGGTACACAAACAATGTTTTCGTTTCATTTCTTATTGCGTGATAAGAAATTAACGCATTTTAGCTATACCTGGATGTTTAGAGCCAAACAATGCCATTAGTTTTAAATTCGTACAGAATCACAAATTGTAATGTCTAAAATAATTGTTTATATGTAAACTTAGATAGATGAACTTAATAAATTCTTATATCCTTATATTTGTGTTGAGGAGCTTGAGTTCAGATAGACCGAAAAAAAATTAAAATTAGGAACATAATACTATTTGTATTTTTCTACACATGTTAATGCATTAGGCATGTTTTCGCTACTGTACATAAAAACATTTGTAAAATTAAACGTAAAAATTGGTTGGAGCTGCCAAAGATGAAAATATTTTATGTATAAACTCCGATAAAAATTTTGTGTTTTATTTCTAAATTATAGTAGAGCTACCCTCGCGGTTACATAAGCTTATAAAATTATAATAATATTGGATAACGTCCACACAAGGTCTTGAGGTCTCAAACTTGGCAGAGCCTGTACTATGATAATGATGACTGATATACATACTTATATATATTTATTCACTAACACGGGCCAAACATACATGTTCATGCACACCTATGTTACATCTTTCCGGGAAATAAACCGGGACCAGCGGCTCAGAAGGCAGGGATCTACCAACTGCGCCAACCGGCCAGCCATTATGATGAAAGTGTCCTATACCAAATTCCATAACCTAAGGTATACGACCATCACTATTTTAGAGAGCAAATTCACATCCTCGGACAAGATTCGAACCAAGCGATAAAACAAAGCTTTATTCACATATTCCTTTATTATTTACGAACAATTATTATCTTATAACATGTTACATACACTTAGACATTCTGCATCAAATGATAGGTACACTTTGGTAAAATATATGATAATAAAATAAAGAATATCTATTAAGTGTTCACAAATATTTTCGAACTTCATTAAGTTATGTAAAACAGAATTGAGATTTGAGACATAGTAAACATACTAAAAGCCTGAAGGCACCTGGGGCTGAAAGAGTATTCGCAAATTGTGAAAACTATGTATACACTTGTTATTTCTATCATTTGGCACTGTACAAAACAACTTGTTTAAAATATGAGTATGTACGCAATACAAATAAACGCATAAGTCTAAAATGAGTTTAGTTGAAGCATTGGCAATTGGATTTGTGTAGAATCTTAATTAGAAAGAGTATAATAAAGTTGTCATCGATTGACTTTGGCCCCACAAGTTAGAAAAGTTCATTGATGTCAATAGGCCTTTTTATGTACTTTACTAGCATTGTACTTTTATAACATGTTACAAAAATAAACGGTTATTGAAAACAAAACATAATAATTCAATTAGATATGACTAGCACCACAGGCAAACAATAGAGGTACTTTGTGAGTGAATAAAGCTACTATAAAAGCTAGTATATCAAATGCAACAATAAGAATTAAATTTTCCACGGACATAATTTTAACATTGATCACACACTATTATACACATTTATTAGTTACTAAAAGTGTATGTCTTCTATTAAGAATAATTATTAGGTTATATATATTTATCTCATTTAATATCAATATCACACCAAGGGCAAAGTTTTAAGAAATAAATACACATATTTATGGTAACCACACATTACAATTAATAGATTTAATGACAATCTCTATTTGCACATCAAGTAATAATCTTTTAGGTCACTTCTAACCAGAAATGTATTAATAATTATGCAAAAAATTGCAGTTCTACGAACAACTGTTCACATCACAACCATCCAAAATTTTGAATTTTTAAAATATCTGACACTAAACATTACAACAACATTCAAAAATATAAGTTGCTTCACATATAAGCAATATAATTTTCCTACTGGACGTAACTATTTACATTTAAAAATACTATGGCCGGAGTTCATCCACAAACACAAGGGATCCATTGTTGGGGCAGCATAGCCGATTTATAAGAACTTTACAAAGGAACTGAGTGAAAATGGTTCAGTTAACTTGAATGATTTTATGGCACAGATATGAGAGCTCACTTTTCCAAACCTATATTATGTTCACAGTACACAGCCATTTTATGAAATCTCATGCTCATGCTTGCTTATATTTCTGTAAATATAAAATGGGATTAACGTTACGGTGAGAGTTGGTAGCCGACTACATGAAGACACAGCAAACGACGTGTCGCAGACAACACTGTCGCCCGACCGCAGATCAGTAGTGCCGCTCGCGGGTACCAATCTGCCTCGTAAAACAACTTAAAAACTTTTAAACTAAACCTTTCATATCGCTTTTCAAATGGTTGATGCCATGTGCAATTGCCATCTGATTCTGCAGTCAGGTTCGAAACCATGACTGCAGCGACATGAAGCGACGTGTCGCGGCGACACGAAGCAACGACACGTCATCTGCTGCTGCTACATGTAGCCGGCTACCAACTTGCAGCTTTAGTACAATGACAAGTGCACTAAACTCATGACAGGAATAAAATTTCCAAGAAGCCAAGACAATTGTCAATTGTAATTAGAACTATGTCTAAGTTAATTTATCCTCTCACCTGTCGATTGTCATGAAATTTCTATTGAGTGTGGGTCGTTTGACAGATGAAGTATTATAATCCAATTTTATTATTACAGTACACAAGCACAGCAATCCTAACAAATATTTTCAACATAATATACTATTGCCACTTAATTTCTGCAAAGGGAAATTTATATTACACATTGTAACAAAGTAGCCATTGTCACAAACTACTTGATGTGTACTCAATATTGAACTCTGGCCAACCACATTAAAATATAATGATTAGTTAAACTACCATACCTGTCAATTTTGGATTCATCGCAAGTTACAGTACAATTTATGTGTGTATTGCAGTTATTAATTATTAATTTTTAATTAATAATTAATTAGTAAATTACATTGCAAAAATAGTATATTGTACTTGTATTTCTGCATCCATTTCACTAGTCATGTTAATGACGCCCTTTGTCAGCTAATATATTTGAAATCTTTTTGTTTAATCCTTTTACATATACAGTAAATATGACGAGTTAAAATCTCGCTTTGGTATAATCATGAACATTGTTTAATAAATTCATCCAAAACATTTTTGTTTCCAGTAAGGACTATTCTCAAAATTTAAATAGCTGTGGATGATGATGAGATTCTATTATTTAGAAAATTTATAACTAGAACTGTTATATTATCAACAGAGCCCCTGTAATATGCTTGCAGTGTTAAACTTTTGGCACCAAAATCAGGTTCATCTAATCTTTCTTTGATAAACTTGACTGCTTCTTCATTAGTGAATGTGTCCCATAAACCATCTGATGCCAGAACTAAGAACATTGGTTTATGGTCATCAAGGTTAAAAGTCAGGATATCAGGGTCTGCAATGACAAATTTCTTATCCTTAAGTGGATAGTCACCCATAGCACGAGATGTAGCCAAGATTCCAGCCACTCGCCAAACTCCATTAAATGCTATGTAGCCACCTGCAGCTTCAATCCTTTTCTGTTCTCGGACCTAAAATATGGAACTGCATGTTTACAATATATTGCACAGATATAAAATTTAAAAATAGACTGGAATGCTGCTAAAACAACATACCTATAAACCCATGGCTTGGCATGATAAGTTCCACTTACTAGATCACAAACTATAAAAAAATGATTTACCTGTTGTGGTTTGTGATCAAAAGAGACAGGTATAGCATTGCCTCGAGAATCACACATTACACCTCTGGAGTCACCAACATTTGCTACAATTAGGTGGTTGGTCTCCATTATAGCAATAAGAGCTGTAGTACCAGCAACATCCATAGAACGTTTTGCTGCCTCTACCAGCAGCCTATCAGCAGCCAGCACCTCATCTGTTAGTAGTTTGCCATAATTGATCCTCCCCTTATCTATATAGCTAGACAGCGGAATATTAACATTCTTTACAGGCACAGAAGTAGGTCGCACTTCCCGAGTTATAGGTCTAGCTTTTGATAACTGGGCTAACAACATGGGGTCAGTAATTTCTTTAGTAGCAGAATCATCAGCAGTGCTAACAGATTTTTTAAAGCTACTTTTCTTTTCTACCGATACTCTGTTGTCTTCCTTTGATTTTGTCTCTTCTGGTGTTTCAGGTGGTGGGTTACTGATGACTTTACCATCCTTGACTGCATTTAGCTCAATGATCTTATTAAACAGATTCTGTATGAGGTGATCTTTGGCGTAGTTGGCGGCAAATTCCCCACCGTGACCGTCGAATATAGCAAATAATGAGATACCAGTATCGTGAATGTTTTCATTAATAATAAACCTGTCTTCCATGTGCATTCTTCTGCCCTTAATTGCATACACCGCGCTCAGTGTTCCCTTCAATTCCCAACTTTGCTTATCAGCGTCTGATCCCTCTAGTAGTTTCATCCGTTGAACTGCGCTTATGGGACTCAACGCTTGAGATAGCCTGCTCAACATTGTGCGACTCCATAGCTCTATAGTTTGAAGGTACATAAAGAATAAAATAATGCCCAGTGTGAACAACAATACTTCTGATCGTAGTAAATAAAGACGCACCATCTTCCATAAATAGCTCACAGGAGCATCAAGGGGAGCGCTATTTGAGAAACGAGACACTATTTTCATGAAAGATTGGTATGTTTGGTGCAATACTCTGTCCTCTAATTCGTCTTCCATGTCCTTGAGATGTACGATAAAAATCTTTACAATTACACGTTAAAATACACTTTTTGTAAAGTCAATACATTTCATAAAATCTTTGCAAATATTCGGTTCAATTCTGTTCTGCAAGCAATCAGCAACCACAGATAAAACGGATTATTTTTAAATCCAAGCAACGAGCAGTATTGCCAGTAGTGATTGGATATTTAGAACGCGGGGATGTCGAAAAAAGAAAGAAATTCACTGTAAAGGAACGCAAATAGTACATATTATTCAATATTATTTATAAATCGATGAACGTTTGCAGTAAGATGAAAAATATGTTAGTTAGTCACCATTTTGCAGACGAAACATCTTTTATATTATATTTGCAGAGATTATTTTATCAGTATTACCCAAACAGTACAGAATTAAATTAGTAATAAGCTAACAAGTAGAGGGCAGTTTGGTTTTAAAAATACACTGCAATATTAGACACAATACAGCCACAGAAACGCGGTCGCTGCGCACCAGATAATATTAAGTATTTTTGTTTATTTGATCAGGCAAGGGATTCAAAGGTTCTTATAATAGGTGTGCCAGCCGGTGGCGCTGTCGCTAGTAGTGAATCATTACCACATATCTACGAAGAAATAATTGTCAGGAAGCATAAATCAGAACAAATTTCACACAAAAAGTGGCCCTTCAAATCAAAACAACGTATGATTCCAAATACAAATTACTTCCGAGGTTACAAATAGACATGTTCGGTGATTGGTTTAAATTCAGAAGGAAAGCAGGGATTGGTTTACGCGCGTGCTGCAACGTCTACAATGACAGCAGAGTCATAGCGGCGTGGACGATGTTATGCGACAAGTGGACTGGACCAACTCAATAATAAATCAATCGTAAATCTCGTATGTCTCGCGAAATATGATTAATTTAAGTTTTTGTCTAGAAGACATTAGAAGAGATTCTTCGCAATGTAGTAAAGAAAGATTATGAAACATTTTAGGCTTATACATTTTACCAAAAAAAAATAAGTCGTTATTTGCCAGCTGGATGTTTTTCAGTGGTCACAGAATACCTTCATTATCAATTTAGAAAATTCAATCAATTTAAAGAATTACTTTAGAAAAGCACTGTTGATATTACTGACAAATTATTTAGCAACTCAGCTAAACCACTTTAAAATTTGCAGCGGGTGAATTTTCATTAGCTTGAAAAATTAAACGTGCTTTAATTTGACCAAACAATGAACTGTTTTTTTAATGCTATATAGTTACATATATTACATACCAACTGTAGGCAATCGTTTATTGTTTATAGTCTGTAGTATTTCTTTAGAGCGTAAACGCTTTGAATTCGCGTTTTTGCTGAGCATTTGAAGGGTCACATAATAATGATTGATATACTCGTAGTATATTATGTCAATTATTCTTACCTGATGTAATAGAACATTATTTGTTTAACAAGTTCAAGTTCCACAGACTACATTTAGAAATTGTTTATAAGTTTGTTATTGCCGAGCGGTTTCTACACACACACACACGTTTTAAAAATCAATCATAAAACCGGTCGCGCCAGTCACGAATCGTCAGACGCGGCTGAGGCCTCTTAGAGAGAGGTCAGAGGACGTATCGCTTTGACGCCCGCGCTTACACAACTAAATATTAGTGCACTCAAAACTTCCTGATACTTATTGAGGTAACATTTGTAAGTGGGATTCTAACAAATAATTTTATATGACATCTAGTGCATCAACAATAGAAATTTCATTGTTATAATGACATCGACCCTTGAGGGGCTAGTATTTTGGTATTAACAAAATTTCTTATGCTTATACTTGGTATCCAGGAATCCATGCTGGAGCCGGAAACTGGTAGCAGGAACTATCTGATGGTTAATAGTAGTCACACCGTGTTTGGGATCGTATGAATCGTCTCATATAGCGATACCTTTTTTCTAGCAGGTGACCAGGACTTGATGCTGGATCCAGAAACTGGTAGCAGGAACTATTTGCTATTCTCATCTCTTTTTGGTAGGTACATGAGTTAAGTCTTACTTTTTTCTAGTCAATGCTCTTGTAGATAACATGTAGGTACTTGATTAATAATTATCATTTTATGTTAATTAATGTCAATATTAAAAATAAAATGTGTCCTGCGTGATATTTTATTTCACCTTTTTGACCTACGTCTATTTGTGACATAAAAACCAAAGTAGATAAAAATGTTCCAAATATTAATGCGCGCTATTTTGGTCAAGCGGGCAACTGCCGCATGGCGCGCTAGTAGCGAGTTACTTACGTAACTCGCTAATGTAAAATACCTAAACTCGCGTAGCGCTGCGCAGAATAAAGGCTCTTAAAGATGTTGATGTTTCTTCGGGACAAATCATCAGATATTTTAGATAACATAATTTAATAAACAGTAGGTACTTACTGTACCAACTGGTAGGTAGGTACTGCAGTTTTGTGTAACATGGTCTATAATTTTTTTATTATGTATAATTTTATTATTTTCAGTCAAAATTAACGTACATAACTATGCTGGTTTTCACAGGCAGTCATACACTTGTTTTTCTAGCTTAAGTGCAGCTAGGCACTTATCTTGCCGCGTTGAATCGGCAAGCAAGCGAGAATAAAACATAACAAGCAAAACCATTGCACATTACATACATTTCAATCATTAGTCCTGAAGAAAAAAATACATCCTTAATTAAATAAAATTGACTGACTTTATTTTGCATAGTATTGACCATCTCGATTTGTTAACGTATTTGAACATCTTTGGATAATTATAATTTTGCTATTATTTACTAGTAAAAGTGATCCCTGGACATTTAAATCGTGTATTGTTTCTGCACCACTTCACAACGAATGCTGGCATGATGATCCACAACTGAAGTTTACAATGATAAAAATGAAAATGTAAGCGAAGATTTGAAGTGTGCTCGCTTGCAAGTAAAATGTCCGACTGATGACCGACTGAACACGACTTTTAAGCCCCGCCTACTTGAACACGACTTTTGTTGGGTCATTTTTTTAACGCAGTTACTGTTCCTGACTATTATTTCTTCGTAGCCACATATACAAAAACGAACGAAATGAACGCACCCAAGATGGGAACGAAAAGGGAACGCATAACCGTCAAATAGAACGCAAAATGTTCCAAAAGGAATGATCTGGCAACGCTGGCAACGAGAGCCTTTAGATATAGTCTGATTAATCTATGAACGAGAGCGAATTTCACAGACCTAACTAACAGATGTGGCCTAGATGTGGGCGAAGTGATTCAAAGAGCATTATACAATACCAATTTATACTTAATACTAGAAGTGATTTGATTCTTTTCTGTTAGCTGTTAGGGACTAACTAATCACTGGCAGCACGGTGCTGCCAGTAGTGGTTAGCCGGGGTGGTTCCATTCCAGCTGCCTTCCAGTAAGCGCCGTCAAGACAATGTTCACGACTATGGTGTTAACTTTGGGTTGATGTTTGTAATGTCCTACCCAAATGGAACGCTTTAGTGGTCGCGAAAAGCACGTCTAGCATAATATTAATATTTTGATAGTGATAGCTCGCAACTACCGCAAAAACCCACCTTCCATCTGCGAGCGTTGTAGTTAAATCATGATTGTTATCGGTATCGGTGATGTCATCGATGACGTATCGAGCTTATTCACGATGATTGTGGCCTTGCAAGGGAACGAGGCTGTGCGAATGACGCGATAGAATTCGGCTCATAAAGGAACAAGACCTAGTTAGCTGTAGGCAAAACGAAAGATTTATGGAATCTTGGGCCTTACTATGATCTCTGAAAGCAGGACTTCTCGACAACTGCCCGGTTTATTCGTACCATGACAACTTTAAAGCAGGCCTGCCCGGGCGAATTATTCAAGAACCGCATAAAACCGTTCACCTTTTTTTTGTATGGACTCTCGTTAACATGTCGTTCTAAATCCACTCAATTTATTCGCTTAAAAACGTCTAGCCATCTGCAATGTTCATCAATGTTGTTTAAAGTAAATTGTTAGAATGTCAAAGTCAATATTATCCGTTCACCCTTGAGAAAACAATATTCAAACAGTTCACCTAAATGAGCGTCATGGTATGATTTCATTCAAAACTATTTATGTCAGGTTTTAAGAACTGCACAGAACTTGCATGGTTTTTACGAAGATGATAGTAAGGCCCCTGGGGCATAATATTTCAACTGCTGATGGATGGCATCCTATACTTATATCCTATAGTCTATGGATGTAATGCCTAATGAGCCTAATCTGTGTATTGCATTGCCTGTGCCTGGTGCCTGCCTACTAGAACTTTCTACCTTGCCTTAAAAATTAAAATTATTTTTGTTGGTATCGGTCGGTGCCGGTGGAATATTTATTATTTTATGGGTGGAATGGTGGAATATTCTATTCATGTCTGTATCTAATGTAAAATTTTAAACAATAATGCCCTGTTGTGCAGTGATTACATGCAAAAATAATAGCAGTTCCTATAATTTATCTCATGGTGGTATTTCGTATCATCGGTAAGTATACACGGCTATTTACAGAACACGAATGTATACTATATGCCGGCTGGATACAAAACAAAGTAAGCAATGAAAAATAAAATAAAGCTGCTACGTACAAATGTATATCAATATTTAAAAATAATCATAACATTCATCTATGATCAAAACTGGAAAATATAGATGAATAGGATGCTCGCGTTCTAGAAATACTTTTGTGGATATCACTAGAATGTTCAATCCGAGATTGAAAGAATAATTATTCTGGTTCTCGTTCATAGATATTTTATGTAAACAAAAGAGGTTAACAGAGCAAAAAACGTTTAGTGGAATAGGTTTACGCTTATCCAAATTTATCTTAGATTATTTATTTAGTTATTAGAACTATTTTAGCGACTTCAAAAAAGGAGGACGTTACTATGGTCGACTATGTATTTTTTTGTGTATGTTAGCCGATAGCTCTCCACCGATTCTCAAAATGATTTTTATGTTTGGTAGAGTGGACCGAGGTGGTCCCATTTACATTTCATGAAACTCGGTACAGCAGTTTTGAAGTCAGGTACACTCCAATAACCGAATCGTGTTTCGCCTATTTTAATGATATCATCATTGACGGTGAATGACAATTGATCCCGTAATTAGCAAGGGTCACTAAAAAAATTTGAAACATTTCACTGATGTGTAGTTTTTTTTATTGATAAAAGTAGGCAGACAAGCGGGCGGTCCACCTGATTGAAAATAGTCACCGTCGCCTATAGACGTTTGCAACACCAAGATCGTTACCAACGCGCTGCTGACCCCTAAGAAATTTCACATTTTTTGTGTTGAAGTCGGTTCCGATTTTTAGGCAAAAAAATTTAATCTAATATTTTTGTAGCACATAATGTGCTGCCTAAGCAGTTTAATGCAAAAAAACTGTAAGGACCTGTTACTGTGTGCTAACGACGCGGCGGGACTGCGGGACTCGTGGAACTGGACGATGCGAAGGCGCGATTATTGTACATAATAATTATGGTCTAATAGCTTCACCCCTAGTGCCGTTACGCCCTACGCAATTAAATATTCGGGACAATTTTAGATGTCTTAGACAAGTTCTACGAACCAGAGGTGAATTAATCTTTTCAAGCTGACGAATTTCCCAAACGGGTACAATTGCAAGGAGAAAACTTGCAAGAAATTTTTGCCGCGATAAGTACCTAAACTTTATATGCTAAGTGCTAGTTGTCGGATATTAGGGGGCAATTACGCGACAGACTTGTTTTGGGAGTGATAAACGTTCATGGTGGGAGTTGTTAAAAAAAGAACTGACATACGAGACGGCACTACAGATGTGTGTCAAGCATAGAGCAACACGGGCCGTCCGGCGGACCGGGTTGCTCTATGGTGTCAAGCATCAAGTCAAGACAATATACCTTCTCGGGCGCGTATTGCATTTCCGTGTTCATTAGGAGGCAGTGCGCCCTTGAAACACGCACGGGTTTATCGCGCTAACTGCCTTTACGAACTCGTGTTCAATTCAAGGCCCGTGCTCGATACATGCTCCACCTTTTGAAATGTTTTATTTTATAGTTAAAACATTGCCGATAACGGTGCCTAGTTGATTATCTAGAACGAGATAGTTTTCAAAGCCCGACTTCATATTATGTTCGGTTACACAGACAACATCAATGTTTAAATTTCGTTAAAATTTTAGTTCATTCAAACATACAATTAAATTATTAGCTTTACTTCATATTCCTGCTATATTTTGATGCATGATACAAATATATTTACTTACCTACAAAAAAAACTATTTATAAACGATTTTGCTGCTCGATTATATTCGAGTTTTCGTCATTGTAGGTAAGCAGCGTTTGAGGCACGTTTTAGTTCGTCGATACACGAAGAAACATTGTAAATTATGGAACGCAGGCCGGTTTTATTTAACATTTCGGAGAGCCTATAGAACATCGTATTGTCGTATGAAAGGCAAGCATTACAGTCAAATATATGCGTGTAATTATGTGACATGTTGTCTAGATATAATAGCTTATTAAAACTGTCAATTCTATAATTAAATAAATCAAGATAGCTGTTAGACCCATTGTTTTGAGAGTACTTATAAGTAGGTACATATCGGTTAAAGATTCTTCAAAATCAGACAGGAATATTGTGGGTTTCCATTCCATACACTTTTATTTCAAGACCTCGATCGATCTCGATCGCTTTTATCTGGCAGTAAAGCATCAGGGATAAAGATATTGAATGGTTTATTATTTGTTAGGATATCCGCCATAATGAAAAATAATATTAACATATATTTACGTCTGTGCAAAACATAGAGTCCTTCCATTGGCCTGTATACCAGGAATACCAATTATTTACAAAATAGTTTTGTAGTGGCCACATTACAAAGGTGATCCTAGAAACGGAGGACTTAGTGGTTAAAGGACATATAGACACGCCACCCACATTGTGGCATAGACTAATTATTAAATACTAAACACAATCACACTAATATTATAAATGCGATCATTTGTGAGTGAGTGAATATGTTTGTTACTTCTTCACGTAGAAACGGCTGGACTGATCATTGATGGAATGGGAATTGATAGACAAAGTTTATACCCAGGACACTTTTAATCACGATTCACAGGGATCGCGAAACTCAATCAAGAAACTAAACTAAACTAGGAATCTAAACTTCAATTATGGTAGTCTTTTTCCGTTAATTCTTACTAAAAACAAAATGCATGTAACACATAGCAAGACATTTCTAAATAAGTATAAGATTTAAATTAAATTTTGGGTATGTTTACGTTAGTTTAGCGAGCGCCAAGTTAAGTGACGACTAATCTGCTTAAAAGATACCCACAATTGAAGAGAAATAATTATCTAATTTTAGTGTTGTCATTCGGAGGTCATCGGAGAAGTTACACTAATTTGCATTTCAGCCTAAGGCAAGTACCTAATATCAATCGCCGATTATCTCGGAGTTTAACTTAACGAAGCTTATATTTGATCTACAGAATAAACCCTTTATATCAATGGCATATTACTGGTCGGTTAGTTAAACTGAGTTTAATTATTTTAAGTGTAGAAACACTTGTCGAATTGTGTATTGTTATCGGTCAGTTGTATAAAAAAATACTACTATTTATGACAGACGGCAGCGCGGCGACAGATTTTTTTAGTTTCTACTATATAATATTCCTTCATAGAGAATTTAATCACTTCGTTGATCCATAAGTATAATATTCTCCTTTCAAGTCTTATTATGATGAACAATAAAAGCCGAAAGCCAAACAGCTGATGAAAAATAGCCATTTTGTTTTTCCTCTGGTTAACTCTACACGGCAGTTTAATTGTCCTCCATAGAAATAATAAATAGTCCTCCCTCGACCGATTAAAGTTTTTGATGGTTTAAACTCACATTCATAGATTCACTGCCATTCGTATTACGAAATAACCGTTATAGATGGTTTGAACTAAGAATCATGTAGTGAACTGCGGATGATATTATGGGCCTTAACAGAATAAGAACTGCCATATTTCAGACTGTTTTAGAGAATGCTCACGGAATCGACATCAATGTTTTCAACTTGTGTTGAAAACGCGGGCAGGGCGGGCAGTAGCGAGTATAGTTATAACCTTATAGTTATATCCTTATAGTTATAACCTTATAGTTATAACCTTATAGTTATAACCTTATAGTTATTTTAAATTTAACGTATCTACGTTATGCCCTATCTGTTTCAATTGTGTATGAGGACACCGACCAATTAAGCATACCCACACCAGAGGCAAACCAAAATTGAAATGTAACCACATGCGAAGTAAGTTCCACAAAAATACACTTTTACAGTACCGAAATTAACTAGAATAAACATCAATATTATTAACAACCTAACTTATCCAAGTTTGACAAGAATAAATACTGGCTCAAATTGCCGCCGCGTGCTGGCTCAGGCGCACACAGAAAATTTCGATACACGTGTAGGTATAGCACAAATTGCCATAAATACAAACATTATCGTCCGAAAGCCCACGGGCATTCGAATGGTGCCGTGGGCATATCGGTGTCGTCTCCGATTTCCGCTAACATTATATTTTAATTTAGTTAGTACACATTATTCTTCCTTGGCAAATGTAAAAAAAATTTTAATATTATTGTGGTTTTGGCAATAAAATCTATTTAATTATTATTTTTACCTAAAATTTCATAATTTTACAAGCACCGATATCGGATCTGATAATGTAGAATCGTTTTTTGGACTTTTTTCAAACCTTGCGTTATAACTTTGCATTTTAATTTAAAAATTTTTTTTACCGATGTTATTTTAAGTTTTGATTGTCTAGCCGGAGTATATATATATATATATATATATATATATATATATATATATATATATATATATATATATATATATATATATATATATATATATACGAATACCTACTCATAATTGATCCAGCATTTTCATATTTGTTGAAAAGTGAAGTACTTACCTAGATTATAACTTGAAAAGTAAGTGTTGTTATAGATATGGCGTGTTACACCTCAGCCACGTTAATGATAACATTACAGAGCCTCCGCGCTACATTATTATTAGTTATATACCTCCTACTCCATAAGAAAAGGTAGTTAAGCTATAGAAAATCTTTGAAGTTACTATATAAATATCTTGGGGCACTATATTTTCTGGTTATACAAAGGTTCATTAGACGGATTTCACGTTTTCTATCGTGAAAGTGAAAAAGCACAAGGTGCAATGAAATGACTTCGGGGTTGGTAGTAGGCCTCCTGATCTCTTTACAGGTAAACTTGAAGATGTTGTCATTTCAGTTTCCCAAACGATCTTGACACGAAAACAGAATGGATTTTAGCGACAGGAAGGCAGAATTGGAACCCTGGAAAAACCGCGACGATATGTTCGATACATTTTGAACCACACGATTTTGTTAAAAAGGACGGTGGAAGACATTATCTCTATCCTGTAGCTGTACCTTCTCGGAACGTGTTTTCATTTCAAGAAAACGTAAGAGTTGAACGCAATACTTATCCAATTATAAGAAATTCGCTAAGTACAGTACAGTGGCTTGATTTAAAACTCATACCTACTAATAATTTTATGTAGTAAGAAATACTGTACTAAATGCTCTATTTTTCTTTACAGTTTGGAAGTCCAAACGGAATTGCCTCGCAGAACTCAATAAATAGCCGTATAAATACAATCGAAGTCGAAATAACACCTCAAAATAGTGTTATTGTAAATTCTGAACTCACACAACAGATTAACAGTTTTTATGACAGAAACACAATACTTGATCCATTGTATCGAGGAACGCATGACGAGGATAAAAGAATTATAGAATTAATGCAAGATAAAATAAGTAAACAAGAGATAACGATAAGAAAACTTAAAGTGAGAAATTATAGGTTAAAAAAGAGGTTATTTTCATTAAAGTCCATGGAGGGATAAAAACACCAATTCTTAGCAATGTTTTACGTGATCAGTTCTATCTCTCTATATCCGATTGGGAATTTTATTGTTCTAGACTAGAGAATAAAATGCATGGGTGTTACGGCGAGATACAACGGAGGGCCTACTAGCTTAGCTTGAAAATTAGCATAAGTTTAACGTAGGGGAACCTGTTGTACCTAGGAAAGTTTATTTGAAATCTATTTTTTATTGCGATTTGACGTATTTTTCACAAACTATATTATATAATATATAATGTGCATGTTTTGAAAGGTAGATTATTTGTGTATTCGCTCCCAAAATGTCAGAAATATATTTCGTACTTACATATGTTTGAAATGTTAAAACAAAAAGAGCAAATAATGCCAAGGTACAACACACCCTATGTACCTAGGACGCATCGTAAATTTAGGTCTAATCTAAATACACTATTAACTTTTTTTTACCAATAAAAGATAATTAGGTAGTACACGTTTTTTTATACGAGGCATATTTAACAGAAAATATTTAGCAAATTCTGATCAAAATCAAAATAGTATAAATATTTTTTAGCAAAACACAAATCAAATTTTGATACAAAAGTTTGTCTTGCTTGTTGGTCAAAAATTTGTCATTGTCGGTATCGTTAGATGTGTCACTCAGTGAATAGTTTATATAATCTTCAATGGTTTCTGTTTCTGATAGAATTCTTCTTATTCTTCTGTTGCATTATTGGCTCCGATTTTATTCATTAATCTATTTATTGACAAAAGATTTGTGAATTCTACTTGATTAGATTTAGTAGAAACATGTTTTATAGGCTTTATATTTTTAATTTCTTGCTTTTTAAGTGTATCTGTCAAACTTCTAGATCTTCCTTTTTGTCTTCTCTTTTGTGTTTCTTTACGAGGTTCGGCTTTTAGGTGAGTATGGGTGGTATGCCAGTATTTTTCAAGTCATTTAGAGTCAATCCAAATTGCAACTGTTCTGCATCTTTAATATATTCAACCAGACTACGTTCCTTGTCAAGATAAAAAACTTGATTTACTGCAAGATTTTCATGTAACTTACTAACATCGTTACCTATTTCTATACAGTGCTTTAACTCGTCCGCATCAGGACAAAAAATAACAATAGATTTATGAATGAAACTTGCCTCCCAATAGATTAAATGACGATGCAAAGCTATTCTTGGTAATCCAAAATGTTTGAAAGCACCGAAAGTAGAGCATTTTTTCTCCTTTATAATTTTAATAGCACTGGATGACCAGTATGCGGATATGAATCCGCATTAATAGAGGCGTTCTTTTATTCTTGTCTTTACTTCTAGGCCTGCTTTCTGAAATATTACACTTATTTGATTCGGAATATATTACACAAATGTGAAATAATTTTAAAAAAATATTCTCCTGGCCAAATTACAACATCTAGGTTGTACCTTGGCCGCGGACCATGGTACAACTGATCGACAGTGACCGAGGCCCAACACTGCTTCAACTTCAAAAAAAACGGTGGATTTCATATATTTTAGGTTACTATAATCGTAAGTTTATTATTGTTTTAGCACTTGTTAAAAAACCGATATCATATAAAAATGAAGTGACTATTAGAAAACGTTTAAAACTAACAGACATCAAAGTATATTGAAATTACTTACGTTATTCGCCCAAAAAATTTAAAATCGAGAACACCTAACACCGGCAATGGCCGCTAAATAAGCTACTAACTTCACATTGGATAGCCGGTAGTGACGTACCAAATACCATAGCCAATAGAATTTAGCATAGCGGGAATATTTGAAACAATTCAAATGGCCTAGGTACACAGACCACTAACGGCCGTTTTCAATATTCTATCTGTCCATAGTTTTCCTTACTACCGATAGAAATTTGACACATCCATACCTAAAGTGTCAATTATCTATCTCTAGTAAGGTAAACCGACGATAGATTGGTTATTGAAAACGGCCGTAGACGTGCCAAGGTTCAACAGGTTCCTCTAATCGTATCTTTGACAAATACAGAGGCCGTAGCACAAACAATAATTAGCGAAACAGCTTAGATAATTCAGATTTTCAAACGAAAAAGTATTTGTATCGAAAGCGTCAACATGTCATGCTTAGGCGTACAAACTATGAGATATCTGTGTCATAGTGGCCTAAGATACATGACAGTTTGTAATGTTTCACGTTATGTTACACTTACGCAGTTATTCGTGCTAAGTCCACTGTACAAACTATTATTATTACAAGTGCAACTGTGGCACAGATAACTTATAGTTTTACTGTAAGTATATGTTAACTATACTTAGGTTACTAATGCAAATAAGTACCTATTGTAATATTGAAATCTACCTATATATCTATATTAGAAATGGGATAATGAATTACTATGTATTGTATTTACTATGTAGGTATTATGAGCACTATTACCTTGCCAATGTTGCATTGTTTCATGTTCACGAGTAAGTTCAGCGCCATTTTTAATTTGTGACGGCCCTGTTAACACAGGTGCTAGTGTTCCTGCCTTAGAAGCGGGGCCCCAGGTTTGATCTCTGACCTGGGCTAATATTTGTATATTTATATGCAACTGTGTCGAAATATCACTCTTAATACAGTAAATAGCATGTTACTATACGTACCTACCTAATCTACATTTAAGTTACATTTCATAAATTAATCTACCTACCTTTATTGTTTATACCTAGGTTTATAGCAGCAGTCTAGGGTGAAATATAATTTATACCACTCCTGAACAAATATACTTATTAAAACATTGTGCTTATTTACTTTAAGTAGGTCTACTTAAAGCTGTTTGCTTGACGAATCTATTCGCCTTAATATTATCCTATTGTGTAAGACTATGTCGTGAAGTAGAATATTATATCATATTACTTATTAGGTATACTTTCATACTAATGCCGCAATCCGTTATTCGCCCTTACGGTATTGAAGTCTATCTTCGTTTGTCCAATATTAAAAAGCGCGTCACTCACAGCGTGCTAATGAAATCGGACCGGGTAGTTAAAGTCTTAGGTAGTTAAATCTGACATCTGTGACATAGACAGTCCACGACACGACGATTTCTTACAAGAGCAATAGAACTGTGTCCGGAAATGACGTCACTTACGACACATTCGCCCCCTCACACAATATTGGGACACTTTTGACACGGTAATATCATCTATATAATATTACCGTGCTTTTGAACGCGCCAATAGTGTTTATATGGAGTGATTCGGACCGCGCTTATTCCATCAAAGGTCATTGGTCATCATGCGGCCAGACACAATAGAAATTTCATTGTTATAACGACTCTTGAAGGCTTATAGTGTGACTGTCCCTCTATCAATAGTGTAGGTTATGTTGATCTAACAGTGCCATCTAGGGTTTAAGAATTCAATTTTAACTTAAATAAAAGTAATTCAAATTAAGATGGCATTTTAATTTTCATTTATTTAAACTACTACTGTGAATGATGTTATAGTTAATCTTATTGAATAGGTACTGTACTGTATACGCTTTTCATAATCATGGAATTGTTGAGTATTAAAATAAGTAGGTATATTAAATTAATTACATTTTATGCAATGTTTTCGTTTATTTTTCACATTTGTATAAGTACATGTACAGGTTGACTACCTATGACTTGTTGTAAGTATATAAAACTTGATAGATGAAATTATTTGTAAACTTTTAGTGGTCTATATGCTATGATCTCACGAAACGAACAAATAATTATGTTTTGTCAAGTACCTACCTATTCTACAAGTTTTGTATAAAATTAGCATTAAAACTTGGTGAAAACGAGGGGTTACGTAAACGTCGTATTTATCACATTATTCCAGTTGTATTTTTTTTAATAAAATTACTTACGTGACGAGACGGGCATGTTATGTGCCTGATGGTAAGCTAACGCTTGTCCAAGACAATTGCAGTGCCACCCAAAGCTCAGAACTGTATTTTTGCGTAGCAATACACTGCTGTCACAAGTCCTAAGGGTGCTATCAGACCGAGAGCATTCACGCGGTCAGTTTTGCGTTCTTTGTGTTGTATTATATTACGTAGGTATACACCACAGTCTACCCACAGTTGACCGACGTGGTGAGAATTTAACGCCTCCTGTTTGGGTGTATCTAGGTAATGTAATACAACACAATGAACGCAAAACTGACCACGTGAACGCTCTCTGTCTGATAGCACCCTTACACAGTAATGCTTGCGAATTGCAAACTATTGCTGCCCGGTAGAATATCTGGCACTGCGACGGTACGAACCAAGACGGCCTCACAAGAGGCCACTACCTAGTAGTTGGGTTTCCTCATCTCGTACGATTCGCATCCCGACGACGGAAGGAATATTTTTTTTAATACGTCCCCTCGCGTAGTGAAATAATAACTATGACAAGCTTTTAATCACCTAGATCGCTTAAGTGGGAAATTTAGAAAAAATAGACACTACGATTGTAGCAGCTACGGCTAATGTTTTATTAAAAATTGTAACACTAAAGTATTATGCTTCACATTATCTTGTGTCTTTATTATCTTCTTGTATATCTTTTACATTAATGCACTTGCTATGTCACAATTAATATTTGTTGTGGCTAGCGGTGCGAGCATTGATTGTCGATAGGATAAAATTAGCGATAATTGTCGTTTAAAGACAGCCCGCAATATAGCCATCTCAGCTAGAACCATATAGAGACAAGGTAAGATAGATAAGAGTCAGTTTATCGACTCTACAAGTTTACCAGAGGTCCATACTCGCACGGCAGGTGCCTTAAGAACTAGGTACCTTAAGAGGCATTTCACATTTTAATGCGCGTAATCGTAGATTTTAAGCGCTTAATTTACTATCATAGGAAAGATTCACAAATAGTTGAATAATTGAAATAAATAGAATAATCTGTCCTCTTTTCAGTTAATGTACCACATTTACAAGCATAACTTTAATTATTTTGTAGTGACCAATCTCCCGCACCTCGTTTTACGAATTAAATGGAATATAGCAAACTTCAGAGTTCTATCTCTTGTATAAAAACTCATCAAATTAACTAAACAAAAAAATCTATTCATCAGGAATATAATCTTGTTGACACACAGTGTACTAGAATATCGATAATTGATCATCATTATAGAAAAAAAATAAAGATCTTTCGCCAATTTCCACGAATTATATCAGCAGTTTAACACGATTTATTGCGTTAAATAAAGTGTAATTCCAAACTGATATTATATCAAAAAAAAGTACATTCTTCAATTAATCTGATATCAGTTAAAATATGATATTAGCTCTGCTTTGTTAGACACGAAAAAATATTTAACATAAGTCTAAATGATTATAAATTGAAATGTAAAGAAATTGATTGTTTACTCATTCCAAAGCCACAGTTTTTAAAATGAGTGCAAGTATCAAAATATGTTACAGTCACGCTATTCCGTCGTCACTTCTTTCGCCTGTGTAAGCGATGTGCTGGCATTTACCTAAACTTCAGTAGAGTGATTTTGTGAAATGGCTCTTAAGCTGAGTATCCACTAACACAATGTTCACGCACCGGTAGCTCTGC
This sequence comes from Selenia dentaria, assembly GCA_917880725.1. Taxonomy (NCBI): domain Eukaryota; kingdom Metazoa; phylum Arthropoda; class Insecta; order Lepidoptera; family Geometridae; genus Selenia; species Selenia dentaria. The sequence goes on along the minus strand of OU862882.1, from coordinate 8,391,531 downwards.
CATGAGTTTACAACATTGACACCAATCGATGCTCGGTAGCGACTGCCGCGAAAAAATGTATAAAAATGAACAGTGCCACCTTGCGGTCAATTGTAGAACTAAAATTGACAGCGAGTACGCCAATCACAAGCGTGATAGATAGGCGAGATCGATGCCGTGGTCCGTTTTGCGATAATTTTGCTCACAGTGCTATCGTCTACCAAAGCTGGTCCGAGACAAATATCGCGATTTTGACAGCTCGTGGCACTGTAAGCGTGTTGTTAATTCGGACCAGAGTTGTAGCAATAACGTATCATTTGCGCGCGAAAAACAAATTCATAAAAATATCGTACATAGTGTGAAGGTTAACTATGTAGTGTGTGGATTAAAAAGAAATAATGGGATGGACCGACTTTTACAACTATTACATCAAAAAGAAGGGACACCAGTAAATACATTGTAGAAATAAACAAACACCTGTCACTTTTGACAGAACGCTCACGACGATTATGGTGTAGAGCATGGTTCATGTAATCGTCAATATGGCGGCAGTTAAGACGTCATCGATGACGTAGCGTGGGCCATCGTAATCACGCTCACGGTGAAAGGGACCGACTTTTATCGCGCTAATATCGATTATGGCCAATTGGGACCGCAGTGCGAGTATCGACTATAGGTCTATTGATGACATTAATGTTGCCAACTCATGGTAGAGCTATACTTCGCATTCCAGTGGGCCTACCACAAATAACTGCGTAAGTGTACCGTAACTTATTCTTATTCGTTTTGGGGGCGATGAGGCCTGCATTGACATACCGCTTGGGGTGTTTTGTGCAATGTAACGTAACTTATCGTTCACAAACTATCATTTATCTAGGACAACTGTGACACAGATAACTCATAGTTTGTACGCCGATGCGTAACGAGTTGACGATACGAATACTTTTTCGCAAATTATTTGTGCGGCAATAAGGAAACCGCGAGTGCCGGAACACATTATATCTAGGAGATAATGGTGTAAGGTCCGTGAAAAATAAATACAAAACAGTTTTTATAAAATGTATTAAAACCGTGAAATTTAGAATACAATAGGTAAGTATAATATGAGGATACAAAAAGTCTTGCTATTTCATGCAACGACTAGGTTATTACAATGGAAATTATAAATTATATCTACAGACAGAATTTCAATAATTTATTTAGTATAATATTATTGGCATGATGTACACAGCCTTATATATACATAACGAATATTTTGTTATTAATACCTATTATTATTGGTAGAAAGAAGACGCTTGTTCAGAACACCAAACCAAACTAGTTAACTAAAATCTATTTTTAGTAAATTGTGGTAGTTCTCCTAAAGCCCAAACACGTATAACGCTTGCGAATGACAGCTCCTAAATTTGCCACTTGTAAAAGGTTCCATTATGGTTGTTTAGTGCAAATTGCAAATTTAGTAGTTTCGTGCTCTCTAACTAGTCTGAACTGACGTAAAACTACCATTGAATAGAATGGTAATATATTTCGAATAATTGTGATTCTAAGTGTACGATTGAGGATTTTATACAAACAAAATAAGAACTGCCATACACTGTTTAGAGAAGTTTAGTTTAGTGTACGCAAAACCGATTCAATGCCAATGTTTTACTTTAATTCCAATGTTTGGTGAAATGTGTTTAAAATAGAAAATTGTTTTCCATTAAAATATATACTTAATAACATGAAATTTATTGCGACACGTATCAATAATTAATATCACGATCCAATCAGTATAGTGACGTTTTACGCTTCTAGCATCTCGATTCATAAATGTATTGAATGATTATGCAGCTAGCTGCCTGATTTTGTAACGAATTTTATCAACTTGGCTATCCATTGATCATTCATATTATAGCCAAGGACAAATTGATTCACATTCATCTCTAAACAACATAGTTTTACCAGTAACATTCCAAGTCTCAAAATTATTGTTTATGATAATAGAAAGCTTACAAAATCGGACAGCAAACTGCCTTAAATATCGAGAATTTATTGCGCATGTGGGTTGACTAACGGATTGGAGCTTTGAAAACAATACTGGGGACACAATTTTAACTATGCTGATAGCCACAAGTCACATTTAATATTTTATGTGTCTCATACAATTTTTATATTATGTAGTATCATATTATATTAAAAAATTAATAATCTGAAATATATATGTGAAGATATACCTACATAATAATATGTGTAATACCTAATTAGGTATTAGGTATCAGAAGAAAAGGTATATTTACTGTGTAATTTTTTTGAGTTCCTGATATTTTGAACCCAATGGTTATGCTGTGTACACGCCAAAGAATTGTTGTTCGAACGGATACCGTTAGTTTCATGTGTCATGAAACAATACATAGATATGCGAGTGAAAGGCGCACTGTAAGCATAAATCGCAACAGAAAGATCGTTTTATTTGTTCTTAGTGTCGTAAACCCACATAGACTTCAGTTGCCTCGTGATCATGGCGCTTGCAACAATGCCGAATATCGGGAACTCAAAAAGAATTACACGGTAAATATCCCGTTTCTAATATTAACTCTTGTAAAAGTGAACGTGATGGAATACAACTTATATAAACTATGAAATAAATACACTGTAGAATAAATGTAGTATTATTGTTCCAATTTTATTATTGATATTCACACTCGTGTATTATAAATAAACAAAACCCATTAAAGTGCATTAGCGTATTTTCAATGACAACTTAATTAATTGTGCTGGCGTAATAAATAATTATGTCAGGATTGTTTGTGCACTATGTTAAAAGGGTGTACCTCTGAACTTCGACAAGTTCAATACTTCGACAAGTCGCTTACTACGAAAAACATAGTTCGACAAGAATTATATATCCCAAGTGGTGCGTTATATCCTTATCGAGGTGTAGGTTAGCCTGATTCTGGAGCTTCGCCGGCTGCTGCCGCGGCATGCTCGCTCGGCTCGCGCGTCGTGTGTTCACCATTCAACTTTTTTTCTTGACATTCACTTTGCTCTAACTAGATACTCCGCTAACTCTGTGGGAGTAATTCATGTCGAATATATGTCCTTGGGCCGAGCACGAAAATCTACTTAAGTGTATCGTTATGTGTATCGTTTACTTATTCAGTACAAACTATGAGTTATCTGTGCCACTGTTGTACTTAATACGTTAACGATGCGATTACGTTACCCTTACACAGGTTTTCGTGCTCGGCCCACCTGTCGAAGTATTAAACGTGTCGAAATTCAGAGGTATACGAATGTTAAAAACAAAGCTACTTAGAGAGCTTCAATACTAATACAGTTTGTACCTAGAAACGAAACCTTTAAACATGATGTATTGCAGTTTTAACAATATAGTATGTCTGTTTAACCTTAGTGTAGGCAGATGTGTATAAACAGCCACATTTTGCCAGTTATGTATAAGGTCCTATGTAATAGAGCTCGAGTATATCGCCATGTCAGTTCCATACTTCGAAATCCTACTGAGAATTTATATTCATAGAATCCTAATAATAAAGCTCTGCTTGACCTGTGGGAATCAAACGCTAAATGTTATGTGGCTTATGCCACTGAACCAATGAAAAATAACTAATTGGTCTTACACAATTAAAATAATACGGTAGACAGACAAACCTTTAAGTACAAGGTACAACAAAATAAATTAAACAGGTATAAAATTTGACATAAACTTTGTTTACAAAATTAATCGCAACTTCTTAACTGAGAACTACTTAAATAAATATAAATGTAATGTTATTAATAATAATTGTCTCATTATATAACAATCAGGTCCCGAATACTGTTTGATCAGGAGCCCCTACCGGGTAAAAAAACCAGCCAAGTGCGAGTTGGACTCGCGCACCGAAGGTTCCGTACATTAAGAAAGTTTCTAACATCTGCTCTAACTAAAATACCAACTAGGTTTAAGGACAAACTTAACTATGCTGGTGGATCCCTAGACGAGAGTTTTTCACCTAATATAAATAATTGCTTTTTTGTTATTAACCCGTTGACTCGCGATTCGCCATATTTGGCCAATAATACAATAGATTTCGCAGAAATCAACCTACTTTTCCAGGAACTGCAACATGTGTGGTTAAACTAGGTACATATTTATGGTTATCAGATATATTTTTTTATGTGCTAAAGAGAAGAGTATGGTATAGCTTTTTGCCAAATTTCATGATTCTAAAGGTCGATTCACACATATCAGTGAAGCCATAGTTCCGTCAACGTGTTCGCTCAGTTCGGTATCAGTGCTACAGTGTTGTGTCAGTGATTCAATTCACACATCAGTACTCAGTTCACGGAGCTTCAGTGAAAACGTGTCCGTCGTCAAGTATCGTGATTGCTATGGCTCTGTTCAATACTGCAGAGCTAGCAATGATGGCTATTGCTTTAGACGAAGAAGAGCAGCATCAGAAAAAAAGAGAAAATGGGTGCATTTGCGCTCCTATTTTCTACCGACTTCCAAAAAAAGGAGGAGGTACTCAATTCGACTGTGTTTTTTATGTTCGTTACCTCATAACTTTTGACTGGGTGAACCGATTCTCAAAATTCTTTTTTTGTTTCAAAGCTGGTGCTTTCCGTGTCCCATTTCATCCCATCACATTTCATCAAATTCACTCCAGTAGTTTTTGAGATACACTCCAATAACTGCATAGAATGGAAGTCGGTATTAAATTTTTCAAACTGTATTTGTGTTCCACAAATTGGTTTTGTATTTCGAATCCATATACTTTGCATGAGACAAATCATACAAAACCCTATTTTCCCAAACCAATTCTATCAATCGCTCGTCCTCCAATTTGTTTTTGATAGCGCGGCGTCCGTGATCCGACAAAAAATATCGTCATCAACGAATGCGTCCGTGATTGCCGTTGTCGGCACTGACACTGAGAGCACTGTGTCGTCACTGACACTGACAAGTGGGGATGCGTTCTTAAAGAATGTATGAAAGAATAGTTCGCACTGTGCCGGTACTGTGTCGGAACTGAGGCTTCACTGATAAGTGTGAATCGGCCTTAAGTCAACTTAAACGGTCACATCTTTTGATCCCGCTGTCTTATAAGTTTCATTTTCCACAGCTGAAAGAGACCGTAGACCCGAGCATTTGGAATACATTTCAACTCGATACCTCCTGAGAAAATTTAATGTGGCAGAAACTATCATAGCTTGTTTTCGTATTAACTAGCCTAGATTTAATTATTCTGTATTCGAAATATTCAGATATTTTTATAAGGCAAAATAAAATGGGTGCTATTTTCAGTGATCAATTGGAAAGTCGAAGACCTAACAACCCATTTTCACGTTTTCATACCAAATATAGAACAATATTTTTTTCATTGAACAAAAACCATAGCATTATGTAATATATGCATACATTAGCTGTTCTGCTTTTTACCCGGTAGAGACCTTTCGTGTATTAATATAATATACAATCATATCAATTAATATTTGTAAGAGTAGTAAACATGAGCGGATCATTATCTTAGCCTTTTATTTAGTGCAAATCTTATAAAAAATGCAACGATTTAAAAGAACATCGCAATCTATCTCGCTCTAGCACATTAACGGCCGTTTTCAATATTCTATATATCCACAGTTTTCCTTACTACTGATAGAAATGTGACATAACGTCCAAACAAATAGTGTCAAATCTCTATTAAGGTAAACCGGCGATAGATAGGTTATTGAAAACGGCCGTTAGAGTATTTTGGAAATACCAAGAATACGAGGCGATAAGAAACGGCACTAATGTCATTCTTTGCAACTTAAATGTCAGCCAGACATTAACTTGAACCGTCTTTTTTAATCATGGTTTAAGGGAATTCTTCTACAAATTACTAAAATTCTAATTATTAACGGGATACTTTTATCTTTGACCATGTATACTTTTATCTTTGAGTTTCCACAATAAATGGCAGTGCGAACAATAGTAGTGGTCCCTCGCATAATCAAACGAGTACGTTAGAGGGTACCCTCTTCATCACTTCGTCTGCTCGTACATTCACCCACCCGCAATTCCTCAGTTCATCCGTGAACATGGCGCTTGCGACAGTGCCGAAATAGAAAAAAAACTCGAAACAAAATAGGTACACATGGTGACTATCCCACCGGGCTATTATGTGTCTCAGTTGCTAACAAATGTTGATTGCAAATCTTGAAAAATGGCAGCTCTACGTCAGTTTTGACAACTCCAGTAAGCAAAAGTGTTGGTAAGTTAATGACTGGAGCTGACAAAAGTGACATAGATCCGCCTTTTTTTAATTTCTATCAATATTTTTAGCAACTGAGATACATAATAGCTCTGCCGCTAATACTTTGAATATTATTTCTAATGTTTATGACCATGATAGTTTAAAAACTTCTACGAAAATTCGTTAAACCATGGTTTAAACTTGGGACAATTTTTTGTCCTCGTTTTAAGATGAGGCGGTAGCGTTTTATTGTAAAAAATGTGAGTAATATATGCCGGCTGTATAAGTATCCACATTGCTATAATTTGTGCTTACTAGTTGCTATAAGTCAGTTGAGCGATAACAAGCTTAAGGGAACTACCATAAGTGAGCGGCTGGGCTATTATGTATCTCAGTTGCTAACAGATGTTGATTGAAATCTAATAAAATGGCCGCTCTATGTCACCTTTGTCAGCTCCAGTCATCAACTCCGAACATTTTCGCTTACTGGAGTTGTCAAACCTGACACAGAGTCACCATTTTTCAAGATTTCAATCAACATTTGTTAGCAACTGAGATACATAATAGCCCAGCCGCTCACTTATGGTAGTTCCCTTAAGCTACAGGACTCCGTAATAAGGCTCAATGATTTGCATTTTTGAACTCATTGTTAATATCCGGTTCCGGTTAGAATGAATGCTTGCAATGTTCAACCCAAGCGGAACGGTTACGTGGTCACGAAAAGCGCGGCAACTTTTCTGTCAAAAATCGATAGAATCCTATACATTTGATGCTTGACAGTGACAGCTCGTAAACGACCGCGAAAACCCACCTACGATCTGTGAGCGTTGTGAGCGTTTTCGGTGACGTCATCGATCATCATCGATAACGTATCGAGTTCGCTCACGATGACCGTGGGCTTATAAGGGAATGGGTGTGCGAACGCCGCGAGCGATTTCGGTCCTTCCCGGAACGTAGCCTATGTTACACGAATGTGGATTTTAGTTTTGACAGAAGAAGAACTGCCATAGTTTAGAGAATTTTAATTTAGTGTACACACTCACAATCGAGTTACTACCATTATATCGTTAATCAGAGTTAATCGCGTTTTGTTATTGAAAAATTGCAATGAGCATTCCATAACAAATCTTAATGTATTTATGTTACGCGTATCCCCGTAACGAGTAGGACTGTATACTAGATAAATTGAGGTACAATTGAGCAGTTGCTTATATTATATTTTACGTTTAATGTGATACATAATTAAAATGAAATAAGGAACAACCAAGCCGCACTGGGCCCGCGTGGTGGATTATGTCCTAACTCCTCTCTCTGAGAGGAAGGCTCGAGTCCCAGTAGAACAAAATGCTCTGATTATGAAGGAAATCTTACAAGTGATTTTACAGAATTAAATATTGCTCGACGCTGCATGGTAAAGTGACGCGAGGACTATTCGAGAATGACGTACAACATTTTAGGTATTGCTACTTTAAGGATAATAATGTCCCGTTTCCGGCCCGTTAGATACAAAATCGCGGGATTAAAAAACAATTTTTCTTTAATTAAAAATAACTTTTAAGTGAAAACATGTCCTAGCTACTTTGTTTAAATAATTTGTTAATACTTTTTGTGTTATGTAAAGTCTATTTGGAATATTTGCTTGTCATTAGGGTAAGGTAAAATGGAACACGGTAATTCGTCAGTCAAGACGACTGCGAATATTACGCTATTATAAAATGAGGCAGTTGTTTCGTAAATTATTGTACGTTTAAAAACGTCAATATTAGCAATTTACGATATAATCCCGTATATTTAATAACATAGTTAGAAATGTAATATTTCTATCATTTTTTTTTTATTAAATGCACTAAGATATGAAGAAACCAATATTTTATTTACCTACCTTCAGAGATTGGTCACACCTTTATCTTTATCTAAATCAGTGGAGTGGACTATCAAAAATCTTCGAATATTTTACGAAATTCGCTTAACTAGGCATCTAAGGGCCGATCCCAATAATCTATCTGTCCACAGTTTTCCTTACTACGGATAGAAATTTGACATAACGTCCAAACAAATAGTGTCAATATCTATTTCTAGTAGGGGAAACCGACGATAGATAGATTATTGGAACAGGCCGTAAGTAGAAAAACATTAACAAGAAAAGAGATACAGAAATCATGGCACTGGTATCTTTGATTTGTTCAGATCTAGTTCCATTTACTATCGTGTGACCGAATAAGCTATAGACCATGCTCTCAAGGTAGAACCAGAACACAGAAGAAGAAAGAGATAGCGATAGACAATGATAACTTCGGCATATTCACACAATCATTCGCGTTCTTATACAGATAAAGTAGTTCGTAAACAGTTCACATAGATACGAATGCGATTTTTACCGTTTGCATAATTGCAAAGCTATATTTCTCTACGAGATGTCCTGCTCTTTAGACAAATGAACGTAATTTTTATAATAAAATACATCAATATAGGTAAATCTAAATCAGAGTATCCTATTTAGCTCTTAAAGGACGGTAGGATTTGGATAAAATCGGAAACAGATCAAAGTGAATGTGAATGCGTGATTAGGCGCGAAAGAGACCTATGGCCAATCTTAATGACAATGATTAGCCTGTTCTTCTAGAAAGAGGTTTAGACGTATACGTAAGAAGGTTCTATTTAGCTTAAACATTCCAACATATCTATAAGAGCACTGGCCAGCTTATTCGGTGGTACCTTAGGTGTCTAAGTCGAAGAAGGATGGAAGATTTAATTGACTTTATACTAATTCCCACTCATAGTGGGCCTAAAGGCGGCTGAGATAGCATTTCATTGGACTTCAGTCTTGTAGTGGTTATTGCTCAGAATATTTTGTGATGTCTTTAAAACTGCCTCCAAATGCATAATGACATATTGGTACATAATTATATAATGTACCATATAACTATTGTAAAGACCGGTACAAAGAATTTCGCGTTCTCAGTATCGTCGTTATTATTACGTTCTTCGAGGGGGTTGATTTTCGATATAAATAAGTGAGATCTCGCATGACGAAATCAAGTATCACATCGAACGATTTCGGGCTAAAACCTTTGAAGTTTCGACGTTGACGTATTACTACATTTTCGAAAATCGGTTTCCAGATAACTATCACGTTTTATTTATTTATTTATTTATTTTAGTTCAGATGCTTGTTGCACTTACAGTTAATACCAAGCCGTGCAGCAAGCCATTTATGTGCGCATCAATGTTAAATATAATAATATTATAAATGTTTGCGATGCTTATATGCGTTATAACATTCCTACAATGATCGTAAAGTATGTTTAACATAAACATTAGCATATTAAATAATAAGCATATTAAAGCATTGGACAATCCAATGCTTTGATAAAACATTATGTTGCGATGCAATTGGCTTTACATTAACAGCTAACATTAGTGATCAACGCCGAGGAATATATGAAAAGAATCATTTTCGGTTTCAAATCGTAACATTTGACACATTTTTGAGCCAAAATTTCAAGAAAACAACAATTTGCCTTAAAAAATTTAAAAGAGATAAGACAATTCGTTTCTAGATATAAAATCTCGGTTTAATTGAAAGTTATTCGAGAACGAACCCATAATCGAGATCGCCTGTATACTATCGCGGTTCAAGCGTTGCTGGAGTCCACTTCGACCCCAGTGACAGTAGTGCTAAGGTTCCCATTCACTAATATATCGTGCAATGGCTCTCCCAATATCTTGGAGAGCGAGTCACTGAGCTTGTAGTAATTCGTTTCAAGTGCTTCATGGTACGAGACTTGGTCCGAACAGATCAGCTTCGCGTTCAGTTGTAGCGCCGAGTGGCATATTGTCAGGAACTCTCTGTTGAGAATAATCAATTACTTAAAATAATGAAATCGACTTCCATCACTCAAGTATGAAATACTTACAATACGTGCTACTTATCAACGCTTAGTGTATGTGCAAAAAGAGAACTGTCGTGGTGTTACAGTGGCCTAGCAATCAGTAGTTCAGTTATAAGTTCGGTTGAGCAAACTAAGGAGACTTTTATGTCTCACTAGTCCGGTTGAACACGTCACCCGGACTTAAGAGCCGCATCTTACAATCAGTAGTTCGGTGCTGGCGAAAATCTTTGATATGCGATCGTTTGTAGTTTTTATCTAAATATATACTTATTTATTTGAAGGGTTATTCATAGATAATTGAAAGGTTTTTACGGTGTACTGACATTCTAATTTTTATATGGCAGCCTAATCCACCTTCCAATCTATCCGTCACGCAACCGTCAAGTGTGAACCCGATAAAACCATAAAACGGTAGCAGCAACACATTTATTCACTAGCATTAAAACAGTAAATTAGCACATGCGCCACATCCTTTGACGCCTCTTTTTTGCACAGACTAACAGTTTATGTATGTTATTTAAATCCTGACCGCAGCAAGTGTTGCTTAACTTGTTGATCTTGATGAAGATCTTGCTTTGTGCTTTGAAAATCATAGTAAAAATGTATTAGTTAACAAACGTATAGTCGACCTACATTTGTTACTTGTACTTAGTGGTACTATAAAAATAGCTTGCAAAAGAGAAGCAATTTTTAACCGAAGTCCTAAAAACGTGACGAGTACCTTCATAACTATCTATGCAACAATGGGGCTGGCTTGGTCGTGACGCCTAAAAGTCCCTTAAAACGCATTAAAAAAGAGACGAGTACCTATGTATTTTATTTCTTTTACGTTCATAACTTTTTACCTGGATCATCTAATCTGGTGAAAAGTTATTTCTTATTCGGATGGGAAGCAGTGTGATTTACGGCTTGTGTCATGCATTAATGTTAAACGTTCACACGCAATCATTCAATCAGTGTACGCCTAAAACACCGTTCGAAATACAATCTTAAGAGTTGAACTTACTTGAATGTAGATTTCAATTTGTCGACTGCTTCGTCCGGATACATGGGCGCAAGCGTAGGATCGAGGAATGCATTCGCATAAGCGAGCGGACCCGCGTTCACTTGGACGCACACGCTTCCTTGTAGCCTGAAAAGAGATTTTACAAATATTCTTTTTACTATCCGAAGTCCGAACGAACTAAATCTCAACCAAAAATGTTGTTTCAAAATGTTCCAGTAACCAAATACTGGGATACCAGATTTTGGCCAGTCGCTAAGTTGTGAACCTTGACTTAAGTAAATATTTGACAGTAAATGTCATACAACATTTTGTGGGATTGACTAACTAGACCTCTTGTTCCAAGACGAATCAAGCCCTTTTTGTAACGATTACAGTATATTGCCTAGTATCCGAATGAATTAATGAGAAGAATAAGATGCCTGTTACCTGGTAAGTCAGAATTCCTCGCCTTTTTCGAGTTTTATCCTGATGGCGGAGGGAATAATCGTCACCTCCGCTCTCTCTCTCCTCTCCTCTTTCTCCTCTCATCTCCTCCTATTCCTCTCCTCTAATAACTCCGTCCCCTCAAGGAGTGATCTTAAAACATACCGTTTCACAGGCGCCGAGCCCGAACTAACCGACCTCCAAAATTTGTTATCCATTACCTATCATCTTCGCAGGATGCTGCAAATACCCTGGACGGCGCATCAGACTAACGTCTCTATTTTTAAAAACAACTGCACATCAGGCTTTCATTGACTAATTCATGTCGAAAGAGAATTCTTGAGTACTTCGGTCACATAGCCAGAAAATGTGGTGACAATCTAGAAAAGATGATGGTCGGGGTCGCAGTCCGATGCACTGGTCCGAACAGAAACGCTCCACCACTCACGATTCCAGTACCTACACGAGGCTCTGCAAATCGCCGGCAACTGATCGAGATGGCGTTTGATTATAAAAGATTGAATACTTGGTGGAGGAGGTCACGACCCTCAGTAATGAGGACAACGAATAACAGAGGACGACTTATCATCTATAACTGACCGAGCAAGCGAAGCGTCTGCTTTAACGGGCCAAATTGACTTTCAACTATACATATGTTAAGTTGTATGTACGTCTTCCTGTACAGGTCGCATCTTTCAACCATTCTTGACGTTACTTGGTTTGCATGTCTACTATTTAATATTTATTTTTGTCGTCGTCGATTATGAGTAGGAGGGAAATGGGTACTTTTCCTAAAAAGGGTGGGAGTTTGCTGCAGCTTAATTTACAGACTGATTTTGAGATAATTTGGTAAACACATTAGATACCTGATTTTAAAGAGGAGTTTCGAATATGAGGTTTCCGAGAAAATAGGTTGTCAAGTACTGCGAAAAATGACCGCTGATATGACTGTCCTCGCGAGGTCTACTGTTCGCAGAACTGCTAGTTCTATATAGTAACTTATCCCGCTTGGTTGTTTGTCTCACCTAAGGTGTAGTTTCTTGATATCAGGCGCCTTCGCGTTGACAACCTCCGCGAGCTCGTTCACTTGACTTTCCATTTCAGAAACGGCCACTTCAATGGGACTCTTCTCTTCCACTTGCGTATCGACCACGGGTACACGACGTTTCACGTACGGGAACCAAGTTTCAGCTATAAAACAATTAATGTCTGTAAGTAGTTTATTGGAAACTATATTATACGTTTTTATGATGTACAGATAAAGCAAAACTAAACCGTATTGACAGAGAGTAAGAGATAGGTTGTGTAGATGAATTTTACGTCATTACCATAAATCCTACTGATATTATAAACGCGAAAGCTTGTATGTATGGATATTTGTTACTCTTTCACGCAAAAAGTACTGAATGGATTTTAATGTCATTTGGTGTATATGTATATAGATCAGCATCATCTCAGCCGACGTCCACTGCTAAACATATGCTGCCCCCATAATTTTCCAAAAGTACCGGTTGAAAGCGGCCTGCATCCAACGTCGTCCTACGACCTTTATCAGGTCGTCTGTCCACCGTATCGGTGGACGACCTACGCTGCGCTTGCCGGTCCGTGGTCTCCACTCCAGAACCTTTCGCCCCCATCGGCCATCTGTTCTGCGTGCTATGCGCCCTGCCCACTGCCACTTCAACTGGCTAATCTTCTTCTTACATGGATTCTGCCATAACTACAATATCGTCGGCAAATCGAAGGTGAGTGATGTACTCGCCATTGATATTGATGCCAAGTCCTTACCATTCCAAGAGCTTGAAGGCGTCTTCCAATGCAGCGGTGAACAGTTTCGGAGATATAACGTCACCCTGTCTCACGCCTCTGCAATGGAATTGCCTTCGAACTTTGCTCCTAGACTCGGACTGACATGTTAGCGTTTTTGTACAAACACTTCAGCACTTCAATATACCGATAGTCAATACGGCACCGCTGGAGAGACTCAAGCACTGCACACGTCTCGATCGAATCAAAGGCCTTCTCATAGTCCACAAACGCTAAACAAAGAGGCAAGTTATACTCTTAGGTCTTCTGTATAACTTGCCGTAGCGTGTGGATGTGGTCTATGGTACTATAGCCTTTTCGGAAACCGGCTTGTTCCGGAGGCTGGAAATCATCGAACCTGCGACTGAGACGGTTCGTAATGACCTTCGAAAACAGCTCATAAACATGGCTGAAAAGCAAGATGGGGATCTGTAATTCTTAAGTAAAGTGTTGTCACCTTTCTTGAAGAACAGCACCATCATGCTTTTGTTCCATGCTTCTGGCGTTGTACATTCGAGTAAGACGGTATTAAAGATCTTCTGAAGGACTTTAAGTACCAGTGTTCCAGCCGCTTTCAGAAGAAGATCATAAATCACATCTTACCGTCGTCACCCGGCGCCTTGTTGTTCTTAAGCTGTTTCAAGGCCATTCTAATCTCGTACAGGCTGATGTCCGGGATATCTTCGGTCAGCTTCGCTCTTGGGTCTTTGGCCGAGCTGCTAACAGGTTTAGCGACCGAAGAGTATAACAGTCCGTAGAAACTGTCTACCTCTCCTAACACTTCTGCTTTGGTCGACGCTACACTGCCGTCTTCTCTCTTCAGCTTCGTCAACTGGCTTTGCCCAAATATATAAATACAATAACATAATATTCAACGTGCCTCTTACCATTCGGTGATCACTACCGGTTTTAACCCTGTTGATCACATCTGTGAATATATATATATATATATATATAGATTATAGATAGACTATATATATATATATATATATATATATATATAGTCTATCTATAATCTATATAACCCTGTTGATCACGGAGACATCAGTGAATATTTGCCTTTTGGTGGTCATAATGAAGTCAATCTCATTTCTCGTGGAACCATCGGGACTCAGCCAGGTCCATTTCCTGTGAGGTCGCTTCTGAATGAAAGATTTCATCATAAAGAGTCCCTCTTTCTCCAGGGAGTCAGCCAACCTCTGTCCCCTACGGATCCGTTGTCCATACCCAAATTACCCCACTATCAACTCATCCTCGCTTCTCTTACCCAACTTCGCGTTGAAGTCCCCCATAACAACTAGAAAGTGCGTTTCAGAGGTATGTATGGCCGGACTAAATGTCTTCATACATATGCTCCACCTCATCATCCGGGTGCGACTTCGTCGGTGCGTATACCTGAATGACCTTCAGCAAATATCTTCTAGATATTCTGAGTATTAGGTATTCGACCCTGTTAGAAACGCTCTTGATCACTATGTTGTTAACCACACACCACCTTGGGACTGTTGGTCGGCCTCCCGTTGGTAGAGTAGGTTACCTGATTTCAGGGTTATCGTGTCCTCACCCGCTCTACGGACTTCAGATAACCCCACAATGTCCCAGTGTAACCTACTCATTTCTTCTTCCAGCTCATAAATCTTCTCGTCTGTCCTCATCGTGCGTATGTTGTGTGTTACCAGGGCCAGTCGTCGTCGTTGGGGGTGGTAGCCGGGCGTCTGGCCGGGAGTCTTAGCATCCCCTGCCCCACCGTTACCATGGCCGCTAGTAGCCAGGAATAGCGGGGCTGCCGGGGACAATGGGCTGCAGGGTTTCGACCAGAATGGGATTCAAATGTCAAAATCAAGCCGATTCCCACTCTCCGTAAAGATAGACAATAAGGCCGCTGGTTCTTTTTGTCAAATCCATAGGGGGTTTTTGCCAATACTCGCCACGCTTGGCAGGCGGGTTGGCGAGCGCAGATTTTGTGTGTTTAGCCACCTTCTAAGGCGGGTGCCTTAGAAGGTGGCTAAACACACACACGGGTAAAGTTGGGGGAGTGCTATTCTAAGCTGACACCTCGCGTCGATTATATATATATATAGAATATTGTTAGGACATATTTTACCAGTCAGCTAATTACCCAAGTTTTAGAGAAAACAGGTTTACCTGGGCATATTATGTTTGCGTTTGTGTGCGTGACGAGGCAAGAAAATACAGCACACATAGCGATTTTGAAGCGCGTATTTTATTAAAAACCTGTGTTCCTCCAAACGTGACCATCTTTTTGCCATAGTTTGTATGGTTATTTTAATTTTAAGATCTATAGTGTTGTTACCTACGACAATATCATAAAGTAATTTCCATTTGATTTGAACATAAACAAACTTTGCAATCTTGTTCCATAGATAACTTATAAAATAGAGTGCAAATTACCAGTGAGATGAGTAAGCCGTAACCTCTGATGGTGCACGGGACCTCTCGCAGCGCCATCTCTAGTAAAAGGCGTCTCGAACACGAAGCGACGCACGTTGTGTGCGCGTTCGAACGACCCTTCAGTCGCTGAACTGGTGGCCATTGCACCCTCTGGAGCGGCCTTCACCCATGTCACTTGTATGTACGCTAGCTGACTGTCTAGCTCATCACGATTTACCTGCACAAATGGTACAAACAATTCGAAATTCTATATTTAGAACTGTTTCCCGGAGAAATGGAGAGATACCACGTGTACTTGCTAATATTAGGGGTAAAATGAAATTGCCATTTCGTACTGAATATTTAAAAAAAAAATTAATTTCGCTTTTTCCATCTTCTGTTAAAAACAAAGTTTCGCTGTTTAAAAACAATTGAAAGTCAAACAATTATAAACATTATTTTTTATAATATAGAATTTTCATAGTTTTCATCACTCTGAAATCTGACACTGAGAAGGTTTAATTTTAATAATTCTAAGTGGCTAGTGCGATAATTCGGCAATTTCATATTTAAATCCCTATTATTCTAGCATACCTTTTTGATCAATTCACTCATCACATCGTTCATACATTTTCGTTCATTTACTGGTACTCTTGATTTGACTTGATACGTTAGACATATTCAACTTCGCCTCGTATCTTATCTTGTATATCACACATATATTATAAATGTGATAGTTTGTGAGTGTATTTGTACAATAGTTACTTCTTCACAGTCAAGCGGCTGATCCAATTTTGATGAAACTTGGCATGTAGATATATATATGAGGAGCTGGAATAGCACATAAGACACTTCATCATCATTATCATCTATCACCACGCGGGTGAAACCGCAGGTGCAACTAGTAACTTATAAAGATATAACAAGCGCACTCAATAATGTTTCCTACAAATATTATAAAATTGAACCAATTTTGATGAAATTTGGTGTGTTATGTTATATGTTATATTTATGTTATATATTGTGTTATGTTATATATTATATGTTAATTAAAAATAAAATAATAGTAATAATAACATTATAATCTATAAGCCCCATGGTGGGGGGAAAAGTGGCCAAAACGCTGGCGGCATTGCCACGCTGGATGGCAATGCTAAGTTTTTGCCCAAAATAGGCGCCAGCATTTCGGTATTATTTATTATTATTATATATTATTATTATTTTATATGTTATTGTTATGTTATATATGAAACGCTGGAATAACCCATAAGACAGTTTTCATCATCATCATTATATATCCCCACGCGAGTGAAAATGCGGAGCGCAACTAGTAACATATAAAAATATAACAAACGCACTAAATAATGTTGCCCACAAATATTATAAATCAGAAAGGATGTATGTTTGGATGGATGAACTCGGTCACGCTAAAACTCAGGGAATACGGTTGTATGGAGAAGACGTACGTAACTAAATAGTACTAACTAGAAATACTAACTAACTTGTGGTAAGTGATATATACAATTACTTTTTAAAAAAGCTTATATTTCGAGCGAATAAACTTAAGGCGTCCAATTCTAATTTTTAAATAAATTACATAAGATTGGAAATTGCTTATCAGATTCGACGATGTAATACGAATATGTATTACTTTTGTACGTTTTCTTTATATTTTTCGATACACACTAATACTAATAATTAAAAAACTATATTTTAACCTTAGCTATTTATTACCTATAAACATATAATGCTATCGCTGAAAATTCAGAGTTTGGACGTGAAGGTTTATTTTTGTGGACCTCTTTAGGAATTTTTTTCTGCGGATAGAGAGTAATATTTATGAATTTTATTTGGTTAATATTATTTTCCTGTTCCTTTTCTAACCAAAGTGTATTTCTTCATATAATATTACCGATCTGTAAGCCTAGCACGAATAACTGCGTAAGTGTAACGTAACGTGTCGTTCACGTGAAACAGTACAATACAAACTGTTATGTATCTACGGCAACTGTGACACCGATAAATCATAGTTTATACGGCAATGACGCTTACGATTCGAATACTTTTCCGCAAATTGTTCGTGTTACTGCATCTGTTTCGTTACACTAGATTAGAAGTTTAAAGATTCTGCTCTTCACTATTATCAGGCCTGCCAGCGCGTCTTTAAAGCCGCGTTTTTACATGTCGCGGAGACATATCGCCCAACATTCACGTGATAGGTCTTTGCGACTTTGTGGGACAATGTCGCTCGACATTTGTCTTATCCACACTAGCCTGAACAATATGTCACCCGAGGAGGTAGTGATGTTCTGTGCTTCATAAGTATTCAGAAGACTATAGCGAAACGTAAAAAGGGTGGTGGGATAAAGAATATTTGCTACAGAACTTTGGTCAGAACTTGTCCATGGGAAAAAGAAAAGAGTAAAAGCAAACTTCAAAAGCAAGCACATATTATCACAGCTCCATATTTTTTTATTTGACAGCAATTAAAAACCTGTAAAATTCACCCGACTTATCTGAACTGAGCTGCTCGTAAACAAAAGAGAAGTTATGTAACCCAAGGTGTGAAAAATAATATCAAAAAACATCGTGATATCGCGCAGGCACGCTGCAGAAACTATTGACAATAGAGCAAATTAGTACAGTTTTATAGAAAACATTAATATCTACAAAATAAATGCGATATCATATGTCTTAATAGTAGAGGACATCAATATCTACAAAAAGTCTGCGAAACCATATTGATTGTTTGTTTGTTTGTAATGGATAAACGCCAAAAACTACTAAATCAATTTAAAATTTCTTTCAGCAGTAGATAGCTATAGCTATTTTTTTTATTTTATTTATCTATCGATTTGAATACGACATAAGGTTCATTTCTATGGTTCCGTTGTCAAAATTGCAAACACGGACTCCTTATATTTAGTTTCGTCATGTCCGTCCATCCGGCCGTCCTATATACTCGTATGTATTACCAGCTGCGCTCATATAGCGTATGTTACTCATGCACAATATAGCTTCCTACTGGTGAAAGAAATTTTTGAATTGCTTTAGTAGTTTTTAGCGTTTATCCATTACAAACAAACAATAAAATCTTTCCTTTTTATTATATAGGTATTAATGGTACGAATAATGGTACGAATAATGTGGTCTAGTTTGTACCGGCGTTACTATTGCATATTTTACATGAAAATGTAGGTAAGTAGTTAAGTATTCTAACATAACTTAATTGTAAGACATATGGCTTCGCAGACTTTTTGTAGATATTGATGTCCTGTACTATTAAGACATATAATATCGCATTTATTTTGTAGATATTAATGTTCTCTATAAAACTGTACTAATTTGCTCTATTTTCAATATCACGATGTTTTTTTGTATTATTTTTCACACCTTGGGTTACATAACTTCACTTTTGTTTACGAGCAGCTCAGTTCAGGTAAGTCGGGCGAATTTCACAGGATTTTAATTGCTGTCAAATAAAAAACTGTGGAGCTGTGATAAAATGTGATTGGTTTTGAAGTTTGCTTTTACTCTTTTCTTTTCCCCATGGACAAGTTCTGACCAAAGTTCTGTGGCGAATATTCGTGATCTCACAACCCTTTTTTTTACGTTTTGCTATAGTCTTCTGAATACTTATATAAGCCGCACAGAACATCACTACCTCCTCGGGCGACATGTTGTTCACCATCGAGTAGTGTGAATAAGACAAATGTCGAGCGACATTGTCCCACAAAGTCGCAAAGACCTATCACGTGTCTCGTCACGGCGATGTCTGCGCGATATGTCCCTTAGTGAAAACGCGGCTTAAAGCTGTTTCAGAAGGTGGCCGATCCGACGACATATACGACGATAATTAAAAATAACTACAGAGTTAATTTCGGACCATCGGTTTGGCTACCGTGGCGAAGTGCTTAAGGCGTAATACGATGAGTCTGAAGACGCGGTTCTGAGTCCCATCCGAGGTATTTACTTCGCATTTTTTATAGTTGATTGTAAAAGTAATTTTGCTCTTTATATTGTGGATTTATGTTATTCTTATTATTTTTGGCTGGATTTTGGGTTTGTTTCTAAATGTATAACAAGTGAATAGGTCGCTCCAGCTGGAGATCAACAGCCTGCAACACGTAAGTAAATCAACATGATAATGGATATCCTTTGCTGATGTTTACTTGTGTTTACAGTTTAAAAACATCTATCATAATAAAAGTTGGTATATTATTCCACTTATAAAAACGTAAAGACTTTTGTTTGATTTGTGTGTTTATTCATGAGGCCATTTGTCACGCTAACTGATATTGAGTTTTGACAATTTCATTTTAGAGCAGATTCGCTGCAGTTATTGTGTAGATACTTGACATGTTTATGAATAGAGACTTTGCTTTTTGTATGTCCCAAGGACATTTATTTTAAAATATTTGCATTTATATTTTGTTTCGTTGTCATTTGATAACAAGCCCTAAGTTTTTTAGGGTCCGTACCCTAAGAGTAAAACGGGACTTCCATTCTAATCAATTATTGAAGTGTATCTCAAAAACTACTGGACCGAATTTGAAAATTTAAATGGGACCACACGGGAAGCACCAGCTATCAAACAAAAAAGAATTTAGAGAATCGGTTCGGTTTTCACGTAGATATTATATTCGCTGTCTCCTTTTTTGTAATAATTCTACATACCTTTAAATAACATTTTGAAGTATAGGTTTATTTACTTTTTTTAGTGAGCAGTTTGTGTGGTGAAGATCCGTCCATTCATTTTATTTTGCTCGAAGGAGGGTAGGTAGCTACTATAATCAGTCAAACGAATTGCTCGTATCGTATGTTGCTTGCTAAAGTTAAGCGACTCAAAGATCAAAATTACACTGACCGGTGCCGAATCCATGATCATCTTGACATGTCCAGGGCCAAACTTTTGTTCGTAGAAAGTCTGGAGCTTCTCCGATATTTCACTGAGTGATGTCAACTTAGGTTCTTTGTAAATAAACTCCACGCCTTCCTCGTCATGACCGAAATGGGCTTTTCCGAAGAATGCTACGCGGTAGAATCTTCCGAGCAATCTCTTCCCAGAATTGGTGACTTCGATGACCTTAGCGTACGCCTTAGTTAGGTGTTGGTAGCACGATAGTAGAGCTTGGTAGTCCTTCCGGCGTTCGTAAATGGGTATGATTAAGCGGTAGAGGGGTCCGAGAAGCTCGTACCTCTCTGCTTTGTCTATGTACTCTGTGCATACCATCAGCTGATCTAGTAATGCTTGTTCGTTGTATTGCACGTCCGCCATGCCTGCAATAAATAACAGCATCTATTAATAACTTGACATTGAAACTCCGCAACTGTCAGAAAGACGAATTCGTATTGGTTTCTAATAATTTCGTTTTGTAATTGTATTTGTAGAACCAGCAAAGGCAAGTTTAAAACCACTTTTCTGTACGTCTATTGTATTGTACGTAATGTTTAACGTTCATTAAGCTATAGATTATCATTAAATGGTAAATGTTTGCTTGATTTTTTGAAAGTTTGATGGACGTGCTATGATATGCTGTTGTTGGTAGTGCCACGCAGTAACCCATAGATTAATATGGCGTGGCAGTATGGGCCGGCAAGACCGGGGAAGTACTACACTCCCACACACTTATATACACATAACACCGACGCGAAGTAATATAGCCTGCTATTGCGTTTCAGTCGGTCTGTGGGAGGTTCCGGAGGCCAAATTCCCCTCCGAACCCCTTCTATGCCTTTTTTTTTTTTTGAGGGCGGGAAATGCTGTCCACTTCCCTTCCGCTACGGGGGTAGACGGAAGGGGGTATGTGGGGCTCAGACTCACTAAAACACCCCCCCCGTGAGCAGTCCTCCGCCAGATGGTGCGAGATTGGGGTTGCGCTGGCATTCACAATCTCGCCCCAGCGGTAGGCCCGGATTGATCTTAACCGGGCCTCAGCGCCTGTGAAGGGGTGCCCAAGTTGCTCACCAAGGGCACTCCTCAGACGTGTAAGGGGTCGTGCAAGCCGACGAAGAGTCCCCCGACTCTTCACCAGTGACCCCAAACCCCTTCTATGCCTTCCTCAAAGGCCGGCAACGCATCATCGATACCTCTGCTATTGCGGATGTCCGTGGGCTACGGTATCACTTACCATCAGGAGAGCCTGCTTGTTTGCCAACCTATCCCATAAAAAAAAGATGTGTGATAAGCCACATTGGATGTTGTAAATTTCCCAGAATGTGAGATTATATATATTTATACATTATTTTATTGTCGCTTTATTTTTGTGCCACACGTGTTTTTGTCACAATTAATCACAAACTTTA
Organism: Selenia dentaria; assembly: GCA_917880725.1. NCBI lineage: Eukaryota > Metazoa > Arthropoda > Insecta > Lepidoptera > Geometridae > Selenia > Selenia dentaria. The sequence continues at coordinate 8,369,509 of OU862882.1, read as the reverse complement.
ATTAATTTTTATAATAGTCGAATTACGAACCGATTTATTCCGTTTTAACGATTTTCTATTATATATGGACGATGTTTTTGATTCCTAGAAAAGTAATATAGTTAAGCTTATCAATAGTTCAAAACTAGGTACATAAAATATATATCCATAAAATAATAATCTAAAAACCAGTTGAAGTGCCGTAAAACCTGACATTTAAGAACATCGACATATTTTGGAAACGATATCATAGACAAGATAGTATGTAGTGGCTACGTACGATACACGCAATTAATGCAAAGAAGGCGTCTGAGCCAGACGTTCTTTACGACTCAAGTTTTATTTCATCAGAAATATTGCACGATTGTGTATCTATACCTTTTCAAAGAATCTATCATTAAATCATACGTCAATAAACAATAAATGACTAATTTATGTATAATTAACGTGCAAGTGACGAGGAAGGCCTTTGAGACTGCGGTTTATTTTGGAAAAACACAGGGTTAAGATATGGAAATAGTATATATTTAGTAGAATCAATATAGTTTTTACTTAAAATATAATTTATTAATAATTTTACCTCGACATGACAAAGTATGTCGTCGTAAAGCGGTTTTAATTGCAGGGGAAGAGTGTGGTGTGTACAGACAGTAGCTATTTCAAAACGCATGCAAGTATATACACACACAAAACTCAGAACCAAGCTTCCCTAAAACACATGCTTTATATTCAGTGATTGATAAAATCGTGTATTGTCAAGACATCTTAGGGTGCTATCAGACAGACAGGGGTCAACGCGTTCACGCAGTCAGTTTTGCGTTCGTGTTGTATTACGTTACATATGCCCACAATCTACCCACAGTTGACAGACGTGGTCAGAACGCCTCCTGTTTGGTTATATCTATGTAACGTAATACAACACAACGAACAGAAAACTGACCGCGTGAACGCATGACCGCTGTCTGTCTGATAGCACCCTAAGATGTCTGATAGCATCCTTAGGAGCTACTGTTATTATAGGTTCCGAAAGACAAAGCCTATAAAAGCGTCTTTGGGGTTGGATGAGCTGAACACTAAAATGTACTGTTGTACATTTTAATAGTCAAAACGTTACAGAGACAATATGATAAATATGTTACAATGTATTTAATTCAAATCGTGAGCATGATAAAAAAGGATAAATTCCACAATGTATTTATTATTTGTCACATCGTGTCAGCAGCAGCCTCAGATTATAATCTGACATCCGATAATCTGACATCTGACTCCATCTGCCTTTTGTTCTATAGAACAAAAGGCAGATGGAGTGCGCCGAACTCGCGAGTGTCGCCACCTTTATAGTTATGTGTGCGTGACAACGAGCCACTGCACTGTACGTACACGTGCATCTGTGTGCGTGTACAGTTACCAGATAATGAAAAATTAACTCCCTCATTTTTCTAACAAATTGTTATAATATTGGAAAGTTAAACGTTCTGTTGTAACATACAGTACTAAAGTAATATATGGATAAAATAATGGTTATTAATAACTAAATAAATTACAATAAATAAAGAAGGTTCTGTATAAATATCACAATTCATTGTTTAATTGTTTTTGTTTAATATTTTAATAGTATCCTACTTTTCTAATTATTACACATATATCCGACAGTTTGTGAGAATGGAAGTATGTATGTATGGATGTTTATTTCTCTTTCACGCAAAAACGACTATACTGATTTGGATAAAATTTGGCACACAGGTAGTTTTTAATCTAGATTAACATACAGAACATTTCATTGGACTCGCCCATCTCGGGTTCCGAACAAATTTGTAGGTAACAAATTATTTCAGATTTTGCTCTTCACAGACTTTGGAGATTAGAGGAGGGGGGCCATATATATTTTTTCCTTTATTTGTTCTATAAGACCTAGCTTTTTGCCAAATTTAGTGATTCTAGGTCAACGGGAACTACCATATTATTGGTTTTCGACCCAAAACCTAAAGGGTACTTCCGGTTGACCCAGACTTGTCAATTTAGGCTAAAAGCAAGGTCTACAGCACAAGTAAAGGGAAAATACCGAAAAATAAAAAAAGTTGAAAATTAAGGTAAAGTTTGGTACTTACACGATTTCGCGAAAAAGACTGACCTTGATTTTTATACACTATAGACTATAGACTTCAATATCTGGTATAAATGTCAACTTGCTAGGTCCACCCGTTTCTGAGAAAATTGGTGGTGACACACGGACAGACATCCTGACAAGAGAGTGATCTTATAAAGGTTCCCTTTTTACCTTTTGAGGTGCTGAACCCTAAAAATGGTGCGAACGAGACAAGTATTCGCATTTTCAACTTTATTAAAAACTTGACATAAAAAGTATTTTCTAAGAAGACTTGAGGTTTTTTGGGAAAAAAACCGTGCGAGCGAGACTTATAAAAAATATTAGCATTTGCGATATTAAAAAACAAACTTTTGTTTCATCACTAACCCCTAGACCTTCTAAATGTAGTTTTACCAATAAAACGCCTAACTAATTTAAATAAATACTGGCAACACAAGCGAATGACTGTTGAAGTTTTGTGTTCCGAGTCACATGTAAAGTTATTATGTTGATTAAAAATTATATAAGCCAAATAATTAATAGTTATCTGTGAAAGGATATTCAATCTTCTTTTTTTTCTTTTTGGGAACTACTTTTACAGTGTTAACACAAGACGGTATTTTTTACATTAAAATTACGAACCAGTCGTAACGTGTTGCTTCGGACAAGTCGCGTATATCACTAGCGCGGGTTTGTATTTGCTTTTGAATTTGTATTCGCTTTGGTGGCGACGCTCGCGTGTTCGGTACGCACCATCTGCCTTTTGTTCTATAATCTGAGGCAGCAGCATGATTAAATATTACAATGTACAATAACAATATCAAAATTGTACTTGTAACGACATGCCAAAATTTTACAACTTTATTTGCAGTAATTGACCGAGCGAGCGAAGCGTCTCTGCTTTAACTGGCCAAATTGACTTTCATCTGTCCGTATGTTTGTTAGGTTGTATGTACGTCTTCCTGTACATGCATTGCATTTTTTTACCAATCTTGACAAAACTTTTTGTACATTTTCGAAGTACTATTAATATAATAATATTTTTTTTAACCTGATTGAAACTTTCGTAAGTATTACACATTTTTATTTTATTTTGACGGTTTAACTTACGCGGTAGGTATAGTCGAATATCTCGACAGATTTCGAGACCTTCCGGGCCACTTCTTCATGGAGTACTTGCGCACCCGGCTGCGTTCACACTAGTACGCATGAATACCTACCGCGTAAGTTAAGCCGTCAAAATAACATTTAATTATTTTTTTGTTGTAAGGGTTGTTGTTTTTTCCTAAAAAGGGGGAAGTTTGCTGCTGCGCTATTTACCGACCGATTTTGATATTTTGTAGGTTAAGTACACATACATTAGGTACCTGAATTTAAATAGGAATTTCGAATATAAACATTGTTGGTCAAGTGGCTGCTAAAATAATAGGTTGTGAAATTTAATAACTGGGCGCTTATGGTAATATTCGGCAAGAACATTTATTAATAAATAGTTATCGTTACGGCATATTTTTGAACTCTCTTAATTTTGTTCTGTGACTATGACTGTACCTATTGAGCAAATTTTTCACCTTCAACTACTGACGGGTCAGACTTTTCGCCGAACTACTAATTTATTCTTAGATGTTTACTCTCTATTATTACGTGGGATGAGAATAAGTAAGGAAAACCCCTACTCAAGTGCCCTACATAGTTGATAGTTCACCGCTGTGGCAGGTACTCCCCCTCGCAGCATAAGCGTAAGGTATGAAGAGTTTGGTAATCACAGGTCGAATGACATCTAACTACATACAGAATGCTCACTCTCCGCTCCGCAAGGGCGTTGGGTTGCAAACTTGAGTTTAAGTATTAAGGCATCAACACCCATAGGTGTTGATGCCTTTTATGTAGTAGACATCCATTTAGGTAAGAGTTTTGGAAATATCAACTCTAGGACGGCGAATTTTCAACTGGGTGAATTTGTTTCTGTAACGTCGTATCTCGTAGACCAGAGAGCGATTTTTTTAATCGGATTAAGTTATTCAATTTAAATGTTATTATAACAAAGACCTACTTATAAACTTGAATCTAACATATAATTAAAATTTCACGGATACGTACATGGCAGATATATGAGAAAAAATATTATTGGGACTTTTATAAACTATAATAGAATGTAAAAATATTTTTAAATAGTTTGTCTGTTTATCTGTTTGTCTATGCGTTTGTGCACGGTAATCAAGCAGAAACAACTTATTCGATTTAGATGTCGTTTTCACTACCATAACATTTAGTGTTTACAATCGGTTTATAAATTAAAAAGTTATTGAATAATAAAGGTTACTTTTATTTTAAAATCGCTGTATTACGCGAGGCCACGCGAGCGAAGCCACGTGCGGGTCAATTAGTTATTAATAAATGTACGTTAAAAGACTCTACCGCCGCAATACAAAATAAATAGACCCTTAGTAGTCTGAATAGCTGTTTTATGTAATTAGAAAACGGTATAAGCACAACCCTGATGTGAAGCGGTAACCTCTGCCTAGAAAGGATGCATTTCCTCACAAGTGACGAACTACACTACGCACGTAGTGTACCCTGAGACATTTAGTTGTTAAGTCTTATGTGCCTGTAATTTCGCCGGTTAGCTCGATAAGAAAGTAACTATATACGGAAACAATGTCTAATCGTATCGGTTCGATAGTATCAAATAGTACTGAATTGAATTTTCATAAATTCCACACTAATATTATTTAATACATGCGAAATGATCTCTCTCTGCCTATATGTTTCTTACTTTTGCACTAATACAAACGATAGGTTAAATAAAATTTAGTATATCTGTAGTTACCTTCAGCCCTAGAGTAGAATATATAATTAATAAAAAATGAAAATAATAATAATAAAAGGTACCTAATTATTATCATTCAATTTTTTCACGACACAGGCAAAACCACGGGCGCGGCTTGCATTTTATAATTGAGAGACAAAGGGAGGTTAAAATTTTAATAAAAATATCTACATATCTCAAAGAGTACTGTAAAAGTACTTTAGAGAAAACTACATACTTATAGATAGGAGAGTGATAAAGGTGTCGTAAAACTGAAATTGTTACTGTTTCGATGGACACACTATTTGCCGTTATGATAAGAGTATTAAACGTAGTTCATACTTAGTTAATATTTAGATGTTTTTATTACGTCTCTAGAGAAGCTTACATAATCGATATATTAAAAAACGGCGATCTTTAGGCATCCATTAATTAGGCGATTTTCCCCTTTAGTGAAATGCCGTGAGATTTTGCTTTCCCCTGCCCTAATTTCACAGGAGATTTTTAAAATGCGTATTCCAATGTACATACGTTAATCTGTGATTGATTACGTTGGATTTATTTGGAGTTCGCATGACCGCGATAAATATGTATTAACTATTCAAAACTAAAGTGTTGAAAACAAGTACACATATAGGCGACACTTAGCGTCCTCCAATGTGAATTAAATCGAGTCGGGTTGTTTTAATGCTTTATTTAACCATATTTTGTGGAGAAACATTTTTTAATTTATTCAACCCAATTTTCTTGCAAGAAACAGTGTTTTAGACTCAACCCCTCCCTTCCCTACGTGAAATTGTGTGAAGTTCGCCTCAACCCCCTATACCCCCAAACGTCTCATGCAATGAATGGACGCCACATTACATAATCTTTAAATACTATAATTTTCTTAGCTCCAGTTACCTATCAAGAGAATGTGAAATTTTATTATAAATTTTGGGAGCCGCCTAAATTAGACTTATCTTTAATATATTAGGTATGTATCAGACGAAACTATATTGTTCGTATTCTGAAAGATTAGCAGAGCGTATGTACATAATGACACGGTCCCGTCGATCTTCTTGTATTACTATTCTATGTATCTGTATATAAATGGAGCAGAGGCTCCGTGTATTGCAGTCGAAAAGTGCCCGCGAACGCGCGTACGTTATGTGGCCGTAGATTAGATACTATTGGCGTTGTAGATATTAAATTAATATGAAGCTTGCGTTTATAGTGGTTGTTTTGTTTGTGGCGGCCGTAGGTGGGGAAGATGCGAGCTCGGCGAGCACGGCCGGGACCGTTGTGGAGCCCCAACACAATAACGACTTATCCAACACAGAGATACAGCTAGCCTTCGTGGTACGGTCCAAAATTGATGACAATCAAGCTGTTCTGACGTGCAAACCAATTCAATGAATCGCTGATCTCGTTCTATTAATAAGATACTATCCATTGTCCATAACAATGTACTTAATGTAGTATTGTGTTTATGATGTAGCTGAAACTGAAATTGTGTTTTCTACATTTTTGCACGATGTTTGAAACTTACATTTCATTTTGACTCTTGGTCGGTTTTGAATGAAATCAATTAACGTTCATTGTCTCCGCTAGTATAGTTTTGTGAAGGTTCATAAATACTAATTGAAAATAAATTTAAAACAGATATTCCGTCACGGTGATCGTACTCCGGATTTAGAAGAGCTGGTTCTGTATCCTACAGAGGAAAAATTGAGCAGTACTTTATTCTTCCCATATGGAATGAAAGCATTGACTAATGTAAGTTGTTTCACGCTGTTATAATAATTATATAGATGTTGCTTTTATTTTTGTTTTGTTTAAAGTGTCCTGACACTTGAAATATTTTAATAGGTCAAGAAAAATATCCGAAACGATTTTATTTCCTTTTTTAATGACAAAAAAGTTACGCATTTAAGAAATGTATGAAAATATATTATGTATTCCCACAATTTTCCAAATTCACATTGAATGCGATTAACTCGAGAAAGGCATAATTAATCAAATAAGTCGTGATGGTGTTGCGTTCTGGTTTCAGACCTGTTATATGTCTCGATAGCAAGCGATACCAAATGACGTATTGGGGATGCCCACGATTATGTAAAGCAGTAACCTGACAGATTGATGGTACAAATTAGGTGAACTTAAATAGCACATCAGAATGCATATTATTCTGTATTATTCTCGGATAAATAATAAATAATAGAGATAATTATAGTTTTTGACTGATAAATTATTATTGTGCGAAATATATTTAAAAAAATTGATAATATTATTTAAAAGTTATATAAAAATACAAACATTTACAAAATAATAAAAGTATAATAAAAACTAAACTATAAGCCCCATGATGGGGAAAAAGTGGCCAAAATACTGCATAGCCTCGCTGGATGGCAATACTAACCTTTTGCCCAAATTAGGAGCCAGCATTTCGGTAACCCGTCAACAGAAAAGTCAAAACGGGAATCCACCGAAAATATAGTCATTTGAATAATTACAATTTCTGTATAGAAAGGGAAGCAGCGTGGTTTCGCCGTCGGTAAATACTTGCGGAAGCGCTATCACGGACTGGTATCCAACCTGTACCTGCCCGAAGAGATGAACGTGGTAACCACAAGCTTCGCTCGCACTAAGATGACCGCTCTCACTGCTTTAGCAGCGTTATATCCCCCGCCACCTGCGCAGAGGTGGAATCCTGCCCTAAACTGGCAACCAGTGCCTTATGACACGATGGAGTATAAAACAGATCCTGTGAGTATCATTCAATTTAATTATTTTCATTAGAGATATAAAACATAGACACTTGGCCCTGAATACTTTGACAATGTTCTTTCCGTCGTCCTGAACTTATGTTATTCTCTTTCTTGCATCTATTTATTTTACTCGTTGTACCGCGTGCAACATTGTATTTAGTAATTGCGCCCTGCGGTTTAGTCGGGTAACCAAATTGTAAGTTAGTTTTCTTGTTTCATTATCATTAGTAAGCAAGAAGCCAATTTCTATAGCCTGCGGATTTACAATCGTATTTATTTCCGAAGTTTGTTTTTCATCGTACACAAATACAAGTCTATGTCATGCCTATGTCAGTTGCTGCACCCCCAGAGCACAGAAATGAAGTTTTGCTTGGCACTGTAGTGCGCTATGCTAGTCACGCCTAGCACATAGCACATTGGTTTTTGAGTCTCATTCGCGTACACTTTCAGATCCTGTGCCCTTTTTTACACCCTAACACGAAATACTTGCGCACTATTGCTTCACGGAAGAATATCTGGCAGTGCGGTCTTACTAATCAAGAAAGTAAAATTCACTTCTTAAGTACTTACATAAGATAAATGAATTTCTTTCCTCATTATCAGCTTCTCCCAGGGCTTCGCAAACAAAATCAGGATCTGATGTTCCTTCAGACTATATAGTTTATCTGTTTACATAACTTACAGTTAATGTATTGGTACAACTGCCCGCCATACATTGAGCTGAGAAACAAGGCTTACCAGGAGCCAGAAATTGTGGAGTTGCTGAAACCATATCAACACCTGATTTCTTATCTTCGTGAGAAAACTGGCAGGAATATTACAACAGCCGAGGATGTATTCTTCTTTGACAACTTATTGCAAACTTTGGTAAGTATCTTCATATCGCATTAATTTGATCAGTTTACTATAAACATACCCTGAAATTGATGTTTGTCATTTGAAAAATGCAATTCAAGGGTAATTCTATCAACAGAAACATCGTCCAGAGATTTTTAGTTTAAACTCAGTCTATGTCTATTTATAGAGCAATGTTGGAATGAAACCACCCGCATGGATTCAAGCTGTTTGGCCAGAAATAAAAGAAGTCACGAAAATAGAATATGCGGCTGAATACTACACTCCAGAATTAAAAAAACTGGCATCAGGTATATAAAAATACCATAGCAAAATACATTTTCCATTATATGTAGATACACTTCACAAGTGGCTTTAGTCTTAAATATTAAAAAGAAGGCACTTTTAAATTTTATTATCAAAGTTTTGTTTGGACCGAAGATTTACTGTCTAAAGCATCATTCACAAAATCCAAAATAAGGCTCGTTTTCCAAAAGGAAGCTCAGTATTGTTCTAGGCTGTTGAATCTCCAGCCTGAATAGCGAGCCACATTTCAATGTTCTTCTAGCGTTATATGTTTTAGATTTTAACCCAAATATTTCCGTAATAAAAAGTGTTTTAATTGTTGGCTGTTTCCAGGCGTTCTTCTGGAAGATATCTTAAATTATACAAGCTCGTACATAGCTGGGGACAACGTACAACCCAAGTTACGTCTGTATTCGGCTCACGAGAACAACGTAGCCGCGTTAATGGCAGCATCGCGAGTCTTTGAGCCCCATCAGCCAAGTTATGGAGCCACATTCTCGTTAGAGCTGAGAAAAGGATGCTCAGATGACCGATATTATATAGCAGTAAGATAACCCCATGTTTTATATAATTATTATAATATTTTTGTTTTATACACCACCTCTATAAGTTTATGCCTATTGCTTTCCATGCATGGTTGTCTGGAAGAGATCTCTCTGAGCGATATAGACCACCCATTGTGACACTATTAATTTTAAGCATTAAATTGTAGTATGATATTTTGTATGCAGCTGTTTGTAATGTATGTGTAATGTGGTGTTTCAATAGAGTTAATCTATCTATCTATCTATTGCGATTTCTTGTACCTGTAGAGGTCACTCAATTACACTAGAAGGATTGTTTTTTACATGTTGTTCGTAATTATAAGAGGCAAAATAAAGAAAATCAGCTCGATTAGTGAACCGACAAATTGAACTTTTTAGTAGGATAAGAATAATTGCAAATCATTAGATTTTAAATCGGTTGTCTTTCAAGGACTTGTGTTTTTTAATTTATTTCATCCCTTCAAATACTTTTTAAATATATATATTTCCATACTTAGCTCAGTATTTAAAGTATTTCGTTACTTGTTATGCTGACTACGCATCAGACAGTATTTCTAAAACTTCCGAAAATAAAGGAATGACTAATTTTCCCTCTAAAAGCATTAAAAAGGCCCGGTCATTATCAATGTCAACTTTACATATCTACGTTCCATTCATTTTAAAGAGAACTGGTTTTGTCAGCGTATTTACTTGTTATTATTCAACCTGGCATTACTCTACTAATTAGGCTAGATTACGAAACCTGAATTTTACTATATGTTGATGAATACCTACGTATATAGTTGCTAAGTATATACAATGAGATGCTAATAGAGCCTCTTGCTAGTTTTACTAATTAGTTAGGCCGACTTTTAATGACATAAAGTGACTAAATATCATCATATGGATAGATAGTTGCCGATTCAATAAAAATACGTATTTTATAAACTCTCACTTTTGTAATTGTAAATCGAGTAACCTAAACGTATAACATTGAAATTTACGGCAAGACGGTTAGTCAAATAGGGTTAAAATGCGATGCTCGGACCCGAACCTCGGTGGCCTAGTTGGTCACTGACGTCTGACACGGAGAGTCGGAAGACGCGGGTTCGAATCCCGTCCGAGGATGGAATTTTTCTCTCTATAAATTTCAATGTTATAGATCGCTAAAGCAGGCGTTAGTGCTTTAAAAGTTAATACTAAAAAAACGTATAACATTTAGATTGAAAGGAAAAACGCTATGACTCCAGGCAGCGTTGGATAAAACGCCCTTTGGTAGATTTATTAGTACCTTTACCTATCTCATGTGTGTCAGCGATATTGAATAAGAATAACCTGTGGCAAATATATATTTCCAACTCACTGGCGATCTGTACAACAGTAGATATTGGCCATCGATAATAATAAAAAAAATAATTAAGGAAATTATAACCATGTTTTATAGTTTGGAGTATTCCAAGGAGTAATACATTTGCACCGCGGAAGATCGGTCAGCTCAGTAAAGCAATATTGGCTCAGTGAAGCTCTATAAATAAAAATAAGTAAATATAAATATACTTATTCAGAATTACCTTGTATTTGCTCGCTAGTGAGGGGAAAATTGTATGTCACACGAGAGCTAAGCTATTTTTGGAGACCTCCAATCCGTCAAATATCTTATGATCTTTTATACATTCCTATAACATATATCGTTGGCTTGCGATTCAAACACAGCTAACAGCCAAAAAACAAGTCCCAATAAAAACTATGAGTAGCATGTTGCTCTTTTATTGCATTAACTATAGAGCGTGTAACAAAAAGGTGTAGTATTACTGAAAGTGTGCATATGTAAGTAGTCAGGCAAAGTATCAAAATTAAAACCGCTATTATTTTTTTCATACAAAGTTACAAAAATATTTTTCGTAATATTTTTGGGTATTCCTATTAGACATGCCTATTATTGGAGCTCGTTGGGGTCAATGCACGTTGCAATCCCCACGCTACCTATTCATTCACCTCCGTCCCCTAACCTGCATGCGCCCTCTTCCCGCGCCGCTCCTCAGCTCAAGCCTCACTTGTTACCTACCTACCTAGTACCTGCTTGAGTTTTAAAAAAACTCGGAATTAGTACTTCCTGGGAAGCAGTAGTTAGGTCCCAATAATTGTATGCCAGCTTCTGCGTGGTTTTAGTATTAGTACTACGCCATTTTGTTACTCGCTGTATAAACTATAATTCTCTTTTTTTATCAGGCGGTATATGCCAAAGACGCCGGAGGACCACCGACGGTGCTACGCGTCGCAGGCTGCGGAGACGGTTTACTATGCGAGTACAATATGTTCGTCAGCCTTGTCAAAGAGTATACTTCGACTACTGATGAATTTTACGAGACCTGTGGAATTGTGCCATCTCGATAAATTATATGATAATTGTAAATAAGTATTTATTTATTAATATTAGCCAAAATGTATATCTATACTAATATTATAAAGAGGAAAAATTTAGTATGTTTGTAACGAATTGGCTCAAAAAGTACTGGATCGACTTCAAAAATTCCTTCACCTTTGGAAAGCTACATTCACCCTGAGTAACATAGGATAAAGATTCATCATCATCCATCACCGTACGGGTGAAACCGCGGAGAGCAGCTATTTAGTTACATTTCCCGTTTAAGACACATTACAATAAGAATTTTATTATTTTTTATTTTTCTACGATTCACATGTTTTTTCAGTTGCTCTTCGACAGTTCAATCACCTGTCCATCAAACGCAAAATAAAAAAGTGAACGTAATGTATTCCGTGTAACATAATAATATGTCAAGATATTGTGACGTAATCAGTTGTGGCTGTGAGTAGTATATATATATATAGATCAATAAATAAGTACAAATACCTTATTTTATTTTATTGTTTCACGTATTTTTTTGTAAATAGGATACATATAATATGTACGTAGAAACCTTCCTACCCGAATAAACTAGACCTTTACGTAATCTTTCCTGTTTCCGTTACATAGTTTTCCTTATCGTTTTGTATTTTATTTATTTACAACTTAGGGTTCTGTAGACCAAAGTACCCCTATAGTCCAATCATTGAGGGGTTTGCCTTTGCAATAATACTTTGCAGTATGATAAAGTAAATGTTTATAGGTTACGATTAATACAGGCTGTTTGGTAGAGGGACCGACAAACCAAATGAGCGTGTTCGGGGGACCACTTGGAAAATACAAATTGGCCAAAAAATATATAAAAAAAACAGTCGAATTGAGTACCTCCTTCTTTTTGGAAGTCGGTAGAAAAGATCAAATTTGACGGAGGAATTTTCCTGAACAAGTTATGATGCAAAATAGGTATTTTTAAGTTTCTGTCTCTTCGACAAGAAAATATTCCTGGATTCCGTTGCAAACCTATATAAACTAATAATTATATACCAAAGGAATTTCGAACGGAGGAATTTTCCACCGGCAGCTAGAAGCGATGTTCATGTTTAGGTGCACATACACCTACCTTCACAGTAATTTTTCTTTGGATAATATTTAAATCTATGAACATTACTTTACCATACCTACTGCAAAGTTTCAGCGACAGAGGAATTATGGTCAGGTGTACATACAAATAATGCATGATGGCATGATAAGTGGCATATCAAAGCAAATAAGGACAAATTTGTTTATGTTACATATACACTCACGTAAAACATGCCCACCTGTCCTGCTATACAATGAAGATGTTCCGCAGGCAGATGATGCCAAATACTTAGGATTGCATCTTGGTAGCCAACTTACATGGAAAAACATATCTGGACTCAACGAAAACAATTAGGCACCAAAGTCCGTAGCCTGTACTGGCTGATTGGTCGCAAATCCCAACTCACAAATACCAGTGAAATGGCGACATACAAAATCATTATTAAGCCCATTTGGACGTACGGCATACAGCTATGGGGCTCAGCAAGTAACAGCAATATCGAAATATTAGAAGGGTTCCAAAATGAAACAATAAGAAATATGTTCGATATATCACACGATTAAGTAACAAGTTTATGTACATAGACATAAAACTGAGAACAGTAAAGCAGGAAATACAATTCAGCGAAAGCTATCAATCCAGACTACATTGACATACTCGTATAAATGAACTAGCAGCTCAATTGCAAGGATCGGGAAGTCTAATGTTCCCTAGGCTTAAACGACACGGCATACAGGGACTAGCGGAAAGTTTCGAAAAAAGAGACTGGGAGACGACTCACAGATACAACTCTCTCGATTAACCTGTCCGAATCAGCAAGTTTCATTCATAAATCTATTGTTATTTTTTGTCCTGATGCGGACAGATTAATGACATGTATTCAGAGATCTTCAGACAGCACTATGGAATAAACAACACAATAAAACATCCGAATCAACCAAAAACGATTCGACACGTGTTTCGCCTGTACACGAGGCATCCTCAGGAGATGTGGACTCGTCGAGCGCTAGACCGACAGTGTCGAACACGTGTCGAATCGTTTTTGGTTGATTCGGATGTTTTATTGTGTTGTCCGCAACTCGGCCATAAGCATTGTTTCCAGCGGAAGAGACACTAAATATTTTTTCTAATATAGTTTTTTTAATAAATCAATAATAATGCTTGTTTTAAAACCTCAAATTTTTATGTAAATGCTCTATTAATTTCAACATGATATCTCCATGCGTTCCTGAGAATCATGGTCTAGAGATAAATACAACAAAATTATACCTTTTCCTCTTGAGGAACGAACTCTGAAAAAAAAACGCAACGTCCAGAATTCAAGCAAACACGAATAATAGATAGGTTAGACGTGTAGCTAAGGCAGTCAGTCTAATAGACAAATAAAATGTATATTTAACCGACTTTAAAAAGATTTTTTTCGTTTGAAGAAGTTCTCAATTCAACAGTACATTTTTTTATGTATGATACGCGATCATTCCGACAATTATGAATTAATTTTGATAATAACTTTTTGTTTGGTAGATCATACTTCAGAGGTGGTGTCATATAATTTTTATCGAAATTGATTAAGCGATTTTTTGAGACAATAACCTTTTTGACAGATAATATTTTGGTTAGTGGTTCCCTTAAGCTATTTTTTTAGATAATAATCTATGATCTATCCTGGCCCTGTGGCCAGGGGGAGAGACGGCCTTCGGAAGGCGGCTGGCAGTCTGGATGCAGAGAGCTGAATGCCGAGCTCTGTGGCGTACTTTAGGAGAGGCATATGTCCAGCAGTGGACGATTGTAGGCTGATGATGATGCTGATATCATCAACGTCGGGTCTTAAAATTATGAGCAGGTATCATGGAAGGCAATTTAACATTTTCAAATTGTATATTATTTATTTTAATGCTTGGTGATTATATTAATAATTGTTCTAATCCTTTCTTACTCGTAGTTCATACTAGTGTTTATTTTGTTAAGGAGTTAAAAGAGAAATTTGTGTAGAATTGATTTGAATTTGTGCTTGATTTGTATAGAGGTCAAAAGGTCAATTTTTAGGGTTACATACGTGACCATGGGGATCTATTACTACGCTGTGTATCTTATATGTATGTCCTACCTGGAAAGGAAAGTATCTTTCGTTATAAGTAGTTTATTGATCTGAGCATATTGACAAAATTTGCAAAAAACTTTCTAGTGCTAACTACGCTTTATTTAAACTTAAACACTTGGTTGACAAAAACACTATTGTATCAGTTTACTATGCCTACATGCATTCTATTATACGGTACGGCATAACTATTTGGGGTAGTGGCACAAATATAACAACAGTTATAAAATGCCAGAAAAAAGCAATAAGAATTATAAATGGATTGAAGAAACGTAGCCCAGCAAGGGAACATTTTAAACGTACAATGACTGTTATTTCGCTTTACATATATAATAGCTTATTAGATGCAGACAAGGAAAATGTAATAAAAAAGAAAGATATAATTCCGTATAACCTCCGTGGTAAAGAAAACTTGGTCATTCCAACGACTAGGTTAGCTAAAGCTCGAAAACAGGGACGTTATTTCAAATTATTAATGTATGACAAGCTACCCATTAGTATAACTGATTTAAATTACAACACATACAAAAATATAATAAAACATTTTTTCGAACGTAATCCATTTCATAAAGTAAACGAGTACATGTCAATGCAATTCTTGGAATCGTCATTCTGCTATGTGTAAGAAAAGCAGTAACATTGTTAATACACAGTTTTAATCAGTATGAATAATTCAGCACATTTTTGACTTGACGTTGTTATGTCCGATAATTAATGTTAAATGCGTGAATCTTTTAGTATGTAAGTATTATTTAATATGAATTAATGTAAAATTTGACATGCCTGTAATAAATGATCTTTATCTTTATCTTTGACTTCGAGAGAACGGCTTCGAGGTAGAATATTTGACTCTACGGTGGTAGTCACTAAGACGGACACTTAATTGCAGAAGTGTCTTACCAAGTACGTCCGCAATTTATATCAATTATTGGACCGACTTATTAGATTTTTTTTATGGAAACAGCACTAATGTAATACAATAGAAACCATCTTCATTATTAATGTTTACTGTGAGAACTAACATATTTGTATATAAACACAACACAGGGTATAACCTTGTTGGAGGCTGACAAAAGCTGGTTTACGGTTTAATTACAGTTTGATTAGATATAATGATACATATCGTCCCACGAACCAGACGAATGTTTCACACAAACATGTTATCGTGAAACGAGACGTTCAACATATTTAGTCCTTGTATATTTTGTACAGTATTAAAAATGGTGAATCTAACAAGTATAATTTGCATCAAGTAAGTAGTACATGTAAAGAAATTGTTTTAAAACGTATATAGCTGAATGGGAATATGAATAATTTATATATTTAATATAATATTTATTGTTATTATAATGTACCGTACGTTTTAAGCAACACCTGTGTTTGCTGGATTTTTATAAACTGTTTGTGATTTGTATATTTTAAATTTGAGACTTTGTGTGTCCGCGTGGTGCACTAGCCTTCAACTGTATCAGGAAACAGACACAATAGAAAATCTATTGTTATCTTGGTTAACGACAGCTGAGGAAACCCGAATTCGTCTCTATGGGACTAAGGCTCGTGTGTCCCAGCGGTGGACAAGTAATATGCTAATTACGCTTTTCGAGATTCGGTTTTTTGAAGATTAGTATAACTATTCGTTATTAACGTTGTATGATAGTCTAACATACTCTAAAATTTAACTCACTCAGCGCACGCTATTACTAAATACAAATCCGAAATCACACACGATTGGATGTCAAGTGAAAGAATTTTTTTCAGATGTCGAATGAATTGTCTCGTGTGAAATTCAAGGTGATTGATTCTTCTAAATCAAGTGTTAGCTCGCCTTCGTTCTACGTCTTAAGTTTTGTGGTAAGATTAACAATTTGCATGGAATTTCTTAACCTATCTTCACCAACAAATGAGTTCTCTCACAATGGCTATATAGGGCAAGCGGAAAGCAATATTCGCGCGCCGCTACGACTCGGCCAATCTTCTCATTCACACTATCAGGCGAATCAACGCACCCTCATGCGAAACGGTCCTATCGGCTATCTTCCTCTCGTGCCTATTGCGAATCATGGACGCGGAGTTCCCCGCAATTTGAATATACTAGACCAGTCTGTTCATGTATATTACAGTTACAGTTCATGCCTAGGTCGATACTGCATGAACAATCAGGATTTCCCATCCAAACGAGCAAGGTTATGCCTGCAGACGCCACCGGCGGTTATACAAATGGCAATGTCGGACGATGTGGGCACGCATGTTTAAATAGGTAGGCACAATCGATTGGACAGAGTCAATCATCCGAACGGGCACAGGTCACCGCGACCGTGAAACTCCAGCGCGTCCCGAGCGGATCTCAGTGGGACCCCGCCTCGCGCGCCGTGCACTTCCTGCTATTATCATACGCCGACTGAACCTAATTTCAGTGCACTGCTCACCCGGTCTATGTGATCTGATCCGCAAATTCCCTAAATATGCCCTCACAAAAGTGAACATACACATTACGAACGGATTACAATGTAGAGCTGCCGACGCGGCGAAGGAAAATGTAAGTGGCATTTGAGTACAATTTCCAGTTTAGAGTTTACGATAGCGACGCCAGGTAACAAGTTATTAGTTATGCGCGGTACGTGCTTAAGCTTAGCGATTTAGCGATTAAATTTATTTTATTAGCGTGGCGTTTGTGTTAATGAAAGAAGGCAAATAATAATGATAATGATATCAGTACATTGTAATAATACATGGCAATAGGCAAAATAGAGAAACAAACGGAATAATTCTATTGAATAGAGATATCGGCAATATTTTGATTGATTGTAACATCACGGCAGCCCAGTGTTATCACAAAATGATGCTACGGACCCGTGTTTTTGTGCATTATGCGCAAAATTACTGCACTATCCTGATCTACTTGTATACCTGAAATGGTCAATAAAGTTATTCTTTCTTTAACGTTATAAAGCGTCTTCAAATAAAAACCACATACACCGCTCGAGTTTATATCAATACATTTTAGACTACCCAGTAAGCCCGTAGGACACGTTAGTACATTTTGTCTGAGTCTAGTCCTAAACTCAAGGTTTCACCCCACTCCTACTGTTGTATCTACTCGTATCTATTTAAACATAAAATAATTATTACTCGATGTTGGTTGAGAACATGAAAGTACGGGCATATATTTCTTGATTAAACTTATTGACCGAGAAGCACGAGCGTCTCTGCAACAGCTTGGGCAAGAATGCTTTCCTATGTCCGGATGTGAGGCTGTTCTCCTCTACAGGTCGCATTTCTCAACCGATTCTAGTGAAATTTTGTGAGCAGGTTTGATAATCTATATCTATTTTGTTGAACGACAAAAATGTCAGGTTCGATTTTCATTTTCCCGATAAGCACAGAAAACGAGAGCCTGTTTAGCTTTGGCTTTGGAGCCTTTTGTTATTTTTTTAACCGTAACACTCTATGGCCAATGTTCCAGAAAGACGCACCGTTTTAAATCACGACTTGATTATAGATTTGACAGTAAATGATATACAAAATTTACTCAAACATTTACTGCCTAGATTCACTAGTACTATCGAACTTTTGGGATGTGGCCCAAGTCCGAGCTCCAGAGAGTATATTAATAAATTACGCATAAGCGATTGATATTTTTTTCAATATTACTACTGCAAAGTTATGAAAGAGCAGCTGGCCCATACACCGGTCATGCCAGCTGTCGTGACTATTTTTCGGAATCACCATGTGTGTTTAAAACGAAATATGCTCTGAATTTGAAAATTCGTCCTCGCGAATATTTAAAACTAGACTTTTGAAAATGGTTAATTGACATTATTTTATTTATGTATAATAAATAATCACAAAAACTTTATTAAATTAGGTATATTATTAAAGAAATTTGGCTCGATAAAAAAAATCGCAAACTTTCCCAATTAACACCTCTGAAGACGTCGCCGTCGATGGAATGAATCAACTCCATTCAGTTTCTATGGAAGTTATTTATACAAAAAAAGAATGTATGTAATCCCAACAAATATTCAGATACTTTTAGTGAATACAGTTTCTTTTGTAAAAGTATAAGTTTATTTTTTCGAAATAAAATAATACAAATATTTAATATGAAAAACGGGATTCACTCAATTAAATATATGTCAGATCGTTCCAACTATAGTTTAGTAGTTTCTAGTGCGAGGAAAGACGCAACAGCAAGCGTTCTGCTCTCTGCAGTCTCCTTGAAAATGACCACCGGATGTGGTTGCAACTATAGTTGGAAAGATCTGACTTATTTACGTGAGTGAATTCCGTTTTTCATATATATTGTAAATATTTTGTAAATATTAATATAATACACTGTTTTAAACTGTTATTAATATAATATTTTGTAACACATATATTGTAAATATTTGAAAGCGCACACGCTGAATATTTCATACAACCAAACAACTTCGCTACCATATCACCTTAAAGGTTTGATGTTAAAGGAAAGAGGGCGGTCGCGAGGAGGAGCCGACCAACGCGGTGGAAGCGGCAACGGCGGCGGCACCGGGTATACGCACAGAGCACACATGTTGCTGTCTCGGCGTGTTGGTGGGCATCTCGCTCATCGCCGGTGAGTCATCCACATCATCATCTTCATCATCATCAACAACGTGCTATATATTTCAGCAACGCAACAATTTTTGACGTGCTAACGTCTTATAAATCGATGAACGCCGGCTGAACGCACGAAAAAGTATGTAACTCATTGTAACAATCCGGGCACGAATGGCCTAAGCGTTCGGCTTGTCTCTGACGTTATCACGTAAAATTATCGTCCGTAAACCGACTCTAAAGGCAACAATTTTTTTTTCAGCTATTTACATCATGGTAGGAATTAATGTAGTCCTCTTCTGGAAGAACTAAATCAATTGTAGTAACCAAAAGTTACTGAAAAATATGACCGTAAAGTGTTTAATAAAAAATGTCTACCATTGGCCACCTCTGGCTAACTTCAATTTTCAGCAAACGATCAAGCTATAGACCATGTCGTTTAGTTGAACAGTTGATCCGACATCTGTAAAACACGTCGTGAAATTGAACCGAATTTGTTGATGTAATATTGTCAAGGACATATGATATTGCAAAGAACACTCGAATCTGCTGATTCTGCGCGTGCTAATGATCTTGTTATTTTTTCCCGTCAAAAATCGTATGAATTGGACACGGTCTATTATGCTATTCAAATTTGTTGCAACATAATAGCGGACGTACCAGAACACTCGTGATCTCCCTTCCTCAAAATAATTATTCCCATTCTAATTTTCCTAAGTAAACAACCAACTATACTGACTAAAACTAAACGCAAACTAACGCAAAAAAGTAAAATCAGACAAACAGGTTAACCCGTAAACTCGCCAATCACCATATTTGGGCCATAATACAATAGTTTTCTCAGAAACCATACCACTTTTCTAGGAATTGCTATATGTGTGGTTAAAATAATTGCCCGAATACAATCGACCTTCTCTAAAGTCAAGTCTAAGATTTTTTTTATTTATTCAAAGGACTTTGTCGCTGAGACAACATCGTCTCGAAAAGTCCACATATAAAACAACAAAACTAAAGGAATACATGACAAGACTTAACCAAACCTAAATATGCTAACTTATATAATACTAGCTGCTCTCCGCGGTTTCACCCGCGCGGTGATGGATGATGATGATGAATCTTAAAAGTCTATGTTACTCAGGATGAATGGTTTTCAGCTCAGCTTTCCAATGGTGAAAGAATTTTTGAAATTGGTCAAGTACTTTTTGAGCCAATTCGTTACATACATACAAATCGTTCCTCTTGATAATATTAGTATAGATTTTGGCTTATTCATATTTATTAGGGCAAGCGAAAATACTATTTAGAAAGCCAATATGAATAGACCTATTATTAAGTCAAGGTTAAAGTAACACATCCAAAATGTAATATATTAACGGAAACGAATTTAATAATTTCAGCCCTCGTAGCAGTGATTCTGATGAAGGATAGTACAGTAGACGTCACAGTACTCCGTCAAGTCCATGTGGTAAGTAGTATTCACAATTTTAAAATACAAAAAAAATATTGTTTTAATTAAGACATGGGGATAACATTCGTTTGAAATCGCATTAGATTTTTATTTCCATTTTTAATTGAATACTAACCGGTTTACGTCTGCAATCGTTTATGAATATTGCGAATGTAGATAATACATACAATTTAATATATTACAATTATATAAAAAAAGTTGTATCTACAGTTGATGTCCCACGGCGAGCGCACGCCGAGTGAGCGTGAACTAGAAATGCTCGGAACACCACCACCTGACCATGTCTTTTCACCTTATGGTGCTGGCGCAATGACTAACGTAAGTAAGCCTTCTTACTTATGTGTTCCATAACCCTCTGAAAATCGGCTCAAGCACATTCTTTATACTAGGTACTGCATACTTGGTTTGCGTGGAGTAAGTTTTCGTGGAGTAATACTGTCACGATCGCAAGGGGTACTCCCTTGAATTCTGATAAAAAGTAGCCTAATGTGTTTATCCTATAGGAATAAGTACATTCCAAATGTCATCTAAATCCGTTGAAAAAGTAAGAAACACACACCCTCACATGCTTTCCCGTTTCGTGTGATTTTAAGTAACATTTTTAACCTGAAAGGTCAAATCGTCGACCCGGGTTTCGAGTATGTCCGCCGCTGCGCACTCGCCCTGAAGATGAGCTCGAAACCCGGGTCGACGTATTCGATCCCTAACGTGAATGTTTTGCCGGTTAATAATAATAATCTGTACATATAATAAAACTGTAGAGATCGAATTACTCTACAAAGAAAAAAAAATGCTTAAATCCGAGTCCGATGTAAGGAGTGAAATCGAAGTAATTTAATATTTTTTGTTTTTTTTGTTTCTCTGTTTGTCTGTTCGTCTGTCTGTTTAAACGAGCCAACCTCCGAAACGACTGGACCGATTCAAATGAAATCTTGTAAGATGGTAGCTGATATCCCTGGTCAACATTTAGAATACTTTTGATCCCGGTAAATTAATTAGTTTCCGTGGGATAGTCCAAAAACTGTAATTAACCGTATCCCACGAGGCCACGCGAGCGAAGCCGCTGTCGGGTCAGCTAGTAGATGAATATGTGTCAAACTCACGAAAATTTCAATACTAAAAGGTCAAATTATATCGTTAATATCATCATCATTCAAAAGCAATATTGCGATCTCTTTACAAGTTACAACCAATAAACTTTCAATTTCGAACGCTATTGAATTTCATGGGAACCGCACGAGACAAATTTATCAACAATTGGTGCCATTTGCCGTAGTTCCTCTATGGATGAAACGGAACGTTGGCAGGCCGTAACGAATGACATCTACCATACACACAGAGTTGTGATATCAGAAATCTCTCACGTCACCGATGTGGATATTGCATTCAGATTACAACTCATTTATAAACCGGCGCTCCTTTATCCCGAGCCCGCACAATACTATAGCGGTTCTAACAAAAGGTCACTTGTTGCTTCGTCCTTGCAAAGTCACCTGCTCCCATGGAAAAGTGTTTATTTCAAAGAGAACTGCTACACTGTTAACTAATTCATTGATCATAAACATGTGACAATTGGTACAACTTTACGATCTTTCTAAGTGGCCATAAAAATCAATGAATCACGACATAGTTACGTGACGGCGGTACAAAACAGTGACATTGAACTTGCGGAACTGTTTAGGGTCGGTTTGGAAGGACTCGCCAGGACAAATGACTTTTTAACGAAGCGGTGACTTCCCGGTCCGCTGCCACAGGAGGTCCTCGAAGGTCATGGGAGGATAAACAGGAATGAAATGTCGGCACACATGCACACTACCGTTACTAGATAATAATGATTCATTACCATGACGCACGTCATTCTACTGAGGAGGGTAATAGAAAGTTATTTTCTATAACGCAAGGAATGACTTCATTCGAAGACATTAAGAGGAAATACTGTGCATACTTGTCCATGCTAATCTAATCCCAGATTTCCTCTATGTATATTGATATTAGTGACAATAATTTAATGCGTTACATACGATATATATTCGCATCAGTGGCAAGATCTAAAAACAATCAAGAAGTACGTTATAAAACAGCATAGACATAAGAACTAGTATATTAGTCCGTGACCATCGTATGTCATCGCATTAAAATACAATGTTGTAAAAATGGGATTTGTTCTGTTTCAGGAAGGAAAGATGCTGACTTACGAAATGGGCGCATTACTTAGAAAGAGATATAACGGCTTTTTGGGACCTTTCTACGATGCAGGTAAAAGTTATTTTCAAACTCAGTCATTACATGCAGACAATCAGTGAATCATGTTTTCTTTTTGTAGAAAATAGTATCGTGATAGCTTCAGATACGGAGCTTAGCAAGATGACTGCGCTGTTAATATCAGCGGGATTGTGGCCACCTCCTGAGGAACAGCTATGGAATGAAACCATAGCGTGGCAGCCAGTTCCCTATACATATCCTGCCAATGACGATGATTTTGTGAGTCCCTACTGAATAACTCTCCGACTTCAAAATATTAGCAAATAAAAGTAGGTTTTATATTATAGGCTGTGTGCATATGCTAAGTAGATGACGATTGTTTCAGCTCTTGTATGAAGAAAACTGTCCTCGATACGAACAAGAGAAACAGAGAATACTGAAAGCGTTCTCAGAGGAAGGTCTACTGGTGCCGTATAGAGATTTCTTCCACAAGATCGCCCAAATGACGAACACAAATTTCAGTACGCCCCAAGAAGCGTATTATTTAAATAATTTATTCCTAATACAGGTTATGTAGAGACGCCTCAAAGATGTAAACGCATATGTATTTTCATCAAAAAGATTTCCGCGTAACTTATCCTAAAAGTACTTAAGCGTTTACATTTGTTGGTAATTGGTGGATTGTCCAATGTCCATATTGTATCGGTATTTAATATTTCTATATCTTAACTTCTTGCGATTCGATTTAAGACGAAACGCGGATTTAGTAATATTTTAGTTATAATTAATGTATTTTTGTCCATTATTTTCTCAGTGCAATAGCTTAAAGCAGCGCTCCGCAGACCCGCTTCCATATTTTTTCCGAGATATGTTTATTCTGAAAATAAACTAAGTCCATTCAGCAGTTGCGATGATATGCAAGTTTGAATTTTACACAACCTTTTAAATTTATAATGTTAGCCCCGCGATTTCACCTGCGTGGTGATGGATGATGATCATGATGAAAATTAACCTATGTCCTTCCCCGGGACTGAATGCATCTTCTTGCCAAATTTAACTACGAACCCTTCAGACGTTTATTCGTGAAAATGTAACAAACAAACATTATCGATTTATTTAATATCAAAACCGGATTTATTAAACCGGGATTTCCCTGAGGGTGGGCATCGGGCATGACACCCTAAACCTAGGTCCATAACGTCGGCTAATTACGTGAGTAAAGTCGGTTTTGATAATAATCTGAAGCGGAGGTTTGCTGATTCGGACCGATTAAATAAATATGTGTGAAACTCACGAAAATGTTCAAACTAAAATAAACAAATATAGACTTTAATTTCGTATTTATAATATTAATATGGATATATAGTAACTTCATTAACCGGTTGGCAAGTCTAGAAATAATATGTTACTTACAGGATGATATTAAAGTGCCCAATCCGAAGTGGGCGAAACACGTGAAGAGAAAACTAATGGAAATAGCACGGCTGGAGTATTCAATGATGTTTCACAATAATCTACTGCGAAAACTTAGCGGAGGTAAGTAAGTAATTTAACATACATTTAAGTTCGCGGTTGTGTATGTGCTATTTCTGGTTGCTCGTAGATTTTTCCATAAGTCAGGCCTATCCCTTTTTCATATTTTATTTTCAAATATTACTCTTTGTTAAATCCTCGAGTTATTTTAGCGCAGTATAAATCAATAATGCCTTTATGGAAGAACCTTGACATTAAACGAAATTTGGATCAGGTTTATTACTATCTTAATGTGAAGGTCAAAATATTTAGCGAGATAAATTATCAAAATTTACAAAACTAGAATACCGGTTCGTTGCATTAATTCTATTTGCTTATAATTTTACATTCGATGTGTATTGATGAGCTTATGTTTATGCATAAATTAACTATTTGTATAATAGTAGGTACTTAAGTTTGATCACCCTAATCGTCCGTGATAGGATTAAGAGGATTGCATAGCTAGTACTTGTCTACACTAAAAGAAAAACTCTTTTCTACCTCTTAACATTGTCCGATAGCAGTGACTTTTTTTCATGCAATCGATAGCAAACAATATGTTGATTGCATAAAAAAATCCCCTTGAGATATCTTTAGTAAGATACAATTTTAACGTAGTTCATAACTTTATTCCAAAATATATAACTTAGTTAATACAATTCAACGCTGCACTAAATCATGCATACATACAAGGCTTGTACCTACTTATATATTGTACAAGGTATCTCAAAATAATGTTTATATTTATTTAGCTAACTCCGTGAACGCAACGAACCCGAAGGGCGCGGGGGTTTTGTCATACTGTTACCTGGCTCTTGGAAACTAAATCGCTATGGAGCATTTCTCGGGAGCAGACCGCGCCTTGTGCGTGCGAGTTTTACAAAAACAGTGATTCGGAGACTGTAGGGCGTAGTAATAACGATGATGATGATAATGATGATGATGAAGAATCGAACCCCGGGACCCCGCCCTACGAAAGTTCTACCAACTGAACTAACAGAGCCGTAAAATAAAAATTATTGCATGATGATATCAACAATGTACCGTGAGGTTCCTATATAATGTATGCAGTGAAGTTTGAGTTTGACCCCTATCTCACCTAACGTTAAGCGATGACTGATCTAAGATAAGACTCGCAAGACTAGAGGGTATCAAAGACTTCAATTTACTCGTATATACATTACATATAAGTCTTTAAAGGGCACTTGACCAGTCTGGATTTGAAAACTATGAGATTGTTTTTATCGGGGAATTCAGTTTAGTCAATGAGTTGCCTCTCTTAGCAACGCGCATTATGAAGGTAGAAGTTAAGCTCTTCGGATCTTATGCTAAGATGGTATATCTTAAATGTACCATTGCCATATGTCTGATCATCGGACAAAAAGCAGATAACGAAATCAAATTATTTCATTCTAACGCACACTAGCTGGAATGTGTCCAATTCAAAACCAACAGGCTCTGCGTTGCGATTTCAAGCTTTGAAGTGAAGAGTTGTTATAAGACAGATCCATTCAGTGAGAACAGTCCTCTTAGCACCAATGGAGGTGTGCTAATTAAGGATAAACAACTATCCCGGTGTGAAGTACTACCTGAATTTAATCAGCTAGATGATCCTTTGATTCGATATTTTGATTGCATCTGTGCTGTGAATGTTTCTACCTATTTTTGTTTTAATATCTACTTTTGATTCGAGATGAGGATGACTTTATATTTCGGAAACGAAAATGCTAAACAAGATGATTTCTCAAACCTGTAGGAAGCAAAGCTGAAAAGATTATATTTTTGCAAGTATTTAAACATTTTTGTCTCCTTCTTTATCCAGGTGCACTTTTACAACAAATAATAAATGAAGCTACGTCGAATATTGTCGGCGAGTCGAGTTTGCGTGTGATAGTGCGTACGGGCACGCCCGTATCCGTCGCAGCGTTGCTATCAGCATGTGTGGCGCCGCCGCCACGTCTGCCCGATCCCGGGGCGGCGTTGCTCTTCGAATTGCTCGAGAGGGTACCACAACCGCACGCGAAAAAGGAACTAAACACCACACCGGAAGGCGTACGGTTCGGGTTTAAGGTGAGAGACCATTGTTATGATTTGCTCTTGGATCTATACAATACTTTCAGTGGCTTTTTACTAAGTTTAGAGGTCGTTAGTCAATGGCTGCATCGTACTCGAACTATACGCAAATTTAGTCATACATTGGTGTCGATTTTGTAAGCATTCTCTAAACTAAAAATCTCTAAATAATTCTAGTTTTTATTCTGTTTATATCAAAATCGACATTTAGATTATTAACAATTCCGAATGACAGCACTAAAATTAGATATTTCTCTTCAATTGTGGGTACGTATATTTTAGACAGATTAGTTGTCACTAATAGAATAGAATACTTTAGAAATATACATTGACATTTTTTTACATTCTACGATTAAATCTATGTATATGATGATAAATGAACATAGTTGTTATATTGACTAAGGTTAGTTGAAAAAGAAAAAGAGTTTTTCGATTATTTTAGGGTCCCGTAATGTATATAAGAGAAAACAAACAAACAAGGCGAGCAAGTGGAAGAGCATAAATGGAACGTGCTCTACAAGTAAGTAGTAGTCGGGCAAAGATAAGGAAAGATCGGAAGTACTCTACAGATCAAAGCTAGCACGATCGTTACACAATTGCCATGATTTAGTTTAGATAAAGGTGCGACCAAAGTACTTGACTAAAATGCCGCTACTCACTCGCATCTACCCATAGGAATTTCTTACTAGCCTGTAGATAATTTTGAACGTTTTATTTGATTTTCAGATATACTACTGGGATGACGACTCAGCCGAGCCTCGTCTAATGGAGGTGCCAGGCTGCAACGCGTTCTGTCCTATTGAAACTTTCAAGGAGCTTACCAAATACATCGTATCGAATGATTATAAAGAAGACTGCAAACTTGTATCCACATAACTAAATTAAGTTGTGTTTCCTGTTTTATGTGTTAGTAGTTTTAATCGTGAAACACAAATTGATGAGAATTTCCGTAATAGTTCCTAAATTATCAATCACGGATGTGTTAAAATGTGTCTTGATAGAGGCTGTGTTAATCAAAACGGATCTTACATTTCTAGGAATAAAACTCACAGTAAAATTGTAACATTTTTGTTTTAAAAACTAACACGGTTTTTCACTAATTTTACTGCAAAATACGGAATTACTCACGTTTCGGCCACATCCGGTGACTTCTTTTTGCACACCGTACATGAAGTGGTCAAAATCAGAAATAGTCCTCCTGAGAACTGGACTTTATAAGTCCAGTTCTGGTGCCGAAGTGGTCGAAACCAGAACTAGTCACGCTAAGAAAAAGGCAAATGAAGAAATAGTCCCCGAACGTCTAAACCTTTTCAAGGAGCGTTTTGGACGTCGATGACGTCTCGTTTAGTACTCACGTTGTAACATATTATGCACTTACCTGCGTCAATTTTGAGCCCCGTTTCGTCCCGTGGGATGTTCTTTGATATTTCCGTGAATTCTTCGGCGCCCCAAGTTAATGTTCCTCGTAGTTTTAAGTACTCGGCAATTAGGGCTGCGATATGCAGCTGGCAACACATGGCCTGTTAAATAAAACGTATTGAATTATCTATTAGGTACATGGATATTTTATGTATTGTAAAAATTTAGTAAATAATATAACGTAACTTTATTTTAATAGTAGTTTATGCAATGGTCCTATAATACCTAATTATCCAAGAGTAGTTACCTCGTCATGGTCTCCCTCCCTGACGTTGTGGTCGGCGAGAGTTGCGAGCCACGCGTGCCGAAGCCGCGGCGTGGCGCGACACGACGCCGCTAGTGCGTGTTGCAACTCCGCCAGTTGCACACTACCCGCGCCTACAATGTACCAACATTACACGAAGTAGTAATATACAGTGTTACATTCAGATCGGTCAGTATGGGCAAGTCTGTAAGTATAAGACATACAATAGTCAAAATAATTTATTCAATTCAGGCATCAAAGACCCACTCTTATGCACGTCAATTATTCATTTTCATGTACTTTAAAGTCTCTACCGCCGCATTCCTAAATATATGGAGCCTACTGAGAAGAAACGGCTAGAAATTCGGGGCCATTCTTTTCATATAGATTTTTACAATGTTTCTACTTAAGTACTACTATTATTACATTTTATGGGTGGTAGATGATACAAAGATTTGTTCTTAGGAACCATGTCATCAATTTTAGAGATAAGAAAAACTTCATACATAGATTTAAAAAAAAAAACGCAGTTCGAGAATCGAAATAAAACATACATTATTTCTATATGGATACTTTTCATCATCATCATCATCTATCATCTATCACCAAGTGCGTAAAACCGCGGGGCGCAGCTAGTATATATATATATATATATATATACAAAACAATAAAGTTATGTATGAGCATAATTAATCAAAATATTAGATACCTGATGCACCTGTGCCCCCAACGCCGGCCAATCGCGCGCGAGCTCCGACGACAGTGCGCACGCGACGCATTAACTCTGCGACTTCACTCGACAAACCTACACATACAATACAACTAGAAATAGTACATTGTACAACAAGTGTACAAAACAAACCATTATATCGGAGACGTTTAAGATCCCGAACCAGCCGTGCGAGCATGGATTTCACGATAAACTTGTCGAGTCGATAAACTGACTTACCGAGCTTTCTTACCTTGTCTATAGTATGGGTATAGCTGCGATAGCAATATCGCGTCTTTTACCGATAATTTTATCCTATCGACTATCTATGCTCGCACCGCAGTTGCGCGAGCATGGATCTCACGATAAACTTATCTCGATCGACTCGACAGTCGATAAACTGTCTCTTACAGCTTACCTTGTATCTAGTAATGATTTAGATGCGATAGCTATAACGCTGGCTGTCTTTTACCGACGATTTTCGATAAGTTTGTCCTATCGACAGTCCATGCTTGCACCGCAGGATGAACTGAATGTGATTGAGTCAGATTAGAATTAAAATTGAACTGTCATACGTTTAAACATAAACTTGCCTTGATTGTGGAAATATCTGCTGAATAAATTTATTTGAAATACAAGCGCTTGGGTCATAATATATCAGAGTGATAGTGTTAGCTGTACTATTTTAAAAATGATGATGAGACGGCGTAAATGTATTCAGATAAATAAAATTGAAGTGTCTGTTTGTAATACCAAAATAACGGCTTATTATTAAATGCATATGAAAAAAACAGTACTTATATATAAAAAAGGTTTTTTTTTATTTCTGTCTAATTGTCTGTTTGTTCTCTGAAACAGCTGGATCAATTTTAACGGGACGTTCACTGGCAGATAGCTGATGTTATAAGAAGTAACTTAGGCTACTTTAATTTCATCATCATCATCATCATCCATAAACACGCGAGTGAAACCGCGAGGCGCAGCTAGTCAATAAATATGAATAATTCTTACCCGTCCCTTTCATAGCTTTGTCACCGGTAGCGAAACAGTTAATCACTGATAGCGACTCTTGGAAACGTTTGCAGTTCAGTGCCGTTGAATTGTCTAGTAGTTTCGAAACGGCCATTATAACCTACAAAAAACATAATTATTAAAGCGCCAAGCAATCTAAGTTTAAAGACGTTTGACCTTACCTATAAATGCTCCTTAAATTTAAATGACGTCACTTTGTACGGCGCTGAACAGTTTTGTAGTGCGCAATACTAAATGACGTTATTTAAATTTAACCAGCGTTTATAAGTAAGGCCGTGTATATCGCAACTTTTGAATGATTTCCCTAAAATCCGATACGCTTCCACGCCACCGTGATATAATGTTATCACCACACGCTCATTTACGAAAACTTGTGACGGATCACACGAAGATTAGGTGGCTAATTTTTATGACAAGTTAGAAAAAAGGGAGAGTACATGGTAACCATCGAGAGTAGCACATATACAGTGTATACAGAGTTGGCCATTCTATCATTATGGGCAAGTCTGAAGCTATAAGACATGCAAAGATCTTTTCATATCACCTGCTCGAAAATGTCCGATTACATACATGTAAATATCAACGTAAAGCAAGGCATTACAAACCCGGTGCTGTAATGTTGTATGAAACTCCCATGGGTGTAAAGTGATTTGGATTTGGAACGTTAGTTATAGGAACACTCTTAGTACGGAGGCAGCATATAGAAAAAAAAAGAAAAATGACGCGATTGTACTATAAGGAGAGTGATTGTTGTGCGCCGCGTTGGTATGGGTTACGCACGGCCCCTCTCCATTCAAGGTCATAGTTCTAGTTCTTCTACGTTCCGCGATCTGGAGTTTGGTGTTATTTCAACAACTTCCATAAAATGTTATAATTTTGAATATGGTGCATGTAACTGTACTGAAATATCGGGAGCTCCAAAAGCAACTAAATCGTGGTCTACATCTCGTGAGTACTGATTATAACTTAGTTAACAACCTCGAAAGTATAAAACTGTGTTTTTCATAAAATGTTCCTTCCAAAAAAATTACTCTGTCCCTCTAGAATGACAAATGCGTCTAATTTGAATACTAATTATTATTATTATTTTACTTTTAACTAAATGACTGCTTTTTAAAGTACTGAGTTTTTCTTGTCTCGTAGTAGATATGAAAAGTAGAGTATGCACCTCGTGGATAAAGCCTGTCGTCGCCTTGGGCGGCTTTAACCCCTCGCTTCACTCAGGACTCTAGAAAACTTAATTAAAAAAAAATAAAAAAAAAATTAACTCAAGAGTTATACTCAGGGTTCAATATACCGCCCGTGAGGTCAGAAACTGCTTTACTTCCTCAGTGCGTAACGTGTAAAGAAAACCTGCATTTGTAAATTAAAAAAAAACGTTTTGCTTGAGTATTTTTAATAAACACGAATGAATGAATCTTTATCGTTTCTAAAATATGTACTCAGTTCAGGAATCCTAGGGTGGAGACAGCAGTCCCAGGCTGGCAACGTTGTAGAAATCTCGCTGACTCGTTCAACCAGGGAAGCGTATAAGTCGGTAAGAAACGTTAAGATTGAGTGACTACCTGTAAATGTACTCGAGTCAAGTCACCACCAGCGGCATGCTGGAAGTTAGCTCTCATGAGAAGGTACAAAGCAGCGGCCGCTTCTCTTCTGACAGTAGCCGCGCGTGCTTCACACAGTTTCACCACCGCACCGACCACTCCCGCACAAACGGTGCTACCACCTGCGAAACGTAACTTGCTTGAGGATTTTTTGTTACAACAGCCATTATTAAGCTTTAAAACTTAACCCTATCATTTCTAGGAGTCAGGGCCGAGCTGTGCACGAAACTAAAAACAATTATTTTAGAAACCACGAGTCAAATCATTTAAAAGAGATAAGTAAAGTTGGATGGCTGACTCAACCACACTGTTCATCACAAACAAAAAGTTAAGTTCATTTTAATTTCTATACAGATACACCTGGTCATGTGATAAGGATTTACTAAGCAAACTGTAGACGTTTAATATAAAACAGCTACTGCCCTCCCGGTAGCACCAAGACTTTGTACGAATAAAACCGCTATGACAGAGGGCATACCAGAAAAACTACATATATGAAAGAAGTCATACCTTCAAAAAGTGTCTCAGAGAACTGGTTGATATAAGCCCTCAGCGCTGCGAATAGATGCTTATACATCGTTTCACTCTGAGGGAACTGCAATAGTTTTATATACGGCTTAGCAGCAGCCCCTTCGGCAGGTCCGAGGTTTTTCATGAATAGACACGCTCTGTCTATGATAGTGAGACCAGCTTCTGTTGCTAAGCAACTGGCAGAGTTAACTGTGTGTTCCGCTATTGCTTCTAGCTCTGTAAAGGATAAAAACTCCTGATATTGTGATCAGTGAATTTTCACTGAACATTCAATTAAAAGAAGGCATACGATTCAAGACGGGAAACAACACGGCTGAAGGATATATAGTGAGATAATACACATATTTTCAGCGCATCAGCAAATATAACTTCTTACTCACCAGTCGTGACCGTGGTATGAACAAGATTTTCTCTATTCACTGTATTATTCTTTTCCACAATAATAGGTGGTTCCTTCGAGAAATCAGGTGGGCTCATCCTTGCGGGCAAAGTTCTTGCTTTCATCGGCTTTGGTTTCCCATTGCAATCCGGTGTGACTGTTTTCATTTCTGATAGAATTCTATTCCGTCCTACGTATTGAAACTGTTCTGCGCAAATTCTGCAAAATACATTGTTACGTACGATGTAAGTAATCCACTATTTGAAAGCTACAATGAACCATGTGGTCCATCGTTGACCACGTCATCTTTACATCATGTTAACCACTAGGAAGCACCACATCATGTAACCATTGTTAGAATGAGGAATTGTCAGCTAGCCCTATTAACTAATATAGAGTCTGTACAAAAAGAGAAGTGTCATAAGAATTGAGGTCGCGATTTTGCTACCAGTAAATAAATAATAAAAGTGTGCATCTCGGGACGCCCGACAGAAGTAATAACTGAAATTAGTCTAGTGTTGTGTTGTTACAGTGAAAGGATGCGTGAGAGAAAGAGAAGCCAGACAGACGTGCGCCGTAACGCGTTACGTAACGAGTCCCTCCCGATTTATAAGTGATAACTTCTTATAGGAGAGTTCCTATAAGAAGTTATCACTTCAAAAAGCTGAACAAAATTGCTGATAATTTACTGTTTTATAGTTTTATCGAGTCGCAGTTCATACTTAACAGTTACCTAACGGGACAGATAATAGCTGGATCGGGCTGTCATATAAAATCTGAATGTGGGGTACGACGGTACTTTTTGCACAGACTCTAAAAATCTATGATTTAGTAACCGTTCTTCCGCGATCATTAGAAAGTTAAAATACCCACATGTAACACAAACTTACTCCAGAACATTAAAAAAGGACTGCTGCTGAGCCTGAGTTTGCGTCCTCCACCACTCAACAAGTCTCTCGTCGTCCAAATACTTCAAAACAAACAGGAAACACAAAAGCACATCGCGCACCTCCTCAGGGGACATCACACCAAATCTGGATGCATAAAAATTGGCTTTAGTCTGTTAGTAATCTGATAACAGTAGCATACAACTTTGTGATTTGAGTCCTGTTATAATGATTTTGACAACAGTTTTGGTAGTTTCTAATCCGACATACTCTCGTGTTTATAAAAAGAGGTGAATTTGATTATATATTTGTGATTTACCTATTGCTTGGTGAGAATAAAACTCATACCTTGCCATAAAACACTTAAACAGTACAATTGTACGATTGAATATCTAAAACTTGAATATACTATTCGACATAGGACCACTCACTGAATCTGCGCATATAAGCATTTGTAGTAGTGTAGCGCACGCTACAGTTAGATCGCGATACGTGAGTAGGTTTAATTTAATGGTCTTATGACGACAGAGATAAATGAGAAGCTAATAGACATCTAGCCAATATATTTCTATGAGACTTATGGACCATACTGAAATTTTTTAGTGTAAGCTGTTGTCATTATAACAGAACTTTATTGAAGTTGTGATTACCTACCTATTGACTTGGTCACCGATTTCGCTCAAGTCTAGCCTCCCTGTGTTTCTAGGAAGGGAGTCTCCGCCAGACATCGTCGAAACAGACTCTAGTGAACTTTGAGACATATTGTTTGCGTGATCTATAAACAATAAGTGCCCAGTGTGAAAATGTAGGTGACTGTGGGTAGAGATTACAGAAGATATCAAAGTTGTTGAGAAAATTTAAAGTATGCAGATAAGTGTAAACGAAAATATTGGTAGAGTCAAAGAATTGTTGTCTGTTAATTACATATGAAATTAAGAATGTAAGTCCAAAAGTTAATGCTATTTCGTTTTATAATTTTGTATAGTTTTATTTACAGTACAGTTATTTTAGTCTGCCTTGGAAAATACATAAAAAAGCCAACATACATAAAAATATTTTAACAAAATGCAGGATTTATTATGTAACCTAGAATCTGAACAAATACGTAAACATAGGGAACAAAACAAAAGCATTCAACGGATACATTTATTTACACAAGAAAATCGAAAAATACCCCCAATATCTAAAATTTTACCAACCTTTTCCGTTGGTATGTATCGTAGGCGGTTCTTTGAAGTGAGCGGAATTCCTGATTGGTGTGTGGTCAAAGTGTAATGTAAGGCGGTTTCTTCTCGGCGTGCTATTGGCTGAGGCCGCTTCCTTTTGAGCGTTATTGAGAACGGGTATCGCTGTGGCGTCGCCGTCTACTTTATCGTGACCGTTTTCCATGGTCGGACTGGCAAGGGATTTGGTCACGAGACGGTGAGCGTTTTCTGGTAAAATTAACACAGAGTACAGTTGTTTACCCATATTCAAATGAAGGTGTGGAACTTCTATTGAGAACAGACCACATTTAGTTTCCGACAAATTGAAAAGCATTCTGGTTTAAGCATTTACATTAGGCAATGTGAACCGACGTGTTAAAGGTTGCTAGGTTTGGTATGCAGTATTACAAATGTAAATTCATTGATAACCTCAATAGTCCAATTTGTTTTCCTAATTCAATAGAGCAGTTTTAATTATTAAGATTTTTCAAGGAACCAGTGCCAATTTTAAAGAACATTTGATAAACATTAAAACTTAAATAGTAAGATACTCGTACTTTATTTTCATATTATTAATGAACATTGATCATAACTAATAAAAATATTGGTATAGGAGATAGGTTTTCCAGAATAGGTCCTGCAAAATTTAGTATCCGAGCATATTTTCTATAATTAAAGAAACGCCCCACATGTCAATGCATATTAGTGTGAAGCAATAATGTCATAGTTTGCTGAAAAATAAATGCTAGAATAAGATAGATCCTTAGCATAATATGCTGGCAGCGTATACCCTACACAAAAGCGAAAACAGAATCAAAATAACAGCCCAGGTTATATAGTAGAGACTTTATGGGTGCGTTCTGGTAAGCGACGTCAACGCTCACAACTGTCGTTCTCGTCCCATTGTTTCCAATGCTTTTAATGCACAAACCCAAACGGATCACCGACGCGGTCATGAAATGCGCGCCAAATTGTCTGTCAACATCGGTGACGTCATCGATTGTTGGTGGGCTTGTAAGGGAACGGGTGTGCAAACGACGCGATTGATTTCGGCTCATAAAGGAACACTACCTATATCTCCTGGACGGATATTTTGATATAGATATAGCTCTGTATTATAGAGTTCAGTTCCACCATCCAGAAAAACATTGCTTGTTATTGTTAACATATGTTAACTTTACTTTTACTAACCTGTAACAATAGTCAACCAAGGAGAGTACAAATGCGCAAGTCTAGCGCGGCATTGCCTCGACCGGTATCTGTCATCATGCTCGTGTTTTGTCAACAAGGCTCGGAGAACGCCCAAAGCTGTTCGCCGTTTTTGTGGCGCTTCTCGAAGGGAATGTTCCACCTTTCCAGAAATAAAACATTTATAGATACAATGAAGCCTTTTCTAGACTATGATTAACTACAGAGAGACAAAAGCAGGAAGAATTAGGTAACGATAGTCTGGTATGGCTACGTTCCGGGAAGTACCGTCAACGCTCACAACTGTCGCGCCCCGGTTTAGCGTTCCGGTTGGAATGAATGCTTGCAATGTTCAACCCAGTGGAACAGTTACGCGGTCGCGAAAAGCGTGCCAACTTTTCTGTCAAAAATCGATAGAATCCTATACATTTGATGTTTGACAGTGACAGCTCGCAAACGACCACGAAAACCCACCTACGATCTGCGAGCGTTGTGAGTGTTTTCGGTGACGTCATCGATGACGTATCGAGCTCGCTCACGATGATCGTGGGCTTCTAATGGAATGGGTGTGCGAACACCGCGAGTGATTTCGGCGCTTCCCGGAACGTAGCCTAAGCCGACTAATAAACTATAGTAGTATGAATTTTTAGTTTATTTTTTTGGGCTGGTCAGCTTGCCCACTGGTAAGAACTAATTGCCTGCCTGCCGATGACACCCAGAGACCAGAATTGAAACTTTGCGTTACACTGCATTGTACAGGTTGCATCATGTAAAAAGAACGCTGGGAGAAAGTGGAGGGGGTGTGTTTGCGCATGGGTAGTGGGTACGTTCAAAGGTCGACTGACCAACCAATAGCGCTCCGGCAAGCGTATGGCGCCTGACCCGCCCCGCGCCTCACCGCCCCCTCGAGTTTCTTGCCGCTTCTACTCGGTAGGCTCTACATATTTTTACAACGTGGCGGTAAAGCCTTTAAAGTACATTATAATTAATAATTGACGTTCGCAAGTGCGCCTTTCATGTCTAAATTGAATAAATGATTTTGACTTTGACTTTTCACTTTGACACCTCATACCATGTAATAGACCGATAAATCGCCTACTGCGCAGCCTAACCGCCAGCGTTCTTTTTACATGACGCGACCTGTACCTCTATCACATGTTTTTGAATTTTAAATGCTCAGTGACTGCCTACATTGCCCTTCAAACCGTAAGACCGTACTTATTGCGCACTATTGCATCTTGGCGGAATATCTTGCACTGCGGCGTTACCAAACAATACGTACCACCTAGTATTATGAACTTCCCTCACGAAGTAAAATTATAATATCAAGTAAGTTTCAATGCATGGCGTTATTTTAAATCCCAGCCGCATACGTTTAGACGGTTTCTGCCACCAAGTTATTACACAAATCATATGTTAGTCAAATTGTTCACCCGATGTGAAGATTAATCGTGGTCAATCAGGGGCGCAAGATGGCGGTCAGTCCGATTACTATGCATTGCACATGGCCTAGTACAAAATTTATTAAGGTAGAGGCATTGATTTGCCAACCGGACGTCGGGTTTGCTCAAATGTAGCCAAACTAAATGAGAACAATCGCGTGACGTACTTCGTTACATCGTCCACGTTTTTATAACTACCCGTCTAAAAAACATATTATAAAGTAAAAACGAGTAAATTCATTTTCATAGAAACTGTAACTAAAGTAAGTCGAAAAAGATAGTCTTATATTCACTACTATACTATAGTTTAATATTTTATTTTAAATACTATTGTTTTACAGTTTTTATTAATTATTTACTACAGTATTGTAAAATCAGCACGCATGTGTCCATAGAAGGTAAGTCTGTAAGGTCCATAAAATGAAAATAATCCGGCCTCTATTTTAAAACTGCATAGCGTGATGAATTTTTTTTATATCCTTATACATTCTTATTCTGATTGGAGGCGCTAAGTCCTGCACTGACGTCCCGCTTGGGGTGTATTGTGCATTTCCAACCATCTAACCATCCCAACTCATCCTTATACATATTTACGGACTCTTTCGTGTATTTTGTACTTTATATGAGTTGCAATTTGGTATTAAGGCGCGGTCCAATCCTAATTTTAAAACAATTTTCGATGCTTTACATAAGGTTGAGAATTGCTTACCAGAATGGAAGACGTTATACGAAAATTCAATTGAATACGTGCTAATACTTTTTATATTACTTTCGTACTATCAAATGATTAAATTTTAATGATAAAGGAGTCCACAGTTCACTAGTAAATTTCATTGGGAATTCGAATATGATACATTCATTGAAATATATTTGCCCTTAATTGAATAAAAATGCTTTATGCCACAAAGCACGTAAGAAAAATTACTAAATTTACGGAATGTTGCCGATTTTTTTCTATCGGGCCAAGTTTGCTCAATCGTGTATTGGCTCCCATACTTCATAAGGACGTATATTCAATTTACACTACGATTTTTTTCGAACTTCGGTTATTAGGTTTAAGCGTCGAAAAACTAAGTTTTCGCGAAGTCGAATCATGAAATTTGGAACTCATTTCGCCTTAAGTCAATATCTGTGCTTCAGATTTTAACAACAACCATTTGTCGAAGGGGGCAAAACGCAACAATAGCTATAATTGATTTTGTTGTATTTTCCAAGCTTTGTTTCATCAAATTTTAGCATTGCAATGGCAGTGTGTTATTAACCGTTGTATTCGTAACGATGCACGGGTGCAGCAAAATGCACAAAACATGAAACGTCGTTTTAAATGTGCTTAGCCTGTCGCCTTAGAAAGCTTTAGTGATGCATCCACCGCTTTACGAGAACTGACAGAATTATTTAAGTGACTATGACGACTTGAATAAAACTATCATTTGATACGTCCATAAATATTTACCTAATTAACTTAAGAAATGGCAAATGTACAAACGCACGAGTTCACGTATACTCAATATCTTTATTGAAACATTATGCATTTTACTTAATATGCAGGTCTTAAATACAATACGAGTAAAATGCCGTAATCAAGCCTGGAGAATGCATAGGAATAATAGGTTGTTAACCCTGTGTCCGAATCAGTTTCGCGTCGAAGTTCCCTAAGAGCGTAGGTGAAACTAGACAACTTAGCCTTTATTTATGTTATATGGCTTTTCCAATTCAAGTGTGTATCTACAGTGTGTCTGGTCAAGGACTACCGATATTTGAAAGGCGTTTAAAACAGTCAAATTCATCGACAAATCCCATTCAGGGTTCCCAACCCCCCATTTTGGAATGGCCCCCATTTTTATTTTTAAGTTATAATTTTTAATTGTCAGTAATAAAAAAACTGTCACTTTGTATGTAGAGGCTCTACACTCATGAAAAAGTACTCAATCGAAGGGTAATAGTCTTATCTATTCATGAAAAATATGAATCAGCGTAAAATTTTGACAAAGTAAAGTTAAAAAAATATTTAACATAAGTTTAACCTAAAAATTTACACAAACTATTTACATTATTAAATTTTTCGAAAAAACTAACGCCCTACCGTAAAATTTTCATTGTTGTTAATGGAAGCACTTTAA
Source organism: Selenia dentaria (assembly GCA_917880725.1). Classification (NCBI taxonomy): domain Eukaryota; kingdom Metazoa; phylum Arthropoda; class Insecta; order Lepidoptera; family Geometridae; genus Selenia; species Selenia dentaria. The sequence continues at coordinate 8,330,087 of OU862882.1, read as the reverse complement.
ACTACCTGGAGAATGACGCCAAAACTCTAAGTGCCATAACTAAAAAGTTATTTCTGGATGAATTTGACCCCTTGGTAAGCACACCTACGTTTTAATCAAATTCATCCAAAAATAACTTTTTTATTATGGCACGTAGTCATTTTAGCTGTATATTTATGCTTAATGAAGTCAACAGATTCTTATTTATTAGATATTAATATTATTGTATGAAACGTTCATGTCAAAAGAGGCTTTTTGTTGTGGTCTCAATAATAATGGGAATAAAACCATATGTCAATGTGCGACCGGCCTAAGACATAGAACATAAAAACATACAGATATAAAAGTATTAATTAATGACTCTGAGTATACTTTCCATTCATAAAATATCATATCGCGTTACCATGCAACATACATCCCTTCACCGTCATATATTATTTTATGTAATAAAGCAAATAATTTGTTACTTGTTTTAGTAAAATTCCAGCGAGAAAATGTCTCATTATGAAGTCTTCGGTAAGTCGCAGTTTTGCCGGATCTGTGTGGAAATAACGGGTTATTTAATAAAAATGTTAAATACAGGCAAACTTATAGATAATATACAACTTACGCACCTTCGTCGGAGTCTTTTGCCACTTTGTTCGCGTGAAGAGGCAAGTTGAAAGCAACGAAATGCTCGTGCGAACATATCGTTTGTAGAAAAGTGAATTTGAAATCGAACAACGCTTTAGGATCGCACGCCTTGAATTTGTCCAAGTATTTCTTTATTTGCCGAAAGACGAAACCTCTATCCATGAAGGATAAGCACGACTGAAAACAAAATCAACTGTATAAGATATGAGATTTATTAATAATTAAACATCTATCTATATATTACATAAAAATGAATCTCTATATTTTATTTTAGTCATCGCATCACGTGTGAACGGATGAAACAATTTCGTTTATTATTTTTTTGTTGTTTATAATTGTCAGGAGAAGGTTCTTATGAAACAAAAACCAAGAAAAGATGGGAAGTTATGGCGAGGCCGAAGGCTGAGCCTACTACGCAAAAGAAGTCGCGGGCAGTCGCTAGTATATACATAAAACAAAGTCGAATTTGTTACACCTTTTATAACTCAAGAACAGCTTGGCCAGTATATAATTTTTGTGTTTTTCGATTTGTAATGTCTCGGGGAAGAACATAGGATACGATACTTTTAATAATTGTCATCATCCATCACCACGAGGATGAAACCGCGGGGCGCAGCTAGTTAAATATTATACAGAGAAAACGATAAATTTCAACTTACTTTGAGAAACAAAGCGAGGTTTTTGTTGAAAATGTGAGTTTGCATCGGCTGCTGGAGAATATAGGCAGGTTCAACCGCCGTTACCAGCTTGTCAATGTTTTCTGATAGCTCGTAGTGAAACCTTTCGCTTCTGGACATCTAGATGGAAAGAAACAGTACGTTAATACACTTTCAACTTAAAATCAAGATTAATTATGATCCATGTATAAGATATATAAAGATATGTATCAATAGATTTAACATGTCATGTTCATTCAGAAAGCCAACCAAGATTGTGAATCACACTAGACTAGAATAAAATAATGTTGGATTAAAAAAATACTTCGTATATTTTATTTTTCTTTACAACCTATCTTAAAAACTACTGGCTTTCATCAAAAATATACCCCAAAAATTTAATAAGGCTGGTGCTAGGGCACCATGTTGAAAAATGTACTTGAATAGACTTAGTGCCAAAAATCCTTCACTTTTAAAGCCAAAATCTACTTGTCTTACAACTAAAACTTTACTAAATAAAAAACCGGCCAAGTGCGAGTCGGGTCGTAGCTCACGTAGGGTTCCGTACCATTATCTATAAAAACGGAAAAAATCACGTTTGTTGTATGGGAGCTCCCTTAAGAGGATTGCATAGCTAGTACTTTCCATGCTAAAAAAGAAAACTCTTTTCTACCTCTTAACATTGTCCGATTTCAAATTGTTTGTGATTTCGAAATGTTCCGATATCGATTTTAAAAAAATAACTGAAATCGGACAATGTTAATAGGTAGAAAAGAGTTTTCTCTTTTAGCATGGAAAGTCTTTTAGCTATGCAATCCTCTTAATAAATTATTGTATTCTGTGTTTCAGTATTTGTTGTTATGTCGGCAAAGGCAGGCAGACAGACAGACAGACGGACGGACGGACAGTGGGTGCCGTTTCACAGCTGTGATTGATTGTCATTTGAATCACAGCGGTGCAAGAGCGAACCAATGATTTTATTTAGCTATCTGTTTCTTGATATGAACCATTTACTGATTACTTCTTAAGAAGCGTAGTTACAAGAGCTACTAGCTTTTTAGGGTTCTGTACCGTAGCCGACTTCCAGTCTCATTATCATTATGTACCTTAATTCTTCCGGTGTTTATCAAATATTGCGCCATGCTTTTGATGATTATATCGAAGAAGAAGCTGGAATACTGCATGAACTTGTGTCCCAGTAGAAAGTCCTGCTGGTTACTTTCCACAAACATATGGAGCGGCGCCGTCAAAACTGTGTGAAGCTTGAACTCAACACAGCTGAACACGTACTGGAAGGTAGAATAACACCATTATTATATTGAGTCAGGCGTTAAAACAGCAGTCAACACTTTAGGGGGCTATTCGCCATCTAATAAATATTTGTAGAAAAAAAACCGGCCAGAGCACGAAGGGTTCCATACCATTAAAGTGAATATATAACTAAGTATTCTGTGAACATTTCAAGCGTCTACCTGTTACCGTTATCAATATCGATAAAAAACAAGCAAAAAAAATCACGTTTGTTGTATTGGTTTATGCCCTTAAATATTTATTTTATTATGTTTTTTAGTATTTGTTGTTATCTGCAACAGAAATACATTATCTGTGAAAATTTCAACTGTCTAACTATCATGGTTCATGAGACAGATGGACAGACAGACGGACGGACAGGGGAGTATTAGTAATAGGGTCCCATTTTACCCTTTGGGTACGGAACCCTAATTATTAAGAAAATTAATGAACGAGAGATGATAAATCCAGGGTGTAGTGAGGAAGTCAAAGAGACAAGAAACAAATCACTCTACAGGGCTATTATGTATCTCAGTTGCTAACAAATGTTTGAATTCATGAAAAATGTCCGCTCTAAGTCAGTTTTGACAACTCCAGTAAGCAAAAATGTTAGTAAATTGACGACTGGAGGTGACAAAAGTGAGAAGTTCTGAGCCGCTGGTCCCGGGTTCGATCCCCGGACAGGTCAAACATTTGTGTGCATGGACAAGTCTGTTTGATCGTTGTCTGGGTGTTTTTATGTATATATGTATTAAACACCGTATATAAGTATGTAATATCAGTCATGGTATTACCATAGTACAGGCTCTGCCTAGTTTGGGACCTGAAGACATATGTGTCGATGTAGTCCCATAGATTTTTTTTTTAATTTACCTTCACATAGCTGTCCAGCAGATCCTTCCGTCCGTAATCGTGTATCAGGTGAACAAAGTGGACTATCAACTTTACTATTTGGTAGCCCATTTCTTGCGTGTAACTTTTCTCAACAGTCTGAAACCAAATAAGGAATTACATTTGAAATTGTTTAATGCATAGTTATCAGGACACCGTAGGAAACCATTAAGAAGATACTACAGACAAAAAAACCAGCATCTTTGCTTCGAAATAATGTGTAAAAAAAATATAAATGAATCTACTTTGCATGAAAAAGAGATTTAAAAAAACTTTAGCTAACTCTCGATTTCCCAAAATGTACCGAAACGTGTTTCAAGAAAGCCAAAATAAACGCGCGGTGCAAAAACAAGTAAGTGACGGGAGGGTGAAGTAGTCTGCCTGATGGTAAGCGTAACAACTGCCCATGACAGATGCAGTGCGACCCAAATCCATATGCATTGACATTTTCGTTCGTCACTCCAATACATGGCCGTTAGGTCCTATTCACCAAGTCATTTCACTTACACTTCAAAGCTAACCCACAAGTGAATTCACACTATAAACTTGTCACAATTTCTACCACCTGCCAAGCGTGGCGAGTATTGGCAAAACCCCTATGGATTTCACAAAAAGAACCTGGCCTCCAGTCCCCGGCAGCCCCGCTATTCCTAGCTACGGTAGCGGTCACGGTAACGGTGGGGCAGGGGGTGCTAGAACCCCCGGCAGACGTCCGGCTACTGCCAGGGCCAGTCCCCGTTTTTGGGGTCGTCCCCTATATGGGGAAGGCCTATGTTCAGCAGTGTCGTCCTACGGCTGAGATGATGATGATACTTGCAGTGTGTAGCACCTAGTAAGAGTATTGCACCTAATTGACTGCAGATCTGTGCCACCAGGGGACCACGAAAAGGGGTGTACTGAGAGGTGACTTCCTATGGTGGTGGGTGAATCAACCGACCCAGGATATTCCTGAGTTTTCTATTCATTATGCCCGAGTATTTTATGAAAGATTTCTTGTTAATACTCACCATCAACTCAAACAGTTGGTTAAAAATAGTTGGCAAGAATCCGATCAAGGAACTCAATTTGATCGCGTGCGCCGCTTTTAAAGCATTACACACGTCATTCCACGGTGGTGGGGAAGGCGAAGTTGGTGGCGAATTAGATTTAATCAACCTCTCAGCTTGACTGAACAGATTGTGTAGATGGGTGTCTCGTGTAGCCACTGTAGAGTCCAGGACTAGTTGGCATCGAAACAGCTGCCTTTCTCCCTCAACCCAAACCACTTCGGGGCCAGCGTTGCCCTTGCCCAGACCGAGAGGCTGGATGGAGAGGTATCCCGACGGTAAGTGGGTAGCTATGGGCAGGTTTACGAACTCTTCGATCAGTTTGTCGTTTCTGAGTAAAGGTGCCCACGCGTATCTGGAAGATATATAACACGAATATGAGAAGCTGTAATAAGATTAACACGTTCTATAATTTTCAACACTAATATATATATTACGTTTCATAAAAACGTAGGCTAAAGCTACTCTAAACTATGTCAGTTATGGTCCTAGAGTAGAAACCACAGATCAGCAAGGCAAAGTAGGTCATACACCGATAATGTGGACAAATGTCTTTTTGGAATTCTCTGGGGGGACCTATGTTTAACAGTGAAAGTTCTATGGCTAAGACGATGATGATGATGTCACATATTATCTGTTTGGCTTAGTGGTGACCGCAGCGTGGTGAAACTCTCGTAGTAGGGTTTGGAGAATGTTTTTAATAAATACATATTATTACGTTAAGGAAACCTTGTTGTGGGGGTCTATCACGAATATCTGCGTAAGTGTAACGTAACGTGTCGTACACGTGAAAGTGTACAAACTGCCATTTATCTAGGGCAACTGTGACACAGATAGCTCATAGTTTGTACGCCGAAGTGTGAGGTTTTGACGTTTACAGTACGAATACTTTTTCGGAAATTCTTTGTGCTATGGCCTGTGATCACTACTTGGATGGGTGACAGCTGATGGCATGTTAAACAAGATGTTTCACTGCTTTGGAAAACACGTTAATCTTTCGGTCTCGAGGGCTGACTAACAGTCATTAGACCGTATCAGGGACCTACGAACGTTGTGAATACTTCATCACTGGGTCTGGTCACTACCGATTCAACAACCCGCACTGGGTCCACGTAATGGATTAGGACTGATAGTCCTCTCTTTTGCAAGGAAGGCTCATGTCCAAGCAGTAGATACATGAAAGCGAAAGTTTTTGAATGAGGGTTAGTACTTCACGCTGAAATGGCGTAATTAATTTAAGTGAAATTTGGATAGAGGCTTATCCCTGACCGATAGTACCAAACAACGTTCGAGTGAGTTGACCAAACGAGCGTAGCGTCACTGCGTTATCTGGCCAAATTGACCTACACCTGTCCGTATGTCTGTTAGATGTTCGTTGGTCTTCCTATACAGATCGCATTTTTCAACCAATCTTGACGAAACTTGGTGTGCATGTTCTACTATTAATTATATTTTTTTGTCATCGGCGATTTTAATTTGGGAGAAGGCAACTTTCCTAAAAAAGATAATATATAGAATAAGATAGGTCGTGAAGTACGGCGAAAAATTGTCGCTGATAAGACTGTTCGCAGTGACTACTAAATACTCATTTTCTGCGTTGGTGTAGCCGCAAAGCGCAGATGTTTATGATAAAATGGTGCAAAACTCACCCAATACAAGTCTCGACATTAGCGTCATTCTTCTTGGCGAGATCACAGGATATGTGATGAAATGTGAATAGAAGGTGATGCTGTGGAGTTATGGTAGCAGGCAGTCGGATCTTAGCTTCGTCGCCCCACGTCGGGCTCGCGTTGTGGTGAAGCACTGAGCATCTGTATTGTGTTGTCATACCGCCACGCCCATAAACCATCTGAAAATTACGTATTAGGGCTGTTTTTTTACTTCTCATTTTACAAATGACAAATTAAGCATAGATTAAAAATAAATACTAGTTAGACCTAAGAACAGATACTGTGAATAAAATAACATCGCGAGGAGATCGACAGCTCTGGAAATGGAAACTAGCGAGGATCCGCCGTTTACCGTCACCATGATCACGAACAAGAGGGCCCGACTAAGAAGACAAATTAACAAGGAAGATATGTCATCAGGTTACCATAGTACAGGTTCTGCCTAGTTTGGGACCTGAAGACCTCGTATGGATGTTGTCACATATTATCTTACCTGTAGAGGTTTATTATCCCCCGTATCGCAGTCCCGGAGTTCCACAGAGCAGGCTATGTTCCTGGCCCTTGCAAACACCTTCTGCGATTCGAAGCTCAACGCCAACGGGCGCACATACAGGTGATGTACATACGCTGCGTATGGCTGTTCAGATTCCATGTTCAGTGTTGCCAGCTCGAGGGTGAGCGGTGAGGTGGGGGGCAACGGAAAAGGTTTTAGGGCGGCGTAGGCGCTTGTCATACAATCTGTAAAATTAAATATTACTAATGCTTATAAAGGTGTAATAAAAAAGGGGTAGTAATAATAAAACCACACACGTAGAATCATGTATACAATTGGGAACTAACTATTGCGTCTCAGGAAGTAGTCAACATTCCCAGTTATGAGAAACCAAAGCTTGTCTTACATATACTCAAGCAGGGTCATCCCTGAAAAATGGGCGCACGCAGGGCAGAGGAAGAAGGTGAATGAATAGGTGGGTGGGGATTGCAGAGCGCATTGTCGATTAACGAACTCCAAAAATAGCCATGACTAATAGGGTTGTACAAAATCTGATAATTTATTTTAACATCCTTTCAAAAATTATTAACGATTTAAATTTCGATACTTTACCATGTGCATCCTGACAAGGTACATATGCACACATTTCAGTATTACTACACCTTTTTGTTAAACGCTGTGTATAGATAACATCCAAACCATTCACACGTGATTATCTGACGAAACTAGTTGAATATTAGAGTTCAAAGTCGCAAATCATAATATATATGGTGAGTTCATTTTTATTGTATTGCGTGACGAGACAGTGAAGTCGGGTCATACAAATTCCAGTGCCGTCCAGTGCTTAGAACTGTAGTTTTGCGCGCCATTGCACTGCGTTCGTCATCTCTAGACATGGACTTTTGAGTTTTTTTAGCCAATTGAGTTCCTTTGCTATGGTGCCTTTCACACCCTAAAACAGTAATGCTGGAGCACTATTGCTTCGCAGTCGAATATCGGCACTGCGGTGGTACCAACCAAGACGGCCTGTGACAAAAGAGGTCTACCAACTAATACAGATTACCCTTTATACCCAAGGAGAAAATACTGATTGAATTTCCAACTTTTACAGGTGAAACGAACCACCTGACGAATATTTTCTTGTAACCTATTTAATTTTTAGTTTTAGTTTATTTATACCCCGATTCTAAGGCCGAAATCATTTTTCTAAAATAAAAATATCCCACTTTACTCTTTATAACATCAGCTATCTATAATGCAAAGTGTTATGGCATGAAAATCTTGTCGAAATTGGTCCATCCGTTTTGGAGATTAGCTGGTACAAAAAACAGATATTTTTTTAAGTTGCAATGTGTATTAATACCGTACGTATCTCTACGTATCGTATACTTTAAACTACTCTGTGGGCCTAGCACGAATAACTGCGCACGTGTAACGTAACGTGTTGTTCAATAGTTTGTACGCCGCACAGCGTGACGCGTTGACGCTTACGATACTGATACTTTTTCGCAAATAGTTTGTGCTACGGCTAATAGTTTCCTAAATACTATGGAAGTATGATCAGAGGATCATACTTCCATAGTGTTTAGGAAAAAGATGTTATATGTTATTATCACATTAGATACACTTCAATATTATTTAGTTATTTAAATATGTCTAAATACGTGTACCAAATCCGTACCGCACTTGACAGTAAAGTCCATAATGCGATACACGCTACTGCAGATAGGTCAAGGTGGAAAGACTTCGTTCGGCAGAAAGTGATCCGTGGAAGGGGTCACGACCCTCCAGTAATGAGGAAATCAACGCTAGGAGGAGGAAATACATGTTATGCATGATGTTATATTATCTAAACTAGTATTTTTTTTGCTATATTTTAAATACATTTTTAACCGACATCGCTTCGTAATAAGTAGTCAAGGTTGCAAAAACGCCCCACGCATTGTTTACCAGATAAATGATAAATGAAATCGTCAGTTTGCCGCTTTGTTTTGTTTTTTATTGTTTAGAATCGTAAATAAAAGAGCGTCGTCACTCTTTTACAAAACTGAATAGAGGAACACTTTGACCTCTATACCGCATAACGGAACGTGCTACGCGAACCGGTCACGCTTTATAGAAAAGTAAGTACGCTAAGTAAAATTTTGATTTCTAAAATGTAATACTAAAAACGATTTAGAGCTTTACGTTGTAGATAGATAGATAATACTTTATTGAGACACTACGTAAGACTTAAGGCGCGGTCTAATTTATATTTTATTATAATTTACGATGATTACATAAGGTTAAAAATCGCTTTTCAGATTCGACGATAAAATGCGTAGATATTAATTTTGTACGTTCACTTATATTTTTCGATATATACTAATACGCTGGTTACAATTTTAATACTTTTCCTGAAAAATATATACTCGTAATGCTATCGCTCAAAATTCAGAGAGTTTGGACGTGAAAGTTTTATTTTTGTAGACCTATTTAGTATTTTTATCTGCGAGTAATATTTATGAATTCTATTCGGTTAAAATTATTTTTTTATTTGTTTCCTGACCGAAACAATTTTTCATAGAATATTAGGGATCTGTTTCGTTACACTAGATATTTAAAGATTCTGCTTTTTATTGTTATCAGAATAGCAACGCGCCTTAAAATTTGAAAGAAAATGCTAAAAACTAGGTATAAGAATGGGCAGTCTTATCGCTCAGAGCGATCTCTTCAAGACAACCCATTATACACAATTCGTTGTTTCTCACAAATGTTGGTTAATTAGCTGTTTACATACACACACTTGTACCACTTGTACTAGAATTCTCTGTGTCGCGGGAGGCATGGACACACACAATAACACCCAAGATGTGAGAACAAACATTTCTTCTCATCACACAAATATTTGCCACAACCGGGGATCGAACCCGGGACCTAGCGCCTTGAAGGCCTGGTCACTACCAACACAGCCAACGGAGACGTCATGTCATTCTAGATTTCGTAAATATTATTATAGTCCAAACATTTTAGCATATAAAACTGTGATGTGATGTGTGTGATGACTATAACTTACTGGGTATTTGTTCGTTGCTCTGGTGTATGTTGATGCAGAGCCAGCCGGGTATAACCGTCAGTTTCGCCAACTTCTCTGATTTGCGGAAATCGGAAAGGATCTTCACTAGATCATCGTCGGATAGCTTGTTAGGCTCTTGGCGATAGATCGCGGGGAATTCGGGGGCCGTGTCCAAATCGTTGCTGTACATTCTGGAATACATAAATGTTTAGTTAGATCAAGCTTGTAATGGAAGACTTAGATGTCTTTGGGACATATCACATCACACTAATATTATACAGCCTTACTTATAAAAGCTGCTTAACTTTAAATGACGTTATTTAGTACTGCCCAAAGGAAAAATGTTCTGCGCCGTACTAAATGACGTTATTTAGTACTGCGCAAAGGAAAAATTTTCTGCGCCGTACTAAATGACACTATTTAAATTTTAGCAGCGTTTATTAAGTAAGGCCAAGTTTGTGAGTGTGTTTATATGTTTGTTACTTCATCACGGTTAAACGATTCCAATTTTGATGAAATTTGGTATGTAGGTAGATAGAGGCGCTGGATACTTTTCATCATCATCATAATCATCCATCACCACGCGGATGTAACCGCAAGCAAAACTAGTTTTGAATTAAAATAAATATGTTGGCAGAAAAGTATACAAAATGCCCGACTTTCTTTGTCTTTGAATGAAAAAAAAAAGTTTGACTTAATTAATCCAGCATTTTTAACTCATACTTTTTTTTTTAATCCATCCATTTAATTAATCCAGCATTATCAATACTGGATTAATTAAGTCAGTGATTATCAGAACATTTTTCTTGGAGTGCTAGCTCGGTAGACGACTTTTACTATTTTAAAGGTGTGCCCCTCTTTACAATATTTTGAAAGAAATAGAGTGAAGGTCATTATACAGTAAACTTAAATTCTTTCGACAATACTCGGTTTTACTACTTTATACTAGGTCTTTCCGATATTCCTCAGTCGTCTGTTAGATATGTAAGTACAGTCATAACATTGATCTACGTTTGTTGATACTATTTGATACACAGCCACACATTCCTTAGGGATATTATTTTAATTAATGGCACAGCTTACTTGTATAAAGGTTTGGCCGCCCAAGCAAACGGCATTCTGTAAGTTCCCACTCGGTTGGCATATGCTTGCACGGTCTTGTGAACTTTGAGCCCGAGCCGTGGGTCCTTCGTTGCTTTCAAATAGGGCTCTAATACTTGACTCACGTGCCCTTGCAGTATTTTGTCGATTTTCACCACTATGAATAGGTCCGGGTGTGGATTATTCACTGATAATACTACCTGTACAAACAGTTTACGAATGAGCAAAATATGATATGAATGTAAGTATACATGAATATAAGTTTTATTACATAATCTTATTAATTTCAGCTCGGTGGCAATAAGAGTGTAAAATTTTAGGACGCTAAGGTGACACAAAATGTTTTTACAAAACATATTTATAAAATACAGGCTGTGGAAAATGACAAGTTTATGTATTTATTACGTACCTGTTTCTTCGACTTAAACCAATCCTCCGGTATCTGTTTAACGTCTAACTTAACATCGTAACTAAAATTTTCTACTAATGACTTCGCGCACTCTTCTTCATTGACTAGATCTTTAACGGCATCGTGATTCAGATCGAAATGGAAGTTCTCCGTGACTTTCCTTCCACTCCTGGCGTCGTATAATGCAAGGTATGTATAATACGGCTCCACTTGGCAGAGTAATTCTTTGTCGCCGTCTATTGGCGCTTGTAACCTAAACTTCAAACTTTCGCATTTGAGCAATATTCTTTGGCCAAAGTGTTCTCTGAAAATAGGAAATTTAGAAATAAGTAGTAGGTACCAACCATCTGCAATGTATTGAACTCCTTTTAGCTTATAACAATGACTGAAACAAGCAAACGGTTCTAAACATCGACCTACATTAGATCAGATAAACATCCAGTCATCGATTTAGACATTTTTAAAACAGTTCTATTCTGAATAGATCATCCAGTCATCTGACGCTATTTAAGAAATAGTTCATTGTTGGATTCAGCCCTCTCTAAATACATCACAGGTTTAAGATTTTTTTTTATTTTTGTCTTACATATGAAAGAAGCAAAATACATAATATGTAGGTATAAGTTGAACACTGTATCTCGCTTGGTTGGCAGAAATTATTCAATTTGCACCTCATACATGAAGTAGTCAAATAAAGAAGCGATCAAAAATAGAAATAGTCCTCCTTAGAACTGCCGTGCGATTCTCTTAGAGCAAACATGGTTGCATCTTGACAACATCCGTGAAACAAATGACAAGATGACAAGAAACGTTGGAAAACCAAACTTATGTACAAGAGCGATATCTCAAAGTATTTGACATCCGTGAGCTCGTCGACCAATCATTATATAATCGCACGGCTGGACTTATAACGAAGTGGTCAAACCAGAACTATCACACCTAGAAATGAAGAAGTGGTTCCCAAACGTCTAAACCTTTCAAGATCGAATAGAATACTTTATGGTATTTTTGTTTCTTCGGCCTTTGTTAATCCTCTAGTTTGCGAAACGGACTTCGCTCTTAAAAATGTATGTACACTAGAGTTCACTCTTCAGCACTCTGCGGATTTGCTGCCAACCGCCTTTTGTCCCTTCTATTGGCGACAGCACTTCCTAGACTATGTTTGCATTGCTATGGTCTCTCATGAACTCGTCTTCTATTGCGGTTATCAGATTCTTCAAAACTATGGCTAACATAATTACAAGCGGAAACCGCACCCAGCTCTAACGGGCGCTTTATTTTTTTCTTTTTTACTAAGTTATATGTGAATAATGCATAATTTGACTGCCCCCCTGCCTTCTAAGCCGCTGGTCCCGGGTACGATCCCCGGAAAGGTCAAAAAGACATGTACATGTTGTACTTTCCTTTCCTTCCTTTGCGTCTGGGCGTGTATAAATATTTCAGTATGTATATCAGTCATCAGATTACCATAGTACAGGCTTTGCCTAGTTTGGGACCTGAAGATCTTTGTGTGGATGTTGTCCCGTATTATATATCTATGTATGTTCATTCTTTTCTAATATCTATTGAAGAAATATACTACGTATCAATGTGAAACGTTAGGAGGATATATTAAGAATTTATCCTCAATTTTGCAAAGTAATAATAGGAACAAATAAATAATATATACTCGTACATATTTCTTATACCACTTGAAACAGATGCTTGCATAATGATTTTTATGAAGTAAACTTATTTCCTTGTAACCAAGTGTACAATGGTAGCGAAATAGCTGGTTATAAAATGACGTAAAAATGTGGCTTTCAGCAAACTATGGCCTTTACATTGGCGAGTGTCCGCCCAAATATACCCTAAAACAGCAATATTTATTCATTACATTAGTGGTTCTATACGAGTATACATACTTGAAAGGTTCCAGCTGTGGTTCGGGCGAGGGCGCCCGCTTGAAGGGCAAGTTGAATACATTGTATCTGCATTCGTTCCGTGCTGCCGCTATGGACATATCCGTCTCCCGAGAGTACCTCATCAGGAGCGGGTTCATGCTGTGTTCTAGACCTTTCAGAGTGCCGTACGTTGGGGGAGGCGGTTCCGCTGTTAGGGACACGTCCGCGTCTACAAAACGTTTTCTCAGTCATTATTTTTTATTTTGCTTCAACACTGTTACTCCCTCTCGCCTGATGGAAAGCGGAGATGAAATCATGAAGCGATGACCATTAATGCAGCTGCACTAATCGCCACCGCTATGATGACCTGAGAGATGATTTATTACGCCCCGCTTGAAAGACCCAGGCTCATAGTTGCAAGGAAAAACGTACGCCGCGTGATCATTCTATAATTTAGTTACACGACAGAGGTAGGAACTGTCAAACTTTTAGAAGCTTTTAAGATCTGGATGTGGGCTGATGATGAAAATATAAATCAAACAAAATTATGGATTATAAATATCAACTTGACCAAGTCGCCGATGCATTAATATTATTACTTATTCTGTAGCATTAATTACTGTTACTTCACCATCCTACTAATATTATATATGCTAATGTTTGGATGGATGGAGATTCAATCACGTCAGAACGGCTGTAGATGAAATTAGGTAAGTATTTATGAGGCGCTGGAATAACACATAGGAACTTTTCATCATAATCATCCCTTACCACGCGAGTAAAGCCGCGGGGCTAAGCTATTCATTTTAATATTATAAAGACGAAAGATTTTCAGTGTGTTTGTTACTTCTTCACGCTCCATCGGCTGGAAAATTTTGATGAAATTTGGTATGGAGGTAGATGAGGCGCTGGATTATTACACATAAGGTACTTTTATTTGGTAATATTGTAAATGCCAAAATTTGTGAGTTTTTGTGTATGTTTGTTACTTCTGAATGGTGGAACTGGTCAACGGATATTAATGAAATTTGGGATGGTGATAGTTTACACATAGGTTACTTTTATACCGATTCCTGAAAGATTGTGTTAACCTTAACACATCACATGGACAAAGTCATTACTAGCTCGTTCATTCACAAAGTTTTGCATTGATATTAGTGTATATCAAAAGCAGAACGTCCAGCGCAATACTGTAACTATTGTAGCTGCGTCGCGTGGCTAAGACTGGATGAACAATGACTATCCTTTGTGAACTATATTTTTGGAATAGTAGGTAAATAGGCATAAATATTTTTTAGGATGACAGGAGGATTTATAAACAAAAACTGTTTGCGGCCCGCGGTTTCACCCGCGTGGTGATGGATGATTAAAATGATGAAAAGTATTCTATGTCCTTCCCGGGATATAATTAATTACCATCCGTCCAGCGTTTTAGACGTGTAAGCGTAACAAACAAACAAACTCACTTTCACAGTTATAAGCCTAGTGTGGGGCCGTCAAATTTTTCCTATATTTAAAAATACAAATTACATCGTTAATTTAGAACTAAGACTCGTATGTAAATTTCTGTCAACAAACTTATTATTATTACTATAACATTACTTATAGAGAGAGTTGAGCCAATATGGAAAATGAAGTCGACTAGTATCAAACACACAAACTTACACACGTTAACTTACATTATGTTATAATACCTGCGACATTCGCGGCTCCCACCAAAAGTAAATATAAACAAACTCGTCTAAAACAACTGTTCATAAAACATCATCAGTCTTAATTAAGGTCATCATCTGCCTATGTTGAAAATATCAGCCAAATCTGTCCAGTAATTTCAGTATGAACAAGTATCAAACATCTACAAAACATGACAGAAATAACATCCCAACAGAAATACGTTCTCATTTTTAATATTATGTAGTTTCATAAGTGTGATTTCTCGATACTTGATACATCATTGTGTTGAAGTTCCTGGTGTCCATTGAACTTGGGAGCACTGTCAGCCTAACATTTGTTACCTCTTTGTTATCCACTTTATGTGAAGTCCGAATGAGCTGCCATTGTTCAGAAGCCGTTACTTGTCACGATGTAAATAGAACACCATCATAATAACAAAGCTAATTGATTTCATATGATTTATAACATTACCGCAAACAATAAGTATTTGATATCGTATTTCAGTACGCTTCACTTGATTTCAAAACGTTCATAATAATACACTATGATCATCAACATCCCACATGCGTGTCATACGACGTTTTTCATCACACATGCGAGGAAATAACAGGCTTGTATTATTGTGGTAACCTTTTAATGAAAAAATACAATAAAACTAATATTTTCATATTTATTGTGAATTATGAACAAATTGGTATACAAATAAATATTTTTATTCATAGTTAAGACAATTTTATTTATTTATTGAAAATGTGTACTATTTTCAGCTATGCACATAAATAAAACTCTTTGTTAGTATTAACAAGTCAAGCTAAATAATCTCGTTTAAAATAATGTATTACCCGGGTAAATTAAGATTGCTTAATTTACATGCATATAACTTGCAACTAGATACAAATGTAATTTATTCGGGATAATTCTTTAACGTGCTTGTGCGGTAATGGTAAAATAAAAAGCACATGTGTTTGAAATCTTGGATTCCGAGCCTAATGCCTAAAGCCTATGTAATAAGGCGTTCATAATATACGTGATGAATATGAGATGTTTAAGGGGGGGGGGGGGGGGGGTCGAGTCAAATCTCATCTAATCTTACATTGAAGAGAGGGGGAGTCTCGGCAAATATCACGCAATGTTTTTTTTATGATTGAAACAAAAACTATTTTGGTCCATTTAATCCAAATTGTACATGCTTAAGATTTAATCTTAAGCGTAACGACATCTCACCTACAGAAAATTAAAAACACCTCACGTAATTTATGGACGCCCCCTAAGAGCCACTTTACGAGCATGTATGATGAAAATATAATAGGTACAATACTTTTTCTCGGTACATATACTAATTTATTGATTAACTAAACTAAGAAACAGTTACGTTGCATAAAATGGGACGTAAGTTCATTGGCTATATCTATCGCTGTATTACGTTTATGGCATATGTTGTAAACTTGTAAAAGTGAAAACAATTTGACATTTAAGACAATTACTATTATGTAAGGTGTTAACTACTGACTATGGTAAATCAATAAAGGTTACCTTTGTCTAAAGCTTCGTCGTTTTGGTGGTTGTCACCGCTATCGTGTTTTTTCTTTAAGGCCGCATTAAATGCGTTTATCCAATCATTCATCTCATCCTCATTCTCGGTTGAGAATGTGTATCCTTTATTGCCAGACATGCGCAGTTCGAAGCAGTATTTACCGCGTTTTGGATTCTAAAAACAACCAAATGAAATGTGTTTCCAATTTACGAAAATGGAGTACAATGTTATTAAGACAAAATATTCTTCAAATTTGTCAATACGTCCTCGCCAATATTTAAAACTAGACCTTTGAAAATGGTTGACATTTATGTGTGATATAATGTTCACAAAATACTATATACGGATATGTTCACAGATACACGATAAAAGAAATTTAAATTCGAATTTAATCTCGATAGAAAACAATCGCAAACATTGCCAAAAAACACCCTTGAGGACGTTCCCGTTGATGGAATGAATCAACTCCATTTAGTTTCTAAGGAAGATTATTAAAAAAATATGTGCGAAATCCCGAGAAACATTCAAATATTCAGTGAACTGCGCACTCAGTTTTATGTAAAAGCTTAAGATTACTATTTTAGAAGAAAAAAAACAAAACGAATGTTAAATTTTTCAACTGACATGGTCACTAATGCAAGAATTAACTTCAGTTCACTCGTGAAAATGGCGCATGCCATGTGTGTCGAAATATCGAGAACTCAAAATACAATACATGGTAAATATCCCGTTTCTAAAGTTAATTCTTATATAATATTGAAAATATTTAATACAACCATATAGCTTCACTACCGTTTCGCCTTTATCTGATACTTATAGGTCAAAACTTTTAAGAGCAGCAGTTTAGGCATAACCTTCGTACGTAACCGCAAATTCTTCGTTCCGGCCTTAATTACTGTTCGTGAACGAGTGCACAACAAAACAATTCGATATACTTACTCGGACAACATCTGAACAAAAATCCATAACAATGGTGAGCTTCGTGTCTGTCTTCTTTTCATCCTTGTATACTTCTAAAATATAAGTCCCATCAGCTTCCCTAACCATTGAGCAGTATCGTTTTTTAAACGATTTAGAAGCAAGATTACTGAATATTCTCTCGGAGCCGATTTCCGGCCCTTTGAGGAGGTAGCCCTCTTTGGTGCCGTGGTCCACTTTGGCTTGGTTTTCATTATCGCTCTCAATTTCCGCGTCTATGTCGTACACTTCCGCAGGAAACTTGTTTTCGACAGGTCTGCAAACATACGTAATGCAAACAGTCATTTGTTCATCAAATTCTTTGAAGTGGTGACTTTGTACGAGCTATATTCGGTGTTATCAATTTTGTGTACTAGATAGGATACGCAGTGGTACGGATATAAGAATTTTTTATCATATGATTTGGAAGCATTAACGCCTGCTGTTCGAAACGAAACTTGAGAGCAATTTTAGAGAGATACGAGTAATTACTTCTAATCTTAGGAAGGAATTCAAACCCGTCTGTCTTCCGACGATCCGTTGTCAGATGACAATACGGTTAAATTGTGTCTATAAAATTGCAATTTTTTTATATCTATATATTATACTATATCTATAGTATACCTGCCTAAATGGCAGCAATTTTATTATTCCATCAAAGGTCATTGGTCATCATGCGGCCAGACACAATAGAAATTTCATTGTTATAATATAACGACTCTTGAAGGGTTAGGCGAGCTGTCTTAGATTAACAGTAGTATCATTTCATGTTATATGCAGTAACATAGTTACCTACCTGTTTTTAGCTAGTTATAATATATAATGTACACTTTTAAATTGTTCACAAGTTGATGAAGTTGTTATATAAGAGGACCTAGTACTGTGACAAACCTTCACGGGGATTACAGGCTAGTTAATAAATAAATGTGTTTTATGTCATATTTTAATAAATAAATAAATAGAATATATCAAATAAACAATCGTTCTATAGTTAACGGATTAATTAAAAACCTGATCAAAGAGCTATATGAGAGTGAAAGCGTTCATCTTTACTTTCACATATAAACATAAATATTTATGCATTAGAACGTTGTTATTGTCCTCTCGTGCTCTCTTGCGCTATGTGTTATTATGAATTTGTGATATGAATCATGACATAGGAAATGCTGGCACGATATTGTGGCCTTGGCAAAACTGTATCACTTTTCTATAGCTCATGCATGCGGAGGCCAGGGCCATGCTAATTATGTTAATTAGATTGCTAATGAGTTCGGAATGATTTTAACGTATGAAATGTTCAGCGTTCCATGATCAAACTTTCAATGTGTGGCTCATTACAGTAAAAAAATAATGTTATAAATTGATAACAAATATTTATGGAACGTTTTTCATTGCCTTTTAAAATACTAGCAGGTTTATTTAGTTTATAAAACAGAGGCGCGAATAAATCCTACGGCACCTGCTGCCACTGATTTGAAAGTAAGACTTATTAGAATGCATGCATACTAATAATCCTAAGAGAAATAATACCGGAACGAAAACTCGCCAGTAGACAGTAAAGAAACATGAGAAGCATAATGTTATAGATACTAGGTTCCAGTTTTTGAGGCATGAAGCCTCGTCACTGTGGTTTATCTATTCGTTACATATTAAGTGTCGTATTTCCAATATATAATAAGAGTATTAGGTTATTTAGAAACACGCGCTCGCAGCGGAGCTTGACTTGTCGATCTTAACCGATCAAGAAGTTTGGCAACGCTTGCTGCGGTCAGGAGTTGGATGGGTGAGCGCTAGTGGCATTATTCAACTGAGCGCTTCCGTGCTTCGGAGGGCACGTTATGCCGTCGGTGGCGGATTATGGCCCAATTCCTCTCTCAGTGAGAAAGGCTCGTGATCCTGCAGTGTGAACAAAATGGTCTGATTTTATATACTTATAGCCCCGTACTACAATTTCCTATCCTATATCCACATCACACACATCCAAGACCCCGAGAACAAAGACATGTTAAAGTTAAAAACTAAATCACAGAATAAATATAGTATTGGAATTTGAATTGGAGAACAATTATAGTTACCTAATATAATAGAAGAGAATAGACCCCATGAGAGGACAGAGTTAACGAAAATTCGCATCGCAACCCTTCCGTGGTTGCGATGCGAATCGTAAGGGGATAGAAATCCCGACATACTAGAAGGTAGATCTTTTGTACAAGAGGCCGTCTTGTTTAGTACCAGCAATGTCAGATATTCTGACCCAAACCAACATAGCGCAATCACTATTGTGTTAGGTTGTGAAGGGCATTGTAGCAAGAGAAAATACTGGGCGAATGTGATTAACAAAATAACGTCTAGGAGAGATGAGCGCAGTGCAGAGCGCTCACCATTGTTTAGTATTGAATATTTATGTATATTATATAGTACATCTCAGCCGTAGGACGTCCACTGCTGAACATAGGCCTCCCCCATGATTTTCCTAAAGGACCGGTTGGAAGCGGCCTGCATCCAACGTCGTCCTGCGACCTTCCTCAGGTCGTCTGTCCACCGTGTCGGTGGACGACCTACGCTGCGCTTGCCGGTCCGTGGTCTCCACTCCAGAACCTTTCGGTCCCATCGGCCATCTGTTCTGCGTGCTATGTGCCCTGCCCACTGCCACTTCAACTGGCTAATCTTCTGGGCTATGTCGGTGACTTTCGTTCTTCTACGGATCTCCTCATTTCTGATTCGATCACGTAGAGAAACCCCGAGCATAGCCCTCTCCATAGCTCGTTGTGCGGCTTTGAGCTTTTCTATGAGGCCCATAGTAAGAGACCACGTTTCAGTGCCATAAGTCATCACTGGTAACACACATTGGTCGAAGACTCTTGTCTTGAGGCACTGAGGTATTTTTGACGAGAAGACTTCGCGAAGTTTCCGGAACGCTGCCCAGCCGAGTTTGATTCGACGATTGACCTCTTTCTCGAAGTTGGACCTGCCTACATACTATATATATAGAGAAGTGTACTATATAGTACACTTCTCTACTATCATCAATGTTCTACGAGACACTTACCTCGGCTAGTTGAGATAGCAGCAGTACATGAACGAGATTACATTTAAACTGCAGTCCAAGTACCGTAATAGTCGTTAAATTTGTCGATTCGCCAAGATCGATAAAAATCGTATCACCCCTATCAAATATGGAAGTCATATCGACGACTTATACGATCGTCAAATTGTCGACAGTATATCGATTATTACGAATGTTTTGCATTCCACAATGCGTCCTTCTATCATTTGAAGATTTCTACGAGCATTTCGCTCTTCTACGATCGAAAGAAGGCCGAAGTCTATTTTTATTGAATACTGGCTGCGCCCCGCGGTTACACCCGCATGGTAATGGATGATGACGATGTTGATGAAAATTATCCTATGTGTCAATTCAGCGCCCCGTGTACCTCCATGCCAAATTTCATCAAAATTGGGCCAGCCGTTTGAGCGTAAGAGAATAACAAACATCCATTCATCCATAAATACAAACTTTCGTGTTTATAATAGTAGTACGATCAAACGCAACTAAACAATATCCCCATTCCCGTCGCCTGTCGATAAGCTACGAGTAGATAATTTTCAAAGCTGACAAAACAATCGTTAAAATCGATTAAATAGACGATCTCAAACGTAATTTAACAGTTCCATGCTAGGGTTATCGTTATAATCGTAAAAGCTTATCTAATTTCTCTACCGAGCGCTTAATTTTTTTACTTACTTGCAGTTATCGACACAAGATCGATATAGCCAGTTTTTTCGAAGTATGACGAATTCAAGACTCAAATTTATCGATCGGTAAGTTCGGTACTTGCACTGCTGGACGTGTAAGACAGCAATTGTCTGTTATAAAAAAAAAGTATAAACAGAGATAGACACTTACCTCGGCAGGTTGAGATAGGTGCCGGAGTAGTTGGCGTACTTGAAGTGGATGAGGTTCCAACTGGAGGCATAGCTGAGCAAGGCTTGTCTCGTGAGCAATGGACAGGAAGCGGCAGTTCTGACGTCAGGGACGGCCGTGGTTACCGTTCTCCAACGCCGGGGGAGTACCACGCTCTGATTGGAGTGATACATAATACTTTTAGGTATGTTTTAAATGTTTATCGGGACTTATCACGTATTATTTAATATAGGTAAAAATATGTACCTTTCTCGGACTCACCCGCAGTTTTCAGTCAGCTCGTGACCACGGCCATTGTAACATGGTCGAAACGTCGAGCGAAAGGTACATATTTTTACCTACATTAAATAATACGTGATAAGTCCCGATAAACATTTAAAACATGTGTTCTAATCGCGAAAGTTTATTAATTACTTATAGGTACAGATCGCGCGGCCAGAGTTTGGCTTTGACCGTTATTGCGCAGAAGTCAAAAATTGGGTATCACAGGGTGGCTAGAGGGACGAAGGACTCTTGTCTCTCTCTGTCACATCGAAGACGAGGGACTCTTGTATCTCTCTGTCACATGGCGCGACAGTACCCATGCGCAGTAATCCCCTCCACCCGAAGGTCAAAGCCAAACTCTCGCCGCGCGATCTGTAGACATTTGCTACAGAATATTAGTACAAGCTTATTACAGTGCTTTCTTTGAACGCAAATTAATTATGCGCAACTGGCAGTTTCACCAGCGTGTAAGGTGGCCATAGCACACGAAAATATTTAGTAGCTTATCTTATAATACATAAGCTACTTTTATATTAAAAAAACAAGATGTCACTACAGTATGTTTGCACACACACACTACAGAAAGATGCACACATCCTCACAATATTAGTATAATATAACATAAATATATAATATTTTTGGGTACCTAAATAAGTGTATAGTGATTTACATAATGTAAAAAAGTATGCACATCGATAAAACACTTAATGGTAGTTATTGCCTAGGCCTATGTTACATTACAACTTTAACTTAACTGCTCAGACCTCTACATAATTATAAAAGGTGTGTTAATTACTTAAAGTATTTGTTTCTATTATTATATTAACCAATGTTTACCAAAAGCTGCTCCTTCCATCTTTTAGCAATGAACAATAGTAAATTATCCTAATAATAAGTAAACAATTATATTAATAGGAATTCAAATAGCTCAGCGTGTCAACCTCTCTCGAAGATGCCTTGGGAGATGAAACAAGCATTACAGATTTATTAAATATCAAAAGCGACTGTAACCAACTAATTAAATATGTGTCCTCACAGAGAGAGAGAATTTTCAAACTAAATAATGTGTTGCCAAGGTTTTGGTGGACTGAGTTGAGGGTGCACACCTAAATCAACAAATTATATAATATTTTAATTAAAAAAAATCCTCTCATTTTCCTGATATTATAATTATTATGCAAATAACTATAGACATATATCTCTTTTCGAATGTTGTGTGTATTAAATATACCATTTTATGAATAAAACATCTTGGTAAATATGTCAGATCTACACTGCGGTCCTAATTGGCTATAATCGATATTAGCGCGATAAAAGTCGGTCCCTTTCACCGTGAGCGTGATTACGATGGCCCACGCTACGTCATCGATGACGTCTTAACTGCCGCCATATTGACGATTACATGAACCATGCTCTACACCATAATCGTCGTGAGCGTTCTGTCAAAAGTGACAGGTGTTTGTTTATTTCTACAATGTATTTACTGATGTCCCTTCTTTTTGATGTAAAAGTTGTAAAAGTCGGTCCATCCATTCCATTATTTCTTTTTAATCCACACACTACATAGTTAACCTTCACACTATGCACGATATTTTTATGATATTTGTTTTTCGCGCGCAAATGGTTCGTTATTGCTACAACTTTGGTCCGAATTAACAACACGCTTACAGTGCCACGAGCTGTCAAAATCGCGATATTTATCTCGGACCAGCTTTGGTAGACGATAGCACTGTGAGCAAAATTATCGCAAATCGGACCACGGCACTAATTTGCTGCATGAATTACAGAAACAAGATATTTTAAAACTTTAATACAGGAAATGCATTGGCAAACCAGATTTAGTAAGGACATCAAAGAGATGATTTTGTCTACTTTGTTTTGTAATTAACAATGCATTATATACTTAACTTTAAATCAGAAATCTTAAGAAGTGTTTGTAATGTGTGATAAGAAAACTGTATAAGAGTTGCTCATCTTTTAAATTTGACAGTTTTGTCCTGTTGTAAGTTATCAACATTACTGAAGTATATGTTTTATATCTCCATATTTTCTGTTGCTTTACCAATTAAGCTATTGCAGCATTTTTAGCAATGCCAAAATGCTTTTCCGTTACTATCAACCACAGGGATATTTTTCTCCATCATCATTTAATTGTTTAAAATGTATTAATTATCAGCTGTTGATAACTTTAAAACAAGGTGGGCAGGAGTCTACACTGCCTGCCCACTCATACCACTTATTATGTCATTTGTTTGGCAGTTGTGTGACCCCCTGGAGATCACATTATGTTCAATTGAAACAATAGGGGGCTGGACTGGAGTCCACCACCCTTCACCATTTTAACCCCAAGGGCTGCCTAACACCCCTGCTTCTATTGAGAACAATTACATTGTGCAAATTAGCAACAGTGGGATTAGGATAGGGCTGGAGACAGCTTCAATGAGGAAACTTAGCCTGTACCCTTTGAACATAGTGAGCATCCTATGCTATATTATTATTAAATAAATATTACTTACAGAAACATCATCGGTTGGGTACAGCAGAATATCTCGAAGTGGATCATTTAGCAGAATAGTCTTGTTGTCCTGAATATACTGCTCAAAATCTAGAGCAGTACATTTCTGAGCAATAATGTTCTACAATGAAAAAGAGATAAAAACTGGTTAATAAAATTAAATATTTAACAGTGTTTTAAATTGGTGTTAATACATAGTATTTTTGTTCTAGTAATTGTCACACTATCAGCCAGTCGCACAAAGCTCTACATTGTATATTCATTAGTTAATTCAGCATCAGTACTTTTTTGCCATGTTTAAATGTTACACTAACAATAAATAATATTGTTAAAAATAAAAGATTGCTTCTGCAACTGGCTGTGTAGGACATTAACATTTTCATGGCTCAGTTAAATTCTTTACATTATACATGTTATTATTATGTTTGTGGATAATTCCATGCAAAAGCTTGGGACAAAACCTTTGAGATTGCTGGACAAAAACTAAGTAAAAATACTACGGCTGGATACTTATGGCTTAAAGACAACTTATTAACAATAAAGTGCCTATATTTGCTTCAGCAAAACAAATATTGCAACTGATATGAACCAAGAGCTGACTGTACATACTTTTCCTTGTAATCATATACTTGATGACATAATACTTGAGGTGCAGCTGGATTATTGTTATATTTATGTTTATGGATTGCAATATTATTAATAATCAATTAATATTAAATGATACATGGTCATCATATAGTGCGTTGGAATAGGTCACTTCTGAGCGTTTTTAGCGAAAATAACGCTAAAAACGCTCACAAGGGGCGTTCGAATTGGGAATCTGTAGGTGAAAATGATGTTCATGCCTCTTTTTGTTCAGCGTTCGGAAAGCTAAATAAGAGAAATTTTTGCCACCAAAAAGTGCAATTTTTGACCCACGTCCAGAGCATGGTTGTTTGTGATCGTTATTTGACAGCTATGTATATGACAGCATAATCATGCGATTTTAGGTCTTATGGTCAGTTGAGCGTTCGAATAGGTTGTGGGCAAAAGTGGCAAAAATAATGTTTTTAAGCTTTACAAACGCCTTAACAAAAGAGCCATCAATGACAACGCCACCAATGCCCTCATAAGCTAAACGAACGCACCTATAATAAGGTATTCACACAGAAAGTACCTATTATCATAGCAATTTTTACGACACATGAGATTTACCTATTTCAATATTGGCACAACTTATAGTAAGGGTTAAGTAGACTAATAAAATTATTCAGAAAAGACTTGTGATAGTCTATTTCTAAAAACACAAACATAAAATATACTAAAGAAAGTATTAGCCATACCCAAGTTATTAAGATACAAGGGAGAATGTTTACATTTTTACAAACATGAAGCTGTTTCTGTTATGTAAATATACACCATGACAGAGGTTGATATTTTAATAATAAAATCAGAACAATCAGTGCAATGCTTCTGCTACTTTTACAATGAAATTGGATCTTATTACCAATCTAAGCAACACCAAAACATAAAATCTATTTCAGTACACATGAATCGACCCGTTTTTGTAATGTACTCATGTTTTGCTTGTAGAAATTAAAAACATACATTGATCATTGATGATAAAATCAAATTAAACGTATTTATGTACAGTTTGCAAATGTAAATTATATGTACGGTATTAAATTATACTGAATGATAATACTATTTGAATTAAAACTTCTTGTGTTGATCCAAAATATCAAAAACATGAATTTCCTTACCTCATATTCTGCGCCACTTTTCTTTACTTTTGAGTTCACTGGAGGCATTGTGATCACGATCGTGAATCATATACACGTTATTCAAGCTCAAGTATACTAGAATTACAATATTTAATTTCACATCTTGAGAAAATCGATCTCTAATTCACAAATAAAAACGCCGAAAGCACAAACCGCAACAAGAACGATGTGAAACGAATTAAATTAAATCAACGAAACGCAGCTAGCAATACATCAGCCACAGACTATAAGATACTACGTATAGCATCCATCCATCACACACATCGAAGCGTACGAAAATAATTTTTGAAAACTGTATGGCCACATTTAAAAATACAATCCTGCTATGCTAATCTGAGCGACCAAAAATCTGTTACATTACAGTGCGGTCCCAATCAGCCATAATCGATTTAGCGCGATAACATGAGTCGATCCCTTTCACCGTAAGCGTGATTTTCAGGTGCGTTCGTTTAGCTTATGAGGGCATTGGTGGCGTTGTCATTGATGGCTCTTTTGTTAAAGCGTTCGTAAAGCTCAAAAACGTTATATTTGCCACTTTTGCTCACACCCTATTCGAACGCTCAACTGAGCATAAGACCTAAAATCGCATGATTATGCTGTCAAATACACAGCTGTCAAAAAACGTTCACAAACAACTATGCTCCGGACGTGGGTCAAAAATTGCTCTTTTTAGCTTTCCGAACGCTGAACAAAAAGAGACATGAACGACATTTTCACCCACGGATTCCTAATTCGAACGCAAGGGGCGTTCATCACATATTCATTCAAACAAAGATCACAAATAGCCTTTTCGAACGCAATAGAAGTTTCAGACGTATGTTCAAAACACAGGTCATACGGTATGTTATACTCTGTACTATATGGTATGACTGATACCATACAGAACCAAAGACCTTACACTTACTAACTGTAAGGTCTTTGTACAGAACAGAGTCATACCCGAAATTCAGACACGTAACTGATACTACTGACCATACAGGAAATCTGATAAAAAATCGGATCCATAGATAGAAATGCTTGGGATGGTGAATGCGAGTCATTTAATTATTTTTCATAAGTCTATATAGGTAGTTTTTTTTTATCCAAGTATGCCAGATAGGTAGGTATAACCACATCCATGGATATGTAATGGTTTTTGTTTAAAAACCATTTTGATCAAATTATGACCGATGGTGCAAAGAAAATTCCGGATATTTATCAAATTACTGTTTAATTCAAATGGGAAGTGGACATACCGATATAATTATGACCAATTACCCAAACTCCTTTACCTATTTACCTAAAATTTCTTTTGGTCTAATAACTGCTATGTAGAATTACTTTTATTCTATTATATTTGAAATCAGTCTTATGGCTTTCAAGTGTGTTCTTTCTTCTTGGCTTTATATGCTTTCTATATATGCCGAGCTTCAGTGAGCTCAGCACATAATATATTTTATAATTATATCTGTGTCTGGCCTCCTCATGAGGTACTGTACAATACAATTTGTTTGCAGTAGTTCCAGTTAATTTGGGTGATGCTTTTGCCTGGCTTTGTATTTTTTGTATGTCTTCTTTTACTGTGTATACCCTGACCTTTTTGGTTACAGAACTTTTGGAAAGGAACCCCACAGAAACTTTTTCGAGACTACCTTACAAATAGAATGCAAAGAGTAAGGATGTGAAAATCTGCTAGTGATTATGCGAGGGTGTCGTATGGGGTGCTCTAAGGCAGTGTCGTAGGTCCAACACTATTTCTTGTAAATATAAACGATCTTTGCAATACCGAAATTAAAAATGCCCAGATATTTTCGTATCCTAATGACACTGCCGTAGTCTTCTCTGGTAACACAGGGGATGAAGTTAAAAAAAATGCTGAAGATGGAATTACTAAGAAAAATTGGTAATTGACATACTTTGAACTTACTCACCCTAAACACAGAAAAGACAACATATATGTGGTTTAGCATTTACAATCATACTCAGCCTAAATAAATTAAAGTTAGAGTTCACACATGTAACGAAATGTAAAGAGAAACTTGTAAATGCGTAAACTTAAATAAGGTAATTATTAATTAGAAATACGGGATTACTCACGTAACATTTATCGGATAGGTCCGACTATAGTTTCGACCACATTCGCTGGCCTTTTTCAAGGAGTGTTCAGGACGCCCGCGTCGATGATGTCACAC
Source organism: Selenia dentaria (assembly GCA_917880725.1). Lineage (NCBI taxonomy): Eukaryota > Metazoa > Arthropoda > Insecta > Lepidoptera > Geometridae > Selenia > Selenia dentaria. The sequence goes on along the minus strand of OU862882.1, from coordinate 8,302,178 downwards.
ACTAAATAAAGACCTTCCAAAGAATCTCTTGAATGAAATTTATGTTGCATTAGCTCAGTCGATTTTAAGTTATTGTAGTACTATCTGGGGAGGTACGGTTAATGCAAAATTTATAGAACTCAAATGAGCCCAACGAGCATTAATAAAAATACTGTAAGTATTAAAAAAATGAGATTTCCTAATGAAAGCTTTTATCTGTTCAGTATACTTATTATCTGTGAGAAAATTATATATCTTACAGACGGTGCTAAAAACATAACACATCACATTACAATGACCGTGTAAAGAAAAGATGAAACAAAAAAGGTGTTTTGCAAATTCCATAAGTAAAGAGTAAATTGCGAACTGGCAGTACAATATATGCTGAGTACAACTATATAATACGAGTAAAATAAATTAAAACTCAAAATTTACAACAAACCTTATTGTAAATGTAAAAAAATAATAGTTAATTGGATTAGAACTATTGATTACAAGGAAACGGAATCTCTTTTGCAACAACTCGCATAAATACACAAATATTAATTTACTCTATACGTAAACGTACGTGTATGATCTTAATGGTAACTTAAAACAAACATACATACGTGCACACACTCACATGCAGACACATACAATCACAAACGCTCAACATTCCAACATGTTGAAAGGGAGTCACAACACGCCTACATACGATACAATTTGCTGGATCACAGCAGATTGCTACAGCCTCAGACAAAATAAAAAAATCAAGACAGAATGTTGTGAACAGAGCAGTGAGGCCGGTTTTCTATGCATGTAGTGCGTGAATCGGTGCTGCCATGATAATTTAAATTACCCCATAAAAATAACGTTATCAAATTATTATTAAGTTATACATTTTATAAAGTTATAACGTTATTAGTTTTAATATAATAATAGGGTTCCTACATTAGGTGTCGGTAAAAAGTAGTGGCATTGGGTAGTGAAAGAGAAAAGACAAAGAGTTTCAGAAATAAAATTACTCGGTGTAACTGCTAGTTTTATTTAAAAACCTTTATGCTGAATTTTTTTTTTATACGCTTGTCGTTTACTTTGCACTGATTTAGAAATACTTTATAATTTAGCAATATGCCACCATATTGCTAAATTATAAAAATATTAATCTAATGTTTAAGTATTTCTCAATTACACAACGTATTAAATTCAGTTTATGTTCCTGCCCAACATATTCATGTTTTGACTCTAAATTGATAAAAGTCTGATTGTCTGAGAGTAGTAAGTAGTATGTAATGTACCTACTTACTCCCATCCAATAAATAGTAATAATAATAATCAACCTGGGAACGATTATTTAAATACAATCTGCCGCATATAGACAGGCAATACCTCTATTTATAATGATTGTCGTTGTACTCATATGTCAATCTTTACGTCCAAATATCTCAGTAAAGTAACACTTTACTGCGATACTGTTGTTTGAAATTTTTTGTTCGCATTTGTGTCCTCTACCCATACATATACCATTCCCATCATGGGCCGCGATTTAAAAAAAAATGGCGGCGGTTTGATAAAGCCATTTAGACAGATTGATATTTGTTTGAGAATACCCCGGAAAGTATGTAAATTTTTACTTACAGCACATGAAGTAGACTGCGGAATTAGGTTTAAATCATTTGATATATCTGGTGCAGCAGGATCTTCCTGCTGCAAAAAAGAAAAACTGGATGAAGTCAAAATGGGAGAACTTATATGAGGTTTATTTGTTTTGTGTTAATACTTACAACATTTGGAGGTTGGCTTAGGTCCACATCTAATCCCTCTGTTATATTTGGTAAAACCTAATAGACAAAACAAGACAGTTTTGTATGAATATCATCACAATGTCTTATGCAAGTGTCGAGCATGTTAATTATTAGAAAGTAACCTTTGGATATCCAGATTTTACCACTCGACGTAACCCTTTGTTTGTGTAGTATAAGTCGCCGATTTTAAAATGTGCTGAACAAACTACGCGCCTGGAAGTTGGTTGCCATGATAGTTCCTTCCTACTTTGCCGAATGATTTCGATCCATTTCTGTTTTATTTTCTGATCTTGATTCGGAAATCTAAAAAAATATATTTAAACACAATAAAGCGATAACAGACGACTGAAGTTTGCTTTTATAATATGGTTATAATTTCACTCTACACACAACAACATTCAATATAGATACACTCTAAAAACAAAAGACTTCCATAGAAATATGGTTTATTTTAACAAAAATACATAACCGCCTTCAATATGTACGAAATTGAAAATCCAGTGTGAAATTAATGCGAGTCCATATTAAAGGTATCAGGTTTCCAACAAAAAATAATTGTTCAAATCGGTTTATAAATAACGGACTTATGAGGTAACAAATATTTAAAATAATAGAACCTAATTGCGAACCTACTCCTTTTAGATGTCGGTTGAAAAAAGAATTAAAAAAAAAAAGATTTGCCTATTTTTTAATTTGCTTTCAAACGACGGAACCGGTTTTGTATAAAGATATTGCGTCGAGTGTCATACAATATTATATTTAAAGAAAAGTCTAATTGAGAACCTACTTCTTTTTTGAAGTCGGTTAAAACACGTTGATAAACTATTATAAAAACGTACTCGTATTAACGTAACATATATACTAAATATGAAGATTACCCAATAATAGGGTAAACCTTATAGGCTTTACCATGGCAACACTTTCTATGTTCCAAGCAATAACCTATATTTTTATTTTTATTTATTTAAAATATTGGTTTCCAAGTTACTTACGTGTGAAACGTGATTCCATCCTTCTTTTTATATGTTGATGTTTGTTTTATACACCCTTTCACGGCACAATTCGGCATTTTGACTGGTAAATTTGTTGATTTACTTTACGTGTTGCTTCCACGCGCAGCGATAGTTCGACTGACGAGTCAATGCGTAGTTTCGTTGTGCGTGTGTGTGTGTAATTGTGTATGTACACGGCGAGGCGTAGTTTTACCGGCTTCACTTTTCTGTTCACAACATTCTGTCTTGACTTTTTTATTTTGTCTGAGGCTACAGCATGTTGCATTCGAAATTGCATGGTGTGTAGTAAGCTTAAAAAATAATAAAAAAATACAACGCGCCCGAGTAACGCACACATGTCTCACGGACACGGATATCTTGGAGCAGTACGAAAGCGAGTGCTTTACGCTTCAGACACGCGTTTTGTGATGTTTTTTTTTCCAAACATGCAGCAACAAAAAATAATGATTACAACTGTTTTATGGATGTTTAAATTCTAATTTAAAGGCGAATTCTAATTTTTTAATTAACTACCAGTAGCTCTACCATGAGTTGGCAACATAAATGTCATCTATAGTCGGGAGGCAATAATGTACAACCATAATAATGCACAGCCAAATAAAGTACAGTCAATAATGCACGGCCAATAACTCATGTACACGGATTTGAAATAAATGGTCGGCTTTTCCTGGCCGCATTTTATTGCCTGTACAAAATCGGTCCGTGTTGATAATGCACGGCAATATTGTACAGCCAATAATTCATGTACATGCTTCCGATTATTGGATGCGCAATATCAGGCCGTAACGATAATGCACAGCCAGTATTGCACGGCCAATAATTCGATGCCAACCATAGACAAAAATAGAATCTCATCTTCATGCCTCGTTTGTGTAGGCCACTTGTATTCACTCTCTAACTAAAAAAATAACGGAAGTCACAGTAGGTGCAACGACAAGCGAAGCGAGGAGCATTAGGTTATGGTGACCACACAAAGCCAGAATTATGATGAATAACACTTAACAGTGGACTGAAAATTGTTAATATCGCAAAATATGTCTACACTGGACACTGGAACGTGCAAACGAGGCTTTGTCAGTGCCATGTCTATTTAATTTTAGTCTGTGATGTACACGGATTATTGGCTGTAAAATATCGCCATGTACAAAACGTGTCCAACTCGTATTTCACGGCCAATAATGCACAGCCTGATATTTCATGTACAGAAAATGGTTTCCTTTTATTGGCTGCGTATTATTGCCCGTGCAATATCAGCCCGTGTTGATAAAACGCAACCAAGTTATGCACAGCCAGTATTGTACAGCCAATAATTCGAAGCCACTCCACGGAATATTGGCTGCGTTTTCTTGCCTGGACATTATTTGGTCGGGAATTATTGGCTGTACATTATAGGGACTCGATCTCGCCTGAATCATCAGCTTGTGATTGGCCTACTCGCTGTCAATTTTAGTTCTACAATTGACCGCGAGGTGGCACTGTTATTTTTTCATAATTTTTTTGTGCCGCAGTCGATATCGAGCATGTATTTGGTGTCAATGTTGTAAACTCGTGGTAGACCTACTGTTATATCAGATGTAGTAGGTATTTGCTTGCACTTTAACCTAACACGGAACAGTAGGTAGGTAAGTGCCTGCCGCCGCCGGCAACACGTCTAAAAAGCGAACATGAGCTTGTAGTCTTCTAATATACACACATCAAGAAAGTCTAAGCAACATGTACCTACTAATTTAAATTTTAGGATTGTTCTTCATATTATAATGTTTGTAGTTTATTATTTAAATATTTTTAGGGTTTTTAGGGTCAATGATGTAAAGTAAACGCTCTTGTCTTATTTTTTGTTGTCAATAGTTCTTTTAATAACATAAATTAACAAAATTGTAACGTATCTACTGTACAAACTAAGGTACCTAAGTACATAAGAAACTAAACTGTTATTAACAAAATGAAATTTCTAAAGAAAATTATTTTATTGTGAAAGAATTGGATAATTTAATACCAGATATGGCCTCCTCTGCTATTCAGAACTTGTCGGCAACGATTATTCATAGAATTAATGAGACTGTTTACCTATGTCATCTTGCAGCAATCGCTCCCAATGGAATTGTAGCAAATCCTTTAGCTGTTGGGTTGTTGTCACTCCGTCCAAGTCCTTCAAAATACGTCTCTGGAGCATGTCCCACGCGTGATCGATGGGGTTGAGGTCTGGCGATTGTGCAGGCCAGGGCAATACCCGGATGTTCTCCGTTGCCAAGATTAACTGGTTCACCGAGCTGTATGCGAACGCGCATTGTCATGCATTAAAGTAAAATCGTAGCCAAAACTTTGTGCAAATGGATGGACATAAGGTCTAAGAATATCCTCAACGTAATTTTCAGCGTTCATGTTTCCATTTACAAAAACGAGCTACGTGTCCGATCACCGCTACAGGACACATCAACTACGATTCCCTGTGATGGTGTAGGTACCGTGTTGGCAACAAGAAGTGTCTACGTTTGCTCAGGGCCTTACTTAATCTGTACTTACGAGTACTTACCTACCTACACATATACAGCTAATATCTACTTCCAGCGAAAAATACGGATTTACAAGATTTTACATTTTAGGCGAGCTTAAAGGACCTGTCAGGTCAGACATATGTCTAATGAAGATGATTTGTAATATGTACTTAACAAATATAACTCATTGCTTTAGATCCATCATTCTTTGTAAGCCAATTTTAAAAAGCCGTTATTTTAATTAGGTGCCATCCTATTCAGTTCCTCCGCTAAACATTGCACTTTTTTATTAACACATAAGTATAAGTTAGTAAACAGTTTTTAAAGCTGCATCTATGACTAGCGAAATCTCGATTTATTTTACAGTTGTATTCATAGTATTTATTCTATATTTATCCACCGAGCATGTGATACAAATCATTAAAAAATAAATATATCCAATCCACTAGGATCTTTTTTTAGTTATACCGAATACTAGGTACAGCTTTTATTTTTCGATTGAATATGTTAATTTGTTTAAATTAAATGAAGATAACATTATTATTTTTATTATTCGGTATAGGTATATGTTTGAAATTTTACTATAGTTTAATTGTAATAAATTAATAATATACATTATTTAAAAAAAAAAATGTACAGACATTGGTACTTGGCGGGAAATTTCCCTCTACCATCGTAATGCGAATAGTAAAGGCGACGAAATTCACCTTATTGTGGTTTTGAAATGTGCTGTAGGTAGATAAATTACTGCCGAATGTGACCTAGAAAGAAATGTCTCAGTGATGAATGCAGTTGCATTGCCACACAAAACTTGAGCTTTAAGCTCTGAGTGACACTGAAACAGTTCTTTGCAGGTGTGATGCTTGCAAGCAGCCTCACGCCATTGTTTGCCCTTCACTTGGTACTTAAATAAAAAAAAACCTATAGGGTCTTTTTCAAGGAAATTATTATATATTAAGCTGTCAAGTTTTGTTATCGGATTCAAAGACTGGTTATCATTTTATTATTTTTTATTAAGACAAGTGCTTCTGTAATGTTAGGTAACATAACATAGATAGGTACATATACCTACCTACTTACAACAACAATAATTTATGTACTTACACAAAAAAAAATGTCTCAAATTCGCCGCCCCTAAAATATGTGTATATAATTAGGTATATACATATAGGTACTAGCTGCGCCCCGGGGATACACCCGCGTGGTGACCATATCGTCTTTAAGTTTTCTTAAATATTATAATTTTCTGGGCAACCTTCTTAATAAATATTTTTGTAAGAACCTTCTACAAAATATTAGAAAACTTAAAAAAGAAGATACGGATGAATGAAATCGTTGTAGTCGTTCTCAAGATATGACGTGACTACGGGAAATAGAGATTCGTTTTTATGTACAGATCGATTATAGGGTAGTTGGATAACACAAAAAAGGTAGATATAGATGTAGATATTACTGCTGGCCAAATTCCTAGTTGTGTTGTTTATTAAAGCTTTATGTGAATAACCTTGTTGGTATGTACTTACTTAGTTTCTTTCATTAATCCCTTATTTGTAGGTATTATAATCAACAAAAACATGAGTAACTTTAACTATTGTTTATTTACATACGTTAATAAATAGGTATCTATCTAAATACTCGTAAATCAGTTAAATATACAAACTCAGTCGTGGATAAATGTAACTTAGATGTTTGTCTTAATTACCTATGAGCAAATATAAATGAAATACAAATATTCGAAACACTCAGTTATAGGTAATATAATAAATCTAATTGAAATTACATGAACACGCTTTTGACACAATATTATTATTATTATTTTTGGCATAGGGTACATCGCTTAAAAGTAATCATTAAACCTATGAAATTACACTTATCAAAATATAGATCGATGTTTAGAGAAATATCACACTTATGCATCGTTGGTGGTTGAGTATTTTTATAGTAATTATGGTATAATATTATGCCTGATGTCATATCAATTAACTAAGGATAGTTTTGCATAGTCCGTTATAACCTTTCAAAACTTGAGTTGTGATGCAAAAGTCCCATTGATCAGGAATGTGGAGGTGAGAACTGCAGGGGTTGCGGTGATGAGCGGTGCAGACACCGGCACGTACTGTGATGTAGCCGTCAGTGCCGGCGCCGCCGCTCGCCGTCAGGTGTAGTCCTCGTCCTCTTCCTCTTCACTCGACTCCGAGGACTCCTCGGCCTCAGGCTCCGGGAGAGACAACGTCAGGTAGTCTACGGGCGGTTGCCGAGCGGGAATCAAGTACCCGGCTGAATCTTGCGGCGTCGGTGACAACGGAGGTCTGGGCAATCCCGTCGCCACTGTTTGAACTTGCGCTCCCGCAGCCACCTCTAACTTCCTACATATTTCCTCGAAATTTATTCTATCGCGAGGATCCGACTGCCAGCAAGCACGCATCAGCTCGCAGGCGAACCGCGGACATTCTTCCGGGGGCACTAGCACTATACCCTGTAAGATCAACCTTGTCGCACCATCGTTATTGTGTCCATAGAAAGGTTGCTTTCCTCTACTGTAGATCTCCCAAAGCACTACACCGTACGACCAGACGTCGGATTCGTGTGTAAAACGAGCGTACACTATGCTCTCTGGCGACATCCAACGTACGGGCATAGGGCGTTCCCCACCCATTTTGTAGTAATCACAAGTGTAAACATCGCGAGACATGCCGAAGTCGGCGATTTTAACAGCAAGATTGGCTCCAACGAGACAGTTTCTCGCCGCAAGATCCCTGTGTACAAATCTCCGCGATGCGAGATATTGCATGCCTCGTGCGACTTGTAAAGCGACGTCCAAGAGAGCGGGTTCATCCAAAGTGGGTCCTGGGCGACCACCGCCTCGTGATCCTCGGAGCACGCCAGCTAAATCTCCCCATTCCATGTATTCGAACACCATCCAAGGGCTCGCACTGATGTCCTCTGAAAACGTACAAATTTCAATCAAGCAAACCCACCAATTATGAACGAGAGAATATCTTCAGTTAGAACGAATGTTTTGATCTTACCCTTACCTCTGTACACGACTCCTACGAGGGTTAGGATGTTGTCGTGCCGGAATGCTGACATAATGGATACTTCCCGCACAAAGTCTTCTTCTGCGCTACGACTTGCACTTTCTTTGAGGACTTTGATAGCCACCACTTGTTCACCATTGCTAGCACGCAGCAATCCTGTGTAAGCGTAAGATTATTAATGATGGTAGGTACCTATAGATGATGGACATTAGTTACGGGATGTTCCGATCTATGTGGTTATGCTATGTTCTTGTTATACAAATTATTAGCTATACTAATATTTATAAAGAGGAAAGATTTGTATTTTTGTATGTAACGAATGAACATCAAACTACTGGACCGATTTTAAAAAAAATCTTTTGCATTTTAAGCTACATTATCACTGAGTAACATAGGCTGGATAATATTTTCAAAAAAGTTAGGGATCCGTACGAAAACTTCGCAAATGTAACCCAATAAATAAATAATGGTAAATATACGTAAAGCGTTGTTATCCGTAAAGTTGAAATCGCAGGAGAGCTTAACTTGGCGATCTTACTCGATCAACAAGTTATTCCATCAAAGGTCACATGGCCAGACATAGTAGAAATTTCATTGTTATAATGACATCGACTCTTGAAGGATTAAGCAACGCTTGCTGCGGTCAGAAGATGGGTGACCGCTAGCATCATTATTTAACTGAGCGCTTCCATGATTCGGAAGGCACGTTAAACCATCGGTCCCGATTGTTTGTCTTAGGACAACAGTCGTTAAGCTATGTTGAAGGTCTTCGGGCGGCCTGAATAACATCGACATGGATTAGACACCAGCCTATCCACGAAGCCGCACTGGGCCCGCGTGGTCGATTATGGCCCAACTCCCCACTCTGAGAGGAAGGCTCAAGTCCCAGCAGTGGCAAAATAATGGGATGTAAACAGCCCATTTAACGGGTTAAATATCATAAATATATCATAATATCTTAAATAAACATCATAATTGATATCCGTAAATGGTACCTTTGTGAACTTTCCCGAAGCATCCTTCTCCCACCTCTTCAAGGAATGTGAGGGCGTGTCTGTCAAGAAGTGGCACTTGCGGTTCATTAGTGTCATCAGTAGGTTGAGCTGCCGGACTGTTCCCGTATACTCCATATTGTGGGTTGGTGATATACCGCTCAGCAAGTAGGGGTTCTCCAGGCCTTACGCGCTGCAGAACAATTTTCCATTTATTAAATCATTAAATTCACTTAAACTTACAAATCATTTTACTTCAACTTATGACTTATCCGAGATACCTACGTGAATTTGCAAATTGTAAAAGACGAAATCAAGGGACAGTAAAGTCGTTATTAAACCAATGTTGGCTACAAAAATGTTTTCATACCACCTGCTCGAAAATATCCAATTACATATCACGCACTATCAACGTAAAGCAAGGCATTACATCCCCGGGGCTGTAATGTTATATGAAACTCCCGAGGGCGTAAAGTGATTTGGATTTGGAACGTTTGTAGGAAAACTTTTAGTAGGGAGACAGAATATAGAAAAAAAAAAGGTATTGTTTATAGGGAGTGTGATTGTTGTGCACCGCGTTGCTATGGGTTACGCACGGCCCCTCTCTGCGCATTCAAGGTTATGACCTTGAAGTTCAAGTTACGTGGCGCGATTTGGTGTTTGTTGTTATTTTAACAACTTCCATAAAATGTAATCATTTTGAACATTGTGCATGTAACTGTACCGAAATATCGTCAGCTCAATAAAAAAAACTAAATCGTGGTCACATCTCGTGAGTACTAATTATAACTTAGTTAACAACCGCGAAAGTCTAAAACAGTGTTTTCCATAAAATGTTCCTTATAAAAATTTTACTTACCCTCTATAACGCGACAAATGTGTTCATTTTGAATACATATTAACTATGAATTTATTTTACTTTTAACTAAATAACTGCTTTTTTAAAGCTCTGACTTTTTATTGTCTCGCAGTAGGTATGAAAAGTAGAGTATGCATCTCGAGCATAAAGCCTGTCTTGTGCACGAGCATAAAAAGAGAATTGTGAGAACTCACTCCATTATACCCGATGTAAACGATAAAATATACTATTGTAAAAAACTATTTGATTAAATTTAAATGGCACCACGTAACAAGCTTACCAGTCACCAGCATACAACTTAAAAAACATCGATATCGGTACATTCAGATAAATTACCTCTTCCTTTTTTGGAAGTCGGTTAACCCCTCAGGACTCTACATAACTCCCTCGCTTCGCTCGGGAATTAAGTTTTAATCCCTGAGCGTAGCGAGGGTTATTTAAAGATGAACTCAAGAGTCCCCGTTAAACTCAGGGTTCAAAATACCGCCCGTGACGTAAGACACTGCTTTACTCCCTCGGTGCATAATCTACTATTGAGACCTTCCGTGATTGTTTCAGTTATCTGGAATTGAACTCACAGATTTTCAAAATGTGATTCCTGATGAGACATGAGTAGCAACTATTTTTTTTGGGTACGTAATTAAGTGTGAAAGTAAAGATATTTTTAAATAGCTACTTTGCTCTAGTTCCTCCACTTATTTAGACTATGAGAAGGCAAGTGATCACCTGCTACACTAAGCATCCCTATATGCCTTGAACAGTACATGACACAATCAAATCTCCATTGAACAGAGAAGGCAAGTGATCACCTGCTACACTAAGCATCCCTATATGCCTTGAACAGTACATGACACAATCAAATCTCCATTGAACAGAGAAGGCAAGTGATCACCTGCTACACTAAGCATCCCTATATGCCTTGAACAGTACATGACACAATCAAATCTCCATTGAACAGAGAAGGCAAGTGATCACCTGCTACACTAAGCATCCCTATATGCCTTGAACAGTACATGACACAATCAAATCTCCATTGAACAGAGAAGGCAAGTGATCACCTGCTACACTAAGCATCCCTATATGCCTTGAACAGTACATGACACAATCAAATCTCCATTGAACAGAGAAGGCAAGTGATCACCTGCTACACTAAGCATCCCTATATGCCTTGAACAGTACATGACACAATCAAATCTCCATTGAACAGAGAAGGCAAGTGATCACCTGCTACACTAAGCATCCCTATATGCCTTGAGCAGTACATGACACAATCAAATCTCCATTGAACAGAGAAGGCAAGTGATCACCTGCTACACTAAGCATCCCTATATGCCTTGAACAGTACATGACACAATCAAATCTCTATTGCCATGCGCGGGGACCGCGGAAAGGTCAGTTACATTATGATCCATAACTCCAAACTACAAAATACTTCACTGGAAACATTATTATTACTGACACAGTTATTTAGTCCCATTAGCCCAGCCATTTCACTACTTATTGCTCCGACTCGAAAATTACTCTGTACTAGTTTCTTACCGGTTGAGCTTTGCCATCGATTGTGCAAATCCGTCTTCTGAGATACCATATTATTGAAATAACGACTATAAAAAGTAAAGCTGCACCTCCCGCTATGGCCACGAGTAAAATTCCTGTGCTGGAATCCACTCCAGCTCCAAGTACATGTGTATCAGTCCCTGGTGTGGATTCAGAGAAGATCTCGCTACTGACTAGCGACTTTGAAACCTGTAATCGGAAAATTCATAGTTATTTACAACAAGAGAGCATGTTTTTATTGTTACGTATGCTGAATTTGAGTCCCAAGTATGAGAAAGAGCCGGATCCTAAGCTTGTTAGAATCCTGAGCGTAATAGGCTTAGCACCAGAATCCTGTGTTTAAGGTTACTTGTCGTGTGACACATAATTTATTGATCTCTCTAGTAGGAAGCAACAAGAGAGCAATGTTCATTTTGTTACCAATGCTGAGTTTGGGTTTCGAGTAAGCGAAAGAGTCGGATCCTTAACTTGTTAGAATCCTGAGCGTAATAGGCTTAGCACCAGAATCCTGTGTTTAAGGTTACTTGTCGTGTGACACATAATTTATTGATCTCTCTAGTAGGAAGCAACAAGAGAACAATGTTCATTTTGTTACCAATGCTGTGTTTGGGTCTCGAGTAAGCGAAAGAGTCGGATCCTTAACTTGTTAGAATCCTGAGCGTAATAGGCTTAGCACCAGAATCCTGTGTTTAAGGTTACTTGTCGTGTGACACTTAATTTATTGATCTCTCTAGTAGGAAGCAACAAGAGAACAATGTTCATTTTGTTACCAATGCTGTGTTTGGGTCTCGAGTAAGTGAAAGAGTCGGATCCTTAACTTGTTTGAATCCTGAGCGTAATAGGCTTAGCACCAGAATCCTGTGTTTAAGGTTACTTGTCGTGTGACACATAATTTATTGATCTCTCTAGTAGGAAGCAACAAGAGAACAATGTTCATTTTGTTACCAATGCTGAGTATGGGTCTCGAGTAAGCGAAAGAGTCGGATCCTTAACTTGTTAGAATCCTGAGCGTAATAGGCTTAGTACCAGAATCCTGTGTTTAAGGTCACTTGTCGTGTGACACATAATTTATTGATCTCTCTAGTAGGAAGCAACAAGAGAACAATGTTCATTTTGTTACCAATGCTGTGTTTGGGTCTCGAGTAAGCGAAAGAGTCGGATCCTTTACTTGTTAGAATCCTGAGCGTAATAGGCTTAGTACCAGAATCCTGTGTTTAAGGTTACTTGTCGTGTGACACATAATTTATTGATCTCTCTAGTAGGAAGCAACAAGAGAGCAATGTTCATTTTGTTACCAATGCTGAGTTTGGGTCTCGAGTAAGCGAAAGAGTCGGATCCTTAACTTGTTAGAATCCTGAGCGTAATAGGCTTAGCACCAGAATCTTGTGCTTAAAATTACTTGTCGTGTGTCAAATACACATGTAGGTAAGGGAAAGTGTTAACTAAATATTGAGTACATATATTTTTGCAGCTTATAATTATTTTGAGCCACTCAGTAAGCAAATTAGATTTAACATTGGTTTTAAACCCTCGAAAATGTGTTAAACAAAAAAGTTAAAGGTATAAAGTTAAAGGTATACAAACAATTAAAGGTTTACGAAAGAAAACTTCGGTCAGCTACCTACCTAGTCTCTAAGGCGGCACACCTTTTGAAAATGTTCATTTAAATACGTACTTCAGCAGGAGCACGTTCAAAGCAAACATAATACACCCACACAATAACTTTGCATGAATGCAACTGTTCTCATTGTAAAGTTGAATGAGTTTTGGAGCAAAACAACGCACGTATTCGTACATGCGAGGCTGTCTCCTCTAGCAGCCGAGCTCGATATAAACTATGTCGATGTAATATAGCTGATAGTTTCAGAGCCAGGATCAAGTTTAGTTCAAGTAGGTACCTATACTTACCTACGTTTGATTTAAATAAAATGGCATTTTTAAACATATTAAGTATAAAGGGGAAAAAATATGGGGGCGGCCTATGTTCAGCAGTGGACGTCCTACGGCTGAGATATAAAGGGGTTTGGTGGGTTGTTTGTTTGTAATTGATAAACTCAAAAAACTACTTAAACTATTTTGATTATTATTTTACTATTTAAAGCAACACTACTAAACCTGAGTGACATAGGCTATATTTGATTCATAATCGTCAGTTTCATCCACCATCACGCAGGTGAAACCGCGGAGCTGAATAGTGATAAATTAAACAAATTTTATATTAATTTGTATTTTGGTAGATAGATCTTTGTGGCTTTAACTTTGCAAAAACTATTGAACTGCCTGGCCAGAACTTGTTATGGTTAGGTAATTAGTAAGATACAGATCTGCAAAAATACTAAGGGCACTTTCTATCACAGTTTTTTTTCTAAGAACTCTTATTGAAAAACGAAAAGAAATTTCCGTGTTGGTGCAAATCCCGAATTGAGAGATCATAATGTCTACATAAGCATGGCATAATTTTCCTATTACGTTCCCACTGCTGAGATACGGGCCTTTCTAGAGAGAGAGTCGTACGGATAATAATGTACCACGTGGGCCCAAAAAGGTTTTCAGTTTTCTGACAACCCGAATGCGTCCGACACTTCGATCAAGTATGTACACTTGATCGAAGGTCCGACATAACCGCACAGCCATGCGATTCTCTAATGATTCGTCGTTGCGTTCGTCGACGAGCTCACCGATATCAAATACTTTATGAGATATTGCCCTTGTACATAAGTTTGTTTTTCCAATGTTTCTTGGCATCTCGTCATTTGTTTCACGGATGTTGTCAAAGATGCAACGATGTTTGCTCTTAGAGAATTGCACGGCTGATAACGATAATAATTTCCTATGACAATAACCGCGGCCAATGGTTGTGCCATCCACAGCACCCACAAGCCATCGGTAGCAAGAAGTTTAGTATGTGTAATATTACTATTGGTCACTTATCCTTGTGGTAACCGTAGTTATTTGTTATCATACCTAGATTTATAACCGTCGTTCCCACGAAAAGTGGAGATAATTTTATATAGGTACCTACATTGATTGAAAGTAAAATCAGTCTATGAAGCAGGTACTGCTAAACCCGTAACTAATTTTCCATAATTAAATCATCGTCGGACTTAGGGTAGTTATTCTGTGCTTATTAAGGGTGATTTAAGTTACTGTTTATATAACTTAATCAGGTATAGTATATTTCATTACAAGTGGGGAAAGGCTGTCATTGCAAAGAGTTCCGACAAATGTCTACCCGAGCCGAGGCGCAGCCGAAGGCGAGGGTTGACAGTCGGAACACGTTGCAATGACGGTTCCGCACGTGTATTGAACGACTATTTTTAATACATTTGCGAAAAAATTAAGCAATTTAATAAAATAAACTCGCAAAGAAAATTTCTGGAAAATGCCGCTAACCGTAGAATATAAGCAGAGATTTTTTTTTCTTCACCCATTCTGGTAGGCAAAGGGAACTATGCCCATACAGCCAAGTCTTCAGTAGGATTTTTTTTATTGATATGAAATGAAAATGAAATTTAATGAGATGAAATGAAATGAAACCTAACCTAACTCATTCAATCAAATCATTAAATCTGATATTGAAACAAATTAGTAGCTTCTTTTTAGAAATATACGTATTTGCATGAATCATAAAAACTTCTATGATTTTTTTTAGTAAAAACTTCATGGTTGGTTTTTATTTTTATTAGACATTATTTTGACAGTTGGGAAAGAGAACGCACGAGTTCGGGAAAGGTAAAAATAAAAGCACGAGTGTGTAATATCCCACATCCCGAACGCTATACGTCCCTGCAAGACGCCACTTTTTGAGCAACTGTATTAAAAATTTCATTATAGCTAAAACTAGTATATTATCAATGACCATAGCTATCACGTTTCCGTTTACTTATTTCGAGCACATGTAACTATGCTCGATTCGCCCGTGAAAAAAACAAGATAATATTATTATATATTTCGGCTCTCAATAACTTGGATAAGGTACGTATCTATTAGGTGCTTAATATGGTTGGCTAAATTTTTCGTCCACTAACTAACGTTATCTGAGTTGACCTATCGTGGGTATTTATCAGTAACATTAAAAGTATCTATTAGGGAATACACTGACATATTTGGGTTTTCGTCACACGTAGATAAATCAATGCGTATGTTATCCATTTGCCATGTAGGTAAATATAGCTAAGCTGTTTCGTGTTATATATCTTTGGGGTCGTCTGCTTAGTAAGCAAACGATATCATAAGTACCTAATCTCTCACTGCAGGGAGCCTTCCTTTTAAAAAAGAGAAGAATGTGGACCGCATCCAGCACACGGGCTTAGTGTAGATTTGTGTGGATAGGCTAATAGCTAGTCTAGAGTAGCATAATTCCGATTGCCCTAAAGTCTCTAAGATATCCTATCGACCGTCGTATATACCCAAGAAAAGCAACCGGGGCTAAGTTTAAGGTGCCCTCCGAAGCACGAAAGTGTTCAGCCGTGCGATTCTCTAATGATTCCTCGATGCGTTCGTTGACGAGCTCACCGATGTCAAATATTTAAGAGATATCGCCCTTGAACACTAGGTTCTTTTTCCAACGTTTCTTGTCATCTCATCATTTGTTTCACGGATGTAGTCAAAGATGCAACAATGTTTGCAAACGCCTTGCGGGTTTCGTCTCTGATTGTCATACATAAAAAGAAACGACAAAAGCTTTCACCGACTTTAATAGTTAAATTCCTTACATGTTGTTGTGGCATCCTTTGTTCGTCTCAGACCCCAAACCTCTTACTTGTTAATAAGCTGTTTCCTATCTATTAAGATCATCTCCAACAGTAACAGTAGGTCGACCGACATTCGACACAGATAAGCAGATAAAGGTTCTAATGAAGATGGATGAGTTACCTGGCCCGTGGGCGTTGACAGCGCATATCTGTCGACGGAGGCATTCAAGGACCGCGGCAACGGAGGTATCACGCCCCGGATCGGCTTCGAAAACAAACCCGGAACTGAAACAGAGAAATAAAAGTCGTTGAGGCGTTTAGTTTTGGCTAAGTATTCTAGAAGTGCAGCAGATGCGACCTCCTGCTGATATTTTTTTAATTTGTTTTAGGTACTTATTTCCAATTTTTAGGTAAAGTATAGGTACGAGTACGGATCGTCTTGGCAGGTGTGATAACCCCATCCCTCGTAGTCGACATCATCAATAAGGTAAGCATCTATTGATATAATGGTCAAACGCTAGTCTATAATAAAGTTATTGGCCCCAAATTTACCCTGCCTTCGAAGCGCGAGGACCTGGGTTCGATACCTGTCTGAGGCAATTATTAGCAAAAAACGTTCTCAATTCTTGGATATCAGTGATGTGTTAGTTGTATACGGAATTATGTAGTTGTAAAATTATTATGATTATAGTAAGGTGAGGTAAGGTGATAAGGTGACCGAAATGCTGGCGCCTACTTTGGGTAAAAAGTTAGCATTGCCATCCAGCGTGGCAATGATGTCAGCGTTTTGGTCACTTCCCTCCACCATGGGCTTATAGATTAGTGTTTATTTTTACTTTTAACATTTGTAAATATTTGCATCTAAATATATAAATCTCATAAATGGATGAATGGATGAATTAAATGTTATTAAATGAATTATAAATTGTAAAATGAAGGACTTAATGTGCTCTCTACACTTATAGAGTATTAGCTGCTCTCGGCGGTTTCACCAGCGCAGTGATGATTGATGATGATGATGAATCAAATATAGTCAATGATACTCAAGGTGAATGTAGCTTTCCAATGGCGAAAGGTTTTTTAAAATCGGCACAGTAGTTTTTGACATTATTCATTACAAACATACACACAACACAAAAATAAAAAATGAGAGTCGTTATATTATACCAATGAAATTTCTATTGTGTCTGGCCGCATGATGACCAATGACTTTTGATGGATTATTATACTTAGTGTAGATGTGCAAAAAGAAAAGCTTCACATTCCTTCCAAAATTGAGATAGCGCGTGTGCTGATGTACTGTTATAATGCTACTAAATAAAGAAACTGAAGAAAATTGCTGCCAATTAACTATTTTATACTCTTATCGAGGAAAAGTTTAGTTGCGTTGCATTCATAGCGTGACAGAGAATAGCTGTTTTGGGCTGTCATACTCGTATTTATGTTTAGCGAAACGCCACGAGACGGTTCTCTTTTTGCACAGACGCTAGTCAGATTATTTGCGTATTTTAAATAGTTGTTGTAGGTACTATGTATCTAGTTCTTACGTTATTAAATATACTTATATTACTATACTTATGAATCATGCAAACATGGAAAATGTACTCAATCAACTGCGGACGCAAATGAAACGGTCGAATACGGGTGTGTGTGTATGACAGTGCACCCAGTTTCAATTCTAATTCTCAACGGGACGGAGCGAAACGACCATGTACAGTAGCGCTAAAGGGGCAGAAATGCCGAAGTACGTATGGATGGACCGCGTCAAAATTTATATATACGTGTGAAATGAGAAAAACATGACTTTTGTCTTATTCTAATACTTGACACTGGCTGTATAAAGTCTTTCAACATTCAAAAGCCAAAAAGAATATTTGGGTTTCCTCAAGTTTTACGAATAATAATGGTGGATTATTAAGGCTATCCATCAGTATCAGACAACGAGAAGGTTATATCGGGCACCTGATTTTAAGCACTTTGCTTGCACGTCATAGTTGCCACTCAGTGAGCCATAAGAGTGCATAAGAATAAATTCCGAAATCTATGTATCAGAGTGCATAAACCCTATAATACTCGTAACTGCATATCTGCGTTCAGCATGTCTATGACTTTGGGAGTTTCGTTTGACAAATTGAAATATTTTCTTCATCGAGTTCTCCATCATTTAGAATACAAGGTATGGAAATATATATCTCTCCCTCAAACCACCTACGGATTGAATTCTATTTTTTATTCGTTGTAAAACTTTGATCAACAGACCTACTTGGCTATGATTTGCGGTTATCCATACTGATTATTGATATAACATAATCGGCTTACCCGTACTCCGAGGGCATTTGGTATCCTTCGTGGCTACCATCCCGTTTGATGTACATCGGCAGTAGTTATGCGTTTCGTTTTTAGGAAAGCATGCCTGCTCCATCCCGCAAGAATCTGGCGTACACTTTCCGACTAAAGTTGATTTTATCGGCTCACCCGTACTCTTATGGTCAACTATTGCTAACTTTACCGGGTCACTCGTAATGCGAGGGCATTTGGTATCCCTTGTGGCTACCATCCCGTTGGATACACATCGGCAGTAGTTATGCGTTTCGTTTTTAGGAAAGCATGCCTGCTCCATCCCGCAAGAATCTGGCGTACACTTTCCGACTAAAGTTGATTTTATCGGCTCACCCGTACTCTTATGGTCAACTATTGCTAACTTTACCGGGTCACTCGTAATGCGAGGGCATTTGGTATCCCTTGTGGCTACCATCCCGTTTGATACACATCGGCAGTAGTTATGCGTTTCGTTTTTAGGAAAGCATGCCTGCTCCATCCCGCAAGAATCTGGCGTACACTTTCCGACTAAAGTTGATTTTATCGGTTCACCCGTACTCTTATGGTCAACTATTGCTAACTTTACCGGGTCACTCGTAATGCGAGGGCATTTGGTATCCCTTGTGGCTACCATCCCGTTTGATACACATCGGCAGTAGTTATGCGTTTCGTTTTTAGGAAAGCATGCCTGCTCCATCCCGCAAGAATCTGGCGTACACTTTCCGACTAAAGTTGATTTTATCGGCTCACCCGTACTCTTATGGTCAACTATTGCTAACTTTACCGGGTCACTCGTAATGCGAGGGCATTTGGTATCCCTTGTGGCTACCATCCCGTTGGATACACATCGGCAGTAGTTATGCGTTTCGTTTTTAGGAAAGCATGCCTGCTCCATCCCGCAAGAATCTGGCGTACACTTTCCGACTAAAGTTGATTTTATCGGCTCACCCGTACTCTTATGGTCAACTATTGCTAACTTTACCGGGTCACTCGTAATGCGAGGGCATTTGGTATCCCTTGTGGCTACCATCCCGTTTGATACACATCGGCAGTAGTTATGCGTTTCGTTTTTAGGAAAGCATGCCTGCTCCATCCCGCAAGAATCTGGCGTACACTTTCCGACTAAAGTTGATTTTATCGGTTCACCCGTACTCTTATGGTCAACTATTGCTAACTTTACCGGGTCACTCGTAATGCGAGGGCATTTGGTATCCCTTGTGGCTACCATCCCGTTTGATACACATCGGCAGTAGTTATGCGTTTCGTTTTTAGGAAAGCATGCCTGCTCCATCCCGCAAGAATCTGGCGTACACTTTCCGACTAAAGTTGATTTTATCGGCTCACCCGTACTCTTATGGTCAACTATTGCTAACTTTACCGGGTCACTCGTAATGCGAGGGCATTTGGTATCCCTTGTGGCTACCATCCCGTTGGATACACATCGGCAGTAGTTATGCGTTTCGTTTTTAGGAAAGCATGCCTGCTCCATCCCGCAAGAATCTGGCGTACACTTTCCGACTAAAGTTGATTTTATCGGTTCACCCGTACTCTTATGGTCAACTATTGCTAACTTTACCGGGTCACTCGTAATGCGAGGGCATTTGGTATCCCTTGTGGCTACCATCCCGTTTGATACACATCGGCAGTAGTTATGCGTTTCGTTTTTAGGAAAGCATGCCTGCTCCATCCCGCAAGAATCTGGCGTACACTTTCCGACTAAAGTTGATTTTATCGGTTCACCCGTACTCTTATGGTCAACTATTGCTAACTTTACCGGGTCACTCGTAATGCGAGGGCATTTGGTATCCCTTGTGGCTACCATCCCGTTTGATACACATCGGCAGTAGTTATGCGTTTCGTTTTTAGGAAAGCATGCCTGCTCCATCCCGCAAGAATCTGGCGTACACTTTCCGGTTACTGTTAACTTTATTGGCTCACCCGTGCTCCTTGGGCATTTGGAGTCCCATGTGGCTGCCATCCCGTTTGAGGTGCATCGGCAGTAGTTATGCGTTTCGTTTTTAGGCAAGCATGCCTGCTCCTTCTCACAGGAATCAGCCGTACACTTCCCCTCAAAATAAAGGGCTGAAAAAGAAAATCACACATTACATTTTTCTTTTACATTCGCAAACACACTGATTGACAAAAGATTAAAATTTCTTTTTCAACGACAATTTAAAGTTACGCGTGAGTGTCGCTAATTTTATTAAGCTAAGTTCTATAGATTACAAGGGATTTACAAGCATGATTTAAGTGTACCAATGGGTAAGGCTATGAATTTTTTATTTTTTAAGGATACATAGAAACTTATACGTTTCAGCAACGTACAGTGACCCAATAGTAGCGTATCTGTACATTTTAGTTAAATAGAAATAAAAAACAAATAAACTATCATAAATATACCTACCTACCATATTTCGTAAATAAAAATAATTTGAATGCAAAATATTTGGCTCTTCGATTTCAGCCCAACTACTAGGTGTAAAAATAAAATGAATTATACCGATACCTATACAACATTAATAAGGTAGAGTCTATTGTAGCCTACGGATATACGGATGGTTTATAGGGAACTATTTTTTATTTATTTATTAGACACATTATTATTATTTTGTACCATTAAACCAGAGATGATTTGCATTTGACCTTACTTTTACTTTTTATACTAACGACGGTAATGACGACGTTTTAGTGGCAAATACGCCACCGTGTTGTATAGAAACACAAAATATTGTTTAATTTATATCATCCCTATGTACACACACATCTAAATAATATGTTTCATACTTTTCGAATAAATAAGAAGCGGGTCTAGATCTAGTTAAAAAAAACTATAGATGTATTCGCAGCCTTACGCATTCATAAGCATCATAATTATGTACGTAGGTTTTCGTCAAGCGCTCTTCATAGAGATTAACTGTATAAACAGGCTTATCGGAAAAAATAACAGGTGAGATACGTGGGTGGTCATAGATAAGGAGTTGGGTCCTACTTGCTTGCTCATTCTGCTCCGGCCGCGCTTCCTCCCGAGGGACTCGCGCCAACTTCTCAGCATAGTCCCGCAGCTTCTGAAACCAACATCGTTAATTGTTATTCAAATATATTAGTATTTTAAACTATTATGTTCAGAAACTTTAGAAATACTTATACAAATTATAACGGGATAGTTACGAAATATATTTTCATTGCAAGCTGCAAGTGTCATGATCTTGGATAAACTAGGCCACCGAGATTCGGGTCCGAGCATCGAATTTTAACTCTCTATCTGACTTTAACCGTCTTACGGGGACGGAGCGACATCTATTGAACAGCTTTCACAATACTATCTAACCGAAAGAAGCATTACTTATGGAGGATCCCAATAATCTATCTATCCACGGTTTTCCTTACTACCGATAGAAATTTGACATAACGTTCATACAAACAGTGTCAAATATCTAACTCTAGTAAGGTAAACCGGCGATAGATAGATTATTGGGACCGGCCGTTAGAAATACTTAAACTTTCATATTGACATCGTAAACCTTGTAATTTTTATATAGTATTACTTTTAAAGCACTAACGCCTGCTTTAACGATCTCAAATATTGAAAATTATAGAGAGAAAAATTCACATCCTAGGACGGGATTCGTCTCCTCGGTGGCCTGAGTGAATGGCGTCTGACACGGAGAGTCAGAAGACGCGGGTTCGAATCCCGTCCGAGGATGTGAATTTTTCTTTCTATAATTTTCAATATTTGAGATCGCTAAAGCAGGCGTTAGTGCTTAAAAATCATGGATAAACTCAACGGATGAACTGAGTTCGTGATCATGGCCCAGTGCCGGAATAGGCCATGCAGCACACGGATTGGGTATAGTATGGTATGGTATAGGGTAAAGTCAGTAAAATAACTGTGAAAACAACATCAAAACTTTATTCAGTAGTTCAAGTCATTAAAAACATTCAACTATATTGCTATATAAGTCGACCCCTTGACGTTAAATTGAAACGAAAAATACTCTCTGTGGGAAAATAATCTATATCGCAATAAAATTCTATGGAGTAAGTAAGTAGATAGATAGATAGATAACGCTTTATTGTACATAAAACAAACGTGGATACATTTAATATACAATTATCAATACTGTTGTACAATGGGCGGTCTTATCGCTTATAAGCTTATAAGTAATTGTTGACTTATAAGTCCCAGACAAAACCAGAAATTTTAAAATTGCCGCATAAAGAGCGTAATTAAAGCTGTCAAATACAACGATGTTGATAAATCTGCCATAGCCGAACATCTGCAGGAATTGGTACCGAACCATTGGATTGAGTTTTATAAGCCGCGTATCCTATCGACAGAGCGCCATTACATTCCAAGGTTGGTCAAAGAAGCGATTGAAATCACTAAATACAGTAATTTAATCGTGAAGATGGCTTTAGATTGTCAAATAAGAAAACAATTTACAGACAAGTACAATTTGAAAAACTTAATACCGACTTCCATTCTATTCAGTTATTGGAGTGTAACTCAAAAACTACTGGACCTAATTTGATGAAAACTTAAATGGGACCACACGGGTCAAACAAAAAAAGAATTATGAGAATCGGTTCACCCTATCGAAAGTTATGAGGTAACACAAACAAAAAAAAATACAGCCGAATTGAGTACCTCCTTCTTTTTGGAAGTCGGTAGAAAAATAACCCACTACTAATAAAAGACAATAAGCAGCCTAATATGGACTCTGAAAAACGTGGTGATGCAGCAAGTGTAAAGAAAAGTGTGTGTTCTGTTTTGAATTACGATCAAGTTCCAACAGTGCGCGTAGCAAAAGACAGAGAAAGAGGGTAGACAGACATGTCTGCTCTTAATGTTAATATTTCATTTACCCATGCTCTCCACGCATTCTCAAGCCGCGTGGCGCTTGCAACAGTGTCGAAATATCAGGAGCTCATTACAAATAAATATTAACGTTTTTCATCTCTTAAGAGGATTGCATAGCTAGAACTTTCCATGCTAAAAGAGAAAACTCTTTTCTACCTTTTAACATTGTCCGATTTCAGTGATTTTTTTTTTCATGGAATCATGACATTGTTTACTATGCCCGTACGTTTTGAACTTAAAAAAACTGAAAAAATCAAAACGTACGGGCATAGCAAACAATGCCATGATTCCATGAAAAATGTCGGACTATGTTAAGAGGTAAAAAAGAGTATTCTCTTTTAGCATGGAAAGTACTAGCTATGCAATCCTCTTAAGTGTATACAATATGCTTAATTTTAAAAATGCTCGGTCTATTGGTTATTTCTATCTTCCTCAAAGACTATGTCATTACCTAATGGTTGCTTTGAAAATATTTCCAGTATATTTTTGGCTTTGAATATAATGGTTTTCGAATAACACACTCACAGCTAATCCCTATCAAGGGCAATAACGTGATTTTCCTAGCATACATAATTTTCAAAGGTTCCATTAATTAGTTGCACAATATGCATGCGAGGACAAAAGCAACAAGCACCATTGTATAACGAGCTGTTACCCATGTCAATCAGGCTATAAACAGGTAATTAAAGCAATTTACTATACGTCTTCACGTTAATTGTCTAACGCATGGAATGCATATCATTGATTGCTGATTATAGTCGAGATTCATTCGTACTCCTTACCAATTGTAATACTCAAAGGCACAATTTAACTTAGCTCCGTTGATCGATTATTGATCAATCATTGATCAACATCAGCATAGGATTTTTGGGAATTTGGGATTGGGACGCTTTAGACGAAATACGAAAACCTGATAAATGTCGCGGAAAGACGCTGGATGCCGGCCGTTTCCAACCAGTATTTTGGAAATATACGGGGGAGGCCGGAGGTAGTTCAGCAGTGGACGTCCTAAGGCTGAGATGATTATGATGATGATAACCAAAACATCGAATGGAATAAAAATACAGTGAATTATATAACTAATAACGGATTCCCAAAGTCTACGCATTTTTTAATGTATGACCAGGCATAAGTTTTTATTGGATTATCAGATTTGGCTTATTCTTTATTGTTGGAGTGTATTCTAGTTGTCCCCATTTAATGTCATGAATATCTTGAAATTTTTTTGAACAAAGTATGCTCGATAATAGAAAAAAGTATCTACTTACTTGTGTTTCTACGTATCGAGCGTAGATTTTGTTTCTGAGTATTTCATTGTTTATTAGTGACCTGATTTTAAGTGTTAACCTCTGCTTAGAACAGATGCATTCCCTCACAAGTGACGAACGGCACTGCGCTCCGTTGTTAAGTCTTACGTGCCTGTAACACCGGCAACCATACTTTAGCCTCAGCCTAAAATACTTTAGCTAAAAGAAATAGCTTGATATCGAGGTCTGTTCAAATGTTGTTTAGATTTGTGTGTTTTGCACGTTAAACTTTTGAAGTATTGTTATAAAAATAAGTTTGGATTCGTTGTTGCGTTATCTGTCGGAGCGGTTGAGATGCCCAGCATGGAGTTATTTTGGCCACGTTATCGTGAAGAGTGGCGCACTCTGCCGTGCCCCGGCGAACGATAAATTAATATCGTATACTTACGCGAGTTATCAATGTTTTGTTGCTGGTTGTTCGTGTGCTAACCTCAATTTCTACTACGTACTATATTCGAATTAATTAAAATATATCTCCTTATACCTACTAAGGCAATTATTTATTCAATCGAAGTTGACGTATTTGCAATGGTCATGTCTAAGTTCAGTATTCAATTAAGATAGCCTCAAAAGTAGATTGAAATTCTTACAAAATTATCTGCATCTAGCATAGGTTCCCAATTAAAAACGTTGTTGTCGTCCCCGAGAAATAACACTTAACACAAGTTTATATTTGCTATTCATGTTTCTCCTCAATCAGCCTTTGTAAACGTAATTTCCCGTTCGTATGTGATTCTGAAGAGAGTTTTGATTGCAATGATCTCGTTTGTTTTCCATGCCCAATAGTATTCCATGGTTGCGCAATGATTGGTTTGATTGCACCTATAGGCACATCTGGGTTTTGCCACAGGTGTATTCGATTTTGTTTGGATTAGAACCTTCTAAGGTAACGTAAATAATATGCACAATGTACATTGTACATTTTATTACATAGGATTAAAAAATGTATACATACCTAAGAGTAATCAAAGTATTGACTTTAAATTTTTGCTAAAATATAAATTATATATATTAATCCTAGTTTTAAAATGTATAAGATCATTTAGTCGTTAAGGTTGCTTTGTTTCTAAATAAAATAAAATGTGTACATATATATTTTAATGTAATGAATCACAGTTTTCAAAATAAATAGGTACCACTGTATGTTTTCCGCATAAAATAAAATGAGTAGTTTTATTTTCGTATATAATTTTTGTAATTTAATAAGGCAGAATTTTAAAAATAAAGAAATGTTTAGCTAAAACTTTTTACGTATATTGTTACTTATCTATGTATTCGATGAAAAATGCTATAAGCTACGTTTTGCACACAACGTTTCTCTTAATATTTAAACTAAAAATAGCTTAATAAGCCATTACAATTAAAAAGATAGATATATACTCGTATGTATAATCAGGGAGATTTTAAAGAAAAGCTATATGCAAGTGTCTCTTTCCTAGCCTTTCCACAAGTATCTAAGTATTTGATTAGGAATTACGCTTAACCGCCCAATGGAGCTATATGGAAAAGACTATTGAGGTTTTCTTCTTTGACTTCTTGCCGACATGTTTAATTGGAATTACCTACACTCTTTTTATGAGAATGGTATACTATATATCATGTCCCAGCAGGTAGGTATATAACAAATTTTATTCGGCTCTAGAGAGGTCTAGAGGAAATTTTCTGATCACATTCACACGTAAACAAGCCTATTTTGTACGAGTTCGAGTTAAAACCTCAGTTCGCATTTCGATTGATTTCTGCTCGTGCTTGACCCGCTTCGTGCTGTCAATCCTAATCATTACTAGCACTTTGCTCACCCACCCATGCAGAGTCAATATAAAATGATGGTTGAATGAAAACTTCTGTAACAATTGCATCATAATAATGATTAATTATATATGAGCTATGCTCAATGAAATTACTACAGAATAGTTTTTTAAATCTGATTTGGCCGTCCCATAGAAAAAAGCATTCTCAGATTTTTCGACATGATATCCTTTAGGTATATACAGCCAGCAGTAAGTAAAATCAGGCTGCGATGATGTTTACTACCGACTTCCAAAAAGGAGGAGGTACTCAATTAGACTGTCTTTTGACTGGGTGAACCGATAATCAAAATTCTTTGTTTGTTTGAAAGCTAGTGCTTCCCGTGTGGTCCTACTCTAATTTCATCAAATTCGGTCAAGTAGTTTTTGAGTTACACTCCAATAACTGAATAGTATGGAAGTCGGTATCAAATTATTCAAATTGTACTTGTTATACACAATGTTGGGTCACTTTAACGGCCTTATTAATAAACTTGTAATAAACCCGGAGTAGTTAAAACATCTATCTGTCAATTTTTCGCTTGCAGTAAATGTCACGCGTGAAAGCAAGACAAAGCATGTTACGCCTAATCTATGTTAACGCAACGTTTATTAATAAAGGCCTAAATGTCTGTTAACATTTTCGACACCTGTCTATCGTAGAAATACAACACAAGACAAGTCAATTTACCTATATTATCTTAATATCAATAAGAACCGTTTGGTTCAGCTTGTCATTGTCATGTCCTAACATCTCACGATTTTAACGCCTCTCACGGTTTTCTAAGAAAAGCAAATTTTGACTACGAATCTCAGAAAACTCGGTTAGCATAACAGAAGTTACCTCCTGTTTCACAAGCGTTTATTAACGTGGCACTGTTCCCCAGATTTATTTATATGCCGCCTTATTACCTTTTAGTTTGCATATTGCATTGGAGTTATGGTACGAGTAATAAGAATTTACGATCGGATATGAGTTTTTTAAAGGGCCTGTAATGGTGTCGATATAGCGATCCCGGTCGAATTGGTTCCTATTGCACAATCAAAGAACGGTTTCATTCAACGGAGAACCGGAGAACTTTTTAGTTTTATTGAGATATTGTATAGTTTATATATTCAACTATATAATTTATGTTATGTCAAAAGCTACGAATAAATAACAGGTCAAAGAGTTGCAATCACTTGAAATAGTAACTAGATATACGCCTTTCGTTTGGGTTACACATTTTATTAGAGGTAGGGTTTTTTAGCTATGTGCAGATAATTTTATCAATGGATATGCCAGCCCTATACTGTATTGTCCGATTTTGCAGACCGCGTGACGGCATCTGACCGTGTTTTCAGTTTAACAGAGGTCTGCCGAAAATGCCACCACCGGTGACCGTCCAAGTAAATGGCAAGCTATCGCTATGCTTTTGGTGGTTTCTCTTATATTATAGGTTTAATGAAGTGAGATGGGATTATCAGCAGCTGCAACTCCAAAACGAAGTACCTACACTCTAGACGTTTGTGATCTATTTACTTAAAATTGCGTATTTGGTAGATATAGAAGTATGCCTACTCATATCCAACGTAAAATATGTACAGTAAAAAAATGTTGATATATATTATATACACACATCAACATGGTCTAGGGATATTTCAATTAAACCTAAATAACTAAAATTCTATTAACTTTTTGTTAAGACACATACACATTAAATTAAACCTTGTTTAATAGCCTATCTAATCTGATAATAAACTTTTAGATAAAGTTAAATAAAAATAAAAAACTTAGAGGAAGAGGAAAAATTCGGACAAATTTCAATCCATGTATACATATACCAATCAATTCTAAATTTATGAACATTTTATTTTTATTATTTTATATTGAACATCGTTGTACTATATTACCGCTATAAAGTATTGTGTCATTGTATCATACGTCCAGTCGCGTGAGAACACTGGCAAAGCAATAGATCGATATCAAATTGACTTTAGACCATACCGATTATACGAGTAGGTACCTACATACGGCACGAGTTTCCTATCCACGTTAACCATAAAATATTTCGTAAATAAGCGTGTTTACGAAATACTTTATGGTTAATGTGGATAGGAAATGTATGGTTATTGGGTGGATTGGTTAGTAGGAGTTCAAATTTCCGAACGATATATAAACCAAACGGTTTATTTCTGTGGGACTTTATACCATTTGTATTTTTATATACTGAGTATTCTTTGGCAGATTTTTGTAAACCTCGTGCAATACTCAACACATATACACACATGAACATGGTCTAGGGATATTTCAATTAAACCTAAATAACTAAAATTCTATTAACTTTTTGTTAAGACACCTAGACATTAAAAGAAACCGTGTTTAATAGCCTATCTAATCTGATAATAAACTTTTAGATAAAGTTAAATTTAATAAAAAACTTAGAAGAAGAGGAAAAACTCGGACAAAATTTCAATCTTAACTTTATTTTTGAAACATTAACACCTAAACAAAACAACTACTTGAATCGGACTATGTTAAGAGGTAGTAAAGAGTTTTATTTTTTAGCATGGAAAGTACTAGCTATGCAATCTTCTTAACAGTAAACAACAAAAAAAAAACAAATTTAGCTTTATTCATTCAAATTACCTTATTCATTCTTCATATTGTCAAATTTTCTATGTAATTCAATTCGCTTACAAATTTCTGTGTAGTTAAATAGCATTTCAGCATTCGGGTGCTTTTAGGACTCTACTGATTAATGGCGGAGCATTAAACATTTTCACGAACATGCACTTTTTTAAAATACAATTTTGTCTTGCTGTGTGGAAGTATGACCTTTTTTATGGGATAGGTTGGCAAACGAGCAAGCGGCTCACCTAATGGTAAGTGATACCGTCGCCCCTGACATCCGTAATACCCGAGGTCTCGAGGATGCGTTGCCAAACTTCGAGGAAGGATGATAGGAAGGACGAGATAATATATAATATATAATATGTTTATCAGTTGTCTAGTACCAATAACACAAGCTCTGCTTAGCTTGGGACTAGATGGCGTTGTGTGTTAGTTGTTGAATATTTATTTATTTATAAAAGAGGTGAAGGTGGAGGGGAAAGGAGGGAGAATGAGAAAGGGGGAATCGGGTCTCCAGAACCTTCGACAAACCGACGAAACGCAATAGCAAGCTATGTTACTTTACGTCGGTGTCATCTTAGGGATCGAATACGTAGGCCCGTCCTAAGAGGCGTCTGCGTGCTCTGGCAGCTCGCAGACACACTCAGCCACTCACTCTGTGC
Organism: Selenia dentaria; assembly: GCA_917880725.1. Lineage (NCBI taxonomy): Eukaryota > Metazoa > Arthropoda > Insecta > Lepidoptera > Geometridae > Selenia > Selenia dentaria. The sequence continues at coordinate 8,272,217 of OU862882.1, read as the reverse complement.
AGTGAGTATTTTACTATAAATAGTTTAATATGTGTCACCCACGAAAAGTTCGATACAAAAAAATAACTACATAGAGACATGAACAACATCAAATATATAACGCCTCTCTTTTTTCAAGGGTTTTCATACGGCTAACACCGATAAAATAAATTGTAACCTGAATACCTAGCGTCTTTATGCCTTATTCGTTTGAAAATTCTTGCTTCACTAAAAGTTTTCCGTGTGCGTGAGAATATTCGGCTGGCCATCGCTTATTTCTGTCTTAGGATTGTTTTGACAAACACGGGATCAATCTCGCATACCCTCACAAAATGTTTAAGGTAATAACAATATAATAATATGGTTATTATAATGGTGTTATACGTCCTAATTAAACGAAATGGGGATTCCAGACTTAAAATCTCTATTCCTATAAATATAAAAGTAGTAAAAGTTTAGAGGTTTTTGTGTATATTCACTCTTCATTCTAATGGTAGTTGAGACAGCCTGAGATTTAGAAATTAATTTATATTGCCAGCTGTTAATACTGCACTTCAATCTAAATAAATATTTTGTAAATATGTACAACTGCAGCTGTACGCATATAATACATAATAGGCTATATATATGTTACAGTCATAGTGATTAAATAGTTATTATACATAATGACTGGTCATTATATATAATAGCAAAATTGACTAGATAATGTGATAAATTAATCACTTAATCAGGATATTATAAGATTTTAAAAATAGTGAATGAAAACGTAAAAGTTAATAACAAAATTGAAAACAATATAAAAATTAAAAATATAGGAAGAATTATTATCATTTTTGGCGATATAATAGCAAAGTAAAAACAGTATCTGATTATGTGAGAGGTGACTAGCACAGGGAGGAGGTTTTCGTCCGTAAATGCCGGCACTCCCATCCCCGCCGACGGACTCGGACATAACCTCAGATATACTGCGGTATTCATAAAGGATTATAATAAACTAACCATTTTTTTTCTTCTTTTTTTAAATAACTAACCTAACCTATACCTACTTGTGCTCTTACATTATCCAAGTCTTCGAAGATATTATATATAATGGCTAGACAGTATATATAATATCCAGATTTATTACTTTGGCTGTAACATATATAAACTATATACATAAATATACTTAGGTGAGCTTTGCAAATATGTATTCTTATATAAATATGTAAATTAGTCTTATATAAGTATGTAGTTAAGGCTACGGTCTCGTATTAAATGCTATACCTACGCGGCGTCCGACTTCAGCGTAAACGTTCCAATCGACGTCTGAACGCCAGGCACAGCGTCAGCGGTCAACACATCTAAAACGCGAATGACGACGTGTCATCGACAAACTGTACCTCTACCATGAGTCTGCAACATAAATGTCATCTATAGTCGATAGAGTCCGTTTCACAAAAGAAGTCCCATAGACGTGGCGCTAGTTGTCGTACATCAATGAAATATTTAGTACATATTTATTTAGTTCCACTAATTTTCCGCGAGACTTCTTTCGTGAAACGGACTCTACTCGATCTCGCCTACCTATTACGCTTGATATTGGCGTACTCGTAATTTTAGTTCTACAATTGACCGCGAGGTGGCACTGTTCTTTTTCATACATTTTTCGCGGCAATCGACATCGAGCATCGATTGGTGTCAACGTTGTAAACTTATGGTAGACCTACGGCGGTCCCAATAATCTATCTATCGCCGGTTTACCTTACTAGAGTTAGATATTTGACACTATTTGTATGGACGTTATGTCAAATTTCTATCGGTAGTAAGGAAAACCGTGGTTAGATAGATTATTAGGATCCTCCACTAGTGTACTCGCGTGTAGTTGAAGCGCGATGGAAATTTTTCCACCACTTCAGCCATTGACTCAAAACACTTTTGGATCGTTGACTGAGGTTTCATCGATTGTGGATTGAGTTAACGCCACGTCTTATACAACCCTATCCATTTGCTCAGAGCCAAGAGGATATTGAGAAAAGACAATTTAACTACGAGCTCAACTACATAATTGTTGAAAGAACCTTTGGCGTTTAGGCAATTTTTTTTCGGAGATCTTCATTCACCAATAACATGGACCCGCTACCATTGACTGCATATTGCCGGTATGTTGTTAACAAATGTTGATAAATAATAATTGTGCATCTAGTTTATATATTATTTTTATTTTCCTCGTCACTTTTATTGTATAATGCATTATAACATTGAATTGATTCAATCAATAACTAGTCTTTTTCGTTATCAAATTTCGGCATTTTGTACTGACGCTGAGTACGACCATGCAATGGTTCGGAATGACCAGAAACGCGGCAAAAAGCTCACAAAGCGTCTGAATGCCGCCTACACGACGCGGCGTCCACACGTCGACGTGAGTTTGTAATCTCATTTACAAGAGTAGGGTGATTGCACCTGTTATCGTCCAATTAGCGGAGTTGTCAACTTTAAGACACCAAAACAATATGTTACACTAATACTAAACCATTCAAATAAATTGCATATTATTGCATACATACTCTTTTTTCTGGTACCATAAATTAAATCTAATTGTTCAAACAGTCAATATAAAAACATTTATTCAAAAATGCGTATTATGCCAGTTTTCGCCCAAAAAAGTTAGTTATGGTCCAGGTGAATCTAGTTTCCGACCATGATTTGGCATAAGGAAAGTAATACATAAATTTAATCATTTATAATAACGAACAAATAAACAATGTAAGAATCTATATTATTTAACATAAATATTTTTTTTTGTTAGGTAATACATTAACAATAATTTTTTTTGAGATTTCATTTTAATAGGTAGGTACTAATCCAGTAGTTTATAAAATTACAGCGTGTAACAAAAAGAATTAGTAATTCTGAATGATGTGCATATTTAAAAAGTCAGGATTCACATGTCAAAGTATTCAAATTGAAATCGCTTATAATTTTGTTCTTACCTATCAAAAAAAAATCTAGCCCCTACATGCACCCTCTCCCCGCGCCGCTCCCCAGACCCCAGGCTCCTTGTTTACCTAGTCTACGTTCTAGAAATCATTGCCGTCTTTGGCCTAGTTTTCCAGGGATGAGCCTGCTTGAGTAGGTATTAGAAAAACTTAATTGGTTACTCATAACTCGGAATGTTTACTACACCCTGAGACGTAGTAGTTAGATCCCAATCCTATGCAAACTTTTGCGTGTGTGGTTTTAGTATTACTACACGACGTTACTCGATTTGATTTTCGTGAATAAATGATGTCTACCTACACAGGCTTACACCATTTATATGTAAGCTATTAAATGGGATGCTAAAACGTTGAAATCTCCAAAACACAAAACAATAAAGCCACTTTATTGAACATTTGGAGTGCATATAATATTTTAAACATGCAAGAGTGACTTTTCCATGCGGCCACAAATACCACGACACGACAATATCAATTACATGGCAGAATGGAGTCACAGTTATACGCATACATATAAACCTTTATACGAGAATAATACATACCTAAGGGGCTACTATCAGATCACGAACACATTTCATCACAGAATGATTTTTGGCTGTACGAAAATCAATGGATTTCTTCAGTGGGTTAGAATAGAACAAGCCACATTTCTTATCCCCTTATTGAACAACAGTCCAGCTGCAGTTACGCTTCAGTTGACGTCAACGATCGATCAAACCTTTATATTATTCTGTTAATTCTTGATCAGATAATGAACGCGACGCTAACTCGTATTCGTAAATATTAGCGTTTAATATATATTTAATATGTATGTACACAACTGTGCTTAATATGACGTTACGTTCTAATTTGTCTCTAGAAATAGTAGAATGGCGGGGAGGCGTCCTGGGCACATTTTGGCATCCCCGCTTTTGCTGCAAAACACGGGTTAACCTTAACCTATATCTATATATCACAATCTATATCTATTTCTACAGGTCACGCTATTACTTGAGAACGGCTTTACCGATTTCATTCATCTTTTTTTCAAATGTTTTCTAATACTTCGTAGAAGGTTCGTAAATTATAAAAAAAACATTGGAGGTTATGACGAAGCCTTCGGCCTAACCTCCCATTTCGTAGAAGACCGAGCCTACTACGCAAACGAAGTCGCGGGCAGTCGCTAGTAGAAGAATAAAACATGAGAAAATAGTTAATTTGTATTTAATGCATGCTGTCAACGAAATTAAGACTTAACATGATTCCTCAGCACGCATTCTTTCTCCATAACATCAATCTAATGTACCTGAAACGCAAATTAATTTAAAAATTAACTAATAAATTTGACTATAAATTTGTATTATGTTAGGTATATTCGTGTTTGTATAAGGTTCGTAAGGACGTTACATTGCGACAATAAGTACATAATTTATAACATTTTATGGTAACCATCAGATAAAGTATATACATTTCATCGTACATGATAGTCATTCCGTGTGCCCCATCTTCGAAAGGATTCCTTATGTATATACATTTCATCGTACATGATATAGTCATTCCGTGTGCTCCATCTTTGAAAGGATTCCTTATGTATATACATTTCATCGTACATGATAGTCATTCCGTGTGCCCCATCTTTGAAAGGATTCCTTATGTATATACATTTCATCGTACATGATAGTGATTCCGTGTGCTCCATCTTTGAAAGGATTCCTTATGTATATACATTTCATCGTACATGATAGTGATTCCGTGTGCCCCATCTTTGAAAGGATTCCTTATGTATATACATTTCATCGTACATGATAGTGATTCCGTGTGCCCCATCTTTGAAAGGATTCCTTATGTATATACATTTCATCGTACATGATAGTCATTCCGTGTGCCCCATCTTTGAAAGGATTCCTTATGTATGTACATTTCATCGTACATGATAGTGGTTCCGTGTGCTCCATCTTTGAAAGGATTCCTTATGTATATACATTTCATCGTACATGATAGTCTTTCCGTGTGCCCCATCTTTGAAAGGATTCCTAATGTATATACATTTCATCGTACATGATAGTGATTCCGTGTGCTTCATCTTTGAAAGGATTCCTTATGTATATACATTTCATCGTACATGATAGTGATTCCGTGTGCCCCATCTTTGAAAGGATTCCTAATGTATATACATTTCATCGTACATGATAGTGATTCCGTGTGCCCCATCTTAGAAAGGATTCCTTATTACTTTATAATAAATATATATAACGTTGTATAATAATAAATATTAACAAGCAGAAAGATTGATTTTTTGTATGTTGGTAACGAATAAACACAAATACTACGGGACCAATTTTGAAAACTCTTTCACCATTAGAATGCTACATTACCATAGGCTTACTGATATTTTTTGATTCATCATCATCATCCATCACCACGCTGGTGGAACCGCGGAGCGTAGCTAGTATTAAATGTTTTTGTACAAACATACCTATTTAATTAAGATTGATGTTCACTGTCAGCCTGCTTTTGACAGGCCGATATATATCACAGCAAAAATATTAATAAGTATTGTTTTCGTTAAACCAGAGTAAGCCCTCTACTTCACTTGTAGATTACATGTTAACGTAGCGCCCACGTGACATTTTCGCTAACAAATTACTACATAAATAACCGTCGACAAGCTGTAGCCCGAAGACATGACATGATCCCAAACCTGCCTCGGCGATGGCAAAACAATAAGACATAATATTGAAGCTATTGTTAAGCTGTTGCATCACTTGTAACACAGAAGAAGTAATAGTGGCATACGCCTACAATGTTGTGATAGCCTAACGAAGAACAAGCGGTTTAAATTGAGACGTCTCATTGTAATAACCATTTGTCACGAGCTTTTACACCTTATAAATGAATATTTTGTACAAATAAATTCTCTGTATGTAGGTAGTTACTTGGTATGTCTTTTTACTGAGGGAAATTAATACCGTTATAATATGACCGACTTCAATCAAGCCGGCCGGCAAAAGTGCCGGTTCCGGATTTCCTGAACAATATTGCGTTTCCTTCCTCCTGATTCCTATCAGTGTCTATCAGAGAAAGAGTACAATTTCTACCAAAATAAATAGGTTACTGTTTTTGGAACAAAAGCGTAGTATGTTTAGGGTAGTACGGGGAAGGAAGGTGCAAGAGAGGGGGGAAGAAGCACCGTATGGGTGCACCTGGTACGGGCGCGGGCCGATCATTAAAAATGTTTATTTAAAAATCCGACCGCTTAACGCCCGACAAACGTTCAGCGAGAGGGAACCATTCATGATATCAAGACGCATTGTTGTTATATTTTTATCAGGCTAAATAAGAAAGCTATAAAAGAGTTGAACTCATAACTTTACAATTACTATACGACTCGACACACGTTCTCTCAAATTAGTATAGAAGCCTTGATAACTAAAATAAGTAAAATGTATTACAATCAAGGCTGCTATGTGTCTATAGTTAATAGCCTAGATTTATCCGTGGATAAATATACACTAAGCAGCTAAATATGTATTATAGTGATACAAATATATACAGAATAATAAAAGTAAAAACAAATCTAATCTTAAAGCCCCCATAGTGAAAGCACCAAAAATGCTGCAGCATTTTCACGTTTGATGGCAAGTAAGTAGTGGAAGGCAAATAGTAGGAGCCAGCATTTCGGTCACTAAGCACTATTAGAAAAGATTAGAAATATTAATTTATCTCTAATCGAATCACTTAGGTAGCTTAGGTATGTTTCACTTTTGTCACGTTCCAGTTTACTGTAGCTTACAACGCCAAATTGAAGATTTTCCAGATTAATATTCTAATTGCTCACCTACTGCATGAAGCCTTTAACTGTTCTGTCTATTTATCTAATGTGCCTGATCCATTCCGCCGCTTCGCAAACCAGCCGGCGCTTTTACACATAACAAAAGCTCTTATTTGAAGCAGCAACAATTCAACAAACGTATATGAATGAACATGCAATTATTACTTTTAATATTTCTTTATATGATTTTAACTCCTGCTTAACTTTGCGAGATTAGTTAGAAAACTTACCCTGCGTCATCCGACAATCAGTATCAGACGCCATTTCCGATAGGCCACTGAGGCAATCCCAAGCATCGAATTTAACTCTCTACTTGGTTTTAACCGTCGTAATAAAGTAGATATTTGTTTAATATATTTACTACACAAGTACAATTTGAAAAATTCAATACCGACTTCCATTCTATTCAGTTATTGGAGTGTACCTCAAAAACAACTGGAGCGAATTAGGTGAAATTTAAATGGGATGGAAAGCACCAGCTTTCAAACAAAAAAAGAATTTTGAAAATCGGTTCACCCAGTCGAAAGTTATGAGGTAACAAACATTTAAAAAATGCAGTCGAATTGAGTACCTCCTCCTTTTTTTGGAAGTCGGTAGAAAATATGCCTGTAATATGTCTAAATATTTGTTTCAAGCGAGTGACACTAATCTTCAAAGCAACACTATGCTCGGTCGAAAAACTAGATCGCTGTCTAAACGTTCACGAGACAATATTTTCACAACCGGCAGAAAGTGTCAAAGCATAAAAGTTCGTTAGCGCGTGTCTTCTCATTGCGGCAGCTTGAGATAATCTTGAATGTTTATTCAACAGTTAAGGCGCCTAAAACGCACTAAACTGAGACATAAAAAGTTTAAAAAGCTCTCAGTAGATCAAACAAGACGAGTGGTGTCGGTCGACAGACGGTGCGGTGTCAGGTTACGGCCGGCGGGTCACATTTGTCCTAAATAATAAACTCCAGATTGGTGTCAAAATGAGGCACTTTTATTATCCCATCAACCCGTAAAACCCTCAATCCTGAGCACAAGTGTTTGTTTTTAATAAATCTTCCGCGAAGGTCGACTCGGCTCTTTGATCCGCCGATCTTAAATCCCACATCGATGCGAATTAAATACATTAGTCGTAAGTACCTATCATTATAGCTGGACGCATAATAATGTGTAAAACAAATGCAATTATGGTTTGTGAAATCGTTTCTTTAGGTTAATGCTTCAATAAAATGCTGTCAAACAAATAATGCACAACGACTGTTGCGAATTTTCATTACGGGCCTCTTACTATTTAATTTACGCTTGTTTTCAGTTTTATTGGTCTTAGAGCTAATTAAAGTTAGAGTGAACCATTGGGACATGAACAGAGAAACACGGGATGAGTTTTGTTAATTTTGCGCTGCTCGGAACGCTAACTGGCGTATTTAGGTTAGGTATACTTACCTACTTATCATGCGATTGACCATAATTAAATGGCAATGATTTTATTAGGCATTTCTCATCATGAAGTGACGAGTCTGAGATTAACAAGTCGCTCGCAGTGCCCTCTCCTAACCATAACTGTTGTAGTGTCAATCAGTAGTTCTTTTCTACGCTGCACTCGTCAACCGAGTCATAGTTCTATACTCCCATAAAGGTCACTGTTTCAATCTTTTACACAGCTATGCCTGTATTACTGTATATGTGGAAAATTAGGTGGAGCATGCTTTGCACTGAAGCGGCTATCCAAGGTTCTTACGCAAAGAAGTGGTGCGATCATGCTACTTCGCCACCGTACACTCACTGCTGCAGTATGGGGCAGAACTCTGGGGACGCGGTGCAGACTCAGAACGCGTATTTCGACTTCAGAGACGAACCGTACGTGCCATGGCGCGAGTGTCACGAGATACTCCAGTGACAGATCACTTTAAGTCACTCAAGATTCTCACCCTACCAGGTATAGTTATTTATCAAGTAGCCGTATATGCGCGGATGAACAGTGAATCATATGCGAAAATTGGTGAATATCACCAGTACAACACCAGACGCACAGGAAAACTAGTATCGGTGAGTCGAACACTCGCTGAGTCGGAGAAATTGACACATGTAATGGGTCCCGCGGTGTATAATCGACTACCTGAAAATGTTCTCGCCGCACCTAATTTAGCAGCATTTAAGTCAAGACTAAAGGATTGGCTTATTGACCAAGCGTTTTACAGTTACGCGGAATTTGTAAATAAATTTCGACATTAAAATTTGATAGAATTATTATTAATATTATTATTGAAATAATGTTTTGTATTATTACTATTATTATATTTATATAATTATAATTATATATTATAATAATTTTTATTACTACATATTATTATCATAGATTATTCGATATATGTTTTATTTTGTAATTGACATGACGATTTTTTCATTAAATTGTTTATATAATGGTATGACATAGATTTGGTGCCATGTATTTATAAATTACTTATTTGTATGTGGTAGCAGTAATCCAACATGATTATGTAGATACTAATTATACTTAAGTATATAATATATGAACAACAAAGTACAAATGTACTATAGTATCTAAGTTGTTAATTAGATTTTTGACACAATGTTTATTTTATTATCAATATTGACGTGTATGTATTTTATACCAATAAAATATGATTATGATGATTATGATGATTATACTACAGATTGAAAGCATAAGTATGGCACGTTTATGCTACCCACCAAGACGTAGAAATTTTTGTTTATTCTGTTTAAGCGTATAAATGACGCTCATATTAACGTTATACCGTGACAATTATTAACTGTTTACTTTTTAAAATATTCCACCACATGTTCAAAATATATAGACACGAAAATTAAAGAAGGATATTCTTTAAGTTCCGTCCGATCATAAATTGGATATGAAATCGACCTACCTTAAATTAATGCAAAATGCTTTAGATAATTTCATATTGCTTATGTGGTTAGAAAAATTACGTTTAATTACCGTATAACTTGCTTTATTAAACTTTATTTTCTCCATACTAATATATTCACCATACATATTTATTGAAGCTGAAATGTTTGTTGAAGCTTCACAAATTTACGAATAAAAAAAATTACGAATGTCTCTTTCACAGGCTGGTTGTCTGGAGAACATCTGGAATAACTATGTGGTAAAATATCTAGATATTCCGCCACCAAGTTGCATTTTATCTCTCAGATCAGATAATTACCAACTTCTCTTAACTTATGACTATAAGTCTACCACGGTAAATTGGTAATTTATAGTGTGTGTATAGTCTACTACATCAATTTTATTCTTACTATATATCTCACTAATATTCTTTATACGAGACGAGTAAGTCGCTCACTTGATGTTATGCTTGCCCATAACATTAAGCCTTTTCTACCAACTTCCAAAAAAGGAAGAGGTACTCAATTCGACTGTTTTTTTTAAATGTTTGTTACCTCATAACTTTCGATAGGGTAAACCGATTCTCAAAATTCTTTTTTTGTTTGAAAGCTGGTGCTTCCCGTAGTTTTTGAGATAGACTCCAATAACTGAATAGAATGGAAGTCAGTATAAAATTTTTCAAATTGTACTTGTTAACTACAAGAGTGCAAAGCCCTGCATGACAATACGCTGCCCTCGTCACTTTGAAACATAATGTTAAACCTTTTTCCCTGTAATTTCGCTGGAAACATTGAACGTCAACGAAATACAGTAATGCTTGCGCACTACTGCATCCGATTGAATAACTGGCAAAGGTGTGGTACCTCCCCAGGCGGACTCTACAAAAGTCCTATCGCTATAATATCCTATACACTATAGAACTGATACTATACGATGTCTAAATCTAAACTTTAAAATTAATTATAACTGTAGTCAACCGTAATTTGTGTAACTTATAGGTTATTTATGACAATTTCTACTCTAAGTTTAATTCCTCAAGTCACACCTTTAAAGATTTGCAAGAACATTTATTGCGCACATTTTCGCAGCAAAAGGTTTTACCGTAGTGTTTAGCAGCCTAACATTTACGACAAAACCGCAAAAAAGCCTTAGTGTACTCTTGCGTACTTCAAGTGAACAATACAGGCATTTATGTATAGGTAACACATAACTAAGTGTTTTGTTGCATGACGATATTAATAATACTCAGAGGTTACAAGGGCTTTATATGCATATTAACGGTTAGACACTTTCTATTGTACTTAGAAAGTGTCTAACCGTTAATATGCATATTCGTAGAAGTTAAACCTAAAGCTATTTTGTAATACTTTATTATTACATACAAAAGTAAGCATGAAGTAAATTTTTAGTTTAGGGTTCCGTACCTGCATAGAAAAATAGTATCACAATAAGTGTGTGGGCACATTGTGGACTGTGTGAAAATTGATGCAACAAAGTTAAGCTTGAAATTTCACAAACCACAATGATAAATCATGCTTATGAGCTGATCCGTAGGTGTGCCAGCACCGATACGACTGTACTGGCTTTAGGGCTCTAGATCAGAGGTCTCCAAACAACGAGCCGCGGGGCACATCCGGCCCGCGAGTACTATCGATCGGGCTAGCGATAGCGGGCCCGACGTGCCTGCTATTCAATCCACTCTTTAATTTATTTAGGAAAATAAATAAAGCAATCAATTACCTACCGAATCTACTATTACTTATTCTGTGCTAAAATAATCCACTTAATTACATTATTGAACATTACAATTAGTAATGAGATGAGATGCACAGATATGCAACTGTACAAACCACTGATAATCGCTTGCAGTTGTGGATTATTTACTTGTCAATTATTAGAATATACTCATCATTGACCTATCTACATATCTCACTTGTAGGTTGTGTAGTCCCTAACAAATATTATGCGCGAAATTCAATACTCAATATAATAATATATAACCTACTTAATTTTTTCATAACTATAATTATCGTAATATGATGAGCTCAATAGATCTTGGTCCTTGGGGCTTTGAGGTGCAATCCGTCTGGTCCTCAGGCTAAAAAGTTTGGGGACCCCTGCTCCAGATACTCGTCACGTCTATTATAGGCTGCCAGACGGAAAACGTCATTGATGACGTGTTGCTGTCATCTGTGACACCGGGGATCTAATGCGGAAGCGTAAATTCGGGCCGCGCGAATGTTGGCCGCGACACCCGTAGTTCCGAACGACCCACTTAGGAATAGGGTTGTTAAAAAATTAACAGTCTAAAATAGCGATTGAGGTAGGATATTTTACAGTGGAGATCTTAACTGGAGGTGTAATAGACAGAATTAGCCAGGTGTGTATGATAAATCAAAAATAGAGTTACATGAAAAAGTTTAAGTAAAAAATATTAACTTTTAGCCAGCTTTATTTAAAACACTAATATTGTAAAAGCGAAAGTTTGTGAAATGTGTGTTTGTATGTTTGTTACTTCTTCACGCTGAAACGGCTGGGCCAATTTAAATGAAATTTCTTATGAAAGTAGTTGAGACGCTGGATTGAAACATAGTATACTTTTTATGTTCATCATCATCATAAATCAGCGAGAGAGATAGTGATAGAGTTTGTAACTCTATAACTCTCTCCATCACTGTCTCTCTTTCCTTCTGTTTATTTCCTTATAACGTATAAACGGCTGAATGGATTGTAATGACAATTGGTAAGGACACGGATTATATTCCAGGGAAGGACATAGGTATACTTCTCATCGTCATCATCATCCATCACCACGCGGCTGTAACCACGGGGCTAGTATTTATATAAAGTTTGAAGTGCAAGCCGACTTCAAACGAGACATTGCTCTACATTACTCTACTACCCAGCTAGATAATTATGTAGCTAGATAGTACTGTAGTAAAACAAGTGAATGAATGCACAAACTGTGCAAAGCGAAACCTAAAACCTATAATTCAAACTACTCATAATTTGTCATTAGAAAATCGACATCAATAAAACACTAACTATGTACTTCATTTTAGTATATTATCTTGGTATCATTAATTTGAATTGTAGTTTGAAACTTTGATTAAAGTTGTAATTAAAATTATACGTAATGAAAACGAAACTGCAGTCTGCAAAAATTAAATTATATGTTTCAGATAATTCCCATTAGCAGTTTATACGAGAGATAACTAATATAATTTATATTTTCTTTTATGCGGTCTCTTTACGGGTATACATTATTGTAATTGTAGACAGGTTCAGTCGAGAATATACATAAGAAAGTAGTATATTGCAAACCTTTTCTGAATATTGGTAAAAATGCAGCTCACGAGAAAAATTTACCTATTATAACGTAAAAAAATTACAAGTTATCTGACTCAATCTAAGTTTACATGTAATATAATGTTAATTATCGTCATAATAAGACATAGTAGACTTTAATAGCCAAGAAGAGTTATAATGTTTGGACGTACCGCCCACACTCAAAGAGGATACATTAGCGTAGTGTATATTTAGTTTTATAAAATCCTATGACATTGCCTCAAAATTAGAAAAATAATCAGGATACACGTGACTGTATCCCTGAGGATATGTATTGTGATCTCCATGGAGGATATTGCAAAATAATTCTGCATTCAAAGCGCGAGGTCACGAGATTAATTTCCTGTTACCTTATTTTTGACAGTTTTTACACAAACTTTCTTGTCATTCTATTCAAATCACGTAGGTACTTACTTAATATACTGTTGAGATTTTGTTTGTTAATATATTACGAGTACATTTCACATTAAACCAGTATTTGTAAAAACATCTATATAAAAAGAATGGCCCCGAGTTTCTTGCCGCTTCTTCTCGGTAAGCTCTATATATTTTGGAACGCGGCGGTAGTCTTCAAAGTACATTATAATGAAAAATTGACGTTCATAAGTGCGTCTTTATTACCTAAATTGAATAAATGATTTGGACTTTGCCTTTGACTTTGACTTTGATTTGATTTCCTAAAGTTTGTGTTTAGGCAAAGTAAGTAACTCAGGGCCTCGCGCTCCAAGTAGGTACTTTGGTATAGGTACGTACTAAGTGCTTTTGATTTTTCATCACGCCGCAAATACTGGACGGGTATGGAATGGCAATATGCTACACCCAAGATATAGACAACATAATTATAGGCAGGTTGCCCAAATTTATCCCAAAAAATATTTCAGTCATTTATGCACGGTGTAGATCCTCGAGGCGCAACGAGATATTAAAACAAGCTTTGCCTTGTGAAATAAAATGTGTATATAAATTACACCGGAAGTTGAGAGGAAGCTTAGGCCTTGTTATCCGGCCTTTATTTGCTTCAGGTGATGAATTAAAATATAAAGCATCTGCTTTATAGACTCATGTTGTGCTCTACGAAAGAACAATGCACTTATAAAGCGAGAGTGATACATACATGTTTATTTCTTTGTAAGTAAATATAACGTATCTTCCAACCAACCCTAGTTCCAAGAGCGACCTGGCACACATACTGAGCAATCGTGATCCTTTAATTAGACGTACCGAGTGGTAATGGCGCATGCATCGTTTACGCAATGCTTTGTTGGATTTAGATGCACTTGCATTTGCATACATGTTTCTAAATCAAGGGAAAGTCTGATCGTAAACTGTAGAACGTCGTTGGTATAATGAAAATACGTTGGTGTTGAAACTAAATACTTAGCTCAGAAAGCGCGGGGAAAACGTCGCGAGAGATTTGATAGTTTGATAGAGTGCTTAACATAATCCACACTAGAAACTATAATGTAATATATTATGTACAATCTCGCCTTCATTGTAATTTTATGGCTCTGTGAGCTGTAGATCTCGCGAGCATGTCTTTGCATAGCTTAAACTGAATAAATATTCACCGAGCATCCTTAAAACAAAATTTAAAATGGCTACTAAAAACGACAAGTTCGTAGGCGACGCCGGATGTTAGTAATCCATCCACATCAAAATTGTCAAAATCAGTGCCATGAGCCGTACCATAAATTACCGACGCTAGGATACTCTGAAGCAATGAAACTAATTTTATTTTTATTTATTTTTCCTAAAGCTGTATCGGCACCAAATTTCTATATAATTATCAAATCTGCTCACAAAATTTCACGAGAATCGGTTGAGAAATACGATCTTTAGAGAACAGCCGGACATCCGGCCGGACATAGGAAAAGATTTTTGCCCAAGCTATTGCAAAGACTCTCGCTCGGTCAATAATAACAAAATAGGATAGCTATGAGACTTACCCGTTGTCACAAAATAAAATAATTATGTCGGTTTCGCCCGGAAGCCTTCTTTAGGACCTTGAATGCGGTGCAACGTCATTGCTTATCGACAGCGCGTAATTCTCATGTTAATCTTGTTTTAATTTCAATATGCTGCGAAGCCAACCTAGCATGAATGGTCTTCATTAAAACTTAACAAATATTTTCTGTTTTTATTCCACACGGCTACGCTCACGTCATATTAAATGATAAAATTATACGGTTAAATTGTGTGTTTGTTACACACTCAGCCTGAAAACAGCTAGAGTCGAGGTGGACAAGATAAAGTTATAAAGTAGCCACCAAAATATTGAAAAGAAACTTTGCGTCTAGAATGTCTATGAAAATACTCGAATGGTATGCTCATAGGTTATTTTAGTACCTAAGATTTTAAGCCAATTAGAATATGAAGCCACAGAACCAAATTGGTTAAATATTGATTACAAGTAAACATAACCTTTAAAGATTCACGCGTTAAGCACAGCAAGGAAAGCTGACCTTTTTCATAAAATGTGAAAATAATCGATCTATGTCTAAAACTCAGATCTTTAAAAACACTCTTTTACTACCATTTGTTTCAAAATATTTTGAGGATATATTTAAAGCATCAGCAAGCCCTCAAGAGTTTGGTACAAGCTACAGTCATTCCTATCGCTGACATCCATTTCAGTTTTCCTTGTTCGTGTCTAGATTCTCTAATAGGCATTACTTACTAATAATTATCTAATGTATGTCTAAAACAAAGCGAAGCTGAAGCGCTCGCAGCGGAGCTTGACTTGGCGATATCCGACAAGTTAAGCAACGCTTGCTGCGATCAGGAGTTGGATGGGTAACTGCTGGTGGCATTATTCAACTGAGCGCATCCGTGCTAACAGTAAGCCGTTGGTACCGATTGTTTGTCTTAGGACAACAATCGTTAGGCTATATCGAAGGCCTTCTGTCGGCCTGAAATCTTCAACATGGGTTGTCCACCAGCCAATCCATCAAGCCACACAGGATCTGCGTGGTGACAAACAGACACTAAACGATGGATAAACAAAAAATAAAATCAGTTTTTTCTTCTTACTTCCGCCCGCGGCTACGCTGGTCATAAGTTTACTACAACTCAATTTCCTATTCCCTAGCGGGGTGTGGAAAAAAAACTTTTGTTGATTGATAAAATAAGTAACTTTTTTTTACTCCGATACCACATGTGCAGAGCGAAGTTACCGCGGACTGAAGTTACTATAAAGGTACCTAATATATAATGACTAGGTTTGATTAAATTAAATACAGGGTTCTTCGAACGTACTTGGTTGTTCTAAATTAAGTAACGACAGATCGATTACTTATGAGTTAATTATATGATTTGTTTGTAAAACAATATATCGCTTCTGAAAATAAACTTTCTAGAATACTTTTGTTTCTTAGTTAAATTATTTTCTTCAATCACGCAGAGATTTGTATATTTTGAAACATATACCAGGTGTATTTATCGGAGACAGTAATTTCATGTATCTTAAAATAATGTTTTGCATCTATACAATAAAATTAAAGTTACGTCTGTTTGTAATGTTAAAATAACAACATTTAATAAATGCCTATGAAAGATATTTGGTACTACTGGTATGTCTGTTTGTTTCTTAGTTAAATTATTTTCTTCAATCACGCAGAGATTTGTATATTTTGAAACATATACCAGAAGGTATATTTATCGTAGACTGTAATTTCATATATCTTAAAATAATATGTTTTTTATCTATATGTACAAAAACATTAAAGGTATGTATTTTTGTAATGCCTATGAAAGATATTTGGTACTACTATTGTATGTCTGTTTGTTTGTCTGTGTTCCTTTTCCGGCTAATCTCCGATTTTGGCAGGACTTTCGCTGGCACTAATGTTATAAGAAGTAATTTAGACTACTTTTGTTTTTATATATAATATAATATTTTTGGTATAGTCACTTTCCACGCGGGTGAAACCGCGTGGCAGCTAGTTAAGTAATAAAATGGTTTATGAACCCATACGCTGAACAAAGTAGTGCTCATCAATACGAATATATATCAATTTGGTTATGCTTGAGTGATTAATGATTACCCACCCAAGCGTTTTAATATTTTACGTGAACTGATTCTGTGATAATATAAAGACATATAGAAAGCTTTTCTGCTTTCGTTAACATAAGCCCTGTACACATATTGCTTTATTCAATATACATATCTATTTATTTAAAAACTTTCCTAAGTATTACATATTTTTGATATTATTTTGACGGTTTAAATAACGCTGTTGGTAGAGTAGGTAGGTAGGGTAGAGCACTCGCGCAGGCAGCTAAAACCATCAAAATAATAGTTATAAAACATTAATCTATATCTATTTTATGTATTTATTTCATAAATTTTATTCTGGGTTATAATTTTATATGTCAAATTTCATGCTTCTAAATATTATGAATAACTCAAGGTTTTGTGGGCAATGTTTACAAATCACAAATATTTTTGAAACAACTACAATTCTCTATCTACAATATATATCTATCTTACACATCAGTAATACGAGTGGCAAGTAATTTTACTATTAAATACTTTTTCTATGCATATATCGGATGTAATGGAAGGGTCCATTGCATCGTACAATACGATAAAGCGTTTTTTATTATAGGCTCTACCAGCTTTTTCCAAATTGGTGTAACAGTACCTCTCTACCTATATTTACGCTATTGCCATTAGATACATTGAATTGATACTATTCTTCTCTTAATTGTATTTTATGTTCTGTTTATTCTACTTTATCAGGTAGCCACTCCACTATGAGTTATTTTACATTTTCGCAATTATAAAATCATACCGTTGACTATCTCATTTGTTTTGGCACAATGGCCCCTCTCTAGTTTTCGCTTATTCTTTTGCTTTTGTGTATAAGATACCAAACTAGATACAAAAACTCATACGCCCTTGAGTGCGGCCGATCTGTTTATTCTACTGTCGTCTAGCACTTAACGCCGACGTCGATATTTGCTATTTTTGAACGATACTTTACACAGAGAAAAAATCCACACTGTAAAATGATTGGCCATTTTAACCTTTGCTTACAAACATTCGTAATGTAACAGAGTTAATGGAAATGTTTATGAATTTTCCATTTTCAAAAAGAGTTTCAGATCAGATCAATACATATATTTTAGGAACTCTACTTTTCTCATTGTTATTGTTTCAGATTTTTCGTAGTTAAAACACTTTAGACAATTGAAAAATGGAAAATACATGAGTTATGCCCGTTTTCACTAACATTTTAGTTTAGGTGACACCTAAGCCAAGTTAGTTGACATTTATGTACTGCTAGGTGTTACCTAACTGGCTTAGGTGTTACCTAAAATGTTGGTGGAAACGGGCATAAAAGTATTATGACATAAAGTTTCGAGCCACACGATTAGTTTCCTGATGTTCAGCTTCAAACTTTAAAGGTATATGCGACACTGCAGTGTGGTCCATTTACTCAAGTATATTCCACTTACTTAACCGACCGAGTGCGAAGCTTCTCAACAATAGCTAGGACAAAAATGCTTTGGTATGTCTGGATGTCCCAATATGCGGCTGTTGTCTACAGGTCGCATTTCTCGACCGACTCTCGTGAAATATTGGTAGAAGGTTCAATAATATAGATATATATTTTTCTGATCCAGATATTTGATATTTGTTAAATTTTAAATTCGTAGGTTTTTAGTATTCTAAAGTAAAAATGTTTGCGGTGAATATTTATTCCGTTTAAGCTATGCAAAGATATACTCGAGAGGTTTACTGCTCACAGAGCCACTAGTATTATATAATGTGAAAATTTGTGTGTAAATTTGTTTGTCTTTACTCAATCGGCTAAATGGATTTGGATGAAATTTAGAACGAAGTATGGACATAGCTCAATACCCAATAGATTTATTGCAACATTATGAATTTTACAATGCAGTACAATGTCTTAATTTACATTAAAATACATATTTTGTTGAGTGTGTTTCATAATGACCCTAAGTGGGTATGGCAACATTGTGCGGATAGCTCATAGACAGGATTAAAACAATTTGAGTACTTTTTGTTCTTAATTCTTAATATTCTTATAATATTCTCCAGACATGCTTTTGGTTGTATAATATAGTAGTGCAATTACTGCAATAAGTAGAGAATGATTACTATAAAATAAAACAGCACGAGGTAAGCTGACAGGAAATTTGTCACGTACTTCTCCACCAAGACGCTCCGTAGCAGGAAATGAGAAAACATGGATTTATAATGACTACTACTTACACTGTGCTCATAATATATCACATTAGAAGTACTACCAGTGATTTTTATGGATCTATAGAAAGGCCATAGGATACTTGAGTTATGAGGTGGGTATCCGAAACTGACACGATGAAGTAGTTATCATTAGTAGTTGTCACAACTGGTACAAAGTGGAATGAGCCAGATACTATCTTGTTGATAATACCGTGGAAACAGATATTTTACCACGAACCAGTATTTTGCAGTCCATGTCCACTGTGATAAGGTTCAAAGGGCAGTCTTGCAAGTCAAATTATTTGTCGACCATAAGACTTAAGAACTATATATTATATATCGGAGTAACGAGCGTACTGCGATCATGACACACAAAATATAGCACTAAGTTTTAGTTATCACTTTGTGTGTGTGTTTTTGTGTGTCGGTCTTGGTTTGGTTGGTCTTGTTATTAAAAAAAATTCTAACCTTATACCTACCTCATAACAAAGAAAAAAAGCAGCCGCACGGCTAAACCTCATTGGTGCCAAATTACGAGAATTGAAATCAACAAAAGCTCCAACTTTAAAAGTATTTAAAGCCAAGTCTAACGAAGTTACGGTCTATGTTTCCAAGCTTTATGATTGCAAAAGAAATCGCTTCCTTGACAACCTGACTCAACTTATAAAGTAGTGCCATAAATCAGTCACCTAGGGGCCTACTTCGTTTTTAATGGTAGCTAAAAATGGAAAGTGTAATTTATAAGTTGCGAAACTGACATCCCACGTCATGGCTGTTTTTTTTTGTCTGTACGCTCTGAATACGAATGTGAGCAAGCATACCGCCTACCTACTGCTTATATAAAAAACCTGGTGCTTACCATGAAAATATTACGCGAAAAGCGTACGCGTTATAACACTTTGTTATTGAACTCTATTTCTTACTTATTTCTATATAAATCAGGACCTCCCTTAGAAAAGTTTACGAAAATAATTAACTTATGTAAATGCTGTCATAGCTAGAGACAAGATCTCGATCAACATTTCATTTAACCTTTGGTGGAAAAAGAGCGGAAAGTATTGCAGTTTTGATATTTTATACAAAATAACTTGGTAGGTACGGTCCGGCAAGCGCCGTCAACGCTCACAACTGTCGCACCCCGATTTGCCGTTCCCTTTGGTTGACAGTGGCAGCTCGCAATGATCACGTAGACCCACCTCCAAAACCGCGAGCGCTGTGGTCGCGGCCCGAGCGTTTTCGGTGACGTCATCGATGACGTATCGAACGCCGCGAGAGATTTCGGCGCTTTCCAGAACGTAGCCTTTGTTAGAATTAAATTGTATGTGCTTAAAACTTCACATATTAAATTATCCAAAAATATATTCAAAGTTACAGCAAACCTTCAAGAAAGTAACACATGTGATGTTTGATATTATAATCAAATATTTCATTTACATTTACCTAATATTATGTAATATCAGTAATAAAACCATTATTATTATACCTTATTTCACAAAATTTTCTTCCGGCAATAATAGTTATTATAGACTAGCTGCACCTCGCAGCTCCACCTGCACATAAAATGAACATGCCATAGGAATATTCTTCTGACAAAAGCACCCTTTGTCTGGATCACGTAAATTTTTCGTTGTAGAATTGAAAGATTTTAAAATTTTATATTTTCATTATGGTATTCGTGGAGCTGATTTCGATCTCACCGACTCATATTTATCTAACAGGAAGTAAACTGTTGAAATTAATGGCGTATTATTTTCCTGGTCTTAGTCTTAGTTCTAATTCATAATAAGAATAGACTTGTCACAGGGTTTTATTTTAGGGCCTCTTTTGTTCTTCGAATATATTAATGTCTTGCCATATTATGTGGTCAAAGATCTTTGTGACATTGTTCTATTCACGGATAACAAGAGGTACTAATTCAAGGTATTTTATGAACCGCAATAGGTAGCCAATTACACTTTTCACAGAAAATATGTTATTTTGATGGATGTCCCAAGTAATATAAGGTCCTAATATATGAAGTTTTCGTTTTATATCGAAAAAGTAACACAATAAGAAATATATTTAATTTATCGAAGTATGTACTATTATTATCTTTATACGTACTTTCGCCATTTTAAAGGTAGTTTACTGCTTCTATTGCTGAAAAAATGTGGGTGCGAGAATGCATAAAATCTTAGAAGGCGGTTTCTTTGCAAGAAATTGTCCAAATTGTAAAAGAAGTGGAGCATGGTCTGGAGTGTATGGTGGGTGTGGGTGTCGTTCCAATCGCAGCTCCTGTGGAACGGTTGGCCAGTTCCGGTTGTAGAATAGCGTGCTCTTCCATCTCTGCCGTAATTGCCTAGCCAGATCTTAATAAGCTGTAGTGTACGATACCAGCACTGTTCTACCAAACACTCAGCAGCACCTAACCAAACGTTGGTTAGGAAGAGTAGGTTGGTTGGTAAGGAACGCCTTGTGATCAAAGTGCCCACTTCGACAAAATGCCAATTTCATTATATAAGGATAATAAAATACCTATAAAGGGGCTCCGAAACCTTTTAGTTTCAGTCTAAAGTAAAAATGGTATTAGGGGTTAATATATGAAATTGACATTGCGCACTGAAAAATTGAAATATGTTTTAAAATATACTTATATTTGTTAATACAAAGTATTTACCCTCGTTATCCATAATAATATAGATAATGCAAACCTTAGCGATATAACACTGGGGACCTGGACTCCACAAACTGTGTAAATGCGTATTGTACTGTTTCCTGGGCAACCAATTTTTTTTCCTTACAAAAAATTCAAATCGCGGAAAAAATGGTAGTCGGTTGGGGCGAGATCCGGCGAGTATGCATGATGACGGGTGGGTTCTAACTGCAAGTCTTGTAGTGTTAAAACTGATTGTCGTGCAGTGTCAGATCTTGCGTTATCATGAAGCAATAATGGTGAAAACCGATTGACCCGTCGAGGCTGTTTTATTCTAAGTTTCACCATCATTGTTCGTAGTTCTGCACTGTAGCTGTTATTGCCTGACCGGATCTAAGGAAGCAATATTGAACACAATAGTTACACCATGAAGTGACCACCAAACCATTAACATCCCCCTTTTATGGGTAAGCTTAGCTTTAGGGCATTGTTGTGGCATTTGTCCTGGGGTCAACCATTGCGTCGCTTGCGATTATCGTAAAGAGTCCACTTTTAATCACTAGTCACAATTCGGTCGAAAATCCCTACATTTTTGTATCGGTTTAACAAGGTAAGGCAAGCTTCAACGCGCGCTCCTCTCTGCAGATCAGTCATATCATGAAGTACCCATTTATCAAGTTTTTTAATTTTACCAATTAGGTTCAAACGTTCAAAAATATTGTAAGTACGAGTATACTAACATCAAACCATGGCGCTAATTGCTTGATAGTTTGATACGGATCGGCTTCCACCATCTCCTTCAACTCATCGTTTTTAACTTTGGTGGCTGGTCTTCGGAGTTCATTCTTCAAAGTTGAAGTTATCACTACGAAAGCGGTTAAACCACAACCGCACGGTGCGTTCGTTAGCCGTATCCTCTCTAAACACAGCATTGACATCTAGAGCAGTTTCTGCTGCGCCCACGTCAGAACTCCTATATATATATATATCGCTGTTTCCATCTTCCCTTAAAACAGTCGAAAGTAACATTTTTTTTTAAATTTAGAATGTTAAGGTTTCGAGCGAGAAAAGTTTCACCCTAAAGTATGACACTATGAAGGTTTAGTTTTAATTCTAAGTGCGATAAATCGGCAATTATTTCAAATTTAAGCCTATGTACATAAAATACATGATAATAATATGCAAACTTCAAATATGGTCTGATTATAGTGAGAACATTAAAACCTACGCAGAAATAATACCAAGAGTAACTGCCTTAAAAAATTACCCAATAAAAGTCGTGCTAAATCAATAACATTGTTCACGCCGCTATGACTCAGCTGTCATAGTAGATGTTACAACACGCACGTGAACCAATCCCTGCTTTCCTTCTGAAATTTAAACCAATCACCGAACATGTCTATTTGTAACCTCGGAAGTAATTCGTATTTGAAATCATACGTTGTTTTGGTTCGAAGGACCACTTATTGTGTGGAATTTGTTCTGAGCTATGCTGCCTGACATTATTTCTTCGTAGATTAAAACTAAGTAAAACCACAATTAGCAAAAATGGCCATGTGCGAGTAGGGTTGCTAGGGTTAAATATATAAACTAATTATTGTATGCTGGTATGCACCTTCTGACTCCTCGCATAGCCGATATTATGTAGCTTGTGCCACGATCAATTTTTGTTTTTGTTTGTATATAATAATAATATTTTATTTACTCAAAATGTTGGTTCGTTACAATAACTTACGTGTTATGCTAAAAGCTACAAATGTACAGATCATCTACGTTGAACAATCTATGTTGAATTGAGTAATTAAAAATAAATCTAACCATACCTGTGCATATTGCACAACTATAATAAGTGATAATAATAATATATGCAGGTCTTAGATGATAAGTTTTATCGCTCACAATAATAATAGCTTTACATGTAGTAAACACAGTAGATGAATTATGTTTATCTCTAGTCCTCACGGTAGGTTGTATACTTGATGTCTAGACGAGAAAGTCTGTTTGATGGTAACGTGCCCATGCCAGCTTCAGTGCCTCCCAGAGCTTAGAACTGGAGGTTAGCTCTGTACTGTACTGCAGTCGTTATTCTGAGACATTCGATTTTTTGTGTTTCATTCGCCCAATCACTTGCTACAATGCCTTTCATTATAAAGCCCTATTGCTTAATAACTAATAGCGCTGCTGAAAGGCTAGTAGTTGTCTAGTAGTAGTAAAACAGTAGTAGTAGTAGTCTAGTATCTAGTAAATCAGGGTTTCTACATTCTGTGATCGATGACCTTGTGTCAGTTGAAGTCTATTTTGTCCACCACACTATGTGGTAACGCAAGTATGCCATAAAATCATCACCATGTCGTTATAGTGAAGGGCAATAAATTACCTTAATCTATGCAGCAGGTAATGATTTGACTTATAGCGCTAATAAATCTTAGGTTTGGATGCCATCAATCCTGTTTTATGATGAAGTAATACAGTAACACAGTTATGCTGAAACAGTAATACATACACTAGGATATTTAGGACATTATCGTCATAATATTTATCCCGGTTAAACTATTCTTACTAGAGGTACACACATCAAAAAAAAATGTGATCACTAGCAAAATATGATTTTTTTTTAAATTGAAAGTTTTATTAATAAAAGGTATAATAATAAAAGGCATATTCAATATAATATAACTCCTCCCCTGGCTCGAACACATGCGGTGATCCACCTGGGCATGCTGAGAATCAAGTTATCCAGCATTTCTTGGGGTAACCCCATTCTTGAATACCGGCTTCCCTGAGCTCTAGCACTGTCTGGGGCGTGGCTGACGGTTCCAAACAGGTCGCTTAAGAGCATCCCGAGCGTGCTCTATTGGGTTTAAATCAGGCGCGCCGGCAGGCCAGTGTAACCACATTACAAAATGTCGTATTCTCGGAGAGCAGCATTGACTCGTTGAGCTCGATAGGCGGGTGCATTATCATCGACCAGTACAAATTAGTGCCCGTGGTTTATTCGGAATGGTCTGAAAATTCCTCCAATAACAACTAAAAAGACGAAGAAATCACAATATAATCTACCATAACAAAAAAAGATTAAATTTTTTCAAAGTGATCGCAAACTTTTTTGATGTGTGTTTATATTATGTGTAAAAAAGAGATTTGTGGTTTTAAAACCATCATGTTACTTACTAAACTAGACTAAACTGCTGCGGTTACAAACTTTGATTTTGGCAAGTTGATATTGATACCATCCAAGCCTTGTTTAGCCTCAACTAGGGATAGTATTTTTTAAATTTCACTATCAAGGGGGACAAGCGAGTGAAGCCGTTGGTGTGTTAGCTAGTTTTGGTTATAGTCATACAGCATGTTGTACAAATAGTTTAAATAATGGTATATTTTTTTAATTTATTGGTATTTTGGTTTGGTTCTTCTAGGAACATGTTACAATGAGAGAGACATAGGTAGGTACTGTGACAATGAGATGAGGTAAACCCTTGATGTTCACTATTGACTGACTGATCCGGCCCCCGGCATCGTTCTTGGTCTAGAGGAAACGATTGGGTTCAACCACGCAAGGTTCATAATAATATGAGATAAAAATATAAATGATGTAAAAAAAGTTCCTTGAGGTTTGTACTTTGACTCTTTGACGTTGGAAATGCGAATTGTATTTCTGTGTATTTTCTCATCAGACCATAAGTCCACACATGTATCCATAAAGATCTGAATTTTGCAAGGCGTAATCAAAATACCCACACAATGCTGCTCAATAATACAAAATTATTAATATGAGAAGGCTTCTATGTCCATTATAGCTACTTAACCCCTCATGTGTGCAACATTCTTATAGATCGCGATACGTAAGTTGAACTATGCACAGAACACATTTTCGAGTCTCAATAGAAGTGAAAGGCGAGGGGAAGTAAAAAAAATACGTCATCGATAATATGACGGAAGAATTTATAAATAGCAGTGACTCTGAATTGGATTCTTCAGTTGACACAGACGATGAAATCGCAATTCTTTGTCCTAGTTTTAAAATATCACTTAAAAATATGTAGAAAGTGTTACGCCCATGAATAATAGTGATTAAGATTAGTACTTACTCCTATAATTGTTCTATTTAATAATACCTAACGATTACTTCCCACAACACTTTGTTCGAGAAATACAATGATTTGAAAGGAAACCCGAGATATTTTTTATGAAATTTGATATTTGGTTTAACTTACGTTTAATTTTTAACCACCGCAGAGTAAGAATTCGTCTACCAAATTTGTCCATAACTGTACTTGCGCAGAATACCACCATTTTGGTTCAACTTACGTGCCGATTTACTTAGGATATTACGTGATCCGTTTTGTACTGAGCTACTTGCGTGACGATCGTCAATGCGTTTGACACGGCCCAATATAGGTATAGGTACGTAGGACTACGTCTCCGATTTCTTAGCACATCCGAAGGCCTTCAGGATTGCTCAGGGATAAGTCGAGGATCAATGCTCAGCTCTTCTCCTTTTGATAATGCCGAATGATCTAGTGCAAGAATTTGGCTCTGTCCGTTATAAGCTAACGACCAGGGGCCTAACTATGAGCTCTTAAAGCAGAACTTCTCGACAACTGCCCGGTTTATTCGTACCATGACAACTTTAAAGCAGGCCTGCGCGGGCCTACTATTCAAGAACCGCAGAAAAACCGTTCACCTGTTTTTTTTTGTATGGACTCTCGTTAACATGTCGCTCTAAATCCAGTCAGTTTATTAGCTTACAAACGTCTAGGCGTCTGCAATGTCGTTTATAGTAAATTGTTAGAATGAACCTTTGAGAAAACAATATTCAAACAGTTCCTAAATGAGTGTCATGGTATGATTTCATTCAAAACTGTTTATGTGAGGTTTAAGAACTGCACGGAACTTGCATGGTTTCTACGAAGCTGATAGTAAGGCCCCAGAAGCTTATAGCAAATTGAGTCAGAAGTTGCACCAGCCACAATAAATATGACATCAATTCCATTTATCGTTGGAGTATAAACAAAAAGTTCTTCAATATAGCTGCAAAATTTATGTTATATGTGAGTCAATATGTTACCTTTGACCGGAAGCGAGACTATATTCGGTACACATATGAATTAAACGGTGAGGATATAAATCGAGTATTCAGCATTAAAGAACTTAGTGTGACATTTGACCGTGCAGGAACCGTTTACACAATCGTGAGTAGACAATTAACCTGCAAAATTGAGTTTGGAAGCTCCATGATAAAAAAAAAACAAAACAATCAGACTTACGCATTGACGTAGTACGTTCCAATCGATATAAAATGAAAGTTGGAATATCTACCCATTATATGTAAAATTTTCAATTTAGGTAAACACTAAACTAACCAAGTTATGGAACGCCTTGCCTGAGTCTGTTTGAGTTTCTCGAGCTGTACAAAAATACAAAATAGTTATGTAATGTTCATATAGATTACCTATACGTAATGCGGCGTGATTTAATCTTCAAGGAATGATAGTAAAGTATTGATTTCACAATCATTTTCTTAAAGGTATCGCAACGCACCGCGTTACATGTTTGAATGATGTTTCGAATAAGGCTTAACTTTCCACGACCATTTCAAATAACGCAAAGGAATCTTTCTGACATCCGTGTTTTGTTCTGCGCAATGCACGTAACCTCCGCGACCATATCAACTATTATTTATTCTGTGACCTCGTTATCTTTTATTTACAACTCTCAGCTGACCATTCTGCATGGACGTAACGCAGCGCGCTAAGACATCTACAAGGAATGCTGAAGTACAATTGTTTTGATTTAACTATCATTACTTGCAGATATTGTAACGCAGTCATAGTGAACAAGGCCGCTGCAGTAAATTGGTAAGAATGGCGGAACCCACATCACGTCACGTAAATTTTGATACTAGAGAAGGTACGAAACTCTTTGTACGTTTATTTATATAGATGCGAGGCAATATGGTTATTCACCGCACCTCACCTCATCTCAGCCTAGCCGTAGGACGTCCACTACTGAACATGGGCCTCCCCCATAATTTTCCAAAAGAACCGGTTGGAAACGGCCTGCATCCAACGTCGTCCTGCGACCTTTATCAGGTCGTCCACTGTGTCGGTGGACGACCTACACTGCGCTTGCCGGTCCGTGGTCTCAACTCCAGAACCTTCCGGCTTGCCACTTTAACTGGCTAATCTTCTGGGCTATGTCAGTGACTTTCGTTTTTCTACGGATCTCCTCATTTCTGATTCGATCACGTAGAAATACACCGAGCATAGCCCTCTCCATAGCTCGTTGTGCGACTTTGAGCTTACTTCATCATCACTCATTCAGTCATCACTGGTAACAAACATTGGTTTAAACCGGGGGTAGGACGGTGGTTATGTGGGAGTCTTTGCCAGAAGGGCAGCATACCCACCAATTAAATCGCCGCGGCTGTCCGTTACCAGACCCTTCTCTCCTGCAGCACGCCAGAACACTTGGCGTACCGCAACCACCTCGGGGACTAAACCCGCAAATTGACGCCAGGCTCCCCGAGTCTGGGCGCCCTAAGTCCCCCGACGATGGGTCAGGTGAGTAACTCCACCGCCTGCTACTTCGGCCGCAGTGGATAGGGACAGCGGCGCCTCTCAATACCGACAGTTCTCTTCCCCTGCGACCCCACCGCGTCCGCCATCTAACAGTGGCAGCCCTGTCAAGGCTGCGGAAGGCAGGGAGACCGGCTCGCACCGTAATACCGGCACTCCTCTCCCGCCACAGCCACTAACTCTCAGCCGCGGTGCCGCCCATACGACACCGCAACCTACAGTGACCGCTCCCATCTGGGCTTGGAAGGCAAAGCCCATAGGAGCGGTTCCACCTTTGGCCCGCCAGCTATCTCCTATCACTGGCGCAGGCCCATTGGTTCTTAGCTTCACCGTGGTGACCCAAGCTACGGCTACTGAGCCCTACCCGCCACGGCAAGGCGGGAACCTTCGGGAGAGCCCTTAGCTAGACCCTAGTAGAATTATTCCTGACTGCCAAACCTGAATGTGATATAGTTTGTAAGAGAGAAACTAGATAATATTTTTCAAATATAATTTATTGTTTTTTTAATTGCAATCAGAAGTTAACTGTTCACTAACAACTTTGAATAACCATCCTCTTGACCAGTGCCATATTATACTAGTTCGACCCTCTGAAATAAAGAAATTCATCAAAAAATTAAAAGTACGCAAAGCTCCAGGAGTTGATCAAATTTCAAATTTACTCATTAAGAATCTTCCTCAAAAGTGTATCGTGCTTCTAACCAAAATTTTTAATTCTTGCTTAATGCTGAACTACTTTCCCTTAATTTGGAAAACAGCAAAAGTAATAGCTATTCATAAGCCTGGCAAGGTTTCTTCTGACCCCATCTCGTCCCATTAGCCTTTTACCCTGCCTAGGTAAATTATTTGAAAAAGTAATTTGCAATCGTTTAGCGCGTGTAACAGAAAATAAGCAACTCAACGAGCAATTTGGTTTCCGCCCAGCTCATTCGACTATCCAACAATTGGCTAGAGTGGCTGAGGCGGTCTCACACAATCTAAATATTAAGGCATCAACGGGTATGTTCCTGCTAGATATAGAAAAAGCATTTGACACAGTCTGGCACGAGGCTCTTTTGCATAAGCTTATCTGTCTAAATACACCGATAGCTCTTGTAAGAATAATTAAATCTTACCTAACGAATCGCACTTTTAAAGTTCACATAAATGATTGCTCGTCGTCTTCCCATACAGTGCCAGCGGGCGTGCCCCAAGGTTCAATCCTGGGACCCCACCTCTTTTTGGTATTTGTAAACGACATACCTATACAGACACGTACAAGTATAGCCTGCTTTGCTGATGATATAGCTTCGTATACCTCTTCCAGCGACGTAGATTTGATAATTGGTCGGCTTCAACTATCAATCGATCTCCTCTGTTCATACTTCCGAACATGGAAGCTCCAAATTAATGTCTCTAAAACAGAAGCCATCCTATTCACCAGACAGCGCTCTGTGCCGAAACGAACTTTAAATATAGACGGTTTTAGCATCCCCTGGAGTCCTTCTGTTAAATACCTAGGAGTAATTCTGGATAATAAATTGAATTGGTCAGAAAATACTTCTAAATTGCGCCTTAGGGGCATAAAAGCACTTAACTGCCTAAGCCCTGTTCTTAACAGACGATCATGCCTTAGTAGTAAAACCAAACTCGGTATATACCGCACCCTGGTCCGTCCCTGCATTACCTATGCATGTCCTGTATGGAGTAGCACTTGCGTCACAAATGTTAACAAACTTCAAGTTATACAAAACAAGGCCGTTAAATATTCGTATAATACTCCCTTATATACAAATATTTTAAAAATGCATTTAGATATTGGGTTACCCCGCATTGACATCTACATTTATAAATTATCCGAAAAATTCTATCTTCACAGTAACCCTAAAAATAAAAATATATTAATTAAAAACATTGGTAAGACCCGTAAAAAGGATCTAACTTTTATCGATAAATATAATCGTTACAAATAACCTCATCACTTGTTCCTAGAACGTGATGATGTCTGACGCCCGCGCACATATGTGTGCTGGCCACTGCCGTGCGCGCCATTACCGCCGTATTATCTTGGGATATGAAGAGCGTTAATGGCGTGTGCGACTTATTGCCGCCGGGACGCATGTGTTTGTGCGGGCGTAAAATAGGATTACTCGCTTTGTGTAAGTTCTTGTTGCCAACTGCCAATTGCCGTGCATTTTGCTTGCGCACTTATTTTACAGCTACCGCCTAGGTTTATTTTATTATTATAAATTTGTTTTTGGGAATGTAATGCTTTTCTAAAGCGTACATAATGATTATATATATATAAAAGAATGATAATGAACTACATAATACATTCACGTAATAATAACCATATTGAAATTACATGTCTTAAAGTTTTATATAAGTATTATAACTTGCGAAACAGTAAATATTATATATAAGATAGTAGCACTTCTAGGATTTAAACTTACACTAGAAATGTACAGTTGTATTTATATGTTAAATAAAGATAATTTGAAATTGAATTGAAATTGCATTATTATTATGACTTTTTTATCTTATTTCTCAATATTTGACATATATTATATTCATACCATTCCCACCTACGTTAAAGTTCCGTGCTCTTTTTTTTATAAATTAGTTTAAATAGCTTAGCCGTTGTTATTATAACAATAAATACATAAATCAACAATGTTTTAATATATTTCATATGCTTGTGTTTAACACTATCTCCCCTGATGTTAAGTGATGATGATGTCGATGATGCACGCTTTTCGTGAAAATATATATTCAATCATAATCAGGGCTCCCAAATTGTACCTCTCGGGAAACAAAGACTCAGGCAAGGAGTTCCGTACCTTGGTTAGTTTAGTGTTTACTTAAATCCTAAAAAAAATTACAGGGAAGCTATTCCATGTAGTGTTTTATATCGATTAGGCCATACCTAATGCCCGTCGTCATGTGAATGTGCCTTGAATGCATTTTTCTTTATCATGGAGCTTCCGACCATAATTTTGCAATTTAATTATTTACTCACTTTTTTCGTCACTCGCGAAATTTTCATAGCTGTTGGTACTTATCGACATTTTATTTATTTATTTAACATAAATACATTCTTACACTAAATATTTTTACAATTTATATGATGAGTCCTATCATACTTCTACAGGTATATTAATAATTCCAAAGAATTATTTAGCTATAAGTCACACAAAATATATATTATTTATATTTTAAGTACCTAATACGTAACATAATAAAATAATGTCATTGAATATCATGTTTCTCTGTAAAATCTAATTTACATATTCGCTCGAGTGAAGTATTACGCCAGCAAGACGAGATAATCATAAATTCCAGGAATATTGTTTTCTTCACAGTTCAAAGGTTATTTTGCCTACCAATAAATAATAGCGAACCCGAGGTCAAACTAATTCAATGCCCCTCATTTTCAAAAAAACAGGAATATATACCTCTTCACTTCGGCACCTCATTTAACTTGATAAATTACTGTCATAAAACTTCTAATAGAGAAGTTAAAAATACATCTTTTTGGGCGAACTGATATCAAACAAGAATGTATTATCGTTTTTAATTTATTTGAAATGTTTGTTTGCAAAAGATAATGAAAAAAAATAAGGTGTATGGTTTGGTTGAGTTAGGTAACGAACTTGGTTCAAACTTAGGTACATGTGAAACAAAAAAAAACATGCCATAGTGAAAACACTACGACGACAAAAATATTCATAATGTTTAAAATTAACACGAAAATTACTTCTTTGTTCCTCTATGCTTCTTTACAACAACTTTTTATTTAAGTATTATGAGTATTCATGATACCTATATGAACCTGCCCTTGTCATTATGATAAAGGCAGGTTATGATAAGGACAAATAACTAAATAAATAGAGTTTACGATAGATTTTAGGAGTTCAGTGATAACAATTTTATTATGAATAAGGGTTTAGCGAACAAAACTACAATTAATACTTTAGCCATGTTTCCAACCTGTCATATAAGAGCTGGAAGAGGCCTATTTCAGCGATGGATGGTCGTCGTCCTGCGGCTGTGAAAATGAGAGATACTGAATGTTTGTAAAGTTATATTATATAATAAGAAATACGTGATTTTTATTGAAGTCATAGTGTTTATTTTATTTACTGCCATTTCATATTAACTACTTATTAAAAATTGTGATTTGGATACTTCATTATTAACCATATTGAAATCATAGTCCATAAATAGTTCGGGTCGCGTCAGCGTGTAGCACACTTTGGCGTGGTGTACTTTCAAAACCAAAATACACACAACTTTTAAAAACTCAGCCTAAAATTTTTATTTTACCAAAAAATGTAATCACTGTATTGTGCGCATGGTATCAACTTCGGCAAGTAATTTCACACTTTTTGGTATTGAAGTCGGTTCCGTTTTTTGGTAAAAATAATTTTCACCATTAGGGACACCATAGTGACCCTTGCTACTTACGGGATCGATTGTCATTCACCGTCATTGATGATATCATCAAGATAGGCGTAACACTTTTCGTCAGTTTTTGGAGTATAACTCAAAAACTGCATGGCCTAATTATATAAAATTTAAATGGGACCGGACTTCGGAAGTATACTCTACCAAAAAAAAGAATTTTGAGAATCTGTCCACAAATGGGGAGAAATCGGCTAAACTACACACTAAAAGAAGACGTACATACACCTTTTTTGATGTCGGTTAAAATATAAACAAAAGAACGCTGACACAATATCCCTATTCCGTAATATGAATCGAGTATGTATCTTATCTGCTCTGACTCGAGCATAATGCTGCATTCAACAGAATAAAAATAATTTAATAACGGACTTGAAAAAATAAAACACGTCTTTGTATCGAAGTTCTACCATTGAGCCAGACCAATGTGTGCCAGTGTGCCGACATATTAGGTATATTGTACCTACTTATTATTAATTGCTATTTTGACCTTAACACACCGTTTCGTATAAGTACTAAAAAAAGTTTAAGTAATCATAAAAACGGAATTATAGTAGATTATGCACCGAGGGAGTAAAGCAGTGTCTTACGTCACGGGCGGCATATTGGAACATAAGTGTAACAGGGACTCTAGAGTTAATTTTAATAAGAGTTAAATTTAACTTTTAGTTATTAACTAAATTAACGAGTTTATGTAGAGTGCTGAGTGAAGCGAGGGGTTCAAGCCGCCCAAGACGAAGACAGGCTTTATCCTCGAGGTGAATACTCTACTTTTCATATCTACTGCGAGACAATAAAAACCCCAGCTAACATTTTTTCAAGTTATGAAGGGACAGCGTAATATTTTTGTTAGGAACATTTTATGGAAGATGTTAATATGACACCAAACACCGTCTATTGTTTCAAACAAACAACATAATCGCGCCTTTTTTCTATTGTTTTTCTGTGTGGTGTCGGAGGTGACCAGTTCGATTTTCGAATAAACTCTTCACAATGCCCGTATCTACTCCGTACTAAGAGTTTTCCTGCAAGTTTTAACGTTCCACATCCAAATCACTTTAATCCCTTGAAAGTTTCATACAACATTACATCCCTGGGGATGTAATGCCAGCTTTCCGTTGAGATAGCGTGATATGTAATTGAACATTGTCAAGCAGGAAAACATATTTTTTTAACTAACTACTATACGAGTAGGAACATTATGTTTTCGGGTATATTGTATGCATTACTTCTGCAGTCTAACGACTAACCTATTATTGACTCGTAATTATTTGATATTTTTCATTATGAACATAAACGGCTGTGCGTTTGTTATTTCTCAAGTTAGGAAGTTTTTATAGTCACAGTCATTGTTTCTAGTAAATTGGTGGACAAACTAAACTAACTTTCTAAGCTGATGTTCTGGGACTTTTTTGTTAAAGAACAAACGATACTGGCTACAACTGATTACAAAAAGTAACATTAAATTATCATGGAGGCTTTAATGGGGGAGGCCTATGTTCAGCAGTGGATGTCCTACGGCTGAGATGATGATGTGGCTTTCAATTTTATATTGTATAAATATATAATTATAGAAATTTATTCCGAAACAAGACGGTGTAAAAATTCCCGTACCTACAAGCTAGCTCTCATACTTCCTAACGTTTTTACGTTTAAATGATACAATGGTATTGCTTCGCTTGTGCGTAATTAAACTAAAATTCTCTAAGCTATGGTAGTTCTTATTATGTTAATACTAAAATCCACATTCGTGTAACACTTAGAATTATAATTCTAAACATATGTATACATATAATGTGGGTGTTTACATCAGTTTAGACTAGTTTAGAGAGCACGAACTTAAATGACGATTATATTTATTACATACCCACAATTAAACAGAAACGGCCGATTTAAGAATTGTCACTTGCAAGCTTTATACGAATTTGGACTTAAGCATGAACAGAATAAGAACTACCATAATTTACTATAAATAGAATTTACGTAAGGGTATACCAGGCTAATAATTATCATCAATCGATCTACTCACCTACTTTTAATTACTTGGCTCTTATCTACGTCTGGCACCATAGTAAACCATGGTTAATTTATTTACTAAATTTTATTAAACCATAGTTTGATGAAATCCAAATATCGTCGCCTTAGAGTGTAAACCTGCTAAATCCATTTTCTATCTCAAATGACATATTGATACAGTTCGAAAGAAAAAGAGATATTGCATCGTTCAAGTAAAACAGCTTTATCAAATTATGAACGAAAGTGTCAGAAAATCTGCTCTGAGTAAAACCGTTAAAACTTTCGCGGCTAAATCCAGCGACACCGCCATTTTGTATGAGTGGCTGCCGCTGGCTTCTTGTTCCAATACAAAAAAAATATTTGCATGTCTTCCTGTTGTTGATATACCTAATGATAATTATTGTGCGAAAGTAAGAGCTATCATCTTAATTCATATTTATTTCTTGTGGGATCTATTGAAAACTAAGTACAATTATGATTTAAAAATTCAGAACCATATTTGTTCGTTATTATTAGGAGTTAGCAGGTTTTTTCAAATGATTTTGATTAATTTTGGGATTTAGACGACAACTTGTATACAAGTTTACGAAGAGTAGTAGAGAAGAGGACACTTTGGAGCATGAATTAGAATAAAGAAAATAAATACTTCTATAGTCTTGTAACTTCATTACCAATTAAAATATCTCGAGGAAAATAGAAAATAAAGAAACTAGAAGAAAAAAGAAGGCGAGCGAATCAAAGCCTGCAGGAGCATGTTTCTCAACACTCTTGTTATTGGCAGATGGACTGTACTTAGTTGGAAAAAACAAGCACAAAATGAAATAACGCCTCCAGAACCCGACAACGAACGAAGGAGAATGAAACTGAGGTTTCAACATCTAAGCCGTTTGCCAACGAACGCCAAGAAATGCATTGTTTTTAGATTCTTTACCTATTATGGACTCACACTATTGTCGTGCCACTACCCAAAACAAATATTTGTGACCAGAATGGACAACAATACAATATCTTTTATGCTCGGGGTTTCTCTACGGATCTCCTCGTTTCTGATTCGATCACGTAGATCGAATCAGAAACGAGGAGATCCGTAGAAGAACGAAAGTCACCGACATAGCCCAGAAGATCAGCCAGTTAAAGTTGCAGTGAGCAGGGCACATAGCACGCAGAACAGATGGCCGAAGGGGCTGGAAGGTTCTGGAATGGAGACCATGGACCGGCAAGCGCAGCGTAGGTCGTTCTCCGACACGGTGGACAGACGACCTGATAAAGGTCGCAGGACGGCGTTGGATGCAGGCCGCTTCCAACCGGTTCTTTTGGAAAATTATGGGGGAGGCTTATGCTCAGCAGTGGACGTCTTACGGCTGAGATGATGATGATGAATCACTACGATGTACCGAAATAAATAGAAAATTATGATTGCACCTATGATCAAATCAGTAAGTAACAGGTGTTCTCAACCTTTGTACACTTTAAGAACACTAACTAAAAATTCTATAACCAACTTCAACTGTCTTAATTCTCCAGTTGTAACGTAACCACCTCGATTAATTAACAAACATCAAAACCATATAAAACAGTTAAATAATCCATATAAATCAATTTATATAAACAATGTAGTTTTAATATCGTTTTGTATAAATAAGACCATAATATTTCACTCACGGCTGAACTGCTGAGCATACGAGAAGCTCCTTGTAGCGCGCGCAAACATGATCGTTTTTTCATTGAAACCTCTTTTGGTATCTGCATCGACCTGCGCAAAGTCACACGGTTGGCGACTCATATCACCTTAAAAGAGTCTTTAGCCAATTAAGGCCTTCGCCTGTTTTTGTGAAACTCTTTAACAGGCCTGTATATCCAGCCAGTTCCTTCGTTATAAACATTCTGTAAAACTCAACATTCAACTTTTTCTACTATACAACGAATTATCAGTAAAAACAAGAGAAAAGTATTTAGTCTCGATCAAATATAATTGCGTTTATATCTACATTTCGATGCAATAATCTCCAATATAAATTACCTAACGGCACGTCGTTGAAGGTTAGCAAATAGAGAACCATGAATTAACATCCCATAATTGGCGCTTTCATTGGATATTTGATACTAACTTTATCTACTACGAGATGAAAGCTGCTCATTATCTTATATCTTACGGTTTTGTAGCTATGTCAGTTGCACATATTATTTTATTGCATTTTACTCTAACGGATACATTACCTAGTAAAGGTGCGTTCGTTTAGCTTATGAGGGCATTGGTGGCGTTGTCATTGATGGCTCTTTTGTTAAAGCGTTCGTAAAGCTCAAAATAGTATATTATGCAACAAGTGAATAAAGGACGGATTTAATGCGAGGGCCATAGATGAATCACGAGTAAGTGAAGGATTCTAACGACTGAATCACGACTGCAGGGAGTGATTCGTGATGATTGAATCACGAGCGTAGCGAGTTATTCAAGTGTTAGAATCCTGAGCGATGCGAGCGATTCATGGCCCTCGATATAAATCCGTTTTATTCAAGAGTTGCATACTATGCTTTATACCTTGACTATGAGAAAAATAAATAATTTAAGCGAAAATAGACATTTAATGAAGAAGAAAGGAAGGTTAAATTAATTAAAATGCACATTAAAATTAGAACAATTACTAAACATAAGAGTAATTTATTTCTTATTATTATATTTTTTTTTCTATAATCGCAGCAAAGAACACAATACAGTTTTTATTCTAATCCTAAACTCCTTGTCTCAAATATCGACCAATCAAATCTCGAGGAGTTACTTGCACAAAGAGTTTGTATGTCGACTATTATTTGCGTAAGGAAGATGTATAAGCACTGAGATGGAGGTCGAATATATTGGTGTGTTCGAAGTTCAAACACCAAAACAATGATTAAAAGGCCTTTTTATTCACTGTTTCAGTGAATAAAATAAGCTTTTTAGAGTAGGTAGGAATGGTATAAACGTTATTTTTGCCACTTATGATAACACCCTATTCGAACGCTCAACCGAGCATAAGACCTAGAATCGCATGATTATGCTGTCAAATATACATAGCTGTCAAAAAACGATCACATACAAACATGCTCCAAGCCTGGGTCACAAAATGCACTGTTTGATGGCA
Organism: Selenia dentaria; assembly: GCA_917880725.1. NCBI lineage: Eukaryota > Metazoa > Arthropoda > Insecta > Lepidoptera > Geometridae > Selenia > Selenia dentaria. Next base: position 8,234,224 of record OU862882.1, on the reverse strand, counting down.
AAAATTCCTCTTTTTTTGCATTCCGAACGCCGAACAAAAAGAGACATGAACGACATTTTCACCCACTGATGCCCAATTCGAAAGCCCCTTGTGAGCGTTTTTAGCGTTATTTTCGCTAAAAACAATCACAAATAGCCTATTCGAACGCAGTATAAACACACAAGATTTGGAAAGTCAATGAACGTTACATTGAATTTGATAATATGTACAATCATACTATGATGAAATGTATATACTCTTCAGATTTTATATCAAATAGGATAACTACTTTTTATCACGGAATAAGTGATCCTTTGGAATAGCAGGTAGAGCAGCCGGATACAGCAACTTTTACTAATGTTATTATGCTCTGAACAGTTGAAGTTATACTATATCCTAAAAGGACTTACTGCAAATACAATAATTGCTCTTAGGATGTAACTGGACGTCGTTATTTTAAAGTAATAATAAAAAAGAGTAAAATTCGAGTTACAACAATTTACTATACATACACATTTTTTTCAATTTTTTTATTACATTACTAGCTGACCCGCCAGCGGCTTCGCTCGTTTGGTCTTGGTGTAGTGGAATATGTTTTTCTTATTTTTTTTATTACATTATAGATACATAATTGTGTTTATTTCATTTTAACCAAAATAGGAAAGCATTCCGAGCAATTCCAAATCCCGAAGTTACAGAGCACTTCCTGGCAACATATCAACTCAAACGGTTGTGCTTGACAAATGGATTAAAATGTTCAACCGGAAAGAGAGGACTTGGGAACTTTAAAAAAAAGAGCCTATTCCTTAACGACGCTGATCACTTACCATCAGGTGAGCCGTCTGCTCGTTTGTAAACCTATTCCATAATTAAAATGAATAAAATGATAGATACAAGTACAATTTGAAAAATTTAATACCGACTTCAATTCTAATCAGTTATTGGAGTGTAACTCAAAAACTACTAAACTGATGAAACCACACGGGAAGCACCATCTTTCAAACAAAATAAGAATTTTGAGAATCGGTGCACCCAGTCGAAAGTTATGAGGTAACAAACAAAAAAAAAAATACAGTCGAATTGAGTAGGTACCTCCTCCTTTTTGGAAGTCGGTATAAAATTTTTAGATACGAACAAATCAAGTTTAATAAAACTTGTAATAAATTGATATGATATCTTTATCAACACCTAGTTAACACTTCCTGAGCACATTGCAGTTTGGCTACAAAAATGATTCGAGAGCGTTCGACAGAGATGCTCTCTAAGACGCGACCCACAGACAATCGTGTACTGAAGCTGTGGTCCTTATCTGTACCTTATCTTGGGAACGTGACCCTGCTATCTGTGGGGCTCGCCGCCCGCCCATCTACCGGGGAATTCATCAAAACGCAAAAGAAATATAAAATAACCAGTGTTCACCAAACCGAACCATTAATTTAGAAATGCGATCTGTCGTACGATTGTTTATTACGAGTCGGGCCACCTCGTCCATGTTATTAATTGATCAACAGATAAGCGATTCACACGGATTCATCGACGTATATTAATCATCGATTTGGTATTCCCAATCCAGCTGGAGACTAACTGAACCTATAAGAGTTTATACAAGAATTATGGGTATACGAGATACATAGAATAGATATACCTATATATAATGCAGCCAGTATTCTTTTCCTTGAAGAAATGGTTTATATAATTATGTTTATTTTATAGATTTTTTTTAACTTTTTTATTTGAAATATTGACTTTTTATTAAATTGATGGTGAAATAATATACATAAGTATATATTTTGGGTACTTACTGGTGTTTATTATTTGACTGTCAATATATATATAATTTTGAATGTAAATTAAATATTTTTATATTTTTTCTTACTAACATTATATTTTTGAGTAATACTAAGTTACTAAAACCATGGATCTTTGTTATCCGAAAATAAAGAATTTGAATTGAATTTGAATTTAAGTGTGGGATCAGATATGGCTATAAACTGTATAAATAGTAGAATGGTAAATAATGTACACTTCGTGTATATTAGTGACTAGCTGATCTGCAGCGACTTCACTCGCTTGGTATATGGGATACGAAGTCACAGAAATATATTGGATTCACATCTTAGGTCTGAACTTTTCGAAAATCCTTAGTGGAAGATTACAAGATAAAAACGTCAACTGCCAAAATTTCTAGTTTGTGTCTCAGCTGTTTACGCAGAGGGTGAATTAATGAATCAGGCAGTCAGTCACGACAAATATATTATATACCTTCAAATATATTTATTACTATCATTTTTTTTTTAATTTAATAATTTGAATGAAAAAACCTTCTTATACCAACTTAAATTTAACCAAGTTGCACCGCGCTGATTGACATTCATCAATTGCATGATTCACATCGGAACTCGCAAGGTCCTTATGTCTATAAAATTCAAAATTTTACATAAGTACCTAACTATGTAACTATTTTATTTAAAAGTAAAATGAAAAATTAACTGGTTTCTGCGACTTGCAACCAGTATTTTTTTAACTTTGTACACCTCTAGATTAAGAGAAAACTCAAAGATCTGCATCCGTCAATAATAGTTCCATCGATATTCAATAAAACACTATGAAACAGTATGAAATACTTAATCCTTCCTATACATTGATAATTAAAACTTTATATTTATGAATTAAAGTGACGTATATATACGTCTCTGGGACACAAAGGGTTAAACCAATATGGAAAGACAATATTTATTGTCTTTTAATATTTTTGTTTCATAGTTATTTATAACCATTACTAGCGTTACTTTACATTACTAATTTTACATTTTATTAAGTGGGGTACTTGACGTAACAACTAGTTTATAGTGCACGTATATATAAGCATTATTCCTTCTTTCGACATTTACATATGACACATGAGCATAAAACTGTTCGGTTGGCGAATGCATTCTCCTTAACAGACCACAATATTACACAGGAACTAGGTACTCTAAAAATAAACGTAGTAAGCACAGATTAAATAATATTTCCTACGGGTTATAGCTACAAAGTGGCACACTGTCGCCGGGCATGACACAATAATATTAAGCGAGGGGCCTCACCACAGAATATAGTACTCGTACTTAGAAGGGGTAATTTGGAAAGGCAGCGTGTAGCGTGGCGCTCATACCTGCAAAACGTTCACAAGTTCGTATAAAAAAATACCCTAAATTACATACCTACGCTACGCCAAACTACACCAAAATGAATTCGTAAGGTCAGTAATTCAAAAATCGTAAAAATGTGTGTTGCAAAAAAGCAAAGATGGTTGGCGACCGCAAAATAATTCATGTTTGTAACCATGACGTTATTTTGGCGAGAAAGACATGTTAGGAAATAGCAGAAGTATTCCTTTCGTAAAATACCTATATTTTTCTTATATACGAGTATACTTCTCGTATTATATCGCAAGTTGAATTTGAACTGAATCTGAGAGCTCTGCGAAGCTTTTTTCAATTGATTTTAGTATTCAGGTAATATGTTGAAATTAAAAAATTACTTAAAGTGGCTTTAGCTGTTAACTGTTTATAACTGTTAAACTTTATTATGTGTATTTCATATATTATAAATTCAGATGATTCGTTTTTCATACTTTTCAGTGATCTGCATAGTCTTAGGTAGACTGGATGTTATTTGTCTGTTAATAGAGTTTCTACAATATGTTTTATATTCCGCCTTCAACATTTTTCTCAAAACGTTCCCGGCGCACGCAGCAGTCACGCACTGTGTCCAGAGGTCTAAAAGACATATCAGAGACATTCGGGTAGTCTGAAAACTCCGATAGAAAGCCAGAGCCCGCATGGTGACTTATACTCCCTCTTGGAGACAAAGGCACGAGTTAATAATAGTTACTCGTAATGAGGTATTTTCCGAATGTACAAGACAATCAATTCGACGAGGACTCGACAGCCACTGTTTTAAATAAAACAATTAACTATCGTCCCTTCCATTTTATTTCTATTATTCCGTGGCATTACACACGCTACTCTTCAGCACAGATTGGATAATAGTAAGTCCGTAAATTGAGGTAAAGGCTGTAAAGCTCATATTAGGTAAATGCTTAGTAAGGCTTGTCTATATACCTACTCATTGAAAGAGCTGTATCTTAATAAACAACGAAAAGTCCGTAACAAGTAGTTCACTCAAACAAAGATCTCACAATGTACCGATTAATCGCTATACCTATTTCATTAGTTAAGTGCTTAGTTCAAAAGTTCTATCACCATAGTCAGAAAACATTCCTAAACTAAACACCACTTTTCAACCTCTCAAAGCTTGGTTTTCCAAATGGTGTAACGAAGTTGTTACTCGTATGTTAGTATATTATGTACTAGCTGGTGCCCACGACTACGTCTGCGCAGGATTAGTAGTTCGAGTAGCTTATTATTTATCCAAGGGCAAATCTATCTTTATACCAAAATGTCATAAAATATGTACATGGTCAAACGCAATTGCTATAATAGTATTATATGAGTAAATTTAATTACTAAGTACATCAATCAGTAAACATTAATACTAAAATACAGGACTTACGTACAAACAAATATAAAATTAATCACCGTGGAAAAAACTGTCATTACATTTCATCACTCTTGACTATATTTGTGTTACATTTCATCACCCTTGACGGTCGCCGAGCACTTCTAGTGTATCGAGCTGTCAAATTAACTTGGCTTTTGACTAAGCTGTCAGAAACTGACACAAACTTTGACAGAACTGGTATAATTACGATCTTGACGTAGGCGGAGATCTTATTATCTTGTCTATGCTGTGCCCAAGCATATTACGATTTTTCACCCGCTTGGTGATGGATGATGATGATGATGAAAGTATCCTATGTGATAATCCAGCGCCTGATCTATCTCCATAGCAAATTTCATCAAAATTGCCCCTGCCGTTTGTGCGTGAAAGAGTAACAAAGATTCACACATCCATACTCACAAACTTTCGCGTTTATAATATTAGTAGCAGTATTTAGTACAGATTTTCATTGATGTGGTATTTAAATGCCAATATTTTCTTATACAAACTTTAGTATCCCAAAACTACCCTTTAAAAAATATTGAATAAAGGATAAAACGTGTTAACTATTTTTATTCGTATGACTTTTTATAATAATTATTGATGATTACTATCGTAGTGGTAAAAAAATATATTTCTTCACACAACATTTAAACACCCTTTTTCACACATTTAAGGAATGGTTCCTTTGAAATCCCAGTCATGAATTTCAAGGAATATGTTATTTCCTCCAAATCTCGGGTCAGTCAGTCGATAAGTTTTGGTACTGCTTTATGGGTAGGTAGATACGTTTAGAATATGTTTTATACGGACATGATGCTGGATGGAAAATATCCAACAGACGATAAGCTTTTTGAATATCTAATTGATTATGGAAAACAAAATGTGTTTTTTAGTTACATTTGCTCAACGAAGCTTATTATTTCTTCGTAGCATTTGCTTACCAAAGACATTACAAACATTATAAGCTTCGGATATTATATCGCAGATATATTTATACAATATTTCTTGTAGATACTGCTTATAGTTATTATACACGTGGATACATTGAAATTTATAGAGAGAAAAATTCAGATCCTCGGACGGGATTCAAACCCGCGTCTTCTGACTATCCGTGTCAGACGCCATTGACCAACTAGGCCACCGAGAATCTGGTCCGAGCATCGAATTTTAACTCTCTATTTGACTAACCGTCTTGCGGGGACGGAGCGACATCTATTGGACAGTTAACACTACCATCCAACCGAAAGAAGCATTATTTAGAAATACTTGAACTTTCGCATTGACATCGCAACCCTTGTTATAGTATTACTTTTCAAAGCACTAACGCCTGCTTAAGCGATCTCAAACATTGAAATTTATAGAGAGAAAAAATCACATCCTCGGACGGGATTCGAACCCGCGTCTTCTGACTACGTGGATACAATATTTTAGTAGAGCGCATGATTCAGGCAAAATTTGTTTTCATACCACCTGCTCGACAATGTCCAATTACATATCACGCAATCTCAACGGCAAGCAAGGCATTACATCCCAAAGGATGTAATTTTGTATGCCCCAAGGGATTAAAGTGATTTAGATTTAGTACGTTAAAATTTGTAGGAAAAGTCTAAGTACGGAGTAGATACGGGCATTGTAAAGAGAAGTTATTCGAAAATCGAACTGGTCAACTCAGACAACACACAGAATAAAAAAGAAAAACATTACAATCGCGTAATGAATTTGAAGCAAAAGACGGTAGGTGTTATATTTACTACTTGTATAAAATTTTCCTAACAAAAATATTACTCTGTCCCTCCATAATTGGACAAATGTATCCAATATTAATATAAACTTTTAATATATTTTGCTTTTAACTAAATCAATACTTTTTATTAAGCCCTGAGTTTTTATTGTCTCGCAGTAGGTATGAAAAGTAGAGTATGCACCTCGAGGATAAAGCCTGTCTTCGTCTTGGGCGGCTTGAACCCCTCGCTTCAGTCAGTACTCAACATAACTTTTATAAATTTAAAATATTTAGAGTCCCTATTTACACCCAGGTTCAAAAAAATAATAATTCTGTAATGAAGTCGTAAAAAGAAACAGACGACAAATTCAACTTTGCGTATATAATGTAAATGTGGACGTGTAGCCAGTTATGTGTACCAACTCTACTATAGTAGAGTCGGCGCTCTTTGAAAGCCTAAAGTTACGTCATGTAGCTATTGCATGCTCCTAATGTTGTCGAATTCGTTTGCTTCTCTTTATCTAATGGCAAAGGTCAATAATATTGTTATTAATGCTAACAAACTTGAATGGCGATCGTTATGAATAATCATAATAAGTCATATGTATACGCTTATCTTATGAAATTATTCATTAGGTATCTACATACTTATTTTTTACAACTGGACAACATTAACGCACATTAATACTGTTTGTGTTTATTAACAATTTGGGAATTTTAACTGCTATCTTTTCTGAGAAAAATTGTATAGATTTGATAAATCAAATAAATTAGTTAATGAGATGTTTAACTTATGATTGGATTATTTTAAATAAAACCCCAAATAACACGCTGATTATCATACTAGATAATATTTACCAATAGGCTTCTTACAAACGTAAAGAAGAATATTGGTAAAATATTATCTACCTAGTATAATAATGAGCGTATTATTTGGGGTTCTAGTACATGTGTACAGATACGAACTTTAGTCACGGTATAAATAATATAATAAATTTATAATAATATTATGGGACAAAGTTATATGATTATTAACGGGATATTTACCGTGGTAAGGTTGTGGAATGAGCTCCCGATATTTCGGCGCAGTTACATGCACCATGTTCACGGGAAGACTGAAGAATGCGGGTGGTTGGTCAAAAAGTTTAAAAGTTAGGTGCAGACATAACGATCTACCCTCTTTCTTAGTCTTTTGCTACGGTTATCACTGGAACTCGAACTCGATCCTAAGTCCCGACAAAACACACTCACTGTATCACTGCGTATAGTATTTTGAACACATTTTGAACGCGGACTTTTATTTTTAAAACAACCTAATACTGGATTCCACGCACTGGCGAGTTGAAAACCATCACCTCGATTGAAATTCTGGCATTTCGAGATCTCAATAGTTTCCTTTACTAGCCTTGGTATGTAATGGCGTTCGGTGGACAAGATTTTAGGGTTATGGAATTCAATCCAGTGGTTAGGACCCGCATCCAGCAGATGCTCAGCTATGGCAGATTTGTGTCTTTCATTGTTTTTTACTGCCTTTATGTGTTCCTTGATGCGGCATGAAACAGTTCGCTTCGTCTGTCCTATGTACGAACTTCCGCAGCTGCAGTTAATTTTGTACACCCCGGGATGCTGAAAAGGAATCTTGTCCTTAGGGGAACGCAGACATTGCGCAATCTTCTGATGAGGAGTAAATATGGTCTTGATAGCATATTTGTCAAGAATTCGACCTATTTAACAAAATAGGTCGAATTCTTGACAAATATGCTATCAAGACCATATTTATATCCCGTTAATAATCATATAACTTTAGAGAACAACCGTGATAGTTTAAAACATTATGGGACAACATTCACACAAGGTGTTCAGGTCTCAAACTTGGTAGAGCCTGATCTATGGTAACCTGATGACTGATATACATACCCACTTACATATAGATCCAGACACAGGTCGCAGACATGTTTATATACACAAATGTTTGACCTGTCCGGGGATCGAACCCGGGACCAGAGGCGCAGAGGGCAGGATCGGTACCAACTGTGCCAACCGGGCTGTCTACGTAAATACAATCAGTGTATATACAAGCTACACCACGTGGCTTCCCTTGGAATATCGCAGTATCCCACAGAAACTGTACATTTCTTCTTATGTGTTATTCCAGGAGCTAAATTATATACTGATATTGCCACTGCTGGGACTCCAGCCTTCCTCTCAGAGAGTGGGCCATAACCCACCACGCTGTACTAGTGCGATAGATAGGCTATATAGGACTACTAGCCTACCTGGCTAGTAGCCAACCTAACAAAGTTCTTAGGCTACCCGAAGGTCTTCGAAATAGCCTAATGACTGTTGTCTTAACGAGCCCTCCGAAGAACGGTCACCCATCCAACTCCTAACCGCAGCAAGCGTAGCTTACCATTGTTGATCGCCAAGTCAAGCTCCGCGGCGATCACTTCATTACTGATATGATATATTGAACGTGAAATTTAAAACGCTACCGCTCCTGACTAGTTGCTTTTTATAGTTTTGATAGGCTAAAGCTAAATAAGCTCATAATATTTCAGTATGCTAATGTTCCAGAACATTATAAGAATTTATCTACAAATTACTATTAAGTAATATCATTATAATAATAATGGTTTATTTACTAAAAGGTTACATTGAACCTTAAAACTAATATACAATCTATGAGATATTATACATAACTAGTTGCATAGTGCACTTGCGAGCCATGTACTAAGTATGGGAACTTGTAACGCAGGCAAAGTAGGTATTATATTTTTAAGTATTCGCTTGTTATGCGAATTACAAACAATGAACTTTAGAAATACCAATATTTCCTCGTCTTCTGATTTCCTGCCTCCTAGTCAAGTAAATTAAAGGAAGGTTATTCATTTTTTTTAATAATTTAAAATGGAGCAATTTTGAAACTCCGGAAGTTATTTTAATACCGTAAGTCGTCCTATTGGTTCTATTATGTCACAGGGTGTATCGAATAAATTATAGATAGATAGATAGATAGATAGATAGATAACAATTTATTGAGACACCACATTTATGACTATATATTAGAAAATTAAATAAAAAACAATGCTTAAAACTAGATGCAACAATGGGCGGTCTTATCGCTCAGAGCGATCTCTTCCAGACAACCTATTCGCAGAGGATTAGGTATACAATAAAAGATGGACGGTAACAATACAAAAACAGTAAACACACTGTAAATACATAAATGCTGTATTAAATAAACTAATAAAATACATACTTTTATAACATATACGTAATTATACAAATAAAAATAATATAAATAATATTTTTATTATAATATGGTGATAAGTGAAATTGTTGAGCCTCCGACGTGCTGAATTCATGGGATGGAATCATTCCGATGGAATAAAACATATTGTATGCTCTTTTATTAACTATCTCTGTGCCAAGATTCATCAAAATTTGTTCACTACTTTTACTTTACAAACGAAAGAAAGATAACTAAATAAAATTAAACCCACCACCTAATATTGATTTTTGATACTCTTTGTATGGAAAACAAATAAAATGTACCGCTCTCCTTAATTTACCTACATTATATTTGTATTATTTATACTGTAAAGGAAACCCTCGAGAGTAATTGAACATTGCTCGAAAGCTGCCTTGTGTAACACGAACATGAATTAATTAAATATTAAGATACAAAAGCAATTCATCGTAAAGGCAATGCCTTCTTCAACAGATGTAGAAACTTAATACGTATCAAATCGACTAAGTAGCCTTCCTCTCAATACGAGTATAATGACGTCAAACATTGGTTTAAAAATACATTACATACCTACATGTATACATACTTGGGATCGATTAACATCCTTGGTACACCGTGATCATAACTCTTGGTATTATTTTAAACTAAATAATAATTTGGTCAACCGATAAGCAATTTTAGCATGGTACCTTATTATTGTAAAGTTTTGTGTTTACTTGATATAGTAGTAGAGATTGGACTGCTATCTTACTTGATGGTTAGTGATGATGCGGTCGAAACGAATATAATAGCGACTGGTCCTCAAGGATAGCTGCCCAAACACACTAGGTATTAGGGTTAGGCAGCGTTCCGTAAACTTCACGAAGTCTTCTCGTCAAAAATACCTCAGTGCCTCAAGACAAGAGTCTTCGACCAATGTGTGTTAGCAGTGATGACTTATGGCTCTGAAACGTGGTTTCTTACTATGGGCCTCATAAGTAAGCTCAAAGTCGCACAACGAGCTATGCTCGGGGTTTCTCTACGTGATCGAATTAGAAATTACGAGATCCGTAGAAGAACGAAAGTCAACGGCATAGCCCAGAAGATTAGCCAGTTCAAGAGGCAGTGGGCAGGGCACATAGCACGCAGAACAGATGGCCGATGGGGCCGGAAGGTTCTGGAGTGGAGACCACGGACCGGCAAGCGCAGCGTATGTCGTCCACCGACACGGTGGACAGACGCCCTGATAAAGGTCGCAGGACGACGTAGGATTCAGGCCGCGTCCAGCCGGTCCTTTTGGAAAATCATGGGGGAGGCATATGTTCAGCAGTGGACGGATTACGGCTGAGATGATGATAATTACTAGGATTAAAACCCATGAAATACAGTCTTATTGTTGATAACTTCTACCGCATTTATCACGGGGCGTGTTCCGAGGAACTATTTGGCCTAATACCTGCAGGCCAGTTTCGTCATCTCACGTCCCGACAGAGAATATAGAATATATTATATAGGGATTTTCTGGCCCATTTCATGTCGACGTTTAGCAGTTCTCTACTGTGAGTTTATTACGACATTTTCTGCCTCACACTGCCACTTTATAGAACTAGCTGCCATCGGAAGTATTCCTGAACCGATACGACTTAAGGACCTTCTAAAAATGAGCATATTACCTTCTTAAACACTGGCAACACGTCTTCGGGACCTCGGGTCTTCGGGTGTTGCGTATGAAATGTGTGATCACTTACAAACAGGTAAGCCACCTGCTCGTTAGCCCCTTCTCTCATAAAAAAACGTTAAAAGTCTTATTGATTTATTTTGACAACGCATTAAAATGTTTATATAGTTTTGCACCCGACTCTACCCAGCGCATATTCATGAAACGTACACCCACATAGCCTATATCCGTTCTCTAACATCGCTCATCTGTTACCTTCCAATAAATAATGAATCACACACAAGTGGTGAAGTATGTTTTTGATCTATGTACGCGTAAAGCCAACAGATACGCTACTTGGTACCTAATATAGGGTTCTAAGACCTAGTGTACGTAGTACTATTATTTATTCCGTGTCTGAGGAGTGGTAGCTCAAAACGCGTGTGTGAAAACCACTCAACAATGTTTAATCCTTCATTTGTTTTTAATTGCCATTAAAAACAAATGAAGGATTAAACATTGTTGTCTATCGGAATTATTCATCAAACAATGTTCTTTTACATCAGACGTGCGATTCTCTAATGATTCGTCGACGAACTCGTTGACGAGCTCACCGATGTCAAATACTTTATGAGATATCGCCCTTGCACATAAGGTTGCTCTTCCAACGTTTCTTGTCATCTCGTCATTTGTTTCACGGATGTTGTCAAAGATGCAACGATGTTTACTCTTACGGCTGTTTTCAATAACCTATCTATCGCCGGTTTACCTTACTAGAGATAGATATTTGACACTATTTGTATGGACGTTATGTCAAATTACTATCGGTAGTAAGGAAAACTATGGATAGATAAAATTAAACGGCCTTTAGTGAATCGCAAGGCAGGTAAATTTTAAGACTGCAACATCAATCATTCTGAAGTAATCCTTCAAAAACTCGCCATAAATGCGAATTGGCGCTTCCAAAGCGTAGAGGCTCGGCGTTACTTAATACGAAAGTCGAAGTCACGCGAAATGTTTACAAAAACTATTATTTCGGATAAAGATTCAGAGATTTCATGCTATTCGGTTACGTTACGTACACCTACGTTTGGTGATAAGGATCACGCCTGGAAACCGCCTAATCCACTTTGCCCTGACGTTTTTGACTCCCGATTACAATTAATGTTAAAACTGTTTGTTTACATGATGTTAGGCGTCACGCTTGCCATGACAAGTCAGAGGCATTCAGAATTACAACAACACTACAACAGTTCAAAATCCTGCACTCGTCGCCCTTTGATTTAAGTAACATGTTAAATGTATCTCTTGCCCAGTCATTTCACTGGAAACAATTGCCCTTCAAACCAAAACGCAATAAAGTTTGTACACTACTGCTTAGCGGTTGATTAACTGGCCAACTTAATAGATCCTTACTTACTAGACTCTGGTGGCGAGTTCTTAAGCGTGGAACATGATCCTTCAGCAATCGTGATAAAAAGTAGCCCATGTGTTATTCTTGAGTATATACTATTATGTATATATAATTTTCCAAATATAGTTTAAATCCTGTCGACCGTCTTGCAGTGAGAAAATAAAAAAACACATTCTTACTCTCTGCCTCACTCACTCAAATTTTATAGTGTTCGCATTTCGGCTCACTCATATTAGGTAAATACCTATGCGTTGTTCTTGTATTATATAGTTCTTAAGAATAATGTTCTAGTTTTATTAATTTATAGCACAAATTAATATGATACATAGGGGACAATTATGGTGCTAAATTGTCTAGTAGATAATTTTGAAGAGCTAGGATTGATCTAGAAATGTCTAGAGAACATTGTAATAAGACGTACTAAGGATTGTTATTCCAATTAACTAAATAGCTCCCGAAGGACTGTTTCACCGGTACTTTACGAAACAATAAATAGGTACCTACCTACTAGATAAACGGTAACCGTATCTACGCGACTCAGATGTCACGGGTACAGTGGGCCTAGAACGAATATAAGTGCGTAATTTAACGTAACGTGTCGTTCCCGTGAAACAGTACATACTGTCATATAATATATATTTACTTATCTAATGTATGAACACCCCTACTTATCCCTATAGGTAGTGAGGCCATATGAACGTAGGTAGGTACACACTTTATAATTATAGCAAGTTTGATGTCATTTGATGGGATATCAACCATAATAAAAAAATACCAATAAATTGAACCAACTCCAACAATAATAAGTGCGAAATAACTTGTAGAAGTCGGTGCCATGATAGTTCAAAAGTACCTATTATCAGAATATTGTGCACATGCTACCGACTTCAACAAGTTATTTCATACTTTTTAGTGTCAAAGTCGATAAAATTATATATATCGCCGTTATAGTGATATATAGCGACCCTTGCTACTTACGGGATTGATTGTCATTTACGATATCATCAAAATATGCGAAATACTGTTAAGTTATTGGATTGTAACTCAAAAACCGCTTGACCGAATTTGATGAAATTAAAATCGGACTACCTCGAAAGTACTTATAATCTACCAAACAAAAAAATATCAAAATTGGACTAATCTGTAAAAAGTTATGCGTTATCAGATTATACATAAAAATCCTTCTTCTTTTTTTGGAAGTCGGTTGAAAATATACTGTGTTAAAATTAAAACTTATAATGTTATATCTCAAAATTTGAATAAAAAACAATTCGTTGAAAAAACTTAAGACGCAATCCAATACTAATTTTAATACAATTTACGATGCTTTACATAAGGTTGAGAATTGCTTACCAGAAAGGACGATGTAATGGGAAAATTCAATTGAATACATGCTAATACTTTTTATATTTTTTTCGTACGATCAAACGATTAAATTTTAATGATACAGGAGTCCATAGTTCCACTTGTAAATTTCATTGGGAATTCGAATATGATACATTCATTGAAATATATTTGCCCATAATTGAATAAAAATGCTTTTACCCACGAAGCACATAAGAAAAATTGCAAAATTTAGGGAATGTTGCCGTTTTTTTTCTATCGAGCCAAGTTTGCTCAATCGTGTATTGGCTCCCATACTTCATAAGGACGTATATTAAATTTACACTACGTTTTTTTTCGAACTTCGGTTATAAGGTTTAAGCGTCGAAAAACTAAGTTTTCGCGAAGTCGAATCATAAAATTTGGATCTCATTTCGCCTTAATACAACAATGACTAGCATTGATTTAGTTTAATTTCCCTTGATTTGTGTTTCTTTGTTTTCACGTCTTATATGGTGATGTGTACTAACAGTTAGGTATTCGTAACTGTGCACGAGTGTACGTAAAGTGTACAGAATCGTGAAATATTGTTTAGTGTTATCCTCGTCAATAGCCTTATGGGGAATCCCAATAATATATCCATAGTTTTCCTTACTACCGATAGAAATGTGACATGAAGTCCATACAAATACTGTCAAATATCTATCTTTAGTCCGGGAAACCGGCGATAGATAGATTATTGGCACCGGCTGTTAGAAAGCTTTGGTAATAGATCCACTGCTTCACTAGGACATGACTTAGACAGGACAGTGACTTAACGACAGACTTTATTGTGTGACGGTAATTTGACTAAAAAAAATTCATGATGCAACTATAAATATTTACATAAATATCTCGAGGAATGAACAAAAATAAATAAAAAGGTGCAAATAAAAACATGCAACACGTATTTATTCACACAGTGTAAAAAGAATAACTCTTCAGTTATGGGCGCGAAATTTTATATTGAACCTTTTTGCAGTTGCAAGCAGTTCGAGTTATGGAGAATTTATATGTGTTTTATCACGGCTCGGTTTACATTTACAAAGACATTTAAGTAAAGTGACCACATGGTCCGGATCAAATTGTTAATTTGTTTTGGGTATAATTATAACCGCAAATTAAGAACCATATATTTAAATAAAGAATATTGATATATTTCTTTACTTTTTATATATAACCTTTTAGTTTCAACGACGGCGGCGAAGCTCAAATTAAGGGGACGTGTTTAACCTGTATGTACATATGTCAGATCCTATGTCCGCTAGTAATTACTCGTTTGAAAAGCACTTGATATAAAAAAAAATATAAACACATCATTATATTCCTGATAAATAAGTATCACTGGGCTCATAATAACGCGACTACGGCGACGCCCAAAAGGAAGTTGGGTTTTTTGCACTTTAATGTGCGGGTTTATCCTAAAACTTTTGGACTTTTCTTTTTAATGTCTTATTTTAATATGCCATTCTAATAGTACTTTCAAATTAATTAGAAGAAACTAACTCCTTAGCTATTCTTATGGTATTCTTCAGAAGAACAGAAATAACAAAAAAATTATAAGTGCCTTGAAACTTAATGATTAATTATTGGCAAAATCCAGTCCAGTTATCAGATTAACAGTCAGAGACAAAAAAAAAACATTTTACCTTTAAAAGATCTGCTAAAGAAACTTTTATAGTCAACGAGTATGATAACGAATTCTGAAAATAAAAAATCTAAATTTTCGCATAACTCATTGATAGCGCTTACTTAATAAAAAAGTTTATTTGCTTCACAGGGTATGAGAGCTTATGATCATAAATTATGAAAATAAGTTTTCGAATGATATTATCATTACTGTAATGCATATGAACCCTCATATTATCTCATTTAGGCTACCTACTAAGTTTGTAATCGATTACTCTCCATGGATGTAAATTTTAATTTTTTATTTAAATTTCTTACGGACAATGTATGTTAACCGTTTTTTTAATCCTTGTCTTTTTAATTTCAACGACTCTTTTAAGCCCATACTCGCACGTATTTTGTTAAGATACTTTACATTTTTGATAACATTATTTAAACATATAGATATGTATACCTATATACATACAAATCTGTAACATTGTTCATTTTTTATAAGTTTTTTTTTATAAATCATGATACTTCCTTCGAATCCGTCTTCACTTTCCATTTATATCAATAGCTTGAGAAAAAAACAGACTTTAAAGCATAACATAAACCAATCTGGAATGAGACTTTTCTTTATATATGGTAAGTATATGTAGGTTATTACATTATTACATTCATGTCGTTACATGAGTGTTGTTAACCACACAATATGTTGCAGTCTCTGGAAAAGTAGGTTGATTTCTGCGAAATCTATTATATTAAAGTTATATGATTATTAACGCGATATTTACCGTGGTAATATATATACCACGGTAAATATCCCGTTAATAATCATATAACTTTAGAGAACAACCGTGATAGTTTAAAACAGTATCTATTATATTATTGGCAAAATATGGCGAATCGCAAGTCAGCGGGTTAACTATGTTTACTATACTTTGTAGATTTTGAGAGGAAAATACACATTCTCGGACGTGATTCGAACCCGCGTCTTCCAACAATCCGTGTCAGACGCCATAGCCGCTAGGCCACCGAAGCATACAAGCCGAGCATCGAATTTATATTCGGATTTTAACCTAAGCAGGCGTTAGCACTTTAAATTATATTTACTATACTTTGAAATATTTACATATTTATCGAATGTCGAATGAGTGACATTTGACATAAAGCTAAAGAGCTTGGGTATTTATGCTATTAATTTTTAATCGTATACTTGACTGACGCTCTAAATAAATAAAAAAGGCAGTTATCAATATCCTTATGCTAAACTAGCTGACCCGCTACCTAGCTTAAGGTCTATCTATCTATCTAGTAGCTTTGTGTTTCGATTCACTTCATTGAAACGAGTGAATAAAATAAAAATAAACTAAAATCCAACATAAATGGGGTCTACTGCCAAAATGTCGAAGTTTGTAGTCTCAGCTATTTAAGCTCTGAGTTGATGAATTAGTCAGCTAGTCAGGACAAGGATGTCCCGAAACTCAGCGATAACCTGGTACCGGGCAACAGGCCAAGTTATACCAGTTATGAAAAAAAAATATGAACAAAAAACATTTTTCTTTCAACATGGAGTGTCAAGGAGTGTCGAAGTCAACTGACAATAATTTTGCAAACCATAACTCGTCATAACTTAATTTATTATACTTCGTTAACAATGTTTATTACTTTGATTTGTGGTTGCGATTAATAGCACTGTTATTCGAGATTACATTCTTAAAAAATCACTGTAATAAAGTATTTAACTTTTACGAAAAATGCAAAATTGGCTTTGTGACATGGTATTTTTTATTTTTTTATCATAACTGGTATAACTTGGCCTCTCACTCGGTACCAGGTTATCGTTTAGTTTCGGGACACCCGATATATATATACGATAAATATATAGCAAGTAGGTAAAGTCCGATTCAATATCATGTTCTAACAATAATCACAAGTACCTCACTAAGAACCATTTCAAAGGCTAGGTAACTGCTTCGTATCATTAGATATTTTTGAATCGCTTCAAGCAAGAGAAGAAGAAGAAGTTTTCACAAACTTCATTAGGCGCGTTGAGCCTTGTTTGGGTGAACAAAAATCATAGAACTCGCGTCATCGTCACCGAACGCTTGAAGTTAATTAGTTTTCACTTATAGCGGCAGTACTCAAAGACTGCGTCGCATTTTTTTGTATAATAAATAATAATATCAATATATAGTTTCTCAAACTGATTTAGATGAATAAATTTCCTATTTTTCTAAATAAAACATTGTAAGTAGAGCTCACTGAATAAAATAAGTTACTTTTACGTTCAAGAGTAGGTCTTAAATTAAATTGAATATAATTAAAATAATATAGAATATTATTATCTGATACATACAGCTGCAATCATGTTGCATTTTCAAGTTTGAAACAAAATATATTATAATATATATTGCATTAAAAGTCAAAACTGGTCAGAGATTGATTTCCAGTAAATACACTATCCAGTTCCTGAATAATAATTACTATAGGTACAATTCTAGAACGTATAAAAGATTTTTTCAATTTAAATTTTGAGCCTTATTCTTTTCGATAAACTGTACATAAAATATATACTCGTACTTACTACATCCATGCCGATCCTCAAATAGCTAATGAGTGGGTTGCCTTTAAAACTTTTAAGTTGCTCTCGTTTAATATTTCACTTATGCCTTAGTTCCCGCATTTGTGATGAAAATTAATGTTCACGTTTGGTGTTTTCACCGTTCATCGTTTCACTTATTCTGCTGAACCAATCTGCGCTTTCGCTGTGCATTCAGTTAATGTTTTGAGATCAAATTATTTGTAACTAAGGAAATATTCTACTTGAGTATTTTAACTTTAACACTGGAAGATATACATCTTCCAGTACGTACATACTTCTAAGTATTTTAATTCAAAAATCCTCAGGATAAATGAAATAGAATAAATAACTAGAAATATAATACTTAATATATTTCCAGTTATTTATAAGTACTTACTTACTATACTTAGTCTTAAACAATGAATATACATATCACACTTAAGTATTTTAGTTTTAATACCTAGGTATATCTTCCAACACAAACGTACTTTTAAGTATACTTGATTCAAAAATCCTCAGGATAGTCTAGAATGATAGCTAAATGGAAAAGAAAAAATAACTGAAAATATAATAAGCACTATACATATTCTTTTACAATGAATATTTTCAGTTATTTAAGAAATTAGTTTTTGTTTATCCGCAGTTACTTTCGAGAAAAATACTCTAAGCTGATACAGACCTTATCAGTTTTAATTAAGTACCGTACTGACATGCGACGAAGTAGTGACCTGCACTGATACCCACATTTAACTGCGCCAGAGGGTACAGATAAATTGGTCAACGACCCAACAAAACTTACCCTCTTCTTTCCTCTTTGGTTTTCCGAAGACTGACTGTGGTTTCGCTTCCTCATTGCGGCTATATTATCCATGAAATAACATTGCAAAATCCAGAATGTCACTAAACACTGTGTTTTCCACAAACATCACTACTTAAAAAATAGTTTTCTAGACGAAATTCAATGTAATAAAAAACCACTTTAGTGGCATCAGAGATTGCATTCGAAAAAAGAAACAAAACAATAGTTCGATTTTCGAAAATGCCGCGAATGCGTTCCCGCGCGCGATATCGTTACCGTGGCGCGGAAGGCGTCGCGCTTCGAACCGAATCTGACGTAGAGTGGCATCGCATCCTAGCTCCCGCCTCCCGGCTCCACGCGTCCCGCGACTCACGCCCGCACCCTCTTAAAGTAAACAAAACATTATTTTTTACTTCCACTTCTATTTATTACGTAGTTTGCTGTTAGGCATTACTTTTAGTTATATGTTTATCTGTTGTCTCATTTCACTTGATTTATTTATTTTTCTATTGAATGGAAATCTTATATGTAACGCATACGAAATGAGGCTTGGCTTTGGAGTATCCTCCGCGTAGAGTAGCACGTAGCGCGTAGAGTCGTCATAGACGGGCATGTAAATAAATCGAAGGATCTACTAGGTAGGGAGTAAAATTAGGTCTAGGTAAGGAGTGAAATTTAAGGGTGAACGACACATACAAAGTTTTTTTATGTAGCTGTAGCTGCCTTACTTATTTTACCAAAAACGTGTAAGATTAGGAGTAGGTTAGGGAAAAGTATTTTATGGTTGGCACAGCGCTCTTTTAGCAAAGTTTAGTTTTTAAGCGACACAATTTGTACCACATGAAGTATAAAGTACGTCAGCCTCGGCTCTCTGTCAGGCCCTCCAGTAAAAATGTACTTACTCCAATGTGCAAATGCAGTGCATTTCTATCAATCAATCAATCAATCAAATCATTTATTCGCCAGAATACAGTCATAAAGGTATTAATTAATATAAATGTGGCAAATTGTACTCAATCTGCAAGCAGACGTGCGAATTCTTGAACTCCAAAAATTAAGGCTGTATATAATATTAAAGTAAATGTCAAGTTAAATAAAAAAAAATGTGGTATTAGAATTAAAATAGATAAATGTCAAAATAAAGAAATAAATATCATTAAAATCAAATTATTAACAAATCATTACAGTTTTGAGTCTCTAAACTCCTTAACACTATAAAAACTCTTGTCCAGCAAATAATTAGTAAATTTTCGTCTAAAGTTATTGCCATTTAATATTTTAATGTCATTTGGTATTTTATTGTATATTACTATGCACATATTATAAACATTCCTTCTGTACAAATCCTTCCGTGCTGGGGGTTGGTACAGAAGGTTGTCAAACCTTGCTCGCGCTTGCCGGGTAAGAGCTTCACAGCGTTTTTTGAAATACTCTGAATGATTTTTCACATAAATGAAATGAATCTAATGAACTGCTATTGGAATGTATGTGATATGTGCCGCATTAGTTTTCAATATAACGCCAGTGTTAACACATTTTACCTAGGGTAAAATATTGTCTATCCGTTTCTATTAGAATGTTGTCTAATAAACTTCAAAGAAATTCATAATTCTAAACTGAACTATTTTTAAGCTTAGTGTAGATCTAACGAAAAACGAAATTGACTTAAAACTCAATAGATTGTATTTAAAAAGTTCATTCTTTGTGGTGCATCGGAAAGCAAACCTACTAAATTTTGCTTTAAACACCAATTGCTGAATATATACATCAACTAATTTGATAAATTTATCTATGAATACTATTTATTAATTCTTATCAGTCATTTGTAATATTTGCGTTGCAGAAATATGCCCTAAAGGTACAAGAGACCTTTCGCCCGCAATTTCGTAGCAGGTAGTTACCTAGACCAGCAATTACCTCAACGTTTTTAATATATTTCGTAAGGGCTATTAATTCTCAATACTTGTTTTTATCAGGAAAATACGAAGAGGATTTATTTTAGTGAATCGTACGTTTGAAAGCGTATAAGCCAAGATCAAGATTGCTATGAGTTATTTGTCAAATTTATTAAAAAAAGACCTGAAAACCGTAAGATCCCTTTAAAACAAATAACTTGCTTATACACACTCTTTTCTTTTCTACTTGCATATCTGCCGTATCTAATAAAATATAACACGATGATCGATCTTCTTATATTTTGTTAAAACTGGTACTCACAAAGCTTGTTGGATTTAAAGGCATCGAAGCAATTGAAATCCTAGAGCGTTTGGCTGACCCACCCACGGCTTCGTTCGTGTGACCTACAGCATCAGTAGGGAACAGTATCAAATGAGATTACTGAGTGAATGAGACAAAAAATATTTCCGTTTGATGAAAGCAGTGCTCAAAACTCTGGGTGTAAATAGTAAAGAGAAGCCGAACAAAAAAGATTTCCTCAATCGGGCTCAATTATTAATATTGAGATATTTTTAATGATAATACGAGTAAATGATGATATAATTTGAATATATATTTCAAGAACTTTTCTAAAGTCAAAATCATAAATCAATGTAGGCATCTAAGACGCACTTATGAACTTCAATTATTTACTATATGTACTTGAAAGACTACCGCCGCGTTCCAAAATATATAGAGCCTACCGAGAAGAAGCGGCAACAAACTCGGGGCCATCCTTTTCATATAGATTTTTACAATGTTTCAGCTTAGATACTACTATTAATACATTTTATGTGTGGCAGATGACAGCTTACCAGAAGTGGAGTATTCCAAGCATCTTTGTCTTCTATATAATGTCAGACTTTATAATATTATTAAAACATTTTAATAGTCGACTTGAATTTTCTCTCTGTGACCTCAGTTATGTGTTTTGGGATTTTATTGTAAATACGCACACAATTTCCTAGGAATGACTTATTAGTCTTCGCAAGTCTAAAACTAGGTTCAGCTATGCTTTTCGTATTCCTAGTATTAAAAGGGTGGTGATCACTATTTAACTTATATGTACTTTATTACAGCCAACCACCGTCCTGACGTCAACTCTTCTTGGGAACGTTTTCTTTGGTAGGATAGCCGCAATCGTAGCATTAATAATGTGTTAAGATGGTAAAGCAACATCATCTGCGCCGCAACTCACGTCAATGTGGGTTATTCATATATTGAAATGGTATACATTTGGCGCATGTTTTCCCTTATTCGGTTGCAATCGAACGTGAAACAGTCTAGCAGAAACCACGTTTTATTCTTTCTAATTTATCTTGAAATGTAGATGTACTTCTTTATAAAATGAGGTTTTCTGCATGTGCTTAAAAAGTAGGTCATTCATAAGCTGTCAAGATGCGACAAAAAAAATCTACGTGGAAAAAACTCTCATCTCCATATATGTAATTTTAACGATAAAACAATTTAGTTGGTACTACGAGTATGTTACAATTTCTTAAACTCATGCACATTCACGGACAGTACGGATAATGAGTATCACACATAGACCCAAACTCACAGTTACAATCGTTTTAGAAAACAATATAAAATCACAGTTTCGACGTCTCTATTCGCGCGAAAAAGTTCTAAAGTTTATATTGCATACAGTATCCCAGATGTGTAGGTACCTTCGATCACTAATAAAAAACAGTGATCGAAGGTAGGTACATATATTTATACAAACTTCTTAGTGTAGGTACGTCTTTAAGAAAATTAGTACTGACTATACATTAAGGTAGAGATTTGTACATGATCAAGCAGAGGACGTAGCACAAACAGTTTAAGAAAAAGTAGGAAAAAAAAAAAAAAAAAAAAAAAAAAAAAAAAAAAAAAAATACCTATTCGTGAGCGTCAACGCGTCACGCTTCGATTTACAAACTATATGAGGTACCCAGTGTCACAGTTGCCATAGATAAATATTAGTTTCTACTGAACTTCGTTTTCGTTTTCGAACACTTATTGTTTCGTTTTTTGTTTTGTTCTTTTTGTTTTAGTTATTCGTGCTAGGCCCACTGTAGGTTGTGAGCATATATATAACTCATACTTTGTACGATGTAGCGTAACGCGTTGACGCTTGTGATTGAAAACTTTTTCGAAAATTATTTGTGCTACGTCTTAAGTAGTGAATCTAGGATTGAGTAGATCAGCCGTGCGGTTCTCTAAGAGCAAATATCGTTGCTTCTATGACAACATCCGTGAAACAAATGACGAGATGACAAGAAACGTTGGAATAACAACTTTATGTACAAGGACGGTACATCTAATAAAGTATTTGACATCGGTGAGCTCGTCGACGAATCATTAAAGAATCGCACAGCAGAATTAATTTTTATAACATTTATTGTCCATACTCTACTTAAGTTGAAATTTACAACGTTGTATATATCACAATACCTTTTCGCACTTGCGCATTTACGCATATTAATTGGTATTTGAGCCGATTTTTCCATAGCTAAGCAATATTTGTATATTCTTATCTATGTAATGTAAGTTTGAACAGCATCGCTGATTGGGTACTGGTATGAAGGTAGCTTTTAACTTAATGTAGAGCTAGGATCTTTACATGCTAATTCTGACGGTAAGCCTGCTTCGGCCACTTTAGCAGGACTTAAAAATATAATATAGATCTTAAATGAGCTCTACTTTGAAACGACGAAAATATCCTTCATCAGTCTTATGATTTTGACAAATTTGTAGAGCTCTTTACAAAGTAGCACCAGCATCTTTACCTGCTTACGAATTAGTGAATATCTAAATAATATAATTTTTTTTTATTAGGTAGATATCTGCAAAAATCTATAGAACTTGTATATGAATATGTTCATAAACGATAAAAATATTGTATATTGATAAATGAGAAGAATATTAAGTAATATTAATTCCCAATTTATAATGAGATTGGTTCACGTTCCTGCAAACATATGTCTTTAGAACCGAATAAGGGAAAATATGCGCCAAATGAATACCATTTCATTTCAATAGTGAATGTATAGTATACCAACCATGAAGTGAGTAGTTGCATATTAGGCGCACAAGAGGTTGCTTTACCATCTTATAGCATTATTAACGGAACGGTAGCGGATATACTACAAAAGAAAGCATTCCTAAGAAGAGTTGACGTCAGGACGGTGGTCTGCCGTTATATTTTCTACCGACTTCCAAATAGGAGGAGGTATTCAATCCAACTGTTTATTTTTTTTATATTGTTCCCTCATAACTTTCGATTAGGTGAACCGATTCTCAAAATTCTTTTTTTGTTTGAATGCTGATGCTTTCTGGTAAATAAAAAAGTCACCATTATTAGTGACCCTTGCTACTTACGGGATCAATTGCCATTCACCGTCATTGATGATATTGCTTTGCTATCAGCTTCCCGTGTGGTCCCATTTAAATTTTATCAAATTCGGTCTAGTTGTTTTTGAGTTACACTCCAATAACTGAATAGAATGGAATTCAGTATTCTTTTTTCAAATTGTACTTGTAATATATGAGTAAGTTCTTATCTTTGGTGATAGAGAAATAAAAAAGTTGAGTTACGATTTTGATGTCTCAGCTAAAACATAGCGACTCCAAATAAATAGGACAAGGGTAGGAAGATGATGGTAAATGTAAGAAATTTACCTTTCCTGAGTAGACCTTATTAATATTAATAATTGCGCCCGATTGAGGAAAGCTTTTTTGATCGGCTTATCTTTACTCTTTACACCCAGAGCTTTGAGCACTGCTCTCATCAAACGATTTTTTTCTCATTCACTCAGTAATCTCATTTGATACTATTCCCTACTGGTTCTATATGAATAAGCTGTTGGCGGGTTAGCTTATCAATAATGAAAGTCAAGTTTTACCTCTCTGCATTGCCACAGTATGTGGTACCAACATTTTCTTAGATGTACTGGATTAGGTACTAAATACTTTATAGGCGGTTGTGTAAGCTGAAAGCTGTAAGCCAAATGTTTATCACCTAAATGTCTATTTGCTCAAGCCTATGTGTAAATCCAAGCTTAGTTTAAATAAATTACCGTTTATTACAAGACATTTGATATTTGGCTATTATTCATCATTCAATAGTTACCCCTTGCGCTACGGCGGCTTTCTACTGTTAATATTAATTAGATAGAGTATTAGGTACCTAGTATTATTCAGTGACAGTTTATGAGGAACTAGAGGCCAATGTGGCTTAGGTTTAGGCTACTTAGGCGTGGATCCAGCCCTCAAAAAAGGTTGTGGTCACTTTTGGTTTTGGATTGGAGGACTATGAGCTCGCTCATGATACATATAGTGCATTCCTACACAAGAGATGTTCACAAAACTTACCAACACTATCTGACCAAGATTATTAAATGTATAGTTTAACGTGGGCAAAGCTGTGGGGTGAACACTAGTAAATTAATAGGTAAATCTGCAGAATGCTAGTTTGTTCACAAAAATTACAAAGGCGAACAGCCAACATTCATGGGCCAAAAAGAAATAGATGTGGTCAAAAATAAGATATTAGTTACATATCAGCATGTCGTCTTTCTTGGTGTTTATTTTATTTAGACATTGGATATAGTATGATGTTGATTGATAATGTCAATAGAACGTGAAAACGTGGCGCCACAAGTTTATTATGGTTGTGAGCATACCCATCAAGCCCACATCGGCGTAGACCAAAATATATACTAGGAAACACAACGGTGGATCCGCGCTTGGCTCCACTCGAGTTATGATCAAGTTTTCTGAAGCATGGCATGCAATGACAACATACTCGTATTATGCCAATGATGCGGTTTGCCTAAACTTCAATGTAACAATGAAAAGTAGTATGTCCATATCCATTGATATATAACGAGAACCCCCGTTGATGTTGATGCTTGCGACCCCTTAAGCTCAACGGACAAACGTACTATTTTTGGGCTAAACATAAATCTTAATTGGTTGTCTTCGATCAAAAATTACCTTTACACATTCGATGACGTATAAATCAAGATTAAAGACATAGTCTTGTTGTATGGCACATAAGATTGTATGCCCGTTTAAAATTGTATGTATACAACCGATTAAAAAATTATAAATTGTGACTTATATTAACTTACACGTCTTTATAAAGTTTTCCTGGCGCTATATTACATGGAGAACAGACATTAAAATTTTAATAAAATGTCATTTTATTTGAAAACGGTCCTCATTTTATTATCAATAAACAGAAGTTATAAGTTCAAAGAGATTTAACAAGCAACCGGTTTTCAGCACTTGCCTCCAAATACTGGCGAACAGGAAGTTGTTGGGTATATTGATTATATTATGAACCGAGCGAGCGAAGCGTCTCTGCTTTAACTGGCCAAATTGACTTTCATCTGTCCGTATGTTTGTTAGTTTGTATGTTTGTCCTCCTGAACAGGTCGCGTTTTTCAACCAATCTTGACCAAACCTATAGTACGCACGTATGCATGTACTATTAATTTTTTTTTTCTCGTCAGTATTTTTTTAAATGGGGCGGGCACTTTTCCTAAAAAGGGGGTATATTTGCTTAAATTTGCGCTATTTACGACCGATTTAGATACAATTTGGTACAGACATTCGGTATCTGACTTTAGAAAGGAATTTCTAATATGAGTAGAATTGGTCAAGTGATTGAAGAGATAATAGGTTGTGATGTGAAGTTTAAAAACTGGATGATATTGGTTATATTCGACAAGAACGTTTATTAATAGTAATCATTTCGGCGTATTTTCGAACCCTCGTAATTTTGTTTTGTGGCTTTGACTGTACCTGTGGACTAATATTCCACCGCCAACTGCAGACAGATCAGACTGCGAAAAATTACCGCAGATAAGACTGTTCTCGCGAGGTCTGCTGTTATATACAATATATACAATATATTATTCGATTTCTCGGGAACCGGGATGAGATGTACCCTATAAATATCCTTTTGCAGGCTATAATATATTTTGGGTCTAAGTTTTATAAAGCTACGTTTAGTTGTGAAAATAATAAGACAAGGAATAACTTTCGCATTTATAATATCAACCAGTTCTCAGATAAAATCTCAGACTATAAGATATATTGGCTCCAAATATTTTTTGTAGTACGCGTAATTAGAACATAATAATTTCGACGGCATTCCATCGAATAATTGTTGTGACCAGAAGAAATTTCGTCTAAATTATCAGGCTCAGGGGCAACTGATTTATTTTCTGCAAATTATTACTACGGTGATTCAGGTAATCTATAATAGTTTCACATTTAGTTACGGTTTTCCTCAAATGGGTGGATATGAGGGGTAATATTGCTTATTCATTTGTTTGTTATTTGTTATTGAATTAAAGAATTAAATACTTTCAGAGTACCATCTTGGCACTGTTTTACCTACGAGCTTTAATGTTTCCACTACAGAAACGCAATAAATGTCTTTAGGCATCAGCGCTGCATACAAATCGACCGTGTATTAAGTAAACTTACTCGAGATTTACTTTATTTGCCTTTACAAATTGCATGGAAACTTTGACATAACTTGACATTATTGTAGTAATGACTGCTAATGTTGGATTTCCATTAGTAGAATGTACGTATTAAGTAACTGAGACTGTTGTGCTTGGGTAAATACTATCACAGATATTTATTGAACCTCTTTGCGTCTACTTATTTGTACACAGTGATAAACAATGAATAGTCACGTTGGGAAGGATATATACGAGCGTTATTGCAGAAGCAGGCAACTTACCAATTGCTTTACATAACACTGTGCAAGAAATTTTTCACAGTATTCGAGAACATTTTATACGAATAAAGTTTATATTACTATATAACGGTTGTAGGTGACTGTGAAACGTGTACTAGGGTACACAGTGAATCAGGTCAATATTATTTAAGATTCGTCTGGTTCTCAAAAAAGTCACTGCTCTAGTCAGAATGTCTGCACCACCATCACATACGTGCTTTTGTGTATTTAGAGTGGTGCTGTTGTATGAAGATTAATATTTGTGAGTTCAAAATAATGAGCAACACAGATATTTTTACTGTATCTATTATAATTTTTAGATATATTATTTTTATTCTATTATAATTTATTAATATTATTGTTTCTTTAAAAAAAACTCCCATATATTTAGTTATGAATTTGATTGTCATCATGGTTTAATGTTTGTAGTGACTCAATAAAAACAAAATTTTTGGTGTACACAGTGGCTAGCTCGCTAGGGAATACATAGATAGCGTTCACTGTGTACTCTCACACTAACTGTCACATCGAGTTTTACTTATTATTAGTACTAGTAGTACATTGTGTAGTTATTATCTTAAATTTTTTGCCGTTTAACATTTTCCCACCTCATTTAGCGTTGAAATATCAACAGTACTTGTTTCATTCTCTACTATTGTAAAATAAATAGCAACATGGACAAACATAAAAAGCTGGGATAGTTACTGTTTTTACTTAGATTTACCCTTGCATATGTATAGGGTGTCTTTGGTGCTACAATTACTGAACCAATTTGGCTGAACTTATTTATATAGATAGATAACATAATGTTTCGCAGCCGTTTGGCTCAGCCGTAGAGTTGCTTGATTATTTAAAATTAAGTGTTTTATTCACTGTGTACCTCATATGCTCTTGTAAGTTCACACAAACTTGCTTGTACGTATTGCTTAGTATTGGACTTTATAATAAAATAATATGGGACAACATACACACAAGTTCTTTCAAGATCTATGGAGGTGAACCGTTATGCCATAAAATAAAAGCATCATAAATTTATATACAAAGGTCTTTAAATTTTAATTGCAAGCAAATAGACACCTCTATAAAACTGGCAGCGCGTGCGTGTACCAGCCTTATTAGGAGACTAGCCTCCCAACACATTGCGTCAACACGTCAACTCTAGGCTCTATTTATGGCAAAATTAAATGGCAAAATTGAATGGCAAAGTAATTCCTTTCTTTGCCTTATAGATAATCAAGCGCCTCGGTGGACAGGCGGCTGTCATTACTTAGTATTAGTTGACTGGATGTGGTGTTCGATTTGAACAATTTGGCCATAAATTGCTTGAACGGTGGCCACCGGCAGGCGCGACCGCAACCACCTCATTACAGCCGAGTCTTTACTGCAAACGGTCAGGTGTTTAATATTTATCATCATAATGATGAGTTATATTCAATATCTGTGTCAAACTGACTACTAACCGACTTTGCTGTTGCCATGATTAGGTACAAGACTGTACTTATCTACAACGCTAATTAACATTGACAGATATAAAATATTATTCGAGAATTGTTCCGGTTACACAGTATAAAATACTGAGAGCCAATTAAACGTGTCTGTGAGTGGAAAGGTATATTCAATATTTTTGTTTGACAATTCTCACGAATTTGGCACGTATGTATTTAATTCCCTAACAGACTTTACTTAAGTAATTAGTGAGCGAAGTCGGTTTTGATATTAAATAAAAACTCAAGAGTAATTTAGATTACAAATTCAAGATGAAAGATATTGCTCAGAAACATGAACACGAAGCTTTCAATGCTAATCATTTCATCTTAGTGCTTGCATATTAATTGAACAAGGCAAAACTTTGACAGCATGCTCTGTTCAAACTGCATGCTCTTTTAACATTAATCAGATTCTTTAGAATCCACTTTATATGGCTAGTTGAACGCGTCGTGACGGAGTATCCGAGTGTGCAGCTTGATTCCCACAACGCAGCATGTATCGTGTCACAAATTAAAATATAGCGGTGCATTTTGTTACGTATGCGATGCAGTGCATAGTGAAATACTGAACAAGTACATTTGAGCAACACCAGCTTTCGGAAATTACTCAATGTGATTTATGAGAGGGCCCGTGGCTAATACGTAGCAGGAAAGTAGACTTAGGTTACCAATGAACATTAGCTGCGCCCATTACTAGCCGTCTGAACAGACAATGGATTCGGACTATTTCTGAATGTTAAGACATAAACTCTACCGAGCTAACAATGTAAGCAATTGGGATGTAGCAATCGAGTGCATCGTAATATAATTTACGATATTCATTTGCAATGTGTTATTGGAAGAAAAAGAATGGATAATGGATCGTGGATTTATTGAGCACATAGAAAACAAGCAGCGTAATTAAAACTATGCCATAACACGTGCAAGATAGATTCGAGCTAGAAGTTCAAGCTTATAACTTATAACTTGTTCTTATAACTTGTATCTTATACTATACGGCAACAAAATGTTTATAGGTAGTCAGACACTTAAATAAGTGGTCATGTTGAAGTTTGTACGTGTACCTACGTTACTATTTTCCAAACTGTGGTCTTGCAACAACTATGTCTGTGAAAGAGAACTCATGTGGCCATTGATTCTCTTGCGGTCTTTGAGCGCGATTTGAAAATGCTTGTCATGGATAACAGACTGGCCCTGCCAACAATAGAGCCGGGATGCAGTGGGTCGTCACAGCATCAGGTAAATAATGCTAATTAGATTCCCACTAGCCGCGGTTGGAATAGACAAGTGTGCGTCGCGTTTGGCCAGAACGTGAATGTAGGTCGACACCGTCACGCACGCACCGCACTTAGCTGCCATATCTTCGGTCCTCATAGTGCTGCCATGAATGTTTATCTACTGCCTTTGTCTAAAAGCATTAGAAACACCTTTTTATGTTTGTCTTTTATTTAGTAAGGTAGTCTGTCCTGTCTACTATTTAAGCTCCAAATTTTCCACTCATTTGGAATTGAGATCAATAATAACGGACTATAGAACTGGTTGATTGACTGACTATAGAATTGGTGCGATCCTTTAGCTTTATAATTCTGCGCAGCACTGTCTCTCAGTCTTATCCGCCCAAAACCATCAGGTCTTAGGAGAGGAGGTGGGGTACTGCGTAGTGAGGGGCAAAAGAAGTTCGATTCAACGGATTTAGCCAAGGACCAAACCGCTTTTACTTTGTTTGATATAAAACTAGTTTGTTCCCTATTCAGCTGATTTGCTTCAATCGAGCCTATTTTCAGTGGACTTTGGCATTACTGAGCCCTGTCTTGTTATAGGCACTCTTTTTCTTGAGTAAGTCTTGGCTTTGCAGTTTCGAGCGTGCCAGGTATTTCAGCGTCTTACCATGCTTCTCTCACTCATGCATCACCACAATGTCTGCAGTGTTGCGTATATTACACGCACTCCAACTAATTATACATGCAAAAGTATGTGTCTATTTAATTTATGTATGTATGCATATGTTACCATTAGCTCTTAAACGATGAAATCTATTTGTTTGCTATTTAAAAATGATGATTAATGATACATAGGACATTTTTTATCCATGCGGTGGAAATCGCAGGCAGCTAGTGTATAATAAAAAAAAGACGTGTGGCACTCGGAGACTGCCGCGGTAAAGCTATTGCATAGCTGTTTTTATCAACTTATGCAATTATAATTATTTAACCAATGCCATCTAGAGGCGAGTTGCTGAACTAAAGAGACAAGCGTGATATTTCAAAAAGTCATTAAAAGTTCTGCTAATCATCGATAGATGGGGTCGGAGTGGGGGGTGTTAGGTTATTTTCGTTACGGAATTTCTGGATTCAGTCTCCACGCTCAAGGCCCGCGATAGAAGCTATGCAATAGCTTAAAAACTTACTTCGTCAACACAACACTGCACTCGGATAGTGATAGATCCTGTTTAATTACCAAAACCACTCGTCAAATGTTCTACATAACTCGATAAGAAACTAACGATGCGGGAATAAGGTCTGATCGATTGAATTCGATTAGTTAGGAACCACAAAGTTCAGAATCGGAGTGCTGGAAACATAGCAAACGCTACGCCATTCGTAGCAACTGGAAACAGTTAAAATTAAGGTATAAATGTATACAGCGTGCAACAAAAAGGTGTAGTAATACTGAAAGGAATATCCATATTTTAATTGCTTACATTCATTTATTTAGTACGAAGTACCTAAATAAATTTCCGACTTTTTACAGCTGTAAAAAAATCCATTGATCACATATTGATCCCATAGTCTAATATGACATGCCTAATCGTTGGGGTCAATGCGTTCTACAATCCCCACACCACCAATTCATCCATCTCCGTCCCCTTACCCTGCATGTGCCTTCTTCCCACGCCACACCCCAGTCCAGGCACCGCTTATGGCCCTTGTTTACCTAGTCTACGTTCTGGAGTTAATTGCCGTTTCTGGCCTAGTTTTTCAGGGATGACATTATTTTTATGTACTTACTCAAAAGCAGAATTGTATTTGTTAGAAAAATACACATAAAGGTCTATTCAAACCTGGGCGTTATTCGCTACCGTGAGCGGTAGAGGAATCCAAAAGGGTATGCGTTAATTTCACTGTTCACACCAAAGTGGATATCTAAACCGCACGCGTGCGGTAGAGATATTCGTTGGCAATTGTTAGCGGGGCGGCGGAACTAGTTTCGCCAAACAAGAGAAAATACCGCCTCACTAGGCGGTACAAGTTTCGCTGCAGTTACGGAACTTCATACTATTTACCCATCGAGTTCCGCGTGGTATTTTTCGCTACCTACAACGGTAGCGAATAACGCTCAGGTCTGAATAGGCCTTTATACAGGCATGGGAAGAACACCTGAACGATGGCTTAGAGACAGACTCAAATCCCGCTTGTAGCCGACTAACAGCCGACTTGGATGTTTCTTTCCTTTGAACATTCATAAATACGAGCGCATCCTTGTATGTCCAACAGAAAACATTGAGATCAATAAAAGTTTCCTTACGAGTTTGCGTTTGTAATCAAATTAGATGTGTGCTAATGAATGTTAATTGGGGCGGATATTGCTTGGAGGCGGAAGTTGGATCGTGATTCCCTTAGATTAGATTAGATTAACGAGAATGCCTTTTCATTGGATGTTAGATCATTGACGAAGTGTGCTTGTGAAAATCATGCTCTCTTATTATTCATACCTGCTGCTTCGTGTAGGCAAGAAATGAACTCACGCATTGTTCTTGTTCTTCTGATACGTTGGATATTGTTGTTCTGTTATATGTCTAATTTATTCAATTACAACAAATGTTCTCCATTTCATAGTCAAGTACTTGCTTAATCCTTGGAAAGGGTAAAACTAAAGAACTTTTTAAAAGAAAGCGAAATTCAAAACGGCTTTTATTTTTTTTGTAATGAATTTAAAAGTTGTCACTTTTTATAACATTTACACAGATTTCCCACTTTGAAAGCTCACAAGATTTTTTGTATTAATTGTATCAAGTAATAATTTATTTAGAATAATGATACATTGCAGAATACAAGCATAAGTTATTTTGTGGTATTACACCGCAAACAAAAAAGTTATGACAGTTTAAAGGCAAGATTCCGGGTGATTTAAAAAACAGCTAAAATATTAATAACTTAAACTAAAAAATAAAATAAAAAATAACATATCTAAACTACCATGACACTTAGGACACAGGATCTATCGGGGGAAACTAGCGCATTACTCCCTGCCGCATGAAATTGGGACATATTTACCAAGCAACAAAACAATAAACACACTTTCACGTTTTATTATAGGCAGGGTTAATGGTACAGTAAGTACCTACTTCTGTTTAACATCGTAGATTAAATAGTCCGCCATCTTTGTTTACTCAGCTCAGAGAGGATCTTTCTTGCAACTGATTAACTATGGATTAACTAATTTGAATTACATATTATGTATAAAGGCAACAGCCCCGAATCAGTATGCCGTAAGCGTGGTCACGTTTACGTCCTAGTAATTGAGTTACCTATTGTTTTTCTATTGTTCTAATGTGTAATCGATAAAATAAATCAGCGTTTCTCAGAAGCCGCGCCCCATTACGCATGGATAATAACAAATGGAAGATGAAATTAATTGATAGGCTTATCTTTGAGCCTTCATATTGGCCTGCTACCCTACCAAGAAAAATATAACCGTTTTATTAAACTTTATTAAATTATTTTTACAGATTTTTTATATTATCGTAGTCAAAAAATCTCCAAAAACTCAAGCATGATAAAAATATTTACAAATAATAGGATATTTAGACGTTCATAGACTAAATTCTACAACATAGACATAACCTTGTGGAGAGGATGTAGGGTAAGGATTTGTTTCCATTCCGTCTATTCTAACATAGTTAAACTAATTATGTCATTATCCGTACCAGGCACAACCAAAGGGCTGGCAGTGGGTTTCTAGACAAAATGTATTTAGATTTTCTTATTACATTCAAGAGGAGAGATGTACTAGTTGTCCACGGCATGCGTAAGTGACTCTAAAATGACAGCTCCACTACAACCCAGAGCCTATAGTAACCACGAGATTTTATGCGTCGATGGTAATTTCACCTACAATGTTTTTTTGGGTCACGGTCACAGGAAGTCCTTGCTCCTAAACCAGAGTTTAAAGTGAAAGTGTTGGTAAAAGTTTAGGTGAGAACTAACTTATATTGCAAAACACACTTAACATTTTCTAGCATCAGCCTGTGTCTTCATGCATTCGCGTCGATTTGAAATCACTGCCTGTCTCTTCAGCCTTCAGACAAGTTACTTATTAGCGGAAGCTCATTATGAAACGGATCAGCAGGTCCAGAGATTACATCCGACAGACAAGCTGCTCGTTTTTGATATATTTGTATACTGGTATATTATTCCCTATGAAATAATACAAAATGTATGACAAAAACATGGATGAAAGAGATTATCGGCAATCGGAACCAGCTGTTGCCATCACAGGCCCTCGCTGTGAACGATTTGGGTCGCGCTAAATTTCAGCCACTCAACGCACGTGGGATTGATTTCTACTCACAAACAAAACCCAATTCTGCCAAATTCGCAATAGAACATACAAACATTTGGTTGTTTAGTGGCAATTAGTGATTTCAGTTGCTTCCACCAAGGGCGTTAAAAGAAAAAGATTGGAACGGTGCAGTGTTTGTTTAGAAACGCTTCACGGCATTTAGATTATACGGCCTTACTTATAAACGTTGCTTAAATTTAAATAACGTCACTTAGCACGGCGCAGAACAATTTTCCTTGGTGCACTACTAAATAAAGTCATTTAAAGTTAAGCAGCGTTTATAAGTAAGGCCCTTAATGTATAATTAGATACTTATGTAAGAGGTACAGAAGAAAATAAATGATCTGTCAATGATTCATGTTCTGTAAGAATCTTTGAACTTGGAGTAAATGAAATGAAATAGTTTATTGACCAGATTTGCATCCATTTTACAGAACAGATAAAATATGTATATATAGATTAGATAATATTATTTTAGATT
Source organism: Selenia dentaria (assembly GCA_917880725.1). Classification (NCBI taxonomy): domain Eukaryota; kingdom Metazoa; phylum Arthropoda; class Insecta; order Lepidoptera; family Geometridae; genus Selenia; species Selenia dentaria. The sequence goes on along the minus strand of OU862882.1, from coordinate 8,199,111 downwards.
GATTTAGATTAGATAAAAAAGCACGATATAATAATTATACGAGACGAGGAATTAGACGAGGAAGCGTGAATCACGCAAGTATTTAGTTGAAACAACGTCGTATTAAAATATCATCATCATCTCAGCCGTAGGACGTCCACTGCTGAACATAAGCCTCCCCCATGATTTTCCAAAAGTTGAAAGCGGTAAAATTAAAATACATTTTATTGTAATTGGTAGATACATTAACCTACAACAAATTAGATACCATTAAATGCTTAAAAAAGCAAAGGTCCATAAACGTTTATGATGCCATCCTTTCATTTTACTGCAGTGACACTAAAAAAACAAAGAACGGCACTTCTCGAAGTTTCGCGCTTTGAAAGTAAGAGCATCTGCTCTTATATATGGATCGCGGATCTTAATGTTTTGTCCATTTTCCCTTTCAAGTGCCTACTTTGATATTCAGTGGATATCACTTAATATGGAAGGGAAACGGAAACAGGTCCGGTAAACTGAACTAAAAAGTGTTTTATTTTTGGATGTTAGCTTTTAGATATTTGTGGTTTTACTTAATACTATAGGTACTGTTGTTAATGATGAACAACTTGCCAGTATTTGAAAACTACGTAAGAAGAGTTTAAATCCTGAGGTTCATTATATTCAGCCGACTTTCAAAAATGTAAGAGGTTCTCAATACGTCTGTATTTTTATGTGATCTTATAACTTTTTACCTAGTGAACCGATTTTGATCATTCTTTTTTATTTAAAAGCAGGTGCTTCTCATGTGTTGCCATCTAAATCTGATCGAGATCTGATAAGTAGTGTTTTTTTAAATTAAATATATTTGTTTATCACCGACATTGGGTGTGGAATGGAAGTCTGTTTCAATTGTTTGTTTAAAACGTTGTTATTTTCATAACTAGCTGGTGCCCGCGACTACGTCTGCGCAGGATAAGTACTTTGAGAAGCTTATTATTTCTCCAAGGGCATATCTATCTTTATACCAAAATGTCAAAAAATATGTACATGGTCAAACGCAAATGCTCAATAGTATTATTTGAGTACATTTTAAATACAGTAAACAAATTACATTCAGTTAACAAAAATAACAAAATAAAATTAATCACCATGGAAAAAATCGACATTTTATTTCATCACCCTTGGCAGTATTTGTGTTACATTTCATCACCTTTGACGGTCGCCAAAAACATTTAGTGTATCGAGCTGTCAAATTGACTTGGCTTTTGATTAAGCTATCAGAAACTGACACAAACTTTGACAGAACTGTCATCATTACGATCTTGACGGAGGCCGAGATCTTATTATTTTGTCTATATGGTGTGCCCAAGCATATTACGCTTTTCACCCGCTTGGTGATGGATGATGATGATAATGAAAAGTATCCTATGTGTTATTCCAGCGCCTCATCTACTTCCACACCAAATTTCATCAAAATTGCCCCAACCGTTTGTGCGTTAATGAGTAACAAAGATCCATACATCCACACATCCATACTCACAAACTTTCGCGTTTATAATATAGAAGGATTAGAAGGATTACTACAACCTACACTAAAAGGCCAAAACAAAATAGACGGCAACACTAACCAAGTTAATTTGACATTGCGTACTTTTGTATATACCTAAGTGCTTACTATCTTGAATAAATTAGTTCCACTCCACTTCTATTCCGATTTATCACCAATGGATTAGATTAGCCCTTACAATACAGGTACGTAAGCACAATTTAGGAACTATGACGCAAATGATGCCAAAAATATATACTACTAACCATTTTCGGTAAAGCTTGTTGTTGCCGGAACATCTTCTGTTACGGCCGAGGGCCACACACGAAGAGTTCGTGACGTTCATTCACCAATGAAGTTAGAAATTCTAACAATATAAACGGAAAGTTTGTATGTATGGATGTATGGATGCGTGTAACTCTTTCACGCAAAAACTACTGAATGGATTTTAATGAAATTTGGCATGTAGATAGATAAGGCGCTGGAATAACATATACGATACACTTTCATCATCATCATCACCACGCGGTTATATAATAATATTACAATTTACACACGCGTCCCGCACTAGGAATTCTTGTCGCGAGAGGCATACACACACACTATAACTTAAAAAGTGATTTAAAAAAATGAAATTCATTAATGTCAATTGGCTGACTAATATTATTACATAATGTATTTGTAATTTTGATTTTACTTGTAATTATAAGTATCTATGTATTATGTCAAATATGGACTCTGTCTGAAATAAGAGATAGCACATCAAACATCCAAGACTCGAGGACAATCATTTCATCACATCAATTTAATTATAAATCGCCCTGGTCGGTGATCAAACCTGGGAACTCTTCCACACTTCGAAGGCAGGAGCACTACCAAGTGTGCTAACAGAGTAATCGATTATTAGTAATACTCGAAAGTAACGCGAGTGCCATGTAACGTCAACCTACAATGAGTATATTTTAAAAAAATATTTCTGTCGTCAGCGTAAAAAAATGATCATTCATCATCATTTATGAATTATCTTGTGTCACAGTTGAATTTTAGAGATTATTACGTTGACGTAATGTAACAGATCAGCAGACATTCGCTTGGGATTTATTTCAAAACTCTAAATGTCACCAGCAGGGCTTATTATGTATCTCAGTTGCTAACAAATGTTGATTGAAATCTTGAAAAATGGCTGCTCCATGTCAGTTTTGACAACTTAGTAAGTTGATGACTGGAGCTGACAAAAGTGACATAGAGCCGCCATTTTCTTCAAATTAAATCTTCATTTGTTAGCAACTGAGATACATAATAGCCTTACTTATATGTATATATTTATTTTTAACTAGCCGCGCCCAGTGTGGTGATGCATGATGATGATGAAAAGTATCTTATGTCCTTCGCCGGGCTATAATCGCTCTCCTTGCCGAATTCTTCTAAATCCGTAAAGTCATTCTCAAGTTTTGGCATGACCACGGGAAATAGGGATTCATTTTTATATACTTACTAGCCGGCCCGCCAGCCGCTTCGCTTGCATCAAGAGACCGACAGCAGCTCCACCTACCAGGTAAAATTGTTTTTCAAACCATCCACGAACCCATTGAAATATACACACAAAATTTCATTCAAATATGTCCAGCCCCAGCAAGGAGTTAGGTGACAAACACACGTACAGAAAATGTATTAATATATACATATATCTAGATATATTAAGATATATATCTAGATAGAGAATACGGTTACAGAAATCAGCAGGACACATACGTACCTCAGTTGCAATCAAATGACGATTAAAATGTCTGCTCCATGTCAGCTTTGCAACTCGAGTAAGCAAAAATTTTAGTTAGTTGACTGACAACTGACAAAAGTAACATAAAGCTGTCAATTATTTAGATTTCAATCCACTTTTGATTGCAACTGAGATACATAGCCCTGCAGGTTACTATTTTCAACCTTCGAAAAAGAGTAGGTTTTCAAAACGACGCGTATTTTTTTATTTTATGTTTGTTACCTCATAACTTTCGACTGGGTGAACCGATTCTCAAAATTCTTTTGTTTGAAAGCGCATATATACGCATAGAGCGTGTCGATACCCAAAAGTATAATTTTACCAACAAATCGCTTTCAAACATTCCGTTTACAATAATTCTGTATAACCATATTTATTCTGTGTTTGTATATACACCAATTTGTAACATTTCTCCGTAGAGTGAGGTAGAAAGATCCTTCGTTTACGCATTTCTCACTACTTAGCTAAGCTTGAATGACATACCGACTATTTGTTTATTTAGGTAGTTTACGCCAAGGCAAAGTAACTATAATATAAGTTGCAGAAAAGAAAAAAGTACAACAAAACCAACGAAGGTCACCGACATAAGATAACCCAGTTGAAGTGTAACTTTAATAAGGTTAAGTTGAACGAAACTCAGAACAGAGGCCGTAGCACAAACAATTTGCGAAAATGTATTCGTACCGAAAGCGTCTACATGGTATGCTTCAGCATACAAACTATGAGGTATCTGTGTCACAGTTGACATAAAGATAAATGACGGTTTGTACTGTTTGACGTGAACGACACGTTACGTTACACTTACGTAGTTACTCGTGCTAGGCCTACAGTGCAATGATCAATTGAACAGCTTCACTGAAGGTATTAATTTAAAAAATACTTACCCAGGTATTAATGAAACTACCATCTCACAAATTGCTCCGGAAAACATCATTACAAAATTCACTCCCTACGATAACACGTGACATGAATTAGTATCTCACAGTTCATAGAACTTCGACACTTTACGTAGATAGGTATATATCCGCGTTGTTTACTCACAATGCGAGCAGGCATGAGTCAAGAAAGTCATTACGTTATCATGCCTAGATGCGTGTCTTGGAGAAATGGATGCACATACCATCGAGTGGTAGTAACTGTAAAGTAATCTGTGCTAACAGTAAGTACCGAGGTAAGTAGTTACTGACAACGGGGCCTCGGCTCTTATCGGCGGCGTGCCAACCGGCATTGTCTCTGTGACCGCAATCAATAAACATTCTATAACTTAAACAATTCCATCTGAAAATAAACAGTATGTGAAAGCTTAGAGGCTTCTGTAGTATTCTATATATTCTATCTCTAGCTTTGGTTCAATTTTAAATACTGGTGTAACGCCCATTACAATTAAACCAGACTATTTCACATGTATTCCTTAACTTGAAACTCAAATCTATAGGTACCAACTACATTCAACTGAATTTGCAGTATGCTAACATTAGCTAAATAACAATTGCATTAAAGCCTACATAAACACCACATCAGTAACATTGGAAAGTTCTGTTCAAACGTAGACAAATTTCACAAAAGTAACTTTACAGTAAGCAGACCACACAGAAATATACTCAGCCTATAACTATCAGCCTTAATACATATATCTAAGTATTTTGCCATCTTACTTACTCTGACAAAATCACCAAGTAACCGACTAAAAATCCTAGCGATTTCTTCAGGTAGCATCTCCGACGCCATCTTCTAGGCGGGAGAATGCCATGCTCTTCTTTAGCTGTCGCGGAGGCTACGTCAGACCTCGTGATGGCCTCCATCTTGGACTCGTGGAAGTACTTCAGTTCACGTGCTTGATGCCATGTTTGACTAGCGGAAGTGGTGGTTTTTTTCTTTTAATTGTCACACTAGAACTTCGTTCTAAGCATTATTGCACATCCACTTTTAAAATATCAGCTGCCTATCCTTATTCCAGATGTGGCACTAAGGTATGTGAATTGCTTCCCTATATTAGCTTTGTTAAGTGTTATGGCTGCCTGACTCTAACCTTAGTTGGGAATCGTGATACAACCACCTGTCCTACAACCTGTACACCAACCTCCATCGCCTGATAGGACTACGACATGGTACATACCCCTTTGTGCCCGTTACGGCAGCAGTATACTTTTGCTCACTTTGCATACTTTTTATTCCTTAGCCAGCTTTTACAACTCCGACTTACGAATATAGAGTAGAAGGCCTAACTTAATAAAGCAAGAACTGTTAGGCTTTCTTTATCTAGCAGGGTACAATGTAGAGAAGAACGTCAGTACCAATAATACCAGGTACTTCCACAATTGAATACGACGTACTTAAGCTGGTACCATTTGTCGTTATTTTATCATTTAAGTAAAGTTATTTTATCATATATCTAAAGTTATTATAATATCATATATCTTAGAGAACCTAACCTAAGATAACATATGCAACTCCGCCCTTTAATCCTAGTCCGTTAGTTGTGGTTTAGAATCCAGTTAGCATTTCTAACGGCAATAGAAATAGAAATACTAATTGATAAGTCACAACATACGTATATCTATTTATAAATCGACAATTTACCGAGTAAGAGCTGGACCGACCAGCCCGGAGGTAGAATGTATTGTCCAACAAATAATGTTCCGCTGCTTGAGGCTGTGAAATTCTAAGAGTATAATCGTAAGTTCAGTAATCGTTTATGTCGATCTTGAGTGTTGATGCGGCTGGCGGTGTCGTCGCGAATTCGATTTATAGCTGGACAAGGCACAAGGCGGCCCGTTGTGCCACAGTTGTGCGATGGTTCGGTTCCGCCTCTTTACCAGGCCAGGACGCAGGGCCAGGGCTATCTCCACGCGATATCGCTGCTAACGAACTCGTTTGCTCTACTATAAAATCTTATTGACATTTGTATCACAACAGAGTTACGATTGCCTTGATAGGACCGTACTTTATCGCCGTGCAGCACGCTCTTTGTCCGCTAGAATGTACGGAACAATTTGTGAGATTTTGATAACAATTAATTGAACTAAAGACAAGGGCCACAGGGCTTTTGGAATAAACAATTGATATGTAGAAGTGGTACCAGCTTGAATATAGAGCGCAAAAGCGTATATTGTATATTTAGTTGCTATGTTTCATTGGAAGAACAAAATGTAGGTACGAGCATTGTACGCAATCAAGAAAATTTCTGGGTGTTTTCATATAATTAATTTAATTATCAAGGACAACATTTACTCTTGAATCAAACTTCACACTAATATTAAAAGCCAAAAGTTTATGAGATCGTTTGTTACTTTTCGCACAAACGGAACGTGGACCAAATATATAAGAAATTGGAGGAAGATTAAGAGGCGCTGAATTAACTCATAGAATACTTTTCATCATCATTATCCATCAACACGCGGGTGTAAAATCGCGGGGTGCAGCTAGTAATATACAATTAATAGTAATTAATTGATATATATCAGTATTATATATAAATATTACTTATTAATATGACTTTATTATTATTGAATACGTACTTTAAAAGACTACTGCTACATTCCAAAATAAATAAAGCCATCTACCGAGAAGAAGCTGTTATTACATTGTTAGGGTTTCCTAATTTATACTCATGAAGCGTTTTACTTCTAAATATAATTACTATGCGTATGCATATATGGTCGTCTGCTAACTAGCCCTAACGCGATATACTTAGTCATAACGAGATTATTTTTTTTAGAGTCGAAGCGATCTAGTCATACCTGCTGTCTAGTCATATTGAGATGTAGTCTTAAAGCTCCTAACCCTTTTTTTTTGAGGATGGGAAATGCTGTGCACTTCTCTTCCGCTAAAGAGGTGACGGAAGGGGGCGTGTGGGACGCAAATATACAAAACCCCTCCCAAACAGTCACCATCTCGCCCCTGCGATATATAGGCCCGAATCGATCTTAACCGGACTTCAGCGCCTGTGAATGGATGACCTTACTCACTAAGGCCACCCCCTAGACGTGTGGAGCCGTGCCAGTGCCCCTGACTCTGCACCAGTGACTCCACTAAGGAGTAGGTAAAAAGCGTGCGAACTGCCTCCTGTGTTCCTCCGCCCGACTGCGCCAAAGCTCCTAACTCTGCGTACTTATTATGGATCTCATTGCTGTGCCTGTCCCAAAAGAGTTGGAGATACAGTGCGAGACTCTTCAATTCAAGAGTGAACAGGTATCATCATCAAATCATCATCACTTACATCCTAAAGCCGGAGCACAAACAATTTGCGAAAAAGTATTCATCGTAAATGCCAATGCGTCACGCGTCAGCTAACAAACTATGAGTTGTCTGTGTCTCAGTTGCTCTAGATAAATGACAGTTTCACGTGAACACGTTACGTTACACTTACGCAGTTATTCGTGGTAAGCTCACTGGTGAGAAACAAACGAAAGTTTATTAAGAACTAGTGTCCGCTCGCGACTTGAATTCGTGTGGAATAAGGTTATCGCGATCCCTCCGGAAGTCCCCGTTGGATCGGGATAAAAATTGCCTGTTTTAATTCCGGGTACAAACCATCTCCACTCCAAATTCATCCAAATCCGTTCAGCCATTTCTTCGTGACTGAGTAACAAACATTGATACTTTCACGTCTATACCTAATATTGGTGTGATTCAAAATCAAATCTAATCTGTATAGGCCTACGGCGACAAATTGTCATTTTACATGCATTTTTTCTTATGTCTATCAGAAATCAGAACTCATTTATTGCATAAACTGTACAGATAATGGTGGTATATCAATAGTTACTTAGTATCAACAGTAACAACAACTTATTATCAATTTACCATTATCGGACATACAATATTACACTATGAACATTAGTAGTATTCCAACTTAAACTAATTACTAGCGAAACTGATCTATACGTAAAAATGTTGATCACAAAAGTCACATTTACACATTGCATTACATTGCAACAATTAGAAATAAAAATAATAAAAAAATGTAATGAGATAAAAGAGATAATATTGTAATGTCATTTATATTTAATTAGGTAAACGATATTTTATCATTAAACACTTGACCGTTATTTGAAGCTTACTTGATTGAGAGAGGCGTACCTAGTTTTCCGTTTCTATTCCCCTCTCTTTTGCTTTTAGCAATGTTTCTCTCTCGCACATCCGATCTCCCACCAGGCTTGCCGACCGACCCCGAGGTGTGTTCGGTATGGCTTGGGTTTTACTGAATCATTGGCGTCAAGTTTTCCGTCGACGGCGGTCGTCGTCAGCTACGACTATAATTATACTGCAAATTTTTAAAAAGTAATCTGTACCTATCGAAGTGTTCTAAGTGAGACTCCTTCTATATCGGATAAACTGTAAGTACAGACTTCTTAATACCTTAGCAGTGAACAAATTGGTAAAGTAAAATTATTATAACGGTGTTACCGTTCGTCTTTACCTTTTTCAAATATAACTGCATGCTTTTAAAGTAATGCAAGTTACCCTCTTTGTATGTTCTTCTACAATTGTTTTGTGCTTTAATATTGTAACAAATTTAATTAGTTTTAGAAGAAATTGGAAGTTCCTACCCACATACTTACATTTTTTTCTTATAAGTACGGTTGACTTTTTAGTGACGTTCAACGTATTAAGTACTAAAAACATTATGACGTTTATTGAAAGGAACTTTTGAATATTCGGCACCTTGTTTGGGAATCGATTTGATACTTGCCTTTATTAGGATGGAAGACCCAAGTGATGTTACCGCGGGACCGGTTCCGGGGCCATCGGGTCTACAAAGGAAAAGGACTACATCGCGCCGAGAGCGACGTGCGAGAACCAGCTCATCTTCTTCTAGTGAAGGTAGTAGTTCAAAATTATCTTCATCCTCGTCGTCTGATGGGTCGACTCGTAAAAAGTTACAGCATCACCGCCGTAACATTAAAAAAAGGGGGAGGGGCAAACGTAATCGCAAGGATGATTTGCTTTACAAATTATCTTGTGAAGTAAGCGAACTTCGTAAACGTTTTTATGGCGATGATAGCGGTATAGTCAAACCGAGTACGTGTCTTACAGACCCACCTTGTAATTCAACAAAAGTGCATTGTACACATAATGATGACGAAATATCTTTATTAGATAATCAAGATTATACGTCATTTTGTGACCACGAGGTGGAAGGTGAACAAAGTGAACAATTACAGGACCCTAATAAATTTAACTTCGATATTCAGGTTAAATTAAAAAAACTTTCCATGCCTAAGGCCTCTGAAAATTACCTCAAATTGTTACACGATATTCAGCGTTTCAATACAAGTGAGTGGTGTGAGGTTAGGTACTCCGAAGTGCAGAAATTGTATAACCACACTCCTGGCTTTGTAGAATTAGACGTTAATGAAGAAATCAAATCTTATGATTCTCATCAATACTTGGCTTATGCTGATAAAACGTACGGTGCCCTGACATTTTGTTTACTCAAGCAGCGGGAAGTATTACAAAGCACTATGTCGGATCTTATTGCCTGGGCCCGAAACAAAGGCAGTGTAACTCCGGATTCACTGCATGAGAAGATTGTTGAACATTTCTCTGAAGGAGGAGAATATCACAGGGTGTCATCTGATATGCTTCAGCTTATTTGTGGTCATCGCGCAGAAACCGTACAAATGCGTAGAGATGTAATAACTTATTCTGTTCGAGACCCTTTATTTAAATCTTCCCTTCGCAAAATCCCACCCTCAAGTCAACATCTTTTCAATGCCGAACAACTAACATTGGCTTTAGAAAAGGCCGGGGGCGTTAAAAAGACATTCTTTCCTCCCAGTGGAACCGATGGCTATAAAACAGCTTCGCAAGCTATTAGCAAGAGAGCCACTCGCTATCCCACGCAGGGGTCAGCTAATTATACAGTACTCTCGCAGGGTGCTCCACGATTATATTGCACTTCGCCGTACTCGGGCCAGCTTCCGCAGAACTGTGGACACAGCCGATCCTCGCAGGGTCGAGGACATAACCATCCCTCGCAGGGAATTGGTAATAGCAACCATTTTGTGGCACGTGGTCCTAGTCACAACACACGGGGTTCCTTTCGATCACGTGGAAGTCACCAACGAGGTAATAGACAAGAACCGAACATATATAATAGAAAGCGTACTGCAGCCCATGATTACCACGCAGGTAATAATAAAAGAGGAAAATTCTGACTATTTCAAAGCAGGCCAGTTGAAACATTATGTCGATCATTGGAAGAGACTGGGAGCACCACATACCTTACTTCGCATAATAAAGGGTTATCGCATACCATTCTCCAGGAAACCTCCTCTGGTCCTACCCAATGTAAAGAGTCCGTTCGAAACGAGACAATCCAGGGAGATGTCTACTATCATTGCCCAAATGATAACTCAAAGGATTCTGGAGGTAGTTCCACGCTCCCCGAGTTTTGTATCGACATTGTTTCTGGTCCCCAAGGGCGACGGCACCAGTCGACCAATTTTCAACCTGAGAAACTTAAACAAATTTGTTCACACAGAACCATTCAGACTCATAAATATCTTTCGTGTCCCAGGCTTTCTACAACCAAGAGATTGGCTTTGCAAAGTAGACTTTTCTCAGGCTTACTTCAATTTGGCAATATCCCCGGCACACAGACTCTTTCTACGTCTGAATTACAAAGGAAAGTTACTACAAATGACCTGCCTTCCATTTGGTCTCAGCACAGCACCAAAAGTGTTCACATCACTGACGAATTGGGTCGCACAAACGTTAAGACAAGAAGGAATTCGGATACTGGTCTATTTAGACGATTTTTTAATAGTGCACCAAAACCATCAAATGTTACAAGTACATATTCAAATAGTACTAGACCGCCTACACTACTTGGGATGGCGGACGAATCTCCAAAAGTTGGTCATATTACCCTGAAAAAACCTAGTATATCTGGGTATTCTATGGGATCCGTGGCTAAACGAGAGATCTCTGACAGACGAAAAAATCTCGAACATAAAAGAGAAGGTTTTCGATTTCCTACGCAGGGGCACATCGACTTTGGAAGCCCTGCAGAGTCTGGTGGGCATGTTAAACTTTGCCAGTTTTGCTGTGCCCAAAGGCCGACTTCACTTCCGAAACACATTAATGTTCCTCAACAAAATCCTGACAAAAGCCACAGTCAGTGCATATATACTTCCCGAAGAGGTAAGAGAAGACCTAATGTGGTGGCTGCTGAATTGTCATCGGACATCCCCGATTCACTTTCCACCACCGTCACATTTTCTGACCACAGACGCATCAGACATTGCATGGGGTGCTCGGGTAGACGGTGCCACACTGTCGGGACCATGGACAAAACACGAACAGCATCTCCACTGCAACCAAAAAGAGATGCTAGCTATACACAAAGCCTTGAAAGAAAAAGCGTCACTTATGAGCAAATCAACGGTCTTAATACAGTGCGACAACAGAACTGTAGTGGCATATCTGCGAAACGAGGGGGGAACCAGGTCACTACCCCTGTTACAGTTAACAAAAAACGTGTTTCATATCCTAGACCTATACGAAATAAATTTGAAAATCCAATACATTCCGGGGAAGTACAACAGTCACGCAGACCATCTATCACGCCATCGGTCTCCACCAGAATGGCATCTTCTACCACGGTGCACAGAAAACATTTTCAAAAGATTCGGGGTACCAATGATAGACCTGTTTGCATCAGAACGAGCGAAGGTGATCGTGAATTACGTGTCACTAGACCAGAACGATACTCACGCGCTGTACCACGATGCGTTCTCCCGAACCTGGAATTACCCTCTAGCTTGGGTGTTTCCACCACCTTACCTGATACCCAAAGTGTTAGAGCACCTGAACACGGCGTCCGGTGTGTTCCTCTTGATAGTTCCGAGATGGGAGAGAGTGTTTTGGATACCAGATCTAAAAGCCCGTGCGCTAGCATCTCCGTTCACAATCGAGAAACTTCATTTACACCTGATAGACACGGTAACCGGTCTCCCACCACCCAAAATCCAAGAGATGATATTGGAAGTATGGAAATGTGGGGGTGGTCGCAGAATTTAACAGAATGGAATGAAACTCAGTTACAGCTTCTTCAATCTTCATGGCGTCCGTCTACCATAAAAACATACAGGGTAGCTTGGAAAAGATGGGTTAAATGGACTGACAAACATAAATTAGAAGCATTAAAACCAACAGGCCCAACTTTAGCTCGCTTTCTTGCAGATTTGCATATTATAGACGGTCTGGCCTATAACACCATTTTACTCCACAAATCTGTAGTCTCTACCTAATCGAACTGTGACAACGCCGGTAAACTAAGTTCTCACGTCTTAGTCAATCATGTCCTAAAATCCATAGCATTGAAAAAGCCAGTGCCTATTAAACCCGCAATTTGGAACATAGATAAACTTGCCTCATTTATAAGTAGCTATTCATTAGACGAAAACAGCATCTTTGCCACCTGTAGGCACACAGCAACATTATTACTTCTTTGTTCTGGCAGGAGAGTTCACGATTTGACTCTGTTAGCTGTAGACTCAAAGCACCTATGTGTAAATAATGACTGTTTGATATTATGGCCTATATTTGGTTCCAAGACAGACACTGCAACTTACAGGCAATCGGGCTGGAAGTTGTCATCTAACCCTACCAACAAGAACTTGGATCCCGTATTCTGGGTCAAACGAACAATATTTCTGCTGGAAGGAAAACGTAATTCAGGAGCTTGTACAAATCTCTTCCTAAATATCAGAGGAAAACCAAAGGCTGCGTCTCGCACTGTTATCGCTGGATGGATCAAATCCTTGTTGTTAGAGGCAGGAGTAGTAGCCTCACCGGGTAGTCTTCGGTCTGCCGTTGCCTCAAGGAATTGGTCTGACAATTATCCTTTAGATGAGGTTCTCTCTCGGGGTAACTGGAGATCACAGAGTACTTTTGCCCGATTCTATTGTAAAGAGGTTATGCCAACCAATAATAGTTGTGGGGTTACGCAATTGTTCAACCCAATCATCTAAATAATCACGATTTTGTAAGCTTATGTATCATAAATACAGTGATTTGTTTTACTCCTGGATTAAAAGGAAGTAATTAATAAGCCCTTTTTGTTTGCAATAATTACCTAATTGTATCGTTGATTACAGAATTGGTTTAAAATTACAGCATAGGACACCTATTGTTTATTAAATAATTCTACGACTACCTGCACATCTATTGTTTTAATGACGTATCTACTAATTATTATAGTATCTTTATATTCGATAATTACATACTTGCCTAACAATCTTGTGAACATTCACATTGGCGTCATTTCCCACCAGGCGATAACAAACACGTCTCAATCAAGTAAGCTTCAAATAACGGTCAAGTGTTTAATAGCAGTGTTTTACCTGAAATAAAACACATATTAAATACTTACCTTATTTGAAGCTTACAGTTTAAATCCTGCCTGGTGATTGTCGACTCAATGATTCAGTAAAACCCAAGCCATACCGAACACACCTCGGGGTCGGTCGGCAAGCCTGGTGGGAGATCGGATGTGCGAGAGAGAAACATTGCTAAAAGCAAAAGAGAGGGGAATAGAAACGGAAAACTAGGTACGCCTCTCTCAATCAAGTAAGCTTCAAATAAGGTAAGTATTTAATATGTGTTTTATTTCAGGTAAAACACTGCTATTAAAAACTCTTCGATAGTATAGTAGCACTTAGATTTCAACAAATTAAACAATTTCCTTTTAAAACACTGTTTTAAACTATCACGGTTGTTCACTAAAGTTATATGATTATTAACGGGATATTTACCGTGGTAAGGTTGTGGAATGAGCTCCCGATATTTCGGCGCAGTTACATGCACCATGTTCACGGGAAGACTGAAGAATGCGGGTGGTTGGTCAAAAAGTTTAAAAGTTAGGTGCAGACATAACGCTCTACCCTCTTTCTTAGTCTTTTGCTACGGTTATCACTTCTTCAGTCTTCCCGTGAACATGGTGCATGTAACTGCGCCGAAATATCGGGAGCTCATTCAACAACCTAACCACGGTAAATATCCCGTTAATAATCATATAATTTCCTTTTAATCTACAATCGGAACGCGACCACGGCTGAGAAGATTCGGCAAGAAACTCAGCGCGCTTGTATTTTTACATATTTTATTTTATCGCCAATAATAAATCGATAACTTGTGTGTACTGCACTGCACATAATCATATATTGTGTTTTATACATCAAGTGACTAGTCGGGCAAGTCGTGGGCCTGTGGGCAGTCCTGCCCATGATAATTACAGTGCCACCCAAAGCTTAGAACTGAAGCTGTGAGCTCATCGCCACGTTACATTCATCGCATTTGCCCTGTAATTTGACTTGCTATGGTGCCCTTCCGGTCTGATCACAGTAACGCTTGGGCACTTCTGCTTCGCGACTTCCAGCAAAGTCAATCATTTAATTTTGAGAAACTGGCCGACCATGTAGGGAAACATTTTTTTACCAAAAATGAAACCAACTTCCGCACTAAAAACAGAGTGAAATAACTTGTTGAAGTCGGTAACTGATAGTTCAAAGGTACCCATTATCACAATATTGTGCGCATGGTAACGACTTTGACAAGTTATTTCAAACTTTTAGTGTTGAAAATCATCGGTTAAAGTTTTTGGTAAAATTAAATTTTCACCCTTTTTAGGACTTTTTGGCACTTATTGCTACTTCCGGGATCGATTGCCATTCACCATCAATAAGGATATTATCAAGATAGGCGAAACACTTTTCAGTTATTGACGTGTAACTCAAAAACCATTTAACCGAATTTGATGAAATTTAAATGGAACCACTTCGGAAATATAATCTTTCAAAATAAAAAAAAGAATTTTAAATCGGTATACAAATAGGGGAGAAATCGGCGATCATACATAAAAACATACAGTTGAACATAGAACCTCCTCCTTTTATGAAGTCGGTTAAGAATCCACGTTAATTTTGTGTCAGCCCTGGTGGAGTGTAAGCTCTGCGAATTAGTATAGAGAAGATTGAACACAAGAGGTGTCGGGTTTCGAATGGCCGCCGGCACGGTTGTAGAGCCTCGACCCGACACGACACCGCGTGGTACGGCTTGATATTTATCCCTATTCAATAACTCAAATGAAATATTAATTACAGGGAGAGAGAGCACAACGCAGCAAACGCAGAAGACTGACATTCAGCAAAAATATATCTAGTAATTACCTACGTGCGTAATATAAGAGTAAATTCTGCATGAGGAAAGCATTATATTTCAGCAGACTCGTAAAACGTTAGCAAAATCTGCTTGAGTTTTCTTTATTTTTCCAATTTTCACTTGTCGTTCGTTTTGAGGGTTCTATAATTCAAAAGGTTTGTCCTTTTAGGATAGGATCACTTTGTTGTCCGTCTGTCAGTCTGTTCGTCTGTACATCTGTCTGTCTGTCTGCCAAGACCCTTTTCTCAGGAAAGCGTAGAGGTATCAAGTAAAAATTTATATCAACTAGGTACTCGGGCCAACGGTCTTTTTCAGCTGTAAACAATCAAACTTGTAAGCCAGCGCTCCTATTTTTATCAAAACCGCATATTTTCGCATATTTTGCGATTGCACAAGGGAATCAAAACTTATAGGATACTTCCCGTTAACCTGAAATCATAAATTTGGCAAGAAACAATGTCAAATAGCACATAATTATCAAGAAAAAATATGTAACTGTAAATTTGAATTTTATTAACAAAAAAGCAAATTTGCAGCGCATTTTGTATGAAGGAGAAAACGTGTAACTGGTAATATGTATGTCATTTTATTTAAAACAAATGCAAATTTACCCATATATTATTTTCAATTGGTTCTATCTAGGTCCTGTCCCTGCCCTGTCTAGGGATTTAACGGCAAAGTTAAGTTTGTTCTTTAACCTATATGTCTTTCACTTACGGCAATCATGTTAGATTATTTCGTAATGTACGTACCGAACCTTCGGTAGGCGAGCACAAATCGCACTTGGATGTTTTTATATGTATACGTTTCCTCCCTCGAATATGGGTTTTGAGATGTTTGCATATATATGGCACATTATTTTTTTCCTTATAAGTCATAAAAAACATTCAAAACATTTTTGAAAAGCAACGGAATCGGAATACAAGAGAACACTATGGACATGAACAAAATTCACTAAACAGTAAGCAGTAACTAGTAATCATTATGCTTTTTTTTCTCTTACTATATTTTTCTGGTATTTTTATCCATGATTCATAGTTTCTATGTTTTCAAAACTTATGAAACACATATGATTCACACTTATTTATACATCTTTAACTTTTTTTAATGTTAGTTCGCGCTAGTACTGGACCCAGTAGAACAGTACTAGCGCGAACGCAGCCGGGTGCGCACGTACTCCATGAAGAAGTGGCCCGGACGGTCACGAAACTGGTCGAGATATTTGACTATACCTAGCGCGTAAGTTAAACCGTCTCAATCTTTAACTTTTCACACATTATACTGATCTTTCATTATCCATTTCTAATTGGAATTGCGTACCTCATACCTTTTTTTGAATCGCATATGGGACAGCTAGAGTCTAGCTCAGTGTTTCTTAACATTTTATAAAATTTCCGAACGCTAACGAATAAAGGGTTTTTATGCTTCACTGTTGGCTTTGAACAAATGTATGTATAGTTGGCTATACATACATTTGTTCAAAGACAACAGTATCTAAGTATTTGACTAAAATTCTTTATTACAAAGATAAGTAGGTATAGGTATATACATATTATATTTATGCTATGTTTGTGACTCCATACCTTTTATTCATTCTGAAACCTTGGTTCAGTTCTCAGTATCAGTATTTCTCGAATATTTTTGAAAGTGATTGCACTTTGACTCCAAAAATCTTCAAGATTAATTCCTGTTTCGAAAGAGGTACCTTTCAGTTTGTTTGTCTTCGCGGACCGCTTCGGATGCCACTAGGAGGAGGGACCACTAGTGGTCTGCGGACCACAGGTTAAGAATCACTGTTGAACACTGTGACCGATGTAGTGGCCGTTTATGATCCCAGTCCATAGGCTTAGAATAACTACCTATGATACTGGGACCTCTCTTCTATCACCAAATGAGGGTTGGGTTTTTTGCAATTTTGAAAAAGTCGGATACTTATCTCGAAAACCGAAGGACTTTTACTGGACGCCACAACCTGTAAACATCTGTGATAACATCAGACTTATATAATGATATGAGTCTGATAGCCCAATGAGGCACGTGTCCGCCGAGAGCTTGCAGACATCGCTGCGCACTCGCCCTGAAGAGGAGCATCTCACATGCTTCAAAACCGACGTGACGTTTTCGATCCTTAACGTGAGTATGAACTGTTTTAAAGTTATAGAGCATGTATATGACAAAAAACGTAAAGTACAAACACATTCTTCAAAACTAGGTAACCATTTTTCGGAGCTATTTATATATTGGGAGTATTTTGTCTCCTAACTAATCTAAACAAGAATCTGCTTTCGATCTTTCCATCCACAATCATTCGTTATCTAAACTACATAATATTATACTTAAATGTAAAAAAGGGCGAGTGAGTGAGAATGTGAAACTTTGTTTGTTATTTCATCATGATGAATGGCTGCATGGATTTGGATGACCCCATCCTCATCCCCCTTATCCCATATATTTAACCTATGGTTAAACACATGTACTTTTTATCGTCATTTAACGGTTATTTTCTAAGGGATCACGATAACCGTATTCCACGAGAACGAAGCCGCGGTCAAATGCTAGTAAGACATAATAAGACTTGCCAAGGGATCCAAAATAGCGGTTTCATGCAGCCATATAGGATAGGTACTAGTTAAAACAAATAGTGGCAAAACCATTCGAGTGGGGAATTCACGATTGAAGACCATTCTATTAGTAAGAATGCTTGTATCTTATGTATAGGAAATTTAAAATCTATATATATATATATATGAATTAATTCCTATTTCTTTTGGTCACGCTATAACTTGAGAATAGCTTTACTGATTTCATTCATCTTTTTTTAAAATGTTTTCTAATACTTAATAGAAAGTATTAGAAAAATTACATTAAAAAATCTAAAAATATTGCAGGTTATGGCGAGGCCGAAGGCCGAGCCTAATACGCGAACTAAGTCGCGGGCAGTAGCTAGTTACCTATATATAAACGTTACAGAATTCGCCCTAATTACATTATACCTACATGAAAAATACATAGGTAAATGATTCAAATACTGTATGCCAAAAAACAACTGAAACTAAGTACATACTAGATAGGTTACAATAGGTGCTACGATTCTTTCACCCATTCGCCGATGTGAAATTCAGGCTGAGCGATTTTTTGATTAAAATTGAATTTTATCGATATGATGAGATACCAGTCTGCTAATATTTCATAATAACATAATATTACAACCACAAATCTATAATCAAAAAGATCGGATACAATCTATTACGCACGCCCGACGCATGCCCCTTTCGTTCGCATGATAGCAATTACTGGCGCACTCATCTCCGGGGCTCCAAGAGAACACGGTAAATTAGCAAAAAATAATCACTGAACACAGCCAGACTGTAGATTAATAGCAGTTACCCGATGTACGTGTCTCGGAAGTCCTTTGAAAGATGCCGCGCGATGCAAGTGCAGTCAGCGCACGCGCAATTTTTCATGTGAGATTATCTACGCCGCATAGCAAGAATCTTTGAGTTGGACATAGACGTAACATCTCTTTAGAGGCGTAGCATTTGCATTCATTTTGTTTGGAATTAAATCGCACAAATAATGGAACACAATTTGAACTTGTCATCATACCATTGAGCACGTAAATAAATTTGTAAGAAGTACAGCAGGGCCTCGATAATCCGAACCCCAGCTAATCCGAACGCCTCCATAATCCGATCTTCGTCGCCCTGTACCTCTGCGCAACCGCCGTTTCTCACAGTTTCTGTCTCTTAATGCCACACAGTACATTATAGGAACCAGTTGCAAGGATTCCACATACAAAAGCTGTATCTTGCTTAAACAGAGAACAGATGCACTTCGCCCATCATTCTGAGACAAAGTTGTCAAGTATCATGTGCCTGTCCTTTCACCGACACCCATCAAGCCGAACCACAGTAATACGAACATTTTTTTACGATAGAAACAGGAAAGGTGACTGTACTTACTTCCCAGGACGAACTCGTTCACAAAGAGCTCTACTTACTGCTACTTATACTTACTTAGCACCGTAAATGTGTAAATACGTAAACCTGGAAAGAAACTTTATATACCTGACATGTCATCTCTAAGAGTTATTATATCACCTTGATGGTGCAGGGTTATCTTGAGTAAGACGTTTGTTTGTTTTAAAAGACAAAGATGGATTGTATTGATCAACGATAGATCGTCGGTTGGTACCTTCGTTATTTAATTTAATAAAAACTCGTGTCTAGTTATTCTGTATTCGTACCTACCTAATCAAAAAAAACCGTAAGTTGTACTCATGCACTGAGGGCTCCGTACATTAAAAAAAGCATCTAACACTATTGATTTAAGAGTCTAACTAACGACAAACTAGGACAAACTTTCCCGTTCGATCCGTAGATACGGCTATTGTACAAACCGCGAACAATACATTTGTAATAGGGAATTAACTGTTTTGTTATATTCATAGATTAATCAGACTATATCTAAAGTTATGTAAACCCTTCCCTTACCATTATATACTTAAAACAAAAGGTTTCATTCACAAAGTGACGTAAATTTAAGTGCGCATATTTACGGTTTTTAGATTTTTTGCCTTTAGATTTTAGATTTTTTGAAGTTTAGCACAAAGTAATATTACATTAGTAATATTACTTTGTGCTAAACTTCATGACTCTAGGTCAAGGGGATTAAGTACTCTATAGGTATTGGTTTCCTAGTGAAATCACAAAAAAATTAGACATAATGCGGTCATACTCGTATCTACTCGTATTGACCGCGTTGGTTTACAAGTTAGATTTTTTACAGCTCATAGAAACCGTAGTTTGATATAAATTTCAATTTGATACCTCTACGTGTTTCTGAGAAAAAGGATCTTGACAGACAGACAGAAGGACAACAAAGTGATCCTGTACGGGTTCCTTTTTCCTTTTGAGGTACGGAACCCTAAACACGCAGTGGCTCAATTAGGTGCTCAACTACATGAAAATACGCCAAATAGATATACCTACTCCCAGCTGAAATGTGAACAACTCAAACTGGGATGTAAAATTTTAGCTCATTTCGATACGACTACTGGGACTCGAGTCTTTCTCTCAAAGAGGAGAAAATAGATCGTGATCTACAACGCGGGCCCAATGCGGCTTACTGCGAGAGCCTCTAGTGTCTATAGTGTCGAAGCGATCACCCCTCGATTGATCATGTATTAATTATATAATATTAAAGCCATCTTAATACTCTTAGTGCGTCCCTTATATGGGAAGCGCTCGTAGCGGAGCTCGACTTGGCGATCTTATCCGATCAACAACTTAAGCAGCACTTGCTGCGGTCAGGACTTGGAAGGGTGACCGCTAGTGGCATTATTCAACTGAGCGCTTCCGTGCTTCGGAGGGCAAGTTAAACCGTCGGTCCCGGTTGTTTGTCTTAGTACAACAGTCGTTAGGCTATGTCGAAGGCCTTCGGGCGGCCTGAAGACTTCGACATGGGTTGACCACTAACCTATCCACCAATCCGCACTGGGCCCAAGTCCTCTCTCTGAGAGGAAGGCTCGAGTACTAGCAGTGGGAACAAAATGGGCTGATTATAATATGATTGTGAATACTCTTAGGATTTGCTGCAGTTCAAAATGTTTGCGTTATGCCAGTACCTCAATTAAAAAAAAGTAGAACAACTAACAAGTGAAAAAGACGTAACGAAATGCACCGCTAACACGTTTCAGTGAAACTGCTTTTGTTTAGAAAGAATTTTGATGATCAAGACACAGCTTATTGTAAAATTTGTAAGTTGAGAAAATAATAACTTAAAATAAAATAAACAAATATCTAATCTACATTATATTAAAAATTAACCCCTTTTTTCCTGTTACCGCTATAACATGAGAACGGATGTCACAATCTCGCTAATACATTTTGTTGTGTTATTTATTGTTAGGAGAAGGTTCTTATGATAGCAAAACCAACGTTATGGCAAGGCCGAAGACCAAGCCTACTAATCCAACGAAGTCACGGGCAGTCGTTAGTCTATATCTATAAAATGAACCCATATTTCTCCTGGTCACTCTATAACTTGAGAACGGGTTTACCGATTTCGTTCATCTTATTTATAAATGATATAATACTTCGTAGAATATTCTTACATTAAAAAAAAATGAATTTAAGAAAAGATGGAACGTAATGACAAGGCCGAAGGCCGAGCCTACTACGCGAACGAAGTCGCGGGCAGTCGCTAGTAATAAAATAAAATAGTTGAGACATTTTTCATTATCTTTTAGTTGAAAATGGTTGAATTTGACATTATCATTTAAAACTACTCAAACACAAACAACAAACCCAATCACAACTTATGTCCAAAAACGTTATGTAAAATTTATAGGTTAGATTAAGCAGGTACTTACGCGAGGCGTGTTTCTAAGCATTTAGTAGGTGCCTATAAACTGTAAGTACTTGGTGCACAAAATTAAATTATAAGCAAGCAAGTGTTTTGAAGGCTTGTAGGTATATACCATGGTGAAACGAAATGTTACGAACCACTGTTTCTTAGTCCCCCTTTCGTTTCCGAACCCAACAGAGCTGCACAGCACTACGGCATTTTATTATTCGTTATTATACTATGAAATATGGAAAAAAAACTACTTTGAATTAAAAAATAGCCAACTTCCAAAATAATTTAAATTTTGACAGCTACTCTCGTTCTATTAACGCCACCTGGCAGCTTTTCTATTAGTACCCTAGCTGAGCTTGAAAAGCTCTTCAGCTTTAGCGAAGGCTTCCACTCCGCTGCTATATTATCTAATTATAGTTATATAACTACAATATGTCACCCCTGCATTTGCAATGACACGTTTACCCACAATGTCTATTATAATCATTTCATGTCCTTAAGATTCTGCAAAGGTAACATAATTTGTTTTTTTATTTGTGATTTTAGTCCCCTTCGAAAATAATTCTAGAATAATAATAAATAATTATACTTACGACTGTCACTTTATATATAGTACTTATTATACCTATAGGCTCGGTTTTTAATCCGTGTTCTATAAGGTTTGTATGACTTAACTACTTCATTTATTTATTCAAAATTTTAGATATCTGTAACCTGCCTGTGACTTCAGCTGGCGCCTCTGCAATTACCAAAAGGCATGGCTCACTCACTTGAAACAAAGGCATTTCCTTTGAAGTTAGACACAAGAATCTGTTTATTGACGCTGCGCTGGTTGAATCACACCACTCCTCATACGGGAAATCGGCTCAGAAGAATAGGTTAACGCATTACGTATGGTTCAGTGAAACCAATTCCGATGAACCGATCTTATCATAACGAAGTAAAAATATGTTTTCCATCATTCGAAACTTTTAAGCGAAAGCTTCATTTATATACCTACGTGAAATATTGTTGACAGGACATCTTTTATAGAACCACAGGTGTTTAAGTACGTACATTACCTCCAAATCACAAAACCAATCGTACGAGAACGTAAAATTTACTTTACAATCATATTATCATTCTCCAAAGTATTTGTTTTTATTTCAAATGAATACGGATGTTACCAGCTGGTGCTCAATGAGGGGATTATAAATAACTTCCTGTTTAATAAATGAGTGAATTCACTGAACCGATATGATTTCGAGAATACATTAGTCCGTCTTTTACTGCGTATATATTATTTATCGTTTTTATTTCTGAAGTAAACAATCGTTTCTCGCGGCTTTAACATTACAAAGTAAACAAGAAAGCAGGCGTAGCTCAATATCAAGCTACCGAAGACGATCCTCACTACGAAAGATCGCCACCAAGCGTCCATAGTGTTATCTATGGATGCCCAGAGGCTTGTGAAGACAATGGTCTCTATGGTGCACACTATGATCCAAAACACGTGCCAAACACGCACATGTCTGAAGCGTATCTTAAACTCCATCAGACAAAACAAGTAAATAAATGCCAGAAATATATAGAAACTCCTTCTGACGGTACTAGCTTGAGGTACTATCAGAAACAGCAGCATCACTTGGTAGTGCGAGAATAGAATTATAATAGCAACGAACGGGAAGAAGTTTATGAAGCAAGCAATGGAGATCAACCTCGCTACGAAGAACATGTACCATCCCAAGTAGTGCATCAAAATTGCACTCGCATCTTGAGGTTCAAGTCCTCTCATGTACGACCGTGGCACTCTTCTGGGTATATCAGGTTCATCTTGAATTATTTCTTCTTGATAGTGTTTCCGTCTTGGAGGGGCCGAGAGCCACGATGGAATAGCTTCAGCATTTTCAACTAACTTTTCGGCCCACACCGCTATAGACCCGGGCCTAGGAGCAGGCAAAACTGGTGGTGGGGTGATATTCACTTTCTCGATCGTGTATTCTGTGTTCGATCTTCTAGGAGCCACTTTGTCTATGATCGATATAGGTCGAATGTATTCATCATCGCTGTCGAGTGCTGAGGACCATACTGAATCTTTTTTAGGACTAACTGGAGGCATGTAGTCGGAACTCGTTTCGGAGAGTTCGGAATCAGTGTAATGATCATAGAACGTGGATGAACCCACTGTGTTTCTCGGAGAAAATTGAATTAGATCGCTGTTCAGTCTCGCGCTATCGATCATCGTTTCGTTCACGGTTTCGTTTACTGCAGTGTTTCTTGGAGAGAACTGAATCAAATCGCTGTTCATTCTCACTTTATCGTCAGTAGCATCTGTCACGATGGAGCGTCTTTTAAAAATTGGTTCGTATACATTTTCTAATTCTTTTTTTTCGGATAAGCTGAGTACTTTGTTGGTGATAAGGATTTCTGCTTCTTTGTTGTAATTGTTCCAAGGGTAGTTCCTGCCACATAGCTTCTCCCGTTCGAACCTCCGGTACATTGATGCTGTGTCAGCCATTCGGAGAGATGAAGCAATTATACTGATAGACTGCACTGACACTGCAAAAATAACAGAATAAAATAAACACATTATTCTAAAGTAACCCATTTCTAGTTATATAGTTACTTACTTCAGTTAACTTTTATAAAGTATTTCAAGATACATTCAAAAGGTGGCTTATTTCTAACTTTATTGCAATTTCTGTATGAGCATGAGGTTATTTATACTGTCATGGAGATATAAGAAAGCTAAAGCTGAACTTTGTCTTTGACATGGGAATCGTTAGAGCAGAGAACTCTAACGAAGTAGATGCTACTAAAATATAGTTAATTAACTAATATATAAAAATTCAATATGTTAAGTCGGTGTGAGTTTTTTCACGCCCCTTAACGTTAAAAGCTCATTCCGGTACCGAAGTGAATAAATAACAGTGTGTATTACAACTGTTTTTTGACACTTTAATGCTAACTCACAGCTGTTCTGTGCGAATGGCTGACGCGTTTGTACTCGTAGTAGTAGCTAACAATTGACAGACGGACTTGGCATGCAGAAGTCTGCCATAGATTAGAGTTGAAGTCTGCCGTGGCTGCTGTGAATTGCCCTATCTTTGCAGTTTTGGGTTATGTGGTGCTAGAACTGTTATGGCAGACATGACATTATGTTCCGGTTCACGATTTGTTTATACTCGTAATATTAAAAAAAACACTCATCACAATGTACCTATGAATCATTATTTCACGATACCTTTATCAAACGTTGTAATCGTATTTATTGACATCAGATCCAGTATATTGATGATAGCAAACGGGGCTGAGTGTATGAAGGCCTGCAGGAAGAGGTACAGCTCTACCGGAGAGGGACTCCGAGCTTCTTGGAGTGCTTGCTTAGTGCGCTCATCATCTTCAGCTCGAGCGGCGAAGACGGCTTCTACCCACCAAAATATTTGTGATACGTATCTGGAATTATAAAATAATCTTATATAAACTACCTATATTTAAAAAATGTTTTTACATAGGGTGAATTCCTGTTTGCATTCGGACTCATCGTGACTTGACTATTCAGCTATTGAAGCATAATTCGGTAATTCCTGGTTTCACCAACATTTTAGGGAACACCTTAGCCTATTAGTATTAGTACCTGACTGTCCCCACACTTAGCAGCAAAAAAAGTCAACTAATTTGGTTTACATGTTACCTAAAGTATTGGTGAAAACTAGGTGCTCTACATACATGGTTGAACTACCAAGGTCAACTAACCATCATGCAAACGTCTTTTCGGCCTTTAATAGTTATTTTTGTGACAAGTGTACAAGTGTTTTTTAATACAAAACTATAGTTTCTGTCAGAAAATCTGTAGCTCTATGAATATGATAAAGTATCGATCGATTATTGAATTACGTATCCCAAGGAACGCATATGGATCTGGAAAAGGGTTATAGATCGACCACTGCGGTATACGTTGGATCACACTTACCTAGAGACTCTATATCTCTATTTATGATCTCTGTATACTCGTAGATACCATCTACGTGGATACACAAACTCCGGTAATCAATACCGTTAAAGCCACACACATTGTGTTGAAATTTAACTCAACAGCACCGCAAAAACAACAAATTTTAGCCTTATAGAGATTTCACATTGTGGTAGATCTGGTGGTTCGTATGATGAAGGCATCATATTACGTAACTTCAGAGCACACTCTCCAATTTGTGTGCATCAAAAGACTAACAATGACTCTGTGTCGGTGCTCAACGGTCTTAACTTCTTTTTCTTAGTCGGACACTCTTGGCAGAGTGGTCATGGTGGGGGTAAATAGCGCCTGTAATCCTTGCCTGTTTCCATTTGGATGGATTTAGGCATACGGGGACTTCCATCTCCTTACGAAGTCTCTCCATTTCTGACGGTTAGTGGTGGTCTTAACTAGAGAGACCACGGATTTAGGAAGGAGACTTTGTTTATGATTTTTTCGCTCGTCTCATAAGGCCCTTACTCCTATATTATTTCTTATTATATCCTTATATTATACGTTGTTTTATAATTATAGGAATAAGCATTATGCTAATCTGTACTTAATGCATCAAAGGTCGCACAGCCAGACACAATAGAAATTTCATTGTTATCATGACATCGACCCTTGAAGGGATATATGACTTATATGATGATTATTATGTATATAGGTACATAATAAATTTATATGAATATAATATTATAAATAATTTAAATACCTATAATGATAGTATCGAAGAGGGTAGCGTAGATACAATTTTACGTAATAAATACTAACCTACCGATAGCTGCAATTGGGAAGAAGATGGCATTGACAAACTGCATTGCAATCCATTTAATGTCACTCTTCTCTACATTCATAGAGAATGCGGACTGCTCTGTTAAGAGACCAGGAGGCGGAGACGCCAGTGTGAAAATAAGAGAGACCACAGACGGTATCGTCATCAGGATGAGGCAGAATGATCCCAATCTGTAAAATAAAATAACTTTTAATTAAGACTATTTATGGTAGCAAGAGACGAACAAGTCGTTCGCCCATTAAGCACTGCCTGGCCCATAACAGCTGCAGTATCGCCCAGAACTTTAAAATTTTAGGCTGAGAAATAATTGGATATGGTACAAATTACCACTCGGCATCTATTCCACACATTATTGGTTGCATATTTGTAAGTTTGTAGTGGTATAGGCCTTATCAGAGTCCGCCTGGGACTGTACTACACCTTTGCCAGTAATTCACTGTGAAGCAGTGGTGTGCAAACATTGTACATTATATCATTATATTGTTGAAGGCCAATTTTTCTAGCGAAATTACAGGGCAAGAGATTTTACATCTTATATCTCAGGGGATGAACGCATTGAATAGGGTAAAAATAAATAACACTGTAATGTTAACTTAATAGTAATTGGAGCAAATAACACAATGAATAAAAAAAAATATGCAATGGGTTAATTTATGCTTTATTTTGAATAAACAAAATTTGTGCATAAGTTTCTAAAAGTCACGTGGCCAAAAACGGAAATAGCTGCGGAAATGATGTCATAATGGCAAAAACATTATAGTGTCGTGCCTTATCAACAGATTGAGAATCAATCAAGTGAAGAAAGCATCTAATATTATTGCTTTAAAACTAAATACATACTAGGTCAAAGGACAAACTGTCGACCCATAAACACGGTTTTTGCCGCAACCGCATATAATAAGTTTGTTATACATTTTGATATTAATTAAATAACTAAGTTTATAATCATATTCAATAGTAAATTCGTTTTTCTTGTTATCACTGTTGTTACACATTTATTGATTTCAGATTTTATCTTTTTATGAATGAAAAAGGATCTTGACAAACAGACGGACAACAAAGTGATCCGATAAGGGTTGATTTGTCCTTTTTGACAACCCTACATAGAACAAATTATGCGGCTAAAATGTATGTTTATTTTTGTAACTGCAGAGTTATAAAAGTTTTCAAGTATGTAGTTAGATTCTGCTCTAAGAAATAAGTCAGTTAATTAACTACCTACTGTTTTGTATAAGTCACGTGGATACACTGCTTAACTTGCTAAAACGATTGGCGAAAAAATTTATATATAATGTTTCATGATTTTATGCACTTTACTGAAACTCGTGCACCATTGTGAACATCAACGGTTAATAAGTGTCAAAACTCGAGAATAACCACAAAAGAAAATAAATTATAATAGAATAATGTTAAGCTCCAATTTTAAAAGTTGAAATATAAATAACCTTTTTTTTTAAATAAGAGTTCTTAAAAATATGCTAAGTGTGTAATTCGGTGTCCTGATTAATTAAACGTACAATTAAAAAAAGGTCAACAACCCTATTGCCATGTATGGTTTTAAACTCATGGATCTATAGATAAAATTTCTAAATGACACTGACCTATTATGGGCAAACGTGATGCTTATCGTACATCAATGTGACCGAATTTGATGAAATTTAAATGACTTTACCTCGGAAATATACTCTACCAAACAAACAAAAATGAAAATCGGTCCACAAATGGGGGAGAAATCGGCTAAAATACGACACATATAATACATAGAACCGATCTTATAACATCCTCAATTTTCGAAGTCGGTTAAAAAGGTAGGTACCTATTATGTGTATAAAACTTACCCGTCGTCACCATTCTTGAAGTGTTCGACGACCAGAGCGAAATCAAAACAAATCAGTGTCAAATAAACAAGGAGACCACCACAAGATGGCAGCACTCGGTGCAACAACAAAGCTTGCCAAGCTGGCAGCTTCAGCCCCAGGAGTTCTCCAGAAACGTCTTTGTCTAGCTCACAGGTCACCATTATCAAAGAAAACACTTGGTACCTAATATTCTATATAAACCGGTAGGTAATCATTTTTGAATTTTACGTCAATAATACGTCAATCAATATGCTGCCATCACATTTTGTTCTTAAACTAATAAAACTAGCCTTAGGTATAACTTTTTTAATCTAATTCTTTTAAAGACATAAAACTTTTAAAGACGGTGTCCTATTGTCAAAACAGTCTATTTTATCATATGAGAGTCACAGTTATTCTCGAAACTTGGAAATCGATCACATTTTTCTGTTATCAGTTTTTACACGTAAGTGGGTATATAATTTTATTGTATGTTTGCGAAACTTTTCACAACATTTTTGACCAGAGAAATTGTGGCGTACTCCGTATTTTTCACTTTTCACAGGTCAGTATTGTGTTTCGGTACCCACTAAAACAGTATTTGGTTTTAAACATGAGTAAAGAAACCAACGCGTGGTATTTTGATAGCGACATCCACTGATAAAGATAAGATACGGTTGACTCAGATAGATAATGAGACCTACCTTTTTTCATTGCGATTGTTTTATATTTTTAATTTTATGCATATATATAGGATTAACAATATTACTATGCATATTTTCATTGGCCCTTATGGAACATGATTTACGGTTTATATATATACTTGCTGCGCCACGCAGTTTCACCCGCGTGATGATGGATGATGATGATGATGATGAAAAAGTATCTTATATGTTATTTCAGCGTCTCGTCTATGTACATACCAAATTTCATTAAAATCCATTCAGTAGTTTTTGCGTGAAAGAGTAACAAACAAACTGTATAATCTATCCATCCATCCATCTAAACTTTCAAATTTATAATATTAGTGGGATATATATATATATATATATATATATATATATATATATATATATATATATATATATATATTATATTTTATCTAACACATAAAGTATTAATCAGTAGTCAAGTTTGACTCTCATGGTTTATTTGAATACACATTGAAGTATAAGTATTCTCCTTTTCTTGTAAGACATATTCAGAGGAAGACCCCTGCTGGCGCGATGACCCGTCTTATATTGGTTCTTTATATTGGTATTCTTGAGTAGGTGTATAATTACTTAGGATTTGAGTGTCGTGTCATACAGTCCTGGTAAACAAGCCAATCTAGGCCCTTATTCACTAAAACCATTCAAACAAGTAACGCGGCTCGTTCCAATCACTTTAAGGAATGTTCAGTCGTTGCTTGGGATTATGCACGGTGTTAGCATGCCCATAACCAGGCGCTGAAATCTTATTATTCCACAATATATATTTTGCAATTTTAGAGAGAAACATACTCGAACGGGGTTTGAACCCGCGTATTCCGATTGTTCGTGTCATACGCGATGACTACCAGGCCATCGAGTTGAACCGCCCGAGCATGGAATTTAACTTTGATTTTAACCGTCGTATGGGAACGGACGAGGACATGTAAATTTTCTCTCTAAAATTGCAAATTATAGCCTCGCTACGCAGGCGTTCGTGCTTTAAAAATCATACAATAAAGGCCTATTCAGACCTGAGCGTTATTCGCTACCGCTGTGGGTAGCGAAAAATACCAGGCGGATCTCGATGGGTAAATAGTATGAAGTGCCATAACTGCAGCGAAACTTGTACCGCCTAATGAGGCGGTATTTTCTCTTGTTTGGCGAAACTAGTTCCGCCGCCCCGCTAACCGTGCGTGAAAAGCTGGGTATCCACCTGCGCACACATAATATCGTATCGAGCGGCAAGCCTCAACCCGAGCCACGATTTTCTCAATTCCTCATTAACCACCATGGTTGACGCACGTAAAGTCGCTGCAGCATTAGTAGTAATTAGTCACTACAAAAGGAAGCAACATAAGAAACGGAAACATCGATGGTGAGATATCCGCTTTGGTGTGAACAGTGAAATTAACGCATACCCTTTTGGATTTCTCTATCGCTCGCGGTAGCGAATAACGCCCAGCCGTGCGATTCTTTAATGATTCGTCGACGAGCTCGTCGACGAGCTCACCGATGTCAAATACTTCGACCTTGTACGTAAGGTTGCTTTTCCAACGTTTCTTGTCATCACTTCATTTGTTTCACGGATGTTGTCAAAGATGCAACGATGTTTGCTCTTAGAGAATCGCATGGCAGGTTTGAATAGGCCTTTACACATTGCTTTATTTTAATATACCTAGCATGTACCTAACCTACCTTAGCAACGCAGAGATTCCAAAAGTATCAAATTAGCTCTTGATGTGTCAGTTCTTGAGAAATACTCATACCTATATTTGAATTTTAGAATGATTTCCTACCGACTTCCAAAAAGGGGGCGGTACTCAATTCGACTGTATTTATTTATGTTTGTTACCTCATTACTTTCGGCTGGGTGAACTGATTTCCAAAATTTTTTTTTTGTTGATGGCCGGTACTTCCCGTGTGGTCCAATGTAAATTTTATTAAATTTGATCTAGTAGTTTTTGAGTTACACTCCAATAACTGATTTTTACCAAAATGGGGGTGAGGGTAGGTAACCTTAGATTATGAATCCCCGCACACGTGGTCCCCGTGTTTTTTTTTTCTTTTAGTGCCAAAAGTACGCAGACAGCAGGCGGCCCACCTGATGGAAAGCGGTCACCATCGCCTATAGACGTTTGCAACACCAAGGGCGTAGTCAATGTGCTGCCGACGTCTAATTTATAAACAAGTTATTACTAGAAGAAAGATTCTTCGCTAAGAATTCTAGTCTTTGACAGTTCTAACTTGAGGCAAATTCAATTCAAATTCTTCAAAATCGTTGCTTAATCTGTCCGAATCAGCAAGACTCATTCGAGTTAAGTTACATTCATAAATCTATTGTTATTTTTTGCGCTGATGCGGACGGGTTAAGTCATTACTTTTCCATAAGTAATTACTTTTGTTTGTTTTTAAATACGGCTGTTAGGACTTTAAAGACGCCCTTGTATAACAACCTCATTTCGTAGGGTAGAGAGAAAACCTAGGCGGGAAGCTTTATCCAGATTTTTGTTGCGGGCGGTCGTGTGCGAAAGCGTTCCCGCGTTCTCGCCATAAGCGGCAGTAATTGACACCGCAGTGTTTTAGTGGCTATGCTAGTACTTATGCTACGAAGACTCCCACATAACCACCTGCTCCCCCGGGGCCGGTGGTATCCATAAAGGATTTCAATGTGACAAAAAAAAAGTAACTGGTACCGATCAAGTGACATTAAGTTGTTGTATGAAATTATTAATGGGCTCAACAGCGTTGTCTCGATTGCACAGAACTTCGACTAAGTATTATAGATCTGGGTCACACCGTCACACTGCAACTATCATGGCAGGCGTGTCGCTTACCATCAGGTCAACTACTTGTCCGTTTCGCCATTTGCTATAAAAATAGATAAGATTAATATATTTAGTAGAGATTCTTTACCAGCCGTACCATCTATCTATCTTCTATATGCACCTGAGGTTAAAAATACCTAGAGTATAATAACGTCTATTTCAAAAAGAATTAAACTTTCAATTGTAAACGTGTATTTGTTAGTAAAGGGAACAATAGATAAATATTCATAGCTAATTTCAATCCAGTATAAACTATATCCTTAATTATTATATTAAACAACTGTACCGTAATTCGAAACCTAATTATACATGAGAGTAGCGTACTCGACTTCCGTTCCGAACAAGTCATGCTGTGATTGGTCCGCCCGATCTCCTCGCCCAATCAGCGTCGACTCCGCCCTTTCCGCTCAAATGTCAACCATCACCCCAGGTAGTGCGCCTAGCGCAACTTGGCTTCATTGGCGTTTGGATTTTCATCCGGAGCAGTCGTAAGTACGAACTATTTACTTTACTGACTGCGTCATGCTGGTGAAAGTTCAGGTAAAGTCCTGAACCAATTAGTAAGTTCATGTGCAATTATATATACTTACTAAAAATATTTTAACGGTGTTACCGTTCGCTTCAATACTAATTATGTTTTATTTATAGCCAGTGCTATCGCTGGTTCTAGATATAAATGAAATATTTTAACTGTTTCACACTGTTTCAGTTGAATTTTAGATTCTTTAAATTGATAGTTATACTGGTCCAGCCCCAACGATGGAAGAAGCGGAATAAAAACAGGAAAAAGAAGATGATAACCTATCAACGGTATCGGATTCAAGTGTTGGTTCGTAGTTTAGCTCCGGCTCATCACCAAACCGTGAGTAACACTTACTATTTTTCATCAACTATAATATAATCGTGGTAAATTACAATCCAAGTTACAGTCATTCTGACTTGTACTGCAATTTGAGCAGACCCAAACATGTGTGGGTAATCAAACGAGGATAAGCCCTACTGAGCACCTCAAATTAAAACCACTGAACTTTCAAATGGTTTAAGCGTGTAATAATCTTAGTTTACGCTTCAGAAAAATAAAGGTTATGTAGAACAGCTCATAGAACCACAACCTTTTGAACAATATTGTAATAATGTCCAATACTATAAAACTCAAACACTTCTATCTCCAATGTTATGAGTTCATTAGCTATGGTGTGATCCCCATAATGAAATCAAACGCTACGCTTACTTTACGCTTTGCTTAACCAGTCGAAGTCGTTCACTCGTTAGTGAAAGAGTCGCACAAAACCAGACTTAAAACAGTTTAAATGGTTTCTTAGATGACATGCAATCGACTGATTAATGTTCCAGATTGGCTAAAATCTGTTAAAGCACATTCTAATACGAAAATGTACAAAGAAAACTTCTACATTCATGCACTTTCACACCAGGTAAAGTAGCAAAACTGAAAAATTTGATGTTATTACGCAGAGCTGGTAGAATAACATATATTCTCAGGTCGCGTTTTGGCTTATCTTCGAATATATCTTAGTCTTTTTAGTCCCTGGACTATATGTAATTGTTAAACAACCTACATACGAAATATTGGCCTGGACCTCTGATGAAACAAAACGCAATGAAACACATCTAAAAACTGCATCACAAGATAAGTTTCTGAACAACACGGGCTAACTGCCACTACCCTACCACATTGCTACGTCAAAGTAGGTCAGTCTAGAAAGTGACACAGCACACGCCAATGTCTGCAGTGGCCAACTGTAGTTCGCAGTCGCTGCTGCACACCCATAGATGAGTCTGTTTTGCTTGAAACCCGGGTCGACATATTCGATCCCTAACATGAGGGCGTTGCCGGTGTAACTAACAAATTTTACAGCCCGACAAGAGGCATAATTCCTCCTCATCCCATCGGGATAGGACAGGAAATCATAATATGGAAGCAACGAAATAAAACCAAAAGATTCTGACTCGAAACCCTTCCGTGCCAGGCAGCTACCAAAAAAGGTTGCAATCACTGGTTCTCAAGAAAAATTACTCGTTGAAAAAGGCTTGGGGCTCCGTCCATATTCTAAACGTAATAAATGGCTTCCGTACACCATTCAAAAAGCTCAAGAGGCTTAGTTTGCATCGAGATAGGTGATAATAATAAAACGGCATTGCATTAGAATAGGCCAACACGAATTTAAGGGGGGGAGGGGGAGGGGGGAGGGAGGGGGGAGGGGGATGTCCTCCGACACTACTCTCGTGGCGAGGAAATGCCTAGTTTTTGCGAAAAACTACTTTGAATTTTCTTTGAACTTAACCTCAAATTTATAACGTTTATATATTGAATTTAACTATATTTACTTACAAATATGAATGGATTGGACATGGAGTACTGACTATTTTGGTGTGTTCTATGTTTGACTCTGGGTGGGCTCCCGCCAGAAGCTCTAGCGGTCGCCCCTGAGTGTCACTTCGCCAAACTCGGTCTTCGCTTCGCTACGGAGGTCGCCGGCTCGCTTCGCTCGCCACCTCCCCCCGTCGCTCCGCTCAACCTCGTCTGGCTCGCTCCTCTCAGGACCTCCCTTGAGCTTCTGGCTCCCGCACTTTTTATATACAATCTAGGGGTGTCAGCCACAAGACTAGGTGGAGTCGGGGTGCTCTGTGTCGGCTCTGTCTCTTATTTTGAACCTAACCAACTCAAGTTAGAGTGCCCTTGACTCGAATAAGAGTGCTAGCCCTGATGGTCACAGCTATTTTGAATTACATTAGAAATAAATCATATAGGTGCAAAACTAGGACAAAAATAAAACAAAATTTAGAAAGTATTTAACTTATATTTTGTATACATATTGCACAGCTTTTATCAGTTCGAAAAACTTATCCTTCTTACTGGCCTCCACAGATCTCCTCCATAAATACTCAACAATTGAGTCTGCAAAATTGCCCGGGTGGTTGTAATTATTCTTGTAGAAGAATCTTTTAACCACCCGCCATTGAGACTCAATTCGTTGAGTATGTGTCCCATCCTCGGCTATAAATGGACTGTCAGGGTCACTGTGGTTGACTTTTTTATGAATATATCCATGTTGGCTTAGGCAATCATAAGCCCTCCAGCAGTCAGTATGGATGGTTGTGCCCGGCTCTACATGTTTTTGAATTAGGGGAATTAGCACCTCTGCAGACCTAATGTTGTCCAGGCACACCTCCAACCGCAAGTCCTCTGAACCATCTTCTATGAGGCCAAGGACCCAATGTCCCTCAATGTGTCTCCCTGAAAAAAATTAAAAAACAGTTATTAAATTGAAAATACAAGTATAAAATAATGAAATTGATTAATGCCTTATATAAATACCTTTATTAAATTTCCTCTTCCCAAATTTGCTTTCGTCTACTTGCACAATTTTTCCAGGGCCTCCTATTTTGCCCCGGACTTCTTGTTTCTCCAGTTGGTAAATTACCACAACTTCCCGGCAGTAGTTATACCAATCGCTTATGGTTGGCCGGGACAAACAATGTTCTTCTCTAAATATATCTTCGTGTATTACCATGTCATGCGAGTAGTTGTATGCAAAACAGTACATTAAATAATAAATGTGTCCCAATTTTAGTTTTACGTTCTCAAACCATGTTCCTTGGGCTCTAGATACTCTAGTTTTATTATGACAGGAACCCTTGCTGCACACAAATGTGCCCATAGTTTTGTCGTTCTTGAAAACAAGTTTCATGGGATTTTTGTGTATTCTACACTTCTTAGTTTTCAAGATTAAGCCTTGCTCTTCGGCAAAAACCAGTCCTTGTTCATGTGTACTTAACATACGCGCCAGCTTTACAATATTCCACGTTTGTAAAACTTCACCCACGTATTTCCGCCTTTTAAATGCGGGTTCTTCTTCAAAATCATCTAAAATGAAAAACAAGCATTTGATTAACATATTTTGTGGTTTATCAAGCGAAATAATTTAGATTACAATAAATGAATAGTTAACTCACCTCTACTGGTAGAAGCTACTGGTACTGCATCTTCACGGCTTGTGGAAGCCGTTGGTTCATCTGCTGATGGAATATTAGCCATGTCGCTAGGCAGATCAATCGTGCAGAAATCGGAGTCCAGTAAGCAGGCAAAAGTCGTGGTTCAAGCAGAAATCGGAGTCCAGAAAGCAGGCAAGAGTCGTGGTTCAACAGAAATCGGAGTCCAGAAAGCAGGCAAAAGTCGTAGTTGAAGAAGAAATCGGAGTCCAGAGAGCAGGCAAAAGTCGTCGAAAAATTAACACAAAATACCACGCCAAAACAATGAAAAACACGGAGAGCGAACAGAGCACATTCACGTAACTCGAAGAGGAACGGAATGCGCGGCGCGGGCGGCGTAGTCGATCGTCTATGGAAAATAAAATGGCGGTCATACGTTCCATTCTTTAAAAAAAGTATTTGCAACAGAAGCTAATTTAATAAAATCGATGTCAAGTATTATAAACTATGTAATTAAGTATTGTAAATTAAATTAGCAATAAAATAATAGTTCAAATAATTAAAATATTTATTTTAATACCATTTTCATTGCACCAAGTCGTTTCGTTACACGCATTTATAGAGAATCGTCGAATCAAAAATCTGAAATTGAAATTAGTTTTTCTAGAAAACTAGACATTTCCTCGCTCTAAAATTGATACCAAAGCGTAGAGAAAATTATTATCTATAAGATCCAACTCTTAAAATCACCAAATTCGTGTTGGGCTATTCTAATGCCAACCCCTCCGCTCTACATTCTAAGCATAATAAGTGACTACAATGTGTACCACAAAACATCATTGCATTTGTCGAGCGACCGTAACAAAAGTTAAGCGCATCGAAGAATGCTCGGAGCTCCGCTCTACATTCTAAGCATAATAAGTGACTACTGTGTACGGTTCAAAAAGAAAACGTTATTTCTTTTGTCGAGCTACCGTAACAAAGCTAAACGCATCGAAGAATGCTAAGAGCTCCGCTCTGCATTCTAAGCATAATAAGTGACTGTATACCGTTCACAAAGAAACGGTCATTGCTTTTGTCGAGCTACCGTAACAAAGCTAAACGCATCGAAGAACGCTCGGAGCTCCGCTCTGCATTCTAAGCATAATAAGTGACTGTATACCGTACAAAAAGAAACGGTCATTGCTTTTGTCGAGCTACCGAACGCATCGAAGAATGCTCGGAGCTCCGCTCGACATTCTAAACATAATAAGTAACTACTATTTACCATTATACACGAAATTGTCATTGCTTTTGTCGAGCGACCGTTACAGCAAAATATCTAACTAAATTGAAATGAAAGTGGTTGACGAAATGCACACTCGAGGTGTCATAAAAATGGGAAGCCAGTCTTTTCCAAGCTGTTAGCAATATTCTCAGACTTAAAGGCAACGGCACACCAAGACCGTTTTTGGGATCAGAAAAACTTGAACAAGTACCTACGGTGCTCTCTTAAAATTCAGATTGATTAACCATGATTGCGTGCTAGTTTCTCCAAGAGAAGACTGGATCGAGCATTGCGTGCTACTTTCTCTAAGAGTAGACTGGATGGCCAAGGTCGATCTTCCTCTGGACCACTTGTCGGTCGATTCAAACAATCACCGTTTCCTTCAGTTCATTTACAATGACTATTTCTAGACTATTTTAGTTTATATACGAATGTATATCTTTTTGCAAAAATATCAAAAATATCTGCTTGCAATCTGTCTTTAGCTCAGTGCCCCAAAAACATGTGCGGTTGCGAGCATCACAAAAATTCTGACACTGAGCAAGGCTGGGGATAATTCTAATAATAATTTGAATTCCTTCTGACGCATCAGATACTACTAATACTGCAAAACCTTATTGTATTAACCGTGAATATATGCGAGTACCTCGTTTACGCATCCTCGTATTCGTTGCAAAATATACACAGAAATGATTAGTTATCCTTAAAAACCTACTATGAACTAGAGTAAGATCAAAGCTCACAGCTCATGGAAAAGCTATTTAATTTTGGAAGCTCTGTTCCGAGTGGTATTGCCAAACAGTGATCTACTACAAAGCTAACAGACACAGTTTTTGTAAAGTGGGGCAAACAAGAAACCTATCTTTTTGCCTTTCGCCAAGCTTACGAGTGATCACAATTTCTGCACAATCGACAGATTAGATTCCCAAGGTCACTGTTACGCCCCACCGGCTGACTTGGAACTTCAGAGTAGGGTTGGGTTTATCCCCCGGCATACCATAAGAAATACTAGCCGATTTAAAACAAATCAACAGGAATTTTCCTGATCGCTGAATTACAGTGAGAAACAGTCGTCGCATTAGCAACCCGATTTAGACCTCACGATTACTCAGTTACCGATGCTATTAGGTATGTTTTATTCTAAACGATTCAATGTTTTTCAAACATTGGTACCGCTAGGTATTGTTTTTTTTATGAAGGCTGTTAAATAGATCGTTGGATTACCCCGTTCACGATTACAAATCTATCCAGAGTCCCAACAATGCCGACCGACTGGTCGGCTTCCTGTGTGGGTGACTAACCATTGTCGCGTCCGATAGAAATGATACAAAAAGTTTGTACTCGTAGATGTACGAATGTATCAAAATCTAAGCGACTATAATGCAAGAAAATGTTTAGGCTTATCTGCTCCTTGGAGAAAGTTTAGCTTGGAAAAATTAGCACTCTTCGTGAGATAATTACCCAGGAAACCAACAAAAACCCAAGTGGTCTAATCTTGCAAGATTCTTAACCAATCTTATTAAAACGACCCTTAGTATATTTTTAATTCACAAATCTGGAATACTTACCTCATGCATTTTTAAGTCGAAATTATAATAATACTTAAATATAAATATTTAAAGCTAAAATCACTATTTTAGCCAAGGCGACCGCGACCCCCAACCTGGAAGTCGATACCTTAATAAATCAATAATTTTATTCAGAACATTTGTGAAGAAAATAGTTTTTATCTACCTAATTCAAGGGACATAGTAGCCATCGTTATTTCTATGTCACAATAGTTTATAAGCTTTTTTCCAGAATTAAATTACGAAACTGCAAACTACTTTAGCACTGCTATGGTCTTAAAACAGACACACTCACGAAACAGACAGTTGTAATGTGTCCAGCACACTGACTGCACTCGGCATTTAAATATATATATAAATCTATATATATACTACACTCATTCAAGAATGCTCGGGGCTCCGCCCCACATTCAAAACATCATGAGTGATTACGAGAGTTAAAAGATGGGTTGCAAGCAGCACATAAATAAACCTTGAACAGCAACACGTGCCAAGGTTACTAATTTAGTAAAACTCATAATTAGTGGAACGTATTGATGAATTGACCTTGCCTCAAGTCTGCAAGCAGTTCCATTGAGAAATTGGGCGTACCTTCCTTATTTACTCTTTGTTCGCAGTGATTTGGCAGACAAATCAAATAATGGACGTTTCATGTACTAAAATGAGTAGTCTAATTTTCCTACACCTAGAATTCATGCTTACGCAGACAACAAAAGTTTTGTGAATGAAACATGGACCGCTGGGCGTCAGAACATTCAATACCTATTAAAGATTTATCACATTGGCGTCACCATCACCACCAGGCGATAACAAACACATCTCTCATGTATAATTAGGTTTCGAATTACGGTACAGTTGTTTAATAGCGATGTTTTACCTGCAATTAAAACATTTATTAAACATACTTACCTAATTCGAAACCTAACACTTTCTATACCTGCCTGGTGGCATAACACGAGAAAACCAATGAAGCCAAGTTGCGCTAGGCGCACTACCTGGGGTGATGGTTGACATTTGAGCGGAAAGGGCGGAGTCGACGCTGATTGGGCGAGGAGATCGGGCGGACCAATCACAGCATGACTTGTTCGGAACGGAAGTCGAGTACGCTACTCTCATGTATAATTAGGTTTCGAATTAGGTAAGTATGTTTAATAAATGTTTTAATTGCAGGTAAAACATCGCTATTTTATAATGATGTACAATAATGTAGGGGAGACCCGGGAGAGTTGTGACAATCTTTAATTTAAGACATATCCCGCTCAAAAACATTCCATAGCTGTTCTAACCTATGTGAATTAATATAGCACTATACCTTCCTTTTCCAAAACAATAATCAAAATTAATTAAAGTAAATTAATTAAATAAATTAATAAATTAAATTTAATAAATTTAAAATAAATTAATAACGGTTCCAGTAAATCAACAAACAGGAAAACTACTCGCCTCTGTCACAATTCCCCTATCGCCGATGTAAGTTGTGACAGGTACCGAGGTAATAAGTTGTGACAGCTTTATATTTCGAATATTTTAACATTATAACCATTAAACATATTTTAAATAATTGAATAATTGTAAATGTAATCGTCTTCAAGTACTTACCTACATTAACAACAAGGACAACATTTAAAACTCCCATCATTGCATGGCTTTGAGATCAATCATTCATCATAATATATTCAAACATCATAATATATTCCGTCAAAAATCTTAATCTAATCTGATAGGCGATTACGGCAAAAGTATTGAAGCTTCGCTTTCAAGTACAATCTTCGTGTCACCAGCATAATAATGAAACCTTCATAATCTTCGCAAAAGTCACGCTTTTTCACATTTTTCGACTTACTATTGGCTTTTATAGTAGCTATGTCGTCTTTATTAGGTGCAAAGTACTTCGACAGCGCCGTTTAACTTACTTTGGTAGGTGTATCATGCATAGCATTTTTTTGTTTTATTGAACCTGTTAGGGCGAGCAATGCTCATAAATAGAGGCAATTTTAAAGATAAATGGGGATGTCTTTGCATAAATAGCTTGAGCCACACTTCTCTTTTTCATTTAAATCATGATTTTTTTTATTATATTTTCAGCTAACGTATTAGGTACTTTCTTTTGCAAAAGTAGTAAAGTAGCGCGTCATCTCATCTCACTAACTTTAATAGGTAGGGAGATATCGTCTCTGTCACAACTCTTCTAGGTCCCCCCTAAAGCCTAAAGTACGTATTTAATGCCTATTTAAGTTCATCGTATAATAATGCATGACCTTCACAAAAGTGAAGTTCGTCTTTAATTAAATATATTTAGTGTACCTAAACTGCTGATGGCCCACCTCCCATCGCTTTACTTAGAGAGGCTACCGGCATAGACAGGACAGTGATCTACTTATTCAGGTGACTCTGACTTGACTGACTACTTGATTAAATTATTGTAATTAACGTGTTAA
This sequence comes from Selenia dentaria, assembly GCA_917880725.1. NCBI lineage: Eukaryota > Metazoa > Arthropoda > Insecta > Lepidoptera > Geometridae > Selenia > Selenia dentaria. Next base: position 8,157,930 of record OU862882.1, on the reverse strand, counting down.
ATAAATAGAAAATCTTGAGGAATGGCAAACGTAACGTACGAGTCCACTTTTATAGGAAAAAAACTGAACTGTCATTCGCTCTTGTCAATGTCAAAAAAGTTGTCTTGCATTGCATTGTTTTGTTTTCTGTTTTGGTTTGGTTAGATTTAAATTTATCATTTTAAGGGAATTAAAAGTCTAGCTAGTAGCTAGGAACAAAATTAAGTCTAGACTAGACGGCTAAACAAAATAAAAATTCATAAAGATATAAAAAAGTCAAACGTAAATACAAATACAACACCGAAAGATGTACCCTACTATAGTCATATTTCGAAATTGTACACTACGTGTGATAAATATGTTACATAGACCCCAAATCAGGGCTGCAATGTGCCCAGCTTATAACACACGGATCAATAGGCAAATACACTGGGGGATTTGTTTAAGAAATCCAAGACATAGTCCTAAAGCAAACAATCAGACATCCCCGGCTTTGGCAAGCAAGTACCAGGTGATAACAGACGATAACTCGTCTATTATTGAGAATACAGCAGAAGAGATTCACTCAGAGGAACCACAGTACCCTATTCTCAGCGATGAGTTTGATGGAATTAATCTCCAACGTCAGTTTTACTTTTATTATTGCTGTGCAAATAATTCTGTAATATGTTTTGATAAAGCTTTGAAAACATTTGAGGATATATTATTATATTGTTCTATTTCATTTATTTTAAATCATATAATATACAACTACAGCAGTATATACATACCTACACTTAATTTGACATCCCATAGCTGTTGGTGTTGTGTTAAGAGGATTGCATAGCTAGTACATGTCCATGCTAAAAGAGAAAACTCTTTTCTACTTCTTAACATTGTCCGATTTCAGTGTTTTTTTTTTCATGAAGTCATGACATTGTTTACTACGCCCATACATTCAGTTTTTTGAAGTTCTAAAAAAGGAAATTTATAGTACTTTGAAATACTGAATAAATCAAAACGTATGGGCATAGTAAACAATGTCATGACTCCATGGAAAAAAGAACACTGAAATCGGACAATGTTAAGAGGTAGAAAAGAGTTTTCTCTTTTAGCATGGAAAGTACTAGCTATGCAATCCTCTTAATGAATAGCATCTACTTGTTAATTTTGGTCTGTTTGAACAGTGTAATAGTTAAAAATAATGTATTGTTGTTTCAGGTGGAAGAACTGGAGTTTTTGAAATTGAAGATTTAGTAGAAGTGCTTCAAAGAGAAAACTCTAAAGATATATTTGTTGCATCTGTCTCTCAAGAGATCCGCTATGTTGAATACATTTGTATAGTCAGTGCCAGAAGCAAACGACACATAAAGGCTTTGGCTGAGTTTGTAAGAAGAGTTTACAAGAAAAAATGCCATGAAAATGACTATATACCCAAAATTGAAGGAAAGGATTCTGATGAATGGATGGCTTTAGATCTTGGTATGTAGACATATATATTGAGTATGCTTAATAAGGGTAAGCATATAATTATGGCCTGTAGGCCAAAAGCAATTCCAATGCTGTTGGGTGTATGTCCATACTGTAAATAATAAAAAAAATTTTTTTTGAACTTCATTATAAGTAAATCTTTTTCGTAGGATTGTAGTTTATACTTCAACAATGTTGCAGTTCCTGGAAAAGTAGTTTTTTCAGGGAAATCTACTGTATTATTGGCCAAATATGGCAAATAGCGAGTGAAAGGGTCAAGGAAATTTTGTGAGACCTTATGAGAGTTTATTAATAAAAGTGGTGTTATAGTTCTGAATAGGTAATTTTTTTCCACTTTGTACAGCTTTCTTTTTTGGGGACTCTCAATCTTTTCTTTCACAGTGACTATGTCAGTCCCATTAACTATTACATACATGCATACATATTAAAAAATATAAATTTGTGTCCTTGAACAGCTTAAGAGTCGATGTCATTATAACAATGAAATTTCTATTGTGTCTGGCCTTGTGGCATTTGATAGATTATAAATGCCTTAATAGAACAACCGACATAGCTGCATCAGATATTCCATTTATCTGATAGTGCTAAAGTGACTAGAGTACTGAAGTTAAGTTAGGTACATATTTTATGATCTTGCCTCTGTGTAAATTGTTTTTTTTTAATGTTATTTTTAATTTTAAAGTTGTGCGTAAGCTACTCATATACATATATATGTACATACCATCTAATGTTCATTCATAGTTTAACCACATGTTGCAGTCCCTGGAAAAGTAGGTTGATTTCTGCAAAATATATTGTATTATTGACCAAATATGGCGAATCGCAAGTTAACATGTTAAATAACTAGCACAATACTTTATATATTTTATAGCCCTTATTTTTTTTTCAGGTAACATAGCTTTACACATATTCTCAGAAAAGGCACGAGCAGTGTATGACTTAGAAACACTTTGGTCTGTTGGACCAGAATATGATGAGCAAACCAATAAGAAGAATGATGTTGTTGATGTCTTTGAAAGTTATGCTAGTTTCCTAAAAGATTTGAAACCATTATCTTAGATATGACAAATATTAGATATACATACTTAGATGAAATTGATCATAAATCCTGTCATATGCCTTACAGATATTCTGACCTATACAAAATAAACCACGGTTTTAAACCCACATTTTGTTTTCCTTAGATGTATGATGGCATATTAGATATAAAATACATTAGGTATTTTACCAATACAATAATTTCATCCTCTCCAGTTTTAACTTAGATTACAGTAATCTAAGTGTTCTGAAGTGGATATTTTAAGATATAGACATTTCAAGTGTACTTTTCGGTTTTATTTTTTTTAATTCCCTAATAATAAGGAAATCTTAAACCAGTAAATACTGAACAAACTTGCCTAATTATTAAGTTGTGAGGTTCATCTTTAAATGGAAAGTATAAAAAGTCAAATAAAAGTCTCATATAAAATGTTTATTTTGCTTAATTAAAATATTGATAAATACAGTATGGATTGTATAATTTAATTACAATTCACATTATGGAAGTTATTGTTCAACCTTTTCGCACTATTGCTCGAAAACTGTTTACATAACTAGAATTATTTAAATAAAATGCTGAAATACATTATTTGTATTCTACTCATATAATTTGATATACAAAATAACAAATTTGGCATAATTTATAACTAGCACAGAATTTTTAAATGCATTATTGACAATGTAAATTATTGCTTAATAAAATAAATTGTTGACTAATACATTCATACCACAGTCACAAGATTCTTATTTCAGTCAAAAAAACAATTGTACACTCTAATTGTTCTAGGAATATACTAAGAAGCATTGTTGGGAAGCAACCTAATGTTAGTGCTTTAATGATTTAAAACTAAGATTAAAATTAAATTAAATGGAAGCCAATAAATATACAGATAAAAAATAATTACAATCAGCACTGTATTGTAAAATAAAAATTGGACCACATACATAAGTCTTTCATTTTTTAGTAACTAAAAAACGTAAGTTGTAAAATTAAAGGTGGATTGCCAATTGCAATTATTTATACAAAGGGTAATTTAGTGGATATAAACTTACTTTATGACTTAAAGTACATTCTTACATGGTACAATCTTATATACCATGATTACTACAGAATCTAGTAGACTTCAAGGCATTAGGTGGCAGTATTATAGTCCATTGATAAAAATTGAAGCAGGTTGTTCTCTTGTAATAAAGTCAATCTCTCTTCATATGGTGCATGTACTCTTAATACAATACATTGTTACTAAACACACAAATATTCTGTATATTTGGATTATTAATTTTGGCTCTTGACTAATTTAAGATAGTATGGCTACACTGCGCCTCACTCCAGCACCTGAATTGACATTGTCTAAACTTGACCATTTCTTTATTCCATTTTTGACAACCTCAGCAGCAATTTTGTCTTCCATGACCCTAGACATAGCCTCCAGTTTTTGAGCCCTCTCCTTGCTGAGAGGTTCACTAGGGAATGCTAGGTCATTGGCCTCTGCAAGAGTCCGCAGATCAAAGTAATACTTGGCATAGACACTAGATGGTACATTTATGTTAAATTGCAACATTTCCAAAAACTGTCTCTCAAGCTCATTCATATCCTCAACAGTGATGTCTTTCAGAATTTGACAGTAATCTACATTCCACACTGCCTGGTCATCCCATACCTTGCTAGCCAAGAGAATTGCTCCTAAGACAATCCTTTTCCAATTTGATGGAGCAATATCTAACTCTGCACAGATCAATAGGCGTTCCAAGTAGACCAAAGTGATAATAGCACATTCAGCTGTCAACTGAGCAGCATTAAATAATGTACGCACAAATTTATAAATCTGCTTATGCTCCGGATTGTGTTTATCATAGTCTTCTGAAACTCTGTCTTTACTCAATGGGTGTAATTTCTCATCGAATATGTCTAATCTGCGCTCTGATGTCCTATTTTCTATGTGATAATAAATAGCCAAAGCTACACACTTGACAGTATTCTTCAAATTAGGCTGAGATACAGTACTATCATCTAAATATATAGTAGAACAGGAACTGCTTTTTTTGAGCTTGTTATCGGCGATTTGGTGCTGACTGCGCTTTCTAGTCATACCATTTTCAATTGACGCCTTTGATCTTTCCATGAAAATGGTCCCAGCAATTGGGTCTTGTGAAGGATCTATGTCGCCATCGTCGGGCTCTCTCTCACTGATGTGTTGAATGTTATTGGAACTTACTTCTCCCTCGGGGAGATAATCTTCTAGCTTCACTATGTCCTTCCGGATCGGCGATGGGCTGCGGTAACAACAGCAACTGTTTTGGTTACCCATTGTTGTACCTTATGTGGGGGCACTAAATATAACTCGTTATCATTCTACAAGCACCGCTTCACATCTAAATATACGTAAATTATATGCCGATTATGAGAATGACATAAAAGGCCCATAGCATCTGAAACAAAAGGCACGTTATGAATATTCCATAGTAAATAACATAATTCTGAAGGTGATTGTTGTAGTGAGACTTTTGTATAAATAGGTACATCAAATTGTTACCTTAGCAAGACCGGTCATTAATTTTTATCACACATTTTGTTGAAGAAATTTCTGAGAAACCTCTACCTGCCTGAACAAAATCATAGCAATTTTGTATTAGTTTTTAATTTGACAATTGAAAGTCAGTTTTGACACTGACATAAACAACACACTAGGGCTACGTTCCGGGAAGTACCGAAATCACTCGCGACGTTCGCACACCCATTCGCTTAACACTGCGGTCCTAATTGGCTATAATCGATATTAGCGCGATAAAAGTCGGTCCCTTTCACCGTGAGCGTGATTACGATGGCCCACGCTACGTCATCGATGACGTCTTAACTGCCGCCATATTGACGATTACATGAACCATGCTCTACACCATAATCGTCGTGAGCGTTCTGTCAAAAGTGACAGGTGTTTGTTTATTTCTACAATGTATTTACTGGTGTCCCTTCTTTTTGATGTAAAAGTTATAAAGTCGGTCCATCCATTCCATTATTTCTTTTTAATCCACACACTACATAGTTAACCTTCACCCTATGCACGATATTTTTATGATTTTTGTTTTTCGCGCGCAAATGGTTCGTTATTGCTACAACTTTGGTCCGAATTAACAACACGCTTACAGTGCCACGAGCTGTCAAAATCGCGATATTTATCTCGGACCAGCTTTGGTAGACGATAGCACTGTGAGCAAAATTATCGCAAAACGGACCACGGCATAAAAGCCCACGGTCATCGTGAGCGAACTCGATACGTCATCGATGATGATCGATGACGTCACCTAAAACGCTCACAACGCTCGCAGATCGTAGGTGGGTTTTCGCGGTCGTTTACGAGCTGTCACTGTCAAGCATCAAATGTATAGGATTCTATCGATTTTTGACAGAAAAGTTGCCGCGCTTTTTGTGACCGCGTAACCGTTCCGCTTGGATTGAACATTGCATGCCTTCATTCTAACCGGAACGCTAAACCGGGGCGCGACAGTTGTGGGCGTTGACGGCACTTAGCCAAAGGCTACGTTCCGGGAAGCGCCGAAATCACTCGCGGCGTTCGCGCACTCATTCCCTTATAAGCCCACGTACATCGTGAGCGAACTCGATACGTCATCGATGATGATTGATGACGTCACCGAAAACGCTCACAACGCTCACAGATCGTAGGTGGGTTTTCGCGGTCGTTACCATCAAATGTATAGGATTCTATCGATTTTTGACAGAAAAGTTGCCGCGCTTTTCGTGACCACGTAACCGTTCCGCTTGGGTTGAACATTGCATGCATTCACTCTAACCAGAACGCTAAACCGGGGCGCGACAGTTGTGAGCGTTGACGGCGTTCACACACCCATTCCCTTATAAGTCCACGATCATCGTGAGCGAGCTCGTACATCTTCGATGACGTCACCGAAAACGCTCACGTCGCGACCACAATGCTCGCGGATCGAAGGTGGGTGGTCGTTGCGAGCTGTCACTGTCAAAGCATCAAATAAGTATAGGATTCTTTCGATTTTTGACAGAAAATTTGGCGCCCATTTCGCGACCGCGTAACCGTCCCGTTTGGGTTGAACATTGCAAGCATTGGTCCATAGCGGAACGCTAAACCAGGGCGCGACAGTTGTGAGCGTTGACGGAGCTTCCCAGAACGTACCCTAAGGCCATGTTCCTTTAATAAGCTAAAACCGTCGCATCGTTCGCACACCCGTTCCTTTACAAGCCCACGCACGATCATCATGGGCGAGCTCAAAGACCTTACACTTACTAACTAGACTGTGCACTATGGCGAAAATACCGGTCCACGTGAGAGGGCTCCCGTTGGTAGTGTGTCCCTTTCTAATGTGTTGACCATGACCAAACAGAATACAGGACAAATTGCTTGTAAAAACAATTGTATCTTGATATATTGATGAACTAACTACTCTACGTACACATACCTAATTTTTTGTAAGTAAAAAAACAACCAAACATTGTATGTATATTTTTTTGGAACCTACATCACTTACCCTGCACGTGGGTTAAGGGTCAGGGGCCTTACTATGAGCTCTTAAAGCAGGACTTCTCGACAACTGCCCGGTTTATTCATACCATGACAACCTTAAAGCAGGCCTGCACGGGCCTACTATTCAAGAACCGCAGAAAAACCTTTCACCTGTTTTTTTTGTATGTACTTTCGTTAACATGTCGCTCTAAATCCACTCAGTTTATTAGCTTACAAACGTCTAGGCGTCTCTCTGATAGTAAGGCCCCTGAACTTCTAAAGTACAAGGTGTCATAAAAGAAAGTTTATATTTATTTAGCTTACTGCGTGAATGTTTCAGAAACACGTGTCAATATTCCGCCTAAATCAACGCTACGCCAATACTTGTCCGTCCCTTTATCATACGAGGGTGAATCCAAAAATTCTTGGAATCAATATTAAAAAATGCAAAGATTTAAATAATAATATTTTATTTTTCTACATAATCTCCCTCCAATGCAATGCATTTAGAATAACGCGTTTCTAACATCCTTATTCCTTGTGAAAAAAAAAATATTTTCTTGACTCTCGAAAAAGTCCTCTACGGCAGCTATAACCGCGTCATTATCGTGAAATTTTGTTCCACGAATTTCCTCTTTTAATTTTGGAAATAAGTGAAAATCACTTGGGGCTAAGTCCGGAGAATATGGTGGGTGGTCAAGGAGATTGAAGCCAGCACAGCGGATTGCGTTGAGCGCAACTTCCGATCGATGAGCAGGAGCGTTATCTTGAAGGAACAACACGCCCAACGACAGTTTTCCACGACGTTTTCCTTTAATCGCTTCACGCACTTTCGGGATTAAATTTGCATAATAGGGTCCAGTAATCGTCTTGCCTTTTGGCATGTAATCAATAAAAATGATTCCTTCACTATCCCAGAACACAGAGGCCATAACTTTGCCAGCGGTAGGAGCAACTCGAAATTTCTTAATGGATGGAGAGGATGGTCGTTTCCAAGACATGCTTTGTCTTTTAGTTTCAGGATCAAAATGGTGGACCCACGTTTCATCCATGGTGACAAGACGACGGCAAAAATTATCCGAATCACGCTGGAACATTTCGAGATTACGCTTGGAAATTTCCAAACGTCGCTTTTTGTTTTCGTCGGTTAACATTCGTGGCACCCATCTTGCAGACACTTTTTTGAACCCCAGTGAATCAATTAAAATGGATTGAACGCTACCAAAAGATATCTTTAGGATCTCAGCTATATGTTTTATAGTCATTCTTCTGTCTTCCAAAACCAGATTCTCAACCTTTTTGACATTTTCTTCTGTAACGGAGGTTGAAGGCCGCCCAGAACGCGGGTCATCTTTACAGCTTGATCTACCTCTTTTAAATTCAGCCACCCAGTACCCAACCGTAGAATAGGGTACAGCATCACCCCCTAATGTCTGCTGAATGTCCAAAAAAATTTCCTTCGTAGACATTTTTTTCAAACTGAGATATTTTATCACCGCACGTAACTCACTTTTATCCATAATTTTGACTTTTTAGCAACTCGTTGCACAAAAAAATTTATTACATGCGAACGAACTGACAAAAACAAGTGACAGTCTGCATAAATATAGTGTGATAGACACTCTTTAATTTGAATATCGAACTTGATCCAAAAAGGTTTCATATATATGCACTTCTAAGAACTTTTTGATTCACCCTCGTATTGTTGGCCATCTTTGATGGCTATTGTATCAAAAATTAAAGCGACGTTCATTTCAGCCTTTTCTATCAAGAATTCCATCATTTCTGCAACAAAATCCAAGTCGCATTTATGCGTCGCCAATATCCTTCGCAGAGTTAGTTAGTTCATACTATGGGGATACTAAGGAATTGCAAAATATCTTAGATCAACAATATTCATGGTTACCCTAAAGAATATTCAATAAACCACCATCTTGCATTTAGTATTACCAGGCCCAAACATTTGAGTACTACTTTTTACGCAGTATTAATTCATTACTTTTTAAATACAAATACAATTATAAAAATATAAAGTATAAATTAGTTATAACTGTAAGGTCTTTGGGCGAGCTCAATATGGCTTCGATGACGTCAGCGTCACCGATAGCAGATAACGCTCACGTCCCAACCACAGCACTCGCGGATCGAAGGTGGGTTTTCGCGGTCGTTGCGAAGTGGCACTGTCAAAACATGAAATATAATATGATTGTAAGTATAATACGTCTAGTAATAATAAACTCCTTGAGGAATAGACAGATACGTCAGGGTTGTGTATTGTCATAAACTATAGAATACTACGTTTATTATCATGCAGAATTTTGTAAAATAAAGCCTAAGTTTACGGGTGTATTCTTTTACTACAATTTATTTCACAAAATGGATAAATATTTACGTCCTGAACGTTTCGACGGAGACCCGTCCTCGAACCAAGATCTGTCCCCTCAGTGGACTCACTGGAAAACCACGTTCGAAAATTTTCTTTCGGCGATATCAAACCATGGAAAACCTATCGCAAGGGAATTGAAGCTTCAATTTTTGACCATTTATTTATCTACAACAGTATTTGCTCATGTTCAAGAAAGTAGCGATTATGATAATGCTATAAATAAACTCGATAGATTGTTTTTAAAGCCACCAAACGAAATTTATTCCAGACATAAACTAGCAAAACGATAAAAACAAGCAGGTAAGTCAATAGATCAGTATTTACAAGCATTGAAGATGCTTGCAAAAGAATGTTCTTTTAAACAAGTAACTGCTGAACAAAATGAAAATGTATTTATCAGAGACGCATTTATTGCCGGAATTTCGTCGTCACTGGTACGTCAAAGACTACTGGAAAATAGTACACTCACATTAGACAACGCATACAAGCAGGCCCGTGCTCTTGAGATGGCCCGTATACACAATGATAATTACCAGCAACCCAGTACTAGCTCTTTTGTGAATGCGATTCCTAATAAAAATAAAAAAGCAAACAAGGAAGAATGATGTTATTTCTGTGGTAACAAAAGACATATACGACGTAATTGTCCAGCAGCTGGTACAACATGCCTCAAATGTGGGAAGAGAGGACACTTCGCTAAAGTATGCAAAAGTTCTTCGCAACAGCAGAGTGCTTTTAGTACCCAAACTGAAACTAGCGAAGACACCAAAACTGGAGGTTCACCGCAATTACTATCATGTTTTTCTGCCGCTACAAATAACCTAGACAGAGCAATGGTATCAATCACATTGAACAGATCATATACAGTCAAAGCGTTGATTGACACTGGGAGTACCACAAGTTTTATAGATAGTCGCCTAATTCCACAGCTCAATCTGCATTTGCTTTCGTCCAATCAACATGTAAGTATGGTAGCTACGAATATGCAGGCAAAAGTAAACACGATGTGTTCAGTCACTATAGAGTTGCAAGGTCGTACTTTTCAAGCGAACTTATTAATCATTGAAAATTTATGTACGGATGTCATAATTGGCCATGATATTCTTATGAAACATACGTCATTGGAAATGCATTTTGGCGATCCAGAAGTACCATTGAAGTTATACGCTCTATCAAAGGTCAATATTGACCCTGTCAGCTTGTTTCCAAACATGCTGCCAAATTGTAAACCGATCGCAATTAAATCACGAAGGTACTCAGATACAGACATGCAATTTATTCGTGCTGAGATCAAGAAATTACTATCAGAAGGCATAATAGAACCCAGCTCATCACCATGGAGGGCACAAGTACTCGTAACGACAAATGAAAATCATAAAAAAATGATGTGTATAGACTACTCTCAGACAGTAAATATATATACACAATTGGATGCTTACCCTCTTCCAAGCATTGAAGACGTAATTTCGAAAGTAACCAAATACCGAGTTTGATTCAAAGAGCGCTTACCATCAATTCACAATTCTTAAAACTGAAAAACCTTATACCGGCAACTTGTACCAGTTTCGAAGAATTCATTTTGGAGTCACTAATGGAGTTGCAGCTTTCCAAAGAGCAATCAATAATATAATTTCTAAGGAGGATCTAAAAAGAGTCTATGCATATTTAGATGATATAACTATCTATGGTACAGATCAAGTTGACAACGACAGCGTTTTTTTTTTTTGCAGCGTTTTCTTGAAGTCGCCAAGCAGTACGAGTATAATCTTACGTTGAATCACGTTAAGAGTAAATTTTCAATGAAAGCGATAAGTATTCTAGGTTATACGATATGCAATGGAGTAATTAAACCCGATGCAGATCATCTTCGACCACTACTAGATTTGCCCCTGCCTTCAGACTCAGCGTCACTTCGCCGAGCTTTAGGGTTATTTACCCATTACTCCAAATGGATACCAAGATTTTCTCATAAAATTCAGCCTCTCATATCGGAAGGAAAATTCCCTCTTGACCCGACTTCTGCTGACGCATTTAATGCCCTCGAGGAAGAAATCGCCAAGTCAGCGGTAAACGCAATAGATGACAATATACAATTCGTAGTTGAAACAGATGCATCAGAATTTGCTATTGCGGGAAGTCTGTCACAAGAAGGCAGACCCGTAATTTTTTTTTCGGTAAGCCTTCATAGTTGTGAATGTAACCATCCGGCTATAGAGAAAGAAGCCGCAGCTATAGTTGAGATGTCTTCGAAAATGGAGACAGTTTCTTATTGGACGACCCTTCAAACTGATTACAGACCAAAAATCTTTATCCAGAGCTAAGGCAGAATTCGTTGCTTCTGCACAGACGACATCAGAAACTACTTTAAAAGAACTGCGTACAACTTTGTGTCACCCTGGAGTAACCAGAATGCTCCATTTGGTCAGAAGCAAAAATTTAGCTTACTCTACTGATGAAGTTAAACGAACAATCTCAAATTGTCCAGTGTGTGCAGAAGTAAAGCCCCGTTTTAAACAGAACATCGGAAAACTTATATAGACTTATTTTCTATTTTTGGAATGCCAACTTACGTTCACTCTGATCGTGGCACTTTGTTCCTTTCAAAGGAGATGAAAGATTTTCTTCACCAAAAAGGTATTGCAACAAGCTATACTACACCATATAACACACAAGGAAATGGACAAACAGAGAGATATAAGGGATAATTTGTTGGCTCTAAAAAGCTGAAATCTGCCAGTTACACAATGGAAATCGGTTTTAACTCAAGCTCTACATTCTATAAGATCACTGCTTTGTACAGCTACCAATAGTACGCCTCACGAGCGGATGTTTTCCCACGCGAGAAGGTCCTCGACGAGACAATCGATGCCTTCAGGGCTAAATGTACCAGGAAAAATATTAATGCGTAACCACAATCGAACGAGCAAATACGATCCGTTGATCGAAGAAGTCGAGACACTAGAGAGTAATCCCCGGCATTCTCGTTTGCGGTTGAGCAGTGACAGAGAAGTAGTTGTCTCCAACAGGCACTTAGCTCCTGCTGGAGAATATTCTCCAGAATATTTTATCGATGCGGATTCGAATGACGATGATGAGTTTTTCGATGCAACCGATAAAAATGAGTCAAGTGAAGATCTCAGAAACTCTCGGGAAGATCGTGAACAGCCGCAAAATACAATTGAGTACCTACGACGTTCAGAAAGAGTACGCCGTGAGCCAGCTTATTTAGCTGACTATGTAACGCAATAAATGAGCCCAGGAGAAGGTGGTAATAATAAACTCTTTGAAGAATAGACAGATACGTCAGGGTTGAGTATTGTCATAAACTATAGAATACTACGTTTATTATCATGCAGAATTTTATGAAATAAGCCTAAGTTTACGGATGTATTCTTTTACTACAATATGATTCTTTAAATTTTTGACAACAAAATTAGGCACACATTTTGCGACCGTCTTAGAAAATCAATAACTGGAAGTGCCAAGCGTACGCTGTCCCCTCTACCGAGGTACATGAACGATCGGTTCATGTCTGTTTATAAAAATTTGTTTGCTGGGATTGTTGTTGTTGCGCCATTTTACCTGCATATCTGTCGCAATACAAAGCTCACTAAATATCCTTGGTTGTGCTGTGATTTCAAGTAAAAGGTACATCAAATTTAAGCAAAGACGTATCAGAGAGAGAGAGTTTCAGAGATATCTCAGTGGTCGCTAGGTTCAAAACCGTAAGTGACCACCGACTTGTACAAGGCACTCTGGATATTGATTAAAAGCTAGAACGCGTCCGTTTGATGAAGTCCACGCTCCATCATCATGCTCCAAACATGCTCCAAACCGTTGTTAGATCTAAAACGTTCCAGATTAAACTGGAGAACCGATTCACTGCGTTTGAAATCACAATACACGTTGACGAGGACCACTTACAGGCACTTGACAAAGACGTAAAAATCCTCTGAAAGGAGGGTGCAAAATTCTGAGGATCACGTAGCAAAGGCAAGAAATATAAACTTTCGGGGGAATCTCTGCAGCTCATTCGGAAACGACGAGAAGATCCATCACTCACTTCGTCAGAACAGTGGGATTTGAGTAAGACCATCACATTCATATAATCATTTTCACGTACACATAATATTACTTTTTAAAGCACTAACGCCTGCTTTAGCGATCTCAAACATTTATAAAGAGAAAAATTCACATCCTCGGACGGGATTGGAACCCGCGTCTTCTGACTCTCCGTGTCAGATGCCATTGACCAACTAGACCAACGAGGTTCGGGTCCGAGCATCGAGTATTAACTCTTTATTTGACTAATCGTCTTACGGGGACGGATCTACATCTATTGAACAGCTTTGACAGTACTATCCAACCGAAAGAAGCATTATTGAGGTAAATATTTATTTATTTATTTAATCTTAGGAAGAATATCGACTAATACAAGTGATTAATACTTCTTATAGTAACACAGAGTCATTATAAGTCTCCACTGATAGCGCTAAAATAGATTACTAAATTGAGCTTATAATGTAAAAGGATAATATACATAAACGATATGATAGAATACTGATTCTACAAAAATCTACACTCTACACATAATATTAATAATGATATGGAAGAAATGCAACAATCTATTTAAATTACTTAGTCAATTAGGAATTGTTTAGAAAATATTCGCTTAGCTGTTTCTTCATAGAAAAAATACTAGAGTGAAAAATGTAAAGGTCAAGGTTATTCTCTCTATGCACCTTGATGAAGGTTTTACACAAACAATATGTAACACTGTTCTGCCTATAGTTCTTTGAAACTGAAGGAAGATAAAAGAGCGGGTTTGTGCGGAAGGACCTAGAAGGTACATAAAACTTGATCAAATTAAGCAAATCAGGACAATCAATAGATGAGGTGATAATCTTTTTCAAGAAAATTATATCAGAAATGGCACGTCGATCATGAAGCGGCAGGAAATGATGCTTTACACATGCCTTTAAGTAATCATTCTCAGTACTTTTGGTGCGATAATTTATATGGCGAATAAATTTTCGCTGAATGCTTTCTAGGCGGTCTATGTAAACAGAATACATAGGGTTCCAAATTTGCGAGGCATATTCTAGGTGACATCGTACATACGTACTAGAATAAAGAATTTTAACAGTTTTTACGTTCTTAAAATCTGATGATGCCCTCATTATGAATCCTAAAGATTTAGAAGCCTTTCTGACTATAGTGGAGATGTGATCTTGGTAGATTAATTTGGAATCATGCATCACACCTAGGTCTTTCATCACCGACACACGGTTAAGAGTTTCAGCTTTAAGACGATAGTTAAAATGTAAAGGATTCTTTTTACGTGAAAACGATATAACAGTACACTTGCTAGCATTGAGATCTAACATATTCTGAGCACAGTAGTTATCTAACCTTATGAAATCTTCTTGAAGTGCAATCGCATCAGCTAGACAGTATATTTATTTAATTATTTTCATGTCATCTGCAAAACAGAGGAGAGTAGAATTTTGAAAGCAGTGATCTATATCTGCAACAAATATCAAAAATAGGAGTGGACCCAATAATGACCCTTGCGGGACACCACTAGGAACACACGTCCATTTTGAAATGTAATTACCGAGAACTAGAGCCTGGGATCGATTATTTATATAAGAACTGCACCATCTTAATGAATCACCCCTTATTCCGGAATTCTGAAGCTTGTTTATAAGTATATTATGGTCAATTTTGTCAAAGGCTTTACTATAGTAGGTATAGATTACATCAGCTTAAGCACCCTGATCCATAGAATCCGTAACTAACTCGTTCAGGAGGGTTAAATTAGTAACTGTAGATTTACCCTTCAGGACTCCGTGCTGAGACAACGGAAGTGAGTTTCTTAGTGATGGGTATAGCTGGTCATACACAAGTTTCTCAAATACTTTAGAAATAACACATAGTTTTGAAATTGGTCGATAGTTAGTAACTTCATTTTTCTTTCCTTTTTTAAGGACTGGTGATATGTAAGCTTTTTTTATAAAATTCCGGTACGTATCCTTCCCTGATAGATCTACTAAAGATAGTAGGTAGATAGAGAAGAGGAAGTGAAAGTGAATCTACACATTTTATAAGTAAAATAGGTGGAATGGAATCAGGGCCATCCGACTTGGAAATATTCAATTTCTTGAGCTTAGCCTTAATATGGTTGAAACTGAAAGACTAATGGAGGAAATATTTCCATCAAGTAACAGCATATCTTGAGGCAGAGAAATATAGTTTGAGGTACTAGCAATGGGATTGAGAAATGTTGAGTAAAAATAGTCTGAGAAAAGGTTACAAATGTCATTTCCTGAGCTAGCTGTTTTATTGCCCAACTTCATTGTATTGTATTAAGTATAAGATTGGATTGCGATCGCGATTTGAAATAAGTTCAAAAATACTTTGGGTTATTTTTTAATGAATTTTCAACATAAGAAATATACTGTTCTAGAATAGGACCTTTTTATGTATGTATCAAAAGTTGTAACCTATTTAGATGTACCTATCATCGACAATGTGTTACCTAGCAACGGTTTTGTTGATTAGCTGTCTTGTCTATAATGTCTATGCAGATAAAACGAATTTATGTTACTATATAAATTAAAATGTTTTCTTTCCATATATAACCACTGCGTGTTACCCGAATATATGTAATATTTCGAGTAGGCAACCTAAATATAACAGGTTATGGGTCCCAGACATGATCTGGCTGCTAAGTAAAAGTAAGTAGTGTTCAAGTATCAGATCTCGTTCCTACTGCTAAAAAATGCAAGCTATGAATATGTGTAGTTTTGAGAAACTATCTGGCCAGGCTAACTATGGCACCTGGTCATTTACTATGCCGTAGACATAGATTTATGGGAGTGCATTGATGATTTAATTTCAAGCTGGACTCGCCGGAGGCAAAGAAAAGAGATGCCAAGGCTAGGAGTAAAATTTGCCTCATCTGTATCGAAAAAATATATCCCATGATAATGCATGTCAATACAGAGAGAGATACATGGCTAACGTTGCAGCGTGCGTATGCTGACGGTGGACTACTGCGACGGCTATATCTATTACGGAAAATGTTCAACGTTAAACTAACAATGTTCAACAGAATGGGGGAGTACTTGAATGACATTCAGACCACAAATCAAGCATTAATTAATATTAAAGCTGCTCTTGATGATGAATTTGTCTGGATAATAATGCTGGCTGGTTTGACAGATGCCTTCAATGCTCTGGTGATGACGTTAGAGCATTCGAACGTTAAGATTTCAGTGGAAACTGTTATGGCAGCGTTACTGAAGGAAAGTATTAGAAACAATACAATGGAAGACAATTCCGTCCTTATGTCAAAGAGTGACAAAACCAAGAAGGTGGTTATATGTCATCTGTGTAAAAAGAAAGGACACTATAAGTGGCAATGCAAGGACAGGATACCTAATATTAAAAGGGTAATACAACACAAAAAGATAGTAAAGAGACTCTCGGGCTGATATCTGTTATGTCAGCGACGGTCAACAAAAGCGAATGGGTCATAGATTCCGGTGCTACATTTCATATGACGTCAGACAGACACATTTTGGAGAACAAGGAAAACGTAGGTTCAAAGGTGGTGACAACTGCAAATAACGACAAGATTATGTCAAATCTTAAGGGGGATGTGTTTGCCATGGGGCGTTCTATAATGTTTGAAGATGTGTTGAATGTACCAGGTTTGATGACTAATTTACTATCAGTAAGTAAGATGTGTAGTAAAGATTTTTTTGGTGTTTTTGATAAAACTAGTTGTAAAGTTTTTAAAAAAGGTGACGTCACTGTAGGTTGTGATACTTTGTTAACAGCATCCCTAAAACAAGGTTTATACGTTTTAGATATAGAGGCAGCGATGGTTATTACGTCTCCTCCAGATACTACTTCTAGTGCATTTGATTTGTGGCACAGAAGGTTGGGTCATCTGAGTAAGCCTTTGATGGAAAAGTTGAAAGGTTTAGCATCTGCTAAACCTTTCAACTGGACTGTCGTATGGAGCGGTGAGTACGGGACCGTGCGAATGTTGCTGCAAGGGAAAGGCGTGCGTCAAGAAATTTCTGAAAAGAAAAGGTAAGAGAGCAAAAGATTTGCTCGAGCTAGTGCATTCTGATTTGGCGGGCCCTATGGAGGTAGAGTCTTATGGTGGAAATAAATACTTTTTGGTCTTCGTAGATGACTTTAGCAGAAAAACTTTCACATATCTGTTAAAATCGAAAACTGAAGTATTCGCGAAATTCAAAGAATTCAAGGCACTAGTTGAGAACCAGACGTGCAAGAAAATCAAAAAATTACGTACTGACAATCACGTACGCACAGAGTACGTAAATCATGAGTTTGAAGATTTTCTTAAAAAGCATGGTATACAGCATCAGACGTCTGTACCGTATACGCCACAACAAAACGGAATTGCTGAGCGGACCGTAAGAACCGTTACAGAAAAGGCGAGATGCATGATACACGATGCTGGTCTAAACATAAAACTATGGGGTGAGTCCATTGGGTGTGCGGTGTATCTTAAAAATAGATCTCCAACTATGGCTTTAAAGGATAAGCTTCCTAAAGAAGTCTTTACAATTGAACGAGTGGACTTGACGAATCTAAAAGTATTCGGGTCCAACGCTCAGGTTCTGATAAAATATCATAGCAGGAAGAAATTCGATTCGAAAACTATACCTATGATAATGACTGGGTATTCCACTAATCAGAAGGCGTACCGATTTATCAATTTGGATAGTAATCCAACAAAAATTGTGATAGCTCGAGATGCTACATTTTTTGAAAATGTCGAAGTCGAAACGAGATAACGTTTCAGAGAAGAATGTTGTCGATATTTATCTACACAATGACATTCCAGAAACCAGTCATCCTACCACTGAACCGGAGGTACCAAGGTTAGCGGGACCTGTTGCAGTGGGGGTACCGGTGTCTAGGCAGAATATCATGGTTGATGAAGTAGAATCTCAATCGTGGAGTCCAGGAGCATTTACTTCAACACAAGATTCAGACTCTGGTGAGAACTTCTTTGATTCTGTTGATTCGGAGAGCCATGTTGCGAAAGATTTGCAAGATCCAGTCAACACAAATGTTGCTGATCCTCCAAATGATGTGGTTAACACTAATGAACGACGCTACCCAATTCGAGATAGACGTTCAAAGAGAGATGCGGACATGGTCTATAACTTTCACGTAAGTAATATTTCTGATCCTGTATCGGTTCAAGATGCTATGGAACGCTCAGATAAAAAGTTATGGTTGGAAGCGATGAAGGATGAATTTAACTCCCTGAAGGCTAACAAAACCTTGGAACTAGTTGATCGACCGATAGATGCTAACGTTGTTAAGTCAAAATGGGTTTTTAAACTCAAGGTAGGAGCGGATAGTAGTGTGCAGCGCCATAAGGCCAGGCTAGTCGCTAAGGGCTATTCTCAAAAACCAGAAATTGACTATTTTGAAACGTATGCACCTGTTGTGAAAGTTTCATCAATTCGTCTTCTACTTGGCGCTGGCAGCTGAAAAAGACTTAAGCATACATCACATAGATGTGACTACAGCTTACCTAAATGGTGAGATACTGGAAGAAATTTATATGGAACAGCCAGAATTTTTCGTTCAAAAGGGGGAAGATCGTAAGGTTTGCAAGCTTCAAAAGTCTTTGTATGGGTTGAAATAAGCGGCCCAATGTTGGAACGAGAAAATTCATGGCCATATTTTGAAAATGGGTTTTACGCAATCTAATTATGATCAATGCGTTTACACTAAAATTAAAGGTGGCCTGTTTTCAGCTATAGCACTTTATGTAGATTATTTTTATATATTTACAAACAATGAAGATGCAGCTGATACAGTAAAAGAACAGATTAAAAGTTCTTTTAAAATAAAGGACCTTGGTCTTGCGAGGGAATGTCTTGGAATGCGGATTGAGCGGAATGTGGACAAGCAAGAAATCCATCTTTCCCAGAAGGCATACATTAACAAGATTCTTGAAAAGTTCGGGCATGTAAGACTGTAAACCAGTTAGCACACCGATTGCAGCGAATCTTCATTTGAAGTCTGGTATAAAGAATGACGATACACGGTATCAAGAGATCATAGGATCACTGATGTACCTTGCGTGTTGTACTAGACCAGACATATCATTCGCAGTCACAATGTTGAGTCAATTCAACAACTGCAATGACTCATCTCACATGGCAGCACTGAAACATGTTCTCAGGTATCTGAAGGGGTAAGTGGAACTATCGCTGTGTTACAAGAAGTGTAACAAACCTATAGTAGCTTACGCGGACGCGGATTGGGGGAATGGGCCTGATGGGAAATCATTCTCTGGTTATACCTTGTTTTTCGGTGGTGCTGCGATAGCTTGGCAGTCTAGGAAACAGCGATGTATAGCATTAAGTACTGCAGAAGCTGAGTAGTTTCTGTAAAAGGTTTATATGCTGAACTGACGGACCGGACTGACACTATTACAATATTTAGTGATAGTCAAAGTGCAAGTAAACTAGTTTATATTCCTTCAATAGGGAAGCGGTCGAAGCATATAAACATTAAGTACCATTTTGTACGAGATTTGGCAGAGCAAAGGGTTATCTGTATTAAATATTGCGAAACAGCATATTATGCCTGCTGATATGTTGACAAAAAGGGTTGCTAGACAGAAACACCAGTTCTGTATGAAACATTGTGGATTAAGTGGGGGTGTTCTAGAATAGGACCTTTTTATGTATGTATCAAAAGCTTGTAACCTATTTAGATGTACCTATCATCGACAATGTGTTACCTAGCAACAGTTTTGTTGATTAGCTGTCTTGTATAAAATGTCTATGCAGATAAAACGAATTTATGTTACTATATAAATTACAATGTTTTCTTTCCATATATAACCACTGAGTGTTACCCGAATATTATGTAATATTTCGAGTAGGCAACCTAAATATAACATATTATACAAATTATAACATTTAGTTTCTATTACTTTAGCACGATTATTCAAAATACAAATCGAGTTTTTGTCTGCTATCATACCATAGCGTTTGTACTTACGAATTTGTTTAAATTTTTCTCTTAATACTTTTATAAGTGCTGGGGAGTACCATGGAGGAAAAGTTTTGTTACGAATAATTTTGGATGGAACATATTTATTGCGCAATCGCTCGATATTATCATAAAGAAAGGCCACTGCTTCGTCTAAATACTTACAACACAATTCAGATTGCCAATCAATAGTGTCCAACTCACTATTAAATGCATCAAAATCAGCTCGGTTAAAGCAATATTTAATACGTGGAGCCGGTGTCTCAAACCAAATATTCACAACAACACTCAGGGCGCTATGGCAGGGGTCCAATGGTACTAAAGCTTCACCAATGTTATGAACAAGAATATCCATGTCTGAAGATAGCGTACTTCTGCAGCCATTGCAAATCATTTTTACGTATTAGACGCGCAGCGTAGAATATATTAAGTCGTTGAGTCATAATAATTAATTTCGCATTAAGTTGTACATAAGCGCCACCTGGCGTGATCTATGTTATACACCTGTATAACTATGGTATGGTTTTAAAATTAGCGACTAGCGTATTGACGATGGCAAGGTGGTATTTGCTTTAATCACAATATCAAAGACACTGATTTTATTGCAAAGCACTAATACGACGTGTCATATATCACTTGAGAATACGATAATATCTCAACTAGCCAACGAAATAAGACATCAATTAGCAGTAAATAAATAGACACCAAACCACTAAAGAATCACGAAAAACTTCCCAGACTTTCACTTATCTGTACTAACTAACACTATCTCCGAATATTAGTTACGAGTAATTGATCGTTTAGTAGTTTAATTATTTTTAAAACTTAAAATTTCGAGGAGCTACACATAAAGTAAACAAACAGAGTGCGCCCTCAAGCAGCAATTTATAAATAATTAAAAGTTATGTCTAAACAAATACTTTTTCATGTTAAACCACGCAATCTTATCGCCGACAGGCCTTATATCACAAACGCTGCGGAAACCATCGACAATAGAGCAAGTCATGTAGGTACTACAGTTTTATAGAGGACATTAATATCTACAATAGATCTGCAGTGCCATATGCCTCTAACTATGTTACAATAAATACTTTTTCACTTTAAAATATGGAATAAAAATGCCGGTACAAACTAAGCCCCATTATTCGTACCTTGGTATTTAATCCTAATAATAGAGAAGAATGATTTCATTGTTTATTTGTTTGTAATGGAAACGCAGAAACTACTTTACTGATTCAAACAATTCTTTCAACAGTAGAAAGCTATATTATGCCTGACAGTAACATACGCTATATTTGATTCATCATCATCATCATCCTGCGTGGTGCAGGCTAAACCACGGAGCGCAGCTAGTAACCAAATAAAATTATTGGTTGTCTAATATCATGTTACTTGTCAGCCGTGGGCCGAGCACGAAAATCTGTTTAAGTTTAACGTAATTGCATTGTAACGTATTTAGTACACACTGTCATTTATCTAGTACAATAGTGGCACAGTGGATCACCCATGCTAAAACTAACCGCGACGATTTAGGCTGTACTTATAAACTCTGCTTAAATTTAAATAACGTCACTTAGTACGGCGCAGAACATTTTTGTTATGCGCACCACTAAACGTCATATTTTAAAGTTAAGCAGTGTTTATAAGTAAGGCCCTTGGATAACAATGCGGCACTCTTAACTCTCAAGTACCTATTTGAATCATTTGAAGGCAAATATTTTCTAATGTGCAACTAGGTACGAGTATTATCCGAACTGAGTAGACCTTGGCTGTTGTTTTGAATGACTATTGATCATTTGATTTAAATAAATTTTACACTTACATAGCTACCAGCCCATTGATTGGTCATTAAACAAATAATAAAAATCAATTTTTATATCTTTTTATTTCTATGAAAACTCAACGAAATAGGACCACTTGAAACAACAAACAATCTGCTGAAACTGCAGCGAGAAGACCTGCGACTTTTAGTAGGCCTTATCACAGGCCACTGCAACCTAAATTATCACCTTCACAAAACTGGTGCAACGGACAGTCCACTGTACAGATGATGTTTACAGGAAGACAAGACTGTGAGGCACGTGCTGCTGGAGTGCACGGCTACGGTAAATATACGGAACACAACCAGACTATTTGAAGATCAGTATAGTTCTAGATTAATATCGGTTAACATACCACCAACATCACTGGAGCAGTTGTGCCAGCGACCCAGGGCCATACTCCGTTATATGAAGGAGTTGGGATGGCTCGGGTAGAGGCTGGCGGGGGAAATGCACAATACACCCCAAGCGGGACGTCAGTGCAGGACTTATCGCCCCCACTATGAACAAGAACAAGGACCACTTGAAAAGACTTATGAAGGAAATAGTTCGGCAGTTACACTCCACAGGGTTGAGAGTTATAGCAACAATATGTTACCAAGGAGGACCAAACATGAGTGCTCCTATATGTTAATTGCTGAGACAAAAGCAAAATTGTGCACGTCAGAATTCAGAATTCAAAGCCTGGCATTTGAAATTGAGAAAAAAAAGGTATTTTCCATTTTAGATCCTCCCCATTTACTAAAGGGCTAATGCCATTTGCAGAAACAATTTTAAAGACAAGGAATTAAGATTTATTAACAATAGTGAAGTTAAGTTTGCAAAATGGGAACACTTGAAAATGCTTCTGGAAGTTGGTGTTGGTGATGTCTCGGTAGAGAGTAAGATATTATTATTCCATGACGATGTCAGACTGTTAAATAAATTAACTGCAGGGCTATTATGTATCTCAGTTGCTAACAAATGTTGATAGAAATCTTGAAAAATGGCGGCTCTATGTCAGTTTTGAAAAGTCCAGTAAGCAAAAATGACATAGGGAAACCATTTTTTTTCGATTTCAATCAACATTTGTTAGCAACTGAGATACATAATAGCCCTACAGAACAACACGTAGATAAGGAAAAACTTTCAAGGATGAAGGTCAATATGCAGCACAAAGGAGAGTGGTCATCTGGGTGACCCACTGAGAATGAAACCACGGAGAATGAAACTATGCCAAATTTATTTATTCTTAGTAGATGCAAATAATTCATATATTTATAATGTAATTTGGGAAGCAGTTGGGAAAAATGAGTAAACCTAAATGTAAAACAATAAAATTAATACGCAGAAGATGCTTGTGGGCAATAACGAAACGCTATATCAACAAATTGGAATAAATCTATTGCTAGATATGCTGAGGGATGAGGACAATTCCAGCACATTTGTAAATGAAGAGTCGATGCGGTTTGTTGGATGATTTGTAATCAAAAAACGTAGAAACAAATTTTTAAAAATTGTAAAGTCTGTAACAAAGATATATCAAACCATGTTCTAAAGAAAGTTACACCTATGAAAGAGATACAACAAAAAAATCCTTTAACTACCCTTCTGGATGGACTGCATAAATGTTTGGCGAAAATATTTAATAAATCATTGACTTCGAAAGCTGAATGCAGTAACACAAAAGCATAATATATATTAATATGATGGTGGATTTATTGTGGGATTTTTCCTATCTAACTTGCAGTAAGCATAAAGAAAATGATAACTTAAAACTCTTACAAGAGTTCTATTCGAACGCACTACTTGTGAGCGTTTTTAGCGAAATTAACACTAAAAACGCTCACAAGGGGCGTTTGAATAGGGAATCTGTGGGTGAAAATGTCGTTTATGTCTCTTTTTGTTCAGCGTTCGGAAAGCTAAAAAAGAGGAATGCAATTTTTGACCCACGTCCGGAGCGTTTTTAGAGTTATTTTCGCTAAAAACGCCTACGAAGGGCCTATTCAAACGTTTGTATAGCGTTCTTTTGTTATAGCGTTCGTAAAGCTCAAAAACGTTATTTTTGCCACTTTTGGCCACACCCTATTCGAACGCTCAAGTGGGCATAAGACCTAAAATCGCATGATTATGCTGTCAAATACATAAAGTGCGTTCGAATAGATCACTTCTGATCGTTTTTAGCAAAAATAACGCTAAAAACGGAAACGGGGCGTTCGAATTGGGAATCTGTATGTGAAAATGTCGTTCATGTCTTTTTTGTTCAGCGTTTGGAAAGTTAAAAACGAGAAATGCAATTTTTTACCCACGTCCGGAGCGTTTTTAGCGTTATTTTTGCTAAAAACGCTTACGAAGGGCCTATTCGAACGTACTAAATGACAACGCCACCAATGGCACCAATGCCCTCATCAGCTAAACGAGCGCACCCATAGACTGATTAATCTATGGTTAAAAATGGCGGACTGTTGAGAAGTGCACGCCGTCGGTCTGTTTCTGTTTTGTTTTAGGAATATCCGAGTACATATTTCTGACGAAATAGTAAAGGTACCCCGTGTGGATTTTGCGCTATATACTACAATTTGATAACATTGCTACAGTTTGGGTTGTAGGTCACAATGCGTCGTAAAAGTGAACGTACCGCTGGTGCTACTACAACTACTAAGAAAAGTAAAGCTTCGCCTGAAAAAAAGGTTGAAAAAGTAAAACGTACGCGTTCATCCCGGCGCAAAAAGCATTCAACTTCGTCCGAGAATGAGTCTGCTGACGACGCAAGTCCTCCTCGCGAAGCAGAACCGACTCCAGTAACTGAAGAAGTCCCTCCGAAAACACCTGTGAAAGAAGCTAGCCCAGAAGAGCAACAAGATCAAGTATGGCAGGTAAAAGCGGCGGAAGGTTCCGGGGATACCGGAGAGATTAAAAAATTGAAGATATGTTTGACTCGTCCACCATCAACACCGGAAAGAGCAGATAGATCTCCTCGCAGTAAAAGAAAGCAGTCTCGAGCTACAAGCTCGAGCGATACCCCCAGTGTCGAAGCTCCTGAAGAAAGACGGAAGAGTAAGCATCGGTCGAAACGATCACACAGAGAATCTAAGGATGAATCTGAAAAGACTCATGATAGCCAAGATGATGAGCCAGAGTCAGACACTAAATCTAGCCAAGATCAAGAAAAAACAAGCACTGAAACTACACAAAGGGAGGATGAAGGTAAAGTTGACTCAACAGAGAATACAATATCTACTAGCAATGAGGAAACAAAGAGTGATGAAAAAACGACTGTAGATTCTACTGAGGATTCGTCAACAACAGCTGAAAGTAAATCTGAAAAACCAGATAATGAAACAAAAGCCTCAGATGCTGATACAACTGTTGTTTCACCAGAAACTGAAACAACTGTTGTATCTGCAACACCTGAGCCAAAATCCCCTACTAAATCTGACACTCAGGAACCACCAGAAGATAAAACGCTTGAACCTAAGAGCCCATCACGAAGAAGAAGTGCATCTGTTGATAAATCTGAAATTCTTGAGTTACACCCTGAGGATAACAAAGTTGATTCAGACATTGAAGGAGAGAAGTCCAAAGGCAAAAGAAAGGACAACTCATCAGAGAAGACCAAGGAAGATAAAAAGGTAAGTAAATCACATGATAAAACTCCCATTGAGGAGCCAAAATCAGATAATGATAAATCCACTAATAAAACTGGTGTTGTAGAGATTTCTAAGCCTGATAAAAGATCTCGAAATATGTCAACTGATTCAGGAAAAGACCATGATTCAATAAAAGTGAATGACATGTCAAGCAAACAAGAACACAAACAAAAAATATTGGATCAATCAGATTCCATTCAATCTAACCATGACGAACCTCACCACAATGGTCAAGCAGCTCCATTTGTAGTTAGCAGGAAAAGAAGATGGGGCTCCAGGCCTGCAAAAATAACAAAACAAAAGTCTATCACAATATCAACTGATGTGCTCAAAGACATTATCCCTGATGTGAAACCTGTTGAGTTTGAAGAAGTAATTGAAGAGAAGAAACATAAGCGAATAGTCACTGAAAAAATAGATAGGCCTATTCTACCCAAGATTATAATTGACAACTCTGAAAATGTCTTAAGAGCTGAAATAGAACGAAATACAGATAAAAAAGAGCATAATGATAAAGATATCAAGGATATTGTAAAAGTTAAAGACATGGCATCCAACAGAAAAATTTCTATCATCAAAGACAATGATAGTATAATAACAAGACCTCCAAGTCCACCTAGACACAAACAATCTTGTGTTTTGTATATAACAAACCTTGTGAGACCATTTACTGTGCCACAGCTAAAGAATTTGTTGCAGAGAACTGGGCGAATTGTTGATAATGGTTTTTGGATTGATAGAATCAAGTCTAAATGCTTTGTCATTTATCAGACTGAAGAGTGAGTATCACTTGTTACACAATGTTATTTAAAAAAATATTCTTATAGAATTAGCCTCAAACTGTATATTTTACTAAACTATCTCTTAGCTTATATGCTTGTGATCTCATAAAATCTTCATTAATTTGAGTAGCTTATTATCTTCTCCAAAGCCATATCTATCTTTGTACCAAAATGTCATAAAATATTTATTATTGGTTATATGAGTAAATTTAAGTAAAATGTAAATCAATTAGTACACACTAATAATAAAATACAATACCTACGTGCATATAAATATAAAATTATTCACCATGGAAAATACTGTCATTACATTTCATCACCCATTACAGTCGCCAAGCATGTCTACTGTATCAAGCTGTCAAAATGATATACTCTTGACTACTATGTCAGAAACTGACACAAACTTTGACAGAACTGTCATTATTACTATCTTAATGTAGGCTGAAATCTTGTTATTTTGTCTAATTAAGAGCCCAAGAATATTACGCTTTTTCACCGGCGTGGTGATTGATGATGATGATCATGAAAAGTATCCTATGTGTTAATCCAGTGCCTCATCTACCTCATACCAAATTTCATCTAAATTGGCCCCATCATTTGAGCGTGAAAGAGTAACAAACATCCATACATCCATATGAACTTTTGAATATAAGTAGGATAGAATAAGTTCCTTTAAAATAATTTCAACTTCTGAATGTTTTCAGTCAAGCCATCGAAACAAGGCATGCCTTACATGGAGTCACCTGGCCTGTGTCCAATCCCAAGGCTTTGCAAGTGGATTTCTCGACGCAAGAAGCCTTTGATAAGGCTAAGATGAATGAAGATTCAGATAATGCTCAGGTTTCTACTATACCTGGCACAGTAGAAGATTGGCTTCGGGAGCAAGACATGAAGCGAGAACGAGGGGAAGTGGTAAGTTTAGGAGGAGTCAGTAGATTTTAAACTGGTAAACCATACTTCATGGTAACAAAGACAAAGATTTTAATATTGTTATTGTAATGATAGCAATCCTGACCCTAAATGACTTCCTAAATTCCCATATCATAGGATTGTACCGAAGTTGTTGGAGATTAGTCCATTGAACCACATTACCTCCACCGACTAGTCTCCTTTGTTTGTTTTCTACTCTATCCACGCGACATTGGCGGAATTGCGGCAATACCGCAAAGGCCATAATCTAAGAAATAGAATAGAACCACATTACCTACAATCAGACTCGCACACAAACATATGACTTGATCTCATAGCATTACACTTTAAGGCCAACGCAGACCGGGACGGGATGGCAAAGGATTTCGCCGTCAGTCAGCGCACACTGGCCGCTTAGATACTGCGGCATTCCAGCGCCGTGCCGCGGGACGACAAAGTTTGCCTCAGTTTTATAATGGTACATTAGGATTTGGTGTTAGTATCGATTATTGCAGATGAAGAAGGTCAAAGGAAAGCACAATCAATTCATATTAATTATTTTATATGCGCCTCACCCCACGGTACATGTCACATGCCGGTGGCGTTCTCGGCAAGTTTTGCCTACCGCATTACGCCACAGCATACTGCCGTGGCGCGTGTTTCAATGCCGTGCGATAAAATCCCTTTCGATGCCACAGCATAACTTTGAAGTATAGCAATTTATGTCTATTTTTATAACAATACATTTGAATGTCCATTGGTAAAAATTCAAATCCCTTGCCATGCTGTCCCGGCCTGCGCAGGCCTTTAGTAGTCAAATAATGAACTCTTAGAGGATGTGTTTAGATCAGCATAGGCATTATTATTATTATTGCTTTATACACTAGCAGCTTTAAGCTGATGCGTGTATATTGTTTACATGCACTTTTTTAGAATGATTGTCCAGTCTATTTTTAAAAGAGTTGTCTGAGGGGGCACTAATCACAGTCTGTGGTCATTCCAGTCTTTCACTACATGATAAGGCAAAAAGTGTTTTCTTGGATTGCTTGTGCTTACTTGAGTATTCAGTTTAAGCGAGTGTCCTCTCAGAGTCTTGTTGTTGTTCATAGCATAAATGTTTGCCATGTTTGGTACATTGTAATGTCCATTCAAAATCTTGTAGGTCTCTATTAGGTCACCTCGTTTTCTCCTGTCTTCCAAAGTTGTTAGACCAAGTTTTGTAGTCGTAGTTCATATGTAAGGTTCTTCAAGGATGGGACCATTTTAGTAGCCCTATGCTGTATTCTTTCAAGAAGTTCAAAGTCTTTCTTGAAGTATCTGGGGCTCCATATCTGGAATGCGTATTCTAACAAAGGGTGCACATACGTTTTGTAGATTTTTAGTAAAAGGTTTTCATTTATATAGCAGAATGCTTTTCTTAATATATAATTAAGTTCATTTCTGTTCTATACTGTATTTTTGTTCATACAGTTCATTGTATGAACAAAACCAGGGGCTTCAAAAAGAAATCATGAACTGAAATGAGCCTTGTTTGCATGAACACTAAGTCATGCAGCTGAATGTTATGTTGTTATGGACAATTTTTAGAACTATGTAAAAGGAATGGATGATCAAAATGATTGGGCTCTGTTTTACCTTTACACAACCCTATAATAAGCCAAATGTGACCTGTCACTGAATTCGAGAACATACAAATTTTTTTTTAAACTCTGCTCTATAAATTAAATCAAGACTAATTAAATTCTTGCTCCCACTTTTTGTAATGGAATGGAAAAGCTTCCTTTTCACATGATATTAAAAAAATGTCACAGTAAGTACACCAAAGTTAGAAAAGAAAACTACTGAGAAAGTCAGTAGTCAAAAGTACAGAGATTTGATCAGTACAGTAATTTAATTTCTGAATATATTTGTTGATATTGTTTAGAAAACTGTTTGGTAGTTAGGATTAGGTTTTTGGAATCTATTTTTAGTACTGAAAATAATATCCTGTTTTTCTTACATGGGTTGTTCCCATTTCATGTAGCTTGGATAATAATAGTGTCTGGTTTTAATAATTTTTAAAAACATATGCTGTGCTGATTGCTGCATGGATAAAAGATTGTGTGAGTCACAAACACACGATACAGAGAAGTTAGTTGTTCTTTATATCTCAGATACACGGAAAAGTTATGTTAATGCCTGAATTTATTTCACTAAATTAAATGACCTGACTGCATTTCACATTGCTTAATCAAGAATATAAACACATGTTTACTTCTATATTCAATTGTGTTTTGCTGGGTTTTTTGCTCTTTTGTACAAACCTATTTTCCTTGCTTATTTGAATAGGACAAGCCATGGGAACGGAAATTGGCGACGCGCGAATGGGATCTCGGCAAGAATGACAAGGACAATAAGGAAAAGGAGAGGCTGCGACGTGAAGAGCGACCGCCACTCGACAAGCGGAGGCATCGTACCCCTGAACGGAGCCCTGAACCGGGTAAGTAGTATACTACTTGATTCATTTCAATAAAATCTATTATCTTTTTGATGTAACACTATGTACAAGTATAATTGTTTATGCCATTTTGTTTATTTATTACTAGTTGCGCACCGAGATTTCATCTGCGTGGTTATGGATGGTGATTATGAAAAGTATCCTACATGTATTTCCAGTGTCTCATCTATCTACATATAGAATTTCATCGAAATCCGTGCAGCCGTACTGTAGTGATTGAGTAATAAACCTCCATCCATCCAATCAATCACATTTATAATTATATCCATCATTGGCATAAAAAAGTGATTAAATGAGACGCGAGCTTGCGACTTTCGATTGCTGTGGCTTTCACACTTAAACTTTACAAGCGTATGTACACTAATAATCGCGTTTATGTATGTAATGGATAAAGCTTGAAGTACAACAGCTAAACAAGTTTGGGGCGCGTGTTTAAAAAAGTATTATTGAAATAATAATATGTAATTCCGATAAGGTTAGCGTCATATTGTTGATTGTGAATATATCCCTACCCGTCCCGTGAGATCGTTGATATCACGGGACCTTTACGTGAGCTTTGAACGAGTTAAGTGTGATTTACATCTTCAATGCTTACTTAACTTAACATTCTTAACTTATATTCTTGTTGCTGATGCGAGTTATAATAGTAGATTAGTAGCCAAGGGCTTTAAGGCATCAATTGCAGCCCGAGATATTTATAGTTCGAGGGTGCAATTGATGCTTACACCCTAGCTAACTACTCTGCTTTACATCTCGATTGTGAGGTAAGTAGAAAAAAAC
The DNA here is from genome assembly GCA_917880725.1 of Selenia dentaria. Taxonomy (NCBI): domain Eukaryota; kingdom Metazoa; phylum Arthropoda; class Insecta; order Lepidoptera; family Geometridae; genus Selenia; species Selenia dentaria. Next base: position 8,127,083 of record OU862882.1, on the reverse strand, counting down.
CGGAATTACAAAAATAAAATTGATGACTATTATACTCATACGAAGACAAAGCTGAATAGCGAAGCGACCTCTTTTGTTATTGGGCTGAATGCATGATGTCTATTGCCAGTATGATAGTTAGATATACGCGCACTTTTTGAAAGAGTGAAGTGTTTTTTTTATTACTTACCGCCCTAGGGCTTTTCTAGCTACATTATTATCCTAGAGCGCTAATTGGTCACCTACAAGCCCCTTTTGGGGGTAATAAGGACTTACTTACCGAATATGAGAGATGTAAACCGCACTAGGGCTTTTCTAGCTACATTATTACCCTAGAGCGCTAATTGGTCGCCTACAAGCCCCATTTGGGGGTAATAAGGACCTACTTACCGAATATGAGAGATGTAAATAAATATTGTGTTATTAAACTTTTTTTTCATTCTGTATCGCATAACGGTAAATACATGCGTGAAACTTTGGTGATTATACTGCCCACTAACAAATAATAACGTAGCAAATAATAATATAAACAAATATAAAAAAAAGCCAGCTGATATTATGTGAATAGAGGTACCAAAATGTGCGATAATGTAAGAAACGATTTTGGGAAATGTCTAGTGCAAATAATATGTAGGTAGTGTACTAGACTAGTTTGTGTCAATATGTAAGAAACGTCATTTTGGGAAATGTCTAGTGCAAATAATATGTAGTGTACTAGACTAGTTTGTGTCAATATGTAAGAAACGACATTTTGGGAAATGTCTAGTGCAAATGATATGTAGTATTATTAACATTATAATACTAGGATAATTCTGGAGTATTACACGGTAACTATATTTTTTTAAAGGTTCATGCCAGCCCGTGTTGTGCCCAGCTGTATTGGCTATACAATTTCAGACAACAGTCTCATTGTTTTTAGGAGATAAAACTCACATTGCAATTCACTTTGGTGGTGGACGTATTCCGCGCAAACGGTACAAATGAGAAAAAAGTCTTGTAAATTATAAAATCATAAACCTTTATTTGAATCGCAACACGGTAAGCAAATATACAGATGTAATGTAGGTAAAGTCCGAATATGTTTTTGCTAACTTACATGCAAATGTTATAATATAATTAATATTCACATTCATGCCAATGTCAAAGTAGTTTACATGTCAATTAAATTTATAAAATATTATTAAATTATGGATATGTCTAATATATAAAGCAACATTTTTAGTATCATAACAATTCTAGAATTGATCAATTTTACATACTAGAATAATTTTATTTAACTATATTATATCCATATTCTATCCAACGGCTACCTGCAGCTGTTCGCCTGGAGGATGGATCTTGACTGCCAAATAATGCAGCACTGGACCAGGATGCACATTGAGCACTCTGGATCCAAACCTAAATTTAGATTAAGATGACAAATGTATTTTTGTGTTTATTAAATTTTGTGACATTTGTTTTTTTTTTAATGTGCTTATGTATTTTATGTGTAATTTATTAATTGTATGGACTTATATCTGAAATAAATGAATTTGAATTGAATTGATTTAAAAAAATCGTTAACAGAATATAATCAAATGTCTAATAACTATTTATATAGTTTAAAATTTAAACATGTCAAAACATAAATCTTTCATGGTATCTGGAAGAATATTGAAAGATTTTGATAGCCATGAAATGACATGTTTTCTAAAGGACAGCTTACAGTTTGGTATACATATACTCAGGGTTCGAGTATATCAATGGATATATATCCGATATATATCAAACGATTGTTTGTGATATAAATTGATACAAAAATGTTTAAAAAAATTGGATATTATTATGTAATTTTGTGCAGTTTGGTACTGTAATTCTACTTCCCAAATGTAGATGGTGCGAGTAAAGTTAAAACTTACTCCGTAACAGTACGTTTTAATCCATAAATGGCAACAATGAAAAGCAGCATCTCGCTGGCAATTGACAGTCTAGCGGTATTAATGGCGTCAGTCTCGTCAGTGGACTAGGTACATGAAAAAAATCGTAGATAATTAATAGTTCATTACGAACTAGCTGCGCCTCGCGGTTTCACCCGCTTGGTGATGACGATGAAAATTATTATATACGCTTCCCCAGAATATAATCTTTAACCTTGCCAAGTTTGATTACGATCCGTTCAGCCGTTTAGGCTAATAAGGTAATAATAGACAGAGAGACAGAGTTTTATATAAAAACAAATTCTAAAATAATAGTAGCCTAATTTAGGAACTCCTTATAACATCAACTATCTGCCAGTGAAAGCCCCTATAAAATCGGCCCAGCCGTTAAATTAGCCGGAACAAACAGACAGACATAAATTAAAATAATGTTGTTTTTATCTACCGCCTCTACAAAAAAGAGGAGGTACTCAATTTGACTGTTTTTTATATATTTGTTACCTCGAAACTTTCGACTGGGTGAACGAACCTATTCTCAAAATTCTTTTTTTGTTTAAAACTTGGCGCTTCTCGTGTAGTATCATTTAAATTTCATCAAATTCGGTCCAGTAGTTTTTGAGATACACTCCAATAACTAAATAGAATAGAAGTCGGTATTAAATTCTACAAATTGTACTTGTTTTTGTAAGTACTGTATATGCTGTTTATTTAGAATTAAAAACAGACACTTCAATTTTATTTATCTGTATAGATGTAGAACTATACTGATTTGATAACTAAAAGACGTATTTGATTTGATTGACTTATTATTTGTAATGTTTCTTATATTGCTACAAGTTAGGTACTTATGGAAATTAATTAAGCCTTTGGCTGATTAGAATTTATAAGATTTTGTCTTTTTCAGTTGACTTTTCCCGATGTAGAAATTTTTATTTTTAGTTGATTTTTCCCAATTTATAAGAAGATTTTATAATTGAAGATATTTCTGATTTTGAATACCTACCTAAATAAAAAAAACAAATATGTAAACAGTATATGCTTTATATAAATTATACAATAAAATACTAATACAGCTTTCATAGAAAATATGCGATATAATATATTAAATTGTTGATATATTTATGATTTATATCATAAATATCGGATATTTTCGAACCCTGCATATACTATTGTTAACTTTCGATCTAAGTAGACATGGACGCATCTCCTATCTCCTGATGATTTGTAAACGTTCAGAATTGGTTGTGACAAAAAGTGCTAACTGCTTAAATAAAGGCCTACATGGTGCCAAATAGTAAGTGCCACAAATCGCACGAATGCACTCCTTTTGTGCTCTATTAGGTTGTATAAAATAAGGTTGTATTGTTACCGTAATTTCATTGGACCTCTTTAATTATATAACACGAGGGATTCGGCGAAAAAATCCCGAATTGTGAATGTGTCAAACAAAAATACGATTGTTTTGTTCTAGACCTGAGCTGAGACTAAGTAGTAATTTGATCCTTCCTATACCGTGATAATTAAAACAAAAGATTTATGAATGAAACTGACGTATATGTAAGTCTCTGGGAAGCAAAGGGTTAACTTAGGGATTTGTGCAAAATTTCATACATATAACATCTTTTACTTTATAGTTTTTATAGTTTTAGTCTCGTAAGGCTGCTTTGAACAACCCCAATGTAGCATTATTTTCCTTATTAACCAGAAAAACTCGATTCCAGGCTGTTTATTTCCTAATAATCACATTCTCAAAATAGATTACCCCCATAGATAAAGATCTATATCATATCTCAGGTGATTTTGGGCAATATTATAAAAATACTCAGAAGCGCTCGTAGCGGAGCTGAAGCGCTCGCAGCGGAGCTCGACTTGGCGATCTTAACCGATCAACAAAGTAAGCAACACTTGCTGCGGTCAGGACTTGGATGGGTGACCGCTAGTGGCGTTATTCAACTGAGCGCTTCCGTGCTTCGGAGGGCACGTTAAGCCGTCGGTCCCGGTTGTTTGTCTTAGGACAACAGTCGTTAGGCTATGTCGAGGGCCTTCGGGCGGCCTGAAAACTTCGACATGGGTTAGCCACTAACCTATCCACCAATCCGCACTAGCCTGCGTGGAGGATTATGGCCCAACTCCTCTTTCTGAGAGGAATGCTCGAGTCCCAGCAGTGGGGACAAAATGGGCTGATTATGATGATTATGACTCAGTTGAGATTTCAATCGATTTTATTCTCAAATTGTATTGTAGTTACATATATACTAGTATTTACTAGCTGTGCCTTGGAAGAATATTTTTTGAGAATTAAAGTTTTTTTTATTATAGTAGGTGATTATCTACCTGATATATGAAAATTTCAGCCAAATCGGTTCAGTACCTAGCTGTTGTGTGAAAGGGCAACAAATACACATACATAGAAGCATACACATACCATTAATAATAGTGTGATTATGGTTACAGCAAGAAAATTCAAGAAGAAAGAAGAAGAGGCGCCGGCTAAGCTGTTGGATGATCTATTCAAAAAGACGAAGGCCACACCGTGCATATATTGGTTGCCGCTTTCAGATGAAACGGTTAGTTCAAAGGTGTAACTCAAATTTATTAGATTTTTAGTATAATAATAACTATAAAACCTATCGAGTCCTTTAACCCGTAGGGCAATTATGTAACTCAGTTGCAAACAAATGTTGATTAAAATCAATAAAAATAGCGATGTCACTTTTGTCAGCTCCAGTCATCAACTTACCAACATTTTTGCTTACTGGAGTTGTCAAAACTGACATAGAGTTTAGATAAAAAAACAATTGAAAAATTTAAAACGACAAGAAAAAAAAATACTTCGCTAGTTTAGTTTTTGTTGTGCACAAGCGAATTTCTATCATATATCGCTTCAGTCATATCCTGCTAAAATGTACACTTCAAGACTATTTGCATTAATTCTGATAGGCACCATGCGGGGACCACACTTTGTGTTATGTTCCTGAAGGCGTGGCTCCGGTGGGACGAAGGTGTATACCGTTTGTGCTGACCTCAAACATCTTCTACATAAAAAAGACGTGGCTCCACCTTCAGTTAACGTGCTATTTGTAAATTGAATGTTTTGTTCCCCAGATTGCAATAAAAGAGGAACAGCGGCGTCAGCACATGGCTGAACACGAGCGACGAATGCAGGAGCAACGTAACCGCACCCACCGCCGTCACTAGCATGGTCCGTCTACACATTCATACACACGCACACATCTACACACGCACACACGAACACACGCGTCATTCATGCACTCACACGCATTTCACTAATACACATTTGCAAACATACATACACACCATCGCAAAAATACACGAACACTGTCATTTACACACTACCATTCATATATTAATCAATTAACTCGCTTAGCGATTTTTTTCCAGGATAGCATTAGATTGTCCAATGTGACGATAATTTTATCTAAAAAAGGATTTATTTAGTTTATTTAGATGACTAGGTTTAAAGATTTCAAGATGATTGTAAAAAGGATACGTTGAAGAAGACATGGTGATTTATTTTATGCAAAATGTTATAGAATAGCACACGCGGAGGAAATCCCTTGATTAAAATTCGTCGTCGGAGTAAGCCGGTCGGTCGATCGCACGGGCTGGGTGATGCTACTATGGATGCGCAGCTATTGACGTCGATGACATTGGTGACATCTACGCACTGTCAAAAATGTTGGCCGTTCGACGTTACATTCAATGCACGATCGGCCGTACTGTGTACGTCGGACATTCAACCTTCCAAACGTCCTCTCAATGCACGTTTGGCCAAATGTACAGAAAATGAATTGATCCTCACTATCGTAACGACAAGAAATCTACCAAAGCAATTTTATTACGCGAAAAACTCGTGAAGAGAGTTCAACAGCGCCACGGCTTTTAATCATACAATGGAGGCGATCACATTATGGATAATGATTATATTTATACACTCGGATAACCGTCTAGAGGAATCTTCGGATGTATTATAGTTGCTATTGAAAGTGGATGGATGGCAGTGAGCCTCATCGGAGCTAGACATTAGCGTGGGAGTATTTTTTAAAATGTAGTCAGGTTGTCGTCGTATTGTCTTTTTTGTCGGAAGTGTAATCCCTTCACTTGATGTTCAATAAACATACTTTCCTACTCTATCTATTAGTTTTATTTACTAAGTACCTGGCAGTTATCAACGTCTTTAGGTTTTTTGATGATACTATTCAGATAAGTAAGAATATTATCGACCTATTAAAACTATCAGAAGAATTCGACCAATTATTATCTTTATCTTCAGATAGAATTGTTATCGAGGATAAGAGTTGTAATTCAGTTAGATAAAGTTTAATCAGTCGTGTTGGCGAGCCGAGATCGCCAACCGCTGCTCGTGTCAATTGTGATTTTGATTTCAAAATGGTGAGCAAAATTAAAAACTTGTAGCTTTAGTTGTAGCTTAATTGAATATTGGCTGGCAGGAAAAATGTAGGATGTATTATTTTTTGCACGATTCGTCCTTAATTCACGTTGAATGGGTTATCCACCACAGCTGGTATGCCTTGCCTACCTTATCTAGCTTTCAATTTACAATATAGTTTTATTCAACCAGTTTAAAAAAAATGATTTTCAAAGTTATTGCGCTGGTACACAATATACGAACTCAATTAGTTATAATCAGCCCATTATGTTCCCACTGCTGGTACTCGAGCTTCCTCTCAGTGTAGATGGGCCATAATCCACCACGCGAGCCCAATGCGGCTTGGTAGATAGGCTTGAATGTCGGAAGTTTTCAGGCCGCCCGAAGGCCGTCGACATAGCCTAACGACTGTTGTACTAAGGCAGACAATCGGAACCGACGGCTTAACGTGCCGAGTTAAGCACGAAGCGCTCGTAGCGGAGCTTGACTTACATAAGCAACGCTTGCTGCGGTCAGGAGTGGGATGGGTGACCGCTAGTGGCATTATTCAACTGAGCGCTTCTTTGCTAATTCGAACAAAATAATACAGCCATGTATTCTTTAGATTTTATAAATAAGTGGAGGATGTAGTTAAAGCAAAAGTCTTGCAAATGTGGTGATCTACTTATAATTTCGTTAGGATGGGCATTTATATGCCACTAGAAACACCGTACAACCGATGGTTTTAACCCGAGGCTTAATAGTTAAGTTCTTAATGATATTAATAAGGTTCGAGGGTCGTGGTACGTTTTTGCGGTCGTGGTGGCAGTGGCAGCCGCTCAGAATCCTTTCACCCTTGAAGAATTCGTTACGGGACAGTTTGCACAGAGAGGATTCACAGGCACATGGATTTCCGGTAAGTAATTGGTATGGGCGGTTATTTTTAAAATGTATTAGGTAGCAGTGCTGTAGTGACCACGGCAGAGGCCCTTGAGGCGGTTTAAACATTCTGACACTAGGGTGGGTCGTTAGACCTCACTACCCACACGATGAGAAGAGTGGTGTTAGTTTGTCCACGGATGCTTTGCCGTGCCTCGGGTATCTTCGCGGTAAGACTCCGAGCTAGAACAGAGGCCTTCGCTATGACTATTCAACAAGTAACGCGGCGCTTTACGATATCTTCAAGGAATCGTCTCAAATTTGTATTGATTTCATGGTAAGGAATGATCCTTGAATGTATCAGTGCGCCGCGTTACTTGTTTGAGTAGGCATAGCGACTAACGGCCAGGCCGCTCCACTGCATATTGAATAGTTACTATGGCAGTTCCTTCGCTGTTCCACACTTGGCGCGGTATAGCATCTGTTATCAGATCTTATTTATTTTTATAAAGATGAGGTTACCCTGATGATAAGCACCATACCTGCCCATGTCTGGTGGCCTGCTTACTAACAGAATCATCATAGGCTGCGATCTTAAATATGTTTTATCGCGAATGCGATTGACCAATAAGGTACTTATATCTACATATAAAAACTCTGGTTAGATATTTCTGTGGTCTTATTGGTTTCTCTACGAAGTTCTAATGATTGGAGCGCTATAGCCCCCCAGAAGTTAAAAACAAACGCTACCTGGGACTGTGTTTATCGCTCGTTGGTGAAAACGGGCAATAGTCTGGCAGTCTAGTAAAGCGCTCAGTTGTGAATCTTCTTTTTTTAAGCCTAGGTTCGCAACTAAGCACACTTCTGGAATACGGTCCTAAAGTCTCATGCATAGTAGAATAAGTCGCTCGCCAGATGGTAAGCGGGAAACATTTAGGACGGAACAATTTATACATTATAAGACGGGATACAAACCCGCGCCTTCCGACAATCTGTGTCTGACGCCATTAGTTCTAGGCTACTTAGGCGATCCGTCTCATCCGTCTGAGCATCGTATTTAACTCTATAGTCGATTTTAACCGTCGTATCAGAGCGACATATATTGGATAGCTTGACTTGCCCATAACTGTTCTGAATTTTAAAGTACAAGAGTTAAAACCCTGCATGGCAATGTACTGCGCTCGTCACCCTGAGATAATTTGAAAATTGAAAACACAAATGTACGCTCTTAAGAAGAAAGTGTTTGTATAAAAATTAATTAATTGTATATAAACTTTAAAGTTGTATATCTATTATTATTATTGTTATTTAATTTAAGATTGTATACATTATATATATATTTACTTGTAGCATCGCTTTGGTAGTATACTGTTAAGATGTTGCAAGCGTTGTTGTGGTTAAATAAATAAATAATTTCGTGGGAAACATTGCCCTTCAACGAAACACAGTAATGCTTGCACACTACTTTACTGCTATGTCATGATAAAATAAAACTAATTGCTCGTAATAGTTACCTACTGCAAACATTAAAAAAATAAGTTTAGTTACCAGGCGGAAAATATGAATATAAATCCGAGCAGTCGGCCGAGCACGAACATCTGTTTAAGGTGCTGTCATATCACGATGTCGATAAAAATGAAGGTTTTTAAAGCAGTTTATCTCGTAAGCATCGATTGAATTAGAACTACAAAAAATCATATGACATTTTTAAGACTTCTAACTACACATTGACGGAATAAAAACTTATTTTAACATACTAGAGTACTTTAAAAAAAATTCAAACAAACCACTTAATTTGACCTTTAAAGCAGTTTTTCTCTTTATTCACTATTGTATTTGCCATGGAACACATATCATAAAATAGTAATTTTATTACACATACATTGACGGGTTATTTTTTTAATTGTGCACATTATTTTTTTATGAATTTTGTACGTTTTTACGCCATGCATTTGCTTGATTTCAAGTAAAGGAAATTGAACGTAGCCGAGCGCTGAGCTAACAGCGCCTTAACTGTATCGTAATCGCATCGTTAACGTATTTAGTACAAACTGTCATTTATCTAGTACAATAGTGGCACAGATAACTCATAGATAACGGTATAATTAAGCAGATTTTCGTGCTCGTTCCACAGCTTATTGAATAAATTATAGAAAGTAAAAGAAAAACTACTACAAAATCAGGCTTGAGTTGAGATTACTCTTCAGTTCTACGTTCACGAGTACATTTACGGCCGGTCCCAATAATCTATCTATCGCTGGTTTACCTTACTAGAGATAGATATTTGACACTATTTGTATGGACGTTATGTCAAATTTCTATCGGTAGTATTGAAAACCGTGGATAGATAGATTATTGGGATCCTTCATAAGTTTATCTAATGATAAGGTTTTAATTTTAGACACAGAATTTACGTTTGTCATCCCTGGCGAACCCGGCATCAACATGTTTGATGCGACCACACTCAACAGCAGTGTGTTGGTTTCTGGAGAACTTATGGTAAGTATTCAATTATATACATTCTCACAAAATTATAAAGTACTTACTTAAGTATTTGTATGTTAGTTACATGAAAGGTAATAACAGCTTTTATCACCCTGAACACAGTTCACGGTAATGTAGACTTCCAATGCCAACACCACAGTCTTGCTTGCATACTGTAGGTTATCTACAGTATTCAGGCAGAACACATGGCAATAATAATAATACCGGACAACATCCACACAACGTATTCAAACAAATAGACAGAGCCTGTACTACGGTAACCTGATGAGTGATGATTGATATACATAGTTACTTATATATCGTATACATAGACATGTCTATACCTATCACCATCAACCTAAGCAAGTAGTTTTGCTATTGGCCGATAGATGGAATATTGAGAAGTGGGCGGAGCTTAACACACCCTCAGTGCCCCCTCATCCCGCAAATTATCACGCGTCGTTTCATATGGAAATTTAATTACCACACCTCTTTGTATCAGCTCCGCGATACCTATGTCGTATACATAGACACAGACATAGGTGAAACAGTTCATGCACACAAATGTTTGCGCTGTCCGGAGATCGAACCCGGGATAGCGGCTCAGAAGGCAAGGTCGCTACAAACTGCGCCAACAGCTCAGTCAATGACTAAGTCAGTACGAAATCTTGCTGTCGATACCTACCATATAGTGCTACAGTAGGCCTACCATGAGTTTACAACATTAACTAGCCCGCTCACCACAGATAATGTGTAGGTACTTAAATTGAATTGAAACGTCCTTGGTCCGGACACATTGTACTTTAATAATTAAAAAAATAATTAAAAGCATTGTTTTGTTAGGAGAATAATGCTTTAATTTAATTTTTTTAATTTTCTTAAAGAAGTATGTATTTGAAATATGCCAATAAAAATCTGTATTTCATTTCATAATTAGAATATTACCGAATGAGATTATATAAAATGAGTTAAAGTATTAACACCAATCGATGCTCACTATCGTCTGCCGCAAAAAAATGTATGAAAATATACTAGTGCCACCTTGCGGTCAATTGTAAAACTAAAATTGACAGCGAGTACGCCAATCACAAGCTTGATAGGTAGGCGAGATCCAGTATCGACTATAGATGACATTTATGTTGCTAACTCATGGTAGAGCTACAGTAAAGAACACGTCAAGGTTGATTCATGACTCACTACAGTTCTTCCGACGATTTATCCTCTATACCAACAAAATAACCAATAATAGTTCCATGAATTTCTTTTAATGGTTCTTTTTCAATGTTAGATAGAAAAATTAAATTATCACGGGTGGGATTCAAACCCGTGTCTTTCGACAATCTGTATCAGACGCCATTGGTGCTAAGTAATGGTATTGATTCGCTTGCGCGTACACTAAATTAAAATTCTCTAAGCTATGGTAGTTCTTATTATGTAAATACTAAAATCCACATTCGTGTAACACTTCGAATGATAATTCTAAATATATGATTATTCTATTTAATTGTGGGTAGTTTTACATCAGTTTAGAGAGCACGAACTTTCATGACGATTAAATTTGTTCTAAACATACCCACATTTAAACAGAAACGGCAAATTTAAGAATTGTCACTTGCACGCATTATACGAATTTGGACCTAAGTTCAAAGACTTAAGAACTACCATAATTTAATAAAAATAATTTTAGTGCGCTAGTTTAGTTTGGGGTTTTGAACAAGCGAGTTAATAGCAATAACTCTAATATTATTTACAGGCGTTCCTGAACACGTCGAATCCGATTTTGTCTGCTGACAGAGCGTTCATCTTAGCTCCGAGCGAAGTGGAGGGAGTAAGTATACCATCTCAATTTCTATCGGGTATTTCGAGTTGAAAGCAGGTACTTATGTAAATCATGTCAGAGGCTGGATAAGAATGGGAAAAGCTCCTTATTTATATCATCCAATCCAATTATATGAAGGACGAATTTTGCATGACACTAGATCACTACTGCTATATCGAGATACCTACATAAAAAGTGCAGAATTTCTGACGTCGACGATAGAGTATTCAGTTCTTATTCTGTTAAGGCTAAAATCCAAATTACTATAACACTTCCGAATGACAGCACTAAAATTAGATATTTCTCTCCAACCGTTTGTATATTTTAGACAGCTTAGTCGTCACGTAACTCGGTGCTCGCTAAACTTACTTAAAAATATCCAAAATTGTAAAGAATAATCCTACTTTTAGAAATGTCATTATACGTGTTACATGAATTTGGATCTTAGCGGTAACGGAATATAGACTACCATAATTATTATTTAGTTTAGTATTTTGAATAAGTGAATCGCTATCAATATCTTTGGCTTTTGAGTAAGCTATCAGAAACTGACACATCTTTGAAAGAAATCTATTGATTAAAATAGCTTAATATTATAAAATATTAAGCTCTTTCACCTGCGTGCAGGTGATGGACGATGATAATGATGAAAAGTATCCTATGGGTTAATCCAGCGCCTCATCTACCTCCATACCAACTTTCATCAAAATTGGCCCCGCCGTTTGAGCGTGAAAGAGTAACAAATATCCATCCATCTAAACTGTCACATTTATAATATTGGTGGGATAGTGGGATAAACAATACTGTTACATTGTTCCTCTGATCTCTAAAATGGTTAGACTATTTTTTGGCACTTTTACTGGGAGTTAGCTAATGTAAGAAGGAGTTGCTTATGTGATCTACTTTTAATTTAGAAAAAGAATTAAATGCACGCAAAAAAATTAATACATCATTATCCACGCGAGCTAAATCACGCCGCGGTAGGGTGAGCTAGTACCTACACTGTCTGTGTCACTGATCGATTTAAAACTACATTGGAAGACCCGCTACTAGTACTTCATTATTGTCCATACATACTCTCTGTGGTCGTTTCATCATGACTGAGGATCGTGGTCATCGGTGGATGTGGATGGTGTACACCGAGATCGTATGATCTGCTTCCATCGGTGCCTATCCATCGCGTCTCTGACAACTGAACAAAATTTCCTCAATCGAGTTTTGTTCAGTTGTCCATACATACGTATGAGCGTAATTTTCGTGGCCATGCATCAACGTCACGTTAGTAATTTTTATCTATAATCCTTCATTTTATTGAACACAATTTTACCTACTGCTTATCAGTAGGCACCAATACCCGATGTAGCTGTATAACACATTGAGACTTGAATATTTATTATTTAATTTCAGGTGTATCGTTACTCTACAACAGCGAGATTTGCCCTCTACGAAATCGCTACAGGGTAGGTAATTTTGTGAAATATATACTCAATACTCAATCATTTATTGCATAATTATTATGAAGTTCACATACAGATGTTAGCTAGCATGTTTAAATTAGGTAATACATAACAATAACCCTGATTGGGTATGGCAATATAGTGCGGAGCGGATCGATTTATTACATAATTGATTTGTCTTCTAAATACTCGTTTAAGCTATAGTAACATTTTGCTAGCAATATGTTTTTTAGGGTTTTGTCAAATTTATTTTACTTACGGTTAATATGGTTTAAGATATTTATTTCTCTAAAGAATATGAATTCACTTCACAGAGAAACACAAGCATCCTTAAATTTAGGTAGGTATACATTGTAATTGCGAACATAGGATAGAAACGAACTAGAATGAGATAATTATTTCCAGGAAATAAAGCAGTATTGGGTCATAAAACGCGATTGCAATTATCAGGTAGGTAAGTACCCACAAACAACATAAAAAAGGCGAACTCTTTGAGTAGGTCGCTACAAATTAAGTTCCTTGTAAGCACATAGAAAAATTAACAAAACTTTAAATTCGACGTTCAACAACTGAGCCAAACAAACAAAATAACATACTTATATATAAAAAAAAACGAATGCGCTGCTAGAATTATATAGGTACATAAAGTGTGCTGCTGTATATATTAACTGATTGAAAGAAGCCATTGTATGTCTGACTGTAAAAAAAAAATAAGTAAATAATTATAATAAAACATCATCTCAACCTCGACTGCTCAAAAATGGACTTTTCGGAGTGCTCAGGAGCAAGGATCATATACCTAATTATATGATACTTGTCAGGAGTAACGTAATTTGATTCCTTTATACATACCTACCCTCATTCCATCTACGAAAACCCAGTCGGACATAAGCTCAAGTAGCAATCTGTGGGTCTACCATGAGTTTACAACATTGAAACCAATCGATCTTCGCTACCGACTGCCGCGAACAAATGTATGAAAAAAAGAACAGTGCCACCTCGCGATCAATTGTAAAACTAAAATTGACAGCGAGTACGCCAATCACAAGCTTAATATGTAGGCGAGATCGAGTATCGACTATAGATTACATTTATGTTGCCAACTCATGGTAGAGGTACTGCTCTACGTTTATAATGCATATGGCAAACGAGTTAAACAAATTACTTAGCTAAGTCTATTTTCTCTATACCGAAGAAACAAATTTGGGTGTCTTCAAGTTACTTAGAAGGGGGTTTCTACTTAGCAGGTGTGATCCGTCGCGGACAGCATACATTATCATGTTAAATTCCAGCTTACGAGTATCTAGGACAAAAGAACTAATCAATGCAGCTGATGCAATACCTCCTATTTCTCTTTATAAAACTTCAGCTTGTACATCATGACTGTCAATGTCATTGACCATCTCTTATTTTTTAGATCATTCAAATTTATCCATGATCCTTTTTTAATTCGCCTTCCTTACATTTTTCCATCTAACATCTACTATGTTTCTAATAAAATCGGCATCTAGTCGTATCCTATCGCTAGTTAGTTTTCCTTTCTTTGTTAGATACAAACTTATATCTTTTCAAGAACTTCGTGAATAAACAGAAAGGGTGACATTTCTATTCATCTTCATCTCCGTTCATGAACTAGGTTTCTGCAGAAACACCACATAACACTTCGATTTCCCTACATTCCTATGTTTTAATCCGAATCTCACACCCATAAAACGCTATGCTTCAAACTATGCTTTAACGTTTTTGAACATTTTTGGACGTCAGCTTTGTCAATAATAACCTGAACATAACTATAATTTTCAATTATTTCAACTTATAAACTGAAATTAGAAATAAATCGTGCGTAGATTGATTACTTTCGTATCTTTTTTTGTCGTGATTAGGTTAGCCTAATCTAAGTCCCAACATCTTTCCCAAAGTCCTAATGGTTGAACAAGCCATTGATACCATTCTCCAAGTAATGTTTTTTAGAGAAGTCATGATAACTTAACTAAATAATTGATGGTAATGCCACGCTGCAACCCCACAGCCTAATGGGCCGGCACGACCGGGAAAGTACCACACTCCCACATAACACCGACGTGAAGTAACATAGCTTGCTATTGCGTTTCAGTCGGTCTGTGGTAGGTTCCGGAGGCCCGATTCCCTCTTCCCTCCGTTCCCCCTCTCCTTCCGCCTCCACTTCCCCCTCCACCCTTACCCCTTCTATCTTTTTCTTCCTATCTTCCTTCCTCAAACGTCGGCAACGCATCTTAGACACCTGGTATTGCGGATGTCTGTGGGCGATGGTATCACTTACCATCTTGCGATGGTAAGTGATACCATTGACCACATCGTAAGTAATACGGCCGCCTGCTCGTTTTCCAGCTTATAGTTTAAAAAAATAATTAGAACCGCCATTTAATAATCATTTTCAATAATTCTTTCAGAGACGTGACCTATATAGCCAACCACCAGCGTCTCCAGTTGTGCATCTTCGGCGGCGGCCACTCTCTGGCCTACGTGCTAGACAACAATGTTTACTTCTTGCCCGACTTTAACGATACCGCTATTCAACTGACCACCGACGGTATACCCGGTGTCTTTTACAATGGACATACCGATTGGGTATATGAAGGTATGTATCATAAGTCAATTCTTGAATAATACGTGATCTCATGAGTATAGGCACAGTAGGTAGCCATGGGCTTTGTAATAAACTCAAAAAGCTTTTACGGATAATTTTGCAAAACTGTTCTGTGAGCACGAATAACTGCGTAAGTGTACACACGTGTCATTATCATGTGTCATTTATCTACGGGCATTGGTTCCTAACCTGGGGGTGATTACCCCTTCGGGGGTAAAACAGCTATTGCGCAGGGGTAATCATGCTACAATTTTTAGATGGTATTAGAAAATTTTGTATAAAACTGCACGCAAGTGTGCAATATTCGAATGACAGCAGCAGAGCCTAAGCTCAACCCAACCCAATATAATTATATAATAGTATTACAACATGTATTCATAATTTCAATGGAGGTGTACCTACATTTAGGTAGACTTGCATATACGAGTAAATTTATTGTTTGATAACAAAAAGCTATTTATAAGTATGCATATATGAGTTGTTTTATTCGAGGGTCAAACCAGTTTTCCTGATAGGACATAGGGGTAGCCAGACCAAAAAGTTTGGGAACCACTGATCTAGGTCAACTGTAACATAGACAACTCATAGTTTGTACGCAGAAGCGTGACGCGTTGACGTTTGCGATACGAATAGGTAGGTACTTTTACGCAAATTGTTTGTGTTACGGCCTCTGGTGTTACAAGTGTTGTGAACCCGAACGGGGAATATCCAGTATCATAAAAACATAACAAAAAACTAAAACCAAACATGAATAAGTATAGTTATAGATTTCGTCAGTTTCATTACATGGCGCCCATTTTGTGGCACTTTATCCTACCTCTAAAATGTATCAATATGATAATGTCCCCTATACAAATGCAATAATGGATTATAATTAATTTTTGATGAATCCTTACAAATCCATATAGAAATCAATTTTCTTAACGAGTGTGTAAATTTCGAAATATAACATTTTCAAGAACTAGTTGCGGCTAAATACACGAAAGTAGCCTTGAAAAAGTCTGAAAGGTTGGGTGGTAAAGTAGTTAATGTATACATATACTAATATAAGAGGAAATATTTGTTTGTTTGAATTGAATAGACTCCGAAACTACTGGACCAATTTGAAAAACTTTTACCATAAGAACCCTGCATTCCTGATGAACATAGGCTATATATTTTGACTCTAAATCATTATCATCCATCACCACGCGGGTGAAATCGCGGAGCGCAGCTAGTGAGTTATGTATATACTTGTCCAGATTAAAACAAATAACTTTAATAATATTAGTAAATAAAAAGTAAATAAGTACAGGCTTTTTTACAATTGTAATGTCACTATTAAATTAAACAATTTTGCGAAGCTTCATTCATCGATATTTTTTTCAAAAGCGACAAACAAAATGCGTTATAATAGTATGATATTATTTTTTGGTTAGCACTACACGTACTTCTTTAGATATTGTGCAAGGATGATCAATTGAACTATGGCTATTACTTCTGAAGCATTTATGTCGTTCACTTGCCCTTCACATGTATTTCCATATATTTCATATCCCTTTTTTCCTCTCCATTCTGATCCCGAACTACTCGTTCAGGTCTAGCATTGCATCCATATACTGTTCAAAATTTCTTAATACGAACCAAAAAGTTTGGCAGTTCCTACCTCTGTCGTGTAAGTAAATTGTGGAACGATCTGTTGGCGAATGTATTTCCTTGCATCTATGACCCTGGGTCTTTCAAGCGGGGCGTGAAAAAGCATCTCTCAGGTCATCATAGGGGTGGCGACGGTCAACGCTTTTTGATTCCATTCCATTGAGACGGAATCTTGATGAACCATTATACACATATTTTGATAACGTGGCACGGTTACAATAACTTCTTTTTCAAAAAAATTCAAAGGATGTATATATATATAAATATAGTATATAGTACTAAGACTACTATTTCATCAGTTGCATAATTCTGATCTTTTACTAAACAAGCTGCTTAACTGTTTGCAGAGGATGTGATGTACTCCGGCCAAGCGACGTGGTTCTCCGCTGACGGCTCCTACTTGGCATTCGCAACATTCAATGATACTGAAGTCGATAGCTACTCCTACTACTACTATGTCGATAAGTCTGACCCTGATGATTTGTACCCTGAGCTGGTTGATCTGAAATATCCCAAGGTAAGTACATAAATTCGTACAGAGTATGAACACACTCATAGGATTATACTAACCCTTTTTTGGGTCGCACACGACTGCCATTTCTCTTCTTTTAAAGTAAAGTTTACATATATTAGAATAATCTATTAATAATGTTAATATAACAAATGGAATTTTAGTAACTAAGGTTATTTGTGTTTTACCTACTTGTCTCTGCTGCATCATTTTACATTGTTTGCTGTGGCGTGGTTGATGTCCAAAATAAACATTTTCTTTCTTATTTCTTTCTTCGTTCTTTCTTTCTTTCTCTCAAGGAATAATTTCTTATTATCGTAGGTACATAAATGAACGCCAAAGAGATTAAATGATTAACGCCTTTTTTGATCAGGCTAATACTGACGGTATGAGTAATCATGGAGCAAGGAGTTATAACGTTACGCACCATTACTATTTATATTATGCGCCAAATGAAATCTTGACTTCTAATTTATATATTATATTTCTTGACAGTTTCTTAGTTTACCGATTTAACTTTTTGTCATAGCTTTTGGATGTTTGGTCGTCTTATCATTATCATAAATGGTACTTTAAACACCAGAGCATAATAACTGTATGACAAAATTAAGGTTACGTTTTGACGTTTGGACCAAAGATACCCGAAATCAATTACTCGTATAACTTCTAAACATCTCAGGATCTGTGCAGAATTTGCTATGGGAAGCGCTTTAACTGAATAATTCTTCCTAACAGGTTGGTACCACTAACCCTACCGTCCTACTCCGCGTGGTGGACATCGAGGCTCTAGTCAATAACTCCACAAACCTAGACTTCATCGTTATGGAGCCGCCCGTATCAGTCACCGAAGACCATATCCTCGGTGGAGTGACGTGGCCCACATCGAACGAAATAGCTGCACACTGGCTGAATAGAAGACAGAATTACACCGTGTTGAGGATCTGTAATATCGACACTGGTGTCTGTGAGGTAATGAAATAATCTTAGAATATTATTACGAAGTTTTTTTGAAGCCATGCCATTGATAATTACTGTCAGTCAGTGACGGTCTGATTAGGGTAACTAAATTTTTTTACCAAAACATAGAAGCGATTTCAACACTAAAAAACGTGAAAATCACAATATTGTGCGCATTGTAGCTTCAGGAAAAATTATTTCACACTTTTTAGTGTTGAAGTCGGTTCCGTATATATGTTAAAAAAAAACACTCTATTTAGTGACCCTTGCTACTTACGGGATCGATTTTCATTCACTGACAATGATTATATCGTCAAATCATCAAAATAGGCGAAACACTTTTCAATTATTGGAGCGTACCTCAAAAACTAATGGACCGAATTTGATGAAATTTAAATGGGACCACCTCGGGAGTATGCTCTACCAAATAAAGAATTATCAAAATCGCTCATAAACGATGAAGTTATCCGCAAACACACATAAAAAATATATATGCGATCGAATTGAGAAAACCTCCATTTTTGAAGTCTGTTAAAAATCGAACGACTTAGCTGTGCACTGGCTGAATGCAAATTGAATTACTGAATGAAAGTTGCCTTGGAATCTTACTCCAGGTGGGTATAGTTTAGCGTTGTAGTTTCGAACTATACTATGCAACGCGGTCACATTAACTAGACGCTTGACCATGTGACGTCATTTTGGCGCTCAAGTACGGTGTGCAAAAAAACCCGGCGAAGTGGCCTGTATTAAGAGCGAATAAAAATTGATTAAAAATTATTAATTAGTATGAATTAGTATCGTTACTCATACTGCTCGAACTAGCTCTTGGACTAGTGTCGGGAGAAGTACGCGGCGATGACACACATGCCATTTTAGCCTCTTTTTTATCCGAGTAAGAGTGCTTTATGATATTCCAGTTGCGGCACAGGTACGTTTTCAACCTGATCTACCGGTATGGAAAAACGTTTATTTTTCTTCTCATTCTCGAAGAACTGTAGCACTTTTAACACGAGCTTTCTCCCTTCACTGTATAACTTTCCCCATGTTATTCTGGTTTGAACACAGTTCAAGAGTTAATATTCAACAATCAACAGTAACAAAAAAATTAACAAAACAGTAATCAAAACAAAAACTATATAACAAAAACAGAAAACAAGCCAAATTTAGCAAGAAAATTAGCCAAATTATCGACGCGTGTATCGGTAACAAAGATGCTGACTGTACTGACACTTGCCGGGGGAGAAAAAGGAATGCGGGGGGAAGCGGGCGGGGACCCGCATTCCAGCGATGCGTCGAGTTAATGTGACCGCTATGTATATCCAAAATTAAATGATATCACTGGATAGCTAAAGGTCCAAAGAACTCATTAAGATAAACGAGAACAGTGACGCACTGCGCGGGTTGGAGGGGGAAGCACCGCCACTTTGAGGTTATTTTGCTGCGTATCGAGATTTGCAATTAGTATAACTTTTGACTCGGGGAAACGTATTCACATACAACACACTGCCGTGTCCATGACACAGCCACACACTTTTTCTCTATAAATTACTTTATATTCGTTAGACTTTGTGACCTATATTTGTTTGTAGGAAGAGCATCGTCAACAGCCCAACGGCTGGGTGCCCATCGCCCTTCCCCGCTTCAGTTCCAACGGATCATACTACGTATCCACTCGCTGGTCGCCGATACAAGAGGACGGTAACATCTGGCAACACTTGTATGTCAGTGTGCGAGAAAACGGAACGATAACCTCGAGTTCTATAACTCCTGGAGCATTCACGGTTAACAACTTCGTGGGCTTCGATGAAGTCAACGATCTTTTGTAAGTTGAATAATCACGATATTTGAGAATTCAATGTCTGCATATGCATATTACAGATTGAATGAGTACTTACAGATATTACACGCCCCAGACCAGTACACAATATTTAGTTTTGAAATCCTATTATATCCATACAGTTAAATAAAATTAAAATGTCTGTGCTGTAATTCCAAAATAACAGCTTTTCACTAAATGCACATGAAAGTATATGGGGTACTTACAACGGTACAAATGGTACGGTAAAAACAATTTTAAAACTTTGTGTCTGTCTGTTTGTTAGTTCCGATTAATCCCGATTTGAATTAATCCGGATTTAAGTTAATCCGGATTTTCATTAGCAGATAGCTGATGTTATTACAGGTAACTTAGGCTTAGGCAAACATTATTAGAAAAAGATAATTAAATACAACTCCGTGTCTCGGTCTGTTTGTTACCTCATCACGCCTAAATGGCTGAACGGATTATATCCCCGGGAAGCTCATATGATACTTTTCATAATAATCGTCCATCACCACACGGGTGAAACCGCGGGCGCAGTTAGTATAATATATATTTCGCAATAAGCTTGAATGTTGAACTATTTTTGGCTTCTACTAGGGTCTTAGCTTGGGCTTGGACATAATCATTCGATCCAACGAAATGAGACATAAACAAATCGAGTTTTAAATTTAACATTTACTGAGGCGTATTTTAAGTTGGTCGCTAAAGGTGATATATTTTAATGGTCCAGTATGGCGTACGGATGGGTTGACCTGTACCTGTATAGTTTCACCCGCGTGGCGGTGGATGATGATCTTGATGATGAAAAGTATCCTATGTATTGCCGTTCTTGCGTTATAAATGGTGTAACTAACACGACTTCGTTTTGTATATATAGTTGACGTTAACACAATGACGTCCAGTACCCAAAGCTGGGTCTGAACTTCGCCTTGAGTCGATTGTTGTTTATTTCTACGTAAAGAACAACTTCTCAAACACTTTTCCGTGTGTGTATCTGTGTGGTACTTACCATGAAGCGAACTACATGTCTATCTCATCACTTGAATACACCTAACAAATGTACTGTTACAGCTACTACACCCGCACGGTAACCGACCAGCCGTGGCGAACGCAAGTCCATGTGGCAGGCGCTAACCAGACTTGCCTCAGTTGCGATTTAGTACTACCAGATGGCGGTCCTTGCACCTGGGCTACAGCCACTGCCAGTCGTGGGGCCTCCTTCCTTACTATCACGTGCTCTTCGTCTAACGAGCCTAGTGCCGTCTTCATTATATACCCTAAAGTAAGTAAAGCGAAAGTGTATTTAACTGTAGATATGAAGTTTTTCAATTTTAGATAGTGGTATTTTATAATTTTATGATATGATATACGCAGCTTAATTAAATCGTATTATAGTTGCTATATGGCTTACGAAAGAGGACGTGAAAGGATTAGATAAGAAGGTCAAGAATCACTGACTTGCCATTACACAAAGTCTAAACGTCTTGCTGCCTTCCTTATCTTAAGCTTTAGTTCCTACAAAAGCTCGCTTAGCAATGGTTTTACTTTTACTTATTTTATTACATTAGCAACACACGTTACAAATAACAAGAAAATGTTTAATTCTTATCACAGTGATTCGTTTATTAGATTATATAAAATTGATAAAATTAAGTTACTAAGTATAATTTTTTTTATTATTATAATGATGTTTAAAGCACTAACGCCTGCCAAACTGCAATTTTCGGGAGAAAAATACACAGCCTCGGACGAGATTCGTTGAAATAAAGTACCTAGAGAGTTAAAATTTGATGCTCGGACGGCGTACTTCGGTGGCCTAGAGATCATGGCGTCTGACACTTATTGTCGGAAGATGCGGGTTCGAATACCGTCCGAGGATGCGTATTTTTCTCTTTAAAATTGCAATACTAAGTATAACCTCGCCAATAATACACTGGTTTATACTATTAGAATACTCAATATCATCACCTCCATATGTCTAAACCTGTCATATCTATTAAACAGAACAATCAATGGATTATGTTATTACAGAGCGCCGAAGTCCTTTACTTATGGGAAAACAATAATATAGTTCGCGAGCGCCTGATCGGTAAAACCCGGCCGGGCAGTATTATCACCACAGTGCCGCTCGAAAACGGATTTCCCGCCTCGGTCCGTCTACATCTGCCCCCGGGATTGGACGTGAACGACAACTCTACGAAATATCCAGTGGTCTACTATGTATACTCTGGACCTAATACGAATACTGTGTTCGATACTTTTACAGTGGGTAAGTTTAAGTGTTTAACTGACTCCAAAAAAGGGGAGGTTCTCAATTCAACTGTTTTTTTTAAATGTTTTTTACCTCAGAACTTACAAATAGGTGAACTGATTTTGATGATTCTATTTTTAATTGAACGCTGGTGCCTGTGTGGTCCCATTTAAATTTCATCAAATTCGGTCATCAAAGATTTTGAGTTACATTCCAATAACTGAAAAGTGTTTCGCCTATTTTAATGATTTGAAGATATCATCTCTGACGGTGAATGAAATCGATCCCGTAATTACCAAGGGTCACTAAAAAGGGTGATGAAATGTTTTCGTCCTTAAAACGGAACCGACTCAACACTAAAAAGTGTGACTTAACTAGTCGAAGTCGGTACCATGCACACATGCACACCGTTTTATGGTAATTCTTTTTAGTGTTATAGTATGTGTTTATATTATTTGTCCAGTACTGTACCGTTTGAGAATGGATTGCCCCCGGTACGACGGCGTTTTATCTCCCGGGTCAAGTCAAAATCATTTATTCAATTTAGGCATCAAAGACGCACTTATGAACGTCAACTTTTCATTATAATGTACTTTAAAGACTCTACCGCCGCGTTCCAAAATATATAGAGCCCACCGAGAAGAAGCGGCAAGAAACTAGGGGCTATTCTATTTATATAGATGTTTACAGTGTTTCTACTTAGGTACTACAAATATTACATTTTATGGGTGACAGAGTGACAGCTAGCCAGAAGTGGAGTATTCCAAGCATCTTTATCTTCTATATAATGTCGAAATTTATATTAAGCTTTTTTTATTAAATGGTTTTTTACAGTCAACTTGAATTTGCACTCTGTGAGCTCAGTTATGTGTTTTGGGATTTTATTGTAAAAACGCACACAATTTCCTAGGAATGACTTATTAGTCTAAAACTAGGTACAGCTATCCTATTTGTATTTCTAGTATTAAAAGTGTGGTGATCACTATTTAACTTATATGTATGTAAATTTTTACGATCATACATTATATTTTCAAGAAATCAATATATTAACGTTGCCTTCCTTAAGAAGGCAACGTTAATATATTGATTTCTTTAAATAAATCTCTCAAAGATTCACGGGGACCCATTTCGTGTATAGCTCGAATAGCACGTTTCTGTAGGATAAAGGAATTCTGAAGGATAAATATGGTCTCTGTATCAGCTGCTGAATCCCATAGCAATAACCCATATGACATTACGCTGTGGAAATATGCAAAATACACTAACCGCGCCGTAGAAGCGTCTGTTAGCTCTCTTATTTTACGTACCGCATATCTAGCAGAACTGAGTCTCTCAGACAGGGCATTTATATGAGGACCCCATTGTAATTTTGCGTCAATTTTAATGCCTAGGAAGACTGTTGCCTTGTTCATTACGAGTTTAACTCCATCAAGCGTAACGTTGGACTCCAAATATGGAACAGTAGGCAAAGAAAAAGTAGTTAAAGTAGGGTTGACTATGAACCCCTCTATGAAATATCCTGTGATCTAATAAGTTTTATACGAGTACTGTATTAGATTCCTATAATATTTTGTTGAGTGCCGTAAATGTCATGCTTGGCATAGGTTCGCCATACCTGCAGTAGGGAGACATCTTATCTGATCTTTTCACTTCAATTTGTATAAAGATATATTTTATTTTTCTCAGGATACCATTCATACCTGACAACCAGTCGCAATGTGATCTATATGGTGGCTGATGGGCGTGGCGCAGGACTCAAGGGGCAGGAAATCCTATACTCACTGAATAACGCTCTGGGGACGGTGGAGGTAGAAGACCATTTCGTTATTCTCAGGTAATACTAACGCAACTACGAGTAGCTACTAAATTTTTATTTCAACAATACCGTCTTACTTACAATTACCATTCTAAGCAAAGCATCCAATCAGACTACTGATTTGAGTGACTGTGATAGCAAGTATTCGGTATTTAATAAAAAATGGCTGTCTGTAAAGTCGGTTTACGGACGATAATTTTACGTGATAACGTCATAAGACAAGCCGAACGCTTAGGCCGATCTTGCATCTCTATCGCTTGTTCCTCGTTTTGTTCGCTCGGTTCAGCCATAATGTGACAACGTAACTTGACAATGGGTCATGTTTTTTCGTGTGTGGAGCCGGCGTTCATTTATTTATAAGACGTCAAAAAATCCCTGTTAAACATTTCAATTTCCGGGCATCTAAAAGTTTTCATCCTTGTCAAATATCTTGCAAGCAGTGTTGTGCAAGCACTACTTTAGTATAGTTACTATAATTAATGAAACCAAAGAGGCCAGAATAAATCTTAGCAAATGAGTATATAGTTATGTTCATAGAGTCACCTTTTTAGTAACAGTTATATGACGATGTAGAAGTTTTACTAAGGATTTATCTTTACTTTATTCAGCGTGTGGTGTGGGCCATCAGTCCTCTGAAATCCCACTTCTAATATATATTTTCCTTGCCAATACCCAGCTATCCTCACTCCTTTATCGGAGAATGGTTTTCGATGGCTGGCAAAGCTGTTCCATTTAAATCTTTGTTCACTGGTTTTCGGAGTTCTTTTGTTACGTATCTCGTTTGTGACCATGAAGTAAAAGATTTCCGAGAAGCGCGAGCCTACTGGTTAAGATGACCCCTATTTCATGAAGTCACTCACATCCTTTTAACTGCGATTTCTCAACCGCCTATTGCTTGATATGAGTTTAGTTCTGAGTTTAGTGAATTAGTTTATCCAAAGGTTGTCTGAAAATAATCAAAAGTAAATTTTATTATGTGAAACTTGCAAGTGGCAGTCTGGTTGAGGATGCTTGTCCCGCCCTGTATTAGATGGAACACGTCTAGTGAAATGTGGATATTAATAAATCTTTGCTATCCTCTTCGGAGGTGGAAAATTGTGTAAAAATTTTATGTATATATATGTGTTATGGTTTTTTTATTACTTTAATATTTCTATGCACAGACTCCAGGGTCCGTGCCATTTTTTACATTTACTTAACTAATTAATCAATTATTTAAATATACATTTTTTCATACAATGAGGGAACTTATATAAAATAACAGAAAACAAAACTAAAATTAGGTATCCATTGGAATTCCGAGCAGACCGGTCTCCGCAAGCAGCACCCGTTCAGGAGTTGACGCATGTGCCAGCCATCGCCTTCCTCAACCATATTTGAGGGAAGATGGCGACCCGACACACGACGCCGCCACTTGCCAACATCTCTTCGTGAGCATGACTGGTCGGAATGCCAATGTTTACCCTCTACATTAACTACAGATATTACGTTTTTTTTTGTGTTTCACGTCATTTACGGCCGTTTTCAATAACCTATCTATCGCCGGTTTACCTTACTAGAGATAGATATTTGACACTATTTGTATGGACGTTATGTCACATTGCTATCCGTAGTAAGGAAAACCGTGGATAGATAGAATATTAAAAACGGCCGTAAGACGTAGAGGACTGCTTACCTACATCCCATTTTAGCAGGGCCTCCATAACCACGCTATTTCTATCTCTATATTTATTCTATTTTTAGTGTTATGGATTTAATGATTTAGTGATTTATGAGAGCATTTCACAATGCTTTAGAAATATGAGTTTATTATAGATATACCTATAAGTCCGCCGGCCATTGCCGTTGAAAGGTCACTTCGCTCGCTCGGCTTTCGCGTTGTTGTAGTCACATGGACGAGTGCTGACTTAAGAATACGATGGCAATAGTTCCGCCCCTCCCTGTTACATGAAATTGTTTTTCTTGTGATAATACCAAAAAATTATAGGCTCAATGTAGCTGTTTGAACACTTGTACTGTTCTCTTCGAGGACGTAAAAGGCGATATTGTGTGTTTGTATATTACACAGCAATGGTTTGTTTAATAACACCTGTTTCATTATGAAAATTCGTTAATAATTAATTATGTCCCCAACTGGTATATAAAATACATCATATGAGCAAACTTAGAGTATATGAGCAAATAAAAACTTGAACAACAGTGAAGATATGCAAAATAATACATTGGACGGCATCTAGTTAGTTCCTTTTACACATACACCATTCGAAAACAAATCAAATTTATATTTTAAACATGAGATTTAAAAAAAGAAACTGGGCAGGGTCTTCTGATTACATCACCTATACACCGTATCTTTATCTTCACACGATCTCAAATTCAATAAAATGACTTTGCCAAACATTTTGAGAGAAATCATCCTTAAACTCTTCTATATAAGGATTAAAACTGAAGAATACACCAATTATTACAGTTCGCCACCTCCATATAAGACAATGCGGTTACGGAAAATGATGCGATAACTTTTTTAAAGCCGATGCACTAAGTCAAGTCTGTGTCTTTTACAGTTATTTATGTCTTATAAATATCCTGCCTAAAGCTGGTAATACCGGTAAGAAACTGGCAATCCTTGAATTGGTCAGTTTTGTTCTCCTTTTCTAAATATCTGGGTCGCCGAGTCGTTGCTTTTCCGATCTCTATGAGAACTTATATTCACGTGTCGCATGTTATTATCAATGAGTATTAAAGTTTTTAATGCTCTCCCAAAGAGCATTCAAGAGCTTAGTTTCAAACCGTTTAGAAAGGAATGGTTATGTTGGTTACATAATAAAAACGATTACTCTGTACGTGATTTGTTAAATTAATTTTAACTTAAATTATTCGTTTTTTGTGACTTAAGACGATTGAATAGCAAGTACATGTCCATACTAAAAGAAAAAACTGTTTTCTACCTCTTAACATTGTCCAATTGTATGTGTTGTCCGATGTAATCGTCACATTGCTTACTATGCCCGTACGTTTTGATTTTTCATCAGTATTTTAAAGTACTATAAAGTTACACCCATCTAAACGAGCCATGTTTTTGCGCGGAATCTATGATTATTAAAAATCAATATTTTACAAAAATCAAGAACTTTTTCAAAATAAAACGTACGAACCTAGAATACATTCTATTGGAGCAATTGACACCAAAAACAAAATATTTTGTTACCATTTAGGGGGTGAAAAACGACTTGCCCCGAAACGTAAATTCTATCAAAAAAATGTACCTACACATCTCACGAGCAGTAACTCTCTCTATCGGGCGCATAGGGGGTCGGGGGGAGCCCACATTACACAGACAGCAATAGGGATGTTAACTGTTATATCGACAATAGAGTTGGGAAAATATCGATAACTTTATTCTACTTTAAGTATCTGTTTGAAATAAAATTAGGATTTCAAATTAATCCTCAATAAAATTAATTCTTTATAACTTCGTAAGTAGCTAGTATACCATGTACCTATATTACACCCAGAACCTTGTTATGAAGGTTTAGAGAGTGAGGAGGAATATAAAGGATTTATATTGGTACCTACCTATATATTATTTGTGGTAAGTATTAAGTTGATCTACTTATTTTATTTGGAACAAGTAAATGTTTGCAATGAAACTAACTTTCGAACTGATCTGAATGCGTTTTGGTAGTTTTAAAGCTTAGTTTTTTATCTGAGTTTTCTTACAAAGCGGGAATGATTGTTTCGGTTTATCTAAAACTAGCTGCGATCCGCAGTTTCAACTGCGCCGCGTGGTGATGGATAATGATGAGAATGAATCAAATATTAGCATATATTACTCAAGCATCATGTAGCTTTATACTCGTGAAAGAATTGTTAAAATCAATTAAGTAGTTTTACGTGTATCTATTATATAGAAACAAACAATTATATAACTTTCCTCTTTATTGTTTTAGTAGATAAGGATTAATACCAAGGTACGAATAATGTGGCCTGGTTTCGTAACTACTTATTGCATTTTTCTAAATGAAAAAGTATTTATTGTGACATACCTAACTGTAATAGTTAGACATATGGTAATGTGGATTTTTTTGTAGATGTTGACGTCTTCTATAAAGAAACTTCTATAAAAACTGGGGAGCAATTCTACTATTTCACAACTTTCAACAATCCACCCCGCTGCAACTGCAGTCCGACACCGGTTGCCGTTGGATAAATGCCCAAAAAGCCATTCTACTATTTCTATACACAAATTGGAACGTAACTTTACGTTAACGTAAATATTGAACATTAATATGTTTGCGTCGTGTTCATGATCTATCGAGTTATTATAATATAAAATGTTATACGATCGCTGGCGTCAATAGAAACGTAGCTGCATAAGAATGTGTGTAATTCAGCTACGGTTCGATAGCTGTTGGAACAAATTAAATTAGTGGAGCGGATTCGGCCCCCTGTCATCACTTTGCTATAATGTCAATAACATAGGCCTTTATTATATGGTCAACAGTTTCCGCGGCGACTCTTTTTGGTATTTTTTCAGGGAAAATGTAGGATTCTAATAGTGAAAGATTTTTTCTAATCGGTCCAGTTGTTTCGGAGCCTATTCAATACAAACAAACAAACAAATCATTCCTCTTTATAATATTATTATAGTGTAGATGTAATGTATAGCGAAGTCGAGGAGAGATAAGTTCGTTGTACATCAATAAATTTACGCACACAATACTATACAATACGAATAGGCATATTAATTTATATTTTTAAACGACTATAGCAACAATTATACTACAAATTAATCACAGGACTATGAAAACTATTGCACAAATTATAGATTAAAGAAATGTATGAATCCCAAGGACCATTTATTTTTCTAAATAATATTCAAAAATTAACCAGCCTATAGAAATTCAATTCAATTCAATTCAATTCAATTCAATTCAATTCAATTCAATTCAATATATATTTATTTCAGATAACGAAGATCCATTTATTAGTACAGCGAAGACTTATTAATTATATTATTATATTAAATTAAAATTAAAATTGATATTGAAAAAACATAAGAAAGATTTAATTATATTTTTTGAAGCACTTTAGGCAGCGGATGACATTACCGTCCGCACAAAATGCCTCAAAAAAGGAGAGGGAAGCTCTCCGCCACCGTTTTCAGAATGCTGTTCTGACTTGCCCGCATTCTACTCATCAATGACGCGACCTTTTTGCGAATGATGGCTTGAAAACCATCGGTTCGCGTATTTACGAACATTTCTGAAGCGCTGCAAAACCGGGGCAGTCCCAACAACATCCTGTATATATTATTAAATTGGACGCGTAGAACATCCAGCGACCTTTTGGCACAATCGAACCACAGAGAAACACAGACAGAAATGTTTAAAATAAACTTTAAGAATAAAAATTAACTTTAAAATAAACTAGCTAATTTAATTAATTAATTAGCCAATTTCTAATTTTTCTGCTCACGAATCCGGCTTTATCTCGACAAGTTCTTGCAACAAACACTAACAATCAACTAGCTTTTAAATAATATTTTTCATAACAGCGAACAATATGATGTAGGTATTCCTAGCAGGTTGTGTAATTTCTAGTTATGAACGTGAATGAAGAGGGTATCCTTTCATCCACGTTCATAACTAGAAAGACACACACATCGACATTATAATCATATTCATCATTACATTACCAGGTAATCATTACAAAAAAGTGGCTGTATTTTCTTCTCTTTAATCCATAGACATTTTAAAGCTTTTAGTATGTAGGTACTTATATAAAATTCTGTAATCGGAATATTTTTAATCAAAAGTAGGGAATAAAAACAATAATATTTATAAATATTACTTTTATTAATTTATAAAATCTTATTTTGAGGATTTACTTGCGAAGTCATGATAGTTAAATAAGGTAATAAAAATTCAGTTCTAAAACTAAATCTAAATCACGCTCTACAATTTATTGAATAAAAAAAGAACCCTCAATCGAAATTATTATCTACTAGAAACTATTCAATATGTGATGTATTTAATACATTTTCATAGTAAAGTTACAAGTACAATTTGAAAAATTTAATACGACTTCCATTCTATTCAGTTATTGGAGTGTAAATCCAAAACTACTGGACCGAATTTGATGAAATTTAAATGGGACCACACCTAAAGCAGCTGTCATACAAAAAAGAATTTTGAGAATCGGTTCACCTTATCGAAAGTTATGAGGTGACAAACATTATTAAACAATAAAAATACAGTACCTCCTCCTTTTTGGAAGTCGGTAGAAAAGATAGTCGAAGTTGTATGCCACCTACCATTTAAACCACTACATTCTAACAGTACAGCACTGCCCTTCAGGGAAAAGTCACTAATGATAAAAAGAAAATATGTTTGGATCACGACGTGATTTTAGAAATTATTCCAAATTATCGTGAGTGTGCAAGCAAAACCGCGAGCAATCGCTAACTTGTGTATATTTAAGGAATTTGTTACTGAAGTCTTTTAAGTTTCTTTGTTTAATACTCTATGTAAACCAAGTGACGACTTATTAAATTTAATGTGACATCACATAGCTATAACCAGCGGACAAATAAGGCGGTTCCAACGACACCGCATTTGTCAAATTATAAGTAGGTAAATGCTAGTTTAGATGTTATGACGGAATGGATGAACAAACCTACATAACATACCCTCATACATACATACATACATACCGGTCAATTTATAACTCTCCTTTTGCTTCGCTGTAGTCGGTTAAAAAGGCGAATAACTAATTAATTATAACATAAACATAATTACTTTACATTAGCTATATATAAAATATCTATATATGTACCTATAATTTTATTATTGCAAACAAAAATGTTTTTCCATAGGTACAAATAGAACCACATTTACCTACCGGCTATAATCATACATGTAATGAAACAAAAATCTATAATTGGATTTTGTCGTACAAAAGTCCCAAATCACAATCGTTTCGCAAGACAAACAAAACTCATCGGCCGACGGCGCGCGACGACGCAATTTTTTTTTATTTTTTTTTTATTTTTTAGAACGGACTAATGCTGTTTGCCTCTACCGGCATTTACAGCGTCACCGGACGGTTGGCGAGCGCAGATGGCACTCAGCCAGATGCGGGCGCAGAGGGCGCACCGCCTAAGGCGAGCGTTGAAGACGCTTCGCCGCAAGGAGAAGAGTAGGCGACTTGTTCAAGGGCACCACTAGGGTACGGACCTCGGCTTGGGCCGTCGCCAGGAGAGAGGGGAGTAGGAGAGAATCGCCCCGGTACATAAGTGTACCGTTGAAAGTGGGCCCTATGAATTTTAACTCTACGACTATTTGGAGAGAATCTAACCAAGACATAACTTTTGCCTCGAGCTCGCCGGCGAGCTCGGTGTTTGACTGTGTTTACCACTAAATCATAACCTTGTGTACCTCGCCTCCTCCCATTTCCGCGACATGGGTCCACACCGCGACCAGGATCGTCGCGTTGTGCACTCATGACTGTACTTTGGGTGGGGCTACAATAAGAATGTGTAATACTTCGCCCACAGCCATGGTGGCTGGGACTACATAGAAAACCAGTGTTACCTCGTCCGCAGCCATTTGCTGGGCCGGAGGATACATCGCGACCGGGGCCGCGGTGTATACTCCCACCCGCACCGTGGCTGGGACTACAATCGTGTGTGTGTGAATTACCTCGACTGCGACTGGGGCTGCGAAGAAGATCTCGGCCGGAGCCTACAATGCGATCGGGATCACAGCCCTGGTCGGGTCTACAACCATTACCGGGGTTCCCTTGGGACGACGCTAAAGCTGCCGAAGTAACGGCTGCGATGGGGTCGTCCGGGTCACCCAAAATATGCCTTGGACGGCGACGGGGGGGAAGGAAGTGGGGATCGGTTATGTCCGTGGAGTAGTTCGCCGCTTCGACCACGAGGGGATTCGAGTGGTGGGGAGCTTTGTCGAAGTGGCGGCGGGAGCAGTCTTTCATATACTGCGTAATAGAGGGGAGGGTGAAATCGCAGTGCAGTTCGGCGTTCCGCAAGTACCACGGAGCGCCCACTGCCCTGCGCATAAAGCGATTTTGAATCACTTGAAGTTTGTGGAGGTCGTGTTTCTGAGCATGGGCGAACGCTACAGATGCGTAAGTCATGATTGGGCGGATGCAAAGTTTGTAAAGAGTGTCTTATTTCTAAGAGACATTTTACTGTTTTTGCCTATGAGGGGATTAAGACGACCCATAATGAAGGCGATATTGCGAACAATCTGAATGTGTTTCGCGAAAGTGAGTTGGCGATCAAGAGTGACGCCCAGGTATTTGGCAGATTTAGCCCATGGGATGGGTTCGCCGAATAGGACTATGGGTGACGGCATGAGATTCCGCCGGGTCTCAGTGAAGTACACTGCTGCACTTTTGCTAGGATTTACTGCAATCCGCCATTTACGAAACCATGCACCGATTACGGTGATGGCTCGTTGGATGGCGCATCTCTGCCTGACCTTGAACCAGCCAGTAGAGTAGATTGCAGTATCATCCGCAAACTGAGCGATCTGAACATTAGGTTCAGATCGTGGGATGTCGCTGGTGTACAGCGAGAAGAGAATGGGTGAGAGTACAGAGCCCTGAGGGACACCTGCGTGAATGGGATGCGGGGAGGAGAGCGTTCCCTCGGTGCGATAGCTAAACGTTCGATCCCTGAGAAAGTCTTGTAAGATGAGTACAAGACGGTCTGGCACACCCAGTTGGTACAGCTTGAATATCAAGCCGTTGTGCCAGACTTTGTCGAACGCTTTCGCTACGTCGAGGAAGACAGCTATGGTCCCTTGGGGCTTTGGTTTCTTATTGAAACCGCCTAGGATGTGCTCCGTTACGCGGTGCACTTGTTGGACGCAAGAGTGTTTGGCTCTAAAACCAAATTGCTCATCGGGAAGGAGGTTATTGGACCTAACGTGGGACCAGAGTCGGTTCACAATGAGCCGCTCGTAAATCTTCCCCAGAGAGCTGAGGAGACTTATGGGACGGTAGCTGGAGGGCTCGGCTGCCGGTTTGCCTGGTTTGTGAATACCAATGACAATGGCATGCTTCCAAGTGTCTGGGAAGGAGCAGTTGCTCATAGCCGCATTGAAGATGCTAACTAAGAGATGGACTAGTGGGACTGAGAAGTGTTTAATCACCTTGTTGCTGATACCATCAGCCCCAGGGGATTTACGGGTCTTGAGGCTCTTGATCAGAGACACAACCTCGGATGATTTTACCGGTGGGAGGAGTGGGAGGTCAGAGATGGACATAGAGCTTTTACGTTCGACTTCAGATTCCACCGAATCGAGGTATTTCTGGTCGACGTGATCTACATTTAGAGTACACTGAGCCTCAAGGCTATCAGCTAAACACTCGGCTTTGTCTTCGTCAAGGAACGCTATGGAGAGGGGAGGTGGCCTAATGAGTGGAGGCATTGTCTGTTGTCCGTCAGATTTCAGAGTTCGAGCCAACTGCCAGTATGCCTGGTGAGTTGGCTCAATCTCTGACAGTTTGTCGTCCCACCTTTGATCACGCAGCTCACTCATGCGTTTCCTTACAGCACGCTGTAAATAGCGCATGGTGGCTTTGTTCTCTGGGGTTGGCATCGAGTCATACGCCCTAGTGGCGGCGTTCTTAGCTGTCAGTAATCTCCTCGCACCCTCGGGCAGTTCGAAGCGGCGACCATCCGCCACTTGGACCTGCTTTGAGGATTCACCTACTGCGGTGCGGAGGTGGTCACTGAGAGCCTCGATCGCAATTGACACGTCTTCTACTGTCTGTATGTCATCGGGGATTCTATCGAGAGCGGGTGAACTGATAGCTTGGAGGGATTCCCCCAGTTGCTTCCAGTTCACTACCGTTCTAGTGATAGGGGTTATGTCCGTCGGGTCGGGGCCTAATTTCAACAATACAGGGCGGTGGTCTGAAGTCAGTTCGTGTAACACTTCTATAGAGCGCAACCGGAGGGTGACGTTCTTGAGAAGTGCTATGTCAAGTATGTCTGGTCGTTGGTTGTCAACATAGGGATATCTTGTGGGCTCCAGAGGGGAGAGAATATCAAAGTTTAAGTGGCTGACCAAGCCTTCAAGGATTTTACCATTACTATTGTTACTAGTACAGTTCCATATGACATGTTTACTGTTGAAGTCACCGATCAGAAGGACGGAGCTTCCTAGAGAGAAGAGGGCTTCCAAGTCTGTCTGTAATAGTTCTTTACCAGAGGGGAGGTAACATGAGGCTATGATGACAGGTTGATGACCTGACATCGCTAGAAAGCAAACAGAGGCTTCTAGTATTCTAAGTGGTGGAGTAACAATTGGGATACAGTGCAGAGCTCTTTTGTAATAGATGAGAGTGCCACCTTTTGGGGTGGCCACTCTATCATTACGAACCAAACGGTAATTTGCAAACCTAGGGTTCGCTGTACCTGGTTTCAGAAAGGTCTCCTGCACGCATAGGATATCGACCTGATGGGTCTTACAAAATTCGTGAACTTCGTCCTTTTGACTAGAGAGGCCGTCAGCGTTGAAAGTCGCTACGGTGACTGAGTGGGGCTTAATTCGTTTCGGTGTACTATCCATATTGGATGATACCTAAGAAACGCTGGGGAGGGCGTAGCGCCTCACTGCGCTGATTAAACCCGCGTGTGTGAGCGTGGCTCGCAAGCGGTCTTGGTCGTTTGTGGCAGTACGAAGTTTGTGCGCGAATGCACGTACTTCGTCCACGTCTATGACCATCGCGTAGTCCATGACAAGGGCTATGTCGGCCGCCAGGTCAGATTGACCTGGGGCGTCCATGAGCCCAGCCATTGGAGGCCTAGAGAGCGGCGGTTTGGGTTTAGGAGTCGGCGCGCTGGCAGAGGCCTGCGGGTGGGTGGGGTTGAGGGGGGCGCTTGCTTGTACCATGCTCAAGGGCTTGGACCAAGCGTTGCGCGCGGGCGCGGGCGCGGGTACAACAGGTGTTGCCTGCGGTGCGGGTGTAAGGTTAGGCTTAGGGCCGTTCCCTTGTGAGCGGGAAGTGACCGGGCGAGGAGGGGGAATAGGCCTCCTGGCCGGCCCACTTGATACGCGGGGTGCCTTAGGGCAACCGCGGTAGTTGGCGGTATGTCCCTGTGTGCCGCAGAGGACACAACTAGGTGGGTCTGCCGAGTCTCTTGTGCGAGAACACTGGGCTGTCCCGTGATCCCCTAGGCACTTGACGCACCTCGGGCGGGCGAAACAGAATCGGGCGGCATGCCCGTACAATTGGCAGTTATGACACTGGCCAGGCGCTCGGTTTCGGAATGGGGGTTGAACGGTGATCCCCGAGAGGTTCACTACCGTTTTGACATTAAAAATCGCTTTGCCCTCTGGCGTGCGATTGAGGATGACCAATAGTAGGTCGTAGGGCCTGCGATCTTTGCCACTGTACATCCGGTGGCATTCGCGGACGGGGTAGCCTTGCGCCTTCAAGTCGGCGAGGACACTATCAGTTTGTACCTCCTTAGGTACACCGCGTATGACGACGCGTAGGACTTTCTCTTCTTCGAGAGCATAGGTATGAAAACTTATACTCTCGTTTTTGAGAATCCTGGTTAATGCCCTATGGTCGCTTGGGGTAGGCACCTGGACTTTGGGCGGGTTTGGGTTCATCCATTAGTAGTTGCTCTGCCTAGCTTGCATGCCTCGCGCTCCTTGTTTGTGATAAATCCAGGCCTTCCTTACTCATCCCGGATGGGTAAGGAGGCGTTGGTCTTGGGGGAGAGCGCAAGTCGTGTAGATCCCCAAGGCAAGTCTGACGGTTACCTTCCCGTGGTGCTGCCTGTTATTGGTTTCTTTCCTTCCGAAATAAACGCAACAGAACACCGTCAGGCGCCGCGTGTTTTATTATCTATATGTGTATGTATATGTATATATTGTTTCTGTATATATTTGTATTATATGTGTATATTATGTAGTTCACAGGGCTATTTAACCCCTTATTAGTAACAAAATTGTAAATGCTCGGTACAGACCGGGGCCGTATTTAACTGCTTGTCATCTGTATTATATGTGCTAAGGTGCTTAGTACCTCTTTAAGACAGATGACAAATTAGACTTATGGTGTATAAATTGTAGTTTTAAGGCAAGGCTACAGATAATTTGTCATGTTTATGAGTAGATGAAAAACAGTTTGGTGGTGTGTGTGTTAAAATAGGGACCCCTCTAACTGGCAAACACCAGCGCCTACTACTGTCAAACATATTGTTACATAATCGAAAATAACCGCTGTCTTTTATTTGGTAGTGACCTCTGTTCCGATAACTCACGTTATTGGAGGCGGGGACAAACTGGCTAGACTAGTTCTAAAACCCCGATGATAAGTGTATCCTTAGACTTCGGGAAAATACCTCCAAGGTATTGTCAGTCTTCTGAACTCTAAACTTCCGGAGGCTTGAGTAGAAAGATTGAAGCCTGTCCACTTCCCAACAATTTTGCTTATGGTCACAAACAATAATTATATCTCATAACTATTATGTCGAAAACTATGCCAAGGTCGAAAGTAAATAGAGACGTCAAAGGGAAGTTCGCCAAAAACCCTTCTCAGGGCCAACAACAACAACAACAAAATGTTATGCCTGAGGACCGCTCGAGCGGCACTACTACCGAGAGCCTGAAAAACGGCCCTTCTGAGGGCCAAACTCCACGGGGTCCTTCGCGGGATCCATCGGAGGTCCCCATGGGGGACGAAAGGAGGTCGGACGTGGAGTCCGTGTTTGAGGAGTCTGGTGACGAGGGTGAAAGCCGGAGGAAACGACCTTACTCCTCGTTCTACGTACCCGGCTATCTAGAGTCGGACACTGAGACCGAGGGGACCGCGGCTGCTAAGGTCAGTACGTCGCGGAGGGGAAGGGCGAAGGGCACCAAAAAAGGTCCCACGCGAGAGGAGTTTCTGAAGCCACTGCCAAAGCCACTGGTGGAGGAGCTGGCGGAGGTCCTGCAGAGCAGGAAATTCAAGAAGGGGCAGGCCGCTGTGGCCGCCGGAAGTCTTCTCGACACTGGAAGTGATTCCGATGTCTATGCCGGGTTCGCTGACCTCAGCGTGCTAAACGCCCAAGAGCTGAGGGCTCAAGCAGGAGGGATGCTCACCTGCATCTTAGAGGTTGCCAAAAAGTCTGGCAACCTAAAAGGTGAGTTTGTTGCTCGCCTGAAGAGGTCCGCGTCGACCCTGAGGGAGGTAGTCGACGCCCTGGCATGAAGGAGTGAGGCGGAAGAGACGCGGCGGCTAAGAGCCGAGAATAGTCGCCTGCGCCTCGAGGTGGAGGCCTGCAAGGCAGAAGTGAAGTCGCTTCGTCGCGGCTTCAACGAAGCGAAGACCCAGGCGGCTGCCGCCACGTCTGCTGCTGCAGCAGCCGCTGCCGCCGAGACGCCGGCCCCCCCTGCTGTTGTACTGGGGGCAGATTTAGTGGAGGAGATGACGCGCTCCTTGACTACCACGTTCGGGCAAATGCTCAATGCCCGAATCGATGGTATCGAGGATCGCCTCCTGCCAGCGCCGGTACTTCGCCCGCCTCTCAGAGCGGATGCCAAGAAGGCTGCAGTAGCGGTTGCGCCCCCACCCCCAAAACCGACCCCTCGAAAGCGGGTTGGCCGGGCCTCGCAGACTGCTGCTACGCCCTCGACTGCGGCTCCCATCGCCCCCCCAGAAACGACTCCAACTGCTGCTGCCAAGGCGGAAACCTGGGCAACAGTAGTACGAAAGGGGAAAGGCAAAGGGAAGGACAAATCGTCCTCCTCGGCAACGCCCGCTCCCGCTCCTGTCCCAGCAGCTCGTGCCACCCCCGCCGCCGTGAAGCCTCAAACGAAGAAGGCTTCTGCTGCCGCCGGGCCCAAGAAGGCGAAGACGCTGAAGCCCTTCAAATCCGCGGCTGTTGTGCTGACACTGCAGCCTGAAGCCGCGGAAAAGGGGGTCACATACAGCGCCATCATAGAGACGGCGCAGGAGAAGGTCGATCTCCAAGGTTTGGGGATCGACCGGATCAACTTCCGCCAGACGGCCACGGGAGCCAGGATGCTCGAAATTCCTGGCTCCCAGAGTAGCGACAAAGCGGACAGGCTCGCGGAGAAGCTCCGCGGTGTCCTGTCCGAGGTAGCCAACGTCGCGAGGCCCGTTAAGTCCGTGCAATTGCACGTGACGGGCCTGGACGACGCCGCCACAAAGGAGAAAGTGGCGGCGGCGGTAGCCAAGGTGGGCGGCTGTGACGTACTCCAAGTCAAAGCCGGAGAGATACGTTGCAGCTACGGCGGGACCGGTTCCTCCCTTGTTTCCTGTCCGATTCCGGCAGCCAAAGTGTTGCTGGCACAGGGCAGGCTCTTAGTGGGATGGAGCTCGGTGCGAGTGGTGGCACTGGCAGCGCGTCCCATGCGCTGCTTCAAGTGCATGGGACTCGGACATACGTGCCCCCAGTGTCCCTCGTCGGCAGACAGGGGGGACCTGTGCTTCCGTTGTGGAGGCGCAGGCCACAAGGCGGCGAGCTGCCAGAGAAGGGCCCCGCACTGCGCGATATGCGCAGAGTCGGGGCGACCAGCCGAGCACAGGATGGCGGGACTAAACTGTGCCCCCCCAAAAACGAAGGGACAGGCCGCCAGGACCCCGGCCATCCCCCGACCGGCAGCCAAAGCCGCTCCCGAAGTAGTTCGCCGCGCGGCGAGCATGGAGGTTGTGACGACCGATTGATATGGATCAAGTCGGACAGCACAACCTCCTCCAGACGAATTTAAACCACTGCGTCAGGGCTCAGGATTTGCTAATGCAGTCCCTGGCGCAGTGGCGGATTGATTTGGCGGTCGCCGCGGAGCCGTACCACATTCCCCAGTCCCATCCCTACTGGGTTGGGGATCTGGACGGCTCCGTAGCCATAATTGGACGTGCCGGTGGCGGCCCCCCCCTCTCGGTGTCAGAGAGGGGTTCGGGGTACGTGGTGGCCAAGTGGGAGAGGTATGCGGTAGTTGGCGCATACTTCTCTCCCAATAGAACCGTCGCGGAGCTGG
Source organism: Selenia dentaria (assembly GCA_917880725.1). NCBI lineage: Eukaryota > Metazoa > Arthropoda > Insecta > Lepidoptera > Geometridae > Selenia > Selenia dentaria. The sequence continues at coordinate 8,087,506 of OU862882.1, read as the reverse complement.
AGAGTTATTTGGACCTCGTGGCCGCGGCGGTGAGAAGGCAGGCGCCACGTCAGGTCCTCCTCATGGGGGACCTGAACGCCAAGGCCCAGGCCTGGGGCAACCCCTCCACTGACACCCGCGGAGAGATTGTCGGGGAGTGGGCGGTTGCCGTAGGGCTGACCCTGCTCAACAGAGGATCGGTCCACACGTGCGTGCGACACAACGGGGGGTCCGTGGTGGACGTTTCGTTCGCCACCCCGGAAGTCGCAGCACGTGTCCAGGGCTGGAGAGTGGTGGCGGAGGTGGCCACTCTCTCGGACCACAACTACATCCGGTTTGAGATCGCCACCTCCCACCAAGGGGGGACTCGGCGCGTGGAGAGGGCGCGTTTCGCGCGCTGGGCGATTGGTCGCCTCGATGCCGAGTTGGCTGAAGAGGCGGCTATCGTCCAGTCGTGGCTTGCCACCCCCTTGCACCCGGAGGTGGACGTCGCGGCGGGCCGGTTCCGGGAGGCGGTGACGGCCGTCTGCGACACCGCCATGCCGAGGTCCCGACGCCACCCCGAGCGCCGCCAGGTTTACTGGTGGTGCTCGGAGATTGAGGATCTCCGAGCGCGATGCTCGGAGACGCGGCGCCTCTACTACCACTGCAGGAGACGCCGCCACGGCCGGAGGGACGACCAGCTGCCGGCGGAGCAGCTGGCGGCCGAGCAGCTCCTGTATGGTGATGTTAAGGTAGCCAAACAGGAGCTGAAGCTGGCCATCGGCCGGGCTAAGGCCCTAGGCTGGAGTGAACAGCTGGAGGGCCTCGACAGGGACCCATGGGGGCGCCCGTATAAGTCTGCCCGGAATAGGTTCCGGGGCAGAGCGCCCCCTATCGCTGAGTCCCTGGAGCCAGAGCTCCTGGAGAGGGTGCTGGGGGGGCTATTCCCCGACAGTGACCCCCACTACACCCCTCCACCGATGGCCACGCCCTCCTTCCAGGAGGAGGAGGACCCGGCCTCCATTCCGCCTGTTTCAGAGGTAGAGGTGGAGGCAGCAGTCTCTCGCCTGAGAGGCAAGAAGACTGCCCCGGGACCGGACGGGATTCCCGGTCGGGTCCTCACGATCGCCCTCAGGAAGATGGGCGGTCAGCTTCGGGAACTATTCGACGCGTGCCTCACGTCGGGTCAGTTCCCGAAGCTCTGGAAGGACGGGCGATTGTGCCTGTTGCGGAAGGAAGGGCGAGACGCCGACTCGCCCGCCGCATACAGGCCAATCGTGCTGCTGGATGACACGGCGAAGCTGCTGGAGAGAATAGTAGCTTCCCGTATCATCCGGCACCTGGGGGAAACTGGGCCTGGACTTTCAGAGGCCCAGTTCGGATTCAGAGCAGGGCGGTCGACGATAGACGCCCTGCTCTGGATCAAGAGGTGGACGCAGGACGCGGTCGGCGGGGGGGAAAAGGCGTTGGCTGTCTCGCTGGACATTGCCAACGCCTTCAACAGCCTACCGCACGGAACGATACGGGAGGCGCTCCGCTATCACGGAGTGCCCCTGTATCTGCGCAGGCTGTTGGCCGACTACCTCCAGGACCGCGAGGTCCTGGTGGAGGGAAGCGACGGTCTGAGGCGACGTCGCGTGTCCTGCGGGGTTCCACAGGGATCGGTGTTGGGACCGCTCCTGTGGAACATTGGCTATGACTGGGTGCTCCGCGGCACGTTTCCCGCAAGTATGCGGGTTGCGTGCTACGCGGATGACACCCTAGTCGTAGTCAAGGGGAGGGACCTCAGGGAGACGGTGCGGCGGGCCACGGTGGCCACAACACTCGTGGTCGGCCGCATAAATGCCCTGGGGCTGGAGGTCGCCCTCTCCAAGACCGAGGCCCTAATGTTCCATGGGCCTCGGGGGGGACCCCCTCCAGGAACGCGGATAGACCTGGACGGGGTACTGGTCCGGGTTGGGACCCAAATGAGGTACCTGGGTCTCATCCTGGACGGGCGGTGGACTTTTGGGGCCCACTTCACTCAACTGGCCCCAAAAGTCATAGGCGCCGCAGCCGCCCTTGGGAGGCTGCTGCCCAACGTGGGCGGCCCGAGCGCCACATGTCGTCGCCTGTACTCCGGAGTGATCCGGAGTATGGCCTTGTACGGGGCACCTGTCTGGGTGGACGCCCTCGGTCGCGCCAATAAGGCCCTGCTGCGTCGTCCGCAGCGGGTCATTGCGACAAGGGCGATACGCGGGTACCGGACGGTGTCCTGGACTGCGGGATGCGCGTTGGCCGGTGATCCCCCCTGGGAGCTCCAAGCGGAGATCCTCGCCGAGGTGTACCACTTCGTGGCGGCGAGGAGATCCCGCGGGGAGCCTTCAGCGTGGGAGGAGGTGACGCGCCTTCGACGGCGGGCGCGGGCCGCCTTGTTGGGGCGGTGGACGGAGGACCTGGCTCCACCGGTCCCTGGACAGAGGACGGTGGATGCCATTCGCCCGGTCCTCCGGAGGTGGGTAGGGCGGCGATTCGGGTCGCTCACCTTCCGATTGGTGCAGTTGCTTTCCGGACACGGATGTTTCGGCAAGTACCTGCATCACATCGCAAGACGCGAGGCGACCCCCGCCTGTCACGAGTGTGGAGCACCAGAAGACACGGCGCTCCACACGCTGGAGGAGTGCGCCGCATGGAGTCCCATGCGGCGCGCCCTCACAGCGGTCATAGGCGCAGATCTGTCGCTGCCGAGCGTGGTTAACGCTATGCTCGGCAGCGACGGAGCGTGGCAGGCGGTGGTCTCTTTCTGCGAGGCGGTGATGGTGCAGAAAGAGGCCGCGGAGCGGGCGAGGGAGGAAGACGTCCTCTCCGACCCGCTCCGGCGTAGACGAACTGGGGGAAGGAGAAGGCGATTCGGGCGCCTTCTCTCTCTATCCTAGTGCTGTGCGGATCACCGGTGGAGAGTCGGGGGATTCTCCACTGGCTTGCACGATCCCACACGTCTGGGGGATGGCCCTAATGAGCCAGGTCATCCCTCCATTGGCCGGGGCCCGTCACCGGTGACGGGCCAACCGCTGGGGCGAGATGGTGATTGCTAACGCTACCCCATTTCGCCCTGACTAGGCGGCAGACTGCTCATCCCGGGTTTTTAGTGGGTAACCTCCTTACTACCCCCCCCGTGGGGGTAGTAAGGCCCTTCAGGCGAGGACTCCCACATAACCACTCTGCCCCCCCCGGAGCCGGGTGGTATCCATAAAGGATTTTCCCGGGTCAAAAAAAAAAAAAAAAAAAAGGCACCTGGACTTTAATACCCAGTTGGGTTGAGCGGGCGCTAGTGTATTGGATCTTACGATCCGTCAAAAGTCGTGAGACCATGTCCCACTTCGCCTTGTCCTGAAGGAACAGAGGCGGCGGCGGTTTCTCGCGTCTAACTGACGCTCCTTGAGAGGAGACGTCGCGTTGAGACGCGGCGATGCTTGCGGGAGCATCGGAGTGAGCGAGAGGGTCGCGGGAGGTGGGAGCGAGAGAGCCTGATGGCTTCGCTCCCGGGACGGTGCAGGCCGCTTTGGGTGGCGGGGAGGGAGCCTCTGAGGCGGCTTTGGGGACGCGCTTTCTCTTTCCGACGGTAGTGAACCCGTCGTTGGAGATGTTGCCAACAGAGTTAGCGCGGGAGCGGGAGAACTCTACATCCATCTCATTCTCCGAGTTGGATGCCGAGTCGTAGGCGCGTTCGTACTCAGTCCGAAGGACTGGAGAACGATCGCGGGGTGGTAGAGGTGCGCGGGGAGCGCGGGGCGCATAGGGCGCAGGGTCGGGGGAGAGAGGGCTATCTAACGGCTTGAACGCCGAAGAACCGAAGGGCGCCCTCGGAGCGGCGACGCAACGGTGGCTTTCTGTGTTTAACGAGTTTAGATGTGTGCGCACACACACGCGCCGTTGCGGGGAGTGCTTGCAATGTTGAGATAGCAATACATTTGCTGAATACCTACAACGCGAAAACAGTGATTGGTATGCAATTCTCTTAATTTGTAGTACCTATATTTTTGTTTTTTTTGTAGTGTTAAATTGTATTTTGGTTATTAGTAAATGGTAGGTAATTATTTTGACTCAATGACTAAGACTATTTTTATTGTATTATGTATGTATTATATTATGTGTAACACACCCTAGATAGGGTAGATTGTACAGGAAACCATGTATAAATATATTTTTGTAACACCCTTATAACCTACGATCTGTAACAAAAACATTTCATATTAATGTTCTAAAGATCATAATGGGTCCGATTAAAACCACAATTTTACGTATTTATTTCTTAAGCTTTGGCGATTCTTATACATAGAAATTAAATCGCGTATAATTTGATATTATTTTATCCCACGTTTCGATGTCGACATTTTGATGTCGACCTCTTCAACACTTCAGTTACGTCGGCTGTTGAGCGATAAATTCTTCAACTGATTTAGCACCTTGATCAGATAAATAAGTAGTAATTAGTATTATACATTATAATATTCTTTTATTACGTGTGCACTTGCCTTTAATGCTTTTATATAATTTTTTTTTTTTTTTTTTATTTTATTTATACTATACTTTTTACATAGTATAGTAAAAAGTATATTTACTCAAATTATTGTTTATATTCACGATATTTATAACTTAGTGGTGAAAACTTTTAATTGGCCTTCTGTATTTTATTCATTTATTTATCTTGTTACACCTAGCTGTAAGTTTTCCTAAAATTGTAAAATAAAAAAAATAAAAATTGTTTCGGTTCGACAATTCGGACGCCGCCGGTTCGAATCCAGTCCAAGGCGGTTGACTTTTACAATGTGAGAAGTTTTGTTTTCGCTCAGCAGGCTTTAGTATATTAAAATAATTTTGGTTCATCATCTCAGTCGTAGGACGTCCACTGCTGAACATATGCCTCCCCCATCATTTTCCAAAAGGACCGGTTGGAAGCGGCCTACATCCAACGTCGTCCTGCAACCTTTATCAGGTGGTCTGACCACCGTGTCGGTGGACCTACGCTTTAATTTAGGTTACAATGTATGCAATGTCCAAACCGAAGGACCGTTTACTCTTAATCGAAATGGTAACACAATCTAAATTGCAGGGAAGTGTTGAATCGCTACGGGTTTATTGACCGTGAGAGGATCGGCATCTGGGGCCACAGTTACGGCGGATACGCCACACTGCTGACGCTTCTGCATGATGATGACCATCTGTTCCAGTGCGGGGTTTCTGGTGCGCCGGTCACCTCATGGCTGTATTACAGTAAGTAAACTTGCCTTGTATTGTAGCTTTCCTTTCTCAATCCTTAGGTACTACTCATTCTGAGAATGTTAGTATACCAGCCATAGCCATATACAGTTTCGGATATAGGTATGGTATCATTTTTCGGGTTCCGTACCCAAAGGGGAAAACCGTCCGTCCGTCTAATATCCGCCTGTCATCTGGCTGTATCTCAAGAACCGTGATAGTTAGACAGTTGAAATTTTCACTTAGGATGTATTTATGTAGCTGCTATAACAAAATATACAAAAAACGGCCAAGAGCGAGTCGGACTTGCGCACGAACGGTCCTGTAGCATTATATATAAAAAATCTTGTTATATAGAAAATGGTACGGTATTCTTCTTGAGCGAGTCCGACTCGCACTTGACTGGTTTTTTATTTCTTTACAGCTCTGTGTTTGAAGCAATGTGTTCAGTTTATGTTTCAAATATAATATATCAAAAATAACTCGAATGGAAACAAAATTGAAAGGAACTTAAAACGCTTTATTTTCTTGATTTAAGTCAACGATGAAGTCATATTCATGTGAACTCAAAAACACTCCAAATTAAAAAATAATCAAGAAGGAAATAATAATGTTCTTATTACATTTATCAAACAATCCGTTTAACTTTTGCAATGAGCCCCATATAACCCCTTCTGAGCAATATGTTACATGAACAACCAGTTTTTTGCCAAAATAGGCCAAAATATTGCAATTTTATAGAGGAAAGTTACATATCCGCTCGAACATGTCTTCCGGCAATCCGTGTCAGACGTCATGACCGCTAGGCCATCGAGGCATCCGAGCATAGAATTTATCTATAGTTGATTGTAACCGCTGACTAGAAAGTCCTAACGGACTCAACTTTTCTTTGATTGTACCATCCTATGGGAGCGAATAATAATAATGTTCCGGCCGCGTATACGTAAAATTGAAATAGCGTCATCGTCTAACGCGATACATTAAATATTACATGTAAATATATATATTTTTATAACAAATTGTTAAATAGTACTATATATATTTTTCGCATGATAACACCATTCCTTTAATATTAATTATTATATGCGAGTCAAAAACTTTCTGTCTAGACTTTTTATCATGGTCCTTAATTTTCTAGAATAAAAGTAGATTATACTTACCTGTATTTAAAGATAATATTATTCTAAATATTTTAAGATTCCTTGTAGGTACTAAAAATACACGTGATTTTGGGTAGGGGGTAAGTCTTAAACCTCACCACATATCACCAAGATTGGTCAATGATGTTAAAAAAAACATCATGTGATTAATAGACAGCCCCATAGTTAATGCTTCAAATATCATAAATAAAAAAGCGATTATTGGATAATATATATTAATTTATATTATATTATTATTAACAAGTACGTGTTCTTATGTAGATCGTGGTTGGTTTACTTTAGTTGATTAGTTAAAATAAGTCTAATTTTTCTTTGCACTCAATATTGTGATAATAATTACTTTTGAATTATGGTTACCGATTTCGACAAGTAATTTCACACTTTTTGGTTTTGATGTCGGTAACGTTTTTTGGTAAAAAAATGTTTTCACCCTTTTTAGTCACATTGTCATTCACCGTCAATGATGATATCATCAAATCATCAAAATAGGCGAAACGCTTTTCAGTTATTGCATCAAAGGTCGCACGGCCAGACACAATTTAAATTTCATTGTTGTTGAAGTGTTTCAGTGTTGAATTTGATGAAATTTAAACGAGACCACCTCGGACCAACCAATAAATATTTTTGAGAAAGATCCACGAATGAAAGTCAAAGTCAAAGTCAAAATCATTTATTCAATTTAGGCGTCAAAGACGCACTTATGAACGTCAATTTTTCATTATAATGTACTTTAAAGGCTACCGCCGCGTTCCAAAATATATAGAGCCTACCGAGAAGAAGCGGCAAGAAACGCGGGCCATTCTTTCTATATAGATGTTTTTACTTAGGTACTACAAATATTAGCTCCAGTGTGTTGCCTTACAAAAGAGAACATAATAATGGTATCAGTAGGACAAGACACGCTACACTTTGACATCTTACTACACGAGTAGATAGATCCTGGAGTGATCAGTCCCAAGCTGTTTTATCCTCCAAGTAATCCGAAATTTTGCAATAACCTTTTTGACAAGAGTTTAGTTTTAATAGTAATTTTAAACTTATTAATAGGCAAATCTCGGATAACATTGGGATCTTTATTATAGAATCGTATACATTGGGGCAATCGAATAGGGGAGAAATCGGTGAACATACACTAAAAATACATACAGTCGAACACATAACCTTCTCCTTTTTTGAAGTCGGTTAAAACGTGAATCTAAGCAGTGATCAACTTAAAGATACGAAGATAAACTATTAATACTAAGAGGTTGACTCATTTCATATCATGGATTTTTATGCTTTGTAAAAAAAGGTATATTGGGTATACGGAAAACTGCGGATAACCTTGTAAATACTAATGTAGTCAAAAACGCTTCTAATGGCTTGAAATGTGCACTCCAATTTAGAACTTGTCGATAACTTACTCAATCGATTCAATTAGATGATAATGCCGTTTCGTAAGATTCTTATCGAGTTATTCCGGACATTCGACATGCGGATTCGCTTACAATTTCAAAATTGATTGGAATATTGAGGTGCAATTACGAAGTAATATTGTAGTAATAAACATTCACAAAATTTGAATCGTATGATATAATATCGATCGGCAGCTGAGTCATCGAGAGTTTTTGAATCGGGGTACTGTTGGTTCGTTTCTTAACCAATCACTTTTGCATTGATCATCCGATTTTTAAAATGTGCATTTTTATGTCCTCAAATAAATTACATCTCATTCATAGTCAAGGCGAAAAATATTTCAAAACTTGTCAATTAGAAAGTTAAGTTGCATATTTAAAATTCGAAATAGGCGAGGCCTAACGGTAAAACAGATTGCATAACGTGATCCTTTTATTATGGCTTACGCTAAATCAGAAACACATTCTAAAAGATATCTTTGCTACACATAGCCCAATTTCTTATGGGCTTATTGAGTATAGGTGCTGTAGGTTCTATAGTTAATAAGTGAGCGAATAGTAATCAAAGGCGTCATTCTTTTATTAATTTTACCACGGAATGTTAAAAACTAGAATGCAATGGCACTCTCTTCATAGTGTTACAGTTCCCGGGGCTTAAGCATCGGGAAGTTTTATATACTCACGTTTTGAATGTTGTAAAAGCTTAAGGGATGGTAGTAAATTGTCCTCTATTACATAGATCCAAAAACACAAAACTGTTGTTAAATGTGGGTGTTTGCACATCTCTGCCGATACCACGATATCGGACATGATGGTATGTATACTCAGCCCATTATGTCCCCACTGCTGGGTCTTGAGCCTTCCTCTTAGAAAAAGGAGTTGGGCCATAATACACCACGCGGGCCCAGTACGGCTTTGTGGCTAAACTAGCGGTCAACCCATGTCGAAGTTTTCAGGCCACCCAAAAGATTTCGACATTTGCCATAAGACAAACAACCTGGACCGACGGCTCTCCGAAGCACAGAAACGCTCAGTACCTCTAAGATGAGTTGGAAACATAAATGTCATCTATAGTCGATACTCGATCTCGCCTACCTATTAAGCTTGTGATTGGCGTACTCGATGTCAATTTTAGTTCTACAATTGATCGCGAGGTGGCACTGTTCATTTTTTATATTTTTTTTCGATATCAATCGAAAGCATCGATTGGTGTCAATGTTGTAAACTCATGGTAGACCTACAGATGAATAATGCCACCAGCACACACCCATCCAACTCCTGACCGCAGTAAGCGTTGCTTAACTTGTTGATCGGTTAGGATCGCCAAGCCAAGCTCCGCTGCTAGCACTTCCCAAACTCCGCTGCGAGCGATGGTATCTAATCTGTGCGTGTATTAAATACACTCAAACATACTATTTCATAAATACACTGTAGTTATAAAAAAAAATTGAATGTTGTAATACCGAGATACATTAACAATTATTAGAGATGATAATATATTGACTCAAATTTGTAGACTTTTTTCGTTGTTCTATGCCTAGCACTCGAACTTGCCTTCTTGCCCAACACAAAAATAGCTAATACCGCAATTCAGCCATTTTTCCTAGCTAGAAACTCACATATTAAGACAAAATGTCTAAATAGAATTGGCAATTCACAATTGATGTTTCTATAAGTTATCACGTATTTGGCACGTTGGTTTTTCGATATTCTGTGGTTTATAAATAACATAGATGCCAAATTAAATCCTGTTAGACTAACGATATATGACGATGCCAAGGCCGTTTGAAGGAAATAACCTGTATGTAGATTGTACTATAAATTTTTATGATATTAACCTATTTGAATAATGGCAATACTCGCATTAGAATTTGCCAATTAAGTATTAGGTATACATATAATAATAAATGCAGCTAGATAGTCTTCAAAATATATTTTTACACCGTGTAGGTATATGTATATGCGTTATTATAGCAGACGTGCAAGTACGGTACTTGGTCGATCGATAAATTCGACAAATCGACGTCGACGGAATCGGTTTAATTTATTAATTATAAATATCATATTTGACAATATTAATCGTTATAAACCCTTTTATAAATATTATATATCGAATTTATCGATCGACACCAAGTACCATACTTGCACTGTAAGTAGGTACACTAAAAATAATATATAAATCTCAAAAAGTTAAATAATAAGAGGGTTCTCCTACAAGAAATAAGGTTTTTTTTTGTTTTATAGTGAAACCAACTATTGTACTTGTGTTTGTACCTACTACTACACAAAAACTGGTGTGATTGTATTTCGACCTTAAAAGTAAAAAAGACAACTAGCAAAAATCTCCGAATTGGTATAATGCTAAGAATTAATGCATAAAACAATAATCAATTTATTTGTAAAAAATCAGGTCCACGTAAACATTTAAATATAATATGACAACCCTATAAAGAGTTGATTCAACAAAAATACAGCGATTTATAAAAAAAAGAAATAAAATAATATGTCAACCGAACAATGAAAAGGATATCAATTTACGATAAAAATATAGAAAATAAAAAGTCAGAACACATTACTTAAAAGTAATATTAAGTTCATAATAGTCGTAGACTATCAACTTAATATCTAGGATAATGAGGGCATCAACGTTTTATAATAATATTAAGTTATACATTATTTATCAATTTGATATTAATAATAGTACTTATACATTTTCAAAATTCAAAATAAAATAATAACATTATAATTATAAAAAAATATATATTGTTTAATTTTAACCAAATGTCAAATTATAATTCTAGAAATTATTCAAAGCTGTAGAACGTCTGCTCGATAAGCCAAAGCTTAAGGCGAGATTTGAAACAGCTTAGACTTGACGCTGCAGTAACTTACTCTGGAAGCTTGTTATATACTGTGGGGCCCATAACATGAAATATTTTGAAAGACTTGTGACTTGTGATATTTTGAAATCTGACGTAAACCGCAACTGGAAATATGACTAGTGCAGGTAGTGTCATAATACCAAGCCTCTTAAATGTGGCCGTATACGGAGTCATCCTGCGTTATTTTGGCAATCGTTCGGACTGCGCGCTTTTGGAAGCGGAATTCGCGCTGCAGCACGGGCCCAAAGCTCCGCACCATACTTAAGTAGCGGGGTTGGCTATAGCCGTCCGGTACCTGATTTTGATGAAGATGCGAGTTTAGGGGTATCATTGGGGTCCACCTGAAGCCCTTCCAGCAATTTTTTTTTGCCGGAAACGTAGTTTAAATTAATTATGATTAAATTAAAATTTGATAAAAAAAAGTGAAATGGAACGCAATGTTGAGAAAATGGTACAATATTAAGTTGTCAAATTAAGTTGTCAAACTGAGTTAAACGAAACGTATCGTTATCGTTAAACGTAAGAAAAAAAAAAGGCGCCATTTTGTCTTACTGACAGATGGACTGTCATCCATTCATTCCGTTTCTCTCGTAGTTTCGTGAATGTGTGCTCTCTTGTTTTTCGATTTTTATTACGACTTTGGCTTTTTCCCTGGACTTCCTTCGATTGCGCGACGACTTGAAACTTGGCTTGCTTACCGGATTTGTTTGGATTGCTCTACGACTTGAACTTGGCTTGAAAACTGGACTGCACTTGGCTGACCGCCTTAATAAGTTAGGTGTGAAACAAAAAATAGGTTAGGTTAGGTTAGAACATGACAAACAACGCACGAGCCGAGCGAGCGAAGCGAGCGTGCCGCGGCAGCGGCCGGCGAAGTGCCAGAAGCGAACCGCCTTAATAAGTTAGGTGTGAAACAAAAAATAGGTTAGGTTAGAACATGACAAACAACGCACGAGCCGAGCGAGCGAAGCGAGCGTGCCGCGGTAGCGGCCGGCGAAGTGCCAGAAGCGAACCGCCTTAATAAGTTAGGTGTGAAACAAAAAATAGGTTAGGTTAGGTTAGAACATGACAAACAACGCACGAGCCGAGCGAGCGAAGCGAGCGTGCCGCGGCAGCGGCCGGCGAAGTGCCAGAAGCGAACCGCCTTAATAGATTAGGTGTGAAACAAAAAATAGGTAAAAAATACTGATATAGCCGAAAGTGAGGTTAAGTACTAAAAAAAATATTACTCAAAAACTAAAGGCCTCCGGCGGGGGGGGGGGGGGGGGGGGGGGGGGGGGGATGCAGGGGGGGGGCTTCACCCCCTCCCCCCTCCCCCCCTCCCCCCCCCCCTCCCCCCCTCCCCGCGGGTACCGGGCGACTATAGTTTAACCGATTCGACTCGCATTTGTCCGTAGTAGTAGTAATTAGATTGGCTGTGAATTCTCTCGCAGCCAGGGTTACCATATGAATAAATCAAAAGTCCGGAGAAAAGGCCTGATTTCTATTGAAAAATCCTGATATTTAGTTGCAGTTTGAGAATTTTCTCTCAAACGTACTCGTATTACATTAAATAATTTAAAGAATTTATATTATTGTTTTTATACACTGCGAATCTCTCGCTCACGCGTTGCACATCACACTCATAGCGGGGGTGGCAACGGCAAACCCCTCCCACGCACCGCCCCTCGCTACATTAGTATCTTAATTTTTAAATTAAAATGGACTGTTATGTAAAATTAAAAATCTATAAATCCTTAGATTTCCCGAGATTTACAAAAACCGGCCGCAATTCTGAGAACAGTCCAAAAAATCCTGAGGGCCAGATCTTGTGCTGCGGCTGTAGGGTTACCATAACCCTACAGCCGCAGCACAAGATCTGGCCCTGTGATTCTATATAAGACTATGCCTTAATGGGGACATAATATCACATAATAAGATAATTGGGCTAGTTTTTTGAAGGCAATTTTAAACAAATATATTACTATACCATTTTAAATTTTCTTGTACAACCAGATCTGACGTCCGAAGTTTTGTATTGAGTCTTCAGGTGAACAAAAACATCTAAATTATCCTACAAAACGAGTAATTATTAATATATTTGATCTTATATTTGTCATACATTTTAGGCAACGGTTTATTTAGGGAGTACTTTTAAACCGGCAAGCTGGATAAGTCATTGGTCTCGTTACGGTTATGTGTGATGCCTCATCATCGAAACTCATTCTGAGTTGATTCATAAGGGTGTTTTACGATGCCGCTGCCAATCTGGAATTTGTAATCAAGTCTTGTATTACTGGGAAATAAAAAAATAATATTCTGCGGTTGTCATTCTCATTACAATAATACAGACAATGACTCTAATATTTAGTATAGACATGCCATGCTTCTAATTCACGACAGTCATCTTAGTTCATCAGTGTCGGATCTACACATTTTTCGAACCGTAGCAGAAACTTGATAGTGCGCAGCGTTTGAGATTAATTAATAATAATAATAATAATTTTATTTGAGCCAAATTATTTAAAATTACTTAAAACTTAGCATTTGTACTCTTCATTATATACTCGTACAACGGTGACCCAACTAGGTATCCATATGCTAGGCGCTTTGTGTAGTTTGAGCCCCTGAAACTGCCGCCCGGAGCGGGTGCCCTGGTTTGCCCCCTCCCTATATCCGAGGCTAAAATTCATAACTATACGTATTCATGGTGTCATAATGTGTATGAATCTACAGAACGCGAAAGAGTAATTTTTTTTTGGTGCGATTATTTCCCTAAGAGATATTGTAGATTAATATCTATATAGATTTAACTGTCTAATGTCCATATTCCGTAATGATTATCGATGGTGAATCCAGTTATGAGTAAATCTCGTTTGAACTTTACTGTCAAATCTCACGCACTCAGGTCAAGATTCTGTGCATTCTTTCAGGATATTATCCTGAAAGAATGCACAGAATCTTTTGCACAGCCTTTTAAGACTGTATATTATACAGTCTTAAAAGGCGTTGCAATTAGGACATTATGATAATTATGTTTTTTTTTTGTAATTTATATATTTTTATAAAATCATTGTTATTAGAGTCTGTCTAACGAAAGTAGACCCTCAAGTTTTTTCGAATTTTTTTACATGGTCATACTAAAGTGCTTCCACCTCCGGGCTTTATGCTCCGTAACGAGGTAAATGTAAGGCGCCCAAAGGTATGAAATAATTGTTAATGACTGTTTTTTTATTCGCTTAATTTGACTCCAGTCTAATTTGCCACTACACGATCTTTTGATATATGTGCATTTTGTCAGAAACCTACTAAAATGACTGTTAATCACATTAATAACAAACCGTTTTATTGAATTCTTTAATTATTAATTCTAAATCGGAACAATAAGCATATTTTTTAGGTAAATTCCAATGTTTTCCGCAAAGATTAGGGAAATCGGAATCGGGGTATGGCATTACTAATCTCCAATGTTTACAAGATGGCGACATTATTGGGTTGCCATACTAATATTCTTTTGAATTTGCCGCGATTTTTCAGTGTCTACTTTCATTAGACAGACTCTAGGCTAAGTTGTCGTTAAAATCTTGAAAGTTACTTTTCACGACACTATCTTCTGATCTTATGTTCGAAGACCATGACCGTCCCATCTCAAATGTTATAAGCCACAGATATACGGTCAATATAACACGGAAGTTTGTCCCCAGACACAATGTATACTGAACGCTACATGGGCCTGCCCACCGTAGAAGACAATCTGTCGGGCTATGAGGCTGGTGACGTCACGCTTCTCGCCGAAAAGCTGAGAGGGCATGACTTCTACGTCATGCACGGAAACGCCGACGACAACGTGCATTACCAGAACGCCGCCAAACTGTACACGGCACTCCAGCAGCTGAATATACCTTTTGAACAGATGGTAAGTGTTGACAACAATGGTTCTTGTAACAGTGACGTCATTCTCGGCTATGAAGCTGAGGCCGTAGCACAAACAGTTTCCGAAAAAGTATTCGTGAACATTGTGCTTACTACGAAACTTTGCGTAATGCTATCGTAATCGTATCGTTGTCGTATGCAGCACAAACTATGAGTGTATCTGTGTCACTGTTGCCCCAAATACATGACAGTTTGTACTGATGCACGTGAACGACACGTTACGTTACACGTGTTACAGTAACCCTAGATACATGACAGTTTGTACTGTTTCACGTGAACGACACGTTACGTTACACTTACGCAGTTATTCGTGCTGGCCCACTGGCTCTGCGTTGCTGAATCAGTCAGACACTATATAGAATATATAAATTGTTAACTTTAATCAGAAATACAAAACCAGAACAAAAATGGTTAAAACTAATTTCACAGGTAAAGTTATGGCATAAAAATGAGTTTAAGTATGTATATTATCTAAAATAAACAGTAATTTTAAGAGGATAAACACGTATAATACCCGGACAAAGTTTATGGGTGGTTTCGTAGTCTTTGTCTGCTTCTAATTTAGTACAAATGAAATGGCGTTTTAGAATCGTGTTAGTTTATAATATAAGTGTGTTTTCGTGGAACGCATAGGTTTTCGTCGAGCTGGTATCGCATAGCGGCGAGATTCGGTCGAAAGATCAAGCCAGTAACACTAGCCATGACAAAGCTGTGAATTTCATAAAAACGTACTTGGTGATAGTTTATAATATAGGTGTGTTTTCGTGGAACGCACAGGAGTTGTGGTTTTCGTCGAGCTGGTATCGCATAGCGCCGAGATTCGGTCGAAAGATCATTGAGTCAGATATTTACTGGTTGTATCATGCTCAAATTATTCCGCTCAAAAAACGTACGCCGTAGCGTGACGCGTTGACTTTTACGATAGGAATACTTTTTCGCAATTTATTTGTGCTACGGTCTCTGGGCGTATACTCCAAAAACGAACTACAAAATTTCGTTTGACGGATTTCACGACTTCTACTGTGAAAGTGAAAAAGCACAAATACAGTCAAGGGTGATGAAATGTAATGACAGGTTTTTTTTTCATATTGATTAATTATATATTTAGGTATTTTATATGCAATTGCTGAGTGATCTACTATATAAATAAAGTATTAACTCATAATACTGTGTAGCGATCGTTATAGTGCATGTACATATTTTATATTTGATCACTTGTTATATGTTGTATATATTCTTTATATGTATGTTTAGACATGAGTATCACTCCATTTCTAAAAAAGGATATTAAAGCCAGAGTACGCACTTACACGAAATTGAACTGCAACAAATTACACATTATGATGTTTAGATTTATTATATCATAGTCACTATGACATAAAACACTAAGCACTTTAATATGTCATTACATTTCATCACCCTTGACTGTGTTTGTGGTTTCAAAGCCAAAGATCCGTAAAACGCTGTTTTTCTGCGTACAGTTTAGACGCACAGTTATTGATACAAACTTGGAAAAAATACAGTGCATAGTTAAAAGTTAAAACAAGTGCAATTTGAAAAATTTAATACGTTGGTATTAAATTCCATTTTATACTTTGGTAAAAATCAGTTATTGGAGTGTATTTCTAAAACTACTGGACCGAATTTGATGAAATTTTGAGAATCGATTCACCCAGTCGAAGAGATGAGGTAACAAACATAAAAAAAATACAATCGAATTGAGTACGTCCTCCTTTTTGGAAGTCGGTAGAAAAAAAGACTTAGGCATATTTAAGAATATTGCACAATATTTATCTGGTACCTTGAAGAAAAAATTGCAAATAAAACTACGGGAAAAAATCTTTCGTTTCGAATTTCTCAATATTTTGAGCGACAACCACTATATTTTTTGTAATTAGAAAAAAGATAATTAAATTAAAGAAATATCTACACTTTTTTTACAGTAGAAATTGTGAAATCCGTCAAACAAAATGTCGTAGTTAGTTTTTGGGAGTAGGCCTCCTGAACCGCTGGGATTACAAGCTTGAAATTTTGCCAGTTTATGCCTTTTATGTTGTAAGCATGTATCTATTTGAAAATTTCTTACCCAAGGGAGTGAAGCGAGCTATATTCTGGACCGTAACCGCTGTACCGAGCCTTGGGTATGTGCGCGGTGAGCCTAGGGCTGTCATCTTTTAAAAACAAAGGCAAAATGTCATGGTAAATCACTATGAATTACATGGTAATGTTTTTTTAATTAACATAAATGACCTAGCTAGTGCTAGGCTGACTTGGCACTTAATACTATAATTTTCATTCTAAAGGGATTGGTTAGCATCTTTTCTAGCCCAGGTTTCTTCAAAAACTACAAAAAGTCTTGGCAATTCATACTGTAATTAATCTTCACAATTAAGTCTGCCTTCACCATGCACACTTAAAGAAAAGACGCCTTCAACGAAAGCATTGCTTTAGGGTTGGATTTCCTTTTTCAATTATTTTGCCACCAGTGCCACCGCCCGGTCTGACCCGGAGATAACAATGTTCAACCCGTAGCCCGGACATGCACCATGCAAACCCGTAGACTCCGGGTCAAACCCGGAGAGGTGGCAGCCGTAGGTGAGGCGCGGGGGTGCGCCCGCGTATTCGCTGCCACTTTACCTAGGCATTCCCTCTCCGTACCGCGTCTGTCACACCTAAGTCGCGGTACAGCGGTTGGGGTCAGACTATAGTAGCCGTCGTAGTCAATACCCGATTATACTGTTCACTTTAGTATCGTTATATTCATAATATATTTTTCTATTCACAGTCATACCCCGACGAAGCACACAGCCTGGTCGGCGTGAACATGCATCGTTACAACGCTATGAACCAGTATTGGAGCCGCTGCCTCAAACTTTAGGCCAACACATGCTTGGCATTTCTACTAGATATCTTTATTTATACAGGCTCCTAAGTACGCGTAAAGACAATAGACAAATGTTTTTTTAAACAAAGAAAACAAAGACAAAGAATTATTGTGTCGATTACCTTATTGATTGTCTGGATTTGCAATTTACGGTGCGTAGTTTTGTTACTGCTTTTGTATTGTTAGAGTATTCTAAGTAAATATTTAATAAAATATTTTTCTTATATTTGTGCGCTATTATTTCTATGTACAATCTATATTGTTGTCTATTATTTAAAGCTTTTAGTTATTAGTATATGTACTAGTAGTAGCCGAAATAGTATATTATGTAATTAGTGAATAAAGTGATATAAGCGAGGGCCATAGTAGAATCACGAGCAAGTGAAGGATTCTAATGAAAGAATCACGACCGCAGGAAGCTATTCATAATTCGAGTGTTAGAATCCTGAGCGATGCGAGTGATTCATGGCCCTTGATATAAATCCGTTTTATTCAAGTGTTGCATACTATACTTTGTACCATGACTACGAGAATAATAAAGATTTAAGCTAATAATGATTTTGTTAAGGAATTGATTTGATATAGAAATCTCCTTTTCGTACTCTATGTAACAAATGCCAGTCTGTTGTCGAACGTCTAATAAAAATAATGTATTGTGTAAATATCCATTTCTAATTAAATATAATATACATTCACGGATCTCGTTGTTATTTAACAGATTTACCGCACGATTTAAAGGATATTATGTACATTATTATCTAGTGACATATTTTAACAATAATAAATAGTTATAAATTTCTGTTTCTTGAAATTTCTTGAAAAAAAAAAACTAACGAGGAAATTATCTCCTGGGGTAACTTGCAAAAACACTATATAGTGTTTTTATCCTGTTCCAGTATAGCTACAACTAATTTTGAATTGGCTAAAAGCGAAAACGTTCACTTTAGCCGACGTGAATGTGTTGAACGGATCCAGTTTTTAACCTATTTGTGAAAAAAAGAATAATTAAAATAGAACGGTTCGCTATCGGTGACGGAATCGCGTAACATATACAGCCCAATGGAAAACCTTCTCCTCTATGGAAGTCGTTGAAATTAACATCGAGTTTTGACTCTTCCGTTACGTAATGAGGGTATATTTCCACATTACGTATTGGGACAGTGGGCAGGGCACATAGCACGCAGAACAGATGGCCGATGGGGCCGAAAGGTTCTGGAGTGGAGACCACGGACCGGCAAGCGCAGCGTAGGTCGTCCACCGACACGGTGGACAGACGACCTGAGGAAGGTCGCAGGACGACGTTGGATGCAGGCCGCTTCCAACCGGTCCTTTTGGAAAATCATGGGGGAGGCCTATGTTCAGCAGTGGACGTCCTACGGCTGAGATGATGATGATGACGTATTGGGATGCCAATTCAGATCAGAACTCTTGATTGGGCGATGCGCTGATTTATAATTTACCGGGATCTCGGTTATAAAGCAATTTAAAAAGGTTTCAACGTGACATGAACTAAATTAAAAAAGGTGAGCACGGCGTTACCGTGCTCACCTTTTTTAATTTGGTTCTATAGTAGGCCTAGCATGAGAATTTGCGTAATTATAACGTTATGGTATCGTTGACGTATACAGTACAAACTATCATTTATCTAGTACAAAGTATGCAATAGCTTACTAAAATTAGATTTTTCGATTCGATTCAGTTATATGTACTTAGTTTTATAAAAGTGTCTTCCTCAAGTAATGAGAATTGAAGAAATTGTTACCATGCATACTTACATTTGTTCAAATATAAACATTAGTCTGTATTTATTTATATTTTATGATTCGTTCCTAATTGTACATAAATAAATAAACATGCTATTAATAAGTTGCATTGACTTATTTTCTCATAGAGGGCTATAAAAAGTATAGTGTCCACCTCGGGAGCAACACTATTTTAAGTTCGAGTGACGTACTATGAAACCTTCGCTCGCTCTGGATTCAAAGAAACACTCTCACCTTAAAAATACTTGTTTGCTCCCCTATCAAAAAATCTACTATTTTACCAAGTTTAATCGGTAACTCCAGAATCAAATGACCATTAAAATTAAATCTATGCATCATATCTACTGAATCAAAATGCGTCCGTTACTTTTGAGTCGGAGTAACGAACACAAACAAACAGAACAAATACAAAAACATTAGTATGGGTTCAGTAGTCTCTAATAAGTCCATCCCAGATTTTTTTTCTAGCGAAGTCGGTAATAATATAATATTTAAAGATATGGGTCGGTAGAGTAAATAACATCTGATAAAGGTATAGATTCTTGTACCAGAAAGGCTTAACAATAGTTTTACAATTATATTTTCATCAGAACTATGAAGTACATCAACAGTTCTTTACGTTAAAGTAGTAACTAGTAAGCGATAGTTGTTTCCAATAACTTCCTCATGACACTTACGCAACAGTTGAAACATTTATTCTAGACAAGGTCCGCCCCGGGGCTCTGCTTGTACGTATAATGCCTATCCACGGGAACATTTTACCCACTAGGTTTTTATATATGATATTATGAAGTACCACAAGTCTGCTTAGCAATATCAAATACTGCAACTTTGGAGAAAAATTGGAATATCAGTATTCTGGGAAGACACGGGTTTAAGCATCGTCCGAAGATATGTAAATTTTCTCTCCAAAATTGCAATAATCAAGATGTTTATCATTATAGTTATTGCAATCTTGCTACAGTGCCATGGCGCGCAAGCATTACTGTGTTAGGGTTTGAAGGGCACTGTTGCAAGAGAAATTACTGGGCGATAGAGACTTAAAAACCAATGTCTCGAAGCGACGAGTGCAGTGCAGGACCTCACTAAACTACAGTATTATGATCACACTCCAACTGTCGCAGGCAAGCGTAGCGCGCTGGGCTTATCATCAGTTTACTTGCTAGTCTCATCACTTGATAAAAAATGATATAAAAGTATAATTTGAAACATTCCGATCCTTCAACTATATTTATGGCAAAAATCACATAAATCCGTTGGACCATTGCTGCGTGAAAGAATGACAAGCCGACAAACACACCTTCGCATATATAATAGTGTTCATTTGTTGATAATTAAGTATAACCAGCTTGACAAAAAAACTACCACCGGCTGATTTCACTGAACCTTATTACATACACACGTAATATCATATTGCTATGAATCAAATATAGTTCTTAAATACATTTATAGAAACTACCGGATTATACTTGAACTTCTACTCTCACTTGGCAAAGCTAAATGTCAACAGCATAAATCAGTATAAATTACGCATAGGAAGCAGTACCTACCGAGGAGTACGCACGCATTGAATAAAGGGCAGGCTTCCGCTTAAATGATTTAAATGTTACTCGATATGCATACGTAATCATGAGATTCAATGGGATGTTTATGCAAAGCTTCCTGGAGGTTTGAGTTGAATGAAAAGGCGGTGTTTAGTTTTGGTTTGATCTTTGTGACAGATCAGAATCAGAGAGAGTGAGTGAGTGATCGTTGTAATTTTAGGTGAGAAATGTTACACATCCTTGGACGGGATTCAAACCCGCGTTTTTCGACAATCCGACGCCATGACAGCTAGACCGCCGAGGCGATCCGTCCAAACTTCGAATTTATCTTTGTCGTTGATTTTGATCGTCGTATGGGGACACAGAGGTTGCGTTCCGGGAAGCGCCGTCAACGCTCACAACTGCTCTCGATGCTCGCGCCCTGGTTTGCCGTTCCCTATGGTTGACAGTGACAGCTCGCAATGATCACGTAGACCCACCCACCTAAGATCCGCGAGCGTTGAGAGCGCGGCGTGAGCGTTTTCGGTGACGTCATTGATGACGTATCGAGCGCGGCGAGTGATTTCGGTCCTTCCCGGAACGAAGCCATAGTGAGTTAGTTCAGGTTAACGGAGACTTTTGAAATAAAATCTAGTTTTGTTCAATAGAAAGAATGACTGATCATCTTCATTCAAGTTTGAGAGAGATAGCCGCTGTATTTTCTGTTTCACAAGTCACAATTGCTGGGGGTATGTGAGTCAATTCTGACCCAACATTCAATCAATGCATTGTTACTGGTAACAAGGCGTGGGTTTACGAGCTTGACATGCAAACTAGTCAACAAGCTTCGGAGTGGCGCCTTCCAACTGAACCGAAATCGAAAAAATACGCCAAAGTCTATCAAAATTCAAACTCATGTTGACTATTTGCTTTGACTATCGCAATGTTGTTCACATGTACATTATGGTACAAGTGTGTAATGTTGGTGATTACCGCTGAGGCGCCATTGAGACCCGAGCCGTCAGGTGAGGGTCTTAAGAGAGCCGAGGACGGTAATCATCAATACACACGTGTATCATACGACGTTTTTCAACACACTTGTGAAGAAAATAATACTAAAAAATAATTTCAGAAAATGTGTTTCTGATAAAGACTACGTAATTCTTGTTGTTTTGCCATTATATGAAATTTTGGTACGCTAATAGATATTTTTCCTTGGAGTTTTCAGGTAGTAAACTTTCCATAACGTTAAGGGCTTCACATCTTATATCGGGCGGTGTTCAACATATATCATTTTCTGC
Source organism: Selenia dentaria (assembly GCA_917880725.1). Lineage (NCBI taxonomy): Eukaryota > Metazoa > Arthropoda > Insecta > Lepidoptera > Geometridae > Selenia > Selenia dentaria. The sequence continues at coordinate 8,065,488 of OU862882.1, read as the reverse complement.
GTACACATTTTAATTAATAAATAACTATAATTTCAACAGTGAAAACGAGTTGTGAAAAATGTTTCGCTATGGCGGGAAAAATTAATCAGTTTACCTATGCGCGCGCATTGCGATCAGCCACAGACTAAAGGGTGAGTTTTTTTTTATTTTCCGCGCATAGGGTTTGCGCCTATTCTGCCACGTACAAAATGGGGAATTTAAAGTTTTCTTTTATTACAGAGAAAACAAAAGTTATATTTGAGTGCAAGTTTTATTTATCAAACACGTATGAGTTAAAATTATCTATTTAAATAAGAAGTTGCATGAAATGAGCAAGCAATAGGAACATTAATTTATTTGTTCTATTGAACACGATCTTTTTATTGAATAAAAACTTTTTTAAGAACAAAGACCTCAACCAATAAAACAAAAAGAAAATCTGTAACTCACTAGTGAGTTATAGCAATGAAAAAGTCACAGTTTGATTATGGCTGTCATTGCCTAATTTCAGTGACCATAAAGCTACTTTATGTGCAAGTGTGTTGAAAATAATATTATTTGAGCGTTATGCGGCGTTAAAGATAACAAAATCTACAAAATCGTCCAGATTTGTTGATAGAAAGTTCTTGCATTTTGCACCACGATATTGCGCCTTCGCACAAGGCCATCACCGTGAATGAATATTTGACTAACAACTTAACAAATACCGTCGAACACCTTATTTGTCATGTCTCCAGCCGACTTCATTCTTTTTCCTAGACTCAATTACCACTTCGTGGTACCCGTTTTCATTCGGTAGGAGACAATAAGGAGAATTCACGGCGAGAACTGAACTCAATTCCGGAAAAAGCGTTTGAAAATCTTTTGATGATTGGATTATTCGTTGGCGTAAGTGCATCGTTTCTAAAAGAGTACACTTTGAAGGCGATAAAATAATTTTGAAGGAATAACTAACATTTTGTGTATTATTGATCTTTTCCCAGTACTTTCGTGCCAGAGAAGTATAGTAAAAAAATAATGACTAATAATCTGGTCAAGTTTAATATACTAACTATGACCTATTGAAACCGTGCCCAGAAACAAGTTCACTTTTGATCTCTAACCATTGATTAAACAATTACAACTATTTATATACTGTAACTCGATGGGTTCAATGACCATGAGAGATATAGGGGACTGAGTTACTTACTCAGTTGGCTTAGATGTTACACGTGTTCATTGTTACCTATGAAGTGACATACTGGATGGTAGGAATCTACATGTGTACTTTTTGGGGCACCTCACTCAGTGCCGAAGAACAGGTGTTGTATGAAAGCATGTTATGAATGTAGCCTGTGAAATTTTAAGGTGAATATGACTAAACAGGGGCCTTACTATGAGCTCTTAAAGCAGGACTTCTAGACAACTGCCGGGTTTATGTGTACCATAACTTTAAAGCAGTCCTGCCCAGGTCTACTATTCAAGAACCACAGAAAAACCGTTCACCTGTTTTTTATGTTAACGAGAGCGTTAACATGTCGCTCTAAATCCACTCAGTTTATTAGCTCACAAACGTCTAGGCGTCTGCAATGTTGGTTATAGTTAATTCTTAGAATGCCAGAGACAATATTATCCGTTCAACTTTGAGAAAACAATATTCAAACAGTTCACCTAAATGAGCGTCATGGTATGATTTCATTCAAAACTGTTTATGTCAGGTTTAAGAACTGCACGGAACTTGCATTGTTTTTAAGAAGCTGATAGTAAGGCTCCAGGTGTGTTTTGGGGGGATGGATTTACTTAGTTCTGAATTTACCTATACCATAAAATATCTGGGTTTCATTACAAATGTCATGGGCTGGCGTGTCGCTTAATATCAGGCGAACAGCTTGACTGTCGTCACGTCTTTTCTAGTCTAGTGTAAAATACAACTAAAATACTCTTCCAGAGAGGTTGGCCAGATAGGTTTTCAAGTGAAAATTTCCTTAGGCGCGTTGAGCACTTTTTGGGAGAACAAAAATCATGGAACTCCCGTCATCGTCACTGAACGCTTCAAGTTACTTAGTTTTGACTTCTATCGACAGTCCCCAAAGATTGCGCATTTTTTTTAAAACTCAATACTCATATTCATACATCTTGACGCGACTATTCAACGCGACTTGGATAGGGCATTTACTTATTGACTGGATTTCAATGTCCAGGCAGTTAGTAATGTATTCATTCTGACCATTTCAATAAAATCTGACTCTGTTTAACTACGTACTAACTATTATTATTATAGTTGACGAATGGCAACTGTACAAACCGTACAAGTCCATATATCTAAAAACAAAAAAAAACCCAGTGATTTTCCGCAATACGGCGAGAATTTTTATTGTTTTATTGGCTATATAAAACATATAGGGAACGGCAATAAGTGTAGTGACGTCCGCGTAATTAAACGGAGGACTGTTGCGTTGACCTTCCGACAAAATTGGAGTGGGACCTTTTCTTGGTCATTTATCTGTGTAGATCTTGTAACCCTGTGCGCGGTAGATATGATCTGCTCATCCGGCCTGAAATCGGTCTGCTGGCCTTTTCTGTCTCCGCGGTCATCAATCTCTACCTATTTTACTCCGCCATCGTTAGGCATGTTGTTAAACTTGTATAATAGACGTGTATCTAAACTCCGTGGCTTATTCAGCCAAGGTAGAGTTTTTGAGCCCAAATCTATGACATGTTCGTATATGTTCATAAAAACTTTTTACCAAAAAAATGGAACCGAATATAAAAAAGAGTATTTCAAACTTGCGATAATAGGTACTTTGAACTGTTATGGTACTTCCCCCTCCTCCCCGCTACTTACGAGATGATCGTCATTCAATGTCAATAAGAATTGCATCGAGATAGACGAAACACTTTTCAGTTATTTGAGTGTAATTCAAAAACCGCTTGACCGTATTGGACAAAAGCTGCCAAATAAAAAGAATCATCAAAACCGGTTCAAAAGTTCTGAGGTAACAAAATAAAACTTATATTTAATATGGTTAATAAAATTTATATTTAATTTAGCTTAATGCCATTTAATCAAATCGGTAGTTGATATTTAATTAATCAGAGCGGAGGCCGTAGCACAAACAATTTGCAAAAAGTATTCGTATCGTAAGAGTCAACGCGTCACGCTTCGGCGCACAAACTGTGTGAGTTATCTGTGCCACAGTTGCCCTAGATACATGACAGTTTGTACCGTTTCACGTGAACGACACGTTACGTTACATTTACGCAGTTATTCGTGTTCCCACAGAGTGAGTAACGGGATGACGAATAGTAGACCTGAGTGTGTCAACGAAGAGCTTTATGGGTGGCTCAGAAATTAATGCAAAAAGGACGATTATCATAAAAAATTACGGCATACTGCTAGAGTGTAAATAAAGCCAACTACTCCATATTAAACACCGGATGTGATTATTAAAATCGAACGCTCGAACTAGCTGATGTTGAAATATGTTCCTTGATCTACACCAGCAAAGGCAGAGCAACATTTACAACTTTACATTATCTATGCACCAATTCTACGACACGTTCTGTGAATGGTATTTGAATAATACGATTTTGACTGTATAATTAATTGGATAAGTGTTAAAGCGTTGTCTGTTCAGTACGTGACCAAAAATTAACAGTACAGATAATACTCCATTACTACGATTTCCTACAATACGAATTTTGTTAACTTTGATTTGTGTATATTGTTTTTTCTTTGTCATAATCTAGGAAATATGTTTCATAGGCTACTAGTTAGATCTATAAATTTGACTCTAGAATTCGTCATACTTCGAAAAAACTGGCTATATCGATCATTGCAAGTAAGTAACAAAATCAAGCGATCGGTACACAATTAATTAGACGATTATAACGATAACCCTATCATGGAACTGTTAAATTACGTTATTAATGCAACGCCACGGCAGTCCCGTGTGCTCTAAAACAGTGCTCTAAAAGCGTTATTATACTGCACCTTAAGGGCGTTGTAAGCTCGCTGGGTAAACTGAACCCACTGACAATATGACTTCCATACTTGCTAGGGGCGATACGATTTTTTATCGATCGTAGCGACTCGACAATAACGACTATTACGGTACTTGCACTGCTGGATAGACATAGTCACAGGCAGGACTAAGTAACTTTCGTGTGTAATATAACATACTAACATATAATTAACGTAAACAGACTACTAACACACTATGAATTTTATCCGAAATAAATATTTTTTATTTTATTTTACTTATTTTATTGTCGCCTTATACTATAGTCAAATTGTCGACAGTATATCGATTATTACGATTTGTTTGCATTCCACAATGCGTCCTTCTATCATTTGAAGATTTCTACGAGCATTTCGCTCTTCTACGATCAAAAGAAGGCTATTTTTATTGAATACTAGCTGCGCCGCGCGGTTACACACGCATGGTGATGGATGATGACGATGTTGTTGAAAATAAAAAAATCCTATGTATTAATTCAGCGCCCCATCTACCTCCATGCCAAATTTCATCAAAATTGTGCCAGCCGTTTGAGCGTAAGAGAATAACAAACATCCATTCATTCGTAAATACAAACTCGCGTTTATAATATTAGTAAGATCAAACGTAACTAAACAATATCCGCATTCCCGTCGCCTGTCGGTAACTTATATCGAGGTCATTTTCATATCTGACAAAACAATCGTTAAAATCGATTAAATAGACGATCTCAAACGTAATTTAACAATTCCATGATATCGTTATAATCGAATAAAGCTTATCGAATTTGTCTACCGATCGCTTGATTTTGTTACTTACTTGCAATGATCGACAAAAGATCGATATAGCCAGTTTTTTCGACGAATTCAAGACTCAAATTTATCGATCGGTAAGTTTGATATTTGCAGTACAGTGTCGAGAAAGAGGGTACCTACTTCGCAGTATCGCTAGACGCACTGACCTCCCGTACACAGCTAACAGCAGCCCGTAATGAAAGGTGGGACGCAACGTAACTTACCCTGCTTTCGCAACGAGCGCATCGCAATCATAAGGCTTACAGACAGCAGTGCAGCAGTGTTGCAGACACCAGTATGTTGCAGACAAAGCTGAAACATAGGTATATATCTATCGACCGTGATATCGACCATGCGTAACTTCAGGTTAAACCGGTTTTAAACATTATAATAAACGAGTGTTAATAACATAACTCGTTTTGTGTTATCTAAAAAAAACAAAAATGTAATATTTTGTGTAAATTATTATAGTAAATTGGCTAACCCGCGAGTGGCTTCGTCCTCTTGTCATTCTCGATAATTAAATAATGATGGATAAACATATATTTACATTTTGTTGGAAAAATAAATAATTTAAGTACATACAAGGTATATTTGAAACCATTAATGTAGATAGTTAATTGGTCCGCATGAATATAAGCTGTTCATTTCTACTTTTACCATGCGAACTGCCAAGACTGAATCTCTTTGCCAGAGTTTGTGTTTCTCGAGAGATATGGGACTCTTCCTCGAGAATTCGAGAGTAAATAGACATCTTTTACCTAACATCAGCAATGAAACGTATTTCAGTTACAATCAAACGCAGTAACATAGACTTTAGTCCATTAAAGGACATGGCTCATGTCCGGGGCATACAAAAGCAGATATCCTCGTAAAAACACAACATATAAACAGGTAAATTAGACTTAAACGACCTCTGCAAGCCCTCAGCGATGTAAGTACGGAACCTACTTTGTCGATACACTGAAGAAGAACAACAGGTTGTGTGGGATAAGAAAAGACTGCACACACAAGCAAAATCTATGTTGAACTACCTTTTTCATCTATGTTGACGTTTACCTTGAACAGAAACACAACAAATAATTTACTGTAACTTCAGCGACAGGACCTGCGCCTATTAGTAGGCTTTATCACAGGTCACTGCAACCTAAACACACTGCAGAGGATGTTTGCAGGAGGACGAGACCGTGAGGCACGCGCTGTTGGAGGCTCCGGAAAATATACGGAACACAACCACACCTTTTGAAGATCAATTTAGTTCTAGATCGGTTAACATACCATCAATATCACAGTTGTGCTAGCGACCCAGAGACATACTATATACTCCGTTACATTAAGGCCCTGCAAGAGCTAATTTTTAGGTATTTGAGAGGGTGAAGCACTGGCCGTGACAGGAACAAGCGTGCGTCTGTCTGTAAATACGATAACTTTTTTGCAGTTTTAATTTGTTTAATAATAAAAAAGCCACAAGGGTAAAAAAATCTAGATATTTCTTTAATATACTAAATTACCTGATTATCAAAAAATACAAAATGTTTGAAGTTTTCTTTGCCTACTGTTCCATATTTGGAGTCCAACGTTACGCTTCATAGAGTTAAACTCGTAATGAACAAGGCAACAGTCTTCCTAGGCATTAAAATTGACGCAAAATTACAATGGGGTCTTCGTATAAATGCCCTGTCTGGGAGACTCAGTTCTACTGCATATGCAGTACGGAAAATAAGAGAGCTAACAGATGCTTCTACGGCGCGGTTAGTGTATTTTGCATATTTCCACAGCGTATGGGATATTGCTATGGGGTTCAGCGGCTGATATAGAGACCATATTTATCCTTCAGAAACGTGCTGTTAGAGCTATATACGAAATGGGTCCCCGTGAATGTTTGAGAGATTTATTTAAAGAAATCAAAATATTAACGTTGCCTTCCTTATATGTATTTGAAAATATAATGTATGTTCGTAAAAATTTACATAAATATAAGTTAAATAGTGATCGACACTTTTAATATCAGAAATACAAATAGGATAGCTGTACCTAGTTTTAGACTTGCGAAGACTAATAAGTCATTCCTAGGAAATTGTGTGCGTTTTTACAATAAAATCACAAAGCACATAAGCACACTGAGCTCACAGAGGGCAAATTCAAGTTGACTGTAAAAACGTTTTAATAAAATAAGCTTACTATAAAGTTCGACATTATATAGAAGATAAAGATGCTTGGAATACTCCACTTCTGGCAAAATGTCTCTCTGCCACCCATAAAATGTAATACTTGTAGTACCTAAGTAGAAACATTGTAAACATCTATATAAAAATAATGGTCCCTAGTTTCTTGCCGCTTCTTCTCGGTGGGCTCTATAAATTTGGGAACGCGGCGGTAGAGTCTTTAAAGTACATTATAATGAAAAGTTGACGTTCATAAGTGCGTCTTTGATGCCTAAATTGAATAAATGATTTTGACTTTGACTTACCTTTTTTCTAATAACAAAAAATATAGTAGTTATCGCTAAACATATTGAGAAATTCAAAACGAAAGATTTTTTTCCGTAGTTTTATTTGCGATTTTTTTCTTCACGGTGCTAGATAAATGTTGTGCAATATTATTATATAAGTATTTTTTTCAACTTTTAACTTTGCGCTGAATTTTTTCCAAGTTTGTATCAATAACTGAGCGTCTAAACTCTGCGACGAAAAACATAGCGTTTTACGGATCTTTGGCTTTGGGCAGCGCCTTAAGGAGCTGCGCAGACTCTACCCGAGCCGGGTAAATGCACAATACACCCAGTGCAGGACTTACCGCCGCCACAATGAATGAGAAATAAGAATCAAATGTTGATTAAGATATTGAAAAATGGCAACTTTGTGTTAGTTTTACAGTTTCAGTATGCAGATGTTAGTCAGTTTAGCCAGCTAATGGCTATGGCTATAAATTGACATAAAGCCGCAATTTTTTATTATAATAATCAATATTTGATTACAACTAAGATACCTACATAATAGCACCGCAGGTGTGATAGTGGTTAAAATCTAGCCGAAAAAGTATTCAATAAAAATTACCGCTCCTCCAGTTTTTATTGTTATCGGTTGAATGTTCTTGTTTCACATACCCAGGTAGCAGTGAGTCGAAACGCTAGTTCAAGCAACGGCCTTCGTTGGCCTAGAATGACGGCCCACGAAAGTGAAAGGAGCCGTGATGACCTGCCGCCATCCGCGATTATACAATAGGTACAGCAAAATAGGTGCCATATAAAACCTCTTACTGCGGTCCATGTGGGTCGTAGACCCATTAATTCTCCTGTCGCTTAATAAAATACTAGCTGCTCTCGGTGGTTTGACCCGCGTGGTGATGGATGATGATGATGATGAATCTTATATAGCCTATGTTACTCAGGGTGAATGTAGCTTCCCAATGGTGAAAGAATTTCTGAAATCGGTCCAGTAGTTTTGAGCCAATCCGTTACAAACATACTTACATACAAATCTTTCCTCTTTATAATATTATAGTATATCTTCTATATATATAAAAGCGAAAGGTCACTCACTCATCACGAAATCTCAGAAACTACAAGTGCTAGTTTCATATTTTGCATGCGGGTTCTTTTTAGGGCGTAGGTGCTCACTAAGACGGGATTTTATGAAATTTTAACCCCTAAGGGGTTTGTTTGGGGTTGATAGTTTGTATGAAACTTCGTTGCTGCGAGTTCTAAAAGTTTAAAATTTTGCATGGGGGTTCTTTTTTGGACCTATGTACTCACTAAGACGGGATTTTGTGAAATTCTACCCCTAATTGAAATCTGACCCATTGAAATCTGTAATTACCGTATATATACGCATACTCAAAGCGATGTAAGGTACACTTTATTACCTTTAAAAGTGTGTTTACAATACATTTATTATTGTCTGGCAGAATTTCTAATAGAACATGTAACAGGTTTATGAAACGATTTTTAGACTAAATCGTATGGTATGGAAAAGAAAGAGCACGCTGTGAAAAGTGTATTGCATAACATGTAATACTAGTTATACATTATAGGCTCTATTTTTATCACCATTATAAGATTTGTTGCGACGCTCTCCGTTAGATTTCAAATATAGGTATATAGGAAAACGTAAATCAAGTTTTCCAATTTCGTTACTCGATCCTCTATTCGTGTTCCGCTAGAGGTAGCAGATACTCGTCATTTGGGTCGCGAAGTTCTTTTGTTGTTGATGGAGTATTTGTAAAGATCTTGTGTAATGATTATACACGACTAGCTGCGCCCCCCGATATCACCTGCGTGGTGACGCATGATGTCAATAATTTTTTTAACAGTCTTCAAAAAAGGTGGTTCTTTATTCGACTGGATGAATTTTTATTATTTATGTTCACCGATTTCTTGCCCGTTTGTGGACCAATTCTCAAAATTATTTTATTAATATGAAAGAATATAACTTCCGAGTCGAAACACTTTTCAGTTAGTTCAGTTGTCAGTTTTCAGCAACTGAAAATCCAGAGCTTGACAGAATTTGATCAAAATTTAAATGGGGCTACCATTTAAATTTTGATCAAATTCTGTTTTCATTCACCGTCAATAAGGATATCATCAATGATATCCTTATTGACGGTGAATGACAAAAGTTCCCGTAAGTAGCAAGGGTCACTAAAAAGGGTCAAAAAATGTTTTATACCAAAAATGGAACCGACTTCAACACTAAAAAGTGTGAAATAACATGTCGAAGTCGGTACCATGCACATAATATTCTGATAATAGGTACTTTTGAACTACAACAACTTATTTCACACTTTAGTGTTGAACTCGGTTCTATTTTTGGTAATATTTTTTTAATTTCTAAACCGCCCCTGTATCAGAGCAAACAAATAAAAATATGTTTTTAAATGGTCAAGCTGTTTTCGAGAATCTGCGACTAACGAATAGCAATAGACTTTTATATTTTCATAAGTATACCTATTAAGGAAGGTGTAGCCATAACATAACTCGTTTCACATCAATCGTTAACTATACATTATTCTAGTGCCTTCTAGGCAGGCACTATTTTTAAGCTGCGCCTAACTGAAATGTCAGTCAACAATTTTGCTGTCAGTTTTGACACAGAATTGTGACACGAGTCATAGAGTTTGAAAACTATTGTGAGTATCAAACATTTTTAATTTAAAGATACCGGCTGCACTCACTTGGTATTATGTTGGTTTAAGTGGGATGACGTTTTGAACGTATAAGTTCCTCTTCAGGGAGTGTTCGCGCTTGGACTGCTGTAGCTGCCAGTATTTAAAAAAAAAAGTGTCATAGAGGCTATTAGTGCTGTATATGTAATCTTTTATTATAAAAATATAAATTAACTAATATGTCACTAAATGGAGTTTCACAAAATCGATACTATTAATTTGACAAGTAGCAAAGTTTAAATTAAGTTTTTATCACATCTATTCGAAAAGAGCTAGTTTGTTCGTCGTAAATATAGAGAAAATAAGTGATTTGAATTTGGAATGTAGATGCTATTAGTAAATGTTCCAAGCACTAAAGAAATCAATCACTAACATTGTATGTACGTAACACAAGTAAAAACAGGCAGTAAAGAACCCCGCAGAATAAAAAAAATCGTTAAAGAAGTAAACATCCGGGCGAAATACATTCCACCTTCGTTCGTATAGTAATTGCTTACTCAAATTCGAATTTTATTTACGTAGTTTAAAAAAAAAATAGTGTGTCTTCCTCAAGTAGATAGTAGATAATAAATAAACTTGCTATTCATATTAGTAATTATTAATTATTAATAATGTTGCACTTACTTATTCCTCGGGATCAACACTATTTTAAAGTCAAGTAACGTAATTTGAATCCCTCGCTTCCCTCAGGATTCTTCATTACTATCCTTCGCTGCGCTCTGGATTCTTGCTCGCAAGGCAAAAAAATCTACGATAATGCCCAATAACATAACACGTAATCTCGACGCAAACCAAGACACTACATATCAAGGTATTTAAAGTTATAAGAAAATCCCAAGGGATGTAATATTAAATTAATGATGAATGATTTAAATTTGAAACGTCAGCATTCGTATGAGAATGTAACGTGTTTGTTATTCTTCTTCCTTCTCTGTTTAGTATTTTACCATTTACACGTTGACTCAAAAATATATTTTTTCCCTCCATAACTGGACAATGTGTCTAAATCAATTACAATTAACTTTCAATTTATTTAACTTTAAGATAAGTAAATGCTTTATATACTTATGTAGTCCTGGGTTTTTACTGTCTCACATAAGGTATAAAAAGTATTCACTACATTCACCGTCTTCGTCTTGCCGACTTAAGTTCCACGTTTCAGTTAGGACTTTACATAACTCACTCGCTTTGCTAGGAGCTAACTCAACGCTCAGGGTCAAATATGGCGTCTGTAACGTAAGACACTACCTTATCCCCTTCGTGGTTAAGCTACTAAAACGTATAGATACCTTGTAGGTGAAGCGCTTGCTGTAAAGCTTACCTTTTCATTATCAACTGCTCAACTATGTTAGTTCAAGTCGGAGGAATTCGGGCGGCCTGACAAATTTGATGGAGCTGGCTTTTACTAGCTAAGGCTATATGGGCGCGTGGATTATGACCCGTTCTCTTGTCTCTGATAGGAAAGAAGACCTGCAGTGGAAACATAATCGAATGTTTTTTCTTTTGAGTATAGGTGATATTATCATTTATGCGCTTTAAACAACAGTCGTGCTAGGGTTGCCATCTCTAAAATTTGACAACAAGGACAAGACGCGTGAAAACCCAGGATTTTTGAGCCCAGAACCCGGACATGTCAACAGATTTTTTAAACATAGTCAGTGTAATAAAAAATGTCATAAATCACCTTATTATTTTCAGACCTTAAAATTAAATTTAGTCATTTTTTATCATCATTTTAAATGTACCTAACAAAACAGAATCTTATTACAGTTTGTTACAAAATATGTTAATAATCAGTTAGAATTTTTTATTTAGACTTTAAATTTTTAAACCCGGACTACAAATGAAACCCCGCCCGGACCAAATACGGGGAAATCCGGACGGATGGCAACCCTAGTCGTGACTAGCAATACACCGAAAAGTAACGAGAAGAAACGTTTATAAAACGTCCACACCATTCAACAGAAATTGTAGAGTTATGTCGACAATGTGACAACTGACCCTTCTCTTCGTTGCTCTTTGTGAGACACACCACGACCAATCATCAGTCAAGTCAAGAATATTAAACGTTTGGTCTTCTTTTTCAGCTGACATTTGTTATTTTACTAACTTTTGTCGTCTTACGAAATACTAGCTGCGCCCCGCGGCTTTACCCGCGTGGTGATGGATGATGATGATGATGATGAAATAAAAGTAGCTTATGTTACTCCTTATAACATCAGCTTTTGTCGGGGACTTTCACGGCAGATATCCAGTGAAAGCCCCGTTAAAATTGGTCCATCCGTTTCAGAGATTAACCGGAACAAACAGACAGACACCAAGTACAATAAAAAAAAATATACCGACTTCCATTCTATTCAGTTATTGGATTGTAACTCAAAAACTCTTAGAATTTGATAAAATTTAAATGGTACCACACGGGAAGCACCGGCTATCAAACAAAAAAAGAATTTTGAGAACCGGTTCACCGTATCGAAAGTTATGAGGTAACAAACATAAAAAAGAAAAACAGTCAAATTGAGTACTTCCTCCTTTTTGGAAGTCGGTAGAAAAAATTATTATTTTTTATGCAAGTATCGTTTACATACTTTCATACACATTTAATGAAAAGCTGTTAATTTGAAATTACAAACAGACACTTAAGTTTTATTTATCTGTATACCCCAGGCTGTTTCATATGATGGGCATTAAGTAATACCAAATTACGATGTTCAAGTCGCGCCAGCCGTGCTCTTATGATTCATCGTTGCGCTCGTCGTGGAGCTTACCGATGTCAAATACTTTGAGATATGTACATAAGGTTGTTTTTCCAACGTTTCTTGTCAACTCGTCATTTGTTTTACGGATGATGTCACAGATGCAACGATGTTTGCTCTTAGACAATCGCACGGCAGGAAACGTAAAGTAAAAGGTAGGTTTGATGCGGACGAACAGTCCGGTTGCGTCACGTGACGTACCTACGTAACTCTTGCAAGTAGATATAGGTACCTACCATAAATCGTAGTGTGATAAATTATATATAAGTATATTTTTATATTATGCAACTGCTATATTTTAATGAGAGGTCAGAAATCGCTTTTGAGGCCAGGCGCTAAGGTCGACAGAGTTCGTTGACTGTACTCACTGCCTGTCGAAACATAAAAAAAAAACCCCATATTTATGAGTATGGATATTTTTCAAATCGCAATATCTTAAAGATGTTCGGTGTGCCGTTACAGGACAGCGAGTGCCTCTTTAAAATTTCCAAAATGTATGGGCGATGGCACTTTGTGAACCTTTTAGGGGCAAATGGAACAACTTAAATACAGCTAAATTATGACCAGAATGGAGATTACTCGGACCTTTTTCTTCTTCCTACAGTTACTCATTACTTTAATAAAATATGTCTCAGATACATTATTTGTGATCCTTTTTTTTGAGGGTGGGAAATGTTGTCCACTTGTCTTCCGCTGCGAGGGTGACGGAAGGAGGCGTGTGGGGTTCAGACCCACTAAAACCCTCCACCAAGGTGGGGCGTGATGAGGTCGCGCTAGCATTCACCATCTCGCCCCAGCGGTACGCCCGGATTGATAAATGTGGTCCTATACTAACTACTACTACTATAATGATGAAAACGCATAGGATGCGTTATTCCAGCGTCTTACCTATCTACATACCAAATTTAATTCAAATCTATAGGTAAATCATTTCTGGCGCGATTAAGTAACAAACATCTATTATCCATCTAAACATTCGCACTATAATAATGACGATTATTATGTTTGTCACACAACTGGGTACGCCCGGTTTTACAGAAAGTTTCAAAAGGAGACGCTTATACGGTGTAATATACTGCAATGACTACTCCCAAGAGTTGCAATAATCTTATTCCACGCAAACAAAGCCGTGGAAGCTATTAGTTTATTAATAAAAGTATCGTTTTATGTGTGTATATATATATATAAATGAACCCCTATTTCTCCTGCCGGGCTATTATGTATCTCAGTTGCTAACAAATGTGGATTGAAATCTGAAAAAATGGCCGCTCTATGTCACTTTTGTCAGCTTCAGTGATCAACTTACAAACATTTTTGCTTACTGGAATTGCCAAAACTGACATAGGGCCGCCATTTTTCATGATTTCAATCAACATGTGTTAGCAACTGAGATACATAATAGCCCTGCTGGTCACGCTATAACTTGAGAATGGCTTTACCGATTTCATTCATCTTTTTTAAATGTTTTATAATACTTCGTAGAAAGTTCTAACATTAAAAGAAAAACAAGAAAAGATGGGAGTTATGGCGAGGCCGAATGTCGAGCCTACTTTGCGAACGAAGTCGCGGGCAGCCGCTAGTCTATATGTTAATTAACGTCGTAGGAGAAGGTTCTTATGAAAGTAAAATCAAGAAAAACTACGGGTTATGGCAAGGCCGAAGGCTGAGCCTACTACGCGAACGAAGTCGCAGGCAAGCGCCAATGTCATTATAAGAAACAAAACCCTTGCTCCTTTGTACTTAGTTGATTACTGTCTGATTACTGATTTTATTCCGAGTTCGTTGCTATGATAGTAGGTTGTGAAGGTTTTGAATTCGACTGAGTATCGAACGTATCAAAAGTGCTTATTAAACCTATAAAAGTCACTGAGATAATATAGTAGTGCTACATATAATATCAGTGGTGAAGTAGTATCAGGGCACATTCCATTAAAATAAATCAAGTAGGTATGATTTTATCAATGCCACCCGCTGAAGACGCCGTTGATGTCTTTTGTTTCACAATGTGACTATTAATTAATTGCCTCATAAGCTAGACTTGGTAATAACTTATATTAAGAACAATAAAAACCTTCATGACCAAATCCTCAGAAGGCTCGAATCCTTCGAAACATTCGTAAGTCAAATCACCCACAATTTAAGTCGGTCATAATTCACCGCTTTAAATTACTCCATACAAATGATTGAAAAACATTACTTCCGCATTCTTAACACATTCACCCTTTTCCAGTTACTTTCCTGAGGTCCAAACCTGTTCCAAATGTTAGAGGGCTGTACTTACACCATAAGAGAGAGCTCTCAGCTACTGTAGAGTATGACGCGGTGTGTTGTAGCTTGTATTGTATTGTACAGTCGGTGCCCAATCGAGTTGGTGAACGAACGTGTGTGTGGTGTCGTGATGGTTGTACCAATTGGACCACTTTACTAATCGGATTCGTGTCCTGTTTTGTGGGAGATGGTGAGATACTTTTACATCTATTAAAATAAGTTTGGTTTTCATACGACTTACTTTAATTTCATGTATGTACGAATTCTTTATAAATGTTGTTTAAGTTAGTACAGGTGATTTTAAAGTGGTTATTGCGAAGTGGTAATTTTTTTGTTTAATATTACAACTGACTGATATAATTATTTATAGTTATCGAAATAGCGTTTTATGTATTTCCAGCATTCCTTTGATGATTCGAGGCGATATTTCATGTACATTTTACAGTGTTTATTGACTTTTATTTTACGTAAGTAGCCACATTTTGTTCAGTAGGTATTCACATGAAATATAACTTCTGAGGTAAATACTCTTTATAAGACAATATTGCCTCGTTTGAAATTAAATACTTTTTACAGTAATCAAACAATACATTATTAAACTAAATAATTAGGAACATTAATTTAATTTGGCTTCGGATTAATTGCATGAAATAAGTACTTTGAAAACATCCGCGATAATTATTATAAAACGATTATGATTGTGTTGTGGTACATTACGTAATGAAAATAACAATGTGTAATACTCCGTTTTTATACTTCTACTGGTAATAGTTTCGAATGAAGATTGATTTTTATTACAAAATAAGCGTGCATGATCAAACCAATGCCATATCTCAAGGTGCGGGAAGCATACAATTTATTGTAATGTTAAGTACAATGATTTAGATATTGCTAACATCATTATATAGTAATATATAGGGTATTTGGTAGAGGGACCGACATACCAAATGAGCGTGTTCGTGGGCCCACTTGGAGAATACAAGTTGGCCAAAAATAATCATCAGAATCAACTAGAGGGTAAAATTCGATGATCGGACGGATAGCCTCGATGCCCTAGTGGTAATGGCGGTTGACACGGATTGTCGGAAGACACGGGTTCGAATACCATCCGAGGGTGTATATTTTTCCCCCTGAAATAGCAAAGTAAAAATAGAGGTATTTTTTCTATATGAAATTTATATTCAGCAATATCAGGAGATATGGGCATTAATGTATATTTAAAACAGGAAAAAGTTGTTAGATATTTTAATTGATTTTTATATACGGTTTCTGAAGCACTAACGCCTGCTTAGAAACAGATTAACTAATTTTGATTTATAGAGAAATAAATATCATCTTCGGACAGGATTAAAACCTGCGTCTTCCGACAACACACCGCATCTTCTGACTCGGATTGCCGTAAGACGCTGCTTACAATCTGGTCCACGAATTAATTAGCATCTCTAAAATTGCAAAATTTTATACTTATTGGCTGACCCGTCAGCGGCTTCGCTCGCGTGACCTTGCGGAATACGGTTAATTACAGTTTTTTAACTATTCCACGGGTACTCTAATTTACGGGGATCAAAAGTATCCTATATGTTGTTGACCAGGGATATAAGCTACCACCATACAAAATTTCATTTAAATCGGTCCAATCGTTTCGAAGATTAACCTGTACAAACAAACAGACAAACACATGGTTTGTAGCATTTTTTTCATTGTACAGAAATTCGACCTCTACAGTTTTCTTATATTTAGTGATTTTTTTTTTCAATTATTGGGTAAACAAACAGTTACACAAGTTTATTAATAAATAAGGTATTAACTGAGAGTACAGTAATAAATGTGACACCAACACCGTTTACCACAGGTTATGTATATACGCATTATATATGTGGCAGTTGAAAAGTAGGTAGTAGGTACTATTCTATTATGAAAGCAATTTACGAATCTTATCTTTAAATATATATTATATAATATCGCAATATCTATAGAATTAAAGTTTTTGTTATATGAATCCACCAGTCTATGAAGTGGAGAGCGTTTACCAGCGTTAGTGCGGCAGCGAGAAGTAGCAAACAATTGACAAGGGTTACGGCAGTGCGTTCTAGAAGGTACTAGGTAGTGATTTAAATACTGGTAAGTCAGTAGGCAGGCAATTCCTTCGCTTAATGATAAGCATCACATTATAAGGCCATGACATTTTCAGTGTCCAAGTCTCTAATGTAAATTCTGCGCGACACTATAGGATGCTCGTCACCTCGAGACATTCTGCTTTTCCATTTGTACCAATTTTACTTAAGAGGATTGCATAGCTAGTACTTTCTATACTAAAAGAAATAACTCTTTTGTACTTCTTAAGAGGATTGCGTAGCTAGTACTTTCCATGCGATTTTCTCAATGAACTGCTTATTTGCCTCGAAAGGACTTTTCCACATGTAGGTCTAACCGGGCGACACCGGATTATATTCCTCAAATAGGGGCGCTGACGCACCACACCTCGTAGAAAAGAGTTTTCTCTTTTAGCATGGAAAGTACTAGCTATGCAATCCTCTTAACATTGTCCGATTTCAGTGTTTTTTTTTCGTGGAATCATCACATTGTTTACTATGGCCGTACGTTTTGATATTTTTCAGTATTTCAAAGTAATATAAATTTTCTTTTTAAAACTTAAAAAAAAAAACTGAAATTATCAAAGCATACGAGCATAGTAAACAATGTGATGAATACATGAAAAAAAAATCACTGATATCGGACAATTTTAAAAGGTAGAAAACAGTTATTTCTTTTAGTATGGAAAGTACTAGCTATGCAATCCTCTTAAGTAATACAGATAAATATTCTCTAATTCTGCTATTACTAATCTATATAATTATTTACTCCTAAGCTACAATAATTACTTGTATACTTACAGCTAATCACAGTATGCACGATAACATAGAAACGATCTCAAGTGTTGCAATGCTCTATTATACAATTATTTTGTTTACAATTTGTCTTTAGGGTTCAAGTCTTAGAAGCGTTTGAAATGCTGAAAAATACCTTTGTAATTGCTTATGATCGAATAATCCATTTTAAGACCCTATATTTGACCTGTGTATCACAAATAAATAATTGGAATTAGAATTAGATTTTGCATATAAGTACAGTGCCCATCAAATCCTGACGCACTTGCAAAAGAGTCCAGCCTCCTAACCAGCTATGTCATCGGGTAGCACAACCCAGGGACCGCGGTAGGAACTCGCTGAGATGAACCTTCCTACGGATGTGGATATGAACCCTAAAAACAGTTTCGCAGTTTAACTCTTACCACTTACTACTAATGCTCGTTTTCAATAATCTATCTATCCACAGTTTTCCTTACTACGGATAGAAAAGTGACACAACGTCCTTAAAAATAGTGTCAAATATTGATCTCTAGTGGGGTAAACCGACTATAGATAGGTTATTGAAAACGGCAGAAAGTTATAAAGATTGATACAACCACTACGCTATAGAACTTGACTTCTTCATAAAGCCAATGAGATTAAAATAATTTGAATTGAAAATGTAGAGTAAATACCAAATTCAAAACATATGTGATATGTAAAACTATTATACTCGTAGTAGGTTAATTACGAAATATGTTCCATTAATGGTTGTAAGAGACTCAAGGAGATCTGGAACTCGAGTTCATGGACTAATGATTTTTAAAATGTGTAGATATTTCAGTAAGCACAAATATGTGCCTCAACTACGTCCCTGGTACATTTTCCAATTACTTCGGTCGTGACCTCGAAACGTGTGCGACTTCGCAGCGGTATATGTCGAGCGCACTTATGAGTCTTGAGACAAATCCTAAGGGTCCTAAAATAAAATTATAAATAGTTTTGAAATGTTATAGAAGTATAGTTAACAATAAAAACAATTTAAATTGGTCACAGAATAAGTAATATTATTTTGGTACCCCACGTCTTGACCTTATTAAAAATATAACCCCACTTGTACGGCCCTAACATAACCCCTAACCCAATTTATCTCATGTACCTACGAGCTAAAAAATATTGTTGTAAAAATTACCTAGTTCCATCTACTAAACAAATGCATATATAATCCTTGTTAAGTATAACTGTCATCATATAAATCAATGCACA
Source organism: Selenia dentaria (assembly GCA_917880725.1). NCBI lineage: Eukaryota > Metazoa > Arthropoda > Insecta > Lepidoptera > Geometridae > Selenia > Selenia dentaria. Next base: position 8,046,436 of record OU862882.1, on the reverse strand, counting down.
TATATAAAACAGGTAGCTATTATAAGGTTCATGGATTACCATGTACCTTACAAAAAAAGTTAAAGTTACAGCATTAGGTAGCTGTAACTTCATTATCGGAACAAATTATGTTCTTAAACAAATCTCCATTATTTTCGATAAGTCTGCCGCTGATTTAAATTGATTATTCGCGCATTTCTTTTATTTCATTTTCGGTCGTGTATATAAGTGAATACGTGCGAAAACTGCTTGAATCTTCGTGCCACTGCTGGCTTGTTTTCACGGTTTAACATTTTTATTGCATTTTCACACACTGTAACTCGAGGCGCCGCCACCGGGTACGAATTGGATCAATTTAGGTAGCTTCTTAGGTACACGTACAAGGTGTTGCGTAGACCTACATTACAGATAGTTTGTAGAGTTGGTTGATTTTTATTAGCATAGTCGATGTGTATGTTTTTTCAATCTTTAGGTACCGAGTGATAGTAAGAACAAATGTGTGTATTTTATTGACGGCTCTGTCAGCGGTGTTGGTAGCGATAGCGACCCTGCCTTCGAGGGAAGGAGGGAGAATGTTAGATCCCTGGCCAATCTCCAGTACAATAATAAATAGAGAACACAGGAGCCCAGTGCGACTTGGTGGATGGCAACAAATGACGTTTTTTAAATGAAAAATGAAATATTTTATCCATTAAATACGTAATTAAGTGAGTATAATTATTATTATTATACGTTTAGGTTTAGGTTTAGGTGTATTCTCAAAAAAAGACCAAGGTCACTTACATGAGAGCAATAATTAATAGTTAAACATTTAAAAATACGTCGTTCCAATGTTAAGAAAAATAAATAATTTAGATGATCACTCATCTAACACAGAACAAATGGTTTCTTAAAAGATATGTTCATATATAACTTAGTATTGAATATAATAAAAGAGGTTATATTTTTTATACTTGAAGGTAATTTATTATAAAGTTTTGCTCGTTCATACGTGATAGTTTTTTACCATAATTTGTACGAGTTGTAGGCACAACTAGGAAACTAGCTCGCCGGGTTCTACATTTGCTAATATTCTTTACTTTGGTAAATGTTATAGCTGTATGTATGTTTTTGTCAAGAGTTTTCCAAAAAAATACAAGTGTTATAGATGTATAAATGTTTTATGTTCATTATTTTTGTCTCCTTGTACATTTTATCTGTGGGTGTAAGGTAAGGATAGTTGAACAACGTTTTAATAATTTTATTTTGTAAGTAATAATTGTAAGTGAATTGATTAGTTACTTTATTGTAAAACAACTTTTAATGTAAAACATATTCTTCATATCTCGTGAATCACAATATTAAGTTAAGTAATCCCCTTAATTAATAATCTAATAAAACTAGCTAAATCAAAACTTATAAGTACTAAAAAAAAAATTTCCCCCTAAAAATGAGAGTCAATATCATGCGTCATGTTTTTTTGTCTAGTTATAACTAACTTTGAATATCGAACCCTAACTACAACTAGGTATTTTGAATTTCTGGCTAAAACCGAAATCAGTTCCCCTTATTATTCCCTATAAATATTGTTTCACTGAATTTAAATTATTTATATAGTGAGTGTATACAGGTATTGTTCTCATCTCACTACAGCGTACAAAGCATAGATACTTAGTACGAGGTCATGATGTCCTACTCACAGCTAATTACTGACTACACCAATCATACCGAGTTGTATGTATTTGGCTCACAGTCAATTGACTATATAAGAAGTGTCTTCTCTGAGCGATCTTACTAAAGCAGTCGTTAGAACAGTAACTCGTCTTTGCTATGTGACATTCAGGCATTTCAATGCTGTTCAGGATCCAAGATAAAGAAATAAACCGTGAAATATCTATTGTGTTATGATTGTATTGTTTTGAGATTAACACGTTTATGACCAGCGTATCTAATGAGGTCACCTTTAGTCTATTCACATTATGTTATGCTTTTAGACTGGCATGGCACAATACTAAAAATATCTACAACTCGAAACAATTAACAATTTACTTACCTACGTAAACATATGTGCAATGAATAACGCAATAGTAACTGAAATAATAGTATGAGCACATAGATATATTTAGATAAATGCTCACTTTTGTAAATACAGGAAAAACAGTATGGGAAATAGTCAAAAATGTACCTACGTGGGACTTCGTAAAGTCTGTACAAAAAGAGAAACGTCCTAAGAATTGAGGTCGCGTATGTGCAAATTTACTCTTTTAAGAGGATTGCATAGCTAGTACTAGTAGTAGTATTTCAAAGTACTATACATTTCATTTTTAGAACTTAAATAAAACTAAAAAAATCAAAACGTACGGGCATAGTAAACAATGTCATGATTCCATGAAAAAAAATATCACTGAAATCGGACAATGTTAAGAGGTAGAAAAGAGTTTTCTCTTTTAGCATGGAAAGTACTAGCTATGCAGTCCTCTTAATGCTAGTAAACAAAAAACTGAATAAAGTAGTTCCTAATTTACTGTTTTATAGTTGTATCGATTCGAATTTCACACTTGACAGTTGCGTAACGGACCGATAAAAGCTGAATTGGTCAGCCTTATAAAAATCTAAATGTTAGTTCACCGTAACGCCACGACTGTTCTCTTTTCACGCAGACTCCACACCGGTGGATACCGCCTGTTTCAAGCCGATTCCTAAATTCAGTTTAGCAAATTGTTTACATGACTTTAACCAACTTTTTATAGTGCAATCATATTCTATTAAATTCCTATAAAGAAATTTCTAGCGTGAAAGATTACATAATAAACAATGGAAGCCTTTTTAATGGGTTCTGTAGTTTACAACATTAACACCAATCGAAGCTCGATATCAACTGCCGCGAAAAAATGTACGTGAAATAGAACAGTACCACCTCGCGGTCAATTGTAGAACTAAAGTTGACACGAGTACGCCAATCACAAGCTTAATAGGTAGGCGAGATCGCGTATCGACTGTAGAGGACATTTGTGTGGCCAACTCATGGTAGAGGTACTGAAGACTACGAAATCTAGACAGACTGTCAGTCTATGCTCAGTAATAAGAATAGACTGACAGTCTATCTCGATAGACATACAGTCAGTCCTTCCTTTAAAAGGCTGTTATCTTTGGAACCGTAATAGGTTAGCTAGTTCAAATTAAGACAGAACATGTGTGATAACTGCGGATACGAGTATTTTACCCTTCACAGAGTAAAATATCTTAGGATATTAATAATATATAGATTTCTTAGTCGTTAACACTCTTGCCAGAGTGGTCGTGGTCATCAGTTCGGGTGGTGGCTTGCCTCACAATCCGTTGCCATTCCTCACGAATTGCCGTCTTCCTTGCGCACATGTTCACGGGACCGTTTAGTACTGCCTTTATTTGATCGGTCCAACGTAATGGTGATCTGCCACGTGGTCTTGTCCCTTCAATCTTACCTTGAACCACAAGTCGTTCTACCGAGCCATCACCACGCCGCGATATATGTCCAAAACAAGTGAGGATGCGAGCCTGAACGATGGAGGATAGACGCTGCTTGATGCCGTGTTCTTGTAGAATTGACTGGTTTGTTCTGAACTCAGTCCACAAAATTCTCAGCACTCTTCCCCATCAATATTAAATATATTATTGTACAATAATAAAATATATAATAAATATTCTATTTAAAAAGTATTCCCTCCACCGTCTGGATGCAAATCATAAGAGGCAAGGAAACCTAGCTTATTAGGTTGTTACCTGTACCTTTTGTGTAAGAGGCCGTCTTGGTTACTATCACCTCAGTGCCAGATAATTTACTATGAAGCAATAGTGCGCAAGTCTTACCGTCTTAGGGTGTGAAGATCAAGTGAAATTACTGTGTGAAAGAGACTCAAAGACCAATCAGGGTGACGTATACGCAAAACTACAGTTCTAACAACTAGGTGGCACTGCATCTGCCATGGGCAAGTTATTATCATCACTTAGATACTTAGGCACTTGCCATAAGGCGCATACAATATGAACAAATTGAAATAGAAATAATTAGTGGTAATGCTATCAAAAGCTGATCAATGGATGTCGCTCCATCCCCATACGACGGTTAAAATTAGTTAATGTGTTAAAATTCGAGGCTCGGTGGCCTAGTTTGTCATGGCGTCTGACACGGATTGTTGGAAGACGCGGGTTCAAAAGCCGTCTGAGGATGTGAATTTCTTTTTCTTTCTAAAATTGAAATGTTTAGTATCGCTAAGCAGCCGTGCGATTCTCTAAGAGCAAACATTGTTGCATCTTTGACAACATACGTGAAACAAATGAAGAAATGACAAGAAACGTTGGAAAAGCAACCTTATGTACAAGGGCGATATCTTATAAAGTATCGGTGAGCTCGTCGACGACCGCAACGACGAATCATTACAGAATCGCACGGCAGGTGTTAAGTGCCCCGGAGACGGTCATTCGCAATTGCTACTGAGACGGTCATTGGCATCAATTTCTACGTCATTGACCGTTTCATTTGAAGGTGCGATTGATGGAGCTTCATACGATGCGTCAATTGCTCGCCCACGTTTACTTTCTGGCCAGTACGAAAGGCAGACGAACGATGATGTCGAATTCACATCCACCATGTTTCTATAGACTAGCGAGCTAATGACCGAAATCAGTCACTTGCACAACGAGACGTTCAATTGATTACGTCATTTGCGATGTTCAATGGGCTTCAATCAAAACTTCCATCATTCCGCCTTCAATCACGTAGCGCGAATGACAATGGCTTCGATTGCCTATATAGACGATCATTTGGGACATTAATGACGTAAAAATTGACAATTGCGAATGACCGTCTCCGGGGCACTTTAGGCTGAGCGCACATTGGAGTCACGACAGTTTTAAGACAGACTTTCCTCACATAGACAAGTCTGTCTTAAAACTAAAACCAAATTGTTTTGCCTATGAGACAATTTTGTCTATGAGACGTTTGGTTTGAAGTGTGCGCGTCTTCATATTTTTTGTAAAGCAATAGTCTGTCTTAAAACTATCGTGACTCAAGTCTGCGCTCAGCCTTAGTGCTCTAAAAAAGCTGTCCCAAGCTGTTTATCCTCCAAGTAATCCGACATTTTGTAATAACCTTTTTAACAGAGACAAATTTAAGACAAATCTCAAATAACATTCAGAAATTTACTCGTATTATAGAATCGTTTTCCAAAAGGATTGAAAGCAGCCTGCATCCAACGTCGTGTGTATGATCAGGCAATCTGTCTGGAAAACTTTATCAAAGAGTTAGAGTAGAGTTATCAAAGTAACGAAAGATGGGGGGATGGCCTCGGTAGTGTAGTTGGTAGTGATCCTGTATTTGAAGCGCGGAGCCCCAGGTTCGTTCCCTGACCGAAGCAAATATATTTGTGATGAGCAGACAGGTTGGTTCTCGCGTCTTGGATATCACTTTAGAAAAAAAGAAAAAAGATTTAGAAAGTAAAAAATTAATCAATAATTCGTGGTTATGTAACAGTTTGTAAACACATTGATGGATCACTACTGGTAGTGTAGAAGGGCATTTTTAATTCCCCTCTCCCCCCTGCACTACTATCTGGTAGTGCCGTGGGGAATTAAGAATCTGCATACATTGCCGTTACCAACTCTTTTATCATATATATATTTTTATCTTATGTAGCTTATTTTTTTAATAGTTTATCTATTATATTATACATATTTCAACTCGTTTATAGGGTTCCATGTTGATTTTTGATAAATAGCTAGAGAAAGATCCAGACAATCCTAGTGTGTTTCAAAATGCATATCCAACTCGAACAAAATATTTTTTTTTGTAGTCTATACTCGTACAGTCGCCTGCAATAAGATGTATACATGCCATTAATTTCAAAACTATGGTACACTACTACAATTCATAACTATGAGGCTGCAGTAAAATATTATGCATAACTTCATTTCACAATAATTTTGATATCAACTGCGCGTCTAGCGGCCCTCGCTGCTAGACCACGCTCTCCATGAGGATGGACATCAGAACTGCCCGAACACCGGTCGGAGTATAACGACTAGATGATAAACGTGTTTGCCGGTTTTACCATTTAAATTAAATTAAAAAAAATATTTATTTCGGGCATTATGACCCATATTACACATATGTATTACACATAAGACATAGACGAGATAGAGAGAAAAACATAAAATAATATTGATTCTTAAAAATAATTATTTGATTTCGAAATATTCTAAATTAAATTGAATTAATAAAAATAAAATAAAAGACAATTAGATAATGTCAAAGCATACAGAAAATAAAAAATAAAAAATAATGTTATACAATAATTAGGCCTTCACATAATTAGTGGAGTGAAGACGCATCCAATGAGTGAACATTGGGCTATCCCATCTGGCGGCAAGAACGCTCAAGATATTGTTGGGGCTACCGCGCCAGCGGCAGAGTAGTGAAGCACACCGTTTGTACCGTATTTAACTATGAGTTCTCCTCACGGAAGTTTTTATTACAATATTTTGATATCAATTTTATGAAATTGAATGCTGAGGCGCACATGTTTGAGAAAACCATCTCATTGCAGGGACTCTACGTTTGATGTTTAATCTGTGGGTGTTAGGACGTCTATTAATACAAATTACAATACGAGTAACAGTTGTTAATTACAATGATACATAATGGACAGCCATATATATCTAAACGAATATTTAAATAATATTCTTCAAGAACTATATATAAATACATAATATTATAAGTTGGCTATATATTGTTGTTATAAATGGTAAATCCTTCGTATGATGAAGGATGAGGGATGCCTTACTACATATATTTTTTTTTATTTAAAATGGAACCGACTTCGACAATTTCGTTCGTTATTTCACACTTTTTAGTGTTGAATCGGTTTAATTTTTAGATATTTTATTTTTTCACCTATCTTAGTGACTGGCTACTTACGGGATCGATTGTCATTCACCGTCAATAAGGATATCATCAAGATAGGCAGTTATTGCAGTGTAACTAAAACACCGCTTGACCGAAATTTAAATGGGACCACCTCTTTCAAATAAAATAAGAATTTTTAGATTAAGTCTACAAATGGGAGAGAAATCGGTGAACATACATAAAAAAATACATGCAGTCGAACATAGAACCTCCTCGTTTTTTGAAGTCGGTTAAAATGCATCAACTGCCAACATTTCAAGTTTGTAGCTCTGCGTTTATGAATCAGTCAGTCAGTCAGTAATTTTTTATCTAGGTACATTATATGGTAGAGAGTTTTGATCTGGTTGGATTAATTCTATCTCCAGGCGTATTTTATATCTTATATAATTGTAGGATGTCCAAATCGTGCTCGGTCTGGTGTTGGGCTTGCTGAGCTGTCACTCGGAGTCGTCGCCGTACCTCCACAACGGGCTGCAGACCCTCACGCTTGAGGAGATTGTTCCGGTCAAGGCTGAGTTCTTCCCGGACCGACTGAATGTGCAGTGGATCTCAGGTAGGACAGTTATACTCAAATTCATGCCAAAATAAATAAATTTCAAAAGATTAAAGTATTGGGTAAATGGTTCAAACAAATATTTATGTTAGACATACTACCTGCGCCATGTGGTGTTGATGATGGAAATTATTCTATGTCCTTCCCCGAAATATTTCATCTCGAAAAACACAAATTTATAAAATGGTCCAGCCGTTCTTGAGTTGTGACATTCATCATCATCATCATCAGCCTGTAGCAGTCCACTGCTGGACATAGGCCTCTCCAATTGCACGACACTTAGGTCTATCTTGGGCTTCTCGCATCCAGTTTTTGCCAGCCGTCTTGCGCAGATCGTCACTCCACCGTGCCTCAGGACGTCCTACACTACGTTTGCCGAGACGCGGTCTCCACTCTAGAACTTGTGATTGTTGTGACATTCGCTAAATTCAATTTCACAATACTTTACGAATATTACGGAAATGTCACACTTTTATACCATCACAGGGATGGCCCCATAAGAACCCCATCCACATTGCTATCTCGCCCCATCGTTACGTTCATCATCATCTTCATCTCAGTCGTAGGACGTCCACTGCTGAACATATGCCTCCCCCATTTTTTTCCAAAAGGACCGGTTGGAAGCGGCCTGCATCCAACTATCAGGTCGTCTGTCCACCGTGTCGGTGGACGAGATACCCTGCACTTGCCGGTCCGTGGTCTCCCCAAAACCATCAAGATTTGATCATAATTGGCCGAGTATCGATTAAAAAACTTACAAAAAACATACCCACTGAATAGAAATCCTCCACTTTTTTATAGTTTGTTAAAATAGACAACGATTATTACTAGAAAATTCACGTGCAAACATTTATGTTTGTTACCTTGTTCTTTTTTCTTTTATTTGCCGTGCTCTCGCAATTCCAATATGGCTATATTGGAATTATTAAAAATAAAACTCATTCCCTGAGCAACGGAGCTTCGTTCGATTTTGCAAATTTATATGCATTTCTAAATTACCTCCCGCATTTCAAAATAATTATGACCTATTTTCAGCGAATGAGTATTTGTTCAGAAATATAAGGCACTAGTAGCGCTCCGCGGTTACACCCGTGTGGTAATAGATGATGATTATGATGAAAAGTATCATATTTGTTAATCCAGCGACTCATCTACCTCCATACCAAAATTCATCTGCATTTTCACCGACGTGGTGATGGATGATGATGATGATAATGATGAAAGGTGTCCGATGTGTTAATCCAGCGCCCTATCTACCTCCATACCAAATTAAATCAAAATTGGCCCAGTTGTTTGAGCGTGAAATAGTAACAAACATCCATACATATTTACTAACTTTCGCGTTTATTATATTAAGTATATTATATTATATTAGGATGTATTTGTCTATCATCTAATCTCATCATTATCTATATAACATAATTATGATCTCATTTGCATAATTCTTGATATCTCCAAATACGAGAGTCTCAATGGCATGAATGCTCGCCATTTATCACGCTTCGTGGCGCTGCGATCAACGGAGACCTGTCAAGTCGAATCAATAGAGCGTTTAGTATAAATATATAATATAGCTAAAGGATCAAATAATTCATTACGATAAACGAGAACAGTGACGCATCGCGCAGGGTGGAGGAAGCGCCGTCATTTTGAGGTTATTTTGCTGAGTATTGAGATTTGCAATTACTTTTAACTCGGAGAAACGTTTTCACGTACAACACTCTGCCGTGTCCATGACACATCCACACACCACTTTTTGTCACAGATAAATATTTGTAATGGTTCAATGAAAGTACTTAGAGCAAATCTCAAGTAAAGTATTTGCAAGTCTCCACTGACTGCAGCGCCCTACTGGTGGCTCTTTTTAAAACTACTCAGATTAACTGCCATTTCAAATTAAGATACTACCTACTTGGGTATAGATTATATATACTAAATGTAGTATATTTTTCTATTATTTCAGACACGACATACATTTTCAAGGATGCTGGTGGAATAAGGAAATACGACGCCTCCTCCGACAGTTATGAGACCATTTTGAACAATGTCGATGTGGTAAGTATCCGCCTGCGATATTTGCATAATATACAGATTTGTTTCCAATTTGCTTATAAGGTTTAAATTGATTGCATTTTTTGTTTGCAGTACAATTTGTTGAACTATACGATTTCGACGTTCTCTGATGATGGGAGGTATGCGTTGCTAACGAAGGATAAACAAAAGGTAAGATTCTTAAAATTTACTTATAAATAATAGAGCATGTATACCATGTTTCGTAAAGATTGGTTCAAAAATGCGACCTGTACAGGAAGACACACGAATTAACAACCTAACAAACATACGGACAGATGAAAGTCCATTTAGCCAGTTAAAGAAGAGACGCTTCGCTAATATTACTAGGTCGATAGTGTGCCTTTGTAGTTTAAACTGAGCTGTATACCTATTCAAATATATTATATACTTCGCACTCTCAATGTCATGGCGGTCGAAATAGATCTATTTCATTGTACTCTGAGTGAATTTACTAAAATAGCTTTAAGGGTTTTGTGTTATGTTAATTAGGTAGGTTAGTTTAAGTCCTAATTATGCTACGTTATCGCATTAGGTTAAAAAAACCTGTAATGATAGTTGTAAGTTAAGAAAATAAATAAATAAAATAAATAAATAAATATTATTCAATACTACACTACAAGAAAACTAGATTCTCAAACTTAAATCACATAAAATTTCGCATGAATATTTACAATGTGCCATAACGATTGTCACTATGATGAAACTAATGTAATGATTAAATAAAATCGTCTTATTTCACCTAATGAATAAAAAAGCGGTCAAGTGAAAGTAGAACTCACGCATCGAGGGTTCCGTACATGCTGCATGCTTCATACATAATTGCTTTAACTAATATCAAATTAGTTAAAAGGAGAAACTTTATTTTGCTGTTCGATCCCCAAACACGGTTATTGCACCAACCGCAAACAATAAGTTTGTAATAGTCAATTAATTTTATTTATCATTTTAAATATAGAACTAGCTGACCCACCAGCGGCTTCGCTTGCGTGGCCTCACGGGATACGCTTAATTACAGTTTTAACTATCCCACGGGAACTTTTCAATTAACCGGGATCAAAAGTATCCTATATGTTTACCAGGGATGTAAGCTACCACCATACAAAATTTCACTTAAGTCAGTCCAGTCTTCGGAGATTAGCCCGTACAAATATACAATCGGAGAATAAAAATTTAAAAAATTAGTTATTAGCATTTATTTGTCATTGTACAGAAATTCCACCTTTAATTCAAGTTTAATTATATGTAGTGATAGAATGGAAAAAAAATTATGTCCATTAAAATAATACATAGAACATGGTAATATTAAAAACGGCAATTAAAATTAAATGACAATATGAATAAGCTCACCGCTGTACTGCTTAGACCTGGTGGTACACGCAGGGTTAGTTTTCAGCTTACTCCTTTTCTCGAGCATAAGATGTTGATCGAGATTTTAGTACACGAATTAATACCTATTAGGTATTTGAAAATGAAGAATAAAATGAATAATAATATATTATGTGCTGTTGCTGTTGATTGCTTCTGCCAAATTACATTATTCTAGGTCAACTGGTAGTTTGATTATCTTGTAAAATCGCAAAATATGCGCCATATGCGGTCATATATTTTGATCGCGTTGACTTATGAGATTGCCTTTTTGACTACTAAAAAACCATAGACCGAGTTTTTTTTTATAGTCGTTCATCAAAGTGACTCTCTCTCGCCTGGTGGTAACTGTAACCGGTCGTCAAAACCACCAGAAGAGTTGGATGATAAACTCAGCATAGTCCCATAACCGCCTCTTACGGTACCCACGGGATGATATGGGGTGGTGGGTAGTAGTCCACTCCGCCACCACACGGAGGTACATTTAAACTTGATAGACGTCTTGATAAATTGTTCTGGACTGACAGACTAAGCTATCCTATAAGGGTTCCTATTTCCGTTTGAGGTACGGAACCCTAAAACGTATGGTGACAACGCCGGCATATTTCCTATATTCACACTTGAGTGGAAAACTGTCTGAAAGTATAGGTAAAGCCTTTAAGGAAAAAGGTGAGATACCATTACCAAGTAAGCCGGATTTGTGCCTTTTACTTTAGCGTCCTCAATGGATATTACCTATTCACTATTCCATATTCCTTCCGCATGATATAAGAATTTTCAAGTAAAGGTTGAAAGGTTTTTAGGTACCTTTTGGGAGTCTAACCTAGAAATGTCTTTTTCTCTACACATCTACACTCTGCTGTCTACACTTCATGAGATGAGATACGGCTTTAGTACATTTTTTTTTTTTTTTTCAAGACTATTGCAATATAGTACACTAGCTGCTCTCCGCGGTTTCACCCGCGCTGTGATGGATGATGATGATGATGATGAATCTTATATAGCCTATGTTACTCAGGGTGAATGTAACTTTCCAATGGTGAAAGAAGTTTTGAAATCGGTCCAGTAATTTTTGAACCAATTCGTTACAAACATACATACAAATCTTTCCTCTTTATAATATTATATAGATATAGATTACTGCAGCGAACAGCATAACACGTATTGATGAACGAAAGTGTAAATGTGGGAAGTCCATCAATGCCTAGTTGTGGCCAAGGCTTGTAAATAATACCTACTTTTCTCAAATAACGTGCGGAAATTAAAACTTAGTACCTAGGCAAACCAAACTATTTAAATAGAACATTCCCGCGTTCAAGTGTTCATTTGTTTTTTTTTCAATAAACATCTTTCTATTTGCAAGCCACTTCGAAATTTATTTAAAACCTATGATAAGTTACCTCCATGGTTGCCATGTTTTGGACTAAAAGATCGTACCTATTTTTAAATTACACGACAGATATGAGTTTACTATGTAATTTATTCGGCCGCTAAACCATGAAAGATATGGATTGTCATACAACTTTTGCCGGCCACTGCTCGCATGTATTTGGCCAGTACAGCAGTTTCGATTTATCTCGAAGAAGGTTGTCAAAATTTTCCATTTTCCATCCATTCCATTTCCATCAAATACAAATCTAATTTATTGACATAAAATAATTCCACAATATGTTATGAATCCTAGGCTCCTATTTCAGGAGCCAGTGGCTTCTCCGACGTACATTCCAATGTCTTATGACTTCAATAAAAAAAAAAGAAAAGAGCATTATAGTATTAACATTAAAAGGTTTGTGTTTGTAGGGGGTTTGTAGTTTGTAGGGTGGTTTATAGGGTGTATGCGTGTGTGAGCGCGTGTGTGTGTGTGTGTGTGTGTGTGTGTGTGTGTGTGTGTGTGCGTGTGTGTGTGCGTGTGTGTGTACGAGTGTATGTTTGTAGTACTGATTACAGGTTTTTAAATTTGATTTCTAAAATCAGATAAAAAAAATCTATGTTTTCGTAGTCAAATGTTTCGAGCCAGGATAGTATAATTCTTTTTATTTCATGATTACTATATTATTATTATTACTATTATCAAAAGCATATCTGAGAAAAAATAAATACCCTCACAGATAATAGAATCAACTATTGTGGTCTTATAGAACCTACTATTTTCTGGTAACATACCTAACGATAAACTAGAAACATGAAAACATGAATTTCTTTCATTTATGAATGTTTCGCTCATTAGTACGATGCGGTCCGCTGCTGGTCAACTATGCAAAATAGAGAAAATAAATATAGCCGATATGCGTTTGTACTTTTACTGACAACAAATTTATGGCCTTGTCTAATATGTGAAACAGCGCAATTATGTAGTTACTATGTATGTATTACGTGTAGTTGTTATGCCTTTGTTAGTAAATTAACATCTAGGTACATTATAGGTACTGAAAATTCCCTGGTATTATTAATTACAGAATTATATATAGGTATGCTTGTTTTCAGACATGTACCTGTAAATAAAGATTAAGTAGGTATATTAATAAATACGAGTACATATACTTACAGGTGTTTAAACCACTTGCTACGAAAATCATGCTAATATTATATAAATTCATACCTACTTGTAAATATCTGTTTGGATGTTTAAGTTTGTTACTATTTTACATCATCATCAGCCTGTAGCAGTCCACTGCTGGACATAGGCCTCTCCAATTGCACGCCACACGGTCTATCTCTAAAAACTGGATGCGAGAAGCCCAAGATAGACTATTTTACGCCATGTTGAAATGTTTAACATATTGGATATTTTTTATCGGGGAAAATGATTTTTTTGGCGCGGGCATTACCAAGAGGCACCGTTGTTGTTACTTATAGATGTTAACGTAAACTTGCAAATTTGATATAGAAACGATGTAACCTGTTATTCTAATGGTAGAATCTAATACTGGTCTGACAATAATTGTTCTGTTTCCACATATCTCCACATATATTAGATATCTATGCAAATAACCTCAGAAGGTGTTCACTCGTAGAATCCTCGAACAACGATGTTCTCGTTTGGATCTTTATAAGCCAATAGCTTTCCTCAAACATTTCATATCCGTTATTTAATTTTCTGTTCTGCAGAACTTCCCATTGTTTCTGGAAGGAAAAGTCTTAACATAATGTGTTATCACAGCTGTGTATTTTTCATATATTATTATATATTAGGTATATGTTATATACATAATAAGCCCATTAAGTTCCCATTGCTGGGACTCGAGCCTTCTTCTCAGAGAGAGGAGTTGGACCATAACCCACCACGCGGACTCAATGCGGCTTGGTGGATAGGCTAGTGGCCAACCCATGTCGAAATTTTCAGGCTGCCCGCAGCTCTTCGACATAGCCTAACGACTGATGTCCTAAGCTAAGACAAACAAGATAAAGGACCAGATAAAAAAAACTACCGCGGCTTAAACGTGCGCTCCGACGCACGGAAGCGCTCACCAGTTGTTATATACATACCTACTATGTATTACTTAATTTTAATCGATGATAGGCCACGAATAACAAGGATCGGTGGTCGATGAGACAGTCACGGCACGATCCCCACCTCGGCAAGCTTGAACTTTCAGTGAAGGTAACATGGTGATGAAATCCACAGCATGTCAGTATAGACTATATAGCGACAGATGTTCAAATTTGAGAGTGCCCTCAAATTTGAACATCTGTCGCTAAGCAGTTGCTAAGTGTGGTCCAGCAGCCGTCCTCAAGAGCCAGTTGCTATTCTGAGTCTAGCGTGATACTACCTTCAACCGCATCATCACTGACCATCACGTGAGATAGTGGTAGAAGTAAAATAAAGTAATGTTCAAAAAAAACTATTGCAAAATTCACGTTCAATAAAAAGATAATAAACGATTAACGTGAGACGTGCTTCCGGAAGAATTCGAAACAATTGCCGGTCGTGATATCAACAACGCGTAAATCTCATGTTAATCCCGTTTTGTTATTAAAAAGATGTGGCAGCTTCTAAATAATTAAAATAACAATGGGTATTGTTGCCAGGAGTAGGTAACTACTAATAGTATATACTAAAACTAAGTGAAAATATTATATCAAATTTAAAAAAAAACATTATGTATAACTAATAAATTCTATCCTATCGACTGCTCCAATACAAATTCCCAAATAAAACAATTGCTTTAAGTACAAAACTTCTGTGTTTATCCTTTTTTATTTTTTTTTAAACTGATGATAATGATAATGACAATTATAATGTTAATAATAATATTTATTCATAATAACAAAAATTACAGGTCAGATATTTTTTGACAGAAATGTACAAGAAAAAATTATTGCTTAAATTACAATTTACATACTTTTAGTCTATTCATAAAAAGATGTGGGCACTATACTTTAGAAAACTTTAAAAACGGGATATTTATCATGTATTGTATTTATTTTGAGTTCTCGATATTTCGGATCAATTGCATGCACAATGCTCACGAGTAAACAGCTGTTTACATATAATAAATACATGGCAAATATCGCGTTTCTCTTACTTGTAATAATTATCATCAAATCTATTACTAAGGCTTGCTTGATATCTATGAAAGATCTGATATTATGAACAGTCACTGAATTAATTTTACTACATACGTTCTACCATGTAGCACGTGTGAGATTTGTCAAGATAGAGGGCGTTGATCACTACTACATTAATAGGTTTCATAGCATAACACACATGGTAACAAGCAAATGTGTCATATTATATCCTATGAACGTATCTCCTATCCTATCTGACGTATACAATTCTAACACACGCGTCAGGTCAAGGCACTTTAAATAATAAGGCATATTTATTACCTACTATTTAATATCTAATAAAATTGTTAACGCTGTGCACTTCGCATAAATATTTGCCTATAGACCTTAATATAGCAACTGGGAATGTTGCCATACTTGTTAAAATATGTGAATAAATTTTTGCTACTTATTAAAAAGTGTAATATGTATGCAAATCGGATATTCGAGATTAGGTACAATTCTGATGTAAGAAAATATATATTTATGTGCTACTGAACAGAAAAGGTTATCTGTACATTAACATAACCCTTTGTTGCTCTTGGAGGAGTATTGGCCATAATCCACAACGTTCCGTGAGAGGATGAAGTTAAGGCGTGATTAAAGAAAAAGCAGAATTTTTAAACACCTAGTGTAACGAAACAGATCGATAGGATATAATGAAAAATTACAAAAGTTAGAAAAGGAATAGGAAAAGAGTAATAACCGAATAGAATTCATAAATATAACTCTCTTTCAGCAGAAAAAAACCCTGAATAGGTCCACAAAAATAAACTTTCACGTCCAAACTCTCAGAATTTTCAGCGATAACACTATATATTTTTTTTAGGTAATACATATCCAACGTATAGTACTAAAGTAATAACCAGCAGTTTTTTCAATTGTGTCAGAATATATCTAAAAATATAAAGAAAACATACAAAATGAATGCATTTTCGGATTACATCGTCCAATCTAACAAGCGATTTTCAACTTTACGTAAAACATCGTAATTATTTTAAAATTGGGGTTGGACCGCGTCTTAAGCGATAATCCCCGCTACCGTAATCTTAAGACGCGATGAAACCCGACTCACTAGATGGTAGGCATCTCGTGCAAGAGGTCGTTTGTGTTGGTACCACCGCAGTGCCAGGTAATCTACTGCGAAACACAGGCAGGCATTACTGTGTAGTGTGTGGAAGGCACTGTAGCAAGTAAAATAACTTTGCGAAAGAGATTCCAATGCCTCGGTGACAGTGCTACGTTAAACTATATGCCGTGGTCCGTTTTGCGATAATTTTGCTCACAGTGCTATCGTCTACCAAAGATGGTCCGAGATAAATATCGCCATTTTGACAGCTCGTGGCACTGTAAGCGTGTTGTTAATTCGGACCAAAGTTGTAGCAATAACGAACCATTTGCGCGCGAAAAACAAATATCATAAAAATATCGTGCATAGTGTGAAGGTTAACTATGTAGTGTGTGGAAATAATGGAATGGATGGACCGACTTTTACAACTTTTACATCAAAAAGAAGGGACACCAGTAAATACATTGTAGAAATAAACAAACACCTGTCACTTTTGACAGAACGCTCACGACGATTATGGTGTAGAGCATGGTTCATGTAATCGTCAATATGGCGGCAGTTAAGACGTCATCTATGACGTACCGTGGGCCATCGTAATCACGCTCACGGTGAAAGGGACCGACTTTTATCGCGCTAATATCGATTATAGCCAATTAGGACCGCAGTGATAGTTTCATCAGGCACACGAGTTGCCAGTCTTGTTCCTTCATAATGTTTTGTTATAAAATAATCAAAAATAAATAAACGCGTTCCCAGGGTGGGTTAGTGTATAAGCCAACCCTTAGTGCGGACACTAAAGGTTGGCCTATACACACATTTTCAGATCGCCCGAAATGTCGAACATTGCCACGACTGTTGTACAGCGATGGCTCTACGTGGTCTTAAAAGTACGAAAGCGTTCAGTTGCAATGCCATTAACGGTCACCCATCTAAGTATAGACCGCAACGGCAAAGTTTATACAGTTACGTTTTACGTACGAGTAGGCTAGCTCAGTTACCAACGCTTCTATTCTTCTCGAATAAGGATTAATTATTTGATTACATGTAATAGTAAATCCCTATATTTGTTGTTAACTGAACTGGCTTGAATAGAATACAATAATCGCATAACAGTCGAGGACTGGTATTTTAACATTCTTAACAAAGGTCAAAAGTAATTCAAGTGGTTCAAACAAGTTTCAAATTTCAGGTGTACCGGTATTCGAGTACTGCGGAATACTCCGTCTACGACATCGAGAACAGGTAAATATTGTTATTTACCTCACTGATTGCTTTGCTCAATATATATGTAATCTTAATTAGTACGTGACGTAACATGCCAATCGTTAGCCTGGAGGTCGATTCTACTATTTCACAAACTTCAACAATCTATCTCGCTGCAACTGCAATTCGACTAGTTCAATTCCTGTTGTCATTCTATCATTACTCAAAAAGCCATTCAACTATTTCTAAAGACAAATTGGAACGTAACGTCATCCTAAACAACCTAACGTATTCAATACAAACTATTAGTTATCTGTGCCACTATTGTACTAGATAAATGACAGTTTGTACTAAATACGTTAACGCTGTGATTACGTTACACTTAAACAGATTTTCGTGCTCGGCCCACTGACCCTGATAGTGGCAAGATCACCGTTAAACAAACGAGACCCGTGAATTATGGAGGACCATTCTTTTGATAGCCACTGTATTTTATTGAAAAATACATTGAGAAAATTGGCACGTGTGCTGCCAGCAGCAATTTTATGCGCGTAATGTTTATAATTGATTTGTTATGACCATTGATTCAAGCGAGTATAAATAAACGTCAGGGGTATTTAATATGGTACCTATTATGTAGTAAACATGGTTCACGTAGATAATGTATAAGTAATAGCCAGCTTAGAGAAACGAGATTTTCTACGAGTAAGTTAGCCAGTAACAAGACGGGCAAATCGTGCTCCTGTAGCCCTGTCATAAATAACTGCGTAAGTGTAACGTATCGATTCGTTCACGTGAAACAATACAAACTGTCATGTATCTTGGGCAACTGTGACATAGATAACTCATAGTTTGTACACCAACGCAAGACGCGTTGACGCTTGCGATACGAAAACGTTTTCATAAACTGTTTGTGCATTTTTTTAAAAATTGCACACCTTTGGTGCGTTCGAATAGGCCCCTTGTAAGCGTTTTTAGCGAAAATAACGCTATACACGCTCACAAGAGGCGTTCGAATTGGGAATTCGTGGGTGAAAATGTCGTTCATGTCTCTTTTTGTTCTGTGTTCGAAAAGCTAAAAAAGAGGTATTTTTGCCACCAAAAGTGCTATTTTTGACCCACGTCCGGAGCATGGTTGTTTGTGATCGTTTTTTAAGAGCTATGTATTTAACAGCATAATCATATGATTTTAGGTCTTATGCTCAGTTGAGCGTTCGAATAGGGTGTGGGCAAAAGTGGAAAAAGTGGCAAAAATAACGTTTTTGTGCTTTACGAACGCCTTAACAAATGACAACGCCATCAATGCTCTGAAAGCTAAACGAACGTACCTATTATCAACGTGAACTTATATAAGTACATGCAGCAATACGCAAAACACCAAATTAAACTAACGAGCTAAAATCTATTTATAGTAAATTATGTAAGTGCTTATCATTATTCTGTTCGTACTAAAGTCCAAACACGAATGACAGTTCTCAAATTTGCCATTTATGGTCAAATGTTTAGTGCTAATTAAGTAGTCATGTAACTTTGCGCTCTCTAAACTAGTCTAAACTTATGAAACACTACCCACAATGTTATAGAATAATCATATTTTTAGAGTTGTCATATTAAGTGTTACACGATTGTGGATTTTAGTGTCAAAAAAATAAGAACTACCGTAGTTTAGACAATTTTAGTTTAGTGTACAGGCGAATTACTACAATACAATCATCGACAGTGAAATCGTTTTGGAACGAAAGTAATGGCTCACTCATCATCATCATCATCATCATCTCAGCCGAAGGACGTCCACTGCTGAACATAGCATCCCCCATGATTTTCCAAAAGGACCTGTTGGAAGCGGCCTGCATCCAACGTCGTCCTGCGACCTTCCTCAGGTCGTCTGTCCACCGTGTCGGTGGACGACCTACGCTGCGCTTGCCGGTCCGTGGTCTCCACTCCAGAACCTTTCGGCCCCATCGGCCATCTGTTCTGCGTGCTATGTGCCTTGCCCACTGCCACTTCTACTGGCTAATCTTCTGAGCTATGTCGGTGACTTTCGTTCTTCTACGGATCTCCTCATTTCTGATTCACGTAGAGAAACCCCGAGCTTAGCCCTCTCCATAGCTCGTTGTGCGACTTTGAGCTTATCTATGAGGCTCACTGCGCTGAAGATTTTAATAAGGCTTCCGGAATCAGATGGCCGAATAACCGTGCAAGTGTAACGTAACGTGTCTTTCACGTGAAACAGTACAAACTGTCATGTATCTAGGGCAACTGTGACATAGATAAGTCATTGTTTGTTAACGTAAACGCTTTCGATGCGAATACTTTTTCGCTGTTTGTTTGTGCTACTGCCTCTAATGAGTCCCGAAACCATTATCGTCGATCAATTCATGGACCTAATAACTTAGTAGTTAATCCTGCGTATTTTAAAAATGAAGTCTTGATTCATTAGTGTGTAACTTGTATAAGAAATCAGATTAAAAAATAGGTTTTTAATTTGCGTATTACAGTTTCTATGCAATTTTATATGGTTACTTGATTGAAAGCCTTTGATTAGAATGATAACTTAATACGTGTGACTTCTAGTTGATTGCTGACCAGTATTACTAGAATATGAAATGGTAGGAATTAAATTATTAATAAGTATAAGAAATATTGTGAGGGGTGAACCATAATGCAACCTCCTCGTTTTCAGCCAATAAGACCCAAAGAATAACCCCTATTGACTCCTAATCCACCTGATCCATATCTTTAATAGATAATTTCGGTATTTATTATATCTATCTCTTAAATATTTGAGCGAATAGTTAAAAACTTATATAGTTCCCACACTCATATTATATGAGAATATGTGTCGGTATGTACTTACCAAATATTAAGTTAATATTTATAGAGTTTGAAATTTGTATAGTTATTTACCACAAATAATATATTACTCTAACTTTTTCTGATTATAAGTCATACCGTTCCAAGAATATAACTTAACGTTTATATATGTACACGTAGGCCACGATTCAAGTCACATACGCTCAAATACTTCTAAGTTTATTTAGAAGTGTTTGCTACGGTAACCTAACAGATTTCATACCATGCAGGCATGGAAATAAGAATGTGATTATTTTATTTTAAAAATTAAGTCCGGTGTCAAAGTCAAAGTCAAAATCATTTATTCAATTTAGGCATCAAAGACGCACTTATGAACGTCAACTTTTCATTATAATGTACTTTAAAGACTCTACCGCCGCGTTCCAAAATATATAGAGCCCACCGAGAAGAAGCAGCAAGAAACTCGGGGCCATTCTTTTTATATATATGTTTACAATGTTTCTACTTAGGTACTACAAATATTACATTTTATGGGTGGCAGAGAGACAGCTTGCCAGAAGTGGAGTATTCCAAGCATCTTTATCTTCTATATAATTTCGAACTTAATAGTAAGCTTTTTTTATTAAAACGTTTTTTACAGTCAATTTGAATTTGCCCTCTGTGAGCTCAGTTATGTGTTTTGGGATTTTATTGTAAAAACGCACACAATTTCCTCGGAATGACTTATTAGTCTTCGCAAGTCTAAAACTAGGTACAGCTATCCTATTTGTATTTCTAGTATTAAAAGTGTGGTGATCACTATTTAACTTAAATTTATGTAAATTTATACGAACATACATTACATTTTCAAATACATATAAGGAAGGCAACGTTAATATATTGATTTCTTTAAATAAATCTTTCATAGATTCACGGGGACCTATTTCGTATATAGCTCGAATAGCACGTTTCTGAAGGATAAAGATGGTCTCTATATCAACAGCTGAACCCCATAGCAATATCCCATATGACATTACGCTGTGGAAATATGCAAAATACACTAACCGCGCCATAGAAGCATCTGTTAGCTCTCTTATTTTACGTACTGCATATGCAGCAGAACTGAGTCTCCCAGACAGGGCATTTATATGAGGACCCCATTGTAATTTTGCGTCAATTTTATTGCCTAGGAAGACTGTTGCCTTGTCCATTACGAGTTTAACTCCATCAAGCGTAACGTTGGACTCCAAATATGGAACAGTAGGCAAAGAAAACTTCAAACATTTTGTCTTTTTTTTTAATTATGGGTGCTTTTGGAAATCGGGGATACCTCTGTTCATCAATGGGCTTTGAACGGTTATGAGATGACGTTGAAATCAAACAAGGAGGATCCAACCCCCTGAAACCTCACCATTCCTACACCGACTGCTTCCCGTTGACTTAGAAAGTACTGTAGCGTCAAATATACGACATTAAAATGACATCTATGTAAATGAAATGTGTTGTGTATCCCCAGGTTGATTCGCAATCTAGCCGCTGGGCCTCTCCAAGTGGTGCTGTGGGGTAAACCGGGTGCACTCGCGTATGTTAAAGACAACAATGTCTACTACGTGCCGGACATCAAGCTGAATGAAGTTAACGTACTTACCGTCGACGGTATTCCAGGGGAAGTGTATTATGGGGCTGCAGACTGGATTTACGAAGGTAAGCTGATACGTAAAGTCGCTACTTAAAGTTGGTTGTAGTTAGGTGTGATTCGGGATGTGCTGGAGGGACTTTGAAGCCGATTATTTCTTATATACTTCTAATTACTTTTCATTGTATGAGCTTAATTAAAGTAGCCTTGTTTGTTCGTACATTTTTGATTATGTACTAATAATAACGGCATTGTTGTAAAGAACGATATGCTCATTTGTTTATCTGCCCTAGGGTTTTACAACATAGTACTTGATTGCTTACATTCCAACCTGTTTCAATTCAGAAGACGCAACCAAGAGCCTTAATTGTAAGGTATAAAAGATGAGCCCATTCATCTTTAGCGTGACGACTAGACAGATAGTGCACTATTGAAATGGGCCTTCTGAAAACTGGCTTTGGTATACGATATATTTTTGATTAAAATATATGTGCATATCTGATATAATATATGCAATTTTGTTTCACTTTATATACATATTATATAAATTTATGTACAGAGTGAAATTTATATAATATTTATAGTGAAGCAAAATTACTGTATCCAACAAGCCGCACTGGGCCCCCGTAGTGGATTATGGCCCATCTCTCTCTGAGAGGAAGGCTCGACTCCCAGCAGGGGAACATAATGGGCTGATTATGAATATAAAGTGTTATCTGTTTCATTTATTTAAAGTTCTGTCAAATAGTGGGCATTGTTGTATATGTAAGTTACCAAGTATATTTTTCAAATGTGATCATATATTTATTAACAAAATAATATCTTGTTAATTCAAAATTATCAATTAATAACTCTGTGTCCAACGTATATTGGTTTCCTTCGGATATAACCTAAGCGTGGGATATATCTTCATGTTTCTTCTTCTATTGAATTAAGATTGAGTTCTAACTCAATCTTAATTCAATATAGTGTTAGTAGAAACAAAAAGAAACAATAATAAAGCTACCCACATATCATATATAATTTATCCAGGTTAAGGTTATTCATGCATATATGCATATAATCAGGATGGTTATTATCCACGCGGGGGAACCGCGGGGCACTACTAGCTCAGTGATAAACATAAAAAATAATAATTAATAGCACGATTGGTGGAAAATCAAGCGTTAATCATTAATGTAAATATTGAGTAAAACGAAAGTGTGACGGCGTGTTTATGCACGCTATCTTATATTATTGTTGAGTGTGTTTTACTACACTTTCTTTCTACTACATGACATCTGGCTCCAGTTACGCTTTATTTAGCGTAATTTCACCGTAGCATATCTCTGATTCATTCCACAATAGTATACTTCATTTGTTTTTGGTATTCGTAAGTGTGTTTAGAAAGCGACCTCTGGTGTCACAGATAAGCAACTCTGAACATAATTTTCCACGCTTTTATTTTTCAGAATATGTAAATGCTTAATACGTGCTAAATATGTGGAGCTACGTGTAGCTAGTGTAGATTTGGGCATGGACATATGGGCTTCGCAGTAAATTTCGTAAAACGTTAAACATCGTATACCTACCGTGGACGTCAAACAATTGATGAATTAATCTGCTTTCCGATTGAAATCAACATAGATTTTGGCGATATTATCACTGATCTTCATTCCGAATCAGTATCGCGCTTGTGACAGGTGAGATTTGTCAGCCATTCGGAATGGGTTGAAATCACGCTCAACTTGCTCACGGCATGGCTGACAGTGCAGTGATTAGTTATACGCTTCTTACAAAATATCTAACAAGACAGTGTGAAAGCAATATAATAAACCACGAAAAAACGGTTAAAACAGACCATTAAAACTATTGTTTTGCCGGAACGAAGAATAGTAAACACATGCATACATAAAGGATTTGTTTTTTTTTTTGCCAGAACTGCTAACGGTGATATTCGTAGCGTAGTCGTTGTAACCGCAAAATGGCGTCATTGGTGACGTAATCCATGACGTCCATAGGACTAGGTTGTCTTGCGCTTTCGTAGATTTGGAATGACGATCACATTGCTCAAACCGCTTCTGACTTCAATCGGAAAGCAGGGCTAGTCTACCTTCTGGAGGTCATTGCCGTCTTTGGCCTAGTTTTTCAGGGATGAACCTGCTTGAGTATAACAAAAAGTTACATACTTAAAACTCGGAATGTTTACTACTTCCTGGGACGCAGTAGTTAGGTCCCAATTGTATGCAAGCTTCTGCGTATGTGGTTTTAGTATTACTGGTATCACTACACCTTTTTTAACGCTGTATACCTATATGTGTCTTGAACAAGATTCTGCCAACACCTAAACAAGCTACATACATACATACAGATCAATCAAAAAATATTTTGTACTAATAAAACGAACCGACTTCAACACCATAAAGTCTGAATTAACTTGTTGAAGTCGGTACCATTATACTTCAAAAGTAGGTACCTATTATCACAATATTGTGCACATGGTACCGACTTCGACAAATTATTTCACACTTTTTGATGTTGAAGTCGATTCCATTTTTTGGTAAACATATTTTTCATCATTTTTAGTGACTCTACTACGGGATCGATTGTCAATGATGATATCATCAAGATAAATCAACACTTTTCAGCTTTTGGAATGTAACTCAAAAAACTACTTGACCGAATGTGATAAAACTTAAATGGGACCACCTCGGAAGTTTACTCTACCAAATAAAAAATAATTTTGAGAATCGGTCCATAGATGGGGGAGAAATCGGCTAACATACACATAAAAAATACATACACACGAACAAATAACCTCCTCCTTTTTTGAAGTCGGTTAATAATCCATCTAAGCTGCGTCGCAGTTGGGTAAAAGTGTAACTGTACTGCATGCCTTTATGTCCTCACTTTTGCACAACCTTTACAGTTTGCAACGGAATGGACTTGCCAACATTGTTTGCGTGACAATGTAGCTCATAACCGCAACAAAATCTTCTTTGAAGTTTTTGAAAACTGTATTCTTGTTTTACTATCGTTGTTCAACGTGTATTGCGACTCTTTTATTATCTTTGCGGCCGTAAAATGACGTGCATGCTGTTGTACGCTTTGTTTAATTTTGGAGCCTATTGTTAAAATGGTATTGCAACAGCAACACATTTTTATGCACGTAGGCTTTGATATTGACCGACATTAAATTACGTACATTACAATAACCTTAGTCATTCAAGCAAATAATAGTGAACTAATAAAATAAATGAACGAAAAAATATGGTAATAATTATAATATTCTATAGGTATTGAATTAAACAATTACTTAACCTCACTGATTGTTTGATAATCAACGCAGAACCTAAACAGCTGTGGCTACAAACTTGAAATTTTGCCAGTTAACGCCAGAACTGCAACAAAGAACTATTTTTTGATGTCATCCCTATGAAGGTTAAGCAAGCGAAACTGCTGTCGGACCAGCAAGTAAAATAAACACTCCCAATAATAAAATAACATGATTATATCGAAACCGTCTACTTTCGACTTGTAGCTTACTCAATTACAAGAACGAAATTAAAGTCAAAGAAATTGTTTTATCAGGATATTAAAAAATAAAATACATAGTACAAAAATATCCTCTATTTATTCCAGAGGAAGTGTTCAACGCTGCAGAAGCGATGTGGTTCTCTCCGAAAGGAAAGTACCTTGCAGTGGCGTCCTTCAACGATACCAATGTGGAGTCAGCCGTGTATCCCTATTACGGCGACCCAGCCGACATCGACAACCAATACCCTGAGATGGTCGAGTTTAAGTATCCGAAGGTTAGTGAAAAACGTTCAAATCTCATTCTTAAACCCCTCTGTAAAACAACTCTTCTTAGAAAAACTCTGTGATGTTCAAGTCTTAGGCTTACACCCCTCGTAATGTCAAATTACTTTGTTTTTGGACAATCTCTGTGGTACCCCTTTAAGACTGAGCATCTTGAATGATATAGAAAGCACTGTGAGGCAGCAAAATGATCATATTTTTAATTCAATAATAATAATAACTATTCTTAATATAACATGAAACTCACTTGGCATCGTCCTATAATTTCATGACAAAAGCCGCAGTGTCATAAATGCTTCGCGATAAAACGCGCTTACTGAGATAAAATACGTTTATTGGGCAAAAATATGTTAAAAAATTTGTGGAACACTGCCCTCTATAATCCAAAAAAATATACAACGTAAAGGCAGTTTTCCCATATTGCTGTCCTCAGAGTCACCATATTTTTTAAGAGTTTGTTAATTTAAAATTTGGGAATAAAATGAAAATTATAACATTCTAAAATATAGCAAGAAATAAAAGAATTTTGGCATTACTAGCCGTGATACTATCCGATTTTTAGGAAAAGCGTCAGAAAGGTGTTATTCTATGGATCACGACTCCATAGACACTAAAAAACAGACCACTGCCAGTAAGCAGTGGTCTATTTTCTAGTTGTCAGTTAAACTCACATCTAGAATGCATTGCCAATAAAACTGTATAGATTCTTTAAAATATTCCCTACCTTGACGTCATAATTTTTTTGTCAGGCAGGTCGCGCCAATCCCAAAGTAGGTCTACGTGTCTACAAAGTGGGCGACCCTCGCTCTGAACCATGGAGCATACCAGCTCCTGTCGACGTGGTCGGCCTCGACCACATACTGGGTAGAGTCAGCTGGGCTTCAGAAGAAAATCTAGTCGTGCTCTGGCTAAACAGACGCCAAAACATTAGTATACTAGTCAATTGTAACTTAAAGAAGGATAAATGTAGTATGGTTAAAGAGCATACAGAAATGAATGGCTGGATAGACATCGCTAATCCATTTTTCGACTCGACTGGAACGAAAATGGTCGAGATTCAACCTCTGTATCACGGTGAGCATAGATTCCCTCACGCAGCACGGTTTAATTTCCAGACACTTACAACTGAAGATCTAAGTCCTGGAAATTCGACCGTAATTGAAATATTAGGGTGGAATCAAGAAACTGATACAGTTTACTATGTGATTGCACCAGGGACTATACCCTGGTTGAGACAGATTTGGGCAACATCTGGTGGAGTTGTGAGGTGTGTCAGTTGCAAAGAGCCTTCTTGTCGATATGCTTCCGCCACATTTTCTCCTGGAGCGAAATATGGAGTGGTGACTTGTGGCGCTTGCAATATCCCCCCAAGAATTTTCCTTTATGATTCTGGTACAGACACGTTTAAACTGATTAATGATAATGCAAGGTTAAGTGAGAAACTACAGCAGTATCGGTTGCCAATGACTTTATACAATGTGCTGTCGCTTGGAGATGGTCTGATGGCGAATACGAAGATGCTGTTACCGCCCGGAATCCAGAATGGAGCAACGTATCCTATGATTGTGAGGGTCTACGCTGGACCCGGGAGCAGTAGAGTGAAGGACGACTTCGATTTAGGTAAGGAAACTAGTTTATATAATTATATTACATAGCCTTACACTTGTACTTTTACTTATTCCTGGATAAGCTAGGTATTAGATTTTTCCATATCCTCCTATACGCATGTCGTAAAACTCGAAGCAGGAATAATATGAAAATAGGCTCGCTGTAATATATACCCTAACGGTATATATTGTAACGAATAGTTTTTCTCACCGTTTGCTATGACACTATATGAAATGTTAGTAAACACACACGTTTTGGTCAGCGTGAGGCGTAGAAATATGCACCTATTTTGGAATATAAGCGTAAGATTTGTATGTTATGTATGTTTGTTTATACCCCAGAGGTGCAGAGAGTTATGATGATGAATTTTCAAAATGTTGATTCCTAAGGTTTTACGATGCTTTAAGTACCTATATTTTAGTGAGAATATATTAATATACTAAATATACTATAAATTCTAAGAATATTAAATAAATCACGCAACGTATCAAAATCAGACATTTCTAATGTTAGAAAATATGTTTTAAAAAAATTGTTACTATAACAGTACAAGTTATTTAAATATCATTATTAAAACTGGGACATGTCGAACTAGATATAGCAGATTATGATGTAAAAGCCACATTTTTCAGACCATTACTGTCTGTAAAGTGGAGCTTTTAAGACTTTTTTTCAAGTATATGCCTGTGCCGTTTATTGCAAATAAATAAATATTAAGGAAATTGTTAGTGCCGACAGCTTGAAAATATAAAACAAAAAGAAAATATGTTGCTGTATCACAAAAAATCTCCTCGACATGAGTGTTGCTAGCTAAATAATGCTATATTTTTTACTCTAATATAATATATTCACTTTCTTATCTATCTTTAAAAGAAATCAATTTATATTGCGCTCTACGAAACTGTTGTGTGCCGTGCTAAATAACGTTATTTAAATATATGCTACGTTTATAAGTAATAAAAATATACAATAATTAGATAGAAGAATTAGCAATTAGTATAAGAGTAATTATTTGAGATAGAAAACTATCGGGAGTTATATAAGTTTTTAAACTATAATGGTCACAAACATAAGAGGTATTCAAATTATCAACGGGATAATTACCATGTACATTTTAGAAAATGTACATGGTAATTATCCCGTTGATAATTTGAATACCTCTTATGTCGGGAGTTATGTTCATAATTAGACTTTAAAAACACTCACTCTTGTGACAACAATGATTCCCAGAAGAAGAACTTCAAATAAGTTCGAAACTGGTCGGAGACTATTTCCGGTAAATATTACGCAAGTCCTAGCCGGTTGTAAAGCATAATAAAGAGTAATTATATTACAGTAAAAAATAAAGTATTATTTATGTAGCAACACTCATGTTGAGGAGATAATTTTAATACATAGGCTGTTACTGTTCTAATATTTCTACAAAATAGGACCTGTCGGAAGCGTCCGGATGATATACAAATTCCGACACTAGGGTTAAACTCACGTCTATTTAACACTCAATTAAGCAATTGTACATTTCTAGTGTAGATTTAATCCTAGAATGCCAAACAACTTATAAAATAGGGTATGTTTATCAAGCTACAACGCTTTTATAAAACTTTTAATAAGTGGGTGTCCTATTGTGTCTCATACTTATAGATAGGTAGATAAACTCCTCGTTAAAACACTACAGAACAAAAAATATCCCACTAATGTTATAAATGTGAAAGTTTAGATGGATGGATGGATGAATGGATGCATGAATGTTTGTTGCTCTTTCACACTCAAACGGCTGGGCCAATTTTAATAAAAGTTGGTATGGAGATAAATGAGCCTTTGGATTGACACCTAGGATACTTTTCATCATCATCATCCATCACCACGCGGGTAAAACCGCGGATTGCAGCTAGTATGTTATAAAGAAAGAAATATATAAAAAACATACAAAGTAATCCCGACAATTAAATACTTAAAATTAACATGGGCGTTCTTATTATTAACTTGTGGTAACACTGCTTGTTAATAGTTATCTATAGTAGTCTGTTTTATCTTTAATTAGAACAATGTAGTTTGAGCTGAAATGGGTTCTTGTAATTTTTCATTCTCCTGAGCCTAGACACTACTAATTTATTCACTTATCGCTCAGAAGGATCTGTTCCAGACAACCAAGCACTGAAAGAAATAGGCATAAACTTATAAAGGCAGTGGTATATAAAACAAGTTCACATATAGCAATACTCATGAATGTAGCTAGAAAAGCTACTTATACTCCATAACATGGTTATGGCTTGATAATGCGTAGGCAGTAGGCAGGCCACATAGCACGCAGAACAGATGGCCGATGGGGCCGAGTGGAGACCACGGACCGGCAAGCGCAGCGTAGGTCGTCCACCGATAAGGTGGACTGACGACCTGATAAAGGTAGCAGGACGACATTGGATGCAGGCCACTTCCAACTGGTCCTTTTGGAAATTTGTGGGGGAGACCTATGTTAAGCATTGGACGTCCTACGGCTGATGATGATGATGAATGCGTAGATATGTTGATTATTATAAGAAAGAAGCGATCCGCCCTAAATTCGCACAGGTTTAGTTTAGAACGCAATAAATGAAAATTTATATTTATATTTATATTATATAGGTTTTATCTATTATATTATATATTATATAAAAAATCTAACTGATGGTGAAAACCGTAATAAAATCAGTTTCGTGGCTTACGAAGAGTTAGCGTATATACAGACCCTGAAAGCGGCCTTATTCTATACTATATAATGCTGATAATGATGTTTTTTTCTTCTAGAATACTACAACACGTACTTAGCAGCGAATAGAAGTATTATAGTGACGTCGATAGACGCGCGAGGCTCGGGGGTGATGGGTGTCGAAGCGATGCACGCTGTCAACGGCGCCTTGGGAACTGTTGAAGTTAGCGACACACTAGCCACTATAAGGTAACGATCTCACACCTCAACTGACTTCTACTCTGCTGAACATATGCCTCCTCTACAAATTTTCAATGGGGCCGGTTGGAAGCGACCTGCATCCAATGTCTGCGCATGCCGGTCCGTGGTCTCTACTACAGAACCTTTTGGCCCCGTCGTAAGTGACTAGGAATGGGAAAGCCACGCGACCTCACGACGACTAAAGAGTTTACGACGATTAAAATCAAATAAAGAGGATGTTCAGTCGGTGCCTCGGTGGCTTAGTGGTCATGCGTGGAAGACGCGGGTTCAAATCCCGTCCGAGGATGTGTATTTTCCTCTATAAAATTGCAATGTTTCGGTCTCGCTAAGCAAGAGTTAAAATCATATAACCAATCGCGTGCATAATATTTATTTAATACTAGCGACTGCACGCGACTTAGTTCGTGAAGTAGGCTTGGCCTTCGGCCTCACCATAACCAGCAATCTTTTCTTGGTTTTTCTTTCATAAGAATCTTCTGACAATAATTAACACAGCAAAAAAGAATTAGCGAGATTGTTCCATCCGTTTTAAAGTTATAGCGTGACCAGGAGAAATAGGGGTTCATTTTTATATAAGTAGATTATTTTTATTCGGACGTTTCGAACACTTTTCAGTGAACATGTAGAGTAGATGACAGCTGTGTTTTTTTAATGATGCAAATCAGGAACATTTGTGAAGCGGTTGAACAAACCCGTGTTGTTAAGATTATAAATAACTTGAGCGTTCTTATAACACTTAGATTATAAATGCGTGAGAGATAAATGTGCTAATATTCTACACGAGTGAGTGAGGATACATCTTTTAATGAAATTTGGAATGGAGATGCTCATATCCAGGGTTTTCACATAAGCTTACATTTCAAAGCACGAGGAATAGGTACTTACAGCCTTTTGAATATCGATTACTAAGTTAATATATAGGCTGTAGAATACTAAACGCCGCATTACGAAATAAAGAGTCATGACTCTATTTTGGGTATAAATACAGCGTGTCGTATGTTATGCATTTTTTAATAATGAACTATACTCTAAGTTAATTGTTTATCTAGTATTTATGTATGTATGTATGTATGTAAGAAATTGCTAATACGATAAGACCTGCCCGTTATACAACCAGTTTTGTAAACTATCCTTGTTTTCTATACTAATAATTATTATAAATCGGAAAGAATTGTTTGTTTGTTTGTACAGGATCCGAAACTGAAGCACCGATTTGAAAAGTTCTTTTACCATTAGAATCCTGCATTATCCCTGATGAACATATAGGCTATATTGATATTGATTCATCATCATTATCAGCCATCACCACGCGGGTGAAGCCGCGGAGCGCAATTAGTCTTTTATTAACGTGGTCTACAATAAAATAAATAAGAAGCAATATTGACCGAGCGAGTGAAAAGTCTCAGAGTGGCCAAATTGACTTTCATGTATGTTTGTTTGGTTGTTCGTTGGTCTTCATGTACAGGTCGCATTTTTCAACCAATCTTTACGAAACTTGGTATGCATATATGTTATATAACTTTTATTGTCGTCGGTGATTTTTACGACTTTTCCTAATAAGTGAGGATGTTTGCTGCGGCGCTATTCACCGACCGATATTGTAAATATTTGGTACACACATTAGGTACCTGAGCCTGACGTTAAAGAGGAATTTCTAATATGAGCATAATTGTTGTTCAAGTGGTTGCCGAGATAATAGGTTGTGAAATACAGCGCGCAAAACAACAATTGCCGCTGATAAGTCTGTGTGCTCGCGAGGTCTACTGTTCGCAGAACTACTAGTTCTATTGTTTTATGTCATGCTTTATTATGAAATTTAATTTGTACAGGAGCTTGGTAAGTCTATATTCGTTCATCGACCCGGATCGTATCGGCGTGTGGGGATGGAGTTACGGTGGTTTCGCCACCACCATGATGTTGATGCAAGACGATCTCAACACTGTGGCGTGCGGAGCGGCCGTCGCACCCGTCACCTCATGGCTTTATTACGGTATGTGATAGAAATTTTAAAGTGTAATGTTAAAGTTTATGTTAATAGACAAAAAGAGAAGGACAAAAGTCTTTGACTACCTTTGGTACCTATGTACCAGTGATGGCATAGTGAGGGCTATGCTCTGGGTTTCTCTACTCTACGTGATCGAATGCATTCAATCATTTTTTTCTGCTCTGCCCACTGCCTGAAGTGGCACATATCACGCAGAACAGATAGCCGATGGTGCCGGAAGGTTCTGGATCGGACCGGACCGACAAGCGCGGCGTTGGTCCACCGACAAGGTGGACAGGCGACTTGATAAAGGTAGCAAGACGACGTTGGCTGCAGGCCGCTACCAACAGGTCCTTCAGGAAATTTGTGGGGGAGGCATATGTTTAGTGGACGTCCTACGGCTGAGATGATGATAGTGTTAATCGAAATTCTCTAAACATACGTCGATACCAATCAGATCCATGTATACAATTATAAATGAAGGTACCTATAGATATAATTATAATATGGAGTAATGGCACATGTATGGGCCTCCAATGCATTGTATACATACTAGAAAGATTAACTAAAAGATAACGACTTTTATCTCAAATCGACAAGTAGGCCTGGAGGCCGCTTCTACTATTTCACAACGTTCAACAATCTAATCCGTTACAACTGCAGTTCGACTATGTAGTTCAACTCCTGTTGTCATTCAATCATTACCCAAAAAGCTATTCTACTATTTCTAGAGACAAATTGGAACGTCATCTTAATCACTACTATATATTAAATTTACATTAAACGCTACTGAATTAAATGAATATAATTTAGCGTTGCGTTCAATATCTATCGAGTTAGAAGAATATAATGTTTTAATCGATCGCTGGTTACAACAGAAAAGAAACTACAGCTGGACTGTTTTTCAATAGCAGAATAAGAAAACGTTGCAATTTAGTTAGTGGAATCGGCCCTCTGATGTGCTTTTCACAACAGGAAAGTGCTCGTCAAAATGTTTAAAACGACTCGTCATTAGTATTCTAAGAAAGCCAAAAGGTTTTCTATATCTTATACGTTGGTTTTTACACTAAACCAACCAATTTGTGGTTTGAGTGATTCATTAATTTTTACCTTTTTCATTACGCATGTATCATAAAATTGAGTAGGTAAAAAGGAATGTGGAAAGTTTTGTTTTTTTTTCATGTTGGGTTTGCCTGACAGTTGAGTCAATGGACTTACATTTTTCGTATGAGCTGCTGGAGTTTTAGGCACTTGTCATTCTTCAGGTATTCTAAATTTAAATGAATTGAGTCTGACTTGCAGTCGCTAACGGGATCGTGGCACAGTTACATTTGAGTCCACTCAATAAATCCCTTGCCTCTCAAAGTAACTTTTTAAACCGATCGACGCACTGCTAAATCTTTCTAGGGCGATTGCAATAAACATACCCACAATTGAACTGAAAGGACCAATTTAAGAAGTCACTTGCAAGCATTATACGAATTTGGAATTAAGCATGAACTGAATATGAACTAGGTACCATAGATAGGTAGATAGATAGATAGATTAACTCTTTATTGAAACACCACAATACAAATATATGTTACAATTAAAGAAATAAGAATAAAATAAAAATACCATCAAAATTATTTCACAATTAAATACTTAAAATTAAAAGTGTCACAATGGGCGGTCTTATCACTTAGAGCGATCTCTTTATCATAATTTATCATAATTTAATTTGAATTTAGTTTGGTAGTTTAGTTTGGTGTTCTGAACAAGCGAATGACTACCATGGAATCATTATAATAACCTATTTTTTTTTAATTTAATACTTCTGCAATATAACCACACGATAATGACTAAGCTGAAATAAGAAAATCTATTCAAAATCACGGCCTCGATATACTTACGAGCATCTTCCCAGTTGCCGTTCCTTTGATGAATAATTCAAACCCCCCTATTGATATTTACTTAGCGTTCAGAAATACATTCCTCGTCCGTGTTACCGTAAAGGTTACCGTTATAAAACAAAACTGTAAGCATAATAACAACATTATTATTTAAATTTTATATTGTACTACTTTCTGATTTCCTGAAATTCTGAATCTAAAAATAAAAAAAAAAATCTAAGTTAGTTCGTTGATTTTACCTTCGAAGCCCGGTCCCAGGCTCGATCCCTAGCCGGGGCGCATATTTGTGTGATGGTCAGAAATGTTTGTGTCGGGTCTAACTGAATTATGGTATTTATACAAACTCTTGTCTAATCTGTCTCTAACAAGTACAATTTGAAATAATTCATACCGAATCCCATTCTATACAGTTATTGGTATTATAGTGTAATTCAAAAAGAACTGGACCGCTTTTGATGAAATTTAAAAGGGACCACACGGGAAGCATCAGCTTTCAAACAAAAAAATAATTTTGAGAATCGGTTCACCTAATCGAAAAAGTCGTGAAATTACAAATATACAAAAACAGTCGAATTGAGTACCTCCTCCTTTTTGGAAGTCGGTATAAAATATTATTTGTCAAGTAACTAGGTGTTGAATCTGTGGCCACAAGTTATTTTTGATAAAAAAAAACATTATTGCTCATCATTACTCCATAGGTGTACCAATTTCGATGAAACTAAAATAAAAAGCATTATAATAAAACATGATGAATATCCATTCAGTACTTTTCGCTCGATGAAGTCACAGATAGTCCGTAAACCGTTCGTCCGTTGCAAAACTAAATTTCTTAAATCTCATAGCTTACAAAAAAAAACAATTTGTATGTCCCATGTAGGCGACCTTGGTTTCATTTTAAGCCTACGTTAGACACGTAAATCACCATCTACATTACGTGTGGAAAAGTCACGTAACGTCACGCTGTTCGTAGACAAATTTTTGTCAATAGCGTGTGCAGAAACACGCCTGTTTGAATTTTGTCTAGGCCTGCAGGTCACGCTGATCAACAATACCTAACATTAAAACGGCCTTACCGATTTCATCAATCTTTTTTTAAATGTTTCTAATACTTCGTAGAAGGATCTTATATAAAAAAAATAAGAAAAGATGGGAGGTTTTGACGAGGCCGACGGCCGAGCCTAAATCGCGCACGAAGTCGCGGGCAGTCGCTAGTATGTAATAAAATATGGTATTTAATTTACATAGTAGTATATCAGTGTTATTGTTTTTGTAAGTAGGACATAAAAGGCTTTTTATTTTTATTTTATTTATTATTTATTAAATTATTTATCCCCAGATTCAATCTACACAGAGCGCTACATGGATACTCCTCAAGCCAACCCCGCTGGCTACAAGCAATCCGATCTCACAGCTATGGCTGAAAAACTACGCAACAAGAAGTTCCTATTAGTTCACGGAACAGGAGACGATAATGTGCATTATCAGCACAGTTTGCAACTGGCGAAGAAGTTGCAGCACCATGACATCGCCTTTGAGCAAATGGTACGTAGCAAAATTAAACGACTCCCGTTTTATTTTTGAAGACAACTCCAATTATCAAAAAAAAAACAATAAATAAAATAGAACATAATGAGAATTTGTTCAGAATCAGCGAAGATAACACTATGAAATGTAATCAATACCTGTGAGCAAACTGCACGAAAATTTGCGTAAGTTTACGAAATCATATCTTTGACGTACCTATACAATACTGCTACAGTTTGTACTAGTTAGATAATAGCTGCTGCGAGCTGTCACTGTCAAAATATCTTCTTCTTCTTGTTTGTATGGCTTGTGCGGCGTAACCACAATTTTGCCAATAACAGTTCGCGCGGATAGGAAGGACAACAAACGATGGAGAATGATCGGTAAGCAGCGAGATGATCGGTAGTTTTTAGTCAAAATATCAAATAAGTCTAGAATTATTTCGATATGTGACAGTAAAAATTTGGCGCGCATTTTGCGACTACGTTAGTGTTCTATTCGGGTTGGGCATTATAAGCCTTGGAAGCAACGGCAAACCGCGGCGCGACAGTTGTGAGCTTTTACCGGAACGCACCCTACGTAAAAGTTTTATATAATCTCATTCGGTATATATATATCGATATTCTAATTATGAAATGAAATACAGGCTTTTATTGGCATATTTTATTTACATACTTCTTTAAAAAAATTAAATAGCATTATTCTCCTAACAAAACAATGCTTTAAAACATTTTTTTAATTATTAAAGTACAATGTGTCCCGACCAAGGAGGTTTCAATTCAATTTAAGTACACATTATCTGTGGTGAGCGCGCTGGTTCGAGCCAATAGACCAATAACAGACATTTTCCACTGATATTGGCAAAATTGTGATTATGCCGCACAAGCCATACAAACAAGAAGAAGAAGAAGACTTTTTCCATTTTGGCGCTATTTAGTACATACGAATTTAATTTATATTGTTGGATAAAACTTTAGTAGCAACAATGTCATGAGATTAAATAAAGTAGTGTATGCAACTGCATATAATTAGGTATTAAAACACTCGTGTAATCTTATTTTGAAACTCCCCTGGGGCTCGTTTCAAAAAACTACACTCATGTTTTGATACCCTCTATATGACAGTTGCGCAAACTACTATTTTGTTGTAACAATAATGAACAATAGTATAATAATAGTATATATAGAATACACATACGGCCTTATTAATAAACTTGGCCTTATTAATAAACATCTGTCAATTTTTCGCTTGCAGTAGGTAATTGTCACGCGTGAAAGCAAGACAAAGCATGTTACGCCTAATATAGGTTTACGCAACGTTTATTAATAAAGGCCTTAAGGCTTACACTTTCGATACATTTGAAACGCTTTATATAAAATAATGTGACACTAACAGAAAAAAATGCTTAAGTTTATCAATTTATAACATAGAACAATGATAAATAAAATTATTAAAAACTGATAATGTAATAATGTAAAAGTACACTAAGCACATAAAATAATTTTCCAATGCGACACTACTTAAAAAAAAGCTTTATAAGGATTACTTCAAAGTTCATGAAGTAAGTCTAATATAAACAAAAAAAAAGTTCGGCAGTTAAGAAAAAAATACTAGATGTAGGTATTCTATACGTGACTATCGTTTTTGTTCGAAGCCGAGTTTATTTATTTATTATAACATTTTTCTCTTTATATATTTTTATATGTAGTTTCATATTTACAGTGGTCAGAGCACAAACCCCGTGATCTAAAAGGACAAGTATCACGAGCGTTCATTATACCTTTAATCATATTAATCATCAAATACGAGTCATGAAATCAAGAAAACATCTTTATTGTTTTGGCTGAACTTAAAAAGTGTCTGGGTAGTCAAATAACATTTTAAAAGGGTTACACTTTTATTATATTGTAATAAAGGACTTTTATTTGTTTAGATAACAATTGAGGCATTTACGATGTGTTAAAAAGCCCTGTTAGCACATTGATAAACTATACTTACTCATGAGTTTATAATACCACTTTTTCATATGTAGGTAATTTTCGAAATTTCGAATAGCTGACTCATCTCGTAAGAGATCCATGTCTTGTGTATTTATATTCATTATGTGTATTATCGCCACAGTATTATGTTCTAACTCAAACCAGTAATACCTTGACTAGTATAGTATACCTACGAATTTTATCTCTCTATGGCCTTTATTAATAAACGTTGCGTAAACCTATATTAGGCGTAACATGCTTTGTCTTGCTTTCACGCGTGACATTTACTGCAAGCGAAAAATTTACAGATAGAGGTTTTAACTACTCCAGGTGTAAGCCAAGTTTATTAATAAGGCCGTATATGTTTTTAACCGTCGTATGGGGACGGAGCGACATCTATTGAACAACTTTACAACATTATCCAACCGAAATGCTTTTTTTATAATTACATAGAGAGTTAAAATTCGATGCTCGGCCGGCGAGCCTCGGTGTTCTTGTGGTCAAAGCGGCTGACGACTGGGTTTGAATCCCTTTGGAAGATGTGAATTTTTCTCTCTGAAATTGCAATGTTTGGTCTCGCTAAGCAGACGTTAGTGCTTTGAAAATCATGTTATAAAAATAGAATACCTATGTTAAGAGGATTGCATAGCTACTACTTTCCGAACTAAAAGAGAAAACTCTTTTGTACCTCTTAACATTGTCCGATTTCAGTGATTTTTCATCACATTGTTTACTATGCCCGTACGTTTTGATTTTTTCAGTATTTAAAAGTACTATAAATTTCCTTTTTTAGAACTTAAAAAGTCTCAAACACTTTTAGTATGGACAGTACTAGCAATGCAATCCTCTTAAGATTTTTGATTGATAAATTACGTCCTCCGGGCTTAAGGCGCTGTCAGTTCAGAGTTTGAATTCTTTCAATTTCTTTTACTTGAAATCAAGCAAGTGCATCTCGTAAACGTACAAAAATTCATAAAAAAACGTACACTATTCAATAAAAACAGGATCCGTCAGTGTATGTGTATTAAAATCGGTATTTTATGATATGTGTTTCATGACATATACAATCATGAAAAAATTCTTAAAAAAATTCAAACATACCACTTATTATTATATTATTATTATTATGTTAAATATGTTTTCCGAAAAAAAAAGTCCGTCAATGAGAACTTAAAAGTTTTATAAATGTCTTGTTATTTTGTGTACTATTAAGTAAATCGCTGCTTATGAGATAAACTGCTTCCTAATTTTCGTCGTGGATTGACTGCACCTTAAATTCGGCCTGGTTAGTTTCATCATAGAAGAGGTCATGAACTATTTTG
Organism: Selenia dentaria; assembly: GCA_917880725.1. Lineage (NCBI taxonomy): Eukaryota > Metazoa > Arthropoda > Insecta > Lepidoptera > Geometridae > Selenia > Selenia dentaria. The sequence continues at coordinate 8,007,241 of OU862882.1, read as the reverse complement.
TTTCTTATTGTTTGAAACACTAGGATTGACGGTTTTCCTGCCAATCAGAGCTTAGACTTGAAGTTTTGCGTAGTGCTGCACTGCGCTCGTACCCCTGACTGTTGATTCTCATTCGCTCAGTAATTTCACTTGCTGTATCCTCTAATATATATTATATCAGCTTTTACTTCATCCACGTGAAAAGATATATGGAATAGTCCAATTTTCAACCAACTTCCAAAAATAATGAATTTCTCAAGTAGACGTGTTTATTTTTATGTATGATCACGCATAACAGAGTAGTCAGTCAAACTTCCTTTTAGGATAAAAGATGTTATAAAAACTAAAAATTAAACAAATTAAAAATACGTCCAGCCGATTTGGAGGCTCTAATTATAATGAAATAAAATATGAATGACAAAACCCATCTGCGTGGGTAACTAAGTACTAACCAGCGACCTATGACAATGCTAAGTCAGCTGGAATGTTGCTTACTAATCTAATATGGATGGTTCGGGCGGATGCATAACTAGTCTGATTTTGTTAATTCCGATTTTTGTTTGGTAGAGTATACTTCTGAGGTAGTTTAAAGTGAGGCCATTTAAATTTCATCAAATTCGGCTTACGATCGGACGGTTTTTATTTATTTATTATATATTTTATTATTACGGTTCGGAGTTACGATCCAATAACTGAAACGTGTTTCGCCTGTTTTGATATGGTCGTAATTGACAGTGAATGACAATCGATCCTGCCGTGCGATTGTCTGATGATTCGTCGATGCGCTGGTCGACTGGCCCTTGTACATAAGGTTGCTTTTACAACGTTTCTTGTCATCTCGTCATTTGTTTCACGGATATTGGCAAAGATACAACGATGTTTGCTCAGAGAATCACACGGCTGTAAGCAGCAACCCTTATAAGGTGAAAGAAAAATGTTTGCTCCATAACGGAACCGACTTTAACCCTAAAATGTGTCAAATAACTTGTCGAAGTCGGTACCATGCACACAATATTTTGATAATTGAATTATCAGGTACCGACTTCAACAAGTTATTTCACACATTTTAGGGTTGAAGTCGGTTCCATTTTTTGACAAAAATTTTCAAGTGGTGAATTTTGTAACTGGTGGGCGAATGAAACACGAGAAAAGAATTGAACTTTGTATAAAATATTTTTCAATAGTAAATATTAAAAAGTAATAATTGTTTTGTTTTTGTTTTCAGAGCTACACAGATGAAAATCACTCCCTGTTGGGAGTCAGCCGACATTTCTACCACACCCTCGATAAGTTCTGGACAAATTGTTTCCAATAAACTCTATTATATAAGAATGCGTGAATTCGTATTTTAAAGTTATGCAATGAGTGACGATTGAGTCACAATGAGTGTAAATTGGTGTAATCGTATCGTTGGCGTAAAATCATTGAATATATTATTGTACTACAAAACATCATTTATCTAGTACAACTCTGGCATGGATACCTCATAGATTGTATGGCGAATCGCAGCACGTTTTTCAAATGTTTATTTGAAGGTACTATACGAATACCATTTTGCGATTCGTGCTACGACCTCTCTGGGTCTAGCACGAAACTTTGCATTTGCAAGTGTAACTTAATCGTATCGTTGACGTAAAATAGTTTAATTTAGAACACACTATCATTTATCTAACACAACTGTGACACAAACAACTCATAGTTAATGCGACGAAGCACAGTGTTTTTCAAATGTTTACTTAAACGATACGAATACATTTTAGCATTTTTTTGCGCTAAGTCGTCGGTAACCGCTAGAACTAACGCTTATTTCGAGTGACTATTGTGGCTGTATAACTTGCCAAGAGCATGTCGGGGCATGCTCTGTATGTTTATATCGTTAAACGTTATGCCTATAATAAGATGAAATTGTGTGAAGAAAATGAGGCCTACGGCCTTCAGGAGGCCTACGAGTGCCTATGTACATATGAACAAAGTCTATGGAAATTATATATTATGGAATAATATTATTATATCTTATTCTTCTGCGGACTTGTATATGCCAAGTTATTCTAAGTGACAGTATGACATGTTGTGAATTAACCGGCTATTGTAATTAGACTTGGTCTAGCATCCTCTCACACATTTCTATGACCTAGATAAGGACAGATAACTTTCAATTGACGTGTTTCAATTAACGTGAGCGGAAACGATAAATGTCAAAAATGTAAAGATGCCCTTAAAAGTTATATGACTAGAGTAATTTTGTGATTTACTATTTAGTATAGTTTTAGTAATTATTATAGTTTAGACTAATATATAAAAATAGGTCAACTATCGTGACTAGCCGTAGGTATAAGATATTAAGGATCCTTTGCATGAGAAGAGTCCTTTTTAGTGGGTAGAAGTATTACCGTGTTTTAACTCGTCCGCATCAGGACAAAAAATAACAATAGATTTATGAATGAAACTTGCCTGGAATGAGATTTGCTGATTCGGACGGGTTAAGAAGGTAATTAATACATTTCTTCTCATCATGCAAATGTTTACCTTAGCCAAGATCGAAGGTGGGTTTATTGAAAACAGGGTTACACTACCAGTGGGCCTAGCACGAAAATTTGCGTAAGTGTAACGTAATCGTATCGTTGACATATACTGTCTTCTTTTTCGTTGCGCTCTTGACAGAGCGGTCGTGATCGTCATGTAGTAGTGTTGGTGGGGCAAGAAGTTATACGCCTCACGATGACACGCCATTTTTGCCTGTTTGCGGTCATCCTGGTGCACACTGCAAGGAACCACCGACCGCACACTTGATTTGGTCGGTCCATCGCATCGGTGACCTACCGCGCTGTCTGGTGCCTTCCACTCTGCTTTGGGCGACTAGACGCTCTATGGAGTCGTTGTGGCCGATAGACATTGCTTAATACCGAGTTCTTGAAGTATTGACACGTTTGTGTATACAGTACAAACTATCATTTATCTAGTACAACTATGCCACAGATAGCTCATAGTTTGTACTGTATATGCGCCAACGATACGATTACGTTACACTTACGAAAATTTGAGTGCTAGACTGACTTCCAATACAGCTAAGAAATACTTGTATGTAGTTTACTTTTATAAATTGTTATGCAAACCGCAGTAGTTCGTATTATATTATGAAGTTTATATAAGGTACTAAATATTTTTACAATAGTATAATTCACATGGGTATGACTATGTAAAATCCTACAAATGATATAAACGCGAAAGTTTGTATCTATGGATGTTTGTTACTCTTTCACGCTCAAATGGCTGTGCCAATTTTGATGAAATTTTATGAGGTAGATGAGACGCAGGATTAACACATAGGACACTAATCATCATCATCATCATCATCATCATCATCATCATCATCATCAACATCATCGCCATCATCATCATCATCATCCATGTGAAGCAGCGGGGAAAATTTGGTATGGAGGTGGATGAGGCGCTGGATTAACACATAGGATACTTTTCATCATCATCCATCACCACGCTGGTGAAACAGCGGGTGTAATAAGGTATGGCGGTAGGTTAGGCGCTGGATTGATACACAGGATACTTTTCATCATCGTCATCATCATCATCCATCACCATGCGGGTGCATCCGCCGGTTAAATTTGGTATGGAGGTGGATGAGGCGCTGGATTAACACATAGGGTAGTTTTCATCATCATCATCATAATCATCACCACACGTGTAAAACCGCGGGGCGCAACTAGTTTTATATATTTCTTATTCGTTACATTACCACAGGGCTCTTCACAAGCAAGCTCAGATAAGCTGCACTAGTATGTCCAAGTCGAAAAGTGAGGACAAAGTAAAGTGACCGCACCCGAACTGTTGTTTGGGAAACATCTGCGACCGCCGTCACGAAACTACGTGTTCTCGAGGGGCCGATGTTTCCTTAATCTCGAATACATTTCAATCGAATAGTTGTGTGTATTTAAGTCTGTTTGTTCGAGAAATATCCAAGCATTAGTAGAACGTTGCAATAACAAGGGTAAGCACTTTGTAGACAGATATAGCCATTATATGTATGAAAAACATTTGCGCTGATAAACGTGTGCCCATATAGCTATAATATATACAATTAGAAAAAAAATTGAATCTGATTTCCATTCCATTATTGAAGATATTTTATAAATTCAATACCCGTAGTTGATGATTAACCCAATAAAATTTGCTTTTTTAAATCGGATGAAAACCCGAGGAAATCGAGTAAAGGCCTATTCAGACCTGGGCGTTATTCGCTACCGCGAGCGATAGTGAAATCCGAAAGGTTATGCGTTAATTTCGCTGTTCACACCAGGGGCCTTACTCCCACCTCTTAAAGCAGTCATGTTTCAACCTTACCATTAAGTTTTGTAGCATCAAGTCAATATAGCAAGCTTAAAATAATAACGTAATACGATAGACGTCTTGATGACGTAGTATCAAATATTTCACACAATTCGCATACTTTTTCGTGACTTTTGACACTAAGTTTCATTGTTCCAATGTAAAATTTATGAAGATCCGTGCAGCCATCTCCTAAGGTAGTCATATTGAAAACTTACTATTAAATTTGGTTGACCGTTTTGTGTCGGTAGGAGTACGATAGTAAGTATGATTATTCTAAGCTTATTACAAAACGCTCCTGATTCATGATAGTTTCGTAAAAGGTGGGAGTAGGCCCCCAGAGTGGAAATCGCTACCGCGCGCGGTAGAGATATCTGTTGGCAACGGTTAGAGGGGCGAGGGCAGGAAGCATGTCGCTGCTACCTGCTCCCGCGTTGCCTGGTGGAACTAGTTTCGCCAAACAAGAGAAAATACCGCCTCACTAGGCGGTACAATTTTCGAAATTTACCCATCGAGTTCCGCGTAGTTTTTTTCGCTACCCACAGCTGTAGCGAATAACGCTCATACAGCGCTTTTAAAAGAAATACGATTTGAAAAATTTAATACCGACTTTCTCTTTCTAGTCACTTATTGGAGTATATCTCAAAAACTTCTGGACCGAATTTGATAAAATTTAAATAGGACCACACGGGAAACACCAGCTTTCAAACAAAAAATGAGAAATGAGAATTATGAGCAACCGAACCAAAATCATCAAAATCAATTTGGCGGAGTAATTGCATCAAACCGTACAAAAAAATATACGACTGATTTCAGAACCTCCTCGGAAAAAAATATTCTTTGAAGTCGGATAAATAACCAACATAAGTATTGCACTAAAAGTTGTTTGAATATAATAAGTTATTACATTCTTAAGTAATACGAGTATTACTTATTATTATAGTAGAATTACTTTTATGATATTATTACTGTGGTAGTATTATTTAGATAATAAGGATACTTTACTAGGTTTTTTGTGCATGAGACTGTCATAGTTACCAACATTTCAACCTACGCACTAGATTAATGTTTGCGCATTACGCTGTTCGAAGGGTTTTGTAGAAAGTGAAATAACTGGGTAAATGAGACCCAACCATCAATGTATCAATGATGTAACAAGCTCAGTACAGTGCCAAACAAAATGTTGGCTTAAACATGTAAGTACAGTGTGTAACAAAAATGTGTAGTAATACTAAAAAAAAATTATCAAAAAATAGAACCGTCTTCTACACAAAAAAGGGTGAAATATCTTGTTGAAGTCGGTACCAGGATAGTTCGAAAGTATCTTATTATCACAATATTGCGTGTATGGTACTGACTTCGACAAGTTATTTCACACTTTTTAGTGAGTGCTACTTACGGGATACACTGTCAATAATGATATCGTCAAGATAGGCGAAACACTTTTTAGTTATTGAAGTATAACTCAACAACTGCTTGACCGAGTCTGATGAAATTTATATGGCTCCACCACGGAAGTATACTCTATCAAAGAATGAACAAAATCGGTTCATAAGCGACGAAATTATCCGTAAACGCACATAAAAAAAATATACAGAAAAAATATATATACGATCGAATTGAGAAACCTCCTCCTTTTTGAAGTTGGTTAAAAACCACATAAGCAGAATCTTGCATACAATTGGGACCTAACTACTGCGTCCAAAGAAGTAGTCAACATTCCGAGTTATGAGTAACCAAAGTTTTTCTAATACTCAAGTTGGTTCATCCCTGAAAAACTAGGCCAAAAACGGCAATGACATCCAGAACGTAGACTAGGTAAACAAAGCAGGGCCTGAGGTGGGGTGCAGCGTGGGGGTCGCATACAGGGTAGAGGACGGAGGTGAATGAATACCGTGGCGTAGGAATTGCAGAGCGCATGAACCCCAACGAACTCCAAGATTAGGAATGTCTTGAATTTGAAAAATTGAACAACAAGGGCTGTCCAAGAAAGTTTCAGAATATTTTTCAACTTATGAAAAAATATATAATTAAGTGATTTAATTATGATACTTTGCCACGTCAATCCTGATTTATTATTATCCAAGGTAAAAAAAAAACTGACTTTGTACATATGCACACTTTTCAGTATTAAAACGTTTTGTTACACGCTGTTAATTTTAGTCCGAGTTGAATTTGTTTCGGTAACTTTATCTAAATGCAGACAGGCGGTTTTGTATGGTTTCACGAGAGGTACCCAAATCACTTGCCAGTGATATACTTATCGTGAAACAATACATACCTAAGTGAAACTTAGACTTTGACCTCCAGGGTGGCATTGCAACTGAAATAATCATGCGTTGCGCTTACTATCAAGCGCACGAGATGCTTGTGTCATCACTTGATCAAGATAAAAGTCATAGTGCTTTATAATGTGACATAATTATTATAATAACTCTTGGAATATGTACTATGGTCACTTATGTTCACTTCAAACACTTCCAAAACACTAGTTACCCCAGTAGAGATATAGTACATAATAGTGTATAAATTATAAAAAAGTTGTAAGAACAGTTTTGTTTTATTATGTTTTTTAACCCTAACTTAAAAAATGTGTTAGGAGATTAATATCGTTTAATATCTGCCTGTTTCTTTGTTTAAGGCGCCGCGCCCGTAGCTCCGAAACCAGTGGAAACATTTCAATACGGTTTGTTCATTTGAAGGAATGTTTTTGAACAATATTCCATAGCCTAGCCGTGTTTGATTGAAATCGACTCAAGACAATCTTTTCTAGCCTAGCCGTGTTTGATTTAAACCTACTCAAGACAGGCTTCCCTAGCCTAGCCGTGTTTGATTTTTTAAATCGACTCAAGGCTAACTTCTCTAGCCTAGCCGATTAGTATTTTTAAATTTAATTTTTTCCATAGGTCTTCATGTAGGTACATGATTTGAGTAAAAATATTTTTATCTGATCAGCCTTGCCCTCCTCTTTATGTTGCTGGAGGATTATCCACTTATTACAAGATAGTCTATAATAAAACTTCAAAGTTTTTATGGAAGTAGAAAAAAAATCTACTTCCATAAAATGCTACACTATCCAAAGCCAAGGCGTGTAGAAATACAGTAAAACGTTTCTTTTATTATAAATTAGATCTATACATGAACTATTTTTTAACACCCCAATACAAATACGTAAAACGCTTCTCTAAGCGTTTTCTTCCATTTCGTTCATGGCGAATGATCTAAAGAGCTCTTTAATCTTATTCCTTCCTCACCATTCCGATCCCGAACTACTCGTTCCGGCCTAGCGTTGCATTCATATACTATTCAAAATTTCTTATCACGAACCAAAAAAATTGGCAGTTCCTACCTCTGTCGTGTAAGTAAATTGTGGAATGAGCGTTCCGACGTACGTATTTCCTTGCAGTTATGACCCTGGGTAGTTCAAACGGGGCGCGAAAAACCATCTCTCAGGTCATCATATTTACACCTATCAGATTTTAATTTATTCTTAGACTGTTAAGAGAGATAAATAATAACTAATAAATAAATAACTTAGAGCTTAACACTGTTGACTGTTTGTAGAGAGTCACGAGATTGTATTGTTTGCAGATGACACTTCACTGTTATTTAAAATTAAAAGGCAGTTATTAAACTATGACGATGTTAACAATGCATTAGCTAAAGTTGTGAATTGGTTCAATACAAATAATCTTCTCCTCAATGAGAAGAAAACTAATTGTATAAATTTCTCGACACCAAATGTGAAACAAGTAGAATCCAATATACAATTGAATGGAACAGGGTTGGACCTTGTGGAGTCAACGGTCTTTTTAGGAATTACTATAGACGCTAAACTGCAATGGGGTCCCCACATAAAAAAAATGTCTAGTAGGCTCAGTACAGCGGCTTATGCTGTTAAAAAAAATTGACTATTAACTTATGTAGACACAGCTAGAATCGTTTATTTTAGTTATTTCCATAGCGTTATGACTTATGGCATACTGCTCTGGGGATGTTCTGCAGATATTAATTCTATTTTTATACTGCAAAAAAGGGCTATACGAGCGATCTACAGTTTAGCTCCCAAATTAGACAGAAGTTTAAAGACATAAAAATTCTAACTGTTGTCCCTCAGTTTATCTATGAAAATCTAATGTATGTAAAGAAAAACATTAGCAGTTTTGATAAAAGGAGTGATGCTCATTCCATCAACACGCGAAATAAGCACAAGCTATCCGTACATGTAACGCGTCTCCACAGAATAAGTCATTCTTTTATGGGACAATGTATACGATTCTATAATAAAGTTCCCAATGTTATCCGAGATTTGCCTATTAATAAGTTTAAAATTACTATTAAAACTAAACTCTGTCAAAAAGGTTATTACAAAATTTCGGATAACTTGGAGGATAAACAGCATGGGACTGATCACTCCAGAATCTATCTACTCGTGTACTAATATGTCAAAGTGTAGCGTGTCTTGCCCTACTGATACCATTATTATGTTCTCTTTTGTAAGGCAACACACTGGAGCTAACATTTGTAGTACCTAAGTAAAAACATTGTAAAAACATCTATATAAAAAGAATGGCCCCGAGTTTCTTGCCGCTTCTTCTCGGTAGGCTCTATATATATTTTGGAACGTGGCGGTAATCTTTAAAGTACGTTATAATGAAAAATTGACGTTCATAAGTGCGTCTTTGATGTCTAAATTGAAGAAATGATTTTGACTTTGACTTTGCCAATGAATTAATGATCATTCAGTCGAAGGTGGTTTACACCTATATCTAAAATGGTGACTGGCTTTCAAGGACAGCTGCCGGAAAACACCGTTGGTACTTAGGAGCCAAGAAGAAGTTTTCAACCAACAAGTCGAAAATAATTGCCAAACAGGTGATCTCTTAGCTTTATATAATGGTTGCAGCGAATGAAGTAGGTATAGATTCCTACTAAAAATTTATTTTTCAATTTTAATATACTATACTACACTATATATATTTGCCTACTATGCATGTTCCGTTGGCTCAGTTGGTAGCGACCCTGCCTTCGATACGTGCGGTACCAGTTTCGACCCTTTGGCTGGGACAAGTATTATTGTGACACATACAGGACACATGTAATCCTAGTGCGAGAGTATGAGTTAAATGATTTTTATCAAAGATTGCTTAAAAATAATTTCATAAATTTTAAACTGACATGGTCACTAACACAAGTATTAAATTTAGAAACGGGATATTTACAATGTATTGTATTTATTTTGAGCTCTTGATGTTTCAGCACTGTTAACAAATAGTTAAACGGCTAAACAGTTTACTCGTTAAACAGTTTACTTCCTATACTACGAGTATATACTAGAATATTTGTTTAAGAGTAACCGATCTAAATTCAGCCTGAGCTCGTAAAATATTTCTTTAAGAAATTTCACTGCAAAATCAAATCAAATTAAATCATTTATTATTTATAGGCCTACGTGGGCACTTACAAATTGTCATTTACATTTATTTTTTCTTAAATCTACAACCGGCTCGGAACGCGACCACGGCAGAAGATCCGACGAGAAACTCAGCGGGCTTGTCTTTTTAAATTTTTTTTATCGCCAATTTCTTAATTTGTATAGCAATTGTACTTTTATTATAAGCTCCAGTATGTAGCATTACAAAAGAGACCATAATAATGGGATCAGTAGGGCAAGACACGCTGCATTTTGACATCATAATACATGAGTAGGTAGATCCTGGAGTTAAGAAGAAGGGAAAAGGCATAGAACTTGCAAATGAAGAGAGATGGATATGTGCGTTGCTAAGAAAACATAAATATAGAGATATGCAAAACATTGCACTAGAATTTAATGTGATATCTCATTACAGTTTAGCTGGGGTGATATCACTCGAAACATCACCAATGTTCTGAACATTTGCATCCGCATACTCGTAACATCACGCGAGATGTCCCGTACCGTACATTGCACTGACATAAACACAGGAGATGTTTATGTTACACATTCCGTAAGCATAAGTTATTCATATGCACGATATATTACAACATGTGATTTTCCTTTCATTCTATTAAAAATATACATAAGTACCTACTCAAGTATAGGTCTTCTTCTTCTTCGTTTCTACGCTCTTGACAGAGCGGTCGTGGTCGTCACTTTAGATTGTGTAACATCGCATCGGTGATCGCCCACGCGATCTTGTGCCTTCTACTCTGCCCTGGACAACTAGACGTTTCGACTCGTCACCGGGCAGTGCCACGTGCCAAAGAAAGTAAGAATACGATGCCTGTACTATAAAAGAACGACGCTATAGGTACCTATTTTGTTGTGAGTTGATTTTTCTTCATACATAGCTCTGGGAAAAAGAAACAGTAGATAGTAGATACCAAATTCCATGGAAGCCCATGAGTTACAGCTACAATGCAATACAAATCCGAAACTACCATGCTGCATTGAGTTCGGCCACAGGCCACATTTGTTTTGTGTAAACTGCAGTGCAAGTATCGTAATAGTCGTCAAATTTGTCGAATTGATCGATAAAAAATCGTATCGCCTCTAGCAAGTATGGATATCGACGACTTAAACGATCGTCAAATTGTCGACAGTATATCGATTATTAAGACTTGCTTGCATTCCACAATGCGTCCTTCTATCATTTGAAGATTTCTACGAGCATTTCGCTCTTTTAGGATCAAAAAGAAGTCCGCAGTCTATTATTATTGAATACTAGCTGCGCCCCGCGGTTCACCCACATGGTGATGGATGATGACGATGTTGATGAAAATCCTATGTGTTAATTCAGCGCCCCATCTACCTCCATGCCAAATTTCATCAAAATTGGGCCAGCCGTTTGAGCGTAAGAGAATAACAAACATCCATTCATACATAAATACAAACTTTCGCGTTTATAATATTAGTAAGAACAAACGCAACTAAACAATAGGTATCCCCATTCCCGTCGCCTGTCGATATTTTCAAAATTCAAATTAAAAAAGAAAGATTATCTCAAACGTAATTTAACAGTTCCATGCTAGGATTATCGTTATAATCGTAAAAGCTTATCGAATGTATCTACCGATCGCTTAATTTTGTTACTTACTTGCAATGATTGACACAAGATCGATATAGCCAGTTTTTTCGAAGTACCTATGTCTAATTCAAGACTCAAATTTATCGATCGATACGTTCGGTACTTGCACTGCTGGTTCGGCTAACTTCAGTCTGTTTCATTTTGCGCAGTATGCCACGTAGTGGTGTAGTTGTGTTCGGCGCTCGAGTGATGCATGATGCCATAATATCACCCTCTCACGTGATATCACCAGTGTAATATTGATTGCATCACCTACACATGTCTTAAAATTACACGTTAACTACTCAATTAAAGTAAATTATTTTATATATAGGCTTAATAATCACGGCTATCATTCAGCTGATGCTTTGTGCAGAAGTTAGAATTAACTTTATTTTATGGCATTTGGTCACAGACTAAGTAATAGTATATCTAATGACCCAAACAAATAACTTTACTGAAGACAATTTTTAAAGTAGACAACCGCCTCACATTACTCAATCTACAAAGCCTGGCAATTAAGAGCATTAAAATGAAGCAAAAATCTTCGCGGCGCCAAATCGCTTCAATGCCATCCTACTTGCCAAGTAAAACATTTACGTTTTTGTCCGCTTCTTCCCCAAGGTCTTGCTTTTGTTTCATATGTCCATTGTAGTTCTAGTCGTAAACAAAGTCAAGTAAAGAGTAGGAAAATACCTTCCCGCACAAACGCCTGTGTATAAATCTAAAGCAAAATGTTGATGCAGACTGCACCCATTTAATCGAAGTGGCTCCGAGTTTTGTAAAGTAAACATGGTATATATACCTACCTACACTGTTTTATACCCAGTAATATAGGCATATAATAACTTTTGTTCAAATAGCATATTAGGTAGAGGTATTAGAATAAATGCATGTGGGATCCTAATTTAGTAACAAAAACACTGTTCAGTTCACAGCTTAAGTATTAGCATTTCCCATTACATTGAAGTCATAAAAATCGACTAGGCTAGAAAGAGTGCGTAAAATAAAGAGTAGGTACCTATATACTTCTGACGTAGCAATGAGGTACTTCTTCGTACAAAAGAATGTATTCTTCTTGTCCCCATACCAGTCAAGAAGGATTGGCGTCCTGTGGAGAACCAGCCAAAAAGCCAAAACGATCATAAGCAAATCTTTTGACAGCATGGGATGTGGATGGGAAACTTATATTGTGTAACCGTCTGAAAAAGGAGGGTAAGGTACGTGTGTTTTACATCTATTTGTATGTTTGTTTGTATCGATTGTCAGGATCGTTCAACTGCCTAAACGGCTTCTTGGATTATGTTATGATTATAATTCTATTATATTATAGTAAAGTTAGATTATAAAAAATAAAGAAAGTTAGATTATAGTAAAGTTTGTCTAAGGCATGCGATTAAGATATGTAATCTATATACCGAAAATGTATCAATATAACGGCTTTATTCCACCATATTGCATTTCCAATTAAATAAAAAGTGACCAAATCCTATCCAGTATCAAAATATATAACTTTTCCATCTTCCATCAACAGAAGAGGTATATTAAAGCGATAAAATTAAATAAAACATTATTACATAGGTACCTAAATGGGTTGTCTGGAAGAGATCGCTCTGAGCGATAAGACCATTCTTACACCTAGTTTTTATGAGTATTATTTTTAATAATTGATTGATTGATTGATTGATTGATAAATGATAAATGTGGTGTCTCAATAAAGTGTTATCTATCTATCTATCTTCATCTCCTAAATACTTAAGTTTATCTAATCAAATGACAAGCAGTTCACATAAATATAAGAAAACGCCTCCCAATAACAGTTGCAGTGTCACTCAAAGTTTCAAAAAAGTACAATCTGGCACTGCAGTAGCGCTATGTGTTAATCCACATAGATATTACTATATATTGGGAATTAATCCAGTGCCTCATCTATGTAAGTACGTATTACATTTTTATCCAAATCCGTTTAGCAGTTTTTGCGTGATTGAGTAATAAACATCCATACATCCAAACATCCAAACTATTAAGAATATTATGTGATGATAGATAATTAAGATAGAGATTTTTACTTCTTAAAAAAATACTCTATGATAAATTAAAGGTAACTTTTGACATTCAGTACATATATATAATTTACTCTATGTTCAGATCTACACAATCTTTCAATCAATGTCATGACTGTTTACACTTTTCTTAACCTTTATTACATGCTCAGTTTAACTTACTAAAATCTTAAGTAAGTATATCAATAATGGTTTGACCTACCCTTATTTTCATGTACAATTTTACCAAAAATCTTCCGTGGAACTATACAGATGAAACGTTTCAATATTGCAATGTTCACGAAGCTTGTAAAATCATGGCCAAGGACACAGAAAAGATGGTATGTCGTGCCAAAGTGCCTACTTATTTCGTAATTGATGGGCGATCATAAATTATATCTGTATATTGCTACATCTCTTACAGGATGTCCGTAAAAAATCCGCCGGCAATTCCAGACTGCGGTCCGGATACGGGAGACAAGGGTATATGTGCAGTGGATCCTTGTGATTTCGAAAAAGGCTTTGAAGAGCCCCGAGTGGTCATCGTTGGAGCTGGGATGGCAGGGCTCTCAGCTGCTGCCAGACTCTCACAGAGAGGCATAAATAACATCGTTGTCCTTGAGGCTTACGAAAGGTGATTTTCCTGTGATGATTTAATGTTAGTTTATAGTAATTTTCCATGTTTCTTTATGTTAATACATGTTTAACATGTTTCTAGACCAGGAGGACGCATACACTCGTGCTGGCTTGGCGACATCGTTGCAGAACTCGGCTCACATTGGAAACCTGACGACACCTGTTTAACGCATCCAGTTTACCTGATGTCAGCTACCGAAAACCCGCCACGGCCAGGCGTTCCTGGTTCTGAGCACACCAGAGGTCTGTTTAATAGAATAGTAACCGGAAGTATGCCATTTCCACCCACCGTAACGGCCTATCATAAATTTCGCCAAATCGAAGAGGAAGCGGCAAAAATATATTGCCTCGGAGGGAGTAAACAACAAGGTTCACTTATGAATTTCATAAGTCTGAGAATCCAACAGGAACTACACGAGTACCCTGAAGAGCAGCAGCATGACGCGGCGAGAATAATGTTCGGGCTATCGCACATGCTCAGTGCGCGTTGTGGAGATGACACAGCGATGCTATGTGCTGATCACTTCGGCTGTTTCATGAACATGCCCGGCGGTGAAGTTAGAATTCCGTTAGGATTGGTCGGTATCCTGGCTCCTTTACTTCGCCAAATACCAGAGGGAGCGATTCAATATTGTAAACCTGTAAATTGTATTTACTGGGGAACATCTCAGAAGGCTGGCCATAGAGCAATCGTTTACACAACTGACGGTGAAGAATACCCTGCTGATTACGTCATCATCACTGTGTCTCTTGGAGTCTTAAGTATGAACGCAAACAGACTGTTCTGCCCTGCATTGCCAGCATCTAAAATAGATGCGATGCGTTGTTTAGGATTCGGATATTGTAATAAAATTTACTTGGAATACTGTCGACCTTTTTGGTTCTGGCATAAAGGCAACTTGAATTTTAAGTTTTGTTGCAATGAGCTATGCGACAGGTGTGACTGGACTCGAGGAATTACAGCCATAGAAGTAGTGCCAAATAGCAAGCATGTGATTTGCGCGTGGGTCGTTGGAGCTGAAGCTATGACGATGGAAGGGCTTTGCGATAAGGACGTGGCTGAAGGTATCACTGAGATATTGCGTATGTGTACCGGGAATGAATTTATACCGTATCCAATGACAATACTTCGATCGCACTGGATATCAGATCCATTCTTCTGTGGTGCGTACTCTTATGACTATAATTGCACAGACGGACAGGCGCAGAGGGCGCTGGCGTGTCCTTTACCAGGACCGAGTGAACCGATTCCGCCCATCCTTCTATTCGCTGGCGAAGCCACGGTGCCAGGTCACTTTGCTACAGTTTCTGGGGCCAGACTGAGTGGAGTGAGAGAAGCGGAACGTGTAGTAAACTTAACAATTCAGTACAATGGACCTCCGTTACCAAATCTGCCCTCAAGTAATGAAACTGTAAAGAAAAAGGAAGCTGAACCTGATGATTAACTCAATTTTGTTACCCATGTCTGTCTTTTTATGTTTTGTGAGAGCCAAGTACAAACTTACGCAATCTTTATTACGGTGCTTATTATATCCATCTCTGAGTATTGTTTGCGAAACTACCACGTTATCTGTGGACGAAACTTTCGCACTATTGTAGGTGTAAAGTTCGCTTTGGTACAGTTTGCAACTAAAATGATTCATATTCTCCTCGTCATACTGGCTAATTCTATGTTACCGTATATTTTCGTACTGCAACACGTACAATACACTTATTTCCACGTTTCCGTTGCGATAATTTTTACCCCTTTTGTGTTACCAAGGGACAAGACATTCAACTGACGTTAGGCACCACGTCCACCCATTAAGAGACTCCGCGTAAGTAAGTACGTAGTGGTTAATAATTTTTAAACACCTACCTAAGAATGTCGTACAAGGCGACTAAAGTCTCGTAGGCAGATAAGTGCGCCTAGTAGTCAGCAGTCAGCGTTGTGCCAAAACCCTATTACAAAGTTGTCGGTTAGTGGTAAACACTATATGAAATTAATTTCGATAGTGGTCACTAGCTAAACAAATAGTTTCGCTATAATTGACCCAGTAGGAGGTAGGAGGTAGTAGGAGGTAGGAGGTAGTAGGAGGTAAGAGGTAGTAGGAGGTAGTATTAAAAATGAATCTAAAGTGCAGCGTGGCACTGCACTGTGCTCGTATTCTGAGAACACTGCACTAAAATAATAGCGTTTGCACACTAAATACTGCTTGGATGTTGAATATGGATCACTTGCATTACCGCAGAATAAATAATAGTACCGTAGGCTTATTTCCCCTTATTAGGGGAAATAAGCCTACGGTATATAGGATCCTGATGGAACTATCCCTGATGGAATAGTTCCATCAGGGAATAACTGCGAGCTTTTTATACGCACAGCCATTTTATTAAAATGGCCGCTCGCAGTCGTTGCATCCCGTTATCATATTTCTCATATCTGACCCTGGAGTTGTACTCATAAATATACATATTATATCCTTTGACGAAATCATTCAGCATTGGATATAAGAAGAGAAGTCTAACTGATATTCGCGCTCGAGCAGCGCGCACATAGCCGTCTCTCACGGACACGATATCTCAGAACGGTTGGGAACAGTGCGAGATCGAGTGCCTTCCGCTTCAGTCACGCATTTAGTGATGTTTTTTTCAATGAGATTAACTATGAGAGACGTTTTACCCCTTGAATATGAAGTTTAAACATGGCAAATTTTATGCTATGCCTACATAATACGGCTATAGTACACAACTCACATAACGACATTAACTACACTGACAAAATTAAAAGAACACGAAGATATATGAATCCTAGTAGTCAGAAAGGGATCAACATATTATTAACAACGTTCGCCTGTGGCTGATCAGCCGACCTCCAATGACAGCCTCGTTCGCTGTGCCGCTCGCTTCTTATCTCGTTAGCGTGGATGGCGAAGCGGCAATGTCGCATTTTAAATTCAGATACATTTTTTTGTCATTTTTGATAGATAAAATAGAAAAACAATACTTACAAATGAATACATCATTCTTGTTTTTAAAACTAGTTCCAGTATATGTTCTGCAGTTTCTGAACACATAAGAAGGCATTTTTTCCTAAATGTTGGATACGCGCTGCATCATTGCCAGACAGGCTGGAACTAAGATGACTCGAGACAACTAGCTTGTGTTGATGTCGTCAAGCCGTTCGCAGTAGGGCGTATCTACCTGCGTTTATATGTAATATCATTGGTTATTTATGCAAATACTCCTATGGAGCAACAAAAAATTGTTCTTATATTCTACTTTTGGATTATGGCCCGACTTCTTTCTCTGAGTGGAAGGCTCTAGTACCATAGTAGTGGGATCATAATGGGCTGATTATGTATATTAAAAAACAAGTGCATGTAGGTAAAACAACGGCGAGATAATTTACTAAACTGTTTCGAAGCGCTAGAGATTTTTATAGGTAACGGTTAAAAATATTAAGATAACGTTATAGCTTGTTTCAGGCGAACTGAGCTAAGATTGATACATAGAGATTTAATAAATTGATAATGACATTAAAAATGAATTAATATAGTTATTAGTAGTTTTTATTTCCAATCTTCCTGATTTATTCTCAACAATCAATCACACAACTAGATACGATTGCCACTATTAGAGTTATTTACGCAAGTAAGAGTTGATGACCCTAGCACCACCACCGAGTTTAGGTATGAAAAGAGAGGTACATACCTACATGAGCATGGCCTCTGTACTTGTTTATTTTGTGCCTTTGTGCTGATTTAGGTCATCGAAATATGTTACAATTTCAGACGATAAAACTCAACAGACGCGGATCCAGCCCACAAAAAAGGCTGTGGTCACAGCCATCAGCCAAGTGCGAGTCGGAGCATGAACTCTCTCATGATCGATAAGATCTTATAGTATCAAGTAGCTTGCCTGATGTCAAGCGTCACGCCTGCCCATAACAGTCCAGTGCCATTCAGAATCTTGAACTGGGTACAACATTTCAAACCGTGCATGGCAAAGCACTGCGCTTCTTACTCGGAGATATAAGATGTTCTTACTTAGTAATTTCACTGGAAACAACAAAGGATATTAAATGATGTCAAATTAAATTTAAAAGGAGATTTCTTTTTCGCGAAAACGTTAATTATTTCTCAAATGGATATCCAGGTTTTGTATATGTGTGTCGAATATGAATGTGTGACGTCTGATGTCTGTGACATCAGACGTCATCGAAGTCTTTTAGGGTTGTGGGCATGACCATCGTGCCCACAACGGTGGATCCGCGCTTGCAAGTCAATAACTTTAGTGTGAAAGAGCAACAAACATCCATTCATCTATCCGAAGAGAAATTATTTTACATTAATCGTTACATAAAAATTAAAACGACAAATCACATTTAATATTATATCATACATAACGAATGTAATATATTACAACAAAGAAAAATAACATTTATTTCGTATATTAACTCTGACCAACGCGCCTCTCCAAATATCCTTTTTGAATTAGACTGTACCGGACCCTTTTACAATTCCACATTTACACTAAAACCTTTACATTTGGGCAGTACCTTTGGGTTTTATAATATCTCGACCAAATAGGATTATGACCCTTTATTACATAAGGCTTTCTATTGAAGGCTTCGCGTGATAAGTACGCAGAGTTATAGCCGTCAAATAATAAGTAAGGATTAATGTGTTTACGTTGCTCAACTACCCGAATGAATCGTAGATATAGCTCAATTTCTATACCTATAAACATAATTTTAACGGTTTTTTGTCTATCTATATATATATAAAAGAACCCCCATTTCTCCTGGCCACGCTATAACTTGTGAACGCATGGAACCATCTCGCTAGTTCTTTTTTGTTGTGTTAATTATTTTTAGAAGGAGAAAGTTCTTATGAAAGAAAGCCCAATAAAAGACGGGAGGTTAAGGCGAAGCCGAAGGCCGAGTCTTCTACGTGAACGAAGTTGCGGGCAGCCGCTAGTTATATATAAAACAAAGATTCGTTAGTTACGACATTTATAACTCAATCGACCAGTTTTTAAAAGCGTAAAAAGATAGCGTCATTGATGTTTTGAGTTGATAGGTGTATAAACGCTATTGTGAGCTCTTACACACGAGCGGCATGTTGCCAACGGCAGCCGCCGACACGTCGACGGCAGTTGTTGACGCTTCCGCGGCAGCCGTAGACTTTCTAACTTTAAAGATCAGCGGCGGCCATCGTCAGCACGCCACAACTGCAAGTGTCGCTGTAGGTCGACGGCTGCCGCCGACGCGTCGACGACTGTAGCAGTTATCTCTGCCGTTGGCAACATGCCGTTCGTATGTAAGAGCACCAAGGAGTCTGGCAGACCGCCTGAAACAGACTGCAATCTACCGACGTTGGTTGGCCATTGCCATTTATTTTTTTTTGTGTTTTTCGATTTGTCATACCTCGGGGAAGGACATAGGATACTTTTCATCATCATCATCATCATCCATCACCAGGGGTGGAACCGCGGGTCGCAGCTAGTATTACATAGAGTATAGTGGAAACTAAACTAGGCTCTACCTGTCCAACTGAAGAGGATGCAGAATGAAAAATTGCTCCCAACAGATAAAAACCGTTATGTATCGATCGACATTAGTTTTATTCATACATCTTTTGTTATATATATATTTTGTGTGAAACCACATGAATGTGAAATCAATTGGTAAAATGATGTGATTTTATTTACCTTATCAACTCAATTCAAAATTTTTATAGTATTACTTTTTAAAGCATTAACGAGGATGTGAATTTTTCTCTCTATAAGTTTCAATTCAAAATCCAATCAAAATTCTAAATATTATAGAGTGTATTACTAGAGTTAAATAAATTAAATTCAATGAGGAGTAATATTATCGCAGTTCCTCGGGAGCTTTTTTTATTAGAATCGGTGACGCAACAAGCAATTCGCTGATGTAAAGCGTCCCGCTTACCCATCAGTTTATTAGCATTCATCAGAATTTTAAATTACAACAGTCCAAAACCCTGCATCACAATGCACTTCGCTCGTCACGCTGACATCATTATAAGATGTTAAATCTCTTGTCCTATATTTTCGCTGAAAACGTTGCCAATCAAACCAAAAGTAATGTATACCCACTACTGACTTAGCCCTGGCGAAGGCTCTACAAAAGTACTATAAGTCTATAAAAGTCTCGTACTCTTTAAATCGGGATAAGAAGTAGCATATGATAAACCTACTATGAGTAATTAAGCTACTCGTATCTCCATTCCCAATTGCATCTAAAAGTTCTCTCTGTTAGCGGGCAATTCACTTTTTAATTAGTTTGTGGCGAGGCTGGATTATTCGTATTGATTATGTGATTCGCGACATTTGTACTAATAATATTAGTGTAATAGTACCTACCCTAAATGTATAGTTGGAAAATTTATTGATTCAGGCGTTACTTTGCGGAAATCCATTATCAAAAAACGATATTAAAAAAATTTCAGCGGAAGTGTCACTAAATATTTTTTAATATCGTTTTTTGTATAGTTGGACTTTGTCTTTGAAGCGAGGGGTCCTAGTTTCGATTCCTTGCCGGTGCAAATGTTTGTATAATGAGCGGAAAGTATTATTATAATTTTGCAACAATTAGTATACTAGCGACTGCCCGCGACCCTATTCACGTAGTAGGCTCGGCCTTCTGCCATAACCACCCATAATTACTTTTTTTTATTGTAAGAACCTACTACGAAGTATTAGAAAACATTTAAAAAAAGTTGAATGAAATCGGTAAAGCCGTTTTCAAGTTATAGCGTGACCTGGAGACATAGGGGCTCATTTTTATATAATAGATCTTTAATATGAAAAACGAGATTCACTCACGTAACAAAGTCAGATCTTTCCGACTATAGTTTCAACCATATCCGTTGGTATTTTTCAAGGAGAGTGCAGGACGCTCGCGGTTGCGTCTGGCTTCGCACTCAGTGCGATCTGAAGCAGTAGTCAGAAAGATCTGACTTTTTCCGTGAGTGAATCCCGTTTTTCATATTAAAAATTGTATAAACCACGTTAGTTTTCATAATATAATAGATATGTTATAGCAATTTGCAATTTGTTTGAATCACTACCTACATACGTTTGTGTTTTAAGCAAACTTGGTCATTTAAAGATTATTTTTCATGTCACGAACCACTAAATTAATTCGAATTTAAACGAAATAACCTAGTATAGCTACAAAATTTAAAAATATCTTGGCATAATTTTGGCGTCAGAATGGCTTATGTGTAATGAATGGTAGGTATGAAATTTCTACAGTATCTAGACCAGAAACAAAGAAGACAAATTACAAGACGCAAGTGCAAGCATGACCTAACCGAGCTTGGTGTCCATGCCAGCTGGCAATGGCGTTACTTCTTCAAATTAATACGCAATACTAATAATTTTATAATGTTTATATATATTTCTAAACGTCAACTCGGAATTTATTTCCTTTGTTGAATTCTCTTTTACTGACTTAATTATTGGTGATTAAACTTCTGCCTGAATCGTTCTTTCCCCTCAGTGCCTGTATATTCTGCCTTCAAACAGCAATGTTATTGTTTAAGGCAGAACCTAGTAGCATTACTATTTTTGAGTTCTACTGTGGCAATGCATTGCGCCGATTACTCCGCTGAGACCTCCCAAAAGGATCTAAAGGGGGCTTCTACATTTGACATTATTCGTTGAATGACACCCATATTACTATTCGTCTTGGGTCATGCACCCAATGCATAAAACGAGTAGAATTTACAAATTGAGCTCTGTCTGTGATAACAGTTATGGAACTGTTATAGGGACAAGGCCGACAGTTTGTCTGAGGATGAGCCCTTAATGCCTTAATTTTTGTTACCAAACTATTACTTTTCCCAAAAAAACTAGGCTTAAGTCGGTTATTCTCCACGGACAGGCTGATTGAGTAATTTTCCGATGTGTTTGCACTCGGCACTGGCTAGGCACGTGGTGGTTTGAAGTGAGGCCATTAAACGACCGTCTTCCAGTACGGCCTTAGTACTCGCGGATGGACTGAAGTTCTCCTAGAAGATATAATAATTCCTATATTTAAGGTATACACTTGGTTTAGAGTAGGTAGTGTTAATATTGGTTGATTATTTGATCTTACATCGCCTCGTATACCTACTGGAATTTGAATTTTCTATTACATAATATGTCTATGTTATCATGCGAGAGAGAGATAGGCCATCCCTAGGGTAGTGACCACAGTGATGACATATTACGTATTACCACCGAGTGTATTGACACTCGGTGGTATCGTTTATCTTTAAAAGTCCCGCCGTACCACCAGGGGTACGTTATTATAACCCTATGCTGGCAAAAACTACCTTGAAATCAAGTCATCAAATTAATTAAATCAAAAAGCCAGCAAGATGCATGGACATTGTGAGTGACTACTGCGTGCATCAGATACTTTTTGGTTAATACGAGTATATGGATATATATTCATCATCATCTCAGCCGTAGGACGTCCACTGCTGAACATACGCCTCCCCCATAATTTTCCAAAAAGACCGGTTGGAAGCGCCCTGCATCCAACGTCGTCCTGCGACCTTTATCAGGTCGTCTGTCCACCGTGTCGGTGGACGACCTACGCTGCGCTTCCGGCCCCATCGGCCATCTGTTCTGCGCGCTATGTGCCCTGCCCACTGCAACTTTAACTGGCTAATCTTATGGGCTATGTCGGTGACTTTCGTTCTACTACGGATCTCCTCATTTCTGATTCGATCACGTAGAGAAACCCCGACAGGGCTATCTCTCCATAGATCGTTGTGCGACTTTGAGCTTACTTATGTGACCCATAGTAAGAGACCACGTTTCAGTGCCATAAGTCATCACTGGTAACACACATTGATCGAAGACTCTTTTCTTGAGGCACTGAGGTATTTTTGACGAGAAGACTTCGCAAAGTTTCCGGAACGCTACCGATATATATATATATTGCATTATTATTATTATTCGCTGGTGCAAATATGCCAATCTTGATGGAGATTACAATATATTAGGTCCATTTGAGGTAGAAACTTTGGATCGCAGGCTCTAGGCGCATACGAAATATTTAGAGACTTGGCCAAACGTTTGGTTCACGCATGATGCTGGCTCATATTTTGCACAAAAAAATATCATAGCTATTCAACGTTGGAATGCAGCCAGCACTTTTTTATTTAACAAATGGTTTACTAAGTGGTTTGAGTGTTTTTGTTATCAATGTAAATTATTTTGTGTTTTAAATTTATTTAACTCCAAACTAAATAAATCTTATATGTATATATTATATGAGCGGTAGGGTCAAGAACTCTTGATTAGAGATTAAACGAATTTTCATACATCTAACTCTCTACTGTTTCTGTCTACTGTTTTGCATGTGCTCGGTGCCGATGACTACTACATTGAAACATGTCACACATCACAATAAATGTATAAGAAACGTCAGTTTTATATGAACCAAAAAAAATGAAAATTAATCCGATCAAAGTGGCTTTATTTCCATTAAGGAGGATTAATTGGCTGATAGACGGTGAATAATATGTATAATTAGCACTATGATGATATATAACCTCATGTAGGTATAAGCTAGTTACAAGCCAGTTTCCTGGCCCCCAAATAACGAGCGTCCAACGTGGCCGCACCGCACAGAATACATTCCACGGATTAGAGTCCGCTCGAATAAATTTCGTCCTTTCCCCCCCATCATTGCCGTTTTCGGCCCACGCAATCCCGAATCTTTATTGTGATGCCGAAAATATACACTCGTGTACCGACGAGAGTTTTATAAATAATTGAACCCAGTCCTTGGAACCCGGTTACGGAATTACAATTGTTGTGACGAGCCCTTCGACTCGTTTCACTGATTTCAACAAGAAAAGGCAAAATATGCTCTGTTTGGAACCTCTATATGAGGTGTCAATGCAATAAGGACCTACGACATGGTGGGGTGTCCAAAATGAGGTTATTTTCATAGAAACCATCACATTGTGCAATGGTGCCGTTAAAATGGAAAACATAAATTGAGTAGGTATATATTATAGCAGACTTGCACTACTGGTGACTTTGGTGATAGTGTTGCGTATGATTTTTTCCGCAGAAAATCAGATCATGAAATCAGCTTTTAGCTAAACATTAAAACTTAACCAGATATCTTGTCCAATACTCAAAACGTAAATTGTATTTTTGATTGTAGACTACCCTAAACAACCTCAATATCAGTTTATAATATTTGGGTTTAATTTAATTGTAAAATTCACTTACAGTTTTATGATAAATTACTTTAGGTACCTACCTTGCCAGCTGGACTGATTTACATACATAGGTTTAGATTAACCGAGGATTAACTAAATATACCAAATATCCTTCCCAGGTTTACAGGAACCCCACAATAACTAGATTTCCTGCGCCTCTAACTCAATTAAGGGCAACGCGGCTACGAGGTGGTATATGTAAGGCTTTATTTAGCCGCAACCATTTTTCAGATCAACGAGCAGAACGGTACATTAGTTTCAATAATATGTCAAATCTTCTACGTTCAGGATCAGGAGGCGTGTGGTAGGCTTCTTTTGCTTACATTAGAAATTATGTGTGGCAATCGGTAATTTGTCTTCTCTTATACGCAAATAATCCTATATGTTGCTATGCTGTTAGAACAGCTGGACACCAAAAAATGAAATACATGTATGTATTACATACATTTTCTTTTTTGATTCAGGTGTTACTTTGGCATCGAAAATCCATATTATTATGATATATTAAAAGACAAGTGCAATTTGAAAAAAATAGTATACTTCCCTTCTATTACTTTGGTAAAAATCAGTTGTTGGAGGGTTAGTCAAAAACTACTGAACCGAATTTCATAAAAGTTACATGAGACACACGGAAAGCACTAGCTTTCAAACAAAAAAGGATTTTGGTAATCGGTTCACCCAGTCAAAAGTTATGAGGTAACAAACATAAAAAAAATAAAAACAACAGGTGAATTGAGTACCTACTCCTTTTTGGGAGTCGGTAGAAAATATTTAACGGCGCTTGCGCTGGAAAAATGCTTAAGGCAGAGAAGCAGTGTGCACCGCCCTATCCCCATCAAACTAAAAAGACGAAATTGTGTGACTGTGTCTGTATGTTTGTTATTGTATGTGTATGTTCATCTTTACGTTCAAACGGCACTTTTCATCATCATCACCCACCACTTGGGTGAATCTGCGGGGAGCAATTTGTAAAATATATTGAGCAAAGCATATACAACTCACTCAACCAAAAACTTTTCGGCATTTTCAGGACATGTTGACTTTCCGAGAGCAAGAACGAGATACACTCTTTGAGCGGGGCACACGGCAGCATGGCAGAGGCCATAAGTATTTCCAGCGAAATCGTTGCTAAATATCCGCGCTTTATATCATATCTCTAAGTTTACTTTTATTTTTTCTTTCCACATGTTAACGTTTCGTGCAGAAACATTGAATATGATCTAGTAATTAATGTGTTTTTTAGGTTTGCCTGTTTTTATTTTTGGTTAAACTTGAAAAAGATACCCGGGAAAAGCACAATAAAGAAGAAGTTCCTGAGAGATCGTAGTAACCTCATATCACGTGAATGAAGTCACAGGTATATTACCTATATTGCACTAGCTGCGCCCTTCGGTTTCACCCGCGTGGTGATGGATAATGATGAAAGTACACTATGTCCTTTCCCAGGACCTATGTTCTTGGCTAATTTCATCGGTAAGGTAATGTCGTTCGTGATGCGATGACCATTTTTTAAAGTAGTAAAATTGATATTGTATGTTAATCTTAATAGATGTGCGTTCGAATAGATCACTTCTGAGCGTTTTAGCGAAAATAACGCTAAAAACGCTCACAAGGGGCGTTCGAATTGGAATTGCAATTTTTGACCCACGTCCCTAGCAGGGTTGTTTGTGATCGTCATTTGACAGCTATGTATTTGACAGCATAATCATGCACTTTTAGGTCTTATCGTCAGTTGAGCGTTCGAATAGGGTGTGGCCAAAAGTGGCAGAAATAATGTTTTAGAGCTTTACGAACGCTTTAACAAAAGAGCCATCAATGACAACGCCACCAATGCCCTCATAAGCTAAACGAACGCACCTTAGATTGTCATATGCCCTCGCGGACTTTTATTTATATAAGATACACAATTCCACCATACACCATGTTGTTATATTGCTAAGGTTAACTTTCTCAAAGGCAGTGTTTTCGTTGAAAGCTCCCATACGGCTTATTTTTTTACCTGTAACAAATACTTATCAGCCAATGTATACAAAAACTTGACAAGTTATACACTAAAACCTTCTTCAGAACTTCTCTATCCATTGGTGAAAATGGCATGAAAATCAGTGCAGTAGTTTTGACTTTATCGTGAACATACAGACAGACAGACGCGGCAGAGGACTTTGTTTTATAATATGTAGTGATTTACTTACATATTTTTTTCGAATTTGAAACACTAATTGAAGATTATTTTATTTGCACTAATGGTTCCGAAATGTAGAAACTTACTAAATATTCCCTGTACCATTACACATACAAAAATCGCGATGATTATACCCAGAGCCCAGTAAAGTACCCAGAAGCCCAATAGCAGTTGGCATCGTTCCCAGAATACTAACATAATTGTCCTGTTGAATGGCACTCATCACATTGATCCAGCTCTGATAAGTTAATAAATGTAAATGTCAACTTAAATTACATAAAAATATGAAAAGGATAGTCCTTGACCTCGTTCGCTCAGTCCGAATCCGCAGTACTACAATAATAATGGGCGAATAACTTCCCCTCCAAATGTATTCGATTCCCGCGAATTGATTGTACCTACAGTGATTGATGCCAGCTACTCGCCAAGAATCAGCCGACGCCGAAATCAAACTGACAAAGAACATTTTAATTTCAAGCTCTGTAATCGATAGGAAAACTCCGAGTCTGCCAATCATAATATTTATCCTAAGTGGCAGTAAGATAGAAGACTTATCATCGTTACACTCTCAAGAGATAATTAACTCTATATTTTACACCTCGAATACGGTTTTTCTCATTATCGCAAGGAATTTAATAAGTAGATAAGAATGTCTATGAAATGTCATTAGACGGGAAATAAAGTGAGGTTCACATCAGTCGTCGTGTCTTGTGTGTAATGCGAAAAGGAGCTTTGCGAGGGCATTAACACCGTCGCAATGTCGTCGCGGGGCGGGAGACAGCGCGGGTCCAGCTTTACTTTGCAGATGGCGGTATGCGGGAGCACGCAAGGATCCGGCGAGACAGATGCGTGACGCAGCGCGCAGGAGCGGCCCCCCGCCCCGCGCGGTGCGTGCTAGCTCCCCGCAGCCGCCTTTGGACACATCTCGTGACAGAAGGGTACACATCGATATTCGGTCCGCTCGGTGCGTAAAGCGGGCGGCGTGAGGCTTGAGGCGGGCGGCCAGGCGCTAGGCGCTAGGCGCTAGGCGGCGTGTGCGTGCTGCCGGTGCAGGCGGTGCGTGGTGCGGGCGCGTGTGCGGGCGGGGCGGGCGCGCCGCGGCCCGGGCGGCAGTCGCTCGGAGACCAGCGGGCGGCTCGCGTCACCCTGCGCTCTATCGGTGCACCGTTGCAACGTCGCGCTCGCGAACTCTCGTCCAGGTGCGCGACGCGTCCTCAAACTGTTCGTTGCACACGCCGGTGGCCACACGCGTACGGTTTTCATTCATCCCATAACAGTTTTCCACTTCGTTATTCTCCGGGCCGGGAACTTACCTGAGACCTCTCGTATTTACGCGTTTCGCTAATTAATTTCGTTTTTTCGACCTATCGACGGTATCATCGAAGACGTCTTTTTAAAGTTAGCTGGTAAGATTACAATTGTAATGTATTCGTTTTTGCGATACTGTGTAGTTATACTAGAAACGCACATGCGTAAGCCAAGTTAATGGCAGCCAAAGAGATTGACTAGATCTCGAAACTTATGCTAAACATTGATGTAATACTTCATCTTAAAAGACATAGACAACAAATAAAAGAAAATGGAATACATACATTCTCTAGACGCGAAGACTGCGTCGCATTTTATCTCATAGAACTTGTCATGATGAAGAAAAGAGCAAAAGCACTGGCCTGATGCCAAATGCCGACCGCGGCACACATTTTTGCGTACAAAATATTTTAGAAATATCAGACATTTGTGATAATAATATAATTTGATTAGTCAACATTGAGAACTTCGAGGCACATGTTTTCAGTGTAAAAGCAACAGATTTTCAGTGAGTACGCCTTATCCATCAGAAAAAGTAGGGGTTGAACAACATCAAGACGGTATATATCATTGCGACTTTGTTAGTTTGTATAAGAAAATATTTAAATTCAGTAAGTACAGGCTTTTTGATAATATTTTAATATTATGCCAACAATTTGGTTCACAGTATTAAGATACCATTATACAATTTGAAAGGAGGGTAGAGACTTTACGCATCAGTGGGACAACTGGCTTCTTAAATGGTTTATGTGTAACAATTCAGTTTTCTTATCCTAATGGTAATTCTTAATCAATGGGAGTGTTATAAGCTTAAATCCGTTTTTAACCTTCCGTTCCTGATTCATGAAATTGTATTGTCTTAAGCAATTATAGGTTTATTTATACGAACGGAGCAATGTGTAGTGTTTTTTACGATACATTTTTATTTCGAAAAAATCTTTTTCTATTTTTTGTTGGCAGAACAGATTAAAAAACAATTCGAATTTTAAGTATGTAATTTAAAAGTGATCCTTGAATGTCCGAAATCGGAATCAAATAGAAAAGGAGAAATTATAAGACCCTGGATTGCATAATTTTTTTTTTATCAACTTATAGTTCATTACCTTTTAATAGAGAGTGATGTTGATTTTTGTCGCAGTAGTTACATACCTACATAATTATGTAAGTCATTGCTTCCTACCTACAAAAGGAACTTTTGAATAACAAGACTTCATGTCAATACATATAAATCTAAAAATTATCTATTGAGATAAATGTCAATATGTAAAACCTTTAATTTATTCTATAATATATGTACTTGTATCTAAGACACAATTGCGTGGATACTATTTTCAATAAACTCAAACAAGATTTGGGAAAACGAACTCAGTTATATAATGCAGTTATAATTGATAATGTAGATTCATACTTCAGTATGATAAATGTGATAATAATATAATTTGATTAGTCAACGTTGAGAACTTCGAGGAACATGTTTTCAGTAAAAAAGCAACAGATTTTCAGTGAGTACGCCTTATCCATCAGAAAAAGTAGGGATTCATACCTCAGTATGAATCTTACTATAAAATCCTGCGTCCAAAATTAAAGAAAATTTGTACCTAATATTATTTTAGTAACAAATATTTTTATTACACTCTTTTAGTTTATGATTATAAAACAGCGTTTACCAGTTTTAACTTATTCGTTAACGAAAATTGTTTCCTATGGGTTTAGTTAGTTCTTAAACAGTTTCCAACCAGCAAGGCTATTTTGTATCTCAGTTGCTAACAAAAATGTTGATTGAAATCGAAAAAAATGGCGGCTCTATGTAACTTTTGACAGCTCCATTCATCAACTTACTAACATTTATGCTTACTTAAGTTGTCAAAACTGACACAGAGCCATTTTTCGAGATTTCAATCAACATTTGTTAGCAACTTAAGGTACATAACAGCCTTACTTGTGTTGCTAAATTTCAAGTGTTTCGTAATCTTTGGGGGTTTTTATGTATTGGCATAAAAAGTCTGAGCTATACATATACATACATATAGATGGAATCCAGTCAATATAGTCAAAAGTTATTTTCAATGGGGTGGCCATAATGCGTTATTATATGAATTCACAATAATTTGCCGCAACGTACCATGATGTTATAAAAAAATTAATATAATTTAAGAATTGTAACAACAACAAATAAAACATATAAACAAATATTGTTGACGAAACCGATATCCCTTGGATGTAATAGAGGTCTGGAGTACAGACAGCGCATCAGCAAATATTGTGTATTAGCTGCTCACCGCGGTTTTTTTTTTTTAATTTCAATATTACAATATTGAAGAATATTGTATTAACATATTGTGCAATAGCCGTCCCACTAGGATTCCCTGTCTTGGAGCGGCTATTTCTCTTCTCTTGTTGGTTTAAGTACTAAGTTAATTATAATTATTGTTCACAAGTGTGCAGAGTATTTCGTAAGTGTATTCTCATACAAATTTCAGATGTAATTTTGTGACTAATGTGTACTAGTTTTATTTTTGGGTTGTACTAGGTTTCACCCGCGTAGTGAGGGGTGTATATAACCTATGTTCCTCAGGGATGTAATGTTGCATTCTAATGGTGAAAGAATTTTAGAAATCAGTCCCGTAGTTTTTGAGTTTATTAGTTACATATATACAAAAATTATTATCCTTCGTGTTTCCTCCTCCTTGCGGCGTATTCCTCAGTGATGAGGGTCGTGACCTCCCTTCGGAATCACCTGTCGTATGATCGTTCTCTGTTTCTGGCAGCGTGGAGGGCGTTGTGAAACGTAGAGTCGAGCGCGGTGCGGATCTGGTCGGACCAACGGTTTGAGCGGCGACCACGAGGCCTTTTCCCGTTCTGGTTCACACCATTATTATTACATGAAAGTATTACAGTATAGTCATCTATACGCCCTAAGGTTAGCTGAAGCGGCCAATGTCCGCAGCAATTGAATGCAATAGCCTGATGACGACGTTTCACGAACACCTAACTCCATTTCTGAATTTTTGATTAAATTAACTTGCAAACACAAGGTGTACCTACTTAGTTTGGCTTAATTATGATTAAGAGTATTATTACCTTTTACAAGCTCCATACAAACGTAGGTTCATCTTTTTTAATATTAATTTACTACACGTAATGAAATTAATATGACTTTGAATGAAATTAAGTTATAGAAGAAGACAAGACCCAGATACATATATATTATTTCTATTATGCCAGTGTCCCGTTAATTTAGGTACAAGGTTTGATAATCAAAAAGGGACATTCTCAACAACTAGTTACGGTTGTTAATTATAAGCATTATTTGAAGAGTAGTTTTTTGGAAGCCGTAGTAAGGTTTACACACAGAAAAATATTTAAAAATTTGCAGAACAAGTTTGTGTTTACATTCCTGCGAGTTTTGGATTGTACAAATCTTGCCAAAATAATTAAATAAATTAAATAAATAAATATTCCACAACTATCACAACGCCATCTAGTCTCAAGCTAAGCAGAGCTTGTGTTATGGGTACTAGACAACTGATAAACATACTTATATATTTCTAAATACATAAATATTATAGTTAAATTACACCCAGACACAGAACAAATGATCGTGCTCATTACACAAACATTTGTCCTGGGTGGGAATCGAACCCACGACCTCCGGCATAGCAGTCAGGGTCACTAACCACTAGACCAACAGGCCTGTCAAATGTCAAAATTGATGCTCTATATCTCGTCCAAAACACCTCAGTACCTCAAGACAAAAGTCTTTGACCAATGTGTGTTACCAGTGATGACATATAGCATGAAACGTGGTCTCTTACTATGGGCCTCATAAGTAATCAGAAAGTCGCATAACGAGCTATGGAGAGGGCTTATGCACGGCTCGCGGTGTCTCTACGTGATCGAATCAGCTCATAAGGTAATCCAATTGAAGTGGCAGTGGGCAGGCCACATAGCATGCAGATCAGGTGGCCGATAGGGCCTGAAAGGTTCTGGATTGAAGACCGGCAAGCACAGCGTAGGTTGTCCACCGACAAGGTGGACAGACGACCTGATAAATGTAGTACGACGACGTTGTATGTAGGCCGCTTCCAACTGGTCCTTTTGGAAAATAATGGGGTAGGCATATGATCAGCAGTGGACGTCCTATGGCTAAGATAATGTTAATGACCATGAAGTAAAAACTTCTGGTTTTAAATATTTGAATAAAAGTCGAGCAACAAAGGCTATAATCATACAAGTAGAAATACTAAGGAACTGTGATATCTTTATAAGCCACGAGCTGTTTTAGGACGGAATAAGAAGACAACAGTATATTAGTTGTCCACGCGAACTCCATTTCGCCTTAAAAATATCTTTGTTCCGGGCCGTCTGCCCCGCGGGATAACATTTTCAATTTAATAAAGTATAGCTCATGTAATCTTCGGAATATTGTAGCTTTCTAAGCAGATAAGATTATAGCTAACTCACCTAGAGTTAGCTATAATCTTATCTGCTTACATAACAAACACCATAGTCATGCCACATCATAAAATTATCGACATCGGATGTTTTTTGATTCATAATAATAATAATAATAATTAATATTAATAATAATAATTATTAATAATAATAATTATAATAATAATAAAACCGCAGGGGCGGCTTTGTGGCGAGCCGTCGGTGAGTGGCGACACCGTGGACTCTGATTCTCCCTGGGGCTAAATGAGACCCCTGACCCCCGGCTTGCCTTAATTGGCCGTCTGGGGGTGGAGACGCAAGAGCAAGTAACAAAAAGCTCCAAGGGTGGAAGTGTTAAAGGGCATAACGCCGGTAGTAGCGCTTCAGTGAAACCGCAGCACACCTCTCGACACCCTTTAGTCAGCCACACCAACGTTGCCCTTTCTGTCACCATTCATGGTGGCCTTTATGGGGGGCCCGTTTAGTGGGTGGCAAGTCACCACCTGCCCAAAAATTTTAAAATGAGACTGAATTTGGCAGGTGCCGTAGTCTCTTCCATAGCCCACTATCTTTTTATCACTAATAAAATCATTTCAATAGCCTTGTCATTTTACCCATTTTTATAATAGATATACCATGTGACCATCCATCCAAAAGTTTCTGGTTTTTTTTTATACTACTTTGTATTTTTTATACCAAACAGGCCTCTAAGTGTTGGCTACAGCCCCACTTATGCCTTTGTAAAGGACCGGATGAAATCCGTGATTTATTTTGAATAAAAGGAATAATAATAATTACCGCAGGGGCGGCTTTGTGGCGAGCCGTCGGTGAGTGGCGACACCGTGGACCCTGATTCTCCCTGGGGCTAAATGAGACCCCTGACCCCCGGCTTGCCTTTATTGGCTGTCTGGGGGTGGAGACGCAAGAGCAAGTAACAAAAAGCTCCAAGGGTGGAAGTGTTAAAGGGCATAACGCCGGTAGTAGCGCTCTAGTGAAACCGCAGCACACCTCTCGACACCCTTTAGCCATTCACACCAACGTTGCCCCTTTTGTCACCATTGATGGTGGCTTTTATGGGGGGCCCGTTTAGTGAGTGGCAAGTCACCACCTGCCTAAATATTTTAAGATGAGACTGAAATTGGCAGGTGCCGTAGTCTCGACCATAGCCCACTATCTCCCGTATCACTAATAAGTACATTTCAATAACCATGCCATTTTACCCATTTTTGTAATAGATAACCTGTAACCTTCCATCCAAAATGTTTCTGTTTTTATACTACATTGTATTTTTATATCAAACAGGCCTCTAAGT
This sequence comes from Selenia dentaria, assembly GCA_917880725.1. Classification (NCBI taxonomy): domain Eukaryota; kingdom Metazoa; phylum Arthropoda; class Insecta; order Lepidoptera; family Geometridae; genus Selenia; species Selenia dentaria. Next base: position 7,973,720 of record OU862882.1, on the reverse strand, counting down.
GTTGGCTACAGCCCCACTTATGCCTTTGTAAAGGACCGGGTGAAACCCGTGAAATTGGTTGAATAAAAATAATAATAATAATAATTCTTCAGTCTGCAGCCCTAACCTATTTTTTTAAGATAAATTATTAATATCACTGTAAACTTTAAATTTTTACAATTACACTTTGTCTTATCAGGAACCACAGAATAGTACATAGTTAGTTCGTCTTCGATTTCTTCTCTATACAAACGTGTTCCCCAATCTTGATCTCTTTAGATATTGAACGGACGAAGGGTTGACAATAATGCTAAATTTCTTTTATGTGAAAATAGCTGCGCCCCGCAGTTACACCCGCGTGGTGATGTTAACGATGAAAAGTCCTATGTGTAAATCAAATCAAGTGTTCCAGTGGTTTGCGAATCAAGAAGTAACAAACATATAAACACACTCGCAAACTTTCATCTTAATATTAAGTGTGTATATACTATGTATTTATCCCTATGTTTAGTTTTTATTTATTATTAATTAGTCCGAAAATTCCTAAAACTGTGTGGCTTCTGTCTGGGTAGAAGGTAGGTTCTATGAGAAATGAGTTATCATTAAATATATCAGTAATTCATTATATTAGTAGAGTATCTATTTTACTAAGAAAATATTAGCGCTAGAGGAAATCGGGGAACAAGTTTGTATGGATATAACACCGTAGACGTACCCACTGACTACTACTATTCTGCGGTCGCTGAAATTTTTTCTTAACGTTGCGTCAATTTGAGGTGTTTGTGAACCTCAAAACTAATATATTCATACTAAAGTTTGCCAAAAGACACATACATTGAGAAAGAGTCAGGTCTGACAAAATTTTAAACATTCACCTAGAACTCATAAATTGAGTTGTATCTGTGAAAATATTGTATAATAGTGTTACTATAATAACTTTCTGTTGAATTTCGCCATCGGACGTCACGAAACAATAGGACATTTCATAGAAATCATCTGGGAGTCCACAAGCGTGCGATTCCGACGTCACTTTCAGCCTCACTCTACCACTATGAGGAGCCAGCTGCCATTTGAGGTATTTCCGAACCGATGGGAACCTTCCAAAAAAGAGCGTATTATTTCCTCAAAGACCAGTAACCCATCCTCGAGACCACCGGTATTGCGGATATCACTAACGGTGGCGGTGATCACTTAACGTCAGGTGAGCCGCCTGCTCATTTACCTATCCCATAAAAAAACTACGGAATAAAATAATCAAGAAATATTATTATATGTAGGTACTTATCTTTAATTACTCAATTTATGTGTGTGTAAAAAAATCTCAATCATAAATACTCAATAAAAAATTATAAATAATATAACAAAACTAAACTCATTACAAGTGCGATAATTTGGAGATTAATTTCTGTAACAGTATCTTACTGTTATATATGTCTTACTAGCTGACCCGCCAGCGGCTACGCTCGCGTGGTCTCGCGGGATACGGTAATTACAGATTTTTAATTATCCCACGCGAACTCTTTAATTTACCGGGATCAAAAATATCTTATATGTTGATCAGGGATATAAGCTACCACCATACGAAATTTAATTTAAATCGGTCCAGTCGTTTCGAAGATTAGCCCGTACAACAACCCGTATAACAATTTGAACTTATTTTTCACTCCTTACATCCCTGACTCGGTTTTTAGCATAGTTTTCATTGTACAGAAAATTGACCTCTACAGTTTATAATATGTAGTAGTTTTTACATCCCCCGTTTTACCCCCATAAGTCATTCCTGTCAATAAATATTGAAATCATCATTTTTAACTGTAAATGCTAATTTTCACCACTGTATGTTGGAAAACACAAAACTTTCCATACAAACTTTCATCCCTCCATTTCACCCTCTTAAACCAGCACTATCCAAAAAAAAATTAGGCCAACATTTTTTATTTTGAATGACCTAAGTATCCAAATACGAATTTTCACAACTATAAGTTCAAAAACAAAGAAGTTTCCTACAAACGTTTTCACCCCTTTTGACCCCCTTAGGGTTTGAATTTCATAAAATCCCGTTTTAGTGAGCACCTACGTCCTAAAAAGAACCCGCATGCAAAATTTGAAACTCTTAGCACTTGTAGTTTCGGAGATTTCGTGATGAGTGAGTGAGTGAGTGACTTTTCGCTTTTATATATAGATAAATCGTTGTCCGCACGCATGAAAATGTATGACTCATAGTCACGTTCCATTGTCACGTCTTCCTGAGCCGAGCGTGCAAGCGAGAGCGCGGAACAAGCGATAGAGACTCACGATCGGCCTCAGCGTTCGGTTTGTCTTCTGACGTTATCACGTAAAATTATTGTCCGAAAACCGACTTCACAAACAACCATTTTTTTATAATTATAAATGTAAATCAGGTCGGACGGTCATAACTATCTCGTCCAATACAAGCCAAGACACATTGTTATGAAAGGAGATTATAAACAAATACCGTCCTATACTCTGAGTTAGTAGGTATAAATAACGACGCCCACGCTCGCGTTTATTCAGGCAACACTGACACGAAATAATAGGCACTTCGCTCGAAACAAAATTAATTGCAACGATTACATCAACATATCGGCAACACTTTCAAATAAACAAACGATCCATAAAATTCATTTCATTGTTAAACATGGAACACCAGGTTCTTTTATTTCAATAAATATTATGTACAATAAGATAATTATCTATCTTTATTTAAATATTCTTTTTATATATCTTTAATTAAATAAAAATAAACCCCTGTTTCTCCTGGTCACACTATAACTTGAGAACGGATGTAACAATCTAGCTAATTCTTTTTTTGTTGTGTTTATTGTCAGGACAAGGTTCTTATGAAAGAAAGACCAAGAGACGACGTGAGGTAATGGCGACGTCGAAGGACGAGCATACTACGCGAACGAAGTCGCGGGCAGTCACTAGCATTACATAGTTTTAATTATAGAAGTTTTATATGATTAACAAACTCGAAGTTGGTAATATAATGGTGATTTAAATGGATTCAGTAGTTTATCATGAATTATAGATAACCATAACACAAATAGAAACAAAAATAGTGCGAGTGTGACCGATAGATACGATAATTCCCGTTACTAGTTCAAATAAACATCCCTCCATTGAAGAAAGATGTTGGCTCAGCAATCAAGTTCGTTGTTAAATTAAGTATAATTGAGACTGAAGATGAACATCAAAGCCTAAATTCTTCATAAACTTTCCATTTACGGAAGCAAGGAGTTAATTTGCTACCAAATCTTACCAAAGCATTCCTCGGCACATTGGCATTTAACTTGTAGAGTTGCTGACGTTTGGGCCAATTTGTGAGCTTTACAAGAGATGCAGTTTCCCACTTGTGCCTAATTGCTCTTCTATAAAGCTAGGTAACTCCATCAAGAATGCCCGGTCAGTTAAGCCAGTGCTGAATTTATGTGTAGCTGAAAATTTGGGGATCGTCCCTCTATCTGTCCTGCCTTTAAATTGTATGAAGAAAGAGAAGCTTCCTAGGAATTAAGGCCGAGCTAATTTACAATCTTGACGCTAGTAAATATTGCTTTTTACTAAAATTGCTGCTATAACTTACTGTTGTATGGTTTTATTGAGTCGAAGTTCACACTAGAGAGTTGATAAGTACGTGACGCAACGTTACGGACAGATACTAGCTAGATTGGGCTGCCATATAAAAATCGAAATGTTAGTTACCATCATACGCCACTACGCGATGATTCTTTTTTGCACAATTAAGCCATTCAGTCATGAGGCATGAGGTAGCCGCTTGACATTTCTAAAGAGTGTACTCATACGTTACACTCATCTCTAATTTATACTATCAGGGTTGGCTGGAAGAGATCGCTCTGAGCGATAAGACCGCCCATTGTGACATTATTAATTTTAAGCATTTAATTGTAGTTGCACAATTGTTTCACATTTTTTTATTTGTAATGTATGTGTATTGTGGTATTTCAATAAAGAGTTAATCTATCTATCTATACCTACACAATTATTTGGAAGCTTTTTACTAAGGTAGATGGATAGAGATGCTTTATCAAAACAAGGGAATAAAAACTATGGACGTTAATACAATTACAAATACAGTGTGGTATGTTACAAAATTAATTTTCGCGGTTGCTCTACGGAAATGGCAGTAGTTCCACGAGCAAGTAGCGTAGTTTCGCGAGTGTTAATGTTTCTACTGGATTGGTAGATTTATTACCTAGTAAACATTCTTCCTATCTGCGTTAGCATTCTTCATGTACTTATTCGCAGCTTATAGCACGTAGAGTGCTCTAAGACGTAGGTAAGCAGCTTAACGGCTGCCTGTAGTCGGTAACTAGTGCTCTATAAGAACTTGGTGTTATAAATCCTTATTTTGTTCGTAAATCGTATTATGAATAATTGCATTATTTCGCATGGCTGGACGTTCGTCATACTAGCACTCTAGATAGATAAACAGTTGTTATACGGGTCTCAGGTACACGGTCCTTTCTTTACATATCATTCTGAAGAGTTTAAAATTGGTAAACCAATAAGTTACCTATTTATTTAATTTGTAACACCAAAGGTCTTAAAACTCTCGAGTACCAAGGTACCCCGTTATTAACAAAAATAATTATGTCCAAAACATTTTCATATTTAATGTTAGTCTAATGACTTATGTACTTATGTACTTGATGAATGTAATACATAGTAAGTTAAAATCCTTATCGCACTCCGAGTGTTTAGGTTTTGTGATGTTTCTCATGATATACCATAGTTACAAGAAATATTTTTTAAAGTGTCATTGTGCCCGTCTGTCTACTAACTTAATCTACTAACGTAATCTACTGTCTTGTAAGTACCTATTTCATAGCCACTATACTAGTTCACGAGCTATAATAGTCTTATATATTGCAAAGTTAATCCAGCGACAGCTTTGAACAAACTCTCTGGTGGAGAGGCTCAGCAACCGGCAAAAATACTTTGGTTTAATTGTGTTTCTTTAGATTAAAAGCTTTCCCTAAAATAGTTTGTGCGTTAATCAACCAATGGAATTTTTATTGATACATAATCTGCAACACTGCTCCCCGATTAGGTACAAGAAATTGCGCGAAATTGAAGTCGCAATTCAACACTAGAGTCTTTTCAGTCGTGTGACAAAAGCAAAAAGCTACAAATTCAAAAACACTGTAACTGCCCACAACAAGATAAAGAATAATATTCATACGTGGTGATTTTATTCGTAGCTACTTACCTTACCTATATACATACGAGTAAATACATAAATAAATGTAATTTAAGAACTAAGCGAGAATATCTTAACAAACTTCATATATACATTTAACAACGCATAAACGAATTGTGATGCACTTATATGAAGTCAAAACAAAAACCTAATACATTAACCCGAGAGTAGTAACGTATCTATTTGTAAAAAAACATTGAATAGATGTTGTTCCATGTACTCGTACAATTAAAATAAATAATGTACGAACTGTACAAGAACACAACTGGAATTCCCTTGAAACGAAGAAATATTTAAATATGACCTACTTCGCGTCGCGGTGGCGAGCTAATATTCAAATAGATAAATCAAGCTAGCCCTGCCGGCTTTTTGCAGGCGTATGATTGATGAGAAAAGCAAGATTTGTTCGGGGATGTTGATCTGTGGTGGTTCTTCGTACCTCTTGCGTAAGCTTTTAGAACAGGGATGAGAAAGCAGATGAATCCGTGATTGTGATATCACACTTCAGATATATTTTTCATGGAAACAGCTAGTCATGCCCGAAGATGGACGGTATGGTCTCGGAAACAGGAAATTCCTAGATGGTGATGGCTTCTCCCAATTTATATTAATACAAGCTGCGCTCCGCTATATCACCCGCGTGGTGATGGTTGATGATGATGATGAATCAATATGTATAGTCTATGTTCATCAGGGATAATGTAGAATTCTAATATTAAATTAAATGCCTATTTAAATAGGCTCCAAAACTACTTGACCGATTTGAAAAATTCTCACGCGGGTGATTGAATTATCAAACAAACATATTAAACAAATCTTTCATCTATAAGTACTACGAGTATCTACGAGTATACTAATATTATAAAGAGGAATGATTTTCTTGTTGTTTGTTTGATTCGGATAGGCTCCAAAACTATTGGACCGATTTGTTTTTTTTTATGGGGGAAATGCTGTGCACTTCCCTTCCGCCACGGGCGTGTGGGGCTCAGACCCACTAAAACCCCCCCGTGAGCAGTCCTCCGCCAAGGTGGGGCGAGACAGGGTTGCGCTGGCAGTCACCGTCTCGCCCCAGCGGTAGGCCCGGATTGATCTTAACCGGGCCTCACCGCCTGTGAACGGATGACCTTGCTCACCAAGGTCACCCCCTAGACGTGTAGGGCCGTGCTTCACTACTAGAATCCTACATTATCCCTGATTAACATATGCTATATATTTTAATTCAACATTATCATCATACCATCATAGATATCATCATAGACATCATCATCATATCAAACAGTGGAGCGTAGTCAGTCATTATAATATAAGTACATACAAAGGTTATTTAATCACACAGATAAATAGCTGTACCATAATTATATAGAGAAATCAGGCAGGGTAAATAAATAGGCATATATATTGTTTTGTATGTTGGGGGTAAACTCTACTAAGATAAAAAACCCCTAATATATATTGTTAAGTTATTTATTATATGTAGTATTATTTTTGATAAACACACAGCCTACAAGCTGAGACAATGGTAAGCTATACAGGTTTCCTTGTTCATGAGCTGATTAAATAATAATATTCTTAATACTTCAGCAAATAAAATTGTTCATTTTGATTTTGCGATATGACTGCAAATTTTGCAGAAATACTAAACACAAGCTTATACGCAATGAAGCAGTTACTCTAGGAGGACTGTTAAAACTAATAATCATTCGTACAATTCGGTGAACATTACTGGAATAGATGCCGTTCTACGATTACGTATAAAATTTAGTGATAATTTACGTATATACCTATGGGTTAACATTATTTTGTATTGTTTCAGGTGCAACACGTACACGCGAACATATACAATTTTATTTTATTATGCACGAACAATAGCTGCGCCAATAAAATAACGACCGTTTTAACTTTATAGAAGTGTCTACAAGCAAATAATTTAGTTCAAAAGGACAAATTAAGCCCAGTATTTAAACACACAGATTTTGTTGTGATTTTTGTGATACAATAACTATAATTTAAGGAAAGTGGATGATATATTTCGAACCAAGAGAAGCTGCAAACATTTTCAACTATGATTTAAAGGTGAGTAATAATATAGCGTAATTAAAAATTTGTCTTATACTTCTGTTATATTACAAAGAATATTTCCGTGTCATCATACCAAGATTTTTAAATGACAATTTTATTCAGAGTTAATTTTAAAAGTAGGTAAAGTGGTCCATCTTATTATTCTTATAATATACTATTAATGTGATTTAAGTGAAATGACTTAAAACTAAGAAAGAAGTACTGTATTCTCTCTAAAAACACGCTAGGAGATCTTCTATCAGAGTTGTTGAAAGTAGATTAAACCAAAATCATTCATTGAAACCTGAATTTTGAACGTGGACGGATCTTTACCAACCAACTAACAAGATAAAAACATTGTTTACTATCTCATGAATACATAACCAGTAGGTCACTGCCACATTTACTTCCAAATGAAAAGTTGATGAGGAAAATATTCTCTGCTAAGGCTTCTCTTCATTTCCTGCGCGGTACTTCCAAAAAGAGTAATAGGCCATCCGTGTGCTCGACAATAAAAAGTAGGTCACTACTCTGTTTACTATGAGGAACATTTATTGGCAACAACATCCTCAAATACCGACTGTTTTGTCTCTTCATTTTGTTTTATGAGGAACATTTAGGTATAGGCATATAGAAGAACGGAGCTTGCCAACGCGGTTTTTTTTTTTTTTTTTTTTTTTCTTTATTTAAAGAGCTTTTTCGCTATGGCGAATATGTCGCTCTGTATGGCAATATCAGTATCAAACAAACACAAAAATAACACATTACATAATAATATGATTATGTTACATAGTTAATCCCTACGCTTAAGACCATGTTTAACTAACTCTAGTATCATTTTGACTTGTTCAGAATGTGGGCACGATAGATAGGTATTGCATAAGCCAATGGACGGTTTTATTTATGATGAATAATTACAACGCGTGTACACAGCAGTGTACTCGCAAACAGAAATTATCCGGAAACCTTCAACGGAAGAGTGTATCATGGACCAGTGTACATCGGCTCAACATTTTTAAATTTATTTTTCTGTTGAAAAATAATCTGGTGGCTTATTGTAATTTGTTATTTTATAAAAAATTTCCTCATAGCTTATTGGCGATGTTGTGTTGTGCAAGTTTCTCCTCAATCCCAATAAAGTTACGTTAACGATGTTTTTATCTTATAACAAGTTTTATATATACCATAAAAATTATAAATGTGATCAGTACCATTTCTTGAAAATCTCTTGGGATACGTTTATATGTAATATATAAAAATTACCAGTGACCAGCTGGGCTATTATGTATCTCAGTTGCTAACAAATGTTGATTGAAATCTGAAAAAATGACCGCTCTATGTCACTTTTGTCAGCTTCAGTGATCAACTTACTAACATTTTTGCTTACTGGAGTTGCCAAAACTGACATAGGGCCGCCATTTTTCAAGATTTCAATCAACATTAGTTAGCAACTGAGATACATAATAGCCCTGCGGATTCAAGTGCAATTTAGAGTCTACGATCAAACGTTATCATGAGTATATAGATAAGACATTAAAAATCCCTGTCAATTCTTAATGTTTACATAAAATATGTTAGTTAATGCTAATATACTTACAACAATAATTATGTACTATTGCCAACTTAAATAATTATTGTGGCAAGCGCAAAAAATACAAGCTAGAGGTGAACAACACAAGAAAACTTTTCACAAATAATTTACGTCACAAATTGACCGAAATTCGTAATATTTGTGGACATACATTAAATACCTATACAATGCACACACTTTATTGACATCGAAAATGTTTACAAAGAATATTTTACAGGTGCAATGGGCAGTCTTATCGCTAAAAGCGATCTTTTCCAGACCTGTGTATGGATAGAGATTATTGGATAAGTTAGGAATATCTGTGTATTTATATAGAATTATATATATTATTTGTGGTATTTGCGAACTGATAATAATAATTTCGCAAATCCCGGTATGCAAAGTGCATAGTTTGTTAACAAACCCTGGCAAGCAGGAGTTTATTAAAATGGCTTCATAACGAGATAGATGACGGTAACACAAAGTTACCGTTTTTTAATTTTTATTTAGTTTTATTTCTATTTATTTTATGGGCTTTGTCGCTGAGCTGCACATCGTCCAGTTATGCCATAATACAAATTTACTTAATATATACCTACTATGAGAGGGCTCTTACTCTGCAAACGTACAATTTCACTGTCTGACATATACATCGCTAGTATAACGTTACAATATTCAATATCATAGTAACCTTCCTGATTAATACTTGATTTTTTCTACCGACTTCCAAGAAAAGGAGGAGGTACCTACTCAATTCAACTGTATTTTTTTAATGTTTTTTACCTTATAACTTTCGACTGGGTGAACCAATGCTCAAAATTATTTTTGTTTTATTTTTCAAAATAATTAGCTTTCAAAGCTTGTGCTTCCAGTGTGGTCCCATAAATTTCATCAATTTCAGTCTAGTAGTTTTTGAGATACACTCCAATAAATGAATAGAATGGAAGTCGGTATTAAAGTTTTCAAGTGTAGCTTACATTCCGCACCCACTAGTTAACCTCAACAACCCCCCACTCAGAACAGGTGGATATCGAACTTTCTCCATCAAAAATGCGAACTTTGATGGAATGGCTGTCACTAACAGTTTCCTGCTCAATATTGCTATTGATCCACGGAGATTTTGTTATTTCTGGAGGGCCAGTGTGATACTAAAGAACTTATTCTTACGATCATTCGTCTAAATAACTAAATAATCTCGCCATAGAGTTTTGCATTGTTGTCTAACTAAGTGAGTATGGTCAGAATACTTATAGAGGAAGAACATTCAATAGCATCTACCGAAGCTTTTGCTTATCCAGTAGCTACACATAGGTAGGTTAGTTAATAAGTTATTAGTAAAATGGTAGATGGATTGTACACTACAGATGGTTTGAAGGCTGTTGTAATAGTAGCCACTGAGATATATTCTTCATCTAAAAATCTGTATAAATATATGTTGTCATATTTGAGTAAAGTAGGTACCTATAGATGAGATGAAATGTATTTCAGTCGTTCACTAAGATAAGCCTCTTTCTTAAAAATAGTACTAATAGTTGTACGCAAATTGCAGTACATATTCATCATTGTTTTTTGCAAATCATTTTTTTGCCTGATAGCAACCCATCTTAGAATTACCGTAAGTGGTGAATACGGTAATACAGTCTACCGATATTTATATGGTAAGAGCACTAGTTTGTTGTCTGCCACCAAGTACATTCTTGCATATCGGCTCATACCGGCATACTCAGTTTTAGTTAATAGATATAACTGATAAGAGCTACTGAAACACAAAGTTCGTTTATGTTGGAACCAGTACAATAGAATGCCAATGCTTAGTAATTACGGTCCTGATCATGTTTTACTACTAACACCAATGGTGGGTTGTCTGGAAGAGATCGCTCTGAGCGATAAGACCGCCCATTGTTGCACCTAGTTTTAGGCATTGTTTTTTTATTTTATTGTCTAATATTAAGTCATAAATGTGGTGTCTCAATAAAGTGTTATCTATCTATCTAAAGTCTTATTGAATGCTTTATATCGAATCTGTTTGCGAATCTCCGATGATATACTCTCTCTTCTCCTACAACATCTTACTAAAACGTGATCCTGCTATCTATAATGGAATCAGATCGAGTAGGTAGTGCTCACCTATTATTACGTTGGCGCCGGTCCAGCTGAAGCGACACTCACCGTGGCCTTACGAAGGTTAATTATTTTAATATAAACTAAATATAGCTAAGAGCTGCGATTACGCGATATTACCGAGCTAATTAACTTCCGGTTTACCTCCTGTAAGTTGTAACAAAACGCTGTTACATTCTCCTTTCGAGTTTATAATGCAAAAGTGGGTATACGGAGAAACAAAAGAGCGGAGGCAGTGAAAGCAAAGTAACTACCTGCGCAGTGCAAATACGACAACTTATGTTTTGAATTTTTATACCAAACAAAACACTGGCATCATTTTCTTATTTGTGTTGTGCAATTATATAAGAGGAAATGAGAAATAACTAGCTCCTGATTATTCCAGTTCAGTGTCCCACAGATAGTTGATGTGTGCAATCCAGAGGCCGTAGCACTAACAATTTGCGAAAAAGTATTCGTATCGTGAGCGTCAACAAACTATGAGTTATCTGTGCCACAGTTTCCCTAGATAAATGACAGTTTGTACTGTTTCACGTGAACTATACATTACGTTACACTTACGTAAGTGTAGCACGCATAACTACGTAGTTATGCATACTACGTAGTTATGCGTGCTAGGCCCACAGGGGTTGATTTGTAAGTGTTATAGACAGCCATTGTGCGTACTACCAGGGAGATAATATGTCTAGCTTGTCTTGTCCATTGAAGCCTTAACAGATTTTTATCGTAGGTACCTTTACCTTTTCAATAGGTATCGTTTGAAGGAATACCTTCGTTTTTCATGTTCAAATGAGATGATTGTGAAGTAATCTGATTTTTTATCTTGTCTTCATTATCATTATGTTCTCGGGTAAGAGGCTACCTAAAACAGTAAAATGCCTCTATATATGTCTGTCAATCTATGCAGAAATAAATTGTAATATATATATATTAATCTATTAAATGTATGGTCATTTTCAAGTAACCGGCTTTCTATATAATTGGATCTTTTCGTTTAAGGCCAGAATGCCGAGGAATCTCAGCAACGAATCCCGTACAAAAAGAACGAAATTTCGTACAAAACGTCTGATCTTAAATGAAATACTTGACGATGTCGTGACAATATTTTTGACCTAAATATGAGTTCATTGGCTTAATGTTAAAATGGTGACTGTAAATAATAATAAATAATTGTTAATACGAGTAATAGTATTTATCTAACTATAATTTTGTTAAGGAATAACGATAAGAGTTCCGAAAACTACGCTCAGTGCTTTGGTATAATATTTTACCTCAATATTGGAAACAATGTTTTAATCCTATATGTTTTTCTTTGGATAAAATACTGATGTGGTGAGGAGACAGGCAATTACGTATTAATTTATATGATGTTCGCGCAGTCCTGACGGGCCAAACAACGTCACAACCTTGAACTTTAATTCACTGAGAGTTAGACTACTAATACTGTCCTTGTAGTGCAACTAAGAGTTACACTACAAGGACAGTATTGAGCCACCTATTTAGCTCTAATAATCTCCTTAATACAGGCCACTGCTGTTGTCATCCCCACAATAGCATACTCATAGACAATAGGGTAGTTGTATACAGGATAGAGGTCAGTTTCGGTCATTTTCAGCCACTGGCCACCTGCGGCCTGAGCCTATTCATTGTCTACAGTACTGTGGATTATAAAGCTTTATTTGCTCTTTAATATGGTGTGTTTTTAGGTGAGTGGTTATTTGAGTGGAAAAATGTCTCAAAGCTTAACAATTACAAGGGCTAGTCAAATACTGTACAATTGATACTATTTGTGATAATATTGGTTGGTGAGTATCATTCCTAATGGTTCTTTTTTATACCGATCGTTGTATAATTATGGTTTAGAATATATCATACTACTAATAAATAAAATCTGTACCTGCCTAAATTACTACTCCGAAGTTAGATGACTCTAACGGCCGGTCCCAATAATCTATCTATCGTCGGTTTACCTTAGAGATAGATATTTGACGTTATGTCAAATTTCTATCGGTAGTAAGGTAAACTGCGGATAGATAAATCTATCTATTGATTCTATATATTTGATTATTGGGATTCCCATTAAGACTCCGAACAAATAATAGTACATAATCACCAAGTTATCTAACAAAGCACCACTATTTTTATGAGCATTTAATTTTATTGTTATTATTATGATGTAGCTTGAAAACAGCACTAGTAAATTTTCCGATATATATTTCTTAGGTTACAAATACGTATCGTGATGCTTCAGTAGGTAAATGAAATACTAAATACGGAACGCCCTCATATCGCATCGCATCCGAAAGCCGCAAAATAATTTGATTTTCTAATCAGTAATCGTCGGAATTTTCATTAATTATGACGTAATATATATCACAAGCAAATCTTCAAGATAATTTTAAATTATAACGATCAATCACACAGTAATTTCCTACCTCAATTGTGCCGTTCCGTGAACAACAAATAATAATGTTACGATTGTGTAAGCTAGCCTTAAAGCGTGGGCGCGGCCGTAGACTTCAATCAAGGTACGGAAATGGAACGTAATTTCCATTGTACTACCTGGAACGTTCAACATTCATACCAAAGAGTTAAAGCTCTCCGGACCATTTATATCAAAACAAACGAGGCTAGTTTGTACGTAAATACATCTTGAAAATTTAAATTAGCTACCTAATTTACATATTGGTAGCAATTCGTTTGTGCACAACACCCGACTAAACTAGCGAACTAAAATCAAAGTTTTAGTCAATTATGGTAGATCTTATTTTATCCCGCTAAAGTCCAAATTCTAATGCTTGTGAATAACAGTCATTAGGTACCTACATGAAATTTCTGTTGAATTGTTTAGGCAGATTTAGTCGTCATGTAACTTCATGCTGTCTAAACTGATGTAAAAATATCCACAATTGTGATATATAATAGAGTCATCATATTTTCAGAATTTTCATTCGAAGTGTCGCACGAATGTGGATTTTAGTGTGAATAGAATAAGACCTACCATAGTTTACAGAATTTAGTTTGCTGCTGTGCATAAGCGAATAGCTACCGGTTGACCAGGTCACCCACATCCGTAGGAAATCTTATAACTAAAACCTAGTTCATGGTTCCAATCAGATGGCACTAAGTACCAAGCAGGAACCTTCTGTAGTGCCAGCTGGTATGTTCTAGCTCAAAACCGTAGTAATGTTGAAGCTATTGAGGAATAAAGCAATTGCGAATACGAGGTGTGGCGTTCAGCGCCCCTATAAGAGGAACAATCCCGTGTCGCCCGGTTGGACCTTTAGGACCTTAGGAAAAGTCCTTTCGAGGCTAAATAAGTTCAATGTAAGAGGTAAAACTCATAGTTTAATATAGTACAGATGCAGTACTGCAGAGAAATCTTGGTTCGCAGATGTTTAAGATTCTGCGTGGCACGGCCTTCTTCAGCCCGAGGCATAGTTGAATAGTAGTTAGGTGGCCTAGCGGTCATGGCGTCTGCCATGGATTGCCGGAAGACACCGGTTTGAATTGCTTCTGAGGATGTGTCTTTTTTATCTCTAAAAAAGGGGGTACGCGACCCGTGCACCCACTGGCTTCTCCCACCGGTGGGTATACCAAAAAACGGACCAAGATCAACACTAAACAGTGTGAAAGAACTTGTTGAAGTCGGGTTCAAAAGTACATATTATCCGAATACACATGCTGTGTGCATGGTACCGACTTCGACCAGTTATTTCACACTGTTACTACTGAAGTCGGTTCCGCTTTTTGGTAAAATAAATTTTGTTCGCCCTTTTTAGTGACCCTTGCTAATTACGGGACCAACTGTCATTCACCGTCAATGATAATATTATCAAACCATCAAAATAGGCAAAATACTTTTCAGTTATCGGAGTGTTACTCAAAAACTGCTGGACCGAATTTAAACCGAAATTAAAACTTTATTGCTGAAATTTAAATAAGACCACACGGGAAGCACCAGCTTTCAAATAAAAAAAATTTCTTCGTTATCAGTTCACCCTGTCCAAAGATCTGACGTAACAAACATTACAATAAGCTACGTTATAGTAACGTTTTCTAATTCTCTATGAAAGATCATAACTATACGTTTTCTTCATAAAAATGCCAATTTAAGATTTCTCTCATGTCGGCACAAAAGTTTGAACAAACAACGAGTAGGGATTCGTTTAACAATGCGGCTGCTTCAGTCAGAACAAAGGACTGTTTTCAAAGACAGCCGTTCGATTACATCGATGCGGTCTCACAGACTCGTGTTTGTGGATGAAACTTTCGTTCTTTGCGTATGTTATTTAATATATTCAACGGAAAATATGTGCATCTGTATCGTGGGCCAATTCTTGCAATGATTCTCTAAATAAACCATGATTCGTTGTTATGAAAACACAAAGTGGGATGTGAAATGCTTCAGCATTATTAATTTACGCGCCGACAGCTTGTTGCGTTTCCAAAATGACAACTTTGTTTAAAATGAACACTATGCGATGTGTTAACATAAATAATAATTACACGCCCTCGACGTCCACTGTACGTCGCATAACTAGCCGTAATATTTGAGTACAGAATTATATCGGCTTTTCTCTGTTTTGTGCCAGACCCTAGTCTGAGTTTGTTTCACTTAAACAATGTTGAATTACAGGTTTTAATATTGTATTGTGTTAAGCACCCCTGGTTTCCGCATCTATAGTCCTTCTAATCTAATAGATACCGTTTGACGTTTCATACTCTTCGAGACGAAATGACTTTGCACAGGCGCAACTCACACAATTTCTATAACCTTCACCGTAAAACCATGCAATTATGTCCTCATTTCAGAGTTACGTAGTCTGGTGCTTTTTTTTGTTTTTTACGTAGTGTTGCGACTCTTCATATTCACTTTTATACGAATAATCGGTAAAAAATTACGAATAATCAAACTTATTGATAACTATTGTGAAAGCGCACAACCTTTATTCTAATCGTGAGATGAAATGTTAAGCATAAGAAATCATTATTGATAGCTAGGCTGCGCATGGTGATGGATGATGATGAATCAAATATTATAGCGTACGTTACTCAGACATAATGTAGATTTCTATTAGTGTTTTTTTTTGAATCGGTTAAATACTTTATGCGTTTATACATTACAAACAAACACACAATCAAATCTCACCTCTTTATTATTCGAGTAGAGAAGGATTAATATAAAGGTACGAGTAATTTGTACCAGCGTTACTATTGCATATTATAAAATAAAAAATATTTATTGTGAAATAACTGTAATCGGTATACATATGGGATCACTAACTTTTTTGTAGATTTTAATGTCTTCTATAAAACTGTACCTACATTACTTTGCTCTAAGTATTAGAGTTATTAACTTATTACATTTATTTTTCTATTAAGAGTATTAATTTAAAAGTAAGGTGATGTCAATTTAAATAAAACTTAAATATCCTTAAAAAACGCAGATTTTTTTAAATCCGGCAACACTGCCAACTATATATAATCTTTGCAGTCTCGCGCCATCTTAATTTTTTTTATTGTGTGCGTACTTTTTTCCGTTTGTGTTTTTAATTTGTTTACTTTGGAAATCTTTATACTGGACTCCGATACTAAGCAAGAGATTATAATGTCGAAAAGAGTACGTACTTTAAACGCCCAGGCTCGTGAATTTATTGGTGAATATAGGTGGTGGTGATATAATAAATAATGCGGGTGATTTGATGGCCCGAATGTATTTTAGCTCTTGCAAGTCAAGGATTGAGAGAGAGATTTAGAGCTATAATTCCGAATTGAGTAAAATTATAATCAATTTCTAAATCTTCATACACTTTGATGAAATACTTAATTATATTTAGTAGTAGTATGTACCTACCTGTTTTCTTTCAATAAATAGTAATAACACGTTTAATAAAGTAATTACAAACACGGAATAACTCTATTTTTGATTATTGTTGTTTGTTTGTCTATGTGTCCTCTATCCAAACATACCACATTCATTGTGCGCCGCGATTAATAAAAAATAAAAAAAAAACTGCGGCCGGCCGATATTCCATACAAAAAGGTTCACACCTCTTATATCGATTTCTCTTAAGAATCGGATATTGTAGTAACCGATTTTTTTGACCCCACCCCTATTTTACAATCTGTCTAAACTGTCAAACGGTATCTATTAGATTAGAAGGACTATAGTAGGTGCGGATAGAGATACCGTGAGTATCGAATAACGATTCGTTCATAAGTTTTTTTTATAAAAGCGAGTTCGAGTGCCACAAAGAGAAAAATAATTTGAAGTTAAACTATTTCTTTATGATGACTTATGGCACTGAAACCTGATCTCTTACTATGGGCCTCATAAGTAAACTCAAAGTCGCACAACGAATTATGGAGAGGGATGGCTCGGAGTTTCTTTACGTGATCGAATCAGACATGAGGATATCCGTAGAAGAACGAATGTCACTGAGATAACCCAGAAGTTAAACCAGTAACATTGGCAGTGGGCAGGGGACATAGCACGCAGAACAAATGGCCGATGGGGACGCAAAGTTCAGGAGTGGAGACCACGGACTTGCAAGCGCAGCGTAGGTCGTCTACTGAAAAGGTGGACAGATGACCTGATAACGGTCGCAGGACGGCGTTGGATACCTGCTCTCTTTGGTTTAAGGTGCACAAACGTAAAAGAAAGAGATGACCATCATTTATTTTAATCATCTTGAAAACTCAAGTTGTGACTCTACACAAAAACCAGTTTAAGAGGTTATTCCCGCTTGTCACGAAATGCTCAGAGTGTAGAGGATTGGATCATTTCATTTTAGTCTCTCTTTCGTGGCCCGTTCGTCGTATCGCAATCCGCTAGTGTAGGTACATACACACCACGTTAATACCTCTCGGCGGAGCTGTCATAATAAAAGCAGAGCGCATTGTCGGACAAAAGGACTTGACACATTACGGGTTTTATACGTAACCCAGTTTCTTTGTTTTGCATATTTTTATGTTTGTTTTTGACAATAATATGATTGTAACTCCGTAAAACGAAACCCGTCAAGGTCTGTCTGGTGGATAACATTTAAATGCATATGTTTATTTTGTATATAATATCAATTAAAAAAACCCCTGCGGCTACAAACAATTACTAAAAACCCACAATTACTTTCCCATATCATAAAGGTGCTTAGTGAACATAAGGTCCTTACCAAATTTTCCGGGCAGAAAAATAATGTATTGCTAATTTGATAATATATCTATTACTTTTTCCTAACTCGTTCAGGACTTTTACAAAACCCACTGTAAACGACGCATCGTTATATATTAAAAAAACACTTTTACTAACTTTCCTACAAAAAGATACAGAGGAAAATATGCGAAAGAGGACGATGTAATTGGAAATACGTCTATGGATAGTAAAGGCCCTGAACTGGGAAGCTTTGCAAAATAAAACCTGCGCACACCGGTTGGGCGCCGCGCTAGATGCGGTAGAGTATGTCTTTGTAAATACATGGCTGAAGCTGGCGCAGTGCGCCGCATACTTACACGAGAATAGCCAGGTGCTGGTTCAGCAGCTTTATTTGTTGGGAATCACGTTGCTGTACATGACATTGTATGTGTGCTGGAGTATTGCAACAAAACATCTTATCTTAACAACTGATGCAACGCCGTGTCCACGCGAAAACAACAATCTTACGTCTCTGGGACGCAAGGGTTAAGAGATATATTTAGAGACACTTCCGCTGGAAAACTGCTAAATTGAGATATTTGTGTGTTGCTTATTTTGTATACTTCTCTTTCTTCTTTGCGCGACTAAATAAATTTTATAAAGTTACAATCAAACCAACATAGAACAATTCATCAAACGAGCTTACAAATAATTAGTACAAACTTAACACTAATACACAAACCTACATACAAACATATGGACGCCAGCCTGCCACAGTTACTACGGAAACAACACGTTACCCTCGGCTATATTACTGTTAGTTTAGTATTCAATTCTTATTTGTAATAAAAACAACATATTTAAGTGTAAACAAGTTTACTACTAACACTATTTATATATAAAAACGGTAATGTTTATAATTGCAATCACTAAAAAAACTTTTTCTCTTATCATTAAGTCATAGTAGAGAGATAACGTAAATTTATATTGTACCAATGTTTGATGTTAAAAAAATACACAACGTTAATAAATTTAGAAGGGTTGTTTTTTCAACGTTTCTTGTCATCTCTACATTTGTTTCATGGATGTTGTCAAATATGCAACGATGTTTGTTCTTGAAGAAACGCACGGCAAGAGAGAATTGATACTCGGGAGACAGATTTTCTTGTCCGAGTGTCAAACACTACTCTTCTTTATTTGTGTTTTTATATTTTTTTGTTTGATTTGATTTATAAACAAATCGATCATTACAATGTTAAATATAGGCACACTATGTTTGTCACATTGAATACTAACAATTCTTATTTGTAATAAAAACAACATATTTAAGTGTAAACAAGTCTACTACTAACACTATTTATATATAAAAACGGTAATGTTTATAATTGCATTCACTAAAAATTTTTTCTCTTATCATTAAATCATAGTAGAGAGATAATGTAAATTTATATTGTACCAATGTTTGATGTTAAAAAAATACACAACGTTAATAAATTTAGAATTTCTTAAAAAAACAAACGCACGCAAACAAATCACGTGTGTGATAGGCTTAAGAGGATTGCATATCTTAAGATACTAACCTAGAACCACAAACCCGCCATGCCTGTTCTACTACGGCTTTACGTATTACAAACATATTCAAACAGTATTGCTATTTATGCACGTCGCCTTTTGTGAGTCGTGTTTTCATTCACAGATACTACCACCCGCGAAATTTGACATCATTTTGATATCCTTTGTAGTTGTTTCCAGCAACAAGAACATCTTATATCTCCAAATAAAAAGCGCAGTGCTTTGCCATGCATGGTTTTGAAGATTTGTACCTAGTTCAAAATTCTAAATGGCACTGGACTGTTATGGGCAAGCGTGACGCTTAACATCAGGCGAGCGACTGGATACTATATATATCGAGAATGAGAGAGTTCATGCTCCGACTCGTACTTTGCTGATTTTCGGGTGGCTGTGACCACAACCTTTTTTGTGGGCTGGATCCGCGCACCATTGTAAATGTACCTAGTATACACAAGATGTAAGTTTGTATTTTACCCTGACAGCTTGCTGCCGTGCGATTCTCTAATGATTCGTCTTCTATGAGATATCGCCCTTGTACATAGGGTTGTTTTTTCAACGTTTCTTGTCATCTCCACATTTGTTTCATGGATGTTGTCAAATATGCAACGATGTTTGTTCTTAAAGAATCGCACGGCAAGAGAGAATTGATACTCGGGAGACAGATTTTCTTGTCCGAGTGTCAAACACTACTCTTCTTTATTTGTGTTTTTATATTTTTTTGTGTTTTTTGTTTGACAAATATATTGATAAACAAATCGATCATTACAATATTAAATATAGGCACACTATGTTTGTCACTCAGGTATGTTCTTGTATTTAGTTTGTTTTGTTCACTTCGTATATGCATTTTATGCGTGAGGTGATGCACACTGCATCTCTGCCATAAGCATTTTTCCAACATACAACTAAATATTTCTATAAATATCATTTGAAGTCATACTTATCATCTACTGCACCCCACGGTTCGCCTGTATTGGTAATCATCGCACAGGAAAACTACTGTGTGACATATTTCAGCATAATATAATTTCAGGCTATTGTCTACTATGTTAAAATTATCAAAAATAAATAAATCGTTACATTTTCTTCCGATTTAACGTGTTAAGTAGTTATGTTTATTCCATAATCACTATCAGTGTTCACTCACAGGTTCAGGAAATGATAGTTCAAGCGCCGCTGTCCACTGCTCAATGCAATCCGGCAATGTGTAGAGTTCATTCGTTGAAATGAGCTGTATGGTTTTATTTATTACCAATATTTCATAGAAGAAACATGTAATAATGTTAGGTATTTCTATATTTATTTTATTGCTATATTATTACATGTTTTAGTTATATTACATCTATTCAATGATGACTTATTGTATGACTTGTTGTCACGCAGGTAACTATTTAATTGGGCTCGTTTTCATATCATCGTTGTATTACGTATGTCATTTTATTCTAATTACTTACTATTACTTTTATTGTTAATTCAATGCAAACAATATAAGAACTTAGGTATCATTAAGTAGATGCTTATTAGGATGGCAACATCGCGAAACATATTTTTATGATACAGTCAAATACCGACTGGAAATCATCAAGAAGAGAGCTTAGCTTATTCCTTCCTCAAAGACCGGCTACGCATCATCGAGACCTCTGGAGTTGTAGATGTCAGTTCCGTGGGCGAATGTGATCACTTTCCTTCAGGTGAGCCGCTTGCTCGTTTGTCAACCTATCTCATAAAAAACAGACATATTTCAATTAAAAAAATATTTTAATCTAAAAATCGAATAGATCACTTATCAATTCGTTTCGATTCCGCCTATAGACCATGGTGGTGATATGTCTTCACATAAAATTCAGTTAATAATAGGTATGTAGATAAATATTATCCCTCGAAGTGCTCGTATGGTTTTTCTCTCGTAGACAATGTTTTCTATTTCATGGAACCAGCATCTGTTTTTCTGCTTACATCTAAACTGCAGTGCAAGAATGGATATATCTACGATAATCTTGTCACGTAGATAATGTAAATGTATCTATCGTAGGTTGTCTCTAGTAAGGAAATAGCCACGCCATGTTGTAGCTGTTGGTTCTCCATATAAATAAATTAATAATGTCCATTACCCATACTAAAACAATTTACATTTTGCCATTTAATAACCAGAAACAAGCAAGTCTCGCCCAGACGTTTAGACCGTTGTTAGTTTTTAAATAGATTGTTTTTGTACGCTGTGTATTGTTATCGATAGTTGAAAAAGAGATTCTAATTTCCGTCGTAATAAGGCCGTGTGTGGTTCCTATCGTATCCAGCTGGTTTTTACCGATGATTACTTTGAAATTTGATCCTGTCTAACTACTCAAATTAAATGTCTTCTCGCGTTATGTAGCTGAGTGGTGGCAAACTTGTATATTATATCTCTACGTACATAATGTTATTCATATAGTACTACTATACACTATACATAATACTATAGTACATATTACATAATGCTCATAATCGTGTAAATGATGATATTTTCACAATGTAACTCGCACGAATCTGTTCGACATAAACTCGACTGTACCGGGTGAGTTAAACCATGATATTAATAATAATTATGTGTGCTTATGGAACGTTTATACATGTTATATATGTTTTGATCATATAACGTGAAATACAGTCGCATTTATAATTAGTTGCAGAGCAGAAATTATGCTGTACAACTTTATCCATCTCGAATGTAAATTGACAGATTAGTGGTATAATTTTCATGAATAAATTAGTAATATTTAGCAAATACTCGTACCTTTCTCGTTGTACACGTGTGTGTGCTATTACTTGTTTAAAACTGACAATCTGAAATAAATCTATATAGATAAATAAAACTGATGAATTGAATTCCAAAAACAGCTTTTCACTGAATGTATATGAAATCGTAGATATGAAAGTATAAACGGTACACGAATAAAAAAATCTATTTCAAAATTAAATGGTAAAACCGGCAAACACTCACGTCTATCATCTAGTCGTTATACTCCGACCGGTGTTCGGGCAGTACTGCCCATCCTCATGGAGAGCGTGGTCTAGCAGTTAACAATTTTAAAATTGTTGTCTGTCGCTCTGTCTGTCTGTTTGTTCCGGCTTACCTCTGAAACGGCTAGACTGATTTTAACGGGACTTTTACGGACAGACAGCTGATGTTTTAAGAATACTATTTTTATTTATATAAAATATATACAAAACTATGTCTTTCTGTCTGTATGTTTGTTAGCACGCCTAAACGACAACGGATCGCGAATTTGGCAAGGTTATAAATTATATCCCGGGGAACCACATATGATACATTTCATCATTATCATCATCCATCATCACGCGAGTGGAATTGTGGGGCGCAGCAAGTAATATATGATCCGAGATAAATACCCAATGCACACGTTCGCTCTGCCACGCTAGTTCGTACTTAGGAATGATTATAAGGGTAGCAACGAGTACCTTAAGTCGTCGCTGGACTATGATAATAAACAATTATAGTATATTAGATACTACCGCCAAGTTTGCACAAGGCCCTTTCAACGTCGTCTCTCGAGCGGTACTCGTGTGACATGCCGACCGCTAGGCCGTCTGACGTACGAAACCTTTTTGATTCGGGTGGTATTCTACGATTCTTTTTTCTTAAAGTCTTTAATCCTTTGAAATTAAACGCGATTTAATCCGTTTAAAGTTGTTTAATTTCAATGTATAAGAATTTCAATTTATATTTCAATTGTATAAGATTTCAATGTGTAAGAAATATTTAATCCTGATCTTATAATCTACTTTAGTTTCAAAGTTGCTACACTTCTCGTCAATATGTTGTTCATCTTCTACATCAAGTTTCAGAAATCTTTTATTTAATTCTAACCGTGATCTTACTTTTTATTTCTAAGGTAAAGTTTTATGTTAATTGTATCCAACCGTATTTCTAATCTTTCTTATTTAGTTTTATTTTGGCTTATTTTGGCTGAGTATCCGCTTGCGACGTTTTTCGCGTGGATAGAATTGTTAAGATCCCTCGGGAATTATCCGTTGAATCGGTATACAAAGTAACCTATGTGTTAATCCTGGGTATAAACCATCTTCACTACAAATTTCATCCAAACCCGTTCAGCAGTCTTTGCATGATTTAGTAACGAACCATACATCTGAACTTTAAATACATATATCACACTAGCTGCGTCCCGTGGTTTCACCCGCGTGGTAATGGCTGATGATGAAAAGTATCCTTTATCCTTTCCTGAGATATAATCTATCTTCTTGCCCTCTGATCCTGCAGAAAGCGTATGACACGGTCTCCATTTAGATACTTTTAGCACGTTTGCAGGGAATTTGAATAAGAGGTAGAGTACACGATTGGTTCACAAACTATGTATAAACAGCAGGTGAATATTTGTCTGTTTGTTAGTGATAGTGCTGTATGCAACTATGGGGTCCCACAAGGCAGCACACTAGGTCCAACGTTATTTTTGATTTATTGTAATCCAATTAATGCAAGATCTATGCATTCTACTCGTAAACTAAATAATGCTGATATTCTTATGTTTGCTGACAACACAGGCATCTTATTTCATGTTTCGTCTTGGTCAGATGTACATAAGCTGGCAGTGTTACTTCTTGGTTGGAAGACAATCTTCTGTCGTTAAATAGAGCCAAAACATATATGTGTTTTAGAAAAACTGAAAGAGACAGAATCCCCACTAAAGTTCAAATCATTGCGCACACATTTATATCTAATCGTTCCAACACAAGTGCAATTTGAAAAATTTTATACCGACTTCCATTCTATTACTTTGGTAAAAATTATTATCGGAGTGTAACTCAAAAACTGACCCGAATTTGATGAAATTGAAAACAAACAAAAAAATAGTTTTGAAAATCGGTTCACCCTATCGAAAGTAACAAACATAAAAAAAAATACAGTCGAGTTGAGTATCTCCTCCGTTTTGGAAGTCGGTAGATTACCCGTACCAACTGCACTCTTGCTCGCGTAGATATCTAATAATACTTAGAAGTGACGATTCATTAGATTGATGATAAAATGACTTGGAAACTGCATATACATTAGACTTATATGATGTATTTAGGCTGATTCGCAATGTTGCGAACAAAAACTCTTACTACAGACTTACAAAGCACTTGGTGAATCCATCATAAATTACTGTAACTGTGTATGGGAAAGCGCTGTTAAGACTCACATGTTAGAAGTAGAGCGTGCTCAACGCGCTCTGCTTAAGGTATCATGGTATCATAATCATGTTTTCATACACCCCACCTCTGGCTCAAGGTAATAATGTTTTCAGACACCCCACCACTGGCTCAAGGTAATCATGTTTTCAGACACCCCATCAATGACTTATATAAAAAGTGCAATGTCTTTTCGGTTAGGAAACACTTTGTTGACCGATGCATCAGAAGATACCACAGAGACTCAATTCCACTTCTACCTGTCACTAAAAAGAGGATTGTGAAATGTCCTATTCCGAGTTACAAGTGTGCTTGGGCGTGGAAACACTGTAATCACATGGGACCTATTTTATATAACAGGCTGAACTCCAAAACTCATACAAAAAACGTCCTCTCACACAAATAAAAAAATATTGTAAGAGACTGGTTATAAGAGTTGGATTATGAACTCCTTGAATATATCTTTTTAAAAGTTGGTTGCAATTCAAACAATCACGCACCCCCACTTTCAATCATATTTGATAACGCTTTGCACGGGCAATGTCAGGCCTGTGTATTTCAGAGGTACTATTTCGATCTAAGCATAGATATTTACTTTCTATCTTACCTCCCAAATTTTGTTTTCTTGGGTCATATTATTTAAGTTATAGTTAGTTTATATTTTAGCTTATTTTTAAAGCTACTTCTTTATGGAAGACACTGACTGCTGCAACACAGCTTACTCTAAAGCAGCAGACAACCTATATTAATATGTATAATGTCTAAGAACAATAAACAATATGTGTTTGTATTTATAATCTTGCCAAATTTCATCGAGATCCGTTTAGTCGTTTAGGCGTGAAAGCGTAACAATAAACTGACTTTAGAATTTATAATATTACTAGCTGGTGCCCGCAGGATTAGAACTTCTAGTAGCTTATTATCTTCTCCAATGCCATATCTATCATATCATAAAGCTATGGCCATTATACTCGTACCAAAATGTCATAAAATAGTTACATGGTTATGTGAGTAAATATAAATACTTAGTAAATCAATCAGTAAACACTAATAATAAAATACAGTACCTACGTACATACAAATATAAAATTAATCACCATGGAAAAAACTGTCATTACATTTCATCACCCTTGACGGTCGTCGAGCACGTCTAGTGTATCGACCTGTCAAAAGGATATCGTGCTTTAGACGTAGAAACTGACACACACTTTGACAGAACTGTCATCATATTATTTTGTCTATGTTGTGCCCAAGAATATTTCTTTCGCTTTTTCACGCGGTGCTGATGGATTATGATAATGATGACAATGAAAAATATCCCATGTGTTAATCCAGACCCTCATCTACTTCCATACTAAATTTCATCAAAATTGGCCCTACCGTTTGAGCGTGAAAGAGTAACAAAGATCCACACATCTATACATCCATACATCCATACTCACAAACTTTCGCGTTTATAATATAAGTAGGATTAGTAGGATAGGAAGTAGGAAGTAGGATAAGTAAGATTAGCGTGATTCGAAAATAAATCAAATTCATAGCCAGGACTCTAGTTGTATTCTTTTCGACCTACCCATAGCTCGCTATGGGTAGGTTAACTCTTCATTACCAATCGATTCATATATAAAACCTACCCGTAAGTCTTATCAAGAAACCTTTCGTGCAGCCGCCGCTCCTACTATCAGAAGATACTTTTTATATCAGAACAATATTCCTGAGAGATATTCTTCAGAACGAATTGTAAATGAATACTTATTATTAGCTTTACGTCTATAGATATTTGTTTTGAAAAGGATTTGCATTAATTTACTTGAGAACTTAATGAAAATGCGTTATTTATGTGCAGAGTCATTTTCACGTAGTCGATGTCCCCATACGATGGTGAAAATCAAATAGAGAGTTAAAACTCGATGTTCGAACGGCATGCCTCAGTGGTTAGTGGTCATGGCGTCTGACACCAATTATCAGAAGATGCCGGTTCGAATGCTATCTGAGGATGTGTATTTTTCTCTATTAAATTGCAGAGTTTGAATGAATACTTATTGAATCGCAATAGAGCTTGGCATATCGTTCGAAACCGAGCAACAAAGTTAAGTAAGCTTTGCTGCGATCACGAATTGGATTGGTGGTATGTTAAGCTATCAGTCCTGGGCCTGCGTTGTGGATTAAGACCCATACTTAATTAGTTAATGGCCCGATTCTCAGCAGTGGGCTGGTACTTATTTTTTATATATATTTAGTAACGAAGGGTGTGTCATCATAGAGTTTTGCTCTTTCATCAAGTATGTACTTTCTATTCCTGAAGTATTTATAAAATCTTATAAATATTTCTCTTCTAATAACTTTCTTCTTAAAATAATTGCATAAAATATAAAAATGTTATTTTATTTCATAGAGTTCGACAACCCATTATGTTATCGTGATCTCTATAACTAATCGCTGAATCGAGTTCAAAAGTAGCCACATGCTAATGCAGGCAATAAGGGATCTCCAATCCAAGTTTCACTCATATCCCTTGAGCTGTGAAGAAGTATCAAACATACTTACTCAGCCAGTCCCAAATTTTTCATATATAATGTTAGTGAGTTTGTGCCGGAAAACAGAATCCCAAACCTGACGTAGAACCTTATAACTGATTCACGTTTGATAGACAATGAAACAGACTGGGCAATTTTCTGTGGGCGCCACTCGCGTACAATGCTATACAGTTACAAAGTGATTCCAGTGTGGAACTGAAAACATGCTTTACGAATTTCGTAACAACGTAGGGATCATATCGTATACACAAGAATTATACTCTTCAAAATCATGCTTTTGTGTGGACTTCTATAGATACTATAACACCATCAAATGAAGTTAATAATCTAATATCATGTAAATCTCTCTAATATCATCTAAATCTCGATGATCATCTCATTATCAATATTATATATAATAATCTATATAAATATGAACATTATATCTCATATAAGTTTTTGAACTGACATGGTCACTAATACAAGAATTAACGTTAGAAACGGGATATTTACCATGTATTGTATTAATTGTGAGCTCTCGATATTTCGGCACAGTTGCATGCGCCATGTTCACCTAAGTCTCTGTCTACGGGTAGAGTGCCTAAAAAGCTCGCGTTAACTCGTTGAATAGCCAGGCTGATACGTTGACCGAGGTAAGTACCAGCTCTTTGGTCACCTGTAATTTCTTTGAGGCGTTTGGACTAAACGCCGTGCATCTGGACCCCAAGAAACCATAGTTTCATCCCCAAACGGAAGAAAAATATAATTATCTCCAAGTCAAGTATATTTTCTCCGTTTGAGGTTCTCTGATATACATATTATATTATATACATATTATATATTACATATGTTTATAAAGCAGGAACAAATAAATTAGTCACCAATAACAGTTTTCCATCACTTATTCAGCATCCGTTCAAAGTTTTCTGTTGATTTTGGCCAATGATTCGCAACGAGAGAGGGGTGTGACGCACGCGGGTTGAGGGGGAGAGCGATTGTTACGTCACACGTGTTGTCAGAGCTTCCGGATACGGAGCTACGGGCTACGGCGTAGCGGATAGCTGCGGTTATCGATATGCGATAAACAACATTTAATTGTAATTGTCAGATATATTTTATTTCATATTGTTCTTTCATCTTATTTTGATTGATTATCATATATTTAAACAAATTCATATTCTGTCGGTCTACAAATAATAATTTATTAACATTATACATTTTAAAACCATCTAAGGTTGCTGTCAACGGTTTTAATTGTATATAGATTATAGCATATTATGACATGTTCTATAATCTAATACAATCTAGGAGTTGATAACATATAATTTTTGTTTCAAATTTTGAGTTTGACATATATGTATATTTTAAGTACATATAACATATTTAATAACTTGATTCAGTAAATAATTATTTAGCTTTCAGTCTAAATTCTGCTACTTATTTTAATAGCAATATGATATTCTGATGCCTTGAACTGTGACTTTTACTACGTTGTTTTTTTTATATTAGGAGTTTGAGGATTGATAGTAGACATTTCGCCACTTTGCCGCGAAGTACCGGCTTAGAATTATTGGATTTACATTGGTATTGATTTGCTTGTGCGTACACTAAACTAAAATTCTCTAAACTATGGTAGTTCTAATTATATTAATATTAAAATCCAAACTCGTGTAACACAAGAATTATAATTCTAAACATATGATTATTCTATTTAGTTGTGGGTAGTTTTACATCAGTTAAGACTAGTTTAGAGAGCACGAACTTACATGACGATTAAATTTGCACTAAACATACCTACCCACAATTAAACAGAAACGGCAAATTTAAGAATTGTTGCTTCCAAGCGTTATAAGAATGTGCTTTAGAGATACAACAGCCTGATTTTTTTAAAAACATGGACACATTTGTACCCGCCAAAAAAGAGTGAAGTTTGTAAATTTACTTTATCAACCACCTGCCAGTAAGGATTTATATAAAAGGAATGTGTACAATATGTGCATACTTCTATATAATTATTTACCAAATAAAATTAAGGCCTTGGATGGAAATCTGTTTAAAAGTAAACTATCAGATTGGCTTCTTTCGAATTGTTTTTATAATGTACACGAATTTCGGGATTATTGTGTTCGATTTTTTTGAATTTATAGACAGTATTAATATAGAAAATTTGCCAGCGTCTGCGTCTGCCAGCAGACATAATACGTTGTGACCTATATTTTATAAGATCTGGACTTTGTACATGTGTTCTAGCAAATAAATTATTTGATTTGATTTGAATTTGGACTTAAGCATAAACATACTAAAAACTGCCATAAATTACTTAAAATAGATTTTAGTTCGCTAGTTTAGTTTGGTGTTCTGAACAAGCGAATTACTACCATTGGATTACTAAAACTCTCTCCATCGTAGCTGGCTCGATCACAAAACAATCGCCCTTAACGAAGTTTCCTCAACGTTCTGGACGGAGTATTAAGCTAGAATCCAATCAAGCAAAGAGGCCATTCGCGCCCTACCGTGCACTGAATGCAAGCAATATCCATTACTCAACGAAATAACGCGGATATAAAATATACAACGACGAATATAAAGTAAGAATGCTTTAATCGTGGTTTAGTGTCAGGTGGGTCAATTCTGGAGTTTTAGCTATAATGACTTTTCAATACTAGTATGTGCGCCCATCGTTCGATGTAAAACAAAAATATACAAGACATTATCACCTTAATTTTTAGCTACCGTTAGCATTTTATTGTAAAAAAAGTACCTATAACAATTTTAAAATAATATACATAGATATTTGTCTTTGTATGTTATTTTTTGCTTTATTTCACATAAAATATGACATAAGATACAAAGTTGAAGCCCTGCCTGCTGCTTTAGAATTCACTGTGTTGCAGAAGGCAGTGTCTTCCTGATAAAGGGCTCCATTGCAAGTATTTCTAAATCTATGTAAAAGTAATAAAGCAATGTACAGCTGTGGGATAATGTGGCATAAAAATAAATATAAATTTAATACTGACATAGATTTTTATTTTTGTATTCTGTATTCTACGTTATTTAAAATAAAAATAATGAAATCTCCTTCAAATCCATCAAATCAAATCAAAAAAAATGTAATCAATGAATGAAATTAAATTAACTGAAAACGTATTTATTTAAGACATACACAACATCTTATTACAGACATACAGAATGATAAAAATAAAAAAAACAGAACACTTACACATATAAATGTTATACAACAAAACAAGTAATTATGGGAAACAGCGTGATGGTGTGCGAGTCATGAAAATGACATGAAATAATGCCAAAGCGATAATGAGGAGGTCGTGACGATTCCACTATGATCCCATCCAAGTTGCAGAACTGAACGCCCTGTTATTTGCAATACGTTTTCAGCGCTGTCATAGTGCACAATGGCATGCTCGTTTTTCAAGTGGTGACCACTTTACTTGCGGTCCAATTTCACACGGTCACATCGTTTTATGTGCTTATGAATCATGCCCTGAGTAACCGTGAACGCTGTGCATTTTTTACGCTTTGATGTCTAGTATAGGAATTGGCTTTCTTTAAATATATGTGGTTATCAGTTACATCTAAGGCATACTCCTAGTACCTAGTTAACTCTAGTCCATGTAGTTACTTCTATGTGGATGTTCTGGAACGCGTTCCATAAATAGAGCTAGTAGCCAATCTTTTTAGAGTTCCGTACCCAAAGGGTAAAACGGGACCATATTACTAAGACTCCGCAGTCCGAATGTCTGTCTATCCGTCTGTCACCAGGCTGTATCTCAGGAACCGTAATAGACAATTGAAAGTTTCACAGATGGTGTATTTCTGTTGTCGCTATAACAAAAAATACTAAATAAACCAATTGCGAGTCGGACCGTTCCATTAGCTACGAGTATAAAAAACGGCAATATAATCATGTCTGTTGTATGGGAGATTTATAAATAATAGTACGCAACTTTTGGTGCGCGAGTCAGGCTCGCACTTGTTCGGTTTTTTATTATACTTAATCATTACTATCTACTGACGTCCAAAAAGGAGGAGGTACTCAATTCGACTGTATATTCTTTTTTATGTCTGTTACCTCATAACTTTCGAAAGGATGAACTGATTCTCAAAATTTTTATTGGAAAGCTGGTGCTTCCCGTATGAACCCATTTAAATTTCATTAAATTCGGTCCAGTACTTTTTGAGTTACACTCCAATAACTGAATATAATGGAGTCGGTATTAAATTTTTCAAATTGTACTTGTTTAGGACAATGCGTCATATCCTCCTACTACTAATGTCATAAAAGCAGCCGTAATAAAATACAATTGACTCGTCTCTTATACATGAGACCAAACCCTTAATTATACCTATATTATATAACTCGACCTTTGTAATTGTCATGGAATATAAGTTATTAGAGTAAGACAAGTGGATAAATTAATTCAGCGACGTCAATGACCGTTCCTAATTTGTTAAATAAGCGAATATTCTGAAATAGAGCTTTTACTCTTGGATTGACGCTAACTTGTGAATCATAGCTTATATTTAATAATGTTTGTACTTTTTTTTTTTATTTGCCTCGTTATATCTTTATGACTACTTGTAACATGCCGTGCGATTCTCAAATGATTCGTTGACGAGCTCGTCGACGAGCTCACTTATGTCAAATACTATATGAGATATCGCCCTTGTACATAAGGTTGTTTTTCCAACGTTTCTTCTCTTCATATGTTTCACGGATGTTGTCAAAGATGCAACGATGTTTGCTCTTAGAGAATCGCACGGCTGCACCTATCTGTAACGGGAGGTGAGGACTGGTCTTTATAGCACGGGAAATCCTAGTTTGAATTCCAGTTTTCCGCTCATGCTATCACAAGACTATAGATAGACTATAAATTATTCCTTTTAAAACTGTATTACACTCATCATTGATGTCATGTATAAATAGCTTGTAACTGTTTGTTAAAATAAATGATTTGTTATTAAAAAAAATAAAAGCTTTTACTCTACAAAGTGACATGTAAATATCATTTTAGAAAATTTGGTATTTTGACAGTTCCAAGTGTTTAGTCATCATCAAGAAGGCAAGTGACCAAAATAATTCCAAAACTCAACATATTTAAACATGCACTCAAACACCAGGCAGTAATAAATATTTAAAAAATTGCCACAAAACATAAATATCTCGGTCTAAGTCTACCGACCGAACGCATTTAAATGTAAACTAAATGCATTTCTTTCGGAAAATAATTTTCATACCATTGACGGATTTATGACACGACTTTAATTATATGTCAATTTAATTTCACGCAATGACATTTAAAATTTATGAATATATGTGTCACAATAGGAATATATTTGTAATAATTGTAAGAATAATAACTGTTATACTAATTACGTTAAAATTGAGCGTTAGCGTTTTGAATTTTAATTACCCTTAATTCAAATACGGTATACTTTGTTTACGATTAAATAAATGAAAATGATATGATGCAAAGTAGAAATAGAGATCTCCTGTTGTATTGAGTTATTTTTTGTAAAAATAATTAATATTATTTTCTTACTATTGTCGGCATAATACGGCCTTAGTAATAACGCTGCTTAAATTTAAATAATGTCATTTAGTACAGCGCAGAATAATTTTGCTGTGCAAATTCCTAAACAACTTCATTTAAAGTTATACAGCGTTTATAAGTATAGCCCATAATGTATAACATCTAATTGAGTTTTATAACACTGCTAGGTCTCGTTTATTTGTGTTACATGTGTGGCTGCCAATTAGGAGCAAGTAAGTTGTCACACCCAGGTTTAGGTCCCTATTACCAACACTTTAATCTCGGTTTCACTATCCCAAGTGTCGACCATTTTCCCTACGTGAGGCAGAAATATGACAAAAATCCAACTCTATTAAAGCAACCCGTCAGTGGATAGTATATAAAACCAGTTGGCTAGCTACTTGTACTACACACATTAAAAAAAGTTTGCGATCACTTTGAAAAATCGAAATATTGGTGGTTCGTTGGAGCTAGAACGTCTTTGATCCCATATGGAGGCTTCATGCTATTGATGGCAGACAGTGCTAGAGCTCAGGGAAGCCGCTATTCAAGAATAGAACAGGTACTTGGGGGTAAGAAATGCTTGATAACTTGATTATCAGCATGCCCAGAAGGATCACCGCATTTGTTCGAGCCAGGGGAGGAGTTATATTATATTGAATATAAACCTTTTATTAATAAATTTATGATTAAGGTCAATTAAAAAAATAATTCAGCTTATTGCACTTTTTGCGCCTGTTACTGCTTGCCCTCTTTCGTAGGTTGCAACTCATCCCATTTTAAGTATTATCGTAATAAAATTATCACTAGTAATACCGGTAACACTAAAAGTATTACCGGTATTACCGGTACTATGTTGGAATTATTGTTTAAGGGTTAGTGAGAGAGAAATATAGCGAGATCTACCTAACACATATTCACAATTAAAAACAGACCACAACTGGTTAATTTGAATACAGATTTTATTTCAAACTAGTAAGTTATAGAACAACTGGATAAACTAGAAAAAAGATACTTCATTACAATCTTATTGCGGTCTCCATTATCCATCAAACCAAATTATACAATTTTTATTATTTGACTTTTAAAGCACTAACGCCTCCTTAGCGAGAAACTTTGCAAATTTACAGAGAAAAATACACATCCTCGCACGGCGTACGAACCCGCGTCTTCCGAAAATCCGTATCAGAGGCTATGAGGCTACCGAGGCATACCATCCGAGCGTCGAATATAACTCTCTATTTGATTTTAACCGCCGTATGGGGACGCAGCGACATCTATTGAACAACTTGATAAGCGTCATCCAACCGAAAGAAGAGTTTTTTTTGTAGTGATCAACTAAAAACAAAACCTATTATAAAATAGAATAGTATTACATGCTCTTTCGTAGTGATCTATACTATAATTGAAGAAAGATTTGTATGTATGTTTGTAACGAATAGGCTTAAAAAAGTACTCGACCTATTTCAAAAATTCTTTCACCATTTAAAAGCTACATTCACCCTGAGTAACATAGGCTATGTAAGATTCATCATCATCATCATCCATCACCGCGTGGGTGAATCCGCGGAGAGCAGCTTGTCCTTAATAGCTTAATAAGAATTACTTGTTTAGTCAACAACTTATTAATTAACTTTTAAAGTACACTTAATCCGTATACGACTAAAATAATAAAAAGGGTGATTCAAATGGTACTAAATTGAAAGGTCCCATAAAGTCCATTAGAAGTTGACACGCAAAATAAACATTTGCACTGTTTCCTGAAACTGATTACTTTATTTTGCGAGCTATCTGCAAAACAACTGAATTAATTAATCTATTTAATAAAATTAGAATCACTGTCACCCGAGTGATGAATAACCAAGATGACCAAAAGCACCCTATGTGGACCAAAGTAACTATAAACTAAATTTCATGAATATCCGTTCAGCCTTTTTGTCATAAAAACAAACAGATCCACAAGAAGACAACTTTCGAAGTTACAATTTAACCGTGCATTGGTAATTTTCTACCGACTTCCACAAAGGTACTCAATTCGACTGTATTTTTTTATGTTTGTTACCTCATTTCTTTCGACTGGGTGAACCGATTTCCAAAATTCTTTTAAAAGCTGGTGCTTCCCGTGTGGTCCCTTGTAAATTTTATCAAATTAGGTCCAGTAGTTTTTGAGTTACACTCCAATAACTGATTTTTACCAAAGTAATAGAACGGATGTCAGTATTAAATTTTTCAAATTGCTCTTGTGTTGATGAACATTTGTGAAACTGATTCGTCTAATATTTGAAAAGTATCTTCACGTGGCAATATAAAATTTAGTAGTGCTTATAATTAAAGTATTTAAAACTAACGTCCTCTACTAAATTAATTCACGTGAACATGATAAATTTATGTTACTTTAGACATTCTCAGAAGAGTACTAAACTCTCGACGCGACTTTTGTCGGATCAGTAGTCCCACAAGTTTTCTTTATTTCAAATTACAATTACATTATTTTAGATAAGTAGGTTTTATCATGGATTATCAGAAGGTCCTCGACGCAATATTAGTTGGATCAGGAGTCCCAGAATATTTTCTTAAAAAATATGTATTTCTATTTTAAATGACATGTAATTATTTAAGTATATAAATAGGTCTCATCAGCCGTGCGATTCTCTATGTGCAAACAACGATGCATCTTTGACAACATCCGTGAAACACATGACGAGATGACAAGAAACGTTGGCAAAACAACCTTGTGTACAAGTGCGATATCTCATAAAGTGTTTGACATCGGTGAGCTCGTCGACGAATCATTAGAGAATCGCCGGGCTGATTTCATCAGAAGTAAAATTTTCGATCGATTACTCACAATATGAGTATAAGCAGCGCTACGCACTACGCCTAGCGCGAATAACTTACGATAATGTAACATAACTAATCATATTGTTCACGAAAAGCAATTTAATTCAGTACAAACTATGAATTGTCACAATTGTCCACAACTGTGGCACAGATAGCTAATATCTTACGACAAATCGCGGCGCGTTATTCAATCGTTTATTGTGACGATTATTTTGGCGATTAGCTAAATTTAAAGAAGCTAAGGAATTTTTGGTAAGTTTTGCATTGTTTAACAACAGAGAAACAATTTGAATAGTTTAATTTGGACAGAAATATGGCATGGACATATACTGCAACACATCATAAAGAGTTCGTTGGACGCCCACGTTGCCAAATATTTTATCAGACTGCGCACTGTCTTTATAGAACAAACAAAATTTGAATGCCATGATTCAGAATCTAATTCTGGTTTCATCCACGTGGATAATGACAAAAACATTTTTTCTGGATAAAATATGCCTGTGTGTTAGTATTCTATGTTAGCACCTATATACATATATTAAACAGTTCTGCGTATATATAATACTAGCTTTTGCCCGCGGCTTTGTCCGTGTAGAGTATTTTTCTAGATATGAGTTATTGTAACGATATAGAGTTATGTTCATGGCTATTGCCCGCCACTACGTGTAATATTTAACAAAAGTTCAGGTAGAAGTCGTCCCTGTCAAAAATGTTAGAAAACACCATTTTTTATTTTTTATCATTTTTTACTATCTCAATACAAATTTTCACAACGGTACGTTCAAAAACAAAGAATTTTCAATACAAAGTTTCACCAACTCAAATCATACCTGTCAACAAGTGCAATTAGAAAAATTTAATACCGACTTCCACTCTATTACTTTGGTAAAAATCAGTTATTGGAGTGTAACTCAAAAACTACTAATTTGAATTTGGAAATTGGATTAAATGGGACCACACGGGAAGCACCAGCTTTAAAACAGAAAAAGAATTTTGAGAATCGGTTTACCCAATCGAAAGTTATGAAGTAACAAACATAAAAAAAATACAGTCGAATTGAGTACCTCCTCCTTTTTTTGGAAGTCGGTAGAAAAATATTAAAAGGCTTTTCAATTGGTTACTATTGAGCCGCAAGCAGTAGCTTTACCTTATTTAACTACTAGATTACTAAAAAAGGCTCAAAGATTGAAACAAAATAAAAAATAAAGGTAACATATTTGTAAAGAAAAAATATTAAGGCAAAATAGTGTTAGTGGAAAAGCCAGCGTGTGTTAGACAATCCTTACAGATAGTCGGGTGGGGCTAAACGGCGAGAATATTCCCAAACAGCCTACAAAGTAGGCCGGACCCTCACGGCACTTTGCAGAAGCCTTCCAAACTTACCAAGGACAAAAGTATTGAACAGATAAACATGTGAGTATAAAATTGAATACGCTCAGAAGTTTTAAGCTCTTTTGTCGAAGTCGAAGCATTGGATTGTTTTGTTTTAAAGCGATTGATAAAAATGTTATTACGCAGGCAACAATCGTTTAAGAACTTTAAAAGGATGTTTTCTAAAAATTGTCAAACATTTTCACAAATTTTTTTATTCATTATACCATAATAAGCAAGCGAGCCCTGAGAGTATTTAGAAAATTAGAATATCTAATTGCGTTGTTAGTTGGTTTTATTACTTTTCATTCGCAAATATATAATTACACTTGTGGTATTATTACTTGTGGAATAACTCATAATATTTCTTAATTCAGAACATTAAAATAATTTATTAAACCTAATCCTGGAGTACCGTAGGCAGCGGGGATAACTGGAACGGTGTTTTAGGGCTGCAGACTGAAGAACTTCTTGATAAAACGCGTCACGCGTGTGAAGAAGTGTTGTCTTCTGTTTCTGGGCCCAGATCTAAACGTTTTGCAAGAGGTTAAAGCTCTAAATTTGTTAGTTGAGCCTTTCGGACAATGCTCGTCGAGTTATCCTGTAGTTCACGTGAGCCAAATCAAGGTACTTGCGGAGATAATCTTTCTCAGCTTTCACGAGGTTCTCATTACGGGGAATGGTGATGCCAAAAAGCACTGCCCAGCGCTGAAGTCAATCGATCACCTCGTACCTGGACTGTCCTGGCCGCGATTATAGATGGATCCCAATAGAGCGTATAGTAAAACCGTTTTCGGGATCAGGCGTAGGTGCATACTTATAATAGGGCACCGTGTGTGTGATGGATGGTAATTCTAGCTACTTTGTTATGTCTATGCAGTACTCTTAATTAGCAAGAAGAGGACAGCCGGAAATAATAGTCTGAGTGACTCTGCGATGGCGGCGGTCGACATTTGTCGTACTGTCGGACGGCTGAAGGACGCTACGTACTTCGGAACACATTTCCGGTAATTATTCATCGTGATAACTTCATCAGTCATTGCATTGACAAAACCTTTGAAACTCGAAAATTATCATAAGTTAGTTTGTTCGTTTAAGGTATAAGGTAGGGAAGTTACACCGTAGCTTATTATTGCGATATTTTTATAGCTTTTTAGAGTGCATGAACGTTGTGAGACTAGATAAGACTGGTTGAAACCAGTATTTCGTATTATCTGCTTTTACTCCAGTTATATCTGAGTGTATGACTGCACACTCATAAAGTTTTGAGATATTTCGTAGACTACCCAACGTGTTCGGGCGTGTGTAATAAAAGTATACGTTCCCCTGCGGAGTTCATTATTTTGTTATTTATATTCTGACCGTATATTATATCATTTATTTGCTATATACCTATAAGTAGATAGCAATTGGCCTATATGTATACCTATATTATATTTTTTATTACCAAGCTACCATAAAATATAGGTACCCTCATTTGGTAACTTAAATATTCTCGCCATCATCTTTCAAGATAAAATGCAGACGCTTCTTAGTGAGAAACATCGGAAATTAAAGGGCTTAATGATTCCTAATGGGCAGCTGACTGTTAAACTCACAACTCGCTCGAATACTACTACTACTCTTTTGCGGGCGCAAAAGAAGTGTTTTTTTTATACTAGCTGCGTTCGGTGGCTCTGCCAGGAGGTACAATAATCGTACATGAGTAGCAGATTAAAAGTAACCTATGTATTACTTCCGGTCACCGATAGAGGCGGAAAAAAAATACAACCAAAGCATCCACATTGATCCATCCAAACACTATTGCATTTAGAATGTTAATGATGAACTAAAAGTATAATAACTTAAATTATAAGAACTATAATAAATTTACAGATATTGAAATATTTAAATGATTAGACCTGCAGAGCTCGTATATATCTCAGTTGCTATCAATGGCTATTGAAATGTAAAAAAATGACGGCTTTAAGTTTTTTCTTACTTACTTTGGTAATATAGGTATTGGATTACTGGAGTTGTCAAAACATTTGATTGGAACTGAGTTATGTAATAGCCCTGCTGGATAATTTTTTTAGATCTGGCAGATTTGGAGTTTAGGAGATGATATTATGTTTTTGTCATAATAGCACCTAATCACACTAACATTATAAAATCGAAAGAAAGCTTGTGAGTGTGTAAGAGTGTTTGAATGACCAATTTTGATGAAATTTATTATGGAGGTAGATGACGCACTGGATTAACACATAAGATACTTTTCATAATCATCATCATACATCACCGAGTGGCTGTAATTGCGGGGCGTAGCTAGTCCAGATATAAATAAAAAAACCAGTTTCTTACTTTATGTTACATTGTTATTAAAACTTGCGCTCGTTAAAATCCCGTTTTTAATACGAAATGCGTATTTACAAGTCAAAAAAACTAAGTATGTAAAGTGGTAACGTAGTTTTATGTATCTATTTCATTTAACAACACCAAGCACCTTAACGGCAACACTTTCATAATTAATTGACTCTCCAATATAGCAATCTGTCATCCTGGTCCACGCTAAGGATAATCCCAGTTGGTGTTTGAGTGCACTATTTTACTAAACTGGTTTTACGATAAGTGGGATCTATAGAATAAACTAGCTCTTACTGTCTGTGGAGTAATGCTTTTCCCATAACCATTATTTCTTCTCAAAGATTTATTGACCTCTAATTCGATAGTTATTAGCATGATTGCAAGTATTACACATTTTAATGTCATTTTGACGGTATGACTTACGCGGTAGGTATAGTCGAATATCTCGACCGGTTTCGTGACCGTCCGGGCCACTTCTTCATCACGGACGGACACGAAACCGGTCGAGATATTCGACTATACCTACCGCGTAAGTTGAACCGTCAAAATAACATTAAAATGAGCAGTGTAAACATTTTCTACAAAATAACCTAATAGCTCAGAATCCACATTGCTGTGTGAATGAGACTCAAAACCAGCGTTTTAGCGTGATGCAGTACAGAGTCACATAATACCAGGTAACTACAATCAGGTGGATGAGACTGGACTTATAGTACAAAAATGCATGTATATTAAAATTAATGAAGAGCATTTATCAAACAGAAGAAGTGCGTTCCGTACAATTAGACTAAAAAGATTTCAGTACCGAACTGATCGCACTAAATATTTGGGCTCCTGGCTGATCCAGCGGTTTTTTTAATCTGACGCATCTAAT
Source organism: Selenia dentaria (assembly GCA_917880725.1). Lineage (NCBI taxonomy): Eukaryota > Metazoa > Arthropoda > Insecta > Lepidoptera > Geometridae > Selenia > Selenia dentaria. The sequence continues at coordinate 7,933,359 of OU862882.1, read as the reverse complement.
ATTTGTTCCGCATATTATAGGGTACAATAATAAGGGCACTATTTAAATTTTGTGTAAAATGGTTTTCATATAAGTGCCAACTGTGAAATTTGACTGCTATCTGTGATTGTTCCGATAAAAATGTAGCGTTACTCAAAAGAAAAACGTGTTATCATTGTGAAAACTCATTACAAAAATGGAGATCCATCTGAATGTCTTTGTCAATAAACAAAATTGTAGAATTAAGGGTTTAGAAAATCCGCAAGAAATCCATAAGAAACAAATGCATCCACAATAAGGAACTATCTGATGCGGATTTTGGTCAGGCGGTGTGATTGACCTTACTTTGTTGAAAATAAGGCCGGAGTTGCAGTGACTGTGAAGGGTATTCGTTTCAAGAATATGACAACGGAGTTCTTTTGGCTTCAACTGCTTAGTATGGATCTGAATGACATCGTTGGCGGATACAGCCCGGGAAAAATCGATTTATTGCAGCAACGATTTCCACACCAAATCATCTCACGTAATTCAGATGTCAAATGGCCACCAAGATCATGCGATTTCACGCCGTGCAATTTCTTTCTTTAGGTTTTTGTGAAATGTTGGGTTTATGCAAATAAACCAGAAACAATTCCTTAGCTCAAGGCCGAGATCCAACGCGCTATCAGTGAATTACAGCCACATCTTTGTCAAAAAGTCATCGAAAAAAGAGTAATGGCCTGTTTTCACAGCCGTGATATTTTATTTCATTTGCCGGGTATTTTTTTTCCATGCATAATCGGAACATGTCTTATTTATAATCTATACCAGAACAGATGTATACCAGAAAATATATACAGATGTATACCAGAAAATATATACCAGAACTTACTCAGAAAATACGTGTTTTAATTTTTAAACGATAACTCTGATTGAGACACCCGTAAATACAAACAATGTATTCTTGTGACGCTTTTGTTGGACTTTCCATTGTATTATCTTCACCTAAGATGCTGGTAACAAAACGCTGCATTTAATCACATTACATTACAAAATTAAAACGGAGAAATCACTTATAGCCTCTAACTTCAAAGCCCTTAAAATTCAGGCCAATGTAGATAGAACTAGTTAAAACCCTTAATTAGTATTCTATGCTTTTTACTTAGTTAAAGCTGAGTGCATGACCAGTCATAAAGTTTTCAGTTATTTTGTAGAATACGTAACGTTGTCGGGTGTAGGTAACATTATTTTAAAACAAGTGCCTTATTATATCAGACAGGAGCAACTAAACTTTCCACATTATTTTGGGCAATATTAAAAGCATGTTAACTTAGTTTCGCTACACTTTACTCTACGCTTTTTTACACAGTATTCTGCTCCCTCATATATTCCTTTAAAAATATTTAAATTTTATCGCTCTTTAAAAATTAACGTAGATGTCGAATTCTGTAGGTACATAGTTGTCTACAGTATAATTAGGAATCATAGGCGAATTATGCTAATATGCACTTCTTTATCTGCTGCTTTAGGAAAATGCTAGACCCCACACTGCATGAAAGACGATCGTTAAATTAGAGGAGCTACAATTGGAATGTCCCCAACACCCACCATACTCCCCAGATCAAGCACCGTCAGTAGTCAGTTGTTAACAATATAAAATCAGTTATTCCTGCCCGAAAAACGCCTTCAAAGATTTACTACCCAATTTTTTTAGCAATGTAGACAAAAATGTATGAATAAATATTTTTTTAATAATGAAATATTTTTTCATGGATTAAGTTATATTAGTATTTTACTTATAATATCGAAAGTGCAATATAATAATGTAACATACTTGGCTTGATTTTATTTTGAATTAATTTTACTTTTTACAAATAAAACACCAACTCGTATGTACGAGTAAGGACCTAATATTAAAAAAAACTTATTCTTATTACCAAGCTGGCGTAATCGCTATATCAATTAACCGCCGTTTCAATTATAATATAGCATACATTTGAATACTGGAGGTACCTACGTACAGCAAAAAAACAAACGATACCGACGTCAGTGTTACTACACAAAACATAGTGCATAAATTCAAAGTTAATTTTCAAAAGCAGGTGTTAAACGTTCACATTTAACGTCGCACATTGCTCATGACAAGTCAAGGTTTCTGGCAAACCTACACGTGGCGCTCATCGAATGAGCTTTCGACAAAAGTTTTATCTCATAACGCGTCCTCGTGTTCGCATGCGAATCCTCTGGAGCCCGGTGCGGTAATTTTAATTAGGTATATTTGCCCCGAGCCCCGAGTGAACGCGACGGTGCGGGATGATAAATGCTGCCCGTAAAGGTAACAAATGTTCGCAGGAGTACAGTCTTCATGAGTACTTCGGGCGGCTCGCACACCGGATCCTGCCCCCAGCCAGGTGACGTTCACCTGAGCGACTCCTTCCTTCCTACCCTAAAATAATTCTCGGCAAGTCCCTTCCTATTCACCCAAAATACAAAAGTGCTATTCACGAACGTGACAAATACACCTATTCTGAAAATTACCGTTAAATTACCGTATAACGTTTTAATGTTATCTGACTTCGTTGAAAGTATGAATATACTCTTAAATCGCTGTTCTTCAAAATGGTATCATATAAATTTGGGTGAAAGTAGACCCACTTAACTTTTAAGTCGGAAAAAAGGCAGTGTCGGGGGCCGATTCAGGTCAATCTCTGCGAGTCAGCAAAGATTTAAATCCTTCAAATTCTAAGTTACGAGTGCGAGCCGAGAATTGCGGAATTTTCTTGCTACGATTTTGGGGTAGGGTTTTGCTCGCCCGAATTTGGGGAGCTTCCGAAAGTCTAGGAAAATTGAACGCAAATCCGATTTGTTCGGATCTTGAACCGAAATCTTTCGAAGATGCGAGATGGGACCTGTGCACCATTCTTAGCACCTCTCGCCCTGAATTTATATTGTCACCAGTTTTCTTTGGGCATTCTTAGTTTTCATTTTTATTAGAAATTGGGTTCGCCGTAAAGCGTCTATTACAGCAGAATACGTTTTTTTCAATTTAATATATTATGCGGCTTGCTAACGATATATGATATATTTATTTACCTTATAAATATTTGAGTGTGGTAGAAAACATTAACAATTAACTTCATAAGAAGACATTTTGGCATAATAATAAATAAATTATTGCTGTTTCTTATACAGGGTGACTGGTTGAACACTTTACATATTGATATATAGTGCTCAGTACTCGATTCTCGTTCTAATTAAGAAAAAAAAATAGGTGCCTAATATTTACCTAATTTAACTTTAATTGTCTACTCAAAACAATAAACATGGTCACTCGCGGCGCGCGTGTAGTAATAAAAGCGCGGCGCGGCCGGGCGGGCGGCCGACGATCGCGGCATCCTTTGGCGGCGCGGGCGGCGCGGCCCTTTGGGTCATTAACCCCGTTCGGACGCAGCTTGATTCCTTTGAACGCGGCGCGGCGCTTTGGGTCATTAACGCCGTTCGGACGGTGTCCATAATTTTCGAGTTATAGCACATTCATAGAATGAAGGTTTCCTCTGTAGTTTAACGGTATTTTTTTAATTTTATTTTTTTAAACGTTTCATGTGACCATGAATTATCATGTCCTTGTTTATGTAAAGTGTTCAACCAGTCATGCTGTATAATCTCACACCGTTCATTAAAGTTAATTTGCGGTTGGTCCATTTTAACATGTAGTTAAGTTAAAGGAGGTGACTTATAACTCCGTGTTGGATGTGTCGTACGCCGGTATTACTAACTGAGGGGCAAGTATGTGTGGTTGCGGGCTCTTACCATAAATTCTAAACTTGGAACCTAGAAGATAAACTATGAAATGTTCTGGTGCCAAAATCAGTTATTTCAGTAATTTTCTTGACATTAGAACCAGTAGAGCATAGTAATCATCCTAATGTATAAAATAATTTTGTTGTTGTAAAACACATTTGTGCTTTAGACCGCTATGCAATATAAAATGACAGTAAACTTTGAAATTACAATTACATAAAATGTGGTTTTGCTTCTGGTAGCAGCCGTGCGATTCTGTAATGATTCGTCGACGAGCTCACCGATGTCAAATACTTTATGAGACATCGTCCTTGTACACAAGGTTGCTTTTCCAACATTTCTCGTCTTTTGTTTCACGGATGTTGTCAAAGATGAAACGGTGTTTGCTCTTAGAGAATCGCACGGCTGTATGTGATGATCTATGTCGTGCGCATTTTCGTTCGTGTATCGTTTCATTTATCTTCAAATTTCACGTACCAATTTTTGACATGAAATTAATTTGAAGAATACTTACAATACTTGTAAAGTTTTAAACGCAATCTAGCTGCAAAGTAAAAAGAAATGCAAATTTTGAAACTAAAAACGAAAACATTATCTCAAAATATATTTGTTATAAAAACATCGAACAAACCGTTACAAGAAGGTCTATTATGTATCTCAGTTGTTAACAAAAAATGATTGTAATCCAAAAACAGACGGCTCTTGTCACTTTTTCAGCTCCAGTCATAAACTTACTAACATTTTTGCTTCGTGAAATTGTCAAAACTGTTTTTTTTTAATAATCAATAAACTCTTGTTAGCAACTGAGATACATAATATATAGTATGCTGTTTGCGTTTGAAAAATGTTACCACGTTGAATGGCGTTGGTTGAATGCGTAGGTACAGATAGAGTCAGCCATTTTGATTACGTTCCAAATAATTCACTTTTTACATTTATATTATATTATATATTATATCTTACAGCATACAAATGTATTGTTTTTACATAACATATATTTCGTACTCTTAAGAGGATTGTACTATACATTACCTTTTTTAGAACAAAAAAAAATGAAAAAATCAAAACGTAGTGATATTTCCATGAAAAAAAATCACTGTAATCGGACAATGTTAAGAGGTAAAAAAGAGTTTTCTCTTTTAGTATGGAAAGTACTAGCTATGCAATCCTCTTAATAGAATTATATCTCGCATCTTTTGACATGCTTATGAACGATTGACCGTTAAAATAACCCAAACGTAAAATGATTGCTTTATAAAGTGGTTGCTATATATATAATATATTTATCACCATACTATTATATTATACTAAAATATATTTAGTAACTTTAGTAGTTCTATTTTTGAATTGAGAACTATAAATATTTTCTCTATTATTTATTATCTTACAAACAATAAATATAAGGTATATAAATGTACCTGTTACACGAAATTAAGCATATTAATTATCTGCTAATGTCATTCGCTACAAGTTAAAACGTCCATTATAATACAAATACACACATATAAAATTTGTATCATTCCAGTGAGATTTAACATTTCGCATAGTGAAATTAGCTTTGTCGGAAGCTCTACAAACATAATAGAACACCAACATTTTCAGTTAAAAGCGTATTTTCTGTCTGGAGTTTAAAAACTAGTTACATTCAACGCTATCTTGCATATTAAAATATACTCGAAAATGGTAATTTACCTCAGCGAAGTGTGCATTGTGAAGGTAGGTAATAAAAAAATCCGCATTGTTTATACAGTAGTTGAGTTTGTTGATTTTAAGGTAGTTCGCTTCACATAGAACGGGGAACCTCATTTTATACAGTTTTTATTATTTGGGAATATTGTGGAATTTTATACAATCTGGGATTATACACTACATTATGTTATTAACATATTTTATTTTTATTGACGTGATTCCGTATAGATAAACCTCAGATTGTTAAAATGACATAATAAAACTAGAACTAACCTTACCTTTTCAGCTATGATAGAATATATATCCTTGGTCTATTTTTGTTACCCTGTTTCTAACATGCAAAAAAGTAGCTAATTCCGTAACGTCAAGGTTACAATAACAAACTTGCACGAGTGTATATATAACATTGTGCAAAGGACTTTTAACTACATATACTATTAAGTTTGATTAATAGTAGATTAGTAGCCAAGGGCTGTAAGCATCAATTGCAGCCCGAGATATTTTTCGAGGGTGCAATTGATGCTTTCACCCGAGCTAACTACTCTGCTTAACATCTCGATTGTGAGCTAAGTAGTAAAAAACCGGCATTACAAAAATAAAATTGATGACTATTATACTCATACGAAGAAAAGGCTGAATAGCGAAGCGACCTCTTTTGTCATTGGGCTGAATGCATGATGTCTATTGCCAGTATGATGGTTAGATGTACGCGAACTTTTTCAAAGACATAAGTGTTTTTTTGAATTACTTACCGCCCTAGGGCTTTTCTAGCTACATTATTACTCTAGAGCGCTAATTGGTCACCTACAAGACCCATTTTTGTTTTTTTATTACTTACCGCCCTAGGACTTTTCTAGCCACTTTATTACCCTAGAGCGCTAATTGGTCACCTACAAGCCTCATTTGGGGGTAATAAGGACCTACTTACCGAATATGAGAGATGTAAACTAATATTTTTGTAAAGTAACTCTAAGTTACAAATATTGTTAACTACAACAGAAAACCAAGCAACTACTCGATGCGTATTGTATTCTACTTAAAATTTTGCAGTAAAGATTTGTAGGTGTTATGATTTATTATGAACCTTATAACTCTCGTATATATATATACAATCCTACTATCCTACTAATATATAATACTAAGAATGTGGAGTGTTACGAATTGGGAATATGGTCAATTGGGAGGAAATCTATACTACATATGATACTATAGATGATATGACATTATAAAGAGGAAAGATTTGATTTTCATATTTTTGTATGTAATGCATAAACTCAAAAACAGCTGGATCGATTTCCAAAAATATTTCAGCATTAGAATGCCACATTATCCCTGAGTAACATTATATAAATAAATAAATAAATATTCCACAACTATCACACAACGCCATCTAGTCCCAAGCTAAGCAGAGCTTGTGTTATGGGTACTAGACAACTGATAAACATACTTATATATTTCTAAATACATACATATTATAGATAAATTACACCCAGACACAGAACAAATGATCGTGCTCATTACACAAACATTTGTCCTGGGTATATATTTTGATCAGCATCATCATCCATCATAACTCGGGTGAAACCACAGCGCGCAACTAGTTTAGAATAAGAGAGAAATTCCAGGATCACAGAATAAGTAATAGTTTCTTCGTACTATAATTGAGGGCCTAGGATTAACACATAGGCTATATACTTTTGTCTCGTTTCATTGGCGAGTTCCCAGCGGTCCACTATAATTTTATTCTACTCGGACATAGTCGCGTGAAGCTGCTAAAACTATAATCAATTTCTAAGCCTTGAAAAAAGCTCTTTTCTAATCATTAACCAGGCACCTTACGGTAGCGGAAATGCGATAATGGTGCCTAAAGGCGCTACCCGTTCTTGCGTGCACCCCTTAATAGATTGCTCGACGCTGCGAGATTGCATCTAAATAGGTTTGTGCGAGCTTGGAGATAAGCACAGTAGGAACCCACGTCAGCTTTCTTTTGCAGTGCAGTGTGCTAATGTGCAGTGTTGCCATATTTGAGCTGATAATCATCACCAGTCCATCAGCCTGACAAACGAATTTATAAAAAACGAGATTAGGCTCCATATCCCGGTCTTGCTCAGTTACTCGCTGCTAGATAAACTCTATCTATAGGTACATATACTATGACATTATTACCTTATTATCTCCTGATGTTTAAGTACGAGTACAACAGGTATCTTCTAGACTCTAGCTACGAGATACCTGTTCACTGAAACTTCGAATTTGTATCTGGAGTATGGATAACTTTATACAATTATGTTTTATTACTATATTTCAAAACATTGCGTGGGAGATAATCTTTGTTTACTCTTTGTGTCTCTGATTACGTAAAGTATATTTTATTATGAAAACGAATGTGGTTTATACACATTTTTTATACAATACAATACAAAAAATATTTATTGATAACCAATCATAAAAGAAAAACATAATACAATAAAAAGCGCTACAGTAGATTGGACAATTGGCGGCCTTATCGCTATAGCAATCTCTTACAGGCAACCTTACATGGAGAGGATTCTTAATAATAATGCGGTAGTAGATGCTAAAATAAACATTTTTATCTTGGAATTAAGTGCTAATAGATAATTTAAATAAATAAATAAATATAAATAAAATTAAATAATTATAAACTAATACATACCTACTATTAAAATATAAACATAAATATATTAATATGAAAAAACGGAAATCACTCACGTAAATAATTCAATTCTTTTAACTTGATAACTATAGTTTCAACCACATCCGGTGGTCTTTTTGAAAAGAGAGTGCAGCCGTGCGATTCTCTAAGAGCAAACATCGTTGCACCTTTGACAACATCCGTGAAACAAATGACGAGATGACAAGAAACGTTGTAAAAACAACCTTATGTACAAGGGCGATATCTCATAAAGTATTTGACATCGGTGAGCTCGTCGACGAGCGCAACGACGAATCATAACAGAATCGCACGGCAGAACGCCCGCGGTGGCGTCTCGCCTCGCACGTTACGTATATATAAACAAAAAATTATATACATTATTTTCAAATAAGAAAGCAAGGTTTAACGTTTCAGTAATAGAGAGCAGATTTGTTTACCTACATTAGATAAGACCAAACGTAGATTTAACACGCTCATCGAGTCTTATCTTGAAAACAACCATATTATAAGAACTGGATTCACTGACGATTATGTCTTCAAATAATTGAAAAATTCACGGTGTTTTACCATTACTAACCTACCCCAATCCAAGTCACAGAATAACAGGAAGTATTGGCTTATCGTTCCATAGTTAAAATTATAGTTCTTCACTACGAACGTGCACTCGAATACAAACACGGCACAGGGTTACTACCACCATAATTTTCTAACGTGCTAATATTGTTACATTATTAGAGTTTGCCCTTGGCACTATCGCGATGAATGAAGTGGTGCAATAATGTGCAGTTAAAGTTAAGGTCAGCTGGATAAGCTTGTTTATAATTACATTTAAATGTGGCCTTGCACGCTAGGCTTATAATAGCACAGGTCAACTGTAGGCATATTGTAGCTAATATTGCGTGCTAATCACTAGACAAAACAACAGTTATATCGTAGTAGAGCCCTGTTTAGTTTTTCTTTTTTTATATCGGACTCTCTTCTAGCTTTGAATATTTGAGTATGTGTACTAGTAATATACTTAAAGGATACCATAATTTAAAAAAAAATAAAAATAAGAAATGTTTTCATCCACGTGCAGCGCAGTTTCGCATGCTAAACCGGAAAATACAAAAATCAGCACTTAGAAACTTTACAAAAGCTCGCGTTGTTGACTTGTGTTTATTGTGACAAAGTTGTTCGACTGAAGCCTGAATGCTTCAAGGCAGCGTCTTATCCTCTGATCTTTTTCCAATTTTTATGGGCTTTATATATACCAACATCTTACGTATATATTCAGCGTATGTAGACGACCTTCAAATCGCACGGGTTGTTTAATTGAAGTATTTGACATAAGCTTAAACTACTTTTTTTAATACAAGGCTGTTTACAGTCTGTAAGATTTCTTGGCACACCTTGACTCTATAATTTATAAAAGGATGAACATTCCTTATACTAATAAACAGTTTAAACCTTGGGGAGTTTTATAGGTCTGTCTTATCTTACAATAGACCACGAGAAACGCTGTTATCTAACCGGACCAACTAAATTACTATGAGCATATTAAAAACTTTTTAATAAGGTACATTATTTGGGTTACGCAAAATCACTCTATTATCATTAAAGCGATAATTTGTGAATATCATAATCATAATCATCATAATCAGCCCATTTTGTTCCCACAACTAGGACTCGAGCCTTCCTCTCAGAGTGAATGGTTGGGCCATAATCCACCACGCGGGCCCAGTGCGGATTGGTGGATAGGTTACTGGCCAACACATTTCGAAGTTTTCAGGCCGCCCGAAGGCCTTCGACCTAACTGTTGTCCTAAGACAAACAACCGGGAACTACGGCTTAACATGCCCTCCGAAGCACGGAAGCGCTCAGTTGAATAATGCCACTAACTGTCACCCATCCAAGTCCTGACCGCGGTAAGTGTTGCTTAACTTATTGATCGGTTAAGATCACCAAGCCAAGCTCCGCTACGAGCACTTCCTCTACTCTTACCTCTACTTCATTTTTTTTATCGAATTTCCACCATGTCTCTCAAAATTTTTCAGTTGTTAACAGTTAAACCTGATCCAAAAAACGTTCCATGAATATTCATAAGGCAATATGAAACAGATATTTAAGATGCATAAACCAATATGGAATGACATGTTTTTCATATTCCTTATGAGTTGTGACGTCATCGTACAAAATTACATGAATAATGTATTATATTTTGCATTGTCTGGACGTAACAGTCACTTCGTGCTCGCGGATCTTATCGTTATTTGAATGAACCTTCCCTCGATGTATTCATCGAGCATAACGTTGCTCGGTTTGTGAACCCATAAACAGTCTTCCGAATGACCGATGTTCGAACGTTCTACTTTACTATTAAATAGTTTACCTTGATCAAGTAAATCTTATCTCCTGTCTCAGTGAATTGCTTCTACGGAACACGTTCCTTCGTATAGTCGGTAATAACTAATGCAGGTGCTTAGCGCTCCTCGTCAACATGAGTAAATATTTATCAGCGTCCCGCGGCATGATCAAGATTGATGAGGGGCTGCATTTGGCGGCGCCATACTGCTTATCACGTATTAATTAAACACCGTAATCTTATGTTTTTTTTTAACCGAAGACATTATTGAGGCGCTTAAAGCTAAGCGTCCATATGACGGTATCGTACGTATCAACTGCATTATTTTTTCATATTGCGTCCACTGTATCGGCAGCGATCTGTTTACCGACGCAAGTACCAGCAATCGGATTGCCGATGCCAGTTTTATTTGGATTTCTTAGTCGTCGTACACGACGATAGAGCGGAACAAGGGCTCTATAGTGTTTGCAAGGGACAAGTATATTGCGCAAAGCCAGTTGACGAAGCTGAAGAGAGAAGACGGCAGTGTAGCGTCGACCAAAGCAGAAGTGTTAGGAGAGGTAGAGAGTTTCTATGGACAGTTATACTCTTCGGTCGCTAAACCTGTTAGCAGCTCGGCCAAAGACCCAAGAGCCAAGCTGACCCGACATTATACCGAAGATATCCCGAACATCAGCCTGTACGAGATTAGAATGGCCTTGAAACAGCTTAAGAACAACAAGGCGCCGGGTGACGACGGTAAGATGTGATTTATGATCTTCTTCTGAAAACGGCTGGAACACCGGTACTTAAAGTCCTTCAGAAGCTCTTTAATACCGTCTTACTCGAAGGTTCAACGCCAGAAGCATGAAACAAAAGCGTGGTGGTGCTGTTCTTCAAGATAGGTGACAACACTTTACTTAAGAATTACAGACCCATCTCGCTTTTGAGCCATGTTTATAAGCTGTTTTCGAAGGTCATTACGAACCGTCTCAGTCGCAGGTTTGATGAATTCCAGCCTCCGGAACAAGCCGGTTTCCGAAAAGGCTATAGTAACATAGACCACATCCACACGCTACGGCAAGTTATACAGAAGACCGAAGAGTATAACTGAGGTGTTACAGCGTGGCACTTCCACCAAAAGATACATATCAACTTATTAGTGTGACTGCCTATCACAGAACAAGTAAAGAATTACTATTCTGTCATGTTTTACTAAACTATTGTTTGCAAATGATGTCAGTATAATCATTAGGGCTCTTGGAAGGGTAACGGCTTTAGTCATCATCATACGAGCTCAAAACACCATACTCACAAACTCTTGTCACAGCTTCTTCCTGAATTTGGCTACATTTTACTTTTTACCAAAATGCGGTGCATGTGCGGTTGTGCAGGCAAGACTAAATATTGTTTATGATATAAGTAAGTAAATAATGCTGCCGCAAGCTATGCGTGTATTGTAAATGTGCGATCACCAGACAGTAGAGGCTCAAAACAATGTGATTATAACAAAGGAGCTGTTAATTCCAAGTTTATCATCATCATCATCTCAGCCGTAGGATGTCTGCTGCTGCACTACGCCCCTCTCTCAGTGGTCGTTTCCTCATGACTGAGGATCATGGTCATCGGTGGATGTGGATGGTGTACAACGAGATCGTATGATCTGCTTTCATCGGTGCCTATCCATCGCGTCTCTGACAACTGAACAAAACTCGGTTGAGGAAGGCTGTTTCAGTTGGTCGCTCCATCTGGTTGGGGATCGCCCGCGGGGTCTTTTGCCCTCCGTATTCCCCACCACGCACTAAGCCCCATAATTTTCCAAAAGGACGGTTGGAAGCGAGCGACCTCCGTTGTCCTGCAACCTTTATCAGGACGTCTGTCCACCGTGTCGGTGGACAACCTACGTTGCGCTTGCCGGTCCACGGTCTCCACTCCAGAACCTCCCGCCCTCATGGGCCATCTGTTCTTCGTGCTATGTGCCCTATAGCCATAGCATAGTTCTCCCTAGCTCGTTGTGCGCCTTTGAGCTTGCTTATGAGGCCCATAGTAAGAGACCACGTTCCAGGTGGCCTCCGAAAAAAACATATCATCTTCGATATGAGTGTCCATTTTTTATGGAAATCAAGAATGCAATATGACAACCTCATGGCTCGCAGTGGACTGCCTACACGTAATTTCCGGTTCATGTTGACAGTAGGTATTTGTATATTCATACAGCTCCCACGAGAATCGGATTGTTCCATATCCTCCCACATGGATGTTGGAAAAGCCGACTATGGGACAAGATAGGACAAAAACATTACTGGCAAAATGTGAGTGTTTGCACATCTCTCCCGGCTCCTGTGGAGACAAGACTTTGTCATATCAAGAGTAAATATTATTTGAAAACATTGGTGTTGATCTATTTCATAGTAAAATCAGCTACGCAAATGAGCACTTGGCCAAGGTATACTACTGCCAATTATACTGGCCATGAATCACGGCATAAAACCTACAATAAATGTGTTGTCTTTTCGAAAATGAAGTTATTAACCCCAATTACACGCTAAAAAGTTTATTTATAACAATATTTTCACTCTAATGACCAATGTTTTAATAGCATCAGAAAAAGCGTGTTGTTCAAGCTTTCTTTTCTACCGACATCCAAAAAGGAGGAGGTACTCAATTTGACTGTTTTTTTTTAATGTTTGTTACCTCATAACTTTATATAAGATGAACTGATTCTGAAAATTTCCATGTGATATGAATTTCATCATGTTTGGTCGAGTAGTTTTTGAGTTACACTCCAATAATTGAATAGAATGGAAGTCGGTTTTGAATTTTTCAAATTGTGCTAGTGGTTTATTTATTATGATCGTAATAGCAGGCTCGTTCTTGAAATTTGTTTTGGATTGTGTAAAGGGGACGTAAAATTATAAAACCAACATTAGCTTAGTGATTAGTAGGAGTAATACAACTTTTAGTGAATGAATTTGTCCGGAAGTAATGCTACCTTACTTATTTCTGCCCGAAGCAGTAATGTTCGTATTACTATGTTCAGGTTTATAGGATAAATGCCGGTGAAATTACAGGCACATGAGACTTAACAACTTAATATCTCAGAGTTATGGACGCAGTGCAGCCGTGCGATTCTCTAACAGCAAATATCGTCGCATCTTTGACAACATCAGTGAAACAAATGACGAGATGACCAGACACGTTGGAAAAACAACCTTGTGTACAAGGGCGATATCTCAAAGTATTTGACATCGGTGAGCTCGAAGACGATCGGAACTACGAATCATTAGAGAATCGCTTGGCAGTTTGTCACTTGTGATGAAAAGCATCCGTTATCCGTGCGATTCTGTAATAATTCGTCGATGTAAATTTCTTTAAGTTCTATGATACATAACATTAGGACATTCTTACATCTCGTTTTCTAGTATACCTACTTGATGGCCGGTGACGACACGGTCAAACATCGCATACCGAGAACGAAAACCAGCGTTCAAAGACAGTGTAACACATCGTCAGAAGCTAAGTGACAAATTTTCAAATCAAAGGTTAGTTAGCTCTGTGAGCTCTAGAAAGCACCTGACAACCAAGCTGTGGAGTTAACTGTGGAGAAGTTAACGGTGCTGCTCTTCCAAAAACTCAACTCAGAGGTATAGTAGTTATAGATCCTCACCACAGATTAGTGCTTCAAAAGCAATTCAGTCAATGATCGAATCTAAATTTTTATGAACATGCACAGTACAAGCTGTATCATATATTTTAATCGTCAATTAGCTCGAGTGCATCATAAGCCGTAAAACTGTTATTCAGCTTGCTATGAAACCGAAATAACAATAATATAAACAGAAATAGCAATTTTAAGGCCTACACATCATTCGTACACTAAAACATAAGGTGAAGGACATGGCACGTGGGGAGAGCATCATAAAAACACGTCGTATCTAGTTCATGTCATAAAACTGCGCGGTAGCGATGAAACGTGCCAGAAAACTTTCGTCTTGGACCCATTGAGGATTTGGTTACGGTGAATATAAACAGTAGTACATGTACTTAAAAAAATGGAACTAAATTTTTTCTGTTCCATTTTTGCGAAAAATGTTGTTTCAGCCTTTATAGTGACTTACAGGATCGATTGTCATTCATCGTCAATTACGATATCATCAAGATAGGCCAAACACTTTTCAGTTATTGGATTGTAACTCAAAAACCACCTCTGAAATATACGCTACGAAATAAAAAAAAGAATCATCTAAATCGAACTACTCTGTTATGCGTGATCATACATAAAAAATAAGCGTCGGCTTTAAAACCTTTCTTTTTGAGAAGTTGGTTGAAAATATAGTGGCTACCTGTCAACCTAATTATGACGGAAATACGAGTACTAACAAATTTACTTTTCGTAGTGGCACCTATTCATGTAACTTTGTCCCAACACACGCTAAGTTCTAATCTCACAATTTGCAACTCGAGACTCCGCCCACACGAAAAATTACTTAACCACACCAACTTATTCATTCTACGTAAAAATTTCAGCAAAATCGGTTTCATAGTTTTGACGTGGAAGAGCAAAAGCATGTATTCCAAACATTAATAATAAAGATATAAAATATAGATAGAAATAAGATATAAATACTTATCAAGACGTTATGACTCCTTAAGTTTAAATATCTGTGCGCATCTCAATTTCCTTTAGTTATGTAGTAATAATGATTGTATTAAGTTTTTTTAATTCAATCATCTTAAAACTACGGTATTCCACGCGAACTTTTGACGGTATCGATGCCGGTATAAACTTCAGCTTATAAAAAATTTCGCCTTCGATAAATAAATAGTTAATAGCGCTAGACCGACTGTCGGTCTAGCGCTCGACGAGTCAACATCTCCTGAGGATGCCTCGTGTAGAGGCGAAACACGTGTCGAATCTGTTTTGGTTTATTTGGGGTTTCTTGTGTTTTTTATTTTGTATTCTTCCTATTAGCATTTTATGCGGGAGGGAGGGTGGTGCACGCCCCCAAATAGGCCAAAATCATTGTTTTCTTTTCAGCGGAAGTGTCACTAAATATTTTTTAATATCATTTTTTTGATAATGGATTTCCGCAAAGTAACGCCTGAATCAATAAATTATCAGTTGTTAAGCTGTTATATATGTGAGCCAGATGGCATCAAAGTTCTGGGCTCATGGAAACTGAGAGTTTATAGAATTTCCCTAAACATGAGTTATGGAAAACTGAGAGCACCTGGTGGATGTGACTTTACTTACTTTATCGAACTCAATCGATTTCATATATTTTTTTAAAAATATTTCTAATACTTCGTAGAAGGTACTTACATAAAATAAAAGAATAAAATAAAAGGAAGGATATGGCGTGGTCGAAAACCGAGCTTACAACGCGAACGAAGTCGCGGGCAGTCCCTAGTCTATATATATAAAAATGAACCCCTATTTCTTCTGGTCACGCTATAACTTGAGAACGGATGGAACAATCTCGCTAATTACTTTTTTCTTGTGTTAGTTATTGTCAGTAGAAGGTTCTTATGAAAGAAAAACCAAGAAAAGGTGGGAGGTTATGGTGAGGCTGAAGGCCGAGCCTACTAAGTGACCGTAGTCGCAGGCAGTCGCTAGTAAAATATATATTACATAATTATCATAAGTGTGCAAGATGAAAATAATACATACAAATAATCCGCATCTATACATTCGCTTGTACTCAGAATAAGCGTATAACCACTACATTGTTTGCCAATGTTTTCTTATTTATATCTTTATTTTCGAGAAAACTGGAACAATGAAACGGGCGGACAAACGACGCGGCAAACCATTTGTACAAACATCGGTTACTGCATGCATATTTATATCCGAGTTAATATTGCAAATCATTGTTATCTTTATTTATAAGCAATCAAATTTGGTTATCAGATACCGCTATTGTTGTTTGATATGACTTTTATGAGCCCGACGAAGACAAGCAAATTAACCGTCAGGTTTATGGGTACGAATAACCACTTTGGTATCCACGCAGTTTAGTGGGTACTTATAGAGTGGGATTACATGAAGACACCTGTTACTGTAACCATAAGGAATACTAACGTAAATAACGTACTCACACTCGTTACGCACACTAGGCTTCCCTGCGTTACGGGTAGGGTTAGCAGATGCAAAATTCGATAATATAAGCCCAGGGAAAAGGCCTGATATCCATTGAAATGGCCTGAGATGTTGTTGCAGTTTGAGAATTTTCTCTCAAACGTACTACGTACGTATTTAAAAAGGTCATATTAATATCGTTTTTATACACAGCGGATCTCGGAGGGTCTCGCTCACGCGTCGCACATCAGACTCAGAGAGGTTGGCAGCGTCACCTTCCTCCCACGAACCACATCTTCGTCGTCGCTTTAGTTTGTTTAACTTTTGGTTCAAAATGAAAGTTATATTATATTAACGGGGCTTAATCGCGTTAGTAATAGTATTTATTTACCTCGACGTTTCGATCAAGTTGCATTGATCGTGGTCACGAGCGGACTGAAGAGGCGGGTGTCACTGTCTTGAAGTATGGAGATACTTTTTAATATACCCCCAACAGTTGTTATAAAAAGTCATTGTCCCGACACACAACACTAACGATATCGACAGATTTTTCTGAGGATAAATCGCGACGGGAACACTTTTTAATCACTGGATTCCATGTTGCCGCCAGTTTGAAACCATCCTCCCGGTTGAAGTTACGGTGTTTTTTAATCTCAATCGCTTCACGTACCATTCTCGAGTAATAGTGACGCTCCGTAGAGAGGATTTTGGGGTCGTGAAGTTCAATCCAGTGATTAAGTCCTCCCTTTCACATACGGTAAGAATGCCGGCATTCTTACCGTATGTGAAAGGGATAACAGATAAGGTTGGAGCAATACTACGGCAATTCTCCATAAAGACTGTTTTTAAACCCTTATATAAGTTGGCAGGATGTGTCAGGTCACCCAAGGACAAGATACCATTCCAAACACCGGGTGTGTACAGAATTGATTGCAGCTGCGGTAGTTCGTATATTGGACAAACTAAGCGAACCATTGCTGAACGAGTCAAAGAGCATATTGCAGCTGTAAAGAACCGCCAAATAAATAAATCTGCGATCGCTGAACATTGCTCGAGTCAGGACTTAATCACTGGATTGAACTTCACGACCCCAAAATCCTCTCTACGGAGCGTCACTATTACTCGAGAATGGTACGTGAAGCGGTTGAGATTAAAAAACACCGTAACTTCAACCGGGAGGATGGTTTCAAACTGGCGGCAACATGGAATCCAGTGATTAAAAAGTGTTCCCGTCGCGATTTATCCTCAGAAAAATCTGTCGATATCGTTAGTGTTGTGTGTCGGGACAATGACTTTTTATAACAACTGTTGGGGGTATATTAAAAAGTATCTCCATACTTCAAGACAGTGACACCCGCCTCTTCAGTCCGCTCGTGACCACGATCAATGCAACTTGATCGAAACGTCGAGGTAAATAAATACTATTACTAACGCGATTAAGCCCCGTTAATATAATATAACTATGTGTTCAAATCGCGAAAGTTTAAAAATTACTAAAATGAAAGTTGCCTGATCCTTATCCTGATATTTCCAGAGATTAAGAAAATCCGGCCGCAATCCTGAAAAGAGGCTAAAAATCCTGAGGTCTGGTAACCGTAGTCACGGGAGGCATGGAAACACGCATAAGCATATCACAAATATCCAACATTTCTGTTCATCAAGCAATAATTTGCCCTTTTATATAATCTGAGGCTTCACGTTTCGAGCAGAAACACTACGAACTAGGCTTACGGGATCGCGAATAAACCAAAGTATCTATTAGTATCTAAAATAACATAGAGACAATATTCATTTATAAATTTAAGAATCTAAATTATGGGGATTGGTTTTGTGGTGCACCGTTTTCTAAAGAGAAAAAAGTATTTTATTATAATACTAGCTACACCCCGTGGTTTCACCCCGAAGTGATATATGATGATGATGAAAAATTTCCTATGTGTTATTGCGGGATCTAAAGTTTCTATATGCCAAATTTCATCCATATCTGGTTATCCATTTTGGCGTGATTGAATAATAAAAATTGATCCAAACGTTCGCTGTTAGAATACTTGAAGCGTGACATTTGTATAAAATATGAGTAATAGCGTGTTTACATAATAATGTCCTTAGTACAAATTACTATATAATATCTAATCCAATTTGGTGTCAAACGCAAAAGAGTCGTACTCCCCAGCCATTAGACCCGTCACCATCGCAACAAGATTGAAAAGCCCCAAGACTCCTCATGGAATTCCCGAGAGGCACCTCTTGAATGAAAACGCCGACAGACTTCGGAAGTTCCTTTGAAAAGTAGAATATAGACGTTTTGCGCAGTAACCGATCCAAAAACTTTCCTGCTATAGATAGTAGAAATGTACCTGCAGTTAGCACTGAGTTGAGCCGGATAACTGCAAAATGGTCGACTATTCTGCACGAATATCTCCCTTTTTATACATTCAACGTTACATACAGCTGTGTTTAACTGTGAATGTATTAAAAGGATAAGGTAGTGGTCGAAGATAGGTAATTCCAGTGAAAATGAGTATAAATAAACATTACTGGCTGGTTAGTCCCGGGTTCGAGCCTGTGGTATGTATATCAGTCATCAGGTTACCATAGTATATAAGCTCTGCTGACGTTGGGACCTGATATATGTGGTATTATACGGGACCCGTCATATATTAATATTGATAAAATAACTGAAAATGGATATATTATCCGGCCAAATTGTATTTCGTATTTTTCGTCGGCAATCAGTAGCATCTCTAATATCCCTATCGGCTATCCCTTCCTCCTGTCCACTCTGCGACATTTTGAACGCTTTATTTATTGTCTTTTGACGTTAATTAAAGATGTTCTGTTTTTCTTGTAACACCCTCAGGGTTGCCAAATGAGAAAGTTCGTGATTTATAAAAGGCCACTAATTACTAGCTAAATTGTAACTTGAGCGGGTGTGTTTGGGATTTATTGTAACAGAGTAAGATTAGGTATAGCTAGAAAATTCAGACTATTTTATGTTACACGGTATTTAGTATGAATCAACCTCTAAGTGAAGATGAATCTCATCGTTTGTTCTTGCATATTTCTCAGCTTAAGATAAAGGAATAATTTAAAAAACATGCCAAGAGCATGTCATTCTTAATTTAAGGTTCTGCAGCATCTCGTAGTTTACTCTCTATTACCTACTCTAATTTGCAAATCTGCTACTACCCATAGCACATACTTTAAAATTGACGTTCTGCAATTTGCATAGACACGGATATTAATTGAAACTACATATGTATTGCTAAAATGAATAAAGTAATCATTATCAGGAGTCTAAATATTTGTAATTAAATTACAAGGTATATTGGATTATTAATAAAATTTTCTGTTTTTATATAATGCGTGTTTCATATTCGACATCGGCAATTGTACATAGACATTAAAATTATAAAATCTTAACTTTTTTTATTAGGCTGTTTTTAATTTGACAATCAGTAATGATGCGGTAGAAGGTGGTATCTCACTAGATCTTGTAATTATTCAGGAAAGTGCCACCATGTTAAAGATTTCATCACGATGTCATATCGCCGAAAGCTCGTGATCTGGCTGCCGTCAGCTTGACAGCCAACCCTCATTACCTAACCTTGGACTATAGCCACTTCAAAAATTAAATCTAAGATAAACTAACCATTAAGATTCCAAGGGCCACAAAACGAATGTACTATTTAGGGTAAGATTGATTTTGTAGACACGTTTAAATTAATCAATGTATTTTTACAAATACTTTTTAAAATGTTGTAAACATGAAATAAATATACCATAAACCAATTCCTCGAAAATGTATGTATCGGCAAATGATACCACATACGTTAGGTATCTAGGCAGGAAAACATGATTCATTTATAAAGTCTTTTACAAATGCAATCAAATCAGGCGTGGATACAAATAACAGGTTATATAACCGAAACAATTAGCGACACAAGCTGTCGGCGTTTAATTAATTACTTGCAGGTATCGATTTCAGCACACAGCCAGCAGCTTGCACCTCGTTAGTACCATCTGGTGTAGTCCTATACAGCAGTATTACCGTATCAACAAACTCATCAACTGTGGGAATAACCATCTGCCGCAAGATGTTACAGTGATTGCAGTATTTGATGGTGGCGATAAGTAGTTCCAACTTTTTATATCAAACACGGAAACACGGATACAATTACATAAAGTTGTTTGATTAGTAATGACCCTGCTTTTGAAGCATGGCAAGAAACCCAGGTTCAATTCCAGGGCAAATATTTGTGTGATTATCAGATATGTTTCTTTCCGGGTCTTGGATATTTCTGCTACTTTCATAGCGTATATATTCTATTTAATAAGTTCCGCATGAGACGAAAAATAACACCATATATTTTTATATAAAATATATACAACATTAGCTTCCTTAATAAAATAGGTTTCACCCGTTGTTTTTTAGATACATAGTAAATTGTAAT
Organism: Selenia dentaria; assembly: GCA_917880725.1. Lineage (NCBI taxonomy): Eukaryota > Metazoa > Arthropoda > Insecta > Lepidoptera > Geometridae > Selenia > Selenia dentaria. The sequence continues at coordinate 7,912,381 of OU862882.1, read as the reverse complement.
ACATTAACCTTTCAGCCAGTTCAATAGTGCAGTGATGAAAAATCATAATATGTTATTCTTTATTGGACTCTTACCTTATGATAGTTATCAAAGTTAAGTAAATAATGGCAGTAAATTTATATACCATTCATTAGTTTTATGGATAGTTTTTCTACCAAAACATCAATTTGCGAATAACAAACTGCCGAATCTTTGCAGTAATATAGCTTAGACCGGTTTCACACACTGACGCAGCATATCGTGCTGAAACTGTTTGACCCAGTTCATGCTATACAAACGCAGCGATGCCACAATAGACAAGCAACAACACCGAACAAATCTCCCGTGATCACATACATAACATGGCTAAAGCAAACAACATATTTCATGAATCACCTTACATACAAGAACACGTATGAGGCGTGAATAGGTGCCGTTAAGCTGTAAAATCGTTGGAAACCTCACGGAACCCCTGATTATGACTGTAGATGACGTTTACGAGCAGCCTACGCGGAACCCTATTGAGATTAGGCACGCGACTGTTGAAATATTTGACTAAAAATACAAACAGTATGGATCTTCTTTACTGTTTGTATATCACAGGATTGCATCTTAATACAGTCACGTAGCACCTGGATACACATTTCTACCTTTCAAGAAGAAGCTTTAAGTGCACCAATATCTTGAAAACTATTTGGGCCTACTTGCATGATCATTTTTTTATATGTGACCCTCTCCGGTTAAACCCACTTCAACTTCTGTTTAATTTTTTAGAATATTTTTTGTTACCATTAATAAAAGAGCTTGCCTCGTCTTTCTGACTGATGACGAAAGCTTGTTGTGGTCATGTTATGCATAGTACCACACCCATCTGCCATGTGGGCGGCATTCGGATAGCCTGCAAAGCCTCCTTCTCACCGAGCAAAGGCTTCTAGCCAGAGCAATTGTAATACATCTTAAACTTTCAAACCTTGCGTACGACGTACGAAGCGCTCGCATCGGACCTTGACTTAGCTATCTTAATCGATCAACAAGTTAAGCAACGCTTGCTCCGGTCAGAACTTGGATGGGTGACCGCTAGTGGCATTATTTGGCGCTTCCGTGCTTCAGAGAGCACGTGAAGTCATCGGTCCCGGTTGATTGTCTTCGGATAACAGTCGTTAGGCTATATCGAAACCTTCGGGCGTCCTAAAAACCTCCACATGGGTTGGCCACTAGCCTATCCACCAAGCCGTACTGGGCCCACGGATTTTAGACCAACTCCTCTCTCTGGGAGGAAGGCTCGAGTCCCAGCTGTGGAAGCATGATGGGCTGATTATGTGTACGACGTACACAACGTAGAAACGAAATATAACTTAGAGGAATTACTTAACACGTTACAGTTGGATGTACCTACATTAATACTCTTAAATATTAATATTACTCGCAAGTACAATATTCACATAATTTTAGCATAGACGATGTTAACTTCAAAAGGTTTACGGTATGTAAATGTTATGCATGCATATATTTGAGTTTTAATTTTATGCATGGCTGGTAACTAAGTTTACAGTTTACTCGTAGCCTCCGTCTGCAATCAAGAAATTAAATTTCGTCGTTATTATAATTTATAATGAATGTTAATAATTGTTGTAACTGGATTTTTGTACGATAGCTAAACTAAGTTATACGAGTATATACATATGTTATGGTATTTACATATCAAAACATTTTAGCTTTTACAATACAATGGTGTGCTAAGTAATTATCATATTTTATAATTACATGAAGTATATATATTACATATTTTTCACAACATACACACATGAGTTTCTTTAATACCCAGGCTCTACTTTTTATGACTTTGGTGTTATTATAGGAAGCTCTCTCGCACACTCATCTACTTACACACTCATTATATAATACACATGGAACTTATTTTTTTTAAGAACTTACCTATATGTACTACACCTTGCTTGATGACTGTCGTCGATTAATAATTTATGATCCTATAATGACAATCCGTAATTGGCTGAAAGTTTTAAATATTGTTTACATTTAAGAGCTGTAGATTTTGTACATAATAAAAAAAAAAAAATTATGTTATGAATTTATATATATCTTAATATATATAATTCTTATGTACATGTGTTGGTCACCGAACTCCTCCTAAATGGCTGGACATGTTTGGATGATTTGTGTGTATATTTTAATGGGTTAGAATTGTGTTTTCAAACCATCCGCTTTTGTAAGGCGTATTAAACCGTACGTAAGTTGAAAAAGGCTATACCGGGATACTTTCTTAGGGCTATATAATATCTATGCATCTAAGGTTAGGTATATATGACTCTAGTAAGGCGTTTTGTACCCTTGTTTACTGTACAATACGCCTTACGTTACTATTGCTTTATTGTTAAAGTAAAGCTGTTTTATAGTATATAGAGGCGCTATTTATAACGTTTATACGTTAATAACTGTGTATATATCCTATTTGATTAGGGCCTATACACAAGTATTATGAACAGCACCAGTGACAGCAAATACTTTTACTTATTTTAGAATTTGGCGCGAAGCCCACTTTTTCTCAGATACAAACGCTTGCGTGTTTTAGAGAGGAACAGTGCCATCTAGCGTGGTCTACAGTAGTGACATATTGGTTAGGTATCACACGCAGAATGGAGTTACTGACAATAAAACAGCTAACCGTGCCTATCGACAATATCACGCTATAACTTGAGAACGGATGGAACAATCTCACTAATTATTTTTTGTTGTATTAATTATTGTCAGGAGAAGATTCTTATGAAATAAAAACCAAGAAATGATGGGAGGGTATGGCGAGGCCGAAGACCGAGTCTACTACGCGAACGAAGTCGCGGGCACTCGGACACACTATCCTGGTCGCGATATAACTTCAGAAGGGCTTTACCGATTTCATTCATATGTTTTTAAAATGTTTTCTAATACTTCGTAGAAGGTTCATACATAAAAAGCCTAGCCTACTATGCGGACGAAGTCGCGGACAGCCGTTAGTACATATATATATATATATATATAGATAAATCTTTGACATGTTTTGTATAAAATTCACGCCAAGTACATACTCCGGCGTAGGCATTTAGCACATTGGAAAAAAAACCCTAGACAGGATATAGAAACCAGTCGTATTGTTACCTCAGAAGCTCAAACGCTACGAAAAATTTAAATGTTGTTTTTCAATCTATATAGAATCCGTAGGTATATACGATTTGAAATAATAAACCTACAAACTTGTCAAAATGTACTTGTATTCGCATGGCATGTTGTGCTGTTGAATACAGACATAAAGCCCTGCAGCATTTAGCTTGACGGGATGGGACGTGAATATATGTTTGCAATTTGAACCATAGCAACAAACATAAGCGAGCTACGAGTCACCGTACAACAACACATTTTGAGAGCATACAGTTTGTTACAACACAGCTGCGATAAATATTTCCTCTATGTTTAAATTAATAGCAGAACGCCGTAGAGAGAATATTTTAACAGTTATTCGTAGCAATTAAACAATTCCACTAATATTATAAATGTGAAAGTTTGGATGGATGGATAAATAGATGTTTGTTACTCAAAAACGGCAGAACGGCTGAACGGATCTGGATGAAATTTGGCACAGAGATAGATTATAGTCTGGAATGGCACATAGGCTACTTTTCATTATCATCATCATCCATCACCACGCGGGTGAAAAAGCGTAATATTCTTAGGAACAACATAGACAATATCTCCATACAAGATCTCCGCCTACGACAAGATCGTAATGATGACAGTTCTGTCAAAGTTTGTGTCAGTTTCTGAGCGTTAAGTCAAAAGCACGCTATCATTTTGACATCTCGATACATGCCATATAGACGTGCTCGATGACACTTAAATGTGAGTGAAAAAGTGATGAAATGTATCACAAATATCGTCAAGGGTAATGAAAAGTAATGATGAGTTTTTTTTTCCATTGTGATTAAATTTATATTTGTATGTACGTAGGTACTGTATTTTATTATTAATGTTTACTGATTGATTTTTAAGCTATTGCATAGCTTCTATCGCGGGCCTTGAGCGTGGAGACCGAATCCAGAAATTCTGTAACGAAAATAACCTAACACCCCCCACTCCGACTCCATCTATCGATGAATAGCAGAACTTTTAATGACTATTTGAAATATCACGCTTGTCTCTTTAGTTCACCAACTTGCCTCTAGATGGCATTGGTTAAATAACTATAATTGCATAAGTTGATAAAAACAGCTATGCAATAGCTTTACCGCGGCAGTCTCCAAATGCCACACGTCTTTTTTTACTAATACTATTATAATGATTGCGTTTGACCATGTAAATATTGTATGACTTTTTGGTATAAAGATATTTATGTTATTGGTAAAGATAAAAAGCTACACGAAGCAGTACTCCTGCGCAGACGAAGTCATAATTACTATATAATCTGAAGAAATAATTACTATATAATCAACTAGCCGGTGCCCGGGCTAGTTGATTATATAGTAATTATTTTTAAGCTTTCGCGATTCTTATTGAACGGATTGAATTACAATTGTTATTACTTGTCGTTTATCATGGTCACATGACCAGGATAAAAATAATTTAATATATCCACGATTAATATTCAATAGTAAATGTGGACATCATTTTAGCTATAAAAACAATTTTTGTGGTACCCTTAGACTAGCAGGTCGCCATATTTAGCTAAGAATACAATACTTTTCTTAGAAAACATACTACAACACTAAGAAAAGCGATGTATGTGGTTAAACTAACTTTACATACATCACAAAAAATAAGTAAAATAAACGAGCACATAATTTAAAACATAAACAAATCAAATGGAAACTTCATCCAATAAGCCACTCCAAGTAGGCAAGACTTCCAAAATGCTAGCAGCATTCTCACAATGGCAATACTTAATCCGCGATTTAATCTGTTTAAAGTTGTTATATTCAATATCACATAATACTTAGATCTGAGTTCTGTATAATTTTATTTAGAAGTCTTTGAGCTTGACGCCACTCCCCTCTAACATATACCTCACCTTCCTAATTTGAAAGATAACAACAAACATAAACAAAGGAGCTACGATTCACCGCACAACAAGCAGCGTTGTAACAAGCTGTATGCTCTCAAAATATTTCCTCTACAGCTTGCTTGCGTGTTTCACTTACAACGTCACGCGGAAAGTTCGCCCTCTCCATTCAGAAAGTTTTTTAATTCATTATAAAAGTTCGTACATAACGTTAGTGTAAACAAACCAGTGAATGCATACATCTACACGTCTCTCACGCGAATTTATTTACTTGCTTTATGAACTTTGTGATTCCCACGTCACTGACGTCACGTTGCCATAAATATCTACACTACACCCTACTATGACTGTATTATACTATGACACTATCATTGTGCAATTGATGGTGTCATAGGTCACTATCAGCAACTTACTCGAGAAACAGCAGGTGAATTTAAATCACACTTACATTATATTAAAGTAATTTGTGCGGATTGATGTTTGTTAGGTAGTATTTCACTGTAAATCTACTTACCCCATTTGTTATGTTTTAGCATAAGTAGATAATGACTTGAAATAAAAGAAAGGCTACTTTTTATCTCGGCAAAAAAATTATGTCGGGCGTGCAACCAAAAACCTGATGACCCTCTTAAAATGCTTGAAACCGCTTGGAATCCAGATATACCCTACCTCCAATAAGATGTCAAAATTACAATGGGGTCCTCATATAAATGCCCTGTCTGGGAGACTCAGTTCTGCTGCATATGCAGTACGTAAAATAAGAGAGCTAACAGACGCTTCTACGGCACGATTAGTGTATTTTGCATATTTCCACAGCGTAATGTCATATGGGATATTGCTATGGGGTTCAGAGGCTGATATAGAGACCATATTTATCCTTCAGAAACGTGCTATTAGAGCTATATACGAAATGGGTCCCCGTGAATCTTTGAGAGATTTATTTAAAGAAATCAATACATTAACGTTGCCTTCCTTATATGTATTTGAAAATATAATGTATGTTCGTAAAAATTTACATAAATATAAGTTAAATAGTGATCACCACACTTTTAATACCAGAAATACAAATAGGATAGCTTAACCAAGTTTTAGACTTGCGAAGACTAATAAGTCATTCCTAGGAAATAATTGTGTGCGTTTTTACAATAAAATCCCAAAGCACATAACTGAGCTCACAGAGGGCAAGTTGACTGTAAAATACGTTTTAATAAAAAAAGCTTACTATAAAGTTCGACATTATATAGAAGATAAAGATGCTTGGAATACTCCACTTCTGGCAAGCTGTCTCTCTGCCACCCATAAAATGTAATATTTGTAGTACCTAAGTAGAAACATTGTAAACATCTATATAAAAAGAATGGCCCCGAGTTTCTTGCCGCTTCTTCTCGGTGGGCTCTATATATTTTGGAACGCGGCGGTGAGTCTTTAAAGTACATTATAATGAAAGTTGACGTTCATAAGTGCGTCTTTGATGCCTAAATTGAATAAATGATTTTGACTTGTGACTTTTTTTGACTTTTGATATAACTAAGCAAAAAAGCAAGCAAACCATGCTAGTAGTCAATGTTAATACCACATAAGGAAATATTGACACGAAAAATTTTATGGACAAGATGCCGTAGACGCAGTTGTACTCAATTAATCTGTGACCATACTAGGATATTAATTATTGCAGAAACTTCTCATTTGATACCAAACGTTGACTTGTTACATGTATCAGTATTAATCTTTAATATCCACAGTATTCCATAAGCACAACTTTAAAGTTGTAAAGTATCAATGAAATACAAGCTAGTGTTTCAAACTCAACTTTTGGCATCATTTTTACGACTTCAACAAAATCACAATTGAATACTAAAGGTTCGAATGAGAGGGTTACCAAAGCTTTCAGGAGTATAATATAATAGAATATGTTTAGTGGCTCCGTTGTTTGGGTTGCGACGTACCTAAACCTATTTAAATTTCAAAAGACGTCACCCTGGGGATTGTTCCGTGAGCGGACTCTACCGAGCAGGCGTCTCCAGTCACAGCCTAAGCACAGTGGGAATACTTTGTAAAAGTTATCTGAATAGTGATGAGTCTAGTAGTAGTAGAATATAAAAAAAATATACTATGTTTTTTACTTACACAATTATTTCGAGCTCGCTGGACCGTTTAGGGAGGCTAGTGCAAAGTGTGCGGAACACTCGATAGATTTTGTTTGAAATTCTCGCGAGTTTGACAGCTGAGCATCTGATGTACTTGAAACCCGGGCATTCGATCCCTAACGTGAGTATATTATTGGTAACCTCAATAGTTTGCTTCAAATTTATGTACTGCTTACTTCGAGCTTTCGTATTTTGTTATCCCTACTGGAGATTCCATGGACTATCTACTTTGAATATGAATTAGATAAACGACACAATTTTGAAGCAGGCTGTGGGGTTCCGTTTCGTTTTTATCGATGCCTCAACTCAGTTATAATTCCTTACCTTTAGAAAAACCATCAAGTTTAACTTATTCGTCGGCCATCGCACATTTGTTATTTACTACTGTGATAAATATGCAAATATTTTGAAAGTGCTTTTAAGTATTATACTTTTTCAATCTGATTATTCCTGGTTTTATAAAGACTCTTCTCCCTTTAGACACCCAAACCAATGTTGTCTGCCATTTTAGTCACATACAAAGATTTTAAAGAAAGTGATGGCGCTCACTAAACCAGCCCCTCTTATCCAACCACAATTGCTTCAAAACGGTAACCCTGGCAAATGGCAGATGACGTGGTCTCTTACCGTAGTCCGGATTCGATCCATTAATTATAATAATAAAAAAATAACAAAATTTTAATCGCCAGAAATACCTCAGTGCCAAGACAAGAGTCTTCGATCAATGTGTGTTACCGTGATGACTTATGGCACTGAAACGTGGTCTCTTACTATGGGCCTCATAAGTAAGCTCAAAGTCGCACAACGAGCTATGGAGAGGGCTATGCTCGCGGGATTTCTCCACGTGATCGAATCAGAAATGAGGAGATCCGTAGAAGAAAGAAAGTCACCGACATAGCCTAGAAGATTAGCCACTTGAAGTGGCAGTAGGCAAGGCACATAGCACGCAGAACAGATGGCCGATGGGGCCGGAAGGTTCTGGAGTGGAGACCATGGACCGGCAAGCGCAGCGTAGGTCTTCCACCTACACGGTGTACAGACGACCTGATAAAGGTCGCAGGACGACGTTGGATGCAGGCCGTTTCCAACCGGTCTTTTTGGAAAATCATGGGGGAGGCATATGTTCAGTAGTGGACGTCTTACGGCTGAGATTAGGATGATGATGATGAAGATCTGTCCAATAGTGAGTTTAAAGACGTTGTTCGGTGTGTAGACAACCGTCATCGCAAAGAAAGAGCAAAGAACAAATTACAGTTGATTGATAGCTGGCCTGTATGTCATATTTATTTTTAACAATAAACATAGAAGCGGTACTGAATAATACCAGTGCAGGTTCATACTACAGTCACAAGCAGCAAATTTTTTTCAGTTTTCATTTGAGACTTAGGTGAGCATCCGGTGGGTCCAATCATTGGCATCACCAAACATTTTCAGTAATCATACAGGGTCAACTTTAATGTACACACACGTACATGCATCAGAATCTTTTTGACAGCGTTGAAGGTTGGCGATAACTCTGATGTGGTTTGCGAAATAATTGCTTCAACTATCCTTTTAATTTATCACGGTCGAATATCTGACGGAATAGAAAGGAAGCAAAATAACACTGTGCGTGGAACTCATACCAGAAAGTAACACGAATTTTTAACATGTACACAGACACAGCAACAACGACATCAAAGGAAATACAAACGGCGGGAAAACCAATTAAAAACTGTATTTTAGAGCAGTAATTTGAGTTGGAAATTTCAATTCATAAGCAAGTATGGAACTTCAAACTATACATTATTAAAAATCACAATTTTTATGTAGAGCTGCCTAACATGAACTAGCCTAATATGCTTGACGGTTCTTAAATTTACCAATTGTCATAACTTATTATACGGCGGGTCTCCATATTCAATCTCTTGGTTGTTTATATACTTGCCAGTTAGATTTATTACATAAATTCTACTAAACTTATGGCAAATTCGTAATTATATAAGTGAAACCACTGATAGGTTGAATACATCATAATCATACATAATCATATTGGTAATTGCACTATTTTATATTCCAATCGTTCTGCATCCAGAAAGCTTCTCTTTGGATGCGGATTTTATTGAGTAGAACATTAAAATGTGCGAATCTATCAAAAGCTGCTTTTACAAACTACCCTGTTGGCTTCCATCCAAACATGTCAGTTTGGTTTTGGTAAAAATGTACAACCGCATTTTAAGTAAACCATCTCTCACTAATGTCGAGAAAGCCAACTAGCCAAACATATTTGTGAGCGGTAATATTGCAATTTGCAGGACCCAGAAAGGTCTCGCACGAAATTACGGGCCTCTAGACAGCGAAACTCCATTAGGTTTTACGGGTTACTCCACAGGACGAATAGGCGAGCTCCAGCCGTTGAAATTAATTAAATTCTCACCTAAATGCGACTTTAAGCAAAAAATAGAGTAATGAGACATCTAGACGGATCGCATGAACTCGCTTCGTAGGCTTTTCCAGAATTCAATTAAATTTAAAAATCTTCAGTGTTCTCACGCATGTAAAGACACATTTCGGATTATACATTTTTGATCGATTTCATACTAGTTGTTTAATAGTATAAATATAATATTATATAGTATAGTAATAAGTTTCTGTATATCGAGGTAGGTTTTGCGCCTTTGTCAGCAGATTTTTATCAATTATTACATATTATTACATCATGCAGTTTAGCAACCGGATCATTATTTTAAAGTAATTCTCGAGAAGCGTCAAACTTGATTGGTATGGCGAGAATTTACCTCATAATTTAAAGTGGTTAGGAGTCCCGTCCCTAATTTGCCAGTTAGGGACGGGACTCTTAATGTGCGATTCTGTAATGCGCTCAGTTTTTATTTTTTAACCAGTCCAGTGTCTACTTCTTTCAGTCTTTAAGTTCAGATATTCAATAATACACTTGGTAGTTGGCCCAACTAAAAGCAAGTTTATAGCGATGTAGTGTATTTGATCTGATAAAATTAGTCACTGACAAACCAGAGGTATAAAAATGTGTATGTACATTAGGTGTACGCGCAACATGGCTTAGCACTTTTTGTGCGTACTCACGGTGTACGCGTGACACGCGACTAAATCTTTATTTCATAGCATTAGTTTTTTATGGTTTCGCAGTCACTACGAACCCATGTTGATGTGCATGACACGAGTAGAATCTATTTAGGTATGCTGAAATATGCCTAAAATAGATTTATTTCACCGCCAAAAATTTATAAAAATATTTCAAAAACATTTATAGGATGCCTACCCTAGGCACATGAAAATAAATAATCGCACCATTACGTCTTTAATTTGCACGAGTTTTATGTTGTTAGCATAGCTTTACAGCCTGACTTGTACCCGACCCTACGTGCACTTGGCTAGTTCTTTTATCACAATTGTTTATGGGAACTACAACATAGGTAATTGCCGTGTGTGTAGATTTTCTATTTAGAACACGAACTTAGGAAACTTACACAATGTCACCCAACAATACTACAATGTACGTAAGTACAGCAAATATTGAAGAGATCGTGCATTAAAATTGTGTAACATTTCCGCAGCCAGTAATATATTGCCTCCGACGATGAATAATGCACAGGGAAGTAATTTGCAATGTTCAGACAAGTACGTGTCATGTTTGAGCACAGCACCCAATTATCCCAAGATGTTGCGGTCTGAGCTCCCAGCAAGAACAGAATACCATCCAACTCACAAGGTCCCAGTAGGCACGGGAAACCAATATGCCAGTACCCTTTCTATTAAGGAGTTTATTTGATAGCATATGAACTGCCAGCCCCTCACAATACAAAATTGATCACTGAAATCTTCCTCGATCAAAGCGTGATGCTTTATCGTATACAAAAACTGCAATTCGGTCTACTGGCCAACGTTATGTTACTATAAAAACCTAATATAAAACTTATTTCCGCTGTTCATAACAATATTTTTGTGCAAGTATGCAAATCCCATGTATAATCACTTCGTCCCGAACGACCCCACTCGTTCGGATACTATATCTGGAAAAAGTTTTCTCGTAAAAATTTGGCATTTTGAGGCTAAATCGTAAGCCGGTCGAGTTCCAATGCAGATACTTTTTAGCGAGAACGTCTCACTCGGCCGAGTCGAACTTCCAAACTTGCCAAAATTTAATAAACGAAAGCGGTGGCTCTCCTGAAATTCGTTTCTTTTACTGTAGTTCGGAAAATTGTTTAAATTATAACAGACTTATATGAAATCGTCGGGTGAAAATATCGTCGGGGCCCAGAGGCGCTCGCAGTTCGTGATTTAACTTTTAACTGCTTTCCGTTCGCGTGTTTATTCGAACAAAATTGTTATTTTGTAGTTCATGAAGTGATTTTATTGTTTATCAACTGGCTTTCTGTATGCAGCGTTATCCACGCTTTCAAATGGCATTTTCTTGTGATTTGCCCTTGAAATTCTAGAAAAGTCCTTGACTAAGCGTTTTAAATTTTTTATTTCAGCTTTTACTTCAAAATATTAATGTAGGTTCTGTCATGTAATGTATTCAATACCGCTCGTATCTCATATCTGTATTAAGTATAAGTATACAGCGTACAGCAAAAAGGTGTAGTAATAATGAAAGGTATGCCTATAATGTACCTAGTCAGGATTAACATGACAATGTAGCAAAATATAAACCGCATAGAATCTTTTTTATGCAAAGTAAAAAAGAATATCATCCGATTTTTTTTGTCAGTACTTTCAGACCTATTCTTGGTGTTCGTTAAGGTCAATGCGCTCTACAATCTCCACGCCACCTATTCATTCAACTGTGTCCCCCTACACTGCTTGTACCCGCTCCCCGTGCCACGCCTCAGCCAAGGCACTGCTTAGGCCCTCTTTTACTTAGTCTACGTACGGATGAACCTGTTTTATAATTACACATAACTCGGAAGTTCTAGTACTTCCTGAGACGCAGTAGTTAAGTCCCAAATGTATGCAAGCTTATGCGTGTGCGGATTTAGTATTACTATATCTTTTTGTTGCACGCTGTATTATAAATATACGAGGTCTCCAGCCCAGTTTTGAATTAAATGGGTAAAACTCTTTTCATGTTCCTAGAAGTCGTGCGGCTAATGTTTAGAACTACGCTTTACCAAGACAGTTGCAATTCCTATAAGCTTACAACTGGCACTTTACTGCGCTCGTCACCCGGGACATTGGCTTTTTGTCTTATTCGGCCAGTAATTTCAATTGGTACTGTGCCCTTCATACCCTTACACAGTTTACGCACTGCTTCTTGGCGGCAGAATTTCTGTTAGTCGTTGTGCTCGTTGACGAACTCACCGATGTCAAATACTTTATAAGATATCGCCTTTGTACATAAGGTTGTTTTTCCAACGTTTCTTGTCATTCTCATCATTTGTTTCACGGATGTTGTCAAAGATGCAACGATGTTTGCTCTTTGGGAATCGCACGGCTGGTGACGGGAAAAGTCGATGGCAAAGATCTCGAGGCCGCAGTCCAATGCGTTGGTCCGATCAGATACTACTGAGATACTACTCTTGATACATCCGTTTCGATGCTCGACACATAGCCGGTAACAGAGTAATAGCAAGTAAATAGTCATGACCCTCAGACATGAGGATTACGACTCAAGGAGGAGAAGGATTTATGGTATCAGCTCTGCGATATCAAATTGTAGATAGGATAAAAATGTACAGCAATTATCGATAAAAATACAGCGTGTAATATTATATCGCAGCTAGATCCAAGCTAGAGACAAGATACGATATATAAATCAGTTTATCGAGGGGACAAGCTTATCGTGGATAGATGTGCTCACACTGCAGATCTTTACTCGATAATACATCATAATATTGAATCGTGTATTATTTACTCAATGCTTTATTATCAGTAATCAACCGATTAAAAGATATCATTGTAAACCTCAATGAGTGCTTCATAGTTCTATCAGAGGGACATCTATATTCAGCCGTATATAATATCACATACAGTATGTACTATATACGGCTGAATACAGATATCCCTCTGATAGAACTATGAAGCACTCATTGAGGTTTACAATGATATCTTTTAATTGGTTGATAACACCTACAGATATCCTACGGTGATGATGATGATGATGAATTATTAATGTTAATCACAAAAAATACATTCACTTCATATCAAACATTTTTAAAATCTAACATTTTATTTAAATTGATATATTTGAACAATGTGCAAAACTGAAAATCATAAGACAAAATAATTTCGATAAAAACACATTTGCGGGTATAACGAAAAAAGGAGAATAAATATAAATCATAACTCCATTCGGAGCAATTCCGATAAATTATTACGCAGGGGAAATAAAGTCGGCACAAAAACAACGGTAGGCTATTTACTAACATCGGGAACATTGTTAACTCTTACCGCAATGTGAATACGTAAAACCTGGAGCTTAGTGGAACATTACTCAACACTATACAGTCACAGTACGTACCTACTTGAGTAATTATTACTCAATATCTGTACTATCTAGGTATACTAATAAAGAGAAAATATTTTACATTTAAAATATTTCCTCGACCTGCCCCGGCTTCGTACGGGTGCAATGTTGATACTAAAAATACTACAGCCCACCTAAGAGATAGACATATACCATCGCGGACTTTTTCTAGCACTTTTTAAGGTGTACAATACTGTAGATACATAGATAGATAGATAACGCTTTATATTACAAAAAAAAAGTGGATACATTTAAAATACAATTATTAATACTTTTGTACAATGGACGGTCTTATCGCTTATAAGCGATCTCTTCCAGACAACCTTTGGATGGAGAGAAATTATGATACACGAATAGACGGCAGTGTATTTGAAAACAACGTCAAAAGTAAACCTAAATATTAAAGCTACATAAACTACACAAACATAACTTAATATAAATAAATAAATATTTATAACATAAATAAATATATAAATACATAAATGTTATATATATTCTAAAACATATTTATAAGAAACATATTCATATATTACATAATTTTTAAATGCAAGTGACTAACAAGAATAACTTGAATCAACTTGAGAGGTAAAGCCTCTTTACTTGGTCTATAAAGGCAGGAAGTGTCTCCGCGCGTCTAATTGAGACCGGCAACGCATTCCACAAACGAACAGCTTGGACGGTAAACGATTTGGCATAAAAGGAGCTAGAATTTGGAGGCACCTTGAGAGAGAGAGATTTTCTGACGTAGTACATTATTTTGATCTATCTCGTAAGTTTAAACCAGCGTTTGCAATGTAAGCGCAAAAAAATTATTTACGACATCTCATAAGAAACCACTAAAATTATCAGTGTTTCTCTACTATATTATACATGTTTTATACATGTAAACTTTCCACTTGAATCACTCTATTTATTAAATAAACCACATCAAAATCCGTTGCGTAGTTTTAAAGATCTAAGCATACATAGGGACAGACAGACAACGGAAAGCGACTTTGTTTTATACTATGTTGTGAATTGATATGTTTGATACAAAAGTAGACCGGTTTTGAAAATTCTTTCAACATGAGACTACTAAATTGTGTCTGAGTAACATAGACTGCGTGTTTTTCATCATCTATCACCACGCGGGTGAAACCGTGGAGCGCAGTGATAAATATCGAGAACATGATACAAGAACAATATCATTAATTTAAGTAACTTTTCGAGACGTAAGTAGCCCGCCTGATGTTAAGCGTTACGCACGCGTTCTCATAGCAGGTCAGCGCCTTTCAGAACTTTAAGATGCTACAGTTCCAAACTCACATTCCTATTTATAAATTACTCCCTACGCTAGAATACCTGTGCTGTGGGAGGCAAGGACACTTAATACTTCAGTAACACCAATCAGAGATCAATCCTTCCAAAGGCCGTAGCACAAACAATTTGCGAAAATGTACTCGTATTGTAAGCGTCAATGCGTCGGCTACAAACTATGAGCTATCGTTGTCATATTTCTCCTAGATAAATGACAGTTTGTGATGTTTCACGTGAACGACACGTTACGTTACACTTACGCAGTAATTCGTTCTGGGCGCACTGTTCTTATTGTTTAGGTATAACAATGCTGTAACAGTTCAAAGTTAAGTTCTAAACAATTTATGACCAATTTGATTGTAAATTACATTTTACCCCGAGCTTCCTGCCGCTTCTTCTCTGTTGGCTCTTTATATTTTGGAACGCAGTGGTGGAGTCTTTAAAGTACATTATACTGAAAAATTGACGTTGATAAGTGCGTCTTTGATGCCTAAATTGAATAAATGATTTTGACTTTGACTTTATACATAAATATAATCAAGTCGCCTGATTATTAGCACTGCACCAGCCCATGCAGTTGCAGTGCTACCCAGAGCGATACAGTTTAGAGACGGAGGCACCAATCAAGATGGTCTCTTGAACGATAGGCCTCCCACCTGCTTCTTGCCTTCACTTACCAGGTGGACGACACAGTTCTGTTCACGAAGTGACTACCTGCACATGTTTCAATATTTGCTTAACAATACTCAACAGATGTTTATTCTCTTTGTAAATGAGTTCGTCCGGGGTAGTACTGCCACCAAACCTTTTTCTACCGTGGAGCAGTAATGTTCGCAATACTGTGTTTTGGTTTGAAGGTATGGTTGCGGTTGCCGGCGAAATTACAGGCACATGAGACTTAACAACTTGATGTCTCAGGGTTACGGGCGCAGTGCAGTTCGTCACATGTGAGGAAATGCATCTGTTCTAGGCAGAAGTTACCACTTAACATCAGGTGGGCCTCGTGCTTGTACAGTTTCCTACCAACATAAAAAAAGTTTATTCATAGATTTAGTTTCAGGCTATCAAATAAACTTATATTAAATCAATTTCGTCCCCGGAGGGCGCGGACACGGGCCTTCCTTTCGGAGAAGCATGGGTCACAAACCACAACACGGGCCCAATGTGGCGGTAGATGAATGATAAAAAACTTTGAATTTTTGCTTGTATTATTATTGGACATTATAATTATCAATTATATAATTTTAACATAAACTGACATTTTTAATATTATTTTCATTGATGTTCTTGTAATTTGTTTGTATAATTTTAAGGTAAACTGATTTTTTTATTATTATTTTAATTGATATTATTGTAATTAGTTTAAGTAACTGCTTGTATGCTGACAAAGCGGGACCTGGAGAACTTTAATTTTCTTACACATATAATACCAACTTTGTAACCCAGGCTCACGGGCCCAATAAATTGAATTTGAATTTAGACGCCCAGAAGCCTCCGAATAACAGAACACCGATGAATTCTAACGTGTCCTCCGGAGCATGAAAGCGCTTAGTTAATGCCACAACCGGTCACCCTGGATGGGTGACCGGTTGTGGCATTAACTAAGCGCTTTCATTCATGTAGTGACCATCCATGAGTGTGGGATATTTTATTTACCTTACCTAGTTCTAGTTATGTAACGGATTGATCCATATATATAATAGTCATATGTTACAATACGGTAGTTCCGTTTCAGTTCAGGCAAATAAGCACTAGAAAGCAATTTGCATCGCGTCAGTTCACGTCGAGTGCAACAGCCCGATCGGTTAACAGTTTAATTGGCTCGCTATTTATTTTGCTTGGACTGAACCTTTATGGTTGATACATGTGTCTTGTTATTTTATACCACACCCACTCAGAAAGTGTCTCATTACTTGTTCATAATCGGGTTACAAAGTTCGTCATTTCTCGCTTATAAACATGCGACGGGAAAAGTTATATGGAATTTCATTTCTGCCCTCGTAGCAGGGTAAAAATGTTGTATGAAAATCAATTTCTGCCTTGGTTAGCGTTATTTTGTTTTAATAGCAAATATAAAAGAATAGAAATGTTAAATCTCAAAAAGGTTTCATATCCAATAATTAGAAAAAAGAGGTAGGAATTACTTGATTTTCAATGAAAGGAAGCTAGCAACCTTTATATACACTAATCTTTAGATATAGTCTGATTAATCTATGTGCACTACAAAAAAAAAACATGGCGGTTAATTTGTTATGTATTGTTAAATTTTGTTTTATGCTAAATTGATACTTAACGGTACGTTTTTATTTCTAAATAATTTTCCACAATGTAATGTGAAAAGTGAAGATTTTATAATGATGAAGCCACCAGAAAAAAAAAATGTCTGATTTCTTACAAAATGCTCCAGCCAACAATTATTTACTAATGAAGGTAACTATTTTCTTTTACTTGTAGGTGTAGTATAAAGCACCATGTAACACTCGGGAGTAAGTTCTATTTCTGTTCTCGAGTTTCCGAACAGAAATAGATCGTTTTCTCCCCTCGGTGTACAATGTACTATTACTATATCGTACAGTAGGCGTGCAAATGGTACGATTGAGTTTGGGATCACACTCGAGATGAACACGATTAAACCAAATTGATACAATTGTACAAGCTATTTGATTTCATGAGCCATGAAAATCGTGCGATTGATTTGTGAACTATATACAGACGAGAGTGCATTAAAGTTTACTCGTTTGTTGTCTACGAAGAAATAATATCAGGAAAGGTAACTGCCTTAAAAAATGACCCAATAAAAGTCGTGCTAAATCAATAACATCGTTCACGCCGCTATGCTAGCTGTCATAGTAGACGTTGCAACACGCGCGTGGACCAATCCCTGCTTTCCTTCTGAAATTTAAACCAATCACCGAACATGTCTATTTGTAACCTCTGAAGTAATTCGTAATTGGAATCATACGTGGTATTGGTTTGAAGGACCACTTTTTGTGTGGAATTTGTTCTGAGTTATGCTTCCTGACATTATTTCTTCGTAGTTTGTTGTGCTATTAAATTGTCGAATTGTTCGAACTTGACATTCTTAAGTTTATTGGACAGTTTTTACTTAAGTAAAACTTGTCTACCGACTTCCAAAAAAAAAGAAGGAGGTACTCAATTCGACTATATTATTTTTTATGTTTGTTACCTCATAACTTTAGTCTGGGTGAACCGATTCTCAAAATTATTTTTTGTACGAAAGCTGGTGCTTATCGTGTAGTCTCATTTAAATTTCATCAAATTCGGTTTAGTAGTTTTTGAGATACACTCCAATAACTAAATAGCATTGAAGTCGGTATTACATTTTTCAAATTGTACTTGTTTAATTTACGTGTTCGTCCGGGGAAGAACTGCCACCACACCTAATTTCTTCCATGAAGCAGTAAGGTGAGCATTAATGTGTTACGGTTTGATGGGTATGGTTGCCGGTGAAATTACAGGCACATAAGATATAACAACTTGATATCTCAGGGTGCAGTGCAGTTCATCACTAGTGACCAGTAGTATGCATCTGTGGGCCGAGCACGAAAATCTGCTCAAGTGTAACGTTATCGTATCGTTTACGCAATCAGTACAAGCTATGAGTTATCTGTGCCACTATTGTACTAGATAAATGACAGTTTGTAATAAATACGTTAACGATGCGATTACGTTACACTTAAACAGATTTTCGTGCTCGGCCCACTGATAGAGGCAGACGTTACCGTTTAACACCAGGTGGGCATCGTGCTCGTTAAGAAACCTAATTATCTAAAGTGTATAAAAAACTTAATTTTGTTATAGACATTAATATAAATCGAAATCTATCTATTACTTAATGCTTGTCCTGAACCGACGGACTTATGTATATTAAAATGTTGGACAAATGCATCCACTGAGTAAGGATTTTTGAAATTTTCACCCCTAAGGGGTGAAACGAACGGTACGCCTGGTACATAGCAGTACTACAAGTACATAGCAGTGCCGTACGAAACTTCAGCTTGAAACCAGCAACTATCTCGGACAAGCGTGATGCTTACTGTCAGGAACATCCTTCATCGTCACAATATGACAGATAATAAACATACAGCGCGCGCTCTGTCTTTGGTACCATAAAATGTGATAGAGCTGCTAATTTATCAGATCTAAGCCTCGTAACTTTGGTTTGCGCATTATTATTTATTAGTTTTATTCTGACCTGTTTTTGGCTTAGTGTTGCTTAAATACGCCATTTATTGTCATAGCTTCAGTGTTGCTGTTTCGGTAAAACAGTTTGTTGTAGCAGTTTGTCATTGCCTGAAAACATGGAGCGATTTATCCCCCCCGAAACACCCAGCATACTAAATTTCATGAAAATCGTTCGAGCCATTTCCAAGACTCAGATTATATATCTTCTATACTTATAAGAAAGGAGTAGATGCCAAAAAGTATGTACTTGGAAAAAAATGTGGGTCAGAAGACGTAACATTAGCTGCTGAACAAGAATATGATTTTTTGAAAAAAATATCTGTCTCTTTGTCTGTCTGTCTGTATGCTCACGCATAATTTAAAAATACCACACAGATTTCGACGAATTTTGGTATATTAATAGAAAAGAGCCCGGAGAACTCAACTATAAACTTTTTATTAACCGACTTCAAAAAATGGAGAAGATTTTGAAATTTGACCGTGTATATATATTTTTTTATGTGTGTTCGCGGATAACTTCGTCATTTATGAACCGATTTTGATGATTCTTTTTTTATTGGAAAGGAGATATCTTAAACGTGTTAACATGAAAAGGAAACCAAGATCTGATGATGGAATCCCAGAGAAATCGAGAAATCCTTAGAAAATCGTAATGGCGAGCAGTGCGATTGTAATTTTATTAGTACCTAAAAATGTTAAAGCAACTACTATTTAATGAAGGTCGATCTGATGATGGCACCTAAAGACGGTCGAGGGAACTCCTCAACGATATACGGCAATTACCTGGTGTTTGGGCTTGATTAATTTGTATTGATGACAACTTTACACCTAAATGGGTTGACTGTCATTAGGGGTCTGATGATGAAGACGAAGAACATTCAAGGGAACTCCTCAAGGTCTTACAGTAGCTACCTTGTGTTTATACTTAATTCACTACCTTTGATGAGAATTTAGCACCATTATGGGTTAGAAGTCCAACAGTTTTTCACACTTTTTGGTGTTGATGTCGGTTCCATTCAATGGGCATAAATGTTTACTTGATCTATTACATAAATCCTAGAAGGCAGCTTTATATGCTAAACGGTCTCATATAGAACAAGGGGTTCGATTAACTGGTCGCACGCATGATCTTCTATGGCACGGTTAAAAATCTACGCTTCTACGCTATAACTATAAATTAAAACCAGCACACCACGCGCGTATAACTAGGGGTAGGGGATAGAGGTGAATAAATAATTATAATTAAGAATAAAACGCGTATTATTATTTTTTCAATACAACCTAGATCACTACTATACATAATGAAATACATGTTATTTTCAAATCTGACATAATAAATCGCCATGCCTACACCCTTGAAGGAGTAGGCAGCGGTGTTTGAAACAACTACGTTACGCTAGAGGGATAACATTTTTTTGGTCCCGTGTAATAGGAGGCGAGCCTATTGCCATTTACTGAGCACTGTACCAAACTCCAGACTGATATTGAGAATTTCTTTGTCAGAGTACACCGAATAACGGTCCGACCCGGGTATTGAACCCAGGTACTCGAAATTCCAAAGCAGCGCTCCCACCAACTACACCGAGACCAGGTCAGCTAGACATAATATATACGAGAGTTGCTCGTTTGAAGGTATTAGATGTCTCATGTCCATATTCGAAACGGTAAAGCTTTAATTTATGTAGGTATATTAAACATACCTATTAAATGACTTCTAATAGCCACGGAAATACGATAGTAATTACATAGCTTTTATTATTTTAGCATGTCTCGTAAAAAATAAATATTTGAAGGAAGCTCGACGAAATTCGCACATAATAATCACGAAGTCATTCGTGACGTATACAAATACCCATATACGGTGGCTTATAAATGTGGTGGCTTTAAGGTACTTTTCCACCAGCTATGTGCTATGTTGCTATGGATCTGTTTTATATCCACCAATCATATTCATTGATACTCGTACATATAGCATAGCACTGGTGGAAACGGATTTAACTTAGCTATGTTTCTTATATGGAAGGGTGCGTGCTATGGATGGGTGTTATGGATGGTTACGAGTGGTGTAGCTATGTCAAGAGCAGAGTACCTACAGTAATCCCGATTATCTTAAACGCGCAGCTACTTTGCGGCGGCGCATTTTTTTTTTACTTAGTATATTGTGCCATCGAAACCATAATTGGTTTGAGGAGGTATTCAGAACTCTTCATAGCACATCTTACTCGCCCCGCTACAAAGCTTAGCATCAGTTACGTAAACGGTCACATAGTTTCGTAGTTTAGCTTTCACATCCTCGCTGCATAGCTGCATAGCTCATCTCTGGTGGAAAATAAGCCTTATACTTCAAAAAATGCGGATATGTTCGTGATATCAAAGTTTTTTATTGGACTTGTTTCTACTTAAATAAACTTTCCCGCTCGAACTTCGTGTACCTACAGTTTTTCTATGTAAAACTTTATTGACAGTATATTTTAAGCGAACCTAATAAACCACACAGATGTCTGCCTCGATTGCTTCGGAAATTAAATGTAACCACAAAACAGTAATGAATGGCGGCACGCAAAATGGAATGAGTCTAAAAGATTGTAAAAAATAATGAATAGTATAATTACAGGCTTTGTAAACGTTTATGAGGAAAACCAAGTTAATTTTACACGCTATCAGTAGTGGTGTCAGAAATAGAAAATTATTATTATGTAAAATACAAATTATTAAGTAATTATGGAGCTTGATGACTCAATACTAGTCTTACTTATGGTTTACTACATTATTCATAATATTTTAAATGTTTATCGGGACTTATCACGTATTATTTAATATTATGTAAAAATATGTACCTTTCGCTCGACGTTTCGACCATGTTACAATGGCCGTGGTCACGAGCTGACAGAAAACTGCGGGTGATTTCGGCGAGAAGAGCGGGTGTTTTGTTCTCCTACCCTCACTTGATCTTGAACTTGAAAAATCGCAGGGTTGTCACTACGACACACAACACTGACTGTATCGGTAAATGTCCTAGTACCTAGTCAAGTTTACGGGAGCGCGAAAGAGCTTTTTAAAAACACTTTTAAAATATATATATTTATTTTATCTTAACTTAAAATTAATACGTCCGAACAAAGTGGGATGTTCGTCTAGACTAACGATCTCAATACATAATACCATCCTGGATAACAAACGCTTCCCACGCAGGTCTCAGTTAATTCTGAGACACTGTTATGATGCGTTTGCAGTTTAGCTGGAAACGGTTGTTATCTGGCGACCGGGTGGCCGCATAACTCCTCCCTCATCAAGTGCGAAATTATCGGGTTCCACCAAAATTTGGATCGGGTTCCGATGATTTCGCATAAGCTTATTCCTTAAACGATACATTACATAACTAATTAAACTAACAGGTAAAAACACATATAATAAGACAGTAGCTAAGCTAACGCTTTTAGTGTCAATTCCACTGAAATCACTTTCACTATATTGGCTTTCACTAAGCACATCACTTCCTTTTAGCTTTAAGATCCGCGAGAATTGTCTCATCTCTTCCAGATTCATGTTTTTTATGTTGATTGAAGTTAAAGAGGTTGTATTACTAGTTTTCAGTTCCGGTAGGGCTATAATTGGCGTAATTTTATACTGGAGATTTTCAGCGAACGTGCGTTGATATGTCAGCTTTAACTCATTAAGGTAAAGTATACATTCCTCTGACGTTGTTACTATGTAAGTACCCTGGAGTGATTCCTTGGATTCATCGTTCTGGCATTGCTCTGCTAGTATTGTTGGCTTCCTTGCAAATATAATCCAACTCTTTAAGCTGATTCGTTGGACCTTGATATCTTCCACCTCGACACTATATGGTATACAGGAAGACAGATCTGCTCGGAACTCTAGAAGTTGTTCAGCGCAGGTTGGTATCTGGAACTGAACTATGATATCATCGCTGCACAGGAATTTATCTGCATGAATTTTCTCACACGGTTTTGATACGGGCAAGTATATAGAATTTTTCACCAAAAGGTAGGGGTATTCGGGAAATACTACTATAGTTTTGTTAAGCGAACCTTTGTAAATGGGAATCGAATAAAGCTTAAAATAATTAAATATATTCTTATTTGTGAGTGGTACTTCCAAAATAAATATTATCTGGTTATCTTTTACATATGCCTTTACCTTAATTATTCTCTCGAATTTCAACAAATTGATTTCATTTACTTCATACATTAAATGGTGCATTTGCTCTATTGACTTTAGAATAGTTAACAGTTCAGTCGAGTTCACGATGGATTGATGTAGCACGGATACCTTAGTGAATGCTAACGCTGTTTCTACCTCACTTAGTGTTATGTAAGAAGTTCTGAATGAACTCATAAACATATCAAACATATTTAAAACATGAGCGAGGTATAAACAGTTATTTCCAACATTATTACCTAATTTTATGATTTCTTCGATTCCTTTCAATCTTTTATCTAATATCAATGTGTTCTCATTCAAGGTGTCTGTGCTATTCGCTAAAATGTCCAACATTTTGGTCACCACAATCATTTTTTTATCTAGTATGATCTCTTTCGATCCAATCTTAGAAATTTCTTTATCATAACGAACCGCGTCTTCGTAATCAAGATTTCCTGAAATAGATTTGATCAATGATCCGAGAGGGTTGATCAAACCTCTTTTAACTCTATATGAGGGAATCAGTTGACTTAGTTTTAAAATCGTTATATTATTTAAGTACTTTACCTGTGTTCTTATACCTGCAAACTCATGAACAAAAGCTTTATGTAAGTCTACTAACTGTGTGAATTCTTTAAACCTTTGGGTGTGTATTTCCAAATCAGTTTTCAAACTGTTTAAGTCAAGTCGTTTTACTATGATCCACTTGTCTTCTTGTTTAAAGGCTTGTCCTTCTTTAACGGGCAGTATACCTGGATTCCCGTCAAGTTTTAGAAGATGAAGGCCCAGGCTGCGGGGTAGGAGGGCCATTACGACCACGCACCACCTGTGGAGGACGTTTAATATTCTTTACTGCTACTTTTGTTTCTCTATTACCTATTTCTATCGGAACTACATTCCTTTCGACTTTACCTTTAACCTTTGCTTTTCGATACCTAGCTTTATCTTTGCTTTTCCGTGTGTTAATATCTTTTACAAATACTACTTCACCTTCACTTAGTTCTACATCCTCTCCTGTACGTTTTTCTCTAACTTTTTCTTTCTTCTCCAACATTTTGTTCGATAAATACTGATAAAGATGTTTAGTACGATTAGCATGATCTTTTAACAGTTGCTGTACATAACTCTTTTCAAATTCACCATCAAACATTTTGTTGGAGTCCGTGTGTCCAAACACAATTTCAAACGGGGTCAGTTCAGTCGCTGAGTGTATAGTGTTGTTATAGGCCATTATTGCATACGTCATCACTGAGGCAGCGTCCGTACATTTTTGGTCATACTTAGCCAAACGATAAATTTCTATTAACGTCGAATGGAAACGTTCGACAATACCTGTAGAATTCGGGTTGTGAGATGTACATATGTGGAGCTCAATTTTGTACATTGATGCTAATTCTTTAATAAGTTCGTTATTGAACTCTGTTCCCGGGTCACTACAAATTTTCTTAGGTATGCCATATAAGGAAAAATACTTAATTAAGGCACGCACGACCTCTGCTGTTGATTTATTGTTAATTTCGATTGCTTGGGCTAATTTACTGAAAGCGTCTACTATGGTCAAGTATGAACGGTTTTCTATACTAAATATATCTATGAAGATTTCCTGAAAAGGAGCATCCTGTGTTTGCGTTAGCTGTATCGTAGGTTTGAGTGGCTTCCTGTCGTACTTTGTTTTTCTACACGCCTCGCATCCGTTTATCACTGCTGATATTGATTCCTGCATGTTCGTCCAATAATAATTTCTTTTTATTCTAAGCATTGTTTCTTTGATACCCCGGTGGCATGTTTTTCCTTCATGATGTTGCAAAACTATAGCTTTCTGTTCATTTTCATCCTCTACATACACAACTCTTTCAGTGCATTCATAGAACTCTACCGTACCTTCCTTAAATAATTTTATAATAACGCTGTTGAAGTTTTTCCTATGCTGTTCATTTTCAAAATATATGAAGTACTTGCGTTTTGGTTGTATATACTCCTTCAAAACTTGTGCCACCAGCTCTTCGTTGTTCACAGGTAAGAAAACCTCAAGAATTTTTTGTTTATTGTTTGAAATGTCTTTCACTTGTAATTTGTTGTTGAACCGCGTATAGACTAAAATTTGATTGGGTTTGGTATCGATAGCTTCATTAAGAATAGGGATACCTTTATTTTCCAGTTCTATGGCTGAATGTGCTGTTTCCGTCGCACTACTGTTAGATAGCGGAGGTAAAGGGTAAGTTTGTTCCAACTCGGATATATCACTAACGGATATCGTTTCGGAAGTATCTGACACTGACATAGTTTCTTGGCTGTCTTTTCTTGTCGCTAAAACCTGCACTCTTTTGTCAATTTCATTCAAAAACTCTTTAATTTTTTCTGTCTTGTCTATGTTTACTTTCATCGATGTATCATCAGAGTCACCTATGGCGTTTAATTTTATTCGAGATAGGGCATCTGCGTTAGTATTTTGTTTGCCATTTTTGTATATTATTTTGAAGTCGTATTCTTGTAACCGCAGTCTCCAACGCGTTAATTTGCTATTGGGCTCTTTTAAGGAATATAACCACGCCAGAGGTCTATGGTCAGTAAAGATTGTAAAGGTTTTGCCGTAAAGATACGGTCGAAAATGTTTAACTGCCCAAATTATGGCGAGCAGTTCGCGTTCAATGGTGCTATATCGCATTTCGGTTTCGCTAAGTGTACGACTCGCATAGGCAACAGGTTTATCGCTGCCTATTGTCCCTTGTGACAGTACAGCGCCTAAGGCAACGTTTGATGCATCTGTTGTTAGTATGAAAGGTTTACTATGGTCTGGAAATTGCAAGAGGGGTGCGTGTGTAAGAAGCTCTTTGCACCTTTGGAAAGCGTTAATATAATTTTGGTCTATTACTACTTTGTTTCGTTTCTTTAGACAGGATGTCAAGGGTTGGGTTATTTTTGCGAAGTCTTTAATAAAGCGCCTATAATACCCTATAAGTCCAAGAAAACTTTTAATTTCGGTTGTGGATTTTGGTAGTGGATAGTCCAGTACTGCTTTTATCTTATCATCATTAGGTTTAAGTCCATTTTCAGTAATCGTATGTCCTAAGTAAAGAACTTCCTTCCGTAGGAATTCCGACTTGTCCAGCTGTATCTTTAAGTTTGTCGTTCGAAGTCTATCAAAAACTGTCCGTAAGTCTTTCAAGTGTTCCTGTAAGCTACTGCTGTACACGATGATGTCATCCATGTACACCAGGCAGTGTATTCCCTGTAACCCTCTCAAGACGTTGTCCATAGTTCTTTGAAATGTAGCTGGAGCCGTCTTCAATCCAAAAGGCATTCTTAAGTATTGGTAATGCCCAGATTCCGTGCTGAACGCTGTCTTCTGTCTGTCATTCTCCTCTACTTCAATTTGATGGAAGCCATTCGCAAGGTCAAGGGTCGTAAAGTACTTACTCTTTCCTAGCTTGTCAAACAGGTCAGTTATGTTTGGCAGCGGGTATTTATCGTCTATGGTAATGTCGTTAAGGCGTCGGTAGTCAATGACCATTCTATATTTGATGTCACCAGATGCGTCTAATTTTTTTGGCACCAGGTGCACGGGTGCATTCCAAGGGGAATAAGACTCTTCGATAACATTGTTTTTCAACAACTTTTCAACTTGAGATTTAATTTCAGTTGCTTGTGCAGGTGATTGACGGTAAGGTCTGACATAAATCGGGTCTTCATTTTTAGTTCTAATGGAATGTTTAATCTGATTAATGAATGTCAAAGGTAGCTGATCACTGTAAAATATGTCCTTATATTCCTTGCATAAGTCGCTTACACAATTTCTTTCTTCTTCATTCATGTGTTCCAGTCTAAGTCTGGTCAAATTTTCGTCTAGTATCGTTTCAAGTTCAATGTCTTTCATCTCTACATCAGTGCAGTTCACGGGACTTTCACAGTATTTGGTTACTTTGAAGGGTTTTGTAATAGTCAAAGTCATAGGTTCTTCTAAAGTGTTTTGGATAACAGTGGTAGCATAACCATTATTGCAGGTTACGATAGCCGATGGCATCCTAACACCTTCACAAAATTTCGTGAAATTTAGAATTGCTTCTCCGGAGAATTGATCCGTAGGTAGTTTAACTAGTTGTTCTGTCCGTGAGTCTAACTCTAGCACGTAACTACTGTCATTGACAATTGGAAGCATTGTCGTTTTGGTGATAAGTTTTAAGTTTTTCATATCGATTACAGCTTCCAATTGCATTAAGAGATCATTACCTATCAAACCATCATATTTAGTGTCTACGTCATACACGTAAAACTTGTGACACTCACTACTATTGAAAGCAGGCATTAGTGGGATTTGGACCACTTCATTATGGCTACTTGATGCATGTGTGCTAATGACGGTGAAAGGTTCGCAAAGTATGTATTGTTCAAAGAACTCATGAGCTTTATGCGGGCTTATGAATGATCTGGTACTCCCGGTATCAATCATAAATTTGGCGTCAATCTCCGGTATGAACACATAAGGTAATTTAAGTTTAATGTCACAATTTAAATGTACTACTTCCGGTTTTTGTTTGAGGCCTGAATGTGAAAATTTTGAACTTCCTCATTCACGCTGTCGTTCTTTACAGTCTCTCTTTCTTGTTCATACACATTCATTTCCTTCTCAAGATAGTCTGCGTAATGACTTTCCTCCTCTTGCCAGTTCTCTTGATCATCATATCCATACGCATTCTCAACATTGTTGTAATAATAATTAGTTTCACCTAAGTCTAGCTCGTTAAGACGAAACCCTTGGGGATGGGTATACCCTTGAGGTTTTAAGGGCGGAGCAGTACGCATTGAAACGTCAGTATCACCCGCCCTATTCATCGCTGGGGGCTTATATCCCACTTGCCCTTGATTAAATTGGGGTCGGTACCCGAACTGTTGTTGTTGCTGTTGAGGTCTAGAATTAAATTGTGATGGTGGCATATACCTCTGATGCATGTTGAATTGCTGAGGGGCAAATTGTGGTCGATATCCAAATTGTGGCTGATGGCCATATGGTCTTTGATTAACCTGGGGTAATCTCATTTGATTATTTGGTATTCCAAAGTTAAACCGAGCTGGAGCTGCTGTTTGTGGCATGGGTCTAAACCCACTAGGCTGAATAGGCATGTTAGGCATGCGAGCCATGCCGAATGTGCTAGGCATGCTGGCCATGTTAGCCATGCTAGCCATGTTAGGCTGTGTATTTGAGGTGCCAAATTTGAACGGAGGTAGTGCTGATTGTGGCCTATTTAACTTGCTCCTCATGTTGTACTGCTCGTAAAAATTTACTTCTTCTAATACATACTCCAATGCCTTTTCTAGAGTTTCCGGTGATTTTAATCTAACAACGCGTATCAAATTTTCAGGCAGATTATACAAGAATACGTTAAGCGAGGTATTATTGTAGATAGTAATTTTAGCGCTTTTAATATTGGCATTAGTCAACTGATTCACTTTAGATATTAAGACCGCTCTAACAGACTGAATGCGATTGCAAAGATCAAGATAGTTTTCACCTTGTTTAATTTTTAAGCTTTCCAATTCTAACGCTATACATTCTTCACTTCTTGGATCTCCAAAATGTTGAACTAATAAGTCCCTAAATTCAGTCCATGTTGTAATATCTTCCCGTTCACTTATCAAGGCAGCAGCTTCATCTGTTAACCTACTAGTTATAGTATGCATAACATACACATTCTGCTCCGGAGCGCCTTGATAATTTGTTATCACATATTCACATTTCCTTAAAAATAAGCTTAAATGGCGCTTATCACCACCAAACAAAGGGATAAGCTTTAACATTTCATTCGGTATAACTTTAATTGTCGTCATTTTTATGCAGTTAATATACTTCTATTATTATAACAACTTATTCTACAGTTTCAAATAAACCAGATAAAATTATAATGGAAAAGGTTCGATTCCAACTATAATAAGACGATTTAGGAAAGTATGGTGAAAAATTCACTTACCAACCAGTCATCAACATGCTCTTTTCTTTGTAATCCTTGACGAATTTGTATTGGTTCGAGAATCGCACAAACGCCAATCAATCGCGGTTCGCAAACTCGCACTTTTAAAATCGCGTATATTCACTGTTCACGTAAAACTTCACTTTTCAGAGGTTTCCGCGAAAGACGGTGTCGTCAGCATTGCGATCCTACCGGCTGCGCCAGTCAAGTTTACGGGAGCGCGAAAGAGCTTTTTAAAAACACTTTTAAAATATATATATTTATTTTATCTTAACTTAAAATTAATACGTCCGAACAAAGTGGGATGTTCGTCTAGACTAACGATCTCAATACATAATACCATCCTGGATAACAAACGCTTCCCACGCAGGTCTCAGTTAATTCTGAGACACTGTTATGATGCGTTTGCAGTTTAGCTGGAAACGGTTGTTATCTGGCGACCGGGTGGCCGCATAACTACCTACACCGCAGTTTGTACACTTGCTCACTACGGGACTCCACGACGTCGCTAACCTAAATCCATCTTCCCGGTAGAAATTGCGATGTTTTCTAATTTCAACCGCTTCACGAACCATTCTTGAAAAATAATGTCGTTCAGTGGAGAGGACCTTCGGATCGTGGAGCTCGATCCAGTGACCGGATCCCGCCACAAGCAGATGTTCACCGTCAATGCTGATATTGGAATGTAACTCAAAAACTTATTGACAGAATTTGATGAAATTTAAATGGGACCACCTCGGAAGTGATGCTCTACCAAACGAAAAAAGAATTTTGAGAATCGGGCCACAAATGGGGGATAAATCGGTGAACATACACAAAAAATATCTACAATCGTACAACCTCCTCTTTTTTTGCAGTCGGTTGAAAATGAAAATATAACATTAAATTAATATTATGTTATGATGTTAGTTTCAACATGATTGCGTACCGATTCGTGTCATTACCAATAATAATTATGTTCAAATGGCAAATTTCATAATTTAGAAGAAACTAATTCTATTGAGAACAATTGCCATCAAAATTTTATAATAACATGTACTATTTGAAAAATTTAATACCGTCTTCCATATTATATAATATTCCACATTAAATAGGACCACACGGCAAGCACCAGCTTTCAAACAAAAAAGAATTCTGAGAATCGGTTCACCCAATCGAAATTTATGAGGTAACAAACATTAAAAAAACAGTCGAACTGAGTACTCGTACCTCCTCCATTTTGGAAGTTGGTAGAAAACAATTTGCACAGCGTAAAGGTATTGGGTGGATCCACAAGTACTGAAGAAAATTATGTTTTCATCTCTTCTTTTTGTATATTTTCCACAACGTCTTGGCAACCAGCATAAAATAGCTAGCAAACTACTCAGACTACGATTGTAAACTTGAATAAAACATTCGAGTGGTTGACCAACAAAGCTACCCGATAGAATAAAAGCTCAAACAGACCGCCGCTTTGAATAGACCGATACTTTCGTATTACTGTATTACATCTTGATCTGTGTTTGGCCACGCAATATACTCGTATCGACCGTAATATCACAGATATAGGATTACACGCGTTCTAATACAATGTGTACTAGGTAATGGAGATGATATGATGAAGAGAGATCAATAATTAGAGTGATACGAACTGCCTGTAGACGAGCAAGTGAGATAAGAAGCTTAGATATACAACCATATCTGTCCGAATCAGCAAGCCTCATTCGAGTCAAGTTTCATTCATAAATCTATTGTTATTTTTGTCCTGATGCGGACAGATTAAAGCACATAATTTATTTGATATTTGTTTACGTATAAAATTATTAGTCATCATTAAATTATTTTTCATAAATTATGTCATAGATTTATTATTATTAATTAATTTTGTAGTAAATTTATTATTGTTCATTTATGATTATTATTATTCCAATTTTTTTTCGGATTTCATCCGGTTCTTTACTAAGTCATAAGTGGGACTGCAGCCAACAGTTAAAGGCCTGTTTGGTACAAAAAATACAAAGTAGTATAAGTTATGTTTGCATTTATTTGATATAGGGTAAGATGTAAGGCATACAACTATTATGGCGCTTTAAATACACTGTTGTGATAACGTGCTCTCTTATATTGGAAATATCTACCTCCTGCACCCTTATCCGCATTATTAATGACTAACACACATACGGACTAATATCTATACATAACATTTACCTGGGATAAAATAATATATATAAATATACAAATGACCCAGTGCCGCCAGTGCCTTCGCTCACTTGGTTTATGGGGAACAAAGTCACGGGGATAAATTGAATTCACCGCCTCTGCGGTGAAACTTCCTTACATCTTTCTTTAGTGGGTGCTCGCAACATCGAGCCAAATTCGAAAAAATAAAGTCGGATAAAAGAGTCGATGTCTTTTTTTCGACTTTATTTTTTCGAATTTGTGACCAAAATTTTAGGTTCGTAGTTTTAGTATCGTTCGTCCCCTATGGCTGTGCATTGATGAATCAGTCAGTAAATCTAATTAATGTTTATCTAATAATTAATTAGTGTTAATTAATTATTAATCAAGCGAAGCGTCTCTGCTTTGACTGGCTAAATTGACTTTCTTCATGATTTCAGCATATCGCTAGGTTTGTATGTGGGTGGTAAAAAATACGACCTGCACAAGAGCACACATCGTATTTTTCAATCAATCTGGACAAAACTTGGTATACATGTTCTACTATTCAATAAATTGTATGTTGTAGGTGATTTTTGAGTGGTACTTTTCCTTATACTTTTTTATAAAGGGGGAAATTTACTACGGCGCTATTTACCGACCGATATTGATAAAAATACACATATTGTAGGTACACACAATTGGTTATTATCTCGGAAACCACTTGATGAAGTATTGCGAAGTATGTTGTGAAGGTTTGTTAAACCATCGGTGGTCGGATTGCGAAAAATTGCCACTGATAAAGACTATGTGATCGCGAAGCCTACTGTTCGAAGAACTACGAGTAGATATATAGATAAGTATGATCAAGAACACAGATCACGGTTTTTGAACACAGAAATTATCGCGTGTTTGATAGTGGCTTAAGGCTCTCGAGAGCGGGTTTATCACGCCGCCATCGGTCACTATTCATGACGAGGCGTCGCCCATGATTGATGATCAGTGTTATTGTGACTGACTTTGGGCATTTTGTTAGAATGAACTTCGTGAATGGTGATAGCTGATGTAAACTTGGCCCATATTTATCCTTAAATACATGGTATAAAATCTGCCTGTCTGTAATCCGCTTACTCCTTCTTAACCACAGATCGCTGCCAGTAAGATACTTTATCATGGAAGTTATAATATGTTAATAAAACCTAATTAAGTTATTATGTGAGTAGAAAATCATATTTTTTTTCTAAATTAGACGCCTGTTAATCCTGGGTTTATCTGCGATCTAGCGACTCGCTCTACCAGAGTACTACTATACTACTATATGTACTATAATATAGTGTTCGATCTCTAAAGTGTTCCCATCAGTATTCTAGTTCTAGTCTAGAACTAGAATACAGAAGGGAAAAGTCTAAGTGATAAGCAAAGTTCAAGATAGAAAGAAAGAAAGAAAGAATACATTTTTATTCATGACACGCACATCACATTACATATTCTACACATTAAAGGAACACAATACACTAAATAAACACATTACACATGTAGAAAACGACGCGGTGCTGTGTGTGTCATGAACATGGGTCCCGATTCAGCATACGACTAAGGACAGAATCCTTACTCACTGATTTTCAGCCGTTACCCATTGTCATGACCTCACGAGCCCCAGGACAAAATACAGTTCGTCTTACGACCACGCTATATTCGGCGCCACCTTACTCTCAGTCGCAAATCCGTATTGCTACTACAAGATTGTATTTAGTGTCAGATCATTATGTACTGCATATATATAAGGGATAATAAAGTAGATGTATCAAATTGGTATGCCTTAGTAACTATGACCTAGTTTCGTTCGGCAAATCAAAGAGAAAACGCGGCATCGAGCCAATCTTTACGATCGACATTACTTAAAAAACCTTATTCATAATATCCTTGCAAAATTAATCCTCAAAAGCAACCCCTGCAGTAAGATGTTTCCATCATTTCCTAAGCTCGTAAAATTTCCGACGAAGGCGCCTATCAAGACGAATAGGGGAAGAAAATAGTTTGTATCCAAAAATAGCTACAATTTGGACTCGGGAATGTACAGAATATATTTGCGAGGATTGTGGAAGAAGTCGCGCGTCTTAGTTAAGGCACCGCACACAACTGCACGATTGTCGTGCGTTTTCGTAAATGAGATGACAGGTAAAGGTAGTTCATTAGTACGTGTGGGAAAATAATTACTAAAAGTCGTACACTTTTTTACATACAGTACAAATTTATACGCTCTTGATACTTAAAACTCGTTTTAAATTATAAAAATGAAAATGACAATGGACTGCGCGTTATAATGTCAACCCTTGGACATACAAGGACATCTTATTTTTTAATACTACGCAAGTGAGTACAAGTGGACTTTTATAAAATGTCATAGTGTTTTTAAAGTTTTATATTGTTCGGACGTAAAATTATCTGAAAATTCTAAATCTAATTCGTATCTTATTGTCGTATAAACACCTACCTGGATAACCAAGCTTTGCTCGATTTAGATAACTAATTAGCAACACATGTTCCGTGCGAATCTTGTCACCGCAATTCAGAATTTTGAAATGCGTCTGCGCCATCTAGTTTGAACACAACGAACAAACTGTTGTTTTTTATTGCCTGAAAACACGTATAAAACCAAGTTTCCTGAAAATGAAACCTAGCTAGATTGATTTACCGCCTCTGAAACCCCCTGTATACCTAAAAAATTTTCATGATAATTGCTGTTTTCGAGATCTAGATTATATATATATGATATTTATGATCAAAAAACTTTTTACATACAAACAGTCAAACTACTACTGTCGGTCTAGCGCTCGACGAGTCAACATCTCCTGAGGATGCCTCGTGTAGAGGCGAAACACGTGTCGAATCGGTTTTGGTTTATTTGGGGTTTCTTGTGTTTTTTATTTTGTATTCTTCCTATTAGCATTTTATGCGGGAGGGAGGGTGGTGCACGCCCCCAAATAGGCCAAAATCATTGTTTTCTTTTCAGCGGAAGTGTCACTAAATATTTTTTTATATCGTTTTTTGATAATGTATTTCCGCAAAGTAACGCCTTAATCAATAAATTATCTGATATTTATGATAATAATAGTTAATATCTTTTGCTCTCTCTCTCTCTCTCTCGGAAGCCCCAGGGAGATATTTCAATAGAGCGAAAGGTATCTTGGCGTCATGTCAATAAATTTTATCATGAGACAATTGAATACGACATTGCGTAGCAGCATGTCTTTACCCCAGATGCTTAGCAATTCTAATCGAGTCGGTGGGCTTCCGGGCGCACTGCAAAGTTGCCTTTTTTCCGCGGTGAATTTAAAAGGGCAACCCGACACGCAATCTTTTTGGATAATTTAATCGGTAACAACCCTAATGTCCAAAAGATATAAATCCAAAGGAAGGCGGAATTACCATTTCTAATGAGTTGAAGGTGCTGTTGCTTCGTCAGGGCTGTATCACGTTTAACGAAATAAAAGTTATATCCATAATGTTATTAACATCTCAAACTTGTTATAGAAATCTTCTGGGCTATGTCGGTGACTTTCGTTCTTCTACGGATCTTCTCATTTCTGATTCGATCACGTAGAGAAACCGAGCATAGCCCTCTCCATAGCTCATTGTTCGACTTTGAGCTTATTTATGTGGCCCATAGTAAGAGACCACGTTTCAGTGCCATAAGTCATCACTGGTAACACACATTAGACGAAGAGACTTGTCTTGAGGCACTGAGGTATTTTTGACGAGAAGACTTCGCGAAGTTTCCGGAACGCTGCATTACTCTCATACTTATTAAAAATGCAAGAGATGCCATTTAATTTCTGGAAGCCTATCTACATAAGGTACTTCCATCATCATATGATTTCGTCCTGTGGGTGAAACCGCAGGGTCTGGCTACAGTTTATATAACGAAAGAATACAGTATACATATAACTATATATATATGGTACAACGACGGAAACCAGGTTCTATAGGAAATTGTCACCTCTTATTTTTTTTATCTGTACTGCTTGTAAATTGTTTAACAAAAATATTAGATTAATAATGTAAGGTGCAAAATGATTAGTATACTTTATACATATTATTATTAGTCGTAGAACATTGTAAAGTTCGTAACAGCTAGCTTAAATTTATTATGAATGAACTCAATCAGACCATAAATTAATCCTGTACATACGTTAAGCACCAATTAGGGTTTACAATTGCCATTAGATGCATGTAATTGGCTTAACGATAAGGTGTAAATATTTGGAATCGTGTGCTATTGTTCCTACAAACAAATTAAACTTGTTGACACATAATACGAGCCAGAAGATTTAATATTTAATAATATATAAAATCAAGACAATTTCTTGTGTTCACAGTATATAAATTACGTATTTTAAACAGTCTTGTCAGTTTGTTTCCACATCTTGGACGTACTATTTAATTTTTCAGTTAAATTATAGCTTTAGATTTCCTGTGTCTTAAGATAAATGTGATAACACTGTACTAAAATTATTAAATTTGTTTCAGGTACTTGGCCTTCCTGTAACCTTGGATAAAATCAAGTAAATACTCAGAGGCCGTTTAATATAAATACGCTTATATAAATCGAAGAAGATTGATCTTGACTTATATTCCATTAATACTAAATAATTTATAATTAAATAATATGCAAGAACATTAATTTTCAATAAAACTACAATTCTATTTAAAGAATTCAGCATTAAGTAGGTATTGCTCAAGCTTTTCTTTCTACTACTTTCTTATTCTAGTTCTAAAATGTTATTTTAAGACACTTATATGTAGCGGTCATAAAAAAAACACACGAGCGTATGTTGTTTTACTAAAATAAAATATATTTTATATTACGACTATTATATACACAGGGATTTATTAAATCTCCTAGAACAGGTCTGAAAAAAATATGCGACTATAAAACAGTGTTGTTAAGAGGAAACCGACAGCGTGCCAACCATACCCCATAATTTAAAAAAAAACTCTTTAAAAGTTGAAATATTGCGTTTAATCATGAGAATAGTAAAAGTATGGTTTTGTTCGGAAACACAACAGACGCTGTTGAAATCAGAGAGTAATTTTTAATTAACTGTGCTGTAAGTTTTATTATTAAAAAGTTTCAAAATTTTTTTAAAAAGGTTTCCAAAGGTTTAACATGATTGACATACATATTATGCACTACGCTTTTACATACTTCAGAACACTCTACACACTATATTTCATAATCAATGAAACAAATTCTAGATAAGTGATGAAACAACAAAATTATGAGCTTGTTGATTTAGAAATATCCATTGACATCACTAAAGAGCATCTGGGCTATGTGAGGCAGAGCTGCTATGTCATCAACTTCACGTCGGTCACATTTCCGGACAGATTACTATAAACAGGCGAAGGTTCCAGTTTGGCCCTGGCGCCGAATGCCATTTCCGGGGGTGCGAATTGGATAAAACACGCGAACTATGCGCCCCGCCGCGGGTGCTAATTTAAGGGTACCATACCTTTACTAAAGCTATTTTACGTATTATGTATATCAGGTATTTTGCATTGACATTAAAGCTTTTAATGATTGGTTATGTTTACGTTAAAAGTTTAGGACTCCGTGTTTGTTTTTGACTTTAGTTTCGCCACTAAACTGCATTTTATATTCAGCCCATTATGTTCCCACATCAGAGCGAGGAGTTGTGCCATAATCCACCACGCGGGCCCAGTGCGGCTTGGTGGATAGGCTAGTGGCCAACCCAAGTTTTCCGTCCGAAGGCCTTCGATATAGCCTAAAGACGGTCTAGGTTGTTAGTCTTAGGACAGCTTAGGACGTGCCCTCCGAAGCACAGAAGCGCTCAGTTGAATAATGCCACTAACTGTCACCCATCCAACTCATGACCGCAGAAAGCGTTGCTTAACTTGCTGATCGATTAGGATCGCAAAGATCCACTGCGAGCGCTCAATAATGCGATTGTTTTTTATCAGCGTTATTACCATTGCATGTGCACATACATTCATAGGCGTACTTTTATTTACCGGTTTATTGTGTTACTACGTGCAATCTACCTGTTGACGAAGTGTGGATTATGCATACCTCCCTTACTAGAACAGATAATTTTGTTCAAGCTCCCAACAATATATAAACCAGCCATTAAAAAAAAAATCTTTATAATGTGTATAAAAAAATTATAATAAACGACCCTTAGATATATAAAGACATTATATTCAAATAAATTCAAACAAAAGTTAAGCTCTTGGTAACTGGAAAAATGTTTTTATAGTATTAATAAATATTTGAAATGTAAATAATTGTATGACTTTTCATTAATTGTAATAATAAAATTTTTACAAACTATTTTAATTTATAATTGACATTTTATTAAGCAGTGACTTAAGTGGGGAATATGATATTATAGTAATATTGATGACGTAGTTGATAGTAATATGAATATTGCACACCTCTAAATGAGTAAGTTGTAAGGATAATTTAAATGATTCATAATAATTGTTATACTCATACCTTTACCTACCTACAATTTGCGATAAATAAATTTGAATACTACTAGATCGCGTTATATTTTATTCGACTACGTAATGACTCTATCATTTAGCCAAGCTGCTAGGGCTGCCGGGAGCCTTTGTCGGCGAACGTGATAAATCTGCATTTCCAGCGGCATGATAACACCGATTAATCAAAACAAGGCCGAATGTTGCAGCCCTGAGCTATGTGCCGAAACATAAATAGTACTCACAATACTTTACCTCGATGAATGATTACATATTGTAAACTAGTCTAGTGTTATTGATGTGGTGTTTATTGCAATTGTTACTAATGTTAGCATTAGGGAATGCAATCTTGAACCAGATCGCTAAGTCGAGATGTCGAGGGATCAGAAATTCGATCTCGGCATTTTCGAGATCTCGAATGCATTTGCAAAAGTATTGTTTTAACTAGATAACTGAAACATGATTGAAACTGCTTAGTAGTTGTGATCATGATGCGAGTAAGATACAACATGAATTATTGAAAAAACGTCTTGATTTTTATATTTTTTACATAAGTTACGTTAGTGAACACAAACATTCAGACCCGTAAATACTCTTTTAAAGAAAGTACTTATTTTAACAAAGATAATGACAGTGAAAATGAAATCCCACAAAACTTGCTATTTCCAAAATCACTCCTAAAATAGGAGTAATTACGAAATTACGAGTGATCACTCCTAACTAAATTAAGAGTGATTTTGGAAATAGCTTCTTAAAAAAAACAAATAGTGCTTAGAGTGCTATCGGATAAACGGCATCTTATGTCAGTCGCTATGTAGCCAGCGGCTGAAAAGGCTCTCTCAGATTCAACGCTAGTTGGTATCAGCGACTCACTCGCGCGCAGAACACGCGTCATTCGTCGCTGACTACTGCCGCTGGATCTCGTCAATCTCGGCCGAGATCTCGCCATTTTATGCTTCGAGATTGATCTCGAAAAATAAGGCGATATCTCGGATGATCGGGATCTCACGAGATCGAGAATGCATACCCTAGTTAGCATACTGTAAGCTGAATTTAATCGGTACAGATTTGAGTTTCAAGTTATATAATACATATTCATAATCTGGCTTTATTATTTTATTGTAATGGGTGTTACACTAGCACGCAGTAACAAGCTCGACGCATTATTATGTCGCTTTGAACATTGAACTTTAACCGGATGAATCACATATATATTATATTACTTTTGACCCGGCGTTTCTAACTCTTTTTAGTCATCTAGTCTAGTCGTGACCTTGTTCACTGATGAGTGTTATTGTCTCTAATATTTTTAATCACACTAATATTGTGAAGACGGAAGTTTGTAAGTAAGTATGTTTGTATGTAGGTTACTTATTCACGCTCAAACGGCTAGACTAATTTTGATGAAATTTTGGTATGGTGGATTTGGTATTATGAGGTGCTGGATTAATCCTTCCTATACCGTGATATTTTATTCAATTAAAACAAAAGATTTATGAATGAAACTAACTTATATTTAAGTCTCTGGGACGCAAAGGGTTAATACATACGATACTTTTCATCATCATCATTATCATCATCCATCACTGCGCGGGTATAACCATGGGGCGCAGCTAATATAAAATATAATTTTAATTAACTTGATTTTTTACAATCAATATTAAATCTAGTGCACCTATCTGAGTATGATATACCATCTATGGCGTCCGGGCTGTGCCTTTGTAACGTTGCAGACGTCTGTACGAAAAAAATCTATTTTTTTTTTAATTAAATGAAAAGATTTTGCATTAAAGATATAGTTTTAGAATGTATGCACAAATGTGATACCTAATATGTTATTAAAAAAGTATTATTAAAAACTGCTGTGAATAAAGAAATTATTAATAATCCTGCTAAAAGTGTTGCCGTAGCATCAGTACTCCGTAGGCTTTGCTACATTGCGGAGCGTGTAAGTTTAAAGGCTGTTACTACGTGTGCGAGAACTTATCCATATCCTAAAGTAGCATAAATACAAAATTTTGTTAGTATTACATATAGGGCACATCCTTTGTGTGCCTAAAATGTACATACATTATAGGTTACTTCTCAATTTTACCTTTTCTCTTGTCCATGGTAAGTTACTCAGACCTTCTGATTTCAATTTCCATTACGCGTCAGTATAAAAAATTATAACGGACTTTTTCTTGTATACCTTCTTCGTGTTTCTTTTAGTGTTCGTAAAATTTACGGCACAACTCATACAATTGTAAGAGCTCCGCAGGATTATGACCAGGGTTGTGTAACGATTGCCATAACTCTGCATACCGTGAAATATGTAGCTGTAGTAATTGAAATATGTGAGTCGCAACCAGACATAATTGGAGAGAATTAAGCTCACAGACTCCGTTGGCTTGGCCTCTTATGGCCGCCATACACCATCCTTCCTATCGTCCAATGGGCATGACGCTACCGATTGGATCAGTTAAAACTGACAGTGTGTGGGCGTGGATCGGCATGGCAGTTATACTTGACGGCATGATCAAATTATTTTTTTTGCCTTGATGCCGATTGGAGCGTGTATGGCGGTCGGCGATCATCAGTACAGTAGAGTTAAGATTTTGCGTATCTCATTACAGTATCTTGCTTCAATCAGAGGAGTCACTAACAATAGAAGTTTCATGTAAGGTTTTTCATTCATTCGTAAATAATTACGGATATTTTTTGGCGTAATCCTCAATTATTTTAACAAATTTGTATGAGTAAACTGATTTTGTTTTATTACTAACCAGTGACCACTCTGCTCGTTTTTTCATCACTAGTAAAATACCCAAAACGTCGTCTGTCTCTGGTGACGCCATGGCTTCAACTGAACGTCGCTGCCGATGTGACAGTTGAAACTGATCGTGTGTGGTGTATTTGGACGAACTGCGGATTGGACTAAGCCTGCAGCATCATAACGATTGGACGATAAGAAGGATGGTGTATGGCATGCATTAGAGAGAATGGGAGTGGATCTCGGGGTAAAAAGGGCCTATCTAGATCAACCAATATGTCGAAGACTGATTGGTCGCCCCAGGTACAGATGTGGTGATGTAGTGAACGCAGATCTGAACGAGCTTTGTGCAAGTGGCTGGCGAGAAACTGCAAAAGACCGGAACCAGTGGCGTGTTCTCATATCGGAGGCCAAGACTCACTTTTGGTCGCTGAGCCAGCGGAGTAAGTAAGTAATTGAAATGTAAACTATATGAAAACACAATATGCATAATGGCACAATTAGATATGGTTAATTTATTTGATTCAATTAGCTAATGCAAACATTTGTAATGCTCCGTGATTACAGTCACTAATCTAAAACTCGTAGGTTGTTATGCGGTGACGATATTAGACATTACGCCCAGTGTACATTGTGTATTTGTATGATGAATAATTTGATTTTAAGAGTCTTATTATGTGGCATAATGCAAAGTTTCATCATTATGAGCTCGACGTGATGTATGAACTCGGACTCGGATACATATATCTATATAATATAAAAATGAAACCCTATTTCTCCTGGCCCCGCTATAATTTGAGAACGGATGGCACAACCTTACTAATTATTTTTGTGTTGTGTTAATTATTGCCATGAGAAGGTTCTTATGAAAGTAAACCAAGAAAAGACGGGAGGACATTGCGAGGCCGAATGCCGAGTCTACTACGCGAAGTCGCGGGCAGTCGCTAGTCTATAATAAAAAAGATATTGATAGTATTTAGTGACGCTTCCGCTGGACTCAATGTTGACAAGTCAACATCTCCTGAAAAGGCGAAACACGTGTTGAATCGTTTTCAATTTGTTTTGTGTGTTGCATAGGTATGCATAGGTACTTAATATTTGTGGGATGATGGGTGGTGAACATTGCATCTCTGCCATAAGCATTTTTCCAGCGGCAGTGTCACTTGGTTACTTGCTGCGCCCCGCGGTTTCCCCCGCGTGGTATTGGATGATGACGATGACGATGAAAGTATCCTATGTGTCAATCCAGCGCCTCATCTTCTACATACCACATTTGATCCAACTCCGTTTTGTCGTATTTGAGTAAAAAATCTTTATCTGTCTGTTCGTTGTGTTGAATTACGTTACATAGATATACCCAAACAGGAAGCGTTCTAACCGCGTCGGTCAACTGTGGGTAGACTGTGTAACGTAATACAACACATCGAACGCAAAACTGACCGCGTGAACGCGTGACCGCTCTTTGTCAGATAGCACCCTAACATTCGTGTTTAGTAAGTAATATTTTAATTCTTGGAGGATGTAGGAAAATTTTGGTCGAGTGATGGTAAGACAGTAGTAATAAGTACGATTATAGCTTGTGTATAGCCGAATGTTTTTAGGCCTGAGGGCGAGAGCAATTGTTTGAATTCAGAGTGAAGTGAAGGATTCTAGAATAAATCCTAAATCGTAGCGAGGTTCAAAGGGGTCAAAAGGGTAATAGTGACGAATATTTAACTATTATTAATATAGTAATATTTTACATAAACAAATTACAAATTTATATATCTCTCGATTTGTTTGGTAGTAAGTAGGTACATTGTTTATGACAGATTCTGCGTTTAGTTTTACACTGTCTGGGTTTGATATTTCACTTACACTGCCAGATCTCATATTTTATTCAGTTTGTGTAGATCAAATTTTAAAATTAAAAGTGTAATGTAATATTTTGATATTAAGTAATAAAAAACTAATAAGAAGTTCCCGCGTGTTTTTTTATTTAGTTTAGGTAACCAGTGCCGCGTCGGCAAGCGCACTTTTTTTATTAAGGACTAAGTTCGTTTCGAAGGGAATTGCGTTCAAAGTTTTTAATTTAATAGTGTTCCAAATTCAAAAGTAATTTCGTCACTGTTAATAAGTGCGCCGTAATGCCCCATTTTGCTCGCACTCATCAAGGAACCCCTCGCCTCTTTTCGAATAGATGGGATGAAAAATAAATTTCTAGACAATTAATGCTTATGAAAGGTCTATTGATAGATAGAAATATGGTCAAAATGTCCCACACATTCCTAGCTTAAGTATTAATCCCGGATACAAGCGATCTCCATTCTTTTCATCTAAATCTCTTCAGCAGTATTTGCGTGATTAAGAAACACTCATACATTCCATACAACAATTTATTAGGAAACAAAACAACTTTGACCTCCTGTTTGAATACATCATATAGCATCCAGCATGACACATAGGTACTGTGTTATGCTGAAGGCTATTATACTTATCAACTACAGAACTCTGTCTGAAAATTGGTTTAACATGCTAGATATTTAACCTCATATGTGTTAGCTTTTATATAAATAGGTATGACCCATTGTCTACATTATTTATGTTAATATCTGTATCTGTTTATTATCATGTAAACATGTTCAAACAACTCAAGAATTATATTACTATTTTTTACCACTTCGTTTGTTAATAGTAATTGTATTGGCTGCCACTCTGCGATTGTAACGACAGGCAAGTGGAAGTATTTGTTAGTACCATATCCGTTTCCGTTTTCTAGTAGTCTCTGAACTGACTTCCACTTGTCTCTCGGGTGGGAGTAGCTACGATGATTTGTATTTTGGTTCGGAGCGTGGCATTCTAGTCTGAGCTCCGGTAGAGTGAAGACGTTTAAAGTACTTAAAGTAAGCTGAATATAAGATAATAATATATACAATTGAGTTTTACTGTTAAAAACCTTTAACCGTAAAATATGTTACCGAATTATCGAATGTATACATTATTTTTATAATATGATTTTTAAAGCACGAACGCCTGCTTAGCGATACCAAACATTGCAATTTTAGAGATAAAAAATAACCAACCAAAAGATTTATTTCAAATACAGGATAATGTTGTCAATATGTTCATTGGATATCGCTCTGTCCCCATACGACTTAGGTAATAGAGAGTTAAAATTCAATGCTCCTACGTCGTGCGTCGATAAATGTACATTAACTTAAAAACCGCTTTATATGGGCATGTAGACGACGTCATTTTGTGGCAGCGATAGCTTGCTATAAACGTCATGAAAAACGCCAACCCGAGGCGGGCTTGTCGCATCCATCAATCTGCAATATGGCGTGTCTGCGCACTTTATAATATTTGACGGGCTGCAATGTCAATGCACAGCTTTATGTTTCCATCGACAACTAGATTTTATGAACGAAACATCGGTTCCACCGGTTTATGACAATTTTTGTAGATATTTTTGAACGTTTTCGTTCACCGATATCTCATGGTTAACTAATTGACTTTTGAAATTGGTGTACCTATACCATTTGTATTACTATCTGCCTCCGTCATGAAACATGATGAAAGTAATGAACAGTGTCCTGTATCCTACTACAGGAAACCTAATTACATAGTGGCTATGTGAGCTGTAGACCTCGCGAGCATCTCTTTGCTTAGCTTAAACTGAATAAATATTCACCATGCACTTTGAAACAAAATTCTTAAATCTTAATTGTTCAATT
The DNA here is from genome assembly GCA_917880725.1 of Selenia dentaria. Lineage (NCBI taxonomy): Eukaryota > Metazoa > Arthropoda > Insecta > Lepidoptera > Geometridae > Selenia > Selenia dentaria. The sequence goes on along the minus strand of OU862882.1, from coordinate 7,867,987 downwards.
TCCAAAAACTGAAACGACAAAAAAACCTGCTTACGATTTTTTTAAGCTTCAAAATTTATCATCTCGGCAACCACTTCACCAGTTAAGCACATAAATCGAAATTCCTTTTTAAAGTCAGATTTCTCTAGCAGGAGCTTGATATGTTTCGTACCAAATTTTATCAAAATCGATTGGTAAGTAAGTAGCGCCGCAGGAAACTTCCCCCCTTTTAAGGAACCCCACTCAAAATTGTCGATGACAAAAAATATATTCAATAGTAGAACATGCATACCAAGTTATGTCAATAGTATAGGATCCCGATATACAACGACCTTCACCGGGATGCGTATTTGATTAAACGTATTTTATATTTAATTTAATATGTCAATAAACATGTTGCATATGGGTTGCCTAGAAAATTTTAGTCCAGAATATGACTAAATAATTATTATAAACATTTTTTTTATATATTTCACCGGTTTAATTATTAGACAAATTCTATACCAATCTAAAGTAGAAGCCCATAGAATATGCAAACGTTAGGTTGCCTATTTTTTTCCGGTCACAACCCTCAGGTTGCCAGGTTTAAACAGGTAAATCGATACTCTAGCATTTTGCACCGGTCTGATTATTGAATGAAAATTATATGATAATAAAGATTATTTAATTCTGAACACGGTGGTATCCCGAATTCAGGTTGTCGAATTAAAAAAGTGAAATATTGCTGCGAGTGAATGTGTGCGACTGAGAGGTCCCAACCAACCATCCCATGCGATAGAAGAGCACAATAGCATAGCAGCTGTTTAAGGTATGAAAAGTATAGCGATAGACTCGTATATATTGTGTATAATTTTTGAGTAGTTTATTATTAAAATAGAGGCATAGTTATTCATTTTTTTATCAATTAATTATTTATGTGTGTATGTATTTTATGTGACACTAAAATAATACATTTATAGTAAAAAAGAAGGTGTAGTGAGTATTATATATGTATAGTAATACATAATATATATACAATATATATAATACATAATCTTACAAATTTTATCTTTATTATTAGAAAACAAAATAAAAAACAATATTTAAAAAAATATCTGTTTATTGTAAAAAAATATATATACAATTTTTTTTATTATTCAGGTTCCGAGTCATCGAATATAAAACTATGATCTCCAACTGCTGAACCTTGAAAGAAGCATTATTTAGAAATACTTAAACTTTCGTATTGACATCGCAACCCTTGTAATTTTTATAGTATTACTTTTAAAGCACTAACGCCTACTTTAGCGATCTCAAACATTGAAATTTATAGAGAGAAAAATTCACATTCTCCGACGGGATTCGAACCCGCATATTCTGACTCTCCGTGTCAGACGCCATTGACCAACTAGGCCACCGAGGTTCGGGTCCGAGCATCGAATTTTAACTCTCTATCTGACTTTAACCGTCTAAGATAATTTTATCTATATGTTCAGCACAAAAATTATTAAATTCTTCGTTATATTTTTTAATCAAAACGGTCACTTTTTTATAACACGTGGTATGATAACCTACAATTTGTCTAATAATCAAACCGGTGAAATATAAAAAAAATGTTTTTATTATAATTAATTAATCATATCCTGGACTGAAATTTGCTAGGCAACCCATATGCAACATGTTTATTGACATATTAAATTAAATATAAAATACGTTTAATCAAATAAGCATCTCGGTGAAGGTCGTTCTATAACGGGATCTTAGACTACAAGTTTTATTGAAAAGGCGACCTGAACAGGACCAACATACAACCTAACAAACCTACGGACAGGTGAAAATCAATTTGGCCAGTTAAAAGCAAAGACGCTTCGCTTGCTCGGTCAATTAATGATAGTGTGCTTTAGCCATAAATTATACTATTTTTATGAATCAATTGCTAGTACCTAAACCAGCGTTTGTGCGTCACCAACGTTGGAGCTGATAATCAGCGCTGTATCCAGCATCGTGATGAACCTAGAACATATGGGTAGTATGGAAGCCTTACCTACTACCTACCATACCTTCCATACTACCTACCTATACCTTTACCTTTAAACCAAAACGATAAGATAGATAGTAGAACAGTAATAGATAAAGGTATGGCAGTACTACCCCCGACGAAACAATTTACAAAGAGTTCTATCCTACTGCTCTTAGTTTATGAAGTTTTACTATTACTGCATACATGAAAATAGACAGTGTTATTTAAAACTTTTCATCTAGCCAATTAAAATACGAAAACCAACAAACCAGTCTCCAAAATCAATTTCAGCTCCAAACAAATTCATAACAGATAATGACCCACAAAAAACATTAGATAAAATCTCAACTGAATAACATTCTGAACAAAAACCGGACTGGCGGGAGCAAGTTTGCCGTCCCTGTTGTTTCGCCGATATTTTATCGACTAACTGAACTTGGTAACAAAACGAAAGAAAAACAAAAGACGAGGTATGGCAGCCATCTGGAAGGGACAACGTGAGAACAGTGAGGGCGGCATTTACACTTATACGTAGCTTGGACTCGTACACGAACAACGAATGGAAAGGAAGTATGGCAGGTACGAGGAATGAAAACGAGCGAGTAGTGAATTATAATTAATGAATTACGTGCACTGGTGTAGTTATTATTTTTATTCTGTGCTTTGAGCTGATTTAAGTTTGGTTCATGTTTTACTAACGTGTAAGTGAAGTCTATTTTTATTCATATTTAATATAAGGCAACATTCATAACACGTATATTGTAAAAGAAGTTCCATACCTTAGTCTTATGTAAGGTGTGGGTACATTATGTATACTTTAATTTTAAGATTCCTTAAGATATCACAGGACCTTATTACTACGATAAATCTACACGGTCCGTCTCTATGGTCGTTCAAAGGCGGCCTTTGAACCGTATTAGATAGTCTGTAAACATTTTGCAAAGTATACTATGTGTTAACATGGCGGATTTTCCCAAAATGTTTCCAAAATCCAAATATTGAAAGTAGTCTAAAAGTCCAGCTGATTATTCTGAGAAATATTAATTATACTTGATGATACGTGAAACACTAAAGTAAAACAATAAATAGCTCAAGTGCGAGTGAAATACATAAAGCAAATAAATGGTGGCTTTTATGTTGTAAGAATTCACTAAGGAAGGATTTATGTACATTTCACCTCTAATGCTGATGGTTCACCTTATAGTTTATACTAGGTATAAGACTTCATCATCATCATCATCACCGTCAATCACCACGCGGGTGTAATAGCGAAGCTCACTTAGTGGACAAAAGCTCTCATTGTATGCACATATTCATTAGTCCTATACCACGGGTCAAGAGCCTAGTTTGGGAACCAGGTGCTCGTTTATAACCTTATTCTTGTGAATGCCATTTTTGTCAAATAAATGATTTTATTACTGTTAAAAAAAAGTTTTAACTTTTTGTAATATACACCTAAGAACACCAGCATACATCTCTGTTACCCTGTTACTTTATAAAACAAACCCCAGATATTTTTCTTTAGATAACACACACATATTGCGCCGCGCTCACGTTCACGTTGCTTTAAATTAAATTGTCACCTTTGTTTTCGTTCCCAATTTAAGTGCCGTCACGAGGGTTACTGACTCGATCTTAATTCTCAGGAGTTTAAGGAGAGACTCCGAGTTGATATTGTACGGGTCCTGAAAATTGTCGTAACTTTCTGTGATCCCAGTAATCTCTTTTATAAACATGGACTAATAAAATACATTTTAATTATTATATAGGTACAATATTTTAATAATGTTACTCTGATATATTATAATTACCTAACTAACTATTAGACATATTGTATAAATGATTATTGGATGATACTTATGTACTTACTTAAATTTAATGAATAATTTAATAATTTTCTATTTAATAATGTTTCATTTATCAATTTTAATTACCTACTTGACATACTCATTTAAATAATGATTATGCTGATATACCTACTTACTATATTTTAATTCAATGTATAATTATGTATTATTCTATACATTTTGTAACTATATTAATTCATGACATTATTAATGGTATGAATCTATTGTAAAATGAAATACCTAATTTAACGTTCATTGATAAGGCAAATAAAATAGGAATCTGAATCTGTAGTTGTACAGAATATTTTGCAATAAATATGTATATGTATTTATGTTTCAAACTTTGTGAAAAGTTTAAATTAACAGACGAAAAAAGTATGCCGGCACCCTTCAAACCAGAACACCGTTCTGCGAACATTACTGCTTCATGGTAGAAAATAGTATGGTGGCAGTGGCAGTAGGTACTTCCCCGAACGAACTCATTCGTGAAAAGTTCTATTAGGTACCCTCAAAACTGTTCTAGGTTTGACACCTTGTTCTCTAACGATTATTTTATAGGAACATACGTTGTTTGTGGTAACTTATTTAGAAACATTCAACTCAACCCCAATCTAACATAAGATCGCGTTAAAATACTTCCCAGCAAATGAAGTATGTAAAGTTGTTTAATTCTGTACTACACGCTCCAAGTTGTTGCATAAGTTGGGACGCGCAAAGCAACTTGTTGCAAGACTTGCAAGTGAAACTTCCCAAATCCCGTCTTTAATCTCAGATTACAGGGTTTCGACATTCTGAACTGAACTTTAAGATCAGGATGACAGTAGACATAATGGATGCATTATTTATATTATTGTAAGTGTAATTCCTTCGTTTGTTCTAGAGTTCTTTACTTTTCTCCTGTTCTTAGTACAGATTGCAACGGAGAATCTTGTTCGCACCCTTATTTTATAATGAGCACCTATATCTTCCCATTCTTTTCTGGTCTCAATAACCTAAGGTGCATAATGTTTCGTATACACTCCTTAAAGACTAAGCTTTTCCTACATTATAATTAGTACTCACGGGAAGTACACCACGATTAGGCAGGTTTTGGAGTTCCCGATATTTCGGCGCAGTTACATGCACCATGTTCACGGGTAGACTGAATATGCGGGTGGATGTGAAAAAAGTTCGAAGTTATTAAGAGCAGACAAAACGGTCTATCCTCTTTCTCACTCTTTTACTACGCATACCACTGGCCCTCGAACTCGATTGTAAGTCTCGACAATACACACTAACTGTATCACTGCGAATGTTGTTTTTAATCACATTTTGGACGATTGTTATTCATTTTTAGACAACCTTCCCTGGATTCCACGCACTAGCAAGTTGGAACCCATCACCACGATTGAAATTTGGACATTTCGTGATTTCGACGGCTTCCTTCACCAACCTGGGTACATAGTGGCGTTCCGTGGATAAAACTTGTGGTTTGTGAAATTCTATCCAGTGGTTAGGGCCTGAGTCCAGTAGATGTTCTGCTATGGCAGATTTGTGTCTTTCATTATTCTTAACAGCTTTGATGTGTTCTCTGATCTGGTGAGATACTGTTCGCTTTGTCTGTCCTATATAAGACTTTCCGCAGCTGCAGTTGATTTTGTAAGCTTTGCGTTCTTTACAATAAAACAAACAATCCAAACGTAGGACGAAAACACAAGAGTTTGTGTTGATGGCCCCCCTTTGCCTTGTTGGTTATCCTGACATCAAAGCCTTAGGTGCCATGTTTGATCTCAGACTGGAGCATATATTTGTGTGAAGTTTGTTCTCGATCAACGTTGTTTTTCATAGTCGTGTGTGAGTAACGTTTATATCTGGGCTAGTATTACAGTGTGATACACATATATATGCTTATGCTACATACACTCAATCATTACAAACATATTACTTGATAAGGATATTTAAGTATAATAATGTAAAATATATATATGTAAAATTATCTCAGTCTAGCATTTACACACATCAAAAAAGTTTGCGATCACTTTGAAAATTCGAAATCCTTCGGTACATTATATTATGATTTCTTCGTCTCATTAGATTCTTTATTTATAAAGCAGAAGTTCGGGCCGCCTCTAAGCTTGAAGTTAGCACTCAGACCACTCGGAATTGCTTGCACCAGGGTGGATTGCTGCTCTCCGAGAATACGACATCACAAGTTAGACTGGCCTGCCGGCTCACTTGACCTAAACCCAATAACGTGAGATGCTCTTAAGCGAGCTGTTTAGAACCGTCAGCCACGCCCCCGGACAGTGCCAGAGCTCATGGAAACCGCTATTCAAGAATGGAACAGCGTTACCCCAAGAAATGTTGGATAAATTGATTCCCAGCATGCCCAAGAGGATCACCGCATGTGTTCGAGCCAGGGGAGGATTTATATTATATTGAATATAAAACTTTTATTAATGTTGTTGATAAATTCAACTACAAACAATAAAAAATTATATCAGCTTATGCTAGTGATCACAAACTTTTTTTTGATACGTGTATGTGAACTCCATTTTACACAGAAGTTTCAGTTTCGCATTATCTACAAAGCATACTACGAGTATTTGTATAACCGTGAAAACAGAATGAGCCATACGTTGCCATTTATAAATAAGATTTAACGCGGTCCAAAAAAAATGTGCATACTCGCCACACACTCGGACTTTCCCGTTCTTATGTTTTTGAACTCCCTTTCAGTTCCGATAAATTCTAATTTTTATTCCATTTGGTTCTCTCTAACCAAACGGACAGTCCAACGAACATTTATGAACCTTCCTTCTAAGCGTTCAACTGAGTCAAATTTGCCGAGCGGTTTTCAGTTGCGTGTATAATGAGGCAGGTGCCATTCGATTTTACACTTTATACAAATTGTGATACGGTCTGTTTAAATAATAACCCTTTAAATGTGAGAGGTAGATTAAGGTTGGCGAAGGTAAAATGGAGGATTATCGGGAAAGCGTGGACGTTTCCATAACCGCGGTTGAGCGGGCACGCGGTATGTACCGGTGGCCGACTTAATTAAACCGAAGTTTAGACTTACGTCCAATTCAACGTAGCTTTCGTAATGAAAGCACTTCCTAATTATACATTTTGTGGTTGTCCCACAGCTTATTTTTGAGTTTGTTGATTAACACGATGTCACAAACTCTCGCATACTAATGGTATGTACGATCATTTTATCTTTGCAGCCATGAACTCGCATGTATCATTGCCCAGTACATCTTTTATGAAATAAATGGCATTTTCTTATGAGGACATGTGCGGTAGTTCATAGTGGCTTTGTTTCGTATGACCAAGTTGAAGCGGTCGTAGGTAAGTACTTTAATTGTGTTAAATAGCTCAAAAGTTGGCTCTGAGCGAGGACGAAGTTACAAAAGAGCTTCTTAGATGACACTATTGGGGCTCTAGAAACTATTTAACTCACTTCTCATCAATGAGAGAACTCCACATCCATTTACAAGTGTAATCGTTCTACTCGTCAAAAAAGGGACCAAAACCTTTCGAAAACTAGTAGTCCATCTTGATTTAGAACCATGTATACAAGCCAATTTTCTGTGGTATTCATAGAAGATATTCATAACGAATCGTCTTTTTTTATTCAGTTTTAGCCTCCTGATCATTCCTAGTTTCAAAGTTAATACGGCACCAAAAGGGACTGCGACGACGACCGGACACTAGTACAGGCCTAGAAGATCAAACACATTATCGTATTTCATTTGTAAAAGAACGAGAAGTCATATGCCCCAAGTTGTTCATCTATCCTTCTGTAGATAAGGTGTAGATTTAGAAATAGAAATATTGTCACATCAATATTACGAGTAAAAGGGAATGACTTTTATATTTGATGTTTGCAGGCGAAATTTTCATCATGACTGAGTCGATTCAGTGACTATGAAAAATGCGGCACCAACATGCTGACGTCGTTGTTAAGGTGCCCGTATGAACGTTCACGTTCAATGCGCACGTTTAAACTAGACTGGTTGCCATAAAAGTGCAATGTTTTAAAGCAGCTACTTTACAACATCAATTCTTTGAAGCAGCGAGATGCGAACTAGCGTTATAGATTCCACCAAGCCATAGCAAGCTGTAAGATGTTTAGTATGTTTCTTGCCATTAGGCTGCGACCTGGACACATCCCGTCGAAGATTGCATTTCTTCATCATCAGCATCATCATCTCAGCCGTAGGACAACCACTGCTGCACATATGCCTCCCCCATAATTTTTCAAAAGGACCGGTTGGTAGCGACCTGCAGCTAACATCGTCCTGTGACCTTTTTCAGATCGTCTTTCCGGCGTGTTAGTGGACGACCTAAGCTGTGCTTGCCGGCTCGGCCATCAGTTCTGCGTGCTATGTGCCCTGCCCACTTCCACATTAACTGGCTTATCTTCTGGGCTATGTCGGTGACTTTCATTTTTCTATATAAGGATCTCCTCATTTCTGATTCGATCACGTAGAGAAACCCCAAGCATAGCCCTCTCCATATCTCGTTGTGCGACGCATTAATTCTTATGAGTATATAGTTGAATCTCCCAATTGTGAATACTGTGGAATTATAGAAGATTACACATCTTCTATGGGAGTATGTGAGGATAGCTGCTTATAGATTTACACATTTTGGTGGTGCGAGAAAGATTGATATCGGCCTGTAGAATAGTATTTTAGTGTCCAATGTCTGAACAAGCCAGAATTGTGTGCAAACTAGCACAGCTAGGATTACCTTCTAGATATTAAAAACTTTTTTGTATGATTTTATACAGGTATTTTGTACAGGGCGCTGTGGTCGTTAAGCGACACAGCCCTCCAATTAAATGAAAAAAATAACTGAGCCATCGATCCGGAATGAAGATGCTAGCCAAATAGCAATAATTACTGTACCTATATCAGCAAGCTAAAGTTGCAGATGTCTAATATCGTATCTATCGTGGGAATGATAACTGTCAAAATAGACATTTTTTTGGGTGGAAACAGCAAACTGGAAAATAGTTAAAGTATCAATTTATACACGAATATTTAATCTACTTATAGATATAATCGTTTCAATTAAAATGGACTTCATCAGTATCAAAATAGGCGCCTGTTTACCATCATAATGTCAATAATCCATAACTAACGACCGATTATAAACTCGTAAAAACGCGATATAATTTACGGTCTGACACACGAATTGATCGTAACACAATTTTAATGCTCTTTACTGTAGGTATTGTAAACTAATTAAACGATTTGCTTGTTTTAGACGATCGTGGATATATTTATAATCTCTTTGGTAAATGGTTAAGTACTGATTCATCACGTGGGAACTTATGACATCAATGTACGCTACAGTTCACATGCTGATTGCAGATATATTTATATGATGGAGAACTGGAGATGACGCTGGGGGCATGCTACGCAAGTGTAATAAATACCACATATTCATGCACAATATATATGCAAATTGTACTTTCTGTGTCCGAACCCCGACTACGCGTCAAAGTTGGCTGTCGCTACTTAAAGTCCACCCGTGTCTCTTGTTGCAGCCGGACGGCTCCAAAAACTAAATTGCGTGATAATTAACTGCAACAGGCCAAAATGTCGGCCCCCCTAAGGCAAGGACATATTTCCTATCACAAGTAAAATTATATTATGCGTAAATTCACGTAATTCAATTCTTGAAATGTCAGCACGCTTGGTTTTAATACTAATCGTGATACTTTCTTTATCTATTGTAAATATGTGTGCAAATAATATAATATACATAATAACATACGCTTGAGCTTCACACTCTCAGCATCATCACTGCGTTTTAAATCAATGTTGTTTGTGCCTATTGTTGAAGAACTCACAATTATTTTATAGTTTTATTATGCTAGGGTGATAGGTCCACAAATGCTGAATGATTGCATTAAATGTGTAAATACTAAACTCAAAAAGATATTTTTTCATTATTTAATTGCATCAATTCACAATTCAATATAATTACATTTTGATGATTAAAGTTAGGTTTCCAAAACTATGCAATAATAAGTGAGTTATATATTAATAATAAGTGAGTTACATACTGCCTTAATCGTCCCAATGCGGCTTGACGGATAGGTTAGTTGGCGACCTAGTCAGAGTTTTTAGGACGCTCGAATGCATCCGATATTGTATAATATCCGTTGTCTCCGAACTGCCGTGCGATTCTTTAATGATTCGTCGACGAGCTCATCAATCTCAAATACTTCGCTCTTGTACATAAGGTTGCTTTTCCAACGTTTCTTGTTATCTATTCATTTGTTTCACGGATGTTGTCAAAGATGCAACGGTGTTTGCTCTTACGGCCGTTTTCAATAACCTATCTATCGCCGGTTTACCTTACTAGATATAGATATTTGACACTATTTGTATGGACGTTATGTCAAATTTCTATCCGTAGTAAGGAAAACCGTGGATAGATAGAATATTGAAAACGGCCGTTAGAGAACCGCACGGCTGATGACTAAACATGTCGTCCAGAGCATGTAAGCGTTCAGTTACAAATGCTACAAGCGGTCCCATTCAAGTGGTAACCGATTTATTTAACTAGGTACCTTCAGTAACAGTTCATTAATATACACTTAGAGCTTCACTATGTGAATAAGAATAAGAGTTGTTGATACCTATTGACACAGCGATCAGCCGCGTTGTAGCATATTGTATTAACGCTTCCAAACAGTTAAACGCAATTTTATTACTGGCGCTGCCGTATCAGAACGATAAATTTTACGAGATACGAGAAACGTTAAATACCGTAATGAAAGCAGCCTTAACTAACCGCAGTGGACTACACTATCTATAAAACATTCTGATAATAAGATGAAGTATCATGTTGGCGTTACGAAATAAGAACCTTTTTCTTTCTGACATCAATAGTTAAATACCTAAGATTAAAAACCTGTTGTGATGTAACTAAATGCTTCATTATTATTATTATTTCTGCCAACAGATCCGTGCGATTCTCTAAGACCAAAATCGTTGAATCTTTGACAACGTCCGTGGGACAAGCGACGAGATGACAAGAAACGTTGAAAAAACAACCTTGTGTAAAAGGGCGATATCTCATAAAGTATTTGACATCGGTGAGCTCGACGAGCGCATCGATGAATCATAGAATTGCACGGCTGACAGACAAATCGTTCGCAGCTTAGGGTGCGTATTTCACAACTTCGCCATATTTTAAGAATGTAAAAATATATCAGATAAATGTTAAACGATAAATATTACGAAATCAGCTAGATTTAAATACATCTCTGTAGATATAACTATATTTGTAACTGTTATTTAATTTGTGCATAAAATTCTCTAGCGCGCTTCTATTAAATTATGCGACCACTAGGTAGAGGTTTCTAGAATTTCGAAAATTCGGAAAGAGTCTCCTGCTCATAATAGAGGTCATCGTGTGAGTGGTGAGTGGTCATCCCTACTTGATCAAGTAGGGGGAAAGGACAGTATGTATGGGGAGAAGTATAAAAAGATATAAAGTCTACCCATCGCCATGTTCACTGAAAAGAAATCGAAACGTCACGATACAAGTACAATTTGAAAAATTTAATACCGATTCCATTATATTCAGTTATTGGAGTGTATCTCAAAAACTATTGAATTGAATTTGATGAAATTTAAATGGGATTACACGGGAAGCACCAGCATTCAAACAAAAAATAATTTTGAGAATCGGTTCACCCAGTCGAAAGTTATGATGTAACAAACATTTAAAAAACATACTGTCGAATTGAATACCTCCTCCTTTTTTTGGAAGTCCGTAGAAAATAATATAAAATTATACGTCATTTAATCCATTTAAAGTAGTATACAATTGAAATGTTTAAGAATCGCGAAAGCTTAATAAATAATTATAAAAAGATACTTTTGAAAAGGTTTGTATGCCTAGATGGAGCCTGGCAAGTCGTGGATAATCTTGAAAAATATTTCGTAAAACTACGTCCGAATGTGGCTCTAAAATCAGTCGAGCAGACATTTCCAAGTCAAGGCACACCCATTATGTTTCTCTAACCATACCGATTGAGGCTAGCCGTATGACAATAATTTAGGTGTAGGTACCGTTAGACGTATTATGTCTTAAAAAATACATACTTATACTATTTCTAAAAGTAACTTATTGTTCTCCCATAGGGCGAATGATAAGGTTGGGTTACCGACGCTGCTTTCTTGGTCAATTGATATTTGCTGTGCGGTACAGAGGAGCAACGCAGTGCAGTATGAGAGCGCTGCATTGTCATACTACTACATATACTTACCTATTGGCTATTGAACCTAGGTTCAGGATATTTTCGAAATGACTACTTATTTCACATGCTACCGATGCCTAAATTCCACAGCTTGCACGATACTGCTTAGAGACTAACTGGGCACTGGAGGTGGAATTAAAAGTCTTATTGGAATTAATTGACTTTAATAACGGCATCATTGATGACGAAATAGAATAATTGCGATTGCTCTTCGATACTTCGATGTTATTCAAAGACAATGTGACTTTTTATATAAAGATTAATCATAGATTTTAAGATTAGGCTAGAGAAAATTTCAGTATTAATGTATCTACTATGGTCATTAGCAGGTATTTGCTTGGCGGCTAATTTACCGAGTGCTAACGAGCATTCATATTTTAACCTCGAAATGCACAGCGTAAATGAGAGAGACATTATCTCGACTCACACTTACTACGAGTAAATGACGTGCTCGTGGACCTCGCCATTTGGCAATAAAAAAACATGATTCGGGGAGTTGCACACTAGCATTTTGTGAAAAAATCTTAGAATAAGTAGGTTGCACGGAATGTGTACCTTTTTCCCTTTATTAGTGAACTCGTACGTTTTGACATTTGCCATTTCTCAAGTTATATAGGTAACTGTTTATAGTTGCAATAAGTAAGATTTTTATTCAAATAGTATAAAGTCAAGTCACAGTGACAAAAATCAGTCTATATTTTACTCAGTGTCACGCCCAAGTCACGATCTAGTAAAGTGGTGGATATATTACTAACACTTTCTAAGATTATTGACAAGAACTGCAAAATAACCTTTAATTTTTTCGTACACTTTGCTTACACTCGTGCATCGTAATGGACTCATAATAATCCACCACGTCTCGTGCATCGTAGTAAACACTACTATTACACGTCAAAACTCGAAGAAACAAACATTTAGGTAAATTAAACCAAATCAATTATAGTAATTGTTGGGATTTTTCCAGCTTCCGGTGTAGGTACTAAACATTAGGTAGGTCTATTACGTGTTCAAAAAAGAGTTGCAATACTTCTCTTATATAAGTAATCCACCCAAATTACTAGGTCCATACTTATATTAGTTAATGCAAACCAATATGAACGTTTTTTATCATCCAGCGCTAAAACAGCTGCATGAGTTGGAATGAAGATAACATATACCCAGGATTAAGACATTTACTATAGGTTTTATATTAGGCCCACGATTCAACGGATAGTTCTCGAGGACTACCGTCGCCGGAGCTACCATTCCAACAAAAACGCTTCGGTGTCTTGCTAACGCTGATACAAAATTGAGGCGATACAAGTGCAATTTGAAAAATTTAATTCCAACTTCCATTCTATTACTTTGGTAAAAATCAGTTATTGGAGTGTAACTCAAAAACTACTGGACCGAATTTAATTAAATTAGAAATGGGACCACACGGGAAGGACCAGCTTTCAAACATAAAAATAATTTTGAGAATCGGTCCACAACAATCGAATGTTATGAGGTAACAAACATAAAAAAAATACAGTCGAATTGAGTACCTCCTCCTTTTTGGAAGTCGGTAGAAAATGTAGCGTTGTGCGCTACGAAGAAATAGACTATACGAGTATTTCTTCGTAGGTTGTGCGTGTGCTTCAAGAAATTTATAAACATTTGTTGTTATTCAATTTTTCAACATCCCAACAAATAATTTTTTATTCAATTTTACAAAAGTGAGTGGGAATATCGTCATGTCAAACACTGATCAGAAAGTCATCAGGCTCCAAGGTATTTCTGTTAATCTTTTTAAATCCCTAAGATCTAGAATACTCAGATTCTAGATCAAACCAAAGCTATGATTTCACACTGATCTTGGAGGAAATATGTCCTGCGAGAGACTGCTACTCAGTGCTACTTATTACTCATACTACCAGATTCGGACACTGAGCAATGTATAGGTATTTGACTTTGTTGCCTTATTGTTCCACTAGAAAACCTTGGTTGTACAATGCGGCTTATTGTTCATACAAAAATATACGGTTACCATCGGCAATTATAACAGCAATCCGTTCCCAGGTGCAGTTTAGTTAACCCGTTGACTCGCGATTCGCCATTGCATATTTGGCCAATAATACAATAGATTTCGCAGAAATCATAATACTTTTCGAGGAACTGCGACATGTGTGGTTAATGGGTGCTTAACACCAAAACTATAACAGAAATGGAAACCCAATAGTTAAAGATTACTGCTTCCATTCCCAAATACGGTTTACTAAGAACCAGGGTAACAGCTAAACAAGAGTTATGATACGATGACGTTTATGCCCCTTGAACTAATCAAGGATATTGCTTCAATGTCTTGCTACTGCATTGACGTCATTTTACGATGAGCCAGCTAATGCCAACTCTTTGAGTTGTGGAGTTGTCTGAATGATAAAGTCTTCCCTTTTCGGTAGAAAATATCATAGTTTTATGACAGGCATATTCTAGAATGTAAATGATCTCGCAATGAAATATTCTTGATTGATTAATTACCATATGGTTTTTAAAGTTCTAACGTCTACCTAGCAAAACCAAACATTTAAATTTTAGATAGAAAAATTACATATCCTCGAAGGCAATCTGCCAGACGCCATGACTCGCTAGGTCACCGAGGTAGTCCTTCCGAGTATCAAATCAAACTCTCTCGTTGTAATTTAACTGTCCTCTAGAAACGCACGTATTGCCTTGTTAGGATTACCTCGGTGGCGTAGCGATCATGGTGTCCGACACAGATTGTCGGAAGACGCAGGTTCGAATCCGTCCGAGGGTGTGTATTTTTTCTTTCTGCAATTGCAAGTTTCGTTTGCGCAATGTATTAAATTTAGCTTTCAAGCACTAGTGTTCATGTGCTATCGTTGTTGCTCACCATAAGCTGGATCACTATCTCAAGAGATACAGTTTTTACTATTAGTTTATTATGATTCTTATTATTATGATGCAAGAAGTATTAACATGTAATTTAAATAGTATAATATAAGCATATATTATCCTGGTAAGACTTTATGACCTAACCTCCGTACTCAATGAAATTTAAACTAGCATTAAATTAAATAAACTTGTGTATGGATTAAGACAGAGTTTTATGATGATTGATGTTTATTAGCGTCTTTGAGTGTGGCAGTAAAGCTTTAGGTGGTACATAAAGTACGAGTATTTCCTTTCATGAAACTCAAGAAACAGTGGCTCAGGAAAACACAGAAATTTATAACGGTACAGAAGTCAATGTCGGCATAAATGCAGATGAGTAAACTGGGTCACTGTCAACCATTGATGTCTGTCAACCGATAATATTACTACTGATAGATGAAAATGGAAAGTGATGTCTAGATACGGATGCTGAAAAAAGATTACGTGGAAGGCTCACATTCAAGGATCTTTGCTGACTACTTTTGACTTGTGGGGAATTCAATATCAGATCTATGTGAGCCTTGGATTATTAACAGCTTAAGTGATAAGGGCACTTAAAAGAGCGTTCAAAATTTCCCGGGCCAGATCAAATTCATGTACAGATCTTCTTCAGATTATCGTAAATTAATTCTTTGACTCGCTACTCGCTGGTTTCTTCAAAACAATGACTAAGGTCCACTTTCACTCCCTCGAAAAAATACAGCAGTAAAATGCAGAGTTACTGTACTATTTTAATTACTTAAGTCTTGAAGATATTTATCTGTTCACGATCGGATTACAGTTAGATAAACAAGCATACGGAAGAGTAATAGATTGGTTTCAGACCTGGTGCAGGTACTGGAGAGTACACTGTTCGGTAGATAGATTATGAATATATAGAAATGTGGAGTTCTGCAGGCTGATGTTTTCGTTTACGAGAAAGCATTTTACCATTTAGGTCAAGAGATACACATAAGCAGTATAGATGGATCAGTATTATTTCCTAGTACCTACATGGTAAAAAACAGGTCTCAGTATGTCGGGCTGTCATACATTAGGCCGTTTTCTTTTGTTGAATCAATTACCAGAAAGCATTTGATTTTTTCGAGATTCTTGTGCGCAGCCTTGTCATAAGAAGTAAAACAAGAGAAAAAATATTTTGTCTCGGACATGCGCTCTAGCATTCTCTAAAAACTAATGGTGGAAAAGATAGAGGGAAAATACCAAGGATAAAGAAGAAAAACGCCATAGTCGAAGAAAGACAGACAGTGGACCAAAACAGACAAGAACTATTTTATATAATACGTGCAAGCAATATCAAGCATGTTGCCATCTATATGGAGGATATGGAACATACTGTAGGTACAGCATAATATATCGTTATGGAATTATACCTTAGTAATATGGGTATATATGGGTACCAATCCACTTCAAATTCAGAACACCAAACTAAACTAGCGAGATAAATTATTTTTTGGCAATTATGGTAGCTCTTATTCTATTCAAGCTAAAGTCCAAATTTGTGTAACGCTTGTGAGTAACAGCTCTTAAATTTACCATTTCTGTTCAATTGTGGGTATGTTTAGTCCGAATGTAGCTCTCATGTAAAGGACATGTCCAATTTCGGTCATCAGTGAAGGTTGCCCATCAAAATTCAACACATTCAATAATTCAACTTCAATTTTAAAATAATTACTGTGTTGTATTATTGTATCAAGGTGTATCTATCAAAAGTTAATTTAAATCTCTGTCATTCACTTCACTGTGATAGCAAAGAGAATTTAATTTGATAGCGATATTGTGAATTGGTTTGACATATTATTGCGAGCAAAAATTCAAAGCCGGCATGTCGACCACTACTTTACGTTAATGTACAGTTTCTTATATGCGCTCTAGCATTATCCAAACTAATGGAAAAGATGGAGGGGGAATGCCAAGGATGAAGAAGAATGGTCGAAGAAAGACAGACAATGGACCGAAACGGACATGAACTATTTTATATAATACCGAGCATGTTGCCAATTATATGGCGGATATGGAACATACTGTACAGCGTTTATCGTTATACCTTAGTATATATGGCTAGCAATTCACTTGTTCAGAACACCAAACTAAACTAGCGAGATAAATTATTTTTGGTCAATTATGTTAGTTCTTATTCTATTCAAGCTAAAGTCCAAATTTGTGTAACGCTTGTGAATAACAGCTCTTAAATTTACCATTTCTGTTCAATTGTGGGGATGTTTAGTCCGAATGTAGCTGTCATGTAAATTTGTGCTCTCTAAACTAATCTAAACTGAGCTAAAACTACTCACAATTGAAAAGAATAATATTATTATAATTTAATTAAATAAGACAAGTGTACCTTTAGCAAACCCGTTTTGGTAAAGTTTTGATAAGAAGTGGTATCAGAGTGGTGACCAGTTTTACGAATTTACTTTTTATTATTCATCACGTCCAGAAATACTAACTTCTGAAGAATCCCATTTCTGGATTTGACCGCTTCCTATTAACGTCCACCTACATACTGTGGAAACCCGCCTTATACATTTCCGGTGCAGCACACGTCCATCGAATTGACTGTGAATGACGCATGACCTGTGCGCCAGAACGTATAGTGATGAATAAATCTCACGTTTTATTTTATTTTTGCACTTTCCTCTTTCTAAACTAAGCAAAATAATCAGTTGGAGAATTCACACACGCAAACGGAAACTACGGAAAACGAAATATAAATTTAAATTTTTCGTTACCATAAGCCCCGTGATCTGGTTTGTAGTTGGTACAGTCAGAAACAAATCATTTTCTAGAGTTCATTTCTTATTGTCGATATAATACTAGAGCATGGTTTTATTTAATAATCTAAAATATGTATACTTAGATAATCTTACTATTAGATAGATTTTTATTTTTATGAGTACTTTTTATTGCACCATCACAGTACAAACATATTGCGAACTAAGAAATACGATATTTTCAACAAAAATATTTCACAACACTGAAAAGCTTAGTTTAATTACCACAATGGTCGGTCTTATCACTCAGAGCGACCTCTTCCAGACAACCATGTCCGGAAAGAAATAGGTCTATGCAGGGCGCCCCAAACTATGCGACATGAAGGGAAAGTACCTTAAATATTTCAAAAGTACTTGAAAATTCAAGTATGTAGAATATAAATTATATATATACCTATATAATAATTATATATACCTACACCTTAAAATGAAGTATCTAAAGCAAGTATCCAATCATAATACTTATGATGTGGCGTACATGACTAGGCCATGCTTACGACTTTGCCCGAGATTATCTCTATATCTCTGGAACTACCCGCTATATCTTGATAAAAAGTAAGCTGATGTGTTAATCCTGGATATAAGGTCTCTTCATTCTAAATTAAGGCGTTTCAACCGCAATAAGTAACATATTTACAAACACAAAATCACTCACATCTTTATTCGCTCACAAACTTATGCATTTCCAGTTTGAGTACCTATGATTCCATTTGAAGTATTGTAAGACTTCTATGGGTTATTACCTCCACAGATCACCCCCATTATATCTCTATATAGGGCAGGATACCATAATATATACCAAAGATCATCATATAGTATCATCCTTGTATATACTTACTTGTTGCTACTTACTACTTGCTACCCCACTGTGTACCTTCGTTCGCTATTGTGATAGTTATGTTCAAACTACAAAATATAAAAGCTAATTGTAATCGTAATTTTCACGCACCTGAACAATGCACTTTTTGTCATATGGTAACACTTTTCTTGTCCTTTTTGTCATAATATGGTAACAATTTTCTTCCTAAGTGTATTTGTATATCCAAATCAGAATGGACTCCGCATCCAGCTGCGCTGATTGTTTCCCGAGCTCGCCAAATAGCGGGTTCAATTTAATACTACGGAGCAATTAACATGCTCACAGCGTCCAGTTTCAATTAAACACCACTTTAACAGCACGTACGTAGCATGATGTACAGCCGTGCGATTGTTTAAGAGCAAACATCGTTGCATCTTTGACAACATCCGTGAAACAAATGACAAGATGACAAGAAACGTTGGAAAAACAACCTTGTGTACAAGGGCGATATCTCATAAAGTATTTGACATCGGTGAGCTCGTCGACGAAAGCATCGACGAATCGTTAGAGAATCACACGGCAGAACGTAAACGAACCATTAAAAGCCGTTTATATTTATTTTATCCTACATTTTCAGTAACAATGCCTACTCTGGCTGTTTAACTGTGCAAATAAACTGTATCTTAGTAAAATGTACATAGATTAGTAACGTAAGCCACGAGCAAACTGCATGCATTTACGAGTATGTAATGAAAAGACGCAACAGGTATCAAAGAGTTTAAATACAGATAACTATTGCTAACTTGCCGGGTGAAAAGCTCAACTTTTTAAAGATAATATCTTCATTTGTGAGATTCCCGAGTGGAGAAAATGGTTACTTTTTATAAACTTACTTTGATTATTTCTTTCTCTTTCGTTTTGGAGACAGTTCAAAAAGTCATTCTGCACAAAAGGACTCAAGACTGCATTCGTTAAGAAGATTGTATCTACCTTAAAGTCAAGTTAAATTCTATTCATAAATCATAATCAAACCATTTTGTTCCCACTGCTCTTGGCAGTCTCGAGCCTTCCTCTCAGAGAGCGGAGTTGGACTATAATCCACCACGCGGGCCCAATGCGGATTGGTGGATAGGTTAGTGGCCAACCCATGACGAAGTTTTCAGACCGCCCAAAGGCCTTCCACATAGCCTAACGACTGTTGTCCTAAGACAAACAACCGGGACCAACGGCTTAACGTGCCCTCCGTAGCACGGAAGCGCTCAGTTGAATAATGCCACTAGCGGTCACCCATCCAAGTCCTGACTGCAGCAGGTGTTACTTAACTTGTTGATCGGTTAAGATCGCCAAGTCGAGCTCCACTACGAGTACTTCGAAATTCTATTAGTTACTTTCAAAGAAAGTACCAATATGAATGTTCATTATAATTGTCTATATAAAAAATTGCCTTGATCAGAAAATTGAAGTTAAATTTATTTAAATTGAAATGAAGTCATGTAGTAATTTCATATAACCATAGTTTGTTTAGAGGCTTGTTTCGGTTTCTAGCGGTACTGATAATATATTTAAGTATAAAACAAAATCGTGTTAGTTACACCATTTATAACTCAAGACCGGCTGGACCACTTTTTATGATTTATATGTTTTTCGATTTTCCATACCTCGGGAAAAGACATAGAATATTTCATCGTCATCATCATTCTTCACCACGCGGGTGAAACAGTGGCTAGTTGTAAATAAAAATATCTTCAAATTTTTCCCTGATACCTTTGATAAATAAATCAACATGCATCGATCGCATAGAAAATATAATTTGAACCCATTCCCGAGTTTTCCAATTTCTTGGCAATATTTCCGATTTTTCTTGCCCTAAACTTACCTCACTCAGATTAATACGAATATAAAAAAAGTAGCTGGGTTGGTCCAGCCGTTCTCAAATTATGCGTTTGACAACGAAAACCATTTAATTTCTATTATAGACATGAAACTCGTATTAATTACAGAAAAAGGAAAAAACCTTTACACTAACTAATTATATACATAACAATACACGAGCATGTGCAAACTCATATATTATTGCCAGTTATCTTTTCCATAAGTTTTAGGGGAGAGCTTTTTTAATCGACTTTTAGTCCCTTAGGCGGTTTTTACTCTATGACATGAAAGACTAAAATATTTAAGCTGGAAATATTATATATAAGTTGTCCCCGGCTGCAAGAAATATGTCATCGTTAAATTAAATTGTTCGTTGATCGTTGCAACGGAAGGCGTGCAATACCCAAGAAGAATAGATTGTGTAACCACGAAACGGGATCTTTCCAAGGCTACAAAGCCAGCGAAATCAATTCCAGCGGCGACGAATGTACTTGGCAATATTTCAAAATTTCTTTGATGCAATATTTTCCTTCCCCTCTTTTCGTTTGAATTACGTAACTAAGGAAACATGCTTTCCGCACGACGTATCAATTACATACTTTTATCATAAACACAAGGCAAAATACAGGCTTTATAATCCGTGCTTTTGATTTATCCTATTAACTCGGCTAATACAAGTATTTATTTAAGACATTTAGTTGTTACTTAGTTAAGCTTTCTCGGTGAAGAACGATTTAACATCGTATCACGAGGCCGTAGCACAAACAATTGGAGAAAAAGTATTCGTATCGTAAGCCTCAACGCGTCACGCTTCGGTGTACAAACTATGAGTTGTTTGTGTCACCCTATCTATGTACATGACATTAGTTTATACTGTTTCACGTGAACGACACATTACATTACACATACGCAGTTATTCATGCTAGACCCTCAGATGCATACCTACTAGGCAGCCTAACATCATTAGTCACGAATACTGTGTCTGAATCAGTGACAGTTATGCATGACAATCACAGTACGATCCAGATCTTCATGCTTCAAACTTATTTGCGGTATTACACTAAGCTCATCACTTTGAGATATATCTAGCAGTTTTCCTTTTCGCCCAATAATTTTCCATCTTTAACACAAAAGTGTCTGTATATACTACAGCTAATTTGATATTGGTTTAATCAACGTACTAAATTTGCCTAAAATGATTTTATTTAAATATTTATTTTAATAGTGTTTATATACTGTTGTTTGAAAAAGTGTAAGCCACCAACAGAGGGAGCCATCTACGATAAGCTTTCGAAACTTCAATTACCATAAACGACAATTAACTTTATCAAGGTGTAGAAAAAGTTCAAATTTGAATTGCAAATAAGCTGTTATCTGCATGGCTGGCTTATCTACAAATTAAAGTAATGAATACGATGAACCCTTGAGGCTCGCGAGTCAACGTACCCATAACTTTTTGTTGTTTTCCAGTAAAGGCGTGCATCCATCGAAGCTCGCCCACGCTTCGCTCGATGGCCCACTTTTTATTGCACAGATTTATGACCCTTATCTCTACCCTCCTCACTTACTGATAGCGAGCCAGACAAAATGCTACCACTGTTTAATCAATCACTTAGCAGGCCGCAGCCGTCTTCAATTTGTCGCTTTCGAGTATTCATGAGGCTCTCTTATCAAGTTTATTTTTAAAGAGATAAACTTGAATTGTTATTCGTCTGAATAGCGCGCCGTCTCGAGGAAAATTGAGATGACATTTTCATAGCATTGGTGATCGTTTCAGTTTCGAAGTAATGAGGACAGAGCGACCATTAGCGACTAGTATCTGCGTCGATGACGAGCGCCGTCGCGTGCATACAACAACAGCGTGTAATGAAATTTGTGTAACAACCGACGAAGCCGCATTCTGAACACGTCCGCGTACCGGCGTCGGCACTCGCTCAAATTGCCGGCTAATTAAATTACAGGCCACTGCAGCTTCTGCCCTCTGCGTTGAAAGGGAATTCATTTCCACCTCTTCAACTTCCTTTTGTAGGGTTTCGTACGAGGCTAAATAGGACTTTTAATAAGCCTATGTATGAGCTGTCTGTATGTCAGTCCTGCCTTTAATAGGCTTAAAATCTTTTGGACCGGTTAGCTGATTCAATTATTCACAGAATATGTTACTCGTACCTAATTAATTATTCGTCCCGAAGTTTGAACCGCTTGTTGATGGATGATTATAAGGACGATTTAAAGTATCCTAGTATTATTCCAGCGCCCTATCTTATCTTAGCCTTATTAGATTAGGTAGATAATATACCAAATTTTATCCATATCCGTTCAGCCGTTCTGGTGAGTAAGAAATCTCCTTCCATCAAAACAGTCGCATTAATAATATTAGTAAGTTTATGGTGTATATCCAAAACATAATATAAAAAGATATAATTGATCAAATTCTTAATAAAGGAGATTTCTGATAATATCATAATAATGGAAGGAAATTCAATCTTTAGTATCGCTCTATAGTAAAAACGGTAATACATTCAATCTATCAAAATAATAAAAACAGCCCAAATGGGCGGGTACCCGCTTTATTTATTTACCAAGAACACATAAATTGAAAACAAACCATATTATTATATCGTGTGGTGACAGAACCCGTAGCGTGTAAGTGCGACTAACATGCTTGGCGATTTTTAACATTTACCTAGCGATCAGCTTGCTAGAAATGCGACCACATTTCTTGGCGTTGGAATTAAAAAGTACATTGTGACTAAAAGGTTTCTTATCCGCATGCAGCGGTGATATATGACAAAGCCACGATAAAATACACCGCTGTAATCTGAAAGTGTTCGCTGCAGCAAACCGAGCTGCTCTATTGTTTGGGAAACAAGAAGCCTGCCGGCGACACGTTGCGACTCGGTGGGCGACAGCTGATGACTACACGTCGTAGTATCTTATAGTCTATGATGACTACACTATCCGTGCGTGCTCTAATGATTTGTCGTTGTGCTCGTCGACCAGCTCACCGTTGTCAAATACTTTGTGAGATATCGCCCTTGTACACAAGGTTGTTTTTCCAACGTTTCTTGTCATCTCGTCATTTGTTTCACGGATGTTGTCAAAAATGCAACGATGTTTGCTCTTAGAGAATCGCATGGTTGTTCGAACCTCGTGCCCCCATTCCGGACAAAACAAAACCGTATCGTTTATTGCACCGCCAACATAAATTTTCATTACTGAACAACTCTGCCTTTGAACGGAAGAAAGCTTTGAGAAAACGCTTCGAACAGGAAATTAATTGACGGAAAAATTGTATCAAGTGTCTTCAAGATTTTATTACTACCTATTCTTTATTTTCCGATATAATTTAAATAGTAGGTACCTTCTTTATGAAACTGTTGCATAATACCAAGTTATGTGCAGTTTCACTGTGTACTCTCTTATTTTAGTATTAAACGTATTAAATAAATTGTCGATATAAATAAAATATAAATATGCCGATATATATAAATAAAGGCGTATATAAATTATTCAAGTCTGTTGCCATTTTGAAATTGGTGTAATCTCCTTGGCGATGTTAGCTTCTTGGATTAGCCTTGTATCGTAAAAAAGATAAGTTTTAATATAAAATTTTCATTAACAGAATATTTTAGAGTATAATTATATATTTTCATTTTGTAATTGTGTTCATAAAGTAACTTAGTATAACCCTTCAAGGGTCGATGTCATTATAACAATGAAATTTCTATTGTGTCTGGCCGTGCGACCTTTGATGCAATATACTACGAGTAGCTTTGAAATTTCTAATTTATCGATACACTTTCATATCGTAAAATTAGAATGACTACCGTTGGTTTGTTAATTTTCCTAGAATATGTGTTTCTTCGAGTTTGACCTGTAATACTAGTGGTTTAAATATAACTACTAATATACCCACTATAATAACCACTACTATTACAGGTCTATTTACTACTACTACTACTACTTCTACTACTATAGGCGTTCGTAATGGTGCATGTGTGTAAACAGGTAAACAAAATCTTGAAACGTTGATTTGTGTTTTGCTCGTCCCATCGCCTAAGAAAGATTTAGTAAAGCATCCATCGTAGACTTATTAATGTGACTGTGATTTGACTGACTACTTGAATAAACATCTAACTTGATGCAATGCGATCCCAACATTATAAGAAACTTGAGGAATGGCAAATGTACAAATGTACGAGCCCTGAGCGAAATAATAACATTGAATAGGTACACTATAAAAGCAGGTAAATATCTATAAGTAGAACGTCTTCCCTACTAGCGTTGGATCAGCCGTGCAACAAAGAGAATATAATAGAGACGTTGTATTTTTTACCTGTTTTATGTTCGTGTGTATGTATTTTTATGTGTATGTTAGCTGATTACCATTTGTACACTTAATTGATCATATAATTTGATTGAATCGCAGCCGTGCAATTCTGTAATGATCCAACGACGAGCTCACCGATGTCAATACTTCATGAGATATCGCCCTTGTATATGTACATAAGGTTGTTTTACCAACGTTTCTAGTCATATCTTCATTTGTTTCACGGATGTTGTCAAAGATGCAATGATGTTTGCTCTTGGAGAATCGCACGGCTGGCAGGTTTAGCGCGAGACGCGAGTAGGGATGTCAACATCGCTATAAAACAAGTACACATCGCATCTCCGTTTTGTTAGTAGCATACCTACGCAACAGAAAACAATGACATTTAAAAACTGCCAACCCCGACCGCTCTACCGGCACTGACGTAATTATTACCGGCAAGCGTCCTCCGCTCCCACCAGAGGAGGTCCTCTTCCCACTTTTATCGCCTATTTATAGCGATGACTTACTCGGGGCCGCGCGGTCTAAGTACTTTGCAATTACATTCTTTACTTACGTAATGACATACGCGGGACATGCCTAGTGATTCGTATAAGTAGTTGATAAAGGTTAAACAGTATTCCTGTTCCATCTAACCAGGATGGGGTACTAATGGGAGCCTTCCCATCCGCGTTTGCCCCACGCTGCTGGGACCGCGGACGAGTCCGAAAGCGTTCTCGTAGTCCCGTCATTTTGGCGCCCGGAAAAAAACCGTGTGGTGGTTTTGTCGTTATGATCGGATTGCTGCTATGGGTGGGTGCAGTTGGCGTTAGAAAATTAGTCGTACCCCGACGAATCCCCCCGGGTTTGGTGGGGATAAGTGCATTCCCCACATGTTAACAAAAAGGTTAGACAATTTTGTAGTTAACGCTAGTGACATTTTCAACAGAGTTATAGATAAATCAGATTATGAACAGTGTTTTTATTGGCGTTCGGAAAGTACGTTGTGATCGGTTGTAGTCTTCGGAAAAAAGTCGTTAGGTCATGTCGAAGGCTGTGAATCTGTAGACTTGACGAATCAATATGAAAGTACACCCTAAACCTAACCTTCTTTAAACAAGATGCAACTAAACAATAATCAATATTTCAAAAGACTTCCTACTTATAAATATGATTAACTGTACGAAGAGAAACGAAAACATGTATTTCTATGTAAATACAGCCGTGTACAGCGGCAGTTGATAACACGACGCGGCCCCGAGGGACCCAGTAGCGGCTGTCGTCTCATCCGACAATATATGCACTGCGAATTGCCAATATATCCGGCACTGTCGAACAAAATTACATTCTTAATAGTTTTCTTTCTTCGGAAAACTAGCAGGATATTTATAGACTTCGTATTATCGCCTGTGGAACACAAAGTAGAATATCTTGGTTTTCTGCAGGAAATATAATGTACCTCCAAGTAAGTAGATAGAGATGCTACGTAAGAAATCTATATCTGTACTAATATTATAAAGAGGAAAGATTTGTATGTAAGTACGTTTGTAGCGTATTGGCTCAACAAGTACTGGACTGATTTCAAAAATTATTTCAGCATTAGAAAGCTACATTCACCCTGAGTAACACAGGCTATATAAGATTTATCATCATCATCATCATCATCATCATCATCATCATCATCATTCATCACCACGCGGGTGAAACCGCGGAGAGCAGCCAGTATCGAATAGAATTGGTAACGTATATACTTACTACTTTTTAAACTGACATGGTTCGGCAAGAGTTACGGGATATTTAACATGTAAGTACTGTATTTATTTCATACTCTATATTTGTATGACATTTACTATTGAATTTCCACTTAGTCGAGATTCACCACTGAGCGTCTTTCTGGAACACCGGCCTTAATATATATTATTTCGTAATGCGTACTTAATATTTCTGGATATAAAACAACATAGTCTGAAAGCATACCTTTTCAACAATGTTGATACGGGTGGTTAGTCTCGTGGTGTGTCATTAAATTTAACTGTAATTTCTCAAACTTAAAAATCAGTTAAACCAATTAATTTTCGATTTAGACATCTGTCCGGAATCCACGCGATGCGATGTCGTAGGGTAGAGCCCGTCTATTTTGACAAATCACTTGATCGGAATGTTGGGCACGAGACTTATTGCCTGATTCGCCGATTGCCTTAAATCCTCTATTTCCTTTTGTATGATTTTATTCTTGGTCTTTGCCTTAATTAATCAGTACAAGATGGTCAAAATGTAAACAAAGAATACTTAATAAGTGCCTTGGAAGATTTAACACACTTTCGCTATTATTATGATTTGTTTGTTTGTAATGAATAAACTCAAAAATCTACTTAGCCGATTAAAACATTTAAAAACGATAAAACAGTAACACAGGCTATATATGATTCATCATCACCATCATTCACCACCACGCGGGTGAAACCGCGGAGCGAACTAGTATGGTTATAAATGTGAAAGTTTGTATGTTTAGATGTTTGTTGCTCAAGGTTTGTACACAAACATTAAAACATTAAAATGACTAGCATATACATACGAGTATATAGGTAAGACGACGAGCGAAGCGCGCAGCAGTTTTAGGTTACTTGTGACATCAACTTGCGAGCCGAGCGAGCGAAACGAGCATGCCGCGGCAGCGGCATGCTCGTTTCGCTCGCTAATGAATAAACTCAAAAATCTACTTAGCCGATTAAAACATTTAAAAACGATAAAACAGTAACACAGGCTATATATGATTCATCATCACCATCATTCACCACCACGCGGGTGAAACCGCGGAGCGAACTAGTATGGTTATAAATGTGAAAGTTTGTATGTTTAGATGTTTGTTGCTCAAGGTTTGTACACAAACATTAAAACATTAAAATGACTAGCATATACATACGAGTATATAGGTAAGACGACGAGCGAAGCGCGCAGCAGTTTTAGGTTACTTGTGACATCAACTTGCGAGCCGAGCGAGCGAAACGAGCATGCCGCGGCAGCGGCGGGCGATGCGCCAGAACTGAATCGCTATTCGAGATTTCTTGCCGAATCAATTTATCACATTGACTATAAGTAGTATTCATACTGCCCAGTCGTTACGGAGAAAGACAACGGGAAAGAAATTTAATCACATGGCGTACGGGGACTACGGGAATACACCATAAGCAGGCCACTTATCATCCAACGGGAAACCACGATAACCACCACGCGGACGAACACGCTGGCTATCTACCTACTTATATTATAAATGCAATAGTATGTTTACTTCTGTTTGGATGGATGAATATTTGTTGCTCATCCCCATCTAAGCCAATTTAGCTGACCTCCATGAGAAAGTATCACGACTTGAAATAAAACGTAGGCTACTTTTTCAAACCGGATTCAAACCGGATAACGTTCATAATCGAAGTTTAATTTCTGCGTGTGGAACTTTACCTACATATGTACAGTTACTCAAATAAGCTTCAATTTACCTTTACTTAAACGTAGCTATTTGAAATCAAAGATACTTTTAGAGAAAGTTTTAGTAAATCTAGTAAAAGTACTCTTAAGTCGTATCGTATTCACCGTGATTAGTTTAAAAAGTGCTGCTTTAAGTTGGCTGGATAGTTACAAACTATTCTGAAGTATTCAGCAATCTGGAAGGATGTGGAGGGAACTTTGAGGAATTCCAAATATCTCGAATATTCAGATTATTAAAGATATTTATATTTTAAACTTAAAGTACACATTTTATGGTGGATAAATAAGGTCTGTTTCTAATCGCTACTCAGTAAATTTGTTGCTATTGAATTTACACACAATATAGGTATAATATCTCTTTAATAAAAATGCTATAGTAACTTTGTGTGTTACCTTTTCACGGCTAAACAGTTTGTTATATTATTAAAGTTGTAATTTGTAATGTAATTTTATGTTTTAATATTATAATTGCTTACTCATACTGTCTTAACATTGTTATTGTGAATGCTGTATATGTCTGTAATTGGTGCACATATCAGAATATGAGGTATGATTATACCTAGTGTAATATGTATCTAGTGTAAATGTTTAATATGTGCGCTGTTGGCGTATCCCAATAAATAAATAAATAAATAAGTTATGATGAAACTTTTGTGTATCTGGTGTGCCACCAAATACGATCCCGGATTCCTGTCCCGGTGTTCCACATTCCAAGAGTATGAGTTATACGGAGAATTACTTACCTAGGTATATAACTATTTCATAATACTGTATGGGTGTAGCAGTAGTATAATTGAATAGTTAATGTTAGTTTTGAATGTAAGTTATAAATAGGTTTTAATATTCTTTATAACTTACATTCAAAACTCACGATTATAATGGATTTGTAAAACGGAATTCACCGTGATGCCTTGGCCACACCGAGGAGAAACGCCGTTGATTTTTGCGTTGTTGAACGTTAACCGTAGATGTAGCCACATGTGTGATAATTCAACAACGGTATTAACATTGCCGTTGAAGTTGGCCCATAAATCAGCTGGCGGCATTTTTAGGCACATCAAAGTGATTTAACGCGAGAATTATTGCGTTGAAGCGGCCACACCAACGTTTGTCAGTGTGCACCGTGATAGCTAAGGCGTCGCACGTGTAAATTTTAGAAGAATTAAAACAGAAAAATGAATCCCTAATGGGTTATTTTATTCCAGAGCCCATTTAAATAAATATTATAAATCTTTGAAGTCCTGGAAAAAATTACATATTATTATACTCAATATATGATACAATACATTCATATAATACAAATTGACACTCATTAAATACAGTGTAGCAGCGCCGACGTCCATCTTGAATTATTTCCAATTTTATCGGCAATGAAATGGGCGTTGACGTTCACGGTACCAGTGAAGCCACTCAATTTATCGCGATAATTAGCGCGTTGCTTAAGGCGATGTTGGGCATTGACGTTGAACCTCGGTGTGGCCAAGGCATGAGACTTACGCGTTATTGATATCACGATTGACAATTTTATTGCTTTCGCTTCATCCGAAGCCGTCTTCATGGTCTTGAGTGTGGTACCCATGCATATTTGAACCTACGCGATCCATTTTTAACCGACTTCAAAAAAGGAGTTTGTTCTATGTTAGACTGTATGTATTTTATCTATGTTCACCGATAGCTGTTAATTTATGGACTAATTCTCAAAATTCTTTGTTTATTTGAAAGAGCGAAGAAGTCCCATTAAAATTTCATCGAATTCGTTAGAGTGGTTTTTGAGTTACACTCCAATAACTGAAAAGTGTTTCGCCCACCTTGATGATATTCTTATTGACGGTGAGTGACAATTGATCGCGTAAGTAGCAAGGGTCACTTTATTTTTTTAAACCCTTTTTAAAGGGTAAAAAATGGAACTGACATCAACAATAAAAATTGAGAAATAACATGTTGAATTCATGTCTCCTCAGAAGCATTTTCAAGCTGTATTTTACCCGCATCACATGATTTATATTATGCAGACTAAAATATTGTTATTAAGTGCTCCGATACAAGTGTCAGGTC
This sequence comes from Selenia dentaria, assembly GCA_917880725.1. NCBI lineage: Eukaryota > Metazoa > Arthropoda > Insecta > Lepidoptera > Geometridae > Selenia > Selenia dentaria. The sequence continues at coordinate 7,837,682 of OU862882.1, read as the reverse complement.
ACAGGTGGCATTAACATATAAGTATACTTCGCTACATTTTACGCAAATGAATATTAATACGTTTACATTATATTCCGCCATCATCAGACCACAGCACGATAAATTGGGAAAATGCAATTACTGGCGACATCCGATCGAAGTATAATTGCGATGTATATTTATGAAAATTGCAATTAATACAACTTCGTCGATTAACTTTAGGGTGTTAACAATATTTTAAATTTACAACAAATAAAGGACATGAATTGAATATTCTTGCATTAGTGGCCATGCCTGTTAAAAATTATAATATATATCTCTTTAATTATAATATACTCGTATATATATATCTCTCGGTGAGAAATAGATTTTCAGTCACTAAGGATCTCAACAATTACAATAAAGAATTAAAGGAGGTTTTATTGTAGGACTTTAAAAAGTGTGTGCATTAATTCAACATTGCTTCAGATGATCATACGAGTATATCAATAAAACAAAATGCTTCTGCATTTACTTTGATATAAATAAAATAAAAACGTATGCTAATACGTCATGAACTTTAATAGCATACATTAGCATACATAGCACGCCAGAACACATGGCGCGCCGCAACTGCCTCGGAGACCGAACCCGCCAACAATGGGCGCCAGACTTCCCCGTGTCTGGACGCCCGTGGTCTCCCTGCGGTGGGTCGGATACGTAGCCCCACCGCCTGCTACGTCAGCCACAGGGGATAGCCCCCCCGCGACCTCACCTCCTCGAGTCTGCGCCGAGCGCCCGGACCCCACCTCCTCGAGCCTGCACCAAAGTGCCCGGGCCCCCCTCCTCGAGCCTGCGCCGAGTGCCCGGACCCCACCTCCTCGAGCCTGCACCTAAAGGCCCGGGCCCCCCTCCTTGAGCATGCGCCAAAGCGCCCGGGCCCCACCTCCTCGAGTCTGCGCCAAAGCGCCCGGCCCCGCCACTCCTATGTGGACTTGGCGGCCAAAGCCCATAGGAGCGGCCCCGCCTGAGCCGGCCAGCGCACCCCAATGCCGGCGCGGCCTCTGGGTTCCTCTTGGCTTCACCGTGGTGATCCAAGCCACGGCTACTGAGCCCCCCCCGCCACGTCAATGCGAGAACCCTTCGGGGGGAGATTTCATATCTTCAATGCCTCCAGTGATGGTAGCCCACAGGTAACAATCGTCGTCCGTCTATGAGACGGCATCGAGATCGATCCCCACCTCTAGCTTGAGCTTCGTGAGTAAACAGTTTGATGAAAGTAGCATCGTGATGAAATGCACAGCATGGTAGTGGGCACTCCTGGTGTCCACCTGGCTGGCTACCGGTTGTTGTCCTTGACAGCCAGTCGCCGTTTTAGGCCTATTGTGATTGTTCGACAGAAATTATCACTGACCATCAGCCGTGCGATTCTGTAAGAGCAAACATCGTTGCATCTTAGACAACATCCGAGAAGCAAATGAAGAGATGACAAGAAACGTTGGAAAAGCAACCTTATGTACAAGGGCGATATCTCATAGATAATTTGACATCGGTGTCACCACGCGGGCCCAGTGCGGATTGGTGGATAGGTTTAGTGGCCAACCCAGGGTGAAGTTTTCAGGCCATACGAAGGTGTTCGACATAGCCTAACGACTGTTGTCCTAAGACAAACAACCGGGATCGACGGCTTAACGTGCCCTCCGAAGCACGGAAGCGGTCAGTTGAATAATGCCACTAGCAGTCACCCATCCAAGTCCTGACCGCAGCAAGTGTTGCTTAACTTGTTGATCGGTTAAGATCACCAAGTCGAGCTCTGCTACGAGCGCTTTGTTGATTGAAATCTTGAAAAATGGCCGCTCTATGTCACTATCGACAACTCCAGTAAAGCAAAAATGTTAGTAAGTTGATGACTGGAGCTGACAAAAGTGATATAGAACCGCCACTTTTTTTCGATTTCAATCAACATTTGTTAGCAACTGAGATACATAATAGCCCTACTGTTTTTTTTCTTTATACTCGTATGTGCTGTAAGACATTGTTTCTTGCCAAATTTCATGATTCCAGGTCAACGGGAAGTACCCGATAAGTTTTTATTCCCTTGTGCAATCTCAAAATATGTGAAAATAGGCGACATAAACAGTCGTAACTTTTGATCGCGTTGACTTACAAGTTAGATTTTTTCACAGCTGATAGATACCGTAGACCCAATTATTTGATATAAATTTCAATGATATATTTACATTATCCCTTAAAGGACAAAGTGATCCTATAAGGGTTTTGTTTCCTTTTGAGTACGGAACCCTAAAAACATAAGTTTTTAAACTATCACGGTAGCTATCAACATTATAATTAACATTATTAACGGGATAGTTACCAAGTATATTTTTTTTCAGTTTTCGATATTCGGCATTGTTGCAAGAGAAATAGATCACGAATAAACTGTATAAATAGAAAAATAAAAATAAAGTTATTTAACTTAATGTGATGTCATATAACGATGTCGATAAAAATGAATGTTTTTAAAGCAGTTTATCTCTTAAGCAGTGATTCAATTAAAACTACAAAAGAATCATATGTCATTTTTAAGACTTCTAAGTACACATTGACGGAATTAAAACTTATTTTAATATACACATATAAAACATTTCAAACAAACCACTTAATTAGACCTTAAAGCCGTTTTTCTCTTTAATCACTATTGTATTTGTTATGAAACACATATAATAAAATAGTAACTTTTATATACATACATTAAAGGATTATTTTTTTATTTAAGAATGCACGTTATTTTTTTATGATTATTGTATGTTTTTACGCCATGTATTTGCTTGATTTCAAGTAAAGGAAATTGAACGTAGCCAAGCGCTGAGTTACCAGCGCCAAAAACGTTTATTTCTAATATAACAAAAAAGTCAGAGCACACTATACGAGTCATGGCCAAACCAAAAAATGTTACAAGGATAGCTAAATGCAAAATAGCTGAAATAATTTAAACAGACGTGCCTATAAATAGGTCTCGTCAGCAGCTAATGACCGTTCAAACAAAGTGGCTCGCATTTGACGTGGTAATGGTTATTTTTCCCATAACACCGTCCCGCTGACTCACGGCCCTAAGTGGGATCTGTAGCCACACCCTGAAGCCACGGGGAGCATTATCTACCACTCAATGTTACCCGAGCGATCGCGATCGACAAAACATTATTTATAATTGATTTATTATTTTATAGAACTTCTTAAACTTTCGCGATTCAAATTCATGATTAAAAAAAAATATCACGTGTCGACGACGTTTCACAAGTCACGATTTGATTTGATCACGATTTTCAATGCAACTCGATCGAAACCATCTTTAATATAGAATATCGAATCTTTAGATATAGTCTGATTAATTTTCAAAATTATGTCTGGGAATTTTTCACGTATTTGTATTAATATCAAAATAATGATATGCGCGCGAAAAAGTTCCGATATTCTTTTAAATCATGAATATTTGATGTCTTTATTTCTTTATTTTCGGAACGTATTTTCATTATTTATAAATAGCTATAATTTGGATATTTATTGGCTTACTGACTACATAAAATGTAAATTCAACAACGAGCAAAGGGTTCACATTCGGCCAAATTTATTATTTATATCAGACTCATCATCATCATCATCTCAGCCGTAGGACGTCCACTGCTGAACATAGGCCTCCCCCATGATTTTCCAAAAGGACCGGTTGGAAGCGGCCTGCATCCAACGTCGTCCTGCGACCTTCATCAGATCGTCTGTCCACCGTGTCGGTGGACGAGCTACGCTGCGTTTGCCGGTCCGTGGTCTCCACTCCAGAACCTTTCGGCCCCATCGGCCATCTGTTCTGCGTGCTATGTGCCCTGCCCACTGCCACTTCAACTGGCTAATCTTCTGGGCTGTGTCGGTGACTTTCGTTCTTCTACGGATCTCCTCATTTCTGATTCGATCACGTAGAGAAACCCCGAGCATAGCCCTCTCCATAGCTCGTTGGCATAATATCAGAGTAACCTATATATAATGTAGCAGTATATCAGTATCATCATTTTATGGTATTGTTGACTAAGTTTTGACTGAATTATTTTAGTTACAGTAATTTCGCTCTAAAGGCATTTATCTACTTTATCATGTACTAGCTGCGCACTGCAGTTTCACCCACATGGTGAAAAGTATCATATTATGTCCTTCCCAGGGATATAAATTGATCTCCTTGCCAAATTTCATTACGATCCGTTTAGACGCGCGTAACAATCAAACAAACTCACATACGCATTATGTATTAAATTATTTTAGTCAGGGCGCGCGAACTGAATGCTTTGACAGTTGTCAGTGTAGGTATTAAATAATCATTCATTCTTTACATCCTTGAAGGGGTCGGTAAAGTCACAGATTAAATAAGTTACTACGTAAGTAAAGTCCTAATAAGTAGTAATAATAGAAGTAGTATCAGTAGTAAAGTATAGGATTAACAACCTTTCATCTAGCATGGTCTCATCACAGAAGATGAGAAGTACTCAGAAGTTTCAAAGTGTAGCGTGTCTTGCCATACTGATACCATTATTATGGTATCTTTTATAAGGCAACACACTGGAGCTAAAAATAAATGAACATTTGTTAAATACATCAAGTATGTGGCGATAAAAAAATATGTAAAAAGACAAGCCCGCTGAGTTTCTTGCCGGATCTTCACAATCGTGGCCGCGATCCGATCCGGTTAAATTGTAGATTTAAGAAATAATAAATGTAAAATGACAATTTGTAAGTGCCTCCGTAGGCCTATACAGAATAAATGATTTGATTTTGCTTTTAAACTCACTTATATAATAGGGGATTCTTATCCACAGTTGGAGTATCGGAACGCGTATTAAAGCGAATTACTACACTTTTATTTTAATCTTTAGCACAATATGTGATTGTTTCATTTAATACAGTGTTATTTTTGTTTCAGGTGTGTATACCTATGGGAATCTGGATCTTTGGAACTCGTTTATGTAAGCGTTTAATTTTAACCGATAATAACCGAGTTTGTTTTAAATCGCACATAGCGGAGCTTGCTTAATGTCTTTCTAAGTTATAAAACAAAGTTTGCTGCAGTCACTACATGAATGGGTAACAGCTATTAGCATTTTTACCAGTGCACTTTTGTTCTTCTAGTTGATTTCAAGATATTTGAACAAAAACCGTTAGGCCAAATCAGACACTTTCGGGTGATCTGAACACTCCCATACTAGAGTTGGCTACTAGACTAGAGAAGGGGTCATTTATTTCTTATGCCACTAGCTTGCTTGAGAGTGACACTGGGCTATTTGGTGGGTTATGGCCCATATCCTCGTGTAATATTTTCCTATTTATATAGATAGTTTTTTATGTATAACTAGGTAGACGCATGGACAAACCTAATATCTAATTTATAATATAATATTAATGACTATTGAAAAAGTTAATTTATGCTGAATATTATGTATGATTGACAAAAATGTATATTATATTTGAATTGCAACAATATAAGAAATAATTGATAAAATGTACACGTATCACACTCACTGGCAAACGCCTTTGCAGGGTGCATGTACTTACTTATCCTACATATAAGAACTTTGGAAATATGAATGTACTTGTGCATGTATGCTATAAATAAATAAACCTTTCCCAAAACCACAAATTCGATCTTGTGAAATAAGGTTATATAATAAGGTTATGACAGAACGACCTTCCAACGATAACGATGATCCTTTGGGAACCACCAATTAAACGGGATAAAAGTCTATAAGTTAATCCTAGGTAGACGCTATCTTAATTTCAAATTCCATCCATTTCCGTTGATCCATTTCAGTGTGAAGAAGTAACAAACGTGCTCACTCACATTCTCACTCACGTCCTCCATTCCATCTCAGGTGACAATCATTCTAAAATGTTTCTAAGAGCAGCACACTTGTAATGCAGTAGCCGATGCGGCTTACCATCAGTCTGGCTTGTTGCCAGTTTGTCACTGACTGCTTGCTACACTCACGCGGGTTGTGGCAAAGATATAAAAACAGAACGTATTTTGAATTTGAATGCATAAAAGGTTTCTAACTTTTGAAATCTGAATCGGACATATAATCACATACATTTCCAAATTGCTTTCTGTTTTGTTAATTTAAAAAAATGTATTGTAACACTGAAGGTAATTTCTACTAGGTAACCTAAGCAAACAGCTTTTGAGAAATAAATAATATCTGCGTTAGAAACTTAAGATTACTTTGAAAATAATAATAAATATACTAACATCTAATTGCTACTAACAAGTGACGAGACTGGAAGTCATGCGCTTGACGGTAAGCGTCACGGACAGTCGCAGTGTAATCTAAAACTATGACGAAGTTTTGACTTTTTTTAGTTACAATATTTCTTTAGTTTTTGAGTCAAATTCGCCTGGTAATTTCATTTGCTACAGATCCCTTCAAATTATATCGCAATAACACTTACACAATACTGTTTATATCAGAATATCTGGGGCACTGCGGTGGTACCAAAACATAAACCACCATTACAACACCATACAATAATTCAGATTTCCTCGCATCTCATTCGGATTCAAATTGGCATCCCCAATGCGGCGGAGGGGGTTTCTTTCTGTTCGCCCATGCATAGCCAACGACTGTGGTTATATAGTTGATATAGTATGGCGAACTGAAGGTTCGGATAGTGGAGACACGGATAGAGTCTGTGGAAAAAAAGAACTGTTGTGGCGTTATGGAGAACTAATATTAAGATTTGGGTAAACATATTGAATCGTGGCGCCTGAATTCGGGGGGGAGGGGGAGGGGGGGTTCGGGTAGTGCCCCCCCGCAAAGCCCACCCGCCGGAGACCATTAGTTTTCGAGTTATGTTTGTTTAAGTATTTTGAGGTTAAGTACTGCATTTCGATCTACTACCACCCCCGCGTCGGCTCTGCAATCCGACAAGACTGCTTGAAATCGGGGTGCTATGAGTCGGTTCTGTCACTGACTTCGACCTATTCTAACTAACTATAACTAACCTATAGGTATGTCACAGACAAGTGACATTCGTCAAAACATGTAAAAAAAAATATAACGGATCGCTGTCTGTACATTGAAGATATATGAGAAAAATATTATTGGGACATTATAAACGACTCTGTATGTTGAAAAAAAATCGTTAGAATTTTTGTCTGTTTGTCTGTGTGTTTGTTTGTGCACGCTAATCTCAGAAATGGCTTATCCGATTTAGATGCGGTTCACCAATATATTTTGGTAAGCTTCACTTAACAATTAGTGTTTGTTTTATATCGGTTTATAAATAAAAAAGTTGTTGATATTTAAAGAATAATACCAGATAGAATAACACAAAGACAAAGCGAGCGAAACCGCTAGCGGGTAAACTAGTAATTTATATTTACTAGCATTTAAACAGTTCAATTGGCACATGTGCGACCTCAATTCCTTGAACGTTTTTCTTTTTGCACCGACCTTATCTGTTCTCATTGAACCAACTCGTTGGAGTCACGATAAATAATAGACAGAGTAGGTACGACAAAGAAGTAAAAAATTGGCGGACCGTTTCGTTCCATTTTAAATAGAGCAGCTTTATTTCACGGACTAGTGGTCTATGCAAAAATATGAACGATTTCTATTATGATCTATTTTTAATCGGTTAAACTGATGAAGCAGCGGTATAAAATTATTATTTTTTGTTTGCGATTGAACTAAATAATGGATGTTATTGTTAAAAATGATATTTGCAGTGGTGTGTTAATAGCCCAGTTGATTGCAGCAGTCTTTCTTATAATATATTCTAGGCTTTTTATTAATTTAGCATTCATATAGTAAAGAGCACTACTTAATTGTATCATGGAACTTTGTATTTATCCACTCACAATCACTTATATGCATAATTTCAACCAATTCATTCGAACTTCAACAATAAATACGGTTAGTTTCTTGCTGCTTTATTTTCTAAATTACGTAGTTTTCTTTAAGAAAGGGTGTTTTTACCCTTTTTGGACAAGTCCAAGCGATGCCAATTAGGTGTGGTAAAAGTAGGCACAGGTATTTTTAAAGATTCCCTTAAGCTAGATATATTTTTTTGGTCTCATTTAATAGGGGGTGAGCCAGAGCCTATTATTGCCATCTTCGGGGTAGTACCATCACTGTTTCAGACTCTGGCATGCTATTAAGAGTTGCTTTGTAAAAACCCAACTATCCGACCCGGGGATACAACCCAGAATCTCGAGATTTCATAGCGTCGCTTCTACCATTACACGTCCATAATCTCTGAAACAACTGATACGATAGCTGAATGTTATAAGGAATAACTTAGGGTATACTTTTTTTTTAGTGTCGTAGCCTGCAAGGCCACGCAAGCGAAGCTGCGGATGGATCAGCTAGTAGGTTATATTTTTTTATTGTTTCAGTGCCAACTAGAGCTGAGAACTGTATTTAGGCGCTTTACTGTGCTCGTCAGCCAGAGACCAGATCTTTCAGTATCTTACACCCAGTAATTACAATTGGTGCAGTGCCCTTTGCCCTAACACGATTATCCTTGCGCACTATTGTACCGCACTATTTTGTTGTACGATGAGTGAGATCTCTTTAAATGTTTTCTTTTTTATATTATACAGTTAATTGATTAGTGTTAGACGTGATGTTTATATAATTTAAATTAGATCATGTTTACCTGTATTTTTTTATTCTACCACACTCTTTGGTCCGTACCTTTTTTAGATTTGGTTTGTTTTATACTATTATGATTACCTGTATTAGTAAATGTTACGTTTTTTGTAGCAATTATGTATAAATTGCAACTAACTACATTTGGTATATATTCTGTATTGACAGATATATAAGAGTTTAATTAAATAAATAAATAAATATGACTTCATGTAAGAATCTGATGGTAAACTAAGCAAAAGGCCTACCGCCTGGTATGTCAGATTTCCTTGCCTCAAACGATCGTATCCCGACGACGAAGGGAAACTTTATAATTTCGTCCGTCTTGTAAAGCTTATACTTTTTAAAATTATTAGATATATGCTTAAACGATCTAACCAAGGTATGTATATGCACGCACATTTAAAAAATACTGCACAATGTTCGGACTTTAACAATAAACAGTAATAATATACGATTTGGAATACTTGAAACTGTCGTCCATTCTATTGAAGATACTTGTCTTTATTTATTTTATTTATTAAACAAAATCCACAGCCCTTATTTTAATACAACAATTCCTGAAATATTTATCTTACGGCCAATTAAGGATTTACATTTAATAAAATGAAAAATAAATGTCTTTTTAAGACCTCCTTTACCTTGTAATGTAATGGTTACTTACATTGGTAGAATACCTAGCTGAAGGCCTAGCTAGCTAACTAAAAAATAAAAAGGAACATCTGAAATATAAATAAAGTTATAATAATAAGTATTACATGACCTGGCGGATAAGCCATGATGTTCCTTTTTATTTTTTAGTTAGCTAGCTAGGCCTTCAGCTAGGTATTCTACCAATGTAAGTAACCATTACATTACAAGGTAAAGGAGGTCTTAAAAAGACATTTATTTTTCATTTTATTAAATGTAAATCCTTTTAGAATTAACATTTTAAGACCTATTGACATAATTTTCCAAAAGGACCGGTTGGCAGCGGCCTACGCTGCGCTTGCCGGTCCGTGGTCTCCATTCCAGAACCTTCCAGCCCCATCGGCCATCTGTTCTGCGTGCTATGTGCCCTGCCCACTGCCACTTTAACTAGCTAATCTTGGGCTATGTCGGTGTCTTTCGTTCCTCTACGGATCTCCTCATTTCTGGTTCGATCACCTAGAGAAGCCCAGAGCATAGCCCTCTCCATAGCCCGTTGTGTTCGTACAATACATGTTGTTAAACTGAAATTTACATAGATATATGTTTTAATAACTTAAAAACATCATGATAATCAAATAATACAATTTACAGTAGTGTAACAATATATAAAGGGGTCTCGTATGCCAGTAATTCTGCGCCACAGTTTCCGCAACTTGCGGTGTCCCACCCACTAGATTCCAATAATGCGGATGAGGTTAGTTCATTAATCTGTGGTGGAGAACACAGACCTAGATCTGTGTAAGGAACCATTTAAATTATAGAACTAACTGTTGGATTTATATCGTTTGTAGATAGCAACGTACCGACTAATAATGTAGCCCAAAAGGTACCATTTCTTTCTAATGTTGGGTTAGATTTCATTTCAAGCAATGCGTGAAAGATTTGAGGATTAAATGAAACTATTTTACATTTTGGATTTTATTCTATTAAATTATTTTTTGTTTAAAACTATATAATAAAATTAAGTATACTTAGTATTAGATATAACTGTATTATTTTTAATTTTGTCAATTATAGTTCTCCGGCTTCTTATATGATCTTACCAAAAAATGTATAAGTACCAAAATTGATGGAAACTTCATTTCAAATAATTAGTTGTGACAATTTCTGTGTGACGTGATAATGCAATGATAAAATTTTACCCCCGCCTGTTCTCGGGTATAACTTAAAGTAACATTAAAGTATATTTATAAGAAAAGTTCTAGATAATTTTATTCTAAATAACTTTGTTTATTTTTTAAAATTAAATAACTTTATATATTAAACTACTATATGTACCTACTCGTACATATAGTAGTTTAATGTAAAATTGAAAATAAACGGGATCAAACAAAAACTCGCTTTGGAATTCAAAGAAATTCTTGGGTATACATCGGAAACTATCGATCATAAGAAAAAATTATATGAATCAAAATTATAGAAAACAACAAGTTTTCGTGTGAACATTGAAATAAATTTAGAGTAATTGTTCAATAAATAAAAATTGAGCCTTAAAATTAAAATGGCGGATGACGCAACGGATCGATTACCACGCAAAACAAAAATGTAGTCTGCCAGCGATCTTCCCTAACGAATTTCGAAGGAAAATTGCTATATTTTTTTTCAGGTTTGCACTTTTTTGAGCTATTTCGACTGGTCAATATCACTTTCAACGGTGCACTGATGTTCAACAATGTCGCGATATTATTTTTTCACACTTTTATGGTTTTCCAAATTTATATGCGGCTTATAATATTTGAATAACGTGATCCTCAATCCGGTAAGCGCCGTCAACGCTAACAACTGTCTGTCTGATATGTAATAAGCATGCTAATTACTAGCGTGTCAGTACCTTTAGTCTTATTATAAAACTATAACTTACCGAACCCGTCCGCTTATCTGGTGTTTAACATGTAAGTATTTAGGGTGTGTTTTATTATACGATAGTATATACCTATATAGACACTAAGTAGCAGTTGCTCATCAATAGCATGCTTTCGTGCTAGTAATGAGCATGACTATCAGTACCTTAATGCTCGTATTTATAAATCTACTAAAGTAAATGCATGACATAACCCCTCTGAGCTAAACAAATAGAGTAGCAAACTTCATTACCATGCGTCAAAAAAAGTGTAACCACTAGATAACCGCGACGACGTAGCTTTGAAACAAGTAAACAATTAAAGGAAACATATATCTATCTCGCTTACACAAGTAGCAGGAACATCACCGGCGCTGAGATTAGATAAAGATAGCAAAATTTACATGCAATGGCGGGTAGGTGTTGCCTACCGTATGAATTTTACCCAAAAAATAGTAAATAAAGATAAAATTTCTGTGTAATAAAATACATTTTCAAACCATTTAGTTATGTACTTATTTGTTATTGTGACGCAGTATAATGAAATAATTAAGACATTTTCTTCAATATTTTTATTATGCCTAGATACCAAAAAAACAAACTCCGCTATGAAGCATCATTTTCGATTACAATTGCCGTTTAGGCTCTTTTTTGTTAGTTTGAGTGAACAATTTTTTCCATCAATTGAACTGTTTTCATTTGTGAAATTTAGCTCTATTTCTTCTTCTTCACTCAACATACGTTTATTTTCTTTGCGATATATTTTTATTATTCTTAGTATTCCAGTGGCTACAATTTATAAACGGTGAATATTTTTTCTCATTTTGCTCTTTTGCGGTGTTTCAGTTATTTCATCTATCTTTTCATCGGTTTCCACAGCATATACATGCATATCAGAGTCATCCTGAAAAATATACATTATATTGTAGTCGAAAGAGTACTATAACACTTAATAATAAGTTAATAATAGCAATTCATTGTACTACGCAATTCAGTTAGAGTCGTATTAAAACAGTTTGATGTTAACCGACTTCAAAAAATTAGGTTTCTCAATTCGACCATATATTTATTTTTTATGTGCGTTCGCGGATAACTTCGTTGTTTATAAACCGATTTTAATGATTATTTTTGTTTGATAGAGTATACTTCTGTGGTGGTACCATATAAAATTTCATCAAATTCGGTCAAGCAGTTTTTGAGTTATACTTCAATAACTAAAAAGTGTTAGGCAAAGTCACTAAAAAGGGTGGGAAAATTAAAACATGTATTACTAAATCATAATAATGCAAAAGTATTTGAAATAATTTATTCGAAACGAAGTAACTTATTGCATAAATTTCGAATTCTCCTATTAATGTGGGAAAACCAAAAAGATGTTTTAGTGGTAACACTAAAAGTAAATTACTATATTCGGTGTTTTATTTCAGTCTATGTGTTATTCATGTAAATATAATTGCATAAACAGTAAACTTACTTGTGAAAAGTTATTCCGCTTGATTAATTATGTTTTTTTTTTACCTTGAATCGCACTCTTTCACTGCGCATTTAACCATTTTGGAAATCTTTTTTGTATCTTGTCACTCAGTTGTCATCTCGCTGAGCACTGCTGAGCACTGAACTGATGCTAGCTAGACATATGGTTGTGGCCATATGTGAAGTGGCAACGATCTAGCGCGGTAATTACTGATCTAGTGTAACATATAAATCAATGCATAACCCTATCAAGATTGGATGTATCTTTTTACACTTTTATTAGGTTGATGTAATGGGATTTTAATTTTGACAGCGTATTAGATCCTTCACAGTTCAGACTTGTGTGCTAATGTCATTTTTATACAACTTCACTTTTTTAATAAGAAAGAAAAACTAACGTGTTCTCAACGCTTTTAAGCTACGGCTTAAGTAAAGGAAGTGGTGATTATTACTCGGCTAGCAATTATTTCTTAGCCGAGTAATAATCACCATTTCCTTTAGATTTCGTTAAGCTAGAAAGCTTTTGATAGTTCTAACCATAGATATATGTAAAAATTATGTGGTTCTAACTTCAGGCAAATTCTAGTCTATAGAATTTATAAATACGGCTGTAAAATAGTGTCCAAATACAGCCACATGAGTACACGTAGGTATGAAGTGCATTGTGCTTCTGTATAATGTTGTTTAGTTTTGAAATGAAACTTAAGTTTATTTTCACGTTCATAAACGAGCTCGCGCAGTTGCAACCACCCATTGTGAGAGCAAAATATTATTTAAGCACAGTAGAACTAATGCACAATACCTGCGCAAAGTGGAAGCACCTTCAGGAAGTTCCAAAGTTCTTGTATAAAAGCATTTGCTTCGGGATATACCTGCGCGACGAGTGCAACAAATAAATACGCAACTTTTGTTCCGACAAATGTGTAGCTCGTGTTACTAAACACACATTTATATGTGTAATTGTGATGTATGCCTTATGCTTAAATTCGCATAAATCTTTTACTGTACACGTTAACACGTTATTATTATTTTTATTAATTGGTTCACCAAACTGGTCATACACTCTTATCTTAGGAATAAATACATTTGCGATGTTAAATGCGATGAATGCACAACCTTCTAGAGGTAAACACAGCATGCTAATCTTATTATATATATATATTATTAATTAACTTAATATATAAATATCTTGGAGTTATTACACTGCCTGCATCGTGTTGTTTTGCGGATTTCAGAAATGATCTCAAATAAGTAAGTGTAAGGTAATAATTTCAATATATAACACAGGACTGTGGTAGGGAACTTCAGGTGTCCGGTTGGATAGCTATCACCCTCAAATATGAATATCTGTCGCTTATAGCATCTGAAAGTGTGTTCCGGCAGGTCTAGTGTGATACCACCGCATCTCCACTGACCATCAAGTAAGATAGTGGTCTAACACTAGCCTATCAAGTGTTTAAAAACCTTTAAGGCTGAAAGTCAACTCATAACAACTTCAGGCATTACGCAAGTACGCGCTTATAATAGTAGGTTTTCCACCGAGGGAGTAAAGCAGTGTCTTACATCACGGGCAGTGTATTGGACCTTGAGCGTAACGAAGACTCTAGAGTTTATCCCTGAGCGCAGCGAGTGGTTTAATATTTGACGTAACGTAAGATTTAAATTTGAGTTATGTATATATATATAGTAATATACATTTGTCTAGTTATGGAGGGACAGAGTAATACTTTTATTAGGAACATTTTATGGAAGATGTTCATTTATTATCTACTAATAACCCGTCTCTTGTTTGAAATATATTTAAATCGCACCTTTTTTCTTTTGTTTTTCTGTGTGTTGTCTGTGGTCTTAATGTCTTTCTTTGCGGAGAATGGGAATGGGCTTCATTTTGACATTTGAATCCCATTCTGGTTGAAATCCTGCAAGCTTATTGGCTGGAACCATCAATGGGAGTGAGAATGAAGTGACATTTCATTCTCATTCTAGTTAGACAATAGGCTGTTCAGTTTTAGAATAAACTCTGTTCACAATGCCCGTATCTACTCCATACTAAGGATTTTCCTGAAAATTTTAATAACCAAGACTCCAAATCACTTTATTCCCTTGAGAGTTTCATACAAATTACATCCCTGTGGATGCAATGCCTTGTTTTACGTCGTGTTTGCGTGATATGTAATTGGACATTGTCGAGCAGGTGGTATGAGTAGTTTGTAAAAGTAGATAGATCGATTTTTAAAAAGACACACCAAGAAACTCAATGTCCAAATTGTTTTCTAAATGTTTTTTCATTCTCTTATATTAAAATATTTTATGATATAAGTAAAAGATAGCCACTGAGCAGATTTAGGATATTTCAATTCCAAAGTTGCTTGAACTAATAATGATCTATCTCAAATAAAGTAAGCTTTTTAAAGCGTTTTTTTTTTTTTTATATATTTTATAGTATTACTTTTTAAAGCTCTAACGCCTGCTTTAGCGATCTCAATCATTCACCTCGGACGGGATGTGAACTTTTCTCTCTATAATTTTCAATCTTTTTCAGATAGGCTATATTGAGTTGAAGCTTCTGAGCAAGCAGTT
Organism: Selenia dentaria; assembly: GCA_917880725.1. Lineage (NCBI taxonomy): Eukaryota > Metazoa > Arthropoda > Insecta > Lepidoptera > Geometridae > Selenia > Selenia dentaria. The sequence continues at coordinate 7,822,457 of OU862882.1, read as the reverse complement.
TGAGCTTCATATCGTCTCTAAACTCTAGGCTCTATGACTGCCGCGCCTGCGGCTGCGTGCAATAAGGCTATCGCGATCCCTCGGGAACTAACCGATGAATCAGTACCCTATGTGATTTTGCTGAGTATAAGCTACTTATCTTCATTCCAAATTTGATTACTAGTAGTTCTGCGAACAGTAGACCTCGCGAACACTTAGTCTTATGTCCCCTATAAGAATGACTTATTCTGTGGAGACGTGTTACATGTACGGATAGCTTGTGCTTATTCCGCGTTGATGGAATGAACATCACTTCTTTTTTCAAAACTTTCATGTTTTTCATGACATATACATTTGCATAGATAAATTGAGAGACAACAGTTCAAATGTTTATATCTTTAAACTTCTGTCTAGGGAACCTCTGGTAGCTAAACTGTAGATAGCTCGTATTGCCCTTTTTCGCAGTATGAAAATAGAATTAAGATCTGCAGAACATCCCCAGAGAAGTATGCCATAAGTCATAACGCTATGAAAATAACTAAAATAAACTATTCTAGCTGTGTCTACATCAGTTAATAGTCTAAATGTTAAAACAGCATAAGCCGCTGAACTGAGTCTACTAGACATTTTTTTTATCACCGGGTAGGTACAATTTTTTTTATTAAATACATGCATACCAAGTTCCTTCAAGATTGGTTGAAAAATGCAACTTGTGCAGGAAGACAAACAAACAAGCTAACAAGTATACAGACAGATGAAAGTCAAATGGGTCAGTTAAAGCAGAGACGCTTCGCTCACTCGGTCAATTAGCCGCCAAGACATTTCAACACTGCAAACATACACATTTATTACATTAAAATATAGAAGGAAGTAACACAGGATAGTATGACAAAGATAGTTTAATATTGAATCCACAATCAATATGGGCACTATGTGAAAGGTTGTGTTTTGTATCTTTTAAAGGCTCAAAGTATTTGTTACAGTTTCAATTACTCTAATCCTTGTTCTTAAACCTTCTAAAATCTATTTCTAATATACCAAATATTTGTGATTTAAAATGTGTCAAAGTTAAATGGAGTTATTTAATAAATATAAAGGTAAATTAGTTAGCTCATCATCTAAAATTCAAAACTGAATGCTTTAGACTACGTTACTTGCAGAGGTAGCCGAGTAGTTTACCTGATTGCACCACCTGACTACATGTTGGACACAAAAGTACTACAAGGTCATTTAATAAGAAAATAAGTATGTATATATAAGAGTGGTAATTATATGTCAAAAAGAAAACCCGCTTTATACTCCGAGGTTATCATTCGAAAAAATCTCATATTATGAACTATATCATTATAACTTTAAAATAAATGTAATATATTTCATACATCACGTCACGTTTTATCAGATGTACCTTTTGCGGAACACCCTGCCAATAATTGCCCGAAAAAGCGATTTGTGAAGTGCCCCGTGCCCTAGCTCCCGCCATTTTAATTACCTTCTTAGAAACTCATAATCATAGCTTTAACTATAGTAAAAGTATATTTTGAACTAAGATTTTGAATTTATTTCAAGCTAATAAAGAAAATAATTGCTGTCCTATTTTTTTATTAAATTATCAAATAAATTGAAGTTTAATAGCGTCTTCCGAAAACATCGAGGTAGGTACGTAATTTTTTTATAGCGTCGTCGGTGCGAAATTCGGGTTTCGACAATAAAGATTGGCTAGTAGGGTTGTCAGTATTTCAGGATTAGCCGGGACATGATTTTTTCTTCTTAGATATATCAATATTATGTATGTGCTAGAAACGTCATGAATATTATTAGCTTATTTATTACTTGTGTCGTGGGAAGCCGATGGATGCAAGTCCTTCACTGTGGCATACAAACCGGAAAGCCTATTTTCAACGCTTGGAATTGGGATCTGTTGTTTGGATTAACATTTATCGTTTTACATGCATTACGGCTTTATTTTAGTTATGCGTCATGTAACTTATTTGTATTTGTTTAATCAATAGTATTAGATAGTTAAAATAACAGCAAACAGTTAAAAGTTAAAACAAAAACAATTAGAACAAAGCTCCAAGCAAAATTACATACATAAAGTCACGCATGTTTCCATGTGATACGAAAGGTAGAGTTCACGACACAGCCCTAGTTTTGGATTTATTTGTCCCAGTCCTCGATTCCGGGTGGACCATTAGGCACACCCGCTACACGGCGAGATCTTGTTTTTAGAAATCTTCCGATGGTCCTTGACAGCTTTATTTTATTGTAATGCCGACAGGCTGTCGATGGATCCGTCTAAATTTCATGATGCGGGAGCGGAAAGCGGGCTATTCATTGTGAAGTGACATAAAAGAGAAAAATGTCTTAAACGTTCAAATTCAAATTCAAATTCAAAATTATTTATTGCCAGTTGTAGGTAGGTAAAGGTATTACAAGTAGGTATAATTACAAATGTTCAACTTACCCCTATAGAGGTGTGCAACGTTCAAAACAAAATCTACATATATTTACATTTACAATAACCTTACCAAACAATATCTCCTTTATTTAAATAAAATACATTATCTACGTAAAATCCATACATAAAAAGGAAAAAGAAAAAAAAGCAACATTATTAAATTAAATTATTTAGAATATTAAGAAACAAATGTCAAATGCAGGTAACAAAATGTATACATGTCGCAATGGTTATAATTTACTAGTCATTATTGAATATGTCAGAATAATAATAAGTTATAAAAGCAGCATAACTGAATACAAGAAATATAGTAAAAGTAAAGTTAATTCATAATATTTAATGGAAAAGTTACAATATTTTATAATAAACCAATACTACAACATTTTATAATTCAAAAATTCATTCCCACTAGTAGTAGTAAGTTTTACCTATAAGATTGTTTTCCAAAGTAACTTTAAATTTATTTACGGTGGTACAATCTAGCGCAGTCTTTGGCAATTTTTTTAAAAACATTGCTCTGCGATGCATGTAATGTAGTTTGATATACATGGAGAGAGTACCTAGACATCTTCCATTCTATACTTATCTCGGGACAATTAAGATTTTGGTAGTAGGAGCTGTGGAACTTTTTATGAATGAGCTCGTCAACGTACTGCCACAACCTTCATTCTAAATTCCATGTCAATTCAGTCAGCGCTTTCAGTTAGAAAAAGAAACTGGCACACACTCAATCTATAACACACTTTCGCATTTATGGATATTAGTGTGATTTACAGACGAAAAAAACAGTGAAAAATACAGCCCGAAAAGACAATATCTTTGGCACTTAAATGATATCTTACCTGAGAAAAATATTTTCGTATGCTTGCGAGTCATATGCCGTAGTCATCATTGCTTACGTAGATGTGATTATTTAAATTTAGATGGCATTTATACTCATAAAGATTTGTCTGTGTATAAAAATGAGAGAGTAACGTTTCGTATAATTGCCGATTTACCGTGTTATACATAATGACTTCATTTTTCCATTTTACCAATTTATGCGGTAAACTATGCATTACAATAAGGTATATTTGAAGTTATGCTTACACCATTAAAACTCAGGGTAAGGTTATCTATAATTGCCCTCATAAAATATCCACGTCATCACCATCATATCAAATACAACATACGTCATTACTACGTAAGGGGGCGCAGTCAAAGTATTGACTTTCCCCACCATTGGAATGTGAATGGTTAGAAAAGGTAGGCATCATGTACAAGACACCGTCTTGGTCGGTACCACCGCTGTGCCCAGGTATTCAGCCCCGAAGCAATAGCGCGCCAGCATTACTGTATTAGGGTGTGAAGAAACACTGTGCAAGTGAAATTACTGTGTTTGACGAGCGTACTTAGTGCAGTGCAGTGTAAAACTACAGTTCTAAGCTCTAGATGGCACTGCAACTGTCATAGGCATTTGTAATGATTACCATTAGGTCCACAACTTGCCTGTTCCGTCATTCACATTCAGTCACATTTAAAGAAATTTAAAATCGATCATCTGCAGCCGTGTGATTCTCTAAGAGCAAACATCGTTGCATCTTTGACAACATCCGTGAAACAAATGACGAGATGACAAGAAACGTTGGAAGCCAACCTTATGTACAAGGGCGATATCTCATAAAGTATTTGACATCGGTGAGCTTGTCGACGAGCGCATCGACGAATGATTTGAGAATCGCACGGCTGAATAAAATCTTGATAAATGGCGCCTTTATGTCAGTTTTGACAACTCTAGTAAGCAGAAATGTTTGTAAGTTGCCGAGTGAAGCTGACAAAATAATAGCCCTGCAGGACTTACACCCTGGTTGGCACTGTTATTGTAGCAGAATTTGCACTGATAGGTATCAGACTATGTATAAAAAAAATGTAACACCAACATAAAATGGTCCTCTGTAGCCTGTGTTGACCACTGCAGGGTTCTCTATCCCGCAGCGGATGTCGAAAGTTGGCTTTATACCATTACATTGTCACGTTTAGATCTCTATTTAAAATTGAAAAGGGTCGCCTATTTATCTCTGGAGGACACATTTACATGGAAATTGAAAACTCGTATTATGTCAGGTTATCGGCTTCCATATCTCACCCAAATAGAGATACTGATAAGGAATAGTTAGAAAAGCATGTTTCAGTTTAGAAATAGATTCGAATAAAGTCGGTGGTACGATACTGATTCCTATACAAATAAGTAGTATATTATATGTGAAAGATTGTAATGATGTATATCTGCAATATTTGTTACCAAATATCAATGCTGAAAGACACCAAAAAATTTAAATTTCGTCACATTTAAATCACGGTAACTCTTTGAAGCCGTGTTTACGCTAGTACAAAGTATAGGTTCAAGGAGTTTAACATTTAAAAACGATCACACATTGTCGCGTGCGATTCTCTAAGAGTTGATTAATTAATTCATCGTTGCATCTTTGATAACATCCGTGAAACAAACGACCTTGAAAAAAGTACCTTCAAATTTTCACTAGTCACCCAAAATGTCACATTGAAACAAACAAAAGTACGAAGATGCTTTATTCTAGGTTCTTTATTTTTTTTATTTTTTTTGTTCTTTTATGACTCCTAGGTATCAACTGATTGTATACGAGTAAGCATATGGCAAGGCGAATGCCCGCAGTGTTACTTACGAAAGCCGTTTTTCCCGATCCCGTGGGAGTTTTAGGTTTTCCTTTTTTGACGGGCACGTTTTAGCGAGCACTTTTGAAGCCATAGAAAAAATGTGGATCGAATTCCAAGTGCAAAGTTTTTGTGGTTTTGTTTCGTAGTTCCGTGTTATATGTATTCGTACCTGGATAAAAATTGTACTGTTTTATATCCACATCCCAATATGATTTCAAAATGACTGACTAAGAGACAGTAAAAGACTCGCTCGCTATTACATGAGGTAGATTTTCTGTAATGAGACTAAAAAGTCGACTAGAAAATGTGCCTGATTTATTTCTGTTGGATTTCTTCGGGGATATCAAGACATGTTTATACCAAATTCTTTTCCTTTAGGTTGTGCTTCTCCACTCATCCAAGTTGCCAGTCAGCTTCATGAATTTCTCTATAACTTGTGTCATCCGAAACAGCTGTTCAACATATTACCAGTTTTGTTATAAAATTATAACAGTTATTTATTAATCTGTGGTGAACTCAGATATTTGGCAATCATGACTTTACCTGTAGTCTATCATGAACAGAAAGATAAGGCACATTATGTTATTTCTTGGCGATATACGATAGTTCGCTTTCGCAGATGCGATGCGTCCTATTTATCAAAGGAATGACAAAATTTTAAATATTTTTATTAATTTTATAACGCACTCTCAGCCTGTAGCTAGAGCACGTAGCTTTAAAGCTTTAAAGGTTTGACATACCTACCTTTTTAAAAATGCTTATATACTATAACATACTAAATACTATGTTTAGGAATGAAAGATACTGTTTTATCAATCAGGTATTGCGAACTTGCTGGTGGCACTGCAACCTCATCATTGCTACCAGCTATAGCAAAAGACACTAAGCAAATGAAATTACCAAGCAAATGATTCCGAAGAAGTATTTTACTGGTGATGCAAAGTTGTAACTTTCCATTAGGAGAATGACTTATCTGTTCTGTTCACTTGGTTTTTATAAAATAAACTCCTCAAATAAACATAACCTGTAAATTATCCTCTACCTACACGAGGAGCTTAAAGCAACGTGAAAGGTATGATTCAAGCGAGCGATCACATAATGTTATTGGTTTCCTCTCGTACGCTCTAGGCGAAGATGACATCGAGATCGGATCGTCTACATGAACGTATTGACGTCGTCATGTTACTGAAATATATATCTTTTTCAGTTGGAAGAGCATCGTATATGTTACGAGTAATGCTAGAAGAACAATTACACTTAGGTTATAACTAGGGTTTCTTTAAATACGAATAATAACTGAATAAGTTAGTGTAATATGCCGTGTTTACCCTACTCTTTATATGTACACCTAGGTTTAACGACTACTGCCTGAATACTGTTAGGTAGATAGGATTAGCTATCAAATAATCATAATTTGTCATTTTGAAATGTTATTTTAATTCATTTATTTTATTATATGTATTATATATCTGTCAAGCACGAAATTAATGCAGAATACGATGTAGACCGACAATGTTCACTTACAATGAGGAAACTTTTACCTAATATATAATTTGGTGTGAACTAATTTATATATTATTTAAAAGTTTATTCTTCACTAACTTTACAATAACAGCCAACAAACAAATAAATATTGTTATTCGAATTTTCGGGTATGCTAATGCTAGGCAACAAATTCAACCAACATTCTTGAGCGCCTTTTCGAACCCCATATCACAAAGAGAGAGAGAGTACCAAAAAAATTCAAAGTCCACTTGCAACTATGTAATGTTTAACGGCCGTATTTATAAACGTTGCATATAAAGTACCTAGAAAGTCCGAGCTTTGTCCGGTTTTTTTTGAGTATCCTGACCTGCAGGTCTGATTGTTTGATGACGAATTTCTTCAAGGTGTTCTTGAGATGAGTCGCGGCAAAACACTCGTTGGCTTAGTGCTTAACAACGCCATCTATTGTCAAGTACCTTTAGTGTTACTGTGTCGGTAAGACAGTTGGGTGTAGCAGTTTTGCAATGCCTGAAAAAACGGATAAAACGACGTTCTAAAAATGAAACCTAGCTAGATCGATTTATCGTCCCCGAAACCCACTCTATACTAAATGTCATGAAAATCAATGGAGCAGTTTCCGAGATCCAGATTCCACCCTGTATATGTCCATATACAGGATGGAATTTTGTAATGCTACCTGAAGGAAATTAGGTACTCTTAATACTGTAGATAGAAAATTTTACTCAAAGAAAACATTCCTTTATTTTTGAAAAGAAAGAAAACTGCATTCAAAGTTTTTCGAAAATTCGCTTAACACACCCGGGAATCGAACCGACTAAAATCTGTAAGAATCACAACACCCTCTACTTTTATTGCATCAATCGTTAGGGTAAATTATAAGGATGCAATCTCTCTAACAAACTTGATCAATTAAATGAAAGGAAAACCATGAAATCTTAAAATATTTTATTTACTTACAAATAATGGTTAACTAACTAATTATTTGCTCAAAATGGGCTCCATTTTCTTGGATACACAAATTTATTCTTCTAACTAATTCATTTTTAGTCCCACTCGACCGATCTTGTGCGGCCTGCATCCAACGGCTCCCAATGTCATCTTTCCGCCTAGTGGAAGCATTGAATTTAAAAGCCCTGATTTCATTGTTTTCCTTTCATTTAATTGATCAAGTTCGTTAGAGAGATTACATCCTTATAATTGACCCTAACGATCAATGCAATAAAAGTAGAGGGTGTAATTCTTACAGATTTTAGTCGGTTCGATTCCCGGGTGTGACAAACGAATTTTCGAAAATCTTTGAATGCAGTTTTCTTTCTTAAAAAAATAAAGGAATCTTTGATCTTTGAGTAAAATTTTCTATATGCGGTATTAAGAGTATTTTACCTTCAGGTGGCATTACAAAATTCCAACCTGTATAAGTACATAATATATATATACAAGAATTGCTAGTTCAAAGGTTTAAGATAACGTTATTTAGTACTGCGATATACTAGAAAACTGTTCTGTGATATACTAGATGACGTTATTGAAATTTATGCAGCGCTTTATGTGAGGCCGTACATCATCAAGTTAAGCGTTCACGTTGCTGACCGCGTTCACTTGCATTCTGACGGAACACTTACGCCCTTACTAATAAACGTTGCGTAAACATATACTAGACGTAACATCTTTTGTCTTGCTTTCACGCGTGCCAATTACTGTAAGCGAAAGATTGAGATGGATGATTTAACTATTCCTGGTATAGCCAAGTTTATTAGTAAGGCTGCTATTCTATACCAGCTTATATTAATGTTGTACCAAACCTATTCGATGACCTCTACTTCACTGAAATTGATCGTGTTTTCAACTTCTGTAATTGAACAGTAAAACTTAAGTTCGAATTTGTTACTGCTAAAGTTAAATTGGAACTCAGAGATTGCTACAAAGCGTTTGAGCAATAAAGAAATTAAACGTTGATTGGAATTGGGTATCGTCGGTAAATTAAAAGTAAATTTCGATATAATTTGTCATCGATACCCGCACTTGTTTTGGTATATTTAAGTTATTCTCAAAAAATCTGTTATATGCTTGCAACGCGTTGTAGTTGTTTTTAATTAGTCCTTGACTTGATATTTGTTTAATTATACTTGTAAAAATAGCCCCAACGCTTTACTGCAACACTCTAATATAAAGCAATATTGTCGTCTAAGTTTGGATGATTTCATATAATATACCATGCACACTAAGAAAATTTACAAAATGTACATCCATGCCGCGTTTTGAACTGCAAATTCAATGACCACGTTAGCAGTTCTAACATGTTCAATTAGAAGGTACTGCTAAGTCAGAAAACATGCCACAGTATTTTTAAAGTGTATGCAAGTGTATACAGCTATAAAAATAAAGGTTGCGTTTTGTGAGAGAAATTTCGGTATACCTACCCTTCACGGTGAGGTTAAGGTACAGAGGTACACAAGGTAAGGTAAATAGGGGCTCTTTCTACCTACCTACAATCATCAATCCATACAGATTTATGAAACAATGCAACCTATTTACGTAATTCATAATATAATTTCACCGTTCATCAATATAAAATTAAGATAAAGATACATCTAAAACTGGCGTACAAAATATAGGATGAGATCGACGATTTCTAAAGTTATACACAGTTTTTTTTCTCATTTAATCACAATATAAACAAAATTTGAAAAAAATCTGATTCACTAATACATGTCAAAATTATCCGAGAAAACACAAATATATCAAATAACAATTAAAATTAATTGTCATTAAAAAAGTCGGCTATGCAGTATTAGTATCTACTTTTTAAATAAGATTTGCTTTTTGAAAATTCTAGTGACTTTGATACATATTTATTTGATATCAAAACCGACTTTACTCGCGTAATTAGCGTAGGTCGATAACGTCGGCTAATTACGGGAGTAAAGTCGATTTTGATAAAACAAAGATTTTTATTATTCGCTGTTTAAACAAATTAAGAGACAGATTTTAAGGTGTTCGGGAATCCTATATTATATATTAGAACTAATGCATATAATTACGCATCATTCATCTGAATTGAAATCACATATACTTACATGTATTTTTATTGACTTCTAAACTTCTAATTATTTTTTCACACTATACCTGCTCAAAAACTTCGATCTATAGATCAAGTTATAGACCTGTAAAGTTTTACTGAATATAATTATAACACGGTATTTGTATTCGAATTCTGTTTAAAAAAAACTTATCGTCTAAAGTATATAAGTATAAAACTACACTAACCAAAGCTTGGTATTCCACAGTGTGTTTGTGTAATAATCTATTTAAACCAACAAATCTACAGAATCTGCCAAAGAATCACTATAATATACGTGATAAAATAGTCACTGTTCAGGTTGTTTAATCGAGATCAGTCAGTATGAGAAGTCGGATACGAGTATATGATATAAATAACACTATATAATGAACAAGTACCAATAACTGAAGATTTTAACTTAATAATTGACGTATTGCTTTCTTATTGCACTTGCCTGTGTCTGTTATAGTTCAGCTGTGCTGTTCTTAGCCCAGTTGAATTAGCTCAAAAAAGGGAAATTGAAAATATACAATAAAAAATAAAAATATTACAATGATAATATTTTACCCCCACCCTCAGGCAAAAATCGATCCAATGAAAAATTAATAAGAAAAAAAATGTAGATAATTTAATTCTCTACAACTTTGTTTATCACAATTTTTCATGTAATTGATAATAAACGTGTTGTTAATCATACAAAAATTCACCCCCTTTTCAGTATAAATCTATATATTCGGTATATTTAATATTGATCCTAGGGAAAAAATATTAGAACCAAAACTGTAGGTAGTTAAATTTACAACAACATTTTTAATAACCATTTTTCATGTAAATTTGAAAAAAAAAAACGAGTTATACAAGGTGACGGATGACGCAACGGATCGATTACCACGCAAAACAAAATTCAGACTGCCTTCCCCAATGAATTGCTACATAATTTTTTTTCCGGTCCAAATCCTAATTCGACTGGGCTATCTCTAATGGTGCCTCTACACGCTCGTTTCGGGGTATCTCGTCACGTCGCTCGTCGAGTAAACGAGAGCATACCGTGTACACGCTCGTTGTGTTATTTGAACTCCGGACGCCGCGCCGTATAGAGCGCTCGTATGGCAAGATATAATTACGGAATGGTTAGATTTAACCGTGAATTCTGTGAATCTACAAAATAAAACGTACCCGATATGCAAACACACCTATATGAGAAACTAGCAGTTACGCGCGACTTCGGCCGCATTTATATGAAACCAAATTTACTATAATAAGAAAAATCCATGATAAAAAAGAAGGTGGTACATGATTTCTATTTACCGTAACAGAACCTATATATATTTTAACAATCTAACGTTTATATATATAATAATTACCAAATAAGTAAGTATTAGTAATTTATTTTATAATAGTTTTTTTCAAAGGAAAAAACGGTATTATATTCAGTTCTATGTTTATGTCTAGAAGTAACATGGCAGATAATGTGTGCTGCATGTACGTCTTCAGGTTAACGCAATTGGCGGGCAACTAAACGGACGAGTGTGTACACGCACGCGCTTTCGTTTTGCTCGCGAGACCCTTCGACTCGCCCGCAAAATACCGACACGCTTCCGAGAACCAAGTCACGACGCGACACTACGAGGGAACCATATACACGCTCGTACTCGGCCTGTCTCGGAGTGTCTCGACGAACGTGTTAACGCACCATACCATAAGAGCAAACAACGTTGCATCTTTGACAACATTTGTGAAACATTGGCGATATCAAAGGAACGTTGGACAAACAACCTTGTCAACAAGGACTATATCTCTTATTTGATATCGGACGAGCTCGTCGACGATTGCAACGACGAATAATTCCTTAGAGAATCAGACGGCTGATTTCTCCGCATACTGACTGGTCTCAGCGGAAATACTTAGCCTTACTCCACTGTATTCCTTCTTCTAATTCTTCTATACCTTAGCTTATTCTGTGACCTTACCTTATCCTGTATAACTACTTTCTTGCATAAAAACTTTAAAGACACAAATCAAATCGAAGAGTTTGTATTTCCACAACTGAGCTGATTGATGTATTCAACATCAATATAGGCGACTTTATTGTGGGAACAGGAGTCGTCGTAAATGTGGTTTAGTTATATCATTCAAGATGATTTAAAAAGAATGCCAAAAAGTTGTGCAAACGAGGCATAGGGGGGCAAAATCGCTCCCGCTATGTTCTGAAGCCAAAAGTCGTTTTCCGAATAATTATGTGTGATGAAAAGGAAATTCCTGGTGGCTTAAGTTCAACAACAATAAAATTCCATACAATTTTGCAGGCGCCTTTCCGAGTAGACCAGCAAACCGACTGTGTTTAGAGAAAATTGTCAAAATCTCGTAATGACAACATTAACATTAACAACCAAGCATTTTGAGTAATAACTTATACATCACATCTCTGTTATGCACTGTATTTAATTTATTATTGTTCGAAAAATATTATACTTGAAGGAATAAACCATTAACAATGAATCAAATTTAGCGAAAATAATGCATACCGTAATATTTTGATGCCACAGGACAGGATGTAAACAAATCATCCCAAACAATACACGAATACGCGTAAAAAGGTTGAAATTTACATTCCAAACGAACTGGAGTGAATTAGTTCCAACCAAAGCAATTTACCTACAGCTGTTAAATATTGCGACAACACGAATGGCATAAGTACTGGTTTAGAGATATTAAATGAACTTTTTAGAGGGTAGAGTTCTGCTCTGCTGCTAAAATAACTCGTTAAAGTTATTTTCTTCATATAGATGGCTATTATTTGCTAGTGCAGGTGCTCAGCGGTAAGCCAGAGTTGGAAATGATTGTGGCCAGATTGAGTTGGCTCAGCGATTCTCTTTTCTTTATTAGGACAGAAGTACCTACGTTAGGTCATTTACGAGTTCTCTTTTTAAAGATAGATATTTTGCAGAAAATCGATGCAAATGCTGTGATTCAAATACATAATAAGTTACACAGTGAAAGGGGGATGAGAATTTACCGCTGCTGGACATTTGCGTTGAGCCTTTTTACTAACTGTCCAGCACAATTAGGTATACAACTTAACTCGTGACAAGCAGTTTAATCCTTTCTATACTGTGATAAATAAAACAAAAGATTTATGAATGAAACTGACGTATATTTACGTCTCTGGGACGCAAAGGGTTAAATATTTTTATTTTCTAATCAAATCAATTAACAATGTAGTGAGTATTAACTTTCAATTTGAGGTACCTACGGTAGAAGTTTGGTACGCACGAGGCTCTGCCACCAAGTGTAGGTCACCTCCACCCACCGATTATCCAGCCTTTGCCTCTGCCACCAAAACCATTAATATACCCCCTCCTCTCAGTACCATAAAAATATACTCAGAGAATAAACGAGTGTAAGCTCTCTCCTGACCTTTAGTTCATTATATCTTAAATTAAATTTACGGTACCCACCGGGCCACCTGCACTTAATTGTATCAGTTACGTAACTATGCTTCACCACACCCATTCAGGTTGTTCACTAGTTCAACGCTCGTTAATGACCTGGAATAGAGCTGAGCAATCAAGTGCAACTCCTTCGACTAGATAAATCTACAGCGAACAGCTCCTTGGTGAATCAGAGCCGTAGTACGAGTAGGAATGTTATTACAATAGCTGTAGGGGATAAAGTTCGAGATGGTATTCAGACGTAGAGACAAACTAACGAACTTGTTACTGCGAGAGCTGGGAACGAACAGCTCAGCCTTGCTAGGGGTAATGAACCCAGATTGCCGCTCTCTATGCTGCGTCTAGCCGCACTTGAGACGTTTAGATGACTTTCCCAGATATCTGAGGCTAAAACCAGATTCTTTATAGATAGCTCATGAAATTTTTGTCTCTGTCAAACATAATAGGACTAGCTTTTTAAAAATCATATTATTATTTTAAACAGAAGTTTTCCTATTTACTAACTTTATGTAAATTTATTTAACACTAGAGACGTATTCTTCAAACCAAGAAGCTTGTAGATATGTTGATATGTACTCGAGGTTTCGCTATTTTACATACCCATATTGGAGCAGTTGAAATAGTTAAATCTCGACAGTGCTACACAGCGCATCGTATAAACCAGCGCAGTTCACTGAAACGAACACCCTTCACAATTATATCTCCTTAAAATGTTCATAAGCGTAGCTCTGAGACATTATGATCCCTCTGTAGATACCGGTAGATCGACGCTTAAGCATGGGTGGCAACAGAGCAATAGGGTAGATCGACGCTTAGGCATGGGTGGCAACAGAGCAATAGGATTGCAGACACTTCCGCAAAGAGCTGAGTGACATCTGTAAACGGGGTCGTAATGTACCTGGTGTTTGTGACATATGAAATCAGATACTTGTTACGCTGTAAATTGTTCGAACAGACGATATACCATCTATCTTATGAGTTAGACAATCGCTGCTTTCGCCAAAGGATAGAAATCCACTAAGAGCTACTGGTGTCTAAATGATTCATGAGAACACATTTGTGCCATGAAGATCAGCGATAGCAATACGTTGTGTCCAAAGCACAGATGATACATAGTGCTTTTTGTATGTCTATATTCGACAAGGCTGTCGTTATGTCAAGAGAAATCTTGATATCTGAGCACTATCCATAAGGCTAAAAAATTCATCATCGTCTACACATGAACAGAGATAGAATGGTTCGAATTTTTTACTTGCTCATAAAAGATTCCTTCACTGGTGACGACAGGTTCGTCTTATTTTTTATATTAACCACATTTAGATAGCGGTTTTTTAGATGTCTAAACAACTTCAAACCCAGTAGTTGTACTTTAAATTTGTGTGTTCTATCAGTAACAATCAGTAATACATTAATAGTAAGTATATTAAAAATATGAAAATATGTTTGTCGGTTAATTGGTTGATTGTACATAATCCATGTTTATACTACAAAACCGATGTGTTGTGTTGTCTGAACTGAAACGTGACACTGAGATAGCTATAGGATATTTTTATGCCGGAAAAAAAGTTTGTATGCACGTCTCCAGAGCCGCGGGACGTAGCCTCATACACATGTAAAAATCATTATTTAACAAAAAACATAATGATATTTTACTGTTTTCAAATGCAAAATTTATTATTAGGATGGAAAATTGTCTGTATACAATTCCCATATTAATCAAAGTTTGATTAATAACTCATTGGCCATCGATAAAACTCATTGCACTGTATTATTGCACAAATCCGTTCACATAACCGCTTGTTCATGTTTCCCAGAAATATTCGTTTGAAATCACTCAATATCGTAATTGAAGTACAAACTAGCAATTCGTCTATTTCTCTCAAAACATCTGTTCGCGGGAAATAAATACCAACATATACCGAGAAAATGTAACTACTTTGCTAACGGGTTCGAATTATACGCAGCTACATAAAACTTGTAAATTATTATAAATATTCAGTAGATCTCTTCGGTGTAAGAGGGAGAAATTTCAATTTCCTGTGAAGGCGGAGACTACCTATGCGTAACAAGGCAGTGGATTATCCTCAGGCCGGGCTGCGTAAATTGGATAATTTCAGACGGAACCAAGCGACCCTATGCCTGCACACGATTCATTTCCCAATAAATTAATAAATACCGGGGATTTCTTTGTTCGGCCAACTGAAAATGATCTTTGGACTGTGATGTAATTTGACTGTAATGAACGTATAAGCACCAGTACCCTCGTACTTCTAGGAATTGTATTTTTTCAAAGGACTTCCTGAAATCGGAGGTCAAGGGATTAAATTAGTCTGTACGTCACAATATAGAGATATCTAAACAAGACACAAGGAGCGAAGGAAGGCAAAATTTTACATTACACCGTAAGGAACTTTCTTGCTACCCTTTGCATAGGTATTTATTGTAAAGAAAAAATAGATTTAAAAGCTGCATCTGTGATTACTATTAGTGGCATGCTTAATGTGTAACTTAATATTATTCTAGAATATCGAATTTAAGAACCATGAAACCTTCTCTAAATCTGTCTAAATTTTCCATTGCGCTCCGTTCATATTCATCAGAGGCAGTAGCGCGATCGAGTATTTTTGCGCAAGAATGTTGTATAGTATTGAGATGGGGTCGAATATGTTGGTTTGTTTTAAATTTAAGCACCAAAATAGTGATTAAAAGCATTTTATTAACTGATTTCATTGAATAAAATAAGCTTTGTAGAGGGGGGAATCAAACGATTTATTTATCTCCACCCATACCCACACAACAAATTAATTGCCTACTAAGTTAGTAAATATATTTATTTGTTATGTAAGACATATGAATAGCTTTGGTACTGCATTTACTAACTGAGATGGAATGTTTCGAATAGTTAAACTTGTTTATTTTGCACTCACAATACTTGAGTTTCTTTTACGCGAAATTAGGAATACAATATCTAGACGAACAGAGAAGCACATCAGCAGACTGATATTCTCGCTACCACTGAGCTAAACAAAACATATAAATCTATGTTTGCTACATTATCTAGTTATTTCAACCCAAAAAGGGCGTGAGAAGAAAAAGTCTCACTTCTGAAAAAAGTATTTTTATCCCACGTTACTTACCTATTCGGGATGAAACCTAGAAAAAGACCTTAGCTTCGTGATTTTCTTTATCCGTTGACTCACTATCTAAGAGCCTACGACTTATGTGATATCCGAACAATGCTGCGCAGTGAACTGAGCGACAACGTCGGCAAGTTACAATCATAAAACATCACAGATATAGTGCCTTTAGCGTTATGACAGCTTCGTATTATCTTGTTATGATCTGCATGTAATGATTTCCTGAAAAGTTTGGGTAACGGATGGGTGAGGATAATAAGTATGTAATGGAATATGTGCGTGCTTAGGCCGTTTATTCGTTTTGCTACCGATCAAAGTACTCCTTGTGCAAAGCGTTGCTTTGGTTTGCTACTGAAATATGTTTATATATCTTTCTCCGAATGTTCTGAGACAATATCGGTATTAGCTTGTTTGTTTGTCGATAGCTTCAGAGCGGTTGATTGGATTCTGTATGAAAAGCAGCAAGAGAGTTCATATCAATTTTAAGTATGAATATGCATCTAATTGGGTTATGGTTGTTACTATTAGGGTTGTATAAGAGGGCTTACGTTTTATTTAAGTTAAATGGGGTATTGAATAAAAAGGCTTTGCTTGTTCATACATTAGCTTGTGTTCTGTCCTCATATATTGTTATAGTGAATTTATTAAATTATAAATATTAGTTTTTTTTAATTGCTTGTCTATGTGTATCTTAGGATTAATACTGACATCATTATGTCAGCATACATAAGCCTAAGTGTAAAAAATCGGTGCATCGTGATATCTACGATCTTAACCGGCCAAATGGATCTTCAAATTATGAAACAATATGGTTGAATACTAAAATTTGAAGATGAAAATATATATATTGTTGGTAATAATTATAATTAAAATGTTTGAAATCTTTGTTGTTTAACTGCTCTTATAAAATAGACGGTTACAGTGACAATGACATTCCACCAATCTAACGATATGCTTCGTTTCTAGATAATGCAAATGATCTTTCTTTTCTTAAGTTTTAACTTGTACGTTTGTACGTGTTACAAACATTTACCGTCTATTCACGTCAAAACTCGAAGAAACAAATCTAGGAAAGTTAAACAAAATCAATCATGGCCATTGTTGCACCTTTTCCACCATTTTAGATGATCTTTACAAAATGTAATTGAGTTTGTTCGCCAAAAGAACAACTGACTGCAACGTCACTAGAGAGCGTGACAACTGACACGTGAGTGGCACGCCTAACTAACCGCAACGTAACCCAAGCCAATACGCTAGCTGTTTCCTGAAATGACGTTTCAATGTGGAGTCACAGTTACAGTGCAGTCACATAACTAGAAAATCTATGTATAAACTTGTTATTACACCATCATATTTGTCTGTATTTATTATTATTCCTGACACAGTAGAAAACGCGAAATCCGGCAAATTAAACTTCGTAGTACCTACGTTTTTGGGAGTAGGTCTCCGGGTCAGCTGTCACGCGTCACGCTTGCTATATGTCTGCAGCCAACATTGTGATATATTTATGGGTGTAATGTTATTACTACTATTGAATATCACCCATTCCATCACCCAGCTTTGATATACTATTACTCGAGAATGGTACGTGAAGCGGTTGAGATTAAAAAACACCGGTAACTTCAACCGGGAGGATGGTTTCAAACTGGCGGCAGAATGGAATCCAGTGATTAAAAAGTTTCCGTCGCGATTTATCCTCGGAAAAATCTGTCGATATCGTTAGTGTTGTGTGTCGAGACACGGGGATTTTTTATAACAACTGTTGGGGGTATGTTAAAAAAATATCTCCATACTTCAAGACAATGACACCCGTTTCTTCAGTCCGCTCGTGACCACGATCAATGCAACTTGAAACGTCGAGGTAAATAAATACTATTATTAACGCGTTAAGCCCCGTTAATACAATATAAATAAGCTTTGATTTATAAACATAATCTAATTGGAATACGGATATATTATTTGTTAATTTTTAAACATTGATTGAAATAATGTATTAACTTTAATAATTAGCTAACTATATAGGTACTTGGACCTTTTATGTAAACTAGATATATACAATACCAAGGGGACGTGACTGACAGACAGATTGCTAGTCATTTGGTATGCCACTGAGCGTAATAAATCATAGTATTACGGTACTATGTATCAGGCCAATCTTAAACATCGTTGGAACAATAATAGCTGTGCTACAAATACGGCCCGATCTTGTCTGTAGCCATACGATACGCGTGACGCGTGACACCTGACCTGACACGTGACAGCCAGCGACCGTGACAAGTTGTGACCGTTATATATGATGCTACTCTGTTATGTTGCATGCTATTGCAGTTAACGTATCCCATTTGCCCGTCGCCGCCACTTGCTCATCCGTGGAGCCCGTCGAGTACTGCCCACAAAGCTTGTCTGCATGTGTAATATCAGAATAATAGAGAGAACGCGAGCCGGCAGCCTTTTAATCTCGCCATATTCTGGTTTTATGGTTTAGTTTGCTTTATTGCAAAGGATTGCATAAACATGCAGGCTTTTTGCTATCTTTATTTGTTGATATTCTGGAACGATATCGCACTTACCTGACGACGAAATAGGTTTATAGGTCATCATCATCATCTCAGCCGTAGGACGTCCACTGCTGAACATAGGCATCCCCCATATTTTCCAAAAGGATCGGTTGGCAGCGGCCTGTATCCAACGTTGTCCTGCGACCGTTCAGATCGTCTATCCACCGGTGGACCTACGCTGCGCTTGGCGCATCGGCCATCTGTTCTGCGTGCTATGTGCCCTGCCCACTGCCACTTCAACTGGCTAATTTTCTGGGCTATGTAGGTGGCTTTCGTTCTTCTACGGATCTCCTCATTTCTGATTCGATCACTTAGAGAAACCCCGAGTATAGTCCTGTCCATAGCTCGTTGTGCGACTTTGAGCTTACTTATGAGGCCCATAGTAATAGACCACGTTTCAGTGCCATAAGTCATCACTGGTAAAACACATTGGTCGAAGACTCTTGTCTTGAGGCACGTATTTTTGACTAGAAGACTTCGCGAAGTTTCCTGAACGCTACCGGTTTAGAGGTGGTAAGTAAGTATATAATAATATGCATAGCTATTATATGACACATATTTAAATTTAGATTAAAATCAAATAAATTATTCATCTTAATGATTTAGCTAAACATAATTCTGCCTGTACATAAAGAAAAAAAATGTGCTTCAACAAAACTAATTTTGCCTTCGTGGTGCTGAACGCTTCAAAAGTTTCACAAGGGCCGAGTTGGAATGACACAAACGAGATATTATTTGAGTTTTCATCAAAGCGTAAAATATAACGTAACCCCTGCAGTATAATACAGTACCTTCGTTTATACGGCTCTAATTTTAACAAAAAGCACCTATGTATGACTGCCAACCACCAGAGGAAAGGGGACCACAGCTTGTTACATAAATTTCATGCCACAATATACAAATGTTACATAAATAAGGTCACAATTCACACAATGCGCGAAATTAGAGCAAAAGGAAGCAAAGCGATGATTTATAGGGTAGGTAGGTACTTAGATTATCGTATACGGGATTAACGTTGCATTAAATAACGGTATTCCTTCCTGGAGCGTGGACTTACTTTTATCTGCTCTCTTGTCTCTTCCTTTTTATAAAACATAAGAATACCTACTCGTTTCAACGGACGCTTGGGTGAGGGTAATAAAGTTGTTTCAACTTTCGCGCTAAAGTGTGATGAAAGTCTTCTGTCAGTAAACTCAATTCCGTTTTCAGAATCACTTTTTGAAAGTGTTTTAGCCAGCTCTTGTTTCACTATAATGCCCTTAGAAACCGTTTCTTACCGTGTATACCTACCTACTTCAAATATACGAGTATTTTAAAAGGTAAGTACTTATAGTTACTGTCCGATAATCCGAATTCTTTTTACCTATATATACAAAAACCATGCAGGCTCGTTCTGCAATACATATGAAATACATACGGACTAACCACTTCCTTGCGCCAAATTAAGGTGTATAAACACCCACACTTCGCTTATTCCTGTTCTCATCTATGTCAAAAATATTTAAACCATACATAATATAATAATACATATATTAATAATATAATAATAAATATACTTACTCCAATCACATTTCTTCATAATTAAGCTTTTACGGTATCCATATTGGAAAGCATAAAACTGTCAGATTCTCAACCCCAACAGATTAACGCTACCGAATTGTCTCGAAGATTTAACGACGATATATAAAATAATGAATTAATAAACCCAGCCTAACTATTTTATCAAATCAATCGTCATCTTATCAAACGAAAACACGTGAAATCGTGAATCGAGTACATGATCTCTTAAGCAAATAACAAAATAAATCAAACCGAGTTCGGTAGGTAGTTGATCCTCGAGTTTGTGGGGCGGCAGCAGACATTCGTGTACTGGATTACCATAACTTAGCACAGATTGGCTCGGGCACCGGTCCATTATTAAAATCACTTAATGCATGCAAATCGAGCTATTGGATATACATGAATTGAATTAAGTGGAATTTGATATTCACTCTGATGTGATTATTTTGTTAGGAAAACCATGGGGAAGATATGTAACCTACTCTATAGATAAATAATTATCCTACTAAATGTTAAGTCATAAGAAGAATGGGATTATTATGTGTTTTAATGGTAGAGCACTTGTAATGTTATTATAAATAAAACCTCTGTTTTTTAATAATAAATATACACCTATAATTGGAGTATCAAAGTGTTGTTTATAAATATTTAAATAATTATTATGTGGTTTTATTTATGTGTCTTTTTCAACCGACTTCCAAATAAGGAGAAGGTTCTCAATTTGACGCGCAATGTCATACCACAGACAGAAATAAACAAGGACTCCGCCCTTTTGTTATCGTTATGATATTTTTCAAAATATAGCACATATTCTTTGAAGTTCAACCAGCTATCTGTCACGGTTACACAATACAGCCCTTGTGACTTGTAAAAAAGAGAGACTGAAAGCTCAGCGTAGGTTTAATATAGGTAGGTACCTATTAGTAAGAACCTGACGGGTGCCTACCACCACATTTCTTGAATCTATCATAGAACAGGAACGTTTTGTAATAAGTAGTGGATAATCATACGTACAATCATACTGCCATCAACACACTATAGAGAATAAATAATAAGAACAATTTTAATTTGGCACAATTATATTTTGTGTCAAGTCACATCGAAGTACGCGAATTGAGTAAACTATTTGTCGTCATCAAAGCGTCTGTCGTTGTCCATGATTATTTAAGCTATTAATATTGACGTGGAGGTAACAAATTTAGTGGTAAGGTTGAAATATGACTATGTATATACTGATGTGGTAGTAACCTAAATCTTGTGCAGAACCCTAAAAATAATGTTGGCACTAGGTGAATACAAATACCATTCAGCAGTTCAGCAGTTCGGAACAAATGAAAGAATATTATTGATAAACTCTATCGACAGTATCAACTCTGGTTCAACCGCAGCATCTACGGAGAAGTTTTAATGGATTTCAAATAAGTTACATTACAATTCGAGTTTTTATCTAATATGAAGAGTTTGGAAGTTTACTTATCTTTTCCTTCTAGTAATTGGCGAGCCGTGGAAGTCGCTTGTCTGATAGGAAAGGTCACGCTTGCCCATGAAGTTGCACTTCACCAACCGCACTGCAATGCGCTGGTGAATCCGGTGCACACATAATCAGCTCATTATATACCTGCTGCTGGAACTCGAACCTTCCTCTCAGAGAGAAGACATGGGCCATAATGCACCACGCGGGCCCAGTGCGGCTTGGTGGATAGGCTAGTGGCCAACCCATGTCGAAGTTTTCAGGCTGCCCGAAGGCTTTCGATATAGCCTAACGCTGTCGTCCTAAGACAAACAACCGGGACCGACGGCTTAACGTGTCCTCCGAAGTACGGAAGCACTCAGTTAAATAATGCCATAATAGCGGTGGTCACCCACCCAACTCCTGGCCGCAGCAAGCGTTGGTTAACTTGTTGATCGGGTAAAACCCGTAAGAGCAAGTCAAGCTCCGCTGCGAGCTTCATCCGATGCACATAAGTCAGTAATTTACTAGGGAATCGAACTACGCTTTTTTTTTTAAGTTCACACACTCACATTCGGTCTAAGAATTTCTATGCTGCAGGAGACATGGGGGTTGGACACATTAACAGATCACAAACATCGAAGATTTTTTCCCCAGCCACGAATTGCACTTGGTACCCGTCACTTCGAAAGCCGGGTCACTGCCTGCTGACAAGGCTGACGGGACCGACTTGCTGCTGTAATGCTTACACACTACAGCTTTAAGATACAATATCTGGCACTGCGGTGGTACGCACCAAAACTGACACAATTAGAAAAGTACTACTGTGTATGTGTATGTTGACACGTCGAGCGCTAGACTACTGTCGATCTAGCGCTCGACGTGTCAACATCGTCCTGAGGATGCCTTGTGTAGAGGCGAAACACGTGTCGAATCGTTTTTGATTGATTGGGTTCTTTGTGTGTTGTTTATTCTGTATACTCCCCGTTAGCAGTTTGTGCGGGAGGGAGGGTGGTGCACAGCGCAACTCCATATTTTAAGCTCGAGTGACGTAATTTGAATCCCTCGCTCTTTGGATTCAAAGAAACAGTCTCGCCTTAAAATAGTTTTTTTTATTTCCAAAAGTAGGCAGACAAGCGGGCGGCCCACCTGATTGAAAGTGGTCACCGTCGCCTATAGACATTTGCAACTCGGAGCGTTACCAATGCGCTGCCGACCTCTATGAAATTTAATGACGCCCTTTTTAAACAACCCCAACACGTTGTTTGCTTCCTACGCAAAAAATCTAAAATTATTCAATAAATAAAACTTCATACCTCTTTCTTGCATTTGCGAGTATTTTACCCGCTTCCAACCAAGTTCTATCCAAATCCACTGCAATAAGTCCTCGCTGGTAAATTATCACGTTTAATATCCGATACAGTTCGCTGCGAACAATTCATAGTTGGTTCCAGAGTGCTCCGACATAAATCTTGGTCTCTTGGACTATTTCAATTTACCTCGAGCCAGTTATACTGCTGTTAACCAATGTTCTCGTGACGTTTATGTTTTATCCACTTTTCATATTTAACAGTAGGTAGATTGACCAAGTTTTCATAAGAGATTTCTCACCAAAAAAAACATAGGCGTCATAGGTAAAATTGATTAGAGGCAAGCCATCCATTAAGTACAATTGTGTTCTTGAGTGCCAGTTGCCAATTAACCAAACTCTTATGTAATACCTTCGACCTGACCATCAAGTGTTATTTGTTTAACTATACAATACAATACAAATCAATTGAATTTATATGCGAAAATAATTATTTGCAACAATTCTTTATGGCACTTCAACCAAATAAATTAAAAACCAAAACCAAAAAAATGTTATGCTAAAACAAATATTTCACCCTTTTTAGTGATCCTTGCTACATTCGGGATCAATTGTTATTCACCGTAAAAAACGATATCAAGATAGGCGTTTTCACTTATTGGAGAGTAACTCAAAAACTGTTTGACAGAATGTGATGAATTTTGAATGGGACCACCTGGGTAGTTCTACCAAACAAAAAAGAATTATCAAATAATAAATAAATAAATAAATAAATAAATATTCCACAACTATCACACAACGCCATCTAGTCCCAAGCTAAGCGGAGCTTGTGTTATGGGTACTAGACAACTGATAAACATACTTATATATTTCTAAATACATACATATTATAGATAAATTACACTAATGAAAATCGAAAAAAAATAATAATAATAATAATAAAAAAAAAAAAAAAAAAACGAACTACTTTGTAAAAATTTATGCGTGACGTGATCATACATAAAAAATATAAACGTCGACTGAATAATCTCTTCCATTTGGAAGTCGGTTGAAAATAAAGGTGTCGTTGATATTCAAATACGATAATTTGTATAGCTATATATATCCTACCTATATTTTTATATTCATATCTTTTAATACGGGTCCGACTAAAATGAATCAACTTGGCTTCAGTTACGCTGCCCGATGGAAAATGTCCCTCTTTCTTATAAGCAGGTGCACCTACTACCTAAGTGGTTTGCTACTAAGTGATGGATTAGGAAAGGTATCACATCCTACAACTTGGAGTAAATCCATTTCGATCTAACTGGATAGTACTATTATTATTATATCCTTTTTGTCTCGGATTTCATCCGGTCCTTTACAAAGGCATAAGTGGGGCTGTAGCCAACACTTAGTGGCCTGTTTGGTATAAAATATACAATGTAGTACATGAACAGCATTTGGTATGAATGTGAAATGGTATAGCTATTGCAAAAATTGGTTACATAGTAGGGCTATTGACATGAACTCTTAGTTGACAAAGGAATTGGCTTGACGAGACTACGGCACCTGCCAATTTTAGTCTCATGTTAAAATATTTAGGCAGGTAGTGACTCGCCACCCACTAAACGGGCCCCCCATAAAGGCCACTCTCAATGGTGACAAAAGGGGCAACGTTGGTGTGGATGGCTAAAGGGTGTCGAGAGGTGTGCTGCGGTTTCACTAGAGTGCTACTACCGGCGTTATGCTCTTTCACACTTCCACCCTTGGACCTTTTTGTTACTTACATTTGCTCTTATTATTATTATTTATTTCCATTATCAGTCAACAAAATATGGTCCATTAGATATATGTACTCGTATGTCACACTTATATTATACAAGAATATACGATTAAGAATAAATACATTACAATTATTTGTACAACAATAACCTTGAACAATATTTAAAATAATCATGACATAATATACAAACGTAAACTATTTACTTATTCTGTGATATAACTGCATTGTAGATTGGTTAAAAAAGTTTTTATTTGGTCTAATCTTCCTAAATTCCTGTAAACCTAATTTAGGATTAACTAACTGCGCCCCGAGGTTTCACCCGCGTGGTGAAGGATGCTGATAATGAAATAAAGGTAACCTAAGTTACTCCTTACATCATCAGGTTTCTGCCAGTGAAAGTCTCGTTAAAATGCGTCCAGCCGTTTCAGAGATTAGCCGTAACAAACAGACAGACAGCCGAAAATATAAAAAATAAAGGTTTTTTATGTATATACCGTGTACCTATACTTTCATATGCATTTTGTAAATAGCTGTTAATTTGGAATTACACACAGACAGAATTTTGTTTATCTACATATATATAGAGTAAATATTTATATGAATAATACATAATAATAATATAATTCAATAATTTAAAACGTGAACCCGATTTTCCCGGGGGCTAAATGAGACTCCTGAATGAATCCTCAACACCATTTAGCCATCCACACCAACGTTGCCAATGATGGCGGCCTTTATAGGGGCCCGTTTAGTAGGTGGCTAGTCAATATCTGCCTTAATATTTTAAGATGAATCTATTCATTTCCCCTTTTACTAGATCGTTTAAAATTAGCACTTAATATTAATTTATTGTGATGTGTGCAGCTTCCTCTAATCTCCTCTTGATTTATCACAAGATGCAAAATTTTGGATATATTGATCACTAACTTTAAAGATTTTTAAATTATTGTTGACACTAATTGATAGCGTTAATTTCGGACTTTGAAATCCGAAATAGGCAGCCGGATTATGACGAAAGTTGTTGACTAGAACTAGGACATCTTACTATATCTTGGATCTCCGAAAGTATTTGTAACCCATTTGGACATGAAATCAAAAAACTGTGACGTAATTTTTTCCAACTGACTTCCAAAAAGAGACATGACATGTTATGTATGATCAGACATTTTTTTACAGAGTCGTCTGTTTTTGATAATTCTTATTTGGCTTGGTAGAGAATGCTTCCAAAATGGTCACATTTAAATTTCAACATATTCGGTCGCACGGTTTTTGAGTTACACTTCAATAACTGAAAACTATTTCGCCTATCTTGATAAAGTAATTGACGGTAAATGACAACCGATCCCGTAAGTAGCAAGGGTTACTAAAAAGGGTTTTAACCTATTTTTTACAAAAAAGTAGAACCGA
Source organism: Selenia dentaria (assembly GCA_917880725.1). Classification (NCBI taxonomy): domain Eukaryota; kingdom Metazoa; phylum Arthropoda; class Insecta; order Lepidoptera; family Geometridae; genus Selenia; species Selenia dentaria. Next base: position 7,796,142 of record OU862882.1, on the reverse strand, counting down.
CTTCAACACTAACAGTACGGTCCCAATTGAGCCATAATCGCTATTAGCGCGATAACAGTCGGTCCCTTTTACCGTGAGCGTGATTACGATGGCCCACGCTACGTCATCGATGACGTCTTAACTGCCGCCATATTGACGATTACATGAACCATGCTCTACACCATAATTGTCGTGAGCGTTCTGTCAAAAGTGACAGGTGTTTGTTTATTTCTACAATGTCTTTACTGGTGTCCCTTCTTTTTGATGTAAAAGTTGTAAAAGTCAGTCCATCCATTCCATTATTTCTTTTTAATCCACACACCACATAGTTAACCTTCACACTATGCACGATATTTTTATGAATTTGTTTTTCGCGCGCAAATGATACGTTATTGCTACAATTCTGGTCCGAATTAACAACACGCTTACAGTGCCACGAGCTGTCAAAATCGCGATATTTGTCTCGGACTGCACTGTGAGCAAAATTATCGCAAAACGGACCACGGCATAAAAGTGTGTTGAAGTCGGTAGGTACCATGATAACTCAAAAGTAACTACCTATTATCACTATATTGTGCTCATTAATTATTTTTTCTACCGACTTTTTTCATGTTTGTTACCTCATTACTCTTGACTAGATGAACCGATTCTCAAATTTTTTTTTTTTTGAAAGCTGGTACTTTCCGTGTTGGCCCATTTAAATTTCATCAAATTCCGCGAGATATACTCCATTAACTGAATAGAATGGAAGTCAGTATTATTTTTTTCAAATTGTACTTGTTTAATTAATAGACTTAAGTTTGAGCACTACTCTCACTGGGTTGTCAATGATGATGCGATTTAAAGTACATACACCATACACATAGAAAGCTGGGGCATATAACGAGTTTATCGTAAAATGTTTCATATTCTTTCAATATCCACTCGAAGTATAAGTGTGGGCGCCTATTTTCCTAGAAAACCGTCTGGCCCGCTTTCCGGGATTTATTCTCATGTATTTTACCCAGCTCTGTTATCAGTTTGTACCTATTTCGTAGTGAGAAAGGTTTCGGAGGAGTAGAATCTAGTTTCTCGGATCTACAAGAACCTAGGTATAGGTTAGTATAATTGAAATGCCAATATTTTATAAGTACAATTTGAAAAATTTAGTACCGACTTCCATTCTATTCAGTCATTGGAGTGTATCTCAAAAACTACTGGACCGAACTCAATGAAATTTAAATGGGATCACACGGGAGTCACCAGCTAAAGAAGAATTTTGAGAATCGGTTTACCCAGTCGAAAGTTATGAGTTAACAAACAAATTTAAAAAAAAACATAAACACAGTCGAATTGAGCACCTCATTGTAAAGAAACACGTTACTCTTTAAGTATTTAATAAGACCATTACCACTTCACATATGAAGTATCGATTGAGGTAAACCAAATTATTTCATGTAGACTTGTTTCCATTATTGTTTTTTTATGACTAGCGACTGCCCGCGACTTTGTTTGCGTAATAACCTCCCGTCTTTTCCTAATTTTTCTTTCATAAGAACCTTCTACTGACAATAACTAACAGAACAAAAAAGAATTAGCGAAATTGTTCCACCCGTGATGCGATGACCAAGGGCAATAGGGTTTTTATAATTTTTTAGATTATTGATCTAATTTATAATTTATGCTTCACTGACATACTATATACGTTCAGTTGTAAATCTCGAGTATACAGAGAGGAGGGAGAGATTAGAGAGGGAGATTCTTAAAAGGTTAGATTCACTACTGAAGGCCTAGCAAGAAAAACAGCGTAAGTGTAACGTTACGTGTCGTTCACGCGAAACAAACAAACTGTTATATATCTAGGGCAACTGTGACACAGATATCTCATAGTTTATATGCCGAAGAGTAACGCGTTGACGCTTACGATGCGAATACCTTTATGCAAATTGTTGATGGCCGTAGCATAACCACAAAATTATAGTTTGTACTGCTACACGTGAACGACGCGTTACGTTTCACTTACACAGTGAATCGTGCTAGGCCTACTCAGCGTGCTTCTGGAGTACCGCCCGTAATGCAGAAGTAGGTAAGATCGTAGTGAATGTAGGCTTAAATACAGATCTGAGTAAATGTAGGTAGGTCTGGCATCTACTTTCAAATCTTCACTCAATTCGATGTACACAACTTTCGTATTTCTAGAATGCCGGCCCAAAACTGCTTTGATATAATATATTCATCTCAACATTAATTCGTCCAATGAATACAGAGGTTCCTTACATTATTCAGAATTCTTTTTTGTTATGTCGGAAACTTTGTCCGTCGGGTCGTTGTGTTTAATCAACTTTTTGATGGCTTTAAAAGAATAAAATTGGAGCTGTGTGTATGGATAACGTAGAGATGTAAATTAAGATCTAAAATTGGGGCAGCGTTTGATACAGCAGCTGTAAAAGAGTCGCCTTAAGGTTTAAGTCCTAAACGTATCTTTACAGAATCTAAATTGCATCCGGCGAGCAGTTGAAATAAACGTGTACAAGCATGAACTTTGCAAATAGTAGTAAAACTTGACGAGATCAAATTTATATCATTCAATTTTGGAATTTTGGCACTTTTAAACGTGACTTTATTTGAAGGCCCCGTTGGCTTTGTTGGTCTGAAGCGTGAGGCTCCAGGTTCGATCCCTGACCGAGGTGAGTATTTGAGTGAATTTTGATGAGCACAAATATCCATGCCTCCCACGGCAGAGGAAATCCTAGTACGTGGGCATGAATGTGTAAACGTTATTTAATTTATACATATGGAATTTGGGCCAATATTATTTACAGTTAAATTTTACAATTTATTAATATTTTTTTATGTAATTACATAGGTGGCAGTTATCGACTGGGCAGGAGGGGAGTACTCCAAGCATCCTCGTAATTGTCTTCTAAATATGCGCCATGGGGTACCGGCTTAGAATTGTACAATAGTACTACAACTACAATTACAGAATTGTTATTGTAGTACTGTTCTAGCACTTGGCCAGTTTTTAAGATGATCTACCCTCAGAAAAAAAATTTCAAATCCCATGGATTGCCTTTCGAACCAATGTATCCATCCTGCGAGAACTGAAAATTAAGACCAGACTTTCTGCTACCTGTCTTCGTAGAATACTAGAATTCTTCGGTCATATAGCCAGGAAAGAGGGTCACAACCTAGAAAAACTAATAGTTACGGGCAACGTCGAAGGAAAACAATCAAGAGAGCGCAGCCCTTTAAGTTGGTCCGATCAGATCCGATAGACACAAATCTTCATAAGGCACTTCACGACGCAAACAATAAAAACGTATGGCGAAGCGTAGTCAGAGCTAAAATGATACAGAAGGGGAAACACGACCCTCAGTAATGAGGAGAACGACGTGACGACGACGAGCCTCAGAAAATAAAATTTTGACCAACAAAATCAGTCTGAAATTTTGACTAAAAATTATCGGTTAGAACTAGGTGTAGCTTGATTCTAGCGGTCGCTTCGCTCGTTGTCACAACTATCGTAACTTTGCTATGAGTAGGTATACTCCGCAAGAACCGTGAACCGTGTAGTCATATAGCGGTATGATGACGGCTAATTGGCTAATCGGCTTAATAAAGGCTTGATTTGACTTATTTTCTTAAAATATCAAATGGAGAGGTGGATTGCCCGGATCTTCTGGAGTAAATAGGACTGCGGGCTAATTATGCTGCACTAAGAAATCCAAACATTATATACTTTCCGGTAGTAAGTACATATTATAGGCAAAATTAATTTTTAGTTAGAGCTAGTAACTCGTTCAACTCGTTGGCTAGGTCTAATAAAGAGGATGACCTGTTTTACACGAAAATAAGTAGGTAAGCTGAAGTGCTTACTCAGTGAATAATTTTTTTATGTTATTTTAAAATGTTTTAATACTTAAATGACTGAATAATATAATATGTAACCTAAATTTAGTTATTAAGTAATTTTTATGAAATATTTTGGTGTGTATTGCGATTTATATTTCTTTCCAATTCTGTTTTTGCATTGTCCCTGTTTTATTGTATACCTATTCCTCTGCGAATGGGTTGTCTGGAAGAGATCGCTCTGAGCGATAAGACCGCCCATTGTTGCACCTAGTTTTAAGCATTACTTTTTTTTTATATTTCTATTATTAAGTCATAAATGTGGTATCTCAATAAAGTGTTATCTATCTATCTATCCATCTATTATATTTTTCTCTAAGTGTCGTCTATCTTAACTGATTTATATTTAAATATTTTATTGTATGTGGATACTTTTAACTGGCCTTCTCATGTTATGTAACATTTATGGTTGTATATATACAGTTTTTTATCAGTAAGTTAGCTGCAAGTTTTCAAAAAATTATAAAAATAAAATAAAATAAAGCTAGTTCTAACCGAAGACATGTATATCAAGCCGATAAAAACTAGGTGTAACCGTATTCAGCTGTTAGCTGTAACATGGTTTTCAGTCAAAACTACTTTTGGCCAAACTGCTCCATTAAAATTACTTTTCAGTGTTTCATTATAGCGATTTTTTTTAAAACATATTTTCTGGGCTGCCTGTGTCTCAGATTAATGTTGTGCGTAAATTAGTAAAATCAAAGTAGTTTTGAGCCATAAACCCAATATAATCAATCGTATCATCTTCCCTTTGTAATGAGTTTCGTGTATATTTTTCTCATTTTTATTGATATCCAAAGTATCTATCGATAAATTGCTATTGATAATATCCAGCATGTAGCTCCTATTTGGCCATTCAATGTATTTCTTATAGGTAGTGCACACATATATCCTCGTATATTTATTTGAGTGGTTACCGATAACGGGTTGGTTGGACTGAACTTGGCTCTTTCGCAAATTGAACGAGATCGATGATCGCGTCAAAGAACGATAAATAGCACGTCAAGTAAGATTTACGTGAACTTCTAAAATGTAAGGTTAACAAATGATAGTGAAAGATGATTTAAATATATTATTGGATACCATTCTTAGGCTGGATTTCACCGTTGATGTAAACACGATCAATTTGAGCTATAATAGCTTTAATGTAATTTTTTTTTTCAGTATATTCGGAGTCTATTCAATTCAAACAAACAAACGATCAAATAACAAACAAATCTTTCCTCTTTATAATATTAGTGAGTATAGATAGCTATAACTCCAATAGGATTTGGATATATTATGTGTACGGTTTTATTTTTATGCGCGGCATGAAGACGGGCATTGACGGATTTCTCTATAATTGCTTTATATTTAATAAATAAATAACTGATGATTAAAAATTAGTACTTGATGTTTTTATGCCGTGCTTATACGCGGGTCTACTCATCATCACTCATAGTCATCTACTCTATATTTTTATATAATATCAATGATTTTATCCTGACAGACACCAACATTGACAACTCTTCAAACCCGTTTTGAGACGTAAAACCATCAGAATTGGGCGTTCAGAATGTTAAACGAGTAATAGCGATAACTTCGGTTAGTGTCCGCTGGTGAAATGCAAAATGTACGAACAGTTCTCGTTTGGATGCATTTACGAGTTTAGCTCCAATGAATCATGTGAATTTTAAGGGTGACATCCGGCCTTAAACTGATTTCCCCAGAAACGAGTGTGGTTACACGCGTTTTATGATACAAACGGTGAAATCGTCCCTTAATGGTTTCATTTTATCCGATGGCTTAAGGCGCTGTCAGCTGCTAGCGCGTGCGGACGTCGGTAAAACCAAGCAATTGCACCTCGTAAAAACATATTGAAATTCATTAAAAAATAATGTATACTAGTAACCCGTCAATGTATGTGTATTAAAAATTGCTATATATTCACATGTATTTTATGTCAAATACAATTGTATATAATAAAGATAAAAACTGTTTTTAAGCTGAAATAAGTGGTATGTTTGATATTTTTTTAAATGTACTCAAGTATATGATAATTAGTACTCACGAGATGTACACCACGATTAGGCGGGTTTCGGAATTCTCGATATTTCGGCGCAGTTACATGCACCATGTTCACGGGTAGACTGAATATGCGGGTGGATGTGAAAAAGCTTCGAAGTTTTAAGAGCAGACAAAACGGTCTACACTCTTTCTCACTCTTTTACTGCGGATACCACTGGCCCTCGAACTCGATTGTAAGTCTCGACAATACGTATTGTCTCCAAAAACTCCAAAACCCGCCTAATCGTGGTGTACATCCCGTGAGTACTAATTATAATGTAGTTAACAATCGCGAAAGTCTAAAACAGTGTGGTACTCAAGTATGTTAAAATATGTTTTAGTTCTGTCAATGTGTACTTAAGTCTTAAAAATTTCATATATTTTTTGTAATTTTAAGTTAACCTCCGTTTATGAGATAAACTGCTTTAAAAATCCTCCTTATTATCGACGTCAGGAAGTGGTGCTTCTGTCATAAATAATAAATAGTCGCAAACTATGTAGTAAGGTAATGCTACAATTTGTACGAGTAACAGACACCACGTATTTCTTAAAAAAAGCAATTATGAAATATTAGAAAAACACTAATTCGTCAAGATTATTCCCAATTGTAATTTTAGTAGATTTCGTAGCATTGTAGAACTGTATTGTTTAAAAAACCATAGAGCTAGACAGTAAAGTTTTATAAAACTTTGTCGACACTTTCAAAGGTGATGAATGTAAGACGAAAGTTTCACACACAGTCCTAATGCAGCTCCAAGATTGTATAACAAAATAAGACCTACTACTGCACTTTAGTATATATAATAAGTTAACTTTCAACGTGGGCTATTCCCAGCGAAGGTCCTCGTAAAATTGTTTCATAGTTTTAATGGACGGCGCTCAAATAAAATGCATTAACGTAACGTGTTTTAATCGGTTTTACTGCCTCATAAAAATATTCAGCGATTAAATGCTGTGAAACAAACAGCCCTAGGAGAAACAAATTGAATTAGAGCCTGGCCTGGCGCCAGGATTTGCGAGCTTTTGCTTTTTAACATGAAAATATTGTGCAAAGGGTAGTCAACACATTAGCAATAGCCCTTGTGAGCTATATCTGCGCGAGTTTGCTTTATTTATCGGTGCGCAAACCACTTCCTTGTTCAGTACATAAATAGTACTAATATGTATATTTTGTTTCCACTAAATCGTGATGGTAGATAAACGTTATATTCAAACGGTCGAGGGTTTTATACGTTTTTGGAACTAGCATGTTTAATTTACTTTACTGTGCATTTTTTCGATCTTTTTATACACTCGAGAGCAATGAATCCGGGTCACTTAAAGAATGTTAAAAATCTCGGGAACTAAAAATGATAGGTTAATGCAATAAATTGTATTTAATAGACAATGTAATACTCCTTAAATGAAAGTAAAAAAAATATGAGTCACCATACTTTTTATTAACACAAAATTACAAAAAGAAAAAAACTGCTGATCTCTCCTTAAAACAAAAATAGGAAACATGAAATTTTTGAAATTTATTACGATTTTCTTGAATTTTAATACTTCGTATTGCCTCCTCGTGCTTCCATTACTGCGTTTACGCGGTTTGGCATGCTGTACACCAAGTTCCTTATACGATTTTGGGGAATATTCTCCCATTCCTCTGTGAGAGCAATTTTGAGCTCACGAAGCTCGATTGGGGGAGGGTTTCGTTGTTTTACGCATCTGCCTAGCTCGTCCCAAGCATGCTCGATCGGGTTGATATCCGGGCTGCGCGCTGGCCACTCCATACGAGTAATGTTCATCTCTTGAAGGTAGTCATTCACAATCCTACCTGTATGAGATCGGGCATTGTCATGCATAAATATAGCATCCTCACCTAAATTGACCATAAATGGACCAACGTGATCATTGAGGATTTCTTCCACATATCTTTCGCTAGTTAAAGAGCCGTTTTCTATGATCACCAGCTCTGTGCGACTTTCAGAAGAAATTCCGGCCCACACAAGTACAGACCCACCACCGTAGGCTACTTTTTCTTCGATGCATGCTTGCTTGAATCTTTCCCCTGGTCTTCGATACACTCTGTGTCTTCCATCGTGCTTGTAGAGCATAAATTTTGATTCGTCGGAGAACATAACTTTTGACCAATCTTCAATACTCCAATTTACGTGGCTCTGGGCATATCTTAGTCTTGAAATACGATGCCCACGCTCCAGTTTAGGGCCGTTTGCAGGTCTAAGGGGTTTTAAGTTAGATTAAGCAAGCCGACGTCTTACTGTCCATGCACTTCGGTTACTTCCTCCGAGGCGTCGAAACTGATTTGTGAGTTCAGTTCCTGTGAGAAAGCGATTTCGAAGCATGGTGTTCACCAAGTATCGGTCTTCTCGTGCTGTGGTACACCTGGTTCTGCCCGTTCCTGGTCTGCGTAGGTTAGAACCAGTTTCTTCGTAACGTCGGAGAACTCTTTGTACTGTTGACAGCGACACACCGACAGTCCTGGCTGTATCGCGCTGACTCCGGCTGGTTTCCAGCATTGTAAGTATTCTGGTGCATTCTTCAGGCGTAAGCGACATAATTTCTGCTTGAATAATGAATATAGAGCACTATCAACATGGTTTATGTACCCACATAAATGACAGATTACAAACAAAAGCAAAACGAAATGCTGTAATTTCGTAGTTCCATCTTCGAAAGTGGCCCTTTTTCAAATTTGATTTTTTTATGATATAACTTTACAATAACTAAAAAGTTTTAATACCTTCATTTAAGGAGTATTACATTGTCTATTAAATACAATTTATTGCATTAACCTGTCAATTTTAGTTTCCGAGATTTTTAACATTCTTTAAGTGACCCGGATTCATTGCTCTCGAGTGTATATGATTTTTGATTTCTTTGTTGTTTTTTTGACAAACTTAATTATAAAGTATAAGTCATTGGTGGAATTAGTTATTTGAAATGTGGAACTTAGAGATAATTAATAGTCTAAAGGTGAAGTAAGATATTAAAGGTGAAGTAGTATATTTAAATAATTATATCTTCCAATTTGGAGCTGATTAGTTTATAAATCATTAAACAATAATGAATAATCAATAAATCAATTTTAAAATAATAATACTTAGTCATGTATGTTTTTTTTATAAGTGCTATGATGACTAGTAACATAGGTAAATACCACATGCTGTGTTCGGGCTTGGAACGGCGAACTCGTCAAAGCCGCGGGGAACCGCTAGATGCAGGGTGCAAGTAGCCGTTCCAGGTGGCGCTCTATGAGGGAGGCCGATGTTCAGCATTGGACTTCTTCAGGCTGATGATAATGATAATGATGATGATGCTGTGTTTATTTATCATTAAATAATAAAAACATTTATCCATTGGCTGCTAAAGTTTGGTCGGTTGTTTCAGCGATAAGACCGCCCATTGTGACACTTAATTTTAAGATTTTCATTGTTGAGTAATGTTGTTCTATTATATTATTCTAATTCTTTGTTTGTTATCCCACTGTAGTGAACAATGTGAAAGTTTAGATGGATGGATGGATGTATTATTGAAATGTTTGTTGCTCCTTAGCGCTCAAACGGCTGTGCCAATTTTAATGAAACTTGTTATGGAGGTAGATGAAGCGCTGAATTACCACATAGGATACTTTTCATCATCATCATCATCACCATCATCCATCAGTAAAGCGGGTGTAAAAGCGTAACATTTTTAGGCACAACACAGACAAAGTAACAAGACCTCCGTCAAGATCGTAATGATGATTATCTTCTATCAATACAGTTCTATCAAAGATTGTGTCAGTTCCACAGACAATTGGTCAGTTTACCGAAGAGAATAGAGAAGTTTACTGATAGCTTATTTTAGTTTTTAATTGATAATTCGTAGCCTTTCGAAATGCCCCGAAAACGCAAATCAAATCTTTCGCAGTGGAGTACTAAAGCTCGAGCCATGAAAGTAGCTAGAATTCGAGAGACGAGACCCCAAGCAGAGCTTATAAAAATTGAGAAAGTGGAGCGACAGGCTTCTTTCTAGATCAGCCTCTCCAACTCCGGAGCAAACCCAACAACGGCGACTACAGCGAGCCGAATATTTGGCTTCTCAACGTGCTGCTGAAAATTCGGAGCAAACTCAATAACGGCGACAACAGCACGCCAAATATTTGGCATCGCAACGTGCTACTGAAACTTCGGAGCAAACTCAATAACGGCGACAACAGCACGCCGAGTATTTAGCATCTCAACGTGCTGCTGAAACTTCGAAGCAAACTCAATAACGGCGACAACAGCACGCCGAATATTTGGTATCTCAACGTGCTGCTGAAACTTCGGAGCAAAGTCAATAACGGCGACAACAACACGCCGAATATTTGGCATCTCAACGTGCTGCTGAAACTTCGGAGCAAACTCAATAACGGCGACAACAGCACGCCGAATATTTGGCATCTCAACGTGCTGCTGAAACTTCGGAGCAAACTCAATAACGGCGACAACAACACGCCGAATATTTGGCATCTCAACGTGCTGCTGAAACTTCGGAGCAAACTCAATAACGGCGACAACAACACGCCGAATATTTGGCATCGCAACGTGCTGCTGAAACTCCTGAGCAAACTCAACAACGGCGACAACAGCACTACTTAGATTTTTCCATTTACCACCTACAAAGAACAAGTGAGTCAATAAAAAAAATTTAAACATGATCGTCGGCGATTCAAAAGTATACAAATCTATAGACACTATGATGGCTAATGACGATTCTACTGCCTACCCCATTGAATTTCTCAACTCCCTGGAGTTAACAGGCGTGTCATCTCGTAAGCTAGAGCTTAAAGTTGGTGTTCCAGTTTTGCTGATGCGAAACCTTGATGCAACCAGACTGTGCAACGGCACCAGACTTCGTATCAACGAGCTGGGCAGTAATATTATAAAACCAACTATTATGACAGGAGCTGCTAAAGTAGAAAGTGTTTTAACTCCCCGCATACCCATTATGCATTATTAGTTTGCAATTTCTCTTAAAATTGGCTTTTACAATGACCATCAACAAATCACAGGGCCAAACCTTAAAAGTGGCAGACATTCATTTGGGCACTCCATGCTTCTCACACGGTCTATTATATGTTGGTTATTCACGTGTTTCAAGTGCCCGAAACTTGCACGTGCTGGCGGAAAATAACAAGTCATTTAATGTTGTTTACGGAACGGTTTTGGAATCCTAATCCGAACTTCTTAACTTTTATTTTTACTTTTTACTTATTTTAAAATATATAAAAAAAAATACGAGTATGAGTTTGTTTGTTACTTCATACGTTTCTTGCATTCAGCAGTTTTGTAACGCTTTCACGCCCTAACTACTCAACCGATCATCATGAAATTTTGCATACAAGGGAAACAGAAATGGATATAAAGGAAAACGACATCATTTTTAACCGCGGGTAACACCGCGGGGCACAGCTAGTACTTTATAATGTGGTGTTGCAATAAGGGATTCATTGCCAGTATTAACACATACGCTATGCTATATGTATATATATATATATATATACGTTGGTATAAACTTTTAATCATGAAAAATGTTCCTTTGGGTTAGTCGCGCACGATAGATTACTTATCATTAGAGATATCCGGCGAAGGCGAAGCCGAGAGTTTAACTAGTTTTCATTAAAGCTGCTATATAGACAGTACCTATTAGACAGTGGCTGCACTAATGCAGTTGTAACACCTTGAGGGGCAAACGTAGTGTAGCTTGTGCGTTATTTTACCTCAAAGCTTTTTACAAGCAGTTTGGAGGGTACTTTAGGAAGTTACATTACTTGGTTAAATTAAACGGTACAACTCAGGATGTTAGGATTAACGGCGTAACATCTTCCGGGTCTTTAGTTAAAATGGGAGTTGAACCGGGATCCATTTTAGCCCCTTTTCTTCTTAGCAACTATTAACGACTTGCCATATATTATGTTCTAGTATCTTTATAAGACTTCTTTTCGCGGGTCACATATCTCAGACTAGTTGCGCCCGCGGTTTCACCCGCGTTGTGATGGATGATGATGATAATGAAAAGTCCTATCCTATAATCCTACGTGTTAATCCAGCGCCTCATCTACGTTCATATCAAATTTCATCAGAATTGGCAAAGCCGCTTGAGCGTGAAAGAGTAACAAACATCCATACATCCATCCATCCATCCAACCATCCATCCAAACTTTCGCATTTATAATATTAAGTGAGATTAGTGAGATTATTCTTATTTACAAAGAGGAAACATAGATTAATTATGATATCAAGCATAGTTCAAGTCACTGTTTCGCTGAATAGTTCTCGGGTAATATTTTGGTTCCATGTCAACAACGTTAATTCAGAAGTAAAATGTTTAGAATATGGAACAACGTACGTTTAACTTGACAACACAACAGTCTTATTGGCCGATAACATTTACTTATCTAATACATTATATATACAGGTGCTGCATTAAATTATCCTGACTGGAAACGTAAGTTTGCTACGTATCTCAGACAAAATAAAAAAGTCACAACAGAATCTTGTGAATAGAGAAGTGAGGCCGGTTTTCTAAACTACATGTGCGTGATTCGGTACTGCTATGGTAATTCAAATTAAATTAAAGTTATTAAAAATTTATCAGTAATTAATAAATTTAAATTAAATGATAATTAAAACTTTACGTGTTGCTTCCACGCGCCGCGTAAATTCGACTGTCGAGCCAAGGCGTAGTTTCGTTGTAGGTTTTGTATGTAAATATGTATGGACACGTCGAGGCGTAGTTTCTCCCGGCCTCACTTCTCTGTTCATAACATTCTGTCTTGACTTTTTTATTTAATCTGAGCTGCGTAAGCGGTTCGTAAAATTAGAGAATTTACAGAAACTTCCTAATCTAGTTTACGTATTTCTACAGCATAGTAATAATAACTACATTCCATCTTAGTGCTGAAAAAACTTGCTATGAAAATTAAATATGTAAAATGGGTTCTTTCATTTTTTATTTAATACGTTAAAATACAAAACGGGTTCCTTATTCATTGGGAAAGTATAAAAATAATAAAATAATAAAGTATAAAAATCAAAATAATTTTACCTTCCTTGTATCTTTATGTGTTTGAATATATGATGTATGTTCCTAAACTTTTACAATATATGCTAAAACTAGTTCTGACATGAAAGCATTACAACTGGTGCTAGTAGCTTTTGCTAAAACTCAAACTAAAGTAAATCTAGAAAATATACTTGTTTATTTTGTGCTTAGACCAACATACTGTCGTTATAAGTGCAGCCGGTATGTTTATGTGATTATAAATAAATACATTTGAAATATACGTTAACTAATTGTAAGTTATAAACTAATTGGCTACTTACTATGATAGTAAGAAATACAAACAATAATATCTAATTACTAAAATCGTAACTTTTGTAGAAATTTAAGGTAAACAGTGGCCATCACACTATTAATGCCTCGGCATTCTGTTCACTCTTGGGACAAAATGTACGGATGAAACTAACGTTTACAATAGGATAGTTTTACCTACATTACCTACTCCCAATGACGAATCAACCCTGCTTAGGGACCCGTGTGCATTTCTACCATATACTTCTAAAAGACATAATCACGAAGAGAAAAGTTAAGTTGCCTGTAAAAATACAATAACACTTTATTGACACCAGATTAGAAATATATCTTAAAACTAGGTACAATGGGCGGTCTTATCGCTTAAAGCGATCTCTTCCAGACAACCTTAAAAATATGTTAATGAAAAGGTAAGTGAAGTAAAATATTATTTAGAAGACAATGTAAGTAACTCCATTTCAGACAAGTAATCATCTGCCACCTTTTTTAATAAAATTATACATTGTAAAAAGGGGTATCTGATATTCTAGCCGGGTTTTCTTGGTAGTTTGTAATGCGGCAGTAGTCTCTAAGAGTATATTATCTCTCATAGTGTATTTAATATTATGGGCATTCGTTTAAATATATACGTAATGCATATAAGCTGAATAAGTGATTTTGAATGAACTGTAACGGGCAAGAGTAAGAGTAAGAGTTTCGTACAATATTACCTTCTTGGGATGTGATGCCTTACTTTACGTCGAGGTGTGTGCTATGTAATTGGATATTGTCGAGCAGGTGGTATGAAATAGTAGATTATGCACCGAGGGAGTAAAGCAGTGTTTTACGTCACGGGTGGTATTTTGGACCCTAAGCAAAACGAAGGGCTCTAGAATTTTTTTAAAAGTTTTTAAATATAATTATGTAGAGTATGAGAGAAGTGAGGGGTTCAAGCCGCCTAAAACGAAGACAGGCTTTATCCTCGAGGTGAATACTCTACTTTTCATACCTACTGTGTGACAATAACTCCACGCCTCCAGGCTTCATAATAAAAAACATTTATGTAAAAGTAAAATTAACTAACAGTTAATAAAAATATTGGACGCATTTGTCCAGTTATGGAGGGACAGAAATATTTTTTGTTATAGGAACATTTTATGGAAGTTGTTAAAAGATAATCAAACACCGTTTTGTTCTTAAATTATATTTCTTTTTTTCCGTGGTATGTTTTTGAACATTGTCGACCAGGTGGTACGAAAAATAATTATGTATGTATTTTGCGTCCTTCGTATGTAATCACCTAAAATGGATTTCACTCATTTCTCATGAGTGGAGGAAAAGGATAATATGACTATGGATATACTATCACCTGAACTGAACAATGTCACGTATTATACCATCAGTGTAAGCTTAGTGCTCTTACCATAAACATTAATCTCAATCCAGTGCTAAGCCAAAACCACTCATTCGATAGCGACAAAGTTGTCGAATCGCGCTCAGCGAGCTGGCTATAAATCCTGCCCGGGTAATTAATGCTATAAATCTTCGCGCAGTGTAGTTCCAGCTCCTCAGGTGAAAGTGCCGCGGTTCCAGCCGTAAGTTAGGTTATAGTTCCAGTGCATGCTGTTATACCGCCTCCGTCGACATGACGTGTTGCATTTCCCTTGCGACTAAATTATTTCTATGCAATATTAGATTACAACTTCATTTACTGGTGAACACATTAGTCGTTATGATGAATAGGGTCCACTACAACTGCATTGCAGCTAGCTCCGGGTATTTAACACCCCGGTCGCGTCCACACTGTTAAGAATGTATAAAACGGTACTAAGAGCGTCTGTATATATAATTTTAAGACGCGAGGTTGGTGCCCAAATTGGCGGCTACAGTTCTGCTCGGCTTACAGTTGTAAGCCATTAATTTAAGCTGCAGCAACATCCCGCCTTCGGCTGAAAGTTTTATGTGCCGTATTATATATTATATACCTACTCACATTTATACACACAAAGTTTTGATAAAACGAGTACATGTCGTTCTTCTATAATATTAATTCGATCTAAGCTGTCGCTGGAATTCATCAAATCTGAATAGGAAAGGCGAATCAAATGTATAATGGTTGAACTCCTATATGCTATGTCACGGCAGATGTAGCAGGAATTATTTTACCTGAACCACAATTCACTGGGAAGATAAAATCCATGAAAGCCTCGCAGTTTTCCACCGTTCTACCGCAGACTACAATTAACACTCTTTGCTGTAGTTCGCCAGCAAAAAGAGAAAATATCCGCATTTTACCGCACTACTTTTTTAATTGTAAAATACGGAATACTTAAAGTAGGTAATCTTCTTTTGTTCTAACTGTGTAATTTCACGGAATATTTCAGAAGCCCAGCCGAAGAATTTTCGTTTACTAACGTAGGTTACAAAAGAAATATAGTATTATGAACATCTTCGATCTAAGTTATTTTCCGGGCATGTGAATATTCATGTGTAATAAAATTGTCGTCAATCTAAAGAATCGCATCGAAAGAGCAGTTGGAATAACTTTGCGTAGTCGTAAAGTTGGCGTCGGATGAATGTGTTTATAAACGAGCATCGGACTGCGCCAGCGTTGGCTCTCCTCCAACACCACTCCTCACATCGACACATCGCGTCAGTTAAACAATTACCAAATTAATCTATATGTCCATTCATCAGCGCACAATAGATCAATCACGTGATATAATTCACATAAATTCTCACATCTAATAATTTAAACGAGCAATAGGTTTAGGTTTAAAGGTATTTATTCTCAAAAAAGACTAAGGTCACTTACATGAGAACAATAATTTATAGTTAAAAATTTACAAAATACGTCGTTCCAATGTTATAAAAAATTAATAATTTTAGTGATCACTCATCTAACACAAAACAAATGGTTTCTTAAAAGATATGTTCATATAACTTAGTTTTTAATATAATAAAAGAGGGTAAGTATATTTTTTATATTTGAAGGTAATTTACTCGTATTACAAAGTTTTGCTCCTTCATACGTGATAGTTTTTTTACCATAATTTGTACGAGTTCTAGGCACAACTCACAATCGGTTCCAGCGATTTTTATAAAATTTAGTATGCAGAGGTTTTCGGGGGTGATAAATCGAACTAGCAAGGTTTCATTTTCAGAAAACGTCGTTTTATCCGTGTTTTCAATCAAGGTGATGAAAACATCAAAGGTCATCGACATAGCCCACCGGATCAGCAAGCTGAAGTGGCAGTGGGCTGGCCATATTAGCCGTAGAACCGACAACCGTTGGGGTAAACGAGTTCTAGAGTGGAGACCGCGTCTCGGCAAACGTAGTGTAGGACGTCCTGAGGCACGGTGGAGTGACGATCTGCGCAAGACGGCTGGCAAAAACTGGATGCGAGAAGCCCAAGATAGACCTAAGTGGCGTGCAATTGGAGAGGCCTATGTCCAGCAGTGGACTGCTACAGGCTGATGATGATGATGATGATGATGATGAAAACAACAGTTTGTTCGTTGCGTTGAAACTAGATGGCGTAACAGTCGCATTGCAAAATCCTGAATTGCGGTCACAAGATTATCACGGAACTTGTACTGCTATTTTGTGTTCGTATCTAAATCGAACAAAGCTCAGTCCTATGGCCCAGTCATCGAGGTACTTTTTACTATTTTACGTACGTGTATCAACAGAAGCATTGAAAAATGCAAAGAGATAATCACACTAAATGCAACTTTTTCCGTGGTACAATACAGCAATTGCATTGTATACCGACTTTTCCCACGAAACCAGTGCCCTGCGGTTGAATCAGCGCATTGTATGGTGCGACCGCTACGCGCTGTGGTCCAAACTTTTGTTCCATAAAATTGAAATTCAGCTTGAACTAAACCGATTTCATGTACGTTAAACCTTTTATTATCTGTTATGTTCTGGACGAGAATTCGAAGACCTATTCGGTCCACGTTTCCAAATATGTGAATAGAATTTTACTGTAGCAATTTATGCTATTGTAATTAATTACATGAACAATTTTAAAAACCCTTTTTTGCAAAGTGTGTATTTAAAATTGTTCAATGTAAAATTTCATTTTATATGCTACGAAAACAAGTTTAACCAAGTACCTGCCTTACTGTTTTATTCTTCGATCCCTGCCTGCTCATTATAAGGGGTGTATTGTTCGGAACAGTATATATAAATGACTCGGCTATTACCTGTGGCTTTAAATTACACAGCTAGGTATATACCGTACACGTTTTCGTTAAGGTTGCTTGAAAGGGAGTCGTGTGACGCCAAGAGATGTATGAAATTGAATATACATACGTTCACCCTTTTTATTGAAAGAAATTTATATCTCTAGGCGTGAAGACATAATGGATACGTTTTCGATACTTCTGTGAAAAGTGAGTCTTTACTCACGTTTCTTTACCTATAATACTGTTCATAGCACCAATCAGCGTTGTTCACAACGTGTAAAAGTGACCAATTGATCTCTTTCTGTCTGATGACTTTTGACTAATTTTAGGGTATGTGCGTAAATAAAAGCATCCTAGGACACGAGTTTCAAATAATAAATAAATATTAATTAAATAAAGTAAAGAAAAAAGGTGAATAAATAGCTACTTATTTACTGTTTTATCGAGTCTGTTTTATCCGTCACACAAATGTCAAATGTAAAGTTCACATTTGACATTTGTGTGACGGATAAATGTCACGTGTAAATATAAATTATTAATAAATAATTAGTAATTCATATATATTTTATATATTTATATTATTAATCATTAATAATTTATTAATAATTTGTAAATTATATAAAATTATTCTGATAATATACATAATATTATCAGAATAATTTATTTGGGTTAACTACAATTTTAAACAAAGTAACAATTATTAGTAAAAACTTATGTGTCGCAAACTGGCCTCAAGCATTGTGCTGGTCGTTTGACCAGCGCTGGTTTTGAATCCGTTTGGGTGACTTCACAGATCAACTTCAGTAACTGAACTTAATAATCTGCATCAACATAATTATTATGTCCTTTGCTAAATAGTAGTTTATGCAACTGTCATATTATTTATATGCATATATACCTAATTATATGCAGTTGCATACACTACTTTATTTAATCTCATGACATTTTTGCTACTAAAGTGTTATCCAACAAAATATTACTCAAATTCGTATGTACGAAATAGCACCAAAATGGAAAGTCTTCTTCTTCTTCTTGTTTGTATGGCGTAACCACAATTTTGCCAATATCAGTGGAAAAAGTCTGTTATTGGTATATTGGCTCGGAACCAGCGCGTTGCGCGCGCAGCGCGATCACCACAGATAATGTGTACTTAAATTGAATTGAAACCTCCTTGGTCGGGACACACTGTACTTTAATAATTAAAAAATAGTTTTAAAGCATTGCTTTGTTAGGAGAATTATGCTTTAATTTAATTTTTTTATTTTCTTAAAGAAGTATGTAAATAAATATAACATTAAAAGTCTGTATTTCATTTCATAATTAGAATATTACCGAATGAAATTATAGAAACGTAATTTACAATACAATATGCAAACACTTATTTATATATGAAAGAGAGCTGGCTAAAATGAAAATGATTATCTATGTAAGTAAGTGTAATTGTGAGTGTTAGTTTACCATCACGTCACGACGGTTCTCGTTTTGTAAAAAACTAACTCGAATATAATGAATAAAATAATAATTGAATCTACAATAAACAATTTAGATCAAATTCATACTATTTTATCTTCCATTATGCAGGAAAACATATTCATCTATGTACTTAATTTAGGTATTTTTTTCTCGTAATAAACAAAACAAAGTGATTATACATTCTTGTAATGACATTAGGTACTATGGTGCTTCCGTTTCCTCCCCTCGTAGAGTCTAAGCGAACAAAATGGTTGTGTTACCTAACGAACTGAATTCCATGTCTGTAACGACACCGTTTCCTCTACGCCGTAGAGTCTACAATATCAAAATCGTCGTATTATCTAACGAGTTGCAACTCTGTCATTTAAGCAAAATAATACCTTTGGTTTAACATTTTCCAGAAGCAGTCATGACGTTCCCGTTGCTGAACGCCTTCCTGTCACAAGGAGAATTGGACTCAGTACGGTTTAGCGGATATGTACTGGCGAGACTAAACCTATCCTATCAAACTAGGAGTTTAGAAATCATCCCTAGATAGGATTGACCAAATCATCATCATCATCATCTCAGCCGTAGGACGTCCACTGCTGAACATAGGACTCCCCCATAACATAGCCCCAATTGACCAAATACTGATTTGTTATTCTTAGACAAAAACCAGGACCTCTATAGCACGGAAATAAGTTAAATATGTTATAAAGCGATCATCAAACGAAGTAGTAACAATAGCAAGACTTGCTTAACATAGATGAACAGACTGTATTCGTTACTAATTACCTTACCTAGGTAAGCTCTGCTGTATGTGGAAATATAATTAGTGATACAATAAACAATCATAAACAACAATAAACAAACACAAACAAACATTAATATTTCTTAGTATAGATTTTTTTCTGATTATATTCTCCAACCTATTTCACCATTTCATGACTACCTAAATTCATTTATTACAGGTAATTGATAGCCATGCTGCATACATTAAAGAAAAATTACGATCAAAAACATAAATTTATATAATATCTCTACGTCGTAGAGGTCTACGAAAACAGTTAAATTGCCATGTTTAGATAAAAAGTTAAATTTTCAGATAGCACCATGACCACTAGGCCCCCCAATGCACCCTGCCAGCCATCAAATTTGTTCTCGAATATGTAGTTTTAAATCGTCGTATGGGGATGCAGCGCCATCTATCAAAACAGCTTGAAAACTTTGTCTGACCCAAATAGAGATTTTACAAACGCTACTTTTAACGCGACTTTTAGTTTGTTCTCGAACCCTGCTCAATTTTAATACACTGACATTTTAAGCACTATCCTGCCTGTAGCGGAACCAAATTTCAGAACATATCAAAATTATATATATATATTGGAAAATAATGCAATACCTGGCAGTGCGGCTCCCATTAGTTAAAAATCATCTATAATATAAAAAATATGTTTAATACCTATACAAGTTATATTATAATAATGTACTAATTGTGTAATATACACAGGATTACTCGTTAATCACGTTAATCCTGTTATATCATTACAAAATTGTATTAATAAAATAAAGAGTTTCTGATCGTTTATTTTTAGATATTTTATTATTATTTTTCGCTTGTTATGAACTTGTTACACAAGAAGCCCCTCGATCCTGTTATTAGCAATGAAAAATTAATTGTATTTTTTTGCCAAAAAATAAATGTGTTGTTTCTGTTGTTTGTCCAGCAGGCATGGAGTGTGAGGTGCTTGTGAGAGTGTTCGCGGCGTTCGGGGGGTCGCGTGGCGCGAACGCTCGGGCGTAGCGTAGCGCGGCGCGGTGGCGGGTGCGCGCGGGGCGGCGGCGCATGCACGCCACCGGCCACACGGACCGCTCGGGCGGCGGCGGCGGCGGCGGCGGCTCATGGCGCCTCCCGCCCGACGAGACGCTGCAGGTCGCCGACCCCAAGGCCGCCAAGGAGGACGTAAGTCATCCTCATCATCACAGATTTAAATAAATGTAAAAAAAATTGCCCTTCTGGCCTCTTCTTAAATTGTATATGCCCCTCAGGCTGAGAAATAAGAAAAAAAAAAGTTTTGTGCCCTTCAGGCCCTTATCGTATGTGTAGCCCTTCAAGCTAAGTAAATTTTCAAAGTGCCCTTCAGGCCTTCACAAATGTATTATGTAAGTCTAGTAAAGTAAAAAAAATGTCCTTCTGTATTCCTTTAGTAATTATAAAAAAAAAGTTTAAAATATAATATATGTAAACAATGACACGGATGTCTGTGAACAAAAGCATTATAAATAAAAAACTTATATAAATATATGTACCTACCTACAATAGATAACGCAAGTATCACAAAACCAAGTCGGCCGACTTTTCGATGAAATTGAATTACTAGAATTTACACATAATATAATTTTAAATAACTTACCTGTGATAGGAAATATGCCCTTGCCTTTGGGAGCTCGAAATTTTTGGATAAATGCAGTTAATTATTACGCAATTTAGTTTTTGTGGCCGTCCGGCTGCAACAGCAGACGTGCGCGGACTGTAAGTAGCGGCGGCCAACCTTGACACTTGGTCGGGGTTTGGACACGACACACAAAATTTACGTTATCTATTGTACATTATATATCTATGCTATCATACTCAGCGTGCGTTAATATCCAACGGCGTGTCATACACGCGGAGTCTGCGTTGAATGAAACAAATACTCGACAGGTGTGAAGTAGTCTGGAGTGCAGCACTACTCAAGCGCACACTGGCGGAACTGGTTGTAAATGCGAGTTTTGATTTCAACCGTGGCTTTATTCGTGACAACCATTCAAACAATAACAAACAGTGTAAGGATAACTTTTCTTGCAGGATCTCTACGGTTCGGATGGCCACAATTGGAGGAGCATCATATTCTCGTTGATGGTCATCAGCTTTGTAATTGCTGGAATCGTGATAGCAATTTATTTATTAGGGTAAGTATGAGTTGCACTGCTAAAATTCTAAAATTTAATAAATTATTAATAATTCGCCCGCCGATGATGATGATGAATTAAAATATATAACCCATGTTCATCAGGGATAATGTAGGATTCTAATGGTACACGATTTTGTCATATTGGTCAAGTAGTTTCGGAGCCTTTTCAATAATAACAAACAAATAAATATTTCCTCTATATAATATTAAGTAAAGATATACCTACATAAACTTAATACAAGAAATCATTAATTTAGAATTTCCTGTCTATGGATTATTTTATCATCGTCTATCTTCTTGGTATTGAATGGTATTGATAACTAATAATAATATGGGACAACATCAACACAGGGTCTTCAGGTCCTAAACTAGGTAGAGCCTGTACTAACTATAAGAAATTAATTTAATTTTTAGAATTGTATAGTAGCTGCGTCAGAAAATTACGAATCTAAGATCAATCATCAACTGAGATCAATCACAAAACTGTTCAGGTTGAAGCTCTTTGCACGTACTACACTATAATGATATTTTTATTTATTCAGATATGTGGACGAGTTGCTATACTGGTCGGGGCGTCGCATGCGCTTAGACGAGTTTCTACGAGGGGATCTAACAGGCGAAAGACTACCGACAACGTGGGTCAGTTCGCATCAGCTCGTCTATCAAGCAGACGACGGCGGACTACTGGCTTTGGACACTTTCAACAACACCCTCACAGTGCTGGTCACCAATCACACACTAGTAAGATTTTTCGTCATTCTCTATTGTCCTTAAAAATCTATCAGTAAATTTATCAATATTTATACTCAGGATCCTTATAACATGGTAATCATTTCCTGCCTAATAAAAAAAGTACAAGTACATAAGACTTTGAGTTGTGAAATCAGTCAAAACCTACCTATAACAAAAATGATTCTATAATGTTTAATGTCCTATATTTCATTTCAAAGGCACCTACTTATTTATGAGCTGTTCTTTGAAAAACTAAAACTATCGCCTTCAATCATTGGATAAAAGATTAGTAATTTATTTGTACTGTGGTGTTTCATTAAAGAGTAAATCTATTTATATCCAAACCTATTAAATGATTAAAGATATTTCCGAGCCAAATACATCGTATTGTTGTAACCAACGCAGTATTTTATAGTCCACTAATAGTGTCGTAAAGTAATTAAAGGATTCAGATAGAAAGCTGCAATATGTAACCTAGCTTTTCTTGTATTCTGCTAAAGCGAAGTATTGGCTCCGAGCCTCGTCTGTGGAGACGAGAGAATAGGATTTACCACATGACTCATGAGCCTACGTGGAACGAAGGCATTACGTGGTTTTTACAAGTGCGGTCGCTTTAACGTCGGCGCCCTTTGCTATAAAATTTATAGGGACATTTCAGATTCTCCATAATAGCATTATTATGCAGGCGGCAGCGGGCTACGGAAAATGAAAATTTGAAAGTGCCGACTTTAAAATATCTTCTGATTCTACGATGGGCGGAAATGGAACCCAAATGAATACATTTCGGCTGAATAAAGATGTGAATTCTTCAAAGTAATATCGTTTATCCATCTTTTAACCACATTTTCTTACGGCGTTAAAACCGGCAGCATTTGCTAAAGCTCGTTGACCGCAACTCATCCGCTTAATCTTTGCTGCAGAAATAAAGAAAAGTCTAAAGAGATATAAGCTTTTTTCCTTCTATTTGCAGTCCTTTTAAAGTTTCCCGATATCTATGTAAAATAAGTAAGAAAAGCTGAACTATAATGAACAATTTTATCACAGAGGCAGCTCAATGTGCGCGGATACCAGTGCTCGCCCAACTTGCGCTACGTGCTCTTCCAACACAACATCAAGGAGGTCCGTACATACATCTAGTATACCATTGAACTTTGAATTGAGATAGTTTTTTTCTTCTGTTATCGAGTTACGAGGCCAACAAGTACCTGACGGTAAACGCTAATCGTCCCATAGTAGTATACTAGCAGTGATGGGATGATATATCAAACGGGTCTTCCCGTAAGAGAAGGCAATCCCTAAATCATATCCGTAAAATTATACTAAGCGCTCCACCATGCGCTAGACTTTAGAATACAGTAACCCTATATAATATGGTTAACCAACTTTGGGCCCACAATGAAGTAGACGAAGGCATGGCGAGGTCGAAGGCCGAGCTTTCGGCACGTTTGTTAGTGTGTTTACCATCTCACTCGTCTTCAAGTCATGCCATGCTAGCTATTATATTAACCACACACGTTCCAGTTCCTGGAAAAGCAGGTTGATTTCTGCGAAATATTTTGTATTATTGGCCAAATATGGCCCCTAAATCCCTTAACAAACATGATTCAGATTCAGATATTTATTTAACCATTTCGTTACATTGCATAACATTGGCAAGTCAATTACATACATAACGGTAAAAAGAAACAAAATATTTAGCATTATCATATCATAATATTAGCATTACATAAATAAATATCAAAACATATAGTTGTTTGTAAAACAAGTAATAGCTATGAATGCATGTCAGAAAATGAACAACTGATGTAAACGCTGATATGGTAAAAAGGATGAAAAGTAAGTTAAGTGTTTTCTTGATCAAAGAATCTTTCGACTTGGGAACTTTGGGACTAGATTTTTTTTAAATATTCACATCCTGACTGGACTTATGGATCCAGGAATCCTGGATGGATATCCAGGATGCCCTTAAACTACCAAGGACGTGGACGTTGGTCATTTTATGAATGAAATCTTTTGTTTTAATTAATTACGGTAGAGGAAGGCTTCTGATGAAACCTAACTTAAACTGTACATAGAAAAACAGTTCTCATTTAAACTTGTATCTGATTGTGTGATGAGACATAAAATCTTCTGTCAATGGCTTTGGGTGTGGTCTTATTAGATCTTTATAATTCTCTACCTACACACCTTCTGTGCCAACGGTTTTTGATATTTATTATTTTACAGGTCTACCAGCGAACCTTTACGGCGCACTACACCGTTTATGACGTCACAAATGAGTGAGTTGCTTTTGATATTTGACGCTTGAACATCGTAATGGTCGGAGTGGAATGCGCAAGGTTCGCGTAATTACATTTCCTACTGTAAATTGAATTTCTTGGTACCAAATTGATTTACGCTCACCGCACTTTAGCCGAAAATATCGTCCTATTGTAATATCAAAGATTTTTCAATGTGTCTTTTTAAATGCAGGTTTGTTTAAGTTTTCACAGATACGTGTAAGTAGTATCGGAACTAAATTGTAGTCGATCTGTCGAACGATATAATAAATGTCGGCAGCGTACGGACGGGCATGATTCCGGTTCTCTTTTGGCGAAATATAAAATATCTGCACAATCTCAATTCGTTTCCCTTACACATTTATTACTTTCCGAGGGAATTTTGATATCATCTGTAGCCTCCAGCTAACGAATATTGAATTGAATATAAGAATTGAGATTAAACTCTTTAAAATACAAACTGGTATTTGGCATTCCAGATCTGATTCCATTTAGAGAACAATGCATTTTTCCAACTGTTTTCTCTGTTCTCTTGTTTTCTCCGTTTTCTGTAATTGTATCGCTGTGTTGTTTTTTATTTAATATTAATCCCAAGAGTCTTCCCGTCACGTACTCTCCTAAACAAATTATATTCATAACGTTTCAAAACAATTTTTTATAAAGAGTTTTAAAAGCGTATCTCAGCGGAAAATAAAAATTTAAAAGGCTATTTTGAAGAGTCATTTGCCAGCCAATTTGTTTTCTCTGTAGATAGATCTCATAGTGAGTACCTTTTTACTGGTTGTCTCGCGGGTGAAGAAATCGATTTGAGGATAGGTATGTGAATACGATATCCAATTTATTTGAAATTTTGTGAGTTGAATTTTAATGCGATGAGAGTCGGTCCGCGCGGCGAGCCGGTGTAGGTGGGTAACTTCCCTCACTTTGGTGACCGACCGAAAACCGAAACATACATCTCCGTTGAGACGTACAACTTCTATAATCTAAGTAGTTTGTTCTATGAAGTAAAACAAGTTTGGAACTCGCTATTTGATGCGGATTCTACGAGTACGAGGTTGAGTAATTTTAAAAATACAAGAGATCTATTGTTTTCAAATACTCAACCACGTTAGGTACAAACCCCCGAGTATATATTAGTAAGCAAAATACCATAATCACGACTAAATATATGTAGGTACCTACTTTAAGAAAGGTATATATTAAGTGCGATAAGAATGACAAAACGTGTACAAAATCTTAGCATTAGAGAATTTAGAATAAAGAACTTTTCAGAATTTATTTTTTGTAATTTTTTTCTTTTTTTTTATACTAGGTAGTAATAAAATGCCACCCTTATAACTAAACAAGTATGTACATAATATCTTAAACTGCTGACGATCTACTTTTGAGAGCTGTATGGTACACATGGAACAACGCTCCGGCATCCTGTGACTCAGGGTCCGCTAACACACTGTTGCAGCCCCACTTGCCACAGGACATGCTCACTATTGAATCGTTGACGGCGCAATGCTTCGTTCCAGGCACACTCCATCAAAATATGGTACACATCTTCAATCCCACCGCATCGACTTTTTTTGTCTTCTTAAAATTTTTATACCTACTCATTTACCCGCGTTGATTGCTACATCTTACAGGAGTTTGCTACATTGTTTTCGATGATTTCAATAATCTATGTCATCATTTCCATAGACTAAAAGAACAGCTATATCACATCAATATTTAGTGTTAAAGAATAACAACCATCCAAACAGTACATACAGACGTACGTACCTTTGCGTTTATGAATTGTCTATTAGTAAGGTCTTTTTAACTTTGATGTTAAGACAAAAATACAATGTTTTCGTTTTATAAATAGGTAGTTAATTAAGACCTGTACATACAATTATCTATACATGACTATTGCCATCAAAATACTTGATTGACTTTCAGCCACCACGTGCCCCTCTTTGGGGAGGGACAGAGGACCTGGGAGTGGCAGCACGCGGCCTGGCTCGGTGCCGACGAGTCGCTGCTCCTGGTGGCAGACAACGAGGTCCTGGCCCGCCCGGGCCCGCCAGCGAAGAGGGCCCCGTTGCTGCAGCTTACAAACGATGCCATACCAGGACGCGTTTACAATGGCGTCTCGGACTGGTTGTATCAAGGTAAAAGTCAACTCGAGATTCTATTTATGTAGAATGATTGATGTATATTGAGACTGTATAGTTAAGTATATTAATTTAGATTTATGAATCTGAGAAGTTGTTAACTGTACACTATTAAATAAGCTTAGAATCGCACGACGATGTATGCAAAGGGCTTTATCGTACAATACAATACAATACAAAAACTCTTTATTTGCACCAAAGTAAATACAACATAAGGAAACAACTTAAATAGTAGGCACAAATGGGCGGTCTTATCGCTAAAAGCGATCTCTTCCAGACAATATATATCGTAGTGTTTCTCTACGCGATAAAACCCGTATCGAGGAAATACGAAAAATCAAAACAACTGACATATACAGAATTTTGCAAGTTAAGATGCAATAAGCATGCCAACAAGCTCGACGAACTGATAAATTGTAGCGAATACAGCGAAAGGCTTACTTCACGAGTACGTAACTTAATTTATTTATTTTACTAACATAATAAGGGACAATAAGCTAAGTATAGTTCGCACGATTACGTGGGACAAATAACGGGAGTTATGAAAACTGAAAGTGACCATAGGGACCGTTGTCTGTTTTAACTGTCTACATTTTGTTTGGCATTGAGCGACGAGGCAATTAAGTCGTACGCCTGATGTTAAACATTACACTGGCAGTTGCAGTGCAAGGCAACACATAGGACTGTAGTTTTCCGTAGCGACTACTGCTCGTCATCCCGATACATTGGTTTTCTGGGAGTCTTGCAGTGCTCTTCACAACCTAACAGTCCTAATACCTACTACTTCTGTACTTTCGTACTATCACTTCGCTGTAAATATGTCGCTGCGGTGGTATCAACCAAGACAACCTCTTGTGCAAGAGGCCTAGCATATAGTAAGTTTGGTTTCCTCGCTTCTTACGGTTCATCTCAACGGCGGACGTAATTTTTGCTTTTGCTCCGTCCCCTAACAGCAGAAGTCTTCTTGTCATGTTAAATTAATTACATTAAGAAAATTATGTAAAACATAGTCTCTTGTTTTTTGCCAGAAACTGATAATCATTCGGCAACGCATGTTTGCGAGGTAACACAGTAGCGTTGGCATACGTAATATAACTTTTTGTCTTGGAATTATAAAATTATGCAAAAACACGCAGAAATCTCGATAGTAAGAGTTGCTTTCATATCAGCTAAATAGATGTGTGCAGAAAAAATGTTATCCAGTTATTTGTTATTTCAAAAGCAAAGAATGTGCCGTACCTAATACACATCTTCGAGCATGACCAGTCCATAACTTTTGATTATTAATAATTTAAATGTTTATTAGGGAAAGGTCTGAAAATGTGTTTTTTGCAATTGAAAGATATGATACCGGCATGTACTTTTTTTCCTAAAAAGGGAGAAGTTTGCTGCGGCGCATGCGACCGCCTGAACTACTAGTAGTAAATTACGACACTGTTAAATGTATCTTTTAACTATTTCGAGACCAATACAATTTCATAACAGTATGTACAGATGCTCAATAATATGCTCTCACCAATGTAGTATGATGCCATTACGGTAAAAAATACTGATGCGATTCAATCGTACATTTCACAGAAGAGGTGACGAAAGCGTCATCGGCGACGTGGGGCTCGTCGGACGGCAGTCTCGTCATGTACGTGCAGTACGACGACAGCGCCATCTCCGAGCTGAAGTTCCCCCGCATCTCTGAGGGCATCGGTGGTGCCGGGGCCTCTCGCGCCGGCTTCCTGCTGCCGGCTTTCAACCACTCCATGCACACTGTCTTCCCTGACCACATTACTATAAGATATCCTACGGTAATTATTTCTTTATATAACTCGTATATATATATATATATATATATATATATATATATCTCTATAACTATATATAACATATTTGTAACTCGTAAAGATATGAAGTGTTTTGCGCGATGAACTGATGATAGCTCTGAGGCCGTAGCACAAACTATTTGCGAAAAGTATTTGTATCGTAAGCATCAACGCGTCACGCCTCGACGTACAAACTATGAGTTAACTGTGTCACAGCAGCCCGAGATAAATGACAGTTTGTGCTGTTTCACGTGAACGACACATTACGTTACACTAACACAGTTATTCGTGCTGGGCTCTCAGGAACAGTAAGGAAACACAAAAAGGCGTCCGCTGGTTTGACCCCTGCATTTAGGTGAAGATACCATTTTTTTAATCCACATCCACAACGGTGGTATGACACTTTCTAGTGTTCACCGGGTGGGCTACTACCCTCAAGATTAAAAACCTGCTCCGAAGCCAGTTTGTTCTAAAAGGCCAGATATTAAATGTGTGATACCAGCTTCGACTGGATCATCACTGGCCAACCAGTTAGATGATCTACGTCTATAAAAGACGTAGAATAAGTATATAGCTTTATCTGATTTATGCTTGTTTCGTGACACCTAATGAAGACCATATTTGACCACTCATTCTATAATGTCAGAAGATGTTTTGACATGGTCGTTATTTGCAGCCTGGCAGTTCAATACCAAAAGTGTGGTTATGGATAGTGGCAGTCCAAAACTCTACTTCACCGCCGAGATGGGAAGTAAAGCCTCCTAGTACATTAGATGGAATGTAAGTTACATAAACATCTTTTAATATACTTACTTGAAAGTGACGGGTACTGGTTCTAGTGCCCCTTTAACTTTTTAAGCATATGTATGATAGCAAATATTTTATTTTTCGTTTTTCTTTCAGGGAATATTATCTCATATCAGCCCAATGGGTGGGCAAAGAAAACTCTCATGTAGGTGTAGTGTGGATGAATCGTGCACAGAATTTAACAGTATACAGCAGTTGTTATACCCCTAATTGGACCTGTACAGAGGTATTTACAGAAGAGGTACATTTCTGTCTTCCTTTGTTTTATAAAACAAAAGCGCACTTGATTTTCATTTTAATTATTTCCAGACGCATGCGGAAAAGGCCACAGATGAGCCGTGGCTTGAAGTTCACCAGCAGCCAGTCTACTCGGAAGATGGTAGTGCGTTTCTTCTTCTAGCAGCAGTCCAAGAAGGTGGTGGCCAGTATTATACTCACATAAAGCATGTGGACGTATTGCGCCAACGAATGGCTGTCCTATCACATGGGAAGGTAGAGGTGGCTGAAATCCTGGCCTGGGACCAGGAGAACCATTTAGTTTATTACTTAGGTAAGATTGCCATTCATACTTCTCGCTTATTATTGTCCACTAACTGTAATAACCGTAACTTTATTTTTCTATTAAAGGGTTAGACAAAGAAAAGCTTAACATAGCTAAGCTCCACGCCGATATGGTCAAGGAAGCAAATCAAATTAAGTATATAGATTGATTGAAGTTGAGTGATTTTCTGAATATTGAAATTACTAACCAAACTGTCCTCGTCATACTAAACATTTTGCTTAGTCATCATATTCCATTTAAGACCGGCACGTTCGTAGAGATCCTATTATTTGTGTGTTACATTTTTGTGATTGCTGAAATGTGTGGGGTATAGAATGTTTGTTTGGGTTTGGTTGGATGCGTTTGGGGGAATGCTGACGCAATGATTTCGATTGGTACAGGTAGTGCAGAAAGGCCCGGACAGAGGCACGTGTATGTGGTGCGAGACCCAAGTTATGGAGGCGGGAGTAACTCTGTCAGAGCGCGGGCCGAAAGAGAAGAGCCTCGTTGCCTTACCTGCGAGCTGGCGGTGTGGCCAGCTCGCTTGCATTATGCTAACTGCTCGTTTTGGAGCGCGAGATTTCCTCCCGCCAAGCCGAGAGTTGGCATAACGCACTATGTTCTGGAGTGTGGCGGCCCTGGACCTCCATTAGCTGGGTTGCATGATGCCAGAACGCATAAGCTAGAAAGAATATTATATGACACGAGGCCTTATAGGTAAGTACTCTTCTTCCAATACGTCACACGATTTAATTTTAAGAATCATCTAGTCATTATTTTGCTAACTAGCAGCCGCTTCCAACTTCCATCACGTTATGAAATTATATCTTTAACTCTATCACGTAAACCAATCTAGGGTATTTCCGTTGGGTTGCTATATCCTATCCATATGAATTAGGTATGCAGTCAAAGCATTCGCCAATCTAAAGAACGCTAAAAGTAAATCTAAAATTAAAGTTAATGTAAAATAACTACCTCTCGTAGGACAAACAGTCAAAACACACAAAAACCAGGCGTTGCAAGTCATATACTAGGTGTACTAAATTAGATCAGTAACAAAAATGTATCTTGTAATTCAAACTGTTTCATCTTTAAACAAGTATTATGTATAGAATATAATATTATATAAAAATATACACATAGTGAACTTTGTGTAATATCTCCAAGTTATGAAATTATATGTTCTAAATTTTATCACCGTGTAGTTAAAGTCTAATGTCTTTCTCGATTGGTACGCAACAGGTAGACAATTTGAAGGCGATTTCTTGATAGGCACTGCATCGGTTGAGTCAGGATATAATATTTTCTTTGATGTGACACAGAAGCATATTATTAATAAGACTTTTTGGCATATTTCAGATCTGTACGATTACGCGAGTTAGCGTTACCGACTCGACGCTCGTTCGACGTGAATCTGAGCAGCGGGTCCAAAGCACGCGTTCAGTTGCTCCTGCCTCCTTCATGGCGTGAGGAACTGAGAGACGCTGCGTTTCCAGTCCTTGTTCATGTGTAAGTACCAGCCATTTTCAGTCAGTTTCCACTCCAACTTTTCAACAATTCAATTTGCATTGAAGCCAAACGGAATTGTCAGAATTTATTGCATTTGTTTTTAATGCGATATTATTATTATGCAGGGTGTTAGGCAGATGAGAGGAAGAGAGGGAAGGTCATTGCTGAATTGTTCAGTCCCAATAATCTTCGTAATGAATTTGACATTTTCGGATTTGCCTACTATTATGTCTTATATTTTTAGTTTGTATTGTTTTCACAGTAAAGTGAATCAGAGGATTAACAGTTAATGTTGCAAAATGCTGTATGAACTGATAGCATAAAACAATTTATACAGGCTTGCCAAGGATTACGTGAGTTCGTAGTATTGCCGAGCTGCAGTGTGCCAATTTTTAAGGCTATGTTTTGGCACTTGTATATCGTTTCATCATCTAGGATTAACATGATTGCACTTGCCAAGTATCTTGTTTTGTTAAGTGTACCAATATAAATTGTGTTCATGTGTAAAATGGTGATAGTGGTTGTTTAAAAAAAACTTTCGATTCGTTCTTAAATTCTTTAATGTACCTATGTGTTGAGTTTAATTACAAAATTTCGTTCACTCCTGCTGCTTTGTAATGTAACATTAAATAGTTCATACAAATTTTGCGGACCCTTGAAGTCGTTTGAGGGGTTGTTTATGATACAAATATTACCTAATTGCTTTCATCTACATAATGCATATATATGCCGTGAACAATATTTCGCTCTTATAAAAGTGTTTTTGAAGTTTCTTAAGCGCACTTTACTACCAAAAGTTGATCTTGCGATCAAAAAGGTGTTTTATTAATACTAACTTTATGATCCGAGCTGAACCACATATAGGGTTAGGTTTTGAAAAATCAAGTTCATTTTCACCAAGACCGTATGTGGAATTCAGATTCCAATTTAATGTATCTACGTTTAACGGTTTACTCTATATCATGATTGTTAGAAAACACGCTGTTATTTTATTAATAAAGATACATGTATATTCTCGAAAACGTTTATATCCTAATCCATTGATGTCCTAATAATGTTTCAGGGACGGTCGCCCGGGCAGTCAGCAGGTGACCGAGGAGTTCCTAGTCGACTGGGGCTCGTATATGTCGTCTCGGAACGACGTAGTGTACGTGAAACTGGACGTAGCAGGAGCACGGGGGCTGCCCAGAGCGCTCCTCCGGGGCCGACTGGGAGGAGTTGAGGTGGCTGACCAATTGGCTGTTATTAGGTGAGGCCTTGAGAATACATTGGGTAAACTAAGGCCCCATATGCACGAGCACCTTGAGGCAGTCAGCATGGACTGCTTCAAGCTGCGCCTGCACAGTGAACTACAGTCTTCTACGTACACACATACACGAAACCGCTCGAGTAGTTGCAAATGCTTCGGGTTGTTGGCGGTCCAGCTGTCGCCAGCCATACACTGACTGCACGAGCTGTCGACTGTTCTCGCGCAGTTACCTCCGCCCGCGCTTTTTATTCCACGTCTTGAAGTTGTGACTTGTTGACCAGTCAATACCAACTGCTCTAGTAGTTATCAATGGCAGCTTCAAGCTGTTGACTATGACTGCAAGAGTGATCCGTGTATGTCGGTCACTGACCACCGCTCAAGCAGTCCGTGTATATCCGCTGTATGGCCTTCATACCTTATTATTACTTATTATTTATTATTACTTATATTGTACCAGACGATAGTAACGAATAGTAGACTAATAGATTCAATAAAGAATCGAAAAAAAAAGAAGTGGAGTTTTAAAACTTGAATTGGCTGAATTTTCCCGTTGACTGAGTTAATGATTCATAAATGTACTGCTATAATTATAAATTCAATAGCAGTTATACTTAGGTCCGTTATAACATCCGTAGTTTAATCCACAACTCTTAGTTTAATGCTGTGAGCGTCCTTTTTGAATCATTGTAACGGCTCTAGTTGCAGTAATCGTACCCATGTACCTTCGTACTCGTGGCGTGATTAACGCGAGATGATAAATAATCAATTAAAATTAAAAAAAAAAAGTTTAAACGAGGAAGTCGAGCAGTGAGGTCCCAATCAAGCCATAATCAATATTAACGCGATAACAGCGTGATTACGATGGCCCACGCTACGTCATCGATGACGTCTTAACTGCCGCCATATTGACGATTATTTGCACAACTTCGGTCCGATTGATCAACACGCTTACAGTGCCACGAGCTGTCAAAATCGCGATATTTGTTTCGGACCCGCTATGGTAGACGATAGCACTGTGAGCAAAAATATTGCGAAACAGACCGCAGTAGAGGGAGGTAAGCTAAACTGTCATGTAGAGTTTAACCCGAGTTAAAACAAAAAGGCTACTCTCCACCAGCTATTGTTTGGCTTTCGTCTGGTATTGTATGAACTTGGACTCGATAGCAGAATAATTTACAAATAGTAAACGACAATAACAAAGTAAAATTAATATTTTCAATAATTATGATTATGTTTTCGATATGGAAGTGTTTATAATCCTTAACGAGTTCAACGTCTACTTTACGAGACCTTACGTAGTACGGCTGCGTGAAAACCATCTTGTTAAGCGGGCGAAATTGATTGAAATGAAAATGATTTAATTATTTATTTATTTAATTATAAATATCAAAAAGTGTAAAAAATAGAACCGAAAATAATACCACATACGACTCGCTTGTACGTAAAACACATAAATGAGCTCACAGAGGAAAAATTCAACTAAATTGTAAAAAATCGTTTTAATATAAAAAGCTTATTATAAAGTCCGACATTATATAGAAGACAAAGATGCTTGGAGTACTCCACTTCTGGCAAGCTGTCATTCTGCCACCCATAAAATGTAATATTAGTAGTACCTACCAGTAGAAACATTGTAAACATCTATTTAACCCTTTAAAAAGAATGGCCCGAGTTTCTTGCCGCTTCTTCGCGGTAGGCTCTATATATTTTGGAACGCGGCGGTAGAGTCTTAAGTAAGTCTCTAAAGTATATTTAATGAAAAATTGACGTTCATGAGCGCATCTTTTATGCCTAAATTGAATAAATTATTTTGACGTTTGACTTTTTAAACATCTGGCCATCGCGCCGCGACGATTGTTAAAGTTGTATTTTTTTTGATACTATTAACCGTTTTGAATGTACATTTTGGCAAGTTGAAAAAATAATCTAAGTTGAGCTAATCAGCCAAATTAGGAGAAGCGTTTAATTTGTAGATAAATAAAATATTCGTTTAGTTAAACTCTGAGATACGTACATAATCTTGTTTCATAAGCCATTCTTGATATTTTTTCAAATATGCGTATGTTACGTTTGTTCCAGATATTTATTAGAAACATTCAAATTCCTGGACGTCACCCGTGTAGCGGTGTGGGGTTGGGGATACGGTGGCTACGTCACAGCAATGTTGCTGGGCTCGCAACAGTCTACGCTCAAATGTGGGATTGCTGTCTCGCCGATCACTGACTGGCTTTATTATAGTAAGCTCATATACTTAACTACTTAAGGCGTGGTCCCATCCTAATTTTAAAACAATTTACGTTGCTTTAGGTTGAGAATTGCTTATCAGATTGGACGATGTAATGCGAAGATGCAATTTAATACGTGCTAATACTTTATAAATTTAGTTCGTACAATCAAATGATTAAATTTTAAAAATAAAAGAGTTCATAGTTCACTAGTGAATTTCATAGGGTATTCGAATATGATACATTCATTGAAATATATTTTGCCCATAATTGAATAAAAGTGTTCTTTCCCACGAAGCACGTAAGAAAATTTAGGGAATGTTGCCGAATTTTTTTCTATTAAGACAAGTTTACTCAATCATGTAGTGGTTCCCATAGTTCATAAGAACGTATACTCAATTTACACTACGTTTTTTTTCGAACTTCGTATCATGAAATTTGGTCGTGATCTACACTCATTTCGCTTTAAGGCGCTATCAGTTCAGAGCTTGAATTCTTTGTTTTTAAGTCCGTCAATGTGTATAAAGACTTAGATATATTATTATTTGTAATTTTAAGTAAATCGCTGCTCATTATATAAACTGCTTCGAAACCCCTCACTTTTATTGTCGTCATGAATTGACAGCACCTTAACCAATTGAAATACGGAAAACAAATATAACATTCTAGTTATGCTCTTCACAAACAACGGCTGCAGCGAATATTGAAAAAAAACCTTACCAAACATTTTAAGAGTTTTATGTGCTTGATGAGCCTCATAGAGCGCGTGGTATTGAAAATACGTCATAATATTATAAATACCCCCAAACTATATAGGATTCCCTGTATTGTGGGAGACATGACACACACGCACACACACACAAACACACACACACACACACAGGCACAATAACACATCAGAAGCATCCAAGACTCAAGTAAAAACATTTTTGCTCAGCCCCATAAATGTTGCCCTAGCCGGAGATAGAACCTGTACCCCGACTTGGATGTCAGGTAACCACCAACCTACCAACTAGGCCGACGAGCCACCCCTCGTCAATTCTTGCTATATAAGGCTAACACGAGGTAAGGTGCACCCAGTCATCGCAATATATCAGAGGTTAGCCCCCAGTTTCTAGAATGTTTGTCATAGCCTTGATTAGTTGACCAACGAAGTACTAAACGCTCATTGGTCAACAGTATTCTATGACGCGATGTGTGATCAATCAGCAGCCAGTATTCCGCCAGAAACTGGAGGTTAGTATGTTATGAAGATTAATACTTCCTAAATAGATTAATCCGATTAAGTTGCTAAGTGTTTATATATAACCTCGGTTCTCAACAAAGTTTGTTCACGACTTCAGATGCAGCTTTCACGGAGCGTATCCTTGGCCAGCCATCAGTCAACTACAAGGGCTACGTGGAGGCAGACGCTTCGCAACGGGCGCACCACATGCCCGCGCATGCGCTGTACTTGATACATGGCATGGCGGACATGAGTGCGCCGTACCCACACGCGCTGCAGCTGGCCAGAGCTCTCACTGATGCTGGCGTGCTGTTTCGGTACCAGGTAATCTCAACCTTATTATTACGAGGAACAAGGCTACTTAGAAGCCTTCAACCCGTGTTCCCTTGCACGACATTAATTAAAAACCATAAGTTCAATTAATGTATACATATATTTTTTTAAATATTACCGTTAACCAGGGTCTCAAGTCTCTTAGCTGTTGAACTGCGTTATCGCACAATTGTATTAACATTGTCGGTTTTTACACATTTTTTTGTAGTCAGCTCAACATTGCCATTTTTTGTAGCCAGGTCGTCGCTATTTTGGTTCGGACGCGAGCCAGCTTGCTATCGATAGTTTTTGACTTAATTGGTATTCTGTAAATTATTGCGATTGCGTTGCTACAGTGGCGTACGTTAGCAGTCGTTGATATTTTGGCTGACGCAAAATAGTTTTCTCTTCTTTCAAAATCTTATTTCATTAGTAAACAATTTTGTGCATGAACATGGCTGTTTGACCTGTGTCTGGGTGTGTATATAAGTATGTATGTTAGTCATCAGGTTACCATAGTACAGGCCCAGCCTAGTTTCAAAAGACCTTGTATTGCGTTGTGTGTATTGAACAGCTTGACAGCATTATCCAAGCGAAAGAAGATTTTTATCAAATACCTACTGAACTTTCATATTTATTTATTTATGATACACAAAACACATTACAATCAATTTCTCACTTATAAATTAGATGCTAATACTGCTTTACTGGATTGTAACTTAAAACATGTGTATACATATCATGATAGATGGGATCGAAAGTATCCACCTGCAAAGCAATGATCTTTGCAGATGAATACCAACAGGTTGATGCAGATATATATATATATATATATATTATACATAATCGAGAATCTAAAACTTTAAGCGGGGTGGATTATCGAGACGCAACACCGCTGTTGTGTCTGAACCTTCCGGTTTAAGATGGAGGATATCTTTAACAGTTTTTATGAAACTGCTGAGCTTAGGATCAAAAATCTAATTCTGGGTTATTTAAAACCAGCTCATTATATTGACGAGTCATTCTTACAATGGGGTTAAAATAAGATAATTTGTATAATGTAATTTTAAAGCACAAACGCCTGCTTAGCGATACCAAACATTGCAATATTAGAGAGAAAAGTTCACATCCTCGGACGGGATACCAACCAGTCGGAAGACGCGGGCTCGAACCGCGTTCGAGGATGTGAATTTTTCTCTCTAATATTGCAAAATACACATTAAATTATTTATTATTTATGTTCGTTAAACGTATTAAGTGAGTCGTGGTGCAAGTGGCCCTAAATATTACTAATCCCTGTCTCAAGATGACGATTGTAGTGCAGTTCCGAGCACTAAATTATACCTTAAACCATTAAACGACGCTGCAACTGGTTTAGTGTGAGGCTTTATGGTCGTGCTGACCAGGAGTATATATCAGTTGCTAACAAATGTTGAATGAAATCGAAAAAGTGACGGCTCTATGTCACTTTTGTCAGCTGCAGTAATTATTTTACTTACATTTTTGCTTACTGGAGTTGTCAAAAATTACATACTTAGAGCCTTTTCTTTCAAGATTTCAATCAACATTTGTTAGCAACTGAGATACATAATAGCCCTGCAGATCCTTAATGAAAAACTGATTCATAAAAAGTTTAAAATACTTACTTCGTACTTTCCCTATAGGCTTACGCCGACGAAGGTCACTACCTCAAAGGAGTGATCGAGCACGTGTACCGTTCCATGGAGGATTACCTCCGCGAGTGCCTCTCCCTGGACCCTGAGGACACCAAGCTGCCTCCACCCGACAGATAAAACAGGGCCATTCGAACTGCTAAACGTATTATTATAACCATTTTTTTGTAAATATGTAAATGAGAATAGTGCTTAAAATAAAAATGTGTTCCCCGTGTTTGGTTTCAAAACTTGTGTTTGACGTAAACGCATGAGTGTGCGATCCTGTTTGTTAAATAGCTAGAAATGTGACTTTGTGAGACGTGTGAATTGTATGGTATTGCCTGTTATAAAATTTTACGTTTTTTTGTATCTGATATAAAAACAAAGGCTATAAAATTTTAAACTTCGAATTAATATACCTCAATTGAATCCATGCGATTTCGCTTCGGCACCATTCGGCTTGACTATCAGCTAACCTAATCTTAGATAGGAAATAAATTCAACACGTTGATCTAGTGCTAGTCAAACATTTTGTAGAATTTGAAAAGTTATCTCTTAAAATTATTCTAATCTCTCAGAATGTGATCATGTTACTTAGACTTTCGAGCTTGTTCACTTAGGCTTAACTGTTTTCTACTGCGCCTTTACTATCAGCTTTCCTATCCTATCTCTACTTGTTAAGCGAAATTAAAAATGAAAGACAAAATGTGACACATCTTAGCATAAGTAAGAATGTTAGTATACAAACCTCTGAACAATTTTAAAATCTTACTTAATCGTACTTGCAAGATCTATCTGCATTTGAATAAAATTTCAGTTTTTTTCAATTTTGTAAAGATCGAAGAAAATATTGATGAGAAGTTGAGGAATATGGAAACCAAAAATAATGAAATTGTTATTTTTTCGGATAGATCCTGGAATACAATCGATAAATGATAGATTTAGCCCGTAAATGTATGACCTTTAACTGACTTGCTATCTCTTTGTTGTGTGTTATTTGATATCTACCAACCTTAATAATGAGGAGCTTATTCTTTAGGGAAATTTTAAATAGACCTTTTGATGATTATTGTTTTGTTATTAATGAATAAATTAAACGAAAACATAGAGTTGTTAAAAATACCTCATATATAACGATGTACATAGTTATTACTGTAATGTAAATTTATAGAGTGAATTGTTTTTTAGACTACTTTAATGTCTAGGATTGAAGTGACCTTGATCATCCCCCAACCTAAGCTGCTTTGGCTCCATCCCATCATCATTTACGCATAATGAAATAATCTTCTAAATACTTTACATAATAACGTTATAATCAAGTTATTATCAGAAGCCATATTGCCACAAGCACAGGTTTCTTAAAGAAGATGCGAAAAGGCATTGAATATACAAAATAACGAAAAAATGCCTCTTAAAATATGTAAAATGTCCAGTTAAAACAAAAGAACGTTGTTTTATGGTAGGAGTAACTAAGAGCCACTTACACGACTAATGACAGTTAGTAGATCTCGTTATATTTCTATTGATTATTTAGAAGCTGATAGAGACAGCATGATTTTTCTAATTTGTTTAACGCGATATGTATTTAGTGAGTGTCGTACAAGACTGCCTAAGACCATCCTGTACGACGTTACAATACATTAAAACACATTTCAAATTACATTATGTCTTTATCAGTTTGCAAATAAAAAGAAGAAATAGAATGATGTCTTAATTTTATTTAGCGCACTAATAATATTTAGTGCCAAGCCGTGAAAGTGGGCCTTAGTGTGTTTAACATTCTGTTAGCAATATTTATAATATACACACGTGGAAATCGGTTACTCAATTGCCCATAGTAAAATTAGTCCAATAGTAGAATTAATTCCAGTAGAATTTTTTCTTTCTTATACTAGATAGCCTGTACAAAATAGATTTTAAATTTGAACTAGAAGATTTGCCTTC
The DNA here is from genome assembly GCA_917880725.1 of Selenia dentaria. NCBI lineage: Eukaryota > Metazoa > Arthropoda > Insecta > Lepidoptera > Geometridae > Selenia > Selenia dentaria. The sequence continues at coordinate 7,755,867 of OU862882.1, read as the reverse complement.
CTGATATATATTTCATTGACGCGGTGAGTTTATATTTCGATTTAAACAACTGTAACCGTGTGTACATTAATATCATTATTTCATAGTTATAAATACGGAAGTAGGTATTATTGTAAAGTAATATATGATTTAACTGAAGTTCTATACCTAAAAGAATGCCGGAATGCGGCACGCTAGTTAAATTATACTGACTATAATTATACCGTTGTTGTTGATTTCGAAGTAAATGTAGATAAGTAATGTCATTGTTGTTGTATAGAATATAAACGTTCGCCGATATATGTTAAGTGTTATCGGATACCTGCATAGACGCATATCGTACATTCCATGTTTGTGAAGACTGCCAATTTGGTCTAAATTTTACAATCATTGTAATAATTAAATACCTACGATACGTCGATGAGATTAATTTCAAATACCGTTATGGTCTTATAAGGATGCTGTGATTCTTCTATTGCATAATTTTAACGATATTTAAATATAATATTTATAATGTCTCCATCTTATACTACGTAGGGCCTAGTGAGATCGAATTCGTTGTAATAATTGAAATTAATTGTAAGATTAACGTTAATTTAGATATTTTGAAATTATTCCATTGTATTAATAAATATAAAGCTTTGTTCTCTGAAAAGTAATGAAACAAACATAGACAATATAAGACGGGCTACGTGAACCCAAACACTATACTGAGATTTTATAGTTAGATTAAAATACGAGAGAGTTCGGAAACCGGGTGCTTTAAATTTTAGGTACATCATGTTTATGTACTTATTAATTTCATTAGCAATTGTTCTATAGTTATATACAAAATATTGTGAGTTGTAGTGAGAACGCGACGCCACCTCACGCTTGGCATTTTTCTGTACCATGTCAAGAGTGATGTGGTGCGCAAACGCTAGATCGTAATTACGTAAAATAATTTGAATCCAGTGGAAAATTCAAAGTATGCTATTGTGAAATCTGCGGATAACACCAATTTAAATCATAATGGTAATATTATAGTAAATTTTAAATAAACAAATGATATACCGGGTTGTTATTAAATATTAGCACGATGGTGGAGTAGAGAAATTGTTTGCACTTCGCTTCTCTCCTAACTTTAACTCGTATTCAAAGTACTTCTAGTCCTTAGTCTTCCATTGCTGCGAAGCTTCCATACCCTGATCTTATTCTTGAAGCAGGAAAGTAGGAACTATGTGATGACTATGTCAATTATTTCATAATTCCGACTCTGATCAGCTATGTTATTTTTGGTTTGATATTTCGTCCTTCGATAACGTATAATAATATATGTTTAGAATGTGGTCCTAGTTTGTCCTGAATCTATTGATGTGGTAAAATAAATGTGAATCGGTAATGCTGTGTTCTTAGGATCCCTGCAGATTTCACTGCACTCGACGTATTTTTAGATTCATTGAAACGGCTTAACGTACATTTGTTTACAATTGAAGATAGACTAGCAAAAACGTACACTTTTATGTCCGTTTCATCAATACATATTATACAATCAGTAATGTTCAAACATTTTGGGGAACATCTTAGTCAGACGAAACGATCAAATTATTAAAATTACGCTTATCTTGATTTACTAAAGTGTTCCCTAAAATGTTAATGAAAAGAGGAAAGTTGAATTGCAACGAACCAACTTCGTTTTCTTCCTTTAGATCTATGGTTCTTAAATATACTTACGAAGGCATAGATTTGATTCCAACCTGACATGTATCCAATTTGCTATCGAGAATTTATTTTCAGACATACCCAATATCTGAAAATAAACTCTCGATAGCAAGTTGGAACAGTTTTGGCCAGTAGATACAGAATAGGCTCGTCATCTTTTATTACATTACATCTGTAAAACAACTGACAGTATAAGAGTGTTTATGTATACGTCTACTTACCCCTTCGGGGGTAATTGGGCGTGAAGTTACATTCATACTCTAAAACCTTTATAGAAGAAATAAATATGTATATACGTCGCGTGCAGCTAGGATGCAGTGTAGTCTCCGCCTTTGTAACTCTAGTGTTACGCATTACTCCCTTAGCGGTTAGATTGTCTTGAAAGCGATACTGAATAATGCAAATATATCTTAAAATTTATTTCATTATTAACTATTTTAAACATAACTAAAATTATACGCCACTTGATACTTCACGTGTCTTAATAGCAACTGAATTATTTGTTTGAGCCTGTTTACCTTTCTCACAATTTATAAATTTATATCCCCGTAATAAATAAAGAATATAAGAAAAACGGGATTTACTCACGTAAAAAAGTCAAATCTTTCCGACTATAGTTTCAACCACACCTCGCACTGTGCGAAGCGAGACGCAATCGCGAGCGTTCTGCACTTTCCTTGAAAAAGGCCACCAGTAGTTGAAACTATGGTCGGAAAGATCTGACTTTTTTACGTGAGTAAATCCCGTTTTTTCATATTAAAAATGTGTACAAACCACGTTAGTTTTCATAAAGAATATAAGGATAAGATCTTTGGACTTTCTTCGAATATTGTGAAACCGGCCGATATGAACCTTTGTACGTATTCAGTAGCGCATCTTTTGGTGGCCCTAGAGAAAAGTTCAACTAAAAATCTACGTTATTGTTATTCAGTGTTAAATCTTGTCGTCTCGTTTAAGAATTACAGTGTTGTATAGATTGATATGTTTCATTTGTAAATTCTGAGATTATTCTGTTATTATTGTAAAGTTTCTTTGAGTAAATAAAATTTTAAAATTTACATAATCGTTCATAATGCAGTTTTATTGAACTACGGTACTATTTTTCGGGAAGGCTGAGATGTAATTTACTGAGACCTCCATCTTTATGCCTCTGTGACCACATTTCAGCGCTCCTGAAGTATTTTTCCAAGTGTTCGTTTTTTATAATGGTTTCGGGGGAATTGGCATGAGCGTTACTAGTAGTACTGCTCACCGCTTCTTCAGAATTGCAAACAGAATTGGATAAATTCCGCGCGAGCTCGTAGTGAGAGAAATTCATTGACAACATTGAAGCGTTATCTATAGACATTCCCGAACAGAAGGCAGCATTCGAAGCCACATCCATGAACATTTCAGCATATCCACGCCTTGAAGGACTTGGCGGAGAACTCGAAGCTGTGACGACACACTCTCCATTCACCAATTTGCTTTTTTTCAGTCTAACTAAAGCTAAATCTAAGGACTTTGTAGCCTCATTCACGTTGAATGATTTCCCTTTAGCAGGTTCATTTTTCATCTTTATCTGTGTCTTTGTATGGCTAGCGCTGAAAGATTTGGCCTTATTCATCTTCTTATCGGATTCTTCACTGCTATCCATGTTTACTGATGATTTTCACATTGCAAAATTATCTCAAAATTAAGTTTCCCTGCGTAGGTATTTATTGAGAACCCATTTTCTGATGTTCCCTGTCACATTGATTGATAATGTTAGTCTATGTCAAAGAGTCAAATAGTATGGGTACGTTCCGGAAAGCGCCGTCAACGCTCACAACTATCACGTCCCGGTTTGCCGTCCCTAAATTATTAAACGTAAATAAACGTAACGTAATTAAACGTAATCTTATATATGTCTATGTGATTGACGTCGATCATCAAGTTTTCAAATGGGTATACTTTTTATAAGGGAAATTAACGCCATCTAGCAATTAACAATTGAACGAGCTGCACCGCGTGGTTCAAAGTTACGACGCTTGTCAAAGCAGGCTCATCCCTCACGAATTCACTTGTAGGTCCCTGGTTTAAATTGCACAAGTTGTTTAAAAAGGCCGCTAGATGGCACACTGTGTCTATAATTTAATATTTTCTAACGTGGAATTATTGAACAATTCTATCTACATAATGTCTATTAATCTAAATCTAATAATCTCTATTAATTAAAACAAGGCTCATTTTGATCCTTGGATAAAGTTAGCGCGTATGGAAAATAAAGTTAAATAATTATTCACGAAATCAAGGAGCTGTATCTGATGGTGTGACATGGTTAAGTAAGTATATTATCGTAAGGAAGTATATTATCGCGACTGGAGCCTACACTTATATATTATGTCGAAAGATAAGGATTTCCAACCTATTTTGATAAAAAATAAAATTTAACTTACACGTAACATAATGGCGGACTGGAAATCTACTATTACCTACTAGCCTACTACTGTGCTAGAACTAGCCTCCAGAGGAGAACTGTATCGACCTTTTATATATTTTATACTTTTATATTTTATAATGTTTAGGGGGCTAACAGCTATTATTACAATATAATTTACAACATATGTAAAGAAAAGCCAATTATAAGTCTCCACAAATAGTATTTTAAAGTAAACTAGGAGTAACTAGGTACAAGCTCAAATAGAACATTTATAGAATGTATAATAATACTTGACATCTATGCTATACGAGGGCTGTATTTACATTAATTGAATTTATAAAATATTTCAAAAGAATATAATTTATCTCGCTTTCACCGTATTCCTGCTTTATAGGTACTTTGTATTTATACACGGTCTTAAACTTTAATGATAATACTCAAAATTTTTATTAGGTTCTTTCTTAGGTACTTATTAGAGTTAGTTAGCAAATAATTGAATAATAAAGTTAACCTAAAAAGTCTGCATGTAAGATCTTAGCCGGTAAATATGCGTCGCAAAGGGCAGCACTGGTTGGTGCAAACGCTTCAATTTCTGCTTTTACTCCACTCGATAGCATTGCGTTGATTTCTTCCTTGATACGGGAACCTAATGACAACAATCAAACAAATTATAATTATATGATTTTAAAAAGCACCAACGTTTGCTTAGCCAGACCAAAGTTTGCAATTTTTAGAGAGAGTAATACACATTCTCGGACGGGGATCGAACCCGCGTCTTCCGATTATCCGTGTCAGACGCCATGACCGCTAGCCCACCGAGGCTTAACGTACGAGCAATAATCTCTCTATCTCATTTTAACTGTCGTAAGGGGAGGGAGCGACATGCATCCTACAGCTTGACACAGATTGTCGGCAGCAATTAATTGATGTATTTATGGATCTACTTATCTACTTAGAAATAAATAAAATCGAAGTGTCTGTTTGTAATGTCAAAAAAACAACTTTTTAATAAATGCATATGAAAGTATATACTCGTGCTTATGGGTTGTATGGTATGGGTTGTAGGAAACTGGTTTCCCCTAAGACGGTACTCATAACAAAAACTTTTTTTTCTTCGGCTGTCTGTTTGTTCCGGCCATTCCGAAATGGCTAAAAATTCGACGGGACATTCACTGGTAGTTAGCTGATATAACTCCATAGACTTTTGGATTAGAAAAGAGTTTTTTAGGTAAAAAAAATGTGTTACAGTAGTTTTCCGCGTGGATATTACCGCGGGCGCAGCCAGTTTTACCTAAAAATAAATTGATGCAAGGAGCATGCACGTAACCATCCCTCTAGAGGTACATGAGCCCACCTCTTAAAGAGCGGCTAATGGAAGACTACACTACGGTTTACAGTAGAGTTGTCTGACCGCTGAAAACCTTCGACATGGTATTACTAGGTACTATACTGTACTACCGAGGCCGACAGCCCTTCGAAGTACGTGACCGCTCAGCTAAAATGACAGCAGTGGGTACCCATCTAAGCTACGGCAGCAAGGTTTGTCTTCTAACTAAACAGTAAATAAATAAGCTAGCATAGCTATTAGCGCTTAATTCTTATGAAATAAATAGAATTACGACCAGTGCTTTATCTTATCTATCGACGCTTTACCCTACTACTTAGATATAGTTTGGCATAAGTTCCTTATGAAGTGTGTCAATTTTTTATCCATCGTAGGGTAAGGCATCTTAAGAAACTGATTGTTAGACAGATTAAATTGATTTTCATTCCCAACGCCTATAATTTAATCCCAACGCGTCAAACTCTTTCATTGATAGTCATCACAGGTAGACTCTACCTCTATTTTCGATGTATATTAAACGTATATAGAACTAAGAAGAAATTAGCATACGGTATCTCATAAGTCTCTTATTTCTCGGTTTACATGTACATACTTACGAGTATATAATTCTTATTGTGTTCCCACTGCTGGGACACCTCTGAGATAAAAGATGTTGTATGGGTATGATGTATGGGTTCGATGTTGTGCTCACACAACTCCTAGGACCAATAATTGACCTCTAAAGTTTAATAAAAGCATTAAATATAATTTATTTTAATAATTATTATTATAATTAATTTTAATTTACATTTAATTAATTAAATGAAATTATTTTAATCAAATTTAAGTCAACATGAAAGAGATTTTATACTTAGTAACCCCTTGTAATACATTTGCCTATATATAAACCATTACGCCGTATACTAAAGTCATTCTTACATTTCTAACTGTTTCCTTACCAATGGCATTGTCCAAATAAGGTCTCCTCAACAAAGATGCCAGCTTCCGTTTATCCGAGTCAGACAAAGGCAGGCGTGCCTCGGTGGGAGCTAGAGTCATGACGTCATTATAACGGCCACCAAGCAGAAATACGGAACTGCAGGCGAGTGATGATGAGAGGTGAGATTGTGCCTGTATAATCATAGTAAATAAACTACTTAGTTAGTCTCATCCCAACCGCTGTACCGCGCCATAGGTGTGACACATGTGGTGCCATTAAATAAACATGCCATAAACAGATAATCTACTGTTTTGACAGTAGATTATCTGTTTACCACAAAACATCCCCGTTTTCTGTGTTGGTACAATTTTCTACTGTTTTCGTGCGTTCTCTGTCCGTAACCCTTAATATGCACTAAATACGTCAAGTAAAGTCAAGATCGGCATAAGTCGCGTCTTTTAAGACACTGAGTCAAGTGATCGACTGATACTTCATTTGTTATCACGTTAAGAAAGATTTTTTCACAACGACAATCATAGGCACATTACATACATCAATTCAGAAATAAAGGAATGTTATTCATTGAATGCAATTGAAAAGCATTTGTAAAAATATAATCCAAGCATGTATGATTTTTAACAAAAAAAATAAGGCAGAAAATGTTGAAGATAGGGAAATCGAAAATAATGAGTAAATGTTTTGTATGGATACCTATTTGAAGAATAAACGATTATTATTACTAATTTTCTTCCTTAATACGTATTTAAATAAAGACAATTTCTGGTAAAACAAACAGTAGCTTATTACCTATACTAAATGAATCTGTAAAAATGTTAAGACAGTATAACACAGTATAATGTTTAGAAATTACTTCTGCTGTTTTTTAACCACACACGTTGCAGTTCCTGGAAAATAGGTTTATTTCTGCGAAATATATTATATTATTGGGCGAATATGGCGAAGCGCAAGTCAATGGGTTAAGCAACTAAGGCAGGTTAACTGCTATAGCGACGAGAATCGTGCCATATCGTAACATTTGCGTATCGCATACAAACACATTTTGAAATGGAATACATTTTATATAAAAATACTATGTGTAACGGGAAAGAATAATCTATATCTATATACTTTGTATCAATTGACTATCGTATAAAACGGTTGAAAACATGTACTAACTAGCAGAGAAAGAACTGTATAAAACACTTATATAATGCGTTCTTTGAGATGTAGAATACAAACGTGATTATAGTCCATATACGGTACTAATAACGGTACGGCCTTACTTATAAACACTGCGTTTAAATTTAAATAATGTCACTTTTCTGTAGTTTCGCAGAACAGTTTTCTTGTACTTCACTACCAAACAACGTCATTAAAAGTTAAGCAGCGTTTATAAGTAAGAACTTTTTAGTACGTCAGCCGATAGCTCCATCCTGCCAATGGAATTGAATTTCATTGAATGAATGAATTTCATCGTGAGGATATAGTTTTCTACTGCTTGCCTGGCTATAGCTTTCTATATTATAGGCTATAGTGTTCCGATAGCTAGTGCACAACCATCTTCAAACACACCTTCGCGCGAGATATTAGTATTGGTAGCTGAAAAATTACTTACTAGAGATCCATACTTGTACGTAAGAAATATCTCGTATCCGTGAGGATCGGCGTCCACAAGTGCTAAAGCTCGCAACCTCAGCGCCTTACAAAGGCGAACGAGCAGCTGGCGCGTGCAAACATCTGGGTATCCTTTACCCTACAATAAATTAAAATTAGAAAGATAAACATAGCTATAAGCTAAGTCATTTACTCTTTCACGTAGATCTGGAGGCCAATTTTGACTCCTTGACATTCTCTTGGTGGGGTAATATCGAATGTCTAAAATATTGACCAACCAATCCTCAGCTCATTAAAAAAAATACTCAAAGAGCATCGGGTCGGAGCACTTAAATGGGCTAGAATAGACCTATCAAAACCTGTCTATTTCTATTCTTAGAGAAATGAGTCATTGTTGAGAATTGCGTTTTTGAATTTTGTACTCACATTTTGAATTCTTGACACAGTATCAAAAATCTAACACAATACAGTTTATTTTCAGAAAAAGAAGATTTGGTATGTATCTGAATTTGAGAGCCTACGAGGGATTTGGACGTTGTACTACCATAAAATAAACATAATGTTACTTACGGGATGAAAACCGTGGTATTCGTTTATAATAAGCTCCCGATATTTCGACACATGCAAAGCATCTTGCAATGCTACATATGGCCAGTTGCACTCTATGGTTCTGAATCTTGGACAATCAAGGAAGATCTCCGTAAAAAACTAGAGGCATTGGAAATGTGGGCATACCGACGCATGCTACGTATTAGCTGGACAGAGAAGATTAGAAACATCGATGTCCTTAATTTCGATGCGATTCGAAAAAACTAAAGTTGTCCAGCACCATCAAACAGAGAAAAATTGCGTACTTAGGTCATGTTTAACGGCACAACCGGTATCAACTGCTGCAAACTATTATGATGGGCAAAGTTTCAGGCAAATGGAATGTTGGAAGAAGGAAATTGTCCTGGCTCCGCAACATCCGACAATGGACCGGAATAAGAAGGGCTGAAGATCTGTTCAGGCTTGCCCTGAACAAAGAGGAGTTTAGAAGGATGACGGCCAACCTTCAGTAGTGGAGAGGCACCCAAAGAAGAAGAAAGCGCCATGATCGCGGGACGACTGGAAATTTGTTGTACTACCAAATAATTCTATGAACGATATTGGTTAGATGTTTGATTTTAAGTATAATTTGGTACTGTACACTAATTACCAGTCTGACACATCATTTACTATCTATTACCAGTATCTAATACTAATAAACCGAAAATTATCTATGATCTTGAGCAACAATAGCACAGGGAAAATAAAAGGTCGATTGCTGATTAAGCAATAGCCGGTAGTAGGGCAGGTAAATAGTAACACTATCTAGTACTTAAGAGGATTGCATAGCTAGTACTTTCCATGCTAAAAGAAAAAACTCTTTTCTACCTCTTAACATTGTCCGATTTCAGTGATTTTTTCAGTATTTCAAAGTACTATAAATTTCCTTTTTTAGAACTTCAAAAAACTGAAAAAAACAAAACGTACGGGCAAAGTAGGTAAACAATGTCATGATTCTATGAAAAAAAATCACTGAAATCGGACAATGTTAAGAGGTAGAAAAGAGTTTTCTCTTTTAGCGTGGAAAGTACTAGCTATGCAATGTTCTTAATGGTGTATTCCGGCAGCTATCCTTGTGAGCAACTCTCCATTGTCTCTAGCGTACTACCATCTCCGACCGCAACAATACTGGCTACATATGAGATATAGTACTCCCAATAAAATACTTATAGTAAACCCAATTATCATGTATTTAACAAACTACTTACCCAAGCAAAGATATTATCTATAACTGCTGGCTTTAACCGGATTAACATTAAGAGTTATACCTATTGTTTATGTTACGGGAAACAAATTACCGTGATCATAATGACTGGGGCCAATCTCACCAACGCTCCTTCATCCAGGAGCTTTTGAAATATGGCATCTTTTTCCACCACCAATATGTATTTGGCTGTAGACTTGAACTCTTTGATGCCATTTATATCTTGTGGTATCAGTACTCCTAAAACAGTTTTAAATAATTAGACAGAGTAAGTTTCGTCTTTTATGCGTCAATGGATGATGGCCATCCTTATCTATTCTATTACTAATTACTAATATTACTAATAATATTATAAAGAGGAAAGATTGACATTTAGAGTATGTTTGTAACGAATTAGCTCAAAAACTACTGGACCGATTTCAAAATTGCTTTCACCTTTGGAAAGCTACATTCACCCTGAGTAACATAGGCTATATAAGATTCATCATCATCATCAACATCCATCACCGCGCGGGTAAAACCGCGGAGAGCAGCTAGTGAAAGATATTTCACATCTACTTTTGTCAGACAGAAGTAAGTTCCGTTCCTACTTGTCATAACATTAACTTTAACTTGGTCGCAGACTAGTAAATCATGAAGATTTGTTATACTACGGCATTTATAGCACATCCGTCTTACCTCAGATGTTGTTTACAAGCATTTTCCTAATTTAAATATACCTAATGTGCCGTAGCTTGAGTTTAATTAATCTGAATTTGTATATTTTTTTTGTTTTCTTACAAGGTAAGTGACACCTCTCCATCGGTAACAACTCCAGTCCCACCCAAAGTACCCAGTGCTGTACGTTGCACTACACCAAAAACTCGCCTATTATTTTTTATTTGTTACAATATTGTTGTTAATTTTAACTTGTTCAATAACACGATAGCTGTAGGATCTAGGCATTACTGCTTTGGCCATTACATCCTTGGCATTGTCCAACGAAATTAACACGTTAGCCGCCAGAAGAGAAAAATGAAAAATTATTTTTTTTCAACTTGGTGCCCAAAGATGCACCTTGGCTAGACATGCAAGGATATATTACTTAGAGTTCTGTAAGTAGAAGGGTTCCGTAGAAAAAAAATAAAAACCCTTTGAGGTCACGGGTGACCTACGTGGCGCTGTAATGTCACAAAATTAAAAACCGTTACTAAGGCGCCGGCGAGGTCACACCTCCGGTCACCCGCACCCCTCAGTCGGTGGCCAACGTTTAGACTGGTAGGACGCGTCAGTTTTTTTCGTGCCGGAATACTTTTTTCGTGCGTGTCGTCAGTTCATTGTGTTTGGATAGTGACAATAATGAATTATGGCTTTGCCGGACTTAAGTTTTGACTTAGATGATATTTCGCAAGAAGATTTACGGGATATCGATTTATTGGAAGCAAGTATCTTTGAAGAGATCATTGATCAATCTTCGACGACAAATCCGTTGAATGATTTACGTGAAAAAGACAACACGGAAAATAGTGAAGATGAGGTTATCAGGCCACCGCTCAAGCGCAGACGTAGGCGACTTCATGTTATAGCAAGCGACTCTGAGAGCGAAACGAACTCAGTCGATGAAGCAGTAGCCGATGTTTTAGCCAACATAACTTCAACAAGTACGTCACAAAAATGGTCGAAGCCACGAGGGCATCAGCCCTCAGTGGTAGCTTTCACAGAACCAACTGGTAAGTAATATTTTTTTACTAGCGAACGCCTGCGGCAGCTCTAAATTCACTCGTGCAATAAAAAACGTATGCATTTTTGACTTCATTTTATCCCACTTTATTTACTAAAAACTACAGAAAGTTTTATCCTGTAGATGGCATTCATGCAGTGAATTTACTTTTCAGGTTTAAAGCAACCGTATGCCAAGAAACTGCAAAATGCGCAACCGGAAGACTATTTTAAATTGATGGTCCAAGATGAAGTATTTCAATACATAGCTGATCAAACCAATTTGTTCGCACAACAAAGTGAAGCACTTGCACTTCAAGGACTTGCAAGGCCTCGAAAGCCTCGATCTCGTACAAACGACTGGAAACCAACTACATGTGACGAGATCAAGAAACTGTTTGGATTAGTCCTTTACATGGGCCTTGTGAGGCTGCCTAAAATATCCCTATATTGGAGTACAGACAAGATCTTTGGTCAAACTTTTCCTGCCACTGTCATGAGCCGCAATAGGTTCGAGTTACTATTGAGGTATTTGCACTTTTCTGACAATGACACGGCCGATAAAAAAGACAGAATTAACAAAATACGGCCACTGATAGATATTTTCAATGAAAATTGTAAAAACAGCTATGGTCCTAAAGAAGACGTCTGCATTGACGAAAGTCAGGTGCCGTTCAGAGGCCGCGTCATATTCCGGCAGTACAATAAGAGTAAGAGGCACAAGTATGGCTTGAAGTTATTCAAGTTGTGCACTATACCAGGGTACACGTGTAAGCTCCAACTGTACGCGGGGAAAAATCATGAATTGGAGAACACAACTCCGTTAAAAGTTGTAATGTCTCTGTGTGACCACATACTTAACTTAGGTCACACAGTAGCAACAGATAATTGGTATACTAGTCTTGACCTGGCTAATGAACTAATCAGCAAAGATACTCACCTTGTTGGCACCCTTAGAAAGAATAGGAAAGGTTTGCCAAAGAATGTTGTGGAGGCCAAACTGGGAAAAGGGGAATCAATTGCCATGGAGAACGAGCGTGGAATATGTGTGTTGAAGTGGAAGGACAAACGAGATGTTTTGATGCTTTCCACCAAACATTCAAAGGGATCATCAACAATCCGTAAAAAGGGTAAGATTATCAAAAAACCGAGGATGATTTTAGCTTATAATAAAGCAAAAGGAGCGGTTGACATGAGCGACCAAATGACGGCATATTCTTCGCCATTACGCAAAACCATAAAGTGGTATAGGAAACTGGCATTTGAACTCATTCTGAACACCGCGATGGTAAATGCATGGGTTATGTACACAGAAAACACTAAAAACAAACTTAGCATTGTTGAGTTTAGACGTCAGCTAGTCGACTATCTTACCAATCCAGGGAGCGTTCACAACGAAGAAGCAACAACGGAAAGACCAAAAAGAAAGAAGCACACATTGTCGAAAAAAGAAGGGCCAGTAAGGAAGACAAGACGTTATTGTGTGGAATGTTACAAAGACGCTGCTAAGACGTACGGTTCAAGAGAGGCCAAAAATAAATCAAAAAAAGTAGCAACGTATTGCAAAATGTGCCCAAGTGAACCGTTTTATTGCCTTCCTTGTTTTAATAAAATTCATGTTACAAAATAAGAGATAATAAGTGTTACAATATTAGTCCTTAAGGCCTTTGAGCATGTGTGGCCACTGAAAACAAAAGACGCCTATTTTGCCCATTGGTATTTGTCTTAGAGTATTTCGTTTATTGATTTAGTGTACATTTTCTTGAAGATTTTTGTGTTAAGCTTTCCTTATTATATTCTTGATCACAATAAAATGTCTTTTTTTAATTCCTTACACTTTCTAATTTGCATCGTTCGAGTGAACTTAAAATTTTCCCATACTAAATTCCTATACTTATCTGACAACCATTAGTATTTTTTTTTTCAAAAATCTACATTATTATTCGTCTACACTATGATAAGAGGTATCTACCCTCAAAAAATGGTGTCTCTACCTCCAGCCATTTGGACTCTACGCGTATGCCAGCAGTCAATGAAAGAAAAAGTCATGAATATTCTTCTATGTTCAGAAAAATCTTACAATTTCATAGAGGGTCAAAAACCAAGCTGTATCCGTTATATTACAGCGCCGCTCCGGTCACTTCCCATTGATAAATGCAAGCTAGAAATGTCCTACGGCCCAAAAAAAAATTTTTAAAACAGGTCTGCCTTGAGGTCACGGGTGACCTACGTGGCGCCTTAATCTAGGTTAGGCGTAGGTCACCGGTGACCTACATGGCGGCTAACGTGTTAAAGAAGGTATAAACTAAAGTAAGAGTAGGTAAGGTATACCTAGTTGGTGATGCTTTTCTTATCCATCAATCATAGCCTTACCTCCAGATGTCATACAATCGGTGACATTTCCATCTCTATGATGCATAGTCAGCGGTCCAGCTATCAGTCCTTTAGCAGTGGCCACGATACCAAGACTCCAAGGTGGCGTCTCCAAGAGACAGCAAACGTCTCTTACTGCCACGTCGAGGTTGTTTTGATTGCGGAGTCTTATTACATTTTGGTAGAAAAGTTCTCTAGAAAATAATCAAATTGGTCTATCTACTCGTAGCTTTTCCTTTCTATGTACTACAGCTTGATTCTAGCCCTGACGCCCTTGTTATAAATACAGTAATGTAGCACAGTAGTGATCCAACCCAATAATTCAACAAAGTGGCATATTTAGTTGTTTCGTACATTGTATCACTAAATAGTATAAATTATAATGAACAATATAATTCATAATTCAAATATCCGTATATTATCATACTAGTTTCAATCCGTGGTTTCACCCGCGTGGTTATGGATGATGATGATAACAAGTATCCTATGTGTCAATCCAAACCCTCATTTACCTCCATGCTAACTTTCATCAAAATTGGGCTAGCCGTGTAAGCGTGAAAGAGCAACAAACATACATCCATCCATCCATACGGTGAAGTACATATTATTAGGAGCTTTACTTAAAAAGAGTAGGAATATTTTTTGTATCAACCATAAATACCTAGTAATACATCACATAAATCACACTAATATAAATAAGAAAGTTTGCATGTTTTAATGTTTGTCACTCAAATCAGGCACGAAACGGTTGAACGGATTAGGATGCAATTTGAGAGTGGAGATGGTACCTGGGATTAACACATATGCTTTTAATCCCGATTCAAATTCTACAAATCCGCTGCGGACGAAGCCGCGCGGATAAACTAGTTTATAACAAAGGATACTAGGGCACGGAACGCGACATGTTTAAGCTTATCTGCAATTCTATATAAGTTATTAAAACTCTGAATATACAGAAATGTAGCCCACATTACTCAATCTCTGCAAACGTTTAGTCATACGTATGAGCAAATATATAACTATATAAAACACAAAATATAATTTCAAACAGAATTATGATCCATAGAAGTTGTATAGGCTTGCAACTACCTTATATACTTACTACAAAGTACAACCTCAAAACCTAAGCAAAAGGCATAAAAAGAATTAACGTATTACTGTTGCTTTGGATTAAAAATTAGCACTGTTTATATTCTTACCTTCGAGTAACCGTTAGATTCTTAGAAAGCAGCTCGTGGACCTTGGTTAGCACAAAAACAATCGTATTAAACCTCGTTTTATCTTCGCTACTGGAATAGATTAGAGTCGTCTTCTTTGCGACGTTAAAGGATTTTAGCGTCACCCTAAAAAAGAGATTAAAGTATTAGATATAAGACTTTGTCAATATTTAAAATGAAATCTGGTTATAGTTACCGGTCCAGGTCGTAAATGCAGTTGCTCCAAAGTCTCTGGTTTCTTATCGAAAGTTTCGGCGTGTCTCCGCTTTCTGCGCTTTTATTTATGTTGTTTAATATGCCTTCTATTTTTTTAATAAGCGCTTTTTTTGCATCGTTTGCTTCTTTAAGCAATATATCTGGTGGTTTGACTGTTACTACAAAATGATATGAGAATTGTCTTATACAGTTCATTTTTAAATTAATTTTATCACATTCCAATCCAGAGTACAAAATCAATCAATCTTCTCCATTCGGAGTGTCGATCTGCAAACGCTATAAAATAGATGAAAGCAGTGTAAGCGAGTGCGAAGCTTAGTAGCCTTGCAGCGAGTGCAGTGAGTTACTTATCACTACTTTATTATACCGATGATGTCTTATATTGGCTCACGATTAGTTATTTCTATCGTATTGGATAAACACTGAATGATAGTTTCTGTATTGATGCGATTCTGAGTTGAAATGTGAGTATTACCTACTTTACTTTAGATCAGTAGGTACCTTTAGTAGTAGGCATAGTCTGTTTCAGAAGTATTTGAACTTCTGTAAAATCTAATTTCCGATCAGGCAAAACCAATCCACCATTACTCGCGCTAAGACCAGCGACTTGATGTCTATAGAGCTTATCAATTGCGGTCACTAGCTTTGGATCCTGCTTGAATGCCGACATTTGATTTAAAGCCAAGTCTTTTGTTAAGTTTAAAAGGTCTTTATTCATTAAATCCATCCTACAAAAAAGAACATTTCTTAAAACCCATTCAAAACGGCAATAATTGACAAACAGACTCGATGGATCTCTATTAAAATAAACGATCGGCAAAAGTGATGATGATCCCTACCTACCTAGTGGCGAGATGTTTATCAACCGCAAACAATAACAGCTTCACAAAACAGAGCTCGTAAAAGGGCCACGAGACAATGGAGCAGCTCCTTGGAGGGTTTTTATGACGAAGTTGAGCGAACAAGCGAACGGGACCGAATCATCGTCGGTGGCGCATCCGACTCGCGCTCACTGAAAAAATGACACAATAGATTTAATCGAGAGATAGTAAAGGCAGGCGTCTGAAGGAGCAGATGACACGGCGTGACGACCTCACAAAGGGCGTGAAATGACGTCATAATAGCCTCGAATTATCGCCCCCTCTTGTCTCAGGGCAAATATTTAACAGCAGCCCCCGTTTTTGTCCGTCTTCTTGGGCAGGAGACTATAAATAACAGGGTTAGGGCTGACAAATGATGTGGACCGTTACCGCAGCGTTTTGTTATTCGTAACATATTGCAACGAGCTGATGTTTATGTCTTATTATGGTCTTCGAGGTGAGTTATGGTTTGGCTCCGGAATTCTTGGTAAACCACTACTTTACACTCAGCTTTTGCCAATGATAAACTGTGGTAAGAATCTATTAATATAAATAATGGATATAAAATTTTTATATGATAAATATGTGATTTGTTAAGTTCGTTTAGTTATTTTTTTATACATTTAGTACTTAGGTTACTGAGCATCCTATTCCCGTTAATGTAAAGTTTCGCTCTTATTACACTTGTGAATATGAAAATTCCTTTGAGTAAGTACCTGTATCCATTCACAATATAAATCACAAATGAAACACTTGAGGTGTGAGAAGAAGCCATCAAAAAGAGTTCCCATTGCCGGCGGGCACCCCGAAGCGCGGCGATAGCATCAGCGGGTGACAGCCCGCACAAATACCATACAAATTGCTCGATAGCTCCTCAACATTGATTGTTGCAATTATTCGGCGCACCCTGCAGAACCCTTTCGCGATTCGCGACCGCGGGGAGGTGAGAAACCACTTATCTCTTCCCTTGATCTAATACAGAGCTTTTTGAAGTCTTTGACGACGGTGTGAAGCAACAATCCTAGGAACCACCGCTGGGAGGTCGCTTTGCCATTATTTTTGTCACGATCTACCCGATTTCAGGCGGATTGATAACGCTCCCGTATAATTTATTGCTCATAGAAAGCATTTAACGAGTTAGAAGTTTACGGAGATATTATAAGGGTTAAATTATCAGATCTGCAGAAGAAATTTATTGCTAATAGAGGAACATTGTAGTTTTAAACTTTTTATAACGTATGACTAGCTTAGTCACACTGCGTGATAAAAAATCAAAGGTCATAGATACATCTCGTGCTTTCTATATACCACGAGATGACGAATGACATCGGTCACTGAATAAAGAACATAATAAAATCAACAAAAATGTGGTCTGCACATACGCGAATAGGGC
Organism: Selenia dentaria; assembly: GCA_917880725.1. NCBI lineage: Eukaryota > Metazoa > Arthropoda > Insecta > Lepidoptera > Geometridae > Selenia > Selenia dentaria. The sequence continues at coordinate 7,738,359 of OU862882.1, read as the reverse complement.
TCTTCACCATTCATATTTTTAAATCAGAAGCTTCCCACAATATCTGACTCTTGAATGGTCAGCGAGGCGTCACTAACCCCAACAGTTTCAAATAGGAAACAGTGTTGTTGTATTGTGCAGCAACAGTACTCTCCGCGGGGAGTCAGCCCACAATGGACCTCCATAGCGCTATCTCGATGGACGTTGCCGCCTAATTGACTGCTCAAACGTTATTTTAATACAAAGTTATTGAATATTCGCTGCTAAAGCTCATTGATTGAGGGTATCGGAGATGATATCGATTCGTGTTTGTAAGAAATTGGCGACTATATAAGGGCTTGCTTAACTTCTTGATTAATTTGTGGAAATATGGGCTTTATTGGGAAAATTGAATCTCATATCACAACGAAGTTTATGCAGCATTTTACACAATGCAAGGAAACGTCAACTCTAGCAGACAAACAAAGTAGAAAGCAAAATGCTCGTACCTTACTACATATCTCTATCGCGATTTTCTTTTGTTTTATATGTAATAGATGGCGTACAATGTTGAAAAGATGAAACTGCCCATAACAATTTGCAGTCTTAAAAGCAGTATTATTCCTTCTATACTGTGACTTGCGACAGGAATTGATACACGAAACGTTTAGAGAACAATAACAGCCGCTGAAATGTCACTCAATTAGATGGAGCCTTACTAAAAAAGGCTTATGACATGCACATGGTAATTTTATTTAACCGATTATACACTCACGAATTTAGGTATGGCCACATTAACACATCATAACATCCTAGACCCGAAAACAAATATTTTTGCTTATCACGCAAATATTTGCTCCAGTTAAGAATTAAAACTCGGACCCCGCGCTTCAAAGGCACTACGGTCTCAGATACACGAGCAGCTTAAAGCAGTCACCAAGGACTGCTTCAAACACATCACTGTGCAGTCACAGTTTGAAGCAGTCCTTGGTGGTCCTTGTCCTTGGTCCAATACAGTATTCTACCACAGATTACTGAATATTCTACGTACACACATACACGAAACCGCTCGAGCAGTTGCAAATGATTCGGGCGGTTGGCGGTCAAGCTATCGCCAGCCATAGACTGACTGCTCGAGCTGTCGACTGCTCTCGCAGTTACCTCCGCCTGCGTTCCACGTCGCGGGCGCTTTCCGCCTCTTAATAAAAAAAATATTGTGACTTGTTGAGCAGGTAATACCAACTGCTCGAGCAGTCCTTGTATATTGGCTCTACCAACTAGACCAACAGGGCTGTCTAGAAGAAGAAGTCTTCATGTATCAAAGTCAGCCAAATATTTAAATAGTATGTGCAAATAAAAAAAAAACAAATATGGATACCCTCATTATAAGCCTATTATTCCCACCGCAATCTGTAGAATCGCAACAGTTTCTCACATTCGAGTGGCTACTTACTTTTGTGCACAAAACAATGGTAACAACCGCTAAGGAATATTACAATTTACATTATAGGAATACGTCTGCACTCTCAAGTATTGTAAGTGAAGAGCGGTGCGTACTGGGGGCATATTATAATGATTGTTTAATTTATTGTTACGATTGTAAGCGATCTGAGTTCATTACAAAATGGTAGAGCGAAAAGACGTTGGTATTCAAAAAAAGGTTTTTAATGTAAGGGAACTATTACCTTGTTGCTTAATTAATGTTCTTTATTTAACTGTTCAGATAAGAAAGCAGTAGTATTATTTGTTTCGCAAGACTATTTTTTTAACAGATTTATTTGACATAAATGTATGATACTCTGAGCTGCCTAGCGTGCGTAAAATACCAACAAAGTTTATAAAAACAATTGAATAGCACTCCGGACGTTAAGAGGCGTCCCGTCGCGTCTCAATATTGCCCCGTTCCCACCCCACTTCACCCTGCACCCCTTCATTTGCATATTACAAAGCGACTGTCACATATTAAACGTTGTAATTATACAATTTATGCAATCGAGTAGATTTATAGCCGAAAAACAATGCAACTCGAATGCGTTCAATCTTTTTGTCTACCAGCTAACGTTGGCGAAACGCACTGCTCATTTAGGGGGTCATTATAAAGTTCTCATAATCCGTAGCAATTAAAACTTTTTTTTAACATAAACATAGCAAAAAATAAACAATAAGTTAACCTTTATTATCATCTTTTGATGATATACATTTTTATATGCGTGATTTATTTTTTATGTCATAGTGACATTTTGCAACGTATCTGAAAACTATTTTAGAACCGTTTATATATATAACGTTTTAAAAACTTGTTAAAATAATAAATGTTAGTGTCTAATAGCAATAGGAAATATGCAGTGCTAAAGGATGCGGGCCACCTGAGTTTAGAGCCAATATTAAAATTATAAATATCTAAGCAAACATTTTACAGACACTTTATGTTGATTTCTTATCGGTAATATTATCTAGAGTGGTCATTACTTTAAAAACAAATAAGCAAATGCAGATCACGAGGGCGACAGGTGTGCGCGGCGGTTTACATGATTATTCGATGCACATAACATTATTTATGCAATTGAAATCTATGCAATATAACAACTTGCTATATATTTTAGTAGTATTGACGTGTCAGTAATCGGGCTTGGTATATTAGTTAATATCATATTAATGCAACTGAGAGAAAAGGGTTACTGAATATATACTTTAAGACATTATATACTTAACAAATAACAATAAAAGACGTAATAAATCCATGCAATGTGGTTTAGACTACTCTGCACTTTCGTAAATTTGTTAATAATATTGGCAGACTTGCTCCACTGTATTCCATAACTAAACTTTGTACGGATTGTTTTAAAAACGTTCAGGAACGCCAGTTTCTCCCAGTATAAAGTCAGACGAAACCTGAATGCACTGTATAAACAAAATACAAAATTGAGGAAGAAATTGATAAACTAAGCAAGAAGTGTAGTAATACAAAAAGTTATCAAAAATAAAAGTCGAAGTCTAAAGACAACCAATATGCAGCTTTGTCTAATAACATCAAGTACCGTTACTCCAGGATAAAGAGTGTTAAAGAGAAGATAAATAGTCATTGGATAAATAATTCAAGATGAATGTTTTTAATTAGGTTTACTTGAAGAAAGTACTCAAATAATGAGATTAAGATACCATTGGTTAGACACCATGTTACTTATTTTACCACTGCGTTACTTTTTGTCCTTCATTTCCAGATAACATTTAGAGCCATAAAGTATATATTAATATTGAAAAAGAAACTTATGTTTAACAATGTCATTCATTTACCTTATTAGAAAATATTTCTGAAATCTCAGGCATAAATTATTTTTATTCAGTCATATTTTCAAAAACTTTATTAATATAATTTAAAGTATGGTATCGCAGAGGCTAACTTAATTATATAAAAATCGTTAGACTTAAGCTATTTGTGGTTTAACATAATAAGATTATCCTATACAGTCGTTAGTTTATTGTAGTATGTTTCCAAACTGAATTGAATGATTCTAATAAACTTAATTTTTCAAGAGAATAACGCCGTTGTTGTTTTTTCCTCGCCATTCCTTAAATAAACCTACATATTTATAAGAAGTAGCATGAAAACATCGCTGCAATGTGTTTAATGTTCACTATAGATAACATTGAACACAGATTAACATAAAACAGTACAATATACGTATTAAATTTTCAACAAAAAAAAATTACAGATGTTGTCCAAATTGATCCTTTAATAAAATAATGGCCCAGTTTGCAATTTTTAGAGAGAAAAATTACATCCTCGGACGGGATTCGAACCCGCGTCTTCCGACAATCCGTGTCAGACGCTATGCCCATCTAGGCCACCGAGGCTCGAGGTTCCAGCATCGAATTTTAACTCTCTATCTGATTTAACCATCTTACGGGGACGGAGCGACATCTATTGAACAGCTTTGCAAGCACTATCAAAAAAAACGCAATGTTTGTAATCGCTAAGCACTAACGCCTGTTAGTGCTTTAAAAAAGTAATACTATAAAAAAAATTGATTTGTTCAGGATTTAGGCCAATAGCCTTGAATTTAAAAAAAATATTAAGGAAAACTATGCGTTTTTTTTACCTTATTATTCAATTGAATCTAACTGAACTAATATTTAAATTAGAAAAATTATGGTTATTGAAATTATCTATAAAGACCGATCAAAAATTGTAATTGGTTAAAAGCACCATTCTACCTTCAAAGCCTTTTAAACAGTGTAAGTACTTTGTATTCATCACAGAAAACTACAATATAATACAGAACGAGTGACGTAACGAGCGGTAGTAGCTCATAGCGATTTATTCCAGCCGTGCGATTCTATAAGAGCAAAATTCGTTGCATCTTTGACAACATCAGTGAAACAAATGACGAGATGACAAGAAACGTTGGAAATCATCCTTTTGTACAAGGGCGATATCTCATAAAGTATTTGACATCAGTGAGCTCGTCGACGAGCATTAGAGAATCGCACGGCAGGTAACCCTAATTAGCCTCTCTAAGAAATCAACTATTGATTACTGAAAATTATCTCTTAATAATCAATATGAACAAAAAAATTGTCATACTATTAAAAGCAGTTTTAGCAGATTTTTACATTTTAAAGCCTAGCATTTGTGTATAAACTTCAAATAATCGGGTGTGAAGCTATAACCATGACTCGATTGACTTGCATATATGTTCGGTTAAAGAGAAGAAAATCCGTTTTTATTATCACAAAAAGTAATAATTTCCCACTTCAGAAACCTAAACGTATATGTTCAGAGAGAAGATAGTCTGTCGCTCAGCCATTTTATTATGTTGGCATACGTCGTTGTCACAATCGTATGCAACAACATAATATCGGTCCGCTTACAATCATCGATAGCTGGTTATAGTAAGCTAATACCATTAGAGTCTGCGTTAGAGTCACCTGGCAGGTGAGGCGACAGCTGCATTCACACGCATGCTAAAATTAAATCTAGACAAATAAACCTGGAAATGCCTATTTTTTCATACAAAGTTATTAGAATAACGTCATTGCGTAACTTTGTATTTACATTGTGATTGCACTTATAAGAATTTAGCATATCCTTACTTTTATATTATCAACTCAGCGGTGCCCATACTTTTTCTTAAGGAGATCGATCTAGCAAAAATGTATGACTAAAAGATCGTTTTCAAATCTTTGGTAGGTTATACGGTTATAAAATCATATAACCTATACCAAATTTAACAAAAAAATCCAAGAATTGTGCAAAAGTACGTCGGGTGCAAGTGTCAAATCTGTAAAAAAAAATTAATCATCCAATATTACAAAAATAAATATAAATATTAGTGATACAATATTAAGAATGAAAAATTGTCATGATTCTGTTGTAGCGTGACATTGGTGGTCTTCCGCAAAATGTTCGTAGTTAGGAATATTCTTAGTTATTTGCAGTGCTATTGCTTCATTAACGGATATGTAATTTCAGGTAGATACTTCACTCATTTCATATCTCTTTTTCACTTCATGTTTCTGGACGTTGCTTTTTTCATTAGCAAAAAGTTACAGTTGGTCGATCTCTGATAACTTTACCTATACCGTACCATCGACCGTATGGGTACCTCTGATCTAACTAATAAGCAGACGTCACATATCCGGAATAGAACAAGGCTTTAGGCTTTAAGTTCTTGTTGATACTGTAAACATTTCAATGGTATCGCATAAACCGGAGGTGCGGCGATAGTTTTGATTATAATTCTTAGGGATAATAGTTATTAAAAGTGATAATAAAATAGGGGATCAAATATGAAATTGCCGATTTATCGCACTAGCCACTTAGAATAAAAATTTCAAGTCTAAAACATTTATTCTATTTATGCATTAAAGACGCACATATAAAAGTCAATTATTCATTATAATGTACTAAAAAGTCTACCGCCGCGTTCCAAAATATAGAACCGACCGAGAAAAAGCGGCAAGAAACTCGGTGCCATTCTTTTCATATAGATTTTACAATGTTTCTATAGGTACTACTATTATTACATTTTATGGGTGGCAGATGACAACTTGTCAGTAAGGTGGCTTACTGCTTGGAATACATTCCAAGCATCTTTGTTTTCTATATAATGTCGGACTTTATAACATGCTTATTTTATTAAAATGATTTTACAGTCAACATGATTTTTCCCTCTGTGAGCTCAGTTATGCGTTTTGAGATTTTATTGTAAGACCGCAATAACATTAATACAACAAAATTTTAATGTAACACAATTTCCTAGGAACGACTATTAGTCTTCGCAGGTCTAAAACTAGGTAAAGCTATCCTATTCATATTCTTAGTATTAAAAGGGTGGTGATTACTCATCAACACTCACACTATTTAACTCATATTTGATTATCTTTTACGCACATATCCGGATATTTGCAAATACTTAAAAGGAAGGCAAAATTAACATATTATATTGATTAGGTAGTTTAAACAAATCTCTCAAGATTCGCGGAATTCGTATATACCTCGAATAGCACGTTTTTGTAGGATAAAGATGGTCTCTATATCAGCCACTGAACCCCATAGCAATAGCCCGTATGACATTACGTTGTGGAAATATGCAAAATAAACTAAGAGTAGAAACGTCTGTTAGTTCTCTTATTTTACGTACCGCATATGTAGCAGAACTGAGTCTCCCCAGACAGAGTTGGACTAACTTCACCATTATTGCTTCGTGATTACGCAAGACCTCACACTTCTCGACAATCAGTTGTAACACTACAAGACCTGCAGTTAGAAACCATCCATCATTCTCTATACTCGCCGGATCTCGCCCCAACCGACTACCAATTTTACGCGATTTGGACATTTTTTGCAAGGGAAAAACGTTTACTTCCGCAGTACAATGCCTTTACATCAGTTTGTGGATTCTAGGTCCTCAGAGTTCTATCGCAAAGTTTTGTATGATCTTCCGATTAAATAGCAAAAATGTATAGATTACGAGGAGATACTTTGATTAAATAAAAATATATTATTTTAAAAAATATTTTGAATTGTCCAGTATGAAATGGTAATTTCACACTTTAACTCTGAATAAATACTAGTCGAACAGCCCAATTAACTAATTAATCAATTAATTAATTAATCCAATCAATTCCAGGGCCTAAGAGCATATTCCTTTTTTTAATAAAAATATTTATATGTAAGATATGTTTTCATTATAGATATAATGCTTTGACCGTTATAAATTATGTTACGTTCGTAAACGTAGGCTCAATCAATGATTATTTTTATTGGATTTTGGTGGGGAAACCGAAACTGTGCATTGTTGATTCTGTAGCGTATTTCTCCTGAACGATTCTAAACGGCGGTTTACTTCAGGTAAGTATATCATAGTACGAATCGATTACTACCAAAATAAATAAAAACATGCATTTTATTCCAATCTGACTGCCAGTGCCACGTGCGTCACTCAGCCACTTCCTAGTTCCTACACGTACGATGGACCGATGGACAGATCAAGATTATTATCGACGCCAGGTGGTAATGCCACACGCTCTGGCAACCAAGCCATAAACTAAATAGTTATTAAAGACAGATATGATTTACATTGAGTGAACAGCGTTTCATTTAGATTTGTAAACTGTTACGTACGCATACATTGTACATTGAAACATGAAAGTGCTACTTGATTTGTTATATTAATTAAGGTTTTTGTCACCAAATATCAATTAATCACAACGTTTTTACCACGAAACCTGCTTTTATTTCTCGTCTCTCACGGTCAGTCTTCAGATTGGGCCCAGCACGAATAACTGCGTAAGTGTAACGTAACGTATCGTTCACAACTTGAACTTGAAACATACAAACTGTTTTTTTATCTAGGGCAGCTATGACACAGACATAGTATAAAGATGCAACAGTATGGAAACTAAGCCTAGTTAAGCATAAACAATCTTATACGTGACCACACAGCTTGACGCGGCCTCACTACTGACACCGCGTCAACCGCTTGGGCTCTCGTCGATGCGTTAGTTTGTGTGAGTGAGCCGTTTTGAACGTATGTAGGTAGTTTCCGTACTGTTTCTCTATTTTATACTGAGACACCGATAACTCATAGTTTGTAAGCGGAAGCGTAACGCTTACGATACGAATACTTTTTCGCAAATTGTTTGTGCCTCTGGTTCGTGGTCTAGAATTAAAGAAAAGATATTTATTTGTAACTGTAACATTACAAACATACTAACTGAAATAACAGTTGGTATATAATACAGGACATGTTACATGTCACATAACAGTCACAACTCTGTATGCTGCCATGCGATTCTCTAATAATTCGTCGATGCACTAGTCGACGAGCTCACCGATGTCAAATACTTTATGAGATATCGCCCTTGTACATAAGATTGTTTTTCCAACGTTTCTTGTCATCTCGTCATTTGTTTCACGGATATTATCAAAGATGAAACGATGTTTGCTCTTAGAGAATCGCACGACTGTTTGTTAGCTTGCGGTGGCCGTAGCAACCAGAATTAAGACTTGCCGCAAGTAGGCCCCCGCTGTATGGACAGACGAAATATTGAAAGTCGCGGGGAGACGATGGATGTCATTGGCAAATACTTCCCTATGGTATTCAAAAGTTGAGTTCAAAAGAGGCCTGTTTTTAGCAGTGGACGTCTTCCAGCTAACGATGGTGATTGGCGTTGTAAACTAAAAACAGGCGTGGGCGGTTCTTCCGTTCATTAATGTCACAGAGTTAATATCCGAAACAGAGTTATAAAATTTAGGATAAAATAGTTTTGTTACCACCAAAGATAAATTGGCATATTCTATCGAGGCATATAACCTCGGTTTAACCTACTGACATATAAGGTACATGTGCAGTCCAAAACATTCGAACCGGAAAACCGATAGAACTGATTTTCTAGCAAATAATTTTAATAGTTATAAAAACTAACGTGGTTTTCAATCATTATTAATTAAAAAATACGGGATTACTCACGTAATATTTATCGGATAGGTCCGACTATAGTTTCGACCACATTCGGAGGCCTTTTTCAAGGAGTGTTCGGGACGCCCGCGTCGATGACGTCTCGCTTAGCACCGTACTAAGCGTTAGTTAAATCAGAATAGGCCAAATTGCTTAACAATATATAGTATATATTCATATTCATATTCATATTCATTTATTTATAACTTATTGTTACACGTCCATTAAAATTGTTAGGTACAATAATGATTGTACAAGAAAAAATACAATACATCTGTACTTATAAATACAAATACTCATCAAAAAAAAAACACAAGAAAATATACCAAAAATGCTTAGTTAGTTAACACATTAAAATTCTATTTTCATTAATAATAATTATAAAAATTTAAAAATGTCAGATACAATGTTCATAATTAACAATTAAAATAAATTCAATTTATTACAGATACTATTTTCATATTATTTAAATAATTCGTCAAAACTGTAAAATGTTTGCTCAACAAGCCATTTTTTTATTTGACATTTAAACGAATTAATTGAAGTGGCGTTTACTATGTGTACTGGCAGCCGGTTGTAAACCGACGTTGCCATGACGTGCACCAGCCTTGATGTCTTGACAAGACGGCATGGAACTGTGCGCAGACGGTGCGCGTGCCGCGTGCCGTATCCGTGCCCGTCAGCGGTCCTAGTGTACTCCTCCAAGTGCTCCCTAGCATAGAGAGCAGCTTGAAGGATCACCAATGATGGGGCTGTAAGGATTCGCAAGGATCGGAACAGTGGTTTTACTGGTGTGTCTTGTACCACTCGCACCATGGCTCGTACGGCTCGCTTTTGCATCCTAAAGACGCGTCCCCAGTCAGCTCCACGACCCCAGAGCTCGATGCCATACTGTAGATGCGAGTGCACTGACGCGAAGTAGCAGTTCCGGACCATCTCTGTAGGCAGGATTGCCGACACACGCCAGAGCGCGAAGCAAGCGCGACCGACCTTTTCGCACAGCTTATCAATGTGAGACTCCCAAGTTAGTCCACTATCTAGCTGAAAGCCTAAGAACGCTGTTTGCGTTACCTGTTTTATTAATGCACTTCCAACTGTGACATTAAGCTTTCTATAACTACGGCCGGATAGGTTGAACACTATACATTGTGTCTTATCAATATTCAAGATAAGACCATTGTTTTTAAACCAATAGTTTAGGTCCGACGCCACATCATTAAGCCTCATTTCTAGTTGGTCAAGGGAGGGTGCGGTTACCACTGCTGCTACGTCGTCCGCGTACATGAATACGTGTCCATTTCGCACGTTCTCTGGCAGGTCATTTAGGAGAATGGAAAACATTATGTTCGAGAGTGATGAGCCCTGTGCCACCCCTATGAGAGTCTGCAACGGTTTCGACTTCACTCTACCTCCTTCGCATACCACTACCTGGTGTCGATTTGTCATGAAGTCAGCCAGCAAATAAAGTGCAGATCCGTCGATCCCATAGTGTTTCATCTTGGTGGCAATTACGCCATGGTCTGCAACGTCAAAAGCTTTGGACAAGTCGCAGAAAATCACTGCGACATTCTGCGAACCTTCGCGTGCCTCCAGTATGCGCTTCATCACCTCACGAGCCAGGCACGTAGTGGATCTGCCAGTGCGATAGGCATATTGCCTGTCCGATAATATATTCGACGCTGTCAAGTGTTCAATCAATCTTGCGCTAAGTCCGTATTCAAACACTTTGGCAATCGCTGGGATGATCGATACTGGCCTGTAATTATTTATTTCTTCTTTCTTTCCTTTTCCCTTGTACAATGGCGTTACCTTGATTTGTTTCAATGTGGACGGATATATGCCATTTTTAATGCAACTATTGTACAAACAGGAAAGTGTTTCAGCTAAGGGGCCAGCTATGGATTTGAGGAGTGAGACGGAGATATTGTACACATCTTTCGACTTTTTATTTGCAACTCCAGTCCTCAGCGTGTGAAATATTTCCATTGCTGAAAAGGGTTTTAGTCTAATGGACCGGTCAGAAGCTGGCCGCGCTGCCGCTAGAGCTCTTCTGGCAGCGTCAATGTCGGCAGTGGGCGCTCCGCAAGTAGTGGCTGCACATAAAAAGTGTTCATTCACTGCGTTGATTGCATCCGACCTGCTGGCGAACTTTGATCCGTCGCTTTGAACAAGGAGATCGGTGTACTCGCGGTATTTTTTTGATTTTCCCGTTTCAAAATTAACCACGTCCCACATTGCCTGAACCACGTTTGAAGATTTATTTATGATTTCGCAATAATAATTACTTCTTTTAATTTTTAACATGTCATTGTATTTATTCTGGAAGTCGTAAATTTTTATAGCTAATTCATAATTTAAAGGAAATTTACATTTTAATTTTTTCATGTCACGTATTATATTACTTAAATTAATGATATCCCTAGTAATCCATGAATTTTGTTTTATTGCAACTGGTATTCGTTTTACAGGGAAACAAATGTCGATTTTGCTAACAAGAACATTTATAATTGCTTTAGCGAGGCAGTCTGGTAATCCCGAGTTTTTAGATATTAACCCATTCCAGTCCACACTTTCAATAGCTGTAACAAAATTACACTTGTTTGCCTGGGTGTAGGTCCGGCCGAGCCTAGTGGGCGCGGGAGCAGCTCGTGTCTCGCACGGTACCACCGCACGCACCGCATAGTGATCGCTCAGGTCGGAATCTATGGAAGAAGCGCGAGAGTCCTGCGCGATCTCGCTGCTAACGTACACGTGATCAAGGCAGGTGCTCGTCGAACCCGTCACTCTAGTTGGAAAATCAACAATATTACACAAGTTATTAATCGTTAACAAATCTTTCAATTTTTTTTGGTCGCTACTCAATGAATCTCGGAGGTCTATATTCATGTCCCCTACAATAATGTAGTTTTTTCCTATTTCTAATAGCTTATTGAGCAAACATTCCATAACTAGAAAAAAATCGTTAGGTTTTGTCAAATTCGAGCGGTAGATACACACTAAAATCAGACTAATGTCAATAAGTTCGATGGCGGCTACTTCAAATATTTGCTCCACCGACATATTGGTTAAGCATTCTAAGTTTTTATAAGCCAAAGTTCCCCTAACATATATACTTGAGCCTCCATGAACTATCTTCGGTCTACAATAGTATGAAGCTAGAGTGAAATTATTTATGTTAATACAAGTAATCTCATGTTCCCTTAACCAGTGTTCGGTGATGCAAAGAAGATCGCACTTCATTTGGGAATATAGCTGTACTTCTAATTTATTCGTCTTGTTTTTCAGTGACGCAATGTTTTGTAGGCATATTCGCAGAGAACCGGTTGCTTTATCTTCGTCAGCTGTTTGATTATTGTACTGAGTAGGCAATGACGCATGCAAAGTGCTCGGTCTCATTCTGGCAGGTACGTCGGGCGCGGGTGTGAGCGAAAAAACCACTCAGTAAATCTAATACCTTGCGGCCATGCAGACGGCGTTGTAACTTTTTCATACATAGTATCGGGTATACTGATTATGAAAGATGCATGTGTTTTAGACTTTATATCTCGTTTTATAACTGTATAATCTGCGTTGGCTATTTTGTTTAAAAACATTTTAACTTGTTCTGGTGTGGTATCTATTTTAAACTGCCACGCCTGGATATGTCTCATTCTTTCTGCTGCTTGTAGATCTTCGTTGTTTCCTACGCCAATGACACCAGGTCTTTGTTTTTTATTAGGCCGAGACTGGGGCCTTTTTGTAACGACCTCCCATTGTCCTTTGGTATTGTCAAGTTTTTTATCCTCGACGCCCGCGCATGCAGCTATTGTGGTAATCTGCGGCTTTACTATCGTCTCGTTAGGTGTTAATTGTGCAATAAGTGTATCTGCCACACAAGATAATGGTGGCATAGTCTTGTTTGATGTCACGTATTTCGTGGACGACTAACTTCCTCTCCTCAGACTGACTACCGACGGGCGCTTGGCTCTTCTCGTTGGATGTTGCCTTGGCGACGGGCTTCTTTGCAGCGGTTGAAAACAATACCGTAGAGACACAAGATCCATTACCGGAGTCATAATCAGTGTCTCTAGTAGTACCGTGCAAGCGAGCTCGACGGATTGATCGCCGCGGTGCGGGCGGAGTTGGGGCGCATTCAACCGTTGGTTTCGGCGATACCGGCTTTAATGTACCCCCAACAGCTGATTTTAACTCTGTTATTTCTTGAGTTTGTTCGGAGATAATCACTTTCAATTCACTCACAGTACAGTTCATCGATTGAATTTTAGACATTAGATCAGTTACGGTCTTTGTCAGTTCGCGTACAGAAACTTCAAGTGCTTTTGTAGCCATTCTAGGTTTTCACTAACAAAAAATTACTGGAGCACGTTCCGTCGTGTACGCCGCGATCGAGCGAACTTGCTAGACTATATATATAAATAGAGATTTATTTATATATATAATATATATATATAAATAAATCTCTATTTCTCTTGGTCATCGCACCACGCGTGAAAATGGATGGAATAATTTCGCTAAGGAATTCTTTTTGTGTTACATTAATTTTATTAAAGTCAGAAAAAGGTACTTGAAAAAGAAAACAAGAAAAGATTGGGAGGTTATGGCGAGACCGAACTACATTCTACGTTAGTTTTCAACCCATATTTGTTATTGAGTAAAAACACTCAAGGGTAAAACACGTTGTTCCGTCCGTATCCGTATTGTTTCCATCGGCAGGCAGGGAGAATTCCAAGTTTATCATTCATAAGGCTCAACGCACCCTTTACAATAATATACTGTTTGGAGCATGCTTTAAGCTATCCTTTTTATTCCTAATTAGTCAAGATTGCAGCGAGGGATTGGCACCCGTCAAAGATTAAGATAGCTTTCTCCCTGAGTTGAATAGTCTACTTTTCAAATGTGTCAGTAAAATTAAGCATAATAAACATTTTGTTACAGTTCTCTACTTTGCCTGTTAATAGACAATTTATGTGTACTAAATAAAAAAGTTTAAGAGTTATCTAAAACTACTTTATTTATTAAAAGGTGTGTGTTACCTTTATTAAATTTACTAGCCTCGTGAACCCCGTGGTTAATACAACTCTCGATTAAACATACATTTTGTAAAATAAAAGAACACAAAATGAACAAAATCACACATTTGGTCACAGGTTAAGGTTGGGTGTCCTAATAACCCAGTATTCATTGTAGTCTTTGGTCCTAATTCCCGCCAAAAAAACATTTTTTTTTTCTTTTCGTCTTTTTGGCCATAAAAATATTCACGGTGAGCCCAGTGGTGGAAATACAAACTTTTTGCCTTTTTATATGGGCTGGTACGGTTTGAACATTTGCCTTTCGTCAAGTATACATAAATGACTCTAAAATATAATAGTTTCACAGAGGCAGGTATCGAAATAGTGATAATCAAATCATAGTCGTATAAAACTTCGCGAGTAAAGTAAAGCCTAGTGAAGCGGAGAAGATACTACACTATTATAACTTTTAACGGCAATTGACGTGCTTATCAAAACTATGTAAATCGAATAGGTTCCATGTAAGTACATGATTTTGGGCACTTTTTGTCCAATCTGAAATACAAACTTTTTGGTATATGTCTTAAAAACTTTCGTTTTCCTTTAGCGTTTCTAAGAAAAATGCTTATGTTTTATTCCAATGGTAACACCGGTTTTCCTTGAAAAGTGGACCAATTAAGACGGGTTATAGGACTTGAATCCATGGCCGAAATATTAAAACCATATATTTAAATTATTATATATTTTTAAATGATTAATTAAAAATATTTTAAATTATTTAAAAGTGGGCTGGTCAAGTTAAAATACGTAAATTGGCTCACTTTTTTATTCAAGTAGCCAGAATCATGTTATAAATGTCAAGACACAAGACACGTTCTAGTAAAGTGGTGGATGCATTTTACTAAAACCATCTAGAGCTGATAAGGAGAACACAAAAATAACGGTTCATGATTTTCACACATTGTATACACTCGTACACCATCACGTTAACATACGGCTAGTAATCATTATTCGACGTCAAACTAGAGGTCTTCTTCTTCTTGTTTGTATGGCTTGTCAAACCTAGAGGTATAACAAACCAAAAAATAATAATGACATCCATTGTTAGTTCCTTTCCCGCCAACCACAGGAGGTGTAGGACGAAGTTCGTACGACTTTTGTTATGTTCGAAATTTGAAACAGATTATTAACTAGCAGGTTGTTTAAGATCCAGCCAGATTATCTTTAAATATTATCTTTAAATCTTAACTTTTTTCGCTAGGGAGGCATTAACTTTTGGTTAGGATTGCATGAAATTGTAGAGTAATAGTTTTGTTTTTTCTAAATATGTATGGTGGGAATTTTCGTATGAATTTCTAATAAAGAAACTAGGAAGTATGTTTGGCCTACACTCCATGAAAAGAAAGGAACATCTTTTAGCGGACATCAACCTCGACACGCAATAAGTAAGTATGGAAATCCGTTAATTACTGCCGAATGTTTTTATTGACTTTAAACGAGGAGGTTCTCAATTCGACTCCAATTATATTTTATTCAAATCTAGTCATTCCCCGCTGCACTACTAAACTTCACCATTTACCTCTTTGTTGCTCACTTTTTGTCTTCACACGCAACTTTGGGTTTGTTTACGGTACCCATTTTTAAATTTAGAATTTATCTTATTTTTTTTAAATTTGGAATTAAATCAATACGGGCTTCAAATATGAAGTATTTATACATGTACAAATTCAAAATATACTATCAAAATCTGTGATATGGAGTGCGTATTGTGCCCCGAAGATTATGCAACCCCAGACGGCAGAAAATATTGGCATATGCAGATTAAAGACCACAGTGGAATAAGAAAATCAGCCAGCATTACCGTCTTCATGGCTTCGGCAATGATGTAAAAGACATTGATGAAAAGATAATGTACAATAACTTATATTATACTAGCTGCACCCCGCGGTTACACTCGCGTGGTGATGGATGATGATGATGATGATGAAAAAGTATCCTATACGTTATACCAGCGCATCATCTCTACATACCAAATTTCATTAAAATCCATTCTGTTGTTTTTAATATAAGTAGGAAGTAGGAAGTAACTATGTAGGTACCTAGTGCGGTACGAGGTATTAACTTAATTTCGAAAGTGGAGATAGTGTTAGTTGTAGTTGTAGTTGTTGCTGATAAGTTGCTTCCTGAACAGGTCTCAAGAATTCAATTTTCAGAGGGGTATATATATGTATTAAAAATTACAATATCAAATTAGTAGAACACTCTGATTAACCCCAACAAGAACTAAACAAATTATAAAATACTTGATCAAATACCACAAAAAC
Organism: Selenia dentaria; assembly: GCA_917880725.1. Lineage (NCBI taxonomy): Eukaryota > Metazoa > Arthropoda > Insecta > Lepidoptera > Geometridae > Selenia > Selenia dentaria. The sequence goes on along the minus strand of OU862882.1, from coordinate 7,722,105 downwards.
TCATCGCAAATAAAAACAACATAAAAACTATTAAAATACTGTATTATTAACTCAAACTGTCACCAAAGCCGATCGTCATCAACAATACGCGATCCCTCCGTGCGTTTTTTTATTTAAGTGCAATTATTGTGTTGTGGGTGAGGGAGGGTCGCATTCCCTCACACCTCCGTCAGCTGGTGATCTAGCCCTCCCTGCTACCATTAACTTCAATTGAGCTCGACAAATTTACATGTCGTGTCGGGCTTGCGAAAGAGCGGGCGGTACAGAGGTAGCGACAGCGATTATGCTTGCTATGCTTGTTATAAGCATTTTCAAAACAAATGCTTATAACAAGCTTTTATAGTGGGCTTATAATAAACTATGAGAAATAGAAAAATGTTAATAGTTGTCCGGTTATGATATAGGGTTCTTCAACAGGTCGTGCTCCAATTCAAGTTAATAAAATAATTATTATAACTAGAGTTCAAAATAGTATTTGATTAATTGGGTAAAATTGAATTCCTTGAATTTTTTTATTGACACTAAAGGTAAGAAAGGTAGAATTATAAAAATATATCTTTTTAAATTTTTACTATTCTACCTTTACTAAAGCAATAACTCCCCCTAATTTATTTAGGCTTGATCGTAGAATGGCAAATAAAAAATATCATTGAGGTTGAATATGAACAGGGGCCTTACTATGAGATTTTAAAGCAGGCCTTCTAGACAACTGCACGGTTTATTGGTACCATGACAACTTTAAAGCAGGCCTGCCCAGGCCTACTATTCAAGAACCGCAGAAAAACCGTTCACCTGTTTTTTTTACTATGGACTCTCGTTAACATGTCGCTCTAAATCCACTCAGTTTATTATCTTACAAACGTCTAGGCGTCTGCAATGTTAGTTATAGTAAATTATTAGAATGCCAAAGACAATATATCCGTTCACCTTTGAGAAAACAATATTCAAACAGTTCACATAGATGAGCGTCATGGTATGATTTCATTCAAAACTGTTTATGACAGGTTTAAGAACTGCACGGAACTTGCATGGTTTTTACGAAGCTGATAGTAAGGCCCCAGGTGTACACAGCAACTGTGGCCACTAAGCGACTTACCTACTAGTGTTGTCAATTACCTCAGGAGGTAACTACTTTCGTAAATACTTTCGTTTGTTTTTCTTGTACGTATTTTAAATTAACTAAACGTTTTGGTAGAATTAACGAATGACAGACATTTTCTCACACGTTACTTTATTACTTCTTAAAGGACTTTCTCAAAAGTATTTTTACCAGATATATTCCTACTTTCATTATATAGTTTTTATCGTTGTCTCCAAACGTTTAAATTTAGAGAAGAAAAAAATAGTTATTTCCGTTTACTTCTCTTAATTTAGTTTTGTGTTGTTTTCCTCGTGTAAAAGTGAAACGTTTGTAAGACAATATTCATAAATGAAAAAATCTACACATATGTTATGTAAGCGCCATACCACGTATTGTTTGCAAAAAGTATACGTATCGTAAAGCACAGTCCATGTAAACTTACGATTTTTATTCTGTGGTCAAAGTAAACAATAACAAAAGAAAAACGCACCGCTCTACGGCGCACAAACTATGAATTATTTATGGCACGGTTTTCACACTAATATTAGTATTGTGAGCAAGTGTTTATTTTGATGACGAATTGAGCTAGCTTTATACCCAAGAATAACAACAATCTAACCCCGATTCGACGGGTAGACACTCGGTAGGGATTGTGATCGTGGACGTAGTCACGGGCAGCAGCTTGTATACCTTGATGATAACATATTTTTTAAATATATATATATTACATAACATTTTTTATTTGAACTGTACCCCCAGCCAACTCTAACCGTAAACAGATACAATTCCAAATTACGATTTAAAATTAGATCAATAAATGCCAACGCAGAATGCCTACATAGGCATATACACCTAAGCTGCTCTCTTCAAAGATGTAGTAACGTTAAGTTATAATTAAATATTAATTATAACTTATATTAATAATTATAATATTATCAGACAAAGCATTTTAAGCTGCGTATTCACATTTGTCGCGCGACTTTGTTCCTCGACACGAAATATACGTGTGTCCCGCGCTATGTCGCCCGACGTCGCTTGCGACATCTACGGGTCGCGGGACTTGTCGCAAGTCGACGTTCTGCAAGTGTCGACACGGCGCCCTCCGTGTCCCTCGACTGTCGCTCGACAAGTTTTCAAATAGTGAGGACGTGTGTCGCTTTATGTTCCGAAATGGCAGTCGATACACGTATCATATAGCTCATCGACATTCTCAATTATTGTGGGATACTCATCGTGATTATGAAAAATGTGATGCATGGGGATCTATCGCGACTACCTACTACTATTTATCTATCGATTTGAATACGAAATAAGATTCATTTTTAGGGTACCGTTGTCAAAATTGCTAAGCTCTCGTTTAATGGCCACAAGGAAGCTCCCGTGCGCTGCGCCATATGGGCTAGGCGTACGCGACTCAGATCGCTATTATATTGCTTTTAATTGATAACAATTTAAATATATTTGGTGATTCACACTTACAAACCTCATTATTATTCATCGAGTCGTTATCTCGTGTTCGGACGATGTTATCTTAAGCACGAATGTGTTTTACCTTTAATATCGTCGCGCCACTAATTTAAAGTGTTGCTGATGACGTGGTAGTTTTAATTTGGTGTTACTAATTTAGGAAAGTTTTGCGTTTTACGGCCTCACTGATAAACGCTGATATATATTTAAATAACGTTATTTAGTACAGCGCAGAACAATCTTCCAGTGTGTTCTACTAAATAACGTCATTTAATTAGTTAAGCAGCGTTTATAAGCGAGTCCCTTAACTCTTCACCATCATCATCATCATCTCAGCCGTATGACGTCCACTGCTGAACATATACCTCCCCCATGATTTTCCAAAAGGACCGGTTGGAAGCGGCCTGCATCCAACGTCGTCCTGAGACCTTCATCAGGTCGTCTGTCCACCGTGTCGGTGGACGACCTACGCTGCGCTTGCCGGTCCGTGGTCTCCACTCCAGAACCTTTCGGCCCCATCGGCCATCTGTTCTGCGTGCTATGTGCCCTGCCCACTGCCACTTCAACTGGCTAATCTTCTGAGCTATGTCGGTGACTTTCGTTCTTCTACGCATCTCCTCATTTCTAATTCGATCACGTAGAGAAACCTCGAGCATAGCCCTCTCCATAGCTCGTTGTGCGACTTTGAGCTCACTGTCAACTCTTCATATACCGTGATAATTAAAACAAATGGTTTATGAATGAAACGCATATTACGCAAGCGCAAGCGTAAATTTACGTCATTGGTACTCAAAGGGTTAATGTCTGATAGCATTAGATAAAGCTCTGAACACTACGCCCCGTGGCTCTGGCCACAGTCCACACGGAAAATAACTATCTTACAGGATTTTTATGTTAAAAAGAGAAGATCCGAGTATATATGACCTCTTTTATGGCTATCTCTGCATAATGCCAAAGTTCATTAAGACTATTTCAATAGTTCAAGCGTGATAGAAGAACCAACCAACTAACACACCGACAAATACTGTTAGACTATAGTCTAGATACCGAAACAAAACCACTGGAAAACATTCAAATAGTACATTTAGAAGAAGCTGAATGACTCATTTTATACGAGGCCATTTTACTCGTAGTAAATAGAAACCCAATTACTGTTAATGTGAGAAAATAAAATAATCCAATATATTATTAAAATTAGTCAAGGTCATTTCAATTTGTAATTACAGAGAAATTCCGAAGATTTCGCCAATGCCGTTTTTAATTCCTTCTGTAGCCGCAACGCACGCATTCTACCGAAGAGATTTAATTCCATTTTCAAAAATAAAATGTTGCTCTTTTTCATGAAACAGAACCTAATAAGTAGAGTCTTTATTTAAATACTTAGCTTTTGTAGGATCGTTGGTAACTGACAAAAGTAGGTGAATTAAAAAAACTAAATATATCCTAGAGGAAAATATGTTTTCATCCCATCTATTCGAAAAGGACGACTTGGTTCGCCTTTATGTGCACCCAAAGGTGGTGTTTTCTATAAGAAAGTTTTAGCGGGCAGTAATGAGTTTTTAATCCTCTTTATAAGTGCGCCGCAATTATCTTTGCCGCGCACTTTTTGAATTTGGAACATCTTAGTGTTCAGCACCAAAGAAATCGAACGCAAATATTGTTTGAATAAAGACTGGCTGGTACGACGGCCCATAGTCACGCCGCCGGATGAATGAAAAAAAAAACAAATTAAAAAAGCGCGAACTACAGCCCGCGTTTTCGTAAATTTTCACGGATTGTTAGAAATTCATTGTTTTGAAAAATGAGTTCTTCAAGTGACAGTGAAAGTATAGAATTAACTCCTGAAAGCATTAGAACTGACGCAAGAAATGTGATGGATAATCTATTACCTGCAAAATCCCGGGAGAAATATATGAAAGCCTATGGTAATTTTATTGAATGGAGAAATGCAAGAAGCGCCAAGAATTTTTCAGAATCTGTGTTTTTGGCCTACTTCCAGTACTTAGCCAAAACTAAACAACCTTCCACTCTTTGGAGTACATACTCAATGCTAAAATCAACAGTCAGTTCTAATAACGATGTAAAACTGGACACATATTCGAAATTAATAGCGTACCTGAAGAGAATGTCTGATGGATTTGAACCTAAAAAATCCAAAGTGTTCTCAGTCAAAAACGTGGAGACTTTCCTTAATGAGGCACCCGACAAAGTCTTTCTTGCCGTAAAAGTAAGTAGGTAACTATGTTTACGGTGGATTAGTCAAATATAATCATAGTGTATAAAAATGCACATTTTATTGTAACCTGTACTTTGATAGATACTTGTCTTATTCACATTCGGTTTTGTTACAGGTGGCTTTAATTTTCGGATTACATGGAGCTTGTCGTGGCAATGAACTTTTAAAAATAACTGTTGATGATGTCGAAAATCACTCGGATGATTTACTGTTAGTAAAGCTGACCGATACAAAAACCAAAATTGACCGATCCTTCGTAATACGAGGAGAATACAAAACTATTGTACAGAAATACCTGGACCTGCGTCCTGCTGCTATGAAGACCAATCGGTTTTTCATCCGTTATCAAAATGGCAAGTGCTTCAAACAAGTGATGCGAAAAAATAAAATTTCTAACATGCCACAAGAAATTGCTACTTATTTGAAGTTACCAGATATCAAACTGTATACAGGACATTGTTTTCGTCGTACTTCTGCTACCCTTTTGGCAGATACTGGAGCGGACTTATCTGTTCTCAAGCGACATGGAGGATGGAAATCGAGTGCTGTAGCAGAAGGGTATATAGAAGATTCCATTGAGAACAAGGCGAAAACATCTGAACCCATCGTGGAAAACATTAAATTGCAACCTTCAGTTAATCCATCCATACCACTGTCGCCGCGCCTATCTACATCCAAACAACGAGATTCACCGTCACATTTTCCTCAAAATGATCCAGATTCGGACATTTCAAACACGCAGAATATAAAATCTACAACAATCTCTATTCCTAATAAAACTGTAACAATAAATTTTCATAATTGCGAAAATGTCTCAAATGTAAATATAAGTTTTTAGTTGTTTTAATAAAGGATACTATTTAATTTCAATTTAGTTGTTACTCTATGTTTTATTAAATAAGAATATTACAATAAAATATGAGGCGCTTTTATTTTCTCATAGTGAGTGATGAAAAGTAGAGTGTATCACTCGGGCGCAAAATATATTTTTGGCTCGGGCGACGTACTTTGAATCCCTCGCTACGTTCAGAATTCTACGCAATTATCTTTGCCGCGCACTTTTTGAATTTGGAACATCTTAGTGTTCAGCACCAAAGAAATCGAACGTAAATATTGTTTGAATAAAGACTGGCTGGTACGACGGCCCATAGTCACGCCGCCGGATGAATGAAAAAAAAAAACAAATTAAAAAAGCGCGAACTACAGCCCGCGTTTTCGTAAATTTTCACGGATTGTTAGAAATTCATTGTTTTGAAAAATGAGTTCTTCAAGTGACAGTGAAAGTATAGAATTAACTCCTGAAAGCATTAGAACTGACGCAAGAAATGTGATGGATAATCTATTACCTGCAAAATCCCGGGAGAAATATATGAAAGCCTATGGTAATTTTATTGAATGGAGAAATGCAAGAAGCGCCAAGAATTTTTCAGAATCTGTGTTTTTGGCCTACTTCCAGTACTTAGCCAAAACTAAACAACCTTCCACTCTTTGGAGTACATACTCAATGCTAAAATCAACAGTCAGTTCTAATAACGATGTAAAACTGGACACATATTCGCAATTAATAGCGTACCTGAAGAGGATGTCTGATGGATTTAAACCTAAAAAATCCAAAGTGTTCTCAGTCAAAAACGTGGAGACTTTCCTTAATGAGGCACCCGACAAAGTCTTTCTTGCCGTAAAAGTAAGTAGGTAACTATGTTTACGGTGGATTAGTCAAATATAATCATAGTGTATAAAAATGCACATTTTATTGTAACCTGTACTTTGATAGATACTTGTCTTATTCACATTCGGTTTTGTTACAGGTGGCTTTAATTTTCGGATTACATGGAGCTTGTCGTGGCAATGAACTTTTAAAAATAACTGTTGATGATGTCGAAAATCACTCGGATGATTTACTGTTAGTAAAGCTGACCGATACAAAAACCAAAATTGACCGATCCTTCGTAATACGAGGAGAATACAAAACTATTGTACAGAAATACCTGGATCTGCGTCCTGCTGCTATGAAGACCAATCGGTTTTTCATCCGTTATCAAAATGGCAAGTGCTTCAAACAAGTGATGGGAAAAAATAAAATTTCTAACATGCCACAAGAAATTGCTACTTATTTGAAGTTACCAGATATCAAACTGTATACAGGACATTGTTTTCGTCGTACTTCTGCTACCCTTTTGGCAGATACTGGAGCGGACTTAACTGTTCTCAAGCGACATGGAGGATGGAAATCGAGTGCTGTAGCAGAAGGGTATATAGAAGATTCCATTGAGAACAAGGCGAAAACATCTGAACGCATCGTGGAAAACATTAAATTGCAACCTTCAGTTTATCCATCCATACCACTGTCGCCGCGCCTATCTACATCCAAACAACGAGATTCACCGTCACATTTTCCTCAAAATGATCCAGATTCGGACATTTCAAACACGCAGAATATAAAATCTACAACAATCTCTATTCCTAATAAAACTGTAACAATAAATTTTCATAATTGCGAAAATGTCTCAAATGTAAATATAAGTTTTTAGTTGTTTTAATAAAGGATACTATTTCATTTCAATTTAGTTGTTACTCTATGTTTTATTAAATAATAATATTACAATAAAATATGAGGCGCTTTTATTTTCTCATAGTGGGTGATGAAAAGTAGAGTGTATCACTCGGGCGCAAAATATATTTTTGGCTCGGGCGACGTACTTTGAATCCCTCGCTACGTTCAGGATTCTACTAAAGAATCCCTCGCTACGCTCGGGATTCTACTCTAGAATCCCTCACTTCGCTCTGGATTCAAAAAAGCGCCCTCGCCGTAGAAATATTATTTTGCTCCCTTATGATACAATCTACTATATTATATCCTCGCTCTAGTAGGTACCAATGCTACAATGACAATCTTTTTTAAGCAAGAGGACTGAAGAAACTATTGCATACCTACTAACCTAATAAAAATCCTTTAGTATCATTTAGTATATATATCCAGTATTTAAGTCAAAAGCAAGTGTCAGTAGAGGCTGTAGCACGAATGATTTGAGTAATAATACAAATTCGTCTCATCAACCTAATCAATTGAAAAACGCTCTACGCTATATATGAGCGAGCTACAATCGTACTAGACAAATTATAATCACTGAATTCAATTCTGTGTTTTACGTTAACGATACTTTTACGCTAGTAAGTCGTACAAGTGGAAAAATTTAAGAATAGGATACAGTTAGCAATATAATTTATCAACATTGATTATTTTTACTACAAATGTGGCACAGATAACTCATTAGTTAATGCACGTAGCGCGGCACATGTGCTACCGATGCTACGGCCTCTGGACCCATTTACATCACACCCACGACCTACAGTGGTGTCTATATCATAGGAGAATAAATCTATACTATGTAAAATAGAGGTTTTCTTACACCACGTAAGAAACCGTTTTTTTTATTACCTTTTAAGTGGACTAGTGCGTTTGTACATTTGCCATTCCTCCGGTTAGGTGACTGACCGCAAACGTACGGTTTCCTGATTCGATATTCGAATTCGTTTTCTTATGTACGCATTTTATATAATTGTTCTACACGCCGCATATACATTCGATTCGTATTTGTTATTTTCGTTCGGAAACAATTCTCGACGTACACTCTAATAAATTTCAAAATAAAAAAACCTAACGTTTGCACGTGACGGGATTTCGAATCGGGAATCCTGATTAGGAAATTGAATTCGGAAACCGTTCGTGTGCGGCCAGTCTAATACCCACACAAACTTGCATCAAGTAAGATTTTAATTGATGGTAGCCAGGGTAACGTCACAGTAACATAAATAAGTCAGTCAATAAGTTACTGTCCTGTCTAAGTCACGTTCTAGTAACAAGGTGTTTTTTTTACTAAAATTTGTAAGAGGATGACGAGGAAAACACACTAACAACGTTTCATGATTTTGTTCACTTTGTATACGCTCGTGCACCTTAACAAACAGTTAACGATTAATATTCTACCACTAATACATATAGGTACACGTTCAAATTCAAAGAAAGACAAACCTAGGTAATTAAACAACATCAACGATATCCCTTGTTGTGTTTTTTCCCGCCATCAAAACCGAACTTCTAACAAAGTTCTAAGCTCAGCCATACCTTTTATTTAAAAATAGAATATCACAATTTCACTTCAGCAACATAAACAACGCATAGCAGTTAAAATTATGACCTATAAAGTCGTTCCATTTTGCGTAGAAGTTTTATTATTCAATAAAACGTTCTGGCACAAAGGCACATCGGTCCCTGCGGTTTTCGAGGTTGTAAATCAGGATCAAAGACCCTCGGGAAGGTGGTGGACTTCTTGAACTCTCAAGGACTTGTTGTGGTCATCCGCAACACCTCAGCACACAAAGAGCTTCGGCTCGGAAATAAGCTCTTGGAAACTACTAAGAAAACAAGGTGATGGTGGGTTATTATCTAGGAAAGTCCTACTATTGGATTAGGTAGGTGGTTTAAGCAGGCTATAATAATCGTGTATTATGATACAAGTTAGCAGAGCTCATGAGTTTCATACGATGTTTTTCAACACATTTGCAAGAAAAAAGGAAACATTGTTTTTACCACACAGCGTCAAATATGATAAAAACAAAATTTTGGGAAATGGTGCATTTTTTCGCCGCTGGAGGCTCTTGAGTAGTCCAACTAGCGACAAATCGGCATCTGGCAACAGCGAATGGCGCGCAAGCTTGATTTTTACCGACTTCCAAAAAAAGGAGGATTCGACTGGGTGAACCAATTCTCAAAATTCTTGCTTGAAAGCTGTGCTTTCAGCATGGTCCCATTTAAATTTCATCAAATTGGGTCCAGTAGTTTTTGAGATACATTCCAATAACTGAATAAAATGGAGTCGGTATCAAATTGTACTTGTTCACGCGCCAAATGCAAGGTGAGTGAACATACAGCCTTCTTCAAAATTATAATTTTGCGTGATATAACGACGCTTGCGCAGTTCGAGTTTCACAGAGGGCCCGCGGAACGACGCCCCCGGCAGCCGAGCCGCGTCAGCATGTTTGCGCCGAGTTGGTAACTAACAGCTCTTGTGTATACCTATAGTTAAGGGACGATTTAGTCAGAGATAGTTGAATAACCAAGGAAACCGAAACATAAACATTTATGTTAAATGTAGTAGTAAAATATTATGTTACACGAGGACAAACTTGACCTAGCCGAAAAAATCAGAATTGATCTGGAAATTATTTTTATTTTAAACTTTACACCAATATCTACTAGTATAGGTTTTTCGCTGTAATTAAATACTAAAAACACATTTTAATTACATTCAAATAATTGAATTCTTAGAAGAAATAATATAATCAAAGACGTGCCCTACACACTTATTTATTCCAATAGGCCTTTATTAATAAACGTTGCGTAAACCTATATTAGGCGTAACATGCTTTGTCTTGCTTTCACGCGTGACATTTACTGTAAGCGAAAAATTGACAGATAGATGTTTTAACTACTCCGGGTGTAAGACAAGTTTATTAATAAGGCCGATAATGTATATGGGTTTTCAGCGGCAAATGGGCCGCTTTGTTGTTTTTATTGTATTAATGCCAATAATAATAAAAAACAATATATACATATATATCCTAACCAATTTACATATTTTAAATTACACTAATATCCTATAATATCTACTAATATCATTACATAATATCTTACATAATAATAAAAGAAAAGATTTGTTTGCTTGTAACAAATAAATCCAAAGATTTTTCTTAATAAAAATACTACTTGAAACTTTATTTCATCTGTGGAATGTTTCATCCTTCGGGAGTAACATGAGCTAAGTTTTATTATTTTTGAAAATTTTATTATCCTGCGAGATAGACGTGCTGGGACAAAGGTAGTTTTATTCCGGAACGGAGTTCGCGTGGACAGCTAGTTCAGTAATATACCGTGGAAAATATTCCATGCTTGTAATATGTGTATTGTATGTTGTATTATATGTTTGTATATATATAAGTAGAATATATATATGTGATATAATGTAGTATACACACATAGAATTATTATTTTTCATATAGGTACTTACTCAATACAGCTTCAATATATCAATTCATTACCTACTGCTGTATTAACTCCACTGTGTACCTATTTGTGTTTACTATTATGGTTTCATGCTTTGAAGTGTAGACAATAGAACATGTTGTTGTGACGTCAGTATTATGTTGTATCACAATGTTGCATAGTGTACGACACTGATCTGCACGACACAGGGCATCCTAGTGTGGAGATCAGGGTTATTAATAATATTAAGTAACATACATTAGAATTGTGTAACTAGTTTTAAGAGTAAAACCGAACCATTTTGTTATTTGAATAAAAAAAATATTATTATTATTATTATTATTATTATTACTTTTTAAAGCACTAACGCCTGCTTTAGCGATCTCAAACATTGAAATTTATAGAGAGAAAAAATCATATCCTCGGACGGGATTCGAACCCGCGTCTTCTCTCTCTGACTCTCCGTGTCAGACGCATTTACGCATTGACCAACTAGGCCACCGAGGTTCGGGTCCGAGCATCGAATTTTAACTCTCTATCTGACTAACCGTCTTACGGGGACGGAGTTCTTCGGTTTATTTAAAAATGCTCTGTTTACCCGCCACATCTTGCAGTGAGATTGCTGACTTGTTTAACTTGCTAGGGATCATTTTATATTATTCGCTAGGTTATAATTTTAGTATGCACGTGTGTGTTATAGCTTGGTTTATGGCCCTAAAAGCGATGTAATAAGGCTCACTTTATGAGCAAGTGTGTTGAGGAATGAATATTTTAGTATAATATTGACCTCAAATAACTAGTATTAATAATTGGTAATTAGTAATTTTATAAGTTTTGATTAAATTAATGCTTCCTATACCGTGATAATTAACACAAAAGATTTATGAATGAAAGTTACTTATGTTTACGTCACTGGGACGCAAATGGTTAAACAATACTCGCAATAACTTTGATAGGTATTTACTATTTCTGTATATTTATTTTGTCATAGTCATGTTATAATTAAAAATCATCAAATTACACAGTTTAAAACAACAATGGCGTACAATTAAAGTGAAGCGTCGCGTGTCGATGGCAGCCGATAAGGCAACAATTCACAGACCATATTGCATCCACGCCATTTGCATAATTGTCCCGATGAGTGCTGTATGAATATTGTAATTTTATGGTAAAATGTCTATTTAAATTTGTATTGACTTTGAAATATTTCTGTTTATAGATGTAATAGTGCGATAATTATGTTACTACGAAATTATTATTTCGTTACGGAATTGCTTGAATTCACCGATGAGACATTTTGATGTTCGCGGATACGTCAAATCCTAGAATAGCACACGGGATTTATTTCATTCTAATGTGATGCGGAGTCCTCGAATGATAAAGGAATAATCATTGTCCATGAAGGTAAAACCGCGGAGCACAGCTATGTAATAGTGGACTTCTTTCGCATAGTGAAGGTAAGAGGCTATTCCTTCCTCAAAGTACGACCAAGCACTCTCGAGACCTCTGGTATTGCGGATGTCCGTAGGCGACGGTGATCACTTACCATCAGTGGGCGAAGCACGAAAATCTGCTGAAGTGTAACGTTATCGTATCGTTCACGTATTCAGTACAAACTTTGAGCTGTCTGTGCCACTATTCATCATCATCATCATCTCAGCCGTAGGACGTCCACTGCTGAACATATGCCTCCCCCATGATTTTCCAAAAGGACCGGTTGGAAACGGCCTGCATCCACCGTCATCCTGCGACCTTCCTCAGGTCGTCTGTCCACCGTGTCGGTGGACGACCTACGCTGCGCTTGCCGGTCCGTGGTCTCCACTCCAGAACCTTTCGGCCCCATCGGCCATCTGTTCTGCGTGCTATGTGCCCTGCCCACTGCCACTTCAACTGGCTAATCTTCTGAGCTATGTCGGTGACTTTCGTTCTTCTACGGATCTCCTCATTCCTGATTCGATCACGTAGAGAAACCCCGAGCATAGCCCTTTCTATAGCTCGTTGTGCGACTTAGAGCTTATCTATGAGGCCCATAGTAAGAGACTACGTTTCAGTGCCATAAGTCATCACTGGTAACACACATTGTCGAAGACTCTTGTCTTGAGGCACTGAGGTATTTTAGACGAGAAGACTTCCCGAAGTTTCCGGAACGCTGTCCAGCCGAGTTGGATTCGACGATTGACCTCTTTCTCGAAGTTGGACCTGCCTAGTTTGACTGTCTGTCCGTCTGTGCCACTATTGTGCTAGATAAATGATAGTATGTACTAAATACGGTAACGATGCGATCACGTTACTCTTAAACAGATTTTCGTGCTTGGCCCACAGGTGAGCCGACTGCTCATTTGCCAACCTAAACCTTAAAAATATAAAAAAATGTTCTTATTCTGATTTAACATCCATTAAACCAAATTCTCTATTTATTAATTTAGTATTTACCTAATAATATGGGTGTATGGCAATGGTTGTTACTTCACGCTGTAGTGAATTGGAAATCATTTGGATTTAATTTGGAATGAATAGGCCTGCTAACCTGCTATTAATTTGATTGACGTCAAGGCTAAACTGGCTCGGCGCGAAGTGCAACTATGCATTCTTCATAGTGGTGCCGCACATACCAAGCTTATACCCAGGATGACAACATTGGTAGTAATTCGCTTGTTCAGACTACCATACTAAACTAACGAACTAAAATCTATTTTTAGTAAATTATGGTAGTTCTATGTTCATGCTTAAGTCCAAATTCGTATAATACTTGCAAGTGACAATTCTTAATTCGCCGTTTCTGTTTAATTGTCGGTATGTTTAGTGCAAATTTAATCGTCAGGTAAGTTCGTACTCTCTAAACTAGTCTATAACTGATGTAAAACTACCCACATTTGAATAGAATAATCATATGTTTAGAATTATCATTCTAAGTGTTACACGAATTTGGATTTTAGTATTAAAATAATAAGAACTACCATAGTTTAGAGAATTTTAGTTTAGTGTACGCACAAGCGAATCAGTACCCCTGTCTGCATTTTGTTTCGCTGAAGCATCTATAATTATTGTGTCTTAAATATTTCAAAGTCTGTAACCCGTAACACAGTTAATCCTAGTACAGGTAAAAGGGATTCTGCCGTGCGAGCATGGATCTCACGATAAACTTGTCGAGTCAATAAATTGACTTATGTCAGCTATGTATATTTTCTTGTCTCTAGTATGGATCTTACTGCGATAGCTATATCGCGGGCTGGGTTTAGTCGATAATTTTATCGTATCGACAATCCATGCTTGCACCGCTGAAGCATTTATTAATAAGGTAACCATACCGATTATTTATTTCTAGCTGTGTGCGCTGCGCCCCCCGATTACACCTGCGTGGTTATTTATGATGATAAGTATCCCATGTGTTAATCCAGCGCCTCATGTACCTCCAACCCATTTACATCCTATCAAATTTCGTCAAAATTGGTCCAGCCGTTTCAACGTGAAGAAGTAACAAACATAGAAACACACTTACTTACAAACTTTTGCCTTTGTAATATAATTATTATATTATTATTGTTACTGTGATAATTTTTATGGCGTATCGAACGAGTTTTAATTATCATCGTCACGAGAAAAGTTTCAAATTACATACATTTTGCATGATAACACTTGTGAAGAAAATATAATAATATTTATATAAATAGTAACAATTTAAGTTTTTATCTCTTCCGTCCTCATTTTTTATTATTTACAAAACATTGTGTCTAAAGTTGTAAATAAAGTATTATTGCTGTATTATATTATATAATGGTTCACAAGGTAGACATAATAAGATCTATATCAAACGAATAAATTAAACAATACACAGAAAAACCCTATGAATTACCTACACACGTATAGTTACAATTTAAGTTTTTATCTCTTCCGTCCTTATTTTTCTTATTATAAACGAAACATTTTGCCTAAAGTGTTAAATAAAGTATTATTACTATATTATATTATATAATGGTTCACAAGGTAGACATAATGAGACCTAAGTGTATCAAACGAATAAATTAAACAATACACAGGAAAACCCTATGAATTACCTACACACATATAGTTACAATTTAAGTTTTTATCTCTTCCGTCCTTATTTTTCTTATTATAAACGAAACATTGTGCCTAAAGTGTTAAATAAAGTATTATTACTTAAAGTATTATTATTATATAATGGTTCACAAGGTAGACATAATGAGACCTAAGTGTATCAAACGAATAAATTAAACAATACACAGGAAAACCCTATGAATTACCTGCACGCGTATAGTTACAATTTAAGTTTTTATCTCTTCCGTCCACATTTTTCTTATTATAAACGAAACATTGTGCCTAAAGTGTTAAATAAAGTATTATTACTATATTATATAATGGTTCACAAGGTAGATTATAATGAGACCTAAGTGTATCAAACGAATAAATTAAACAATACACAGGAAAACCCTATGAATTACCTACACACGTATAGTTACAATTTAAGTTTTTATCTCTTCCGTCCTCATTTTTCTTATTATAAACGAAACATTGTGCCTAAAGTGTTAAATAAAGTATTATTACTATATTATATAATGGTTCACAAGGTAGACATTATGAGACCTAAGTGTATCAAACGAATAAATTAAACAATACACAGGAAAACCCTATGAATTACCTACACACATATAGTTACAATTTAAGTTTTTATCTCTTCCGTCCTCATTTTTCTTATTATAACGAAACATTTTGCCTCAAGTGTTAAATAAAGTATTATTACTATATTATATAATGGTTCACAAGGTAGATATAATGAGACCTAAGTGTATCAAACGAATAAATTAAACAATACACAGGAAAACCCTTTGAATTACCTACACACGTATAGTTACAATTTAAGTTTTTATCTCTTCCGTCCTCATTTTTCTTATTATAAACGAAACATTGTGCCTAAAGTGTTAAATAAAGTATTTTTACTATATTATATTATATAATGGTTCACAAGGTAGACATAATGAGACCTAAGTGTATCAAACGAATAAATTAAACAATACACAGGAAAACCCTATGAATTACCTACACACATAAAGTTACAATTTAAGTTTTTATCTCTTCCGTCCTTATTTTTCTTATTATAAACGAAACATTGTGCCTAAAGTGTTAAATAAAGTATTATTACTATATTATATTATATAATGGTTCACAAAGTAGACATAATGAGACCTAAGTGTATCAAACGAATAAATTAAACAATACACAGGAAAACCCTATGAATTACCTGCACGCGTATAGTTACAATTTAAGTTTTTATCTCTTCCGTCCTCATTTTTCTTATTATAACGAAACATTTTGCCTAAAGTGTTAAATAAAGTATTATTACTATATTATATAATGGTTCACAAGGTAGATATTATGAGACCTAAGTGTATCAAACGAATAAATTAAACAATACACAGGAAAACCCTATGAATTACCTGTACGCGTATAGTTACAATTTAAGTTTTTATCTCTTCCGTCCTCATTTTTCTTATTATAAACGAAACATTGTGCCTAAAGTGTTAAATAAAGTATTATTACTATATTATATAATGGTTCACAAGGTAGATATAATGAGACCTAAGTGTATCAAACGAATAAATTAAACAATACACAGGAAAACCCTATGAATTACCTACACACTTATAGTTACAATTTAAGTTTTTATCTCTTCCGTCCTCATTTTTCTTATTATAAACGAAACATTGTGCCTAAAGTGTTAAATAAAGTATTATTACTATATTATATAATGGTTCACAAGGTAGATATAATGAGACCTAAGTGTATCAAACGAATAAATTAAACAATACACAGGAAAACCCTTTGAATTACCTACACACGTATAGTTACAATTTAAGTTTTTATCTCTTCCGTCCTCATTTTTCTTATTATAACGAAACATTTTGCCTAAAGTGTTAAATAAAGTATTATTACTATATTATATAATGGTTCACAAGGTAGATATAATGAGACCTAAGTGTATCAAACGAATAAATTAAACAATACACAGGAAAACCCTATGAATTACCTACACACATATAGTTACAATTTAAGTTTTTATCTCTTCCGTCCTCATTTTTCTTATTATAACGAAACATTTTGCCTCAAGTGTTAAATAAAGTATTATTACTATATTATATAATGGTTCACAAGGTAGATATAATGAGACCTAAGTGTATCAAACGAATAAATTAAACAATACACAGGAAAACCCTTTGAATTACCTACACACGTATAGTTACAATTTAAGTTTTTATCTCTTCCGTCCTCATTTTTCTTATTATAAACGAAACATTGTGCCTAAAGTGTTAAATAAAGTATTATTACTATATTATATAATGGTTCACAAGGTAGATATAATGAGACCTAAGTGTATCAAACGAATAAATTAAACAATACACAGGAAAACCCTATGAATTACCTACACACATATAGTTACAAATTAAGTTTTTATCTCTTCCGTCCTAATTTTTCTTATTATAACGAAAATTTTGCCTAAAGTGTTAAATAAAGTATTATTACTATATTATATAATGGTTCACAAGGTAGATATAATGAGACCTAAGTGTATCAAACGAATAAATTAAACAATACACAGGAAAACCCTATGAATTACCTACACACATATAGTTACAATTTAAGTTTTTATCTCTTCCGTCCTCATTTTTCTTATTATAACGAAACATTTTGCCTAAAGTGTTAAATAAAGTATTATTACTATATTATATAATGGTTCACAAGGTAGATATAATGAGACCTAAGTGTATCAAACGAATAAATTAAACAATACACAGGAAAACCCTATGAATTACCTGTACGCGTATAGTTACAATTTAAGTTTTTATCTCTTCCGTCCTCATTTTTCTTATTATAAACGAAACATTGTGCCTAAAGTGTTAAATAAAGTATTATTACTATATTATATAATGGTTCACAAGGTAGATATAATGAGACCTAAGTGTATCAAACGAATAAATTAAACAATACACAGGAAAACCCTATGAATTACCTGTACGCGTATAGTTACAATTTAAGTTTTTATCTCTCCGTCCTCATTTTTCTTATTATAAACGAAACATTGTGCCTAAAGTGTTAAATAAAGTATTATTACTATATTATATAATGGTTCACAAGGTATATATAATGAGACCTAAGTGTATCAAACGAATAAATTAAACAATACACAGGAAAACCCTATGAATTACCTACACACGTACAGTTACAATTTAAGTTTTTATCTCTTCCGTCCTCATTTTTCTTATTATAAACGAAACATTGTGCCTAAAGTGTTAAATAAAGTATTATTACTATATTATATAATGGTTCACAAGGTAGATATAATGAGACCTGAGTGTATCAAACGAATAAATTAAACAATACACAGGAAAACCCTTTGAATTACCTACACACGTATAGTTACAATTTAAGTTTTTATCTCTTCCGTCCTCATTTTTCTTATTATAAACGAAACATTGTGCCTAAAGTGTTAAATAAAGTATTGCTGTATTATATATTATTACTATACTATATTATGCATTGGTTCACAAGATAGACATAATAAGACCCATAGAAAATCTAGAGAATACAAAAGAATGAAGTGAACGATACATAGGAAAACCCTATGAGTTACGTGCACCTGTATTCTAAACATAGCTTAGATTGCAGTGGCATACCTGTTCTAATTCTAGGCCGTACAGTTTTCCGCTTCATGCCGCCGACCAATCTTGCACCGCTAAGTATTGATTTCCACACGCCAACCAATGAGCAAGCAGTAGGTATCTCAACATAACTATGTAAAATACGTAGCCTGTTACGAATATATTAAAATAGGAAACAAAACAAGGCAGTTTAGATAATGAATAACTGACGGCAATAACCGTTAATTAGAGCTACGGAAGTTAATTACTTCAGGAACTGTTGAATTTGTTTTATAGAATAGTTTTCGAAAATGTATCTCACAACACAAAAGATAGAATTGTCACTAAAAATATACTTATTCGGTTTAGTTCATACTAGCTGCGTTCCGTGGTTTCACCCGCGTGATGATGGATGATGATGATGATGATGACAATGTAGGATTCTAATGGTGAAAGAATGTTTGAAATCAGTCTAGTAATTGGGTTGGCTATAGCCGTCCGGTACCTGATTTTGATGAAGGTGCGAGTTTAGGGGTATCATTGGGGTCCACCTGAAGCCCTTCCAGCAATTTTTTTTTGCCGGAAACGTAGTTTAAATTAATTATGATTAAATTAAAATTTGATAAAAAAAAGTGAAATGGAACGCAATGTTGAGAAAATGGTACAATATTAAGTTGTCAAATTAAGTTGTCAAACTGAGTTAAACGAAACGTATCGTTATCGTTAAACGTAAGAAAAAAAAAAGGCGCCATTTTGTCTTACTGACAGATGGACCAGATCCATTCATTCCGTTTCTCTCGTAGTTTCGTGAATGTGTGCTCTCTTGTTTTTCGATTTTTATTACGACTTTGGCTTTTTCCCTGGACTTCCTTCGATTGCGCGACGACTTGAAACTTGGCTTGCTTACCGGATTTGTTTGGATTGCTCTACGACTTGAACTTGGCTTGAAAACTGGACTGCACTTGGCTGTAATGGAGTATTACAGTACAATACCCGAAGCGGACGCGGTTTCGGCTCTTGATCTGCCCGTCGAACCTGTTGCCGGACCTTCTTCGGCTCCTGATCTGCCCGTCGAGCCTGTAGCCGGACCTTCTTCGGCTCCTGATCTGCCCGTTGAACCTGTCGCCGGACCTTCTTCGAGTAATGACGACGACGACAACGAGCTTATAACCAAACGAAAACTTTGCGTCACTGAAGTGATTGATCATTGGAATTTAACTGACGTTGTGCGAAAATTGGGCACTAAAGACCAATGCATCAAATATAGTGAAGACCAAGGTCTCATACCAACTGAGAAACGGTGTCGAACCCACAGGACATCCATGACAGTGTCATACTCATGCGGATGCACAAGTTTTGGTACATTTGTGTGCTCAAAAAGATCATGCAAATCTAAATCGGGCAGCGGTGCCAAGATCTCTCGCAGAATTGGAAACATTTTTCGAAAATATTGCTATCGACATAATGCATGTTTACTATCTTATATATGCATACTCACAAGGATGGACCTACGACCAAACAATTCACGAAGACCCTTATAAAAAAGAAAGGAAGCAATGTTTAAGCCCAAATACTATAGCCGATTGGTTTAATTACTGCAGAGAAGTAGTTGTGATATTTTATTTGGAAAAACAAAATCTTTACAGCGGTAAAATTGGAGGCTGTGGGAAAATAGTGCAAATAGACGAAAGTAAATTTGGAAAAAGGAAATATAACAAAGGACGTCACATTGAAGGCCACTGGGTGCTGGGATTAATAGAAGATGGGTCTGAAGACTTAAGATTGGAAGTATGCCCGGACAATAAAAGAGATGCTGATACTCTCATACCTTTAATTCAAAAGCATGTTTTACCTGGAACAACAATCCACACCGATTGTTGGCGGGCATACGATTGTCTGTCTGAATATGGATACATACACAAAAAAGTGAATCATTCAGACCCAGAGAACCCATTTGTGGGTAAAGATGGAATCCACACCCAAAGAATAGAATCCCAGTGGCGAGCAGTGAAGAGGTTTTTCAAAAAACAAAATTATAACAACCCAGAAAACTTTAGTGATATAATTGTTGAATATTTGTGGCGAAGAGACGTGTATAAATATAAAAGAGACTCTTTTGTACATTTAATGAAAGCAATTAAACATGTTTATGAAATAAACAAGTAATGTATTAAAATGTTTGTTTAATTGTGTCTCTCCTAGCCCTTTAACATTAAGTTTTTCTCATCTATCAACATAACTCTGAGACGGACTGGATATGTTATTGTTGTTATATAATACAATGTTAAGTGAACCGCCTTGATAGATTAGGTGTGAAACAAAAAATAGGTTAGGTTAGGTTAGAACATGACAAACAACGCACGAGCCGAGCGAGCGAAGCGAGCGTGCCGCGGCAGCGGCCGGCGAAGTGCCAGAAGCGAACCGCCTTAATAAGTTAGGTGTGAAACAAAAAATAGGTTAGGTTAGGTTAGAACATGACAAACAACGCACGAGCCGAGCGAGCGAAGCGAGCGTGCCGCGGCAGCGGCCGGCGAAGTGCCAGAAGCGAACCGCCTTAATAAGTTAGGTGTGAAACAAAAAATAGGTTAGGTTAGGTTAGAACATGACAAACAACGCACGAGCCGAGCGAGCGAAGCGAGCGTGCCGCGGCAGCGGCCGGCGAAGTGCCAGAAGCGAACCGCCTTAATAGATTAGGTGTGAAACAAAAAATAGGTAAAAAATACTGATATAGCCGAAAGTGAGGTTAAGTACTAAAAAAATTATTACTCAAAAACTAAAGGCCTCCGGCGGGGGGGGGATGCAGGGGGGGCTTCACCCCCTCCCCCTCCCCCCCCCCCTCCGCCCCCCCCCTCCCCCCTCCCCGCGGGTACCGGGCGACTATAGTTTAACCGACTCCTTTCCTAGATAATAATAAATATAGTTATTTAAATGTTTAATAAAAAAGTTCCATAGTTACGTTAAATGACCAAACTAATACTGTAGACGAGCAATTATTGTATACAGGTTGTTTGGTAGAGGGACCGACATACCGTGAATGAGCGTGTTCGGGGGCCCACTTGGAGAATACAAGTTGGCCAAAAAAAATCCCAGACCCCCCAATTTTTTTTAACTTTTTTTTTGTGAATTTTCCCTTTTTCTCCGAAATCGTACCTATTTACCACCATAACATTTGTAAAATCTGTTTTAGACAGGATGTTTTTAGTTGAATTTGGTCTCCATACACCTTCAGGCCAAGCAAAGCAAAATTGGATACCTAAATTTTGAATTGGATTGGCCTGAAGGTGTACCTATAGAGACCAAATTCAACTAAAAACATCCTGTCTAAAACAGATTGTCTAAAACAGAACAAATAAGAATTATTTAACTTAGGTATTTCACAGAATGTAGATATGAAAGTAATACAATAATAACCTTGATATGCACCGGCAAACCATTCGTATGGTTTCGAGGCTGCAATGCCTCGAAATTACTACGCCATTTCTTTATTGACCCGAAATATGTGCCGGAATTAATTATCTGGGTAATCGAAGGGGTTGTGACATTTCGGATATACCTTCGGTGTATTTTCTTTCCATTGTTTCCATCTGCTACAAAATGTTATTATAATATGCGCGAGACATTTTTGGATGAAAATAAACTTTTATCCACCATAACCTTTCTCCGTGTTATGTTAATCGGAGAGAATTATATCCACATTTCGACGAGTCGGTGCTCTATAGCGAGAGTAACGGGACATGCTGTCTACGAGATACGTCAAAAGGAAACATTTTATCTCTTTCCGCGGTTGCCGTGCTCTGTTAGGTGGAGAAGACAATTATTTCTACTGACAGGTGGATAAAAAAGGTGGAATAGTACATTGTTCACCGAGAGGAGAAAGTGACCGATTACCGTCGAGGGTGTCGTTTGAAGCCCGAGCCGTAGGCGAGGGCTTTAAAACACCCGAGATCGGGAATCGCACTTTCTCTCGAGTGATACATAGTTATACTACACCTACGAGGAAAATAAAAAACTAAATCTTTACTAATTGAAATTTATATTGAAATTGTTGCAGTTAGTGAAGCTTAATGTAACACTTTTTCCATTAATGTTTGTTTGAGATGTTTGCGATAATGTAGGAGGAATAACTGGCTGTGCTGTTGGCACTGCGCTCGTAGAAGGCTGTGGTGCCAAAGGGGCAACTGGCTGCTGAGGGGCATCTGGCATCGCCGCGCTCGTTGATGGTTGAGGACATGAGTCTTGATGCACATTAATCGATCCCGATATTTGGTTATTTATTCGTGTTTTGTTTTCTACGGAATTCTCTATGTAGCTTTCTGCAACAGCGGACGATTTCCAACCACCGTGACGTTTTATTGTGGTTAAATCAGCACCAGTATTGGCAAGAATAGTCGCTGAAGTTCTGCGAAAGCAGTGGCCAGTGTATTCTAGTGGATTGAGTAAATTAAGGTACGAAGCTATTTCTCTTGGCACAGTACTTATTTTGTTTTTCCCAATTACTTGTTTCGTACATTTTTTGTTTTTATATTGTAGTAAAAACCGATTGGTTTTGGGGTCACTGGGGCGAATTTCGTTATATTTCTTCACTATCTCATAAAATAAGCCCGATATAACAAATGATCGCTGAATTTTGGTTTTTGTGTTAGGAATATTGACGATTATTCCATTTTCGAGGATTTCGATATCGTCTGTTGTCATATCCACAAGTTCTTGCGAACGACAGGCCCCATTTACTCCTAAAATCAAAATAACCTGTAAACAAAAATATCAAACATGAAAACCTAGTAGATTTCTACTCATAAATAGGTACGTAATAAATTTTAAACCAGTGCATTTTGTTCATAAACTTACCTTCATCAACAAATATTTGTCATCTGGAGCATTCTGCAAAAAGGAATAAACATCCTTTGTAGTAAGCACTTTTGATTTCTTACTACGGAATCCCTCCGACTTTCTTTTCAGAAATGCTGTAAGTTTTTTGTATTCTTGAATATTTATGTCGTTTCTTGTCAATATAGTACTTTTCAACATTGAGTACATAGACCGTATATAACGTACTTGGTTTGTATTTTTGCGCTTTTTCACTGAAATAAGCTAGCAAAACAGTTTCAGAAAAAGATGCCGCATTTTTTTCACTTTTCCATTGCAAAAAATCGTCATAAGATTTATTATATTTTTTAATTGATTTCTGTGGTAAAAGGTTATCAATCAGTATTTTTGCTGTTTCCTTCAACTGCGGCGGAGTTAAAAAATCTTCATCATCACTATCACTACTTATCATTTTGATAGTTTTATTTTACTTTTCTACGAAAACTGAATCCTCAAACAACACACAAATTGAAAATGGCGCCAATGGCGTCTGCAATTTTCACATATTCTTTTTTCAAATTGTTTGACACCATCCAACACACAGCTAGTGGCCAGTGTCATTTTGCGAACTTGGAGATAAAAACTCATTGTAAAAACTTTTTGTCTTTTGATATTTAGGTTACCAGCGCATAGTCTTACCCAAAATTAAAAAAGAAAAACCACTTAAGAAATGGATTTTCATACACTTTTCTCTCCCGCTCAGATGCGTTTTCTCGCCGCATATTTGTTCGATATGCAATGACGTACTTTCTACCGTAAATTTGATAAAGTATCTATATATATATATATTTGATAAGTATAAGATTTGGTGTAGTATAAAGACTATTACTTTCCGCCGCGTGCTAGGGGTGCTGGTATGTTTTTATAAAATAATGCATCCATAATGTGAAAACAGACGCCCGTTCAAGTTTTCACAGGAGCTGTTATCGAGAAATTAAAGAAATGGAAATAGTATAATACTTTTTCGCAAATTATTTGTGCTACGCCCTCCGGTAAGTATCACAGTAAACAATTATAGAAAAGTTAATGTGTAGAGAAAGACAAAGAGCTCACATTCACCTCTGGATCCTTGTGCCAGATTTGAGTTAATTGCAGCTCGTATGAGATAAACTCATTTACAAGGATAGAGCAGATTCCGCTACCACCGCCACGCTTATCTGGCTAGGAAGCGCGGTGGGTGATAAGCGAAGATGTAGCGGTAGCGAGAGAGACTAATTCTAACGCTCCATGTTGCCACTCGCGGTTTTAAAGTAATTATTCTACCGCTAGCGAACGCATGATGCCTTTTTTGGTTTGTTCGCTTTCGTTTTGGATTATTTTATTTCGACAATGTGTCTATTGGAGATGAAATCCAAAAACGAATTGAAAATCATTGTGGAAGCAGATTCATCTCAAACAACGCCGATACGATAGAATTTCTATAGCTGAAATGAACTTCCTTACAAATGGTAAAATTCATCGTCAGTAATTTCCAACACTTCGATTAAACAAATACAAACCTACCTACTATATAAAACGGCAATTTCATCATCGACCAATAGTTTTTACTACGTGTATATATAATATATACACTCCACCTTCAGAGTACACATTGTAAGTAGCAAAAAACAAGATTTCATAATCTTACTAATCAAAACCGTGGTAAACAAAAGAGCTTGATAACGATTCCACGATGTGTCGCTAAACACATGTATTTTATCTTTAAAAGATATACATCCTGAATAAAATTTTAAACATGTTTAGCTTTATAAACATATTTTTAGGGCGTGCAAGGGGGCCTAAGTTTTATTAAACGAAACAGAAACATATTGAACCGCTCAGTCTTTCACCATAACCTTACCGCGTCTACCTACAAAGGCTTTTGACGCACACGAGCGGGGGCGGGCGCAGGGCGGGGGCGGGCGGCCCGCATGATCGCACGATCGGCGACGACCCATTTGCGCCTCGTTGCTCGCTGATAGCACCAAACAAAACACACCCCAAGTAATTAGGGAAAGCCTTTTCCAGATACGGTAAGCACTGGCGACTTTTCATGCGTAGATACCGTGTGTACTCTGTGTTGACAATTAGGGATTCGGAAGATAATTAGTCTTGCGGCCGGTCCCAATAATCTATGTATCGTCGGTTTACCTTACTAGAGATAGATATTTGACACTATTTGTATGGACGTTATGTCAAAATTCTATCGGTAGTAAGGAAAACTGTGGATAGATAGATTATTGGGATCCCCCATTAGTCGAGGATGAGACTGTCGATTTATAAATTAAGTCTGAAGAACGAAGCAACCATTCGTTAAAATACAAGGTGATATCTATGAATTAGTCGAATACTATACTTCTTCAATGCATGAATGAATGACTGTCGACAGAGGATTGCGATACTCTGAGGTCTCAATACTAGTTTCGTTGACTGCTTCTGGACCGGCAGCTGAGAGGACGCAACTTCGAACCCTGTGCTTCTTACTTACATATCAAAAGGTTTTCGCTTAGCAGGTTTTATTGCTTTATAAATAATTCTAATTTGTACACACGAATTTTACAAGTTATTATTGCCGGCTTTTAATTAACCTAATACCGACTCGTATATGATTATAGTGTTAAATAAAAAAAACCACTGCTGGATATAGGCATTTGAAAATCACAAAATTCGATCTTCAACTCTCTAACTTCAGCTACAGCCAAACTTCTTTCGCAGGTAGTCTTTCCACCTGGCTGCAGATCGTCCTGTAACTTCGTTTGCCTTAAACAACTACTTTTTATAACTTTCTTTCTTGTACAAAACGTCATGGTAAAGCGCAGGTGTGAGAAGTCAAGCCATCCAACACATGCCCCAAGTGGTCACTTCACGTGACCACATAGATAAAGCGAAACCAAGGCTACGATTTGATAAAGGAGAGTGAAATTTTACTCATAAACATACTCACTCATAAAGATAGACAATGGAATTGTTTTAGACGAATGAAAGGTGTTATTTTTACGAGTGTTTCACCGCATATGGCCCATTATGTCTATTTTTATATCTATGCTCGGGGTTAAGATATAAATTATGTAGTTTAACCACCATTCGAAGTCCTTGGCAAGTGTTCTAACATTACAGTTTGACCACACTCGCCACGTTCTGTAAACTAGAATGTAAATTTGTAGTTGTAAAACTCACATAACGTTTAATGCGTCATTAACTGAAGCAAAGGGATCCGCGCTTATTATTTTTAGTGGTTTTTAAATATTATCCGTAATGATGCGTTTGTTTGTTGCTTATCTTGTTCATCACCTTTTACGCTTTGATCAGACCGACATCAGGGGCCTTACTATCAGCTTCATAAAAACTATGCAAGTTCCGTGCAGTTCTTAAGCCTGGCATAAACAGTTTTGAATGAAATCATACTATGACGCTCATTTAAGTAAACTGTTTGAGTATTGTTTTCTCAAATGTGAACAGATAATATTGTCTCTAGCACTCTAACAATTTACTATAAGCATCATTGCAGACTTCAAAAGAAGAAATGTTCTAGGCAAAATAAATCAATCATTCACAAAATTATAAAAAGGAAATCATATATCCAATGTTTTCTTATTGAATCTCTACGGTTTGTACATTTCTCGTTTGTCTAGTTTAATTATTTGTGAAATCGATACAGATTTAATACGAAAACGGAATCAAGCAAGATACTATTTCACAAGACCTTCCGTATTCACGTTTTAGAAAAGTTTGGAAAATAGACAAAGGGAGCTCGAAAAATTACGTTTCTTGATTTTGTATAAATTAGCTACACACGTTTCTGTTCTTGCCCGACAAAGTGAAAAACTTAGAAAATTAAACCAAATCTACGACGACGGTCTTTAATGTATTTAAATCTACAGTTAATAGTATGACATTATTTGTAAAACAAAGATGCTTGGAGTATATTATGCTTTAGGGTTAGAACTTGACGCCTAATATCCTTATGGGTTGTCTGGAAGAGATCGCTCTGAGCGATAAGACCGCCCATTGTTGCACCTAGTTTTAAGCATTGTTTTTTATTTTATTGTCTAATATTAAGTCATAAATGTGGTGTCTCAATAAAGTGTTATCTATCCATCTATCTATCCTTAGAGATGTAAAAATGGATGTTAACTTTATTGTAAATCTAAATAGCATGCTAGAGAATTATAGAAAAAATGTTTATTAAACGAAGGAAGCGCTCGCAGCGGAGCTTAAATTTGCGATCTTAACCGATCAACAATGTTAAGCAACGCTCAGGCGGGAGTTGGATGGGTGAACGCGCTAGTAGCATTATTCAACTAAGCACTTCCGTGTTTCGGAGGCCGTCGGTCCCGGTTGTTTGTCTCAAGACAACACTCGTTAGGCTATGGTAAAAGGCCTTCGGGTGGTCTGAAATCTTCGACATGGGTTGGCCAGCCTATCCACCAAGACGCACTGGGTCTGCGTGGTGGATTATGGCCCAAATCTGGGGCTGATTGATGGATGTTATATTTATGTATTGTATTAAACATAATTGAAAATAATACCTCAGAGTGTCGTGCCCGCTCTTCTCAATAATTCTTATCAATACTCTACATATTTACTTTGGAACGCGGCAAGAGATTCTTTTGGATTTATGAACTAAGGTTCATAAGTTCGTCTTTGATGCTTTAATTAGATATGATTTAAATAAACAGAAAGTCGATGTTAAGAGCGCTGTCTTCTGCTTTACTTATAGGGCAGAAGATTTTTTGAACTATGCTTATAATTGATGCCCTCTTTCTTGATAAGCTCAAAACTCTCATAATTTAGTTTATACAAAATAAAACCTTCTAAATACACAGGCCATGCAAACCTATAATGAAAAAAAAAACACTGTAGAGCACAGACTCAGATTGCCAAAACATATCTCCTTTTGTCTTCGCCGTAGTAGGATAAAGGCAATTTCTTTTATAGATTCAAATGAAATGGCATATAGTTCAAAGATCGTGATCGTGGACAATACATCATTCTTATTTTACTATAGCATCAGTGGTAGGGTGTGAGAGGAGGCCGGGTGGTGGAATATGGAATCATAGAGACCACCTGGGCAGCCGACCGGCGCACGCGCACCTTTTTGTCGCCATCGCCGTCGCTAACTCAGATCGCCGTATAGATTATTTAATTGATGATTTTATTGGACATCTGTAGAATACCAGTTTTTATTTGTAAATTGCCTTCTCGATACATGTTTAGAGAATGCAATAACAAATTATTACAATGTTTCTCTAGTTTCTTTAGTCATCACAGATTTTGTCTTTATTTGTTACATTTTAGTGCTCTGATTGAGAGTCAAAATTGATTTATATGAAACATTACAATTTTAGAGAGAAAATATAGTCATATACCTAAAATTATGAAGAGTGGAACATCAGTACGAGCTTAGTGAATGAAAAAACTCTTCTTTCGGTTGTCTAATGCTTGTCAAACAGCCGTGCGATTCTCTAATGATTCGTCGATGTGCTCGTCGACGAGCTCACCGGTGTCAAATACTTTATGAGATATCGCCCTTATACATAAGGTTGTTTTTCCAACGTTTCTTGTCATTTGTTTCACGGATGTTGTCAAAGATGCAACGATGTTTGCTCTTGGAGTGCGATTCTCCTGTTCAATAGACATCGCTCCGTCCCTATACGACGAAACGACTAATACGACGTTAACGTATTTTAAAATAGAGAGTTGAAAATTTGATGCTTGGACCTCGAGTGATACCTCGAGTCATCTCAATCATGGCGTCAGACACGGATTTTCGGAAGGCGCGGGTCTGAGTCCCGTCCAAAGATGTGTAGAATTTTAAAATTGTTTATTTAAAATTGCTCGCTAAGCAGGCATTCGTTGTGATATAGAGTGCATTAAAAATCATATAGTAAAAATGAATTTACATAAATTAGTTTACATGGCCGTCATATTATGCACATAAAACAAAGATCATCTCTTTACAGAACATCATAAGTATAATCAGCCTACTACTTTCCCAGGCTTGGGACGCAGGTCTAAGTGAAACTGGTCGAAAAAAGAGAAGTATGGGCCATACTTAATCCACCAGAGTCCAGAGGAGTTCGATGGACAGGCCAAACTTTGTGTAACAAGTTTTGAGGCCTATATCTTCTTACTAGGCCTAATAAAACAATCTACGGCTTAACTAGCCCCGCTCCAAGGTAATCTTCTCTCGGTGCCTCTTCAATCAATGAGGTTGGCAATCAGCTTTCCGTACTCATCTCTATCGTTAGCGAGGCGAAAAAGTTCAGCGGCAATGGCAACCCCTGCGCACTGTCCAAGTCATTAACCATTGTAAGCATTGAAACAGCTAAGCCATGTCAAAATGTCATTAGCTAACTTTTTTAAGAGGGCAGGGGGTCCTTGCTCACTTAGGTCAACCCTTAGACAGACTTAGACTTAGACGTATACCTGTATACCTGTCTTATCGTAGCGATTACATGCGCCCAGACCCCCAGTGACAGAGCCCCGTAAAGGAAAATGCCTACGGAGTATAGCAGCCGATGACGTTATGGGTAACCACGTTAGGCAACAGCTTCCCCAGGCAATCGCGGACGGCTATTGGAGTCGGTCAGCTAGTTGGATCCCAAAATAGTTATTATCACATGTATATTGTGTGTGCTTGTTACTTCTTCATGCTAAAACGACTAAGGTTTGCGACGTAACTCTACTTTTTAAGAAGTAATAGTTCCCGAGAGATCGAAATATGCAAGCTAGTAGCCGGCTACACGTAGCAGCAGCAGACGACGTGTCCTCGCTTCATGTCGCCGCGACACTTCGTCGCTTCAAGCCTCTGCAGTCGTGATTTCCCCGAACCCGACTGCAGGCGGCAACTGCAGATGGTATATCAACCATTTCAAAAGCGATACGAAAGGTTTAGTTTAAAAGCTTTTGTAGGTAGATTGGTAACCGCGAGCGACACTACAAATCTGCGGTCGAGCGACAGTGAAGTCTGCCGCTCCGCGAAGCGTCGCTAGCGTCGTGTCCCTAACTACGAATGGTATTTCATAGAAATACATAGAAACCAGTAGTGTCGCTGCGACACGTCGTTTGCTGCGGCTTCATGTAGCCGGCTACCCACTCGCAACTTTATTCTACACACACAATAAGTTTGCTCTCTCACTTTATTTAAGGTTTAAATTAATTATTTAGCATAGGAAATAAATGCGGCTAAAGAGTTAAAACATAACCTAATACCCTAATAACTATTGCATTACCGTGGGGTGAATGGATGAGTAACGGTATTGTGCCAAGTTCGACGTCAATCAGTGGATGCGGGCCCACAATTGAGCACACGTGCCTTGCTGGGAAAATGTTCTTGCAAACACTCATAAATACATATAAATATCAATTAAAATTATGGGTCTGGCTGTAACGGATTTTTGGGCAATAAATGGTTACGATTATCATTAACTAATAACTGCAGATAATTTGTTGAGAAATTATAATTTGGCAGGTCTTTCTGCAAGGATACCTAAAACAGCGCTTATCAGCCCAGTCGAATAAGGATTAGACCCGGAATTTTTTTAGTACTAATTTTCCTTCGGAACTCATTGTGAAGTCAATAGCAGTCTATATTTTGTTTTGCGTTTTACTCAATCCGTTGCCTCATCTGCCATCTTTAACTCGTTTATTTTTTACTAGCTCCGCGGTGTTACCTGCGCGGTGATGGATGATGATGAGGATGACTCAAATATAGCGTACTTCACTCAGGCATAATGTAGGTCTAAACTTGTGAAAGAATTATTTAAATCGGTTATGTATTTTTACGTATCCATTACAAACAAACAAACAATCATATATCTTTCCTCTTTATTATTAGAGTAGATAAGGATTAATACTTATGTACGAATAATGAGGCCTGTAGGGCTATTATGTATCTCAATTGCTAACAAATATTGATTGAAATCGAAAAAAATGGCGGCTTTATGTCAGTTTTGACAAATTCAGTAAGCAAAATTGTTAGCAAGTTGATGACTGGAGCTGACAAAAGTGGCACAGAGCCGCCAAATTTTTCGAATTCAATCAATATTTGTTAGCAACTGCGATACATAATAGCCTTACTGGTTTGTATCAGCGTTACTATTGCATATTTCAAAATGAAAAAATATTTATTGTGACCACAAAATTCACACTTATTTACATGAGACAATATCCATGATTGTGACATAACTGTAATAGTTGGACATTATGGTAATGTGGACTTTTTTGTAGATATTGACGTCTCTTATAAAACTGTAGTACGTCACTTTGCTATTATTTATCATTGTCAATAGCATACCTACACTAATATTATAATGGTCAATAGTTACGCAGAGTACGCGATATAAGGACTTTTTTGGTATTATTTCCACACCTTGGGTTACATTATCGAAGTTTTCATACGGAACCCTATTTTTTTAATATATTATAATTATAGCCTATGTTCATTAGGGAAAATATAGGATTTTAGAATTTAAATAAATAATAATTTAAATTAAATAAAACGTTCACCATTAGTGGTAAAAGATTTTTTTTTATCGGTTTAATAGTTTCGGAACCTATTCAATTCAAACAAACAAATCTTTCCTCTTTATAATATTAGTGTAGAAGTGTAGATTTTACACCAAAAAAAATGTAATTACTTTAGAACTAAACCTACAATTTTGGTGCTCATCAGTGTTTTCCTAGGACCGGTTCTATTATCGCGTTTTGCATTTTTTTGTATTATTTTTATTTAATACCTAGATAATAAAAGCTTGAAACAGATAATGAACTGAACACGAAATATTGTTTAATTAGGTAATTACCTTTACTATTAACAACAAATAGAAGTATCGTCCAAATAATAGGTTACGCGCATTTTCACTCACGACCCGACGATAGACCGCCTACGGAGCTTTTATGAACTACATCCAAGAAATCCAGACACTCTGCAACCATCTCACAATCAATTTAGCACAAGTTCTTGAATTTATTACAACTAAGAAATTGTATGTAATACGACAAGGTGTTAAGTTAAGCGGTAATAAGGTATGTGGTGGACGGTACATCTGTCTCATTGGGTTGCAAATATTCAGTATTCCAACACAGGAGCTAAATTGCTTAATTGACAAATTGCCTTACTCATTGCTTCGCCTCTAAACTGCAATTTAGTTTTGTTTTCTTACACTTTTTACGTTACTGTGGCATTTTAAACATTTTCAAACGTTTTACCTTTATTTGTAGGGAAGATAAATAATTTAAACATAACTTAACTTGATCTACGGCGTACTTACGTGAGCTTTTAAAATGTAAATGTTTTTTTTTATATGCGAGAACCGGATTCGTATTAGTTGGTACCATTGAGTTTATGAATGCAACTATGCAATTCCAAACTGTCATAATTATATATTTATAATATTATATATATATATAATATATATATCGACGGGTTCCGGGCTAATTGTATTAAGCGACACTCTGGGCGATATAGACTTTTATACATATTTGGAATCAGCGAATTTTTCTGCATCGTTTTAACTGGGTTTGGTGATGATCGGAGCACTTATTTGTCATTTAATACAACCGCATTTGTGGGCCCATTTTGAACTGCAATGTATGAAGTGACACAAAATATTGACAAATTTAGGAACTGTGTACGATCACTACCAAATACCAGACAGTCGTTTAAACTATTTTTCCTGGAGCAACAATTTACAGGCAACGTACGTTAAAGCATTTGTCCTGAACTTATAAACATATAAAATAGTCGCTTCAAACAATTAGCCTCTTTGTTAAATTCTTATCCAGTGTCGCTTAATACAATTAGCTTTACCTTATTATTCAAGTAGGATTCCAAACAATTTATTAAAAAAAACCAGTTGCATAAACTAATTAGCCATACATTAATTATTTTTCAGATATGGTATTTAAATCAATTAGCTTAGATATGAAATATGACCAATTCTTTGAATAAAGAACTTAGCTAAGAGGCATTATTTGCATGCCTAGGCGGTTAAGTCATTTAGCTTGGAACATTAAATAATAAATTTAGGCACTTTAGTCATTTAGCCTGGAATAAAAAACAATAATCATAGACGGTTAAGTCATTTAGCCTGGAACAAATATAAGTAAAATACTGGTAATTTTGTATTAAGCGACATTTATCTTTGTTATAAATAGGAATATTAGAAAAAAGAATGAATACAATTATGGGGAATATGTTATAAAAACAGTAATATCCTTCTTTTTATATTAATAATGCAATTTGCTAATGTCATTTTTTTTTCTAAAAATCTTAACTTTAAACTGCTCTGGTGTAAAGTTACAAAAATGTCGGTTAATACAAATAGCCCGGAACCCGTCGATATGTACTTACTATAAACACATAATATGTACATTTGAAACTTATTTACTATGTTTATGCATAAATATAGAGTACCTTGTGCCTTGTACGTCAAAACGAATGAAACAAAATAAAACTGGCCAAGTGCGAATTGTACTCGCGCACGAACGGTTCCGTACCGTTATCTATAATAAGTAAATATTTCATTTTTCTACTTATCATAGTTATTAAGACAAAGAAAAAATTGGAAAAAATCATGGTTGTTGTATGGGAGCCCCCTTAAATATTTGTTTTATTTTATTTACTGGATTATAACTACATACTTACTTATAAGTATAAAATATACGTAAATTTATTATTCCTTTGTATGTGTATCGTACTTCTGTAAATTTGCCATGCATCAAGTTAGATTTATTTTAGTTAGAAGACCTAGACTTTAAGAACCAAGTCACCATAGTCACACAAATAAGTCTCATTCACACCACATTCTCATTCAGTCACTGTCCTGGATAAGTCCGATCTAGTAAGGCTGAGAATGCATTACTAAAACATTCTACCCTCTAATGCCAAAAAACCTCACATATCGGGCGTTGGGCGCCAACATGGCACGGGCGGCTTCATATTCCATTCAAATAAAATGCATGGGAATAAAGCTCAATTTAGAAGCTGCCTATCAGGCGCGGGCGCCTAAATAGCACATCCGAGCAACGACATACCGTGTGTTCTAAATTGCGCTTTATTCCAATGCATGTTGTATGAAATTTGAATGGAATGGGAAGCCGTTCGTGCCATGTCGCCGCCCGACGCCCGATATGTGGGGTTTACGCCTAAGGTGACTGACGAGGAATACACAAAAATAACGCTGCATGACTTTGTACACTTTGCATACACTCGTTTTCCATTTTGGATAAAATCAACCACTATTACACGTCAAACCACGAAGAAACGCGAATTTAGGAAAATTAAACATAACCAAAGATATATACACCTACCTACCCATTGAAGGAGTTTTTCCCGCCATTCTTTTAAGGTTATAAATAAGTCTGAACGTGTATGACTATGAGAGACCTTCAGTCGTTATACTTAATTCACCATTGTTACCAGCGTAAACCATAATTTCTGCCCATTCTAGATTTATAATAACGTGATATTTCTCTCATAATAAGACGAACCATTGAGAAAGTAATTATAAACAATTATTTTTAATGTTCACAGGATATACAACTAGCATAATAACGTAAAGGAACATCGTAGTCTTAATGATAAGTTCTCAATACGAGTACAATCCGTAATGACACTCCAGGAATCCTTATTCCAGAACAGGCTGCTTACATTTGTATTTGCTACAATATTTAAATAATAATAGTAAAACACTGAATGCATGTTTCTTTTTCGATTGAATTTTGCAAATCACTCTTCTTCTTCTTCTCAGTCGTTACCCTCTTGACAGAGCGGTCGTGGACGGCATTTAACTGAGGTGGAAGCAGATGTAATGCGCCTCACGATGTCACGCCATCCCCCTCTATTCGAAGTCATCCTGGTGCATTCATGCAAGGGACCTCCCACCGCAGATTTGATATGATCAGTCCATCGGCATGGGTGACCTCCCGCGCGGTCTACTGCCTTCTACTTTGCCTTGAACGACAAGGGGCTATAAAGACGGACTGCCCCGCGTTGAAACGTGTGCGAAGAAAGCGAGGATCCTCGATTTCTCCAAAACTGAAAGACGCTGAGATTACTCTTACTGATCTAAGTCTGATGAAACATTGTAGAGCAATATCCCAAAGCCCACGCGGCGCGTTCTGCTTATGCAAAACGTTAAATTATGTAAAATTAGTTACTATTACTTTTATTCTACAAAATCTTCATTTGAAGCTCTGTTTCAATACAGTACAACAGCCATTACTTCGGATTCGTAGAAATAAATCATTATAGTAGATCCAACCGTTTATCCTCTTTTTGACAGATCTAATTTGTCAGTTAAAGTGTTGTGACCAAGTGATTATAGTGGACACGATTTCGATTCATTTTTCTATCGAGTCTGTGCGGAAAGAGAATAGTCCTAGGAATGGCGCCATGACCATGGCTATTGGCCATCTAGAAATACGTCAGCCAATGGGGAATGTTGAAAGGGCGTGGACAGGCCGTCATGGCATGGCCATCTAGAAACGCATCAGCCAATGGGAAATGCTGACGCATTTCTAGATGGCCATGCCCAGATGGCGAGGCCACGCCGTCCGGTTACACCCGTGTAGTTTCCAAGGTAAGCTATCAAATTCTGAGTTATAAGTTTTCACTTCTATCGGCAATTCCTATGACTGCCAATTTTTTTGTCTATGGGTAAGCAGTAGTATTTTATCAAGGTAGTAAAACTCAATGGTCCACCGCCGTTTTGTATTTGTCACTGTCACTCGCAACAAGACGCCCGTGCTAGTAATTATTTGCTGAGTTTTATATTGGAACTATAAAATGCCGAAAGGATCAGTGCTGAAAGGACAGACGAGAGAAATGGTGATCAAGCTTCGTAATTACTTTGAAGCAGAGTATCAAAATGGCGGCCCGCTTTTACCATTGTCGCAAGTGAGAGAGCGCGTTGCGGCCGCGTTAGGTATTAGTGCATCTACGATTACAAAAATTACTACCGAAGCCTACGGAACAAGCGGCATGCAGGAGAATAAGCTTCGTACGCCGAAGAAAAAACGCCAACCACGTCGTGTGACTTCGGTTGACAACTTTGACGCAGACGCTATACGCCGTCATATATATAACTATTACTTACGTAAAGAAGTTCCAACACTTAAAAAACTTGTTGCTTCTTTGCGTGAATGTGATTTGTTCCGAGGTCAAAAATCGTCATTGGTAAAGGTCTTGAATGAAATTGGATTTACTTATAAAAAATCGGACAAACGCAAAATATTGATGGAGCGTCGCGACGTAGCTTTTGCTCGTTGCGAATTTTTGAGCGAAGCCAAAAAAATTACAGATTGGTCAAATGTTGTTTTCACTGACGAAACTTGGCTGAATGCGAACCACACAGTGTCTAAGAGCTGGACTGATGACACCGCTGCTTCCACTACCTCAGTACCGATGGGAAAAGGAGAACGTCTAATCATTTGCCATGCAGGGTCTGTGAAAGGATTCATGCCAGATGCTTTGTTGGCCTTTAAATCCAAAAAAACAGTTGAGTACCACGAAGAAATGAATTCTGAGGTTTACGAAAGTTGGTTTAAGGAAATGGTACAATCATTGGAAGAACCGTCAGTTATTATTATGGATAACGCATCCTATCACTCACGCCAAATTGATAAAATGCCGACCCAGGCCGACAAAAAACAAGTAATCATTGACTGGCTTCAACGACATGGTGAAAATGTTGATAACTCCTTACTAAAAGTACAATTACTAAATATATTACGAACAAAAAAACACTTCCCAAAACGATATGTGATCGACGAAATAGCTGCAGAACATGGTCATTGGGTTCTTAGACTTCCACCCTATCATTGTCAATACAATGCCATTGAATTAATATGGGCTCAAGTTAAAGGACACGCTGCTAGAAATAACACAAAACCCCCATTCACGGCAAACAAAATGGTAAATTTATTAAAAAATGCATGTGTGAAAGTAACTGCGGAAAGCTGGCAAAATGTAATTCAAAAAACACAAGAAACTATAATGGCAGATTGGGATAAACACGTGGCGATAGATTATATGAGTCAACAATTAATTATAAATGTCGGCAATAGCTCGAGTGACAGCAACGATGAATCTGATTTTGATTAATAAATAAATAAAAATAAAAGATTAGATTTCGTTTGCTTAAATTGGAATTGGGGTTGCTCAAACTTTACTATTTTCTGGTACCAAACGGCAGACTTTAATGTCTGCCATCCCCAGCGAGCAACACGGAAGGGAGTAGCCTTAGCTAAAAAATATTGTTCAAATCTTTCTGTCATTTCTTGCGGGAGGGGAAGTTGCACACTAGCGCAAAGCCGCACTATTACATACAAAACATACCTGTACCGATCCATTGCCGATCATACTCACACAACCAAATCACTAACACATAAAAAATAAAGCACCATTCACAAATCTAGCCCCGCCCTCACCCCACAGTATATTATCAAACTCCATGGTCCATGCGGACTTGTACTTTGACAGAGGGGAAACGCTGTGTATGCCTACTCCCTTCCGTGTTGCTCGCTGGCCATCCCAGATTTAACCGGTAACAGCTTCGTCAAGTATGACTTGTACTTGTAATCATCATAGTCATCATAACCTTGTTCTTTTTTGGATATACACCAGGAGATAAACACGTCTTCAAATAATGCTGTATGTTTTCCTGAGGCGCATCAATATAACGGTTTTACATAAAAATAAATCCGATATTATGTGCCGAGAACGGAAAACACCCGTGTAAAAATAGTTCATAAACAATATCGATATCTCAATCGTAACTTCGTAACATCACTATGTTGATAGCCATAGAACGTAATTTTTTAAAAACGTTTGTTATTTTATGGAATTTATAAAA
This sequence comes from Selenia dentaria, assembly GCA_917880725.1. NCBI lineage: Eukaryota > Metazoa > Arthropoda > Insecta > Lepidoptera > Geometridae > Selenia > Selenia dentaria. The sequence continues at coordinate 7,683,920 of OU862882.1, read as the reverse complement.
AAACTACTGCACTTATGGACTCATTTTGTGAAAGATGATTATTATACGGGATCAAGGAGCAAATTTAAGCAGTTGTCATATTTTTAAAACCTCGCATTTATAAGTTAACTTTTGCGTAACATCGTCATGTTACGTTCTATTGGTGCTGTCAAAAAGAGGATAAACGGTTGGATCTACTATAACAGCCATTATTATTATAGCACTAACCCTGCTCAGTGACACCTAACATTGCAATTTTAACCGACCCCTAATGACGGACGAAATCAATCAGAGAGTTAAATTCGATGCTCGGACTTAGTCGTCAGGATTCGCATATATCGGGGTGTCCCGAAACTGAACGATAACCTGGTACTGGGCGAGAGGCCAAGGTATACCACTTATGAAAAAATAAGAAAAAGAAAGCATTTTTTCCAACATGGAGTATCAAAGTTAACTGACAATAATTTTGTAAATCTAAACTCGTCAAAATTTAATTTATTTTACTTAATATACAATTTTTACTAAGTTATACTTACTGTTATTTGTAGTAGCGATTAATAGCACGGTTATTTGAGATTATTAAAAAATGTACAAGATTTTCTAAAAATTGATTATATTTCTAACTTTTTTCATAACTGGTACACCTTGGCCTCTCGCCCGGTACCAGGATATTCAAATAACTTTAATGTACTTACAAAGAGAAGTGAAGTTGGTAAATTAGTATGTTGAAGACAGAAATACTTGGAATACTCCTCTTATGCTAAGTTGCCATCTGCTATCTATGTAATTGTAATATGTGGTTATTATAATATGGACATATTGTAAAAATATAATTGAATATAATGGCTCTGAGTTTTTACCGCTTATTCGCTGTAGTGAATCTATTAATTTGTAATCTTATAGATATTTAAAACGTGTAGCAATATAAATGCTGTGTATACTATCCTGCATTCTGAAATCACAGATTTATACTGTGGGTAGTTGAATAAATCGTTTGAATTTGACTTTGATGATGATACTGAATTGGCGAACAAGGCATCTCATACTTATTTCTACTACGCCTCGATGTTTGTTTTGTTTTAATGTAATTTCATCAGACGGTTTCCTATATTATCAGAAATAACAGAGTCACGCGAAAAGGCCTCGAAAAGACCGCCTATCATAGTAAAGTGAGAAATAATAGTTAGTAGGACCTACCAAGTAGTACCAAGCTACAAGCAACAATCTACTGTCTTTTTTATTTTTATTTTTATTGGTTCATCAAAGTGACTCACTCTCGCTTGATGGAAAGCGAAGATGGCATCAAGAAGCAATGACCATTAGTGCAGCCGTAAGCTGCACTACTGCTACTTAGCGGATCCATCCCAGAGGTGACAACAATATTTTATACATGGGCGCACCTGAGTTTTATAAAGAAGGCACCGCTGATCCGGAGTAAAGAAATGACTCGCTCTGTTCTGGACTCCGAGTTTGCGGGAAGCGAACTTGATAATACTCACCTGAACCAGCGTGACTACATAGTCACGCTGGTTCAGGTCACTACGGATGTCCATGCCAAGGATGGAGTAATTATTTTATATACATACATTATGATAATATGTATATATGTATGGAGTAATATGGATATGGAGTAATTTAACACTATTGCGCCGGAAAACATAATGAGAGTAGATATAGGCGCTTTATACACAAGGGCCCCGTTTCATAAAGCTACAAGTAACAATTATTGTTAATAAAGTCGCAGAATCGGCCTAAAGTGGCAACATTATTCAGAACAAGTGTTTCACGTTGGAGATTTACTACAATATAATATTGTATTTGTTGCCACTAAGGTCAATTCTGCAATTTTATTTAACAATAATTGTTACTTGTAGCTTTATGAAACTGCGCTCAGGCGTTTCTATCTCGTGTTGTTCTTGTATAATTTTTCCAATTACCTTGTCAGTATAAACAACGATATCTGCTATTAAATCTTTAGTGCACTGCGCTGGGCACATCTGGTGTTATTGAGTTAGAACTTATTAGGAGTGGAGTTGTTAGCTCGTTTTCCCGGTATCCGCTTAGAACAGGATTTCTTGCATCTAGTTCTATTAATGAACAGGCGCAAAACATTAAGTTCGATGCCATGTGTTGATGGATCAATCAGCTTTGTACAATACATCAGTATGTATAACGGGTACCACTAATCATTATTTGTGTCGAGATGTCAACGAATCGTTTTTATATAAACCCATTAGAAACAAATACCCCCAGCTCCACGCTTCATCTTATACGACCAAGGTTGCGACCCGTTATTTAAACTATATGAAATCAAATTCAGAATTTCCATTTAGGTAAAAATTCGACCGTCTATTGCTAGGATTTTAAAACATTACTATTTTTTCGTGTACATACTTCAACACAAGGTGCGATGCAGTAATCTGAAAAAGACTAGGAATATACCTTCCTAGTAATAACCAGCCGTGCGATTCTCTAAGACCAAACATCGTTGCATCTTTGACAACATCCGTGAAACAAATGACGAGATGACAAAAACAACCTTATGTACAATTCAAGGGTGCTATCTGATGAAGTATTCGACATCGGTGAGCTCATCGACGAGCGCAACGACGAATCATTAGAGAATCGCACGACAGAAGCCATAGTACAAACAATCTGTGAAAAAGTGTGCGTATAGTGAACGTCAACGCGTCACGCCTCACCATACAAACTTTGAGTTATCTGTGTCGCAATAGCCCTAAATAAATGACTTACTTACTTGGTACTTGGTACTTGGTGGGCTGGCTCTTTTCCGCTACCAGGCCGCTGTGGTGCGGCCCATTTTGCGTGATAGCTGGGTGACGCTGATCAGTCCAGCCACCCGGTGACGCCCAGGAAAGCCAGCAGCTCCTTCGGCTTGGCGCAGGCTTCCCACACTGTCCTCGGCGAGCCGAGGTTAGCTGCCCTTTGTGCCGCCACGCTCCTGCATTCGATGAGCAGATGCGCAGCTGTTTCTTCCGCCTCCATGCAGCCTCTGCATAGGGGGCTGTCTGTAACACCTAGATTAAACAGGTGTTTGTTTAAGGAGCAATGACTGGTCATAATTCCGACGATATGTCGTACATTATATCTTTTAAGATTGAGGAGTTTTCTGGAGAATTTCAGATTTAGAATCGGAAAAGCCTCCTTCGACTGCCTACAACCCTCGATACTTGCCCAGTAGTTCTGATGCTGGTCTTTAGTTTTTTTGCGAATCCATGCACGAATTTGACTGAAAGGTAGGGGGATCATTGGTTCTGGTCCTGCACACGTCATACCGGAACCTCTCCTTGCTAGCTCATCAGCCGCATCGTTACCTCTGGAATCGCTGTGCCCCTTTATCCATTGGAGTGTGACATTATTGTTATGTTTACTTACTTCCTCCAATAGTCGGTGAAATTGTATGATCAGCCCCGAAGAGTGGTCGTATCTATTTAGGGCTCGTAGTACCGCAGTGCTGTCGCAGAGTATCCTAATATTACTATTGGTTACCTTCCTGCAAAGTACTGCTGCTGTGGCTTGGATGACACCCACACATTCTGCTTGGAATATAGAGTTGTGTTTACCTAGCCCTGTTGCTATGTGTATGTTTAGTTCCTCCGAGAACGCTCCCGCTCCGGTGCATGTTGCCATCTTGGAGCCATCTGTATAAATTCTGACTTCAAGAATACCTGAGCAGTCGCTTGGCTCTTCATTTAGTTGTACGCGGTAGCTCTTTGTAAAGAAGTGTTGCTTTTGTACTCTATCATAGATAGACTTTATTAAGGGGTTTAACTGCAAAGTTTTCTATGATTGTTGTATGGGGTGCTAATTGATCCTGATACCAGAGGTTCAGTGCCTTTAGCCTGTACGCAGCCGCCGCGGCCTCTTGTTGTATGTATAGATGTAGCGGGGTCAGGCCTATCAGGGCCTCAATCGCGGCAGTTGGTGCAGTGCGCATGCAGCCTGTTGTGGCTACACAGGCAAGTCTCTGAAAGGTTTGTAGCTTAGTTTTGGTGGTGCTCAGGGTGGTTCTGGGCCACCACACAATTGCACCATATGTTAGTGAAGGTCTGATTACCGTTTTATATAGCCACAGGGTGATCTTAGGGCTTAGTCCCCATGTTTTACCTATCATCCTTCTGCATTGCCAGAATGAAATACTGGCCTTGATTAACTTGTTCTCTAGGTGCTTGGCCCAATTCAACTTGCTGTCTAGTGTGACTCCCAGATATTTCACTTCTTCTGACAGTTTCAGTTGCTTGTTAAATAGGCTAGATAGTGTAAACCTGCCTAGGGTTCGTTTGTTAGTGAACATCACCAGTTCGGTTTTAGCTGGGTTTACGGAGAGTTCGTATTCTATGCACCATTTTTCGACAACCTTTAACGCATTTCTCATCAGGTCACATGCCACACTGGCAAAATGGCCTGATATTAGTATTGCGAGGTCGTCTGCATACCCTACCGTGAAGAAGCGACTTGTATTCAGCCTGGTGATTAGATCATTGACTACTAGATTCCATAGGAGCGGGGACAGAACACCTCCTTGGGGGCACCCCTTGGCCACCACTCCCCTGGTCGTGCCGTTTAAATCAATACGTATCGCCCTTAATTCTAGCATGTTAATCCAATCGATCAGGGTCAGGTCTACTTTATGTTTAAGCAGTACTGCTCTGATGCTGCTAAAGTTAGTTTTGTCAAAGGCTCCTTCTATATCAATGAAAGCTCCTAGACATACATTTTTACTTTTAATATCTCGCTCTACTTTGTGTATAACACTGTGTAGGGCGGATTCGGTAGATTTACCTGCGCTGTAAGCGTGCTGTTCTGGGTGAAGTGGCGCGGTAATGAGAACTGTGTCTCTGATGTACCTATCACAGAGCCTCTCCAAGGTTTTCAGGAGAAAAGACGTAAGACTTATCGGTCTACAAGCCTTTGCTTCTGTGTAGTCACTCTTACCCGGCTTTGGTATAAACAAGACCTTAACCTCTCTCCACCCTTTGGGCATGTATCTGTGCGCCAGACATGCCTTGAAGATAGCACTCAATGTCTCGTTTATATGATATTCACTCCATTGTAGGAGTCCTGGGAATATCCCGTCCAAACCTGGCGTTTTGTACGGTGTGAATGTGTTGATTGCCCAGTTTAGTCTCTCTCCTGTAACAACAGTCTGTGCAACAGCCCAGTCTATCGCTGTAGGTGGTGCCATGGGGTGTTCTGTCCAAACATTTGAGTCTGATATTAGACACCCAGGAAAGTGTGTTTTCAGAAGTATTGTATAGGTTTCTGTTATAGTTTTTGTAAACGTATTGTCGCTTTTCTTTATGGAGCCGATGTCGCGGTTCGGGTTACTAGCGAGTATTTTCCTAACCCTATTCGCTTGTCCATTCGACTTGATGCTGGTGTTGTAGTTTTTCCATGACCTGCGTGACCTGGACCGTATATTTTTCTTATATTTAGCCTTGGCTATTCTATAGTTGTCCCAGTCCTCGTCCATGCATGTATTCATGGCTCTATTGAACAGCTTGCGTACCTTCCGCCTCTGTCGTTCCAGCGCTTTGGTCCACCCCTGATTGCCTCCCGCAGCGTTTGGCAAAGAGAGGGGGCATGCGCTTTCAAAACTCATGGTGAGACTGTACGTGAGTTGTTCAACAGTTTGCTCTATTTCTTCTATGTTTACTAGTTGCGTGTTCGCACTTACTGTGTTCATGTTTTGTTCAAGGGACCTAGTGAAGATCGTCTTGTCAGTCCTGCGGGGGTTGCGGATTGGTGTTAGTATCTGTTTGCTTATTTTTAGTTCATACCTGATCCACCTGTGGTCGGAGCCGGAGTATTCGCCTGATACTTCCCAGTTCTCTATGAGGTTTGTATTACCTGAGACCAAGGTGAGGTCGATGATAGTACGACTGCGTTGTCTAACAAAAGTTGGTTCCGCGCCTGTATTTGCTATAAGGAGATTTGTAGTAAATAAAAAGTTTACCAGGTCCTCCCCTCTGCTGTTTGACGTGGGCATACCCCATATAGGGTGATGGGCGTTTGTGTCTGCTGATATTACTAGTTTGAAGTCATTGAGCTCGCAGTATCTTACCAGGTCCGCAACGTCTTTCGATGGGATCTCCTCGTCGCCGGGCATGTAGGCTGACGCGACGATCACGTCCCCAGCTTCCTCCCCGAGAACACCCCGGAGCCTGGCAGTAGCCAAGTCTCTGGAACAGAACTCGGTTAGAGGCAATGAAGCAATGTTGCTTGGTACATATATACATGCTCGAATGTTGTTTTTGGAGGTGTTGTCATATATTAACTTACCCCTTAGATTATTGAGACCACACACACGCCCCGCCCAGATCCACGGCTCCTGGATCAAGGCCATGGTCTCCTCGCTGTCATCCCCCAGCACTCTGCGCAGGTTAGCCGTTGCAGTGAGGCTGTGCTGGAGGTTTGTCTGGATGACCTTACACATCATGGAGGATTGGGTCGCCATCATTTAAGCTACCCTCCTCCTCTGACTCAGCCGTGTTGGCCCCGTTTGGATCCCTCCACTCTCCTCTGGTAGGGGGGTCAGGATCCACACTCATATCCTCCGTCACCTTTGAGGACGATGGTTTGGGCGATGAGTGTGACAGCTCGTCCGGAGTTTCCCCCGTCTTGCCGTCTGGAGCCAGCATGGTATCCAGCTTGTCTGCCGGTGTGGGCTTGCTTGCTGGTGCAGGTGGTTCGTCCTGAAGAGACCCGTTCGCTGCATAGAATCGAACGTAGACATTCCCCAGGTTGAAGGCTAGCCTCCGTCCTTTCTCTACGAGTGTAGGTATAAGGGGTTCGGGAATCCCCAACGTGAGGAACATCGTGTCGTCTCCGTGCATGCTATGCGCGAACAGTCTCCAGGTGTTCACCTGGGCCCACTTGTTCTGATCCGCCAGAATCAAGCTCGTGTCTTCGACAGAGCTATCACATTCCGGGATGAACAGTGCTGCTCTTACTACTCGGGTTAAATCTCCCTGTCGTTTGACAGTGAGTTTAACCCCTGAGTCAGCTGAAAGACTGCTAAATAAATGACAGTATGTACTGTTTTACATGAACGACGCATTACGTTACACTTACTAACTTATTCATGGTAGGACCACTGAATAACTTCCAAACCAAACTAAAATGTTTCACCTTTATTGTAAATCACATACTAAATTAGCTCTTAGGAATTCATAAATAAATATTAAAAATTACCCCTTTTTAGATTAGATATCTTTATAGTATACATATCCATCAAGTACAATAATTTATGCTCTCCACGCAAACAAATCAGCAAGAAATAAGGAGGAAAAACTAAGTACTAATTATAAAATCTAAGTTCGCTGCACTTGCCATCTGGTGGAAGGACAATTTATTAAACGCAGTCATTGCGTAATGCACTAGTATCTCGGCAGATGGTTTAGCTGATTGCGCTGGGAGGTATATTTAGCTAACAGGTGGCAAAGCAGTCCACGTGGTTAAGCTAGGGCTACCTCTCAACAAATTTGTGTTAGAAATCCTCAGAGTAAATGAAAGGGATAATCTAGAAAAATGGTATATTTAATGTTTTTGACACATGATGAATCATTTTGATTATGAGACATCAGATAAAGGATAGAGGATGTTTAGATTGATTCAATTGATCACAGTTATTTTTTCCACTTTAAAACCTGATGCATTATTTCAATGTTAGTACACAGATTACTCTACTGCATTTAGATCGTACTAACATACCTAATTGTTGGAATGTAAAACAAGACTGTAATAAGTATTGAGCAATCGCCACACTACTGCGATACTTCTGTGATTGAACTTCCTTTGATGTCAACTTCGGTAGTCTGTTAGTTCTCAATCGCAATTGTATAGCAATCTTATCGCTGTCGTATGGCTGTACTACTGGTTGTGAATGTTGCCGCTGAAATAAAATTCAAAACTTTTACTCAAAGACATAACATAACATCAAGCTTAAGTCCAAACATTAACATGCAGTGGTTTTCAAGCGAAAACAAATCAAATACATTTTTATTAATTTTGCTATCTAAATACCTTCAAAACATCACATAAACTGAGTGTTTAATACTTGAATGAAAAATCGCACGAAATAATCTATGTTGTCTGAATCTATGTTATGTTGCCTGAAAAAAAAACAAGTGTCACGAACAACCGATGTATGCCAATGGAGCATCGCAATTGCAACTCAATACTTTAGCATACCAATTAGGTATGTCAAAACCTATCGATCGCAAGCCTCTGGCCCGCGATCGAACCGACGAGCGAGCAGACTACAAAAGCTGTCAAAAAGGCAATTTTCATACAACTGAGTTGCGATAACGCGGTTTAATCCTTCCTATACCGTGATAATTAAAACAAAAGATTTATGAATGAAACTGACATGTATTTACGTCTTTCGGACGCAAAGGGTTAATAGCTAGGAGACTTGGCCATCTGTTATACAACAATAAGTTATATGCACGTAGAACATAATAATTCCTATCAACCCTGAACAGCACATTCGAGTTAAACAGGCCTAACCAGTCGTCGCGATTTTGTAGAGCAGTCACTTAAAGTAGGCATTACATAATGAGTACCGATGTGATAATCGCCTCACCCTTGTAAGGAGACGGATAAAAACTCTTTTTTTAACCAGCTATATTATAATCTAGGTACCCACATCCTTAAAATAGAGGAGGCTTAATTTAATGGCGTCGAATATAGTTATTATAGTCATAACATTTTTATTGATATCGTTTGAGTTCATTAATTTAAATAACTATTTTTATTATTTATTACCTTTACAATTTAATAATAAAACAATAATGCTTCTATAAGTGGGAAGATGGATAAGTAAGTACATAATTATACATTGCTATATTTATTAACTTTTTAACAGTAGAGTCACCCTTTTTTTTTATACCCAACTGGGTAGCACTTGACCACTATCTCACCTGATGTTAGGTGATGATGCAATCGATGATGGAGCGCGCTTACCCAGAAGATACCTAATGCACTCGTGTTTTGAAGACCCCCATATCGTATTTAACCGGAAACACCGACTCAGGCAGGGTGTTCCATTCCCTAGCGATTCGTATGAAAATGAAAAAGAAGGAAAATGTTGTTTACTGGGGGTGGGTATTGGAATGGTGGATTTCCTGGAATTGTTGGTCAAAGAGTGAAGCTTTGAATACTGAATAAATATCTAACTTATTAACGACTGATGTATATAAACAGAATTATTTATTTATGTATAGACGGAGGTTGGCTCTATTATCGCGGAACTATAATTATAATAGATGGCAACATTCAGCTGCAAGAAGTATTTTATAGTTGATACAAAATATAGCATTTTGTCCAAGGTCGTTGTTTTCATCTACTGTACTCGTAAATCATTCACCTTCTTCTTCATAGCTACGCTCTTGACAGAGCGGTCGTGGTCGTCACTTCAGGTTGTGTAACGCGCCTTACAATGCGTCGCCATTCCTCCCTGGCTGCAGCCTTTCTCGTGCACTCGTGTAGAGGTCCGTTTATGGCTGCTCGTATCTGGTCGGTCCATCGCATCGGTGATCTCCCTCGCGATCTAGTGCCTTCTACTCTGCCCTGGACAACTAGTCATTCAATCGACTCGTCACCGCGCCGTGCTACGCGCCCAAAGAAAGTAAGAATACGAGCATGTGCACCTTACAAGTACTAATTTGTCTTTCTAGTACAAAATTTAACGCTGAAGCAGAAGATAAATAATAAGTATTTAAAATACACTTAAAATTAAATTTAAAGAAACTTCCGACACAAATATTGAAAAGCCTGGTTACTACCTAGTGACCTAGTTATCATAACCGAAAATTATTTGAGAAATATATTTATAACAAGTGCCATTTGAAAAATTTAATACCGACTTCCATTCTATTCAGTTATTGGAGTGTATCTCAAAAACTACTGGACCAAATGTAATGAAATTTAAATCGGACCACACGGCACGGGAAGCACCAGCTTTCAAATAAAAAAAGAATTTTGAGAATCGGTTCACCCTATCCTATAATAAAAGAATAAAATATAAAAAAGAAACAGTCGAATTGAGTACCTCCTCCTTTTTGGAAGTCGGTAGAAAAGATGAGAGTAAAATAAGAGACAAGTTGAAATCACGGAAACGGCCGAGTTCATATCAATCATATATGGCTACAGAGCCTGAAATGTACAATGGATACTTATAGTTAGGTTTAACCCATAGATAACGTTACTTTCCTGATTCAACAGGTATTTCCCGAAATATCACGATAACCTTATTACAGATACAGTTTATAATACTACTTAGGCTACGTTCTGGATAGCGCCGAAATCACTCGCGGCGTTCGATAAGTCATCGATGACGTCCCCGAAAACGCTCACGCCGCGACCATAAGGCTCGCGGTTCAAAGGTGGGTCTACGTGATCATTGCGAGCTGTCACTGTCAACCAAAGGGAACGGCAAAACGAGGCGCGACAGATGTGAGCGTTGACGGCGCTTGCTGGAACGTAACCTTAGATTCACAAATAAATAATACATAACGTCCTCATACACACACACATAACACACTTGAATGCTACTTTTTATCAGATTTTTAATCAGACTCGGAACAGTACAAACTTTCATTTATCTGGAATAACTGTGACGCAGATAACTCATAGCTTGTACGCTGCAGCGTGACGCGTTCACGCTTACGATAAGAATACTTTTTCGCAAATTGTTTTTGTGCTACGGCCTCTGCTGTTTTATATTGTCATAGTTACAGCGAGCAAGCATTAAGGCTTCAGCACACCAAACGCGGGGCGTGCGCGGCGCGGGGCGTGAGCAGCGCGGTACACGGCACACCGCAAGACTGTTGGGCGGCGTGGCGTGTACACGACGGGCCCGCGTTTAAAACGCGTTCAGTTGGACGGGTAGCGCGCGCAAAATTTAGGTGAAACAATGTCGAGGTAGTGTTTTAAAAATGTACGATACAGATAATGATGAAGAGGAACTGTTGTTGATATTGGCTCTCCGGAAAAAAAGAACATGGGCACATGTTTTAAACACAAAAATAAAGCAATTTGGGGAATATCATCGTTTGTGTAGGGAACTTGAAAGTCATGAAGGTCAGTTTTTTATATATTTCCGGATGTCAAGAAATTATTTTGAAGAATTGTATGGAATATTGTACAACGCAATTGTGAAAACTGATATTAATTTCAGAGAGAGTATTGAATCAAGACAACGGCTGGCAATATGTTTAAGGTAAAGAACTAATCGACTTACCCATGTCAATAATTTTACAAAAAATATGAAACAAGCAAATTTTTGTCTGTGTAGATAATTACCTAGGTAAGTTAGTAAATACGTATCTTATTTTTTTATACTATGTTTAATTCCAGACCGATTTTCTCCCACAACCTTAGCCTATAAGTTATATTTTTATAGTATTTGTCTCTGCAGTCATATAAACACTTATGTTTTCGCACAAATTCAATTATATTCTCCGTAGAATCCATTTTAAATAACACAATTTTGTAATTATTTACAAACACTAGCACCCGCGCGCCCACTAAACTCCCGCGACGCTGTCAGTGTGACGTGTATGTATGACAGCCGTAGTGATACAAGTAGCAAGCGCCCGCGACTGACGCGCCCCGCTGTCGACGCGCGCGGTCGGTTTGTCGATTGAAGCGCGTTGCGCGGGTCGTGTGCGTCACGGGTCTTCGGCGGGCCCGCGCTTTTATTTGATGTGCCGTGTTTGATGCATTTCGATGTAATACAACACGTGCGGGCCCGTCGAAGGAACGTCCCGCGTTTGGTGTGCTGAAGCCTTAACTTTGTTTAGGTTCGAAAAGCATTCATGCGTGTAACTTATATAGTAGAGTAAGTAGGACGTCATCGCGATAAATAGGCTATAAAAGTGAGAACAGGCGGTGGGTGTGGGGCCAGGCCTCCGTCACTCCATGTACTTGCGCGCTATAACTGCCTACCGCCCAGCCGAGCGGTCTCGGTCCGCCGGCGGTTCAAATTCAGTGCGGTTTTCGCAAGCGAAGCGCGCGCACGCCGTTCAATAGTGCTGTTCGTTCGTACGCGTATTACGATGCCGTGTGGTGCCTTATGTGCTGTAGATGGGTGTAAATCAAGCAAAAGAAGGGATAAACACCTAACATTTTTCCATTTACCTGTCAATGAAGAATGGTAAGTGATAAATTATTACTAGTTTTTGTCGTTTAATTTTTTTTCCATTCACATACCGTCATTAGAGACATAATTAAAAGACAGTAGGTGTGCGGACACCGGTATCCACTTAGAATTTGACAGTTTAATAGGTATATACTAAGCATTAGCTTGCCTTTCAGACACAAATTTACATAATTTTGTTGCATAGAAACGTTATACCACAGAATAATTAATAGTACAAGGTACAGAAGATGCACTCTTCGAAAGAAAACATTCGAATATAAACTGCTAAACTAACAACTGCAATAATGTTCATAAAACATTGCAAAGCACGGACGTGACCTTCAAAAAATGTGCCTACAAGTCCTTGACGCGCTCGTAACGAATCAAAATGCGCTTTAAGTCTGTGTAGCGAGAGTTCTTTTTCTTACGCCCGATGAAAACCTTTGAACAAGCCGCGTCTGTTGTAAGGTGACTTGTTGCGAGAAAACGAATCAAATTAATTAATCTTAATAAATTTGATTCGTGATAATTGGTAGTAGTACAATACACCTAGATATGTACAACTAGGAACTAGATATATTTTTTATTTTGAAGGCCATCGACTTTTCGCGTGAAAACTTTCGAAAACTGCAGTGTTTATGTATTTTTGTGTGAGAGTGTTACACTCGTTAATAAAATAACTTACGGCTTAGTGCTTTATTTGAAGTCGGTTCTCTTTTTTTAAGGCTTTTTTTTCATTTCTAGTGAACATCTCCGAAGATCATCATCAAACTAAGAAGTATTATACTTATTTTAAAACGTTCTCCTAAATGTAACAAATCCTTTTCTGAAAACCGCATCGATATCGGTTTAGCCAAACGCGAGATTATCGCGCACAAACATACATACCTACAAACCATACAAGTCAAACATCTCAGTTTGGCCTGTATGTCTGATCACCTCCTTTTTTTTAAGTTGGTTAAATATTTTATAAATGATAAAATTTTTAACTGCCACATAAAAGTCAGAACATATTCACAGTTCTCAATAACATAGATAAAAAGTTATGTTATTTTAATTTTATCGAAGAGGCAGCCCTGCGATTACTGTGGAATCGCGCGGTGCGAAGCAATCACTGCTGTACGCTTGAGCATTTAGGCGCATTTTAGCATACAGTGGTTGTTGACGCGAGGGAGTAGGCCATTATCGTAATAGGTACCTATTGGAAATTTTCTACTGAGTGAAGTATCTGTTCTTATTCAGTAATCAGTAATCTGTGGTGGGGCGGAGGTCGGTACGCTTGCCGGCAATTATTACGTGAGTGCCGGCAGAGCGGTCGGGGTTGGTAGTTTTTAAATGTCATTGTTTTCTGTTGCGTAGGTATACAACCAATAAAACGTACAACCCGGTCACAATATCTGTGCACCTGACCTCGTGACGTCATATCGGCGGTCTGGGTACGGTGTGAAAAAAAGTTTTTTCGGGAAGTGATGAGGTAAAAAAAAATTACTAACCTTTTCAAATCAATTTTGTTATTAAAAAACAATAATTTTGATTACAAAAACATTTATTATTAAACTCAGTCACTATAAATTATTGACTCTATGCCTGACATTGTATCTTCCTCACTCTCACTTTCTGAACTCAGGCTTCATTTTTAATTTTCATTAGAGGCCTCTTTGATATCCCAGTTGCAGCACAGGTTCGTTTCACCACTTGGTCTACAGGTATGGTGTACTGTTTATTTGCTTTCTCCGATTCAAAAAACTTGAGCACTTTCAAGATTAAATTTCTTGATTCGCTGTGTATTGTTTTTCCCATGACTTCAGTTTAACAGCTACAACAATTTTAATAACAACCAAACCAGTCCAAACTTAACAGTAAACAGTCTAAACTTAACAATAAATATTAAAAAACAAAACAACAACAAAGCGAAAATATAAAATTTATCGGGACGTGTATCGGCAACGAAGATGCTAACCGTACTGTCGCACCGGGGAGTGCGCGGAGAGGTGACAAGGGAAGCGGGAGAGGCGCCGCATTCCAGCGAGGTGCACAGATATTCTGACCGGGTTGTAGATGCGAGGTGTACTTGTTTTGTGGCAATGTTGACATCCCTACACGCGTCTCGCGCCATGCGTGAATCCACCCTAGTAGAGAAATCGTTACGCTACTTATTAGATACAAACTGCTCTCCGCGGTTTCACCTGCGCGGTGATGGATGATGATGATGACGAAGGATCTTATATAGCATATGTTACTTAGGGTGAATGTAGCTTTCCAATGGTGAAAGAATTTTTGAAATCAGTCCAGTAATTTTTGAGCCAATTCGTTACAAACATACATACAATTCTTTCCTCTTTATAAGACGAGTATTATATAGTATTTATTTACTTACTTTGGTCTAGGTATATATGTAATAACAAACTAAAATGGCACTAAACAACTTATGTCCAGGGGTAACAGGTGCGTCTTTAAAACTGAAAACTAACCAGCAAAAACGCACTTACGGATTGTATTATAGCATCGATACATTATGCAATAATTGATAATTTTCCGCACCAGACTTGATGTGGCCACATAAATCATACGCAAACGTTTTATAATGACAAACATGGGCTTGATTAGAAACAGATATGCAGGTGGGTTTCCATAAAGAAAAGTTTTTGCCGTGATACAAGGCAGCTGCTGCGAAAATTGCGAGCCCCTATACCTACCTCATAATCTAGGCAGTTATAGGCAACTGCTAATGACAAAATGGAAAAAGTCTGGTGTTTGGTCAGTTGGAAATTACTAAGTACGTGTGTAGTACCTACTTATGTATAGGTACTACGTAATACGTTATATTGGCCGGTTGGTAAAGATACGGGCGGTAGCACGTGCCCAGCCAGAAGGTGGAAGGTAAAGTATTCTTGTACATAGATAATTTATTGGTTAATAAAATAGTAATTTCTTCAATAGCAATGCTTTAAGTGGCAAGTATGTTTATTTAATCATAAGTAAGCTCAAATTCGCACAACGAGCCTTCTCCATAGGGATATGCTCAGAGTTTCTCTACGTGATCGAACCAGAAATGACCACCAACATAGCTCCGAAGATTAGTTTGAGATAGACGACCTGATAAAGGCCGCAGGACGACGTTGGATGCAGGCCGCTTCCAACCGGTCCTTTTGGAAAGTTATGGGGAAGGCCTATGTTCAGTAGTGGACGTCCTACGGCTGATATGATGATGATATTTATTTAATGGTTAGATATATCAATAGCTAAAAGACTAATGATATCGAAGACATCTTGTAAATACTCGTAGGTACAGCAAACTTTGTCTGAAACAAATGATACTCATAGATAAACATGTATCCAACATTAACAGAGTATTTCATTCATAATAGATGATTAATTGCATTGAGCTAAGCGAAGCGGAGCTAGCCTAGCCTTTAAAGTCTTTTATAACAGCTCAATAAATCTATATCTGACCACTATTAACATTTTCAGCTTAACCAGTGCTTCGGGGGCTACGTCTTGGGCTATTAAGGGGGATACCAATAATCTTTCTATCCACAGCTTTCCTTACTACCGACAGAAATTTGACATAACGTCCATACAAATAGTGTCAAATCTCTAGTAAGGTAAACTGACGATAGATAGACTATAGGGATCGGTTAGTCTTAGATAACAGTCATTAGGCCTAAGGAAAAGAGATAGATACAATCAGGACATTTGTGCAAACAAAAAACATCCGACATCAATAACAGAACAAATCAATGCAAATACTGCAAAGCTTTGTATTCGCACATGCGCTCTCAATGCGGAGACCACAAAACGCTTTTCATTTCGTTCGAACGCGCATTCTGTGCGCACACGCAAGATGACTCACGATAAACTGTGATGTAAAAAATAGGGCAGATATGACATACGAGTATTATTATTAAATTACCTCCTCACATAAATTGATTGTTTATTTGTAATAAATGTGTGTAGTGGCTACGTATAACTCGACGGTCTAACTCGATGCTTCTGACTATTAACATCAATCAGATCCAGTTCGAAATTTCCCTGCTCATCACCAGATCCTCAAGAATTCAAGTCAAGAACCGCCAGTACACTTCAAACTCAAAAATTCGGCGCCTCAGCTGATCCATAATTGAGGTCACCACAATTGTAATGTAGAAGATTAGCATTAAAGTTATTAAGTTCTTAGCTCGCAAAGTTTGGTATTCCTTTAATTAGCAGGCCACAGATCCCATTAATAGAAAGGATTTCTAGAATCTCCAGCTAAAGAAGAAGAGAAAGAAGTATACAACATAATTTATCACGTAGGCCCAGTGCGGCTTACCAACTTGACAATGGGCCAAGTTTGCCTTTTAATATCAATGTATCAGGCTACCCGAAAGCTAGCGATCACCCATCTTAATCCTTGACCGCAGTCGCTTAATCTTGTTGATCAATTGAGAAGACAAGGCAAACTATGTTGTTTCGGCCCTTTGTCGTGATGAAGACCGACATACAAGTAGAAAGATAAAGTTTAAACTTAAATGGCTTTTAAAAATGTTCAACAACTTCGCAATATTCCTGGGTATGCTATGTTTAATACCACAGACCAAATGGATATATTGGTATGTGTTTAATACACATTTCATATTCTTTGACATCATTTAATTAGTAGCAGGGTGAGCCGTTGTCTGCGAGGAATTCTATTGAGCGGAGACAATCGGAGGAGACTGCGCGCTCAATAGGGTGTCGAGTTGCGGCCACCTGCGCGCCTTTTCATTGCGGGGTTGCTGCATCAGAATGCTGATTTCCTGGTAGGTACTCTGTTTGGCTATGATGTTATAGGATGTCCTTTAGTTATAGACCTAAAGGATTGTCTTTACTTATTTTTGCAGGTTTAGACTTGCAGTCACGGGAGACCTGCGTCAGATTGATGTTTACTTGGTGTACCATAGGAACAGTGAGCACATTTTTAAGAAGTTTTTTTACCATTTATGACCTGAAAGATATTATAAATTTAGTATTAATTAGTAATTTAAGTATTTTTCTGCAAAGTGGCTGTAACAGCAAGTAGTAGATAAGTAAGTGTCGAAAGCGCTTTTTTTATTGTTGATTGTTATATGTGATTTCCAAAATTTCATTATCACTACGTTAATAACTGTAAAAAACTACATTCATTCATCTATACCACTAATGCATGAGAGCGAAAGGTTAGATGTGAGAACTATCACATTTTTATGATCCCATTAAAGTGTTACTCGAGGGTTTTTGAATGGCTTGATTTTTAGCGGAAGTCAGTGCAAACTTCAACCGACACTGTTGTTCAGTTTTCAATTTCTGCAGGCTTCAAAGCAACTGATGTTAAGGTTTGGTCTTATTAGCCTTAATGAGGCGTTATTAATGGGCGGCCGAGGCAGGGCTACGTGAATTGATCCTCGTTCCGTATTTACTTTCTACATACGATGCCTATGTGGTAAGTACATACGTCAAAAACTTTGTATTATGTGTGTAGTCCGAAACCAAGTATCTTTATTCACAAGGGGCGTACCCGTCAGTAAGTTGGGATTCTTCGCCTTTGCGGTTCGTACTAATAGAAGGCTGAATTCTTATATTCCAGAGTAATCAATATAGTAAAAAGCTTCATATGTGCTAAGATTTTAAGTGCAGATTGAATTTTAGGGGTAAAACTTAATTATCAAAAAAAAAAACAAATGGGAAGCCGGTTTCAATAATTATTGTTTTAGATCATTTTCTTTTTTCAAAATATCTTGTTGATTTAAAAAAAGTCAATCAACATCCCACTTAAAAAATATTTAATTATAATTTTTTAATAAACGAATTAAATGTTTATGTAATGTAATAATGCGGATAAACAATTGCGCCTTGAATCTGTTTGATAACACAATATTTCTAAAAGAAGTATTGAATCATTGAAATCTGTGCCCTTTCTACGTATTTCAAATAAGGTTATTTATATGGTATTATTATGTGCTCATGTATCGAATCCAACTCGGCTGGGCAGCGTTCCGGAAACTTCGCGAAGTCTTCTCGTCAAAAATACCTCAGTGCCTCAAGACAAAAGTCTTCGACCAATGTGTGTTACCAGTGATGACTTATGGCACTGAAACGTGGTCTCTTACTATGGGCCTCATAGATATTAAGCTCAAAGTCGCACAACGAGCTATGGAGAGGGCTATGCTCGGGGTTTCTCTACGTGATCGAATCAGAAATGAGGAGATCCGTAGAAGAACGAAAGTCACCGACATAGCTCAGAATATTAGCCAGTTGAAGTGGCAGTGGGCAGGGCACATAGCACGCAGAACAGATGGCCGATGGGGCCGAAAGGTTCTGGAGTGGAGACCACGGACCGGCAAGCGCAGCGTAGGTCGTCCACCGACACGATGGATAGACGACCTGATGAAGGTCGCAGGACAACGTTGGATGCAGGCTGCTTCCAAACGGTCCTTTTGGAAAATCATGGGGGAGGCGTATGTTCAGCAGTGGACGTCCTACGGCTGAGATGATGATGATGATGATATGGTATTAGAAGAGCTTGATGAATTTTGTTGTCGTTGAGCGCAGTAGCTTTCTTACCAGTGCGTGGGCAAACTCGTGAAAATAAATGTTTTATTTAAATTAGTATGTCCTTATTCTAAATTGATAAATTATATAAGTAGGTGAGTGTAATATCTTATCAGCACAGCTTGATTATGGAGACAATGATGGTATTATTCATCGAAACTGGATCATATTGGCTGACATTATATTAAAATGGGTAATTTTTGCATAGTCTCGCTCTTACCCCGCGTTCTTTTACAAGAAAAACAGACGTAGCAGCATTGTATGATATTCTAGTTGCAGTCTCGAATTTATTTTCTCATACAGGTATACTCAAAGGATCCGATTATAAAACTATTTTCTTACTCATTGCATTTTGAGAGCTAAAAATTCACATCCTCGGACGGGATTCAAACCCGCGTCTTCCGATAATCCGTGTCAGGGATGTGAATTTTTCTCTCTAAAATTGCAATGTCGGGATTCAAATCCGCGACTTCCGATAATCCATGTCAGAGATGTGAATTTTTCTCTCTAAAATTGCAATGTCAGTATTCGGACCCGCGACTTCCAATAATCCATGTCAGAGATGTGAATTTTTCTCTCTAAAATTACAATGTCGGGATTCAAACCCACAACTTCAGATAATTCGTGTCAGGGATGTGAATTTTTCTCTCTAAAATTGCAATGTTGTGATTCGAACCCGCGACTTCCGATAATCCATGTCAGAGATGTGAATTTTTCTTTCTAAAATTGCAATGTCGGTATTCGGACCCGCGACTTCCGATAATCCGTGTCAGAGATGTGAATTTTTCTCTCTAAAATTGCAATGTCGGTATTCAGACCCGCGACTTCCGATAATCCATGTCAGAGATGTGAATTTTTCTTTCTAAAATTGCAATGTCGGTATTCAGACCCGCAACTTCCGATAATCCATGTCAGAGATGTGAATTTTTCTTTCTAAAATTACAATGTCGGTATTCGGACCCGCGACTTCCGATAATCCATGTTAGAGATGTGAATTTTTCTCTCTAAAATTGCAATGTCGGTATTCAGACCCGCGACTTCCGATAATCCATGTCAGAGATGTGAATTTTTCTTTCTAAAATTGCAATGTCGGTATTCAGACCCGCGACTTCCGATAATCCATGTCAGAGATGTGAATTTTTCTTTCTAAAATTACAATGTCGGTATTCGGACCCGCGACTTCCGATAATCCGTGTCAGAGATGTGAATTTTTCTCTCTAAAATTGTAATGTCGGTATTCAGACCCGCGAATTCCGATAATCCATGTCAGAGATGTGAATTTTTCTTTCTAAAATTGCAATGTCGGTATTCGGACCCGCGACTTCCGATAATCCATGTCAGAGATGTGAATTTTTCTTTCTAAAATTACAATGTCGGTATTCGGACCCGCGACTTCCGATAATCCATGTTAGAGATGTGAATTTTTCTCTCTAAAATTGCAATGTCGGGATTCAAACCCACGACTTCAGATAATTCGTGTCAGGGATGTGAATTTTTCTCTCTAAAATTGCAATGTCGTGATTCGAACCCGCGACTTCCGATAATCCATGGCAGAGATGTGAATGTTTCTCTTTAAAATTGCAATTTCGGTATTCGAACCCGTGACTTCCGATAACCCATGTCAGAGATGTGAATTTTTCTCTCTAAAATTGCAATGTCGGTATTCGGACCCGCGACTACCGATAATCCGTGTCAGGGATGTGAATTTGTCTCTCTAAAATTGCAATTTTTGGTAGGCATTAGTGCTTTAAAAGTCATATCAAAAATATGTAGTTTATTATTGAATCGTTCTTGACTATTTGTTGTTGACTCGCCAACGGAATAGCAAATATAAACTACCACTAGAAGTCCAAAGACCGTAAACAATCAACCACCGATTGTTACATTGCCATTTATCGTATTGACTCACAAAAGTTCATAAAACTATTAGATCTCACACGATGATACGAGGCGACCCCAAACTCCCTGCCAGCTCTTGCGAACGTCACTCATTACGATACATACATGGTATCGATACAAACTAAAGTCGATATTGATAATATCGATACCTGCTGTTTGTGGCTTTGTAGGAAATAACTTAAATAGCCGAGTTACTTATGTAGTATTGGACACGTGCAATTTTTGTGCAAGAACCAAAACAGCTGGAAATGTAACTTAAAGTACCTAAGCGATATAAGCTTATTATAACAGCTTATTTAAAGACATAAACATTCTAACTATGTTGTCTCTCAGTTTATCTATGAAAATCTAATGTATGTAAAGAAAAACATTAGCAGTTTTGATAAAAGGAGTGATGCTCATTCCATCAACACGCAAAATAAGCACAAGCTATCCGTACATGTAACGCGTCTCCACAGAATAAGTCATTCTTTTATGGGACAATGTATACTAATGATAATGATAATGATTCTATAATAAAGTTCCCAATGTTATCCGAGATTTGCCTATTAATAAGTTTAAAATTACTATTAAAACTAAACTTTGTCAAAAAGGTTATTACAAAATTTCGGATTACTTGGAGGATAAAACAGCTTGGCACTGATCACTCCAGGATCTATCTACTCGTGTACTAAGATGTCAAAGTGTAGCGTGTTTTGCCCTACTGATACCATTATTATGTTCTCTTTTGTAAGGCAACACACTGGAGCTAATATCTGTAGTACCTAAGTAAAAATATTGTAAAAACATCTATGTAAAAAGAATGGCCCCGAGTTTCTTGCCGCTTCTTCTCGGTAGGCTCTATATATTTTGGAACGCGGCGGTAGTCTTTAAAGTACATTATAATGAAAAATTTACGTTCATAAGTGCGTCTTTGATGCCTAAATTGAATAAATTATTTTGACTTTGACTTATATATAATAATATAATAATGGCGATAAAAGACCGAAATGAAGAGATCGTGAAGGCTATGTTAAAAAGGATACGGCAAAGGCGTGAACCTGAGGCCAGTACTTCTGTCTGGCCAATAGTGTACACATAAGTATAAAATTAAGAAATATAACTAGCAATAAGATTTATGTATTTATTTTAAAAAAATGACTCACTTTAGTTATTAAGCAATTTTCACCACAGCTTAAGAATGTTATTGTGATGTTTGGAGAACGACTCTCCATGAAAATGTAATATTAAAAAAAAACACAAATCTAAAAAAGGTACGGACCAAAGAGTTTGTAGTGTGGAAGAATAATTTTAAATATAAGTATGCATTTATAGTACCTATATATGTAGTAAAATATTATAGTATATATTATTGTATATACTATATAGTAAAATATTATTGGGACACGAATTTGCGGTTCTTCTACTCCTTGAAATAGATAGGTATTAGGCTTAATAGACCACAGTCTAATAGCAAAAAGACAGCTGTAAACTTAGTTCAACCATCTTAAAAATATTATTAAAGTTTTCAAAGTGAAAGGCAACGCGCGATATGTAATATGTTTCTATAGTATACTAAATTCATAGTTTTACCACACATGTTGCAGTTCCTGAAAAAATAGGTTGAAATCTGCGAAATCTATTGTATCTATTATTGGCTAAATATGGCGAATCGCGAGTCAACAGGTTAATTCTAAGGATATATAACAATAGACCAACTAATAGATCTGTCTATCTAACTACTTTAAGTATTCGCTTATATGATAACGGAATAAAATAAGATAGACGGCAAGTCCAATATAAAACCAAAATACCTTTAAACGTAACCGCATGTAAATATGGAATAACAATTAACTTGTTAAACTATTTTAAACATTACGATACTGTTTACGAGTAGGTTAGGCCTCTTGCGCAAGAAGACGTCTTGGTTAATATCACCGCAGCGCAGATATTCTGCAACGAAGAACCATTACTGTCAAGTGCAGAAGCATTACTGTGAAGGGCACTATCTAGTGAAATTACTGGGCGAAAAAACTTAACCAAAGTCTCGGAGTGACGATTGCAGTGCAGTGCCATGAAAAACTACAGTTCTAAGCTCTAGGCGGTACTGTAACTAGAATGTAAGCAAGCGTAGTGCTTACAATCAGGCGCTCAAATTGTGAGCCTCGTAACGAATTTAGAAAAAAAAATGACTTAACTTCTTGTTACCTACAATTATTGAGTGAATATATAGGCCATAGGCTGCCGAACTAGTGAAACTGTGTTTCAGCAGCCAGTTTTTATAAACATATTTATCTAAATCATCAATTGACGAATGCGTTAAAACAGTAAACACACTGCCCTCAAAGCACGGGGTCTCAAGTTCAATCCCTGGCCAGAGGAAATATTTGTGTCATCGTCAGCCTGTAGCAGTCCACTGCTGGACATAGGCCTCTCCAATTGCACGCCACTTAGGTATATATTTGTGTGATGAACTGTAATGAACTTGTAATGTCTTACTGCCGTATTTATAAACAAGTAAAAGTAATTACTTAAGCAACGATTTTAATTCTATAGACCAGAATTTGCCTGAAGTTAGAACTATCAAAGACTAGAATTCTTAGCCGAGTAATAGTCACCATTTCAGACAAAAATTACATTAACACACAAGTGTGATCTGTGAAGGATCTATTATGCTGCAATATTAAAATACCATGACAACAACCTAAAACAAGTGCAAAAAGATACATCTAATTTTGATAGGGTTATGTCATTAAGAATTTACTTTAATGTAACCTTCATTGCTCGACTATAGAATAAGATTTTATGTTGAAGCGTTATATCGTCAAGTAATTACTTTTTTAATTAATTAATTAATTAATAAATATTTTTTTAATTACATTGAGAAATTACTTGCTAAGTAATTACTTGTTTATAAATACGAGTATTATGCCCGTTTTCACCAACATTCTAGGTAACACCTAAACCAAGTTAGGTCACATTTTTGTACTACTAAGTAGGAAGCCCTTAGTAGTACAAAAATGTGACCTACTAGTTGCTACCTGGCTTAGGTGCTACCTAAAATTTTGGTGAAAACGGGCAATAGATTGGGGTCTTTAACATTGGGATGGGTTAATGTGTGTAGGTACTGCCTCCTGAGACACAATGAATTATATTGCGGAGGTATGTGTGTAAACGTTATTATTATACATGCTACGCCCCACGGTTCATCCGCGTTGTGATGGATGATGATGATGATGATGATGAAATGAAAGTAGCCTAAATTACTCCTTATAACATCAGCCATCTGCCAGTGAAAGGCGCGTTAAAATCGGTCCAGTCGTTTCAGAGAGCCGTAACAAACAGACAAAACAGATACAGACATTTTTCTTTAAATTCCTTTTTTATCAACCTAAGTACCTGCCTAACATACTTTCATCATTTAGAGAAAAGCTGTTAATTTAGAATTACAAACAGACAGTTCAATTTTTATTATCTGTATAGATATTTAACCGCAGGGAGCGTGACAATATTAACTACTAAACAGCCTATTACACATGAGCAAGCATTTTGTGCTATGTCACAACAGCCGGTGTCAACTTACGTGCTGGTCGGCACACGACCGTCTCGCCAAATATTGTGATAATCCGACCAAAGCTATTGTCACTCGATGACTTGATAAAAAACCAACAAGCATCCCTCGGGACCACTCCATACAGGAAAACTTCTTCCCTATTCCCATAATCTATTCCAATTAACTGACAGCACCATATTGTGATATTAACACAATGATTCTCCCCTTGCTTTAAGAATACAAACATTCTGTACGAAAAAGCACCCTGTTACATTACTAGTGAGGGTTGGAATTGTCTGTAGAGGCCGTGTTATGGATTTTGATATGCTTAAAAAGTTCTTATTGTACGCGTATTAGGGACATGATTGTACCAGTAATCCACTAACCTTAGCCCATATCTGCTCTTTGATGTGTCGTTAGAAGTTTCCTAAGTTGTATAACACGGTCACATACTGTCGTAGGTACTGCTAGTACACGACAGTGGCAGCGATTTTCTTGTTCGAAAAACTAAACTAAACAGGCGAACTAAAATTTAACATTTGTATCCAGATTCATGTAGCACCTACAGTGACATTTCTAGAAATAGGATTATTCTATTAAGTTCCGGGTATTTTAGCGAGGACCAAGTTACGTGACTACTAATCTGCCTGAAATATGCCCACAATTGAAGGGAAATACGAGTATCTGGTTTTGGTGCTGTCAGTCGGGAGTGTTGCGCTAATTTGGATTTTAGACTAAACAGCGGAATAACAGCCATAATTTAGAATGTTTGTTTAGTTTAGAGAATGCTTACAAAATCGATACCAATAATTTTTGTCGAAATTATTACAGTACTTATGTAAATTTTTATACGTAGATAAGTAATATTTTATAATCTGTAATCAGGTGTTTGTACCCAATGTGGTTCTTGATTTTAATGTTACGACTACAACTATCTCTCGGGAAGAGACTAGACTCCCACAACACGGGAAATCAGTGTAAGCTAGTGCTTAACTTAAAAATAAGGATAAATAAAGTAAACTTATAGCTAAGTACGTAATTTTAAGCTACAAACTGTATACCTATATCCTGGAACGAAACGTGATTTGATTTGATATTACAAATTAAAAGGTTATATTGTATCATTTTGGTAGAATCTGTAAATAAATATATAATCTATACCATACCATAATAATATGATAAAGAAGAAATATTTGTTAGCTTATTTCAATTGAATAAACTCCGAAACTACTGGACTGATTTGATCAATTCTTTTACCATTAGAACCTTACATCCCCGATGAACATAGGCTATGTATTTCGATTCATCATCATTATCCATCACCACGCGGGAGAAACCGCGAGCGCAGCTAGTTATGTCATAATATGAAAACTAATGCGTTTTCGACACATATTCAAAATAATAAACATTAACTCTTCACGTCAAAAACGATATTAAAAAATATTTAGTGACACTTCCGCTGAAAAATTTCTGGTTTTTTTCAGCGGAAGTGTCACTAAATATTTTTTAATGTCGTTTTTTGATAATGGATTTCCGCAAAGTAACGCCTGAATCAATAAATTAACTCTTCACGTGTTTATGTGGAATCGTTCCACGTGTGGAAAGGTTGAAAATTAAGTTGGATGTTGACATAATATCTTTTGAAAGATTGTGAGGATGTTTTGCCTTGCACTTTTGTTGATGAGGTATCACGGTGCGGTGGTGGTGATACTTCTCCAAGTCGGTCTGAGTAGGTAGCACTGCTGTGCCAGATTCTCGTGTGCCACTTCCTCAAAGCTGTAGCGTTAAAGCAATTCTGTGTTAAGGTTGAAGAGCGCTTTAGCAAAATAAAATTACTGGGCCAATTAAAGGGAACAGCTATGTACCGGATTTACGAGCGCAGTGTGAACCGTGCTGAACTTTGAATTTAAAGATCTGCGGTGCGAGCATGAATCCTCGATAGGATAAAATTATTAGTCAAAGATATCCCGCGATACAGCTATTGCGGCTAGATCCGTACTAGAAACAAGGTAAGATAGCAGATAAAAGTTAGTTTATCGACTCGACAAGTTTATCGTGAGATCCATGCTCGCATTCAAATTGACATGCATGTACTCGTAAAAGGCTGACAAAGTAATGGCCAGTAACGTCACATTTACATTGTGTCACTTGCATTAATTGTAATAAAAATACACTCAACGTATGCGATTAACAATTATTAGATATATTAAAAAGTAATCCAAGTACGAGTATGTGTGGTTTTAAGGACTCGACTATTTCATAAACCCCAAACAACTATACCTCACAACGCTCACTATCTACCCTAAGTAGCATGCCCTCAGTGATTGTGGGAAAGGGCAAAGACAATAGCGATTGTATCAGGGTTAACAGCTCCCATCAGGAAGGGGTGGCTGGGAGGTACCTTATCTGTGGGATTAGCCGGAGGTTAGCGGTATCTATGGTCATCTGTTTAGTGAGGTAAGGCTTACACTAATTACATTATAATGCTACTCTATGGCAATTAAGTCATCCCACTGTGTCCCACACAATTTTTGACGTTGTTAATATTTACCGAAGCCTGTCTGTTAACGTTAGAACTAGTTCGAATTTACACTTAAACTTTTTAACGAATTATTCTCTTCGTTCAAGTTATATAACCATCTCGTGATGTATTTTACCCATTTAGGGGATGAACTTCAAAACCTTTCCATTTTCACCATCACGTCACCGAACAAATCTTCTTAGCGAATCTTAAGGTTTTACAAGCATGGGATTATTACCCTATCAGGGTCATCCTATATATCATTATTTGCTATGACCATTCAACAAAGTAACGCATCGAGTTACGAGATATGAATTTGTATTGATTTTACGACGATTCCTTGAAGATATCATAGCCTGTCGTGTTACTTGTTTGAATAGTCATAGCGAATGAGGGCCCAGGGCTTGTTCTCATTTCTAGTAGCCAGGAAATTGACATCAAAAGGCTTACCAAAAAAACCCAGTGAATAGTCAAAAATAAAATAAACACTAAAGATTCAAAGAAAAAAAGAAAAAAAATGATTCTGATAGGTATACCTCTCTATTTGAGGCACTGTAGTATAAGCATTATTATATCGTTTTTTTTAAATATTTTTCTTTGAAACTTTAGTGTTTATTTTATTTTTGTCTATTAACTGGGTTTTTTTTTGTAACTTAATGTTTGCGAATTGTACTTTAATTCAAATATAATAATGTTCCTAAAATTAATGGAAAGCAGAAAAATATTGACCTGAAGTGGAGTTACAGTACAATTCATAAAGATAGAGTTATAAAAATAGTATCTACAATGTTAAAAAAAAGACTAAGGGTGATCCAAGAGAAAATTTTCAGAAACTATTTAAAATAAATCTAAATACATAGGGGTACAATGTTAAAAAAACTAAGGATGATCAAACTGAAAAATTTCAAAAACTATTTAAAATAAATCTTAATACGTAGGGGTACAATGTTAAAAAAAACTAAGGGTGATCAAACTGAAAAATTTCAAAAACTATTTAAAATAAATCTAAATACATAGGGGTACAATGTAAAAAAAAACTAAGGGTGATCAAACTGAAAAATTTCAAAAACTATTTAAAATAAATCTAAATACATAGGGGTACAATGTTAAAAAAAAACTAAGGGTGATCAAACTGAAAAATTTCAAAAACTATTTAAAATAAATCTAAATACAATGGGGGTACAATGTTAATAAAAACTAAGGGTGATCAAACTGAAAAATTTCAAAAACTATTTAAAATAAATCAAATTCAGTTACTACCAAAATTTGCGACATATACATAGGGGTTATTCAGATACCATTTATTGTGAGGCAATTAAATTTTAACTTGGGACGTCAATTTTCCGGTCAATCTGTATATTATAAGCATTGATGAAGATGAAGATGATGATGATGATAAATCAAATAGCCCGTTCTGGAAATAAGTCACAGAAAAGTGAATGATTATTGAAATCATAAACCTAAATAGTACGTTGTCTATAGGTAATATAGGTGCCACTTTACGGAACGTGTAAATAAGTAGGGAGTCAAGATCAAGAGTCAAGGAATCTAGTTGGTATTCATCAATATAACAATTAACATCCAGAGTTATTTTAACAACGAGAGACGTGTCTCAACTGATATGACCAATTGGCCAGTCACGGTTAATTAAGACATTACCTACCCCAACCCATGGTCATCATTACCAATTATGGGCATAATGGCCTGATTTCCTCATGGCCAATGGTTAGTTGGGAGTGTACCGAGTGGTGACCAGACGGAGGCGTGACCTAGTAAGAGGCCCGCATGTCTGAGAAGTGGAAGACGTGGTACAGTTGATCAGAAAGTGCGTCTGTAGATAAATATCGTCACATAAAAAAATCTTTATAAAAATCTTTTGAAATCTGCGGAACGATGTCCATGTTTATGTTTATGCTCTTGTTTAGTAAGCCACGTAATTAACAAATTGTTTTTTTTTTTTCAGATAATGCTTATCATAATTATGTTATAATCAGAAACTAAATAGTTACTAGACACTCGTCGATGTTTCGTAATCGACACAAAATATAGAAAATATTTAGGTACATATATATGTTACTATTTACATAGTTAACGTTTTACTTTGTAAATAAAAATTATTGACGTTCTTGTATGTATTTCTTTGATGCCTAAAATGAAAACGATTTTGACATTTTAATTATCAATTTTAACCAGCCTCAAATTCCACAGCAGATTCAGTTAGGGGCCATCGCTTGTTTCATGAGCCGGTCAGCCCACGAAAGAATGCCTAAAAGCAATTATCAATAGTTAGTAATTAACGTGCGGCTATGCAATATGAAGAACAACTTCAAAATTATAATTTTAGTAGATACTGAAAATATACACACTCTCATACTCTTTACATAGACGAACGAACGGATAGGCATGGAAACTTACCAATGAACTCCCAATTTCTACCTTTTACTGAAATCAGAAAATAGACACTTTTACCCACGACTGTACACACGATCCCAAGCCCAGACGCAACTCGTAGACAGCGCGGCTCCCCTGAGACGTGACTCAACTTCCATCTCACCACTTCACTGACCACACTCAAGATATCCGCCTCATCCGCTTGTCTCAAGTGGCTTTACTCTACTTATTTATGTGTGTTACTGTCGCATCTCCTTATATATTTTTGTACATGGTTTTAAAGATACGCAGTCTCCCCTAAAATAGCTATAGTATCATATCAGAAAAATATATTTATTATATTCCAGATCTATGTTAAACCATGTCTTATCTACATTTGGCAGTAAAAATACTCTTAAAACTTAAACTCATATCGACGATTTCGTAACATAGGTACGTAGTGTTATATACGCACTTACTAGTAGGTAGATACTAGATATATAGCGGTGGCTGTGCCACCTTATAAATTAAAGCTACGTAGAAATAAATGAGAGTGCATTGAACCAGCTTGTGTATTACTTCTACCAAGGATAATATATATAATGGTCCTTGCTTCTACTATACCCGCATACATAATATGTACGTAGTAAGTAACTAATAATGTAAGTAGGTAAATCAAACATATTTTGTTCGCACTTATTATATTATATGAATGTAATACAAACGGACTACGTTTATTTCCGAAGTGATTCTAAGTACATTTTAGTTATAATATTTAAAATTGATATTTTTACATAGCCATGCCCAAATTGATTTTTTCTGAAACGAAAAAATGTCAAGTAACCTATTTTTAAATCGATCCTTCGATATTTTTGTCACATAACGCACAATACATTATTTACGTATAGCTATTATCTTCTAAGAGTTCTCACACTGAGTAAATGCAGTATCCGTATATTTCACTATTTTATTGTATTTTACTGAAGATGTATTGGTAATAATTGACCTACTTTTATATACCATGAAATCTGAGAATTATATTGTTTGTTCTCTATTCTCTAAAACCATACAAATATTACTAACTAAAGTAACAAATATTAATAAAGAACGAATCAAAGCGTGAAGGCATACATCGTTTTTATAGATAAAAAGCAAATAAAGGAGCAAAAATAAGTAACAATGGACAGGCGCAATTTGAAGATGCGCAATAAAAATGCAATAATGCGTGTTGTTGGGTGCGCAAGAGTGGCGCGGGACAATGCGTGACGGGCGTGACAATGGAGCTAACGGCGCGTGCGCAGCAATAGTACGCGCCGCCGCCGTGTGGTGCGCCGCCGCGCCGCACACCTTGCTATCCCGGTAGCGTGCCCACTGTAGCCCCGATGAGCAAACAACACTTATACTAGACTGTGCTTACTGCATACGCAGTGATAGACAAAAAGAAACAATGAAATGTGGATACAAATGAAAGGTTTTAGATCCATTTTTTGATCAATTATATCTGCTATACCTACCTACTTCTAATAAAGGAATAGAGGCCATACTTGGAAGAAAAATAAAAAAAATGTGGATGAGAAGAAGTAAAACTACTTACTGAACGAAAATATAAAGTTTTTGAAAAAAAATACTGTCTATGTTCAAGCATAACTTAAAAACTAACGCATATATTTCGATGAAATTTAGTAAATAATAGAGCCCAGAGCTCCCAACCTTTTTATATTTTTATAACCTTTTTATTGTTTTTAAAATTTATATATAGAAATTGTATTTAATTTTACCAAATTGTATTTATTTTTTGTATATTGTCAATGCGAAAGTGAGTTTGTTTGTTACTCTTTCACGCCTAGACGGCTGAACGGATCTCGATAACATTTGGCAAGGATTATCCAGTATCCTATTTATACATTTTCATCATCATCATCATCATTACCCATCATCACGCGAGTGAAACCGTGGAGTCCAGCTAGTAAACAATTAAAAGAACTTACAGGGGCGTGGCTTTTGATATCACACGCCGGGATGTATGTTTGATAGAGAGAACGCTCAACAAAATCGAAGCAAGCCACACATTCCACCACACGTCTCTCTTAACCCCGACGTGGCGATGTGCTAATTTAAAAACCTATTTACTATTCTTACCAATATTACTCGTAAATAATCACGTCTCTACATCCCGAAGTAGTAGCAGATGTACAGACCGTATACCGGCACGCTTATAGCCAGACGAATTTAAAATTAGTCATCTCATGTTATAGATATAGTCGATTATATAATCGAATAGAGCTTATTTTGGAAATTTCTTGTAAACTCTGTTGAAAATACCTGATACATAATATTGCTTTATTATATTATATGAATTGTTCTATTATTTTTGCTAACAGCTTAGGTATGCATGTCAAAAAGGTGCTATGATTGTCAGAAGAGTTGCTAAAAAATTCTGTAACAAGTTGGCGAAGTCCGCGCCTTTCTGGACAGGTTACAAAAACCAGGGACATCTTACGTAAGCTATTCTATAAGTCAGGTATACCATAGAAATCATAATATGAGAATTCAAAAACAGCCTTTTAACCTCCCGTATCGCGAAATCGGATCACTTCAATACAGGAAATAGGCTCAACTCCAATAACTATTGTTGTGTCCGAAAAAACTAATAAAAAGACCCCAATACCGATATTGAATGCAGATCTTGAACGGCCTATTGTAACTTTTTTCTTTGGTTTTTGATTTGTTGCTACAAATAATATACATGAAAAGCTTTTAAGGTACTTAATGTCCAGTAATTGGCGATCAATGAGGATCAGTGGGCACATTGTACCGAACTATCGAATAGGGCATTGTCCGAAACTAGGGCAAAAAATGATATAAAAAATTAAGCCAAGCAACCACCCGTCATGGGTCAGAATTCAATGGTATGCTGTCGATAGATGACAGATTTAAAATAACTAATGTAATTTTAATCCCATACTGGTATAGTTATAAACAGGCTCAGAGACGCAGAATTAGCAATGACAGAAAAAAACATGTCAGTTTTACTAATTTAATTTGACGCGCACGAACTGATTACGACTTTGAAATCCTGACAATAAAGAGTTGATAAAGTTATAAACAGGCTCGAAGACTCGAAGAATAAAAAAATTATCATTTAACTAATTTCATTTTGACGTGAATTGAATTTATCAACTCCTTATTAATTGACAGGTTTCAAATTCGTAATCAGTGTAGTTCGTACGCGTCTAAAGTAAAGTAAATTAGTTAAAACTATAAAGTTGCTTATTTATAACTATATCAGCTTCTTATTCATTGACAGGTTTTCAAAGTCGTAATAAAATGTAAATACCCAGAAACAAGGTGTCCAGTAACGGACACCCACCACATTTTTAAATTCAAAGAGGGCACCCAATACCCACCAACGTTTAGCGGTGGCGGTCCCACGCACTCTGAATAAGAAATATGAGCTGAACCGATACTACTATTATCAAAACATTATTACAACACTGCAAACGCATCGCCCTTCAAATGTAAAAATTAAACAACAATTGCCTTTAATATTCGTACCGACCCTTGGCTGGTTTAAAAAAAACTGTCAATCTGCCGTATATCAATCATCCTTCGTGAATAGGAGGGGTGAAGAGAACACAGTGTAGCTCTCGACCACAATCGAAGTTCGCAGATAATAAACGGGAGACTATATTTACGTAAACGCATCAGTTTGATGTCCATACTCGGGCGCATCCGACACCAGTTTCGGTTTTGTTCATCCCTTTGTAATTGTTAACTTGAGTGACATTTTGCGAGATACAATATCAAGTAGGCGGATTAATGTCGACTTTTTCATCCTGTGATAACTCTGACCTCTGTTAATTCTGGTTTATATCTGTCATATATACACATTGGTGTCGAAACTGTATGTATTCTCTAAACTAAAAATCTGTAAATTGTATGGCAGTTAGTCTGTTTAGGCTAAAAGCCAAAGTAATACACTTCCGAATGAAAGCACACAATAAGATGTTTGTCTTCAATTGTGGGTTTATTTAGACAGGTTATAGTCATCCTGTCACTTGCTGGCTAAACTAACGTTAAAATACCGAATATATATAAAAATCTTATTTTTAAAAATGTCATTCTAAATGCTACATGAATTTGTGTTTTAATGTTAACAGAACAAGAACTACCATAATAACATTTTAGTTCCCTAGTTTAGTTTAGTTTAGTTTTATGACCAACAGAATCTCTACCAATGGTTTTATTCATATTCATTCATATCAAATTAAGTATTATTGTTATCGAACTACACAAACGACACGACAATCGTAACATAAACTTGCGCCTAATATATCACAATCATAAAAACCGCAAGACTACACGAATTTATCCTGGTCCACCTTTAAGTTGACGCTAAAAGCCAACAGAGAGCACGTGCGCTCACACTGTATCTTACCCTATAGCACCGAACCAAAACATGCCACGCGTCAACAACTACATCCGCACACAACTGGCAATGCTTGACATTAGCAGCAAACAAGACATACAACAGTAAACAAGCGGAACTTACAAGATAAACCTCTCAAACCACCGGTAGACCACGGCGAGGAGTGCGGAGTTGCGCGTGGCTGCATCCACGTGCGCGCGCACGGTTGGACGAGCACGCGTGCCGTGCACAGGTAGGCCTAATGTTGGCGTCTGCCTTACTCGCCGCCACCGGGACTATTAATGAACACATGCTTCACGAAATGAAAGATTATTACTCATTGTAAGAAAAGGGTAATAATGATTTATACAATGTTCCAAACTACCACGGTAACCTCTGCAATTGTGAGCAAAAAGGGGCTATATAGCAAATACATTACACCTTGTATACTTACACTTCTTTTTTTGAGCTCCCGGTATTATATCTCGTTTTTCCCGACTTCGAAATAAGTAGGAGGTTCTGTGTTCGACTGCATGTTTTTTTATGTAGGTATGTTTACCGATTTCTCCCCTATTTGTAGACCGATTCTCAAAATTCTTTTTAATTTGAAAGAGTATGCTTCCGAGGTGGTTCCATTTAAATTTAATTTAATTCGGCTTGTATTAAAGTGTTTCGCCTATCTGGATGATATCCTTATTGACGGTGAATGACAATCCGTAAGTAGCAAGGGTTATTAAAATGGGTGATTTTTTTCTGTTACCAAAAAATATAACCTATACTAAAAGTGTGAGATAACTTGTCGAAGTCGGTCATGCGCACAATCTTGTGGTAATACGCACTTTTGAACTATCATGGTACCGATTTAACAAGGGTATTTCTCACTGTTTAGTGTTGAAGCCGGTTCTATTTTTAGGTAAAAAAATGCTTTAATGTTTTTGATCTTCTTAATGATGTTTATATTTTCGTTAAACCTCTTGTGATAATATTTTTCTCATGCAAATCTGTGCCGGTATGACTAACTTCTTCTATTTTTTGGAACATGCCAGCACAACGCCTTACGGCCGGTCCCAATAATCTATCTATCGCCGGTTTACCTTACTAGAGTTAGATATTTGACACTATTTGTATGGAAGTTATGTCAAATATCTATCGATAGTAAGGAAAACTGTGGTTAGATAGATTATTCCATGTATGTTCCATGTGTTTTATATTTTAAGTTATATAGACTATGTTTTTCTGGACGTATATATATACAAAAATTTGTTTGTTATATATATTTGTAAGCAAAAACTATTAAAATAAATCTAGTTGGGAGAAGCCACTGGCACCCGAAACACAGTTTTTAACTAGTTCGGGTGTCTATGGATTCGTCATACAAAATGTAATATAGGTATTTATGCAAAATAAAATCAATCATTATTATTATTTTTATTCAAACAATTTCACGTGTTTTACCCGGCCCTTTACATAGGCATAAGTGGAGCTGTAGCCAACACTTAGATGCTCGTTTCGTATAAAAATATAATGTAGTATAAAAACAGAAACATTTTGGATGGATGGTAATATCTATTAAAAAAAGTGGGTAAGATGGCTTGGCTATTGATATGTACTTATTAGTGGTACGGGAGATAGTGGGCTATGGACGAGACTACGGCACCTGCCAATTTCAGTCTCATCTTAAAATATTTAGGTGACTTGCCACCCACTAAACGGGCCCCCATAAGAGCCACCATCAATGGTGACAAAAGGGGCAACGTTGGTGTGGATGGCTGAAGGGTGTTGAGAGGTGTGCTGCGGTTTCACTAGAGCGCTACTACCGGCGTTATTCCCTTTAACACTTCCATCCTTGGAGCTTTTTGTTTCTTGCTCTTGCGTCTCCACCCCCCGACGGCCAATTAAGGCAAGCCGGGGGTCAGGGGTCTCATTTAGCCCCAGGGAGAATCAGGGTCCGCGGTGTCGCCACTCACCGACGGCTCGCCACAAAGCCGCCCCTGCGGTATTATTATTTTTATTATTATAACCTTATTGTTAAGCTAAGCTGTAAACACTAGACCTTCTAATAGTCTCTAAAGTCTCTAGAGTCTAATCTCTTCCGGAGGTTTCAGATAATTTTCGTCGTTATGTGCGCAGCAATTACCAGCATTTTCTATTATCAACGGAAATTGGTAGAATATAAAGGCTAAATCTGTCCTAATTAAACCTATGTTATCTTACGTACCCTTCTTGTGCAGTGGAACTCTTTGTGAATGAGTTCTTCAAATAAAGTTCTGCCACCAAACCTTCTTCTACCGTGAAGCAGTAATGTTTGCAATACTGTGTTCTGGTTTTAAGGATAAATAAGTGCCGGTGAAATTACAGCCACATGAGACTTAACAACCTAATGTCTCAGGGTTACGGTTACGGACGCCGTTCGTCACTTGTGACGCTGATCTAAGCAGTTACCACTTAACACCAGCCTCGGCCATAGTGCTTGTACTCCTAATAATATTAAAAAGTTTCTGTCAACATCTTAAAGGCTGGCAACGCATTCTAGAGACCTCTGGTGTTGCGGATGTCTGTGGGCGACGGTGATCACTTACCGTCAAGTGAACTACGTGCTAGTTTGCCCCTCTCTCATAAAACTTCTTTAACAATTAATGCAGTCGTTTAGTTTGAACAAGAAATTGAAAGAAAAGTTACTTGAACATGTACTTAAGTATATAATATAAGAAGTTATGGAGATAAGCTAAGAGACTAGCTCTATCTACTTTGTATCGTCTAACTTAAGTTGACTTTGCACCATCTAACTAACGTTGTTTTAAGACTTTGCACCATCAAAGTAATATTCTTTTATAGTAGTTTTATTTTTATTCAAGCAAAGAAAAACAACACTTTTATTTGCAATGTTTTTTTAATCTTAAATATTTCATTGTAACCCTATCCCATCTAAAATAGGATTTAATGAGCGTTTACGAGGCATCACCAGAAACACCAGTAATCGTAGTGGCATGCGTGCACTTTATCACCGAAGCCAATGGTAGAACTCGAGGGTGAAACGCGTTTGGAATCAAAAGACTTCGATAACGTGTTACCTACTCAAAAAATGCGTTGACAGTTTTAAAGAGCGATGGGGCCCACACGGGCCTGAAACCTGGCCTAGTATATATTTTAGTCTCCGTGGCCTAGGTTTTATAAAAAAAATAGTTGTTTTGTTTAGGTTTTGATGTTTCAAGAATAAAGTTAAGATTAAAATTTTGTCTGAGTTTTCCCTCTGAGTTATCAGATTTATTTTCAGATTAGATAGGTTGTTAAACAAGGTTTATTTTAATGTGTAGGTGTCTTAACAAAAAGTTTATAGAATTTTAGTTATTTAGGTTTAATTGAAATATCCCTAGACCATGTTGATGTGTGTATTTCGTGCTAGGCCTGTAAACTTTTATATGAAAACCGCGCTTAGAACAAACGACTAGAAGTAACTCTTTTATTAACATGATAAGTGTTATAGATGACGATTGATATATAAATAATATCTTATCCTGAATGACTGCCCGATTCATCAACCTAAGCCGCTACATAATTGAAAGTCTGTAGCCCCACATACTTTAAATTTTGACAGTTGATATCTGATGTTGTAAGCATTCACTAACGAAGGATTTTTGGAAATGTTACTCCTAAGGATAGTATCTAGGCTGTGTATCCCATAGACCAAGCGTTGTACTTTATTTATTGCTTTGCTCATATCCTATTGCAACACCTTTTTGAAACCTACATTCTCATACAACAAATGATTACGATTCGATTAAATTGGAATTTGCAAAATAATTAAATTTAATATTTTATAATCAAAATCAAATTCAATTATGTGTTTGACAATGTTTCCACTGAATACGCTGTTTTGCAAATAAATAATGAGCTAAAATACCATCGATCTATTAACAATACAGACACGGCACACGTCAAGTTCATCTGACCAAAGCAAAGTTCAATGGACAACAATATCTTTACAATATCTGTATGTTATTCTGTTAACTGACCACAGGGGAGCCTGATTGATCATTGAATAAGAAGAATAGTGTTAATTTTTAACAAAACCGGATATTACATTGAAATAGGAAGTGAAAGGATCAATATTTTATCTTTTCGTATTGAGCGTCATTATTCTTTCACAAATATTTTATACACAGTTCTGCAATCTCATAAACATGTCATTTCTAAGCTTTGACAATAAATACCGCAATATGTTTATCGCAAATGTGATATGTTTGCTATAACCATAACCATACATCTCAACAGTACAAATATTGTTCTAATAACAATAAACATAAAGTACGTTAAGTGCGCGGCCACAAGAGTCGGTAACCCTTTCCCACCGCTCTAATTTTACTATACCCTCCCTCAACAGAGGGGTCAATAAGTACCACAGCAAATAAAAGCTTTAAAACGTTGTTTAATCTCTTGAGTTTAACAAATTAACAGTATTATTTTACAGTGTTATGTTCATTTGTATTTGCTTTGGCTGTAATTGAAAACCAACATTATTATCATACTGACGTAAGTATGTATTTGAATCAGTCTTTTAAAAATATTGATTAAAACTTTTTCTATTGATAATAGAGAATAGCTGTGACTTTTTAAAGTACAGATCTGTGACTTTTGTAAATTACAGAAGTACCTATATGGTAGTTTGGTCTCGCTTAGCAGACACTAGTGTTTTAAAAATCATATTATTAAAAGTTACAGAACTGAAGTATTTTTCGGTGTACAGAACTACGGCATGTGTTATGTATTGTGTGTGTGTTTACCTATTTAAATATACGAGTAAAAGTCTTTCGAAATCCTCGTGGAAGTTATAATTGCACCCCGCAGTTCTACTCGCGTCTACAATGACTTCTAACAATATTTTTATCACTGGCCTACGTGTTATTCATCATTATCTACATGTTAACAGTTTGGGACATTAGTTTTGACGTGAAAGAGTAACAAAATCACATTTATTATCTATAAATTGTGGACTATCTGGAGACACCTTCAAGTAGAGCTGTGAACATATCGTTATAATCAAAGAAACTATCAACTGTGTGGGAAGGTCAGTGTAGGTAATATATGTTAGTGAACCCTAGGCATGCACTTCTATGAATAACGTTGCTCAACCGTCCGGTGACGCTGTCCCGTCCGGTGACGCTGTAAATGCCGGTAGAGGCAAACAGCATTAGTCCGTTCAAAAAAAAAAAAAAAAAAAAAAAAAAAAAAAAAAAAACGTTGCTCAACGGCACGTGCGGCTCACGTTGTCACAATATATTCCACGAAGATCTATGTGGATAAAAAGTAAAGAAACTAAGAATTCAGGTTTTTACTATTAAATAAGGAGAAGGAAAGCAACGCGTACCAATTGTATAAACTTCTCTTTGTACAATCGAAATGAAATCCGTTCACATGGACCGTGTCTTGTCACAATCGTAGCTAATTGCGCATAATGAGAGGAGCAACAGTCCCAATATGTTTTTTATTTATTTCCGCTATTATTTATGTCCAACGCCCTGCCATTTTGGCCACCCTTCACTGCTTGCGGGTTGAAATAAAATTTAATGGTCTGCCGGATCCATTCTTGGATCATACTAATGCGCGAATGTGAAATATCGGATTTCCGGGCTTTGTACTTTCAAATCATTAGTTGATTATTGCATTACAACGTATTTTGTGATATTATTTCAAATATAAATAATTTTAAGGATGCTTTTCAGTTGTCTGTACTTAGTGGAATTTCGTAGCATAGTAGGCAATAATGGGTTATGTGCAATGTTAAAATATTTTAAAAATCGAACTATTCTTCTTGTTAATACAACAACCTAAAGTAGACTTTTAAACTTACCGAGTTGTAATGAACCCCAATATTATTAATAGATTTTCCCAAAGCAAAATTAAGTAGGTATTGTTTGTTTGATTGATTTCGGACAAATGATTCCTACAATCTGAAGATTCTTGCTTTCCCACGCCCACTGCATCAGCCTAAAGCTCCAATTAATTAATACCACCGATCAAGGTGCGTTCCCACGTTATGATATCTCTAAATCACGCAACATCTTTATTCCTTTATTAGATTATTCCCCTCACCACCCTGAACGCCGTGCACCATTGTTTTTGGGGTGCGCGTCAAATGGCCTAACCACTGGGCTGTAATTACTTTTGTAATAATCTAACACGTCAAATTTTGAAAGGGCGATGAGCAATCAATTTTAAAAACTATTAAATGTGCGACTTCTAAATAATGATTTCTCTGTGGCCCAGCACGAATAACTGCGTAAGTGTAACGTAACGTGTCGTGAAACAGCACAAACTGTCATGTATCTAGGGCAACTGTGACACAGATAACACATAGTTTGTACACTGAAGCGTGACGTGTTCAAGCTTACGATACGAGTACTTTTTCGCAAATTGTTTGTGCTACGGCCTCTGAATGGAATCGCCAAACCGTCTGATCTAAAATATATAAACAAGGCAATGTCGATTGTGAGTTGTTTGGAATCACTACAACCACCATAAAAATGTATAAATATATCATATAAGCTAAAATACCAGTCAATTCCGACTTTTTTCAAGATGCTCGTTGAGGCATAGATATTTTGATTATTAATCTATTTAGATATATTCTCTCTTCTTAGCTCTAATAAATATACACACTTTGTTTCATTTGGTAGCCTAAATTTACGTTGCCATTAAATAGAAAACGTGACATGTCTATGTATACAAAGTCATTGAATTATAATTCAGTAATTTTGAGAAGGAACCCATTTTTGAGCCTTATATTATGACTCCTTTGGATATTCAAATCGTTTTGAATTAAATCATATCTTAAACGGAACAATGTATCATATAATTATAAATATCAATTTTAAGCTGACATGGCAATAGCATTTAAGCCCTTAGAACATAAAACAATTAGTATAATATTCCTATAAATCAATTTGTTCCATACAAAATTGGCATAATTATGCGGAAATATCGAGAGGAGCCCGTGTTTATGCAAAATAGCAAATTTAAATGATTAAACAAATTTGCTTTAGGGTGTGAGAAGGGTAACGTGTGACATGTTTGTTAACAATGTTTTAGAACAAAATATCCTTTTGGAAAAAAAGGTATCACAATCAAAAAAGCTTACAATACGCTCCGCTTCTGATCCTAAGTTGCGATCTGCCGTTTATGTTATAAAAATAATACAAGCTAAGATAAACTATTTAGAACTGAATAGACAAATTATTTTAAAACGCGGTGGTTTAAGGCTTCTAAAGTACTATTTACATTGTTGAATAAATAATTCAATAAATAAAAGAGTACAGTAAAATAAATAATTGAATAAGTAAAGTAAATGAAAGCACAAAAAAAACATGTATTTAATAATTGAATAAATGATCTGGGCAAATGTTTGGTGAGGGAAATATTGGGAATGGTAGCGGTAACTTTGAGCAAACTTTACCATTGCAATCCAGCCAATACTTACTGCAATTTGGCTACTTTTCTCCGTACCATTGTGCTTTTAGATCTACGAAGAAATAATGTCAGGAAGTATAACTCAGAACTAATTCCACACAAAAAGTGGTCCTTCAAACCAAAACGACGTATGATTCCTAATACGAATTACTTGCGAGGTTAGAAATTGACATGTTCGGTGATTGGTTTAAATTTCAGAAGGAAAGCAGGGATTGGTCCACGCGCGTGCTGCAACGTCTACTATGACAGCTGAGTCATAGCGGCGTGTCCATTTTTTTAAGGCAGTTACTCTTCCTGATATTATTTCTTCGTAGTTTTAGATTAGTTATTTTAGTTTGATTTTTAAGCTTCTATGTTAAAATTTTATTTAACGCTGTTAGTCAATAATACATTTTTGAAGCTGCAATAAATCCACTATTCGGTGTAATTTCCATTTTCGGTCAAACACACAATCAATAGGATTAAACTCTTACAACACAATAAACTCAATTTTGCGAAAACATATATATGAAAAAGAGCTTAAAGTGCCAAGAAGATTAATAATCTAGTCAAAAAAATAAGTAATATAACCACTTCGGTAAGGTGATTTTACTTTAATAAGTACTTTAGTACTAATATTACTTAAAAGAACTCTTTGCCATGGAAAT
Organism: Selenia dentaria; assembly: GCA_917880725.1. Classification (NCBI taxonomy): domain Eukaryota; kingdom Metazoa; phylum Arthropoda; class Insecta; order Lepidoptera; family Geometridae; genus Selenia; species Selenia dentaria. Next base: position 7,642,385 of record OU862882.1, on the reverse strand, counting down.
GACAAGAGTAGATTATTCCGCGGTAAATGTAACATCATGTGTTCATCCATTAAACACTTAGTTGGTATATGAATGATGCCCATTTGTGCAAGATAGAACAAGCTATCTGGAAATTGTAAACTTTATACAGGAAATACTTTTTGTTAACAGTTCCATTTGAGTATTTACACTAATAACTTACGACAGGCCCGTTGGCGCAGTTGGTACCCCTGCCTTCTGAACCGCTGGTCCCGGGTTCAATCCCCGGACAGGTCAAACATTTCTGTACATGAACATGTGTGTTTGACCTGTGTCTGGGTGTGTATATGTAACATGTGTGTTTGACCTGTGTCTGGGTGTGTATATGCATATACGAGCAAGTATATCAGTCATCGGGTTACCATAGTACAGGCTCTGCCTAGTTTGGGATCTGTTGAACTTGTGTAGATAAAAAAAGAAAGAACAAGAATATCATAGAAAATAATGATTTGTATGTTTGTTTGTTTAAATTGAATAGGCTCCGAAACTACCGGACCGATTTGAAAAATCTTTCAACTTTAGAATTCTACATTATCCCTTACTTACTAATTTACTTCCTTAAGTTAGGGAGCCGTATGAAACCTTCGCTAATGTAACCCTAGGTGTGAAAAAAATACCCAAAAAAACCTTATAATATCACGTACACTTCTAGAAGACATAAATTTCTACGAAAAAGCCCGCAATACTAAATCTCTAAATATTATAGTTACCTATGTCAAGATTACTACTTTTTCATATTAACATCACAGTGACGCCGGTACAAACTAGGCCACATTAATCGTACTTTGGTATTTATGGCTGCATAATCGATTCAATACATTTTTTCACCAGTAGAAAGCTACATTATGCCCAAGTAACAACCGCTATAGGTATTTGATGCATCATCAACAATCATCCATCACCACGCGGGTGAAACCGCTGAGCGCAACTAGTTGAGAAATAATTGTGCACTTTGCCTTAAACCTACCTACTTCCTCAACCCTTCTTCATGTTACCGAACATGGAATAATAATAATAAAAGTTAAGCATGAAGAAACAGTTGTCTATGTCGCGTGCTGCATGTTAAACGGAAGGTGGGGCTGCGCGCGCGCACCCGCATCACAGTCACAGATAACGGACGGACATAAATTAGTACGCACACCTATCGCCTTTCACAACGCTTTATATGAGAGTTTCACCTTGCCACTTATCGCTTTTTCAAGGTATTGAAGCATTAGAATGGAAAATACGCGAATTGTTGGCGAAAGTGCGCGTTGAAGTCTTACATACACAAAATTAATAATTGTATCATTTTGTTTAACCCTTTGCCTACCAAAGATGTAAATTTACGTGCGTTTAAGGTTTAAAGACATTTAGTCTCAATAAGACACATACAGAGTCACTCACTTGAGAACTTAACTATTTATAAATATTATACTTCGCCATATCATTTCTAAAAATACATTAAAATAAAATAAATTATATTTTGTATCCAATAAATATTTACAGCCAACTTCACACATTTGATTTGTTTACTCATCTCACTTTACATCACTTGTAACATTATTCTAAAAGCTTGATGTCCGATGTCAAATAATCAGCGTTTCATTCATAAATCTTTTGTTTTAAATATCACGGTATAGGAAGGGTGGTGCTATCCGCGATGTGCTTATATCAATATCATCATCATCATCTCAGCCGTAGGACGTCCACTGCTGAACATAGGCTTCACCCATATCAATATACTTTAGTTATAATGAAACGTTTCTCTTGATTATCTTAGATCAATAGTTTGATGGGACCCAAAATTCGTCTTTATTCGCCAGCCATTCCGTTTTATAAATAAATATATTAATATAACTGAATCCGTATTTTTTTTAAATATTAGTATTCTACAAAAAACATGTTAACTCCTCCAAACCGGCAAATATTCTGTGTATTGAGTGATTTGAAAGTATTTCACACCATGCATGTTCATTAAAACATTTTAAAACAGTTTTTTGGTGCAGCCAATTTTTACAGACTTACTCGTACGTTCTTTTTTTCTTGTAGTAAATATATACTTATCTATGCCTATTTTTCTATAGACTATATATTTTATTAGACGATTCACTTTAGTTTGGTGAGTATGGTCGGCTGTGCGACGTGCATCGTTTCTAGCCAAGTAAGGAATATGTTAATCTGAAAATATTTTCACAAAACTCCCAGTCAACTTTTGAGCGGAAAACTAGTTCCATCCTTTCTAGCATCTATACACATAATAATGATGGAAAATAGTGTTTTACCATATTTATACCTATTATAAACTCATTAATTCGGATCAAATTGCATATTTTTAGGGTTGACGCTACGACGAACACCCGGCAAAGCTGTATTCGATGTCAAAAGTCGAAAAGATTGCGCATTTCATTGCAATCGTATTATCCACGGTGCGCACAATTGTCAATTCAAAATCCTGGAGTTAATCATAAATGTATTTGTGCGCGACACACAGAGATGACAAACGACAGATGATCACGGGGGCGTGGGTGGGTGAGCTACATATTTGCTCAGAGTTCGAAAGTAGTTGTTTGATGAACTCTCTTTCATGTCACCCGTACTGGAACGCGCGATTGTGAGCGGATTTGTTTAATTTGATCCTTTGTTTGAGGTGCGCTTGTGTGGAAAGGATCATGGGATGGGGAGATGGAGAGATTGGATATCAGTAGCGAAGGGTTATCGCCGTGTCACCGGCAGATGACCTGTGCTTGATTTCGACGGCTATTGGGCTAATTGATATGAAACTGGTTAGATGTAATGATAATGTAATTGAAATTGTGGAGCGGCGTATTTTGCAGTAATGCAGAGTTGGTAGACATTTACAAATTATGTAAGTATACCTACCTCTTCCGAAACGCTATATGTGAGGTAAAAATTGAGTACGTATAATGTAATCGTATCGTTGACGCATACAGTACAAACTATGAGTTATCTGTTCCATAGTTGTGCTAGATAAATGATAGTTTGTACTGTATACGTCAATGATACGATATTACATTACACTTACGCAAATTTGCATGCTAGACAGAGACCCTTCCTGCAGTTACTACTTAGATTGATGACCGTAAGGGACATTTTCTTCTTTTGTTTGTGCTACAGAGGGCATTTTTAGGCGTAGGTCTCGCTTAGTTATTAGGCCTTCCGATGGAGAAGAAAAGATTTCAGATAACAGTTGATAAGCAGTGTAGGAAATCTTCGTGTGGTCTGAAAACTCCATGCTTCCTATCTGCCAATCCGTACTTGGGTACTGCGTGGTAGAATATGTCACAGATTTCTCGTCTCTATGAGAGAAATTGCGATGCTGCCTACCTATGGTTATTGTAAGCTTATCATTTGTACGAGTAATTCAGTGTCGCTACTGAGTGATAAATCTCACAACAAACACTAATGTTTATTTCAACCGGAAAAGATTCAATTTCGCAAATTGCCCACTTCCGTTTAGGGGGCGCGAAATGCTGTATTACCACAATGGATGCGTGACAATTGGTAGCGGAAGACAGGCCTCTCAACCAATCATGGTGTTGCTGGGTCAAATGAATAAGTATGGGCTGTACGATCTTGTTGATGACATACGAGTACTTGTCTGTGAACAACTGAACATACGATTCTTTAAGCGTCCCAATTCATCTAAAATATTGGTTATCGAATATAGTATGAGCTTATATCTGTGCTGGTCTACATATACTGGTAGACTACAAGACCTCTGGTCACAGTGAGCGACCCCTACGTGCATCGCAAACGTTTTCACAAAAGTTTCTGCCTATAGTCTATCCAAAAGCATGGTTGCTGAAAGGTGTTCAAAACTTTTCATCAAAATAATTACACTAAGTAATTATTTTGATGTAAAGTTTTATAAATTACCTATAGCTCTGGTTGTATTTCTTCCTTGGTAAACCTATTGTATAAATAAGGTTGAAATTTTAAACACACCCTTAAAAAACCTGGATATATTAGATTGGCTTTTTAATTTTCATCCTGAAAAATCACCCTGTCGGATTACCATTATTGCGAGGAGCCGCAAGACTTAGGTAGGTATACAATATACGCAATTTAATCCCGTCAAAATATATGTTTTTAATGTATAAATAATTAATAACGAGAACCAGACATCACTATACCATCACAACACAAGTAATTAAGAAGAAATAAGTCATGTACAAAAACATTGTAACAAATTAGTTTGAACAGCGTCAAATCAGCGATTATAATTTGGGCTAAAACAATTTACTGCAGGTTGAAACCTGCACTCCTTTCCTATCTCTTTACAAATACTATTCATCATCACCGCTATACCATGCCGACGGACTTAACTAACGAACTTAACAAATTTTAGTTGCAAATCTTCTCAAATCACGTAGAAGTCTTCCGCACGATAGTTTGATCTGGGTAGTTTAAAATCCTGGATTAAAACAGACCCTACAAACAATAGATGGATTATAGATTCAACGAACTTAAATTATCCGATTACAGAATCCCATCAGTGAGCCGTTATTTTGCCACTGTTTTTCTAACAAACAATAGGTTCCTTTCCGATGACGAGTAAATTTAAATTCGGACTATATCAATACTCATTGTATGTAGGTTATGTAAGTTTTCATAAAGCTACTTCAGGCACCAGTCTCTCACAAGTGCAACTAAGTTGAAACTAGGTTTACTTAAATTCAATAAGAACCTTTGCAGAGAGTGAATAGACAGATTTTATTTATTGATTCATTATTATATTTATTTTGGGAGTATTGTATTCTAATCCATCAGCTCAGGGATCAGTAGAAGCAGACTACACACGAGTACACATTATCACACTAATTTAAATAAATCGATCAGTTTGTGAGTCAGTACATGCTTGTGTTATTTCTTTACGCTGCTACGGCACAAAATAGGTACCAATGAAGTAAAGTAGTGAAATTTGGAATAGATACCTTGCTTTCCGTAAAAATCGTAAAAAATTCCGTAAAAAACGTCTCTTTTTCACTTTTGTCAGCTCCAGTCATCAACTTACTAACATGTTTGCTTACTGGAGTTGCCAACACTGACATAGAGCGGCCATTATTCAAGATTTCAATCAACATTTGTTAGCAATTGAGATACATAATAGCCCTGCTGGGATACACATTTTATGCGAGGTAGAGCTTCCAGGCGCAATATAATAATTATATAATATAATAATACATACATATACCTATGAGTCACATTGCCTATCGACATTGTTAATAATTAATACAAGCGTACAGAAATGGTGTTACTGACAGTACAATAGTTACCCGAGGTACTTTCGAATTACTGATGTAAAATTAGCACCTGCATAGGTTTATCCAACAAACAAAAACTCAAACGGAAAAGCCAACAAACCAGGGATTTTTCGCTTATCTCTGTGATATAAATTCTTAAATGATAAATAGAGGTAAGTAGGTATGTAGGTACATAAGTGGTAGCACCAAACGGTTTTCCACCAATTTCGTAACTATAGGTTTAGACCTTTAGTTATGAGTGGTCGTGCCTTTGCATTTATAGGTGCAGTTTCATGTTAGATTCTGTCTTTGACACGAATTTCATATGATCGTGCTGGACACTGTCGCCAATGCGTAGACTGACCGGGTCAAACACATCTAATTTAGTTAGATTTTATGCGTTGAACATGAAATCACGTTAAAGTACCTGCTTGAAAATTATGTATTATTATTGGGGTAAACTTCGTCTTAGACGTCGTATCGCATCCCGAACGCAAAGCAGGACGTAAGAAGTTAACTCTCGAACGTAGCGAGGGACGACTATTAGAATTTGAATTAAGACGCTCAACATTAGTATGAACACTTTCTTTATAGACCTAAAGCAAAGGATTGGGATTTCCACAACCACGATCAAGTAGAGTAGCCAGAAATCGCTACTTGCATGAGAACTTTAACACAATTGCGCCAATGCGCTGAGCTTTCAACTACGCTAATGTATTCAATATCATCATATTCATTAATCTACCGACTTCCAAAAAGGAGGAGTTCGACTGTGTATTTTTTTTAACTTAAACTTTAGCGTTAACTCATAACTTTCGATAGGGTGAACCGATTCTCAAAATTCTTCTTGTATGAAAGCTGGTGCTTCCCTTCAAATTGTACTTGTTGGTATAACCTACTTACGAGACTACTTACTCGTATACAGGGTGTTTGGTAGAGGGACCGACAAACCAAATGAGCGTGTTCGGGGGACCACTTGGAAAATACAAGTTGGCCAAAAAAAATCCCCGACACCCCAATTTTTTTTAACTTTTTTTTGTGAACGTTTTCTCCAATATTGTACCTATTTACCACCATAACATTTGTAAAGTATGTTTTAGACCGGATGTTTTTAGTTTTTACAAATTTTACAAATGTTATGGTGGTAAATAGGCACAATTTCGGAGAAAAAGGGGAAAATCACAAAAAAAAAAGTGAAACATATTGGGGGTCGGGGATTTTTTTGGCCAACTTGTATTCTCCAAGTGGTCCCCCGAACACGCTCATTTGGTTTGTCGGTCCCTCTACCAAACACCCTATATACAAGTACAATTTGAAAAATTTAATACCGACTTCCATTCTATTCAGTTATTGGAGTGTATCTCAAAAACTGCTGGAACAAGTTTTATGAAATTTAAATAGGACCACACGGAAAGCACCACAAACAACAGCTTTCAAACAAAAAAGAATTTTAAGAATCGGTTAACCCAGTCGAAAGTTATGAGGTAACAAACATAAAAAAATACAGTCGAATTGAGTACCTCCTCCTTTTTTGGAAGTCGGTTGAAATTAGATACTTTGTTTCAGAAACTAAACTTCCTTGTATTATGTCGCAGTAAGAGTGAAATGTCGCAAACTCAATAAAACGTTTCGATATAAGATTATTTCTATTTTCTCGCAGTAGGTATGAAATCTAGTATTCTTTACAGACAAAGCTGTATGTTCGTCTATAACCAGCGTGAAGCCCTCGCTGCACTCAGAATGCCTTAACCCCCTCGTTACTCAATATGATGCACGTGTCGTAAGAAACTGCTTATGGTGCATTATCTATTATGTTTAATCCTATCTATTCATTCGAAGGAGGCTTACTTACCTGAGCCTATAATTCTACACTTCTGGGGATAATTACAGACAAAATATTTGAATCGCCAACAGTTATTAACTTTGTTTAAATCCGATGCGCTACAGTCTGTGTCGGTGTGTTTATAAAAAATAAATTCTTTTTACGCAAACTAAAGTAACCAGGGTTCGACTAGGACGGAACCAGAATATAGGTACGTAGGTCTCTCAGCAGGGGGCAGCTGTGTGTTAAATAAATGGAAATTGACAAGATACTAAGAGAACACTTCGGGCCGATGCACCAATATATGTATCCAAGTAGATATCTGTGTAGGAAATACTGGCCACATAACAGCTATTTTCTAGACTATTGTCTAAGTTTACGGATATATTTTGTTTTGGCAAAGAGTTTGAGTAGAAATTCCGCTTCCAAAAACACATATACCTACGTACATGGTAAGTATATACGTACCTACTCGTACCTACTTAGTGCCGTTTTCAATAATCTATCTATCCATAGTTTTCCTTACTACCGATAGAAATGAATACTTAATATAATATAATAATAAACAATGTCTATAAAAGCATTTTTATAACGTATATTTCCTGAGATTATACCTGATAAATAGTTATGGTCGTTCAATTCAAACACAATACTAAGGCGTAGAGCTTTTAAGCTTATCTTGTTGTCGGTATTTAAACTTACTAGAGGGCGTTTTTAAACTTATTATGAAGAGAACCTTTGACGTCAGCACATTGTTACAACATGGAATTATTAGGTGTGTAATTTACTACGTAATTGATTTAGTACAACTTCCTTGAGTTATGATATTTAGTTTAATGTAGAGTTCAGTAATTCAGTTTAATATGGTTTTACATGGTAATTAGGTACTTCAAGACTTCATGTAGAGTAAAATTAAGTACTTACCACATCTACACTTATAATGAAAGAGGCAAGATTTGATTGTTTGTTTGTAATGGATAAATTTAAAATATTCTTAACCGATAGCAAAAATATTTCTACATTATTCCTGAGTAACATGTGCTATATTTTATTCATCATCACTATCCATTACCACGCATGTGAAACCGCGGAAAGTAGCTAGTCTTTCATATTTTTTTAATGGGTAGGGGGGCAAACGAGCAGCTCATCTAATGGTAAGTGATATCGTCGCCCACTTCCGCATTACCAGAGGTCTCGACGATGTGTTGCAGACCTTAGAGGAAGGAATAGAAGGGGTGAGGGTGGAGGGAGGATGGGGGAAAGAGAAGAAAAGGTAAGGGGGGAGGAGGGGAAGTCCTCCGGAACCTCCCACAAACCGACTGAAACGTTTATATTTATTTTGTTTCGATATGTACCTAAATACAGAACAGACGGAACGCAAAAATACCTAAGCTAAATATCTAAGCCTTATTTCATGCTTGTGCTAGATTTAAACTGTTTGAATATATAATTAGGCCCTTACGAATCTGTAAGTATCTCACCAAGGTTAACCTCACTGGTGTCTAGATCTACGCTGTACTAATAAGCAATCACTATCCTTACATGCTGAAGCTGATAGGCAGTTTGGCGCAGTTCGTGAATCTCTGTGTTGAGCCGCTGGTCCTGGGTTCGATCCCTGGTTAGGTCAAACATTTGTGTGCATGAACATGTCTAATTGACCTGCGTCTGGGTGTATATATCTATATAAGTAGGTATATCAGTCATCAGGTTAAAATAGTACAGGCTCTGCATAATTTGAGACCTAAAGACCTTGTGTAGATTTTGTCCCTTATTATTATATTATTACTGAACTAGTCTATACTAATATTATAAAGAGAAAAGATTTGTATGTAAGTATGTTTGTAACGAATTGGCTCCAAAAGTACTGGACCGATTTCAAAAATTCTTTCACCATTGGAAAGCTACATTCAACCTGAGTAACATAGGCTATATAAGATTCATCATCATCATTATCATCATACATCACCGCGCGGGTGAAACCGCGGAGAGCAGCTAGTTAATTATAAAAACACAATTTGAGGGTTTAGTTAGCCTTATTTGGTAAGCCTGCCTTCTAAGCGCGGAGCCTCAGGTTCGTTTCCATGGCAAATATTTGCGTGATGAGCAGAAATTAACATACTCTGATCCGAGAGACCGTGCCTCCCACGACACAGGGAATCCTTGTGCTTGTTTGTTTAAAAAGAATTTTATGTGATAATCATGCCTATATATTTGTGTGTGCCCATAATGTATCTCAATTTGACTTCTACCTACTGTGACTGGCGTTACCATATTTCATGTTTTGTCAAGACAACAAACCCAGAAATCTCGAGAGATTTCTGGGTTTTTAACTCTTTTAGGATTGCGGCTGGATTTTGTAAATATCAGGAAATGTCAGGATTTTTAGAATTTTCAATAAAATAATTCAATATTTCAATCAGAGATCTCTTTAATACAAAGAATTATACATAATCTACCTTGCTAGTAGAGTAATTGATAAATTTGGTAATAAGTGCACAATTAAAATCAAGACTTATTTGTCCAAATAACTTACTTAATTAGTTTTATCATTTTTTGTGTGTAAAAATACCTTTATAAGTAAGGTTGTTTCTTTAATTATTGATTTATAAAATAATACGTTTGAAAGAAAGTTATCAAACTGGATTTAAAAGTAAAATTACTTTTAATGGAACTCAGTTATCTCCGGACTTTTGATCTTTTCTAACCCTAACTGTGACCTATGATCTCACACCTGCATCATACTTTAAGTTTTACCTTAGGTATGTACATAACCTTACTTATTACGTATCTGCACACATTTATGTCCAACATTGTTATAATTATGTCCAACATTTTAATTGCAAACCTTATTTTGAATTGATATTTCGCAATGGTTGTTTCGCACATTGCGCAGCCGCGACGTAACGTGCGCGCCCGCATCTTTTACCCTCCACTCGGTACAGACCTACATACTCATAGCTCGAGTATCGATATAACCGTTCTATAAAAAAATGAAATAAATGGGCCACAGTGAAATAAGCGGATAGTGTGTGAACAATCGTAATTTTAAAATATTTAATAAAAACATTGTATGCATGCCATTTACAATACAAAAATTATTTATGATAACCAATCAAGAAAAACATAATACAATAAAAAGCGCTACCGTAGATTAAACAATTGGCGGCCTTATCGCTATAGCAATCTCTTACAGGAGTTACAGGCAACCTTGCATGGAGAGGATTTTTAATAATGCGGTAGCAAGTAGATGGTAAAATATTTTTTTTATCTAGGAATTTAGTGCTAATAGATAATTAAAATAAATAAATACATTTAAAAAAAAAAAAAAAAAAAACTAATACATAGGTACCTATTATTAAAATATACACATAAATACAATATTTTAATACATAATTATCATTTAAAGTAAAATATTCAGTAGTAGCTATTACATTTACTTGCATTATCCAGTGTGAAACTTATAAGTAGGTTAGTAAAATAAGTAGAGCAATGTATGCTTACACAGGAATCGAACCTGCATCATTAGAAGTGTTTTTGTGCGCCCCAATGTCTCCACATAGAAACTGAATATTGTAATTTGTAATCTGTGCCTGTATAGGCAATGATTTCATACTCTATGATAGTTTTCTGTCTCCTTCACTATGTCCGCATAATCAACCCACTGCTTCAATTTCAACTCAAAGAGATGCAGTGTTTTGCAGGTGTACTCTTTGTGAACTAGGTCGTAAGGGGAGATACTGCACACCATACCTACTTATTTCTACCGCGAAGCAGTAATGTTCGCAATACTGTATAGAAAAGTGTTACTAGATTAAGCAATATAAAGTTTTTTTTTTAGAACGGACTAATGCTGTTTGCCTCTACCGGCATTTACAGCGTCACCGGACGGGTGGCGAGCGCAGCTATATAAAGTATTCTTTTTGTAATGTAAAACTGTGATGTTTGGAGAACGAAGTCTCCATTCAAAATGTATGTTATTTTAATTAATCCATAAGTTAAATGGTACGGACCATAGTGTCTGTAGTGTGTTAATTAATAAACAAAATAAAAAACAAGTGAAATTTGAAAAAAATCATACCTACTTCCATTCTATTCAGTTATTAGAGTGTAACTCAAAAACTACTTGACCGAATTTAAATGGGGCCAACCGGGATCACCAGCTTTCAAACAAAAAAAGAATTTTGAGAATCGGTTGATCCTATCGAAAGTTATGAGGTATCAAACATAAAAAAATACAGTCGATTTGAGTACCTCTTTTTGGACGTCGGTAGAAAAACAAATGGAGTTCATCCACTTGTGACAGAATGCGTCTAATCAAATCATTTATTCTTTATAGGCCTACGGGGGCACTTACAAATTGACATTTTACATTTATTTTTCTTAAATCTACAACCGGATCGGAACGCGACCACGATTGAGAGGATCCGGCAAGAAACTCAGCGGGCTAGCCTTTTCACATTGTTTTTATCGCCAATTTCTTAATGAATATTACAAATGTTAGTTTTTTTTTGGCTTCAGTGTGTTGCTTTACAAAAGAGACCGTAATAATGGTAGGGCAAGACACGCTACACTTTGAGATCGTAATACACGAGTAGGTAGATCCTGGAGTGATCAGTCCCAAGCTGTGTTATCCTCCAAGTAATCCGAAATTTTGTAAAGTATATTAGAATAACAGGTGATAGAGCTTTACAAGTCGGTCTTGACGGCGACACATCTCCAGAAGTGTGCATGCAAGGAGCGATTAGTTTAAGTTTTAAGGACAATGTAGGAAGTTAAACTACTGGGCGAGCCAAATAACTTATTACTCGGGGTGGCAAGCGCTCTACAGTGCCACACAAAATAAATTTTAATGTTCCTTATACTTATTTTTTTAGTTTTCTGATCAAATTAAAACAGTTGTGGGGCATTAAGGCATCATATCTTATATTAATCATATTTATAATCTATTCCACAAATCGAGCAAAGACGGATAAAAATAAACATTATTTAGCTTCGGAACAAAGCTAACAACTAATATAGGTACCTACACTTTTGTTTTTATACCAACAACTTCTATTTTACGTGATCTGTTCACCCTACCTTTAGTCTACCTATACCTACAGTTTATACACCTTCCAACTTTTATTGGGTTTAACCAAATGGTTACATAAGGCAAAATAAAACGACGAATTCATGGTCGAATTTCCACAAACGGTTTTCCTGAAAACATACTATATCTGCGATGTCTCATTGGCCAGCCTCCATGCGCTGTGATTGGTCAGGAGGCGGCCTTATTCAAGCGCTGTGATGTGATTGGTAGACCGCGTTTGCCTCCTTTCCACGGTGGGGACAAAGCATCCCCCTGTTTATTTTTGTTGTTCAATTCAGTAAGCAAAAGGCTTTCGACGCGTTCGCATGTGTTGTTGTTTTACCAATTTTTATCTTTGCGTGTCAAACTGTTTATTGCAAATCGAATATTTATGTGTTATTTTGGACTGTGGATCGAAACTGAAGACTGTGTTATTGTGATACCTACTGTGACGTTTCGGAGATGGTGATCCTGTAAGTACTACCTTATGTGCTACGTTTTATTATTCAGAGTTTTAATAAGTTAAGATAGGCGTTTATGATTTAATTAAAGTTTCCACAATTACTTTGACTTCGTCAAAAATACTATCATATTACCTATAGCCTACATGTTCTAGTTATGTTAATAGAAACTTAGTAACGTAATAATTATTAAAATGTTTTTTGGTGAATTTATGACTTACAAAATACAGATTGAGAAGTAACCAAATATTGCCAATTTTAATACTTGACAAGAAAAGGTAGAGAACATTCGTAATTTTTTAAGATTGAAGCAGCAAAATGTATACATTTTATAACCTTTTTGCTCCTTCCTTTTGTACTTTGTTGCTAAATAGGTACCTGTATATTTTCTGCATCTGTGATTAGTGATTCTATAATTTATTTACAAATCATTCATTTTTCTTGATTATTGTGAAATATATCATGAAACTAATTAACTAAATATTGTATCTTTTACTGTTTCGCTTTATCCTATGCATTAACGCAACATGAACAGACATGATGCGTTAGCTAATTTGACTTTTAACATGGAGTTTTTACTTTATTTATATTAAACAATCAAACAGTTAAACAATTGCATATGTCAATATTGTGGGTGTTACAGCTACTTTTATCGTGAGACATGTCATTCAATTTAAGTTTGCCTCGATAATTGCATCAGCCCACATTAGGTAAGCTCTCGGTTAACTAACCCCATTGGTTAAACCCTTAAAACATTCGAGCGATCTAAAACTTGCAACGCGAACCCACGCAAGGTCAGCATTCTGGATTATAGATAAATAGACAGATAATTCTTAACTGCATATAGGTACCTAACAAAATCATACACTTCTCGTACCTAACAAATATAAACATTGACGAACATAATGGTGATAAGAAATTGCTTCCAGTAAACCTTTGTGAAATATAGAAGCGTGTTGGTAGTGTTTTATTTTAAAATTTATAATCATTTTTATTCTCAGCATTATTTGCAGATATTTTAGATAGAACATTGATACTTACTTATATATACCTAACTACATGAATAAAAACAAAGTATATAAACATTATAATGATTAAAAAAGGTGTAAAGTAGGGGTTTCCGTGAATATTTATATTTTAACTTTCATGGTGATTGCTAGTTATGTACAACATTGGCATTGTCCCTACTCATGCACAACACATTTTACAATTATGAGAAATAGCCAAAAATGTAGAATTCTCGGGCACTATTCATGTAGCCGCAGCTCCATTCAGATTTCGACAAAATTGGATCCTTATATACTCGTATTTTCGTGCTCCTTGGGATCGAAAGTTGACACATTCTACGAAGTAGGACAGTTGTAGAGGAATATAATTCTTACGCACTTCATTTAAAGGACCTTACCTAACCTATTACCACACAAGTATATCTTTCAATATATACATTAAATGGATTCAAGTACCTAATAAACAAAGCTAGGAGCCCTAATTGCGACACATGTGGTGTGTACGAAGATGTGTACCATCTTCTGATAGAGTGCGTCCAGAGTGCATCTATAAGAGATGACCTATTTAAGGTCCTTGACGTTATCCGCCTTGATGTGGGCCTGATTCAGAGCATTTTAGCTGCGCCAACATCTAATGCAGCTGGGATGCTCTATCAGTCCACATATAAGATGCTCAAGGATAAAGTGTAAAAATGTGTACAACATTTTTTAATAAACTATGGGACTGACAGTCGTTGCACGACTCAAAGTCCCTAAATTAAAAAGAGAATAAAAAAATATATAGACATACTTACCTATTACACTGTTTTTTAGAAAAAGAATAAGTACTTGTTTTCCTGTAAGTTTTTAAATAATAAAGACCATAGTACACACACGAGTATCTGCTGGTAACAATTGAACCAGCCGCTCAAAGAACCGAGGGTAGGCTAAGGTGGAGGGAGACCAATTGATTTTAATTGAACCTCATTGAAACCGTGACATTGCATTTGTTGCCCGTCAGCTTACAACTTCTAATGTTTGTACAATAAAATAGTAAGTTGATCTTAGATACGATGTGTGTATAAAACCCAACGGCTAAAATTTAACAAATGTCTTTAGTACGACGCAAAACAGTTTATCGTGCACATTAGTAAATTACTTTCACACTGTATTAAAACAAGATGATAATGAAAATGAATGTAGGTAGGTACCTATGTGGGTTAAATTCTGAGATGAATTTAGTCTGACTAATCCTTTGAGTACCGTTGACGTAAATGTACGTTCGTTTAATTCTTAATTTTTTTGTTTTAATTATCACGGTATATGAAGGGCTAAAGTCGGAATAAATGCTATTTTATGAAAAGCTATATACAGGGTGTTTGGTAGAGGGACCGACATACCAAATGAACGTGTTCGGGGGCTCACTTGGAGAATACAAGTTGGCCAGAAAAAAATCTCAGACCCCCCAATTTTTTCTTCCAATTTTCCTTTGCTTGGCCTGAAGGTGTATAGAGACCAAATTCAACTAAAACATCCTGTCTAAAACAGATTTTACAAATGTTATGGTGGTAAATAGGTACGATTTCGGAGAAAAAGGGAAAATTCACAAAAAAAAGGTAAAAAAAATTGGGGGGTCTGGGATTTTTTTTGCCAACTTGTATTCTCCAAGTGGGCCCCCGAACACGCTCATTTGGTATGTCGGTCCCTCTACCAAAAACTCTATATATAACTTTTAACTTAATAAAA
The DNA here is from genome assembly GCA_917880725.1 of Selenia dentaria. Lineage (NCBI taxonomy): Eukaryota > Metazoa > Arthropoda > Insecta > Lepidoptera > Geometridae > Selenia > Selenia dentaria. The sequence goes on along the minus strand of OU862882.1, from coordinate 7,627,038 downwards.
CCAATGCGCCAAAATAAATCAACTATAGGCAGATGAAGTTACATTTTGACTTCAAACCCAATTCAATTGAATATTTTTAAATATACTCGTACTTTAAAAAATTACGGGGTAATGTAATAATGTAATGAGTATGTAAAAAACAACTAATAGGTACTAGACTACTTTCTCGCATTGATAGGTATTTAAATGCTATTATAATTTTTTGTATTGTATGATTTTTTTATGTTAATCCCCTCAAGTGTCGATGTCATTATAACAATGAAATTTGAATTGTGTCTGGCCATGCGACCTTTGATGCAATATGTAACTTTTATAATGATTAGTACGAAAATAAGACAAGTTTTTGACACCTGAGATGTAGGTATATACCTACCTACCTACTCACACTTTTAACTACACTAGGATTGTCACATTCCGTTTCAGCACTTTCCAATAAAACGTTTATATTTTTATTGCGATGCAGTTACGCCAAATGTATGTATAAATATACAAACTGAGAAGGCAAAATAAATTCCAAACCAGGTACCTATATATCTACTATGAAACAAAAAGGTACTACATAATGTTGTTCTACATGTATGTAGGTATTACAAACATTGCACGACGAAAAGAACGCATTTGAAATCTTAAATTAACTTGAAACTTCCACTCAGTTCGCTTATTTACCTAATCAAGTCCCTCTTAGTTGCGCACACAAAGTTGTTTAATCAATTAGGGTCCGCCCTCAGACGGCAATTTTGTAGCAATTGACTCGATGAGGCGAGGGGACGAACTTTCTCCGCGATACTCATCTTTGGGTCGCGTTGAAAGAATCTAAAAGTTTAGGTCGCTTTTTATTACAGTTAGCGTTAAAAAAGGAAATTATTTTAGAAGAATTAGGAAGTTTTGAGTGCCAGATTTTGAACTGGCTATTTATAAACCGACGCAAAACAATACAGTTTTATTCTAAATTACCCAAAATACCAGGATCCGTCGTGATTTGCAGATCGATTACTTAGCGAGGCTTTTTTGTGAGTGGATATACTGCTCGCCAACACCCTTACTGATTGCTTTAATAGTTACACAATATGTACTACTTGACTAAAGAAAATCTACACAAGCTGAAAACTTTCTAATATATGCCTTTAATTAGGAAGTTTCATCAGCAATGTAAACATTTTACGATTGTTCATACCCATTTCTTGTGATCAACTTCCAACGCGCATTATATTTAAGTAGTATATCTTAAAATACATACACCTTACAGTGTTTTTATACCGTGCGGATTTCATCACGCACGCGGGATTGCCCCGCACGCGTGACACCCGCAGGTGTCCTTTTCATACAAGTATTTATTGTAATGCGTGGAATACGCAACGCGGGACGCCTGCCGTGATCCTGGGCCACAGCCTCGCGTGGGCTTCCCGCGCATTCCCACGCGCTTGATGAAATCCGCACGATATTAAAAACACCCTAAGCAGTTAATGATGTAGTTTTTCCCTGCAATTGAGTACTTAACTTTAATTAACAAACAATATCAAATTACAGCAGTAGCCGAGCGGACATGTCAGACGGAGCAGCCACACCAGACTGGGATATCAATGATGCCGTCGTCCCCCGCATCATAGCCTTCGACACGTTCGGAGAGTGGTGCGACGGACACGTGAGGAGAGTGTACCCCCCGGCTTGCGAGGAGGCCCGCAGACACGCCTCCGGGTGGGCCATGAGGAATACCAACAACCATAACGTTCACATTCTCAAGAAAAGCTGCTTGGGAGTGCTGGTGTGTTCAGCGAGGTGCAGGCTGCCTGATGGGTCGAGGGTCCATCTCAGACCAGCTATTTGCGATAAAGCAAGGAAAAAGCAACAAGGTAATTATTAAAAGAGTCACAAAATATCGCGTCACCATATTTATGATCTCTCTAAATCATCTAGATTGTCGAGAAAACATGTATATAAAATACAATATTATATAAAATACAATACTACATAAAATACAATATTATATACATTATACTCGTATTTAAATATAAAATACGTATATATTCTTCTTAGTTGTATCCTCATGACTGAGGGACGTGATTTTGGTGTGTAGTCTGTGCCACCATTTTTCTCCAGCTCTCTCTATCTTGCGCCATTTGAATGGTTGATTGTAAGGTGGCCTCTGTTGTACGTATACATAACAACACCTATATCACAATCCATTCTAAAATATTAGCAGAGTTATGTCTTGCAACGTAAACCTGACTAATCTCTCTGGATCACGTTCTTATCTACAAACATCCAATCGTAAACAAAACATTTTCTCAGTACAGCACTGTGAGTATGGATTGTCGATAGGATAAAATCTGACAGTAATTATCAGTAAAAGACATCGCGTGATATAGCTGCCGCAGCTAGATCCACGATAGAGACAAAATACGACAGATATATAAAATCAGTGTATCGACGTGATAGCTTATCGTGGACCCATACCCGCACTGCTGGCTCGACTATGGATAGATCGCTCATCTGATTTGCCTAGTAATTTGATTTCTTGAATTTTTTGTCCCTTTAAAACAAAACAAAACATAACATAATAGTAAGCTCATAGTTTGCACACATTTTTTGTTTTTTTATTTCATTCTTAAATTTTTAAGGGATTTTTGTCATCATTTTGACAATGTCGCCAGTAATTTAGTAGTTAAACTACTCGCTACTGCCCAGAAATCGGTCGCATCACGGTCGAGTACAGTACATAAGCGAGTGGTGTTTTGCAAAATGGACGGGCTGCATTTTAGCAGCCTACTCTACAACTCGACTAATCTACTGGTTCGGACTTGAGTAGACGGTGAACCAGTTACGGAACGGACGCGTGGAGGGAGGTGCTACTCGCCCGAAAAAAATTGAATAAAATGGATCGACTCGACTAAATCGTTGCCTAAACTACTAGACTAAATTGTTGTGGTTAGCACTCTTTTAGCCACTAAATTACTAGCCTAGTCCGAACTAGGCTTTAGAGGCAGAATATCTGGCAGTGCAGTAGTATGTCATCCTTCAATATGGACGGTTGTAGATAGTTATTTTCTTGTTCTATTTAGACTATCTCACTTCATCAAGTCTGACTTGACTTGATGAAGTGAGATAGTCAAGCCAGTGATGATAACGACTGACACTTTGCCTATTACATAAGAGGTACACCTATCACCTCTAATTTCTTACAATATAAGTGACAATTAATTATTTTTCAGGTAAGCCATGCCCAAATAGATTATGCAACGGAGGGCGTCTTGAAGTCCAACCGTGCCGAGGTCATTGCGGGTACCCTGTGACACATTTCTGGCGACACACAGAACACGCTATCTTTTTCCAAGCGAAAGGAGCGCATGATCACCCCAGACCCGAAGCGAAAGGAGCGAGCGAAGTGAGGAGGTCGCTCGGCGCCGGCAGACGAGTCAGAGGATTGGCGCTACTTTTGTCCAGAGATACGTCCATAACAGACAAACTGCTCGCAGTGAAACCGGAAAAGCAGATGTCACAGAAAATCGGAATACCGCATCCACAGCCTCCGCCGCTCATTCCCGATAACCAAAGAGGTAAGAAAAGATCTTGCGCTAAACTATTATATTCAAGGTAGACTGACTTTACCTACCTACAACCTTCAGGTTTCAATCTTCGTGTCTTTGATTTTAACCGTTTTCTATTCTTTACCTACTAATTTATAGGTATACCTATATCTAACCTACTTTCAAAAAAGTTAGAGGTTCTCAAAGCTACGCATTTTTATTGTATGATTTTATGACTACGCATGACTTATTTCTGGATCATCTGACGTTTAAAGTCACTTTTGTTAGATATCCTAAAAATAAAAAATAAGTTGAAGGCGTAGTCCAAACATTTGTTAACGAATGATAAACAAGTTAACCTTTGGTCCATGAAGAAAGTCTGCTAAAATTTCATACATTTCAATGGTGGAATTCGTTATTTTAACTTATCTTGCAGTCAAATCTAGACAAGACGAGATACTTAAATATAATTTCTTCCACAGGTCAGTTGTCATGTGCGTGTGGACCATTCGAGTGCTCATGCCGATGGCGCGCCGACACCGCAGAATCTTACGGAGTAGCTGCCTGGTCTCCGACAGAAGCCCAATCGTACGCCACATACGCACCACCTTTACAACCAGCCCCTACAATACCCCAACAACAATACGACGCCACACAATTACCGGCCGACGATATCTTCCATCCTGAGGAAATATTCCAACTAGATCAGCCCATACGATTAGACTTTCCAATGGAAGAGTCAACGCTTGAATCGCCACCTACTTTCGCAGACCTGAACAATGAAAACTCCCGACCAGAAGCCGCTTATTGGTTAGACTGGCAAAGAGCGGCCGGAGGATCGGAGTCTAGTGAAGCTCCCTCACCGGAATTGTTCAACGGGTATCAACAGGCGGAAGCGTATTGTGAACAACAAGGTTACGTCCCTCAAGTGTATTACCCTGAAGACGGACAGTACTATCCCGCAGAAAGTACGAGAACTTCGCCTATAATGGACACGCAAGAAAGGTTCTACAGATATGGTGGTCAAGACTGTTCGCAAACCAATGTCGATATGCAAGCGTGGAACTACACAGACTGTGCCTTTACCTCCAACGATATGCCAGAGTGTAAGCAGTATTTCGACGTTCACCAACAAGTGAACGCCTTCAGTGGGCTCTTATAATCCAGTTCCTGTACATAGTATGTATATATAATACGTATAAGTTTGTTGATTATTATTATTCTAGAAATATTGCTCATTATTGTACATAAGTGATTTTGTTCCTATGTTTGAATTTGAAAATTGGTTTGTGAGAAAAATAAAAAGCGAAAATTGTATAAAATCGTCTATTTATTGTATATAAAAATTACATTAAAATTGTCAATTTTACATTTTTATAATTTATATCAATAAAATTGGTCACTACAAAATAGTCCATTAAGCGAACGCACGATAAATTTATTATGCATTTTGTTGCAAAACATTTCCACGTAAGGTCCAGCAATCCAGTCCATCAAATATTAAGCCCAAGCTACACGATTTCTTCTGCGCGTGTCGTAAAGTCTTAATGGACAAATTAAAGTTGCTCTTGTGTAACAATCCGTTCCGCCAAGTTTACAACAATCGAATCATCCACCCACCTATGACTATATTCATACCACACCCGGACACTCAATAGACTGAAATCGGGACGTAGCAGACTAATATAGGGAATACCACAGATATATATATATATATATATATATATATTACAATATATAACGAATGAATTGAATTACGCGAATTTACGAATAATTTTAAAATAACATATCTGTGATAGGAAATAATGCCCTTGCTTTTGGGAGCTCGACATTATTGGGCTATTGCAGTTAATTATTATGCAATTTTTAATTTTTGCGTGTGTCCGGCTGCAACAACAGACACTACGCGGACTATAAATAGCGGCGGCCTTGACGTTTGGTCGGGGTTCAGACACGGGAAGTACACGCACTTGCGTTACATATTGTACATCTTTTAATCAACTTTCAAGCTTGAATAGAACCATACGAATTCCCATCAAAATAGTTAATCTATTAAACAACTTGATTCTGTCATCAATCGATAAATAGGTATGCGATTAAATGTCTTGGTCTGCTATGCGTTGTCTGCATTTTATTCAAAATCTAATGCACCACATTTTATGTGGTGAATGGTGGAAAGCTCAGTTGTCATAAACAAGGTTGTACATAATATAATCGGTTGTTATCAAAACCTAATTAATACATCAATAATACAGACATACAGCTCCCCAAACAACTATGTACAAACACTGCGTTTGCTGCTGCATCTTTTGTTATGATGAACACTAAGGACAGATTTCAATAAAAAATCTAATAAATTATGGATTGTTGCGCACTAGCAGAAAAGACGAATCGCGGCATACAGTCAACAACCAAGGAGAAATTTAGACCAAGAATGATATCCAGTCATCAAACAAAATTTCAAAAAAATTTAATCCGTAGTAGATGTGTATCAACGGACCTGTTTGCTGCATTGTACTTAAAAAACGTTTGAAAAAAGCAATTGTTAATATGCCAACGCAAAACAATGTAAACTACACCAGTACCATAGGTTTATGTAAGTACTTCATAAAAGTAAAAAGCAGCGTGTTATGAACTCTGCACAGATTCTTTCGTTCCACATGGCTAATACTAACTATTTTTACATATGCGAGGTAACGGAAGCCTCCCGTGCTATTTACCATTTAGTTTTAAGAGCAATCCATCACTTTTACATGTTATCACAAAGAGCTACACAGCTCAATCTGTTGAACAAAATAATCTTAACAACTGGTACCAAAACAGCAGTCCTAATGAGACACTACGTCTGTAAAAAACCTTCAGATATATGTTTCTCAATACGACACAGAATACACAATAACACAATTTGAACATTCCGAAATAACGCCAATAAGTTTTCGATTATTGCTTATTCACAAACAGTTTTACAAATACAAATTACAACTTTAGAATTAATTTTAACACGACTTACAAATAGGCCCTAAAATACAATATATTAATTATTTCCCTTTGTATTTTTAAAACCGTCCGGCAGGGATTGAGGATTGCACAGCACGCACTATCACAGCTGTCGGCACACGCCGATATCGATGCTTCCAAATATATTTCCGATTGAATCCGCTTTTATCTTCTCGGCGGAAATATGTTCGGAGACACCTGTAGCCCCACGTTGGGCGCCACTTATAATAAGGCCACAAACAAATTTTATCATCAAGCGATCAATGCCTTATTTCGTAATACAACACCGTATTTGCGCTTCGTTTCCAAATTTCACATTTCATAATTAAATTATATTAAGATAAGCTAAACAATTAGGACGCAAGTGTACGTGCCTCACTATTACATAACACGCCTTAGAAACAGGACAGAATCGTCATATCAAAAAATAATGTTCCAAGTTTTATCTAAAAGGATCGTAAAAAGGTCTAAACTATAACTAATTCCATATATATTAAGGAGACAAAGAGAAGTTCAAGCGAGATCGAGTGTTGAAGCGTTATCGTTGCTGAAGCATATCGACACTTTGAGAGAAATCACTAAAGGACTAAAGTCTTAATAAATATCTATGACTTAGTTATCGAGTGTAGACATAAGATTATAATCTTACGAATCGAAATTAGTTTAGGGTAAAGACGTCAAGAATCATCAAACAGTGAAGTAAGCGTTGTTGCGTCGGCAACGGACTAGTTGAAACGAATAGGTGCCGACATTTATAGCACTATTCATGTACTTTGTGCTAATTACGTCATTTTGCAGATACAACTTTGGCTAGTCTAAAATTACTTTTTATATTTAATTAATGCACAATGTGAATGAAGTGATGCTATATTGCACTAATAACTATTTCACGTGAAACTATAAAATAAACACAACACGATGCAGAAAACAGTAATAATAATAATAGATATAAACTCAAAATAATATACCTAAAGCTTTAGTTTAAATCAATTTGTACTATAGAGAAATCACTGCCCGATTGAAATAATTCGATTTGAGATAAATTATACATATGTTAACATTACATAATATACATGACATGTTAAACAGCTCAAGTGTCATGATTAAAATCGCATGCACCGCCATCTTATTTTATATTGTCTCTCTTATAAATAATAATTTCCTCAGGGAAATAATCTAAGAGATTATACCTACTTATTTTCCTGAAAATAAAAATATTTCCAGTCATGATTTTGATTACAACAAAATCTAATTTACAGATGGCGATACATGAGTTAATACTGACACTTGAGCGAACGATTGAAATATGTGCGAACTTAATTTTATGCACTAATGAATACACTTCCTAATTTTACGTAACAATAGGTCGTTAAATCTAAAATTTACGTTACGCGTTCTATAGATAAAAGTCGTGGAAGACTAGACGCTCGGAAAACTGATAACAACACAATATAAGTTTCGTATAAATGTTGTAGACATACAATCTGATGTTAATCAGAGAATAATAAACGTTACGTCTCTCATTATACAGCATACATCTAGCTCATATATTTCCTTGATCTATTTCCGTTTGTCACTAGCGCGTAAGTATATTATCACTTCAGTAACACCTATCTATAACATCCAAGTCCACAAACATAACAGCGCAACAAAGATCACCACTTATTGCGAGATAACATTGTCAATCGACACTTCACAGTTTTATTTTCGTTGTTTTAATTGATAATGTTGCGTGCCTACCGAGCACGCACATAAAGACACGTTACGCGCAATTCGCGTACAAATTCAAAGTACAAACTCGACGTCCCGTCGTTACAACGTTATGTACGAGTGCTAATAGCAAATAAGCGACTCACGGAGGTCGTCGGTTGACTTCCAAAAGCTTTCCTGTAGATTCCAAGGTGAGGGTAGGCCGCACACGCAAGTACTATGTGTCGAGCGTATGCGGTGTGTGGAGTTGAGGTCAGGGCGAAGCTTCCTCTGCTAGCTCTTCAGGAGGTACAGAGCTTCGCGAGAGACAAGCGACTGCACTCACTGTTAGCTCGAGGGGTTCGCCTCCCGGACACCTACCAACGCTGCATTCCATGTCCGTGCTACAATGGAATGGATCGTGAGAATAATCTTACTATCAATACTACTATCATACAGCGTGTAAAAAGAAGGTGCAGTAATACTTAAAGATGTGGATGCATTTTGTCAGCATTCACATGGCAAAGTATCAAAATTTAAATCGCTTGTAATAAAATTATTTTTTGATAAATGGTTAAACTCTGATGATATCTGATTTTTTTGCACAACCCTATTAGAGACGCCTATTCTTCGATTTCGATGGGGTCAATGCACTCTGCAAGCCCCGCGCTATCTATTCATTCTCCTCCGTCCTTCGAACCTGTGTGCACCATCTCACACCCCAGCCCAGACCCCGCTTAGGCCCCTTGTTTACCTAGTCTAGGTTCTGGGGGTCCTTGCCTTTTTTGACCTATTTCTTCAGGGTGAAACCTGCTTGTTTATTAGAAAGACCTTGATTACTCATAACTCGGAATGTTTACTACTTCCTGGGACGCAGTATTTAGATCCCAATTGTGTGCAAGCTTCTGCGTGTGTGGTTTTAGTATAATTACACCTTTTGTTACACGCTCATTCTAACTAATGTTAGAAATGCGAAGGTAAGTTTGTTTGTTACCCTTTTCGCCTAAACGGCTGAACGGATCGTGATGAAATTTGGCAAAAAGTTAGATTATATCCCCAAAAAGGATATAGGACATTTTCATCAACATCATCGTCATCATCATCCATCACCACGCGGGTGAAACCGGGGAGTGCAGCTAGTACTTAATTTTAAAGGATTGAATGGATTTGGATGAAATTTGGTAGATATAGGAGACACATTCTTACTTATTTGCCATATAACATAGTTGTATACATTTCGAACAATGTAAGAGCTAGTCATCAGATACATGTCATTCAATTGTATTTGATTTGAAAAAAAAATACTATAATGGTACCAAAGTACCTATTATTACAATATTGAGCGCATGGTACCGACTTCGTTAAGTTATTTCACACTTTTTAGTGTTGAAGACGGTTCCTTTTTGGTACAAAAAAGGTTCATCATTTTTAGTGACTTGCTACATACGAGATAGATTGTCATTCACCGTCAATTACGATATCATCAAGATAGTCGAAACACTTTTCAGTTATTGCATTGTAACTCAAAAACCGCTTGACCGAATTTCATGAAATTTTAATGGGACCACCTCAGAAGTATACGCTAAAAACAAAAAAAAAATATTTTGAGAATCAGTCCACAAATGAGGGAGAAAACGGTGAACATGAAAAAAAATACACACACAGTCGAACACACAACCTCGAACGTTTTGATATCGGTTAAAAATAGATATCTACGGAGTGGACACAATTTTAGTAGTACTCACAAAGCGCTGACCGTCGACAGCTGCATTTTGGAATTCTGCCATTGCTCACTGGCCTCTATCGAGTCGAGTTGATCTTCCCCTCTCTCCGTTTTCTCCTCTTTCTCATCTCTCTTTTCCTCTTGTGGCGCTGCACTGGAAGAGTCTACGGCGTCGCTGGTCGATACCGGTGACTCCAAATTGATGAGTGTAGCGGTAGCGACTTCGGCCAATCTGTTAGCTTCGTCTGTATTCGAACTGGTATACTGACTCGTGTCTATTGGCTTTTGGATATCTGTGGACAAGCAGATAGCATCCGTGTTGGTGGGAATAAAACCGGCCAAGCGCGAGTCGGACTCACGCACAAAGGGTACAACTATTAACTTTTAATTTTTTACTTAAAGGGTTAACTATTATAAATATTTGAAGTTTCTACCTGTTATTGTCATTAAGACCGAGAAAAAAATTGGAAAATATCACGTTTGTTGTACGGGAAATATTAGTTTTATTCTGTTTTTTAGTATTTGTTGTTATAGCGAGAACAGAAATACATCATCTGTGACAACTGTCTCTATTCACGGATCACGAGATACAGCCTGGTGACAGACGGAAAGTCAGACAGACTGACAGACAGCGGAGTTTTATTAATAGGGTCCCGTTTTACCCATTGGGTACGGAAGCCTATTAATGGGGGTGTTCGAAAGTCACATCTTTATTTCCAATAAATCTAGTTGATAATGTCATTTTCAACTTTAAAATATATTCAGTATTATTATAAAATGTGGACTAAAGATAGTCCGGAGTTTAAACCATTGTTTAAATGAAATTCATAGATATTTGCTTAATCCTAGGTTTAAACTCAGTGCGAAGCGACCGCGAGCGTTCTGCACTCTCCTTGAAAAAGACCACCGGACGTAGTTGAAAATATAGTTGGAAAGATCTGAATTAATAACTTCTTGAGTGATTTACGTTTTTTATATTAAAAATGTGTACAAACCACGTAAGATTTCATAATAAAAAGGTTTCTCATATGAAAGTATAACTGTTTTGAGATTTAAAGACATTGTATCACGCAAATTTATTGGCGATGGGGCTATCTTCGACATATCTCGACGTTATTGGGCATATAAGGCTTACATTTCTGTGTGGTGTCCGTCAAATACACCACTGTACTTTGCATTTTAAAATTCACTGTACCTGTTATAGGCAGACATATAACTGACCATCATGCGCCAAAGATTAAAAAATACGGAGTATAATGAAATTAGTATATAAGTCGACAATTCTGCCGTACCGATGGACTCGTTGTATTTTACTGTATATAAACACAAGATAGATATAGCATGAATTTAGAGCTACCAAATAAGTCAGAACTTAGTTTTCCATACGGTCTTAGTCGCCTACGAAACAGTGGGTCGAGCACACAAATCTGCTTAAGTGTAAAGTCATCGTATCGTTTACGTATACAGTACAGACTATGAGTTATCTGTCCCACTGTTGTACTAGATAAATAACAGTTTGTACTAAATAAGTTAACGGTGCGATTACATTACACTTAGAACAAATTTTCGTGCTTGTCCCACAGGTTTCAACTAAAAACACGCACTGTTCATTGCGTTTCAAATCGGTAAACTAGTTTGACAGCACTAAAATGCATGCTATCTCTATCTATTATTAAGACAGCAATAGTTTAAATTTGAGTGAGTGTTTATTAGTGAGTTTATAACATCGATGTGACTTTCAAAACTAAGGTATAAGTACCAGAGTTACAATTTTCCCGACCACCCTGAGAATTATTTGTATCACGAGTCATGATTAACCTTGACGTTAGAAAGCACTATCACCCTAACCACAGCAAGATAACTTGACAAATCATGCAATCTGATTGGTGGATACCAAACCATCCATAGCTCTCATCTCTGTTGTTCCAATGTTTTCCTTTACGCTATAGCCCGTCAGCTCAATATGTACTCTCCCCTTACTTACATCATCATGCATATAATCCATACACTGGCGGAATAAACTGCATCATAGAGTAATACAATACAGTGGGCCTATTACGAATAACTGCGTAAATGTAACGTAACGAGTCATCCGCGTGAAACAGTACAAACTGTCATGTATCTAGGGCAACTGTGACACAGACAACTCATAGTTAGTTCGCCAAAACGTGATTCGTTGACGCTTACGATACGTATACTTTTTCGACTTTTTTGTACTACAGCCTCTGGCATTATGACACTCTTTCTTTCTTCTTAGGTTTTCACTTTTATTTCGCAGAGTTGTAGCGACACGACATTTACCTCTAAAACATTTACATAGCGAAATTGAACTTTATCTTCTCTACATAATGTACTAATTTGTGTTGAGTTTTCCGTCGTTGGACGACGCGTATTGATAGGATTCGCGTTTTTCTTAACTACACACCAATTTGTAGTTTTATAGTGTACATAAAGCTCCATTTGTTTTAGAGTAACAAAGTGGCATCGCTTCGACTCTGAATCGTCGTGACGCTATAATAGCAAACTATCAAAAACATCGCATGAGGTGAATAACATAAAAAATGAACATAATGAAATTGTAGGAAAATTTACTTGCAAATTGTGGGTAGTATTTATTTAGTGTCGAATGAAGAGAAAAAGCAAAGACCTGGTGCATGCACGTATGTCAACCATTTCTTGAGCGGCCGGTCACCCATCACGGGCAGCAGAGCGCCCTTCATTGCATCTGCAACGCAATGCGAGTGCGCATTTGTTAGATATCATGTTACTTATACACGCCAAATAACTCTACTAGACTTCAATATAATTACTCCCTTAAATTCATGATTGTGCAATACAAATATCTAGCACATAAATATTTAGTCTACACGCATTTATTCGCTAATATTAACAAAAAATGTGTTTGCGAAGCACTGAGATCTAGACAAATGTGAGTGAGAGCAAAATCAAACAAATACTACAAGTACAATTTGAAAAATTTAATACCGACTTCCATTCTATTCAGTTATTGGAGTGTATCTCAAAAACTACTTGATGAAATTTAAATGTAACCTAACGGGAAGCACCAGCTTTCAAACAAATAAATAATTTTGAGATACGGTTCACCCAGTCGAAAGTTATGAGAGAAAAAAAATACAGTCGAATTGAGTACCTCGTCCTTTTTTTGGAAATCGGTAGAAAACTAAATTAATTATGCTTTTATCGCTCACACCACTTAATGATAATGTACTAATAAAAAAATCACAACAATGTATCTATATGTCTGAGATGAAATTGTTTTTTACATACACAATATGTAGTTACAATTTTGATTTGAATTGTTAGCCAGCATTTAAGGTTAATACTTTCACAGAAAACTGAAGTGCTTTATGTTTCATAACATCAAAATTGAGATCATTCGTGGTATCATATATTTTAGTAACTCAAATATTGACCTTAAACCCTAGTTTAAAACACGCCATCACATAACATAAAAAATCCCCACATATTGTTGATGTGGTAAATTTATTTGTGGCGTAGCTAAATAGAACGTCAAAATAAAACGCGAAAATGTTCCTAAGTGTACATAAATAGTTCTTAGTGGCTATGTGTTCCGAGAAGCCAAGATAAAAAGTCAGTACTGTACAGCTCGCCTCATGTAAAAAGAACGCTGGAAGAAAGTGGAGAGGGTGTTTGCGCATGGGTACACTCAAAAGTCGACCGACGAACCAATAGCGCTCCGGCAAGCTGGTCCCAACGTTGGGCTGTAAATTTAGTGAGGCGTACACACGCTGGCCATTATACGGGTTCTGTCCCGTCAGGGCTAATATGAAGATGCCCGCTACAGAAATCTAAATTGCTCTATGCGCTTTCACACCGGCGTGACCGCCAGCGTTCTTTATAGATGACGCGAGATGTAACAGTGTGGATATGTAACCTTGTTTGTGTTTGACGTCACAGCACGGCGGGTGTGCGAGATGCGGCCGCGTCGGCTTCACCCGCACGCGGTAGAACCGCGACCCGCGCGGCATGTTGTATCTGTTCCCACTCTGAAATAAATAACCCACGTTTAAACTTAATACAATGAAAGTTCCACCGCAGTGCGATTTCCACCTCAAAATAGGTGTGTGCAGGTAGGTTATAGCTGTATGATGTTACGAGCACAGTGCAACGCCTCGCAGTTTATATACCTCTGGAAATAATCACATTTGATCACTACTCGCGTTACCGTAGACATCCACGGCGATAAGGTGTGATCTTTAAGTATATTGCACGTTTGAACCTAATTCTCATGAAAGGAGAGTTTATACTTGAATAAAACTTTGAATGGATGTTGTTGATACGTATTATGATAGCTCGTTTCAATAGATTTCTGAAACATTTACAATAGCGCATATATCGCGGATCCGAATGTTATAGGGCGCGGGGCACTGTGTTTCCGCAAGATTTCAGAACAAGTATGGCTTTACGTAAAACCTAAAATAGGCTAATTGTTTCTTTAACACATCATTTGACCATATGGAAACAACGCAAAATAAGACCGAAGTGTTTTCGATATACCATAAAGTTTCAAGGAGCCGCTAGCTGCAGTGACAATGCCCTTCAAATCTAATCACTGGTATGTTTGCTTCTTGGAACTAGTACAATGTTTGACACTCCGCGGTAGCATAATCAGCTCATTACCAGCCCTTGTGTTGAACTTGTCTAATCACCCGAAAGCCTTAGACAGCGCCTTATCAATGGCGCCCTAAGACAACACCCGGGGCACACGATTACTTAGGAATACTTACGGCCGTTCTCAATAACCTATTTATCGCCTTACTAGAGATAGTTATTTGACACTATTTGTATGGACGTTATGTCAAATTGCTATCGGTAGTATGGAAAACTATGGGCAGATAGAATATTGAAAACGGCCGTTAGCTGGTACTGGCTTTATGTGTCACCCAACCATGTACGTGACTGTTATTGGTTTGTTTCCCTATATAATTTGGACCTGTACGTTTGTAAATATGCCATTCTTTAAGTTAAATAATGTTAATAAGTTGCATCAAGTGAAATTTTTATTCAAATAATCATAGTCAAACCACAGTGAAATAAAAAAGTCTGTCATAAAGTCACTGTCTCTATGGCATGTTGTAGTAAAACAGTGGGTGCATTACTAAAACTTTCTAAGGTTGTTAACGAGGAAAACACAAAAATAAAGTTCCGTGGTCATGTTCACTTTGCCCGTACTCATGTATCATTACAAACACTTAAAGGATAATATTATATCACTATTACAGGACAAAACTGAAAGAAACAAAAATATAGGAAACTTACACAAAATCAATGATATCCACTGTAGTACCTCTACCATGAGTTTTAAACATAAATGTCATCTATAGTCGATACTCGATCTCGCCTACCTATTAAGCTTGTGATTGGCGTACTCGCTGTCAATTTCAGTTCTACGATTGACCACGAGGTGGCACTGTTTTTTTTTCATATATTTATTCGCGGCAGTCGATATCGAGCATCGATTGGTATCAATGTTGTATTATGGTAGACCTGCTAGGTTCTTTCCCAAACCATCAAAGCTTTGCATAACTTAAGCTATTCATATAGAACGATTAGGGGATTCCAATAACTACAGTAAGGCAAACTATAACTAAAGCATAAAATATATATAACAAACTATAACTAAGTTACTAATATCAGTACCTACTTAAGTTTTGCTTAATGTTTAGTGGACAAAATTATCTTTTTTGTGTTATTTTTCTGTACTGTGGTGTTGCAATAAAATATTTATATATATATATCTATTTACTTACTTTCTTAGCATAACAGTACTCCTTAGACTCGACGGTCGCGATAGCGTACAGTCGTCGGTCGCCTTCGTTCTTTACTTGTATGCTAAGCTCAAGTGCCGGGAGACAGTCGCTGTGCACAAAGTACATAATCGACGCTTCCTGTAACAATAACACGGTTTCATTATATACTGACAGATTAAACAGCGTCAGTAGAATATCATCATCATTGTCTCAGCCGTACGTCCACTGTCGAACATATGCCTATAGGTTTCCAAAGGGACCCGTTGGAAGCGGCCTGCGACCTTTAACAGGTTATCTATCAACCTTGTCGATAGACGGTCTATGGTCTCCACTCCGTCTACAGTCAAGTGCAACTATTTGCCATTTGATGCAATTTATGAACCCGGTAACTCTTCTCTATATTATGTAAAATAAAGTATGTCAGGTTAGGAAAACTAAACATTCGTAAAAATACTGCAAAACGATTGCTGATAGGGCCGGAAGGTTCTGGAGTGGAGACCACGGACCGGCAAGCGTAGCGTAAGTCGTCCTCCGAAAAGGTGGACAGACGACCTGATAAAGGTGGCAGGACGACGTCCCGATTATTATACCTGCATAACGGTATAGTTGCGATGCGCCGCGTCCCACAACACTAGTACGTGATGGCCCGGCAAGCATGCTGATAGGGATAAAGTACCACCAGAAAGCCCGCACGGTGTGTGACTCAGGAACTTTGGCTTGTGCTGTTTTGTTTCCTCTTTCTTGGGAGATGATCTGTAACAAAGTATGCGAATAATAACTTCATAGTAACGTAAACTCTTGTTATAAGTTGTATAAGCATGAAGCCCAACTGGTGTTAGGCGATAGCCTCTGCCTTTAACGGATGCATTTCGCCACAAGTAACAAACTGGACTGCGCCTGTAACCTGAGACATTAAATTGTAAAGTCTCATGTGACTGTAATTTTACCGGCAACCAGCAGTAATGTTCGCAATACTGCGTTCTGGTTGACTTAAATCCTATTAAGCATGCCTGGGATAATGCTTCAGAGAAGAGCTCTTAGGAATTTCCCTGAAGATATTGTGCATGAAAACCAGCTTTTCTTGCATCTTAGCAGGATTTGGGACAGTATTCCACAACCGGATATTGACACCCTTGTTTTGAGTATGCAGAACCGCCGCAGATGTGTCAGGAGAGTCTTAGGTGGATCCACGGATTATAATTTTTTAAGTTTTCAACTATTTTTATAAACAAATTGTTGTTTTGTTTAGGTTTTGATGTTTCAAAAATAAAGTTAAGATTGAAATTTTGTCTGAGTTTTTCCTCTTCTAAGTTTTTTTTAAATTTAACTTTATCTAAAATTTTATTATAAGATTAGATAGGCTATTAAACAAGGTTTATTTTAATGTATAGGTGTCTTAACAAAAAGTTAATAGAATTTTAGTTATTTAGGTTAAATTGAAATATCCCTAGACCAAGTTAATGTGTGTATATATATATATGTATATTAACGGGGCTTAATCGCGTTAGTAATAGTATTTATTTACCTCGACATTTCAATCAAGTTGCATTGATCGTGGTCACGAGCGGACTGAAGAGGCGGGTGTCACTGTCTTGAAGTATGGAGATTTTTTTTTAATAGGTATACTCCCAACAGTTGTTATAAAAAGTCATTGTCCCGACACACAACACTAACGATATCGACAGATTTTTCTGAGGATAAATCGCGACGGATACACTTTTTAATCACTGTATTCCATGTTGCCGCCAGTTTGAAACCATCCTCCCAGTTGAAGTTACGGTGTTTTTTAATCTCAACCGCTAGTAGTAGTGTAGTAATATAATAAATAAATATTTAAATCGTATGATAGAGTTACGCGTCGATCTATTTTTTGGTATGGGCTAATAAGCCCGGCCATAGCGCAAAGAAGTAACTGACATACACATGCACTCACAAACCCCCGCAATCTGAATATAATTAGTATAGGCTATATGTAATAATCGCTTAAGAATTAAAATGTATTTATACCTGCCGTCGCTATCGTCTTCTCTGCTCTTTTCACTTTCTTCTGATTTCTTTTCTAACTCTTTCTTCAGTTCTTGAACTTGCTGCTGTAACAGCGCCTTCTCGTTTTCTAGTGTTGCCATCTGAAAATTAAATAAACAATTAGTTATTATTAAATCTAGCTTACACTTGCGTTAATGGGCAAATTCCCTCTCCAAACTATGCAGTGTAGACAATTAGAACTAAATAAAGAATTTTAAAACTCTATTTTAATATTATTTTTAGCATAATGACATTTCGGGCAATTTTGTATAATACGAGTATTTAAGACATTCTAGTTCAATGGTCATTAGCTGAAACAATTTGATTGAGAAGAAAATAATTTTAGCAAAGAATGCTCCTTTAGCGGTCTTCTCCATGATTACAGCATACAAGTGTGATGCTTGACTTCAGCTATTAATAATCAACTACAGAATTCCATAGTTGATTGTTACATGCGTTGAAATATTCTCTGGGCACGTTATTTATACCGAAAACGAAAATAGCTCAATAGCTTTTCAGTACATTAACTAAGTAATAGTAAGTAAGTAAGTAATTAAGTGTTTGTTATTGTTGCGAGAAACAAGTACTATTTGAAAATTGAATACTTCGACTTCCATTCTATTCGGTTATTGGAGTGTAACACAAAAACTACTGGACCGAATTGATGAAATTTTAATGGGACCACGCGGAAAGCACCAGGTTACAAACATAAAAAGAATTATGAGAATCGGTTCACCCTATCGAAAGTTATGAGGTAACAAACATAAAAAAAATACGGTCGAATTGAGTACCTCCTCGTTTTTGGAAGTCGGTAGAAAACGACACGATCCGAGCACATTTAAGAAAATTTAGAATTATTTTCAAAATGGCTTGCTGTATGATTTGATAAACATTACCTGAGTCTTGAGTAGGGAGTCAAAATCGTTAGTTTCAGGATCTGTGAGCTGTTGAATAGTGTCGCGATACTTGGTGCATTCTCGCATCAGGTTCTGTTCGCGTTCCCTCAACAACTCTAGCTGACGGTCCTTTTCGGAAAGGAGACGGCGGGTCACGTCGTTCATTGTCACCTAGCCCCAAGGAGAAATTGCAGGTGAGAAAGAAACAATAAGGCAATTTTATTATATCAAGTTACAAGCAGAGTTCATAGTACAAGTATGTGTAATGTTTATACACTATAGTCTGACCGCAACCGCTGTACCGCGCCTTAGGAATGTGCGCGGTGAGGTGCAGGAGTTCGCCCGAGTATTCGTTGCCACGGATTACAATATAGTTACTAAGGTTTTTCCACTCCTCACCACGTCTATCACACCTAAGGCGCGGTACAGCGGTTGCGGTCAGACTATAATACAGTTTATGCGAAAGTAACTATCGAAAACCCAATAGCCCTATTTTATATATTACTAGCTGTGCCCCGCGGTTTTACCCGCGTGGTGATGGATGATAATGATTATGAATCATAATATATAGCCTAAATTCGTCAGGGATAATGTAGGGCTATAATGATGAAATATTTTTTCAAATCAGTTCAGTAGTTTCGGAGCCTATTCAATTCAAACAAAACTGTTTATATTATATGATTAGAAGTATAGATAAGTCATATTCCTTTCTTTAGCATCAGCGTAATTTGATAGTCCTCCATTGCCCCGATTATCACAAACTCAGGTGTCGAAACTGATTCTATGGTGAAAAATACTGATTTTACTGACTGCAAGCACCTAAAATACTGACCATTTACTGAACAAACTTCGAGAGTTACTGACCCTTCATCGACCAATTTGCAAAATTCAAATGCATGTGTTGCTGTTAGTCATGTAATAGTTGAAAGTTAAATGCTAGTCATTCTATTAAACATTCTCAAACTTGTAAGCAATAAACATATTAATGTTTGGTCTCTTTTATAGAGAGATACAAAAAATATAATAATGAGTAAGGACCTTTCCTTATTCATTCAATTTTTTTGACTCAAAAATCTTATATAAAATGAGCCCTTACTTTATATTATTCACATACAACGCAACTTCAACACTTCACTCTACAAAATCGCCTCTTTTATGGAAACATGGCCTTGAAATACTGACTTTACTGACTATTTCTCGTAAAAACTGACTTTTACTGACCAGTGTTAAAAAAACTGTCTTTTACTGACTTTGCTGACCATTTTTGACCCCTGCAAATTCATAAGTAGGCATACATTCAGCACATAGAATACATATTTTTCTTTGATTCTGATTTGTGTCTATGAACATAATAAGATGATTCCTCATGTCGCGGGAAGCATGGACACACACAATAACACATCACAACATCAAAGAAAGAACGAACAAACATTTATGCTCATCACACAATTATTTAATTTATTACTTCTGTCCACTTTACATTTTTGGAATATTCTGATGTCGATTAAAAAAATCAAATGGGATGAGGTTACAATGCAACTAGTCGTTATTGTGAGGTGGGGAGAATGTCGGCTGAAGAAAATAAAATTCATGTAAGTATACTCGTAATTGCAAAACATCAGTATCAATGAGGTCCATTTTGATACTGAATAAGAATTGACGCAGACGTTGCGCGTCGTTGTAGTAGACAAAACAGTTTCGTTTTAGATGTGCGACGTGTCATAGGCAAAACAATTTGTTTTTAGTTTTAATCTGTCCGAATCAGCAAGCCTCATTCGAGGCAAGTTTCATTCATAAATCTATTGTTTATTTTGTCCTGATGCGGACAGATTAAGGCAGACTTGTCTATGTGAGGAAAGTCTGTCTTAAAACTGTCGTGACTCCAATATGCGCTCAGCCTTACTATCCTTTGTAGATGTCAATGTCAAGTTGTTTCCTGAGAAAGCCATGTGGTGGCACTGCTCGTACCATCTGTACTCTATGGTTCGTGTGTACCACTTTTACTTGTAACGGCGGTCGGTTGTGATTTAGTACAGAAAAAAAAATATCTAAATAAATCTCTAAATTTAAGACTGAAGAATTTTATTGCTAGCATAGCTCCTAGCCGTCTTAGTTCCGACAGCGATTACAATTTGATTACAGAAAAACTTACCTGCTTTTCAATATCGAACTTGGACTTCAGAGAACCAGTCTCAGATTCAAATTTACATCTCCAGTCCTCTTCACACTTCTCCACCGCCAGCCTGACCGCTTGTTCTTTTTCCATCTCTGCGTTTTCCTTGGTTTGCATCACGATGGCGTTGTGACTGGTTATTTCTATCATGTCTGTGCGCTCTATCTTCTCCAGGCTAGATTCGGAAGGAGAACGGTCCATGTTGGTTAGGGCTACTAAACGGAACCTATGGGAAACATTTATAGCAAGCATTAGTTATTTGACTTCTTAGTTTTTAAATAAAGAGTAGCTAAGGAAGATCGCGTTTGCCTCAAGTAGATATCGTCCAGGAATGTACTTCTATCATATCTATCAATACGTCGCAAAACAGTAATGCTCGCATATCTGTGTGGCCGAGCAGGAAAATCTGCTTAAGTGTAACGTTATCGTATCGTTTACTTACTTTACTAGATAAATGAAAGTTTATACTAAATACGTTAACGGTGCGATTACGTTACACTTAAACAGATATTCGTGCTCGGCCCACTGAAGAAGTTTACATTCAAATTGTAGGCCCATGATAAAAATATAGACTTTTCTTTTGGACCTTATTAATCCAATCCATCCCATTAAAACAAAACACACTTTCGGTTACCAAATTTTAAGTGTTAGTGGGGTATAACAATGCTAATACTCTCATGGCTCTGTATATAACCTTTGCATTACAAGACACGTCTACGTAATTGGTTATGTTTCTCATTATCTGTTTTGAATTATGTTACCACAAGAGATCTTTATGCCAATTGTGTAATTGTTATATATAGAGGTATAAGAGTAATGTGATTGTTATACCTACTATACCACTTAAAATCTGGTAGCGATGTCGCTTGTACCGATAATAATCTATTGCGAAATAGTGATATATTGTTGATATAAATGAATAGGGGTGGACAGATTCCATATAAATACATCCGTAATTATTATGTACTCGTACTTTAAATTGTCCGTTACAAAATATAGTAGATACAATAATATAACGTCACGATGTGATATTAATATCATGCAAAACACTTAAAAAAAACTACATGGGATTAAATTAAAAATTATAACACGTCGTAACATCCACGAGTAACTTAAACCAATGACAGGGATTAATAGGTTCTTTAAGCATAAGCCAATTAGTACTAAAACTATTAAAACAAATGTTGACTTTAGCTGCAATGAACTAACCTCGACCGCAAAGACTCGATCTCAGCTTTGTAATCCAAATGCATCTTCTCTTGCAAATCTTTGAGTTCCTTTTGTTTCAACACTTCAGCATCTTCTAATTTCTTTTCAAACTCCTTTATCTCTTCTTTTGTTTTTTCAACTAACTCTTTTGTACATTGGTGGTCTTGTTCTAATCTCTCTATCGCTTTTTGATGTTCTACTTTTAAATTTTCTTTCTCCATCTTTAATGTTGTGATGATATTGTCTTTCTCCGTGAGAGTTGCTTTCATATCGCTCAGTTCTAACTCATGGTCTACTGTGAGCCTTTGAGTTTCCTCACGGAATTTTATTGCTATTTCTGCGCTTTTGCTCTCCCATTCTTTCAAAATCTCCAAGCATTTGGTATTTATAAAATTCTTCTGCTCGTTGACCTCGTTTTTAAGCTTAACTAATTCTTCCATTATAAATACAATATTTAATTTACACGCATCGTAAACTTTCAACAGGAACTGTTGTAGATTTTCTATGTTTATTCTATGAGTGTCCATGTTGTCCTGAAAAATTAATAAATACTAAGAAATAGCCAAACGAGAATCTGTTAAGAAAATTATAATAAAATGCACAAAAGCATATGCAACTATTCTAGGTAATGCAGAAATGTAGGTAAACAATACAGGTTATAATAGAGTATGCAAAAATAAAACTCTACAGCTGAATAAGGGGCCGGTGAAGACAGGAGCAACATAATAATGAATACTATGCAACCATTTTGGTAAGACCTCTAATCCTAAAGATCATAATGGCTTATTAATCTAATCTACTTGCGCTAGTCAAAAACCTCACAATATCTATAGCTTAAAACGATCAAGAGCATTTGGTTTTCATCGGCATCTAAAGATAATGACACAAAGCCCATTTTACCATTATCCATTATAATACTAAGTAGCTTTGAGTAATTTGTATATTAAGTTTGTAAACAACAATAAAAAACAGACTTTTTTTATAATAACATTGAATGACATATCGATTGACGGAGCTCGCATTTAGTTTTATTTGTATGTCGATAGAGTCAGTACAAAAATTCAACATATCAATAAAGGTTTAGTAAGTACCTACTACTGATTCAAGCCAAATCTTCGATCACAATCAATCCATACAGTATCAGAGGTCTCATAAAATGATTAAATAACAGGGTGTAAACCTGTCCGTCAGCCCGGCCCCATTCCAAGCTCGCAGGTAGAGACTCTTCGATGTAAATGTCTGAGTTCTCGAACTCATCGTTTAGAGGGCTCTCCGCTTCCAATATAACGGGTAGAGTGCGCACCTCGGTCACAGTGGATACAGCCATCGTTTCTGGTATGCATATTATAGACACGTCGACTTTGTCCTTTTGTAAACCACTTTGTCCGCTTAGCCTTTCGAAATCTCCCGTCTCCATCTCCGATTCGAAATCTCTGCAAACAATTTAGTGTTTTATTTATCAGCTCGATAATCTATCTTTACAGGAAAATAAAATTGAAGTGTCTGTTAAAATTCCAAATTAACAGCTTTTCACTAAATGCATGTAAAAGTATACGGAACTTACGTAAGATATAAATTTTTTAAATTTTTAGATTTCTGTTTGTTCCGGCTACTCTCTGAAACGTCTGCACCGATTTTAACGGGAATTTGGCAGATAGCTGATGTTATAAGCAGTAACTTTAGCTTTTTATTTTTTTAGCCTTAATTTTATTTTAGTTTCTTTTATATATAAAAATGTATGTCTGTCTGTTACCTTATCACGACTAAACGGCTGAACGGATCGCAATTAAATTTGGCAAGGTTATAGATTTTATCCCAGGGAAGCACAAATTATACTTTTCATCATCATCATCATCATCCATCACCATGCGGGTGCAACCGCGAGGCGCAGCTAATACTTCATATTATTGAGAAATGTCTTAACTAATGTTCACTTACTTATCAAAGTCTACTTGGACGTTTGCATCTTTTTCTTCAGCTTCTGATGAGTTTACCCTGGAAATAACAATATTGTTCTGTTAACAAGGATGCGACATTCATTCTATTCTTTTCCTAGTACAATAGTCCTACATTGTTGGTAAAGGACACCCCGCGATATAGTTATCGCAGCTAGATCTTTACTAGAGACAAGGTAAGATAGTTGTAAAAATCATTTTATCGACTCTACAAGTTTATCGCGAGATCCATGCTCGCACGGCTGTTTCGTCTTGATAAAGATATATAGAATAAACTGATAAGATATAGATAAGAATGGAACTGAAATAAAACCTAGATTTCTTGAAGATGAACTCCAAATATAATGAGTTACAGCCACTTTTGATATGACACTCACTTTGGTCTTGCAGTCCCAACACCATTTTTATCATCGATCATACCAGACGAAATTTAATAAAAAATAAACCTTACGTCCAATAAATTACACAACACTCACCTCTGCTGAAAAAACCGTACAGTCGCATCCATATCGTATTTGGGAACTTCCTCAGTCAACTCCGGAAACTCTTTGGCAATATACTCGATATCCGTATCCGCAAGTTCCGGTAACCTCGCGTCGAAAACTGGCGGCGCTTGAGTCGCAAATGGCGGCGGTAGCTCTGTCATGCCCGGAAACAAACTTTTGAGGAAATGTCCCTCGAAAAGAGAATTGAACTCTTGCCGTCGACACACTTCCTCTTCGTGTAACTTCAGAAGTTTCTCGGCTAAGTCTGTTGCCCACTGCAATCAAATAAAATATATAAAAACTTACTTTGCACTCATCAAGTACTTAGTTAACGTACAAAGAAACGAAGCAGTCGCAGCGGTGCTTGACTTGGCGATCTTAACCAATCAACAAGTTAAGCAACACTTGCTGCGGTCAGTTGGATGGGTGACCGCTAGTGGCATTATTCAACTGAGCGCATCCGTGCTTCGGAGGGCATGTTAAGCCGTCGGTTCCGGTTTTTGTCTTAAGACAACAGTCGTTAGGCTACGTCGAAGGCCTTCGGGCGGCCTGAAATCTTCGACATGGGTTGGCCCCAAGCCGCACTGCGCCTGCGTGGTGGATAGCCTCAACTCCTCTCTCTCTCTCTCTGAGTAAGGCTCGAGCAGTGGGAACATAATGGCGTCAATGAGTTCAGCAGGGCAATTACGTATCTTAGATGCAATTAAATGTTGATTAACATCGAAGTAAATGGCGGCATTACTTCACTTTTGACAGCTCAGTCAGTAACTTACAAACACTTCTACTTTCTAAAGTTGTCAAAACTGACATAAAGTCGCCGTTTTTCAGGATTTCAATCAAAAAAGCAATTACGTAATTGCCTAGTAGGTCAATTTGATCACTGAAATTAAATTTTTCAAGGTTGCTACGACCAACAGTTCCTCGCTTTGTTGTTGGTAGGTGTTGGTAGTAGTAACCTTGACAACAATATTTCTTAACTATTGCGCTTTTCTTTGTGATTGTACCTTAAGATGCGCGTATGAGAATGTCCTCCGCCGCTTGACTTCGTGCACCGCTCGGACGTAAACAGCGGGAGCGGCGTGCAACTGTGACACGATGCCAAAGTATCGCGACAGCCGGTTGAAGCATTGGAACGACAACATTGCGTGCGCGTCCTGAACCGACATCGAGTTCTCGATCATAAGGACGGCTCTGGAAACAAAGTTCAATTAAAATATTGCAATTTTATTATAAAAACTAACGTGGTTTTCACTCATTATTAATTAGAAATACGGGATTACTCACGTAATATTTATCGGATCGGATTTATCGGATGACGTCTCGCCTAGCACAGTGCTAGGCGAGACGTCATCGACGCGGGCGTCCCGAACACTCCTTGAAAAAGGCCACCGAATGTGATTGAAACTATAGACGGACCTATCCGATAAATATTACGTAAGTAATCCCGTATTTCTAATTAATAATAAAATATTGCAGTCTACAAAGTAGGTAAGATGCGAATTGGATATAATATTACAATTAATTGTAGAGAGAGTGAGGAGGTAGCAAAATAAAGAGTGAGGAGGAGCTTTCAACATTTTAATATTTGAATACTTGGATTTTCAAAACATTTTCATATCAGTAAACATTGCTCACACAGACATCACTACACTGCCGCTATATGTTAGTATAGTCTATTTTTAAATATAATAGATTACATGTGCATCATCTCTAATATGGCACTAATACCACAACTGTAGTAACTAATAATTAATAGATTTACATACACATTTTTTTCAATATCAGCTTTAAAGTTGGATATTTAACTATTCCACATCCTCTCATACGGATGTCGTACAACAAACTCAAGAATAGTCTACAATCAGTAAGCTCACCCCTTTTAACACAAGACAGATCTTCCGTTATGAGACCAAGCATATTACGAGAAATGTATTCGTTTTTATTCCTGGTTTCAGTATAAATAATATATACTTAATAAGGGACAACATCCACACAAGATATTCAGGTCCCAAACTAGGCAGACCCTGTACTTTGGTAACCTGATGTCTGGTATACATACTCGTATACATATACACACCCAGACACAGGTCAAACAGACATGTAGATGCACACAAATGTTAGACCTGTCCGGGGTTCGAACTCGGGACCAGTGGCTCAGAAGGAAACCAACTGCGCCAACCGGCCTGTCATCAAATTTGCTTAGGGGGCGTTCATAAATTACGTGAGTTGTTTACGTTCTTACGTTCGTGAGAGGGAGGGTCTCGGCAAATATCACGCAATTTTTTTCTGATTTAAACAAAATAAATACTATTTTGGTCCATTTAATTTTTTTTTCCTTTTACAATAACAATCCAACGCGTTTACGTAAGAAACCCACATTTAGAAAAATCTCACGTGAGATTGAGAGATGGGGGAGGGGTTTGAATAAAAACTCACGACATCTCACCAAGGGGGGAGGGTGAGACAGAAAATTTTAAAAAACACCTCACGTAATTTATGGACGCCCCCTTATGGCATCTGATAAACCAGTAACATGTTAACGGCCGGTTCCTATATCCTATCTTTATTTAATATTAAAACCGACTTTACTCACGTAATTAGCCGACGTTATCGATCTAGGTTTCGTGTATGTCCGATGCCCATCCTCACGGGAATTTTCAAACTAAAATATATCCTATCTATCAACATTTTACCCTACTACATAGAAATTTAACATAAAATTCATACATATATCGTAAATTTCTATCCCTAGTACAGAAAATTATCAATAGGATATGTTAACCAACAGTATTTGTATTGAACAAAACTTTATAAAGTACTTACTCTAATCTTGCCTTCAAAATGTGCGACAGTTCATCCTTAGACTTCGCTATACGTCGTCTAATGTCGAACAACAGCTGGTGGCCTTTGAGCAGTTTCTTCAATTGACACCAATGGGATTGCACCAATGTGGGTAGGACGGACGGATCGCATGTAGAATTTAGGCGTTCCCGATACTGGAAAAATAAAATCACAGAAGCTGAATATCATATTCATATTCATATTCATATTCATTTATTCATATTTATCCATACACGTCAAAATTAAAATAATAAAATAATAATGAAAAAATAGTTAAACATATGTAAATTAAGAATTTAAATGTGATCAATTTTCTACTTACACACTCGCAGACAAAAATAGCAATGTAGATTATATGCGAGTGCCTATTTATTTCATACTTATAAACTCTTCATAACTATAAAACGCCTGATTGATAAGCCAACGTTTTAACCTTGATTTGAACGAACCCAAACTTTTAGCTGCGGTTCTATCTTCGGATAACTTATTGTAGACCGCTGGACCCATGACATGTGCCAACCTGTTAGACTTGGCCAGTGATCGCTCCACCACAGCAAGCTTCCCTTTTCGTCGGGTTGGGTATTGGTGAGATTCACCGACTTTTCTATACGATTCCAGGTTAGTACGCGTATAGATAGCCACTTGTAAAATCACACATGCAAGGTACTATTCTACAGCAATACAGTAGCAGAACGTAACAGCAGGGATATGGAAACTTGCCACGAATGATACTCGAGTAAAACTTAGTACGCCTCTGTCAAGAAACCGAACCGTTTATAAATGTCATCGGATCAAGAGCAGTCTAAGCGTATTCTTCAAACCCACTTCTTGGAATATCAACTAGATAATGAAGAACACTGAAAAACAAATACTGCAAAACTCTTTAAAGGGGACTGTACTTTTGCAGATTCTATAATATCGAGGAAGCATGAATATATTATGAGCCATAATTATTTAACCCGTCCGAATCAGCAACTCTCATTCCAGGCAAGTTTCATTCATAAATCTATTGTTATTTTTTGTCCTGATGCGGACGAGTTAAAGATGCAGAAAAGTGAGACTTTCAGGCCAATCAACCTCAGTTCCTTCCTCAACGCGCTAACATCATGTGTACAAGCTAACCGGGTAAGATATTGCCAGAAACAGTTTCATTTTCCATCCCTTTCAAAAGGACGCGCGATTCCAGACCTTCTTTTAAAACTCACGAGCAATGTAATTGATTGCCCAGAACTCATGAATGAAATGAAACTTATTGTTCCACTCAATACAACCAGATTTCATGCACCACTGAACGCTCCTGTAGTATCAACTAATTATAGGCAGAACTGTTACCTATTGCGAGCGAGCAATAACTAATACAATAAGCAAGCGAACTGATCTTGACCTTTTCTACACCAGTGCTTCATCAGCGAGGCGACGGCTGAGCAGCGCGATAGCGGGATTTAATTACAAAACTTTTTTTTAAATATCTTAGAATTAACGTTAGAAGCGGGATATTTACCATGTATTGTATTATAGTGAGCTCTCGATAAAACATATATGATGATAAATACAATACATATAGTAAATATCCCGTTTCTAACGTTAATTCTTGCATTAGTGACCATGTCAGTTTAAAAACTTATAATTTGCTATCTTAAGTCATCTCTGAACTATTCTACTCTATTTTATTCTAGTGTTTACACATGCTTAACGTTTATTTTATTGTATAATCGTATAAAGCTGTAATTTGCTTTCTAATTTATTTTAGCGCATATTGTTGTTGTGTAAAAGCTGTTGGTTTTCCAATTAATAAAAATATAAATAAGATAATTACTGACCTGAATAAGTGACGCGGCCTGATCGTGCTGGTCCCTCTCTAATTTTTTCACATCGTTCAACAGCTGGTCGAGGCCATACAACCGATCCTCAATACCTTTGATTTGCTTTAAACCATGGTTATTGGCATACTCTAGTATATTGTACAATTCAGCTTCCCTCTCTTTTAGAGGCTCAGCATCAATCTGGGAAGAAATATAAATAGTAGAACATATTTAATGTTTTTATCTTGATGTAGCTTCAACATATAATTTGAACTTGTTTTGGTGCATCATCATCTCTGCCGTAGGACGTCCACTGCTGAACATGAGCTTTGTTAGAGATAACAAATGTGTAAGATGTATATACCTGAAAATATTCCTATGGTAACAACTGACTTATAAAGCATAGAACCGAAGTTATAGAATGACCACTAGCACCACAAACGTGTTCAAAGTCGTGATACCACAACTATTAAACTGTCGCTTTATAATAAATTGAACAGTAACGTGTCACTAGAAATCAATGTTGTTGATTTAAAAACAACCTACCAGTACTATCTCAGCAGTCGAGTGTTACTGTTAAAGATCTAATTCTTAGAAGTAATAGCAACTTCCAGGAAATTTCCGTAATTTTCTTTTACTTTAACACCATTAACAAAACAATATGGCAGCTGCCTTTATGCACAAAACCATAAGGTTTTGTGCGCAATTTCCATAATTTGATGATGTATAAGAGGATTATAAGCTTTTTCTTAGGTTTTTATCTCGAAATGGTACTTATTCACGAAAACAATACAATAGCACACGCACACCTGCGAAAGTTTAAGAGATATGGTATCGACGCCCATTGTTTTTTTTACTAGCCTACTGATAACAAAAAAAATATTCCTATGTAAAAATGATTTCTAGGTGCTTATTTGTATTAAAAAAACATCTAATAAACCGAAATGTATTTTATATTTGAACAGTTAACGTTTATGTTCAGTCCTGATATGGGTTTTTTACTGCAGTACACCGGTGTACCAGCGCAGCTTTATGCAGTGTATAGATTTTGCCACCGGTGTACCGGCGCGGGTTTATAGGTTAAGGCCTGGTAACGGCTAGGACATTTTTTCAATCATCACTGATCATCCACACCTACTTAAATACCCCTTGTACACGTGGGTATAAATGGAATCATTTCCAATAATACATGAATGGAAACATTTTAGTGCATATGCCAATGAGTGTAACCTAAAAACACACATTGATAAAGACTTAATGTAATTTCAGATAAAACAACTTCAACAAACCATATTGAAATCTTTATTACCCAATTGACATATTTATTACCCAGGAGATTCATGTTATAAATTTAAGTAAATCACCATCTCAGCCGTAAGACGTCCACTGCTGAACATAGGCCTCCCCCACAAATTTCCAAAAGGACCGGTTGAAAGCGGCCTGCATCCAACGTCATCCTGCTAACTTTATCAGGTTGTCAGTTCACCTTGTCGGTAGACGACCTACGCTACGCTTGCCAGTCCGTGGTCTCCACTCTAGAACCTTCCGGCCCCATCGACCATCTGTTCTGCGTGCTATGTGGCCTGCCCACTGCCACTTCAACTGGCTTATCTTCTGGGCTATGTCGGTGACTTTAGTTCGTCTACGGATCTCCTCATTTCTGATTCGATCACGTAGGGAAACCCCGAGCATAGCCCTCTCCATAGCTCGTTGTGCGACTTTGAGCTTGCTTATGAGGCCTATAGTAAGAGACCATGGTCGAAGGTGGTATGACGCTTGACACAGTATAGCGACTGGCTCTTAAGGACTGCTGCCACACTGTTAGGTGCTTAGCGTCAGATTTTCAAACTTGAAGGTGGTAGGTAGCCAGGCGGACACTTGAAGTGCCCTACTACCATGCTGTGGATTTCATCACGATGTTACCTTCACTGTAATCTCAAGCCCGAGTTGGGAATCGATCCCGTGACCGTCTAAACGAGGGGCGACCTTTGCTACATGGCTATCATCGCTGCGAATTCATCGATTTCAAGCATTACACTTACGAGTACATACATAAGTGATTGACGCCAACGTAGGAGTTTGCAACAGTGTCCTGGCTTCTCCCACTTTAGCAGAGGCCAGAAATCTTATTAGATTATACATTTTTGGATGATGTCATAGTAGTTGGTCTTATTATGTTTATCTTTACGGGGGGTGACACTGTCAAAATGATGACAAAACTCCCATAAAAACTTAAGATTAAAAAAAATAAAAAATGTTTTTGTTCAACTTACCAGAGCCAATCCCTTCTGACAGTAGTCCAATATATCCTGCAGGGAGGCCTTGTTTCCTTGAGCGAGGATCCAATGCAGCAAAGTGGGTTCATCTTTGCTGTCGTACGAATGTGCCTTAAACGTAACTCCTTCGTCAGACTCCTCGATTTGTGGCATCGCTTCAGATGAATGAGCCGTCTCTTTGCTTGTTGACGCATCTTTTTGTTCAAACACTAGTACGTGTGAAAGGGAAATGGGTGTGATTACGTGACATTTTTTTATTCCGTATTTATTTAGAGGGCTTTTATCTACATTGGTCGCAGCCATGCCAGCCCCATTGGTACATTCATATGATACACTTAACCACTTAAAATTTTTAACACAATCTGAAAAGTGTACTGGCAGTGTCAGATGATGGTTCTGCCAGAACAATTTGGACTAGACTTACATCAAATGTGATGCAGGCATGAGCAGACAAGATCTGCGTAAAGAATTGAACGGAATTTCCTGTCAAATCTATATGTATTCTATTAGAGATTTGAATTCGGGCGTAACTATATAATATCAAAGATTAACAGTTATACACAAAAAAACGAATCACTGACTAGTTTTCTTGCACAGTTTAAGCAACAACGAAATTAAACTTTAGCACACTTCAATTCTGTACAATACTTGTTCGTTTATTGTATGTTCTAACTCACCAAAAATGATATGCAAAGCTGCAGCAAAACTATATATAAATATACCAAAAAGGATGACGTTACATGCGGTTTTTTTGCGAACAGTGCTCATAAAAATAAAACCGGCTTGGTAGATCCTCGAAACTGAATTGAAATTAATTTAAAATGATTGATTGATCATCTAGTTAATTATTTAAAGAGCATTTCCTATGGCATGGCTGTATGGCTTATGCTGTGAGTAAATTAATGAATTTCCTCTCTTCATACTTAGTTGAAGGCATCTAGTGCTAATCCGTATCGATTGTTATAACATCTCAGAGCCACAAGGCTCTATACCTATAAGACAGTCTCGAAGCGGTAGTGTGCAAGAACTACCGTTTAAGGTCAAGGGCATTGCAGTAAATAAAAGAATAGGGCGAACGACTCTAAAAACAATATCTTAGGAGTGCAATATTTTTCTTAGGCATGGTGGTAGGCAGTTGCCGGACTGTACTACTGTCCCTTTGATCTTCAAACATATTCTTATCGTCATAAGCTTACCATCTTCTTCAGAAAACTTGAAAGCTTCTACCCCGAAGTCCTGGTTTTGCTTTTCAGAGCTGCTATCTAGCGGTTGGCTAACCCTGTACGGTTGGCCTTCGAAATCAGTCTCTTCGAACACGTCGAATGCTGAAAATCTATGCGCTTCGGCTATGAGCTGAAGAGCGGGCAAGATCGGTATGTTGCCGAGAGATTCTAGTACGCCATTCAGTCTGAAAATAAACAAGGAATTTCCTTAATAATTCCAAATCTAAAGTTTATCAATATAGACGGGATCCCTGATGCGTTTCTAAAGTCGCCAGAGAGAATAATTTATCTTTGAGGAAAGAAACACGTTATTTGGTATTTTAACTGTAGACCTAGCAATTACATAAGTACGTGATTCACTATAATCGAAGATTAATATATGCAGAAAGTTTAAATATTGACGAACGAAAACAACAGGTTTTTAATTTTTTATTTTATTTCAATACAGATTTCTGTTCAATCAAGACAAATCGATTTGGTCTAGTCGATTAAGGTCCTACTACGATGTTTTTACAGCGCTTCCAATTAATGAAACTAAAAATATAAAACTTTTGAATTATTTCCTTGTTTTTCTATAATCTGTCCGCATCATTACTCCGCTTAGTATTTGATTTTCTTACACATCACACCATATTAATTAAATTAATAACTAAGATTTAATGTTGTGTTAATGAATCGATTCAATTTTGTTTTCTTGATCTTCTATTGTATCATTAACTGTACTGTCTCCTGGTAGCTTCGCACCAGAGTCCCAAGATACAACCCTTGTGCTTAGTTTGGGGCTCACTGATATACTTTTTTGATTTTGTACAATGTGTTCTATGTTAGTTAAGTTTTTTACAGTAAGCTGTTCATATTGTGTATCTTTTACTCTGGGTAAATAAATTTATCTTATCTTTATCTTATCTGATCAGGACAAAAAATAACAATAGATTTATGAATGAAACTTGCCTCGAATGAGGCTTGCTGATTCAGACAGATTAATACAACTTGTCGCCATGAAAAGCAATTGCGTTGCTAGTGTTCCATGGGGCACATTGTAATTGTGATATTATTGTCAGATTACAAAAGCATATCTTATTTTCCAAAATGTAATGCGCCCATGCCATGACCCAATATTGCTTTATTTACTCTTATAAAACTAATGCTCTCTGATGTGACATGCAATCTGCAGTAGACCTGATTAATAAAGCACGCGCTTTACCTCTTAGTGCTGGCACTAATAAGACTGCAACGAGTATTATGAATAGAAGTTATAAGAATTCCCTTATCTCAATTGCCTAAATTATTCATACAATTCTGCTCTTATCGCATTACCTGGATAAATGTTTCCGTCGGAGATTTAAATGGATATAGATGGGGATTTTATTTGTTCGTAGATAAGTGTAACTCATTATTTAAAAGTATTAGATCAGCTGTTTATTTAAGCTTTGTGTAAATATTAAAAGACGGTCTGTTTTCAAGTTAAATCATAACCTACTCTACCGCAGTCAGGTTTAATTATGTATGTTCTACGGAAAATGTGCAAATAAAAGTTTCTTTTTATGAATAATTATATCGCTTAATATTTGAAATTACTTGATTCATCAAACCACCGCAAAGAGACTATATTATGGAACTTAATTCTAATTCTTATTCTATGATTCTAAAATTCTTAACAAATCGGGCCTTATAAAATAGCATGAACGTTAATTCATAAGATGACTAGCAAACCCTGCGAACTCCGTTTCGCCACCAGATGGCTTCGTTTTATGTAACATTTCGTTTGGCGCCATCTACTTAAAATATTGGTTTGTAGTACATGCTATGTATCAGAGATGGCGCTGTATGTGAAAAAAGATTTTCCCGCTTTTCTTTTTAAATTTTTCCTGAATTTTCTTTACTATAAACCTCACGGAGCCCGAGACCTTTCCAACGAATGCAAAACCGTGGAAATCGGTTCGTGCGTTCTGGAGTTATAGCGTCAGGAAGGAAAACCCGACTTATTTTTATATAGTAGATTATATAGTAGATTGGTATATCATGGTAATACTTATAGCACAGGAGAACCTACTGTAAAGCATTGTTGTTAAACCCTTGAAGTAGCTTAATAATAAAAATAGTTTGGCACCAAATGGAACGGAAAAAGCGCGCGAAAATTCACTATTTAAAATATTAGCGCGCGCCGCGACAGTTTGCAAGAATAAAATCGTAGTAAAAACAGCTATTTGTTCTATTTCATATCTGTAAACGGCGTAAATTTACACTAGTTACCCAGTACATCTTCTTTGATTCTATTTATATATTATCTGTTTCTTTTTAGTCAAATTATAGCGGTAAAGTCAACCTAAAAAATATATAAAAACTCGAACCGCGACAAAACAAATAACAAACGAAATAAATTCTACAAAGACCAATTTTATCTCTCAAGCAGGTGTAAAAGGAGTATACGAGGGTGAATCAAAAAATTCTTGGAATCAATATTAAAAAATGCAAAGATTTAAATAATAATATTTTATTTTTCTACATAATCTCCCTCCAATGCAATGCATTTAGAATAACGCGTTTCTAACTTCCTTATTCCTTGTGAAAAAAAACATATTTTCTTGACTCTCGAAAAAGTCCTCTACGGCAGCTATAACCGCGTCATTATCGTGAAATTTTGTTCCACGAATTTCCTCTTTTAATTTTGGAAATAAGTGAAAATCACTTGGGGCTAAGTCCGGAGAATATGGTGGGTGGTCAAGGAGATTGAAGCCAGCACAGCGGATTGCGTTGAGCGCAACTTCCGATCGATGAGCAGGAGCGTTATCTTGAAGGAACAACACGCCCAACGACAGTTTTCCACGACGTTTTTCTTTAATCGCTTCACGCACTTTCGGGATTAAATTTGCATAATAGGGTCCAGTAATCGTCTGGCCTTTTGGCATGTAATCAATAAAAAGGATTCCTTCACTATCCCAGAACACAGAGGCCATAACTTTGCCAGCGGTAGGAGCAACTCGAAATTTCTTAATGGATGGAGAGGATGGTCGTTTCCAAGACATGCTTTGTCTTTTAGTTTCAGGATCAAAATGGTGGACCCACGTTTCATCCATGGTGACAAGACGACGGCAAAAATTATCCGAATCACGCTGGAACATTTCGAGATTACGCTTGGAAATTTCCAAACGTCGCTTTTTGTTTTCGTCGGTTAACATTCGTGGCACCCATCTTGCAGACACTTTTTTGAACCCCAGTGAATCAATTAAAATGGATTGAACGCTACCAAAAGATATCTTTAGGATCTCAGCTATACGTTTTATAGTCATTCTGCTGTCTTCCAAAACCAGATTCTCAACCTTTTTGACATTTTCTTCTGTAACGGAGGCTGAAGGCCGCCCAGAACGCGGGTCATCTTTACAGCTTGATCTACCTCTTTTAAATTCAGCCACCCAGTACGCAACCGTAGAATAGGGTACAGCATCACCCCCTAATGTCTGCTGAATGTCCAAAAAAATTTCCTTCGTAGACATTTTTTTCAAACTGAGATATTTTATCACCGCACGTAACTCACTTTTATCCATAATTTTGACTTTTTAGCAACTCGTTGCACAAAAAAATTTATTACATGCGAACGAACTGACAAAAACAAGTGACAGTCTGCATAAATATAGTGTGATAGACACTCTTTAATTTGAATATCGAACTTGATCCAAAAAGGTTTCATATATATGCACTTCTAAGAACTTTTTGATTCACCCTCGTACATTCAATCACAACGATATAATAGACTTTGAAAACCTACACTACATATTTTATAAATTGTCCTTAATAAATCCGCAAATTGCCATACACTTATACTCTAACGCTAACCAAATAGAGATGAAAATCGTAGTCCCACACGTTATCAAAACAATATGGCAGCTGCCTTTATCAAATTATGGGAATTACTAACAAAACCATTATATAAGAGGATTATAAGCTTTTTCTTAGGTTCCTCAAAATGGTTTCAAATCACAAAGCCTCAAATTCACGAAAACAATACACTCGCACACGCGCACCTGCGAAAGTTTGGGAGATATGTTATCGACGCCCATTGTTTTTTTACTAGCCTACTGATAACCAATAAATTTGAAATTTCTATGTAAAAATGATTTCTAGGTGCTTATTAGTATTTTAAAAATATCTAATAAACCGAAATGTATTATATATTTGAACAGTTAACG
This sequence comes from Selenia dentaria, assembly GCA_917880725.1. Classification (NCBI taxonomy): domain Eukaryota; kingdom Metazoa; phylum Arthropoda; class Insecta; order Lepidoptera; family Geometridae; genus Selenia; species Selenia dentaria. The sequence continues at coordinate 7,590,241 of OU862882.1, read as the reverse complement.
TTTATCTTCAGTCCTGATATGGGTATTGACTGCGGTACACCGGTGTACCAGCGCCATTTTATGCAATGTTTAGATTTGGCCACCGGTGTACCGGCGCGGTTTTATAGAAAAAAATAGTGTATAAAAAATGCGGGGCAGTATTTGGGGACTGACGATAAAAGTGAACTAAGCAACTTACGAATACATATATATACACAGTATACATATAACTTCTGGGAAGCGTGCGGTGACGAGGACGCGATCACCATGTCTTTTGTTCACCCAAAAAGTGCTCAACGCGCCTAAAGAAGTGTTCACTTCAATTATTAGTATTTGTACAGATATCAGTGTTATCAGCTGCGTCTGGCGAGACGGATTGAGTACGAAACAGGAGTAGGTCACTCCACAAGGTCACAGATTCGCGACACGCAGACACATGTTGATTGCGTGATGATACTCGAAGACATTAGAATATTCATTGATTTAATTATATAACTATGTATGTATAGGTGTGTGTGTATAGTACAGTCACGAGATTGTGGTAGTGTCACGCTGTAACCCCACAGCCGAATGGGCCGGCACAACCGGGGAAGTACCACACTCCCACATAACACCGACGTCAAGTAACATAGCTTGCTATTGCGTTTCAGACGGTTTGTGGGAGTTTCCGGAGGCCAGATTCCTCCCTCCCCCCTATACTTCAACCTCCCCCTCCACCCCCACCCTTCTATCTCTTCCTTCCTATCTTCCATCCTCAAAGGTCGGCAACGCATCCTCGAGACCTATATTGGGTATTGCAGATGTCCGTGCGGGCGACGGTATCACATACCACCAGATGAGCCGCTTGCTCGTTTGCCAACCTATCCCATAAAAAAAAGAAAAAGAGCAGTAACAAATTAACGTTTCCCAAGTTTCAAATTAACGTAACTTTAAGATTTATTTTAGTATTTATTATTATTATTATTACTAAAATATTATATTTTATTTTATTATTATATATTATTTTTGTCAGCATTACATGTTTACTTATTTATAAACTCTATTTAGTGCACTTGTTTCTGAAAAATCATATATACTTAGTTAACTTAGTTACATCAATTTGAGACTTAGGAAATGTTTACTTGTTGGTGCTCGAGACTGTAGGTACGTCTAGTCTGAGAGCGCGATTAGTATATCTATCTATTATATCTAGTCTAAACTAGATATAACAGATATAAATATGATTTTGTTGTGTATTTAATCGCTTTGACGATTTCACGTATAATTTATATTAGAATTTATATATGAAGACCCGTTAACCTAGTTGGTTGTTACGCAGCCTTTGAAGTGAAGGGCCGCAGTTAAAAACCACCGTGCAAGCATGGGTCTCATGATAAACTTGTCAAGTCGATAAACTGACTTTTACAACTATCTTACCTTGTCACTAGTATGGATCTGTCTGCGATAGTTATATTGCGGGCTGTCTTTCACCGATAATTTTCGATAATTTTATCCAATCGACAGTCCATGGTCGCACTGGCCGGGGTATATATCTGAGTGATGAGCAGAATATTTGGTCGTGGTTGTTTGTGATGCTTGTGTGCGCCCATTCCTACCGCGACACATGGATACCAGTGCGGGGATATAAGTGTGTGCGAACGTAATGATAAATAACTGTATGTGAGATAGAATGATTAACAATATTTAGCGGGATAGATTGTTTTTTAGGAAATTATCGAACGACAACCGGAGTCGAACGAACTGCAGTTGCAGCGGGATAGATTGTTGAACGTTGTGAAATTGTAGGATTGCCTTCTTCTTGATGATATATCTATGTAAAGAATAGAATCGGGAAAGAGACGAACTGGTCGCAAGAAGAAATCATGGCTACGAACCTACCTATCACTACCTGATGAGTGGACAGGGATTGCGAATGCCTCTGAACTTTTTCGCCTCGCCAAGGATAAAGACGAGTACGGAAAGCTGATTGCCAACCTTCACTGATTGAAGAGGCACCGAGAGAAGAAGAAGAAAGAATAGGTACTTTTACGTTCTAAAAACCAAAAATAATTCAATACTACGTAACATACAAACAAAATACGCCTGTCGAGCTGTTCCGACTAGAAGGAAAAGTTGCACAGTTTAACGAGGTAAAAACCCTAGTAACCACATGAAAGCTGTTTAAAATAAGCACTAGAGATTATCGACAGTTATAAAGAGCCTTAATTACAGCTGGGATTCCACAACTGGTTACAAAAACAAAACATATAATTTTGACAGAGGATAGAGGTGAGCCGGTCCAAAGCCAAGGTCAGCATTACCACATGAATAAATATCAGTAGGTTAACTTTGCCCAAAACTATGTTTGTCCCAATTTTTTTTTGTTACCGAATTGTTTTTTTTTCGTCAACTGCCGCACTCAGTCACACGTTAATTAGCACTGATCATCATTATCTCGTCTTATCTACACAAAAAACGATTTAATGTTATATATAGCACAAGATCCGTGGGAAACCACCATTCACCCATCTGTTTTCCGAACGAAACGTATTTTTACTCGACTACGGCGGAGCTAAAAGGAGTTTATGTGTACGTATTATGGGGTTAATATATATATATATATATATATATATATATGTGTTCAACGGTTCTGTCATAACTTCTAAACTACTTATCATACGAGTACATTGACAATTTAATGAGGTATCGTTTGCAGGTATTTCGATTGTCTGCTTGCTATCATCTGAATATGTAATATAATACGTGTAAATTTAATAAATGATAAATACTAATAATGTGTACATCAATCGAATGAGAATATTTTTGTGTCATACTTTTTAGAGCCTGACTTTTTACCTGACCACGTCGAAACAAGAGAGAGAGTTAGGTTTTTGACCGATATGTATGTGTTCTGCATTTTGAATTTTATGGGAGAGGTACTGTGGTGCTCACTGCATCTTTGCTATAAGCATTTTTCCAGCGTAAGTGTCACTATATATTTCTTTCAATATCGTTTTTATATCGCGAATGGGTTGCATCAGTAAAAGTACTGATCAAAGAGACTCAAAACTAAGTTCTAATCTCAGGGTAGCACTAATTGCACTACCATGGTCAAGCGTTGTGCTTACCATCAGGACACGACATGCCTGTCTCTTACTTTATAGTTTTATTTAATTAACAAAATTAGGTTTATAATTGAATTTATTTGGTTTAGATAATAGTAATACAATATAAATAATTTCAATAAAGGCAGTTTTTTAATTCCAAAGCTGGCCCGCAAACGCAAGTTAACTTACTGCGTTTATTTTTACTGCAGCAATGCGGCAGACCATTTTATAGTCAAACAGGGACACGCGAGGCCTACTTTATTATTCTCAACATACTATCATATATCTAGCGAAAACAGTAGTAATAGTAAAGTAAGACAACGGGCCATGGGGAGTTAAATTAATTATGAACTACATGCGGAGATCGATATCGCTGGTGGTTGGGGGAAGCTAACTAGCTAGCTAATAAGGTAAGACTGTAGCGGGTTAACATTGCAAAGCATCATTACTCATTTTGTTATGTGTAGTTCGTACCTAAGTCAAAGTGCTTGGAGCGCGCGGACCCGAGTAAGGACGTCTTCGCTAAATAGGAGACAAAAGTGAGAAGAGGCGGTGCGGTGGGGGCGGAGGACGCTTGCATCATTACGCGAGTGCCGGTAGCGGTCAGGGTTGGCAGTTTTTAAACGACATTGTTTTCTGTTGTGTGAGCTACCAACAAAAAAGATCGATCGAAGATTTGTTCGTAGATGCGATGTTGACATCCCTACACACGTCTCGCGCAAAACCTGCGTGAATCAACACTAAGTAGGGAAGACGCTACGAAGAAATGACTTAATATTTCTTAGTATATATAGATTTAGTCTTAGACAACCTCGGCCAGGAGAGTATTGACTATTTGAAGCACTGTACCGTAATGTTTATAGAGAAAACAGTGTTGTGGAAGGTAGTGTATTATGAAATCGCTCGCGTGCAAATCACGAGAAGGGGATCGATCCTAATCAATGGCCTATCCTACTAACCCCAAGGCTATCATCCCTTTAGGCAACCATAGCCCATAACATTATTTATTTATTTTAATTTACAAAGTTTCACAGCTTATACAATTTAATATTACGTAACTAGATATTTATAAAACCACTAATGAGCCATTTTGAAACTTCATTATATAGACTTTTGTGTAACAATAAAGTAGGTAGTCATAGTCGCAAAACACTAAATTAAGACAGTAAAAATAACAATGTTTGTGGTGGATTAAAATCAGTAATTGAATATAAACGAAACAACTGGTTCAACTGAATAAATTATAAATATAGCTGTCATAACTAATAAGATGTAGTCCCACATTTAGTACCTATCTAATTGTTGAATTAGTACCTACGTAATGTGCTTCAACATTAATTATGAGTGCTGACACTAAGAGTAAAAACTATAAATCTTAATGATGGGTAATAATTCCAATATATACTTACCTAATAATACAATTAAATAGCATGTGTTATATAAATAGTGTGTGATGTGTATCGTGTAAGGGTGTGTTTGTGTGTGTGAGGGTGTATGTGTGTTTGTGTGTGTCATGAGATGAGAGATAGGGCAGCAAGGGGTATGCATTAGTTATAAAGATAAGATAGTAGGGAATCAGTTTAAGTTCATAGCTGTCAGAGACAGAAATGTCACCGCGTCGTGAAAATAGTTAACCTAACCGTTAACGTAACGAAGGTTTACATGGTGCGATCTCCCTATATCAGTAGTGTTTTAAACAGTCAGGTTTGCATCGCGGTTAAATAATATTAATTTTAAAATATCTATATACGATATATAAAGTAGTATGTAATATACTGTTTTAAACTATCACGGTTGTTCTCTAAAATTATATGATTATTAACGGGATATTTACCGTGGTAAGGTTGTGGAATGAGCTCCCGATATTTCGGCGCAGTTACATGCACCATGTTCACGGGAAGACTGTGTACTGTGAAGTCTTCCCGTGAACATGGTCCATGTAACTGCGCCGAAATATCGGGAGCTCATTCCACAACCTTACCACGGTAAATATCCCGTTAATAATCATATAATTTTAGTATGTAATATGATTTGAAATGATTCATAGGTCACTAACTTAAACATTCAAAATGTTACAAACTTTAAATTTGAAGGCTTCTTTCGTAAGAGTAAATGGGTAAAAGTAAAAGCTGTAATCTGTGGTAAAAGTATCATAAGATAGAGAGAGATTCCGTGAGCAGTAGTCATCAACTGCTCACGGAATTTCTCATCGAAGATAATATTCTCTTTAGAAACATATTTTCCGTACTTTTGCGGAGTGAGTAGCATATATACATAATATATAACTAGCTACGCCCCGCTGTAAAACAGCGTGGTGATGGACGAAGATGATGATGATGACAATATCATATGTGCTTTCCCGAGATATAATCTATAAACTTGACAAATTTAATTAGTATTCCTTCAGACGTTTAGGCATGATACGGTAACAAACAGTCAGAGACAGAGTTTTTTTTTCTAAAATAAAAGTAAGCTAAGGCCTAAGTTAGGCCTTATAACATCAGCTATCTGCCAGTAAAAGTGCCGATAAAATCAGTCCAGCCGTTTCAGAGATTAGCCAGAAAAAACAGTCGGATGAAAAACAATTTACAGACAGCCAACAAAAAAATTAAAAATTGTTTATTTATGGAATGACCGTATATACTCGTACTTTCATATGCATTTAGTGAAAAGTTGTCTCACTTCAATGTACTTGTAAATTATTTGTATAAATGTATAGAATGGGTTAGGTAAAGAAAATAATTTATATTTAAATATTAAATAATAGTAATAAAGTTTAAGTATTTCTAAATAATGCTACTTTCGGTTGGATGGTACTGTTAAACTGTCCAATAGATGTCGCTCCGTCCCCGCAAGACGGTTAGTCAAATAGAGAGTTAAAATTCGATGCTCGGACCAGAACCTCGGTGGCCTAGTTGGTCAATGGCGTCTGACACGGAGAGTCAGAAGACGCTGGTTCGAATCCCGTCCGAGGATGGAATTTTACTCTCTATAAATTTCAATGTTTGAGATCGCTAAAGCAGGTTAGTGCTTTAAAAAGTAATACTATAAAAATCACAAGGGCCGCGATGTCAATACGAAAGTTTAAGTATTTCTAAATAATGCTACTTTCGGTTGGATGGTACTGTTAAACTTTCCAATAGATGTCGCTCCGTCCCCGCAAGACGGTTAGTCAAATAGACAGTTAAAATTCGATGCTCGGACCAGAACCTCGGTGGCCTAGTTGGTCAATGGCATCTGACACGGAGTCAGAAGACGCGGGTTCGAATCCCGTCCGAGGATGGAATTTTTCTCTCTATAAATTTCAATGTTTGAGATTGCTAAAGCAGGCGTTAGTGCTTTAAAAAGTAATTCTATTTAACATTTCTTAACCTACCTTCAAATTCAATGTTAATGTGTTGTTTCCGGTGTAAAATAATTATAAATTAAGCATATAAGAACAATTACAAGAGACGCGGAACGTAGCGACATTCATTTCTTTTGTCCCCTTTACAATGGTTTTAATTAGTTTAAATAAATCGGCTGCAACCTTGGATTGCGAACAATGCTGTAATTGCATTACAGTTTGTATTTGAAACGACAACAATGATGTTCCATTTAAATTAATTAAGCCTTTTATGCATAGCATATGTGTGTTCATTTTAAGAATACTTGAAGGTATCCATTAAAGTAAAGATTATAATTTATTTATTAGAAGGATAGCAGGTAATTTGGAATGGTGTTTCTTAATGTCTAGTCACTCAGTCAGTGAAGTCAGTTTAAATGGTCAAAATCAAAAAAGTCAAAGTCTTGGCGATCTTAACCGATCAACAATATTAGGCAACGCATGCTGCGATTAGGAGTTGGATGGATGACCGCGAGTGGCATTACGAGTATTCATTGGAGCGCTTCCGTGCTTCGGAGGGCACGTTAAGCCGATGTCGGTCCCAGTTGATTGTCTTAGGACAACAGTCGTTAGACTAAGTATGTCGAAGGCCTTCAGGCGGCCTGAAATCTTTAACATGGGTTGGTCACTAGCCTAACTACCAAGCAGCCCTGGGCCCGAGTGGCGTTTATGATCCAACGTCTCTCCGAGAGTCCCAGCAGTGGGAACATGGGCTGAGTATGTTATGACGAATCGCAGAAACGAAGATATCTCGTGTTATTACACACGACCTTACGAAGCATGGGATCCGAAATTTTATCCCTGGCCAGGGTGTATTAGGTCATGCACAATAAATATTTTTATTCTTGTGTCTTGAATGTCTGTATGGGGGAAGGGGGGAATCGAGTTCTGGGACATCCCACAAACCGACCGAAACGCAATAGCAAGCTATGCTACTTCACGTCGGTGTTATGTGGGAGTGAGGTACTTCCCCGGCCGTGCCGGACCATTCGGCTGTGGGGTTACAGCGTGGCACTACTACTGATAAAACTACTTACTAGTGTAATTCTGTTGATTCTGCAAGAATCTGATTATGAAATACATTAACTAATAAAGACGGCAACGGAAAATCTTTGAGACCTTGACCCAGTGCCATTTGGAAAATGACACGCACAAGTCTATTGTAATAAAGTTGACTTTTAATTTAAGAAAATAAATTAGAACCGCTATATCCATACTAGTTAAAAATATGGTTTGGATCCGTTTGAAACAGCTTAATTTGAAGGTATTAATGACAACATCGCTGAGCAGTCTCTTCAAAAGAACCTTCCAAAAAACATATTACTGTAGTGAGGTATAGGATGAATTCCAGAGACTTATCGCTTTGTATATCAGATTGAATATAAAATAATGGAAAACATCCTTATAATGAAATATCCCTTTTTGATGCATGTTATCTTGGTGTACTCTAACACTTCATTCAAATTTATATAGATAACTCACGCGTTCAGCTTTTCATGGTACTCCTCCTTTTTTAGACGGTGCTTTTTGAACGCTTCTTTGAAATTCCGGGAACGTTCGCAGAACTCGTTGAATATATCCTCCAAATTCGCAACCACTGCGGCCCAACCCTATAAACAAAATAACTTTGTTAACAAAGTTTGTGACCGGCTCATACTATCATACCCGATATTGATGATCTTGATTATCAAGAAAAAAACCATTAAAATTTTTAATGGGGCCACAAGAGACGCACCTCTATACAAATAATAAAAGAATTACATAAATAAAAACTAAAATAAAAACTAATACATAATCAGCATTCATAAATAGTATCCCCATAGTAACTATCAGCTAATATCTCAAAAACTTTCCCCACTGCATTTTTGCTGAATTTTTGTAACTTTTTTCAGGTATCTAATTTCAAAAACAAAAACATCAACCTCTTCATGACTCCAGGGAATATATTTTAGTATTTAGCAACGGTATCAACATCTGTTCAGAAGTTTTACGTGATGCGCGAACAAACAGACAGACAACTAACAGAAAAGAAATTAAAAAAAATGTTTTAGGTTCTTAGATCTTCATCTTACCAAGATTTTTTTTCTAACTATCTCATATGTAACACGACCTAAAACCTTATATGCAAAACGTCGCTAAACCTGTTAGCAGCTCGGTCATAGACCCAAGAGCCAAGCTGACCCGACATTATACCAAAGATATCCCGGACATCAGCCTGTACGAGATTAGAATGGCCTGGAAACAGCTTAACAACAACAAGGCGCCGGGTGACGACGGTATCACATCGGAGCTTCTGAAAGCGGGTGGAACACCGGTACTTAGTCCTTCAGAAGCTCTTTAATACCGTCTTACTCGAAGGTTCAACGCCAGAAGCATAGAACAAAAGCGTGGAGGTGCTGTTCTTCAAGAAAGTTGACAACACTTTACTTAAAAATTACAGACCCATCTCGCTTTTGAGCCATGTTTATAAGCTGTTTTCGAAGGTCATTACGACCCGTCTCAGTCGCAGGTTTGATGAATTCCAGCCTCCGAAACAAGCCGGTTACCGAAAAGTCTATAGTACCATAGACCATATCCACACGCTACGGCAAGTTATACAGAAGACCGAAGAGTATAACTTGCCTCTATGTTTAGCGTTTGTGGACTATGGTGCCGTATTGACTATCAGTATATTGAAGTGCTGAAGTCGCCAACATGTCAGTCAGAGTACAGGAGCAGAGTTCGAAGGCAATCCCATTGCAAAGAGGCGTGAGACAGGGAGACGTTATATCTCCAAAACTGTTCACCGCTACATTGGAAGACGCCTGCAATCTTCTGGAATGGCAAGGACTTGGCATCGAGTACATCACTCACCTTCGATTTGCCGACGATATTGTAGTCATAGCAGAATCCATGGAAGACCTCAGTACAATGCTCGTAGGCCTCCATCGAGTTTCCCAAAAAGTAGGCCTTAGAACATGGACAAGACGAAAATTATGTCTAATGCCCATGTTGTACCGACCCCAATATCAGTTGGGAGCTCAGTTCTCTCATCTACCTGGGACAGACAGTCAAACTAGGCAGGTCCAACTACGAGAAAGAGGTCAATCATCGAATCCAACTCGGCTGGGCAGCGTTCCGGAATCTTCGCGAAGTCTTCTCGTCACAAATACCTCAGTGCCTCAAGACAAGAGTCTTCGACCAATGTGTGTTACCAGTGATGACTTATGACACTGAAATGTGGTCTCTTACTATGGGCCTCATAAGTAAACTCTAAGTTGCAAAACGAGCTATGGAGAGGGCTATGCTCGAGGTTTCTCTATGTGATCGAATCAGAAATGCGGAGATCCGTAGACGAACTAGATTAGCCAGTTGAAGTGGTAGTGGGCAGGGCACATAGCACGCAGAACAGATGGCCGATGGGCCCGAAAGGTTCTGGAGTGAAGACCACAGACCGGCAAGCGCAGCGTAGGTCGTCCACGACACGGTGGACATACGTCCTGATAAAGGTCGCAGGACGTTGGATGCAGGCCGCTTCCAACCGGTCCTTTTGAAAAATCATAGGGGGCCTATGTTCAGCAGTGGACGTCCTACGGCTGAGATGATGATGATGATGATGATGAGGTTACAGTTTTGTTATATGTATAGAAAGGAGAATGCCACAGACCTGATGCTGCAGATGTTGTTCATGCACCAACTGCTCACAGCTCCTGGACACGTCGTGTGCGAGGTCACTGAACTGCTGTGCGAGCGAGGCGCACGATTTCACCGTTTGCACTGTAGGCGCTAGCGCACAACACTTGTCCACCGCTTGCTTCAGTTCTGCGACCGATTTGTCGCTGGAGAATTCGATGCTTAGCTCTACTATTGGGCTCAAGTCGCTGCACACTACAAATGGAAGAATATCGTTGAATGGATTAACATAAGCCGTAGCACACACAATTAGCGTAAAAGTATTCGTTTGGTAGAAGCCAATAAGTCACACTTCGGCGATCAAACTATGAATTATCTGTATCACAGTTGCCCTAGCTAGATAGGTGTCGTTAACGTGCAACCGTACAAACTATAATTTATCTAGGGCAACTGCGACACATGCAACCTGTAGTTTGTACGCCGAATACTTTATACGAATACTTTTTCGCAAATTGTTTGTGCTACGGCTTCTGGATGTCCGAAACAAACATTACTTTCTTTAATCTTATTTAAAGGAGAATATCGGGACTGTTTCGCTCACAGATTATTTACGAGTAGAGTAAACTCTATTCGTGACCACGGTCGACGCAACTCGATCGAAACGTCGAGGTCAGGCAAAGTTATGTTTTGTAACTGTACGCGAAAAACTCCCGATATTCTCATAAAAACATGCATTTTATTAGCAAACGTTTTAAAAGGCCTATTGCATTACTATAGGTACCTATACAGTTACACAATCCCACCGTGTGGGCACGGAATAAGATATTCCTCCGCCCGTCGAGATGCTGATCGCAAGAGGAGATAAAACTCCACGTACTAGAAGGTAGACCTCTTGATGCCGTCTTGGTTGGTACCACCGTAACATATATTCTGCCGCGAAGTATTACTGTGTTAGGGTCTGAAAGGGGCTGTAGCAAGTGATATTACTGGGCGAAAGAGACCTAACCCAATGTCTTGGCGTTACAAGTGCAGTACAGTGCGACGCAAAACTACAGTTCTGGAGCTCTGGATGTCACCGCAACTGTTACGGGCAAGCTTTAACCCCTTCCCTTACTGTAATTAATTAAAAGAAAAGATTTCATTTATAAAATGACGAACCTCTAAGTCCTTGGTAGGAAAATGGTTACTCAGGCGACTTGCCCGAATAGTTACTTTAGGGCATTTTTTTTTAATATTTATCTACTCTTAATACAGCGAGACATTACGTTGAATTATGTTAGCAAATGGGAATATCGAGCTCCATTATCATCTCGGCTTATTAGAGCAATTAATAAAGCAATATTCGCATAAATAGAAGTAAATTTCCACAGCTGGTCTAAAAATAATTTCCGGGAACGAAGCATTAGTGCGCTATAATTATAAAGAAACAATAATTATTTTAATCTTTGGTAAAACTCATAAGTACCCACCTAAAAAGATAATATAGAGGCTGCCTTGCTCTAAACTAACACGGGAATAAATAAATGGTTATACAAGTTTCGCTTTCATCAACCTCATTGCGTATGGGCAGTTAATTGCCTCCCTATGGACTCTAAAAAGTTGCCCATATATACTGAATCCAAGTACATAGCACAACACAAACTGAGGCAAGATAGGTGATAAGAATGTATTGAGGTAAATGCCCCTTACAAAACTGATCACTTTATCACTATAATTACTCATTCTAATGCAAGTGATACAGTGATGAACCTGGAATTATACACTGGCTAACCTACAATAACATTACGGGATTGTTCATCACGTAATATATTACGTGATGAATATATTCATACTCCGCGCGGGGATAAGCACGGAGCGCAACTACTCTTTTGATATGTGTGAGATGTTCAACAATAAAAATATAAATGATTATTTTTCTTATTTCAGCTACTAACTTAAAACTTACTGGACTGCTTTAGATGGCTCTCTTTAACCGACGGCTTTATAAACATGTATATCGGGTTGGTGTCAGTGCCAGCACTGTACGAAGACACCATGTGGTCCAGTTGGAGCACCTCACCGCCGCTTATGAGGAGAACGAGGGAGTTAGACGGCACTTTTGTCTTCCTTTCTATTGCTAGTTTTAGACTTGCCACACTGGAAAGGAGATTGTATGTTAGTATTGTAAAAGACATTGCGTTTGGAGCTGAAATAACTGGAACAGAGAAGGTAGCAAGCCTTAGCCATAACTATAAGTGTAAAAAATAACCAAGTAAAGTAATAAACTGGGCGTCAATGCGTCAGCCGACAGCACATGACAATGGCGCGCCATGGCATTCAAATGATACTTACAATGTTGGTGAAAACCAAATCCCTGTTATGATTAAGTGTCTTTAAATTAGTTGCAGTAATTGTTGGTAAAGATGGAAAGTACAAGCTGTCAAAAATAAATATAGTAAAAATAAAAATGACAAAACATGTCCATGTCCGCCATAAGATTATTAACATAGCAAAATGACTTGCAATGTTCGAAATGTCATACTAACTCTTACCTATCCATAAACTCATGTATCAGAACACTTCAAAAGGAAAACAAGAATTGATTTGTTTACTTTTACAATGCAGTTTTATAGATAATATTGATGTTAACAAAACAACACCTTTTATCATAAAAAAAAATATCATCAATCACTACAATCAGTGTCGACAACAAACTAGACTATTGACCTTTTATAATTTAAACTGAATTGTTCCCTACAGGCTCCATGTTCCCTACCTGATTGTAAGGTGTCGAGAATTCATTTAATCCGTTGAATGGCGATTCGCCATATTTGGCCAATAATACAATAGACTTCGCAGAAATCTACCTACTTTTCTAGTAACTGCAACATGTGTGGTTAAATCATATAGAAAAATGACATTTGTGACAAGGACATGGTGTCTGTACAGATGAACTACATTACAAATGTAGTCTAAAAGTGATCTTCTGTTAGGGCTCTACAGCATAGAGTCCATCTTATAGGATTATAGTAAATGTCTTACTATGTCGCCGGAGAATGTACCTTAACATTCCCTGACCAAATAACCCAGGACTGTTCAATGTCTTTCCATTGAATGAGCGTAAAGGGAGCCTAAGGGAAAATGAGCGCTGAACAGCATACCACTACAGTTTCCAATGAACATTAGGTGCACTATTCCTCTTTACAAAACATTTGGGAAATCAAAATGCATTTTAATTTTTATATTTCCAAATGGTATACTACCAACAAGAACTCTCAAAGAGTGTGGGTGAATTATAATTTAAATAATATGTTCCCTGGTTGGTTAATAAAGGTAGGAATATGACGTCAGAGGGCTACCGAGGGTTAAGAACAATGTGTCACGAGTGAGAAATGCAGTTTAGAGTTATATAAAACTTTTGTTTAACAACTCTGGCAAGCACTTTTCTTAAGCATGGCTTAATAATGCCTCCCATCAGGTTAACATTTTAAGGAACAAAGTACAAATTTTAGCCTTTCTATTTTATAGAACTATATATTTTATTTAAACAGCTACCTTTCACGTGGCCGATTGCAAAATCAATCTATTAAAGTCAGGCCAGTCTCTTATGATCTAGAGTCAAACTAGATGAATAAAATTTAATCTTACTTCTGCAATGTCAGGCTCATGTCATAGGTGGTCATTTGACCAGCATCAACATGAAATATGTACAGCATCTTGGCAACTTTATGGTATATTCACAGCTCAATACAAACTTCCTGTATGGACTGTCATCTACTCATCTACCGGTCACATTTGGCACTGTCTTCCAATCTGAAAACAAATCTATAATTTACCTCATTCTAACAAACAACAAACATGGTTAAGCCATTTTCAGGACATTTGGTACTGGACATACACAGTGTTCAGAACTCACAGAATTCTGGTTTCATCAGGGTTTCGCAGAATATATGGAAGTGACTGAGGCCTGATTTTGCTCTTATAAGCCTGTAAATGTAGATGAGGGTTTATGAAAATGGGGACCTATGGAGTTTTATCTAAATAGGAAACTGATGCTAAGATAAGATCAAATATGAATGGGGATGGGGACTAAACATAATTTGATTTCATTGTTGTCTAATGTATATTTGTCTCTAGGATTGCATGATCTCAGCTGTAGCTCAGTACATCATCATCATCATCATCATCATCATCAGCCTGTAGCAGTCCACTGCTGGACATAGGCCTCTCCGATTGCACGCCACTTAGGTCTATCTTGGGCTTCTCGCATCCAGTTTTTGCCAGCCGTCTTGTGCAGATAGCAGATTGTAGCACAGTACATGCTGTAATAATTAAAAAATGCACTGGATCTTTCACTATAAAGGTAAACTTCAATATTGTACTCATAATGGTGATGAAATTACATGCTTTATGTGATTGTTTCCTAGAAATGGAACGTTAAATCTATCCTATTCCATAGTAAACAATTTTCAGTTTAGTTTTAAGAGCATGTAGTATTTTGTTACTTGATAAGTGAATTTGCTATTATTAATTAAATACAATAGATAACAATAGTAATTTAAATGTACCATTAGTATACATAATGCACCAGGTGAACTAACTCAGATGAATAAAATAAAAAGCACTGGTGTAGGATTTCTATTTGAATTAAGTCAATAGGCTGCCAAAACTCTCTCCATCATCAGCAAATCAGACAGTCTGATATTTAATTACTTCCACCAGGTCAGACATAAAAAATCCAAATAAACTTAGTATGTGGATAAATCACGTTTAATTCTATGACCATTGTTTTCCAGTTCTCAATTGTTTTGTAGGTATGACACTTTTTTCATCATAATTTTTAGGCAAAAGATATAGATTGAAATTCCAGGAAATGCAAGATCACTATTTATGTAGAAAAGCAAATATGATGATAACTGTTTTAACAAAAACCATTGGTTCATCCTTATATTATCTGTAAATGACTGAAAATTTCTAATAATGGTAATGTCTAAATGAGAAAGCTGATCAGGTAATACTAAACCAAAAGCATCTGGCTGGCTGGCCTATTATGAGGGTTTATAAGCCTTATCCAAACCCTTTGAGAATGTGCATTACTTTACATTCATCATCTTACTTGTACAAACAAGGTGATGAATTTAAAAGTACGAAATGTCCATTAATATGACCAGCATTATAGGTAATATTTATGGGTCAGCTGTAAGTAGGTACAGCAAGATAAGTAGCCCAAAACAAAAACGTCATTTTGTAATCTGCTACATTCAAACCAAGCAAATATAATTCAATAGATTTGACGATAAAAATAATGCTCAGCTATTCTAAGGTACAGGTCACTGCGAAATGACAAGCACCAAAAATCGCAATGGTTTTTCTTTGTCAAGTAAGTAATATGTTTTTTGCGTTTGATTTAAATTTCAAGGAAGTATGTACATGTAACAAAGCTCAAGTACTTACGCAGGTGGAATCACGCAACAATTAATCGAAGGCATAGCCTGCAATTTAACATATTCATCCACATTGCACACACATTGTGACGAAAACTAACAGGTAGGATTAGGTGATTTATCATCCAAAATGAAAATAAATAGAGCTCTAGAACTTGCAAAACTGCTGCATCCGTCCCTCGATTTTTTTTCTTTGATTGTCATAGATTAATCAGACAGTTGATTGTTGATCACAGCACAGCACAGATCACACTCACTGAAACTAGTATTTATTATATTCTCTTTGCTTGCTCACTGACAGATGAGGCAGTGCTGCCAACGGGAGGCAATAATGTACAACCATATTATAGCACAGCCAAATAATATACAGTAAATAAACATGAAAGAAGTTGTTAAGAACAAAATTTTATACAATTTTAGTTTTAATATATTTTTGGTACGATTAATATTTAGTTTGTTTATGCTAAGCTATTGTTAAAAAAATTTCCTTTGATAGATGATATTTTGGCCAACAACCAAATTTGTTTTTCCTTTTTTTCTCACCAAAACTAATTTACTACTTGATTACACTTGGTTTATAAATATTTTACTAGTTAATAAATGATGAGAACCAAAATTGTTGCAAATTTAATTCTCAACAACTTTAGTCGGTACTATATTCGCGTGATATTGAAAATAAACGAGTTATTAAATAAACTAAAATTTACCATTATAATCAAGATGGCGGATGACGTAATGGATCGAGTACCACACAAAACAAAATTTAGACTGCACTGGCAGTCTAAATTTTGTTACTGGACCACCCTCAATGATTTTGCTAGGTACTTATATTTTTTTACGGTCACATCTTAATTTGACTGGGCGTACCTACGTATACGAACGATTAGGTCATTGTCCAGTCAGCCAACATTTCATTCTGTTCACTTTTCTTACATTTATACACCATTCATAACAGTTAACGGTTAATATTTCTATTATACTCGTATACTCAAAGAAAAGCAAATATAGGAAAAATAAACAAAATCCAAGATAGCCATTGTTTTGCTTCTTTCCCGCCATTTATGTTGCTTATAGAGTATATCTATAATATGGTGTAATATAGGTCTGTGACCAGGACAGCGCATCACAGCACTACCTAAAATCAAAGACCTTACACGTATAACTAGACTGTGTACCAATAATATTTGTTTAGCTAAATTAAGATCTATGTAGTTACGATTAGGGCAGATATTTCCTTAAAGGCGGTAGCTAGCTAAAAGCGGTCCTGGTGAGAGAGATCCCGTTGGGAGTGTGTCCTTGTCTGACGTCTTGCCAGTTTAACTAATCATCGAGTTAGGTAGAAATGGTACAAAATTGAATATTTTGCTTTTTTTAAATTTACGTTAACGAATGATTCATAAACTTTGAAACTGATTTAAATTTTCTACAGTTTTCATAATCCATTCGTTAATTCGTTGTACTTTAGCGGATATAATTCAGTAGACAGAAAATAATGATTTGACTTTAAATATACATAAAACTAAAATAATTCAGTTTAATTCATACAACACAAAATTAATACCTCTAGACATTGACTATAAAAATCAAAAAGTACTTGAAGTAGAATCTTTTTATTATTAAGTAATAAATTTAGATCAACACCTTAATTGGAAAACTCATGTAAATACTGTTTGTCAGAGGCTTGGTCGCTTTACTTTTGCACTCAAAAGGGTAAGGCAAACTGTTTCTGCAGAGGCTTCCTTGGCTGCATATCATGGCTATGTGTCATCGCTCAGTTAAGGCTTAATAATGTGGGGAAACTCTGTAGACTCAAAGCCTTCAATGTACAAAAAAGGTGTATTCGAGTTATAAATAAAGCTTGGTTTTTGGATAGTTAGTAAGTGTAAGGTCTTTGGGTAGAAATGGTTGAAATTGTATATTTTGTTTTTTTTTTATTTACGTACACGAATGATTCATAAACTTTGAAATAGATTTAAATATTCTACAGTTTTTATAATTCATTCGTTTATTCGTTGTACTTTAACATGTAATTTATTAATTAGAGCCATGATGTTTTCATTTTAAAATAAGGGGTATAGACACAAGGGGGCGTGTTCATCTGATTTTGACGAATAATAAAGAGATAAGAGGGTCATTTGAAAAGTTCTTAGCCTAACATGGTTAAAGTCATTGGTTTATTTTTATAACTACCCTCATTTTGTAGTACATTATTTAGCAACAAGTATGCACAGTTTAGTTTATTCACAGTAACTCATTGTTCGTTTACACGTGATACCGTAAGTCAAGTCAGAGTTTTTTTGAAAATGGATAAAATAAAACATCGTGCAGTGATAAAATACCTAAATTTGAAAGGTTTAACTCAAAAAGCTATACATGAAGACATGTCTGCTACTTTGGGTGAGTCCGCTCCTTTGTATGCGACTGTTAAAAACTGGGTGGCAGAGTTTAAACGTGGTCGTGAGACCATTCAAGATGAGCCCCGTAGTGGCCGGCCTTCGACTGCTTCCACTGGTAAAAACAAAGAAAAAAACAGTGATTTAATTTTATCTGCTCAAAGATTGACTGTCGAGGAGATAGCTAAGACTGTAGGCATCTCATCTGAGCGAACACATCATATAGGTAATTACTACTGAACTTGGATTATCTAAGGTGTCTGCGCGGTGGGTACCGCGACTGCTTCCAGTGGAACGAAAACGCAACCGACTCAGAACTTCTCGCGACTGTTTAGAGTGATATGTAGCTGACCCAATAGAATTTGTTGAAAGATTGATAACCATACGATCTTCCTCGCTTCACTCGTTGTCGCACCTACTGTAATTTTCGTTTATTTTGAGTTGGAGAGTGAATCTCTAACTCGCCTATACAAGCGAGGCATAAAGACAAGATTCTATATTTGTCTATGGTTGGCATCGAATTATTTGCCGTGCAGTACTGGCTGTACATTATCGTCACGTCCCGATATTGCGCATCCAATAATCGGAAGCATGTGCCATGAATTTATTGCCTGTACTATATTAGGTGCGTTCGTTTAGCTTTTAGGGCATTGGTGGCATTTGTCATTGATGGCTCTTTTGTTAAAGCGTTCGTAAAGCTCAAAAACGTTATTTTTGCCACTTTGCCCACACCCTATTCGAACGCTCAACTGAGCATAAGACCTAATATCGCATGATTATGCTGTCAAATCCAATACATAGCTGTCAAAAACGATCCCATGCTCCGGACGTGGGTCAAAATAAGCATTTTTGGTGACATAAATACCCCTAGTTAGCTTTCCGAACACTGAACAAAAAGAGACATGAACGACGTTTTCACCCACAGATTCCCAATTTGTACAGCCCGGGTCCCGTCTAGGAACTTAGCATAACGTCACGTGACTACCTGTGGAAAAGTCACGTGACGTCGCGCTAAGCGTTAATTAGCGTGTGCGGAAACACGCCTGTTTGAATTTTGTCTAGGCCTGTTGGTGAGCGTTTTTAGGGGTCAAAGGTCTATTCGAACGCACTAATTGACGGTGCATTATTCGACCGATTTTGCATAGACTAAAAGCGATTTTGTACAGGCAATAAAACGCGGCTAGGAAAAGCCGACCATGTATTTCAATTAATTTCAAATCCATGTACACGAGTCATTCGCCGTGCATTATCGCTGACACCGTTGCGAACCGCCGAACCCGCCCAGCTAGCTAGTTATACATCCCCCTCGCCCTTCCGTGCTCGACTAGAGGGCTTGCTCAGCAGTAGCTGCAGTATCATGTAGCAGTTACATGTAATGCTGACCAAGACTTCTCGTTGTCCTGCGGTAGGTTAAGTTAGCTGTTAAGATTTCTTTTGTTCATTTTATTATTCATTATTAAATCAGCCTCCGAATCGGCAACACTTAGTTTTTAATTTTAGTTTTTAAAAAAGGGTTTTCCTTAGCCCAAGTTTTGACTGGCGCAGCCGGTAGGATCGGTTTTATAAAGGCTGTGTCGTTCCTGCTATACTCCGGGTGTCCAAATCCATCTGGAAAACGCGAGTGCGACGCGAAACGCCGAGAGCCGATCCTCGAACCAAATAAATTTGTCAAACGGGTGAATCCACAGATGACCATGAGAGTAACGGCGGGTGCTTGGTGAGTCAAACTTTTCGCCATATCCTTCCCGAATCCTCCTCTAGTTATCCTAAATTTTGTTTTGTTATATTTGAGATAAGACTTCGCTCACTATATCGTATCTGGTTTTTTGTATGCAATTCTACGAACTACCTTAGCGATAAGCATACCGTAGAGTATTAGAGTAAAGAGATTGAAATAAAAATAAGAACGATTTATAATTTCAGTTTCAAATTAAATATACTGTAGATTAACATTTTGATAAAAGTATTTAAATTGAATAATTATTAAGTAGATAAATTTGCTTTTAAACGTTATTTATAATTGTTAGTTTCGAGACTACAATTTTCTTTTTACTGAGTTATATTTACTGATTTTATTGTGTTTTACTGGATTTTACTGTGTTTTATTGAATTTACTGTGTTTTACTGATATTACTGTGTGTACTTGATTTTACTCTGTATTTTACTGTGTATTCTACTGTGTGTTTTATTGTGTAAGTGGTTATTTATACTTTTTATATTGTGAATTGGTCTCTAAAGTTTGCTCTATTCTATAAAAATGGAACCGGCCCAAGAAGTTACCGCGATTCCAAATGAAATGTTAAAGCTTGTGCCTACATTCAATGGCGATAAAAGGCAACTTAACTTGTTCATTAGGAAAAGCGAATACGTAATAGCTAGGTATAGAGGTAGCGAGGAACAAAATCTATACGTATATCAAGCGATCACAAGTAAACTCACGGATAAAGCGGCCGCGTTATTATCAGAACGCGAAGATATTATAACTTGGACCGCACTTAAGGAATTGCTGCAACAACACTTTGGCGACCCTCGTAGCGAACAGTGCATTAACCTTGAACTTGAATCGGTTAAGATAAAGCCCGGTGAGAGTTATTTAGAATTATGTAACCGCATACAAAGTATTCGATCTTTATTAATTTCGAAGGTTAATATGTCAAACGACGCGGAATTAAAACGTGCAAAAACCACCATCTATAACAATACGTCCTTAAACGTATTTTTATACAACTTGCCCGAAAATATGGTACGCATAGTAAGATTAAAATACCCCGCGACTTTAGAAGATGCGCTAAGTATTGTTCTTGAGGAGGTTAACTTCCATGAGCAATATAATATGCGGAACCGCGTTTATGGTAGCGCGAATAATAGTGCAAATGCCCCGAAACCATTTTTGACTCAAAATCCTAACTTTGGTTTTAAGTTTAATGGACCATCACAACCGAGTGGTTTTAGAATTCCGACCTACTCGCCAAATAGCGTGCCGCCAAAATTCAATTTCGGTAGTCAGCCCGCACCATACCGAATGCCTCAAGGGCAATCACACAATTTCGGATACCGTCCGCAGTTGGGCTACCACCCGCCTGCCCAGTTCGGTTACCGCCCACCTCAGTTCGGTTACCGACCACAGTTAGGGTACCGTCCAAATTTTAATAATAATACTAATCAACCCCTACAAACAGGCTCTAGGCCTTACGTGGGTATGACACCCCAACAATTCGGATACAAACCACCCCAAGTTAACGCTCTGCATTTTCAAGCCTCAGATGCTACGATGAGGACTGCACCACCAAGGCCGCGCGACGGATTTAAAATCAATGAATTGACCGATAATGACGAAGCGCAATACTATGACTTTTACTGTGACCACGAACCTGACTATAATGCATATGGCTATATTGATGACGCCAACTGTGACGAGTACAGTGACGAAATGACGTATGAGACCACACAGACAGACTCACTTCAGGACCAGCCGATAGAAAATTTTCCAACAACAGCCTCCATAGAGGACAAGAAATGATAGAACTAAACTGTGACCCTACACTTAAGTTGCCTCATATATATATCCCGGAAATAGACGCGAAACTAATGATCGACACTGGCAGCACTCGATCATTCTTGAGTCCACGAAAGGCGTATGAATACTTTTATAACAATATTAGGTATGAACCATTTAAAGTCGTAAGTACTCACGCCTCCAGTGACCACAATGAAGCAATAGAAATTCCGCTTTTACCAATCTTTCAAAGCAATGAGTGTCACAAATTTTATCTCTATGACGTCGATCCACGTTATGACGGTCTTATCGGGAATGAGTTATTGAAACAATTGAATGCGATTATAGACCTTAAAGACTTATACTTGAAGACTAAAACTGCGTGCATTCCAATTATTAATAATAACTTAGACTACGTAATTGACTTACACCCGCGATCTGAACAACGCGTGAAATTACCCACTGACCAACACGCAGGTGACGCAATTATAGACTACAAAGAGTTCGGTCCTGGTGTTCGAATGCCGAGTGCTGTAGTAAACTGTACCAATGGTTACGCTACAACTGTCATTCAGAACACCTTAGACAAATCAGTACGACTGACTGTTAACAAACCTCTCAAAGTAACGCCTCACCAAGAAACCGAGTGCAATCTAAATTTTACAACGAATGAGATGACAGATAGACAAATTGAGACAATACTTGTAGATAACCTAGACAAACTCAGGCTGGACCATACTAATGACGAAGAACGTGAACTGATATACAAGTTATGTATGGAATACAAATACATTTTCTACTCTGACCAATTGCCTTTGACTTTTACCAACCAGGTAAAACATAGAATCCGTACAAAGAATGAGGACCCGATATATGTAAAACCCTATAGGTTAGCCCCGGCACAGACAGACGAAATTAACCGACAAGTGAAAAAGCTGTTAGATGACAATGTAGTTCAGGAATCGCATTCCCCGTGTGGTGACGCCATCTATCGTATTTTGGTTCAATCTATTCAAATTATTGTTGATGTCTCACTACTCCTACCCCCCGCCAATTACCTTGTGCACCTCGCCGCGAAAAGACGTGTCAGTCCGCAAGTTGTGTCTGTCCGCTGCAGAACAGCTTCCAGGGTCTGATCTGCTGACCCCCGCTCGACCACAGAAGTATCATAGAAATTCTTCGCATACCGCTCCTATCGAATACAGCGGCGTCGGCGCCCCTCGCGAGTGTCTCTGCTGGTGGAATCGGAACCGAGGAGGTTCTTGGATGTGCAGTGTACGTGGAAGAAAACCAGGTTGGTGCACCTCCCCCTCCTTTGTTTTACTTTCAGTGAGACTTCAGTTCATTTGCTTACCTACTACCTATCGAAGAAAACTAAATAATCTATAGCTGGCGCCTCCATATTCTTTAGTGGTCCTTCGTCCCGGGTGAAAACCCAAGTAGTTTCCTTGCTTAATTATATAAGTATATATAAGTAATTTCGCATTTAAAAATAAATCATTTTATGTAAGAATTACTACTCCCGCGCCACAATTGTACCTAAATCATATTACATTGTGTGCTAACCCGCGCACCTATTATATTTAGCATACCTAGGTATTTCATATAAATATATTCCTATACCCCGCATTAATTATAATATTTATCATACCTAATCGCATTTCAAATAAGTCACTCGGTGAGGCAGATTGCATAGGTACGAGTATATTTTGTTGAATAGTCAGGTAGACTCGAAAAATATATTATCTACCTACATTGTTTACGCATCACTCGAGGCACTTTCAACCCGCTTGTATTTCGTTACATTTCTACCTGCTTGATTAAAATAATAAATAATTATGTCTAAATCGTCTTCTAGGCTTGCCGATGTTGCAGACGCTAAACTAATTAATATTAAAGCGAAACGAAACGCAATTTTCGAATTACTTCAAAATATTTACGACATCAGTCCCGACATCGACAAGAACAAAGAGACGAGACACGCATTCCTCAGTGATAGTTCAAATATTGACGCTTATCGTACTGAATTTAAACAACTTCTGGATGATTATAATTCCCGTTTATTGACAGTCGATCCGCAAGCGACACCCGACTATAAATGTTTAGTTGCATTTGAACAACTATACAGTCGCATCAAAGCCTTACGAGATCAATACGCTCGACCAGCTGTTTCTCAAGGTCAAAGTCTATACAGTGCAATTCCTCACAAAAGTAGACCTTCTTTACCGGCCATCGAATTGATGTCCTTCTCTGGTGACATACGTTCATGGCCATTGTTTTTCGCGAGCTTCAGATCAACCGTCCATGACAATCCATCGCTCACGGACGCTGAGAAGTTATATTATTTGTTAGGTAAACTCTCAGGCAAGGCGCAGACCGCTTGCGCAGGTATTGCTCCCTGCCCGGAGAATTATCAACTTTTTATTCAAACGCTTATCGACAAATATGACGATACTCGTTTACTCGCATCGACGCATTTAAATCAGATATTAGATTTTAAAGCCATAACCATCGCTTCCGCTGACAACTTTGATTTGTTTACCGACAAGTTTGTCAGTGCAGTACAAACATTAAAAAATGTACAAGTTGATAATTTATCCGATTTTATCTTTTTACATATTGCACTTCGTAAATTAGATACGAACACCGTGCACGCCTTCGAGATGAGTTTGTCCGATCGGTCTGAAATTCCAACGCTTGATGACTTGTTAAAGTTTATTAAAAATCAAAATAAAATGTTGCAATTACAAAGTGTGCCTTCGTTCGAAAAACACACGAATAAAGTTTCAAATCGCGCTCGATCCGCTAATACAAATACTACAGCGCAACCGAAATACCAAACTTATTTAACCGTCGATTCATGTTCCGGTAATAAGAATGGATGTTTGTGTACGAATATTACTCATCTACACATATTTAAGTGTCCCGCTTTTATTAAAATGACACCAGAAGAACGCTTTAAAACTATTAAAGAAAATAATGCGTGCATTAATTGTACTAGTATTAAACATCGCGTATCGCAATGCAACTCGAACTCGAATTGTCGAGTTTGCAAATTGAAACATCATACTTTGCTCCATTTCCCGCGACGGGATTCGAACCCCGCTACCGGTGAAGCTACCGTGCAAGTTATCGCTCGCCCGGCCACCGCGCCAGCGCATCGCCGTCCGTCCGTACCTATAGAGACTAATTCTGCGCCGCGCGCTGATGTATCGTTGTGTGCAACATCCACTGCGCCGCTCGCTTCCCCGCCTTGTATGCCGCACGTAAATACCGCGCAATGTACCGCTACTACAGTTCTGCTGGCTACTGCTCAAGTAGCTATGTATGACGATGGTGGTAACAGGCACCTCGTACGTGTTTTGCTGGACTCTGCCTCACAGAGTCACTTCATGACCAAAGAGTGCTGCGATCGTCTAGGCTTACAACAGAGGAAGACGGAACATACGCTTATTAAAGGTTTCGGAGGTTCAGAAAAAGTGATTAAAGGTTTAGTAGATTTTCAATTTCATTCTCGCTTCGATGACAACATTAAGTTTAACATTTCGTCACTGCTCGTGGATCAGATAACGGATATTTTACCTTCCGCCGTTATAGACGTATCGGCGCTTTCACACTTGCGCGGATTACCGCTCGCAGACGATACATTTTCGACGCCTAGTGAAATTGACGCGTTGATAGGCGCATCGTTGTTTCCGCACTTGTTGTTGCCCGAGACAGTATATAGTAATACCACGGCTCCGCCTGCCATTCGTACGGTACTGGGTTACGTAGTTATGGGGTGTGTACCTACTGTTTGTAATCGCTCCGCGCGCACTCTCACGACATGTTGCGTGGTCCAGGAACCGATGGAAGATTTATTTAGAAGATTTTGGGAGTTAGAAGAATGCTCCGCCCCGCCCGTTCAACTTTCTACTGCGGATGTTGAATGTGAAGAATTTTACCGCGCGACCACTGCTCGTGATCCCGAGAGTGGCCGATACACCGTGGGCTTGCCGTTTAGTGAAGACGCCTTTTCACTCGGTGACTCATTCAATATCGCTCGTAGGCGCTTTTTGTGTTTGGAGAGGAAATTACAAGCCTGTCCAAGGATGAGAGCCGCTTACGACGAAGTCATACATGAATATATCGCGAAAGATTATATTTCACCCGCGCCTCCCGATGACTCTGATAATTCGTTGTTACCTTCATATGTCATACCGCACCACGGAATCATCCGGGAAGATAAGACTTCGACGCGCCTACGTATCGTTCTGGATGCCAGCAGTAAAACTGCATCTGGACGTTCGCTTAATGATATCTTACATGCAGGACCAAATTTACAGGGCAATCTATTTCAAATTGTATTAAACTTCAGACTTTACCGCGTCGCCTTAACCGCTGATTGCCGTCAACAATTTCTACAAATTGTCATGCGCGACGAAGACCGCCGCTATCAACGCATCTTGTATCGGTTTAATCCGCATGAACCGTTAGTCCTGTATCAATTTAACAGAGTTTGTTTTGGTTTAAAGTCCAGTCCCTACCATGCACTTCGCACTGTACATCAGCTGATCGCGGATGACGGCGCTAAATATCCGCGTGCCAGCGAGATAGCCGCTTCGTCGATTTACATGGACGATGTCGCTTTTTCTGTACAGCAGGAAAGTGATGCCGTCACCGTGTCAAAAGAGCTGATTGATTTCTTCAAAGGTGCACAGTGGGACATAGTAAAATGGAACAGTAATGCAAACGAAGTTTTAAATTCTATTCCCGCATCTCACAAACCTCCCATGGAGGTCGAGTTCGATAAATCCGTGCAGCACAAAATACTAGGCTTACATTGGTCAACCGAAACTGATAGCTTTTATTTTAAGGTTACCTCCCCCGCTGAAATTACCTGTACGAAACGTATCATCCTGTCGACCGTCGCGCGGCTGTGGGACATCATGGGCTTTGTCGCGCCAACCGTCCTGCTCGCCAAACTGCTCATTAAACAGCTCTGGCAGCAAAAGTTAGAGTGGGATGACGTACCGCCCCCGCATATCGTCAAGCTATGGAAACAGTTCTGCATAGAATTGCCCGCTTTGAACAATATTAAGTTCCCGCGACATATAGGCGTAGACGACGACGTGGAAATTACGGTGGTAGGATTTTCAGATGCTAGCGAACTAGCCTACGGAGGGGTAGTTTATTTACGCGTGACGTCACACGGCCGTACTTCGGTGCAGTTGGTGTGTTCGAAATCTAAGGTCGCGCCGATGACACCGCACACTATCGCTAGATTAGAGCTCTGCGGAGCTGTAATACTGTCGAAGTTATTGCGCGTGGTCTTAGATAAAATCGCTTCTCGCCATTCAGTTAAAGTTTACGCTTTCACAGATTCACAAGTAGCTTTATATTGGATCAAAGGTTCGCCTCATCGCTGGCAAGCATTTGTCGCTAACCGCGTTGTCAAAGTTACTGACAACATATCCGCGGATGATTTTTATCATGTCTCAGGTTCGGAGAACCCTGCTGACTGTTTGTCTCGCGGCCTTATGCCACAAAAACTGGTTTCGCACGCTCTTTGGCTACATGGGCCTGCTTGGCTTTCGCTAGACCCGTCACAGTGGCCCATAAACTCAGATACACATTCAATTGTTGATGTGCCCGAGCAAAAGGTACTTGCACACCCTGTGACTACACCCGTCGAAGATTCAGTCATATATAATCTCGCTCAACGCATTTCCTCTTGGAGTAGATTGTTACGCATAATTGTTTTCATCTGTCGATGTGTAAAATTATTATCTCGCCGTGACACGGTCGCCGTTACTGCTGACGATTTAGAGTTCGCTGAAAGTAAATTACTAAAGGTCATTCAACGTAAATATTTCCCGGAGGAATTTAATAATTTACAAAAAGATAAACTTTGTTCACCCGCGTTTAACAAACTGAACGCATTTTTGGATAATGGATTTATTAGAGTAGGTGGTCGACTTGTGAATACCGAGCTAGACTTTACGCACAAACACCCCATTATTTTACCACGTCATGATCATGTAATTGATTTATTAATCGATTATTACCACAAAAAGCATTTACATGCGGGTCCAGAGCTGCTTATGTCGCTTCTTAGGCAGAGGTATTGGATCTTATCCGCGCGCCGAATTGTACGACGAAGATTCCATTTGTGCAATACGTGCTTTCGGTTGAAACCGCGACCTACATATCCGCTTATGGCTAATTTGCCGGACAGCCGTGTTCGACAGGCTCTAAAAGCTTTCACGCACACCGGGTGTGATTACGGTGGCCCTATCGCTTACACTCCTATTAGGCGTCGCGGAGTACAAAGTCAGAAGGCGTATTTGTGCATATTCACTTGTCTAACCACCCGCGCTGTGCATATAGAGATAGCGACAGATCTCAGCACAGCCAGCTTCTTAGCTGCTTTAAAACGCTTCCTCGCGCGCCGCGGTCCCGTCCAGGACATTGCCTGCGACAACGCTACGAATTTTCGTGGGGCCAATTCGTATCTTCGTGAGCTTTATAACTTTTTAAATAAAGAATATAAGCCGCGTTTTGAAGAAGAGCTGTCGGAAAACCGCATAACTTTCAAACATATTCCCCCACTTTCGCCCCATTTCGGATGTTGGGAGAGTATGGTAAAGATCGTTAAAACGCATTTGTTTAAAGTAATCGGCCAACAGCTTTTATCATACGAGGAGCTTAACACGGTGCTCGTACAAATCGAGTGTTTACTGAATTCGCGACCGCTAACCGTGTTAAGTCCAGACCCGGCAGAGCCCACTGCTCTGACTCCGAGTCATTTTTTGCACACCGCGCCTCTGTGCTCGCTGCCTGCGCCCGCTGAGGAGTCGAACAACCTCAGTGCCCTGCACAGGCACTCGCTGTTAGATAAACTAGTTCAGTCGTTCTGGGAGCGATGGAGAGTCGAGTACCTACACGGCCTTCAAACTCGCGAGAAATGGAATACTCCTTCTGTCCCCATCAAGCTGGGAACGGTCGTAGTGATTATAACCGACAACGCACCTCCTCTTGCATGGCCATTAGCTGTCGTAGAGAAAGTTCATCCAGCCAAAGACGGTGTCGTTCGTGTGGTCACTGTCAAAACCACGAAGGGAAGCTACTTGCGCCCTGTAGTGCGCTTGTGCCCTCTGCCAAGCCAGTAATTGTTCAACACTTAATTATGTATTTTAGTTTAGACATTAGATAGTTTATTTCTAACTCGTACATATATGTATATTTAACTGCTCCATATTATATTCCCGCATGCTAAACCCGCATATAATATATTATTTTATGTATTATATTTCCGCTACCGCTACCTTTATGATTGTATTTTTAAAGGTGACCCTTTAAGGGCGGCTGGAAATGGTGACGCCATCTATCGTATTTTGGTTCAATCTATTCAAATTATTGTTGATGTCTCACTACTCCTACCCCCCGCCAATTACCTTGTGCACCTCGCCGCGAAAAGACGTGTCAGTCCGCAAGTTGTGTCTGTCCGCTGCAGAACAGCTTCCAGGGTCTGATCTGCTGACCCCCGCTCGACCACAGAAGTATCATAGAAATTCTTCGCATACCGCTCCTATCGAATACAGCGGCGTCGGCGCCCCTCGCGAGTGTCTCTGCTGGTGGAATCGGAACCGAGGAGGTTCTTGGATGTGCAGTGTACGTGGAAGAAAACCAGGTTGGTGCACCTCCCCCTCCTTTGTTTTACTTTCAGTGAGACTTCAGTTCATTTGCTTACCTACTACCTATCGAAGAAAACTAAATAATCTATAGCTGGCGCCTCCACCGTGGAATGCTCCGGTGCACTTAGTGCCTAAGAAAGCAGACGCGTCTGGTGAACAGAAATTTCGTATGGTGATAGACTATCGACGACTAAATGACATAACCATCGATGACAAGTACCCTCTACCAAACATCAACGATTTGTTTGACAAATTAGGTAAAAGCGTGTACTTTAGTACGATCGATTTGGCAAGCGGTTACCATCAGCTTGAGATCCAGCACGAGGATAGGGAGAAGACTGCCTTCAGCACACAAAACGGTCATTTTGAGTTTCTTCGAATGCCTTTTGGGCTCAAGACAGCGCCTGCCACTTTCCAACGTACTATGGATAGTGTACTGAGGGGACTACAAGGCCTACACTGCATGGTGTATCTTGATGACGTCATCGTTTTTTCATCAAGCCTCCAGGAACACCTACATAAACTACGACTTGTGTTCGACAGACTCCGACAGACAAATTTAAAAGTACAGCTAGATAAGTCTGAATTCTTACGAAAGGAAGTACTATATCTCGGTCATACCATTACAAAAGATGGCCTCAAACCTAACGACGACAAAATAAAAGCTGTAATGAATTTTCCTCTGCCGAAAACAGTTACGGAAATTAAAAGTTTCTTAGGACTTGTTGGGTATTACCGACGTTTTATACCTGATTTTGCCAAAATTACCCAGCCATTAACATCTTGTTTAAAAAAGCGAAACAAAATTATTATCGATGAAGGTTACATAAACGCGTTTAACAGATGCAAAGAACTTCTAACTCACGCACCATTGTTACAATATCCAGACTATAACAAACCCTTTATACTGACAACAGACGCTTCAAATGTAGCGATAGGCGCGGTGTTGTCCCAAGGACAAGTAGGTTCGGATAAACCTGTAGCATATGCCAGCCGCACCTTAAGCGATACTGAATCTCGGTATAGCACCATCGAACGCGAACTACTCGCGATAATCTGGGCTACCAAACATTTCCGGCCTTACCTGTATGGTCGGAAATTCTACATATATACCGATCATAGGCCTCTAGCATGGCTCAATTCACTGAAAGACCCTAACAGCAAGCTTACACGTTGGAGGTTGCGTCTTCAAGATTTCGACTTTGAAATCATTTACAAAAAGGGTAAGCAGAACACAAACGCAGATGCTCTCAGTAGAATTAAGGTCAATGCCCTAGATTCAGATGAGGATGGAAATTCAATGGACGTGAACATAGATAGAAAGGAACGTAAAATACAGAAACAAATGGACGAGGTAGTTCAAAACATCATTGACATATCAGCTGGAAAGCCAAAGCGACATGACTCGTCTACAATATCTGTATTAGACTGTAGTGGAACAATGACAGCTAGCCCTATGAGTATATCGTCTTCGGAAGCTACTGAACCTATTTCTGTACTCACACTTGAACAGCCGGTATACATATCACCTTCAGAACATAGTAGTAAATCACAAACAATCCATTCTGCAGCTGATTTAGAATCGATAGGCATACCCATTCTACACGAAGCGATTGATAATAAGCCGAACCAAATTCTAGTGTTCTCTTGGTATAAAAACGAAATGCAAGTAAAAGATATTTCCCGTGGAAAAACGAAAATAATGGAAGTTTTTCTACCCAAAAACAATCCAGATCTAATAAAGAACTTTTTAAAAGAATACATTCGACCAAAAATAAAGTACTTTGTATATTTCGAAGAAGAAGAACACCGCAGACAATTTAGCAATATTATAATCACCCTGTTCAAACGAGATATGGTAAAATTATATGAATGCACTGAACGTGTAGTATACGTGGAAAATGAGAGTGAACAAAAAGAGATAATTTTGAAATATCATCTAGGAAAAACGTATCACCGCGGAATTAAAGAAACGTTGGTCAAGCTCCGTAGAAGTTATTGTTGGTCCAAAATGGAAGAAACTGTAACAGCTATTATCAATGCTTGTGAGGGTTGCAATAAAATGAAATATGATAGAAAACCTCTCAAACCCGTAATGCAGTTAACACAGACACAAGATGCCCCCTTCCAGGAAATTTTTATTGATCTCTTCTCCGTTGAGGGCAAACATTACCTGACCCTTATCGACGCGTTCAGTAAGTTAGGTCAAGCGATCGAGATCCCTAACAAATCGACACCAGAAGTTGTAAGAGCCCTAATGAAATACTTTTCATTTTACGGCATCCCTAGGAAGATCAGTTCGGATCCTGGAATGGAGTTCAATAATGTGTTAATGAAAGAGTTTCTAGGCTTACATAAAATAGAACGACATGTAGGTACAATCAACAACCCTAACTCCATGGGACTGATCGAACGTTTCCATTCGACTATAATAGAAATATACAGGCTAGCGAAATATGAGGAAAAATGCACCGATGCAGCATCAATTATGACGTATTCAGTAATGGGGTACAACCACACGATTCATTCGACTACAGGTCTCACTCCGTTCGAGGTCGTTTTCGGACATACAGACACAGACAATCCTTTCAATGTAGAATTTGAAAAGTCCTACACGCAACAGCTAGTAAAAGACCACGAAAAACGCACAAAATGTTTGTATAAGCAAATAGCAGAAAAATTAGCAGCAAATAAAGAAAAGATTAGGGACAAACGAGGTGGTGAAATCAATATAGAACTCCCGCAAGGCAAAACCGTATTTGTGAAAGATATAAATAAAAGAAAAAGTAAGGATAAGGCAAGGTACAAGAAAGCGGAAGTAGTGGATGAGATTGAAAGGAATGTAGTCCCTATTAAGGTAGAAACAGAACGTAAAAATACTAAAGCACCGATTAAAAATATAAAACGCCCTCCGCAGGTGGTGCATTCTGACACTAGTGACGTCAGCAGTCGCCCTTCATCTGCAATCACTTAAAGGGAATCCAGGACTCCTGCCGGTAAAAGAAGGTCAAGCGTATCTGCAAATCGATAAATGGACTATTATTAAAACTCTTAGCTTAAATAGTATTCACGACGACTTACATTTTGTGATAAGGAAATTTACTGAATTTAATAGAATAGTTTCGTTAAACAAACCGTTTCCCCATGACTTTATAAGCATGTTAATGCATGTCGAATATCTACGCGACATAACTATAGATAAATATCGCCAACTAATGCCGCAACGTTTTAGAAGAGGAATCCTTAATCCATTGGGTTCTATTATAAAAATTGTAACAGGAAATCTAGATCACGATGACGCGTTAAAATATGACCAATTAATATCCGAAATAAACCAAAATCAAGTTATTATTTCAAAGAAGGCTACCATTATCTCCCAAGCGTTGAACAGTCTCATTAACACTTCACAGTTGCTTAATGAAAATACAATTATTCTTGATGCCCGCCTTAAAAAGGTTGAAGCATCAATAAAAGACATAGCAAATAAGGAAACTAATTTTATTCTGACTTCTTATATATTAGGATTATATAGTTTATTTATAAGTAACTTCCAAACTATCTTTATAAAATTGAGCGAATTAGAGACGGCACTAGCATTAAGTAAAAGCTCTATATTATATCAGTCTATTGTGAACTCTACCGAACTTTTAGATCACCTAAAAAATATTTCTAAGCTATTTTAAAATGTATACCTTACCTGTTTTCCATGAACCTGAAAATACAACCTTAGTTATAATACCCAATTACCCTTACCTTTTGGCGAAAGGAAAGACATACTTACCGATCACTCAGCCATGCCGTCCTCTAGCTGCTGGAGACCACTTCCTGTGCACAGACGATAACAGAGCCCTATACGCTGGATCCACCTGTGAAGAGCAACTCATGAAGTATGAGGACAACCTTACCTGCTGCAGACAGTACCCAATTCAGTTGGAAGATGTGAAGGTCCAAAGAATTGATACTGAACACTGGATCCTCTATACGAACCTGAAAACCACACTCAACAAGCAATGTGTTGAAGAGACTACTAAATATCCTGTATACGGCACGTACTTGGTAACCATCGAAGAGCCTTGTGATTTGGAGATTAACGGAATCCAAATTCGTCACCACCGTGCCTTCATAGACGTTGAAGCTGCGACGCCACTCCCAATCATAAATTTACCTCAACTAAGACCAAACGCCAGTGTATTAAGTGCGCGTGCACTCAACATGCATAAAGTGAACTTGGACGAGGTTAAATATATGTCCTATGCGTTGAAAAATAGTGAAGTGCTCGAAAGTGTACAAAAAAGAGAAACGGACTCTAAAATCAGTGTGTTAGTTTATATCATGTTAGGTCTAGTTATATTTAGTTTTGTATTTTTTGTATTTTATGTGTTTCGTAATAAGTTTATAAAAATATGTGTTTTTGCGAAATTGTCGGAAAACTCTATAATCGAACCTTCCGATAATTTCCCTCTTAGGGAGGGAGGAGTTATACATCCCCCTCGCCCTTCCGTGCTCGACTAGAGGGCTTGCTCAGCAGTAGCTGCAGTATCATGTAGCAGTTACATGTAATGCTGACCAAGACTTCTCGTTGTCCTGCGGTAGGTTAAGTTAGCTGTTAAGATTTCTTTTGTTCATTTTATTATTCATTATTAAATCAGCCTCCGAATCGGCAACACTTAGTTTTTAATTTTAGTTTTTAAAAAAGGGTTTTCCTTAGCCCAAGTTTTGACTAGCTACCTTGTCATTCCGAAGCATCACACTAATTACGGCAAAACAGTGCTTACTGTTGAAGGAGCGCGACTTTACAACCCTCACATAAAAAAATGTAAACTCACTTCACGTTTTTAAAAAGATATTTATGTATGTAGTAGATTATATTATTGTCACACAGAGCGACATATTCGCCTGAGCGAATAAGCTCTTAAAGTAAGATAAAAAAAATAAGATATTGGCTCAACATATCGTAGATATGAATATTGAGGTAAATCTAATGCGTGATATGAGTACCTTATACGATGTATTATTTGTGAACCTTTGTTGTGTTGGGCAACATAGGTACAATATTTGCAATATGTGTTTTCTAATTATGACAATATTTTGCGACGACGAACATAAATTGTATACCTAAATTATGTTACCTCGTAAGTGACAATTTGTCTTTGATGGTAATAAAGTTATTATTTAATATTTTTACTCACTTAATTTATTTTCAGTGAATACCAAAGCTAGGTAACACGACAAGCAATACTGCCTAAACTGTACAAAGTCGTCGGATGATATGATTCTGAACCCGACTAGATGTGTGGTAACGGTCAAAAGTGTAGCAACTGCGTGCTGTGTGGATATTTATAGTTTTATGACGAAAATATTTGTTTTCAGATATTTTGCGCGTAGCATGGAGCGCAATCGAGCCTGAGAGCATGTTTGAAAATGTCAAATAAATTGGCCGACCTATATCATAGCTACCCACAGAAATATGTTTGTAACCTTACGTTTGCACTTTGTATTACTAAAAACTGTTCGGTAAAATTTGTTGAGATTTTTGTAACTCAGTGAGGTCAAACGCCAAGCGGAAAATGACCGATATTGGTATTTTCTAGTACAGGATCTCAGATTATAAAACAAAAGGCAGATGGAGCGTACCGAACACGCGAGCGTCGCCACCAAAGCGAATACAAATTCAAAAGCAAATACAATACAAACCCGCGCTAGTGCTATACATAGCGTATAACTATACATACTCTAGCGTAGCGTTTATATTCTCTTTGGTGCTATACGCGACTTGTCCGCAGCAACACGTAACGACTGGTTCGTAATTTTAATGTAAAAAAAAATGCCGTCTTGTGTTATTAAACACTGTAAAATTGTTCCCAAAAAGAAGATGGAATATCCTTTCACAGATAACTATTAATTATTTGGCTTATATAATTTTTAATTAACAATAACTTTACATGTGACTCGGAACACAAAACTTCGACAGTCATTCGCTTGTGTTGCCAGTATTTATTTAAATTAGTTAGCCGTTTTATTGGTAAAACTACATTTAATAGGTCTAGGGGTTAGTGATGTAACGAAAGTTAGTTTTTTAATATCGCAAATGCGAATATTTTTTCATAAGTCTCGCTCGCACGGTTTATTTTCCAAAAAAAACCTCAAGACTTCTTAGAAAATACTTTTTATGTAAGGTTTTTAATAAAGTTGAAAATGCGAATATTTGTCTCGTTCGCACCATTTTAAAGGTTCAGCGCCTCAAAAGGTAAAAAGGGAACCTTTATAAGATCACTCTTTTGTCAGTCTGTCTGTCCGTGTGTCACCACCGATTTTCTCAGGAACGAATGGACCTAGCAAGTTCAAATTTATACCAGATATTGAAGTCTATAGTCCCTATTAGGTGTATAAAAATCAAAGTCCGTCTTTTTCGCGAAATCGTGTAAGTACCAAACTTTACCTTAATTTTATTTATTTTTTTATTTTTCGGTATTTTCCCTTTCCTTGTGCTGTAGACCTTGCTTTTAGCTTAAATTGACAAGTCTGGGTCAACCGGAAGTACCCTATAGGTTTTGGGTCGAAAACCCAAAATATGGTAGTTCCCGTTGACCTAGCATCACTAAATTTGGCAAAAAGCTAGGTCTTATAGAACAAATAAAGGAAAAAAAATACATGACCTCTAATCTCCAAAGTCTGTAAAGAGAAAAATCTGATATAATTTGTTATCTACAAATTTGTACGGAACCCGAGATGGGCGAGTCCGATGGAATGTTCTGTATGTTAATCTGGATTAAAAACTACCTGTGTGCCAAATTTTATCCAAATCAGTATAGTCGTTTTTGCGTGAAAGATAAATAAACATCCATACATACGTACTTCCACTCTCACAAACTGTCGGATATATGTGTAATAATTAGAAAAGTAGGATACTATTAAAATATTAAACAAAAACAATTAAACAATGAATTGTGATATATTTACCGAACCTTCGTTATTTATTGTAATTTCTTTAGTTATTAATAACCATTATTTTATCCATATATTACTTTAGTACTGTATGTTACAAAAGAACGTTTAACTTTCCAATATTATAACAATTTGTTACAAAAATGAGGGAGTTAATTTTTCATATCTGGTAACTTTACACGTACACAGATGCACGTGTACGTACAGTGCAGTGGCTCGTTGTCACGCACACGAAAAAAAAGGCGGGAACCGTGAAAATTTAAAAAATTGTTAATTACTGTTAATACTGTATATATTTCGACTGCAAATTGTATATAAACAAATTATCTTAGTGAAGTTGTAGGCGAAGATATGGGATGGGGAAAAAGAAAAGGAGGAGGAAAGATGATCCGGAGGAGGCGCCCGTTGATTTGCCCTCGCCCTCTGATTCTTCTGATTCAGACTCTTTAAAATCTATGGATACGGCAGTAGAGTCAAGAAAAATATCAAGGAAATCGGATAAGTATGATATTTATAAGGTCCCAAGGTATGTACGCAAATAAACAAAGGACTCGAAAAAAACTGAATTTATAGTTTTCTTGACACATTCAGAAGAAAATACCATCTTTACTGATAGAGATCGTATGGCTCTCTCCAAGGGATTGAGGGACCACGGAGTCTCGGGTGTTATGCATCTAAAATCAATAAATAAATACAAAGTAGGCATAACCTTTGATCTACCTAATAATGCCAACATGTTCCTACAAAACAAAAAACTCTTAGACCAACTATACTTGAAGGCAACAATACCAGCAGGCGACACTGAAGTGACTGGGGTCCTTACATCAGTTCCTATAGACATGTCTAACAAGGTCATATTCTCATTAGAATAGGCAGTTCCAAAAATGTCATTCAGGTCCGGCGATTTATGTGCAGAGTAAAAAATGAAAATGGAGTTGTCTTTGTTCCAACACAGACAGTTGCAGTGACATTTGCATCAACCAACCTACCAGAACACATATATCTAGATTCATGGCGACATGAGGTAACTAAGTACATACCTCCAGTTAAGCAGTGTCTTAAGTGCATGAGGTATGGACACATAGCAAAGTTCTGCCGCAATGCTGAGATATGCTCTATTTGCACAGAAAACCACAATTTCAGAAACTGCACTGTTGATGTTAAAGAGGCTAAATGCTTTAATTGTAAAGGTAATCACATAGCCATATCATCTGCAAGCCCTATGAAAAAAACAAAAAGTTGAAGAAAATAAAATCAAGTCTAGAGCCACTACCTATTCAGACCTATTCAATTCCAAATCATTTCCATCACTAACAGCACAAACACTGGATTTTCAAGTTCACAATTTGATGAAATCAGAATCTTTCATGAATATACTAATTGAAACAATAATGAAAATAGTAAGCAAAGAAGACATACCTATCAACTCAGGGTCAATAAAAGAAACATTAAAAAAAACTCTCGGTAACAAATTACCCTCTCACTTATAATGGATCATTTAAATATAATTCAATGGAATGCACAAAGCCTTAACAGTAATAAACACATATTTATCAACTATTTATATACACATAATATACAATATACATATTGCAATAATATCTGAAACATGGTTTAAAGCACACCAAAATTTTAATATTAGACATTATCATATTGAACCCAATGATTGTGGTAATGACCACAATGGAGTAGCAATTATAATCCATAAAAGTCTCACATATTCCAAAGTTAATACTTATTTTTACAACTCATTACAAAATCTGTGTGTCAAAATTATAACATCAAATAAGAAAGTTATACATATTATCAGTTTTTACAGTCCTTTGAATTGTAGCCCTTCTTTCAACAAACATAAATTTGATCCACTTCCCTTCGGATCTCGGCAACGAGTTGACGTGTGTTACACTTTTTACGAAAAAAGTTTTTATAGTCGGAGAGCAAGACACTCAAATATTTATCGCTCATTTACAAACTCACTTTTACAAATGACTTATCGCTCAGACAATCAAAAGTCCGGATCGTACCCAGATCTTAGACAGGAAACAATCACTGGTAGATCCAAAAGAAAACGACCAGATGATGTATCTGAAGAATTAAGAACATTTAAAGAAGAAATTAAACACATGTTTGAGAATTGGACTGAAAGTCAGAACGAAAATACAAAAAGAATTGAAAACCGCTTAATTGAAATACAGAAGAAACAAATCGAAATTGAAATATCTTTGGAATTTCTGACAAATGGGCTAAGGGATTTGAATACAAAATATTGTAAGCTAGAAACCAAATGTCTAGAAAATGAAGTCCAAATCAATAGTCTGAAAGAAGAAATTGAAAATTTGAACCGTAACTCTAAAACAAAGTATTTGGAGCTACGAAACATACCCATGAACCCCCATGAAACTAAAGAAGATCTTAAAGCAATAGTAACTAAACTTGCGGAAACTATTAACGTCAATTTGTCACATGAGAACATAACGAACATCTATAGGGTTCCTGGTAATAGCAAGAAACCAATAATAAGCGAGTTTTCAACTATAGAACTAAAACAAAACATTCTTAAAGCTACAAAAAGTTTCAACCTGAAGAACAAGGACAGCAAGCTTAACGCAACAAACCTTGGTCTACAGGACAGCACCCCAATCTTTGTTGCAGAGCATCTGACACCAACTGCAAGCAGGCTATTCTTCTTCGCCAGAGAACTAGTTAAGTCTAGATTGTATAAATACTGTTGGACATCACATGGAAGGGTATTTGTTAGAAAAACCGATAACACTTCTGCTATTCTCATAAAGAATGAAGCTCAAATTGAAAACTTGAAGACTGTAGTATATTCCCACACTTAAATAGTCTTAGATCTTTCAAGTCTTGTCCAACGGTTCTAACATTTAACTGAACCTAATAACAAATCCTAAACTATAGATTTAATCTTTCCCAATAAATTTGACCACTATCTTAAAACGAACTAAGGTAATTATTACGGTAGTAGGGCTACAATGCATACCATTAATACAATAAGCGCCGATATTGACAAAATTAATGTCTCTGAAAGTTATTTCCTTTCTCCAGAAGACTGTAAAATTAAATTGCAAAATCTGGAAAAATTTAAAATAAATTCCTTAAAGATTATATCTGTAAATATACGAAGCGTCTATATGAACGTTAACGCACTTACACTCCTACTTGCTAGATTGAATATTAGTATAGACATAATTATTCTAAGCGAATGTTGGTTGTCCCCATACAAAGAAATACCTCAACTAAGTGACTACAATGTTTACTCAACAAAACGCTTATACAACCAAAATGATGGATTAATAATTTATGCCAAGACTAACCTGGTGCATCTTATTAAAGAGATATATCTAGAAGAGGCTAACTGTCTTGCGATGGAAATAGGAACTGAGATCATTATAATGGGTATATATAGACCACCATGTTTTCGTAAAACTGAACCATTCCTGACGTCTCTTTCTGATCATCTTAGTCATTACAATCACTTCAAAAATATAATTGTTACTGGAGATATTAATATAGACATCAAACCAAACAATTCTGTCAAATCAAGTGATAATTACCTTAATCTTCTAGCGGAGTGTGGATTACTACCGGCCCACACACTACCAACCAGATTTCAAAACTGCCTCGACCACGTAATTTTAAAATCTGCATTAATGGCCCAAACAGTTGTTATAGAAACCGATTTAACTGATCATTTCCCCATTTTACTTAACCTTACTAATTCTCGTCACTTAGAAAAACGACAAAAATATAAGACAATAACTAATTATTCCGAAGCTATACAATTTCTTGAAAAAACAGATTTTGATGAAATTTACAGAATCACTAACCCTGAAATCGCAGTTAATAGACAAGATAACCAAATCAATCATAAGTAACTCAAAAACAGTAAAACTAAAAAGAAATCGACCTCTTAAACCCTGGATGACAACAGGTCTATTGCGTTGCCTAAGGCACAGAGATAAACTTCACAAAAAATCTAAGGCAAACCATGACGATCATTTACTAGCTTTCACTTATCGAAGATACCGGAACTATTGCACAATACTTATAAGAAAAACCAAGATGATATATGATAAAAACTGTCTAGAAGAATGTTCAAATGATACAAAAAAAACATGGGATACTATCAAAGAAATAACAAACACGAAAAAAATTAGAACCCAACCAATTGAACTCCTTAACAACAGTCCAAATAAACAGGCTACTATAAATGATGTCAATAACTTTTTTGTTAATGTTGGTAAGAATCTTGCTGAAAAAATAAACATAGATGTTGATGAAAGCATTCTGACCTCATCCATCCCCGTACAGACACATTCTTGCTCTTTCGTCCTATTGGAAACTGACGAAACTGAAGTATTACGAGTGATTAACAACCTAAAAACAAATTCTGCAATAGGACATGACCAAATTTCTACAACTTTCGTCAAAATGTCAAAACATCTCATCACACCTCTATTAACACACATCTTTAACTTGTGTTTTAAACACGGCATATTTCCTAGGTGCTTCAAAATATCAATTATTCACCCAATCCACAAGGACGGGGCAAAAGAAGCGGTTAACAACTACAGGCCAATTTCGATTTTGCCCGTTCTTTCCAAAATAATGGAGAAACTAATGAATCACCGTCTTGTGATATACTTGCAAAATGAAAATCTCCTTGCAACATCACAATTTGGTTTCAGAGCTGGTATGTCCACGGAAGATGCTATATGCTCGTTAACACAATTTATCACGGAATGTCTTGACAATAAACTTAAATGCATTGGCATCTTCCTGGACCTCGCTAAAGCATTTGATACCGTTTCTATTCCTATACTAACAAGTAAATTGGAAAAAATTGGTATCAGAGACACACCACTTAAATTATTCTCTTCCTACTTGCAAGAGCGGGTTCAACTAGTAAAAATTGGAGCCTTAAA
This sequence comes from Selenia dentaria, assembly GCA_917880725.1. Taxonomy (NCBI): domain Eukaryota; kingdom Metazoa; phylum Arthropoda; class Insecta; order Lepidoptera; family Geometridae; genus Selenia; species Selenia dentaria. Next base: position 7,549,300 of record OU862882.1, on the reverse strand, counting down.
TTCAGAAGAATTGACGATCACACACGGTATACCACAGGGCAGCGTGCTCGGTCCCAGTCTCTTCTTGATTTATGTTAACGAGCTTAGTTTACATACACCGGAAAATGGACGCATTATAAGTTTCGCAGATGATACGGCTCTATTATTTAAGGGAGAGACTTGGGAAGAGGTTCAAACCAATGCTGAAAAAGGCCTATTCCACGTTATGATGTGGCTACGAAAAAATCAACTATCGCTTAATCTAAAAAAGACAAAATACGTTACGTTGTCTATAAAAAATGACATCCATTCCAACAAAGTTCTTTTACGCGCCCATAGCTGCAAACTTAATACACTAGACTGCACGTGCACAGTTTTAGACAAAGTAAACACTGTAAAATACCTCGGAGTTACATTAGATAAACATCTTACTTGGGCTGCACACGTAGATATACTTTCTGCTCGTACACGACAACTAATCTTTACTTTCAAGAAACTGCGGCATGTTGCGTCTACCACTTTAATGAGAACGGTTTACCTTTCTTTAGCCCAATCCGTGTTAAATTATTGTATTTTGATTTGGGGAACCACATGCAAGACAACCCTCATTAAAGTTGAGCGAGCCCAAAGATCATTGCTTAAAGTAATCAATTTCAAACCGTTTATGTACCCAACGCAACAATTATACAATGACTGCAAAGTTCTATCCGTACGTCAATTATTTTTGTGGAAACTAATATTATATCAACACTCCAAGACTCCTCTCAGTTCAACTTATGAAACTAATAATAGAAGAAGAAAGGACATAGTTTGTCCAACACCAAAGATAAATACAATGTTTGCTAGACGCCATCCCTACTATCTTGGACCATTTATTTATAACAAAATAAATAAAACCTTACAAATTCATAGACTAAACAGATATAAAATAAATAAAATAATAAAAAATTGGCTTTTGGATCAGTCTTATGATTCAACAGAATCGCTTCTTTTAAATATAAAGTACCCATACGTCCATAATTAGACTAATAAGATAAGTACATTTGCTAATAATATATATACATATCAAGTACATTCTTGTAAAAATAACCTCTCATTGCTATTTCCGTTTCAACGCAAATATTTATTTCCTCAACACTACATAGGTACTTACGACGTCCCTTAACACAAAAAAAAAATTATATCATACACCTATGTACAACCGTACCCTCATAATATAGATAGGTACGTTAGTCATATCATAAAGCAAAAAAAGTACTTTAAATAATAGTTAAGTATATGTTTTTGTGCTAATTGCCTCGATTTACCTGCCTACACACCTATATAAATATAACAAACAAAACCAAGAAGATTTTGCAGAAACCAATTTCCACTTAGACATAATTGATAATGTTAAATGGCTTTACCTATAAACTGCTGTAAGTACCTATATAACGCATCTACAATACCAATATTATGTAGGTAAATATAAATATGTAGGTAATAATATTATGTAGTTCCCGTTATTATAAACTTCTCCATCATACTCTTGTTTACAAAATAAAAAAAACATGTGAATGAAGTCCACCTCCTAAACTATACTCCACCGCTACGCACACAAATAAAATAACCAGTCCTCGCGGCACGGACGCACGCACGGGCAGGCGATACGTGTGTGCCAGCGCTACGCACACCAACAACACTCACACATACGCTAGATGCGCCGCATCCTATCGTACGTTAGTTATTACGATTCTTTGTATTCTACCTACAAGTCATGCGCCCAAACTAGGTACAACACTTGTGCGAGCATACCCTATTGTAGTATTTATTAAAAAATATTTTATTTGTTTATTGTTAATGTAAAGTTTAAACCTAAGTATTATTTATTTCATATATCATAGCTTTTGTTCTGCAATCTGAGTATAATACTACTTAATATTTTAAGTAGTGCACTACTGGATATTAATGCACCAGGCATTAATTGTTACTTCTTACATTATACGGAAATGTAAAGATATGGTGACGTTATGTAGGGACTATTTAATGTACTTCGAGTAATTACTAAGATTAATTAGGAATTATCAATATCCAAAACATAAGAAGGGAAGTGTTGTAAACCATAACACAGGTTATGCCTAGCTTGGTTTCCAACATGCCCTCAATGTTACATATTGAACACTATTACTGATTAAATTGTCACTACACAACAGTAAGCTAATGTCTAAACTAATGTAAACATGTATCAAGTACTTTATTAGCTGTGTGTAAATTATCACTAAATACAATATTTCTATATTGTCATTTGTAAACATGTAACAGATGTTTTTATATGAATAAATAAATAAAAAATAAATAAAAGATTCTTTGGTAAAGTCTATTCCATTTATATTTGCAGGAGACTTTAATGCCCACCATACTTCTTGGGGCTGTGGTTCTGACTCCCCTCGGGGCAGGGATATTTTAGAGGTCATTGACGATAACAATTTGGTTCTTCTTAATGATGTACAAGCTACTACAGTTGGTTCCCTCACATGGCGCCCAAATGCTCTAGATTTGTGCTTTGTTTCTCCAACAATAGCACTTCATTGCGAATGGTCAGTTTTGGAATGTCCTCTTGGTACTAGTTACCACCTCCCTGTAATAATTAAAGTTACATTGAATAATAACAGTGTTGATTCTGATGGAAACTATTGCAATGGCAAACACCTCCCTATTTTCCCTAATTATAAACATGTGGACTGGAAGATGTTCAGTAATCATGCAGATGAACTGTTACATAGTTTTCAACAAGATGTCTTAAACCCTCAAAACAATTATTTACTTTTTTGTAAAATTTTACACTCTGCAGTTTCTAAACCCATCAGAAAATCTGGTAAAATACCTACTCTACCCTGGTGGAATCAAATATGTTCTGACGCGGTTTTGAAATTCAAAGAAGCATATCTAAAGTTCAAATATAATCCAACAGAAGAAAACTATTTAGAATTCAAAAGACTCCGTGCTCTTAAAAAACTTACACTTAAGAAAGAACGACAAAATAGCTGGAAATCTCTGTGTGAAATATTTAATCGCTGCACTCCACTATCAATTATTTGGACATTCATGCGCAAATTTAATAAAACATACAGTACATATAACAACAATAATGATGATTCATGGGTTTTAGATTTTTTTAATGAAATATACACCAGATCATGTATCACATAACTCATATACAATATTCACTAACAATATTGACATCAGTAACAGTTTCCTTCTCAAGCCATTTACCATCAATGAATTAAATTCTGCCATTTTCACCAGGAAGGACACTGCCTTTGGTCTAGATGGAGTATTGTATATAGTTTAAAAAAAAATAGTAAGAGTCTAGATCTCTATCTCAAAGTCTTAAATCTTCTCTGGGAAACTAATTGTGTACCGCAAGATTGGAAGATATATTGTTTGGTTCCAATACTGAAACCAAACAAACCCAAGTTATGTCCTGATTCATATCGTCCCATAGCACTCACTTCATGTGCAGCGAAGATATTTGAACAATTGCTAAAACAACGTCTGGAATTTTATATTGAACAAAACAATTTTTTGCCATCCAATCAGTTTGGTTTTCGTAGAAATCATTCAGCTCGAGAAAGTATCTGCCAATTACATTTTGATATACATCATTCCCTCACAGCAAATGAGCATCTCATTGCTGTTTTTTTGCGACATAGCAGGCGCTTTTAACAGCGTAAACATCGATATTCTTTCCCATGAATTACAATTAATAGGTATACCTGAAAAGTTAAAAATCTGGTTAAAACATTTTCTTAACAATAGAGAAGTTTTTGTTAAATACAAGAAACATCTCTATGGTCCTAGACTTACGTCAAAAGGTGTCTGTCTTTTTCAAGGTGGCATTCTGTCACCTTCTCTATATTCCTTGGTCACCTTTAATTTTCTTAATCTATATACGTCGCTTGAATTTAATATTGGGGTTGAACGTTAAAACTTACAGTTTGCAGATGATTTGGTTGTTTATGCATCAACAATGTTTCACAAATTACAGAAATTCTTAATGATGCATTGGTAAAACTACACAAATACTTCTTATACCTTGATCTTGATGTCAATCCATCAAAATCTAAGGTTGTTGTTTTTGGCAAACGATACGGAAACATGCCTCCGATCTATTATAATAACTGTAGCACATGACGCCAAATTTTTGGGGGTATTACTTACTCGTAATTTATCCTGGAACAATTATATAAAACATATAACGAATAAGGCCAACAAGGCTTTCAATATATTGAAATCGTTGTCTGGCACGCACTGGGGCGCAGATCCCAAAATTTTGTTAACATTGTATAAATCTTTAGTTCGTAGTCACTTTGAAATTGGTTTCTACTGTTTCGCTGCAGACGCCAAATTTGTAAATATTCTGGATATATTCCAAAACAAATATCTTCGTTTAATTACTGGGGCATTCAGAAGTACTCCTGTGAACGCAATGCAAATCGAATGCAACCTTCCTCCTATTGGAATTCGTTTTAATTATTTAAAGGAAAGATTTCTTCTAAAATTATTTAGTGTTTCTCACAACAGTTTAATTATTAACTTATCACATACATACAATCAATCACCCGGCAAACTATTTTACATGCAACAAGATCTACAAAGTTATTTAGACTTTCTTAACAATTTAAACATTTATAGATCAACTCTCACATTACAATGTTACAAAGGAACTTACAGAAGTAAATTCCCAGCTATTAATGTAGTCATAAATAATAAACAGTCCCTCAAAGAAGAGGTAAATATAATGTTGGCAGAATGGACAAATCATAAACTTGTATATACTGATGGATCTAAGAGCGATAAAGGTGTGTCTTACGCTATATGTGAGCCTTCTTTAAACGTTGGAGTAGGCCATAAGATAGATAAAAATGCTAGTGTTTATACCGCTGAGGCTGTAGCTGTTTTGAGCGCTATGAAACATATAAAGAACCACAATTATGGGCATAAAAAATGGGTTGTGGCAAGCGACAGCATGAGTGTTCTTAATAACTTAGCAAATCACAAATTACATGCTAACACAAACTATATAATATATCACATTAAAGAGTTGTGGCTAGAATTGACAGAATTAGGTATATATGTCACTTTTGTGTGGGTACCTTCGCATATAGGTGTTGAAGGAAATCCAAAAGCTAATTATTTAGCTAAAACGATAGTTCAATTCGCAGATGTTATCCCTGATAGTAGTCACGCAAATGTTTCAATACCCTATACTGACGTTCTAAGTCTCTTAAGGCAGCGTATGTGTCAGTCATGGAGTAGACATTCTTATTATAGTACGCAAGTTCAAAACAAAGGTTCTTGGTATGCATCTTTAGATGTCCAGATAAATTCCACGCCATGGTTTTGCAAGGGTAATAGATTCTTAAATAGAAAGTTCTACTCAACTATTTGTCGTATGCGTTTTGGCCATTGTTGATTGAACTACCATCTTTACCGGCTTAAAATGGTTACCTCTTCTCATTGCAATTACGGTCTTTCACAAGATGTGCAAACCTTAGATCATATCTTTTTCGAGTGTTCGTATTTCAACATCCAGCGCCTTGTGTTGATAGACGAACTTCTATTAATCTATGATAAGCCTGATTTGGTCCCGCGTTGCATTCAGGAGTTGCTTAGGGATATCTCAACTTTCAAGTATATTTCTAAATTTTTATTAAATACCGTTAAAGAGATTTAATTTTTATCTTTTTCAAGTTAGTAATGTACTATATTAACTATATGTATGTAAATAAGTATATATTGTAAATAAATCAAAGTACTTAGCGTTTATTCTGTAATGTATTATTATACAATATAAACTTTCTGTAATATATTATTATAATATATATGATATAGCTGTATGTACATATACACGATTATTACTAAACAATACAAGTACACAATATTAGTACATATAAATACACACATACCGAACAAGACCCTTTGAAGAAAGACTCGATGGTGACAATTATAATTGGAATAGAAGGATTCTATTGGAAATTAAAAAAAACGACAAAGAACACAGAATTGGACTAGACTCTCAGACTAATTGAAATTTTAAAAATTGAAACTAAAGACATGAAGATGAATGGGAGAAAGAAGAAATAGGTATTCTACTCTTTGAAGAAGAATCACTGAAGAAAAGGCGGTAAGGTCGTCAAGACTATAGCCTGGCCAAAAAGGCCGAAGGAAAAAAAAAATTGTCACTCACACACACAGACTAACAGATGCTAAAACTATAGAGGTGGCGACACTGGCGACACTCGCGAGTTCGGCGCGCTCCATCTGCATTTTGTTTTATAATCTGAGTACATAATAGGGTAGTTGACCTTTTTTTATTGTACGTTAAATTACTCAGGACACCAAAATACACACCTAGTATATTTTTTGATATTTTTAGAACTCTAAATTAAAAAAACAATGTTTTTATTTCAATTTTTAAAATTGGCGCTAAAACATTATTCAATGGCGGCTATACGTCGCATGACGTCACTGAGGCAAAAACAAACAATGTTGTGATTATAATAATTCGTTTTGCTTGATTGGAGGTTGCTTGCTTGAACATGCAGATGGCGGGAAAAAACCAGCAATGACTATTATAATTTATTTTCTTTTGTGTGTATTCTCAAGTTTTGAGGTGTGGTGGATTATTATATGATGATGTTCACAATGGTGCACGAATGTCAGTTAAGTGTATAAAATCGTAAAACATTTATTTATTTTAATATTTTTTCGTCAATCGTGCTAGCAAGTTTTAGTAATGCATCCACGTGACTTATATAAAGCTGTAGTTAAATAACTGACTTATTTCTTATAGCAGACTCTAACTACCTACCTACTTGACAGTTTACTTAAAAAGTTTATAACTCTGCAGTTACAAAAATAAACCTACATTTTAGCCGCATCATTTGTTCTATGAAGGATTGTCCACCTCAAAAAGACAAATCAACCCTTATCGGATCACTTTGTCCCCCGTCTGTTCGTCTGTCTGTCTGTCAAGATTCTTTTTCATGCATAAAAAGCAAAAATCTGAAATCAATTAATGTATAAAAACAGTGATAACAAGAAAAATGAATTTACTATTGAATATTATTATAAACTTAGGTATTTAAGTAATATAAAAATGTATAACAACCTTATTTGCAGTTGCCGTTATAACCTGTTTATGGATCGCCAGTTTGTCCTTTGACCTAGTATGTATTTAGTTATTAAGCAATAATATTAGATGATTTCTTTACTTGATTGATTCTCAATCTGTTGATGAGGCACGACACTATCATATAAGGCGTTTGTTTTTGCCTTTATGACATCATTTCCGCCAATACTTCCGTTCGAGTTCACGTGACTTTTAGAAACTTTTGTATACAGTTTGTTTATTCAAAATAAAGATTCATCGATTCATGAGGTTAAAAATAATATTTAGTATTTTTTTATGGGATACGTTGGCAAAACGAGCAGGCAGCTCACCTGATGGTAAGTGATCCACAATACCAGAGGTCTCGAGGATGCGTTGCCGGCCTTTGAGGAAGGAATATATATATGGAAAATAATAGGAATATGAATATGCATACTTTTCTTGAAGGCTCCCAAGTCGTATCTGTTCGTAAAAACCTCAAGTGGCAGCTGGTTCCACTAGTAGTAGTGTGAGGCAGAAGTGCCGTCGGAATCGACCAGACATCAACATGATCTCTATGAAATCTAGTAAATTAATTGAAATGAATAACAATCAAATAGAAGACTTATTACTCCAATAGGTACAATAAATAAAATTAATTAAATGTGAATTAAATTATTTGTATTGTTCATATATCATCTCATCATCATCTCAGCCATAGGACGTCCACTGCTGAACATAGGCCTTCCCCATGATTTTCCAAAAGGACCGGTTGGAAGCGGCCTGTATCCAACGACGTCCTGCGACCTTCATCAGGTCGTCTGTCCACCGTATCGGTGGACGACCTACGGTGCGCTTGCCGGTCCGTGGTCTCCACTCCAGAACCTTTCGGCCCCATCGGCCATCTGTTCTGCGTGCTATGTGCCCAACCCACTGCCACTTCAACTGGCTAATCTTCTGGGCTATGTCCGTTACTTTCGTTCTTCTACGGATCTCCTCATTTCTGATTCGATCACGTAGAGCATAGCCCTCTCCATAGCTCGTTGTGCGACTTTGAGCTTATCTATGAGGCCCATAGTAAGAGACCACGTTTCAGTGCCATAAGTCATCACTGGTAACACACATTGGTCGAAGACTCTTGTCTTGAGGCACTGAGGTATTTTTGACGAGAAGACTTCGCGAAGTTTCCGGAACGCTGCCCAGCCGAGTTGGATTCGACGATTGACCTCTTTCTCGAAGTTGGACCTGCCTAGTTTGACTCTGTCCCAGGTAGATGTACTCGTCAACAACTTCGAGAACTGAGTTCCCAACTAATATTGGGGTATGCACAACATGGGCATTAGACATAATTTACGTCTTGTCCATGTTCATCTTAAGGCCTACCCGTTGGGAAACTTGATGGAGGCCTTCGAGCATTCCCCCCCGAAGGGTTTTCGCATTGACGTGGCGGGGGGGCTCAGTAGCCGTGGCTTGGATCACCACGGTGAAGCCAAGAGGAACACAGGGGCCGCGCCGGCGTTGGGGTGCGCTGGCCGGCTCAGGCGGGGCCGCTCCTATGGGCCTTGGTCGCCAAGTCCACATAGGAGTGGCGGGGTCCGGGCGCTTTGGCGCAGACTCGAGGAGGTGGGGCCCGGGCGCTTTGGCGCAGGCTCAAGGAGGGGGGCCCGGGCACCTGTGGTGCAGGCTCGAGGAGGTGGGGTCCGGGCGCTCGGCGCAGACTCGAGGAGGTGGAGTCGCTGGGGATTATCCCCTGTGGCTGACGTAGCAGGCGGTGGGGCTACGTATCCGACCCACCGCATGGAGACCACGGGCGTCCAGACACGGGGAAGCCTGGCGTTCATTGTTGGCGGGTTTAGTCTCCGAGGTAGTTGCAATGGCAATGGCGTTTTTATACAAACACTTCAGCACTTCTATATACCGATAGTCAATACGGCACCGCTGGAGAGACTCAAGCACTGCCTACGTCTCGATCGAATCAAAGGCCACATATATCATAGCCCACAAACGCTAAACAAAGATGCAAGTTATACTCTTCGGTCTTCTGTATAACTTGACGTAACGTGTGGATGTGGTCTATGGTACTATAGCCTTTTCGGAAACCGGCTTGTTCCGGAGGCTGGAGTTCATCAAACCTGCGACTAAGACGGTTCATTATGACCTTCGAAAACAGCTTATAAACATGGCTCAAAAGCGAGATGGGTCTGTAATTTTTAAGTAAAGTGTTGTCACCTTTCTTGAAGAACAGCACCACCACGCTTTTGTTCCATGCTTCTGGCGTTGAACCTTCGAGTAAGACGGTATTAAAGAGTTTCTGAAGGAGTTTAAGTACTAGTTTTCCACCCGCTTTCAGAAGCTCCGATGTGATACCGTCGTCACCAGGCGCCTTGTTGTTTTTAAGCTGTTTCAAGGCCATTGTAATCTCGTACAGGCTGATGTCCGGGATATCTTCGGTATAATGTCAGGTCAGCTTAGCTCTTGGGTCTTTGACCGAGCTACTAACAGGTTTAGCGACCGAGGTGTATATATGCAGGCCGCTTACAACCGGTCCTTTTGGAAAATTATGGGGGAGGTTTATGTTCAGCAGTGGACGTCCTACGGCTGAGATGATGATGATGATAACAAATACTTAACTAATGTTTTTCTAAGTGGTATTAATTATAAATAGTAAAATTTTACTCATGTTTATAGTTTCTACTATTTTTTTTTTTTTTATTATTGCTTTTGTTCAGACTCAATGGGTCCGTGGCATTGTTTACATTTATATTTTATACTTATTTTATTATTTTTATAATTAGTAACGGAATACAGGAGGACATTTTTTTTTCTTTACTAAACTTACATAATACATTTTTTTTTGTACACAAATAGACTTTTAACTAATTTCTAAATATCGTACATACCGAGAGCATACCGGCTCCCGCAAGCAGCGCCCGTTCACGAGCTTGACACGTGTGCCAGCCATCGCCCTCCTCAACCATATTTGAGGGAAGAGGACGACCCGCCACACGACGCTGCCGCGAGAAGAAGCCTTTTAGTGAGCGTGAATGCTCAAGGTATACACGCATACATAATACAAAAGCCTAAGCTTATCTAATTTTATTTTTATTTTTTTATAACTAGTTTTAATATAAGTCGGCTTTCTCCACCCGGCCCAGGGCCTCCGTCACATCCACATTCCGATCTTTTATGGCCATCTGCAAGTTGTAGTCGCGGATAGCATTTGGTGACGCAGACACCGCACGTCGCACGAAACGGCTGATGGCGTCTTCTTCGTCGTCGGTGTAGTAGGTGAAGGTCCTGGTGTGTCGCGAGACTACAACCACTGCGTGCGGGACGCTCTCGTGCAGACTCATGTTGCCCTTGGTTTTAATGGCGATGACCGACTCGTATGTCAGTCCCTGTGCTTCATGGATGGTAAGGATGCGCGACCCCGTGCCTTCACCATAACCCTGGTTGGTCAGGGTCTCCTTTTCTTCCTGAGTGTGTACTAGGAAGAGGGTGTTGGGAAGGGTGCTGGGTATATGCGCATCTCTGTACCTTCTCTGCTCCAGGGACCTAATACGTGGGGCTGAGGAATATATACCTGAATATATTTCCCTCAACGCGTACGCGACATCCATGGGATTCCGGTGTGTGCACAACAACTCCTGATTGATGGTAGCTTTCAGGTTCGGGCGACAGTACCTTAGCTAGTTTCTGCTATTGGGATAGGATACAGACCTAGCTACCTTAGTACATAATAACATGAAGTTTATATTATTGTTACATATGCATATGTTTAAATTTTAAGAATGGTTTTAGAGGACTTTATTTTCACTCATCACTTGATAGGTTCAGGGGCCTTACTATCAGCTCTTAATAGCAGGACTTCTAGAAAACTGCCCGGCTTAATCGTACCATGACAATGTATAAGCAGGCTTCCCAGGCCTACTATTCAAGAACCACATAAAACCGTTCACCAGTTTTTTTTTGTATGGACTCGTTAACATGACGCTCGAAATTCTCTCAGTTTATCAGCTTACAAATGTCTAGCCGTCTGCAATGTTGGTTATAGTAAATTGTTAGAATGTCAGAGATAATATTATCCGTTCACTTTTGAGGAAAACAACATTCAAACAGTTCACCTAAATGAGCATCACGGTATGATTTCATTCCAAACTGTTTAAGCCAGGTTTAAGAACTGCACGGAACTTGCATGGTTTTACAAATCTGATACTAAGGCCCCAGATCAAAATGCTTCTTTGAAAGTTTCTTTCATTTGACTCTGTTACCTATAATGTAATGGATCAGTTTAAAATCCAAAATTGGGACATGTGGCGTCTGTAGATCAAAGGTGCGTTCGTTTAGCTTATGAGGGCATTGGTGGCGTTGTCATTGATGGCTCTTTTATTAAAGCGTTCGTAAAGCTCAAAAAACGTTATTTTTGCTTTTTTGCCCATACCCTATTCGAACGCTCAATTGAACATAAGACCTAAAATCGCATGATTATGCTGTCAAATACATAGCTGTCAAAAAACGATCGCAAACAACCATGCTCCGGACGTGGCTCAAAAATTGCACTTTTTGGTGGCACAAATGCCTCTTTTTTAGCTTTCCGAACGCTGAACAAAAAGAGGCATGAACGACAACTTCACCCACATATGCCCAATTCGAACGGCCCTTGTGAGCGTTTTTAGCGTTACTTTCGCTAAAAACGATCACAAATAGCCTATTCGAACGCAGTAAAGGTTGAATCGGAGCTTGCAGGATTGGAACTATCACAAGTTGTCCACAGATACCTGAAAGTGCAGACGTACCTACCTCTCAAATCTAGCCGTTTATCTATCAGTAGGTACTTATTTTCCTACGCTACCTATTGACAAGCTGGCCATATTTATTTGCGATTCTATTCATGATTAATGATAATGGCGTAAATTTCTTATCAGCTATAACGTAATCTTATCATAATTAATCTTCGGCTGTCTCATTCCACAGCTCAGCAGTATTGATACTTAGGGCTAGTACGCAACGTCTAGCGGTGCGTTTATTCTACATGGCAAGTTACAGCTGTGGGCTCTATACCACATCGTTATAGACTACCATACAAGTGTCGCTATCTGCTTATATTTATTATTACGTAAAATGAGTACTTAAACGGTATTGGGTACATCTATGCGATACAAAATTTTGCGCGGTAGACTCACCGCAAATTTGCAGCGGTGACTTTACCGCATGCTTATTTCACCGCAGTGCGCGCACTTCTATGATTCTCCGTACTTCACAGAATATGCGTTATAAAAACGCAACGCAGTGCGCGCTAGGCCTTAACTACGGATAAAATAGTATTCATCCATCACAAACTAATCATCGCGCAATGAATGCGGTAGGTAAGGAAATAACTTATTTCCTACTCAAATCAAATAGATAAAGTGGATGGTAGGTAAGTACCTACATAGCGTCAGGTCACATATAATGGACGTTTTACAAACTTAATGAACCGACAGTTTTAGGGCTACACTATGTTACTAAAATCAAAACTAAATTTATGGTTTAGTTACTAAGCAAAACAAACCTGATACGAAAAAATTACGAAGGGTGGCTCCGGTACGGAGAGTTTATCTAACGACAGATATAAGTAAATAGGTATAAGTAAATCTCTAACAGCGTAGGTGGAACCGGAATGTGACCATGTACTTCTTTAAGAGGACGTTCGATCTACAGGGCTGTTACGTATCTCAGTTACTTACATTCAAATGTTGACTGATACGTAGTATCTTATAGTCTGTGGTTGACTGAATCTAAAAAAATTGCGGTTTTATGTCAGCTCCAGTCAGCAACTTACTAACATTTCTGCTTTTGGGGTTCTCAATACTGACATAAAACCGCCATTTTTCAATATTAATGTTGAAGTTTTTCGGGCTGTTGCAAAATCTGTTACAAGGCGTGACAAATTCAGGATTAATACCTTCTTTCCTGTATGCGATCAATTGTTGAGCGAGCTAAAGCGGTGCAACATGCCGTAACCGAACATGTCATATTTTTGTCTAAAATGAATACAGTGCCTGAAGCGCAAGTTCGACTTCACGCCAAAAACTTTCAACAATTGTACCCGAAAGATCTTGCTCTAAAACATTTTTTGAATGAACCAAATATGAAATTGAGATAGAAATAAACTGAAAAGAAAATAAGTTTCACATCAACAGCATCTCGATATAAAAAATAGATTTAAAAGAAGCCTTTCCATAAACGGAAATTCTGTTACGCATTTGTTTGTGCGTTGCAGTGCAGAAATAATAGGTACTCTTCAACTAAAATACTAGAGTATCGAGATTGTTAGACATGCATTTCTTTTTATGTGTGACTAGCTGCGCCCCGCGGTTTCCCCCGCGTGGTGATGGATGATGAATAGTATCGTATGTGTAAATCCGACTTAACTACCGCTATAAATTTTATAAATATTGGTTCAGCTGTTTGAGCGTAAAGTAACTAACACACAAACTTTCGCCTTTATAATATTAAAAAAAAGGATGAAATTAGGCTATGTTATATTATTAGACTAGCTGCAGCCGCGACCTCGTTAGCTTGGCCATAGTAGCCAAGTTTCATAAATTGATCACTGGGATTTCTAAAATAAAAATAAAATTTATTTCCTGAAAGATCTTTGTGAAGTTTAATTTCACCACGGTGTTTATTGTGTTTAATGTGATCTTCTATCCAGATTCTTCGTTATTTACTTTTAGCTAATATGACCGTACATCAGTATCACAGTCCCAATCTTCAGCTGAGGAACTGTCCAACAGCTCTAGCAACAAAATAAGCTTCATCGCAAAATCAAGAATATGAACACTCTATATATTACAGTGTGAACGATCGAGACGTGCGCCTGTATGTAAGCTTGCGATATATTATAGTATCTGCGCCGTGTGTGGTCGATTAAGTTAACATAACTTATACATTCGACGCTATAATATATATTGTCTTAGTCGTGTGTGATGGGTTTAAGAATACAAGTGCCATTTCAAAAATTTTATACTGACTTCCATTCTATTACTTTGATAAAAATCAGTTATTGGAGTAAAACTACTGGACCGTATTTGATAAAATTAGACATGGGACCACACGGGAAGCACCAGCTTACAAAGAAAAAAAAAGAATTTTGGAAATCAGTTCACCCAGTCGAAAGTTATGAGGTAACTAACATAAAAAATACAGTCTAATTTAGTACCTCATCCTTTTTAAAAGTCGGTAGAACAGAGAATATAATTTATTGGTTGTAGGTAGGTGGCGAGTTTAATCTTTACGTATCTTGTGATTATATTTACATTCACACTCATTACTTAATTTAATGCATTAAGTAGGAAGAGATATAATGTGAATAGGTACCTATATTTAAGAAAATACTGCGTACAAAAATAAACCCCCGTTGTCGGGATCACATATTAGATAGTACTTAGATATATTATTAATTAAAAATACGGGATTACTCACGTAATATTTATCGGATAGGTCCGACTATAGTTTCGACCACATTCGGTGGCCTTTTTCAAGGAGTGTTCGGGACGCCCGCGTCGATGACGTCTCGCTTAGCACTGCGGGCGGCCGCTCGTAGCGCTCGTGGTGTTAGAGGTTGGTGCGGGGGGCGGGATACATTATGTTGGGTCGGCGCGTCTTGGTGTGAACCCTCTTGATCGTCGTCAACCTCGAAAAAGGCCACCGAATGTGGTCGAAACTATAGTCGGACCTATCCGATAAATATTACGTGAGTAATCCCGTATTTTTAATTAATAATGATTGAAAACCACGTTAGTTTTTATAACAAAACTTAGATATATTATTATGTAGGTAAAATAATCGGGATGCGAAGAACCCAGATAAGGTCAGGTAAGAAGTTAAGGAAAGCATCTTACGCCAGAGACTGTCTGGTTGGCTAGTGGCTAGTGGCCGTGTAGTGCTTGCTACGAACACTGTTTCGGGGCTGTAACGGCAAATTTACGATACAGCCGTAGGAACTTACTTCTTACCCACCGCCTACCTCCTGAGACCACCGACGGGTGAACCGTTGAAAGTTTTTTAAAATGGCTCACCTCTCACATAAAGCGTTGAACGCCTTTGAATTGGTTATTGGATGTATGAAAACCAGTAGCAAAGTGTCGAAAAAACATCCGTGACTGCAAAAGTGTAGGTACTTCAGATCTTCTTGTAGCGATAAGTAGCTTTATAAAGGTATAGATAGGTACGGATGTACGTGTACGTAAATAATAGGTAATTATAGATATCGATGTTGTTTTTATTATACTATCATGCGACGAGAGGGGCAGATCGACGTAGCACCACGCTTGCCGTGATACTGCCGTGTCACCCAAAGCTTACGCTCGTCATCCCCAGATACATTTTTTTTAGTCTCATTAGCCAATTTACACTTGCTACAGTAGCCCGTCTCACACTGTGGGCCTAGCACGAATAATGCGTAAGTGTAAAGTAACGTGTCGTTCACGTGAAACAGTGGATTCAGTGGAAACTGTCATGTCTTTAGGGCAACTATGACACAGAAACAGATAACACATACGTCGTACGCCGAAGCGTGACGCGTTGACGCTTGCGATAAGAATACTTTTTGCAATTTTTTTGTGCTACGATATCTGATACAGAAAAGTTTGCGCACTATTGCACCACCAACCACACCATGCCAATGAAGATAGCCTCTTGGACAAGCTGCCTACCACCCAGTTACTTGGGTTTCATTGCTTCTTACGATTCGCATGCCGATGGCGTAGGGAATACTCTTAATCTCCATTTCCCCTCACGTACTAATTATAATAGTGGAGTTTACTCTCATTCAAACTTTAATATTGTTTAAATGAGGATAACACTACGTAGGTATATATAGGTACGATATATTTACCAAGTAGGTATGTATTGCAATTATTAAATATCCCGTTTCTAAAGTTAACTCTAGCATAAGCGATATCAGTTTATAAACTTATACAAAGTTATTCCTACATAAATATATAGTTGTATTTTTATCATTTAATTTAATTATAATTGAGTATTTATAAACATATAAATGTATTTTAATCCAAATTATAGTAAACAATATGATGCATGATTATTAAAGTAATGTCAATATTGTCTCAATAAAACTACCTATCATGGACTCTTGACCAAACTGTAGATATAGGAAATGCAAATAGTACTCCCAACAATGATTAGTTATCATAACTTAATCATACTTATCATCATAATGATATAATTTCAAGCAGGTAATTTATAGTGATAAGGATTTATGATTATAATATTTTAGACAGTTGAATGACTATGCAGTAGATAAACTTCAGCAGACACTGTATTGTAGGTAGAATAATAATGTTTAAACAAATTTGGCATTCTTGAGTATTCACTACGCTTACAAGAACATGATCCAATATTTATTTTCATAAACTGCCTGAACTTTAAAAATAAGTGTTATTTAGGTAGAGATTATGAATGATAAGTTAACTATTGATAAAACTGTTTCAAGCCAAAATGCCAGTATATTTTTCATAGTATCAAAAACATAACTTTTATATACATACATACATACATACTAACAAAGTAGTCTTAACGGGTAACATGTACAATTTAAAGACATAAAAATTATTATGATTTTGTCAAAACTGTACCGTACGACACTGTACTCATAGCATTACACTGATATCAATGTATATACAGTAGATAGGTAAATATGGTGCTAAATAATCTGACCTCTGTACATACTGTATACATATTTATAATCATTTAAACTTTGATCATATCAATCACGTGACAATCACAGCTTTCCTTCTCAATTACTTATTATGTCAACTTACATAAGTATTATCTTAGTCTTGCTAAGGCACATTACACAACCTTTGGCTGGAATTTTAGTAATTTAGAATTTTCCTTACAGGAAAATGTAATACCTTACTTGGGCTATTTTGCACAAAGAATAAATGTAAACAAACAGTGCAAAGGTCTCTATCCGTTAGCTTGTTGTTCCAAGAATTGTTTTCTCTTTGCGGGACACTAGTAGCCTCGACTACTTTTTCTAGATTTTGGATAGAATATGTTTTTATGGTTTGGTATAAGTTTATTATTCCTTGAATGTACTAAATATTATATTTGTCCATTTACATAAAACTTACATATTTATATTTAAAAATCAAATATGCAAAGTTGGTTTACATTTAGTCTACATTGGATTCAACAAAAATATAGTACGTATTTCTATTTCTTAGCAATCATAAAAAATATTTAGGCGAACTGAATACACTCTGAATCTACCTACAGTAGTGACTATTAGAACCAAGGAAGAAACTGAAATTGAACAGTTTCAAATCCTACCAGTAGCAGTATGAACATAGCTCCTCAAATAATATTAATGGTACTGAATTCTAAAAACAATAATAATAATAGTTTTGTATAATAGGTTTGACCAGGTAGACCCTTATAGGTGCTAAAACCTGACTTACTATAGGAACCAACTCTTACAGAAATGGTTAACTAAATGATTCTCGTAACATACAATAAATGTCGCAAGGAATGCTTAAATTTAAAATAAAGATCATTTCTGTATTCACTTATAAATAGTAGGAATGCAGATTGGATTAATTTACATAAGAAACTATTAACCTTAACATGACCTTAGTTACATGTTTAAAGAACATTACACTTGGCTTTTGTGGAAGAAATTTGGAATGTCAATACCTATTACCAAACAAACTTAATACTTATATCTCATTTAAACGAGCCTAAGCTTGCACATACATCACCACAGCAGAAGCGACCATCACCAGTTCTTAGACATTATGTGAGTTTATATTATTCAGAACGTTCCCGCCATTTGTAAGAGCCAGAGTATTTGAAGTCATATCCAAAGAGTTTTTTATCAGCTTCACTAGGACCTCTAGAACCATAAACATATGGTACTGGCTGAACATTATTTTCTTCCAACTTGTTTAAAATCGGTGTGAAAATACGCCAAGCCTCCTTCAATTCATCAGCACGAACAAAATGCATCTGTGTTCCAGTGAAAACATCAAGAATTAATCTCTCATATGCATCAGGAACATTAGTGCCTCTATACCTCATACTGTATGTAAGGTCTAACTCTGTTTCGACCAGGTCAAATTTCATTCCTGGCGATTTGCTCATCATTTTCAAGTACAAGGCCTCTCCGGGTTGAACTCTGATCACTAGCTCATTTCTTTTTGAGTTGCCATTAAATATATCACCTGGGACATCCTTGTACTGGATTCTAACTTCGGCTTTCCTTTCATTAAGCGCTTTACCACAGCGAAGAATGAAGGGTACTCCCTGCCACCTTGCATTAGTGATTGAAAGAGCTGCAAGAGCATAAGTTGGGGTAATGGAACCTTTTGGGACTGTAGGGTCATCTAAATACCCCAGTTTCTCTTCACCCTGTCCTTCAGGATTGCCAACATACTGTCCAACTAAAACATCATCAAGGTCAATTGGCTTTATGTGCCGCAAAACCTTAACCTTTTCATCTCGAATATCATTAGGGTTCAACGTGACTGGTTTCTCCATAGCCACCAAGGAGAGAATTTGTAGCAAATGATTTTGCATCACATCACGTATAATCCCAAAGTCATCAAAGTACCCACCTCTACCTTCAGTACCAAATGGCTCTTTGAAAGATATAAGAACCGAGGCTATATTTTCTCTGTTCCACGCAGGGTTGAAAATCTGGTTTGCAAATCTAATTGTCATCAAGTTTTGCACCATTTCCTTACCAAGGTAATGATCAATTCTGTAAATTTGTTCTTCTTTAAACAGCCCACCCAAATGATTGCTTAACTTATCAGAGCTAATATCATCCCTTCCAAAAGGTTTTTCAATAATTACTCGAGTATATCCTTTAATGGACACACAAGCGTTTCTTATATTTACGGTTACATCTTCGAACACTGTTGGCGGCACTGCCAGGTAAAATATTCTGTTCGCCACAGGACCTTTCTCAGCCTTGGTGATAGATTGATTGAGCAATTCATAATCAACTCGTTTGTCATAAGAGCCAGCAAAGTACTCATTAACCATCCAAAAACTTTCCAAGAGTTCTTCTTCTCCGGGTCTTACTTTTAAATATTTTTTACACTTTTCTCGCACATCGGCTAGCGTTTGTTTAGTACGCGCATAACCAACAAACCTTGTGTTTTTAGGCAAAAGGCCGTCACGGTAGAGGTACCAAATTGTAGGGTAAATTTTCTTCTTTGCGAGGTCTCCAGAGGCACCAAGAAGCACAAAAGTGTGAGGATATTGAAAATCGGTTTTATTTTCCATTATAATGCGGCGTCCACGTCCACTCACGGAGTAAGCAACTGTGTAAAATGTCTGCTTTTCAGGTGTGCTTAAATACGACTTTGTTACTAGATAGCGTGATAAAAAAGTACAAAGTAATGCTATGCTCTAGCGGTACATAAAACTAAAAGTAACGTAAACTCACAAAACTACTATCTGCAACAATAAACTTGTGTAGCTTGCTAAGTTTTCTGAATGTAGCCGTATTTCAATTACATATTTTACAAGGTCAAGTTATATACGTCATGTGAATTCGTCTTTGGTTGGCTGTAATAATAACCTCTGATATCATTAACCAATAGAATTATGTGAATAATAGGTATAGAAATTATTATGTGCTGAAAACTAGCTGATCATCGATGACATTACTTGACATTGAAGTTTGTTCAGAAACTGAAATGATTACAAAAAAGGTTTCATTTTTACTTTATAAAAAAATATTTGACTATTCCAGTGGGACATAAACGTAATAAAACAATTAGGTGTTTATATAGGTTCTAACTTTATACAACATATAACAATATAATTTGTGGTTCTAACAATGTGGATCTAATATAAATATATCATAGATTATTTTATTTACTATTCTACTACATTTAAGGGTGCGTTCGTTTAGCTTATGAGGGCATTGGTGGCGTTGTCATTGATGGCTCTTTTGTTAAAGCGTTCGTAACGCTCAAAAACGTAATTTTTGCTACTTTTGCCCACACCCTATTCGAGCACTCACTCAACTGAGCATAAGACCTAAATTCGCATGATTATGATGTCAAATACATAGCTGTCAAATAACGATCACAAACAACTATGCTCCGGACGTGGGTCAAAAATTGCACTTTTTGGTGGCAAAATTTCTCTTTTTTAGCTTTTACGAACGCTGAACAAAAAGAGGCATGAACGACATTTTCACCCACGGATTCCCAATTCGAACGAGCGTTTTTAGCGTTATTTTCGCCAAAAACTATCAGGCGCCTTATGAGCTCTAAAAGCAGGACTTCTAGACAACTGTCCGGTTTATTCGTACCATGACAACTTTAAAGCAGGCCTGCCCAGGCCTACTATTCAAGAACCGCAGAAAAACTGTTCTGAACGGCAAACCAGGGCACGAGTAGCGAGGTCAGTTGTGAGCGTTGCCGGCGCTTCCCGGAACGCACCCGTAGTAGTATCCTATATTTGTGACTTGTGTTGTGTTGTGTGCACTGCACTGTGTGTGTGTGTGCCCAAAAGGATTTTTGAACGAAACGCTAATATGACGTGACGCGTTGTTTCATATGTCATTTTATAAGAAATTTGCGAAACTGGGACAAAAAAGCTAGGTAATCACTAAAAACTATCTTTAATCGTTGCTAAAATTACATCTCAACATATCCGATCTAGTCTGTGACACAGGAAACAGGACATTGGTGATAAACTAAACGGGGGTGTATAGTTTCATGTATAGGTATATTTAGTTCAACGACCTTGTTACTGACAGGTTCATCGCGAGCAACTGAACTGTTCTATGAAAGTGGTGTATTGTAAACGATAGATTAAATGATGGAGCCCTCAAGAGAACCAGGTAAGATCTTTTTAATATCTATTAAATCAGTGTATCTGGTTCCAATATACTGTAGGAATGTAGAATATCTTGCTCAAGGAATCAATTCAACTTCTCTAACCATTCAGTCTTGCCCACACTGCTAGAAAATGAATTCAGAGTGATAGAAAGATATACCTAATACCTTGAAGCACTCTGGGAAAATATTTGCTTGTCATAATACTGACCTAATTTTTTGAGGCCTTTGCTATCAATTTCGAATGACCAGTCTACTGCCTGAAACATGTCACACTAAATCTAATTAGTCAGGTACTTTATGTAGAATATCTACTATGTGATTGATTGTCAACATTTTAACCTTTAGCAAGCTTTGAGTGATACTATAGTAAAACTGTTTTATTTAATTTTTGTTCTAGCAAGATCATAAAATATCTGATAAAAAATAGAGCATGACTATGTAATCATCAGGTGCCATGAAATCAACATTTAAAAAAAGAATTATGATGGAACGAGAAGCTTTTCCACTATTAGCAGTGTTAAGTATAGGTTTCATCTCTCAGCATAGCAACCTAAACAATCACTTGCACAAGGCTAGTAGTATTTATGAATAAAACAAAAGTGTATGAAGACACATAATATCATAATCATCAAAGGCATGAGAACAACATTTTATGCTTCTACCACATATGTCTGCCCCGACCAGAGATTCAATGTTGAACCTCTCTATTCAAAAGCAGAATCACTACAAACTTAGCTAGGACTATGTATTGTATATATAAAATAATGAAAACACTTACACTATGTATGCTAAATATAAAGCAAGTGGTACAACTGAACCAGCAACTTCTAAAGATGCTCCAGTATAGTATGTTTATATAAATAGTAATCACTAAGGTTTCATTTTCAAAACAAATACCTAGTACATATAATATACTTGAATTTTTCTCTACATAAGGTTCCTGGACATTTTCTTGATGACAATTATTTACTGCTTCTCACATCAGTTCTGTGTTCTAGTTACATGATACCTACAAAATATTCTCTATGTATATTTTTCATTTACGCTACTGCCAGAAAAAGGGTTAGGTTTTATGGTGAATGTATGTTCCAACAGCATATGTTGTAAAAAGTGTGTATGAATATTACTTGTTTGTACCATCATTAAAAATACATCTTATATCTTACATTAAATCTTCAACTGCATATTAGCTTTATAAATAAATGTAATTATTATATTTTTGCTGATAAGTATAATAATGATAGCATTTTACTGGCAAAGATACTGGCTACTGAACTGACTGTGACTAATATAACTTTGACAATGTGCCTACTATTGACCGAGTTAGGAGGTTTGACAAGCCAGAGGCAAATGTTGTTTTATACCTTTGCGTGTGGTAGATATGGCTCCTGAATCTGTCAATTGGCTATTCATTGCAATACTTCCAAGGTGACTCAAATGAAGCTACACAAAAATATTTACTACCTGAAAACCAAGTTAATAAAAAACATATCTGATAAGTTCAGCAGAAATCTAAACTCGATAAATAATTATTGTGTGGCTTGTACAGGGTTCTAAAAGTTGCAAATTTGGTGTCAGATGGAAAAATAATTTAATACAATTATAGTAAATTAAACAAAATAGTAATACACATTACAATGATCAGTGGTGAGAAGAAATATCCTAATTCCATCTTGAAGGAAATAATGTGTTCATAAATTTATTGGAGCTTACTTCAATGTTCACTAGATGGCGTTGTATAGTACAATAGAGAGTAACTAGATGGCGTTAGTGGTTATCAAGTGAGTATCGTAACTAATGATTTGACTTGTTTACAAAAGACTTGCCATCCTGTTTACGCTTAGAACAAAAGATTTATGAATGAAACTTAAATCGACGATTGCATAAGGTTTAAAATGAAGTAAGAAATGAGTATTTTACAACAATATTTCGCGCACAAGAAAGCCCTTTCATTAATTGACACTTGACATAACTGAAATTAACCCTATTTTACAAACCTTATATAATTATTTAAACGGCTTAAAACACTGTTGCGATTTAAATCTCATGGGCATACAATAATTCTGTTGATATCAACTAATCTTCTATCAAATTGAATAAAGATCCAATTAACCACTCTCACGTTTTTGTCTTATCACTATATGCCTACCTAAGTACCTATATACCTACACTATATTATCAAAGAATCATTCATCTACTTTTTAATGAAACATGGGACATGAGAAACTTTATAGCAACGAAAAAAAATTACAATATTCCATATAAGTTGGGTTTTCCAAGAACTATCCACCAGCATCTACAAAGTTTCAAGCGTCTGAACCAATTTCAGAAACTCTTTTTCCAATCCGCCGCAGACACCTCTTTTACGGCCTTCTGATGAAGATGAGCGAAGAGAAGATGAACTAAAAGCGTTTTTTTAGCTCATCTTCCGCCTACGAAAATGTACCCCTTTCAGTAGCCTTTTAATTTTAGGAAATAAATAGAAAACACGGTGCCAGATCCCGGTGACGGATTAACCGGTGTGGTGTCCAGGAAGTCACTCTTTTGAGCGCTTTGTCTTAGTGAAGCAGTAACCCGCAGAGCCCGGTGTTCGGTCGCTTGTTGCTTATTGCACTGCTTTGATTTTTTAATGGAATCGACACCAGATACCCCGTCGAAGTGAAGCAAATACGAAAAAATAAAAATACGTTCAAAATTTTCCCTGCTCTTCTCGATCGATTGACTTTGGTTTATTTTGAAACAGCCTAACTGTCTACTGACGCTTTGTTTCTGGATCGCAGTGAAAAATCCAGAATTTGTCACCTGTCTCAATATAAACGTAACGAGACGTGCCTGCTTTGTTATGTATTAATCATGTCACAGCACCATTCTACACGGGCCTGCTTCTGAGTTTCGCTCTAGGTTATGCGGCAACCAGCGTGAAACTATCCTCACGCGAAGCTGCTCGTCTAGAATTTTACGCTCGCTTCCCGATCCAATCTGCAATATTATGCTGAATCGCTAAGCACGTAATTCGCCTGTTTACTTCAATTACATTTTTCACTGCAAACTCACGTTTTCTTCGGTAACAGTCAACAGCGCTTGAATTCGTTATGGCAAAGGCAGATAGATGGTTGGGTTCGAAGAGCCTATACCCATAAATGCCGTCGATCAAACGACTCATCCAGCTTTAGACCACTTTTGAAATCGTAAGAAATTATCGCACGAAAATGTTCCAGACACAGATTCATTTTTAATGAGACACCATAGTGTTCAATTTAGCTTTCAAAAAATGTGGCGGGAAATTAAAAATTCAAACGATGTTATTTTTACGCAGTAATATATACAAGTCTACGCTTTTATAAGATTACATTATTTAAAACCATTGTAATCGGTGAATGCCTCTTATACATCACGATTACTCGTACATTACATTACTTTGTATAGAATATCTTTTTTCGCCAATCTTTCTGAGTGGGCCTGGTGTACATCACACAGTGGGCCGAGCACGAAAATCTGCCTAAGTGTAAAGTTATCGTATCGTTTAAGTATCTTGCTGATGCGTCTAAGAATCAGAAACAAAGTCCAGAAACCGCACCCTGCTGTGAGTAGCGCTCGAAGCGTAACTTCCCTTGTTCTCAAGTGAGTAACAGGTTTAGTAACTCTTACTGCTGTCTCAAATTGAAGGTCTAAATCATTTATTCTGTGCCGCTAGTGGTATTTTCACGTAAACGCTTTCGTGCTTCGGAGGGCACATAGTCAGTGGTTGTCGGACACAGGCCCAGGTGACAAGGTATGCAGGATGTTGTTGTTTCGGGCGGCGCGAAAATCCCACCAGGCCGCATTAGGCCCTGGTGATGTATCATCGCCTGTACTATCCATTCTCTCTGAAAGGAAACTCGAGCTTGCCGAGCCTTGAGAATGTAATGTCAAGTATTATTCACTCAGTTGTAAGGTCTCTTAATAGCGCAATATTTATACTATTACTTTTTAAAGCACTAACGCCTGTTTAGCGATCTCAAACATTGAAATTTATAGAGAGAAAAATTCCATCATCGGACGGAACTGTTAAACTGTCTAATAGATGTCGCTCCGTCCCCGCAATAAGACGGTTAGTCAAATAGAGAGTTAAAATTCGATGCTCGGACCGGAACCTCGGTGGCCTAGTTGGTCAATGGCGTCTGACACGGAGAGTCAGAAAACGCGGGTTCGAATCCCGTCAGATGATGGAATTTTTCTCTATAAATTTCAAAGCGCAATATTTATTAATGTTTCAAAAATGAATTCCAAGTTTTGGATGTGTTTTGAAATACGAGTATTTCGCTTCCAGAAAGGAATCTTTTGGTCATACGAGTACCTAGCCTAGCTTACAACGTATATTAATTTAAGAAACCGTTTTTCAGTATTTCTGCTTTAGACATTGTATAATTATTGTACACCTACTAACTACTAGTTTAGTATTTAATCCTAAAAAAATTCAAACAGAGGTACAACTGACCTTCGTTTAATTTTTTAAGATAAAAAGAATACAATAAATTTGTACGCTGCTCAATGAGATCTAGACAGTCATATTATACTACAATCCAAGCCAAGATTTTTGTTGTTGTTAAAGAGGTTCTGTTTTTTTTTTTACCGTTATAAGATCGAAGGTGGCGTTTTTCTGGCATCACTTGAGTCGTTCCAGCAACGGAATTCTCGTGGCTGTCTCGGACAATATTTGTACTCCCATGTATAAGCGTTGGACCTCTGTCCACATGGATAGGAATAAAAAATGACAAAAGCACTATTCACGTGCAACGCGTACTACTATTTTATTTTTATTTAGGTTCTTTACATAACTGTAATCTATTTTATTTTATTATTTTTATACACCCCTCTACAGTGTTAGTTTTAAGTTGAGTGTACGCATATGGGTCCAATGCCTGTAATAAATGAGTATTATTATTATAATTAATTATCATGTGCAAGACTCTCTCGTCACTTGATAAAACAAATTAAAAGTGTAACCTACCTAACGGAAATAATAAACCCGCAACACTTTATTAAAGCACGGGAGCTTCACTTACTACGCCGATGATGATGAAGATGCCATTGGGCGATCCGTCATGAAAGCGGTGGTTGCAAATACCAGAACCATATTAGAAAACAACCTCAAAATGGCCATCAGGGACCGAAACGGAGTGGTAATTGAGACCCTGCTTCAGCGCAATACGAGAGTACCTTAATGAATAAGTGAACATGAGTACATAGTTATTTAAGTTAAGCTGTATTTGATAAATAATAAGTTTGAGCATACAGAGCAGACATGCTTACGAAAAGGTGTCGGCAGACGGTGGCGTCGTGTGTCGCGTCGCCATCTTCCCTCAAATATGATAAGATGGCGATGGCTGACACATGCTTCAACTCGTGAACGGGTGCTGTCTGCGGAGACCGGTCTACTCTGAACGCTGATGCAAACACAGAAATGATATATCCCTTAAGTAATATAACATAAAAATCCTATGTCCCCTATTAAGTATGTATTGTTGTCTCTTTTTTAATTATATTTAAATGTAATAAATTCGCAAATAACTAAAAAATGGCAAGGAACCTGGAGTTTGTGGTGTCTAGTTATAATAATAATAAAAACAACATTAAAGCACATAAAAGCCGCTATTTTTCATTCACACTTACCATTTTATGTACACAGTGACATTAGCATCATCAAGACTAATCTCATGACGTATCAGTTATATAAAAATCGGTTGAGCCGTTGAGTAGTTACAAGTGGACATAGGAACGGACATAAGTACATACAGGTCACATAACCTTCCTTATGTGCTTCACCGCAGTCGCGTAAAAAAGGGAAAGTCTTGCTGTTTTTTCCTTTTACGCAGGAACCGAATTGCATGTACGAGTAGATCATTGAAGGGCTGGAGAGTTTTTTATATCCACCTGACTCCAAATTTGCGACTTTTTGAACCCTGCACAAGCCACACAATAATTATTGAGTTTAGATTTCTGTTGAAGTTATCAGATATGTTTTTATTAACTTGGTTTTCAGGTAGTAAATATTTTTGTGCACGAGTATTAGACAATATTGTGTAAAGTAATGAAAGAATATGCAAGTCTCCGCGCTTGCGGATCGGAAGCCACTTTAATTGAGATCTATACTCCGAAACATGGTCATACTTACGCAACCCAAAAATGAATCGTATACATAAATTTTGTAACACTTCAGTTTGTTTAAACGTTCTTCCGTGGCGTCTAAAAAAACATAAATCTGCATAGTCCAGAAGAGGAAGGAGAAGGGTTTGAGCTAATGTTGCTTTAGTTTTGAAAGGCAAACATATCTGAAGACGTTTAAGGGATTGGAAAGAGAAGTTAACACGTTTCCTCACGGCGTTGACGTGACTAGTCGACTTCGGAATCGGGACGTTATCTTACATTACTACCGGAAGATTTGAACGATCTAAATTTGTTAAGCACTAGCTGGTGCCCGCGACTACGTCTGCGCAGGATTAGTACTTCGAGTAGCTTATTATTTCTCCAAGGGCATATCTATCTTTATACCAAAATGTGTAAAAATATATACATGGTCAAACGCCATTGCTATAATAGTATTATTTTAGTAAATTTGAATACTTAGTATATCAATCAGTAAACAATAACAAAAAAATAAAATTAATCACCATGGAAAAAAACTGTCATTACATCACCCTTGGCGGTATGTGTGTGTGTATCTTGACGGTCGCCGAACACGTCTAGTGTATCGAGCTCTCAAATTGACTTGGCTTTTGACTAAGCTATCAGAAACTGACAAAAACTTTGACAGAACTCTCATCATTACGATCTTGACGTAGGCGGAGATCTTATTATTTTGTCTATGCTGTGCCCAAGCATATTACGCTTTTTCACCCGCTTGCTGATGGATGATGATGATGACGAAAAGTATCCTATATGTTAAACCAGTGCCTCATCTACCTCCATACCAAATTTCATAAAAATTGCCCCAGCCGTTTGTGCGTCAATGAGTAACAAAGATCCACACATCCCCACATCCATACATCCATACTCACAAACTTTCGCGATTATAATATCAGTAGAATATACGTACTATCTATTACCAAATCTTATGATTTAGATGGGTTGACCAGTAGGCCAAATGATTTAGCCCAATTATTAATGTTTTCCAAGTCCAAATTGAGCATTTCAATGGCTTCATGAATCTCATCAGCCTTGAAATTTCGATACAATTGTAAGTCATCAGCGTAAAGGTAAAACTGAGAGGAGAGTACAAATGTTACAGAATTAATGAAAACTGCAAAGAGAAGTGGGGACAGGACTCCCCCTTGAGGGACGCCAGCTGATAGGTAACGCCTACCAGAGAGTTTCTCGTTATAGCGGACGCACTGAGAACGTCCTCTCAAGTAAGAGTCGAACCAAGAGATAACGGAGGGAGAAATATTTAGAGAGGACAAAATACCAAGGAGTATGTCATAGTCGACCGTATTGAATGCACTGCTGAAATCCAGCAAAGTCAGAACAGTAAGTTGTTTGTTATCAATGGCCCAGCGAATATCATCAGATACTTTAATCAATGCGCTAACTGTGCTATGGCCCAGACGAATCCCTGATTGAAATGTACTCAGCCGATTGAGGGAAGCAAGGAAAAAAGAAAGTTGCTTTTGCTCTACATTTTCCAAAACTTTGGACAAGATAGGTAAAATAAGCCGAAATTGAGATAATGAAGAGAGATTCTTACTTCTTCATTAGAGGGGTACTTCTCCATTAGAGTTTAATGGCCGTCGTGTTTCAGTGTGGTAATGCGTGTACTCACTACTCTGTCACCATTTATAAACATCTTAATAATATTGATTTGTATAATTGAAGTCAGGAATCAAGACCATCACTCAACGCAGGAAGTTGAGGATATTCGGGAGCATAACTTTTCAATAGGTACTTTACAGAACCTCAACTTACTGAAATCAGCTTTGGTGTTATTTGATTCCTCCATTATGTTCTCTCGCTCATAGAACGTGACTGTTGAGGTATTTCGTTGTACTTCGCCGAACGCCAATATTAGATTATAAACAAATTATAATCAGAGAGCAGCCACTAAAATTGGCGTCTCCTTTTCTTTGGAAGCATGCGAAAAAGAACTTTGTTTATTATCATTACAATAACCAACACACTGGAATAGGTAAACAAATAGTGTTGAGAGTATACGTGGTGTAGAGTGCAAGAAAGGTCGAGTTGTCTGGCTGGTCACATTGCATGGTGTGTTTCGAAGGAGTAGAGCACGTGTTATGTGGCGCGCAAGGCAGCGCGGGCGGGTGGCCGGGCGAGGGGTGCGCAGTCGTGTGCAGTGGACCACTCGCCGTCGCACAAGGTCAAGGAGAATGATTAACAACGAAAATACAGCAAAACAAACGGTGGCGCGCGGGGTATGCGGGGACCGCGCGCCAGTCAGAGCAGCGACGCCGCCCGCACCGGCCGCGAGACCGGCGCCGCTCGCGACCTACACGAAAATCGATGCACGATCCGCAACCGGCATTCAACATATAAATCGGCACCCGTAAATCCGCTACTTACATTTTATGAGTGACGTCACTCAGCCCCATGTGCATTTGCCGCTCGCGATTTTGGTGCATCACTCGCGTCTCCTACGACGTAGAGGTGTCCCATGACTTTCCTGTCAACTTTTGTACGTGCGGAGCGCTCAAGGATCCTGCAATTTTTGTTTCACTTTTACTTTATCTTGTTTCGCACTATTCTGTCTGGAAGTTCGTTCGAATGTTGTATGATCAAGGGTGCCACAGTTGAGGTGAACTTGCCAACAGAGCACGGAGACAAACCTGTTAATGCGTATGCAGTATTTATTTATTGATATTCTTGTGTGTAAGAATTGGCATGAAATTATATTTATACGAAAGCGGATTCACAAAACGATAAAAACTTTAAATGTTCTATTTCTTAGTACTTTTTTGACGGCTGTACACTTGAGCTTCTTGATAAAGTTATAGAAAAAAGACTAATTTTAGGTACACACATAATTGTGTTGATCTAAGAGTTTAAATTCCTCATGTATCGTTTAGAGTTTAGGCTATTAACATTTCGAAATCTAATGAGTTACTGCCCCATCGAACATATCACGAAAATCGTTTTGTTGCTGCCAATTATAAACAGGGTATTTTAAGGTCTCCACATCATCTCTCTAGAATTTGCAAGTACCGAAGAACTTCCACATTTGCTGTTAAAAGAGAGAATTACTGCGTAGTACATTGTGTTGCTATTGAAATATAGAGTTGTAATATTTAAATGCCCTTAAGTATGTCTTTATCTGACGCGAGTCATAAAGAGCATTGCAAGGTTGCTAGTGTATTGACTCTAGTGTTTTGAATAACTTTATCTTGTGCTCTATGACTCTAGCGCTTGCATTTTTCATTCTTGTGCAAAGATTACCTTTCTGGAGATAATGTAGAACTTTTCTCATTTGATAGTTTGACGTCAGGATGATGTAACACAGACACGAAATCGTGCCAAGCTTAACTGTGATGAAGGCACTTCGTCACACTTTCTTTTGGATTACGCATGATTGGAGAAGGACACCCAGGATGACGATTTCATTGACAATAGTTTTTGCAAAATCATAAACTTTAGAAGTATAAATACTAACCCAACCCATAATTGATTGCCAATTTTTGTCACATTCTTAGATCCTTCCATATATATGACGGACTGGTTATTCGCGCAGTTTTATTTCCTTGTGCATCTATAATAAGCATGTATCTATACATATTCGCACATCTCGTTACAAACTATTAAATCAAACGTCCGGCTCATACATCGTGAATCAAATTGAAACGGAATCGATACCTTCAAATTGATTCTCTGAAATAATAAATGTTTAGCTCGACACGACTAAATTGACTCCGCTGCGCTGCTGGTCAATCATTTTATACTACTTATTGATTTTCTTTCGCTTTACATGCCACTTAGTCTTTGTTCCATGTCTATTTCAGTCCTTAAGTCTATTAATAAATAACTACTATCGACGCTACCCTTATTGATTTCTGTGCGTTGAAAGCTGGCTACGATTCAACTTATACTTTGATCAAAGCCCTGACATTATGAACATGCTAATAAAGTCTGACATTATAACGATATCCAATTAACATTTTTCCGGATTCAAATTGGCTAGTATTAATGTATACAAGCTTCGATTATTTGTTTTCTATGCATGGTCTGATCCATCTAAATTAAACTTATTTTACGCGTTTTCTAAATAAACTAGAATTAATGACACTTAAACAAAATATACATAGGTACTCAATTCAAATTTTTACTTACTTTTGACAAATAGGCTGATAGTTTTATTGCCTATGCCATACTAAATTATTTTAGTATACACGCTTATTATTTTATAGGGCGGTTATACAAGACGATTGTATCATTGTCAAGGTCTTCTACTCCATTAGAATTCATTGCCGCCTTCATGCTAACTCACTTTTAGAATACTAATACGTTACTTTACTTTTTGTTAATGTAAATTCACGTTAACACGTTTCCTAGTTTTTGATTCATATTACACTGGGCATTAAACAATTAAATTTAGTGACTAATGTTTTATTTGTAGAGCATACCTACCATTATATTGTTCATGAAAATCGTAGCGGCTGGGATTCTGTGCGCTGCTATTTTGAAATCGTAAAATCAGTATTAAATTAATGAACTCTCTATTCTGAAATTTTCATCGTTCTTGAGAGCATTTGATTGATTACTAAATTAGTTCAGTAGAGTGTTTCTGTTTTATTTTGTTTAATTTAATAATATATAAAAATGCTCCATAACTTAAAGCTAAAGCTTCTGCTTTTATAGTGATCTCAATAAAGATTTTGTGAACCTTGAGTTATACATTAGTACATTGAAACTTTTCATTTGTTTTGCAACGATATATAAAATTCTCCTGTATGTCCCAAACACTGCTATAGTTTGCTCCAAATCCAAACATAACTTCCATTCAACTCCTTCCCTATGTTATATTTTAAATTTCAGATTAACCTTCTTTGAAACCACTCTTAACGTTGGATATTATAGCATAATTATTCTTCAACAATGTGTCCACCACGGCTTCAAAGCTTTATTCAGCAAGTTTATAGTTTCCAATGGAAAGTTTTTGTTTTGTTCTAGGACGTTGAAATATTCTAGAATCCTTGTTAGGTTTCGCCCTATTGTTTGGACCCAATAAATATTTCGTTCCTTCAAACTGAAATCGCTTTACATAGTTCGTCACTGGTTGTTATATTTATTACCTATGTATTGGCATCCATTTTTGGTGGGATTGTAATACATATAATATAGTAAATGTTCTGGATTTTCGAAGCGTTCAGTCTTGGTAGTATTGTTTAGCGACTTTGCGTGTACCTAATGTGAGTGGCGGGCGTCACTCGGCGCGGGAAGTGTTGCCTACTCGTTGGCTTGGTCACGGCCAAGGTCTTCGCCAACATATTGCGCTGGCCGCTGTTGCGTAACCTTTAGAATAAAGTGGTAAAACACGCAAGATATTCGTTCGTACCTACTCAAACATGACGTTTATGCTTTGTTTTGGATGACACAACTTTTCCTGCAAATTTTTTTGAGCTTCGACATACCTGTATAGTTTGGAGTAATATCCCTAGGGAGTAATGCGAAAATTCAGTCTCTTCAGTTTACTAGTTAGATATTGGGCAAATGCTAAAAACTATGACATAATATTTTTAATTCTTCTATGAGTTACAGCTTTTAGTATTTGTCTATCCGAAGCCAGATTTTCTAATTCTTAATTTAGAACTTCAAGATGTTTGATTGAGTTTACTGCGAGCTCCTATTGATTCTTATTATGCATTATTGCTTAATTTACTATTATTATATATTATTATATAATAGTGCACTTAATATAATATAATAAAATAACGGGCTAAAATCTTTTGGATACATATTTGCAGAAGGTAGTAAGTAACAATCCAATGCGATATCGGGTTAATGGATTGGGAAATGATAATCGGATTAAATGTATGAATCTATAAATATGAAAATTACTACTAACAAGTACCTACTTAGGTAGTAAAATTTTTTCAACTTATTATCAATATCTTTTTTGATGTGGGAAATAAATTAAAATTCTCCGCAACTCTTGTGGAAACCTACAAATGTAATTGGGATGACATTCCTGTAGTGTAGGTAATGTACTGAGTGGATTGTTTAGTAGGAGTTTCGGCTGTCCCTGTCGCGGGTCCATCGGTTTTCATCTAGCTAGAGTCAAATGTCCAGCAAGACGAACATTTTCAACAAACAGCACAAATAAAAAAAAACACCTGTAGTCGTCAGCAAATGGCCAAGGTCGCAGGCCCCCGCGGCGCGCTCCTCTGCGTTCCGTTTACCCATATTTCGCGGCGAATGCACGCGGCTGGCCGCCCCCGCGCCTGACTCACGCCCACCACCCGCTACTTGCCCTTCATACCCCGCTGCACTACGGCCCGCAGTCCGCACTCACTAGGCTGGGACATTTCGGCTGCCCAAATTCAAAACCTAGTAACAGGTGATTTGAAGAAAAAAACCGTTTTTGGAATTTTTCGCCTTACTAGACAGTATCAAAATGATGTGAACCTTAAAACACCCAGTTTCATACGTAATTTAAAAAAAAATATTTAGCAAGTCTAAGCAATTTGCCATGACTACGAAAATTTCCTTGAAGTACAAATTCTAAACTTAGTATGTCAGAATACAAATTTAAAACCCTAGCAGCTCAAGCGACTTACTAAGTTATGAATTTGAAATAACTACTTGCTATGTTTTGAATTTGGCGCCGATTGTAAAGTCAATGAAATTTCGTTTAGTAAGTCCAGTGTTACCGACGCACGAGTGTTTCGCTCCGAGATAAAAAATAGTAAAAATGAGTCACATGCAATTTTATCGGTCCAGGCGTATAATGCGTGCTTTGCAGACCGAAAACGAATGCAGGTAAGAAATAACTTATTCATTATAGTTACGAAAATGTAAGATAAACGTGACATAACCTCAACATAGAATTGTCGTTGCATTATCTTCATAATAGTGCTAACAAAACTAGAATGTTGTGCTGGCTTTCGTGTTATGAATGTGCAAAAGCCGATTTTGCTTATTTTAAGGGTATGTTTTGCTAATTATCAACTGAACAGAGAATATAATATGTAATTTTAACTAGTGTGGGCGCCACGAGCGCCGCTTAAGAAAGTCCCCTTAACTTATCAAAATATACTGCCCTATAGAACAAAACGGGACTTTACCGAAACGATTAAAAGAAAGTTTTTTTTTTCTTGACCCAAGCTATTTGACTAATACTTACCTGCCTTATTATTTGTCTTTTTGTTTTCGGTGTTGGTTGCGTATGTTTAGCTTGTTCTTTTTTCCGCTTTCAGAGAAAATAATGATGAAGCTAAAACAGATACTGACCAAACAATTATCGACTACAACAATCCTATCCCTGGATCATCGGCCGAAAATGTTACGATCTGTGATAGTATCGTTTCTGATAGTAACCTTGGATTTGATACTGCTTACTTGAGTGATGACTCCGTAGCTGATCCCGATTATATACCTTTGGTAGTACAAAAACCTGCACTATATGATAATTCCGAATACTGTTTTCAAGATCTCGATCTCCTAGAACCTACGTTTGCTTTTGAAAATCAACCCCAACTACCTCCAATAGAATCCTCTATACCGGAAATACCAATTTTCATCGCAACTTACCCAAATACAATTATTTTCATCGACTCGGAACAAGCAGATAGCTACCAGCTCGGTTCACCGCAAATTATCCAGGCCCTATATTTGATACGGGTACATTAATCGAAATTCCAGATAATCCTAAAGAAACAGCAAAGGTTATAAAAAATAAAACGATGCATCCCATGATACCTAAAATGTGCAACGGTAAATGTAGACGACGTTGCAATAACTTCACAGAAAAAGAAAGAGAGGATATTTGGAATGGTTACTGGAATATGAACTATACTCAGCGCCGCCAGTTTTTGAACAAATGTGTAAAGATTGCACCAGTCAAAGAGAAATCTACATCTATTTCTAACTTAGACAAAAAACACGTAAAAAACGAGTCGCGGTATTACTACTTTTATCTCGGGAATGAGGAGATAAATGTTTGTAAATCATTTTTCCTGAATACTCTTGGTCATAGTACTGATGGTGTTATTACCGAGCTAAGTAGAGCTTTAAAACGGAAACCCTTTTACGAAGATGTTAAAGAGAATCGAGGTGGCAAGAAACCTAAACTATCAAGAACACCTATCGAAGACCACATCATGAGCTATAACCCGGCATTGAGCCACTACAGGAGAAACAACGCACCGCTGACACGGTACTTGCCACGAACGCTTACACTGCAATCTATGCATACTGACTTCATATCGAAGAATCCTGATGTCAAATGTTCTATTGAAACCTACAGAAATACTATGAAATCAATGAGAGTTTCCTTAAAATATCCTAAAGGAGACCAATTTGTTGATTGCGGAGTATTCGAGGAAAAGATTAAAAATGAAAGTGAGGCATCAGCTGTCGAAAGTTTACAGAACGATTTCGCTCAACACAAGGTTAAAGCTGAAAAAGCTATAAAAAATTACAAAGAAGATGCGAATAAAGGCAACGATACTATGGAACACTATTTTTCTATGGATCTTCAGAAAGTGACATTATTGCCAGATATGCCAAAAATTAAAGATTCATTTTTTTTGAGTCGTCTAGTGGCTTTTAATTTAACATTTGCACCATTATGTAAAAACGCAAAGATAAACAGCAAGTGTGTTGTGTGGCATGAAGCAATGATGGGTCGAGATGCCACTAATATAATAGATGCATTGATGGCTTTTCTTATTTCGGAAAGAGATGTGAAAAAATTAACATTGTGGTGTGACAATTGCACTGGACAAAATAAAAATTGGTTTTTGTTTACAGCGCTGGTAATGATTGTTAATTCTGAATGTGTTAATATTGATACTATAACTTTGAGATTTCTCACTAAAGGCCACACCCATATGTCTGCGGACGGCGTACACGGAAACATAGAAAAAGAGATGAGGCGTCGAGATGGAGTTTATGATTACGAGGACTACAAGTCTATTATAGCGAACTGTAGAAAGAACATTGACATTATCGAAGTGCAAAAATCATACCAATGGGTAAAAAAGAAACGAGTTCCACGGCGTAACACAAATGACGATCCTCTCAGCACATTTTTGCTAAATCCAGTGGTTGAAGCTAAGTTCCTCAAAGGATCACGAAATCTGTTCTATAAAACAGATTTTGATGAGTCTTACAAAATACTGAACTTCTTGATGCAGAAATTTAATGTCAACACTATTCCCCCACTTTCAAATACTATCCCCCGAGGGGTGAAATCATCAAAGAAAGATGGTATTGTTTCAAAATTGGTCCCCCTAATGGCATTGAGCAGAAGGGAGTTTTGGCTGAATCTACCCACGAGTGATAACGCCACTGATTTGCAAACTGATGGTCAAATCGTTACCAATGACAACGAGTAGTTCATTATCAATAAGAATGATTTTAGCTTAAGTTTATTTTTTTGTTTTGGTGGACAATTTGAGAGTTTGAGTAATGTTTTGATTTAAGAGTCCTTTGATGTACGTTAATAAATATCTTTTTATATATCAACAGGATTTTTATTTAATCAAAATCTGCATTCATAGGTACTTTGGGATTGTTTTTATTTCACTGTTATAAACACTATGCATAATGAATTTGTTTTGTCTTTACTTTCACCATAGAAAATCAAATTGATAACCTAGTAAGCAGACTTACTAAGTTTTGATATTGTTTTTACAGTAATATTTGAGTAAATTCACAAATAAAAATAAAGTATTAGCGATTCAAGTGTAACCATATACTCCATAATGATAACGAATATTACAAACTAATGTCAACAATATAGCACAACTTTTCGCCAAACATCCAAATCGCTATCTTTTCTAGTTTCCTCGGGCAAACGAATCAAAGTAGCCGACCCGTTTTTTGGCTCTCCTGAACATTTTTGTTGGAACGAGTTACTATGTTTTGATTTTAAGCAGCCGATTTCATCGTGTAAGAATGATGGATGACATTCACTAACCTATAAATCGAACTACATATAGAACAAATGCGAGCCATGTTGTTAAACAGAATGAAAAGGAAAGTGTGTACATTGAGTCGAATGGAGTGTTGCGCGCGCGTCGCTATTGTCAATGTTAATTGCGGCTGACGGGCGCGCGTCAGTCAAGGTCGCCGCAGATCGATAGCGGCGGCGGCGGCGGAGGGGGGCGCAGCCGGCTTCCATCTCCACGCCGACCGGCATGCACGTATGCACGTCATGCCGCCCGAAGAAAGTCTAGGAAAGTAGCTACATTCCTTGATGAAACCGATCGACGTCTTCATCTTGGAACGGTATTGCGTAAATTGTAACTATACCTGATTCATATTTAATACCACCTTTAAATATCACCTTTGAAAATTAGAAATGCAGTCTCCCAGCAATCGTATCAGCTCGCGCTATAACACTTGAGCATTCATTGTACTTTCTTTGGGCGTTTTTGTAAATCACAACAGTTGAAAACCTTTTATCGATATCGATGCTAATTTCAAACTAGACTAGGTAGTTTGTAAAACCTATAGGTATACATAGATATAAAAAAATATCATCCTTTGTTAACGACCGTGTTGCCGGTAGTGGTGTCCGCTTAGTAATTGTTGAAACAACTCCCATTTTATACTATATCATTCCCAACAATATTATAATGGCTCAATTCATTCGTTTCGCGTCTCGAGGTGATGCTCCGTACCCGTACTAAGCTTTGTGCCTAATGGAAGCTTTCCTTTCTCTATAGGTATTGATTACATTAATTTATGGAAGCACCACTCGTGTCCTCCTACACATATTCGTTTGGAAAGAATCTTCCCTTCTCACGAAAGGCTATCAATTACATAGAGTCGAGCTCGTTAATGATAACGCTTGATTGACAGCGACTGGTAATGTAGCCCCATAATGTACCAACCAACACCCTAAATCAAGCGTAAAAGGATATGGATGGATTCGCGCTTGGATGATTTCTTTTGAATTGGGCGTAAGTAATATCCAGTCGCCCACGCCGTAAATAAGATATTCTTTACACTCCCTTAATAGCTGTCTGAGCTTTATGACATGCAAAGAAAATACATTAACCTATACAATGAAAGATGTTAAAAAAACTCAATGTCATTAAATTGGAGCCGTTTACGTTTTATGCCTTCGCCTGTTAAAGTGATACGCAAAAATAACTTTACTTCGCCATTGTGTTTTGCACTTCTTATACACTTTATTTTAGGTTGGGTTAGAAGACGTTTATTAAAGCAACCTTATACGCTAAATTCAATTTTGCCTCAGTATAGTTTATCCCGCAATAATTTAATAATCCCTTGAGTTATGTCTCTTCTGCGACCTATCCAGTTATTGATTTTCTAATAATTTCACATTGTATCAACACCCTTGTGAAAGATATTATTTTATTACATTATTATGATTTAAATACCCGGATCCTGACAATGGTTATCTCATTATCAGTATGTAAAAGGACGCGCTCATATAGAATAGGCATGTCATCGATGAAAAAAACTAAAGAATAAAATACCCCATATAGAAAGGGTTTTAACGATTCGTTCCTAGTTCACAAATTTCCAAATTGTCATAGTTTAAAAGTGGTCTGAAATACTGATATCCATTTAGAAGTACGTATTATTGAAGTTCAAAGAGTATTTTTAAAACACCGGATGTGTTTTTGTTGCGTGTGTTGTGTATGACGAACAGGACACGTGCAAGGAACGTCCCCAAAACATATATCCAAGTATCCAAGGCCGCGCATATGTCTTCAAACAAACATACTCTTGGCCGTGTTTGGAATGAACGGCCTCTTTAGATTTGTGTTTCGCAAATAATAATTTGATGTTGACACTGTGGAATTTGGCTTCCTTGGTTATTTAATTTATTTTGAGGTATCTTTATCTGAATTTATGATGTTGATCATTCCCAATTGGATATCGAATATAACGGATTGACTGTTTTTACTGTACAATAGCTATTGGCAGTATATTTGACTCCGTGAAGTGACATAGCAAATTTTTATATGGTAGAGGCTATCGCAGGGAGTTCGTTCTATGAGTGACGCAAAACTTAATTACAGAAACGCGCCGCAGCCACGATCACGAAGGCCAACGGCTAACAACTACAATTATTTTGATGATTCCATTTTAACATACGACCATAAAGTATTTTTAATCATCTAGTTTTATTTGGATTCGTTTTCAGCGTTAAAGGATAAAAAGTGTGATTATAGCCGACTAGTTTTCGACTATAAATGAGATTTATTCACGTATGGATTGTATGAGGACCTTGAGCGCGCCCGGTGAGACCTTCACGCCGGTAACCGCGCGGAAGTTGTCGGCCAATTTTTTTGTCAAATTCGATCTCGTCGGGTTTAACGCGCATTAGTCACTTGCTAAGCATCAGCGTCGCTCGTGGCGCACTGTAGTCGCGTTGCAGCGCCATATCACTGCGGGCGGGTGCAATAACAGTCGCTATCACAATGTCACAACGACGTCTGCTTTGTCCCTGACGGCACTGACGCTTTTGTCTGCGCGCCATATCTCGCGCGCTCACTCCACTTCGCACGTATTGTACAGGAGCTATAGCCATAATTCACGGTGTCGATACTCAACGGACTGGTTTAGTGATTTGTGCAGTTTCACGGACACGGTTGAAGTGCAGTGTTGATAGTGATGTGAGGATGCTTGTGCGTGATCATGATGTCGAGCGTAGCGAAGAAAGACAAGCCGTCAATAGCGGTGACGGCGTTGATCAACAACCCCAATCACTGGGCACGGCCGCTGCCGCCGACTCCGCAGCCACAGACGCCGATGACGCCTCTGCAGACAAACAGCTTCACCTTACCGACGCAGTCTAACTTGCCCAGCACCGATTACCTGGATATACAATGTAATTATATTCAATACTTAACACGTAATACAATTTGCTTATCAGAATCAGCGGCAGAAGTTGTGGCTTGGCCTAATAGAAGGTAGGAATAGCATCTTATCTTCTATATATTTACAGAAATTGTAAGTTGGTCATAATCCTTGAAGCAGGATGTACTGCTCACATAAGTCACGAGCGCTAATTACGTTGAACTTGAACCCTTTGAATAAAATGCTAATCCACACGATATACACGATGAAATTCGTTGCAGGACAAATAAACAGCTTGCACAGTAACTGTAGTATAAATATACCTACTGTGTATCCCAATTTTCCAAAAGATCTAGAAGTTTTGCTCACCCTTTAATTTTCTTATATTAGGGACCTTACTTATAACCTCTGCTTAACCTAAAATGACTTTATTTAATAGTGCGCACTACAAAGTTGTTCTGTGCCGTATTAAGTGACATTATTTAACTTTAAGCAGCGTTTATAAGTAAGGCCTTATTTAATCTTCCTTGTGGTACTTATTTATTGTATTTAATTACATCTAAATGTTAAATTGTATATGTTATCAAAATAATTTTAGCGGGTTCTTAGTTTTAAAAATATTCTTGTATGCATCTCCATAAATATTACATAATATACCGACGTTTAAGATACAGAGAGATTTTTATCCTTTGTTTAATGCTTTGGATGTCTTAATCTCTCATTTCCAGCGATTTTAGTTAATTACGCAGACTAACGTGTAATTGCGCGAGGTATTAGCGCTCGTTCGTTTCGCGAGAGTGAAAACTGTGATTGCTCTCATGAAAACCACTTTGAAATTAGTCTGGATGATAAAGTTTAAATCGGTTTTTGTTTCTTTGATTGAACAATATTTCGATTAACATTCAAATTACACTACCAACTTATTCATGGACTTGTAGAGAAATGTGCTGGATATGATATGAAACTAAAAATCGTGCATGGAATGGTTTTTTTAACTATTTCACTAAAGTTTCAGGATATTCGCGATTGCGATTCTGATTTTTAATGTTATATTTGAGTTGTAGGAATCACACATTATGGTAAATAGAATGTAGTAGCCAACCTAGGTAACAAAATTAGATATGTATATAGAAATAAATTAGAAATATCTAAAATTTATCTCAACAATAGTAGTTTTAGGGATTGCTATCCGTCTGATATCATATTAATCATATAATTTGTTTTTATTTCAAGAACTTATTTTCTTGTACCTGTTAATATTCTTTAATCAATTTCATACTTAACAAGTATGTGAATAACTGATATTGTTATGTTACGAGTATCATTTTATAATCTACACATTTACGATTTGTGGTGCAAGAGGAATTAGCGCTCCATTAGGGCTGAATAATTTGTAACAGATACAATTTGTGATCCGTGGGTGACAAACGGACATGACGAAATTATACGCCACAATTTTTTTTACGGAACCCTAAAATTTTATCTAGAACGTTCTGAAAGTATTGACGTGGCTAACCTTCAATAACCTTACCTATAATAAAATAGATGTGAGCTGTAGTGACTGTTATCACCTTGTTCATTTCTTTGTTATAAATAAGTAATATTTAACACTTGTTCGTAGATAAGAAACACTGTATAATTTATAGCGTTCATCTAGATAGTGACTCTCACCCCACCCACAGCATCTCTCGTTTCCAATTCTTCTTTGAAGGAGTTTTATTTACACAGCAGATACCATTTCGGATCAATGTTGAGTATTATCTGGTTAGGAATATTCTTCACATACGTTTTGATAAAGGCTGAAAAAGGGCTAACTAGATTGGTGCTGAAGTAGGAAAATCGTGAATTTTAAGTTTAGATTTTAACTTTTGGAGGTCTGGACCGTCGGAGTGTAGTGTTTTTCAGATGTAATAAATGGCATGCAAGTAATTACCTAATTGGTGTTTTCAGATGTTATTTATATAATATATATAATGAAACCCTGTTTTTCCTCGTCGAGGTATAACTTAAGAACGGATGCAACAATCTCGCTAATTATTTTTTTCTACCGACTTCCAAAAAGGAGGAGGTACTCAATTCGACTGTATGTTTTTTTTATGTTTGTTACCTCATAACTTTCGATAGGGTGAACCGATTCTCAATTTTTTTCTACCGACTTCCAAAAAAGGAGGAGGTACTCAATTCGACTGTATTTTTTTTTAATGTTTGTTACCTCATAACTTTCGACTGGGTGAACCGATACCCAAAATTCTTTTTTGTTTGAAAGCTGGATCGGTCCAGTAATTTTTGAGTTACACTACAATAACTGAGTAGAATGGAAGTTGGTATTAATTTTTTCAAATTGTACTTGAGTTGTGTTAATTATAGTCAAGAGAAGGTTCTTATGAAAGAAAATCCAAGAAAAGATGGGAGGTTATGGCGAGGCCGAAAGCCGAGCCTACTACGCGAACCTAGTCGCGAGGGAGCAAGTAGGTCTTGAAATTTTGGCAAAAGTGAGAAAGGATTTTTGAGAAGTTAAGGGTCATTTTAGACTATTTTCCGAGATGCTGTTACTTAGTAAAGAAAAAAGAATTAACTTTTGTTTATTTTCAAAATTGAACTAGTTTCCTAGGGTTAGAATTGCTTAACTGTGCCAGAAAGAATAGCCATAATGCTCCATAACCAAGGGCCATGTAGGCTCTGTACATACGTATATGAACTAATCTCGTTAAGACTTTTCATTTGACCCTTTTTGATAAACTCAGATAATATACCATGGTTCAAAACATAGAGATCTAGAGAGATGCCAATCCGTGCGCTGAGTACAAAACCTGGTGTCGCAAGCAACTGCCGTATAACGCGATTCAACGTATTCTGTTAGCTTCAATAAGTCAAGGCGCTGCCCAAAGCCAAAGATCCGTAAAGCGCTCTGTTTTTCGTCGCACAGTTTAAACCTTTGAATACAATTGACGTAAATGTACGTACGTTTCATTCATAAATCTTTTGTGTTAATTATCACGGTATATGAAGGGTTGAACATACTAGTTACTGATAAAACTTGGAAAAATACAGTGCATAGTTAAAGTAAAAAAAAAGATTTATATAATAATATTGCACAATATTTATCTGGCTCAAATACCTAAAAGTTTGCTCTTGCAGGCCCTTAAGTTTATTATCCACTGCGGTATTAATACTTAAGGTTTGAATATTCGTAAGTACATAGCATGCATTGTAAACTGTTTACATGCAATATCGCGACCGGCGTTCAGTCACATAATACAAAAGTTGCGAACTGCTGCGAGCAATGTGTTCTGTTTTTGGGCATATTGCTGCGACACCGGCCCCGCCCCCTTTTCATATCTTCCTTTTTCCTTCCGCAGATTATGGTATAAGTTAAATGTTCTAACTGCTGTTATGCTTTACTAGCTGAAGGGTCAGCAGTTTCGCTCGCTTGCTCTATGGTATACGAAGCCACAAAAATAAATTTAATTCTCCTCCTTAGAGGGAAATTTTCATATTATTATGTTTCCTACATATTCCTTACTTTGTGGATGCTTACAGCGTAAAGGCATCAATAGCTAAAATTTCACGTTTTTTTTTCCCTAGGCTAGGGGTAGGCTTTGCGTCGAAGAATCAGTCAGTTACAAGTAATTATACATGTAGGTAGAAAAATTTACATATTGTGTGTCCCGAAACTCAACGATTATATGTTACCGTGCGAGAGGACAAGGTTATACCAAGAAAAAAATAAAAAGAACCATGTCACTTAACCAAGCGATAATAGACATTTTTCAAAAAAGTTGAAAAAAAATTACATAGTTTTTTTTATTAATTTAATCCCAATTAAGGGTTATTGAACGCAACCATAATAAATCAAATAAACATTGTAACTAAATAAATTAAATTAGGTTTTGACAAGTTATGGTTTACAAAATTATTTTCAGTTAACTTTGACACGTTGGGAAAAAAAAAATATTTCTTAATTTTTTCATAACTGGTGTACCTTGGCCTCTCGCCCGTAGTTTATCGTTGA
The DNA here is from genome assembly GCA_917880725.1 of Selenia dentaria. Taxonomy (NCBI): domain Eukaryota; kingdom Metazoa; phylum Arthropoda; class Insecta; order Lepidoptera; family Geometridae; genus Selenia; species Selenia dentaria. The sequence continues at coordinate 7,505,325 of OU862882.1, read as the reverse complement.
GTTTCGGGACACCTGCATAGATAAAATTCTAATTGACAATAATTAATAGTGTTTTTCGTTACATTATCAGCGTTAAACATCTAGGGTAACGCGGCAGATAATTTCAAAATGGCGCGTATCGATCAAATTTAATTAAATGTAATTAAACTGTAGCAATCATATTTAAAGGCTTCCATCAAAGGGTTGCAAAGTTATTAGTTCCAGGAAAACACGATGAAGGACCTTGCCCTTATTGGCTATATCGGAACACTTCCAAGTGTAAAGGAATAATTTTCAACCTACGCCATTATTTTACAATAGTCGGTTTCAAAAGATTCAACTCGCACACATTGAAACTCTAAACTCGTGATTTGGAAAATTGATTTGGTTCAACTCTTGTGACTCATTGTTCAAGGCAAAAATAAAACAAACTTAAATCTATACTAATATTATAAAGAGGAAAGATTTGTATGTAAGTATGTTTGTAACGAATTGGCTCAAAAAGTACTGGACCGATATCAAAAATTCATTCAGCATTTAAAAGCTACATTCACCCTGAGTGACATAGGCTATATAAGATTCATCATCATCATCATCATCCATCACCGCGCGGGTGAAACCGCGGAGAGCAGCTAGTGTTAAATAAACTTGCTGTATATTTTTTCGTGTATCGTACGGCACTCAATAATATTTTTTTTGGGTTTGAACCTATTCAAGCTTTCTATTTTATTTATTTATAAATATAGAAGAATACCACTCACTGATTCACTAACTAAACACATCTCAAGAATTTTAGGCGTTTGCTGTTTTCCTCCAAAAAGCGAAAGTAATCATATTTTCCGTAATCAGCGTGCCTTTTTTTGATTCCGTTTTCATCTCACAATAATCTAGCTGTACTTATACAGTTATAGTGAACAAACTGAAATAATGTGACGACGGTAAAAAAAGTATGTTTTCAATTCGGATCATATATTCATCAGAAAATAACATATTGTAGCTCATTAGTATAATAAGTAGACGTCAATCGAGATTTTACGAAACGGGCTAAGAGTTTGTCTCAAAGTATGTACTCGTATATTATTTCCCAAAATATTAATTAAGAAGCGAATGATTGTTTTCACATCCCAAAATTATCAGCAGTTGTATATTTTGTATGTTCTCAGAACTTCCACAAGCCACGTGTATAATTCAAAAAGCAATATATATTCGGTATATTCGCTCCCATTTTTAATGTATTGAGAGACGGGTGTATACTTGCTAAAATAATTTCTTTTGAAGTGGTTCTTTGAGTCAATACATATGGCCTCCAAAGAAAATTATATAATACTGCTTTGATGATGTTATGAATGGTAAATACCATTCATAACATCATTTGATACATGTAGTCTTATAGGGAATCGTTGCCCATATTCGTTACAAGGCATTTTAAGATGGTTTAATTCCTATAAATTCCTTTAAAAATGGAGAACGGCTTTGGTGATTTTTTAAAAAGGACACATTGTTTTTTTCCGTTTCTATATAATCTATGTAGATGTGTTCTTCCCACGGAGTCAATTGTCTACATTTGACTCTGTGGGGAGAAGGATAGGTGCTAGCCCACTTGTGTAAGAATACGATTGGTACGATATATACCACCGTTTTGTATTTGCTACAAAGCAGTATAGGGTTCAAGTGCTGTGTTAAATTTGAAGTAAACTCATTTTGGTTATTATTAAAAGGGTTTTGTATTGCATTTAATAGGCTTTAGTGAAAACCCCAATCTTATGAGTAACCTATTCATAAAGCTTAGTTTAATCCTGCCTATACCGTGATAATTAAAACAAAGATTTATGAATGAAACTGACGTATATGTACGTCTCTGGGACGCAAAGTATTTTGTTGAGGTAGTTATTATAGCCCCTACGGGTAACATAGTGTGAACACTGGAAATGGAGGTTGAAAACAAAATGATTAACCGTTCCTTAGTCTGTGTTTTTTAAATTAATTCTAGTGCAATACATACTTGATGCGTTTTATTGTTTTTCTTGTTTCTTGATCTTCAATACTGATGTAGATATAGATGCCTCTATGTTGCACTCTAGTGCCTATCTTGTGCAAATGCACGTCATGTTTGAACGGTGCCAAATTTTCGCACACATCTCCCCAAAAGAGTGAAACTCTCGGACAGTGATGGTACCTAGCAAGACGATTTTATTTAATATTATCAATATTAGTAATTTAATATATTACAGCGGCATATTGGCAGCATTGACAGTAGTAGTACCCATTACAACCAGTTATTTGTGCGTCCAAAAATTCAAGTTACACAATTATGCGTACACCATACTACTTCGAGCAGTATATCTCACGCCAGTGTGGTACCCGCCAAGACGATATAACGATGGGGTTGTGCGATCCCTAGTTCAATTAGGCGTAATTTTTATTCAAGCGTATAACAAGTTCTAATTCTTAGGTAATCGTCAAGTGATTCCCGGGTCTATTACCCAACCTTGGGCCAGACTAGTAGTTGGTACTATACTGTAATAAAAAATGTGAACGGGTTTTCCCCGTTTTTTTTTCTAAAGGCTGTAAGTAAAATTACAGGGCAAATAAGACTATATAACCAATGTCGCAGGATGACGAGCGCAGTGCACTGCCATGCAAAACTTCAGCTGTGCAACTGTCATGTGCAGGCGTTGAGCTTTACCATCCAGCGATCGGCTTGCCCGTCTCGGCTCGTAGCACTTAAATAAAACATGAATCCACACAATGGCTTTGCAACGAAGGCTTTATTTCATACGTATTTTTTTCATACATTATTCTAATTTATAATTCTATTTGACTATGTACGAGTATCACTTTGTTTGACCATGATTTAGTTAACGCGTTCTAGAAGGTATCTGATTTAGGATGAGCGCACATTGGAGTCACGACAGTTTTAAGACAAACTTTCCTCACATAGACAAGTCTGTCTTAAAACTAAAACCAAATTGTTTATGACACGTCGCACATCTAAAATGAAACTGTTTTGACTATGAGACAATTTTGTCTATGAGACGTTTTGTTTGAAGTGTGCGCGTCTTCATATTTTTTGTAAAGCAATATAGTCTGTCTAACTATCGTGACTCAAGTCTGCGCTCAGCCTTATTCTATACCAGCGCTTATATTATTTGCGATCCCTGAATGTTTACGTGGGAGACTATCCAAATGCGCTCAATAAATATTTGCTGAACCTTTCTAAATGTTACTCACAAACATTTTCACAAGTATCGAAAGCCCTATTCAAAATATGGATTATTGACCGAGGACTTGTTTGATTTACCAGTGAATCACAGCTAATCACGTTCTGGATACTTCGAAGGTGACTCTGGTGTCTAGTATCTGCAAATAAGCTATTGCACTAACATTTTAATTAGGGACCTCTGTCTACTGGGGTCAATTCTACTATTTCGCAACGTTCAACAATCTATCCCGTTGTAACTGCAGTTCAACTCTTGTTGTATTTCCACCATTACCCAAACAGCTATTCTACTATTTCTATAGACAAATCGGAACGTAACGTCACGTAAACGCTACTTTATTTATAATAAATATATATGTTAACGAATATGAGTTAACGTTGAGTATATTAGGTATCCATCGAGTTAGAATAATATAAAGTTTAGATCAATCGGTGGCGTCAATAGAAACGTAACTGCAGCTGAACTGTTTTGACTGATACCTACCGTCTTATAAATCGATAAACGCCGGTTGCACCCATGAAATCATGACTCATTGTCACGTTATGCCTGAGCCGAGCCTAGCGTGCAAGCGAGAGCGCGGAAAAGCGATGGAGAGGCGTAAGCGTTCGGCTTGTCTTCTGACGTTATCACTTAAAATTAGCGTCCGTAAACCGACATTACAGACCGACATTACAGTTTTTTTTTCAGTAGCAGAATAAGAAAACGTATAATTCAGCTACGGTTCGATTGTAGTTGGAACATATTTAGTTAGTGGAATCGGCCCCCTGATGTCACTATTCAATCGATAGTGGGTGCGGCGTGTATATCTAATAAAATAAAAGCAAAAACAACATACTTACTTACTTGATGTAGAATGCACAGACATTAACCAAGCCTCGCATATTTGTGTAACATTACCATAATATACTATGACGCGACAACATTGTCTATTGGAATTTGAAACATAGAATATATTTAAAACTGTATTAACATTTGTTATAGCTTTTTAAATAATACCCAAATTCAATAGATACTGATCAAGTAAAGGAAATGTTGGATTCTTTCGAATTATACGTTTAAAACTTTTTGCACTCGTCAAATGTCAAAAATTTTTCTGATTGCAACATCGGCAGTTTTGGTAAAAATTTTTGCTCCAAGGTATTTATGTTAGCCAACATAAAATACAACAGATAAGACAACTGTTTTAAAATATGTACTGTGTTAAGACCGTAAAAAAAAATCTCTGATACTAAAATAAAGTATAGATTGACATTAAATTTATAGCCTGACTTTATGTCAGGCTATAAATTTAATGCTGATATTATAACAAAATTCTGATATGTATCTATAATTTTTATTACTCATCATCATCATCTCAGCCATAGGACATCCTCTACTGAGCATACGCCTCACCCATAATTATCCAAAAAGACCAGTTATTATTTATTACATTCAGCAATATGTATAGAAATATTAGTAAGAATAAATAAGCATAGCAATACTTGATTAACCAAGTTTTCTATCGCACAAAAGAAAGAGGGTGTGCGTTTATTTTATTTTTCGTCTGGAGCTGACGCTGTGAGACTCAGACTAACAGACCGGTTTCGTAGGGTTTTCAAACGGACACAATTCATAGTTTTTTGTCGTTTTCCCGAACATTCATTCTTTATTGTCTCTCTACCTTTCATGTAAATTTGTTATTAATATTCAATTGCAATATTTTTTATCATTTGATCCAATCGGAATACCTACCTGATGAGCCTGTATAATATTTTGTTTTTATTTCCAAGACAAGGCAAGAATAATTTAGGCGACTTTGATTTGCTAAGTAGTTACATATTTATATGCTGCTACTTAAAACAGAGGAAAATATGTTATGTAAATACCTGTTAGTGTTATGACGCAATTATAAAAATTAAAACAGATCTAGAGATAATTTCCACAATTATAATTTGACAATAATAATTAATTTTATTTATAATAATTATAATACGGGACAACATTCACACAAATGTCTTCAGGTCCCGAGAGGCAGAGCCTGTACTATGGTGAATACCGGTTAATACCGGTGCGACTGATACATACTTATGAACAGATACACACCCAGACACAGGTCAAACAGACATGTACACAAATGCTAGACCTGTCCGGGGTTCAAACCCGGGACCAGCGGCTCAGAAGGTGCTACCAACTGTGCCAACCGGATATTTTTAATGATTGATAAATTTGTAAAAAAGCCATCAATTTCGCCAGTAATTTGGCTAATCTAGCCTGTGCTGGTACTGTAGATCCAAAAAGATGCGTCGTGATGGTAGATGAGATCTTGATAGATTCAGATATTGTTGCAGGGCTAGAGGCAGGCTTCATGCCACCGATGTCCCCACCGGACTTGAAGCCAGACACGGCGATGCTCGACCTCCATCCTCGAGACGACGGCACGCCCCCGCCCGCCTTCAAGAACTACCCGCCCAACCATCCCCTCAGCGGATCCAAACATCTCTGCTCGATTTGTGGCGACAGGGCGTCAGGGAAGCACTACGGCGTTTACAGGTATTTGATGGATTTCGTCGCTACATATCAAAAAAATAACCGTTTCAGGCTGACTGATTCTGCTTTCAACACTGTATAAATGATAAATAGCAGCTACTGATTCACTCAATAATTTTACTTTCTTTATATCACAGTATTATACAAACTGTGATAATATATTGGAACTTTTTTTCAGATTCTATTTATTCGTATCCAAACATTGAATTCTTAAATTAGGCGTTAACAGATATTCTGCAGGCAGGTTAATAGAAATAATGCAATGCCTGACAAATGTGAGGATTTAATAACGAGAATGTCTCTGTGAATGTGATCTCATCCACATAAATTATATACGTCATGTTGTGTTCATCTTTTATTAGCCATTGGAAGGTGTATCTGTAATTTATGGCAAAGTCTTATTGACAATTGCGAATAATCGCATTTATGCAGAGCGTTGCTCATAATCGTAAATTTAACATGCTGCAACCGCGAAGGCGGTCGTCAAGCGATTCCCGGGCCTATTCCCAACCTTGGGCCAGATGTACAGATAAATAAAAAATGTTAACTTTTTTGTCCCGTTTTTTTTCTCGCGCTTATTCCATGTGCGACTTGAAAATGGTCAGGCACATACCACAACCCGAGTCCTAAACGGGTCGTTGTCAGCGAACTGATAAAAAAGCGAAATGTCGTCCGTTGTAAAATTAGCTTACGTTCTATGAATCATTAATAGGAACGCCTTTGTAAATATTTTGACACGATTATAATTACGGGCATTTCGAGTTTTATTGGAGTCGTCGACGGAATATTGATTTGTTAATGTCGCGGGGTAGCAGACTTTCCGTTGAATTGTACGTAACTATGTACCTAACTTATATTATGTTGGATATTCTAAAGGTGTAAATGATTTAGTTCTTAACTTGTACATTTAGGTATTCTGTGATTCTAATCACGACTGATATTTTGTTTGTATTGTTATCAAAATAATCTTCAACTCTGTAATAATAAAATTCATCATCAATCATAAATTCATAGCAAAAGTGTAATGTTTAAACACGGTAATATTATCTATCTAATATTAACGTGGTTTATATGTCAGTAAAACGAGATGACAATTGATGTAACACATTAGCTACTGGGAGTGAATTCGCGTGGAAAAGGATTATCGCGATCCCTCAAGAACTGACCATGAGTTGAATCAGGACAATAATATGTAGCTTATGTGCTAAGCTCGAGTGTAAGCGCTCTCCATTCCAAATATCATCCAATTCCGTTGAACAGTTTCAGCGTGATGACGTAACAAACATACATACTCACACACAACAGCATGTATAACTTTGTATTTTCTATTCAAGAAATAAAAATGTGTTGGTAATAAAAACTTTCATTCTAAATCAATATCATTTTGAAGTAAATTGAATCATTGCTACTTTTATTCGCCATTTCAGCTTTATTGTACTTGTAAGAGCATCCCGGCTGGCTGTCTGCTTCAGTCTAGACGCTCATAACAAGTTTTACTGTATATACACACCTCCATATATTAAACGTACGTATATACTGCGCACAACTCGACTAAATGTTATACAATGTACAAGTGGGTATAGGTGTACCTGCGAATACCTTCAATATGTTGCTAGTGTTGCTACAGAGTTTATTGGTTGCGTGTGAAATTAATCTTTTGTTATGGCATGCGCAAAATTAAAGATTTTACACCTTCTTATTATTACCAGCGACGTTTTAATAGGTCTGTTCTCGCATCGGATTTACTAGTTTAAAAAAATATTCGCTATCTTTTGTTGGAAACGTTTTATTCGGACCTAAAATATATGGAAACTGATTTACAATTCTATCGATTGGCGGCCGACTCGTTCAGTAATGTCATGCGAAAGACATTTTTTTTTTCACCTTGAGAATTTTTTATGTTGATTTAACAATCACGTCGACGAGGGCAGGTATTTTTTCATGATTTTAAAATTCACGAGGCCGATGTGTTTTTACATTTTCTTTATCCTTCAGCCTCCGAGGCTAGGAGTGATCTTATGTCGCAGGGTCGGACGCAACGCTAGTAAAATTTGCATAATAATAAAGCCTTTATTCCAGAAATAATTACATTTTGTGTCTTAACATAAAACTATACCCTTCATTACATTATTATATACCATTCATTACATTGCTATACCGTGATAGTTAAAACAAAAGATTTATGAATGAAACGCACGTAAATGTACGTCAATGGTACTGAAAGGATTAAAGTCATAAAGGGGAAAGTCAAACATTTTAAAGACAACTGCACTTATATTACAAAATATCTCTTAATTTGGTTTGCCTTACGGCAAAGGCCTCCTCCAACTCGCTGTTGTTTTCTTTCTGCCGCTACTCTCACCCAAAGTACTTAGTAAGGTCCTAAGGTTATTATACTATATTTGCGCTTATTAGTTTTATATCTTTATTATATTAGTTACTGTATATATCAAGTGACAAAAGCGGGTAACTCAAAATCTATTTATTTAAGCTCCATGCAATGGTACTCGTACTTACTTTAATTTTGTGTTATGTATGTAAACCTATTCATTAAACTACTAAAATAAATATGCTAGAAGAGTATACATTTCATAATAATATATTTTACTCAACATGATGTAGAACCGACAAAAAAACAGCATTTTTAAAAACAGTTATTGATTAGGTATGCTATTGTAATTCAATTTAGTGAGATGATCGTCTGAGTTGTTTTATAAACTCAATCTTCTCACGTCGAAGCCGTGTTTTTTTCAGTATGAGCCAAACATATCCGGTGTTTAGATATAAAGAGCACTGTAGCAGGTGAAATTAGTCAGAAACGATAACTAAGATAAGATCTGTCTCGGAGTGACGGGCACAGTACATTGTCGCCCGGAAAGATCTGGTTGACACTGCAATTATTATTGTTGTAAGCAGAGGAGGCGCTTCCCGTCAGAGAGATTTCATAGTTTTGTCATCGAGAAAATATATAATAATCAGAAACATATTCTTATAGAAACATATAATAATCTCATATAAGTACTTAAGATTATAAATGGATTTATATGCATTGTTCTTTTAATTTACTGCGTCAAGAGCCAAAGGCTTCCACCCGCACATAAATCAATAATCTATAGTGGGCCTAGCACGAAAATTATCGTTTACTTATATTGTACACACTATGAGTTATCTGTGCCACAGTTGCACTAGAATCTAGTGTATTGTTGACTATCATTCATCTAGTGACTAGATGAATGATAGTCAACAATACACGTCAACGATACGACGATAACTTTCGTGCTAAGCACAAAAGCACATTTTGCCTGAGATAGCTATTTAAAAAGGCGTTACAGCCTACGAAGAAAGACTATTATTTCTTCGTAGGTTACAGCATGAATAAATAACAAATTAAACATATACACTCATTTACAAACTTACGCATTTATAATACAACGATAAAATTAACAGTAGCGTGTGCTATTTCGGTTATTGTAATACGTGATTATTTGGACAATCAATTTGCTCTTAATTTCATCTCTACGCAACCCACTTGACTAACCACGATGCGGACCGGCTAGGTTACTTGTTCAGCCCAACACCTATGAAAATCCAGTTTAAGGCTCTGCCCAAAGCCATAGATCCGTAAAACGCTATGTTTTTCATTGCACAGTTTAGACGCACAGTTATTGATACAAACTTGGAAAAATGCAGTGCATTAAAAGTTAAAAAAAAGACTTATACAATTGCACAATATTTATCTGGCACCGTGAAGAAAAAAATCGCAAATAAAACGCAAGAAAAAAATCTTTCGTTTCTAATTTCTCAATATTTTGAGCGAAAAATACTATATTTTTTATAATCATAAAAAAGATAATTTATTAAATTAAAGAAATATCTAGATTTTTTACCCTTGTGAGTATTTTTTATTTTTAAACAAATTAAAGTTGCGAAAAAGTTATCGTGCTTACAGACGCACGCTTGTTCCTGTCACGGCCAGTGCTTCACCCGTTCAAATACCTAAAAATTAGCTCTTGCAGGGCCTAATTTTGTAACATTATGCTGTGATTTTTTTGGTCAAAGTATTTTCTGCTACAAAATGTACTGTGATATAGACGTATGTTCTGTCTATACATCATTCTGTCACATAAATATTTTTGCCAAAGAATTGTACAAAATTAGACATTCAAAAGAATCGTGATACGCGTCTCTCTCTCTCTCTCTCTCTCTCTTGTACGAGTATCTAACATCATTCAACCAACTATATCAATCTAAATATTCAGCAATGCACTGCTTTTCTACACATTTGTACTTATACTAGCGACTGCCCGCGACTTCGTTCGCGTAGTAGGCTAGGCCTTAGGCCTTGCCATAACCTCCCGTCTTTTCTTAATTTTTTTAACATAAGTTCCTTTTTTTATAGTTTCCTAACACTTCGTGTATTAGGAAACATTGGTATTGATTCTCTAAACTATGGTAGCTCTTATTATGTGAATACTAAAATCCACATTCGTATAACACTTAGACTGATAATTCTAAATATATGATTAATCTATTCAAATGTGGGTTTTACATCAGTTTAGATTAGATATAAGTATAGATAGACCAGTTTAGATTTGACAATTAAATTTGCACTAAACATACCCAATTAAACAGAAACGGCAAATTTAAAAATTGTCTCTTGCAAGCATCATACGAATTTGGACTTAAGCATGAACAAAATAAGAAATACCAAATTTAGTAAAAATTAATTTTAGTTCGCTAGTTTAGTTTGGTGTTTTGAACAACCGAATTACTTCCATAGTACCCTAAAACCTCGTTAAAAAAAAGATCAATAAATCGGTAAAATAAAACCGTTCTCAAGTTATAGCGTGACCAGGAGAAATAAGGGTTCATTTTTATATATAAAGATATCGAATAGAAGAGGAACATTTTTGGGAATCCTTGTTTGTGTCGGAGATTGTGTATGGAAAACACTTAAAGAAGAACATTAAAAAAACACAAATATGCAGTTAGTTATTGTTCAAGCAAAACCTAATGTTTCTGGAAATGTAAGAAAAAATCTTATAACTACAAAATAGTTATTAATAAACGTTCCGAAGACAAATGAAGCGCTCGCAGCGAAAGTTAAGCAACGCTTGCTGCGGTCAGGAGTTGGATGGGTGACCGCTAGTGGCATTATTCAACTGAGCGCTTCCGTGCTTCGGAGCACACGTTGAAGTCGTCCCCGTTTATTTTTTTAGGGCATCAGTGGTTAGGCTATGATGAAGGGCTTCCGGCGGCCTGAAAACTTCGACATGGGTTGTAGTTAACCTATCCGCCAAGCCGCACTTGGCCAGCGTGGTGGGTTATGGCTCAACTCCTCTCTCTGAGAGGCAAAGGCCCCAGCAGTGGGCACATACTAGGCTGATTATGTTAGTTACCATAATGCTTCATTATTTTCCTCCAATCTATACTATATCATTCTCGTAATGACCACGCGAATGAAGTCGCGTGCGGTAGGTAGTCGAATATAAACATTATTTATTTTCTCTTCAGATACCTAAATAAATGATTATCTTATGATGAGATGTACACGATGCAAACTTGTTTTCTGGCTCGTGTAGGTAGGTACAGTACCTACGTGGCGAGGCGTGTGCTTCTATTTTTATCACAAGCTTTTTTGTGAATTACATTATAGGATGCGGTATCTGCCCAACGATTCTCTAATGACCTAATCTCGTACCGGCGTGGGTAACTACATCGTTTATTGCGCCTTTACTTTTCTCAGGGCTACCTATAACTATTGACGTAATAGGAATTGTTTTTCCACTTGTCCAGGTGGTTGGACTCTTTAGCGTGAGCCCGTCCTTACCCCCACAATTCCAGATATTCTACATCTTAAGTGGTAGTGTCCAAGCGTTACTGTATTTTGTTAACCGACATCAAAAAATGAGGAAGTTCTATGTTCGACATACAAACATTTCTATTGCCATCTGCTACCAACGTGTCCTTAACGTACTTCATATAGCATGCAGGCAACCTGATATCCTGGTCAAACTGGTGGTAGTGGTAAAGATCGAGGGGAGGAGACCACGTGGCCGATCACCTCGCCGCTGGTCTCACCAAGTGAAGGCTCTCACAGGACTTTCTTTCACCACTGCCCTGAGACAAGCCAAAGACAGGCATGCATGGAAGGAGATTGTCAAACACTCCTAAACCTTCCAAGACGGGCACGGTCTTCAGCAATGAAGTATACAATACGGAGATTTTCTATAGACTGGTATCTAAAATAATTACGCCGATATTCAAGGTGCGAAGTCTATATTGGAAACATCGAAAAAGTAGGCACAACAAATACAATACTAATAAACTGTGGATTTATTGGTTTTAAAGAAATTAGCCATGCACGACACGTCTACAAGTCCCATTAGTCAGTATACCTGTTCATAAAATGAACAGTGCTTTAAATGTGTCTAAAAACCTAGCAGAGGCCTTCAACTTTGGCATTCAATTTTATTTTTATTGTTTTATGTATCGCTAAAGTTAATTTTAAATCATGCATGCAATATAATATTTTGCGGTTATTAAACACTTCTACATACTTTAGTTCAGTTGCAATTCGAATTAATTGTTAATTTATAAAATTAGGAGCATTACGTCGTTATTGATAGCTCCATTTAGTAACCGAGCTCCATAGCAATCGAAACCATTTTTTGTCATTAAATTTCTGGTACTGGGTCTTATACGATTTTTTAATAGTGAGACAGGAAAATAGTTCATTTTATGGTAAGCACCAACCCCAATGATAATCGTAGTGATCAATGCAGTCAAGGCACCGTGCTTAACGGCTCGAGGTTTTTAAATATCATTATTTATTAATTTCTCTTGCTACCGTGCCCTTCACACTCTAACTCAGTAATGCTATTGCTTCGCGGCAGAATATCTGCAGTGGTACAAACCAATGAGGTTTCTTGTACCATCTAACCTAAGTATGTCGGGTTTCCTCGCCTCTGACGATTCGCATACCGACGGTGGCGCAAAGAAAATTCTTTAACAACGTCCCTTCACGAGCTAAATGGTTGATATATTTCAGCTATATCGCTATATTTCTAGTCCACGCAACTAAATTCCCTGTCGGTTGATGTATTTCACTCTTTACTCTATATTAAATTTAGTCCACACGACTGAAGTCCCTGGCGGTTGGTGTATTTCAGTCTTTACGCTATAATATATCTAGTCCATGTGACTGAAGTCCCTGGCGGTTGATGTACCTATTTAAATTTTTACGCTACAATATATCTAGTCCATGTGACTGAAGTCCCTGGCGGTTGATGTATTTCACTCTTTACGCTATAATATATCGAGTCCATGCTACTGAAGTCCCTGGCGGTTGATGTATTTCACTTTTACGATATAATATATCGAGTCCATGCTACTGATATGCCTGAAGGTTGACGTATATTTCACTCTTTATGCTATAATATATCTAATCCATGTGACTGAAGTCCCTGGCGGTTGATGTATTTCACTCTTTACGCTATAATATATCTAGTCCATGTGACGGAAGTCCCTGGCGGTTGATGTATTTCAGTCGTAACGCTATATTAAAAAAATCTATGGAAAATTCCATTTCAACGGGTAGTATCTCTATAGTTGCAACTGAAGTGCCTGACGGTCAATATATTAATGTGGGATTTTAACATTCGTTATAAAGTAGGCATTTTCTCATGTAAATTTCGTTTGAAAATGTAGAACACGTAAGACGTAACGTGACGTTTGTAACAAATTAATGTAACATATAAATTAACCTAGGTGTGAACAGATGTCAAAGTTTTGTAGTTTCGCTGAAATTGTTTATGAATTTATATAGTAAACTTGTGCTACGGCATGGGACACTATATTAAAGCTACGAACTAACGTAGGTTGAACTTTATATTATCAATTAATAACACAATATGAAATTGCGAATATAAATAATCATACAGTTATTAAATCCACATTATATACTTACATGTTTCCTTGAATAATTGAATGAAGCCAATTTTCTAGGTCAAGAACTTGACATTATTATGTAGGGTACCATATTACGAGTATTTCAGGTCATTAGGTGACTCTTAAACTGTTTTTTTCTCGGCTATCATATGTTGAACTCAATAGTATTTATTATGTTGAATAATTTGTTTAAGATTTATAGTAGAATATAAAAGTAAATAACGGGCGCTAATTTATGATATGTGGAAAAATATTAGTCAAGAACAGAATGCGGCACGATAACTAAAGACTACACTGCCTATAGTTTCTACAAATGAAAACAGTTTACAAAACTTCCAAACATATGAAGGACAACTTTATTTTAATCCGACGAATAAATAATAAGTCTATTCGTAGTTTTCAACAGATAAAATCCAAGTACTTAGGTAATAAATCGATCATCTTGTGATTGTTACGGTGATTTGTGACGTGCCTGAACATTTGAAATTAATCTAAGCGGCAATAAAGACGACTCGCCGCTGATATTAACTTCCAAAATATAAAATCCAACATTTGAACATTAATATCTAAATGTTCTTAATTGCATCGCGTTAAATATCTCATAAAATAAAGTTACAACCAGTCATCGACATGTTAATCACCAATATTTTCACAAAGACTTCTAATTCGTCTTTTTAAAACAATAAGAATGGCTATAAATGGTCGCTGGAATAGCCGACTTTACTAATTCCTTAGTATAAAAGTATACCTGTTTAATTTATGGTCGAGCTACCTACCGTCCTATTGATTTAGTGCTTTATTCTACAAGATTTAAGGTGGGGATTGAATATTAGACGGCTTAGTAAGATCTGCAGTCACAGTGCAACAACCAATGCGAAACATTGGAGTCCTGAGTGAGATTATTCCACAGACACTAACTAACGTGAGGTGTCTAGACAGTCCCTAGCCTTACTTAAATACATCTCGTTCCATTGTAGCTAGCTAATTTGTTATTCATACATTCTCTCTACAAGACGTACAGTCACGATTACGGTACCAATGTGATAGTACCCTAATTTGTTATAATTTTTTAGAACGTATTTGTACATAATCTATTTCAAGTTACACACATACATATACGAAAACATTACACACTACACACACACACACCCTAAAGTGTATAATCATCTATTAATATAATTTATTATGTGCTTTCATTTTATTTGAGAACTACCGTATTCAAAATCAGATGTTTAGTAGTTTACAATTCTTATAATGAAATATGAACAAAAACGTGAAATGTTTTTCAACAAGAAGTACCTACAATTAAAAAAATGTAATACCAACTTCCATTCTATTCAGTTATTGGAGTGTATCTCAAAAACTACAGGACCGAATTTGATAAAATTTAAATGGGACCATACGGGAAGCACCAGCTTTCAAACAATTTTTTTTTATTTTGAGAATCTTTTCACCCAGTCGAAAGTTATGAGGTAACAAACATTAAAAAAATCGAATTGAGTACACCTACCTTCTCCTTTTTTTTGGAAGTCGGTAGACAAAACAAAGACAATTTGCTCGTTAGTATAGCTTCTGCGGAACCTTGCTAGTTCTACGAAAATTTCGCCCGTAGTGACGAATATAGTAAGATGTGTCTCCGGGTATGCTTATATTACTAGCTGCGCTCCGCTGTTTCACTCGCATGGTGATGAATGATGCTGATAATGAATCAAAATACATAACTTTATGTTACTTAGGATAATGTAGCATTGTTATGGTGAAATATTTTTGAAATTGGTTGAGTAGTTTTTGAGTTCACACACACACACAAATATACAAATTTATCAAATTTATAATATTTTTTTATTAGTATACATTTGGAGTGCATCTTTGAATTTATTCTGCTAAAGTGTATTTTTACTGTGGCACGCTTTATGCTCTCGATGGCTAGAGGCGCCATTTTTTCCACTTGAGTCACGCTCATAATATGCCGGAGACATAAAATATCCATTGGAGACTCACTCAGATAATGTATCTTGTGAAACAACATAAGAAATTGTAAATATGAAAGTGAAACTCAATTTTCAACGTGTACTCGTTAAACAAAAGTTAAAAATGAGTCAGAGTCCTGTATCCGCATGAGATAAAAGTGAAAGTGTAATTTCTCAATAAGTTTGCGAAACATGTGTATGAAGGCGAAACGTAATGTGGTCGGGGCCATTAACTGCACATGGGGGGTCAATATGATACTTGACTCAGGTAGATGCTTGAGCACGCTAAACTTGTTATCAAAATAATAAATTAGATTTATATTTGTTCGTTGGGAAATTATAGTTAAACTTGAATGTTTTCTTCAGCTATATAAGCTTCTGAGATCAGTGAATAAAATATTGTATAGATTTATGAGATGTATGTATCGCACATTTACGCCCTTCCTTTCATAAGGCGCTGTCAGCTCAGCGCTTGTCTACTTTCAATTTCCATTAGTTGAAATCAAACAAGCTAATCTCGTAAAAACGTTTAAACTTCATAAAAAAAAATTTGCAACTCTTAAATAAAAATAATCCGTCAATGTATCTGTATAATGTCAAAGAGAAAATCTGTTTTATAGGTGAAATTAATAAATATATAGGTTAAAAAAATTCAAACATATTACGTTTGAATTTTTTTAATGTGTTCTGGTATTTTCTACCGACTTCCAGAAACGAGGAGATACTCATTTCTATTGTATTTTTTTTGTTTGTTACCTCATAACTTTCGAACCGATTCTCAAAATTATTTTTTGTTCGCAAGCTGGTGCTTGCCGTGTCGTCTCATTTAAATGTCATCAAATTCGGTCTAGTAGTTTTTTAATTACACTCCAATAACTGAATAGAATGGAAGTCGGTTTCAAATTTTTCATATTGTAGGTATTTGTAAAATATGTTTTTAATTAGTCAATGTGTAGGTATTCCTACTTAGAAGTCTTAGAAAGGTCATATTATTGTTTGCAGTTTACTACTATATAATATATAGTAGTAAACTACAAACAATAATATGACCTTTATATATATACTGCATTAAACCCCTAACTTTTATCGACATCATATGACATCACCATAAGGGTTTTGATATAAATAAACACTTACGTTTAGCTAGCCAAGTTCTTGGGCCCATCACAGAAGGAAAAAATATTTTCACATGTAACCGAGGCCATAGGGCGCGAGTCTTCTGCCATGCTATCACTTTGTCGGCTTTTACGGCATCCATATGGAAAGATACGAAATAATCTCAATTCATCATAATAATATATCTGTCCGTTGTTTCGTATTCTTTGGTATTTATTTTTGCCGGCATAGCATGACAGTTGGCATTAATTTTACGAAAAGAAACCTGACATTACTGCTTAGTTCCGGTACTTCCGTACTTCCGTTGGTCTGGATCCATCTGATATGTGTACTTACTTAGTTTTTATTTCAGTAAGATACATCATTGAATTTAAATGCTTAAGAACAATGACGATGCTTATGTTAAGATGAAATGTCTGATGAGTACAGGGCAGGGTACAATTGATCCAAGGATGGGAAAATATGATTGTTTATATACTGTTTCTGGCATGTTCCATATACCTACGAGATTTTTTTATTTATTTAGTAATTAATTACACACTACAGACACTATGATCCGTACCATTTTTAAACTTATGGATTAATAATAAAAATAACATACATTTTGAATGGAGACTTAGTTCTCCAAACATAACAGTTTTACATTACAAAAATACTATAAATTATCTAGCTTAATCTAGTTACCCTTTTTTCTTTATTATACTGATATTAGATAGGGATACTTGGGGTAGAATCTGGAGAGAAAGTGGTCAGATGACCGGTACTCACTACTATAGCATACAGTCACTAATTCCCTCTAAGCCATGGTTTTCAGTAATAAATCTAAGCAAAATCATCACGTCAGTTTTAATTAGAATGCGTTTGGGACATACAACATGTCCAGCACATCTATATCGCAGACCCTACGAGACGAGATACCTACGAGTTTAGCTAGGTTAGCTATGACAGGAAGGCATTCTAATCTTAAAGTTTTCACAATTTATAGATAAATCCATCATAATATATGATAAGTCAATGACACAATACTGTACTTCATAATATTATGTTATTGTAATTTGAACGAAAACGAAAATGTTGTCAGACGGTGTAATAATGTGAATAGACGCGATGAGATGGAGCTGTGCAACAGACCATTCCTTTGCACATAGTATAATAACGACTAAATTGATTCGTGACGCATTATCCTCATAGATGTCAGCACGTATACATATACAGTATACATAATAGAGTATAGGTAAGTACACGAAACGGTACAAACGTAAAGCACTACAAAAATATACCGACCTGCACATAGATAGATAGATATAGATATAGGTAGATAATACGTTATTATTACACCATCAAATCATCAAAATAGGCGAAAAAAAATTCCGTTATTGGAGTGTAACTCAAAAACTGCTAGACCAAATTTGATGAGATTTAAACGAAACTGTGGGACGGGAAGCACCAGCTTCCATTAAAGAAAAATCATGAATGAATGAATGAAATAAGTTTATTGTGGCAAAAAAACAACATGAACAAATACTTAACTAAACATTAATAACTAAATAGGTATTGTCACAAAACGGCCTCTACTCAGCATAATGCCGGCTGAAGCAACCAGCGCTGATCTTCCGTAGAAGCCGCCCGGTAATCATCAAAATCGGTTCACCCAGTCGAATTTTCTGAGCTAACAAACATAAAAAAAACAGTCGTATTGAGAAACTCCTCCTTTTTGAAGTCGGTTAAAATTACTGTAGTGGTTTTATCTATGACTGCACTCTAAAATGTATTTGAAGATCAAATTTAGTAAATGATCATAGATTACCAATTTGTAGGTTGCTAAATTTTGTGAAGTATTTTTTGTAATATCACATTGTAATTGTCGGTTTAATTTTAGTAATCGTTAAAGTACTTTGGGTATTGTATGAGGAAAAACACCAGAGATGGCCTTGGGCCTATCTGTCTATCCCCACTGGGCCCGCGTAATGGTGTGATATATATTTAAATTGAAGGAGTAAAACTCCTACAATAGAAAACACTACGTACGCGAGTATTTTTTCTTCGTAGGGAAATGACTCAACATTTGTCAATGAATGTGTTGAAATTTACATGAGACCAAATTGAAGCAATAACATACTCAGCAAAGAAATTGGTTAATCCAGTAGGAAATTTCGCGTTACCAAATATCCGCGTCCCCTTGAAAACATTCACCTTTTGGAAGTAGGTTGAAAAAGAAAAAAAAACATTTTTGAAAAAAACATTTTCTGTAGTATGCGATCTACTTATAAAATGTTACTTATCTAGATAATAAGCAAAATAATTACACGGGAGTTAATTTGAACTGGGGTATCATAACAAATTACACTAAACAACCATTTGGGTGAATTTGTTGGTCGAAATCAATGCGCCTTATAATAAAAAAAAAAAACATTTTTTGATATTCTGTCTTCAAAGTATACAAGTGCAAAAAAGCTAATGTTAGACAATTATATTTGCACATTTGCGTTGCGTCTGTTTGGAATCCATTAACCATCACAATAAGCTCCAATTTACAAACAATAACTATAATTTCGAATTGAACAGACAGATACGATGAAATTATGCCAATGGAACTTTACATGTGTGCCAATTTATATGCCGTTTTAATATTTTACTTTCATAATCACATATATGATTAACATAAGAAATAATGGAGCTATACAGTTTCATGTTCATTCATGTTGGAAAATAGGTCAACGTTCAAGACATAAACTCGATTTTATTACTATCTAATATCAGCTGTTACAACTAGGTTATACAGCTGATTTCAATGAGAAGGCATTTCTGGTGTCGTGACAACCTAGCATAACAATTTCCACAATCTCAATTTTTTTTCGTAGTTCTAGTAGCATCCCCAATAGTTCTATAGCTCCTGATACTTATTTTGAAAACTTCAGCGACTTTTAACAGAAAAAATCGATTTTGTAAAAATGAGATTCGGGTACTAGGCTTCGCTAGTGTTATAATAGAGACAGGTCTCCTTTTTAATTGAATTAAAATGTTTCACAAGATAATGCTGTTGTTATACAGTCTACGTTACTAATTAGCCTCTCAACACTCCCCTAGTCCAATATTGTCTTTGCAGTGGGCACAGCAAATTGCAAAGCAGTGTCAACCCTAGGTCACGGGTGGTGAACAACAGAGACAAGAGCATGGTATTGTCTTGGTTTCCATTTGTCATGTTATTTTCACTATAATTGCTGTACGTAGCAGCTACTTATGTGTACCAGACATGTCATCAATTAAGAGTTTACAATTAGTATCGTCATACTTAATTGTTGTTGAAAAGGGCTAGAGTGCTTCACTCCATGAGGTTTTTTTACTCGTGTAATGATATCCTCTTCACCATGGGGACGCGAATGGTGAGACGAACGGAACGCACAGTTAGATACTTGGTGACAAATGTGCGAACTTATAATTTCAATCATTTAAGAGTTTACAATTAGTATAGTCATACGTAATTGTTGTCGAAAAGGGGTAGAGTACTTCAATCCTTGAGGTTTCTTAATGGTTTTTTTTATAAGCTTACAAAGTTAGACTGGTTAGAACCCCAGCTCTCACGGTAGGATACCCTGTGTTTGTGAAGCTAGTTCTTCCTAAATGTGCAAATAGTTTGGTATTTATAGCAAATATCTCTGTCGATTGCATATCTAGAAGGATCTTCTTTTAATCGTAAAGGGACTTATCCTCTCCACCGTCGTTTGTCCCTGTGACTTATTAATAGTCATCACGAAACGAACCTTAATTGGGACCTGCCATCTTAAATCGGAACGGAAGGTAATTTCAGATCAATTGTAGGTACACGCTGCGCGGAAATTTTTCTCCTTTGGCCTCAGTTAATATATCAGGCCTCAATAATATGACATATCTAAATACAATTATCTACACCTGTAAGTTAAAGAACAAAGAATTTTCCATACAAAAGTTTTCACCAATTTTTACCCCCCTTAGGGATTTGTATTTTAAAGAATTAAAGGAAAGTACGCTCTTAAGTCGTCACTCCCCTACCACTAGATATAATTGGAGATACTGTATCGGATCTCACAGATAAAACATTCTCTTTTTTTGCGGTTTTCGTATTGAAGCTTGAACTTATAATATAATACGACGTTGACATATTGCTTATAAATTGATAAGATGATACTAAACATAATAAATAGATTGTATCACTTCATGCACACGAATTACGCAAGTGGTAATATCATAATAGATTGATGTAGGTTATCAGCATAAGTATAATTTTTAGGAAGCCTTTTACGACATTCTTATCTGGTTGCACTTTTTCCTAGCACTGAGGCCGTAGCATAAACAATTTGCAAAAAAGTATTCGTATTGCAAACGTCAACGCGTCATGCTTTAACGTACAAACTATGAGTTATCTGTGTCATAAGTGCCCTAGATAAATTGCAGTTTGTTTTGTTTCACGTGACCTGAGCTGCATGTTACGTTACACTTGCTAGGCCCACTGATGCTATACGTACTCGTACCAACGTATTTACTGAGCTACATCGCTAATCAATATCAATAGTTTTATCATGTCAATCGGTGACTAAAGACTAAAAAGTCGGTCGTCTGATGTTGCTTGCCCATAGCAGTTCAGTGCCATTCAGAACTTTAAACTACAAGAGTTCAAAACTCCGTATGGCAATGCACTGCACTTGTCACCCTGAGATAAATGTATGATGTTAAATTTCTTCGGTCGGTAATTCCGCTGGCAACATTGTCCTTCAACGTAACACAGTAATGTTTGCACACTATTGCTTCACGGTTAAATAACTGGCAAAGGTGGGTACTTGCCCAGGCGGACTTTACTAACAGTCAGTTCCAGCCGTACTAACTATTAATAGTCTATTCTAAAATAGCAAAAACAACTTTCTTCAGATTGTATATATATATGCAGTGTACTGACGCTGCTGTATTCATCTTTGGATGGTACTATAATAGCAATAGCTCAGGGAGCCGAGTTATGGAATCGTGGCCCTAGGCATAAGACGGAGGCGGGAGTGACTGGCCCGTCTTAAGATCTCATAAACAATAATACTCATCTCGATTCGTTCTTTTCAGTTGTGAAGGATGCAAAGGTTTCTTCAAACGGACGGTGCGGAAAGACTTGACGTACGCGTGCCGCGAAGACCGCAACTGTATGATCGACAAGCGACAGCGAAACCGATGTCAGTACTGTCGATACCAGAAATGCCTCGCGTGCGGCATGAAGAGAGAGGCGGTGCAGGAGGAACGCCAGCGGGCCCAGCGAGGAGCCGAAGACGCGCATCCAAGCAGTTCCGTACAGGTAGAAAACATCTCATAGATATTCTACTTTCATAATCAGCCAATTATGTTTCCACTGCTTGTACTCGAGTCTTCCTCTCAGAGAGGAGTTAGTCCATAATTCACGACGCGGGTCCAGTGCGGCTTAGCTGAGACGCTAGTCGCCAACCCATGTAGAAGTTTTCAGGCCGCCCGAGGGCCTTCAACACAGCCTAACTACCGTTGTCCTAAATAAACAACCGGGACCGAAGGTTCACAGCACGGAAGCGCTCAGTTGAATAATGCCACTAGCACACACCCATTTAACTCCTGACCGCAATAAGCGTTGCTTAACTTGTTGATCGATAAGATCGCCAAGTCAAGCTCCGCTTCAAGCGCTTCGTTATTCTACTTTACCTATCCTGAAACCATTTGTTGTATGCTTCAGACGACAGTATTGTAATACACTTAACCCTCAATTGACATCGTGAGGTTGTTTGACACCCCAAGTGCAAATAAATGAAGTTATTTCGTCTACCAGACTTAGATTAGAAGTTATAAGATACTAGCTGCGCCCCGCGGTTAACCCCGCGTGGTGATGGATGATGATGATGATGAAAAGTATCTTATGTCCTTCCCCGTGATATGACTAATCGAAAAACACAAGAATTATAAAAAATGGTCCGGCTATTCTTGAGTTATAAATGGTGTAACTAACACGACTTTCTTTTGTATTATACAAAAGATATATTTTACTAGTGTGGAGTACTCAGTGCTTGAACCTAGATCTATCGTTTGAAATGTGGAACATACGGATATACCGCATAGGTATATGGTGTTAGATTACACCTCACGATATAAATTAAGTTCGTTTTATTTTCCTAAACGGAAATAAAATGGCAAATTATGAACATGGCTCTTTTGTATTTTTCAATTTTCTCACGAGCCAAGCAAGCCTTGAGACGATTTTGGCTAATATTTTCCGTCCCATTTATTGGCGGATGAATCGAAGTGATCTGTCA
This sequence comes from Selenia dentaria, assembly GCA_917880725.1. Classification (NCBI taxonomy): domain Eukaryota; kingdom Metazoa; phylum Arthropoda; class Insecta; order Lepidoptera; family Geometridae; genus Selenia; species Selenia dentaria. The sequence goes on along the minus strand of OU862882.1, from coordinate 7,482,273 downwards.
CTGTCATTATCCAGATCAGACTACAATTGCGGAACACGCGGCAATTGTAGGAAATGACAAATCCGGTGGTTTGGTAAAACTCGAATCGCAAAGGGACACAGACAGGGGCGTTTTCGGTAAAATTAACGGTCGACTCGGTGAATTGCCATATAATAATTTGGAGTAGCAATGCTTACGAGGTTACGAAGGAGTTCAATCTAGCAAGGTCGGGATTCAAAACAGTTTTCCTAAAGTAATATTTCAGTTCGAATGATTCACGATGCAATGTTTTCTTATTTATTTAACATCGGTTCGCGTACATGCCGTGCACTCTTGTTTTGTTCAGTGCATTCCGGTCACCCCTGAATTCGTGCTATTTGCCTAGTGCTTGCTTATTATAGACATAGATTTATTCCGATTAATTTGAATTAAACGATAGCTTAGGTGTCGATCGCCTTCCAATTAAGAAAAACGGAGAGCCGACCACCACTCAGAGGGCTCGTAGCGAAAATTAATTAAAGTTGCGTCTCTATAAATAAGGCTGCCGACGGCTACACGTTTCGGAGCAGATTTCTTTGTTTATCGCTCGTCTATCGATCGGGTTTCATTTGACTTGTTTGCTTAATTTGATGACGGGCGGATTTCGTATTTGAAAATTATATTTACTCTGTTAAAAGCTATACCGAATTTAATAAAGATCGAAACCATTTCTACATAAGTCTGCATATAATACGATGTTTATCAGGCAATTCTGTATAATCCAAATCTACATACTGGCAATAGAAGCACAATCATATTTCTATGAATACTTGTGTGTGGAGTTGAGCTGTAACAAAGTGTTACGTAATATCATATCAGCATATTTCCATAGGTAATGAAGAGCCTCACCCAATGTCACGACTCATAACTTAGTTTAGAGTATATAGTACGGGCTCCAAACAAACTTATTTTTTTTCACTTATTAAAATTAAAATTTTATAACACTTTCCAGAATTATATTACTAAACTAATCATACACTTTAATAAGTAAGTTTTCTGTTAACTAAACTTTCTGTTATATAAAGTGTCAAATTGAAGCACTTAACTCAAAAGGCTATCCATTTTCAACGTAATGAAGGAAATCGTAGATTTTCTTCTATCTTTTATAGTTCAAAGTCAAACATACATAACTTTCGATATATAGGGGTATGTTTATAGAGGTCCCTTGCATGAGTGCACCAGGATGACTGCGAATAGAGAGGGATGGCATGACATCGTGAGGCGTATTACATCTGTTTCCCTCCACCACAACTACATGACGACCACGACCGTTCAGTCAAGAGCGAAACGACTGAGAAGTATATAGGGGTTGACATAATAAAAACGAAATATACGAATTATGTGCATAAATACTGCGAAAACGCTCTTTTGGACGGTCGGAATCGACATCAATATTATCATCTATATTCTTCTACTGACAAAACAAGTGTTATACTCTTAAGCTGCTTTTATACCTAGACTAAAGAAAATGATATTTAAATGTCCTTTAATACCTACCTACATAATTATAATGTTCTGTATAAATTACGTGTAATGGCGTGATAATAATGAGGCATGGCCGGGAAAGTAATGGACTTTGAAAGCTGTTCGTAGTTTTTTGGCCTAACGGTTAGCGGTGACTGCAGGAGCTTGACGTATTATCAAGTACTCACAGTAGGTGATGATGGTCATGAACAAACATTTCAGGTCAAATGTAAATGGAGAAGAGTTTTAAATATTTGTAACGATCAGAATACAAACATTAACAATTATTTTAAGTGCATAGAGACCCTCAATAACAAGTTGTATATGATGTCATGGGGGAAACCCAACGTAAAGCATAGCAATGTCGCAAGGCTAAATATTTTACTGTGCCGATGTTTTTCTCTGCACTTTTATAATTATTCGAAATGCCAATTTACGTTTACCTATATAAAACTTAGTATGTAATCCTTTGCAAGAACAGACTTTCAAAATTCCTATAGGTATGATTTTTCCCCCAGTGAGAGTTTACGATGTTCTATACACTTTCAAGAATTTCAATAAAAAGATAAATAAATAATATAAAGATAAATCCCTCTTCAGTTATTTAAGATACAGAAATATTCGTTAAAATTTTGGAGAATATAATCCATTTCTATTTTTCATTCCAAATCGCTAAATTGTATAAATTGAAGCGTTTGTGGCGGTGCTAGTGTAGTCCTCCCAGTCTAAAATTCACTACTCTAGAGCTGGTCAATGTCAAAGTCAAAATCATTTATTCAATTTAGGCATGAAAGACGCACTTATGAACGTCAATTTTTCATTATAATGTACTTTAAAGCCTACCGCCGCGTTCCAAAATACATAGAGCCAACCGAGAAGAAGCGGCAAGAAACTCGGGGCCATTCTTTTTATATAGATGTTTTTACAATGTTTTTACTTAGGTACTACAAATATTAGCTCCAGTGTGTTGCCTTACAAAAGAGAACATAATAATGGTATCAGTAGGGCAAGACACGCTACACTTTGACATCTTAGTACACGAGTAGATAGATCCTGGAGTGATCAGTCCCAAGCTATTTTAAGCCACACTCTCGGGTGGTTTACTTCAACCCATAATACTTTATTTGAGTAGTATTCCTCACTTGTGTCCCAGCAGTGGAAACAGAATGGGCCGATTGTGATATTTTAAACTAAAAATGAATATAATAGAATAAGGTATTGTCAATATTCATTTAAATCAAGACCTCCAAAAAGGGTGAGACGTAAATGCTACATGTAGGTATGCTAAGTGCTGATAACTGATAACTCTTTTCTTAATATTTAAACTGTTTGAAAACACTCCTAAAAGAATAAAATAGAAAATATGTTTATTGCCAAAAAAAGACGTCGTGAGAAAAACACACTTAATAGGTATTATTACCTGTGATAAATGGTTATATTATGTGTATGATTAGTTATCCTTAAGTTCCTTATAAATATGGTGAAGATCTGAAGATGATATACCGAGGTAGAGATAGAAACTCCTTGACACTTTGCGTAAATGCTAAGTTAGTGCTAGTTTATACGCCTTTTCATACCCTGGACAACTAACGTTATGAAGTATCATTTCCTTTTCTGAACTCAGCTGAAACCTTAGTATAAACTTGGTAACATTTGACAAATAAATATGTGTAAGCAGGATGATATACCGTTGTACTGTACTCTATTTATTTATCCGAAATTTGTAATGTTCATATACATATCATATAAACATTCACGATATGTTTTATCTTACCCCAAACGAGCTAATCGATATCTTGATGATAGCTGTAATAATATACAATTAGGTCAATACCAATGCAAAATTTTGCTACCAATTTTTGAGATATTTCTTTGTATTTTAAGAACGACCTATACCAATAATGGGCCTTTTCTAGAATGTTTTGAATGTCTAGGAGCTGTCGATCGAGCGGCTGTTGGAAATGGAGTCTCTAGTGGCGGACCCTAGCGAAGAGTTTCAGTTCCTGCGAGTGGGTCCCGACAGCAACGTGCCGCCTAAGTACCGAGCGCCTGTCTCCAGTCTTTGTCAAATAGGTAAGGAACTAAAAGATAAGAAATAAAGATAAAATGTCACAGCTCAAACTTTTTTGAACGTACAACTCTTACCACTGCACTGTGAGGCTGATTTTAAAGCGCTGCCCAAAGCCAAAGGTCCGTAAAACGCTATGTTTTTCGTCGCACAGTATAGACATACTAGCTGACTAATACAAACTTTATGCTTCTCTCTGGCATCTTGAAGAGAAAAAAAGTGGTTGTCTGTAAAGAAAGCGGACCGCTTAGGCCGATCGTACTTCTCTATCACTTGCTTCGCGATCTCGCTTGCACGCTCGGCTAAGATGGATCGTGACAATAAGACATACTTTTCTTGCGTATAGCCGGTGTTCATCTATTTATAACACGATATCACGCAAAAATCGCAAATAAAAAGACCGTTAAAAATCTTTCGTATCGCATTTCTCATTATTTTGAGCGATAACTACTATAGTCATTTATTAAATTAACTTAATTATGTTTTTTATTGTATCTTCTTTTATTTTTAAGCAAATGAAAACTGCGATAAAGTTATCATGCTTACAGACGCACGCTTGTTCCTGTAACGGCCAGTGCTTCACCCGCTCAAATATCTAATAGTTTGCTCTTGCAGGGCCTTAACCGACCATCGGTGACCACTGATTTGGGCCAGGCAAATCTATCTTGCAATTTCGTTTAACATAGAAAACAATTGTAGTTTAAATGTGGTATAATATAGTCGTTGCTGATCTTTATTTAACTCCTACGAGGTAAGTTATTAAAACACACGTTTTGATTGAAATTGGAAAAGAGTGATTTTGATCATTATGGCATTGTGGTACTAAAACTACAGAATAAATTAAATTATTTACTGTAATGTTCTGAAATATGCATAAGCTTATAGAGCTATATAAGCTTATAGATTTATCGAGTTTTTGATGTGCCCTAATTAATAGACACGATTTATGCCCTTAAACATAATGTTAATCAGAAAATGTCGTATTGTTTTTGCTCATTACTGACAGAGGACCCGCCGTGCCTCTTCATACGAGTACAAATTATGAGCTGTCTGTCCCCCAATAAATAGTATTGTGAGTCCCATTGCTTTACGATCGCTTACGTAAATTGTCAAGTTAAAAGCTCAGTGATTGTTATATAGTAACATAATCGTTTCAAATAAAAATATGAATTTTTCAATGACGTTTCGCTTTATAATTATAAAGAACCGCATTGAACCGCCTATTTATGTTATATGTCCCCTAAATACAAAACTTATAATGAAGGCGAGCTATAACACTAAAATAAGTTTAACTTCAAGAAAATTCTCGAACCTATGAAATTTTAATAAACAACACGCACGAAGCCTGTGAAAAATTGTTCAAGCAAAGAAGTTTTACTCAAAGTTGAGGTTGTGCCACCCAATGATTAATTGAAAACGTACGTGTTAACATAATGGAAATGCCATTACCATTTTAAATAAATTATTGTAAATATTATGTTAGGTAACGTTGGGTTGGTCACATAGTCCCTCTATAAAAATTCCACCACACAAAAACTTTGGCATGTACAAATGTATTTATGTACATAAATACATTATGACCGTAGCATACATAATGTGGAACTGGTTTAAAATTGCGTCGCTTTTTCGTAGAGTCAACTACATTTATCTCTAATTTAGCACTTTATCATACTCCAATGTTGTGACATTTTGTATATATCACAAAGAAATGAAACAGGTTCTTACTGAGAAAAGGTACTAAAATGTCCATGTTCTTTTATAAAACTTATTGCGAACTATGTCACATTTATTATTTTTTATGGAAGGTACAATTGTCATAATTTAACTTGTTAAAAACACATTTATATCAATTTTAATCTGAAATAGGCAGAGTATAGAATTTGGAATGCCTTTGCAGTCATTCAACAAAATAGTTCAAGGAAGGTGCACGTTCAACACGACTGTATATTTTATTGTATACAAGACTTCCGCCCGCGGCTTGGCCCGCGCCTACAGGATATTGATTATCCTGTAGGAACATATTTCTGGGATAAAAATTATACTATTACTGGGCGAACAAGACGCAACATGTCTTTGGGTGACGAGCGTAGTTCAGTACTACGTAAAACTACAGTTCTAAGCTCTGTAGGCCGAACACGAAAATCTGCTTAAGTGTAACGTTATCGTATCGTTTACGTATTTAGTACAAAACTATGAGTTATCTGGGCCACGATTGTACTAGATAAATGACGGTTTGTACTAAATACGTTAACGATGCGATTACGTTACACTTAAACAGATTTTCGTGCTCGGCCCACTGAGAGGCAATGCAACTGCCCTTGGCTCGCGTTGTGCTTATATAAGCGAACTCTCGTACCTTGATTGTATAATAGTAGATTAAGCCCCGAGGGGGTAAAGCAGTCTTACGTCACAGGCGACGTATTGGACCCTGAACGTAACGGGGACTCTAGACAAGGGAGTTATGTAGCGTCCGAGAGGTTCTAACCGCCCAAGGCGAAGACAGGTTTTATCCTCGAGGTGAATACTCTATACGTTTCATACCTACTGCATGATAATAAGAACTCAGGGTTTCATAAAAAGCATTTATTTAGTTAAAGTAAAAAGGGTCTATTCGAAAATCGAACTGGCCACATGAAAATTTACATATTTTGCAGTACACTATAAATAAAAAAATGCTTAGAGTTTACCTACAAATTTGAACGTTCCAAAACCACACTTTAATCCCTTACGATTTTCATACAACATTATCTTCACGGGGATCTGTAATGCCTTGCTAAAGCAAGTTTACGTTACGTTTTTCGATGGTAGTGCCACGCTGTACCCACAGCCGAATGGGCCGGCACGACCGAGGAAGTACCACACTCCCACATAACACCGACATGAAGCAACATAGCTTGCTATTGCGTTTCGTCGGTTTTGGGAGGTTCCGGAGGCCCGATTCCCCCCTTCCCCATTTTCCTTCCCCCTTCCCTCCACCCTCACCCCTTCTATCTCATCTCATGCTCGAGACCTCTGGTATTGCAGATGGCCGTGGGCGAAGGTATCGCTTACCATCAGGTGAGCTGCTAGCTCGTTTGCCAACCAATACCATAAAAAAAAAGTTGAGATTGCATGATATATAATTGGACATTGTCGAGCAGGTGGTATGAAAATAAAAAGAAACCGGTAGGGCTCCCTTGCACACTATTGCTTCGGCGCAGAGGTACCCAACAAGGTGGACACTCGTCGAGGAGTCCTACCAACTACAGCATAATGTTTAAATCATAAAAGTCTATTGTGTGTATTGTGTATCCTTATATTTTAGGAATGTAATAGGTACCATATTTATTTAATAACAAGGATTTTCCACTATGAATAAATTATGTTCGAAGATACGTATATTCGATATTGCACAATATACAGGCGTGTTGCATATTGTTAATATTTTTATTTTTACTTTAAATATTAATAGTTGTTATCGACAAATGTATATCTCGACGACTTTCACTTTATCTAGTAGGTCAAACTTTGTACAGCTCCTTATCGCCACCCTTATCAAACTGTTTCAGTGAAACAATACGATATTCCGCATGTTTATAAAGATAGCTTATCGAGAAATCTTTTGACCTTATTTATATATTTATTTTATACAGAAACTCATTTATATTTTCTTTTGTCTCTTTGTTATACATGGGCATATCTTTGAATATGTTCTCGTGAAGGTTTTTTGCATCGATCAGTTCTGGGAATCACTTTTCCTTCCCCTCCCTTGTGGCGCCACCCCACCCCGCTTGTACGAGTAGCTATAATTATATTTAGAACGTTCTCCAACTTGTTTACTTATGTATTTTCTGTAGGTAATTTTTGTGAACGCTTTTTTCCTCAGTTTGTAAGGGCTAGCGCGCACTGCCTTGCGGTGCGTTTATTCTACGTACGGTACGTTAGAATAAACGCAGTCAAGGGTCGCGCACTGCGGCGAAAAAAAACGCACGTTTTGGTATTCAAGTTACAGCTGTAGGCCCTATACCACATCATTATAGACTACAATACAAGAGTCGCTATCTGAATATTTTTATTATTGCGTAAAAAAGGATATACTTTAACGGTTTTGGGTACATCCCTTTTAGAAAATCTATGCGATACAAAATCTTGTGCGGATCACCGTAAATTTTGCAGCGGTGACTTTACCGCATGCCCGTGCGTTTATTTCACCGCAGTGCGCGCACTTCTATGACTCTCCGTACTTCACAAAATTTGAAAAATTTGAATACCGACTTCAATTCTATTCAGTCAATGGAGAGTAACTCAAAAAATACTGAACCTTAACTGAAACTGAATTTGATGAAATTATCGGGAAGTACCAGCCTTCAAACAAAAAATAATTTTGAGAATCGGTTCACCCAGTCAAAAGTTATGAGGTAACAAACATTAAAAAACAGTCGAATTGAGTATACCTCCTCGTTTTTGAAAGTCGGTAGAAAACGCAACGCAGTGCGCGCTAGGCCTAACTTGGAAATACAAACGTAACGTGTAATTTGTATGCTATCGTACTGTGCACTACTTCTTCCCATGCCAGTTGCAGTATCACCCAGAATTATCGAATCGAGAGCGTCTCATTCGCCTCTGAATTTCATTTCTGCTCTTTATAGCTAATTTTCATCATCTCAGCCGTAGGACGTCCACTGCTGAACATAGCCCTCCCCCATGATTTTCCAAAAGGACCGGTTGGAAGCGGCCTGCATCCAACGTCGTCCTGCGACCTTCATCAGGTCGTCTGTCCACCGTGTCGGTGGACGACCTACGCTGCGGTTGCCGGTCCGTGGTTTCCACTCCAGAACCTTTCGGCCCCATCGGCCATCTGTTCTGCGTGCTATGTGCCCTACCCACTGCCACTTCAACTGGCTAATCTTCTGGGCTATGTCGGTGACTTTCGTTCTTCTACGGATCTCCTCATTTCTGATTCTGAGGCCCATAGTAAGAGACCACGTTTCAGTGCCATAAGTCATCACTGGTAACACACATTGGTCGAAGACTCTTGTCTTGAGGCACTGAGGTATTTTTGACGAGAAGACTTCGCGAAGTTTCCGGAACGCGGCCCAGCCGAGTTGGATTCGACGATTGACCTCTTTCTCGAAGTTGGACCTGCCTAGTTTGACTGTCTGTCCCAGGTAGATGTCAACAACTTCGAGAACTGAGTTCCCAACTGATATTGGGGTAGGTACAACATGGGCATTAGACATAATTTTCGTCTTATCCATGTTCATCTAAGACCTACCCGTTGGGAAACTCGATGGAGGCCTTCGAGCATTGTACTGAGATCTTCCATGGATTCTGCCATGACTACAATATCGTCGGCAAATCGAAGGTGAGTGATGTATTCGCCGTTAATATTGATGCCAAGTCCTTGCCATTCCAGAAGCTTGAAGGCGTCTTCCAATGTAGCGGTGAACAGTTTCGGAGATATAACGTCTCCCTGTCTCACGCCTCTTTGCAATGGAATTGCCTTCGAACTCTGCTCCTGTACTCGGACTGACATGTAGGCGTTTTTGTACAAACACTTCAGCACTTCAATATACCGATAGTCAATATGGCACCGCTGAAGAGACTCAAGCACTGCCCACGTCTCGATCGAATCAAAGGCTTTCTCATAGTCTACAAACGCTAAACAAAGAGGCAAGTTATACTCTTCGGTCTTCTGTATAACTTGCCGTAGCGTGTGGATGTGGTCTATGGTACTATAGCCTTTTCGGAAACCGGGTTGTTCCGGAGGCTGGAATTCATCAAACCTGCGACTGAGACGGTTCGTTATGACCTTCGAAAATAGCTTATAAACATGGCTCAAAAGCGAGATGGGTCTGTAATTTTTAAGTAAAGTGTTGTCACCTTTCTTGAAGAACAGCACCACCACGCTTTTGTTCCATGCTTCTGGCGTTGAACCTTCGAGTAAGACGGTATTAAAGAGCTTCTGAAGGACTTTAAGTACCGGTGTTCCACCCGCTTTCAGAAGCTCAGATGTGATACCGTCGTCACCAGGCGCCTTGTTGTTCTTAAGTTGTTTCAAGGCCATTCTAATCTCGTACAGGCTGATGTCCGGGATATCTTCGGTATAATGTCGGGTCAGCTTGGCTCTTGGGTCTTTGGCCGAGCTGCTAACAGGTTTAGTGACCGAGGTGTATAGCTGTCCGTAGAAACTCTCTACCTCTCCTAATACTTCTGCTTTGGTCGACGCTACACTGCCGTCTTCTCTCTTCAGCTTCGTCAACTGGTTTTGCCCAATAGACATGTCTCTTGCAAACACTTTGGAGCCTTTTTTCCGCTCTATCGTCTCTTTAATACGGTTTGTATTAAAGATCCGGATGTCGTGTCGCAAGGACTTCCATATTCGTCTATTGAGCAGCCTATATGCTTCAGCATCATGCGAAGACTGCATTTTCAGTGAGCGTCGTTCAGCCATGAGGTTGAGGGTATCGTTGGAGAGTTTCTGTGGCCTATCTGTACGGTGGGGTTTAAAGTATTTGGAACCCACTGTATGGACAGTTTCTACTAACCTGTTATTGATCTCGTCCACTGAAGCGATGTTCTCAAGGCAATCGATGCGATTGGATAGCTCAAGTTGAAAGCTCTCGGGGTCTTGTATATGGGCACGAGTGGGTCGGAGCGTAGACTTCATCAGACGAGTCCTCTCCAGTTTGACATTAATATTCACCGTGCCTCTTACCATTCGGTGATCACTACCGGTTTTAACCCTGTTGATCACGGAGACATCAGTGAATATTTGCCTTTTGGTGGTCATAATGAAGTCAATCTCATTTCTCGTGGAACCATCGGGACTCAGCCAGGTCCATTTCCTGTGAGGTGGCTTCTGAAAGAAAGAGTTCATCATAAAGAGTTAATCTTTCTCCAGGAAGTCGGCCAACCTCTGTCCCCTACGGTTCCGTTGTCCATATCCAAATTGCCCCACTTTCAACTCATCCTCGCTTCTCTTACCCAACTTCGCGTTGAAGTCCCCCATAACAACTAGAAAGTGCGTTTCAGAGGTATGTATGGCCCGACTAATGTCCTCATACATATCCTCCACCTCATCATCCGGGTGCGACTTCGTCGGTGCGTATACCTGAATGACCTTCAGCGAATATCGTTTAGATACTCTGAGTATTAGGTATACAACCCTATTGGAAACGCTATCGATCTTAACTATGTTGTTAGTAAGGGACTTGTGGACGAGAAAACCGACACCACCTTGGGACTGTTGGTCGCTCTCCCGGTAGTAGAGTAGGTTACCTGGTTTTAGGGTTATCGTGTCCTCACCCGCTCTACGGACTTCAGATAACCCCACAATGTCCCAGTGTAACTTACTCATTTCTTCTTCTTGCTCATATATCTTCTCGTCTGTCCTCATCGTGCGTATGTTGTGTGTCACCAGGGCCAGTCGTCGTCGTTGGGGAGGTAGCCGGGCGACAGCCGGGGATTCTTAGCACCCCCTGCCCCACCGTTACCGTGGCCGCTACCGTAGCCAGGAATAGCGGGGCTGCCGGGGACTGGGGGCCTGGTTCCTAATGTGTCTGTCATGGGGGGGATTTTGCCAATACTCGCCACGCTTGGCAGGCGGGTTGGCGAGCGCAGTTTTGAGGTTTTAATACTGGGAAGGTGCTGCTGCCGCCCACCTTCCGATTGTTATCCCTTAGCAGATTTTTACGCACCCACGGGTAGAGTTGGGGGGGTACTATTCTAAGCCGGTACCCCACGGCAGTTATACGGTATAGCTAATACGGTAATGCTTACTTAGATACTATCAGAATATTTGTCACTGTGTTTATACTAAGGATTCATCCGATACCGATACCGATATATCTGCGATACTTCGGGTTTACCGATGTCGGCAACGGCTATATTTTTACGGTCGATACGGTACTTTTCAAATGATTGCGTAATCATTTGAAAAGTACCTTCAAAAAGTAATGTAAACGCGCAAGTTGTCTATTTCTTTCGTTGCTAACGAGGTACGCACTAACTATGCTTGGGGACTTGCGAAATTGCCTTTTTCCATAAAACGTTAGAATACTTTGATTGTTAACTAAAAATCTTACTTATTTTAAATTGAATTACTCGAACTATTACTCGAAATTAAACTCAATCTGTTTATATTGTTATATATAAATAAAAAAATAACCTTAGTTGTGTTTTATTAATTTTACCACAAGTTTTGAATTTAATAAGCGCTTTGGTAGCACCAGCAGCTTTCAAACAAAAAAAGAATTTTTTAGAATCGGTTCTCGGTTATCGAAAGTATATGAGGTAACAAACATAAAAAAACATACAGTTGACTTGAGTAACTCCTCCTTATTTGGAAGTCGGTAGATAAATACTTAATTCATTTTCCACTTTTGTTTTATTCAACTGTACGAGTGAAGATAAAACAGTGTGTGCAAAGGCATATAATTAGGTATTGTATGACCGTTGCATAAACTACTATGATTTGTAATGACGAGATACACGAATAGTTTGCCCGAGGAAGTATAAAATGATGTCTGTACCTCTACCATGAGTTGGCAACATAAATGTCATCTATAGTCGATACTCGATCTCGCCTATCTATTAAGCTTGTGATTGGCGTACTCGCTGTCAATTTTAGTTCTACAATTGACCGCGAGGTGGCACTGTTCTTTTTTTCATACATGTTTTCGCGGCAGTTGATAGCGAGCATCGATTCGTGTCATTGTAAACTCATGGTAGACCTACCTACTGTATTGCGTTTATATGCTACAGTTCATACTTTTGTCGTCCTTCATTAAGGACTGTAGACAAAGCACCTCCTTATTGTACTGCAACATGCTAAGTGCTCTTAAATTGAACAGGTGGTGAGAAACAATACCTAACTATTGCGATTGGTATTATCCTAATCAATGTTATTGTAAAACTCGACGCGAGGAATATACCTAGGTACATTCCGTTGTGTTGGACGGTGCAAAAAATATAGTGTGCCGTATGCTAGTAAGGTTCCGGGATTGTGTTTGCTTGATATTATCAATGTAATTACATTTTAATATTGTTTTGGCAACTATTAAATATTTGTAAAGTCTCGTGAACTAAGGATATGGTAATAAATCTAACTGATGCTCACTTATTTTTCTGTTACTTGAAGAACATTTCTTTCGAGCAATATTGAAAACAGCCATGAGTGAACTCTAAAAACAACAACTTTAAACAAATATATTTTAATTTAATATCAAAACCGACTTTACTCGCGTAATTAGCAGACGTTATCGCCTACGTTTCGGGCATGTCCGATGCCCATCCTCAGGGAGTTTACGCTGCAAGATCGCGGCGGTGACCACTGAGGACGGGCGTCGGACATGCCCGAAACTTAGGTCGATAACGTCAAATAATTACCTGAGTAAAGTCGGTTTTGATATTAAATTAATATATATTTGTTTAGAGTTGTTGTTTCTACAGTTCACTCATGGCTGTTTTCAATATTGCTCGAAAGAAATGTTTTTCAAGTAACAGAAAATGAGTGAGGATCAGTTAGATTTATTACCATGTCCTTAGTTCATACTTCCGTATGAAAACAAAATTACTCTTGAATTAAATTAAAAAGAGATGAGTTACAATTATATTCTGTACTCGTATAGTGAAAATCATACTTTAAATTCTAATTTCTATTTTGTGAACACCATCATCATTACTTTAAAGAAAATATATGAAAAGAAAATCTCTAATTGAAACAAATCAATTTAAAGCTGTGATTACTTGATTATAATGTTTACACATTTTTACCCTCGCACTAGAATCCCCTGTCTTGCAAGATATATGAAAACACAGTCGCCTAACCTACATATCAATATCAAAGACACAAAAACAAACATAAATATTTGCCCCGGCGAGGGATCAAACCTGGGACCTCGAGCTTCGATGGCAGGACCACTACCAACTGAGCTAACGGGACCGTCAAATGTGATACACATTTGATTATTTAACTAACTAATAAAATAAACTTATAATTTTATTTCATTTATTTGGTTTGATTAATCGTTTTTGTGAGTCCATGAGACTAAGTATTCTCCATTAAACTGCCTGTGGAGGTAAGACTTGCTTAAACTGGACAAAATAAACATTCGCATTTAACTGTGTAAATCTGATCACAAGGGTATTGAGATGAAATATGATAGAGATAAAACTTAAAAGTGATTTTGTAGATTTGATAACTGGGAGACTAGGAAAACTTGAGCGATACTTCTTTGCCTCATGATTTTGCTGATGAGAACCATAATGATGTTCAATATTTACCATAGGTTCATTTTCTTTAGTTATAGTATAGAGTTCAATCAAGTTTGTCCATGAAAAATATATAGTGAAGTGTTGATTATTGGGAATTATTACGCAATCACAAGAAATACGCCAGCGCCATGTCGATTACTCAAACCTAATGTAGAAAAAGAGTGCAAATAAAATATTTAAAAATATAGTTGTATGTAAAAATCGTTTTTGCAAAGAATGTTCATATCATCATGAGGTTTCAGACTAACCGGTCACCTTCCAGTCTTTACATATAGGCTTAATAGTAAATTGGTCCCCAGAATTTATGGAAAAATTACTGATCGGACAGTAAGAGTACTTACACTTATTATTGACTAGATCATTATTTTCTTATGATACGTAAACGCTATATTTATATCAATAATCTAATCTATTTCGACCTATAATAGTTTGCAAGAGCCAAAATTATCGCTGCAATTATTATTTTTCTATTTTGTTCTTTAAGGATGTATGTAATCTATTAAAAACAATACGCTTTCAACGACACCTCGTCTGTTCAAATTATGATAAGTAGTTTAGAAGTTATGAGGGAACAGATGAATAAATACGTACAGGTCAAAATCATAACCCTCCCTTTTGCTTCGCCTAGTCGGCTCTAAGGGCTGTAGTTTCTACGGGTGCAACCAGAACCAACACTGCAACTTACGAACATTGTGATTGATTCCAGGTAACAAACAAATAGCCGCATTGGTGATATGGGCACGAGACATTCCTCACTTCAGCCAGTTGGAGCTCGATGACCAGGTGCTTCTCATCAAGAGCTCATGGAACGAACTACTGCTGTTTGCGATCGCATGGCGATCCATGGAGGTGAGTTCATACATTATATATTACCATAAATATAATTTACGGGAGTATGATCCATAATGCAATTACGCGCGCGGTAAACGCTGCTTGGTGCTAACTACTTGGACTAGTCCACAATTCACACAAGTCTAATGCTCGAAAGAACATTTCTTTCGAGACTGCTACTTAGACTAGTCCAGCCCTAGAGTTTAAGTTATCAGACCAAAGGCCCTCGACATAGCGAACTACTGTACTTAGATCTAACAACTGGGACGGACGTTTTAACGTGCCTTCTGAAGTTTGTAAGCGCTTAGTTGAAATGCTTGAGAAGCACAACGTTAGCTTAGTTCCACTTGGAGCACTTCCCATATGAGAAATTAATTGTTTACATTACTATACAATATTTTAAATCAGTAACGCCTACTGAGCGAATACCAAGAGAATACCATTCATTGTTATTCGCAAGCTCGTAACAAAGCAATGTATACTATTTTAGAGAGTAAAACTACTTTCTTGGGTGGTACTCGTAACACGGTGTAAAAACAAGTAGAGAGGTACATTCGTTTCGTGGGTCAAATTCCTCGGTGACAAGGAGATTTCTTGGCTTGCTTGTCAAATTCGTATGATTTCTTAATTCTTTTATCAAACCAGGAACAGCATTATTATTAATTTTCTTTTGAAATAAAAATACGCGGGAGTGAGAAGCAAAACCAAATTTGCGCGATGAAACTGATGTTAGACCAAAAACGATTTTTGTCTGCGACGCTAGTTTGGAGCATCTTAGACGATTCCCGATAAGAAGCGCCGATTTTGATCTCGTGTCAATAAACTTTTTCTTAAACTTTTGAAATTTAAAAGTATAATCTAACACAACTAAAATATTTCTGCTCGCACTTGGTGGTTTTCGAAAATATATTAATGAAGAAACTTATGTATGAAAATTGACCTGTTTATTTTCTGCCTTTCAGTATTTGACTGACGACTCACGGAATAGCTCGCCACCGCAGCTCATGTGTCTCATGCCAGGTAAACATATTTAGATTTAATCATCATAATTATTAACATAATCATCATCATCATCAGCTGGAAGACGTCATCTACCTACTGAATATAGGCATCAATCCTTAAATACCACAATGAAAATCTATTTGCTAGCTGCGTCCATCAGCTATCTACGAAGCTCCAAATAAGCGAAAAGCAGGGAACGTCGGTCCATATAGTTGGAAGGACTAACTTTTTTAAAACTTTTTATGTAGTTTCGTACGTTTGTACATTTGCCATTCCTTAAGTTAAATAGTAAATTGCATCAAATAAGATTTTCGTTCATAGTAGTCAGGGCCAAGACATAGTCACATAAAGAAGTCTGTCATCAAGTCACTGTCCAGTCTAAGCTGCGTTCTAGTAACTAGATGGATCCATTACTAAAACTTTCTAAGGGGATATCGGAAAAGAAAACACTACCACAACGTTTCATGATGTACCTGAAAACCTGAAATAGGCCGGCACGACCGGGCAAGTACCACACTGGCACATAACACCGACGTGAAGGAATATAGCTTGCTATAGCGTTTCAGTTGGCCTGTGGGAGATTCCGGAGGCCCAATCCCCCCTTCTTCGGTCCACCCTCAATCCCTATTCCTTCCTCAAAGGTCGGCAAGGCATCTTCGAGATGTCCGTGGGCGACGGTATCACTTTCCATCAGGTGAGCCGCCTGCTGGTATGCCAACCTATGCCATAAAAAACTGTTCAGTTTGCCTACTCGTGTACCATCACGAACATTTAACGATCAATATTCCATCACGATTACAAGTTAAAACTCGAAAAACACAAAACTACGCAAAATACAAAATCAACGATAGCCATTGTTGGGCTTTTCCCCGCTATCTCGAGAGGCCTAACATAGTTACCTCTTCTGGTTAGTAATCGTTACTCGCGATACGGCCTCTGCCATCTCACTCAAGCAAAAGGATGATCCTTTTGCTTGAGTGAGATGACAGAGGCCGTAGCACAAACAAGCGAAAAAGTATGCGTATCGTAAGCGTCCACGCGTCACGCTTCGGCGTACAAACTATGGGTTTGTGACACAGTTGCCCTAGATACATGAAAGTTTGTACTGTTTCACGACACGTTACGTTACACTCACGCAGTTACTCGTGCTAGGCCCGCAGGCGTTATATTTATTCTGTATATTTCCTCGCATGTATTTTGTGCGAGGGGATGGTGGTGCACACTGCATCTCTGTGATATATTGTCCAGCGGAATTGACATATGACATATAATAATAATTTATATGGAAAAAATAACGCTAGCATTAATAAAATAATCATTCTTCACGATCGGGTATCAGCTTGTCGAACGATGTGGCGTGCCCATTACCACTTCAATCTATAATTTCCAAGACCTATGTCGGCGACTTTTTATCAGTGTATTTCCCCATTTTCGAATTATATCACGCGAACAAACTCCATGCAGTCTTCAAGCAATGAGTTTAATCAGTGATCTCTTAAACTGAGATGTGGTAATTTACTGTGGCCGTTTTATATAAGCTTAGAGTCACAAAACGAGCCAAGAAAAGGGGTTAACTCCATGTATATAACATATCCCCTTTTCATGGCTCGTAATGACTCTGAACACTGAATAACCACATCTCAGTTCCATAAAACGTAACTGGTAAGTTGGTAACACTCACAGTCTATATTTCATATTAGGTTAGGTACCTTTTAGATGTAAAGTAACTAGAGCACCTATCAGCAGGGATATTATGTTACTCAGTTGCTAACAAATGTTAATTGAAATCTTGAAAAATGGCAGCTTTATGTTAGTTTGGTCAGTTCCGGTCACCAATTTACTCCTGCTTACTGAAACTGTCAAAAGTAACGGAGGCGCAATTTTTCCTAAATTTCAATCTACAACTGATTGTACGAGTAGAGATATGTGATTTCCCTGCGGGCGCATTATTGTTTTTGAGTTCTAGTAATTGTTTGTGACGATACCTAAGTTATAGTAACCGCCAGTGCGAGGCGAAACGCACCCGCGAGCGTTCTGTAGGTCTACCATGAGTTGACACCAATCGATGCTTGGTACCGACTGTCGCGAAAAAATGTATGAAAAAATGAACAGTACCACCTCGCGGTCAATTGTAGAACTAAAATTGACAGCGAGTAAGCCAATCACAAGCTTAATAGGTAGGCGAGATCGAGTATCGATTATAGATGACATTTATGTTGCCAACTCATGGTAGAGATATTGCACTCTCCTTGAAAAACACCACCGGATGTGGTTGAAATTATAGCAATAGACCTATGGAAAGATCTGACTTAATTACATGAGCGATTCCCGTTTCTCATGTTAAAAGGTGCATGAACCACGTTAGTCTTCATAATAAAGCTATAATAAATTTAGAAGAAAAATGGTATTTATAACGCTTGAGATAAGCATCATATATTGTAAGATAATAACATTGAATCAAATTGCAAAAATACTGATTGGTTGAGGAATATTAATAGTCAACATTTTAAACATATTTGTTAATAAAACAAGTATATAATTTATAAAACGACTTTATGGGTCATTTAAACATGTACAATAGCTCCTAGTAATTGTAATGTTTTGTTTCCGTTAAGCAAGTTTTAGTGCTTTAAAGATCACATTAGAAATTTTTTAGAAGGGCTGCGACATGAACTCAAAACCTATAGATGTTGGAAAAATAATTATTTAGATCGGATAAAACTATCGAGCTGTTTGATAGATGGCGCTTTGTCTCTATTATACGCTAAAAACAACTAGATATATTAATTCGATGAATGAACGGGTGCCCCAGTCGCGTATATCGGTCATGGCGTCGTTAAACAGTAAGTCAGTCTACTCTATGGGTTTATTTTATAAAATGTAACAGATCGCTGTCTGTACATGGAAGATACTCGTAAAAGAGAAATATACTATTACTATAGGTACTATTGGGACTTTTATAAACGAAAATAGAATGAAAAAAATGATTGTTACATTTTTTGTCTGTGCGTTCGTGCACGATAATTTCATAAACGGCCTATCCGATTTAGTTGCGGTTTTCACTAATATATTGTGGTAAGCTTAACATTTATTGTTTGTTTCATGTCAATCGGTCCATAAATAAAAAAGTTAATAAAATTTAAAGAATAACTCACTCGCCACTACACCAAGACCTAGCGAGCGAAGCTGGGGGATCAACTAGTGCAAAATATAAACGGGTTAATCATACTTACTGACATTATATGTTTCTATGTAACTATGACGTATACAACGTCACAATACTAAACCACTATTGGGGGATCCCAATAATCTATCTATCCACAGTTTTCCTTACTACCGATAGAAATTTGACATAACGTCCATACAAATAGTGTCAAATATCTAACTCGAGTAAGGTGAACCGGCGATAGATAGATTATTGGGACGGGCCGTATATCGTATATGGATATACAACTTAGTTATTATCCGAATAAGTATCGTACAAATAACTACTTTACAACCTTTACGTATAAATTACCACTGTAACACACCGCTATTGCCTTTTTAATGGAATCAATCATTCAAAATTTTTGCATAATGTTAGTATAAAATTTAATCAACCGTGTATACGATGTTCAATCAGAGTTGGTCGATATAAATGGACGTAATTTACGAGTTAGCGCGTCCGCTTTAGAATCCGGTCGGACTTCAATTTGTTTGCTGAATGACGAATCACACCAGTCGGCATGCCGTGTCACGACTAATTGAAGGTTGTTCGTTCATCAATTTCTTGGAACAACATGCTTGGAATTTAATTCGAGTCGGATTAGCGACTAATCTTTGCCTCCGACCACGCTTTTCTCGTAATCCTACTAAATTAACTTCCTTCGTTTTAGCAAGGATTCAGAGATATCAAGTTTAGTGGAAATTACCTTAACCTACATATCGGGTGAATGAACGATCCGGTATCGTCTAGACAAGCACGCCATGTTTTCGTAAAATATTCCATTTGCCAGTATCGACGCGCCCTTTTAAAGTGGGTATGTGCAAACTGTCATAGCTCCTAAACTACCTATCAAACCTAGCTGTAAGTTTGATTTAAACGTGCATTTATAGCAAATATCCTATATTATGTAACAAAAATATTAAAGAAATAGGTTAACAGGTTAGATTTATTTTTAAAGTTGAAAGACTGAAAAAAATTACTGATAAACTTGAAAAAAAAAAATGTTCAGATTTGTTGGCTACATTTATAACTAACAAAATGAGACCTTTTTTGTGTTTACAAGAATTCTGCTTGGGTAGATATAGTTAAATTTACACACATACCTATGCTTCGACAACAATTTATTAAAGGCCTGTTTTTTTTGTCGTTTGGCATAAAAGCATTTGATCGATAATATGTCAATACAATTTATTGTATTATAATCCCTTAAAGTATCCGACATCGCTGACCAGTCATATTGTATACGGTATTATGTAGTTAGTATTGTAACCATAACGAAAATAATCTCCAAGATGGCGTGGCGTAACGCACGAGTCTGTGTAAACAAATCCTAAATTTTATGTGAAATTATAATAAATATATTTCATACCAGCTGCGCTCCGCGGTTTCACCCGCGTGGTGATTTTATGATAAAAAGTAGCCTATGTCCCTCCAGGGATATAATCTATAAAATTTAATATTTAAAAATAAATTTTCATTAGTAATCGGTGAAGCTGTTCAAAAGATTACTTCTTACAAACAAACTCACAAACTTTGCTTATTAGTGCTTATTAGAGGTGCCCATACGGTCGATCGCCAAGGATGGGTAAAGTTATCAGAGATTGACCAACTGTAACTCTTTGCTAATGAAAAAAGCAACGTCCAGAAACATGAAGTGCATATGATAATGAGAAAGAAATATGAAATGAGTGAAGTTTCTACCTGAAATTAAATATCCGTTAATAAAGCAATAAGCACTACAATTAAAAATTTTATACAGATTTGACACTTTGCACCCGATGTAGTTTTACGCAATTACATACTTTTCTTGGTATTTTTTTTTATTTGGGTTATACGGTTTTATGACCGTATAAATACGGTTTTATAACCGTATAAAAAATATAATAAAGATTTGAAAACATTTTTGTCGATCTTTTACATATATACATTTTTGCTAGGTGTAGGTATAGATGTACCTACTTGTAAGTAAACTAAATCAGCTTCACCTTCATACCTAACTTCGCCCCGAACTCGTAGAACACCAAATTATATTTATCAACAAACAAATTTTAAATTATAACTTTGAATCATATTTAGCATAAGTTGAAAGTTTCAAGTAGATGTAATTTGAATTTGACACTTTGCTAAAGTACATAATACAAGTTCTAAAACCAACTTAAATAAACTTCAGAAGTTTTTACCTGACCTTGTCTGAACTTGTGTACTAGGAATGTATAATCATTGTAATGAGTTGGTAAAGTTATTCTAACGACTTCAATCTAAACACCTACACATATAATTTTGACAAAAAATATGCCTGGATAAAGGTAGTAGCAATATTCGAACTCCAAATAGGTAAGTATATCGATATACCAGAAAGGTCACAGCACTTAGCCATATTTCCTGGAACTTCGCTTATTATAGCGTATATAGGTATAATGAAAGTTTATGGAGAGGCGAACCTGCGAATGTCTCTTGATTTTTAACCATACAATCCCTTTCTGTCGCTTTTAGAGTCACGGTAACCAAATCGTAATAAGAACATTGCTTGATATGCCTTCTTATTTTTTTCTTACTGTGGCATTCTTTGTTTTTAGTAGAACCATAATCTGTTTTTATGTTTCCTGTACTCAAACTGTGATCGGAGTAGGATATATGAGTATAATTAAACACGAAGGCTCACTACGGTTTGGCAGATTTAGTGGCCAGCTCTAGTGAGACTCCCCACACTCCCATACATCTGCACGGCGTATTTTAAAGCATATATGAAGCTATACGAAACTGTATAGCTTCATAGATGCTTCAAAAGCCCAGCATGTAAATAAAGTAGCCCAGCGTACTGTGGACCGAGCACGAAAATAAACGTAAACGATATATATATACCTTTACACTTAAGCAAATTTTCGTGCTCGGCCCACTGAACTCTGTCCACGGAGTCTATTACACGCGTACGTTTTAAATAAATCGTGACAATGCCGTTGAATGATGAACACGTTGTTTTGGCTTATTACTGCATTCGAAATCGCCGAAGACAATTATGTTAGGCACTTGGGCACATCCGTATATATAAAAACAATTTAGACTGTTCGTAATGGAAAGAGAAATATTAGGTGATAGTGTAATGAACTCATTCTATAGAATGAGTAACACTAATTATACGAAACACCAGTACCCGAGAATGTGTGTGTGTGAATCTGTACAAACTAAGCTGCCGTTCCGGCCGTTTTTACATAAAAATAACACGTACGTCCACTCT
Source organism: Selenia dentaria (assembly GCA_917880725.1). Taxonomy (NCBI): domain Eukaryota; kingdom Metazoa; phylum Arthropoda; class Insecta; order Lepidoptera; family Geometridae; genus Selenia; species Selenia dentaria. Next base: position 7,460,193 of record OU862882.1, on the reverse strand, counting down.
ATGGCCCCGGCACATTAAAACGAAGTGTTTATATTCTCTTTGCGGCACATGACACCAAGCGTACGAATACGCGTCTATGAATCTACGCGTCCGTGGACAGTACTCGAGATTCTTTTACATTTAAATTAAGTTAACAACTTTAAACGGATTAAATCCCATATAATCATATTATTTTTATCAGGACGTTTCGTACACTTTTCAATTAATATAATCACGGGTAGACTAGTTGGCAGGTTGCCTTGACCACTGTCATCTAGTTACTACACTAGTTCAAGGTTTTAACTCTTCGACAACAATAATTATCATTAAACAGTGTTATTAAGCTTGTTGTATGAACGTTTCCAGGCATGACCCTGCACCGCAACTCGGCCCAGCAAGCCGGCGTGGGCCAGATATTCGACCGCGTGCTCTCCGAGCTCTCGCTCAAGATGCGGACGCTGAACATGGACCACTCGGAGTACGTGGCGCTCAAGGCCATCATCCTGCTCAACCCTGGTTAGTACCACAACAACACTACAGAATTGGACGGTTGGGGTAGTTGTTACCAACCCTGCCTTCTGAGCTGCTGGTCCCAGGTTCGATGTCCGGACAGCTGAAAGATTTGTGTGCCTGAACATGTCTGTTTGACCTGCGTCTGGGTGTGTATATGTGTATAATAGTCATAAGATTACCATAATACAGGTTCTGCCAAGTTTTAGGCCTGGAGGTCAATTCTGAATATTTCTGAACGTTCAACAGTCTATCCCGCTGCAACTGCAGTTCGACTCGTTCAAATCTGTAGTCGCTCGATCATGACTATAAATAGCCATTCCGCTATTTCCAAATAACGTAACGTCATCTTAAACACTATTATATATTAAAGTTTGTATCGATCGCTGGCTTCAATAGAAACGTAACTGCGGCTGGACTGTTTTTCAATAGCAGAATAGGAAAACTTATGTCACCTACGGTTCAGCTTCAGCTACGGTTCGACTGCAATTTAGTCAGTGGAATTGACCCCTGAAGGACCTTTGTGTTGATGTCCCATATTATTATTATAATTCCTTCTATTCAAAGTTTTTCACGGATACCACCCGGTCCTTTACAAAGGCATAAGTGGGGCTGTAGACAACACTTAGAGGCATGTTTGATAATATAAAAAACAGAAGCATTTTGGATGGATGGAGACATGGTCTTGGACATATCTATTACAAAAATTGGTAAAATGGTATGGCTATTTAACGAGTGTACGGCACCTGCCAATTCCAGTCTCATCTTAAAATATTTAGGCAGGCGGTGACTTGCCACCGACTAAACGGGCCACCATCAATGGTGACAAGGGATGTTGATATGGATGGCTAAAGAATGTCGAGAAGTGTGCTGCGGTTTCACTAGAGCGCTACTACCGGCGTTATGCACTTTAACTCCACCCTTGGAGCTTTTTGTTATTTTTCCTTGCGTCTCCACTTCTAGACGGCCAATTAAGGCAAGCCTGGGGTCGAGGGTCTCATTTAGACCCAGAGAGAGTCGGGGTCCACGGTGTCGCCACTCACTGGCGATTCGCCACAAAGCCGCCGTTGCGGTATTATTATTGTTAATCAATATAGGTACATACCACCGAGTATTTTAAGTTTTAAATTATGCACAATAATTCAGTCTTTATCAGCACGGTAGTTCTTCAGTCTTATTTGTTTAGTCATTTCACTGAAGTCATTCAGTGTCAGTACACTTCTATGTTAAAAACAAATATTTTTTGTTTTTAGGATATATTTTATGTTATTAGGAAATAGTATAAGCACGAGGCCCACCTGACGTTAAGTGGTAACCTCTGCCTAGAACAGAGGCATTTCGTTACAAGTGAGGAACTGCACTGTAACCCTGGGACTAAGTTGTTAAGACTCATGTGCCTGTAATTTCGCAACCACACCCTTCAAAACAAATCACAGTATTGCAAACATTACAGCTTCACGGTAGAAAAAGGTATGGTGGCATGGTTGTGAAGGTGTGGGGGTGAGGGTGTGATTGTGTGTAGCTTTTGTATGATGAGTATCCATGAATACCTGATGTTATAAATTATACCTAGTCAGGTAAATAACTGTTCCATTGATGCCTAATTCCGATATGCAAGGGAATAACGATGGCTAAAGTCGTTGATAAAATAAAATAAATCCAATCAAACAAGTAAAAAAATCAAAGAAATTGTATAATATTAAGTAAATTAAAACTACTAATATAATATGGCTAAAAGAGAAGTAGCGACAAATACTACATTACCTTCTTGGTAAAATAGTTGAGTATTATTGCATGCCCAAATGGTGAATACGGCGGTCTATATTTACTCTAATCAACGTGTACGTATTACTTATTTTCACAAATTAAATCAAAATATATTATATTTGTTAGTAAGCACATAACATAGAAAACCGCGTTCTTTTAAAATGTTCCTGATAGTTCGTATGAATCGGGTTTGTAGATAAAATATAAAATACATGAAAGATGTCCCGAAAAATTGGACAATTCGGGAAAACTAAGAGATTTTCCTATTGGTCATTGCAACATCTGGCTCACATAATACACACGTTTTTCCGTAAGGTAGAATTTAATTGAATATTTATTGATGCTGTGATAAAAGGTTTGACTTTGATGAACTCGCGAGGAAATTTTGCAACATGTTGGTACTTGCCAGTATGGCAATTTCTAGTTCATAAGTATTTACTTCTATCTAGCCTTCAAACAAATTATCGGTATCCACGTCATGATAGATTTATTAATTTAAGTACTTACTTCTTCCACAATGATGATAATGATGTGTTCTGACACCTGCCCTTGAGAGTTGTCATTCTAGGTATAGTGCGCTACCACTGCACACAACCTCGAACCGCATCACCACTGACTAAAGTGGGTAGCGACCAAACGCTATCATATAAAATGTATCACAAAATGAAACACATTAGCATCCACACTTTAATACTGGCAAAGAAAATAACTTAAATTTGATCATTGACGTCATTGGTAGGTAACTTAAAAACACTTTAATTAATTACAATTTTATTCTTATAGTATGATACTAATGTTCCATTGACCACTTACCATACTAATGTTCCATTGACAACTTACCATACTATTATTCCATTGACAACTTGCCACACTAATGTTCCATTGACAACTTGCCACACTAATGTTCCATTGACAACTTGCCACACTAATGTTTCATTGACAACTTGCCACACTAATGTTCCATTGACAACTTGCCACACTAATTTTCCATTGACAATTTACCATACTAATGTTCCATTGACAACTTACCATACTATTATTCCATTGACAACTTGCCACACTAATGTTCCATTGACAACTTGCCACACTAATTTTCCATTGACAATTTACCATACTAATGTTCCATTGACAACTTACCATACTATTATTCCATTGACAACTTGCTACACTAATGTTCCATTGACAACTTGCCACACTAATGTTCCATTGACAACTTGCCACACTAATGTTCCATTGACAACTTGCCACACTAATGTTCCATTGACAACTTGCCACACTAATTTTCCATTGACAATTTACCATACTAATGTTCCATTGACAACTTACCATACTATTATTCCATTGACAACTTGCCACACTAATGTTCCATTGACAACTTGCCACACTAATTTTCCATTGACAATTTACCATACTAATGTTCCATTGACAACTTACCATACTATTATTCCATTGACAACTTGCTACACTAATGTTCCATTGACAACTTGCCACACTAATGTTCCATTGACAACTTACCATACTATTATTCCATTGACAACTTGCTACACTAATGTTCCATTGACAATTTACCATACTAATGTTCCATTGACAACTTACCATACTATTATTCCATTGACAACTTGCTACACTAATGTTCCATTGACAACTTGCCACACTAATGTTCCATTGACAACTTGCCACACTAATGTTCCATTGACAACTTGCCACACTAATGTTCCATTGACAACTTGCCACACTAATGTTCCATTGACAACTTACCATACTATTATTCCATTGACAACTTGCTACACTAATGTTCCATTGACAACTTGCCACACTAATGTTCCATTGACAACTTACCATACTATTATTCCATTGACAACTTGCTACACTAATGTTCCATTGACAATTTACCATACTAATGTTCCATTGACAACTTACCATACTATTATTCCATTGACAACTTGCTACACTAATGTTCCATTGACAATTTACCATACTAATGTTCCATTGACAACTTACCATACTATTATTCCATTGACAACTTGCTACACTAATGTTCCATTGACAACTTGCCACACTAATGTTCCATTGACAACTTGCCACACTAATGTTCCATTGACAACTTGCCACACTAATGTTCCATTGACAACTTGCCACACTAATGTTCCATTGACAACTTGCCACACTAATGTTCCATTGACAATTTACCATACTAATGTTCCATTGACAATTTACCATACTAATGTTCCATTGACTACTTACCATAATCATTTTCCATTGACAACCATTTTAAAACTTTATTGTATGTCAGAAATCGCTATAACTGAACAGCACCTTGTTGAAGAATATTTTTGTCTTATTACAGATGTAAAAGGACTGAAAAACAAACAAGAAGTCGATGTTCTACGGGAAAAGGTAAAATACACGTTTTTACTATGCTTTTAAATGTTGATTGAACTTGTCTTAGTTAAATTTATTACTTATCTATCAAATTTTATATGATCGATGACTAGAACGATTACCAAGGCGTATTTTACGTATTTTTTAAACCCGATGACAATTATCTTTGGATGGTCGTAAACATGAATACACAATTTAAGTTATAAGGGCTTAAAGAGTTACACAGTCATTTTGATAAAATTAATGACGCATGACGATTTAATCAGTTTATCGCAATGACACCTGCAAATACAATAGGTTAGGCTTGATAAAGTAATCAAAGTGTTTAATAAAATCCCACATGTAATGTTTTCAATTAATTATCAATACAAAGCAACAAAATTTGTGTCAAAATATGAGCTATTTTGTTAAATGCATAATAAAGTATGTATGTACTTAACCTATTATCTCGGAAACCATTTGACCAATTATACAATACAATACAAAATTATGCTGTTATTCGAAATTCCTCTTTAAAGTCATGTACCTAATGTGTCTACCAAATGTTATCAAAATCGGTAACAGCACCGCAGCAAACTTTCCCCCTTTTTAGGAAAAGTACACAACCTAACAAACATACAAACAGATGAAAGTCTATTTGGCCAGTTAAAGCGGAGACGCTTCGCTCGCTCGGTCAAATATATTAATTGTTTTTTTCTTTCTTCCAGATGTTTTCCTGCCTGGACGAGTACTGCCGACGCGTTCACAGTACAGAGGAGGGTAGATTTGCATCGCTTCTGCTGCGACTGCCCGCTCTCCGCTCCATCTCTCTCAAGAGCTTCGAACATTTATTCTTTTTCCATCTTGTCGCTGACACCAGCATAAGCGGGTATATAAGGGAAGCGCTTCGAAACCACGTCGCCACAATCGATACGAGCATGTTGTAGAGAAATAAGAAAGAAAAAAATAGACCTAGAGGCTTATGGCTATCGATAGCGAGACATGCCCTAGACTGACTTTGCGGAAAGACAGCATGCAGCTAAAACGTCGATGCGTGTTCCGAACGAATGTGAAGTGAAACGAGATTCTGCAACTTTTGAATTCCATATTAATTTTAAATGCCCCAAATATTACATAGAAAGTGCGGAATTACAATACGCGTTAGTCCAAAGGAGATATTTTTTATTTTTATGATAAAGACTGGATACGGATGAAGCTAAGTGTACCTAAAAATGTATACAGAAATATTTTTGTGATAGACTGAGGCAGGTTTACATTACCAAGTTATCGTCGTTGTATTGTATGTAGTTAATGTAAAATTCGCCTGAGACACAAAATCATTTAGCGTGATGGGGACGTGAAGTAATGTCGCGTGTAATATCGGTGGTGCCGTCGCTAGTACGTGTTATAGTAAATACTTCAGACTACAGTAAGTAGTGTAAATGGGGCCGCCTCTTTATTAATACGTAGTTTATAACATTAGACGTTCATGTATTAGGGAAATTGTATTCGTCAGTTAGATGTCTGTAGCTTATTAATATAATGTTAAACTAATAAATTGTTAGATTAATTAACATTTACCAAATCTCTTCAAAGCACTAATTAACGTAATATTTAATGCTCTTTGAGGTTTACAGTAATACGTCTAGATATTATAACTTTTGTCCCGGTTTAAAAATATGCTTCTGATATTTCCAAAATATACATGTTGGTGCTTTTAGCAGTCATAGATTTGCATATTAAATATGCATCCTTGAAATGTATTGTTACAAAATATTCTTTATTTTTTCTACATAAGTAAATGTAGATGGTTAAATAATTTGTAAATATTGTTTTTGCATGTACAATCTAATATTACGGTTTTAGAATTAAAACATATTTAATATATACCTCACCAGCTGTGGGTGGTGGGAGAGGACCGTTGGATGGCCTATGTAAGCATTATTCATCTCCATCTCAAAATGGCCGATTTATTTTTGTACCTTATATATTGTACACTTCACACATCCCACTGGCGTACAACAAGTATTAATTGGTGAAAGTTAAATATTTATGAAATGCTATGGAGCTCAATTCAGAAGAAAATGTTTTTATGGAAATATTTTGAAAATCATGATCGTAAAATATATTGAATGTATTGGTCGCGGGGTGCAGTGGACAGCTCAATTTACTTGTCTGTTATCAACAAATCATGTGTATATTGTAGCATATTGTGTTTTGAAACTGAAGGATGATGTTTTCATTACATTCTTCAGATATTGTTAAAAAAGAAACGAGTATGTTTAATGATTTCTTAGGTTTTTGGCGAGTATACATTGAAGTCAAACAACTTTTATCTTATTAAATCGTATACTTCTGACGATTAAAACAAACTCACGCGATTTAATATGTAATTTAAATTGTTTAATTTCAAGCAGTATTTCGGTTATGAAATGGACAACATAAAGTTGAGTATTGATAAATATTCTATGAATTGGTTTGGATTTATGACGAAGATGTTGCAGTGGTTGTGAGATGATTTATAATAATGTTCACTAATTCTGATTAAATTTAAGTTATATTTTTTGTATAGACTTAGCGTTAAGTTAAATGGTGATTAAAACTATTATCACAAAACATTAACGAGTTTCATATATATGCCTACATACCAATTGCAGAAAGACTTATGAAAATCGTAACGATATTACACTCTCACTTTAAATTAATGTTCTTATTACCAACCAAGGGCCAACATATGAATGATGTTATTAATCAATTTATTTATTTTATTCAAATTGGCACCGTTACAACGATTTGCACTAATGATATTGAAAATAATTATAATTAATACGGCTTAAATTAATAATATATAACATAATTATATCGTTCTCGTTTGGGCTTTTCCTCACAGCTAGGGTATTGATATAAGAAAAAACGGGTTCTTACGAACGAAGCGGTATAATCGCACAATAGGTAGGTATTTACCATTCACTAATTAGGTAAACATAAAAACGACCGGGAATAAACAGATTTTCACCCGCGACGCAGTCTCTCGCGCGGCAGTGCGTCTCTCTCTGTCGAGCAAGGCGGGAGGTGTGCGGAGAAAACCGAATGCCCTCGTGTTACGCTTCGTTCACAAACAACCCAAAATTAAGCTCGCGCTACACATATATATTTACACAATCTAATGAATTAGTCAATCAAAATCAATCTATCTAAATCAAAATCAGATGTCAATATAAAATACAATTCACATTGAAAGTCTATTTAAGAAAATAAATAAATTAAAAAAGTCATAACTAATGGAAAATGTCATTATCTAAAAATGATTGACAGTTTTTGTGATATCTATCCCTTCCGAGTAAGACTAGCATTATATCATAACTGTTATACAATGCTTGTCTTACTCGGAAGCTCTTACATCTCTTCATGCTCCCGCCAATATATCACACTCTGGATGAGCGGCCAAGAGGGAATTTAGAGCAGCAAGCGATCGCGGTATCGGTGATGTCTGTTCTACATTTCGGAACAGCAAACAGTTTATGCTTCCTTTACCGAAGGTAGTTGTCGGTGACATAAATACGACAACTGGCTACCCAGGTCCGGAGCATCAAGTTTACCTTGCGGAATTACATTATCCCTAGTTGATCGTGGGCACTTGTAAGGAATTGTACCCCAGAGTTCCGTGCAAGAATTTCGTAGGATACATGTAGGTAGTATCCATACCTACGCTTATAAATCAATCTGAGGAAGGCCTTCTGAACCCTTTCCAAAATCAAGACGTATTTATCCTCATGCGGATGCCATACACATGCACTGGCCTCGAGTTTACTTCGAACCAAGCACTGAAGATGAGCTTGATAACCTCAATGTTCTGAAAACCTTGCGAATTTCGGAGCACAAAACCTAGTCACTGGTATGGCAATAGTGATGATATGGCCATTGAATGTAAGCTCTCGGTCAAATGCCACGCCCAAATCTTTTATTGATGTAACATGCGATATTTCATTCCGATCCAGTCTGTAGTTAAATTCTATTGGACACCGCATTCGGCCGAAAGACATTGCGAAGCATTTGGAGGGATTGAAATCCATTTTGTTCAGTTTGGCCCATTCAAACACCTTATCTATATCTCTCTGCAGTTTTAGGCAATCCTCCATGGTGTTTATTTCCAAGTAAAGTTTCGAGTCATCCGCATATAACAAACATTTTGAATGCTCTACGACTGTCGGAATGTCGTTTACCACGAACGCAAAGAGAAGCGGATCATCATGGATCCTTGGCTCACTACAGAAGGCGTGTAATCGGGTTTAGACTCATATAAGCAATGACGAACATACTATACTGGCGATTACAAAGTGAAGAGTCTCGGGATAAAGCCAAAGGTACTGAGTTTTCTCAGCAGTATGTCGTTGTCGACCCTATCGAACGGCTTCGGGAAGTAAAGATTTCATTAAAGAAGATTCATTTAGATAGAGATTAATCAAGAAGTTTTTGATGATTTGTATGGTAATTCAACCATAAATGTAACTTGCACTATACAACTAAGCTTCGTACAAGAAATTATTTGAAAAATACTCAACTTTCAAATAAACCATGGACCGGCAAGCGCAGCGTAGGTCGTCCACCGATAAGGTGGACAGACGACCTGATAAAGGTCGCATGACGACGTTGGATGCAGGCTGCTCCCAACAGGTCTCTTTGGAAATTTGTGGAGGAGGCGTATGTTCAACAGTGGACGTCCTACAGCTGAGGTGATAATTAATGATGATGATACGTGGTTGAATCAGCTTTTAAAACAGTCGTGTAACAAGGCGGGTAAATAGGTTACCCGATTTCAAGTGTCACACCTGTCTTTAATGTACATATTTCTCAAGCTGTAGGTAAAAGGTTAAAAAAAAAAACCGAATAACTTGCTTCGTAAATGTATTCAATAGTAAATGCGTAAATACATGAATAAAATCTGATGATTGAATAAACATGTTACGTAAGGCACAGCCAAGCAGTGTTTCAGTATTTAGAATATAAACATTTCACTTCAATTAATATACTTATACAGTAGCAAAAAAAGATATAGTAACGCTTAAATCTAATGCTGATATTGCTTATGCTTATTTGTTGAAATGCGAAGCTTCCATGGATTCAAATGCATCTAACTTCACGCCGACTCTGAAAGAAAAAATATAATGATTAGCCAATGAATAAGTTTATGTGACCTCACTTGTCAATCTTCTTAAACAAGTAGTATCCGAACGATCACCACCACTAACCAGCAGCTCAGAAAGCAGGGTTACTACCAACTGCGCCAATCATAGAGTCACCATCCACCAAATCAAGGTGCGTTCGGATAGCCACAAGTTTGCGAAAATAACGCTAAAAACGCTCAAAAGGGCGTTCGAATTGGGAATCTATGGGTGAAAATGTTGTTTTGGACTCTTTTCGTTCAACATTCGCAAAGCTAAAAAAAAGAGTTATTTTTGCCACCACATAGTGCAATTTTCGACCCACGTTTGAAGCATAGCTGTTTGTATCGTTTATTGACAAAAAAGTATTTGACAGCGAGTTCATGCGATTTTAGGTCTTATATGCTCGGTTTAGCGTTCAAGTAGGGTGTGGGCAAAAGTGGCAAAAATAACATTTTTGAGCTTGGCTTGCAAATAGAAGGCAGTTTATTGAAAAAAAAACAAATGAAAACTGTAATGCGGGAAAAAATATTCGATGTTGTCATTGATTTTGAAAAGTACTTCTAATTTCCGCGCATTATTTGAGAATACGCTTGTACAATGCGATTAAAATAAGAATAGGACCGGCCTAGCGCCATGTTGTGACGTCACTACGGGAACTTGGTATAGTGTGCAAAAAAAGCAATGTTAAAAAATATTGGCTTGTTTTATATTGTAATAGCACGTACTTTTTTATCTGATAGGTAGAGAAAAAATTAGTTTAAAAACGAATCATAGGTAGGTAAACTAAAGTAAACACAGAAACACATTGAACTGTCTTTATTTAGTGAATGTACGTATTTTAATTTTAATCGCTCAGCTCTTCAATTCCACTCATGTCCTGATGCCCAACTGAATCAGACTCCTCGTAATCGTCGTCATCATCACTGCTGCTGCTACTACTGTCACCTATGTTTATAATGAAACTGAATGGGCCATTGTCATCGTCTTCAAGTAATTCCCTTTCGAAGTAGTCTTTCTCAATCCTTTTTACATGGTTTATTTCTTTCTTCCAGTCATCTTTCGTGATCGATGCGATCGACTCAAGTGTCAGACGTTCGATTGCGCTTTCTAATTGCTCAACATTTTTGTCTGCCACTCTACGTTTTACCAAATGCCAGATGTATTCTATCGGATTTAAATCGCAATTATAGGGTGGCAGTCTTAACACTTCATGGCCATGCGATCTAAATATGTTATCTATTGTGTAATCTTTCGGTGGCCTGTTTTTTTTTATTAATTCATAAAGTTCAGCCTTTGTGAATGTTTGCTCATAATGAATATCGTTTTGTGTAAGCCATTCCTGCATCTGCACTTTTCTAGCACTCATGTTCGGGGCTTTCGTTTCCTCCATACTATGATAAGGAGCGTTATCCATTACCACAAGTGAGGTCTCGGGAAGGTTCGGGATTCGTTTTTCATTCACCCATTTTATAAAATTTTCACCTTTCATTTCATCGTGGTAGTCGCCACTTTTCTGTTTCGCTTTAAACATTAGTAATGCCCCGTCGATAAAGCCATCTTCGGTACCGGCATGTGTTATTATCTAACGACGTCCAACACTGTCATTTTTCTTTACACCTTCCGCGCTTGCAGATTGCCAGCACTTTTTCACAGTATAATGTGCGTGGATCCAAGTTTCATCGAGAAACACTACTGGTTTTTTGTTTGATTCCAATGCATCATTTGCTCGAATACGCCGCAGGTACTTCGCGCGCCAGGCTTTAATGTTTGGCCTTTGAATCAATACCGATCTCTTACGCTGGCAATTTTAAAATTTGTAGCCTAGCGACTCAATCATAATTTTTCTCAAAGTAGACAAGCTGCCAGGAAATTTAAGATCTTGTTTTGCAGCTGCATAAATTTTCTTTAGTGTAGGAATTTCTTTTCTCACATATTTCACATATTTCAAAACTGTCACACACAATTTTCTTTTGACGTGGTTTCTTCTTAGGTGTCGTTATTTTGCTTGTGCTTGCTTCTGTTGCTATTCTCTGTTCACGGCGAATGCGACTCACTGTATTTTTATTAATACCAGTGGCTAAAGTCACTCGCTCGGTTACCTTCGAAGCAGTTTCCAAATGCTTAATGAAACTTTCAAATATGTACATCACGCGATATATGAATATTGCCATCTGGCCCTGGTACAATTCTTGCTTGTTTTAACTGGTCCAACAACATAATGGCACGTTTTTTCTCTTCCTCGAAGTACTTATCAACATTGCTGATAATCTCTCGAGCTCGCCGATGTAAAACACTACCTCTTTTGCTCATTGTAGAACAAATTAAACAATCAACAAAAAGGGCGTAAGAACATAAAAATGCACTTGGAAACGTGTCGCGTAGTACACTGACGGATAAATAAGACATGTGTCATCAAATCAAGATGGCGTCTCACCAGTGTTGCAAAATTGAAAAATTAAATTCGTTAAATTTACCATCTAAAAATCGGGAGATTTTTATTCGGAATAAAACAAGAGTATTTTATGTTAATAATATATTCATTTATTCAAGATCTTTTAGTTTTGCCGTATGAAGAATATTATTTTCCATGTTTATTTATGAATATTATTTTACATTAGATGATATTTTAAAGAATTGCTAAATCGGGATATCGGTCTCCCGATATCCCGATTTAGCAATTCAGTGACCAAAATCAGTAGATCTCCCAAAAAATCGGAAACTTTTGCAACACTGCGTCTGTGCTGCCAACCTTATAAATATATAAATTTTATAAAATGAACGATTTTTAGTCATTCATTTAAAATTAATCTATTTTTAAGTTTGTTCTGCTGACCATACTTATATGAGTGAAGTTAGCCGAGAGCCCGTCCTATTCTTATTTTAATCGCATTGTATAGTATATAATATAGTATTGTATAGTATAAGGCATTGATAGACTTACGAATGTGGGCCTACATTTACACATTCGTCCATCAATGGTAGCGATTCCCTTGTTTAAAAAACTAATCTAAATTTTAAATAAGGTAATCCTTATTCTGGTCACACTAAAATCTAAATTAATGTAACACTTAACATAACATTTCTAAAAATACAATTAAATATTACATTCGGGCTGTTTTGACGTTAGTTTAGCGAGCACCAAGTTACGTGACGACTAATATGTCTAAAATATAAACACAATTGAAAAGAAATATCTAATTTTAGTGGTGTCATTCGGAAGTGTTACTAATTTAGATTTTAGCGTGAACAGAATAAGGACTGCCATATTTAAATCATTTTTAGTTTAGAGAATGCTTATAGAATCGACACCATTGCCTCTTTTGCTGACCGCTGCAGTAATGTACTATATATGGGATGTAATTAGACTTTGATACTTACTTTTGGAAAGCTGCCTGCATGTCGTTGACCCTGGTCGGATGGCAGACGATGGCGACGGTGCTGGCGACGGGGTCCAACAGTGACGGCAGCCATCGAGCCACCGCCGCGCCCGCTGATTCCGGGGTCACCGCTGACACCGCACATACTAGGTCTCTGTCAAACATATATATGCGTTAAACGAATCTTGGAATTTCGCTATGAGTGCCCTGCCCACGCGGGCTACTCAACCATGGATTTCTTGGACCGCAAGATAAGGGATTAATGGTCATACTTATATAAGCTGCTGATATTAAAATAACATCACTTAGTACGGCGCAGAACAATTTTGTTGTGCGCGATATAAAATAACGTTACGAAGAAGACCCTAACCTGTCACGTTTCTAGAACTCTTGCCAAAGCCTTTATTAGTTGACCAACTAAATACTAAACGCTCATTGGTCAATGATATTCTATGACGCGATATGTGACCAATCAGCTGTCAGTGTTCCGTTTGTTAGCTGATTAAACTTTGAAAAATTGGAGGTGAAAATATTGACATTAACCGAGCATGGATAACCAGGCACACAGGTGATGGAAGAACTCTTGTGTGAAGAGATCATATTTTTGGTATCACCACAGTGTCTGATGTTTTGCCTCGATGATGGACTGTGGCAAATGAAATGACTCAAATAAAGTTATATGATTATTAACGGGATATTTACCGTGGTAAGGTTGTGGAATGAGCTCCCGATATTTCGGCGCAGTTACATGCACCATGTTCACGGGAAGACTGAAGAATGCGGGTGGTTGGTCAAAAAGTTTAAAAGTTAGGTGCAGACATAACGATCTACCCTCTTTCTTAGTCTTTTGCTACGGTTATCACTGGAACTCGAACTCGATCCTAAGTCCCGACAAAACACACTCACTGTATAACTGCCTATAGTATTTTGAACACATTTTGAACGCGGACTTTTATTTTTAAAACAACCTAATACCCTACTACGCAAGTTGCACTTGGCATGTTTACTTTTTGGTATAATAAAATATAAGCAGCCTTCATATCTATATGAAAAACTATCCTGGATGTCAAGTCATAGACCCCAAGATCCCCGCCAGTGTGCGTCACGACTCTCAACGCAATGTCATAGGTCAGCCGCCTTCAGAGGTAGTTTCCGTTACGCAGCTACTAAATGCTGGAATAATATCCCACCTCCGGTGAGGAACCTGCAAACTGTACTTAGTTTTAGACTTCATTTAAAGAAGTATATTACTACACACCAGAGTAAGGAGGAAACACTCAAACACGATACGAGTGCAATTTGAGTTAAATCAACTTGAAATACTTAGTATTTAAAGTTGTGTATTGTATTAAATGTTATTGTAGTTGTATTGTTATATGTTATTGTATTAAAAAGCAAGAGACGATAAAGGGGAAGTACTGTATAGCTTAATTATTTATATTCATTTTGTTTTCTGTTTTATTTTAGGAGGTTATTATAGTTTCATTTTTTTTCTTTTTTGATTTTATAATTGATTTTTAAATAATATTATATTCTGTTCTGTGTGCATGCCGGTCCGTGATTTCACCAAATGGCTCCAACGGAAGATCAGCGCTGGCGAACAGCTGGTATTATGCTGAGTTGGTGCCAATTTGTGACAATTGCATGTTTTGTGCTATTTCTATATTCTTATACATTTACATTGTAATGTCGCAAATAAAATATTTTCTATTCTATTCTATTCTATTCTAATACTGGATTCCACGCACTGGCGAGTTGAAAACCATCACCTCGATTGAAATTCTGGCATTTCGAGATCTCAATAGTTTCTTTTACTAGCCTTGGTATGTAATGGCGTTCGGTGGACGAGATTTTAGGGTTATGGAATTCAATCCAGTGGTTAGGACCCGCGTCCAGCAGATGCTCAGCTATGTCAGATTTGTGTCTTTCAATGAAGTGACGTTTCATGCCGCATCAAGGAACACATAAAGGCAGTAAAAAACAATGAAGTGACGTTTCATGCCGCATCAAGGAACACATAAAGGCAGTAAAAAACAATGAAAGACACAAATCTGCCATAGCTGAGCATCTGCTGGACGCGGGTCCTAACCACTGGATTGAATTCCATAACCCTAAAATCTTGTCCACCGAACGCCATTACATACCAAGGCTAGTAAAAGAAACTATTGAGATCTCGAAATGCCAGAATTTCAATCGAGGTGATGGTTTTCAACTCGCCAGTGCATGGAATCCAGTATTAGGTTGTTTTAAAAATAAAAGTCCGCGTTCAAAATGTGTTCAAAATACTATACGCAGTGATACAGTGAGTGTGTTTTGTCGGGACTTAGGATCGAGTTCGAGTTCCAGTGATAACCGTAGCAAAAGACTATGAAAGAGGGTAGATCGTTATGTCTGCACCTAACTTTTAAACTTTTTGACCAACCACCCGCATTCTTCAGTCTTACATGGTGCATGTAACTGCGCCGAAATATCGGGAGCTCATTCCACAATCTTACCACGGTAAATATCCCGTTAATAATCATATAACTTTAGAGAACAACCGTGATAGTTTAAAACAGTGTTTGACTCAAATAATATTGCCACGGATGTGATGAGAGCAGCCCCAGTACCACGCATAACTTTAGCTTTAAAATTAAATAGCTAACTATCATTTGTGTGCCCATTTTGCCTGTATCTCCACTAGAACTCAAAGGTCGTGTTCCTTTATGAGCCGAAATCACTCACATCGTTCGTTTAACTTACACTCGTTCCTTTAAAAGTCCACGGTCATCATGAGCGAGCTCTATACGTCACCAATAACGCTCACTAAGCGACCACAACGCTCGCGGATCGAAGGTGGGTTTATGCGGTGGTACGAGATGTCGCTGTCAAAAAATCAAATATGTAAAGGATTCTATCAATTTTGACAGAATGTTATGCGCGCATTTCGGAACCACGTTAGCGTTCCATGCGGTTTGGGCATTCTATGCATTGGAACCAAAGGGCAAAACAGGGCGCGACAGTACTGTTATGATCGTTGACGGCCCTTACCGGAACGCACTTTAATGGCCGATCCCAGTGATCTATCTATCCACAGTTTCCTTACTACGGATAGAAATTTGACATAGCGTCCATACAAATAGTGTCAAATATCTATCTCTAGTAGGGGAAACTGACGATAGATAGATTATTGGCACCGGCCGTAAGAGACTCGAAATTGTTGAACTATGTGTAGATAAATCAACTATACAGATAACTGGTATATACCGGATTACAAGTGGCATGTAATATGATTACTATATGACAGCAGCTTAACTAACCTCATGTAGTGCGGTTCGACTCTCTGCAAGTAATACATGAGCGACTGCTTCACGACGTCAGCGGGACATTTCTCGTTCTCGACCACTTCAAACAGCGCCGTGCTCTTCGCAGATATGAACAGATCCTCTTCGAACGTAGGATTCGCCAGGTATTCCTCCTGTAATTGCGGAATCCATAGTCAGTTTATTTATTTTAACATAAGGTATGTAACATTTTATTATATCACATCTATTTGAAAAATTCTAGTTTATTCCTCGTAAACAGGGTACAAAATATAATTCGGAAAGTGGATATTGTAAATGTTGCAAAGAAATCAATTTAGTTTACAGGTATTGAAGTATAAAAAAATTGTGAAGAAAAAATAATACGCGCGAAATACATTCCGCCTTCATTCGTATAATAATTGTTATGCCGGCTATACGTAGCAGCAGCAGACGACGTGTCGTCGCTTCATGTCGCTGCAGTCATGATTTCGAACGCGACCGCAGACAACTGCATATGGCATCAAACATTTGAAAGGCGATACGAAAGGATTAGTTTAAAGCTTTTCAGTGTTTTACTTGCTAGATTGCTACCCACGAGCGGCAGTAGTGCCGCTCGTGGGTCGCGGTCGGGCGACAGTGTCGTCTGCCGCTCGACGACACGACGCTAGCTTCGTGTCTCTAACTACGAATGATATTTCATAGAAACACATAGATACCAGTAGTGTCGCTGCGACACGTCGTTTGCTGCGGCTTCATGTAGCCGGCTACCAACTTGCACCGAAAAAAAGCTTACCTCTATATAATATAGTACTTATATAATATATATCTTATATGAATACTGACCAGAATGTTCTTAGCCTTAGTGTAAGCCCCCACGGCGTTGGTGGCGCGGTAGAGCGAGAGCAGCAGCGCGCCTTCGTTCTGCGACATGCGCACGCCGTAGCCGTATGAGAGGCCGCAGCCGCGGATCAGTCGCCACATTGGACCCTGATAAGTCAAACTCAAAGTAAACATCATTTATTCAATTTAGGCATCAAAGACACACTTATATATTATAATGTACTTTAAAGACTCTAGCGCCGAGTTCCAAAATATATTGAGCCTGCCGAGAACTAGCGGCAAGAAACTCAGGACCATTAGATTTTAAAAAAATAGCCTTACATTTTTATAGCATTTTGATACAAATTTATTATCATATTCTATTATATATATATATATATATATATATATCGCATTAATACCTTAAGTATCTATCTACGCCATAATGTCCATCCATTTGGTAATTGTCCTATAAGCTCATTTTCAAATTGTTTTTTCTACATTCATGTTGTCTGCAAAAAACTATTATGCAAAAACATTTTAAGCATGCATTAAACTCAATTTTTAAATGTTAGTTTTTTCTCCATTCATGTTGTTAGACTACGAAAAACTACGCGTAATACTTTTGATGTCTAATTATGCATAACTTTCTAAATGACCCACAAGACATCATCGGAATGTAGATATGTAGGTAGGACACAAAAATGACGTGCCATCTATTGGTACAGTAATGTGTTAAAGTTACCTCTAGCTGGGTGAAGTAGTTGAGTGCGACGAGTAGCGGCGCCACATCGGGCAGCGCGTGACCTCGCGGGCCGCGTGATACTTGCGCCAGGAATGAGGACTCCAGTCCGCCGACGCCTATCACGAACCCTCCGCCAGGGGGCGACATTAGATCCGCGTCCCAGTACAACTTGGGCCTGGAATATCAACAATACAGACTCATTGCACAACACTGACCAAATGATAGTATAGTAGCGCTGCTTTACCACGATGACCGTGAATTTAGTGCGCATCGCAACGCATTTGTATATATACTCCACTATTCAAGCCTTCAGCTGTCGCGGAACCAGACACAATAGACAATCTATTGTTATCCAGGTTAACGACAGCGGAAGGTGTAAGATTTTGCATTTCGCATCGCATTTGTATGTACAGAACCTAATGGCAAAATATTATTTAATGAACACGCGCAGTAGTGGAGTGCTATGCTCAGAGCGGCCGACTTAGTACGGCTGTACCATTCTCCCACTTTAGCGGAAAACACTTAATTATTATGGAAAAGTGCTATACAAATCTCGACCGAAATATTGATAAATGCCCAAAGGAAGTAATCAGCTTCACCTTGTCCTTCCGGTATTACTCGACCACCGATTGCTTAATTGCATTGGTCTCGACTGTATTGTACTTTAATAATCAGGTCCGTAATTTATACTATACCAGCTGCGCTCCGCGGTTTCACCCGCGTGGTGATGAATGATGGTGATCAATCAAAATATATAGCCTATGTTCATCAGAGATAATTTAGGATTGTAACGGTGAAAGAATTTTAGAAATCGGTCCAGTAGTTTCGGAGCCTATTCAGTTCAAACAATAAGCAAATCTTTACTCTTTGTAATATTAGTATAGAAGTATAGATAATATTATACTGAACTAAAGTTTGTAAATTTGTGAGTTTGTATCTTTAAAATACTGAACCGATTTTGATGAAATCAAAGAGGCTAGATGCATGGAAAGAGAATGAGAGATGTGAATGGCAAGAAGGTAGATTATATCCCGATGCAGGGCAGCATATTTTCATGGTCAAATATCATCACGTTCATCACATCATCAAAGTTTTAATAGCAAAGTCGAAAATACTCACGGCAATGTCACAATCTCGTTATCCCTTGCGAATCTCTTCCACGGTTCGGTGCTAAGCTTGAATCTATCGAAGTCTGTAGCTAGGTGGAGCCACAAGTTTTGTGTAATATTGGCAAAGGCCACCTTCGCTTCCTCAATGGCTGCTTGGGCGGAGTCCCCGCCAGCGTTCAGGGTCTCTATGAGCTGTTTGAGGAACTTCTGTTGTCTAAGCACTGAGCACCAGTGGGTGTTGCTGTCTTTGCTGTAGATGGCGTCGCGGAGTGAATCGTATACCATCTTGTTGCCGTTTCTGCGAGTCTGTAATGTTCTGTATTAGTTAAATATGTAAAAAATAATATTATTTATTTATATGAAACGAACTGTAATCTGTCGCCGAATGTATCTTCTGCCATCGAACCTTTGCTGGGGTTTGTGAGGACATGACTATAGGTAGCGACTGGAAATCAGTGACTGAGTATTCTGTCCTTAGTCGTATGTTGAGTCGGGACCCATATTTATGATACGCACAGAGTATCAAGCTGTTTCCCATACTTACAAGTTTTGAGATTTATAGAGAGAAAAATTTCAATGTTTGAGATCGCTAAAGCAGGCGTTAGTGATTTAAAAAAAAGTAATACTACCTATAAAAACTTACAAGTTTTGTTGATACAATTTGGTACACACATAAAGTACCCGACTTTAAAGAAGAATATCTACATTGTATTGTTGGAGAGTTGTACTTCAGTGTTTTTGGAATTGTAGTTTTTGACGCAGATTCCGATAATCACAATAACTCTATTTATCTACTCTATTAATGATCTACCCTTTATCAGGATGTGTGATATTTTTTTTTGTTATAAGTACCGTGTATACTTTATACACATGCATTTAGTAAAAAAAAGTCGGTTTACGGACGACAATTTTACATGATATCGTCATAAGACAAGCCGAACGCTTAGGACGGATCCCAATAATCTATCTATCCACAGTTTTCCTTACTACCGATAGAAATTTGACATAACGTCCATACAAATAGTGTCAAATATCTATCTCTAGTAAGGTAAACCGGCGATAGATAGATTATTGGCACCGGCCATTAGACGTAACGTGACAATGAGTCATGCTTTTTCATGGGTGCAGCCGACGTTCATCGAATTATTTTTTTAGCTCGTTATTTTGTCATTTATTTATTTTTATTGATCGTTAACATAATGTACACTGTTACACTTGTCATTACAAACAAACACTTCAGTTTGATTGTTTTGTATATAATATAGATTGTTTATCATACCTGTGCGACTTCATTAATCATTCTCTGTGCAAACACGAGCAATCTCTCCTTCGTTATTTCGGCCGCATACAAGATCTCATACAGATGGTTCACCACTTTATCGTAATATTCTGGTTCACACTGAAACAAATTACCAAATTAGAATATAAGCCACCGTTAATAATAAGAATAGTTCAAATATAGGACCGCAAAGTTTCAGCTACTGGCGGGACTTGTAAGTACAGAATAGCGTTTAGTCGCTTTGCCGTGGTAGCTGTAGTATCACCCCCTAGAAGTTATTATGCCATTAGCAGTGGCAAATCGGGGCAAAAATATAATAAAAATTATAATATATTATGATTGAAAACTAAAACTTGGCAATTGGCTCAAGTTCTACTTGTAAGAAATAGGTGATCAGGTGCTCATCTTCAGGGAATACTCTCGATACCTGGGTCGACGTATTCGATCGCTATCATGAGTGTGTTGTCGGTTAATAGTAATAATTTAATATATTATTTAACTACTAATAATTGCAGAGGCCAGGAAGTTGGTAATTGATAGCCAGAATTGTCTTAAGGCAGAATCTGCATATAAACTCGTATATATTTAATATATAAAGTTCCTAAACGGACCTTAAAGGAAAATGCCCCAGTCTACGAAACCCATATACTCAAAACAAGACAGATCCTAACACTCCAGCTTCTTTTTTTTATATATTATGTTATAACTAATATTATAAAGAGGAAAGATTTGTATGTAAGTATGTTTGTAACGAATTGGCTCAAAAAGTAATGGACCGATTTCAAAAATTCTTTCAACATTCGAAAGCTACATTCACCCTGAGTAACATAGGCTATATAAGATTCATCATCATCATCATCATCCATCACCGCGCGGGTGAAACCGCGGAGATCAGCTAGTGTTATAATAAAGTGGGATTAACGTATATGAACGACAACGCATTGTCGACATATGAACGACAAGCGCACCGCAAGAACCTGAAGAAGGCTTCCAGACGAAGCCGAACCATGCGTCCATGATATTGACACCATGTAAGCAATGTACTTGAAGCGCGCGTTCCCGAGTAAGAAGAACGACTTCACGATAAATAGGCGACGAAAGTGGGAAGAGGCGGTGCGGTGTGGGCGGAGGACGCTTGCCGGCGATCGTTACGCGAGTGCCGGTAGAGCGGTTGGGTTGCCAGTTTTTAAATGTCATTGTTTTCTGTTGTGTATGTAGGCTACCAACAAAACAGATCGCACGAAGATTTGTTCGTAGATGCGACGTTGACATCCCTACACGCGTCTCACGCTAACCTGCGTAAATCAACGCTTGTAAGGAAGATATTCTAATTATAGATATTTACTTACTTTGGTCTTAGTCTCATGTTAATCCCGTTATATTATTAGAAAATTAGAATGAACGTAGGTTTTAATAACATAGTCTTTCAGCTCCATATTAGCGCCTCTGACTTCTTCCTACGAGCCACTCTAAGCTTACATGAAGCTCTAGAGACGTACAAAATGTTTTGTTGCCGTCTTGTACAAATCAGCTCTACTGCAAGCCTATCAAGCTATCGAGAAATATCAGTTAACCACAAACCTTAGTCTCAATATGTACAAAGTTCCCAAATGACCCCACGGAGAAATTCCCCGGCCTTCCAAATCCAATCTCAGCTCCCAAGGATGCAGTCAACTCCTCAGCAGTGGCTATGACCTCTTCATGAGGTATGAGGATGTCTCCGCGTCGTACTGGACATTCACCAAATGCGTTGTAATGCACCGGGAGCCATTTGCGAGTCTTCTGGTCTACTGACGTGGTGTCTAAGATGAGGTTTATCTGCGTTGTAAAGAAATAACAATAAAGATACCAGGCTGGTAATTCTAATTCACTCGGAAACGATCTCCGAGACAGAAACGGCATGTCCGTCTCTGTCATCTACATTCAGGATGACAGAGACGGATATGCCGTTTCTGTAAGTAGGTTATATTAGTTTTTATATTTTGTAGCGATGTATTTCAAAATTTACAAAACGCCCCGCGGTTTAACTCGTGATAAATACTGATGATGATGATGAGACATATGTGCTTCTCCGGAATATAATTTTGGTGATAAGGTAACAAACGGGCAGAGAGACAGTATTATAAAATATAATTATTCTAAAATAAAAGTAGCCTAGGTTACTCCTTATAACATCAGCTATCTGCCAGTGAAAGTCCCGTTAAAATCGGTTCTGCCGTTTCAGAAATTTTAAAAAGTGTTTTTTTTTATAATGTACCTGTTAATTTGGAATTATAAACAGATGCTTCAATTTTATTTATGTGCATAGATAAGGTTGATAAGAAGACACTTCGCACTTTGACGGCTGTTGCTAACCCTAAAGTATTTCAATGTTGTGAACTTAAGCACAAACGGCCTTACTTATAAACGGTGCTTAAATTTAGATAACGTTGATTGGTACTGCCAAAGGAAAAATGTTCTGCGCCGTACTGAATGACGTTATTTAAATTTAAGCAGCGTTTATATGTAAGACCATATATTATGAGCTGTTAATTAAGTGGTAAAACTAAGTGTACTCACATAAACGAAGTTGGTCTTGAGACTGTGGACCCGAGCGTACATGGGCAGTTGTTTAAGGTCTATGTGCGGACAAGGTTCTGCGTCGGAACTCCACGAAGCTATGTTGTGGCATTTAAGGTTTTCGCACGAAGGAATCGGCACTGAAGCTAAAGTGCCGGGTAGTGGAGGCCGCTAGAAATTACAAAAAAAATGTATAACTAAATGCTTGGTAAATATCATAATAAAAGTATTTAACCATTTCCCTTCGACACCGTTCTCTAAGTTAGATGTTGTATTTACTAAATAATATACTATTTAAAGCGCTCGCAGCGGAGCTTGAGATGGTGATCTTAACTAATCAACAATGTTAAGCAACGCTTGCCGCGGTCAGGAGTTGGATGGGTGATCGTTTGTTGGCATTATCAACTGAGCGCATCCGTGCTTTCGAGGGCACGGTAAGCCGTCGGTCCCGGTTGTTTGTCTTAGGACAACAGTCGTTAGGCTATATCGAAGGGCTTCCGGCGGCCTGAAATCTTCGACATGGGTTGACCACTAGCCTATCAACCAAGCCGCACTGGGCCCGCATGGTGTATTATGGCCCAAATTCTCTATCTGAGGGAAAGACAAGTCCCAGCAGTGGGAACATAATGGGCTGATTATGTTTATCTTTTAAAAAATATGGAAAAAAACTGATAGCATCTTCCACTGAAGTATGAAGTAGCCACAGTACAAGTATATACATAAAATGCAAATATTTTTTCTGTTATTGAGCATAACTCAAAAAACTTTTCCAATTATTATTAATGAAAATAAAGGGGTACCCACTTGAGCCTATACAAGAATAACACATTTCTGGGGAAGGAAAGTAACATACACCCAGATTCAGAATCTCTTTTTAGAGAGATGATTAAAATTTATAGAGACATTTATATAACTTAATTATAATTAGGTTAAAAACAGATTGTGTCATAGTTAAAAAACATCAAAGTATGTGTTACGAACCGATGTTGATTAGTATGTGGCGATTTAATGCTGCGCACTATAGTCTGTGTGACACCTCCTGTCACGTCACTTGAGAAGTAACCTCACTTTTACTTTTGCTTTGAGATGTCATAAAATGCGCTTAATCTGTTCGATAGAACATCGTTTTGTTATACGCTGATGCTATCGGTTTGTTATGATGATTGGAGCAATAGAAACCGAGATAATCGCGAAAATCATTTTTTCCCCTTTGAAATTTGACCTCGAATGACATAAGACGCAGACACCAGATTTTATGTGATATTTGAGACACGTTTTAGAACGCCAAAATGTATATACGAAAATTCGGCTTATTATCTCATTCCGAGGTTGATTGCTAATTTGACTTAACTATTGAACCCCAGAAAGAATCAGGGTTTGAGTTTTATTAATTAATTAATTAAAGTATTATTATTATATAATAAGAAGTTATTCACATACCTCATTGTATTCCACGGCTTCTTTAAGTGATTTCTCTTTTTCAGACAATCCACTTTCGCCGAGTTGTTGCCTTTGCTCTTCAATTCTTTTCTTTTCTTCTTCGGCCATCCTGTTGTAAGAAATTAAGTTACAATGCGATACACAAATAAATGAAATGAAACTAGGACTTAAAGTTTGATAAATATTGTCATAAAAACTTCCGTGAGAACTCTTATGTAAATGGTAAAACCGGCAAACAATCACGCGCCCTCGCTGCTAGACCACGCTCTCCATGAGGATGGACATCAGTACTGCCCGAACACCGATCGGAGTATAACGACTAGATGATAAACGTGTTTGCCGGTTTTACCATTTAAGTTGATAAATGTTGTTAAAGAGTATATATCAGGGTTCCTCAGTCTCACTCTCTCTCTCTCTCACTCTCACTCACTCAGTGGATGTATGTGTATACATCCACTTAAACGGAAAGGTGGATGCTGCTTCATAATTAATGTAGGTTTATGAGGATTAATATAACCAAATTGATCTTTTTGTTATAATATAACAAATAAATAATTTACATTTATCTGTAACTCCTTGTAAATCATCTTTATATTACAGAACCTGCTTTTTTATTTGAAATATTTATCTATACTTATAATGAAGGAGTAGATGTCAAAGAGTATGTTCTTGGAAGAAAAATACAAAAATTGTGGATCAGAAGACGCAAAACTACTTACTGAACAAGAATATGCCATTTTGAAAGAAAAATCTATTTTACTGTATGTTCACGCGTACGAGTAGCATAAAAACTACCGCACAGATTTCGATGAAATTTGTTATGTACATTGATAGAATAGAACCCGGAGCTCCAAACTGTAAAGTTTTTTATGATGATCCGTCGCATTAATCCTAGATGGCAGCTTGATCTCTCTATGCTGCACAGTCTTATATAAAACTGGGGTCTTGATTGACTGGTCGGCGCGCATGAACTTCTATGGTACGGCTAAAACCGTAATAATTAAGCATGTAACACGTCTTTTTTTTAATTTTTGCAAATACACCCATACAAGGTGTGCAGTAAGGTCAGAATTTATAAGGAAAAAATATTTCTGGTACAATTCACCAAAAATTTGGTAAAAATAAACTGTAACGAAAATAATGCAATATTGTTATTGTTAATTTTAAACACACATAACTAATAGTCATACATATATAACCTCGAAGTGTTAAGCAGCAGTGTTTCAAACACCTGCGTTTCATCGGATATACAGGGTGTTTGGTAGAGGGACCGACAAACTAAATGTGCGTGTTCGGGGGCCCACTTGGAGAATACAAGTTGGCCAAAAAAAAATCCCCGACACCGCAATTTTTTTAACTTTTTTTTGTAAATTTTCTTGTTTTTCCAATATTGTACCAATTTTGCTTTGCGTGGCCTGAAGGTGTATTAGAGACCAAATTCAACTAAAAACATCCGGTCTAAAACAGATTTTACAAATGTTATGGTGGTAAATAGGTACAATTTCGGAGAAAAAGGGAAAAATCACAAAAAAAAAGTTAAACATATTGGGGGGTCGGGGATTTTTTTTGGCCAACTTGTATTCTCCAAGTGGTCCCCCGAACACGCTCATTTCGTTTGTCGGTCCCTCTACCAAACACCCTATGTTTTCGGTTCCATTTAATGGGAAGCGAGCCTATTGCTATCTACGGGTTCCAGACTCCGGACTGCAATTGTAGATAGTAATCATTTCATATCTGACTGTATAGCAAGCTGTTCCTATCATATTTTATTCTTTTTGGTGCTTTTTTTTTTTAATTTCTTTAAGTTGTTTCTCGGCAAACATCTACCCGAGCAGGGATATACTGAAAAACAGCGGAGCGCACGTCTGATGGACGCAAGCGCTGCTTATGCTGTGCATAACCTTTTTGCCTGCTGGAAAGATATTTTAAATGTGTTTTTTATATAATTGTGTACTCATAAGGCAATCAATGGTTTATTTATTTTATTTAATTTAGAATTTCCTTGTCAAAAATTCCAATAACTGTCCAACCCGGAGATCGAACTCCGAGGTTCCAAAACAGTGCTTCCACCAAGACCAAGCGAGCGAAGCCGCTAGCGGGTCAGCTAGTTAAAAGTAAATCTGTAATTGGATGTATGGCACTGTAACAACCTTTTTTAAGGTATTTTGATCTGTGGATTCTGTAGTGAAAGAAATAAAAAATTAAGTTGAAGTTTTCAGGTAGTACTGCGACTGTTTAGAGGAAACGTGAAAATTAATACCAGACAAATAATTTGCCAATCTCACCCGTTGACAATATAAGAATATGCGACAAATTCTATCTGAGTAATGAACTTTAATCTCATTACAACAAGTGATATACAGAAAACTGAACCTCAATCTCATTACAAGTGCTCTACAGAGAAATGAACTTTGTACTCATTACAAGTGATATACAGAAAACTGAAATTCAATCTCATTACAAGTGCTCCACAGAGAAATGAACTTTATACTCATTACAACAAGTGATATACAGAAAACTGAACTTCAATCTCATTACAAGTGCTCTACAGAGAAATGAACTTTGTACTCATTACAAGTGATATACAGAAAACTGAAATTCAATCTCATTACAAGTGCTCTACAGAGAAATGAACTTTATACTCATTACAACAAGTGATATACAGAAAACTGAACTTCAATCTCATTACAAGTGCTCTACAGAGAAATGAACTTTGTACTCATTACAAGTGATATACAGAAAACTGAAATTCAATCTCATTACAAGTGCTCTACAGAGAAATGAACTTTATACTCATTACAACAAGTGATATACAGAAAACTGAACTTCAATCTCATTACAAGTGCTCTACAGAGAAATGAACTTTATACTCATTACAACAAGTGATATACAGAAAACTGAACTTCAATCTCATTACAAGTGCTCTACAGAGAAATGAACTTTATACTCATTACAACAAGTGATATACAGAAAACTGAACTTCAATCTCATTACAAGTGCTCTACAGAGAAATGAACTTTATACTCATTACAACAAGTGATATACAGAAAACTGAACTTCAATCTCATTACAAGTGCTCTACAGAGAAATGAACTTTATACTCATTACAACAAGTGATATACAGAAAACTGAACTTCAATCTCATTACAAGTGCTCTACAGAGAAATGAACTTTACACTCATTAGAGTTTAAAGTTCATTTCTCTGTAGAGAACACATTACTACAAGTGATATACATACTGAGCCTGTAGTTCGATGCTCGGCGATCCAACTATAGTGATGACGTCATCGTTGAAGTATTTCTGCAGGATGCTCGTCCAGTAGTCGGCCGGCTCTGACATTAATTCGGTTATATCCACTTGTGGGTTCATTCGAGCGAAGAACTGGAAAGAAAACAAAATATAATAATTAAGTTATACTATACCTATCCGGAGAGTACCATCTTGGTTTTTTTAATGCCCTTATTACTGTCATACAAATATGCATATATAAATAAATATATTAATAAAAATATAAATATACAAATATGTATGTGCTGCTACTTGTTATGATTATGAATATTAGTAATTTAATATATTAAAGACAATCAAATATAATTCATACAAAACTTCAACAAGTTCGGAAGATAATGCTGGAAAGAATTGACAAGTGAAAATGCTATCAGCACAATGCTTTCTTTTGTTTTATCAAATCGCAATGCAGGTACCTTTTCCAAAACAAAAGGGTACCAATCTTTTCTTTGAAATAAGGTACGATGTATTTTCTGGGGAAATGTATGAAGTAGTATTATTTTTCTCCTAACTTTGCTATACATTATACAACTATACATGTATGTATTAAAGTTGAAAATCGATTACACACCCCTTGGTGATTTACCATTATATCATCACTCACTACTTTGTAAAACAGAGAGAGAGAGAGATCACTTACGTCTCGTTCATTCTGCGAGTAGAGAGCGTCCCCAATGCTCCGGAAGGCGACCACGTGGTGAGGGTCCGACTCTAGACTCAAGTTGCTCTCGCGTAGTTGTTTCTTCAGCAGGCGGTTGATGCGCTCTAAGTCAATAGGCTGTAATAACGAAACAGACATCTTTACTTTTCAATTTTCTAAATTTATTATATTCTAATTATAATCAGATACATACAAATTACCCATTATGACAATATTGTGCCTGGGTACCGACTTCGACAAGATATTTCACACTTTTTGGTGTTACATTATATCAGTTAATTTTTTGGTACAAAAAAAATGGTTCCCCTTTTTAGTGAGCCTTGCTACTTACGGGATCGATTGTCACTCACCGTCAATGATGATATCATCAAGATAGACTAAACACATTTTTATTGGATAGTAACTCAAAAACAGCTTGATGACAACTAACAAAGACATCAAATTTGATGAAATTTCCACCGAAGGACCACCTCGTCTCGTAAGTATACTCTAGCAAACAAAAAATAATTTTGAGAATCGGTCCACAGTCAACATACAATCAGTCCAAACATACTATCGAAAACATAACCTCCTCCTTTTTTGAAGTCTGTTAAAAATACAGAAAACCTTGACACAATGTAATATTTTCTTTGTATGTTCTCGTGAGTTTGACATATTTATCCGACTCACGTAATTAGCCGACGTTATCGGCCTAGGTTTCCAGCATGTCCGAGGCCCATCCTCAGGAGTTTACGCTGCAAGATTGCGGCGTAAAATATCCCTATTAGCGGTTTAATCTGTCCCATCAGGTTTACGCTATAACAAATGATTTATGAATGACGCGGAGGCTTGCAGATTCGAACCGATTAGCCCGTTTTAAAGGTGTTTAATTTCAATGTATAAAATCGCGAAAGCCCAAGAAATTATTATGTTGTATTTTGTTTGTAAATATCGTGTTATTTAAATACCTCGTCGCCTTCCCGGACGCTTCTTAAACATCTCGCGGCTTCGTCTTTGGCCGCCTCCAACTTGTCTACCGGCACATTGTCCAATTCAATCTTGATGAATGTGGCGAGATTCTCCGTAAGATTGTACGATACCTGTAAACATTTAACAAAATAACAACTAGATTTTTCAAGCTATCAACGGGATAATTACCATGTATATTTTCTGAGAGTTTGAGAGTTTTCAGTGCCGATATTTCGGCACTGTTGCAAGCGCCATGATCATGGATGAACTGAGGAATTGCGGGTGGGTGAATGTTAGAATGCTAGATAAATCAACTAATAAAATAATCAATCAATAAAACTCATAATCAATCGCTTGCAACAGTGCCTTAATATCGGAAACTCTCAGAAAATATACATGGTAATTATTCCGTTTATAATTTGAATACTTCTAATGTTTGTGACCATGATAGTTTAAAAACTTATATCTAGATCTTTCCTTTATTTTATATATATATATTTAATTATGTTTCTTTTGGTGTTAACAAATAAAACGAGTGGTTTATGCGACTAATGCTGTATGTACTAGGATATATCTACAGAGGACTACGCTTTCAGTATTATTTTTAGATAATATGATATAACGCAGTAACTCACATCTCCAGCCAGTGCATCTTCCCTTTCGACGAGACATCTCTGCAGCGGCGCAACGGCGAGCTCACACAAGTAACGCAGGAGAGTAGCACACGCTGTCAACTCCCTGATGGCTGTGGGTTCTGTTAGCAATGGACCACGCCAACCGAATAGCACCTATGTAAGAAAACACGTCAAATATATCACATCTATTCGAAAAGGGCTAGTTTGTTCCTCATAAACAAGGGAACATAGCCTTTTAATCCCCAGGGACTAAAAGTAATTTGGAATGTGGGTATTGTAAGTAAATGTTCTAATCACCAAAGAAATCAATCACTACAATTGTATGAACACATGATACAAGTAGGGAACAGGCAGTAAAGAAACCGCGCGCCGAATAGAAGAAGTTTGTGAGAATGTAAAAGTATGCTCAAAATACATTCAGCCTTCGTTTGTATAGTAATTACTCAAATACGAATTTTATAAACATGTAATTATATGAAAAAATGAGTGTATCTTCCTCAAGTAATGAGAATGAAATAAAATTGTTACTACGCAGTTCAAATGTAAACATTATCTCGGTCTCTAATTGTTTCTATTATGTCTCATTGTCCATAATTGTATGTAAATAAATAAACGTGCTATTCATAAGTTGCATTGACTTAGTTTCTCATAGAGAATGATAAAAAGTAGAGTTTCACCTGGGGGGCAACACTATTTTAAGCTCGAGTGAAGTATGTACTTTCACAAGTGAACTCTCGCATTATAAATATAAACAAAAAATCTAATATTTAAGTCACCCTTTAACATTCCAACATATTTTTGGGTTAATCAGAGACTAGTAGTTTCTAGTGATTTATTTATCTCTTTATCTGAGAGATGTGTGCGGTTTTTGCATTAAACACTTGTTTATATTATTGTATATTATTTTATAAGCAGGATATTTGAACGTAAATCACAAACAAATGGGGCAGTATCCGATATATTCGTGAAAAGCTTTAGTCCAATTTATTGGACCGGGTGA
Source organism: Selenia dentaria (assembly GCA_917880725.1). Taxonomy (NCBI): domain Eukaryota; kingdom Metazoa; phylum Arthropoda; class Insecta; order Lepidoptera; family Geometridae; genus Selenia; species Selenia dentaria. Next base: position 7,429,266 of record OU862882.1, on the reverse strand, counting down.
AGAAGGCACATTACTACACATACATACACATTGGCGATTTACTTCAAATAAGCAAAGTTCACCCTTATCTGTTCATTCATAAGATTTCATTTTCGGTATCTATCAGCAACGAATAATGGAGATATAGTGATGGTAACTTACTTGGCCACAATCCTCGGTGTCTGCGGGCCACTGTTCCTTCATCTCCCCATGGATTGGAGAGGGGGGGATGACTTGCCACGGCTTTACCCATTCTTCCGCGGGTTCTGACGCTCTCTGGGAATTAAATTGAAGACCTATTTAAGAAAATACGTACTCGTCTCTGCCAAAGCATGGCTCGTTTTGAAGCAAACAAATTACCCAAGTAAAATGTGTTAAAAATCTCCTTGATTTGTTCAACTCAAAATATAACTAAAAGTGTACACGTTAAACAGCAGGATCATGTTTAAAGTTTAGGACTTAATTAGAATTTTGTGAATTTTTATTGTAATAATCTTTGGAAAACATGGATAAAGGCCCGATTCTCTCCTTCCCCGTTCTCCCTCTCCGCCTCCACCCTCAACCCTTCTATCTCTTCCTTCCTATCATCCTTCCTCAAAGGTCGGCAACGCATCCTAGATACCTGTGGTATTGCGGATGTCCGTGGGCGACGGTATCACTTACCATCAGGAGAACCGCTTGCTCGTTTGCCAACCTATCCCATAAAAAAGTCTTCAATACACGCGGGACGTGCGCGTGTTGTATTACTACGACATGTATCATACATGTATGTAGGGTTATCAACTCTGACTTATGCGAAAAAATTATCGCGATAGTGGCACTCGTTTGAATGATCGTTGAGAATAAAACAGGAATAACGGAAATTAAAACCAATAATAACTAGAATAATTCAATTATAATGTAATTGTTATACCTAGTTTATACCGGTTTAGATTTCTGTTTGTCATTTAAAAACTATATTTGTCGTAGAACTAAGCGTATTAGATGAATAGTTAAAATAACTCTATATATATGTTGCTCCATATTTGCACAAAAAACATCACAAAACGCGTGCCAGTAGGGCGGAGAGAAATAGTATTTCCACCGTTTTATCCACCTATCAGTGGAAATTATTGTCTTTTCCACCTTACAGAGCACGGCAACCGGGGAAGGAAAGAGATAAAATGTTTCCTTTTGACGTTTATCGTAGACAGTATGTCCCGCTATAGAGCACGGACTCGCAGAAACGGTGGATATAATTCTCTCCGATTGACATAACACGGAGAAAGGTTATCACCTACTTCGAATGTGGTGGATAAAAGTTTACCTCCATTTTTAATGTCTCGCGCATATTACTCGTATTATAATAATTATATTTTGTCCCGGGAAATGGAAACAATGGAAAGAAAATTACACCGGAGGTATATCCGAGACATCACAGCCCTTTCGATTACCCAGATAATTAATTCAGGCACAGATTTCGAGTCAATAAAAAAATGGTGTTGTAATGCATTGCAGCCTCGAAACCATACGAACGGTTTGCCGGTGCATATGAAGGTTACTTTCCTATCTACATTCTGTGAAATATCTAAGTTAAATAATTATTATTTGTTTTTACTCTACAACAAGTCTCCATACCTACGCATGAGTCTTAGTAAACGAAATAGGGTACTACTTACGTAGCACACGCTATTCCGAGACTTTTGTTACATTTGCTTTAAATGGCACCTACGAAGTACAAACCATAGGAAACGCTACTCCCGCCGTCTATCCACGTGGATAAACTATCCTCTGGCGTTACCGTGCTCGCAAGGGAGATAAAAATGACATGGTGGAAAAGATTTCTTTCCTCTCCACGGGGAGAAATAGTCCACTGGCCGTGCTAACCCTACTGAAGCGGAAGGCACTCTCTCGCACTGTTGCGAGATATCGAGCGCGCCTTGTATGTAGCTTGACTTCTGTACTTGTTTATTTTGTGACTGAAGCCTTAAGAGCACGGACTCAATTACTGCTGCTCATTACATAAACATTTGTCCCGTTCAAAAATCAAATCCGGAAAGCCGCGCTACGAATGCAGTAATTATATTTATACTATGCCTATTAGTATATACTAGAAAATCTGAATGTTTTTAGTTTTTATTGTATTTGTTGATACTATTTTGTTTAAACTTCTACAATAAAGTGTTATATATTCTGAATGAAAAGTCTTGTTGACTCTGACCATTCTGGAAAGTGGAAATAAAACGTAGTCTATCTAGTATCTGCCAGATTACCAGAATAAAACAAATGAAAAATCTCCAACGTAGTGGTTGCTTGAAACTGTTTACTTATACATCTACTGTAACTTAATAACTGTAAAAAAGTCAAAGTCGCACAACGACGAGCTATGGAAAGGGCTATGCTCGGGGTTTCTCTACGTGATCGAATTAGAAAAAAGGAGAGCCGTAGAAAGGAAAGTCACCGACATAGCCCAGAAGATTAGCCAGTTGAAGTGGCAGTGGGCAGGGCACATAGCACGCAGAACAGATGGCCGATGGGGCCGGAAGGTTCTGGAGTGGAGACCAGGGACCGGCAAGCACAGCGTAGGTTTCCACCGACTCGGTGGACAGACGACCTGATAAAGGTCGCAGGACGACGTTGGATGCAGGCTGCTTCCAACCGGTCCTTTTGGAAAATCATGGGGAGGCATATGTTTAGCAGTGGACGTCCTACGGCTGAGATGATGATGATGAACTGTAAAAAGGCAATACATCAATCGGCTCTTTTTGTGGAGTTCGACCAAGTACCACGTCTGCTATTTCCGACAAATATATGGATATGGTAGTCACGCCGTATTAGTTCATAGGTCAATTATCAAACTATAAGCGTCGCTTAATCGATATAATCTAATAAGTACAAATTTGCATTCTTTGACTCTTGCATGAGGTGCACACGTCATGAATGAATACTTAACCAGGTCACAATGCAATGAATCAAATAGAGGCCGACCGTTTTCTGCTAAACATTGATCTGACCTGAGCATTTAGAGGACACCTACGTTTGGCTAGTTTAGCTCTATTAAAACGTTCACATCTTCATCTTCAGGAAATATCCGTTTTACGGCATAAAGTGTAGCCCGCATGTTTATCCTGGGTATAAGCTATCTTTATTATATATTTCATCGAAATACGTAGAGCCGTTAAAGCGTGTAGAAGTAACAAACAAACGCACTCACTCACTCGCATATACACTCACACACACAACTTTCACATTTATAGTATTACTATTCTACAAATGATTATATGAATGACATCGTACTTTAATTTCAAATAATTCAAATGAATATTATTAATTCAATTATATCAATGTATCATAACGGCACTATTTAAAATTTTACTTCATCTAATTACACACTTTAAGGCTAGGTGTATGGCATTTAATTTTTGTAGATGATAATTAACAGTATATAAACGATTTTTAAATTTAAAAACATGAATTTAGTGTAGATGCATTGGGTTGTTAGGTAACTAAAATATGTTAAAAATGCACTGCTACGTTTACTTTTTGACATGAGTATGAATTTGCCAGTTATTGTTGAATCAGTAGGTGACTGAGTAGATATTGGATTGGTGTATTGTTGTGATGTAGTTTAGTTTTGGGTACCTTAAAAGACAGAATATGGAGTACCAATCTATTGTGTTACCAACAGCAACTATAGCATTACCTATGGTTCTTACAAACAAATATATTTTGATTTGATTCAAATATTAACGCATTTATGAACATAAAAGATACTAAAATAAGAAATGTTTTATTTATGTAGCCAAAACTTACCGTCGGTAAAAATCGCATCATACAGTGCAGTCATCATAACCCAACGCAGCATGTAATATATCGCATAATGTAATGAAATAACTAATGCAATGACGTTCATGCAACACGTTTCAACATGTGAACATTGCTCACCTTGGCGATGATGTCATCTTCTACCACAGACAGAGCATCGAAAACAGCTTCCGCATCTATCTGACCAGTTAGGATTATAGTAAGATTCTCCGGACGGTAGAACTTCTTGTGGAAATCCTTTACCTGAAAAATTGCCAGAAACATGAAAGAACAGCAGTTTAAGCTGACCCGCCAATGGCTTCTTTGTAGCGTATATGATGGGGTCAACTTTGCAAGGTCAAATAATCACAATCGCAATCTCGTCAAGGACCCACAACTGCAGTGTGAGCAAAGATCTTTACAAACTTGTCACGTCGTTAAACTGATTTTTATCAGCTATCGTATCTTGTCTCTCGCACGGATATAGCCGCGATAGCATTATCGCAGGCTGTTTTTTACCGTTAATTACTGCCAAATTGTATCCTATCGACAATCAATGTTTGCAATGCTGGTATCATAAGCCAATAGTATTTCTACTTCGATCTCTTTCACATTTTTTGGTAAAAAAGAACCTAACCCTTTTTACATTTAAGTGAAGTAGAATTTGCTACGGATCGACTCCGACAAAATAAAAAAGTCAAGACTAGAATGTCGTGAAACAGAGAAGTGCGACCGGTAAAACTACGCCTCGGCATGTCCATACATAATAATTATACACACACACACAAACATTAAAACAAATATGCTAACTGTTGGTGACCTTGTTACTAGCTAGTGGGAGCTATCTTTATGGTATCTTTACCAGCATGGTATTAACTTATTGCACATTGTATTAGGGGTTATTTAAAGGCATGCTAACTGTTGGTGACCTGGTTACTGTATAGCTAGTGGGAACTATCTTTATGGTATGTTTACCAGCATGATATGAACTCTATTGTACATTATATTAGGGGTTATCTAAAGGTATGCTAACTGTTGGTGACCTAGTTACTGTATAGCTAGTGGGAGCTACTTTTATGGTATGTTTACCAGCATGATATGAACTCTATTGCACATTATATTAGGGGTTACCTAAAGGCATGCTAACTGTTGGTGACCTGGTTACTGTATAGCTAGTGGGAGCTATCTTTATGGTATGTTTACCAGCATGATATGAACTCTATTGCACATTATATTAGGGGTTACCTAAAGGCATGCTAACTGTTGGTGACCTGGTTACTGTATAGCTAGTGGGAGCTATCTTTATGGTATGTTTACCAGCATGATATGAACTCTATTGCACATTATATTAGGGGTTACCTAAAGGCATGCTAACTGTTGGTGACCTGGTTACTGTATAGCTAGTGGGAGCTATCTTTATGGTATGTTTACCAGCATGATATGAACTCTATTGCACATTATATTAGGGGTTATCTAAAGGCATGCTAACTGTTGGTGACCTGGTTACTGTGTAGCTAGTGGTAGCTACCTTTATGGTATGTTTACCAGCATGATATGAACTCTATTGCACATTATATCAGGGTTTACCTAAAGGCATGCTAACTGTTGGTGACCTGGTTACTATATAGCTAGTGGGAGCTATCTTTATGGTATGTTTACCAGCATGATATGAACTCTATTGCACATTATATTAGGGGTTACCTAAAGGCATGCTAACTGTTGGTGACCTGGTTACTATATAGCTAGTGGTAGCTACCTTTATGGTATGTTTACCAGCATGATATGAACTCTATTGCACATTATATCAGGGTTTACCTAAAGGCATGCTAACTGTTGGTGACCTGGTTACTATATAGCTAGTGGGAGCTATCTTTATGGTATGTTTACCAGCATGATATGAACTCTATTGCACATTATATTAGGGGTTACCTAAAGGCATGCTAACTGTTGGTGACCTGGTTACTATATAGCTAGTGGTAGCTACCTTTATGGTATGTTTACCAGCATGATATGAACTCTATTGCACATTATATCAGGGTTTACCTAAAGGCATGCTAACTGTTGGTGACCTGGTTACTATATAGCTAGTGGTAGCTACCTTTATGGTATGTTTACCAGCATGATATGAACTCTATTGCACATTATATCAGGGTTTACCTAAAGGCATGCTAACTGTTGGTGACCTGGTTACTATATAGCTAGTGGGAGCTATCTTTATGGTATGTTTACCAGCATGATATGAACTCTATTGCACATTATATTAGGGGTTACCTAAAGGCATGCTAACTGTTGGTGACCTGGTTACTGTATAGCTAGTGGGAGCTTTCTTTATGGTATGTTTACCAGCATGATATGAACTCTATTGTACATTATATTAGGGGTTATTTAAAGGCATGCTAACTGTTGGTGACCTGGTTACTGTATAGCTAGTGGGAGCTATCTTTATGGTATGTTTACCAGCATGATATGAACTCTATTGTACATTATATTAGGGGTTATCTAAAGGCATGCTAACTGTTGGTGACCTGGTTACTGTATAGCTAGTGGGAGCTATCTTTATGCTATGTTTACCAGCATGATATGAACTCTATTGTACATTATATTAGGGGTTATCTAAAGGTATGCTAACTGTTGGTGACCTGGTTACTGTATAGCTAGTGGGAGCTATCATTATGGTATGTTTACCAGCATGATATGAACTCTATTGCACATTATATTAGGGGTTACCTAAAGGCATGCTAACTGTTGGTGACCTGGTTACTGTATAGCTAGTGGGAGCTATCTTTATGGTATGTTTACCAGCATGATATGAACTCTATTGTACATTATATTAGGGGTTATCTAAAGGCATGCTAACTGTTGGTGACCTGGTTACTGTATAGCTAGTGGGAGCTATCTTTATGGTATGTTTACCAGCATGATATGAACTCTATTGTACATTATATTAGGGGTTATCTAAAGGCATGCTAACTGTTGGTGACCTGGTTACTGTATAGCTAGTGGTAGCTACCTTTATGGTATGTTTACCAGCATGATATGAACTCTATTGCACATTATATCAGGGTTTACCTAAAGGCATGCTAACTGTTGGTGACCTGGTTACTGTATAGCTAGTGGGAGCTATCTTTATGGTATGTTTACCAGCATGATATGAACTCTATTGCACATTATATTAGGGGTTACCTAAAGGCATGCTAACTGTTGGTGACCTGGTTACTGTATAGCTAGTGGGAGCTATCTTTATGGTATGTTTACCAGCATGATATGAACTCTATTGTACATTATATTAGGGGTTATCTAAAGGTATGCTAACTGTTGGTGACCTGGTTACTGTATAGCTAGTGGGAGCTATCTTTATGGTATGTTTACCAGCATGATATGAACTCTATTGTACATTATATTAGGGGTTATCTAAAGGCATGCTAACTGTTGGTGACCTGGTTACTGTATAGCTAGTGGGAGCTATCTTTATGGTATGTTTACCAGCATGATATGAACTCTATTGTACATTATATTAGGGGTTATCTAAAGGCATGCTAACTGTTGGTGACCTGGTTACTGTATAGCTAGTGGTAGCTACCTTTATGGTATGTTTACCAGCATGATATGAACTCTATTGCACATTATATCAGGGTTTACCTAAAGGCATGCTAACTGTTGGTGACCTGGTTACTGTATAGCTAGTGGGAGCTATCTTTATGGTATGTTTACCAGCATGATATGAACTCTATTGCACATTATATTAGGGGTTACCTAAAGGCATGCTAACTGTTGGTGACCTGGTTACTGTATAGCTAGTGGGAGCTATCTTTATGGTATGTTTACCACCATGATATGAACTCTATTGTACATTATATTAGGGGTTATCTAAAGGTATGCTAACTGTTGGTGACCTGGTTACTGTATAGCTAGTGGGAGCTATCTTTATGGTATGTTTACCAGCATGATATGAACTCTATTGCACATTATATTAGGGGTTATCTAAAGGCATGCTAACTGTTGGTGACCTGGTTACTGTATAGCTAGTGGGAGCTATCTTTATGCTATGTTTACCAGCATGATATGAACTCTATTGTACATTATATTAGGGGTTATCTAAAGGTATGCTAACTGTTGGTGACCTGGTTACTGTATAGCTAGTGGGAGCTATCTTTATGGTATGTTTACCAGCATGATATGAACTCTATTGCACATTATATTAGGGGTTATCTAAAGGCATGCTAACTGTTGGTGACCTGGTTACTGTATAGCTAGTGGTAGCTATCTTTATGGTATGTTTACCAGGATGATATGAACTCTATTGCACATTATATTAGGGGTTACCTAAAGGCATGCTAACTGTTGGTGACCTGTTTACTGTATAGCTAGTGGGAGCTTTCTTTATGGTATGTTTACCAGCATGATATGAACTCTATTGTACATTATATTAGGGGTTACCTAAAGGCATGCTAACTGTTGGTGACCCGGTTACTGTATAGCTAGTGGGAGCTTTCTTTATGGTATGTTTACCAGCATTATATGAACTCTATTGCACATTATATTAGGGGTTATCTAAAGGCATGCTAACTGTTGGTGACCTGGTTACAGTATAGCTAGTGGGAGTTTTCTTTATGGTATGTTTACCAGTATGATATGAACTCTATTGCACATTATATTAGGGGTTACCTAAAGGCATGCTAACTGTTGGTGACTTGTTTACTGTATAGCTAGTGGGAGCTTTCTTTATGGTATGTTTACCAGCATGATATGAACTCTATTGCACATTATATTAGGGGTTACCTAAAGGCATGCTAACTGTTGGTGACCTGGTTACTGTATAGCTAGTGGGAGCTTTCTTTATGGTATGTTTACCAGCATGATATGAACTCTATTGCACATTATATTAGGGGTTATCTAAAGGCATGCTAACTTTTGGGGACCTTTCTACTGTATAGCTAGTGGGAGCTATCTTTATGGTATGTTTACCAGCATGATATGAACTCTATTGCACATTATATTAGGGGTTATCTAAAGGCATGCTAACTGTTGGTGACCTGGTTACTGTATAGCTAGTGGTAGCTATCTTTATGGTATGTTTACCAGGATGATATGAACTCTATTGCACATTATATTAGGGGTTACCTAAAGGCATGCTAACTGTTGGTGACCTGTTTACTGTATAGCTAGTGGGAGCTTTCTTTATGGTATGTTTACCAGCATGATATGAACTCTATTGTACATTATATTAGGGGTTACCTAAAGGCATGCTAACTGTTGGTGACCCGGTTACTGTATAGCTAGTGGGAGCTTTCTTTATGGTATGTTTACCAGCATTATATGAACTCTATTGCACATTATATTAGGGGTTATCTAAAGGCATGCTAACTGTTGGTGACCTGGTTACAGTATAGCTAGTGGGAGTTTTCTTTATGGTATGTTTACCAGTATGATATGAACTCTATTGCACATTATATTAGGGGTTACCTAAAGGCATGCTAACTGTTGGTGACTTGTTTACTGTATAGCTAGTGGGAGCTTTCTTTATGGTATGTTTATACCAGCATGATATGAACTCTATTGCACATTATATTAGGGGTTACCTAAAGGCATGCTAACTGTTGGTGACCTGGTTACTGTATAGCTAGTGGGAGCTTTCTTTATGGTATGTTTACCAGCATGATATGAACTCTATTGCACATAATATTAGGGGTTATCTAAAGGCATGCTAACTTTTGGGGACCTTTCTACTGTATAGCTAGTGGGAGCTTTCTTTATGGTATGTTTACCAGCATGATATGAACTCTATTGCACATAATATTAGGGGTTATCTAAAGGCATGCTAACTGTTGGTGACCTGGTTACTGTATAGCTAGTGGGAGATTTCTTTATGATATGTTTACCAGCATGATATGAAGTCTATTGCACATTATATTAGGGGTTATCTAAAGGCACGCTAACTGTTGGTGACCTGGTTACTGTATAGCTAGTGGGAGCTTTCTTTATGGTATCTTTGCCAGCATGATATGAACTCTATTGCAAATTATATTTGGGGTTACCTAAAGACATGATAAGTGTTGGGCACCCAGTTACTGCATAGCTAGTGAGAACTTTCTTTATGGTATATTTACCAGCATGATATGAAGTCTATTGCACATTATATTAGGGGTTATCTAAAGGCATGCTAACTGTTGGTGACCTGGTTACTGTATAGCTAGTGGGAGCTTTCTTTATGGTATGTTTACCAGCATGATATGAACTCTATTGTACATTATATTAGGGGTTATCTAAAGGCACGCTAACTGTTGGTGACCTGGTTACTGTATAGCTAGTGGGAGCTTTCTTTATGGTATCTTTGCCAGCATGATATGAACTCTATTGCATATTATATTTGGGGTTACCTAAAGGCATGATAAGTGTTGGTGACCTGGTTACTGTATAGCTAGTGGGAGCTATCTTTATGGTATGTTTACCAGCATGATATGAACTCTATTGTACATTATATTAGGGGTTATCTAAAGGTATGCTAACTGTTGGTGACCTGGTTACTGTATAGCTAGTGGGAGCTATCTTTATGGTATGTTTACCAGCATGATATGAACTCTATTGCACATTATATTAGGGGTTATCTAAAGGCATGCTAACTGTTGGTGACCTGGTTACTGTATAGCTAGTGGAAGCTATCTTTATGCTATGTTTACCAGCATGATATGAACTCTATTGTACATTATATTAGGGGTTATCTAAAGGTATGCTAACTGTTGGTGACCTGGTTACTGTATAGCTAGTGGGAGCTATCTTTATGGTATGTTTACCAGCATGATATGAACTCTATTGCACATTATATTAGGGGTTATCTAAAGGCATGCTAACTGTTGGTGACCTGGTTACTGTATAGCTAGTGGTAGCTATCTTTATGGTATGTTTACCAGGATGATATGAACTCTATTGCACATTATATTAGGGGTTACCTAAAGGCATGCTAACTGTTGGTGACCTGTTTACTGTATAGCTAGTGGGAGCTTTCTTTATGGTATGTTTACCAGCATGATATGAACTCTATTGTACATTATATTAGGGGTTACCTAAAGGCATGCTAACTGTTGGTGACCCGGTTACTGTATAGCTAGTGGGAGCTTTCTTTATGGTATGTTTACCAGCATTATATGAACTCTATTGCACATTATATTAGGGGTTATCTAAAGGCATGCTAACTGTTGGTGACCTGGTTACAGTATAGCTAGTGGGAGTTTTCTTTATGGTATGTTTACCAGTATGATATGAACTCTATTGCACATTATATTAGGGGTTACCTAAAGGCATGCTAACTGTTGGTGACTTGTTTACTGTATAGCTAGTGGGAGCTTTCTTTATGGTATGTTTACCAGCATGATATGAACTCTATTGCACATTATATTAGGGGTTACCTAAAGGCATGCTAACTGTTGGTGACCTGGTTACTGTATAGCTAGTGGGAGCTTTCTTTATGGTATGTTTACCAGCATGATATGAACTCTATTGCACATTATATTAGGGGTTATCTAAAGGCATGCTAACTTTTGGGGACCTTTCTACTGTATAGCTAGTGGGAGCTATCTTTATGGTATGTTTACCAGCATGATATGAACTCTATTGCACATTATATTAGGGGTTATCTAAAGGCATGCTAACTGTTGGTGACCTGGTTACTGTATAGCTAGTGGTAGCTATCTTTATGGTATGTTTACCAGGATGATATGAACTCTATTGCACATTATATTAGGGGTTACCTAAAGGCATGCTAACTGTTGGTGACCTGTTTACTGTATAGCTAGTGGGAGCTTTCTTTATGGTATGTTTACCAGCATGATATGAACTCTATTGTACATTATATTAGGGGTTACCTAAAGGCATGCTAACTGTTGGTGACCCGGTTACTGTATAGCTAGTGGGAGCTTTCTTTATGGTATGTTTACCAGCATTATATGAACTCTATTGCACATTATATTAGGGGTTATCTAAAGGCATGCTAACTGTTGGTGACCTGGTTACAGTATAGCTAGTGGGAGTTTTCTTTATGGTATGTTTACCAGTATGATATGAACTCTATTGCACATTATATTAGGGGTTACCTAAAGGCATGCTAACTGTTGGTGACTTGTTTACTGTATAGCTAGTGGGAGCTTTCTTTATGGTATGTTTATACCAGCATGATATGAACTCTATTGCACATTATATTAGGGGTTACCTAAAGGCATGCTAACTGTTGGTGACCTGGTTACTGTATAGCTAGTGGGAGCTTTCTTTATGGTATGTTTACCAGCATGATATGAACTCTATTGCACATAATATTAGGGGTTATCTAAAGGCATGCTAACTTTTGGGGACCTTTCTACTGTATAGCTAGTGGGAGCTTTCTTTATGGTATGTTTACCAGCATGATATGAACTCTATTGCACATAATATTAGGGGTTATCTAAAGGCATGCTAACTGTTGGTGACCTGGTTACTGTATAGCTAGTGGGAGATTTCTTTATGATATGTTTACCAGCATGATATGAAGTCTATTGCACATTATATTAGGGGTTATCTAAAGGCACGCTAACTGTTGGTGACCTGGTTACTGTATAGCTAGTGGGAGCTTTCTTTATGGTATCTTTGCCAGCATGATATGAACTCTATTGCAAATTATATTTGGGGTTACCTAAAGACATGATAAGTGTTGGGCACCCAGTTACTGCATAGCTAGTGAGAACTTTCTTTATGGTATATTTACCAGCATGATATGAAGTCTATTGCACATTATATTAGGGGTTATCTAAAGGCATGCTAACTGTTGGTGACCTGGTTACTGTATAGCTAGTGGGAGCTTTCTTTATGGTATGTTTACCAGCATGATATGAACTCTATTGTACATTATATTAGGGGTTATCTAAAGGCACGCTAACTGTTGGTGACCTGGTTACTGTATAGCTAGTGGGAGCTTTCTTTATGGTATCTTTGCCAGCATGATATGAACTCTATTGCATATTATATTTGGGGTTACCTAAAGGCATGATAAGTGTTGGGCACCCAGTTACTGCATAGCTAGTGAGAACTTTCTTTATGGTATATTTACCATCTTCGCCCCGTGACTCTTATCCACACATCCGGATAAATGGTCATCACACAGTATTTTTTTCCCGGGAAAAGATTTTATACTATGTAGGTACTATTTATGTACCATCAACATCCATTCAGCCATTTCAGCTCTGAGAGGATATTAGTCTTTCGCATATATAATATTAGTATATGATTTAACTCACTTTCGTATTATCTGTAGATTCTCTTAGATTTTTCATAATACCTCCAGTCTCAGAGGAATATCCACTTTCTGGGTACATTGCTCTTAACAGTTTTAAGTTACACCTAGAAAAATAACATTTTGACGTAAATGCGGAAATCTAACATTATAATTACCAACAAGTCTGGAAGTGAGGTTTAAGCCGAGAAAAGTGGGAATGCCAGTTCCAGACATTTATCAAACAATATTTTAAAATACATAGGTACATGTGCAACATATTCTAAAATGACAATTGCACAGATAATATTTAAAAATCTAAAATTACATGTAGATATTGAAAAGATTTTTTTACTGTACTATAATAATAGTTGTTTTTGTTCTTGCTATTATTTTTTTGGTGAGTGTATGGGGTCTCAAAATGTATGTTGATCCTCAAATGAACTGTTCCCAATAGGAAATATTGCTTTGGCAAGGAATTAAACTAGAGGAAAACATGTCAAAAGAAAGGCGAACACAATTCTTCAAGCCGGAGGTCAACTCCTATTATAAGAAAAATTAACTAGTGTACTTAACTATCTTTTTACATGTATTTACTTTTTTTTATATATAATAAAACATTGAAATGGTATAGCAAATAATGCTAGTACATTATGAAATGCTGCAGTCTCACCTACTATCAGCAGAGTTCTCTCTCCCTTGCATTTCACAGTACACCACACCAGCATTTTCACCCTCGCCATCAATATGATGCACTTCTGTAATGAATCCATGCTCCGTCAAAGTAGGAAACAGTATATGATCGAGGTAGATAGGCAGCAATGTCAGCATTCCTTCGTCACCGGCAGTGTACACTGTATAGCAGGTGTGGTCTGTATCTGTCCAAGCATTGGTGCCATGGGCCATGCATCTGTTTGCTAAAAGGTCCAGTATACCCTTATAAGGGTATCGTTCAGAACCGAGGAAGACCAGATGTTCCAAGGTGTGGGGTAGACCATCATCATCATGGGCTTCCGTTGCTAGAATAGATATAAAAAATGTCTATAGTCTAAGAACAATTATGTTCATCAAGTTAACAAGTCTGATCTTACAGTGTACACATATAATACTATAATTCAATAATTACAGTACATGTTATAATTAAGAAAGACTGGATGCTTATATTTAGTGTAATTTTAAATAGTCTTATTTCACGAGGGAGATCTATTCTTTATCAAAAGCAATATAGTTTAGTTGTAATTTATATGTTTATTATAAAAATCTTACTATCACTTTCAAAACCATTCAATACAATTGTGTTGGTTCATAAGATTCACGTTAGAGCAGATAATATTTAAACTTTCGAGATGGGCCTGGCCTCGTATGATTATTGCACATGAAAAATAATTTCATTGGCATCCAAAATTTCAAACAATTGATCAACCATCAATCGGTGTACAGGCACAACCTATCGATAAGGGCTCATTTTCACATCCTGGCCTCTGGGCAATGTGAGTAAAAAAGTTGTTATATTTGTAAATTACAGTAATTTTAGTTTTCTGTAACTTGTAAGGTTACATTCATGACAATGATTAAAATCATAAAATTTACTCAGCCATATTCAAGAACATTGTGAAAAACTCATCATAATTTTACAGTAGCCATCAAGGGTAATGACTCCGCATCCTGTTTACACTTAGAACAAAAGATTTTGATGTCAATAAACATTGATGAATTGATGGATGACCGGTTAACTAAGAGCCCATGCCAGGGCAACTATTTTTATGGGTTTTTTTCTTCAGGCTGCATATCTCACTATCAGAATATCAAAGTTCTCTTTATAATCATAAAAAACAAGCTAAAGAAGAAATAAACTGCATTCATTCAACTCCTGCTTTGTGACTATTGTATATTGAGTAAATGAATATCTACTTGAGATGAGAGCTTATGTTGATGTCGTTGGATTTTATTTTAATGCGCGGTGCGGTAAAAAGTTGTAAATTTGTTTTATATTCGACAGTAGGTACGCTTAATTAACTACTTTTAGGTGGAACGTACGTACCCAGACAAAAGAACCCGTTTACGATAGGCCCTTCCACCTCGCCAATTACCACTGTGATTCCGGTCTTCTCTGACACGTACTTGTTTACCGGAATCACATCTGATGCTCTTGTAGAAGAAATTAATTTGAAATGAGACATACTTTATTAAAATTTTGATTGACGGAAACACACCACACCGCCGGTAACTTGAATCTTGAATAAATAAAAAAAAATCAAATCAAAGTGCGTTCGAATAGATTACTTCTGATCGTTTTTGGCGAAAATAACGCTAAAACGCTCACAAGGGGCGTTCGAATTGGGAATCTGTGGGTGAAAATATCGTTCATGCCTCTTTTTGTTTAGCGTTCGGAAAGCTAGAGGATTTTTTGCCACCAAAAAATGCAATTTTTGACCCACGTCCGGAGCATGGTTGTTTGTGATCGTTATTTAACAGCTATGTATTTTACAGCATAATCATGCGATTTTAGGTCTTATGCTCAGTTGAGCGTTCGAATAGGGTATGGGTAAAAATGGCAAAAATAACGTTTTTGAGCTTTCCGAACGCCTTAACAAAAGAGACATCAATGAAAACGCCACCAATTCCCTCATAAGCTAATCGAACGCACCTCCTTAGTGTTGCCAGTGGCAGATAGTCAAAAGTAACATGAGATTAGTCAGCTCAAAAAGTAACATTTTCACGAGGAAAGTAACATTACATCAACCTTTTGATCCATTTAGACACATTTAGAAACACATGCAAGTGAAACACTGTTTTAAACTATCACGGTTGTTCTCTAAAGTTATATGATTATTAACGGGATATACCTGCAGATAGATGGAGTAGCAATGGGTAGTCCAGTGGCCCCTGTGGTTGCTAATCTGTGGATGGAACACTTTGAAGACCGGGCTATATCCACCTGTCCCGTAGAAATCAAGTGCTGGAAGAGATATGTGGATGATATCTTCTGCATACTTAAGGGCGGTGAAACAGAAGTGAGCAAATGCCTGGAACATTTAAACAGTATTCATCACGCTATGCGGTTTACGGCTGAGATTGAGAAAGATCGAGTGTTGCCGTTCCTGGATGTTCGAATAACAGCGAGAGAAGATGGGTCTCTAAGCCACACAGTGTACAGAAAACCGACACACACAGACCTGTACTTGCATGCCACCTCTCACCATCATCCCCGGCATCTTAATTCTGTGGTCAGTTCACTGACAAATCGGGCCTATGATCTGTGCGATACAGAACACCTTAAAGAGGAACTATCCCACGTACAGATGGTGTTACGCAGGAATGGTTATAAGGCTCAGGTCGGTATAACCAAGCCAAGGAAGAAACTGATGAAACCGAAGGTGGAACGACAGCCGACCTTTTTGCCATATGTTAAAGGAGTCACAGACAAAATAGGTCGAATTCTTGACAAATATGCTATCAAGACCATATTTACTCCTCATCAGAAGATTGCGCAATGTCTACGTTCCCCTAAGGACAAGATTCCTTTTCAGCATCCCGGGGTGTACAAAATTAACTGCAGCTGCGGAAGTTCGTACATAGGACAGACGAAGCGAACTGTTTCATGCCGCATCAAGGAACACATAAAGGCAGTAAAAAACAATGAAAGACACAAATCTGCCATAGCTGAGCATCTGCTGGACGCGGGTCCTAACCACTGGATTGAATTCCATAACCCTAAAATCTTGTCCACCGAACGCCATTACATACCAAGGCTAGTAAAGGAAACTATTGAGATCTCGAAATGTCAGAATTTCAATCGAGGTGATGGTTTTCAACTCGCCAGTGCGTGGAATATTAGGTTGTTTTAAAAATAAAAGTCCGCGTTCAAAATGTGTTCAAAATACTATACGCAGTGATACAGTGAGTGTGTTTTGTCGGGACTTAGGATCGAGTTCGAGTTCCAGTGATAACCGTAGCAAAAGACTAAGAAAGAGGGTAGATCGTTATGTCTGCACCTAACTTTTAAACTTTTTGACCAACCACCCGCATTCTTCAGTCTTCCCGTGAACATGGTGCATGTAACTGCGCCGAAATATCGGGAGCTCATTCCACAACCATACATGCAAGTGAGTAAAATATGCGTATGCAATTTCTGTCTGGTCACAAAATCAAGTGCACCAACACGACTAACGAATACTTTCTTGAATGTGTTTTGTTTGCGATTTCCAAACAAAAATTAGTTTTATAAAAAATATGTAATAAGTATTATCATGTCCTAAAAATAACGTAAAAGGTACATTTTGTTTTATCGGATCAAATGCACTCCACCGGAATAAACTTGCTTTTAGTTGGCCAAACTATTCGAAGTGGACACTGGACGGGTTAAGTAGTATTACGAGCATGGTATGTACAGCTTAAATAAATACTATCGGGGGTCCTGAAGAGATGGCGTTGGAATCTCATTTTGTCCTTCTATTTTGTGTGGGGCTCCAAGGAGTAGAATGACAACTCATTCTTCTCTTTGAAGTATTTGTTATTCTATGCTCAACTGTCAAAAATTTATATGTCAGTAGCAAATAGCAATAGGAAGTGTAACTAAAACTTTTTAAATTAAGACGGGCTAAAGGACTAGAATCCATGGCCGAAATAAATTTAAAAAAATACGTTTTACTCCTTGAATAAGAAGTTTAAACATGGCAAATTTTATTTAAGCTATACCTACATAGTAGCTATACTTCACAACTCGCACAACGACATTAACTACACTGACAAGATTAAAAGAACACGAAGTTATATGAATCCTAGTTGTCAGAAAGGGATCAACATATTATTATAATAACGTTCGCCTGTGACCGATCATTCGACCGCCAATGACAGCCTCGTTCTCTCTGTCGCTCGCTACTTGTCTCATTCGCGTGGGTGGCGAAGCAGCAATGTCAAAGTCAAAATCATTTATTCAATTTAAGGAGTCACTATATTGTACAGCCAGTATTGCGCATCCAAATAATGTACGACCCGTATTGTATGCCCCGTATTGCACAGCCCGATATTCCGGGCCATGTACACGGAATACGGGCTGTACAATACGGGTCGTACAATCCGGCCTGAGCAAAAACGGTACAGGGTGACAATGCACAGCCAGGAATCTACAGCCCGTATTCCGTGTACACTGTCCAAAAATGATGCCTCGTTTACTTTGTGCGAGCAATTCGATTCTAGCGCTTCGCCGCCGAACGCTACCGCGGCACGGTCGCTACGCTCGCTCGGCTTGCGCGTTGTAATACAAAGTGTACAAGTAACCCAACAATCCTCCTCGCTTCGCTCGTCGTACATATATATGACTTTGCCCTAGACTAGTCATGAAAATACTACATTAAACAAAACATAATTTTGTAGGTACCGATCGATCTTGATTACTCGCCTTAGGAAAACCAGGCATCGCAAAGACGGCAAGTAGAGATTCTATGTTTGTCTATGGTTGGCTTCCAATTCCGGGCCGTACATTCCAGGCTGTGCAAAGTCAGTCCGTGCCAGTATTACGCGACCAATAATGCACGCCCCGTATTGCACAGCCCATCATTTCGAAGCCATGTACATGGAATACGGGCTGTACATTCCTGGCTGTGCATTGTGACCCCGTACCTTTTTTTGCTCAGGCCGGATTGTACGACCCGTATTGCACAGCCTAATATTCCGAGGCCAGGTACACGGAATACGAGCTGTACAATACGGGTTGTGCAATACTTAGCTGTACATTCCAGTGGTCGTACATTACTGCCTCCCAATTTAGGCATCAAAGACGCACTTATGAACGTCAATTTTTCATTATGTACTTTAAAGACTACCGCCGCGTTCCAAAATATATAGAGCCTACCGAGAAGAAGCGGCAAGAAACTCGGGGCCATTCTTTTTATATAGAATGTTTTTACAATGTTTTTACTTAGCTTACCTACTACAAATATTAGCCGTCATCTATTTCTGCCAATCGCATCTGAGAACACCAGATCTCTCTTAATATGATTTCGACATTTTACAATTATTTTCACAATAAAACATCAACTAGTGTTTTTTGATTTAAGAAAATTACAAATACGCCAATAGCTAATTTTTTATTCCAAAAATGTGGCAATTCATTAATAGATTTCTGAAATTCTTATCAATATAGTTTTTACTGTAGTATAAATTTTTGCATCCATTTAATATAGCGTTAAATAAAATTCACAGCGACGCTAGCCACGGGCGGTGGCACGATCGCGACTGAGCCCAGATTGCATACAACCGTACAACGCGGCTTGCAATTTGCTGCAAAAATCTACTGGATGCTAGGACGGACGATACGACGTCCAACATGTTGGAAGGGCGTCACAACACGCCTTTACGATACAATTTGCTGGATCACAGCAGATAGCTACAGCATGTTACATTCGAAATTGCATGGTGTTAGATACTTTTACAAATGAAAAGATACAGTCATCATTCTTGATTTTTACACTCGTTCCCAGTATATGTTCTGCAGGTTTCTAAATACATAAGGAGGCATTTTTGCCTAAATGTTGGATACGCGTTGCTTCGTTGCCAGTCAGGCTGGAACTAAGTTGCATCAAGACAACTAGCTCGTGTTGATGTCGCCAAGCCGAGCGCAGTAAGGCGTATCTACCTTCGTTTATATATAACATCTTAAACAGTTTTATATAGTCATGCTGTGTACACATAATTATTTTACGAACATTGTTCAGCCAAACACATTGTAATTTTATAATTGTTAATGACAATGTTCTGTTTTGCGTGCCTAAATAAATAAATAAATTAAATGGATCAAGTTTGTTAAAGATAAATTATTGCATCCTTATAATTGACCCTACCGATCAATGCAATAAATGTTGAAGAGGGTATAATTTTTACAGATTTTAGTTGGTTCGATTCCCGGGCGTGGTAAGCGAATTTTCGAATATCTGTGAATGCAGTTTTCTTTCTTTTTCAAAAATAAAGGATTGTTTTATTTGTCTATATACAGTACCTATTAAGAGCAATGATGTTATATATGTAAACGGAATCTCATTGGTTTAAATAAACATAACTAACAAAGCAGTTAATGTAGCGGTAAATGTACTATATTACCCCTTATTAATTATATAATTACTTATATAATTAAAATATTAAATTAATACGTATAATAGCCTTCACGATCTCCTTATTTCGGTGTTTCATCAATATAGGTAAACATATTTAAGAATGTTGGTGACCTATTAAACTTAAAGTGAAAGTGAGATAGCATCACCTCCGGACATGACGTCACGACTTCTTCTTTCCCCCTCTCGCTCAGCTTTAAGGGGCTTTAAGGGGCGGAGCCTCGAGCTTGCCCGAGCGGCGGGCGCTCTCGTCACTTTGGCATCGAATTTCGGTCCGTTAGGATACAATATTTCTATGGTGAACACACCTCTTCAAGTGCGGGTAACAGCGTTGTTGTTTTTCTATCTTTTTAATAATTAATTAATTTAATTATATAGTGAATTAAATTATTTTCTTTTGTTAAATACGGATGGTGAGCTGAGTTGCCCGCTTCCGCCTGTATTACCACAGCCATCCACGTCGTCATCGTCGTCGAGCAGTTCCGCCCCTCGTCGTCATCGGAAGCATCGTGCACGCGCGGACCATGGAGAGGTTAGACATACTGACAATCAAGTAAGTAAAATTGTAAACTATTTCAAACAAGGAGTCAGAGCCCGAATCTGATTCGGACAATATATCCTTGCATCCTTCAGTGGAGTTTAAAGTTTTGCTAGATAATAACGAACCACTGTTCACGAAGCCGAAGAAAACTAAAGTTTTCGGGTTCCCAGGGTCAACAAACCTGAAGGAAAATAATAAATACACATTTTATTTTTAAAAAAATAAGCTGTCCGGTCCGACACACGATGATAATAAGAAAGGCCCTTCCGGCAACCGTAGATCTCTTATTTAAAACCTTTTTATGGCAGGCGATTAAAAAACTATATTCTGATTTGGGAGCGTTTCGGTGCTCCAGAGCACATTTTAAGAATGATAAAAGGTTATCGAATTCCATTTCTAAAAGTACACCCGCTTTTAAACTCAAATATGTTGAAGAAATTTAAAACCCAAAACAAGTTTATTAATGACCAATCAAATAAAAATGCTTAAACAACAAAGAGTGTTGATTCTTGCAGATTCGTCACAAAGCTTTGTATGTTCAATGTTTCTAGTAAACAAGTCGAATATCAGCAATCGCCCGATTTTCAATCTAAAGAATTTGAACCAGTACTTAGTTCAAGCAAAGTTTCGATTGATAAATATGTACCGCGTACTGGATTCCTTACAAGCAGCCGAATGGGTGATCAAAATAGACCTCTCGCAGGCCTTTTCCACGTGCCGATTTCGTCTGCTCATTAGCCGCTTCTAAGAGTGATGTATACACCAGATGAGATGTCGACCCGTGGATACCTTCAAATCACTTATCTGCTGTTCGGGTTGTCATCTGCACCCAAGGCATTTGCGATAGTGACAAAGTGGATCGCATATCTTTTACGGGACGAAGGGATGCGCATAATCGTGTATGTCGATGATTTCTCAATTGCAAATAGAAATCGTATCGCTTAATGGATCAAGCTGCGGAACCTGTAAGCGTCCTCTCTTTATTAGGGTGGATGATCAATCGTCAAAAATCAATTTTGACTCTGACCAAAGTCATAGACTACCTTGGCATTACTTGGAATCTCGGCCATAATTTAGAGTATCGGCCAAAATACAAGGTCATAAAAATCTCTGCAATGATAGACTGCCTCCTATATGCAAATCTATGGAGTTACCAGTCACCTATGGTCGCGAGCGATAGAAATGATAAGTCAGTCATAGTATTTTATTAATAACAAATAATTTACATGTCAACAAAAATAGTCATACCTTACTAGGTAGTTGTAATAACATAAAATACTAATTATCATTATCAGTCCAATTCATTATTACAAATTAATTATACAATTCGAAATAATAATAACACTAACATAAAAAATGCACTCGTGAGATAATTACCCAGGAAACCAACAAAAAACCATGTGGTCTAATCTTGCAAGATTCTTAACCAATCTTCATCAAAAACGACCCTTAGTATAAGATTTTTAATTCACTAACTTGGATTTACTTACCTCATTAATTTTTAAGCCTAAATGACCACGAAATAATAAAAACAAATGTAAATATTTAAAACTAAAAATACAATTGTAGCCATGGCAACCGCGACCCCCAACCTGGAAATTCGATAACTTAATAATTCAATAATTTGACCCAGAAAATTTGAAGAAAATAGTTTTATCTACCTACTTCAAGAGACTGAGTAGCTATTATTATTTCTATGTTACAAATACAATAGTTTATAAGCTTTTTTTCCAGAATTTAAATACAATA
This sequence comes from Selenia dentaria, assembly GCA_917880725.1. Taxonomy (NCBI): domain Eukaryota; kingdom Metazoa; phylum Arthropoda; class Insecta; order Lepidoptera; family Geometridae; genus Selenia; species Selenia dentaria. Next base: position 7,406,870 of record OU862882.1, on the reverse strand, counting down.
GTTCATAAGCTTTTTTCCAGAATTAAATTACGGAACAACATAATACTAGCACTGCTATGGTCTTAAAACAGATACTATCAACCAGCAACAATCAGGTTGAAACCTCTCACGAAACGGACATTCGTAATTTCATTTAAGAATGCTCGGGGCTCCCGCTCCACATTCAAAACTTCATTATGAGTGACTTCGAGATGTAAATGGTAAAAGATGGTTTGTTAATCAGCACATAAATAAACTTTGAATAGCAACACGTGCCAAGGTTACTAATTTGGGCCTCAAAGACACGTCGCACACGTGCTACCGCGATACGTCTCGAGACTTTAGAGACTTAAACGCAGAATATCACGACGCCTTCAGCAGAAGACGGTCGTACCACCGAACGTGGATATTTCCTCCACCAGATCTCATCTCATGGGTCAATACACGTCGCTCATACGCATCTCAATACGTGCAAAGGCCGATACATAGTAGTGATGCCACGTTGGTCCAAAGTGTTTCGTCATCCGGATCTTAAGAAGAGAGTGAGTGCTCTTTTCCAATACTCAATCTTAAACACCGATTGGTGGACACTCGAACCCATCTACCTCCAGTCCACGTGGATCAAATTTATCTGGAAGCATGGCTAGTGAAGGGTGGTGTCAGAACGTGATTGGTTAGTCACAAAATAAGGTTGATTTATTGAACTCTTGTTGGCGACCTTCTACCAAAATGGTATATTCTGAAATTTGGGAAAATGGGTTACATGGTGTTCCCATAACCAATTGAACCATATAAATCCATCCGGTGTTCAATTGGCCAAGTACATTGCTTATTTGCATCTAGAATATAGGCTATTTTACAAAACTATTTTGGTTTAAAAATCCAGATATTATCAAGTGATCCGATTGTAGAAAGGATGTTAAAGTCGATTTCATTAGTTAACGTAGATTCTCGGCCAAAAGTAAATGTTATTTGTGACTTCCCAGACTTGTGGTAGAATGGCTTAGTTCAAACCAACCACCTGAGATAAATTTATTTCAAACGTCTCGCAGAACCGCGCTCTCATTTTGCTGCTCGCGTCAAGCCGTCGTGTCCATGATCTCACACTTCTCCGGTTGATGCATCTTACTTTAAGGACTATTCTGATCACATTAATTTACATTCTACTTTTGGTTCCAAGACGGACAACTACTCGTATACTCATCGACAGTCGCGTAGAAGTTATGTACACACAAATAAGTCAATTTGCCCAGTCTGGTGAATGCAGAAGTTAAAAGATATGTCGTCAACTCGCAGGAATAATACTGACAGTAATAACTTGTTCATATCTACCCGTGGCCAGGTCCGACCAGCTTCCAGGACCGTAATAGGCGGTTGGGTCAAGACTATTCTTAAAGAAGCAGGCGTGGTGGCCTCACCAGGTAGCACCCGGAGTGCCTCAGTATCTCTTAATTTTCTAGCGAATCACAATATTGACGAAATAATGGCCAAAGCAAAGGTAACTGGCGTGTCCCTAACAAATTTGCACATTTCTACTCTGCCGAGATCAAACAATCTCGAACACGAAATAATTTATCCGATACATTTGAAGCGGTTTAGTCAATCAACTCGAAGAAATTTTAGTTTCTTTTTGTTTATGTATTGTAACAACAACAAAATTTTTAATTTCATCCTATTTTTAGTTTTGGCCAATGATCGTCTAGTCTAGGAGGACCCTAACACTGTGAACAGCTGCTGTAACTTTAGGTCTTTTCGGAAGATTTGAAACAGAGAAATCTATTCAGGGCTATAGATGCCTAGAGTAAACGAAAGCAAAGCTTAGGTATTCCGATATTACGTTGGATATCCTACTACTACATTACAATAACTGAATTACTAGCTGCCAACGACAATTCATGATGACCATTCTAGAATTCATGTACTGTATACGAGTGATTCTTACAGACTGACTGACTGAACTGATCCAGATGCTTATGTACTTAATTTGACTTCTAATCGTGGAGAATATTATTCTCCAATCTAGGTTCTTGAATTTAAGAACTATGCTCCACAACTTTAGAACATAGAAATAGAAGGTTATTTGCAAGATTTACTATATAATTTTATTATTAGATTGCAAACCTTCCTGTTATATCTGATAATACAGTATTGCTATAAGAAATACCCGACCTAACATCTAAATCTCAATATCACACATTAACGCTTTCTTCTACTTTTGATTGTCCAAATTTTATCAATATTTTTTCATACCAAGATACTTTTTAATTTGTGAATCGTGACGGAATCCTCATCCAAAGCCTGTTCCGTTACAGTATGTTTATGTAATTTTGTATTTTGTAAGTCACATACAACATGTACTTATAAGAGCATGAATAACTGTTAGCAACTTCTTTTCATTCACACTCAAAATGTGAATCTGAAAATAAAAAAATATTATAATGCGAAACCTTATTCTAGACTACCTTTACTCCTGCCTGGTGGACTCATATCCACAGACTAACAGATGCTAACATATTATCTGTCCACCTTATAGTGAGATTCAAAGTGACAGGTGACGAGAGCGCCCGCCCGCTCGGGCAAGCTCGAGTCTATCCCCTCCACCGGCTTAAAGGGGCGGAGCCGAGCGAGAGGGGGAAAGAAGAGGTCGTGACGTCATGTCCAGAGGTGATGCTATCTCACATTCACTTTAAGTAATAGGTCTAGAATAAGTTTTCGCATAAGTATAATAATTGTTTTAGTTTCAGGTAAAACATCTTATTATTGTTTACGAGATTTTTGTCTTTTCTTAGAATGGTTTTGGCGGTGCCTATTACGAATATGACAATATATATCGAGATCCAAAATGGCAGACGCGATTTTTTTTTTGAATCTAAAAACTAGTAAATCGTTAATCGATACTACCATTTAGTTTCGCATTTGTAGATTTTATATATAATAAAAAAGTATTGCGATACTTACTGATTCTTATCAGTAAGTATCGCAATACTTTTTTATTTTGGTCCTGAACATATTATTAAAAGGTCGTCTAAAAGTAGGTACTAGTTGTAATAACCTCGCTAGGTAATTTGTATTTTTTTGTATTTGATCCGATCGAAAAAGCAAGACAACAACAATATAACGCAAAAACTAACCACAAGTCCTCGAGGACAGATCTGTTTACTTAATGAGCTTACTAGTATAATGTTAAATTGGACAGTATTGTTGACCTTACATCTCAGGCGGCTATAGTAAAACTCGTCGTATACCTATATTGATCTATATTTTTTCATTTTATTCCTAGTAGGTACTCTACATACACATACTACGAACACATACACAAATATTGAACCGGTACGTAGGTACCTATATACGAGTATGTATACAAAAAGAAATATTGCAGTGTAGTGACAACCATAGAGAAATGTCGCATGCCTACACAAAAGCGGCATTTCGCGTGACATCAAACGCGTTGGTAGTAGTAGCCCACAGTACATATAGGTCGCAACCAATGAGATTAACTACTCCATTTATATAGATATAACACCATTGGTCGCAACATACCTACGTAAAAACTAATTCCCACATAAGTAGGTACCTATACCTCGGGCGCTTATAAGCTTAATGCTTAATTTTATTTTTGCTATGGAAGCAGGATTACGCAGATTCCCCACTCCCTAAAGATCAAGTAAATTAACACATTATGCAGGTCCAGCTGTCTTTAACCGCCTGCCGGATATTGTAAAAGAAGCTCCTCGAGCATCTGTAGCTTTAAAAACAAGTTGAAGCGCTGCGCGCTGGCTCATCGACCAGGCGTTTTACAGTTTCGAAGAATTTTTAAACTTTAATGGTCAGTACCATTTTTTTTCGAAATTCATTAAATTCTTCGTAACTGTAAAACCTATTTAATATGTAATGTAATAATTTATGTAAATTATTATGACAAAGTTAGTACCTAACTTTATTATATGTATCTACTTATGAGTTTAAGTAAGGTTTAAGTTATTGTTAGATAATTATGTTGAAATATGTACCTACCTATTAACTGTCGATGAAGGAAGGAATTTGTTAATTGATAATGTTGCTATATGTGTTAATTTATAATGTATTTTGGAAAATGACTTGTAAATATGAGTTTATCAATGAAAGGACTAGCTAGGACTTGGACTTGATGTCCATACCAGGATGTTGAGATTACACTGTACAGGTAATGTGATATTCTTAAGAGAAGGAAGAGGGAGAAATGGAGATGTTTTTGCCAAAAATGCACACATTTGAGTATTCCTGGCGTTGAACTCAACTAAGTTGCCCGTACCCCAAATAGAGATGTTGTCGAGCACCCTGGAAAACTCAGCGACGACACACCGTCTATTCTCTACAATTTCGGTGTGTGTCGCACCAGATCGTCCAAAATGCTAACCGTGGACAGTACTGTCATCTGCATAGCAATGAATGTCACCTAACAGTAACATATCGTTGATATGCAGGAGAAAGAGTGTGGGTGATAAGACGGACCCCTGTGGCACTCCGGCATTGACCTGGAATGAACGCGACGTACGACCAAGTCAGTCACAGAGGCGAAAGGGCAGGCCGTATGCCGGGAGCTTGGAAAGAAGAGAACAATGCCATACCCAATCGAAAGCTTTGGCGATGTCGAGGCTAATAGCCAACGCTACACCATGCTTGTCCATAGCTTTACCCCAATGGTGTGTGACGTACGCTAGACTAGAAGATACCGGTGATGAGCGATCACTTAGCTCACGTCTTGTATCATGATATAAACCTACTTACTTACTATTATTATTTTGTCCATATCTAGGTACTTCAATTGAAACAAATGTGGGTAACTGTTTGTGCCCCACGGTTTCAGCCGCGTAGTGATGGATGATGATGATGAAAAGTATCCTATGTGTTAATCTAGCGCTACCTCCATACCAAATTTCATCAAAATTGGTCCAGCCGTTTGAGTGCGAAGAAGTAACAATCATACAAACGCACTCGCAAACATTCGTATTTATAATGTTAGTGTGATTATTCTAAGGGTCTTTTGTAGATGTAGGGCTATGTGGCCGCCCTCATCACATGTAATTCATACATAGTATCTAAGTAGTTACGGATGTATTTAATGGTCACCTTTTGCACCGCTCTGTGAGGTCATCTGTTAGTCTGTGGGTCAGTCCTTGGCCAGAGCGCGATTACAGCGCACGTACTCAAACTACCACCGTCTTTTACTGAACACGCGATCCCAACTTAGGTCACCTTCTACTACGTACCTACTTACTTACCACATATATGGAGTCAAATCATTCAACCTAACTAAACCCAACAAAGACCTAAATAAATATTAAATACGTGAATAAAAGATAATTACATGAATGCAGTTGTTTATTTTATATAAGTACTAAGTATTATAGCTCTTTATTATTGTTTTATAGAAAGTTAAGGCCTTGTTTTCAGTTATTTCTTCAGGCGTTTATTGGTCATTTTATCCTTCGCATCTTGTACCGCAAGGTTGCATCAGAACGCAAAAAACGTTTGGGTTGCCACAATCTTCATTAGAGTGACATTCGTAATAACCTTAAACACAAAAAGTAACAGTTGTATATTAGTGTTATATTATAAACTGTATATCACTTAAGGGGCCGTCCCGTGATGTTTTTATTAGCTATTTTTGACCCCCCTCTCCCCCTTGGTGATGCGTGGTGAGGTTTAAGACTAAACCCCCCAACCCAAAATCATGTGTATTTTTTAGTACCTACAAAGGATGTTATATTTTTTTAATATTATATTTAAATACAGGTATAAAGTTAATAATTTTATCCTAGAAAATTAAGGACCCTGATAAAAAGTGTAGACAGAAACGTAGCAGGTTGTTTTTGACTCGCATACTTACAAATAATATTAAAGGAATGGTGTAATCATGCGAAAAATATATATTGTACTATATATAGAATCGCGTTTGACGAAAAAATAAATACACGTGATATCTTACTACACCCCCTCCCCCCTTGTGATATTTCGTGATTTTTGCCATACCCCTTCCCCCCCCTTTTCTAGCCTCTCGTGAATAATGGATGGCCCCTAAGCCACTACAATAAATTAAAACGTTCATTCTTTCGTCGTTGCAAATTGAAATATATAAAGCTCATATTTGCGTGCGCTATGTTAAATCCGCTACAACATTCGGGGTTGGATTGAGTGAAAAGCAGAGAGATGTGTAATTAGACATACATCACTATGTGTATACACATAATATATTATATGTACACACATATGTAGTGATATTTCAAATTTCCGCCGTCGGGATGAGAATCGTACAAGGTGAGGAAACCCGACCTACTAGGTGGTAGGCCTGTGCAAGATACCGTCTTGTTTAGTACCATCACAGAGCCAAGTATTATCACGCGAAGCAATAGTGCGCAAGCGTTAGGGTGTGAAAGGCGTTGATAACAACGAAGAAATAATTCTTCGTAGGTTGATAACAAGTATAATACGGCTGTTACTGTCAACTCTTAGCTCAAGTTGAGTTGAGATTCACTACTAGCTGCAGTTTCTCTGGCTAGAATATGGGTTTAAGGCTTACCGTTGGCATGTCCATTAACTTACACTCGGCCAACGTGGATCATTTTGGATCATGCGTGTACCTGGAGAAAGATTCGAAGGTCCTAGCAACGATGAGAGGGAATGGGACGTTACCACGGTGATATTTATATAGATAACATTACTATACAAAGAGCATTTATGAAGCTTGACTCCCAGCTTACTCTATACTCATAAATAAAAAAATGACTTACAATCATGATTCGAATCTTCTCCTACATCGACTGCCAAAGCAGTACTGACGAATATAAACGCCAAAACGGTAAAAACCAAAAAGAACTTCATAGTTCACGTCTTTTCTTTTCTAGACTATAGAATGATATTGTTTCTTATATAAAATTAGCTCTTTTTATATTTATTTGAATTATCATAGTATAATTCGAAGCTAATCGCTAATTCATTAATTACACTCTATTTACCTATAGTTAATTGTTCCATTAGGGTTCACTGATAATTTAGCAATCGTTGAAGTTATTTATATACGTTTTTTTGTGTTAAATTGATAGGTTTGTGTTTGACCTCCAATTCAATTGAAGGTCTGTGATGGTCAGAAGCACTTAACACTGTGTAGTGTTGGGAGCTTTGAGGGTATTTGCTATCCAAGTGGTCACCAGAAAATACCCTATTACCATGCTGTTACGCCTTCACCGAGAGTTTAAACGTTAGGTACGGATCTATGCAAGGCCTACCTGAATAGCGACCGTTTCTCATTGCCCCATAGTAATCAATCTTTAGAGCTGTTGTTTGTATTTGTATGAGGTCTATTGAATATAGCGAATTTTTCGTGACACGCCATAGTAACGTTCACTGGGATGACCGGATGGAAGACTATGCGTCGGTGGAATGATGAACGATAGTAATGAAAACCAATCCTGGATATGCCTACATGTGATATGACTCTCTCTTCTAGCAAATAATGAATATGATGAATATCGGATAGTACCGTAACAAAAAAGTTATTTCTGGATGAATTTGACCCCTTGGTAAGCACACCTACGTTTTAACCAAATTCATCCAGAAATAACTTCTTTGTTATGGTAGTTAGAGTTGTCATTTTGTAGTAATTCTCGAGGTAGTTTAAAGTGCTTCCATTAACAACAATGAAAAATGTACGTTAAGCAGCTAGGTTTTGCGAAAAATTTAATGATGTAATTAATTTGCGTAAGTTTTTCGGTAAAATTTATGTTAAACCTTTTTTTAACGTTACTTTGTCAACATTTAACGCTGATTCTTATTTTTCATGAATATATAATACTATTATCCTTCGATTGAGTACTTTTTCATGAGTGTAGAGCCTCTACATACAAAGTGACAGTTATTTTTATTACCTACTGATATTTAAAAATAAAAATGGTGGCCATTTCAAAATGGGGGGTTGGGAACCCTGAAAGGGGGTGATTTGTCGATGAATTTGACTGTTTTAAACGCCTTTCAAATATCGCTAGTCCTTGAACACACTGTATAACTGAAAAATGAGTTTTTCAACCGACGTCCAAAAAAGAAGGAAGTTCTCAAGTGACGCGTATATATTTTTATGTATGATCGTGCTTCGCGTTTTGCAGAATATTCCGGTTTTGATAATTCTTTTTTGTTTGGTGGAGTATATATACTACCGAGGTGGTCCCATTTTAAATTTCTTCAAATTCGGTCAAGCTGTTTTGAGTCACAATTTAATAACTGAACGTGTTTCGCCTATATCGTTGATATCATAACTGACGGTGAATGACACTATCATCCTATACAACTATAACACTAAAAAGGATGAAATATTATTGTTTACCGAAAAAACTTTATTATTGATGTCAAAGTTTGATTAATGTCATGTTCATATGTGTCCTTATCTTTACACGTTTTTGTCACTGTACTGTCATCTGCAAAGAGTCATGGGTTCATCAACAGCTCTGGGTAAATCGTTTATATATATTATAAATAGAAGCGGGCCCAATACACTACCCTGTGGTACACCATGCAAGAGTGACCGTTTTTCTGATTAGTAGATTTCTTCATTTTTTGTTACATAATTTATTCTAGTAATTTCCGTATACTGTTTTTTGTTGCTTAAGTATGATTGAATGAGATTTAGGACGTTGCCGCGTATACCGTATACCTCTAGTTTTTGCAAGAGATCCATGGTTGACGTGATCGAATTCTTGGGTCATATCGCAGTAAATGGCGCAAACTGGTGTTCTCGTGTCTATATTTGTCATCACACCATGCAAAAAGTCATAAATTGCTATATTTATCGTTTTGTCCTGTGTAAAACATTTCTGTTCATTACTAAATATTCCTTTTTTTTCCATGTACGAGTAGAGTTCTTTGTACATATATTTTTCGAAAATCTTGGACATTATGGGAATTAGGGATATTGGTCTATAATTTTCCATATTTTTTTTTAATAATAACAGAATTTTTTAGAGCATCGGGATATATACCTGTACATATCGCACCCGTAGTAATTTAAAGGCACATCGCAAAATTTTAGGTATTTTTGTTTACGTGATAGATAGGCTCATTTACGAAAGACCTACTGCATGACTTCAACAGACAGAGAAAAAGGACATCTACGAATGAAATATTATATATGTGTCTCTTTTACACTTTCTACTCCCGCCCGCGCCCCTTCCTGTTAGAGGGGCCGATTTAGTCTGGTGCCGATATTTGACAAGGCAACACCGCGCGCGTGTTGTCCGTGTTGGAGTTGTGCCCCTCTATTACAAATTTTAAGGTAAGTTTTGAAATTTGTTTTACAATTTTAAAGGCCGATTATGATTTAGATCCCGTTTATACAAAAAGTTGTTAGTAAATACATGATTTCAATTTGAGTTAAGTCCTTATAATTCGTATATTTTAACATTTATTAGTATTAATTTGGCTTTATTTCTGTATAGCGCGGATGGAATCCGTATTTATTGTGATCATTAATAGTTAGACCTATCTAAGATGAAATTTTAGGTTATAAAATTAGACTTATGTTTATTCATTATTACTATTAAGTTGCAGCTTTATAATTTGATTTAATTATTTATGGAATTATTATTATAAAACTCTTTGAATTATTAATTTATCCTATTAATATTATAAACGTGAAAGTTTGTATGTATGGATGTATGGATGTTTGTTACTCTTTCACGCACAAACGGGGGGGCTAATGTTGATGAAATTTGGTATGGGGGTAGATGAGGCGCTGGATTAACACATAGGATACTTTTCATCATCATCATCATCATCCATCACCACGCGGGTGAAACCGCGGGGCGCAGCTAGTAATATAATAATTTAATTCTTGTGTTTATCGAACCATATTTATTAATTCAATTCAATTATTAATTCATATTTATTCATTTAATTTAATCATAATTTAAATAGATAGGTAGCTTACCTTTTAAGTATTGTTGGATAGGTAGGTACCTAGGTACTTACCTTCTAAATACTACATAAAATATTTTATTTTTACAGAATGGCATCAAGATCCGAAAAAATTTTAAATATGCTTAATCGAGATGACGACCCGCCCGAAATTGATAAAACTTTAGCTGTAGGATGGAGTGAAATTCAAAAAGTAAAATAATAATTACCTACCTATATTTACCTATGTTAAGTACCATTTGAATTTAAGTTTTTTATGACAAGTTGTATCTTAATTTATTGTTTTCAGGATTGTGATCAACGGCGTCAAGAAAAAGAAAATATTCCTTTGGAGAATGTAGAAACCTATCAAGTTCAACCAATACCCGCTTCTTTGAATCCAGTAACCAATTTAAATACTATAAAAGCATCTAAACGTGCATCAAGTAGTTCTGGGAGCAACGGGTCAACATCTTCATCTTCGAGCAATAGCAGCAGCAGCAGCAGTAGTAGCAGCACTTCATCTAAGGTACACTCACCTACAACTCAACCAGATGTTTTAACAGTGGATACCAATATAGTAATAGAACTTCAAGAAGAGCCGAATCAAGATTCACAATCGTCACATCAAAATATTATGTCTACTTCACCTTCAATTTTTACACTTCAGAACGTTGAACCAATAATGATAACTAGGAGTGCTGTTGTGGATTATCAGATATCTCCAGTTAACACAGACGAAAGTGATGCTGATCTCAGTGATAATGATCCAACCTACAGTACTTCGCAGCCGCGCCGACGTGCACTATCTTGTTCATCAACTGAGACTACTGAGAGTGATGATACTCCTACTACTAATACAACAATTGCGGAACCATTGTTGGAGACTGATAACTCTTCTAGAAACAAGGGTAGAAAACGTAAGGCAGATCCAACCAAATGGAAGCAAAACATGCGAAAAATAAAACGAAACTTAGGGCAGGGATACTATTCAACTTTTGCTAAAAAACAAGTTAATGCACGGGAGATGAAGCCACCTTGTACTCAAAAATGCAGATTAAAATGTAGTGAAAAATTTAGTCAAGAGGAGAGAGCGGAACAATTTAAGTCTTTTTGGGCGCTTGGAGATCTACAACTGCAAAGATTGTTTGTACTGTCTTGTATGACTACAGTTACACCTAAATATAAATACTCAAATGCAGAAAAACCACGAGAACCTAACAATGCCTACTATATTACAAAAAACGATGATAAAATAAAAGTCTGTAAAACATTTTTTATTAACACATTTGATATTTCAGCAAAAATGATACGAACAGTAAGATCTATTACCAAAAATGGCAACTTAAAAGCTGATGATAAAAGAGGAAAACATCAGAAGCATAACAGTGTTGACGAAGCTTTAAAGAAAGACATTGTAGACTTCATTAACACAATACCTCGAATTGAATCACACTACTTAAGGGCTTCCACATCCAGGGAATATATCAGTGGTGGGAAAAGTATTGCGGAACTATTTAGAGACTTTGAAGAGTTACAAAAGAGTAAAGCTCTGAATGCTGGTCGATTCCATACTTTTTCTGAAATATTTAGAACAGAATTTAATATAGGGTTTTTTCAGCCCAAAAAAGATCAATGCGATCTATGTTTACAGTATAACAACTCTTCAAGCTCCCAAAGACTTAGCCTTCAAGAAAAGTACAATACGCATTTGGAAGAAAAAACTTTAAGTCGGGAAGAAAAGAAAAAAGCGCGGCAAAATATTGATGAGTATAACTTGTGTGTTTGTTTTGATGTTCAAGCAATAATGCAAAGTCCGAATGGAGATTCTTCGGCATTTTATTATAAATCCAAGCTTAATAGCTACAATTTTACCATGACTGAGTTAAACAAATTAAATGAAAATGTAACTACTGGAGATGACTATAAAAGCTATGGAGATGTTCACTGTTACTTTTGGGATGAAACTCAAGGTAAAAGAGGAGCAATCGAAATTGGAAGTTGCGTTCTGGACTATTTGAAAAGAGTTTCTGACAATATTGGGGATAGAGAGTTTTGTGTGACTTTTATATCTGATAACTGTTGTGGACAGAACAAAAATAAATATCTAGCTGCATTGTTAATGTACGCTGTAACTAATATAAGAAACCTTACAAAAATTACCCACAATTACCTCATAAAAGGCCACACCCAAAATGAGGCCGACAATGTTCATAGTTTGATTCAGAAGCAAATAACTAAAGATTTAAAATGTGGTCCAATATACACTCCTCTTCAATATATTTCAGCAATTCAAAGAGCTAAGAAAACGGGGAAGCCTTTTACAATACATAGTTTAAATTACGATTTTTTTTATGATGTCAAGGATTTACAAGATAAATGGGGTTACAATTATAACGTTAATGAACAAAGAGATAGTGTTGTATGGAATGATATAAAAGTGATGATGTTTAAAAAAGATAAACCTTTTTCCTTTTTCTATAAAACTTCTTATAAAGATAATTTTAAGGAAGTAAATGTTAGAAACAAGAGAAAGAAGATGTTAGAACATGGTCAAATATTAATCAGTCTTGCTTATGATAAACCCTTCGAATTAAGTCAAAATAAAAAGAATGATCTCAAAGAATTAATCTCTAAGAAATTAATTGATTCCTATCATGCAAATTACTTTAGTAATATGTTAGTATAAGTTTTTATTAATGCAAACCTACTTTTTGATAATTTTTACGTTTTTATATTAATATTTTAAGATTTGATTCTAATTTCTATTAAGGACAATAGGTGCCAACTGTAGTATTATTTAATAATACTATGGTGTTTTTAATAAGTAAAAGATATTCGTTATTAAAAAAATATTGAATATTAATAATGATGACTGAAGTAAGTAGTAACTTTAGACTGAAAAAGGAATAGGTACCTTCCTACCTACTAGGTATTGAAACTGTGATTCAGTAAATTATAATTGTAGGTACTTAAGTAATAATCCTAAAGGTTAATGGTAAAAGGAAGTGCGTGCTGTGTGGGAGCACCGTAAGAAGTACATACAGTATTATGTCATTATCATTTAGTTATTATAAGTCTAATACTAATGAGACTGATTTTTTACATAAATACTAATTGATGTTTTAGTTACCTACTGTGTTGTCTTTTTTAAAAGAGATTTAAGATTTTAGAATATAATTACCTATGTTAAAATAGTTATTACTAAATAATGTATGTTTGATTTCATTGTATTTTTTAAGCTTCAATAAACATTTTATAAAATAAATTTGATATTTTATTATGTTTAAAAGTTAAATAAAATAATTGAGGGGCATAATTCAAAATTAATTTAAATGTTACATTTCCTTCTTATTGCATATTAATGATATTATATGGCATCTTTTACAAATAGCGCTCAAGATTAAGTTAAATCTAAGAAGTTTAAGGGCACATTTCAAATAAGAACCAAAAATAAGACTTAAAAAAATGTGATAAAGGGGCCTAACTTGCAAGTCCTGTATTTCATAGCTTTTATCTTAATTTAAACTTAAAATATTCTAAGTTTCAGTTGTTTGTAGCATAGCAATACTATCAAAGACCATGTGCCTAAATTTTCATTTCATTATCACCACAAATATCGACGTTATGGGCAAATATGCTAAAACATGTAAATATCTTTTTTGTTTTTTGCGTTTTCCCACAAAACCACTTTTTTAAATTGTGCCTTTAAATTATTACGGGTGCGATATACCTACATAAATTAATAATATAACTTAAATGAGCACAAATATGGTCAGAAACAAATTTTACTACTTTCGTCGATATTCCATCAAAACCTACAGTTACTTTTAATGTTTTAATATCTATTGGTATACTCGGGGCTAAAAATACTTATAGACTCTTTTCTATTTCCTATCAGAGACGATATTGTATTAGTACATGGCCCTGAATGTGTTCGATTTTAACTACAAAAAAGTAGTTAAATGTATTAGTAGCTATAGTTAGAGGGTCAGTAATTACTTTTTTATCCACCAGGTTTCGTTAATAAGTATTTTAGGTTGGTTTTGTTTACCATTATTGATTATGTTCCAAGTGGTTTTAGATTTATTTGTGGATGTTTGTATTAAATAATTGTTCTTCGCTCGCTGAGTGAGCCGACTTCAACCCTAAACCTGTGAAATAACTTGTCGAAGTCGGTAATATAGGTAGGTATGGGGCACATAATTCGCTTTATACATACTCTATATATCTATGTTATGGGAGTAGAACAAGGAAATTGGGGTAGAAAGAAATATCTTCGATTCCCATCATTCAGACGTCTATATAGTATTTATCTATATAGAAATTTCTTACAATGTGCGCCCGCTCTCATTAACGATGAAAACACATAAAATATAATTAATATAAACGCCATCTATTGAAAATAATGTAAACTGTAATGTAGTGAATGAACTCTAAATCTTTCATTTGAAGCTTGTGCCTACTGTTAAAAGATGGCGATACCCGAAACATTCCTACTAGATGGCGCTAATAAAAAAAGGAAACAATTAATTTATACAAATTTATTATGGTCACTATGATGCCTTATCAACTAAGACTTATTTACTTTATATACTAGAAATATTTCTCCAGCGGCTCGCCTAGTATCTGCTCCAGTTTTCTAATAGCGTCTTTTGTGGATGCTTCTATCCTGGAATCCCCATCTTCCAAGAGTTCAGCGAGGAATGGTACGCTTTCCGCAAGAAGTGGAAGCCAACTGCTGCCCAACTGGCTGGCCATGGCCACGAGGCAGTCGAGGGCTGTTAGTCTGTGGAGTTATATGAAGAAATCTTCAAGTTTATATGGCAATTAAACCAATTTAATAGTGATCCAAAATTAATATTGGCATATTTGAAGGAAAATTATTATAATAATATGCATATTAAGAAATTAAAGGGATTCTCTGTTATTTATTACTAATATAGGGCATATTAGAGCCTCTCTGCTGCTAACGTAACCAGTTATTCGTAACTATATATATATATATATTTTGGAAGGGGAAGACCTAGGCGAACGTTCCGAAATCAGATTGAAGACGTTCTGAAAAAAGGCCCAGGTCAAAAGTACCCTAAACCGACGCTTATGTATGAAAGGATTGATGAGTATAGATGAAGCGAAAGAGATATGTCAGGATCGTAGTAAGTGGAAATCCGTGGTCTCTGCCTACCACTACGGGAAAGAGGCGTGATTTTATGTATGTATGTATATATATAAAATATGTTCCAAACTACGAATAATAATAAGTATTTTATTATTCGTAGGTTCCAAACCTCCGGCGAAATTCCAGACATTGACCTAAGAGCATGCATGCTGCAGGTATAACCAACATTTTTAGAAAGGTTTCAAATAATTTAGGTAAATTGAAATCGATTTTTTTTTAAATAAAAATTATAATAGACTTGAAATTATAATAATTGCTATCTTACTTCAATATTATGGAGCACTAATCAACTTACAAACTTGTATCCTTTATAATTTGTTATATATTATAAGTCATGATAAGTATGAGTTGTATAGTGTAAGTTACTTTAGGAATAAAACCAATTCTATATAATGCATACTACATTTATTATATTGGTGTTGTCCACCACACTATGATTCTACTTCTGTGTCCGTTTCATCATCGTCCGACGATGCAGTTGACTCTGCCACAGATGATAAAAATGTCAACAGTTTTGTCGATACCATGATTGCATGGGGACAGTTGCAAGACGCGCGGGTTTGAATCCCATCCGAGGATGGAATTTTTCTCTCTAAAATTGCAATGTTTGGTATCGCTAAGAAGGCGTTAGTGCTTTAAAATTGATATTATAAAAATTAAAACAAATACGTTAAGTAACATACCTAATTTCCCCATCATTGTGCCTGGTCTTCAGCAATATCTGGTAGTTAAGCAGCTTCCAAAGCGAATCATCAGCCGTAGCCACGGCGAACTGCGCCACGCACGGTATTATAAGCTCTGTCGCTCTAGTCTTAAGGCTCGGAATACCACCCATCGTGTTTTCCAGTTGATCCACAACTGGCTGCATCAGAGTTTCAAACTTGTCCTTATTTAGAAAACTCTGGCTGTCATACAAGAAGACAATATGGAGTGTTTTTATGATGTATTTGACGAGAGTAAGACATTTATCTTCAGTATCGAAGTAGAGATCCTCAGTTTTACTATTGTTGCAAGCGTCGAGCAGGTCTGCAGCATTTTTGATGAAATGTCCAGCAAATAGCACGAAGAGTCCTTTCAGTTTCTCAGCAATTGCGCTGCTTATTCTGAAAATGATACGATAGATAGATAAACTCTTTATTGCAACAACACAGTATACAATATAACAAATAAAGAAATAGGATAATTTTGTAAAAAAATATCATTACACATGAAAAGCTTAAAATTAAGTGTCACAATGGTGGTCTTATCGCTCAGAGCTATCTCTTCCAGACAACCATGCACAGCGAGAATGTATGTGTGTGATGTGTATAAAACAAGTATAATAAAGAATATCAAAAATTTAGATATATATAAGGTATTTGTTAATTACTGCACAATACTAAACAGTTTGGAATCGATAACAGAGAATAGGTACAACATGCGGACAATGACCCGCCCAGGCCCGCCGTGTCATTTAGGCATAGACATCAGCTGCGTAAACATTCGCGAGTAGGTAGATTCATACGTCGTTGTACCTATTCTAAGTGGGTACGTATATCTTGCGTAGTCACTCTTGTCTATTCTGTGATGTAGCGGCGTGCGTTCAGTCGCGCAATAGTTATTAGCTGCGGAGCAGTGCATATGGAGTCATAATAATAAAACATGTTTTTTTCCTTCACCTTAATGACCAGTTATCGATTCCAAACCACCCCATTCGATATTGTGCACTAATTAACAATGACCTTATATACTATATATATAATATTTAAATATATATCATTTAGTGTAGATTATCAATCAAGTTATATACACTCAACAATGTCATCAGAAATTGACAACATTTAATACATATTTGATGGTTCCATTAGTACAGTTGATAGTGACCCTGCCTGTGAAGCGCAGTGTCCCGGGTTCGATCTCTGACCGGGGCTAATATTTTTAGGGCAGAAATGTTTTTTCTCGTATTTTGGTAAAGACCTGGTAAGATAATTGTTGCACGGTGGAAATTCAGATGTTATTATTTTTTTGTTATTATTATTATTATTAATTTACTTTCGAAAAAGTAAGTAAATAACATTAAATTAAAACAATTGAGTTCAAATACGAAGCATTCGTATTTGTTTATTAACTTTATGGTTGAACACAAACTAACATAACTGATAACTTATTATATGTCCTGCACTGATACTTACTCGTAGTACCGCGAAGTACGGCGCAATATTCACTTATTTGCATTGTTCATATTTCAATTGATGAAACAATTCATTTTAAGCATTTTTTTTGCCTAGTGATCGATAATAACTGTATTATTGTCTCTGCATGATGTCTGATGCATTATCTTGACACTTTGACAGTAATAAAAATACCATAAAATCGTTAAATTAAAAAAAATATATAACAAACTTACCTATAGAAAGTAATAGCTCGTTCCTTCTGTCCCTCAACATTCGTCCTTATCGCCCAGTCATAGATCTTGAAATAGAACGGACGGAAGGTCGTTTCGGAGAGCTTGAGCACCAAACTAACCAGAGCATTCACCACTTCGTCCTCAGCCCTGTCTATAATTGCAACATCTGTGTCGTTATCAGCAGCGTCGCTTCGCAATTGGAGCGCATTCAAGAAAAACGCAGTCAAGTCTTGCTGTAACGCAGTGAAATCCGCAGGGGTTACATTGGCAAAGCTATCGGCTAGCACAGACATGACCGGACCAATAGCGTCAAAATTCCCTTTAGCCAAAAGCATCCGATGAGTTTCACTCACAACGGGAATCAAAACTCTTGGTGGAATTGCTGCGGCGATCTTTTTCTTGATATAAGCTAACTTAGTGACAACAACAGATACTTGCTCCTGGTCGGAATTCTGCCATTTTCCATACAAAATTGAATATTCATATAAAATTTTCTGGAGGTACGGACTCAAGAACATTGGAAGGCTTTCGACAATTTTGGATATAGCTGTCACGGTACTGAGTAGAACCAGCTCTGGCATATCTGCTTTACGCTGTTTTTTTAACACTTTTATAAGCGCAGGCATGAATTTACGAAGACTGGCCAAGGCATGCACCCGCAAATTATTGCACAATTCTGCAAGACACAGAACGATGGAAGCCATTACATTTCCAGATATATTTGGATTGCATGTGTACTCTGTCACTATCTCTAGGACAGATTTAAAAGGTTCAGGATTCTTTTCTGCTAGCATTCTGGTCAACAACTTCAATGATAATAGAGCAGTTTGCTGGTTCAGTTCCATTTCTTGAGCAGCAGTTTCAGACAGCCCTTCATTTTTATTTTCAATAGTCTTGATGATATCCAAAAGGGGTTGAATCAAAGAAAGAAGCAGTTCCGTGTCTACATTTGCAAGAAATTCTTGGTTGTGCTGAATTTTCGAGTTTAATAATTCCATAGATTTTCTTCGGACAGTTTGCAAGGTGTGCTTTAGTAAGCCTCTTATTACATTTAAGAACATAGAAGCGGATAACAAGTTATTCGTATGATCCAACAAGTCGTAGCTGTGGTGAAGCATTACTCGCCAGTATTTCGCCGTTTTCTCATCGGAAACTTTGGATATCGACTGAATGAAAGTCAAAATGTTGATGATGAGCGTCTTATAATGCGCTTCCATAGTTTTCGTGTCAGTGGCTGTATTGTTATGTTGGATAAACCTTGAGGAGGCGAGACAGGTATTCATGAAAGTGATGCAGGCGTATTTGTAATGCCGCAACTGGTTTGGTGTATGTCCATTAACACTGAACACCTCGCTGGGGTCTGCGCCTGCTTCCATAGAATCCTCGTCTTTCTGCATCGGCAGAGACTTAATGTGAAGGACGAGTTTGATAAAGTTCTCCAACCCAATTTCTGGTGGAAACTCTAAGAGAATGCTTTGTCCGAAATCAAGCCTGTTTATTGGATCTTCTTGATCGGCAAGAGTACGAGACGGTACTTTGTCTTTCTTTTTATTGTCAGCAAAGTGGGCAACATGGGCTTCTAGCAGCAAAGCAATGAGTACCCATAAGAACTGGTTTGATCCAATGGTTTCCATCAACTTCTTATAAAGAGGCAACCTTCTATGCTCTGGTACGTGTAAAACGACGTCGGCGAATATACGCAAAACTGGAACAACGCGTTTTTGAAGTTGCTTAAGTTCTTTCTCAGAAAACTCGTCTACATTTTTATCTATTTTCACTAAAATTGGTATTAGGGTCTCGATAATCTTAGAGATAATCTGGAAGCTGTATGCATCATCATGTCGCAATACCGAAGAGCCAACAAATGTGAATATCTCCATCGTATGATGAAGGACTTGTTCCGGTAACATGAATGCCGCGTGTGATAAAAGAATCAGCGCGTGGTGATGTGTTTGGGGGTTCTGTGTCCCTCTAATGCACTGGACAATAAATTCAACATTAAAAACTGACTTCACAGAATTCAAAACCTCTTTATCAGTTTCTGCAACAAATTTCTTGCAGTAATACCACAATGACGAAAGTATCAGCTGTTTCGTGTATTCAACGTAAGATTGCTCTTCGAACCTTAAACACTTGCTCAGCAATTGGAATAGCAAAGATACAAATGCATTCTCCAGGTTCAATTTCTTTTTGTTCTGTACATACTCAAGAATCGCAACACCCAATCTCCATTCATCGGTTTCTGTTAGTTGATACGAGAGCATAGACACAGAACTCTTCTTTTTCTTGGTCATACTATCAGGGTCTTCGACATTCAACATATCTTCCAAAATAGGCTTGAAGTCAGCGAAAGTTAATTGTATTTTTTTCATAACTTTCGAAGCCACACTTGATATTGTTGGGTTATTGCTAATGGCACCAGCCAAGGCAATAAGACGGACAATGTCTTTGCGTTTCGTTTCAGGCACCTTTTCGAATACATCTTCTTCTATTTGTTTCATAATTAACACTGATGGACTTGTGAAGGATTGGTCTTCTTGCAAGATGCATTCTCTATACTCTTTTAACCCTAATTCTATGGAATTCCAGATCGGCTCTTTATCAATTGTAGTTATTGTGAACTCGTTTATGTGGCTATAGACATTTCTAAGCATATTCGATTCGTAAATATCAAATGCTAATTTAGTATTCAAAGTGTTGTGCTTCATACTATTTTCAATAGAGTTCAAAGCCACCAATATAAGGGGGAAAACAGTGGCAGTGTTAAAGTTTTCGAGGATCTTGATGAGACTTGATTTCACATGAGAAGGTGTATCAGAATTAAGTACTGCAGTCAGTTTTGTCAAGCATTTACGTCGAAAAACTTTGCTCAGAGCGTCCTTACTGGTCAATATTGAATGAAGAACATGAGTTATTTGATTATGATCAAGCAAAACTTCTTGTCTGTGTTCAAGAAGCTCTTGCAACAATCGCCCGTAAACATTGTTTTTATCAGTATTTTCTTTTGATAATTTAGCTACAATGTCCATCACACATTCTCGTATTACTCTAGCATAGTTGTTTAACGAAAAAAGGATCATCAGAATAACCACATCTGATTCCAACAACCAAGTCGAGTCTGTTTGAACATCAATGAATTTTGTCAGCAACTTAAGACTCCTCAATTGAAGTTCTGGTGATATAACATCTTTAGGATCGGCAGCATAAAATATATGCCCACAAGCGAAATTCGCAATGAATTCAAACTTCTCTTTTGGATTCTTGAAAAATCTATTCAACAGTTTTTGGAGTAGTTTAACATAGTTCTCCGAATAGCTTGGAATGGCACAGCCAGTTACACAAATTTCATAAAGTCTCCGTATTAAGATCATTTCTGATGTCTGGCAGACATTACACCAAGGTTTAGGTACTGTCTCTATGCACATGTCTTCAATAACTTTAATGAATAGGTATTCAATCACTTCAAACAACATATTGTCCATCTTAGCTTCTTTGAAAAATTCTGGCATGATGTCACTTGAAAATGTATTACCTTCAGATGACATCACAATGGACCTACTTTCAACAGACTCCAAAAGCAAGTTAAGAATTCCAGTGATTTCTTCAACACTTGATTTTCTAAACGAGCAAGATTTAAGTAGCATGTACAGACAAATATCAGTAGTGTTGTTCTTGTTTAGTTTGTTTGCGTCAAGTAAGTCATCAAAATTGGCTTTTCTATTTTTAAATAAAATTTTGAAAACACAATCTCGCATCATTGTGTGATTGTCCTCACACATTTCTGGAATATTTCCTTTAAGTTTGAGTCTAGTTCCTAGTTCTGACTTATGTACCACCCAAGCCACTTTAGCTGAGCTTTCATCATGTGGAAACAAATAGGGAAGCAGGGTCAAAAGGATTTCTTGATTAACAGGCATTTTTTCTGAACTGCAAAACTTTACAATGGCCTTCTCCACAACAGGTGTCCACATTGTGTCCTGATTAGCACAGATCTTAACCAAGGTGTCTGTAATCTCCATTTTGTTAAGTATTTCTGTCAGGTTATCAATGGATATATCGAGAGCAGCATCTACTACATTAGGATGGTCATCAGCTAGTCTACTCAGAATGGAGTCTTTGGCAAAATCAGTATCCTCTTTTTTTATAACAGTGAATTGTTCACCTATGTACTTAATAGCTTGAATTCGTACTTGAGGATTGATATGGTTAAGTTTCTCAAAAAGGTATGTTCCCCCAACTTTGTGGGCTATAGCAGGTTTGAATCCGAGTAATTTTGTAAGATGTTTTCGTCTTTGTTTAGCCTCTGTACTGTCAGAGGTCATTTCGTGTTTGATACTTTTATCAAATGCTTCAGGGTATTGTGTTTCAAAACTCTTAAGAAAATTCGCATACCAATTATATATTTTAATGTAAAAAGACTCTTCTTCAACCTCATCTTCTTTTTCTTCTATAATTTCTACATCACTTTCATTATCATTGTCATTATTTTTAGGCCTCTTTTTTGTGTTTGCTGGTCGATAAGCAGATAGGACAGACCTGTAAATAAGGTAAGAAACATGTAGGTATTTTTTATTAAGCATTTGTTTCGGATGCATCATCACAACATTTGTATATTTCTGAAATTCTATTCTAGAATATTCAAATCCTTGCAGACCTACAGTAAATAATTGTTCCGATGCGGAAGCATTAATTGAACTGAACTTCTTGATATTAGGTTAGGACTAAATCATTTAATATTAGAATACTATTATAATAATAATAATAGTCTTTTATCCGAATTTTTACATCTTGCCTTGACTTATAAATTACTTTGCTACAATATATCTCTTTGTACCGTGTGCCTTACAGCATAGGCCTCCTCCAACATCTTCCACTGTTGTCTATCTGCTGCAACTCTTAGCCAATGTGGACCTAGAGTCATTTTCAGCTCATCCTCCCATCTTATTAGTTTGCGGCCTCTGCGCCTATGCCCATTAGAATACTATTAAACAATTACAATTATTGCAATAATATTAAAAAAATATGTTTTGATTTCATTATTTACTTTAATTTATAATTTTAATACCTTTAATAATACCTGATGTTTTCATAAATGTATAAGGCCTAGCCTACCTACTGCAAACGATTTAAGTAATACTGACCCCCACACACACAATATTACAAAATATAATTTTGGAGGTTGTTAATAGATATGTGAGAAAATATTTCTGAGTACCGTACAACCTAAGTCACTATTGTAGATTTAAGCTTTTTAATAAAGTATTGTTCTTTTGGGCACATGCAATGGTAAATTCTAAAAATTGTATTTTGTTATTAATATTATTATGATCATAAATGTTAAGTGAATGCATGTTAACAATATTTTAGTACACACCAATAAATCGACATACCTACATAAAATATTTAAGCAGTTTTTTATTTATTTTTTCATGGTTCCTGAATACTATGACTTTTGATTTATGTGCTTTACAGTAAGTTGCAGAAAAGATCTTTAATTTTAGGACGTCATTAAATCGTAATCTAACAATTAATTGTTGCACAAAAGAAAATGTTAACAAATTTGAATGTTCCATTAAATAAACTAATGAAATGTCAAATTATCATTTATGATGTATTTTGCGACCGATCAGGAAGTTAAAATGTAATTGGTCAAAAATCATCCATTAACCCGAATTTATTAGAATTTTCGAATACAATTTTGCAACAATATGGTAAAACATGTCTATGTCAAGTCTTTCGGCACTATCCCCTGTTAAAGATTATGTTGCCCGCCTCCAAATTTTGGACAGAGTAAATTTATTCCTGATATTGATGATGTTCCGTAGGTACCGAATTTCCAAGGATCTTCAAATCAAAATTATTCTTGATGACCAATGACTTAAAGAAATAAAGCTATTGATGGCCTAACACAGCTTCTGATTTGTCTGAGATACTTCAGAATTGGATCTTTCCATCAACAGTTTATAGAATTGTACAACAAGTAACAAATGGCAAAGTTAAGCCATCTGTACACGAAAATGTCAAACAGAAAAGATTTACAAAAAGTTACAGGAGGTTTTTATTATGATAAATCCACCGTTTTTCAGGTCATAGTAGCGTGCACAGTGCTGCATAATATTTGTACCTACTTATAGAATTTGATAAAGTGGAATCTACAAATGATTTCCATTTCTTTATTGAATCTGAAAACTTTTCACTTGGTGATCACATAATAATGTTGAATAAAAATCTACCTTGATGCAACTATAAATAATTACCTAAATAACATGATGAATGGCAAATGTACAGAAGAGTCCTACCAAAAAGGAAAAAATCTCTAATATTTGACACCTGTTTGATAATGACAAGCCAAACACGTTTGTGTTTTGTATAAAGCAACAATATTAATTGTAAAATAGCAAAATAAAATGCAAATGTTCTTTCCCAAGGAGGTTGCATCTATACTTTGTTCATTCCTTATATTATGTTTGGCAACATGTTTATGGTATCAACTCAATAAATAATAATTATCTTATGTGTAATTTCATTAAATAATGATTTCTTTAGCTAATGAGCTGGATTAACTAATCTACCAGCCCTAGATAAATGCGATATGCAGACAATAACAATATACCTATTTCTTATACATAAGCCATTAAAAAGGTATTGAAAAATCAAAAAGTGATTTATGAGCATTTAGGAATGGCGTTCTCAAGACAACTTTCGAAGATAAACTCAGCTCTAAAATAATACAAGAAGCGGCTCAGCATGTGAATAATTTGATGAGAACCAAGAGAGGCAAGCAGTGAATGCATATAACTATGACTGAAGTACCGACCATACAAACAAAGGCTACAAATTCTAATTTTGGCCTCATTACAAAAACGGTGCAGCGTGGAGATTTAATTGAGACATTTAAGATTCTAAATGGGCACTACGATGTTCGGAACTTTAAGTACATATTCGTCTTCAACCGAAACACAAACTTGCGAGGACACTTTCACAAACTGAATACCCGTTTCTCACATAATAACCCACACAAACAGAGTTGTGACATTGTGGAATGGTGATGTGATCAATTAACCAATCAGTGATTTCTTTAACTTAATTTCCGATTTATTTTATTCATTCTACCCCTACTGCCTACACTCCTACTCTACAACATACCACTCCTTTCCAACATCTATGCTAAAACTAGTTTATAGGTTCCAATATATATATTGCAATCACTTTCAAGGTATATTTTGATATACTTATGTA
Source organism: Selenia dentaria (assembly GCA_917880725.1). NCBI lineage: Eukaryota > Metazoa > Arthropoda > Insecta > Lepidoptera > Geometridae > Selenia > Selenia dentaria. Next base: position 7,382,163 of record OU862882.1, on the reverse strand, counting down.
GTCTTAGTGATATATTACAATAATAGTAGTATCTAAGTAGAAACATTGTGAAAATCTATATAAAAAGTGTTTGCCCCGTGTTTCTTGCCGCTAGGCTTCTTCTCATTAGGCTCTATATATTTTGGAATGCAGCTGTAGAGTTTTTAGAGTATATTGTAATTAATAACTAACATTCACAAGTGCGTCTTTGATGCTTTGACTTTGAATCTGACCTGCCGCCTTATTGTCTAACTTGAATGAGAATGAAATGTCTCACTTCATTCTCATTCCTATTGACGGTTTCAGCCAATAAACTTGCAGGTTCGCCCAGAACGAAATTCAAATGTCAAAATGAAGACCATTCCCAAACTCCATACAGGTAGGCAATAGAGCCGTTGCTCTTAGAAAGGTGAGGCTTGCCCTGATTGTTTTTTCCCAAAATATATAAAAAAACTCATGATTCGGATGTTTAACAGGTAAGAGTGGTGTTCCCCAGGCAGGCTTGTTAAGACAACAATTAAAATTATCAACATTATCATACTTACATTATAATACTTTCAGGTTTCTGATCTTTCAAATCCAATTCTTCAATAAGGATCTCGGGCAGTTTAGAAAACCTTATAAACTCCTCACTGTCCTTTTGAATATTTGGCAAAATGTTTGACAGAAGGGCAATCACCAATGGAGCAATATTAACCTTCTTTTTACCGAGAACCTTTAAATGCCCACACAACTTGAGCATTATATCTGTCGACAGATCATTCAGAATCGTCTCACTTAATTTTTGGTAATGTTTTTGATTTTCAAATAATATAGCAATGAGCAAAGTGACATCATATGACAAATCAAACTCTGTAGTCAGAAGTTTGTCAACAAGATCATTCAGAGTCTGGACATCAATACTGGCTTTTGTTAACATGTAACCTAATACAATATAGGCTGATGCTCTGAAATCTGGAATTGGAGAATCAATCGCTTTTAATATTACTGGTAGTAAATTGTCAATAGTTTCCGCTGAAACCTTTTTGTGCACATTCATTGTGCCCATGGCCAACTGACAAAAGAAAGCATATAGAGTATTAAGCTGAGTAGCTCGTTCACGAAATTGCTCTACACATGTCAAAACATACTGCCCTACATAGAACAAGATGCTACTGTTTTTGGCACTTCTTGTGTATAGAAGTATATTGGGCAATGGAACACCTCCTTTCTGAATGATTGATAGCCATTTCCAGTAAACCGAACAACGATTGAAGTCCAAAAGTTGCATAACTCGCACAAATATCATAGTATTGTAGTATGGCAGCATTAGTAATATAATAGCTTCATGATTGTACTCATGTATATGATATCTGTTGATGAGCCATTCAAGGGCTTTGTGTGCTGATTGTAGAAGCATATATGGTGTTAGTTGTACTAGAAATTGTTCAATAGTTTGGTTGAGATTATCATTGACTTCTTGAGTTTGCACAGACCTTTCAAAGTCTTTTGATGAGACACTGAATAGAGTGGCTTCATAGCCCTGGAACCCTTTATTTAAAGCAATTAGCTCTGAGAGCCCACTGCAACCAATCTCGTAGAATGTATCACGGTCTTTTAACGCCGCTTCGCTCGGGTCAAACAGAAACGAAACCTTTTTCTGAACGTCTGAGTAAACTGTAGCCTGTGGGACTGCTAGTTTCTGCAGCTGGGCAGCAAGCGATGTACTGACCATGACTGTGAAGGTAAAGGTGCCTGGACGCACCAACCAAGCTGGAAGTATATAAATGAAAAGCTACATGAGAACATAACCTATAAATCTATTTATGGTATTATTTATTACTGTTCCTTACTACACTTACTTTGAGCACAGTTATCCTATCATAAAACATGCAGCAACTCAATAAAAACGTAATAAACCAGTGCACATATTCTCTTTGCCAGTGCTCAGACCAAATCAAATTTCTATTGCATGAAAATTTTAAACCACACCACACACAACATTTATAATACAATATTTTTCCTAGTATATATTTTAGTCTATGACACACAAGGTGCGTTCCATTCATGCCGTGGTCCGTTTTGCGATAATTTTGCTCACAGTGCTATCGTCTACCAAAGCTGGTCCGAGACAAATATCGCGATTTTGACAGCTCGTGGCACTGTAAGCGTGTTGTTAATTCGGACCAGAGTTGTAGCAATAACGAACCATTTGCGCGCGAAAAACAAATTCATAAAAATATCGTGCATAGTGTGAAGGTTAACTATGTAGTGTGTGGATTAAAAAGAAATAATGGAATGGATGGACCGACTTATACAACTTTTACATCAAAAAGAAGGGACACCAGTAAATACATTGTAGAAATAAACAAACACCTGTCACTTTTGACAGAACGCTCACGACGATTATGGTGTAGAGCATGGTTCATGTAATCGTCAATATGGCGGCAGTTAACACGTCATCGATGACGTAGCGTGGACCATCGTAATCACGCTCACGGTGAAAGGGACCGACTTTTATCGCGCTAATATCGATTATGGCCAATTGGGACCGCAGTGTCAGTTGTACTCAGTGTGCAGAAACTACGTATCAAAAATATGTATGGCGATCATTGCAATCTGAATGTAACATAAAGAATTTATACCAATGTTCCCAGTCACAAAAAACTGGAAGATATTGTTGAAATCACGTACACATATTTAGTTTTGTCTTTATGCATTTTGCGGTTATGAAAAGTGTTACTCTGTTTTATTAAATTAACATAATAACATAATTTAACCTTTAAACTTTACACTACTTTAAACTACATGTGTTAGTGTAGTAGGAACTTATAAAACGGTTTGGCAACACTAAAAATGTCCGTCCCTGTTTTGTTTGTTTTTCTTGTGCCGGTGCGGTGGTTTGGATTTCGTATCAGCGATATAATGTTACTTTGTCCCAATTTTGTGTTCCAGCCGTTGAGTTGAGTGATTCCTCCTCTGCCAAAAGCATTTGGAGACATTTACATTCTAGAGACAAAGATTCACATACGAACATAGTTTGTGGGTTATGATTGCAAAGACTTTTTATCAATTTACGTCGTATATTCCCGAGGCAGAGACTCAAATAGGTAATAACTTGTGCGTGGGTGTTGATTGTTAGGAAACTTTTTCATTCACGTTGTTTAGTTTCGAGACAGACATTCGCAATATACTTTAAATGTGTACATAGTGAGTGCGTGGTGATTTCAAAAAAAACTCTAAATTTCGAAGCAATTTGGACTTCTAAAATGTCAAAGAGAAGTCGCCTAACTTGCGAGATAATGTGGCATCAAAAAACACATTTACAAAGCCCCAGCTTTCTTGCAAACTATGCACTGGAAGAGAACCGGTAAGTGTCAGAGCTTAATTTTTTTTATTTATTTATTAAATCATGTACACTATCTTTACAGGGAAAACCTAATGCAATAGAGTACCTACTTTGTCACTTATAATAAAAACGTATATAAACAATTGTATTAGAAAATAAATTAAAAATTAAAAAAAAGTCAACTTCCTTAAATACTACATTGATCACCTAAATACAAAACCAAATATATATAAAAAATAGAATAACACAAGTCAATATTTTTAGGTATAGCTTAATATAAATAGCACCGTCCTTGCGAACTCATTCCTTGTTTATGAGGTTGGTTCTCCCTTTCGGAACATCGAACAGGGCGGGCCGCCGTCGTTTGTGTACAAATCCGTCAGGAACACTTAGCCGCATCTGCTCCAAAATGCCTGGATTTCCAATTTTTCCGCGGAGGACCTTGACCAAATATAGAGCTAGCGCTGCATCCCGTCTTACCTCCAGCTTGATGTATCCAACCATGCCTATAACAAACAAAGTTGGATACATCAATGGGTAGAACGGGTAGACGCTGTAGAGCTTCCAGTATAGAAATCTCGTGAATTTTTTTTGGATGCGCTCTACAATTTGGCTATACTTGGCCTCGTGCGGGGCCCATATTTCCGAGTTAAATTCCAAGTGGCTTCTAACTAAGGCGCTGTATAGAGTCTTCACTGCTGTTATATTCGTGAAACTATTGGCCTGTCGTAGCACGAAACCCAAAGTTTGGAAGGCTCTTTTGCAGATGTTCCTCACATGGACACGGAAGTGCAGCGTATCGTCCAGATGTACCCCTAAATCCCTTACCGAGTCGACCCTCTTCAGCTGTGACCCCTTCAACTGGTACTGGTGGTGAAGTGGGGACTTTGCTCTACCAAATGTGATCATACAGCATTTATTTACGTTGAACAGTAGTCCGTTGTTTTGACTCCACTCCGCCACTCTATCCACGTCCCGCTGAAGCCGGTCACAGTCCTCGTTGTTTCTCACCGGCAAGAGTAATTTAAGGTCGTCGGCAAAAAGCAAACAGCGTCCTTGACCACGGTCGGCAGGTCGTTGATCATGATGATGAACTCCAGCGGCCCCAGATTACTTCCCTGACTCACACCAGTTTTGGTAGAGTACCGTACGCTATCTGCATCCCGCGTAGTCTACGTACTGCTGCCGGTCCCCCATGTAGCTCGCGAAAAACATGAGCAACTTGGTGGTGCAGCCGATCGACGCCAACTTCTTAAGCAATATGTCGTTGTTGACTAGGTCGAACGCTTTTTTGAAGTCGAAGTAGGCGGCGTCGACTTGCACCCCCGCGTCGATGTGCGGCAACACGAAGGACATGGAGTCAAGGAGGTTACTGGCGGTGCTTCGAGCCGGCCGGAACCCGTGCTGCGCATCAGACAGCCGTGTTGAAACCTGCTCCTGGATGCTGCGCTGCATGGCCGACTCGAACACCTTCGCCACCTTAAAAGCCAGGGTTGCTGTTGCATATTTGCTTCCAACGAATCTCAGATTTTATGCATGATTTATGCGAATAACCTCTTACAATAACCATACCTACATCACAGTATAAATAAAGAGAACAGTATGGAAACTGCCTACAAACGTTCGAACAGGCTCACTCACACAAACATGCGAATCGACGAGAGCCCTAACCGATTGTCGCGGTGCTGTCAGTAGTAAGGCCACGTCAAGACGAGTAGTCACGTATAAGTTTATTTCCGCTTAACTAGGCCTAGTTTCCATACTGTTGCATCTTTATACTATGCCTACACTATTCGATGTTGTTATTGACCGGCGTGATGAATCCTGAGAAACATGAACATGTACATAGAAATAATACCTGATGCCCAGAATCGCTGTTGCCAAATTTGGCCAACAACAGTTGTCACATAAGCAAAATTTGTCTTTTTTTTTGTATTACTGAAAATTAACTAGGATTAATGAGGTGCATAACTTTAATAATATTGATTAGGTAATATTTCTAGCTACATATACTTTAGAAAACATAATATCTAGCTACATTTTTGTTTCATTATCATCATCATCTCACCCATAGGATGTCTACTGCTAAACATAGGCCTCCTCCACAAGTTTCCAAAAGGACCAGTTGGAAGCCGCCTGCATCCAACTACGTTTATTTGGCATTGTTTAAAACTTGAACTTTTTTTTACAGCTGCAAAGAATGGGTGCGAGTTACAGGAAATGAAGATCTAGTGCATTTGCCAATTCAAAAATGTATGTGGTGAACATTTCAAAAAGACACATGAACAAAAAGCAAGATAAACTCAAAAACCATGCCATACTTTGCTTAAATTTAAAAGTCACTCCACTCACTGATGATCAGATGTCATGATGCCCATTTCATTTGTGGAAGAATCAAGGTATAATACCACAAATTTGCAATATAATCTGTGGTTAACTTTTTTATGCAAGTATGTTACAAAATGAGCCAATATTTGACTCAATGGTAAGCGTCACAGCAATGTAAATCAGAAATTTAAGCTTCAAAGTTATGGGCAACACTGTACTATGCTCATCAACTTGAGAAATAATGCACCTCTCGAATAAGAGGTGCATCGATAGCATATGCCATAATAGAGAAAATTTTAAAATTAAATTTTCATGAGCTGTCTCTGAGATTGCAATGGATTCCATCTCATGTGGGCATCCATGGCAACGAGGAGGCTGATCAATTGGCCAGTGATTCAACAACATCAGGATCTGATACATATTTAACTCCGGAATACACAGTAGCACTGGCTAAACATAAAAATATGATCTTCATTAATTTGAAAAAGCATTTTGAAAACTCCTCTCAAAACAAAGGTATCTGGTACAGTTCAATACAAAATGAGCCCCCTCGAATGCCATGTTTCAATAAGACTAAGTTAAGCAGACTTATCATAGTAATGGCGTGTAGGCTTCGCTCCGGGCATGTTCCATTAAATGTTATGTATGTAAAGTTCAAACACATGATGAGGAAAGCTGATTCACCTAACTGTAATATCTGTGACATTGAAGAAGACATCCAACACTTTGTAATGGAATGTGCCTGAACTGAACCAATTAGAATTAAGTTAGGAGATAAACTCAATTATTTGGATGTTGGTGTATTTCAGAGTGTTTTAGCAGAGTCTACATCCGACACTGCTAGAACACTCTATAGGTTATGCCATAAGATTTTCAATTGTACTAAATAATCAATGAATGTACCGATGGAGCTGGCATGATGGCTGTGACCAATGCGGCTAAAAGCTCCTTTAATTATTACAGTATAAAAAAAAAAAAACTTGAAAAATAGATGTTCAGTCTCATTCATTCAAAATTATAATTTGCTACAGTGCCCTTTAGTTTATAACAGAAGTGTTTTCATACTACTGCTCCGAAAAAGAGTCCCACTTAGCAAAACTATTCCTAATAACATTATTATTTCTGTATTGCAGGACTGTTTTCCCCACGGCCAGTTGTATGTGGCATGCTCACGTCTCATATGCGCTCTCCAACTAGCCTGGCTACTTAAGTGAATGCCTCCAAATTAGTGAATTTTAAATAAATTGTATAAAGAAATACTGTAAAATCTATTAACTTTTGTCAAACATCACGCGTAGTGGCGGCCAATAGCCATGAATATAGCTCTATATTGTTACAATAACTCATATCCTAAAAAAACTACACTACGCGGACGAAGTCGCGGGCAAAAGCTAGTCTATACATATATAAAAACTGTTTAGCCAAGAGGAAATCTGTACATGAAAGATAATTAAAAATATAAAAAGTGAGTAAATGAAAGTAGTGGAATCCAAAAATATCGTTTGTAGAATTTTTGTCTGTCTGTCCATATGTGACTTCATCACGCAAAAACTACTATGGATTTTGATCCCGTTTGCTGCAGTATATTTTTTGAAGTTCTGAGCAGGTTTTTATCTTTGTTTCGTCAAAAACGGCTTATCCAAAAAAAAAAAATTTTCAAATAAAATAAAAAAGTTATCTTTCTTGTACAGATTTCACCTTGGCTACAGTTTTATTACATGTATAGATTTGTCAGCTTCTGCCCGCAGTTGCGTAATATTTGATGTTATCAATATGAATGTGACCTGACTTCGCCCGCGTGGTATTTTGATTGCTTTGCATTTACTCTACTCAGTAAATACAAGGTTTTCTCACCGTCTGTGCATTCTCTACTCAAATATCAGTTTACATGCTGTAGCCACATTGATTATGGCTATAATCTTCAGCGAATCCCGATAGCCCAGAAACCACTCATGGCTGGGGCATATTATAGCTATAAACTTATTATACCTATATACACACAAAATAGTTTGAACTGATAATGGAATATGGTTAAATTTTTTGTAAAACTGCCGTTATTTACTATTTATATGTAATTTCCTAAGTTACGAATTACTGTCTAAAATAAAAAGTGTATTGAACTTCGAATTTTTATTTCCAAATCCATTTACATTCAATATTACAATTTCAAATACGTTTATCGATATCGACGAACGGTTAGGTACAACACTAATATCGACAATCGACATCGATAATTTTTCTACTAATACTACACGTCACTATGGTTATGTACCATTTTGACACATCCGGTTAGTTGTTTGCCGAAATATTGCAATTGTTAGCATTCAAGTCGACGTTCCTAAGTTCCGCCTCTTCTAGCGTAGCGTTATATTCTCTTTGGTAGTACATATACATCTCGGTAGAGAGTAAAATGTTCCTTGGTTGTACTTGTAGCAGCATAGTAGTTTGGGATCGAATCATAAACCAGGCTTTGGGTGCGAGGTGGAACGTCAAATCGTAAACACGCGAATTTTATGGTATTTTGGTAAAATTTTTATTTTAGTTAATTAATCTCACCAGAATAGGTTTTTGTGTTCCATTTCATTAGTTTATAGACATCACTTGTTAGTAGGTTCATTTCATTAGCGTTTTTAGTATATTGTTGCGTGATGAATGATCCCCCTGATCCTGGTGGAGGCATGGACTTTGTCCAGCCGCCTTCCCCTGCGGCGTTTACATCAATTTCATCATCTGTTGACGAAAAGGCTTTTGAAATAGTCAACAGAAAACGACGATCGGAAAACCGTAACGTGACTAAAGATCCCCATAGTGACCGTTCACGATCACGTACAAAATCAATGGTTCACGATGAAACAACGTGTAAATTTACAGATGCGTCTGACGTTGTTCTCCAGGGTGGACAATGTACCCCTCCCAACTCCTTCTCCCCTAGTTCATCTAGCCCCCTTCCTAGCGGACCCCCTGCAGCTTCACAGAAAACTTCATTTACACCTATCGGTCGGCAATTATACGACTCAACAGATCGTGGCCCTTTTACGGTCCATGTTCAGAGGGAAGAGACTTCACCTACCGCTGGGACATCCCTTCACCCGGTGACATTTGGGAGATTCCTCTTTAGCCGCGCCCGGGAATTTCAAGGAATCATCGATGGCTCAATAAAGAATGTTGGTCGCAATCGTATAGCTCTAAACTTTCATTCCGCCATTTCAGCCAATAATTTCATCCAGTCCCCTTCATTGCCAAACAACAAACTCAGAGCTTTCATTCCGTCGTTTAATATTACTCGGATGGGTATAATTCGCGGAATCCCAGTGGATATGACTCCAGAGGATGTTATGAACGAGATGAAAGTTCCTGAAGAGTGTGGTCCAATTTTAAAAGTTCGCCGGCTCAATTTTAAAGTTTCCATTGACGGAGTTGTGACGTGGAAACCGTCGCAAACAGTGGTTTTGACTTTTGATGGTCAAATTTTGCCCTCTAGAGTTTATCTATGTTACAACTCTTTCCCTGTTGCGGCTTATGCCTTCCCGACTATTCAGTGCTTCCATTGCTGTAGATACGGACACACCATGACGCAGTGTCGGTCAAAACCTGCTTGTTTTAAATGCGGTTCTAACCACTTAGGAAAGTCATGCAACGTGGATGAAGTTGATGCGAAATGTTTGTGGTGTGGTGGCAATCACTTTGCTAATAGCAAGTACTGCCCTGAAATGCAAAGGCAAAATAACATTAAATCCCGTATGTCAGAATTATCAATTTCATATGCTGAAGCATCTCAGTTTTTCCCTGCATATAAAAAGTCCTTTGCTGAAGTTACTTCCACCTCTGTTGCAGCTCCATTACCTAGTCCATCCAGGAATTTAACTACTGAACCGTCCAAAGTTCATTACAGGGGAGGAAGAAAATCTATGAAATCCCATATATTGCCTTCATCTAGTGTTGGTTATGATCGTGAAGCGCACATGAGCATCATTCGAGAAGAATCCTCTGGAGCATCGCAAAACGGTTGTGCTTTGTTAAATCCTCTGGCTCAAAAAAATGAGACTCCTTCTGTTCAAGCTATAATAGCTGAACTCCTGCAGCTCTTGAATCTATTATCCTCTCTCATGTCTAATTCCTCCTCTTCAAGTAATTCACCGTCCAACGCTGCCTTCAACTTAAATTCACTTATTTCCCTACTTCAAAATGGGTCCCTTTGACAGGATTCTTCAATGGAATTGTCATAGTATTTGCAACAAAAAGTCTGATTTGATATTTCTAATAAATAAACATGAACCAAGCGTCTTGGCCGTCTCGGAGACTTGGCTTAGACCTGATTCCTTTTTTAGGTTGTCAGGCTATGTTGACGTTCGAAGTGACCGCCAGGATGGCTTTGGTGGTGTTGCACTATTTATTAAAAATAATATTAACTTTTCAAGTATTTCTATCCCTTTTCATAATGATGGCTTTGATGCTGTTGCTGCACGCATCAACGATTTTACAATTGTCTCCATATACATTCCTCATCCTTCTAAATCTATTATTCGAAATTTAAGTTCAGTAATTATGACTCTTCCTAAGCCCCTTCTTATTCTAGGTGATTTGAATTGTCATCATACGGTATGGGGGTGCGGTTTGTCGGATGCTAATGGTGTTTTTTTATTCGATTCATTAGATAGTCTTAATCTCTGCATCCTTAACGATGGCTCCGCTACGAGAAGAACTCGTCCTAATGAGTTTACTAGTGCAGTGGATCTTTCTTTATGCTCTCCTGAGCTCGCGTCACTAATGTCTTGGTGTGTTCTCCCGTCTACTCATGGTAGTGACCATTTCCCAATTCTTTTACGAATCTTGCAAAAACATTCCCGTCCTGCTTCAATTAATTCTCCGCTTCTTAAATATATAATTGACAATAACAGTTCGAGCTGGGATGTGTTCAATGATCGTACTGATTCCAAAGCCTTAACTTTACCTCTTATAAATTCCTCTAACATTATTACCTGTTCTGAGATGTTAGTACGATCTCTAGTAGAATGTGCTGATTTGACTTTCCCGGTTAAGAAATCTCATCCAGACAAAGTTCCTTCTCCTCCATGGTGGGATAAGGATTGCTCTGAAGCCGTTAGATCTCGTAATGATGCAGAAGCTATCTTTTGTCTGTCTATGACCCGTGATAATTTTATTGAATTGAATAAAATGATCGCAAAATCCAAGCGCCTCTTTCATGATAAAAAACGTAATGGTTGGAAGTCATTTTGCTCCAGCATAGGCCCCAATACTCCTTCATCTCTTATCTGGAAGAAAATACATAGGTATCGTCGGTCTCAATGTGTTCCTTATCGTAGTTGTTGCCCTTCCCAAGTTTGGGCTGATGAATTTATGAACAAATTGGCCCCTCATTATTGTCCCCATCATTCAGAATTACCATCTCTTTCTAATCCCTTTTCTAATGATCCCCTCGATCAACCGTTTACACTTAATGAGTTGAAAAACATTTTGAAATCCGTTAAAGATTCTGCTCCGGGTATTGACGGCATACCATATTCCTTTGTTTCTAAAGCTAATGTTCGCCTTCAGAACTATTATTTAACTTTGGTTAACACAATTTTTGCAACCGGATTTGTTCCAGTTTCTTGGAAGTCTCAATATATTATTGCTATTCCGAAACCTAATAAAGATCCGTTGGACTCTAACTCTTACCGTCCTATCGCTCTCTCTTCAGTCTTGACTAAAATTGCGGAGCATTTGATTAAGAACCGCCTTGAGTGGTTTCTTGAGAGCAATGAATTACTCGCTAAGTCTCAATACGGTTTTAGAAAAGGCAAGAGCACTATGGACAGCCTTGCCATTTTTACGACTGACATACGACTTTCATTTACGCGCAATGAATCTATTATAGCAGCTTTCCTAGATATTTCCGCAGCCTATGATAGTGTCCAACTTCCCCTTCTTAAAAATAAACTAAATCGATTGAGAATTCCAGCTAAATTAGGCAATTTTATTATGAATCTTCTTTCAGAGAGATATGTATATCTCCGTTGCAGTGATTCTTCTATTACTTCTAATAGGGTCATTTGGCGGGGCTTACCGCAGGGCTCTGTCCTAAGTCCACTTCTATATAATGTATACACGTATGATCTGGAATCCTCTTTTGGTCTAAGTCGTATCCTTCAATACGCTGATGACATACTTGTCTACAGCTCTCATCACAAAATTGATGTGGCTAGTAAGTGTATTTCCCATTCCCTTGAATGTTTAAATGACTGGCTTCAAAAAAATGGTCTAGATTTATCTCCTACAAAGAGTAATATCGTTCTGTTTTCTCGTAAAAGAAATCCTCCTGATTTAAATATCTCTATTAGTGAGTGCAGAATTCCAGTAAAGGAGTCGGTTAAATTTTTAGGTCTCTGGTTGGACAGTAAACTATGTGGTCGTCAGCATTGTGAATACATTTCAAATAAGTGTGAGAGGAATATTAACATATTACGGTGTTTGTCTGGGGTGTGGTGGGGTGCCCACCCTTTTAATCTTAAATTACTATATAATGCCATTATACGTAGTGTCTTGGATTATGGTTCCTTCTTGCTGGAACCTGCACGTAAGCAAGATCTTACCAAACTTGATCTAATTCAATCCAAATCACTCCGGATTATTACTGGTGCTATGAAATCATCTCCAATTAACGCTCTTCAGGTGGAGTGTGTGGACCCTCCTCTTCATCTTCGTCGTCAATTCCTAGCTAATAGATTCTTCTTCCGTTCTATTCATTTCTCTAATCACCCTCTCATTCCTAAACTCCAACTTCTCAAACAATATGTTTACACTTCCCGTTTTTGGACTTTTAAAAAACATCCGCTTCTTTTGAAAAGTTATTCAAACTTTAAATTGCTTAAGGAGCCCACGTATCGGTCTACTAAACTATCGATTTATAATATTAATTACTTTGTTATAATATCGCAGCCGGAAATAATTTTGGACTTTGGTATCTGTAAGGGGGACCTCTACGCTGATAAGTATTTTCAAGAGCTCTTGCTCAGGAATTGGCGTGGATGGCATACCATTTTTACGGATGCCTCAAAATTGTCTCAGGTTGGATGTGTTGGTTGTGGTGTATTTCACTCCCAGTTTGATATTGTTCAAAAGATAAAATGCCCTCCTGAGTCCTCTGTTTTGACAGGTGAATGTCTAGCAATTCTTGAGGCGGTAAAATATATCCTTCTCTTCAAACTTCGTCAGACCATAATTTTTTCAGATTCTCGTAGCTCGCTTCAATCCCTTCTGTCTAACCCTTTTCACTCTAAATTTCACCCCATTGTTCTCGAAATTAAAAAATCTTTATCTGATTGTATTGATAAAGGACTAGAAGTGGTTCTTGCTTGGATACCAGGACACCTTGGTCTTTCTGGTAATGAACGTGCTGATAAAGCGGCCAAAGAAGCGGTTTCTTGTGGTGATAAGGTCCCGTTTATTAATTATAGCGTTGACCTTATCTGCCTCCCTAAAAGTTTTCTTTATAAGTCATGGTCTACATACTGGAGAACAACTAGCTTATCCAAAGGTTCTGGTTTTGCTAAGATCCAACCAGAAATACCAAGTAAACCTTGGTTTTCGCGGTGGTACTTCGGTAAGATTTATACGTCGACCTTAATTCGCATGAGGCTTGGTCATTGTTGCTCACCTTCACATTTAAAAAAGATTCATGTGAAAGATTCCTCTATATGTGAATGTGGCCTGGATGAGGGGGATCTCAATCATATATTCTTCTCCTGTCCATTGTATGATAATGTTTTTTTCTACAATTCTCTCATATCATTAAGTCTCATTTCCGACTCATATTCCTGAACTTTTATCATCTACTAATATTGATATATATAAAGTTTTCGTTCACTTTCTCACTATCAATAACATTCGTTTATAACTTTGTACATATTTATTTGTTTTTAATGTTGTTTGTTTATGTTCGAATAAGTTTTCTTTAAGTTATTATTCTTTTTTATTGTTATATGTGTATATTTTCATTTTTTCATACAAAATAAGCCTATTCTGGTTCATAGTTTGCTCAAATTCGTTTTAGGATGTTTTTTGTTTTTTTTTGACGTGAAACTGGCACAAATGTCATGTTGACGATTGCCACAAAAAAAAAAAAAAAAAATAGTTTGGGATCGTTTTGTGATAGCTATGTAGGTATTTGACAGCATAATCATGCGATTTTAGGTCTTATCTCTGAAAAAGGAAACCAATGGAAATGTTGCTAAAACATATACATACTTAGTTATGAAATAGTTTATCATAATTATATATCGTATCTCTATCATATGTATGTAATAAAAATAAGCCAACCATATACACAACAGTTTCGCTAAATTGGCAATATTTTTCGAGACGTCAGACGTGTGCCTTGTCCGCCATATTTTGACCATACTACTATATAATTTGTGATTTTGCCCCCGTTTTTGTGTGACCCCGCCACTCCTATGTGGACTTGGCGGCCAAAGCCCATAGGAGCGGCCCCGCCTGAGCCGGCCAGCGCACCCCAACGCCGGCGCGGCCCATGGGTTCCTCTTGGCTTCACCGTGGTGATCCAAGCAACGGCTACTGAGCCCCCCCGCCATGTCAATGCGAGAACCCTTCGGGGGGGGGGGGGGGGGAGACAGGATAGAACTAAGTTGACTCAAGACAACTAGCTTGTGTTGTAGACGTTGAATTTTATTTGTTTAGACAATAGTGATGTTCTTGTCATATTTATTTATCGATATTTTCCGTGTCAAACCCCAATATTATAAGTCTCAAATCTTTTAATTCTATATCGGAAATTCACGGAACTAGATGCTTCTTTACTTTGATTTTTTTAGATTTAATTCACACACTCTGCTAATCAATGATCGCTTAGAGTCACAAGTGCACTTTCAGGGGATGCATACAAAAGTTTTAAATATGGAACCAACATCTTAGAAAAATAAAACTAATCATATTTGTTAAAAATCAAGTTTTTTTGGTTCTCAGACGTCCACAAAGTTACCATTGCAAAAAAAAATAGGTTAGAGAGTAAAAGGAAAATTTAAGTGCATATTAAAAGAACATTTACATACAATTATGTTCTTTGCAATTTTGATGACGATTCCTTCAGCTGTCGTTAACCATAAGTTATCAGATTAAAAGATGATTCAGTGCCATCGACGTTTGTGCAGGTGAGAATAATATTACAAAACTATTCTTATTGCCCATTAAAAGGCATTGATACTTTAATGGCTTCTTAACAGAGTTATACTGTGTATGTTGCAGCGATTTTAACGTTATGACGTTGCAGTTCTTGGAAAAGTAGGTAGGTGAAATATATTGTATTATTGGCCAAATATGGTGATTTGCGAGTCAACGGGTTTATAAAATTTTACTATTATCAAAAACCGTATACTCGACACCAACTAGCTCTTATAACCAGAGATCAAAATCTAAATGCAACCTAAAACTCAACAGAACCTGTTGGTTAGTAAATCCAGTTAATCCTTCAATTTTTTGAGTATTATCATTCGATTGTACATTCTTACCTCGCAGTGTTTGATTATGCCTAGTTTGTGTTCAGAATTAAACGGTTCTTATAGTAACTGTAAACTTTATTTTAAGAGCGCTATTACATTTTGACGCTGCGCCAAGTTAGGTTTTTTCGGCAGTCAACTACTATTACTTATTCTATGTGTAGCAGCAGAGCGGGCGTATGGGAACGTGTTGACTAAATAGTCTTGATCCGTGATATACTTTTACTATACCATAGGAACTTAAATTTATTTGAAGGTTTTTATTCAGCACCGTGGTGTAGTAGGTACACAAACTTACTTTACGTTTTCATATATGCTCTAATAAATATGATTGAGTATCTATTATAAAAATAAAAAGATAAACTTACATAACTTATTAGTTATGAACTTACGCTCTGTGATATATATGTACCATACATGTATAACTATTGCATTTAAAAAAGTGAGTAGCAAAAATAACAAATTTACATTTAAAACAAGTAAGTAATTAATAACACTTACCATGTAAATATTTATGCTTGCCTGTAATGAATGTTAATTTATTGTTATTTTTTTTAGATGTAATGTCTAAACATATTGAGGAAAAAAAATACAATAAAGGTAGATTTTATGTATACGCATAGTTAACGTTTCATCATCAATATATAGAACAGGCATTTAAAAACATATTTCGCGCAATGGCATTGAACGAGCTTTTTTCTTCTTTCATTCTGTTCCTTGAATATCGGCATTATTCTGTAAATGATAAAATAATCATTATCTGGGCTGAATAATTTTATAAACAATAAGGAGTATATTTTATACTACGGTATACTAACCATATTTTCACCTAAAGCAGGAACACCTTCCAATTCTGACGTGAAATCATTCGTTGATTCATCAGATTCATTAGTAACAACAAGCTCGTGTATGTCTTCAGTGATATGATTCTAAAAAGAAGATAAAACGTTATGTATAGAATTTTAAAATTAGTAATAGTATTTATTGTATAAGTAAAGATAGTATTTTCTTAAATCATTACCATATTATCTTCACTAAGTAGCGCAAGCTGTTGTCATCAGTATACTCCTTATCCTAAAAAAATGGTACCACCATAAAATTATGAAAATTGTTATATTATATTATAAACGTATGGTGATATCGTAACGCGTGATATTGACAAACATTAAATTTAAATATATATCATATTCTATACCTACTCACCATTTCTATCGATCCTAAAATATCACTTGATGTGGAAACTTCTGTAATCCTCGTCTCATTTAGTTTCTTATTTCTAAAATAAATATAATCTATTATTATAAATTAGCCTAGCCAGAAGTGATCTATGCGAACGCACAAATAGTGTTGCCAACCTAAGTTGCCATAATTACCGTAAATGTTCCCCAAAATTAGCGTACAATTACCGTACCGTGCGCCTAATTTTTTTTCAAATCAACAGACTATGAACTGACATTCTTAGTTCTTAGATATGCGCGGTTTTATTTTGGCCTTTTAAACATACTGCGGGAAATGTTTAGGTGTTCACGTTAGTTATGAACAAAAGTATACCTACTTGATCAGTGTAAAATATGAATCATTAAAATTCGAGTTATACCTAGATGTATGGGTGAGTGTCGAGGATATGCAAATATAACAATTATGTTTCTGAAAATACGACTTCATTGCAGTAAGATCCCGTCTTAATACTTTCAGCTGTTAGTCGATTTTGCCAGAAAGACATTACACAGATTTTTGCATGCATGCTTTTCGATGGTTTAAAATCAATGCAACATTTTTTGTTTTCCGCACAGCCTGATCAGCGTGTAAAGAGTATTTATTCATGATTTGAACAGAGGTACCTATAAAGTTTGTGATTGCGAAAACATTTCATACATTTCATTAAACATTTCAGTGATTTGTTTAATGGTGAAAATCAATCAACAGCAAAAATTTGTCGGCGATCATATTTGAAATGTGCGTCATAAGGAACGGATAGAAAAGGGACGTTAATTTTTAATTTTTGCAACACGTTCTTCAATTTTTATTCAAATAACTCTTTAAAAAATACTATAAAAAATACTAATACTAAATAAGATTGCGACACATAAGTGTCGCAATCTAATCTTAAGCCAAAATGGTATGACGGTCGTCCGCGTAGGTTTGATTATGGACAAAAGTGATAGGCGAATACGCCGTAACGGTAATCGTTACCGTGACTTCACTGTTGTTAAAAATTAAACTGTTGTTGTTAAATACTTTGTGCGCGATTGTACTCCGAGGCGTGCATGGGCTGTGAGGCTTGGAGTGTGATTGTTTGGAAGCAAGCGCCGCTGCGTTGCTACTGCTACGCACGGCTCCTTGCGTCGCACTCACACCTCTCTTCGATTGAGACACAAACAACGTGTTGTGCGCATTCAAGGTCATAGTTTAACTTACGAGCCGACGAATGTACCTATAATTTAAAATAAATATTTTGTATAAACAGTTGTTTACCTGGTGGTGTACAGTGTGAGTGGTTTATACAAATTATATAAATTCGTATAAACCAACTCCTAGGTAGAGTTTAATACGACTAAGTTCCGATGTTGTCCTAATAAAGGTAAAAGAAAAGTTCAATTAGGGCCCATTCGTACCTGAGCGTTATTCGCTACCGCTGTGGGTAACGAAAAATACCAAGCGTAACTCGATGGGTAAATAGTATGAAGTTCCGTAACTGCAGCGAAACTTGTACCGCCTAGTGAGGAGGTATTGTAGCTTGTTTGGCGAAACTAATTCCACCGCCCCGCTAACCGTTGCCATCGAATATCTCTACCACGCGCGTAGCGAATAACGCCCAGGTTCGAATAGGCCTTTACTTAGGTAAGCCGAAATCAGACTCATTAAATTAAAGTTTGAGGGAACCCACTTTTTTTAAATCAAAATCTGTGGTATCATAGAGTCATTAGTAGTGCTTTTGACTAGCTGAAAACGCTAATGAGAATATGTGGGTGAAAATGTTGTTTTGGACTACATATAATATAGGATTAGCACCTAAGATTTTTTAGACCCCTAATTTCCGTAAATCCTTGTCTTGATAAAATTTGCATACATAATATTAGTAGCTTTTATATTATTTTATTATATTCGGTAAACTAACAGTTATGTTTATACATTATAAAGTTATATATAAAAATGAAGGTGAATTAAAATTAAATGTGTTTTTCCTGTAGTTACATAGAGTTCTACGTATACATAGAAGCTTAAAATGTTGTTATAAAAACTTCCATGAGAACTCATTATTATATGGTAAAACCGGCAAACACTCACGTATATAATCTAGGTTTATTACTCCGATCAGTGTTTGGGCAGTACTGATGCCCATCCTCATGAAAAGCATGGTCTAGCGGTAAATTATTTTTAATTAATTATTGTAATGTTAGAAGAGCTTAAAATGTCTTAAAGAGGCAGTAGGTGTGCGCAACCCTACTTGTCTGAGCAGCTCCGGGCAATCGACCGTACTATTTGATATGTTTAGGAGTTAAGATACATCTGCCACACGTCTTCTCTCTTGCAATGGGAGTAAATAATTTTATTTGCATCGGTATTACAGTTTGCTAAAAATATATTTGCGTGATATTGCAGAACCAAAGGAATTGTTTGTGTATGTATTCGATGCGGCTAATATAAATGTTATGTTAATTAGAGTACCAAATTTGGGAAGCATAATCCAAAAGGCTCCGTACATATTCACAATATACTATTTTAAAGGTTTTAAGCGCATAAAAATTCTAAAGACATCCTTAAAACAAATCATGATGCATTTGAAGCTTTTTTTAATTATAGTGTTTACATGTGTATTGAATATTACATAATTCATAGCTTAGAAAAGATGCGTTAGGGCGATAACACACCTTCAATCTACTGACAGTTGTAAATCTTGCCTTGCCTGTATATTTATGAGATTGTTGTTTTCGTAAAAAATAATCTTCATTATTTTGAGTCTTAGGGTGATGTATGTAATTTTAACATTAGGCATAAATCAAGACTGTGCAACTTGCCATCTCGGACGGCTTTACTAAATAAAAGTGTATATTGTATGGCTCCAAGGATTTATAATAAGTTACCAGCAAGCATTAAAAATTGTAATCTATTTAGCTTTAAATTAAATGTTAAGAACATACTTTGAAAAAATGTTATTACAATGTAGTTGATTATTTAAATGACAATGATATCTATAAATTATAATTTCAAAATGTGCCTTAATCCTCTTTGCAATTCTTCGTTGACATTTATTTATTCAATGACATTTCTTTTATTTTATAATGCTGGTTAAATGTATATTAGCTCTCACGACATGACATAGATCTGTATATCTTAGATATTTTTTTTGTATCTCTTTGTCTCCTATATTCATTTGCATGCTAATTATGGCAAGGATGTATATGGCACTTTTAATTACTTATTATAAATCTCACAACATGTATTACCTACATCTTGCAAATAAATTCTTTGACTTTGACTTTGAATAACTTTGAGTCAAATGTGACTCCTAAGTCTTTTATAGTGGTGACTCTTGTTAAGGAGGAGTTTTTCAAGTAGTAATCATTGATGATTGGGCATGGTTTTCGTTTAAAAAAGTAAATGTTATATTAAGATATATTTAATTCAAATTTATTTGAAGAGCAATAATCTTGAAAACCATTCAAATCTTCCTGAAGACGTGAGAAATCTTCAGTAGTTTTGATGGGACAAATAATTTTCTAAGCGTCAGCATAAAGAAGAATTTTGGAATAACGAAAGCAATAAGATATTATGTAAAATACATATTTATATTGTATAACATTATGTGTAAGGTATTTAAATGTTTTAACTATCTATATTCTTACCACTTTTTACAATATTTTATATTATAATAGTAGCGCTAAATCCCCTGTTTGCTCGCAAATTTTTTGCATGTTATCTTCCCCTTTAATTGTAATGGCATTTAATATTTATTTGTTAAGTTAGCAAAGAACCTATTGTATGAAACAGTGTACATTATGTTGGGGTTCAAATAAATAAATATAGATATTGTAAAAATGAGATGTCCTAATAATGATCCTTGAGGAATTCCAGATGGAATTCTCATAGATGAAGCTGTATAATCATTAAGTTATACTGTTTGACATCTATTCTGTACATAGGGCGAAAACCATTGAAATAAATCGCCACGAATACCAACCTGTTGAAGATTTTGTAATAAGATAATTGTGATCTATTCTGTTAAAACATTTACTGTAATCAGTATACTGATATAACATCTACTTGAGACGAGTGTGACATATGCAGCTAGGGATTTCGCCCTAAAATAGGGGAATATCCTAGCTGTGGAAACATTTATTCGGTACTACTAGTGCGTTCGAATAGGCACCTTGTGAGCGTTTTTGCGAAAATGACGCTTAAAACGCTCACAAGGGGCGTTCGAATTGGGAATCTGTGGGTGAAAATGTCGTTCATTTCTCTTTTGGTTCAGCGTTCGGAAAGCTAAAAAAGAGGATCTTTTGCCACTAATAAGTACTCATTTTAGACACACGTCCGGAGCATGGTCGTTTGTGATCGTTTTTTAACAGCTATGTATTTGACAGCATAATCGTGCGATTTTAGGTCTTATGCTCAGTTGAACATTCGAATAGGGTGTGGGCAAAAGGGGCAAAAGTAGCAAAAATAACGTTTTTGAACTTTACGAACGCTATAACAAAAGAGCCATCAATCACAACCCCACCAACGCCCTCATAAGCTAAACGAACGCACCTAACGACGGTATTTTTCAATTAAGACGGGCTAAAGGACTAGAATCCATGGCACTAACGGAAGAAGAGCGCACGACTATGTTCCGTCAAAGTTGATGGCACTGAAAAAATAAACTTCTTACTAACGTTCCGTTCTTTGCTTTAGTGATTTCCATCTCTCTTTAGATATAGTCTGATTAATCTATGGTCTGTGAGTGACGTGACGCAAAGAGTAGATTAATGTGACGAAAATTAAGAAATCGTTTTAGCCTAAGGTTTTAGCATTTAGTTTGTGCGTTTAGTTCTATGTTTTATTTACTGTTCTTGTTGATAGATTTTTTGTTTATTTAAAACTTGGTACTTTATTGGTACTGATGCAATCATCTGCTTAGAAAAATCAACAAATAAAATTGATTTAGAAAGAACCTGAAATTCTGTTAATATCTAACTCGAGCAATAGTTTATTGTGTTAACCTTTCATTATTTTCTTTGTTCTCAAGATAAAAAATGACCCAGCTGGTTTTGTTTGCGTTAAGTTTACTAAGCCCTAGTGTACTTTGTGGTCCTAATTTATCGTATAAGCCTGTCGTTTTAATTCATGGGGTTATGACTGGGAGCAATAGCATGGAGATGATAAAACATAGGATTGAAGAGGTACGTGATTTGAACTATTTGAAGAGTTGTTTCTAAATTAAACAGGAGCACAAAGTTGAAGTGGGCAGGTAAGGCAAGGAGTTTTGTTTCCCGTCCGTATTGGTACCCATCTATCGGCGACAAAGTAAGTCAAATTAAAAAAAATATATTTTTACATGAATTTAAATCCATGGGGATACCTATTTCAGTAAGTAGTTGACATCCTATAGATGAGACAAATACAACAAACTTTGTTTTATTCAATAAGGTGCAGTGTAGTGTATGTTGCAAACATTAGCAGGTTCTTAGGCGTAAAATAATTAAGCTGTGATTTGGTAGAGTGTAGTGTATGTAAAGTGCTCTATTACTTGCTGGACCTATCACCTAAGATTGGATTTCAATATATTCCATCAACTGTCAAACCAACCAGGCTCATTAAAAACTCCATTGTTATGACCGAGTGGATGAGTGAGGGGATATTATAATAAGAAGTCTGTCATAGACCCTTCATACTACTTTTAATCTGCCCATTCGGCTCTGGTAGTTCAGAAGCTTCTCATTGTGAGCATGTTCCCTCATAGTCTTATATTGGTTGTCATTGCCCAAGACAGCAATTTGTAAATGTTTATATCACACACTTTAAGTTTGAATACACTTTTAATTTCCCTGGAAAAACTATTTTTAAAATGTTTTTTCTCAGTACATACACATGTCCGATAAGGTAGAGAGGTTGAACACTTGCTGTCCTCCTTTCCAAACCCATTATACAAATTATTAACATGTACCTATCTAAAAATATTAGGTACATGTATAGTACACAGTAAGCAAATTACCCAGGGTTGCATGATTTGTTGCAACTTGATTTAAATCATGATTTTAATTGCATTTTTTTTTAAATACACTGATTTACATGAAAATCCGAAAATAGAATTAATTAAATGCTGGGATGGGAGTGCATATTAATCAACTTTAAAGTGAAAACAATATCAATACAAAGTAAAGAATGACAGGTGCAATCTGGGTAAATTATTTATCACAATAAAAATTAACTATCACATATAATAAACATTTTCTTTGTGTCAGTAAAAGTAATATGTATACAATAACAATAATGATTATTGCTATATTTTTATCAAATTATTCGACACTCAAAACATTTTTACTGGTCAATGGTTGGTTTACCTACATCTTAATAATTTTTAGCACCGCTAATATAAATTAAATTAAATTATTAATTACTATTATCATTAATAAATTGCACTATATATATTTATACCAATAAAATAATTAAAAATAAGCAAAATAATCTAAGTGAAAAATTTGCCCACATGCAAAACTATGGTATTCATTCTGTTTGTTTACATTCTCAAAAATGTCAATTGCGGTGAAGGCAGCTTATGTCGAAGTCCTCTGCGATATTATTTAACAACATACTTTAGGCAAAGTTGTAATAAGATCTATTTTCTACCGACTTCCAAAAAGGAGGAAGTACTCATTCAAATGTTTTTTTTTAATGTTTGTTGCCTCATAACTTTCGACTGGGTGAACCGATTCTCAAAATTATTTTTATATTTGAAAGCTGGTGCTGCCCGTGTGGTCCCATTTAAATTTCATTAAATTCGGTTAAGCAGTTTTTGAGATACACTCCACTAACTAAATAGAGTGGAAGTTGGTATTAAATTTTTCAAATTGTACTTGTAAACTTTGTACCTGTAAAATTACTTATAAAAAAAACTGGAATTAAGTACCTCCTCCTTTTTTTGGAAGTCGGTAGAAAATTCATGGTCACCACCATGACTTTCAACTTGTGTCCTTTGTAGATAAATAATGCATAGTAATATATTGTTAACTAGCCACTCTCTGCGGTTTCACCTGTGTTTGATGATGAATCAAATACAGCCTCAGGAATAATGTAGCTTTCTACTGGTGAATGAATGACAACTTCAGAGATTATGGTACCCACCTCATCTCTATATGATATAGCTTTTGCTGCTAACAGTAGGCCCATGGCTTCGGCTTGTATTGATGATGTGGTCTTATTCAAGGCCTTCCAATCTGAGATGCCAAGTTCCGGCGAGAAGTATCCGCAACCTGCCTCTGCTTTATTTTTTGCCCTGTCGGTGTACATGTTGTATAACGGTGAAAACCCATCCAAAGCAGTCTTCTCAGTGGCCAGCTCATACCTTTTTTTACGTGCTGACTATCTTGTCAGTGCCTTGTGTCGATTTTGGGATGGTTTTTGTCGCCTTTCGTAGTATTCTACTCTGGTTTGTATTCGGTCCTGTGTCCTTCCACTGGCACTTAAATTTTATCCTTAGCGCTTATGCCATTACTTCCTGCTGTATGTGAAGATGCAAGGACGTAAGGCCTAAGATTACGTCAAGTGCTGCCGACGGTGTAGTTTTTGTGCATCCACTAATAAGAGCAAGCTAGTCTTTGGGTTTGCTGTAGTTTAGCTATTGTGGTTACCAAATTTGTTCTTGGACACCACACTACACATCCGTAGGTGAGGACTGGCCTCACTATGACTGTGTAAAGCCACCGGCATAGTTTCGATTTTTGTAAAGTAAAAGTAAAAAATAATTTATTGATATAACTTGTTGTACAATTATTTAGTGAATCCATAGGCTGCCGAACTAGTAAAAACTGTGTATCAGCAGCCAGTGGCTTCTCCCATCCGGTAGACACTATTGTACTCGTAGTTACGTCGAACACTCTGGTCAACTTATTCTAATGTACAATTAAAGATTTAAAATAAACTAAAATAAAACAAAACATTTTTACACTTTTTAAACAATGAAGCAAAGGATGTGTGTGAGTGTGTGTGTGTGTTGTGTGTGTGTATGTGTGTGCAAGAAAATTTTGTTTGTGTATGAGTGTGTGTTTGTGTATTAGGCGTGGGTGTGTTTGGTACTGTCATTCATATACTTTAAACATAAAAATCAAAAATAAAAACTTTCTAACGTTTTTTCAATAGTCATGGTCATAGTATTACATACTATAGTATGCAATACCATCATAGTCAAAGGTTTTCAGCCATCTAAGTATGAGTTTTTTGAACTCATTACTGCTATACTTCTTAACACTACATTCCTTTACATTAAACCCCTTTATTAATGTATTGTAGAGATGTGGAACAATAAAGTCAAATCGTTTTGTGCAAAGCTGCTTTTGACATAAGGAACGAGGCATTGGTCGAGTCTTTTGGTGGATACGGATAATTTAGGCACAAAGTAAGTAGACAAAGTATTGCAATTGCAAGAGTCATGACGGATATAACTTTGGTTACATGGGAAAGTATGTATTTTTAACCTAAAATCAGCTTCTGGATCTCCCGAGGATGTTTTACTATAACACATGCACTTAGTTTTGCTGGTGTTAAATGAGAGCAGACTCCTTTCAAGCCATTTTGTTACTGTTGAAAGACAATTCTCAGCTAACTCCGCAACCTTGGGCCAAGTTTTTTCATGAAGAAGAAGCACAGTATCATCTGCAAACATCAACAGGTCAAGGCCGGGCAGGGTAGTACTACACAGATCATTTATGTAAAGAAGAAAAAGGATAGGTCCTAATGCACTACCTTGCGGCACGCCAAATGTGCACATGGAGGCATCATTTTCATGATCCTCGACGCGCACCCGCTGTTTTCTTCCACACAAATAGTCGCTGAACCAATCGAAAGCTAAACCTCTGATACCAACGTTCTCCAATCTTGTTAATAAGATTGGTATAGAAACAGTATCAAAGGCTTTCTAAAGATCCAGAAAGACTCTTAGGCACTTCCACCATCAAGATACGATGTAATGAGAGATGCCAACGACAGTACAGCATATTCTGTCGACCTACCCTCTGAAACCGTATTGGTTTTGACTAAGTAGTCCATTTTTCTCTAAGAACCCCATCACTCTCCTTATGACAATCTTTTCTAAGACTTTAGAAAGGGTCGAAAGGAGAGAAATTGTTCGATAATTTGATGGGCTGCTTTTATCACCGCCTTTGTAAATTGGGCATACCAGTGCTTTTTTATAAGCAATTGGAAAAAAACACCAGTCTCCAAGCTCAAACTGCAATAGTCCCCAGTCTTTTCCTACCGCTCTAGTCCTTTGCATGAGAATATTTGTAGCTTTTCTGGTTATATGCTGGAGACGGTTCCCCCACAAAAGTTTATTATCTATCCAAATACCTAAGTACTTAACTTTCTTAGTAAGAGTTAGTTCTTTGCCAAATAGCACAGGAAACTTAAGTTTGGTTAGCTTTGTTTTACGTGTGAACTGTACCATTTCTGATTTATTAGAGTTTACAGATAAATTATAGCTGTGACACCATCCCTCGACAATTCGTAGCGCTTTCTGCAATTTTTCACAGAGTGTCGTCTCGAGTAGCCCTGAAACCATTTGTAACGTAGACCTGCACTGATTATATTACCTAGAAAAAGGCCTAGCTAGTTAACTAGTAAATAAAAAGGAACATTAGAAATAAATAAAGTTATAATAATAAAGAATTACATGACCTGGCCGAATCACACTACATTATAAGTATATACACACACGTTCCGCCAAAGGTTCCAGTTAGCTTCTGGCTTTGTTGGAGGCTTCAGTTCTGGGTTCAGAGAACACGGGGTACTTTTAATAGCTTGTTTTGTATATTAGGGCGAGAGTTCTCGTCAAACCAATTCCCTCGATTTGTTATTAATTAACACAAATGAAAATATCATATCTAAGTCCTGACTTCAGGAATGTAATTGACGATATCGTAAGTGATTCCTCGGGTGCAAATCACTATTTCATCAACTTCCAACACCTCACCTTCAACTAGGGTTTCTAGGGAATATAAATACTTCGTGTCTCGACACACCAAATCTTCCTATCATATTTTGTCAATCGGACAAAATCGGTGATCGGAATCTTCTCTCCTCCAAAATCAAATCCAAAATTCTTGACGTCCTCCGTGTCATTCTTCATTTTATTTTTAATATTTCAAATTTCATAGTTCATCGAAACAGTTTTTAAATGTAATATACAAATAAAGATTTAATGAAATGAGGTATGATATGATGTGATTTGAAATTATATTATACATTATGGCTAAATCATCTGTATAGCATTCTCTTGCTCATCCTTTTAACCTTTCCACCTCACATGCAAACTTTAGCACGCATATGCCTCCACGAAGTGGTTCACTTATTGAGAGTCTTCAAATTAAAAACATAATATTTTACAGAAACATCCTGGTACAATAGTGTACAATGTAAACAGGTTCGAGAGCTGGTCGAGTTTGGAATCCATGTGGCACCAGGTTATGGAGATTGGTATGGACATAGCCAACATATCCTCGCAGTATCCAGATGGAATCAATCTTATTGGTAAATAATCACAAGTATGTTTTGTCAGTTGTACAAGTAATTTTTAAAGCACTATCGTTTAATACTCCACTTGACCTAATTGAAAAAGTAACCTCCCGTTTCAGAACCACAATATTAACGAACCAAAGAACGAAGTAAAGAAATTGATGCTAACTACCGTACTTTTTTTTATTATTGTGACATTTAAAGCGCCTGCCTAACGCCTGCTTGGCAAAACCAAAACTTTGCTTGGACGGAATTCGAACCTGCGTTTTCCGACAATCTATGTCAGACGTCATGACAGTTATGCCACCGAGGCGTCAGTTGACGGTTCAAAGAACGTTAGAGACTCTAACGTTCTTTGTAATTATCTGTAATTATTAACTACTCTAACTTAGAGTAGTTAATAATTACAGATAAATTTGAACCCAGTGCTGGTGCTTGGGTGGTCTAAAGAAAGGTCATGACGCCTGACACGGTTAGTCAAAAGTCGCAGGTTCAAAGCCGGATATATTATTATTGTCCCTAAAATTTTAAAGTACGGATAATTTAGTGTGGAGAGCCATTTTAACCCTTTGCCGTACCAGAGACGCACATTTACATCCGTTTCGTTCATAAATCTTTTGTTTTCATTATCACGGTATATGAAGGATTAACATCATGAGCGAGAAAATAATTAATAGAATTTACTAGAATGCATATAATAGGTAATATAATTTCGTAACTTTTCTTCTGTGTTCAAAGTGAACTCAAAGATGAAAACCTCAAATAGTATTGAATTTTGTATTTCTAGTTGTAAATTATTATTTTTTCTATTCCAGGATATTCACAAGGTGGTCTCATAGCGCGAGGAATAGTAGAGACATTCCCCAATGTGTCTGTTAGTACATTTATATCTCTAAGCTCTCCGCAAGCTGGCCAATATGGAGGTAAATAATATAAGTTATTTAATTTCATTAATTAGTAAAGAATTAAAGATTATTAGAGAGACAAATTCACATCCTTCGACGGGATTCGAACCCGCGTCTTCCAACAATCCGTGTCAGAGGCCATGACCACTAACCACCGAGGCAGGAGGTCTGAGCATCGAATTTTAACTCTATTTGATTTTAACCGTCGTATGGGGACGGAGCGACATCTATTGAACAACTTGACAGCATTGTCCAAATCACTTTTAGTCCCCTTTGACCAGACTGCGGTAAAGCCCAAACGGAGGGTTAGGTTAGGTAGGCCTGTATGTATGTATGTATGTATGTCCGTTCCCACTCTGCAGCGTTCTGTTACATGATGCGTCATTACATTCGTCTTATTGACTCAAGTGTCACTGGTTTCCCACTTATTTAACCTTGAAGCATTTTGCAGTAGTGTACTGTGTTTTGTTGAAGGGCATGTTTCCAGTGAAATCACAGGGCCAAAGATTTAATGTCTTATATCTTAGGGTGACGAGCACGGGTAATGTATTTCCATGCAGGGTTTTGAACCGTTGTAGTTCAAAATGCTTAATGACACCGTAATGTAACGGCCAAGCGTGGCGCTTACTATCAGGCGAGCGACTAACTCGTCACACCGAATTACATAACAAATACAATTTGAAAAATGTAATACCGACTTCCATTCTATTCTTTATACAAAAATCTTATTATACAAACAAAAAAAGAATTTTGAGAATCCGTTCATCCAGTCGAAAGTTACGAGGTAACAAACATAAAAAAAAATACAGTCGAATTGAGTACCTCCTCCTTTTTTTGGAAGTCGGTAGAAAACTAATCGAACCGTAAACAGCAAGCTGAACTTTTATTACATGGCCTCGTTTATTCATTCTTATCAGCATATTATCATATAAATTATGGATATTAATAGGCTATTCTCAAAAAAAAAAAATGTTTTACAATGACCTTGTTTTGTTTATAGCTGGATTCCTACACCTAGTGTTCCCCAATCTAGTTAAAGACACAGTATGGGAGCTGTTCTATTCCACTGTTGGGCAGCATACCTCAGTCGGGAACTATTGGAATGATCCTTTCCATCAGAGTTTGTTCGAGACCTACAGTGTGTATCTGCCTTACATCAATAATATGATTGAGTGAGTATCATCAAAACAGTATTAAAAAGAACTGATTCTGTAAGGGAATTTTTGTTTACATTACACATAACAATTATCACATAACACATCAATTACCTTATAATGTAAAAAAATATCTACTCAAGTTTCTTTGATAACTTTGTAAACTTATTTTAAACTATCAAGAAGAGCAAATGTCAAAAAGACCTTTATTAATGAATAATAAGATTACTTATGAAAAGTACATAAAGTAATGAAATACAAATTAATTTCTTTAATATGTAATTTTTTGGTAAACTGATATTGATTCATCAACAGAGAACTTGCGCTTGGGCTATATTATTGTATTTTTGCATTTGATGATTTTTATGCTATTGTATTTTGCTAAGTATGTTTGGAAATTTAGCCTCTAAGGGGGTGAAACGAGTGAAGCCGCTGACCGGTCAGCTAGTGATGCCTCTCTTCTAAGGAACCTGGTTTACTTACACTAAATTACTTGAATAAAATACCAATATCTATTAGTTTTTTTATGCAATTAAGCCAAATTTATTATCTATAATTACTGTAATAAGTATAATATTTATTATTATTAAAATATAATATTAATTATTATTAAAAAAATACTCGTAACATGATTTAGTGATTACAAGTACTTATTTAGTTATTTCGACTGAGTTGGTCTTTATAACTAAACTAGATAACCCGCCAGCGGCTTCGCTCGCTTAGTATTGGTGTAGTGCTAGTATTGCCGTTTTGGATACTCGAGGTAATGGGTTCGATACCCGGGTTGGACAGTTATTGGGTTTTTCTGAGAAAGATTTTCTCAATAACATTCCGGAGACTGGAACAGTGCCCCGTAGATGGCAATAGGCTCGCCCCCTATTACACGATCACATGGCCAAAAACATATGGCGAAACGTAGGCGTTAAAAACACCGCTGCTTACCCCTTTGAGGATTATATAGGCAAAAGTATCGATTCACTCAAGACCGCTAGACTGATGTTACCGCCCCGCGGTTTCATCTCCGTAGTGATGAATGGTGATGATGAGGAAAAGTATCCTATTAAAATACTGCTGCGTACCCCTTCGAGGATATATAGGCGAAACCATTCGTTATGTTCTGTTTAAGAACATGCCGACTCTATCGCCGAGCACGTCTAGTGTATCGAGCTGTCAAAGTCATTGTGTGCTTTTGACTATGCTATCAGAAACTGACACATCTTTGATAGAACTCTAGTGACAGAAAATAAGTCATCATTACGATCTAGACTTAGGCGGAGATCATTTTGTCTATGCTTTGCCCTAGTATATAAGGCTTTTTCACCCGCGCGATGATGGATGTTGATGATGATGAAAAGTAGCCTATCTGCTATTCCAAACTATATCTATCACTGTGCCGAATTTCAACCAGATCCGTTTAGCCGTTCTGCTGTGATTGAGTAACAAACATTCCATCTAAACTTTCACATTTATAATATTAGTGGGATGAAACGCAATTGGTAGTCTTTAAAACTCGGATAATGTTCAATAGCTACTGTCTACTAAATTCAGCTACACTGACAGGCGGTTCCATGGTGTAACGGTTAGCACTCTGGACTCTGAATCCAGCGATCCGAGTTCAAATCTCGGTGGAACCTGTACTTTTTGTACACAAGTTTTTACTGTTTTGCTTTTTTTGTCTAAGTTATTTATTCTATTTATTGAATAATCATACATAATATTACAAACCCTCACGCTGTGATATTAGTTAGATAAAATTTATATGTAAACAAATATTTTTAACAAGTCCTACCAAGTGTATTGAAATTACAATTTAAAAACAAATATTGACTAAAAATATACGCAATACGCGTTTGACATTCACTCAGAAATACGGTTACGCATATTAGGTATGTATTTCTTTGGTCTTGACATTATTTACTTGAATAAGACGTTGACGACCCACCGCACTATTGTCAATAACCTAGCTACATTTTGGTATATCATAAGTATTAATGTAACAATGATATTTTATCGCGCAAACGTATTTCATTGTTATCCAGTTCTGAGCCATATATAAAGTTTCATATCTACATTTGAACTTGAATTTATTGAACAGACAAACATACGGACAAGGCAGCGAGTCTTTAAACACGTATGGCAAAACAAGTAAATATTTAAAAAATACACGAATCTGACTTACTTGACAATACTGACATGCTACCTCTACGAGTTTTTCGGAAACGGTACAAGCACGAGCCCCATCTAATATTAAGTGGTTACCTCTCTACCTACCTCAAGAACAGATGCATTCACTCACAAGTGACGAACTGCACTGACGAACCCTGAGACATTAGGTTGTTAAGTTTCATGTGCCTGTAATTTCGCCGTCACCCATACCATTCTAACCAGAACACAGTATTGCGAACATTACTGCTTCACGGTTGAAATTGGTATGGCGGCAGTACCTAGTTACTACCCCGGACGAACTACGAACGGGTTATAAGTGTCTAGTGAGACAGTAAGTGTACTGTGGAAAAAGTGAAAAAAGATAAAGTTTATCTTCTTAATACATATCACTTTTTTATATTATTGAGCATAACTCGGCAGTTTTTTTTTACCTATTGTGATGAAATTTTAATAAGACCAACTTGGAGCCATACCATAGTCAACAATAAATACTTTTTGGTGAACATACATGAAAAAGCACATGAAGTCATAAAAAGCCCTTCAATGAAGTCGCTTGCTAACACGATGTGCATCATCATCATCAGCCTGTAGCAGTCCACTGCTGGACATAGGCCTCTCCAATTGCACGCCACTTAGGTCTATCTTGGGCTTCTCGCATCCAGTTTTTGCCAGCCGTCAAACGTAGAGTAGGCACGGTGGAGTGACGATATGCGCAAGACGATGTGCATACCACAAAACAAAACAAAGCAACACGTAATGCGCGCAAAAAAAGATACGCAATCATAATACTCATTTGGCATTCACCCAGATTAATGTGACCCGCGCGAAAGGTCATATGTGTGAGACGTCATAGATAATAAATCAATGTCGTTTGGTATCAAGGAGAAATAACATGTGTTATTGCTTTATCCATTGGCGATAACAAAATAATATGCGATT
Organism: Selenia dentaria; assembly: GCA_917880725.1. Taxonomy (NCBI): domain Eukaryota; kingdom Metazoa; phylum Arthropoda; class Insecta; order Lepidoptera; family Geometridae; genus Selenia; species Selenia dentaria. Next base: position 7,350,143 of record OU862882.1, on the reverse strand, counting down.
TACGTCATAAAAACTTATCGCACTTACCACACCAATATTATAAAACATACATATAAACATGAACTAGCTGCGCCCCACTGATTTACCTGCGTGATCAGACTCAGTTCCTGTATGTCGAGCGAACTATGGTCAGCACTCGCCATTGAATCGGTTATGCTACAACAGCATATGCCACAAGCTATACAAGATATTTTCAACGCATCGGTCAAAAGTATAAAAAAATGTTATAGTTAATGTTTTTTTCTTCTCTTTGCGATGTTTATGGTAACTATAGTAATTACATAAAATTATTGTATTTTTGGGTATGGACTATTTATACGCATGCTGTGTTCGCACCAAGTAGGGCATTCAGCAATTCTTGTTTATTTAATGTTAATCTCTGTCTCTTATGTTGTTGAAACGTCCAGTTTGCGAACCTACTTAAAAAAAAAAAGTCTAGTCTTTTCTAAACTACATGTGCGTGCATCGGTACTGCCATGATAATTTAACTTAAATTAAAATTATTCAAAAATAGTTAATTATTAAGAAATTTTAAGTAAATGATAATTAAAACTTAATGCGTTACTTCCACGCGGCGCGATAATTCGACTGACGAGTCAAGGCGTAGTTTCGTTGTACGTGTTGTATGTAATTATGTTACGCCGAGGCGTAGTTTTACCCGGCCTCACTTCTCTGTTCACAACATTCTGTGTTGACTTATTTATTTTGTCTGAACCTGCGTGGTGATGGATGATGATGGACCGAGCGAGAGTCTCTGCAACAGCTTGGGCAAAAATGCTTTCGTATGTCCGGAGGCTGTTTTCTACAGGTCGCATTTCCCAACCGATTCTAGTGAAATTTTGTGAGCAGGTTCGATAATTGTATAGATTTTTTTTACAGTTCAATTTTAGGATTATTTTCGAAATAAAATTAATTTCATAGTTTTTTTAGGATCCTAAAATAAAACTAGATGGCGTTGGCAATTTAAGGTGTGCGGTGAATATTTATTTATATGTATAAAAGAAGATGTCCTGACTGACTGACTGACTGACTGACAGACAACGCACAGCCTAAACCACTGATCGTAGAGACTTGAAATTTGGAGGTGTATTGTCCTTGATGCGTAGAGGTGTACTAAGAATGGGGTTTTCTAAATTCTACCCCTAATGGGGTCAAAAAGGGGTGAAAACGTTTGAAAGTCCTTTGTTTTTTAACTTATAGTTGTGAAAATTTGTATTTGGAGGTCATTCAAAATAAAAAAATGTTGTACTCATTTTCTTGGATAGTGGTGGTTTAAGAGGGTGAAATGGAGGGGTGAAAGTTTTTGTTTTTGAACATACATTGGTGAAAATTAGCATTTGGACAGTTTAAAGTGATGATTTCAATATTTAATGACAGAAAGGGGTGGGGGGAATTAATGTGAATTTTGGAGCTACAGTGATGAAAATTGATAACTGGAAAGGTAATTTAATTTAAATATAGTGATGCTTTCAACATTTTTGTCATGGATGACTTAAGGGGGTAACACGAGGGATGTTAAAACTACTACATATTATAAACTGTAGAGGTGAAATTTCTGTACAATGAAGAATATGCTAAAAACCGAGTCATAGTCGAGATGTAAGGAGTGAAAACTAAGTTCAAATTGTTTGTTTCTCTGTATGTTTGTCTGTCTGTTTGTACGGGCTAATATCCGAAACGACTGGACCGATTTAAATGAAATTTCGTATGGTGGTAGCTTATATCCCTGATCAACATATAGGATACTTTTGATCACGGTAAATTAAAGAGTTCTCGTGGGATAATAAAAAATCTGTAATTACCGTATCCCGCGAGGCCACGCGAGCGAAGTCGCTGGCGGGTCAGCTAGTTCAATGTAAGCTATTCAAAGACTAATCGCGAGGTCTATAGCTCACAGAGTCACTAGTTTTTATACCTAAACAACCCCTGTATTAGTGCGAATAAAAAGCTTAAAAATAACTAATAACAGTTTTAGCGAATGTAGCGAACACCATTTTGTACGAGTATAAAAGATGTGAAAATTTGTATGTATCGAAGTTTTTTACTCAATCATGCTAAAAGACTAAACGGATTTGCATCAAACTCGTGATATCAATTAAACAATAAAATAATAAAAAATATATCTCCACAAAGTTAAATTGTTTGTGCTTCGGCCTTAGGTCCTGTTTTATCATTTAATGTCATCATAATCAGCCCATTATGTCCCCACTGCTGGGACTCGAGCCTTCCTCTCAGAGAGAGGAGTTGGGCCACAGTTCACCTTGCACCAGCTTGGTGGATATTAATGTATTAATGCGGAGGTTTACTGTCATAATGGAAATTATATACTTAACACTTGTTCTGTAAAACTCCAGGTCAGCGAAATCCAACGACTTCAAGAACAATCTGCTCAGGCTAAAACGGCTGGTTCTCATTGGAGGTCCCAACGATGACGTCATTACTCCATGGCAGAGCAGGTAATATATATACACATATTAGCTGCGCGCCGCGTGGTTACACCTGCGTGGTGATGGATGATGATGATGTATGGAATGTGTTAATCCAGCGCCTCATCTACCTCCATACCGAATTTCATCAAAATTCGTTCAGCCGTTCATGCGTAAAGTAGCAACAAACATACAAACACACTTAAAACTTAAACACTCACTAATATAAGGTACACATATTTAGAAACAGTAGAACTCGTTAACAAGTTCGTCCGGGGATGTTCTGCCTCTATACCTATTTCTACCGGCAAGCAGTAATGTTCGCATTACTGTGTTCTCGTTTGAAGAGTATAGGTGCCGGTGAAATTACAGGCATATGAGGTTACAGCTTAACATCAGGTGGGCATGGTGCTTGTTCCGATTTCTAATAACAAAAAAACGCATCTTTAAATATGTTGGTAGAGGTGAAAACGACACCCACATTTCGTCATTACTGTTTATGGTCCTATCACAGAAGAATTCCCACATGTATGTAATATGAGCGGGTCTATTGTCATGCTAGCCCTTACTCGGTTTGTGACAGCCAAGTGGGAGGATATAGCATCATCAATCCACCACGTTCCCACTGCGTGTGTCTGCAAGGGGTACCACAAAGACAAACACTTGCAGAAAAAACCTAGTATGTAACAAACAGTGCCATTACGTACCTCAGTTGCAATCAAATGTAGGTTGAAATTTAAATAAAATGTATGTCAATTTTGTCGGCTCCAGTCAGCAACTTACTAACATTCCTGCTTACTGGAGTTGTCAAAACGGACATAGCGCCGCCATTTTTAAAGATTTCAATCAACATTTAATTGCACCTGAGATACATAATAGCAAATGTATTGAGATAGGCGTCACTTTGCGGAAATCCATTGTGACACTTCTGCTAAAAAACTCCCTCCCTCCCGCATAAATTGCAAATAAAAATTCACCATCATCATCAGCCGTAGGATGTCCACTGCTGAACATACGCCTCCCCCATAATTTTCCAAAAGGACCGGTTGGAAGTGGCCTGCATCCAATGTCGTCCTGCGACCTTTATCAGGTCGTCTGTCTACCGTGTCGGTGGACGACCTACGCTGCGCTTGCCGTTCCGTGGTCTCCACTCCAAAACCTTCCGACCCCATAGGCCATCTGTGCTGCGTGCTATGTGCCCTGCCCACTGCCACTTTAACTGGCTAATCTTCTGGGCTATGTCGGTGACTTTCGTTCTTCTACGGATCTCCTCATTTCTGATTCGATCACGTAGAGAAACCCTGAGCATAGCCGTCTTCATAGCTCGTTGTGCGACTTTGACCTTGCTTATGAGGCCCATATTAAGAGATTGGCCTCTTTCTCGAAGTTGGACCTGCCTAGTCTGAATGTCGGTCCTAGGTAGATGTATTCGTCAACAACTTCGAGGACTGAGTTCCCAACTGATATTGGGGTAGGCACAACATGGGCATTAGACATAATTTTCGACTTGTCCATGTTGGGAAATTCGATGGAGGCCTTCGAGCATTTTGTTGAGGTCTTCCATGTATTCTACCATGACTACAATTTATGAATGATATTTAAAGTGTTTTTTCTCATCTTACAGTCAATTCGGGTACTACAACACGAATAACGAAACAGTGATCGAGATGAAATCCCAAGACATCTACTTGTCGGATCGCATCGGCCTGCGAACGTTGGACGAGAGCGGACGACTTCACGTGCTGACTGTACCCGGGGTGAACCATTTCAACTGGCATATGAACGTCTCCATCGTCGACGATTATTTATTACCATACTTAGATTAAATAATCGGATAGCAATATCGGCCCCTTGTTGCTAACCGTACTTTTTTCAAGCAATTCACTTATGTGGATGGTGGGAAAAATGCCCAACAATTGGCTGTGGTTGATTTTGTTTCATATTCGTGGATGTGTGTTTCTTCTAGTTTGACGTGTAATAGTGGTGGATTTATTAACCGTTATGTGTTCGTAATGGTGCACGAATGTAAGCAAAGTGTACAAAATCATAAAACATATTGCTACTTACTGGATGAAACACGTGGTAATTATTAAAAAAGTAAAAATAAAAATTTAAAAAGCGCTTAAAATCATAAAACTTTTGTATCTTAGAAAGTTTTAGTAATGCATCTCATTACTAGAACGGATTTAGACAGGGCAGTGACTTATGTGACTGTGACCTGACTTAACTGCTTAATTGGAAAATGAACTTGACGTAACTATAAATATTTACTTAAGTAACTTGAGAAATGGCAAATGTACAGAAGTACGAGACCCAATACAAAGAAACAAAATCATTTATGACAGGCATAAAACATCAGCAGAGCTATTATGTATCTCAGTTGCTAACAAATGTTGATTAAAATCGCGAAAAATGGCCGCTCTATGTAATTTTTTGACAAATCCAGTAAGCCAAAATGTTAGTATGTAAAGACTGGAGCTGACAAAAGTGACGTAGCGCTCCATTTTTTTCGATTACAATCAATATTTGTATCTGAGATACATAATAGCCCTATCGTCACACCAAAAGTAAAAAAGAAACAAAACAAAAACACCTTGCAAACAATAAACAATATGGAAGTGCCTTAAGTGACAAGCTAATTAAAAAGACTATATAGTAAACTAGCCGGCTAATTCAAAATCCAGGTATCCAATTTTGCTTTGCTTGGCCTGAAGGTGTATAGAGACCAAATTCAACTAAAAACATCCTGTCTAAAACAGATTTTACAAATGTTATGGTGGTAAATAGGTACGATATCGGAGAAAAAGGGAAAATTCACAAAAAAAAGTAAAAAAAAATTGGTGTGTCTGGGATTTTTTTTGGCCAACTTGTATTCTCCAAGTGGGCCCCCGAACACGCTCATTTGGTATGTCGGTCCCTCTACCAAACACCCTGTATATAATATATATCTGTAGTGGCAGCTAATCTTAAGTTCAACTAATATTCGAACCAATGGCCATGGCAGGCCAATTCTATAAAGATGCAAGTGGTATTTATTCGACCAATGGGGTCGAATTCAATGTCTAATCAGTCCTGGCTCCCAGTTCACCTCTTAATTACTAGGTCCCGTCGTATCATATATAATAATTAACTGGTAGTTCCGCGAAGAGTAGACCTCGCGAGCACAGTCTTATCAGCGGCAATATTTCGCAGTCTAAGGTCTGCAGGTCATTGAAATTTAGATTTTTTACAAATATTTATTTCTCTGATCTAGTATTTTGCTAAAATTTTATATGTTTGGTACTTACCAAACAGGTACTTACCAAATATTATCAAAATCGACCAGTTTTTTAACTTCAAACTCTGTTATCTCGGCAACCACTTGACCAATTATGCTCATATTCGAATTTCCTCTTTAAACTTGTTGTTGTCTTTAAATACCTAATGTGTGTACGAGATCAGGCGGTAAATAGCGCCGCAACAAACTTTTCCCCTTATTAGGAAAACTACTCTCCCACTCAAAAATCGCCGACGACAAAAATATATTGAATAGTAAAACATGCATATCAAGTTTAGTCAAGATTGGTTGGAAAATGCGACCTGTACAGGAGGACCAAAACACAACCTAACAAACATACGTACTGATGAAAGTCAGTTTAGCCAGTTAAAGCAGAGACGCTTCGCTCGTTTCGCTTGCTCAGTACCCGCCAATACCCGTGAGTCCTATATGATAACATTTCGTACAACTGCCGCTTGCACTTTAACGGGTGCCAGACAATCACTTTGACTGTTGTTATATTATTCTTTGCATCGTGAACGACTATTTATATCCTTATTTTAGTAAAAGCAATTGTCACTCAATACGTTTGTCGATAAATATGCTCTATCTCTGTCTTACATTGAAAGTTGATAGAGATAGCATAACTTATACGATGACGTATCACTAAATACGTTAAGAGGATTGCATAGCTAGTACTTGCTTAAAGAGAAAACTCTTTTCTACCACATTGTCCGATTTCAGTGATTTTTTTTTCATGGAATCATGGCATTGTTTACTATGCCCGTACGTTTGGATTTTTTCAGTATTTCAAAGTACTATAAATTTCCTTTTAGAACTTTAAAAAACTGAAAAAAACAAATCGTACGGGCATAGTAAACAATGCCATGATTCCATAAAAAATCACTGAAATCGGACAATGTTAAGAGGTAGAAAAGAGTTTTCTCTTTTAGCATGGAAAGTACTAGCTATGCAATCCTCTTAAGCACTAAACATGTTGCTCAATAATGTTAAGTGGTGATTTTGTTTCAACCAACTTCAAGCACAAGCACAGACATACGAGGGTGAATCAAAAAATTCTTGGAATCAATATTAAAAAATGCAAAGATTTAAATAATAATATTTTATTTTTCTACATAATCTCCCTCCAATGCAATGCATTTAGAATAACGCGTTTCTAACTTCCTTATTCCTTGTGAAAAAAAATTATTTTCTTGACTCTCGAAAAAGTCCTCTACGGCAGCTATAACCGCGTCATTATCGTGAAATTTTGTTCCACGTATTTCCTCTTTTAATTTTGGAAATAAGTGAAAATCACTTGGGGCTAAGTCCGGAGAATATGGTGGGTGGTCAAGGAGATTGAAGCCAGCACAGCGGATTGCGTTGAGCGCAACTTCCGATCGATGAGCAGGAGCGTTATCTTGAAGGAACAACACGCCCAACGACAGTTTTCCACGACGTTTTTCTTTAATCGCTTCACGCACTTTCGGGATTAAATTTGCATAATAGGGTCCAGTAATCGTCTGGCCTTTTGGCATGTAATCAATAAAAAGGATTCCTTCACTATCCCAGAAAACAGAGGCCATAACTTTGCCAGCGGTAGGAGCAACTCGAAATTTCTTAATGGATGGAGAGGATGGTCGTTTCCAAGACATGCTTTGTCTTTTAGTTTCAGGATCAAAATGGTGGACCCACGTTTCATCCATGGTGACAAGACGACGGCAAAAATTATCCGAATCACGCTGGAACATTTCGAGATTACGCTTGGAAATTTCCAAACGTCGCTTTTTGTTTTCGTCGGTTAACATTCGTGGCACCCATCTTGCAGACACTTTTTTGAACCCCAGTGAATCAATTAAAATGGATTGAACGCTACCAAAAGATATCTTTAGGATCTCAGCTATATGTTTTATAGTCATTCTTCTGTCTTCCAAAACCAGATTCTCAACCTTTTTGACATTTTCTTCTGTAACGGAGGTTGAAGGCCGCCCAGAACGCGGGTCATCTTTACAGCTTGATCTACCTCTTTTAAATTCAGCCACCCAGTACGCAACCGTAGAATAGGGTACAGCATCACCCCCTAATGTCTGCTGAATGTCCAAAAAAATTTCCTTCGTAGACATTTTTTTTCAAACTGAGATATTTTATCACCGCACGTAACTCACTTTTATCCATAATTTTGACTTTTTAGCAACACGTTGCACAAAAAATTTTATTACATGCGAACGAACTGACAAAAACAAGTGACAGTCTGCATAAATATAGTGTGATAGACACTCTTTAATTTGAATATCGAACTTGATCCAAAAAGGATTCATATATATGCACTTCTAAGAACTTTTTGATTCACCCTCGTACATGCAAAGAAGTTTTGATTTTGGTCGTATTTAGCGAGACGGTTTGGCCCTAGAGTTATGAGATTAGACCCTAAAGTTCCTAAACAATATTAGGTAAAATGTATATGTTAAACACTTGTACCATCTCCAATAGATTCAAATGTATCTCAGTTATATTAGAATACTGCTGTATTCGGTTAGAATTAAATCGGCACTAAACGAAAGTATCTATGCTAAGAAAAATATGTTATTAAAACTTTTTAACAAATTTCACGAATAACAAAAATGCATATATGTATCTGAATTCACAATTAATCCGGTAATGCGTAATACAATAGATAATAATAGATTTTAAAATAAGATAATAGTGAAACTTAGCGTAGTATAGCTGAATAAGTTCCTATATGTTCTCATTTTCCTAATAATTATTGCTTTAGTCTTGAAGATGGTAATATTTAAATTATACAGCACGCTACGGCCGGAGTGGAACGCTAAACCGCCATTTTGAAGTGTTAGGCAATGATAAAAGATAAATCAATAAAATTATCAATCAGTCAATCAGCACCTTTAGCTCAGTTGTTAGTGAGGCTGCTTTCGAAGCTCGGTGTGCGAGGTTTGATCTTAGATCGGAGCGAATATTTGTATTATGAGCAGGAATGTTTGTTCCTGGCAGGCCAATTACGTATATCAATTGCAATCAAATGATTGTAATCTAAAATAATAAATACTAACATTTCTGCTTACTGGGCAGCGTACAGCCGGTTCACGACACCTCTAGGCCAAAATTTGATCGGATCAAGGTTTGATCACGCCTGTTTCACGACACCCTGTTAGAACAAATTTTGTCCCGACTGCCCAACATTTTTCTACCTTTTGAGAGATCCAAATCGTGGTCGGCTGTCAAAAGTGACAGTGTTGACAGTGACAAGTGTTTTATTGAACTTGACGACGAATGAACAGGTTTTTATTGGTACTAAACTAGAGGAACCTAATTACATTTCATTGACAGTCATTAAAATTCTCAAGTTAATTTGTATCCACCATTAAAAATAAATTTACATCAAGTCGAAACAAAAGCAAAAGAATGTTTAAGGAATATTTTATGTCAAACTAGTTTTTTACAGATAATGTTAAAGGGACGTTCGAGCAACGCTCGATCAAATATTGGCTAAAATCATTTTGGTATAAAGCTTGCTGGCACGCAGCCTTGCAGTTGTCAAAAATCATGTAAAGCCGCCATTTTTCAAGATTTCAACCTAGACTTGATTGCAACTGAGATACATAATTGCCCAGTAGCTGGTCTTAAATGTTGTGAGGTATTAAGAGGATTGCATAGCTAGTACTTTCCATACTAAAATAAATAACTCTTTTCTACTTCTTAACATTGTCCGAATTCAGTGTTTTTTTTCATGTAATCATCACATTGTTTACTATGCCCTTACGTTTGGATTTATTCAGGTTTTTTAAGTTCTAACAATGGAAATTTATATTACTTTGAAATACTGAAAAAATCAAAACGTACGGGCATAGTAAACAATGTGATTACACGAAAAAAATATCACTGAAATCGGACAATGTTGCGAGGTAGAAAAAAGTTATTTCTTTTAGTATGGAAAGTACTAGCTATGCAATCCTCTTAATGTGTGTGTCTCCTGCGACACATTTACTTTTTTTGAACATATGACAGAAATTGTTTAATCAACGTTTGTAAAAGATAATCAATCAGGTATATTTCCAAAGTAAATTGATTGAATCAGCCACACACAACACTTAATTTTATCTTATTCAATTCCCAACCAATCAACTCTAAAATATAGTAGTGTAATTAAGCTTAGATTATTTATATTGGATTCTCATATACAGTGATATTTCAAAGAAACTCATTAAAAAGATTATGAATAAAAAAATAGATATTAAGTAAATCATTATTTATGCTTTTAAAAAAGTGTATTTTTTTTAATATTGTATATAAATTCTGCTTCTGGAAATATTTACTTTACTGTACATGTGTAGATAGATAATTTATTGTATGCACAAAGGAAAATAAATTTTAATTTAGTGGGAATAAGCCCACTAAATTAAAATTAATTTCATTCAAAATTAAAATCATAAGATTTGGAAACGTCCTCGTACAGTCGCGTTCAATACTTAATATGTTTATATTCCACAAAGTCCCAAACCAATAACAAACAATACTAAATTTCTTAAAAATGTACGAATTAGAATTATGTTAAGCAGTAGCATAATATTAATAACATTATTTTATAGTAATATTTTACTTGTTTAGTTATAAGGGTGGCTTTATATTAAAACCCTTTATAAGAAAAGAAAAAAATGAGTAAGATTTTCCTACATTTTTATGACATTAAGCGCAGACTACACCGCCAGCTAGTGAGTAGGGGGAAGGGGCTAACGAGCAGAGCAAGGAGAGACTAGAGAGAATAGCGAGCTAAACTATGTGGCTTCACACCGAATCTACGGACGGACAGACGGGCGAAAGGTGCGTTTAGTGATCAGTTCTTCACTTATATTATCTTTTTCTTTACATTTTGAGCTAAATCATCATCTGAACTTTCGTCGAGCTGAATGAACGATACTTCGAGCTAAGCTACGCTAATGAGGAGAACGAACAACATCGCATCGTCGGATATTTCGTTCGCATCGTTTGTACCGATGATGTAGCTTATCTCTATAGTTCAGGGCGCGAACTGAAGTATGAAAAAAGGTGAAACAAAGTTCGCTCGACTCTCTTGCTCGCTAGATGGAGGTGTGGGGTGCGCTTTAGAAACACTTGAAAATTATAGAATGTATATCTTGAAATTTTTCTCTCTATAAATTTCAATGTTTGAGATCACTAAAGCAGGCGTTAGTACTTTAAAAAAAAAGAAAAAAATAATACCATAAAAAAATAATTACTTATTGCAGGCGACTGTACGAGTCTAAAATCTTATATTTTTCTACCAGCGGGGTTTGAACTGGTAAGGACAATGATATTTAATTTTATACAAATGTAGTAGACTAACTTAGTTATTAAGTTTTATAGATAGTATTTTTGTTAGAAGCCGTCTTGCTCGGCAGTGCCAAACATTCTGCCGGGAAGCAGTAGTGTGCAATTGTTACGGCGTAAAGGAAATATACCTTCTTAAAATACAATCAAGTGACGAAGTCCCGCTAGATGATAAGTACTTCGTCTGCCCATAACAGTAGTAGTGTCACCCACAGCCTTGAGACGTTGTTTTTGAGTCGCGTTGGTCCAGTAAATTAACTTGCCACACTACCCTAATATTGTGTGTTACCCTACTCGTAAGTGCAATATTGTTTCTCGGTGGATAGCGGTTTTTACATAAGTATTTTTGCAGAAAATTAATGTATTTGCATTAACCTATTTAATAACCCAAAGAACATTATCATACTTTTTTTATTATATAAAATTATTCCAAATACAATTTATGAATATAACATGTGCAAATTAGAAACAATTAAGTTATTACAGTAATAGTAAATTGTTAATAATTAATTTTATTATTTATGCATGACATTTAATAATATAATGAAAACTGGTCCCCGCCCGGTAGCACAGTTGGTAGTGCTCTTGCCTTCGAAGCGCGGAGTGAAACAAGTTCGATCCCTGCCGGAACAAATATTTTTATGATGAGCAGAAATGTTTGCTCTCGGGTCTCGGGGGTTTGTGATTTGTGTAAAATATCTGTGTTAGTTCAAAATAATCACTTGCTATTATTGTAGTAGGTAATTTAGTGTAGTTCTTGCATTATACATTTTATATGCCCATGAATTTGTTTTATTTACTTTGCAGGCATCTGCAGTGGACGTCCTACGGCTAAGATGATGACTTTGCAGATATCATCATCATCTCAGCCGTAGGACGTCCACTGCTGAACATATGCCTCCCCCATGATTTTCCAAAAGGACCGGTTGGAAGCGGCCTGCATCCAACGTCGTCCTGCGACCTTCCTCAGGTCGTCTGTCCACCGTCTCGGTGGACGACCTACGCTGCGCTTGCCGGTCCGTGGTCTCCACTCCAGAACCTTTCGGCCCCATCGGCCATCTGTTCTGCGTGCTATGTGCCCTGCCCACTGCCACTTCAACTGGCTAATCTTCTGAGCTATGTCGGTGACTTTCGTTCTTCTACGGATCTCCTCATTTCTGATTCGATCACGTAGAGAAACCCCGAGCATAGCCCTCTCCATAGCTCGTTGTGCGACTTTGAGCTTATCTATGAGGCCCATAGTAAGAGACCACGTTTCAGTGCCATAAGTCATCACTGGTAACACACATTGGTCGAAGACTCGTGTCTTGAGGCACTGAGGTATTTTTGACGAGAAGACTTCGCGAAGTTTCCGGATCGCTACCCAGCCGAGTTGGATTCGACGATTGACCTCTTTCTCGAAGTTGGACCTGCCTAGTTTGACTGTCTGTCCCAGGTAGATGTACTCGTCAACAACTTCGAGAACTGAGTTCCCAACTGATATTGGGGTAGGTACAACATGGGCATTAGACATAATTTTCGTCTTATCCATGTTCATCTTAAGACCTACCCGTTGGGAAACTCGATGGAGGCCTTCGAGCATTGTACTGAGGTCTTCCATGGATTCTGCCATGAATACAATATCGTCGGCAAATCGAAGGTGAGTGATGTATTCGCCGTTAATATTGATGCCAAGTCCTTGCCATTCCAGAAGCTTGAAGGCGTCTTCCAATGTAGCGGTGAACAGTTTCGGAGATATAACGTCTCCCTGTCTCACGCCTCTTTGCAATGGAATTGCCTTCGAACTCTGCTCCTGTACTCGGACTGACATGTAGGCGTTTTGGTACAAAAACTTCAGCACTTCAATATACCGATAGTCAATACGGCACCGCTGGATAGACTCAAGCACTGCCCACGTCTCGATCGAATCAAAGGCTTTCTCATAGTCCACAAACGCTAAACAAAGAGGCAAGTTATACTCTTCGGTCTTCTGTATAACTTGCCGTAGCGTGTGGATGTGATCTATTGTAGTATAGCCTTTTCGGAAACCGGCTTTTTTCCGCTCTATCGTCTCTTTAATACGGTTTGTATTAAAGATCCGGATGTCGTGTCGCAAAGACTTCCATATTCGTATATTGAGCAGCCTATATGCTTTAGCATCATCCGAAGACTGCAGTTTCAGTGAGCGTCGTTCAGCCATGAGGTTAAGGGTATCGTTGGAGAGTTTCTGTAGCCTATCTGTACGGTGGGGTTTAAAGTATTTGGAACCCACTGTATGGACAGTTTCTACTAACCTGTTATTGATCTCGTCCACTGAAGCGATGTTCTCAAGGCAATCGAAGTGATTGGATAGCTCAAGTTGAAAGCTCTCAGGGTCTTGAATACGGGCACGAGTGGGTCGGAGCGTACACTTCATCAGACGAGACCTCTCCAGTTCGACATTAATATTCACCGTGCCTCTTACCATTCGGTGATCACTACCGGTTTTAACCCTGTTGATCACGGAAACATCAGTGAATATTTGCCTTTTGGTGGTCACGTGGAACCATCGGGACTCAGCCAGGTCCATTTCCTGTGAGGTGGCTACTGAAAGAAAGAGTTCATCATAAAGAGTCCCTCTTTCTCCAGGAAGTCGGCCAACCTCTGTCCCCTACGGTTCCGTTGTCCATAGCCAAATTGCCCAACTTTCAACTCATCCTCGCTTCTCTTACCCAACTTCGCGTTGAAGTCCCCCATAACAACTAGAAAGTGCGTTTCAGAGGTATGTATGGCCCGACTAATGTCCTCATACATATCCTCCACCTCATAATCCGGGTGCGACTTCGTCGGTGCGTATACCTGAATGACCTTCAGCGAATATCGTTTGGATACTCTGAGTATTAGGTATACGACCCTATTGGAAACGCTATCGATCGTAACTATGTTGTTAGTAAGGGACTTGTGGACGAGAAAACCGACACCACTTTGGGACTGTTGGTCGCCCTCCCGGTAGTAGAGTAAGTTACCTGATTTTAGGGTTATCGTGTCCTCACCCGCTCTACGGACTTCAGATAACCCCACAATGTCCCAGTGTAACTTACTCATTTCTTCTTCCAGCTCATAAATCTTCTCGTCTGTCCTCATCGTGCGTATGTTATGTGTCACCAGGGCCAGTCGTCGTTGGGGGTGGTAGCCGGGCGTCTGCCGGGGATTCTTAGCACCCCCTGCCCCACCGTTACCGTGGCCGCTACCTTAGCCAGGAATAGCGTGGCTGCCGGGGACTGGGGGCCTGGTTCCTAATGTGTCCGTCATTGGGGGGATTTTGCCAATACTCGCCACGCTTGGCAGGCGGGTTGGCGAGCGCAGTTTTGGGGTTTTAATAATGGGAAGGTGCTGCTGCCCACCTTCCGATTGTTATCCCTTAGCAGATTTTTACGCACCCACGGGTAGAGTTGGGGGGGGGGGGGGGGGGGGTACTATTCTAAGCCGGTACCCCACGGCCCAACTCATTTTGCAGATATATGAGTTGTTAAATTAAATCATCGTGAAACTAGCACCCTAAAAATTAAAAAAAAAACCAAGTGTTTTACCAAAAACGGGGAAACTCGGAACCAAAATCGGAAATATTCTTGTTTTTCAATGTTTCAACTGGTTGGCTGCATTACGCAGTTGGTTGCAAATCTGCCTTCTGAGGCCGTAGCACAAACAATTTGTGAAAAAGTATTCCTATCGTAAGCTTCACCGCGTCACGCTTCGGCGTTCAAACTATGACTTGTATGTGTCACAGTTGCCCTAGATACATGACAGTTTGTACTATTTCGTTACGCTTGCGCAGTTATTCGTGCTAGGCGCACTGAGCCGTTGGTTCCGGGTTCGATCCCCGGACAGCTTAAACATTTGTGTGCATGAACATGTCTGCATGACCTGTGTCTGGGGGTGTACATACGTATGTATATCAGTCATCAGCTTACCACAATACAGGCTCTGCCTAGTTTGGGATCTGAAAACCTATCGTCCCATATTATTATAAGCTAAAATTAGACTATTAAAAAGGAGAAGTATGTTTTACAGCTTACTAAAGTAATAAAATGTTAGATATTGATTTTTCAAATTAATATTGCGCCTTAAAAAAGGCATCCTCGAAATAATCAATATTTTATTTGAAATAAAAAGGCTTTTATTTTCAACTTGGGCTTCAAGCGGGAAAATATTTTTGTTTAGATTCGAGACCGGGAGTTTGTGTTCATTTTGAATTATTTCTTTTACGGACTAAATACTAACTGCCTTACTTTTATGCGATGATTAACTTTAAATGAGGTTATTTATAGTAATTGGCGCACAGCAACACTGCGCCGTACTAAATAACGCTGAAAGCTATTATTCTGCTCAACGCCTTGATTGCTCAGGAATCAGAATTAGACTTGTTTGTTCTACACTAAAAGAATTATGTATATCTGTGCAAATTTATTTAGCAAGTTGATAATTAGAATATTATTATATGCAAATTCTAATTGTTGGCTGGCTGCGTTGAACACTGAACACTTCCCAATATATAGTATTATCTATGCTGAACACTGGAGTTATATAATTTTTTAGGAGTTTATACATATAATAAATAAATAATTAAAAAAGTAACGCCCTATATCTCGAAACTACTTAGGTATCCTCTGATACTGAAATTTGGAAGGTGGTCTATGGTGAGAAGATATTTGTTTCTTAGAAGCGAATAACCGATTAACGGTATTGATGTTTGTAAATCCTTTAAATATGAACCTAGAGACACCGAGATCTGGATATTGTCACGGAAACGCGAGGCGGGCGTAGCCGCGCGCGGCATCGCTAGTCTAGTCATATTGTTCACACCTATGTGGCTAATACTTAGATTGGGTAGTGCTTTACGGAATCTAAAAACTAATAAAATATAACTGAGATAGTTTTGTTTTAATGAATGTGTAAATTGCAGGATGGAGATAAACCAGTTAGAACAGAGGAAGATTATTTATTATTTCTATATATAGGTAGGTCTGTTCGGTACAATGGTTGCAGTCGTAAGAGAGCCCCTCCCCTCGACATTCACAGATAGTTTGATGTTGATCGTGGCGCCTTCGTCGCAGCGGATTCGATCGGAACTATTGATAAAGATAATTAAAATTATACATTTTATTAGTTCTGTATTAGTAAATTCATTACTTACATATAATATAAATAGTGAGGAAAAGGTGATGTAAAATTTATGATCACCGTAGTAGGTATACTAATGCCGTATATGTAGCGGGAAAAATCCCCTACCCAACAATGTCTATCAGTTATTTTGTTTTAATCCTTCGATTTGTGTTTCTTCTAGTTTTGGCGTGTAATAGTGGGGGATTATTAACCGTGACGTGTTCGTAATGGTGCCTGAGTGTGGGCAAAGTGATCAAAATCATGAAACGTCCTTTTTTATTTTACCGCGTCAATCACCTGAAAGTTTTAGTAATGCATCCACCGCAAATACTAGAACGGACTTAGACAGGACAGTGACTTATTGAGAGACTTATTTTTGTGACTGTGATTTGACTCTGAATTCTTGACATAGAAATCTAACATTCAAATCCAATTCAAATTAGTTTATTTCGCTTAAGTACATCATTATACATTGCGGCTCTATCTGCCAAACTGGACGTATAATACACCCGTATTTTGGTAGATAGTTCCTTCCCAATAATTACATTCATAATTTCGTACTTAGCATTACAAATTACATCAAATTACTACGTAAATTTTATTTTATCATAATCAAATTATTATTAGAATATTCAAATGTTAATTAAGGTAAATTAGATATCACAAATTATTACTAACTAAATAAAAGTTTACAAAGATACAATAAAATGCAATATGGAACTCGGATATTTATCAGTATTTATGAAGACTAATTTATTCATCCATAACATTGCCATTGAATGGCATTTATAAAATGCCAATTGCATATGTACGGACTTAGACAACAGACAATTGTACCTAAGGACTTAATATAATACATAGTTCAAAAGCCTTCGAAATTATTAAATAAAATTTATATAAAAGAAAGAGCAGGATAAAGTTAGATACAGCTGTTTTTTTAAATGAATAGGTACCAATAAATATAACGTCATTTGAGATGCCATGATAGTATCCACAGACATGTTTGTGCGTGTGTGTGTGTCTTTCTGTTATAAACAAGTAATGTAAGGGACACTCCCTTTATCCACGTTCATTACTAGAAATTCATAATCAGATGCAATAAAACAATATTAGTCGTAACCGTCTATTTAATAACCGATTATTTGACCTGTTATGGAAAAAAAAATAACCAAGAGGGTGTATTCAAAAGCTTGAAACCTTTATCGTAAGTGTTTGACTACCTGATGACCTGACCAAGACTACCTGCCTAAATAGCAATTTGTGAGAAAGCCAGATTTGTGAGTAGGCAGCAGAAACTTCAAACATGGTTGATGGTTAATTTTAAACATCTCTCTGCTCGTTCACTTTTTGGCTATTACTTATTTAGGAAAATAAATGGTCCATGGAATTCATGTATTTCTTTCAAATGTAAATTGTATACTGTAATTTGCAGTGTATTATTTTTTTAAATAATATTTATCTAAGTATGTCTATTTATTGATGTACAATAAACCTATCTCTCTGTCTCCAATATGCCTACATTATATTCTAGATGACCGATTGCCGCTTTGTCAGAAAGCAGAGATAAAAACTCAGCTTTAAAACAACCAGCACACGTTCACATCAGTATGAAACACAAGTTGTATTTCACAATTACTCGTCCCAAATAAAATTAGTAGATCGACGCAATACCAGAAATAACATGTAGGTACAAATATAAATTCTATAAATTGCTCCCCACACACTATCGATGTCAATCGCTTAAGTGGGACGTATTTTGGACTAGTGCGTTTTCTTAGTTTCTGAGCAATTATTGGTTTCTCATTAATATTGATTTAAATAGTCATAGTTTCAGTGCAAAAACATGGCTGGCTAAGATTAACTTTAAAGTGTTTTGAAAAACGGGAAAATACAAAACAAATAAGCCTACATGAACAAAACTCACTGAAATCGGTCATCATTAAGAGGATTGCATAGCTAGTACTTTCCATGCGAAACTCTTTTCTACCTCTTAACAATGTCCGATTTCAGTGATTTTTTTTTCATGGAATCATGACATTGCTTACCTTTAGAACTAAAAAAAAATTCAAAAAAATCAAATCGTACGGGCATAGTAAACAATGTCATGATTCCATGAAAAAAAATCACTGAAATCGGACAATGTTAAGAGTTTTCTCTTTTAGCATGGAAAGTACTAGCTATGCACTCCTCTTAAGAGGTAGAAAAGAGTTATTTGTTTTTGTATGGACAAGTACGCGTACAGTATGTTTGCCACTTACATATTACCATGCCAGTCATTATTATGTCAATATAAAGTAAATTTCGCATTTTAAACAAATATTAGTCAATAAATGAGTCACAATCTTCTAGCTACCTCGGCTTATCGTTATCAGCGCGTCAGTTCCGTTTAGTATCAGTAAGTAAACCTTTACCATATGGGAATTCCGATGGTATCCACACGGAGGTTACGTTCTTCGCTGGGACATGGCTACCGATGCATTGAAAATGACGATAAATCTTTTTACCAATGTAATCCATTATCTATAAGATTGGAACCAATTTCAGTGTTCCCTAGATCGAAGTGCTTTTAGGTAAAAATACCATCACGTATTAGGTGCTTTGGCCGACGCCTGCATATCCAGTATGTGCGTATAGCACTTTTTATCGGATTGATGGTAAGGGTAATGTGTTTTTTAATATCTAAGAAAAAAATGTCTATTGCCGGTTTAGAATTCACGATTCCCAAAGTAGCATAAGTATTATGTATATAATGTGTATTATGTATATAGCTTTTGTAATATGCGAATAATTCCAAGTAGAAACATAAATATGTTAAATATCGGTTTTCCGTTTTTCAGCGGAGCTATTAAGTAATCCACAATAGCTTAAATGTTAATGTGATAAAATATATAGGTAGGTCCGGCAACTGAGTTAATGTCCATGCGGAACGACTTGGAAGAAACTGTACTTAGTCAATAATAAGCAGCTACTCGTATTTCAAAATACGAGATATAAACAGATAATTTGTTCCTGTGGCCATATCTTGGCATGTATATAGTATATGTATGCATATACTTATTGAGGGATCGTTTGAATTCAAGCGTTTCCATAAATAACTGTGTCTTATCTTTATTTTTTGGAAACCAAGTACACTAATACAGTTACCCAAACTTCGGAGAAAAATCCATGCGTGTACTACACAAAGTGTAGTGACAATAAACGTCGAGGACATGTTTTAGCAGACTTCTAAAAAAGAATGAGGTTCTTAAAATGAATATTTTTTACTGGGTGATATTAAATTTGGATGATCCTTTACCGTTCGATTAGTAACTCAAGTTAGTACCAATGAACGCCATTGAATGATATCATTTTGAGTGATGCCCAATAATAGCAAAAAAATTGTTGGAGTATTTTGGATTATAAGTCTTATAGTTTCAGGAGTAGATGCATATCAGTACTGTAATTGTACAGGTATTTTTATCTAATAAATCATTTCTTTTATAAGTCACAAAAATATAGGATTGTATGTATTTAAAAATACCTACTTAAATACGCCTTTAGGTAAGTAGGTACTTCCCTAAAATAAAATTGAACATTCATATATTCGGTTCCACGATAGGCTAGGAATCAAAACACGACCACACAAAAAAACAACCGGCCCGACTTCTTGATCTCGTTTGGTAGGCTATTGAACTCTTTTAGTTACCCAAATCAAACATATAAGTATGTTTTGCGTCAAAGAGCTACGGATTATTAAATGTATATATATATAGGTACATATATATGTACAAACAATAAAAGTCAGGTTCATTTAACATACATTTAATATGTGAACTAATCGGGTTAGTCTGCCAGTTCTGTTCCCAAATCGGAATATGGGAACTTTGCATAATAAGTAAGTACCTACCTATATGCATAACATTCGAATGGACCTAAAGATAAACCAAGTGCGAGATCAGGAGCCCTACTCCTACCTCTTAAAATATTCATGTTTCAACCTTACCATTAAATTTGTTAGCAGCTCGGCCAAAGACCCAAGAGCCAAGCTGACCCGACATTATACCGAAGATATCCCGGACATCAGCCTGTACGAGATTAGAATGGCCTTGAAACAGCTTAAGAACAACAAGGCGCCTGGTGACGACGGTATCACATCTGAGCTTCTGAAAGCGGGTGGAACACCGGTACTTAAAGTCCTTCAGAAGCTCTTTAATACCGTCTTACTCGAAGGTTCAACGCCAGAAGCATGGAACAAAAGCGTGGTGGTGCTGTTCTTCAAGAAAGGTGACAACACTTTACTTAAAAATTACAGACCCATCTCGCTTTTGAGCCATGTTTATAAGCTGTTTTCGAAGGTCATAACGAACCGTCTCAGTCGCAGGTTTGATGAATTCCAGCCTCCGGAACAAACCGGTTTCCGAAAAGGCTATAGTACCATAGACCACATCCACACGCTACGGCAAGTTATACAGAAGACCGAAGAGTATAACTTGCCTCTTTGTCTAGCGTTTGTGGACTATGAGAAAGCCTTTGATTCGATCGAGACGTGGGCAGTGCTTGAGTCTCTCCAGCGGTGCCGTATTGACTATCGGTATATTGAAGTGCTGAAGTGTTTGTACAAAAACGCCTACATGTCAGTCCGAGTACAGGAGCAGAGTTCGAAGGCAATTCCATTGCAAAGAGGCGTGAGACAGGGAGACGTTATATCTCCGAAACTGTTCACCGCTACATTGGAAGACGCCTTCAAGCTTCTGGAATGGCAAGGACTTGGCATCAATATTAACGGCGAATACATCACTCACCTTCGATTTGCCGACGATATTGTAGTCATGGCAGAATCCATGGAAGACCTCAGTACAATGCTCGAAGGCCTCCATCGAGTTTCCCAACGGGTAGGTCTTAAGATGAACATGGACAAGACGAAAATTATGTCTAATGCCCATGTTGTACCTACCCCAATATCAGTTGGGAACTCAGTTCTCGAAGTTGTTGACGAGTATATCTACCTGGGACAGACAGTCAAACTAGGCAGGTCCAACTTCGAGAAAGAGGTCAATCGTCGAATCCAACTCGGCTGGGCAGCGTTCCGGAAACTTCGCGAAGTCTTCTCGTCAAAAATACCTCAGTGCCTCAAGACAAGAGTCTTCGACCAATGTGTGTTACCAGTGATGACTTATGGCACTGAAACGTGGTCTCTTACTATGGGCCTCATAGATAAGCTCAAAGTCGCACAACGAGCTATGGAGAGGGCTATGCTCGGGGTTTCTCTACGTGATCGAATCAGAAATGAGGAGATCCGTAGAAGAACGAAAGTCACCGACATAGCTCAGAAGATTAGCCAGTTGAAGTGGCAGTGGGCAGGGCACATAGCACGCAGAACAGATGGCCGATGGGGCCGAAAGGTTCTGGAGTGGAGACCACGTACCGGCAAGCGCAGTGTAGGTCGTCCACCGACACGGTGGACAGACGACCTGAGAAAGGTCGCAGGACGACGTTGGATACAGGCCGCTTCCAACCGGTCCTTTTGGAAAATCATGGGGGAGGCCTATGTTCAGCAGTGGACGTCCTACGGCTGAGATGATGATGATGATTAAATTTGGTACTATCACGTCAATATGATTACTATAGACGTTTTGATGACGTAGTATAAAATAGTTCACTCAATTCGCGTACTTTGACTTGACTTTTGACATTAAAAATTTATGACATTGGAAAAATGAAACTTACGCCCGTTTTCACCAACATTTTAGGTAACACCTAAGCCAAATTAGGTGACTTTTTGTACTACTAAGTATTACCTAACTGGCTTTGGTGTCACCTAAAATGTTGGTGAAAACGGGCATAAGTTTCATTGTTCCAATGTCAAAGTTTTGAAGATCCGTACTCTCACCTCTTAAAGTAGTCATATTGCATACCATTTATATTGCTTACCATTAAATTTGGTTGACCGTTTTGTGTCGGTGGAAGTACGATAGTAAGTATGATTATGCTAAGCATATTACAAAACGCTCCTAATTTATGATAGTTATGTAAAAGATGGGAGTAGGCCCCCAGATAAGACACGCGTAGGTACCTAGGTTTCTGTATTTCGTCCATGTATGCATGATGGTAGTAAATTATAATTTATTCTTATAGTATTACTGTTTAAAGCACTAACGCCTGCTTTAGCGATCTCAAAAATTTTTATATAAAAATTACAAGGGTTGCTATCTTCGTAGGTTGCTATGCGATGTCAATACGAAGGTTTAAGTATTTCTAAATAATGCTTCTTTCGGTTGAATAGTACCTACTGTCAAAGCTGTTCAATAGATATCGCTCGGTTAAAGTCAGATAGAGAGTTAAAATTCGTCGGACCCGAACCTCGGTGGCCTAGTTGGTCAATGGCGTCTGACACGGAGAGTCAGAAGACGCGGGTTCGAATCCCGTCCGAGGATGTGAATTTATCTCTCTATAAATTTCAATAATTTATTCTATTCTTTTTTACCACTATAATCTAAGTATATGTATTAATAACATCAATATTAGTGCTTATTAATTATCTGATCATATGATTTTTTAATCACTGACGCTTGTATAAGTAACGGACACACATATTGTAATTTTAGGCTTTTGAGAAATTATTACTACGTATTTTAGACAGAAAATTACACATCCTCGGATAGGATTCGAACTCGCGTCTTCCAATAATCCTTATCAGACGCCATGACCGCTAGGCCGCCGGGGCACCCATCCGAAAATCAAATTTATGTTTCTACATGATTTTAAACGTCGCAGGATACCATACGTGGATTATAATTATTCTCTGTAAAATTGGAATATCATTTTTTATGTACTTAGCCCGAGTTCAACTCCCACGTGGCCACTTTTCGCTACATACCAAGTTTGATGTTTGTGTAACACATTTATTAAGTTAGTAGTACCTTGGTAGTACCAAGACAGAAAACGTCGAGGAAACACGTTTTGTTGTATCTAACCCTTATTTTTAGTTTTAGGACAATATATATTTTTTTATTTGTTAAAACATTTGCCATAATAATAAATAATAATAATAATAAAAAATCATTTATTGCCACTAAAGAAAAAACATGACACAATATCAAATTAACTTAAAAGTTATGATGAAAATATAAACTAAAATTTAAGATACTTACTAATATTATTGAAATAATTAATATCTTAGGGCAATAGGGGTAAACTCAGCATATGTTATGTTCACACTGCGATGTGAGCATAACGCTGTTTTTCAGTCTACCCCTGAGCTCGGGCTAAGGTTTGGCCGAGATACTTAAGTAACAAAAAAAACACAGGTGAAAGACACAATATTACATCGATTACTTTAAAATAATTACTTTTATTTCTCGTACAAACAGCCACCGTACTAGCCCCTATTTATTTCTTAAATGACTGAGTTGTGTGTGTGTGAGAGAGAGAGAGGGAGTAGTAGTGGGCAAGAGTGTGTTGTGCATAAATAAAAAATAATAACGCACATTAACTGTGAAATTTTGAACTGGTTACCTATTACGGTTATAGATACAGTTATAAAGGTAGGTAGGTAGGTAGGTACCTATAGGATAGACATAGGCAGCTGGCAGACAGCGTTTTCTGTCCCTACCTTAGTCAAACCGCCTGTACGGTGCAGAATGTAGAGATTGGAATTGGACGTAATAAGTCTTCTATTATACTTACTATTATATTCTGTGCCGTAAGTAGGGTCCAGCAGTCTTGTACCCGGAATCCTGAAAACTATGGACTTTGGATGAGTGGAGAGCAGGAACTGATGCTGAGCGTACACTTCTGTCTCGTCACTTGGTGCCATAACAAGAATCGATTGGAAAGCTATTGTCACAAAACTATTATATATGACAGTATGATACCTAAGTATATCAACTTTGAATTCCTATTCAGCCAATCAAAATTATCGTCAATAGATAAGTGATAGTGATGGCGTATAATAATCAACCTACGTCAAATGATACAGAAAATACATCATTACTCTAAACTTCAATATCTACTATGTATACGCTAATCTATCTAAGCTTGTAAGAAAATGTTAAGGCGAAATGAGTTCCAAATTTCATGATTCAACTTCGCGAAAACTTAGTTTCTCGACGCTTAAACCTAATAACCGAAGTTCGAAAAAAAAACTTAGTGTAAATTGAATATACATCCTTATGAAGTATGGGAGCCAATACACGATTGAGCAAAATTGGCTCGATAGAAAAAAATCGGCAACATTCTCTAAATTTTGCATTTTTTCTTACGTGGTTCGTGGGAAAAAGCATTTTTATTCAATTATGGGCAAATATATTTCAATTAATGTATCATATTCGAATTTCCAATGATATTTACTAGTGAACTATGGACTCCTTCATCATTAAAATTAATAATTTGATTGTTACAATAAATATAAAAAGTATTAGCACATATTTAATTGAATTTTCGCATTACGTCGTCCATTCTGGTAAACAATTCTCAACCTTATGTAAAGCATCGAAAATTGTTTTAAAATTAGGATTGGACCGCGCCTTAACGATGCCTAGTTTAGTATACGTCTGTGCCGATATTGCAATCCACAATGTTACTTATTAGATACACCTAACTTATGTGTTGACAGCGCTGGATGTCTTCCGAACAGCATCAATTACAACCCATATTAAACTCTTCCTTTTTCTTATTCACGTGAGTCAAAAACAAAGTCAAAATCATTTATTCAATTTAGGCATCAAGGACGCACCTGTGAACGTCAATTATTCATTACTAGCGACTGCCCGCGACATCGTTTTTTTATTTCACAGAGCAAGACCAGTTAAACCTTGCAAATTGTAAAGAATATGGTGCGTTACATAGTGACTCATGGAAGTAAGTTTAATTAAGAATTATTCAAAGGTAGAATTTCGCGTTCGCTACGGTTTAATAATAACCTGCGCAGATAACCTAGAAAATTATTGTACGTTCGAAATGGGCAAACTGTTTAGAATTTAATTTAAAGAGTTTAAAGTTAAAATACAAAAATAGTAATGTTATAAAAATATTTTATATTTATTTATATATAATTACTATTTTTGTATTATAACATTAGTATATTCATTGTGTAAGCACTTTTATTTATACTTAGTCCTTATTAGTAATTTACGTTTATTTGGGTATGCAATAAAGAATCATTGTATTGTATTGTATTGTACTACTCTGACAAAATATCTTAGTTGATTTGAATATTACGTTACATATTACATAATCTAGGTACTAATTATTAATCTAATTCTGAAACATTGGTTTCATAAGTAGGTATTATTCAATGTTTTTTATCATTGGTGTTCTTTACTTTATATTTATTTCTCTGAATCGGTTCAAACACCCATCTATCAAGTTCTATCAAGAGGCGTGCTGGTCTGGTAGTAAATGGTAAGCAACCATATATCCATGAAAGTTTCAATGCCAAATCTTAGTAGGTAATAAAGTTTTGGGTAGCACTGCACTGCGCACTCGTTACTTTGAGTCTCATTTGCCTAGTTGGTATCTTCATTGTTGCTTCGTGGCAGGCTACCCGGCACTGCGGTGGTACCACATGGTTTTTCGGTTCGGTGGTAGTGCCACGCTGTAACCCCATAGCCGAATGGGCCGGCAAGACCGGGGAAATACCACATTCCCACATAACGCCGACGTGTAGTAACTTAGCTTGTGTGGGAGGTTCCGGAGGCCCGATTCCCCCTTACCCATTCTCCTTCCCCTCCCCCTCCAACTCCTTCCCCTCCACCCTCACCCCTTCTATCTCTTCCTTCCATTCATCCTTCTTCAAAGGTCGGCAACACATCCTCGATACCTCTGGTATTCCGGATGTCTGTGGGCGACGTTACCACTTAAATTACCATCAGGTGAGCCGCTTGCTCGTTTGCCAACCTTTCCCATAAAAAAAAACCAACACCAACAAGTCCTTGTGCATAAGAGTCCTACCGCCTAATAAGGCAAGCTCATAGGTAATTTGGATATTACCTAATTGACTATGATGCATGGTGGGCTCTAGCCCTAGCATTCTATAGGTAAATATCACGGGCGCAAATAAAATTTGTATCATTATCGTGTTGTCATAGGATGGTATGTGTGAGTCATGGTGAATGTATTCATGTCTCAATGCAGCCGCCGCGGGCTACCTGTTCCCACATACCTCATCCTGTTCCTGCCCGACGCGGCGGGTTCACTCAGACTTGTTGTGTCTACTTGTGTCTGACTCATGCTGCAAAACACACCTACCTCTATAACGGTTGTCCGTATATGTATTCACATTCATCATCTATTTCATATACTTAGGTAAGTTTGATACAGGTACAGAAGAATTACCTAATAATCATTATATAAAGGTCGAATAAATCGTTAAAGAAATAATTATACATAATAGTGCGCATATAATTTTTTTGACAATTACCCAATAAAGATATAACAAGGCAATAAAACAATAATCACTAAAAGTCAAGATACTGTTACTATGGACAAACCATACTAATCATATAAACGAAGTCAAAAATAATACTAAACGATAATCCATAATTCAATAATTAATTAACTCATAATAAAAAAGAACGGGTTATAATAGTAGTTTATGCAACTGTCATATAATACCCGTGTTATATGCAGTTGCATACACTACTTTATCTTCACTAATGCAATTAATCAAACAATAAGAGTAAAAGCTGACAATAGTTTATTTATAATAATTGTTCAAATTTTGGATGGTACAATTTTGAAAGTTAATGTTAATTATTGATCCAGCAGCTGTAGCGGTCGCGGGGCAAGCAGTAGAGCTCGTAGACGGAGTCGGAATATTTATAATTACTTCATTGGTCTTGTTTTCTATACTGTTCGTATTTGAGACTTGAATTTTATTCATTAAAGACTCATCAATGTAGCTTTCAGCCACAGTAGAAGACTTCCACCCCCCGTGTCGTTTCAGTGCGGTCAAATCACCACCGCTATCTATGAGAAGGGTCGCCGAGGTGCGCCGGAAGCAATGCCCCGTGTACAACGCTGGGTTAGGCAGATTCAAAAAACTTGCGATAGTTTTTCCCAGAGCACCAAATTTATTAATACCAATTCTTTGATCGACGCACTTCCCCGATCTATAGCTCAAGAAAAAGGCAGGGTTTCGACAGGGGGTGGGTCGAAGTTCCATGTATTTTTTACATACGGCATAGCAGTTGCCCGTCACAACGAAAGAACGATCTATTTTCGTTTTTGTTTTCGAAACTTTCACCATGATTGTACTGTCGTCTATGTTAGAGACTTCATCGAACTGGATGTTGTATAGCTCTTGCCTTCGGCATGCCCCCATTATGCCGAAGATTAGTGCAACCTGTAACAATAAACCATATAATAAGCTTGAGGTACATAGCCAAGGCAAAAACTATGATTTATGAAGTAGTAAAGTGTAGGTACCTACTACCAAATTTATACACAAAGCGCTTAAACGGAGTGTCTAGATAACTTGCGTGTGTAGTACGTAAGTACTAGGTAGATTAAATAACAGAACTAAAATACACTTACCTTTTCAAAAAGATACAAAATATCTGGTGAATCTTCCAGGAACATCTTTATTTGACCTGATGTAAACGTCAAGGACTTTTTTTCCTTGTGTCCTTCTGAACTGCGTTTCAGGAACGCTATGACCTTTGAATACTTCGTGATATCAATATTGTTGTAGATACTCAGTGTGGACTTGAGCATAGAATATTTAGCCCACATAGAAGATGGTTTGAATTTGTCGGAGAGTTCTTTGAGATACGCAAGAATGACATTTTCAGAAAATGATGTAGT
Organism: Selenia dentaria; assembly: GCA_917880725.1. NCBI lineage: Eukaryota > Metazoa > Arthropoda > Insecta > Lepidoptera > Geometridae > Selenia > Selenia dentaria. Next base: position 7,322,213 of record OU862882.1, on the reverse strand, counting down.
TTTCTTTTCTGTCTTCCATGCCAAAAAGTTATTATATTCTTTTTCATATAATTTTCTAGATTTTTCTGGCAAAAGATTGTGAGTTACTTTTGTTGCCAATTCTAGAATATCCGGAGGCGTACAAATATCATCGTCGCTATCCATTTTTAACTTTTAATTTGTATTTTAAAACAAACAAACATTAAATTCACGCGTATTTATTGTCACAGTGAACTTGCCGCCATTAAAATGCAGCTGCGCGCGCAGGGCCAATCAGGAGCGAGCGCGCGCTGTTCTTTTTTTATTTAATTGGCACAAGATCTTACCAAAGAGTTTTGTGTATGTAAGTTTAGTAGTTTCGACGAAGTTTTCACGTATAACCCAACTGTTTTCAAAAGCCAGCCTAATATCAAAATTTTATACAACTTGTATGAGGATTTTGACATAAGGCTCGCCATGTTAATTGGTCGCGTGTTATTGATGTTATAATGAGATTTTACGATATCGATGTGGATATTATACCATCATGTGAAATTGCTTAAATTGAGTGTTTTGTTGTCTGTTCTATAACAGTAGTAATTATAAGTCAAGTATTGGAAACATAAGTAGAATGTTACAACATTAGTGTAGATAAACTCATTTAAACAATACTAAACTAAAAAAGAAACATCTTTATTCATCTATATCTATAGACATCTTAGTACACATTAGATACCTACCTACTCAACACTATGTAAAGATTACTAACAACCTACCCACAGATCCCAGAATCTTTAGGAACCTACCAATTTCTTGATCTATATTTTTTAATTGTTCCAATGCTCAAGTTAATTTTTATTCGAAGTAGCTAAATAAATATGTTATCAATGGGAAAAAAATACTAATATTTTCTTACAAAACTCATGGCCATTAGAGACATACTTACTTAATTTATAAATAAATAATTCCTACACGTAAAAAATACTGTTGATATAGGTTAGGTAGGTACCTATACTTATTATACTTACCTACAAAACTTTAATTTTGAAAGAAATAAAAAATAATCCTCGATCACAAAATAAATCCTCAATGAATAGTCCCCCTAACTTGCTTCTGTAACAAGGTTGAAATAATAAAACATAACCATAATCACTTTGCTAATACGAGGCACTAGCCCAGTACTTATAACATCAACTGAAAATAATAACCTATCCTTAAGAGGAGTGCATACTTTCCATACTAAAAGAGAAAACTTTTTTCTGCCTCTTAACATTGTCCGATTTTAGTGTTTTTTTTCTTGGAATCATCACATTGTTTACTATGCCCGTACGTTTTGATTTTTTCGAACTTAAAGAAACTGAATTAAAGAAAATGCAATCCTCTTAACTAAACAGTTAAATTAATATCATGATTAAGTCACAGCGTAAAAATCGTAGGCTGTGATTAAGTCAACAAGAAGAAAATACAGTCATAATTTTTATTTTATTGCGTCTACGCATGATTCACGGCTCGGCCACAGTATACGCAAGAGCACTATCGGTTCAACGCAGATTACATCAATTTCGTAAAACGATGCGTGCCGTTTTACTCATGTGGTAAGACTTCACCACACAACAAGTAACAGTAGGTACGACCACGTACCATGGTGACTCATGAACCAAATGCAAGCAAAAAATAAATAAAAGTCAGTCCCGTCCCGTGCTATGTTTGCGAACTCGCGGACATCAAATAGACTCAATATTAACTCATCAGACCCGTTTCCTACAATCTACACTAATATTTTATAGAGGAAACATTTGATTGTTTGTGAAATATACTCAAAATCTACTTAACTGATTTAAAAAATTCTTTCATCTATAGAAAGCTGCATTATTCCTAAGTGACAAAGGCCATATAGGCATACATATTTGCTGCATGATCATCATCGTCCACTACCACGCTAATATATTCATAAGATAAACAACAATTCAATTGAGAGTGTTTTCAAATAGAGCAATATAGAACATAAAAAAACAAAGATTTATTGTTTTTATTATAATAATTGTAATCAATTTAATCCGTGGCCGTGTGAAATTTTGGAGAATCTGGGAAAACTAAAAACAATAATCTTAATTTTCAATATTTTCATCTTTTTTGCTAGATTATATTAGATTATCGGAATTTAATTACAAGTATCATGTTTTCAGTGCTACCATTGTCGTAATTACCTACAGTCGCGGACTAAAGCATCCTTGCGGCCAAGAATTCCTGTGAGTGGAGTGGCACAAAAGCTCTCAAACCTGTCCAATATAATTGTTTTAGACTGAAATTAAAATAAGGAACATGTTGCAACTTGAGGATATGTTGCGTTATGAAGAGCAAGAAATAAATGCATGTGTGTTCAATGGTAAAAAAAGCCAAGAACAACCTTGATAATAAGGAGTTCTGAATTAAATAACTCCTATACGTTAGTGCTATATTACCGGAGTATTGTACTAATATGTATTACAATAATAATAGTGTGTGTCTATTGCGTGGTAATCGATCCGTTGCGTCATCTGCCATCTTGATTTTAAGAGTCAATTTTAGTTTATTGAATAACACGTTTATTTTCAATTCAACACGAAAAATCGTTTATACAAAAATGTTTAGAATTGAATTTCCTTCAATTATGACTCCCATATTTTTTTCCAGAGATTGATATTTTCCGATGTATACCTAAATGAGAGGAAATTGGAAAAATGCTACTTATATTTTTTTCCGAGTTTGTCACTTTTTGAGCTAACTCTACTGGGTTACTAGGGACCTTAGTAAACTGATTATTTAGACAGAACTCTGTCCCGTATAAAGACAACGATAAATTTAATTGATGTTCAGTTTATCACAATAATCTTTTGACCTAGAGTCTAGGTCATAGACATTGATAAATTGCGCACAAATAACATGTTTTAAATTCTCTTTGTTTATGACTGATTGCATGCCACGTGATACCTCCTATATTTTGTGTTATTTTTATATAAAAAATCTTATCTTTTCTATATTTATGGTCTCGTGACTTAAACACTTTCAAATTGTTATTACATTTATCTGATAAGTGAAGCAGATCATCAAATCATTTATATTGAGACTCAAAAACAAGGTCAATTACGATCTCAGTAAACGGTTATCTGAATCACTCTGTTATTCATTTGAAGTTTCACTCAGAAATCTACATACTTTACGTGCATAAGATGCAAAATGACTGTGGTACTCAATCCTCGCGTAAACAAAACCAATCGAATGATTAGTTTTGTTTGCCTCTGTGCAGATATGCATTGCTGTAATTGTATTTATTTAGTTATTGTACGTCAGTGTATATTTGAAGGGTTATGTACTAGCAGCCATAATGAAGAAAACACATAAGTTATAGAGAAATCTAGTGTTGAAAAAATAACGTATTATATAAAATAATAATAAATAAAGTCAAAGAAGAAATTTCGAAATTTCCTTAGAAACAAAGAAATAACTTAAAACCGTAGGTAAGTATAAATAACTTTTTCATTACGCATCTCAAAGTCACCTCAGCTGATTACCATTTCGAAGTTCGGATTTGTAACATAGAAATATCTACCTGCCTTTCATAAATTTAATGTACTTATGATAAAAGAATATAAAATCATCTGCCATCAATCTGATAAGCCTGCACCTTGTTATAAAATGAACATAACCTATATGATAATTTAAAGACGATTTCACTTCTTTATCAAATACGTGTTATTAGATGTTCTCTCTATTTCTTACACTACTCGTACCATTTCAGTAAAAGAAGAGAATGGGTTCTCTTTTGAAACAATTATTTCGAATACAATTACATTACCTGAAGCACCACTCGCTTACCCGTAGAATTTTGAATTGCAAATACAACAAATAATAAAACTACGAGTATAATTGCAAAATAATTCTAACTCTACATATATTAGGATATCAGTAAAACACAGAAACCTAACTAATGTGAAATAAATTGGTTAATTATTTATTATTATCATAATATGTATTGACAAAAAGAAGAGAGGTCTTACATGGATTGGAGTATAGTTTCTCTCATAGATCACTTTCAACAAGCACAGATAAGACATATTTTTCAATAAAGCAAGCTTCAATTAAACTTGGCAAACAGATGGCTCTAGTGTTTCTAATTGCTGCCAAAGATTTTAGAGCACCCTTTTTAGCTGTATACAGAAAACAAAATTATAGTACATGATACTGACGGATTTGTAATCGAACTTGAGTAATTTTATCGAAATTAACACAGTAGGAGACTACATTTCAAACACATAATCACTACGTAGCTATGTCTACTCTACTGAAGAAATTAAAGTGAGTCAGCGTTGATCGCAAGTCATATCATAACAACTGTCATCACATAAGACTTTGAAACCTAATTGACTCACTCTTATCGTTATTCAAACATGCAACGAAAATCGTAATATGATTCAATTTATATATAAACATTACTATCCATTATGTAAAGATAATTCGGTGAGATATCTTAAAATTTCATCGAAGAGCCAATTCGGATTTCGGGAAATCTGAAATGACTGTAATAATAGGAAGGAAACAGGAAAACAAACTGTTTGATATGAATTAATGAAGAGGATAACTAAAACAATGTATTGTAGTAGGTTCAAAAACGAGGGGAAGTTTTAGTTCCAACTTGCACATGTACACACCGGAGAAAAGATTATTTGGAAAAATGCAGAGTAAATTGAAGATATGCTTCGGTGGGATAGATGCCCTAAATATTATAAATCTGTTTCAGATTTGAGCACGTCATCATTGTTATACACTTAAATGACTTAATAAACACGTGGTGTTGTCATAGTAAAACTACGTTCATGCGTAAGCACGGTAATATTGAATAATATTACGGTGGCTTAAGTAATAAAAGGATTAAGTATACCTATGTGGATCACGGGTGTTTTCTTGTTAGTGCATCTATACACTTATGCCCTTTTATAGGTAATATGGGTGAAACTTAACAAAATGAAAACACAATATCTACTCTTTTCATAAATATATAATGTTATTATACTAATATTTTTATCTTTTTAATTAAGTTAGGTATTATTTTACAATGTTTATTTTATTAACCCACAAAACACTTACGTTAGAGATAGAATACGCAGACTCGGGTTTCTTTTGCCGGTAAATTATAATAATAGTTTTGTATGTGTCAACCTCGCGAGAATTTCAATAAATAGGTAATGTTCAGACATAAGTGTTATTTTCTGAAGGAGGTATGAATCCTAGGTGGGGCGACTATCTGCTATTATATCTTTACTTAAAAATTAAGAGGTCAGGGAAAATCTAATATAAGTATTAACGAGTATAGTATAGTAGTAGGATAAATAATAGTAGTCAGACGGCGAGAGTGCCACTAATATTATAAATGTGATGCCTAGTTTGTTTGTTTTGATGTATAAAGAGTTTTTCAAGATTTTTCAGTTTTGTATCTACTGTCGATAGTATAGATTTCTAACGTAAGTACTTTATTTTATTGCAGGGTCGTCGAGTACCGCCGGGGACGCAACTATCGACGTATAAATCGTGAAGCTGAGGGCAGAACTCAGAAAGTTACAATTTCTAAAGTACTAGAATTTTGATCGATAATGTGATCTTTCGAATCGACTGAACGGATTTAGATGAAATTTGGAGTGGAGTTGGTTTGTACCCGGTATGTTCACTATGCTCATACACATAGGGTACTTTTCACCCCCAACGGGTAGTTCCCGAGAGATCGTGATAAGCTTTCGATTCGAATGAAGTCGCGAGCATATACTAGTATAAACATACTTAGTATTTAATTCGTTGAAATCGTATGAATGAAAATGTTATCCCGTGAACTCGTAATGTGATCAAATTTATATATAAACATGACTATCCAAAATGCAAAGATTATTCGGCGTCGTACATTTCCTACGAAGTGCCAGTTCAGATTTCGGGAAATGTAGAAACTACTTAAAACTATGAAAGAAACAGGAAAACGTATTTTTTGATATTCAAACATATTTTCACTCTGAATGATTTGGCAGACAACTGTAAAACAACACTGGAGACACTGTACTAAAAAACACAGTGACAAGTTATTTTTAAAATGTACAGAAACATGCTTCGTTGCAAGGTTAAATTACTGCCACTAAATAATATATATGTATGTAAAATAATTTTTGATTTTATTTGCTATATAGTTACTGAACAAACTTCAATATTCCCTTGTATAATAAATGCTTAATCCGTACTCGTAATTATGAAATGAAAATGCTCCTATTTAAATTAAGCTTACAAAACAGAATTGTAATGACAACTTTTCTAATGACTTCCAAAAAAAGGAGGAGGTACTCAATTCGACTATATTTTTTTAATGTTTGTTGTACTTTTGACTGGGTGCACCGATTCTCAAAATTCTTTTTTGTCTTTTGTCCCATTTAAATTTCATCAAATTCAGTCCAGCAGTTTTTGAGATACACTCCAAATACTGAATAGAATGGAAGTCGGTATTAATATTTTTAAATTGTACTTAATATAGCAACGTAATAACGTAAGCAAAATTTCTCCGGCACACTCCAGTGCATCCGTGTAGGTAACGGAAATGCATTAATATCCGTTATGTCTTTAATATACGAGTATATTCGTTTTAAATACATGTCGATCCGGTCAGCATACTTATTATAAAAACAAAACAACCCACACACACACACACAGATCACGCAATCTAAATGTAGCAATAACAAAACTGGATTACCAAACTCGTCCACAAAAACTTTTAACGCAAGCAAAAAATAAAACGAACATCCGGCTGTCCAATTACCAAACTGCTTTAGGTTAAAGGTATTTTATTTAAAACCTCACCTTGCCAGATTGAGGGAATTACCGAAAATTGCGATAAGTCATTGACATTTACATACACTTCAATATTTTTATTCAAAGCTAATGAACATTGCATTGCAATTTAACGGTTCAGTAGACAACGTAACGCCGTACACTTTTAATACGGTAGAAGTTTAATAGGTTGGAACATTTCAAGTTATTTAAAGAGTGGAAAACTCATTTATAACATACATTTTATTAGAATTCATCTTAGGTCTTCCACATAACATAATGACCGTTATGGTCAGCTCGTAGAAGATCAAATTGTTTTATTTTGTATTACCCGAATTATGTATGGTAAATGTTATCCAACCCTTAACTTGACAATACCGTGTTTATCTTATAAGCTATAAGATCTCAGGTAGTACACGCAAAACATCATGTAAATTTAAAAATGGTGCGAATTTCAGGCCAATATTTAAATTTAATTTTGATTCCTGAAAGATTCTTGTGGAAAAGTATAAATTTCTGAAACAATGGCAGTTATACTGCCTACAAGGCGTAGTGTTCTAGCATGGTGCTGGATTTCAAGAACAGTGGCAAGTGAAATTCGAGAGGTATTTTTTAGATTGGTATTATTTATCTTCACCAAAACATCACTTTCTATCAGCTGCAAATGCTGGACTATAATAAATGTAAAAAAAGCTGGACTAATGTGACTAAATAATTCAGTGTCGGGTAGACGAGCGCTGTGCAGTAAGCTGCATATAACTTTATATCTTACAGATCTGTGCTCGCGGCGTTTACTGTTGGTAGAACTAGGTACTAGCATATATATTTTTTAAAGTCACAGGGTCGTACCAAAGAAATCTGCTCTCGCTATTAATATAATATGTTATCGAACTGCCTAAACTTTTTGACATTTCACTGTAGGTAATTTAAATATTTAACTCGTTTGTTTTCAAACATGATATTATAGTGTGTATGCACGAGTTCATATTCATCTCCATAAATAATTAACTCTCTAACTAACCAACCTTAGAGTAATGTATTTAGTTTAAATACCACATGATGTTTCAATCAAAAATGTATTTTCTTATTTTGACTCTTACGTTGCCGTAGGGAATCACCGGAAAGTGTGTCACATTATTATTCATCAAATAAACAGAAGCGAAGCAACAGAAGCACTCATTGCCTAGTTCATAACCGTTCACTTGGGTTAAACGAACCTTGCTATTGTCACTAATTGGGTTGATGATCGCTAGTTGCAGACATATCGGAGGCTTTCAAGAGGTCTGAAATAAATATGTACTTTAGATAACGTATATCTCCCTACAGGCGCAGCAGCAAAGGATTTGCCACACTGGATGCGGTCTGCGGTCTGGTCAATGAGACCGACAATGTTGTTCATACATAATGCGGGCTGCGTTCAATTTGACCTGACCGCAGACCGCAGACCGCAACCAGTATGGTAAATCCTTAAAACGTGTAAGCCTAGCAGAGTGTGGTGCGCTCCCATAAGTCTCCTGGCAAAGTGTAGTGATGTATAGCGCTCATGTCGATGTTATGGACAAGTTTGTAGAAAATTAAAATTAATCGATATACATTTTTAATAACATTTTTAATGGTATAAATTATTTTTATACACAACATAGTTGCTCACTATTTTATACTTTCGCGATTGTTAACTACATTATAATTAGTAGGTACTCACGGGATGTACATGTACAGTCTACCCGTGAACATGGTGCATGTAACTGCGCCGCAATTACGGAATCGGGAACTCCAAAACTTGCCTAATCGTGGTGTACATCCTGTGAGTACTAATTATAACATAGTTGCTATTTGATATTGACATTGACAACAGTCGATGTAGTTCAATAATGTGACAAAAGAAACATCCAACTTTTTCATTTTATTCTTGACATATTTGTTGGTAGGTCGCTTAGATAAGTCCGTCTAGTTGGATACTACAGCAGTGCCAGAGAATCCTCAAAGCTGTTTTGTGGTTGGAGGGCCTTGTAGAGCCTGTTCGATTTGCTTTCTTGGTCAACAAAAAGGGAAGCAGAATTTAACTACTGTATATATATACATCCCATCGTAACAGGGTACATAAAGAACCTAATAAAAAGCTAATCTAATCTATATTATGTTCTAAACAATTGAGATTGTTTTAAAACTACCTCATGTGCATGTAGATAATATCTATTTGCACTTTTATTGTAAGTGCAATAAACAATAAACAGTTCAATATACGTATGTAGTTAATCACACTTGAAAAGATCTTATTTTCAAATGCCGGTAATGTCCCGCGATAGGAAGTAATCCAGGAAAACTAATTAAGATAAACTAGTCATTGTTATTGTATCTAGTTATTTCTAATATTAATATTATAGTTATATTGTGAAGTACTTCTAACTCATTATTGCTGGTGGTGAGTGTGCCCACGTGACGACTGTAGATTAAGAATGAGCTCATTTCATGTTTATCCCTTGAACCACTGGAATCCTGGATTCTACGTTGTGTTTTCTCGTAAATTTATGAATTTTATTATAAAGCAACACATCTTAAAATTGCATGTATGGCTCGTCACACGATTTTCTTCAAATCTTTGCTATCTTTTAGAATATTGAGAATAAAAATCATGAAACATCATCCAAATCCAAATGTTTCAGGTGTAAACATTTAATTCCACTAAAACTATAATAAAATAGGCATACATATTAAGAGCCGTTTTTTATTATTATATAGCAATGATAGATTGTATTATTAATTTTGCATTTACAACAGATATTCTTGGGTAAACCAGCCATTTAGTGCCGCGCGTGAGTGGGATCATTATTTCTTCCTTCGGTATTTGCATGGGCCCGGATAAAGCTGCTCGTTTACCCACCTTTTTTGGAAGTAGAGAAATCCTTTATGGATACTACCGACGCGGGTGGTTTTGTGGGAGTCTCCACCAGAAGGGTAGCCTACCACTCAAACTCAGCGGTGTCCACATAGATCACGATGTCCATCCACGGCGCTTTTGGGAGGAACACGACTGCAAATTCGCCGCGGCTGTTCGTTGCCGGACCCTTCTTCCTTACGTTACGGCGCACCGGAACCACGGTAATAATAATATTACTATGCCGCAACCGTCTCGCGGTAGGCGAACCCATTCGCTGAGGCAGCCCTACCCAGATCATATACTTCAGATGATAGGTACTTTGTTAAATCAACACTGCAGTAGGACGCACTTTAAAATAAATATACTTTATAAATAAACGTGTATACTAAGTACTAAGTATATGTTGAGAAAACACGCTTACATTACATTTTATATGATATGTACTAAAATTCTAAATTACCTACCGCAACAAAATAAAACGATAACGTATCAGAGTAATTAGGTAATGCCTATACTTGTGAAGTCATGAAACAGATCTGAACACGATCTGAGTATACATTTCAAAATAATAATTTTGGTATAAACGTAAAAATAAATAGGTAAGTACCAAAATTATGTATAGCCTATTGATAGGTGGTATACAATAAAATTGAAGATTATTTATATAAACCGTACCGAAGTATTCATTGAAATCTCTGCGAAAACGATGACAAATAAATCGTAATCGACTGACGTACTAATATATATTATCGACGTAAGGTATGAGTATTTAATTTCGGTAAGTACGAGTACCTACCTACCTATTGCCAATCTAAAACATTTTTAGGTGTTCATAAAGTACAATATTTATTCTCGTGCTTGCAGCACTTCATTTATCTATATTTTTATTTAGTAGCTGTTTAGAAGATAATTTAAAAATAAGAACAAATTTCTTACTATTTAGGTATATATGTATACATACGTACTTATTTACTTAATATCTATCCTTGACAAGGTACAACCGCAAAGATACTTTTGAGATATGTTGTTGGCGTGAAAAGTTACGAATACCTTGAAAAGCACATAGAATAAAAGCTTCTAAGAACTTACAGGTAAGATACCTAAATGCGGGAAGGACTTAAGCACACATATTAAGTCTCTTCCATCTACTATGAAGAGAATACTCGAATCGAGAAGTATCGAGAAAGTTGTGATGACTGCAAAAGCCGATGGTACAAGTACAATATGAAAAATTTGAAACTGACTTTCATTCTATTCAGTAATTCTATATTGAGTGTAACTCAAAAACTATACTTGACCGAATGTGATAAAAATTAAATAGAACCACACGGGAAGCACCACTTTCAAACAAAAAAAAAATGAATTTCTTTGAGAATTGGTTCACCCAGTCGAAAGACCAAAAAATACAGTCGAATTGAGTACCTCCTCCTTTCTTGCGTTCGTTCGACCAGATCTCACCACTCTTGATATATCCATCTACGTTGTTTTACATATATATAGCCCAGAAGGAAAAATGGTGTACCATCATCAAGGAAAGGATTGGTGGAAAGAGGTTAATACCGTAATACATGAGTATTGCGACTCAAGGCAGACGAAGGCCAGCCCTTCGACATTACTATTCTTTACTAAACGTTATGCAATCTGTACCTATAGTAAATAATTTATTCCGTAGTAATACCACAGAATAAGTAATAGGTAATAATAAGACTGATATTAGCATCCCGTTTTCCTTATAGTAATACAGGACAGACGATTCAGCTTTACAAACCAACCAATCAAAGTAGGCACATACTACACATTTCTAAACCTTGCGGTTAAAGGTTATTTTAACCGGATATTGTAAGATCCGTTAGTTATGCTTACACAGGGGAATAACTATGGCTTTGAAATATTAGCTACAGTGAAGACAGACAAGGTGAGTTTAAAATCACGTTACAAAGTCACGCCTCTTCAATGAGTGACGCATTGTCACAGTATGTTACGTAGTTACTACTGCGGGGACTCCCGATAACACGGCTGTTGGCTATAGTTACTATCGTGAATGCTGTGGCTCGAGCGCGTGCGACGCTGCTTTATAACAAGAAGCGCGAGCGTTGCGACTCATTCGCTTTGGAACAGCAAAGCTGAGTACTACGTTCTAAATCTAAATCATTTCTAAATTCGAAAGTTAAAATAAAAATATCTTCTAAATCCAAACTTTCACATTTCAATATGAAGAAATATTCAGTGGTTGGAAACAAGAAGAAGGTGACCATGGAGGTGAACTCGACTCGTCTGAAAGTCATCGGAAACAATTGCATCGTCCGGGTGTCAGTGAACCACGGCGACATCGAAGTGGTCGGCAACGATTGCCGCGTCGAAGTCGCCGACAACTACGGCAAAGTTAATCTTGTGGGAGGAAATGGGCTAGTGACTATCGACAGGCGATGGAAAGGGGACAATGTTCAAATGATGGGACCCAGCTGCTATCTGACCGTGGCTGGGAAGAAGACAACTCAATCGTACGAGGCTCAACTATCACCGTTCAGCAAAGACTTAGACGACGTTATCGAGTCAATCTTCACATTTGTGATGCGGTGATTGGGAGTGAAGTGAAAAATATGGATTTTTGTTTTGTGTAGTGAAAATTCCAACATCCCAGTGATTAGTCAATGATGGGCCCAGTCTGGCGACGTGAGGTTACCTGTATGATTGATAAGATGGCAAAGATGTAGATTGTGACAATAAAAAACGCTTGAGATTATGTCGTATTTTTTTATTTTATACTACGTATTTAAATTAGGTATGTATTTATATTTAGGCTCCATACAGCAACGATTTTATACCTGATAATATTTTATAAAGTGCACGTAAATAGGTTAATTTAACGCTTTGGAATACCTAAACTTAGTTTAGACTAAGCAAAGTCTACAAAATAAAATCTCGATAATTATAATAACTATTATGAAATTTCATTGCCGTAGACAGAGCTCTACAATTCTACGCTGTTTATTACACACATTTACTTCACAAGGTTTACTGCATATATCTTCTAAAAAATGGGATGTTTTTTTTCAGCACATACTTAGATTACACTTGAAATTATTTTAATATTGTGTATCGTAAGGTTCCCTAGCTATAAACAAAGATTTGTACCGCAAAGACTCTACCTATAAGGCATGTTTATATTGTGATTATTATTACAGTATCGTATTCGTAATCGAGTGACGATTAATCATCTATCCTCAATTATTCATGTTTACTTGTAAGTATACAGGAATGATTTAAGCATAAAGTTAACAATTTTATAACAGTAACGTGTTTGTTGTTGTGTTGATGTTTAACCTAATGTCTATCAGTCTAAGGTGATATGTTTTTCCCCTAATGCCTCGCCACGTGACGGCATGACAAATAACTTTATATAAAAACAGCATGTTATTATAAACAAAACAACTTATCATTAAAGAGGCGTGTCCGAATAAGAATCAAGAGAATTAAATCTTAGGTTGAACTCACAGAAATAGTATATTATTATATGTGTGTAGCGGAGATAGAGATATAGATACATATAGCAGAGTTCACGAGTTTCATACGTCGTTATTCAACACATTTGCGAGGAAAAACAAACATATATTGCTTTTACAACACAACGACGAATACGATAAAAACAAATTAATATGAAAATTATAGGAAATGGCGCGTAAGTTTGTTTTTCACGCGCCTGCTGCAATGTGCGTGAACAGACATACAGCCTACTTCAAATTATAATAAATATTTAATTGAGTCACATATTACGTACGCCTAATTACTTTTATAAAGAAAGGTGAACTTTCTTTACATAGTAGCAAACTCGTATTTATTTATATTATTAAACTTTGAGAATGATACCATATTACTAGATATATATTACTATGAGAACTAAGAGTACCTATTATAATATAATTGTAAAAATATTCAGCATCACTAGCTCACGGTCACGGTGATCACGGTGTCCGGAAGAGATCACTACTAAGCGATAAGTTCTGCAATTGTGTTAATAAAATACTATATTATATTTTTGTTTACTGTTAAATGTATTTCAATAAACTAGATATGAGGATATATAACATATCCACTCTATCAGAAGAGACTGAGTGATCAACAGCGTCGCAGTTTTGTTACCACAAAACTAAAAATTATTTCAGTTTTGAAAAAATATAAAATTTATAGTTGATATCCCTATGGTGGTACTGGCTAAGCGTACCTACCTTAGTACATCACCATGTACATCAGAAAGGTAATTATATCATTATTTAGCGAAAAATAACGGTTAAACAGCAGGCTATTGATAGTATAGATACCAACCTCACTTTGTTTTCATTTTTAACCGACTTCCAAACCAAAGGTTCTCAAGACGACACGTATATTTTTTTATGTATGATCACGCATAATTTTTTATAGAGTAGTCCGATTTTGACAATTAATTTTCATATTGTTTGGTATAGGGTATATTTTCGAGGTGGTCACATTTTAATTTCATCGAATTGGGTTTTTAAGTTATAATACAATAACTAAAAAGTGTTAAGCTTATTTTATTGATATGGTAATTCAAGGTGAATGACAATCGATCCCAAAAGTAGCAAGGGTCAATGAAAAGTATGGAATATTTTTTTACCAATAATTGGAACCGACATCAGCACTAAAAAGTGTGAAATAAACTAACTTGTCGAAGTCGGTTCCATGATAGTAAAAAATACTACTAACTTCAAAAGTACCTACTAACTAACACAATATTGTGCGCATGGTCACAGATTACTGAATAAGAACATGGTACCAACTTCGACAAGTTATTTCACACGTTTTAGTGTTGAAGTCGGTTCCATTTTTTGGTACTCAAACATTTTTTCTCGAACTTGTTTGATGACATTTTCAGTTCAGTATCTCCACTATACAAAATAGAGCTCTACCTAGAGTACCTCTACATAGAGCTAGAGATATCATTGTACTCACTGGGATTAAGACATACCGTGACAAACAGCAATTTAACCCTCCTGGTTAACACATTCACAGTAATTACTGTAAACCTAACGATCGACTGTGAAGGGGACAATGAGTTTTATGTTTTGACGGACTTAGAAAAGTAACGCACCACAGTTTTTTCAAAAATATCTATTACTAAAAATATTACAAGTAGACCATGGTAGAGAAGTAACTATTCAAATGTAGAGACAATTACATATCATCACACTAAATTAAAAAGGATGTAATTTGGTATGGAGGTAGATAAGGCGCTGGATTAACACATAGGATCTTTTACAACATCATCATCATCATTCATAAACAGGCTAGTATAGCCGCAAGGTGCAGCTAACATATATATATATATACAGTGCAACCTTAATATAACGTACCTCAATATAACGACTTCCTCGATTTAACAAATTCTTCGTAATCCCCTTGAATTGTCCATAAGAGTCAATATAAAATATACCTTTACATTGCGAACATTCTTTGCGTAGGTACAACCTCTTTATAACGAATTTTCAACTATCAAGAAAAAGTATTCATACCTCTAATTAACGAATTTTGCCAACCCAAAACCTTTATATAAAGTTTCCGCCAATAATATAACTCTTAATCTTATAATGTGATTCATGTCTCGACATGTTTCGACACGCTTTTGTTTGTACAGTAATCATTGTTGTTTTGATGGAAAGTAATGTAAACACCTCTGCTCGTCACTATTGTTAAAGATTTAAGTTAAAATGGCTCAGGTGAATAAAACTATTCTTTTACCTCTTTATAACGAATTTTAGACCAATCTAACCTCAACATAACAAACCTCAGTTCAACGAATTACTTGATATTACGAATATTTTCTTGTTCCCCTCCGATTTGTTATATCGAGGTTGCACTGTATATATATATGTATACTTAATATAAAAATACAGTGTCTGAACCCGGGCCTTCTTCTCAGAGGTATTGGCAACGATCATGTTCAAGATCGTTAGGTATAAGCCATAAGGCCATAGCCATCAGAGAGGCCATGTATGTCAAGGATATGACCAGCATCGGTTATTAGAACTATTCGGTTCTAATAGCTCTGACGCCGTCTTCAGGCCGATATGGGCCGTTAGATTGACAACAATCGAAACCCATGAATAGTGTTACACAGCCAAATTAAAACATTACCCATGCTAACGTATTCTCTATAAGTTCAATTAAAACTGGTTTATTCCGGTTATAATCTAACCTACAAAACTTTGCGCGAGTCACAGAACTGACAAGGTTAACCAAACAAAATGGCACCGTTTTCTTTGCCGTCATAAGAACTTTTATCTGAATCATAATTTCCTTTTAAGGTATCGTCAATTCATTCATGAGTTTTTGTTAGTTTTGGACTGAAGATAAAGTTAATCTTTATTGTTCGAGCGATAGTATTGACGTAAATCATCGCCATAGAGACACATGACGAAAATGAGATAAAAAATAACTTGTTAACCGGTGTAAAGTCTGCAAGATAATGAACCCACGTGATATTTCTTTCATAGATAGTAGTTTCATAGACAAGTACTATTGAAAAATTTAAAACAGACTTCTATTTAATATTGGAGTGTATTTAGTTATTGGAGTGTATCTCAAAAACTACTAGACCGAAATTGATGAAATTTAAATGAGACTAGAAGGGGAGCGGGAGGCACTAGCTTTCAAACAAAAAATAATTTTGAGAATCGGTATACCCAATCGAATGTTATTAGGTAACAAACATAAAAAAAACATACAGTCGAATTGAGTACCTCCTCCTTTTTGGAAGTCGGTAGAAAATGTCTTAATTTTATAACAACCGGAACAATAGTCCTATCTGTCGTGTCTTGGCTGCTCTCAACGCATTCCTTAAATCTTACCCGGACTGTGACATTTTTTGTGACAAGTGGCCTGCCATACTAACCCTATTTTTGACGTTCTGTGAAGATAGTTGTTATTTATAGTACCTATTATTTTTAATAATTGTATGTATGTGACTTTTTATTTTGTAATCGATGATTAGTTTAATACTTGTGTTTTGTTTTCTGTGTTGTACTTATCTTAACTATGTAATTGGTCTCGGCCGTATAGATAATGAATAATTAAATAATAACATACAATAACAATATGTTCCCCTTGGTTTCATACGAATGGTAATGGATGATAGTGATGATGCCTTTCAAGTCGTCGCGTTGCTTTTTCGCATGATCATAGCGAATTAGGGCCTATAGATAAGGCTAGTGGTCAGTTATAATGGGGGAGAGGTTAGGACTTCGAACGGCTGAAATACGAGTAGAATAGGCGAATGTTGTCCTAAGGCTGCGGTTTTCCTGTCACGGACTTTCCGGTCAGCACCGAACTGTCAGCTCGCTATTATATTGAGCTTGCCACAAATACTTATGGCACTTTATGAAATGGCGCTTGTTTTAATACTTAAAAATGCGCCATTTCATATCACCATAAGCTAGACCTACATAATATCAACATGCTGTAATAAAAAGCAATAATTTGCTTATTTCCATGAGGTTACAAAAACAGAGCTAAACGCAATGTGTGCGAACACTGTTTGTTATAATGACTACGTATAAGTGTCTAGTCTAAATTGCTGTAAGACATCAGAATCACATGCCTTGGATGGTGTGACGTCAATGCTTGATGGTTTTATAATACGTCATAAGCAGCAGCTATTTTTATCTGTTATGGTAGTCGTTAGCAGCGTTTTAACGGACTTTAAAAAGGAGGATGTTCTCAAGTCAGTGCGCTTATAAAGATGTATATTAATTTATATAATATGTATAACCACGCATAACTTTTTATTTTTTCTCTTCTGTCTTCTTTTTCGTTTGGTAATAGATTTATCGTTGGTCTCATTTAAATTGCATCAAGATCGGGTAAAAAGTTTGTTGAGTAATGCTCATAAATATATAACAAAAAGGTTAACATTGTATGAAAAAAAAATATAAAATAATTTATATTTGATAGTTTGTAATCATGACCGGGTAGTTTCAGTATTAACCTTTTTGTTACACGCTGTATAAGCTATTTCATTTTTAAGTTAGAGCAGTTGAACTCTTTGTTAGAGTAGTTGAACTCTTTGTTAGAGTAGTTGAACTCTTTGTTAGAGCAGTTGAACTTTTTGTGAACAAGTTTGTCCGGGGAAGTACTGCCACCATCTATTTCTATAGCAAAACAGTAATATTCATACGTTGTTCCGTTTTGAATTGAAGGGATACTTAGTAGAAGGTTCTTACATAAAAAAATAAGAAAAGATGGCAGGTTAAGGTTAAGGCCAAAGGCCGAGCCTAATACACCAACGAAGTCGCTAGTATAAAACTTAGAATAAAAGTTTTATTCAAATTCGTTGAGATGTTCTATCGTTAACAAATAACAAACATACCCACTGACTCTCAAACTACCTCATTTATTATAATATTGTTTGATGTGATAGTAGTAGTAGGTACCTACGTACTGCACTAATCACTATCAGAAATGTCACACACATACAATAGGTATGTGTGTGCGTGCACACGTGATCGTACTAGCACGTGCTCGATATTATGCACGTAGTATACTATTATTTATTCCGTGATTAACTCTAGGAAAGTACAAACGTCCCGAAACAATTCAGATTAAAAAAATACTCTAGGATATGGATAAACCTATTAAACGTCCTGGATATCAATAAGTATATTTTGCATATCACCTGCTCGACAATGTCCAATTACATATCACACAATCCTGACGTAAAGCAAGGCATTACATCCCCAGGGAGGTAATGATGTATGAAACTCCCAAGGGATTAAAGTTATTTGGATTTGGAACGTTATTTGTAGGAAAACTCTTAGTACCTACGGAGTAGTTACCAGCATTGTTAAGAGAGTTTATTCAAAAATAAAACAGGCCACCACAGATAGCACACAGAAAAACAAAGGAGAAAAGGCGCGATTGTGATGAATTTGAAACAAAAGACGGTGTTTGGCATTTGAACAACTTCCATAAAATTTTCCTGACTGAAAAATATTACTCTGTGATATTACTCTGTCCCTCCATAACTGGACAAATGTGTCCAATATTAACCGTAACTTTTAACTTATTTTAGTTTTAACTAGATCAATGTTTATTAATGTAGCCCTGAGTTTGTATTGTCTCGCAGTATGTATGAAAAGTAGAGTATTCACCTCGAGGATAAAGCCTGTCTTCGCCTTGGGCGGCTTTAACCCCTCGCTTCAGGCACGGCAATAATAACATTTCAGTGAATCAGGACTCTACATATGTTCTCTCTTCTCTCTCTCATTAAATGAATTCTCTAGCTTAGCAGCATGCTAACCTCTAACCAACTGTTACCTTCAAGAAACCTACCAAGAATGAAGGCAGAACTCCTGGAAGGAATGTTATCAACTAAATAAATTATTCGACGAGAAACTTACAAAATATAAATTTTACAGCGTTTATCGCTATAAAACAAAATATTGTTGTGTACAATTATACTCATTGTTCATAAACTTAAAGGTGAAAGTTTGTAAGTGTGTATGTTAGTTAAACGCTCAAGAGGCTGGATAAGTTTTGATGAAATTTGGTATGGAGCCACAGTGGCTTAGGTTTTGCGTTAATGACTGTATATTCAGCCGGTACAAGTAATTTTATATATATAAGTAGAATTGATTACTAAATCACAAATGAATACAAAAATGTGTTCAATAGATTGAGCATAGGTTTTTTGCCAGTTCTTTTGGTAGACATTCGTTACTCTTTCTTCTTCTTTGGGTGCCTCTCCACTACTGGAGGTTGGCCGTCATCCTTCTAAACTCTTCTTTGTTCAGGTCAAGCCTGAACAGATCTTCATCCCTGCTTATCCCGGTCCATTGTCGGATGTTGTGGAGCCAGGACAACTTCTTCCAACATTCCGTTTGCCTTTGTTTCCGTTTGTTACTCTGTGTTGAGTAATTAATTCCTATAAATCCCTCCGCGTAAACGTGTGTACACGTTTACGCACTCATACCCCCACACTAACCCTGCTTTCAGATTAAAGTTAAAATTGATTTTAGCGATATTATTACTGACCTTCATTCCGACTCAATATCGCGCTTTTGTCAGGCGAGAGCCCTCAGCCATTCGGAATGGGTTGAAAACACTCTCACGTTGTTCACGACATGGCTGACAGTGCAGTATCCGTTATACGCGTCTTAGAAGATAACGTGTCGGTATGGAAACAATATAATAAACCATGAAGAAATCTTTAAAACCATAAAAACTTTTGTTTTGCGGAACGAAGAAGAGTAGACACAATATCACCAAACACAACCGCAAAAAGCCCAAGACTTGTTAACACAAAACATCTGCTCATTACATCAATTGACCCATCGAAAGCATCGCGCTGACAGAGACTTCAAAATGCGTTCAATGTTTTAATTAGTGGTTTTAAGTACCTAGCTATACGGATATATTCACTACCAGATGAAGTGGCTGAAGTGACTCTACTTAGATAAGCGCGGCGGTAGGTAGGGTATTTTTTTGAATGGTCCGAATCACGCCATAAGTGTCCCGAAATTGTATAAAAGTGAATAACGGACTGTAGCATTGATTGTTTTTTTTTCTAACATACAGGTGATTCCCGGGTAATCGAATGTGACATTTTTATCATTGTTTTATTTACTTTTGTAAGTGTATATTGTGAATGTTGAAGTATATCTACAGGCTACGTTAATCCAATTTGGTGATAGTTATGACGCCACAGAAACAAGGTTGATTCTCCTACTTTTAAGTATGAGTATTAGTTATAGCGAAGTTAACATTTTATCCTACACCAGGTTTAAATTTAAATTGTTACTCGTTTATTTCGTCGTAATGACTGGACAAGTAGTAGAATACAGTAAAAGCTCCTTATTCGCGGGATCCATGTTCCATAAATATGCCGCGAAAACAGAAACCGTGAATACGGAATGGTAATTTATATGGGATTATAGGGGATACGTTCCTAGATGACAAAATAAAAAAAAAACAAATAGGTATATAAAAAAATCAATTAAATTGAAGTTTTTTGAACATTTTGATTAATTATCTTAAGGCTTAGGCAATGGGTTGATGAATTTTGTAACTTTCTTTTTCTTGGCAGTTTTTAAAAGCTCCTTCAATTCAGACTGATACGCAGCAGTCGCACTAGCAATTTGCCTCTTAAAAATAAGAGGCAAGATAAGTAGAGACGTGTTACTCGATCACAATTTATGTAACGAATGTGAAAGACGAAACAATAAAACACGCAAAGCGGCTTTTACCATAGAACGGAACAGAAACATTTAAAAATATACTTTATTCTTTGAGTTTATAAGGTTGCTTTCATTATGTTTATAACGTTATATATAGGCGCAAGGAAGGTGTATAAGCACTGAGATGGAGATCGAATATACTGGTGAGTTTGAAGTTCAAACATCAAAACAGTGATTAAATTTAATTTTTATTCACTGTTTTCAGTGAATAAAATAAGCTTTTTAGAGTAGGAATGGTATAAATGGTATTTTTACCTGTTTTAGTGACATTTGCTACTTATGGGATCGATTGTCATTCACCGTCAATAAGTATTTCTTCGAGATAAGAGAAATACTGTTAAGTTATTGGAGTGTACCGCGAAAACTGCTTGACCGAATTCGATGAAATTGAAATGGTTGGTCCCATTTAAATTACATCGAATTTCCTCGGACGTATACTCTACCAAACAAAAAAAGAGTTGCGAAATTACAGGCATATGAGACTTGGGTTACGGAGGCAGTACAGTTCGTCTTGTGACGAAACGCATCTGTTATGTGGTTAGAGGTGAGGAGAGAGGTTACCAATTAATACCTGGTGTCGGCTCTTATAGCTTAACATTATGATAATAATATTTTTATTAGATTCATAAGTTAATAAATAAAAAATAATAGTTTTAATAATTCATAATCATATCATAATCTACCCATTTGTTTCCGCTGCTGGGAGCCTTCACGCGGGCCCAGTGCGGATTTGTGGATAGGTTAGTGGCCAACCCTCTGAACAGTTTGTATGATCTGTGGGCCAACCAATGTCGAAGTTTTCAGGCCGCCTGAAGTGCTTCGACATAGCCTAACGAATGTTGTCCTAAGACACACAACCGGGATCGACGGCTTAACGTGCCCTCCGAAACACGGAAGCGCTCAGTTGAATAATGCCACTAGAGGTCACCCATCCAAGTCCTGACCGCAGCAAGTGTTGCTTAACTTGTTGATCGGTTAAGATCGCTAAGTCGAGCTCCGCTACGAGCGCTTCATTTAATTATTTTACGAATTTTTATTATTATAAAGATCTAAAAAATCTTTTGCAATAAAACCAAAGAAACATTACAATATTTTTTCCGAGTCACGATTGTTACCCTACTACACTTGTTAAGGAAGTTATTACGTTATTAGGTAAATGGGTGCCATTCTGACGTACCCTGTACTTGATGTCACTATGATAGCCGCTCATTGATCATGATACCGATTTGATATGGTATGGAATGGTACAGTCGGGCCGAAAATTGTTTTTAGGAAATTATATTGTTTTCAGCCAAAAATAGAGTTTTATAATAATCTGTAAATATCTGTACTGGCGGGAAGGTTCTGGAGTGGAGACTACGGACCGGCAAGCGCAGCGTAGGTCGTCCACCGACAAAGTGGACAGACGACCTGATAAAGGGCGCAGTTAGACGATGTTAGATGCAGGCCGCTTCCAAAGGGTCTTTTGGAAAATTATGGGGGAGGCCTATGTTCAGCAGTGGACGTTCTACGGCTGAGATGATGATGATGAATAAAACTGTGTCAGAGCCAAATCTATACATTTAATATTTCTTTATAAATTATAATCGAGGTGTTCTTTGTTATCGATATAGAAGCCAAAAATATATTATTTTCAATTTTTGTCTGTCAGTCTATTGTACAGATTCATGAAACTTGACATATTGAAATCAAATTTTCTTGTGCAACGTATAGGATATTTTTATATCATAAAAAGGGTTCATAAAAAGTTCATAAAAATTAAGTAAATGGCAATTAATATGCAATTTTCTTTGTTCAGTAGCCGAAAGGATAACATATATTCTAAGCCATGTTTTATCTCTGATATCCTTAGACAAACGTGCCCTCTGAAGCACGGAAGCGCTCAGTTGAACAATGCCACTAGCGGTCACCCATCCAACTCCTGACCGCAGCAAGCATTCCTTAACATTGTTAATCGGTTAAGATCGCCAAGTCAAGCTCCGCTGCGAGCGCTTCATAACATTTTATCTTGTGTAAAAATGGACAAATTTCTTATCAGACTTTACGATTATTCGGTGACTAGCTGACGCGCCAGCGCGGCTTCGCTCGCTTCACCATCTTAGCGGGTGTAAATTTCAAAAATCCTTTCTTATAAGGCAACAGGTGCACATCCACCAGAAAAGCGGCCAAGTGCGAGTCGGAGTATGAACTCTCTCATGTTAGATATAGTATCAAGTCACTCGCTTGATGTTAAGCGTCACGCTTGCCCATAACAGTCCAGTGCCATTCAGAATGTTGAATTGGGTACAACACTTCGAAACCGCGCATGGCAATGGTAACTACAAAGGATATCAAATGATGTCGAATTCAATTCTTGTACTTATAATTTTTTTATGTCATTATTTATGTTGCAAATGCAAGCTTACGTTAATTTTGCGAAAACGTTAATAATTTCATCGATATCCAGGTTTTATATATTTTACTAAGGCATTGGATATAAAAGGTCATATTATCAGCCTGTCGAACATGTAAGTGTGACGTCTGAATGTGACAAGCCTTATAGGGTTGTGGGCATGCCCACCGTGCCCACAACGGTGGATCCGCGCTTGTAAGGCAACTGCTAGAATTTCAAGTTCATAGACCCGCAGGTTTAGGCTCTGGGTTAAATTAATGAGCCAGGACATGTTTTTTCTATCTTATTCAATTATTTCAGCTACAGAAGTACCTAATTTACAATGTTTATCTTTGTTAACGGACCCAAATTAAACCAAGTTTATTTTGATAGTACATTTGATAAACCACATGTGTTTCTAAAGTGTAAATTGTCGAAATGTGTTGAAAATGACGTCACAGATCAACTATTTGACGTCATACGGCACTTGCCGGACTCTCTGCAGATTTTCACATAGAATGTATGTTATTTATAATAATTTATGAGTTTCATATTGTACCGAACTGGTTACGTATGCCGTGGCCTTATATATCGTGAACTCGTAGAAGTTACGATTTGATTATCATCATAGGACAGATAGCCATGTTAATGTAGCTTGGTACCTCAGACTATATATTATAATTTTTTATAGTATTCGGAGCTTGGTTCCTTCGTAGTCGATCACGCCTCACAATCCGTCGCCATTCCTCTCGCACGTGGTGCGAAGAAGTGGCCTTCCTGGTACACTCGTTGAGTACACCATCCAGAGCAGCTCTTACTTGATCCGACCAGCGTAGGAATTTTATTTTCATGTTTCCTGTATATTAAGTGGACTCGTTCGTACATTTTCCATTCTACTTCTTTTAAGCATAGTTTATGGTTGCATCGAGTGGGATTTTTATACAAATACGTAGTCATAGTCAGAAGTCAGTCTTTACGTCGAAATCCTGTCTATGTCGCGTTGTGTTGTGCTTCGTGACTTGTACGTCTTACCTACAATCTTGCACCGTCTCCGTTAATAGTTATTATTATTACATGTCAAAACTCAAGGAAACCGAAATTTGGTAAATTAAACATAAGCAATGAAAGCCATTGTTTGGTCTTATTCTGGCAAACCCATTGAATCTCATCCATACTCATTTAACTACTATTTCTACGTAGGACCTAATATTAGCCAATGTCTACTTTCATCATCATCATCATCATCCATAACCTCGTGGGTAAAACTGCGGGGCGCAGCTAGTTCAGTATATAATGTGAAAGGCATTCGGGGTTACCTAAGCACGTCCAATAAAAAATCTGATTCCGTTTTTATATCTACAGAATTTTAAATGTTTTTGCCATGTCGTGCCGAGTCATTTTTATTGATGCAAAGCTTTCTCCTTTCTCCTTTCTTAGTATTTTATTCGCACAATTTAAACTGTGATTAAAACTTAAAAAACTTGAATAAATTAGCTATTTTATGTAGGCATATAACAATACATTTTAATGCTAATTATGGCTAAATACTTTTGCCAGAAATGGCAAAAGTATTTAGGTTAGGTTAGGTTTCTTATTTACATGTTATTCTTACTTACGTTTGGGTCATAATCATGTTATTATAAATACCTATCACGGGTACGTAAGTACGTTTAAGTAGGTAGGTACTTCGTCTATAATATCTAAGTAACGTAAGTTATGTATCCATTTTAGTATACAACACCGTTTGTGCAAGATTTCGTTGCGCTTTGGTGCACATTTAAAATTTGGGACCGTCAGCAATTTCACAGAATCAAAGTAACAGGAACCTCTTTTTTTAATGTCAGCATTGTTACGTAGCAATGACGCTAATGGTAGCGAGTCACTGGGCCAAAAAGTAAACTAAGATAGTGAACTAAAATTGAATTATGGTAATGCTTATTCTGTAACACTAAAATCCAAACTCATGTAACATTTATTATGACAATAACCTAAAAATAGGATTATGCTTTTAAATTTTAGGTTGTTTGACGTTAGTTTAGCGAGCACCAAGTTACGTGACGACTAATCTTTCTAAAATATACCCACGATTGAAGACAAATATTTTATTTTAGAGAGGTCATTTGGAAATGTTTTATACTACGGGTAATTTGGATTTTAGTCTAAACACGAACTGCCATAATTCAGCCCTTTTTAGTTTAGATAATGCTTACAGAATCGACACCAATAATATCAATATCAGTCGTACGAGCATAAATCTCACGAGAAACTTGTCGAGTCACCAAACTGGCTTTTATCAGCTACCTTGCCTTTATTATAGATCTAGCTGCGATAGCTATATCGTGGCTGTCTTTTAACGGTAATTTTATTCTATCGACAATCCATGCCCCTGAGCTGTGTGTTACGGGAGGCAATTGATGATTTGCAATTAGTATCATTTACTCCGTGAGGGGATGAAGTTAAAGTATATCCCGTCCGCCATCGGGTCGTGAGTCGCATCAGGCGAGGAAACACATAAGGTAGGCCTCTTGTGCAAGTGGCCGTCTTAGTTTGTACCACCACAGTGTCAGATATTCTGCAATGAAGCAGTACGCAAATATTACATGTGAACGGCACTAGAGCAGACTGGGCTTATGAAGCCCAACAGACAATGTCTCAGGGTAACGACGAAAAAAGAATTCGACACCAAATGTGAGACAAGTAGAAACCAATATACAATTATTTACAGGGTTGAACCTTGTGGAGTCAACGGTCTTTTTAGGAATTATACTATAGACGCTAAATTGCAATGGGGTCCCCACATAAAAAAATTTCTAGTTGACTCAGTACAGCGGCTTATGCTGTTAAAAAATTAGACTATTAACTGATGTAGACACATATAGAATAGTTTATTTTAGTTATTTCCATATCGTTATGACATATGGCATAATGCTCTGGGGATGTTCTGCAGATATTAATTCTATTATCATACTGCAAAAAAGGGCAACACGAGCTATCTACAGTTTAGCTCCCAGAGTTTCCCTTAGATAGAAGTTTAAAGACATAAACATTCTAACTGTTTTCTCTCAGTTTATCTATGAAAATCTAACTACTTACGTCAAGAAAAACATCAACACCCGGAATAAGCACAAGCTATCCGTACATGTAACGCGTCTCCATAGAATAAGTTCTTTTATGTATTATGTAAGTATACGATTATATAATAAACTTCCCAATGTTATCCGAGATTGATAAGTTTAAAATTACTATTAAAACTAAACTCTATAAAAAAGGTATTTACAAAATTTCTGATTTCTTGGAGGATAAAACAGCTTGGGACTGATCACTCTAGGAGCTACCTACTCGTGTATTACCATGTCAAAGTGTAGCGTGTCTTGCCCTACTGATACCATTATTATGGCCTTTTATTGTGAGGCAACACACTGGAGCTAAAATAAACGAACATTTGTTATATACATTAAGAAATTGGCGATACAAAAAACTGTAAAAAGACAAGCCCGCTGAGTTTCTTCCCGGATCTTCTCAAAATAAGGAAATAATCAATGTAATATGACAATTTGTAAGTGCCCCCGTAGGCCTATAGAATAAACGATTTCATTTCATTTCATTCTTTTCGAAAATCGCAAGTGAACAGCACAATGGTTGACTTGACCCCAGCTGGGGGTCAGCTTCAGTGATCAAATTACTAACATTTCTGCTTACTGGAGTTACCAAAACTGACATAGAGCCGCCATTTTTTTCGATTTCAATCAGCATTTGTTAGCAACTGAGATACATAATAGCCCCTCCGGTCAAACGCCACAATGCTCTAAAGCTAAGCTTAGAACGATGATGGTAATAGTTTGGCGGTCACTTCATGGTGTAATTTCGGTGGTGGGTTCTATCGCAAAGATTTTAATGATCTTCCCATTATATAGCCTAGAGGTATAGATAACGAGGGTAAATACTTTGATTCAATAAATATATTCTCTCATACAAAAAGCTTTTTATTCCGTAAAGGTAATTTCATGGCATTTTTACTCGTAATATATTCCTACCCGTACCTATGTATGTATGTGTACAACCTATGTATGTGAGGTACCTGTTTATATATCTGTCAGGTTAGACTGATGAGTGAAGGTGATAATGACCGTAGTTATTGTCATATAACCAGAAGGCAGCATGCATAGAATATGTGTTGTATTGTGTGTAGTTAGAATATAATATGTAGTTGCGTGTAAAAGTGTCATACTGTCTTTATTGTTTACGGTTAGGTAGTTTTAGCTCCGTTGTACAGGGGATTTACCTTGCTACAATATGACAATAAACTTGAAACTAGTTTTCAGAATATTAAGTAGAGTAGGTTAGTTTTGGAACAATTAACGCATGTCAAGTACAGCTAGTGACTGTCATTGTGAACTAAAGTAAAATATATTTAACACTAGTTACGCCCTGCGTTTACACCAGCATGATGATGTTTGTTTTCTTATATTTTAGAATTTTCTGCAGTACTCTCTTATTTTTTTCCGTAAGAACTTTTTAAGAAGTATCAGAAAATGTAAAATAAAAAGCTGGATGAAATCGGCAGTCGTTCTCAAGTTATGGTGTGACCAAGAGAAATATGGATTAATTTTTATTTATATAAAGCAGATAAGTAACTCGTTCATAATTTTTTTAAACTTTCACGGATTTTTCACGGAACGTGTTCACGGACGTCATGACATACGGAGCCGAAACGTGGACACTGACGGCTCGAATGGTCCACAAGCTCAAGGTCGCTCAGCGGGCTATGGAAAGGGCTATGCTCGGTGTTTCTCTGAGGGATCGCATCAGAAATGAAGTGATCCGTCAGAGAACCAAGGTCATCGACATAGCCCACCGGATCCTCACCTGAAGTGGCAGTGGGCTGGCCATATTAGCCGTAGAACCGACAACCGTTGGTGTAAACGAGTTCTAGAGTGGAGACCGCGTCTCGGCAAACGTAGTGTAGGACGTCCTGAGGCACGGTGGAGTGACGATCTGCGCAAGACTGCTGGCAAAAACTGGATGCGAGAAGCCCAAGATAGATCTAAGTGGCGTGCAATTGGAGAGGCCTATGTCCAGCAGTGGACTGCTACAGGCTGATGATGATGATGATGATGATGACGACGGATGTTTTCAATAAACAAATAAAAAAATTAAGTTGACTTTATTTGTACCATCTTCCATTGTATCCATATTCTATTATTTTTCTTGATGTGACATTTATTATACATATACTGTTTTATATTGTTCTTGGTACTTGTTTCATATTGACTTTAATTGATTTTGATTATTTTTGACATTCATTTATTTTTAATAAAATTATGATCGTATATGCATGAACGATGTCCTCTTTAATTAATTTACCAATAAAAATGCAAACCATCTCTCAAGTTTGCACGACTTCCCAGACAAAACATGTGAAACAAAACCAAAAACCACTCCATCTTAAGAATGTATTTCAACCATGTTTCTGGCAAATAAATGTATTTTTATCTTGATCTTTAAACATATTACATATTAAACAACTTACGGACTGAAAACCGTGGTAAGTATTCGTTTATAATGAGCAACCGATATTTCGACACTTGCAAAGCGCCATTATCGCGGGACGACTATAATCGTACCACGGTTTTCATCCTATAAGTATCAATATGTTTAATTCGTTAATTTTAATGTTTTAGTAGCTATACTCCACGGCTTTACTCGTGTGACAGTTGACTATGCCACAGGAACTAATTTTTTACTAGCATCTTGTGTACCAAATTTCTCATGGCATTAAGGCTTCTATTCAGTGAAGAGTCGAGCATGTTGTGTGCCTGTTGGTAAGCATTAGGTGGTATTGGTATAAACTTTAGTAAGAACTCTTACTCTCTAGCTCTTACTCTTTTTGCTCTGGTCATTCTTGTACAGGGGTCAGTAATGTAATATAAATAGATATTATTAACCCCCGACGGCAAAAACAACAGGGTCTTATAAGTTGGACGTGTATGTGTGTGTCTGTGGCATCGTAGCTCCTGAACGGATAAACCGATTTTGATTTTTTTTCGTTTGACAGGTGAATTAGTCGATAGTGTTCTCTCTTATGTTTGATGAAAATCGGTCCGAAATGGCCGGTGCCACAAAATGGCGGATTACATATTTTTTCACAACCCCATCAATATGGGTATTTCATACTATTTTTATTATTTTGTATCGCGGATTCGTATTTTTTTTACGGTCAACCTTCGGCAGGGAGACTTTTATTTTTTAATGGCTTCGTAATTCGAATGTAGACCATGCGTGCTGACGGATGAGCTAGTTTGGTACAACTATAATTACGAACAAAATTGTTGGGAAAGCGTGTTGTCTAAAATATAGTAATAAAAATGTATAGATAACAAAAGTAATAAATGCAGTCTCATTTCCTCAATGTTTCTTCTTCTTTAATTAAAAAAAAACAAAGTGAGTGAAACTTTTAGATGAGACATTATTACGCAAATTTGCAATGTTTTCCCAAACTATTTGGCAACTTGCCACAATATCTTCTTCGTCTTGATATTGTCCACAAGAACAAAATTTCAGGTTCCACCGAGATTTGAACTCGGATCGCTGGATTCAGAGTCCAGAGTGCTAACCGTTACACCATGGAACCGCTGCTGTGATCGGTCACTTTCACTATCACTATAGAAAGATCTAGGTCAAATAACAGCGCATTTGAAACTAATAAAGAGATGCTGCAGCGCCTCAGGAATGTTTTAAACGTGAGTCGACTCGTTCAATGCCATTCAGCGGAAAATAATGTCATTATAAGTATATACTGGAGTTGACACGTGTGTAAATGCAATAAATAGAATCGTGGCGAAAAGGCTACTGCTGACTGCAACGTACCGGTCCTGGGCGGCTATGCCCTCTTAAATTTATTTAATTTTATTTCCTAACTAGCTGCGATCCGTGGTTTCACCCACGTGGTGATGGATGATGATGAAATAATATATCAGGCTATGTAGCTCAGGGCGAATGTAGCTTTCCAATGGTGAAATAATTTTTGAAATCAGCTTAGTAGTTTTTGAGTTTATTTATTACAAACACACACGCAAAAATACAAATTTGTCCTCTTTATAATATTAGTGTAGATGTAGATTTGACTTATTGTGTTCTTGATATACGAATTATAGACGTATTATTAATAATTAATTAATATTATTAATATTGATAACTTTGCATACCTATTATTCTAAAGCAAGGAGAGCTTGTAGAGTACACTGAGTGACGAAGATGGAGAGACATTCATTAGTTATCCAAGTTTTTGGAAACAATTTTGTCTACGTATATCTGACCTAGATATTTAATTTATCTTTATTTCGTTCTTTTTTTATGTGATTACCTTACGGAACAAGCAGGAGGCCCAATTGGTGTTAAATGGTGACCATTGTCTACAATTATGGTAACACATGCATTTCGTCACAAGACAAATGACGAAATGCGCCCAAAATCCGGAGATTAAGTTAAGTTGTTAAAAGTCTCACCTTCTTTTTCATCACTACGCTCTTGACAGAGCGGTCGTGGTCGTCACTTCAGGTTGTGTAACGCGCCTTACAATGCGTCGCCATTCCTCCCTGGCTGCAGCCTTTCTCGTGCACTCGTGTAGAGGACCGTTTATGGCTGCTCGTATCTGGTCGGTCCATCGCATCATTGATCTCCCTCGCGATCTTGTGCCTTCTACTCTGCCCTGGACAACTAGTCGTTCAATCGACTCGTCACCGCGCCGTGCCACGTGCCCAAAGAAAGATAAGAATACGAGCCTGTACGATGGAAGAAAAACGCTGCTGCCCAGTTCTTATAATATGGATACATTAGTACGGAACTCGGTCCATGACACTCCCAACATTTTCCTGTAGCACCACATCTCGAGCGCATCAATCTTCTTCTTCTAACTCTCTCGTAAGGTCCACGTTTCAGCACCATATAGAAATATGGGAAACACTAAAGCTTTTACGAGCCGGATTTTTGTGGCTTTTGTTATGTCGCGGTTCCTCCATATCTTTCTGAGTCTATCCATGGCTGATCTAGTAATGGCTATTCGCCTTTTGTTTTCGTCAGCGCAACCTCCACTGTTCATTATCAACGCGCTTAAGTAGATGTGTGATTGGACCACATCACCGTTCGCAATTTGTGTGACTTCTGACGAGTTGTTGTTGGCACGGTCTACAATCGTCATCCTTGTCTTAGTGCGATTAATTTTTAGGCCAAATTGTAGGCTGACGGCTTTATCCCCGAGGTGCATACTCTATACTTTTCATACCTACTGCGAGACAATAAAAACTTAGAGCTTTAAAAGCAGTTATTAATTTAAAATTAAATTAATTAATAGTTAATATTCAAATTGGACACATTTGTCCCGTTACAGAGGGACAGAGTAATATTTTTGGAAAGAACATTTTATGGAACACACTTTTCTAGACTTTCGCGTTACCTAAGTTATAATTAGTACTCACGAGATGTAGACCACGATTTAGTTGCTTTTGGAGCTCTCGATATTCGGTACAGTTACATGCAACACGTTCAAAATTATAACTTTTTATGGATGTTGTTAAAATAACACCAAACACCGTATTTTGTTGCAAATTCATTACAATTGCGCCTTTTTTCTTTTTTTTAACAATAAATCTAACAACCTTAGGTACCTATACGTATATATCAAGTATTCTAAAGCCACATTAATCAAACCTAACACAATACAGCCTAACACAAACCCGAACATACCTATTTATACTATAATATTATAAAGAGGAAAGATTTGTATGTATGTTTATAACGAATGGGCTCAAAAAGTACTGGACCGATTTCAAAAATTCTTTCACCATTGGAAAGCTACATTCACCCTGAGTAACATAGGCTACATAAGATTCATCATCATCATCATCATCCATCAACGCGCGGGTGAAACCACGGAGAGCAGATACCAAAGTATAATTTATACTTTCGTATTTTTATGTATTTGTAATATAAGTGTGAAGCAATATCCTAGAGTTAATAGATTAACATTTTAAACAGTGTCCCATGATCAAACTAAAGAGCAGTAGTTGCCAAATACTGCACACGACCTCTTTATTTACCCAGTCAACATTATTTAAACAACTGTTTGATAATTAGCTGGTATATGTGAACTTGGACATTTAAATATTTAACCAAAACGCTTGTATGTAAATATTGCGTAGTTGTATAGATGACGTCATCGACCGTCGTAAGGCATACACGATATGATGCTCAGTTAGGTTAGGTACGTATTGTATTGAATACCATTCATTTGTTCCAGGAATTGTTAGCATATGAATAAATAATTAGTCGATGATATTATTTGTCCTTGTGACGTAATAGCGACCCGACTCGGTTTCACACGGGCGAAATTTTTTAATTTTTATTGTTTTTAGGCCGATTTGGTGTTTAGAGGTAACCTCTGCTAATGCGTTTCAGTGACGACCTCCACAGCGCCTGCAACCCTGAGACATGGTTGCTGGCAAAATTATAGGTTTAACCTATAATTTTGCCAGCAACCATGGCTTATGCCAGAAATCCCCTTTGCTCATCCCCTGTGAAGGGGATTTCTAGACTTTTTGTCCA
This sequence comes from Selenia dentaria, assembly GCA_917880725.1. NCBI lineage: Eukaryota > Metazoa > Arthropoda > Insecta > Lepidoptera > Geometridae > Selenia > Selenia dentaria. Next base: position 7,289,323 of record OU862882.1, on the reverse strand, counting down.
AAAATGCCCTGCGCGTCATCTTATGAGGATTGCATAGCTAGTACTTTCCATCCTAAAAGAGAAAACTCTTTTCTGCCTTATTTATTCTGCCTTATTATTATATTGATTTATTCAATTTCTTTAAATTCTAAAAAAGGAAATTTATGGTACTTTGAAATACCGAAAAAATCAAAACGTACGGGCATAGTAAACAATGTGATGTTTCCATGAAAAAAAAATCACTGAGATCGGACAATGTTAAGAGGTAGAAAAGAGTTTTCTCTTTTAGCATGAAAAGTACTAGCTATGCAATCCTCTTAACATACCTTCAAATTTTAAACCACATTACTGCATCACGGTAAAAAACTTGTTAAAATAAATTTTAATACAATTATAACTGTGATGACACTGGTTCCCGAACTAGTGTTTTAGGAACCAGGATCTACCTCTATATTTAGTGCAGCTTACCTATATATAGGTATTACTTAAAACAAAGTTACAAAAAATATGCTTTAGATAAACTGAAATTTCTATAAATGAAAGTAAAAACTATAGAAGCCGTTAGTGTGTCAGATAAATATCACTATCAATCGGATTGTTACGAAAAACAGTTGAATTCAGTGCAAACAATCTAACTATCGAGTAAATATAACTGTGGCACAGACAATTGATAGTCTATTTGACGGAGTACTGTTTCGCTAGTTAATCGTGCTCCACCAATCACCCTGCTCAGCAAGGCGATACCAAATTTCGGCATTCACACACGTCGTATCATCGGTTCCATGGTGTAATGGTTAGCACTCTGGACTTTGAATCCAGCGATCCGAGTTCAAATCTCGGTGGAACCTGTACTTTTTGTAATGTTTTTATTACATTTACAAGATGTTGGTATTGTATTGTATGTATTTATGTTGTAGCCTTGCTAGTGCCGCGTGCATGCATATTCACTATCAAGAAACATTATTACTGAATAAAAAGTGCTCTTTTCAACCAACTTCCAAAAAAGAGGTGGCTCTCGAGCGGACGCGTATATTTTTTTATGGATCACCCATGACTTTTTAAAGAACAGTCCGATTTTCTACCGACTTGCAAAAAAAGGAGGACTCAATTCGATTGTATTTTTTTTATGTTTGTTACCTCATAACTCTCAACTGGGTGAGCCAATTTCCAAAATTCTTTATTTGTTTAAAAGCTGGTGCTTCCCGTGTGATTTAAAATATATTTTAAATTTTATAATAAAATAATACAATTTTAAAATATTTTAAATGGAACCGACTTCAACATTAAAATAACTTGTTGAAGTCGGTACCATTTAAAATATTTTTTTAAAAAGTGTAGTGTATATTTCAGATGACAGGCTATCTCTGTGCCAAGGTTTATCAAAATCGGTTTAGAAGTTGAAGCGTCAAAGGACAGACAAACCGACACACAGAGATTCGCATTTAGGATATATTATTATTTAGGTCAGTGGTTCTTAACCTTTTATTGATAAGGAACCGTTTCACAAAATTTCTGTTTTGCCATGGATTGCACCAAGTGTTTTGTGGTACCTAAGTCAAAGTACGAGTAAGTAACTCGGGGCCGCGCGGTCTAAGTACTTTGCCTGAGTAGGTAATAATATAATGTAAATGTAACTACATAAAAGGTGTTATCTATAAAGAAAACATTCCTTAAATTGTTTATAACTTAAGTATTTTAATATTTGAAAACATATAGAAATATTGTAAAAAGTTTAGTTCTAAGAAAAGTATATAAATAATGAGAATAAATAATAATAATTATACTGCAGGGGCAGCTTTGTGGAGAGCCGTCGCGCGTCGGTGAGTGGCGACATCGTGGACCCTGATTCTCCCTGGAACTACATGAGACCCCTGACCCCCGGATTGCCTTAATTGGCCGTCTGGGGGTGGAGACGCAAGAGCAAGTAACAAAAAGATCCAAGGGTGAAAGTCTTAAAGGGCATAACGCCGGTAGTAGCGCTCTAGTGAAACCGTCCACACCACCATCCTCCTTTATCCATCCACACCACCGTTGGACCTTTTGTCACCATTAATGGTGGCCCTTTCCTATGGGGGGCCCGTTTAGTGGGTCGCGAGTCACCACCTGCCCAAATATTTCTAAATGAGACTGGAATTGACAGGTGCCGTAGTCAATCTCCCTTATCAATAATAAGTTCATATTAATAGCCTTGCCATTTTTCCCATTTTTGTAATAGATATACCATGTTACCCTTCATCCAAAATGTTTCTGTTTTTATACTACATACTTTGTATTTATTATACCAAACAGGCCTCTAAGAGTTGGCTACAGCCCCACTTATGCCTTTGTAAAGGACCAGATAAAACCAGAAACCCTTGACATTGGTTGCATTAATAATAATACAAGTACAATTTGAAAAATTTAATACCGACTTCCATTCTATTCAGTCATTGGAGTGTAACTCAAAAACTACTGGAAACCTAATTTGATGAAGTTTAAATGGCAACACACAGGAAGCATCCGCTTACAAACAAAAACATAATTTTGAGAATCGGTTTACCCTATCAAAAGTTATGAGGTAACAAACATAAAAAAAGAAAAAAAAATACAGTCAAATTTAGTACCTCCACCTTTTTGGAAGTCGGTAGAAAAATTACGTTTATTTCAGGCTGTATAATATAATAATACAATATCATATTACAGAGATATGTAAAGTGAACATTATTTATTGCGACTTTTGTGACTGCATAGTCTTTAATAACTTCGGCTCATATCAGCTAATATATGTTGAAAGGCAAAAGTATATAGTTGTTGTATGATATTGGAAATTGTTTATGTACATAAAAACCACAGACCATATTAAAAACCTAATCTTGAATGACCAAGACTATGGCAGTTACATTACGATAATTTCAACACAGTTTTGATGTCCTAAAAACCTATTTATAATTTTATCCACCCAAAATCGCCTTGTCAACTCGAAGTCATAATATTTCACTCAAAAAGCACCGCCCAGTGACCCAGTGGGCCTGTCAAACCTCGCGGGCGTCGTCGGCTTTAATGAAAAAGCATCAAATTCCATAATTGATAGGACAGTGACAACCCTGTGTACTGTCACCGTATTTCACCGAACTCTATAGCAGTATGATCATTCATGCAATTGTGTCGATAAAAACTCAACCTTTAAAATATATAATTATAACCTTTTTTGAGATATGGAAGTTTATGTTGTAGTCTACTACACAAGAGCAGCAGCCGGCAATGTCTCAGACTACAGGATAATATGTATGGCATATTATACCTATGGCATATAAATGACAATGCAAACACATAACTGACGTGTTCTTTAAAAATGGAACGAACTTTTTCTCCGAAACCAAGGAGGTTGCTTGATACGCTAAAAAATTAATCACGATTTTAGTAAAATTTTGAAAAGCTAACATTATTCGTCATTGGTTCTAGAAATGTTTTTTTTCTATTTAATATGAAATTAAAATGAGGTTAAGCGATAAAAGTGAGTATGATAAAATATGTATTAAGAAAGCTCTTTGTATTTAGACGATCCATTTTTGAAATTATCTAAATATTATATCTATTAAATGTGAGAAAAAATCGTAAGACATACCTACTCCCTTTTTTTTGTGCAGGTACTGCGGCATATCCCTTACTGCTTTTTTACAATACACAGTATTGTGACGGTATTTCACGAACGTCTCAAGGGATGTACAATTTATTAATCAGAAATAATAATTCAAAGGTAATGTCCAGGTGCGCGTGACTTCAGGTAACGATAACCATCGCACAGTGAAGGGTTAGGGCGGTTGCAACACTGACGGTCAACGGAGAGTTAAATTAGACAAGCATTGAGGACTGGTTAGTGAATAAAAAATGTTGATGGAGTGGATTGATGGTTGTATTAAAACTTCCCCGACCTTAAGCGTATAAAATCAACGAAGTATTACTGGAGAAGTTTCATCACAAAAACGGCATATGCATAGCATAATCGATTGCGATCGATCGATTTGCGGCTTTCTGAAATGTCACGAGTAATTTCTGAAAACTACATCTGAAAGTTCGTTTCAGTAGCTATCCAACGATGTGTTGATGTTTGTGTGTTATGTTTAATTCCAAAACCCAGCAGCCGAGAAGATTTTTTTATATCGACGTTTTTATTTGGTTGGTCTAAAATGGCTGCTGAGTTTGACTGCCAACTTCATACAGGCGCATAATCAGCCTAATACGTATTATTATTTATTCTGTGCCAATATGTCCCCACTGCTCAGACACGGGTATTTTACTTAGAGGGAAAAATACGGGCCGTAACAATTATCCACCACGTGGGTCCAGTGACAGTGATGGATAGACTAGTGCCCAGAACAAGGAATACTTAACAGTACAAGCCAGGTCTGTCACAAACTTCAGACATCCGAACGCCACCAACTTGGCGTATATATGGGCTTATATATGTCCATGCAAGACAGCAAACAGAACCGAGAGAATTGTGCTTGAAGAAGATAATATTATGTATAAACAATACGACATAATAACATGTACGACAATTACCTGAGCTAGCCACAAAACTCAAAAATCTTTTCAAATTGGGAATTTCTCGCTCTAAGTGAACCACAAAGCCTTGCGAAGGTGGGTGGAGGGTAAAATCAAATGCAACGAGCGGTCCAATCCAGGTAGTGTCTGATTGGATTGCTTAAACCTAGACAACCAGATAAGGACAAGATAAAGCCTTCTTTAAAATATAAAAATATTGCAGTCACCACACTTGTGAGAAGTGACAACTTAAAACTGTGACGGGTGCAATACGTCGCTAGCATGTAGAATCGCACCCATAAGTTTTGCCCCTACCAAAAATCTCTCAATCTCTCAAATTTCACTTTAAAAATTTTTTTTTTATCATAATTATTCTACCTTGGCCAGACGTTTTCATAATTGACTGATGCACGTTTTACATATAATAATATTTCAAACGGCTAATTAATCCCTAATGATAATGAGTTAGCGAAAAAGTCATTAACGTCAGTCCATCAGTAACAGCAATTAAAACATGTTTTTAATAAGGATTGATACTTTATGATACAATAATCTTTACCTTTTTACACAATAGATTTGATTTGATTACGTATGCCATTTATAATAATAATAACAGTAATTCCGCTGAAAATGTGTCTTGGTTGGCAATATGTAGGTACTTATGTTTTTAACATCATCTTTTTAAAATAAATCGACTAAGATTCAAAGTGTAGGTTTGAAATGTAAACCTTTTTTTGCTGTAGCTACTGATTTACGACTACTTGTATGCCCCAAAGGTAACCAACGATCATAAAGTTGATTTCATCAACTTTTTCGATATGGTAATTATAGCGAAGTTCGACATTTAACGAGCGCCAACATAAAAAAAAACTTTGGGAAGTGACTGCTTAATAATACGTAGTTTTTGCTAGTAAGCTAATATTTGACTAGATGTATACATGTCCAGGAAACTTTTGACATAGTTTTGAAGTGGTGTTAGTTAAACTATCACAATTTGTTTATTAAGTAAGTAGCAGGTATAATTTTAGATATTTATATTTTTTTATACTGTATAGCGTATAATTTAAAATATTTCCGATACAATAATTTTTTTTTTTTTTATTAGATTATCTACTTATATATTTTTATGATAAATCAACGAAACTAGAAATCACAATATTTTTTAAGCAGTCAATGGTGAACGTTTCCATGATTCGGAGGGCTCGTTAAGTCGTCGTAGGTCTGTGTTAAGCCTTATACAGAAAGAAAGCTGGCAGCCTACCAGCGCTTATAGGAACCGGCCCTCGCAGGTAACCGGCGCAGACATTTATATGAACAAGCGCCGATCAGCGCCGATAAGCGCCGAACGCCGCCGACAAGTTCCGACACGCGCCGGTCAGCGCTGATGCCGCCAAACAAATCATCGTCGGATGAGTACGACCTCAGATTATAGAACAAAAGGCAGATGGAGCGTACCGAACACGCGAGCGTCGCCACCAAAGCGAATACAAATTCAAAAGCAAATACAAACCCGCGCTAGTGCTATACGCGACTTGTCCGAAGCAACACGTTACGACTGGTTCGTAATTTTAATGTACAAAATACCGTCTTGTGTTATTAAACACTGTAAAAGTTGTTCCCAAAAATAAAAAAAAGAAGATGGAATATCCTTTCACAGATAACTATTAATATTTGGCTTATATAATTTTTAATCAACATAATAACTTTACATGTGACTCGGAACACAAAACTTCAACAGTCATTCGCTTGTGTTGCCAGTATTTATTTAAATTAGTTAGCCGTTTTATTGGTAAAACTACATTTAGAAGGTCTAGGGGTAAGTGATGTAACAAAAGTTTGTTTTTTAATATCGCAAATGCGAATATTTTTTTATAAGTCTCGCTCGCACGGTTTTTTTCCCAAAAAACCTCAAGTCTTCTTAGAAAATACTTTTTAAGTCAAGTTTTTAATAAAGTTGAAAATGCGAATACTTGTCTCGTTCGCACCATTTTTAGGGTTTAGCACCTCAAAAGGTAAAAACCTTGTAGACCTTGCTTTTAGCCTAAATTGACTAGTCTGGATCAACCGGAAGTACCCTATAGGTTTTGGGTCGAAAACCCATAATATGGTAGTTCCCGTTGACCTAGAATCACTAAATTTGGCAAAAAGCTAGGTCTTATAGAACAAATAAAGGAAAAAATATATATGGCCACCCTCCTCTAGTCTCCAAAGTCTGTGAAGCGCAAAATCTGAAATAATTTGTTACCTACAAATTTGTTCGGAACCCGAGATGGGCGAGTCCGATGGAATGTTCAGTATGTTAATCTAGATTAAAAATTACCTGTGTGCCAAATTTTATCCAAATCAGTATAGTCGTTTTTGCGTGAAAGAGAAATAAACATCCATACATACGTACTTCCATTCTCACAAACTGTCGGATATATGTGTAATAATTAGAAAAGTAGGATACTATTAAAATATTAAACAAAAACAATTAAACAATGAATGTGATATTTATACAGAACCTTCTTTATTTATTGTAATTTATTTAGTTATTAATAACCATTATTTTATCCATATACTACTTTAGTACTGTATGTTACAACAGAACGTTTAACTTTCCAATATTATAACAATTTGTTACAAAAATGAGGGAGTTAATTTTTCATTATCTGGTAACTGTACACGCACACAGATGCACGTGTACGTACAGTGCAGTGGCTCGTTGTCACGCACACATAACTATAAAGGTGGCGACACTCGCGAGTTCGGCGCACTCCATCTGCCTTTTGTTCTATAATCTGAGAGTACGACATTTTGCTCGCTCGGCTTCAATCTGCTTCCTTTATGTAACTGGTACCAGAATGAACCAGCGCCGATAAGCGCTGGTAGATCGGCGCCGGCTACCAGCTTTCTTTCTGTATACGGCTTAGGGCAAAAGTCTACCATGTCGGAAAGAATTGTGTCTTTCCTCCCCCTCGCACTCGGCTGCGTGGTGCATTAAAAACCATAGTTCTCTCTCTCGCTTTCTCAGAGGAAGCTCGTGTCTTAACAACGTAGTAGAAGTATAATGGATTGAATTATGCTCAGCTTCGTAACTTCCCGAACATTTATCAGAATGTGTCCCGCAAGGCAATTACGTATCTTAGTTACAATGAAATGTTGATTGTAATGGCGGCTTAATGTCAGTTTTGACAACTCCAGTAAGCAAAAACGTTAGTAAGATGGTGACTGGAGCTGACAAAAGAAACATAAAGCCGCCTTTTTTTCGATTTCAAAAAAAATTTGTTTGCTGCTGGAATACATAATAGCCCTGCTGATCATTTACGTTTAGTTATAGAAACGTTAGTTCTCAATATTATTAGGGTGTTGCTAATCGATGGTCAGCAATACTCTCGCTCAGCCGATGCTATTGACATTTAACAGCGGTGTCTAATCGCTGTTAGTGAAACCAGCCCTCAAAACCTAGATTTTTAATCCTCGTACAAGCACGCCCTCTACTCCCTCAGGTGACTGCGAAAGAGTTGACATTTTTAATTAAACTAATCAGTTAATTCATTAAGGAGCGGCGCTGACTTCACCCGACCGATGTTCATTTGTTTTTATTGCTGTTTTTTTATGTTGACCGTATATTAATCATGGGTTAAAGAGTGACATGGACTTTTTTGATTTGGATGTCTGTTGTGCATTGTCAAAAGTGCGTAATGTATTTAATGTTTTTTTTTGTTTATTAAGGTAATTTATTAAGGTAATAAAATGGTTTGAATTAAGAATGTAATAAACACGTATTTTTTATTTTTGCAATGCTAGTTCTAGAGGTGTGCAGTATAGTTCGCAAATTTATATTTTGAGAAAAATACTTCTGGTGCGATTCACTCAAAAAATGGTGAAAACAAACTCCAACGTAAATATTGAAATAGGTACGTGTTATTTTTAATGCAACATAATAAATTGTCTCGCCTATATATCCTCGAAGAGGTAACCGTCAAAGGGATAGTTTTTGGTCCCATGTAATAGGGGTCGAGACTAGTGCCATCTATGGGAAACTGTTTCAGACTCCAGACTGCCATTGACAATTTATTTGTCAGAAAACCCTAATAACTGTCTGATCAGACCTCAAGATTCCGACAACCTCCTTAAGACACTGTCTCACTTGACCGTCGAAAGTGGTAGATCTAGAATAGCGACTGGCTCTCAAGGACAACTGCTGGAACACATCTGATCGACGGTCGGTCCTTGTTAGACCTACGGCTGGGGCGAGTGGTGGTCACAATGATCAACAATCTGTCCCGCTGCAACTGCAGTTCGACTTGTTAAACTTTTTTTTTTATAGCGATTTTGTATCTCAGTTGCTAACAAAAGTTGATGGAAAAATGAAAAACTGGCGACCTTATGTCACTTTTGTCAGCTCCAGTCTGCAACTAACTAACATTTCTGCTTAGTGTAGTTGTCAAAACTGACATGGAGCCGCCATTTTTTTGGATTTCATACAGCATTTGTTAGCAACTGAGATACATAATAAATAGCCCTCCTGTTGTCGTTCGACCACTACCTAAAAAGCTATTCTACTATTTCTATTATAAAGACAAATTAGAATGTAACGTTTTCTTGACCACTACTATGTTAAATATATATTAAACGCTACTTTATAGGAGTATGAGTTAGCATTGCGTTCATTGCCTATCGAGTAGCATAATATAAAGATTTGATCGATCGCTGGCGTCAATAGAAACGTAACTGCAGCTGGACTGTTTCAATAGCAGAATCAGAAAACGTATTCAAGTCACCGCTCAGCTGCGGTTCGATTGCAGTTTAGTTAGTGGAATCGTCCCCCTGGGCTATTGCTTCAAAAATCGGAAAATATTAAATAAAGCCTATGAATATAAGTAAAACAAAAAACGAATCCTGGGTATAATCTATCTCTGTGGGTTAGCATGACGAATAACTGCGTAAGTGTAACGTAACGTGTCGTTCATGTGAAACAGTTAAAACTGTCATGTATCTAGGGCAACTCTGACACAGATAACTCAAAGTTTGTAGCGGAAGTGTGACGCGTTGACGCTTACTATGGGACCACTTTTTCGCAAATTGTTTATGCTGCGGTCTCTGTTCCTCCAAGTCTGTTTGAAGGAAGTTAACTTCAACATACATACTTATTTATTATTTTTCGGAATTCGAAACAATGACGTCACACAGGTGTTTAAAAGTTAATATTGTCCGATATATGGTTAATTATTTATCGAGAACGGTAAATAGGACGATAGGCACGTGCTGTGCAGATGTAGACACTTACGTTGACGTCAACGTCTATAAATGAGGAATTCGTACCTTACTAATATCAGTACAACTCTTTGTGAGCGAGTTCGCCCGGGGAAGTGTCGTACTGCCACCACAGACCAATAGGATATATGGTCTGTGACTGCCACCATACATAACTCTACCACGAAGTAGTAATGTTCGCATTTCTTACTGTGTTCCGGTTTGATGGTTATGGTTGCTGGTGAAATTACAGGCACATGAGACTTAACGTGTTATGTCTTAGGTTACAGCCCGCGGCACGTAACTCTAGCGCTGACCGTTATTGCGCAGAAGTCAAAAATTGGGAATCACAGGGGGGCTAGAGGGACGAAGGACTCTTGTCTCTCTCTGGCACATCGAAGACGAGGGACTCTTGTCTCTCTCTGTCACATGTGCGCGACTGTACCCATGCGCAGATATCCCCTCCACATTTCGCTCAGCGCTAGAGTTACGTGCCGCGGGCTGTACGAGCGCAGTGCAATTCGTCAATTGTGATGGATTGTATTGTTATAGGCATAGATTACCTCCAGGTGGGCCTCATGCTTGTTCCGCAACCTGATAATAGAAAAAAATACTATGTATATGTACGATATAAAATAAAATTAATAGTAAAATAATATGGGACAACATCTATACAACGGCTTCAGATCCCAAACTATAATAGAGCCTTTACTATGGTAACCCGATTACTGATATACATATTTATGTACATTATATAGACGTAAGTCTAACAGACATGTACATTTGTACATGTTCTCAAATGTTTGACCTTTCTGGAGATCGAACAGGGAACAGCGGAGAAGGCAGGTTTGCTACCAACTGCGCCAACCAGCCAGTCAATTTAGTGGTTTATTTTAGGTTTTTCTATTGGTATTGGCACAATTGAATAAATACCTCGTATATAATTATATTAATGTTTATTCATAATTCATTAGTACGAATAGTAAATAAGCCTGTAATAGGTCATGTAAGTAAGTTTATGAGCTAGTTTGTCGCACTTTTGAGAAACTTTGCAGCGCACGCATAGCTCTATGTCTATCAGAGCGAACATAAATCCAAGATAAACTTTTCACGTCACTAAACTGATTTTTATGTATCGTACCTTCAGTGCAAGTACCGTAATAGTCGTTAAATTTGTCGAGTCGCTAATATCGATAAATTTAACGGATCGTATCGCCCCTAGCAAGTATGGAAGTCATATCGACGACATTATATCGATTATTACGAATTGTTTGCATTCTACGATGCATCCTTCTGTATTATTTGAATCTTTCTATCTCTTCTACCATCAAAAGAAGGCCGAAGTCTATTTTTTTATTGTATACTAGCTGCGCCCCGCGGTTACACCCGCATGGTGATGATGATGACGATGTTGATGAAAATTATCCTTTGTGTTATTCCAGCGCCTCATCTACCTCTATACCTAATTTTATCCATACAAAACTGGTCCACCCGTTTGAACGTGACGAAGTAACAAACACACAAATACACTTACAGACTTTCGCTTTTATATTATTAGTGTGATAAAAACTCAGTAAGGTTCTTATACTACGAAAGAGTGAGACGTATTTTATTTACAATATCAATCAATATGAGACTTGTAGACTCCGGTAGAGATGGGTTCGTATTTATATTTCATATTGCCAACAGAGTGTTCTGGATATACTTTACATAGTCTGAGAGACAGAAGCTTTGTATCACAGCTTAGTACACCAAATTGCCATAAATCACAATACATTGCAATTACATAGAATAATTGTGTGTGTGAAATATTTATTATATCTTTGGATGGGATTCGAACCCCCACGTCTTTTGACCAAATGTGCCAGACGCCATGAGTGGCACCGAGGCACTGGACCTGTGATTGAGTGTTTTTCTTTTTCATGAATTTCACACTCAGTCACATGTCAAAGTGACATATTCAGGTTCGCTACCAACTGAGCTAAGAATCCGTGAAACAGAATGCTTAGTCAAGATTTGCAGAGCTTGTCTAGAAGATAATCATGAAACACGCATTTTAATTCCTGCTCATTAAAACCTTTTTAATACCTTTCTGTATTTTCGTATTAAACCTCATTTTAATTGGCTAGCGGATGTGTTAAATTTGAAAATAAGAAAAGATTAGATTGACGGGTATAATAATAAAAAAAAACATGATTTGTTTTCCTTCACTATAATGACCAATTATCGATTCCAAACTATTCGATATTGTGCACTAATTAACAATGACCTTTTATTTATTTCTAAAGTTCCATTTTTATTTCTTTTAGTTAGTGTAGGCACTATTCTTTGATAAATTATCAATGCAGTGTAGGTCAGAACGGCTATACACTACAACCTTTGTACAAAATACCTACTCACTTTATACACAAACGAACATTAACCAAACATATGTACCTATATACAAACTACTGTCACAGATTAAATAAGTTACTACGTAACAGATAAATTACTCCAAGGAAAAATGACAATACCTACTGCTATAATAACCTACTCCCTCTAGTAGCTAGACGTTGCAAGCCAAAATGAACCAAAGCTTACGAACATAAAGTTGACTTTGCTCTGTAGGTGCGCGCCGCCACGTGCTCAGCGTAGATTGTCAGGGCTGCCTCTTTCGATATATATGTCAGTAGGTATTTGCAGTAAACTTTATAATTGAAAGAAAAAGAATTTCTTCTGTTTTAACATGTTTTATTTTTTAATTATCAAGAAATTATACATAACTTACAAAAGTTTTATTTTGATGTAATGTTTAATAATTTTTTTGCCTTGGCGAAATTCTCGGTTATTAAACTTAATTGTGGAAAATATTTTGAATCGTATAAATAATTTAAGTAGGTATTCTTGTGGGAAACAAGGGCAAGGGGAGTTAAAAGGAATATTTTTTAAAAGATCAAGGAGCTTGCGACCGGGTTTTTGTCTCATGTTAATTTCAAAATTTTTAACAAATGTGATTTCTAGATTTTTTACATAATCGTAAAAGGAATCTGAAGGTACTTTTAAACTTCCATAAAAAGACGATGTTTTGTTGAAAGCTTTAAAATGAATGAACATTCTGGATTCATCGACATTAGGAATATTATATAATTCTGAGGTGAACTCTGGGCAGGTATGCTTCTTACTACATTTATAAAGTAAGTATCCGGATATGTATACTAAAGCATTTTCAGTAGGCAAGTCGAAACGATAGTCTGTTTCACCATTTAAAGCGACTGCTGAAGGTGCAGTACGACGGCGGGTAGGTTCTCTGGGTGTAGACCTATCAAAAAAATCATTTTGTTTTTGAAGTAGTTCGCAAACGTCTTCTTCACAGTTTGTGTTTGGGGAGTTCTTCAACATATTTGACAGAAACAGTTTTGAAAAAGCTCTCTGAAACTGAATTGCCGTAGGATCGCGGCAGTTTCCCCCCTGCTGTCTCACGGTGCCAAAAAAGTTTTCAAGACTATCCTGATTAAGACGTCTTGTAAAAACGTAATTAAATCCTTCTTTTTTCATATCATTGCATAGCATTTTTATGGATTGGATAGTTATTTGTAAATTTTGAAATGTTTTTATCCTGTTTGTATTATCAGCACCTTTTTTTGAATCGATGGCTCTTAAATGTGTGAAGGTTGTTATAGCTTCTTCTAACACATCGAGTTGGTATTTTTTGAACGAAAAAGCTCTTTGAAATTTACATGTGGCATTGACTGAACTTGAATTTAAAACATCGAACAAATTGTTCATTTTCTCTACAAATTCTGCCGTTGGTCTTGCTTCTTCAGGTAGACTTTTGAGACGTATAAGGGCGTTCAATGCGGAATAAACGGAGTGACTGAATACCTGTGCGGCATATTTGACCCTCATCTTTTGAAAATTGTTGGGTTTAATGTGAGCTTCAGTGATTCTTGGAATGAGCTTTAAATTTTTTTCTTGCTGTTGTGAAAATAGTTCTTCAATATGTTTCCAAGATATTTTCTTATCATCGTATACAAAATCGTTTGTCAACAGATTGTTTCGAATATATTTTAACAAATGCGGGGCGTCAAAAATGTAGTAAATTTTTTTACCATTTAAGAAAAAGTAAGGCTTTTCCTTCGTTATATTTTTGACCTGTTTGGCATACTTGTCAAAGTTTGATCCTTGATCGGACACAATCGCCTTAACGTCAATCCCTATATTTGAAAATTTCAAAATGATTTCATCCAGCCAGAGTTCCAATCTTTCGTAATGCTTTGGCGATCCTAGGAATGAATATGCTATAGGTTGCTTCCAGTTGACTATAATGCCTCGGAGCATAACCACACAAGCATGAGAAGCTATTTCAGGCGTTACTTCACCATTAATGTTATGGAGACCAATCATTTCGTCTCTTCTAGTGTCATAATGTAAATGTCGTTTGATGACCATTTCATCTATACACAGAGTGCAATATCTGGCTTTTTTGGGCAAAGATTTCATCTTCGCAGACAAAAAATCCAAGGTACGGTCCTCAATCACAGGTGGAATAACCATTTGAAATCTGTGAAGCGTACTTTCACTAGGCAGCGATAAAAAAGACTTTAAACTTCTATATGTCTGCGGACTGGAAAAATGAAAATTCAGTGCAAATAACTTAAACTCTGGGGTGTAACGGTTCCCTTTGCATCTACTTTTTAAACTGCTTTGCCACTTTACTAGCTTGCAAAATCGTTTTGTTACTTCATCCTCAGTTTGGAAAGAAAACCGCTCAAATTTTTCTGAGTCCTTGGATTGAACTTCATTTTTGATTTTATCCAATTCATTTTGAAGTCTTCTTTTTTTGAGGTTGGACTCTTTTAATTCTTTAATTAATATTCTTTTTCTCGGCGTGTTGGATAACAGAGCTTCGGTGGTCTGTACTGATTCAGATTTGGTATCAGCATTTTTAACGGTGACAGCGGATATGATGTTGACAGTTGAATACTTGGTTTGTGTAGTGGTTTCCTTTGTTTTAGGTTCATTGCTGTAGTTAGATGTTGTAGGCTGAGACGACGACGGGAGGGATAATGTAGGTAATGCCTTAGGTAATAATTTAGGTGTATATTTAATTACAGATGGGTCAAAATGCAGCGAACATACGAAATGCGATCTTATTTTCGTTTCCGGTCTTGCTAGATCTGGTCTCCTTATCAGTTCTGTCCAAGTTTTGCGCCTGAAATAAAATATTTTTTTACATTTAAAATACCTTCATCCCAAACAAATAGCCAATAAAAAAAATTATATGTAGGTAGATATAAATTTGACACAAAGAGTACCACACGATTATTCAAATAATGGCAAAAATATCACGTTTGTTGTATGGAAAACCCCTTTAATATTTATTAAATTTAGATTTTTTTATTGTAGCAGCGACATAAATACCTACAAAATTTTAAAAGTTCAATTGTTTGAGGTAAAGACGGACGTAAAGACAGACGGCGAAGTCTGATTAACAGGGTCCGATTTTGACCGTTTGGGTACGGAACCCTATACAGGGAGGGGGCGGAGCTCAAACAAGCGAATGTATTCATTTACATCAAGCATAATTTACTAGAGACGATTTATGTACTCGTAGGTACATACTTTGTTAATACCTTCACTGTCCCTGAATAAGAAATATAATAAGTAGGTAGGTATTTGTTTTGATTAAGGGACATACCAACCCATGCATGTTTTGTTTGTGTCGTTACATGGCGCATTGTATCGCCAAAATTGACGTCATTATTCGCAAGTCAAGTAGGCCTTAGCGCTTACTTGATTTAATTAGTCAATAAGTACGCTTTACAATAGGTAACATTACTTCAACTATTTTACTTAAGAAATATTTTTCAACTATTTTACACGACGCAACCACAGATTAAATAAGTTACTACGTCTACTGTCACAAAGGAGTTGAGCATGTTTTATTTACCTACTAAAGATTTAATTTCCACGATGATTTTTCTTTGAAGATTAGATAAAATATAAATGTTAATATTAATAATTATAAGTTTAAACAATTAATTTACCGCAGTAAAATGTATTTCAGAAGAAAAAACTTGATACTTACCTGATAGGTACACCTATAGTATAGTAAGTATGTATAGGTGTATAGGTGACAATAGAGCAATGCATAATAAAACACTAGCAAAAGAAGAGTACAAACTTTATAATAATTACACGTTCCTAGCTCCTAGTCTATGATATTCAGTTTGTAACCGTGCCCGTTCAGATATTGGTAAAAAACAATATTTTCCGGTCGCCGAGCGCAAATGTATGCCCGTGGACCACGGCGTCGCTGATATACATGCAGGATAACTATTATTTGAAGACTGCTGCCAGGATATATCTTACGACAAAAAATCCCAAAATAATATAAAAAATCTGTTTTTAAAAGAATGAAGTACCTAAGTACTAGGTAGTATCTTGCTCTGTATGTAAACAAATTTTATCAAAATCCATGCCTAGTAGTTTTCAAGTGTACAGACGTTTAATATACAAAAACAGCTGAATCATGAATTAAAACAAAAAAACAATTGCTTTCGTTAGTCCCGCTAAAACTCAAAAACTGCTTGACCAAATTGAATAAGTAGGTAGGTATTCTTTTTTGTTCTGAAGTTGGCTCTACCATATTTGCCATTACCATGTTCGCTCTATCTTTGTTATTCCTGAACCATACGTAGTTTAGGAATAAAAAAATCATCATCAACATCATCCATCACCACATGGGTGAAACTGCGGGACGCAGATAGTCATTATTAGATAATAAGATTTAAAAGTACCTAATAGCCCACTGATTTATCAATGATCGGCAAAATGTCCACTGTCGAGCAGATCTCGCGAATTATCCCCCGAACTTCGATCACTTGCAAGCTCCCATCTTTTCAGGCATCACATTAAATATTGACAAAATAAATGTAGAATTCCGTTGGACGTGTGCGCGTTAAGGCGATGTCGACTAACCGCCAAGGAGTCGTTCCATTTTCGAATGTTTCCCGCCAATAAATATCTTATAGAGTTACAATGAGGGATAAACGGCCAGTGTCTCGGGACCGCTCGCCACTTTAGAATAGTTTATCGTTCGCTATTTGAAAAACTGACGTAATATCAGATATTTTGTTTTCTTTTTCTAGATGAGAATTTGTTTTGACTACGTGGATAGAGTAGGTAGGTACCTAGTATTTCATTTTGTGTGATTTCTTGACGGCTCGAAATATAGGAGTAGGCGCTTCTTTTGTATTGAAAATGATGCGTCAGCTTATCGTAACTGATACTAAGCAATGTACCTACTTACTCAGATGGCCATTTGTTTAAAATACAGTTAGAAAATGATCAATAAATTTTAATTTAAGTGCCTAAACATACAATCAAATTGTAAGTATAATAAAATTATATTATATCAATAAGTAGGTCATTAGATAATAGATATGTCACTAAATATTTAATTGCCGTTATTTAACACACGTAGTTTAGCCATAGATTAACTAATAGCTTTAGCTTTTATCATTTTGATTAAAAGGAGAAAGTAGCTGCGTAAATCTATCACTAATTTCGACTACTCTTTCAGGCGGTTCCATGGTGTAACGGTTAGCACTCTGGACTCTGAATCCAGCGATCCGAGTTCAAATCTCGGTGGAACCTGTACTTTTTGGTCAGGTTTTTTTTGCCATGCCATTTTTTATGTTGTAAAATAAGGATTTTATATTTATGCTTGTTAACAAATACTTGCAATACAGTGTAGTAACAATGTTATGTCTTGCACTGTTTTCGGAAAAGAATTAAAATCATAATATACGTTTAGGAATTCCTTCGAATACATTGATATGTACTATGATACTACAGAGTACTTAACAATACTTATTTAAACACGTTTTACAATACAATAATGCTTAATAAACACTGCGTATTTAGTTTTTTTATATCTTTTACTTTGACGGAAATTGACCCGTTTTATTTTTAAAAAGTCATCCTCCATCACTGAACCAATTATTGATTCTGTTGCTGACATAGATTAATCAGACTATAAAAAGATCAATCTTTTTAAAAAATGTATTGCGAACAAGTGCAATTTGAAAAATTTAATACCGACTTCCATTGTATTACTTTGGTAAAAATCAGTTATTGGAGTGTAACTCAAAAACTACTGGACCGAATTTGATGAAATTTTAATGGGGCCACACGGGAAGCACCAGCTTTCAAACCGAAAATGATTTTTTTTAATGATGAAGAAGAAGAATTTTGAGATTCAGCCAGTCGAAATTTATGAGGTATCAAACATTAAAAAAAAATTCAGTCGAATTGATTATCTCCTCCTTTTTTTGGAAATCGGTAGAAAATGAAAGGAATTAGCAAATTCCCACTATTCTATTATTTTGACACGGAAGAAAATCTCACCTCTTTTCAAACTTTAAACTTTATGGTCGTTATTTGTGAAACTCATTGAATGAATCTGACAATCATTGAAGTGAAGGTATTGGCGGGATACTGTGTGGCAAAAAATAAATAACTTTTGTTTTCGTATATTGATAATCAGTATATTGAGTTGTTTAAGTTGGTTTATGTTCCCGCATAATACCTATATATTAGGTACTTATTTTAGGGGCTATGTAAATAGAAATAAAAATCTAAGAAATAATTTATTAATAAGACAAATGAGTTACCAAAAAGTTTGAAAAGGAACTCGGTGAGTTTTCTTCCGTTTAGAAGTAAAATAGTGAAAATTTGCATTTTTAGTACCTAATACATTTCTTTGCAAGATTGGCCTTTATCAGCAACAGAATCCATTGTTTCCATAGTAGAGGTTAGGGCTTACGCGAACGAGGTCGCGGGCAGTCGCTAGTATTCATTGGCCAGTAACCTTTTTTGGCTCGGATTTTTGTTCTTATGTGATAGGAGGGGAACCTATTGCTATAAATCACTCATCATTATTGAGGAACTGGCAGGACACATTGTATCGCAGTTTTATTTCTTGTAAAATCATTCGGGTCGATTTCCATCAAAAGTATAAGATTAAAAAAACGAATGCAGCTATTGTTTTCCTATAAATCGAGGGCACGACGTAATGTATGTCCGGATGTTCTCCTCTGCAGCCGTGCGATTCTCTAAGAGCAAACATCGTTGCATCTTTGACAACATCCGTGAAATAAATGACAAAATGACAAGAAACGTTGGAAAAACAACCTTATGTACAAGGGCGATATCTCATAAAGCGTTTGACATCGGTGAGCTCTTCGACGAGCGGATCGACGCATCATTAGAGAATCGCACGGCTGGCATCGCATTTGTCAAACTTCACACTTTTGTCAAAGAAATTTTATGAGCAAGTTCGATAAAGATGTGTTTAGCGAAATTTTTCGATTTTATGATTAAGACCCGGTCCAACCCCAATTTTGAAATAATTTACGATGCTTTACGTAGGATTGAAAATCGCTTGTTAGATTGTACGACGTAATGCGAAAATGCGTTAATTTTGTACGTTTTCTTTATATTTTTCAATATGTACTAACACAATTGAAAAAACTGCTGGTTATTACTTTAGTACTATACGTCGGCTAAGTATTACCTAAAAAAAATATAGTGTTATCGCTGAAAATTCTGAGAGTTTGGACGTGAAAGTTTATTTTTGTGGACCTATTCAGGATTTTTTGCTGCTGAAACAGAGTTATATTTATGAATTTTATTCGGTTATTACTCTTTTCCTATTCCTTTTCTAACCTTAGTATTATTTTCATTATATATTATCGATCTGTTTCGTTACACTAGGTGTTTAAAAATGCTGCTTTAAACTATTATCAGGATACGAGCGCACCTAGTGATTTGTGAATATTTATTCAGTTTAAGTTCTGCAAAGCCATACTCGCAAGGTCTGCAGCTCACGGAGCAACTAGTTTATTATGTATTAGCTGGGCCCCGTGGTTTCAGCCACGTGGTGATGGATCATGGTGATGATGATGAGAAGTATCCTATGTTCTTGCCCGGGATGTAATCTATCTCGTTGACAAATTTTATAACTATCAGTTTATCCGTTTAGGCGTGAAATCGTAACAAACAAAACAAACACACTTTCGCATTTATAATATTAGTTAATATAGGAGAGATTATAAAATAAAATAAAACGGTCAAAAAGAGCATTCAACTCTTCCAAACAATGACACTTGCAAAACTAAAATCCCCCGCAAGCCCTCCAGGGGCCGTCAAGTTGTGATACTCAAGCTTTGTTTCTACCCTCTAAATATTTTATTAAGTACAAGCGCACCCGCCATCAGTCTTGCGGGACAATATCGCGAGAAGCGTAGACAAATCGTTCTTGTAAGTGCGGGACTGTTCAGTTGTTAAGTGGAGGGTTGTGGTGGTGCGAGTTCGATTTCTGTTTTGTGGTTAACCTCCATAAACATCGGAATAACTAGATCAACTGCATAGTAATAACATAAAACATAATTATTTTGTCCGTTTAAATTAATTGAGATAGAGTGGAAGTACTTATACGTAATTCCAGCTAAAATCTATTTGCTAAGCGACTGCCCGCGACTTCATCCGCGTAGAAGGCACGGCCTTCGGCCTCGCCATGACCTTTTTCCTTTTTTTGGTTTTTCTTACATAAGAAACTTTTTCTGACTATAGTTAATACAACAAATAAAGAATTATCGAAATTGTTTCTTCCGATCTCAAGTTATAGCGTGACCAGGAAAATAGGGGTTAATTTTTATTTGCATATATCATAGATAAATAATAAGATTGTACCCGCCAAAAAGGCGCCAGTGAAAATACTTTCTTTTTTGTGTCTCTCTGTTACCTTGTTACTCAACAACAAGTAATTAAAACTCAATCGTGGTTTTACAGTTTTTTGGCTTTTATTTATTTTCCCATATGTTTCGTTTCAATGCACAATGTAGCGTCAGGAAGCCGAGTTACAAAGTAAAACGTGTTACATTTTACTTATTTGTTTTAAATTTTTATTTACGTTTATTATGTTTTTGGCTACATAATTTCGTATATTTTTATAGTATTACTATTTACTATTTACTAGCACTAACGGGTGCTTTAGCGATCTCAAACATTGAAATTAATAGAGAGAAAATAAATTATATATTTATATTATGTATATATTTATATTATATAATAATATAGATTTCAATGTTTAGTATATTTTATTTCAATGCCGTGATACAAGTTTGAGATAGAAAACTATCGCGAGTTATGTTCATAATTACGCTTAAAAACCGGCTAGGACTCGCGTAATATTTACCGGAAATATTCTCCGACCAGTTTCGAACTTACCACCGTGAGGTCGACTCAACAAGTGTGGTGTGTCAACAGCCCTATAAACTAAAAAACGGTAGTGACAGTGACACTGAAAGTGACATTGACGTAAGTGACAGTTCGACGGAAAAAAATCTTACAGACACAGCGCGACCGTCGCAGCGCCAGTTACGTGCTGTGGCCCGCGCTCGCCGCTGTGCACAAGAGTGACTCCCAGAAGAAGAACTTCAAATAAGTTCGAAACTGGTCGGAGAATATTTCCGGTAAATATTACGCGAGTCCTAGCCGGTTTTTAAGCGTAATTGTGATACAAGTTATTGATTAAGATTTATGTGGTAAATAATTACATCTCTCGAGCTATTGGATATTATTTGATTCGTTCACAATTATTTATATGACAATGGTATTTCTTTTGGTTGAATTCGATAATGGCGCAACCACAATTTAGTATAACAAGACATAGATAGACAAACTAACGGGTACAAACGTGTAACGACAGGCCGGTTGGCGCAGTTGGTAGCACCCCTGCCTTCTGAGCCGCTGGTCCCGGGTTCGATCCCCGGACAGGTCAAACATATGTGTGCATGAACATGTCTGTTTGATCTGTGTCTGAGTGTGTATATATATAAGTATGTATATCAGTCATCAGGTTACCATAGTACAGGCTATGCCTAGTTTGGGACCTGAAGGCCTTTGTGTAGATGTTGTAAAAAAATAAACTCTTTTTTGCAACACCACAGTACAAAATATAACAAAAAACCTACACAACAATGAAAAGCTAAAAAATTAAGTATTACAATGGGCGGTCTTATCGCTCAGAGCGATCTCTTCCAGACAACCAGCATTCATTTTCGCCTTCCATCTAGACATTTGGAGTGATTTTTGAAGTGATGGCAGCCCAAGAATAAAAGGGTCCGCCGTTGATAGGCGGTCACGGGATCGATACCCACTACGGGTTTGAGATAGTAATGAACTATGATGAAATCCACAGCATGATGGTAGGGCACTTCTCTGAATCACATTGGGTCCGCCTGGCATGATACCATCATGGCCTCATGTTTGAAAATCTGCCACTGAGCACCAAACAGTGTGTTCTGGCAGCTGTCATTGAGAGACAGTTGCTGTTCTAGGTCTTATATATGATACCACCTTCGAGCATCATCACTGACCATTAAGTGATATAGTGGTCAAATACGAGTCTATCAAATGGCTAGCCTAGTGTCGCATTTTTTGGCTTCTTGAAGGCTTCTAAGATAGTTGCATGGAGTCTAATACCGGGATCGACAGCCCTCCGTAATACGGAAACGATCGGTTTATATGCCACTACCGGTCACTAAGCCATCAGGCTTTCATCGACATGCCTAATAAGAATTCTTGAGTACGTCGGTTACATAGCCAGAAAAGATGGTGGCAATCTGGATAAGCTAATGGTTACTGGCAAAATAGAAGGAAAAAGATCTTGAAGTCGCAGTCCGATGCGATGGTCCAACCAGATACGCTGTACACTCGAGTCCAGTACACGAGGCTCTGCAAACCGCCGCCGGCAACAGATCGAGATGGCGGTCAATTATAAACGATCGAATGCTTGGTGGAGGAGGTCACGACCCTCAGTAATAAAGACGACGAATAACGAATGAGGACCGTTTACCCAACACGATGTGACCACAGTATAAGTTGAAGTGATGACCTTATAGACAGCAGAAGTGTGACGTCACAAATGGCAGTATTTGACATTCTGGGTAAAAACAAACTTCTGTGACATTGGTTTTATATCGTGTTTTTAGATTTAGCACGTTTCTAAAATGTCTTCGAATGTTACATTAATTAAAACATATACTAGGAAATGGATTGTTAGCTTGAGCAAAATTGTAGACCAATTTAAAAAGGACACTTCTGTGTTTAAGGTAACTTCTGTGTTTAATCTACTGGTTTCTCTTCTTGAGACATGCTTGCACCCGGAGGTAAAACAATACGGCATTTTATTTATTTTCATAACAAAGTAAGCGCGTAATAATTTAAAATGCTTAAAACACGTATATTTTTGTCTTTGTGTTTACCCAAACTGTCATTTTGTGACGTCATAAATTCCACGGTCTATTGATCAGATGATAACGACAAGGCAAACTTCACTCTAAATACTTCAAAACTTATTGGGTATAAAAAGAAAAGATAGTGAAGCTACTCAGAAAAAATATGAAAGAAACGAAATGAGGTGGAGAAAAACAGTCATGTCCGAACCTCATTTGTCCCCGCCTTAGATTACGTTTGAAATGAAAAACGCGGGTAGTCGAAGAAAACTTTTTTTCATTCTACACGTTTCGTCGTAAATACTTGTCTTTGGAAGTGGCATCTCAGTGTCAACCCTTGACTTGACTGATTTGCGTCGCTGAAAAATGACCGGACTATTTAAAGAAATACTTTTTGGAACGTTGTTTTAATTTTATTTGAACAGGGCGTCAACCATCTGAAATATTACGGACTCTGGCATCTTCAGGTGACTTGAATGCTGGCTCATAATTTGCGTAAAAAATTAACATAGCTATTCAACGTGGAAATGCAACCAGCATTCTGAGCTCTGTTCTTTCAATTAATAGTTTACAAAAATGTTCATAGTTTTTTCTAATCTTTGTCCGTTATTTTGTGTTATTTATTATTAAATTATATTTATATATATATAGATTACTTTTTCTGACTGACTGACTGACTGAAGACTGATTTATCAACGCAGAGCTACGTACTCCTACTACAATACATTGTTACATTACATACTACAACCGCCGGGCTACATACCTGAAAATTTGGCAATTGATAACTTTTTTGTGAGCATTCAGGATTTTTGAACGAATAATCAAAGGTAGATGGGTGGAACTTGCGTGAGATGCGGAGGCATACCCAGGTACATATTGTTTGGTTATAGTCTCTGACAACTCGCTGCTCTCCGAAATCTATTTACGAAGGTAATCGCAATTGCCCCAGTGCTGCAGTGTAATAATTAAGCCAGCCATTTCGGCTTGGTGAGGACTACGGATTTAGGAAGGGTAAATCTTTGGTGCGGGCGATACACCTACAATGATAAGCTCATGCTCAAGGGCTGCTCCTGTAACACAGGTGCTTAGCGACCGATGTTCTTGATGGACTGATCAAAGCAGTGGATTGCATCACGATGCCGCTTTATTTATCGCCCTCGGAAGGTGCCCAATTTAATATGAGAAGCCAACGAAATTTCATTTTCTTCTGTTGTTCATTAGATATATTTATAGACACAACACAATACCAAGAGTGCGTTAAAAATAGACCATGATCATACATTGTATCAATTAAAACTTAATTATTACATTACATACGAGTATTAAACGGTTACACACTTAACTCCGCATTAGGATTTCCTGTGTCGTGGCATGGACACGCACAATAACACTTTTTAGTTTATGTTTGGTCTTTGGTCTATGTTTGATCACTACGAGTATTTAGTCAGTTTATATTAAACTATTTATATATTATTCAAATAATATATTATCCCGCTCCGTATCAGAAAGACAATTTAGGTCGATCGTCACAAAAGCAAAACAACCTTCTACTAAAAGGTCTGAAATTTATAATCGTCATATTAGTAGAACGACTGAAATGACAAAACGACATGTTGGGCAAGAGGACTTGCCTATGCTAAAATGTACATTCAAGCACACAAAATAAAAAAAAATATTATATAAGTACTCCACTAATAGTAATTCAGATAATATCCTTCTAATATTATAAATGTGAAGATTTAGATGGATGTTTGTTGCTCTTTCACGCTCAAACGACTAGGCCAATTTTGATAAAAGTTGGTATGGAGGTAGATGAGGCTTTGGATTGACACATACTAGGATACTTTTCATCATCATCATCATCATCATCATCCAACACCACGCGGGTGTAACCGCGGATTGCAGCTAGTATTACATTTGTATGTAGTTAACGATCAAGTACTTTTGTTTGGCATAAACAAATCATAGTCATGTTCAGTGGTGAAATCCTTGAGATTTAAACCTGAATGACAAACAAAAAGGCGTTACAGTATATAGTTTGTATTCCAAAAATATGTGACGCACGCCGCCCCTTCTTCGCTTGATATGTGACATAGACAAAATAATAAAAGCTGTAGATAAAATACCTACCTACTACATGATATTCTTTCATCTGTCCAATGGTTCAATATCAAATATCCGAAACGAAACAATATGCAAACCCAACTCTTTACCACTTCACCCATCTCCTGGGAAATTCCATATCAATATGCATCATCCCGTCACTCTGCTGATGAAGCCTGGAGAAAGCATCCGAGGGAGAGAGGGGAAATCTTAATCCAATACGGAGCGACAGCAAAATGATTTATGTACTGGATATACGCCGATTGGGGTGCTAGAATGCCGCTTGAGAGGGAATAAGATTTTTGAATACTAAGTTTATACGAACTATGTAGTGCCTGTGGGAGCCATTATGATCATCATCATCATCATCATCATCAGCCTGTAGCAGTCCACTGCTGGACATAGGCCTCTCCAATTGCACGCCACTTAGGTCTATCTTGGGCTTCTCGCATCCAGTTTTTGCCAGCCGTCTTGCGCAGATCGTCACTCCACCGTGCCTCAGGACGTCCTACACTACGTTTGCCGAGACGCGGTCTCCACTCTAGAACTCGTTTACCCCAACGGTTGTCGGTTCTACGGCTAATATGGCCAGCCCACTGCCACTTCAGCTTGCTGATCCGGTGGGCTATGTCGATGACCTTGGTTCTCTGACGGATCACTTCATTTCTGATGCGATCCCTCAGAGAAACACCGCCCTTTCCATAGCCCGCTGAGCGACTCTGAGCTTGTGGACCATTCGAGCCGTCAGTGTCCACGTTTCGGCTCCGTATGTCATGATGGGTAGGACGCACTGATTGAAGACTTTCGTCTTCAGGCACTGTGGAATCGGCGAAGTAAGGACTCGACGTAGCTTTCCAAACCATTATGATGATCCTATTCAAATGGCAGATTTGTCAAACACTAAAATACAACATTGGCAATTGAACTTAATTATCTAGGAATCGCTTAATATTTACGCAAAATTGTCTCCGATATTGTTAGTTCTACACACGACATATACTTATACGAACAAATTTTATGTTACGAGTACATCTATTATTTGGTCAACTTTACAAATAAACTGTGACACGGATTGTTGGAAAACGCGCCTCCGTTTCCGTTTTGTAATTTTTTCACTTAAATCTACTAAAAATTAGAGTAAGTGGAAATAGTCTATTATGAAATGGAATATCATATAATATTTCTAATAGGATTTAACGAGGTATTATTTGAACTCGCATAATTTGTGGTACCTATACCAGTTTATAAACCGTACCATATAAAATTAAAATCTTCGTTTTTATTATATTTTTCATTAATTCTATTCCTTGCGTTTCGGCGCGAAGAGAAGTCATACATTCACTCAATACAGAAACTTTCACAATATACAAGTCATTGTTTACAAAAAAATGCACAAGATTGCGCCTTTTTGGCAGAAATCCGTGAGCCATAAGTATAAAGACCAACAAATAAAAGAATAACGTTTACACACTCATACAGCCGCACTAACACACTTCCTGTGTGTTGGGAGGCATAGACACACACACACAGACACGCAACACATCGCACAAATATTTGCCTGAGCCAGGGATCACTACCAACTGAGCTAATGCAGCCGTGGTTCGTAAATGGTCAATGATGAGGAATGATACCGATGTGACGTCATTATGTGATTGCAACGGCATTTTAGTGGCCACAGTACATCGGCAATACACTCAGCGCGCACCTGTGCTCAATCACATTACTTTCAGCGACCGACCCGCTTTTATCCAAAACCTGCAGATTACATTTTTCACTCATACGTGGATTTTATAAAACATTAAGTTTAGGCAAATCTGTAAACCAAATGACAATATACGCAATATATACTTACGTATGCACTCCTATATATTATATATGGGGTTGCCATACGTAGGTATAGGTATATACGGGACATTCATCGTATTTGACCATCGTGTCCCGTATAATCTCCCGTATTTCAATAATTCCGATAAAATGTTAAAATGCACGGGGCGCACGGGGCGCACGCTTTAGAGGTGAGGGAGGGGGCAGTATAGTCCGCCCAAAAAGAAAAGGACAAGAAAATAAAAAAGGGAAAAAGAAAACGAAGTCAAAAAAATTTAAAAATAAATCCTCTTCTAACAAATATGTTTTTCTTCTATGACATCTACTATATAAAAATAAGTCGGGTTTTCCTTCCTGACGCTATAACTCCAGAACGCACGAACCGATTTCCACGGTTTTGCATTCGTTGGAAAGGTCTCGGGCTCCGTGAGGTTTATAGTAAAGAAAATTCAGGAAAAAATTAAAAAGAAAAGCGGGAAAATCTTTTTTCACATTCAGCGACATCTCTGATACATAGCATGTACTACAAACCAATATTTTAAGTAGATGGCGCCAAACGAAATGTTACATAAAACGAAGCCATCTGGTGGCGAAACGGAGTTCGCAGGGTTTGCTAGTTTATCTATAAATCTCTAGCGCTTGCTTAGCGAGACCAAAACTTTGCAACTTTAGAAACTAAAGATAGCGGTCACTCCGTTCCCATACGACGGTTGAAGTCAACGCTAGGATGGGTACCTACCTGGTGGCCTAGCAGTCATGTCGTCAGGCACGGATTGTTGGAATATGCGGGTTCGATCGAATTCCCTCCGACGATGTGGTTTTTCTCTCTAAAATTACAAAAGAGTAGCTGAAACGTCTACGGCATGGCCATATTTTCCAAAGATCTAAAGATTTGAAGTGAAGTTACTAAGGTGTTAGTAAGACCCACAGTCGATTTCTTCTATTCTAACTCCTATTTTCTAACTCAGACCAAAGTAACACTATGAAGAAATATTCAGATTTTTAAAAGGTTACATTATATACGGCGCATCTGGCTAGCTAAGTTAATATAAATTATTGTTAATATTAAATAATATATACCTAATAATGTTAAGGCACATCATCCACACAAGGTGTTCAGGGTCCTAAACTAAGCAGAGCCTGTACTGAATAACAGAATGACATTCTCCTATACACACCCAGATACAGGTCAAACAGACATGTTGACGCACACAAATGTTTGACCTGTCCAGGGTTCGAACCTGGGACCAGCGACTCAGAAGACAGGGATCTACCAACACACATCAGTTCCCGCAGGCTGCGGTGCGCAATATACTTTTATTCCTCGTGCGTGTGATTATCTCCGCAGCGAACACGACGAATACTTTAAACTTTCAGAGGCAAGTACTTGAAGTTGGTAACATAATAAATAGTACGTAAACGATGTATTTTACTTATTTTATTCGACGGCACATATATTCTTATTAGCATTTAATGGTGCGCCATCTATCCATATACAAAAACATATATTCTGAAATAAATTGTTCTGCAAAAAGTTAACTTCTGCAATATATGGAACTATTAGGTCCCCAAAAACTAGTTCTAATGTTATACAAAAGAACGAACTAGCTATATTCATAGAGATAATCACGAAAAATAACAACTTTTAAATTAGGAGGCTTATAATTATCCCGGTTTTACTCTACTGGTGAAAATAACTGGATACATATTGCAGAAATTTAAACAGATCTAGAACCAGTCTATGAAGCGACACTGCGATTCCAAAAAGAGCAATTGTGTCTAAGCGGTGACTGGAGTTAAAAATTACGTCTATTTAATTCTTATTAACCGGCAGTAAATTTAGCAACGTCGCGCTTACCTGTAACAGTTATTAACAGTGTTAACACTTTTATACCTGTTACATTTATATTACTGTTACAGTTTTGAAAGTGTTTTGGGTTAACATATTTAAAAACACATTTATAAGTGTTACAGATTTGTTTCTGTTATCAATTCATATTGTAACAGATATAATTGTGTAACATTTTAAAAGGTGTTTTTAAGTCCCTTTTTTTTTGACGCGATGAGTAATCCTTTATGGATATCACCGGCCCTTGGGGGAGCACGGTGGTCATGTGGGAGTCTCTGCCAGAAGGGCAGCATACCCACCAAACCTCTGCGGTGTTCCATCACTGCCGCTTTTGGCGGGAACGCGGGACAGATTTCGCACACGACCGCGAACCCGCCGCGGCTGTCCGTTGCCGGACCCTTCACTCTTGCAGCACGCCAGAACACTTGGCGTGCCGCAACCGCCACGGGGGACCTAGTCCGCAAATGGACCCCAGACTCCCCCGAGTCTGGGCGCCCTAAGTCCCCCTACGATGGGTCATGTGAGTAGCCCCACCGCCTGCTACTTCGGTCGCAGAGGATAGGGACAGCGGTGCCTCTCAATACCGACAGTCCTCTTCCCCTGCGACCCCACCGCGTCCGCCATCTAACGGTGGCGGCCCCGTCAAGGCCGCGGAATGCAGGGAGAGCGGCTGACCGTAACACCGTCACTCCTCTCCCGCCGCGGCCTCTAACTCTCAGCCGCGGTGCCGCCCATACGACACCGCAGCCCGCCTCAGTTGCAGTGGCCAACCGGTCAGACAAAATAATAACTAATTACAATGAGATTGACCATCCGTTTATATGTATATATAACATCATTGACTAATTAATACTAATTTTTTTTGACAAAAGTTTGTTACATTTTTCAAGTAGCTGTACTTGAAAAAAGTTATCGATATAGGTCGTATACTACCATGTACCAGATCGTCACTTACCATTGTATCAGAAGTAGGTCAAGCCCTAGGCTATCGATCTTATCAATAATTATAAATATACTAGTGACTGCCCGCGACTTCATTCGCGTAGTAGGCTCGGCCTTAGGCCTCGCCATAACCTCCCATATTTTCTTGGCTTTTCTTTCATAAGAACCTTATTATATACCTAATTATATATACCTAATTAACACAACAAAAAAGAATTAGCGAGATTGTTTCATCCGTCAAGTTGTAGCGTGACCAGGAGAAATAGGGTTATATATATAGATAAAACAAATTTGGATAAGTGAGACCATTTATAACTCAAGGAACAGCTGATCGGATTTGGATGAAATTTGGTAGGTTAATAGATGAGGCACTGGAGGGGAAACCGTGGGGCAGATATAAAAAGAAACGTCGGTATTGAAAAACTCGACTGTGGATTGTACATAGAATACGAATAGCAAAAGAGGATCCAACCAAGTGCTACTATTCACAGATCGTCCGAAGTAATTAATATCGAGGAAAATCCCAAAACATCTTGTTCCTACAACCCAGGCCACAGGCTCTTGCCATATTCACTCCCCTTCAACTTTCACGGGTTTCTTTACAGTACACGTTTTTTTATAACAAGGTTATTAGAAGTAAGTAAACAATTGATTTTATTGGTCTAACCTCAAACCAATAACTTGGCTTAGTGTTCCTAAACAACGCCATCTATTGTTAAATACCTTAAGTATTGCTGTGTCGATAGAACATTAGATAGCCCTCGTTGCCGTAATGATATTGTAGCAGTTTTTCATTGCCTGAAAACACGGATAAAACGACGTTTTGTAATAATTAAACTTAGCTAAATTAATAATCAGTCAACCCTAGTCCCCGGATTAGATCCTGAGGTCGGGTAAAATGTTGTAGGACATTCTGAAAATATATTCTTAGAGGCAGTTCCGGAGTATGAAGCTGTGTTCGATAACTACGGCAATAGTTCCTTCCTTCTTCCGCCTTTGAGCTTGCATTGTAATTAGAAAGTCGGATATTCTAAAATCAAATGGTCTTACTTGTTCCACCCAGTGTTCAGTTATACAATTTTATTTATTCACCGACTTCAAAAAAGAGGAGGTTTTAAAATCGACTGTCTGCTTTTTTGTATGTATGAGGTCTCGTAGGTATGTTCACCGATTTGTCCCCTATTTGTGGATCGATTCTCAAGCTTCTTTTTTATTTCAAAGAATATGATCCTGAGGTGGCCCCGTTTAAATGTCACCATATTTGATCAAGCGGTTTTTGAGGTACCTAAACTAACTCCAATAACTGAAATTCGCCTATCTTGACGATATTCTTATTGACGGTGAATGACAATCGACCCCATCAGTAGCAAGGGTCACTAAAAAGAGGGAAATGATTTTTAACCTAGTAGTAGTACCTATATTATCACAATATTGTGCGCATGGTACCGACTTCACATATTATTTCACACTGTTGAAGTCTAAAAAGACCACCGGATGTGGTTGAAGCTATAGTCGGAAAGATCTGACTTTTTTACGAGAGTGAATCCGTTTTTCAAAAACTGTTGAAGTCGTATCCGCTTTTTTCAAAAAAATAATTTTAATCACTCTTGTTGGCAGCAATCCAGCGGATACCAAATTTGAATTTCAAACTGGCCAGTCAGCTATATTCCAATTTCAAATTCAGTAGCCCGAGTTCCGTGCGGAGTGAATCGGATTCCAGAGCGACGCGACGTCTGCTCCCGGTTTATATTATGTCCGTGATTTATAGCATCGAATTCTCTTCGGTAATTAGTGCGTGCCAACCCTGGCAACCGGGAGAGGGCCGGTGCTACAATTTGATTGATTTAAAACTTTGGTTAGATGACTGAGAATATTGATGTTTTATAGATTCCATTAACGCGTTCGCTTTATAGACTGAAACAAACAAATATAAAATATTTAACTAACTACCGAGGCAGGCGGTAATCGCCTAAAAGTATGAACAGATAAGAATTTATATATATTTTAAGTATTATTATATATATTTTTATTTTATTATATTTTTTTTTGTAGACCACGATTTTCGTTTGTCGTCTACCCGTGAACATAGTGTATGTAATATGTGCCGAAATATCGGAATCTCCAGAATGTATTAAAGGTGGTGTACATCCCGTGAGTACTAATTATTACTTAGTTAACAACCGCGAAAGTCTATAGAACAGTGCCTATATTTTTATATCTATTAAATTAATGTTTATTATTATTTCTTACGTTTATTGTTACTTACTAAGTATATATACTCGTACCAATTTCCATTGCGGGTGTGGTGCTGTTGTAACTATACCAAAGATATAGAGAGGTGTAATAGTTTATGGCACACCGATTAGTATTCATTATTAAATAAATTAACATCCTTATTAACAGAAAAGGGGCGGTAACAAAGGTTTTACGGAGATACACGAGCTGATAGGTTGGATCGCTATATATACCTATTTAAAGTATTGAACCGATCTTGTAGAGTTAACTAGAAAATAAGGTAAAGGTGAGTAAAGTAAAATGTTTATTTGCAAATAGAAATGCGCAGTACATTTAAGCAAGTTACCACAATGCACACTATTTAAAAAGTATCAATCAAAAAGTTTTAGGTCCGTGTATACTGATATAGGTGCATCACGATGATTGATGATAAGGGTATTTTTTCTTGCGGAGTGGACCTATTGTGGATAAATCTCTTAATCACACACCAACTTAACATTCCCACTAAAGGCCTATTCAGACCTGAGCGTTATTCGCTACCGCTGTGGGTAACGAAAAATACGACGCGGAACTCGATGGGTAAATAGTATGAACTTCCATAACTGCAGCGAAACTTGTACCGCCTAGTGAGGCGGTATTTTCTCTTGTTTGGCGAAACCAGTTCCGCCGCCGCGCCGCCCCGCTAACCGTTGCCAATGAATATCTCTACCGCGCGTGGTAGAGATATCCGCTTTGGTGTGAACAGTGAAATTAACGCATACCCTTTCGGATTTCTCTACCGCTCGCGGTAGCGAATAACGCCCAAGTTTGAATAGGCCTTAAAACATTCACATCAAAAAACCGTGGCTATTTCCCAAAATTTAATTATACATACAATTTCACAGTCACAGTTGTGCAACCGGTCCCGTGACGCGGATTACCGGAGATTGAGTTTAATCGGCCGCGCGCTGCCATTAATAACGTACGCTGTTAATTGAACTCCGTAGCGCCGGCCATATTTCAAATAGCATTTAGTAGCTAGTACTCCAGAACGCAATTGATACGATAGAATGCCAACCGGTTCGTTTTGCGACAGTTAGTGCAGTTTGGTGGTCTAACTACAACGATTAAAAATCTACAAATATTGAATGCTAGGTACCTCGTTACGGAAAATACAAGATTGCATGAACTAGTTATCGCAGTTTTAGGCACAGAAATAAGCTTTTTTACCTAGTTATATTCAGGTTAATAACCAGCAGGAATAATACATTTTTAAAATGATAATGTCTAGTAGAGTAATCTGTAACATGAGGCTATCACCTGCGAAGAAATAATATCAGGAAGAGTAACTACCATAAAAAATTACCCAATAAAAGTCGTGCTACATCAATTACATCGTTCACGCCGCTACGACTCAGCTGTGATAGTAGACGTTACAGCACGCGCGTGGACCAATCCCTGCTTTCCTTCTAAATTTAAACCAATCACTGAACATGTCTATTTGTAACTTTGGAAGTAATTTGTATTTGGAATCATACGTGGTATTGGTTTTAAGGGCCACTTTGGTTAAACTATAGTCGCCCGGTACCCGCGGGGAGGGGGGAGGGGGGGGGGGGGGCGGAGGGGGGGGAGGGGGAGGGGGTGAAGCCCCCCCTGCATCCCCCCCCGCCGGAGGCCTTTAGTTTTTGAGTAATAATTTTTTTAGTACTTAACCTCACTTTCGGCTATATCAGTATTTTTTACCTATTTTTTGTTTCACACCTAATCTATTAAGGCGGTTCGCTTCTGGCACTTCGCCGGCCGCTGCCGCGGCACGCTCGCTTCGCTCGCTCGGCTCGTGCGTTGTTTGTCATGTTCTAACCTAACCTAACCTATTTTTTGTTTCACACCTAACTTATTAAGGCGGTTCGCTTCTGGCACTTCGCCGGCCGCTGCCGCGGCACGCTCGCTTCGCTCGCTCGGCTCGTGCGTTGTTTGTCATGTTCTAACCTAACCTAACCTATTTTTTGTTTCACACCTAATCTATCAAGGCGGTTCACTTAACATTGTATTATATAACAACAATAACATATCCAGTCCGTCTCAGAGTTATGTTGATAGATGAGAAAAACTTAATGTTAAAGGGCTAGGAGAGACACAATTAAACAAACATTTTAATACATTACTTGTTTATTTCATAAACATGTTTAATTGCTTTCATTAAATGTACAAAAGAGTCTCTTTTATATTTATACACGTCTCTTCGCCACAAATATTCAACAATTATATCACTAAAGTTTTCTGGGTTGTTATAATTTTGTTTTTTGAAAAACCTCTTCACTGCTCGCCACTGGGATTCTATTCTTTGGGTGTGGATTCCATCTTTACCCACAAATGGGTTCTCTGGGTCTGAATGATTCACTTTTTTGTGTATGTATCCATATTCAGACAGACAATCGTATGCCCGCCAACAATCGGTGTGGATTGTTGTTCCAGGTAAAACATGCTTTTGAATTAAAGGTATGAGAGTATCAGCATCTCTTTTATTGTCCGGGCATACTTCCAATCTTAAGTCTTCAGACCCATCTTCTATTAATCCCAGCACCCAGTGGCCTTCAATGTGACGTCCTTTGTTATATTTCCTTTTTCCAAATTTACTTTCGTCTATTTGCACTATTTTCCCACAGCCTCCAATTTTACCGCTGTAAAGATTTTGTTTTTCCAAATAAAATATCACAACTACTTCTCTGCAGTAATTAAACCAATCGGCTATAGTATTTGGGCTTAAACATTGCTTCCTTTCTTTTTTATAAGGGTCTTCGTGAATTGTTTGGTCGTAGGTCCATCCTTGTGAGTATGCATATATAAGATAGTAAACATGCATTATGTCGATAGCAATATTTTCGAAAAA
The DNA here is from genome assembly GCA_917880725.1 of Selenia dentaria. Taxonomy (NCBI): domain Eukaryota; kingdom Metazoa; phylum Arthropoda; class Insecta; order Lepidoptera; family Geometridae; genus Selenia; species Selenia dentaria. The sequence continues at coordinate 7,254,477 of OU862882.1, read as the reverse complement.
TGTGCCAATTCTGCGAGAGATCTTGGCACCGCTGCCCGATTTAGATTTGCATGATCTTTTTGAGCACACAAATGTACCAAAACTTGTGCATCCGCATGAGTATGACACTTTCATGGATGTCCTGTGGGTTCGACACCGTTTCTCAGTTGGTATGAGACCTTGGTCTTCACTATATTTGATGCATTGGTCTTTAGTGCCCAATTTTCGCACAACGTCAGTTAAATTCCAATGATCAATCACTTCAGTGACGCAAAGTTTTCGTTTGGTTATAAGCTCGTTGTCGTCGTCGTCATTACTCGAAGAAGGTCCGGCGACAGGTTCAACGGGCAGATCAGGAGCCGAAGAAGGTCCGGCTACAGGCTCGACGGGCAGATCAGGAGCCGAAGAAGGTCCGGCAACAGGTTCGACGGGCAGATCAGGAGCCGAAACCGCGTCCGCTTCGGGTATTGTACTGTAATACTCCATTACAGCCAAGCGCAGTCCAGTTTTCAAGCCAAGTTCAAGTCGTAGAGCAATCCAAACAAATCCGGTAAGCAAGCCAAGTTTCAAGTCGTCGCGCAATCGAAGGAAGTCCAGGGAAAAAGCCAAAGTCGTAATAAAAATCGAAAAACAAGAGAGCACACATTCACGAAACTACGAGAGAAACGGAATGAATGGATGACAGTCCATCTGTCAGTAAGACAAAATGGCGCCTTTTTTTTTTCTTACGTTTAACGATAACGATACGTTTCGTTTAACTCAGTTTGACAACTTAATTTGACAACTTAATATTGTACCATTTTCTCAACATTGCGTTCCATTTCACTTTTTTTTATCAAATTTTAATTTAATCATAATTAATTTAAACTACGTTTCCGGCAAAAAAAAATTGCTGGAAGGGCTTCAGGTGGACCCCAATGATACCCCTAAACTCGCACCTTCATCAAAATCAGGTACCGGACGGCTATAGCCAACCCGCCACTTTTTGTGTGGAATTTGTTCTGAATTATGCTTCCTGACATTATTTCTTCGTAGGCCATCACGGTATTCTTCCAGTGTGAAATAGTGTAGCGTCAGTCAAACGAGTACGAAATATTAAAAAATATTATTATAATAACTTATATATTATTAGTATAAGTATTACTAAGTGTAGTTGAATGGAACAGGCACAAACGCATATAACTCTTCTTTTTAAACTAATAAGTACCTACTCACACCATCACTTCTTTACAGGCTCCTCAAATGGGTCAAAAGTACCAAAACACTGGAGAACTTAAGAGTAAGATGGCCCCGTGGTTTACCCGTAGCTTTCAGGACATGGACATGTCTGGCCGAAACTACAGTCATCATCATCATCATCTCAGCCGTAGGACGTCCAATTCTGAACATATGCCTCCCCCATAAATTTAAAAAAGGACCGGTTTGAAGCGGCCTGCATCCAACCTCATCCTGCTACCTTTATCAGGTCGTCTCGAAACTGCCGTGCGAGCATGGATCTCACTATAAACTTGTCGAGTCGATAACTCTTACTTTTATCAGCTATCTTACCTTGTCTCCAGTGTGGATATAGCTGGCTATACCTATATCGCAGGTTGTCTTTTACCGATAATGTTACCCTATGGACAATGCTCGCACCGCTGTTTGGTAAAATTAAAATATACAGAATTTTAGTTTCATCAGATTTGCTCCCGGACTCTTTCTATGTTTTCTAGTGTGTCACGTTGAGCATGTTACGATTTGGACATTTATAATGAATGCACCTTGAGCACCTCTTAGCCAGTGCTACGCCCTAACAGGGTACATATATTTAGCTATAAGACCTATAACAACTGTCTGTAATAAATAATATATGTATGCATGAATAAATGAAATTAAATGAATGATGTGAGTTATGTAGGGTGTTGATTATAAGGTAAGGCGGGGTTCTTAGAAAGATACAGTGTTTAACCTAAAGGTACACTTACCTCACCAACTGTCTTTTGCAATAGTATTCAAATTTAATTGGTATACTTTGGAATTGGTAAAACATAATTAAGAAAAGGTTGATTATTAGTATGTATTATAATGAGTATCCTGAGGTATCACTTAAGCCTTATTCCTAACATTCGAATTCACATACAGAGGCTAGTTTTCTATAATAACCTAAATTATTTATACCTGATTAAAAACATAATGTGTCAAAGCTACTGGCTATAACTATCAGCAGAACTGTTATTATATTATCATACCATTATTATATTTTTTAGGCCCGTAATATCAATCGCCGCTTATCTCAGAGTAACTTAACGAAGCTAAAATGTTATCTACTAATTGATTTATTGAATATAACAACTACAAACATCACTTAAACACAAACTATCTTTAAAACTTATAATAATAACAAACTTTTTAGACCATTCCTTAGACCTCCTAATTTCAACGGTATATCACTAGTCGATTACCTAAACCGAGTTTAATTATTTTAAATGTAGCAAGACTTGTCAAAATAGCAGTAGGATACAAAAATGATGACTATAATGACAGACGGCGCGCGCGGCGCCTGATTTTATACGTAGTATTCTTCATAGAGAATTTAGTCACTTCATTTGTATCCATAATAGTAGATTAGAAGGCATCAATTGCAGCCCGAGATATTTATATTATGAAACGGCGCCTATAGTTCGAGGGTGCAATTGATGCTTACACCCGAGCTAACTACTCTGCTTTACTCGATTGTGAGGTAAGTAGACAAAAACCGGCATTACAAAAATAAAATTGATGACTATTATACTCATACGAAGACAAGGCTGAATAGCGAAGCGACCTCTTTTGTCATTGGGCTGAATGCATGATGTCTATTGCCAGTATGATGGTTAGATGTACGCGAACTTTTTGAAAGGGTGAAGTGTTTTTTTTTAAATTACTTACCGCCCTAGGGCTTTTCTAGCTACATTATTACACTAGAGCGCTAATTGGTCACCTACAAGCCCCATTTGGGGGTAATAAGGACATACTTACCGAATATGAGAGATGTGAATATAATATTCTGCTTTCATGTCTAAGTTCTAACGAACAATACAAGCCGAAAGACAAAAAGCTGATGGAGAGTAACCATTTTGTTTTTACTATGGTTTAAACTATACATGGCAGTTTAACTGACCTCCCTAGTCCGATTAAACTTTCTGATGATTTAAACTCATATTCATACATTAACTGCCGTTCATATTACGGAAAAATTGATAAAGATAGTTTAAACTAAGAGCTGATCAATCGATACTAAACCCAGCTAAGCTTCCTAGGTATTATGATAAATGATTAGTTTTATTTTAATGGGGAAAACGGTCTCGGAAGTAGAACAGTCGATTAAACAGATCGATTTAGTGAAATATAACATTACTATTATCAATACCAACACATATATAATATCACCACTTTTACGAAGACTGCATTTGTTTCGAATCTTTTAAAATTCAACTTATTGTATTCAGCATTAAAGGGTAATATCACCACTTTTACGAATACTGCATTTGTTTCGAATCTTTTAAAATTCAACTTATTGTATTCAGCATTAAAGGGTAATATCACCACTTTTACGAATACTGCATTTGTTTCGAATCTTTTAAAATTCAACTTATTGTATTCAGCATTAAAGGGTAATATCACCACTTTTACGAAGACTGCATTTGTTTCAAAACTTTTAAAATTCAACTTATTGTATTCAGCATTAAAGGGTAATATCACCACTTTTACGAATACTGCATTTGTTTCGAATCTTTTAAAATTCAACTTATTGTATTCAGCATTAAAGGGTAATATCACCACTTTTACGAAGACTGCATTTGTTTCAAATCTTTTAAAATTCAACTTATTGTATTCAGCATTAAAGGGTTCATTCCCATACGTATGTACGTCCTCTAAGTTCAAATTACTCGTTCACAATTTTCCCGCGTCCCTTCCGGTTATTTATGAACAGTCACTGAGCTATGTAATAATCCCGTGCGGGATTTAATTTGTCTGATTTCCACACTACGGTGCGAGAGAGAACACAATACACAACCTTTAGAACGTTAGAAGAGCGCAGAGCAAGAGAGATCGTTAGTGGTTTCAGCAAAACGGGTTGAACTGAAAATCGTAAAAGGTTTTTTGTTTTAAAATACGGGTCAGGATTTGTTCAGTGGTCTAAGCTTAGATTTGCGCGTTTAGGTTCGTTAATTTGTTAGTAATTAGTAATCAGGTTCATATTGTTTTCTTATATAATTTACGATTTGCTTTAATCATTTTGATTAAAAATTAGTAGGTATCCATTATTGCATTTAATTATTGGATAATATATAATAACTAATATTAGTTAGTTATTATCTATTATATTTCTATAGAGCAGAAGAAATAAGATAAGTGACTACTTACTATGTTTTAAAGATTACTTGTATGAACTTGTCACTGACAAGTTCAGTTCGTTAGTGACAAGTTGTCACTGATGAACTGAACTTGTGATGATGTTGCTTTAGAAAACTTCAAGAGCACTGTTTCATAAAATTAGGTAGTCCAAAAAAAACAACGAATGGAACCGAATTCATCACCATAAAGTGTGAAATTAGTTAGTGAAGTAATTTCACACTTTTTGGTGTTGAAGTCGGTTCCAATTTGTGAAAAAAAAAATATTTTAAACTTTTTAGTGACCCTTGCTTTGACTCGGGATCGATTGTCATTCTCCGTCAATGATGAAATGGTCAAAGTAGGCGAAACACTTTTCAGTTATTGGAGTGTAACTCAAAAACTGCTTGACCAAATTTGATGAAATTTAAATGGGACCACCTCGGTAGTATACTCTACCAAACATAAAATAGTTACCTAAATCGGTTTAAACGACTAAGTTATTCCGGTTCAAACATAAAAAATATATAATATAGGTATATTATACGGTCTAATTGAGAAACCTCATTTTGTGAAGTCGAATATATAGACGGAGTTTCTCAATTCGACTGTATATTTTGAAATGTGTGTTATCTTAGAACGTTTTTCTTCACTTAGAAAAAAGTTCTAAGATAACACACATTTTTAAGATTTTTCTTTTTTATTATAAAACGGTTGTTATTTTTTGTGGTCCCATATATTTGATCAAGATCTGACCAGTAGTTTTATTGCATAAGAATTTATCATCTACATCAGCGGGCCTATTATGTATCTCAGTTGCTAACAAATATTGATTGAAATCAAAGAAAATGGCGGCTCTATGTCACTTTTGTCAGCTTCAATCATAAACTTACTAATATGTTTGCTTACTGGAGTTGTCAAAACTAACATAGAGCCGCTATGTTTGAAGATTTCTATCAACATTTGTTAGCAACTAAGATACATAATAGCACTGCAGCTCTTTCAAATTTAGAGTTAAATTTTCTTTAAAAAGGGAGGCTTTAACATTTTTCAAATTATATATTAGGTATAGAAAATGTTGTACCTTTATAATAATTGGTAGGTTATCGTCCTCCATCTCACTTGATGGTAATTGATTATGCGGTCGAAAGAAATAGCGACTGGCTCTTATGAACAGCTTCCGGAACACACCTAAGAGGTTTAGTGACAGATTTTAAATCAGGGTGGTCGCCAGCCAGACACTAAGTAAGTTCCCAACCACCGCCTTCCTATTACGAGTACTTTAGCTTCCAAAAAATTGAGCTCAGACAATATTCACTCATAAGCTTATAACTCACCTAAATGTTAACAGATTAATTGAAAATCCTGAAACACTATCCTAACTGTAAACAAGAATACCTACCACATAATCACTTATAGTCTTCAAGTGTTTGTTCCATTAACAGCCTTAATTGCCCCCCTCACCTAACGAAACCTTTACCAACATAAGCTGATCTTCATAACCTCAACCATTTCGTTGGAAATCGGAGAAGTACAAGCTCAAAGTACGTTGGTCTTCAAAAACAGTCACCAAAACAGCTTGACCTGTACACTGTCAACATACACCTGTAATTTTCACTTTGGTAGTTGCAGAAAGGAGGGTTGGTGGGTCTACTTGTGGTGGTGGTTAATTTATTGTTTTACGACAATTAATCAGCCTAAATCGCCCTTGACGGATCGCGACAATGGGCTTAAAAGGTATTGTGTCTGCTTTAGAGGGATCACTGGTAATGTTGATGTAACTACGAGTTTAACTAACGATGTGGAACTAGATATCAGTAGATTTTGTTAGTAGACGGAGTTTATTAAGTAAGTTTGCAATTGTTGATATATTGTGTGGATACGTACGTGCTATTTATCAGGTTAATATGTTGTAACAATATAATCCTCTAGGCTAGGCCCACCCATTTGTGATAAATACCAGTATCGAAACAGTTTTACTGCTACTGCGCGCGACTGCGGTTAACCAGCCAGTTTTTTTCTATAAAGGTCTCCAAGAGGAAAATAAGCAAGAGCTTATTCTTTGATATAAGTAGTTAAATAATAACATAATCAAACCTTACATTTTGTGATCCTTGAAGAATTCTGCAAGCCAATTTCATACATGCTTTCGATTGTTAATTGTCACCAGCCAGCTAAACAAACAGACTGGCCACAAAGAAAACCCAACAAAACACAATTTGTAATTCGAACGCCGCCATTAGTGACGCGCAGCACTTGTTACGCCGCGCCGTTCGTTAGCCCGCGACCATTTGTTTGCCGCAATTCGACCTAATACCGGGATTGTACTAGGATAATCCCGGGATCAAGAATCATGACACTATTGTTGTAAGTGTGAAACCGACGCAAATATGCCTACGGCTTTTGGCGCCCCATTCTTATTCACACCAACATAGAAAACTGGCTCTTGAGCTCTATGTTTATGGTTGAAGTTTGCGTGGCTTTGGATAGATTTTTCGGTGATTCTGCATTACGAATTCAGTTTTCGAATCTCTATTTCAGACGCAACACATTTTAGTCTTTACTTCCATTGTCTTAAAGCTGATGTTGTTAATTTAAATCTGGAACTTAAAACGTTTACACACAGAGTATACTTTTATTCAAAATGCATAGAGTAGAAGTAGAGATCTTTTTGTGTGAATTTTTATTTGTAAAAGCTTATTGCGAGTTCATAAAGGGATTATTATTCTGTGAGCTTTAGAGGGTAGTTTGATCAAATATTGGTTTTCGCTTGTTAAATGGCACGAAAAGCTTAATTTACTCGTAAATCAATGTTTGTTTGGCATTGTATGCATGACTTGTATATATAATTTACAGATAGGTATTACTTCAAAAAGATATACCCATATGATAATATACAATAATTGTGTACGTAGTTTGTTTGTATTTTATAACAAAATGTATACTTTTTTATTTTAGATAATTTACTTTAAATTTTTTCGCCTAAAGTCCTTAAGGATTACCTTCTACGATGCGCGCGGGTTTTAAAGTTCTGTGCGCTGCACTAGGTGTGTTACCCGAGAGCCTTAGCTGTTTATAGTTCCATGTGTCCAATAATCTTTATTACTACCGTACAGTTCCTTTCTTCCTTAACCACATAATATATTTTTTATTACTTTAATATTTCTACTCCAGGGTCCGTGCCATTTTTTTACGTTTACTTAACTTAACTAATTAATCAACTATTTAAATATACTTACATCTTTGCATACAGTGAGGGAACATATACTAAACCTAACATTATATAAAATAACAGAAAAACAAAACCTAAATAAGGTATCCATTGGAATTCCGAGCAGACCGGTCTCCGCAAGCAGCACCCGTTCACGAGTTGACGCATGTGCCAGCCATCGCCTTCCTCAACCATATTTGAGGGAAGATGGCGACCCGACACACGACACCGCCACTTGCCAACACCTCTTCGTGAGCATGACTGGTCGGAATGCCAATGTTTACCCATTACATTAACTACAGATATTACGGGTTTTTTCTTTTTTTGTGTTTGACATCATTAAGACGTAGAGGACTGCTCCCATTTTAGCAGGGCCTCCATAACCACGCTATTTCTATCTCGGATGGTCATTTTCAGATTATATTCACGTATGGTCTCTGGTCTTACAACCATCGCCTTCCTAACGAATCTTTCAATTGCATCGTTATCGTCGTCTGCGTGGTAAATAAAGGTCCCAGTGTGTCGCGAAACTGCAACGACTGCATGGGGAACGCTATCGTGCAGCTTCAAACGGCCCTTGGACTTGATGCCGATGACCGACTCGAATGTCAGTCCCTGGGCTTCGTTTCTTCCCCGTAACCCTGGCTGATAAGGGGTTTCTTTTCTTCCTGGGTGTGAGCCGGAATAAGTTGTTGGGTTTGGATTTGGGGATTTTCACACCGGTATACCTTTCCAACTGTAAGGACTTAACACGGGAAGCCGAGAGATATATACCGGAGTATATTTCCCTCAGCGCGTACGCGACGTCCATGGGGTTTCGATGCGTACACAACAACTCCTGGCTGATGTTTGTTACCAGGTTTGGACGGTTGTACCTACATGTACATAATAAATATTAGTACTACGTACTGCCCTAACACAGTATAGAGTGTTCGCACTGCAGCATCTTAGGCAGAATCCGGTAGTACCATACAAAGTGTCACAACACTTACAAAAGAGCCTTACCCTACCACCTAGTTAAACTTGACGTCCAATAAATGCATTTAGTAGAGAACTTGTGTATACCTACTTAATTAACTATTGTAAAAATATTTTTTGCAAGATTGCATATCTCTGATCCGTGATCCGAACCCGCGTCTTCTGACTATCCGTGTCCGACGCTATGCCCGCTAGGCCACCGAGGGCACCTATCCAAGCATCAAATTCATTTTAACTGTCGTATAGGAACTGGGCGCCCTCTTTTGTATAGCTTGGAAAGCTTTATCCGACCGGAACAAGTGCTTTTACTAAACACATAACTTGTGTCACCAATGTGTTCTTCTTCTTTGTTTTTAAATTTTATGATTTTTTAAACAGTAACACCTGTTTAGTGTAGGTAACCAAATTAATTAATTTTAGAGAGTAACTTTACGAAGTTGGACGGTCACGGGATACAAACAAGCGTTTACTTGCTATCCGTGTCAATGCCATCACCACTAAGGGCGCTTAGCACGCTAAAACTGCAACTGCAAGTGTCCCTGTAGGTCGACGACTGCCGCCGACGCGTCGACGGCTACCATCGACCCGTGTCGTTACGGCAGCAGTTACCTCTGCCGTTGGCATCATGCCGCTCCTAAGTAAGAGCCCTAAGGCTAAGGACACAAAGGCCACTGAGGTGCCCATCCAAGCAACAGATTTATAGCTGCTATCAGGTGAACTGCTTGCTCATCTGATCACTGACTAAAAGAAAATACCTACTTCTAAACGAATTGTAACTGCATTGCCAGTGACACTTAAAATTGATATCCTATGCAGTCTATAAACTATAAACAAGCACTAAACCACAAGCTCGCCGTAAAGTTTACACGTTTACAGCGGCCTATGACTTGCGGGACCTCTTTAGTTATCCTCACTATGAGTAAGTAGTACTTTAGGTTTGAAACGGGTACTTAAAAATAACAAACTCAACGTTTTTAAACTGACATGGTCCATGAGTTTACAACAAGGTATCGACTGTCGCGAAAAAATGTATAAAAAAAGAACAGTGCCACCTCGCGGTCAATTGTAGAACTAAAATTGACAGCGAGTACGCCAATCACAAGCTTAATAGGTAGGCGAGATTGAGTATCGACTATAGATGACATTTATGTTGCCAACTCATGGTAGAGGTACAGGCGACATACATAAGTAGGTGAACACTTCTGCAAGTGTCCGTGTTAGTAGGTACAACCGCATTACCAGATATTCTTCATCGAAGCTATGGTGTAATAGATCTTCTAATAACAAAGGGTACGTTTCGGTAGATTATAGCCATAGCATACCTATACATGAACATCTTAGAAGGGGTTGGCAGAGACGCGAGACTATTTAGCGTCCAATACTGCTTTAGGTTTACATAAACGAGTACTTTCTATACAGGTACTTTCTTCATCGTAGTTTGTTTATGATGAAGACCATACACATATCAAGATGGTACATCCTCAAGGACATCTTCCATCCGAATTGTACCAGTAATGCTCTGTATTCCACGAGATAGGACAGTGACTTCTAGTTCATGCCTTGTCAGATTATGTATAGAAATCCTAAATTGTGTGTAGTATACCTTAAATATATTATTTCATATGACAACACTCTTTTGTCGTGTTGCAGATTATCTCTGGTTCGTTCGCTCTCTTTCCTTGGCAAAACGAACATGGCCGGACGCTATATTCATTAAGTTATTTAACAATAAGTTTAATTTGTGTTGCCTTGTAGGAGTTTATTTTGATGAATAAACATTCATGCAAGTGTTTATTGTGTTTTGTTGTACGTTGTGTTCACCTCCGCTCACTTCACTACTCTGCCAAATTCTTTTATGCCTATCCTTTATGTGACTCACTGTAATATTTTTTTTGTAGCGAACATAAAAAGTGGAATAAATTATAATATAACGACAGATTGAAGAAGGTTCTCCTATTTTAGCTGGGTATATATATCTCGTTTGAAGTAAATTTATAAAATCGTGTCGTATCGGCAAAATGTCGTATCTCTGTGCCGTTCGATAATTATCGACATTTGACGACACCCGCGGGCGTAACTCAGGACGACGCGACTTCGACTGTCTTAAACGATATTTTTATAAAGGTGTTTGTACACCTAGTGCGCTCACGTGAAACAGATAAAGTTATGCAATGAGAAGAAATGCAATAGGTACCACTGTAATCTTTTCAACACACTTGCTCGTAAAGTGAGCCTTGACATCGCGTTTAGGGCCATACACCTAGCTATAACACACACGAACATAATATAATTATAATATAACCTAGTGTAAATATTGTAAATATGGGTGATTTTGTTCACTTTGTCTACACTCATGCATGATTACGAACACTAACGGTAATCCAATATTATTACTGTCAAAACTCGAAGAAAAACAATTCTAGGAAAATTACAATAGCAATTGGGTGTTTTCACATTGGACGATAACGATGACTAAACGATAACTGCACGATATCGTCGGACTGCTAGTTTGATACAACTACTACCTACTCATTTAGTAGTGGTTGTATCAAACTCTGTCTTTCACACTGTGTCGTTGTAGTTAACGTTATCCAAGCCGACAGATTATCGTGCCGATATCGGGTGACGACACAGTGCTGGGTGAAGCAGGATCGTGGGGAGAGTGGCTTGGGCAGGCACCAGCATAACACGCTGTTGGTTATATCACGGTAATAAATCATCTATACAGTATGCTGTCTTCATAGAAACGGCCGAAACTCGAGTTATACATATACTACGCGCCATTATTGGTGAGCAATAGCCGTATTAGCCGTGCAGCCAGTCGCGAATGCGCCGCTGTAACGAACGAACGGTGTGATAGTTTTGTAAGCATTAAGTGTGCGATTTGTGAATATTTGATTGAAATAAGTACAAGTAGTTACTTAATGCACTTATACACTATGTTATGATTTTATTGATTCTTCAATACCGCAGAGATATTTTTTTAATTACCTGGAAACTATAAAATATTTTTACTACATACTAGGTGATATACGTAATTTGTTTCTTTTAATAGGTAGGTATTTCGCTTATTCCACCGAGTAAAATATCTGGATTAATAAACTGTTTATTAATAGTATAATTACTAAAAACACTAGTTATTACGTACATGATAAATGGTAATAATAAATACAATTGCATGTTTAGGGGGGTAAGCTACGGGGTTTGGAACCCGTTGCTTAAACTAGGCGCGGACTAATTAACAAAAAATGTGGATAGGTACCTACCTACCTATACTAATTCATTAAAAATGTGACATACGTTTAGGTACCATGCCTACCTACTCTCGAGTAAAACGTTTCGTACGTAGGTCTCAGGAGGCGCAAATATTTGAGGCGAAAACGCCCTTTGTTGCGTTTTTTTCCCGTCGTTTGATTTGCATGTTGAATGTTGATGTTAGTAAAAGAAAATTACTTCATGGCTTTTCCTCTGAAAAAATTAGATTGGTAAGTACTCGTAGAATTGCTCAATGTAACCAACGCTTTATTAGAGCTATATTCCTCTTTAAACGATGTAAATTTTATTTATCCGTCGCGGCGTGTGCCGCCATTAAACGTATTGGTGTTCGACGCAGAAGTTATGTGTTTTCGATTTGCGTACAAAGTCGTAACGCCTGGCATCAATGTTGGAGCAATAGTACGTAGAGGGTTTTTAGTTTCTTTAATGTGTTTACTATATAAGTTTCATTGTACTTTAATGTAGGCTTTAGAAGACAGTCGTCAATGAGGTTAGTGCTATGCACAGGACACTGCAAATGCTGGCTTCACTTGTTTTTCACAACTAATTTATCTGTGAACAAATAATAAACTGCCGTGCAATTTTGTAATGATTCGTCGATGCAGTTGTCGACGAGTTCACCGATGTCAAATACTTAATGAGATATCGCCCTTGTACATAAGGTTGTTTTTCAAACGTTTCTTGTCATCTCGTCATTTGTTTCACGGATGTTGTCAAAGATGCAACGATGTTTTCTCTTAATCGCACGGCTAAAACTGAACCTATGTCATTATTGGTGTGTCCTGATTGGTTGTTTAATTGACTGTTGACTTTTCATGCAATTTCGAAAAGTATCAATGTACAAAGTCGAAGTCAAAATCATTTATTCAATTTGGGCATCAAAGACGCACTTGTGAACGTCAATTATTCATTAAGTATAATTTATTTAAAGTCTCTACCGCCGCGTTCCAAAATATATAGAGCCTACCGAGAAGAAGCGGCAAGAAACTCGGGGCCATTCTTTTTACTTATATAGATTTTTATATCATCATCACCATCCATCACCACGCGGGTGAAAAAGCGTAATATGCTTGGGCACAGCATAGACAAAATAATAAGATCTCCGTCATGATCGTAATGATGACAGTTCTTTCAAAGTTTGTGTCAGTTTCTGATAGCTTAGTCAAAAGCCAAGTCAATTTGACAGCTCGATACACTAGATGCGTGCGTGATACGTGCTCGGCGACCGTCAATCAAGGGTGATGAAATGTAATGAAAGTTTTCGATGGTGTTTAATTTTATATTTGTATGTACGTCAGTCTGTATTTTATTATTGATGTTTAGTGATTGATATATTACTAATTTGATATAATAAGTATTTAAACTTAAATATTATAGCAATTATAGCAATTGCATTTTACCATGTACATATTTTATGACATTTTGGTATAAAGATAGGTATGCCCTTGAAGAAGATAATAAGCTACTCGAAGTACTAATCCTGCGATTGACGACGAGAGACGTAGTCGCGGGGACCAGCTAGTGAACGATAAAACTATATATCTACAGATACTGTAATGTAATTAAGGTGAACTGAACCACACTACTTATATGAATTACAAACATCGTCCTAAACAAACAAGCTTCAATTTTAACATGCCAATTAAACTGGCATGTTAAAATAAAACTGGCAATAAAAACTACTGCATTTGGCAACAAATCAATGTGCAAAATGGCTAATAAACAAATCTCCCCGCGTTAGTATATCTTCGTTAGATCCCGCTGGATGGCGCTGGACACGCGATCTAAATTATCAACTCTGGGACTCCGGTTCAGAGTTTGTATAAAAATGGTTGTGTGGTTTGTTGTTTTTTTTTTCATTTATTTATATCATTCATTACAACTATTTTTACAGGATAAACCTAATACAATAGTGTAGTTTACAAGTTAACATTTTAAGAAATTAATTACAATTATAAAATTAGTCAAGTAGTTAAATAATTATACATGACTTAGATTAGATTAAATTAGATTATATATTATGTCATTATATTAAAGTACTCAATAAATCAATTTTTCAATTATTAATTAATCCATAGCATAAATGAAACAATATCGCCTTTTCAAATTCTACAATAGAACACACAAACAGGTCTATTTTCTTTGCAACTTGATTTAGTGCTTGGAACATTCGATTCAATGGGCTCTTAGCAAGTAAGTTAGTTCTACCGCGGAGGACCGCGTGATGTGGTTAGGTAATAAAATATTGTAAGTAAAGAAATTGTAAAAATAAGTATTGAAAAATATGTGCAGTGGCCCGCGAGTTTCTGGTCGTCACTTCTTCTTTCGTATTTGGAAACCCAGCAGTAGCACTCTTTTATGTTCTAGTTTCGCCTATAAATGCTTCCTCCTATTTCCAAGTGACCAGGAGAAGTTACTCGTAACATATTCGTTCGTAACTTTTTAATCTGTTGAACATAGACCGGCAGGGCTATTATGTATCTCAGTTGCAATCATTAGTTGATTGGAATCGAAAGCAATGGCTGCTCTATGTTATTTTAGTCAGCTCGAGTCATCAACTTACTAACATTTTTACTTACTGGAGTTGTCAAAACTGACATAGAGCCGCATTTTTTCTAGATTTTAATCAACATTTGATTGCAACCAAGATACATAATACAGGTTAATAAAAGTTTTATAACAGATTAATACCACCATCTGTAAACAAGCGAATCCAGCCCTCGAAATAGGTTGTGGTCACAGCCACCAGAAAATCGGCCTAGTGCGAGTCGAAATAATGACGAGTTCATCATTTCACGTGGCCAAAGCTGTGTGGTGAGCACTAGGTATATAGTAAATTAATAAATCTGTAAAAATATTTTTTGTTCGCTGTCAAAATGACTAAAGCCAACATTCATCTCTTTTTTCCAATAAAAGTGCCAAATCGAGTACAACCAGAATGTGGTCAAAAATGTGACATAAAATAAGTAATGTCAGTGTATCGTCTTTCATAGTTTTTATTTTATGGCATCACGTTAACCAGGATAACAATGGATTTTCTTTTGTTTCTGGTTCAGCGACAGGTGAGATTCGGCATTTATAGACCGTGAAAGTATGACATCACAAGTCTTAGGGTTGTGGGCATGCCCATCATGCCCACAACGGTGGAACCACGCTTGACTGTAAACACAATATATGTATACGGCGTTGTCTGTCTAGCTAACTACCCGAACAGTGTTCTGATTGAAGAGATTCTATCGACATCTCACAAAGAAACATCAGCAGCAGCTTCGCAGCATATAGAAGGGGCTAAATAAGCCTCATTTGGCGACTCTACGTGGTGTGACCACTCAAGCTGTTCATGCTAAGTGACAAGAAGGAGATATAGCCAGAGCCGTCTTAACCGTATTGGTCGCCAGGGTGCAAAAATCAACGTGGCGAACGTGACCAAAAAATATATTTGTGGTTCGCTTTTATATGTTAAAACAGATATGGAAAACTCTCTACTATCTCCTATCTTACTATCTCTACTCTCTACTAGCGAGTTGAAAACATTTTCAATCATTGAATTCAAATTGTGGCTTTTATATAAGCAATTTTTTTAGACAATTTGCTTTTTTGACTGGCCGTTTGGTTGGTTAGTGGTCAGTTTGTTAAAAAACTAGCCGAATCAACAAATGTAGTTGGGTATAAGACGATCAGTTGGCACCCCCAGGGCACTGCGCCCGGGTGCCACGCACCCCTTGTACCCCGGAATAAAGACGGCCCTGGATATACTCGTAGTTTGACCCCAGCATTGTAACAGTGGCTCTACCATGAGTTGGCAACATAAATGTCATCTATAGGCGATACTCGATCTCGCCTACCTATTAAGCTTGTGATTGGCATACTCGCTATTAATTTTAGTTCTAAAATTGACCGCAAGGTGGCACTGTTCTTTTTCTCATACATTTTTGCGCGCCACTCGATACCGAGCATCGATTGGTGTGAATGTTGTAAACTCATGGTAGACCTACCGGTTCTACAGTTCAACCCCGGTACCAACCGCCGTTTCCAAAATTTTTAGCGCTGATGTCGCTAGGGCACGTTTTGCTCAAGTTTCCTTCGCTGTATATTTTTTCTTGTAACGTTGTTATTCAAATCTAAAGGCTTGCCCAAGATTATCTAGAATAGAACCAGTATGTTGGACATTGTAGTTGTATATTCTTGGTTTCGCGCTGAGAGCCAGGCCAATCGCCTTTTAAAATATTGCGCCTGGTCGAATTGCTGTTGCAAATTGTAAATAACGGTTGCTGTGAAATACCAATAACATCGTATTCTAAATGATCGTGTCGTCAAGATTGAATTGGTAATTATACAGAAGTTCGAAAATAAGCTGAAGAGATAAACAATATAAATAACTGTTAACAGATAATATATAAAGAGAGACAATATAAACAAGTTCAATTTGAAAAAATTAATACCGACTTCCATTCTATTCAGTTATTGGAGTGTACCTCAAAAAGTACTGGACCGAATTTGATGAAATTATAAATTAAATAGGGCTACACGGGAAACACCAGCTTTCAAATATAAAAAAAATTCAGAATCGGTTCACCCTATCGAAAGTTATGAGGTAACCAACATTAAAAAAATAGATCCAGTCGAATTGAGTAAGTACCTCCTCCTTTTTTTGTAATTCGTTAGAAAACAGTAAACTCGTTTCGGAAGGACTTCAATACAGTACAAAAAAGATGAAAGTAGGTAGGTAATAGTAAGTATTTTTTTTATATAAGTATGTATTTATATGTTTTATTACTTTATTTATTATGCTACATATATGTTGTATTAAGGTTGTAGTTACTGAATTTGTAATGTAATGTAATAATTTATACTCCTTTGTGAGTGGGTTGTCTGGAAGAGATCGCTTTGACCGATAAGACCACATATTGTTACACCTAGCTTTAGTTGTTTATTTCTAATAATAAGTCAAAAGTGTAGTGTTATAAGTTTTTAAACTATCATGGTCACAAACATAAGAGGTATTCAAATTATCAACGGGATAATTACCATGTAGGTATATTTTCTGTGAGTTTCCGATATTTCGGCTCTGCTGCAAGCGCCATGATCACGGGTGAACTGTCATCCGTGATCATACATGGTAATTATCCCGTTGATAATTGGAATACCTCTTAAGAATGTAGTGTCTCTATAAAGTGTTATCGTATATTTTGTCTATAATCCGTCAGAAGTTTGAGTCGTATTGAAGTATAAGATTATCATGTAACTAATAATATTTTCAAACAAATAATAGGTTAGAAGCGATTCTTCAGGGCTTCAGGAATGTTTGACGCTCGTAGAAAACAAATGTGTTTATGTTGAGGTATAAAGGATTTGTGCCTACTCGTGCTTCATGTATTTGGAAATTTCCACCTGATAATAATATTATTATTAATAACACTTCGAAAAATAACTACTGGCTTGGCAACACGTGCAACTCAACCACAATCTCTTCACTATGGTATTAATACAATTAAATTTAACTATATCTAACTTTTGTTTTGTTTAAACATAATATATTATACATATATTATATATTATGAGGCTGGGTTCTAAGAGCCATTCTAATTCTTAACCCTAATGTTGAAGCAATTAGCTATTGAGGAATAAGCAATTGTGAATACAGTACGAGGTGTGGTGCGTCAGCGCCCCTATTTGAGGAATAATTCGGTGTCGCCCGGTTAGACCTACTCGAACATATGTAAAAGTCCTATCGAGGCAATTAAGCAGTTTTTAATATTATATATATATATATATATTATACACAAGACTAATCAAGACTAGGATTAAATACTAGTAATCTAAATCAAATGTACCTGTAGTATCCATCGCATGCTTTCCGCCCATATACTATTCCCAAAGGTCGAGGGCGGCAATATGTTACCTCATTAACTGTACCTCTCGCCACGTCAGCAGTTAGTTTCAATTTCCACCTGCTAATGGCTGTAATATCATTAAAATTTATAATTATTGCTTTAACCGTGGATGTGCTCATGGCGGACCAGGCTGTTCGTACCTGCTCAAACTTTGCTGCAGTCACCAGTTGGATACCGCTAGTGGCATTTTTAACTGTTTTATTTGTTTGCTTTGTACAACTTATTAAAAGATATGTTTCTTGTTTCAGAACAACGGTTGTGAGATTATGTTGGAAGCTTCGCGTGGTCTGAATTTCCGCACTTAGGTAGGCCACTAGCCTTTCCGCTAACACTCGTAGGAACGAATGGTAGACGCCCCTTTCTTTCTCTTCGAGCTTCGATTGGTAACATGCGACCAAATATTTAGGGCACGCCAACGATTGAAACATTATGCATTTTAGTTCAAAGTAACAAGTGAACTATGAATTACCTATTACCAATGAACGTGACTGAGCCTACTTTTTATAACTAAACGAAGAGTTTTGAGTTGATAGTATTTAGTTTATAAACTTTATGGCATTATTAAACATTTCTTTAGAAGATATGGCACGTTAATCCAAAAAGGTTTGCCATCCCTGTCTTATGGGGGATTCCAATAATCTATCTATCCACAGTTACCATACCACCGATAGAAATTTGGCATTACGTCCATACAAAATAGTGTCAAATATCTATCTCTAGTAAGGTAAACCGCCGGTAGATAGATTATTCGCACCGGCCGTTAGAGGGCAGCTCTTGTCCCAACAGTGAGAACATTTCGAGCTGATTATGCACTCCATAATCGCTGCTATCATCATCATCATCATCTCAGCCGTATGACGTCTACTGCTGAACATATGCCTCCCCCATGATTTTCCAAAAAGACCGGTTAGAAGCGGCCTGCATCCAACGTCTTCCTGCAACCTTTATCAGGTCGTCTGTCCACCGTGTCGGTGGATGACCTACGCTGCGCTTGCCGGTCCGTGGTCTCCACTCCAGAACCTTTCGGCCCCATCAGCCATCTGTTCTGCGTGCTATGTGCCCTGGCCACTGCCACTTCAACTGGCTAATCTTCTGGGCTATGTCGGTGCCTTTCGTTCTTCTACGGATCTCCTCATTTCTGATTCGATCACGTAGAGAAACCCCGAGCATATCCCTCTCCATAGCTCGTTGTGCGACTTTGAGCTTAGTTATGAGGCCCATAGTAAGAGACCACGTTTCAGTGCCATAAGTCATCACTGGTAACATACATTGAACTATCTGTGACTCAACCGTAACAACTTAAAACCGTCACCTGATATTCGAATCATTTTTGCATCACAAGAGCACGAGTATATAAAAACGGGACTGAATATAAAATAGGCCTACGTCCAGAATGATTGATTTTATATAGCTCTACTGATGTGTCGTATAAAATGTCGAGGTGGCAGTGCGTGTCATAAAACGTAACCCTAAAAGACGCCGGAACCCTTTTTCTGAGCTTACGATGACCATTGGAGCTTTTTGCATAATTTTCTGGTTCCTTGATTCTCTTGAGTGTGTTTTGATGGCCCTGAATATTGTATGCCGTAAATGGTATGAAAATTTTAGTGCGGTTTGGAAATCTATCTTTTTCAGTGATGGAAGATTGATTGCGATTAGTGGACGAGATGTCAGCTGGTCTAAACAGTAGGCGGTAGATTTTACTTTCATGGTATTATTTATACTTATATAATTTCACTATTCAGCGTACTTTTTATACGAATAGGTAGACACCCTTCTTCAGTAACTTAGCCATAATGTTATTATAAATTAAAAGGACTTTTGCATGAAAGCCACTATTTTCGCTAAAGCCATGCGGTTGCGGCGTGTTGCGTTTATATGCCTCTATAAATATTAACTTATTTAATTTAAAATGAATACGTAATCGCGATACAAATATTATGTCATAATTATTTGATCTGCATGTACTGATTTCCTTGTCATTAGAGCCTCAATGTTTGACAATTGCGCCAGGAAAGCTCATATTTAGAAAAGTTTTCTCGTTATTTTTATTTTACTGTCGAGATCAATGTGCTACTAATGGTCATTCGAGGCCCAAATGTCAAATCATGCTGCAAAAAACAAATCATTTCCGTACAAACTCCATGCTCGATATAACTTCAAGAGCTATTAAATACCTCTCTCTCTTTCTAAATGTTACTTTACGTTTTTATGAATATATTTTTGGTATAGACTGCAGATATAGGTTGCAACAGCTTTTTGATTAACGCCTAACTAAATTCCAAACGTTTCGAAGAAATCGGCAACTTTTCTTTAGGTTCCGTACTATTATTGTGCATTTGAGATTCCGCAAGTTTATTATTTTTGTAAATATTAATAATTTTGTAAATAGTAGTATTTTTTAAAGCACTAACACCTGCTTTAGTGATTGAGATCACTAAAGCAGGTGTTAGTGCTTTTTTGAATTGTAATTTATAGAGAGAAAAATTCCATCCTCGGACGGGATTCGAACCCGCGTCTTCTGACTTTCCGTGTCAGACGCCATTGACCAACTAGGCCACCGAGGGTCCCAGTATCGAATCGCCTAAAGTAGGCGTTAGTGCTTTAAAAAGTAATACTATAAAAATTACAATGGTTGCGATGTTCATACGACATAATGCTTCTTTCGGTTGGATAGTACTGTCAAAACTGTTCAATAGATGTCGCTCCGTCCCCGTAAGACGGTTAGTCAGAGAGTTAAAATTCGATGCTCGGCACTGTCCTCTCTAAGGCACGTAATAAAGTGCTGGATGCATTACTAAACCTTTCTAAAAGCGATTGAAGATGAAAACACAAAAACAACGTCTCATGATTTTGTACACTTTGCCTACACTCGTGCACCATTACGAACACCAGTCTTACGGTATTACTTTTTAAAGCACTAACGCCTCCTATAGCGATCTCAAACATTGAAATTTATAGACGGACCCGAACCTCGGTGGCCTAGTTGGTCAATGGCGTCTGACACGGATAGTCAGAAAACGCAGGTTCTAATCCCGACTTAGTCTTACGGTTAATATTCCACCACTATTACTCGTCAACAGTCAAATCCCGGAAATTTAAACAAAATCACAATACCTATTGTTGAGTTGTTTTTCCGCCTGTTAAGAGCCATCAATCCACGAACATCAAACATAACAATTACTCATTCCCCGTATTGCGACACCCCGGCAATTAAGTAAATATAATTTTAATATTATAATTAAATTAAATAAAAATTCATTCCCTTGTTTTGAGTCCTCGCATGCTGCAATACTTAACTCGCCCATCCAGCAATATTATAGTGTGAACAAATATTAATCAATATCTTGTACAATAATCTTGTACCACACCACTGGTGCTGGATTGGTACATCAATATGACATCTCGATATGACGCATACGAGACGGCGTAAATTTTATCGTCCTATCACTTAGCATCGTATTGGCGTCGTAAATTACGCCAAGGTTTACTTTGTCGTATTTACGACATCGCGTAAAAGTTACTCGAAGTCCTCTTTGGATCGGAGTAATCACATTTGATGTTGTTTCTATAAAGATGCGAGTGGTTAAGTTGCACAATAGAAACAACTTGATGGTTCTAGCCAATGTAACCTTCTAGTAGAACTACTATGAAATATTGTACAATTTTGATGGTCAAAATGACACTGCTGTACAACTTGTACATTTCTCTTAGAACTGAGTATCATTGTGCGAGCAGCGACCACAGGCTTGAGCTATACATATAGCTGGAGGTAACATCATGTTGTCATGGTGATCGTAGGATAATTTCTGACCGCATGCTTGGCTATAGCTACCACCTTAAGATTAAAAACCTCTCACGAAACCTGTTAAACTCGTATATTTATAAACCGTGAAAAAATATTTATTTGATGTTAAAAATTCTTGTTCCTGTTGTAGAAGGACTTAGAGGATAAACATACACGAAAAGCAGTTTTATTTCATAATTTGTAAAGATTCGCATCCCATCATCTCTTTTGTCACATGAATACACCCTAACATACTCTGCGAAGTGAAACGCCTTAACAAATCAACTTACATACGATCCTGCTTACATTTAAAAAACCGTCACGACACCAATGAAGTAAGGCGTCTTGGGACCTTCCATCAACCAGTTAAGAAGTACCCTCGCGATTGACTTTAACCGTCAACTTCGTGAACTTCTTTTCTACTTTAAATGCTAAGTTCCATAACTCAACAGGGGTCTAGTTAAACTGGTTGAAGAATTTACATAAAGACAACGAGAGGTGAGTTTCAGTCGCATCGGAATCGAGTTAGGGTGGTACTTTAAAACTGTCGCTTAGTTGAGACGTCGAATCCGTTTACAATTTTCGGTAACTTGGATATGGCTTGAAAAGAGTAGACATAATAAAGGGTGTTTATGTAGAGGTATTACCTATACATATTTAAATTGAAATAAAATAAATTAAAATAATGAGACTGTCTATGATATTCGTTTTATTTAAAAGGTAATTTTATGCTATTATTGTTTAAATATGTTTTCGGGCATATGAGCGCCATAGCTGGTCGAATGAAGTCCAGTCGCGGAGGCAACTGGGGTCGTATATATCAGCAATAACAGCGAATGTATACTTTCAATTGGTCCAACATCAGCATAAACTAGTGACTTTACATACCCCAAAAGAAAGTTAGGTATGTAAAGTTGTGTGATTGTGGAGGTTAGTTCACATTACCGCATACAACTGATGATGCCGCCAGCTGTTTAGCATGTTGCGCCATTTTGTTGAAACTAAAGCAATGTCTTATCAATGCCATTCAACTGAGGTACGAAGAAGTAAGCATTTTTTTGCTTTAGCGCTCTTCAGTTACGGGTATATTGTGACCGGCAGCGTTTAAAAAAATGGGCCAATAATTCCACCTGCTCATAAAGCATGATGAGATGGCAAAACGCAGCAAAACGTACTTACTGCAAATCAACTGTCAACTGGCAAATTGTCAGTCTGTAGAAACAATACAGCCTGTTTATACCAAACCTCTAAAAACACGGTGGTGGTCCTGCTTTGTCTACTGTTTTATACACTAGGCAGATTTTGTTTCTATATGTCTGTCTCTATCTGGTTATCATTGATCATGTCTTCGAACTATACTATTTATTCGACTACTTATATTTTGAATTTGTAATTCGTTTTACATGATTTAACATTAGAAACGGGATAATTACCTACCTTGTAATCCTTTTTGTTTGATTTTGAGTTCCCGATATTTCGGCACTGTTGTAAGCGCCGTTTTTTTGATGTTTTTGTTGTTGTTTTTCGTTTTACTCGCAATTTCAAAATAGATCAGTCCTAAATAGATATGTCATATAATCTATTTTAGTTTAATTTATTATAATTGCATTAGATGATATACAGACACTAAAAAGATAAACGGGAAATAGATATCTTGCTTCTACCAAGAGGTACTCGTATACGAGTACCTACCTACCTATTGATGTAAAATAGGTGAAAGACATTGTTTTGGATGCATCTTATTTTTCAGTTTAAAATTGTGTGAATTTCTTGATACTTGATTAGACAAAGGATTTATGTAAATCGAATTCCATGGTCAGAAAGGACTCTTAAAGCTTCAACTCGTATTACGATTTATGTAAAAAAATATTTGGTAACTGATTGGTATAAACTTGAAATTTGAATACATCGAGTTTACTTCATCTCTATAGCCACATTAGCCACTAGGGGTGTCCAAGTTATGTATTGAGTTACGCGTCTACATCGTCCAATCATATCAAGTCTCGAGGTCCCTTAAAATATCCTATTGCCGTTGCCTGAGATGTCGTAATCTTGATATTTACATAATAGCTTTTGGTTTGCGGCCCTCGGATCAGCATTTTAAGGATTTAGCGTAGGTATTTTCTCGATTTGATACTTAGATGTGGCGGCGACATTATGTATCTAGTTTTTACATTTGAATGAAAGCTTTTTTGCCTGAAGTTGAAGTGGAAAAGTAGTTGTCTTAAAATGAATAAGATTCTCGATTAATTAACACGCAATTAAAAGGCAGAAACTAAACAAGGATTTTTATCTTAAAAGGGATGGTTAGTATATAGGATTTAAATGTGAGTATCTATTCTGATTCCGATGGTATTGAATGTCATATTACTTAATATTATAACGACTTCAGGAATCTCTGATTTAATGTAAACGTCGTGGCAGATAACCCAAAAGAGACGATGAGGACACGATTAATAACAGTATGAAAGAATATGGTACAACCAATAGAAGATAATATACCTAAGTATTATGATAACAGACATAGGAATACAATAAACATAAACAAAGGGACAGTCTAGGCTATCAATACTCAAAATCGATTGACATGACTCTTAAAGTCCTTCAATCGACTAAAATATGACCAGTTTCTTATTCCAACAAGCTTTCAAGAAAATCTAATCACCTCAACCTAAGAATTCCACCACTGTCACCACCTCTCCGCCCTGCTCGATTTGATTTACGACGACCCGTCTACGTCCCAAGATGGCTCTGTTATATCAATTTAATTCCCATTGAAATTCAAAAGGCACCCGACGAATCAATTACACCAGGATATTCAAATAACCCCGAGACCCTGCTGATAGAATTGTTCTAAAGAATTCGCGTGTGATAAAATGCGAGTCGATGTGTACGTGTTTTCTTGTCGCGGGAAGTGGGGAGAACTGGAATTGACTGTATTCAGGGGTGTTTAAAGAAGACTTGGTTTTTTTGTGGTACCTAATGTACCGCTTGTAAGTCCCTCATATAATTATTATGTCTCTTGCAACACTTTGAATCAGTAACTTATTGCTACAAGCTTATTGATGCCGATGTACCTTATGAATCTAAACTTTTCAGTGATATCCATACAAAAACAGCCTTGTACCGGAAGATATATTAAGCAGAATTTAGCAGTTATTGAAATTTGTCGACTTTGTGACTAAATCGGGAAAAGAAAACTAGAGAATGATAGAACTTTGAAGAGAACTAGAGAATGCATTTCTTCTAGTTTTAGACCATCATCTCTTACGAGTATAAGTGTTTAACTAGGTATAGTATGAAAATCTATCATTCTACATTTGAAGTAGGTAATACTAAGGAAGATAATATATGGTCCTTGGTAATACTTACCTAATATTGTACATAAACTGGGGGACAACTTTCTAGGTAAGTCTTTGGCTATAAAAGCGTCTTCTCAGAAAATAGTAGAAGACTTTGTCTCCTATAGGACTTACGCGTAGATTATAATTGACATCTTCTCCATCGAATGTCACAGGATTTATTTTATCAGAAAAATTTCTAAAACAAACTTAATCCACAAAAACAGGGCAGACTATTCGAACCGGATACAGTATCTATCGCACCTGTACAATGTTCTTACCTACCTGAAAGTCCTATAAATGTAGTCGGGAAGCCGTTGCTTTGCTTTGACTTACAGTTTTTGTTGGCATTCGAGGCAGCATTCTGCAGGTATTGCCTGTATCACGTCTGCTCCTTTCAAGATAATGGATATTTCTAGTAAGTGTAAGTCAGTGAACCAATGCTAAGAAGAAACGGATGTTATTTTGAGTGGAATAAGAATTTCCATCCATATATTGCAATGTACGGAATTGAGTTACCCTGCTGCGCTCTAATTTCAACATTAGTTCTGAAACAGAAGGTTCACTTAAGCGTGGCCTCCAAAACAGGTGAGACCGTCCAAACTTACGGTGTATGACAGTGATATGACTTCATACATTGTGCTAGAGTTGCCTACATCGCATCTCGAACTGTCTAATTTCCAGACATTATAATAGATGTCTGTCCCGATCAGTGTATCCATCATAAAAAATTCGAAAAAACGATTTTTTTTTTAAATTAATACGCTCGTGCATAGATGAGATAATATTATTATAAGTAGATACTGTTGATTACCACATAAAGTTGTTTCAGCGATCCCAAGGTTATGAGGTCGTTAAAAAAATTAAATTTTATATTGTCACTAGTATTTATAGTAACTTCAGAAATAGATATTTTTATACAATAAAATGTAATTATCTATATACATAAATGTGAGACCTCGTTGGTAAGTGACTAAAAGCCCGGTTACAGATATACCTAGTTTTAACTGTAGCTTATCTACATACTTGTTACAGTTATTTCACGTGGAAATGATGTCAGATAAGACGTGAAATAATTTTAAAGAATAGAATTGACAGATATAGTTAAAAGTATCTCAGAAACTGAGCAAAAGTGATTTTAGTTTAATCAAATTTGCCTTATGTCTAGTCTTATTATTTATTCGTGTGCACGATAAACAAACAAAAAAAAAGAACACCATATCTAGCGCTAACGAAACCTAAATTTGTTGGCTGAGCGAAATGCGAAGCGGTCTCCGATAGCTTAGGCAAAAATGTTTTGTATGTCCGGCTGTTCTCCTCTATAGGTCGCATTTTTCAACCGATTCTAGTGAAATTTTTTAAGCAGGTGCTATAATTATATAGTTTTTTGGTAGACCTTCACGGTGAATACATATTCAGTTTAAGCTCTTCAAAAATACTCAGGAGATCTACAGCTCACAGAGCTACTAGTGTTATTTGATAGCTTCTTCAGAATGAAGACAATTCAAAAAAACTATATGTGCTGTTACAAGTTGCGAAACATGTAAACAGCGTTACTGTCTCTATAGTGTACTGTGGCTAAAGTGGTGGCGACACGGCGCAATTTGAATTTTGATGCCTGTGGGGTGGCGGTATTGGGAACTGATACTCGCGCTGATGAAATTGGCAATGGCGGATTATAAAGCCTTTTCGGCATTCAGCTTGAATTTATAAGTTTTGACGTGAAGAATTTGTATGTGTTCAGTATTATTTAAAAGTGTAACAGAGCCGTGTCTAAAACATATAATATTGCATTTTTAATGAGATTGGCAAACTATAAAGCCGCTCAACTGATGGTAAGTGGTCACCGTCGCCCACGGACATCCACAATTCCAGAGGTCTCGAGGATGCGTTGCCAGCCTTTGAGGAAGGAATAGGCTCTTTTCTTGAATGGAAGAATATACATACATTTTGGAATTGCCTGTTCGTCAGGGCGCATAACGTGTATGCAATGTGGTAGAAAGAATATTCGTATCGACAACAATTGACGCGCACTGACTATTTGTATACGAACAATTTACGTAAAAGTAATCGTTTCGTTGATGTAAAACTATATTAAAAAGTACCACTTATCTAGTACAAGTGTGGCACAGATCATTCATAGTTTGTATTATGTAGCATGACGCGTGTTTCAAAACGAACAGCAGGGCTATTATGTATCTTGAAAAATGGCGGCTCTATGTCAGTTTTGGCAACTCCAGTAAGCAAAAGTGTTAGTAATTTGATCACTGAAGCTGACAAAAGTGACATAGCGCGGCCATTTTTTCACATTTCAATCCACATTTGTTAGCAACTGAGATACATAATAGCCCAGCAGATAAGATAATCTTCAGACGTTTAAAATTACACTTATACCGCTTTAAAACTATATGAGGCACAATCACAAGCTGTGAACAAAAGGACGTCGTAGATAGGTATATTATTATTATGTTGGAAAATGTGTGACCCAATACAATACAATACACCTATAATAAGTGTATTTATAATGAATAGGTATAATATATTATACAGCGTGTAACGAGTAGTAATACTGATCTGATATTACTACTCGTCTAATGCTGAATTAAATCCCGTTTATTTTTTTTATACAAAGTTAAAATTGTAGCCGATTTTTTGACACAGCCCTATTAGACATATTTATTTTTGGAGTTCGTTCAATGCGTTCTGCAATCTCTCCGCCACCTATTAATGCCTCCGTCCCCCTACCCTGCATGCGCCCTCTCCTCGCACGGATCCAAGTCCCGTGTTTACCTAGTTTATGTTCTGGAGGGACTTGCTGTCGGTGGCCTAGTTTTTTAGGGACGCTTGAGTACTTATTGGAAAAACTTCGGTTACTCATAACTCGGAATGTTGACTATTTACGGGGTTCAGAAGTTAGGTTCTAAAATTTTATGCAAGCGTTTACGTGTTAGTATTACTACGCCTTTTTGTTACACCCTTTGTCGCAATAATACGACGGACTAATGAAAATATTTGCCAGAATCACATTTCTATTATAAAAAATGATATAAATAGTATATAAATAAAATAGTTATTTGAAATGTAGAATTTCAAACACGCCTAAGTAATAAGTGAATTATATCTTATCAAATAATTGCGCAAAATGTTACAGGTTCCACCGAGATTTGAACTCGGATCGCTGGATTCAAAGTCCAGAGTGCTAACCATTACACCATGGAACCGATGACAAAGCTGTCCAAATTTACAAAATATTACTAGACCCTTTAACTATGTTGTTATAGTACTACGTTACATCATTTTTTTCCTTTGCAAGCCAATATTGTCTTTATTATAATGTAATAATGTACACTTTTGTGTAATACGGAGAAGTTATGTTATGACTGAACCCGTTACGATTGTGACCTCTTAGATGTGACTACAGAGTTTAGATATTTAATATTTTGTGATAAAACACTATGTACCTTACCCTCATGTGACGTTTACGAATTTCCTATGTATTTCATTGTCAATATTAAGTTTTAAGCATATTTATTAAATTTGAATTTCAGATTTAAATAATTCATATACTTATGCAGAGTTGTAGAGGTGTTGTTAGAAACTTAACGACTCGGCCTCCATTTCTAGGAATTCTTTAATTCAATGAACTGCTCATGCACAAAGGAACCAGTTACTGGAAACTTCGTTAAACATGTTACCTTTTTGGTGTGCTAATGTTATATAACATTTATATCTTCTAGATATTAACTAGGTACTTATAATTAAAATCTCGTGTCTCGATTTTAACAAAATTTTATTTTGTGTGTATACTTAGTGGCTCTGAGATATAATCATCATCATCATCATCATCATCCATCACAACGCGGGGGAAACCGCAGGGCGCTAGTATATGTGTATAATTTAAAGAACCTTGACTTCAAGTAGGTATGCTATAATTTTATTATACATCCTTCCTCCATCGAGTTTTGCTCAGTTGTCACAGACACAATGGATAGGCACCGATGGAACCGTGCAATTCTCTAATGATTCATCGACGAGCTCGTCGACGAGCTCACCGATGTCAAATACTTTATAAGATATCACCTTTGTACACAAGGTTGTTTTTCCTTCTTTTCGTTTTGTTGTCATCCCGTCATTTGTTTCACGGACATTGTCAAAGATGCATCGATGTTTGCTCTTAGAGAATCGCACGGCTGATCATACGATCTCGGTGTACACCATCCACATCCACCGATGACCACGATTCTCAGTCATGAGGAAACGACCACAGAGACAGAGACAGAGAGAGACAGAGAGAGAGAGAGAGAGATCTGTAGAATACTCAACAATTTAATAAGTAAGTAATAGATAGGGAACGTGTGTCACTTTTATTATCACATCGTTACCTATACATATGCATTATCATTATTTACCAGTATAAGTACTTATACGGATTGATAGTGATAATTGAATGTAGAAATAATACATTTACATATTGTGATAATATAGGTAGCACTAATAATAAATGCTTAATCTCATTGTAGGGAAGGTACAATGTGAACGTTAACTAATCTATCTATAATAATAAAAATAATCTCCAAAAAACAATTATGTTTTTTGCCTTTCACAAAAATGACAGACAAATCCAGGACCTCACCAAGGGCGGGGGATCAGGGGGGAAATCTTCGCAATCTCGCGGGACGCGCAATCATCGCGAGCCGAGGGCCATCAATTATTCACAATACTGATTGCGTCCGAGACGCACGTGGATGTTGTTGAATAATATATGCGCGGCTGTACTGACCGGGCGGGGGACGGATTCAGGCTCACATTTTTAAATTTAGATATAGTAATTTAACATTGTTATTTAAATGGCGTTTACACACACCTGGCGGTTACACCTGGATTCCTTGAGTCACATACAATAAAACATCACAACATTCAAGAGCCGAAAACAAACAGTTCTATTCATCACACATATATTCGCCCCCCTCCCCCTCCCTCAGAGATTGAACCTTGGGACCCCACGCTACGAAGGCAGGGTCACTACCTACTGAGTTAACAGAACCGTCAATTCTTACGGTATTGTTAGTAGTAGGGCACAATATTGTAACCTAATGCCTATCACCATATGGTGATAGTACAGTAATAGGTTTTTTTTTATCAATAATATAATAATATAATCCAAAGAATATTCTGCTCTCTACACGGAGCTATTCCTTGTTTCAGCACCACCATCGGATCCACTTGTTCTTCCACTTGGAGCTGTGTAATCCATCAGCCCAACGGCCAGAAGCCTTTTTTCTTTTTACTCTTGAATTAGCTCTGTCAATCAAATGGTTATCAACCAGCTAGTCGATTCCAAGATGAGGTTTAATACGAAAATACATAAAGTAATACCAAGAACAGGTTAGAATGGAAAGATAATGAAAATGCGTGAACATTATAAATATTTACAAATTTTACAGGATTCATCTCACTTAAAGTAAAAAAAATACTCTGAAAAGTGAACTCTTCTACTGTAAACCGGACCTTCGGTTCCGAGTATTGGAAGAAGTTCTATTATATAACTTCGGTCATTAAATATGACCGTGTGTGGAGTGACACCAGTCCGATCCTCAATCGGAAGAAAAACTCTAATGGATATTCTGAGAATAGACATTAGAGTGTTGAAAATAGACGTTAGTGTCGAAAATAAAGGTTAAAATTTGGAAAACAAAAGGAGGGATATATGGAGATATAATTCATAGAAGTAGGAAAGGACATTATAAATTATCAATGGTTATTCTTTTACGCGGTCTCACTGTGGAGTAATACTCATTTCAACTATAGCCTGTTACTTAACTTTCCACTTCACTATCTGCCATATTTATAAACAAGTAATAGTAATTACTTAAGCAAAGATTTTAATTCTATAGACTAGACTAGATCTAGACTATTTGTATGAAGTTTGAACTATCAAAGGCTAGAAATCTTAGCCGAGTAAATAGTCATCATTTCCTTTACTTAAGCAATGAGAACACGTCAGTTTTTTATTGAAAAACGAAGTTGTATAAAACTTACATTCGCAAACAAGTCTGAACTGTGAAGGATCTATTATGCTGTAAAAATTAAAATCCCATGACAACAACCTAACACTTTTGAAAATAATACATACAATTTTGATAGGGTTATGTCAAGCATTTACTTGAGCTTATTTAGTAAGTAACGTTCATTGCTCGACTATAGAATACGGTTTTTAATGCTGAAGTGTTCTATCGTCAAGCAACTACTTCAATGAGAAATTGCTTACCAAAAACTAATTACTTGTTCATAAATACGGCTGTAAATCGCATCTCTTTCCCATGACAAAAAAGTTCTTAGTCTAGCATTCATAGCCTGTTCATTATTGTTTGGGTTACGTATTGTAGGGCTATTATGTATCTCAATTGCTAACATATATTGATTGAAATCGTTAAGCAATTGCTGCTTTATGTTACTTTTGACAGCTCCTGTCATCAACTTACTAACATTTTTGCTAACAGCCGCCATTTTTTCAAGATTTCAATCATCATTTGTTAGCAACTGAGATACACAATAGCCCTACATCAGCTTTATTGGGAATTTTTGTTAAAGATAAAAATCTGTAACGGCTTCATTTTGGGAAAACCTTTTTGGTACAATTTACAATTATCCTTAACATCTTTTGCTGGGTTTCCGAGACACTTTTAACTATAGTTTAACTATTCGATAGAGTTTTTTGACATCTTATCTCACTAAAATAATGTCAGATAAAACGTCAAATAACTAGCGGATAGATAAACTATATTTAAAGTTAAAGATCTGTGATTAAAGCATAAACATACACATATAAATTTCATTTATTGACATAATAGAGTTGTACACTTTAAATTCAAAACCTCTGGTACTCGATGTAGCGTTACACTTTATTTTGAGACCAGCGCCTTCGACCATATTTAGGGTTCCGTACCCAAAGGGTAAAACGGGACCCTATTACTACGACGCCGTTGTCCGTCTGTCTGTCTGTCCGTATGTCACCAGGCTGTATCTCATGAACCGTGATAGTTAGACAGTTAAAATTTGTACAGAAGATGTATTTCTGTTGCCGCTAACAAATACTAAAAACAGAATAATACTAATATTTAAGAGGGCTCCCATACAACAAACGTGATTTGTTTCCTCGTTTTTATAGATAATGGCACGTAACCATTCGTGCGCGAGTCCGACACACACATGACCAGTTTTTTATTGTTTCTAGTGAACTAAAATTATGTCAAAGCAGACAGATAATGTAAAATAAATAAAAATCAAAGGTTGTGCTTGCCAATGCATACTACATACCATTGCATACTAAGCGAAGGGTACACGAAAAGAAGGGGCTCATCAACAAAACTAACAACCAGAGATCATTGCCAATTAAACTTTGAAATTTAAATGACTACCTAAAAATACATGGATAATAGTAATGAATTGTATGTTAATTACCTTAAATATCATGAGTGACTGAAAATATAAATTACGAATCAATTAAATCAATAACCATGAACTATACTAATTTCACCAATGTAACTCCTACGCGCGCACGTCGCACGTCGTTTTTGTATTTGAGCATAGACAATGAGAACCTTTACCAGTTATGTATGTGGATTATCTTTGAAACGAGCTTCTATACTGTTTACATTATACGAAATGCCCATTTAAAACGAATCTAATGGTAAACTTAGTTTGTTTTATGCAAAAATGTCGATGAAACCCTTGTTTTCGTGTACCCTTCAAGTACATCAGGAACTCTATTAGATACATACGTATGCATAGCTCGTATCGACAAAGAATAAATAACAGTATTATACGGTATCCGCCAAGACAATGTAAAATAATATACCCGTCGACTGAAGAACTTCCTTCTTTTTTTGGAAGTCGGACCCAAACTGCCAATATTGTATGTAACATAGATCACTCATTACACCTATGTAAATAGTTATGACTAGAGATAACTTGTTTTGCGAATCTGTTTCAAAAAGGTTCCACCGAGATTTGAACTCGGATCGCTGGATTCAAAGTCCAGAGTGCTAACCATTACACCATGGAACCGATGAATGTGTTTATATAATTTACTTTCACTATGAAAGAATACTGGTTTCTGTCTAAGAGCAGCAAGAATAGCGTTAGGCCGATTTATTTGAACAGCTGTTTTAACATAATATTATGTCTTATGTTAATCGTTAAACATTCATGTGATCAATAGGTACATACATTGTGTTACTATAAAAAAAACTAAAAAAAAAATTGGATTCATTTCACAATATACCTATTACGTATCTAATTTACAGTTTAGTTTAGTTTTTATTAGTATAGTTTAGTTTTTAAATTTACAATTTTTTTTTTACTTTTTATATGACTTACATAAGATTTCGCCTTTATAGGTACTTGTAATATACTTATAGTAAGACAATTTATGTACCTATTGATCACATGAATGTTTAACTACTGTACTATACTATATATTCTTTGGTAAGTCTATTTCATAAAAAGTAGGGATATACTTATACATTATTATTTTTATAACATTTTTACGATATAGACGGTGTCAAAAATCTGTGATATATAATAATCTTAATGTACTATCTAGTAAAGTATAGACAACAATAGATAGATAACACTTTATTGAGAGACCACATATTAAAAAGAACAATTCAAAAAACTAAGTGTACCAATGGGCGGTCTTATCGCTCAGAGCGATCTCTTCCAGACAACCCATTCTCAGAGGAATATCAAATATAACATGGACGGTAACAATACAAAATCACTAAATAGTTACACTATGAATACCCATATATATATTATAATAAATAAACTAATAATAATAATATAGGTATACATACATACATTAATAGTAATCTTGTATAATAAATTATTATTATTATACGTATAATAATTAACAATATTAAATGATCACAAAATTATGTACCTATAAGTAAGCATGTTCCTACATAATATAAATAAAGATAGGACGATGTATCACAACAATTAAACAACAATTAAAGTAATCAGCATTTTCATTCATTCTAATAGCATCTTTGTGTTTTTTGTTTGTCAAAAACCTCGAGAGTACACCTCTGCCACAATGATAGCCTCCAACGATACAATACCCCAAAATTCGTCCCTGTACTGCGTGCTAACAGGCGTTTAGCATCCTCCAGGGCCCCAGGGGTCGTCCGCGCCGCTTTACTTTTATAAATCTAACAATGTTTTTGTTCTGCTCCTTATGTTGTGTTCTAGTCGAATAATCGAATCAGCTGGCTTGAACCGATCACGTTAGTCTCAATGATTTTATAGTTTGGTGGGAAGGTATAGCGCGAAAACTGTCAGCTTTTTGTCTTAAATATCTAACTAGCTGCGCCCCGCAGTTTCATCCACGTGGTGATAGATGATGATGATGATGAAATAACAGTAGCCTAAGTTACTCCTTATAACATCTGCTATTTGCCATTGAAAATCACATTTAAGATATTAGCCGGAACAAACACACACACACAAAATCTAAAATGTATTTTTTTTATGTAAGTACCGTATATACTTTCAGTCTGTCAAAACCAGTGGTCACCAGCTTTTTGTTTTGCTTGAGAAAATCTATGTTCCAAATTCATTTTTCTGCTAAAGCGTAGGCCAAGCTCTGTACGTCGTCTTTGTTAGGAGAAAACCCTACTTTTTCAAGAGCTTGAATATGGCTGACGAGTTTCTTCTCATATTCGATCCCTAGTTCCGATCAGCTACCCAACAGCCCTTTACCTTTACCCAATATAAGATGTCTTCTAAGGGTCCGACAGATATGCTCCCTGCTAGCTTGATTTATTCCTAATTCTTTATTAGTGACCTTTGAAATCGCCTGCTCTAAAGCTTCAGCAGTCCACGACGCTCTGGACGTCTTTCTTTGGTAGCGTCTGCCCATGATTAATCTGCAAAAAAGGATCTGCTATCTGTCATTGAAAATCACGTTTAAGCCGCTTAAAATATTAGCCGGAACAAACACACACACAAAAAATCTAAAATGTTTATTTTTTATGTACCTAAGTACCTTTCATATGCATGTAGTGAAAAGCTGTTAATATGGAACTACAAACAGAAACTTCAATTTTATTTATTTGAATAGATATAACTTATTAACTGTAAGCATAAGGTCGTTTCAGTATACATTTGAAATAATTATAAAAAAAGCTAAGTTACTCGCAGGTAGAACGATGAATTACTAATACATCTTTTTATCATTTCTTGTCTGTCATTTTTGTCTTTTGGCGTGTCTGTTTGTTCGCGCATCGCGTAAAAACTACTGAATAGATTGTCACCTGTGTACAACATTCACTGGAGTCCTACAGAGTTATTGTTTTTTCGAAATCGGTCTACCCGAAAAAAGTAATGGGCAATAAACCTAGAGAAAAGATGTAATTGGGATTTGTTTTAGTTACTCGAATCACATAAAGGGGTATGGGGGAGGCATATGTTCAGCAGTCACGATCACGTTAAGAGCTTCTGAATAGATGTTGACACAGTTAACTGAAATATATTTACTGGCGTCCTTTTTTGTTTATAAGAAATCGGCCTTCCCGAAAAGAAGTTGTAAGCGCAATAAACCTACAGAAAAAATGCAATGGGGAAGATTTTAGGGACTGATTAGGTGATAGGATAGCTATTATAAGGATAATATTACACACTTTTCAGAGATGGCAATAGATATGGTATAATAATATAAGTTGACGCTACTTGTTGGACGCTACATATGATGGTGTAAAAATAACTTCATACGGCACTTTTTTTACAAGAAGACTTGTACCTTTGTGTACATTTGTCATTAGGTACTCAAGTTATATAACTAGGTATATCCTACTTATATTATAAAGGCGAAAGTTTATGAATATGGATGTGTGGATATGTGGATGTTTTTTACCCTTTCACGATCAAACGGCGGGAGCAATTTTGATGAAATTTGGTATGGATGAAGATGCGGCGCTGGATTAACATATAGGACTTTTTATCATCATTATCATCATCCATAACCAGGCGGGTGAAAAAGCGTAATATTCTTGGGCAGGGCATAGACAAAGTAATAAGATCTCCGCCTACGACAAGATCGTAATGATGACAGTTCTCTCAAAGTTTGTGTCTGTTTCTGATAGCTTAGTCAGAAGCACGCAATCATTTTGACATCTCAAAACACTAGACGTGCTCAGTGACCGTCAAGGGTGATGAAATGTAACACAAATACCGTCAAGGGGGATGAAATAATAATGACGGTTTTTTACATGGTGATTAATTTTATATTTGTATGTACGTAAGTACTGTACTTTATTATTAGTGTTTACTGATTGATATAACTAAGTATTTAAATTTACTCATGTAATACTACTAAGTACAGCAATTGCGTTTGACCATGTACGTATTTTATAACTTTTTCGTATAAAGATAGATATGGCCTTGGAGAAGATAATAAGCTACTCTAAGTACCAAACAAATCCTGATCAGACGAAGTCGCGGGCACCAGCTAATGTAGTTATTTTATAGTTACATCAAGTTAGAAGTATGTAATTTTCCTACGCATTTAGAACTAGATCATCGAGCGAAATCGCACAGATGATTAGTATAAAAGTTTAATACATTACCTAAATAATATTGCACCAAACAGTTAGCAATAGCCACCATATAATGTTTAATCGAAACTCTAAGCCCATCAATTGAAAACAATCCAGTATCGATTACTTAAAATATTTCAAAGCCCATCTCTCCCCAAGTTGGAACGAAATTTGAATTGGAATTATGCAAATTAATTCAGAAACGTAACGCCGATCTTTATTTAATTCATCCATTATCTCGAAGGAGCTGGCGGTATGCCGATTTAATATTTGCAAAGTGACTTCTCCGGTTACAAGGTACCCATTGTATCCGATCGATATCGCTTTTGAAAGCCTGTTTACGATTTTATGACAAGAAGACGTCCTCAAGTCGACGCGTGCAATTATGATGCGATAATAGTACATTGTTCACCGAGAGGAGAAAGTGACCGATTACCGTCGAGGGTGTCGTTACCCGAGATCGGGAAACGCACTTTCTCTCGAGTGATACATAGTGCTTTATACTACACCTACGAGGAAAATAAAAAACTAAATCTTTACTAATTGAAATTTATATTGAAATTGTTGCAGTTAGTGAAGCTTAATGTAACACTTTTTCCATTAATGTTTGTTTGAGATGTTTGCGATAATGTAGGAGGAATAACTGGCTGTGCTGTTGGCACTGCGCTTGTAGAAGGCTGTGGTGCCAAAGGGGCAACTGGCTGCTGAGGGGCATCTGGCATCGCCGCGCTCGTTGATGGTTGAGGAGATGAGTCTTGATGCACATTATTCGATCCCGATATTTGGTTATTTATTCGTGTTTTGTTTTCTACGGAATTCTCTATGTAGCTTTCTGCAACAGCGGACGATTTCCAACCACCGTGACGTTTTATTGTGGTTAAATCAGCACCAGTATTGGCAAGAATTGTCGCTGAAGTTCTGCGAAAGCAGTGGCCAGTGTATTCTAGTGGATTGAGTAAATTAAGGTACGAAGCTATTTCTCTTGGCACAGTACTTATTTTGTTTTTCCCAATTACTTGTATCGTACATTTTTTGTTTTTATATTGTAGTAAAAACCGATTGGTTTTGGGGTCACTGGGGCGAATTTCGTTATATTTCTTCACTATCTCATAAAATAAGCCCGATATAACAAATGATCGCTGAATTTTGGTTTTTGTGTTAGGAATATTGACGATTATTCCATTTTCGAGGATTTCGATATCGTCTGTTGTCATATCCACAAGTTCTTGCGAACGACAGGCCCCATTTACTCCTAAAATCAAAATAACCTGTAAACAAAAATATCAAACATGAAAACCTAGTAGATTTCTACTCATAAATAGGTACGTAATAAATTTTAAACCAGTGCATTTTGTTCATAAACTTACCTTCATCAACAAATATTTGTCATCTGGATCATTCTGCAAAAAGGAATAAACATCCTTTGTAGTAAGCACTTTTGATTTCTTACTACGGAATCCCTCCGACTTTCTTTTCAGAAATGCTGTAAGTTTTTTGTATTCTTGAATATTTATGTCGTTTCTTGTCAATATAGTACTTTTCAACATTGAGTACATAGACCATAACGTACTTGGTTTGTATTTTTGCGCTTTTTCACAGAAATAAGCTAGCAAAACAGTTTCAGAAAAAGATGCCGCATTTTTTTCACTTTTCCATTGCAAAAAATCGTCATAAGTTTTATTATATTTTTTAATTGATTTCTGTGGTAAAAGGTTATCAATCAGTATTTTTGCTGTTTCCTTCAACTGCGGCGGAGTTAAAAAATCTTCATCATCACTATCACTACTTATCATTTTGATAGTTTTATTTTACTTTTCTACGAAAACTGAATCCTCAAACAACACACAAATTGAAAATGGCGCCAATGGCGTCTGCAATTTTCACATGTTCTTTTTTCAAATTGTTTGACACCATCCAACACACAGCAAGTGGCCAGTGTCATTTTGCGAACTTGGAGATAAAAACTCACTGTAAAAACTTTTTGGCTTTTGATATTTAGGTTACCAGCGCATAGTCTTACCCAAAATTAAA
Organism: Selenia dentaria; assembly: GCA_917880725.1. Taxonomy (NCBI): domain Eukaryota; kingdom Metazoa; phylum Arthropoda; class Insecta; order Lepidoptera; family Geometridae; genus Selenia; species Selenia dentaria. Next base: position 7,216,027 of record OU862882.1, on the reverse strand, counting down.
AAAGAAAAACCACGTAAGAAATGGATTTTCATACACTTTTCTCTCCCGCTCAGATGCGTTTTCTCGCCGCATATTTGTTCGATATGCAATGACGTACTTTCTACCGTAAATTTGATAAAGTATCAAGGTACTTTCCGAGCAGGTGTAGTATAAAGATATTTTTTCCCCGACTACAACGAAATGAAAATTAGGGTTATGATTTTGATCCGTAGATAGGTAAACATATACCTATATGTGCTTGTATGTAGGTACGTATGTATCTTCATAGTTTCTCTCAAAAAATTTTTTTACCACATAATCGAACTGACTGCAAACTAAAAAGTGGAAAATAACTTGTTGAAGTCAGGTACCATGATAGTTCAAAAGTACCTATTACAACAATATTGTGCGCATGGTACCGACTTTGACAAGTTACTCGTATTTCACACATTTTAGTGACCCTTGGGTCTTGATTTAAGCTTGCAACTAACGTAATTGATTGTATAATAAGATAGGTGAAACACTTTTCTGTTTTTGGATTGTAGCTGAAAAACAGCTTGACCCAATTTGATGAAATTTAAATGGGACCACCTCAATAGAATAAACTAGCAAACAAAAAAGAATTATCAAAATCGGACAGATACATAAAAAGTTGTGCGTGATCAGATCATACATAAATCAAAAAATATATGTAGGTATACAGGTCGATTTCAGAACCTCCTTCTTTTTTTGGAAATTGGTTGATAAATGAAGTTTGCATTGCAAGGTAAAGTCTTGGTCATCCACTGTTATATTATATACGGCTATCCTCTAAACATCACTATGAATATGTATTAAATACATAGGTATAATAGGTGTAACTTGTTTATATAATAGACGATAAATATGGTATTTTAGTAGATAATATTTATCTAATTGTGTGAATTTATTTGTCTTTTGTATTTAATTTATTATTTATATTGTATTGTCATATATATACAATCATATAATAAGTTTGTATAATATCGCGTGTGTCAGAATAAAAATATTTTTCATTTCATACGAGTATTTATGCATTTTGTACGAATATGGATGTTTTTCATCAAGCCAACGAATGTTCGTCTAGTTACTTGATAATATACAATTATAAGATGACTCTAATAATGAAACCGTTTGAACCATTAGGTTAATGATCAATCGATCATAACTCCGCAAACATTAGAACAACGTAAACATTGGCTGTTGGACAAGGGATGGTATGGATAGAATCAGGCACAATCGGTTAATTGGATTAATTTAGGGTTCTTTCCCTGGGCTATAGGGGTTCGGAACGGAAAAAGGAGTTTATACAACGTGTAACAAAAAGGTGTAGTACTACTAAAACCACACGCGCAAAAGTACTTGTTTAATTTGAACCTTACTACTGCTTCCCATGAAATAGTAAAATTCCGAGTGATGGGACTAACGAAATTTATTCTGTTACTCAAGCAGGTTCATCCCTGAAAAACTAGGCCAAAGACGGCAAGGACAAGGGGCCTAAGCAGTGCCTAGGATGGGGTGCGGCGCGGGAAAGGGCTCATGTAGGATAGGGGGACGTAGGCGAATGAGTAGGGATCGTGAGAATTGCAGAACACATTGACCCCAACGAACTCCAAGAATAGACATGTCTAATAGGGCTGTCCCAAAAGTTCGATTCGTATTTCGATTTGTATGCCAAGTGAACCCTAACTAGGTACTAACATAATGCACAACTTTCAGTATTAGGCACCTTTTTGATACACGCCATTTCGTTTGTGTAGGTACTAATAGTGATGTGCGCAATCTTTAAAAATGTATATCCACGGATACGGATCTGAATACGGATATTTGATATCAAGATCCGCGAATACGAATACGGATACTGATATCCGGCACATCACTGGTAGGTACATCCAAAAGGAAACTATATACTAGGTAAATAGCCAGTAAGTACCCGCGACTACGTCTGCGCAGGATAAGTACTTCGAGTAGCTTTTTATCTTCTCCCATATCTATCTTTATGCCAAAATGTCATGAAATATGTAGAGCTTTTTCATCCGCGTAGTGATGGATTATGATGATGATGAAAAGTATCCTATGTGTTAATCCAGCGCCTCATCTATAACCATACCAAATATCATAAAAATTGCCCACGCCGTTTGAGCGTGAAAGAGTAACAAAGATCCACACATCCATACTCACAAACTATCGCGTTTAAAACAGATAAAATGAATTGTCCAGATGTCTAAAAAAGTTATACTTATCACAAAAATTTTGTGCCTTTGTGTTACCTATCTTTTTAATACTTCTAAATTATTTAAAGATCGAATGCAAGCATATTTTTCTTTTATTTTAGTAGGAAATGGCACAAGCACGAGGCCCACCTGATGTTAAATGGTAACCACTGCCTAGAACAGATGCATTTCGCCACAAATGACGAATTGCACTGCGCCTGTAACCCTGAGACATTACGTTGTTAAGTCTCATGAGCCTGTAATTTGCCCGGCAACAATACCTTCAAACCAAAACGCAACCAACCCGCCTGAAGCATTAATGTTTCGAATACGACTATAATACTAGTAACGTTTGAAATACTAGTATAATACTAGTAAAGTTTGGAATACTAGTAAAGTTTGGAATACTAGTAAAGTTTGGAATACTAGTAAAGTTTGGAATACTAGTAAAGTTTGGAATACTAGTAAAGTTTGGAATACGTGCTAGAAAAAGGTATGGTGGTTCAAAGTCCTTTGCTCAGATGATGTATTTCTATTGCCGCTATAACAACAAATACAACCGGCCAAATACGAGTCAGACTCGGGCACGAAAGGTTCCGTACCATTATTTATAAAAATGGCAAAAATATCATGTCTGTTGTATGGGAGATCTATAGATTATGGAAACTTTCATGCGCGAGTCCGACTCGCACTTGGCCGGTTTTAATAAAGTTTTATAAATACCTACAGTTCTTTGTAAGTAGGTACATACATAGATAAAATAAAATATTCGCTTTAGGTGTAAAATATGTGCATATCTTAACTTTTAAACTATATTTAATAAAAAAAATATTGTTTAGACATATTTTACAGAAATATTTTCCCATCAGCCAATTACCCAAGTTTTAGGGAAAAACTGTTTTACCTGGGCATATTATGTTTGCGTCGGTGTGCGTGACGAGGCAAGTATATACAGCACACATAGCGAATTTGTAGCGCGCGTTTAGAGAAGAGGTTTTAAGGAAACCTACCTTCTATATAAGTAGGTAGGTTATTCTTCTAAGTTATACCCATACTTCTTCCATATCTTTGGGACGAAACGATGTGAAACACCTACTTCTTCAGCGACTGCTCTTGATGATATTTCGGGATAAGCTTCGATAAGTGTAAGAACAGAAATAATCAAATTTTCATCTAGTATAAATGTGTGGCGTACAGATTTTTTCATGCATGAGCCACCTTGTGCAAGATTTCTTAAAAGATTTGTAATAACCTTTCTGGTTGGCACATGACGATTTGGATATTTGATCCTATACCATTATAACGCAGCCGATGTATTTTTATTATTTACGTAATATGCTTCTGGCATAGTCATGGCAGAATCCATGGAAGACCTCAGTACAATGCTTGAAGGCATGAACATGGATAAGATGAAAATTATGTCTAATGCCCATGTTGTACCTACCCCAATATCAGTTGAGAACTCAGTTCTCGAAGTTGTTGACGAGTACATCTACCTGGGACAGACAGTCAAACTAGGCAGGTCCAACTTCGAGAAAGAGGTCAATCGTCGAATCCAACTCGGCTGGGCAGCGTTCCGGAAACTTCGCGAAGTCTTCTCGTCAAAAATACCTCAGTGCCTCAAGACAAGAGTCTTCGACCAATGTGTGTTACCAGTGATGACTTATGGCACTGAAACGTGGTCTCTTACTATGGGCCTCATAGACAAGCTCAAAGTCGCACAACGAGCTATGGAGAGGGCTATGCTCGGGGTTTCTCTACGTGATCGAATCAGAAATGAGGAGATCCGTAGAAGAACGAAAGTCACCGACATAGCCCAGAAGATTAGCCAGTTGAAGTGGCAGTGGGCAGGGCACATAGCACGCAGAACAGATGGCCGAAGGGGCCGAAAGGTTCTGGAGTGGAGACCACGGACCGGCAAGCGCAGCGTAGGTAATCCGCCGACACGGTGGACAGACGACCTGATGAAGGTCGCAGGACGACGTTGGATGCAGGCCGCTTCCAACCGGTCCTTTTGGAAAATCATGGGGGAGGCCTATGTTCAGCAGTGGACGTCCTACGGCTGAGATGATGATGATGATGCTTCTGGCAAGTCTGAACGTTCTAAATTGGAGGTCGTTTTTCTCTTATCAATATATCCTAGTTTGGCCCGCTTATTTAATCTTTGTATAGATAGAGATACCTTTCCTAATTTAATGAAATATAGTAGAATCACTCCAATTTTTAAGGCTGGAGAGAAAACAGACCCTTCAAATTATAGACCAGTATCTATACTACCAATTTTGAGTAAGATCTTTGAAAAAAATTATGCTCAAACAACTTTTCGCGCACTTCAACAAGCATTCAATACTGCACGAAAATCAGTTCGGCTTTACGAAAACAAGATCAACTAAGGATGCCGGTGTGAAGTTAATGACGTATGTCTTAAAGGCTTGGGAGAGCTCACATCATGCTATTGGTGTTTTTGTGATCTCTCTAAAGCATTTGATTGTGTGGAACACCGTATACTGATTCGAAAGCTCAGTTCAAGAATATTCCATTATGGTATTCGTGGAGCTGCGCTTGATGTCATCGAGTCATATTTATCTGACAGGATGCAAAAGGTTGGCATAAATGGTGTAACATCTTCAGGATCTATAATTAAAATGGGTGTTCCACAAGGGTCCATTTTAGGGCCTTTTTTGTTCTTAGTTTACATTAACGACTTGCCACTTATGGCCAAGGATCTTTGTGATATTGTTCTATTTGCGGATGACACATCTCTGATTTTTAAAGTAGATAGGAAAGATAGCACACTAATTCAAGTAAACAACGCTCTATCTAGTATCTCTAAATGGTTCTCAACTAATAATTTACTTCTGAATTCAAAAAAGACAAAACGTTTGAAGTTTTCTTTGCCTACTGTTCCATGGTTGAGTCCAACGTTACGCTTGATGGAGTTAAACTCGTAATGGACAAACAACAGTCTTCCTAGGCATTAAAATTGACGCAAAATTACAATGGGGTCCTCATATAAATGCCTTGTCTGGGAGACTCTGTTCTGCTGCATATGCAGTACGTAAAATAAGAGCTACGGCGCGGTTAGTATATTTTGCATATTTCCACAGCGTAATGTCATATGGGATATTGCTATGGGGTTCAGCGGCTGATATAGAGACCATATTTATCCTTCAGAAACGTGCTATTAGAGCTATATACGAAATGGGTCCCCGTGAATCTTTGAGAGATTTATTTAAATAAATCAATACATTAACGTTGCCTTCCTTATATATATTTGAAAATATAATGTATGTTCGTAAAAATTTACATAAATATAAGTTAAATAGTGATCACCACACTTTTAATACCAGAAATACAAATAGGATAGCTGTACCTAGTTTTAGACTTGCGAAGACTAATAAGTCATTCCTAGGAAATTGTGTGCGTTTTTACAATAAAATCCCAAAGCACATAACTGAGCTCACAGAGGGCAAATTCAAGTTGACCGTAAAAAACGTTTTAATAAAAAAAGCTTACTATAAAGTTCGACATTATATAGAAGATAAAGATGCTTGGAATACTCCACTTCTGGCAAGCTGTCTCTCTGCCATCCATAAAATGTAATATTTGTAGTACCTAAATAGAAACATTGTAAACATCTATATAAAAAGAATGGCCCCGAGTTTCTTGCCGCTTCTTCTCGGTGGGCTCTATATATTTTGGAACGCGGCGGTAGAGTCTTTAAAGTACATTATAATGAAAAGTTTACGTTCATAAGTGCGTCTTTGATGCCTAAATTGAATAAATGATTTTGACTTTGACTTTGATAGCTGTCCAATTATGCACTTAATGTAAAATTCACAACACCCTCAGAGCTTTTCTGACGCAACAAACAAGCACTTTGTGACTTTTTGAGTACTCCAACGACGGTTGGTCCCATAGAAGTTATGGACCAGTATACAAACAGGATCGATTGGCATCAAAAAATGTTTGTGTAACTGTATTTTTTTTAAATCATGGGTATGAAAATTCCATATTAAATTATGTATAGTATTCTAAGACCATTTTCGAGTAGCTGCAACGGATAAGGTACTTCCCCTCACTGCCCCGCTGAAAGTTTCGACCCAATATAAGCTCAATTTAGTTAGCTATTTTAGCGCTATCAGTGGACATATACTCTGTGTTACCTTAAAAAGTATAAATCAATTGTTATAGTCGATAGTCTTCCGAAGATTAGATAAAGAAATAAACCGAGAGGGTCAGTCGCCAATCCCCTGAATCGATCTCTACCGACTTGAGATTTCGGTAAAGATAGGTACATCGTGATGATATCCACAGCATGATAATATACTTATTAGGACACTTTTTGCCCGCGTGGCTACCACCTTCAAGATTAAACACCTGTCGCTAAGCTGTGTTTTGGAAGCTATCACTGAGAGCCAATCGTCATCTAGACTAGTGTGATATTTTCAATAGCACCACCACTGACTTAATCAAGTGATACAGTAGGCAAAAACTAGCCTATCAATATACCCACTCTTAATATACGAAGAAATATGATAGTGGGCAAACGTTATCAAGCGTAAAAAACATATATAATGGGTTTATATATTTAAGTTAATGTTTCAGGGAATCATATTATTTTCATTTATAAAAACTAGTGCTTAAGTCGGTTCATTATGAGGTACGGTACCACCCCCGCCAAGTCATGCTCCATCTACCTACTTAATTTAAACGGTACCCTGTAGAGGTTTCGAAATAAAACTCATCTATAAATTGTCAATATTTTTGTATTTAGGTGCTTAAAATAATTCATAATTACGACAAAATGATTGCACATAGTTCTTTGGGCTCAAGTTATACATAATATATACATTATACACATCTATTTACAACGTACGCATTTAAAGCTACGTACAACATCAAAATTTAAAATTTTTAATTGAGATGAAAACTTTCAAATATTTTTTTATATTTACATAATATACCTGTTACATAAACAATAACGACGATTTGTTCAAAGTATTATTTTAAATATTTGACTGAATTTACTTAACATTGTCTTGTACGAGTAGTTAGAGGTCTGGTCTAAATGTCCGTCCTTTGAAAACACATTGTGATGTATACTATATATTTGTATTTACATACTGGTATTTAATGTATATATGTATTTACATACTGGAAATTTCCATAGGTACTGAAAAACATGTTTGTAAATATTTATATAATTGTAAGTAGGTATATGGTAATGCTTCTGCATTTGTGTTTTTTAACTCAAGAATGTTTCATTCTTTTCTACGTTTAATTTACTGTTAGCCCAAAAATCTAACAGTCTGTTTCTAAAGAACAATACAGATGAATACATTGCAAGATAAATCTACTGGTTACACATGGCGAAACAGAAATTCAGAAGTGTTATTTATGATAGTCTTTTACCGAAAATTACTTAATATAATAACAAATAGCAGTTTTATTTATGATTTTAAACATTTTGTCAGCGAAAAATGTACTAAGATATTATAAAGATCTATTTCTTATTTCGAAAACATGTTATTACACATTCTTGTTTTGTCTTTGGCATCTGTTTTATATATAAACTACATAATTTTGTTTTTTCTTTAAACACAAAAATTGTAAATACCTATATGTACTTCTTTTAAAAATGTTAACAGTAATATAAAACCTTTTAACTAAAATGGTACCTATTAAAAGTGTACATATTGGAATAATGTATGTAACAACTACTTATATACGCAACTCAGACTTTACTAAAATATATTTATACATAGAAAAAATAATGCATACGCGTTAATTGTTTTTAAATAACATTGATTATATACCATATCCATAATATTATTACATTGATATGTGAGTATTTGCGAATATTAGGTACATAATGTTGTAAAATTACGATTTAACTATTAACAATAGGTACTTAACCTACAAAAACAATACTTTTGGAATGATATATTTGGAATCTAAATTGAATATTTTTTTAAACTTAAATACATTTAGTAGGTATGGTATCCATACTAAATGTAAAATATGTATTTTGGAATGATCATGTCACCATGTCAGTCTATTTAATTTTAACGCTTAAAAATCTTATATACACGGATAAATAAGATCTGGTGATATCTAAAGATATATTTTATCTGGTTGTTGTAGCCACAGAAAAAGTTTAGTCTCTTGTAGAAATTGCATTATTATTTTCTCATGAAAACATATTATCTACTATTCAAACTTGGCTCGGCACATTGCCTTGGCGACGTATTTTAGATAAACCACTTACAAATTTATTGAATAATGCAAAGTAGTTTTTACCAACCGTATTTATTAAAAACATTTTTCTTTTAGAGTTATTTGTGCACTTTAAGCCGAAGACCTTACATACAGACAATTAACATTCTTTACTCTACAATTGAGATCAAAATCTCACATTGACAAGCCTACTTTTAATACTTAAAACTAAGTTATGGTAACATACCTCTTAGGTGCCGATTGCATATACAAACTTACATAATTATGACTATCTATTCCACCAAAAGTCTGCCTGAATACGCTAAAATAAATGAAGAAACATTTATTAAATAACAAAAAAACATTAGAGTGATCTTATTGGATAAGGATATTTTTCGATATTTACACGAAAACGTTTAGTAGCTTCTGAAAAGATACTTACATCATTTTTGCGCTAATTTACTTTTTGGGAGCACCCATAAGAATCATTTGTTGTAGAAACCGATCAAATCTGGCTATAGGTACAAAACTTGTGGAATTAATAAATAATGTTCGTGTAACAACCTCTTGGTGATTGGCAATCTGTGACGTATCTAAGGAACTTCACTGAATCACATCATCACCACTCTTGTTAATATTAGCGGCTTCCCTCATCAGGCAGACGTCACCAACTGTTTCTATAGCCTTAGCGCCAAGGTGTTGGCGCAAAGGCGGTCGCCGTTCAGGATGGCAGTGGTTGTAATGGAGGTACACCAGCGGGGAGGTGCGGTCGAAAGTCAGGCTGCGGAGGGCGTAGGTCAGCATGAGTAGGACGAAGATCATGGTGCGACTGGCGGAGGTCTGTGGAAGTAAACAGATTTTATTTTATTATTAAATTAGGTGTGTATCTACGTAATGATTTCAGTTTATAGGCACTCTGAACCAAAGAAAGGCTATAAGACCTTTTCTTACTAATTATATTAAATACTAGCTGCGCCCCACGGTTACCTACACCCGCGTTGTGATGGTTAGCGATAATGATGATGATGAATAAGTATCCTATATGATATTCCAGTGCCTCATCGTATCTAAATACCAGATTTCATTAAAATCTATACTGTAGTTTTTGCGTACAAGAGTCACAAACATACATACTGTTACGTCATAAGGAAAGTTTGCGAGATCTAGGACAAACATCTACCGTTGTTTACAACGATCGGTACTTCCAAGAATGTCTAAATATCTACGCGCTTTTTCACAAACAAAAGATGGCCTTGTTACAACTAAAGATAAATTCCAGCAATAAAACCTTATACCAAAGACATACAGGTAGATTGTTCCTTGACAATAAACTTTACTAAATAAAGTTGTATATACGAGTACCAAACCGAATGGTTAGAAACCGCTATTGTTTCGTGGCTAATAAAAAATTTTGCCTGGCTACTCTAAAATATAAATTTCGAGGCTAATATAAGCATTTATATTTTTATAATTATATTATCCAGATTAAAACATGCACTACATGAAGCTTCCGTTTTAAAGGGCAGTTCCATAAGCACCGGATAGTAAGCACCATACCCGTTCATAACAAAGCATCTAATCGTCAGTCAGCCTTCTCAGCTAACCACATGTTAACCTTGAACCCTCAAGAAACTACTTCAATTCAAGTAGCCTTACCTATCCGATGCTCTACATGCATATCAGCGGGATGCATGCCATGCACGTCTGTATGCGGTGGTGGCATATGCGGGGCTGGTCTCAGATCCGCATGCTGTGTCTCCCGATGTCGCCTAAGGTCCACCTTCCTCTGGAAGGCTCTTCCACAAAGCTCGCAAGCGAAAGGCTTGAAACCGGTATGTTTGCGGGAATGCGTGATTAGATTGGAACTTTGGCTGAAGGCTTTGCCACAGACTTGGCATTTGTGTGGTTTCTCACCTGTGAACAAAAAGAATAAATATTATTGACATACGAGGACATCCTACTAATATTATAAAACTGAAAGTTTCTATGTATGAATGTATGGATGTTTCTTATTCTTTCACGCTCAAACGGTTGGGTCAATCTTGATGAATTTGGTATGGAGGTAGATGAGGCGCTGGATTAACATATAGGATACTTTTCGTCATCATCATCATCACCCATCACCACGCAGGTGAAAGCTTGGGGCGCAAGTAGGTGGTGCTTACATATTATATTAACATTAATTGTCATTCTCTTCTTTCTATTTTACGACGTATATACCTAAGTAGATATAGATACATACGTTACAGCTGAACTTTTATATCTCTGAGGGACTCGTTGGAGGTCATGTGGAGTAACATTGCCAACGAGGGTTTTAGCTTCATCAAATAATATGAGAATATGAATATGAACTATATCATGTAATAGGGGTGGGCCTATTGCTGTCCTATCCTTATAATGTTCATTTATATATGGCAATTTTGTTACGCCTATGTTTACTTAAGCGATTTGTACAGGAACGGACTTTGGACTGCAGGTCAATAAGGATTGTGCAAATAAATTTGTAGGCTATATCTATATGAATAACACCCGAGTCCGATTCGAGTTCCGGATTCACATCCCTATCGATCCGTTGTGACGCGACCGCATGCGATGACAGCAAACGATAGGGTTGCCCACAGAGACCTTTTAGTAGAATTTCTTTAGTACACAAAGTTTCTGTAGTAAAAGAGTTCAACGTGTTCACATATATTTTTCCATTTTGAGAATTGGCCTTACAAAGTGAATATCGTAAATACCAAAGTGTGCCAAAAGTTAATATCTTGTCATGTTTTTGTATTTAGTTATTAATTAATGGTTTTAATCAGTTGTCAATATACGCCCATACAAAACAGAAATATGATTTTATTTCTTTTATTATGAAAAAGCGACCGTATATTGGTTGTGCTTAAAGGCCATTCCGTGGTTCTTTTCAGCTGGCTTATTTTTGGTTGTAAAAGCGAACAGCCTGATAATAAGTGTACTCATTGTATCTGTACTATTGTTCGTATGAAGGGGTTATATTGCATTGTCAATGTCATATATAGTTTTTTCCGCGGTGGCAGCCCTACACGGCAACCTTGGGGCATGGGCACAGACATGACGCTCTGTATTAATACACGTCCGCGTAATCTGTGCGAGGCCGGACATTACAGATTCGGATCGCGGAGCCTATCCGTAGACGTAGTAGACGTAGTATCTACTCAACGCAACTTTGGGCAGATAATGACAGATTTTTTTTATCAAAAAATAGAACAGACCACACTGTTTTTATGGGAGCAGTTCACAAAAATTGTTGAAGGCGGTACCATGATATTTCGAAAGTACCTATTATCACAATATTGCGTGCATGGTACCGAATTCAACAAGTCATCTCAATTTTTTTCTAAAAAAATATTTGCTCCCTTTTTAGTTTCTTACACGGGATACACCGTTAATGATATCATCAAGATAAATGAACACTTTTCAGTTTTAAGTGTGTAGGTAACTCATAAACGACGAAGTTATCCGCGAACACACATACGTATATATATATATACGGTTGGAATTTAGGGTATGTTGCCGATTTTTTTCTATCGAGCCAAGTTTGTTCAATCATGTATTGGTTCCCATACTTCATAAGGACGTATATTCAATTTACACTACGTTTTTTTTTCGAACTTCGGTTACTAGGTTTAAGCGTCGAAAAACTAAGTTTTCGCGAAGTTGAATCATGAAATTTGGAACTCATTTCGCCTTAAGTATATTACCTACGTACGTACGTTACGCACGTAGGTAGGTGTACCTACTTAGGACTTAACATTAATGGAAAATACCTATCTAATTATTTAATTAGGTTAGGTTCCTATATAAATAATACAGATCCCTACACAATAAACATGATACATATTACCGATGAAGGTAAAGTACAACTACAAGTACCTAGGTATAATTACATACTTATATCAAAATAACTACCTACCTACTTGTATGAGGTGCCTATTCAGGGAAATAACCACGGCATATTAGATACATACAGGTAGGCATGTCACAGCGCACATAATAACAGGAAAATAGTAGTAAATCGTGACCAATAGCCGACTGCGCGGTAATTACCAACAAATCACGGCACGGCCCCGATACCTAACTTAGGTGTAGCATTTCGAAAAAGGGCCGCAAGTCCGTCAATCAAGGGGCCGGCGACTGGCGACTTCATTAGCTAGACAGAGAAGAGGATAAACTTCTCGCTTCAGCATCAGTGTCGCGATGCGAGAGCAATTTATATCCGTCGCGCTATTGGGCCGTGATTGCGGCGACTCCTCCCCGCGTCGCGTAGCAACCGGGGGGCCGACCCCCCTGCCCACCTCCCCACACATCCCATCCCACTTTATGGATCGCAATTTTCCTTTGAATTGGAAATCAGAGCGTTCGCCGCGAGCCTCGCTCGTTAGCCGTCTCTCCATCTTCACGATACTTTTCCCCGGCTACAGATTTTTACTGCCGTACGTAGAGAAAGATGTTTCCTTTGTGGGCTTCGCAAATTGTGATGTTTGCTTTCGTCGGCCTCCTTTTACGTCGACGTTCGTTTTTCCTCACGGTCGGATGGGCTGACGCAACGTAAATACAGTTTGAGACGTAAAAAAGTAATGTTAAAATAAATATAGAATAACTCGACATAAAGACTAGACCCGAAAAAATACAGCAGTGACTACTTTAACTCTTGATTTGTGTCTTTGTCTGCTTTCAAGACCTAAACTGGGCCATATGGGTACCTACCTACATTTAGTACTGACACTAGGTTTTCTTTTCTTAAATTTTGTCATAGTATTTGTAGGTAAGTACCTACTTAATATAGAGAGAACTCTTAGAAGAAGGTAGAAATATTGACTTTGAAAAAAAAACATTAAAGTTAAAGGTACTCGTATTATTGCACCAGTCGACAGTCTAGCTCTAGCTAGTTAAGTAGTTCCTATCTATTAAATTGCAATAATTAATAGTGTCAAACTGAAATCTAAACTTAATGAAGGCTAAAAGACACTGATGATTAAAAATATATATATTATATAATCTTTCATTTTTTTCCATTGTCCTGCTCACACAACCTAGGTACATAGTGATATGTTAAATTCACTTATATCATAAATATGAAACTTACACTGGAAAAAGAAACCTTATTTTAATTTAATTAAAAGTACATTATAAATCTAATATATATAAGTATAGGATATCAAATTCTGGACAGTAATATACCTGAGCAGAATTTGATAATGTCACTCAATCACGTTTTAATAGAATACGAATCAGTATAAAAATTGAGACACTGTACGAAAACTGAATCACATTCCGAAATAAACCCGTTCTTTTAGTGTCCATTTAGAAACATAATAAGCGCCTATATATCGGCTATACAATAAAACAAAAAGGATTTTATTTTGCCAAATCAAGAGTGCTAGTGTTAGTATCCATCGGTGTAAGGCCATAGCCAGAGAAAGAAAGAGATTTTTTTTATAGTAACACCTAACTAAATGCTATACCTAAAATCAGTGCCTAAAGCATTCTAAAACACGTAAGCATCATCTCTAAACACATAACGGTATAAAGGTAACTTATTACAAGCCGTTACGCGTAAGTTCGTCTCAAGTGCGTAAAATCTTCTCTCGACACTTAACACCGTAATTATTAAGGGTAGACAGTAAGGGTGCGAGGGAGGTTTAATTGTTTAAGGAGTGGGCGGGCATAAATTGAAAGATCGACTATGAATTATTGATTTGGAGTCGACTGATTTAGTGAAAGAGGATGGTGAGTTTAAAGCGTTTGAAAATGTTCCTTCTCTAATCCACTTTCATATTACAAATACGAAAGTAACTCGGTCTGTCTGATTTTTAGCTTTTCACGACTAAATGGTTAAAAGAATCTGTCATGGTATTTGCTATATTTAAGACTAAGTATATTACCTTAGGTCCTGGATATCAGCAGAGTATTTTCCATGTTCGTGATATTTTTTTAATTACATGGGCTTTGTTATGGGTAAATTTTATACTTTCAATGAGCTTATTATGTAATACCAAAGTTCAATGAAGTATTCATATACAGCATATACCTACTACCTATAATTAATAATTTTAGAGTAAGGCGGCTATATATATACTAATAAGGTTACCACCGGGGTGAAGCACCCGACTTCCACCTGAATTCCTTCTACCATTAGGCACATACAAGTACAATCAGTTCAAAAATACCGTATGTTCCGTTCTGTTAGCTAGATGGCTAGAAAAGAAGGGAATGGAAGCGGAAATTTTAATTATTAAAATTATTAATTTTACTTTGATGACTACCATGTTTTTAATTTGTACGTTACTCATTGTACGTAATATTTTAATTTAGAAGTATGTAAGAGATGATAAAGAGTCTATTGGGCTACTACCCGTTTCAACTCTTGGATATCGTGGCCATCGAAAACTCCCTACACAAGCACAATTTGAAATCGACTGCCATTCTATTCAGTTATTGGAGTGTAACTCAAAAACTACTGGACCGAATTTGATAAAATTATTATTTCAATTGGAAACGCACGGGAAGCTTTCAAACAAAAAATATTTTTGAAAATTTGTTTACCCAGTCGAAAGTTATGACGTAACAGACATAAAAAAATACATTCTAATTGAATACCTCCTCCTTTTTGGAAGCCGGTAAAAAAGATTGTTATAGTACAGTCAAAACAAAAGTATAATTTTATACTTTTAATTGTGCATCTTTAGTAAATTATTTGAATAAATTAATTCAACATTCGAAAATAATTAGCTATTTATGCTGCCTGTATATAGGTAAGTATTCCGTACAAAACAATATTCCTGAAGATGGGTTACTGTTTTTAAATTGATATTGATTTACTTAACGACGCTATTTCATGAGAATGACACGAACAAGTCGGATTCCTGCACACCTAGCCACCAAATAGTACCTTTAAAATAGATGATGGGACACTTTATAAGGGAAGATATTTATTTATGTTTTATTTTTATTCTTACCTGTGTGTTGTGTACTTTGGCATCACCCAAGTACCACCACCACTTAATATGTATATAGTTTCACTAAGTACATCTAGTTATGCATTGTATATTATCTATCTACGGCTTGTAATTTTGCGTCTACGGCGTCCTTACAAACGTTATGGATTATAAACTACGTAGTTACAGCTATTACGACCTTCGTAGGATTCTTCACAGATTTTTATGGGAGCAGTAACGTTTGATGATGCGTCTGCTTGATTTCGACGTTATTTTGAAAGAGAGAGCAGAACTTTGATTAAATTTGATCCAAACTCATAGAATGCATTAAGTATACATTTTTGGATACCGAACATTGCGTTCATATTATCATGATTAAGATTATTATTTTCGTATTGGTTATCCATATGTAGCATGATTTGTCTCTCGGCATTATTAAAAATAGGTAACCTGATTACGAGTAGGTGCCTACTTATACTGTATGAGTTGAAGTGGGAACCTACTTATACTAGCATGGTAAGTATATCGAATCACATTAACCAATTAGTATTATAAGTGCGAAAATAGTTGTCTTTTTGCGGGTAGATGGATTTTTGATATTCTTACACGCCAGAACTACTGAAACTTTTCATTGAATTTTTTATAGTCAACTGGAATGTCACATGTGCTACTTCCCAGAAGTATATAATTTTATGCACGAGAGATAATTTTAAGCATGGGTAGTGATAACATTATCAACAAATAACTTTGATTGACCATTTTATTTCTTAAAAAAATGCGTGCGTCTTAACACTTTTTGACCTATAATCAATCTTCTATTCGTACCTACTTAACCTCCGAAATAAGTATTTTGAAGTGATCACTTCTTATGGGAAGATAAACCGATTCGTTACGTAACGCGTTACAGCGCCAGTCTGTGGCTTTCCTTTCTCTCACGCATCCTTTCCCACTCTAACCCGCAGCGCTAGATTAGTTTAAGTTATAACTTCTGTCGTCCCGAGACGCAGTATTTTTTATTTAGGATAGAATAGAATAGAATAGAAATTATTTTATTGCCAAAAAATACACACAAAAAACATAAAGAACTATTACAAAAACATATTAATGTCTAACAATGATAACAATTAACATAATCATTAAAAACAAACTTATTTTTAGCAAACGGAGTTAAGCTCAGCACTGGCTGCGTAAACACGAGTGTCTACGCAAGGCTGATTTTCAGCTTACCCCTATGTATCGAGCTAAGGTGTTAACTCTCTGACGCTTAAGTAATAATGTTGTAAAATATACATAGCTAATTCAATATATTTGTGGCAACCTAGATCCTAGAATTAACATTTATTAATATGTTAAACTGCAGCTGTCTGAATGTAACGCGATGGAAGCGTTAAGCACCAAGTAGCCGGTTGTGATTGAACACATACACGGATAAACGATAACCGTAAATCCCGGATCTTCGGATCCCGGATATGAGCCCGGATATCAGTGAGCCAGAGACGGCTCAAGCGTAAAAAACGATAAAGCTGTGAATATTTTTTTACAACGTATTTAGAAAACTGACTAAGTAGTTTTCGAAACGAAAGTTAACTTGTATTTGTTGTATGAACAATACTATACCTAATCAGTATTATGGACTAATAAATGATCAATACACGAAGTGTGATAAATTACTTGTTCCTGTATGTTTAACATGTCATGTCTACGTAAATATTACATAATTTGTACTCTCAGTTAATACCAAAGTCTGTGTGTAACAACTTAAGGTGATATTTTTATAAGCTTCTTTAGTTCATCTACAGACACAAATTTTAAACTGATGCTTTGTTCAAACTATCAACCATCTAAGGCCAATAACCAATCATATAATCTTTCATTCATCCCAACTGTCGACTCAGATTATATCAGATCACCCGCAAAATCATTACAGCCCATTATCGAGACACTAAAACGAGATTCGCAATAAAGCAGACATTAATATAATTAAATTATTACCCTAGTCCTGCCCTGGTTTGGCTCATCTGCACAGTATCACACCGCCCCGGATTTTTATGAGGACGTACTTTAGCCGGTCGTGAATTAAATATACGATGGTTCCAACTTAAAGTGCTCTACCGGCAAGATTTCGCGAAATATGGTATAGGCGTTTCAAGCGTGGAATACTTAGTTCAGAGGAAAAGATTTTTGGGAGAATTGGGGTTGGATTTTTGACCTAATTTTTTGCCTATGTAGGCGTCGAGGAAACGGACAAATTTTTATATTAATGTCACATAAAGGCAAACATTTTCGCGGAGTTTTGTAGTCAATGTTTTGAAAATGGTATCAATTACTTCAAGTGTTCAGCATATTAGACGCTTCTATTTATTTACCCATACGAGGGCTGTTATAAATAGGAGTCCTATCCACCGCATTATTGAACTTAAGCAGGCACTACCTACAACACTACTAATACTACTAGACACTCTACAATAGGTACTTAGAAAATAAATTTATTGTTCTAAGGTCCAGTTCTAACATTATGTTTGTGTGCTGGCATCAATAGAGAAAGGTTAGGATAACTCTAAAAATTTAGTCGTAAGGTACGACTAAATTTGTACTTATTTTTTACTGTAATTTGTTGTTGACTTAACAACAAGGTATCTCTATGCTCTACTGCTTGTTATGATACTCTCCATCCAAATGTTGTCTGGAAGAAATCGCTATATGTGATAAGACCACCCAATGTAGGTACTACACAAAGTTTTAATATTATAATTTATAAGTTATTTTTGTATGTTTGGCTAAGTGCAATAAAGAATTCTTGTATTGTATCTCATGAAATTGTAAAGGAAAAGACATGTGTTAGATCTAAGTACAATAATTACAGCACTTACCGCCAGGTTATTCTTAAAGAGGTTTTGTTTTGTAAGAATAGATACTATATTTTAAAAGAAGTAGAGGACTTTTTACAAAAACCAATACAGTTTGTTTTTAATTATTTTGTATAAAATTTTTGGAAGGATTGGCAGAAGTGTAATCATTCTTCTTTTCCTTGACTGACTCAAATTATTACGTAGCCGTAAAAACTATAAAGCACCAATGAAAACAAAATCAGACCGCAATCTCCCGAAAAAGCATCCACAGAAACCATAACAATAATTTAACCGTCTACTCTGTTCCCTTTAATAATTCAATGGCTTATAAAAAACGGCGGAGCAAATTGAGGGTGGTGCTCATGAATTCAGGTTGCATTTACATGTTCATTGATTATTCAGGGAGTTTTCGTGGCGTGGCAGGTGGCGACACTGTGTCTGGAAGGTAGTGGTTTGATGCACTGTCGCAGATTAAAAAATAGTGATTAAGGAGCAGTCAGATGTCTTTGTTTCAAGAAAGTATTTAAAATGAATAAAGCATGACACAATAAAAATGACAAAGGTTTCATCTTATATTTATACTAATTCATACACTATTACCTATAAAGTTAATTGAAACATCTACAATTGTCATTCACTTAAGAATGAAATATAGTTGGCAGGCGTCTCAATTGGCAGGATCAAGCATATTTAAACATAACAAACGTGATTTTTGCCTATTATCATCAAATCATTTGCCACACAAAGACTCTACTACTACTAAAATATATAGAGCCTACCGAGAAGAAGCGACAAGAAACTCGGGACTATTCTTTTTATATAGATGTTTACAATGTTTCTACTTAGGTAATTCAAATATTACATTTTATGGGTGGTAGAGTGACAGCTTGCCAGAAGTGGAGTATTCCAAGCATCTTTATTATTAAGCTTTTTTTTATTAAAACGTTTTTTACACTCAACTTGAATTTTCCCCACTGTGAGCTCAGTTATGTGTTTTGGGATTTTATTGTAAAAGCGCACATAATTTCCTAAGAATTACATATTAGTCTTCGCAAGTCTAAAACTAGGTACAGCTATCTTATTTGTATTTCTAGTATTAAAAGTGTGGTGATCACTATTTAACTTATATTTATGTAAATTTTTACGAACATACATTATATTAAGGCAAAGTTAATACCTATATTGATTTCATAATCTATAAATCTCTCAAAGATTCGGAAGACATCGGTGCATTATGTAGATTATAAATGTCTAGCTGCTCTCCGCGGTTTCACCTGCGTGGGGATGGATGACGATGGCGATGACTCAAAATATATAGCCTATGTTACTCAGGGTGAATGTAGCTTTCCAATGGTGAAAGAATTTTTGAAATCGGCACAGTAGTTTTTGAGTTTATTCATAGCAAACATACACACACACAAAAGTACATTTTTTTCGAATTAAAATAAAAATGTACAATTTGTGTACTCGTAGATAAAGTTTTGGAGTATACAAATAAATAAGGAATACCCTAAGTAACAGCTATCAAAAGGTTGAATAAAATAATCCCAACCACACAGACATCGCACGGTGCTTTAGTTGGGCAACAACGAACGCTGACCTCAGTCTGGTAAATAGACAGCTATAGTAGTGCCTACCTACCTACGTGGTTGCACTTAGCTGAAACCAGGTGCAGGATTAAAAGTGCACGTTCAAGGAAACTCGTCGGAAGCCAAATGCTGAGAAAATGGCTGAAACTTGAGAAGATAGCGCAGTTTAGTAGTCGTGCCCTAGATTTTAAATAACCATGCAGCACGGAAACATAAAGTAAAGCAGCTGTCTTATGCAAAAGTATTTCATATTTTTAGTTAAGTATGAAAGGAACGTATATAGGTATATATACCTACAGGGTGGTTTTTTAAGAAGAGCGGCCATGACCAAGTCCGAAACCACGAAAGTTAGAGAAAAATCGTAAAAGGAGACATGTCTTCGATTTATAAGAAAACAACAACGGCATATTAAGTTTTTTTAAATATTTTATTATTAGTGGAGTTTATCAAGATTTCTGTATGAATATGGTGATTGCAACAGAAAAACTTTGCCATGCAAACGCATATATGCTTTTCAGATGAATATCTATATGTAGATTAACTTTCACTGATAATAATATATTAGGTATACGTGAATAACTATATATATTCTTCATAGATGAATAGCGTCAAGTGAGCACTTTATAATAATAACTGTGACTCAAAATCCAACCTGTAAATAAATATTACTCAAATATAATCCAGCATAATGTTGTCCCAAAAACTTATAGTATAGGTATCTAACCCTACATAATATCTCAACAAATCCACACGAGCTGAGACGCCGTGATTACCGGGTGCTAGTGAAGTGCGGATTTTCCTCCGAGAATCCGGTTTACGATCCGCGTGCCAACCTCTCCCTCCTCCTCACACCCTAGCGTTGGGAGGAATGACCAACGTATACGTATAAGACTAAGGGGGGGGTAAGAGGGTAGGTATTTTTAGAGCTCGATGTGACGCTACGAAAAATCTGGGAAATCAAAAAGTATATTGGTCGTATAATCTGGCGTCATTTAGATCTTGAGAATTCATTGCTGTAATTAAGCCAATCGTTAAATCAAATCCTTAAGTACATTTGTTTTTGGTAATATCGCACAGTGCTGCTGTAATCAATCAATCAAGAAACAGATAGTCAAAAGTATACAACCCTATACAATGAACAATAAACTAAATTTTCTCCGCAGTAATTGACCGACATTGAAGTCGACATAGTAAGGCTTTTAATAACTCACAGCTGGTGGATAGCATTATTTAATTTCGAACTATACAAGACGTAGCCCAACAGACTCACAATTAAACAGAAATCTAGTCAACCCACCAGAGGACGACAATCGTGACAATCCTGCCATTGGATTGGCAAACACACCGCTTGTAGAAACGAAAACATCTACAACAACGAGTCAATCTTGTGGTTGTCTATCACAACACTCTGGCATCCCTTCTAATGGAAAATTGAAGACGTCGACGCAATCTCACTGGAGAGGATGGCAAATACCGCCATCTTGGGAAAACAAAACTTAATTTTCCCTTTTTGCGGTGAAACTGCTTTGTAGCGTGACTTGACAGAATGCTGAGGAGGAATTGAGAGTAGTGTGTTTGGAACGCTCAATAGTGGGGTTTGTTTCGAGTTTTCGTTTTGTTTCAGTGGTTTTATGAATCTGCGTAGTCATTACCATTCAATAGCGGTCAATGTTTCCATTATGCTCAGTTTTTTTTACAAAAGTTTAAAGGTACGGTCGTTTTGCTGCGGTGCGGTCAATTCGGTATGTAAAGTTTTTTTTTGGTATTTTTTTTATATTTTTATTTCGTAGATTAGGACATTATAAGAAACTAATTTCAATATTTTTGTTTTATATTCAGTAGTTATTTTATAATATTTTTTTGAAAATTTGAATCCTATGACGTCACTTTTTTGCACAAATATGTAGTTGCGTTGAGGAGCCAAGAAAAGCACGCGAGTAAAAAAAAAGAAACTAGAATTTACTTTGACACTTGACAGTGACACCTACTAATTCGTAAGTCTCTATTCAATCAAAACAAAAGTCCGCTCGTGTTGTTAGATAAAGTTTTACTTCAATAGTCACACAGATAATAAAATGCAAAAAAGTGACGTCATTTAGAGGTCAATGAAAGTCGAATTATTTCATCGTTTTTTGTTAAAATAAATGGCATCTTATCGTTTTAAAAGGTCAGAGTAGAAAAATAAGGGTTTGTAACATAAAATCTCGAAATGGTTTCGGAATTGGCATAGGTTAATTTTTTTTAGCATACCGAATCAGTTTTTCATTTGTTTTCTTTCATTCGTCTAGATCGACACTGCTCTAACAGTGCAACTGCTATACCCGAAGAACCACGAATATTTCAATATGACGTATAAAAGAATCGCTTATATAATGTACGACGACGGCGAGTCTTTGTTGTAATAGTTCGCAGTAAAAAATAGTTACACGATGCCTATATCTAATGAATTTGTAACAACATGATCATAATGATTCATATTTTTGTTTATGAGCTTTAATTATGCGCACTGAACACCCTTCCGACCCATTGATAAGGAAATCTATACTCAACGGTATCATGTAATTATTGTTATATTTTATTTAATAGTATATCTCTTAAATAAACATCAGAATATTTATTTTACAAATATTTACAGATTGGCTTTATTTAATAGGTGACTGACAAAAGTATATTTTTTAATATATTCACACGATAGATTTGGATCAAGTTTACGAAAGATTTCTATCTGTAAAAGTCATTTAAGTATTTTTAACCACTTGTCTTATGACAGCTAAGTCATAGGTAACATGCTTGCCTATGCCGTTTAACTTTCTTGTATACTTATAGTTGAAATCTACATAGTAAACGTAAGTACTTACAAAAATCTGTACCTAACCTCTCCACTATAAACAAAGATGTATTCTCCCAAGCCGGGTCGCAATTCACAACCGGTCGGAACATTCACGTCCGAGACGTTTACGATTCGGTCGGAAACGTATGTGCTGTGTAAATGCCACTTAAAATGGAGATTTACTATAGCGACCGCATTTTTCAAGGATTTTTGTTTTGTTTTATGTGAAGAGATAATGGTTGTTTTTAGGGGCTATATTTTTGTATGAGTAAGTATATTATTTGGACAGTAAAGTTCAAAATGAAATATGAGAATTTTTAATCTCTATCTTTTAAGTGTAGGTAGCGTAAATAACCAAATCGCCAACCAAAATCATAAAATATGTGACTGCCAGACATTTTTCTATTTTCATAATAATAATTTATGTCCGATCAAAAAGGTATCAAATGAAACGTAGGTAAGCCTATATCTTGTGGCTTAATGGCCCGATCAAAATGCAGTAATTAAAACATAAATCAGCCAAGGTAGAAGTTACAAAATATTTTAATATTACCTTAAACACTAGTAGGTAAACATCGTACAAAGTGGATTGCAAAATGAAAAAAAAAATTGAAAATGATTTTTTTTTTCGTATTTTTGTTATTTACTAAAACACGCCCTCGAATCATTAGACAGTAGGTTTACATATCAGTTAAAAGACAGTATGGCAACAACAACAGAACATAGGCCAGCAACTTATTGATAAAGATGTACCTAGATAAAAGAAATCGTCAGCACCACTAACTTATATGTCATCTTAATGATCACCGGGATGTATTCGTTTTGCTTTGGATAAAGTATTAGTACTGGTTATATATAATAAATAAAATAAAAAATAAATATTCCACAACTATCACACAACGCCATCTAGTCCCAAGATAAGCAGAGCTTGTGTTATGGGTATCTACTAGACAACTGATAAACATACTTATATATTTCTAAATACATAAATATTATAGATAAATTACACCCAGACACAGAACAAATGATCGTGCTCATTACACAAACATTTGTCCTGGGTGGGAATCGAACCCACGACCTCCGGCATAGCAGTCAGGGTCACTAACCACTAGACCAACAGGCCTGTCATAATTGGCCTGTCATTAATAGTTAACAAAATTGCTATTCTCAAGAAAAACAAGGTTAAATAACCTTACAGTTCAAAGTTATGTCCTATAATATGTCGCTACATTTAACAAAATGAACCCCTCACATACTCGACGAGTCTGAAAATCATCGGCCCTCAGAAAAACTAATAAGGTCCAACCATCGTGACAGTTGACAAATTCGTTAATTCCTCACCCCCACGCCGGGGGTGGAAACTACCCCCACATGGGAAAATAAGGGAATGTTTTTGGCAGGAATTTGTTGGTCTTGGCGATTGATGGCTCTTGCGAGATTTCGTATTTGCAATCTTGTAACGAAAAAAAACGTGGAAAAGTCTAGCGGATTAGAAAATCCTTCCTTAAAAGGACACGCCCGACACTTAGTGATTTTTTTACTATTTACATGAGTCAAAAGGTTTTTTAGTGATTAGTAAGTAACGAGTTCGGAAAGTCATTCTCCTAATGCCCAGGACACACGCTTGCTCAAGACAGTTGCAGTGCGACCCAGATCTTTAGAGCGGAACAGTACTGCGCATATCACCCCACGATATCCCTATCCCTCCCTACCTACCTGGTCAGTATCAATCGCGTAATTCTAGCGCTTTCACATTACAGCTTCGAGAAATAATATCTGGCACTACAGTGATATCTACAGAGACAGACACTTGGAAAATTGTCTTTCTAATGAATTTTATAGTTATATAATAGTGTGTTAAACTCATGTGAATGGTTAGAAAGATTGTTACTACTACTTACTTACTACTGTTAATATATTAACTTGGATTAAATAGCTTAAAAAGTAAAAACTTTAACTAAGAATTAAATCTGGTATTTATTAAAAACTTGTAACTTGTGAGTAAACTGATTTATATAGAAGCTAAATACCAATACATTAAACTGTAGTTACACACACACACACACTGCGTTTTCGTTATAACTCAAATGCATACATTAAATAAACTGTAGTTAATGTATTGTCAATAAAAAAAAACAAATATCAAACCATATGAATCATATTTTTTTGTATAACTGGAAACCCTGCATACCCACTCTAACATTGAGTTTTCACTGCAATAAATGCCACCTCTGTTGCAATATCGGAGCTACCCGTCGAAGAATGCGGCAGATTGCCGTCCGGCCCGGATTGCCGCGTCCGTGAATGCTCCGGAATGTCCGGAAATGTCCTGGAACGTCCGAGTCACTTCACTTATTGCTATGTATTCGTGACGCCCCGGCGCGGAATTTGACGATTTTTGGTACGGAACTATTCTGTAAAGTTGTGGCATTACAACGCCAAGTGTATCCGACTTTATTTTGGAACGTTTGTGTCCAGCATTACATTAAAAGACAAGTTTAATTAATATTTTCATACATTATTCTGTGTATTGGACTTTACTTTGTAAGAGAAGTTTTGAGTTGAAGGTAAAATTGTATTAGAAGAGTTTCGTAGACATTTAGATGAGAATTGATGAATTCGGTGGATTATGATTGGTCAAACCAAGCCGGTGACTCTCCTAGTCCACAATCGACCAGAAGGTGTACATTTCGTACGTCTTCCTCTTTCTACGTAAGCCTTATAGGCAGGGTACTATAGTAAGTTATATTTTACTTATACCTCAATTATAAATGTAGGACTGCTAGGACTTTTCTGCCTTCCTCTCACAGAGTATGGGTCATCGTGTATAGGCCAGTGCCCGTAATACCTACGTAAAAATCTTGTATATTATCTTCTATATAACAATGTACTTTGTCCAGTCGTTTTTCATATACATACAATTTATTAATATACATATATATATTTCATTGCGTACATAATATTTGAGCACTATAGTTTCATAATGCAATCGAAGATCTTCATTGTCACTTCTTTCATAACGATTGCCAAATCAGAATAAGGTCTCAGCAGCATTCACGGTAGAATCTTTCCGTAAGCACCCACAAAGCAGTTTGGCGACTAGAGTCCGTGGAATGCGGCAGTCACCACGTTTATTGCGCTTACAATTGATGTTCGGGGGGTCCAGAGGCTCTATTGCTAGCAATGTGATGAATCTCTAAATAGTATAGTACAAACTTAGCTATATTTTTAGGTTTAAATCTTTACTTTATTGTATAAGTTTTTTCAGCCTGAATATCTGTTAAGAATTTTCAGATAGTCACCATTATCAGTTTAAAAGTTTGCTCATAAAAGTATTAAGCAAAAAGGATAATTGTCTTACACTAATATCATAAAGAGGAAAGATTTGTATTTTAGTATTCAATATTGTCGATTTCAAACATTATTACACCATTATAATTTTACATTATCCCTGAGTATGTATTTCATAGACTATGTATTTTGATTTATCATCATCATTAGCATCCATCACCAAGCGGGTGATTGATATAATATTTGAAGGGTTGCGTTGCGACTTCAATATGAAACTTAATTGTTTGAAAAAACTGGCCGCAGAAATTATTATTAAATGATTACATCGCGTATATTATAAATTTATTTTATACTGACGTTTAGAAACACTAAAACTGTTATTAAATATTTATTGGGGTATGTTGAAAATATTTCAAACCTTATTTAGAATATTTCAATAAATTTGCAATAAAGACATAAAAAACGATAAAGCCATTTATATCATACATAACAGGTCATATTGAGATACATAGTATAAGTTCAGGTTATGCTTGAAAAGGTCGGTTCAGTAACAAATTCGGAACTACATGACGTGATCACTGTAATCAGTGATCACGTAGAAAGAACTGTAACCTTTTATTATAAAACTATTGTCTGATCTGTACCTATAACAATGACACCCCCACGCCCACGGATAATATAGAATTATAATTTGACACCCCATAAATTGCTAATCCACAACATGGTCATATAAAAGTGGTTATGACAAATAGATTGCCAATATGAGGAAGGGTTGGGCATCGTTTTGCGGGATTAGAGATGGTAGACGACGAGACGGGGTTTCTTATATGAGGCGATACGATTGTTTGATTATTATATATGCCAGTTTGGTTTCCAATCACCCAAAGACTCTATCTAATCTCTTCGTAATTTATGAAGTGAAAACTTCTTCAAGCGCGTTGAGAACTCTTTGGGTGAAGAAAAATCAAGGAATTTGCTTCATCGTAAACCGAACGTAACGCGTATTGGGTGAAGAAAAATCAAGCAATGTGCGTCAACGCCACCGTTACCGAGCGCTTTGTCATAGATAATGTAGTTTTGAGTGAAAACTTCTTTGGGCGCGATAATGGTATCCATGACTACCTATTGTCGTTGATTGTGTGTATTAAGAATAATTCGAATAGTTATATATAATTCGAATAATTCGAACATCTTCTATCTTCTATCGGCAGTCCCCAAAGACCGTGTTGCATGTTTATTTTTTATTTTTATTACACGACCTCGTATTACCAATGTGATAAAAATTATAACAACAGTACAACCTACGAAGACATATTATTCTTCGTAGAGTATAACGATAGGCATGCATAGTTACAATTATGTGAATTATATTTACGTGTCCTCATTTTAAAAATAACTGTTTAGGCTGGGCCTGGTAGATACATAAAATGTATCAAAATAAAATAAAATAAAGGCGCGTCTTCTACTACAATGAGACGAAATGTGGATGTTTATCCGCTTCTACATACCCCAGGGGATATACAGTACAGTACATTGTACAGGTTGTATTATGTTTTTGTTCAAAACAATATTTCTGCAATATTTAAATGTCACTTTCTGATAACTAAAAATAAAGGACGATATCGCATCGAATAAATAGTTTTACAGCGGATAATAATAGTCATTACATTAGACATTGATCAGATATGACATAAATGACTTGGTCGTTTCGAGGGTTCACTGTAACTGGTGATTCATAGCTTTGCATTTGGAAGATGATATTAACGGGATTATATGGGGACTAATAATTTGTCCAATTCTCATAAAATTTAACCGTGTAAGCAAATAATAAATCGCTCTTAACTCCGTTCACTATCGCTATCAGCTGAAAGCTTCTAAAGGTGAAATCTTCATAAAATCCACGCTTATTAATCCTTCCTATACCGTGATAATTAAAACTAAAGATTTATGAATGAAACTGACGTATATTTACGTCTCTGGGACGCAAAGGGTTAATTAACCGTTCGTATTGATCATCGTTCAAGTTCTGGCACTCAAGTGCAAATCATCTAATTCATCAATGAGTATTATAAATGAGTGAGCGAATGAGAGAATAGGAAATTAATAAAAAATAAATATTACCTAATATAAAATAGCTTAACTAAAATAGATTACATATCCTGAAATTTTACTGTAGTGTGCTACAGTGGGCCCAGCACGAATAACTGCGTAAGTGTAACGTAACGTATAGTTTACTTGAAACAATACAAACTGCCATTTATCTAAGGCAAATGTGACACAGATAACTCATAGTTTGAACGGCGAAGGTTGACGCTTACGATACGAATACTTTTTCTCAAACTGTTTGAGCTACGGCCTCTGAATGCATAATCGTTTTTTATTTTTTGCCAAATTCAAGTATTATTAATGGCGTATTGAAAGAAGGCTTCATAATTTTGATCAGTAAATACCTTTTCTTGCTAAATCATAACTACTTTCGACCGCTAACTTGTAGAAAACTCTGAATCCATACCTCTGAAAATTTTCATAATTTAATGAAGATATTAGTTTTCTATCATTTCCATTAATAACTCAAGATATGTGTTTTATTTCTTTCGAACAAACTTTAAAATTATATCCTTCTCTCTGTCGTCTTCTTTACTACCTATACTTTTTCCTCTTAACAGCCATTTCAGTGTCTTATTTAACTTAAAAGCTTGAATTTGAGACTTGTAAAGTTCTGGCGAATTGCCATGCGAATACTGCTCTTTTCCTACAAAGTTATAACCCTTCAAGGGTCAATGTCATTATATCAATAAAATTTCTATTTTTTCTGGCCGTGCGACCTTTGATTTTCGTAGAATGCGAAGCTTCTTAAATATAAACAAAATGTGATATAAATATATACCTATTAATATATTATTCTCAACGTACTCTCTTTTATAGAAATGAATTATCTAATTTAATTTCGAAAAAGTAGAGCACTTCGAAGAAGGATTCAGTGTTGTTTCAACAAATGCAGTCACATTTGCGACTATTATTTTTGCACTTGAATTGCACCGGTTAACGTTAGTCCCTTTATATTTCCCACATGCTGCCGTTTGATCGTTGCTTGAATTTCAACCTTTTACATGGTATATTAAGGTTGCCAATGTTTGATTCAAGTGGATGGTTTGCTAAAACACTTGGACAACTGGCGGCCCTGTGGTCGTGCCAGCAAATCAAAACACTTGAAAAGCGCGCAAATGAACAGTGGCCAATCAAAACACGATAATTTGATTACCCAATGTGCTGTTTATTTAGAAAATGTTCATTCGTTGGACCCTACATCTACCCGACATCTAGCTCTACTCGCTCTTTTGCGCAAAATATTTTCTGGTATCATTTGATTCCATACTTCATTTTACTTATAGAATGGTATCATAAGACCTTCGCTGATTGGGCAGGATTTATTATATCTCTGATTCAAGTACCATATAACTGAGATAAGAAATTGCATTTGTGTTATTTCTGGGTATATAATGCCATCAACCTAAACTTTGTCCGAATTCTTAACTTAAAGCTTTTCAGCCTAAAGAAATAAAAACGCACGCCCTTACTAATAAACTTTAATATATACTAATATTATAAAGAAGAAAGATTTGTATGTAAGTATGTTTGTAACAAGTTGGCTCAAAAAATGCTGGACCGATTTCAAATTTTTTTTCACTATTGGAAAGCTACATTCACCCTGAGTAACATAGGCTATATAAGATTCATCATCATCATCCATCATCGCGCGGAAGAAACCGCGGTGAGCAGCTAGTTTATTATACTACTGGTAATTCCTTAAATTAATCCTATTATACACTGGCATCTTAATAGATGTCAGAATATGCGTTGCTTACTCCTTTTCATCCAAGTTGTTTAGCAGATATCTTCATCTTGATTGATGTGAGTATGTACATACCCACTATATGTATGTACTCGTATATATATGGGTGTGGATATGTATGTTTTTAGATAATTAAGTGTTTATGCATAGCTCTATTCTATCTTTATCTACTTGTCTGTGCACTTACACACGTTTCCCAATTTTTTATTAATCCTTTATTCTTGATCCCACTTTGAGTCTTCCCTTTAATGACTCAGCTCAAACATTTCCATTCATTATGCCAAACGCAAATACAAACGGATACGTGTTTTCTCGTTAACAAAAGGTTCGAGTGTCACACGCCACACCCTGTAGTGCACTGCCAATCAGAAGAGTGCATCAATTAATGTTTACTCGACTGAATGAGGTGCAATGAAAATGGTTTCGAGTGTCATTCTGTGTACAGTGACAAGTGCAGGTCATATTCATAAAGACCATAAACCTTGATTACCCACGACATTAAACGTATTTATAGATTAATCAAATATTTTCTGGAACCGTAAACTGGCCATACTTTGACTTTAACATAATATTATGTACATGAATATTAAACATGTTTTTGTTTTACTAAGTAGTATATCATCTTATGATATGTTACGTAAAATCAAACGCATATACTAGCGCTTTTAACTGACTTCAAAAAGGAGGAGGTTATATGTTCGTGAGTATGTATTTTTTGTGTGTATGTTAGCCGATTTCTCCCCCATTTGTGTACCGATTCTCTAAAAACTCTTTTTTTTTGTTTTGGTAGAGTATACTTCTGAAGTGGTCCCATTTAAATTTCATCAAATTCGGTTAAACAGTTATTTAGTTACACTCTAAAAACTGAAAAGAGTTACGCCATCTTGATGATATCATCATTGGACTCCAGGGTAATGACAATCGATCCCGTAAGTAGCAAGGGTCACTGAAAATGGTGATCAATATGTTTAGACCAAAAAATGGAATCGACCTCAATACCAAAAAGTATGAAATAACTTGCCCAAGTCTTTTCTTATTTCTCTATTTTCAATTCTTATTTCATACTTTTGGTATTGAAGTCGGTTCCATTCTTTGGTCTAAACATATTGATCACCATTTTCATTTGTTTATTTTTTTTTCATTTGTATGTAGATTTCTGACTATCTACTTTTAGTCGGTGGTTGTCGCTTTGAAGTTGAAAGGTTAATGTAGGTAACGGCCGGTAATTAAAAGATCGCACTATTTTCTAGCGTATAACCAACTAAGTACTTAATAATCTAGAAGGGCAATTTACAATTAAATTTATTGTTTAAATAATGACATCCTGTTGCGCAGGCGTCCGTCACGTGCCTCCCCGCCAATTTTATGAGATCCCTTATTTGATCCGCATTACTAAAAATTGGAGGTCACCCTACTGAACAATAACTTTTTCAATTCTGCTATGATATTTTCATCTTTAAATGCATAGATATAGAGTAGTCAATTAATGCAACTAACACTTTGTATGAGTATTAGAAACCCGTTCCAAATCTAACGAAAGTCAAACGATCTTCAATTTTAATGTGGAAAACATAAAGTCCTTGCCGTATGAAACAATAATTTGGTCAAAAAGTAGGGATGCATTCATGATGGATTCGTTTTTTGCGGAACAGTTGGTTTCCAATGAGTAGTTTCGAATGCTGGTAGTTAATTATAATAACATTAGTCAATATGTTTAACTGTTATATTATGTTAATAATATGTTCAAAGTTAATGGATTTTCGATCAAAGGAAGTGGTTTAATCAGAGTAATATTATAAATGCGAAAGGTTGCAAGTGAGAGAAAATGTGAGTAAGTGTGTTCAAGATTATGTAGTTGGTAGTGCCTTCTGAAGCCAGCCTTTGAAGCTTGGTGTACCAGGTTCAATCCCTGCTCGGGCAAATAATTATATACATTTTTTAATATAAATACGAGAGAACATCCACACAATGTCCTCAAGCCCTTATCCTCAAACTATTATGATTAGGTATATTGTAATAATTGTTTTTAAACTAGAATAAACATTTCTATTCTGTGATGTACCGTGCCGCCGTGCGTTTAGTCACAATAAGTATGGCTTTTAGCTGCTGAGCTTTGAATATGGGTTTATAGCAGTACCTAACAAAAATATTGTGCTGTAATTAACAAATGCCTTATATTAGTCACGCATTATACCGGATATTAGTAAGTATTCGAATATATAAAAACATTATGTCTCTATAAGCTCCTAACAATGTTTTTTGAATAGCATTAAACGCTTCAGAGATATCGCCATTACATTTAAAGTTAGCAAAGTTTTAGCATTATGTTTATTTTATACAAACAACGAGAATAGTAACGCACGGGTCATTTCAACCCTAAAAACGCCGACCAATTTGAATAAAGACCGTAATGATTAATATCACGAAATCAGCCGACGAAATCCTCAATCCCTCTGGGAGTGCTTCGGGGGCATTCGGGGACCTTCGGGAATGCTCGGTCGACTTGCCCAGCAGGGGGCGCTAGGGCTGGGCTAATCGTGATAATGTGTTTATTGAATTAGAGGCGCGTGCGGCCGCCACGCGGCAGCCACTTCGGTGGCAAATGTTCTGGTGGTCTTTGAGAAGAGTAATCAGTGATTTTTTAGTGCGTGTAGCTTTGATTCTATTACAATTATTTCAGATAGTCATATCAACTACTATACGAAATCATAGAGGCTAGGAGCAGAGGTGGCGTCAGACACCAGACGCCATAGAGTGGTTTATATTTATGTTTTGTACTTATACATGTCTTATCAATCTATTTTACTCGACTAAAACATTGAAAAGTATTGTTATCCTTTATTTATTCACCTTTTTCCTAAATATTAAGCAGATGAGGATTGAACATAGTAGTTATTGAGGAGTTGATTTTGACTATTTTGAAATAATTTGATAATGCGTCAATTTTATGTTACACTCATGTTAAAACAATTAAGTACTTATGTGTATACAACTACACAATATTTTACCTTACCTTACATTCAAAAATGAAAATGATTATACCTACCTGGACTCCAACGTATCATCTAAAAGATTAATTATGAAATACAAACGATTAAACGTCTTTCGACTTTCATCTTAAAAAAGCCAAGCAAAACCATAGTTTATATAATAAAATATCATGTGAAAAGATATACCAACGAAACTTGTTAGTAACAGTAACAGAGTCAACAATGCAGGTGTCGGATTACAGGCAGAAACGCGGGCAGAGAGGGCTGAGAACATTAATTTAATTATCCCTCTCTCGCGGGACCGTCTAATATTGTATGGGAGCGAGCACTGCACAGCATACGAAATTACGAACGAACTGTCATTTTTTCGCGTGAGAAAAAAAATCTCACATCTGATTTTCCGACGGTATCCCCAGAAGAGATCAGGTTGCGTGTGGATAAAAATAAAAAATAAATCTGTATTGTTATATTTTGTGACTGCTGGATGTTAGATTTTCGTGTGGCAATCTGGTATTCTGTACTCCTTTGAGGAATAAAATCCGGTGGCGAATTTTCAATACTTAGAATTAATAATGGTATGTATGGGAAATATTTTGAGTAAATAAAGATTTTTTTACTATAAAACAGCTCAATGTAATTTCTGACTGATTTCTGCTCCCAAGGATCGCTACAACTTTTAATGTCACGCAGACGAAGGCAGGGGCATTTTTTGGCTATATATATATATAGTATACTATACTATACTTTGCAACAGATTGAAAGTACCGTAGCAAGCGAAATAACTTGGGACAGGGCACTAAAAACTAATGTATTGTAGGCTGGTAAGCTAATTCTTGGAGTAGATACTTATGCATAAAGAAATTTAATGTTTTATTTTTGTTGTTGTGTTGTTTTTCTACTAAGTAGTCATAGTAAGCCACTAGTGAAATAAAATGTATTCGAAAATATAAATCAAACTAACGTTTTTGCCTTAAACTCTAGCAGTTAGCAGTTTAATAAACTATGTGTTTAACGTTAAAGAAAGCGCCACTAAAATCGAAGAATCCGAAGCTCTTGAGAGTCCTTAATTAAACTCGAGGCACGTAGAACTCCTTGATTCAGTCCCAGGGGGTTGAAATACACCCTCTACCCCTTCCCTTACCGCTGTCCTTTCCACCCCGTTCCTTATGGACCGCTTAGATTTCCACCCCCTTAGGTTATGTGGACGGAATACTTGAAGTCTGGAATCTTGTACGAAGAATTGGTTCCGAGAGATTGGACGTTAGTATAAATAGTTGTTATTTTTGCCGAGTTGTGTGTCTTAAAATATTTTAATATTGCAAAAGAGTTACTTAGAATACAATTTCAGTTCAATATCCCATTTAAGTATTTTGCTAACACAGGACAATTATTTAAAAGTACCGAGAAGGCCAGTTGATTATTTTTCATTCTTTAGGCTAGTAATGTTTGCTCGCCTGTAACAATTGTTTTTTCTATTGCACATAATTAAGGTTAACAATCAGATCAAACATTTATATAAATGATTTTTTATTATTATTTCCTAGCGGGTGCTAGTATGTGTATAGTATTGTATTGTATAGTATTCGTTAGTACATATATTCAACAAACACATTGTAAAATTTTCATTTTATTCAAGCGAATTATAAAGTTCTCACACCAAAAAGAAATCCAAGCCGTTGGCGCAACCTCATTTGCATATTGCTTCAATTTCCTCATGAAATGGCGTCTTCCGCATCCAATTAGTGAAAAGCGAGCCTCTTTGAAACACTTTAGAGATGTCTATTTGCTATTCTTAAGCAGAAAAAGGCTTTAAAAAGTAATCAGAGGGGCTGTGAACAGAAATTTTAAAAACATTTGGCACAGGACGTGGCAATTCTGAAGTGTTTTATACCTTTTAATTTTGTTCTTTGCAATCTTTGTCAAATGGGAATCTTTTTGTGCGAACGATATCTTTTGTACTTAACTCAATATCTATAGAGTGTTAATGCAATGGTTTTTGTGTTTTACTTAAACAACTTTTTGATCTCTTATTTTCCTACTAAGTTATTTTATTACTTAGACGTACTTATGCGACAAGTCATACATACTGAAAGTTACAAGTAGGCATTTCTGACTATATTTAGTTTATTTCAACTTCCAGATAAGTATTTAAACGCTTTCCTAATCTTTTTACTAATACAATAACGAAACCAGACAAATTTACTTTCTCGATGCAAACTAATTTCGCAAATGCTTTTTAAATTCTTCACCGCAAACCGCGGTAAGGGAAGTAATGTAAATGGAAAAAGAAAACCGAAATACAGCCGCCGAGTAATTATTCCGAAAGCTAATGTGGCACTTGTTTATTCCCTGACTAATTAAGAGAAGGAAGAGTTTTAAAAAACGCTCTAACCGAAGCATTCGAGCGAATCAAACATTCATGAGATGGAGTGAGCAGCGTCTAGATGATTGCATTACTCATCTTTCTTTTTTAATTTAACTTTTTTGTCTTTGTGCATGACGTATTTGATCTTCCAAACAGAAAGTTTAAATTGGTTTTGAATTTTACATCAGGTTTACGCAAGGCAGCGCGTTAGGACCTTCACTTTATCCATCTACTTCTGTTAAAGTTGTATGTATAATTGAACTTGCCAACTTACGTTAATTGCCGTGACTAAACTAAACTAACTAGCTGTAACTACTGACTAAAATTACCGTACTAACAACAGGTAGAGAGGTTACAGAACTTCCGAGCACAATTAGCGAATTAAACCGGCGAGGTGACAAATCGCGATCCCGCGGTCCCACGTCTTGACGTTGACTAATCACCGCCATTTAATTTAGCTAGCGTAATTATAAATAAAATTTCGACGATAAATTGTCTAGGGGTACATTAATCAAGAACTTGGGACACTGATTAAAATGCCGTTCGAGCAACTATTCGCTAAGTTGATATCGTTAATAATTTACACGTGGAGGGTAGGATTGGGGTGTGATCAGGTGTGTGGTTGGTTAATTTATCTGTATTTAGGTTGTAATGTGTTAACTGTCGGATAGCTATTTGTTTAGGTAGGCAT
Organism: Selenia dentaria; assembly: GCA_917880725.1. Classification (NCBI taxonomy): domain Eukaryota; kingdom Metazoa; phylum Arthropoda; class Insecta; order Lepidoptera; family Geometridae; genus Selenia; species Selenia dentaria. Next base: position 7,180,175 of record OU862882.1, on the reverse strand, counting down.
AGGTACCTACTTAACTACATAGCTTAACATATGACTTCATTTTTATGTTGTGGTGGCTTTAGCCTAAGCTAAGCTAATTAAGTCTAAATTGAAACACATTTACATTTTTTTTATATTTTTATTTTTTAAAGCACTAAAACCTATTTATATTGAGAATTAGTTACTTACTATTTAATATATAATTACTCACAATCATTTTCAGAATGGTAGTAGTATAATAAAGTATATAGTCGTAGTTTACAGTTCCCACCTGAAAGATTGGATTGTTCCAATACCTGCCACATGTAAACGGTAAAAACTGACTGCACGCCGCAATAATTTCTCGGAAATCATTTGTTAATAATTTAATTCTGGGAAACGCAAGCATTATAAAAATAAGACCAACAATAATGTAGGTATATTTTGTCTTTGACGAACTTTTAGATAATCCACTTAATTTTTCCTTTATTTGCAAAAGCACTTGCATCAGTGAGATTTTAAAACGTACCCTCACATTTCTACGAAAATTTATTCATCACCGTCCACAGACCACCCTACAGAGAAAACATGTGCCCAATAACTAACCGAACCATCTAGCCCATCTCTTTCCCACATAATATCAAATCAGGTTCTGTCCTTCTCGCACCCACTGTCAAAGCAATGAAAACGACGAATCTATGCGTCTGAATCACGGACGATGGAACCCCACCCTTGTCTTAAATGAACTGGGGAGAGGAGATACTATGGTACACGTAGGTATGGATAGTGACTGTATAAGGGGTGTAGAGACGTCTTATATAGAAGATGTTTTGTTTACTATGGAGCTTTGTTCGAATAGATGAAATCAGCTGGGTTAGAATCAGGTGGTACCTAAATGTTATGATAGTACTGTATTACCTATATAACATATTTAATGTAATTGTTTTAACATGTTCTATAATTATGTATATACAAGTAACGAACTAAACCACGCAAGTACCAAAAACTAACCCACTAAACAAACGAATCGGGGTACATATTCTTTAGTATTCTTAGAATAGTTTCCGGTTAAAGGCTTGGCCAGCAATTGCCCTACCACCATGGTGCATGCTTTACCGAAGGCTGATCTGGGCTATCATCACTTCAACAATTGGTCCAAGTTTCAAGATCCAGCGGTGAAAACGGGAAATACGACTGTATGGAGAAAACGCCCAAGACTACTAACTAAACTTAAACTTTACACTTCTAGTGTAAGAAAACAAATCGTTAATATTCTATGAAAAAAACAGTTTGATCAGAAAAATAACAGGAAAAGAATGTTAACCGAAAATAATTCATAAATACTACTCGTACTCGCATTCCGCTATGTCAACCAGTACTTTTTTAAACAATGTTAGTACATATTGACAAATATAAAGAAACGTATAAAATTAATCTATAGCAACTTTAACTAAAAACATATTTGATAATCTCCCAGATGTTAACGACACAAAGTGATTTGTAAAATTATTCCGCTGAGGTTTTTCCTTTTTTCATAAGAAAATAGTGTAAGGTAACAATAAAAAACACAACGCCGTAGATATACATTCAACAGGAGCAGTTGCAGTTTCTGTTGAAAGACCATGTTCGTAACTTGTGAACAATAGACAGTTAATAAACACTTATCCCTTATCAAATGTAACTAACCTGACACGGGTCCCAGCACTGAATTATTAAGCCGCAAGTACGCCCCACTGCTTGACAAATTGTTTTATAATTGATGACCTGACGCTATTGTAGGAAGCGATAAATACTATTAAAGTGAACAGAGAACACAATCATATAAATTAATAGTATAGAATTTAAATGAAGATAAGAGGTTACTTTGAATTTGGCCCTTATTAAAGACATTTGTTTGGGAATAGCGGCATTCTATTTTAACTTTCTTTATCTTACACTCGGTTGTCTGGCTAATTTCATGTTTCACTTAGAATACCCATCAATAACCTACGTATCAAGGTTTTTGTATTTCAGTGTCACTGTTACGATATAAATATCGTGCCAATTAATTTGTACCAGAACCAATATGGCGATAGGCCGGCAAAAAAAATACTGAGCCATACTCACGTTATAAAGAAATATTTAACTGAGTACGTTTATAAATGGTCTTTAAAATATAATTATGTAACAAAAGTCTGTCCATTTCGGACATACAATAGTTAAATTTACAAACAAATAAAAACGAGCTTTTAACATAAGTACATATTTACATTAAAGGTTACATACATTATTTAATCCAATGCGATAAAACGATGTTATAATTATTTCAATAAGTGGTTATTAAATAATATTTATATACTTAGTGTAATAAAGTATTTTTAAATTTATTTTCATGTAGTGATTTTAAATAATAAGTGTAGGCAGTGTTACTCGTATTTAAATATAAAACTACTTATTGTTATAAATTTTTTGAACACAGAAATTATATTTATATTCAATATAATATCTGTATTTCACAAATAAATATAATTTATATTACTGTGTAATATTTACTATGAAGACTACGGGCACGACAAGAAAAGTATTCGGTTTTCGCTCGTGGTAATTCCTATACATACTTTTATATTTTGTTTGCTGTATTCGTGTGAAAACAAGGTATAAAACAAGTCATTATAACCACTATCCTTAATTAGGTATACCCCAACATATAATACCCCATCTTCAGTTATGGTCTATAGTAAAAACTAGAGTTTTCTATTATACTTTTATTAAAATAAACATTTACGACGAGCTCAAGGGACAAGGTACTAGTAAGATCATCTACTAAAGTGTATACATCCACAGTGGCCCAACTTCAAAACAACACACAGTCTGCAAACTCTCAAATAAAGACCAAAACGCACAAAACACTATCCCAACAATAGTGTGAAAACGACAAAAGGTGTTTAAAGATCACGAAAAAACATGGAGACGACTTACTCCAGAATTTTATTCACTGACCCGCAACATTTTATATTCATGAAAGGAGGTTCCACACCCACAAGTGTAAAGTTTGGTGTTGCTAGGCTTGACAAGTATTTGTATAAAAGCGATAATAATACTAATCTGTTTAACCAACGAATGTGCTGAATTGGTGTGATGAGCATGTCATATTATATTTATCAAGTTTATCAGAAAGTTCAAAAACATGGCAGCCTTCCTCTCCGATATAGAGAAAATAATCCACGACATCACAATATTTAGTAAGATCATCCTATTTACAAAAGGCCAAATGGATTTCATTTAAAATACGATGGGTTTCTTTCTTAACTCAACTTATTATGCTCACAAGCCGCGTATGTATGTAACCTAACCCGCTTCGGAAACCTCAAACTCCTCAGAAAACATCCCTCTCTTGTTAATGTACATTAATAATTATAACCGGGGGAGGATTTAAGATGTTTTGACAACGTTACGTTTTGAGTTATGGTAAGTAAATGGACGTGGAAGTTTGGAATTCGGGGCAATTTGAGGAGGTAATCGGAGTTGTTGGCGGAGTTAGAAGGTTTTATGAGTGTTGGTGTCGATTAGTGGTTCTCAAGATTTTTTACTTGTGTTTTAAATTAGATAATACTGAAGAAGGAAATGGGGGCTTTATTTGAAATAAGCTAGATGTTTAATGTTCTAGACTCAAGTTGCAAATGTAACATTCCTAATGAGAATTGCATCAAACTTGTGATTACCTATATTCGAAAAAACTGGAGATAAACAAACTAAAAAGTAACTAATAACTTTGGTATAATGTAAATATAAGGATATTTTCGTTATTATGATTAATTGGCAATGGAAAACATTACATAGAACCTGAAAATGTGAGTAATTAGAATTTGGGATAATTTGCGTTCAGGAGGTAATCGAAGTTGTCATCGGAGTAGTATTAGATTTTATCAGTGTCAGTATTGTTGAAGAATCTAAAGATTTTTAATTATAGCTTGTTGCATTAATATGAATCAAGGAAATAAAGAATTCGTGCAGATACGAGCGATACATATTGTAATTATGAAGTATTTAGGGCTTTTTGGCGTTACTATACCTACTATGTCTTAAAAATACACTCACCAGTATGTATGTAAGTATGCTTCTTCATGTCCGATTTCTGATGAAACCTCTTGCCGCAGTACTGACAAGGATAGGGCCTGGTGTCGGAATGTATGAGTAGATGGGTGGAGAGAGTGCTGGATCGCTTGAAGGTTTTGCCACATTGCTTGCACTCGAAGATCTTCTCAACGCTGTGCACGGCCCTGAGGAGGGGGTGGTGTGAGTAGAATATGAATTTAAAGAACAATTATTTTGGGACCCAATCTTCCACATCGCCACACATTTATTCTTTAGCGCGGTCCCAGAGTGGTGCCAATAAAGGGATATTCGATCAAGAAGGAATCCTTTTTGTTAGAGTTCCATACCACTGCAGTGCAAGATATTCTATCTCAAAGCAGTAGTTAATTTAAACCATTCAATTGCGATTCTAATTTAAAATGCTAAAAATAATTTTTAATCACAATATTATCTCGATTCCATTTACAATAACATAAATGTTCTGTAACAGATTGAAATAAGATCTGAGTAGCCATTAAAAATAAACTAAAATATCATATTAATAATATTAAGTATATAAATATACTATTTTAAAACTTGTGTCACAATTTTTGTTAATAAACATAGGTATACAATTAATGCTGTATTTTTGTTATGTGCAAAATGTGCAAAATGCAAAAACCACTTCAGTGCCACTGACAGATGTTTTGATGCGAATAATGCGTAATTACTGTGTTATAGTGTGAAGGGTAGCAAGTAGATATTACTGAGTGAATAAGAGAAGACCAATACTACGAGGTGAGGAGTGCAGTGCCACGCAAAACTTTTGTCTAAGCCCTGGGTGGTACTGCGACAGCACTCTTATCACTTTATAGTATAAATAAAAAGTCCCTCTATTAGTTTGTTGAATAAAAATTGTCAATGAAGAGAGTAGATATAAGTAGTACTTTTCGAAAGAGTATGAATGTTGTATCACATATCCCATATAGACTCACCTGTGTTGACTAAGACTAATCTCGTGGCCGAATGTTTTACTGCAGAGTTCACAAGCAAAAGGTCTTTTGCCATTATGTGACCTTCTCGCATGCACTTCCAGTCCATGAGGAGTACTGAACATTTTCTCACACTTCACACATGAATACACATCTCCTATGGGCAAAGGTCTTGATAAAGGCCCGGGTGCTCCTAAAACAGCTGCTCGCAATCTCAACAGCTCAGGTCCAGCTGCTTGAACAGCATGAAGATACAAGTTGCTATATCCACCCCAGCCTGGTAAACCAAGACTGCCAGCATCTCTCAAAAACTCCGCAAAAGGCAGAGGTGGGTACAAAAACGGTCTTTGTGGTTGCACTCTCGGAGCGTCAGGTCTTAATAATGCACTGACAGAAAAAGCTTCGGATCTTTTCGGTGGCGACGTAGAATCGAGTGGTCTTCGAGGTGACGATGGAGGTGAGTCAACTTCTAGTTCAGGGGAGCTTGAGCGGACTGATCGAGGGGATTGAGGTGAGCGGTCCCAGCATGGGCTTCCACAGCGCGATACTGGAGAGCCAACTTCAGCTCTGGGTTCATGATGATGAGCGTCGTTCTCTTCTTCGTCTATCCTGTCCCCGACCAGACGGTTGATTCCGAACTTGATTTCTTCTTTGATATCTGTAAAGGAAATATTACTTGTAGTCATAACTTATTATATATATATATATATATATATATAATTATATATACTAATTATTATTATATATAACTTATTATACTTATTATTATATCAGTGATTGAAATTAAAAAATTAATTATTCAAGAACAGGCAAGATCTTTCTTAATCATGCTTGATTAATGGTAATATTCCTGGTTACACCGTTAAAATACGACCATTGTTTAATTAATACCGGGATTGTTTAGTGCACGATGAAAAAATCTCCCACATATACAAGGTTACTGCTAATTAACTGGCGATACGCGACAGGCGTGATGGGTATCGATAACAAAAACTAAAAAAAAATGAAAAAAAAATTTTTTTTTCAATTTTTTTAGTTTTTTTTGGAGCAGCGGCGGCGGTGTCGCATGTTGGTGTGCTCCGACGTCCATCCATCTTTTGTTTTAGCTACCTAATCTATCCATGAAATTTCATGTCCATCACTCTCTTGGTAAGCGTTACATCCTATCTGCTCATAACAAGCCAAAGGCAATCCCATGTAGGTATCTACCTAACTTATTCATCATTAAACTTCTGTTGTCCCCAATAAATAATCTAATCACACCTTTTGTCAAACGACCACTTTTACACTAAAAATAAAACAATTTTAAAAGCGTGATATTCAAAATTTGGAATAATAATGTTCATTATTCATTACCTACATTGAGTTACGATTCACAGGTCAATGATTACCTACCATAGGTAAGCAGCTGATTTTAATACCATAGGTAATTAAAATCAGCTGCTTTTTGTGGATAGGTAGAATACTTTGTAGGTACTCACACCAATTTGTTAAGATTAATTTTCAAGATAGGTACCTAAGTAGTAGGTAGGTACCTAATTAATGTCAATTACTACCTAGTAGGTATATCATCACATCTTCACAAGAAAACCACGTAGTCTATGGATGGATGGACGTCGGAGCACACTGACATGCGACATCGCCGCCGCTGCTCCGCGGCGCGCTGCACTTCGAACCAGCGATATCAAGCGGCGGCCGCCGTTTCAATCACTAAGCGATCGCAACGGAGCGGGTGGGTGCGCGAGCGTCTTTAATTCAAAACAGCTGATGCTTTTACTTAGTGATTATTCTTTTTTATTGTTTTGTTAGTGATTCTAAGCACCATACAGTATTGTGTATCGCTTATTATCTCATTGATAACTCAAAGACAAGTTGAAAAAAAAACTTAAAAAAAAAATTTTTTTTTTCATTTTTTTTAGTTTTTGTTATCGATACCCAACACGCCTGTCGCGTATCGCCAGTTAATTAGCAGTAACCTTGTATACAAAATAGGTACATTGTCGACCAAATTTATTTGGTGTGATTATAAATCTTTTGGTTTACCTAGCTTGGCTGTTTATTACAGCTAATACCGATATAAGTACGCAGTGGAACACAATCATATCACATAACAATATCGGTGATCCACACAATCCTATAATAGGTCTCTGTTGATCGACATGTCAATAGCACACTGTTCTCGTAATGTCTCGTCTCTTGTCTGTCATCATCGTTCCCCAAGCTGTTAAACTTTCTCAGAATATTGACGACTTCGTTAGCTTGGTACAGTGACCCTGCTTTCAAAGCGCAGGGTCCCAGATTCGACTATTTAACCAAAACATTTATTGCCATTATTTCTCAGTTGACTATTTGAATAACATCATCTCTCAAACAAACTAATCCCTGCATTATACCACATTGTGGGTTCACAATAGGGTACATTGTAACATTAACAACTAACTATTATCCAATCTATGCCCCATTTGGCAACTGTTTAGTTTACAAAGGCTACTCTGAAAGTGCACAGGTGCCACACTTGTCGCCGGACGAAATGGGCTGTATCATGCGCAGCAGCAAATTGACTTCGACCCTCTGCGCCCACCCCAGTAATTAACACGTCGCGCCCGCACTGGGACGAAAAGACCCCCTCATTCTTTTTTACAGTTTGGTAATCCGGGGCGCGACTAAATGCAACTAACGCGAGCATTGTACAGTTTTGTTTAGTTTGGCCGCTTGACGTATTATTGTCGTTTTGAGTTTCATTGTGTATTTGATTTTGGTAGTTTAGTGATTTTGGAGGAATTAACTCTATATATCAGTCACATATTTTTGGATCTTTAAACTCGAAATTGCGGGACATGTAATAATGTTTGAATAGGTTACAAATAAATTATTAGCAGTATGAAGTTTAGTAGCAGTAGGACTTTTTGTTAACGATTCCGAGGCAGTGTTTCTACAGCGAAGCAGTAATGTTCGCATCACTGTGTTCCGGTTTGAAAGGTATGGGCACCGGTGACATTACAGGCACATGATACGTAACAACATAATGTCTCAGGGTTATGGGCGCAGTTCGTCGCTTGTGACGGAATGCATCTGTTATAGAGTGAGGTTAACACCAGGTGGGCCTCGTGCTTGTTCCTTAACCTAATCATATAAAAAAGTTTTAGAATGGTGTCTGCTGGCTTTTTATATAACTAATAAAAGTTACATATCTACTGTTTACAAACGAGTATACAATTCCACGTAATAAGAAGACCTTTTTACGATTTGTATAAATGAAAAATTAATATAAATAGGACATACAACAATAACAAGAACAACGAACGGTACGGTCATCTTGTCCCCAGCAAATAAAATTCATAGATCATCAAAGTACCATCAGCAGAAACTCACGCTGTCCAAAAACAAACATCCATCTAGCCGAGACAAGTTGCACTAATGAAGAGCGACCCCTATATCTGAAAAGCAGCAGCTGTCGGCATTTGGAGCGGAACCAATCGGCAAACTTCGGGTGAATTCGGGAATGACTTCTGGGGACCCCAGAACAGATCGTGCACATTTTACGCCCGGGACTCTTTCAACAATGGTGAGTGTTTAAGGGTTGCTCTGCACTTGTTTGTTTGTCCCCTCCGCGACACGGTTTTATTGCCCCATAGTATTTATTACATATTAATGGTTATTTAGATTCATTGTTCAGAGCAGACAGTATGCTCGAATTTATGGCAGTGCAAAATATTGAATGCGACCCTCCGGCATTGAAATGTGAAGAAAGTTATTGAGTTCTATTCTGCCCTTTAATTAGATGACATGGTTTTGATTTTGTATTTGAACGCGACGGATAAAGTTATTAACTTATTATTGATTTAATGGTACATATAATATGTAGGTAATGATTTATCAGAATTATATATTAAATATCTAAACGTCTACTATTTCAAATAAGTACCTAGAAGAAATATATTAATTCTTCATAACACATTTTTTTATTGTAATTTATCTGTTTGTGCTGTTACAAAATTACTATTAGATTATATTATACTATTTACCGGCGACAGCCCAGGTCGGTCGTTGAGCAAATAATAAGGTGGCAATTGACTCGCCGCCTATATCTAGAAAATTAAAAAATATAAACAACTGGCAAAATGAATACTTCTGTCGACTTCTTTGTAAAATGCATGAACTATAGATTACTCAGATATAATATTATGTATAAAAATAGGTATCTGTGGTATAAATATATGAGTAATATTTAAACGTATACGTACAGATATAATGATCTTTTTCTTCTTCCAGGTTTTTGTAAGTAGAGGTATTTGGGTGCCTACCTATTTATAATTTGCATCATTTGTATTGTTACACTATATTATAACCCTAAAGTAGTAACGCCCTGGTCAATATTACCCTACTCTATTAAAAGTTGAATTATTTGTCACGCTCCCCGTATAATGTTATTGAAGATTTTATTACAAATCTTGATTAACGATTCAGTCATGAATTCGCATAAATTTTTAAACTAAGTCATAAACTTAGTTAATATATCATCTGTGCTGACTTCTTCACTATTTTGGAATATATATTTATAATTTAATTAAGGGACATAATAATATAAGAATTTAATTTTAAGACTAAATTTGCTTTAAATTTGAGAATTTATCCTCACAAATATTGAATAATAGACTTTAGAAAATGATAAATTGAAATTATTTTTATGTGTAATAAATGTTCATATAATTTGTTCGGATATTATTACCGACACACGATTAAAGAAATTTGGCTCGATAGAAAATATCGTATACTTTACCAAAAACTCACCCTTGGGGACGTCCTGTCGATGAAATTGATCAACTTCATTCGGTTTAAATGGAAGATATTTAAAAAAAAAAATATTGTATAAAAATATTATATTACATAATATTCAAATAATTTATTGGACTCAGGTTTTATAAAGCGTTTAAATTAAATATATAAGTAATAATTAAATTACTTTTTTTTGAAAATAAAATAAAAAATTTCAATATATTTGTATGCTAAAAATATTGAAAAATACTCAGAAGTTGTATGATTGTATTAATTAACACTTTTCTACTACTTCGCCTAAGAGATTAATCTATAGCATGTATAATTTACATTTACGTAGTATTGATTGTTACATTTATTATTAAATTAGTAGTAAACATTTGTTTAAAATAATTTCCATTCTTTGTTGATAACACATTGATCCATGTGAAGATATTTTAAATTAACGATTTGATGATTAGGTAAAATTTTTATCTCTGATTGCGAGGACATGATTTATAATGTTGTAATTACATTAATACGGCATGATAATAATCAATTCTTAGTAATGGAATGTTACCAAGTTACAAGTAATTACCAATGTGAACGTATACATGTAGCTATTTTTATAGTTATAGTACTTTTGCAGAGTCCGCCTAGGGAATTATCATACCTTTGCCAGTTACTCAACCGAGAAGCAGTAGTGTGCAAGCATTACTGTGTTTCGTAGAAAGGCAATGGTAAATTACAGAGAAATTAGTAAGAGTGCAATGCATTCACATGCTGATTTTGAATATATAATTTTGAGTTTATAATTCTGAAGGACAGTGAACTGTTATGCATAAGTATGATGCTTTAAATCAGAGCGTGTTACTCATTTTGTCACCGATTGACTTAAATTAATCTCATACGCATGATCAGCTCCTTCACGAGAAACTTATGGGCAATACTACCACGCGAGCCAAGTCCAGTCTGGCAAATGGGCTAATATCCACTAATGTTGGAGTTTTCAGACCACCCGAATGCCTTTTACAATGTCCAATGACTGCTATACTAAGAAAACAACCAGACCAATTGTTTTCTTAAGGAAACCTTCAAAACCTCGAAACCACTTAGGTGAAAATTCCATACGCGGTCACTTGCGGTATAGTGATCGGGACATTGTTTATTAAGATTTATGGGTTCTTAAGCTTAGAAGGTTGATTGATGTAAATATTTAAGAAAGTTTTAATAAAATAACGTCAACCCGCCGCGTGCTTCGATATAGCTGTTATTTTTAAACCTCCTTAGCCGAAAGTGCAATATGACACTTACTTAATAACTTGAAAACATAATTTTGGACACACCATTACAACTCAGATATATGAGAATTAGAGGAAAAGCAATTGGGTAACTGAAAAGCTATTTATCAGATTAAAACTAGTGTCGCGGAGCCAAAAAATCTTAAAGAGTCAAAAAGTTGCGATCCAATCCAAGTTTAAATCTAATCGTTTTGGATTCCCACAAGAAAGTGTTTTGGGAACATTTTTACGTACTTACATGTCTTCCAAACATCACTAAGGACAAAATAATTATATTTTCAGATGAAATAACTGTGATTGTAAAATGTGATAACGTTAATACTTAACCGAAATCACTCCTGCGCTTTGTAAAATTACTTATTAAGTGGATCAAAATAACTATTTTAAATTTAATGTTTTCAAGCACTTAACACCTGCTTAGCAAAAACAATAATTGCAAATTTAAGAGAAAAAATATGTTGTCCTTTTACCTCGCGCCATAATTACCTATAAAACCTTTGAATATGTTTAGTGTCCCATTACTTATATGAAAACCAAGTATTTAAGAAATCTGGTTTGATTCTAGCTTGATTTCAAAGAATTTTTTTGGCTGTAATATATTATGACGTGCGTAGTTATGAACCTCAAATAAACAGCGAGGCCCAATTTTCAACAACAATCCTTTTTATTGCTTTACAAGTGATACACCCTTATTCCACAACAAAATGCAATTCCCGCACATCCGTACGACAACGGCCACATTTTTAATTTGTTAAAAGCGTCAGAAAAATAACAATCTGCATGCACGGCACAATTTGCGGGCGCACCTCTTATAATTAAAATTGCATTAGGCTCGCAATAGCCACGGTAATGATGCTAATGCACTGTTGGGTTAAGAAAAAAAACTCAGACTGACGCCCTGTAATCCAATTTACCTGTTTAAAAACCACCTTAATTTGATTGAGAACTTTTTAGAATTGTGAAGTTTGAGCATTGTTACTGAGGTAACTACTTAGTACATTTGACAGTGGCAGATCATCAAACAGCGCTAAACTCTTAAAAGGGCCTTACTTATTATAAACGCTGGTTAACCCTAAATGATGTTATTTAGTAGTGCGCACAGGAAAATTATTCTACCTATATTAAATGATGTTATTTAAATTTAAGCAGCGTTTATAAGTAGGCCGTATAAACTGTAAAGGTTGATGAAGTTGAAATTCTAAAACCCATAAGAAGTTCGATATTTTTATAAGGAATTATCTTAGTTAAACAGTTTCCGGACAGCATTTTTATTTCTACGTACAGAATAGTTTGGTTTCTGCAAAGGAAGACAAACTACCTTAGCGTGTTTTGACTTACTTAAAATAATAACGGAAATTATTGATGAAGCCCTATAAAAATATTATTTATGGATATGACCAAAGCCTTTGATTTGTTAACTACCCCATGATTATGTGTAAATTAGAATATAATTTTATGGTATACGAGGAGCAGCTAATCGATGGATAGTCATTTCGAAATTCGACTAGTTATTTCGAAAATAGAAAATTATATATACTGAAATATCCAAAATTATTACAAATAAACAAAACACATCTACAAAAATGACGTTTAAATTGCAGTTTTTAATTAATAATACAGGAGTTCCTCAAGGGAGTATATTGGGCCCATTACTATTTTTAGTCTATACAAACGACCTTCCTGAAGCTACTCCTCATAAATGTATACTTGTTGCAGACGATACTTTAATTGTGCTAAAAGTGCCAACAAAAACAAGGCCCAACATACAGTTAATAAAAGCCCCATCAGACGTTGAATGATTGAATTTAATAAATTCATTAAATGGAAACCAATATTTTAAAAATAAACATAAATAAAACGAAATGAATACAATTCCTATCGTATAACTCTACTCCGTTGCCAATTGACATTAACCATCATAATGAAATCGTATATAACGTTGATAATTTTAACCCTTGATAAACACCAAATTAGGCAAATCAAATCAAATGAAATCATGTTTATTTCCAGGATATAGGTTCATAATATGTAGCTTAAATTGACGTAGATTTAAGTTTTAATTAGTTAATCCTTATTTTTTAAGCTACATGAGACCTATATAGATTAATACATATTGACTTATTGTTTAAGAAATTAGCAAACTAATGTATTTGTAAAAAAAAATAAGGCAAACTGTTCTTTGCAGGCTGCGTTGATCACGGTAATTGTGTTTTCATTGCTTAGTAATAATTCTTGCGTGCCTTATTGGCTTGATAATATGAGATAATATATCGACATAGACAGAGTATTATTAAAATACGATGTTCTAAATCCCACGGATATTTGTTAGCAAATAATGATTTCATTTCATTTAATTGATATATGAATGACCTAAAACCTAATGAGCCATGCGTATATTTAAACATTTGAAACAATTGAAAAAACAACTGGCATAAAATTCCAAACCTGTTAAAAACATTTGCAACAATGACAAAATTACGATTGACATTTGTACTGTCATGTAATCACAAAAATATGTATAAATCAAATGTTATCATTCGCCTTTAATGCTCTTTATCAATAGTAATAATATGATTTTAATCCTATTTATCTCACAGATTAACCAAATCTAGGATTGTAAATGACGAACTAACTACTTATCGTTTTGATATGTGCATGTGTGTTTGGTGTTAATGCACTAACACAAAGAAATACGCACTGCGATTGGTTAAAAATGTATATGACGTTTTTAACCATTTAGCGGCACTGACTTCGAAATCTTCTGAATTACAACACAATGTTTTTTTTATCACAAAACTCCAGTTTTAATCTTACTGGATTTATTTTATATTAATCCGTTTCACTGTGGATTATATTAATCAGAGTTGTAATTTGAAGGCCTTTGGAATCAATTATTTAACGTAGTTTTTGACACTTTGCTGATTGCCTACTTCGAATGTTTATATATTTTATCTTTACGACTGTGTTTTTACTTGTGGCGTAAAATTATTTTAGATTTATTGGTAGATAAGTCGAGTTTGCAAACGCAGGATATGACTAGAAATGCGCACCGAGTTGAGAAATATCGATTACATAATATTGAACATCGAGCCAATACTTCTCATAGAAACATACTTTGTTACCGTATAATTGAATATCCAAACAAGTCATTCTACTGGTTACAATTCTAGGAATCATTTATTTATTTACAAACTTGGCGAGTTTATTTCCATTTTTATTTCGGTTTGTCAGACTTTACATCTTGTTTTATATGAAATGGCAAAAAAATGTTTGGCCTTTTTAATACAAATGGCAAAAAATACTTTCCATAAACACTTTCTTCATCTAGTGATAAACGAAAATAAAATCTACGTATCGCATTTCGTCACACTCGTTCAAGTGGATGCCATTCTTACTGATAGCAATGGTAAATCTGGGCTTACTGCGGCGTGATCAGAACAAAGTCAAGTGATATCAAAGGATTAAAGTGACCCTGCCTCACTGGGATGCTGACACACGTCACATTTGGATAACTAAGTGCGGTCCCCGGTTTTACCCAGTGATCAAAAGCTGCACCTCAAAACGTAAATCCGATGCCTTGTGCTTAGAGTGACAAACTTGCGCATTTATCATATTTAGAATGACGAGTCTCCAAATAGTAAGTAACTATGTAGTAGTAATTTTATACTTTTTATCTGTCGACACTTTAGTATCCAGTCCACGTAATTCAAAACAAAGGACGACTAAAGGGAGCCTTATATACAAGTAGCGAAAATAAAGGCCAAAGGTATTAAGGATATTATATTATTTTTTGCCAATCATTTTCTATACTTACTAGAGATCAACACTGACATAGTAGGTAAAAGGTTGATGAATGTGTAGTCATGTACCAAAGTTAAATGGCATTTCACTTTTGAGTACATTATTATTTGGAGCATATCCCTTGTAATCACATATGTCATATCCTGTGAAAATGTGGACAAGCTTCCTATTACGGTTCAAACTGCGCAGCTTTTTAAGATTATTAAAGTTAGGACAGACAGACAAATTGACGGACAGCTTAGGCTTAGAAATAGGAACGCGAAACCGTATAGATGTTATATGTAGTAGAGATGTTATAATGAACCCCAAGAACACTTTCGCATTTATAATACGAAGCTAGTTTAATATAAATACGATACGTTCTGGAAAATAATTTGGATGGTATACTTTCATTCCTGAATATGCATCCTTATTGTTGAGCCATAGGGCGCAGGCGCGAGACAGCGGGCAAAACTAGGCAATCCATTGCATGCATCTTTATAAAAGGCGTTAGATGTATGTCCTTATCATACAATCCATGGTACTTTATGGTTTTCCCAAAAACATGCCATAAATTATGTAATCCAAGTTATTGCACATATCGCTTATCGACGTCGGTATAGATAAGAGGATAAATCAGCTATCCTTATCTATCAAATTGAAATTTTGGGCTGACGTTCATCATCTGCATTAACACGTAAGCATAGTTTATGATACGACGATAATGTTTTTGACTTGGCACAATATTTTTTTCTACATTTGCTGCGAGCGCTCCTTTGAATATTTTTTTTTCCGAAGTGAAATCTTCTTTAGCCGCGTTGAGTGATTTTTGGTAGGGGTGAAACTTATGGGTTCACGTCATGGACCTGCTAATGACGTGTTGCGCCCGTCACCGACATGTTTTAGTTTAAAATTTTCACTGCTGCTGCAGTCCACGAGCTATTTTTTTGCACCTTATGTTTTGCACAATTGCACCTTATATTTAATAAATATAAGGTGCAATTGTGGTTGATTAGCAAGTTTTTTATATCAAAAAGCGGTATGGCGTTCAAAGTCATGTTGTCATTGCACGTATGTATAACAATGCCCATCTTATTTTTGTATCATGTTTTTGTAGTCTAAACAGACGTACACTAACTTACAAAATTTCATATCTTTTTAAAAGTGATTTCATTGTATTTTACGTAAAATTACGTGTACAAAGAATTTTTTATCGATAGCTGTTCCCCTTGAGTTATTAGGTTTTTCTAAGTTATTTATGTTCGAAGGTTATCTTATAAGGTCATGGTGACCCTATCTCGCCGGTGCGGTGCTTTTATGCGTTCTGATTCCTCTCAATGTTTCTATTTCCACGAATTATTTGCTGGAACAATAGCATGCTTCATGTTTGTGTCGTCGAGTACCTCAAATACACCCGAATCTGGGTAAGAACACCCTTATTTGCAAGCCTCAAGGTCGATTCTTGAACCGTATAACCTCAATGCAAATGTATGTGTATGTTTGGTAATTTGTCACTGTTTATACACTGACGAAATGTCTCTAGCGGTGTCTTTGAGATTAAATGGTCGCTTGATAATTGCCAGTCAACAAACTAGATTTGTGATTATGGGCCAAGCCAAGGTTTATTCTTTAATTGTTTTCCACATGTGATTGAGGTTACCAAGCTTAACGGTGTTTTAGTATGTTTAATGCTCGCGCAAACACAGCGCAAAGTTTTAATGTATTTCCATTTGCAATTTATTTGCAACTTAGGATTTAGCTTCATTTGATTCAGTTGATATCAAGTTCTAAAAAGGAGTTGCGTTTCAACGGGAATCTGTAATAGTCTGCTTGCCTTCCCTTGTTCTGATGTGGCCAGGATGCGAATTAAAATGTACATATTCCTTTATGGCGTTTTAACGCGTTGATTTGTCTAAGAGGGGTGACATTGTCAATATCTGACAAAATCCTAACGTAAAATTTAAGATAATAAAAAAAGTTCTAAAGGAGTTGCGTTTAACTTATTTAACTCAACGAGAGTCATGAGGCCTTCGATGTTTTGACCGTTGGCCACCAAGAGCTAAGAGGATATATAGGTACCTAACTGTGCTGATGATAAGGTGTTATCATGCGCCGTGGGTTTTGTTTCTGTTTTCATATGAGTTGCCAAAGAGTGGAGTTTGTTTTTTCCCATAGATAGGTACAATCTTGGATTTTCCAAGTCACATGAACAAGTATCAGCGTTACATTCGCCCAGTAATGTCACTTGCGGGTACCGTTTAAACTTTTGGGATAGAACATTTGTCCTGGCGGTGGTACCAACCGATACGGTCTTGCAAATGAGGCGTTTGTTAGTGAATTTCCCTTCCTCATACGATTTAAACTATGTCATCGGAGAAAAATTGTTTGACTTATCATTCAATTATGTTACAATAATAATGTTGGATACTACAGCCAGACTTTTCAAATATGAATGTACATTTATATTTTTTCATTTGACTTTAATTTTTGTGTTTAAAATGTAATGGTAATGTTTCAATTTGATCCATATCAAATTTATTTGTAATCAAACCCACCCCGACCCCAGTCGCAATATTTGAACGGTACAAATTTAGCCGAAATTCAATTGTGACAATGAAAACACGACACAAAGTCACGCAAGTACACAAGCTTATGGAATAACTCGACTATGACTGCTGTAAGCCTCTGCCCCTAGTCGACTTGGTCAACAGTCGTCAATAATAGGACAAACAGGAATGTCGTGCGGCGATGCAAATATTGACATAGTGGACAAGCATGAGCATTGTTTTTGATTGATCGGGGCCATAAACACAGTGGTTTAAAGTTGCAACGTTTGAGGGTTAAGACTTGGTTAGATTTAGTTTATTTATGTATCTGAAAAGATTATCTTTGAAACAAATTGTTTATGATCATAACATGACTTTATGATGGTGTAGATCACTTATACAAAACATAGCAAACTAACATGAAATCACCTAATAAACAAACAACGTCGCAAATACATTGAAAATCACACTAATATTATACATACGAAAATTTTTAAGTATGGATCATTGTAAGTTCTTAACATTGAAACGGTTTTAAGCGACATTTAAATTGGAGATAGCTTATATTTTGTAGTAGGACATAGACTACTTTAACACATTATGGTTTTTGTTGTTGGTGCTTCTAGAACCAAATATTCAAAATGCTTCAAGGATATGGTCAAATTTATGCGCTAAGGATCCCATTTTAAAGGGATTCAGTTTTCTTCAGCTGGGATGCAGCGTTTTGCTTTTAATTTTTGACGTCATAAAACAAACGAAAGCACATATTCAATAACGTGTTTCCAATAACAACCGTTCCCAAATCCCACGGCTTCAGATTTCGGGGTGACATATCTTATCGCGCGGCCGTCAGGCGTATCGCAAGCGAAATTACTTGTTTTACAACTCTGATTTGCCGGCGGCGACTACAAAGGTGGATATATCCATATAGGTAGATAGCTTATCGGAATTATCGACTATCTACAGTTTAAACGTTTGACGTTATGATGGTTGTAATTTTTCGTGTCGAACACAAATTTTGTTGATAAGTATAGGGTTGGCTCTATAAAGATGAACATTTTTGATTAAACTTTGCAAATTTCGTACCAGAGAATGATATGCTTTTTTGAAGCTGTTTCTTTTCGATTTCATGTTTTGTCCTATGATTTTGTTAGAGTTTTAGGGTAATTTTGCTGCTACGGAATCCTCGTAGAAGAATTTCATGTAACAATTAATTATAAAATTGAGTAAGTATATATAAGTATATTATGATGTGATGGTAATTTAAGTTCTTGCCGCTCAGTACTAGAGTGGAGGCACAGAGTGCACGAAGCGTAATCAATACTAAAGTTATAAATAAATAATAACAACCAGTTAAAAAATATTTTAAACTTGACTGCTATATATTAATAATATAATATATATAAAGATTATTAATATACTGTGTGTATGTGTGTGTCCATGTGTGTGGGTGTGTACCCTGTGTTGCAAGCGTATTACCGATGAGCGCTGAAACGCTTACACAGATTTGATAAAATTTGGTACAAGGATATAATTTACGTCCTAGAACGTTATAATGTCAGAAAACTGATTCAGTGTGACACTCAGTGTCCACGCGGACTAAGCCGCGGAGACTTCCTAGCAATTAACGTATTTTAACTAGATATATATATTACCTTGACACTTATATATACGTGCCTCTTTCTGCTACGCATGCAAACGCCAAAACCCTTAGAGTAAAAATCCAAAACGACACAAAAATAAAGCTCAAAACCGGCCGCGATTCAGTGTGAACCCTCAGACGACTCAGTCCGTTTCCCGGAGCGCCGTAAATCCGATTTGGACATGTGTACCCATGTAGGTAAACATTAGTTACGAGATAACGTTTTGTGCCGTCTGTTTGAAATGTATGGATTGTGAGGTTTCAACGAAAACTTTATCAATGTCTCCTGGACTGTATTGTGATTACTGTCTAACTCGCAGGATTATTCTATAACAAGTTTTCTAGTTATTTCAACTAATTAGTGTTCTTAAAAATCATGAAGATTGTGTTTTGTGTTCTGTGTTTTATGGAGGTAAGGGATCTTGGAAGTCGATCTCAAGCATGTGTGAAAGAGAGGGAAGTACATAGGAAGGACATAATTACGGTAGAGTGTTTACTGCATTTTATTGGGTTTTATAATAGATATTTATTTAGAATAAACGGAAAACACTTGCGTAAATATGTCGAATAGTTTCAAGTTAAATCTATGATAATATGCAAATCATAGATGAAATTTTGATGAAAGTATATCGGTGAGCCTAGCACGAACATTTTCGTGAGTGGAGCTGAATGGTATCGTTGACGAAGACAACATAAACTATCATTTTTTTAGTACCACTGTGGCACGGATAACTCATAGTTTCTATTGTACTAAGAGTCTTTTTCAAGAACCGTACCTATACCTACGTGATGAGACGCGCCTGCGTTTATATACCGTGTCGTTGTTTCTAGGGTTATCGAAAGTGATGTGTAAAATACACGTTATTCATAATACATTCTTAGAATATCAACATGGGAGGATATTATATGGAGCAGTTGAACAAAATAGAACAATTAAGTAAGTAAAAGTTTTAAGAGAAGAGATTAGGCAGTTTATATTTTTGCTGGGTCTATTAGACCAAACTAACCAAAAAGTTTTAACATATTAAATTTGTTTTAATATATTAAACATATTGATTGATTCCTAAGGTCAATAACTTAGGTACATTATATAATAATGGTATTTTTTTATTGTAAGTATTAGGATCTAGAAAGGATACCGGAAAAAACGGTTGTATGGCAAAGTTGCCATAGAAGTACTAACTAAATAATGATCTGTGATTCCTGTTTAACAGCTTTTTGTAGAATGAAATTGGAATTTCGACTTGTGTGGTTCAATTCAGAATAGGATGATTTTTTCGTTATCATATTGATAATTTATCATTCAATAGGGATTACTATAAATATCTTATTTCTTTTCCAAGACACTCTACAGATACTGATATCAGTTTTCCTGAACAGACAACAAGATTTGCTCTTAAGCTGTTTTTATCTTCAGATGCATCGTCGACGTCACATCGTGGCACTTTACAAACGACGCGAGATTTCGATTTAAAATGATCTTGTTAAAAATCAATTCTGATTTTGATGGATTTAGGCTGTTTATTAACAACCGCCTTCCAAAAAACGGAGGAGATTCTCAAGTCTATGCGTTTTTTTTTTAATTGTATCTTTTTACAGATTAGTCCGATTTTGAAAATTATTTTTTTCTTTGGTAGAGTACCTATACTTCCGAGGTAGTCCCATTTTAATTTCCTCAAATTCGGTCAAGCTGTTTTCGAGTTACAATCCATAACTGAATATAAACTATCTTGATGATGTCGTATTTGACGGTAAATGAAAATCGATTTCGTAAGTAGCACTAAAAAGGGTCAAAACATTTTTTTTATCAATTACTTAATTGGACTAACTTCAACACAAAATGTACTAATGTGAATAATTCCACAAAAAAAGTAGATTACTCCATACTAAACTGCGATTTAAAAATATACTATTAATGCTTTTGATATGCAGACAAATGCTTACTAAAAGCCCAGACACATAAACACAACTCACACATTCCGTGAGAGGACTGAGCCAAACAATTTTATGCCATCATCGGGATACGAATCGTAAGAGGCGAAGAAACCTGGCTAAGTACTAGGCCTCTTGTGCAAGAGATCATCATCATCATTGTCTTGGGGTGAAGAGCGCAGTACAGTGCCAAACAAAACTACAGTTTAATAAAGCTCTAGGTGGCCATACAGGTGTCATGTTGAGCAATCGTGGTGCTCACCCATAGGCGCACTAAAAATAGGAAAACCCGCGTTTCGAACGCAGGGTCACTACCAAAAAGGCCAATAGTCTGTCAAGTCAAAAAAAAACTTAATACATATCGGTTGTTTTTTAATTCCCTTTGGAATAACAAACAGAAACTTTTAATTCCGAAGAAATGTATACAACCTCGAGTATATGCCTCGGTTACAGTTATGCGTATTAAGAAATAAGGTTACCTCTAGCTGTATAGGTCTCCTGACTGTGCACTGGAGGTGGGGATGCCAGTCTCGGTTCCTGTCGACTGGCAGACGCCCCCCATAAGGACTGGCAGAGACCATTGCGTAAGGCCTCGCTTGCTGTTAACCCTGTGGACAAATGAAATTTAAAGAATAAGGACTTTCAATATTTATTAGTACTGCGCACACTTACTAACTAAGATTTATAGTTTGCCAAGTATTGATATACTGATATGCATAATTGTACCAGTGACCTAAAATATCTATATAATATATAAAAACACCATCCGAATATGAGAAAAATAAATTTAACATAGGTATAAATCTTGAACAAAATAAATTTGAACTGTTTTGTGTTTATCGCAAACTCCTTGGTTATAAAGTAGTGTATTATTTGCATCTTCATGTAGGAAGTGGGTTTAAACTAACGCACGAGTTTTTGTCGAGCTAAAAGGATTCAAAGTGAAATCAAATTCATTAATTTAGGCATCAAAGACGCACTTACGAACGTCAATTATTCATTATAATGTACTCTAAAGACTCTACCTAGGCGTTCCAAAATACATAGAGCCTACCGAGAAGAAGCGGCAAGAAACTCGGGGCCATTACTTTCTCTAATGTATAACTCATGATGAATTAACTATTAATAAAGACTACAAGTTAGTTATACCTACGCTACGTTTAGTTATATCATTTTTAAATACAAATAGAATAGATCGAAAAATAAATAGAGCTGCCTAGTGTAACGAAGCGTTACATGTTTACGTATAGTTACTACAATATAACTTACGAGTATTATCTTAAAACATAGAAACTAAAATAAATATATTTACGTATTAATTAAACTATTCAGTAATATATTAAGTGTTAATATTGTTGAATATCCGAACGCAACAACGGCGGGGCATGACAAGAGGAAAGGGGTCGGGCAGAGACAGGGGTCTGCGCTTGCGCCGCTCGCCCGCCACTCGCGAGTCGAAGCTAGGCTGATAATTGAACCGGTTCACGCCTGTCTTGCGTTCTAGCGGACAAGCGCGACTAACCAACATTTTCATTATCATTATTCTTTAAGTCGATACCAATAAAATACTGTTTGCAGTGCTATATAAAACGGGTGAAAGTGATTTCCGATCTAGGAAACACTGCACGGCTTGAAACCATCCACAATTTAGGTGGTCGCTTTTGAAACCACCACTTGTTTTTGAGCCTCGCTTAATTACCGAGTGCCGAGGACGGAAGAAACCATCTCCTGTGCAATTTCTAAGCTGCCTACAGTACCACCACTCCGAAGCATCCCACCACCTTCGGCCGGACCACGTCATAGGGAAATGCGGTACAGCAGAAGTAGAAACAGAGACGAATCTTCAGCTCAAACCACTACGACCTTATAAATTTTTATGTGCCGCCGCCTGAGCTAGTTGCAAAATTTAACTTCATAATATGTATTTAATGAAAATCTACCGTATACATTCTGTTCCTTAGTTTCATTTATTTGCTACCATACTAGGTAGGGCAAAGCTAAGGACGGCATAGCGGTACACTAGTCACCTTTTAAAGATACAGCAAGTGACCAAACATGATGGTGTCCCCGGCTAACGTATCAGCCTGGCTATTCAACGAGGTAACGTTGCCACTTATTTGGGCATCTTACCCGTTGACTGTGTGTTAATGTCTAACATTTTTAAGATAATGTATCAAAGGTCGCACGGCCAGACACAATAGAAATTTCATTGTTATAATGACATCGACCCTTGAAGGGTTAAAGTTTAGATATTGTGAACGTAATATTTATGTAGGTTTATTTTAGCATACTTCTTCAGTTTTTGTATCTACAATCACAATTTTTATTTTATTTATCTTATTTGTATAAAAGAAATATCTAAAGAAATATTTGACCAACGAGAATGATCCTTCATACGTCGTATCTACCAGAACCGCGCCTGACTGGATTAACGATAAACACTTATCAAAACACATGTATTAATGTAATCACTGCTTTTTTACAAGATAATATAATTATCTACCTAATATAACGTTGAAATTAAAGATATCAAACAGACGAAATTTAACAATATTTTCAATTGATATCCGCTCTTGGAATATAATATTATGATGCTAATTCAGTTCCCCCCTTATTTCTTTAAAATTTCTCTACATACGCGTCCTCAATCTGACTAAAGGATAAGATCAATACACTCTCTATTACATGAGAATGGTGAAAGCGTCAACGCGTCACGCTTCGACATACAAACTATGAGTTATCTGTGTCAAGTTAGCCTAGATAAATAACAGTTTGTGCACGTCAACAACACGTTACGTTACAATTACGCAGTTATTCGTGCTAGGCCCACTACTGATTCTCTCTAACCATTTACAATCTTTTTATATATATAAGGGTCAGTTTTCTAAATCGTTGCACAGAGTACTAAAGTTACGTAACATACTACGTTTTAATTTGAACTCCTTTTATAATTTCCCTATTTCTTACCAACAATATTCTGCGGCTCGGATCTTATAAGCATTAAATAATAAAAATATTATTCATAATTGACTATACAAGCCAGGACGTTTTTGATATTATACGTAGACGTAGACGTTTTTGATGTTTTTATATTATATATAAATATACTTATATATTATTTATATATTATATCTACTATATAAAAATAAGTCGGGTTTTCCTTCCTGACGCTATAACTCCAGAACGCACGAACCGATTTCCACGGTTTTGCATTCGTTGGAAAGGTCTCGGGCTCCGTGAGGTTTATAGTAAAGAAAATTCAGGAAAAATTTAAAAAGAAAAGCGGGATAATCTTTTTTCATATACAGCGCCATCTCTGATACATAGCATGTACTACAAACCAATATTTTAAGTAGATGGCGCCAAACAAAATGTTACATAAAACGAAGCCATCTGGTGGCGAAACGGAGTTCGCAGGCTTTGCTAGTTATATTTATATATATATTTAATTCAAAATGTATGATTCGCAAACCCGCGCTGGGCCCACGTATTGATTGTGGTCCATAATCTTCTCTCTGAGCGAAATGTCCGTGCCTGTGCACTTATTCGCACTGACTTACAATCATACATAATATTGATAAAGTTATAGCAATTTCAAAATTAAGTTTTTCCGTTATTGAATTGTTTTAAGAGTTAAATTACACTGCTGTCAGAATAAATCCCGTTTAACTTTTGACGTGGAGAAATCAGCACGCGACTCTTATAATTTTGTATTAAGTTATAAGGGAAAGCGATGATTCGGGATGAGGGAGTCAGGAAACAAGGGAATGAAAAATGCTATTATACATAATTATTATAATTTACGAATAAGTATGATCATAGTTAAGCACGCTGAGGAAAATGTGAAAGTATTTCAGCTGATGGGATCAATGTGTTTTACTCGTTCACACAATAACGATTGAACGGCTATAATTGAAATCTTAAACATAGATAGATGATTTCCTGGACACTAGCTCGAGACTCAAATTTTTCATTAGAGGCTAGTCGCAGCGAAGTAAAAAAAGTCAAAAGTAGTATTATTTTGCGCGAGCGGAAACGCGTGGTCAGCTATTGTTTACGCGCTTACGTTTTTAAAGATTAAATATGCTTAGTATTTTACTTTAAATGGTTGCCCACTCCTATTTTAAGGGGAAATGTCTGATGGTAATATCACTGATACCAGGAGAAAATGTTCGAGAAGAGTTCTACTACCTATATGTCCCTTATTAGGAACGAGTCCATGACCAAGCATTTGTGTGCGAGTATGTATTTGTTGATACCTCTTTTAGTGACCCTGCTTCTTACGGGGTCAATTGTCAATTACGATATCATCAAGATATCATTTGATGAAATTTTATTGGAACTACTCGGAAGTATACTCTACCAAACAGAAAAGAATTATAAAAATCGGACGCCTTTTAAAAAAGTTATGCGTGTTCGTACATAAAAAAAAATTACACGTCGACTTGAGAACCTCCTTTTGGAAGTCGGATGAAAAACGCTTCAGCTCCTCTCTCGTCCCAAGAAGCATCTCAAGGCAGGAAGCGATGTCACAATTGGCGTCGTCGTCAATTCGACCCGCGGCCGGACGTCGGTCATTGATTCCTCGCGCTGGCGCCGTTCGGCCGCCTTTTGTTTTTAACTCATCCACTTTGTTTAGTGACTCATTGATGTTGTAGATTACTTAAAGATCATTTCATTGATGAAAAAGTTCGCTATTTGAAAAACATCTCACAATAGCATCATCAAATTAATCCTTCGAACTCGGAAGAAACAAAAGCTTCCAATTTGTTAGATTAGAAGCATACTTGGACTATTGATGGCATACTAATTATGGTATTAGAATATTAAAATTATTTGGACTTGTATACACCGCCAAGTAAATTTTGGTAGTATTTTCGTGCAGCCACCTATTGACTACATGAATAAGGGTTTTCCATAAGCTGGATGCATATTATACTCTATTTCAGATTACAAATGAGAGAACTTTCTTAGGACTACGCATGCTTCATCTTCGGGTTTGATTGCATTTCAAAGAGCCAAGAGAAATTATCTACCAAGAAGGCTTTGGTTATTACAAAAGTGTGGTTTCGAACTACTTCCGTCTACAAATTTTTAGAAGTAAAGGTCTACGTCGTTGGTCTACTTCAATCAGTTACTGATTTGACATGTTTGATATTATACAGTACATTACTTACTGCCTATTGAAATGCCGGCCCACCTTCAACTCTGTAAATTTAGTCTGAAAAATAAGTATTATATAGACCGGTAATTTGGATTGTTATACGTCGTTTAGAGTTTAAATGCGGACCTTTTTGGATTTCGTTTATCAGAGACATTGTAAACTTACTCCTAAATGGGCGATCCTATTAACTTATACCGCTTGCTCAGTGAATCATCAAGCTCATAGTCTACAGTATCAAAAATAGATGTTTCGGCGTATGACGGTTTCGCCATTTGTGGTAATTGGGTGGAGCTCCACAAATTGATCGGCCTTGGAATCTATTTTTGGGCTTTGGTTCCCCAATCAAGTTGTATTTTATGTGTGTTTTTATTAAGCTTGGTTACAAAGCGTCATTGTTTTAATCTCCATTCACAACAGTGAAAATATGAATGATATCCCCATATGACATATGCCTGGATGGAGGCCAACTCCGAAAAAAGAAATACTAAGTTTCGATTGACGGATTTCGCGTTTTCTACTGCGAAAGTGAAAAGGCACAAATACTGTCATGAGTGTTAAAATGTTTGACAGGTTAGAATGATTACTGTTTAATGTTAAAGGTTAAAATGATGATATATTCAATTTTAGCATCATAGTGTGTAATTATTTGTAGGCTATGCTTGGGACTTATACGTGATCGAATCAGAAATGAGGAGATCCATAGACGAACTAAAGCACCGACATAGCCCAGAAGATGAGCCGGTTAAAGTGGCAGTGGGCAGGACACATAGCACGCAGAACAGATGGCCGATGGGGCCGGAAGGTACTAGAGTGAAGACCACGGACCGGCAAGCGCAGCGTAGGTCGTCCACCGACAAGGTGAACTGACGACCTGATAAAGGTAACAGGACGACTTTGGATGCAGGTCGCTCCCAGCTGGTCCTTTAAGAAATTTGTGGGGGAAGCCTTTGTTCAGCAGTAGAAGTCCTACGGCTGAGATGATGATGATGAATGTTTAATTTGTAGAAGTTTGATTCTGTCTAGGTAAGTAGGTGCGTAAATCATTTTTATTATTACTTTTAGTAATTGAATAGTACTCATAATAGTAACATTATTAGAACTTAATATACAACATAATAACATGTCCAACATGCTCAAAATATAACAATTGATACACAGTTTATATGTAAATGTTTTTTTTCATATAGTACAGAAATTAATAGACACTAGTAATAAAACACACTACGTAGGTAAATACAAGTAAACTAATCACCATGACGAAACCTGTCATTACATTTCATCAGCCTTGACTGAGTTTGTGCTTCTTCACTTTCACAGGACAAAACGCGAAATCCGTCAAATGAAACTTCCTAGTTCATGTTTGGCCAATAACACAATAGATTTCATGGAATTCAACCACTTTTCTAGGAATTACGACATGTATGGTTAATACGGTGTAGCGATTTACCACCAACGCAATTGTCGCTCAGCGATGATGCTCAGGTATGCAAACTCACTAGACCTAGAATGACGACTGGCTGAAACGGGTAGTGGCAGAAATACACACTTGGGTCATTTGAGATAGGTTTTCAATCCTGAAGCTATAGCCTAGCTACTAGTAGAAATAGCTGTACCATGGCCACAAAACTTCATAGCCTTCTATAATGTGCTTAATAATGCCTCATCAACATCATCCTCTCAGCCGTAGGACATCCACTGCTGAACATAAGTCTTCCGAAAGTATTCCAAAAATTTTTTAATAATGCCTAACCTAAAGTCATTTGTAATAGCCACTTTTTCTACAAGCCTTATCCTTAAAAACATTACAATCATTGTACTGATTACATCCGGGAACATAGGTGTATTCATCTAAGTCAAAGAAGCCATCATCAAAATACAACCGCCAAATTCTAACAAATTCAACAAACCGACGTCAATCTTCTTTAGTTATCCAAGTGTGATCATGTACTTGTATATAATTATGTTCATTTATGCATCCACAGCTGACTCGTGTCGTGTCATTTACCATTTGCCGTCCTGGCGCCATCGAATCGCTGTCTTCCTGAGTGTGCTCTCGTTGCACTGATTGTTTTTGTCGCAATTGTCCTATCATCACCCTTTTCCTGCTCTATTGTTACTTATTCTGTGTCTAGATTAAAGTTTGACCACAGCACGGTCATGGCTGCAGCAATACTTATGATACGGATCTCTGTCTTTTGTAATCTACTATAGCTCAAGAGAAAGTATTATGCTTATGACTATAGTAAAGTAATTAAACTGAAGACTGAAGTGGCCAGAATGCTGACAGTATTCCCACGTGGGAATGCCACTGCAGTTTTTTTTACCCAAAGTGCCAGGTTCCCAGTCACCCGTGGCCTCAACATCAAATAAAAACTGGTTTATTTATTGAAAAAAAGGTTTTTTTCTTCAAACACTGGATAGGTAATATAAATAGAAACATAATCGTTTGTCAAACGATACGTAACAAAATGTAAAATCTACATATATATAATTTACTCTATGATGTAAAATTTGTGAAGTTATTAAAAGTCTAAGTATAAAATTAAGTTTGTCAGATGTCATTGTCGAATTATCGATTTAATAAATGGACCATTTGCTAAATATGTTGTTGTGAAATGATTATATTTTTTGCAAATGTTGGTTGTGAACCGAAACTTTATAAATTACTATCGGCTCTCCGCGGTTTCACTAGCGCAGTGATGATTGAAGATGACGGTGAATCAAATTTAGCCTATGTTACTCAGGGTGAATGTAGCTGAAATTGGCACTGTGTTTTTGAGCTTATTCATTACAAACATACACACACACAAAACACCAATTTTTCCTCTTTATAATATTAGTGTAAGAAGGGTCGGTGAAATGACAGGATACCAGTGTACCCAGCACTCATTGCAAAATAGTACTAGCCGTTAGTAGTTCAATTTATACATACAATTACTTGTTATAACCGACTGACTGATACATTACCGCGGAGTGTACACCGACGGGCTAAAATCTTGAAAATTTTACGCCTTTGTGTTATTAGCTAAGGAAGGATTTTTGTAAATATCACCCCTCAGAGGTAGAATTCAATTTATTTCTTTGGTTTCGTATGTCAATATACGAGTACATACTACGAATAGTGCGATTAAACTGTCGGCGGTTCAGCTACTTCAAAATTATCAGGAAAGGTTAAGGCTTTTAACTTCTTGATAGTTTGCGGTCTAAATATTGGAAGAATAATAATTTAAAGGTTATTATATAAGCATGAGTTCAAATTTCCTCCCTGTACAGATTGGAATACTAGTTATGAAACACGAAATATAAAAAAAAAACACTTATACATAATAGGTACATAGTCACAATTAGAGAGGTCTCTAATATCGGACTATCTTGGCTACGGAGCACAACTAGATGTAACCCGACTTACCTGACACGCACATGGCCATATAGGTATTTTGTATCAAGAGTCAAGCAAATACAAATCCCATTGTTATTAATTTAAGGGTGCAAATTACACTATTACCTTTCAGGCCAATAGAAAGTCTGATAGCACCAGCCGTGCGATTCTCTAATGATTCGTCGACGAGCTCACCGATGTCAA
Source organism: Selenia dentaria (assembly GCA_917880725.1). Taxonomy (NCBI): domain Eukaryota; kingdom Metazoa; phylum Arthropoda; class Insecta; order Lepidoptera; family Geometridae; genus Selenia; species Selenia dentaria. Next base: position 7,150,469 of record OU862882.1, on the reverse strand, counting down.
CTACTTTATGAGATATCGCCCTTGTACACAAGGTTGTTTTTCCAACGTTTCTTGTTATCTCGTCATTTGTTTCACGGATGTTGTCAAAGATGCAACGATGTTTGCTCTTAGGGAATCGCACGACTGGTCACATAGCATCGAGCTAGCTAAGCTACCGTAACGACACAGACTGGAAATTTACCATATTCGCGGTCAGCCTCGTAACGGGCCGCGCTATCCTAAAATCCAACACTGTGGCGTCTTAACAACTGACGTTACAGTAGCTAACGTATCCTATACTAGCTGCGCCCCGCGGTTTCACCCGCGTGATGATGAATGATGAAAATTATCATTGTATGTGCTTCCCCGGGGATATTGTCTATAGGTAACCTTTCCTTTGATTTCCATTCTTTCAGCTGTTTAAGCGTGAGCAAACAGAAAGAGGGACAGGTAGTTTTTTCTTCTAAAATAAGTAGCTTAAGTTACTCCTTGTAACATCAGCTATCTGCCAGTTAAAGTCCCGTTCAAATTAGTCCAGCCATTCCAGAGATTAGCCGGAACAAACAGACAGGCAGACACTTTAAAATTTATTTTTATGTAAGTACAGTATATTATTTTATACTTTCGTATGCATTTAGTGAAAAGCTGTTAATTTGGAATTACAAACGGACACTTCTATTCTATTTATCTGTATAGATATGTATCTATACAGATAAATAGAATAGAAGATTTAACATAAAACAATTGAATTCACAAACTATATCATTTATTGTCATGCAATTATGACATAGTAAATTAGCAGTTTGTGCAACGAAGCGTGACACATTATTCAATTTGATTACAATACAAATGTTTATATGAAAAACGGATGATAACAGATTAGATAGTTTGATGTTTTATACCACGAATAGTTCTTGTTCACAACATCAAACAAACAAAAGGATAAGCGCTCACGTGCAAAGATTATGTCATAGTTACTGTTTGAAGACAAGACACAGGATAAGGGTGATAAGAGCTGGCAGAGACAAGGGCAATCAGTGTGGCCATTACTACTGGTAGATATTCTGTGACCCCCAAAGGAAGAGGACGATTCTATGGCGCCATGAAGGCAAATTAGGTCTATTTATTATAGTATGACCATACCTAATATCAAGTGCGAGGGGGCTAAGGGTCTTCCGTATACCGTATGCTTAGAGTTTAAAACAGATAATAATTAATATTAACTCGTCCGCATCAGGACAAAAAATAACAATAGATTTATGAATGAAACTTGCCTGGAATGAGAGTTGCTGATTCGGACGGGTTAATACATATCAACAAGTACAATTTGAAAAATTTGAAACCGACTTCCATTCTATTCGGTTATTGGAGTGAACTCAAAAACTACTTGAACGAAATTGATGATGTCTAAATGCCAAACCACACGGGAAGCACCAGCTTTCAATCGAAAAAAGAATTTCGAGAATCGGTCCACCCAGTCGAAACATAAAAAAACATACAGTTGAATTGAATACCTCCTCCTTTTTGGAAGTCGGTGTATAAAGGGACCGTTACAAGAATCGAATGTTCCGATGTAGTCTCGACAGAACAATTGGTTAAAAAATTAAGTTTTCTTTTACCTTAATTTTAACTTGATTTCTTGACAAAATGGCAGTAGTAGCTTTTGACGAATCGAATATTTTTTTGCCTTCGGTGATTTTTGAATGGATGTCCCTCCCCCCCTCATAAATTACCTTTCTTAAAAAGGGGGGAAGTTTCCTGCGGCGCTATTTACGGACCAACTTCGATAAAATTTGGTACTTACACACATTAGGTACCTTGACTTTAAAGATGACATTTTGAATATAAGCTTATGGTCAAGTGGTTACCGAGATAATAGATTGTGGTTAATATTTAACAAGAACATTTGGTACAGTCTATAGATATCACAGACTTCGAAAAATTGCCGCTGGTAAGAATGTGCTCGCAAGGTCTAATGTTAGTCTACTGACTTTGACTTTGACTTTGAGGCACGTCTAAGTAACAATAATAACTTATTATTTTAATTATCAGACTGCACTTTCTTCGGGCCGAGTGGAAATAGCGCCGAGAGGGTGCTGAGCCAGTTCAAAAACTGTAGGAAACAGTAGAGAGTTGTAGACACGTCAAGTCAATGTTTTAAATGGTTCAATTACTATCTTATAGATAGGTTTTGGTTAGGAATAAATTGGCACATGATTGCTCTCTGCAGGCGCCGCCGTCGTTTGGCGCCCGCTCTCGTAGCGTCCGGCGCTCCCCTCTCAACGGTACAATAACGCAATTGGTACTCATCATGAGAGGAGATTGCTTGATAAATGCAGATCTATCAGACAAATTGAAAGTAAGAACCTTTAGTTTGCAGAGAGGCATTATATTATACATAATAATCAAAATAAACAATATTTTTTACTTTACACACTCACACCCCCTCACTAGGTTTATCTGTGCTGTGGGAACACACAAACACACATCACTACATCCAAGACAAGAGAACAAACCTTTTTCTCATCACAAAAATGGTTGGTCCAGCTAAGGATCGACTTGGACCCCGCGCTTCTAAGACATCGTCACTACTAACTGAGCTATCGGAGCCGCCGATGATTGATTGATGATGACATCTTCTGGGTGAAATCACAATAAAGGTATAATATTGGCCTAAGATATACAGCGTGTAATAAATAGCTTGCAAGCAATTGGCACCTCTAACTACTGCGTCCCAGGAATAAAAGTTATGAGTAACCAAAGTTTTTCTAAATACTCAGAGGTTCATTTCTAAAAAAATGGTCACCACGGAAATGACGTCCAGAACGTAGACTGGGGATACAAGGGGCCTAAGCGGGGCCTTAGCTGGGGTGCGGCTTGGGGAGAGGGCGCATGCAGGATAGGATAATGAATAGGTGGCGTTGGGATTCCAGAGCGTATTGTACATCGAACTCCAAAAATAGTCATGTTTAATAGGGATGTTCAAGAAAACTCCGGATATTTTTTTAACTTTGTATGAAACAAAATTATGACCGATTTAAATCTGATACTTTCCCATGTGAATCCTGACTTGATACATAATATGCTACCCGTTTCCGTATTACTACACCTTTTTGTAACACGCTGTATACAGAATAGCTGCATGAAAACAGTTCATCCAATAAAAATGTGACTGATAAGAACATGTAAGATATCTGATAAATCTCAGATTTTATAAATATTCCATTTATATATTTATAAATTTACCATTACGAACCTTAACGGTAAAGGATTAGAGCACATTTTGTTTCCGTTGTTATTTTCATTTTCTTTAAAAATGACCACAATGTAATCATATAATCCATCACAGTTGGATTTATAAATATCAAAGTCAATGTTATTTTGTGACTCACTGTCGATATTCGAGGTGGTGATGGAAAAACTTCACGTGTCACATAAATATTGTAAGGCATGTATTTCTGAGCTACACTATATATAAATATAGTTACATATACATATATACTACCCTACTGCCTACTACTACCCTACCCTACTACTTTGAAAATAGGAAGTGGGTCCCAAATTAATAGGGTGGCGATAATGGCAGTAAAGTAAAAATAGTAAAAAATGGGTAACAGTAGGGTTGATACATATGATAAAATTTTACAGTCTACATATTTTATGGTATTTACGGTCGTACCGGTTAACTTTAAATGTCTCAGCATAACTAATCAAAAATTTAAAAAATCAATCAACCACTTTCTTTTTAAATATCTTTGGGCCATTTATCAGCTCCGAACTTCCTTTTCTCTTCTATATTCCCCTAAACGTAGTGCGTATTCTCTTAGGGTCAGAAAATCCTCTATCTTAAAAATCAAAATCGTTTCTCTCAGGAATTAATCCTCTCTCCTCCCAATCAAAAATTGTCTGTTCCAACGTCTTCTGTGTCATTCCATCTTTTTATTTTTATTTTTTAAAATTTCCCATATTGCTGGTTAGTATCAAAACAGTTTTAATATAAAATACAAATAGGGATTTATGAAATGAGATATGATGTAATATGACATTATATTACATTATTATACAAAGACTAAGAGAGGTATAACGAACCTTATACGGCAAAAAATATCCGCCATAAATGGTTAAAAATTATTTCAAGAGACAGACGTGTTAGAAAAAAGCAATTACATTTTAATGTCCATCCCTGTTCATAAAGTGAGTTCCGAAAGGATATTTTCTTTAGTAGCTGCACAGTGGACTAAAGAACGTAATTCTAAGCGTCAGCCTGTTGCAAAATAAGGAAGTTTTAGAGGCTTTAATCTATAAGACTATCGCTTATTTATTTTATTTGTTACAACAATAAGCTTCATTCCTAAAAATTGTTTCGTTCACATCACTAAGTACTTGGAATCAGTGGGCTTTGTACGAAACTAAAATTAAATAAGTGAAACATAATCATATCGTTGATATAACAGTACAAGCTACCATTTATTTACAACTGGGTTGGTACTGATAATATAATAATAATAATTTCATAACATCGTGCTGGGCCCCCTCGAGGCCTATTACCAAAAACGAACTACAAAGTTTCGTTTGACGGATTTCACGATCTCTACTGTGAAAGTGATCAAGCAAAAATACAGTCAAGGACGATGAAATGCAATGGCAGATAAAGTGATAAGTGTTTTATGTAAATTTAATGATGATATATCAAATCTAAACATCATAATATGTAATTGAATTAAGTTTAATTCTGTGTAAGTGCGTAAACCATATTTAATATTCGTTTTTAGAAATTGAGTGGTACCAGCATATATAAGTGGCATGTCAAAACATACCACTTATATAGAACATATACAACATATAACGAGTAAATATTTGCATGCTTGAATTCTAACAATTTCTGCACAGAAATACGAGTGAATATTTTGTTCATAGTAGATCAAGGTCAATCAGCAACTGCCTTTTATAAATCATTATGAAAAAAAATTGTCATTACATTTCATCACCCTTATACCTGTATATATGCTTTTTCACTTTCACAGTAGAAATTGTGAAATCCGTCAAACAAAACTTCGTAGTTCGTTTTTGGTAGTATAGGACCTAGGCTGATTTAGAATTAAGGCGGTACTCTAGAATTATGAAAATGATTTGGCGTTTTGGACTTCGCCGCAGTCGGGAAATTTCACTAGTATGTGCCCAGTGACACTCACACCATCAAGACGAATCTAATGACGTATCATTTATCAAAATCGGTTGAGCCGTTGAGTAGTTACGTGCGGACATAGGAACGGACATACACACATACAGGTCAAACACTACTTCTCCTTTTGGGCTTCACCGGGTAAAACGACGTAGATACCGTATATCTTCTATCTGTTAAGGCACGGTCCAATCCTAATTTTAAAATAATTTACGATGCTTTACATAAAGTTGAGAATTGCTTACCAGAATGGACGATGTAATGCGAAAATTCAATTGAATACGTGCTAATACTTTTATATTTATTTCGTACAATCAAATAATTAAATTTTAATGATAAAGGAATCCATAGTTCACTAGTAAATTTCATTGGGAATTCGAGTATGATACATTCATTGAAATATATTTGCCCGTAATTGAATAAAAATGCTTTTCCCACGAAGCAAGTAAGAAAAATTGCTAAATTTAGGGAATGTTGCCGATTTTTTCTATAGAGCCAAGTTTGCTCAACTTTTTTTCGAACGAATTTCGAACTAGGCTTAAGCGTCGAAAACTGAGTTTTCACGAAGTCGATTCATGAAATTTGGAACTCATTTCGCCTTAAACAGAGAACCGAAATCGGAAAAACATCAACTAGTAAATAAAAAAAAACTAACAAGTACCTAAATAAAATATTCATAATAATTTATCGAATCAGGCGTTATTTTGCGGAAATCCATTATCAAAAACTTACTGACTCTTAACTATAGGAACACCGAAGATATGCTCCGCTTTAACAATTAGTTAAATGGCTGAATGTTAAAAAGCATTAATATGATTTATTTAGTAGTCAACTAAACATTGTCTAAAGAACACTAAACTACTTACTAACAATAAACAACTCATATCAGGGTAAATTATCTAGAAACTCGGAAGTCAACTAGCTCTCACAAACACAGGGAATCCTACTGTGGGAGCTAGGGCGGCCATAATTTAAGTGTAAATGTCTTCGATCATATATAAGGTTTATATTTATGATCTTATATATGATCGGAGATAAATGTAATATAAAATGTATTATTTAATTCAATAAATAACTAGAATTTTGTGATTGATTATTATAAGATGTGCCTGATAACAATTAAAAACGATAGTTAAAGAAATTTTTAGTGACATTCCGCTGGAAAAATATGTATACTTCCTATTTGCAGTTTATACGGGAGGGAGGGTGGTGCACACCGCAACTCGGCCATAAGCATTTTTCCCAGCGGAAGTGTCACTAAATACTTCTTTTAATGCCGTTTTTAAATTCAAAATAACGATCACACATCGAAAGAAACATTATAGTATAGGTAAGAATAACGGCCACAAACAGAAGTAATTCAATCGATAATACGCGACCACCAACATAGGTCCTTTATCGGCAAAGGATGCCGCATCACATCAATTGACCAATGTCAAAAGACAATACTTCATTATTGAGTAGTACTTAATACGTAAACAGTTTAGAGGCAGTTGCTCATCTGTCGATAGTGAGACTCTCACGCACACACTGACGCGGCTTTAACGCAATGCATAGCTAGGATAGCCGTACATGTTTCAAAAGCATGTACCTACTCGTACTTTGCGATTTGTACATTTGAATTTGAAAATTGTAACGAATAATACATTAAAACCTATTCTACAAATATAAACTCATCACATCACAAAAAATGTAAATGTTTTCGTACATTTATTGTATCGTTTGAAATGTTGTTAATTCAGGCACGAATTGGCCACCTATATACAGAGTAAAGTAAATATTTCAACTCAAGTTGTATATTGCTATTTTCTATACATTTTAAGGAAGGAAAACTGTTGTCAATAATATACGAATTTTGACTACCATCTCATTATTAGAGAACATTGATAGTCCTACGCTGAACATCAATGTTTCAAAACCATAATAACCCCTGTGACATCGGTGATGTTCTGTCACTGTTAGTAAGTAAATTGTCATACTGATCGCTGTAGTTATCAATGGGAACGAGTCCATTCATTCATTCGTTATAATTAGCAGACGTACTTGAAATCAGTCGAAGAGTACTAACACAGTTGTGAATGAAAGGGATAAAGTAGGTGTGGATGTTTTATTTTTCATCTTCTGCTATCGTCATAATATTTAAACATTAGCTTCGAAATTAGAGAAAACCGATCGCCTTTTTTCATATTTTTTTTTGTGGTGTTGTGATGACTTTATATTAAAATATTATTTATAAATCCTCAAGGGCGTGTACATAGTTTACTGTAGCAGGTATATTTCGTATACCTATGTACAGATGGATGCAGCAGAAAGTCACATTTTCTATGAAAATATGCAACAGTCAAATCATTCTCGTAGTCGTTCCGTCTTTTATACTCGTACTGTGAGTACCAGTAGCTCATGATTACCGTTCATGTTTTGTTCCAAAGAATTTTGAAATAACCCAACATAAAAAAAGATTTCATTATTCTTTTAATAACAATTTGATATAATATAAAAACAAATAATGAAATAATATACTAATAGTACTGTTTACGTAGGGGAGGCCTATGTTGTGGGGGAGGCATATGTTAAGCAGTGGACGTCCTACGGCTGAGATGATGATGACTGTTTATGATATTACCATGCTCGTATATATCCAGAATATGGGGCATATTAGAAATATACAACACCCACATTTTGCCATTATATCATAAACATAGCAAAACACAACGAATTAATTGAATCTCTAAAGTTTCAAACCATTTAATCCCCGTATCTTGTTACCAGTATGGGTGGTCACTTGGACAGTGTACCATTATTACAAGCCTGAGTGCTCAAGAGTGCGAACCACACGATTGACTGTAACATTATATTTCTCTATATCTAATTGAGCGGAAACGTATCTTGAGATCTTGGTTGGTCTCGCAAAAATGACTTTAGAAACACAAACTGTTTTTGAAAAAGAGTAGGCACCAAGAAATGCTAGATCAGAATCCTATTTGAGGTAAAAATTGTGTTTCAATGAGCAAAATTACAGTTTTGATATTTTATCGTGTTAAACTACAGTTCTAATGCAAGTTCTTTAACTTCTATAAGTTTAATTAAGTAAAACAGATTTAGTAATTAGTATTCCTGTTAACAGAGTATGATCCAATGGATGATAATATGATTTATATAAAAGGACCAATATTAATCCATTAACACAGTTAATATTCTAAAATGATTATATTGATAACAAACTCCTTTTCTGTTTGTTTGTATATATTATATTTTACTAGTATTTAAACTAAAGAATCAAAAGACATTTTACAAGACATTTTTACGTTTTCTATAGGTTTAGGTTAATATATAAAGTATTTGTCTTTTACGGTTTTCTAATGTGAGATTATAGTGCAATGATATTTGCATGTGTGTGTGTTAACCAGAATTGGTTCATTACCATTTATTAACATGTTATCACCTTAACCGTTTCTCTTTGTTATCATTTTGAATCATCAAACACAATTCAGCAGTCATCAACTTGATATAGAGCATTAAATTAAAGCAATTCTTTTGAATTTCAAATTGAGATGCATAAAGGAATGTTCATTGCTGAGAATTCTTATCGTTGGTGACACGCCGTCTACCATCCGTGCCTTATCAGTGCCTTACAATATACCACTGTCTCCTACAAAGATTCCTTCATTTTTAATTAGAAACCATATGGCTTTGCATACTGCTATACTATCTGTGACTGGGTCACGCTAGGTCACGCCTTCCTGACCAACAGATTATTTTAAATTTGCAGAATTTCGATATAAAGCCCGTTTGACGATAACAAAGTTGCTTAATTAGGTATGCTGGTTCTAGGAAAAGGAAACTGATTAGTAGAGCTATTTTTTTGTATTGTTAATTTTATTTTGGTTATATGTAGCAATGACGCAGGTATACGTTAAATTAATAATTCGGTCAACAATGAATAATTTTAATATAACAGTACAACTCGAAGCTAAACAAAAGGAAATGCTAAAACATCAACTTTAATAAACAACACTAACCTTTAAGCTGGTTAAAACAAATTTTACTTAAGAAAGTCAGCTTTAACTATAAACCTGCTTTTAGTTGGGCAAACTATTCAAGAACTTTTATGCGTAGTTCGAAAAAACCAAAAGAACTAGACATTGGACGGGTTAAACACCAGACAATTGCTTAAATTACAGTCATTTTTATAAAACTTTACCAAAAAGTGTGAAATGACTTGTTGAAGTCGGTACCATGATAGTTCAAAAGTAGGTACCTTTTATCACAATATGGTGCGCATGGTACCGACTTCGACAAGATATTTCACACTTTTTGGTATTGAAGACGGTTCCATTATTGGTAAAAAAAAAATTCAGCTTTTTAGTGACTCTTGCTACTTACGGAATCGATTGTCATTCACCGTCAATGATGGTATCATCAAGATAGGCGGAGCAATTTTTAGTTAATGGAGTGTAACTGAAAAATTGCTTCACTGAATTTGATGAAATTGTAATGGGACCACCTCGGAAGTATACTCTACCAAACAAAAACAGAATTTTAAGAATCGGTCCACAAATGGGGGAGATATCGATTAACATACACATAAAAAAATACATACACGAACATATAACCGCCTCCTTTTTTGAAGTCGGTTAGTTATGTTTTTTTTGCAAAGCTATACTGTAACCTCGGACCATATGCTTAAAAATAAATAAAACCAGAGTAACTGCAGTTTGTTTATATTTATTAAACTATTCTGTTAACCGGCAACACACTCACGTTAGGGATCGAATACGTCGACCCGGTAAGTAATAGTTTAATATGTGTCAAACTACAAGAATTTCAATACAAATATTGTTTATATTTTTTCTTTTAATACAACATTTACATGAAACCAGCGTCCAGAGGCCGTAGCACTAACAATTTTCGAAAAAGTGTTTGTCTCGTAAACGTCAACTGTGTGGACGTTTCGTTGTTAGTCCTTCGTCTACCTGAAGCTCCGCACCGTATTCAGTAGGCTATTACCATCATGTCACAGAAGAGGAAAGATAATGGGTTTGGGAGAATTGTCCTGTTACGTGCGGTCAAAGATTTTTTTTATACGATAAAGTGACAAGGCGGGAAAGTCGCGTGCCTTATGTTAAGTACGACGCTTGTCCAAGTAAGTTGCAGTACCATCCAGAGCTTAGAACTGATTTCGTAGTTCGTCACCCCGAGAAATTGGATTTCGAGTCTCTATTGCCCAGTTATTTTACTTGCTACGGTACACACTCTCACAGTACTGTTTAAGCACTATTGCTAGCAGCAAAATATCTGGCACTGTGGCGATACCAAACATGTCTCTCAGTTTATCTATGAAAATCTAATGTATGTCAAGAAAAACATTAACAGTTTTGAAAAAAGGAGTGATGCTCATTCCATCAACACGCGGTATAAGCATAAGTTATCCGTACATGTAACGAGTCTCCACAGAATAAGTCCTTCTTTTATGGGACGATTATATAATAAAGTTCCAAATGTTATCCGAGATTTGTCTATTAATAAGTTAAAATTACTATTAATACTAAACTCTGTCAAAAAGGTTATTACAAAATTTCGGATTACTTGGAGGATAACACAGCTTGGTACTGATCATTTCAGGATCTACCTACTCGTGTATTACCATGTCAAAGTGTAGCGTGTCTTGCTCTACTGATACCATTATTATGGTCTCTTTTGTAAGGCAACATACTGGAGCTAAAAATAAGCGCACGTTTGTTATATGAATTAAGAAATTTGCAATAAAAAAATTCAAAAGACAAGCCCGCTGAGTTTCTTGCCGGATCTTCTCAGTCGTGGTCGCGTTCCGATCCGGTTGAAGATTTAAGAAAAAAATAAATGTAAAATGACAATTTGTAAGTGCCGCGTAGGCCTATACAGAATAAATGTTTTGATTTTAATTTTGATTTTTAACAAGACAGCCTCCTGCAAGAGAGGCCTGCGTATGTCGGGATTCATCGCCTTTTGAAATTCACATCCCAACACGGGAAGGATTTTTCTGTTCCAAGGCGAAAACATTGTGTACGCGGCCTGGGGAACTCGGATGTTTTTACACCTCTAACGACCCCTTCGCAGGCGTAAATGTATTGAGTTTCCTTTCCAATTTCAGCGTGCATTTTACCGTGCTTCGGAGCGCACGTTAAGCCGTCGGTCCCGGTTATTTGTCTAAGAACAAAGTCGTTATATCGAAGGCCTTCGGGCGGCCTGAAAACTTCGTCATGGGTTGGTATCTAGCCTATCCACCAAGCCGCACTGGTTGGAGTGGATTATGACCTAACTCCTCTCTGTGAGAGGAAGGCTCGAGTCCCAGCAGTGGGTACACAAATGGCTGATTATGTGCATTTTACCACAACAAATCTTATGTTTTATCCATTTGTTAAATCGCGCATCCGTCAACTCCATTGACCAAAGATTGGTTGACTCATTGTTTGCTAGCCATTAAACCCAAAAGTGGTTCGTTCCCACGTCCAGACGCCTACAGCCTTGTGACGGTAGATGAAGTGACTAATATACCTTAGATTACTCTACTTCTATAGTTACTATAGATCTGTGCGGTGTACACTGCAGTGACTGTTGTCTATTCTGTGTCAATGTAGTTTCCTTCGCTGCGGATGCGTTGTTGTTGTGAAGACGATTTGTTCATTAAGATTTGCTGGTAGTGTGGTTGATAGTCTATTCGGCTATTTGGCTAATTTGTAGACTAATAATCAAATCAAGGAAAACAACCATCGCCCATTTTTATATAATTCTATTTACATATATTTGGATATTTCTATTTACAATTATTACACCAATGTATTATTACTTCATATTTATTTGAGACTTTCCGGTCACAAAAAATATTGTTTTCTTGATTTCATTTTACAAGATAGAGATTTCCTATCAAGAATCAAGAGAGAGAGAGAGAGAGAGAGAATAGTATAACATTTATAGGTATAGATAGCCATAGTAACAATTGTCTAATTAAAAAAGGGACACACCTCTTGCATTATCAATCATTATCGTAACTTCTTTCAGAATGGACCGATTAGGTTTAAAAAATAGAGCAAGTTCAGTAGAGATCGGACTGTCGGACTAGCGCTCGACGAGTCAACATCTCCTGAGGATGCCTCGTGTAGAGGCGAAACACGTGTCGAACCGGTGTTGGTTTATTTGGGTTTTCTTGTGTTTTTTATTTTGTATTCTTCCCATTAGCATTTTATTCCGTAGAGATGTCTTATCCTACCTATATTTTTTGTGCATGTTTTATCAACAAACATTTTATAATCCTGTATCCCGCAAGAATCATTTGATTTTGCGCAATGCATAATGTCTTATATGCTAATTTGCACTAGATTAAATTAAAATGTGTCCTGTACGTTCGTCGTGATGTGTAATCAAAGAAGCAGACAAACATTTAAATAAAATATGTTTTGATATCAAAGAGAGAGAGAGAGAAATACAAGTACATCTAGTGTAGTTTATAATCTTCCAAGATCATTGTATGTACAATTTAATTTAAGAGTCATATCAGTCATATTATGATCAGTTACAGTAATGAAAGATAGATAGTAATCAAATAGTATCAAATATAAAAATAGCGCATAAAAATTACTTTAAAAAAGTCATGAATATTGTCATAAGTTACACAAAAGTACTGTTACTTTTGTTTATCTTATAAAATAATAGTTATGACACTTTTGTCATATCTATTAGCGGCCCTCACACCTTGACTTCGGAGTGCACGAAACACTAGCAACTTACTTGACCCGTCACCGATTGATATAAACACATATCGAATCAGAGACGTTTTGTACATTACTAAATCTTACCTTGTTGGTTATGTTAGGAAAATCATGGTACAGAAATTGTAAATGTGATTACTTATTGACAATTTCTAAGTTGTAGGTTTTTTAACTTATAAACTGTAAGTGCTAATTGGGCCATCCCCACTGAAACATGTTTGGATAACCGAAGTTAATTACATGAACCAAATCGCAAGCCACGTTCGTCGAATAAACGAATATAAGACTAATATTAGCGACAAAAATTTGGCCAAAATGAACAAGGAAAACATAATCAACCATAATTAAAAATGACAAACAAGACTATAATAGCAACAGAATCTGTATTATTGATAAGCACTTCCTGACAACCAAGGCTAACTCCGTAGCAAAAGCTCACACAGTTCTTAGTTGAAATAAATTGATCTAAAGCTGAAAAACTGTGACTATAGAATGATGTGATGCAGTACCTAAGCTAAAGCTAAGAGTCAAACACGCTGAGGAACAAATTTGTTAAGTAGAAACTAACATTAGACACATTTCATCCATTAGCTCCGTTGGTATTAGCCCTGGGCAAGTATTGGTGTGATGAGAAGAAATCTTTTTCCTCGTGTCTTGAAAATTATGATATGATGTGTATGTGTACATGGCTCTCGCGGCATTCGATTGACCGAGGGTGTGTGTGTGTAAAAAATAATTGCGGACATATCCCTAATGAGCTTATTGTTAGAAGAGCGCGACTTCAAGCACTGCCAAGCTGGTACCATGACAGTGATGAACCACGATTTAATATACGAGTAGATGGGCCAATTAAACCAGCAGATGACAAACATGGTGACTAACACGCGTAGGAGCCGTGGCCCGTGGGAACTGCTCTAGTTTCTTGAATTGGCACCGTCAGACGATGCCCAGACGAGCCGAAACTGAATGGACGGCTTATGAGCAATTAGGGACTGAGAAAGTGGGTCAATATCCTTGATAGCATCAATAACTTATGAATGAAAGTGACCAAATAAATATAATTAATCAGTCATAAAAACTGTCTAAAATCTATTCTTTCTATTGAATTTGTATGCACGAATTGAAGACAATTAACTGGATGTAAATTTGACCACTTTCTGTGGAAACTCTCGCACCTGAGTTTGCCTTGTGACTAGTGTCACAAGGCTGTGACTAGTGAATCACCTGCGAATTCACGTGGTTCGTAGAGACACGTGATCTTACTCTGTCTAGGTTGTTGTCATGAGAACAAAGTGATAGGCCTCGTGAGGTAAGTAGTTGGCCGTGTGGCGTGTGGCCCATACTTCGCTACCTGAAAGGCAGGCCAAGAAAATTGCCTTTCGGTGTATTTCTATGGTTTACACGAGCCGTGATCAAGAATAGGAACTCATAAATACTTATCTACAATGTAGAAAGAGGACAACGTAAAAGTTGTCGCTTTTCTATAGCTGTTGGTACAATAGCACATCACTGCTTGTAGCATTTAAGAGCGAACTCTTAAGAGAACTCTTGCCTAATAATAGACTTACGAAGTCGATTAAAAAGGCTACGTCCGTGCCCGCTAAAGGGCCAGTAACGTTCAGTTTGTGTGATATACGATTAAATTGTACAATCTAATGGCATCGGGCTGATTGCCGTGCGAACGACGGCTCGGGTTAAGAGGTGTTAATTGTGCGAGATTGAATGTTTTCTCAGGGCGGAATCTCAATTGGACGCAATTGTGGCTTTGCTAGCTTTTTGTGAGTAACGCTCGGGATGTTGCACGTGGATTATGATCTCAAGGACGTAACAAGATTTGCAACGAAATGGTTGATGGATATGTCAACGGTCAGTTTGATACTGTACGGCTTCAGCAGTGGTGATGCGCCAGTGCGATCTTTTGAAGGGCGCATTCTCGTAAAGCTCACTTAGGGGCCAACCAAGACGGCCTCTTGCACAAGAGGTCATAGCAGTCACCAGATATTCTGACACGAAGCTATAGACCGTAAGCGTCACTGGTTATATGAAAGGCACTTTAGCAAGTGAATTAAGGAGCATATGCGACTGAAAAGTAGGCAGTGCCACACAAAACTACGGTTCTAAGTTTTGGATGGCTCTGCAACTGTCATAGATTAAGCGCAAGAGTCGTCACCTTCTTAGCATTAAAAAAAGTAGTAATTGTCGTTTGGATTGCCACAATAAAAAGCGATAAAGAACACTAAAGTCGCGTCATGTATACAAAGTTCATTTTTCACTCTACCGTCTCTTTAATATAATTTCAGCAATCAGCAGCAGCAATTAATACGACGGCGATTACAATCCTATACCAAATCCATAAACAAAGTCCATACGAAATCTCAAATCGTAAAAATCTTCCTCTTTTAGTGAGATTATGTTAATAATAATGCAATATCATTTTTTATCTTAGTGTTGTAATAAGACACTGAATGAATATAAATACCAATAGCATAAACGAAATCAGTATCTGATGCGTTCTCATATTATAAGGATCTTTCATGTGAATATATATTTAAAATAAATGCAAACATAGCAAACACATCTAAGCTAATACGGTGCTTAACAAAAATATTTAGTGAAGTTAACCTTCATTTCATTATATTATTTTAATTTAAGATTAACGCACCTGTTTTTGGCGAAAATAAGTGAGTTAAAATTTTTCAAATACTCGAACATTTGAAAACCGCTTTTACTCAACTTCAATTCTTGAAACCGATAGAAATGTTCAATATAAACTATAAACATGCGGTATTTTTCATACTTCTAATATTATTGCCAATATTCTCAATTTTTGGTATCTTTCTAGAACATTAGAAAATTATACGGCATATCTAATGATACGGCATCATTGGTATTTTATAATCAGAAACATTTATTATGATTATAAAGATGATATTGACCCACTGCAGTGACTATTATTTTATCTGCACCAGTGCTAATAAATAAAATCACAACTGAAACTGATGCTCGTGAGAGCATGATGAAGCTCGATAGAATTGGGTCAAAGTCGTTATGCGGATGGCGACATTCTACATTTTAGACGTTATCGTGGCAGCTGTTTAATATATGACTTTATTCGTTCTTTACGTCTTCGTATTTGTTCAGCCAAGAAGTTGAACTTCTGGCCTGAGCACCGCACAGAAGAAATATTAGCTCTTCAACATCTTGCGTAAGATTTAAGATTTCAGATCAGAATATGACGATGCACGCTAACCTAGAACACGTGTCATCCAGGCTTGCGTGCTACTACTTTTGCCATGTGATCATATCATTACCTACGTTAACACTCATATCCCAGCGCTAGGAATTCCTGTGTCTCATCACACAATAACATGTCACTACACTAAAAACCCGAGAACAAACATTTCTGCTCATGACACTTGTATTATTATAAATAACATAATTATTTCTTTTATTCAAGACAAAATCTCGTATTTCATCCGGTCCTTTACAAAGGCATAAGTGGGGCTGTAGCCAACACTTAGTGGCCTGTTTGGTAGAAAAATACAAAGGAGTATAAAAAACAGAAAAAATGTTGGATGAAGGGTAACATGGTACTTATAACTATTACAAGTATGGGTAAAATGGCCAGGCTATTGATATGAACTTAGTGATAAGGAAGATAGTGGGCTATGGAAGAGACTACGGCACCTGCCAATTTTAGTCTCATTTTAAAATATTTAGGCAGGTGGTGACTTGCCACCCACTAAACGGGCCCCCCATAAGAGCCACCATCAATGGTGACAAAAGGGGCAACGTTGGTGTGGATGGCTAAAGGGTGTCGAGAGGTGTGTTGCGGTTTCACTAGAGCGCTACTACAGGCGTTATGCCCTTTAACACTTCCACCCTTGGAGCTTTTTGTTACTTGCTCTTACGTCTCCACCCCCAGACGGCCAATTAAGGCAAGCCGGGGGTCAGGGGTCTCACTTTATTCACAGCTCCCATTTTCATATTTTCTCACATTATTATTATTATTATGCCCCGGCTTGGGATCGAAACTGGGACCCTTCGCTCCGAAGGCATGGTAACTGAGCAAATGGAGCCGTCATAGTATCAAATGAATGAAACAGAAGCCTGAAAAAAATATGAATTAATATTATTATTACTGCTAATTACTATGTTTTTTTTATCTTATTCTAATCTAAAGTCTAAATAGAAAGTAATAGAACAGAAAATATCCATAACTACAGATCCTTCTGTAACTTCTGCTGACATCCTTAGCCACACACGTTCCTGGAAAAGTAGGATGATTTCTGCGAAATCTATTGTATTTGGCCAAATTAAATTGGCCAAGTATGGCGAATCGCGAGTCAACGGGTAACTCTGAAACCGGTATCTCCCTCAGTTCCTCGCTTGGGTTTGCGTTCCTACCATTCTACTTATGTAAGATTTCTCAGACTACAATTTCGGGGTCCACGTTCTGACATTCTGACCTGAACTATATATATTTACATAATTTTTTTATCCCGAAGTTTGTGCGAACGTTATGTTTCACTAGGAATTGAGAACTGTAAATAAATACACGATTCTTCAAAAGCATGAGGCGTGCGTGATTCGCAAATTAGGAATATCAACAATTTAAAAACAATGCAGCAAACTAAATAGTCCGACTTCAATACAAATCTGTCACCAACAACGGTCAAGAGACAAAATGTTGTTATTATAAAGTCTACGTGGAATCATTTAGATGTTTTTTTCGGATTATTGCAGTTTTTTAAAGTCACAACTTCCTATCAAAGCAAAAGCAGAATAGTATAACTTCAGCTCATTAAAATGTTCACTGGAACAGGCCATCACGGAATCCTTCATAGAGAGGATATGGGCCATACTCCACTACGCGGAGTGCGCATTAGTAAATTAAAACTTAATAAATAGCTACAATTTTTCTGATATAGGCAAAATGTATAACAACCTTCTTCGGCTTCACACACAATCAAGTACAAATTAATTTTAATAATTTCACAAAAGAAATATCTTCTCGTATTTAGCGTATGAGTGAATTTTATAAACGTCAAATTTACAGAATCAACGCCTTGGCATCATCTAATCATGAACCAGGGACCGCAGCAGCAAATTCAGCACCCATTAATTATGAATTTGGGTCGTAAATCGCCTTTATACGACGAAGGGATTTGGAAGCCACGTGCTATCCATTAGCGTAATGGGGACCCTGGAATCTTTCTCGGCTTTAAAGTGAAACCACCGAGTGATATTGGTATCTGCCGGAGATGAGAAGCTACATAGAGACACCATTAACGCTTATAGTAGTAATGTATTTTCTAGAAATTTCGTTTTTTAATAGTGTTCGGAGATTCTCAGTAATATTTCTGCATATTCCGATCTGAAGTGAACTGGCATTTACTGAAATTATCCTCGTCTTGAAAACTTTAGAATGAAAAATTACACGTCATCCATAACTTTTTGGCCGTTGAGGAGATCGTTTATCATGCACTATATTAAGGTGTGTTGGTTACTCTCGTTTTCTGCGAAAATTCCTAAAAGCACTAGTTTCCAATTGCATCTTTATGGGTATTTAATTAGGTACTAATTCGTACATAGTTAGTTTTTTTGTAAATATTTAGTACATTTATCTCAATGACGTTACAAAACCGACAATAGTCAATATACGACCGCTGAAGGAAAACCTCAATCAGTCCTCATGAGCTAGCACGTAAAAACAATTATCTAATCTGTGCCTAAAGCGTCAAATCCCATTCTATTAGAATCTTCCTGTAAGTAAAGCAATTGTAAAAGAAGCCGACCTCAATCAGCGGTGAACTTCAATCCAATGAATAAGGAAGATCCAATGAATAGTGAATCATAGGATTGATTGTAGTTAATGTGCCGACTTGTACTGGGAGATTTGGAAGCCTACTAGCCTATATGTTCTAGTTTTGGACACTTCTGTTTGATTGAAAATTAATAAGGATCATATATTATGTTTTTGGAATTGAGTCCCTTTGAATGTGAATATTTTATTATGTGGAGTTAGACACAGGTTCCCAAAAAAGGTATCACAAAATTGAAATTGAATTTATAAATGTGAAAGTTTTTGCGTTTTGTAATGTCATTTCTTTTCGCAGCGAAATCTGAACTGGTTTGGATGAAATGATATATAATATAACTTCGCCACCTCGAAACTTCTCAGCAAGATCTGTACACATTTAAGCTATGTGAAAGCAAATTCATCCAAAGGAAACAAACCGAAACTGCATGTCTGGTCCATACAAAATACATTTACAGAGAATAGCCTACGCGCCAAACTCTCACTGTTTGATCAATGGTCTATCAGGGGCGGACTTTCAAGAACAATATAGACAGTGACATAGAAATAGACACTTTACCTGAACTTTGCTACACTGACCGTGGTCGTGACCACATACATAGCGTGGAATACCCACGCACCTATTATGTTTATAATCTTTATAAATTTCTAGCATAGTTATCTTAAATGATAATAGTGTAATGAAGTAATAATACTAGATAATAAGTATGTGATGTAAGTTATACCTTTTGTAAACGACTTCAACAAAGGAGGAGGTTCTGTATTCAACTGTATGTTTTTTTAATGTATGTTCATCGATTTCTCCCACACTTGTAGAACGATTAAAAAACATCTTTGAAATTTATTTGACAGAGGTGATCTCATTAAAATTTCATTAAATTCGGTTAAGCGGTTTTTGAACTATCATGGTAGCGACTTCGACAAGTTATTTCACACTTTTTAGTGTTGAAGTCGGTTCCATGTTTGGGTATTTTTATTTCTATGAATGTTTCAACTGGAACTCGTTGTCCCCAGTATGTACTCTAAAATTTGGCCTTAACTCCAGCCTTCATACATTGGGCGGGAGAATCGTAAAATGATTTCATGTTTATTAACCGCCATGATTTAATAACTCGTGAGAATCGGATGTCGGATGTAACCAAGGACGTGGTACACTTGTGCACTTGTCGTTTTGTCGCTACATGTGTTCGTCTCGGCGTTCGGACTTTTGTACTTCTTGTTTTGACGATCACGGTGTAATGGATGCGATAAACGAGTGTAAATGTGTTTTCAAAATCTGACATGTTTATTATTTCTATTATTTATTTTCATTATTATTATGACAAGATTAGAACCCTATTTCAGAAGAACATTCAGTAGTAAATCTCGACATCAATAGAAATTTGTCAGAAAATGCAAAATTTAACTCTGATCTATTCCGGTCAAGTTCATGCCTATTCAGGCATGAACTGAAGTTCATGCCTGAATGTCGTACTGAAATACCTAAAAGGTCCGTATTCTAAAAGATGTGCAGTTGTAAATTGCCATCTGTCATTAAATGCCATTCGGTTTTACTAAAATCTGTTCTCGAATCCATATTAACTACTAAGCGTCTATCTGAAATAATCCTCTAAAAGAGTTTTATATTTTCTATAAAATGTAATTTTTTACCTACTTGTCTGTACCTGTAATGATTATCTAGGCCAAAAATATAGATTTATTAATACCTATGACATGAAAACTCATGTATCATCTCAACTGTTGCTGCAGCAAGCCTAAGCTGTGCATGATTTGTACAATATTATCATTGGCCATATTTATAATTGGTAATTTTATGGTTCGGCAATTTTATTTTTAGTCATATAATTGGTAGTGATATTTTAAAGTTGAAGATTGTTTTTGTTGGAATATTTTTCCACATTAGTCGTGCGAAGGTAGACATCTACCTATATGAGTTAACTTTAATATATATATAAATGAATCTCTATTTCCCTTGGTCATCGCATCACCCATGAACGGATGGAACAACTTCGCAAATTATTTTTTTGTTGTGTTAATTAAATAAAATTTAAATGTTCTAAGGTAGAAAAAAGTAAGGATAGTGTAGAAGAAAAAAATACACTAATGATTACAATATATAATAATATAGGTAAACATACCGGCTCCATGCCGGTATTATTTCGGTTTAAGTACGACGAAATTTCGAGCTTATTAAACGATCTTCTTTTCAAGGATGTGTGTTCACGTGTGGGGGTGCACGACATAGAGTGAGTGTAGCCGATATGTTTATATTGTGTTAAAATCATGTAATGCGTACAATAAGCTCGTGAATAGTAGAGATAAATCGCAATTTCGTGTAATCGAGGTAGGTACGTGTGCTAGTAATTGGTTTAGTTGACGCACGCAGCGCGGAATTAGATCTACATTCGGGATGATGGATCGTGCACGACCAAATCAGGTTCGGGTTTCGAGCGTTCGGATTATTGCTGTTACGGTAAATTCTAATAGGAAGAAATTCGGTTCTTTTAAAGCTTATTTTGTCCATCTATTCATAGTAGTTCAGTTGTGCGGTTGACCTGACTAATAAAAATATGTCAATTTAGTTCGGTTGGTATGAAGTAACGTATTATTCCGTCTATTGTAGAAATTTGCAATATTTTGGATATTATTTTCATTGTAAATTGAGCAAATTGATATAAATGTAATAAAACATATTTCGTCAATTTTCTAACTTCTTCGTAAAAGGTTACATATATAGGAAGATTTTAATCTTTCTATATACTTCCGTCGGATCCGTGTTTTTATGTAATAAGTAATCTGCTTCCTGTTGCTCCCCCCGCGTCGCATATATTTCCCAGAGATTAATTTCCGTGATATAAAAATACACAAAACGTATGTATTATTTTAGCTCATCATCAATCTAAGTTGTTATTTTCATAAAAGCCAGTTCAGTAGATAAAGAGTAACAAATACCCTTCCATTTAGCCATCCATACAAACAATCATACTTTCGCACATTGATGATGGTGTATGCGATAAACTTTTCACAGACAGAGTATTTTTAGCCCTTGTAACATTTCTAAGTAAAAGTTTTTAAGATCATGTGCACTCAATTTATTTTTATGTCTCTTGATGTTAATCACACAATGCGTGTGGTCGTCAGGCATACAACAAGAAAATAAAAGATTTTCTTTTCTTTTGATTTGATCGTGTGAAAACCATTCTGTTTCTAACCAAAACTGATTTTAAAAAGGAGATTTCTACATGTTTTGGCGTTATAACAAACGTTCGTAGCGGAGCCTAACTGCTCAACTGTTAACACAAAAGTTACTCAAAGCTAGCTACAATTATTAATAGAATACTGATAATCTTTTCAGCGTTAATTTTCTCTAAGCATTGGTAAAATAATTTATCTTATTATGATTTATTTCCTAGTACTTATAGACTTCGGAAGGCACATTACAAGACGTTGACCTCAGTCTTTCGGTCATCGATTGGTTTGAAAACTACAACAATGGCTCTAGCTACAACCCTATCCGCCAAGCTACAGTGAACCGCCGTCGTAGATTATTGGCCCTACCCCTCTTAAAATCCCGTGTTCAGTCCCAGGAATAATAAAAATAATAATTATAATAATCAGCACCTGCCTAAATATTTTGAAATGAGACTGAAATTGGCAGGTCCAGTAGTCTCATTCATAGCCATCTATTTTCCTTACATGCTTAATATTATATCAATAGCCTTGTTATTTAACCCATTTTTTTAATAGATGATCCATGTCACCGTCATCCTAAATTCTGTTTTTTATACTACTTCGTGTTTTTTTATACCAAATAGGCAACTAAGTACCTATATCGCATGGGCTACGAAGATAAATAAATAATCTTTGTCAATGGTCAAAACATGCTTGTATATTGTATACCACCCTCTAAGATATATGATTTAGTTAGATTCTTACCATTTATATAGGCATGTACCTATGAAGCTTCCATGGCGAATTATATTAGAACCTGTAATGAGCCTTATGATATCTAACGTTATAGATACATAATAGTTCAGCGAGAGTTCAGATTGTTGTTTATTAAACATATATTGACTAGTTTGCAGACTAAACAATAGCATTATGTACAAACCTATGTGGTTTATGAATGTAATGTTATATTACTTCAAATATGTATGTACTTTTAATTTGGTAAATAAATAAAAAAAACAGTGTTGGCTACAGCCCCACTTATGCCTTTGCCACTTATGAAATCCGTGATTAAAATGAAATAAAGGGAATAATAATAATATGGGACAACATACACACAAAGGTCTTAAGGTCCCAAACTAGGCAGAGCCTGTTCTGTGGTAACCTGATGACTGATGTACTTACATACTTTAATATAGATATACCCACCAAGACGCAGGTCAAACAGAATGGAAATGGAAACGTAGTGGTCCCTGGGTGATGCCAGTCGAGGAAATTGATAAGTGGCTAGCTAGCATAACTAGGTAGATAGGATTCTTCTGCAAGTCTATCTTGTCTATGTCTACCTTGGTAGGTGTCGCTGAAGTACCAGACATTTTGCCACTAAGCTGTACTATAGTTGTTGTTATGTTATAGTTGTGCAAAGATACATTTTTTTAGAGGTACAGAACCCTATAATTGTTTTATCGATATCGATGGAACTTAAACTGATCGTCATGACGTTGGAAGGTATAGGTTGTCTGAAATAGACAAACACAATACTTACCTTTGCAGCATATCACCAAATACTTACTAATAGTTTTTAAGTCGAATATAATTACGACTACAATTATTAAAAAAAGGACAACTATATTGTAGTGGCAGCACAAAACACACGCCATCAAGCAATCTCATTAAAATCAATGTCTACCGAATGTTGCGGGACGTACAAAAATAATGGCAAACCCAATAATGCCCAGTGTTCGATCAGGCAAATCCGATTACGTCCGGGATCAGATGTCTCGACCGCGGCAGACATTATTGGCTGCGGATTATACCCTCTTAGATATTAATTGTTTTCGGTAATCTGTACCGAGAGATTTTATCCGGTAGTCGTGATCACAATACGAAAAATTCTTTATTTCAATACAATACAATACAAAAACTCTTTATTTGCACCAAAGAAACCACAAAATAATAAAACAACTTAAATAATAGGCACACTGCCGTATTTAAAAGATTGAAAAACAATTTTTTAGATGTTGTTTATCATTGGTTTATAATAATATACTTATGATAATTGTATGTATCAAGATTAATTTACATTTTATTTAGGTAATTATTTTTTTCACTTAGATTCAACCCTGAATCAATAATGTACACATAATTATGAAAAACATCGTCGCAGTATTCTATAGGTATATATTATTATAAGATTAACTTTTCATGTATAGATAGTAGTATTAGTAGTTTATAATGCAGCGTGTTGGGTTTAATTAAGAAAAAGCGTTAAAACTATTTTTATTTATTTAAAACCTACCCACAAAAGCAACTACCAAAATTTTGAACAAGCTTCAAATTAACCAGCTAAATTTTTCTATTGTTAAAAAGATATATTGTATTCGATCGCATCATTTTGTAATCTACCACTAAGGCGATATAATTCAACAGTTTAGCGTTGAAAAGAAGGGTCAAAAGTGGCACGTGCCATTTAGGATGTGGGGCCAGATCTGGCCGCGGATTACATTCCTAATTTGACTGCAACATCAGAATATGGTTCGATTTAAGTATCGTTGAACACAGTCAAAAATACGTTTATTTTTTTGTGATTCCGTAAAAGCTTTCTTATGTTTCTATTTACCTAAATAAAACAAAGTGTGTAGTAGTTTTAGTGTAATAAATGAAATAAAAAGGCAACCAGCTGTATGTACTCCTGATAATGCGCGCGCGTGCCTTAACCAGTTCTAGTGGCATCCAGAGAGAGATTTGGAAAAAGGTCTACTGAGTCTACTGTGCTCGTCCATCGCTCTTATGAGCGGTATTATTTATATTATATGATTTCAATTCAGAGAAAAGAAGTGTGAAATGTTATTGAATTTAGCACGCGCCAATAGTATAGGGCGACTATTGAATCTTTACCCATCGGAGTTAACTTAATTGTGCCATAAGGGGCACGCGATATTTAGTCGATTCCATTGTGGAAAAATTTGGGATCATATTCTTCAGAATCATTTTCTTCATCATGTATTTGTATAACGGCGTTACTTATAACTATTTACATAACGTCAAAATATTTTTCAGCAACGATTATAAATAAGGTGGTAAGTATATATACACATACTAGCTGCGCCATGCAGTTTCACCCGCGTGGTGTTGGATGATGTTGATGATGATGAAAAAGTATCCTATATGTTATTTCAGCGTCTCATCTATCTACATACCAAATTTCATTGAAATCCATTAAATAGTTTTTGCGTGAAAGAGTAACAAACATTCTATATGATTTATCCATCCATCCATCTAAACTATCACATTTATAATATTAGTTGGATAATTATGTTATTCTTCGAATTGCATTAATATATAATTATTTTAATAATAATGTCATGTTATAGGTAATAAGTTAATAGTAAACTTTATATGTTTCATATGAAATGGATATCAAATTAATTATTAAATAAACAATACAATTCAGAATTTTTTTAACTTGTTATTATCTAACTGAAAAAATAATTTGCTTTAATAAACATTTAAAATTATTTGGTTATTATTATGCATTAAATGTAGTAAGTACCTAAGTGAATGGAAAAAATATTTGACAGCTAAATTGTAAACTGCAAACTATTTGTACTGTAAATTATTTGATACTACCTACTCCTGTCTTTTAAGGCAGAACCTCTGGCGTTGCAGTGGCACCATCCATTTCATATTTTTAAATAATGACTTACATGTTAAAACAGTCTTGCAATCTTTTTACTCCCCACCCTACACTCAATATAGGAAAACCAACAAAAAGAGTAAAAGAACACACCTAAATAGCAACCCTCATCGCATCATAAAAAGACCTCGAGAAGCATCCTTATCAGGCATCCAGATGGAAATTGGAAATTAATAATTGATCGGACGTTCCTTTGTATAGATGAACGAGATCGGCCTTTGGCGTTCCTTTGAC
This sequence comes from Selenia dentaria, assembly GCA_917880725.1. NCBI lineage: Eukaryota > Metazoa > Arthropoda > Insecta > Lepidoptera > Geometridae > Selenia > Selenia dentaria. Next base: position 7,124,643 of record OU862882.1, on the reverse strand, counting down.
CAATCAGGCACGGCATCTGTATGATGCAAAAGTGCAGGCTCTGTGAAGAAATGTTGGTGAAAGTATAGTATTTAGCGGTGAAATTATATTACTTTCAGCCTGTCTTCAGTATAAGGATTGTAACAACATATATGTTAAATAATATCCTAACATCTTCATAGAATAATGTTATAAAATATATTATTAGAGCTATTATTTATCATGGTTGTCTGGAAGAGATCGCTCTGAGCGATAAGACCGCCCATTGTGACACTTTTAATTTTAAGTATTTAATTGTGAAATATTTTTGATTGTATTTTTATTTTATTCTTATTTCTTTATTTGTAACATATGTTTGTATTGTGGTGTTTCAATAAAGAGTTAATCTATCTATCGATCTATCGATCTATCGATCTATCGATCTATCGATCTATCGATCTATCGATCTATCGATCTATCGATCTATCGATCTATCGATCTATCGATCTATCGATCTATCGATCTATCGATCTATCGATCTATCGATCTATCGATCTATCGATCTATCGATCTATCGATCTATCTATCTATCTATCGATCTATCTGTCGATCTATCTATCTATATATCTATCTATCTATCTATCTATCTATCTATCTATCTATCTATCTATCTATCTATCTATCTATCTATCTATCTATCTAACTATCTATCTATCTATCTATCTATCTATCTATCTATCTATCTATCTATCTATCTATCTATCTATCTATCTATCTATCTATCTATCTATCTATCTATCTATCTATCTATCTATCTATCTATCTATCTATCTATCTATCTATCTATCTATCTATCTATCTATCTATCTATCTATCTATCTATCTATCTATCTATCTATCTATCTATCTATCTATTATTTTTAACTACAGTTTTTTAAGAAATCAACTTCCTTATATTAAATCATTTTTAAATAAATTTCTTCCTAATACTAAAATTTGGATGCAGGCCTGTTCCAACCGGTCCTTTTTGAAAATTAAGGGGGAGTCATATGTTCAGCAGTGGGCGTTCTACGGCTGAGATGATGATGATGTTTCAGTTTTAGTATAAATTATACAATTTAGTACAAACATGCGTGGATTCTATCCAACAAGAACAATTTTAACAGCATAAAAAGTTCTGTAAAGTTATTCACTGCCCTTTTCGTGGCTATCTCTGAGCCTATTGAGAAAAAATAATCACACTATTATTTTATCCTAATTCCTACTATCCTACTTTTTAATACCTATTATAGACGCGAAAGTTTATGAGTATGGATGTATGGAAGTGTGGATGTGTGGATCTTTGTTACTCATTAACGCACAAACGGCTGGGGCAATTTTGATAAAATTTGGTATGGAGGTAGATGAGACACTGGTTTAACAGATAGGGTACTTTTCATCATCATCATCATCATCCATCACCAAGCGGGGGGAAAAGCGTAATATGCGTGGGCACAGCATAGACAAAATAATAAGATCTCCGCCTATTATACGTCAAGATCGTAGTGATGACAGTTCTGTCAAAGTTTGTGTCAGTTTCTGATAGCTTAGTCAAAAGCCAAGTCAATTTGACAGCTCGATACACTAGACGTGTTCGGCGACCGAAAAGGGTGATGAAATGTAATGACAGTTTTTTCCATGGTGATTAATTTTATTTTATTATTAGTGTTTACTGATTGATATACTTAGTATTTAAATGTACTCAAATAATACTAATATTGCGTTTGACCATGTACATATTTTTGACATTTTGATATACAGATAGATATGTCCTTGGAGAAAGAATAAGCTACTCGAAGTACTAATCCTGCGCAGACGTAGTCGCGGGCACCAGCTAGTAATTTATATACGATATCAACTGTTCAAACCTCTACGTCAATATACCCTACGGCCTACACTATGGAGATCATTTGTCAGGGACGCCGGCGACAATTAAGTTTCATTTGACAGCCGTATTGATTACACGATCACCCTTTATCTACTATAGAGGGTGCTCGTATACAACCACCATTATCATGTAGATGTAGATAATCATGAAGTTGCATGTTCGACGAGGCTTATTTTCATTATAGTCAGAAGATTAAGTTTAGCAACATTTAATTTTTAACCCTTTGCGTTCCATTGACGTAAATGTACGTGCGTTTCATTCATAAATCTTTTGTTTTAATTACCACGGTATAAGAAGGGTTAATTGTTAAAAAGATCTATCCATATAATATATTGTATAAAACATATATATATTTTTTAATTGTTAATCAAGGTGACTTAAACTCAGGAGATGGAACAAGAAGCGATGACCATTAATGCAGCCGTAAGCTGTGTTAATCCCCACCCCTGTGATGACCTGAGAGCTGCTTTATCACGCCCCGCTTGAAAGACCTAGGGACATAGCTGCAAGGAAAAACGTACGCTGGCAGAGTATTCCACAATTTACTTATTTACTTTACAATTTACGACACAGGTAGGAATATGGGGAAAAGTGACCAAAATGCGTGCAGCCATCCTGGATGCCCATGGTAACTTTTTGCTCAAAGTATACGCCAGCATTTCGGTCACTCGTCGCCTCAACCAAAAGCTAGGTCAGATCTGTACATAAGCTGAGAGTGGAAGTGCCTCTCATTATGTTTGAGCAAATCTTGTTGCGGTTACTCCTTGGATGGGTGGCCATTAGTGGAATTTAAAACTGAACGTACTTCTGAAACTGAAATTTTCGTACTACTTTGCAGAATGTATTGTTTCGTTACGGTAGGTGGCATACGGGCACGGTTATCCTGAACACATGAATGGGTTAGGCGACTAAGGTCTCAAATGATAATTGTCAAGGTATAATAATCTGTTAAATAAAAGTCAAAGTATAAAAATGACAATAATGACAATTGTCTCTGTAGAAACATGTCTATTATATGTATGAAATACAATAACATGTTAATTACATGCAAGTTGTATATTACACGATACATATCGAATAGTTTGTACATAGCAGTTTCAGACAGAACATTTTATTCTTTCATACTTTTTAGATCGTGATTTTTCAGTAGAGGGGATTTAATGTTTGAAATTAGTTTTTATATAAAATATTTTAGAGTTTTTTCCTTTTAGGGTTTGGTACGTGGTTCCTTACTGTGAGCCTCATTAACAAGCAATAGAGAGGGCTATGCTTGAGGTTTCCCTGCGTGTTAAGATCCGAAATGAGGAGATCAGTAGGAGAACTAAGGTCATCGACATAGCTCTCAAAATTAGCCAGTTGAAGTGGCAATGGGCAGGCCACATCGCTCGCAGAACTGATAACCGATGGGGAAGAAAGGTTCTGGAGTGGCGACCACGCATCGGAGGACGATGTGTAGGCCGGCCCCCAGGACCGACGAACTCGTCAAAACCGCGGGGAATCACTGGATGTAGGAGGCTAGTAACCGATCCAAGTGGCGTTCTATGGGGGAGAACTATGTTCAGCAGTGGACGTCTTCCGGCTGATAATGATGATAATGATGATGATGAGGGTTTGCTGTTTTACATGTATACTAAACTATACTAAATAATGCAGTAAATAAGTTACTAGTTTTCATAGTTTTTACGGGATATATCTCGCAAACGGCAAGTACGCTTGACAAAATGATGTACCAAACCCTAAGTTCATTTTAAAATCCCTGTTCAATGATAATATACTACACATAATGGGGTGGGGAGTAAAAAATAGTTTGTTCTTGACTTCGTGCCCTTTAGAGTGCGCAATATTCAATTAACTGTGACGTCACATAGCTTATAACCAGAGGACCAAGCAAGACGTTTCCAGCCAGACCTCAATTTGTCAAATTATGATGAGAAATTTAGAAGCTATGAGGGAATAGATGAACATACATACATACACACATAGCGGTCAAAGACATAACCCTCCCTTTTACTTCGCCTTAGTCGGGAGAGAGGAGGACGATCCTATTGCCATTCTACCCTTTAATCGGGATTTTCATAATTTTACGAATGGTTCAATGTATCCATTGCATAAATAGTTATTAAGATGTGGTTATGGAACATGCTTTGCGGAAAAGAAACCAAAAACATAAAATTATTAATTGTAATAAGTAATTTGAGTAAATTAATCGAAAATGTGCTAATACGTAATTCCACGCGGTTTCAACCGCATGATAAATTATGTTCATGATGATGAAATAATCCTATGTCATATTTCAGGAACTCAGGTAAGTATTAAACCAAAATAACGTTTAACAAACAGACAGATTAGCGGACAGACTTTATTTTGTCTTTATTATATTACTTACGTCCTTAAGGCTACGAAGAAATAATGGCATTATTCTTAGGGCGTATTTTGTAAATATATAAGAGGGCAAGCCATCCTTTTTTTGTACCCGCCAAAAACTTTCAGTCCTATGGGTTTGTCATGTCCAACTTAAACTGACACCTGTCAGAACATATTCCAATGTCAAAAAAATATCTTTTGCTTAGATTTTACTAATTTTTATTAATTATATAAAATGTAACCCCTATTTGTCCGAGTCACGCAATAACTTGAGAATGGCTTTACCGATTTCATTAAAACTTTTTTAAATGTTTTCTAATACTTCGTAGAAGGTTTTTACACTAAAAAAAATAAGAAAAGATATGGGGGCCTACTAAGTACGCGAATGCAGTCTCGGGCAGTCGCTAGTGAAGTATATATAAGCTACCTACCTAAGTAGATATTATAATCATCCTATACTAGTAGGAAAAGTTAAGTAAGGTAAATCTAAGTTGATTTATTTATCCTGTTAATTAAATAATGTAGATTTTATTTATTTGGTAGGTAACTAGTTTTCTATTAATATTACATATGATAAGAATACACATAACTTCAGGAAACAATATAACATAAAATCAAGTTTTGTAAGAATGTATAACACTATACTTAAAAGTGATTCGTTATTATTATACATATATATATTTTCAACATACTATTTATTAATACAATGTAATAGTTTTTTTTTTCAGACATATACTTAAAATAGTTTTACCTTCATATAAGGAAATAGGACATTACTGCAGAATCCAGTATGTAAGCCTTCCTAGCCAAGTATGAGTTAACCGGTAATGAGAGACAAGCGCGGATCCACCGCTGTGGGCATGATGGGCATGCCCACAACCCTAAGACTTGTGATGTCATACTTTCACGATCTATAAATGCCGATAGGCGTAGGATCTCAGCAGTCACTGAATCAGACATAATGGAAAATCCATTGTTATCCTGGTTAATGTGATGCCATACAATACAATAAAAACTATGAAAGTGCTGCCATAATTATATGTCACATTTTTAACCACATACTATCTGTTCGGCTTCTACTTCTATTTGGCACATTAAGACGCGCTCGTATCCTGATAATACGATAATAAAAAGCAGAATTTTTAAACATCTAGTGTAACGAAACAGATCGATAATATATTATGAAAAAAATACTAAGGTTAGAAAAGGTATAGGAAAAAAGTAATAACCGAATAGAATTCATAAATATAACTCTCTTTCTGCAGAAAAAAATCCTGAATAGGTCCACAAAAATAAACTTTCACGTCGAAACTCTCAGAATTTTCAGCGATAACACTAGATTTTTTAGGTTATACTTAGGCAACGTATAGTAATAAAGTTATAACCAGCAGTTCGATTCTGTTAGTATATATCGAAAAATATAAAGAAAACGTACAAAATTAACGCATTTTCGCATTACATCGTCCAATCTAACAAGCGATTTCAACCTTACGTAAAGCATCGTAGATTATTTTAAAATTGGGGTTGGACCGCGCCTTAATACTTTTATTGGAAAAAAAGAGATGAATGTTGGCTTTAGTCATTTTGACTGCGACCAAAATAAGATTTTACAGATTTACTAATTTACTATACCTATAGGTACCTAGTGTGCACCCCGCAGCTTTGGCCACGTGCAACAATGCATTTTAAAGAATCATGGCCAGATTGTCATACTGAGAGTGTAAGAATGTACGAAGTACATTCGATCATGAATGAAGTATTATTATTCCGACTCGCACTTGGCCGATTTTCTGGTGGCTGTTACCACAACCTATTTCGACGGCTGGATCCGCGCCTCATGAGAGTCCGGTTATATAAGAGACCAGAATGGCTTTCTTCTGATGGTTGAGGCTTGTATACTTTTCTCAAAACTGAAAGAAAGTTTTTGCTAATTCGGCCTCAGCTTTTAAATCAGGAGGAGAGTCAACTATTTTTTTGAATCAGATTCGCTTGAACTCATTATTTTGGGGTTCACGCGATAAATTAAAATACAATTGTCGCAATTGAATGTGAAATCCCGCCAGTCGTTATTTTTTTTCTAAAAAGTTTGCGTTTAGTTTTGAACATTGTTCTATTTTTACATTACATGAATGTTTTAGTAGAACAAATATTGTTTTTTAATCTTAATGTTAATTTTAGAATTGGAAGCCTTAATCCAACATGTTTGTATTTAATAATTTCAGTTTATATCCTACTTAGTGTCACAGACTATAACATGGCTGTTTAAGGGTCCAAAGATATATATCTTTCTCATAAATTATGAGATACTTAGATATATATTTGGAGCCTATCCTATAACCATGTTATAATGGCTAAACTCTAATCTGTGTCTGGTAGGTACTATGTTTTTTTTCTAAGCAGATCTAAAGAGGATGACCTACTGTCCAGTAAGTAAATTACATACATACTTACTGGAAAGTAGGAGTTTCCAAAATTAAAATCTAGCTTCTTACTGGACAGTTGTGAATAAGTCTCCGGTAGAGTTCACTTTCTGAATACTTTTTAGAGATGTTACGGCAACATTACATACCATTTTTGAGAAAATAAAATATTTCGGAGGCAGATTTTGAAGCGATGATAGCCTACGGATAAGGTTCAGTCGCCAAACCGACGGTTGCTGGTTTGATCTTTGCACATGGCACTTACTGGCACCCACCTGCCTAGCTACCACCCTCTACTTAGAAACCTTTTTTGTTTACGGGAGGAAATCTTATCAAATACCAGGACACTAAGGGGAGCATCCAGGTTATTTGGGACTTTCCACTAAAACCCCACTCTGTGGACTTCCTCGTTGTCTTACAGACCTGGGATCTCCTATGAGGACCATCTTGACTTATTGCCCTTTGGCTCGTCTTGAGAGCTCTCCACATCTCCTTCTTCTTGCCGTGAAGATGGCACGGCATCGCAATTGCCACATTATGACGCCGTCTTCTTCGAGCTCGTTGATGAGACAGGGCCCCACCCCCAACTAAGTATACCCGAGCACTTAGGATTTACTTTTAGTTGTTCTATCATTCGTTCGTTCAATCGTTCATTCTATCGTTAGTGTCGCTCTACGACAGGCTATTATTTTTAAAAACACGGGCTTACAGGGTCTAGTTGGAAAACTAGTCACGAACAAACCTTAGAAACAAACTTAAAAAGACTTAACAAGAAAAGGAAAAGGACGTGGAAGTAATTGACATAGAGATTTCACAAAAATATCCCGTGGAATGGTATTTAATTACCTACTTACTAAAATTGATAAGGTGGTTGATGACTGAATACAAGTAGGTACCTACTTATAATATATACGTATATTAGCAGTGGAGTTAATGTTTAAAACTTTATAATCATTTTATATGTTTTTGATTGATAAAATTAAACAAAAATAAAACTAGGTTAGTACCTATAATAATAATTAGGATAGAAATGCTTTCATGTCCGTGAATATAGCTACGAGATATTTAATTTGTAAATTAGGTACTTAGTTTGCGGAAAAAGTTAATGAAACAAATCTACTTTAAGGTAAATACTTAAATTCATTAAATTCAATAATTTTACATAGTCCTCACAATCCTATTTAATTAATAGAACCATCTAATGATTAAAATATACCTAACAAGAAATTAAACCAAAACAAACATGTTTTAGAACGCGAAATTTGTGTTTTTTTTCTCTTCTATTTAGTTTTTTTTTCTAGTCTATTGATTATACGAATTAAATAAAAACTTAAGAATACAAAATTTGAAAAAAAAAAAACTATATACCTAGTACCAATGAGTAGTTTCCAATAAATTATACTTATTGATTGAAACAGTAAAACACTAGAATTAAAATTAAATAAATGTTTTAGTACCTCAGTATCAAGGTACTTACAATATAATATTAATGATAGCTATTGAACATTCTATCCATTTGACCAACAAACAAACATGGACCTTTGAACGCCGCGTCATTTTGCCGCTATAAACACTAAATTGGGTTTTTTTTATCATATGGACGTTTTGACGTCAAGACATACCGTTATAGTTACCCGTAACCATAAAATTTGTCAAGAACATACAATTTTTTGAACTTCTATATTTATTTATATTATTAGAAATTAAAATTCTAATTATGTATTTTCTAACACATTTTATAAAATCATAGGTAACAAAGATCCTACCTTTAGGGGTGACCACTCTAAAAGCGCTGTTGGAAACAGGTCTCGGCGACTCCCGCAACCCCCCAGGTGATCCATTCCCACTCCTCACCATCGAGAAGTCCAACGGCATCGGCGGCATCGCACTAACTTCCATTGTCAATATCTTTACTACCAGTTCTTGAACATAACACAAACTGAAACTTTACAATTACAAACTACGAATACTTAGAACAAAATTTGGAATGATCGCGGAACGTGCGACCCGCGCGGGTTGCGAGTATGTTTTAAGGCAGGCACGCACTCAGCCCGCTCTCATTCGGCTTTCGGTTCTATAAAGCCGAAAATCTCTAGGATCTACATAGTGATTTCAACCTTATCGCTTGTGAAGTGGGCGTGGTGAGCTAAGCCCCGCCCCACGCGCTGCCGCCATGTGCCGCGAGTGACAATCACTTTGTATAGGTAACACAATAATATGATTCGTGATGGATTTTATTGTGCTACCGATGCATTTGTTCGGGAGCAATTTTCGCCGAAAAAGGGGTTGGTTGATATGTTAATGTTTTCTACGTCTTGGATGTTTAGATAAGTGGGAGCTACTCATGTTTCATTGTTGTTATTATCATATCTGATGTGAGATGTAGATATTGAATTTGTCACTATATATATAATAAACACATAATTATGGTTGAATCGAGAACATTAATTTAGATTAAATAATAAACTGTTATTATGATCATACCTACTTAAATTAATATACAATTTATTTTTGTTAATTATGCTTTGAGTATATTAATTGTTTAAATAAGTATGTAAAATCGCTAAATACAATTACCTATCATGTACAATTAATAGGCACATTTAAAAATAAATAAAAACTGTCTAATCTTGAAGCCGGCCCTACTGCATGGCAGTGCTATTTTTTTGGTCAATATAGTCCAATCACCATCCTCTATCAAACTTGCTTTTCTTGGATTATTTATTAGTATGAAGACCCTTATTAAAATATTTAAATGACAGGCGTATCTATCCCTAGGAATACATCGCAAAGCCATAATAATAATAATATATAAACTCTAAACTTAATAATGTGGCTTATTTAAAAAAAAAACAGAAACAGAAGTTATGTAATAGTTATACATAATTGTATTATTATACTTAGATAAGTAAATGATTGCATTATCTATCCTACCTCAAGCTTTAAATCTTTAGCCGATGTCATAAAGATACGAGCAAGTATTTTACACGTGTTGGGTACATAAAACATATTCGATGAACAAAATTGTAATATATTTAGAAAATTTAATTAGTTATATTTATTTATAAAAAGTTTATTTTTATATTTATTTATTTAATATAATTTTATCGAGTAGCGTGACAGTCAAGTGAAGCACGTGACGGTGGCCACCACGCTTGCAGTACAGTTGCAGTGCTCCTCAGAACAATAACCAATGTTTTGCGTGATACTGTACCACGCTCCTCACCCGAGACATTGGTTAATTCTTTCGATACAGTACCCTTAACACTTTTATACAGTAACGCTTGCGCTGTAAGCAGGTCTTAAATGAGTCGCCAAATTATTTGGTACTGAGATGGTAGTAACCAAGACCACCAAAGTTTAAATTTATCTTCCAAAGTTTATAGAACTTATATATTTATTTTCAAATTAACCTCTTTCGCTACGTGCCCTTAATATCTTTACACAGTAATGCTTGCGCTGTAAGCAGGTCTTAAATAATTAGCTAGATTATTTGGTACTGTGGTGGTACTAAGCAAGTCCACCAAAGTTTAAATTTATCCACCAAATCTACCAAAACTTCTATAATTAATTAATAATTTCTATATAATTAATTAATATATTTACTTTTTAAATTAAGCTCTAGGTATCACTACAGTGCCCTTAACACTTTTACAGTAGGTACCTAACGCTTGCACTGTAAGTACTTAGGTCTTAAATAATTAGTCAGATTGTTTAGTACTGAGATGGTAGTAGCCAAGACCACCAAAGTTTATCTACCAAATCTACCAAAGTTTATATAATTTATATATTTATTTTTTACAATAATTTTCTTTCACTACAGCAGGTACCCTTAACACTTTTACATTACGCACAGTAACACTTGCGCTGTAAGTACTTAGGTCTTAAATAATTTGCCAGATTATTTGGTACTGAGGTGGTACTAACCAATACTAACCAAGAACTTTTGAACAATAGCCCTACTATTAAATATATATAAATCAGGTTTTCTGGCCTCTTTTAATATTTCAGATCCATACGGTGTACCTAGTAGAGGGATTACTATTTAACCACGTTTCCACACGGTGTGTTTATTTATTATTATTAATGCATTATGAATGCATTTACATATTACAAGTCCTCAAAATAAAGCTTAACTAATTTAGTTATTTATATTGAAAATAAGTATATACCTCATTATGTCAAACTTAAATACCTACTAAAAAGTAATTAGTACTGAACATTACTTTGAATTTTAAATAATATTAGGCATTTTAAGCGTTATAACTATGAACTTCACATATTTATTCAAATTTACTGTCACATAATGTAGTTACATACAGTTTACATAATACAAAGTGATTGTACAACTGGTTGGTTGGCTGGTTTTATTATAACAGATAAATTTATTTTTTTGTTGGTTTCGTTTTTTTCGTTCGTTCAGTTGCGTGATGATGCTATTCTGCATTCGTTTTTGCTAGTGAGAGGGCGGTACTTATGAGTACCTACATCTTGACTAAAACATTTTCCCCGTGGAGTTGTCAATACATATTTATATTATCGTATAAGTAAGTATTCTTACAACTCAGCAAAGTAACTCGAACTACTACCTACCTACCATAATACCCAATTTCTATACACCTACCTACTAATATTTTAAGTTTTAAAAGGCTATTGGTAACAAACACCCACACTTAGGTAAATTAAATAAATAGTAAGTATACATAACATTTGTGTTGAGATAGCTTGCATATATTATCACAAAAACACCCTCATTTTGATAGAGAACAGTAATAATGTCGATTTTAAAATACAAAGATGTGTCTACCACATACGTACTTATTTTTTTTATATATATATAGTAGGTACGTATATACAAATTGGGTATTATGGTAGGGTTAAGTACGAGTAAGTACTAAGTACCTAGTAAAGTTAGTGACGATAAAAAATAAATCTAAATCCAAGAAGTAATACATTAACTTTACCAAGACAAATCTAACGAAATATTAAAAAAACACGTTAAGTATATATAACTGAACCATAATTATATTCATAGATTGACAATACCTAGTAGAATTAAACCTAAGACTTGAATAGATACACGTAGGTACCGACATTTAAAACAACGGACTTCAATTTTTCACGTTGTGTGCCGCTCTAATCCGGCTCTCGCGAAAGCGCGTATTCCGTAACAGCTATCGCATTATATTTATACATCGAGTTTAAAAAATCAGGTACTTATTCACAAGCTACACTAATTTTAAAACGACTGCTCAGTAAGACCAAGTTTGCAATTTTAGAGAAACAACTTACACATCCTCTGACAGGGTTCGAACCGTGTCTTCCACAGTCCATGTCAGACGCACCAATCCAAGCATCGAATTTAACTCTCCAGCTGACGCCGTCGTACAATGTCTCATAGTGTCCACACAGACCACATAGTGAACTTTAAAACGGCAGTTTCAACATGTCTCTCTGCAGTCATATACATTACCTACTAATATTCTATATATAAAATAAATATCTAATATTAAATATCTACTAATACCTATACATAAAAATTACCAAAAAATGGTCTTCAACACTAAAATGTGTGAAATAACTTGTTGAAGTCGAATTTGAATTTGAAATTGTTTGCATGATATCGATTTCGACAGGTTATTTCACACTTTTTATAATAGTTATAGCCATTTTCAGTGACCCTTGCTACTTACGGGATCGATTGTCATTCACCGTCAATAAGAACATCATCAAGATAGGCGAAACACTTTCCAGTTATTGGAGTGTAACTCAAAAACTGCTTGACTGAATTTGATGAAGTTTAAAGGCGACCACCTCGAATGTTTAATCTTTCAAATAAAAAAAAGAATGATGAGAATCGGTTTACAAATGGGGGAGAAATCAGTGAAAATACATAAAAAACACAAACAATCTACTCCTCCTTCTTGTTGAAGTCGGTAAATAACTAATCTTATATAACTTATTAATTAATAATTAATCTTATATAACTTACCACATATGTAGCTTTCAAATGCGTTGACCATCAACTTCAGGATTTCGTTTCTGAGAGGCCCACGAAGTACTTTTAATGCGATTCCTACAAATATGATTATAATTGGTTAATAAGTAAATTAGTCGTACGAATTAAAGAGTTTAAGTATATTTGTGACTTCTATTAAGATACCATAATACACAAATATTCTAACAAACAAAATAAATTATAAAATGTCTAAGCACCCAGAATAAGGAAACCGGAAAAACTAATTACACCCCCGCTTCGCAATGATAAAGCAAAGCCGTCGTATGGGATATTTTTATTCCGTACAAATGAAATTCTCCATCCCTAAATCTACACAGAAATTTACTCTCTACGTCAGAGAAAATAAAGCATATTTTCATTTGTTAAAACGACTTGGTTCAAAAGAATTACGGAAAAATTTTAGTAGGTGCTCAGTGTAAAATAATCCACCCATAATCTTGCCGGGAAAATCCCATTATTCTGATGATCCCCTGGATTGTACTGAGGGTATCTCTGTATAATAAAAACGGAACAAAAAGCTTACTGGACATGATTTGCCCTTTGAGGGTTTCTTCGTATAACGCGGTCGTGGATGTAAAAAAATACATTTCACATTATGGGTACGTACATAGACTTTAGCTTCAACTTTGCGGGCGATGTGTTTTCTAATACAATAAATCACTGCAAGTTATATAAAAGAACTACATATACTAGGAACAGTTAAACAGTTAACCAGCTATTTTTGTATTTAGGATAAAACATCGATTTATTACTAAAAAAACTATAAATTAGATTAAACAAAATTGATATTTTTTTTGGTCTCTTACTATGGGCCTCATAGAAAAGCTCAAAGTCGCACAACGAGCTATGGAGAGGGCTATGCTCGGGGTTTCTCTACGTGATCGAATCAGAAATGAGGAGATCCGTAGAAGAACGAAAGTCACCGACATAGCCCAGAAGATTAGCCAGTTGAAGTGGCAGTGGGCAGGGCACATAGCACGCAGAACAGATGGCCGATGGGGCCGAAAGGTTCTGGAGTGGAGACCACGGACCGGCAAGCGCAGCGTAGGTCGTCCACCGACACGGTGGACAGACGACCTGAGGAAGGTCGCAGGACGATGCAGGCCGCTTCCAACCGGTCCTTTTGGAAAATCATGGGGGAGGCCTATGTTCAGCAGTGGACGTCCTACGGCTGAGATGATGATGATGATGATGATATATTTTCGTACGCATAAGAGAAAACATTATCAATGTTTTCGATCGTCTAAGTTATCATATAAAAATTATTTTTAAAGTTTGTAAGTACGAAATTTCTCTTTCGAATTCGATATATTATTAAATAAAACAATACGCCAAAATTCCGGGCAACGGTAATAACTCCGGGTTTCGGACGTTTGCTTCCGGGATTTGACCGTAAAAGTAAGCGCGGTCTGAATTTATTACGGAATGGGTTTCAAGATTTCTACAGGATTTCGGAAGGCTTTCAGAATTCCAGATTTCACTGTTTTCTCAAGTACATCTCCTCTACCTATATACAACTGGGCTTGCTGTAGTGTATTAAGAAATTTGCCTAAAGTAAAGTAGGACATTTTGATATGTCCAATAGGTGATATTTGTTCTTCTTCAATGGCTGCCTTTATCCGTAATGATAATGATCATAATCACACTAATATTATAAAGGCTAAGTTTTGTGAGTGTGTTTGTATGTTTGTTACTTATTCACGTTCAAATGGCAAATGTAATAATAAATATTAGGGACAATAAATTTTACTAAAATGCTTTTAAAATATATAGGTATTCTTTATTACATTAACCTATATAAAAGGCAATCGTTACTGACTGCCTGACAGATCTGTCAAGTTCAAACCACAACAGTAGGGGTATTATGTATCTCAGTTGCTAATAAAACTTGATTGAAATCTAATTAAATGGCGGCTCTATGTCAGTTTTGACAACTTCAGTAAGCAAAAATGTTGGTAAGCTAATGACTGGACCTGATAAAACTGACATAGAGCCGCCATTTTATTCGATTTCAATCATCAACATTTGTTAGCAACTGAGATACATAATAGCCTTACTGATTGCGCTGAAATTCGGCAAGTAGTTATTAGGATGTAGGTATTCCGCACCTCCTAAGGGGCTAGAATGGATGAAAACTTTTGTATGAAAGCCCTTTTTTTATAACCTTAAAATTGAGAAAATTTGTATTTACTTAATTAAAATAACAAATGGTGTAGATACTTTAGAGGGTATAAAATAGGGAGTATACCTTGTATGAAAAATTGAAAAGAAAATATTTGAAAAAATCTACCAATGCTAAAACTAAAACTTACTCCAACACGAAAGTAAAGAGGTGAAGTTTCTGTCAGTAGATTTTCTGATCTTCATCTTCAAATCTGGAATGGAAACTTTCCACAGATAGATGGGTCGATCTTTGTGTGGAAAGTTTCCATTCCAGATTTGAAGATGAAGATCAGAAAATCTACTGACAGAATACAAATACCAGATGAAGTTATGAACTGTGGTATCAACAGTTGAGGAACTTATAGATAAAATGTAAGTACCCTGATGTAATAAGTACAATTTGAAAAATTTATAACCGACTTCCATTCTATTCCGTTATTGGAGTATATCTCAAAAACTACTCTACCGCATTTATGATAAACTTTAAATGGGACACACGGGAAGCACCAGCTTTCAAACAAACAAATAATTTTGAGAATCGGTTCACCCAGTCGAAAGTTAAGAGGTAACAAACATTAAAAAAACTGTCGAATTGAGTACCTCCTCCTTTTTTTGGAAGTCGGTAGAAAATATTAAAGACACTAATGTAGTGGTGATGAGAGAGCCATATTTGACTCACAAAAACCACCTAGCTGATGTGATCCAAGAAATGTTGATAAATTAATTAGAATGTGAAGAAATTATGTCTGTCGGTTGACACGATGATCGATATCAACGAGTCGGCAAATTATCCTATGGAATTTTGAAACTCTCTCAATCCCCCGGGCCTTCCGTGTCATAGATTATGTTGCATATAGGTTCTCCTGTCATGTTCTAGCCTGTTATGTACTGCCTTCAAAATTGTGCACTGGAACTTGCCTCCAAGTAACAGCTCCCCGCTGCAATGTCCATGCCAAAATATTAACTGACTCAGACTGAGGAGAACAATCTTCGTGCCGCGTGTACATTTGATCTTAAATGACTTTCCGTTTGAATATAAAAGATTACAATTTTTAAATCCGATTAATAATAAGTCACAGGAACAAACTCTGAAATTTACTGGAGTTAATTTGCCGCAGGACTGTTTCTCACACGGCCAGTTTTATGTGGCATGCTCACGTATGAGCTCTCCAAACTAGCCTGTTTACTTTAGTGCCCGCTTCCAAATTAGTGAACAACATTGTATAAATAAATACTGTAAGGGAACTGTCCCTATCCTATCTACATGAACTTTTGATGTCATGAACAAAGCTTCAAATCGTTACAATAATTCATTATCTATAGAAAAAAATACTCTATGTGGACGAAATCGTGGGCAAAAGCTTCGAAAAATCGAAAAAAATCCAAAAACCTACTTTTAGACTAAAAAAGAGGAAAATTACCATATAAACTTTTGCTGAAGGGAACTACAAATCAAAACGTCATCAGCGTAAGATTTATTATTTTAGCTTTTCTTGTTTTATTTTCAACAAGCGCTTTATTTTTATAAAATGTGTATTGGGACCCTCTCAAGTTTGACCTATACTAAACTAAAAAGCATCATCAAAATCAATTCATAACTGGTGTAGTAATCGCGTAACTAACATACAAAAACATTCTGTCGAATTGAGACCTCCTTTTTTGAAGATGGTTAAAAATTAAGTACAGGTCTGATGTGACGATATTAGAGTTGCCTTTCGACGTCGCAAAAAGACATAATAGCTGTCCTCTGTCACATCAAGATGCAAATTACCTGACCCGGGGTATTTACTTTAGCTCTAATTTACCCCTGTAAATACCGCAAGGGTGAGTGAAAAGAGCTTTTACGCTCTTTTACACTTCAACCCTCTTTTTTAACAACTTTTCTGTCAAAGGAAAGTTAGTGTCTCGCTGTCGTGGGGGTAAATGTAGTTGGCAACTTGTTTGAATACATTTTGTCAGTGTTGTTCGTCTTCTACTTCTAACGCTTCTGCTCGCATTAAGTAAGCACATGATAACTAGGTAATACTCGTAGTAGAACAAAACTCTTTGGCTGACACAGTCATTACCTAAACTACAATAGGTATGTTCCGACAAGCGCTTTCAACGCTCACAACTTTCGTGTCTCGGTTTAGCGTTCCGCTATGGACCAATGCTTGCAATGTTCAACCCAAACGGAACGGTTACGCGGTCGCGAAATGCACGCCAAATTTTCTATCAAAAATCGAATGAATCCTATACTTATTTGATGCTTTGACAGTGACAGCTGGCGAAAACCCACCTTCGATCCGCGAGCGTTGTGGTCGCGACTTGAGCTTTTTCGGTGATTTCATCGATGACGTACGAGCTCGCTCACGATGATCGTGGGTTTATAAGGGGATGGGTGTGCGAACGCCACGAGTGATTTCGGCGCTTACCGGAATGTAGCCTATATATGCTTATTACTGTATCTGCTTACCAACTATCACAGTTAGGGTTATTTGGATGATATTTGTTACACGTATATACATACACATTACACTACATACCAAAGTTCGTCCATCACATAACATTCAAATATCATAATGTCATTATGATAGTACAGAAGTCTTTCCTGTCAAGTAAGTGTAGTAAACATATACAATACTTGCAAGGTAGTAAACTTTTTTAAAAACGTTCTCAAAAAAGCCTCAAAGTACCGAAATCCATTCCCTGGAGACTAAACCGGAATAGGACCATATCTAAATAACAACATTATTTCCTTCTAAAACACTGAGCTCCTATAAAACAAACTCTACCTCACAAACCGCTGTCTATAAACATTTTCACCTTTTAAACAGTCACCCTGCTTTGAATACAAAAGACATTTGAAATAAAATTTTGACTGTGGATTAAAAGTAAACATCAAGAATGGGGTAATTCGGTAAAACGGCCCGCGTAGGCGAAGGGCAAATGATTTTTAAAGCGAACTACCTGTTTGTAGCAAGTATTTGGGATAGCGGTGTGGCTATGAAAATTAAGAGTTTTGGTTTTAATCATTGTGATTAAATTTACGATATGAATAATAGCATATATCTAATACCTTCAAACGAGCAATTGTTGTATATATATACCTAAATAATCTGAATCTCGGAAACAGCTCTAACGAGCTTCATGAGTATGCAGAGCATGCAGAGGGTTTCGGGGGCGATAAATAAATCTAGCTAGGTTACATTTTTAGAAAACTTCCTTTTATCCGTGTTTTCAGGCAATGAAAAACTGCTACAACACTGAAGCTACTTGATAATATATAGCGTTGTTAGCAACACTAAGCCAATGAGTATTTGCTTTGAGGCAAAGCTCGGTCATCCAGCTACTCATAAAATTTATACAAGTCAATTATTATCATATATTAAATTAGTGATCTTTTCTTAATACATTTCTAATGTTATATAAATAATCATTTAGTAACTTTTTTCATCAGCTTTGCAGTATTTTACCTAAATCTAACTTGATGGTCAGTAATGACGCTTGATAAATTGTCTAGCAAGGAGAGGCGGTAGCTATAGCCAGGTTAAAACTACGTAGTGCCGTATCACCATATACTGGGGATCTCTTGCACCACTTTTACCCGATGATTAAGCTCATGGTAATATCCAAATTAACGAACGTTTCTCTTACACCCGCTTACAACCCTAGAGCTATCATCACTTCAAACCACTGTTTGTTATATCGATTTTAGACATTTGATTCATTATAAATCAAAAGCTGGAAATGACGCGATAGCAGCTTAGCTGACTACTGGTACGTTTTAAGCTTGGCAAAGGCTAGTTCAGTGGACACAGCACTGGAAAAACTATACCGCTAGTGATGTGACCCGTCAAGCTGCCTTGGCATACCTGTATGCCAAACAAAACCAAATCAAATAAGGATCCAATTAAAAATGTTAAATATTCAAATATACAATAGATTTCAGCTAATGTTTTGTTTTTTTGATGCTGTAAAGGACCTGGTTTTTTTTTTACATTACGAAATATTATTTGAAAGATACCAGATCGGTAATATCAACGAAAAAGCGACAGTCACTTGTTTTTTTGCGGGGTTTTTGCAACTCTGGTTTGCAAATTTGATCATAGTCGGGAGCTCACTAGATTAAAAGGCAAAATAATGATTGAATTTGTGCCTACCTAACATCGTCACAAGACCTTCACAAATCATCACCATCAACCAACGTCTATTGGTGAAAACGATTATCTAACAGTATTTTGCTACTAGCATCTCTTAGTATGTATTTATGATATTCGTTTAGGTCCCTAATTTATTAAAAATATAACTAAGGCATCTTTATAACGACAGTCATGTTTCAGCTTTATGTCTCAGTTATTTATGAATACTGACAGATTCATCTTAACAGTAATATCGAAAATAACTTAGAGTCAAAGTAATCTCATTTACAACTATGTAAATTTATAAAAATAGTAATCTTTGTCAGGGTACAGTCGACATTTCATGCTCTTGTTTTATCGTAGCGAGTGGAAACTGTATGGAAATCGCTGGTTGCGTGGCCACCGTTGTAATGTTTTATATTAATTAACTCAGTATAATTAAAGTAGCGAGTGAGCTGGCCGGGCCTTGCCCGTTTTTGATGAAGACACAGAGTTTTATGTTTTGATACGGTGCTATGTAAATATGAGGGTATGCTTGGTTCTCCGTTATATACAGGTAATTACGGGTAATTTTTTTATGCAATTCATGGTAATACTCATATCGAACTTTCTTTATCAAACTCTGGCCCTCAGTTTACTGTTTACAGTAAGCAAAGATTACGTCGAATTTGACTTTTTTAAATGTTATATTTTAAAATATCTAGTCCAAATTGTGAAAAATGTACAAATAACAGAATACGTTTTGAATTTTTCTTACGCATTGTCTGTTCTTGACTTACTTTTGTCTAATTATAATGTTTTTTTTATTATTTCTGTTATGAGTATATGTATCCTTCAAACTCCGCTCAATGAGCTCTGTTAAAAAAATAGTTGATACTTTATATTTTAACTTTAACCTACTCAACATTTGCATTTCGTATCTCAATAATGAACATTTTATTACTAAGATTAAAAAATATATTGTTGCTCTTTGGAATAGGCTCTATCTAGGCACGCTATCAATACAGTGTAGCCAGCTAAGTGTCAAGAATAAATACCGGACTAAAAGTTGCAGAACAGTCTAAGTTAACACTGTGTCTAAAACACCCTAGCTGGAAAACGATCCCTGTGCCGCTCAAAACTGTTGGGTTAATAAGCTTTTTGTGTTTATGACCACGAACAGAATTGCTCTGTGTTTCTGACACTCAGTCCTGAGCTCGTTTGCGTGTGAATTGCCTCAGATCTTTTGAATTTTAACGGTTATTTTATTAAAACAAAGGATTGCGTAGTGTTCGGTGTACTGCCTACGGGTCCGAGGGGTGATTAAATAATATTGCTGTGGGTTTATTTCGCGAGGAATCTCTTTTATGAGCGGTATTTCGATTTATGTTAGCTGAGATCACTTTTCTTTTATTATAGAGCTGACTCGAAAACCGCACACATGGACTACGCTACAGCCAATTATGCTTCAGACGCCAATACCCCTATTACATAGAAATAAGTATAGCTTTCTTTGTATAAAAAACCAAATGTTCTAAATAGAGTGTGCTATTGAAAATAACTATTCGCTTAGAGTTTAAATTCCTGTGATAGTTTTTAAGTTTTATTTTTGTTTTTAAGTTTGTTCATTATAAATATATTTATGTGTATACGCTGTGAAATGTGTGTTCTACTCGTATATGTATAAACTGTACGATTAAACTTAAAATTAATACCCTTTTCAGTCAAAATATACATAAGTACCTACATTTCTGATTTATTTTTTCATCACTAATATGCCTGGCTAAATTTGGCCCCGAAAACGTTACTTGAAGACCATTTGACTGTGACATGATGCAGCAGAATTTTAAACCCAAAGCTCTTCATAACTCTGCAAGTATTTTGGACACACAGGCGAATTCCTCCCAGCTGACCAATTCCCAGCCACTTTAGGCATCTAAAAAATGTCTGATGACACGCTTTGTTCAATTTCAATTGTTTCTCAGACAATTATTTTATAACTTTTCTAGCTAAGACTGCTAAGACCTAACTAATTAATGCACTAGAGCACTGAGGAGTTCGTTGACACGCACGACCACATGATGTCCCTCCCATCTCGGTGACTTCCTGCGCACAGTTTATTATTTACATGTGCGAATTGTTTTAATGGTTTTAATAGAATCTCGGTACTCGTGGGACTCGTTGAGACTTGCTTTGAAGGACAGAAAAAGAGGACTTTACAACATTTGTAAAAAGAACAAAGCAATATATACAATGAGTTCAGTTTTATATACATACTTAGTTTTTGCCGATTACAAAATTGGTTAAGGATTAGTCCTCTTTTCTAATCGTGGTTGATTGGATTATGTTTGATTACATATTTACACTGTAAGAAATCTTGATTTTATGTTAATACAATAACAACTGGTAGTTTTTAAACTTAAGATTAAGATACCTATAGTTATGTTGATGTATTAATTTATTATTTATTTGACTTCTCATGACAACCGTCAGTGCAACTGTAATCATTGAAGTGTAAATCGGACTTTAGTAAAATTTATTATTTTTTTAAATGAATCGGTGGTGTTTATGTCACTTTTGTTAGCTCCAGTCGTCAACTTACTAATATTTTTGCTTACTAAAGTTGTCAAAAGTGACATAGAGCCGCCATTTTTCAAGTTTGCAATCAACATTTGTTAGCAACTGAGATACATAATAACCCTGCAAATCACCTAACATATCGAATGTATTTTTTTCGTTATACAAAAAAATTTAAAAATTTAATACCAACTTCCATTCTATTCAGTTATTAGAGTGTAACTCAAAAACTACGTGACTTAGTTTGATGAAATTTAAATGGGAGCGCACGGGAAGTACCAGCTTTCAAACAAAGAAAGAAATTTGAGAATCGGTTCACCCTATGAAAGTTATGAGGTAACAAACATAGAAAAAAACAATCGAATTGAGTACGTCCTCCTTTTTGGAAGTCGGTAGAAAACCTAACGTGGTTTTCACTCATTTTTGATTAGAAATAGGCACGGGATTATACTCACGTTATATTTATCGGATAGGTTCGACTATAGATTCGACCACATTCGGTGGTCTTTTTCAAGAAGTGTTGTTGGATGTGTGGCCTTGTCTAGTGGTGAGCCCTGCCTTCATGGAGCTCATTTTGATGCAAATGATGTGTCTGGTGCAGATGTAGTATGAGCTCTTTTTGCTTGGACGTCCCCTCACATACCAGCGCCTGCTGGTATGTGAGACGACACCACAAACGAAGATCAGGAGGGTTCACACAGAGACGCGCCAACGCTACATAGTGAATCCCACCCCCGCACCAACTTTTAACATCTCGAGCGCTACGAGCTGACGCCCGCAGTGATAAAACGAAACTACAGTCGGACCTATCCGATAAATATTACGTGAGTAATCCCGTATTTCTAATTAAAAACATCGAACGTATGACAAAGTTTGGATATTAATGTTGTTTTCGATCGTGCCTGTCTATACAACTCACTCATACCCCCCGCAATTCGTCCAATTGTGCCGAATCGGAACCAAACCGAGATCGATTCGAAATCCAACTCGAGTACCCGCTGCCTCAGTTGTAACTCTGAAGATTAATTGTTGATAGATATCTTGTACCCCACAAAACAATCTCCAACGGCTTTCGAGGCATGCCTGTTTTGGAGCTGATGAGAAATAAAAATAAAAACATCTGACACAACATATGAATGATTCGCGCCCGACTGTCTGTCTGTACCACTCTATAGCGACACATGTTTGCGATTTTAATTATCTGTAACGGCGACAAATGTTAACGCTATTTATGGTGATGTAAATTAAGAAGTATGTAGATAGGACTGTAAAGAAATAAAGCTGCTGACACACCGGCGGCGCCCTTGCTGTCTGATTTTGTTTGAGCCATACATTAAAATAGAATGAGCATCTTTTTTAACTAATTCATCATCATAACATTATAATCAACCCGTTTTGTTCCCACTGCTGGGACTCGAGCCATCCTCTCAGATACTTAGAGAGTTAGACCATAATCCGCCACGCGGGCTTAGGGCGGCTTGGTGAATAGGCTAGTGGCCAACTCATGTTGTTTTTTTCTGGATGCCCAAAGTCCTTCAACATAGCCTAACGACTATTGCCCTAAGCTAAGACAAACAACCGACGGCTCGACGTGCACTCCGAAGCAAGGAAGCACTCAGTTGTATAATACCACTAGCACACACCCATCCAACAGACCGCAGCAAGCGTTGCCTTACTTGTTGATCGGTTAAGATCGCCAAGTCAAGCTCCGCTGCGAGCGCTTAATTCATCATTGAGTAATTATCCGTGCACATTTACAAGTTTCAGTGTGAACAGTAAACCAACCCTCCACGCGCTAAAGCGCTCCGTATATTCTCACGTCACAGCTCTTGATCATCACTACCTGAAATGTATAAAGCTCAATTAAACTTGACTACTGCAAATAAATGTTTCAGGTTGTTTGTTCTAAAGGAAAGTTTTACGAAGAATATGAAACGAAGACTAAAAAATATTTTAGACAGAAAATAATCAGTAATTATATATATAATAAAAATTGTTTTAAATAGCGCATGAAATATAGCTCTGAAATTTTTAAATAAGTATATTTGTTTTAAAAAAAAAAACTTAGTATTAACTTTTATGAAAATCGAAAGTTCTTGTGTAATATTTATTGCTAGAAAACAAAATGACATGCTCTAAAGTTAATTTGCGTATGCCTGGAAATCATACCTATACAGCAACACTATAAATGAATAAAGAATTAAGTATCGTCCTATATATAAGTTGTAAACGCAAACTAAGGGGAAAATGTGCCCAAAGTCAACATAACGAATGACTGGGCTGGCGAACGAAGTGCATGCCGTTTTGTGTTGTCAACTGAGTGTTGTTCTATGTATCTGGTATCAACAGCGACAATTACCAAGGAGATATGGGGGTGTATCAAGAAGGCGGCCAACCACAAAGACAAAGTATTAAAATTAATAATATGAGGAAGATAACATACAGTATCGACCCCCTATAGTGGAATCTTTGGCAAATTGTAAATTAACATTGTTAATTTTATCACGCTATCACACTAATATTATAAAGGTGAAAGTTTGTGAGTGTGTTACTTATTCACGCTGAAACAGCTGGACCAATTTTATAGAAATTTGGTATGGAGGTAGATGAGGCACTGGACTATCCTATGTGTTAACCCAGAGGATACTTTTCATCATCATCATCTATCACCTGTGTGACTGCGGGGCGCACTATAATTATTGTCATTATCTCACTTCTTTTTCTTAAAACTCTTATTAGATAAAAGTAAAAAAAGTCTGTCTGTGACACCGTAGCTCCTAAGCGAATGGACCGATTGTGATGCGGTTTTTTGTTTGAATACTGACGTGATCGAGATGGTTTTTTGCTACAAGGTATCAGAGGCAGTGTGTCAAGGGTTACTTAAAAGTCGTATTTTTGTCAAATATAATAATTGATTATTGTAATTTATTTTTTTGAATTAACATAAGTTACGTGATTTGTCAGTCTATATGAAGCAGACAAGTATGTTATGTTTTAGTTGTGATAATGCAAACTGTTTTCATAAAAATTATTGTAAACTTAAAAGTTATTTTCCAGTTTGTAATTACTTGGGATCCTCACCGCATTTGACTTGAGCCTTACAATTCAATGGCTGCGATAGTAGTGCTTATATAATTACCCGATTAAAATATAAATATGCCCATAATGTTATCTTGAATAAAATTCAAATTCAAATTCAAATTCAAATTCAAATTCAAATTCAAATTCAAATTGTTTATTGTTCTTAGACATCGTACATATAAATATAGGTTACCCTGCCTGCTGCTTTAGCGTAAGCTGTGTTGCAGCAGTCAGTGTCTTCCCCAAATAAGTATAAACTAACTATAACTTATATAATATAAAACAAGAAAGAAATCTGAGATAATAAAACAATAAAAATACACAAAATAATTGCACAGGCCTGACAAACCTGACCTGTGCAAAGTGTTACCAAATAAGTTTGTACATGTGTAAAGTGTGAGTGTGTGATAGTTTGAATTTCAACCAATTTTTACGAACATATTTTCAAGGAGATCATAATCAAACTCTTGTAGCCAGTCTTTTAAAATATTTTTTAATTTGTGTGAGGGGACGTTTTTAATTTTTATTTTAGTGTTCAGCATATTATATAAAATAGGTCCGATGTGATTATAATGCCTCCATGCCAAAGCACACTTGTAACTCGGAATAGGAAATTTCACAATCCTCTTTTTATTGACAGGTAGAAGTGGAATTGTGACTTTGTGGTATCTTTTGATGCTTTGGTCAACAAAGTGTTTTCTAACCGAAAAGACATTGCACTTTTTATATAAGTCAGTTGTGGAGTGTCTGAATGGCAAAAACATTATTACCTTAAGCAGAGCGCGTTGAGCACGCTCTACCTCTAACATGCGAGTCTTAACAGCGCTTCCCCATGAACAGATACAGTAACTAATAATGGATTCACCAAGTGCTTTGTAAGTCTGTAGCAAAATGGTGCTATTGTTATAATTGTTATTGTTAAAGATGTAATAACATCTTGTTCTCCAAAATCGAGATAGCAAAATAAGGGATAACGTTATTTTGGAGAATATGTCAAAGTGCTAGTACTTACTATTAAAGTCGCCTAGATGGCGACACTCGTCGTAAAATGACTAGAATAATGTATATGTTTATATTTATTTACCGAACCGGACTAACAGGTTACACGTACTATAACTAGATAATAATATGTAGTCCCTGCTATCTCATAATTACCAACCACATAAAATACACACTCCCAACCACCACATGCAAAGCTACAAATCATTCTACGGATGTTCATATAAATAAAAAAAACACGTCACCGGCCGGAAACCGATGATTGTCGCACATGGAGCCTTGTTGTCTTGAATTGATATGATTTCATTCATTAACGCTTATAATCGCCCGTTGTGTCGTGGTGTTTTGCTGGGACGCGAATGTACTGAACCAAGTGGAGCTGGGTTTACTGTTGATTATGTCCCCATTCTGTTATTTTACTGCGGAAAACTAACTTGATAGGCTACATTGATTTGTTATTGAACATAGATATAGAATAACTAGCTGCGCTCTGCGGTTTTACCCGCGTGATGACGGATAATGATGATTGAATCAAGTATACCGTTACTCAGGCATAATGTAGTTTTTTTTTGAATTGGTTAAATAGTTTTTGCGTTTATCAATTACTAGCTGCTTTCTGCGGTTTCACCCGCGCGGTGATGGATGATGATGATGATGATTAATCTTATATAGCCTATGTTACTCAGGGTGAATGTAGCTTTCCAATGGGGAAAGAATTTTTGAAATCGGTCCAGTACTTTTTGAGCCAATTCGTTACAAACATACATACAAATATTTTTTCTTTATAATATTTATTATAGATAGATATAGATTATAGAATAATAGATTTACACTTGATGTAAAGTATTATGGCCGTCATTGCAGTACCAGCCAACAATATCAAAATATTTAAAAGGGCGAATATTTCCCATCGGTTACTGTTACGGCGTCTTTCATAAGAGCGTGCAAAAAAGCGAGCGGAATTGAGGTCGCGCGTGTTCTTATTTACAGCCGTGCGATTCTCTAATGATTCGTCGATGTGCTCGTCCGATGACCGCTCGACCGATGTCAAATTCTCTATTGTATTCTACTACTAATACTTTAAGAGATATCGCCCTAGTACACAAGGTTGTTTTTCCAACGTTCCTTGTCATCTCGTCATTTGTTTCACGGTCAAAGATGTGTTGTCAAAGATGCAATGATGTTTGCTCTATGTTTGTTTCTTTTTTTTTTAGAGAACCGCACGGCAGATTGGGCTGAAATACAAAAATCTGAAGGAAATGTAATGTTTACCGTAACGCCACGACGGTGTTTTTTGCACAGACTCTGCATTATCAAAAGATATTTATGTTTATTTTCAGTCTACTTATTGCATATTTCTTGAAAATAACGCTGGCTTTAGTTTGAATCATATTATAATCTGAAATTCGAAGTTTAATTAATGCCACAGATAAAGGGTGAGAACTAGACAGCCTAACAGTTCTAGATCCCCATATGGTACCATATTGTCACATGCACATTGTGCCAACGGAAACTAGTACTTAGCTTCACTCTGACAGTCTCACGACAGATGGGATGATAGCTACCACATCTATACACATATATCATTTTAAAAATTTAATTAAAACCCTATCAATAAGTGATACGATCAGAAATACCCCCAGCCTCTGACCGTACAAATTAGAGACGGATAAAATTGAATAACCCTCCAGTGCCCCGATCGGTAATATCAATGACGTTTAACCCTAAACATAATCGGGACGGATCGAAACTACCTCGGGGACATCAGGGTCGTTTTGTACCCGCGTGAAATTGCAAAGTATTCTTTAGGGTTCCTTTATTCAGACAAAAAATATTAAGTTTATGTTTATAACATATGTTTATCTTTTAAATTAACTAAAAATAGTATTTCTGTTGCGAGAAAAATAATATTAGGCGCCTTATTGCAGATGATGCCCAGAAACTTCCAGTTTATGTAGAAGTCTGAAGATGATGCCGGCTTAGTTGTTGATAAACTATTCTATCATATACCTACATATGAAGAGATATCATAAACAATACTTGAATTAAAAGCCATGTTTTAGCACAAGTGTTCAAACGACATGCATAAGTCTCACAATGGTTCGGTTTTGCACCATAGTACAATTTCACTTGGAAAAGGTCCAGGGATATCGAACTAAGACATTTGTTTATTTTGTAATCCGGTCTTTTACACGGTTTAATATTTTTAATAATATAAATACGCAGTTTTGTTATAAAAACTAACGTGGTTTCCATTTTTTTTAATTAGAAATACGGCATTACTCACGTAATATTTATCGGATAGGTCCGACTATAGTTTCGACCACATTCGGTGGCCTTTTTCAAGGAGTGTTCGGGACGCCCGCGTCGATGACGTCTCGCTTAGCAATATAAGGTGAGTAATGCCGTATTTCTAATTAAAAAAAATACGCAGTTCTCATATTTTTTAATTAGACTTCATGCATCCTTAGAAGAAATACTTCTAACTATACCTATATTTAGTTATATACAGTATGTAACAAAATGTCTAGTAATACTAAAACCACACACGGAAGCTTGCCTAAATTGGGACTTACTACTGCGTCGCAGGTAGTAGTAAAATTCCAAGTTATGAATAACTAAAGTTTTTCTAATACTCAAGTAGGTTCAACTGTGTAAAACTAGAATCTAGAACGTAGACTAGATAAATAAGGGGCCTAAGTGGGGCCTGAGCTAGGGTGCAGCGCGGGGAGAGTGCGCATGCAAGGTAGTGGGAGGGAGCTGAATGAATAGGTGGCGTGAGGATTGCAGAGTACATTGACCCCAACGAACTCCAAGAGTAAATAAATCCAAGAATTTTAACTTCGTATAAAAAATATTTGCCATGCGAATCTGACTAGATACTTAAATGCACACGCCTTTCAGTATTACTACACATTTTCGTTACACGCTGTATAATGAAACGAGACTCGTGATCTCCTCAGTTTTTGCCCATTCCTGTAAATACGGAACCTCGGAAACACTAGTTTTCCTCGCACTTGCTGCTGGCTTGTTTTTTGCAATAAAATTGCTCCCTTGCTTTAAAATGTGGGGTCGTTCACGCCCCGGGCCGTTAAGGGTTGCAAGCGCCCTCTGTTGACGGTTTCCGAGTGATTCTTTGTAAGTAGGGATAATACCTTTGTGGAGCAGGTATACAAGTGTGAAGATATCTAAACATGTTTAGTTAGACATAGTTATTGTAAATTTGCAATTACATGCCTTTATTTAATCCGAGTTAATTACGGGTAGAATATCTAAGAATCGAAACTTCAAGGTTTAAATAGATGCGACCGATCTATTTAAAACTGTGTAATTCCGATGACAAATATCTATATATGGTACCATCGAATTATTATTTTTTTCTTTTTTATAGTAGTTCATCAAAATGACTCCCTCTCGCCTGATGGAAAGAAAAGATGGAATCAAGAAACAATGACCATTAGTGCAGCCGTAAGCTGCACTAATCGCCATCGCCACCTCTATGATGACCTGACCTGATACCTGAACTGACAGATGCTCTTTCACGCCCTGCTAGAAAGACCCAGGGTCATAGCTGCAAGGAAATACGTACGCCGGCAATGCATTCCACAATTTACTCACACGGCAGAGGTAGCTGAACTGCCAATTTTTTTGATTCGTGGTAAGAAGTTTTGACCAGTATATGGAGCAATGCTAGGCCGGAACAAATAGTTCGGGATCAGAATGGTGAGGAAGGAATAAGATTAAAAAGCTCTTCAGAACATTCGCCATGAAACAACCGGTAAAAAACGCTTAGAGAAGCTATAGTTCTACGCATTTGTAGGGGTTCTAGGTGTTGAGTGACTTCAGTGTCTCCAATAATACGTCATGAGCATTCATAAGGTACTTAGCAGACCCATCCCAGAGGTGGCAACAATATTTAATACATGGGCGCAACTCAGTTTTCTAAAGAAGGCACCGCTGATCCGGAGTAAAGAAACGCCTCGATCTGTTCAGGACTCCGAGTTCGCGGGAAGCTAACTTGATAATACTCTCGATGTAGTCACGCTGGTTCAGGTCACTATGGATGTCCATTTGAAGTGATACTAGCCCAGGGGACCGATTCCACTAACTAAATTGCAATCGAACCGTACTTACCTGATCGGAGACATTTCAACCGACTTTCAAAACAAAAGGAGGAGGTTCTCAAGTCGACGCGTATATTTTTTTATGTATGATTATATAATTTTTACTGAGTAGTCAGATTTAGATATTTTTTTTTGTTTCCTAGAGTATACTTCCGAAGTGGTCCCATTTAAATTTTATTGGATTAATCATCGCTGACCAACAAGTGAGGTCAAACACTTGTAGGTATATCAAGTATTTAAATAAAACTAGTATTATGATACAGCTGGAAAATGGGGTAACCGAACCCTTAAATAGCTACTAAATTCAGGGTTATAAGAATCCATTTCATGTTGGTAATTTTTAGATTTGGAGGCCTATTATACCTACCTTTTTGGTGGTATTGCCACGCTGTAACTCCACAGCCGAATGGGCCGGCACGACCGGGGAAGTACCGCACTCCAACATAACACCGAGGTGAAGAAACATAGCAGCTATTGCGTTTCAGTCGGTCTGTGGGAGTTTCTGGAGGCCCCAGGTCTCTTCATTCTGTAATCGGGTTTATTTACTCTAATATTTTTTTCAGTAATACCTATAACAATACCACCCACTGCAATTATGATAAGTAGAACAATGCCACTTTCCAAAAAGCCAAATTGAAAATTACTTACAATTATTAATTTTATTTTTAGGTAAGTACTTATTTATATTATTTAATAATAGAGTTTATGCTTGACACACGTCTCACTCCACTAACATCCAATTGATAACCGCGAAACCAATATTGTAAGCAAAACATCATAATATTTTTCTAACTGGAAAGAGCAACAAAAATCTTCAAAGCCCTGTGTCAACCTTTAAGTTTAACCCTTGCGTTACCGTCGCATATTTTCCGGCGGTTGGTCCCGCGCGTGGCCTAAACGACCCCATAATTGATAAGTAAAGGAAAAGAAGAGTACCGCCTTATACATATTTATGAGGTCTCGAAATTGCTACGGGACCCTGCGAACGGCAGCACTTGCTTCGACGTCTCATTATGTTTTTAGGGTACCTTTGTTATTGTCGCTTTGATCTTTCTCCTCTCGGAAATCGGTGGTTTCTGATCTAGTTTTGCATGATTTGGAATGTTGAGGGTTATGGTTAGTTTACAGGACATTATAATGTCGGGAAAATACGAAGTTAAATTAAGTTCTGAGTGTCTTCGAACAGTACGTAACGTACGTAAATAAAAACAACGAACGTACGTAAAAAGTACGTAAGAAGTAGATCAAAATGTCTGGCTAGAATTTAGTCAGCAATAAGATAATAAAATAATGTTCCAACAAAAAAATCTGGTGCAATTCATGCATTCAAACTTGGTGAAAATAAACATTGTGTCTTTTAACGTATTTAATTAAATATATGTTTTAAACATAATATAACAAAACGTAACGGATTCGTCGTTCGAGTAAAATCCTCGAAGGGCCCACTGCAGCGGTATTTAAGCACCTTCGTTTCCAGATATATTTTTGGTCCCATGTAATAGGGGGCGAGCCTATTGCCATTTACGGGTTGTGGTTCCAGGCTCCGGACTGCTATTGAGAATTTCTTTGTCAGATAAACTCAAAAATTCTCCGACCCGGGGATCGAACGCAGGGCCTCGAGATTCCAAAGTAGCGCTTTCACCCAGAACACGCGAGCGAAGCCGCTGGCGAGTCAGCTGGTAGTTAATAAACCTTGGTAGTTCACATGTAATACATACAACAAACAAAACAAACTCTATTACCTTTTAGGCTTACAACTCATTCTGTCTTTCATATTTTTCCACATCTCCCTCCAGACTCATCGCTAAGCCCTGCGTACACTAAACATCTTCTAAAGAAAGGTTTACACTCACGACCCAGCGCTGCGTTCAAAAACACAATAAACGCAAACTTTATGCGGAAACCGACGATACGGCGCACATTATACCTCTCTTTACGACAATAATCCATTTCTGAACGCGTTTGTAAATTCTTTGAGGTGCTCTTTGTAATTCGCAAGAGTTTTTGAACGCAGTGTAAAGTGGTCATAGAATTCTTGATATTTCTCTGCATGGGTACCGTAAATCGTAACGTAAGTTAAGTAATTAAAAATTACTTTTTTGTACTGAATATTTGTGAACGTTTAATATTTTCTTAATAAAGATATTCAATTATATATTATTATTACATTTAAACAACTCTGAACGAATTAAATAGCGTAGTTGTATTAGAAAACACTATACAACTAACGTAAATTATTTTTATCCCGCCATTCAGTAATCGAACACTTTTCAGTCAACAGGTCACGGGTATATTATATTTAGCCTAGATTTAAAAAGTTACGAAAATTATTTCGATCTACAAAATCATCATCTAGATTCTATAAATCTATACATATCTATTAATAAATAAATTGAAGTGTCTGTTTGTGATTCCGAATTAACAGCTTAAGGTACTCACATTCTTTTTTTAATTTTTGTTTGTCTGTTTGTTTGTTCCGGCTAATCTCAATGGCTGCACCGATTTTAACGGGACTTTTACTGGCAGAAAGCTGATATTATAACTTACGCTATTTTTCTTTCATCATCCATTACCAGGCGGGTGAATCCGCGATGCCCAGCTAGTATTTCAATAAAAATGTCACCGGTGCATGTAGTAGTCACACTTGCAGTGTCCAGAAGTCTTGCAGTATTAAGCTGGCTTAGGAATTTTAATAGCTTGGTCACGAGATATCAAGCAGGTGGTAACTATCACCTTTATTGAAATGATGGTGTTTTTAACTCATATGGAATTACATTTTTCGAACTTTTCCCGATTTTTCAAATTTCCCGGGATACTTTTGCAATTCTCTGTATCTAAAAGCCTTATTCGACTATTACCAAAATTATTACAGTAGAAATCATTATTTAAATCAGCTCAGCGATTATCCAAATATGCTCTTGCCAACAACAACTTTTAATATATTATTTATGGCTGTCGCGTACGTTGTTAAATCTTGTTTGTTTTTACATGTAATATATAAATTAAACATTAATCTAGTTTAGAATCGTATGTATTTTTTACGAGTTATTCATTCAATACTATCCCAAATTAACTGATAATTATTTCCACCGTTTAAATGTTGTTTTAACCGTTAATATACGTTAATAAAAAACAAGTAAACAATAAAATCCAATCACCCGCATCGGAAAGAGCAATATTTAAACAAAATCGTAAACGGAATCAAACTGGCCGTTTTAGCAATTTACGGTTAGGTTTAGTGCCGGGCCTTTTTTACCAATTGTCCGTAGATCGGTGATAAGTCGAACCCGCATGTGCGCGCACGCAACTTTGTGCGTGTGACGGTCATAGAGTAGTTGCTAAAACAGAAGTGTGTGTAAAACTATTAATAAATGCCTAATTTATTTGTATTCATTTATGCATGTATATAGTTACGTTACTCATAACTTTTTATTTCAATAAAATACACGATGTTGTAGTAAGGCGTATCCATGCTCAACAGCAAGAGATTGTGGCCGGCAGTAACCACCCTCTGCGAAGCGGTGATGACACAGAAAGAGGAGAGAAAAGAGTAGCCGGTCAGGGAGAATGATGTCTGAGCTGACCTGCTTCGGTGCAGTCGGATGGGGGAACGCAGGAAGTAGTTCGCACGCCTCCTCCACCTTTTTAGTGGAACACTGGTGGAGAGTCGAAAGATGGTGGGTCCCCCGATTCGGAGGGGTCAGGTGGTAAATGCTAGCGCGATCCCAACTCCTCGATAAACAACCCCGTGCCTGCCCACGGGGTGGTTTTAGTGGTTTTGAGCCCCACACACGTCATCCCCGTGGCGGAAGGGATGTGCACATCATTTCATTATTCTCAAAAAAAAAAAGGCGTATGTTACTTAGATATTGCAACATTTGTAAAGCTAACTGTTACAGAGATACTAGTAAGTAATTTAAAGATATATTTTATATAAAAGTATATTGATAGTCCAATAAGGTTGTCCAAATTAATCCATGTCACGTTACACGACAGTTACATGAAATCAAATTTGATTTTTGCAGCAACCAACCAATGGTGGTTTAAATAATAAACCAAGCCTGATAATAATTTCACAATGCATTTGCACATTCCCTAGTAAGACACACAAATATACTTGTAAAATCCAAAATATTAATTTTTGAAAAAATTTATGTAAGTGTACCTTCTGTAAACACTCGTAACTGCTCTTTGTGGGACACAGGATGTTCATACGACCAATTCCAGTAGACGTAATTATCGACTCGTTAACATCAGTGGATTGTTTTCATGGTGGCTTCTATCTTTGGACGATGATCCCTATAGCTATTATGATTTATGGCGCTCCGTCGATTGACAAGGCACGTGTATGGTGAACACATTTTCATTATTATGATTACATTAATACTGTTAATGATCGAAATAATTAAGTTTTTGTCTCTGTCAAGATTTTTGAGCTTGATTTGAAATATGTTTTATTTTTATCCCGAAATGTCAATTAGATCTACGAAGCGTTTTAAATATTCATCTTCATCTGATACGCCCATTATTTAAAATTTGGTTAATACTCCCAAGTTGAGCCTGGCTGTTCAAAGACGATGAACAAAATCATCACCAATTAGTAGGAATCTTCAGCATGAAATATTTTTTGGTGATTATCGACAGTGTCAGATGCCTACTCTCTCGCCAAGCAGTACCTAATTTAGTAAGCAATAAGCAACAATGTACTTGTTGTAGGTACTTTGTTTGTTGCTCGTAGCACGAGTATTTTGTTTTCCCGATGTAGTAGGTACAATCGAGTGACTAGATATTATTAGTTTATCGAGCACCTAGTTCCGTGACGACTAATTTTCTTAAATATACCCACGATTGAAGAGAAATATCTAATTTTAGTGGTGTCATTCGGAAGTGTTATACTAATCTGGATTGGAGCCTGAAACTGGAAACTGAATAAGAACTGCCATAGTTTAGAGATAATAATACCAAGTGAGTGAAGCCGGTATCTTTATATTAGTATAATTTGTGATACTCACCATAGTTTTCAAACTCTAGTTTAGAGATGTTTATTTTAGAGAATGCTTACAGAATCGAGACCAGCATATCTGACACCGGATGGTGCCAGATGTCAGATGCTGTCCATCGTATCAACAAGTACCATCGGTGGTATCTGTGCGGTGGTACCATTCAACGCGGTTACTTGCAGAAGAGTCTATCTCATAATTAAGATACATGTTAATAACAAGAGCCTGATAGTGCAATTTATGTACTCTCCAACAATACTTCCAAGTAATGTACTTAGATTATCGTCTATTTCACCATCGACATGAATCGAGTGCCATTTTTTTTTCGAGGATATTTGAGATTGTAAGGGTTAAATAATTATTCATTTCTAGTTACATGGCTACATAAGTTAGTTACGTTATAACGAAATTGGGAACCAACTTCAGTTCTAATATACTCGATGTTGATGATTTATATTATATTATTAAAAAAACAACTGGTCAGATCTAGGTCAAATTTAAATGGGACCTCATAAAAAATAATAGCTTGCAAATAAAAAAATATCATAAAAATGGTTTACTGTTATAATATATATGGTTTATTTTATGAGTTAAAAAATTATGCCTCGACTGTTTTCGGGTGTAATAACACCCGAAAACAGGCGAGTTGAGAACGTCCTTTTTTGGAACTCAGTTAAAAATATAGTAGCTTAAATGACGTTTTGCCATCTTAAACCCAATGGCCTTTATTAATAAACGTTGCGTAAACCTATATTAGACGTAACATGCTTTGTCTTGCTTTCACGCGTGACATTTACTGCAAGGCCGTAAGCGTTTTTGACTATTGAGTTACAATGACATATTAAGACCACGAGGTTGCAAATTGGAATGTTCAGGGTTGTTATTCGCTATGACCACTCAAATAAGTAACGCGACGCGCTATGACATCTTCAAGGAATGACTGTCAAATCAATACTTTGCGATCATACCACAGATTACTGAATATTACTACGTAAATCATACCTTGAAGATCGTAAAACGCGCCGCGTTTCTTGTTGAATAGTCATTGAGAAAATGCCCCTGATTGAATCCCAAAAGTTATTAGAATAATAAACTATCCTATTCCCTTCCACATCAACTGGTTTAATAGAATAGAATAGAATTTATTTATTTCAGACTAATATCTGTCCATATTATTAGTAAAGGTAAGTACATACACATAGTCTTACATCTAAGTTAGTTAAAATAATCAGTATTTTCAATTTAGTTCAGATAGACATTATTAAATTATTCACATAAATACCATTACAATCAATAATTATAAATTCAATTAATAAAAGATTAACTAATAACAATAACATATAAATGTAAAAGTATGGGCGGGTGTTTGTTATTTTTAATCAGCATAACAGCTTAACGGATTTGAATGAAATTTGGTAGATAGATAGATGGGAGTAACACTTAATATAATACTTTTAATGATCATTCATCACCACGAGGGTAAAACCGCGAGCCGCAGCTAGTTAGAATAACTACGAGTACCCTGTGACATGCAAACTTCTAAATCTTAATACCAGATACAGAGATACTGAGACACAGACGCTGTCACATACAAGAAGTATTAATGAATCTCGTTACTTTAACCGTTTTAATCGTATCCAACACATCGATTGTCTCATCAAGACCCTTAATAAGCAATCTGGTGCGTCACAATAATTAAAGTTATAATCAGTTTTAAGTGTTAATAATGACATGCGGGTCTGCTGTTGACAGTTGAGACTTGAAACAGTGACTGTCAATGTTTGCTTTTTTTGTTAGGCGAACGTTCACCCCTTTGTCTTACGGTTATAATTATTAATCTGGGTTTAAATTGTTTAATGTATTAATCGGTTGGTTAAATTGGGCGAACTATCTGAACATTGGGAAGTAGGGCTTATTGTGTTAATTACTGCAGCAGATTTTTTTTGGATTTGTAAGCTTACTTTAAACAGACGTGATACACTGACTGTTTATTATCAAAGTGATTTTAGTAATTTAAATAAATACGCTTTGATAATGCAAGAATCAATGCTGTATACTAAAAATTGAGTTTTTAATGAATGCGTTTTCTCAATGAACTGCTTAATTGCCTTTAAATTAAGAAAACATTGTTTACGAGACTTTTGTCGATAACGCTTTATCTAAACTGGGGCAGGGTCAGGATCCTCAACAGCTACCGCCACCGCCAATCCAACTATTGCATGAGCCATGCAACCAGATGGGCTATTACGTATCTCAGTTGCAATCAAATGTTGGTTGAAATCTAAAAAAGGCTACCTTATGTCACGTTTGTCAGCTCTAGTCCTCAACTTATACAAACATTTCAGCCGTGCGATTCTCTTATATATTTGTATCAACTCGGGGAAGAACTCTGTTTGCTAATATACGAGCTAAACAACCAGTATTGAAATATCTTTATTAAAAGTTATATTCTTACTATTGCGTAGAGTTTTTTTAAATTTGCTCTAGATAAAGCTTCGTTTAAACTGCAGTTCGAGCATGGATCGCATAGGATGTGGATATGGATGCAATAAACTTGTCACGTCGATAAACTGATTTTATAAGCTATCGTTACCTTGTCTCTCGCATGACTATAACCGCGATAGCTATATTGCAGGCTGTCTTTTACCGATAATTATTGTCAAATTTTATCCTATCGACAACCTTCGGTGGCGCGTTGGCCGGTGTAGATTTTTACCAGAACTCAAAGATGAGCTCTGTACTTATATAATACACAATAAATCTTTCACAGACGTCGTGAGAAAACAGTTTAAGAATTCATCCTTTGATCTGATGAGAATCGTATGAGGCGAGGAATCCCGGCTTTTAGGCTTCTTGTGCAAGAGGCCGTCTTGGTTAGTACCACCGTAATGCCAGATATTCTCCCGCGAAGCAATGGTGCGCAGGCGTTACTGTGTTAGTGTGTAAAGGGCACTGTAGCAAGTGATTATTTGATTACTTATTGTGATTACTGGCCGAAAGATACTCAAGAGCAATGTCTCAGGGTGACGACCACAGTACAGGGCTACAGAAAAACTTCAGATCTAAGCTCTGGGTGGCACTGCAACTGGCATAAGTAAGTGTAATGCTTACCATCAAGCGGACTTGGGGTTAGTGAATACTCAAAGTTTCAGGTAACCTAGAATAAACTAATAAGGAAAAAATCACAAATAACTCATCTCAGCCGTAGGACGTCCACTGCTAAACATTCTGCTTCTTCTGCTGAACAAAGAACTCATTTCGTATGAATTTCGGGCGCATACTTACAATCGTAAGACAGTGAGAATTTCGGGCGCATTCATCAATCCCAAGACAGTGAGAATTTCGAGCGCATACATACGTACAATAGATAGATAGATAGATAATACTTTATTGTTCACAAAAACATAACAATATGAAAACTTAAATGTAATGATTACAAAAATTGTGTCACAATGGGCGGCCTTATTGCTAAAAGCACTCTGTTCCAGGCAACCTTAGGATGGAATGTATATATTTAAAATTCATCGACATGGGCGCGTTTTTAAAACATAAGAAAACATGGATATAAAAAGCAATGGAAAAATAACAATAACATTATTACATTACAACAATTACATTAACAGCGAGATAATACAAAAAGGATATGACAATACGTACTCTTGTAATATCATATTATTACCATGTACTAGCAAAGTGTCATACCCAACAATAAAAACATGTAACCAATAGGTATAAATACCAATATAATAACATAAATACATACATAAATACATAAACGTAAAGCAAATAAGGGACAATAAAAAAGTGCAGTGCAGTATTATATGTTTAGATATAATTTTTTAATTTGATCCTTAAAAATGTTTATAGATGTTGCACGTCTGATTGAAATAGGTAAGGAATTCCACAGGAGGGTGGCTTGGACAGTAAATGAACCATTGTAAAAAGAACTTGAATGTGGAGGAATCGCAAGAACAAGATTTTCTGATGACCTTAGTGGGTGTGAAGGACAGTTAAGGAAGTTAAAACGTTCTTTGAGATAGCGCGGATATGAAGGATTAAACAAAATATTGTATAGAAGGCAAAGAATGTGGGTATTCCGGCGAAGACGTATGGGGAGCCACTTGAGCTTATTACGGAATTGAGAGACATGATCATATTTGCGCAAACCAAATATGAATCTAATACAGAAATTTTGAAGTCGCTCAAGCTTATTAAGTTGTTCCTCCGTTATATCTAAGTAGCAGGTGTCAGCATAGTCAAG
Organism: Selenia dentaria; assembly: GCA_917880725.1. Classification (NCBI taxonomy): domain Eukaryota; kingdom Metazoa; phylum Arthropoda; class Insecta; order Lepidoptera; family Geometridae; genus Selenia; species Selenia dentaria. Next base: position 7,085,650 of record OU862882.1, on the reverse strand, counting down.
AATGGGTAGTAACAGGGATTGAACTAGTGAAATTTTAGTGGTAGTAGGAAGGAAGTTACGCAACCTTTTTAATGATGCAGCAGACGCAAACAGTTTACGACTTGTTACCTGCAACTGAAGATCCCACTTCATACAGCAATCCAAAGTTAGCCCCAAACTTTTCACAGACTTACTAAAAGGAATGGCAACTCCACCAAAAACAACCCCCGGAAGCGTTGCCCATTCCACCTTAGATAACAATCTTGAACTTCCAATGATGATCGACTGCGTTTTTACAGGATTTATTTTTAATCCAAAGGATTTGCTCCACTCAGATATTCGATTAAGGTCATTATTTGTGGTTTGAATAGCTTCCGGTAATTTATCCAATGTGGCCTGGGAATATATTTGTAGATCATCTGCGTATAGGTGGTACGAAGAAGAAAGATTATGGGAAATGGTATTAATAAATAATGCAAATAAAAGAGGTGATAGGACGCCGCCTTGAGGAACGCCTGCAGTCGTATCACACCATGAAGAAAAACTGTCTTCGAGGCGAACACGTTGTCTGCGTCCGTATAAATAACTATGAAACCAATCAATCACCGTTGGAGATATGTTAATCGAGCTAAGCAATGCAAGGAGAATGTCAAAATTTACAGTGTTAAACGCATTACTGAAGTCTAACAAGGTAAGTACAGTAAGTTGGCCATTGTCCATACCGAAACGAATATCGTCTGTGATTTTGGCGAGAGTTGTAACTGTACTGTGCCCACGTCGAAATCCGGATTGAAGCGGATTGAGGAGATCATTATTGGAGAGGAACTTGTTAAGTTGGTTGTGGATAAGACGCTCGAGAACTTTGGAGAGAAAAGGGAGTATAGAAATAGGGCGGTAATCAGAATGACATTTAGGATTAAGTTTTTAGGAAGAGGTATGATATGGGCGTCTTTCCAAACAGAAGGAAAGACTCCAGTGGTAATAGAATTATTGAAAATGCAACAGAGGATGGGAAGGATAGTATCTAGGATGGGTACAACCATATTACGGCTACTACAGTCATAGCCAATCGCACTAGATGTGATAGACATAATGCTCTTTTTAACATCACAAGCAGATAATTGATTTAGAATAAACGGGGAGTAGTCAGGAGTTGGCAGAGTTGAAAGATAATGCAGTGTATTATTTTTATCTATGTCGCTAATATCAGACGAGGAAGAAAAGTAGAGGTTGAGCGAGTTAATATTTAAATCATTTGGAATTGAGTCCTGTCGTGATTTACCAATTCCCAACGTCCTGAGAAATTTCCAGACTTTGGAGGTGTCCTCATTATCAACAGATTTATGAACATGGCGACGTAAAGCATCCCTACACACCATGTTGCAGACATTTCGGGCCTTGACATACGCTGCTTTGATTGTTTCGGTTGGTTGACGTTTATATTTATACTTCGCAAGAACCTTTTTATGAATCATGATTTTAATGTCATCAGAAAGCCAGGGGGCGGTGTGTTTAATTTTTATAGCACGCAAGGGGGCATGCTTGTCGTACAGTTGCGTTATGATAGAATTAAAAATAGCTACTTGGTCGTTCACAGTCTCGGCATTAATTACAGGTGACCAATCAATCCTCTGAGCATCCTGAAGGAATGCTTCCTTGTCCATACCACTAAAATTACGCTGAAGAATGACTTTAGGCTTTGGTTTCGGAGGACGAACTTTGTATGACAGATAGATTAAGTCGTGATACGAGAAAGCATCAGCTGAGCATTGACCGTGCTTTGCAACATGCTGGGAGGATGATACAATGACTAGATCAAGAAGCGAAGGAGAGTAGTTTGGAGAGTGGTGAGTGGCATTAAGCGGGAGAATATGCATGTTGCACGAATTAATAATGGATTCAAGTGAAGATGAACGTTTGTCATGCTTGAGAAGACATGTGTTGAAATCACCCATAATAATCGTGTGATTGTATGAGGAAATATGATCTTCTAAGATCTTTTCAAACTCAGAGAAGTAATTGATGTGTGATGAGGGGCTATAATAGGCTCCAAGTAATATTTTATTATGAGGTAAGAGTACCTCCACAAATAGGTGCTCTCCTGCATTAGAAGGCGGTGGCTGAGATGAGGTGCTAATTACAGAGAAAGAAATATGTGACCGAAGATAAATAGCTACCCCACCCCCAACCCTATCAACGCGATCGTTGCGAATGAGATTAAAACCAGGCAGAGAATAGGAGATGGAAGGTAGGCATGGTTTGAGCCATGTCTCTGAGACCACAATAGCATGAATATTTTTACAGTCAAGGAAAACCTGCATTTCTAGGTACTCGCCGGAGCCGGAATACTCTGCGCATTTATGTGAATCACGTTAAAATTCTTCGGTACATCAGAAAATTGTGTGTCGAGCGTTTTATAAAGCGATGGAATACTGACGAAACTGTCATCACTACTTGTAGAAGAGTCAGAAGGTACAGAAAAATACTGCTCACTATCACTGCTATTACCGTTATCAAAAATGCTCAACATAATAATACAATATATAAATACTTAACAATATAAAATATATATAATATACCTAATCAACAATAGTAAGATGTTTACACTTACTAAATTAAAAACTAACTTATCACCTGCCAGTTGTGTATAGATTAAAACAATATACTTAATGATTAACCTCTACCTAAATAATGTAATATAAAAACTTAATTAAAATTCTAAAATATCGCAGCAGTCAGTGTCGCGATACAATACGTATAAACCACAGAGAGCCAAAAAAAAAAAAAGGTGAATATGTAAAAAATTATACTGACACTGACAGCTGACAGACATGAAAATCAAGCAAATGGTTATCGCATAGTCTGTGGAATTTAACAATTTGTTTGATTGAGCAAAGAGAATATAATACTAGTTGAATTGAATAGTGTACCGAATTGACGGAGTAACAAAACAATACAGTCGCTTATTTACTCTTCAAGGGTCGTCTAGATTTGGGTGCCGCCGCTGGCTCTTTAGCAGAGACGGGTGCAGGCTTCGGCACCTCCGTCTACCCGATCTTTTCAAGCTCTGCAAGAGAGCTGATGCGGTGTCGTTGTCCGTCACCACCCATGATGAATATAAAGCCATCCCTTGTCCAACATTTATGAATACCGAATCTTTGGCGAGCCACCATAAATGCATCATGTCTAGACTTAGTCAAGAACTCCGAAAGCGTGAGGCTCGACCCCTTCAAGCAAGCCTTAGCGTACCAGACCTTATTTTTTACCTCTAAACTACGGAGCTTCAACATGATAGGTCTGGGCTTATCAGGAGCAGATGCACGCCCCATCCGATGACAGCGGGTGATGTGTTCTTCAGAAAACTCAGGCAATTTCAATCTAGTAGCCACTGCCTTGACTACTACTGCAGCAGTGTTTTCGTCCTTGGATTCATCAACACCATGGAGAAGAAGCATCTTGCGCCGACTACGCATCTCCATACTGTCCTGCTGATGTACAAGCAAGGACAACTGATCCTGAAGGCAGCGGAGGGCTGTCATAATGAAGCCTCGGAATGCAGTGAATTCAGATGCAATATTTGTCACATTTGCTGAAGGTGCTGCTGCATGTAGCTCATTCTGATATGCGTCCATGCGTTGCAAAAATAAAGATTATAGTTGAGCTACTGACTGTTGCATGGCATCCATTTTGAATTGTGTTGAGTGATGTTTGAGAACAAAAAATAACTTACAAGTGTTTGTGTAGAAAGGATAACACTCCCTGGCAGGTACTGTGTATTAGTCTTTAATTGAACATCGAATTTATGCACATAAGAAGCATAAATGTATTATTATCAAATAAATTTTATAAGACACTTTCTCTAAGATGTTTTATCCACGGCTACCCACATGAGGAAAAACAATCCTTAAGATAGCGAGAATTTTGGGCGTATACATGCAATCCTTAGATAGTGAGAATGTCGGGCGCATACATACGTACAATCCGTATGATAGCGAGAATTTTAGGCGTATACATGCAATCCTAAGATAGTGAGAATTTCGGGCGCATACATACGTACAATCCTTAAGATAGCGAGAATTTTAGGCGTATACGTGCAATCCTAAGATAGTGAGAATTTCGGGCGCATACACACGTACAATCCTTAAGATAGCGAGAATTTTAGGCGTATACATGCAATCCTAAGATAGTGAAAATTTCGGGCGCATACATACGTACAATCCTTAAGATAGCGAGAATTTTAGGCGTATACGTGCAATCCTAAGATATTGAGAATTTCGAGCGCATACATAGGTACAACCCTAAGATAGCGAGAATTTCGGGCGCTCACATAAATACAATCCAAGATAGTGAGAATTTCAGGCGCATACATACAATCTTAAAACAGTGAGAATTTCAGGCGCATACATACAATCCTAAAATAGTGAGAATTTCGGGCGCATACATACAATCCTAAAATAGTGAGAATTTCTGGCGCATACATACGTACAATCCTTAAGATAGCGAGAATTTTAGGCGAATACATGCAATCCTAAGATAGTGAGAATTTCGGGCGCATACATACGTACAATCCTTAAGATAGCGAGAATTTTAGGCGTATACATGCAATCCTAAGATAGTGAGAATTTCGAGCGCATACATACGTACAATCCTTAAGATAGCGAGAATTTTAGGGGTATACATGCAATCCTAATATAGTGAGAATTTCGAGCGCATACATACGTACAATCTTTAAGATAGCGAGAATTTTAGGCGTATACATGCAATCCTAAGATAGTGAGAATTTCGGGCGCATACATACGTACAATCCTTAAGATCGCGAGAATTTTGGGCGTATACATACAATCCTAAGATAGTGAGAATTTCGAGCGCATACATACGTACAATCCTTAGAAAGCGAGAATTTTAGGCGTATACATGCAATCCTAAGATAGTGAGAATTTCGGGCGCATACATACGTACAATCCTTAAGATAGCGAGAATTTAAGGCGTATACATGCAATCCTAAGATAGTGAGAATTTCGGGCGCATACACACGTACAATCCTTAAGATAGCGAGAATTTTAGGCGTATACATGCAATCCTAAGATAGTGAAAATTTCGGGCGCATACATACGTACAATCCTTAAGATAGCGAGAATTTTAGGCGTATACGTGCAATCCTAAGATATTGAGAATTTCGAGCGCATACATAAGTACAACCTATGATAGCGAGAATTTCGGGGGCATGCATACGTACAATCCTTAAGATAGCGAGAATTTTAGGCGTATACATGCAATCCTAAGATAGTGAGAATTTTAGGCGTATACATGCAATCCTAAGATAGTGTGAATTTCGAGCGCATACATACGTACAATCCTTAAGATAGCGAGAATTTTAGGCGTATACATGCAATCCTAAGATAGTGAGAATTTCGGGCGCATACATACGTACAATCCTTAAGATAGCGAGAATTTTAGGCGTATACATGCAATCCAAAGATAGTGAGAATTTCGGGCGCATACATATGTACAATTCTTAAGATAGCGAGAATTTTAGGCGTATACATGCAATCCTAAGATAGTGAGAATTTCGGGCGCATACATACGTACAATCCTTAAGATAGCGAGAATTTCGGGCGCATACTTACGTACAATCCTTAAGATAGCGAGAATTTTAGGCGTATACATGCAATCCTAAGATAGTGAGAATTTCGAGCGCATACATACGTACAATCCTTAAGATAGCGAGAATTTTAGGGGTATACATGCAATCCTAATATAGTGAGAATTTCGAGCGCATACATACGTACAATCTTTAAGATAGCGAGAATTTTAGGCGTATACATGCAATCCTAAGATAGTGAGAATTTCGGGCGCATACATACGTACAATCCTTAAGATCGCGAGAATTTTGGGCGTATACATACAATCCTAAGATAGTGAGAATTTCGAGCGCATACATACGTACAATCCTTAGAAAGCGAGAATTTTAGGCGTATACATGCAATCCTAAGATAGTGAGAATTTCGGGCGCATACATACGTACAATCCTTAAGATAGCGAGAATTTAAGGCGTATACATGCAATCCTAAGATAGTGAGAATTTCGGGCGCATACACACGTACAATCCTTAAGATAGCGAGAATTTTAGGCGTATACATGCAATCCTAAGATAGTGAAAATTTCGGGCGCATACATACGTACAATCCTTAAGATAGCGAGAATTTTAGGCGTATACGTGCAATCCTAAGATATTGAGAATTTCGAGCGCATACATAAGTACAACCTATGATAGCGAGAATTTCGGGGGCATGCATACGTACAATCCTTAAGATAGCGAGAATTTTAGGCGTATACATGCAATCCTAAGATAGTGAGAATTTTAGGCGTATACATGCAATCCTAAGATAGTGTGAATTTCGAGCGCATACATACGTACAATCCTTAAGATAGCGAGAATTTTAGGCGTATACATGCAATCCTAAGATAGTGAGAATTTCGGGCGCATACATACGTACAATCCTTAAGATAGCGAGAATTTTAGGCGTATACATGCAATCCAAAGATAGTGAGAATTTCGGGCGCATACATATGTACAATTCTTAAGATAGCGAGAATTTTAGGCGTATACATGCAATCCTAAGATAGTGAGAATTTCGGGCGCATACATACGTACAATCCTTAAGATAGCGAGAATTTCGGGCGCATACTTACGTACAATCCTTAAGATCGCGAGAATTTTAGGCGTATACATACAATCCTAAGATAGTGAGAATTTCGAGCGCATACATACGTACAATCCTTAAGATAGCGAGAATTTTAGGGGTATACATGCAATCTTAATATAGTGAGAATTTCGAGCGCATACATACGTACAATCTTTAAGATAGCGAGAATTTTAGGCGTATACATGCAATCCTAAGATAGTGAGAATTTTGGGCGCATACATACGTACAATCCTTAAGATCGCGAGAATTTTAGGCGTATACATACAATCCTAAGATAGTGAGAATTTCGAGCGCATACATACGTACAATCCTTAAGATAGCGAGAATTTTAGAGGTATACATGCAATCCTAAGATAGTGAGAATTTCGAGAGCATACATACGTACAATCCTTAAGATAGCGAGAATTTTAGGCGTATACATGCAATCCTAAGATAGTGAGAATTTCGGGCGCATACATACGTACAATCCTTAAGATAGCGAGAATTTTAGGCGTATACATGCAATCCTAAGATAGTGAGAATTTCGGGCGCTCACATAAATACAATCCAAGATAGTGAGAATTTCAGGCGCATACATACAATCCTAAAACAGTGAGAATTTCAGGCGCATACATACAATCCTAAAATAGTGAGAATTTCGGGCGCATACATACAATCCTAAAATAGTGAGAATTTCTGGCGCATACATACGTACAATCCTTAAGATAGCGAGAATTTTAGGCGTATACATGCAATCCTAAGATAGTGAGAATTTCGGGCGCATACATACGTACAATCCTTAAGATAGCGAGAATTTTAGGCGTATACATGCAATCCTAAGATAGTGAGAATTTTGAGCGCATACATACGTACAATCCTTAAGATAGCGAGAATTTTAGGCGTATACATGCAATCCTAAGATAGTGAGAATTTCGGGCGCTCACATAAATACAATCCAAGATAGTGAGAATTTCAGGCGCATACATACAATCCTAAAACAGTGAGAATTTCAGGCGCATACATACAATCCTAAAATAGTGAGAATTTCGGGCGCATACATACAATCCTAAAATAGTGAGAATTTCTGGCGCATACATACGTACAATCCTTAAGATAGCGAGAATTTTAGGCGTATACATGCAATCCTAAGATAGTGAGAATTTCGGGCGCATACATACGTACAATCCTTAAGATAGCGAGAATTTTAGGCGTATACATGCAATCCTAAGATAGTGAGAATTTCGAGCGCATACATACGTACAATCCTTAAGATAGCGAGAATTTTAGGCGTATACATGCAATCCTAAGATAGTGAGAATTTTAGGCGTATACATGCAATCCTAAGATAGTGTGAATTTCGAGCGCATACATACGTACAATCCTTAAGATAGCGAGAATTTTAGGCGTATACATGCAATCCTAAGATAGTGAGAATTTCGGGCGCATACATACGTACAATCCTTAAGATAGCGAGAATTTAAGGCGTATACATGCAATCCTAAGATAGTGAGAATTTCGGGCGCATACACACGTACAATCCTTAAGATAGCGAGAATTTTAGGCGTATACATGCAATCCTAAGATAGTGAAAATTTCGGGCGCATACATACGTACAATCCTTAAGATAGCGAGAATTTTAGGCGTATACGTGCAATCCTAAGATATTGAGAATTTCGAGCGCATACATAAGTACAACCTAAGATAGCGAGAATTTCGGGGGCATGCATACGTACAATCCTTAAGATAGCGAGAATTTTAGGCGTATACATGCAATCCTAAGATAGTGAGAATTTTAGGCGTATACATGCAATCCTAAGATAGTGTGAATTTCGAGCGCATACATACGTACAATCCTTAAGATAGCGAGAATTTTAGGCGTATACATGCAATCCAAAGATAGTGAGAATTTCGGGCGCATACATATGTACAATTCTTAAGATAGCGAGAATTTTAGGCGTCTACATGCAATCCTAAGATAGTGAGAATTTCGGGCGCATACATACGTACAATCCTTAAGATAGCGAGAATTTCGGGCGCATACTTACGTACAATCCTTAAGATCGCGAGAATTTTAGGCGTATACATACAATCCTAAGATAGTGAGAATTTCGAGCGCATACATACGTACAATCCTTAAGATAGCGAGAATTTTAGGGGTATACATGCAATCTTAATATAGTGAGAATTTCGAGCGCATACATACGTACAATCTTTAAGATAGCGAGAATTTTAGGCGTATACATGCAATCCTAAGATAGTGAGAATTTTGGGCGCATACATACGTACAATCCTTAAGATCGCGAGAATTTTAGGCGTATACATGCAATCCTAAGATAGTGTGAATTTCGAGCGCATACATACGTACAATCCTTAAGATAGCGAGAATTTTAGGCGTATACATGCAATCCTAAGATAGTGAGAATTTCGGGCGCATACATACGTACAATCCTTAAGATAGCGAGAATTTTAGGCGTATACATGCAATCCAAAGATAGTGAGAATTTCGGGCGCATACATATGTACAATTCTTAAGATAGCGAGAATTTTAGGCGTCTACATGCAATCCTAAGATAGTGAGAATTTCGGGCGCATACATACGTACAATCCTTAAGATAGCGAGAATTTCGGGCGCATACTTACGTACAATCCTTAAGATCGCGAGAATTTTAGGCGTATACATACAATCCTAAGATAGTGAGAATTTCGAGCGCATACATACGTACAATCCTTAAGATAGCGAGAATTTTAGGGGTATACATGCAATCTTAATATAGTGAGAATTTCGAGCGCATACATACGTACAATCTTTAAGATAGCGAGAATTTTAGGCGTATACATGCAATCCTAAGATAGTGAGAATTTTGGGCGCATACATACGTACAATCCTTAAGATCGCGAGAATTTTAGGCGTATACATACAATCCTAAGATAGTGAGAATTTCGAGCGCATACATACGTACAATCCTTAAGATAGCGAGAATTTTAGAGGTATACATGCAATCCTAAGATAGTGAGAATTTCGAGAGCATACATACGTACAATCCTTAAGATAGCGAGAATTTTAGGCGTATACATGCAATCCTAAGATAGTGAGAATTTTGGGCGCATACATACGTACAATCCTTAAGATAGCGAGAATTTTAGGCGTATACATGCAATCCTAAGATAGTGAGAATTTCGGGCGCTCACATAAATACAATCCAAGATAGTGAGAATTTCAGGCGCATACATACAATCCTAAAACAGTGAGAATTTCAGGCGCATACATACAATCCTAAAATAGTGAGAATTTCGGGCGCATACATACAATCCTAAAATAGTGAGAATTTCTGGCGCATACATACGTACAATCCTTAAGATAGCGAGAATTTTAGGCGTATACATGCAATCCTAAGATAGTGAGAATTTCGGGCGCATACATACGTACAATCCTTAAGATAGCGAGAATTTTAGGCGTATACATGCAATCCTAAGATGGTGAGAATTTTGAGCGCATACATACGTACAATCCTTAAGATAGCGAGAATTTTAGGCGTATACATGCAATCCTAAGATAGTGAGAATTTCGGGCGCTCACATAAATACAATCCAAGATAGTGAGAATTTCAGGCGCATACATACAATCCTAAAACAGTGAGAATTTCAGGCGCATACATACAATCCTAAAATAGTGAGAATTTCGGGCGCATACATACAATCCTAAAATAGTGAGAATTTCTGGCGCATACATACGTACAATCCTTAAGATAGCGAGAATTTTAGGCGTATACATGCAATCCTAAGATAGTGAGAATTTCGGGCGCATACATACGTACAATCCTTAAGAGAGCGAGAATTTTAGGCGTATACATGCAATCCTAAGATAGTGAGAATTTCGAGCGCATACATACGTACAATCCTTAAGATAGCGAGAATTTTAGGCGTATACATGCAATCCTAAGATAGTGAGAATTTCGGGCGCTCACATAAATACAATCCAAGATAGTGAGAATTTCAGGCGCATACATACAATCCTAAAACAGTGAGAATTTCAGGCGCATACATACAATCCTAAAATAGTGAGAATTTCGGGCGCATACATACAATCCTAAAATAGTGAGAATTTCTGGCGCATATAGGTATACTTTCATACAATCTTAAAACGCGAACGGTACGATTATAACAATAATGTTCAAAGTTCAAACGTTACTTCCTCTCCCATGGCAGCTCAACGGTCAACTAGTCAAAGGGCCGACGGTAGAGTCGTCGCTCTACATCAACTAATTAAACATTGTTCCCTTTGATTAAAGCACAGCTTGTCACTAATTAGTGACTCAGACTATCGGTGCGGGAAGCCTTCAGATGTCACGACATGTATGATGGTTTTCTATGCAGCTATTTCACGTCATTTTTGTGATTTCTAATAATGTACCATCACAACGACGAAAGTTCTTCTCCATCTTTCGCGTTTCTGTATTGCTAGCTGACTCACCAGTGGCTTTGCTCGCTTGGTTTAAGGGATACGAAGTTACAGGCATGGGCAGGTGAAATTTGTATTAGGTAATCGCTTTTTGTATAAAGTAAAATTAAGTTAAATTAGTTAAAATTTCACTGTCCTTGACTCAATACTGAAAATTATATTAATAATCAGAGGATTAATTCTTTTTTATGTCAATCGGTGACAAGGCGAACAAGCCACTCGCCTGATGTTAAGAGGATTGCATAGCTAGTACTTGTCCACACTAAAAGAAAAACTCATTTCTACCTCTTAACATTGTCCGATTTCAGAGTTTTATTTTGGCAATCGACACATTGTTTACTATGCCCGTACGTTTTGATTTTTTCAGTATTTCAAATTAATATAAATTTATTATTTAGAACGAAAAAACCGGAAAAAATCAAAATGTACGGGCAAAGCAAACAATGTGTTGATTAAATGAAAAAAACACTGAAATCGGAGAATGTTTAAGAGGTAGAAAAGAGTTTTTTCATTTAGTATGGACAAGTACTAGCTATGCAATCCCCTTAAGTGTCACGCTCACCTATAGCAGTTCAGTGCCATCCAGAATTTCAAACTACAGCCGCCTTATGTGTATGATCGTGGAATATAAATAATACATAGTTTAAAACCTAGTTTAATCAAATTTCGTATGAGAAAATCTCTTAAGCCTAGGTCTATTAAATAGTTCGGGACTTTTTCATGTTTTATAACTCGGTGTTTTATACTCGTAATAAGGAGGCACAGTTCAAAACCCTGCGTTCGCTACCGTGGGATATAAGTGTGTAGACATATTGTGTAGAGAGAATCAACTGAATTAATGTAATAATGTAATACAATGACGTACAAATACGTATTAAAGCCCTCAAAATGTGATTTTAACTTCTGTCGTTTCTTGCAATCAATCAGTGGCAGCCATTTAGTTAACATAGTTCTAGAAAATATTACATTTCAACGCGTACACCACTTTTATGGCCACTTAAACTAACTTAAAAATTTAACGCCAAAATCTCACGAACAACAAAAGCCTAATTAAAGCGTCGTTAAAAAAAGTAGTAAAGTGTAAACGGCCCTTATAATCTGGCGTAAAATTCCCACAGGGTTTCAGTCATCTTTCTCAATCAACGGACGGTCCGCCCGATTTTTATTGTTTTTGTTACAATTGCTAGGCGGGAGTGCAATAGGATGTGTCATAGTTAGTCCCAAATGACATAAAAAACATATAAATATAATAGGATAAAATCATGGTACAATATGATAGGTTAAAAGCAACTTAGGTACATAAGAGATGATTTATTTAAAAGAGAATAACGCATAAGCCAAGTGGAAGGAAAGAGATCCCGAGGCCGATCACCAACACCCTGGACTGACTCTATTGAAAACGCCACGAATTCCACCATTGTACAATGTGCTCGCAAATCCACTAACCGTCAGAAATGGAGAGACATCGCGAGGAGATCGACAGCCCTGGAAATGGAAACTGGCGAGGATCCGCCGTTTACCGTCACCACGACCACTCTGGCAAGCGTGCCCAACTAAGAAGAAGAAGAACGCATAAACTAATCTTCTCAGTTACTACCTTTTTCATCATATTTTAATACACTGTATCAATATTGACTAAGAAATACGAGTAGGTGTTAGGTTTAAAGCTATAAATTAGTTCAATATCTAGCGTAATAAAGTAAGTAAAAGTGTGTCGATTTCACAATTCATAGTAGTATCTAGGTACTTACATACGCAGTGCAGTTCGTTACTTGTAACGAAATGCATCTGTTATAGGCAAATGAGTGCAGATTTCGACCAAATTTCATGATTCGACTTCGCGAAAACTTAGTTTTCGTCGCTTAAACCTAATAACCGAAGTTTGAAAAAAAACGTAGTGCAAATTTAATATATGTTCTTTGAAGTATGGGAGCCAATACACGATTGAGCAAACTTGACTCGACAAAAAAAAATCGGCAACATTTCCTAAATTTTGCATTTTTCTTACGTGCTTCGTGGGGAAAAGCATTTTTATTCAATTATGGGCAAATATATATCTATGAATGTATCATACTCGAATTCCCAATGAAATTTGCTAGTGAACTATGGACTCCTTTATCATTAAATTTGAATCATTTCATTGTACGAAATGAATAAAGTATTAGCACGTATTCAACTGCATTTTCGCATTACATCGTCCAATCTGATAAGCCATTGTCAACCTTATGCAAAGCATCGTAAATTGTTTTAAAATTAGGCTTGTACCGAGCCTGAACGCCAGGTGGCCTGAACCTGAACCTCGTGCTTGTTCCGTAACCTAATAAAGAATATATAACTACTTTAGTCGCGGAAGTAACTTCTATGGGACTGCCGTAGTCAGTTTGAGTGGAGCTACGTGTCACGGCTAGTTCATCTCTTTCACGCTCAAACGGCGGGGACAATTTTGATGAAATTCGGTATGGAGGTAGATGAGGCGCTGGATTAACATAAACGATACTTTCATCATCATCATCATCATCCATCACCACGCGGGTGAAAAAGCGTAATATTATTGGGCACAGCATAGACAAAATAATAAGATCTCCGCCTAATCTCCGCCTACGTCAAGATCGTAATAATAACAGTTCTGTCAAAGTTTAGCTAAGTCAAAAGCTATAAATTTGACAGTTAGATAGATGACACTAGACGTGCTCGACGACCGTCAAACGTGATGTAGCACAAATAACGTCAAGGTTGATGAAATAATAATGACCGTTTTTTTCCATAGTGATTAATTTTATATATGTATGTACGTAAGCACTGTATTTTATTATTAGTGTTTACTGATAGATATTAATTAAGTAGTTAAATTTATTCATTAACTACTATTATAGCAATTGTGTTTGACCATGTATATATTTTATGGCATTTTGGTATAAAGATAGATATAGCTTTGGAGAAAAAAATAAGCTACTCGAAGTACTAATCCTGCGCAGACGAAGTCACGCGTAGCCGCTTGTATTAATAATATTATTGTTGCGTACCTACACAAGCATATAAGTAGGTAATCAAACAATATCAAGCCCCCTTGTACTGTAGTTTTCATTTCTTCTTAAAACGCTCCACTAATTAATTTAACTGTCGCTTGATTAAACTTAACTGACAGTTAAAGCTTTGAAAAGCTCACGTGGTTTTATCTCTATGGTTAATTCCTTTTATTGCGAATAGATTGAGGTTTGTGATGAATAGTAAAAATAATATGATGGTGTAAATGGACATATATTCAATTAACTCAGTAAAAGAGTTAGTTTTTGTACTGCACTAAAGATTTCGTCTAAAAAGGGTTGAAACAACAAATAGATAGGGATTGATGCCATACCGGGTAATCCAAGCACCTATCAGGCGTCTACTCGTATATCCCTTCAAGGGTCGATGTCATTATAACAATGAAATTTGTATTGTGTCTGGCCGTGCGACCTTTGATATTAATTCATGTACGACATAAAATAAAATAGCTCTTGAATAAGAGAAGCCACTGTCTCCTGAAACACAGTGTATACTAGTTCGGGAGGCTATGGATTCACCATAACTGTGTAATACTATTTTTGTGTCGAAAAAATGATTTTTGATGCATTATACCACTGCAGTGCCTGATATATTCTTTCTCAAATCAGTACTGCGTAATGTTGCAGGGCACTGTAACAATTAACTAAATGTAAAATGAATGGGCGCATAAGATTAAACAGCTATCTCTCGACACGGTACAATAATATTTTCTACCAGTATTCTGTCTTCATAGAAACGGCCGAAACGAGTTATACCTACGCGCTCGCTATGCGCCGCTGTGACGAACGAACGGTGTGATGTTTTGTAAGCAGTAAGCGTGCAATTTGTAATTGAAATATGAACAAGTATACAAGTACAAGTAATGCACGTATAGATTATGTTATGATTTTATTGGTTGCTTGATTTGTTTGATTTTTCAATAACGCACCCAGAGATATTTTTAAACTACCTGTAAACTATAAAAAAAATGTATATACCTACATACTAATGTACGTAATTTGTTTCTTTTTATTAGGTAGGTATTTCACTTATTCGACCAAGTAAAATATCTAGATTAATAAACAGTTTGTTGTTTATTGATTATAAATACTAAAAAACTAGTTATTACGTACCCGATAAGTGGTAATAATTATAAAATTTATCCGCTTTTAATACAATTGCATGTTTAAGTAATGGGTTTTGGAACCAATTACTTAAAATAGGCGCGGACTAAACTAACAAAAGAAAGTAGATCGTTATATTAATTATTTAAAAATGTGACATACGAATACCATGCCTACCTACGCTCCAGTAAAACTTTTCGCACGCCTAAGTCGAGACTCAAATATTTTTCAGTCTCTAATTTATATGGGTGGATTTTTTATTAAATCTACTATGTAAACAAAAACACAACATGTATTTTTATTGAACTTTTCCTAATACATTCACAACTAGTCTTTTTCAAATAATAAATATAATATTTAACATCACAAAACTAGAAAGAAATTCAAGTAGGTAAATGAAATTAAAATAAAGTACGCGGGCAGCCCTACCGCGTGCTTGCTTACGTACCGCGCGGCTGTAGGTATTTAAATCAAGGACATGGCCGAGTTACAATACTGGATAGATAATATTACCGTGCTCTCGACACACAAGTACAGAGTTCCAGTTCGAATACATGCAGTGTGAGTTACTTAAAGTAAGGTATTTAGTTTTGCTAGCTTAAAGATCTTGAGTTACACTGCAACTCTCATGGGCATGCATGGCTCTTAGCAATAATAAGTAAGGCACTTCGCACACGCGTCGTGAGCGTATCGTTACGACGACACAAAGCGTACGAGAATTGCAATGTTCTACAAACGAGTTATCGAGTACACGTATGGTTATCGGTATTTTTCATAAAAAATAATATATCAAATAAGTACCTATATTACATTACTTAGGTACCTGTCCAGTTTATTTTTGACGATATTACTGCTCAAGCTTTGTACGTTACATCTTTCCTTGAATATTCACTTAATGAATGATTATATAGACTCTCAGTTGGCAACTCCAGTAAGCAAAAATGTTAGTAAATTGATGACTGGAACTGACAAAAGTGACGTAGAGCCACCATTTTATTCGATTTCAATGAACATTTGTTAGCAACTGAGATACATAATAGCCCTGAAGGGAACGCTTCAACCAGTTTTACGTATTCAATCACTTTTTCAGTCATATTGAAATTAAAAATCGCAAGAAGTTACTAAAATTAAAACAGTTAAATTTTTGTAGAAATTAATGAACAGTTAATTTTTACGCTAGTTTTCTACGCCAGTACGCTACGACTGTCATAATGACAATAAATATCTACAATTCGCTGCAGCACCGCTTCGTGTGTGGACTTCCTTGAACATGTACCCGCTCGTATTGCTCTCGTCCTATACGCGCGTATTACGATACGACCCGAGCAGTATGGATTTAGAAGTCAACATTCAACGACACTCCGTCTGACTCGGGGATTACACTACATGGCTCATTATCTTTTTCGATTCGTCTATATACTGGTATAATTACAACAATATACCCCCATAAAAGTTTAAGTATGGAAGCTGCGTTTTAGATAGGCGAAAATGTCTGCATGGCAGAAAATAGCGGCCTTGATAATTACAGTATTTCCTGATTTCCACCGACATCGGGGCCCTGGATGCCTAGTCATTCTGTATAAAGTCAATCTTGCTGCAGCCACTACTTGGTTGAGTGACCGCTGATGGAAGTTTTAGCTGAGCACGTCAGCGCTTCAAAAAATCAAATCATTTATTCTGTATAGACTTACGCGGGCACTCACAAATTGTCATTTTACATTTATTTTTTCTTAAATCTACAACCGGATCGGAAGAAGAATGAGACGATCCGGCAAGAAACTCAGCGGGCTTGTTTTTTTATTTTTTTTTGCATCGCCAATTTCTTAATGTAGGTATAAAACAAATGTTCGTTTATTTTTAGCTCCAGTGTGTTGCCTTACAAAAGCGACTATAACAATGGTATCAGTAGGGCAAGACACGCTACACTTTGACAAGGATAATCAAAAGCAATTTAATCCGTAGGTCTAGTTTGTTATCTCAGAAGAACAGTGGCCGTGAGGCCGTAGAAGGACTTCGTGCTTTTTGAAATGTCGATAGTAGGGTTCAACAGGTACTACCTATAAACTACCACGCACTGAGCCCAGGTGGTCGATCATGACTTCTCTTCGGACTGGAAGACTCATTTGCATACAAAACCCTCAGACAAAATAAAAAAGTCAAGACAGAATGTTGTGAACAGAGAAGTGAGGCCGGGTGAAACTACGCCTCGGCGTGTCCATACATATTTACATACAAAACCTACAACGAAACTACGCCTTGGCGCGTCAGTCGAACTATTGCGGCGCTTGGAAGCAACACGTAAAGTTTTAATTAACATTTAATTAAAATTTATTAATTACTGATATTTTTTTAATAACTTTAATATAATTTGAATTACCATGACAGTGACGAGTCACGCACATGTAGTGTAGAAAACCGGCCTCACTACTCTGTTCACAACATTCTGTCTTGACTTTTTTATTTTGTCTGAGACAAAACATATCTAATAATCTGCGATATTTCGTGATATCATTATATAATAACATATCTGGACTAATCAACTTAAAAGTAAGTAATTCACTCCCGTTAGTCCACTCGCCATAATCTGACTTAATACCGTTCAAATTACACCCTCGTTGGATGTTAGTTAATGGTTTTGGTTTATTACACTGATTTTACATAATACGACAGGACAGCTTGTCGGGGACAGTCTAATAGTATTTCTCTGAAAAAGAAATGTGAGTACGATTCATACGGCCCAGGATTCGCATGAGTGTAATTTAGAAAACGTATAAAAATAAAAGGTGATATAGAAAATATCGTTTTCTCTAGGTTTACTATATATAACTTTCCGTGAAAAATTATTAAACGAATGGGGAAAACCGCATCATAAACGTAGCGAAGCAGTTATTGCGATCTAAGTACGGAAAGCGATTTTATTTTATACTATGTATGTTAGGATACCGGTTGAGGGTTCCACCAAAGAACTACAATAATATGACTAGTACCTATTTGTTGAATAAGTAGGTATCGGTATCGATTCTGTAAGCATTATTCTAACAAAAAATCTCTAAATTATGGCAGTACTTATTTTGTGTAAGCTAAAATCCAAATTAGTACCTATAACACTTTCTTTCTTTTCAATTGTGGGCATATTTTAGACAGTTTAGTCGTCACGTAACTAGGCTCGTTTTTTTTTTTTTTTTTTTGTCGCACAGTAATCCTTTATGGATACCACCGGCCCCGGGGGGAGCACGGTGGTTATGTGGGAGTCTCTGCCAGAAGGGCAGCATACCCACCAAACCTCTGCGGTGTTCCGTCACTGCCGCTTTTGGCGGGAACGCCGGACAGATTTCGCACACGACCGCGAACCCGCCGCGGCTGTCCGTTGCCGGACCCTACGAATAAATAATAGTCTATTTCTTCGTAGGCCGGACCCTTCTCTCTTGCAGCACGCCAGAACACTTGGCGTGCCGCAACCGCCACGGGGGACCTAGCCCGCAAATGGACCCCAGACTCCCCCGAGTCTGCGCGCCCTAAGTCCCCCTACGATGGGTCAGGTGAGTAGCCCCACCGCCTGCTACTTCGGCCGCAGAGGATAGGGACAGCGACGCCTCTCAATACCGACAGTCCTCTTCCCCTGCGACCCACAGCGTCCGCCATCTAACGGTGGCGGCCCCGTCAAGGCCGCGGAAGGCAGGGAGAGCGGCTCACCGTAACACCGTCACTCCTCTCCCGCCGCGGCCTCTAACTCTCAGCCGCGGTGCCACCCATACGACACTGCAGTCCGCCTCAGTTGCAGTGGCGCCCATACACCACTGCTACCTACAGTGACCGCTCCCGTGTGGACTTGGAGGGCAAAGCCCATAGGAGCGGTCCCACCTCGGGCCCGCCAGCTATCGGCTATCACTGGCAGGCCCATTGGTTCCTCTTAGCTTCACCGTGGTGACCCAAGCCACAAGGCGGGAACACTCGGGGGGAACTTGGCTCGCTAAACTAACCTAAAATAACCCAAAACTGAATAGAATAATCCTATTTTTAGAATTGTCATTCTAACGGCCATTCCCAATAATCAACCTCCAGTTACCGATAGATAGCTATCCCTAAACGTTGGTAAGTTTCTATCTATCATTAAAAACTGTCCCAATTTCGACGATAGCTATCTGTAAACTGTGGTTATTAGTAGATAAGCAAGCCCTCTTTTACGTTCCGGTTATACATATATTGCCAGAGGGCCTGTCAAATAAGTTTTACCATCATAACTTTTTTTTATAACCTTGAAATTAATTTTATAAAACAAATAGAGTTTAAAATATATTTCTTTAGATTTTTGCAGTTTCAGCACGGAAAATGCTAAAGAACTTGAATTGAGGTTAATCAACAACAACATTTTTGTTCACAAGATAGGAACAGAACGTTACTGTCAAAATGAAAAAGTGACTTGAATGTCATTGCACTACTCTAGGATCATTTAGGCATAATATATACTAGGAAACATTTAGGATGTGTTTTCTTTGATTTATGTTCAATGGTACCTCAGACCAAATAAAAAAGTCAAGACAGAATGTTGTGAACAGAAAAGTGAAGCCGGTAAAACTACGCCTCGCCGTGTACATACACAATTACACACACACACGCACAACGAAACTACGCCTTGACTCGTCAGTCGAACTATCGCTGCGCGTGGAAGCAACACGTAAAGTAAATCAACAAATTTACCAGTCAAAATGCCGAATTGTGTCGTGAAACGGTGTTAAAACAAACATCAAAATATAAAAAGGAGGATGGAATCACATTTCACACGTAAGTAACTTGGAAAGCAATATTTTAAATAAATATAAATAAAAATAAAGGTTATTGCTTGGTACATAGAAAGTGTTGCCATGGTAAAGCCTGTAAGGTTTACCCTATTATTGGGTAAACTTTATATTTAGTATATATGTTACGTTAATACGGGTACGTTTTTATAATAGTTTATCAACGTGTTTTAACCGACTTCAAAAAAGAAGTAGGTTCTCAATTAGACTTTTCTTTAAATATAATATTGTATGACACTCGACGCAATATCTTTATGTAAAAAAACCGGTTCCGTCGTTTGAAAGCAAATTAAAAAAAATAGGCAATTCTTTTTTTTTATTTTTAGTTTAATTTCAACCGACATCTAAAAGGAGTAGGTTCGCAATTAGGTTCTATTGTTTTAAATACTTGTTACCTCATAAGTCCGTTATTTATAAACCGATTTGAACAATTATTTTTTTGTTGGAAACCTGATACCTTTATTATGGACTCGCATTAATTTCACACTGGATTTTCAATTTCGTACATATTGAAGGCGGTTATGTATTTTTGTAAAAATAAACCATATTTCTATTGAAGGCTTTTGTTTTGAGGGTGTATCTATATTTAATGTTGTTGTGTGTAGTTAGTATGCGGAAAGTTATACGAGATGGTCGACCAGTCTTTGTCATCACGCGATTTTAGAAACCAGTCTTAGAAGAAAAATGCAAAGCAGGATTCATAGGTACATTAATAAATATTGAAAGTTTAAAAACACTTTATACGAAGTACATAGAATATGAAAAAAGGCTGTTTTTTTATCTACTTATAAATTAAGCCAGGATCATTTGGAGATTCTATTTACGTCCATTAGGATGCATGGAGGGTTCAACGATAACCCTAACGTAAGACAGTTTACAAGCAAGCTACAAAAAATACTATGTCATTTAGAATTAAAATGTCTTGCAAAAAGTTATTGTGTTCCTTTAGAACACATAGCAATACTTAATTGCACTTCAACAACTAAAATTATAAATAGCACTTCATCGTCGTATAGACACGAAGAAGAAGAAGAAACCATTGAAAATTCTTCGTTGCAACTTCTTAATGAAATTGTTAATGAATCATTTGATTGGGCCAGTTGTTTACATGACAATTAATTTTATGGTGACTACAGAAAAATGATAATTGGTTACATATATGGAAGTACAGTGCACTATCTTGTTAAAACCATAAAATGCTCTAAATGTTAAGATGCCTTGCAGACTGGTAAGAAACTTTATTTTCACAAGCTCATTAGTTTAAAAAACAAAGACGGTTTTCGCTTCCCGTCTAAGGATCTTTTTGACATTTGTGTCACTTGTGAAGCAGTTGTACGAAAATTATTGAATGAAAATATTGCAATAACCGCAGAAAATCAACACCCAACTATAGTCTTGAACATATTAAAGAAATTCATTGGAAACAATCAGATTTTTATCAATTTAGAGTCAAAACATGAATATGTTGGGCAGGAACATAAACTTAATATAATACGGTGTGTAATTGAGAAATACTTAAACATTAGATTCCACCATATTGCTAAATTAGAAAGTATTTCTAAATCAGTGCAAAGTAAACGACAAGCGTACAAAAAAGTTATTCAGCATAAAGGTTTTTAAATAAAACTAGCAGTTACACCGAGTAATTTTATTTCTGAAACTCTTTGTCTTTTCTCTTTCACTACCCAATGCCACTACTTTTTACCGACACCTAATGTAGGAACCCTATTATTATATTAAAACTAATAACGTTGTAACTTTATTAAATTTATAACGTTAATAATTTGATAACGTTATTTTTATGGGGTAATTTAAATTATCATGGCAGCACCGATTCACGCACTACATGCATAGAAAACCGGCCTCACTGCTCTATTCACAACATTCTGTCTTGACTTTTTTATTTTGTCTGAGAATGGTACTCGCATAATTTTCGCCATTTCATGTAAATTTTAAATAAAACGGTTAGTGAGTGTAGAGCATATTTTATTCTATAGTGATAGTACCTATGTACTATTAAAATAGTGAAGTAAGTGTGAAAGTACTTCAATATTAACAAAATCTAAACATATCATACTTCAACAGTAATATCTTAATATTCATGCTATTTTTTGCAGCAATAAGGTGTCCCAATTACGAAGGAAGAAATGATGGTCCTGGTGCAATTAGTGGACAGTAATGCTGTCATTTTCAGAAAGGCGACAAACGCTAGTAATAACCAGTTGAAAGAAATGGCTTGGAACAAAATCACGGATGCATTTGATGCCACTGTTGCTACACACCCTCGAAAGTTAGAGCAGTTGAGAGGAAAGTGGGAAAATTTAAAAAAGGCTGCTCGCAAGGGAAATACCAAAATCAGAATAAATAATCTCAAGGTAGAAATACATATTAACCAAAAAATAAAGATAAGTGGAGGATGTTATCATTATTCTTATTGTTTGACTGCTTATTTATCTTCAGACTGGAGGAAGAAAACCAGATTTTATACCACCAGATGAGGTGCTCAAAAGGTGGCTGGTGTACGCAATGAAACACCCACATCTTGCTATGAAATAAAACGTTCGTTGCCCGTGCCTCTACCGCGTGGCACTACTATTCCTATTGGCTGATTAAACATGTGTCATAAAATCTCCCGTGCATTACCTCATTACATATGGCACTACTAATTATATGATTTATTTTGTGCTAATACTAAGTATGTACCTTGATATACAAACAAAACTTATTAAATATGTTTTCAAAATATTTATTTGTTTAATTTTTTTTTTAAATGAAAACCTAACAAGCTCAAGCTCACACAGGTCGTAGGATTCTTGGTGAGGAATATACTGTGGATGGGCAGAGACATTTAATAAAAGTTAACTCTGCACAAATAGTCCCTTTAGTAGATTTAAAGACGAATGACAGAAATTCATATGGCTGGTCTATGCAATGAAACGCCACATCTTGCTATGAATCAAACTATATATGTATATGTTTTGTAATAAGTATGCAATACTTTTCAACTTATGTAATACTTTTCACAATAAGTATATTTCCATGTAAGTTACATTTATGGATAGAGATTTTCTTACTATTTAACAGGGAACAGACGAGTTTGTCTTTTATTATTTTCTGGTATCCCATGTTTTAAAATACGGGTTCGAATACATACGATTTCTCATACAATACAATAGAGTACACAAAAGATTTGGGAGTTAAAGCCAGCTTAACAAAGAAATACTATCTAAAATAATTATCAATCAAATATTGGCGTTCTTGAAAATGATTAACAGTATGAGACTCTGGAACATTTTCTGATCTAAAAGATATGTTATGATTTGGTATATCGATTTCAGGCTCCACTTCCGCCAAATTAATTTGTGTGCAAATGTTATGTAGTACGGCTGTAGCAATGATAACAGCCTGTGTAGTTTTCATAGCAAGCCTTATTTTCAGTGAAATTACTGGAAATCTCCTCTTCCAAACTCCAAAACATCTAGAAAATAAATAAGGTTCACTCAAATTATAATAACATGAATAGAATAGAAAAGTTGTTAGTTACTTCTTTTCGTACCTTTCAATACAATTCCTGGTTTTTATATGAGCTCGGTTATAATTGATTTCACAATTTGTTTGGGTACTGAGTATGAAGTTAGGAGGTAGGGTTTGCATGGATATGCACTATCACCAAGAAGCCACCTATTGCCAAACACATCAGCCCCACATTGAGCTGAAAATAAATTAACCTTCTTTTAATATATTAACTCAATTTATAATCAAGCTTATATGTAATTTAGTTAATTGAAATGTAGTTAGGTACCTCGTAATTCCGAATTGTTAAATATTGTGGGTAGATCCTGGCCATCGTGCCAGATTCGTCGTTTCGTGTTTTCAGTGATGAAATTACAAAAATTGCTGCTCCTATTTAACTTCTAACCCCCGATTTTCTAGGTTACCGGTACAGCTTACTGTCGATAGCCGTGGTTACTGACAGTAAGCACTTAAAACATTATAGGGACGTCAAAACTGTCATTTTCATATATTGTTTAAGCGATAGTAAGCTATCGGTCCTCCCGTCGATAGATAGAAACTACTGGTAGGATTGCCTATCGTCGGTAAGATTATTGGGACAAAAACTTGACAGATAGATAACGTTTCTTATCGTTAGTAGAGCAAATCGAAAGATAGATTGAATATTGGGAACGGGCTTAAGTGTTAAATAATTTTTGATTTTATTGTTAACAGAATAAGGGCCATCATAATAAAGTTTAGTTCGGTAGTTTAGTTTAGTTTTTTTGAACAAGTGAATCGCTACCATGACTTGTTATCATTTCATTTATTAATAAATCTGTTACAAACTTGCTCATTGGTTACTTCAAATTTCTTTAACGAGGTTAGTAGGTGACATGTAAAATTATAGGTAAGATTTTAAAGTTGTTGTTTTTTTGTTTTTGGCAGTGAATGTATAATTTTTGTATTGCTTGGATGTACCCTTAGATAAGTACATTGCATTGTTAACGAACTCCGTACTTTGGAAGGCGCATTGAACCGTCAGTAGGTTTGGGTTTAAAACAACGGTAGTTCAACCATGTCAGATGCATTCGGGAGGTCTTAAAACTCCGACACTAGGGGCTGGTCATCTGCCCATACGCGAACCTGTGCCCACGTGATGTGATGGGTGACTATACTGACTTATAACCCATAATCCTATCCCTGAGAAGAAGTTCCAAGTTCCAGCAGTGCAGTCCCTTTCAGTTGTAAAGAAAATATATACGATTTTGTAGAATTCAACTGAACGTGTAAATTATAACAAGTACCTACCTACAATATGAAAAATTTAATACCGACTTCCATTCGATTCAGTTATTGGAGTGTAACTCAAAAACTACTGGACCGAGTTTGATGAAATTTAAATAAGACCACACGGAAAGCACCAGCTTTCAAACGAAAAAAAGAATTTTGAGAATCAGTTCACCATATCGAAAGTTATGAGATAACAAAAAAATACAGTCGAATTGAGTACCTCCTCCTTTTTTGAAGTCGGTAGATAATCTAACTCAACAACTACTCTACGGAGGTTGTCAACATAAGGTAAAAGTTGATGGTTTTGACGCTAAAAGCAATCTCTACAGACTACCGAAAAGATGACTACGTTAGTAGGTCTAAGTTTATTTTGTCGTACGAGCTTTCAAATTCAAACGCGTGACTATATCACCGTATTAAAAAATGACACGTAAGCCGTGCAAACAGCATTCATTGAACAAATAGGGGTAAAAACTACCCTCATTTTACAATATTTTGATATATCGCCCGTAATAACAGTAGAGGGTGACCACCGGCGCTTTACAGTTTAAAATCGGACTTGAATATGTTTGCTTTCCGGGAAAATAGCCGTTTAAGTTACCGTGGATGGAATTGTTTGATTGGGGTACGGTTACTAGTGGATTTCGAACGTAACTCGACTTGTTCTTGTTTGTAATAATAAACAGGCTTAACGTGAGACTTACGCGTTTTCGTTATAACTCTCGACATAAAAAGCATAACTCTTGACATAAAAGCAGTGCGCGACGCGAATTCCAAGCGTGAACACTCCCTGAAGAAGAGCGTCTTATAAGAGTACGTTCGAAACGTCGTCGGACTTAAACCGACATAGTACCAAGTGAGTGCAGCCGGCATCTTTAAATTAAAAATGTGTGGTACTCACGATAGTTTCAAACTCTAAAAGCTTAATATTAAAATTTCATTTTTTTAGACCAGCGGTTAGGCTCTGCTTTGATAAAACAGTTAGTCAGACAAGGAAAGTTTAATTTTATGGGACAACATCCACACAAGGTCATTAGATTCCAAACTAGGCAGAGCCTTTACTAATGGTAACGTTATCTATAATACTTATAATAAAAGAGTGGAGGCCAAGATCTCATCTGGGGTCTCGATTGACTGGAACATGAACTTTTATGGTAAGGTTATAACCATACCGTAGAACAGTAATAATTAAGAAAATAACACGTCATTTTTAATTTTTGTAAATATATCCATATTAGGTTTGCAATAAAGTTCAAAATAATAAAATATTTCATGTCAATCCGCTCAAAACTTGGTAAAAATAAACATAAGAAATCGTCACAATTATACCTATATCCTCGAAGAGAGTGCTATTTTAAACACCTGCGTTTCCCCGGATGTATTTTGGTCCTATGTAATAGGGGGCGAGCCTATTACTATATCTACGGGACACTGTCTCAGACTACATACTGCTATTGAGAATATCTTTGTCAGAAAATCCGAATAACTTTCTCCAACCCGGGGACCGAACCCCGAGATTCCATGACCAAGCGAGCGGTCAGCTAGTGTTTGATATACTGTATACACACTCAGACAGGTCAAACAAACATGTTCATGCCCACAAATGTTTGATTTGTGCAAGGATCGAACTTGGGACTAGCGGTAACTGCGCCAACCGGCCAGCAAAGTAATTATGTACTTTTAGATATCGTTTAGTCTCATTATTCAACAAACCAAGGTACCCATGTCTTCTTAGATTTTTTAAATTAGTATAATTTTTTTATTGAGTTTTCTTAATACAGATATCATTCATACACATAGTAACCCCTCTTTGCACTTCTGAATTTTTAAATGATCATCGTAGTCGCCGATGACGTAAATAATTGAACAAAGTATTGTTTGGGTTCGAGACACACGACCTTTTTATGGGCAATGGGCATGTCCACGCTTGGGCAAACTCATTTGCGAGGATACTTTGTAGTTTTTGTAGAATTTGTGATTACTTTTTTACCAGCAAGTAACATTTTTTATTTATTTTTTGTGGAAATTTAAAAGCGTTACAATGATATTATTATATTCTAAAGATTAGTACAGCTTTTACAGAATTTCTCATTTAATACATTACAAGAATACATGCCAAATTTACTTATAGGTAAGTTTACATACACTTGAGATAATTAAAAAAGAGAAAAATACACATACATGGGTATTGCAGAGCGTTAAGAGGATTGCATAGCTAGTACTTTCCATGCTAAAAGAGACAACTCTTTTCTATCTCTTGTCCGATTTCAGTGATTTTTTTTTCATGGAATAATGACATTGTTTACTATGCCGTATACGTTTTGTTTTTTTCAGTATTTCAAAGTTATACACTTAAAAAAACTGAAAAAATCAAAACGTACGGGCATAGTAAACAATGCCATGAATCCATGATAAAAAAATCACTGAAATCGTTCAATGTTAAGGTAGAAAAGAGTTTTCTCTTTTAGCATGGAAAGTACTAGCTATGCAATCCTCTTAAGGTTCGAGCACATTATGTGTAAAGTAACGTGTTACAAACTTTTAAAACCATATTTAATAACTGAGTATACATTCATAACTTTAATTTTACCTTTCAAGAGTCTGACTAAATCAATATAATATAGGGACAATGTTCATAATAGTATCTAATTATCATGTTTAGGGATTATTCTTGAGATGGGATATTTACCATTAAAAAAAAACGGTCTAAATAAAATCACATAAAATTTAAAAATAGCTCTTTCACACTCATACCCCCACTATATTTAAATGCACTAGGGCTTAGGAATAAACACACATTAACACATTATCACATCCAAGACCCAAGAACAGATAAGCTTGCTAAGAGAAAAAAATCATCCCGGCTAGGGGTCGAACCTGAGACACAATCTACTATATAATAAACTAACGGGGGTGTCAATTCAAGTTTGTATTACGAAAAGAGCTAGATAGACATTTCTACACGTAAATTAAGAAATAATAAGATTTTCAGTTGAACCGTCACATAATGTGTCGTTCGAAACAATTTTCATTAAAACTATGTCGACTGATCGATGCACTTAGAAAAAAAAATAACGTTACTTAAATAGTTATAAATCCAAAATAGTCTGAAGTGATAAAAGACAAAGAATCTTGGATGTATTAATTTCATTGGAATAAAGCATTTGATTTTTTTCCTTTTATATAAATGGACGCGTAAGTTTGTACAAATCTATGTTTATGCAGATCTGTTGAACTATATAGTCAAAAATAAAATCGTCAAAAGTCAAACATCTAGGAAAATTAAACTAAATCAATGTTAACAATTTTTAGGGTTTTCCCGCTCTCTTATTATCTAAAAAAGTATTTGCATCATTGGGATCGATTTATCGTTTTTGTAGTTTACTAGACAACAATAAAATGGTTGTACATATGGCACCAGTCCGGTTGGTTTATAAATGAATTTTAGAAACGGGATATTTACCATGTAAATATCCCGTTTACAGTAAAAAGACAGTAAAACAGTTCACTCGTGAACATGGCGCATGCAACTGTGCTGAACTATCGAGAGCTCAAAATAAATACAATACATGGTAAATATTCCGTAATATCTAAGTGACATGGTCACTAATGCAAGAATTATAATTCTTGCATTAGTGACAATGTCACTTTAAAAACCTGTTGG
The DNA here is from genome assembly GCA_917880725.1 of Selenia dentaria. Lineage (NCBI taxonomy): Eukaryota > Metazoa > Arthropoda > Insecta > Lepidoptera > Geometridae > Selenia > Selenia dentaria. Next base: position 7,057,133 of record OU862882.1, on the reverse strand, counting down.
TGTAGTTCACAGTTCTCATAAACATTCTCAGAAACACGAACAAGGCGCATAAAGCACCTTGTATAGAAAACTTTCTGATGGAATTGTAGTAGGTAGCATATATAAAAAAACTAGACCTACTTTTTCACGATAACAACGTCACTAAATTGCGCTATAGTGACATAAAACCCACCCTTATTACTTAATAATCCCGATGTCTCTATTAACCCCTGGACTTTGTTTACCTAATAGAATAATGACCTATCATATAATAAATTGGTAGATTTCCATACCAGATAGCGAGCTACGTTTATCATTTTAATACTTGGAAGTGTCCCTTGGGTGTCGTGTGTCCGGAATGACGACAGACGCGAAAAATCTGGAACAAAAGGCTGTCTAGTGTTTCTAGTGTAGCTAGATATGTATAACGTAACATAGAGATGAGAACTATATAATATTAGCAAAAAACAAGAAACGTTACACCGTTTTAAGGTAAAAATTACTTGTGAATAGGTCACTTATTGATCTATGCCCAGTTTCTGAGATACTTTTACCTCTAAATGTATCTCTTCGTTAAAGGTAATTGAAGTCTTATCTGACATTTCATTTAGTTATGACGTTAAATAAGTTTAACGAATAAGTAAGTAAATTAATTGAATAAAGAAGAAAAAGTAAATCAAGTAAATTCGTTAAAGTTATTTGACAATCTGATATCATTTCAGTTAGATAAGAACTCAAATGCAACTCTAATTTATATTCTATTATAAAAGTAACTCTCATTTATACTCGTAATTTCATTCCGAAATATTTGCAAGAATTACCCGGTTGCAGATTTAACACGTAGTTAGAAAAATGGTTGGTGGGCGAGTGCTTTTATTCGGTCAAAGACTTTTTGAGGGAAACATCATGTAGGTATTACATTTACCATGACAAATAGTAAACCTTATCAATTGACATTACATTATATAACTTCACTGACGACTTAGTTTTTCTATATTGACATTTGCATACCTCATACGAGGTTGTTATACTTAGACTTAAATTATTGTTATAGATCTTATCTGTGACCATATTCATGCAAACAAAGTATTTGAATTTAATTGAATTGAAATTTAACGAATAGTTCAACAAGAGTAAAAAGTACCTCAGATACTGGGAATTAATGACCACAGAAAAGTTACTGCGAATTGATTGATTACAATTCCCGCAATGAGCGCTTCATAAAATTATTAAAATTGGTCACGTTTGCTGACAATTAATCATTAAAAATATTCACTTTTTGATTTATTTATGGACCTTCCGGGCTCCGACCAGATTCATATCCGCATTTTTGCATTTACTGGCTGCTAAAACTCGAGAGTAGTCCACCGATATCAGTGGATTGCTATGTCCTAGCTGTTTTTAAGTAGTGTCTGTAGGTACTATTGAAATTAGAAAACCAAATTTGGTGTAAAACATCTAACAAACTTGAGTACTGTTGCGACCAAATGTGTCTAATATTTAAATAAATAATAGGTTTGAATAGGATTTAAAATTTGGTCGTCCTGTAGGTACACATTTTTATTAAGAATTGCAATGAACTGGCAACACTTATATGAACTTTATTGTAAAGTTTATGGGTGGACGCATCCTCATAATTTACCATGTCGATGGCCTTTTCGGACAGATTCAACCATTCAATGACGTCGTTAGCTAGCACGTTTTCTATCACAAAGAACTTTAAAACATCATCACTTAAACTGCCATTTGAAAATGATCTCAATGTTTCAGATAATAAGAGTTGTGGTCTGTATAAAGAGTGAAGGTATAAATTTTGTCATAGACCAAAACAGGGAGTTGTCAAAAGTATGACAGAAGAGACGTGTTATTAAATTGTGATACAAATTACTACCCAATGAAAAGCAATGATTAGTAGTTTTGTTGTGTTGTTTAGTAAATTACTGTTTACTGTGCTCGAACTTCTGGCTTGATTTTGACATCTATTGATGAAAAATATAAAATATGTTAGGTACTGAGATGTTTTTAAAGATTATTCTATTAAGCGTAAAATTTGTATGTGCCTTTATATTATTATCATATAATATGCTATATCATCAAAGATGACTCCGTTAGCTCAGTTGCTAGTGACTTTGCCTTCTAAGCGCAGGGTTACAGGTAAGATACTCCTAATAATAAAACGATTATGAATATGAGGTTTAGTATTCAAATCATAACATCAAAGTACAATTTTTAAAAATATAAACCGACTTCCATTCTGTTCAGTTAGGTAGCAGAACGACGTTGGATGCAGGAGGCTGCAACCGGTCCTTTTGGAATAATGGGGGAGGCATATGTTCAGCAGTGGACGTTCTACAGCTGAGATGATGATGATGATAATGATTGTTATACCACCATTCTGTACAGTTTATGCAATAAATGATTTCTTCTCTTGTCTCTCTCATCAACCGATCCACAAGATTAAGTAACCCTTACTTCGGTAACGGCTTTAAAACGTCTGTCACGGGACAACAGTCAGTAGTTGGTTTATGACAGATAACTTTAGGCGCCGTGAAAACTTTGACACTAGGGCTGGTCAACATTACATACTCCAAGCAGTGGGCATATCCATCACGCCACTGGATCTGGACACATACTACTCTCTCTGATAAGACGGTCCTAGACGTAACAGAGCGAGTAGTAGCTCACTCATGGCGCTTATGCAACGCTTGTTAATTGTAACTTTTTAAGTAAAGTAGTCACTTTAATTAAAAAGTTACAGATAACAAGCCTGGGCAAATAACTAAGTACCTACTTGCAATGCAAGCCTGTAACTATGCATATATGAAACGCGTCCCAAGCAGACACTCTACGGAAGGAAACAAACGAGTGCAGTCTTTAGTTTAATATCTTAACAAGGTCCATCAAAAAACTGTCAAGGTCTAGGTCCATCAGAACTAGGTTATCCATTAGGAACCTACAAATTGTTAGGAAAACTCGTCAAAATTGTAATTAACTAAATTAAACTTCGAAGCACAGTTAACTGGACTGGCAATGAGACAGAGCCACGTTACAACAAATAAGCGCTTAACCCCAAATTGAATTACGTTCCGGAGAAGGTTTTTTACGGATGAGTTTTACGTTTTTGAACGCAGCAGTTCTCATCACTATATTTCAACCTGCTGAAATCCTCTAGCTATATGCACGGGTGCGCCATTTAACTGTTCACACTTACCTAGCACGGCATAATTATTTATCACACGAATACACGTTACAGATATATGCAATTACTTATACACGTTATGGACAGTGTAATTGTCGAATTGATTTAAAGTGAGCTGTATAAAACACTGCACGATAACTGTTGTTCTCGTTTTTAAGCGAGCAAATTATCAATATGAGAATAAAGTTGTGGTTATGTGTCATCCAGCTACATCAGCACAAGCAGCAGTGGGAATAGCTCTAGTTCGTGGATTATCGTTGGATGTTAAAATAGATAGATAGATAGATAAACTCTTTATTGCAACACCACATTATAAAATACAACGAACAAATGAAAAACTTAAAATTAAGTGTCACAATAGGCGGTCTTATCGCTCAGAGCGATCTCTTCCAGACAACCACCCACGGAAATAAATATGTATACAAGTAACGGTGGTGCATAAAACAAGTACAATATAGAAGACTTTTAAAATTAAGTTACAACATAAATTATATATATTAAACATATATAAATTATATTATACAAATAAATACACGTAAATATTACATATAAAATAAAAATATACATACACTAAAACATTACTTATACTAATTAAATAATATAATGAAAACAAGTTGTAGCAATGCAGTAGGTAGCTAATGCGAGAGGTAAAACGCTTTGACACGTTGTTTGAACGTGTCTAAGGAAGGTGCACATCTTATTTCTACAGGTAAAGCGTTCCACAGGCGAACAGCTTCAACGCTAAAAGAGGAGCCGACCAAAGTGGTGCGATGTACCGGGGTTCCTAACAATGGAAACAAAATAATGTTTCGTTGTAGAGGGAATATGCTCTTACTCTTAGGTTATGCTCAGGGTCTCGTTATGGACCATTTAAACTGAACATGCAATCAACATCATATTCATATCACCCTGATATTAAGTACCTACCACAAACTGCCCTCGAACCATTTAGCTGCTAATACCCTTAAAGCAATAGTGGTAATAGCCAACTAAACGGACAATTATCGCTTTAGTAGTAGTGTCGCATGTGTTTCAATGAAACACAATTGTCAGTAGTAAATTTAAATAATAATACCTTGTGCTTGATCGATTCCTCATGACTGTTTACTGTTTCAAATATATATTTTTTTACTTTTACTGTTTACTGTTTATTTTTTATACATTTATAAGGGATATAATAGTAAATGGTAGTGTCCTATTCCTTTCCGTCCCCGTATTATATATAAATTGGCCCTCTTGGTCACTGCTTATCGCTTCGTGTGCGTTTGGTGGCCCCCGTTTTGAAGTTCGGCGTTGACCTTTTACGGTAAGTATGGTCCCTCCTGACCAACCCTCCTCCTTTGTCATCTGGGCTTGGGACCGGTCTCGGCGGAGTTATTAATACGACCTGTTACTATGTGACATGATTATGGTGCAATAATGATCTGTTATATCATTATGAGGAAATCTTGGATGAATATCTGGCGCTAATAACCATTTGAAACTCTAAAGTTTTGCCATTAAAACTCCAAAACGCATGTTTACAAACGTTTACAAGTTCAACGTGGCCCTTTATTACGATTGTCACTATTTTGTTACCTCATTCGCCCAGTAATTTTGCTTCAAACTTAAATACTGTAATTTTTGTACAATTCTGATACTTTGAGGAAGGTTCCTGATACTACGTTAGTATAGAAGTATAAGGACTCTTGCAGAAGAGCGATAAATATCTGCACTGCCTTAAGTTTTTGGACGCTATAGCCTATTTTAGTTGGCTATTACTTTATAAGTTGACCCTGAAAGGTGATAACATATAATTATTTTAATTTGTTGTAAATCAAATTTCTGGGAAGGACTATTGACTCTCAATAAAGTACATTCATCATCATCATCATCAGCATCTCAGCCGTAGGACGTCCTTAAGCCTCCCCCATAACTTTCCAAAAGGACCGGTTGGAAGCGGCCTGCATCCAACGTCGTCCTGCGACCTTTATCATGTCGTCTGTCTACCGTGTCGATGGACGACCTACGCTGCGCTTGTCGGTCCGTGGTCTCCATTTCAGAACCTTCCGGCCCCATGGGCCATCTGTTCTGTGTGCTATATGCCCTGCCCACTGCCACTTTAACTGGCTAATCTTCTGGGCTATGCCGGCGACTTTCGGTCTTCTACGGATCTCCTCATTTCTGATTCGATCACGTAGAGAAACCCCGAGCATAGCCCTCTCCATAGCTCGTTGTGCGACTTTGAGCTTATCTATTAGGCCCATAGTAAGAGATCACAATTCAGAGCCATATGTCATCACTGGTAACACACATTGGTCGAAAACTCTTGTCTTGATGCACTGAGGTATTTTAAACGAGAAGGCTTCGCGAAATTTCCGAAACGCTGCCATTAGTACTGCCAAAGTACCTTAGATTTATTCAAAAATGTGCTTGCAAGTTGCGTTGTTACATTAAGGATCGTATAAACTCTGCACGTCAGCACACAAAATAGTTCCTTATGTTTCCAACCTCCGAGGTATGTACGGAACAAAAACACACAGTGTGGCCAGTTTTAAAATTAAGTTCAATTTACTGGAAACTGCGGCGTGCTGCAAGATGAGCTAGGGTTTTTTGGTTGTTCATCACACTCACTCGCTGCATTTTGGGAGTTATGGTACAAATTGAGAAAACGGAAGAATGTTCTGGTAAGGCTAGATATAGGTAGCGAAAGATCTAAGAGTGTTTGTTAGTTTACTTGTATGGGTACATGAAACTGGTAACAACTTTGTTTCATTAGATGAAATATGATATATTTCTTAGCATTCTTATTCTTCAATTTTAACTAAGTGCTCAACGTTACTGCCAAAATTGCAATAATAACTAAAATTACACTAATAGTAACCATAGCATACAAATAAAAAATATTTTGAAATTATCTCACCTCATCATGATCATCATCAGGCGTCGTCTAGCCTAGAAAAAGAGTGCGAAGATATGGTATGTAGCATTATAATTTAAGCATAGATAAATATACGATTACCTACTCTTTGTAATATTGACTATCTTAGAGAATTTACCTAACTTCGTAGTAATAGGAATTCTATATCCTAAACAGGCCACTTCACATTGAAATTCCTAGAAACGGAGGCCGAGTGGATAGAAGTTTCTTACATACATGACAACGGTTGAGTTTTCTTTTAGAAACCCTCTCTAATCACTCAGGATGCTCAGCTGTTCTAAGTAAACTCCTGAAAAGATCCCGATCGGTTCGAATCGTAACTGCGAAGCATTGGCTTAAGAAATCGTAACGTACGGGAACGGGATGCAGGGTCTATTGGATAGACATAGATAGGGCTGTGCTACATAATTGTTGAGGGAATTGAAGTAGGTGGATTATATAAAAAACTTGCTCAATTTAGACGTTAACCTTTACACATAGCTTAAAATAAAGTCACTGTACATCTGCTAACTCCACAGACTAATACTAACTTCTTAACCAAGCAACAGATATTGATGCGGTTTCGACTATCAGATAATTTTTCACGTGGTTGATGTTTGATGATGATGATGATGATGAATCAAAACATATAAGCATGTTACTCAGGAATAATGTAGCATTCTAATGGATAAAGAATTCTTGAAATCGGTTCAGTAGTTTTTGAGTTTGGTCGTGAGTTACTACTTACAAAATATCATTCCCCTTGTAATATTAATATAGATAACCCTAATTAAGTTATAATGTAAGAAGAAAAATACACATGTTTCATTAGTTCCCCCCCCCCCCCCTTTTTATCTAAATTGCGTGGGGAAACGAGGCGGTCCGCTAGTACATAAACTTCTATATAAATACATTATACTAGTACAAAAATAAAAGTAAGTACCTACGTTGCACTTGATGACGCTCTAACTAAACCATACAATTTTGACGCTCTCTCAGTTGATGATAAGTGATGATGCGGTCAAAGGTGCTACACTCATTTATCGTTGTCATTGGTGTCTAAATTTTATTCAATATTAATTCTTTTAAAACTTGTAGTTAAATTATTATTTCTAGAATTTTGACACCTGATTCTACGAAATTCGAAATCTAACCACTAAAATGGTTAATTAATGTGTTATCTGATACATAGCTAACGTGGTATGTAGGGGGCTGCACTGCAGGTGTAACATAATAATGCGTCCAGTACCATGTATTTTTCTTCATTTTCTACCGACTTCCAAAAAGGAGGAGGTACTCAATTAGACTGTATGTTTTTTTTAATGTTTGTTGCCTAACTTTTGATTGGGTAGAACGATTCTCAAAATTCTTCCGTGTGGTCCCATTTAAATTTCATCAAATTCGGTCTAGTAGTTTTTGAGTTAAACTCCAATAACTGATTTTACCAAGGTAATAAAATGGAAGTCGGTATTATTTTTTTCAAATTGCACTTGTCATTATTATGATAACGGACACGGACTTCCACTTACGAGCTACTGCGACTTTAAGGAGAAATATTAATGAGAGGCTGAGTAATTTACCTCCGTAGGAAGCACCAGAGATTCCCTCCCTGAACACCTCTTCACAGGTGGTCTGTTAGTGATTACAACCACCGATATAACTTTTTCAACTGTCATTCTTGTGGTCAACGCAGACAGAGGCAGAGCGGTATAGCAGGATAATCTGCCTCCAAGAAGACTACTTCCCTTCCGGGAAGAGCCTTCCTGGAGGCTACTCCCAAAAGTGAGGACGAAGCTTCGTTTGACAGATTTCATCTTTTCTACTGTGAAAGTGAAAGAGTACAAATAAAGTCAAGGGTGACGAATTGTAATGACCGGTTCTTATGGTGATTCATGATTTTTTCAATATTAGTACTTACTGATTGATCTACTACATGCCAAAGCTTTTACTTCTTTCTGTGTAGCAATTGTTAAAGTTTTAAGCATGCAATTATTTTAAAACACTTTGACATCTTAAACGTTGTATGTTACGTTATATATATATATTGGGTAAAAGCCGGATAGTTGCCCTACTATTCACAAAGCTCTATACTTCAAAAAATATGCACTGACTAAGAATAATGTAACATGTATATCAATAGATAGCTCTTTTATGTTTTATACTAGCCTATTTTTGTAATTATAATTTTAATATAGGTTTTGAGTGAATCGTGTTTTATTTGACCTCTGAAAAAGAGGATAGTTGCCTACTATACCGTTTACTTGCCTAACGTTAAAAATGGTTCGTGGGATACTTGCTTCGTGCGGGGATAGACGCCTCTCTTTGATTTTTATAAGATAAAAGTAAATTAATATCAATTCCAGATTAAATTTATTATTTATACAGGGTGACTGGTTGAACACTTTACATATTGATATATAGTGCTCAGTACTCGATTCTCGTTCTAATTAAGAAAAAAAAATAGGTGCCTAATATTTACCTAATTTAACTTTAATTGTCTACTCAAAACAATAAACATGGTCACTCGCGGCGCGCGTGTAGTAATAAAAGCGCGGCGCGGCCGGGCGGGCGGCCGACGATCGCGGCGATCGCGGCATCCTTTGGCGGCGCGGGCGGCGCGGCCCTTTGGGTCATTAACCCCGTTCGGACGCAGCTTGATTCCTTTGAACGCGGCGCGGCGCTTTGGGTCATTAACCCCGTTCGGACGGTGTCCATAATTTTCGAGTTATAGCACATTCATAGAATGAAGGTTTCCTCTGTAGTTTAACGGTATTTTTTTAATTTAATTTTTTTAAACGTTTCATGTGACCATGAATTATCATGTCCTTGTTTATGTAAAGTGTTCAACCAGTCAGTCTGTATAGATCCATATTTAAATATACTAATAAACATTACAAAATAAAATTCAGTTATAATGTTCTAACTAAACCATACAAAAAGAACCATAATAATGTAAAAACTTTAACGTTAAAGATAACTTCGGCATTAGCATTAAATATCACCAGAAGCAAGGGTTTTCAATTTTCCGCATCTCATGCAATGGTTTTTGAATGTTGTACAAGTTTCATGCAACCACATTAGACACATCTCACATTGTATCCCACTGATTACGAATTTAGTAAAATTATAATTTTCAAAATATTCTGCGCGATAGCCATCAATCTAAACTTTTTATTTATATATTCTAATTTGGAATTAGCGTTCTTCTCTTTCAGTATCTTTTATCGCTTTGTTGTTCTTTTTCCCTTTGGTTACTTTTCCTTTAGATGTTTTTGAACTTTTAACATTTTCTTCATTTTCACTGTCAGCACTATAAGTTTATATTCTCCTCTTACTTAAATCCGTTATCCTAGTCGTCATCATGATCACACATCATCACAAATATCAGATTCAGTTTCTCTGCTGCTAATATCTATAGGTATATTTTTGTCCAGTTGATGTGCTACGGCACCACGCCAGGTTTACGCTTATATTTTTTAGGCATTTTGCTCGCCTAGAATAAACGCATGAAACAGATAAGTATTCGTTTAATTTAAAACAACTTATAATCACCATAAATATTAAAAATAATTTAATTAAAAATAAAACAATTTACGGTCTAATGAGAGCCTCCTTCTTTTTGAGGTCGGTTAAAAAGCATTAAATCCTCCTGTAACATACGAGAAACTTCTATTACGTTGTATGGTAGCCCTAATACCAAGTCCGTTGACATTTTTAACAGAATTGGGTGGAGCAGGTGTGTTTCAGCCGTTTACTCGTGATTTTCGCTAATCAATGGATGCTGGAGCTATCAGGAGAAAGCAATTTCTTAGTGTCGGCCTTGCACCATGTGTGAGGGTGATTTGGAACGTTCTATTTGGAAAATGCGGGTGCGAATGAGTGATCAATTTCAGTAGGTATGTTAGCCGAAGGAAACGTAAGAAAGCACATATTAACTAATAGTTAACATGTTTAGTAAAATAAAGATAAGGCTGTGGCTCTATGGTTAACAAAGGTTAGACAATAATATAATATTCTACTTTATTTAACTTTTTATATCGAATAACTGGAAATACAGGCTATAATAAAATTTGTATGCGGTGTTCCTGCAGTCGAAATACTTGAAAGTGTTGTCAAACTCTTTGTGTTAATTTCTAAGACTGCATGGAGATGACATGGTAGTTATGAAGTCACAAACATTTTATTCCAACTGCGCTGCAATTCTATCATAACTGCACTACATGTCCAGCACAACGCGTATAAACATAAATGTTCCTGGTAAAAGTATGAACCTTACTTTTAATAATGAAGCTGTAATAATATTTCTCCCGTTTTTATTTTCACCTACTTTCCTTGCAGTAGCTGAAATAAAAGTAGATTATATTTACTGAAATAAATTTAAAAAGTAAATAACATATCAGCCTCTCATAATTATTATAGGATAATCATAACCCTACTGAATTTAATTCATTTTCTGCAAGGACTGGACAGAAAACGGACTCTTGGAAGCTGATGCTGTCCTGGTACAGTCTTCTTGAAGATTGTATCTCAACCCTAATATTAACTCTTATTAAATTATACATAAACGTTATTGAAAACTTTATGTTAATTAAAAATATCAAAATGTTTTATTCTATTATTCTATCAAGTGTGACTATGTACCGGAATCTATCGATACAAATTTGTTCCTTTTAACTAATGAATACCGTGAACAAGTAATTTGGAATATATTGTCTACGCTACGGGTAAAAAACATACTTTAGGAACCAGAATAATCAGAATAATATAGTTATTTTTTGTATTTGTCACTTTTATATAATATGATTATAGCGCATGGAGCGACTGTATTTTGTGTGGGGGTTAGAGGTCATGAGCTAATTTTCCACAATGGACCCTATGTCTCTAGTGTCCCGGTAGTTAAGATTATCTTACATTTTATATTATTTACTATTATGTGTAACCTGTTAGTCTGGATCGGTAATAAAAATTAAAATATTAGAAAATAATTGTAGCCAAATCACAACAAGTGTCGCCATCTAGGTGGAAGTATTACTAGCTCAAAGACACCTATGACATAGGTGGCGCTATTGCTAATAAAGCAAGTGTCGGTATAGTCACCTAGATATTGTAGGCAGGTAGGTTGCATATTATGTTATATTCAATTATTTTGATATAGATTATTTAAATCACCCGAAATCTTGCTTTAAATCGTCATAACATCTATACGTGGGATACTAAGAAAGTTTTGCGAAAAATAAAAAAAGTTTCATGTAGTTACATATTTTTTTTAAATCTTTTCAATGTAACTTCTCCACCAGCCTCTATTCAAAGATCGCTTCACTTTGGAAGGCGTTAATTCGTTTTGAAACACCCAAACCGTCGACTGGCGCTTTGTTTTTGGATCATATTGATAAATCTAGGATTCATCATCATAATGAACCTGTAATGATGTCGTAAACACGCCGAGACGTGCCTGCTTCAATATTTTTTATCATATCACGGAACCATTCCACCCGGGTCTGCTACTGAGCATTGGTTAGTGAGTGCGGCACCCAGCGTGAAACTATCCTCACGTGTAGAATTTCGTGAAGGCTTCCCGATCCAACATGCAGTAAGTGCTAAATGTCTGCATGTTGGATCGGGAAGCCTTCACGTAACTCGCCTATTGTCTTGGATTACATTTTTCACTGCTAGCACGTTTCCTTCCGTAACAGCCGTGAAAGGGCGACCACTTCTTTCTTCATCCCCCAAAGTTAATAGTCGACTGCGCTTTAATTTGTTGTACCAACGATACACGGTTGCCTTAGAAGGGCATCCATGAATGCCATTTGAAGGTTATCTACCGTAACATTAAAAAAAATAAGTACCTATAATAAAAACAAACACAAATATAAATGTAAATAAAAATATATAAAAAGTCATAGCACAAAAATGATCCCGGCGCATATCCATTTTTCAATGAGACACGATCATTTAAATTAGCTGGTAATCAATGTGGAGGGAAACTTTAAAACTAGAACTTACATATTTTACTTAGAAATAATTATATTTACTTATATATTACTGATTATAATTGACCAGTCTCTCATACATAAAAACTTTTTTTCGCAATACTTGCTGAGTAGCCAGGTATTTGTGGTTGTATTACCACAAAATAACTTATGATTGTATTCTGCAATGTATTCTTATTCTAAACAAATCATTACTTGATACAATTTACATAGAAAAACTAATGAGCTTTCAAAGCGTTAACTCTGTGTAAATATAATGAAAATTAACAACTTCTAAATTATCTAAAAAAGCAAAAATGGCGATCTCGTTCCCGTTTCATTAACAAGCCAGCTGAAAACAGCGCCCGTTCCGTCAATGCATCAGCAATGTATAATTGCCGGTTGTCCTCGCGTCCTGATTACCGCTTCCCGGGGATTTGTTATGATCGGGATAATTGTCAGCATCCCGGTCGAGGTTGCTTCCTCATTAAGGGTGCCCGATGACGCCACCACTCAACATGCATCCACAACACAGTGCTGAGGAACTTAGTCTACAGGCCGTGGGGCTAGAAAGGCTCGTTAGGCACACACGCGTAGCGATTTGCTTGTGCATAACACATAAGCAAACTAGCGATAGAAAACTATTTTTAACTGACTTCCAAAAGGAGGATGTTCTCAAGTCATCGCGGATTTAATTTTGTCATGTATGGGGACCAAGCATAATTTTTTTGAGCTTTTGATAATTCATTTTTGTCTGGTAAAGGTTACGGTAGCCCCATTTAAATTTCACCAAATTTGGTCAAGCTCTTTCACCTATCTTGATGATATCCCCATTGACGGTGAATGATAATCGATCCCCTAAGTACTAAGGGTCACTAAAACAGTGTATTTTTTTTAGCAAAAAATGGAATCGGATTCCATTTTTTGGTGCGGCACTTCGACAAGTGCGAAACAACTTGTCGAAGTCGGTACCATGCGAACAATATAGTGATAATAGGTACTTTTGAACTATCATGGTACCGACTTCAACTAATTATTTCACACTTTTTAGTGTTGTGATCGGTTCGAGTTTTTGTTTTCTTTTTAAAATGTATTATATTTATGATACTTAGTTTTTACACTAAAATCCAAATTATTTTAACGCTTGCGAATCACGTTCCTTAAATTTGACGCAGATTTAATCGTCATGTAATTTCGTGTTCTCTAAACTGATGTAAAATTACCCTCAATCATCATTTTTCACGAATTTGGACTTAAATTTGAACAGAATAAGAACTACCATTATTACCTACCTAAAATACATTTTAGTTAAGTATCTAGTTTAGTATGGTGTCCTGTACAAGCGAATTGCTACAAGTTTTTAAACTATCATGGTCACAAACATAAGAGGTACCTATTCAAATTATCAATGGGATAATTACCATGTATACGGATGATCATCCGTGATAATGGCGCTTGAAACAGTGCCAAAATATCGGAAACTCATAGAAAATATACATGGTAATTAACCCGTTGATAATTTGAATACCTGTTAGAATTGCTACAAGTGACAAATATGATAAAAAAATATGTCAAAGTAATAAATAATAATAAAAAGATGCCATGTACTTTAGCTGAAATTTTTGTAAGTTTGTATTGACATATCGTTGACGCCGACAGTGCAAACTATCATTTATCTAGAACAACTGTGGCAAAGATACCTCATAGTTTGTACCTACTGTATACGTCAGCGATACGACTAGCGTTACTCTTACGCAAAATAGACACACGCAGTCCGATTGTGTTTAGTTGTGTTTTAAGCTACGTCATTATTATTTTTTTGCATGGACGAAGGGGTCTTATTCGCTTTGACCATTCAACAAGTAACGCAACTCGTTACATTATCTTCAAGAGATGTTCGCAAAATTGTATAGATTTCACGATCATTCCTTGAAGATACACTGAAAAAAATAGGTTAACTGAACAGTTTAGCTATATCAATTTTTACCAAACTATAGTTACTTTTTACTAAAGCTCAGCTCTGTTTACTAAACCTATTTAGCTGTGGTTACATTTTCATTTTAGTTAAAACCTGTTGAGTTACTAAGAACTGAAGCATTTGGTAAGTAATTACTAAAGTGTACGTATTTACCAAACTGTTTAGCTATTATTAGCTATTTTTTATTAAATGTGCTATTCATTACTAACTCCGGTTAGTAATTTATAGCAACACTGTTTGGCTGGCCTCGCACACACACACACACTTGGGTGTTATACATATTGTAGTACCTACCTACGTCAAGTACGTATTTACTAGAAAACAAGTGCCAAATTGCGAACTTGAATGAAACGTTGCTATGCACCGATTTCAAAATGCTTTTATCATTGCTTTGACGCAGACGGTTGCGGGTTCGATTCCCGAACGGAACAAATTTCTGCATGATCTGCAGGGATTTGATCCGAGTCTGGGTGTTGTTTGAAATATGTATACTTAATAAAAAATATTTATCTATTAGTTTATATTCATATTAAATATATCAGTCGTCTAGTAGGTACCCATAACACAAGCTCTGCTTAGCTTGGGGCTAGACGATGCTGTGTGTTCTGTCCAGCAATATTTATTTATTTATTGTTTATTTCTTGTAAGTAGGTAGGTACCTACTTACCAAATTTCATTTAAATGTGAAAGATGTATTTTATGTAATAAGCTTTCAAAATAGGTACCTACTTACCCTCATTTTGATACTACACTCGATAAGTTGGACGCAAAAGATTTTTTTTTGGGACCGTACATTTTGCCGTTTATACCTACTCGCGTTTAGCCGATTAGTAGTTAGGGGGATCATAGAGACGGACATAGGAACATACTTGCATACCTACCTACATACATGGCTATGTGTTTCACCCGTAGTATGTGGGTACGTACCTAGACATACAAATGAAACACATAACCCTCCCTTTTTCGCTTGGCCGCAGTCGAATAAAAATAACCATAATTTAGGCAAACCTATCAAGTAGCAAATGAGCTGTAACTATGTAGGTAGATACTAAACGCCTGAACAAATCTTCAAAAGTTATGGCTAAGAACACTATCAATTACGTCAGCTTAAAAAAACTGCATTGAAATAGGTACCTAAGTAGGTCCATTTGTTTATGCGATGCGACGGGCATCGATTGACAGATACCTTCATACCTACACAGGCACGTCAAGGTCTTAGGTAGGTAGGTATTTTTTTTAGCACTCCTTCTCTTTTATCGTGGAAAAGATTTAAGAAAGTAGCTAGGACCCGGCACTTTGCCAGACAGAGGGATATTCTATCAGATATCTAGTTCCCACAATAGGTAGGTAAGTACCTACACAATATACAAGTAGGTGTAGGTAGGTACATACCTACTTTACAATCTTTTGCTTAGTTAGGACTCGATAGCGCTGTTTACATAATGAGTAGGTGCCTACATAAGCATACTGTAAAAACACCTAAGCAGGTACCTACCTACCTGCTACTATAGGTAGGTAAACCAATTTCCGGTTCAGCTACCACAGCCACGACGACGACGGTCCAGTATCTGGATACCAAACTCTTTAGCTGTAGTAGCTAAAGGAATATAGCTAAATATTTGCAGGCAGGGACTAAATGTTCATTTATCAACTAATGTTTATTAATTCTGTACTAAACTGTTTAGCTGTTTTTAACTAAACCACTTTAGAAATGTCTAATCAAAAATTAGCAGCAATTGAACTAATGTTTAGTTGTTCTGTACCGTAGTGTATAGCAATTTGTTGCTGAACACTTTAGTAATTTGTAAGTAAAGTTTTGTTATTGTTTCATAAACAATTTATTTACGAAGAAGTTACATGGAGGACATTTTGTTTTCTAGCTCATTCTATTTTCGAACTAGTAAGAGGTCGGTCGCGTTCATCTCGTCTCGTGCCCATCATGTCCCTCGGGGTCTTGAGGTCTCAGCCTCTCAGGTCTTGCTCGCTCAGGGACATGATGGGCACGAGATCATTATGTCCTGACGCCATTTCTTGTGAAGCGGTGAACTTGAGTGAAGCATTTTTGCAATGGTGTACCTACCTACCTAATGGTCCATGACTGACATAGACCGCGTGTGCGACGGACACGTGCAAGAAATCAAGACAAGTGTTTTGTTGTATATGTGTGCCAATAAACTGACTGGGTGTTGTGGTTGCTTTTGGAAAGTTTTTTGTGATTGCAAGGCGTGTCATGGGCGATAAATCTGTCGAAGACCATCTGGATACTTGGGGTCTTTCAAAATACAAAGAGAAGTTTAGAGGTAAGTAAATACTTAATTATTATATGCAATTCTCGTATCTACCTACTTATTCATAAATCTCTCATATCAGTCGTGGGACGTCCACTGCTGAATATAGGTAGCCTCCCCATGAGGGGAATTTGCCACTACGTACCTACCTACCTACTCGCCACGCTTGGCGAGTCTAAACAATATTATTTACCAATCATCCACTACTAATCGGCCACAATATGATATCTACCTACCTACGCCAAAAGTTCACTTGCTCCCAGCAGCCTGATTGTGTCTATCTACAATACTAATGTAGTATCAATAGGTACCTACTGTGTCCATGTAAAATAAAATTTGTGTTTGTGTGCTCATCTATCTCTGTTTTATTTTAGAGGAAGGCATAACATTGGATGCTCTGCTTGTATTATCCAAAGAACACATACAAGGGCTCATTTCTCCCATAGGAGATCGTGCTTTACTCGAAGCACATATTCAAGGGTTGAAAAATGGAATAAACAAACAACCGCTAATAACATATGTAAGTTTCAAGTTGTAACTAGAAATAAGTAATATCACCGAGGTAGCTTATTTTTACCTATAATTCTACATAAGTAACTACCTACACTAGCTTATTTATTGAAATAGATAAATCATGGTTACCTACTACCATCACCATCTTCAGCCTATATTAGTCCACTACTGGACATACTCGTATTTACCTATAATTTTACTAATGAACACCTAGCATATAATATTTTTTGGGGGTTCTCTTTAGACCGTTACAAACGATCTAAAGATACCTAGCTCAACTGATCAATATCACTACCAGTGGGAAGCATTCCCAAGACGGCTGGCTGCATTGCCCCATGCTGTATGGCAATGCTGATGCGCTCAGTCAGATACACACCAGCCAGGAATATATAAAGACTTATTACTTATATAAATATATTTATAGACTTATTTTTTCTTTCAGGATTTAGTTGACAATGTTGAAGATCTTACCTTCTCAAACCTGTTAAATGATTCAAACTACATCACTTTACCAGCAGCATCAACTAGTTCAGATGAAAGACAAAGCAGTTGTGAAAAATCAAACGAGAGAAAGATAGAGGTGACTCTTTCAGATAAAATCGAATATGAACAAGCATGCAATGAAGGACATACCCAAAGCCTCTATGACTACCTCTCATCTACAAATGAAGGAAAAGCACTTCTTATAAATTATGAGAAGAGTGGACTGTTAGACAACTCAGCAAGCATTTTTAGAATGGTTTCACTCTACTTACATGTATACATATAAAAATCCTTAATACCTATATATTTAGGAATAAGGCGCTTTGCGCATTTTGTCTACTTAACCAAATAAATAGGTTATTAATTACTGTAAGTAATTTTTGTAATGTATGGGGAAATCAATAAATCAAAAGTGTAAGGTAATAATTTGTTTAATGTGTAATTGATAAATAATGATGTCACAATGTGTCACAAAAATGTATATTTGACGCAAAGGATCCTTTGCATCTTCCGCAGAGGAAGGTAACAGTGCTGCCATTCTCTTCCTCAGTATCAGTCTTTTACTTATTATTACGCAATTAAAAATAAATATTGAAAAATCTCACCGTCACATCTCCTCTCTAATCTCATATTTTTCATTGCGTAGTGATACGTAAATGACGAGAGTGACAGCACTGTCACCTTCCTCTGCGTTTGTTAGTTAATGTGTTATTATGACTTAATGTCGTCCATTGCTCTTCGTTAAGAAATTAATATGTTATTTAGCCACTATGATTTTGCCATTGGTAATTAGATAATAAAAGTTATTATTGACAAATAATATTTTCTTTGATTTCAGTCTCTTCATCTAAAGCAGCAATACATCCCGTGAGAAAAAGCTTAAAATGAACGTACCTAGAGTCCGCGCAAAACCTTATGAGTTCTGTGTGTGTTGTGTTTATGTAAACGTGATTTCAAGGAGACAAGTGAATCCATGGTCTTGGTGACCCTATGTAGAGTAGGACCTGTATAATGTACTACTTTATGTAGGGTCACCAAGACTCACTTGTCTCTGTGAAATCACGTTTACATGAACATACACAGAGTTCATTTAGATTTGCGTGGACTCTATCTGCAGATTGCAAATTGTAGCAGCAACCTACAGATTAGGTGCTAGTTTCTCACCTTTTCTCACATGACGTATTGTTTTTTAGCAATAAATAGTTTAGGTACCCTTTACCAAATAGGTTAGTTCCTATTACCAAACAGTTCAGGAACTTTTTACCAAACACTTTAGCAATCTCATACCAAACAGTTCAGTAATCGCTAACCAAACTGTTGTGTTATATCTTACTAAGCAGTTAAGCAATCTCATACCAAACAGTTTAGTAATCGTTAACCAAACTGTTATGTTATATCTTACTAAACAGTTTAGCTATCTCATACCAAACAGTTCAGTAATCGCTAACCAAACTGTTGTGTTATATCTTACTAAACAGTTTAGCAATCTCATACCAAACAGTTTAGCAATCGTTAACCAAACTGTTATGTTATATCTTACTAAACAGTTTAGCTATCTCATACCGAACAGTTCAGCAGTCGCTTACCAAACTGTTATGTTATATCTTACTAAACAGTTTAGCTATCTCATACCAAACAGTTTAGTAATCGTTAACCAAACTGTTATGTTATATTTTACTAAACATTTAGCTACCTCATACCAAACTGATTAGTATGAAGAAACTGAACAGCTTGGTTCTTTTACCTGTATTGTTTGGCTACTTTTACTAAACAGTTAAGTTATGAGATCTAAACCAAGTAACTAAATTCGTTTTGTTACTGTAGCTAAACGTTTGGCAGTCACCACAGCAACTAAACACTTATGTAATTATCTACCAAAAATTCGGTAACTAGTAACCAAGTAGTTTTTTCAGTGTATCATCGGCGGCTGCGTTAGTTGTTTGATCCTGTTCTGTTTTACGAAATTGAATTTAACCACCGTCACAGAATAACTAATAGTAGACTACCTTAGGAAAACAGCATAAAACTGGTTTCTCCGAACATAAAATTTTCAGTGGTCGTCGTATCAAAGGCCGATTCATGTACAAACTGAGTAAAGCTGAGTCCACACGCGCCGTACGTAAGCAAGGTTAGTGCGTTGTAGTTGTGGCCCGGGCCATGAATTAAATATGGCCACCCGGCATGGAAAATGCCCGATTGCGTGTGCTTGAAGATGTAGAAATCTGTGGATCTGAAAATGTTAAACGTAAAGTTAAATCTCTCTAATCTAGACTCATAATCATGCTTTATTATGAAAACATCCATAATTGATATACTTATCAATTATGGATGTTTTCATACAAATTTTCGTTCGAGTCAATTCAAACTCACGTTGTCTGCGTTTGTTTTGATAAAAATTATAAAAAGTTGAATTCTTGCTTCTGATGAAGTATTTGAAAAATAAATATCAGTTAGCTATAAAAGCATCAATCCAAAAATAAAAACTACTATCAACTTCGTTTTGCTGTTAAAAAAAAACGATTTTAATTTTTTTTTATGTCTGAAAAGGTTGGACTGATTTTGGTGGGACTTTCACTGGCAGATAGCTGATGTTATAAGGAGTAACCTAGGCTACTTTTATTTTCATCATAATCCATCACCACGCCTGTGATACCGCGGGACACAGCTAAAAGTAGTAAATATAGATAATAATATTAATAATGTAAAATATAGTAAACATTATTAGTATAATAGTTAAATAAGTATAGCTTTACTACGCTACGTACTAACGATTATCATATATTGTTATTACATAATAAACAAAAACAGATCTTCACAATGAGATACAATATCAACAAAGTCTGTCCCAAAGTACAGATAACGTTTCGCACCAAAACTTCTCCACTCGGCTTCCAATAACAAATAAAACAGCAGTTCAACCGTACCCCAGCGAGAATGCAATTCCAATCAGCACATAAAAAATACAATTTCAATCAACACCATGTCATGTCCAATCCATTTCGCGAATCCAACGCGATGCCGTATTCAAAACAATCCACGGGCAAATAACCGATTCTCTATCCCGTGGGTGTCGTTCTCCGCTCGCTTTACTTTTTTACGTTATTTGGAACGGAGCGGAGCGGAGCGAGCAATGCGTGCGGTGCCCATTACCTAAGTGTTTATTTTTATGAAATGTGAGTGTGCGTTAAGCTTTACAATGCACGCGAGATTTGCGCGTAATGATTTTTAGTAGCGTCGCTGTATTTCTCTGTGAATGATTATACGTATAGCAAGCTTTATGTTTATTCGTATGTAGAAATATTACGATCTTTTCAGCTAACAGCTCTAACGAAAAAGCGAATTGAAATAAAGGGTTCCCATTTAAAATACTAAAAGATGATAAGCCATTTCAGAGTAAGACAGCTGAGACGAAATATTTAAGATGATTCTCATAAAGATATTCTCCTTTGAAATCGTATGTTTCACAGGCTGGGGCTTTTAACAACATTTGTGGCGATTTGAATCTCAAAGATTTTCGAATTTAAGTTTTGCAGCGCTTCAGGCTTTAGGTTTGAGGTCCAAGTGGTGGTCGACGAGCGGGAACGCTCGAAGTTGATTTTTTATATATTGTCCTATCGCACGGACGTGGCCTAAATAAATGTAAAGAATTACATTTTTTGAATGAAAAAAAAATGTTGAAGATTATTGTGAATTCCAAGGTTGTAATAAGTGTACTTAAGAGTAATGATATTATTATGAAGTCTTTTTATAATACTCTGATCTTTAAAAATAAGTCACCGCAACCGACGCCATATGTGAATTTCACCCTTCACCACAAACATTCGGATGATTACAGCGGCGTTATTCGCTAAGATATCTTCAACGAATGATTGTTAAATTGTATTGATTTCACGATCACTCCTTGAAGATATCATAATGTACCGCGTTACTTGTTTAAGTGGACATTGCTAATAAGGCCCCAGGTCAGGTTGATTCGTACCGTATGTCACAAAACTTTTAAGCTATGTATGTAGGTATTCCAGAAAGACGCTTATTCGTGTATCCTGATTAGAATTCATATTTGCATTGAAATCAAACATCTTTTAAATTATTTTATCCCAATTACCCGTGACCGTGTTCGACTGAAAACGTAAGTGTTCGTAAACGTCAAGATAAAATAATATTAAATAAATTATTTATACGTTACTTAATTTCAATTTCCGTTGTTTAATTTCAATGTCGAAGAAACGCGAAATTATAAATCAACAAAAATCCGAAAAAAAACATTTTTGCAAGTAAATGCCGCGCATATTTAGTCAGTCTCAGATATATATAATTATATATATTTAGGTACCTACTCAGAATCTTGATCAAAACGAGTAATTAAATAATTGATGAATGATTTTTAATTTTTATGCGTGTTTTATTCCATGGTAATGTGCCGAGGAGGCCAGCTCGACACATCATATGGGCCTTATGCTATTCAGAAGACACATTGATCTCTATTTTACATAATATGTGTCATATACAACTTTGCCTCTGAAGGATTGGCAGAAATGCGGACAACGGTATATATAGCACATATTATATAACAGACTCTTGACTCTTTTTGCAGATGACAGTACAGTGACAATAACGTGTAAAGATAAGGACACATATCAACATGACATTAATCAAACTTTGACATCAATAATAAAATGGTTAAATAACAACAATTTAAAAATTAATTTAGATAAGACAAACATAATGCATTTCAGCCAACGGGTGAATTATACCCCAATTAGGGTTACATATAATAATATAACAGTCAAAGAAGTAGACTCCACAAAATTCCTCGGCCTTATTATAGATAAAAAACTCAACTGGAAGGCACACATAGAACAACTAACTAAAAAAATAAGCACGTCTGCGTACGCGCTATTTAAGCTGTCCCCAGTGATTAGCCCAGAAGCAGTAGTAATAGCCTATCATGGATTAGTTGCATCAGTCTTACGTTACGGTGTCATTTTTTGGGGCAACTCGACAGATAAAGATATAGCCTTTAAGACGCAAAAAAGATGTATAAGAGCTATGTTTAATTTAAAGAAAACGGATAGCTGCAAACCCTTTTTTAAAAAATTTAAACTTTTGACATTGCCTTCGCTCTACATTCTCGATACTGTAACGTTTGTTAAAGAGAATCCAGAACTATTTCAACGTCTAGCTGACGTAGTTAGTCGAAACAGACGCGACACTACAAGACTTCGCTTGCATTCTTCTAACACTGCGCTTAATTATGCATAATAGCGTCTTCTGTATGGCACCTGCAGTATATAACAAAATACCTAACTCAATCAAAAGTTTAAATTGTAATTTATTCAAAAAAAAGATGCAGCAACTGTTGGTTGAGAGGTGTTATTATCACTTAAGTGAATTTTTGACTGATACATTTTAAGTTTCTCTTTTGTTTTACTGAGTTTAATGCATCCATTTTATATTAACATAAACATGATTATTAATGTAATAAAAATAATTAATATTAAGTGACTTAATGCTATAACTGTAATTATGACATCATTTGTAATAAATTTTATATATTTGTATGCCCTGCCAGGCAAAACATGTATGTGCTACCTATCTTTATAAGACCTTACATGCTAAGAGTATGTAAACACATGTTTAACAAATAAATATTTTGATTGATTGATTGATTGATTGAACAGTTCTAGTCCTCGCACAAATTTTTGCCTCGACCAGGGATCGAACCTGGGTCCCCGCACTTCGAAGGCAGGTTCACTACCTACTGAGCTATCGGAGACATTAAATTTATTGTAAATATAATACTTATTATTATTGATTATCGAATTTTGTAGGTATGACATAATAAAATTGTATGCCACCTATTAAGATTGTATGAGCTAACTCTTTCAATTTGTACCAGACCCTATACGCAATATTCAATTCTGAAGCCCTTTGTAACATCATCTTTATGTATTAGCAGTCAATCTGCCCCGAGAACTGTCGATATAGAATACGCGAGTAGCCTCGACAAATATACTTGTTTACGTTTTTAACTATTTTTCACCAATCGTTAGTGCAATGGTATAGGTTAGGTTGCGTTCGAGAAGTCCCGTGTTCGATTCCAAGGTTGGACAAAATGTCATTATCAGACCGTAAATTCTTACGGTAACTTGTAATTATTCGAATGAATTTATTTATTTCTAACAAACAACAAAACCTACAGATAAAGAAAAATATCCATAGTTAAATAACACAACATCGAGGTGTTTGTCACAACCCATAGTCCAGTTAAATTAGGCGATATTTTAAGAAAGAGTGGAAGTCATTCGCGATACTGGTTTTTTTATTAATGATTTATATAGATTTAAGAATTATCTCTAACTCAATCCCTACGAAGCTTACCTCCGGAAGAGGGTTAAATCGAGCAAACACTTTTGAGTTGCATAACTTCCTTTACGAAAGAGTGGTGACGACTATATTTTTATACTATACATAAAGTATATTATTTTTTCATTTCTCACACTCGGAAATTAAAATCGGATTATAGTGTGGAAAATGCTGCTTCCCTCCATAGAGAGGGAAAAACTCATATATAAGGCCGGAATGAACTTTAAAAATAGAAGTGCTGTCAGCTGTGAAGAGTTTTATGTAAAAAAACTAATTTAAAAAAATGCTGCGGCCATGTGACTTTCTAAGCAGCCAGTGTGAACTTAGCGCAAACTTCTTTGAACGGAATAAGCCACAACAATTACAACGTACAACAATTACAATTGTACGCGTTGAGTTCCATATTTAAAATTTAAAAAGTCGACATAAATTGGCGGGATACTAATCTATTATGTATCTGTGACGGAACTCAAAAAAATAGGTCTATATTTTTTTCTTCGGGAGTTGATTCTTCTATAGGGTATATCTTTTATGCTAAGATTTAAAATTAGTTCAAGCGATTCTGAAATGTTGACACCAGATTCAATTAAAAACGAGGCAAATTGTGTTATTGAAAATCTATTGCCAGAAATTTCGAAAGAAAGATATATAAACACATACAATGATTTAAGAAGTGGCGAGCAGAGAAGAATATAAAATCGTTTTCTGAAAGAGTATTTCTTACATATTTTAATGGACTGTGTCCTAAACTACAGCCTTCTACGCTAAGGAGCCGATATTCAATGCTCAAGAGTACACTTAGTGTAAAGCACAATGTAAATTTGAAAAAAAAACCATAATGTACCATCATTTTTGAAAAGACAGTCTCAGGGGTTCAAGAGTAAGAAATCTAAGGTTTTCACATCTCCTGAAGTGGTTTTTATTAAATGATGCTCTTGACGAGATATATTTGGCAGTGAAGGTAAGTTTACCTAAGTATTTATGGATTTATTCTAAAAATGAACGTAATTATTAAACAAATACTATAAAATTACATGTTTTCCACAGGTGGTATTGATACTCGGTAAGCGGCGCTTGCAGAAGCAGTGAACTCACAAATTTGACAATTAAGGACATTGAAAGTCAAGGCCAATTATTACTTGTAAAACTGACTAAAACAAAAACAAATATTGAGCGCTCGTTTGGAGTACAAGAGTTTACACAAATAGTAAAGAAATATCAAAAAATGAGACCCAGTGATGTAAAAACGGACCGTTTTTTCTCAACTATCAGAAGGGAAAATGCTTTAAACAAGTGATCGGTAAAAGTAAAATCTTAGGTATGCCGAAGCAGATAGCAACATATATGAATTTACCATACTGTGAGCAGTATACCGGACATTGTTATAGACGAACGTCAGCAACACCTTAAAAAGACATGGAGGCTGGAAATCCAGCACAGTCGCCGAAGTCTACATTGAGGATTCAGTCCAAAATAAAACTAAAATTTAAACCAAATTAACTGAAACTATAAAAATACGCCCCAATTCGCCTCAGCCGACAACTTCCAGGGAGTATCCGCCATGGAATCCATCGTCTGATGAAATACCAGAGTCTCCTACTTTTACAGATATCCAGAACAGCCAAATTTGTCATAATATATCAAACAGCATAAACATTCCAAACAAAAATGTAAATTTTAAAAAATTGACAAATTAGGGCGATTCGTTAAATTAATTTAACGAATTGCCCTAATTTGACAATTAATTTTAAATAGGTACTACTAATATTATTATATATTATCAATAAATAGTTTAGATAAACAACCAGTTTTATTTTCCTCATATTCGAAATGAAAGTAGAGTGTTTAACACGGGTAAAAGAATCAATTCCCAAATACCACGGGAGTTGATTCTTTCGAACCTCGGTTAACAATCTACTATTACCTTATCACTAAGTATTTTTCGAATATAACTACTGCATTATCATCATCATCTCAGCCCTAGGATGCCCACTGCTGAACATAGGCCTCCCCCATAATTTTCCAAAAGGACCGATTGGAAGCGGCCTGGTCCAACGTCGTCCTGCATACCTCTGTAAAAAAATGAGTACTCGTTTATTGTGGTTCAAGGATAGGTATGAGAAAAGAAATAAATTGACAGAATGATAGCTGAAAAAGCCGAAATCTATAGAAAAATAATATCTCAAAACTTATTATAGGTAATCACGGTGCAAACCGGGGTGATACTACTACATGTGCTGTGTTTTACAACATGTTTTATTATATTTATAATATGTTTTATTCCAAAAGAATCTATAACTATCAGAATTATTTCCATATTTATCCCAATTTGACTGGACTACCAGCCCAAGCTCAGCAAAATGGTGGTTGCTAGCAAGTAACCAACGCTGGCTGGTCGTTCGAGTGGTTGATAGGAGACCTCACGTGTTGAACCTGCGTCAAACATCGCGTGCACAATACAAATACATAGCCATAATGTGCGTATCAACATACCTAAACAAAAAAAAATACAAATGAAATGCACCGTTACACGCCTCTTTTTCAAATACATGCAATTACTTCAACACACATGTTACGTTACAGAATGAAAGAAATTCGTTTGTGCAGAACGCCAAACTAAACTGGCGAACTAAAATCTATTTTTAGTAATGTAAGTTAGTTCTTATTTTAGTGTTAGGTATATGAGTAAATTTAAATACATATAAATCAACAGTAAACACTAATAATAAAATACAGTACCTACGTACATACAAATATAAAATTAATCACCATGGAAAATCTGTCAAAACCGCCTATTGACATAAACTTTTGTTATAATAATACAAAAATTGAATGTGTGAACACTGCTTTATTGCTAGGTTTAGAACTAGACTCGCATGTAAATTGGAAAATACATGTTAAAAAAATTCAATTAAAATTATCAAGTTTTATGTATGGAGTAAGGGAACTGCGGCGAGCAGCTGGACTTGATGCCGCTATGACCACTTATTACGCATATGCATACTCATGGTTAAGATATGGCATCATACTATGGGGAAATAGTGTAAACGTAGATAACCTTTTCATCGCACAAAAGAAATGCCTACGAATACTTGCAAACATAGAATTTCCAGATTTAACAATACATCATTTCCATAAACCATATTTTATCAAATATCAAATGCTGACCCTCACCTCCATCTACATCTTGGAAATGTGCATGTTTATTCGAAAATATCCTCAATACTTTTTAAAAGCATGTGAACAGACGAGAAATTATCCCCTTAGACCAACACGGAAACATACACTTTTAATACCTACTTCTAGACTGAAAATACACAGTTCCGGTACCAAGGCAATGGCAGTTAAAATGTATAATACACTACCTAACAAAATAAAAGACGAAAATAAAACGAACGTTTTCAAATTCACACTTAAAAAATTACTTTTGCAGAAGTGTTATTAAAATATTGACGAATTTTTCAATGATAATACATTAAAATAGACTGGTCCTCTCTGCACAATTGCAACACCCCCAGGGGGTAACATGTGACATGTACTTACTGTAAACCTTATGCAACAACACCTGCATTGTATGTTAACTTGGCACATAAGCAATAAATCATTTGAGTTTGAGTTTGAGTTTGAGTCATTACATTTCATCACCCTTGACGATCGCCGAGCACGTCTAGTGTATCGAGCTGTCAAAATGATAGCGTGCTTTTGAATAAGCTATCAGAAATTGATATCAAATTTAACTTATTGTCTCATGGAGCAGCGCAGTGCAGTCCCTCACTTGTGACGAAATACATCTGTATATCTTAAAATTAAAAACTTGGACGATATCGCCGGTCGACGTTATTATAGTAAAAAAATATTTGGTTTAGCCTTTGTGTAGTTTTCAAATCAGCACGCAGATAACCAAAAGCGATATTTCATACATAATTCGGTATGTAAAGTTTTTTTTTGGTATTTTTTTTATATTTTTATTTCGTAGATTAGGTCATTATAAGAAACTAATTTCAATATTTTTGTTTTATATTCAGTAGTTATTTTATAATATTTTTTTGAAAATTTGAATCCTATGACGTCACTTTTTTGCACAAATATGTAGTTGCGTTGAGGAGCCAAGAAAAGCACGCGAGTAAAAAAAAGAAACTAGAACACTTGACAGTGACACCTACTAATTCGTAAGTCTCTATTCAATCAAAACAAAAGTGCAAAAAAGTGACGTCATTTAGAGGTCAATGAAAGTCGAATTATTTCATCGTTTTTTGTTAAAATAAATGGCATCTTATCGTTTTAAAAGGTCAGAGTAGAAAAATAAGGGTTTGTAACATAAAATCTCGAAATGGTTTCGGAATTGGCATAGGTTAATTTTTTTTAGCATACCGAATTCCCGAATAAACCTCGCAGCGGTAGATTATTTCCCGTGTAGAATAAAATCACCATAAACTGTCTGTGGCTAAACACTTGCGCGATTTGTTGAGAGATTAAACTGGGACTGTTACGTGTAATGTGATATTTTATATTCATAAAGTTCCTACTGGCTACTGCCCGCGGCTTTCTTCGTGTGGAAGATTATCGCGATCCCTCGGGAACTATATCCGTTGAAACGGGGTATAGTATTAATTCTAGGTATAGGTACACTATCTGTGATCCAAATATCAATATTCTATTCGTTGAGCCGATTCAGTGCATAAGTAACAAACATTCACACTCACTTGACTTATATTCTCACTCAGAAACTTTAACCTTTCTACTCACGAAATTTCAAAATCCATTCGCTCGCACACTCAAAATTTAAAATGGCTGATTTCAGTTTTTTTTGCAAACACTTATACAATTATTTTTAAAACAAATATTCAAGATTTTTATTAGGCGGTTAAGATTATGGCGATCCTACTGTTCTTGGCGTAGCCAGGTACAGGCATGAGTGGCCGCAGTCTCCCCAAGTTAACCTGTGGGCCTTGCACGAATAACTGCGTAAGTGTAACGTAAAGTGTCATTCACGAGAAATAGTACAAACTGTTATAATATCTAGGGCAACAGATAACTCTTATATAGTTTATATATACGCCTTAGCGTGAGGCGTTGACGCTTAGGATACGAATACTTTTTCGCAAATTGTTTGTGCTACGGCCTCGGGTGTCCACCCCAGGAAAACACGATTGAAATTATGAAATTCAGTAACTCGATCATTTCAATTATAAATAAAGAAGTGGATGTGGAGATGAACAATTTGGGTAAAATATTTTTAGCGCAAGCACCTGTTATACAATAGGTACCTACGTAGACCAAATTCAGTAAGATGAAGTATGTATAACAAACGAATACACAAGTAATGATGCACCGATCCTATTGTCATGGGTACATGAACATATAATAGGTAAAATATCAAGAATTAACAATTAGAGCACTCTTAAAGGCTCTAGAAATAGTGAATAAATCATCCAGGAGGCCAATTCTGTTATTTCACAACGTTCAACAATCTATACCGCTGCAACTTCAATTCAACTCCGGTTGTCGTTCGATACTTTGGAAAAAAGCCATTCTACTATTTCTATAGATAAATTGGATTGTAGCGTCACATAAACATAACGTAAACGCTACTTTATATTAAATATATAATTGACACTACTATATACGAATATGAGTTAGCAACGCGTTCATGATCTATCGAGTTAGCAGAACATAAAGTTTTGATCGATCGCTGGCGTCAATAGAAACGTAACTGCAGCTGGACTCTTTTTCAATAGCAGAATAAGAAAACGCATTAAAGTCGCCGTTCAAATAGGGTTCTATTGCAATTTAATTAGAGGAATCGGCACCCAGTTTTTAAAGTTCACAACCTATTATCTCGTCAACTACTAGACCAATATGGTCATATTCGAAATTCCTCTTTATAGTTAGACGTGTAATTACCTACCTAATGTGAGTACCTACGCAAATAATTTTATCAAAATCGGTCGGTAGATAGCGCCATAAAAATGTTCTCCTTTTTAGAATTATTATTATTATTTCATTTATTTCACGGTTTTCATCCGGTCCTTTACAAAGGCATAAGTGGGGCTATAACCAACACTTAGAGGCCTGTTTGGTATGAAATAAAATATAGTATTAAATCACAAACATTTTGAATGGATGGTGACATGGTATAAGTATCTATTACAAATAGATAAAATGGCAAGGCTATTGATATTAACTTATTAGTGATAAGGGAGATAGTGGGCTATGAACGAGAGTACGGCACCTGCCAATTTCAGTCTCATCTTAAAATATTTAGGCAGGCGGTGACTTGCCACCCACTAAACGGGCCCCCATAAGGGCCACCATCAATGGTGACAACAGGGGCAACATTGGTGTGGATGGCTAAAGTGTGTCGAGAGGTGTGCTGCGGTTTCACTAGAGCGCTACTACCGTCGTTATGCCTTTTAACACTTCCACCCTTGGAGCTTTTTGGTTCTTGCTCTTGCGGCTGCACCCCCAGACAGCCAATTAAGACAAGCCAGAGGTCAGGGGTCTCATTTACCCCCAGGGAGAATTGGGTAAGAAATTGTAAAAATTCAATGAATGGCGGTCGAGTTTCATGCATATCTATCCTTTTTGGGTGCTTGTTCAAGCGGAGTTTTAGTCTTTATAAACGTTCATAGAAGCATCAGTGGTGCATTGAAAGCTAATCACTACATATTAATAAAACAGAGTCCTCTGCTTAATTCCCTATTATTTTAATATAGTTAGTTTTATTTTGGGTATTTTTTTTGTTGTACCAGATTGGGGGTTTATATTGTTATACTATCTATTCGCGATAAATTCAAAAACAACTAAATACTCGTATTACAAAATAAAGTCCTCCACCGCATCTGTCTGTCTGTCTGTTCGTGGAAAAATCAAAAACGAATGCACCAATTTTCATGCTGTTTTACCAATGGATAGAGTGGTTCTCGAGGAAGGTTTTAGTATAATAATTTGTCAAGTTTTTGTATGCATTGGCTAAAATATAATGATATTTGTTGCATGTGTCGGAAAAACAAGCAATTTGGGAGTTTTCAACGAAAATGCTGCCTTTTGAAATATAACAAAATGTTGTATGGTGGAATTGTATCTTATATTATTTATAGGTCTATCTCTTACTATATCCATTTTAATACTTTAAAAAATGGGCAAAAAGAAACCGGTAAAAATATGCAACATTAATAATATGGGACAACTTCCACACACAAAGGTCTTCAGGTCCCAAACTAGGCAGAGCCTGTACTATGGTACCTGATGACTGATATACATACTTATATACATATACTCATCCAGACACAACTCAAACAGACATGTTCATGCACACAAATGTTTGACCAGCAGCTCAGAAGGCAGGGATGCTCCAACTGCGCCAACCGGCCAGTCCAGTAATTGGCAAGCTATAAAATAATTTACTCAAATACGGTATCAATCCTTATCAATTTAAATAAGTTAGATACAATTTAAGCATTTCATGCACATTGTTTTTTACACCATATAATTTTTTCTTTTTCTTTTTTTTCTTTTTATATGTATATTATTGTATAATTATCGTATAAGAGCATCATATAGTAGAAGCATGCTGTGTTTACCTCAAAAAGGTAGTGCATCTTGTTGATAGATTTATATAACTCACTTTAATTCTCGTATAAGTCTTGTGCTACGACTAGTTTGGTAAACCAATAACCAGAAAAAAAATTAACGAATACCTTATGTTAGAATCAGGATGACAATAAAACGAAATAGACTGATTATGTTCGTCTTACAATTTTAATACGTCTCACAATTATTTTTACTATATTAATTACAACCCAAAAATGGCGGCGCAAATGTACCGCCCTCTCAACCTGTCGTTAGTTTTATACCATGAATCGTTTTCTTACTTTTACAATATCTTTAACATATTATTGTAGGCATACCTACATTTATAAAATGTAGTTTATACTTTTAAAAAGCTTATACATTATAAATACATATATTAGCATATACTCAATTTAATATTTCTACAATAAAGAACTTATGCTACTTTTCCGGAATGGTTAACTAGTCCCTAGTCATGAATAGCGTCTATGTTAAAATCAGAAAGGAAGTCAACATTGTGCTTCTAAATTCTGAATATAAGCTGTATATACTATTTATGTTTTATAATTTTATAATTGAATATATTATTTTATATCAGTAACTTTGTACTTATACAGAAATAAACATGTCATATATTATTATTTCTAACACTTAGGAGTTATTGCACAAAAATACGGACGCGAGAATAAAAGGTACGAAACGGCTGAACGGGTCGTAATGAAATTTGGTAAGGAAATAGTTTATATACCAGGGAAGGACATCGGATACTTTCATCATAACATCATCCATTGACACGCGGGTGGAATCGTGGGGCAAAGCTAGTTTATAGTAATTGACCGAGTGAGCGAACTGAGGAAGTCTTTCGTCAACGACTCGCCAAATTTGCCTTTATCCGTACGGAAGTTGATACTCGCGTACCTACTGATGTTGATACGATTTATGATAGTTTCGTAAAAGGTGGGAGTACTCCCCCTGGTCATTTATCTCAACTAATCTTGATGAAATTTGGTAAACATTGGTAAACATTGGTACACATTTGGTACAGGTTCTCCGATTCGGTACAAGTTTTTGGTGATCAGCGTTTTTTAATTGCAGGGGAAATATTTTCTCTAAAAAGGAGAATGCGCTGGCTGCAGCGCCATCTACCGGTTGATTTTGATAAAATCAGAAGAAAGTTTGTGCTCGCGAGGTCTACTTTATCCGCAGAGATAGGTAGAAATAATAACGTACACTGACACCCCGCAGTGCACTACGGCGGCTGGCAACGCATCGTCGAGATTTCCTGCGGATGTCCGTGGGCGACAGTGATCGCTTACCATCACATGAGCCGCCTGCTCCTTTGCCAAGCCATCTCATTTAAAAAAACTAGGATTCACTGTGTCGTGGGCGCATGGACACTCACAAACATCCAAGACTAGGAGACAGGGGTCGACCAACCATATAGCCATAGATTGGAGTATGTATACTAGCATATAACCCGTAATATAGATTAGTTTGTATGAATTAGATTTGCTTAGCAATGACCCTCAAAACAAACACGAATCTTTGGACTGATGATGACGACTCTGGCAAAGTAAGTAAATATCTATAAGTAGAACGTTTTCCCTACTAGCGTTGATTGACGCAGGTTTGGCGCGACACGCGTGTAGGGATGTGAACATCGCCACAAAACAAGTACACATCGCATCTCCGTTTTATTGGTAGCATACCTACTTAACAGAAAACAATGACATTTGAAAACTGCCAACCCCGACCGCTCTGCCGGCAGTCACGTAGTAATCGCCGGTAAACGTCCTCCGCCCCCACCCACCGTCTCTTCCTACTTTTATCGCCTATTTATTGCAATGACTCTGGTAAGTAGTTCAAATTAAACTCAAATCTATAAGCTTCATTTGTCCCAATATTAAATTGTGGTGAGCAAATCCCTCAGGTGAATCATCAACTACGAGTAGCTCTTCATTGAATGACAGCACACTAAACGCATCATCCAAACTCCCAATCTCCGGCCACCCTAATTAATCCTTAACCCTTGAGGGCTGTGACCAGTCCGGTAACAAACTCGGTGTCTATGCGAATTAGCGCGGGCCATAACTATCGGGCCCACCTCGATCGTAAATTAGACGGAGCTTGTGTACTACACGTGCTGTACGGGTTTCCATTGTCAATTGGCTCCCGGCATAAAGCTACATACCTGGAAAAAAATGTCGTGACGGATATAACAAACATACAAAGATGGCGAGCAAAAATCCAACAATGGCTAATATCGATTTTGTTCAATTTTTCTAAATTTGTATTAAAAGTTTTGACATGTATAGTGGTGGATTATTAACTATGAAGTGAATTTACCGGTTCACGAGTAAAGGCAAAGTGCACAAAACCCTGTACGTTGTTTTCGTGTTTTCATTGTCAATCACCTTAGAAAGTTTTAGTTATGTATCCACCACAAGCACGTGACTTAGTCAGGACTTACAGAGTTTAATGACAGACTTGATTTTGACTCGACTCTGACTATTTGAATACAAATTTCACGATGCAACTATTAACGTGAAGAATGGCAAACTTACAAACGTACGAGTTCACTTATAAAGAAAAAACAATTGCTATCGAATAGAATTTATATAGCAATAGGTACATATATACTCAGGCCAGTATGTTCCCGCTGCTATGACTCAGACCTTTCTCTCAGAAAAAGGAGTACCTACCTATGAGCAATAATCAACCACGCGGACCCTGTGCAATTTGGAGAATAAGCTAGTGGCTAGTGGCTGTTTTGTAATTTCAGAGGTACAAATTTCACATCTCTCAATGATAGAGGTACATTCGATGGTCGGACGGATAACCCAGCGGTCATGGCCTCTGATATGCATTGTCGAAAGTTGGAGTTTGGAGTCACATCCTAGGATATTATGTAGTTTTTCTCAGTGTCGCTAAGCAAGCGTTAGTGTTTTATAAATCATATATTAAATAGTGGCTTTCCCAAAATTTTGAATTTTCAAATGACCCTAAAGCCAAAGAAGCTCAAGAAATTGAAAATAAAAACCTACTACACGGCCGTGTAGTAGGTTTTTATTTACACACACATAAATGCAGAAATTGAAAAATCTGTAGTCAAGAATCACAAAGAGGTATGAACAAATAAGCTGCTGCACGGACAGTTCCCTAAAAGAGCCAGGCCAATATTGATACATTACTTTCTTTCAGATGGATTTAAAATCAACACCATCCATAGAGTCTTGTATATTTATTTACGACTCCATACTCATACTCATTTATTGCAATCATATGTAAATTTTATTAGATATTACAGTTATGGTAGAAAACATATGACCTTAATTGGGTGTAGCAATATGATTTATAAGCGGGCTGATTCATTCAAGTTAGTTAAGTAAAATAATTATCATTAATAAAAAAAACTTTAAACGTATAATCATTCATGAATTGTTTCAAGGTAGCAAAATTATGTTTGTGTAGTTTATGTAATTTTAATATTAGTTAGGTTTACTTTTGACGTTGTTTTCAAATACGGTAAACATTTAGAATCGTGGCGCCTGAATTCGGGGGAGGGGGGAGGGGGAAGGGGTTCGGGTAGTGCCCCCCCGCAAACCCCACCCACCGGAGACCATTAGTTTTCGAGTTATGTTTGTTTAAGTATTTTGAGGTTAAGTACTGCATTTCGATCTACTACCACCCCCGCGTCGACTCTGCAATCCGACAAGACTGCTTGAAATCAGGGTGCTATGAGTCGGTTCTGTCACTGACTTCGACCTATTCTAACTAACTATAACTAACCTATAGGTATGTCACAGACAAGTGACTTTGCCAATTCATTAGATAGCTACTGATATACTATTGTGCACAAATTTGGAACAAAAGTAGTTTGATGAAGCCTGGTGGGTCACAGTTCAAACCTAACCTAACCTATAGGTTTGTCACAGACAAGTGACATTGCCAATTCATTAGGTACTAATATACTATTGTGCACACGTTCCTACTAGTATGGGTCTGATAATTAAAATCGCAGTGTCCAGTGAGCAAGCGGGTGTCGTACAGTAAAGCAGCAAAATCGGAGTCCAAAATCGTAGCAAAGTCGTTGAGATATCAAAAGAAAGCGCAGAAAAACAGGAGAAAACATTCACGTACACTCGGAAGTAACGGAATGACGCGAGTATTCCGACAGTGACATTACGCTATCTTCGATGTTGCGTTCCGTTTCAAGAACTTACATACAACGTACATGTCAAAAAAGGCTAAAAGTTACCTAGAAACGTTTCGTTTTACGCATTAATGTCATTTATGTCACCTGTCACTATCAAAATTACGGTGTTTTATTGAAACTTTAAAAAACTATTTAGACTATTTTGGCGTGTCTCCGGCAGCTAAAATGTTGTAAATACGCTTTATACAAACCCCTTCAACCCACCCACAGTTTTTGTTTCACCAAATTCAGGGGTCACGATTCTAAAGCCAACCCGCGATAAGACCGCCCATTGTACAACAGTATTAATAATTATATATTAAATGTATCCATGTTTCTATTTACAATAAAGAGTTATCTATCTATCATTTTGTTAGTAGTAGATATTTTAAACTCTTTGTAAAAAATGTCCCTGTCAGTAATAAAAAACAACATATTATACATAACTTTCTATATTCGCCTATACCAGAGAAGAATTGGACTTGTCAGTGGTAGATTTCGAAAACTTAGCATTCACACTCACTTCATAAATTAGGTGACACAGTTTTCCAAGAAAACACAGAAGAAAAGAAGCTTTGCGTTCCTAAAACAATATCAGCCAATTCAAATTCTACAAGAATCGTTGCCGTAACTACAATGGAAACGAGCTATAAAGCATGGACCATAGAGTTTTAATCAATCTGCACGAGCGATGCGGGAGCGCAAAAATGGCGGAAGGTTGTGGGCCTTAATTAAAACCATAAGGAAAATTCGCTCCATACGTTTATTCTGGTGGTCTATGACTTCTTTTTTTGCGGTGACCGAATATAAGGCCTGTTTCGTGGTCAGTGTTGATTTTTTGTACATATTACTAGGCTGTGGGAAGATTAGACTTTGTTTTTATATGTGTTTAGATTAGGTTTGTTATATTTATGGGCTAACATAAGCACATAATAACTTATAGTAGAACATAAGCTCTGATTGGCACGACAAAGTATGTAGTTGTTACGTAGGTATGTACATTGTTATAAGTTGTTACTTATTATTGATACTTTGGTAATACATTTTTTATATAAGTACCATATAAACACTATGACCATGTATAATGGCGATATAATATTAGCTAACGGAACTGTTTACAAATATAAACTTCAAATAAAGGTTTCTGAACATCTAGACTCGTAGGTTTCATAGACGGACTCAGCTTTTATGTGGTCGTGTGCGGATTACGTGACGTCATGGTACAAAAAACAGAATAAAACATTTTCAGACCTAAAATTGATCGCATCACGCTGGTAGGCACTCAGTTTGCAAGATGAAAATTTGTTCATTATTGTATCCTATCTCATCACATCGAC
The DNA here is from genome assembly GCA_917880725.1 of Selenia dentaria. Lineage (NCBI taxonomy): Eukaryota > Metazoa > Arthropoda > Insecta > Lepidoptera > Geometridae > Selenia > Selenia dentaria. Next base: position 7,020,355 of record OU862882.1, on the reverse strand, counting down.
AACCCTTGCTCGCAGTAAGTATAAGACATCGTGACTATCATTTCTTGGCCTTGCTTTCTGTTGCGGCTGAAACTGAAACATATTAAAATTATTTAAAATTAATTCGCGATTCATATCATCATAATCAGCCCATTATGTTCCCACTGCTGGGACTCGAGCCTTCCTTTCAGAGAGAGGAGTTACCATAATCCACCACGCGGGCCTAGTGCGGCTTGGTGGATAGGGTAGTGGCGAACCCATGTCGAAGATTTCAGGCCGCCCGAAGGCCTTCGACACAGCCTATCCACTGTTGTCCTAAGACAAACGACCGGGACCGACGCGACGGTTTTACGTGCCCTACGAAGCACGGAAGCACTCAGTTGAATAATGCCACAAGCGGTCACCCATCCAACTCCTGAGCGCAGCAGTGTTGCTTAACTTGTTGATCGGTTCAGATCGCCAAGTCAAGCTTCGCTACGAGCGATTCGCGATTTTTAATGACGTTTACTAATTTTTAACATTTATTTGCATATATATATTTTTTTCATGCATCAACAAACAGTACATGCAAAACATATAATTAAAAAAAACAAACAAAAAAATTACACATAGCTTATTGCAGCACCAACGACGTTAACCTCAAAATCCTAATTCATATACGAGTGCTGAGAATTAAGACTACAGTTTACAAACTAACAACATATCATCTTAAACATTTTAGTGCACATTTTAAGGTCACTAAAAGGAAAAATTACAATTAATTACAAAGATTCGATATTTTCCAAGGTATCAAACTTTTTATATATAAATATATTGTTTATAGAGACAGTTAAATAGTGTTAAATAAAATTTTAAAATCAAGAAGTCGTAACAAATTTAGTTTATTAAATAATATATTGAACGACATACGAAAATTCACGAACACGAGTTTCAGCGGGCCGAAAGTTTCGACTATATTGTGGCCGAAACCGAAACTAAAGGCGAAACTAAATTTTCGGTCGGTCACCACATTTTGATAATATCAAATCAAATCAATAGATACGCAATATACCTACGTTAATACCCAATGCATTAAGTAAATATTACCTACGAACCTACCTCAAATTAGTAGGTACCTATAGTATAGGTATATATAGTATAGGCGCCATTTTACGTTCATAATTAGTATTAATTATCATCAATACTATGTCCTATGTCCGCGCACTGAAAAGGTGCTGACCATAATTTTCGACATCATCAAATGGCATGATATAAAGCGGCCTGTACACTGTTCCAACGTCATATACGATTAGATTGACTATGACAAATATTCGGACGAAACCAACGCTGTGCTGTTTCCACTGTTTTCCTTGAGATGGTGGTACAGTTTCTTATGTGAATGCGCGATGGCTATAAAACCTGCGAGAAGTTGTGTAAGTTCCTCTTAATATTACCTTATTCAGTGTGGTAATGAAAAAAATATATTATCGTGCAGTGGGCGAACTATCTCATTCTATCTCACTTCCGCTATCTAGGTATGCAGGTTAGCTGCATACCTATGGCTCCACACGTGCACATAATGTAATGATTGTCGCACCGACATTTTCCGATAAAAAAATATCATACTTTTTCCGGGCCACAACCTATAATATGTATACCAATATGTGTCAAATCAGTTTTTTTATGGTTAACGGTTGTACTTATGATACTTACGATTGATATTATCGCAATCCTTCGGGATATACCCGTTCAATCGGGACAACAGTTAACCTGTGTTGATCTCGGGTACAAACAATCTCCACTCTAAGTTTCATCTATATCCCGCCGTTTTTTGGGTGATTTAGTTGCAAATATACTAATTTACACAAAATTATATTATTATAAAGTGATTATATAGTAATTTTACCTAGCGTTAGTAAGCACTAAGTTTTAAAACTAACGTGGTCAGAAACAAGAATATTTTTTGCTTACGTTATAATAATAATAATAATAAAATAAAGAGAAAGAGAAGAAACGACGAGGAGAAAACGAGAAGGACAAACTCAGTAAGTACCTTGACTTGGCTCACGAAATTACAGCCATGTGGCATGTGGACTCAACGATCATAGTTCCGATAGTTGTTTCGGCAAACGGCCTTATAGCAAAGAGTCTCGACCAACATCTCAAGAGGCTCTCACTTGATGGTTGGATCAAGGGTCAGATACAGAAGGCAGTACTCCTTGACACGGCACGCATCGTCAGGAGGTTCCTCTCTCTGCAGCCCTGACCACCGGTAGCTTGGGCCCTGCCCCGCTACTGGCGGAAAGCTAGGTTTAGGTTTTTATAATAATTTAATATTGTTTTATTCAAATATTATAAAAATGTAAATTTAAGAGAAGAAAATAAATAAAGAAATAATAATAATAATGATCTTTATTACAGGCTTAAATCCCATAATTTTTAAAATACGGCAAGACAAAAGACATTATAAACAAATTATAAACTAACACTAAAACTATTAAAAATAAAATATTATGTGAAGTAGGTATGTATAGGTACCTACTTCGGTCTTTCCGTATATACCTACAATTTTCTCTATGGGTCAGGTCAGCTTATTAAATAACATAATACCTACTGTTAATTATGTTAACCTACAACCATAAAGTCGCAAATGCAAATGTTTATACCTACATGCGGAAAGCTAGGTTTAGGTTTTTATAATAATTTAATATTGTTTTATTCAAATATTATAAAAATGTAAATTTAAGAGAAGAAAATAAATAAAGAAATAGGTAATAATAATAATAATCTTTATTACAGGTTTAAATCCCATAATTTTAAAATACGGCAAGACAAAAGACATTATAAACAAATTATAAACTAACACTAAAACTATTAAAAATAAAATATTATGTGAAGTAGGTATGTATAGGTACCTACTTCGGTCTTTCCGTATATACCTACAATTTTCTCTATGGGTCAGGTCAGCTTATTAAATAACATAATACTGTTAATTATGTTAACCTACAACCATAAAGTCGCAAATGCAAATGTTTATACCTACATGCAGTAAGATATCCCAACAGATAACACACTACATATTATTATGTTCTATGTTACAACACATACCTACTTGTAATCACACGTAGGTACACACCATAAACATGATACCTACCTAATTCTCCTATCAATAATCAAAAATATTGCACATTTATAAATATATTAACTAAGTTTTCTTTGTCGCTTATATGTTCGTTACTATCTATTTTTCTTTTTATTGCTAACGCGATTAAGCCCCGTTAATATAATATAAATATATCGCGAAAGTTTAAAAATGACTATTTTATTGCTAGTTTCCTGGCCCTACAGCCCAAAGCAACCTGTCCACTATTAAGGTTGCATCATTTGTCACTTGTCGTCAGATCGTTTACTTGATAGTTTACAGATGTAGCAGACATTTGGGATATTAATATGACGCTGACCAATCTAGTGAGTGCGCCTTTTTGGTCATCCTCTTTTGCTTCGAAATATTATGTGTACTTAATAATATAATCCATTATGAATTTGTTTTCAGACATATTGACTTGAACGTATGTTGTGGAACTGACAAAATGGTCCGTATGGAAGTATCGTAGACTGAGCACAGAGACAACAGACTAGCAAAATGCTCCGCAGCAAACTTCCCCCCCTCTTTTGAGGAAAAGTACCTCTACCACTTTTAACATACGCCAACAAAAAAATTATATTAAATAGTAAAACACGCATACCAAGTTTCGTCAAGATTGGTTGAAAAATGCGACCTGTACAAGAAGACGTATATACCTACAATCTAACAAACATACGGACCGATGGAAGTCTACGGGAAGTATGGAACAATACTTTAATCATACCTCTACCATGAGTTGGCATAAAATGTCATCTATAGTCGATACTAGTAGTGCGTTCGAATAGATCACTTCTGATAGTTTTTAGCGAAAATAACAAAACGCTCACAAGGGGCGTTCGAATTGGGAATCTGTGGGTGAAAATGTCGTTCATGCCTCTTTTTGTTCAACGTTCGAAAAGCTAAAAAAAGAGGAATTGTTGCCACCAAAATGTGCAATTTTTGACCCACGTCCGGAGCATGGTTGTTTGTGATCGTTATTTGACAGCTATGTATTTGGCAGCATAATCATGCGATTTTAGGTCTTATGCTCAGTTGAGCCTTCGAATAGTGTATGAGCAAAAGTGGCAAAAGTGGCAAATATAACGTTTTTGAGCTTTCCGAACGCTCTAACAAAGAGCCATCAATGACAACGCCACCAATGCCCTCATAAACTAAACGAACGGCCTACTTATTAAGCTTGTGATTGGCGTACTCTTAGTTCTACAATTGACCGCAAGGTGGTAGTGTTGCCATTCTAGAGACTGTGTCGCTAGATCTAGCGGATTTCATGAGTTGTTAGCGGCAAAAAAAGTTGCGTTAGCGACAAAAAAATTGTTAGAGACTTGAAGCGGATTTTGAGCCATCGACTTTTTTTTTTAAATATTTGAAGTATAATGTGCTTCTTAAGACCACCACTACACCTGAACTGAATCCGTTCTGGCACACGTTTTCTTTTTTTATACAGTGATGCTGTTAGATTCTGGGCAAAACTAGCTGTATACAAAAATGCTATAGGAATAAATTCATTTAAGGATGGCGTCATATCTGGCGGAATTTTTCATACTACTAGGGTCTTTTCATTTTCTAGAACGACAACAGTGCAAGGTGGCACTGTTCTTTTTGTCATACGTTTTTTCGCGGCAGTCGATATCGAGCATCGATTGGTGTCAATGTTGTAAACTCATGGTAGACCTACAGGCAGTCCCTGACAGTCTAAACTAGTCAACGGCAAGCGTGAATCACAGCCTCGAGATCTATGAATGAAATCAGTAATTGCATGCCGCCATTGCAACCCTAGTTTATATGGCGTAGCTAGTAATATTCCGATGTCAGCGACCGCGACGTCAGCCACCCTTCCCGCAGATAGTGTAAAATTAATAAGTTACATGTTCGCTTCCATTCGTCATCAGTGCTTCATTACGACTCATACTAAGCAATTGGCCTGTCTCGGTCGCTAAAATTGGAATGCTACTAGTCGGCGGCAGGCTTTTAGGGTTTTTCACGCCATAAAAACAACAATTAATGTGACATATTATTTATTTTATCAGTATAAATAAGCACCAATGAACTTTTTCTCGCTATGCATGTAATTACACTTTATAATAAATAGGTGCTGCACGGTAAAACAATGGAAAATAAAGAGCATTTTGTGTATTTTGTATAAGACAAAAAATTAGAACTTTATTTGTGCTTTTTGGTTACCGATCAATTAAATGTATTATCCAATACCTAATTATAATCAAAAGCAAACATCAGCACGCTCCATATTTTTGATACAATAACAATCATTGTTATTGGTCCAATAACATAAAAATATAATCGACGGATAAATCGGCATGTGTATGTCGATGTGCCCGCTCACAATTTTATTAATTTCTCACCGGATCGTAGGTTAACGGGCTCAACAGGCATGTGTATGACCGTACTTCAGCGTTGCCGTTAGCGTACATTTTATAGATATGACGTACCTACCTTTTTTCCCATGTGCAATGTGTAAAATCGTGGGTTGTAAACCATTTTACGTACCTGTTCGCAAGCTTTTTACAAAAAAATATAAGAACCCTCCACGTATTGGAATATAATAATACGAGTAATATAAATTAGAAGTATACATATATGTAGTTACCATGTTCAAAATCTTGCACTTACCTTTTGCGACAAAGCTAGCACGTTAGATCTCCCTTGCTCTAGTAGTACTCTCTAAAAAAGCATCCGTTTCATACCTCAACAGATAAATACAATTTTTGTATTTGCTGACCTATACAATGTGCTTTACTCATGTGTCTCTATTATACATTGCTGTCGGTGAAAACGAGGGATTTAACTAACGAATCAGGATACAATTTTTCTATGCTCATGACAGCTGAGTTTGATATTTTACAGCTGGCAAAGGCGAAATGCCATTAAAAAGAAGTATAGTTCTCTCAACTCTCTTTTTGCATAAAGTTGCACAGGCTTTATGCAATACATATCATGGCAAAACTTTAACTGCTTCCACCTAAATAAAGTGAAAGTTTAATTTGCACCTTGAACGTTTTTGAAGTTGAAGTATGTAACACCTTATGTAGTTTTTCTAACGACTAAAAATAGCGTGTACCTGTAAATGTACCTTTCTGAAACTCCGCTGTGGCAACACTACCGCACTTATTTCAGTTTGACGTTTCGTTGGTTTCGGAAACATAAACATAACCTCTTCTCGTCGGCGTTTTTACTATAAAATGTATAATTGATAAATATATTGTAGGAAAATGAAGTGTGTATTTAACCATAACATAAAGTGATATTTAAAGTAAATTTCTGGTAGTCATAAGTATTTTATTAAGTGCGTAGTTCCACTTAGCACGTGGATTTACTATCATCCATATTTTTGTGTCTCATATTCATAATTTACTAATTATTTCTTTATTATATTAGTGGTGAAGTGTTTAAATGTTCATCAATAATTGCGTAAGTTTGTACACTTACGCTATCGTATTTGGTCAATGATAAAATTTGTTCGAAAACTGATACGATCATACAGAAGTGTTTACCTAAACAAAGTCAAATCAAATCATAGTTTCCCTTTTAATTGGTTAGCAATGGCCAGCGAAAGTGAGAAAAATAAAAGTGATTTGAACTTTGAACACTTGCCGGTGAAGAAAATGAAACTGGCTGGTGATGAACAGGTTGAAACAGTCAAGCAAAGGACTGTAGCTACTATGTGTGGTGCATGGAGACCGGACGAAGTTGATGGTGGTCTAATCTTCGTTTTCAAGACCAGAGAAGCATGCTTGAGTCCTGATCCAACACAGGAAAGTGACTTCCCGGAGAACATCCAAGATTTTTGGGAGGCGAGTCTGCTTGCCAACGATGATGAACAGGTATGTGCAATTTATAATGTTTTACATGAGACAACTTTTTTATAATGTAACAATAATAAGTAACTCAAACATCATTTATTGAAAAGAAATATAATTTAATAATTTCTGATTCTAAAAACTCCCTACAAGTGCTGAATTCTTACTTTGTTTCATGGTTAGCGCCATCTGTGACATATGCATTGAACTAGTTTGCAGTGACACGCTCTGCAAATATTTTTGTAACTTTGCGTAGTCCGAGAGTATGGTGAGCGCCACCTGTCATTTCTGTGTTAAACTACGTATCTAGGGCCCTCATCTCGGTTCTCATGTGTGCTAAAAATCTTTTGTAATGTTTTGTGTAGATGGCGCGTTTTTACATTACTAAGAAGCTGTTCCTAAGTACCTATTTTACCCTACGATCATAGATGGCGCTTGTATGAATATCAGTGATTGAGTTTGGACCACTAATAATTTGAGCCACATCTAAACAGCCTAAACTAAAATAAATGTGCGTGGAAATAATAAAAAATCTACAACCGCCAACTACGTTCGCGTGAAGATGTGCATGCAGCGTGTTGACAACGATAATTATATGGTCACAAACCTTTTTTTTGTATGAAAATAAAAAATTATGACATACTACTACAGGCTGTTATTACTAATGACTAGGTACATAGTTAAAAGTACCTACTTCAGTACATACTTAGTTAAGTACCTAAGTAGTTGGTAATTATAAAATATATCAAAAACGTAGTATTATTAAATTATATAGGTCCTGTTACGTTGAATAGAAATTATCCACCATCTTCTTTTTCATCGTTGCTTCGGAATGTTCTTTTTATGGTAAATTTGCTTTCAAAGAAATGCGGACGAAGTCGCACGTAATTGCTAGTTTCTCATATAGGTATGTTGGCATATCGGGTACCTACACTTTATTTTGTAGAATCTGTATTTTGTACAATATTGTCTAAACATTCTTTATGATCTCAGATTATAGAACAAAAGGCAGATGGAGCGTACCGAACACGCGAGCGATACAAACCCGCGCTAGTGCTATACGCGACTTGTCCGAAGCAACACGTTACGACTGGTTCGTAATTTTAATGTACAAAATACCGTCTTGTGTTATTAAACACTGTAAAAGTTGTTCCCAAAAATAAAAAAAAGAAGATGGAATAAATCCTTTCACAGATAACTATTAATTATTTGGCTTATATAATTTTTAATCAACATAATAACTTTACATGTGACTCGGAACACAAAACTTCAACAGTCATTCGCTTGTGTTGCCAGTATTTATTTAAATTAGTTAGCCGTTTTATTGGTAAAACTACATTTAGACGGTCTAGGGGTTAGTGATGTAACAAAAGTTTGTTTTTTAATATCGCAAATGCGAATATTTTTTTATACGTCTCGCTCGCACGGTTTTTTTCCCAAAAAACCTCAAGTCTTCTTAGAAAATACTTTTTATGTCAAGTTTTTAATAAAGTTGAAAATGCGAATACTTGTCTCGTTCGCATCATTTTTAGGGTTTAGCACCTCAAGAGGTAAAAACCTTGTAGACCTTGCTTTTAGCCTAAATTGACTAGTCTGGGTCAACCGGAAGTACCCTATAGGTTTTGGGTCGAAAACCCATAATATGGTAGTTCCCGTTGACCTAGAATCACTAAATTTGGCAAAAAGCTAGGTCTTATAGAACAAATAAAGGAAAAAATATATATGGCCACCCTCCTCTAATCTCCAAAGTCTGTGAAGAGCAAAATCTGAAATAATTGGTTACCTACAAATTTGTTCGGAACCCGAGATGGGCGAGTCCGATGGAATGTTCAGTATGTTAATATAGATTAAAAATTACCTGTGTGCCAAATTTTATCCAAATCAGTATAGTCGTTTTTGCGTGAAAGAGAAATAAACATCCATACATACGTACTTCCATTCTCACAAACTGTCGGATATATGTGTAATAATTAGAAAAGTAGGATACTATTAAAATATTAAACAAAAACAATTAAACAATGAATTGTGATATTTATACAGAACCTTCTTTATTTATTGTAATTTATTTAGTTATTAATAACGATTATTTTATCCATATACTACTTTAGTACTGTATATGTATGTTACAACAGAACGTTTAACTTTCCAATATTATAACAATTTGTTACAAAAATGAGGGAGTTAATTTTTCATTATCTGGTAACTGTACACGCACACAGATGCACGTGTACGTACAGTGCAGTGGCTCGTTGTCACGCACACATAACTATAAAGGTGGCGACACTCGCGAGTTCGGCGCACTCCATCTGCCTTTTGTTCTATTATCTGAGTTTATGATATTATAGATTTACTGAAATCAGACTTTCATCGATATTTTATTATTATGATCAACAATATCCTAGTTCTAAATGGACAAAATATATTATAATTTATCGACTGTTTGGGATGGAGACGAAAGAACATGTACGTACCAAAAAACTTCATAGGGCATAACGTTGGATAGCACTCTACTCACAACTCGTGACTCCCTTTAGTTACCCACACCAACGAGCCCGTTTTAAGAGGATTGCATAGCTAGTACCTTCCGTTCTAAAAGAGAAAACTCTTTTCTACCTCTTAACATTAACCGATTTCAGTGATTTTTTTCATGGAATCATCACTTAGTTTACTATGCCCGTACGTTTTGATTTTTTCAGTATTTCAAAGTACTATAAATTTCCTTTAAAACTTAAAAAAACTGAAAAAATCAAAACGTACGGGCATAGTAAACTATGTGATGAGTCCATGAAAAAAAATCACAGAAATCGGACAATGTTAAGAGGTAGAAAAGAGTTTTCTCTTTTAGTATGGAAAGTACTAGCTATGCAATCCTCTTAAGCCAAGACTTATAATTTTAATAGAGGACTAAAGTTGGCACGTGCCGTAGTCCCGTCCATAGCCATTTTCCTTATCATTAATCGTTCATTCATATCAATAACCGTACCATTATAAATGGTTCTATGGACTGGAAGATATTGCTTTGAGCGATAATACCGGCCATCGTGACATGTGATTGTGAAATATTTTTGTATGTTTTTTTCGTATACCTTTATTTCAAACATATTTAAAGTATATAGGTACCTATATACTTCAAAAGAGTTCATATTTACCTATGTACCGTGGTGTTGTAAAGAGTTCATCTATCTATCTATATCTATATCTATTTTGAATCGACTTTAAACAAAGGAGACGGTTTCTCAATTCGACCGTATATATTTTTATGTATATATTTTTTTATTTTGTGTTCGCCGATAACTTCGTTGTTTATGAAAGGTAATTTTGATGATTATTTTTTGTTTGGTAGAGTATACCTAGTAATATCTAGTAAATTTCATCAAATTCGGTCCAGCGAGTTTTTTATTTACACTCCAATAACTGAAAAGAGTTTCGCCTATTTTGATGATTTAGTTATTTAGTAAGTAGCAAGGATCTCTAAAAATAGTAAAAAAAAACCTTATAATGGAACCGAGTTCAACACTAAAAAGAGTGAAATAACTTGCTGCAGTCGGTACCATGCGTACAATACTGTGGCACTTTTGAACTATCATGGTACCGACTTCAACAAGTTGTTTTACCCTTCTTAGTGTTGAAGTCGGTTCCATTTATTGGAAAAAAAATGTATTAGTGCTTTTATGTGTAAGATATAGGTATATACCATTCATCCCAAAATGTTTCTGTTTTATACACCATTGTATATTACTTATTTACGCCAAAAATGCCTCCAAGTGTTGGCCACAGCCCCGCTTATGCCTGTGTAGAGGACCTGATCAATTTGTTAATACTCTGAAATAAATTGTACATTATATACCTACTAATAATAATCTTATATTTTAATAATGCTGTGCTCAGCCTACTTAAGTATATTTAATGTGACCTTTCTTAAGTGCCGATTTCATTCAAACTATACCTAGTCTGTAAAAGTCGAACATAGACTGAAAATTCCTATGCGTTGTTGACTTATTATTTTTAACCGGCTTCAAAAAAAGACGACGTTATATTTCGACTGTACCTATTATTATTATTATTTTTACTTATGTTCACAGATTTCTCCCAATTTGTGGACTGATTCTCTAACTTACTTTTATTTGAAGGAGTATACTCCTGAGGTCTTCTCAGCCGGTTCGCTTCGACGGGAGCGACTGTCATGTAGTAGTAGTAGTATTGGGGCAGCAACTCCTGAGGTGGTCCCATTTAAATTTCATGAAATTCGGTCCATCGGTTTTTGAGTTACACTCCAATAGCTGAAAAGTGTTTCGCCTATCTTGATGATATCGTTATTGACGGCGAATGATGACTATCGATCCGTAAGTAGCAAGGGTATCTGTAAGTAAAATGGGCGAAAATTACTTAATTACCAAAAAATAGAAAATTTTCACTCTTTTTCGGTCTTTACGGTCACTATTTTCTACGCACACAAGTAGAAAAATAGAACCGACTTGTTCTAATAAAAATAACAGAATTCGGTTCTATTATTTGGTAATTTTTTTTTTATATTAAAGTAAATCGTAGCAAATTTCATGTATGAAATTTGCACATGTAGCAGTTCCTGGAAAAGTAGGTTGATTTCTGCGAAATCTATTGTAATTATTGGCCAAATATGGCGAATCGCGAGTCAACGAGTTAAACAATAGTTTAAACTCGGGACTGTCTTTAGCCCACGTTTTATAATAAGATATATTATTTTTTTGTATTGATATTCTCGTGAGTTTGACACATATTAAACTATTACTATTAACCGGCAAAACAGTCACGTTAGATCGAATACGTCTCGCCGGGTTTGAAGCATGTCCGATGCTCGTCTTCAGGGCGAGTGCGCAGCGGCGTCTGCGAGCTCCCGGCGGGCACGTTTTCGATCCCTAACGTGATTGTTTTGTCGGTCAATAGTGTTCACGCCTACGACTTTCTAATGGCACAATTGTCCAAACGTGCTTATACTAATGGGCGTCACGCAGTAACATTTTTCCGAACTACCTGCCTGTTATGTTTTTTATTCTCTCCCATCATGCTTGTAACACATATCTTGACCATCAACCAAAAATGTATTTTTATTAGTTATTAAAGCCAGTATACAAGAAATTGGGTTTATTTATTTAAAATAAGCCACATTATGTACACTAAGATACATAAATTGATAAAAACGCTCGCTATAAGCACGTTTGGACAATCTTGCCATTAGAAAGTCGAAGGCGTGAACGAATAGTAATAGTTTAAAATAGATTAGGTTTAAAAGTAAACTATAAGTCATAACCTTAGAGTATCTAAGTATTATTTACTTGCCACTAATTTATAGTCTACGCTCAAAACATAATAAGTATGTACGAATAATAAAAAGTCGTGTAAAATTGCTTGGTTACAAATAAACAAGTAGTTCTACGAACAGTAGACCTCGCGAGCACATAGTCTTATCAGAGGCAATTATTCGCAGCACTTCACAACCACGGGAACCACTTGACCAATTATGCTCATATTCAAAATTCCTCTTCGAAGTCCTAAAATGCACAAACCTAAAAAGTACCCAATGTGTGCACCAAATTTTAAAATAGCGCCGCAGCAAACTTCCCCTCTTTTTAGGAAAAGTACTCCATTCAAAAATCGCCGACGACAAAAAATATATTGAATAGTAGAAAATGCATACCAAGTTTAGTCAAGATTGGTTGGAAAATGCGACCTGTACAAGTGGACTAACAAACATACGGACAGATGAAAGTCTAAATTGACTTTCATCTGTCCAGTGCCAGTTAAAGCAGAGAGGGTTCGCTCGCTCGGTCAATATTAGGTTGAGCGCAGCCTTGAGTCACAATAGTTTTAAGACAGACTATTGCTTTACAAAAGTTATGAAGACGCGCACACTTCAAACAAAACGTCACATTATTAGACAAAATTGTCTAATACCTACAAGAACCGCACGGCGAGAAGTCTGACTAACGACTGTCGGCTTCCCTTTTGCATGTATGCGGGCGCGCACATTAAAGACAAACCAGTCTATTGACGTAACCCCCTCTCGTTTAGTCCTGTTAATTAAAATTTGTATCTTGATATGTAATGTAAGGCTATCAATTTCAGTCACGTTCATTCGGAAATACTTGAAAAAGTTCCGGGGGTGTTGTTTTAATTTACTATACAGTGTATACAATTTTCCTTTTATCAGTCTTTCACTATAAATGGGATGCACCCAATATTTACGTCTGCGTTCTTTTGCAAGTGAACGCGTAACTTGGACGCTTAATACAACAGTATCAATGAAGTCTATTTTGATTCTGAAAAATAATCGACGTGGACGGTGCGCGTCGTTGCAGACAAAACAGATTTTTAGATGTGTGACGTGTCATAGGCAAAACAGTTTTAGTTTTAAGACAGAATTGTCTATGTGAGGTAAGTCTGTTTTAAAACTGTCGTGACTCCAATGTGCGCTCAGCCTAAATGTGAACTCGTCAACAAATGAAACAAATGTTATAGAGCTTAAGCCTCACTTGTTAGATATTCTCTAAAACTCTAATCGAATCCAACAAAACAAAACCCACACCAAAAATCCCGGTACAAAAGCGACATCATAAAACTCGAACTTTCCCTTCATTACAACAATAAGTGTTATTTAAAACGCGCGATCCTACGAAAATGTTATGACATGACAAAGGTGAATTCTCGGGTTAACTTCCCAGAGAAACGACGTACAAAATTACGGAGATTCCTACGGAGGCTCTTCGTAAATTCTTTAAAACAACTTTGTGCGTGGCGCATTGTCATTACAAGTCTTTTGAGTGTCGCTTCTGTGCTGCCAGTTATTTTATACTTTTTGACGCGTAAGATGGATGGAAGTTCGCGGCGGTGGCATCACTGCTTAAATAACAGTTTGTATGGTAAAAATGTCAAGTCATAATTAATAACATCTTTGGTATGGCAAAGTGATATTTTGTTGCAGTATTTGTAATTAATGTTTCACATAAATGAGGACAGGGTTATAGAGAATGACAAAGTCATCCTCCTTCATCGATTTTGCACCTACTTGCATTTCTTCTCCCAGGCTATAAATATGGCAGATACTAGCGGTCTTTGCCATATTTATAGCCTGGGAGAAACCTGGCTATAAATTCAAATTCCAACGCATTACCTGGAAAATGGCACACATTTTTATTTTAATTTTATTAGAATTCTTCTAGGTAAGCGCGCTCCATCGTAGATCACAACTACGCTTAACATCAGGCGAGTTGTGGTCAAGCGCTAACCTATTGTACATAAAAAAAAAAAAAAAATGGTTTATTTCTGTATAGGTATACAATAGTTTTTAACATTGTAACTTACTACTAATCTTATATATAAAGATTGTGTGTGTACGCACTAATATTATGTACACTTGTAAATTAGCTTGTGTTACTGTACTCTAATTTGAAAGTAGTTTATTTATTTTATTTTATTTTCTTAGGAAAACAAACAGTGATAATATTACTAAATTACTATAAAAAAATTACAATAAAACACCAATAATAGTAAGGACATGTTCCTCAAAAAATATTTTTTGTCTGTCATCAAATAATATCTTGAGAGTGGAGGAGCTCTCAATAATCCCTGTCACAACACAACACACTGTTAGGTGCTTTTTTTAAATATTATTAAGACACGGTACAAGCACGAGATTCACCTGTGACGAATTGCACTGCGCCCGTAACACATTAAGTTAGTCTCATGTGCCTGTAATATCGCCGGCAACCATACCAGAACACAGTATTGCGAACATTACTGCTTCGCGGTAGAGAAAGATATGGTAGCAGTACTGCGCCAGACAAACTAATTCACAAAGAGCTCTCCTGTTCTCCAAAATATATATATAGGTATTAGATATATTTTTTTAATCTGCTAGTTGGTAAATTATATCTACCGAGTTAGAGACCACGGTTTTACACGGATGTACTCTCTTCCGAAATCCTTGCTAGAGACACTATGAAGTACCTACATGCTCAGTGCTGTGGATTTTCATACGATGTTGTCTTCATCAAAAGCTAAGTAGATAGATAGATAAAACATTTATTTGCTTCTTCAAGTAAGTTAATCCCTAAGTAGGATTTGAACCGAAATGGCAGCCGATCCTCACTACTTTGACTGATCATCACTGAGTTTGTTTTTCGGGCCTGTAGTGTTAGTTTATTATCATAATCAGCCCATTTTGTCTTTTTGTTTTTTGTTTGCCCACTGTTGAGACTTAAGCCTTCCTCTCAGAGAGGAGTTGGACCATAATCCACGCGGATCCGGTGCAGCTTGAAGGATAGGTTTGTGGCCAACCCATGTCTAAGTTTTCAGGTCGCCCGAAAGCCTTCGACATAGCCTAACGACTGTTGTCCTAAGACAAACAACCGGGACCGACGGCTTAACGTGCCCTCCAAAGCACGGAAGCGCTCAGTTCAATAATGCCACTAGCGGTCACCCATCCAAGTCCTGACCGCAGCAAGGATTGCTTAACTTGTTGATCGGTTCCAAGCTACGAAGAAATATTATTTCTTCGTAGGTTCCAAGTCAAGCCAAGCTCCGCTATATACGAGCGCTTCGAATCGAATAGTCTGACACGGATTATATATATAATCCGATATATATCGGATCGATATCCGATCCGAATATACTTATATAGAGCTTGTCAAGCTATACGATAGATGTTGCACCGTCCCCTATCACGGGTTCACATTCCGTCCAGAGTTGTGTGATTATTCTCTCTAAAATTGCACTAGTTTCGCCTGGTTTCGTTTAGATAAAAATAGAATTTAATGTAGAAGAAATAAAAGTTTTTATATTCTTTCATCATTAAAGCTCAGCTGCTCGCCGATGAAAAATTCTGCGACAAAGTAACTGGAAAATGCATCTGGTGCCGCCGTGAAGCTAACGAAGCGAGATCGAATGTTCCAGGAGACGTAACTCGAGAGATTAGGAAATGTAGAAAAATCATAGTTTTATATTAAATTTGCAACAGACTGTTCTGCTTAACGACTTCGATAATGCAAGAGCAGGTAACTTAAAGAAAATAAAAATGTCCCGCATAATCGCAATCCGATGCAAGGTATTCTCAGGATTTCGGGATTAACGACAGACCGGCAGTCCTATTATGTATCTCAGTTGCAATCAAATATAGATGGAAAATCTTGAAAAATGACGTCTCTATGTCAGTTTTGACAACTCAACATAGAGGCTACGTTCTGGTAAGCGCCGAAATCACGTTCGCACAACCATCTTTATAAGCCCACGATCATCGTGAGCGAGCTCGTACGTCATCGATGACGTCTACGAAAACGCTCACGTCGCGACCACAACGCTCGCGGATCGAAGGTGGGTTTTCGCGGTCGTTGCGAGCTGTCACTGTCAAAGGATCAAAATAAGTATAGGATTCTTACGATTTTTGACAGAAAATTTGGCGAGCGTGTCGCGACCGCGTCGCCGTTCCGTTTGGGTTTGAACATTGCAAGGATTAGTCCACAGCGGATCGCTAAACCGGGGCGCGACAGTAGTGAGCGTTGTACGTTCCGGCTGCCGGAACGTACCCCAACAGTAAGTTGATGACTGAAGCTGACAAAAGTGACATACAGCCACCCTTTTTTAGATATCTGTCAACTTCTGATTGCAACTGAGATAATAATAGCCCTGCGGCTCGATGGAATGCCAAAGTGACGTTTAACTGTAGAGTGTTTCTCTTTAGTAGATTCGTAAATTTATATTGACTCTTCTGGTTTATACATATTATGATAAATTAAATTGTTTTAATGCATAATTGATTGAGCGAATCGGTTACAGGTGGAACATTTAGACGATATCATGAACTTAAAATATCATTATGTCTAAGAATCAATGATTTAAATATCACGTGTTGTTTTCTTTAATAAATTCAAATCCAAAAGGAAGAAAAACCATAGAGGTTTTTTGAAATAAATCTTATTTACGACATATTCCGTTG
Source organism: Selenia dentaria (assembly GCA_917880725.1). Classification (NCBI taxonomy): domain Eukaryota; kingdom Metazoa; phylum Arthropoda; class Insecta; order Lepidoptera; family Geometridae; genus Selenia; species Selenia dentaria. The sequence goes on along the minus strand of OU862882.1, from coordinate 7,003,470 downwards.
TTAGTACACATTTTTTGACCTAAGAGGTTGAGAGAAACCAAGGATCTTAACAAAGGTTAAGGGACCAGATGAAGATGTACATTAAAATATGCTTTACGGTGAAGTTACCTGTATCTACTTCACTATAATAATAGATAAATTCTTCGCATAGATTAATAGCCATTATTTTGTATTACGCCCTTTGATAGCCAGGTGAAGTGACGATCTATACACGACAAGGTATAAGCTGGCAGTCACCGGATGAGCAGAGCCGAAAAATAGCAGTGGACTGTTACAGGCTGATGCTAATGGTGATAATTCATCATCTCATCATCTCAGCCGTAGGACGTCCACTGCTGAACATAGGCAAGGTGATAATTAATAATAGATTATTACTCGTAGTCATGAACTGCTTGCATTGAAGCAGAATGGATACGACTGACTGAAGGCAGGAATAAAAAAAGTAAGTGTCGGAGTGGCGTGCGCAGTGGAGTACCGAGCCGAGTTGGTGACAAAGCAACTGCCGTGCGATTCTGTAATGATTCTACTACGAGCTCGACGACGTTGTCAAACTCTTTATGAGATATTGCCCTTGTACATAAGGTTGCTTTTCCAACGTTTATTGTCATCTCTTCATTTGTTTCACGGATGTTGTCAAAGATGAAACGATGTTTGCTCTTAGAGAATCGCACGGCTCAAATGGGCACGAGTAGTGCTTAAGCACGAGGCACATATATGATCTTACACGCGAAAACGAATTAGGCAGGCATAGTCCTTAAACAACTCTGTTATAATACTCGTATTATAAACGAATGAATCTTAAAGCACACAGAGATAGCGTGTAGTCCGTAAATACATATAATCTCTCAAAAGTAAAAATAATATCCCTAAAAAAGTTACTGAAGAATAGTCAGTATGTAGTTTCTAAAGAACACACACTCCTATACGTGCGGGCACATCGTATACATGATGTCAAGGTGGTTTCTAGTAATTAATATCGTAAAAATATACAGAATATGCTAACAAGATGGATTATAAAAAAGACAACTACAAATGGTAATAGAGCGGAATCAAAAACTGATGCACCATTTCTACCAAGATGAGCTAAAACTATCTGAAATTTCGCACTGAAAATTGATTGAAGACCGCAACTTTGTCTGCATTTTATGCTCAGAGCAATTGACTTTGAGCATAATGAAAGAAGCGATGAAAAAGTTATTGAGGAAAGAAACGGTCTTTTTAATCTCCGTAAATGCTGCTTTGCAAGTTACGGTTGGAAATGAAAGCCAGGGTTTAGGTAATATCTTGTGCGTAATTTATTTTTTAACCGACATTAAGCTAACCATTCCTTCGAATTATTCTGTTCCATAGGCCGCGTGGTCAGCTAAACTAAAGAATTCCTTGAAGCTCGACCATACTATCTAAAAAAAGAGGTTTGACGCTATCAATTACGAGTCGTATAGTGTTTTTTGGTGAGGTAGGTTAGGTACTTCAAATATTCTGTAATTTATTTAGAAAAAACATTAGTTATTTATGGTTTAATAAACTATATAAATTAAATACCTAAATATTTCTTAGCTCTTCGCGATTCTTTAACATTGAAATTAAACAACTTTAAACTGCAGGGCTATTATGTATCTTAGTTGCTAACGAATGTTGATTGAAATCTTGAAAAATGGCGGCTCTATGTCAGTTTTGACAACACCAGTAAGCAAAAATGTTAGTAAGTTGATAAATGGCGCTGACAAAACTGTCATAGCTCCGCAATTTTTTAGATTTCAATTAACACTTGTTAGCAACTGAGATACATAATAGCCCTACAGATTATATGAGAAACCATAGAAATCTACAGAAATGCTAATCCGTGCTCTGAGTACAAACCTGGTGTCGCAAGCAGCGGCCGTATTCAGCGATTCAACGTATTCTGTTAGCTTCAATAAGTTAATTATCCACTGTGGTATTAAAACTTAACGTTTGTATATCCGTAATTACAGAGCAAGCATTGTAAACTGTTTACATTAAATATCGCGACCGGCGGTCAGTCACATAATACAAAAGTTGCGAACGTTGTGTTCTGTTTTTGGGCATATTGCTGCGACACCGACCCCGCCCCCTTTTCAAATCTCCCTTGTTTCTGTGATCTGTGTGACAAACGGACATATGGATATAATGACCATACAAGGGTTTCTTGTAAATATGGAACCCTAAGAAGGGTTCTAACATCTTCAGAATCAGCTAACAGGAAAATTTAAAGTTTATAGACGTAGCTTTCATGTCTGTTATGTAAATGGCCGGGTCTAATTTATTTCATATATACCCTACGTGAGAATATATATATACGCATATCTAATACGCACAAAAGCCGAGATGAAACTTAAGATAATCAGGTTACAACACTACGTGTAAAATCCTTCAGATTTCCAGGCCGTACTTACGTCCCTAAACTAATACTATTATATTATCCCGTTACATTTGGCCAATCGTAAATGGCCACTGAAAGGGAATTTGATATATAAATAGGTACCTAGGTTCTAAAGAGGTGAAGGAATGAGAGTTCTTAGTTCATTTCACGTAGGATGAAATGGGCGGATGAAATCTTTGGTTGTACATACAAATACAATGTAGGCTAGGCCCGAATCTAAGACAATATCTTAGCCAAGATAGTAGCTACGAGTCTTTTGGTAAGTAGTACGTAAGTACCTATTTGTAAGGACTAAAAATAGACAAGACTGTATTCACTCCGTCCATAAAGTAGGGTACATATTGTGGAGTGTACGTAAAGCTGGCTTAGCACAGGCCGCAAAATAGGTATTATGTCTGTTTCTAAAGAAAGGCTAGAATTCCCACGAGTGTAACGAGAGTTTCTTCCGTTTTTATAACAAAATGTGATAAGCCTCTCTGCATTATCTACCGACTTCTAAAAAAAGAAGGAGGTACTCAATTTGACTGTATGTTTTTTTATGTTTGATACCTCACAACTTTCGACTGGGAGAACCGATTCTCAAAAAAAGCTGGTGCTTCCCGTGTGGTCCCATTTAAATTCGGTCCAGTAGTTTTTGAGTTACACTCCAATAACTGAATAGAATGGAAGTCGGTATTAAATTTTTCAAATTGTACTTGTTTTTCCATGTCCAAACCTCTCTACGTTCAGCACTGCGGGCACAATACAGCCCGCATTATGGCTGTCACGACCCAGTCGAATTAGCTGAAAAAAGGGGCAAACCCGGAAATAATAATAGCAATTTTCCTTCGGAATTCGTTGGGAAAAGTCACATTTTTTTTTCTAAATAGTATGTACAAGACATTTATTTCAATTAAAATGTTATTGATGCAAGCGTTAATTTGCGGAAATCCATATTAATATGGTTTAAAAGAAATATTTAGTGTTACTTCCGCTGAAAAATGAACATATACATATTCTGTAGCCTCTCCATATGTTTTTGTTATATCTTGTACCGTTAAAAATCATTTTGGAGGAGACTTTAGAGCCGGCATATTATTAGACTTGCTGCGCCCTGCGGTCACACGATAGACGATGATGATGATGAAAAAGTATCCTATAGATTATTCCAGCACCTCATCTATCTACATACCAATTTTATATCATTAGAATCCAATCAGTGGGTTTTCCGTGAAATGGTAACTAACATCCATACATACAAACTTTCACGTTTATATTATTAGTAAGTAAGACCATATGGTTATACAAATACGCATGGTAAATACATATTATCTAATAATGCCTCATTTGTTGCAACTTGTAACAGGTATTATTGCAAGTTGTAATCCGTCAAGACCTTAGGTGCCTTAGGATTTACCTGCAAACACGGATTCACTCCCTTCTTAAATCCGTACATGCAAACATACCTACACCCTAAAACTTCTTCTGACAGTTAGAGTAACTAAAAAGTCATTTTCGTACGGCCTTGCTTGTATATAATAAACATTGCATAAATTTCAACGACGTCATTTAGTACGTTGATAAAATGTATGCAACGTTTTTATGTGAAGTCGTTAGAGAGTACGTAAAAACCAAAACTTAAATTTATGATCCAACGCTATATTATTTTCTCAAAAATGGTATGTAATGTTGCCATCTCTAAAAATATCCAGAAAGTGAACTCTATCGGAGACTTATTCACAACTGTCCAGTAAGAAGTGAGATTTTAAATTTGGAAACTCCTACTGTCCAGAAAGTAAGTATGTAATACTGGACACTAGGTCATCCTCATTAGATCTGCTTAGAAAAAACAAGTACCAGACATAGATTAGAGTTCAGCCTTTATAACATGGTTATAGGAGTGAGGCTCCAAATATATATCTATACGGGCGGCTTCTACGGAAGATCAGCGCTGGTTGCTTCAGCCGGCATTATGCTGAGTAGAGGCCGTTTTGTAGCAATAACTATTTAGTTATTAATGTTTAGTTAAGTATTTGTTCATGTTTTTTTGCCACAATAAACTTATTTCATTCATTTCATTTCTATCTCATAATTTGTGAGATAGATATATATTTTTGGAGCCTTAAACAACCATTTTATAGTCTGTGGCGCAGTGTAGACTTAACGCGCCGCAGAAAAAGTATGCACGATGCGTTTTGTACCTCAGTAATGTTGTAGAAGTATAGTGTGGGATTTTATGTTTGTAGTATTAGTTTCAGTTTATAAATCATGTTGGATTAAAGCTTTCCATTCTAAAATTTAAATGGAGTATCAAAAACAATAATTTACATTATTACACTAAAACATTCATGTAATGTAAAAATAGAACCATGTTCAAAAATTAACGCAACTTTTTAGTACAAAAAAACAACGACTGGCGAGATTTCACATTCAATTGCGACAATTGTGTTTTAATTTACCGCGTGGACATAGATAATCCCAAAAAATGAGTTCAAAAGCGAATCTGATTCAGATAAATAGATGGCACTCTTCCTGATTTTAAAGCTGAGGTTGAATTAGCAAATCTTTCTTTCATTTTTGAGAAAAGCATTATATAAGCCTCAACCAGTAAGAAAGCCATCCCGGCCTCGTATATAACCGGTTAACTCATACTTGGCCAGGAAGGCTTACTTACTGGATTCTGCAGTAATGTAGGTACTATTAAACGATGTATTAAAAACATTGGTTGTTTTAAGTTTGAAATTTGAAATAAAATTGTTGCTTATATCGTCGCTATTCTGCGAATTGCGGTCCTAACGGGATCAGTTTTTAAACCCAAACCTTTTTCGAATTATTTCCAGTCATTATAAGCATTTAATAAATATATTTTTCCAGGAAATGTATAGTTTAAGTAATGTAGGAGAAAATACGTTAACGTGTTTTTTCAGGGATAGCTAAAAAGGTGAAAAAGGTTAGCTTTAATAGAGTTGATCAACCAAAACTTAACTTTGTGTTAAATATATTTTTGAGTATAGCCGCGAAAGGGCTTCACTTGACCTCGAGGGTGGCTATATTAGCTGTTTTTCATTGCTTTATATTAAAGAGTTATTATTTATTCTTCTGACATACATTTTTTTTCATTAGGTATAATATACATGTGTAATAGATGTAAATATAAGCCACACGCGAAAATTAACGGCAATAAACTTGGAGGCCATTATTTACTAACAGCTTTTTACACTGAATTAAGGTAATTACAATCTTAATTAATTATATGGGTGGCACACTCCAGTAAGCTCTTTCGGGGTTTATTTTAAAAGCGCACGCAGTTCCCAAAGAAAGATTTATTATTCTTCACTAGTCGCAACATTCTTCTAAGAATATATATACACAAGGTAGGTGAGGCAGTATGCTTACATCTTTTAATATACATTAATTAGATACTAGTTATCTTCGCCATGTTTTTTATTTTATTTTAACGGGACGTTTAAAATTTCTAATATCGCTTGGAAACTTTAAATTTGCTTAAGCTTCAATTCCAAGCCGTAAATTGATATTCCCCGGCTAAGAAATTTGAAGCCCCGCGTCTAATATGGCTCAAAATAGAACACGTCTTAGTTTTCATCTTGGAAATTGCACCGCAACGGCGAGCTCTGCTTTGTTATTCATACGTACGCTTTCAAAATAAGTTTGAGTATACACTAAACTATCAGTCATCATCATCATCATCATTATCAGCCGGAAGACGTCCACTGCTGAACATAGGCCTCCCCCATAGAACGCCACTTGGACCGGCTACTCGCTTCCTGCATCCAGCGATTCCCCGCGGTTTTTATGAGGTCGTCGGTCCACCTAGTGGGGGGCCTGCCTACACTACGCCTTCCGGTGCGTGGTCGCCACTCGAGAACCTTTCTTCCCCATCGGTTATCAGTTCTGCGAGCGATGTGGCCTGCCCATTGCCACTTCAACTTGCTAATTTTGAGAGCTATGTCGGTGACCTTAGTTCTCCTACGGATCTCCTCATTTCGGATCTTATCACGCAGGGAAACCCCAAGCATAGCCCTCTCCATTGCTCGTTGAGCGACTTCAAGCTTGTTAATGAGGCCCACAGTAAGGGACCACGTCTCAGTGCCATAAGTCATCACTGGCAACACACACTGGTTGAAAACCTTGGTTTTCAGGCTCTGAGGTATTGGGGACGAAAAGATGGATCGAAGCTTCCCGAACGCTGCCCATCCGAGCTGGATTCTTCGTGCGACCTCCTTGTCGAAGTTGGACCTACCTAATTGGACAGTCTGTCCCAGATAGACGTACTCGTCTACAACTTCGAGTGTATCGTTTCCAACAATTACCGGTATAGGTGGAACATGGACATTGGACATGATTTTCGTCTTATCCATGTTCATCTTAAGACCAACCTGTTGGGAAACTCTACTGAGGTCGTTGAGCATGGTGCCGATATCCTCGAGCGACTCCGCCATTATAACTATATCATCGGCAAAACGAAGGTTAGTGATGTATTCGCCATTAATGTTGATGCCACATCCTTTCCAGTCCAAAAGTTTGAAAACATCCTCCAATGCGTTTGTGAACAGTTTCGGAGAGATGACGTCTCCCTGTCTCACACCTCTCTGCAATGGAATTTGTTCCGTACTCTGGTCCTGTAATCGGACTGACATAGTGGCCTTGCTGTATAAACACTTCAACGCTTCGATATACCTATAGTCAATTTGGCATCGCTGCAAGGACTGCAGTATGGCCCACTTCTCGATAGAATCAAAGGCTTTCTCGTAATCCACAAACGCTAGACACAGTGGCTGATTATACTCTTCGGTCTTCTGTATAATCTGCCGTAGTGTATGAATATGGTCTACGGTGCTAAAGCCTCTTCGGAAACCGGCTTGTTCAGGAGGCTGGAACTCATCAAACCTGCGTGCGAGACGGTTCGTGATGACTCTCGAAAACAGCTTGTACACGTGGCTCAAGAGCGATATGGGCCTATAATTCTTCAATAAGGTTTTATCACCTTTTTTGAAGAACAGCACCACCACGCTCTTGTGCCACGTTTCCGGCGTTTTGCCTTCGAAGATGACAGAATTGAATAGCTTCTGGAGGACTAAAAGTATCGGTCTACCACCCGCTCTCAGAAGTTCAGTCGTAATTCCGTCCTCTCCTGGCGCCTTGTTGTTCTTAAGCTGTTTGAGAGCCATTCTAATCTCGTACAGGCTGATGTCCGGGATGTCTTCGGTATAATGTCGGACTAACTTTGCTCTGGTGTCCTGAGCTGCTTCAGTAACGGGTTCGCGCGTCGAGGTATATAACTGTCGATAGAAGCTCTCAATCTCTCTCAGAATCTCAGGCTTGGATGAAACGATACTGCCATTTTCGGTCTTCAGTTTTGTCATTTGGCTTTGCCCAATAGACGAATCCTTTGCAAACACTTTAGAGCCCTGGTTCCGCTCAATTGCTGCCGTAATACGCGCAGTATTATAAGCACGCAAGTCGTGTCGCATGGACTTCCAAATTCGTCTATTGAGTTTACCGTAATCCGACATATCAACTGCGGACTGCAGTCTCATTTCGCTCCGTTCTGCCATTAGTTTCAGAGTTTCTTTTGAGAGTTTTTGAGCTTTCCTGCGGCGTTTGGTCTCACAGAATTCGGACCCAACCGCTTGGACAGTTTCCACGAACCCGTTGTTCAACTCATCCACTGTGTCGCATTCAGCTAAGCACTGAAAACGGTTTTGAAGTTCAAGTTGAAACTTTTCGGGGTTTTGGATTTGGGCACGATTTGGACGGAGCGTAGACTTCACCAGACGTGACCTCTCAAGCTTGACATTGATATTCAATGCGCCTCTTACGATGCGGTGATCGCTGCCGGTTTTTACCTTGCTGATCACAGAGACGTCATTGAATATGCGCTTATTGGTCGTCATGATGAAGTCTATCTCGTTCGTAGTGGAACCGTCGGGACTCATCCACGTCCACTTCCTGGATGGCCGCTTCATGTAGAAGGAGTTCATCATAAAGAGTCCCTCCTTCTCCATGAAGTCAGCCAGCCTCTGTCCCCTCGAGTTCCGCTGCCCGTATCCAAATGGCCCTACTCTCAACTCATCACGTTTCCTTGTGCCTAGCTTTGCGTTGAAGTCTCCCATTACAACAGTGAAGTAGGTTTTAGAAGTATGCATGGCCCTGGATATATCCTCGTACATACTTTCTACTTCATTGTCTGAGTGTGCCGAGGTCGGTGCGTATACCTGTATAACCTTCAGCGAATACCGTTTGGTTATTCTGAGTATAAGGAACGCTACCCTAGCCGACACACTATCGACTTTCACTACGTTGTTAACGAGAGACTTGCGGACGAGGAACCCGACACCACCCTGGGATTGTTGGTCTCCCTCCCGGTGGAAGAACAAGTTGCCGGAATTTAGAATTATCGTGTCCTGTCCCTGTCTTCGGACTTCAGATAATCCCATGACATCCCAGCGTAACTTGAGCGTCTCTTCCTCCAATTCGACCATCTTTTCGTCGGTCCTGAGCGTGCGTGTATTGCCAGAGCCAGGGGTCGTTTTTGGGATTGGTAGCCGGATCTCTGCCGGAGATTCTTCGCACCCCCTGCTCCACCGTTACAATGGCCGCTACCGTAGCCACGGATAGCAGAGCTGCCGGGAACTGGGGGCCGTGGTTTAATGTTAATTGTCATGGGGGGGATTTGCCTTAATGCACCACGCTTGGCAGGCGTCTTGGTGATCGCAGTGGATGTTGACGCAGACTGCGGGAAATGCTGCTGCCCATTTCCCGGATATTCCCTTAGCCGCCTCTTACGGCACCCACGGGAAAAGTTAGGGGGGTACAATTCGTAGCCGGTACCACCACGGCACGTATCAGTATCTACACAACATCACAAACTATCAGTATCAGCCCAAAAATGGTTTATTAATTCAAGCAAACAGTTCCAATGCACACTGATGAAGTCCGTCATGAAGCGATGAATATGAGGGTTATGCAGTCATTCAGGCGGCTCCGGGATCGGCATCTACTGAAAGACACGTATCATATCATCAAACGAACATGTCATTTTCTTCATAACTATAATAACTTGATTTTTTGTGAGCGGGTGAGCGTTTAGACGAACTAAAGTCACCGACATAGCTCAGAAGATAAGCCAGTTGAAGTGGCAGTGGGCAGGGCATATAACACGCAGAACAGATGGCCGATGGGGCCGGAAGGTTCTGGATTGGAGACCAAGGACCGGCAAGCGTACCGTAGGTCGTCCATCGACAAGGTGGCCAGACGACCAGATAAAGGTCGCCGGACGACATTGGACGCAGGCCGCTTCCTATGTTCAGCAGTGGACGTCCTACGGCTGCGATGATGATGATGACCATGTAATTACTTCTTCATACTGAAACAGTTGAATAAATTAAACTTGATATGTATTTAGATGAAATTTCGAAAGGAGACAGTTTATATTCAGGATTAGTAAGTCCTGATCCAAGGAACAGTTCCTGAGGAATCATGTCAACCTTATTCCACGCCCTTATTACACGCGGACAAATTTGCGGGCAGTAGTTAGTTGTAAATAATTAAGTATATGAAAGAATAAATCAATTGCTGTTCGTTTGTCTCGTTAAAACTCAAAACAGGCTTGCTCGATATGATTTGTGTCTTTGTTATGTTCCCTCTAAACAGGACAGGATAATGGTTTAGGTATAAAAAATTCACCATCAACATCATCCATCACCATGCAGGTTCAGTTTGTTTCTGATAAAAACACCCGATTCTTTAAAAAACAGTCTGCAAAATATAAGATCAAAAATCGAAAAGAATTCGCAAACTGTGAAATCCTACCTGACGGATGCTCTGAATGACGTCGATTTGCCACCTCGATATCAGTTTCGATCAAGCGTTAGAAATAATACTAGTTGAACACACGGCTTCGATTAGTATACATGCAGATTAATATCTTTATGAATATAATAGTAGTTTTACTCTGGTGTTTGTTATGACTCCGCCTACGATTTTAATAAGTTTATATAGGGTTATAAGGGTTTATAGGTTGATATACAAAAGCCTTGGCCGGTATTATTTTTTGTTATTTTGCATTAGTATTCGTGCAAGCGCGAGGTTACACCTGTTTTAACCTCTGCCTATAAGAAAGATGCATTTCGTCACAAGTAAGGACCTTAAATCTGACTTAACAACGGGGTACGGGCGCAGTTTTAAGTGTCTCTAATATCGCCGGCAACCGTACCTTCAAACCAAAACACAGTATTGCGAACATTACTGATTCACGGTAGAAAAGGCTATGGCGGCATTTGTTCCGCGGACGAACTCAAACACAAATAGTTCTACTGCTTAAAGATAAGATAATAGAATTTTTATAGATATCTATTTATGACTTAGTCGCAAAGATTATTTGTATTCTACCGTGCCAGTAAAACTTTAGTAGCACGCTACACCTGGAAGCAGAATACCGCGTCAGTAAAACTTTAGTAGCACGCTACACCTGGAAGCAGAATAATACCATCAAAATGAAATAAGGCTAAAAGTAATATTAAAGCAACAGACAGACAGCTTTTGAATACTGAACTATAGTGTCAAATAACACATGAAAGCAAATCGACCGATCACCTGGCAATCTAGCTATCAATCATCTAGCCAATAGCTGACTGCAATCTCCGACTTACCGGTTGCCGTCGATTCCTGTCTATTGCCGTCGGTTGCCATCTATTGCCGTCTCTCGCCGTGCCAATACATTCGCTTTATATCAAACTTTTGGTTGGCGTGTAGTTTTTCGATTATTTGTTCTGGTGTTGAAGGATTGTCATTTTCGTCGTAGTTTATTTTTATTCTGTACATTGTTGTCGTCGTTAAATCTCAAATTAACTTTGGGTTGGATAATTGTGCTAGCCTCAAAGATATCGGATATGTTACGGGTAGTAGAAAGAAAATCTAGATTCATATATTATTTATGTTATGGTGAAACATTAACAAGTCAGTCACAATATCAATAATTCATCATTCATTCACTCGTCCCCTTCGTCACCCTTACAACATAATTTGTATCCAATAGCCATACATAATTGAATCCTACAACATTACTTCGATTCTAACTTAATTTATACAATTATAGGAAGTTATTATCTCATACATATAGGTACATTTTAAATTGAAATTGAAGAGTCATCATCTTATTTTATTTTATTTTATTTTACAATTTTAGGAAAACTTACATCTAGGTCTAGTAACTAGGATACTTACATATTGTACTAAGGGACATTTACAAGTTTCCACATATAGGTGACAAATTATATACAACACGGACGGAAAACAAAAAGCATGCAAGAAAAGATATACAGTAAAATAATAAGCTAATATATAATAACTATAATATAACCTGATGATATGTGTCATTACAATCATTGTAAAATTAATATGGTAAATGTTACTAATTAATATTTACAATTATTGTTTACTGAAATGATCGTCATTAAATCAAAAAGTATTAAACATGCACATGTAACCGTAGAATGGAATAAACGGTGATGAACAGGATGCTGAATGTTGGTTGACACCCGTGTGCTAATGGATGATGATGAAATGAATATCTAAAATAAGTAAAATGCGTTGTATTACATATCTTTTAATTTAATTACGTACTTAGTTGTCAGTTGAAATGACAACCACTTTTTCAATGCAACATTCTAATGGTTTAGGTAAGGTTTAACAATTGCGTTTTGCATCTTCAGGTGTTGAATTTGCGTTAAGAAAGCGTCATTGAACGTTGATATATAAGCTTTCGATTTAACGTACCAGCTGTATACCGTACTCAGAACTTGCTATTTTTAAAATTAAACTTAAAATGAGTGCTAACTTTTAACTATTATAATTTCATATTCAATCATTAAATTTAAATATACACACTGTATTTTACAAACGCATATAGAAATACTAATTTTCATCTCGTACTTAAATGAAATTCCTTTCTTAGTTTTCCAGCAAGTCTAGAAGTTTGATACTTGATACCGTAACTTAGCTGTCAAAAGTTAAATCGAACAGACATTGGAACTTAAAATCTATTGGATCCTCTAATCAAATTATAGTCAAGTTCGTAATTAGACTTAAAGGTATTTCTTCGTTCGAATATAGCGCGAACTTGTTAATACCTCCCATTCAATTACATAGTTGCCAAACGATCGCAAAATCTATTTTCGGGCTTACCAAGTCTGCGCTGTAGATAGGTACGATCTGTGGCAATCATTTTCGCGAAACTGAATTATGTGCATTCAGGGACGAACCCCTTCGGGCTTAGGTGTATTCGGTAGGGACGAAAACGATGTTTAATTTGACGCTACTGTTTGTGGCAACTACATATTCATATTTACTAGGCATGTGTTGATAAGGATAGGGATGCTCCGCGTACTATTTGTCTGCGATCTCATTACAATAAACGGGGAGGTCGTAGACCCTAGACCCAAGTACATAGGTATCTTTGTATATCGTATCTGATATGTTAATTAGATTTAGAATAACATATGTTTCTTGTCATAAAGCGTCTTGCATGAGTCGTGTATCGTCGTACTATTTGTTCAAAAAGGGCAAGGGCTTTTGAAGTTGTTTAATTTTAATATATAAGATTCGTGTAAGTCTTAGAAATCGCTATAAACCAAATTTTAATAATGGCCAAAAGTTATCTTCATATAACACGAGATAACAAGTACTGCAACCAGCGCAGCGAAAACTTCAAACCACGTAGTGACGACCGCAAACTGCACATAATATTGGCATGAGAAAATGTTCAAATATAATAATACAAAGTTCTATTGAGCTGAATGAAGGGAAATGGGAATACCCCTGTTAATAAAACTTTCCACAGCTCGCATGATATATGCGTAGCGGCAATCAATCAGTCAAGTTTTAAGTTAGACTTGAAGTTCTCCAGTTCCCGCACAAACCTGGTTCTGTACTAAATTGAATACATCCGGGCCTAGTTACAGTTACATTAGGTAACACGTCGCCTCGGGTGAATACGTAAATTATATCACCCGCCAACTTGGCGCATAAATATTAATGCTGTCCGATGTACTGGAGCCTGACATCTTCCAAGCGAAAACCGGTACTGTAACAGTATGGACAATACAAGTACAATATCAACAAGTACAATTTGAACAAGTACAATTTGAAACATTTAATACCGACTTCCATTCTATTCAGTTATTGGAGTGTTTGGTGAAATTTAAATAGCCCAGTCATATTAGGTAAAAAAAGGTGTCAACCTTGGAATGAAAGATAATAAGCTGTAAATTGGTATAAACCTTTGTTTTGTCGTTCTAAATGTTGTCCAAAAAGTCACAAATCTTATCGTGTCCGCGTTTTAAGATATTGAAGGTCAACGTTCATAAAAATCGGGTTTTCGCGAATTTCTTGCTTTCTATTGCTGAGATTTGCAGCATCCAGCCCCATTCTTGAGGTTCTAAGTCCTTCCCTAATCACGTTTGAATCTGGTAGTAGACACGATTTATATGTTGATGAGCTGCTACACTTGTTGGTCGTAGCGACAATGGTGGAAGTGTTGACAATTGTCAACACTGGGCTAAAATGGGACCACACGGGAAGCACCAGCTTTCAAACCAAAAAAGAATTTCGAGAATCGGTTCACTCAGTCGACAGCTATGAGGTAACAAACATTAAAAAAACCAGTCGACTCCTTACTCGTACTCCTCCTTTTTTGGAAGTCAGTAGAAAACGACCGTTAGATTAGTTGGTGACATTGTCTTCGAAGCGAGATTTGATCCCTAGCCCGGGCAAATGTAACTGGGCTCTTGGATGTGGTGTCACGTGATGTTGGTCTGTATATGCTCTTTTTAGGGTTCAGTACCCAAAGGGTAAGACGGAACCCTATTACTAAGATTCCGCTGTCCGTCCGTCTGTCTGTCCGTCTGTCACCAGGCTGTATCTCATGAACCGTGATAGTTAGACACTTGAAATGTTCACAGATGATGTGTTTCTCTGGCCGTTATAACGACAAATATTCAAAAACGGAATAAAATAAATATGTAAGGGTGTACATACAACCAACGTGATTTTTTTGCTCGTTCTTGTTCAATATTGATAACGGCAACAGATAGAAGCATGAAATATTCACCAAATATTAAGCTATACATTCACTTTAATAATATGGAACTCTTCGTGCGCACTGGCCGGTTTTCTATACTTACTTATTATTATTTTATTTTTTTATTTATATTCATATTTATAATATTATAAAGAGGTAAAATGTGTTTCTTTGAATTGAATAGGCTCCGACCTACTACACCAATACTACTACTAGACCAATTTGGAAAATTCTTTCACCGTTAGAATCCTACATTACGTATCTCTGATGAACATAGGCTATAGGATATTTAAAAATATTTAGGGATTCGTAGGAAAACTTCCTTAATGTAACCAAGGTGAGAAAATAATACCAAAAAGTCCTTATAGCGATATAAGGACTTTTTTGGTATTATTTTCTCACGCTACGCTGCAGAAATTTTTTACAATAGAGCAAAATTAAATGTTCTACCTTTTTATAGAAGACGCCATATCAACAAAAATGTCTGCAATACCATAATGTCTGACTTTTAAAGTTATTGTTAAAGGTATTCTTTTAAAGTATTTATTTTGACATTTAAATACATTTTCATGTTTAAATATGCAATTGTATCGCCGAAATTACCTTATATCGCGTACACTGCGGAACCTATTTATAACTAGCGATTGCGCGCTACTTCGTTCGCGTAGTAGGCTCGCCCTTCGGGCTCGCCATATCCTCCCGTCTTTTCTTAGTTTTCTTTCATAAGAAACTTCTAGGACAATAGTTAACACAACAAAAAAAGAATAAGCTATATTTCTCCATCCATTTTCAAGTTATAACGTGGTCAAGAGAAATAGGGGTTCATTTACATGTATATAGATAGACCAAAGTAATGTACTACAGTTTTATGGACATAAATATCTACAAAAAAGTCTCAGCCAGTCAGTCCCATAAATGTCTAACTATTACCTATGATACAATAACTACTTTTTACGTTAAAATAACAACACCGCCGATAACAACATTATTCGTACCTTGGCATTTAATCTTAATAATAAACAAGAAAGATTTAATTGTTTGTTTGTTTGTAATGGAAACGCAAAAAAGTACCTGATTCAAAAATGTATTTCAGCAGTAGAAAGCTACATTATAATGAGTAATATACGCCATATTTGATTCATCATCATCATCATTATCATCATCCATCGCCACGCGGGTGAAACCGCAGAGCGTAGTCAGTATTTTAATAAGATAATTATGTTCACCGCTGCAATTTTTTTCTATGATTGTGTTTCTAACACGTAAAGTTTTACAACAAGAAAACAAACACATAAACCTACGAGTATTATATGAGTGTCCTTACTATAGTAACGGTACAAAATATTACCTCTCGATGTCATTCATTACCATCGCTAAAAACTTAGTTCCGACAGGGCAGTCTTTATTTTATTTTTTAGCTTTATGTCTTAGTAAGTAAGTACTTAGGCGGCAAACAAATAGTGCGGACGGAGGAACGCAAGCATGCAAAGCTACGATAAGCGATACGGTATATTTACCAAGATAAATCGATATATAGGGTTCCATACTGTTTCGATTCTGTATTATCAGTACCATGGTCCCAAAGGACGTATAGGATAGAAAAACTTGGGACTTCGTGTAACGCGGCCCATAATTTAAATGGGATCGTTAAGCGTTTCCCGAAATTCTAATTGGGCTTCGGGGGAAACTAATGGTCATGGAAAAGTGGGTTAAAAGTTTGATGATGTCGTTCTGGAGGGTGATGGAAATTGATGGGGTTGTACATTTTGCGAAAGTAGGTGACAAATGTATCATTCAACAATGACGAAATAAAATCAAACTGGTACAACTATAGAGATATAACTAGTACGTATGTCTTTGGTAGGTATATCTGAGTAAACCTTATTGCTAAATAATTTTTGGACTTATTATTGATATTTTTAAATTATATAGGGTGTTTGGTAGAGGGACCGACAAAACAAATGAGCGTGTTCGGGGGACCACTTGGAGCATACAAGTTGGCCAAAAAAAATCCCCGACCCTAAAATATGTTTAACTTTTTTTTGTGATTTTTCCCTTTTTCTCCGAAATTATACCTATTTACCACCATAACATTTGTAAAATCTGTTTTAGATCGGATGTTTTTAGTTGAATTTGGTCTCTAATACACCTTCAGGCCACGCAAAGCAAAATTGGATACAAAACAGAGCTAACTAACTGATTTAGTTAAAAATATTGGGGTGTCGGGGATTTTTTTGGCCAACTTGTATTCCCCGAACACGCTCATTTAGTTTGTCGGTCCCTCTACCAAACAACCTGAATATAATGTAAAATATACTTGTACTAAATATTTATAATTTTTTATTTATTTATTTAAAGCACAACAGATCACAATCAAAATAATATAAAATATAGATTCTATTATTTTTAAAGCTGGATTGCAATCCAACTACATGCGCTTACAGCTATACAAATTATAAATCATGCGTGTGTGTTCGTACCTAGTAATATTGCTAATATAATAACACAAAAAGAAAACCTTAAACAAATTATCTAATTATGTTTAATCAAACAATCTTTCCGACAGACGAGGCGCGACAGCGCCGATATTTTGTTTGGGGAAGAGAATATATTTTACAGTTTTTATGTAAACACTATATCTTGGATAAAAATACGTCTAGCTCAGGAAATTTAACGAAAGTTTAATTAATAATATGAATCCCTATTCTGTTTGGTATAATTCCACTGGTATATTTTAATAATAAATCGTTTTTTTAATAACTGATCGTTTTAATTATTGATCGTTCTCGCTTCTCTTTATTTAATAAAAAGTTAAATAAAAAAATAAAGTGTATTGTGTAGTTCTCGTATTTTATACTTGATGTACAAGTAAGTTCTTACTTTTCTACCGACTTCCAAAAAGGAGAAGGTACTCAATTCGACTGTTTTTTTTTAAATGTTTGTTACCTAATAACTTTTGACTGCGTGAACTGATTCACAAACTTATTTTTTTGTTTTAAAGATGGTGCTTCCCGTGTGGTCCCATTTAAATTTCATCACATTCGTTCCAGTAGTTTTTGAGGTACACTCCAATAACTGATTTTTACCAAAGTAATAGAAGGCAAGTCGGTATAAAATTTTTCAAATTGCACTTGTTAAAACAACAGATTTGTAGTAGATAGTGGGCTGGTATTAGATTGCTAGTAGTTTGTAGTAATGTAAGAGCATAATAAACGCGTCTGTAAATGTATTGGTTTTATAGTTAGTTTTGTTCATCATCATCATCATCATCATCTCAGCCGTCTTGCGACCTTGGCTAACTTCTACAAATAAATATGAAGACCTTCAATCGTCCAAAACTACCCAATCTAACACAGATAACCTTTTAATTTTGCGAAATCATCAATAATTAAAATTCCTCGACGAAAAACTTTCTCGAGCGAAAAAGGTCGGAGCTCAAAGTAAAGGCAAATAAGCAAATTAGCCTTGGGAAAAGTTGGGGTAAAAAGTCGACATACTTACCGGGAACCTCCGGAAATTATCATAAATTACTATAAAGATAAGGGCGTCAGTGTTTGAATTCCATTGGGATATATGTCGTTTCTAAATTTGTGAAAATTCGAAACGTTTATCGTAATATGAAAGCAGTTCAGCTGTAGCTATGTTCCCAAGATTAAAATAAAAAAGATAAAGATTAAATTATGACGTTTATTGTGCTATTCTTATATATTTTCTAACGACTTCCATAAAGGAGGAGGTACTCAATTCGACTGACTTTTTATTTTGATTGAAACTATCGTAAGTATACACATTTTAATGTTATTTTGACGGTTTAACTTACGCGGTATGTATAGTCGAATATCTCGACCGGTTTCGTGACCGTCCGGGCCATTTCTTAATGGAGTACTTGCGCACCCGGCTGTCAGTACTCGGAGGATCGGAATTCGGGCTCGCCATTACCTCCTATCTTTTCTTAGTTTTTCTTTCATAAGAACCTTGTCCTGAGAGTAATTAATACAACAATAAAAGAATGAGCGAGATTGTTTCATCCGTTGTCAAGTTTTAGCGTCAGGAGTATAATAGGGGTTCATTTCTGTATATATAGAAGATAGTGTGCATATCATTAACATATCCTATGTTTTTATTGTTCTTAGCCATTTTCCGCGCGAACGGGTCCCTCTGATTGCAATAGACAATTATACTTTTACTAGCTACGCCCCGCGGTTACACCCGCGTCGTGATTGATGTCGATGATGTACCTATCCTATGTGTTAATCCAGTGCCTCATCTACCTCCATAACAAATTTTAAAAAAATTGGTCTAGCTATTTAAGCGTCAAGAAGTAACAAACATACAAACACATTCACAAACTTTCACCTTTATATTTGACCGAGCGAGTGAAACGTCTCTGCTATAGGTATAACGCTATAGGATTAGTGTGATGGCTTGACGAATATAATCTTGATTGTGGTTCAGAACAGATAATACAAATTTAATATAATAGCAAGTCAAATGCCTACTTCGTTAGCCAATAATGTAGTTTAAAATAATGCAGGTTTAATCATTAACATAATGGATATGACATCAACAACCAAATAAATTAATTCAACCGCGAAAGTTATTCAAAACAAAATTCAAAACGCACTTAGCAATTCAAACTCATGGCAGCTGAAATGTAAAAGAGACATCAAAAACTTTAAGGAGGCGTAAAACGTTTTCACTGGCCACCCTGACGTCGGCGGCTGGACTTTAGGGCTGGGCTGGCTGTGAAGAATAAAAGCTGGTAGATCGTAGATAATTTGGGGGAGTTTCTCGAATCATATATAGGTATACTTCGTGCGGGAATCTCTGCACCGTGGGAATGTGAGTCATCAAGCTGAGTTGGTTTTGCAAGAGGCCGTCTTGGTGGGTACCACTGCAGTGTCAGATCTTTAGTCAAATCAAAATATTTGCAACAATATGACTACTAAAGTTGGTGTCTATATATTTCAACATTGTTGGTATGTAATTTTTTTTACCAGCACACCGGTGCGTATATTACCAGGGGTAGGGGGGTAGAGGTGTAAGAATGTAACACGTATTTTTATTATTAATATGCTTCCCCTAGAGTAACTTCATTTAAAATTATAGGAAATTTAATTCTAAACAACTTTTGTAAAACCATTATTTGGGTTAAAATGAAAAAAAAACGAGTTATTCAATAAACAAAAGGAGATTGGTGGATTACGCAACGGATCGATTATTACGCAAAACAAAACTTAGACTGACAGCAATGAATTCTTAAGGAAAATGGCTACTTATATTTTTTTCAGGTCGAATCCGAACTCGACCGGGCTATAATTATTGTTTCGGCTTCGTCCGGAAACCTTCTCCGGCATTTTGAGTGTAGTAGGAAGGAGCGCGTTGTACATAATAACAATATCTATGATGGAAGCTGCAAGAGCTGTGTCAGTGTTCATATACAAAATAATAAAACAATTACGATTGATTTTTCACTAGACACTAATCGCAACACTGTCGTAAATAGGTTATGTGTGAATATTCTAGATCTAGACACGCGGTAGCGTATCAAGCCAAGTTCAACATAGCAGAACTGACGAGCAGCACCGTGTGTAATATTACACAAACCATTTGGAGCCACTTTTGACGCCCTCATAACTCAAAAACTATTCCACATAAACACGTCAAATTTGGCTAATACATTGCTACCTGCGAGATACATATGTGCTCCAAAGTTCATAAACACACCTCATACGGTTATTTAGACATAAACGTCCAAAAATAGTTATTTTTATCACTGACTGACCTATAGATCAAAACGCTTACCCCGTTCCAGATGACCAGTTCATGAAAGTTCTAGTGCCTAAGCATCCAGATAGGTAATTGGGTGAAAACAAAGAAATAAAACATTAACTAGTAAATTTTTATCAATTTGTTATAATATCAATTAATTGATTTTATTAGGACCACTTACTTATAGTGCATGTTATGTAAGACCCAGCAACCAGAATCGATGACAACCGGTCTTTATGTGGATTTAAGGTCTTCACGTGAATATATAACGATTGGAATACTAACCTAATTTTTTTTAATAAAAATTACAATATCCCGTAAGCATAGGGAAATACAGTAAGTAAATACAGTTAGACCATTATTAATTTTATTTTGAATAAAACCTACTAATAATTTCTGTGCAAAAAGTAATGATATTCCATCAAAAACATAAATGTGAATTAGAGCCAAGTTCAATATTATGATATACACCTCGTTTATTGACTTCAAAGACAAAAGAAGTGAGGTCTAAATGGGTGCCAAGTGCAATGGTCAGTCCTGAAATTTATTTATAATAACATTAAATATTTTATAACAACTTCAAATATTATTTCTTCTTATAACTCAGGATAATATATTGAAGCTTAAGGTCTGCCTTGGCTAGTTTTTATATACGAATTATATAACAGCTTCGCAAGTTCTAAAGCTGTAAGTTCTTATTTTATTCTTCCGAAAATTTTGCTTGCTGGTAGAAACTAGCCATCAGACATTCCAGGATTCTGCCATGACTGTTTTAGTAGGTACTTAATAATAATTCCTATATGAGAACGAGCTAAGTCATACATTAGGCTTCAATACATTATCCTAAGTAATAAGAAGAAGTGATATTTGATGTTGTTGTAATTTTTTGTATAGTGTTATAAATAAATTTCAGGACTGACCATTACACATGGCACCCATTTTGATCTCACTTCTTTTGTTTTTGAAGTCAATAACCGAGGCATACCTATATCATAATATTGAACTTGGCTCTCATTTCACATTTATGTTTTTGATGGAATATAAAATACTTTAAATTTCATCTCACAGCCTATACGATTTTTTTTAGAAATTGATAGAGTCGTCAAATGTGCTGTAACTAGAACACAGTATAGCTAGGTTGTTTTTAATGACGTATACTAGGTACTACCTACTACCTTATTAATTAATGATATACCAAATGCATTATAATTCAAAATATCATTCGCCCCTACATCACGTTTTGTACACATGAGATGACAATCCGAGTTAAGACAAAGCTGAAATTACGTATGTTAAAACCAGCGTTGTTTACTAAAGTGCCAACCCTTGGAAATAAATTACAATTGATACAGCACTAAAGTCGCTTACGCGTTATGACACTCCGGATGGGCGTTGAATATTAATTTTATGTGCAGTATAACTGTGTCTATTCTGTACTGACCTGTTTTGCCGGAGATGACCGTGTTTGTGACTGTTTACGGTGTTTTCAAGTGCTCAAGGTTAACAGGGGTTGAATGGTGGCATAAACTAAACATGGCTGAAGATTTTATATGTTGCTGAATGTAATAAGTTAGTTGCTTTAGAGTTTAGACTTTGATGAATAGGTAGGTGGCTTTTGAACACATTTTATGTTGCTGAATGTTATACTATGGTAACATGGTAAGTTGCTTTTGAGCACTTATGATAAGTAGGTATTGGTTACAACTTGTGGTTGTTACTAGGGCAAGGTGGCGAACAACGATTGCTATAAAAAACTACGTTTGCTTATGCTATCGTGCTTAGCGAAGCTTATTATTTCTTCATGTACAGTAGGTAGAGTACATTTGTATATATATATATATATATATATATATATATATATATATATATATATATATATATATATATATATATATATATCCACGAAGAAAGGTAACTAACGTTTGCCTAACTTAGATCAGGAGAGACTCTACTGCGAGCGTTTCGCGTAGGTAAATAATTGCCTAACTATATACTAAATGTCGGTCAAGGTAATTCCGATCCATGATTTATCATCATGCATCATGTCTTTATCGCGCTCAGATTAATATCAAAATATAATTAAACTTTAATATTAATAATTCGTCTTCTTCATCTTCTCGGGGTGCCATCTTCTAATGAAGGTCGGCGATCATCATTGCAAATTGAACCCTCGACACAGCACTCAGATTATAAAACAAAAGGCAGATGGAGCGTACCGAACACGCGAGCGTCGCCACCAAAGCAAATACAAATTCAAAAGCAAATACAAACCCGCGCTAGTGCTATACGTGACTTGTCCGAAAAATACCGTCTTGTGTTATTAAACACTGTAAAAGTTATATGATTATTAACGGGATATTTACCGTGGTAAGGTTGTGGATTTTTTTCTTTCCACAACCTTACCACGGTAAATATCCCGTTAATAATCATATAACTTTAGAGAACAACCGTGATAGTTTAAAACAGTGTTTTACTGTAAAAGTTGTTCCCAAAAATAAAAAAAAGAAGATGGAATATCCTTTCACAGATAACTATTAAAAGTCTCGCTCGCACGTTTTTATTCCAAAAAACCTCAAGACTTAGAAAATACTTTTTAAGTCAGGTTTTTAATAAAGTTGAAAATACTTGTCTCGTTCGCACCATTTTTAGGGTTCAGCACCTCAAAACGTAAAAAGGGAACCTTTATAAGATCACTCTCTTGTCAGTCTGTCTGTCCGTGTCACCACCGATTTTCTCTGGAACGGGTGGACCTAGCAAGTTGAAATTTATACCAGATATTGAAGTCTATAGTCCCTATTAGGCGTATAAAAATCAAGGTCCGTCTTTTAAGCGAAATCGTGTAAGTACCAAACTTTACCTTAATTTTCAATTTTTTTTTAAATTTTCTGTATAAGTCTGGGTCAATCGGAAGTACCCTATAGGTTTTGGGTCGAAAACCCATAATATGGTAGTTCCCGTTGACCTAGGATCACTTAATTTGGCAAAAAGCTAGGTCTTATAGAACAAATAAAGGAAAAAAAATATATGGCCCTCTAATCTCCAAAGTCTGTGAAGAGAAAAATCTGAAATTATTTGTTACCAACAAATTTGTACGGAACCCGAGATGGGCGAGTCTGATGGAATGTTCTGTATGTTAATCTAGATCAAAAACTACATGTGTGCCAAATTTTATCCAAATCAGTATAGTCGTTTTTGCGTGAAAGAGAAATAAACATCCATACCACACCATCCACAAACTGTCGGATATATGTGTAATAATTAGAAAAGTAGGATACTATTAAAATATTAAACAAATACAAATAAACAATGAATTGTGATATATTTACCGAACCTTCTTTATTTATTGTAATTTATTTAGTTATTAATAACCATTTGTTTTATCCATAACTTTGATGATCAATATAACATTGATTTGATTGTCAATATAACAATGAAATTTCTATTGTGTATGGGTCGTTCGACTGATGAAGTAATATATTACTTTAGTACTGTAAGTTACAAAAGAACGTTTTACTTTCCATTATTATAACAATTTGTTACAAAAATGAGGGAGTTAAGTTTTCAATATCTGGTAACTTTACACGCACACAGATGCACGTGTACGTACAGTGCAGTGGCTCGTTGTCACGCACACATAACTATAGAGATGGCGACACTCGCGAGTTCGGCGCGCTCCATCTGCCTTTTGTTTTATAATCTGAGACACAGCAGCTCTGAACAATGAACGGGTGCTTTTATTATTCCACTGGCGTACGTTCTTTAGCCAGTATGTTCTTCTCCTACCAGCACTGCGTTTGCCTTGTATCTTGCCTTGAATAATTAACTGTAATAACTCGTACTTGGGATTTCAATATAATTATTAATAACTAACATCAAATGTGGGTAGTTGCATAAAACGCTTGCCTCTCAAGACGCAGGCACCCGCTTCTCCAGTCTACTCGTGACCACGGTCGATGCAACTCGATCGAAACGTCGAGATTAGTCAAAATTATGTTTTGATATTAATCTGTGCGCGAAAGAGTGCCGAAATTTTCTTAAATCATGAATTTGATTCGCGAAAGTTGAAAAAGTTAAATTACGGTCTCCAAAAAACATAATTGAATATCGAAATATGACCACAAGCATTTGAAATTGTAACTGAAAAAGAAAAGAATCTTTTCCAGTTGCAATCAAGCTCCAGTTCTACTTTCCTTGGCGTCGCTCATGTCCTTGACACCTCATGAGCCACTCCAAACTCTTTGTCTGAAATGCGGAGACAAGGGGATGCAACAGGCCTGAGGGCACTTTACTTTACGACTCTCGGGCAAGTGTTAAGTGGGACAAGTAATGGGTTCTGACAATGGAATGGGGAATCATTTGAAGAAAGTCTCTGAAAACGTAGGAGTATTTCTGCTAGACGCGGAAATAATCTGTTAAGTATGTACTTATATATATTAAAGATATTACTCTTTCATTTATTTTTCTATAATAATATGTTAAAACTCGTACATCTCATAGGATTTATTGTGTTGTTAGAAGGTTTAAACACACACATCGCAGTTCCTGGAAAAGAAGGTTGATTTCTGC
Organism: Selenia dentaria; assembly: GCA_917880725.1. Lineage (NCBI taxonomy): Eukaryota > Metazoa > Arthropoda > Insecta > Lepidoptera > Geometridae > Selenia > Selenia dentaria. The sequence continues at coordinate 6,978,652 of OU862882.1, read as the reverse complement.
GAAATCTATTGTATTATTAGCCAAATATGGCGAATCGCAAGTCAAGGGGTTAAATATATGTATGGATTTATTTCGTTTTATATTCCATAATATAATAACACCATCATAAGTTGTAGGGAGTCCGTGTCTACACAGGGAAATGGTGAGGCTGGGTTCTTAGAGCCATTCTAATTCTTAACCCTAATGTTGAAGCAATGAAGCTATTAAGGAATAATAAGCAATTGTGAATACACGAGGTGTGGTGCGTCAGCGCCCCTATTTGAGGAATAATCCGGTGTCGCCCGGTTAGACCTACATGTGGAAAAAGTCCTTTCGAGGCAAATAAGCAGTTCATTGTATACCTAGTCTATTTAGCAAATTAAGTCAAATTTAAATTACTCATTAGTAGTCTTTGTAGAGGTTCGTATAGGGGGATAAACACTGAGAACCAGCTAGTCATGTTCGTGGTGTCATGACAAGTTGAAAAGATCTATTTTACATTAAAGGAAAGGGGCCAAATGCCATCCTGTCCCATACCTACATCTGTATGAAAATTAATAATACAGTCGCTTTAACCATAGGTTGGCTAGGAGTGATTGTTACGTCTACTACGCAACAAGAAGTTACATTTTAAGTTTATGCCAGAAAATAACGTACCATTGATTATTGACAAGTGAAAAATCAAAGAAGTTGTGTACATACCTACTGTACACTTGTCAGTGCTCCTATGGAAGCATTAACACTATACGATACGACAGTTAAAATCAACTGAAGTGTTAAATTCGATCCTCGGTGGTCTAGCGGTCATGGCGTCTGAAACGGTTTTTCGGAAAACGCGAGTTTGAATCCCGTCAGAGGATATGAAATTATCCTTGAAATTATAAATTTCATATTGAATCCTAAAATTGCATTTTTAAATTCGAAACCTAATTACAAAATTAACGGGTAAAACAATACAAAGTAACAATTGAAAATAGAATTTAAAGACACAGAAATAACAAAATGAACCTCTCTATAAAGCTTCAGAATCAACCTATATAACTTCCTTAACAGAATTAAGTACATAAAAAGTACCTAATATCGCTGAAGTTCCCTAAGAAGCCATTGACCTACTTCCCCAAAAATGTTGTAAACTTAATTGCTCTTTAGTCCCGAAATCCGATAATTGGCTGCGAACTTCCACTGTTCAACGCATCTGCCACTTCGGGTATCCCAGAAGAAAGCGTCATTCGAAGGTAAACTTTAATCTGTAACATGGGGCATGCACTCAAAAATATAGTTTTTATCATTATTTTGTCTTTTGAACTTCAGCGGAAGTATAGTCGAAATACCCTTCTAGTACATAGATAGTAAAGTATCTTCGACTATATCTACCGAGAAAGGTAAACCGTCAAAATAATAATAAAAATATGTAATACTTACTAAAGTTTTAATTCAGTTAATGTAGTTTTAATTTTAGTTCGAAAAAACTTATCACTACATATAATAAAACTGTAAAGGTCGAATTTCCGAACAATGAACAAAAAATACTAAAAACTGAGTCAGAGGGATGTAAGGAGTGAAATCGAACTAATTTTATTATTTATTTTTTGTTTGTCTGTTTGTACGGGCTAATCTCCGAAACGACTGGACCGATTTAAATGAAATTTTGTATGGTGGTTGCTTATACACCTGGTCAACATATAGGATACTTTTGATCCCGGTAAATTAAAGAGTTCCCGTGGGATAGTTAAAAAACTGTAATTAACCGTGTCCACCCGAGCGAAGCCGATGGTGGGTCAAGTGGTATAAAATAAAGTGCTAACAATTAAACCCATAATCGGAATGATACGGTTCAGTCATCACTAGTTCTATCTGTCAATACCCGAGTAACCTGATGAACATACTGAGAACTGATGACTATACCTCTTCCGCCAATCCGCACTGGGGCCGCGTGTTTGATTATGATCAATACTTCTCTCTCTCTCAGCTCTTTGTTACAGGAAGTATAACCACTGACTTGTGAATGGCTGATTCATTCAATCATTTTGGCAGTTGATTTCTTATAAGTTGTAAGCATTTACTAAGGAAGGATGATTGGAAATGTCGCTCATAAGGAGGTGAAGCGAAGCCGTCAGCGGATCCGCTAGTTATATATGTTCATGTGCTCGAAGGCCTCCATCAAGTTTCCCAACGGGTAGGTCTTAAGATGAACATGGATAAGACGAAAATTATGTCTAATGCCCATGTTGTACTTATCCCAATATCAGTTAGGAACTCAGTTCTCGAAGTTGTTGACGAGTACATCTACCTGGGACAGTCAAACTAGGCGGGTCCAATTTCGAGAAAGAGGTCAATCGTCGAATCCGACTCGGCTGGGCAGCGTTCCGGAAACATCGCGAAGTCTTCTCGTCCAAATTACCTCAGTGCCTCAAGACAGGAGTCTTCGACCAATGGGTGTTACCAGTGATGACTTATGGCACTGAAACGTGGTCTCTTACTATGTGCCTCATAGATAAGCTCAAAGTCGCACAACGAGCTATGGAGAGGGCTATGCTCGGGGTTTCTCTACGTGATCGAATCAGAAATGAGGAGATCCGTAGAAGAACGAAAGTCACCGACATAGCTCAGAAGATTAGCCAGTTGAAGTGGCAGTGCACTGCCACTTCAATTCAATAGCACGCAGAACAGATGGCCGATGGGGCCGAATGGTTCTGGAGTGGAGACCACGGACCGGCAAGCGCAGCGTAGGTCGTCCACCGACACGGTGGACAGACGACCTGAGAAAGGTCGCAGGACGACGTTGGATGCAGGCCTCTTCCAACCGGTCCTTTTGGAAAATCATGGGGGAGGACTATGTTCAGCAGTGGACGTCCTACGGCTGAGATGATGATGATGATGATGATGTGTATAACATGCATTTTTATGTCTCTGGCAAAATTATTTAAGTCTATGACACCTATATCTCGTCCGTTTACAAAGGGCCGGCATATAGAAATGAAGAAATGAATTTAGATAAATTGTTAAGTCTTTTTTAACCAACTTCTAAAAAGAAGGTTTCTCAATTCATCCCTATACTTTTTATGCGTGTTCGCGTCGTTTATGAACCGATTTTGATGATTATTTTTTTGTTGGTAGAGTAAACTTCCGAGGTGGTGCCATTTAAATTTCATCAAATTCGGTCCAGTAGCTTTTGAGTTCCACTCCAATAACTGAAAAGTGTTTCGCCTATTTTGATGTTTAGATGATATCATCATTGATGGTGAATGACAATCGCTCCCGTAAGTAACAAGACTCACTAAAAAGGGTGAAAAACAATGGAATTCATTAAAAAAAATTAAACATAATGCTACTTTGTATGTCTAAGGACTTTAATAAATATCGAAACATTAGATAATTTATTGATTCAGGCGTTACTTTGCGGAAATCCATTATCAAAAAAACGATATTAAAAAATATTCACTTCCGCTGAAAATTTTTCAGCGGAAGTGTCACAAAATATTTTTTAATATCGTTTTTTTTTATCGAAACATTACATGAGGAACCCTTATTTAACCTGCAGCTGTGAAATACATTCATTTCGCCATTCTGCAATATGCCGGCTCTTTGTAAAAGAACGAGTTATGCAATGTGCCTGCGACATACACACATCAAAAAAGTTTGTGATCACTAGCATAAGCTGATTATATTTTTAAATTGAACTTAATCAAGAATTTATTAATAAAAGGTTTATATTCAATATGGTATAACTCCTTCCCTGGCTCGAACACGCGGTCATCCTCCTGGGCATGCTGATAATCAAGATATCCAGCATACTTGGGGTAACCTGTCCCATTCTTGAATAGCGGCTTCCCTGAGCTCTGGCACTGTCTGGGGACGTGGCTGACGGTTCCAAACAGCTCGTTTAAGAACATCCCACGCGGGCTCTATTGGGTTTAAGTCAGGCATGCCGGCAGGCCAGTCAAATTCAAATTCAAATTATAATATATTTATTGCATATCACATAACTAAACGGTTGATACATTATTTTTATATTATTAATAATACATTATTATTGATACATAGTCTAACCTTTTATGTCGTATTCTCGGAGAGCAGCATTGACTCGTTGAGCTCGATGGGCGGGTGCATTATCATCGACCAGTACAAAGTAGTACCCATGGTTTACTCGGAATGGTCTGACAATTCCATCAATAGCAACTGTTCTATACATGTCTGCTGTTATGAAGCCTCGGTACGCCGATGATCATATAATCTACCGTAACAATAAAGATTTAGATTTTTCAAGCGATCGCAAATTTTTTTTTGATGCGGTTTATACACTGTGACAGAAGTAAAGCCACTTACGGCTTTAATGCATTCTTTTATGTTGATTGATGGTGTTGCTGAGACTGTCCGATGTAAATCGAGTTTTCCGATTCGCCATTTGTCTTTGTCGGATAATGCGAAACGAGTTCCCGGTGAACACTCGATGTTTTGTGCTAAAAGAAGAGTTTTCAAAGTTTCAGTGCTTTAGTAGGTCAAACTTATTTTTAACCTTCTTCCAAAAAAGTTCAAGCGATGGCTTATTTTTGAGTTTTAATGTACCTAATATCGTATAACATACTTAACGCAGCACTTTTGGGAAAACTATTTTCGAATATTTATGTCCTGTCGAAGCAATGACTTGTTTTTTCTTTTGTTCTTTTACTTGTCGAAATATTGAACTTGTCGAAATTTAGAGGTGCTCCCAACTTTTTAGTAGATCATTAGATTTTTAAGCTTTTCTTCGATAGGTTTAATAACTCCAAATTTGTGCCATTTCGTTACCTTCGGATACTCTTGTACTTGTCGAAGTATTAATTTTGTCTACATTTAGAGGTGCACCCAACTTTTTTATAGATTTTTATGATTTGGTTCGATAGGTTATAACTCCAAGTTGGCTGTTTCGTTACCTTCGGATAAAAAGTTTTGTGCCATAGTGAATAATAGAAAAAGAACGTGCTCTGAAACTCTAAAAAAAGATACGAGCTTTTTTTTTCTTCATTGTAATCTTGGTATTAGAATCTGAGGTAGTAATGATTTGAATGTGCGATTCCGACTCTCACTTGGCCGGTTTTTGCTGTACTCTATCAGCTCTCATCTGAGTAGGTTTTTACCTTTCATATTTATACACATAATATGTAATTCTTAACATAATACGTTCTTCGAGCTTCCTTTGGCCCTACATTCATCCACTTTCTTATGTTGTTCTAAATGTTTGATTTCATTTCATTTTATTTTTCACGTCACGACAACACTCCGCCGAAAAAGGGCTTAAAATTCAGCAATTCAGTACAAATTGGTGTATGTGTGTACAAATTCATCTGGGGCTGCTAATGAGAGGACCGACCCGACACCCGACCCTCCCCTACAATTGTGGAACAACAAAGCCGGTGTAAATGAACGCGGACCTCACAGTGAAAATGAAATGCAACTTGAAAATCTAATTAAAGTGTTAAATTGATACTTATAGATGATGACACTAAAGTTGTTTATTTATTGACGAGAGCTGTGTTGATGGATGGATACGGAGAGTAAGTTAGTGATCTCAATATGTCCGATAGCAAGTCAGTCAGAGAGTATTTGTGTAAGTCAGATAACATAGCTGGAATTTTGAAATAACTACATTTGTAGCGTAAACATAGTTTCATATTCGTGTAACTTTTAACCTTTCTAGTTTCGTGTTTCAATGTTTAAACTTACAAAGACGATTTGACTTAAGAATATTATTGCGTTTTCTGTTGTGATGATGGAGCTACAGACCACATACAGGCCTAAGTAAACCCTTTCAAGTTGATTCTAATACTAAATCTAGAAGTACTCGTAGTATCTCGTCCTCACAGACACGGCTTCGGCACGGATTGTCGTAAGAAGCGGGTTCGAATTTCATCCTAGGATGTGTATTTTTCTCTTAAATTAAATTGCAAGTCATATAAATAATCATATTGATTTATTATTAGCTGCGCCCCGCGGTTACACTCGCGTGGGGTGATGATGATGATGATGAAAAGTATCCTACATGTTAATCCGCGCTTCATCTACCTTCATACCAAATTTAATCAAAGCACTTCAAAATTTCGCCTTTATACTAAATACCTAGTATTGTGATATGTTCATGTGAGCGTCATTGACTCCTTGAGTTTTTGACTTTGATTCATGCTAAGCCCAGCCGTGCTGTACAATACAAAATTGCATGAATTTAGATAATTTCCTTGGCCGCAGCTGCATTTCCATTTTAATATGTTTGGGTTTCAATTTCCTATATTGTTTCTAGTCGTCGCGTTTGTGCACCTGCGCTCTGACTGTTTCTCTATTTCCTGATCGCGTGGTGGCTCGGAAGTTTTCCCTTGTTCTAGCCGGTATAACTTCAATTGGTTCGCGAGTTTGATACGTTTATGCATTTGTGATCAGATAGCCTTTGAGTTTTGTGTTTCTATTTGAAACTTGTAACTTTTACAGTCGTATGAACCGGCAGTGATTGTCGGCATAAAGAGCATATAGCATCAATACAGCCTTATTATGTCGGGGATATGTTGTGCGGCTGAGTAGTTTCTATGACCACTTCGTGCCTCTGTCATCCGTCTAGCTCCATTAAACCATAATATTGTATCGTCACCGAAGGAAAATCGGTATGCAAAGTTGAGATGCCACGCACCTAAAAAAACAAAGCATTTTGAACAAAGACAGATAAGGCAACTAAAGTAAAAGCCTGTAATAATCCTTTATTCCAACACTTAAATAATTTATTTAACACTGCTTCAAGCTATATGAACCTCGGAACTGTTTAAATACCTCGTCATCGATTCACAAATTGAATTTCCACAATTCAATATACCGCGATCCTCGCAGACTTCGCTCCAATAAATATGCAATGAACCGTGGGCAGAGACGATCAATCCACGCCACTGGGAAGTGCAAACTGTTTATCATAATACCTTCGGTACATGAAATATATCGTTTTGCGGACGGGTGTAGCCCAGTGTAGCCTGTTGGATGTACTCCACGTTGGGTCTTGCGTTATGGTTCTCTTGGGGTTTAAAATTATTTTTTGGTGAACTATTAATCTGTGTCAAAGTGGCCCTGTTGGGTCAGGAAGTACCACGCCTTGCCAGTTATTCAACCGTAAAGCAGTAGTGTGCAAACACTACCGTTTCATTGATGGGCATTGTTCCCAGCAAAATGATGCAGGGCAAAAGATTTAACTTCTCAGAGTGCTGAGCGCAGTGCATTGCCATGCAGGGTTTTGCTTGTTGTACTTAGTTTAAAATTCTGAAAGGCACTGTTTAGTGCTATTGGCAAGCGTGACGCTTAAAATAAGGCAATCGACTTGATGGTCTCGTACCGACGTACACATAAAAAAGCCTAGTATAATAATGCTTAATATAATAATAAGTCTGCCATTAAATAGAAGACAAACATGCTTGGAATACTCCACTTCTGGCAAGTTGTCATCTGCCACCCATTAAATTCAAATTAATATATATTTATTTCAGGCAAATAAACCCATAAAGCGTACAAATAATAATACAATAAAATATATCGTGAGTAAAGTCCAAAATACAAAAATGCTCAATAAATTTTGTGCACAGCAAATTACAATATTATTTTATAAGTATGTATAATAAATAAATGTAATATTAGTAATACTCAAGTAGAAGCATGCTTGAAGCGCTCGTAGCGGAGCTCGACTTGGCGATCTTAACCGATCAACAAGTTAAGCGGTCAGGACTTGGATGGGTGACCGCTAGTGTCAAAGTCAAAGTCAAAATCATTTATTCAATTTAGGCATCAAATACGCACTTATGAACGTCAATTTTTCATTATAATGTACTTTAAAGACTACCGCCGCGTTCCAAAATATATAGAGCCTACCGAGAAGAAGCGGCAAGAAACTCGGGGCCATTCTTTTTACATAGATGTTTTTACAATATTTTTACTTAGGTACTACAGATATTAGCTCCAGTGTGTTGCCTTACAAAAGAGAACATAATAATGGTATCAGTAGGGCAAGACACGCTACACTTTGACATCTTAGTACACGAGTAGATAGATCCTGGAGTGATCAGTCCCACGCTGTTTTATCCTCCAAGTAATCCGAAATTTTGTAATAACCTTTTTGACAGAGTTTAGTTTTAATAGTAATTTTAAACTTATTAATAGGCAAATCTCGGATAACATTGGGAACTTTATTATAGAATCGTATACATTGTCCCATAAAAGAATGACTTATTCTGTGGAGACGCGTTACATGTACGGATAGCTTGTGCTTATTTCGCGTGTTGATGGAATGAGCATCACTTCTTTTATCAAAACTGCTAATGTTTTTCTTTACATACATTAGATTTTCATAGATAAACTGATCATTATTCAACTGAGCGCTTCCGTCCTTCGGAGGGCACGTTAAGCCGTCGGTCCCGATTGTTTGTCTTAGGACAACAGTCGTTAGGCTAAGTTGAAGGCGTTCGGATGGGCCCGAAAGCTTCGACATAGTTTGGCCACTAACCTATTCACAAATCCGCATTGGGCCCGCGTGGTGGATTATGGGCCATAATCCACCACGCGGGCAAACCTACGCGGCAATCCGTAAATTATGGCCGAACTTCTCTCTCTGAGAGGAAGGCTCGAGTTCCAGCAGTGGAAACAAAATGGGCTGATTATGAAGTAGAAGCCCCAAGTTTCTTGCCGCTTCTTCTCGGTAGGCTCTATATATTTCCGAACGCGGCGGTAGCGTCTTTAGAGTACATTATAATGAGTAATTGACGTTCACAAGTGCGTCTTTGCTGCCTAAATTGAATAAATGATTTTTCTTTTTTGACTTTTTACTTAAGATCTAGTGTTCACAGCGGAAAGTAGGTACATCCTATTGGCATATGAAAGCACAGTTTTGTGATACATAGCTAAGATCTTAAAATTATTTTGTAACTATACACGTATACATTATTTACATGTTTCTACTTCTTTCTTCTATTTGCATTTTACGTACAAAACTAGAGAAAAAGAACCATATTTTTTATAATAAGAAAAAGAGTTAGGTACATAAAACTACGAGTACATACTTAGCCTACCTGTTGGTAAGTCACATCAAACCAATTTTTGGAAATGAGAGTGCGAAATTTGTTTGGCGATGAGTTAAATAGGTCAAATTCTAGTATTTCATCTGAGTGATTTATTTAATTGGCTGACCTTCCTTATAAAAATGAGTTTTATACTTAAAATATACTTAACATACCTATTAGTTAGTTGTGTTTTTTATGTTATATGCATACATTATTGAGGTAGCCATGTTCGTAAAACGCAACCCTGAAATATTTGAATTTATTCCTGCTGGTACTCGACGGGCAGGGACCTGCGACATTGCTCAGGGAGTAAACTATTCATGCGCAAGAGTGTGTTCTGCATCGCACACAAGATATATAATACCATTCCAAAAAGAATTAGATGTGTTGAAAGTGTTGTTTTGTTTAAAAACGTTCTTAACAAATTTCTTGTAGACAAAACATATTATATACAATTGGGGAATTTTTAGAAGATAAGAATCTTACATGACATTGTACATAACGTTTTTACTCCATACTGGATTATGACATAATTGCTACAATTTTTAAAATTTAAATTAAAATGATGTTTATATGTATTAATCTTGCATGTTTCGTATTAATTTTATTATTATTCTTTGTAAACATCTTGTATGCTTATGAAGCGGATCTAGTGAAATTATTTAATTTAACATCACATGTATATGTACTACCTAGATCCACAAGGTTTAAATAAATGATTGATTGTTTGATTGATTGATGCAACGCGTCCAAGTTCGGAGCGCACGCCATGAAGCAGAAACATGGCATACCTACTCGTATAGTAAGGATATTTTAAGAGTGTACGTACTTTAAGTTGTGTAACGATGTGGTATTTTATGGGTCACTCAAACGATGTATTAAGATAAAGTTTTATTTAATAATAAGTACAGACAAAATGCAAAGCAATGACAAGTGACGAAGTATCTTATGCAGTGTAGGATTACCACAGAGTATATAGTATGCTAACATTTTTTACAACTAATTGAGCGGCACAGATAAGTAAGTGTTTATACATTATGATCTATTCTCAACATCTTCCTTTTTTATACAAACTCAAAATAAATGAATATCTGACTCAGCTTAAAAGTTATTAACAGACAAAAGTATAAATTACTTATGTTTATATAAACATTGACTTCTAACAATTGATCTAATAATGAAGCTTAGCCTACAGTTTTCAAATGACATGATATGATATATAATTAACAAAATGGTATTACTCAGTAACAAATTTAAGAGCTTTATATTATTCTCATCGCAACAGTAAGGTACAACAATATTTTAAAGTTATTATGTTTCACTTCTTTTAAATAACATTACTTACTCTATCTGAAATCGTTTAGTTGATTTAACCAGTCTACCAGTTTGTGTTCTAAATTCTGATTTGTCAATTCTAGGACTCTCCATTCTCTTCCCTTGTAGATTTTTATCTTTTTTATTATCCTTCACAGGTACACTAATCTTAATTTCAGAACTCTGCTGTTCTCCTTCCTTGTCTACATTACTGACAGGTTTCAATATATGTTGGCGGTTCCTGCGGTAATTCGAACCATCTGGAGACTCGATTATAAAAGATCTCGGCTCTTCACATTTATTTAGTATTTTACCTGGCATCCATCTAGAATCTGGGCTCTTTTTATACAGTATAGTATCGCCTTTTTGTAGTGGAGGTAAAATTTTAGCTTTTTTATCATAATAAAATTTTTGTTTATTTAAATTTTGTTTTTTAATTTTAACATATTCTTGATGATTGACTACTTTTGGTTTTAAATGTTCCAAAATAACTGGCATTTGTGTTCTAAGCATACGTGACATTAGCAACTGTGATGGTGATGGCAGACTTCCTCTTGGTGTTGTTCTATACTGTAGCAATGCCAAATGGGGATCAGTACCAGATTCACTGCACTTGCTTAGAATATGTTTAACAATTTTCACACCTGACTCTATTAAACCATTGGAACGTGGTAGATGGGGACTTGATGTTGAATGTTGTATGCCCCAATCACAAAGAAAATCTTTGAATTCTTTTGAGTTATAGGGAGGACCATTATCACTCATGATCTCCACTGGAATTCCGTGACGGCTAAAAATTGGCTTAAGAGCATTTATTAGTACTTTAGCACTTGTTGTACTAACATTAGCTATTTCTATATAGTTGGAATAGTAATCTTCGACAACTACAATAGTCTGACTTTTAAATTGTAAAAAATCTATGCCAACTTTTTCCCATGGAAAAGTGGTAATTTTATGTGACATTAAAGGCTCTGGTGCATTAGCATTTCTATGAGATAAGCATATTGAACAGTTTTGCACCAAATTTTCTATATCATGCGACATTAATGGCCAATACACGATTCCTCTTGCGAAGCTTTTAGACTTTTCAATACCTTGATGTCCACTATGAATTATCTTCAATATTTCTGGTCTTAGCTCTGAAGGAATTATAAGACTGTTACCTTTTAACATGAGGTCTCCTATAGCATGTATGTCGTGACGATAATTCCAATAAGGAGAAACAAGCTGATTGACACTTGATTTACTAGCAGGCCATCCTTCTTTATAGTATTTTTTGAGAAATTGCATTGACTCGTCTTTCTTTGTAGCCTCTGCAAGCCACCGGATGCGTTCTGCTGAAATTGGTAAGTTGTTCATCAATAGGTTCACATGAACAACTACATCTTGGTCAATTTCATCTTCCTGACATTCTGGTAAGGCAGCACGGGACAAAGAATCTGCAATATACATCTTGGAGCCTGGTTTATACTCCACCCGTAAATCATAGGCTTGTACTCTCATCATAAGTCTTTGGAGACGTGTAGGGACTTCAGCTAATGGTTTTTTAAATAATGTGATAAGTGGACGGTGATCTGTTTCAACATTGACAACTTGGCCATAAATATATTGATGGAATCGTAGACAGCCAAAGACTATGGCATATAATTCCTTTTCTATCTGTGCCATTCGCTCCTGGCTAGAAGTAAGTGTTTTAGATGCGTAGCAAATAGGGTGATTATCTTGTAGCAATACTGCACCTACAGCTGACTGACTTGCATCAACTGACAAGACAACTGACTTATTGACATCATAATGAGCTAAAACTGGTGCCTGACATATTATTTCCTTGAGACGACAAAATGTTACTTCATGACATGCATTCCATTGCCATAGACTTGACTTTTTAAGAAGATTTCGAAGTGGTTCAGTTTCAGAAGCCAAATTCTTTATGAATGCACCTAGGTAGTTTAATAAACCTAAAAATCTTTGTAGATCCTTCAGACATGTTGGTGATGGCATCTCTTTGATAGCTCGCACTTTATCAGGATCAGGCAACACACCATTTTTTGAAAATATGTGGCCTAAATATTTTACTTGATTATGACCAAATGTACACTTACTTTTGTTAAACTTCAAGTTGACTTCCTGGGCCTTCTGGAGTATTCTTTGGAGATTTACATTATGTTCTTGGAGTGTAGAACCATAGACAAGAAGATCATCAGCATAGACAATAACTCCTGGTAGTACACCAAATGTTTCTGTCATGATTCGATGAAATAACTCAGGTGCACAGTTGATGCCGTAAGGTAAACGTTTGAATCTATAACGTCCGAATGGCGTGTTAAATGTACATAGCATAGAACTGGGTAAATCAAGACTCAAAGCCCAAAAACCGCTGCTTGCATCAAGCGTTGAAAAATATGCTGCTCCATGAAGCTTCGAACGAACCATATCGACAGTTGGTATTGGATAATGTGATCTGCATATAGCTTGGTTGAGGTTTCTTGGATCAAGACAGACTCTCAGTTGACCATTCTTTTTCTCGACTAATAAAAGTGAACTCACCCATGACGTCGGCTCTGTTACATTAGCTATTACATCCATACTTTCCATTATGTCCAACTCTTTCTTCAACCTGTCATGTAGTGCAAAGGGGACCTTTCGTGGCGCATCAATTTTAGGAGAAACATCCTTGTTGACAGTGATGTGACACTCACCAGGTAGACGGCCCAAACCAACAAAACAAGATTCATTATTAGACAACAGTTCATTTAACTTAATGTTATTGACATTAGACTGCTGAACATGTGACTGATTTGACTTTTGTTCTGAAGACTGCTGAATATTGAAGACACGTTTGACAAGACCAAGTTCAGAACAAGTATATCTACCAACAACTGTTGGGGATGACACATCAGCAATAATAAAATTAATAACCTTTGACATATATTGGTTATTGATATAATATGAGCATTCAATATCTTGTTGGCCTAATATTTTTATGATACTGCCACTATAAGATGTAACTTTGGCCATACAAGGTGACATTTTATTTGGAATATTTAAAGAGTTAAACATTTTCAAGGACATTACATTTGCATCACTACCTGTGTCTAGGATACAATTTATTTTAATATTATTAACTTCAAAATTAATGTTCCACTGAGAGTTCATGGAGGCACTTGACTTCAAATGTCCAATAAATAAATGATCAAACTCATTACCTTGAAATTCCTGTTCATTGTGATCGTTAACTTGAACAAAACGAACCTTTTTAGTACGACAATAAGCTTCGTAGTGACCAATAATATTACACTTTCTACACTTTGCATTAAGTGCAGGACACTTGTGACGATGAACCTGCCCACAACGACCACAGTTGTTTGAAGATTGTGACTTTGACTGCGACTTGAATGTTGACTTTTTGAAAGATGAATTATTTCCTCGCTGGACTTGTTTTGCATAGTAGACATTGGCTGCTTGACCCTTTAACTCTGATGCTTGTGACTGTGACTGAATAAGAGCTTTTGACATTGAAACGGCTTTATCAAGTGTTAAATTTTCTTCTAATAGCAACTTTTCACGGACAAAATGATATTTCTCATGTAGATTGCATATAAAAATGTCTTTGACAATTCTATCTGTCAATTGCCCAAATTCACAAGACTTGCTTTTATTCCTTAAATCAGTGATAAAATCTTCTATACTCTCACCTTCAGATTGTTTCCTTGTAAAAAATTTATTACTTTCGTAGGTTACATTCGTCTTTGGTACGAAATAATTATCGAAACATTTTATTAAGACATCGAATTGTACTGTCTCTGTGTCGAGGTCGAAGGTATTGAAGATATCAAGTGCTTTTTCACCAATAAAATGGAGGCAAACGGCCACTTTCCGATCATCGCTTTCATCACTTAACCCGCTGGCCTTTAAAAATATTGTAAAACTTTGTAACCATCTCTTCCAGTTGCTTGCCAAATTTCCTTCCAAGGATAAGGGATGTAAATTACTTGTGATGTTCAACTTACGATTTGAGGTTGGACATGGTTTTTTGTCAGTTTTTTCATCAAACAACATGGCGACGACGCGACGACGTGGTGACGCAATACTATAATTGGTTTTAATGCACTTGGATTATCCCTTTTTGACTTTGAAGTTTTCACTTCTGACACCATGTAACGATGTGGTATTTTATGGGTCACTCAAACGATGTATTAAGATAAAGTTTTATTTAATAATAAGTACAGACAAAATGCAAAGCAATGACAAGTGACGAAGTATCTTATGCAGTGTAGGATTACCACAGAGTATATAGTATGCTAACATTTTTTACAACTAATTGAGCGGCACAGATAAGTAAGTGTTTATACATTATGATCTATTCTCAACAAGTTGATGGCCATTTTTTATTATTATTATTCCTCATTGGTTATTACTAACACAGATTTAATAACAGACCCAATGTAACTGCGCGCCAAAATCCAGAGGGCTATGATACGTTCGGCTCACGTGGTGTACGTGGGATGTCTAATAAGGGGTACATGCACATAATATTGCTTGTAGGCGTACTATACCAGAAACATTGAAAATATACCGTAGTAAGTACATAACAGTGTCTTAATAGAATAGTATAGTAATACTAGCTGCTCTCCGCGGTTTCACCCGCGCGGTGATGGATGATGATGATGATGAATCTTATATAGCCTATGTTACTCAGGGTGAATGTAGCTTTCCAATGGTGAAATACTTTTTGAGCCAATTCGTTACAAACATTAAAAATCATTCCTTTTTATAGTATTAGTATACACGTAATTTGTATAATTACCAAAAAAAAATATGGGCGGTACAAAAGTGTTAATACATTGTAGATATGTAGTCAAATTTTTTTATTACTTCACAGTGAAATAATTATTAATTGTTAAAGTTTTCGAAAATTCCATGTAAATGTATGGACACCATCTTAACAAAAATACTACATGCCTATGTACAACTTATTAATGAAAACACATGATTCGCGTCAGTGAAAAAATATCTCTCTTACTCTTTCTTACACCCCCCACCCGAGCGTTCGGTGTGAAAGAGATTGTCGAGTTTCGGCTTTCGTACGTTCGTTTTCGGAAGAAACAAAGGCCGCGCGGTGGCAGGGCGGAGGGTGCGGGGTTGGTCCGGTGGCCAGGTCTTGCGAGAATGCCCGAGCGCACAGAATGTACTAACGAGCTAGGACGCGAGTTTGCCGAATGTTATGATTATGAATGATACATTTCTATGTAGGGGTGTTAAGTTTCATGCATAAACCGCGCGCATGTAGTATATCTTAATGAATAGTGGAAATGCCTAGAATAAAATTTGTAGGTGTGAATCAATCTAGACGTTTGACCAAATATTGTTGATTATGTGGGTTTTTTTTTTAAAGTAGTTTTAAATATTCTTCCCATGTATGTATTAAGTACCAGCAGCATATAGTGCTGTTTTTTTTCTGGTAATTATATAAATTACGTGTATAAATATACATCATCTATAGAAGCAGACAAGATCTTACTAACATCAAAGCATAGAATAGAACGCAGTCGGTGGCGTACATACGAGGACAAAATGCACAAATAGTAAAAGAACTGGCATTGTGTGGATATACCATAGTCATTATTATTAGCGGGCAAAAACTTAACGGATACCCTTCTCATTTGATTGCCAGTGAAGATGTGACATGAGTCAGACTAGGCCACAATGGCAACAGATTATCAATCTTGTTGGTAGTAGGGATAGTTAGCTAGGTAAGGCCAATGACGTGACGACATTCTGTGTGTTACCACACACACATAGCCATGCACTGAATACTCCAGCCTGAAGTATGATTCCAACCAGCGACGTCCCAATGAGAACCAATCCTCACTTACCAGATAACAGTTGATTAGTTCGTGTTCTAAAATGACTAACAATCATAATTTTCCACAGAACTAAAACAAATCGAATTTCGGATATTGTAAAATTGAAGCTCGCGTCGTCGCTTATGAGATGTTTTTCGCTAGCAAAGTAGATAAATCTGCAAGACAACATTTTGCGATAGTCGCAAATCTTACTAAATGATGCAGTAAACACGTCTTTATTGTTTCGTCATTTTTGGTTCGCACGTGATTTTATAACGCGCGGGATATCTCTTTGGCTTCTTTCATGCGCAAATATTTATATAATACCTTTAAAAACAAGCAATTATTATATATAATGTGAATCGCGGAAACTGCTCCAACGATTTTCATGAAATCTAGTATGCAGAGCTACTCCTACAATATCATTATGGCAGCTAGGGCCATCAGCTTAAACAACAAATAAACTGTTTTAACGACACAGCAACACTAAAGCTACAGCTACTTGACAATAGATGGCGTTGTTAAAGTAACACTAAAGGCGGATATACACAGACTGCTCGAGCAGTTAGCCAGTGATCAACATACGCAGACCGCTCTTGCAGTCATAAGTAACAGCTTGAAGCTGCCATTAATAACTGCTGGAGCAGTTCAGAGAGCAGTCGACAACTCGAGCAGTCAGTATATCCTTGGCGACTGCCTGACCGCCAACCTCCCGAAGCATTTGCAACTGCTCGAGCGGTTTAAAATATGTGTGTTAGTAGAAGACTATACTTTACTGTGCAGTCGCAGCTTGAAGCAGTCCATGCTGACTGCTTCTAGCTGCCGTGTATCTGGGGCCTTAAATTTTGCCGTAAACTTATTGATGTAACAACACCAATGCGTTAACTTGTTGACTTTATATGTATACGAGCAGGTACGATCTTGCTTCATGGCGATTCATATTCAAGGCGCGAAGTATACAAGACTACAATATGGTCCTTATTTTATACCACTTAGACACTACATTTCAATTTCCTTAGAAAAGGACACAATTCGTAAATCCGGATTATTCTAAATTATGATATGGCAATCTGCATCCATCCTCACGTTTGGCAACCCCAATCTCGGAATATTAAGACAAAGGTGGCAGATACGTGCCTCGCTCGCAGTTATGATGTGACAATTTATTATTGAGCCCGGAAGGCAACCGAATTGAAAGTTATATGGGAACTGACTAGCTGTTGCTCGTGACAGTTCGCGTGGACCGCACACAAACCTAAATTATATTCTCCAACTAAATCGGTATATATAAGTTGTAGCAACACTACGTGATGTAATACTAAAGATCCTGTGTATGTTTTTCCTCTTTTTACACCGCAACGACTGAACGGATTTCATTCCGCATGTATCTTCATTGTTTATAAAATGGAACGATTTTACTTGAAAATGTTACAGGATGTAATACATTTTCAGCACAGAATGCGGTGATGCGGGGCGCGGCTTAGGTTTAGATTATAAAACATGGAGATTGCGGTTAGTTTTTTTTTATAAGTACGTTATAATAAGTTAAGCCTGCACGTAAAATATTAACTTGCGGAAACAAATCGTTTCCTAGAAATAATTAAATGAATATGTACATAGTTTCGTACTTTCCATTGACGTCCGTCGAGTTGGGGGTTGATATTTCTTTTACAGAAAGGTTACATTATTAAAAGCACACATGCAAAGTTTCAACATGCGAACGAGTAGTTTTTGAGAAAAAAATTATTGGATATCAATTATTTTTGCAATAATTGTCAATCCATACCACAGATTATATAGAACTAGTCATTGAACATTTCGTTTTACAGTTTTTCGTTGGAATACATGAAATGAAATGAAATCTTGTCTTCTTGTAGACTTTGACAAATGCAGTGTCAAAATGCGTGCAAAGAAACGATAGCTGCAATTGTGTTCATTGCTTTGGCAGAACATTCAACAATTGTACATTCGACAATAATTACTCCCACAGAACGTAGCGAAGTATCTAGTCAGAGCAAAGTCGCGACGACGAGCGAAGCGAGGAGGAGCGATAGGTTGCACGGTGCACCACAAAACGCGCGAGCCGAGCGAGCGCAGCGAGCGTGCCGCGGAAACGGCCGCTGAAGCGCCAGAACTATGCTAACCTCGATATATAACGCAGCACTTATGGGATAAGATTCTTGTCGAATACATGTCCTGTCAAACCAATAATAAAGATCAAATAATAATGAAACTAGAAGCGCTCGTAGCGGACCTTGACTTGGCGATCTTAACCGATCAACAAGTTAAGCAACATTTGCTACGGTCTGGACTTGGATGGGTGACCGTTAGTACATATAATATTCATCATCATCATCATCATCTCAGCCGTAGGACGTCCACTGTTGAACATATGCCTCCCCCATGATTTTCTAAAAGGACCGGTCTGAAGCGGCCTGCATCCAACGTCGTCCTGCGACCTTTATCAGGTCGTCTGTCCACGGTGTCGGTGGACGACCTACGCTGCGCTTGCCGGTCCGTGGTCTCCACTCCAGAACCTTTCGGCCTCATCGGTCATCTGTTCTGCGGGCTATGTGCCCTGCCCATTGCCACTTCAACTGGCTAAACTTCTGGGCTATGTCGGTGACTTTCGATCGTCTACAGATCTCCTCATTTCTGATTCGATCACGTAGAGAAACCCCGAGCATAGCCCTCTCCTCGCTCGTTGTGCGACTTTGAGCTTAGTTATGAGGCCCATAGTAAAAGAGCATATAATATTTGTTGTCAAATATTTATGCGTGCGTTCAGAATTTTATTTTTGTATAGAGTAGGCAAGGAATGACTTACTATATTAAAAAAAAACGTCAAATCTATTGGTCTCACTGAATCATTCCAGATAGTCAGAACACAGGCAGAAACAAAATTTAAATATATTTATATATATATATTGAGACATACAAGACATTAATAGACTGTCAGGCGGTACGAAGTTCGCCGGGTCAACTAGTTATAATATACATATAACTAACCTACCTACTGATTATTTTCAAAACACTTTGCCTCCGCTACTTCCGAAGGAATTAATTTTTGACTTGGCGCGCGCCGAAACACAAAGGAATTACTGTACACAAAGTCGAGATATTGATTTCTATGTATAATAATTACAAAAATCTAATTCTATAATGAACTATACTATAGTGAGTTTACATAATATTTATTCATTAGTAAACAAGCGGCTTTTGACTCCAAAAACCGCCGTTACGTCTAGTATTCGGGGCTTCGGGCTCTAATGACCAAAGACATTAGACACACCTACCTCTAAATTCATTCCATTTTCATTTCAATGAATAATACTACGGTGATTATATGCTATCTCTGTGGCTTATTCTTCAAAAGTTACAAGCGTAAAAGCTAGTCACTTCCAGTGTAATAGGTATTTTGCCTAAATCAACTATTTCTAAATAGGGGTAGGTTATATGTTATAGACACAAACAACTATAGAATATTTTAAAGAAGAACTATGTAGCGCTCCCAACGGAGCTTGATTTGACGATCTTAACCGATCAACAAGTAAAGCAACGCTTGCTGCGGTCATGAGTTGGATGGGTGACCGCTATTGGCATTATTCAACTGAGAGCTTCCGTGCTCTGGGGGGCACGTTAAGCCGTCGGTCCCGGTTGTTTTTGTCTTAGAACAACAGTCAGATTTGTCATTGACAGGTTGGCCATTAGCCTATTAACCAGGCCACACTGGGCCAGCGTGCTGGATTATAACCCAACTCCTCTCTCTGAGAGAAAGTCCTCTCAAGTCCCACCAGTGGGAACATAATATATTGATTATATATATATACACAAACTGAATGAAATATATTCGCGAACTAAAACATTTTACATGATATCAAATCAAATTATTTATTTATCAGAATACACATTTACATTTTCTGATGTTATAAATATTTGTATTGGACCTGCAAGGAGGCGTACGTAATATTATTATTTTAAATACGTAATAATTTAAAATAATAACTATAATTTTCTCATACTTATATAGATTAGACTTATATAGATATAATAGATTAGAAATTCAGATATTATTTCATGATATAAAAACAATGACACTATACTTTAAATGTACTCGTAATATAAAGGTGAAAGCTTGTGAGTGTGTTTATATGTTAGTTACTTCTTCACGCTTAACGGCTGGACCAATGTTGATGATTTGGTATAGAGCAAGATGAAGCGCTGAATTAACACAGGATACAGAACACTCTCGCCTGATGGAAAGCGGAGATGGAATCAAGAAGCGATACCATTAGTGCAGCCGTAAGCTGCACTAATCGCCACCCCTATGATGACATGAGGGATGATTTTTCACGCCTCGTTTGAAAGACCCAGGGTCATAGCTGCAGGGAAATACGTACGCAGAGCATTCCACAATTTACTTAGGTAAACGGTAGAGGTAAGACAAAGGAGGCAATATTTTTGTTTTGGTTTGAAATGGTGAGGAAAGAATGAGAAGAAAAAGCTCTCCACTGAGAAATTATGCTCGGAACAAATCCATGTCCACCAGGTAACCCATCAGGTAAGTTCCCAGTGTAAGATGAAAGCGAATTCAGGTCTTGAAAATACCGGTTCACCAATTGTAAAACCTTGCAGTGTTCACTGGAGAGCAATACGATAAACTGTGCATAGTTTAGTTCGATAAAGTAATTATTGTAAAATGTTGTCAAAGGTTATATTGTACTCGTAGTGTGTTAGTATTGTGAACTATGTCACCTAGTGATTCAAGTGTCATTTCAGTGAATAATTGACATTTGAATTTGTCTCGAATTCTGCCGCGCGATTCTCTAAGAGCAAACCTAGTTGCATATTTGACAACATCCGCGAAACAAATGACGATATGACAAGAAACGTTGGATAAACAACCTTATGTACAAAGGCGATATCTCAAAGGATTTGACATCCGTGAGCTCGTCGATCATCATTAGAAATTTGCACGGCTGAGCTCGAACCAATATTTTTAAATTATGAAGCTAAGTTTCAACAATTCTCAAACAACTCTAATGCATACCTACGGAGGTTTATCATAATTAATCCTACTTATTACAAAACTGATAAAAAGCTTCTGTAGGCCAGTCCACTCATAAAATATAACTTACAAAAAACAATTTGAAAGTACAAAAAAGGTATGCAAACAAAAAGGTAGCAGCTTTAAGTATTTTGTCTAATTAAAAGTTTGCTAAATGCGCCTATACAAAGAAAGGCGCTATTTGTTTAATATTTTTTGTATAATTTCTTATTAACATAACGGCTTTTGGAGCGGTTCGCATTAAAATATCTTTGAACATTTGCTGAGTCGATTGCGCATTTTACTGAAGGTGATAAAGATGGTGTTTTGATACTATTAGAGGTTTGATTGAAAAATTACTACTTACGTAGTTTTTAGTTAGTTACAAGAAGACAAAAGAAAAGATACTTAATGATGTCACTTATAATTCAAGAATAGAAAGCTACTTCTAATGTGTATCGTGTGTTGTAGGTATCTATTTCCTTTTCAAAATAATCTTGCGTATTAGCAATATTTCCCGTAATGATATGCTATGGTGTGGCGTAAGATGTAGCACACATAACTAGAAGAAACGTAATATTCAGACGCGCTCGTATCCTGATAATAGTAAAAAGCAGAAAGTTTAAACATCTAGTGTCATAAAACAGATTGATAATATAGTATGAAAAAATTACTTAGGTTAGAAATGGAACAGTCAAAGAGTAATAACCGAACAGAATTCATAAATATTACTCGCTCACTGCAGAAAAAAATCCTGAATAAGTCCATAAAAATAAACTTTCACGTCCAAACTCTTAGAATTTTCAGCGATAACACTATATTTTTTTCTAGGTAATACATAGCGAACATATAGTACTAAATTAGTAACCAGCACTTTTTCAATCGTGTTAGTATATATCGAAATATATTAAGAAAACGTACAAAATTCATGCATTTTCGCATTACATCGTCTAATATAACAAGCGATTTTCAACCTTACGTAAAGCATCGTAAATTATTTTGAAATTGGGGTTGGACCGCGCTTTCACTCCCAATTATAATACTTCAAGATTGTATCTATCATAAAATAGTCTCATGCCATGAATCCCTATACTTGTCGGTGTATACTATTTTACGCACTAAGCTGTTTTGCGTCTATCGTATTTTACATATCAATTAGCTGATGCCAGCGACTTTCGTTTGCGCAGGATTAGTACTTCAAATAGCTTATTATCTTCTTCAAAGCCTATCTTTATAACAAAATGTCATAAAATATTTCCATGGTTATATGAGTAAATTTAATTACTTAGTAAATAAATCAGTAAACACTAATATTAAAATACAGTACCTACGTACATACAAATATAAAATAAATCACCATGGAAAAAAACTGACATTATTTTTCATCACCGTTGACGGTATTTGTGTTACATTTCACCACCCGTTGATGGTGGCCGAGTACGTCTAGTGTATCGAGCTGTCAAAATGACAGCGTGCTTTTGACGCTATCAAAAACTGACACAAACTTTGACAGAACTGTCATCATTACGTTGGTGACGTAGGCGGAGATCTTATTATTTTGTCTATGCTGTGCCCAAGGATATTACGCTTTTTCACCCGCGTGGTGATGGTGAAAAGTATCCTAGGTGTCATCCACCGCCTCATCTACCTCCATACCAAATTTCATCAAAATTGGCCCCGCCGTTTGAGCGTGAAAGAGTAACAAACATCCATATATGCATACTCACAACTTTCGCTTTTATAATATTAGTAGTATATTTAAGACCCGATTATCTCAGTTGGTAGGACATCATATCCACTCTGCTAAAGTTCAAATCCTACGATTTCTGTAATACATCTTGTGCATACTACGTGTACTAAAAACACCCACCTTCTGAAGTGTAGGTACCTAACACCAATTCTATTTGTCATCGTCTACATATAAAGTGTGACCTAGCGACTGTACCAAGTCGGAACCCCGAATCCATGTTGACAGTGAGCCATTGTCGACCGTGATGGATAGATCCAGCCTTTCCCTATTTATACTGGAGAGATTGAGGAAATAATGTGTGCCTTTTGAAGATCATTACTCTGCAAATTTGAGACATATAACGGTTGCGTTAGGAAAGTTCTGATGCCATAGCACAAACAATTTGCGAAACAGTATTCGTATCGTAAGCGTCAATGCGTCACGCTTCCGTGTACAAACAGTTGCCCTAGATACATGACAGTTTGCACTGTCTCACGCGAACGACACGTTACGTTACACTTACGTAGTCATTCGTGCTAGGCCCACAGAAGCATAGCTGTTTACGCATGTCACTTATCAATTAAGGCTACTTCAAAGTTTTAATGGAGAATAATATAATTGTAATTTGATTTCACCTCTGCATCTCATAAACGATCTAGCGAAAAGTTCTTAGAGGGTTTGTACGTAGAGCCTGTAAAATTGTGATTTTGCTTCTGACGTCAGTTTCTATGTTTTAGTGGACTTAGAGTCGTATTCCAAAAGTACCCTCAGTAGAGAACCCACGATTGACTAAAGATCAGGTAAAATTTTGTACCTAAATGGCATTTAAGTACTTACTTACTTACGTTTCTGAAATACCGGCTTAAGAATCAACCACAAGGTTATTCGGTGTTTCTAATTTACTACAAATAAGAAACAAAACGTTGCAATTACGACTCGGGGCTTTTTGACACGTTTTATGGGAGACAAATGTCAAAAAAATAACAACCAGTTAGTAAAATGATTCAAGAAACAGATTAAATTTAAGAAACCCGGTTGAGATAAAAAGATCCAATTGTAAATTTTCAGAGTTCATATATAAGGTATATTAGAGATTTATTTAAATGCATTTGCGCTATTGGCTAGTATTCAAGTACTACGAGATAAATAAAGTAGATCGTAGATAAAGTTGTATCTGGATTTGCACGCACAATTACAGAATACCCGACGTTTAAAATAGAATAGAACAGTTTTAATTGCGACTGAAAATTAAATACAACATACATACATACATTGAACTAACAAACAGATAATAAACTATATTATGAAGTTTTCAGACACAAACCTACCAATACTCAGCATAATGCCGGTTGTTGCCAACCAGCGCTGGTCTTCCGTATAGACCGGCAAGTGACGTCACACACGACTACAACACAAGTACACGAATTACACACATTTTTAAAGTCTTGGAAACAGCATTATACATATACTATACATTTATAATAAAAGAAAAGGGCTACGGAAAAATTTACAACTAACAACATAATAAACAATTTGAAAAAGAAACGGAGCTCAACTATAATCTGAAAATTAAATTCTAAGTACAAACGTTCTATCTATCTATAGCGGCGTGTTCATATCCATTTCTGGATGTAGGCCTCCTCCAATCTCTACGGTCTTGAGCTTTTATCATCCAATCACGCAGGTCGTGATTGGATGATAAAAGCTCTGCGAAAACATAGACTTCGGCCTCCTTATGATTGTAGAAGAGCGAAATGCTCGTAGGAATCTTCAAATGATAGAAGGACGTATTGTGGAATGCAAACAAATCGTAATAATCGACATACTGTCGACAACTTGACGATGGTATAAGTGGTCGATACTTGCTAGAGCCCGATAATATTCTTTAAATTTATCGATCTTAGCGATTCGACAAATTTAACGACTACGCTACTTGCACTGATGGGCCAATATTGAAAGTGATAGGTAATATCGGTAAACCAATCGCTACTACTTACATTTGTTACAAAAATGTTATTTTTAGCAAACAAAGAACTCTACTCCACAAATTTCCTTGCAAGTACCGCTGCTCACATATCGGGACCTTATACCTATCACATTAATTCATTTACTTGTAAATTTTATGTAATTCATCGTGAGTGTATCTAAGTGTTTTTTGAAATAAATTATATATTCAAACCAATATACTTCAAAGAAGTACGTAGAAGTAGGTATATACTTCACTAACCTTCGTCAAAGAAGATAACCTATATACTATTCCTAACCTTTGTCTTGAATGTTTAGGTATATAAATCCCCGCCCCATCCACTCATCGTTCTGAAATTCTCATTGTTACTAGTGAACAATGTCAGATTTCCCAATCAATTTCACTTATCACACTCCAACCAATGTCTACGTATATTAACGTAATCTATTTCCAAACGTACAAGTTAGAAATACGTGATCGTTCCAACCACGGACTCTCCCACGATTTTGTTACGAGCGGAATTGTATTAGTGAATTACTAGCGAGTTTTTTCAGCTGTTATGTTTAAGTGGAGGAAGGGACTTTTTATTTGATTGAAATTGTGTTAGTATTGTATGCAAAATGTGACAATGAGGTTAAATTCGCCAGGTTTGCAAGCTCGAACGCAAATCATTGACCATCCATCCCATGTTTGCCATATGTGCTCCCAGGCGAAATACGTTGTACGTTTTCGAACCGAAATCAATTTCAAGATTTAATGTTGGTCTGAATTTTGCATTTGATCGTGTCATGCGCGACATTAACACCAATAATGTAAACAAACTATTATTTACATTCTTGGTGTTATATCGTATGTCAAGTTCAATTTGTTTTAAGTATTCACTGACGTTATAGCGAAAATAATATTATATATGTTCAACCGACTTCTTATACAAAAGAAGGAGGTTCTCAAGTCGACGCGTATACATTTTTTTATGTGTCACGCTAACTTGTTTTACTTTAAAAGTCAGTTTTGATAATTCTTTTTTAGTTTCATATAGTACCTATATTTCCGAGTGCGATGTAACCCTTCATATACCGTGATAATTAGAACAAAAGATTTATTAATTAAACGCACGTAAATTTACTTCAATGGTACTCAAAGGATAAAATGGGACCACATATAAATTTCACCAAATTCGGTCAAGCCTTCAAAAAAGTCGGTTTTTTTAGTTACAATCCGATAACAGAAAAGTGTTTCGCCTATCTTGATGATATCGTAATTGACAGTGAACGACAATTGATCACGTAAGTAGCAAGGGTCACTAAAATAGGTGAAAAGTTTTTTTACTTATAATCGTAACCGACTTCAACACTAAAAAGTATGAAATAACTTGTCGAAGTCGGTACCATGCGCACAATATTGTGATAATAGCGACTTTTGAACTATCATGGTGCCGACTTCAACGAGTTATTTCACACTTTTTAGTGTTGAAGTTAAATCCATATTTGATAAAAAAAAATATATGTCATTACAAATACATTGAGTTAATCGGAACGTTTATGCTACAAATGTTACCGCTAATAAGGCAAGTTCTTCTTTATCATTTGAATATGATACTTTAAGAAAACTTGATAGTTTTAAAATAAATCTTTGAATTTTTAGCCCGTTTAGATATTAAAATATATATATATATATATTTTAATATCTAAACTCGTATATATATATATATATATATATATATATATATATATATATATACTAGTATATATATAATAAATATATAGTAGATATATACCTATAGGCTATAGGTGAAATTATAAATTATGCAGTAAAAAGGTATTCATGTAAAATGGCGAAGGTACTTTGTAACCACAAAAGGTAAGCACACATTTCTGTTATAATAATGAAGGTTTACTTAGGTACTCAACTGCAAGGCTTACCTTTCAAATGTAATAAGAGAAGAGAGAGAAAAGAGCACTTATGTCGCACTCGAACTAAACGCACTACGTTCCCGACGTTGTCTACGAGATAGATGTTTCACCTCACTTAATGCTCGCGGCGGCCTGCGTGACCGCTTGTGGATCAAAACCGCAGCAAGGATTGCGTACCTGTTTGATCAGTTGATAAAAATGGCAAGCTTTACTGCGAGCGCTGCAGCACGCAAAGAACCATAATAATTAAATTTATATACTTGAAAATCTTTTACAATTAATAAAATTATTAAGGCTCACACATTCGTAATGCATAGGTTAGACGTCGACATTGAACGGATCTCTTTTACCAGCGGATAAGATATACTCTTGTCCAAAACTGTTGCAATGTTACTCGGAGAACTCTGCTCTACACTGTTTTAGTCACTTCGGTTTATAGTTGTTTATCCCATTGGCCGAGTAATTTGCTTGCAACAATCGCTGTATTAAATCAATAGAGTTGTAAACCAAACCTGGTCCGCATTCGACGCAAACCTCCATTCTGGCGACCGTATTTGGTAAACAATTACGGCGACAATCGTCGTTAATGGAACTCCATTGTATCCTTGCCTATATTCCTTTGTACCTTAGGTACATTATGTTGTATGTATGCGATGGTGGATGGTTGTATACACGCGAATATGAATCGAATCATACGAGTAGTTATTGACGATGTACCTACGCTCTGTAGTGCTAGTTCACCCGACTGCGCGAAAGAGGGTTATATTATATGTGTGTTGCCGTCAAAACTTAACCAGCCAAATGTAAAGTTTAATAGAAAAATTTGTTAAAAGTACTTTTGAACAAAGACCTTCGAAAATATTCTTTTATTGATCTTTATAAATATAATAAGGAAACGTTACAAGCACAGGCCCATCTGATGTTAAGTGGTAACCTCTGCCTAGAACAGATTCATTTCCTCACAAGCGACGAATTGCACCCGTATCCCTGAGACGTTAACTTACTAAGTCTCATGTGCCTGTAATTTCGCCGACAACCATACCTTCAAACCAAAACACAGTATTGCGAACATTACTGCTTCACGGTAGAAACATGCATGGTGGTTAGCCCGCTAGTACTACCCCGGACGAACTCATTCACAAAGAGTTCTACTGCTCTTAAAAACTTATTAGTTGTTTTGTTTGCAAAAACGTTACCATTCGTTTAATAAAGATTAAATGTTAAGATTTGTATCAGATGTGGCGTTTAGTCATATTAATTATTTATTATCAATTTTGTAATTTAATGAACGATTTACAATGACAAATGCATGTAATCTATGACAGAATTTTGTAACTCCTTGGTCTATATACTGTAATGTTACATTTTTTATTGAATAAACAATTATTATTATTATATTATTCAGTAGCTTTTTATTCTTAAGTCTTGCGTGTGATCACAATCTCATCTGATATTAAGTGAAGATGCGGCCTATGGAGTAGTACGCAAGCCGAGAAAGATAACTATTCACTCGCTATTTGAAACTTCAATGTTGTATCTATCGACGAACACGGGCTCAGGCATGAATGAACTCTACCCCTTCTCAATGCGCAATAGGTACGTGAAAGCAAAACTATATGAACGTATAGAAATAAAAATTGAAACAGTAAGATCAGCAACTTCATCTAGTATGTTTTGGATAAATATTGGGATGTCAACAATTTTATTTCATTGCATGTCCCTATAGTCCTTCCCGGAGAAGAGGAGCTGTTTCTGTGATAAGTTACTCGTACGTCAAAACCAATTACTATAGCGTATAGTAATTGGTTTTGACGTACGAGTAACTTATCACTATGTTTAGCGAGACAAAGAGACGATTTACGTATCGCATTTATAATATTTTAAAGGATTACGGATCGTTACGTACGGATGTCCGGATTTTCGATGTTACTGATGTATTTATGCATACCTACTAGGCGCTTTATTCAAAATTTTGGCAAATAGCCGCTACTAGCCCGATTTCAATCTTTGACTCCTCTCTATTATATGCACAATGGATGGTAATAACTTTGTACTCCTTACGGTGCCATAGAGCCTAATTAGTAAAGCAACTCCATATAAATAGGGAAAGGGATTTGGAACTCCGCAATAATAGGTACACTTATATCATCATCTTAAATTTTAACTAAGATTTAACGAGTAAATATCCGTGAAAAGAAGCATTCATATTACGATAGTTTGTAACAGCAATGTCAAAAACTAACCGAATAACGCTTTACTAATCATAAGGCAGTGTTCACAATCTTCAATCCGCCTTCCGTCACCCTGATCCGGAACCCTCGACATTCTTAACTAAGTTCCGTTTAATTCCGATACTACGTCACTCGAAATTGCGTACGAAAAACAGCTTAAGGCGAGGTATTAATTTCGAGCTGAAAATTTAAACTGTTCATTATGTGCCAGATTCAACTCAATTTTCATTTCATCTAGGGCGTACGCACACTGGCGTCATATAATATCTTTATATGTAAAAGGCCGTGCCAAAAGAGGTGAGTAATATTTTTTTGAAAGATTAAATAAGCCGCTACAGTTGCGGTGGATATAAATAGCTATATATAGAATGAAATTTTAATTCAATAATATTATATTCATATGAGACTGATTTTTCGATTGATTGATTATATTGAAATGATTGACTTGATTATGTTCAGATGAGCTAAAGACTACTGATACGACATTAAAGACAGTCCGTTGCTTGTAAAACGGGGAAATGCTTATTTATATTTTAAGTGATATATTTTCTAAAAATATAATTGTCTGTAACATTATTTATTATTTCTAGTTACATATAATTAAGGTCAAATAACATACTTACTAAAATACCATTAAATTATTGTATTCTAATTTATTTTCAGAGTTGTGTTAGGCATTTGTTATCGTGGAACTATAATTTGCATGATTTAGGCTCAATAATTTTTCACATACCTATATCTATAGGTAGACCGACGACCTCGTCAAAAACGCTTGGAACCGCTGGATGCTGGAGGCAAGTAGCCGTTCCAAGTGGCGTTCTATGAGGGAGACATAAGTTCAGCAGTAGACGTCTTCTGGGTGATAATGAAGATGATGATACCTATATATATGTATAAGTAGTCGAAGGTCTCAATCTAGTTTCCCAACGGGTATAGGCCTTAGGATGAACATGGACAAGACGCAAATTATGTCTAATGCCCATGTTGTGCCCACCCTAATATTCAACCATAGATAGACAGTCAAACTAGGCAGGTCCAGCTACGAGAAAGAGGTCAATCGTCGAATCCGGCTCGGCCGGGCAGCATTCCGGAAACATCAAGAAGTCTTCTCGGCAAAAATACCTCAGTGCCTGAAGACAAGAGTCTTTGATCAATGTGTGTTACCGGTGACGACATACGGCACTGAAACGTAGTCTCTTATGGGCCTCGTAACAAAGCTCAAAGTCGCACAACGAGCTATGGATAGGGCTATATGCTCGGGGTTTCTCTACGTGATCGAATCAGAAATGTGAAAATCCGTAGACGAACAAAAGTCACCGACATAGCCCAGAAGATAAGCCAGTTGAAGTGGCAGTGGGCAGGCCACATAGCGCGAAGAACAGATGGCCGATGGGGCCGAAAGGTTCTGGAGTGGAGACCACGGACAGGCAAGCGCAGCGTAGGTCGTCCACTGACAAGGTAGACTGACGACCTGACAAAGGTCGACGTTGGATGCAGGCCGCTTCCAACCGGTCCTTTTGGAATTTTCTGGAGAAGGCCTATGTTCAGCAGTGGACGTCTTAGCGCTGAGATGA
This sequence comes from Selenia dentaria, assembly GCA_917880725.1. Classification (NCBI taxonomy): domain Eukaryota; kingdom Metazoa; phylum Arthropoda; class Insecta; order Lepidoptera; family Geometridae; genus Selenia; species Selenia dentaria. Next base: position 6,947,998 of record OU862882.1, on the reverse strand, counting down.
TGATGATGATTAGTAGTAAAATAACTTATATTTTAATTTATAAAAAATTATAGACTATGGCGAGGATCTTGATATTCTGAGCCTTAGTAATGTACTTTATGTGTTATTAAATGTTCATTTTGTTTATTGGTTACTCTGTCTATGGTTAAGCTAGATTTTTGACATCCCAACTAAATAGTTTTACTAGTTTGTTAGTTAGATAACGCTCATTGGTTAAAAGTACATAAAATATATTAATCTGTCCGAATCAGCAACCCTCATTCGAGGCAAGTTTCATTCACAAATCTATTGTTATTTTTTGTCCTGATGCGGACAGATTAATCTTATGTCATCTCTAAGTATTTGTAACCTTAACTACTAGTTATCTAGATTTTTCAAACCCCAACCTTATGTGTATAACCTTTTTTGTTATAAAAACTAACGTGGTTTTCACTCATTTCTAATTAGAAATACGGGATTATTCTTATCTAGATTTCGCAAACCCCAACCTTATGTGTATAACCTTTTTTGTTATAAAAACTAACGTAGTTTTCACTCATTTCTAATTAGAAATACGGGATTATTCTTATCTAGATTTCGCAAACCCCAACCTTATGTGTATAACCTTTTCTGTTATAAAAACTAACGTGATTTTCACTCATTTCTAATTAGAAATACGGGATTATTCTTATCTAGATTTCGCAAACCCCAACCTTATGTGTATAACCTTTTTTGTTATAAAAACTAACGTAGTTTTCACTCATTTCTAATTAGAAATACGGGATTATTCTTATCTAGATTTCGCAAACCCCAATCTTATGTGTATAACCTTTTTTGTTATAAAAACTAACGTGGTTTTCACTCATTTCTAATTAGAAATACGGGATTATTCTTATCTAGATTTCGCAAACCCCAACCTTATGTGTATAACCTTTTTTGTTATAAAAACTAACGTGGTTTTCACTCATTTCTAATTAGAAATACGGGATTATTCTTATCTAGATTTCGCAAACCCCAACCTTATGTGTATAACCTTTTTTGTTATAAAAACTAACGTAGTTTTCACTCATTTCTAATTAGAAATACGGGATTATTCTTATCTAGATTTCGCAAACCCCAATCTTATGTGTATAACCTTTTTTGTTATAAAAACTAACGTAGTTTTCACTCATTTCTAATTAGAAATACGGGATTATTCTTATCTAGATTTCGCAAACCACAATCTTATGTGTATAACCTTTTTTGTTATAAAAACTAACGTGGTTTTCACTCATTTCTAATTAGAAATACGGGATTATTCTTATCTAGATTTCGCAAACCCCAACCTTATGAGTATAACCTTTTTTGTTATAAAAACTAACGTAGTTTTCACTCATTTCTAATTAGAAATACGGGATTATTCTTATCTAGATTTCGCAAACCCCAACCTTATGTGTATAACCTTTTTTGTTATAAAAACTAACGTGGTTTTCACTCATTTCTAATTAGAAATACGGGATTATTCTTATCTAGATTTCGCAAACCCCAACCTTATGTGTATAACCTTTTTTGTTATAAAAACTAACGTGGTTTTCACTCATTTCTAATTAGAAATACGGGATTATTCTTATCTAGATTTCGCAAACCCCAACCTTATGTGTATAACCTTTTTTGTTATAAAAACTAACGTGGTTTTCACTCATTTCTAATTAGAAATACGGGATTATTCTTATCTAGATTTCGCAAACCCCAATCTTATGTGTATAACCTTTTTTGTTATAAAAACTAACGTAGTTTTCACTCATTTCTAATTAGAAATACGGGATTATTCTTATCTAGATTTCGCAAACCCCAATCTTATGTGTATAACCTTTTTTGTTATAAAAACTAACGTGGTTTTCACTCATTTCTAATTAGAAATACGGGATTATTCTTATCTAGATTTCGCAAACCCCAACCTTATGTGTATAACCTTTTTTGTTATAAAAACTAACGTAGTTTTCACTCATTTCTAATTAGAAATACGGGATTATTCTTATCTAGATTTCGCAAACCCCAACCTTATGTGTATAACCTTTTTTGTTATAAAAACTAACGTGGTTTTCACTCATTTCTAATTAGAAATACGGGATTATTCTTATCTAGATTTCGCAAACCCCAATCTTATGTGTATAACCTTTTTTGTTATAAAAACTAACGTAGTTTTCACTCATTTCTAATTAGAAATACGGGATTATTCTTATCTAGATTTCGCAAACCCCAACCTTATGTGTATAACCTTTTTTGTTATAAAAACTAACGTGGTTTTCACTCATTTCTAATTAGAAATACGGGATTATTCTTATCTAAATTTCGCATACCCCAACCTTATGTGTATAACCTTTTTTGTTATAAAAACTAACGTGGTTTTCACTCATTTCTAATTAGAAATACGGGATTATTCTTATCTAGATTTCGCAAACCCCAATCTTATGTGTATAACCTTTTTTGTTATAAAAATGAACGTAGTTTTCACTCATTTATAATTAGAAATACGGGATTATTCTTATCTAGATTTCGCAAACCCCAACCTTATGTGTATAACCTTTTTTGTTATAAAAACTAACGTAGTTTTCACTCATTTCTAATTAGAAATACGGGATTATTCTTATCTAGATTTCGCAAACCCCAACCTTATGTGTATAACCTTTTTTGTTATAAAAATTAACGTGGTTTTCACTCATTTATAATTAGAAATACGGGATTATTCTTATCTTGATTTCGCAAACCGCAACCTTATGTGTATAACCTTTTTTGTTATAAGAGTGTTCAGGACGCCCGGGTCGATGACTTCTCGCTTAGCACTGCTATCAGTGAACTCCTTGAAAAATACCATTTTGCACACTCAGGTCTTACCCACGTGCATATATTATTTTCTACGGACTTCCAAAAAGGAGGTACCCAATTCGACTGTATTTTTTTAAAATTCTTGTTACCTCATATTTTGCGACTGGGTGAACCGATTCTCAAAATTCTTTTTTTGTTTGAAATCTGGTGCTTCCCGTCCCATTAAAATTTCATCAAATTCGGTCCAGGAGTTTTTGAGTTACACTCCAATAACTGAATAGACTGGAGACGGTTTTGATATTTTCAAATTGTACTTGTTTCCGTATGCTTCTATCGACCCACAATACCAGTACACTACGAGCTTATCCATGCCACGGCAATATTAACCGTGCCCACGCACTCTTATGCTATTTCTCTGCCTCTTGGAGTCTCTTCTCAGTGACAAGGTTCATATCCTAAACGCAATTATGTACGATCATGCAAGAATGAGTTGGTAAATTTGTTTTGGTAATTATGAAATTGTTGTTTTGTTTTAATTATAATTTGCTTAAGAAATTATATTGAACCATATGTCTGCTTTCTACTCTACAATCAATGTCTAACATCTCATTGTGTGTTACGTATACATTGATTACTCTATTTTATAGGTGTCTGTATGAATAATTGATCCGACCGATGACAAAATGCCAGACGGGGGTATTCCCTGCAAACTTGGGGTTTTTGTCGTCTTTGAGGGCAAGGTTTTTCAGGGGAATAATTAAACCTATGATTCCTCAAAAAAACTCATTGTTGATGTTTTTGTGTACTTCAATTATTTTACCGTAAACACAATTCCCAACACTTCTTCAATTCAATCGTTCATTAATGTATTCGTACTTTATAATTCTCTCGTTCGTTCGTTTATGATGTTGCTGTTGAAATAAAGATATACCTAGGTACTCTTTGGTCGTCAATAAACTAACTTTGCGTCCGGTAATTTTATCGAGAAAATTCAACAAATTGTCGAAATCTAACAAATCATACGTTTTTTGACAACCTGAGAACATGGGTGGGTGAACACACCAAAAACGGTGGAAAGACGAAGCGGTATTTTCAGGTTTGCATAACAACGTTTTTACGAAATGAGTAGGTGTAGGTACTCGTATGTACACATTTTTATGCCTGACCAGTTCAAAAAGGTTTTGCGTTGCACATGTGCATTGCAAGCTAACTCCGCTTTTTATTGTATTGCTCAATGACAGACATAAAAAGTAATTCCGTTGTAAAAATCTTTTGTTCCTACATCTTTTACAAATTTTATGTTTTTGTCAGGAATGTGATTATTGTATTTTATTACAATAAAAGTTGCAGTTATTTTAAACGCGTTGATAGTACTAAGATTTTTCTTGTATACCTTATCCGCCTTATTATCGTTGAAGGTTTAAACCAACTCTAGCGATAAACTCGACAATAAACCCGAAAACGTTATTAGCGTCACAGGTCAATTTCATAAACGAGACTTTTCTATAGCAACATCGCCAAACCAGGCTCCGGCCTAGTTTAAACTGTGGGTTTTTACCGCCATTTCGACTTTGATGTAAAATTGACATCGAGAGTTGAGGACGTTGAGGTTTTGTTTGTGTATTTCATTTCGTGTTGCATTGTATTGCTCGAAATTCTTTACGGACTTGATAATGGATATTATATAAAAAAATAAGGAAAGAAACGGAGACATTACAATTATTTTACTGCGACGTGATATACCGCCCGGATTAGCATAACATTCTGCAGCATCCAACTGTAAGTGAGAAGCTGGAACATCCATGCATGGTTGTGCCCTGTTGACATATTATTCCATTCTTTCCAAAGATGAACATGATGTCATATGTTCATCTTTTACTATTTCAACTAGTGTTATATGCTCTTTGATTTCAACTGCGGAAACGCTTCATGCCCATTGTAATTGTCCAAGTTCTACGATAAAGTCTGCCATCATTTTTTTTTTATTTCTGCCCTAGTTAAGCTTTTACCTTGAAAACATAATAAGACCACCCATTATAATACCCATAAGACCACCCATTATAATACCTACATAAGACCGCCCATTGTGACACTTTTAATTTTAAGTATTTACTCGTAATTGTGAAATATTTTTGATTTTATGTTTATTTTATTCTTATTTCTTTATTTGTAACATATATTTGTATTGTGGTGTTTCAATAAATAGTTAATCTATCTATCTTGTTCTATGAATAGACTGCGCTGCTAGCATTTCAAGTTGTCGCATAAGATCCTGACGTAAAATATGAATCGAGTGGATTACCGCAGACATTTTACTTTCGTCAATATTAATCTGTCCGAATCAGCAAGACTCATTCGAGTTAAGTTTCATTCATAAATCTATTGTTATTTTTTGCGCTGATGCGGACGGGTTAAACGATGTGTTTATTGACTCTCTTTTTCTTCCTCTACTACTGTAATCTACCTCTTCATAGGTACATACATGGTACATATCGTATTTCATTATAAGTTACTCATTACATTTAATATTAGTCAAGCAGTTGTTTAGTAATAGTTAAAACATTGAGAGTTTTAAAAAATAACTCTAAGATTTAGCTTTTATATTTCTCCTATAAACTGAATAAACATTGCTTTGTGGCTCATTTTTAAAAAAAGCTATAAGAAAAATGTTGGAGGGAAATTCACAAGATCATCTGGCAACACTGCCTGTTACAGTGAGATCAGATGCACTCTGGGATTATTGAGGGTTGTATTGTATACTCTCAAGGAATTTCAATTCTTAGTAATGCAGGGTGCACTCATTCTAATGCAATCTCTTACAAAAACCTTTATACTAAAAAATTAATGGATGTAAATTAAAAATGTAGAATTGTGATTTGACTAGATATATAGATAGATAAACTCTTTATTGCAGCACCACATTATAAAATACAACAAACAAATAAAAAAAACTTAAAATTAAGTGTCACAATAGGTGGTCTTATCGCTCAGAGCGATCTCTTCCAGATAACCATGAACTAATAAATGATATAACAAAAATAATAATTCTAAAAAGAACAATGGTAGGGCAAAATACATACTTACATAATTATCTATAATATAATAAATATTATAAACATTATTTTAGGTATAAAGAGTTAACCTAAAATCTAGTTATAGTACCATAATATTTGATGTACGAGGGTGAATCAAAAAATTCTTGGAATCAATATTAAAAAATGCAAAGATTTAAATAATAATATTTTATTTTTCTACATAATCTCCCTCCAATGCAATGCATTTAGAATAACGCGTTTCTTACTTCCTTATTCCTTGTGAAAAAAAATTATTTTCTTGACTCTCGAAAAAGTCCTCTACGGCAGCTATAACCGCGTCATTATCGTGAAATTTTGTTCCACGAATTTCCTCTTTTAATTTTGCAAATAAGTGAAAATCACTTGGGGCTAAGTCCGGAGAATATGGTGGGTGGTCAAGGAGATTGAAGCCAGCACAGCGGATTGCGTTGAGCGCAACTTCCGATCGATGAGCAGGAGCGTTATCTTGAAGGAACAACACGCCCAACGACAGTTTTCCACGACGTTTTTCTTTAATCGCTTCACGCACTTTCGGGATTAAATTTGCATAATAGGGTCCAGTAATCGTCTGGCCTTTTGGCATGTAATCAATAAAAAGGATTCCTTCACTATCCCAGAACACAGAGGCCATAACTTTGCCAGCGGTAGGAGCAGCTCGAAATTTCTTAATGGATGGAGAGGATGGTCGTTTCCAAGACATGCTTTGTCTTTTAGTTTCAGGATCAAAATGGTGGACCCACGTTTCATCCATGGTGACAAGACGACGGCAAAAATTATCCGAATCACGCTGGAACATTTCGAGATTACGCTTGGAAATTTCCAAACGTCGCTTTTTGTTTTCGTCGGTTAACATTCGTGGCACCCATCTTGCAGACACTTTTTTGAACCCCAGTGAATCAATTAAAATGGATTGAACGCTACCAAAAAATATCTTTAGGATCTCAGCTATATGTTTTATAGTCATTCTTCTGTCTTCCAAAACCAGATTCTCAACCTTTTTGACATTTTCTTCTGTAACGGAGGTTGAAGGCCGCCCAGAACGCGGGTCATCTTTACAGCTTGATCTACCTCTTTTAAATTCAGCCACCCAGTACGCAACCGTAGAATAGGGTACAGCATCACCCCCTAATGTCTGCTGAATGTCCAAAAAAATTTCCTTCGTAGACATTTTTTTCAAACTGAGATATTTTATCACCGCACGTAACTCACTTTTATCCATAATTTTGACTTTTTAGCAACTCGTTGCACAAAAAAATTTATTACATGCGAACGAACTGACAAAAACAAGTGACAGTCTGCATAAATATAGTGTGATAGACACTCTTTAATTTGAATATCGAACTTGATCCAAAAAGGTTTCATATATATGCACTTCTAAGAACTTTTTGATTCACCCTCGTACGTATATATACCTTCCTATGTCCGTACATTCGTGAGAAAACACCACCGGTTCTCCCCTAAAATTGTGCATCGCTTCAAGCCTGGTACAGTATCATTGAAATTCTTGTTTGCCAAAGGATAGGGGAGTAAGCCCTTTGAAAGGTGCAAGATGAAAGCGTGCGTGTGAAAAGGGCTTCAAGAAAATAACATAGTTTGTTTGCGTTAATACTGGACTATTATCTACCGTCGGCATATTTGAGACGACACTAGACAAACTGAAGTAAGTTTTTTCAAAAAACTTAAAAAATAGCAAGTTTTGTTTTATAATACAAATGTAAGCATATCAGAAATGTATTTACAAATTTTACAATATAAACCCCTACGCCATCTTACCTGGAGGTATGTATATTATACTAGCTGCTTTCCGCTGTTCCACCCGCGTGGTGATGGACGATGATGATAATGAATCAAATATAGCCTATTAGATGCGCCTCGCTGTTTCACCCGCGTGGTGATAGACGTTGATGAACAAGCTCACTTTCGCATTGGTTAGGATGTCATTGAAGAATAATATGAAATAGTTTTCAAAGTCAGTTAAGTAGTTTTTGAGTTTAAAGCACAACAAGTACAAGCAAACATTAAATCTTTCCTATTTATAATATTAATAACATATAATGTGCATATACTTATATTATATACGTGTATTTATATGTACTATATACTCGTACATGCACTGGACAAGTGTTAGCTGTTGTGTTAGTGTGGAAATAATTATTAAATTTATTTCCACACTTAGACCGCCGAATATTCGGTGGTAGATCGTTTCTTTATAATATTTCTACAGATAAAACACGTCTGTGCTACCTGGCTATATATTACGCAGCCCGAAAAATAGTCTTATATTTTAGCCGCAAATGAGAGGGAACTCTTAAGAAAGAGCTCATACCGCAATATTGAGGCGTGAAAAAAGGAAACCTATTTATTTGCCACGAATAAGTTTACCCTTTTTATTTTTACAATCTTTGGGGAAAAACTCCTTGTGAAGTTTCATAATGTTTTATTATTAATGTCAGTGCTGAAGTGCGGGTTCAAATTATTATATTTTGTTGCTTGAAGCTATTGTTTTCTTTTCAAATTGAATAAAGATTTCAGAATTCTTTGAGCTGTTTCCTCACCGTCATTTAAAAGAGGTTGTATTATTAATAAAATGTAATAAAAAGTTTAGTTATTAATTTCATTAATTTTTGCGCAGCACCCAAGCTGAGTCTTGTCCTCCGATAGTAAAATCTGCCATTTAAGTCTTGTCTTGTGCCATCACCTGCCAATCATCGGCTTGGAGTTCGCGTAGGTCTTATCAAACTTTATTACTCCAGCGGTATCTAGGACCAATTGTGCTCGTTTCACTGCGCGATTCTCTTCCATTCTTTCTATATGGCCAAGCCAGCGAAGCCTTTGAGCTTTGATCATATTTGGCTCAGCAACCAACTCTTCTATCTCTTTATTCTTCCTTCTTCTCCAGATTCCGTCCTCGGTCTGTATTGGCCCTAATATCTTCCTGAGCACCTTTCTTTCTGTATAGTACGAGTAGTTTATTTTTTTTCTTTCTGTGTTATGCTTCACAGCCATACATTAAAATTGGTCTTATTACAGTTTTGTAAATACGGATCTTAATAATAGTACGTATTATAAGGAGCCTGTACACCAACACTTTACTGTAGTTATGAAACTTTAGAGCTTTTAGTGATTAAAATAATAATAAATTACGAATAGTATCTAGGTTAGAAATTAATAGCAATAATATTACTACTGTGAAAGTTGTATGTTGGATGTTTGTTACCAAAACACGCAAAAACGACTTAATGGATTTGGATGATATTTCGAGTGCTGATCGAGAGTGATGGTTTGTACCCGAGATAAACAAATATTCTATCCTGGTTCTACGGTGAGTTCCCGAAGGATCCATATAATGATTTCGTGTTGATGAATGTCGTCTGGTGTAGAAACTCGTCTAGAGGACAACTTAATATTTCAGCTATAGCTTTGAGGATGATGTTAATGCTGGGCGGAATGATGATGTCTGTCTGAGTACGCATAATATCGTTAAAGCTAAGAACACCACAGACCTGTGCCACCTTGTAAGGCGATTTTCGTACCACCATTGATAGACACGTATGGCACTTTTCACGTGTATAGTATGACATGTACACCGTCCCTAGTAAGTTCGGCCCACACAATAAAATCTGCTTTCGTCCCGGATTGTTTGCCATATTGTCCCCAATTTATATTTGAATCTAAACATTCTTATTTCGTCCCACTTTTCAGGTCCACGTTCGGCCCAAGTTTTTCTGTGTGTAAATTATATCATTTAAGTACACTTGAAGCGAAGTCTTCACTTGTCTGTATGCCTTTACATATTTAAAATTATAGAAATAAAAGGCATTTATTTGAACAGATACTGAACACAATAACATAAAAAATGATTGATAGGTAGATTATTTAATGTACATTTTTATCGGTTCATGGCAAATTTACTAGGATTCAGCACAAAATGTAAACATGGAAACTTGCGACTAAGAACAGAATTAGGTACTTCGTACATTACTGAACTTCTATTCGATATAAGTTTAGCAGCTGTTCCGATGTAAAGTACTGTTTCACCTTTGCATCAACATGTAGCTTCTTGGACGTAATAGCAAAAGGTGAGCCTTACGATACTAATGCACTAGACGGTTTCCACACGGCTCGTTTTTTAGCCGGAACCTATGCTCCACCGTACTATAAAGGATTTAATTTCGGAAATGTATTTAATAAAAGAACTAGATTAAGTAAATACTTATTATTTTTTTTAAATTAGAAATACGGGATTACTCACGTAATTTATCGGATAGGTCCGACTATAGTTTCGACCACATTCGGTGGTCTTTTTCGAGGAGTGTTCGGGACGCCCGCCGCGCGTCTCATACGTCTCGCTTAGCACTGCGGGTGGCCGCTCGTAGCGCTCGTGATGTTAGAGGTTGGTGCGGGGGGCGGGATACACTATGTTGCGTTGGCGCGTCTTGGTGTGAACCCTCTTGATCGTCGTCGCTGGTGAAGCGCCTGCTGGTATGTGAGGGGACAACCCAGCTACTTAATAATTTTGTTTTATTTTTTTATTTTTGAAAGTAGAATACTATTCTATTAAAGTGACGCTCTATAAACATATTTCGTTTTGATAAGCGGTTTTCAAAAGCGATGTACTTACCTTCAAAATTTCGTAGCAGTCATCTGCTGCGAATGAAAAATGGTAGTAAGAATGGCTCAACCCTACCCTTTCCTTATTTATGAATCTACAAATAAAATTTCTTTGGTAATCATATCGAGACAATAGCTACATTTAATTAGTATTATACAAGTTCAGGCCTCAAACGTCCAATGCCCTGAACCGCCTCAAATTATATCACGGCATTGAAACTGACTGACCACAAAGAGGCCGGAAAACGTCATTGCCTTCTATATTTCACTGGTCATTACTTCACATTTTCTAAACTCTACGCTGTAATCTAAGACAGTAAAGAATGTAACGACAACTTTAATCATCGCAGATCTATCATGGATCTGGTCAGTGAAAAGTGGTTTGGTGCTTTCTTTGTAAAATCGGTCGAACTATAAGGTATTCGTACGTGAAAAGGGTCACATGATGCTTTTGTTGACAGTTTTATATGACTAATGATTGATTCTATCATATTCAAGGTCGTTAGTAACAGTTTGTTAAAAAACTGTTTGCGTTTTTTATTTCATGCATTGAATCGTGCATTTTAAATGCGAAGTATACGTATTAGGAAAATATACGTAAAACTAGTTAGTCGCGCCAAAAATGGCCCTACAGATTTTTGTAAATATTTTATACTCATAGATAATGATGTCATGTTTACACATGACATCATTATCACGTAATCAGACACTATCTATAGATAGTGACTGGTTGTTTCACCACACACAATCACAGCTAAGTATCTATTTACTAAAGAATTCTGTTGTTCCCGCATCCCTGGTAAGTGATTTCTTTTTTTTACTTACTTCTCTGATATCCCGCCTAAACGAGCTGATGACCATCACGACCATCGAGTGATACCAATTCCCGTCTTGTTTACTAGTAGTAGCTAGGTAGGATTAGAAAAAACTTGATATACATTTGAAAAGAAAGCAAATTTTATAAATATTGGGCATATGAGTAGTTAGAGAGGTGTTAAAATTTTTTTTAAATAATATTTAAATGTATGGATGTAATAATAGGTTTGGCTATTCACTTAACATCACTAACCTATTTAAATAGAATTTTGACTCATTGTGTTTTTTTTTTAAATAACTGTTTCAACCTCTTCGGTTTCACAGCTATGTTTCATTAAATTCCAATTCCAGATCAATATTCAAATTTAAATTATCTTCATTACTATTAAATACATTACTTTTTATACTGCCACAATTAACATGAAACCCGTCGAAACTATAAAATTATAGGATTGATATTTTCATAACAAATACTTACTATAATAAATTACAGGATTACGCTGTGCGATAACCGCATTCTAAATAATTAAATATAGACTACGTATTCTTACGTATCCTTAAACTTCTTGTTTTGCACGTCGATCGCGGTGTGCATCCAAGTTGATACACACCGCGATACTTTAGTCACTGGTTTCCACCGCACAAAGATTAAAACTCTCGGTTCCGGGCGCCCCCGTCCGCTTCAGGTATGTCAGTATAATAAGGTACTGTATGTAAGTATGTATAAATGTGAACCACGCGCTTACAATTTGTTTAAACGAGTTAGAGCCGCACACGTATTTGGAGTAATGCATAGAATCTATCACAGGGGTTCTATAAGGGTATATTTCGCACCCGTAATGCGACGCCGGGGTTTTGATCCATGGGTAGCAACTGAACTCGTGAATTTGAAAGTAGTTTATTGATTGGCTATGCGGCCTTTTTTACTGGCCGAAGCCATGTATAAATTGCCGTGCTGTGCCTGTGATAACTCTTTCGTATTTTTGTTTATGCTGTTATACTCATATATCTTGTTTTAAATATAATATTGAATATTGGGGCCTGAAGGTTCTTGAGTGCAGACCATGGACCGTATAGGTAGCGCAAGCGCAGTAAAGGTGGTCTACCAACAAGGTGGACAGACGACCTGATAATATGTGTCGCAGGACGACGTTTATGTATAAGCCATTTCCAACCGGTCCTTTTCGAAATCTATATTAATAATAACATCTATATTATGTTAATTTTGACGAAGTTAATGAATATCCGACTGACTACTAGCAGTACGTAATACTTTCTGGGTAGAATGTCTCTTCGAAGTTATTTTTGTTAATAAAACTGCAATGCTGTAGATATTGTGCCTCGAAGCAGTATTGTGTTCCACTTTGACTGGAACTGGTTGGACTGAACTGTAGTTAGTAAAATAACTAGGCAAAGGAAACCCAAAAACTAATATTAGTTGACGATTACAGTGTCGCGCAAAACTTCAGCTTCTTGGCTGTAATATAATAGAAAACAAGTACAATTTGAAAAATTGTATACCGACTTCTATTCTATTCAGTTATTGGTGTCTAACTTTTAGAACAGTTTTGAGAATCGGTTTACCCAGTCTAAAGTTATGAGGTAACAAACATAAAAAAACAGTCGAATTGAGTACCTCCTCCTTTTTATTTAATTTGTATTTTCTACCTACATCCAGTAGGTAGAAAATCCAAATAAATGATAAAACACCGGCCAAGTGCGAGTCGGACTCGCGCACGAAGGGTTCCATGTACCATTATCTATAATAAATATTTCATGTTTCTACTTGGTTACTTCTACTTTCTGTTATGCGAAAATTTTGAACATAATCACGCTTGTTGTATGGAAGCCCCCTTAAATATTTATTTATTATATGAGCGAATATATAACTAAATAATCTGTAAGTCAAGCATAAAGGAGCAAAAAGCAGCAGTTACTCGAGTACTTAACACCTTAGTTCGATAATAGGGGTAAGCTGAAAACCAGCCTTGCGTAGACACTCGTGTTTACGCAGCCAGTGCTGAGCATAACTCCGTTTGCTAAAAATAAGTTTGTTTTCAATCATTAAGTTAGTTATCATTGTTAGACATAAATATGTTTTCTTAATAGTTTTTTATGTTTTTTGTGTGTATTTTTTGGCAATAATTTCTATTCTATTCAATTCTAAAAAAATCACGTTTGTTGTATGGGTACCCTTTATAAAATTTATTTTATTGTGTTTTTTGAATTTGTTGTTATAGCGGCCACAGAAATACATTTGTGAAAATTTCAACTGTATCTATCACAGACGGACGGACAGACGGGCTGACAACGGAGTCTTAGTAATAGGGGTCCCGTTTTAACATTACGCTATTGTTATATGGTGAGACATGAGTACCACTTTCGCGCACGAAGCGTTGCGCTTATATTTTCCCTATTTATTTTAGCTACTAGCTACTTGCAAACTTACTTTGAATAGAATAATAAAGGCCATTAATCTTTTTTTATATTACTGTCGTGATTATTCAGTTAATACACATAAGTACCTAAACGCGTGCGATTCTGATCGTTGGACTCGAGTGTAGCCGAATGCATTTTGTTCGCGCGGGTACCAAAATGCAATATGAAATGAAATATTAATTAGTTTATTTAATGAAATCTACGGATCTACCTAATATTCCTGATGTAACATACCAGCTTACAGCCACAGTATAAATTTGCTTATTTTGAGTATAATTAAACTCTTTGGGACACTCTTATCAGTCAGTTTCAACAAATTGCGTTACCACCCTCGTGGTGATGAACGATGATGATGGTGATGATGAGAAGTACCCTATTTCCTTCCCCGGGATATAATTTTCCTCCTTGCCAAATTTCATTACGATCCGTTCAGCCGTTCAGGCGTGGTAAGGTTACAAACAGAGAGTGACAGAGTTACAAGCGTTTTTTTCAAATAGTAAGTATAAAAAAAAATTAAAATCTACGTAATTTCCTTTGTATGTTATTAATATGTTAGGTATTGTAACATATGAATTTAATACTTAGGTACTACGTAATTTTATCGCATTTTATCATTTAATTTTGTATGGGAATATGACTGGAGTTGCTTGTTACTCTAATAAGTACCAAGCAACTCCAACTAGTAATAAGTGTAGGAGTGATTATCTGTGCGTATAGATGGATGAATGGAATGAACGAGCCACTGTGGAATGTCAGAATTGAGTGAATGAGGGAGTGTACGTGAAGAACGAAAAGGGCCCATTATAGAGTCTCTTGTTCATTAGCGCTCGACGGTGTAAGACGTGTTTAAAAAGTATTAATAAATTGCTACTCTGCTACCAAGCACTTATTACGACTTTCCATCAACCCTGCGATCCTACATATAAACTCTTCCTCTAAGTTCTTAATTAATTATATCGATTTTGCTCCCTCTTTTTGTAATATTTTTTTAATTTAACCATTTAATAAGCATAATTGCGTGCTCCAAGCGCCATTGTCAAACCGAAAAAAATATTTCATCGCACATACATTTATTACTTCTCAAAGATAAAAAAATAAGCCATCGCGAAGTTTGTCATAAAAATTCATTGAAGTTTTCATTCCCTTTTTACACGGCTACCGTGCGGCTCATAGAAAATTCTCGTCTGGCCATGAATGGTACTAATAAAAAACAGATACCAGCAATATTCTCTGTATAAATTGTGGAGTGTGAGATGGCGGGAAAATAACAATGGCTATCATTTTTTTTTAATTTTCTTCGATTTCTCTTTACTTCGAGTTTTGTTGTGTACCTATTAGTGATGGATTACCCAAGTGTTTGTCACGGTGCACGAGTGTAGGCAAACTGTACAAAAATCATGAAACGTTATTTTTGTGTTTTCACGTCTTAAAAAGTTTTTAGTATGTATCTACTGCTTTGTTAAAACCCTACTTAGACAGGACAGGGACTTAATGCCAAATGATATACATATTTATATAAAACTTTATAACTAATTGACTTGAGTAATGGCATATAATAACTTACAAACAAACAATACAAATACAAACTTACGTGTACACTTACCACAGAGAAAAAATGTTGTAGAGTGATTTAATTAGAAAACAAACTGCAGGATTAAATCCAGTTATGAATTGAGCAATGTTTGATTTTAAACGTCGGATCTGCTCGTAAGAGTTGCACTAGGAACAGTAGGGATATTATGTATCTCAGTTGGGGAAAAATGTTGATTGAAATCGAATAAAATGCGGCTCTATGTCACTTTTGTCAGCTCCCGTCATCAACTCACTAACATTTTTGCGCATTGGAGTTGCCAAAACTGACATATAGAGCCGCCATTTTTTTCGATTGCAATCAACATTTGTTAGCAACTGAGACACATAATAGTCCTGCTGTTCGTTAATCTATGATTGCAGTATTACTCAGAGCTATATACAAGGTATTTTTTAATTAGTGCACAATATTGAACGGGGTGGTTTGGAATCGATAACTGGTCATTAAAGTGAAATAACAAAATGAAATATATTTTTTATTATTATGAACCGTTGTTTTTAGCCCCACGGCTAAGAGCCATAATGCGACTGAACGCACGACTCGATGCACCGCTACATCACAGAATAGATAACAGTAACTACGCGACACATACCTACCCGCTTAGAATAGGTACAAAGTTCGGACGATGACCCGCCGTCGTAGGCATAGACATCAGCTGCGTAAACATTCGCGCGTACTAGGTAGGATTATACGTCGTTGTAACTTTTCTAAGGGGGTAGGTATGTCTCGCGTAGTTACTGTTGTCTATTCTGTGATGTAGCGGCTCTGTCGTGCGTTCAGTCGCGCAATGGTTATTAGATGTGGAGCAATGAATATGGCTCATAATAATAAAAAAACATGTATTTTATTTCTTTCACTATATTGACCAGTTATCGATTCCAAACGGTCGTATCGGTTCAATATTGTGCACTAATTAACAAATACCTTATATATACAGGGACAGGAGATACATTATAAAAAGACGCCGTTACGAATCTAGCCATCATTATTATTATACTAGCTACGCCTCGCGGTGTAACCCGCGTGGTGATGGATGATAATGATGAAAATAAATGTAGTCTAAGTCCCGTTAATAGCGGTCCAACAGTTTCAGAGATTAGTCGAATAACATATATATGTGTAAACCTGTGTATGTTTGTTTTTTCTTTTATTTGTGTATTTTTTTATTCTTTCTGTCTAGACGGACAAAAAATATTTCTAAATTATATTTTTGATGTAATTAGCTACCGTATATGCATTAAGTGAAAAGCTGTTATTTTGGAATTGCAAACTGACACTTCAATTTTATGTATCTCTTTATAGATTAAATTATAATAAGACGCTGGTTCGAACCCCATTCGAGATTATGTCATTTTTCTATATAAAAAGCAAAATGTAACCTCCTTCGATATCCATCAGCCGGCATAAAGCTGCTCTAGTGGCGATGCCATTCACCGTAAACGAGATTAAACCTCTCATTATTCAGTACAACAACAATGTATCAATATACATTGTGGTATCAATATACCATCTTGTTTTGTTTTATCATTCAATCCACAGCAACCGAACAGGTCAATACTCTAATGCAAACCTCCCATGTGAATCATTTGTGTTGTGAAGTATTAGTTCAACACATAGCCCGTATGCTTGATATTCGTTACTAATCATACTATTTAAGACTCTCTCACCATTATAATACGGACCTTTATCGCAAAGTGTTTTCAAGAGTTGTGTTGAACTACCCTCACTTTGACGTGCTACAAAATTGCTCTTTTATAGCTTCGTAATAAGGTTGAATGTGCCTTGTTTGAATGTCGAAGGTATGCCAGACACTTTAGTGCTTAGGTGGCCGGTGACATAGCTGACTGAATTAGTTCTGTGAAAGCATCGTCAAGTAGAAATTTGATTGATGGCTGCTGGTTTAGTAAATTTAGAATTAAAATTTTACGTCGAGTAAGATCAAACCTAAAGGACCTGGTTGGCCTGAACATGTATACTGTAATAGGTAAATAATAGCACGAATTTAAAATGATAGCGTGTTATGAAATCGTAGATCTCTTGTCCATAAAAAAAACATATACCAACACTTACAAACTTTCGCTTTTATACTATAAGTGTGAAGTGTGATAATTGAATGTCGACCAAAGATTTTAGAAAAAAAATTCAAATGTACACGTAGTACTATTATTTATTCTGTGACGACCTCAGATATTTTAGAACATAAAGTGAAATAGACCTAAAGGAATACCCTACTATTATTTATTCTGTGCTCTCGGATCACGAGGAGTGGTGGCCTGTCAAAGCAAATACAAACTCATAAGCAATTGAATCTCGAGCCAGTACGAATCAAAGCGTCGTGTTGTTAGTGCGACAGGTGTGTTTCAATTTGTCTGTTTAAGATACCTCCTACTAAATA
Source organism: Selenia dentaria (assembly GCA_917880725.1). Classification (NCBI taxonomy): domain Eukaryota; kingdom Metazoa; phylum Arthropoda; class Insecta; order Lepidoptera; family Geometridae; genus Selenia; species Selenia dentaria. The sequence continues at coordinate 6,930,288 of OU862882.1, read as the reverse complement.
TGGTTCTCAGAAATAAGGATAAGAGGATTAAGTATCGTTACTCTGTTGACTGCGACGAAGCCATAAAGAATGGTTATGTGTTTAATGGATGTATGTATGGATGTCAGTTCGTAACTTCTCAATGGCTCAATCGATTTTGATGAATGATCATCATTAGATTTATTTTTAGAGGGATTGTCAATTACTTGCTTAAAAATGCAAGTTTTCTGTGCTTTGATGTTCGGGCTAATTTCCGTAGTCGAATTAGTAAACTTTTATTTTTGTTTGTGTAACGTGATATAATTTATTGTTATACATATTTAAAATAGTACTGGCTGAACCCCGTGGTTTCACCCGCGTGGTGATGGATGATGGTGATGAAAAGCATTCTATATGTTACTCCAGTGCCTCATCTATCTACATACCCATTATTCATTATAATCTATTCAGCAGTTTTGGTGTGAAAGAGTAAAAACATCCATAGATACAAACTTTCGCGTTATTATAACGCGTAATAGGAACACAAAACATTAACAAACTCATTGGTATTATTTATAAAAATAACGTGGCTTGTGTAATTATTTAGCATATATATCAATCTTAAAAAAAAACAGTCAGTGTTGTCAGGTTACAATAAAAAACTCTTAAATAAACATGATACTATAGGATTTTTGTTATAAAAACTAACGTGGTTTTCACTCATTTTTAATTAGAAATACGGGATTACTTACGTAATATTTATCGGATAGGTCCGACTATAGTTTCGACCACATTCGGTGGTCTTTTTCAAGAAGTGTTCGGGACGCCCGCGTCGATGACGTCTCGCAGCGCTAATCGAGATGTCATGAGTAATCCCCTATTTCTATATAATATTTAAAAAAATGATACTAGTAGTTCTGCGAAAAGTAGCCCTCGCGAGCACATAGTCTTATCAGCGGACATTTTGTCCAGTAATTCATAACCTGTTATCTCTTAAACCACTTGACCAATTATGCTCATATTCAATCAAAGTTCCTAAGACGTACATACCTATAGCAAACATATGAAAAGTCAAGAGATGCTTCGTTCGCTCGGTCAATAACATAATCAGCCCATTATGTCCCAAGTACTGGGACTCGAGCCTTCTTCTCAGAGAGGAGTATATAATAATCCACTAAGCTGTCTTGGCCGCCTAGTGTCGAAGTTTGCAGCCAACTGAAGGCCTCTGATACAACCTAAAAATTACAAAAGTCCTAATACAAACAACCGAAACCCACGGCATAACGTACCCTCCGAACCACGGGAGCATTTATGCTGGGTACCTATAAAAAGAAACAGATCGTCTTGCTTAAGGGTGCTTACATAAAGAAACAGGTTTCCGGTGCATGCGAGTCTGTACGGGTCGGTACTGATCGGTGCCGGTATAATATTCCCATGTTATCATATGCGGTCAGTTATAAAGGAACAGGTTTAAACTTGTCGGTACCGACTACCTGTACTGATCCGTACGAGTTCAAGCATTTGCCGGTGTAGTGTGTCATCTTCTGTCGTCGTGAAAATGGATGTGCATTGCGAAATTTTTAATAACATTGATATTTGCTAAACCACCTATGTGGAACAAAAGACATAAATTACACAGCAACAGAAATGATAAATATTGGAAGGAAATTAGCTTAGAAATGAAACATGATGGTAAGTAACTAGAATACATTTTTTTATTACTTACATTATATTTAATTCATTAGTGTACAACAATCGGTTATGCGTGAAATACTTTACAAAAATGTTTCTGACGTTTGTTGCTAAATTCGAAGGCGGATTTTGATTGTGCCATTCTTGTCTTACTTTTTTTTTTTTTTTTCCGGGGAAATCCTTTATGGATACCACTTACCACGGGGAGGTAGGTGGTTATGTGGGAGTCCGTATACCCACCAAAACCCCGGGGTGTTCCGTCACTGCCGCCCTCGGCGGGAACGCGGGAAAGATTTTCCACACGACCGTGAACCCGCCGTGGCTGTCCGTTGCCGGACCCTTCTCTTCGCGGCACGCCAGAACACATGGCACGCCGCAACTACCTCGGAGACCAAACCCGCCAACAATGAGCGCCAGACTTCCCCGTGTCTGGACGCCCGTGGTCTCCCTGCGGTGGGTCGGATACGTAGCCCCACCGCCTGCTACGTCAGCCACAGGGGATAATCCCCAGCGACCCCACCTCCTCGAGTCTGCGCCGAGCGCCCCGACCCCACCTCCTCGAGCCTGCACCAAAGTGCTCGGGCCCCACCTCCTCGAGCCTGCACCAAAGTGCCCGGGCCCCCCTCCTCGAGCCTGCGCCAAAGCGCCCGGGCCCCACCTCCTCGAGTCTGCGCCAAAGCGCCCGGACCCCGCCACTCCTATGTGGACTTGGCGGCCAAAGCCCATAGGAGCGGCCCCGCCTGAGCCGGCCAGCGCACCCCAACGCCGGCGTGGCCCCTGGGTTCCTCTTGGCTTCACCGTGGTGATCCAAGCCACGGCTACTGAGCCCCCCCGCCACGTCAATGCGGGAACCCTTCGGGGGGGATTCTTGTCTTACTAGTTGAACAGGAGTTAAGTGCCTATCAAAACCCTCTTTGTCAATAATATTATTATACAAAACATACATAGTTATCACGATTTTGTCAGCTAATTCAATATCTGTTTCAATATACTTACAAGATAGTAAACGCCATTTTGAATATATTCTGCCAAATGCACATTCCATTGTTTTTTTTGCTCGAGATAATCGCTCATTGATATTATGTTGCTCCTCTGTTAATTCACGGCCTCCAAAGGGTTTTAATAAATATGTTTGTAATGGATAGGCCTCGTCAGCTAAAAATACATAAGGAGCAGATACTTGAGTACCTGGTAAATAGTCGGGTTCTGAAATATTAATTTGTCTCTCATTAAAAAACCAATACAAGTCTGAACCTCTAAAGGTGCCTCCATCACTTTGTTTACCGTATCGTGGGTTCGATTCCCACTCAGCACAACAGTTTGTGTGATAGGCCCGAGTATATACTGCTAGCTTTGACTATTGATTTTTATACAAACCTACATGGTGTGTTTTGTTACAGAAAATAAAATAAGAAAAAAGTGGAGGTATCTCACAGGACCTTTTCTTACATTTATAATGAACACTTTCGAAGAGAAAAACATCATCGTCCGAAGAACTCGAAGACATTATGGTCACTAAGAACAGATTTACCGGTTTCTATATGTAGTTTAATCGGTACCTATCAGTACGGACCCGTACCGACATATCGGGACCGAAAAACCTGTATCTTTATGTTTGCACCCAAGACTTGTAACTTGTTGGAACTTTTTATGAGAGAACTGTCAAAGAGTAACGAGCCGAAAGCAAAACGATTCGTTTCTGGATATAGAAACCCGGGGTTAGTTGATAATGCGACTAGTATAGTCACCTCAGATCATACAAGCAAAACTTTGTTTGTACGATCTGAGATAGTCACCCATCCTACCACTGTTTACGAACTGTTATGTGACTCTTCCTCATTCGTTCCTCATCCTCGTTCCTTAACCGTTCACACACACACACACACACATACATAAGACGCATTCTTGCGCTTCATTGGTACTGGCACCAGGGCTTCATGAACACCAAGAAGATCACAAAAGCAAATAATTTTGGATAACGCAGATGCCTATAGGAACATATATTGCTGACAGTGTTTAATGGAGTAGATGGGAGGTTTACCCCTAAGTTAGCAATATACGTGGTATGACAGCACAACTAGGTAAGCCTTCCTCCTTACGAATGCTTCAGTAATTAAGTAAACATTATAATTAAGCGCCTACGAATCCCACTTCGGATTTATAATACGATGACGAGCTAAGCGTTTGAGGTACTTTGAATCGTAATAATGCCGTGGTTCACTAACACCAGTAAAGCAACTGACATCGGTTGATAATTGTAGAGATACGAGTATACCATAATTCCTTAGGCCCTTCAGTCGACGGAATCCTTACATACTATCTTTCTTTGTAATTATTTTGTTACTGTGTTTTCCGGTTTATTTTCGCATATAAAAAAGTCAATAATATGCTTTCTCACATATCTTCCATATACAAACAGCGATCCGCTACATTTTTATTATATATGTATAATATATAGCTTTCAGTAACGTACACACATCAAAAAAAGGTTTGTGATCCCTAGCATAAGCTGATATATATATTTTTAAATTGAACTTAGTTAACAATTTAATAATAAAAGGTTTATATTCAATATAAATCCTCCCCTGGCTCGAACACAAGCGGTGATCCTCCTGGGCATGCTGATAATCGAGTTATCCAACATTTCTAGGGTAAACTGTCGCATTCTTGAATTCCCTGAGCTCTGGCACTGTCTGGGGACGTGGCTGACGGTTCCAAACAGCTCGCTTCAGAGCATCCTACGCGTGCTCTATTGGGTTTAAGTCAGGCGAGCAGGCACCTTGTAATGTCGTATTCTCGGAGAGCAGCTTTGACTCGTTGAGCTCGATGGGCGGGTGCATTATCATCGACCAGTACAAGTTGGTGCCCATGGTTTACTCGGAATGGTCTGACAATTCCATCAATAGCAACTGTTGTATATACATGTCTGCTGTCATGAAGCCTCGATACGGGTCCACGATTCGATTTTTCAAAGTAATCGCAAACGTTTTTTGATGTGTGTACGTAAGATTATGAAAATGAAAAAGTAAACTGTCATGCTATTTGATAAATATTGCCTACTATTACATTTTTGTACTGTAGCAAAACGTTTGCTATTCACATTGTGAGCCAGCAGTATTAGTCAGCAGATCGGTTTAAACAATAGGTATTTAGCTGCTTTTCGTCGGCTTAATGACTTGTGATGTTTCCTGGATTTACTTCCTATCTTTATTTTGTATTTAAGTAATGTTCTAGTAACTCCTGCCCAATTTGGCGCTATTGTGTACTTCGTATACCTTATTTTGTTATATTATATTATTTATTGCCGCCTAAATACTGTGTACGAATGATGTAAGTTAAGAATTTTACCGTAGTTTTGATTGGCTTGGACTGGATTTTGGATTTGAGCAAAGCGATCGAGCGATGCGCGTTGGTATGAATTGTTGTCTGTTATGAATAAAAAAAATCTGATCTGAAATTAAATCTGCGTGGCGTTAGTCAGGGTGCGGGAGTCGATTTGCGTCATTCTAAATGCATACATTCGGATAAATACTAAAAAACCAGCCAAGACGGACAGACAGACGGACGGACATACGGATAGACGGACGGAGGGACGGACAGCGAAGTTTTAGTAATGGGGTCCCGTTTTACCCTTTGGGTACGGAACCCTAAAAAGTCCTTATTATTTTAAAATGAAGTTTGATAGAACAGTGAGCTTTATAAACGTTGTCTTCCATGTTTCACGACAACGATGACAAACATCTTTCCAATTGTACAAAGTTAATTGTGTTTTCATAATATTTTAATCTGTGAGGTATTGTTGTGGATTATCTTCAAATACGCATTGTTTGAGTGCGAACTGTGGAGGCGTTAGTACAATGGGAACCTGATAACACCGCTTAGATCGACGGAAGGCAAAATTTAACATTAATTCGTCAATATTTTGGTCGCCACCCTTACATTTAATTTTTTTTTTAATTATACCATAAAACACACCATTACGCACAGCACCTCGACGAAAATACAAAATTAGGCTCAATTTAACAGACTTCAAAAAAAGAAGGAGGTTTCTCAACTCGACCGTATATTTTTTATGTGTGTTCGCGGATAACTTCATTGTTCATGAAACTATTTTGATAATTCTTTTTTGTTTGGTAGAGTATACTTCCGAGGTGGTCCCTCGGAAATGTAATGTAAATTTCATCAAATTCGGTCAAGCAGTTTTTTTAGGTACGCTCCAAAAACTGAAAAGTGTGTAGCCTATTTCGATGATACGAGGGTCATTTGAAAAGTTCTTAGCCTAACATACTTAATGAAACCACACGATTTTGAGTTTATTTTTATTTTTCAACATACATACTCTCCTCCGAGCTCAAAACACTTTTTCCATCGACCCGGTAAGGCTTCGATACCCGTTTTAAAAAAAACTTCGTCTAACTCCTCAAAATAAGCGTCCAATGCGGCTATGACCTCTTCATTTGTAAAAAAATGTTTACCACCTAAACATTTTTTCAGCTTTGGGAACAGATAAAAGTCGGACGGTGCTAAATCCGGTGAATATGGGGGATGAGGTAACAATTCGAAGCCACATTGATGGATTTCTGCCATGGATTACACAGAGGTGTGAACGCGCGCATTGTCCTGATGAAACAAGACTTTTATTCTCAATGAACCTTGACGTTTTTCTTTAATTTCTTCTCTCAAACGACGCAACAGGTTGCAATAGTAATCGGAGTTTATTGTTTCACCCTTTTTTAAATAATTCACGAGAATTATACCCTTTGCACCCCAAAAAACGGATGCCATGACTTTGCCCGCCGATAAAACCACCTTTGCTTTTTTTGGGGTGGGCGATCCTGCTCTTTTCCATTGTTTCGACTGTTCTTTTGTCTCGGGTGTATTGTGGTGAACCCAGGTTTCATCCATGGTTATAAATCTTTCAACAAATTCTATTGGGTCAGCTTCATATAACTCTAAACAGTCGCGAGAAGTTGTGAGTCGGTTGCGTTTTTGTTCCACTGAAAGCAGTCGCAGTACCCACCGCGCAGACACCTTAGAGAATCCAAGTTCAGAAGTAATTATATGATGTGTTCGCTCAGATGAGATGCCTACAGTCTTAGCTATCTCCTCGACAGTCAATCTTCGATCAGATAAAATTAAATCACAGATTTTTTCTTTGTTTTGATCAGTGGAAGCAGTCGAAGGCCGGCCATTACGGGGCTCATCTTGAATGGTCTCACGACCACGTTTAAACTCTGCCATCCAGTTTTAAACAGTCGCATACGAAGGAGCGGATTTGCCCAAAGTAGCAGACATGTCTTCATGTATAGCTTTTGGAGTTAAACCTTTCAAATTCAGGTATTTTATCACTGCACGATTTTCAATTTTAAACATTTTCAAAAATAGCTCTGACTTGACTTACGTGTAAACGAAAGAAGAGTTACTGTGAATAAACTAAACTGTGCATACTTGTTGCTAAATAATGTAACTACAAAATGAGGGTAGTTATAAAAAAAACCAATGACTTTAACCATGTTAGGCTAAGAACTTTTCAAATGGCCCTCGTATAATAATATTATCAATGACAATTATTGACGGTGAATGACATCGATCCCGGTAGTAGCTAGGGGTAACTTTTTTGGAAATGGAACCGACTTGGAAAAAAAACGGTTGAATAGAGATACCACCCTTTTTTGAAGTCGGTTAAAATTAAGCCTACTTTTGTATTTTCGTCGAGGTGCTGTGCGTAATAGTGAGTTTGTGTGCGAGTATGAACGGTTCTGCAATTATGCTTTTTTCGATAATTGCAACGGCCCGCATAAAGCTCAGCTATAGCTAGGTTACCATATATGCGTCTTATATGTAGAGTATTTAGGTCTAATAAATTCTACTTACCTCCAGTTTCTAGAACGTTTGTCAAAGCCTTTATTAGTTGACAAACCAAATTCTAAACGCTCATTGGTCAATTACATTCTGTGACGCGATATGTGACCCATCAGCGGTCAGTATTCCTTCTGTTAGCTGACCAAGTTTTGATGAACGATCCAGTATTAGAGGCCGTAGCACAAACAATTTGCTAAAAAGTATTCGTGTTGTAAGCGTCAACGCGTCACGCTTCGGCGTATAAACTATATATATATATACACAAAATTTCCAAAACTTTATTTTCCCCTAATTAAGCTAAGTATCATTATGCGTAGGCTTTATAATAGTATGCTTAACAATTATTATGATTAATGTAGTTATGCTTTAAAATGTGTGCCAAAAAAGTTATTTCAAATGAATATTGTGCGTAACTATTATGGATAAGTTAATGTATGCCCATCATAGAACAATATATCAATTGGTAAATACTATTTATCGTGAGTATTCGTAGACTCCAGACAAAAGGGTTGAAGGTTTATTTAGGCAGTATGCAGGGCAATGTAAGAGAAGAGAGATTTAAGTTATGATAAAGGGATGAGAAGTGATGAAAGAACTAACGCCAGGGTGAGATGCGTGTGACAGAGGTAGCATTGAATTTTTTATTTTTTTATTTACTAAAATAAATACATTTTATTAAGGTACAATATAACTTAAAATACTTAATATGATGATGACTTTCACTGAGGGCCCCAAACCAGGCTAAGCCTGTATCTTGGGAGCCCGATGCAAAAAACAATTGTACAAAGGATATAATAAGGAATTTTTAAAACTCATTTACTTTAAACATAAGCAATAAATACTTATTATAAGGTCATGATATTTAACCTACTATCAAATCAGCCGTGCGAGCCTAGATCTCAAGATAAACTTGTAGAGTCGATAAAATTACTATCATTATTATATACTCATATATATTTATCATCTATCTTTCTTTGTCTTTAGTTTGGATCTAGCTGCGATAGCTATATTACGGCTTATATTTTTGACTACTTTCCACTTTGAAAAATAATATCCATTAATTTCGCAATAAACATTAAAATACCTAAATTTTCGGCAATGGACCGCAGCGTAACCACAACGAATCAGCACGTTCTAATATGACCTTTATCGTTATGGGAATTCGTTCGGTATTTGCTCTAACAAGCTCAAAGTTGCTAATATTAGGGAATGTGGGCTCATAAGTCTTAATCGCCGTATCGTATTATAAAAGTAATTTCACTTGCTACGGTGCCCATCAGACTAAGGGTCGTATTATTAAATCTCATCCAACTCTGATAGCAATATTAAGTGCGCTCTTGAGAATCTGTTCGTACTTCGTAGTAATTAATTAGGAATAATTTGGTAACTCAATCCATCAATCAATAGTCAGTGTCTAACAATATTAGAAATGCGAAAGTGTGTTTCTCGGTTTGTCGTTTTGTTACCTTTTTTCCTATAATGGAACTTTGCACAAACATATCTTGTAAGACGGAAAATTACATTCGATACCGTTCATCCCGGAAAAAAATCCCCTAAGGGATGAACTAGAAATCGCAGCTAGTATTTATTTCAAGACAAAGCCCGACTGGTTGCGTTGCATTTCGATAGTAATCTATCATTTAATGTTGTAATTCACGTTCATTATAATTTTGTAATAATAAAACAATTTGTAATTGTAATAATAACGTGAGACTTACGCGGTGTCGATATCACGATCGGCAATTGTTTCGGCTTCGTCCGGAAACTTTATTCAGGATCTTGAGTGCGGTGCGCTCGTCGTTGCGTTCCGCCTCGCACTATCGCCTCGTAATCTATCATCACCATCTCAGCTGTTGGACTGCAGAACATATGCCCAAAGGGACTTGTTCATCTCCCGTCGAGTCGTCCAGGTCGTCTGTCCACCTAGTCAGTGGAAGACCTACGCTGCCCTTGCCGGTCCCTGGTCTCCACTCCAGAACCTTCCGGCCCCATGGCCTTGTGTTCTATGCGCTATGTGGTCGGCCCACTGCCACTTCAAATGGCTTATCTTTTGAGCTATGTCGGTGACTTTAGTTCGTCTACGGATCTACTCATTTTTGATTCGATCACATAGAGAAACCCCGAGCAAAGCCTTCTCTATAGCTCGTTGTGCGACTTTGAGCTTGCTCATGGGCCCATATAAGCCATTTAAAAAAATCTAAAACGCAGAAATTCTAACATATTTGCTTGCGTGCAGAGTATATTATGTACTGCGGTTGTAACTAGGTAGGTACTAAGATGAACCCACATGTATTATGAATTAATAATACTGTTATTTTTAGTAATTTCCAGTTATTCTGTAATACGTTATCCTGACTTAGGAACACTAAAGTCACTTATTTTAGCATTCCTTAATTTAACATCATATGTGTGCCTATAAATATTATAAATGCATGTATCTAAATACATTGTAAACTCGACAATTTCATTACAATAACAGGACAGCGTATTGTTAGTTAACTCTTTAGCCAATTAGCAGATTATTATTAACTAAGAATTATTACGTGCCGACGGCTTAATATCGTTAAATATTGGTCTTAATATTTTAAAATGGCGGACATTGGCAACCCTCCAAATGAGAAAGGTTTACCATTCGGTTCACGACGATATTTTCTCACTAAAATTGTCTCAGAGACATTTTTATTTATTTAGTGAGCTTTTAGTTGCAGTTAAACACTATGTATAGGTAGATAGATTCTAGATACCAAAACGCAGCATTTCAACGGTAAGTAGGTACTCATACGCGTTATATTTTGTAGTTGACCGAGGGAGCGAAGCGAATTAACTTTTTCACGGATGTTGCCAAAGATGCAACGACGTATGCTCGAGAATCGCACGGCTGTTTCGATCCGCACTTGACAAAAGCCGTCCATATGTTGCTATACCAAAAGAACATTCGTAAAACATAATCCGCTCTGGGCAGTTGGGTCAAAAGAAAATAATACAAGTAACCTTATGTTAGAAATGCTCTTTATACCCATTAGTTTATCGTTTTATTACGTTCTTGGAATGAACTCGTGTTTTCTTAGGATCTGCTATCGGATTACGTTCGTGGAGGTAGTTTTATCACGCGATTTGCAATGATGACCTTTGATTTATAAAGTTTAATGCGTTGCACTGGGCTTGCGTGGTGGATTAATGCACATAATTATCTGTGAGAGAAATGCCCTCAAATTGTGGGAACGTAATGAGCTGTTTTGCTATTGAACACATGGCGAACTGCACTGCGCCCATCATCCAAGGTTTATGTGCCTGTAATGTCACCGGCACCCATGCCCTTCAAACCGGAACACAGTAATGCAAACATTATTGCTAGGGTTGAATTATCTTTTTGAAAGGTTTAGATTTAGACAATTATGATATTGACTGTCGTACCTATATTCCAGTATATATAAAAATGAACCACTAAGTGTTTCTCCTGAGGCCGTAGCACAAACAATTTGGAAAAAAGTATTCGTATCGTAGGCGTTAACGCGTCACGCTTCGGCGCACAAACTATGAGTTATCTGTGTCACAGTTGCCCTAGATACACGACATACTGTTTCACGTGAATGACACGTTACGTTACACTTACGCAGTTATTCGTGCTAGAGCCGCTCGTCACGCTATAACTTGAGAACGGCTTGACCGATTTCATTCATCTTTTTTAAAATATTTTCTATTACTTCGTAGAAGGTTCTTAAACATCAAGAAAACATGAGAGGTTATGCCGAGGCCGAAGGCCGAGCCTACTACGCAAGCGATGTCACGGGCAGTCGCTAGTAAGAATATAAATCTTCAACTATCAAAGCGGACATGTCTTTGTTATTCTTATTGTTCATTAATTTAATCGCAAACGGTTTGATCTTTACAAACATGCCTACTGCTTCTGTGTTCTTCCTTTTACCGTTACTCGAGGTCGAATTTGGTGAATTCCTTTGGTAGACCTTATTATGGCTTCCGCGTATCCCTTTGAATATTTGTCAACCCGACGATCTGACTTCGGCATGGAGATATTATATAGAAATAAATGCCTTAGGTCAGTGAAGCGTGAGCGCGACTTGGCCTTAAGAGGATTGCATAGCTAGTACTTGTCCACACTAAAAGAAAAAACTCTGTTCTACCTCTTAACATTATAATATTCGTTTTTTTCTTCTAGTGTGGATAAGTACTAGCTATGCAATCCTCTTAATGAGCACGCGTTAGGTATAAATAAGCATTGTTGTAATTGATAATATTTTTATTAAAACGCATTTTTTAAAGTCTTCAACTTTCATCCATCCATGATCTGTCAATTTCATACAATATTTTGAATTGAATATATACAACTACGAATTCAAAAATACCATAATATATCTATGTAATATCTAGATATAAAATAAATAAATTCGGATAAGCAAGTACATACATTAAAATTTATCTCAATAGAGGAATTAGACTTCTACAGAGACTGTCAAACTTTAGGTACGTGTTTCAGACCTTAAACTAACAGACTGCGAATCTTCTGGGTTTATTCACGGTACCAAAGTTTGTAAACCGCAGCGTAGTTCAGACGATTAATTAAACAGGCTTTGTTGACAGACAATATCGTATGTGGCAGTTTAGGGTTTACTTTTTATAACAGTGTCTGAGTGTTTTCGGTATTTCACTAGATAATTAAATATAAAATCTGTCTTATGCTTATTCAAATTTTACTGAATTTGATAGTTAATGTATTATTTTAGATACATGTTTGGCTCAACGGATTTAGGTATATATTTTTTTATGGAAATGACTTATCAGAGTCCCTCGGATCCAGATCTTACTCATCACTATACTCGTTATTTAAGGACATAAAAATATCAAGGAAGCTCGTAACATAAAGTTAGATAGCAAATGTATACAGCAGATAGGTACGTTATAATGTCTTCGGCATGTGGGTAGTTTGTTGTTGTTTTTTTTTTAATAATTTGTTTGAGAATCATCCACAACAACAGATATTCTGTGAACATTTTAACCGGTATATTACGATTCAAAGATAGAGAGCTTTTAAAGTAAGACTAGCTTAGTAATTAAGTCCCGTAGTACGTAACTTTAGCCTATATAGCCTTACTTATAAATGCTGCATACATTTAAAACGTAATTTGCAAAACAAATAGTATTGCGCAGTACTAAATGACGTTAAAAAACAATAAAAGCAATTACAAATTAAAAGATTAATAAGTAAGAGGTAAAAACGTAAAGCTTAGTAATACGAGTAGAGTCCCGTGTTCTCTCACACGAAACTCTAAAAGCTACAAACAAAATAAATAAGGGGGTTCGTTTCTGTATGATACTAGACACTCTCATAGAGTATTTCATCAACGCTTTTCTACCGACTTCCAAAAAGGACGAGGTACTCAATTGACTGTATATTTTTATTTTTGTTAGCTCATCACTCTCGACTGGGTGAACCGATTCTCAAAATACTTTATTTGAAAGGTGGTGCTTCTCGTGTGGTCCCATTTAAATTTAATCGATGTCGGTGTAGTAGTTTTTGAGTTACACTCCAAGAACTGAATAGAATGGAAGTCGGTTTCAAATTGTACTTGTTTATAAATATGATTTGCTTTCGTAAAAACTTAAATGTATGGTTTAATATAAGTTCTAAAGTAAATCAGCTTATTTATTTACGAAGTGGGCTCTCTCTCTACAATACCGAAAAAGTCATATAACATACATTTTTATCACACAACACAGATAAATAAAATTAAAGTGTCTGTTTGTGATTCCAAAATTGCTTTTCCACTTTATTAATTAGTAGGTACAGATATTATGTAAAATAAATAATACATTGTGTAGAAGCAACGGGAACCCTCGGTGCACGACACCGATCCAGGCTTGGCCAGTTTTATATTATTTACTCATTGAACTTTATACGAAGATGCCATAAAAATGTACATTTCAATTTACCATGCACCAAGTTCAGCCACGAGTGTTCTCGAAATTTGTAGAATAACTTCTGCAATAAAGTTCTACAAGAAAACCATACACACACATAACTTGGTATTGGCCAATGAGATTTCTTTTCCTTATTTTTTCGCAATTTCACGTGAACCAACGTTGTTAATGTTGCTCAAGAAAAATGTTTGACTTTGGTGGATTTCTTTTTGCAAATGTTATACGTACAACTTTTTTCAAGTTCATAAACAAAACCAGCTACGCTCCGTGGCTTTTGAGATCTAGAATTTCGACTGAAACCCCATTACGCGCCGTACTGGACAATACAAGATTAAAAGTATCATACTAAAAAGGTTACGTAGATTTCATATTGTAATAAGTAGGTTTAAAAAATGATTGAATTTAAAATAGTAGTTTATGCAACTGTCATATAATAGAGGGTATTAAAACATGAGTGCAGTTTTTTTAAACGAGCCGCAGGCGAGTTTCAAAATAAGATTACACGAGTGTTTTAATACCTAATTATATGCAGTTGCATACACTACTTTATTTAATCTCATGATATTTTTGCTACTAAAGTTTTATCCAACAAAATATTTCTCAAACTCGTATGTACGAAATAGCGCCAAAATGGAAAAAGTATTCTTCTTCTTCTTGTTTGTATGGCTTGTGCGGCGTAACCACAATTTTGCCATTATCAGTGGAAAAAGTCTGTTATTGGTCTATTGGTTCGGAACCAGCGCGTTGCGCGCGCAGCTCGCTCACCACAGATAATGTATACTTAAATTGAATTGAAACCTCCTTGGTTTTCAAGGGACACATTGTACTTTAATAATTAAAAAAATGTTTTAAAGCATTGTTTTGTTAGGAGAATAATGCTTTAATTTAATTTTCTTAAAGAAGTATGTAAATAAGATATGCCAATAAAAGTCTGTCTTTCATTTCATAATAAGAATATTACCGAATGAGATTATATAAAACTTATTTATAGTTATAGTTTTTAAATTTATATATAGAGGTATATATTATTTCTTATTAAGAAAGCAGAAGGTTTTGAGACTTTTGAATCAATCTAATTTGAAACTGCTAGTTTCATGTCCGTGTGTGTTTTTAATTTGAATACTACGAAACCGACTTCAACAACTAAAAATATTTGAATTACCACAATAAGTATATGTTATTTACGTTTCACACTGTCACAATAAATATCATCTAGATACGCAAATAGGCTATGGCCAGTAATATTTTAAAACTCACGTTCTTCATCGTTTTGTAATACTAAAACTTGATCAAAGTGAGACTTACGCGTTGTCAATATCACGATCGACAATGTGCGAGGCGGGACGCGACGACGAGCAAACCGCATTCAAGATTCCGAAGAAGGCTTTCAGACGAAGCCGAAATAAAAGTCTACGCGTAGTTTATGTTAGTAATAAAAAAGCTGTTATTTTCTTTATAAAATATAATTAAACGTTCTAATAATTTTACCTCCATAACAGTATACTCTCGACTAAAGTCTTAGTTTGAGCAAGGAGTACGTATGCTGTAAACCAACTCGAGTATATACATGGTGTTTTAGTAGCCAACGCTGAACATGCTCATATTTCCCTATAAAACTGTGTAGTTGTACGAGAGGGATAGATAAGATACTACATTAACTTAATTATTAAACATGGTTACCTCAAAAGCGATTAGAATCAATCTGTCAATCAATCAATATGTAATTTTAATAGAAAAAAATCAACTAAAATATTTTACTAAAGAATGAAACCGAAAATATGTGAATTAACTTGTTGAAATTATCAAGGTACCGCATTATAGTTCAAAAAGACGTATAACCACAATATTGTGCGCATGGTACCGACTTCGACAAGTTATTTCACACTTTTTAGTGTTGAAGTCGGTTCCACTTTTTGGTAATAATTTTTTAATAAGGGTACTCGTTAACATGTTAACCTCTCATTTTCGGAAAACTGAAATATAGAATTCAAACTACACTTTTATTGAGGTATTACAGGTAATGAATAAGAGATTTTTATTAGACTTTTATTTTTATAAGACATCCTCAATTTCATAAATTTTCTGTTATTTCGTCTTACACAATGGCATTAACAAGTCGTTAAACTATCGTTCGGTACGGGTGATAGCTCTCTTGTCTTCCATCTTGATAAGTTTTGAAAGTTATGGATAGTTAAATAGTCGCGATTATATTGTAAATAATAAAGTACCATGAACACTATCTATATTATATACTAGCTGCGCCCCGCGGTTTCACCCGCGTGGTGATGGATGATGATGATGATGATGATGAAAAGTATCCTATGTGTTAATCCAGCGCCTCATCTACCCCCATACCAAATTTCATCAACATTAGCCCCCCCGTTTGTGCGTGAAAGAGTAACAAACATCCATACATCCATACATACAAACTTTCACGTTTATAATATTAATAGGATAGGATATCATAGCAAACAACTTTAGCAGTAATCGACAAGCCCAATGAGTGTTAAGCGATATCGGCTCATATATTTGTTGTTTCATGTTCTCGAATAGTTCCGATGCCGCTCTATATAGCCATCAAATCTGTGCAATCACAAAAATACACATAACGTTTCGCCGAGGAAATGAAAGTCACAACCAGGCTCGGATTAGGTGAACTAAGGAGAATTGTTGAGGGTATCATGACATTTTCACTGGGTGTCAGAGGATCAGATAAGTGTAATTTTCAAACTGGGAACTTTACTGGCATCTGTTCCCATCTAATTCGTTAATACTATGTTTCAAACGATGACAAAGGACATCCCGTGTCCTATCTGGGCACGCAACCAAATCTTTAATATCTTATTTGCATACATACCTAAATAGGCTTAACTAGAGCCTTATGACGAGTTATAATAATGACATCATCTGTCGATGCAGTGGTTGTTGACAAAGGGCATTATACAAGTGCAAAATAGCATGAGCTAGTTGCCTCAATCCAGCATCCGCGTCCGGTACCTGGGTGCATTTAAATATCGAAAACGAAAGTATCAGTAATATAAACTCTAGTATATGTGTGGCGTCAATGTCATATTCAAAAAATTACAAAAGACGTCATATTCATGTGTCAAATAGCATCAATAGGTCTCCTCAATCCAGCACAAGCTGCACCCGCGTTCCGTGTCTGGGTGCCATCAAATGTCGAATACGACAGTAAACCCCAGTTTAGGTGTGCCGTCTATGCCTTACGGGTACATTTGCATTATTCTATCGGGTACTACGGGTAAACTAGTGAATAAATTGTGAAGGGTCTCGGGGACTATTGTGATCTTCATTTTACGGGTTTCTAGATGTTGTGTTGAAGGGAAGTTGTTCAAGTATTATTTTGTCCGGTTTTTTATGTTTGGAACTATTTTGATATGAGAGTTGCAGGGCTCTCTAAAGTTGTAATGGCAATATGAAGATGAGTGTTACAGCGATTTTAAAAAAAAAGTGTCATGATACATCTAATTATTTTTAATCGCATGTTACCGAGGTCACTTGTACAAGAGGTTGTGTTGACTTGGTTGCTGGCTGAACGCATATTTTGTTGGTGCCTTTCCGCGATACGACATGGCGGCTATTTGTACATGCGCAGTAATAAATATGTTGATCGCGCATGATTTAAACTAAAAAGGGCGCTATTTTATTTATTTATTGTTTAGTTTTTAATCTGTTGAAGATGAATAAATTAATTAATTCTGGGAACCCCAGAAAATGTGCCAGCACAAAATGCGTACAATAGCCACTTACCGGCTAAATCAAAAGAAAAACACTTGCGGCCTTACTTATAAACGTTGCTTAAATTTAAATAGCGTCATTTGTTTTTGTTTTTTCTGGCACAATGCATAGTAAAACGTTGTGTGATACACGTGCGTAACGATGATATCCGCACTTGTAGCATAAATAACTATTTAATATGTTGATACTTCTCGTAGAAATCGTTATTCGCAACGTAGGCAAAGATTGTGTTCAAAACTGATTTCATTCTAATGTGTGCCATATACAAGAAATCCAAAACGTGCTGAAAGCTAATTGAATTTTCTAAATATACCCGGATGCTTGGCAACGGAACGGACGGACGGACAGACGGACGGATTGACGGGTTTCTTTGTTAGTGACACCAGACCGATGCGCGACTTGATTTTCTAAATCGAGAAATATTTAGGACAGTATATACGGAGCTTTGTTTCATGCGGGACTTTTGCGTTTTTAGTCTAATTTACTTTTTCAATTTTGGATAGAAAAATCTTGTAGCCGTTCTTGAAATTTGTGATGTGGACCGGCAGGGCTATCATGTATCTCAGTTGCGAACAAATGTTAAATAAAATAAAAAAAATTTCACTTTTGTCAGCTTCTGACATCACTACTATACTAATATTTTTGCTTACTGGATTTGTCAAAACTGACATATACAGCCGCCATTTTCCAATATTTTATTCAACCTTTATTAGAACTGAGATACATAATAGCCCTGCTGATAATCAACAGGCTAGCACCAGCTATCGGTGATCTCGCAAGATACGTCCAAGTCGGAGTTCAAAATGTATAGTTACCTGATGAAATTAACAAACTTGAACCTTAGAGGTCTTTTAAATACAATTCTGTATGTATGTACGATATGTACATATTTGTATCATAGATTGTTGTTATGTGTATTCTTTTGCGTATTCTTACATTTATAAAATTTTATTAAACCGCAAATCACTCAATCGCAAAGTAAATTCATAATTTTATATATGTATATCCTATGTATGTAATAATAATAATAATGTTTATTTACCAATCTCAATACATCTTATTAAGGTATACAGTATAACTTAAAACTTAACATGATATAGCTTAAATACTTAATATGAGCCCTAACAGACTTGAGGGCCCCAAACTAGGCTAAGACATTAAGTTAATATAAGTAAGACACTATGTTTATTCGTATGTGAGTTTTTTTAAATGTACGCGCATTTTACAAATATTTAAAAATTACAAAATTTAGGACTTCAGATATTAATATATTTTCAACCATATTTGGGGGAAGAGGTGGATCGCCACACGACACCTCAATGAACTGAACTGAAGACGCACTTGGATACACTTAATTGGTTCTTAGCAGAACTCTTACCAATTCGTAGGTTAGTCCCTAAACATCGTCAATGGTAAGGAATCGCAATGTCGTGCCTGTTCCGTAGGTATCCCTAGTTGATCAGAGATGAATATTATATCCTTGGTTTGAACTAGATATAACAGAATACGGAATATACGAATGTGTGTGCCAGCTTCAGGGAATGTGATACTCTATATATTGATGAATTTCTTTCTTGCCCAACCTCTTTTTAGAGCGTCCTTACTTGTGAAGACAACTTTCCTATGAGTGGGTCTTATCATTGTCAGATCAACAGTAACTGGAGTCATCCCGCAATATTTAAATTGACGATTTCTTTAATTAACATTTATAACCTTACTTTCCCATTTCTACAACTTAGCTAACTTTACACATCGAATTTGAACAGCGGCGTATTTTGACTGGGTGAAGTATCGTACCGTGTATTTTCATCGCGAACTAGAACCGTTGTTATTATTGAAGAACTTCGAGTTTCACTTTATGTATCAAATGTCAATTTATCTATTATTTGGGCCTGTCAAGCGTCAAATTTAGGGTTGATATAAGAGTATGACATTATTGGTAGAGTATGACACTCACTCCATGGATGACATTACAAATGGTTAAGTATTTGTGTGTTTGGAAGTTTTCTTTGCCCCATTAGAAAAAAAACCGGGGAAAAGGAAGAGACGATGTTGTGCGCCTGATGTTAAGCGCTACGCTTTCCCATGACAGTTACCCAGAGACATGATTTTTGAGTTTCTTTCGTCAAATAATTTCACTTGCTACAATGCCCTTCACACCCTAACACAGTAATGCTTGCGCACTATTGCTACGGAGTAAAGTAGGTACCTACTTAAAGTAATATCGAAGTACTGAATTTGACGTTTCCTTGGACGAACAATTAGAATTTCTAAGTCAATTAAATCAAAAGACAATCACATATTTTGAGACTCGCAAAGTCATTCATTAACCTATGGAGTACTTCCCGTTGACCTTGAATCATGAAATTCGGGAGAAGCGCACATCACATGTTATGGGGGAAAATGGTTATTGGTTAATATGTGACCATACCTACAAATACAGGCACATATTACAGACTTGAATTTCCAGTTGGAGCATCGACAGAGATTTACGCCGATGCAGGAGACCATTTTTTTACCATAAAACTAAATGTATACTAGGTACATATAACCTTACATAATCATCATAGTCAACCCATTATGTTCCCACTGCTGGGACTCGAGCATTCCTCTCAGATAGAGAAGTTGGGCCGTAATCTTGTCGTAGTTGGTGAATTGGATAGGTTAGTGGCCGACCCATGTGGAAGTTTTAGACCGCCCGAAAGACTTCGACATTGCCTGTTGTTTTAAGACAAACAACCGAGACCGACGGCTTAACATGCCCTCCGAAGCACAGAACTGCTCATTTGAACCGCGGCCGCAGCAATTGTTGCTTAACTTGTTTATCGGTTAAGATCTCCAAGCCAAGTTCTGCTTCGAGCGCTTCTTTTACCTTTAATGTTAGTGAAACTCACGTTCATTATATTATAATTGTTTAACAATAAAACTGGATTAGCTTAGTCGATATCACGACTGTGAGTGCGAGGCGGGACACAACGACGAGCGCACCGCACTCAAGATCCTGAAGAAGGCTTCCGGGCGAAGCCGAAACATGCGTCGCTCGTGATATCGACAACGCGTAAGTCTCACGTTGAATTTAACTTTTCATTTTTTCCGTGCTTATTTTACGTGAATAAGTAAATTGCGGCAAGTTAATTATTTAGTGAAAGTAGTATTCATCTATCTATATACTGGTGTATACGTGTAAACGTATGTAGTCATATAGATTGTACGAATTGCTAAACAAATAGCGATTAAATGTCGTTTACACATTCACACCCCCACACTAAGATTATCTGTGTGATGACATGCATGGACACACACAATAACGCATCTTCCAAGATCTAAGAATAAATATTTCTGCTCATCACGCACATTTACCCTGGTCAGGGATCGAACTTGGGCCCCGCGCTTCGTAGACAGGGTCGCTGCTAAAGGAGCCGTCTTACGCGCACTTTAACCGTTTTGTTTGTATCAAATGTCTTCTGAGTTCAGTCGTTCACCTCGTGGTAACCACTACACCTGTCCGTACCAGCTGCACTGGAACGCACGGTTTTCAATTGACAACTCGTACATACTGCAGTAAACTGCATTGCGCTTACTGTCTGGAGCATACTATTACTTACGTATTGAATACCGTTTCTAAGAATTTATTGTTCTATGAGCAGCGTATGCAACAACATAATCAATTAATAAAAAAAACCCAACACAAATAATAAAAAGTATAAAACACCTATATTGACGCAGTTGTGAAAAAAAATATCACCATTTTGTGGTGGCGGCCATCATGGATTTGAAATTTTTCATAATGTTGTAGTGTTTTTTTCCCGCCTCCCAAAAAGGAGCAGGTACTCAATTCGACTATTTTTTTAATTTTTTTATTCATTTGTTACCTCATAACTTTCGATACCGATTCTCAAAATTAGTTTTTTGTTTAAAAGCTGGTGCTTCCCGATTAAATTTCATCAAATTCGGTCCAGTAGTTTTTGAGTTACACTGCAATAACTGAATAGATTGGAAGTCGGTATTAAATTTTTCAAATTGTACTTGTGTATTCTACCAGTCAAGCCCATTTGATACGTATATTGAGGGAATTATGAAATAAAGTGTAATTCGCCATTTTGTGGTGGCGGCCATCTTGGAAATTCAAATTTGTATAGTATAGTACTTGCCTAGCTCTTTTGATACCCATATTGAGGGAGTTGTGACAAAATATGTAATCCGCCATTTTGTGGTGGCGGTCACATTAGACCGATTTCCATCAAACATAGCCAAGTACACTCCCGACTAATTCACTTTACAAACAAAAAGAACAAAATCAAAACACACACACAGATACACTACTACTTACAACTTCCCGTAGTTTTTACCGTCGTGGTTAATAATAATTCCAAGATGCTTGAGCCCAGTAGGTAATAGTTTTAGAAAGCATACAGACTTACCTATAGACACTTATTTTTATAACAAGAAACAAAGTTTCAATCCGACTATGGGCATAACTTGCCCGCAGATTAAAGCGCCATTTTGACATCCGGATGCGGATTTTATGAGTGACTCAGTGACGCAATCAAGACGAGTCAAATGACGCATTATTTATTGAAATCGGGGTTGTATTTTAGTTGAGTATTATATTTATTTCACTAGCTGACCCGCCAGCAAGTTCGCTCGCATGGGTTACGATGCCACAAAAATACCTAAACTGAATTGGGTGAAATTTCCAAAAATCATTCCTTAGTTTTGGACCAAAATAAGGAACCGACTTCAACACTTAAAAATGTGAGATAACTTGTTAATGTCGGTACCACGATAGTTCAAAAGTACCTATTACCACAATATTGTGTGCAATGGCTTTGACAAGTTATTTCACACTTTTTAGTGTTGAAGTCGGTTCAACTATTTGGTAAAAAAAAAATACACCCTATTTAGTAACCCGGATCGATTGTTATTCACCGTCACTTACTATATACTCGTATTATCAAGATAGGTAAATACTTTTCAGTTATTGGATTGGAACCCAAAAACCACTGGACCAAATTTGATGAAATTCAAATGGGACCACCTCATGAGTATACCTACCAAACAAAAAAAGACTTATCAAAATCGACCACTCTGTAAAAAGTTATGCGTGATACATAAAAAATATATGCGTTGACTTATAACCTCCTCCTTTGTTGAAAAGGCATCAACTGCCAAAATTGCAAGTTTGTAAGCCCCAGCTGCTTAGGCACGGCATGGATAAATCAGTCACTCACTCAGGACACGTGTATAGTGTGCAATATATATAGATTTCGTTTAACAAAACAACAAATGTCCTCAACTCAATTATAGCTTAATTGTCTACATGAGAGATGTAATAATTATCCTATAAATTCGTATAACTGCCAATTAACGGACACAATGTTGTAATTACTTTATTGCATGCCTGTTCCGGCCTAATTAGGCAGAGTATGGTGATATACTTTAACCACGTAAGCTAGTCCGCGCTCTTTGTTACGTCATACGGTTGTTAGGTATCCTGTGGCGATAGGTACACGTGACTTCTGTGGCGATAGGCGAATCGCGTCATGAGTAAACAGTTTCAAAGTAAGGTAGCAATGGGCAGGTAACATCGATTGACGAACTGACAACCGAAGGGGAGGAAGGTTCTTGAGTAGCGACCAGGAACAGGAAACCTGATCAGGTAACATCGATTGACGAACTGACAACCAAAGGGGAGGAAGGTTCTTGAGTAGCGACCAGGAACAGGAAACCTGATCAGGTAACATCGATTGACGAACTGACAACCGAAGGGGAGGAAGGTTCTTGAGTTGCGACTAAGGGAATGATCGACTAGCGTGGACGTTGATGGATGCAATGGGCAAAAAAGCCATTCATAGTTGCATTCGAGATTCATGCCTTGAGTGCAACAATGAACGTCTTTTTAGTAGGTAAGTTTAGCAGCTAGTGGACATCTTCCGTCTGATGATTATGATGATCACGTCATGTTACTTGAATTGGCAATTGAATAACGCGTTAGTTATTTTAATCTTCCGTCTTTTAATAACATTTATTGCTTAACTTTGCCTGTGTACCATAAAATTGCCTTGGTAAAAAAGCGGTTCCCGCTACTGCGGCAGCAAATGGATATTATGCAAATGCCAGGGCAATTTTCATGATATCATAGAATGAAAAGGCAAGTTTGCGTATAGTGTAAAGCTACCTGCCTATCCTTAACACAGCAGTGTTTAGGTCAAGCTTATTAGAGATCTTAAGATCACGATCTTATAAGTTTTGTGAAAATTGCGGCTCAGCTCTGACGTCTCAATTCTGTCGCAATTAAAAATTAAGAACCGATTGTCTACCTTATGGCAATGTCGTATACTGAGCTATTTCGGCCACATCGCCAGACGTGGCAACAGCAGCATGGAAAAGCTCATTGTGATGGGAAACGTTCACGAGGCCGGTCTCCGACCAGGTGGTCTGACCAACTGAAAGAAACACAAACGTCCTGCTTTTACGCCACGGTGGAGATGGCCACAGACGGGAGCCGATGGAGACAGTTCGTCAGATCCAAAGTGCTGCTGTGATGATCACGATCCTCAGTCATGAGGGAACGACCGAAAAGAGAGAGAGCAGTTCACCTCTAGCCATACTTATTTAGTCCCATTCGCCCTTATTTCAACCAAGGTACTGTTACATTTCCATATCCTGTAAGAGGTAGCCGACGATGTATAAACAAATAATCCCACATTTCGTCAGTTTTCTGTATGTGTGTATGTCTTTTGGTCTCATGTAATAAGGGGAGAAGCCGCCATCATATTCCACAGTCGGTGACATCCAGTGGGAGGATATGGTACAGTAAAATTTTAAAAGCTCCGAACTTTACAATTAAACGAAATTGAAATACTCCATTGTAATGTCAAAAGATCAGCTTTTTACTAAATGCATTTAAAACTCAAATTCAAATGATTTATTTGCAGAATGTAGTTAACAATTTATCTACAGTGTGTACTGTGTGTGTGTACAGTGTTATCAAATGTGTGATGTTACAGGATATATAGGTTCTTTGACATTCTACCATATAACATGGTGTGCAAATGGACATAAGAAAATTAAATTACAATTTCAAAAATTTATTTATAATGACACTAACGTTTAACCATTTAATCACACAACTCCATAAAGAATAATTACTTAAATGAGAAAAGTCAATTTAAATAAAATTACAATATTAGCTTCAAATAAAATAACATATAAATGGCGTCCATCATTATCAAATTTAGAATCGAACATATTATTTTAATAACAAGATAAGTCAAAATTTTTATATACCATATTCTAATATTGTCAATTTCAAATGTCAGAATATAATAAAAGTTACAAATTTGATAATGTCAATAAACCATATTTATTTAAAAGCATTACTACCTATCTGTTTATAATATATCCTTTAAAAGTTCGTCAATATCATAGTATAATTTTTCTAATAATAATTTGTTTAATGCCTTTTTAAAAGAATTTATATTACTCTCAGTACTTATGCTGCATGGAATTTTGTTAAATATGAGAGTCAACATACAAAAAATACTTTTACGCTGGAGAGTTGTCTTAAATGGTAGGTGACGCAGTTTTCCTTCTTGCCGACTACCTTCTGCATAGTAGGCAAATAGATCGGGATGCTTCTTTGCAAATAAAACAGCCTCGCTTATATAAATTGATGGCATGGTCAATATACCTAAGTTTTTAAAATGTTCTTTGCCATGGAGTCCATTTGTTTTATTCCTACAATTGCTCTAACGCATCTTTTTTGTGCTCTAAATGCCCTTAACTTGTCCGTGCAATTTCCCCAGAACATGATTCCGTATCGTAACACTGACGCTACCTTAGCGTAATATACTGTCAACGCCGTTTGTCGGTTAACTACTCTGCCTAATTTATTTAAAGCATAAGAGTATTGATGTAACCTTTTGCAGATATTGTCGATTTGTTCTTTCCGTTTCAATTCATTATCAATAATTAATCCTAAAAATTTTGTGCAGTCAATTTCATTCACCGTTTTTCCTAAATATTTAATGTCAAGGTTGACATGCTCTAAATGCCTTTGTTTAAAATTCATAATAAAAGTTTTATCTAAATTAATATTTAAATTGTATAAATTTAACCATTTGATAAATGATATAAGTGTGTTATTAATATCACTACATAAGTCATTAAAATTGTCATTTTCAAATAAAATTGTGCAATCATCAGCAAAAAGAGTCATATATATAGGTTACATGTCACGTTTGGTCTTCTGTATTATAAACGTCTAAAAAGCTCATATTACCGATTGCTTCTTTAAATTTGGACCGGTTCTCATAACATAAATCTCGTTTTTGAATGTACCAGTGTTTAAGATTACAGGTTTTCTTTACTGGAACTTTGAGAAGTTTAGCTGTGTGGTCTGATAATGCTAATTCTAATATTTCACCCGTGCTACCACGGATATTGTGGATGATGTTGTCTATGCATGTTTTACTAGCGAATCTTGTTACTCGTTTGAATTCAAACTTGAGGTTGTACTCCTTGATCAATAGATCAAACTTTTTGGGGAATTTCGTATTTTTCAGAAGATTTATACTGAAATCACTACAAACTATAACTCTGAAATCTTTCTTCCAACATACTTCAAATAGCACGTCTCCTAGATTTGACAAAAATAATTCAATTTTGTGCGATTTCTTTTCAGGCGGTCTGTATACGCATAATACGTATGTTTTTAAGCACACTAATTCTACTGCGGAACACTCCATTATATTAGGTTTAGACGCTGTGGAAATGCTTTGAATAGGTATACATTCGTGACTATTTTTTACGAGAATGCAAGAACCTCCTCTTCGTTTTGGTCTACAATAATAAGATACTAATTTATAGTTCGGTATCGAGAGAAATATCACGTCATCCACCACCATGTTCTGCTCCGTTATGCACAAAACATCAATTTGTTTACCCAGATTTAACATTTCATCCAAACATACAGTAAGTGCATCCGATTGCTAATAAGGCCATCTATGTTCTGATGTAGAATATATATAAAGTTATACACGAAAAAAAATCTGATATCACCGTTACACGATCTATTGTTTTCTTGATCCGTATTGTCTTCTTGTTCACACGTTGTATGCCGAATGTAACTACTGCCACCTTCCGTTTGTGTATATTTTTCAAAGCGTTTTGCTGTTTGCATTGAACGGTTGTTCTCACATTCAAGATCATCATTATAAGAACGTGTCTGGATGTTATTTTTGTAGTAAATATTCAATATTTCTTTCAATATACTTCTACAGAGATTAACACAATATTGGTTTCTATAAAGTTTCACTCTGTTATAATTCATATCTACGTAAGTGACATTTCTATACTGTTTACATATAAATTTCAATTCATGGTTTAGTTTTTCTTCTCTGAGATATTTATTATATAGTATTTCAGGAATTATTACATTTGTGTGGGTTACCGATTTCAACCAAATATGTAAACATGATTGAAATTCGTACGGGACGCGTTCATTCATGCCTCCTAAAAGTACTACAGAATCATGTTTTGTATAGTCTGTGATCTCTTTAGCAGTTGCGTTAACAGTGTCACTATAACGAGCTCCAGGCTTCCATAAACTTTTAACTATATATTCCTGTCCTAGTAAATATTGCAGTGTAGACCTGACGTGCTGTCCTTGTTCATCAGCTAAAACCAGAACTTTTTTATTACGTTCACTAATTTTTGAGTCATTTTTAGTCTGATTTTTAACACATTTTTCTTCTGCTTTTCCTAATATGGTATCTCTTATATTTTTTTGAAGCGCTATATTAGCTTCAGGCTTAGAACTGTTAGCAGTATTACTTATTTGTGGGTTTAATGATTATCTGTCTCTAGCTGTTTTTAATTTGTTCTGCGAAATTTTAAAATCGCTTTTGTTCTTTATTAGCCCATCTGATAAACTACACATAGGTTTAGAGACATTTTGTAAATTTAACGACGATTATATATCTATTATCCCGCGAGGCTAACCGAGCAGTCGCAGATGGGCCGCTAGGCTTATATAACGTTTATGATTGTGATGCATTTACTAGAGCAATCAAAAAGATATTCTATCTTTACCAGTGGGTCTTTAGTTTTACCACTCGCAATCCATTGTAAGGTGACAAGCGGGGACTCGTAGCCGCGTGAATTCCAGGAAGCACATGGCAAGGGTTAAACAACCGAATTAGCACGTTTTCCCCGAGCTTACCTGTTTTTCTTTTTTGATATGACATACCAACGCGGTAATTTACACAATACAATGTATCTAATATTGATTCAGGTTGTTTTACCTGAGTTTGCAAAACGCTTACAAATTGGATTAGTAATGTTGATCATCAAGCTAATAATAATAATAATATACATATAATGGCGCTATCAAGCTCTTCTATTGTGTTATGCAAAGAATTCTGTGAATTACAAAAACAGCCTAAGTAAATATTTTGACAAATAGATTATACACCTATGTATTATATACCTATGTAGGTTTTCGAGTTATCGTAGTACCTACTACTTCACTAACACCATCCAATCAGTATCTATTTTCAGATTACTTTTTAACCCGTTACGAATAGCTATCGAAGAGTACATAGTTACTGCGAAAAGTCGTCTGATTAGTTTTCGATTTCTGATATAGATTTGTTATCCGTTTGGTTGAATCACAAACCCGCAGCTAGATAGGATTTTAAGACTGTTATTTATTCCTTTCACAGCGGTTCCCCTACTACGTTTGCCATAAAGGTAAAATTTATAGTCGTTTCGTAGTTGGAGAAGTGGGAAAGTCCCATCCCTCTGACACTACTCCTATGACAAGGCAAAATATGCTTCATACACTATTTGTACCTATGGGAGACCACTAATGCCATTTTAACCAAGCGAGACCTACTATGGAGCGCACATTGAGCTGTCTGTCAGGACTATTATCAAAAAACGTTAAGCCATATTGAAGCCATGCAGGTAATTTTAAAGTCCGAAACTGGACTGGGCACCAATCTGTCACAGTCAACCTGCACTGGGTCATATATCGGATTACGCTCATGTCCATATCTTTCCCTTAAAATAAAGTAATTCACACTCATACACCGCACACGCATATATGCTATACAGATATTGCGAGAGGTATGGACACACCTAACCTGCCGTGCGATTCTCTAATGATTCGTCGTCGAGCTCACCAATGTCAAATATTATATGAAATATCGCCTTTGTACACAAGGTTCTTTTTCCAACGTTTCTTGTCATCTCGTCATTTGTTTCACGGATGTTGTTAGAGGCAACGATGTTAGCTCTTAGAGAATCACATGGCTGGACACAGTTCACACAGTACACACTCTTGTCATCATCATCATCATCAGCCTGTAGCAGTCCACTGCTGGACATAGGCCTCTCCAATTGCACGTCACTTAGGTCTATCTTGGGCTTCTCGCATCCAGTTTTTGCCAGCCGTCTTGCGCAGATCGTCACTCCACCGTCATCTCACTCTCGTGACAAACCACAATTATCCAAAACTGAAGAACAAACATGTCTACTCATCAGACAATAATTGCCCCGGGAAAGGATCAAAACTGACTGAGCGAGTGGTGTCACCAGTTGGTCAAAAGGAATGCCTTGTGCGATTGTAATAAGCGGATAGTGCTGATTATGCTAAAGAAAATACTAGACAGTATCTACTATTTATTATCTGGTCGTACCTTATCATACAGAACACGGTAGCATCCAGTCATAATTGTAAAGTCATTTATGCAGCAATACAGCTAGCAATTACGTTATTTCGATTCTAGACATTCATGTACCACGACTTTGTAACAATAAATTTAATCGTTGCTTTTTACGTCACAGGACCGGGCAACGACTTTCTATTCATCTAACAAGTCAAGCTCAGTACAAAAACCTTACTAATTTATCATTTTCTTTCTAAAACAAACGGTAGTGGTCTAGATCCAACCTTCGTCTGATGGATTGTGTAAATATATAAACTGTTGGAACAATGTTGGATTTGAGTGAATAGTTTCCTGTCCTAGCGGTGCATTGGGCATCCAAATATAACAACAAGTGCAATTTGAATAATTTAATACCGACTTCCATTCTATTACTTTGGTAAAATCAGTTATTGGAGTGTAACTCAAAAACTACTAGACCGAATTTGATGAAATTTAAATGGGAACACACGGGAAGCACCAGCTTTCAAACAAAAATAAGAATTTTGAGAATCGGTTCACCCTATCGTAAGTTAAGAGGTACATATTAAAAAATCCTCCTTTTTTGTCGGTAGAAAAGTACCTATTACCACAATATTATAGCTAACTACTGTAGTAATATTGAGCATGTGTGGCAATGCTTTAAATAGGGTTCCGTAGAGTTTCGAGGCGCTCTTTTGACAGCGTTTTGTAACGCCCTTAGCACACGTATAATAAGAGAGCTACTGGCGCTTTTATGAAACTGGGCTTGAACTTAGCCAAAATTTTCAAAGGCAGGGTGTCTTGTTACATAATATTTTCTTAAATAATTAAAATAGTTAACAATATGCACCGTACTTCATTGTGTGCAGTAAATAGATGAATGAATTCATATTCAATGTTGTCAAAGATGCAACGATGTTTGCTCCTAGAGAATGGCACGGCTGGTTGGCCCCATTACTGGTTGGCCCCATATGATGACATCCATGAAACGATGACATGATAAGGAACGCAGGAAAAACAACATCGATAATTTCCAACAGTAATTAGGTATATATACTTTGTATCGTGGAATCAAATACAAAATCACTTAAACCTACTAAAGGAGCAATATTATTCATTATAGTCATTGCTAAGTATTATTAAAAGGTAAATTGGCCTTTCGACTGGGACATGTTACGTATTTTGTATTTTTTTGCGAGATCAATCTGTGCAATTTTAGAGAGAGAGAATTACACGTCCACATACTTTGTAGATTCCTGTCCATTGCTTAAATATATAGTTCTATACTCGTATATTAAATATCAGTCGAAAGTTATGATCACATTATATCCAAAATAATGTTTATTACGACCAAGGACTATCAAATGGAAGATTTAGTTTAGTTAGATAGGTTTAATCGTTGTATGGTTTAGGAATGACAGAGAGGACATACTGCAATCCATTTTGTTCCATACTGTATAAACGGTATATCTCATAAAAATATCATATAATTTCTTAGCGCACACTTTGGCAGTAGTGTAACTTAGTTTAAATTAGAGTTTACACAATAACCAAGTTTGACGTTTGTATGTTGTAAGTATCGTTTTTATGATATAGGGGACTGTGGGGGCCAATGAACGACTGAGCAATACGACTAGTTGCTTATGCTAGTGATCACAAACTTTTTTGATGTGTGTATGTCATAAATGTTCATGCGTAAAATATATCTGGGACCGTACTACAATTACTGGCTTTAGTGTATTTTTGACAGTAAAATTACTGTTTTAAGACACGACAAACCAACTGTTACTGTTTTATTCGCAGTTTATACATAATGGCTCACGAAAATACGAGAGCAATTTATCACGGACCTTTGTATTCTCGAAATAGTTTTATATGAATTTTTCTGTTGCCATGAAAATATGTAAATCGAGATACCCATGCCTATGATGAAGCGCTTCCTTGTATATTTATAACTATGTAAAAGTTTTTACGTTCGCTAAATTGTTTCAGTATGAGCCTTTTATTTTATTTGTTGTAACTTTTATTATGTTTGCTGTGACATTATCAACGGGAATGTGACATTAAGTAACCACACTAATATAAGTTTTTGAACTGACATGATCACTAATGTAAGAATTCACTTTAGAAACGGGATATTTACTATGTATTATTACTGGCTGATGCAGACGTCGTCTGCGCAGGATTAGTACTTCGAGTAGCTTATTATCTTCTCCAAAGCCATATCTATATTTGTTATATGAAAGGTAAATTTAAGTAGGTACTTAGTTAATCAATCAGTAAACACTAAAAATACAGTACCTACGTTCATACAAATATAAAATTAATTACCATGGAAAAAAACTGTTATTATATTTCATCATCCTTGACGGTCGCCAAGAACGTCTATTGTATCGAGCTGTCAAAATGATAGCGTGCTTTTGAATAAGCTGTCAGAAACTGACACAAACTTTGAAAGAGCTGTCATCATTACGATCTTAACGAAGGCTGAGATCTTGTTATTTTGTCTATGCTGTGCCCAAGAATATTACGCTTTTTCACCCGCGCGATGATGGTTGATGATGATGATGATGAAAAGTATCCTGTATCCAGCGCCTCATCTACCTCTATACCAAATTTCATCTAAATTGGCCCCACCGTTTGAGCGTTAAAGAGTAACAAAGATCCACACATCCATACATACACTCCATACACTCACAAACTTTCGCGTTTATAATATTAGTAGGATTTATTTGAGCTCGCGATATTTCGGCACAGTTGCATGCGCCA
Source organism: Selenia dentaria (assembly GCA_917880725.1). Lineage (NCBI taxonomy): Eukaryota > Metazoa > Arthropoda > Insecta > Lepidoptera > Geometridae > Selenia > Selenia dentaria. The sequence goes on along the minus strand of OU862882.1, from coordinate 6,898,618 downwards.
TTAACGAGTAAACTGATGATCATGATGAGCGCATGCAATAAGATACAATCCTGGCTATACAACATATACATAGAATATCACCTACGTTTTTTACTGAAAAATGATTCTACTAAACTACCTCTTTCGTAGGGAGGAGGAGTAAGGAATGGTCTTAGCCTATTATATCTTTCATATCTGTGGCACTAAAGCATGGGAAAAAGCTAACTTGCAGCTAGAGTGCAGCTTATTAACTAAGAAAATGACACAAGTTATGGCGGAAGCTGAAGAGCGTGATGATGCGCGTAGAACTAAACACTCTAATAGGGAGCAATGTATTTTTTATTTGATTTTTTTGACAACATCCACACAAGGTCTTCAGGGCCCGAACAAAACAGAGCCTGTTTTATGGTAACTTGATGACACATACTTATATACATAATACACACCCAGACACAGGTCAAACAGACATGTTCATGCACACAAACATTTGACCTGTCCGGGGATCGAACCCAGGACGAGCGGCTCAGAAGGATACTACCAACTGCACCAACTGGCCATTCAATTGTTATGAATAAGCACTCCCTAGCATGAGTACTTAAGTAGGGTTAAACCTGATACATGTCCAGGTTAATTCTTGCCAGCCCTGCCCGCCATGCCCATATTACATATCCTGCACGCAGCTTCTTAATAATTAGCAAAGAGATGGTACACATTAATGAATACAAACTACCCACTTATTCATGAGCTCGAAACTGTTAACTTTCATAATTAAAAACACCGATGCACTCAAAAATGTACCTAGTCCATTAAATTAAACGGACTAGCGCAAGTTGCAGGATGGCGTTGTGAAAAATTGCTTGAATTACGCACTCACTAAACCCGATAAGATTTTCACTGATAGATTAGTTGTTACTGGTATTTTTCGGTCTTCACTGTGGTATCTATCGAAGTGAAAATGTTCATATATTTTTGGTTAGCCTGTTCTCTGTCACTGAGATACCATAATCTTTGTTTTTACGGTGGTATTTCGTCCTATATAGTTACCTTTTCGCTCGCATCGTATGCAATAATAGGTCACGAGAAATAAGTCTACAGAACTTGTAACACGTTTTTTACTTAGTTTACAAGACGAAGTATGCAGGGCTGTAGAAAGTAAAATCTCTTGGTGAATGAGACTCAAAAGGCCATTGTTATGAAGTACCACGCAAAACTTCAGTCCTAAGCTCTGAATGACTCTACAACTGTGATTGGCAGAGGCCGTAGCACTAGCAATTGGCGAAAAAGTATTCGTATCGTAAGCGTCAACACGTCACGCTTCGGCTTACAAACTATGAGTTATCTGTGTCACAGTTGCCCTAGATAAATGTCAGTTTGTACTGTTTCACGTGAACGACACGTTACGTTAAACATACGCAGATATTCGTGCTAGGCACTCACGCGTAACGCTTTCCATCAGTTGCACAACGTGCCCTTTACGTAAGTTAATGGTATAATAATATAAATACTTTTTAACAAAATATCCACCCAATGTGCGACACTTGCAGAAGGGGCTTTCTTATAAGACACATAAAATAACTGATTATTTCTAGTTACGGCTACACAAGGTAAATAATTTTTCAATTTAATGAAATTTGGAACTGTCTTTCATTCTATTATATTTGATATCGATAATAAATTATTAGTTATTATCAAATAAAAAACTACCAGTAGATTTTTATTTTAAAAAAATCAAGTCTTGACCACTTTTAAATGGGACCATGAGAAGCACCAGCTTTCAAATAAAAAAGATCCATCAACATCAGTTCATTAGGCAAAAAGTTATGAAGAACAAATAAAAAATTATAAAATACCGAGAAATTAAGAACCTCCTACTTTTTTGGCAGTCGGTTTAAAAAAGGCTGTGCACAATTTGACTATTATAGAGTACTCGTATGCATAGTATTTACTGCATTGGGAAAAGTCGTGTAGTTCAGCTAGTTAAATATTTAAGTAGGTAATATTGAAATAAAATAAATAGTTAAGTATTTACCCAATAACATCTGAACCCATCGAATCGGTAGCAGTAAGTATTACTTTAGTGCGTTGTTTTTCTCACAAAAGAATGTAAACATAATTAAAATTCTACCCGACGAGGGTAGTTCATTCTTGGGGCGTGCGATAAAAAAGTTCACAAGTAAAATGTAAACATTTTGGTAAGCGCAAACATATTTTTGTGCCTGGGGACGATGTGCTCAAGTAATTTTTACAGGTAAAGTTAAGTTGACCAAGTTTTTGTGTCACGAAAATGTGTTATGACAGCTTAGTTGGATTTTATGTTTGCAAATGTCAAACGCAAATGTTTCTAGTTATATTATTTATTATTATATTAATATAATATTTTTGGTATAAAAATACAAAGTAGTACAAAAGACAGAAACATTTTGGATGGATGGTGACATGGAATATCTATTACCAAAATGAGTAAACTGACAAGGCTATTGATATGAACTTATTAGTGATAAGGGAGATAGTGGGATATGGACGACACTACGGCACCTGCTAATTTCAGTCTCATCTTAAAATATATAGGCAGGTGGTGACTTGCCACCCACTAAACAGGCCACCATCGATGGTGACAAAAGGGTTAACGTTGGTGTGGATAGCTAAAGGGTGTAGAGATAGCGCTACTACCGGCGAAAAATCCTTAAACATATAATATAATAAGAAATATATAAATAAGTATATGACTTTTCTACCTACTTCTATATGTACTTCTGAAAGAAATATAATCTTGTGATGCAATACAAGTACGTGGCATCAAACTATAATATAAATGCAGTTATCGATACTCGTATCTTGTGAGGGACCTTTTACTTTATGAATATTACATTACATTTGTCAATTTATCATATTGGATCTGGCCATTGCATTATCATTTGCATTATTAAATATAGTCAAGTTACGTGTTTATTTGTAATTACATAAATTTTGCCATTTATAATTTATTGATGCCAGTTACATAATACGTATTGACGTATCACAGATAATTAGACATTTTTAAATAAACTTAATATGTTTGCATTTAACATATAAATTTAATGACTCACAATTTTACCTTTAGTGATCTAATGATTACATTACTTCTTTTTTCTCATGTTTCTCTTTTCTACCGACTTCCAAAAAAAAGGAGTATTCGACTGTATTTTTTTTATGTTTGTTTCTTCATAACTTTCGACTGGGTTAACGAATTCTCAAAACTCTGAAAGCTGGTGCTTCCCGTGTGGTCTCATTTGAATTTCATCAAATTCGGCCCAGTAGTTTTTGAGATACACTCCAATTACTGAATAGAATGGAAGTCGGTATTAAGTTTTACAAATTGTACCGAATTTTGTACTGAATGGTTTGCAGCCACAAGTGTTACGTAATTGTAAATTAAATGGTAGGCTTATTAAGTGGGTTAGAGTAGCAAACAAAGAGAAGACTAGACATATAAAAAAATCGGCTAAAGACGTTATTAAAATATTGGATGCCATCACACGTAGTGAAATAAGTGTGTCAACACACACAAATAGCCCGTGCAAACTCAAATAAAGTACGTTTTTAATGAGGTCCGCCTGAGAGCCGCATTCAGCTCTTTGTCAGTAATTAAAAACACTCGCTTCACTATTAATATATATATTTTAAAGGCCTGTTAAATTCTGGAAACCCGAACTGATTATTCGGGCCGCTTGCGGACTTTTGACTTCAGAAGAACTATTGGTATGTGAATCTCTGTGTTTTGTGTTACTCAAGTTTACCGTCTGCCTTCATGGTGTGTGTTATTTTACTGTTTAGGTTTGAATGACACGGTAGCATGTTAAAATACTGAATAAATTACACTGAAAATTACCGGGCATACGTAAGTGTAACGCAATCGTATCTTTTATGTAAACAGTACAATTTATGAGTTATATAGTACACATTATGTCACAGATAACTCATAGTTTGTACAGTATACTCAACGATACGATTACCTTACACTTACACATATTTTCGTGCTGGAGAAACTGGGCTTAGATTGACCAGCGCAGTGCAGTGTTGCTTTACATTGCAACCGTTCCTCGATGTACTTCTCATAACCCTGTTACCATCAAAAACTTTCAAGTATGTCAAATAATTTAACGTGTTCTTTTTATTTCAGGTAAGTAAGAGCGATAAGAATCAGCTGGATGACACACTACACTGCGAACAGGTAATTTTCGAGATAATGTTTTAGTGTGTCGACCCTTCAGAGCTACACTGCATTGTAATAAAAAATAATACCTACGCTAAATAAGAAACATAAAAAAGACTTTATACATTAGACTTTTTTGTGGTAGTGCCACGCTGCAACCTCACAGCCGAATGGGCCGGCACGACCGGAGAAGTACCACACTCCCACATAACACCGACGTGAAGTAACATAGCTTGCTATTGCGTTTCGTCCGTTTGTGGGAGGTTCCGGAGGTCCGATTCCCCCCTCCCCGTTCTGGGTGAAAGTGGTGAAGGAGTAAGATTGATGGGGGAGCGGGAAGGAGAGGTCCCCCCTCTCCCTCCACCTTCGCCCCATCTTCTCTTCCTTCCTGTCATCCTTTCTCAAACAGCATCCTCGAGACCTCTGGTATTGCAAATGTCCGTGGGCGACGGTATTACTTACCAGCAGGTGAGTCGCTTGCTCGTTTGCCAACCTATTCGATAAAAAAAAACTTTAACTCGCCCAAGCGGTCGCATAAACACTCCAAATTAGCGACATCCACAACACCACACATACGAGTATATACCGAGTGTTTATAGTTTTCAAATGAAATATTCTCTTGAAACATAATCGTAAATGTCGTAATTTTGCGGGCAATATTACTCTCGCTCGGCTAGAACCAAATCTCTCTTCCTTGACTTTTCGCTGTCTCAAATATATATTTTCCGTTTTTCAAAAATAATACATCCGCTGGCCCATTCTAATATAAGGCTTAATACGAAAAAACAGAATATCAAAAAAGCTTTAAGGGGCAGCGAATGAATATCCATCCATGAATATATTCCACGATACTTGCTACGATTCTGCACTCTAAGCAAAATATTGCTGGAGTCATGCATTAATTTTTAAGATGCTGCACTCCGTTGTTTCAGTCGTGCTGTGATGGTTACTGATGATGATGATATTACTATGGATTATCCCAACGGCTCGCCTGATTTTGATCAAGTCGAGAACGCATAGGATGCTCTTAAACGGGTGGTTTGGAATCGACAGCCACCTACACAGATCCTGTCAGATATCAGGCAGGCAGCCATTCAAAAACGGAAAGGTATGAGCAATAATTGCTGAACAACCCGTTTAAGAGCATCCCATGAGTGCTCGACTAAATTTAAGTCAGTGAACCGTGGGGCTAATCAAAATTCAAGAACTAGTATAAACTGCATATTTCGTTATTGATTGCAATAGGGACTTCATAAGCATCTCTCTAGCCTCTAAAAACTTAGTATACATGATTTGGAGTCTAAATCATGTCTACTAAGTTTTATGATATGTAACGTTTTATTAAAAAAATTCTCGTCTCCATAGAGCTTGTTACCCATATTACACTCTTAAAGAAATTTTGGCCAAAAATTATACTTAAATCGCTTAGTTAACGTTTTATAACAAGTGTTTGAAGAGATGTTAAGCACTGATCAAATACTCTTCAAAAATCAAGCCAAGTAAGCGCGATACCTAATAACCGTAAAGGCCGTAAAGGTAAAACCCCTCTTACGCTTTGTTGATCAGTCATCGGTTATCTAGAGATTAATTTAGAGGGAATGAAGGTATTAAAGCAAATCTGCACTTTTATGGATTTGTCAGCATTTCAAGTAATAAAAGATTTTCAGCCAAAATCGAAGAACATTTTTAATTCTAAAATGAAGTGAATTATTACAGTTAAAGCGATGGTTCTTTATAAAAAGTGAACCAAAGATCTGGCGGTTGGTCATTTGAACTCTACGTCGGTTTTTAGCTTCGGGTGAAGGTATCATCAACAGTTTTTTTATGAGTTTTTCCGGAGAAGTACTGGCACCATACCTTTTCTCCCGTGTAGCAGAGATATCTTCATTACCATGACCGTTTGCCTATTTTGCCGTTTGCGTATTGCGTAATCATGTGTACTAAGTTTTATTAATTGTAAATTGATCCACTGCCTGGGACAGTTTTGGCATTATGGACGGGAGTTATTTTCTGTGAAAGAACAAAGCGAACAATAGTTTGTTTTTCAACTTGTGAAAATACTAAATACCTCCTGTATAGTACATGCAGTAACTACTGCTTATACTATGTCTAAGACTCGCAAAGCATAAGCTGCTTCGGCTCTACGGCCTTCGTAGCCCGTAGAGCCAAATTTTCGTAGCTAGGTAGTACTTAACTTTGTAACGTAACTTTGTAGCATTACAAACCTACGTAGCGATATATAAACGAAAAGGTAAATAATCTGACATTTGGTCACTTACCAACTATAAAAATAACTCAATAAATAATAAAACGTGAATAGTTGATAATAAAGTAGCGAACACTCATTAAATATTTACGAAACAGCTGAAAGTTTCCTCATACACAAAATAGTGATGGAATCATTCGATTTGGCGTCCCACCAATCGACTAAAACTAAAATTAAAAACGCCCAACAACCAATCAAATTTTGGCTATTGTAGATAAAGCAATTTCAGTAGCTAATACGAAAATAGCTGCATTGAACTCTGACACGGAAGAAAACTTTCTACTAATCTTAACTGAGTTGGAAAATAGTCGGATGTCGATCGTTAAGATTAGAAAATATAACGTTAAAAGCGGTGTGGTGGAAGAAATGTGATTTTATGTTATTGAGATGTATATTATGAGATTATACATCAAATTTCTAGAGCATTAGATGTATTTGTGAGTATTTAAGCAAATGTAAACTCTTACATCTTAAATTACAGACACATGAGATTTAACAACTTAATGTGACAGGATATGGGGGCAGTGCAGTTAAGTCACTTATGGCGAAATTGAACAGAAGTTACCATATAACCAGGTGATCCTAATTAAACTCTTAATAAATAGTAATACAGGTATAGTACCTATCTAGGTATCTATCTAATATAACGTTCATCAACTAAACATAAAAAATATGAAAAAAGTCTCATCGCCAATAAGTGATCTTTTCTAGCCAACCTTTGGATGGAGAGGTATTCGTTAACTACAATAGACGGCGGTGTTATAACAATAGCTAAGATGGTATTTATTTAAGATGTAAAGTTACATAAATAAATATGTATATATACGTACATACAGGTAAACAAAAATAATATTTTATTTTAATACATTCATAATATGTTTTTTTCTGTCTGTGTGTTTGTGCCGGCTTATCTCTAAAACAGCTGGACCTATTTTGGCGGGACTTTCACTGGCAGATAGCTGATGTTATAAGTAGTAACTTAGGCAACTTTTATTTTAGAAAAATATCAGAGTAATCCATTTTCCCACGAGATCCCCCCAATTAAATTAAACCCATTTTCCCTCGAGACCTCGTGGGTGAGGGCGTAGACGTGTCAGCTAGTTTATAATATTAGTGAGAGTTGTAGAATTTTTTCAGAAGATTTTTATGATAACACCTATTATGTTTGTGTGCATGAATGTGTCTGGGTGTGTATACGTATACAAGTAAAGGGAGTTTTTTAGAGGTATTCATATTCAAAATGAAATAAAACAATTTAGAATAATGGTAATGAGTATGATATTGGTTTTATTTAAATAATATTTTTGTCATTCTTATTTAAATATAATTTTGGGCATATTAGTGCCACGACTAGGTGGAATGAAGCTCAAACGTTGGGACAAATTTTTGACAACTTTATCGAGCAACTGGGGTCGTATATCAGCTATAACACACAGGTGAATTTAGACTTCCAAATGGTCCAACATCTCTGGTGTATCAGTTTAGACACACAGCCCTAAAGAAAGCTAGCTAAAGGTGTGTGATCACACGATTGTGGAGGCTAGTTCACGGTGCCCCCGTAGGCCTATACAGAATAAATGATTTGATTTGGTTCGGTCGATTACGCTAAATTATGCGCTCACCAAAATGTTTCCCGCTTAAAATTGATGATGCCGCCCGCTGTTTACCATGTTGCGCCATTTTGTTGAAACTAAAGCAATGTCTTATCAATGCCATTCAACTGAGGTACGAAGAAGTCAGCAATCATTTCTCTGTAGCGCTCTAGTTACGGGAGTAATATGAGCGCCATCGTTTTAAAAAAATTCATCATAACTGACTACTGTCAACTGTCCAAAATGGACTGACAGTCTGTAGAAACAATACTGCTAGTTTAAAACTCGAACCTCTAAAAACACACCCTTTATGTTTATAAGGCAATACGTTACCGTAGTAAAGGTTCTGCCTAGTTTGGGACAAAAAGACCTTGTGTAGATTCCCATATTATTATTATTATATATATATGAAGTTTCAAAAATGTCCTACAGTTTTATAATCCTAAGAAGTAAGTTAATCTTTTACACCATCCACCCACACCTATTACAATACCATGCTGGGGACTAATCTGTTACTTACAAACTAAGCTTATCGCGTTTTTAAGCCGCTTTACTTGAGCTTACATTTGACGTATTTCCTCAACAACATGGTGCTACACGAGATTTATAATACCGGCTTAGTAAGCTGCATTTACGCTAACTTAAATATGAATGTTAAAGTTAGGAAGCTTTATAAAGCTTAGTTAAGGCTGCTAGTCTTTACATCTGCGAAAGGGTCGGAAGAGGTGTATAGACTTTTTGGCGTTTTACAGTACGTTTCCAACAAAATAGAAAAATAACTAAATATTTAACACTTCAAAAAACTAAACTAGCTTAACTAATTTAACTGATAGACCTTATTCTGTTAGCACTAAAATCGAAACTCATGTAACACTTAGAATGACATTTCTAAAAATATTATTATTCAATTAAATTTTGGGTATTTTTACGTTAGTTATACGCGAAGACTAATCTGTCTCTATATCCACAATTGAAGAGAAATATCAAATTTTAGTGCTGTCGGAATAATCGGAAGTGTTATACTAATCTGGATTTTAGACTAAACAGAGTAACAACTTATATAATTTCGATTTTTAGTTTAGAGAATGCTTACAGAATCGACACCAATACATGTCAAAAACGATATTAGAAGAAATGATTAGTGACTGAAAACAATGCTTATGGTGGAGTTGCGGTGTACATCACCCTCCCTCTCGCATAAACTGCTAATAGGAAGTATACAGAATAAACAACACAGAAAACAACCCAATCAACCTAAAACGATTCGACACGTGTTTCGTCTCCACACGAGGCATCCTCAGGAGATTTTGACTCGTCGAGCGCTAGACCAACAGACCTCGGTCTGTCGGTCTAGCGCTTGACGAGTCGGATGGTGGTGAACACCGCAAGTCGGCCATAAGCATTGTTTCAGCGGAAGCGTCATTAAATATTTCTTCTAATATCGTTTTTGATAACGGTTTGCTCAAAGTAGTAACGCCTGAATCAATAAATTAACCAATACCTGTTGTTAAACATATCTCTAAACACAGTCACATTTTTGATATACGAAGACTAGCATTTGACTACTATCTCAACTAATCGTCAGTTATGATACGGTAGAGTCGAAGGTGGTACCACACTAGATCTAGGATGTCATTTATTTACTTTGTTGAAAATAAAATTTGGTCATTTTAAAACTTGTAAACCGTATAAACATCTGAACTATTAAGAATATACGCAACGTTAAAATTAATTCTTAAAATAAATAACGGATATAACGATAATATTCTGCCACGATGACAGAATTCCCTTACAGAAACATTATTTTTATGAAGAAACAGCGGCTAAAGAGAAAACTGTAATGACCATACATTTACTATATTAAGTGCAGACTCCCATTCCTTTACTTTAGCAAGTCCTGGGCTAAGCCTGACCAGACCACAAGACCCATATTCCCGCTTAGCTTGAGGGTTGAGAGGGCTCTTTTGGAAGTGGCTGTGGTAAGTCCCCCGGTGAGCCTTTAATGGTGCTTTCGATTTCTTCGCTTGCGTATGATGTATGCTTTAGTCGGTAATAGTTTGCGTCTAGGATATTATTATATGGAGTCTGTTAGTAAATTATTTTGTGAATACTTGTGAGGTCATGAGAGTATATGCATTGATTTTCCGCGTTTGAATATAAAAATGTCAAAGTATTATGAGAGAGAAAAATAACATCATCGGATGAAATTCGAACCTGCATCTTAGAATATTTTTTTATAAATATCAAATTTTGGTAGACATTAACGCGTTAGTGCTTTTCAAAAACATATATCAAAAAGGCTCGTGACATCAATACGAAAGTTAAGTGTTATTAATCTGTCCGAATCAGCAAGACTTCATAAATCTATTGTTATTTTTTGCGCTGATGCGGACGGGTTAAAAACACTAATTTCGGTCGGTTGAAGCTTTTCAAGAAATTGTATAAATGCTACGTGCTCGTCCCTATACGACGGTTAAAAAGAACTAGAGAGATAATAACGAAATGGTGTAGTGGCGTAGTGGCCATGGCGTCTGAATCGGTTTTCAGAAGACGCCGATTTTTTAATCCGTCCCGTCCGCGGATAATTTCAATCTCTATTGCAAAGCCACTCCAGGTCAGTGGAAATTATTTACGTATGTCAGATAAAGAGTTTATGAGGAGTAAATGTTAATTTCAGTTAAAAATATTTTTCTATAACGACGAATGAAGAGAGCTAAATAACCTATGATATTTATATATTTTTAATCTACGAGTAGAGATACAAAATTTTTATTCATTTTAAATGTAATATTTAATTTTAATGTTTTTTAACAGCCAACTCGAAGTTTTCTTCGTTAACTCTTTTATGGTCAGCTAATAAATACATACCTATTATATAGTTTAACTAACACTCCTGTTTCCCCTCACTTCCTGTTTTCTGGAAAACGGAGCTACGAACCTCGCATACCGCATTTGCTTCATTCTTATTTATCACATGCTTATAATATGATTCAGCTTAGGTTACTCTAATACTGGCCTTTTATGACACAAACAATTTCATTTTGAGATACAACGCGGTCACATTAACTAGACGCTTGACCATGTGACGTCATTTTGGCGCTCAAGTACGGTGTGCAAAAAAAACCGGCCAAGTGGCCTTTATTAAGATCGAGTAAAAATGATTAAAAATTAAGTTTGTTAAATGAATAAAAAATATTTATTTATTTGAAAGGTAATATACAACTACATATTCTGTGAAAATTTAAGGTGTCTACCTGTTACCGTTATTAATATTCAAATTATCGACGCGTGTATCGGTTACAAAGATGCTGACCGTACTGTGACGCTTGCCGGATGAGAAAAGGGAATGCGGGGGGTGGCGGGCGGGGGACCTGCATTCCAGCGATGCGTCGAGTTAATGTGACCGCGTTGTACATAAACTGATCTTCGTGATTAGTTTGAAAATCATAATTTCTAAGGCGCAGTTTTTTTACGCACATGAACATACCTAGTACTTCAATACTTCCCTTGGATTGACTAAGCCGGTAGAGTTTTAATAATTTAAAAATATGTTTGACCTTATAATTAGACAATGAACAAAGGAATTATATATTGTCCAAAGATATTAGTAATTTTATTATCTATACAATAATTGTGGTCAAAGAAATTAGACAATGCGCAAATTAATTAGAGTTCAGTCAATAAAAAATATTTGGTATCCAGTATTGGGTTTACGTGGATTTAATGAGAAATATTATTAGTTACGATATTTAACGTAAAACTAAGTTTCAAATAAGACTTTATTTATATGATGTTTATTTAATTATTAACTAGCGACTGCCTGCGACTTTGGTCGCGTAGTAGGCTCGGCCATCGGCCTCCCCATATCCTATCATCTTTTCTTGGCTTTTATTTCATAAGAACCTTCTCCTCACAAAAATTAACACCACAGAAAAAGAATTAGCGAGATAGCTCCATCCGTTCTCAAGTTATATCGTGATCAGGAGACATAGGGGTATTTTTATATATATAGAAGATAGATTAATACTGCGATTACATACTTAAGAAACAGCAACTAACACGTGCATATTTCAATGGTTAAAAAAATTGGTCGTCGGCGGGACCTCTCGAGAATGCTAGATGCTTGCAGTCAGTAACATCGATATTTTTAAGCATGAAATCTGTTTCCGCCCTTGCTATTGCAATATATAGGTTACAGTATGCATTTACCGTCCGTCAGACGACGAAATTCCCAACCTCGTCTTTTAAAACTAAAATATTCTTACTTATTTATAAGCTCGATAAACAGCATTTACACATTGTTTCTCACGCACAACGGGACTTGTAACAGCTTTTTTAAAATCCCTGTTTTATGTTAATACAAAACATTCTTAACTTACTCGTATTTACATACTTTGGCAACGTTTTGGCAGCCATCCAAAGTTTTCATGCCATCTTGACTCGTGTTCGTCCCCGTTAAGACTTTCAAGTCTTTACGCCAAGACTCAAGTGTAGTTTTTGATTGATTTTTATGTCAATTTGAGCTTCAATTGTTGTTTCGCTTGAGTGCTCGTCAATCCTTTGTTTTGGAATAGTTGAGTTGGAATGGTTTACCGTTTGCTAGACAGGCGGTTTTTCTTTGTGCTATTCTGGTAACGAACGTCGATGTATTTAATAACATACCTATAGCTTTTATTCAAAAGTTACTTTACGTATTGTGCCTTTGTTTGTATTTGGCTAATTAAACTACAAAATTTCAGAAGGATATTCTTGATTTAACATCAGAAACGGGAAATTTACCGTGTAATCCATTTTGTTCTATGCGGGTGCGTTTCTGATGTTAACTGTTGCAAAAGTTTAAAAGCTTATATATTTTCGATGCAAAGTACTGCCTGAACAGTTATCAGCCTAATCGGGTATCAGTAAGTCAGCTTATTCTTAGACTCTGTAAGATCCAAAGCTAAGAGTAAGTCTATAACTAAACATAATATGAAGGTAATAAGATATTAAGATATAGGAATTGATACATCAAACAGGTTTAACGGAACACCAGCGTGCCCGAACGATCCCCAAAACGCTGAGTTGTGAGAAATTAGGGTTGCACTTCTTAATTTGTTTATTAAATTATAAGTTGGTTACAAATTAATTGTTCTGATTCTGATTACTCATGGTAGTAAGGTGAAATTGACTACTTTTTGCGGAGAATCGACACACGTCTGGGCCTTAGTGGCGTTGAACTTGGTCAGGTTGGCATTGCTTGACCACGGCCTCTCTCAGTGACTTGATTTGTGCTCCACTGTTTCAAGCAGTGGATATGTAGTCCTCGCTGGAACCGTACTGTCGTCTGCTTATCTAAAAGCTAAGCAGATCATTCTTATTATGCAAAAGACTGGAGGTGTAGTGAGGACCAACCCTAGAAGTCTCCGGATCTGGCGTTGAAAGCCCATTGCTACGATGAGCAGCCATCACCGACCAATTCCAGAAGTCTGATATACGCAAATACCGACATCAAGGGTTAAAATTACTTAAGCTTGCTATTAAAAGGCTATCATGCCAAATCTAGCCAAAAGACTTCAGGAAATCGAGAGAAACAGCTATTCACTCCAAATATGTGTGTCTTTATTAACTCCACCTAATGTTATTTTTGATTAGGGATACATGAAATACCTACCTATTACCTACCTATTATGGGTTGTCTGGAAGAGATCGCTCTGAGCGATAAGACCGCCCATTGTGGCACCTAGTTTTAAGCATTGTTTTTTATTTTATTGTCTAATATTAATTCATAAATGTGGTGTCTCAATTAAGTGTTATCTATCTATCTATCTATCTATCTACGTGATATTGCCGAGCATTTGATTTAAAATAATATCGTTTTTCTTATTTGTATTTTCACTATATAGACCTTTCCATATATAAAGTGAGTAATTTATCAAATGAAGATTGAAAAAGCCGCCTGATTACATTAATCTGGCTTCGCTTAGTCTTTGTAATATATCTAGTAATAGGTAAAGAAATAAAATACATGTAATACATCTCAAATAAAAACCGTTTTCATGAAAAACAAGATCAATTTGTACAGAGCAGCGCCGATCGACCTATCCATATATAACCATTGCAATTTGTAAAACGCCTTGTTTGTTTCTTGAGTAGATTTATCATCTCTAGAGCCGAGGGAAAATATGAAATCTTTGATGTGAGCGTTCAATCACGGTGTATTTGGAAACAGTATCTATACTACCTTGATTTTTGTAACGGACAAATAAAAAAAAGGCGAATGATTTAAGGGCGGGCACGTCGACACAAAAGGTGATGATGGTGATGTAGGTGGTGATTGGATGATGTTTTATCCAAGGATTCTGACAGGACTTCCGTATCTATGTTGGCTATTGACACGGGTAAATGTTTATGACGCTTGTAACATAGCTACACTTTTTGTAAACAAAACTTACCATTGCAAACGAATGTCGTGAGTTCCAAGAATGATTGTTGCTAATTTATCCATCACTCAAATGCGTAGGTGATTCCACATTTCACAATTATCACAGGATTTAATTTACACTTTGTTCTGAGGAATGAATACAGTTTAAAACTACCCAAATTATATCACGCTACACTCTGAAATACGATAACCATACCATACCTATGACAGTTTATGACGCATCTCAAGTTGCATAAAATATGTCGCTTTATTTTCAACTAACTGCGCCCCGCGGTTTCACTCGCGTGGTGATGGATGATGATGATCATGAAAAGTATCATACGTGCTTCACCGAAATATAATCCATAACCTTGTCAAATTTTATTCCCATCCGTTCAGCCGTTTAGGAGTGATAAGGTAACAAACATACACAGAGACAGAGTTTTATATTAATTTTTTCAAACATAAAAGAAGCCTAAGTTACTCTTTATAACAGTAGCTATATGCCAGTGAATATCCCGTTAAAATTGGTCTAGCCGTTTCAGTGAATAGCCGGAACAAATAAACAGACAGACACACATTTTTTTTAATATTGCTTTTATGTACCTAAGTACCGTATATTATATACTTTCATATGCATTTAGTGAAAAGCTAATTTGGAATTACAAACAGACATTTCAATTTTATTTATCTGTATAGATTTATCTAAAACAGCATTGCATAGGAGCTGTTACGTGTTCGGCTTGACATCGTTGTTTGTTTATCCGTGTGTTTGTATATTTATAAGTTTGTCAAAGTCAAAATCATTTATTCAGTTTAGGCATCAAAGACGCACTTATGAACGTCAATTTTTCATTATAATGTACCTTAAAGACTACCGCCGCGTTCCGAAATATATAGAGCCTACCGAGAAGAAGCGGCAAGAAACTCGGGGCCATTCTTTTTATATAGATGTTTTTACTTAGGTACTACAAATATTAGCTCCAGTGTGTTGCCTTACAAAAGAGAACATAATAATGGTATCAGTAGGGCAAGACACGCTACACTTTGACATCTTAGTACACGAGTAGATAGATCCTGGAGTGATCAGTCCCAAGCTGTTTTATCCTTCAAGTAATCCGAAATTTTGTGGCACTATAGTTCTGGAACCAGTGGTCTTGTTTCAATTCTGTTCTTCTGTTTAAATTATAACCCTGTTTTTGGAAGATGTTTCTAAACGTTCATTGCGTAGAGCTAGTTCACTGTGATAAATTCCATTTTACGCCAGTAAGTTAGAGTTACCAATAAAATTGAATGCAAAGTCAGAAGGTGAACGGGAGTGTTTTGGTCTGGAATATTTTACAACTTTATTCCATACACTTTCTCCATTCATATCTACCATACATTCCGCTTTATCAGACATGTTGATTTTATTAAGAAACTTTTCCTTTGTTGTGACTGTCTGAGTTATTGTTGAAGAATATTTTTCGGTAATTTACGAATTTACTTTAGGAAGCTTGTTTTGGGCATTATGTCGAATTATGTTTTTAACTGCTATTGTTGTTTAGAAATAAGTATTTTGAATACCATATTTTTAAAATTAAAGTGACGATAAGAGAAAAGTAGATTATGCACCGAGGGAGTAAAACAGTGTCTTACGTCACGGGTGAAAATTTAATTCCCGAGCTATGAGTTATGAGTCCGGGGTGAAGAGAGGGGTTAATCTCCGCCCAAGACTAAGACAGGCCTTATCTTCGAGTTAGAGTATGCTACTAGAGACAATAAAAAACCAGAGCTTTAAAAAGCAGTTAGTTACTGAAAAGTAAAATAAATTAATTGTCAATGTTCAAATTAAACACATTTGTCCCGGTATAGAGGGACAGGGTAATATTTTTGTAAGAAACATTTTATGGAAAACACTGTTTAGACTTTCGCGGTTGTTGACTAAGTTATAATTAGTACACACGAGATGTAGACCACGATTTAATTGCCTTTGGAGCTCCCGATATTTCGGTACAGTTACATGCACCACGTTCAAAATTATAACATTTTATGGAAGTTGTTAAAATACACCTAGCACCAGATCGCGGCACGTAACTTGGAGTACTCATGACCTTGAATGCGCAGGGAGGGGCCGTGCGTAACCCATAGCAACGCGGCACACAACAATCACATTCTCTATAGTATAATCGCGCCTTTTTTATACAGAAACAAAAGAAAAGCTGTCTCCGTACTAATAGTTTTCCTACAACTAACGTTCCAAATCCAAATCACTTTGCACCGATGGGAGTTTCATACAACATTACATCCCCGGGAATGTAATGCCTTGCTTTACGTTGATATTGCGTCATATGTAATTGGACATTTTCGAGCAGGTGGTATGAAAAATATGTTTTTCTGGTGCCCATAACAGTGGCAGTACTATCCGCAGCTATTCAAAGTTGTTTGTAACATTATACTGCGCTCAACATTTAAATATAGACTTTATTACATTAGTCCTTAGGTTGGAAAGATGCTACAGTACTGTAAGCAGAATATCTCATAATAATATCAACAATATATACCAACCAATACAGTGTCTTGCGAAAGAGGCCTTACACCTAATTCAATGTTTCATAAAAACTTCTCTACCCTACACTGTACCCTAAAATGTTTATCGTGAATTGGCGCTTTAGCATTGAGTCAGTGGGGATGTAAGGAGTGAAATCAAACAATTTTTTTCTTTCAATTATTTTTGTTTCTCTGTTTGTCTGTGTTAGTACGGACTAATCGCCGAAACGACTGATTTAAATGAAGTGTTGTATGGTGGTAGCTTATATCCTTGTTCAATATGTAGGATACTTTTGATCCCGGTAAATTAAAGAGTTCCCGTGGGATGATAGTTAACAAACTGTAATTAACCGTATCCCGCGAGGCCATGCGAGCGAAGCCGCTGGCGGGTCAGCTAGTCTAATATAAGATACTAGATACAATTTGTAGAACTATCAAGAATGTTACTATAAACATGCAGAACTACATTATGTATTCCGTGGAAGAACACTTTTGTTAGTGTCCGTCTTGGTAGCTACCACCGCAGTGCGAGATATTCTTCCTCGAAGACGTAGTGTGAAAGCAATACTGTGTTAACATTGAAGGACACGGCATGAGTGATAATGAACGGCAATAGTTGTATATATAAGCCTTGCCTAAAAAATACTTAAAAAAGCCAAAAAGGCATTTAATTGGGTCAGTATTTCCCTTGTGATATTATAACGTTAACCACGATGCCGGTCGCTACTCAGTCGACATTCATATGTTGGCTGCAACTAATTTCATTGCGCTTCGTATGCAAAGCGCTAATATGACGGCTAGTTGCTGTTGGGGTAACCACGCAACTCGGGGAAAAGTCAGGACATATCCCAACTTAGTTAAATATTTACCTTACTTTGAACTTTAACATAGATGTTTAAGTTGAAGTTAAGATTGTTTTGTTCTAGAGCACAAAACAATCCACCTACTCGTAAAGTGTTCAATCTGGCCCAGTTTGACTTTAATCTGTCCGCATCAGGACAAAAATAACAATAGATTTATGAATGAAACTTGCCTCTAGTGAGGCTTGCTGATTCGGACAGATTAAACAACATTGTCTTGTCACTCCTTACTTGAGTATTACTCGTATAAGGCTTTATGTAAGAAAAGTCGTCAAACAAAATTTGTTTGTTGTACAGAAGTTGCCCTTAAGAGGTTTTAGCAATTTCTTAGGCTTTCGCGTTTGCGCTTTCTTAAATCGCGTAATTATTATATTATTTTTATCCTGGCGTTTCAAACACTTAATTAACATATTACGGGAAACTAGATGAGAGTTGTGTGGTTATGGAAATTATTGTTATGTACCGCTTATCATATTTTAATCAAAACGTTTCCGATGCACTCAACATTCCAGAGGTCTTCCAATATTTTGCTGGCCTCGTGATTTATTAACTTGATTATTCGATCCCAGGCCATCTCAGCAAGGTCATCTCTTTTAAAATTAGGGTGTTTTAATTTCTATTGCGTCTAAACTAATGTAGTGGTAGGGCTCATTCAAAACTTGCTCATATACGACATACATGATCCAGTGTCTGTTCTTCATGTGCTGACAAGCAATATATTATTTAATACGGACACCAATGCTGCTCTTTGTTTTCCCAATTTATGATAAACCATATCAAGCTTTTAAAAACCTGCGTCATCTTAAGGAGTATTTGTTTTACAGGTCTTTTCCAAATTAACAATTTTCCAATATTATGGGTTATTTAAGTTAACATGTATCAAGGTCATTTAAGGTTGGTTTAAATCGGTGAAAACACGTTTTTTTTTTTAAATTTATATTGTAAGTTGTAAATCGCACCAGATAATTCAGCAATGATAATTCATTGCCCCTCACTAGTAGTAAATACAAATATATTAAAGTTGATATAAATCTCGAATTGTACTTTTAGTTGAATAAATGCCTTTACATGAATGTCAAATAAAGCCTTTACTATTGGAGCCTTGCCAACACA
Organism: Selenia dentaria; assembly: GCA_917880725.1. Taxonomy (NCBI): domain Eukaryota; kingdom Metazoa; phylum Arthropoda; class Insecta; order Lepidoptera; family Geometridae; genus Selenia; species Selenia dentaria. The sequence continues at coordinate 6,879,687 of OU862882.1, read as the reverse complement.
TATGTGTAAAAATATATCTTCAGATTAAAACTGGTTCTGCGTATTATGTCCTAGTAATATCAATAATTCAGACATCCTATTAGGTAACAAATAAATTGGCAAAACGTACGCTAAACGCCCCTGTTGGGATTTATGTCGAATTTCGTGGTAATGTGACGTGTAAGTTTTAAACGATTCTGAAGCGCATAATGAATTTATTGAGTTTTGGGCTTTGGTGCGCCAAAGCTGTCTTTTGTGTGAGCAATTATGTCGTTTGGGGTGAATTGTGTCAAGGCAACGCAATGCGGTTAAAGCTGGTTTGTTATACGATAGAACGAGTAAGTAAGTAAGAATACGATAAGAACGGGTATCACGAACAAATAACAACTTTATCGTTTTATTTCCGTTCACATTTGAAGTTGTTTTATTTCCGTTCAATTTTCCTAGGAGCTAATAAGAGCTGAGAAAACTGATGAGACATTTTTTTCAATACTTTTATGAAACATTATTTTTTCGAAACTTCTTCGGTTTTTGATAATATAATGCAAAGATTGAACTCGAAATAAATATAATACATGGTAAATAACTCGTTTCTCAATTTCATTCTAGCATTAGTGACCATATCAGTTTAAAAACTTATAATACTTTCCTCCAGCAACTTATTCTCTCACTATGCTAACAGAGAAGTGATAAGCGATATATTACTTGTTATGGTAGATATAATTTTTAAAGCGATGCGTATGGGTTTTACCGAGGATCGTTTTAAGGCGCGCTCTTATCCTGATAAAAGTAAAAAGCAGAATTTTTAAACACCCCTAGTGTAACGAAACAGATCGATAATATATTATGAAAATAATACTAAGGTTAGAAAATGAATAGGAAAAGAGTAATAACCAAATAGAATTCAGAAATATTACTCGCTTTCTACAGAAAACAATCCTGAATAGGCCCACAAAAATAAACTTTCACGTCCAAACTCTCAGAGTTTTCAGCGATAACACTATATTTTTTTTAGGTAATACATAGCCAACGTATAGTACTAAAGCAGTTTTTTTTAAATAGTGTTAGTATATATCGTAAAATATAAAGAAAACGTACAAAATTAACGAATTTTCGTATTACATCGTCCAATCTACCTTCATACCATATACATTCAACCTTACGTAAAGCATCGTAAATTATTTTAAAATTAGGGTTGGGCCCTAACATTTTACGACACATCGATGTTTATTTCAATACAATAGGCACCATACGCAGGGACAATCTTACATATAGGAAATTCAAAGAAACCCTACAAAGTACTCCTCGATTTAATTAAAAATAGATTACCTAGCTAGATCCGATATAATGTTCGACATTTCCGGTCGATGGTAACTGCGATTTCATTGCGATCCACAATACAACCGCGACCGCAGTAATCTTAGGGTTCACACAACTAATAATATATAAGCAATTTATTTTTCGAAAATTTGCTAAAGAAAACTGTTTTGAATTGAACTCGTTTTTACACTCTTAAGACTACTGAATTGTTTCCTTGAGAAATATTGTAAGAATTAAATGTATATGAGTGATATCCATACAACGGCCTGCGAAACGTCAAAAAATTTTTTGCTCATCTGTAACAAATTTAGCCTTATTTTATAGACAAGTGGTTGTGAAGTTCAGCTGTATTGGCGGCTGGAAGCAATTTAGCTTCGAGTTATTAAAAATATATGTTTGATAGTATATGATTTGATGTAGTACATTGTAGTAGGTGCTTCATTTACACCAACGAAAGAGACCTGTGGGCCGAGCACGAAAATCCGTTCAAGTGCAACGTAATCGCATTGTCAACGTATGCCGTATAAAATGTAATTTATCTAGTACAATAGTGGCACAGATAAATCACAGTTTGTACTTAATACGCAAACGATACGACAACGCAGATTTTCGTGCTCAGCCCACAGGTACCTATCGCACGGGTCTTCACACAGCTACAGTTTTGGAACTAGGAGCTCTTTTATTTAACTCTACAACTATAGTACCTAAAAACCATACAAATATTATTAATTTATATTTTAACCCGTAGACATGCCTTATTTGGCCAATAATACGAAAGCTTTCTTAAAATCATACTCCGATTCCAAGAACTGCAACGTGTGTGTTTCACCACACACGTTGCAGTTCCTGGAAAAGTAGGTTGATTTCTGTGAAATCTATTGTATTAATTGCCAAATATGGCGAATCGTGAGTCAACGAGTTAATGGCATACAAATATTGATTAAGCGGCACTGCGCTTGTCGCTCGTTATTTAGTAATTTTCTCAGCAACTTTACCTGTTCCAGTGACCACCAATGCTAAAGGCAGAAATGCTTCCAAAGTACTGCTTCTGCACCAATGTTTCGAAGTATAATATTTGGCACTGCGGTGATGACGACGATGGTGACGATGAGTGCCTAATCAAGACTGAATCATGCAGACTAGTCCTAACATCTGTTTGGCATTGTTTTATATGTAAAGATTTGCTAAAAGGTAATAACCTTTGACAGGCATGACCCACGGCTCTAGAAGGTTAAGCCGAGTCACTAAAGCCGCGTAGGTGACTCGCCTTCCCAAAATAGTCGGTTGATTATTCTGTGATACACTATACTATACACTTATTTAACTCTTCTAGTCGTATTTTTTCTCGGAAATAGGTAATTTACTGCGGGTAAACGGGAAATTGAGGACAGAATTGTGGAGCGGAATACACAAAAATATGAAGTCCTGCCAGTCTACTACATAATAAAATAATATTGAATTCTATTTTCAGCTATATACAAAGTGTACGTATATTCTGCCCATTCCGGGTTACGGCGTATTGGGTTTCGATTTACCCAAATAATTTATCCTATTCTCACCTCAGGTCGTGTTTGGTTTGGAGCCAAACCGTAAAATTTTGCCTGTGGCCGATGTTGTGTGCTAGGTTTTGTTGTTGAGTTGAGTGTGTTTTCTTACAAACATGAAATCGGGTTTTAATTTAACATATTAATCTAAGTGGCCAGAAGAGACGCTTATATTTTAGGAAAGCTCATAGTGGTGGAAGGAAAACGGAGTCGTGGAAGATCTCCCACCAGGTGGACTGACATTGTATAAGAGACAACTAAGGCAAATGTACCAACATGTAGCTATGAGACAAGCCGATTGTCGCAATACTTGGAAAAACATAGTCCAGAAGGCAGTTCATGATGTTCACGACCCTCAGTCATGAGGAATCGATCAAGAAGAAGATTAATCTAATAGGTGACCTATAAAAGTTGGTTGTGCATTGGTTTTTTGTGGGGAACTGACGAAACAAGCAAGAGTTGTTATGCACTAGGAGGGCGAGGTCTTACCATCGCTGAAAGTTTAAGTCTGATGTAGCATTTGAGCAGACTACATATCGTCATTACCTTTGAGCTTCATTTTTTCAAAATCGCCTTAACAGTGCAAATTGAGTGAAAATAAACATACAGGAGTACATAGTGCAAGCATGAGCATATAAAATAACAGAACGACTCAACGGATTTGAGTGAGATTAGCCGATAGCTAGAAGGCAACCCGTCCAGTGTCTTTCGGAACTACGCATAAAAGTTCAGATAAAAAATACTACACTTGAATAGTTTGATCAACTAAAAGCAAGTTTATACCGCATTTGATCTGATAAAATTAGTTACAAACCAGAGGTATAAAAATGTTCATATACATTAAGTAAGTGTACGCGCAACATGTCATCACTTTTTTGTCATGGTATACGCGCGACACGCGACGGGTTAAAGGAAACTCGAGAACAGAAATAGAAATTTCTCTCGAGTGATATTTATACTACACCTACGAGGAAAATAAAATAGTTCCGTTATTAATAAATAATTTAGTTCCCGGGAGCATTTTGTACGAAATCGAATACATCTTTTTTCTGGTGGCATCATCTTTATAAAATCGCCACATTCTATACCAGATGACATTTTCAAAAATTATTTAGAATAATTTAAAGCGTACTGTTAAATTATCAATTTAGTAAAAATAGTAGATTGTATCATAAGGGAGCAAAATAATATTTTTACGGCGAGGGCGCTTTTTTGAATCCAGAGCGAAGTGAGGGATTCTAGAGTAGAATCCCGAGCGTAGCGAGGGATTCTTTAGTAGAATCCTGAACGTAGCGAGGGATTCAAAGTACGTCGCCCGAGCCAAAAATATATTTTGCGCCCGAGTGATACACTCTACTTTTCATCACCCACTATGAGAAAATAAAAGCGCCTCATATTTTATTGTAATATTATTATTTAATAAAACATAGAGTAACAACTAAATTGAAATTAAATAGTATCCTTTATTAAAACAACTAAAAACTTATATTTACATTTGAGACATTTTCGCAATTATGAAAATTTATTGTTACAGTTTTATTAGGAATAGAGATTGTTGTAGATTTTATATTCTGCGTGTTTGAAATGTCCGAATCTGGATCATTTTGAGGAAAATGTGACGGTGAATCTCGTTGTTTGGATGTAGATAGGCGCGGCGACAGTGGTATGGATGGATTAACTGAAGGTTGCAATTTAATGTTTTCCACGATGCGTTCAGATGTTTTCGCCTTGTTCTCAATGGAATCTTCTATATACCCTTCTGCTACAGCACTCGATTTCCATCCTCCATGTCGCTTGAGAACAGTTAAGTCCGCTCCAGTATCTGCCAAAAGGGTAGCAGAAGTACGACGAAAACAATGTCCTGTATACAGTTTGATACCTGGTAACTTCAAATAAGTAGCAATTTCTTGTGGCATGTTAGAAATTTTATTTTTTCCCATCACTTGTTTGAAGCACTTGCCATTTTGATAACGGATGAAAAACCGATTGGTCTTCATAGCAGCAGGACGCAGGTCCAGGTATTTCTGTACAATAGTTTTGTATTCTCCTCGTATTACGAAGGATCGGTCAATTTTGGTATTTGTATCGGTCAGCTTTACTAACAGTAAATCATCCGAGTGATTTTCGACATCATCAACAGTTATTTTTAAAAGTTCATTGCCACGACAAGCTCCATGTAATCCGAAAATTAAAGCCACCTGTAACAAAACCGAATGTGAATAAGACAAGTATCTATCAAAGTACAGGTTACAATAAAATGTGCATTTTTATACACTATGATTATATTTTACTAATCCACCGTAAACATAGTTACCTACTTACTTTTACGGCAAGAAAGACTTTGTCGGGTGCCTCATTAAGGAAAGTCTCCACGTTTTTGACTGAGAACACTTTGGATTTTTTAGGTTTAAATCCATCAGACATCCTCTTCAGGTACGCTATTAATTTCGAATATGTGTCCAGTTTTACATCGTTATTAGAACTGACTGTTGATTTTAGCATTGAGTATGTACTCCAAAGAGTGGAAGGTTGTTTAGTTTTGGCTAAGTACTGGAAGTAGGCCAAAAACACAGATTCTGAAAAATTCTTGGCGCTTCTTGCATTTCTCCATTCAATAAAATTACCATAGGCTTTCATATATTTCTCCCGGGATTTTGCAGGTAATAGATTATCCATCACATTTCTTGCGTCAGTTCTAATGCTTTCAGGAGTTAATTCTATACTTTCACTGTCACTTGAAGAACTCATTTTTCAAAACAAAACAAAACAATGAATTTCTAACAATCCGTGAAAATTTACGAAAACGCGGGCTGTAGTTCGCGCTTTTTTAATTTGTTTTTTTTTTTCATTCATCCGGCGGCGTGACTATGGGCCGTCGTACCAGCCAGTCTTTATTCAAACAATATTTGCGTTCGATTTCTTTGGTGCTGAACACTAAGATGTTCCAAATTCAAAAAGTGCGCGGCAAAGATAATTGCGGCGCACTTATAAAGAGGATTAAAAACTCATTACTGTCCGCTAAAACTTTCTTATAGAAAACACCACCTTTGGGTGCACATAAAGGCGAACCAAGTCGTCCTTTTCGAATAGATGGGATGAAAACAAAATTTAACAATACATTACAAATGGCCGCCATGTTTTTATTTCGTATTGCAGAAAAAGGTTGCTAGCCTCCTTTAATTAAAAATCGAGTACAATAAAATAATTCCTACATTTTTACTACTATTTTTTGAATTATTGGATATACAACCTCTTTCAGATTTGACGTTTGTATTCTTTTTATGTTCGGTGCTAAAAAAACAAACGCTACCAGGACAAAAATAGATTTTCATACAACATTTCTGCCCTACTACGGAGGGCAGAAATGAAATTCCATATAACTTTTCCCACCGCACATTTATAAGGGAGAAATAACGAATTTTGTAACTCGTTGATGAACGAGTAATGAGACACTTTCTGAGTGAGTGTGGTATAAAGAATATTAATTACTAGTGGATCTTTGCGCCTATGCCTGGGAAAATGGCAGAAGCATAATATGTAGCATATGCGTTATTTCAGGTGATGTATAAATCAAGTAGGATATTTCATAAGGCTGTTTACATAAAAGCTTACATTTGCCAATGTCACACAAACTCCCGAGTGAAACGAAGGGAAACCGTGTGGGGATAGTATGTGTTGAATAATATAGGGTGGAAAAACTCTGCGATTTGTTTCACTTTTCCTTCTCATGTCAGTGATAAGATTACTTTGTGTGTAACGAATTGGCGGATTGACGGGTGTGCCCATGTTTTGGGCACAGAAGAAATTATATAAATTGGTTTAGGTCTTGTTCACACGGCCATAATTGTTAACTATAGTGTTTCGTGTACAAGTGATGCTTAGAATTAGGTGAACAACTTCCTTGTCTCGACACTTACTAATTTAATGTAATATTATGATAATTCATATTTCTCCATCCTAACTCCTACTATAATTCCTGCAATCAGTTATAACTTATCAGTAACAAAGCGTTTGTCAGTTTGTCGTTTGTTTGGCATTTTCATGTTTTACTAAATCTATTTCTATTAAATTTGTCAAGAGGATAGTTGTGTGTAGTATTTCTGTGTGATATTTTAAGTATGCCCGCGGGTGTAGCTGCGGCCTGAAACTAAATAGTTCCTAATCTATTCATATAAAACAGGGGTCGGCAACCTTTTGCTATAGCAGGGTTAACACAAATGTTGCCAGAGTATCAGCGCAGGCCGCACGTATTTTTATATGTCCGGAGATGCATGTTTAATATATGAAATATAACGCATATCTAAATTTTTAATCATATGTTCATACAATCATGACTATTGTAGTTGTTGCAAGTTGAATTACGAGTACTATAGTAAAAACTAGTGAGATTTTTGCAGCTGCATTTGACATGCTAGTTTTTTAACGTCTGCTTTCATTTTATCATATTAAAAATGTTCATCTACTAAACGCGAACAATCCTTTTTCCTTACACAAATATGTACTACCAAACATAGTGATTATCTGCTGAGCAAACTTTTTCAATTCATTGAAGTTTTAAGAACGCAAACCTTCGTAGAACTCAGTCCACCACTAGTGAACCTAGTCAGTGCTTTCCTTAATTGCCGTTTTAAGTGTGCTATTACTTTGTAAATCTACATACTAACTATGTTTATTTGCAAATCGCTTTGTTAAAAGCCTAGTGGATTCATACGGCCTTTTGCTTTCGTATTTTTTCTTGCGGACCTCAGGCTTGCGTGCAGCACCGAGATAGTTCACGGGCCGCCGTTTGCCGACCCCTGATATAAAAAAAACTATTATTTACTGACAGTAGTACGCACAGCCTTTAACCACATAAACTTGGACTTTTCGGCAAAGATTAGTTTTTAGAGTGTTTACGGGTAAAATGAGCCTTTATATGATACTTTTTATTTCTTGCGTTTATTAACTTCATGATTTCAAATTAAAAAAAAATATTTCAACATTTTCATACAAATAATAAAGTGTGATTTGTTTGTATTTTACATTTAGTTTGGCCATGGAAAGAGCTTTATCTACTTATCTTATAGCATTTTTTTACATTTTTACTTGTTTTAATATTTGAATAGGTTGCCTTTCGTACATAAAAGTAAGCCTCTTTTTCTGTGTGTTTTAGTTCACTCAGAGACTTAATTGCTATTTGAACGTGTCAGTCAAAACATATCAAATAACATTACTGTTTAGTGCTATAAATAAAATGCAAGCGTTTAAATGCGTTTTGAATATCTCAAAACGTGTATTGCACGTGTATATGCACGACGGGGGAGGACCACACTCCCACATAACACCGACGTGAGGTAACATAGCTTGCTATTGCGTTTCGTCGGTTTGTGGGAAGTTCCGGAGGCCGGATTCCCCCGTCCCCATTCTTCCTCTCCTTTCCACTACCCCTCCACCCTTTTATCTCTTCCTTCCTAACATACTTCTTCAAAGGTCGGCAACGCATCCTCGAGACCTCTGGTATTGCGGATTTCCGTGGGCGACGGTATCACTTACCATCAGGTGAGCCGTTTGCTTGTTTGCCTATCCCATAAAAAAACTGAATACCAAACCAAATACATGCATTTTAATTTCTTAATGTTGGTTTTTTGTGATGCTATTTGACACCCTGTAACCAACTTTTAATGAAAGGGTTATTTATTAATTTTATCACAGTCTTAATTATGCAGTACAGTTTTAGAAAAAATATGCATGGATTTTACTGGTAGAAGGCATTGTTAGGTACCCCCTAACAATGCCTTCTACCAGTAAAATCCGCTAGGCGATATTTTCATTCGAACTGATAAACATAATCTATTAAGAACTCCGTGAGGGGGCGGAGTTAAAGTGTTCTGTAATTGCGATGCGAATTGTAAGGGGCGAGGAAACCTGACTTTTTAGATGGTAGACCTCTTTTTCAAGATGCCGCCATGGTTGCTACCATCGTAGTTCCAGAATTCTGCTACGTAGCTATAGAACGCAAATATTTAGTTCGTTACAGTGTAATGTAGCTTGTGAAATGAATGTGCGCATGGCTGGGGGTAGTAAGCGCAGTGCCACGCAAAATTTAAATTCTTAGTTCTGGTCTGGCAATTCGACTGCCATTGTCTAGCGAAGTGCTTACCATGCGGCACCAACTTACCCGTCACTAGAGTCACTAAAAAACCTGAGATCGTTTATATGAGTGCACTATTTCACTAAAATATGCCATAGGGTTTAGTTGTTTTTTTTTTCTTTTTTCACAATACATAAGATCTTTGACTAATCTCTAACTAAAGTCAATCATCATCATCATAATCATCTCAGTCGTAGGACGTACGCTGCTGGCCTCCCCCACAAATTTCTGAAGGGACCGTTTGAACGGTATCTTCAGATAAGTCTCCTAAATCATGGACAATAATGTTATACCTTTTACCAGCCTTGAAGTTCACATTGCACAGTTCCTTTATATCTGTGCACTGGAACTCACAGAGCCTGAAACCCGAAATTCATTATTTGAAAACTACATCAAAATATAAATTTAGTTTTAAAAAAGTATATAGGATATAGGATCAAAGCATACACTGTGTTTGCTTTCAAGCTTTATTATAAGCTTTATGACAATTAAGACATTTATGGCAGTTCTATTCTTTGACGTTTTTTCTGTCATTTTATCGCATGAAAATTAGAACAGTATGAACATAAACGTCATGACTCACGACCCTCTGATGAATTTATGATGGAATTTAATTTCTTCTTATCGTCAAAAGATTCCTAACATCGTCACGGAACAAAACATTTCACGATTTATAGGTTTTTGATGCGTTAGACTCAGTCGTAAAGACATTATTGTTTCACTGTATACCGATTCCACATTTTTAACAAAGTATGCTTTAATGAAACACTTGTAGGTGTCAATCATTCGGATATCTAATTTTAGGGTGAACTTAAAACCAGACTGTCATAAGAAGTTTAGTGGATATAATTGTACCTACTGATTCCAATGTATAGACAATGATTGGAGATCGCCGCCAAGTAACATACCGTATTTATAATTACTATATCTAATTATAATTGATATTAAAATAAAAATAATTATAATAATCAGGAAAAACGCCCCCATAATTATCTCAAACGCTGGAGTTGTCCCATATCATATTCATAATAGCCTGAAACTTACTAAAACTACTAAAAAGTACTAAAAGCTGCAAGATCCATAATAATAATAACGTATATGTAGGCTTAAGTTTTAGGTACACGGTTCTATACGCTCCTATAAATGCTTGTCGTAGCAGACGATTAAGGGAACTAATAGCATACTTAAATTATTATAGAAGTACCCACAGACTTACGTACATACATTATGTTTTTTATATGGTAGATATAGGTATAGGTATAGGTTTATATATATGTGGTAGGTATGGCTTTTATAAATTATAAGAAACAGAACAAAAAATAATAATATTGTAAGAAATATAAGGTTGTTGAAATGGAAACGGGGCGGACATGTATGTAGGATGGAAAATGAACGATGGACCAAAAGAGTAACAGAATGGATACCACGAAACGAAATAAGGAGTAAGGGTCGTCCCCAAAAAAAGGTGGGAATATATTTTCATCAAAAAAGGGGGATCGTACGACTAATGCGAGAAATATAGATAGACAAACATAACCTTGGAAAATAATGAAAACGGCCTATGCCAGGAGGCGAGTACTAAATATATAGTTTATTTTTATAACATTTACTTAGGTATTTATTTTATATATTAGATGTAATGTAATATTCATAGTAGTAGAAATAAAAACTTTATAATGTAAACTAATATCACTTTTGCTCGTTCAGCTATTTTAAACTATTTGGAAAACCTTTTTTTTACTAAAGTGGAAATATACTTGAACCAAGATGGTACATTATTCTGTTTCGATCCAGTTTCCCGACGAGATAGCCTTCCACAATTTCATTTTAAAATCAACTATTCTTCCTATTGCAATAAATTGCGTAACTAGCGCGGTCGGGATTCAATAGTGACACAGTATATATAGAGAGCAGTACATAGGCTCAAGTTAAAAAAAGGTATAAAACATGCTTACACACTTACATATCCGCACTAAGTTTGCCTGTGTCGCGTGAGAAATGGACATACTATGAATTTCATGAACATGACATGGACATATAATAACACATAAAGATATAAAAAAATAAAAAATATGCTCCAATCAGGGATCGATCCTGGGGCCGCTCGCTTCGAAAAATATTCGCTACCAACTGAGCTAACGAAGTCGACAATATGTCGTTTTTAACACATTTTATTGTGTAAATTTTATATTAAATCGTTTACTGATCCAGTGTCGACATTCTAAAAAGAGTCTTGATACATTATAACATCCTAAAAGTATTCTCCAACATTTGACTGCCAGTACATGAATCATCGTCACAGGATTCATGTACTGGCTAATTATTTGTAGGTATGCTAAAATGTTTTAATAATAATAATAATAGTAAATTGTGTTTATTTAATGTTTGTAATTATTAATTGAATTGTGTATGTATTTATATGACTTAAAAAAATTGTCGAAATAAACGGTATTGATTTTTTTTCATTATGCTTAAATTTGTTAAACTAAAATAATTTTCCTGTTTTTTTCCTGCGTGCTTTACTTATACGTATAAGTACAGCTCGCAGTTTCGTTGTGTCGCTTTTAAACAAAAAAACATCGTTACATTTCGCAGTGGACAAGATCTACAGATTTTGCATAAATTGCGTGGTAAAGTAAAATGTACAGAGATCAGTCACTGTGTAGCATTTATTTCAAGATACCGGTCGCAGGTGCGATTTCTATACGAATGATGATATTCAATAAAGCTAGGAACATATAGATAAGAATGAGTTCGGAGAAGTAAAGTTTTGTGTGAACTAAGAAGAGATATGAGATATGATGATGAGCCAGAGGCGGTGGGTTGGAAACCCGCCAGAGGAAACAATTCTATCCTTACTTTAGAGCACATTGTCGCGCGACCTAACGCTAGCTCGCACATTTCGTATGACTCAACACGTGAAATGTCCTAGAAAGGCGCGACAAATGTTAGTATCTAAAAAGGACAAATCAGAATGTACTGCATATAAATTGCCTATAAAATTGTATATTCTCAACCATAGGCCGACTGGAAATACGACTGGACACAGCATATCTCTTCTATTGATTTATAAAGCGGTCTGAAGCGGCCTGCAATCAACGTCGTCCCACGATACTAAGCTTGCCACTTCGTAAACTCCTCTTCAGAACTTATCGAAAACCTAAACCTATTGAACAAATATATAATACTCGTATGGTACATAAGAAAATATCTTTGTTTTTGTAATTAAAAAAAAGTAGTAGTAAAGTATTTTTTGAGTTATACTTCAATAACTGAATAGAATGCAAGTCGGTATTTAATTTTTCAAATTGTACTTGTTTCTACCGACATCCAAAAAAAGGAGGTACTCAATTCGACTGAGGTTTTTTGTTTGTTACCTCATAACTTTCGATAGGGTGAACCAATTCTCAAAATTCTTATTTTGTTTGGTACTTCCCTTGTGGTCCTATTCAAATTTCATAAAATTCGGTCGAGTAGTTTTTGAGTTACACTCCAATAACTGAACAGAATGGAAGTCGGTATTACATTTTTCAATTTGTACTTGTTATATTCAGTTGACATAAACATACAGGACTCTTACTCTACTCAACATAACAGGATTTATGCGACAGTGTGTGTGAAAAATGTGGAAATAAAAATACAGTAAATCTAATTAAACTAAACAGTTTTTAAACGGATAAAATCGCGTTTAAATTTATATTATTTTATTCCGACGTTTCGAACACTTTAAAGAAGGAAAGAAATAATTAAATATACGTTATTATTAGGAAGATGTTATTATACAGAAAAAATGCCACAATAAACCACACTGTCACTGGAACCACAGATTACTGCTGGAACACTGGCATTTACGGAACACTAATCAGAGAATCACCGGTCCGAATGGATTCCTTCTGGTCACAGAGATATGAAAAAAACAGTTAGTAGTTGAAGGCGAAATATTAAAGGAATGCATCATAGCTAGTACAATTTTATGAAGTGAGTGAAGGCACTAGCGGGTCAGTTAGTATTATCAAGCGTGCTAAGCGAGACATCATCGACGCGGGCGTCCCGAACACTCCTTGAAAAAGACCACAGAATGTGGTCGAAACTATAGTCGGACCTATCCGATAAATACTACCTGAGTAATCCCGTATTTCTAATTAATAATGAGTGAAAACCACGTTAGTGTTTATAACAAAAAATAGTATTATCATAATTAGCTGCATTTCGATTTCATTGACTGCATGAAATTGAAACTTGCTGACTTTTGGGGACATATTATATATCTATTTCAAAGATAGTCTGGGCTTATGCATTTGGATTAATTTAGAATTTCGTCATATGATTAACGTTTAGAATTTCAATCAATCTCGTAGAGAAACCCTGATCACTTATAAAAATAAACATGATGTAATGAATGGAAAAATTAAACAAAAAACAGTATGATTTTAGACAAAAGACACCAACTGTTTCAAATAGCAACAGTTGGTTTCGTAAGTCAATTCCGCAGTCTCGAAGTGCTCTAAAAGCTCTTCGTAATGATAAATAATAACAATTTGGGCGTATTCTTACTAAGGGCGGCTTTTAGGAATCCCATTACTATGCGATTCCGAGCGACCGAAAAGGTCTTGTACTTTACTTGCCATTAACGCACTATAATGATGGGCAGTATGGACTTGTTGGACGTAGTAGATGACGTTATTTAAAGTGGATGTGTAGGGGAACCGGTAGGCGACGAATATCAGCTAAGTGTAACGTTGTCGTATTGTTTACGTATTCAGAACAAACTATGAGTTATCTGTGCCACTATTGTACTAGATAAGTGACAGTCTGTACTAAATACGTTAATTACTTTACACTTAAACAGATATTCGTGCTCGGCTCACTAGAGTAGAGGCCCAAAGCACGTGTCCGAAGCGAGGTTGAGCACAATCTACGCTCGGTGGATGACACCATAAGAACACAAGACTGGTTATACCTGAAGCCAAACGGCTGAGAATGGCGGTGAAGAAAAAATACCTAAGAATTGAGCATGACACCATCGTGATCCATTCTGTCTGTTTGCGTACATAAATTTTTTCAATATTCAATTATTCATAGATTTTAGCTAACGTATGATATAATAGATCAGGGTGCGTATAATAATAATTATTATAAATAATTTGGTTATATCATCCGCGTGATACATTGTAGACATCATCACTTAACAACAGGTGAGATAGCGTTCCAAGTGACTTTCTATGGGGAGGCGTATGTTCAGCAGTGTACGTCTTCCGGCTGATAATGAAGATGATGAGGATGATGATGATGAGATGGCGGTAAATCGTCGACCTATCACATCATTAAAAAAATTGTTGGTAGTCTCTTTACTTTGTGACTCGTTTATAAACTTTTTTGAGAGTCCTCTCCGGAACTGACATCAATCCTTTGTAATTTATAAATCAGATATTCAGAAATAATTATTATTAAAGTAAGTTCGTAAAGACGAATTTGTGTCATATCATTGAAAAAAAAGTATTCATAAACTTTTGGCTCTTGCAGAAAATATTCGTTTTTAAACTATGTATTATGGTCACATATACATTAATATAGTCACATTATTAACGGGATCATGTATATTTTCGATGAGTTTCCGATATTTCGGCACTGTTGCAAGCGCCGTGATCACGGATAAACTGAAGAATTGTGGGTGGGTGAATGTTTACTTTACGAGCAGAAAATGTTACGTTCTTTTTCAAAGTTTAATGTAAACTAAACCATAACCTTCCAAACCATAACCCACCACGCGGATCCAGTGCGGCTTCGTGGATAGGTTTCTTGCCAGTCTAGCGTTGTAGTTCCACATTACCTTCGACATAGTCTTATGACTTTTATCCTAAGACGAATAACTAAGATGTATATTTTAACGTGCCCTTTCGGATGCTTCGAAGGGCACGTTAAAGTAAGAGCGTTAGCGCTCAGTTATAATGGTCAGCGGTCACTCATCCAAGCCGTGATTGCAAAGTTACGTTACTGAATGACTAAAGTTTAGTCATTATGTAACGTTACGTACGTTAACGTTTAGTTACTAAACAATTTAAGTAGAAACAGCTACTTTATTGGCTAAACTAAAACACATAACATATTATTATATTCAAAGAAGATGTACTAGGCAATCAGTAAATAATTACCTATGTCGATTATAGATAGAAAATAGGTTCATTGGATAATTTGCTACAATTAAATAAACGCGAGCGCTCGCAATTTTTCGAAATGGTGGAATATCGCGGGTTTTTTCAGCAAATGGCGCATAATTATCCAAGAAAATAAAGTAATTTAGAACTAGTTGACTTGTTCCATTTTGTATTTACTTTGCTACCTGGATTGACATTTTTATAAATATTTAAGTAGATAAAATTTTAACCTTTCTGGTTGCCTATAAATGTTGATTTAAAGCATCATTTCGAATAATGTTTATGAAAGAATGTATCGTGCTGCTTCCTTAGTCAAGAATACATGTAAGACCTAAGCTGCGTTCACAATAATGTGCGTAGAAACAATCAGACGAATTCGTAGAAATGCTCTTACTGTTTCACTGAAGCTATTATCCCGGAGGAAGACAATAAGGGACGCTTTAATTATTAACAATTAACAGAATATTGCGTGGGGTTATTGCTGCATGGGTGTCAACTGTGTCAAGGAGATAGTGTCAGCCCGCTGTTGCTTTAGTGAGACAGTGTATACTTAAAGTTATCCGTCTGAATTTACTCGTATGTGTTTGGAACCATTTCGTTTATTTTATTTTCTTCGTGTTTAATAATGTACTTTTTCTTATAATACTACTTATATAGGTATCATCTGCCTGTGTATTTGATTAATTATAAATCTTTGTAAGTTCATAGACATTAAAGATTCAGTGCATGCATGTAAGGTGCAGTAAGAGTATATGTAACAGGGACATAATCCATCACGCGATCCCAGAGGAGGCTTTTCGTTATAGGCCAGCGTTAGTATCGAAATTCTCCACTACTTGAAGATATGGCCTTACATTACGACCTTTGCCAGAAAAAACAATGCTAACGGTGTTAATCTGAAACTCGAGATTATGCGTAAAACATAGGTATTTAAAAATAAATGAACTTATTTATTAAAACTTTTTCTTAAAAAAAATAACGTTTGATTTGTTTTTATCGTGCTCGTAACAGACACATTATAGCGTATCCAAATATATTATGAACTTTATTTCAATAAAATTTCGTTCCTTGCTTCAACATGCATTAAAGCTTCTAATTACGCACCAATTATCGGGCTTCTGGAATCTCCCACAGACCGACTGAAACGCAATAGCAAGTTATATTACTTCACGTCGGTGTTATGTGGGAGTGTGGTACTTCCCCGGTCGTGCCGGCCCATTCGGCTGTAACCCATAGGGTGGCAACACCACCAACAAAGCATTACGTGTGTGCATGGTCATAACGAATAAGGCCCCTGGTTGAGATACGAGCGCTTCAATATGTTTCTGCTTTATTGTTCTTTTAAAAAATGAACTTTGAGTTTCGCTGATTATGTACTTATATGTTTCATACGTCCAGAGTTTAAAAAATCGCTCTTCAGCATGTTCTGATAATCCAATTCCCTTATGAAGCGTTCAAAAACGGACACACAGACGGCCATTATTAAATTACGTGATCGATTGAACCTTTTGGGTTTTGAAGAGATGGAATAACTCTAGGGTTATGGTAATTCATCTCAATATTTGTATCTTCAGCTATTTACAGCGTAGGTATTATTGGCGGCTTCATAACAAAACCTTCAAATTATAATGAATACAATATATGGCACGCATACTTGTATTTTATTATATGTCTTATAAAATAAGAAATACTTAAAATTGACAAGGGACTGAAAAATCGGAACTTAACCGAAAACGGTACTTTTTTTACGTTAGCTAGTTCACTTAGATGCGCACAGGACACTTGGACAGGCAGCACGTGTGTCATTATGACCCAGTATTTGATTTACAGATTTACACACTAATATAAATGATGTGGAAGTTTGAATTATCAAATGAATATTTGTTACAGAAGTAACGCTAAATAAGCCCAACGGACTAGTATTAAATGGTTCCCTATTTTTTTTGCATATTTTTCTTGTCATAATTTAACGTGGCATATATTCACTTATCCTAATAATAGTTACGCACAATATTCATTTGGCATAACTTTTATAGGCACAATTTTTAAAGCATAACTACTTTAAGCATAACAATTGTCAACCATACTATTCTTAAGCATAAATTAACTTATGCATAATCATATTAAAACATAATAAAGGAAAAATAAAGCTTTGGAAATTTTGTGGGGTGTATGTAACCTCAGAATTGCGATAAGTTAAATACTTTGACAAGTCGCTTACTTCGAAAAATTATATATCGACAAGTCATTGCTACGACAGCATTATTCGACAAGTATTTTATCCTAAATGTAATGCGTTATATTCTTATCGAGGTAAAGCATAATTCTGGCCGAAGCCGTCGTGTAGGCACCATTCAACCTAAGGCTCCACCTCGCTTCGCTCGTCGTCCTACCGTGTCGTTGCTTTGACTAGATACCCCGCTACGTTCTGTGGGAGTCCTCCTCCTCGCGTCGTATTCCTCATTACTGAGGGTCGTGACTCCCTTGCTGAATAATTTTCTTATGGACTAAGTCCCTCCATCTGTTACGGTCTTTTGCTTCGTGGAGGGCTTTGTGGAGATTAGTATTTAGCGCAGATCGAATTTGATCCGACCACCTCGTTGGACTGCGGCCTCTTGGTCTTTTGCCATCAACCTTGCCTGTCACCATCAGCTGTTCGATGTGTTGACCGTCTTTGCGTGCTATGTGTCCGAAAAATTCTAATATTCTGCGTAGACAGATGGTGGATAGTCTGATTTTTATGCTAAGCTCTCGCAGAATAGACGCATTGGTGCGGAATGCAGTTCAAGGGATCTGTAACATTTTTCGCCAACACCACATTTCAAATGCGTCGATGCGGTCTCTATCAGCTTTTTTAATAACCCATGTCTCAGAGCCATAGCTAAATATGGAGAACACCAACGTCTGGACAAGTTTCTTTTTTGTGTTACGTGAGATGTTCCGGTCTCTCCATATTTTTGCAAGTTGAGCCATGGCGTTTTTGGCCATCCCTATTCGCCTTCTTATTTCCTTTTCGCAGGACCCTGTATTGCTGATGTTGGCACCCAGATAAACAAAGTCGTCCACAATATCTAGGTTGAGAGCTCCCGTAAACTGCAGTTTCTTGGGTCGGTCTATCACCATTAGCTTGGTTTTCGCTTGGTTTATCTTGAGACCAAATTGCAAACTTGCGTTCTCAATTCGGGCTGCTCAATTCTGTGGGAGTAATTCTTGTCAAATAATTATTTTGTTGAAGCAATGACTTGTCGAACTATGCTTTTCTTCTACTGTCGAAGTATTGAACTTGTCGACATTCAGAGGTACACCGGATATTTATGCCTAATAACTATTAGACGAATAATCAACACCCGTATAACTTTATGCAAATCTAAATTAGGGCAAAAACTATTAGCCTAAACTATATTTATGCTTACTGAAATAGTATACCAAAAACATTTATGTCAAACTATGATTATGACAAAAACAAATATGCGTAAGTCGTTATGCCAAATCAGTTAGGACAAAACATTTTAGCGCAAAAAAGGGATAACGTATAAAATTTTAAATGGTGATAGGATACTTTTTATGCCAATGTAATGGGCTCTTGCTCAGAACAACTTTATTACAACTTGGAATAAGTTTATCCCAAGCCCTTTAGATAATAACACCATCTAGCCTTGTAACACAAGAGTTTATGATTTGTAAGGTTTACGTCTTAAACATTGCTTTTTAATTATTTAATGTTTCACGTCTACTTCTTCACTTATCTTTTTTACATTTATGATAGCATCGCAAAAAAATGTATCGATATTTAAATAGTACATACATGTACTGGGGCAAATATACCGGTATTATGTTTTAAAATACCGGTTTTATAACGTTTGGTCCTAAGTTCAAACATTTTATTTCACGTAACATAAGCAGAGGAACGAATAAATCTGCAATAACGACCACTTTGGTGCGTCAAAGATGAATTCCCAAGTTCAAGATTAGACGATGAGATCGGGTTGGTGCGCACTCGTATGTATCAAGATCAAAAAAATTACGCGATCAAAGTAGAATGACGTCACGTTTACTGAATGTGAAGTTGGGCGGAATTGAATTGGCATACAGAATGAATATATGTCTGTATACGATTACAACATTAGAGTAACGTAATAAACGGTGCAGTTTTTAGGTAAAAGAACCCCCAAATTATTCAGAGAATCCTACTAATATTATAAGCGAGAAATTTTGTTAGTATGGATGTAGGGATGTGTGGATGTTCGTTACTCTTTCACGCTCAAATGGTGAGGCTAATTTTGATGAAATTTGGTATGTAGGTAGTTAAAGTGCTGGATTAACACATAGGATACTTTTCATCACCAGCAATCACCACGCGAGTGAAAAAGCGTAATATGCTTGGGCTCAGCATAGACAAAATAATAAGATCTCCGCCAACGTCAAAGATCGTAAGTGATAACAGTTCTGTCAAAGTTTGTGTCAGTTTCTGATAGCTTAGTCAAAAGTAAGCTTTCATTTTGACAGCTCGATACACTAGACGTGCTCGGCGACCGTCAAGGGTGATGGAATGTATAATGTCAGTATTTTTTCATGGTGATTAATTTTATATTTGTATGTACGTAGCTAGCTACTGTATTTTATTATTAGTGTTTACTGATTAATTTACTTGGTATTTAAATTTACTCATATAATACTATTATAGCAATTGCATTTGACCGTGTGAATTGTTTATGACTTTTAGGTATAAAGATAGATATGGCCTTGGAGAAGATAATAAACTACTCGAAGTACTAATCCTGCGCAGACGAAGTCGCAGGGACCAGCTAGTTTACAGTAAATGGTAATTGGTAAACAGTTAAGTTACACCGAATAGATGGAAGTTGGATTTATGGGTGTGTACATGAGTGTCCAGAAACACATTTTTTGTGTATTTCTGTTTTTTTTTCGATCCACCAATCGAACAGTTAGTAAATAGATAAACTTTAGTTGCACCCTAGAAACTTTGATTTAGGGCAGTCTAGATGTCTTGACCTTATCGATTTAAACATTTCATGATGTGAAGATGATCGCATTTCATGAAATAGTCAACCGTCACTGACCAGCCGTGCGATTCTCTAAGAGCAAACATCGTTGCATCTTTGACAAAATCCTTGAAACAAATGACGCGATTACAAGAAACGTTGGAAAAACAACCGTATGTACAAGGGCGATATCTCGTAAAGTATTTGATACATCGAGGAATCATCAGAGAATTGCAGGTGCTTTCATATCATGATGGCGATAAAAATGAGGGTTTTTAAAGCGGTTTATCTCATAAGCAGTGATTGACTTAAAAGTAAAAAAAATAATGTGACATATCTAAGACTTCTAAGTACACATTGACGGAATGAAGAACATATTTTAACATACTAGAGTATATTCAAAAAATCAAACATACCACTTAATTTCACCTTTATATCAGTTTTTATCTTTATTCACTAATGTATTTGTCATGAAACACGTATCATAAAATAGTAATATTTAATACACATACATTGACGGATTATTTTTTATTTAAGAGAGCACATAATTTTTTTATGAATTTTGTACGTTTTTACGAGATGCACATGCTTGATTTCAAGTAAAGGAAATTTAACGTAGCCAAGCGCTGAGCTGACAGCGCCTTAACGGTTTGGTCAGTGACGTTTTACCATATCGTGTATGATGTCCATACATATTTTAATTTTTCATTGTTTCTACAGGACATATATATTGACAAGAGTTTTATCCTAAAAGTGCTGCGTTATATATCTATATCGAGCTGCAGGTTAGCCTAATAAAGTGTAAAACTGGTGTGTTATAAGTATCTACAAGTTTAACTCACGCTATTTATAATGTAAATTTCACTTTACTATGACAAAAAGGGGTAAATTAGTTAATGAAAACAAGAAGTGAAGTAAAACCAACATTTCACGCCTTTAATTAGGTAAATAAAACACAACATTCTGAACAGTTGCAGCCATTTCTTCTCAACTGTATTACCATTGGGAAGAAATAAATTTTGCTCACTCGTGATTAGAATGTATTGTTCAATTAAGTTTACACTAGTATTCTTATAGCTTCGCTCGAAATTTAGTTGTAGAATTCCTAGCGTGTTTGGGATTCCATGTAGGCAACCGCGACAATAATAAACGATGGTGAACGGTTGTCGCTACACTCTTAAACATAATTAGGTACATGGATAGTAGAATCAGCTTAAAAATTATACCTAAGTAATACTCTCCAATACGAAGCCAGTGCTTGAATCTCTCCAGCGGTATTGAATACAACGCCAACATGTAGGTCCGAGTACAGGAGCAGAGTTCAAAGGTAATTACATTGCGAAGTGGCGTGAGACAGAGAGACGTTATATCTCCGAAACTGTTCAACGTTGCATTGGAAGAAGCCTTCAAGCTCTTGGAATGGCAAGGACTTGGCATCAATATCAATGCCGACGATATTGTAGTCATGGCAGAATCCATGGAAGACCGCAGTACAATGGTCGAAGACCTCAAGAGTTCCACAAGAGCGGCTCAATGACTGATCCCTGTGGGACACTGCACGACATTGCCCGCCGCTGCTCTCGACCTTCGCGCCCTACGTACGAAACGTACCTCTCGGAGAGGTAGGCATGCACCAACGATCCGACAGAGGTAAGGCGGCACTTCATGGATCTTCAGCGCCTCCCCGACACATGCCCTCGGTTTAGAGTTTAATGCATTGGCAATGTCAAGTGACACCGCAAGTATCACCCCGCCGCTGGCTGTCGCCTCGTTTGAGAGGGTCCTGACCCGTTCGACAGCGTCGATAGTCGAGTGACCCCCCCTGAAACTAAACTGTTGGTCGGACAATTTAGGGCCAACCTCACCGAGGTGCTTCGTGAGCCGACGGGTGATGACCCGCTCAAAGACTTGCCGGCCTGGTCGAGCATCACGATCGGGCGATAGGCGGAGGGAGACTCCATGGGGTGCCCGGCCTTTCTAAGAAGGACGAGCCTGCCCGTCTTCCACAGAGAAGGGAATCGTCCCGTCTCCAAACAGGCGCCGAGTAACCACAGGAACCGGTCCTCGAGGGTTCCGAGAGCTAGAACCAAGGCGCGCCCGGGAACGCCATCTGGGCCAGGGGCTTTATTGGCCCTCAGCCTCAGCATGGCCGCACCTAGCTCTCCTTGCGACACAAGGGTATTTCGACGTCCTGTTTCCCCTGACGGTCTTATTGCCCATGTTGTTCCTTCCCCAATATCAGGTAGAAACTCAGTTCTCGAAGTTGTTGACGAACCTGGGACAGAATTCAAACTAGGCAGGTCCAACTTCGAGAAAGAGGTCAATCGTCGAATCCAACTGGGCTGGGCAGCGTTCCGAAAACTTCGCAAAGTCTTCTCGTCAAAAATGCCCCAAGACCGACCAATGTGTGTTACCAGTGATGACTTACGGCACTGAAACGTGGTCTCTTACTATGGGCCTCATAAGTAAGCTCAAAGTCGCACAACGAGCTATATATGGAGAGGACTATGCTCGGGGTTTCACTACGTGATTGAATCAGAAATGAGGAGATCCGTAGAAGAACGAAAGTCACCGACATAGCTCAGAAGATTAGTTAATTAAAATGGCAGTGGGCAGGGCACATAGCACGCAGAACAGATGGCCGATGGGGCCGGAAGGTTCTGGAATGGAGAGCACGGACCGGCAATCGCAGCGTAGGTCGTCCACCGATACGGTGTACAGACGGCCTGATAAAGGCCGTAGGACGATGTTGGATGCAGGTCGCTTCCGACCGGTCCTTTTGGAAATTATGGGGGAGGCATATGTTCAGCAGTGTCAACGCAACGTCTTACAGTTGAGATGATGATAATGATGATGAAAATAAGCTTTAAAATTATACCTAAGTAATACTCTCCAATACGAAGCCAGTGAAAATAATGAAGATTTATAAATGCACCATACCGTTGTACAACTGCGACTGCTGTGCCACAATACGTACAATTTACATAAATCCTTACAACGGGTTGCTGCCATAACAAAAGAGGTAAGAGTACAGGCCACCTAACTTTCGGGTTCTGCTGACATGTCCTGTACCATTTGTGATTTTAACTGGCACAAAATGTTAACTATATACATAATAAATAGTAGAAACGAACTTTGATTCTATTACTTATTTCAAATTGAAAAATTCCATATCAACACGTTGCGAAATCAAATTTAATTTCATCATTTAAATCTCCTGTATTCCGCAAAAAATACAAAAGTATATCGTTTACTTTACAATTGCGTTAAAATTGAGTTGTAACTAAAAATTAGTCCTGGGTAGTTATTACAAAAAGTTATACCCGTACATGGCTACATAAAATATTTTAAAAGCTTATACACGTCAGTTTTTTGATAAAAATTAAAAGTACATATTACTATTTTAAGAATTGCGTACTTCTAAGGTTTGAGTTCTCGACGATGCGTTTACATAAACAACAAACGATTTGTGAATTAAAGACTGGGCCTGAGCCTGGGCCTGAGAAGTTAGTCCTCGAGGCTTTTATAGACAAATGAATAAATGTTTATAAGTAAGTATATTTAAGACCAAAAGATGATGAACAAAGGAGTCTTGATGAGCAAAGTATACCAAGTCAAAATATTTGATAGGAAAATTAGATCCGATACAAGCCTGCCTACCCTTTGATTCAGAAACGTGTACCGTGATGTCAAAATACCCTTTACTTTGGCATTATGACGAGTTTGAACTCAAGATTTGTTTTGTTTGTTGTTATGTACATACGTAAATATATATTTAATAAAAACAGTTCACTGAAGCGTCATGGCGTCTCTTTTATGAAATACCTATATATATCAGGATATACCTGAGAGCTAGTAACCGGTGAGATACGAAAAAGTCGGCTTATTGAATTTATCAGTAATTTTACTTGTTACAGTGCGCCCCATAGGCACATTGATGCTTTTGTGCCCTATTGCTTAGCGGCAAAATAGGTATATTATGACGCTGTATGGTGGTACCGACCCAGACGGTCTCATGCACAAGAGACCTACCCAATAGTAAGTGGAATTGAGTCTAACATACTCGTATATACGAGTACGTACTGCTCAGGTTCAGAACAAAATCAATTTAACATACATAATAAACCTATTGTGTACAGTCGCATACATAATCACAATATCATTACCAATTCATCCAGTTCAATAATAAAATTATCTGATATAACCCTTTGTATACCAAAGATGTAAATTTACGTGCGTTTCATTCATAAATATGTATTTAATTATCGCGGTATACATCGCGTGTTAATAAGGAATATTTTGCACACTTGTAACATTAAATATCAAAAGTGTATTTTATTTAATTATTTCAGTCTGATGGAAGAGCACTGAATAGAACCAGGCCCCCAGTCCCCGGCAGCCCCGCTATTCCTGGCTACGGTAGCGGCTACGGTAACGGTGGGGCAGGGGGTGCTAAGAATCCCCGACAGACGCCCGGCTACCGCCCCCAACGACGACGACTGGCTTTGGTCAGCGGGCTGTTTTCCGCACCCATGCCGTCTCGATGCGGCACTTTGTGCGTGATGTCGGGTGGTGCGCGTTAGTCCAGCCACCCGATGTCGTCGAAGAAGGCCAGCAGCTCGCTGATGCCGGTGCAGGCCTCCTTGAGGGTCCTCGGTGTTCCGAGGTGTTCTGCCCGTTGTGACGCCTCGCTGCTGCACTCCAGGATGACGTGCGCGGCCGTTTCGTCTGCCTCCAGGCACCCTCGGCACAGGGGGCTGTCTGTAACACCTAACATAAACAGGTGTTTGTTTAGTGAGCAGTGTCCCGTGACAAGACCGACCGTTCGTCGTAGTTTGTCACGTTTCAGATTGCGGAGTTGTCTAGAGTACTTCGGGTTGAGCTTCGGGAACGCCTCTTTAGACTGTCTGCAATCTGTGATACTTGCCCAGTAGTCTTGATGTTTTCTTTTGGTTGTGTCACGTATCCATGCTCGGATTTGGCTGAATGGTAACGGGATCATTGGTTCCGGTCCTTTTGGACATAAGTTGGAACCTCTCCTTGCTAACTCGTCTGCCGCATCGTTGCCTCTGGATCCACTGTGTCCCTTTATCCATTGGAGTGTGACATGGTTGGTTTTACTTACTTGCTCTTCTTGTGGAAGAGCACTGTTAACATTCTTGTAGGTACATGGATCTAAATTAATTCCATTAGTCACAATTGGCTAAGACAAAAAGCGAGTAGCGCTCGCTTGCTAGTTCTCGAAATTTTGTCGACAAGCAGGCTATAACATAGTAACACATAATAATATAGTAAGTTAAGTCAACAACAACAACATCAAGTTAATATTACCAGTTGTCTTAGATACTGGGACTGCCTACGATCAGAAATGATTTTACCCTTTTTCTCCGAAATTGTACCTATTTACCACCATATCATTTGTAAAATCTATTTTAGACTAGATGTTTTTAGTTGAATTTGGTCTCTAATACACCTTCAAGCCACGCAAAAATGGGGGGTCGGGGATTTTTGGTCGGTTGGTTTGGTTTTTTCCAAGTCCCCGAACACGCTCATTTGGTTTGTCGGACCCTCTACCAAACACCCTATATAACTACTTAGTCAGGAGTAAACTAGAATCAAGTGCGTGTGTCTGGAATCCTCACCAGGTAACTTATACATGAATCCTTGAGAAGGTCCAAAAACCCTTTTTATGATCACTATATAAGAAATGGTTATTATACCCGTTCATGTATCCGACAAAATTCCTTCTCGGTTATAATTCGCTGGAACTTCGGTCAACTTGTCCTTGTCTGTAGGGTTATTAAAGGTGCAGTAGACTGCCTTCAGCTCCTTAGTCTTTTGTGTACGTTGTTTGTACCTTCTATGTACCTGCGCGGTCGGCGACACGTATTGTTTTATGTCCCTCGGGGTAACACAGTGTCGCGCTCTCAGTCTCCTTTGACTCGTATCCGACGCCATTTCAATGCACTCCTTGACGCCAACGCAGAAATTGACGTAATGTGTGACAAATGGAATGTTATTGTGTGTGTACTGTTAAGGTATTGTGAGACACTTAAAGACCAGTGAGATACATCCTGGTGTTGACATTTGTAATAATCTATTCTAAGATCTATTGTTCATTTCTATTATTGTTATTTTGGCATTAATTGATAATTCTGACATTAATTTTTACATTATTATATTTTGACTGGTATTTTTTTTAGATTTTATTACTTACTTGATACTATTTGGTTGTTTTATTTTAAGTGTGTGATAATATGTAATTGTACTTTAACACGTTTATTATCACAATAAGTCAATTTGAATTTGAATTTGATTTACACTGCAACATCAGGGCTGCGTTATAAGCTTCATAAAGATATGTAGACTGTATAATACCGTGGTAAGAGCCAAGGCAACTTCAAGTTTGAGAGTGAATTTTAATTTCAAGAGGTGACACGACCACCGTGAGTGCATCAGCCGTTCTGTGGTCGGTCTCATAACGCCGTCAAAATGCAGTATTCTTTATATGTTTTGAAATTAGTAGTCCGTAAACATTGTAGTGAGTGAAAATGTGTTTTTGACGAGCTTCACCAATGGACTCACTTTGGTTCACTATTTAGGTTAAAACTTGTGGCGTCATCAAGTCTCAAACGTGTCCCGTTTAAACTAACTACACGATATTACAGGAACGTAGAGCAACTTTTAGGGTCTATTCACACGTACCACAACCACACCCCAATGAACAAAATGTGATGGAGCAGTGGTTACGTATGAATAGTGTCGCTGCAGCTTTTTGCAGTTGCGTTGTGGTACCTACAAAATGTCGACGTGGTTGCGTTGTCGCTAGTAGTTGGGATGTGGTTACGTCGTGTGCAGACACAGTTCGACTCCGGCTTTCATAGAGGAAACACGCCACCACAGTACCCACAACGCAGAATGAATGAAGGGCGAGCGCAGGCGTGCGCGCCGTGAACTGTCGTTGCGCCAACGCAGCGTTGTATCTGCGATGTGGCCGGCCACTAGTTCACGGTGTCGCTCGTGGTTGCGTTGTCGTTGCGTTGTGGCTGCGTTTGGAGTGCGTTGGGTTACGTTGTGGTTGCGATGTGGTCAGTATCATTCACGCAGTCGATAATGACGGCAAAATGTAGTACGTGTGCATTCTACTATTCATTTTCAATACAAAATATGTGCCCGACCACGTGGTGTGGTTGTGGTACGTGTCAAACAACCCTTAGATAATATCTTTAATACTTAAACATTGTAATTAAAAAGTTTAAAGGTTTCTGCCCACGACCATGATCATTGAAAAGTATTCGAAACATCGTCGGGATAAAACTAATATAAAAATGTACGCGATGTAATTCGTTTAAAGTTGTTTAATTTAAATAAATTGTCGATTGGGTTTTAAGTTTGTAATGTTGCTGAATGTGTAAAATTTAAGAATGGCCACTACTCTAGCCACCAACCGGTCTTCGAGTACACGGTGGAATAGTCATAGTTTTCTGCCGGAGCAGAAGATCCGTATTGCAAAAGTTGCGGTCAGCAGATGGTAACGTAATGATTATGCTTCCGGAATCAATTTACGAGTAGCTCAAATTCTCTTTTACTCTAAAGTGGCTTTAAGCATCACATGGCTCTGCAGCCGTTTTCTGCTTTAAAATTAAACATATGTCGTGAAATACAAATATATAGTGCGATAAAAACGGCTAAAGAATGGTGATTGCAGCGGACCAGTCGTCATAATAAATCCAGCTTCTGCATGTGAATTGCATCAACGCTTCTCGTTAAAATAGCGTGAAAATGTTTTTTTCCAGAGACTTGATAGGTAATGTTGAATGTGCTACGAATATACTGCTCTATGAATATGCGACCATTTGCTTTATTCAACTATTTTAATTGAAATATCAGACTGTCCAACAGTGTTTTCCATCGGGTAGCAATATACTTCATCAAACAAACAATATACTTTAGTTTATTTTCTAATTTAACCAGCAATAGTGCGCAAGCGTTACTGTGTTAGGGTGTGAAGGGCACTGTAGCAAGTGAAATTACTGGGCGAAAGAGACTCAAACACTTGAGGCATTGGGATGACGAGCACATTCACCGCCAGCGCCACCCAAAAACTACGGTTGGAAGCTCTGGGTGGTACTGCAACTGTCATGGGCAAGCGTACTGCTTACCATCAGGCGCGCGGCTTGCCCGTCAAGTGACTTAATAATAATAGAACCGCAGGGGCGGCTTTGTGGCAAGCCGTCGGTGAGTAGCGACACCGTGGACCCTAATTCTCCCTGGGGCTAAATGAGACCCCTGACCCCGGGCTTGCCGTAATTGGCCGTCTGGGTGTGGAGACGCAAGAGCAAGTAACAAAAAGCTCCAAAGGTGGAAGTGTTAAAGGGTATAACGCCGGTAGTAGCGCTCTACTGAAACCGCAGCACACCTCTCGACACCCTTTAGCTATCCACACCAACGTTGCCCCTTTTGTCACCATTGATAGTGGCTCTTATTGTGGGGCCCGTTTAGTGGGAGGCAAGTCACCACCTGCCTCAATATTTTAATATGAGACTAAAATTGGCAGGTGCCGTAGTCTCGTCCATAGTCTTATATCTCCCTTATAATCTATAAGTTCATAACAATAGCCTTGTAATTTTACCCATTTTTGTAATAGATAATCCATATCACCGTCATCCCAAATTCTGTTTTTATACACTTTTGTATGTTTTATACCAAACAGGCCTCTAAGTGTTGACTATAGCCCCACTTATGCCTTTGCAAAGGACCGGATAACAAATCCGCGAATAAAAATTAATATATAATAATAATAATAAAAACTTTCCGTTGTACCCGCGCCTCACAACAATTAAGTTTTTATTGTGTCTGGTATGAAGACTCAAGATGTGTTTTTTACAGTTTAAAACTGTCGTTAAATATCTCGAAAACCGACAGTTCGTTTTATTGAATCTGATATTTTAAACTAGAAAATCAATGGAAAGAAACCAGTACACCCGAAAGATTGATTTGCAAAAAAGCAAGCTGAGAAAAAATATAACCTTAAATCTTACCATGTTACGAATATAAAGGGTACAGGCACACCATACCTTTGCGTCGAAGGGTCCAGTCTCTTACTCCAGCCCTTTAACAATTCAGGTGCGGTTTCTAAGGGTCCTGTTTGGTTATTGTGAATTTTTAAGGTTCAAGGAGATTGGAAGATGGATTGAGGATTCAAAGTTTGAACCCATCACGGTGTTTCATATATAGATATATATGACAAAGAAGTATTAGATTCCACTAAGAGATCTCTTCACTCTCACAAATAATAGTATTTTTATATATAAAAATGAACCCCTATTTCTCCTGGTCACGCTATAGCTTGAGAACGGATGGAACTATCTCGCTAATTCATTTTTTGTTGTATTAATTTAATTGTCAGGAGAAGGTTCTTATGAAATAAAAACCAAGAAATGGTAGAAGGTTATAGAGAGGCCGAAGGCCGAGCCTACTACGCGGACAAAATCGCGGGCAGTCGCTAGTTAGTTATAGTTTAAGCCGGAAGACTAATGAAAGACCTATACCGATAAGTTGATAGTTAGAGTTCAATATAATAAAGTAGTCCACACTTTAAGGCGCGGTCGTATCCTGATAATAGTAAAAAGCAGAATCTTTAAACATCTAGTGTAACGAAACAGATACATAATAATCTATGAAAAAAATACTTCGGTTAGAAAAGAAAAAGGCAAAGAGTAATAACCGAACAGAATTCATAAATATTACTCGCTCTCTGCAGTAAAAAATCCTAAATAGGTCCATAAAAATAAACTTTCACGTCCAAACTCTCAGAATTTTCAGCGATAACACTATACTATTTTTTAGGTAATACATAGCCAACATATAGTACTAAAGTAGTAACCAGCAGTTTTTTCAATTGTAATAGTATATATCGAAAAATATAAAGAAAACGTACAAAATTAATGCATTTTCGCATTACATGGTCGAATCTAACAAGCGATTTTCAACCTTACGTAAAGCATCGTAATCGTAAATTATTTTAAAATTGGGGTAGGCCCGCATCTTAAGAGCAGTAGAACTCTATGAACGATTTCGTTCAGACGACTTAAGAGGATTGCATAGCTAGTACTTTCCATACTAAAAAAAAACTCTTTTCTACATCTTAACATTGTCCGATTTCAGTGATTTTTTTTTCATGGAATCATCAGATTGTTTACTATGCCCGTACATTTTGATTTTTTCCGTTTTTTAAGTTCTAAAAAAGATTATTTATATCATTTTGAAATACTGAAAAAATCAAAACGTACGGTCACAGTAAACAATGTGACGATTCCATGAACAAAAAAACATTGATATCGGACAATGTTAAGAGGTAGAAAAGAGTTTTTTTCCATGCATTCCGCTTAACTATTTCTACCATGAAGCAGAAATGGTCGCATAACTGTGTTCCGGTTAGATGGATGGTTGCCAGTAAAATTACAAACAGACGAGATTTAACAACATAATGTCTCAGGGTTACGGGCGCAGTGCAGTTCGTCTTTTGACGGAATGCATCTGTTATATGCAGAGGTTACCGCTTACGTGGGCTTCGGCTTCGAAAACTTGAACATATTCCGTCGTATCATAAAACGTGGACTAAAGATAATCCCGAGTTTAAACCATAGTTTAAGGATAACTCACATGGAAACTCAAAAGTTTGCGTAAACAATGTGTTGACAATAAGTGTCATTACAACTTAGAAGTAGTAAAAAAATATAAATTAAACGATACCGGATATTGATAAAACTAATTAGCAATCAAGCAAAACCCACTGGTTCTCAACTGTGAACCTAAAATCCACTAAACTGTATGAAAGGATAAAGCCACGAGATTGCGGGCAACTGAAGCAACAATTCAACACGTCATTTGACGCACACGAGCGTTTTAATTAACACCGAAGCTGCCGGCCTGTGTAAATGAAACGCTAGTGTTTTGTCACTATCTCACGAGCATAGAACTACTGGAAACCCATACCTACTTATAATTGCAAATCACTAATATTGCTATATACTAATATAAGCCCATTATGGCTAATGAGTAATTCAATTCTACGCTAACCTGGTCAATTCATTATACTTAAGAATATATCCAATAACACTTTTCTTATTGTCTCTATTTAAGACGCGGTCCAACCCTAATTTTAAAATAATTTACGATGCTTTACGTAAGGTTGAAAATCGCTTGTTAGATTGGACGATGTAATGCGAAAATGCGTTAATTTTGTACGTTTTCTTTATATTTTTCGATATATACTAACACAGTTGAAAAAACTGCTGGTTATTACTTTAGTACTATACGTTGGCTATGTATTACCTAAAAAAATATATAGTGTTATCGCTGAAAATTCTGAGAGTTTGGACGTGAAAGTTTATTTTGTTGACCTATTCAGGTTTTTTTTCTACTGAAAGAGAGTTATATTTATGAATTCTATTCGGTTATTACTCTTTTCCTATTCCTTTTCTAACCTTTGTATTTTTTCATAATATATTATCGATCTGTTTCGTTACACTAGGTGTTTAAAAAATCAGCTTTTTACTATAATCAGGGTACGAGCGCGTCTTAAGGGGGGACAATAAGTTTATGAGTTGTTTGGTAGCAGTACTTTAACTACATGTAACATAACATTTAACATTATCGCTGTAATAAGCTTACTTGATAAGGAATGTATTCCTTAATAAGGTATTGTAAATAAGACAGAGCATTCATTTATTATTTTACATTTTATTCAATAATTTACTAATCCTACCTATCATTATAACATATCCTTTATAATCTATAATAATTAACCTACTGTAAATAATTTGTCTATAATGTGTGTTTTTTTTATAGTGAAATAATTATATATTGTTAACATGCATAAGTACACTAACTCGAACGGTAATTTTATCTTTGGTCTTTTGAGTACATCCGTGTGGTCGAGCAGTACTGCCTCAACATTCACATGATGATGAAGCCGACATTAGTGAACTTCTGCATATATTTTATCACTTTGAAGACGGACTCTACTTTAAGTTCCTAAAGAATATCGTTGTTCCTTGCCTTGAAACGCTAATGTGCGACAAAACGAGACTTCAAATTTTAAGAACCGCAGGTATAACGTTTGGCTGAGGTGCCTGAAATAGAATGGTTACTTCCAATAACTGTGCTTAATACTAAATCTACTTTAATTTCCGAAAGGAGATCGTTGTTCCTTGCCTTGAAACGCTAATGTGCGACAAAACGAGACTTCAAATTTTAAGAACCTCATGTATAACGATTTGCTGAGGTGCCTGAAATTAGAATGGTTATTTCCAATAACTGTGCCTACGATTAAACAAAACCCGTACAAGTGTGCGTGTAACTCGATCAATGAGGGTTCCGTACAAAACACAAAAATTTAAGTCGGATTAATAAGAAACTTTACTTCGATAAGTGTTCTCATAAACATCGATATGCGTCACGGTCATTTCTTGAATTGCAATAATTAATAAAATATTAATAAGCATTACATTGTAATTATATCAGTAGTTTGTGAGTGAGTGAGTGTATATGTTTGTCACTTCATCACACTGAAACGGCTGACCTTTGTAACATAAGAGCACATTCTATTTATGATGTTTAGCGATTTTCAAAGTTGCAAGCATAAGGACTTGGGTTCGGTTTTATAGACGGCCGCCATACTGACACTAACCTGCCCTACAGTACTAGTATTATTACAATATACTAGCGACTGCCCGCGACTTTGTTCGCGTAGAAGACTCAGCCTTCGGCGTAGCCATAACCTCCCATCTTTTCTTGATTTTTCTTTCATAAGAACCATCTCCTGACAATATTTGACGCAACAAAAAAGAATTAGGTAAATTGTGACTTCCGTTCACACGCGATGCGATGACCAAGGGAAATAGAGATTCATTTATATATATACTAGCGACTGCCCGCGACTTCGTTCGCGTAGTAGGCTCGGCATTCGGCCTCGCCATTACCTCCCGCCTTTTCTTGGTTTTTCTTTCATAATAACCTTCCCCTTACAATAGATATAGTTCGAGATAGTTCCATCCGTTCTCAAGTTTTAGCGTGACCAGGAGAAATAGGGGTTCATATTTATAGTATAGACTAGCAAACCCTGCGAACTCCGTTTCGCCACCAGATGGCTTCGTTTTATGTAACATTTCGTTTGGCGCCATCTACTTAAAATATTGGTTTGTAGTACATACTATGTATCAGAGATGGCGCTGTATGTGAAAAAAGATTTTTCGCTTTTCTTTTTAATTTTTTCCTGAATTTTCTTTACTATAAACCTCACGGAGCCCGAGACCTTTCCAACGAATGCAAAACCGTGTAAATCAGTTCGTGCGTTCTGGAGTTATAGCGTCAGGAAGGAAAACCCGACTTATTTTTATATAGTAGAATATAGATAGATTTAGATTCATACGCTTCATATTACGAGTACTATTGTGCAATTAGTACACATCGACTTGAGTATATTGTAATGTCATCGCCTAATATCATTTCACGATCATCGAATAGGACGATTTAAAACAGTCCTGAATATTTTAAGCTGAGAACTCAATCAATTTCAATTTGAAAATGTCTTTATTTAGTGATAATAAGGTACAGTTATGAACAACACCAGTGTACATTAAAATTATTAGTCCTGGTGGTACATACAATGACTATAACTATATTTTACAAACACATAGGTTTCTTAAAAATATTTAGCACGTGATATATACACTTGTATTTAGAATGAATGTAGGTATATATATTAAACATAGTAATTATAATATAATATTAGCACACGTGAGCTTAAGTAAGAGCTTAACGTATATAAAATGAATCTATTTTTATTTACTTTTTATTTCTACCTAGTACATGATAATTTAAACGTTAAAAATTGTCGGGTAGGTAATGAAGTCAGGTCGAACAATACCTGGCGAAGCGCTGCGGACAGCAACAGGAACTCGTCAACAGGAAGTAAGCTGAGAACTACGTACTGTTAAAGGCCAATAAAAATATGAATCAATTAACAAGCTTTAGAATTTGAGTTATACCTGCTATCAACTGTATGAATTTGACATAAGTATACTAGTATAATAAAATAGTAACAAAGCAATATCAAGCTGCTTTTTACCAGTAATAAATCTAGACTGTCTGAAAAGTCATTTAAAACCCGGCATTAGAATGAATCTCACAACTTAGAAATAAATTAATGAGGCACCGTTGTTAGCTGAAGTGATGCTCGAGTTAATTAGCAATTTGAATGAAATAAACGAGTGCCTGAGATCGGTTCCAAACGATTGTTCGGAGTTGAAAACGTACCGGTATTTTGCATTTTGTTTTTTGTAATGACAAAGGCCCAGAAGATAAGCCAGTTGAAGTGGCAGTTGACTGGGCACATAGCACGCAGAACAGATGGTCAACGGGGCCGGAAGGTTCTGGAGCAGAGACCACGGACGGCGCGGTGTAGGTCGTCCACTGACAAGGTTGACAGCCGACCTGCCGTGTGATTCTCTAAGAGCAAACATCGTTGCTTCTTTGACAACATCCGTGAAACAAATGATAAGATGACAAGAAACTTTGCAAAAACAACCTTATGTACAAGGGCGATATCTCAAAAACTATTTGACATCGGTGAGCTCGTCGACGAATCATTAGAGAATACAGTATACAGGGCGACGATAGCTAGTAATAGCTTTAGTACTTAAAAATACCTGGGTCATTTTTATCCATACATGACATACGTCAAATAGAATATCAGTCAATATATACGAAATCTACCATTATCTTCGAGCAAAACGACCTTAAAACGCAATCGTACAATGGCAGCCTAGGTTTCCTAATGAAACAATGCTAAGTTGCACACTGGAAACAGGTCGAATTGATCTACTTTGAGCTATTGCACTGTGGTTAATGTC
Organism: Selenia dentaria; assembly: GCA_917880725.1. Lineage (NCBI taxonomy): Eukaryota > Metazoa > Arthropoda > Insecta > Lepidoptera > Geometridae > Selenia > Selenia dentaria. The sequence continues at coordinate 6,844,638 of OU862882.1, read as the reverse complement.
GAAATAGATAGCGACTACTGCCATAGTTAAAGTTTACTATGCCACTACCGGCGCTGTACCAGATTAATTACACTTGTACTTTATATGCAAATTTTTAAATTAACTGAAAAGTGATAGCGACCATAGCTTTAGTTAGCTGTTTTCAATCCAACCCGCATGTTAAGATAATAATCAGGCCATTACATGTTCCCTGCTGAGCCACTTATCTTCTTTTTAGAGGTTATGTTCCACCGCGCGGATCTAGTGTGACGTGGCGGATAAGCTATACACACATCAAAAAACTTCGATCACTTTGACAAATCGAAAAGTTTTTTAGTTATGGTAGATTATATTATGATTTCTTCGTCTTTTTAGTCTATTTAAATCCAGATAAACGACGTATAGGTGTCTGGAGAAGACCAGGAGACCGTGAAAGGCAAAGAACTATATTATTATTAATTAACTATATATAAAAATAAGTCGGGTTTTCCTTCCTGACGCTATAACTCCAGAACGCACGAACCGATTTCCACGGTTTTGCATTCGTTGGAAAGGTCTCGGGCTCCGTGAGGTTTATAGTAAAGAAAATTCAGGAAATATTTAAAAAGAAAAGCGGGAAAATCTTTTTTCACATACAGCGCCACCTCTGATACATAGCGTGTACTACAAACCAATATTTTAAGTAGATGGCGCCAAACGAAATATTACATAAAACGAAGCCATCTGGTGGCGAAACGGAGTTCGCAGGGTTTGCTAGTATAACTATAAATAATCTACCGTAACAAAAAAGATTTCGCATTTTAAAAGTGATCGCAAAGTTTTTTTGATGTGTGTATAAGGTCAAGTCTTAGACGAGAGTTTTAGGAGCGACTTCAATCCTCCGACGCCCGTGCCCTCCGAAGCGTAGACGCGTTCAGTTTACCAGTCACGCGTCAAGATGGGGCGAAATGGTGGATGCTAACTCGACTCCATCTCGTCCCACAAACGCCCTTCCGTCACCCCGTGGCAGAAGCGTGGCGCACAGGGTTTTTCCTCCCCCTAAACAAAAAAAATATAGTCAAACAGTTAAGAACGTCTAGGCCAGCTCCGCTACGAGCTGCGAGCACTTCAATAACTTCCAAGTGACCTATAAAGTTTATAACACACCAATACCAGCGCTACGCCATAAATTGGAATTACGCGGCAATAAGTCTCCGTTGACTGGCGAACTGCAATATGCGGTGAAACTGCAACAGTACACATGACCAAGTATATAGTATAGTACGCCGTATTATGGTCAATATTGTTGGGTGTTATGGGCGCATTTGATCGAGTTGCCGGGTCGAGGCGTCCACGTCAGAGAGAATCCCAAGTGTAGTACCCAGATGTCCATCAGGTGGTGGAGGTAAACTATTCAGACGGTACTGCGCCTTGTATTACTTGATCGTTATAATCACAGTGTTAAATGTTAAATGTTAACACTGTGGTAGCGTGATTTATGCCTTCCCGAGTTTTCGGCCCAAGATTGTGAAAAGTTTTTATTCGTCCCGCATACCGAATTTGTAGTAAGTTGTCTTTTTGTCAGATATCGTGTATGTCACCACTGTCAGTGAAAGTGGAAAATCTGCGATATTAGACGACTAATTTCAACCTTATTAAATCTTCCTATACCGTGATAATTAAACCAATTTATCAGATCGCAGACAAAAAGTACGTGGAGGACAGTCAGCCGTCTGTGTTGGGCTTTTCTGTCTTAAGATTTCAGGGCATTGTAGGAAATTAAATTATCCACTGAGTAAACCGTAACCAGATTCACTGGTTTACGAACGCATTAAAAAATTGACTTCGTGGTATCATGACTGGTTTCAATACTTAAAAAGACGTGTGGCACTCGGAGACTGCCGCGGTAAAGCTATTGCATAGCTGTTTTTATCAACTTGCAATTATAATTATTTAACCAATGCCATCTAGAAGCAAGTTGCTGAACTAAAGAGACAAGCGTGATATTTTAAAAAGTCATTAAAAGTTCTGCTATTCATCGATAGATGCCAAATCAACTTATGCTGTTATAATTATTTAACCAATGCCATCAAGAGGCGAGTTTCTGAACTAAAGAGACAAGCGTGATATTTCAAAAAGTCATTAAAAGTTCTGCTATTCATCGATAGATGGAGTCGGAGTAAGGGGTTGTTAGGTTATTTTCGTTACGGAATTTCTGGATTCGGTCTCCACGCTCAAGGCCCGCGATAGAAGCTATGCAATAGCTTAATAATATATTAAAAGGAGATTTGACAGACAGATTTAACTGAGTAACACTTTCGTTGGAAAAATGCTTATGGCTAGATGCAGTCTGCTGTGTGCACTATCCGCCTTTCCGCGTAAAATACATTACACCAAATAAACATCACACTTTAGGCATATAACAAGTGCAATTTGAAAAATTTTATACCGACTTCCATTCTATTACTTCGGTAAAACTCAGTTATTACAGTGTAACTCAAAAACTACTGGACTGAATTTGATAAAATTAAATGGGACAATAATATAACAAATAATATAAAATTTACACCCAGTCGAAAGTTATGAGGTAACAAACATAAAAAAATACAGTCGAATTGAGTACCTCCTCCTCTTTGGAAGTCGGTAGATAACGGGCGTTTGTTTTTTTAAAGCGTATGATATGATTTTTTGAACCGATATATCATATTATTTTGATGAGTCATGATAAAGCGGATTGAAAAATTTAGGCACATTTAGAGGTTATATATATTTTTTAAAGAGTATGAAGAAATATGGTCACGACTTAGTATGAAATTTTGGAGTCGATAATTACGCCGTAATTAGATGGCCATAGTCTCCATGCATAGCATGCATTCATATATGCGACTATATTACATTATCAAAAGGTTGAATCTCGTTCTGAAGAGGACATAAACAGATAGTCCTCGCAATTTCCGGGACTGATTTGAAGTTACTTGCTTACAAATACCACAGAAAAGTACGCTGACGTAGTCTGTCGTGTAGGCGATTAAGTGAATTCCACTGGTCAAAAAGAATGGTGTATTGAGATACTTATAGACATGCTAGCATGCATACTTATAGCATGTAGTACTTTTATTAATTGTTCGGTACATATCATATTATTCTCTGCCCTTTGGAACCATGTTTCAGTTTTATATATGTCTGTTTTGGTGTTGGGAATCATTGCTATGAATGAAGACCCGAGTTCCAAAAGTAGGAACGTAATGGACTACTTTACTACACTTTTACACGCGTTACCCTGTTTATACACAAGTAACATTGTATTTCAGAATGTACAGCCTGGTTAAAGCTTTTATCTACAGCAGAATTGAATTCGAAACATAAAACGTGTGCAACTATAAACTGCACATCGTGGCGGATGGGACACCGCACACGAGAATCCCGGACGTGACTCTCTCTTCGGGATTCCGGGATTTAAGCCGGGGTTTTCTACGGAAATGACATTTCATTATTTGTTACTGTAGCAAAATGTAGGTGAAATGTGTGCCATTGTTTGTTAAAATATTAATATTTGTTAGTTATTGATGTAATATTTGAAAATGTGTTAAGCGCTGTCTATCGACGTTACTAGGAGCAACGTAGAAACTGGACGCATTATTGTGTAGTGACACAAGTTGCAATTATGCATTTATGTAGAGCGACTGCCGAGCGCCCCCTCCGCCATCAGTCGTCTCCCGTATCTCAGAGCACACTGCACACTAAAATTGTAACTAAGTTAATGTTTGGACAATACAAATCATACATATATGCAGTGATTTTATTTCATCAGTGATAGAGTTGGGTCAACTATAGACATAGGAGGACCCACATTGGTGACCCCAGACATTTAGTGGCACGTGTTTTGTTTTATTTTGTGAATTATTACGCAAGCAACAATGAATCCCAGTATGCCACAACTACAGCATGCGCCCGCGACTGTACCTGTCAACGTACCCGCTGCGATATCAGGTTCTGCAATAGACGAAAAACCTGATCTAGCTGCAGTTACACTCAGTTCAAAAATACCAGACTTCTGGACGGACTAGCCCCGTGTTTGGTTCATTCTCGTATTTTAAGCTATTTTAAGCTACTCGTATTTTGTAACCGCAGAAGCTGGGGGATGAAGCCAAGCTCAATATCATCGTGTCGAAATTAACAAAAGAGGCTATCCAATAGGTAACGGATTTGTTAATAGACCCACCGGCGAGTCATAAAGTCGATGCATTGCGTAATAGAATTTTACACATTATTGAAGAATCTGAACCGAGAAAATTACAAAAATTTATCGGTGAGATGGAGTTGGGTGAGCAGAAACCGTCTCAATTGCTTCGCCGGATGCGCGAGTTCGCAAAGGGTAAGGTTCCGGCCGAGACCCTGCTGATGCAGTGGCAAGGCCATTTGCCGCAGGCAGTACGTGCGGTATTAACGGTAACGCACTATTCACCCGGAAAGTTTAGCTGATATAGCCGAAAAGATACTGGGGACGATTCGGCCTGCAAATGTCATTTAAGTGGCACAGTTATCATCCAGAGGAAGTGACAAAATAATGGCCGAAATTGCCAAAATCAATGCCGAAATCGACAATATATACAGGGGTAGATCAAGGTCAAGACCGCGCAATGAGAACAACCGCAACGATCGCTCATTTTCACGTGCACGCAGTACTTCGCAGCGAGGTTCTCCGAGAAGCCCAGATTGGCTATGTTTTTATCATTTTAGGTTCAAGCCACGTGCGAATAAATGCGTAAAGGCTTGTGCTTGAAAGGAGTCGGAAAACTAGCCCAGGTGCAGCCAAAGGTGGATGCCTGCACAATTTCGCCTTCCCACCGTCTTTGTGTGACCGACAGTAACAGCCTTCGATCGTTGGTTTTGCTGATCGAAGGTAACAGCGGTTTTAACTTTTTATGTGTCAGTCTTACCCGTAAGTAAAAAACTATTTAGTGACAATGTGAGCTCGGACTATAAACTTTACGCCGCGAACGGAACAGTGATAAAACATTCGTACAAAATCTATGGTGCTTAATTTGCAATTATCAAGGCCTTATCGGTGGACATTTATAATTGCCGCCGTTAAGCAACCAATATTCGGTGCCGACTTCTTAGAACATTATAAACTATTAGTAGACATTAGTGCACGTAAACTGCTAGACAAAGTGACTAGTTTAAGTGTTATTGCGCCGATAGTGGACCATTGTGACCCGCCGATACATACTGTGGACAGTTTACATCCGTATTTTGAACTTTTACAGAAATATCCGGATATAACCTAACCCGCATCGTTCAAGGAGCCATTGAAACACTCAGTATACCATCATATTGAGACTACCGGCCTTTACATTATATGACGCTGATTTTTAAATACTGAACATACTTTTATCTGTGCTTCAGTTGTCTTATAGTACGCAATTATAGGGTGCACCTTTGTACTAGCGATTAATAAACTCCGAAGTTGTAACCGATGGATAATACAAATTCTGACACAGAATTCCACTCCATAGTAATACGTTGTATTAATCCTACACAACTGTTTTATTTCCGTAAGGTAAGCTAATTCCGCTGATTTATCATTGAAGTGCTAGGTGCTAAAAATACTTCTGCAGATACAACTTTCTAGCCTCAGCAACACCTATAATAGAATATAAAGAAATATTATTATTATCTTTTACTTTGACTGCTTTATCACTCGTCTGTACTAAAGGTGAGTCGTATTTACTAGAACAGATCCAAGGAACAGGTATTTTACAAGACTAGGTGGCACCTATTCCAATCTTCGCAATACTAAGTCTAACTAGTCTTCCTTTACAATAGGCATTCATTCAGTACATCACATGTACTATCTCTCTCTCTCTCATACGCTGAAGCCGAAGTTGAAGTCCAGTTGAAGTGAGACGATGCAATACATACATACATCGTCTTGTTACATGTAGAATTGAGTATCAGACCAGTATTCTTGTGAAAGTAAAAAGTAATTGTATACTTATTTAAAGTGCAGTTTGTGCAGTGCTTGTTATATTTCCCTATGTTGGTATTAGAACAAACTTTTCTTTTATTTGTATGATTACATTTTTATAAAAGTAGATTTAGTGAATTCAAATATCATAAATACGTTATCTTCCAAAGCCTACGCTTTGAATAAATTGAAAGTATAATATGTTGACAGTCCAAATCCTGTAAAAGTATGAAGGTAAGATATCAGTTGAACATATAGCAAATAATAGTAGTAATAAATATAAGTAGTAGGTACCTATACTCTATTTGTTCTAGTCTACTACGAGTGTTTTATAATTAAAAATCCCTCATGAATCGAATCGAAGTATCGAGTCATTCTTTAAAGTGTAATGTGAAGACTAAACGCTACGCAAATCGTATATAGGCGATACTAGGTAACACTATGTGGAACAGGTATTTGGATCACGTATTTGCATGGACTAGGAACAGGTGCACCTAGTCTCGAATCTACCTAGTACAACCCTACTCTAGTCTGTACCAAAGTTAAAAATCCTTAAGAAAGTACTTACTGGTGTCGATTACGTAAGCGTTCTCTAAACTAAAAATCTGCAAATTATCAGTTCTTATTTGTTTAAGCTTAAATCAAAATTAGTATAATATGAGTACTTCTGAATAACAGCACTAAAATTATATATATTGCTCTTCAATCGTGGGTGTGTTTTAGACAGATTAGTCGTCACGTAACTTGGTGCTCGCTAAACTAACGTAAAAATACCCAAAATTGAAAAGAATAATTCCTTTAGAAATCTAATTCTAAGTTTTACATGAATTTAGATTTTAGTGTTAACAGAATAAGGACTACCATAATTATAGTTCAGTTCGATATTTGAGTTTAGCTTTCGAACGAGTGAACCGCTATCAGTAAAAATTGTGTATATTAAAGTTACTGTTCGGGTTGATACCGTCCTGAGAAATGATAAAATGTTCACTGTTATAAACTTTGTATATTAAAATGTTCTAAATTGTTAAATGTTATATGTTTATGTTATGAAAGCAACCGTGTGCCGTAAATACCAAACGTGCACTGTCTTAATAAATGTACTTGCATAATTAGGTAATTGCGACACACGGCTAAATGTGTGGTGTCAGGAAAACGTTTGGAGTTACACCAAACATATTCCGGGCCACCGAAAATGAGGATGATGGGATTAGTTTTAGTAAAATGAAAGTATGAAGGTGAAAAGTTTACAAGATGATGTCAACAAAATAAAAACTTTAATTAAAATATTAGTAAGGAGGGATATGAGTTTCCAATTGTTTCCGGGGTCTAGGTGAACACGCTTTGTCGGAAACACTTTGTTTAAAACACCATATAAATTACATGACTGACGATTCCGACGTTCAGCCATGTTTAGCCGCGAACTGTTCACTTCACTTGCCCGGATATTGCATCACTAGCATGAACGTTCATATCACTGACACTGGCCGAGGTCGACTGAAGCTTAATGCCCGCGTTGATGATAGCGCGGTTCGCCCGCGCCCGCCGCTTACGGCACAGCAGCATGCTGCCTGTCACCGCTGCCGCACCAACCAGGAACACCAGGATGTAGCTTACTGGGTAGTGATGATGTCATGGGACGATAAAGAGTCCATGTCTACTGGGGTCTTTTTCATCTGCTCTATACGATCGTGTAGTTTTTGTAGCGAGTGGTCCATATCAGATGACTCGGAATTTTTGGCGGAGTCCCAGAATGGTACCCAGCAATTGTAATTATCATTGAACATAGGCAGTTCTAAGGTTGGTGTAGATTTATATGAGCCACAGACCACATCTTTTTGTTGATGGATTTTTTTCAAATCAATAAACTTTTGTTCATATCTGTCGTACATGTCAGCATATCCCGTATTATCGCTATCCAACTCGCTTTCGATGTCCCAGTGAAGGTTATCTATTGTTGACCATCTCTGTTGCAGCGATTTTAGGACGTCCTGATATTTCCACTTATCGTTCAATTGTTCCACATCTATTTGAGATGTTGTTCTCAGGAAAGCCTTAAAATTTGCGTATTGGCGTTTTAACAAATCGTCGATTTTGCTATTTGTTCCATGATCCCGCTTCAGTGTTTGCTCTTTATGTTGTCTATGAAAGCTATATTCTCCATCATAATTTGTTGCCTCCTCCCCGAGATTACCTGTTTGTGACGATGTTATCGAAGGTGTATGAGTGTGTTCGATTGTTGAAGGGCCTGGTTTCCCCAATAAAAGCTGTTCGTATTGTTGATTGATCAATATCTTAGTTGCTTCGTAAGCATTTTTTGCTTTTTCAAATGCTTGTTTAAGAAAGTAAGGGTCTGTCTTACTCACTTCCGTACCGATTCTGTCGTGGTTGAATTGGTACTCTCTCCAATATTCCTCCAAAGACGCCAAACGCCTTTTAAAATAATCGGCTGTTTTTCTATCCCCGTTATCCTTCTTAATGTTAATTACCCATTTTTAAAATGTTATCGTAAATCATTGCTTGAGTTTCAATGATCTCCGCCATGTTGTAAATGTTTTAAGTATAAAATAAGTATTTAGAAAAAATAAAAGGAAATGTTTCTGCTGTCAATACTCAGCCTCCTCTGTAAACGTCGTTGATATCCGTTATCACTGCAATCCTTTATATCACCCACTAACACAGTTTGTTACGCTAGTTCAATTCCTCGCTCCACGAAATACCGACACTATAACGAATTTACGCGACGCGAGGACCTTTCGAAGGACCAAACATATGTTCGGGTTGATACCGTCCTGCAGTGACGAGGAATGATAAAATGTTCACTGTTATAAACTTTGTATATTAAAATGATCTAAATTGTTAAATGTTATATGTTTATGTTATGAATGCAACCGTATGCCGTAAATACCAAACGTGCACTGTCTTAATACATGTATTTCCATAATTGGGTAATTGCGACACACGGCAAAATGTGCGGTGTCAGGAAAATGTTTGGAGTTACACCAAACAGTTACAGTACGAAATTCCTTACTATATGTGCTTGAGAGTTTTTATCGAGAGTACATACGGTTTGTTATGGAATGGCAACACTATTTGTTGTCTGTGACATCTAGTGTAATTTATCTATACTTTGTGGTTGTGGTCAATATAGTATTATCTACTATCTATGCTTCAAGAATAAAGAAATGTTTTGTAAGGACTCTCATCGTATTTCATTGTAAATCATAAATATTATTAGAACCAGCACCGAAAGTAAACTGATTTACGAAGCAGTATTATTTAACAACACGGTTAGCATAGGTTAGCCCCACGATTAGCATAACCATAACCAGTTGGTTATGTTTCTAGCGATCAACCATCGAAGTAGTTGACTGCAGTGAGGTTTGCGGTTAACTGAACAAGCTGTTGCTGGTTACTGAAACATCTTCGTCATCAACAAACATCAACTTCACGGCATTAAGCTTAATTTGTCCGGTCCTGCTATTAATAGCAGCTTTAAAGCTTTACTAAATTTGACTACAGTAGATGACGAAGCACTAAGTACAAAAGTAAAGAACTACGAGTTTACAAATTAAAGTACCTAAGTATTCATCATTATCCGTCTTTTATATAATTATGTATCTTAAACTATTATCTATACATTTTACTTCGTTCACGTCATCGTGTATCGAAGTAAAAAACCGTAAAGTTATATATTATTCTAGAGATTTATTCACTTCACCAAAAAACCGCAGCCAAACCAAATGATATATGTTTTTAAAATGGAATTTTGCAGCCCATTGCGTTTTATATTACTTCGCAATATCAACCGAGCACACAGTATCATGGAAGTCAGTAGATCGTTTAAAATCAAAGTGAGTTTTTAAATTCGATTCGAATATTTTCAAGTCAATTACGAGTTACAATATATTTCGTTGCATCACATATTTGTTTCAAATCATTTCTTGCAATATTGCCCGCTTCAAATTACTTGTTGTGCTTATGGGAAATTAAAATTGAGGAAGGAAATTTTTTTTGACTGTAAATACTGCTTCTCCATGAGGGGTCAGAGTTATAGCTTAGTCGTCAGGATGCGAATCATAAAACTAGAAAACTTGGTTCCAAAGCCATCTTGGTTGGTACCACCGCAGTGCTAGGTGTAGCAAGTGAAATTACTGGCCAAAAGAGACCCATAAATCAATGTCTCGGCGTAACGAGCACAGTACAGTGCCAAGCATAACTACAGTTCTAAGCACTGGGTGGCACTGCAACTGTCACGGGCAAGCGTAATGCTTATCATCAGAGGCCGTTGCAGAAACAGTTTGCGAAAATGTATTGGTAACACGCGAACAACGTATCACACTTCGGCGTACAAACTATGAGCTATCTGTGTCACAGGTGCTCTAGATTCTAGATAAACAGTGTGTGATGTTTCACGTGGACGACACGTTACGTTACACTTACGCAGTTTCTAAGCGCAAAATGTAACTGTCTGGTCACTAAATTAAAAAAAAACAACCTTGCTTTTGATAAAATATGTTCAATGCTAAGCATTTTATTCGTAGAGGTAGTTATAGCAATTTACTATATCAGCTTTTCCCAAAGTGGGCGACTACCGCCCCCTCGTGGGCGCTGCAGGCCTAAAGGGGGGCAGTGGGGCAAAATGGGGGCGTTGTGTAAAGGCTTAGACCTACGGCTGTTCTAGAGTAAATTGAACCTGATATCAACAAACTTATTAAACAGCATCAGATTCATCCTTCACATTAGTTTTTATATTAGACTTGATAATGTTTGTTTTATTTTGAATAAAATATACTCTGTCTGAATAATATAAAGTTGCGTTTCAGTAATCACTCTCATTAGCAGGTGTAGCTCGTAAGAGTTAACTTGAGATCTGAGCGCCATTGTGTACTAACTACTGCGCTCAGGACTCAAGTTAATTCTTGCAGGTTATAGTAAAAGTCTCGTTTAGAATGAATGTTTAACTCTCCGCTAATATAGCTCACAATAATTAATTTAATTTGAAGTTATAGTGGTTTTTAAGTAGGTGAAAAGATGAGGCGCTAAACAAATAACTAATTCTCAAAGTGGGCATTAGACAAAATAAGTTTGGGAACCCCTGGACTATATTATCAAGGTTTGTTTAAATTGTCAGTTAATATAAAAGCAACAAGTCAAACAAAGACTTTATATTCTTAGCGCAAATTAAAGTAAATACATTTAAGTTTTTTTGTAACTTTATATTTAAGTTTGTTTGTATACTGTCAAATAAGACATGTCGCGTAGCACTGCGGTAGTCACCCCAAAAGTTTGGCTTTGTGCAGTAAATTTACTTGCACATAATACTGTGCCCTTAGTGGTGAGGGTTTTAAGGGGTTGGAAGTGTTATATCTTACAAGAAGGTAATATATAAGAACTACTCCTGTAAAATATTATGGTGGTTTTAAAACGTTATTTCTTGGGCTTTTTAAAGAAGATTGAAGAATACATAACATACAAAGTTATCCCACTGCAGCTCGTTACGCTGTGTTACACCGGAGCGGTATTCGGGTTTGCCAATGATACGTTATAGCCGATTACGTGCGCGGCTCCAACAGTTGGTTGATTGAATCCACCATATTTTATCGCATTAAAATACCGTTAATTCACTTAAAATATAGGCAAACTCTGTAGTGTGTGCTGGAGTGTTTCTAAACTCTCAAATCTGTTTATTCATTGATCGATTACGGCAGTTTAAATCACAATCTAATTATTGATTTGCCTGGCAATGTTGTTTTGTCGTGTCGATGCTGCAAATTTCGTAGCGGCGTCGCGTCCGTCCATCACAGCTCCAGTGCACCCAGGCTCTTTAAGATTCAAAGTTTTGCGAGACACTGCTTGCATTCGTCGTCCCGCCATTGGTTCAACTTATTCGCTCAGCTGACTTGCATTAATTTTCCTCCTATCTTAACAAGTAGTGCTTTTTGATTACAGCTTCGAGGAAAAATATCTGCATGGCAATACATGACTCGCCAGCGGCTTTTCTCTCTTCGAACCCGGGTGAAAAATTCGTTATAAAGTCAGTCAGCACAAGTTATTATATATGTATAGATAGGTTACATAAATAACCTACAATAATTGTATGGTATGTCTCTTAATTTTTTTTCATAGCTATTATTTTTATGAGGTTAGCAAAAGAGCTCATGCGATGGTTATAAATGATCACCGTTGCCCACAGACATCCGCAATACCAGAGGTCTCGAGGATGCTTTGCCGGCCTTTGAGGAAGGAATAGGATATAATATAACATACATTATCAGTAACAATACGCAAAATGCGGTTTACAAAATTTTAGGTCACAATGTGTATGGCGACGCCACCATGCGTGTTTTTCTTTATAGCAGGAAGAACAGAGTCATTAGTCTTCAAGTAAAACCCAAATAGCTTTGATTCTCTTCCCTGAGTAATATACCTACCTGATAATTCTAGTATTCATGATAAATAAAGTGGACACCTCTATCCTGAAACTCATCTCAGCATAAATATCAAAATTGTATTTAATGTCTCTAAACAACTCCAAGTCCAACAAAACTTCCAAATCATGTACCCAAAAGTCTGCTTCAAAAGAACACTTCAAGATTACTAAACAATGGCGTCAATGGTCTCTAAGAGCACCTTAGTACTCCGAAATGACGCATCAAAGATTCCAAGGGGCTTAAGGCCGAGGTCACTAATTGTTTCAGTGCCAAGTAGAGCTACAAATTATTCCCTTAGAAGGGTCTCAGTATTGTTTTAGTAATGAATAGATATTGGACTGGGAGACCTTTCCCTGATAGGCTGGTCTGTTTGCGAGCGAGTAGTGATTACAACCAGGCAATAAAACTATTTATCTTTACTCAGAAAAATCATCCGAAATCTTGATCACTAACTATGATGATCTAGATAGCTCTCATCAAAAGTTATCAGCTAAGGAAACTTAACCATAAGAATAAACTTCTGACTTAACTACGCCAAAGGTCGAGTCAATTGCAAAAAGCGTTATTGTGTTTAGAATAAAAGATCTTTTAATAGAATCACCAATAGGTTATCAATAAACCATTTTGACTATTACTTTCGATCAGCCATTAAAAAAATTCCTTGTTTTACGCCCTTAAGTCATCCCTGACAAAAAAATTGAGAGCATCACTATTTATTTTAAATTACCTATCCAGTTATCAATTTTCATCTCTGTAGCTCCAAAAACAAAGAACGTTTGAAAAAAGAATTATCCCCATTTCACCGCCTTAAGTCATCCCTGTCAAAAAATATTGAAATCATCACTTTAAACTGTCCAAATGCTAATTTTCACCACAGTATGTTCGAAAACAAAAAACTTTCCATACAAACTTTCACCCCTCCATTTCACGCTCTTAAACCACCACTATCAAAAAAAAAAATAGTCCAACATTTTTTATTTTGAATGACCTATCCAAATACACAAACAACTAGAAGTTCAAAAACAAAGGAGTTTCATACAAACGTTTTTAGCCCTTTTGACCCCATTAGAGGTAGTATTTCGAAAAACCCATTCTTAATACACCTCTACGCATCAAGAACAATACACCCTCCAAGTCTCTACGATTAGTGGTTTAGACTGTGCGTTGTCTGTCAGTCTGTCAGTCAGGACATCTTCTTTTATATATATAGATATTGTACGAAACACGTCCCTTTCTTTATGAGACACATTATGTTGAATAGCTTGTGTAGATCGTGTTTAGCGATAAGACCACTCATTTGTATCCTTTTTTAAGTTATTTTGTTTTTTTACTTTGGTGCCAAGTTTTTGTATTGTATTGTATGTTGCCCATTCATAATCAACATAATAGACTACTTTTGTACTAGTATCTACACTAAATACATTTTTATGAACAATAACTACATACTTATCTACACGATGCTCGCTATGTGTCGGGACACGCCTAAAAAGGACGCCAATATTTTAAAGGAGTCTCTAGAGCTTTTGACGCGTTAATTTAGAAAATCATTTTGGGACTGTCAATGTACTAGTTATCAAGTAAATACTTAATTATTGAAAAACGTTGAATATGTGTGTCGATGTATTATTTTAAAAATTCCACAAGTCGTCGTAGCTTGAGTAGCAGTAGATCTCTTTGTGAACGATTTCGTCCGGAGTAGCACTGCCTCCATATACCCTATTTCTCCCGCGAAGCAGTTGTTCGCAATACTGTTTTTTTTTAGTTTTTATGTATGGTTCATCAAAGTCATGCCCTCTAAGCTCGCCTGATGGAAAGTGGAAATGGAACCAAGAAGCGTTGACCATTAATGCCGCTGCGTTAATCGCCACCACTATGATGACCTGAGAGATGCTTTTTCAGGCCATTTTGAAAGGCCCAGCTGCAAGGAAAAACGTTGGCCGGCAGAGCATTCCTCAATTTACTTACACGACAGAGGTAGAAACTGCCAAAACTGTGTATGGGTACCCGCAAAATGACAGGCGCATAAGGGTTAAAAACTTAATGTTCCAAGGTTACGGGCGCAATGCAGTTTGTCACAAGTGACAAAATGCATCTATTATAAGTAGAGGTTACCCCACTTAAAACCGGCTCTCAAGAACATAAAAGAGTTAACATGTATGCGAATAAATAAAATCTTTGTAGTGATTGAACTGACGCTCATTATAATTTTGCAATAATAAAACGGGAATAAGGTGAAATTACGCTATTTTACCTGACGATGAAGATCTTTTAACAAAGAAATTCAATTACCGATCAGAAGCGCCACTATAATCAGGTTATAGTTGCTCAAGCTCTCAGAGGTTTGATCGCTAACTTTCCAATCTGTATGCTAATTCTAGTTATAAGTCGGCTGGTTGAAGAAAGGGGTAGCAGGATTGAGGGGAGGGGGCACAGACTTATTAATTAGACCGATTGTTTGCCGGTCTTAAGCTGCGTTTGCAGCAGAAGTAAAACATGCAAGGAGAAACTTCGTATTTTAAAGTTTGAAGATAATACTTTAGAAAAGTAAGTAAGATTGATAGCTAGATACAAAGATATATTTGAGTGTATTATGTATATTATATATATATATTTATATTTGAGTGTGTTAGTTTATTACATATATACATATTTGAGATATATATGAGAAGTAGAGTAGACGTGTTTTATTTGAGAGTATGTCTTTGACATGACGTTTAACGACTATAAGTTAAGGATAGTATTGCTAAAGACTAACAAATCAAAGCTCTGGGTGATACTGTCTTGGTTAGGCATAAGCTCAGTACAGAATTAGCAAAACTAAAGTGGCAGTGGGCTGGTCATATTATGATCATATTATCAACACACATAAATTGGGTCATAAAGTGTTGCAACAAGTATTCTCACACAATAAAATCAGTCACGTTTGGGAGGGGCGTTCATTTTTAGAAATGTTTATCTCTCCCAATATTTTATTTTTCCAAATGAAAAACAATATATATAATTCTAAATATTTTGCAAACATATTTTTCAAGAATTGAGTACATGCACATAAATGTTTGTACTGAGTGGTACCTGATACTTCCGTAATAAACATTTAAAAAGTGTTGTTAATGAACTGCTTATTTGCCTCACTCAAAGGACTTTTTCCACATGTAGGTCTAACCGGGCGACAATACATGTATATTATAGATAATCGCCTGACAAGGTCTTTTGAATATACTAAATAAAAACCTCTTTCGTTTTTCTACTATTCTTAGTACACACAGTACAACAGTTGGGCATTATGTTCTCTATAAACAATATTAAAACTAAATTTCGCGTAGTACGCTGGCTGTGGCACTCCGTAAATGTGTCCGCTCACTGCGCTGGCTCAAACAGCTGTGTACCCGAGCGGGCGCCGGCCAGTGTGACCGTTTTAAAAAATGGTGATCTATTAAACTACAAGGTGTCAGTACTAAATAATACCAAAACACATGCTGAATTATACTAAAAATATACTAAAATAAAAATAATAAAAAGAAGAGGAAAAATTTAATTAAAACTCTAATTATCAGTTACTTTTTTAATTTTACCAATAACACACCTTCATTATACAGACATTTTAAAATAATAATAAATATTTACAATAAGTTTTATTACAAATAGTCAGTATTCGACGGATTATTTTTTTACCATATCTTTCGATGGGTCAAATGAAACACAACCTACACTTCCTTCACTTAGACCTTGCTTAACATGGAACACGCAATATTAGCTAGATACCTGTTTCTGTATTTAGTTTTTATATGATTAACTTTTGAAAAAAGTCTTTCGCATTCAGCGTTTGAAATGGGTATGCACATTAGACATTTTACAAAATTAGTAAAATTTTTGTACTTAGGAACATTTTTACTGTTAAGGCGCGCTCGTATCCTGATAATAGTAAAAAGCAGAATTTTTAAGTATCTAGTGTAACGAAACAGATCGATAATATATTATGAAAAAAATACTAAGGTTAGAAAAGCAAAAGGAAAAGAGTAATAACCGAATAGAATTCATAAATATAACTCTCTTTCAGTAGAAAAAAATCCTGAATAGGTCAACAAAAATAAACTTTCACGTCCAAACTATCAGAATTTTCAGCGATAACACTATATTTTTTTAGGTAATACATAGCCAACGTGTAGTACTAAAGTAATAACCAGCAGTATTTTCAATTGTGTTGTGAAAAATATAAAGAAAACATACAAAATTGACGTATTTTCGCATTACATCGTCCAATCTAACAAGCTATTTTCAACCTTACGTAAAGCATCGTAAATTATTTTAAAATTGGGGTTGGACCGCGTCTTAACAATACAACTTAATTCGCGCCAAAACTGTTCAACATTTACAGCACTAGTGCTAGCACTACTACTAGAACCACACATCAGGTTTTGTACCTCTGGATCATACTTAATTTAACGATATTCCTCGTCAATTAATTGTCTTACTTATAATTTGTAGTAATGTTCGGAAACCTAAAAATTTCGAACGGACTAATGCTGTTTGCCTCTACCGGCATTTACTGCGTCACCGGACGGGAAGTGAAAAAAAGATAAGGAACAAAAAAATCCGTGGTCCCTTTTATACTTATTGCTAGGAATCATTCTTTAAGTTTCAGTCATTCCCTGAGACGTAGAGCATGTAACGTAGATATGTAGCTAAAGCACGCTTCGCGGTTTTGTTAGCATTAACCGTTCGAAAGAGACATAATGATACAGTTGCGGTAAACATCAGACAACGACAAAATTATGTGAACGAAATACGAACGAATGGAAATTAGTGTTGCCCGCCCAACCTAAAAATATATTAATAATGTGTTAAAAAAGTTAAAATGTACGAAAAAATACCAGAATATGAAAGGATACCAAAAAAAACTAAAATGTATTACGAAGCCCAAATTATACCAATTTAGTACTGAATTTACTAAAAACGGTCACACTGACCGGCGCACGCCCCTCACGCCTTATCGATGAGAGCCTTGCATTCTGCCTGGTTTTTATTCTTTTGCTTGAACGTTGTTCCGCGTATACTTACCGCAATGATGTTATATTAATCAATGACTTAACCCTCACTGGCCTTTTCATAATACGAGTAGTACTAAGCGATGACACAGATAAAGCGCGTGCCTGCAGTTATGAAAGTTACGCCTCAGGGATGCAAAACGATAATGTATTTAATAGCCGGCCAAGTGCAAGATGGACTCTCGAATTAAGAAAGCATGTAAAATTATATTGATCTAACTAAAAGACAATTTTGGCCGTTGGATGCAGGCCGCTTCCAACCGGTCCTTTTGGAAAATCATGGGGAGGCCTATGTTCAGCAGTGGACGTCCTACGGCTGAGATGATGATGAAAAGACAAACTAAGTTAAAGACAAACTTAACATTGCCGTTCGGTCCTTAGGTCGGTTACGGTTATTACATTGACCGCAAGTAATTAGTTTTTAATAGTAAATTCACCTTTTTGGTGACTAAACAACATAAGGGTTCCTTTTTCCTTTTGAGGAACGGAACCATGGTAAGAAGTATTTTGCAAATGCACAATTAGTGCGTTCGAATAGCTCCAAGTTGGCGAAAATAACGCTAAAACGCTCACAAGGGCGTCTGAATTGGGAATCTATGGGTGAAAATGTCATTTATGGCACTTTTTGTTCAGCGTTCGGAAAGCTAAAAAAGAGTTATTTCTGCCACCAAAAAGTGCAATTTTCGACCCACATCCGGAGCATGGTTGTTTGTGATCGTTTTTTTGACAACTATCTATTTGACAGCATAATCATGCGATTGTAGGTCTCACGCTCGGTTTAGCGTTCGAGTAGGGTGTGGGCAAAAGTGGCAAAAATAACGTCTTTGAGCTTTACGAACGCTTTAACAGTAAATAATACCTTCGTTCGTCACGTCTTTGGGGAACCTTTAGCACTCCCCCTCACATGATTGCCCTGTTTATCAAATGACAGGGTTTTCTTTATACATTTCAATTGGTGCATTTATTTACATAGCTTTAATTCTCTAGTGAAAGTCTATGAAAAATATCTCCTCCGCTGCCGGGAACCGAATTGTAAGAGACGAGATATTAGATTATGTGGCAGATCTGCTTGTGCAAGGTCCACCTTGTCTAGCCTGACCGTAGTATGCCAAATATTGTGCTTCAAAGCAGTAGTGTCGATTGAAGTTTGCACTGCTTGAAAGCGGAACGAGACTTGAGCGAAAGAAACTTAAAAACCAATGCTTCGGAGTGACGTCCGCTGTTCATGCAGTCACGGAATTTTTTGTGAATTAGCAAAAGCAAGCAACCTTGTGATAGGCAGGCGTTGTGCTTACCACGAACCGCACGTGCAATTACCCGTCTAGTTACATGATTGTATAAAAACAACCAATTTTTTTACAAAACCAACAAAGTTGACGGATTAACATCGCGATGCGGTGCTCGGTCACGCCACAGACTAACTCATGCTACGATTCTATACTATCGCGTTTCTTAATCGTCTCAAAAATGTTTGAGACCGAGGTATTAAGACCACCCACGCCATTAAGATCGATCGAGAACCACAAATGCAAACAAAAAGTTTTATAATTGCGTATATCGCCATAACAAAATCTATATTGGCTGATATCAAAATGCGATGCGGCTATTCGTCTATGCAACATCGTTCGCGTGCTACACGCCACAGTCAAGCTTCAGACTTCAACGCCTCAACAACTACATATTCTGCCAGAGTAAATTGTATTTTATTATCTACATGTATGTGTCAGTTTTGCTTGTCAATGATGTTGATTGAGACTTTTTGCAAATGAGAAAGGCGACGCTTATCAAGTTACTTGTACGATTCGCGAAGGTGAATTAAAACTCAAAGGTGAGTCACCAAATGTATATCCATTTGTATTTCGCGTTGTTTGTTCTTTATTATTTGAAAATTTAATTTTTAGTATCTTCATGAGTATGCTTAGGTACAATGAAACATTAACATGTTTCATGTAGTAACATAGTGTTCTTGTACCAATTAGGGATCAAATTCAATAGAAAACTGTATACTTACGTCGAAGAACAATCCTTATCGAATTCCTACACTTCCTATTTCTCTGGGTTATTTGGGCCTACCAAAGGCAACAGAAGATTAACTTGTTCACGTTTCAATTTAATCAAAGTATGAATTGTTCTAGAATTTGTTACAATTATAACTGTGAAAGCTACTGGTTCCTGAACTTTATTTTATTTTAGAATTTTAAGAAAACTTACCGAAATTTACTTAAATTAGGAAACATGCATTTAAACACATGTATGCTGATGGCCAATTACAAGTTTCCGTAAAAATGTTTAATTTTTTTACTATATTACAGTTTATGTGACGACAAATCAAGAGAATGAATATGAAAACCACAAAGAAGAAAGACTAGTGGGTACTGTGTTTCTTTTTGTGGGTATTGTATGTGGATGTGTGTGCTACGTGTGTGTATGTTGGTGTGTGTGTCGAGAGTATTTTACTATTCAAACAGGGGGCTGCAACATCAAAATGTTTCTGATAAATTTTACATTGTGCCCACGGTACTGGACAACGGTCGACTCTTTTGTTCGTAACAGGTAATTGTGGCACAATATGTTTATGATACCGTGTAAGTACGTTATATAGGAGTATGAACAGCTTACTTCCAGATAGTACTTGGGCTTTATTGTAAACTTCTGTGGTATTTGTAATTGAATTTTTAACTCAATAACTCTCAAAATAATAACTAAATACTATATAATAAATGAAAATAAAAGTATGTATAACTCATACACTGTATTTTTATAGGAAACTGACATATTTATAAATATCTCAATGATAACTCACCATTCGTGTCAGTTGGCAATTGTCAAATCTTTGTTTCAGAGAGTAAATAGCATCTGTGACACAGACCACCTAGCAGAACATGTCTTACGAAGCAATACCTCCCACGCTTCGCTTGATATCTCCTTAGTTGTTCACTCTTGACAGAGTGGTCGTGGTTGAAGACGATGCCTTTTCTTTAAATAATGCAGCCCTCGCGATGCGCCTCCATCCATTGCGGGCTTCTGAGTTTCGGGTACTTTGGACTATGGACACGTTTGTGTTGCAGCTTTTATGAGGTCTGTCCAACGCGTAGGTGATCACCGCGTGACCGCTTGTCTTCTACTTGCCCCTGGAATACGAGTCGTTCCATGGAGTTTTCATTTCGACACAATGTGTCCGAAGTATTTGAGGATTCGGATTTGCACAGTCGACGATAATCTCTCCTTGATTTTCAGTTCCTCCAAAGTTTGTCGGTCTCTAAAGCGAACCGTCCATGTTTCTGCGCCATAAAGAAATATCGGAAACACTAAAGTTTTCATTTCTTCAAATGTCATCAAAGGACTTTCGTGCCTTTGGATATTTAGGTTGCACCTGACTCTTTTGAGCTTTTGAGCTTATGTGCACAGTTGAGAACCAGCCAGCTAATTTACCATACAATATCAAGGGTGTCACTCACAAAATTAGTAATATATCTATAAATGAGCTACAATATAGCCTTGATTGTGAGTGTGGCTTATTATACATTGGGCAAACAAAAAAAGCATTGGTGACAGGATATATTCAAATAAGCAGAACATAATTACTGATATATAACATATACTGAAGGACACTTTTTTTACGCATATAATCCTTTAACGATACCACCGGCCCCGGGGGGAGCACGGTGGTTATGTGGGAGTCTCTGCCAGAAGGGCAAAATTCCCACCAAACCTCATCGGTGTTCCGTCACTGCCGCGTTTGGTGGGAAAGCGCACATGACCCCGAACCCGCCGCGACTTACCCTTGCCGGACCCTTCTCTCTTGCAGCACACCAGAACACTAGGCGTGCCGCAACCGCCTCGGGGGACTGAACCCGCAAATGGACGCCACCGAGTCTGGGCGCTCTAAGTCCACCTACGATGGGTCAGGTGAGTAGCCCTGTCCTGCTACTTCGGCCTCAGAGAATAGGGACAGCGGCGCCTCGCCAAGACAAGGTCACCCTCGGGGGGATGGTACTGAAGGACACTTGACCAAGTTTGCGGAACATGAACATATTTTAGACACCGTGCTTTGCGCAGACTTTTTAACTGACTTCAAAAAAAGAGAAGGTTCTGTGTTTGACTGTATGTATTTTAGTTTATTTTTTTTGTGTATGTTCACCGATTTGTCCCCCATTTGTAGAATTAATCTCGAAATTATTTTATTATATAAAACAGAATGATGAAATTTTTTTTTTTACCAAATATGGATCCTAATTTAACACGAATAAATTGTGAAATAACTTGACGAAGTCAAGTATTCTTACTACTTACTCACTATTCATTGAAAGACCATGCGCACAATATTGTGGTAATAGGTACTTTTGAACTATCATGGCACCGACTTCAACAAGTTATTTCACACTTTTTAGTGTTCGATTCGGTTGCATTTTTTGGTAACAAAAATATGTCTAATCTCTCCTCGTACCTCCATGCTGTGGATTTCCTCACTAACCTCGAGAAAGGGTTCTTACCCCCGACCGCGTGATGCCGTCTGCCTCTCATATTATCACAGATGCCGCAGCACAAACGAAAATTTGCGAAAAAGTTTTCGTATCCATAGACAACGCGTGACGCTTCGGCGTTCAAACTATGCGTTGTCGGTGTCGCAGTTGCACTAGATAAATGACAGTTTCTACTGTTTTACGTGAACGACATGTTACGTTACACTTACGCAGTTATTGGTGCTAGGCCCACTGACCAAATATTACGCATCTCGTCATTCGATACAATTAAAACGTGAAATAAAAACAAAACAATATTGTTTCACAAACAAACACCCATTCGAGCATAACAATTTGATAGTTATATCTCGTGTTTCTGAAACATCCCTGTATTTAAGCGACACGTGCTGCCATATTGGAATTGAATTGTACTGAAATTCAAGCAGCCAATTACCGAAATTGGCTTACAGCTCACAGGATTGTCTGTTGCTAAATGTCTGTCTGGGTTTTGTATACGATTGACACAGAGAAAAAAAAATAAGTGTGGAACCTTTATGCAAACATCACCACCACCTTAAAACACCGCAAAGTGAACGAAATCGTGAAACGTTGCTTTGCGATTTCTACGTCAATCGCCTTAGAAAGTTCTAGTAATACATTACTAGAACTTAGACTATACTAGACAGGACAGTGACTAAATGACTGATTCATTTACGATCGTGACTTGACCTCTTGATGGCTAGAGTGGAAATCTATTTTGATGGAATTTTAAATATTTACTTATATTACTTGGGAATTGAAAATGTACAAAAGTACGAAGCCAAATATAAAGAAAAAAACCTGACCAGAAGATAAACCCAAAGTGATCTCGCAATTTTCTTTTTCTGTGACTGTAGAGAAATTCAGTAATTGATGTATGAATTCGTAATAACACCGGAGCTCTAGATTTAATATACAACAACATATATATTGACAGTCTTTGAGCACGCCATGAGATAATCAAATACACCTACTTGCTTTACAATGTTTGTTACTCGTCTGATTTACGATCTGTAAAGAAATACGAGACTTTTCAAACCTGTTTGGACGTCGTAAACAGCTTCGAAGTTATTGGTATCACGATAGTAGAAAATAAACGACTGAACAAGCTGAAGTATAAAAATAGTTACCAAAAATGGAAGTAAAGTAAGTAAGAAAGTTAAATTATAGTACTTATTACAAATAACAAGTAGATTTTGAAATGTTTAATACCGACTTCCATTCTATTCAGTTATTGGAGTGTAAATCAAACACTACGAAAGCGAATTTGATGAAATTTAAATGGGATCACATGGAAAGCACCAGCTTTCAAACAAAAATTTCAAAAAAGAATTTCAGAATCGGTTCAGCCTATCGAAAGTTATGAGGTAACAAACATAAAAAAAATCTCTCGAATTGAGTACCTCCTCCTTTTTGGAAGTCTATAGAAAATAAAACCACACTGTAAACATAGTTATAGAGGCGCCTTGAACGACTTTACCCTATTTCATTCTCATCACGCAAACACCTTCAAATTGAAAAATATATATCGAAACGACGTCTACAATCATTTTGCAGGTACAACATACATATACACAAACAGAAAGACACTACACTAACGTCAAGCTTTCAATAACCCTCCGTGCGATTCTCTAATGATTCGTCGATGCGATCGTCGACGAGCTCATCGATGTCAATTACTTTATGAGATATCGCCCTTGTACACAAGGTTGTTTTCCAACGTTTCTTGTCAACTCGTCATTTGTTTCACGGATGTTGTCAAAGATGCAACGATGTTTGCTCTTAGAGAATCGCACGGCTGTACGGATCGTTGTTATTGTTATACTTACTTCATCATCGTCCTGAACCACAGACTAACAGATGCTAACGCATCAGACGGGGCACTCCCATAGACCGAATTTCGACCTTACTGGCCAAGCTCACATATCATGTATGACAGCTCTATTTTTTTAATTTTCACCTTCAGCTTAAAATATATTTGCCACCTATCCGTCCCGTATATAGGTGGTATTTTTCTATAGTTTTAGTTTTTACATATATGTAGGCTTTTAAAAAGAATTAAGGAAATTTAGGTAGGGAGGGATTGTTATAGAAAGAAAATCACATAATTATGTTTATTTTTATATTTTTTAAAAGGTACTAATTGCAACAGATGAAAACTTTTATGTTGCAATCTGGAAACTGCTCATCAATCAGCTTAGAGTTAACATAAGAAAGCCATCAGCAACAACTTCTTTGTAGCCTGCAGAGATAGAGCTCACAGGGGGTCTTCTCTTGGTAAATAGAGGTGTGCAAATCATCTGAAAAGATAATACAAAAATTCAAATTTATGATCTCTATGATTCTTCAAATTAATAGTGTCAGTCTGGGACTTTACTATAAGCTTTGTAAAAACCATGCAAGTTCCGTGCAGTTCTTAAACCTGGCTTAAACAGTTTTGAATTAAATCATACCATGACGCTCATTTAAGTAAAATGTTTGATCATTGATTTCTACAAAAATGAATGGATAATACTGTCTATACTGGCTTTCTAACAATTTACTATAACCAACATTGCAGATGCCTAGACGTTTGTAAGCTGATAATTTGAGCGGATTTAAAGTATCATAATGACGTCAACCCAAACAAAAAAACAGGTGAATGGTTTATCTATGGGTCTTGAACAGTAGGCCTGGGCAGGCCTGCTATAACGTTGGCATGGTATGATTAAGCAAGGCAGTTTTCTAGAAGTCCTGCTTTAAGAGCTTATATTAAGGCCCCTGATCAAACTACATAACAAAGTGCAATTATCATTGTCTCACAGAGACACACAAATTGCAAAATTATTGCATCTATAGAGTTTTATTTGGAAACCAAGGCAGTAAATAAGGCTCACCAAGTGATGTCCTATGGTACAAAGAGTGATAGTTATGTGAAAACATATTACAATACATTTGAAACAATGATAGCACATGAGTAACAAGGGTCAGTCATCAATTACATTATGGGTTTCAATCCGTAGAGCACGGTAACAGAATTCAGCAGCATGTAGTGCACATTTCGTGTCCACCTGGCTAGCTACCACCAGTCACTAAGCACTTAACAGTGCATGCCGGCATCTTTCTTTGATAGCCAGTTCTATTCTAGGTCTAGTATTATGCCACCTTAGACTTCTAAGTCGTCTAGCCAGATCTAGACCAATAGAAAAAAAAAAACATACCAGTGTCGACTTATGACTGTTTCTCTAAAACTTCTGGTACGCAGTAGGTGCAATGGATCTTGTTGTCTTGTTGTATGCATTCATGGCTAAAGCTGAGACTACCTGAAATATTATTTATAATTTATATTATACTATAAAAATCACATAGCACAGTAGTAACATACAATCATGGGGTTTAATGAATTTATAGTCTAAGAGTACATTAAAAATTTCACAAAGTTTTTTTTTAATAAATGTGTTTATAGATAGTTTTATAGAGTGGTATTGCAATTTTAGTAAATATCAACATACTTCAAAATAAAGTCACTTCTATTTTTAATGGCTTTTTAAAGATGTCGCTATTCACAGTAGAAGATAAAAACAAACAGAGATTGTTTGGTGGCAGGAAAAATGATCGGTGACTCTTGGATATTATATCTTTATTTGAAGGTGAAAAAATTAATCATCATAAGTATGCAGACTAACTCAGATTTGTTATGATCATTTTGGAAGCATTAATAAAGAAGATATATACTTTAATATAAAAGACTATAAAATCGGTAATTAGCTAGCATAATAATCGTAGTTTGTTACAGATAATGACTGCCAAGTCAATATACAGTGTAGTGAAAACAAATTTGTACACATGATACATATGTACCTACCTGTTTTATTGGGGGTTGATAGCAGCAGATTGAGGACTATCACTGACTGACTACCTCACTAGCAGGAATCAATGTAGATAAGCGTCGGGTTGAAAACGAGATCTGTCCTGCTTCATGGATGGAAATCTCTTCAAATGATTTTGTGATGCAAACTGTGTGCAAAGTTCTTCGAAGATTAGACTTCACAGCCTATCACAATTGATGCACTGTAACCACATCTCATATTTTGGAAACATATAAAAATTAACGTCCTCTCGTCTACGAGCTCAGTCTACAAAACAGCATTGTCCATATTCAGGATTTGTGTGGATATGTTACGGAAGTAAATCCTTGGATAAATTCGACTTGACGTCGTTGCTTATTATGGCGCTTTTGCTTATTGCAATTCTGCCGATGTCCGTTCCATGGCACTATTAGGTATAAACTTTATGTTAATAATCTTTCTATGAATAAATCAACCAAAACTTTACTGGAACAAAATAAACAATAGAAAAAGCGGTTAACACAATCTAGCTAGGCTTAAGGCTAAGCCACACCACAGGATAGAAATCTGTGGCACCAGACGAGGTAGAGTCGAAACAAGGAAGAAGAAGAAGAGGAACTTCTGTCATTTGGGATATGTGAACCATAGACAAGAAGGTTCGGATTTTATATTAGAAGATTACCTGCCATGTCCTGAACTTAGGATGAAATCATAAAAACAGTAAACAGCTACCTCAAAACATGTATTAGGAGCAGAGTCAGCCACGTCCGCTAGCACAAACATTTACGTAAGTGTGTCGTAATTGTCATCATCATCAGCCTGTAGCAGTCCACTGCTGGACATAGGCCTCTCCAATTGCACGCCACTTAGGTTCGTAATTGTATCGCTGACATATCATATACAGTACAAACTATCATCTGCTAGTGCAACTGGGCACAGATGACTCATAGTTTCTACTGGAGGTCTACCATGAATTTACAACATTGACACCAAATGATGCTCGGTATCGAGTGTCGCGAAAAATGTATGATACAAGTACAATTTGAAAAATTTAATACCGTCTTCCATTCTATTCAGTTATTGGAGTGTAACTCAAAAACTACTGGACCGAATTTGATGAAATTTAAATGGGACGGGAAGCACCAGCTTTCAGACAAAAAAACAATTTTGAGAATTGGTTCACCCATTCGAAAGTTATGAGGTAACAAACATAAAAAACTACAGTCGAGTTGAGTACCTCCTCTTTTATTTGGAAGTCGGTAGAAATCTAGTACAGTTTGAAAAATTTTATACCGACTTCCATTCTATTCAGTTATTGGAGTGTATCTCAAAAACTATTGAATTTGATGAAATTTAAGTGGGGCCACACGGGAAGCATCAGCTATCAAACAAAAATAATTTTGAGAATCGTTTCAGCCAGTCGAAAGCTATGAGGTAACAAATATAATAAAAAAACATACAGTCTAATTGAGTACCTCCTTCTTTTTTTGGAAGTCGGTAGAATACAGACGAATTGAGTACCTCCTCTTTTTTTTGGAAGTAGGTAGAAAATAACAGTGCCACCTTGCGGTCAATTTTAGAACTAAAATTGACAGCGAGCACGCCAATCCCAAGCTTAATAGGTAGGCGAGATCGAGTATCGACTATAGCTGACATTTAAGTTGCCAACTCATGGTAGAGCTACTGTATACATCAACGATACGATTATTACACTTAACGGAATTTTTTGAACTAGGCCCAATGAATAACACCTTAATTCGTGCGTCGGGTACATATTGAAAGAACTTTTGAAAAAAAAATATCCCCCGTTTTACCCCCCTAAGTCATCCCTGTCAATAAATATTGAAATCATTATTTTAAACTGTCCAAATGCTAATTTTCACCACTGTATGTTCGAAAACACAAAACTTTCCATACAAATTTTCACCCCTCCATTTCACCCTCTTAAACTACCACTATCCAAAAAAATTAGGCTAACATTTTTTATTTTGAATGACCTATCCAAATACAAATTTTCACAAGTATAAGTTCAAAAACAAAGGAGTTTCATACAAACGTTTTCACCCCTTTTGACCCCCTTAGGGGTTGAATTTCATAAAATCCCGTCTTAGTGAGCACCTACGTCTTAAAAAGAACCCGCATGCAAAATTTTAAACTCCTAGCACTTGTAGTTTCTGAGATTTCGTGATGAGTGAGTGAGTGAGTGACTTATTGCTTTTATATATATATATATATATATATTAAAATATAGATCAGTCTACTACTAGTATAAAATAGTCTCAATCATCCAATAGTTCCACTATCACCAGATTCGAGAAAGTTGCGAATCGTGTCTTAATTACAAACTTCTCAAAAGCTTTTGCACCAAGACGAAACTTGGCAACAGATGTTTATCATCCTGGTAAAAAGTTTTCTCAAAAGTACTCGTAAATGTTCGTGTTAATTTTGAAATTAAAACACGAGAGGTACCTCTTTAACGTACGCAAAATTAATGCAAAAGAACATCTCTTTTGAAAAAGATAAAGAGTAGCGAGAGCTAAAACATTTTATTTAAACATCATTTGATTACATTATTACGTATATCCTCGTAAGTAGCCGTAGTGGTAGGTAATTGCTAACATTTGCCCTTAACTGTATAATAATGTACTATCAAATCTACAATACTACTACTCTTAATCAAAGCTATACTTATAATAAAGGAGTAGAGGTCAAAAAGTCTGTACTTTGAAGAAAAATAAATAAATGTGTGTCAGAAGACATAAAATTACCTACTTAACAAGAATATGACGTTTTTGGAAAAATGTCTATCTGTCTGTCTCTCTCTGTTTTTATATTCACGCATAACTTAAAAACTACCGACCAGATTTCAATGAAATTTGGTATATAGATAGAATATTGCTTCCTAAAATAAACTTTTTAACTTGATAAGTCACATAAATCGATGATGACAGCTGGATCTCTCTATGCTACACGGTCTTATATAAAACTGTGGGGTGAACTTCTATGGTACGGCTAAAAACCTACGCTAGACTAGGGACTAGTATTGAGAATTTATTTGTCAGAAAAACATCATAACTGTCCGACTCAGGTGTTGAACCCAGGACTTGGAGATTCCAAAGCGGCGTTTTCCTCACTATAACATGACCAAGCGAGCGAAGCCGCTGACGGGTCAGCTAGTAAAGAATAAATATTCCATTAATACAATGTAAAAAAAAATTGTATTACGATGAGAAAATGCTTTTTGCTAAGATGCAGTGTGCACCACCCAGAAGCGTGAGAAAATACTGTCTTTATTAATTAAAAATACGGGATTAATCACGTAATATTTATCGGATAGGTCCGACTATAGTTTCGACCACATTCGGTGGCCTTTTTCAAGGAGTGTTCGGGACGCCCGAACCGATGACGTCTCGCTTAGCACTGAAAAAGGCCACCGAATGTGGTCGAAACTATAGTCGGACCTATCCGATAAATTACGTGAGTAATCCCGTATTTTTAATTAATAATGATAGAAAACCACGTTAGTTTTTATAACAAAAATACTGTCTATTAAATTGTGTGAATATAAATTTCCTCAAATTAAGGCCTGACTAATTTACTTTCATTAATAACCAATCATAACATAATTATACCAAACCTGTGATACCAATCTACAGAAGCCAATTAGTTTAGGCGCAAAGCATACAGATCAGCGTCATTGGTATTCTATCGCAAGAGATCAAAGGGGTGCTTCCGGCTGAACCAATGCTGATTTGACGATCCTTTAAAGCTCATTAAGGAAGCTCGACTCGTTTTCAAACGGTAAAGGCTATCAGCCGCCACACAAATGTTATAGATGCTAAAGAACTCGTTTGTCTCTTTGGATGGATAAACTGATTTTTGCTACCGCGCAAAAACTGCTTGGCTTACCTTTTTACATAATAAGACGATGACATTAAGAGCTTATTCGCTAATTTATTACTGGTATTGAGGTATTTTAAGATAATTTAATGTACGAGTAATGACTACATAGGTATAAAAAATTCAACGTTTCGCCTTGATGACATATTAATTTTACTACACGAGTTTTTCACCAAGCTGAACCTGTTAAGGCGCGGTCCAATCCTAATTTGAAAACAATTTACGATTCTTTACATAGCCAAGTTTGATCAATCGTGTTTTGGCTCCTATACTTCATAAGAACGTATATTCAATTTACACTACGTTTTTTTTGGAACTTCGGTTATTAGGTTTAAGCGTCGAAAAACTAAGTTCGAATCATGAAATTAGGTCGTAATCAACACACATTTAGCCTTAACTAGGAAGTTTTTTTTTGTTTCTAGTGCCGACAGAATGTTATAAAACGTTTTAGAAAGTATTTTTACCTAGCTGCCGATATTAATCGGACGAACAGAAAACTTTAGACATGAATCATGCATGAAAACATTGCAAAACATTGCCAATCACAATAAAGAATAAGAGAAACTAATAGCCAAGCCACAAACAATTTCCCATTCACTGGACACCTGACTTATTTGCCCGATATTCTTTTACTTATTCGGACTGATTACAGCAATGCTGGACTCTTGGTGGGAGTTAGTGAAGAACAGTACGTAAGGACGAACTTTACAGCTCGTTATCACAGCGATCCAGTAGTTATAATACCGTTAATACTGAAGGAGAATAACAACAAGAACCTGCTGATCTGCCAAAGCTAAGGAAATTCTCACGCTGGACGCTCTTATACTTGTATTACTATTCGTTTTTAAGTTGTTCAGAGGTTCAATTTGAGATATTTCAAAACAAGATGAAGCTTGCTACATCGTCGACTGTATCGTCAGTTAACATTATGTGAGATAGTGGTCATAGACAGTTCTATAAAGTACTAATATGAATTCTGGCGAGCAGCCGTGCGATTCATCATGCGAGACATCGTCGACGAGCTCACCCATGTCAAATACTTTTTGAGATATCGCCCTTGTACATAAGGTTATTTTTTTCCAGCGTTCCTTGTTATCTCGTCATTTGTTTCACGGATATTGTCAAAGATGCAACGATGTTTGCTCTTAGAGAATCGCACGGCTGAACACTATTACTATTGAGGAAATGTGCCTCAACGTTTAAAGTTTTTCGGGTATTGATTTCCAGCCGCCTAATATGATGGTACTTTTTTTTTTACGTTTAGCCGCGCCATGCCAACAAAAAGTAATGTCCTACAATGATAATAGCGGACCGTATCGTCTTCGCGTACGGTATGTTTTTACTGTATGTGCAGAATAAACAAAGGGGTTTTTAGGGTGTTATGAACGTCCTATGTCCACGAGAGACGATGCATTTGGCCCGATCGTTAATTATTATAACAATAAATAAAACACCAAATTTTTAGGGGTTTTCTAAGTTTTGTCTCCCGTAAGCTTAGTAATACATGAATTGAATCTTGATCGACCGAGAGCGAGACATGCATAACTGTTTTACATCGTATTAATATAGTGAAATACGAAGCAATCTCCAGGGTTCCATTTATTAAATTAGTTTCGGATTAATGGAACGGCCAAATTGAGCCGAACGAATAATGATAACTCGTCCTGCGAGAGTTCCGCCTATTTTCTAAAGATTTTCCTCAATTGTTGTCCGAAACGCGCTTTGACAATGTTTTGTTTACAAGACTGATTTCAGGATTATTTTAGAAGGTAAATGCTCGTTTTTATTATTGAAATATTTTCAGAAATAGCTTATTTAAATGAGGCACATTTAAGTGGACATCACTCTCAAAAGGAAGGGCGGAGCGGTGAGATACTGCATTCATTAGAACGGAATAATGTTTAAGGGTTTCAAAACTACGAGTAAACTTATTTTAACAAATAAACAAAGAATAGCGACATAAAACAAGAAAAACCAGACATTTGCATTGTTGTGGATCCCCTGCTGGTTTCTTAATAACATCATGACAACCCTGGAATCACGTCCAAGACGCCTTATACCACTTTACACACTTTAAAGAAAAATCTTTATCTTTATCTAAAGGTATATTTTTCTTTAAAAGTTCCCAAGTTCAAAAAACTTATGAAGGTACAAGTAAATTCTTTTAGCATTTTAACAAACTCTGTTGCCATTGCGAGGCCGAATTGCAAATTTCCCAAAGTGGACGTCTCAGATTTTTTCGTTGATTCTGAATATTTTAGGGGTGAAAACATGAAACCGCTTTACTGACATGGAAATTTAAATTTTAGATTGTGGCGGTACAGATCGGACTAAGCATTTTTGGCATAACATGTTTCTATGATTAATTAATAACTACAAATGTTTTATTGCGTCTGGTATTTATTTGTAGTATTATGGGTCATGGCGTCATTCTAAATTTGTGAATGAATACCCATCAGAGTTCTCAATTAAGATTTTCAATGTCATACATTTCGCCAATTGCGTTACTGGAAAGGCACTTTCTACTGCTTGCCTGACTAACTGCCACCCTCAAGTAGATAATCTGTCGCCAAAAACCAAAGGATGTTTTCTATCAGCTGTCCTTGTCCAGTTTCCATTCTAGGTCCAGTGTATAAGGGAGATAGTAGGCCAGCCCAAGCCCAACAATTAAAAAAGGGAATCTTACCTGGAAATATCTCCAAGCAAAATCTTATCTACTGGTTAACAGTAATTATAAGGAGAGGAAACTGTTACGGCTGCAAGATATTTAGCCATTTTACGATAAAACTAACTTTTTACGTAAGTGTACCCAGTATTGTTTTACTAAGGATGATACCGAATCATGGCAAAAAGGCTGGCCAATACCTACCTGGCCTATCTGCCAAGCTGCACTGGGCCTACGTGCTGGATAACAGCGCACATTTCTGTACAGTGAAAAACCCGATGTCTAGCAGTAGGAATGAAAGGTGATTGATCCGCGAATAATACCTGATATGAGCTAACCGCAGTTCTTATGAGACCTAAAGTTTATATTAAGTTCTTATAATAACTATTGTTCTTTGACAATGAGATGCTTTCGAAATATATCTAACTAGTCTAAGCGTTATCACAACACCTCACATATCTTTAAACCAATTTTATCAAAATAGGTCCAGCCGATTGAGCGCGAAGAAGTAATAACACCCTAACACTTCATTCCTCCAGCGATTCAATTGTTGTACGATTATTTTAGTACTTTGTGTAAGAACTTCTTAAAAGATTATGGCTATCTATAAATCTATGATAGATATTGAAACCTTGCTTTACAATCAGTTACATACGCTGTTCTTATGTCATTTAATATTATGTGTTATTTTACCCGCTTGTCTGTACTCTCGATTAAGATCTTTATTCGAGCAAAGGATTGCGCTGAAAACCAGCCTTGCGTTAGCGAAATGCTAACACAGTTCAGTGCTGAGCGTACTCCTATTGCCATAAAACAGGTTATTTACCATTATTAAGGTTAAATCCTGATGTTTTAATTGTGTTTTTTGTTTGTTACTATGTTTTTTTGGCAATAAAATATTTTCTTTCTTTCTTTCTTTCAATAAACACACTCGCCAACTGTCGCTTTTATATTACTAGTGTGATAATAATATGCATAAAGTAATGCTGCTTTGGCAGGCAGGTTTAATCGATTAACTGCAAAATTTTGTAGTTTACCAGTTTCTACGCGTTTTGTAGACAAAACATTGGAAATGTAAACTAATATTACATTAGAGGGAACCTATTGAACCAGATAAACAGATTTTACTTTTATTGATAATTGATTATAATTTATTGATTAGACATTTATTTATAATTTGTTATGAAATCACAAGTCAATTTTAAAATAATGAGTAAGAATAATAGTTACCTTAGCAATTCAATAACAAATACAATCGAATTGAATTCAATATACAATTAAGTTGTGTATATATTCAATATTAAATTCAAACAAATTCAATATTGCATTAAAATTACAAATTATATTTAATATTATATTTATTTTCTATGAACAACGTAGTAAGGTAGTTACGTTTGTAATGAATACAAATTAATTGAAGTATCTACTTCATCTACGTACAGTCAAAATATTCATTAAAATCATACAATATATA
Organism: Selenia dentaria; assembly: GCA_917880725.1. Classification (NCBI taxonomy): domain Eukaryota; kingdom Metazoa; phylum Arthropoda; class Insecta; order Lepidoptera; family Geometridae; genus Selenia; species Selenia dentaria. The sequence goes on along the minus strand of OU862882.1, from coordinate 6,810,865 downwards.
GATCATTATTTGTCCTCTGCCTGCTAAACTGCTTCACCTTTCCTATGATATATTAGGAATATGTTTATGTATTTGTAGTGTATATATTATATATTAATAAATTATTCACATACGACTGAATAATCTCAATTTATATGAATTTCCTTTATGTATTTTTAAATATATATTAGTTTATAATATTATATATATTATTGATATTTGTGTAGGTATTTAAGTTACCCTCTCATTGTTCTTCTTTGAAATATTCTGTTTAGTTTTAACTATTATCTTGTTGCACACCACCGTCTAAACTTTTATTTGTCCAGTACATTCAAAGGTTGTCTGTAAGAGATTGCATTAGCGATAAGACCGCCAATTGTATTACCAGCATAGATCTAAGATCCTTACTTGTAAGTAGATTAATTAGTTAATTTACCTACTGTTTTTGTTTGTGTGGTAAGCAATAAAGAGTTATTGTATTGTATTGTACAATATGTATTCTGAATGACCCAGGCCTTTAGCTTTGATTTAAACAAATGCATGCTAGGTGTCGATGTGACATGCTCTGTTAGGCGGTTGTAAAAGGCTGGCCCCATCACATGGTTCAACTTGTTACATTTAGTTAGACTCTGAGATACGACTGAGAGATTATTTACACCCCGGGTATTGTAAGCAGACCTTTCCCCTCTTCTTACGAACTTATTTAGGTTCAGCCGCACGTATACCGCGACCTGGAAGATCACTAAATCCCAAACTTTTTAAACTGTTTTCAGTTGAATAATTAATTTTAGTACAATATGGTGCACGGATATGCTTATTATAGTTAAAATGACATTAGTTGTCGTAGACACGTCCACCAATCCTCTGTATAGATCTCTGCCAGGGGCTTGAGCCACAAATCAAATTGTTTTGTTCATGACCTTTCAGCGAAGGTAACATCGTGATGAAATTGGGAGCATGGTGCACTATCTGGTTCCGGCTGGATAGGTACCGCTCGCAAATGTAATAATATAATGAATGAATAGTATAGAGGAATCACGTTATGGTATAGGTGTAGATAAAAATATGTTTTTAGTTTGCGTAACTTTTTTCTTGTTTTTCATAACTGGTATACCTTGGTTTCTCGCCCGCTACCAGGTTATCGTTGCGGTTTTGGACACTTGATATATAAAGTACCCATCTTTTGTCGTTGCTTCCACACGTGGAACACTGATCCTAGTGTTAATGTTGTTTTATTTGTTTCAGGTAACGACTGGTAATTGGTACTAAATTATTACAAGTAAATATTTATATCATCTTCTCGTAGATTAGCCAGTTAATGTGGCAGTGGGCAGGGCACATAGCTCGCAGAACAGATGGCCGATGGGGCCGGAAGGTTCTGGAATGGAGACTACGGACCGGCAAGCGCGACATAGGTCGTCCACCGACACGGTGGACAGACGACCTGATAAAGATCGCAGGACGACGTTGGATGCAGGCCGCTTCCAATTCCAAAAAAATATGGGGTAGGTCTATGTTCAGGAGTGGACATCCTACGGCTGAGATGATGATGATGATGATTTATATCATGTAAGTGTACAAAATAAACAGCTCTATGTATGTTTCTTTACGCCGTGACGGCTTTCAGTGACATTGAGAAAAGATAGCCAATGTGATATTATAATGAAACAATTGAGTGACCCCTCCGCTAGATAAATGCTTATGAGAGAAGCAGGCTGCATGCACCGCCCTTCCTCCCGCATAACATTCATGAATGCCAGAGAAGGTCGGTCTAGCGCTCTGGTCTAGTCTCCTGAGGATGCCTCGTGTGGAAGTGAAACACGTGTCGAAGAGTTTTGGATTGAGTGAGTTGCACTTGACTGTGATGCGTATTCTTGTGCTTACATTTTATGCTGGAGGAAGAGTGGTTCTCACTGCATCTCGCCATTAGCATTTGTCCAGCGTGTTTAATAACACTTCTCTAAATATATTTATGACGTGGTTTACGTCTTATAAATCGATGAACGCCGGCTGCACGCACAAAAAAGTATGACTCACGGATATACTTCCTAAATCCGTGGTATGACTCATTGTCACGTTCCGCCTGAGCCGAGCGTGCAAGCGAAAGCGCGGAACAAACGATAGAGAGGCACGATCGGCCTAAGCGTTCGGCTTGTCTTATGACGTTATCACGTAAAAATATCGTCCGTAAACCGACTTTACAGACAACCATTTTTTAATATGATATCACTGTGGATTTTGAATACCTGAATCAATTAATAGAACTCAGATAGCTTATGCCATTTAACACAGGTTGATATTATAGGCGCATAATACAACTACTGGCCGTGATTTTATCCGCGTGAAACATGGATATTGCAAAGCTACCTGTTGAATTAGTAAGTAGTAGTAGTAATTAAACACAGTAGTTTTTGAGTTACACTCCAATAACTGAATGAAATGGATATCGGTATTAAATTTTTCAAATTGTAATTGTATCATTATCATCATTATCAACCATCACCATGCGTGTGAAACCGTGGGGCGCAGCTAGTATTATATGTTAGAGGTAATTTTGATTAAATGTAAACACTATCAAAAAATATTTTGAAGACAATGTAAAGAAAGTGCGCGCTTTATCTCGAACAAGCCCGACGTTCAGACAACAAATATAAACGTCGTAAAACAGTTTTATGCGGTTTTGGCCACGACCTTTATACTTTACCTTTTTATCGCCTAGTGATGAGACCAACGAGGTTAGTTAGGTCGCCTGATGTTGAGTGCAACCACATTACATACAGTTACGCCTTTATTTCTCCAAAGGGGCCAGTGGAAGTGCACCTATCGCCAATGTGCCGCCAGTCAATCTCTTTGTCTTTTCATCCGTGTAAGTAGTTATCGTTCTTAGTAAAATATTCGTTGAATCGGTATGAAAAGTAAAATTTTTAATATAAGTTTAAACTATCATTGTCACAACATTCATAGAATAGTAGAACAACAATAGTGATGCCTCGCATAACATAACAAATGAGTACGGAAGAGGGTAGACCGTTTCGTCTGCTCGTAAACATTCACCCACCCGCAATTCCTCAGTTCATCCGTGATCATGGCGCTTGCAAGGCTGCGTTCAGAACCTCGGTGAGAGCGCACTCGGAGTGCAACTTTTCGCACTAACGCCGTTCCGAACCTCAGGGTAAAGCACTCGGTTGTTTTAACTCGAGCGTTCCGAACCTCGGAGCGTCGCAACTTTTTAACCATCAAAATCGATCGGTAAAAAAAGGTTGCAACCCGCATCTGACATTACTTTGACCAATCAGACTACAACAAACTTCTTCTTCTTCTCTCGTCTCAAAGAAAATTAGGTAAGGATCAAGTGATCTGTCAATGTCGAATTTGTCAAAGTCTGTTTGAGGTTAGAAAACAACCGTGACCGTTCCGTACCTCAGAGGGAGTTAGAAAACAACTAAACAACCGTGTTCTGAGGTACGTAACGCCCCCCAACAGTGACGAAATATCGGAAACTCAAACAAAACATACATGGTAACTATCCCGTTAATAATTTGAATATTTCTAACATTTTAAGTTGATAGTTAGTTTATTTGGTTTGTGTTACTATCTTAGTTCCAAGTTTCATCCAAATCCATCAGGCAATATCGGTACAGAGCATAGAGTAACCAGCCCGGTTTCTTTCTTTCGTGTCGGTTCTCTTCGCACTAGATATATATAGTGCAGAGTGACAATGAACACACATAAGTACATTCACAAATAGCTATTATCACAATATTGTGCGCATGATGCCGACTTCGGCATGTTATTTCATACTTTTTAGTGTTGAAGTCGGTTCCATTATTGGTAAAATAAATTAACCCTTATTAGTGACTCTTACCTACCTACAGGATCGATTGTCATTCACTGTCAATGTTGATATCATCAAAATAGACGAAACACTTCAGTTTAAACTTTTTAGTTAAAACTTTTCAGTTATTGCAGTGTTACTCAAAAACGGCTGGACCGAATTTGATGAAACCACCTCGGAAGTATACCTACTCTACCAAACAAAAAAGAATCGTCAAAATCGATTCATACGAAGTTATCCGCGAACCTCCTTCTTTTTTGAAGTTGAGAAATACGACTAAATAATGTAGATATAAATAGGTACCTATTTCAGCTAAGGTACTTACAAGGTACGTTACGTACGTAAGCTAGGTTACAAGGTACGTTACGTACGTAAGCTAGGTTACAAGGTACGTTACGTACGTAAGCTAGGTTACAAGGTACTTACGTGAACTTTCGAATGAATTTAATTAAGATACTAACAAAGTATTAACTAGCCGAATCAATGTAATTATAATTTTACGTTCATTGAATAGAGTAAGCTGTTTCTGTCAATTTCATTACTTTCAATAAAAGACCATTGTGTAGTTTCTAAAGTTACCAATTAGGGCAATACAAAACTGGCAATAACACTAAAAGCTTAAAATTAATATTCTGATGGACGGCACGAAAGCGATAGTTTTCAATTAATGAACACTGTACAGTCTATATAAGTGAACCTTTTGTTTTCTTTTTAATCGCATAGGTTGGCAAACGAGCAAGCGGCTCACCTGATGGTAAGTAATACCCTCACCCACGGACATCCGCAATACCAGAGGTCTTTAAGATGCGTTGCCGACCTTTGAGGAAGGAGGTGATAGAAGGGGTGAGGGTTTAGGGGGAGGGGGAAGAAGAGGGAGAAGGGGGCCTCCGGAACCTCCCACAAACCGGCTGCAAACTGCAACGCATAGCAAGCTATATTACTTCACGTCGGTGTTATGTGTGGGAGTGTGGTGCTTCCCTGGTTCATTTGGCTGTTACAGCGTGGCACTACCATCGTGAAAACTGACTAACTTACTTTTATTTTATACCTTTTTGTATTTTGGTATTTATAAACCAGTATGTCCCAACCCTGTTCGAAAGCTACGATGTGTAATACACTCTAATCAAAATACGTGATTATTTAGAATATATTGTGACAAAGTATATCCAGCCTAAAAATTATAAACTTAATTGGTTCCATGAAAAAACAAACTGTTTTGGAAGTTAAAGTTTTGTAAGAACTTACCGAAGTCCTAATATTTAAAGATACATATTAAACTATTACCTACTAGGTATTTACCGGCAAAACACTCACGTTAGGGAGCGTGCTCGCGGCGGGCACGCGCAGACGCCGCTGCACACTCGCCCTGAAGATGAGCATCGGACATGCTCGAAACCCGGGTAAATAGTAATAAGTACTATTTATATGTGCCAAACTCAAGAGAATTTCAATAATAAAATTTAAAGATACGTAACTGGTACACCGAGATGAAGACTATCCCTCCGACATCGAGTTTCGAATCGTGAGAGATGCCCGTTATTCTAATTCACTCGGAAACGATTCGGAGACAGAAACGGCATATCCGTCTCTGTCATCCTGAATGTAGATAGAGACGAATAGACCGTTTCTGTCCCCGAATTGTTTCCGTGTTAATTAGAATAACCCAGCAGGAAATCCGAGATGAATCCGTCTTAGTTGATATCACCGCACTGCCAGACATTACACGACTCCGCTATGTAATATGTTGCGCTATATAGAAGATAGAAGTGAAATAACGATAGACTAGCAACACCCAAAAACCAATTTTACAAAATATTTAAATATATTTTTTTTAAATTTAAGCTTCACACATGCATTTTGCTTCAAATTGCACGACGTCCTCCTGGCGTTAAGTGGTAACCTCTGCCTAGAACATATGCATTTCGTCATAAGTTATTAACTGCGCTGCGCCCGTAACCCTCTGACACATTAACTTGTTAAGTCTCTTAAACCTCGTCAAGAGAGTCGGCGAGATTCTGTAATCACATACCTGTAAATTTGCAAAATTTAATACCGACTTCCATCTTATTCAGCTATTGGAGTGTAACTCAAAAACTTCTGAACCGAATTTGATGAAATTAAAATGGGACCACACGGGAAGCACCAGCTTTCAAACAAAAAATAATTTTGAGAATCGGTTCACCCTAACGAAAGTTATGAGGTAACCGAGTACCTCCTCCGCTGAGTGACTCTTTCGCTGAAAAAAAGCTATATCTAACACATGCAACTTAACGAAAAACTCTTCGACACGTGTTTTGTCCCTACACGGGGGTTCCTCGTGTGGTTTCGCCTCCTCACTTGTCGTGAAACGTTGACTCGCCAGGCAAGTTTTTTTCTACCGACTTTCAAAAAAAGGAGGAGGTACTCAATTCGACTGTATATTTTTTTTATGTTTATTACCTCATAACTTTCGATTGGGTGGACCGATTCCCAAAATTCTTTTTTGTTTGAAAGCTGGTGCTTCCCGTGTGGTCCCATTTAAATTTCATCAAATTCGTAGTTTTTGAGTTACACTCCGATAACTGATTTTTACCAAAGTAATGAGATGGAAGTCTTTATTAAATTTTTCAAATGGCACTCGTTTGGAGAGCGATTCGCACGTGTGTTGCTGATTCTGTATACTTCCTGCATGGATTTTATACGAGAGGGAAAGGCAGTGCTCACTATATCTCTGCCATAATATTTTTTCTGAAGAATTGTTACTATTTCATTTTAATATAACATATTAATACAGTAAGGTCGCAGGACGACGTTGGATGCAGGCCGCTTCCAACCGGTCGTTTTGGAAAATCATGGGGGAGGCATATGTTCAGCAGTGGACGTCCTACGGCTGAGATGATGATGATGATGACGATTAATACAGATTTCCGCAAAGTAAAGCCAGTACTCAATAAATAATCTTGTATAGCAAAACTTCATTTTGATGTGATTATTACATTTTGTGTCATGAACACCAGTAGTGCTCAATTAGACTGAGCTTTATTAATAAAACGTTATCGGATATGGTGATGGCTTAAGTACGCTATTTTACAGCCCACCTTAGGACCTTGCCTAACCTGGTGTCTTTGGCACGAATCACTACATAAAATACTAGACACCAAAACGATTCAGGCTAAGAAACACAGTAGGTACACCCGACTCCTGTAAAATGTGTTCTGTGCTCAACAGAAGTTTTCTTATTTTATTCATTAGGAACGGTAACTTCTGAAAGCATCAGGACTGTAACCCACACCGCGTTTTGTGGTCACTACTGCACAGGGTTGCCTATCTTTTGCAACCCTATTTGTAGAGAGTGATATTATTTCTACCTTAACAATACAACTACTGTAGAAGTATATTATAAAGCCGACATAGGTTTATGGACAAGTTTGAATCGAATGATAAGAGGGCTTTGTGGTGCCTAATGAGAAGTATAACTTAAAGTAATTATATTTCACCCCGCAATTTTACCCGCCTGGTGTTGGATGATGATGATGATGGTGAAAGGTACAGCCGTTTAGGCGTGAAAGCGTAACAAACAAACGCCGACTTTCGCATTTTTATAATATTTTAAATTTAAGGTTATTAAGGCCACATCGCTCGCAGAACTGATAACCAATGCAGAAGAAAGGTTATCGAGTGGCGACCTCGCACCGGAAGACGATGTGTAGGTCGGCCCCGCTAGGTGGACCGACGACCTCGTCAAACCTCGGGGAATCGCTGGATGCATGAAGCGAGTAGCCGGTCCAAGTGGCGTTCTATGGGGGTGGCATATGTTCAGCAGTGGACGTCTTCCGGCTGATAATGATGATGAATTAAAATTTAACTAGGAGTAATATACCGTTACCTACGCCAGATTCTTCGAAGGGCCAAAAAATAACATTTTCTATAACTTCCCATCATCTTTACGAATTACTATTTGTTAAACTATGGTTGCGATCTCACCTTCATATTATCGACTGCTACTGGCACGATCAGTTCAGGTATCTTAAGATACTGTTAATTTACTAGCCTAAGCTTAGGAGGTTGTTGGATTGGGTGTCGGGTTATTGTTCTATTGCCCAGGCTGCAATTGAAGGGGGCAGCTTCCCTGGAGCACTGCCAGGCCTTCGGTGTTTCTTTACGCGTTTACTGCTTGCAGCGTCAACTTTCACCAACTGTCACTTTTGTGATAATTTTGTATATTGTTAATTATAATATTTACGGTATTTTTATTTTATTGTACTTATTATGTGTTGATCATAGATAAGTCAACTTAGTCTATCCTGGCCTCGGATATCTAGTCTTATGGTGGGCAACAGATTTAGTGAACGGGTGATTCAGTGATGCGGCGAGTGCGGTCTGGCGTGGAACAGAGAGAGTTTTATAAAGTCTTGAAGTCTATTACCATTGTTTACATTTAGTCATTTCCATTTGGATTTCTTGTAAAGCACAAATTGTGTATTCCTAACTTATTCAAAAGGCAATCTAAAGTACAGATATACACAGAACACAGCCCTACGAAAGTTCAACGACACGGCCACAACACGGCTAGCCACTTCGTGAGCAGAATTCTTAATATTTCTCAGATTGTAACGACGATACACTGAAACAGCCATAACGTAGTTTCATGAAGTTCGTCGCTCGCTCATGCATGTCTAAACATTTAATAATTCTATGTCACAATAAAATATAGTGCAAAATCGAGACTCCTTCAAACTCGCTTACAAGCGACAGATATGAATCGCCAAACGATGCAATTGGCCCAAAATGTATTGTGCTTGCGGTACAGTTCTAGGAATATTGTAAATCGCTATGAAGTTCTTTACAACAGTTTTTGTTGACGAGGACGAGCGATGTCAATTAAGATCCAATCGCTGAAATAAGTGTGCCATGCACGAATAAATGTGGTAGTGTAACTATAATAGTTCACGTGATACAGTACAAACTGTAAATTATCTAGGGCGCATGTGGCACAGATAACTCATAGTTTGTACGTCGAAGCGTGACGCGTCGTCGTTTGCGATACGAATACTTTTCCGCAAATTGTTTGTGCTACAGCCTAAGATGTTTGCCGCGCCAGTGCATTTCCCAACCTCAACCTCAAGCGTAAAGTTTCGGTGCAGAAAATACTGATAATACACAAAACACCGTGTGGTGTAAGAGCACTGGCTAGCAACCACCTTTATTTACTAATAAATCTAGGATGGTCGCCGTGATCTTGTAGTGTAGACTCCTTTAGGATGGGCATCGGACCTGCCCGAAACCTACGTCCATAACGTCGGCTAATTACGTAGAGTAATAACTGTTACTTGATATTAAGGTGCTGTCAAATTCACGACGTCGACATAAATTAGGGTTTTTGAAGCCGTTCATCTCATAAACACCGATTTACTTAAAAGTACAATATATAACAGGACTTAAAAATATATTTTAACATACTAGAGTACATTAAAAAATTCAAAGATAAGACTTAATTTCTTGATACACATACACTGACGGACACTGTTTTTCTACCGAATACCAAAAAGGAGAAGGTGCTCAGTTCGACTGTGTCTTTCTTTTTGTTTGTTACCTCATAACTCTCGACTGGGTGAACCGATTTCGAAAATTCTTTTTTGTTAGAAATCTGGTGCTTCCGGTGTGGTCCAAAATTTTATCAAATTCGGTCCAGTAGTTTTTGAGTTACATACAATACATACAAACTTTAACGTTATTATTTTAATGAAGCCAAATTTAAATATATCTCAGTGCAGTCTGCTACTACGAGTAGACATTCGTATTTCCCAAAGCACCTCGAGATACTGTTCTCCTCTTTCAGCTACTGTCAGCCATATTGCGAATTATTCTATCGTCAAGTCTAGCCAGTGGACGTTATAAGCTGATTTGCGGTTTTTACTTTATAACCCACCCTTATGCTAGTGCTCTATAGATCACTAGCATAAGCTGATATAATTTTTTAAATTAAACGTAATCAACAATTTATTTATAATTATTAATAAAAGTTTATATTCAATATAATAAAACTCCTCTCCTGGCTCGAACACATGCGATGATCCTCTTGAGCATGCTGCGAAGTTAACCAACATTTCTTGAGGTAACCTGGGTTTTCAAATAGCGGCTTCCCTGAGCCTGACGTCCCCAGACACTGCCAGACAGGCCGTCTAAGTAAAGTGTGAAGAGCTGACTACCAGTTGCTAGTATTTTGTCGTAATAATTTAAGCAATGCCAATTGCAAATCTTTGAAAAGTCAATCCAGCTATCGGAATAAATGAAAAGAAAAAACCTGGAATAAGTAGGACGTCTATAAGCCTATCTAAGCACATCATATAGGGCCACTTTTTATATGAAAATAACCTAAAATATATTTGTTTGGTATGCGCGTATAATTGACAACAAAAAACATTATATAGATATAAATGCATCCTTATAGATATATCTTAGGTGATTTACAAGGACTTAAAGTAACTAAGCTGGCGAAGTGCTAGGTATTAAGAAAAAATATCACACACATTCCCCAGATCGTATGTGTAATAAAGCACATTTAATTCGACTAAAAAGTTTGGGAGAAAGTAGCTAACTTAACTAGAAGCCTGAACAAATGAAGCTGAATTGTCCTTATCCCGAACGCCCAACTCGATAGGTATTGGTTTGACCTGAGTGCAGCCGCCGCCGCGCGCCGCGCTCTATTTGGTTATTTTATCGCCACGGGCGGCAATACGGCCGGGCCACGAACAAAAGTAAAAAGCGATTTACTTCCTTTTCTCAGTTGAACTTTTATACAACATTTTATTCTTTATTGTTTTGCATTTAAGTATAGTTTTAAAAATTACAATATATAAAGCGATTATACAACAACCACATATCAGGGCAGGACGGGGCCGTAACGGTTGCATTCAGTCGTAGTTCTAACGTTGGATGTATGTAATATCAAAATGGCGTGTTGTTCCGTGGTAATTTGCAAAAATGAAACTAGCAACTTTAAATCATATGGATTCACATACCATCGGTAAGTAATGAAAATAATATGATTGTCTTACGAAAACTTCGAAAACAAAATACAGGTGACGAAATGAATGCCGGTCGCGATATTGCATATAAACAGTTTTTGATTTGAAAACATGATTGCTCTGTTCTTACGAATATTCAAACGTTAAGTATTAATACCGCATTGAATAATGAACTTATTGCAGCAAACAAAATACATTGAATCGTGGAATACGGCCGCTGCTGGCGACACCAGGTTTTGTACTCAGCGCACGGATTGGCATCTCTCTAGATCTCTATGACAACAACACTTCAGAACATATAGACCAAACTAAGAAAAGAACAAGCTGTTTGTTAAATTCTACAAGTACAATTTGAAAAAATTAATAACCACTTCCATTCTATTCAGTTATTGTGGTGTAACTCAAAAAGTTTGGACAATTTGATGAAATTTAAATGGGACACACGGGAAGCACCAGCTTTCAAACACAAAATAATTTTGAGAATCGGTTCACCCAATCGAAAGTTATGAGGTAACAAACATAAAACAATACAGTCGATTGAGTACCTTCTCCTTTTTGGAAGTCGGTAGATAAAAGCTTACCAGATCTTCGCTACATTATACAGCAAAAAATAGCAAATATTTATACTTTATTTATATTTAATTCTACCACCAATAGCGGCTTCAGCTGGGTCACAAAGAAAAGTCCTATCGACCTATTAGAATTCTTCTCTCAACTGCAATATTAGGTTACCTTTGAAGGGCCTGATCTATTGGACAATATGGTTGTTCCAAAATAATGCGTAAGATCACGCACAGATATCGCACTGTAAGTACTCGTATGTAGAAGATTTCGACCCGTGTCTAAACCACACAGATATATATGAGCACATATAGACAAGCTGAACTTTTAATTCCACTAAAAGCTTAGTGATTTTTTTGTTACTACCAAAGGTAGTAATTCGCTTGTTCAGAACACCAAACTAAACTAGCGAACTAAAATCTATTTTTAGTAAATAATGGTACTTATTCTGTTCACACTTAAGTCCAAATTCATATAACGGTTGCAACTGACAATTCATAAATATGCTGTTTCTGTTTAATTGTGGGTGTTAGTGTAAATTCAATCGTCATGTAAGTTCGTGCTCTCTAAACTAGTCTAAACTGATGTAAAACTACCCACATGTGTTAGTGTAAATTCAATCGTCATGTAAGTTCGTGCTCTCTAAACTAGTCTAAACTGATGTCAAACTACCCACATTTGAGTATTCTAAGTGTTACACGAATGTGGATTTTAGTATTAACATGAAAAGAACTACCATAGTTTAGAGGATTTTAGTTTAGTGACAAGCGAATCAATACCATTGTAAGGTAACAAATAATTGTTAATCTAAAATTTCGTATCGAAATCACGCTTTTGCATGAATTTAGTAGCAATTTTATCTGATGCTTTGCGCGCGCACCGTTAAACTGGAAGTGCTATATAACATATAGTTGATATTACTCTATGAATCTCTATAAATGAGACCCTCTACTTACAGGATCGACTGTCAATGATGATATCATCAAGATAAATTATCGCTTTTCAGTTTTTGTAGTGTAACTCAAAAACTGCTTGATCGAATTTGATGAAATTCAAATGGGACCACCTCGGAAGTATACTCTACCAAACAAAAAAAGAATTTTGAGAATCGGTCCACAAACGGGAAAGAAATCGGTTAACATACACATAAAAAACAAAATATATACTCACGACCATGAACCTTCTCCTTTTTTGAAGTCGGTTAAGAAGAACAGATATCAAATGCAGAACTACACCGCAGAGCGTCAGAATACAATGCAGCAGCTTCGTTTTTGGAAGCGATTATTTCGTGGCGCGTTTGAGGTCGATGCATAGGCTTTACGGCACTTTTACTACGACTTTTACTGCTAACTGAAACTGTGTTGAACTTTACCACAAGACGTGTAATCGAATTGTAGAGTTTGAGTATCGGGGGAGTCAGTTCTAAATTCTCTAAGAAAGTGACAACTATATCTTGGCAGACGTGCTTCGTATGCAGTTACTGCGACTTTCAAGATATCTTTTTTCTGGGTTATAAGAGTTAGATTATTGCTTTGTCACATTACTGCAACATGTGCATGCAAGTGGTTGTGAATGTCTCAGTATCGGTGACAATCAGTTAAGGAGTAATAATAGTAATAATAAATTCTTTGTTCACCGTAATTTTAGGTACATTATCAACTTAAACACTATAGGTAATAACTAGCTTGATATAGCTAGTTATTACCTAGGATACAAAAATATAGGTACGAGTGTTACGTGCTAGCTTTGTAGCTGACCACAGTGTTTAAACCCGTCAGGTATTATGTTCTACATAGGTAATACTTGATCCCACACTAGGATTCCCTGTGTTGTGGGATGCTAGTCTCTTCCTGTTGTTACAAGAACTGTGATGTAGGTACCACAGTCGCCCAGATACAAAAAGCAATTTAAAATTCCGCTACCGCCTTAAAATAAAATAAAAGTAAAAAACTAAATTATATCCTGTAGTATATGTAGTCTATCTTCAGTTATTTTAAAGTAAGATGATACATTTTTCTTCAATTCCATTCTTTACGAAGTAAATAAACCAAACCCCAAGTACCAATAGGTAGTCGTTAGTTAATTAGGCAATTCCGTAATTGAGAATACTTTTATAAATATACATGAGTACCTACTTTAGTAAGTAACCTACCCACTAACTTTAAATTAAAATTCACAATAAAAATACAATTTACACAGAAGCAAGAGCATATGTATCTAACTTAAATTAATTTCCTACCTCCATAAAGCGGTGGTTTGAAAAATAAGGTGACTTAAATAACAACATTGGCATTTGAATTATGTAACTAGGTAGAAGTATATATATAATAAATGCACAAACCACCGTGCTTCCTGAGAACCTTATCTTTTATGGAGGTCTGACATAAAGGATTACATGACAGAACATTTGAATTTTAGTAAGTCTTAACACTCAGGTCTTAACTTATCTATAAATTGTTTGTTGCAACACAAACAAAGCCCTTTAAGCCTTGTCTCATTAAGATGTTTCCTTATATTCCCCTTATAGACCCAACGCTACCAGCATTTTCTCAAAATAACGATAATTATAACATATCAATATAACTTAATTAATTAACGCCAGAGAACATAACTGTAACAATAATTGCGAGTAACAGTTACATTTAATCTCACTCAAATGAATATTGCTTAGCTTTACGAGGGATATAAAAATCGGCATGAAAAATGTCGTAACGGAAGAAAATTGTGATTTTATCAAGGCAAGCCTGCTAATAAAAAGGTTTTTACCAGTGGTATTGAAACTATGGATAGGTTATTAGGATACTGTAGGCTAACAATTTCATATAACATATAACGATATATTGTAAACATAGAGGAAAGTCTGAGTGTTTGGTTTCGCTTCAAACAGCAACGGTTAACAAGTACAATTTGAAAAGTTTAATATCGACTTCCATTCTGTTTAGTTATTGGAGTATAATCCCAGAAACTAATTGAACAAATTTGAGAAAAAAAAGAATTTTGAGAATCGGTTCACCCAGTCGAAAGTTATGAGGTAACAAACATTAAAAAAAAACATGCAGTCGAATTGAGTACCTCCTCCTTTTTTTGGAAGTCGATAGAAAAGAAATTTGGCATGAAGAAAGCTAGGCTTAACACATTCACACACAAAGCTTCTTGTTACCCTGAATAGTTCCACGCTGGTGGAGGAACTCGCTTAAGACCAGCTCACCGCAAATTCCGTCCAGGGTATTGGCACATCTATTTCCTTAGTGTTTCTTTTCTTTGCACTATAAGTCTATCAATTCGAGCAATAAAACGTAAATATGATCAGTTAAACATGCCTGTATACAAAACCAAAAAAAACTGGAACCAAAAACTGTTTAACAATTTGAAGCCTTTGATAAGCTCATCCTTAAAACGTAAATATATTACGTCCACGGTTGTCTAATGTAACGAATTATTTGTCTGTAAAAATGGTTGTAAGTGACGCTGTAAACTTATTTATGTAGGTGAAGGTTCCGTGAAATTATTGTTATGTAGATTGAGGATAAAAGTTATGACTATTATTTTGTTTATTTCTTCGTGTAATAGGATTGTTTAATTGATATAATTACGTAGTAGTATTTAACATACTTATTTAAACGTTGTTGTCTCTGTCAGATTTCAACCGTAGGAGGGAAATAGAACTATCTTTCAATGACTAATTTTACCCTATCACACAACTTCTTTTTACCTTTACCAAATTATATCTCAATTTGTATGAGTGTATGAAATATTTTTTTACGTTGAAGACCATTTTAGAAACAAACTTGTGTATTTTTTAAGCACACATACTTAAAACATACTTAAGACATGTTTCAAACTTACCCAAACTATTACAAATATGATGATTATTAGAAGCATAATTTAGTCAGTAAATTAAACTGTGTAGATAAAGTCAAATATAAATAAGCTTAATTAGGTCGTAATTATATACGTGTACTATAAAACTTCAACATCCAAGATTCTACAAACATATTATTTAGCCACAAGCTCTCTTAGAAAATCTTCTTACGTTCTCGACTCCACAGAAATGGATAAAAATTAGCTCCTTAATATTCTACAACAGTAGCCAAAGTACGTAAGAAGTGTCGTGTTGTCTAATATGTATTCTTGTTGTGGTCTCGCATGTAATTAGGAATTTATTTCAATTGTACGCATATATGCATACAAAGTTCTTGAATTAATTTAAATACAGATAAATAGGTCCTTACATTTAAATTAGCGCTGTTTTAGCTGTTTGTAATGATTTTTGAAGCACTAACGGCTGCTAACACCTGGACAGCATTCCGGACCAACGCCTCCATACGTTGGTCCGACCAGATCCGCACCGCGCTCGACTCTACGCTTCACAACGCCCTCCACGCCGCCAGAAACAGAAACAGATGGAGAACGGTCATACGACAGAAGGTGATTCCGAAGGGAGGTCACGACCATCATCACTGAGGAATACGACGCAAGGAGGAGGAGGAACGGCTGCTAGGGGAAACCATACTGTGTAATTTTAGAGCGAAAAATTACTGGGTGCATTGGTTTGGTGGCCTAGCGGTCATGTCGTGTACGGTGATACGGAGATTATTGGCAGACACGGGTTCGATCTCCGTGCGAGGAATATATTTATTCTGTCTAAAATTGCAATATATACGTTTTAAGATATGTATGTATAAAATTCTGCATTGTCAGTTATGTGTAACATACTCGTAACTTGATAACGAAGTTATTCCGTATATTTGTTGTCCCAGAATAAAATTTTCAGATCATACATTCCGACAACTACAAAAACAGAGGTCTTCTAGAAACTTTTCTAGGAGATACGAACAATGACAACACAAATAGAACAAGACAATGTATCTTGCATTTTTTAAGTACATATTTGTATTATCGGGGCTTAATCGCATTAGTAATAGTATTACACTAACGATTTTTCTTTCTGAGGATAACCTCAGAAAAATCTGTCGATATCATTAGTGTTGTGTGTCGGGACAATGACTTTTTATAGCAACTGTTGGGGGTATATTAAAAAAAATATCCATACTTCAAGACAGTGACACCCGCCTCTTCAGTCCGCTCGTGACCACGATCAATGCAACTTGATCGAAACGTCGAGGTAAATAAATACAATTTTTTTAAGTAATTTGTTCCGTATTCTAACATTAAAGTCTTATGTTCGAAATTCAGTAGATATGATTATGCGTAGTATTATTCTCTTCTTAGCATGCATTCATTTTAGTACACACTAGTCTGATCAAATAAGGGTAAAAAATATGTTATACATGATGGAAGATAAACGGGAGAGAATCTCGCGTAAGGTGGTAAACTATTTATTAAGTGATTATCTGCGTTTTTAATATGAAAAACGGGATTCACTAACGAAAAATGTCAGATCTTTTCGACTGTAGTTTCTATAGTCTCGTCTCGCCTCGCACTGTGTGCGAGTGCGAGGCGAGACGCAACCGCGAGCGTTCTGCACTCTCCTTGAAAAAGACCACCGGATGTGGTTGAAACTATAGTCGGAAAGATCTAACTTTTTTAACGTGAGTGAATCCCGGTTTTCATATTAAAAATGTGTACAAACCACGTTCGTTTTCATTATTATCTGCGCTTTTTTGTTTACTAGGCATAATGATAATATAGTAAATTTGCAAAATCTGTATGAACATCGGTAGCCTTTTACTCGACTCACAGCACAACAAATATAACTTTTTATACGTTCAGAAACACAATAATGGACCGGAACGAATTACGCGCCGTATTTCAACAGCTTATGTAGCAAATACGCCTAATAATAAACGTAAATTAGGGGGAAGTTTAACACGATTTCGAAATACGCGTGTGAGTTTCCACGTGAAAGGAAATGTTCCATATTTCGTTGTTAGATTGAGAAATATTTGACTCTTACATTTTGTGTTTATTTTTTATTAGCTTGTCGCCTGATACACATAAAGGAACGCAAGAGGAGGTCCGCTTTTCCTCCAGGAATTATACATTTTCTCTGAATATACAGATAAGATAAATTATAGAAAATTTATAGTTCTATGGTTTTGTGAAATTAGATAGATAGATAAACTCTTTATTGTAACACTCCATTATAAAGTAGAATTAACAAAGAAATATGATAATATAATAGAAACACATTACTAAACAATGAAAACTTAAAATTAAGTGTCACAATGGGCGGTCTTATCGCTCAGAGCGATCTCTTCCAGATAACCATGAAATTTAGTCTATTTTGACGTAATGCGCCTTCAAAACTAGATCTGCTCTGCCGCAAATTAAAACAAAATAATTAAATTGGGTAAACACGTTTCAACATTATCCTGCATAACACTACATATTTTCTACCGACTTCCAAAAAAAGAAGGAGGTACTCAATTCGACTGTATTTTTTTTAAATGTTTGTTACCTTATAACTTTCGATAGGGTGAACCTATTCTCAAAATTCTTTTTGTTTGAAAGCTGGTGCTTCCCGTGTGGTCCCATTCAAATTTTATCAAATTCGGTCCAGTAGTTTTTGAGTTACACTCCAATAACTGAATGAATGGAAGTCGGTATTATATTTTTCTAATTGTACTTGTTATGCGTTTCAGGTGTGAAGATCACTGTGAACAAGTGAAATTAGTGGAAAGAGACTCATAAGCTAAATTCTCGACAGGACAAGTTTGATAAGTGCCATGCAAAACTTCAGTTTACGTTCTGGGTGACACTTGAACTGTTATGGGCAGGCGTGGTGTTCTTACAGTAGAAAATAATAAAAACCTTTGTACCTACATGCAAGGCGAAAACTTTCGTTCATACATAGAATATTCAAAAATTCGGCCGTACGATTCTGTAATAAATTTGTTGATGCGCTCGTCGATGAGCTCACCGATGTCAAATACATTATGAGATATCGCCCTTGAACATAAGGTTGCTTTTCTAACGTTTATTGTCATCTCTTCATTTGTTTCACGGATGTTGTCAAAGATGCAATGATGTTTGCTCGAGAATCGCACGGCTGCCTGGTTTAAAATCCACGATTGCTGAATATTGTTTTGTCATTTTACCGATTTTCATTTACTGATTTTCATATTTTTATATATTTAGAAAATGAAGATTAATTACAGTTCAGATTAACGTGCAGAATGTTTCTCTTTGTTAACTGAATATATATTTACTAGCGACTGCCCG
This sequence comes from Selenia dentaria, assembly GCA_917880725.1. Lineage (NCBI taxonomy): Eukaryota > Metazoa > Arthropoda > Insecta > Lepidoptera > Geometridae > Selenia > Selenia dentaria. The sequence continues at coordinate 6,792,298 of OU862882.1, read as the reverse complement.
CGACATCGTTTAATAGACTTGTCCTTCGGCCTCGCCGTGACCTCCCATCTTTTCTTAGTTTCTCTTTCATAACAACTGAGAATAATTAACACAACAAAAAAGAGCCAAACGAGGATAGTTTAATTGTTGTCTTAGTTTCAGTGATAATTCAGTATTAATTTGCCGTTATATCTTGCTACATTTGAAAATAAGATGCTATATTTGGTAATAAGTTAAAAATAATAAAAAAGTATTCGTTATTTAATATCCACAGTAACTAGTAAGCTAACTGCGAACTGTAATCGAATCGATTGAACTAAAATGACCATTAGGCTAAGTGGTCAATGTGTTACGACTCTATTAACCGGGCGGATAATGGTGTCTGCGTTTAACTCAACCATTCCAATAATACTGTTATATCAGAATATAATAACGTTCTCACATTCGTGCTAAGATACTTGAAAGTTCTAAGGCAGAGTTACTAGCAACGGAGTTGGCATACCAACTGAACTAACACAATTGTTAGCTGATGATACATCCATATGTCTGGAAATAAGACCGCCCATTGTGACACTTAATATAAAGTTTTTATTTGTTAGTTGTATTTTATAATGTGGTGTTGCAATAAAGAGTTTATCTATCTATCAATCTATCATATATCATACATACATCATAGATCATATAGCATACATCACCGCGGGTGAAACCGCGGGGCGCAGCTAGTCTATCATAATTAAGTTTTTTTTTCTCATGTCAAGCTCGTATTGAAGACGTACGTATTGCACGTAGTTGTTGGATCCCAAAAGGTTCTGGTCTAATTTTACATTGACCAAATTTTAAACTGTTTACTATCAGAACTGTTTCTGTGTAGATAAAGGATACAAATAATTATTATAGTATTGTATGAACAATCCAGCAGCAACTGCACCAAGTGGTCCCTTTATAGGACTTACGGGTAAATTATATATGATTCTACAGGTATAATATATGAAGTGGTCAATAGGGAGACAGGTTTGAGAGAGCCTGTATGAGCCCGCATAGGTCGTTATGAAACTTCTGCAGCCTACATAAATGGAGACGAAATTTATTATGTAGAGCTTACGTTTAATACCTTGCCATTCGAAGGAGGAGACCAAATACTTACAGAAAGTTCCGGGGTATCACTTACCTGCAATTTTCTCGGTCTACAAAATCATACCCACAAAATTTTTGCGTTTTACTACATCACTAAACATGTAGTTTATTGTGATTCGACTTCAATAAAATACCCTCACATATACATAGTTAGTTACACTTACTTTAACACATACACTCAAAGGCGGTATAATAAATATTGTATTATATTAATGGGAATTAATTTTAATTATTTGTTTGTGTTCTACGAAGAAATAATGTCAGGAAGCATAACTCAGAAGAAATTCCACACAAAAAGTGGTCCTTCAAACCAAAACGACGTATGATTCCAAATACGAATTACTTCCGAGGTTACAAATAGACATGTTAGGTGATTGGTTTAAATTTCAGAAGGAAAGCAGAGATTGGTCCACGCGCGTGCTTCAACGTCTACTCTCAGCTGAGTCATAGCGGCGTGAACGATGTTAGTGATTTAGCACGACTTTTATTGAGTAATTTTTTTAAGGCAGTTACTCTTCCTGATATTATTTCTTCGTAGTTTGTGTTATATTTTTTTAAAGTATTAACACCTGCTTAGCGAAACACAATTTTGCGATTTCTGACACAGATTTTATGGGAGACGCTGGTTGGAATCCCACCCAAGGATATGCAATTTTACTCTCTAAAATTGCTAAAATTATTATTTGTCTTAGAATAATATTGCACCTACTAACGATTATAAAATGGTATCATAAACATTAGTTTGTAATTTTTTAAAACAATATTAATTTTAAAATAGAATATTTAATCTTAGTAGTTATTACTATTACATACATTATATACTGCTATTTTTTTGACATATTTCAAAAATAATCCTTAATTGTGTAACGGAACAGGCTCTGGATGAGGATTCCGTCACGATTCACAAATATAGATACATTTAAAAAGCATCTTGGTATGAACAAATATTGATGAAATTTAGACAATCAAAAGTAGAAGAAAGCGATAATGTGTAATATTGAGATGTAGATGTTAGGTATTTCTTATAGCAAGACTATAGGTACTTACTGAAAATGATAAGCAGCTTAGAATATTTAAGCTATCAAGATATTCTATGTATTAACCATTTAAATCGATTGTTCAGATAGAACTGATAAGTTACTTCAAGTAAAAGGAAATGTTGAGTAATCCTTTAAATACATAAAAGTTACAAGCAAAATAAATAAAATTACCATGAAAATAAGCGGCATTGATATTTCTAACCATACAAAGTTATGTGAGGAACATATTTTCGTTGTGTGTCCGTGTATTTGAGTTTGCTTCATCAAAATGAACCCTAAAACAAATGAGTATTGACGCCGATCTGAAGCCGATAGAAAGGGCTTTGATTGGATCTACGTACCTCTGATCGGCGTCATACGAAATTCAAAATATGTGTTGTCATGAGCGGATTTTGATGAGATTTTGAAATTAGAATAGGAATGCGCTGGAGGGCTGAGATTGGCTGAGGTGGATCTGAAGCCGTTTTGACGCCGATAGAAAGGGCTTTGATTGGATACCTATCGGCCTCAAATCGGCGTCACTGTCAAGTTTGAGAAAGTATATAAGCAGTAGAAAGACCGAGAAAATGCTTATTAAATTCTCGAACTTCCGTGAGGTAATATATTCTGCTACGGACATGGTTCCGGACGTGGGTTGGATACCTCACGGTGACAACTAAGATCCACCTCGATAGGGAACGCCCAATCCTTAGAGTTGGACACTTTTGGGAGCGAGCCAACAATCGCTTTAACCTATTGCAATGGGTACGATTAACTGCTCCTCACTTCGATTGGAAAGAATATTCCAGTGGAAGTGTCTTCTATTTATTATATGTATTTATTTCCTCTCATACTAGAACGTCGCTCTGCAGCCTTCCATAGCTTCGGCTATAGCGGTATAGTCGTGCGACTATTTCCGTGCGTGGAGTTGGACACCCTAGGGGCCTTAGGTTCGATTCTCGGCTTGGCACCGAACTTTAGAGGCTAGTTAGGGATCAAACTTGAGCCATCCTATCAGGGGGATGAAAGCTCATGCGCAATTAACTTTGGGGGGTTTGTTGGGGAGTTACACACATTTTAGCAGACTAGGAATTTATTTAGGACCGAAGTAGGTCTAGGAAATAGTATTTTTGTTTACCGGATTATACATTAACTTCGTGATGGTTCAATCGGGAGCAAATAAGTAAATTCACGCGCTAGTGGTGTCTACCACTAGAGACGTAGGTTTCAATAATGAATTCGTCATATCAATACAATCTATTAGTATGCTAGACTTAGAAACTAAAGACTAACTACGAAATAAAAATGACAAAATAAATGTATTTTTAATCAGTATAAAGTAAGGAATACAGAAATATTTGCCTGCAAAGGAATATAGAAATATTAGTTCAAACGAAATGTAATGTATTTGTTGCAATAATATGTTATATATTTGCTAATGAATCGAGCTTGGGCTAGATTGTCAACTCTGATCCTAGCATGAGAATGCGGTAATAAATTATAGCAATTGAATTATTTGCTGAAAGTATCAAATGTAATATTTAGAATCAAATGATAATTCGTAATGATAAATAATAATATTAAGAAGAGATAAATAAGATTATAATCGCTTATAGATGCAAACTTTACATTTGGAAAACTACCAAACGGACTTAGTAAGGCCTTACTAATTTTGGGGTAAATAGAAGAGGATCTTGGCATGATGGAGAACATTTGTGTCACAGTAAAGAGCAGCTCTTAATCCAGCATTCGAGTTGTAAGCCTTGAACATGCCAAGAATCGTACTTTCTAAATCATAATAAATCTAGAATTCTACGGCAAATCTAAAAAAAATCAAACTAATTACTTACAATATGAAAATTGATAAAATATATTATATCTTTAAATTGTAGAGATATCTATCAATAATTTACTCGGCAAAGTAAAGCTAACTATTATAATAATCATCATAATAAATATATGGCTGCTAGTATTGAGCTAACCAATACAACAACGATTCTGCTAATACTTAAGTATTTAAAATAATTGCTTTTCCTACAATGGTTCAATAGATGGCATGTCATGTAAAACACTAGTAATCTAAGTATAGCAATCTCGTATAAAAAGGAGATTTATGTATGTGGTAAATCTTATCAAACTTGGTCAAGCAATGCAGCACCTTGAGAATTCTTGTAAACCACAAACAAGGGTCTAGAGATTTCTCTAAGTCACTGATATTATTTCCCATATATTGCTTTCAGTAAACAAGTAAATGATTAAACTTGAACAATTAAACTATTCAGGGAATAGTGGCTGATAATATTTATCTAAAGGAATTGGATAATCAGCGTATTAGTTACTGATCACAAGAGATTTCTAAAGCGCATATAAAGTGTATTTTTACTTTAATTTTACATTTATTTCCTAGCAGTTTTCATAAACGAAACAAATAGTACATATTATAGAGTCACTTAGTCTGCAAGAGATTATATCAATCTTATCAACAGCTAAATGTTCATAGCAACAAACATAAATCTATAAAGAAAGTTAGTTATATAATTAACAGGTTTATAACTGTTATTAATAATAACGAATATCATGCAAATATCTGATATTATTTAATGGAGTTGTTTATATATTATTTCACTAATCAAAACTGATTTATCAGATATAACAGGTAGTTTTGCAAGCTAATAATTATATAGAAAACTTGCAAATAACCTACTATTTCTATGTTCTATGGTCAAATAACATAGACCTTAAATTCAGAAACTTATATTGATGATTAATATCTTCCACGACTAGAAGTCAAATCAAGTACATAAGCTAGAAATCTAGGATCAGCTCAGTCAGTCAGTCTGTAAGAACTAAGTATTTGCAATCTAGTATGTTCATCGCAATTTTTCGTTATCAGCTAGCAGTTCAGTAATGTAGTAGTAGGTTATCCATCGTAATATCAGAATACCTAGGCGTTGCTTTTGGTTTCTCTAGGCATCTATAGTTCTGAATAGTTTTCTCTGTTTCAATTCTTTCCGAAAAGAGCAAGGTTACAGCAGCGGTACACAGTGTTAGGGTCCTCCTAGACTAGACGATCATTGGCCAAAACGATTTATTAGAAAAAGGGGGGGGGGGGGGGGGGGGGGGGGTTGTTACAATTTGGTGCCGTGACCAGGATTGGAATAACGTTACTACGGAAGTTTTACTAGGAATTAGTTGCGGTCAACCGCACAATTTGTTGGCGTGAAATGGATAGGATTTTATTGAAACAGAGATGCTATTGCAATAGGTGATTTTTAAAGGGCTAAATAGGTAGTCAACGGATACTATAATGAGGTGATGATGTTGTTGTTCTAGGCTACCGTAGTAGATTTCTACAATAAACTAAGAAATAAATAAGCCGGATATGCAATTTTAGGAATATTACTAAAATACTGATTACTACGAAGCGCTTAAATGATATTCAGGGAAAGATAAGTTGTATGCAAGTTTCATGTATGTAAAGTCTGCAACTACCTTTGTCATTTACGTGTACTCCATAGTCGATCTCTAGAATCCAGAAGTACACTTATTATTCGAAAGGCAGATTGCGTGTTGTGTTTACGACTAGGATACTCTCCTGGAAGCACACGGTAAATAGTCAGTATCGAACTCTACTCAAAGTGACCCGAAGGTTTTAAGAACACTTTTAGTATCGAACGACTTATGAAACTCACTTGGGAGCCAAGAATTGCGTTATAGAGTACTGAAAGAGTTCTTGTATAGTGTTAGGAAAGGAAGAGAGTTTCTAACATGTTGAAAGTGCCGTCGCTGCATTTGCATCACAAGGATTACATTTGTAACCAGCAAAATACAGCGCAGATCGTGGACATGTCTGTATATAATCGGTGTTTGTTATGTTCGGAAGTATTAAGAATATAAAAATGTGTGAATATTAATAAATGGCTTACCTTTTTGTTCGATGAAATTTATGGTAACTAAATGATAGTAAAAATCTACATACGTAATTACTTCTATTGCATTTGCGAAGGAAATAAATAGGATTACAATAAAATGCAAAGTTGCGCAACTTTAATTGAGCGATGATAAGTCTTGTTAGAAGTTTTGTTGAAATATGTTTAGTCGTAACATTGGGGGGTTGAATTTCCCATTCAGATGCTTAGCGTTGTGAAAATTCTTATAGACAAGTCAGATGGTTGTATAGTTATTCGTAAAGGTTAAATAAATCAACGTTATGCAGATTTAATAGACAAACATAGTAAGCGCCGAATTTAAGTATAAAAAACCAATATTATAGCTAGGTAGTGATGAGTCTTCGGAATGAAGCTGGTAAAGTTTGACAATGTAGGCAGGCTGAAGAGGAGCGCCGGATTTCAGAAGCTTTGGGGCGAAGCGGCTGGTCGAGTAGTGCGTCTTGACGAGATCTGCAAATATAATAGGGGAAATTAGGGAATGGTGAGCAAAGCCGGGTTATCTATCTAAATTAAAAATAATGGAAAAAAAAACAAACATTATGTAAATCAAAGTGAATAAGGAAACTTTTTATTTAGGGCACAATAATAATTGTTTGGATGTTAATAGTTATGTATGTATTTATGTTCTTATGTAACATAATTGACATGTAAGTAGTACGCGCAAAGTATATACACAACCTTAAATTTTAAATCTGAACTCGGTATACATCGTCAATTTCGGTCGTTGAATACTAGTAGACTATATACTATATACTAGTAGAACTATATTAGAGTTTAGGGCAATATAAAAAAAAACCGGTTCCATGCCATGAAAATCGTAGGAATCGTGGAATTCATTTAATCAAGTGAGAGATTATTACAGAACAACAGACAAATATACAAACGTTCATTTTATATATTACTAGTTGCGGTCGCGGATGTACCCGCATGGAGATAGCTGATGATGGTGGTGATGATAAAAGTTATCTATGCGTAAATCTAGTATCATCTATTTTTATACCAAATCTCATCAAAATTAGTCCAGCCAGGACTGATGTACATACCAGCATTTGCGTTTATAATACTAGTACCTAGGTACCTTGTTAGGATAATGATGAGGAAGAGTATCTTATAATATGTAAAATCAAAGCTACATCTACTTTCGTAACAAATTTTATCAAAATTGGCGCAGCTGTTTAAGAGGGATGGTGAAGCAAACATTCATTCTTACGTACAAACGTCGTGTTTGTAATATTAGTACCTAGAAAATATTTTTTAGGATACTAACTAAATAAATATCGAAACTTGCGTACCTATCAATCAATGATGAGTGGGTTATGTGAGCTGTAGAGCTTGTCAGGTTTCACTGTGGTTTATAGCAACACCACAGTCGGCGGGCAGGGATCTGGAATTCATGGAAAACTATAAAATATACATAAACATATAACGAGTAAAATATAGAATCAGTTATTTCATCAATAATCTAAAACTAACCGAAGGTTGTATATCAGGGCGCGTAGAAATGTGAGAGGATCAAATGTGGCTTTGTTCAGAGCAAATAGGTACCTATCTTAAAATTGCTATGGAATAAATAAACAAAGGTAGAAAAAGAAATGTGTTAGCAATAATAAAATCAATCAAAATGACATGACAATCAACATTTAGGTTACCTAGGCTACAGAACTTTACAGAAAGGTAAACACAAAAGAGTATTTAGTAAAAGCAAAGAAACTTTTGATTGTGGTACTGAGCTTGCTGTCATAGTGTAAAGAGAATATAAACACTACGTTTTACTATAGTATCACGTAAAGAAGAATTCTAGTGATTAATGCCTAGGTATTTTATAGATGTTTATTGGAATCTATATAAAAGGGAGGTGTTTATGGTATATGGTGGGTATGCAACTAGGAAATCAATGTTGAGTCATGTTGTTTGGATTATTTGCCTGCAAAGAGTTTGACGACATAGCTAGGTAATGTAATATGAAATGTTCAGTTGTAACAAAATACGATAAGTGACATGGTAATTTCTATGTAGGTATAATCTGTAGGAGGGTTGTAGATATGAACAGGGAAAAAGGATGTTTGGTTGGAGCTAAGCAGAGATGAACAAGTCTAAATAACACTATACATACATAGGTACCTTGCCAGATAGCTGGAGTGTAGTTTCGTAGGAATATGTACACCTATGTATATAATAATATGTAGGTATAACTAGTTGTTGAATATCAATCGGAGTTGTTGGGCAAATGTATCGTGCATGCGCTGCCTACATTTGTTCGCAAATTGAAGTGATTTCTTCATGGACACTGCAAAGATAAACGTAAATAAATGCTACGATAAATAGAGTTACAGTATAATTACAATTAGAGTACAGCGAACGTGCATAGAATTTGCGAAAATCATATTTTTGACGTGAACTTTATTTCCTTTATTTTGACAGCGACATATTTAACTATCTGTCATAAGCACATACGTGTATATCCAAAGAGTTCGTAACAAATAGAAATCATGTTAAAGGGTTAATATACCTAGCTATAATTTAAATGCTAAAGTTATATATTATTATAGATATAATAAACGGTATTATTAGGTATAAGGTGGAATAAGAACTTACCTGTGGTCAACAAATGTCCATGGCTCTTTGAGATTCTGTGATCAAGATATCTATAAAAGCGCAAACGTAATAATAACAATACTTTGTAGATATTCGAGGTTTATATTTTTTTTAGGGAACAAAAAAAAGGAAGTAATTAAAGACAATCACAGAAATTTAGGATCCCTATATAGTATTAAAATTCGGGTAGCGGTCGTAAAAATTCTTACTTAAGAGATTACATGTTTGTGCGACCGCGAAGTGTCAATAATTTTTAATTCAAAATAGCACGGAGCGTCTTTGTTAAGACTTAAAATTTCGTATAACAATCGTAATGGGATACTTTGAGAGATATCTTTCAGTAATGCGTTACAAAGACATTGGCAGATATAGTGCAGTTATGATAATGACGTGATGAATATAAATTTTATTTAAAATCAAACACATTATCACACATGACAAAGTTTAAGGATTTCTGTACATTAATAGCCGTGACGCATACATTAGTGCAGGGTTATTCGAGGACCGGAAAAACAGTCGTGTTGATTTTTGCTTTGAAATTCATGGAAGATGTAGCTAGGGAAATGACATGGAGATTTGGAGAAATTTGAGTAACCACGCAGTGACAGCACAGCGTACACATGATCTCGTAATATCAAATATGTGGATAGAGAAATAGAAATAGAAGAGATCTTCGGAATATTACAAAAGAATTGAAAAATAAAATTTAATCTGCGATTCACTAATTGATTACTTGCAAGTAACCAAGGTTTGATGCAAATGGATTACGAAGGTTGTAGAAGATGGGTGTTGGAAATTACAAAGACAAATGGAAATAAACACAACTATGTTCTTTTGCTTGTACTCGTACATTTGAAATTAAATTAAATAGAAATTCCGTTTAGAGTCCTCAATTTATTAGGTAGAAATGAAACTATGAAAAATAACTTATTAGTTATAGACCGTTATCAATCTAATCATATTTCAGCAAACGTCGAGCATAGAAATATTCGAAATATCTTGTTTTTCCATTTGTTGGGTTAGGTATAGAAATATAAACAAATTACCATTTCATATCCTTGTAATGGGTAGGCTTGCGGGAATTTAATAGGTCGGTATTACATCTATATCTTTCTAATCGATAATGTTCAGGAAAAACATAATGGGTAGCAAATTACATTAATACTCAGTATACCTACATCGCAAGTTCTTAGTTACGGGATACCACTAGTTTACTAGTTCTTCTGAGACCTAAACCTATTAAAACCTATTATTACCTAAACCTATTATTAGTCTTCACCTATTGTATGGGTATTCTAATTCACGGCGTGTCGTTAGTTTGGTTGATAGATAACTATAGTCCCAGAAGAAAAGGAAAAATGGGGAAAGCTGAGCACAGGGCTGGTTATTATATTGTAGTGTCTACGGAGCTGATAGTATTAGAGTGTTATTATTGATAAGCGTAATAAATTTTAATTTATGGATTACATTACAGGAATGACCAAATAGTTAGAGATCAGGAAATAGGAATAAAAAAGAGAGAGACATTCGTGTGTTTGACGTTTGCGTATAATATTGACAACAAGCGATAGGTGGCGTTAATAAAAGCAAAAGAAAAGGTAAATAGAATATTGTTTATGTTTATAGGGCGTTTCCCTGCTAACTAAATAAACAGTCGTAACGAGTTTCATTTTATAGTTATGAGTAGCATGTAGAGGAAGAAGTTATAGGGCTATTGTAGGTATATCTTGTTGGAACGAAGTATCTATAATTGACAGATTACCTTCAGAATTAGTCTGGTTTGATTTGTATCGAACAGGAAAGGGGTGATGCAATTGTTCATGGAAAGGAATAATGTCAGAAATTTAGGAAGGTACCTATCATAGGGATATATTATCAATAACCTAGTTTCAAAACCGAAAATCAAAAGTTATAGCAGAAGGAAAATACTGTGCAGCTATTTCTAGAGTAACGTTTTGATCAGTTACCTTTGAGTAAATATTTTGGTACATATATAACTTAAAAAAAAATTATGTACGTAGGTACATAGACCACAATGGAAATGACATGAAAACATGTTTGGGGGATTGCGGTAGACAGTACATGTAAAAGCGAATGATTTGGTTAGAGTTAGGTATGTCGAGTTGTTATTTTATTCAGACTGATCTACTGAGCTGATTTTGAAGATGCTCTGTGCGCCAATGCAGATTATTGATAGAAAGACACAATATTGTCTTAGGTGAATGCGTTGGTTAAATAAGTTATAGAAAGGATTTGTAAAAGCAGGAATTTTATTGTCGTCGATATATAATAATATAAGATATAATAGTAATCATATAGTTAAGAGTTTTATAAAAATCGGTTTCAGGAATTGATTGATAATTAAATGATATTTAACATTATTATTACAAAATGATTAGTTAATAAAAAGTACTGCATTTTGCAACTGTGAAATTGAATGAATTAAGTTTAGACAGAATAACAAATACAAGGAAAACAAAAATAATGATAATATTAGGAATCACAATTTTGAGGATTCTCTTCAAATGAAGTGGGTACATGGAAAGCGTTAGGAAAATAAAAAAAAATAAAAAAATACCAAGGTACAGCAATATTTAATAAAACTTTATTACAATATTTAATAAAACTGTATTATAATTTAACAAAGATGTTACAATCATTTGTTATAAAGCGGGCGTAGTCCTCATCGGGGCGGGTTTTTGTTGCAGCTTTATCTATTTCTTTTTAACATAGAATTTAAAAAAAATATTATATTGAAAATAGGGATTATAAAAATAAAAGTCAGAAATTTCATTTGGTAAATACGATTTATTGTGAGAACTTATTCGTAGACTCCAGACAAAAGGATTGAAGGTTTATTTAGGCAGTATGCAGGGCAATGTAAGAGAAGAATGATTTAAGCTATAATTAAAGGAATGGGAGGAGATGAATGGAATAAAGGGATCCCAAGGAGCGATGCGAGTGGCAGAGTTAGTATTGAATTTTATTGAGGGCCTCTATGAATCGACAATATCGACTGGAGTCGATTTGTTAAGTTTTGTTTTCATACAGACACACACTATTCAACGAACGATTTATGGAGTACAAATTGGAGATAGGTTTAGGTCAGAAGACACCACATCAGTATTTACAACTGAATTATTCCATAAAGAGTTCGTACTTTACAGGTAGCCAATGTTTAGCCATTACACTTACATTCACCGAGTTATTAGGCGGTTGCTTGTTTGGTTTGATTTGAAGAGGGATGTATCAGCCATGGAGAATTATTGCTTGTTAGCTATTAACGAGATCTGGAGTAATAAAGGGTGGCGTAGGTTCTACTCCACATACTCGATCCCAAACGAAAAATTGGTTTGGGTGGTAGCACGTATGCTGAATTATTCGAATTGACTAGGTGCACAATTTGGCACAATACTAGTTCCCTTTCGTTATTTCAGATTGTCCTTGTGAGAAGTCATTTTTACTCATGGAGGAGACATTGAGATCGGATATATCAACCCTTACAGTAAATTTATTTTTAACTCGGTCTTTTAAATACACTCCACTAGTGAGTTCACGTACTCATATCCTTGTTTGAAAACGAATTTTAACAAATTAGAATAAGCACACGTTCAGTTTTGGTGGGACTATATTTGTGAAGTTGAATATATGGAGAATGGGAAAATTTCCTTCGGTAAATTATGAGAACCTGCGTAAATTTTGGGGGTTGGCTGTAACGGAACAGGCTCTGGATGAGGATTCCGTCACGATTCACAAATATAGATACATTTAAAAAGCATCTTGGTATGAACAAATATTGATGAAATTTAGACAATCAAAAGTAGAAGAAAGCGATAATGTGTAATATTGAGATGTAGATGTTAGGTATTTCTTATAGCAAGACTATAGGTACTTACTGAAAATGATAAGCAGCTTAGAATATTTAAGCTATCAAGATATTCTATGTATTAACCATTTAAATCGATTGTTCAGATAGAACTGATAAGTTACTTCAAGTAAAAGGAAATGTTGAGTAATCCTTTAAATACATAAAAGTTACAAGCAAAATAAATAAAATTACCATGAAAATAAGCGGCATTGATATTTCTAACCATACAAAGTTATGTGAGGAACATATTTTCGTTGTGTGTCCGTGTATTTGAGTTTGCTTCATCAAAATGAACCCTAAAACAAATGAGTATTGACGCCGATCTGAAGCCGATAGAAAGGGCTTTGATTGGATCTACGTACCTCTGATCGGCGTCATACGAAATTCAAAATATGTGTTGTCATGAGCGGATTTTGATGAGATTTTGAAATTAGAATAGGAATGCGCTGGAGGGCTGAGATTGGCTGAGGTGGATCTGAAGCCGTTTTGACGCCGATAGAAAGGGCTTTGATTGGATACCTATCGGCCTCAAATCGGCGTCACTGTCAAGTTTGAGAAAGTATATAAGCAGTAGAAAGACCGAGAAAATGCTTATTAAATTCTCGAACTTCCGTGAGGTAATATATTCTGCTACGGACATGGTTCCGGACGTGGGTTGGATACCTCACGGTGACAACTAAGATCCACCTCGATAGGGAACGCCCAATCCTTAGAGTTGGACACTTTTGGGAGCGAGCCAACAATCGCTTTAACCTATTGCAATGGGTACGATTAACTGCTCCTCACTTCGATTGGAAAGAATATTCCAGTGGAAGTGTCTTCTATTTATTATATGTATTTATTTCCTCTCATACTAGAACGTCGCTCTGCAGCCTTCCATAGCTTCGGCTATAGCGGTATAGTCGTGCGACTATTTCCGTGCGTGGAGTTGGACACCCTAGGGGCCTTAGGTTCGATTCTCGGCTTGGCACCGAACTTTAGAGGCTAGTTAGGGATCAAACTTGAGCCATCCTATCAGGGGGATGAAAGCTCATGCGCAATTAACTTTGGGGGGTTTGTTGGGGAGTTACACACATTTTAGCAGACTAGGAATTTATTTAGGACCGAAGTAGGTCTAGGAAATAGTATTTTTGTTTACCGGATTATACATTAACTTCGTGATGGTTCAATCGGGAGCAAATAAGTAAATTCACGCGCTAGTGGTGTCTACCACTAGAGACGTAGGTTTCAATAATGAATTCGTCATATCAATACAATCTATTAGTATGCTAGACTTAGAAACTAAAGACTAACTACGAAATAAAAATGACAAAATAAATGTATTTTTAATCAGTATAAAGTAAGGAATACAGAAATATTTGCCTGCAAAGGAATATAGAAATATTAGTTCAAACGAAATGTAATGTATTTGTTGCAATAATATGTTATATATTTGCTAATGAATCGAGCTTGGGCTAGATTGTCAACTCTGATCCTAGCATGAGAATGCGGTAATAAATTATAGCAATTGAATTATTTGCTGAAAGTATCAAATGTAATATTTAGAATCAAATGATAATTCGTAATGATAAATAATAATATTAAGAAGAGATAAATAAGATTATAATCGCTTATAGATGCAAACTTTACATTTGGAAAACTACCAAACGGACTTAGTAAGGCCTTACTAATTTTGGGGTAAATAGAAGAGGATCTTGGCATGATGGAGAACATTTGTGTCACAGTAAAGAGCAGCTCTTAATCCAGCATTCGAGTTGTAAGCCTTGAACATGCCAAGAATCCTACTTCCTAAATCATAATAAATCTAGAATTCTACGGCAAATCTAAAAAAAAATCAAACTAATTACCTACAATATGAAAATTAATAAAATATATTATATCTTTAAATTGTAGAGATATCTATCAATAATTTACTCGGCAAAGTAAAGCTAACTATTATAATAATCATCATAATAAATATATGGCTGCTAGTATTGAGCTAACCAATACAACAAAGATTCTGCCAATACTTAAGTATTTAAAATAATTGCTTTTCCTACAATGGTTCAATAGATGGCATGTCATGTAAAACACTAGTAATCTAAGTATAGCAATCTCGTATAAAAAGGAGATTTATGTATGTGGTAAATCTTATCAAACTTGGTCTAGCAATGCAGCACCTTGAGAATTCTTGTAAACCACAAACAAGGGTCTAGAGATTTCTCTAAGTCACTGATATTATTTCCCATATATTGCTTCAGTAAACAAGTAAATGATTAAACTTGAACAATTGGACTATTCAGGGAATAGTGGCTGATAATATTTATCTAAAGGAATTGGATAATCAGCGTAGTAGCTACTGATCACAAAAGATTTCTAAAGCGCATATAAAGCGAGGTTTTACTTTACTTTTGTTATTTATTTTCTAGCAGTTTTCATAAACGAAACAAATAGTATATATTATAGAGACATTTAGTCTGTAAGAGATTATATCAATCTTATCAACAGCTAAATGTTCATAGCAACAAACATAAATCTATAAAGAAAGTTAGTTATATAATTAACAGGTTTATAACTGTTATTAATAATAACGAAAATCATGGGTATATCTGATATTATTTAATGGAGTTGTTTACTAATCAAAACTGATTTATCATATTTAACAGATATTTTTGCAAGCTAATAATTATATAGTAAAACTTGCAAATGTCCTATTGTTTCTATGTTCTATGGCCAAATAACATAGACCTTAAATTCAGAAACTTATATTGATGATTAATATCTTCCACGATTAGAAGTCAAATCAAGTACATAAGCTAGAAATCTAGGATCAGCTCAGTCAGTCAGTCTGTAAGAACTAAGTATTTGCAATCTAGTGTGTTCATCGCAATTTTTCGTTATCAGCTAGCAGTTCAGTAATGTAGTAGTAGGTTATCCATCGTAATATCAGAATACCTAGGCGTTGCCTTTGGTTTCTCTAGGCATCCATAGTTCTGAATAGTTTTCTCTGTTTCAATTCTTTCCGAAAAGAGCAAGGTTACTGCAGCGGTTCACAGTGTTAGGGTCCTCCTAGACTAGACGATCATTGGCCAAAACGATTTATTAGAAAAAAGGGGGGGGGGGGGTTGTTACAATTGTATGAAAGGTATGTCAGCTGATTACAGCTGATGATTTATGAATTTTGTTGGTGAAGTTAAGGGTATATATCTAAACAGCAGTTATGCTTTAATATTTTGTTATATTTTCGTGACATTCATTAAAAAATGTATCTCCGTTTTGGTTTGGTCTGGTGGCACTCATATGAGTCCTTGATTATAGGCGCCAACTGTGAAAATATAACTACGTTTCAAAAACTCTCAACTATGAGGTTAAAAAAAACACGGTCTTAACCTGTTATATATAGAAGTCTCTATTTCTCTGCATATTCATTACTTTATGTTTTCGGTACAAAATCTTACTCAAAGCAGACATGTATCTCTGGCTTACCTAGATCATGGAACCCGCGACTCTGAGGACATAAATCAAAACTTTCAAATCACCGAATACATTTATGTATTGTGATTCCACAGAGCATCACAACTGTGGTAGTACTCTATGGCTATATCTCGTGCTATGTAGGGTGACCATTTCAGGGGTGCGTTTTTATTTACCGCACGATAACGTACAATCCCTCGAACCATAGTGACGCTCGTCATCCACCCGTTTAATAACAACTTTGTATACCATATCCGAAGCGCTAGAGCTGAAGCGCTTGCAGCGGAGCTCGACTTGGCGATCTTAACCGATCAACAAGCTAAACAACACTTGCTGCGGTCAAGACTTGGATGGGTGACCGCTAGTGGCATTATTCAACTGAGCGCTTCCGTGCTTCGGAGGGCACGTCAAGCCGTCGGTCCCGGTTGCTTGTTTTAGGACAACAGTCGTTAAGCTATGTCGAAGGCCTTCGGGCGGCCTGAAAACTTCAACATGGCCACTTACGTATCCACCAATCCGCACTGGGCCCGCTTGGTGGATTATTGCCCAACTCATCTCTCTGAGAGGAAGGCTCGAGTCCCAGCAGTGGGAACAAAATGGGCTGATTATGATTATGATTCCATATCCGTCACTCTCAAAATTGAGAACACAATAAATAACTTTTTAAATATGTGTATTCTCTTGTTTTGTAATGAAACTTATTATTATGCAGTTAAACTTGTTTCACATGAGAAAGATTGATCAAATTCGATAAACTAAAAACAGAAAAACCAAAATGTAGCTGGGAAACACAAAAATCAAGTATTAACTATCAAATGAAACGTCAAGGTTATTTCATCCACCGGTTTCGTAGGGCGACCGGTGCGTCGTCGAGCGACATTAAATAACGCATCGGGTGATCATAGAGCGATGGCCACGGGCGTATAAAACGCTTAGAACGACATCGGGCGTCGTCCGGCGTGTATAAAAACGCACCCCAGAGTCAGTTACCATGGTGACAATCAAATTAATACCGATTAATACGATAGTGTATATGTACAGATAAATGTTGCAAATACGTATAAATGTTGTTGTTTCACGGATCGTAGTCACTAGTTGCGTGGCGCCATCCTCCCGAATGACTATTCCAGGAAAATATTTCTACAGAATAAGAAAAATGATTCGTTTATTAAACGACAGCAAAAATAAACATAATTGATGATATTTAAAAGAGTATTCATAAATAGAGTATAGGCGGAACCAGTTTTGATTAAATTTGGTTTGGAAGTAGATAAAGTGCTGAATTACAAGTGCAATTTGAAAAATTTAATACCGACTCCCATTCCATTACTTTGGTAAAAATCAGTTATTGGAATGTAACCCAAAAACTACTAAACCGAATGTGATGAAATTTAAATGGGACCACACGGGAAGGACCAGTCTTCAAACAAAGAAAGAATTTTGAGAATCGGTCCATCCAATCGATCCAATCTCAATCCAAATCCAAAATCAATGAGGTAACAAACATTAAAAAAAATTAAGTCGTATTGAGTACCTCCTCCTTTTTTGGAAGTCGGTAGAAAATTAAGATGTAAGTAAAATAAGAAATAAAAAAGAGGGTAGTGAAACAAGTAGTGAAATAATCACATAAACATACATACATAGTAACAGATGTTTTTTTACATACAATTCGGTTACTCTGTAAAGATACTTGCCACTTCTATCATACTCTAACTTCAATGGATAAGCTCCAACTTGAAATAAAAAGAGTATCCCCAGCCATTTTAATCCGAGCCACAGTCAAAGGTCAAAGTTAAAAATTGCGGCGTGCTATTTACAAAATTTAATATGAAAGTGTATTTTAGGGACTTTGAAATTGAAATTTGATACAGTCGAAACGTAGCCTTTTTGGTAAAAAATATGAGCATGAATTCTCTAGATATTTTTACATTGGATATTGTTTTATAGGTACATACAATTTTGAGGGTAGATAGGTAGTATAGGTTGTTTCATACATTATTAGACAATATAAGTTTTTAAACTGACATGGTCACTAATGTAAGAATTAACGTTAAAAACGGGATATTTATTAGGTAAATATCCCGTTTCTAATGTTAATTATTAGACAAACTAATCGGTTATTAATATGATATACTGCTGCGCTCTGCGGTTTCACCCGCGCGGTGATTGATGAAAATGATGATGAAACTAATATGGCGTATGTTACTCAGGCATAATGTAGCTTTCTACTAATGAAATTATTTTTGAACCGGTTATGTAGTAGTTGCGTTTATCCGTTACAAACTATCTTATTATCTTCTTTATTATTAGAGTAGATAAAGCTTAAAACCAACACGAATAATGTGGCCTACTGTGTACCAGCGTTATTATTGAATCTTTTTAAATGAAAAAGTAGTTATTGTGACATAACTGTCATAGTAAGGCTTATGGTATCCCGGACTTTATTGTAGATATTAATGTTTTTTATAAAAGTGCAGTACATCAGTTTGCTCTATTTGTTAGTGTTATCTAATTAAAACACTGTTTTAAACTATCACGGTTGTTCTCTAAAGTTATGTGATTATTAACGGGATATTTACCGTGGTAAGGTTGTGGAATGAGCTCCCGATATTTCGGCGCAGTTACATGCACCATGTTCACGGGAAGACTGAAGAATGCGGGTGGTTGGTCAAAAAGTTTAATAGTTAGGTGCAGACATAACGATCTACCCTCTTTCTTAGTCTTTTGCTACGGTTATCACTGGAACTCGAACTCGATCCTAAGTCCCGACAAAACACACTCACTGTATCACTGCGTATAGTATTTTGAAAACACTTTGAACGCGGACTTTTATTTTTAAAACAACCTAATACTGGATTCCACGCACTGGCGAGTTGAAAACCATCACCTCGATGCCAGAATTTCAATCGAGGTGATGGTTTTCAACTCGCCAGTGCGTGGAATCCAGTATTAGGTTGTTTTAAAAATAAAAGGCAAATTGGTTCAGTAGTTTCTTATTGATAACTAGCTGCGCCCGGCGGTAACACCCGTGTTGGTGATGGATGATGATGATGAAAAGTATCCTATGTGTTGGTTTAGCTGAAGTAGATGAAGTGCTGACTTCATCTACTTCCATAATACATATCATCGAAATTGGTTCCGCCGTTTGTTTAGTAAATGTTACTTCTTCACGCTCATATCTTATCGATACTCTTTTGATATAATCAATTATGGCACGCCATAACTTTAGAACGACTTTACCAATTTTGATGAAATTTGGCAAAGAGATAGATAATATAACGGAGAAGGGCATAGGATCATCATCATCCACGCGGGTGAAACCGTGAGGTGCAGCTAATAAATGATATTAATGCTGTGTTCGACATACAAGTAAACTGATTTTCTACCGACTTCCAAAAAAAGGAGGAGGTACTCAATTCGCCTGTATTTTTTTTTTGTTACCTCATAGCTTTCGACTGGGTGAACTGATTCTCAAAACTCTTTTTTTATTTGAAAGCTGGTGCTTCCCGTGTGGTCCCATGTAAATTAAAAGGCAAATTTTATCAAATTCGGTCCCTTAGTTTTTGAGATACACTCCAATAACTGAATAGAATGGAAGTCGGTATTATTTTTTTCAAATTGTACTTGTACATCAACGTTATTTGTATTTATTCAATCGTAAAAACGGTAAGTAACCCGTATCTCCAACTTAGTATTTTGATAGTGCAAAAATTTAAGGTAAAACGGCAAAAAAACTATCCTGGCAAAGTAGAGTCAGGTTCGCAGTAAGAGCTCGAGAACTTAAAGAAAAACATATTTTTCTTAGTTACTATTTCAAATATATTGAGCAGTGAGATGAAACCTTCTCGCGTCTCTATACGTGAGTCTGTTAGTGTCTCGCACTTGACTGATTTATATTCATTCATCGTAACTATCTACATTATAAAAATAGCTTGCATAATCAGTGTATTATGTGCCCACAGTTGGAGCTTGGGCGTTACACTCGGAGACAAGAGTAGCTGATATCTTTTCACACCATCTGCTCGACAATGCCACATTATATGTTATGCAGCCCCGACCGAAAGTAGTCGCTGCCTTTCAAAGCCTCCAAAATTACTACTAAATTTAAAGAAATTTTAAATATGAATGCTGAACTTCACAAAATTATGCGAAAACTTTAACCTAGGTTCACCGAAGAGAACTTAGTCTATCCACTACTGGAATATACTTATATCAAACCTCAACCAAAATTTAATATAGTCATTACGTGGAATCTTTTCCCAAAGAGATAGATAGGTAGGTAAAAGTTTTTATTTCCATTACTAGGTTAATAATGTATACAATAGATAGATAGGTGGGTACATTAATCACATAATATTAAAAATACTAATTCTAAACACTAGCGGCCTTATTAATAAACTTGTAATAAACCCGGAGTAGTTAAAACATCTATCTGTCAATTTTTCGCTTGCAGTAAATGTCACGCGTGAAAGCAAGACAAAGCATGTTACGCCTAATCTATGTTTACGCAACGTTTATTAATAAAGGCCTAGGTGTAACAATGGGCGGTATTCAGAGATCTCTTCCAGACAGCACATATGACGACTAATATGATTATATCGCGAAAATTTTAATATTGATAATGGTTTATGGACAATATTTAAGTGGCCGTGCGTGAATTAATGCTAGAAAATTAATTTAAACATGGCTAAGTTACTGTTTTCCTTTAATAAATTCCTTGGTTGAACAACTCCAGGAAAAATTTTCATTCCGATTTACTATATATATCTACTATTTTTACAACTACCACGCAAACTCTGTAGGTCCTGAACTAGGCAGAGCCTTTACTATGGTAATCTGATGACTGATATACATATACTTTTTTATACGTGTACTTAAACTTATACTTGATTTTATTGTCTCATGGTAACTATGCGTGAGTACCTCATCTCTGGTCTTAAGGTGTCTTCGTGGTGGGCGAGTTCAAATTCGTCACAAAATCAGGATCCTAGTCTCAGTTGACGAATTCATCACGAATCAAAATAGTCGCCATATTACAATAGTGAACATTTGTTTTTTTTTTTATCGGATATATATTATAGTTCTTTTGGATCCGTCTGACCGTATCTTATTACCTACTAAACACCACTCTATTATTGGCCACGAAAGCCCCAAATCGTCCGAACCCCACTTATGTAGTTAGTCCGTAACTCGACTGTTCAAAATGATTGATTTGAAGACATCGATCAACGTGGCGTCAATCACGTTCAACGTTCGCCCTCGATTCACTCAAGTGGGGTGATGTCAGAGTCAATGTTGACAGGAATGTCCTGTGAATAACGATTTTGTCATAAAAGTTGTATTAAACTTTGCAAACGACGAGGAACTCTGGGTCTTCGTAAACAACTTCGTAAATTTCTTTTAAACGTAAATCTGTATCTTAACCGTTTCTCGAAATCTTTTTATTAAGCTGTCCATGTTCACTAAGTCGAAGCGCTCATATCGAAGCTTGGATGGGTGACCGCTCGTGGCATTATTCAACTGAGCGCTTCCGTGCTTCGGAGGGCACGTTAAGCCGTCGGTCACGGTTGTTTGTCGTACAACAGTCGTTAGACTTTGTCGAAGGCCTTTAAACAATATTCCCTTAAACCATGGTTTAAATCGAGATTTATTTTACTCCACGTTTTATAATAAAGCGCGTATGACTATTCTAAAAATATGCTCATTTATTCAATAGTGGGTAGTTTTAGATCTATTTAGAGAGCATGAAGTTAAAAATACCCACCATCAGCTGTGCGATTCTGTAAGAGCAAACATCGTTGCAAACAAATGACAAGATGACAAGAAACGTTGGAAAATTAAACTTATGCACAAGGACAATGGTGTCGATTCTGTAAGCATTCCCTTAACTAAAAATCTCTAAATTATGGCAGTACTTATTTTGTATAGGCTAAAATCCAAATTAGTATAACACTTTCGAATGACAGCACTAAATTTAGATATTTCTCTTCAATTGTGGGCATATTTTAGATAGTTTACTCGTTACGTAACTTGGCGCTCGCTAAACTAACCCTAAAATAGCCCAAAATTGAATAGAATAATCCTATTTTAGAAGTGTAATTTAAGTGTTAAATGATTTTGGATTTAATTTTAACAGAATAAGGACCACCATAATATTTTTTAATTCGGTAGTTTAGTTTAGTTTTTTAAAATAAGTGAATCGCTACCAATGTCTCATAAAGTATTTGACATCCGTGAGGTGTCAGTCCGCTCGTGACCACGATCAATGCAAATTGATCGAAACGTCGAGGTAAATAAATACTATTACTAATCCGTGAGGTCGTCGACGAGCGCATCGACGAATCATTAGAGAATCGCACGGCATAAATGTCAAATTAAGGACCTTCATTTGCAAGTGATAATAGAACTTGGATGACCAGAATAAGATAAACCATAATTTACCAAAAACAAAATTGATTTCCCAAGTTTAGTTTGTGTTCTGAACAAGATAATTGCTACCTTTGTACCTCTGAGCAGTATTATGTATGTGAGAGCCAGAAATGATTAATGTGTTTCAAAATATTTCATTCTCTTCAAACCCATATTTACCCTAACGACACTCTATCCCACTGGAATAGTCGAAACTTTTCACTAAGAACCAACAGTTGGCAGTATATTTACATCGTGGACATGCGCTGGTAAGCAAGATATATGGCAGCAATACTGTCTCGAGGCTACCCTCTGTGAGTACGACAATCTAATAAAACAGTAGTTGAAGGTCGTTGACCTTGAAGGTACTCAAAGTTTAGTGTTTGTATATTGACAGTAGAAGAAATCTTTCTAATGAACTTGCGACCATCGCTGATGAATATACTTGTATCTAGAGTGTCAAAATATGCAGTATGACTCTGTAAGCATACCGAATCATTTATATAAGAATCTCTGAAATGCTCGGAAGCCAACTCTGGACAAGATTGCCTAAAGATACATCTTCATTTGTGAGTCAAGGATACTCAGGTAGTATATATATTTTCTATAGAATCCATGACTGTTCATCTGAAAACAGACATTGAAAATCTCACTAATTCGCCAGTAGGTATCTCATAAGTAAAAATGTGGTTGAACATAATTCTATTGAAACAATAACCACATTCTGAAATAATATCACATTTTAAAAGCTTCAAAGCTAGCGCATAACGCATAAAACTATACGTTACATCAAACTACAATTGCGCCGATCGCAAACTTGTTCTGCAGCTCTAAAACAATTATAAACGAATCAATCTCGGTATACAGACCGTGTTGTCACAGATTAGGCACCAGTGGTTGACACAGATTGATAAGCAACCACAGACTGTTAAAAAATGGAAAAAGTTACCAAAATGGGAACCGAATTCAATGCCAAAAAGTGTAAATAATTTTTTTAAGTCCGTACCATGACAGTTCAAAGGTACCTTTTATCACAATATTGTGCGCATGGTACCGACTTCGACAAGCTTTTTCACACTTTTTGGTACTGAAGTCGGTTCCATTTTTTGGTAAAAAACTTTTCACCAGTTTTAGTGACCCTTGCTGCTTACGGAATCGATCGTCATTCACCGTCATTGATGATATCAAGATAGAATCGATCCACAAATCGGGGAATAATCAATTAACATAAGTACACATAAAAAACATACACACGTACATATAACCGCCTCCTTTTTTGAAGTCGGTTAAAACGGGTGTGTGGCTGTGTAATGGACACGGCCGTGTGTTGTACGTGAATACGTTTCTCCCAGTAAAATAACCTCAAACTGGCGGCGCTTCCCCCTCCACCCCGCGCCCCCTCAATTCGTCACTGTTCTCGTTTATCGTAATGAATTCTTTGATCCTTTAGCTATCCAGTGGTATAATTTCATTTTGGATGTATAGGATTGATTCTGTTATCACTAGGTTCTTTGGATTGCCCCCGTATGGTAGCAAATTTAAAGACGTTCACGTAATCACGTCAAAAATTCAGTAGACTTTTTAGTCGTGTACAAAACGGTTGGCCATGACAAGTGCAGGTGCAGTGCCACCCAGAGCTTACGATGAATATGTGTATAAACTTTGAAAGATAAATGTACTGTATCTATTGTAAACATTTAAATTGACCTGGGGCCTACTACCACTGTTTACGAAACCATCATAAAACAATAGCGTGTTGTAATAAGCTTAGAATAAAATACTTCGAACAACACACAATCATATTATTTTCATACTGGAATAGTTATACTCTGTGTCAAAAGTCACGTCGGAGTACGCGTATTGTGTGAACTATTTGTTATGACGTTATCAAAACGTCTAACGCAATTAAAATTAATATTTTAAGCTTGCTATATTGACGAGGAGATACCAAGTTTAGCCGTAAGGTGAGGTGGCAGTAAGCCCCTTGATGTCTGAATTTTATTAAAGGCGCTGTCAGCTCAGCGCTTGGCTACGTTCAATTTCCTTTACTTGAAATCAAGCAAATGCATGGCGTAAAAACGTACAATATTCATAAAAAAATAATGTGCACTCTTAAATAAAAAAATAATCCGTCAATGTATGTGTATTAAAAATATTATTAAGTATACTATTTTATGATATGTGTTTCATAACACATTCAATAGTGCATACAGAGAAAAACTGCTTTAAAGGTCAAATTAAGTGGTTTGTTTAAATTTTTGTTTAATGTACTCTAGTATGTTAAAATAAGTTTTAATTCCGTCAATGTGTACTTAGAAGTCTTAAAAATGTCATATGATTTTTTGTAGTTTTAATTAAATCGTTGCTTAAGAGATAAACTGCTTTAAAAACCTTCATTTTTATCGACATCGTGATATGACAGCACCTTAACCAAACACGTTGCAGTTCCTGGAAAAGTAGGTAGATTTCTGCGAAATCTATTGTATTATTGGCCAAATATGGCGAATCACCATTCAACGGGTTAAGCGATGATTTCAATGCGATTCACAGCTTAACATATGCGTAAATCTATAGGTTTAGAATAGCGTAGATCGTATATATTATAGGTACTGTTATGCTGTACGCCTCGGATGCACATCAAAGCTCTGATTTGGATGCCATGTTTGATTAATTAATGCTCAACCAACCGACGACGGCTGCGGGATTTCATAGCGCATTCCGACTTGTCTTTTGACTGTTCGTACATTTGGCCTCTTTTATCCGTCCCCGGATTTTGAACTGGTGCACACGGACCGCGTCGTGCAATATAAAAATTATGAGAAAGGAAGAATTTTATTATACTTAGTAGTATACATTTGGAAAGTTATGGCACGAGTATGCTGCTGATGTTAATAGAAGTATAATTATTATTATGCTTTGATTTCAATACGTTCCACAGTTGGTCATGTGAACACCTCTATGCTTGCATAATTATGCACCGAGTAAGCGAATCGATCGAAGTCTCTGTGAAGGTTAGACTAATTGGATTTTTTGGCATCCGTCCGGATGTTGATAGTCGCGTACATGTCGTATTTTTTACTAGTACTAGTATACAGTTACTAAAATTCCGTAGAATTTTTGGTGATCAGCGTTTTTTAATCGAAGGGCTAATATTCTTTCTAAAAAGGGAAAGGTTGGCTGCTGTGCCATTTACTGATTGGTTTTAATATCAGAAGAAATTATGTACTCGGAGGTCCTCTGTTGGCACTGTTGGCAGACTAGTTTTTGGAAAATAATTTAACAATCTAACTAATAATATGAAATTAATTAAATAAGTATGAAAGGTTGATATGTGTTGTCTTACTTAATCATGCAAAAGAGGCTGAACGAATTTGGATGAAATTTGCAATGGATATGGTTTGCAAGCGGTATCAAGTGACACATAGGCTACTTTTTATCCCGATACGTGGGTGTTTCTCGAGGCATCACGATAACCAAATTCCACGCGAGCGAAACCGCAAGCGGATACTAGTGTTTAATATATAAGTACAATATACTTAACGAGTATTTTTTTTTATAAAACACCTTTTAAAGCCCTAACGCCTGCTTGTGCAAAAACAAATTTTGCTAATTTAGATAGATAAACTCTAACAGTATTTTTTTATTATGCTTTTTTCTCAGACGACAAATAGGTCCGTGACATTGTTTGTAAGCTTTTAGCATATTTTTTTTATAATTGCTAACGGAATACTTACTGAAGGACAGTTTTTTTAGTTAACTGGCGCTAGACACTATACATTGGTAAAGGCCTGAAGGACACTTCGAAAACTTTATAGATAGACAATTATTATTTATTAGCCTGAGGGGCACATACAATATATTTCAGGGGACTGAGGTCTCTGACAGTATTTGAAGAGACTTCTGACATTAAAAGACACGTTTTGGAATCGCGTCTGACTGAGGACATGTGATTACTCACTGCAAAATTGCTAATTTTAGTTCGTATTAATCATCACCAACATAGAAGTGAAACTATGAATACACTGAGGCTTGCTTCACAAATCCAATAACAAGCAAACACAGAAAGGCATTATGCACATTTTCCCGTCGGCAAATGCAATTATGCTCACCCTTGCCTCCAAAGGCATATGTATATGTATGTATGTAAAGCAATCCGTTTGTACGTCTACATGTCTTAATTAAGCGAGTGCAACTTTCAGTGCGGCTGCATATGGCTCGACATCCGGCTTTTAGGATGAAATTTCAGAAATGGTTCGCATGTCCTCAATTTGTGAAGATGATTGAGTTTGAAGCCACAGAGTTTGGAGGCAGGACTGGTTTGGAGCCACTTCATATTTGTTCTCCTTGTTATACTTCACTGCTCATCGGTAGGCAGTCTAAAGTCCTTATATTTCTTATCTTTTATAAGTGGACTCGTGCGTTTTTAAATTTGCCATTCCTCAAGTTATTTAGGTAAATATTTATAGTTGCATCGAGAGAGATTTTATTTAAATAATCAGTGTCAAGTCACAATCACATACTTAAGTGTGACGGTATTACACGTTAATTATATATTGTACCGATAAAACTTTAGATAGTAAAGATGTAAGAAGATGATGATTACATTTATGATATTTATGAAACATATTTGTCTCATGTTCAATCGACAAGTTACGTTGCAGAATAAATGAAAGCAGTTAAGTAGCTACCAGCGGAGGCCTTTGCAGTTAGAGACAAAAACTAAACCTCCGTGGAGGGACGAACTAAAGGAATGTCCCTTCTGCCGTTAGGATTAGCATTTTGGTGCTTTTTGAATATGAATGCCGAAGGTACTGAATTCGATGTTTGCTACCTCATAACTTACGATAGGGTGAACCGATTCTCAAAATTTGTTTGTGGTGTTTGTTTTGTGTGTTGTATGCTTGAAAGTTGTGTAGAAAGAAAGAAAAAAATGTTCGAAAGCTGATGCTTCCCATTTAAATGCGGTCCCATTTAAATTTCTTCAAATTCGGTCAAGTAGTTTTTGAGCTACACTCCAATAACTGATTTTTACTAAAGTAATAAAATGGAAGTCGGTATTAAATTTTTCAAATTGCACTTGTTCTATTTCATATTATTCGATCCCGACGTTTCGAACACTTTAGAACATGGTCACGGGTATAATTTTGACGATTTAACTAACGCGGTACAGCCGAGTACCTCGATTGGTCGCAAGTGCTCTATGAATAAACGACCCCAGAAACCCAACCAAAACCTTAGTCCTACCTTCTAGTACCTTAGACCAGGGGTCGGCAACCTTTTGCTATAGCAGGGCCACAAATGTTGCCAGAGTATCAGTGCGAGCCGCACGTTTTTTTATATGTACGGAGATGCATGTTTAATATATGAAACATAACGCATATCGAAATATAGCTACATTTTAATCATATATTATTCATACAATCATGTGTAAATATGTTGAATTTCTATAGTAAGAACTAGTGAGATTTTAGCGGCTGCATTTGACCTGCTAGTTTTTTATCGTTTGGTTAATTTTATCCGTAGACACGCGCAGTAACGCGTTTAAATGTTCACCTACTAACCGCGAACTTTATTTGCGCTCGTTGAGAATTGAAAAAGTCTGATCACACAAATATGTACTACCAAACATAGTGCTTTATCTGCTGAGCAAACTATTCAATTCTTTGTAGTTTTCAGAACTCAAACATCCGTAGAACTGTACCAAGTCTGTGCTTTCCTTGATTGCTGTTTTAAGTGTATTATTTTGTAAATCTACTATGTTTATTTGCACATCTTAGTGGATTCATACAGCCTTTTGCTTTGGTATTGTTTTCTTGCCGACCTCAGGCTTGCGTGCCGTACCGAGATGGTACACGGGCCGCCGGTTGTCGACCCCTGGCTTAGACCAAAACCGGTTGAGATTCTCGATTTAGTTAACCAAATTATATTTAAAAAGTCTAATAAGATTGAAAACTTCAGCAAGTTGAATATTGATGTATGTAACCTGGGGCCTTATTAGCTATGACTATTCAGGCACGTAACGTGGTGCATTACGCTACTACTGGGCCCCTATCCTAGCTTATCTGTAACTTAGATACTATATAATAGAATAATATGATCTAGGTATTTATACCACCATTTATACCATTTTTGACCACACCGGTCGAGGTTCTATAGACTATACCTAGCGCGTGAGTCCGTCAAATTAATATTAAAAATATATAAACCAGTTGTTTGATATTGTAGATATTTACGGTCGAATCTGCTCATACATACTAAGATATATGGCACTCCCAGTCATTTGACATGATGGGGTTTACGTGTAATCTCATAAAAAGCCGGTGACTGGAATCATAAACGCGCCTTATGGGTCTTGGGAATATTTCGTACGTTTCCGTGTTCTTGTGTCATGGCGGTTTATTTGCCATGTCAAATATTCTATATCTAAATTAAACATCCGGCGTTTCTACCCTATGTAAGTAATCAGATGAACATTTTTATTCGTGTTTTTAATCATAGGACAAAAAGAAGCTGAGCATTAAAATAAATACATGTATGTCAACTCGAAAAGGTTCCTCAACTATAGACCACATATTCACTCTAACACAGTGTATAGAAAGATGTATAGAATTCAAAAAAAACTATTTATCTAGTATTTATTGACTACACCAAAGCTTTCGACTCCATCTCACACAAGTACCTCTGGGAAAGCCTAGAGGAACAGGGCATACAAGAAAAATATATAAATATACTTAGAATCATCTATAATAACTACCACGCTAAAATAAAAACAGAGACTGTTGGCCCTCCGTTTGAAATAAAAAGAGGCGTGAAACAAGGAGATCCTATCTCTCCGAATCTTTTCACAGCAATCCAAGAGTCTATGTTCAGGAAGCTGGACTGGCAAGAGTTAGGTATCAACATTAACGGCAAACGATTAACACATCTTCGTTTTGCCGATGACATTGTTATTTTAGCGGAAAAACATGAAGACATCCAATTCATGTTAAGGACCCTAGAGATAGAAAGCCATAAAATAGGGCTCTACATGAACCTAACTAAAACAAAAATTATGACTAACGGAGAGGCGAGTACTGTCATACTAGAAAGTGGAAATATAGAATACGTAGAGGAATACGTCTACCTCGGTCAGATGATATCATTACATGATACCACCGTCAAAGAAATAGACAGAAGAGTAGCCACATCCTGGAAACAATACTGGTCACACAAAGATGTATTTAAGAGCGACCTACCGGTGCAACTTAAAAAGCGACTGATGGACAATACCATACTCCCATCACTGTTCTATGGCTGTCAAACCTCGACGATTACCAAAAATGTAATACAGAAAATAACGTCCTTTCAGAGAGCGACAGAACGGTCTATGCTGGGTGTCAAATTAAAAGACAAAATAAAAAGTGTCGACATCCGGAAGGAAACTAAAATCATTGACGCAGTAAAAATGCTCTGCAGACTCAAATGGCAATGGGAGGGTCACATCGCCAGAAAAACTGACGGACGATGGGGCGCGCGGCATCCACCAGTGATCCACTGGCATCCCAGAGACGGAACGCGATCGAGAGGACGGTCAAGGAGGAGATGGTGTGATGACATCGTCGCGGTGGCGGGGGCGACCTGGACGAAAACCTGAAACTTATATCAATATCTTTGGCACTACATTCCAATGTATAAATCACTAGCTGACCCGCCAGCGGCTTCACTCGCTTGGTCTTGCTGTAGAGGTAGAAGTGCCGTTTTGAAACCTCGAGCTCCTGGGTTTGATCTCCGGGTTGGGCAGTTACTGGCTTTTTCTGACAAAGGAATTTTTAAAGAGTAACCCGTAGTTTGCAATAGACTCGCCTCTTATGAAATAAGACTAAAAACATGTCTAGCGAAACGTATGCGTTTATGACACCGCTGCTTCCCGCTTCGAGGATATATAGGCTAAACTATTTGTTATGTTGTGTTTAAAAATAAAATGTAAGTATTGCAGACGATTCACTTTGAAAAAATCGTAAATTATGGTGATAGACATTTTTGACCCATTAAAATATTTATCTGAATATTAAGCCTAATATATCCTTCCCAAACCATCCAAAACCGAATCACAAAAAAGGGCTCCTTAGTGTTGGCAACATCTCCACTAATGCCTAACAAAAGGTTGAGCAAAGATCCTAGAATAAAACACAATAATAAAGATAAACCCATGTCAACAACACACAGCCACGAACCCTAAAGATTATTATTGGTAGACATCTATTATTAAGTACATCTAGATAGTAATTTCGTTTATTACATTCTTACTCCCTAGACAGGATAAATCTTAGTCACAGTTAGAAATTATTCCTTTGTAAGTATTTGGGTAATAATATTGGGCAGTTTCGTGTCTGGTCCCAATTGTACGCAAAATTTAATAACAGTTAACATTAAAATTCAGTTATCCATCATCTGTTATGCGAATTGTTTCGTTTCACTTTGTCTGGTGGAATTTATTCAATTAAAACTGTGTTAGGGCGCAGTACACGAAATTGGACAGTAACTCAACTCTCTAATGCCCACAAGCCCTAATCTATACATACATAAATAATAAAAATATAACGGATCGCTGTCGCGGAAGATATATGAGAAATAATATTTTTGGGACATTTATAAACGAAAATAGAATGAAAAAAAATATTTGTTAGAGTTTTGTCTGTTTGTCTATGCGTTTGTGCACGCTAATCTCAGAAACGGCTTATGTGATTTAGATGAATGTGGTTTTCACTTATATAGTGGTAAGCTTCTAGTGTTTGTTTCATGTCAATCAGTTCATTAGTCAAATAGTTATTGAATAAAAAAGTTTACTTTTATTTTAAAGCCGCCGTATCCCGGGAGGCCAAGCAAGCGAAGCCGCGGGCGGGTTAACTATTAACTAGTAATAAATAACTGTGAAAGTAATTCTGTTTATTTCATACCTTTTCACGACTAAACGGTTTTCATCATCATCTATCAACAGGCGGGTGAAACCGCGGGGCGTAATATCAATAATTAAAACACTATTTTAAACTATCACGGTTGTTCTCTAAAGTTATATGATTGATGATACTATTGAGATCTCGAAATGACAGAATTTCAATCGAGGTGATGGTTTTCAACTCGCCAGTGCGTGGAATCCAGTATTAGGTTGTTTTAAAATAAAAGTCCGCGTTCAAAATGTGTTCAAAATACTATACGCAGTGATACAGTGAGTGTGTTTTGTCGGGACTTAGGATCGAGTTCGAGTTCCAGTGATAACCGTAGCAAAAGACTAAGAAAGAGGGTAGATCGTTATGTCTGCACCTAACTTTTAAACTTTTTGACCAACCACCCGCATTCTTCAGTCTTCCCGTGAACATGGTGCATGTAACTGCGCAGAAATATCGGGAGCTCATTCCACAACCTTACCACGGTAAATATCCCGTTAATAATCATAGATCAATAATTAAAACACTTGGATAAATGTTTAACAGTCAATCATGCAAGAATGACTGATCGGATTTGGATGAAATTTAATTATAATACTTTTGATCATCATCATCATCACCACGCGGTTTAAACAGTGGGGCGCAGCAAGTCATGCCTAAAGGGATTATTAGGTTGTATTGCTGAGACACGATCTTCTTCACTGCGGCACTGGTCTACTTGTTATGGATTATTGGGCGGCTCACCTGATGGTAAGTGATACCGTCGTCCACGGACATCCGCAATACCAGAGGTGTAGAATATCTGTTATTCCGATGATACTAAGACGGTCTCTTGCACAAGAGACCTACCAACTAGTACCTGAATGAGTATTAATGATGTGATTCTGGAAGTCAGTCGATCAGTGGTACGAACTTTCGTGACTTTTCGAGTCACTTTTCAACCGACTTCTATAAAAGGAAGAGGTTCTCAATCCGGTACTTCTCATGTGGTCCCATTTAAATTCCATCTTCATCATTATCATCATCTCAGCCGTAGGACGTCCACTGCTGAACAGAGGCCTCCTCCATGATTTTCCAAAAGGACCGGTTGGAAGCGGCCTGCATCCAACGTCGCCCTGCGACCTTCCTCAGGTCGTCTGTCCACCGTGTCGGTGGACGACCTACGCTGCGCTTGCCGGTCCGTGGTCTCCACTCCAGAACCT
The DNA here is from genome assembly GCA_917880725.1 of Selenia dentaria. NCBI lineage: Eukaryota > Metazoa > Arthropoda > Insecta > Lepidoptera > Geometridae > Selenia > Selenia dentaria. The sequence goes on along the minus strand of OU862882.1, from coordinate 6,759,766 downwards.
TTCGGCCCCATCGGCCATCTGTTCTGCGTGCTATGTGCCCTGCCCACTGCCACTTCAACTGGCTAATCTTCTGGGCTATGTCGGTGACTTTCGTTCTTCTACGGATCTCCTCATTTCTGATTCGATCACGTAGAGAAACCCCGAGCATAGCCCTCTCCATAGCTCGTTGTGCGACTTTGAGCTTTTCTATGAGGCCCATAGTAAGAGACCACGTTTCAGTGCCATAAGTCATCACTGGTAACACACATTGGTCGAAGACTCTTGTCTTGAGGCACTGAGGTATTTTTGACGAGAAGACTTCGCGAAGTTTCCGGAACGCTGCCCAGCCGAGTTGGATTCGACGATTGACCTCTTTCTCGAAGTTGGACCTGCCTAGTTTGACTGTCTGTCCCAGGTAGATGTACTCGTCAACAACTTCGAGAACTGAGTTCCCAACTGATATTGGGGTAGGTACAACATGGGCATTAGACATAATTTTCGTCTTGTCCATGTTCATCTTAAGACCTACCCGTTGGGAAACTCGATGGAGGCCTTCGAGCATTGTACTGAGGTCTTCCATGGATTCTGCCATGACTACAATATCGTCGGCAAATCGAAGGTGAGTGATGTATTCGCCGTTAATATTGATGCCAAGTCCTTGCCATTCCAGAAGCTTGAAGGCGTCTTCCAATGTAGCGGTGAACAGTTTCGGAGATATAACGTCTCCCTGTCTCACGCCTCTTTGCAATGGAATTGCCTTCGAACTCTGCTCCTGTACTCGGACTGACATGTAGGCGTTTTTGTACAAACACTTCAGCACTTCAATATACCGATAGTCAATAAGGTACCGCTGGAAAGACTCAAGCACTGCCCACGTCTCGATCGAATCAAAGGCTTTCTCATAGTCCACAAACGCTAGACAAAGAGGCAAGTTATACTCTTCGGTCTTCTGTATAACTTGCCGTAGCGTGTGGATGTGGTCTATGGTACTATAGCCTTTTCGAAAACCGGCTTGTTCCGGAGGCTGGAATTCATCAAACCTGCGACTGAGACGGTTCGTTATGACCTTATATATATGAAAACAGCTTATAAACATGGCTCAAAAGCGAGATGGGTCTGTAATTTTTAAGTAAAGTGTTGTCACCTTTCTTGAAGAACAGCACCACCATGCTTTTGTTCCATGCTTCTGGCGTTGAACCTTCGAGTAAGACGGTATTAAAGAGCTTCTGAAGGACTTTAAGTACCGGTGTTCCACCCGCTCTCAGAAGCTCAGATGTGATACCGTCGTCACCAGGCGCCTTGTTGTTCTTAAGCTGTTCATTCCATAAATTCCATCTTGATCTTGATTAATAATAACTTATCAACATCTGGTCTTAATATTTTGAGTATCTTTAATAGAATAGAAGGAAGTCGATTTATTTTTTCAAATTGTATTCTTTATTTTTAGAACACTCGACCGCGTACACGCTTACTATCGGCCTACCACGAATAACTGCGTAAGTGTAACGTATCGTGCCGTCCACGTAGTATCAACTGTCATTTATCTATCGCAACTGTGACACAGATAACTCATAGTTTGTACGCCTCTTATTTAACTCTTATTTAATTTTAATAATCATCTAGTTGCTAGCTCCTTCAACAGAGAAAAATCTATACGTGGTGGCTCTTTAATTATTACAAATAAAAATATAAAACTCAAAGAACGAAAAGACATTGTGAGCCTATCTGTTGAACGAGTAATAGAAATGTCCTGTATTGAGTTTGAGCAGTTCCTTGTTCTATGTGTATACAGACCTCCATGCTCACCATATGATGATTTTGAAAAGTGCATGGAGGAAACATTAATTAAGCTTTCTAATACAAATAAATCAATGATTATCTGTGGAGACTTTAATATTAATTTGCTAGAAAATAATCAGACAGTGGATAAATTTTTGTTACTGTTTAAATCTTATAATATGTACAATATTTTCTTGGAACCAACTAGGATAACAGCCACAAGTTCCACCTGCATAGACAATATATTTACTAATCTAAAACCTATTAAAAATTTCATTATAAATAATCTAGAATCAGACCACTGTGGTCAACTAGCAGTGTTTCCAAGAAAAACAAACAAACCCCAAAGCAAATATGTTAGCTTTGTTCCAATAAATGCAAGCCGCCTAGAATTGTTAAGAAGTAATATATCCCAGAAAGTGCCAGAGTTGACCAGTCACAATGACCCAAATATATTATATAACTCACTGTTCCATCTTATCAGTGATGAATTTGGCAAAGTGTTTGTACCAAAAACAATATCTGTTGGTAATCGTGCTAAGTTTAGTGAATGGGCAACTCCAGGAATTTATAAAAGTAGGCAAAAGTTATATGAATTGTACCATGAAAAATCGCATAATCATAATCCTGTATTTTTGGAATATGTCAAACTTTATTCTAAGTTATTTAAACGAGCCTGTTCCTCAGCAAAATCTATTTATTTAAGAAATAAGATCAATAATTCTGTTAATAAAATAAAAATGACGTGGAACATTATAAACAGTGAAACTGGTAGAAATACAGTGCGTAATCGAGACTTTAATTTAAAAATTAATAATAAAGATGTAAGAGCAGATTTGGAGGTAGCGGCCGAGTTTGAGAAATTTTTCACTAATATTCCTTCTTTAACAACCAAAACTCTAAAATCTTCCTCCATTTCTGCTGAGATCCTACTTAAACAAAGTGTAACTGAATGTGACACAACTTTTAAATTTTCAGTAGTTAATTGCAAAGATATTGTAAGCAGTTTCAAAAGTCTAGATGCAAAAAAAACGGCAGACCTATGGGGTCTTTCTGTGAAGACCGTTTCTTCAATTATAGATGTCATTGCACCCAATCTAGCAGCTGTGTTTAATAGTTGTGTTGCAAGTGGTGTATTTCCTGACCTAATGAAGCACAGTAAAGTGGTTCCTTTATTCAAATCTGGTAGTACTACTGATCCAACAAATTTTCGGCCTATTTCTGTACTACCTACGCTAAGTAAGATTTTCGAAAAAATCATATTACATCAATTAGAAACTCATTTTAGTGCAAACAAAATTTTCCATAAAAATCAATTTGGGTTTACAAAGAATCGCTCTACTATAGACGCAGGTATAGAACTTATAAAAAATGTGTTTGATGCCTGAGAGAACTCTCAGGATGCCTTAGGTGTTTTTTGTGACTTATCTAAGGCATTTGACTGCGTCCGACATGATATACTTGTCAGGAAATTACAACACTACGGTATTAGGAACATGGCTCTCAACCTTTTGACTTCATATTTAAATGGTAGAATTCAAAGGGTTGACATAAATGGTAAAAAATCGCCCGGCTCTATAATCTCAATTGGCGTTCCACAAGGTTCAATACTAGGGCCGTTCTTGTTTTTAATCTATATTAATGACTTACCTTATTATGTAGAGAAGAATCACGAGATTGTATTGTTTGCAGATGACACTTCACTGTTATTTAAAATTAAAAGGCAGTTACTAAACTATGACGATGTTAACAATGCATTAGCTAAAGTTGTGAATTGGTTCAATACAAATAATCTTCTCCTCAATGAGAAGAAAACTAATTGTATAAAATTCTCTACACCAAATGTGAGACAAGTAGAATCCAATATACAATTGAATGGAACAGGGTTGGACCTTGTGGAGTCAACAGTCTTTTTAGGAATTACTATAGACGCTAAATTGCAATGGGGTCCCCACATTAAAAAATTGTCTAGTAGGCTCAGTTCAGCAGCTTATGCTGTTAAAAAAATTAGACTATTAACTGATGTAGACACAGCTAGAATAGTTTATTTTAGTTATTTCCATAGCGTTATGACTTATGGCATACTGCTCTGGGGATGTTCTGCAGATATTAATTCTATTTTTATACTGCAAAAAAGGGCTATACGAGCAATCTACAGTTTGGCTCCCAGAGTTTCCCTTAGACAGAAATTTAAAGACATAAACATTCTAACTGTTGTCTCTCAGTTTATCTATGAAAATCTAATGTATGTAAAGAAAAACATTAGCAGTTTTGATAAAAGGAGTGATGCTCATTCCATCAACACGCGAAATAAGCACAAGCTATCCGTACATGTAACGCGTCTCCACAGAATAAGTCATTCTTTTATGGGACAATGTATACGATTTTATAATAAAGTTCCCAATGTTATCCGAGATTTGCCTATTAATAAGTTTAAAATTACTATTAAAACTAAACTCTGTCAAAAAGGTTATTACAAAATTTCGGATTACTTGGAGGATAAAACAGCTTGGGACTGATCACTCCAGGATCTATCTACTCGTGTACTAAGATGTCAAAGTGTAGCGTGTCTTGCCCTACTGATACCATTATGTTCTCTTTTGTAAGGCAACACACTGGAGCTAATATTTGTAGTACCTAAGTAAAAACATTGTAAAAACATCTATATAAAAAGAATGGCCCCGAGTTTCTTGCCGCTTCTTCTCGGTTGGCTCTATGTATTTTGGAACGCGGCGGTAGGCTTTAAAGTACATTATAATGAAAAATTGACGTTCATAAGTGCGTCTTTGATGCCTAAATTGAATAAATGATTTTGACTTTGACTTTGACTTTGACATTGACAAGAAGAATTAAAAAAGCTCGAAGATATATGAATCCTAGTTGTCAGAAAGGGATCAATATATTATTAACAACGTTCGCATGTGACCGACCACCAATGACAGGCACGTTCTCTCTGTCGCTCGCTACTTGTTTCGTTCTCATGGGTGCCGAAGCGGCAACGTCGCAGGAGTTATTTTAAATTAAAATACAATTTTTGATTTTCCATTTTTAATAAGTAACATACAAAAACAATACTCACAAATGAAAAGATACATCATTCTTGTTTTTTTACACTTGTTCCAGTATATGTTCTGCAGTTTCTAACACGCAAGAAGGCATTTTTTCCTCAATGTAGTACACGTGCTGCGTCGTTGCCAGACAGGCTGGAACTAAGTTGACTCAAGACAACTAGCTTGTGTTGATGTCGCCAAGCCGAGCGCAGTAAGGCGTATCTACCTCAGTTTATATTAACATCATTGGCGCGCGCCATTTTATTTTCACGTCATAATGTTAAATCCTTAAGTTAAAAAACTAGTTATTATGTGAGTATTATTTGTTATATTTTATTTTGCATTCAGTCATTTCCTCGCTGAGGTGGGATGAAAAGTTACGTGTTGCTCTCGAGTGCAAAGATTTCTCACCTCGTGCTCTTTTGATTCCCTCGCTAACGCTCAGGATTCTTATTTTTGGATCTGGAATTATAGAATCCATCGCTTGCTCGGTTATCAAAATTGAGCACGCGGTTAAAAAGCAATTTTGCATTCTTGTATAACAAATAACTATTTTTAACATGCACAGAGTAGGCCATTATCGCAAGAGATTGAATTTAAGTCTGATGCTGATGATATACTACATACCAGTGAAACACTTCTGTCTTAACCTATCCGTAGTCCTAGCATTACACTAAGTTTGACAACACACAAACTTCCTATCTAATGTATTAGTGTAGATTTGTATTAAGCAATTAATTACTTATTAAGATATCGAAGAACAATTGAAGTCATACTCGATTGTTATTTTTGGACCTGTGCCTAAAATAGTCATAAATAAAATATATCGTATCTTGTCCGAATCTATTCAAATTTTCGATCTCATAAACATGAAATCGACAACCTGAAGCATATCTCACGTCAACTTCTATTCGGAATCATTTCCCAATAACGGAGATATTCACGCGTGACTGCACATAGTTCGAAGCTCTCAGTATGCAGTGTTAAGCAGTGCCTTAGTTCAATAAAAAGTAAAGTGGCCAGTACTCCTTAGTTTTTTACTATCTCACTTGATGGTCAGTAATGATGCGGTCGAAGGTGGTACCACACTAGAAATAGAATAGCAACTGTCTCTCAAGGACAGCTGCCGGCTTAGGTTTAGATTACAAGTTCAATTCCGTGCGCTGAGTACAAAACGTTGTACCTTATTGTCATCTCTCTAGATCTCTAGGAAAACACTTCAGAACATTTAGACCACACTAAGAAAAGAACAAGCTGTTTGTTAAATTCTACAAGTACAATTTGAAAAATTTAATACCGACTTCCATTCTATTCAGTTATTGGATTGTATCTCAAAAACTACTAGACCGAATTTGATGAAATTTAAATGGGACCACACGGAAAGCACCAGCTTTCAAACAAGGAATTTTGAGAATCGGTTCACCCAGCCGAAATTTATAAGGTAACAAACATTAAAACAAATTCAGTCGAATTGAGTACCTCCTCCTTTTTTTGGAAGTCGGTAGAAAAGACAAGCCCACTTTTGAGTTTCTTGCCGGATCTTCTCAGTCGTGGTCGCGTTCCGATCCGGTTGTAGATTTAAGAAAAAATATTTAAATAAATATTGTAAAATGACAATTTGTTAGTGCCGCCGTAGGCTTATACAGAATAAACGATTTGATTTTGATTTCATTTATAGGTAGTTTCAAGCACCAATTTTGTGGCTATTGTAGTTAATTATCACGTAATTTAGGTTCTCGCGGCCATCCGGCTGCAACAACAGACGCGCGCGGACTGTAAGAGCGGTGGTCAAACTTGACGCTAGGTCGGGATTCGGACACGAGGTACACGCTTTGCGTTATCTATTGTACATATATATCTGTGGGTTCAAAACTCGTTAAATAAAAGTATTAACTGACTGTTACACTAGAGAATTGCTTCTCCCAACATCCAATTTGTACTGCCCTATTGCCCGCAAATAAAAGCAGAAAGCATATCTATCACATGTCATGAAACGCATTCAACCAAAACTTCCTCGACACGTGTTTCCCCATGCACGAGGCATCATATGTTGACGCTGGGCTCGAATAAAAACGGGTGAAATATTTTTGTTTTAATATGTATTTCCGCAAAGTAAAGACTTAATAACTTTTTTTCTGTCTATAGATGTACCAATCTGTTTACTTTTAAATTATCTTGAAGTAGATCGTGTACTGTCTCATGATCTACAATTAGTGTGGCACGGTGCTAGAGATTTCAGAATTAGCATCCCAGGTATGCTCTTGGATGCTAAACTGTGCAGTAGAGCAGTCAGCTTGAAATGGCAGTAAGATTGATATTTGACAAGTTGTAGAGATCGCTAACTGTTTATTATCTATAACGAATTGTAAATATTGAGTTTAGTTTACATAAATTACTGCCTGTAGGTATACATATGGATGAATATTTTACTATACAACAAAAACCCATCGATATGAATCAAAGAAAAATACCACGTAAGTTTTGTCCCAGAGTCCAGTCCGAGTCAAAGAATAAGTAATAGCTCGAGTGTTCGCGCCACCTACTCAAAAGAAGAATACAGATCAGAGGGAAAATCGTTCGGAACACTAACATAACAGTGGACCTACTTAGTATAGTTTGCGAAAAAGTTTTTTTATTAGGAATGCATGGATACGCCATTATTAACCGACTTCAAAAAGGACGGGTTTTATGTTCGACTGTATGTATTTTGACATGATAACGTCTTATAAATTGATGAACGCTAGCTGTACGCACGAAAAGTATGACTCATTGTCACGTTCCGCCTGAGCGAGCGTGCAAGCGAGAGCGCGGAACAAGCGATAGAGAAGCACGATTGGCCTAAGCGTTCCGTTTGTCTTATGGCGTCCGTACCGTACAACCATTTTTATGTATGTTCACAGATTTCTTCCCATTTGTGGACTCGTTCAAACACATCCGAGGATAATGAAATTTAAGTAGCATTTATTATTAATTTCTTCAAATTCGGTCAAGCACTTTTCAGTTACATGTGTAACTGAAAAGTGCTTCGCCTTAAGGATAACTTGATGATAACCTTATTAACGATGAATGACAATCGGTCCCATAAGTAGGGAGGTCCCATAAGGTCACTAAAAAAAAGTAACACATTTTTTTCCACCGACTTCCACACTGAAAAGTGTGAAATAATTTGTCGAAGTCGGTACCATGAGCACAATATTGTGAAAATAGATTTTGAACCATTTTTGATGAGTTTGTAGCGACATTTCTCACTTGTGTTGAAGTCGGTTCTATTTTTTGGTAATTTTTTTTGCCTATACTATACAGATACCGATAGACTTTTAAATTATATTTCGGCGTTGCCGATACCGATGCGCTTATTGAATTAAAAAAATAAGGTAAAGTAAATAAAACACAAGTTGGGTTATTTTTAAAATGAATATTTAATAATAAAGACGAAAGTTAATAGCTCTTATAATTAAAACTAACATGAATAAGATTTTTGTTTAAATATCAAAGTGTTCACGCCAAAGCGTGACGTCACCTCAAGGCGCGCACCGCGCCCGCGTGCCCCACCGCCGCTTCGCCTGCAGCTGTCATAACTAGAAGCAAGCAGCAAAAAGAAGCGGAAATAGTCACCCTTTTATACTCGTAACCGGCGGACGTGTACCGCTGCGCTCCGCGTAGCGACCGCATGGCACCGCCATTATCAGCACGAGTCACCGCGATTGACTTTCGCCGCGAGTGACCTTCAGGGTGTGTTCGGCCCGGCCACACACCAACTCCTAAATCAGCCCGTGTTTACCACGTAAATCACTGATCGAGACGCAATCAGCCCGCCGCGTAAACCAGTGCACAAACCAAAAGAACAATACAAACATTATAAACAAGTGAACAACAGTTCTTCAGCACGACGTCGACAGCAAGACGCCTCCACCTAGGACTCACGGTCACCAGCCTTCATCAGACCCAGAGCCTCTCGACACCCCCCACGTAAACCAGGTATTTACCAACAACTCTTCCCTACCTATTCTCTGGTTGCAGGAAACTGCTCAACCACATTTACCCCCCCGATTTATCATCGAGCATATGGTGGCGTATTGCCGCACCATATTTCCTTCGAGCCGGATATCCGGATATCCGGATAACCGGGTACCCGGATTAACCACATTTCCCACGAGCGCGGATATCCGGCAACATAAACTCTTTCGCTGCCGGATAAACCAGTGCTATCACCCCCTACTCCTTTAATACAGTCCATTGCTCAATATAAATCCACTATCAGTCCCCTATTTAATTTCCAAACTACTTCTTATAGATTTAATTTAATTTAAATCCTCTCCGTTATACAAATCACTTCGAAGCTTCTAGAAGAGTGAACCGGCAGGGCGATTTGCCAAGCGAAACTGACCCGTCCAGCCACATTTCACGAATGACGTAAACGCTATCGTTGTTCGTTCGACACAAGCGCGCCACGGAGTACATGAGAGTTGCTAGTTTGACATTCCGGAGTCATTAACGGCGATTGATAGCCGTGGTGTTTTGGTTACGCTGTGTTTTTATTTACGATTGTTATTGATGTTGCTTGCAAGAAAGATTTGTAATTAAGGAAATTCTTAGGCTAGGTACTAATAACTACCTACGCCAGGTACTTTGTTGATTTTAATTATAAAATTATACTAAGTACTGTTAAACGGGTTTGCTTGTGTTCTTGAGATTAAATAATCATAATTCGTCCATAGTCGAACGTTTGGAATTCAGTCCAATTTATTTTAATTTCAAGAACTATATTCTTACCTAAGAGATTAGCCCAAACGTCTTAGGGTTCCGTACAGAATCTACGTAAATAACATAACGAAATTTACGGAATATAATTAATTAATTAAGTAATTAAACCATCAGCTCACATAAGGTTTCGTACACACGTTATTAATTTAGGCGTTATTTTAACCGACTTCCGAAAAAGGAGGTGCGGAATTTCACCTACGATTAAATACTTTAATATTTTTATTTCCTTTCAATTTTGTTTGCGCCCTTGTGCCTGACTTCGCCTTCGACGTTAACGATGCCTTCTAAATCACAGGTAGCCAGATTTAGGGAGGAACAGATCGCTATTGTTAAGCTTTATTTGGAAGCGTTATCATTGAAATCTAGCAAACCAAGGCGCTATAGCCCAGAATTCGCTGCCAGAGCAGCCGGCGTAAGATTGACCCGCGATAAATTTGACGCGGCGTATTATCAGGCCTCCGTCACTCCATGTACTTGCGCGCTATAACTGCCTACCGCCCAGCCGAGCGGTCTCGGTCCGCCGGCGGTTCAAATTCAGTGCGGTTTTCGCAAGCGAAGCGCGCGCACGCCGTTCAATTTTAATAGCGCTGTTCGTTCGTACGCGTATAACGATGCCGTGTGGTGCCTTATGTGCTGTAGATGGGTGTAAATTAAGCAAAATAAGGGATAAACACCTAACATTTTTCCATTTACCTGTCAATGAAGAATGGTAAGTGATAAATTATTACTAGTTTTTGTCGTTTATATTTTTTTCCATTCACATACCGTCATTAGAGACATAATTAAAAGACAGTAGGTGTGCGGACACCGGTATCCACTTAGAATTTGACAGTTTAATAGGTATATACTAAGCATTAGCTTGCCTTTCAGACACAGATTTACATAATTTTGTTGCATAGAAACGTTATACCACAGAATAATTAATAGTACAAGGTACAGAAGATGCACTCTTCGAAAGAAAACATTCGAATATAAACTGCTAAACTAACAACTGCAATAATGTTCATAAAACATTGCAAAGCACGGACGTGACCTTCAAAAAATGTGCCTACAAGTCGCGTGTTGACGCGCTCGTAACGAATCAAAATGCGCTTTAAGTCTGTGTAGCGAGAGTTCTTTTTCTTACGCCCGATGAAAACCTTTGAACAAGCCGCGTCTGTTGTAAGGTGACTTGTTGCGAGAAAACGAATCAAATTAATTAATCTTAATAAATTTGATTCGTGATAATTGGTAGTAGTACAATACACCTAGATATGTACAACTAGGAACTAGATATATTTTTTTATTTTGAAGGCCATCGACTTTTCGCGTGAAAACTTTCGAAAACTGCAGTGTTTATGTATTTTTGTGTGAGAGTGTTACACTCGTTAATAAAATAACTTACGGCTTAGTGCTTTATTTGAAGTCGGTTCTCTTTTTTTAAGGCTTTTTTTTTTCATTTCTAGTGAATATCTCCGAAGATCATCATCAAACTAAGAAGTATTATACTTATTTTAAAACGTTCTCCTAAATGTAACAAATCCTTTTCTGAAAACCGCATCGATATCGGTTTAGCCAAACGCGAGATTATCGCGCACAAACATACATACCTACAAACCATACAAGTCAAACATCTCAGTTTGGCCTGTATGTCTGATCACCTCCTTTTTTTAAGTTGGTTAAATATTTTATAAATGATAAAAATTTTAACTGCCACATAAAAGTCAGAACATATTCACAGTTCTCAATAACATAGATAAAAAGTTATGTTAATTTAATTTTATCGAAGAGGCAGCCCTGCGATTACTGTGGAATCGCGCGGTGCGAAGCAATCACTGCTGTACGCTTGAGCATTTAGGCGCATTTTAGCATACAGTGGTTGTTGACGCGAGGGAGTAGGCTATTATCGTAATAGGTATTGGAAATTTTCTACTGAGTGAAGTATCTGTTCTTATTCAGTAATCTGTGGTATTATACAGACTGACTGGTTGAACACTTTACATAAACAAAGACATGATAATTCATGGTCACATGAAATGTTTAAAAAAAAAAAATTTAAAAAATACCGTTAAACTACAGAGGAAACCTTCATTCTATGAATGTGCTATAACTCGAAAATTATGGACACCGTCCGAACGGGGTTAATGACCCAAAGCGCCGCGCCGCGTTCAAAGGAATCAAGCTGCGTCCGAACGGGGTTAATGACCCAAAGGGCCGCGCCGCCCGCGCCGCGTTCACAGGAATCAAAGGATGCCGCGATCGTCGGCCGCCCGCCGGCCGCGCCGCGCCGGTGTAAACAAACAAGTACTTACCTTGCCGCGCTAAGGCAAATTTTATTACTACACGCGCCGCGAGTGACCATGTTTATTGTTTTGAGTAGACAATTAAAGTTAAATTAGGTAAATATTAGGCACCTATTTTTTTTTCTTAATTAGAACGAGAATCGAGTACTGAGCACTATATATCAATATGTAAAGTGTTCAACCAGTCACCCTGTATAATATTAGACTCCGTAGGTTTATCAGACGACGAGGAGGAATTCTACAACGAGCAATATGAAAGGACAATAGACGCCTATTACGTGATTCTCGTTGTAGTATTAGAACAAAAAACATGGTCATTAGCTACCAATGACGATGTAATAACTGCGCCCTCCGCGCCTATACCCGCGCGCCCCTCGCCGTCAACTCAGCAGGTATCGAACCCGCAGCCACAGTGCGATGCGCAGGTTTCGAACCTGCGCCCTCTCAGCTCCGCGCCTATACCCGCGCGCCCCTCGCCATCAGCTCGGCAGGTATCGAACCTGCAGCCACAGGGCTATACGCAGGTTTCGAACCTGCAACCTCTCAGCCTCGCGCCTATACCAGCGCGCTTATCGCCATCAGCTCAGCAGGTATCGAACCTGCACCCTCTCAGCTCCGCGCCTATACCAGCGCGCTTTTCGCCATCAGCTCAGCAGGTATCGAACCTGCAGCCTCCGCACTATACGCAGGTTTCGAACCTGCACCCTCTCAGCTCCGCGCCTATACCCGCGCGCCCCTCGCAGTCAACCCAGCAGGTATCGAACCTGCAGCCGCAGTGCTATGCGCAGGTTTCGAACCTGCACCCTCTCAGCTCCGCGCCTATACCCGCGCGCTTCTCGTCATCTGCTCAGCAGGTATCGAACCTGCAGCCTCCGTGCTATATGCAGGTTTCGAACCTGCAACCTATCAGCTCAGCGACTATACCCGCGCGCTTCTCACCGTCAGCTCAGCAGGTATCGAACCTGCAGCCTCCGCACTATGCGCAGGTTTCGAACCTGCAACCACTCAGCTCAGCGACTATACCCGCGCGCTTCTCACCCCCACCTGCGAAGGTATCGAACCTGCAACCTTCGCGCTATGCGCAGGGTTCGAACTCACGACCGTTCAGCTCCGCGCCAAGACCCAAACAGGGATTGAACGCGCAACCTCACTATGGTGACAACCATTGCTACCCATGGTGTAATGTAAAGGGTCACAAGCCTCGGGTATGTACCCGATACTACGCATTACCAGTGCGCTTATTGCCGGTACAACAGCGCGAGGTACCACGGCGCCGTACCTCACCTGATACGGGCCAGATGGTGTACTCCCGTCGTACTCCACCGCGCACTACCTCGCGTCCTTCACCGCCGCCTAGGCAATGACTAGGACGGCACATTCAGCACATTCCGACTCAGCCCACAAAGAATCAGCACATATCAGCTCAGCTCATAGCTAATCAGCACAAACCTCAGCACGCAGATAATCCGCACACATTGGACCTGCCCACAATTCTTCAGCACACACACACAACACGACGACAAACTGTCGTCGCAAACACCTTAAGTCAGTTAGGTGCTGACATTCTGCACTCACCCTTACGCCAGCAATTCTGGACGTTATCAGCTCGTCGCGTAATGCGACATCGAGTATACAAATGTATACAATGTTTACGTTTCCGCGCCCAAACTAAGGTTCCGTACATGGCCGACTCACCCGCCGACCGCGTAAACGTTCAGCCCGTATCTAGCAAAGTCACGACGGACTTTACTGGACCATTTTTGATAAAATCCAGTACACTTTTTTTTTTTTTTTTATTAAAATTTACCTACTCCACAGACTCCAGGATCCGTGCCTTTTTTCAACTTTTGGGATTTAAAAAAATTTACGATCAATTTTTTACCTTCAACAAATATACATACATGGGGAGCATATTAAACTAACTAACTATTTACTATATTACATATTTTTTTTTTTTTTTAACTAATACTTATAACTAAATTTTATTATTACTATTAAGATTATTCTGAGTTGGTGTAAGCATTCACAGCAAGCCAGTGTCCGCAAACAGCACCCGTTCACTAGTTGACGCATGTGCCAGCCATCGCCTTCCTCAACCATTTCTGAGGGAAGATGGCGACCCGCCACACACGCCACCGCTTGCCAACACATTTCCGTGAGCATGTCTGCTCTGAATGCCCACACCATCTCTTTGTCAGTTACAGTTTTTATGAGAACTTAACACTAGTTACATGTTATTGTGAGCCCACATTGCCCACATTAAGCTGAAGCAGGGCCTCCATCCAGTACACTTAGAAACGCCAAGCTATTAAAAGGCTACTTCTGTGTTATAACATGCCTAGCCACGAAGGCGGTCCATCTCGAACCGGTATCTGAGTTATCCACGGAAGCGTTCCTTGCGGCATTACAGCGTTTTGTTTCTAGACGCGGTGTACCGGCGTTAATTAGATATAATTGCGGTACAATTTATGTAGGCGCTAGAAATGAACTTAGGGAAATACAAGACTTTCTTGCAACCAACAATAACAATATCGCACCTACACTTTCAGCTCTTTTAACGCGCATTGCAGCCATGCTCAATGCACGCCCTCTCAGCCTACACTCTTTTGACCCCGCGGAATTTGAATTACTCACCGCGGGTCATGTCCTTTTAAAACGTCAGCTCAATGCCCTACCTGAGTATTCGGTAGGAGGACGAGCCATTTCTGCACACAAAAAGGTTCAAGCTTGTCCTACCTTTATCCCAACACCTTTGGCGATCCTGGTCCAAACCCTACCTGCACACCATCCAAACACGCTCCAAACGGACTCCCCGATCCAGCCCACCTCAAGTCGGGGAACTGGTACTGATAGTGGACGACCAGGTGCCGCCTCTACACTGGCGCATGAGCCACAAGACGAACCCATGAAGGGATGGCGTCACCCGAGTGGTGGAAATCAAGATCGACCACCTGACTGTCGATTGACCACCACACCACACCTTTGCCGAGTGGGGAATATGTTCACGCCAAAGCGTGACGTCACCTCAAGGCGCGCACCGCGCCCGCGTGCCCCACCGCCGCTTCGCCTGCAGCTGTCATAACTAGAAGCAAGCAGCAAAAGGAAGCGGAAATAGTCACCCTTTTATACTCGTAACCGGCGGACGTGTACCGCGGCGCTCCGCGGCGCTCCGCGTAGCGACCGCATGGCACCGCCATTATCAGCACGAGTCACCGCGATTGACTTTCGCCGCGAGTGACCTTCAGGGTGTGTTCGGTCCGGCCACACACCAACTCCTAAATCAGCCCGTGTTTACCACGTAAATCACTGATCGAGACGCAATCAGCCCGCCGCGTAAACCAGTGCACAAATCAAAAGAACAATACAAACATTATAAACAAGTGAACAACAGTTCTTCAGCACGACGTCGACAGCAAGACGCCTCCACCTAGGACTCACGGTCACCAGCCCTCATCAGACCCAGAGCCTCTCGACACCCCCCACGTAAACCAGGTATTTACCAACAATTCTTCCCTACCAATGTATAGTGGCAGGAAACTGCGAAACTACAAAGTATTCTTAAGTTTTGTCGAAAAAGACGATTTCGCAAGGTCCCAACCATAAATAGTTCGTATCTCGTTTGCAACGAAAGAAACGAAACACCACTCGCGTTTACATTACTTTTAGGAGCGTGTCATTTTAAAACTATCGTTAAATCGAGCGTAAAAACTTTCCGATGCCGATATATCGGCAAACCCGTGGAATCACCAATATATCGGCACATAATAATATATAACAATTAAATAAGACGCTGCGCTCCATGTTACTTACTGTCACTTGTACATATGCCAGTATAGTACTGCATAAAGTATGTATAATTACATACTTTATGCACTACTACTATACTTTTTTACTATTCTAAAATATTTTATTTTATTTTATATATATAGTTTAAAAAAAAAACAATTCATGATAGTCCCTCTGGTGTGTCTTACAATCTAAGCAGACTTATTGCAGACCACTATTACAGTTTTTAGACGTGCAACATTGTATCCAAACAGCAATTCTCATAAAAATTGCCAGCCGTATGTCCAATGTAGTAACAATATAGTTCGAGGACAGTAATCGGGTCGAGGTTTGACAACCATACTATTGACTAGTAGGTGATACGACTGGTAAGACATTCTAATGATAACCGTTACGTTTTAAGACTGATGACTGTAACACCATGACAACACCAGTAGTGCGACCCAGCCGTGCGATTCTGTAAATATGTCTGCCTGAGCATGTCAGGCGCTGTCAGCCGTGCGATTCTCTAAGAGCAAACATCGTTGCATCTTTGACAACATCCGTGAAACAAATGACGAGAACGTTGGAAAAACAACATTGTGTACTAGGGCGATATCTCATGTATTTGACATCGGTGAGCTCGTCGACGAATCATTAAGCATTTAAGCTTTAAGGCGCTGTCAGCTCAGCGCTTGGCTACGTTCAATTTCCTTTAGTTGAAATCAAGCAAGCGTATATCGAAATACGTACAAAATTCATTAAAAAATAATGTACATACTTAAATAAAAAAATAATTCGTCAGTGTATGTGTATTAAACATTGCTATTTTATTATGTGTTTCATGACAAATACAATTATGAATAAAGAGAAAAACTGTTTAAAAGGTGAAATTAAGTGGTATGTTTGAAATTGTTTAATGTACTCTAGTATATTAAAATATGTTTTTAATTCCGTCAATTTGTGCTTAGAAGTCTTAGAAATGTCAATGTCATTAATTAAATCGCTGTTTATGAGATAAACTGCTTTAAATACCCTCATTTTGATCGACATCATGAACTGACAGCACCTTAAAGTTCTGCGCGAAACTGCACTACGCTTATCACCCCGAGATATAGCTTAAATATAGTTTAAACCTATTCACCCATGAATTCACTTGCTACTTTAACACTGCTTTAACACTACAGCTTCAAGGCAGAATATCTGTCAGATTCCTAACACCTTATGATATCAGTATCTTAACCCGTTTTGATCAATTTAAATCGTAGCTATTTTTGATTATTTTTAATTTGATTCAAAACTAGCGTTAAGGTGCAAGTTGGAAGCCGGCTTCATGAAGCCGCGGCAATCGACGTGTCGCAGCGACACTACTGGTTTCTATGTATTTCTATGAAACACCATTCGTAGTTAGCGACCCGAAGCACGTCGCCCGACCGCAGATCAGTAGTGCCGCTCGCGAGTACCAATCTACCTAGTAAAACAACTGAAAAGCTTTTAAACAGAACCTTTCGTATCACTTTTCAAATGGTTGATGCAATCTGCAGTTGCCGTCTGAAGTCGGGTTCGAATCATGACTGCAGCGACACGTAGCGACGACACGTCGTCTGCGGCTGCGACGTGTAGCCGGCTACCAACTTGCACCTTTAGTGCAACGTAATCGTATCGTTGACGTAAATCAATCAAATTTAGTACACACTATCATTTAGCTAGTACAACTGTGCCACAATATAAATACATACTTTGTACGAAAAAGCGCAGTGCGTTTTTCAATTGTTTCCGTTTGTGATACGAATGCATTTTTGAATTGTATTCGTGCCGCGGTATCTGACCTCAAGTAAACGTTACATTGTTGTTGTATTATTGTTCTACATCAATTGTAAATAACCAGCGATTATCCTAATGTGTATCAGTAACAAAATTTAAAACTGAAATTTATTACATTTGCAACACGAATGAGCATTCAATGCGTTCCAACAACTGGAAGTAAATTGGTTATAATTTCTGCTAGAGTACTGTATTACTGAGTAAAAAATTACGCGTTCGTTCTTCGTTTTAAAAGTCATAAACTAAAGGCGTTTAAATAGTGACGTTGTTGAAACAATCAAAAATTGAATATGTTTCTCATGGATTTATTGAGATGTTAGGTGGTGCTGTCAGTTCAGAACTTGAAATCTTTCAATTTCTTTCACGTGAAATCAAGGAAGCGCATCTCATGAAAACGTACAAAATTCATAAAAAAATAATGTTCCCTATTCAATAAAAACAGTATATATCAGTGTTGTTATAATAAAAAAATTCTTTGTAAGTACATGTGAATGTATCATTGAAAAATATGGATGTGAGCGCTCCTATAAAGTGATATTCTCACCAAAATCTCTAGTAAATTATAAAAAAAATAAAGTTTGGGCGCCTGGAGCGACCTCACACACAGATTATATATATATACATACAGGGTGTGGCGTAATGAGTGGATAATAGGGTACCTGCGGGTAGGGGCCATTGTGGCGGTCAGAAAAATAATGTGGCCACCTCGTTCACCAGACCTCAACCCATTGGACTTTTTTTACTGGGGATGCCTTAAAGAAAAGGTTTATAAAGACCCAATCAATACAGTGGACCAGCTACGGGAGCGTGTGCGATTAGCTGCTCAGAAAATCACAGAGCAAATAATTGCGAACAGGATTAAAAGATCTTTTATCAAAAGGTGCAGAGCATGCATCAGAGCACGTGGTGGCCTTTTCGAACACCTTTTGTAATAGTAAATTTAATAAATAAAATGCATTTAAAATTTATTGTTTCGTTTTATTTCATTACCGAATTTTAAACTAACGTTTTTAGGTGATTTTAAGTAATGAAGTAAATTTTAGTACTATTTGTAATTTTATAATAATTAGCTCTACCCATTTTAATAGGAATTACTTTTGAATCAACTTGTGGAAATACCATGTAATATACCATTTCGGAATCTCGATGAAATAGGCTAATTTTTTTAAAATTTGGCATTCAAGTGACCATACATTTTTTTTACACCACACAAGGGTAAAGGTCAGGAAAACAAACGAAAGCAAGTAAAATTTTAGTGAAATCTTATTTTAAAAACATAACTGTGCTTGTGTTATAAAAATAATAGTTTCCATTCGATAGCACATCTATCCAATAATACTATCCAAAAAACAGATAGAAAAAAAAATTTCATTTGCAGTCTTGGCGCCAAAAATAGTGACGAAGGGTGAAATATTTCTTAAATTTCGAAAATGTCGAATATCTCGAAAACCGAGGCACTTTTACTGAGCATAACAAATATTTTTCTGAACCGCCACAATGGCCCCTACCCGCAGGTACCCTATTATCCACTCATTACACCACACCCTGTGTATATATATATATTTATTTAACTCACCTGGAATAACTTTTGATAGAGCCTTGGTTCTTTTGATCTTTAAGCGGGGGCAGATAAATAACTAATAAAAACATTCAGTTTCGTTTATCTTTATTGCCGGGAAGCCCAAGCGTTACAATAGTTTAAAGATTTAGTTTAGGAAAAGTTTATTTGCGATAGCACAGAGTCTGAAGGACCCTGGCAGATACCGGTTTATTAAAACTAGCCTGAACACTACTAATTTTGGTATTTTCGTCGCTGAAGGCGTACACCATTATTAGCTGTCGTTATTGTTAAACTATCGTTATTGCACCTTGATTTAAAAGAAGTTAATTATTTTTATGATTTTACACTGCACATGCTCAAGGCATGGGTCGTATAAGATTATGAATGCGTTACCTTTCTCCAAGGAATTGAAACCTGAGGAAATATCATTACGTCGATTGGATTTCCTTCCTTATGATGGACGATGTGACACGCGGAAAAGGAATCCCGCCTCCTGCGCAGATAAAACCTCAAGATGGCGGTCCGCTCCAAGTAAATAATTTCCACGGGAATCTCATGGGGGGAAATTACGTAGAAATATACTCGTAAGAAAAATGCTTGTGTTAGCGAATTAACTATTGCTCGCACACTAACGGTAACCACGATGAAACTGAGGTATGAACTGTAGATCCAAAACTCAACTATGTTTGCCAGAACTGTTAATTTATTATAACACTTGAATCTTAGGTTACTAAACAACGTTCGCTTATATGAGAATCCGTCCGCACACCCGGATCGTCAAACCAAGAAGCAATCATGAACCACCTCCGTCCCCGCTCTGCCAAGCCTCCCCACCATTCCGACCGTGTTGCCAGTCGAAATCGTTCAAAATTGCTATTGTAAGGTCGCCTTTTAGAAATAGTCAATGTTGCCATCTGAATTTTACAAAAATAACTGAAACCTTTCACTCGACCATCCTGATTACATGTATGACCTCATACATGCACCAGGTGGAACCAGACTGAAACCTTTCACTTGGCAGGACGAGGAATTTTATAACTACTGTAACACAATGAAAATAATAATACTATTTGTAAAATTAAGTATACAATCTAATAAATTCGTCAATCATACAATAGAACAATATAAAGTATTTGTTTTTACAACAGTATATGTTTAATACAAGATAAAAGAATAAAATGTTGACAATCATTACGTTATTGTTTTAATAATTCATTATTTCAAAATATAAACATTTAACCAAATAACTTATAACTATCCTTGTAACCTTGTAACCAAATAACCACTTATAACTATCCTTGTAACCTTGTAACCAAATAACCATTTATAACTATCCTTGTAACCTTGTAACCAAATAACCACTTACAGCTATCCTTGTAACCTTGTAACCAAATAACCACTTATATCTATCCTTGTAACCTTGTAACCAAATAAAAACTTATATAAACATAATAGTATCATTAAAATTGATCTTGTAATATCTTATACATCCTTGTGATCAAATAATTTATCAATTTATATCTATCCTTCAAAACTTGTTACAATACAAATCGAAAATTATATTATAGCAGTGATTACATGTACATGTCTGTATTTATACACTTTTAGCTTTAAGTATACGAAATAAAACATAAGATAGCGATAGATTTAATATTATGCGACGAGCTGTGAGTCGAGGATATGCTAACACGTAGTGCTGAATTTATGCGAGTGACCCGTGCTAACTGTCGTCGTCAGTAACGTCTTATGTGGTATCAGGTCAAGACGCGAACATGTATCTCGTACTTGACCTGAAACAACACAAAACGAGCATGTTTATATTATTGTAATAAAATTATTCGGTAGTGCTTTCCTCGTTATCCGTGTCATCTAAACTTAGTGAAGCCACGTGTATCCACGGTTGCATCCTGTCTGCAGCAACCGTAGTTTTGCGTTTATTTTTCATTCCTTCAAACCCCGCTATTGGGGCGATTTTGTAACGGTCATTCCCCAACAGTTTTATAACCTTGAAGGGACCTTCGTAAGATGGCATTAGTTTTGTACTTAGACCTTTATTTTGAAATGTCACTTTCGTTATTTTGACTAGATCTCCCTTGTTATAGCTACGCGCAGGAAGCCTACCCCGGTCGTAGTATTCTTTCTGCTTAGCTTGGGCTTCATCGATTTTTCGTTTGACCTCAGCTCGAAGGCAAGTTAAATCGGAAACCTCACGGATGTCTTCCGCAACCACATTTAGGGCCGGCTTTACTTCACTATTCATCGCGGTCCCGAACATCACCTCAGCTGGAGTTTTACCAGTAGTTTTTTGAACGGTGTTATTCAACCCCCACTGTATCTTTCCTATCTTGCTATCCCATTCTTTCTCGTTGTCCCTTACGTTTTGCGCTGTCAAGGAATCGAGTATAGTCCGATTATATCGCTCTACCTGACCGTTAGATCTCGGACTTGCTACTGCGTTTAATATGTGTTTCATACCTCGATCAAGACAAAACTTTTTAAAAGTATGCGCAGTGAAACAAGAACCACGATCACTTACCAGCCTGTCAGGGGCTCTAAATATGTCGAAAATGTCTTGTAATGCCTTTATCACGTTTTGAGTATTTGTGTTTCGTACAGGCTTGATAAACAAAAACTTGGTGAACGAATCTACAACAGTTAATATATGTGTAAATCCCCTTTTTGATCTTACAAATGGTCCAAGGTGGTCGATATGCAAGGTGTGAAAAGGGATGGCGGCTTTTTCTATAGGATGAAGTAGCCCCTCTCGACAGTTTGTTGTCTTTTTAGCATATGCGCAATCGATACATGCACCAACATATTTTTTTACAAATCGCGTCATTTTTGCAAACCAGTAGGTTTTCTTTATACGTTCCAAAGTTTTCTCGAAACCTACATGGCCTATGTCATCATGATTCATCTTGCATAACTGCCACCTGGCGCCCTTCGGAACTACCCATCTAATGCATTCTTTGTCGCCCTTAATACGTCTAAATAATTGGTTGTTCTTTAAAACGTAATTATCCGTAATGTAATCCAACGCTTTGGAATCTAAGTTACTGCTGACAATATCTCGTATTCTGCTTAACTCAGGGTCTCCTATCTGAAGGGTAAGTAGCCAGTCATCGTCGGATATAACCAGCACCGACGGATATCTTACGGGATCCGTAGTGTCCGCTTCGTGTGTAGGGTTTCTAGAAAGGGCGTCAACATGACCCATTTTTGCCCCCGCTCTGTACTCGATACTACAGTCAAATTCCTGTAACGCGATCCACCAGCGGGCAATCCTAGGTATAAGATCACGTTGCTCAAATGTTGAGCGCAGCGCACTGCAGTCACTTACCACCCTGAAAACCTTTCCTAAAAGATAAACCCTGAACTTTTTTAGAGCGCAAATAACCGCTAGTGTCTCCAATTCGTACAAGTGAAAGTTTCTCTCTTCGGGGGTAGTCTGTCGACTATAATAGGCCACAGGATGAAAAGGGCCTTGATTCCCAACTGGACGCTGTAGCAATATTCCTCCGACACCCACCTTGCTGGCATCCGTGTGGAGCTCTGTCTCAGCCGTTGGATCATACAGAGCCAAGACTGGTCTTTTTACCAACTTTGACTTAAGGGTATTAAATGAGTTTTCTTGTTCTGTCGTCCACTCCCAGGCAGCGTCCTTTTTTAGTAACTTAGTGAGTGGATGAGCCAGTTGGGCAAATGACTGGATAAACTTACGAAAGTAACTAACGAGTCCCAAAAATTGGCGCACGTTGTGCACATTTTGCGGTAAGGGAAAATCTACGACACTCTGAATTTTTGCTGTCCCTGGGCGTAAACCAGCAGAGTTGATTTCATACCCTAAGTAGTCAATTTTGCTTTGCAGAAAGCTACATTTTGACAAGTTCAGCTTAAGTTGCGCATTTTCCAATAGTTTGAGAATTTCTTCCAGTCGATCCATACATTCAAAAGGGGTCTTCCCAAAAATTAGTAGGTCATCTAGGTATACTGTGGCTTTATCAAACCGGGCTTGTCCCAAGACATGGTTCATCATCCTTTGGAAGACAGCTGGAGCGTTTGCCAAGCCGAACGGCATACGATTGTATTCGTACTGACCGTCCGGCGTGACAAACGCTGTCAAATGTTTACTCCCCTCCGAAATCGGTACTTGGTAGTACCCTGACATTAAGTCAAGTGTGATGAACCATGCCTGACCAGACAATCTCGCTATTTCATCCTCTATTATGGGGATGGGATATCTTTCTTTTACGGTGATCGAATTTAGTAGTCTATAATCCACGCATAGTCGTATGCCACCGTTCTTCTTTCGTACGAGAATTATCGGGCTAGCATAATTAGAGGTAGACTCTCTGATGATGCCCGCTTCTAACATTTCGTCGACCATTTCCCTAACCTTATCTCGTTCATGGTAAGAGAGTCGGTACGGTCTGTAAACTACAGGGCGTTGGCTACTCAATTCTATATTCATTTCTGTGACGTTTGTACAGCCAAGGTCTGCTAAGTTATGAGCAAAACACTGTTCGTGGCGTCGCAGAATGTCCAAGAGTCTTGCCTTAGCCTCATCAGGGACTCCTTCGCCTAGCTGTACTAGTCTTTCGTCAAGGTGCTTAGTAGGACAAGATTCAGTCTTTGCGACTGTAACTACGGAATCTTCCAAGCTCACAAGCCTGTAGACCGATTCTACCCTTTCTGCCCGCGAAAACACCGAATTTTCCTGTAGGCAGCATGGTACCGCGCATGGTTGTAATGTAACGAAGAGCGAACCGTCTCTTACTTCGTAAACCCCGCCGCAAACAACGTATTGTTTACCTAGTTTTCCTACTATCTTGGTGTCTATTATCACGGTGCCTGTAAATTGAGTCTCTGTCATCGCTCTAACGCTAGCAGTCCCATAAAGTTTACAATATGCTACTATTCTAATTCTTTCCCTATGATCATCTTCATTTTCTACATAATTAGGCGTTTCGGTGTCTACATGCATAAATTGAAGTTTGTTAACGTCCTTGTAGATAATAATGTGAGGTTGTTCCGTGTAGCTTTGCCCGATGAGCAAGGGCTTCTCCAAGAAATTATCCTCTACTACGCGACACGAAACAACAGCATCTACTCCATCTATTGATAAGTTTAATTTTGCCGAGCCCACCGAGCATACATAGTTGTTGCCGAAACCCTTCATAGTAGATGGCTTATTGTCATGAGTCAGTCCGAGATTCGCAAAGCTAGTCTGTCCAATCAGAGTGACTTCACTACCAAGATCAATGTACGCTTCGAGCGGCACACCTTCTACGCTTACTTCCTTAATAAACTTATTGGATGGTGTTGTACTAGAAATACGAATAGATTTTGCCACAGTGTCAACATTGGTTGATCCTGTGTTCAGCTTAGAGTGACATAGTTCGGGTTTATGTCCTATTTTGTTACAATGGCTGCATCTAACTAGAGGTTTAGGACATCTAGAGAACGGATGACCTTTCTCTTTGCAGTTGTAACAATATAAGCCAGTATTGATTCTTGCATTAGCCCTATTATTCGACTTATCGTCACTCGTATTTACGTTCCTATCTCTAGGAAATAGCTGTGGCGTGTAAAGTTCTTTGTTATTACTCAACAAGAACTTTAATAAGTCGTCAGGCTCATCACATCGCAGCGCTAAGGCGCTAGACCTTGTAGTCCTATCACTAATGCCATGGATAATGCAATCGACAGCGCGTCTACCGCTAATTTCACACTGGTTATGCAGTGCTAGCTTTTCGTAAAAATAGTTTTGAATAGGTTCATTCATCTTGCTTTTGCGTCTTAACATGTCCTCAAGTATTTGTCCGTAGTTTTGTTCGCATGGAAAAGCGTTTGATAATTTAACTTGCCACTCTATCCAAGTATACAAAATTGAGTTCTGGCTTTCGTACCAGGTTTTAGCTAGCCCTGACAATTTTTGCATGGCGAAATGAATTATAGTCCTTTCATCCCAGCCATAGACCTTTGCACACTCGTTTACCTTTTTCAACCATATATCCATACGCTGGTTTTTCTCTGAAGGATTAAACTCCGGTATAATGTTTCTGCTATCTCTGTTAGTAAACTGTGTGCTCGGGACTGGCTGTGATGGAAGGATTTCCTTAATAGACTGTATGATTTGAGTAACATCTTTAGCAGAAAAAGAAGGACTACGTGACCTTTTTGTGTGGTGTTCGTCGTGTCTCTCGTTGTCGGCGTTTGGCAGGCGGCTGCGGCTGCGGCTGTCGCACCTCGACCCGTGGCGTGACTCGCGCTGCTCTCTCCATTGACGGCGTTGTCCAGCGTCTCGTTCCCGTTGTAGGTCGAGCTCCATTAGATGAACACGCTCCTGCTCTCGTCTGAGCGCCACTTCACGCTCCAGCAAACGGCGGCCGTGGCTGCGACTGCGGCTATGGCTGCGTCTTCGTCAAGTACTGTCGCGACTGTGGTCGCGAATGAGACTGCGCCTCGAGCGCGAATGGTGACTTCGAGGAGTTTCCACACTCCGTGCTTTATTTTCTCCTGGCTCCATCGTCTGAAACTCGTAACATAAATTGTGTGCATTAGGAATAAGTTCGGCATAGGTACTGTAAATTTTAACATAGTTTTAGGGTAGAGAGAAAACCCGAAATATCTCGGAAACGGTGCGTCCTAGACCAAAAATGATGAAAATTTTAACCCCCTTAATAACCCCACTCATTGTAGTACAATTCCCATAAAACATTTTTTTTTTTTTTTAATGTTTAAGTTTGGATTTTATTAATTGTACAGACACGAATCTATAGTATTAAAGTATGAGAACATCATAAAAATCATTTGAATACGCCACGTGGTTGACCACCTAATAGTCTGAAACCATGTGCTCATCTGTACGGCAATGCAGCGCTCCTCATGCTCCTTGGTCACAGTAGGTACTGAGTTTAGGTTATAATAGAAATCATTTGAATACACCACGTGTTTGAGCACGTGTAATGGACTGAAAACATGTGCTAATCTGTACGGCCGCGCAGCGTTTATCACTCCCCTTAGTCACAATAGGTACGGAGTTTAGTTTAGAACTATGCTTCAACCACCGTTAAGTAATTTCCAGAAAAATAATTTCGTAATGTACCACGATAAAAGAAAAATAAAGTGTAGGCGTGTACTTACAATTTTCGTATATCCCCGGCTTCTGAGATGTTAGCGAATTAACTATTGCTCGCACACTAACGGTAACCACGATGAAACTGAGGTATGAACTGTAGATCCAAAACTCAACTATGTTTGCCAGAACTGTTAATTTATTATAACACTTGAATCTTAGGTTACTAAACAACGTTCGCTTATATGAGAATCCGTCCGCACACCCGGATCGTCAAACCAAGAAGCAATCATGAACCACCTCCGTCCCCGCTCTGCCAAGCCTCCCCACCATTCCGACCGTGTTGCCAGTCGAAATCGTTCAAAATTGCTATTGTAAGGTCGCCTTTTAGAAATAGTCAATGTTGCCATCTGAATTTTACAAAAATAACTGAAACCTTTCACTTGTAAGAAAAAATCTTGCAAAAAAAAGGTTATGAAGAAAAACGCCAGTGGCTGAAACAATAAAAAGCTAGCGTTAAAAATAATGTCCAAATTCCAAAGTAAATCACAGTTTGACCTCAAGCAAAGAGCACCAGACTTACCTTTTTTCTTCGGCGGGAATGCCGTACTCGAAATCCATGATTTAGAGGAAATCAATATAAAGTTGCAAAGCACTTGGCTTGCGTTTTGTAATTGCGACTTCCCATATTGGGAATGTCCAAGAAAATATCGATCCAAACGGATTTAAAAATTACATGTTGACTTCACATCACGATGTTTGTAGAAAAGTGATTCGACTTTTTTCCATCGACCAAACGTCAGCCCCGACACAGATCACCACAGCCAATTATACAGATAAAAAACTGATGTCCACAGAGACAATACCTTACAGGGGCTACAAAAAGTGTTACTCTTGTAGTAAAAAAGTTAACATAGAATAAATTTCACCATAGATTAGCAATTTAAAACCGAAATACGTGTCTAGAATCGACAACGTGTAACGAAGCGAAAAACGAACGTTACAGTGTATGTCTATTAAAATTGCTATTTTATGATATGTATTTCATCACAAATACAGTGAATAAAGAGCAAAACGGTTTTAAAGGTGACATTAAGTGGTATTTTTGAATTTTTCTTTGTGTGCTCTAGTATGTTAAAATATGTTTTTTAAGGCCGTCAATTTGTACTTAAAAGTCTTAGAAATGACATTAGTTTTTGTAATTTTAAATCGCTGCTTTTTAGATAAACTAGTTTAGAAACCCTCATTTTTATCGACGTCATGAATTGACAGCAT
This sequence comes from Selenia dentaria, assembly GCA_917880725.1. Classification (NCBI taxonomy): domain Eukaryota; kingdom Metazoa; phylum Arthropoda; class Insecta; order Lepidoptera; family Geometridae; genus Selenia; species Selenia dentaria. The sequence continues at coordinate 6,732,409 of OU862882.1, read as the reverse complement.
CTTAAGTTGATTTTAAGTCTCGCATATAGCGCCGAGCAAGACGGCTCTGTGTGACATAATATTATATATAAACAAGATTTCAACTCTTCACGTCCCGCCAGCCTCACGTCGTCGCCTCACTCCGTCCGCTGTTTGCTTAAACCTTAAACACACTACAGTGCCCGTTGCACACGTAGATACTTATTCAATGAATTTGTGTCAGCTAGTATAAAATAATATCTATGCATATTTTTACTTCGAGATGTAATCAGGAGCAATTGGGAAATCAAATCAAATAGATGTGTTGGATTTCGTTTCAAAGTAATAATATGTACCTATAAATATACGTATAGTGAAACAAACCATGAATTAACAAAATACGTAGCTTTTTTTCCGTCGACACCGATCTCGCTGTGTCATCGAATATGGCGACGTACTTACGTTTACCTATGTAAAGAGAAATTGGCGCGATTCAACGTAAATGTTTAACTATTCATAATATGAATATGGTATTTAGTATTTACTGAAACAACATACTCTGTTATCATATCATCAAGGTTCGTAATTAAACAAAACATCCTATCAAGCTACCCTTGAATGTAATTGTAGTGTCTAACAAAACAGACATGTATTATCAATATAGTTATGTACAACTCTAATATAGTCACGACGTAATTAACACCGAGTTGATGTCTCGTCTCTAGAGCGCGTGTTTCATTAGACGTTATTAATTTCCAGTACTAGGGGATGTTATCAACTGTATATACTGCAAAGTGAGTCCTATGTTTAGTTAACTATAGCTCAGATTGGAATGGAGATTGATATGTTCATATGACGTGAAGATCTGTGGTTACGTCAACATTAAAGTATATTTGATGGTGAATTTACTTCTAAACTATTATAATAAAGAGGTGATGTTTGTAAGTTTGTTTGTTTGTCTCGATATTGAAGTTTGTGGTGGATGCCCGTCGTTCGTTGCTGCGCAACTAGGTTAGCTTGTTGCGGTCACGACTGCTGATCAGTTCAGTGCTTAAGTGGGCAAACAAGTCACGGTTGTTGTGGTATAACGATAGTCGTGACGTCATATCGGAAGTTTCAGGTGAACTGTCAGGTAATAGTATAAGCCATTTATACTAATCAGTGGTCCCTTATATTTCTTCCTCTTGAGGAACTGTTTGAAGTCAAACTATCTGGTACAGCACACTACCAGTAAGATACTAAGATCTTAAACAATCAGGCTCAGATACATATGAGTCCTACCATAATCTATGTCAGGTGAATAAGGATGCTCAGGAGAGTACAGACGTGGGTGATTCGCGGTCACTATCTCTACCATGTATATGCACGATAGCGTATTAACAATTAATGTTACAAAGATTTATAAATATTATTTGTTACAGGTAATACTGGAGGATGCGCCATACCGATGTGAAGTTAGCAGCAGTATACGGTTTGATTTTTACTATTTGTACTTAAATTACCTAAAATGGTTTTGGACCTTAAATGTAACCCAGTAAAAAAATGTGAAGTCAACATAAGATGGGGTTCAGTAAAAGGCTAAAAGTGAAAGGCTAAAACCTTAAAAACCTTCGGTAACACTCAGCAAATTATAACAATATCTTACGGTACTTAATGCACTTAAAATCTAACAGCAGACAACAGTTACATCTTAACATTTTCAAGCAATATTCTTAATTAAAATTGTTTTTGCATTCGGTTTCCGTCTCTTCTATATTGAGATTAGGAAGCTCTCACAACAGAGTTCGGCTTGTCGCTCTCATCTGATCAACAAGGTTAGGTAATCCATCCCTACATGACGGTTAATCAAATAGTTAAAATTCGATGTTTGAACGGCGAGCGTCGGTGGTCTAGGGGTTATGGCGTCTGACACGGAATGTCGGAAGACGCAGGTTCGAACTCCATCCGAGATAATGTAAGGTAAGGCACTTCCGAGGAGTTAAGTAACTCTTAACCTTATAAAGTTTAGTGCCATTCTTAAATAAATACTTTCGTGCTTCGAAGAGCATGTTAAGCTGTAAGCCTGGGTGGTTTGTTTCAGGACCACAGTCGTTAGGCTATGTCGTGGGCCTGAGAACTACAGACTTAGGTCGGGGATAGTCGATGGTCTGTAAACATCGCAGACTTTAGTTAAGATTAGTGTGTGCCGGATATCCGTATCCGTATTCGTATCCGCGGATATCCGAGGGAGAAGAAAGATCCGAATCCGTATCCGTTAGCAATTGGCGGATCTTTCACGGATCTTTTACCTCATTAATTTTAAATTCATAGATGAAATTTTATACATATAGATGTTTAGACCACAATGAAAACCTGTTAAATTCTATTAAAATTGTTTTTTGTATCTTAAAAACGTATTTGGCACCTTTATATTGCAAACATAGTGAGCACCATACCAATAGTGTATAACTCAAAGGTACTAAATCAACTATCTTTATAATGAGATCAGTCACACATCTTTGTAATAAACTTAAGAAAATATTTAAACATTTATTATAGGATACCGTATATATACCCAAACCAAACACAAACGTTGCCGATGCCGCCCAGTGTCACACTAAACTATAAACAAAACAAAATAAAGATCCGCGCAATACAAGTCGAAACATGTCCTGCCTGTCACACAAAGGTGCAGCGCAGACGACAAGACAAGACAAGACTTGTTGTGCCATCGAGTCTGCAGCGCACAAAAAGTCTGCATGGCGCGCAAAGGTGCAGCGCAGACGACACACTTGCTGTGCCATCGAGTCTGCGGCGCACAAAAAGTCTGCATGGCGCGCAAAAAAGTCCGTCACGGATTTTTCACAGACTCAAAGCACACGACACACATCTTCGATCATTCCGTCGGCAGAGCTGTAGGGACGTACACGCTATGGAAACGCAAAGACTTTTTATTCTTGAAGTACAGAAAAAGAAGAAGAAATAGAGAATTTTGGGTACATCCTATATTTTCGAAACGAGGACGGAGGAAGGAGGAAACGAGGAAGTATTTTACTAATTACTTCAACACTTCTCTGGGAAACAGGAGCGGAATAAATATTAGAGCCCACTTCGTCCCATATTATTCTTTTAAAATGTCGATCATGATATTCTGCCTTAAAGTATCATAAATTGCTGGTCTGTTTTGTATTTCTTGTTTTAACATCGGTACATCGATCTCTAGCGTCATGGTATTATTATACTGCATATTATGTTAAGTCCACCCGGTCCACCACTAAAGAGTGCAGATTGCAGACTGAAGTGTGCACCGTCTGCGTTAGCGCGCGTTGAAGTATACGTTTATATATTTTACCCGCACTTTTAGTGCGGCAATGCGCAGTCTGCCAGAATCACACGGATTTTTTGTGCGCCGGACTTTTTGCGCGTCGTATGCGTTACTGTCATTCCATAGGTTCTATTTTTACGGACTAAAAAGTGCGTCACGGATAGTCTGTTGTCTGCGCTGCACCAAAGCATTAAGTGGCGTCGACTATCGTTTCAAGGTATCGCGCACCGACAACGATTGAGTAAGAAAGTTAAGATCCGTATCCGTATTCGCGGATCTTGAGACCAAATATCCATATTCAGATCCATATCCGCGGATGTACATTTTTAAAGGTCCGGCACATCACTAGTTAGGATACAGAGGTGACGGTTGTTATGAATTCCGTAATTACCTAATCACGTTACCTTCCCTTTCATTTCATTCGAACCCCCCCCCCCCCCCACCACCTGACACTGGGTTCAATTACGAGATTTACGAGTAAGATTGTGCCGTCGACGTAATATGCTCTAGAGATGTATCCCGCCTCTCTAATTCTGCTAACGGATCTAATTCTGCACTAATATAGTGACTGAAGTATGTAACTTTATAGGCACTCTAAAATAGTGCGTATCAAAATTTGATCTGGGTTTACGTGTTTGTACAAAGAAATAAATTTAAAATTAATACAATATCTATGCTAACCTTGAATTTTTTTGTATAACACTGTACTTAATCTGTCCGAATCAGCAAGCCTCATTAGAGGCAAGTTTCATTCATAAATATATTGTTATTTTTTGTCCTGGTGCGGACAGATTAAGTTATTTTTATATTACTTAAATAATATAGGTTATATGTGTTTTTTTAATAATATTTTAGTCGAAACAAAATAAATGCCATTGCACCTCTAACGAAGGTATGTTACTGTGACGGGTTGTCGCTTATAATAAAAGTACCCTCATTTTTATGCTCCGTCCGCATACAAGTCTCAGTACACGCCACTTGAACAACAAGACCCATAAATCCGACCTTTTGGCACAAAGCGGACGCTATTGAGGATATTAATATGCGGTCGTGCCGTGAATTGCCGGGTTTAGGTAGCCTTCAGTACAGTACAACAGTGCTATTGGTTGTCTAATCTCTAGTTCTATATAAGATCAAAATTTAAAAAAACATAGCGTAGACCCAATCAGCCTATTATACTAAGCTTTTCAGAACGTATACACCTGCTGATTAAAAACTCCGTTTTGTTTAGTCAGTCTTTTGCAATCCTCGTCCATTTCTTACCAATGTATACCTTACAATTTCAGCTGGGCTTGATGGTTTGCCTGACGTCGACGCTTACCCTTTGGGCTACCCCATGGTTACTATTTTGGTCTCTCCGTTTTCGTCTCGCCGTACCAAGTGGCCATAGTATCTTATATATTTTTGTAGTCCTAAACTAGGCAGAGCTTTTTGTGAGGGGGGGTAAATTCTGTGTACTTCCAATGCTGAAATGCTGCGTGTGTGGGACTCAGACCCACTAAAACCCCTCCTGTGAGTAGTGCTTCCTCAAAATGGAGTCAGGCTATTATAGTATACACCACCTGGCCCCAGCGGTAGGGCCGGGTTGATATTAACCGGTTCTTAGCGCATGTGAAGGGGGTGACCTTGCTCACCAAGGCCAAGCGCCTGTGCTATGGTAACCTGATGAACTGATATACATACATACACCCAGACACATGTCAAACATACATGTTCATGCACACTAATGTTTGACTTGCCCGGGAATCGAAAAAGGCAGGGTTGCCATCTGCGCTAACTGACGATTCAAGTATAAGTAAGGACTATTGTGAATGTGCTGGAGTTTGGCTACTGTCTCTCTGTTAACTACACTTCCTGAATAGCTACTCGTGTCGGTTAACAGATGGTGACGGCTTGAGTATAGTTTTAAGAAACTAGGAAAGGACTTGTTCAGAAACTTGCTAGTATCGATAAATTATTTCGATTGAATACTTTGTAAGCAGTTTGTAGGTTTGTGTGATTTAGTCCGCGAAAAAAACAAAGCTGCTGACTCAAATAACTTAATAATAATTTCTATAAAGAACTATTTTAACAACTTTTTTTATTATTTAATTATATTATTTAAGTATTATCGAGAATATGTTTATGAAAACCAAGTTTCCTCTCCGCGAATTTTTTTTATAATCATTAGTTGTTTTGAATTGCTGACTATTATTAATCAGCCGTGCGGTTCTCTAAAAGCAAACATCATTGCATCTTTGACAACATCCGTGAAACAAATGACGAGATGACCAGACACGTTGGAAAAACAACCTTGTGTACAAGGGCGATATCTCATAAAGTATTTGACGAGTGCAATTACAGAATAGCACGGTTGATCTATACGAGAATAAAATTTACCATGCTTTATCGGTATCGCTGATAGATCAATACGAATGCCAAAATTATGTGTGTGTATGGTAACTACGCAACCAAGCAAGTTAAGGTAAACGGAGGTACGCTGATGAAGAGCAACTTCGGACGTCGGTTTTTTTCAAACTTTTGTGTACCTAATATGTAGGTGGGTATATTATGTATTATAGTAGCGAATGCAGTGAGTTAACTGTATTAGGATATACTTAAACTTAAATACTTCTATAGAGATAAAAATTGGATGTCGGGAAAACCCCAACAATAGCTATCGTAGATTTTGTTTAATTTCCCTTAATTATTAAGCGTTAAGTTTCTTAATAGAGCACGAGTGTAGACAAAGAGTACAAATTCATAAAACGTTGTTTTTGAACTTTCAATTGCTTTAGAAAGTTCAATAGTTATGTATGTTATACACGCTATACTAGAATGTGACTTAGACAGGACAATGACTTAATGAAAGCCTTTTAAAGCTAGAGTAACTTAAATTCTTACTTTAACTTATATGCTAAAAACCAGCCTGGCGTAGACACACTTACGCAGCCAGTGCTGAGCTTACTCCTATTACTAAAAATAAGTTTTTTAAATTATTATTTTAGTAGTTATCATTGTTCTACATTAACTTAAATTTAACTTCAATTTGGGCAATAATACAATAGATTTCGCAGAAATCTACCTACTTTTCCAGGAACTGCAACGTATGTGGTTAATATGGTTTCATGATCGTATTTTTTGTGTATATTATTGGCAATAAATATTTTCTATTCTATTCTATTCTAACTTGACTTTGACTACTTGAATAAAAATGTCTCTTGATTCAACCATATACTACACCCATTGAAAAAGTCGAGTTCTAGAGTGGAGACCTCGTCTCGGCAAACGTATTGTAGGACGTCCTAAGGCACGGTGGAGTGACGATCTGCGCAAGACGGCTGGCAAAAACTGGATGCGAAAAGCCCAAGATAGACCTAAGTGGCGTGCAATTGGAGAGGCCTATGTCCAGCAGTGGACTGCTACAGGCTGATGATGATGATGATGATGGTGATGATGATGATTGAAAAAGTCATAGTACAGGTGTAAGTAGGTATAGGTGGAATACTTTTGTTGTAAAATTTCTAATATTATTATGATAGAATATATCTCGTACCACTGTATAATCAATCACGTCATATATTCCTAAGCCACCTTACCGTCGTATATTAACATAGTAAATAATATATAAATATTAGATAGTATTAATAAATAGTAAGTTATATATAAAGATTTGCCAATTGAAATGGCAGTGGGCAGGGCACATAGCACGCAGAATAGATGGCCGATGGGGCCGAAAGGTTCTGGAGTGGAGACCACGGACCGGCAAGCACAGCGTAGGTCGTCCACCGACACGGTGGACAGACGACCTGATGAAGGTCGCAGGACGACGTTGGATGCAGGCCGCTTAAGACCGGTCCTTTTAGAAAATCATGGGGGAGGCCTATGTTCAACAGTGGACGTCCTACGGCTGAGATGATGAGGATGATGAGATAGTATTAACTTAAGGAATGGCATTTGTAAAACCGTGTACTCGTGGTCCACTTACAAAGGAAAAAGAAACATTGATAGTACGGTAGTATTACACAATTAAAACACATGAAACAACACAGGCTGCGTAAATGGCTGGCAGTTGTCCCATCAAACTGCACTTTCCTCCCACCTGACATCGTATGCATTCACAATACGTAACACGCTTGAGATATTCTAATGCCAGTTCGATAATAAATTGAATCTTACCGCTGTTCTGTGCCAAGATCTAAATATAACATCCCTTTGTTGTGTTGCGAAGCGGACTATCGATATAAAACCGTTTTAATCGGACACGACGTCCATTATAAGATATCTATTATAGACGATCAAGGGGTTTTGATATAATTATCTAATGGGAACTAATGGGCTTCGTCTTTGATTTGTCTCAAATGTTTGATATTGAGTATAGTTTGATGATAGTAATTACGCTGATATTCAGAAAGTTTTCCTTTTTTCATCCAACTTTGGAGCATGGTTTATGTCCAAAACTATACTTGTTGAGGATAGTTATTTCAAGCTCCGTACAGTGCTCATAGCTTAGGAGGCGCTATGTGTACTTACTGTAAGTTGTCAATAGAGACCAGTCAGAATAATTAATAAACTGAAAAGAAGGGTATCAGCAAAGAAGTACTCAATCAAAATACAATCTTAACAGGTTTACTCTCTATATGTATAAGTGTTTATTACAGATACACCTTGAAAAATATAAATATCTTAGGAAAATAGACACTCACTGTTATAACTTAAAAAATAAGGAGAAACTTCACAAACCTAAGGTGAAGCTTGTAAAAGTAAAAAAGCAAGGTTACTACAACAAAATAAAAGTGAACACTAAACTGCCTATATTATTATCATATTTACCTATGCTAGATTTTAAAACAAACTTAAAAGTCAAAAAACGATATTAAAAAATATTTTGTGACACTTCCGCTGAAAAGAAAACAATGATTTTGGCCTATTTGGGGGCGTGCACCACCCTCCCTCCCGCATAAAATGCTAATAGGAAGAATACAAAATAAAAGACACAAGATAACCCAAATAAACCAACACCGATTCGACACGTGTTTCGCCTCTACACGAGGCATCCTCAGGAGATGTTGACTCGTCGAGCGCTAGACCGACAGTATTTACCGACTAAAAATTATTTTTCCAAAGAAATCCATTTTACAATTTAAATGAGTTTATGGATATGAAAATTAATGAATCCTTTTTTATAAACATTGACTAATAAAATACATTTTAATTATATAGGTACAAGTTACTCTGATAGATTATAATTACCTGACTAACTATTTGACATATTTTATAAATTATTATTGGATGATACTTATGTACTTACTTAAATTTAATGTATAATTTAATAATTTTCGATTTGATAATGTTTCTTTCATCAATTTTAGTAAAGAATGATTATGCTAATATACCTACTTACTTTTTTTAATTTAATTTATAATTCTGTATTATTAAATAATTTTTGTACCTATATTAATTCATGGCATTACTAATAATAAGAATCTATTGTAAAATGACATATCTAATGCAACGTTCATTGTTATTTAAACGCAAATAAATAATCTAATCTGATTCTGAATCTGTATTTATTTATTTATATTTGGTAAACAACAGCTATACAAATTTCTTTAACAACTAGAAACAAAACGGAAAGCCTATTAGAGGTTTTCACAGATAGAGATTATAAATTAGATAGACTTAATAAATTTATAATTATGCGAACACTGAATAATTAACCAAGTTATTACAAAACCAACAAAAAGTTAATACTATTTTAAGATTATTAAAAATATTACATTAAACCTACCTAAGTACTAAAGAAGTTAAGCACCGCCTTGCCCTCGGAATGGTTATAATGAATGGATCAATGACTATTAATTTAGAGAAACTAATAATTTAGAGAGTTATGTAGAGTCCTGAGTCAAGCGAGGGGTTAAACCCGCCCAAGACGAAGACAGGCTTTATCCTCGAGGTGCATAGTCTACATGTCAATCTTAATGCGAGACAAAAAAAAAATTGTTTAAAGGTTTGGTCAAAAAGCGGGCGTGGCGGGGCGTGACGTGCTCTTGGTAATGTAAATCAGATCATCACTTTTATTTTAAGATTCAAGTAGACGTCGAAAATAGGCGGAAACACTTAACAGTATGTCAATACACTCCAGACTGTGACACTGTTATAGTAGAATAGTAGATTATGCCGAGGGAGTAAAGCAGTGTCTTACGTAATGTGTGCCTCAAATTAATTACAGTACAGAACGCGGCGAGTAACATGAACTATGACCTTGAATGCGTAGAGAGGGACCTCGCGTAACCCATAGCAACGCGGGGCACAACAATCACACTCCCTTTAGTACAATCGCGCCTTTTTAAATTTTTTTTCTGTATGCTGTCTCCGTACTAAGAGTCTTCCTACAACTAACGTTCCAAATCCAAATCACTTTACGCCCATGGGAGTTTCATACAACATTACAGCCCCGGGGATGTAATGCCATGCTTTACGTTGATGTTGCGTGATATGTTATTGGACATTTTCTAGCAGGTGGTATGCAAAATATATTTTAAAATACCTTGTTAAGATAAACACAATATATATTTTTAAACAGTTTTCATTTAATAACGTTTCAATTGCGAAATGTTAGTATAAAACCAAAGTTTTATTATAGTCCTAGCCTTTGCAACTCTACTTTACAAATGAGTTCCGAAACACACATAATCTTTTGTTTCCTTTATAAATGGGCTGGTATGGTTGTACATTTGCTATTCCTCAAGTTATACTATTTAAAGTCAGCATTTAATCTTGCATTTTACTCTTAATCAGGACTCCTCCGTAAACAGAAGACACTAGGTTTCTTACATTTATGAAATTTCATCGTTTCTATTTCAGAAGACGTGAATGTACACTATCGAATAGAAATTGTCAATTATGCCGTGTATATTGTATTCACACTTCATTATTGTTACATTATCTTGAGTAATATAGGAACTCTACGTTTATTACTTGGCTCGAACACTAAAATGAGCTTTGGATGGGTTGCCGAGTTCTCGCTAGTTAAATATTTATAGTTTAATGTAACAATCGCTGTTTATTATTTCAAATACAAATGTTTCCAATTCTAATTATGAAGTGATGACAAATCGGAGATTATAAGGGTTCGTCATCAATCCGACAGTCGCTTGAGCGTTCCTAAAAAGAGTCTCAATCATCATAAGTTTTGCTCTTTAACCCTTTGCGTCCCGGAGAAGTAAATATACACCAGTTTCATTTATTATGTTTTAATTATCACGGTATCATCATCATCTTCTCAGCCGTAGGACGTCCACTGCTGAACATAGGTCTCCTCCATAATTTTCCAAAAGGACCGGTTGGAAGCGGCCTGCATCCAACGTCGTCCTGCGACATTTATCGCGGTATAGGAAGGATTAATGCCTAGAGTCCTACGAGCACACTGATGCGTGAGACACCAATTATTATAACCACACATCTATAGAAATCCCTATAAATCTGTGGGCAAAACCGTAATCTATTATCTTAACCGTAGAAATTCAAAGATTAAGGAGACTTAACTCAGCTTCTCAGACGTTGTTAACCGGTCCTCCTTTTCTACTCCGCTGTTAACCGCTCCCTTTCTATTATTTAGGATACTCAACGTTTTAAGACCCTACGTAATGATAAATGATAATTTTATCTACTGACTTCCAAAAAAAGGAGGAGGTACTCTATTCGACTGTATTTTTTAATATTTTTTTTTATATTTGTGACCTCATAACTTAAAGCTGGTCCCGTGTGGTCCCATTTAAATTTCATCAAATTCGGTCCAGTAGTTTTTGAGTTACACTCCAATAACTGATTTTTACCAAAGTTATAGAATGGAATTCGGTATTTATTTTTTAAATTGCACTTGTATAGTATTAATTTTTTAAAGCAATAACGCTTAGCGATAACCAAACACTGCAATTTTTAAAGAGAACAATTCACATCCTCGGTCGGGATACGAACCCGCGTCTTTCGACAATCTGTGTCAGATGCCGTGACCATCTAGGCCACCGAGGCTTGAGGTCCGAGCATCGAATTTTAAGTAATATCCAAAATGTATTACAAAAACCTTTGTAAATCGGTTCGACATACAATCGTTATAATCGTCGAAATTGAGTATTATACGTATACTTAATGTATTATTGAATAAGCGCTGAAAAAATTTCGATAAAATAAATATGGCACCATATTTAAAGTGTGACCTAACAAATAAACAATAATTATCAAAATCAATTCATAATTAGCAAAGCAATCGTGTAGGCAACAAACATACAAAAATGCATACAGTCGAATTGAGAATCTCTTCCTCAAAGTAGGTTCAAAAATATGAAATAGGCTTCAACTAAGTGAAGAATGAAGTCCCTACTATACGTGGAACTTAATATCTACGCCTGAGATCATAATATCGTCTTTTTTTCTTTTATTGGGTATAAGTGTTAATTCATCATCTGCGACCAACTTAGAACTATAGCCAACAAGCAAATAATCATCGAGTTTGCATGATCCAGTCTCGGAAATCTTAGAAATCCGGGAAAGTCGGAAGAAAACTATTTAAACCGCCTCACAAGTCAACTCGTATAAGCTTTTCATGCGCGCTTGGCCGGTAACATCGTCACAGGTTGTCAATGTCTTAGATACTAATAGCCGTATTTATAAATAAGCGAAAGTAATTACTTAAGCAACGATTTTAATTCTATAGACTATCAAAGAAGTTTTAGCGAGTAATAGTCACCATTTCCTTTGCTTATGCAATGAGAACGTCAACTTATCTTTCTTATTGCAAAAGTGAAGTTGTATAAAAAGTACATTCACAAAGTCTGAAATGTGAAGTATCTATTAGGCTGTACAAATTATAATCCTAAGGCGACAACCTAATACGAGTATAAAAAGATACATCCAATTTTGATAGGGTTATGTCATGCATTTACTTTAGTAAGTAACGTTGATTGCTCGGCTATTGAATAAGATTTTATGCTGAAGTATTCTATATGTGACGATATAGAATACTTCAACATAAAATAAAGTTCATTCTTACATATATCTTACATACAGTTCTTCATTGAGAAATTTCTTAGCAACAAGTAATTACTTGTTTATAAATATGGCTGTTAGTGGATATGAAATCTACATCTCGTGTTTGTTTCAAAGCTGCGGCCCTAGCACGCGGCGGAGAGTAATAGTCTTACCACCGTTTTTATCCACCTGTCAGTGGAATTAAATTGTCTTCTCTACCTTACAGAGCACGGCAACCGGGGAAAGAGATAAAATGTTTCCTTTTGACGTTTCTGGAGTAGTGGGACAGTATGTCCCGCTATTCCCACTATAGAGCACGGACTCGTAGAAACGTGGATATAAATTTTGAAAGTTTTATACACAAGAAGACAAGAGTCTTCGACCAATGTGTGTTACCAGTGATGACTTATGGCACTGAAACGTGGTCTCTTACTATGGGCCTCATAGATAAGCTCAAAGTCGCACAACGAGCTATGGAGACGGCTATGCTCGGGGTTTCTCTACGTGATCGAATCAGAAATGAGGAGATCCGTAGAAGAACGAAAGTCACCGACATAGCTCAGAAGATTAGCCAGTTGAAGTGGCAGTGGGCAGGGCACATAGCACGCAGAACAGATGGCCGATGGGCCCGAAAGGTTCTGGAGTGGAGACCACGGACCGGCAAGCGCAGCGTAGGTCGTCCACCGACACGGTGGACAGACGACCTGAGGAAGGTCGCAGGACGACGTTGGATGCAGGCCGCTTCCAACCGGTCCTTTTGGAAAATCATGGGGGAGGCTATGTTCAGCAGTGGACGTCCTACGGCTGAGATGATGATGATGATGATGATGCACAACTAAAGAGATATACTAATACGCATGTTTGACGGATTATTAAAATATTAAAGATATATGTGGCTTTTTTGTTAAATTTACCTTGAATGGGCCCTATGAAGTACAAAACCATAGAGAGAGCTACTCCCGCTGTCTATCCACGTGGATAAACTATCCTCTGGCGTTGCCGTGCTCGCAATGGAGATAAAAATGACACGATGGAAAGGATTTCTTTCCTCTCCACGAGGAAAAATAGTCCACTGCCCGAGCTAGCCATGCTGAGAAGCGTTCCGGATGAAACCGAAACAATTGTCAATCGGGAAAACAACGCGTACCAGTTCCACATGAATCCCGTTTTTAAATAAAATCACGTTAATTATAATTATGTAATTAACTTTTATCCTACAGAAACGTGCTATTTGAGCTATATACGAAATTGGTCCCCGTGAATCTTTGAGAAATTTATTTAAAGAAGTCAATATATTAACTTTGCCTTCCTTATTTGTTTTTGAAAATATAATGTATGTTCGTAAATATTTACATAAATATAAATTAAACAGTGGTCACTACACTTTAATAATAGAAATACAAATAGGATAGCTGTACCTAGTTTAAGACTTGCGAACACTAATAAGTAATTCCTGGGAAATTGTGTGCCTTTTTACAATAAAATCCAAAAACACATAACTGAGCTCACAAAGGGCAAATTCATGTTGACTGTAAAAAACGTTTTATTAAAAAAAGCTTATTATAAAGTCCGACGTTATATAGAAGATAAAGATGCTTGGAATACTCCACTTCTGGCAAGCTGTCACTCTGCCACCCATAAAATGTAATATTTGTAGTACCTAAGTAGAAACATTGTAAACATCTATATAAAAAGAATGGCCCCGAGTTTCTTGCCGCTTCTTCTCGGTATGCTCTATATATTTTGGAAGTAGAGGTAGAGTCTTTAAAGTACATTATAATGAAAATTGAAGTTCATAAGTGCGTCTTTGATGCCTAAATTGAGTAAATGTCTTTGACTTTGACTTTTACTTTTGACTTAAACAAAATTACAATTAACGTGATTGTCTTTTATTTTTCAAAATGTGGACGACTGCTACTAGCTTTTTGGGTATTTCCTATATTTTTTTGATTCATCAATATAATCAATCAAAATAAAAACTTAGCTTTCTATAAAATATTTTATTTAAAACCGTCCTTGTGCGAGTCGGACTCCCGCACAAAGGGTTTAAAGATTTATTTAAAATATTCTGTTTTTTAGAATTTGTTGTTACAGCGGCAACAGAAATACATCATCTGTGAAAATTTCAACTTGCTAGATATCACGGTTCATGAGATACACCTTGTGACAGACAGACGGACGGACGGACAACGGAGTCTTAGTAATAGGGTCCCCTTTTTACCCTTTGGGTATGGAACCCTAAAAAGGTATTAAGTGGTTACATGGTGGCAGTTGGCCACAAGTAGTGTGATAGTTCATACCTAGAATTAATACAAATACTACTTTTTGTTTTTATTTCATGTATAGTTCTCGAAGGGTCCCTTCGCATCAAATCACGGGTAGTAACTACTGAATACATAATTATAAACGTGCCCGTGATAAAATAAAAAAAAAATAAAGTAACTTTCATTCACGCCGCAATAAAATAACAAAACCTTATCGACTCGCTTCGCGATAGTGAACAATTAATTCGCGTCTCCAATAAATAACCGGGGCAGACATAAAGCGAGTGCCAATGCTTGACTGGGAATAGACACGGAAGCCGACAGTTTAGGCGTGAACGCACACAATCAGATGATTTCCGTTAGATTATTTCTATATATACCTTATACAAAGGGCATCCTATAGGGAACACTATGCTATAATATTGTGAGCTATTTGGGGTTGGCTGTTAAGCGTAGTTGGTAGCAAGCCTTTTGAGTCCTGGTTCCCGATTCGATCACCGGACAGTTCAAACATGTGTATGCATGAATATGTCTAGTTGATCTGTCTTTGAGTGCCTTTAATTTTTGTCATTAGGTTACCATGGTTTAAATCTGCCTACCATGTGTAGACAAAGCCTTTTTCTGAACTAGTCTGGGAGAAAAAGCGCAGAAGAACCTATGTAAAGCGCATACACATATATTGTTCCCACTGCTTCGAACATAGGCATCTTCTCAGGGAGTGTGAGCTCCCTCCACGATGCGGTCCCAGTGAGAATTTGCACGTCATATACTTACAGTTATCGAAGTTGTTAGACTCCCTGTCCTTCTCCGAAATAGCTAAACTAGTTAAGCGCTAAGTTGACAAAACCCCACCCAAGAAGTGTCTGCGGCAAGGTTCTCTTGACCTTGTAGACCCAAAAGTTGAACTGTTAAGACAAGACAAGCTTCACCAGCGCTTAATGCGATAAAACTGTTGATTTTCCCGCTCAGGATTAAAAGTTGTAGATTATGCTGCCAAATTAGGCTTAGCACTTAGAAAATTCTGAAAAACTTTGGCTATTGCTTGTTACTTGACGCGTAGTTTCGGATATATCACGATCCATAGGGTACTATCAGTCGAAAAAATCTTGGATACATAAGTTATCAATCACTAATTTCATACAAATCCGTTAAGCCGTATCACCGCCTAAATATGTAAACAAAAAACCGTGAACGCTCGTCCGAAGATCCTCACTCTATATGAGCCTTTACGGACGGAGTCACCCTTCGCCCAAAGTTGAAGTCCAATAAGAGAGAAAGAATAAAAGCTTTAATCCAAACCGATTTTGTTTTTAATAATAATAATTTCGAACCGAATATTTCTAATCGTGTGTGCTCGGGCTTAGTTATGTTACTACGGTGTAGTACGAGGCATGCTTAGTGCACACGATGGCACAGATGTGGCGATAGTCTGGCAACGGTACGTCTTGTCTGGGCGGCTTGTATATAAATATTTGAGACACGACGGTGAATCATAATTAGCGTTGTAGAAAGATACACAATTTGGACAATTTGTTCTGGTTCTGACTTTTTTTAGCGTTGCCCCTTAATATTTTTATAGTTTAAAACTAAACTAGAAAGTTTTTAAGCATTAAAATGTAACTTATTGCTTTTAACAAGACTTGGGCAAATGGTTAATATCTTACGAACACTTCATTAATTCATCATCATCACCATCTCAGCCGTAGGACGGCCACATAAGCCTCCCCCGAAAATTTCCAAAAGGACCGGTTGGAAGCGGCCTGCATCCAACGTCGTCCTGCGACCTTTATCAGGTCGTCTGTCCACCGTGTCGGTGGACGACCTACGCTGGCTTGCCGGTCCGTGGTCTCCATTCCAGAACCTTTCGGCCCCATCGGCTATCTGTTCTGCGTGCTATGTGCCCTGCCCACTGCCACTTTAACTGGCTAATCTTCTGGGCTATGTCGGTGACTTTCGTTCTTCTACGGATCTCCTCATTTCTGATTCGATCACGTAGAGAAACCCCGAGCATAGCCCTCTCCATAGCTCGTTGTGCGACTATGAGCTTATCTATGAGGCCCATAGTAAGAGACCACGTTTCAGTGCCATAAGTCATCACTGGTAGCACATTTATTGATCCGCACTGCATTAATTGATCTGCGGAAAATACATTGCACTGGTTATGATTTGAATTATAGACCAATAAATAACTTTTGCGAATTGATTTTGTAAGTAACAAAGATGGTTGAACAGTATCTGTTCAAGAATCATTATCTTACAGGAAAATCGCAAACTAAAATTGTAATACTAAGCGAAAATAATAGGAATAACGAGTCCGTACATATCTATTTATATAAAAACGAACCCCTATTTCTCCTGGTCACGCTATAACTTGAGGACGGATAGAACAACCTTGCAAATTTATTTTTGTTGTGCTAGTTATTGACAGGAGAAGGTTCTTCTTATAAAGAAAACCAAGAAAAGGGGAGGTTATGGCCAGGCCGTAGGCCGAGCCTACTACGCGAACGAAGTCGTGGGCAGTCGCTAGTAAGCACATAAAAGTCGACATATTGTCAAGTAACACTCGCGCAATCAAGATGAAAATAACGACGTTTTATTTATCAAAATCGGTTAAGCCGCTGAGCAGTTACGAGTGGACATAGGAACGGACATACGTACAGACCAAACCCCTCTTTTTAGGCTTCTTCGGATAAAAATAGCCTAGGTGTTGTTGTCATCTGTACATATGTCAAAATTTTCATTATCTTCATTCAAAATCTACTACTGAACGGATTTGCCGCTTTTCAGTCGTAGATTTTGGATTATAAAACAAACCTTAGCATAGTCATGTTCGATCATTATTGTACGAAGTGCTTAGTTCGAACCCAAGTCGAAAAAGTAAAAAAAAATATAAAAAGTATACCCACCCAGCTCGACCATGTACTGTCTTTTTTATGTAAAATACAAGTATTTTATGTATTTAAGAGACGGTAAATGCATGAGGCTCAACTAGTGTTAAGCGGTAACCTCTGCCTAGAACAGATTCTTTTCGTCATACGTGGCTAACTACACTGCGGCCGGTAATTTCGCCAGCAACCACACCCTTCAAACCAAAACGGTATTGCGAACATTATTGCTTCATTGTAGAAAAGGGTACAGCAGTACTTCCCCGGACGAACTCATTCACAAAAAGTTTACTGTTCTTTTAAATCATATATAATTATAGTATAATATATGTATGTTTTAGTATTCCACACCACTCTTGCATCGAAATGTACTACTATGGAGTGACAACTCCTCATTCTCGTTATACATAATATGTTTCAACACATAGCGTGCATGTTTCGGATTCCCTCAGAGACATCACTCGGTTAGTTCATTGGATGAATAATACAATGTTCGGTAGTCTACTGAGAGGGCGTGTGGAGAATATCTTTATATATTGTCGAGGTTATATTATAGTTTAGCTTTGGATAGTGAGGCATAGATTTTACAATCGAAATGAAATGAAATCGTTTATTCTGTTTAGACCTACGGTCTTACTTACAAATTGTCATATTACATTTATTATTTCTTAAATCGACAACCGGATCGGAACGCGACCAGGTCTGAGAAGATCCGGCAAGAAACTAAGCGGGCTTGTCCTTTTACATTTTATTTATCGCCAATTTCATAACGCAAGAGTTAATGTACTCGTATATCAAATGTTCATTTATGTTTAGCTCTAGTGTGTTGCCTTACATAAGAGACCAAAATAATGGTATCAGTAAGGCAAGTCACGCTACACTTTGACATGGTACTCGTAATACACGAGTAGGTAGATCCTGGAATGATCAGTCCCAGGCTGTTTTATCCTCCAAGTAATCCGAAATTTGTTAATGACCTCTTTGACAGAGTTTAGTTTTAATAGTAATTTTTTTACTTATTAATAGGCAAATCTCGGATAACATTGGGAAGTTGAGAATTATGAAACGTAAAGCATAACAGCTATTAACTGATAGGCTGCATTACCTCTGAGCTTTGAGAGAACCCTGCCTTCGAAGCGTGGGGTTCAAGGATCGATCCCTGACCAGGGGCAATTATTTGTGTGGTGATCAGAAATGTCTGTTCTCTTGGATGGTTTGATGTGTAAATGTTAGAATATTTTCTCTCTTCTTGAATTCAGATATTGATTTTAATTTGATTAAATGCTGTTTTATGAGTATCTACAAGTCTTTGATTGATTCGGTTAAAATAAATAAAAACAAATTATTAAGTTTTGAAGACAAAAAGGGACCCGATTTTTTAGAACCTATTAAATTACCTAGGCTTTTGTTAGCTTTCTAATTGTATGGATTTTAATTAGACGCGGATTAAAAAGTGTAGGTCTGTAAAGACAACACTTAAAGCAGTTTCAAAACAATAACATGTTTACAACTGTTACTTTTTAAATAATGAAGTAAAAATATCACGATGCTTCACTCCGTCGTTAATACCGCTTCTGTCGACAACTAAGTTATAGTGAGGCACTGAATCGGGGCATGTTAAATTATAAGCACCTAATGTATTAGAGTCATAATCATAAAATGTTTACATTAAAATACATTCGTTGTTATTTTATATTACTCACTCAATAATCGTGACATTTTTATAGAATAAGTTTTAAAGAAAAGAGTATAAGACTCTTATACATAAAAATCAAAATATGATTTCTAACTTGGCAGAAGTTTTAACAGACATCTCAGGTCCATTAAACCCTATCCGAAAGAGGGTCCTCCCTCAGTTTGCATAGAAGTCTTTGGTCCTCTCTAGATCAATTCAGCGATATGACGTCATAAATTCAATAAGCGCCCAGAAACCATTTTCAAGCTTATCAGGGATCTAAGATGACTATCTATTATATTATTTTAGAATACTACTCGTCTGCTGAGGTATGAGTCAAGGTAGAACATCCCACGTTTTGAATAAAATATGATAGGCTTAATATAAAAATAATTTCTTTTACAACAGAAAACTGTCACCCAGTCTACCAGTGACCATGTTCACGAAAAGTGTTCGAAACATCGGGATAAAATAATATAAAATTTATATAATTATGTCCGATTTAATCCGTTTAAAGTTGTTTAATTTCAATGTATAATATTCGCGATAGCCCATAAGAAAACCTTTGAATATCCCAATTAAAACATGTCCAAATAAGATTTTGAACACTATATATAACAGTTAATATTAAGTGCGACACATGCACTTTAGTGAACAAATTAGGTGAGCCATTCATAATTTAAAAAATCTTTAAAAAAGTCCACGAGGTGCTTCGGTAGCGTATGCAATTGTAAAAAAGGTGTTCTCTTGTAAACAGTGGAGTCGAGCTGAAGTTGCAATGGATTCCTTCACATATAGGGTTAAGGGGTAATGAGGAGGTTGATATGTTAGCAAATTAAGCTGGTACTATAGGTGTAGAAACTTATATCAAAACGGAATACACTGAGATCCTAATTAAATATAGATACAAAATTAATGGGAAATGGAAACAAACAATTAATGAGACATCACTGACGAAAGGCATTTTGTATAGGACTATACAATATGAACCTCCTCGTATACCCTGGTTTGCAAGTAGCAAGCTA
This sequence comes from Selenia dentaria, assembly GCA_917880725.1. Taxonomy (NCBI): domain Eukaryota; kingdom Metazoa; phylum Arthropoda; class Insecta; order Lepidoptera; family Geometridae; genus Selenia; species Selenia dentaria. The sequence continues at coordinate 6,712,289 of OU862882.1, read as the reverse complement.
CGAAGATGTTATATTGTAATGGCTCATAGGTTGAGGTCTGGATATGTCCCACTAAATAAATTTAATCACCTTATGAGAGTGGCGGATTCACCTAATTGTGAGACATGTGGAACCATTGTAGACGTCCAGCACCTTCTAGTGGAATGTGTACGGACCCAACAGATGAGATCAAGAATGATAAATCAATACGGGCTTAATCCAGTTGATGTGGGGGTGCTGCAGAGTGTCTTAGCCAATCAATGGATCGGCTGGAGCACTCTGTGACATGATCTATCAAATAATACAAAGTTAGCGTGATAAAATGATAGTCATCACGGTTCTGACATGGTCGCAAAGCACCAAAAGTCCCTTATAAATAAAGATAATAATAATAATAAAAAACCTTATCCTACAATACACTACAATAAAATAAATATGTGATCCGCTTTTACCAAATATTCACAAATAAACGTAAATATACTCTTAAATTAGGGTAGTACAAAAGGCGGTCCAACTTTTGATGCAGGTGCGCATATAGTGTTAATCGCTAATCGGACATATATTTATTTTATCGAAATAATTATTTTCCACTCCAAATGAAAGAATAATGAAAGTCTGAACACACAAAAAACGTTCACTCATATTCGGACCTTTTTGTCCTGAGCCCTATAGCAGATGAATCTTACGTCGACAAATGATCACATATTTAACTTCTACCAAGACGCACGACTTTTCGACGACATATTATATGAAAAGAAGAGGTGAATGTTTATTTCTGTCATTCCAGCTATGCCGTGTGAACATAGAATGAAGAAAAGTTAAGCATTCAGTCGAGTGAACATTCACCTTAAATAGCCAGTTTTAAGTCTTAAAGATCCCACGATATACTTGTATTTGTAGCCGTATTGATCGGTATTCACGGAATATATACCTGTATAAGAATAAAGACAATCTACCTTTCTACGATTCTGTGTTACTAGCGTATTTGATAGACCCTACGTTTCAATTTAGTCTCAAGAAACCATTTTGAAGGTTCCTCTGGATTATTTTCTATGTCTAATATTCTCTCTAAAATATTACATCGCTACCAAGATAATTTTGCAAGATATTTTAAGCTACAATTGTCGTTTAAATGATATATACTTAATGTACTCATTATTAAACTTTGGCAAATTCAGCGCTAACAGAAAAAAAACTAAAGTTAACTAAATTAGAGATCTAATGTTTTTGTTGAATTATTTAGTTTTGCCTTATGAGAGGCTCGAGGGACCCCGAGTTGCCTTCGTCGGAGATGAATACTTCTTAAAATATTAATCACTAGTTGGACCCCGCGGTTACACCTGCCCTGCATGGTGATGGATGATGATAATGTAAATTGTGTTAATTTGTTGTTGTGAATGTGTTAACCAGCGCCTCATCTACCTCCATACCAAATTTCGTCAAAATTCGTCTAGTCGTGAAGAAGTGTGATTATTGAATATAGCCTTTACGATTTGCGTTGACACAGAAAACGAAACGGCGAGATATTTGGAAAATAATAAAGTCTATCGGAAATTACGGAGGGTAACATATTTCTATGGGAAATATGGTAAGATTATAAATATTTCATTATGTACTTCTTGCTGTTATTAAAAGCAGTGCGAAATATGTGTAATTGTGTATATCATCGTAAATACCAAAGTACAAACTGTAACGCGAGTACAATAACTTGGTAACAACTTTCAAGGGAACCGTCAAAAGTTTCCAACAGAAAACAGGATTAATTTCATCTCTCCAGATTAGCGTAGGTAACTTAAAACTTTGTAATTGCAATTATCAGGCGGAAATAAAACCCGAATTTTGTTACTGAGAAAATTTAGACATTTAACTCATAATTAAGTTAGACAAAGAATAAATATCATAATAAAACACATTAAGTACTTGCGGTGCGAAATATGAAGATAATGCTTCCTACAATTAATTTAATCTTTTATATCAACTGAAGATTGTCTTTTGCAAATGATGTAAAAACTTTGGGCAGCCGTGCGATTATCTAAGAGCAAACATCGTTGCATCTTTGAGAACATCCGTGAAACAAATGACGAGATGACAAGAAACGTAGGAATAACAACCTTATGTACAAGAGCGATATCTGATGAAGTATTTGACATCGGTGTGCTCGTCAACGAGCTCGTCGACGAATCATTAGAGAATCGCACGGCAGGGCGTAGACAGTGAATTAGTGTGACTCTGCGAAACAACACTCACTCGTGTCGTGGAAACCGAACTGGAAACAGTCCTGGAAGTAGACTCTGGGATCACCAGGCATTTTAATCACCAATTACTTGAAGATCAGTTGATATGGATCAATTGCGTATTGGACTAGTACGTAGTTCTTGCGAGATTATATAGTATATATATATATATATATACATATTATAGATAGATAGTATTTTCGCCGAATGCGTCGTTCTTGCGCGATGTAAGTACTACACGTTTTAATGTTATTTTGACGGTTTAACTTACGCGGTAGGTATAGTCGAATATCTCGTCCGGTTTCGTGACCGTCCGGGCCACTTCTTCATGGAGTACTTGCGCACCCGGCTGCGTTCGCGCTAGTACTGAATTAGTACTGAAGTAGTTAAAGAATGACAGAAAGTCAATGCTAAAAACGAGATTTAGTGATGATACTCAAAAGATGAACTCTCATTTAAAAGTTCTACGTCTGGTGCAACATGTCAAAGGCATGTCTGGTTTAAGACATGCAGATGTCGATATATTACATTTTTGATTTAGTATAGCGTCGTAGCAAACTTTCCCCATTTATTGGAAAAGTAGAAATAAAATATATTGAATAGTAGAACACCCACACCAAGTTTCGTCAATATTGGTTGAAAAATGCGACCTGTACAGGAGGACCAACACACAACCTAAACACAACATACGTTCACATGAAAGTCAATTTGGCCAGTTAACGCAAGTTGACGCTTCGTTTGCTAGGCTCGGTCAATTATAGGACAATTGCCGATATTTTTTTCATAACCGTTTGTGTCTTTCGTTATGACCTCACTACTCTTACCATTTGATCATTATTAGGTGTTAAACAACAGCTTAACCACATTTCAGGGTCCATCTCAAAATGTGCTACGGTAAATTTATGATAAAAGTCTCCCAAATACGGTGTTAGCAACTGAAAATTAAAAGAAAATGTAATCCACGTCTTCAAACACAAATGCTGTCGTTACCTCAAGATTTAATATAATTTATTTATTTTAAAAATTTACAAGTACCATTACAGTAACTTAATACGAATGCGATACAGTAAAAAAAACAAATTAAATCATTAAAAAAAGATATATTGTTATTACTAGAAACCCCAAGAACGTAGAGATGCCCAAGGGAGATATAAGACAGAGAGCCGTCACGCTGTCAAGCGTTCACGCGGTCAGTTTTGCGATCGGTGTGTTGTATTACATAGATATACCCAGACAGGAAGCGTTCTGACCGCATCGGTCAACTGTGGGTAGGCTGTGGTGTATATCTATGTAACGTAATACAACACAACGAACCCAAAACTGACCGCGTGATCGCTTGAACGCGTGACCACTCTCTCTCTGGTAGCATTAAACTAGATACATATAGAATATATATATATATAGAACATTAAATTGATCCTATGAACACATTAAAATAAATACAAATTTCAAATGCATTTCGAAAATTTCAGGAGCCTTATTTTATATAGCTTCCGATATCGTTAAATATAAAGCGTTGTCTATCCTCATCGAGATGTCTTGTTTAATAAACCGTCGCGTAATATTTATTTCAAAAGGGGTATTTCGTTCGTTCGTTTCAGTCTTCATTATACTTTGACTCACTCAATAGCATATTGTAGCACCATTTCTGGAAGATTTTATTTGCATCTATTTGAATGAAAGATAACTTTTATCTCGCCATTGTTTTCGTTTTATGCCATGAATTTTAATGGAACGCGACAACATTGACACCTTGCTTAATGTGTCTCCTTTAGTCTTGGTTACTGAAACATGACTTGTGTATATTCGTTTAATAATGTAAACACATTAAGTTGCTAGATATTGTGTCTATTCTATTGTTTTCGCTGAACTTTCCAAGAAGTTCTGTGTATGAGTAACATTAAGAATACCGGCACTTTAAATATTTTATTCATAGTTTTTGCAAAAAGCAATATGTTAAAGCACTCGCCTATTTATCGGTTATATGAAGCATATAATCTAAATCAATCACGGCCTTATTAATAAACTAGTAGTAAACCCGGAGTAGTTAAAACATCTATCTGTCAATTTTTCGCTTGCTGTAAATGTCACGCGTGAAAGCAAGACAAAGCATGTTACGCCTAATCTATGTTTACGCAACGTTTATTAATAAAGGCCTCAATGTTTAAGTATATATACTAATCAATGCAGTCTGAATTAAAATAAAATACAAGTCATAAATCAGGCATTATGCTAATTATTACGGCAACATACTCCTCACTTTTTCATTTCACAGTGAATTCATCAATCATTTACGGTTGTGAAATATCTACTAATCATTGTTACATTATTTAAACATTTTCCGATAGGTGGCGTCCACAAATGTGAAAAAATACCTCCATTCACTAGTTATGTATTTCTTAATTTTATTCTTTAACAGGATCTTTACGTTTTTACGGAGATGTTCTCTAAACTTTACAGCTGACCTACTTATTAAGAAGAAAACTTAAGCTACTGATAGATTTTGCTTAAAACTAAAATGAGTCCATATATTTTTTTTACTAATATTGTTATTATATATAAATTTCTTAATTATTAGTACATTATTCTACATTATTTATTTTACTTTTAATAACTTAATACAATTCTAGCGCTACATTCTTATTCCTAATTTACAATATCTAGAACTAAAGAGCAGAGATGAGTTTAGTGTCATGTCATAATCTATCTATCTATATAATTATATAAAAATGAACCCCTATTCCTCCTGGTCATGCTATAACTTGAGAACGGCTTTACCGATTTCATTCATATTTTTAAAATGTTTTCTAGTCGTAGAAGGTTCTTACATTAAGAAAAAATAAGAAAAGATGGGAGGTTAAGGCGAGGCCGTAGGTCGAGCCAACTACGCGAACGAATTCGCGGACAATCGCTAGTATTAAATAATAACTCATTATATATGTGAATTGTTGTTTCTGCATACAAATACGTCCATATTATTTTATGCATCATACAAGGTTATAATTTATTACATACGTCCGTAGCGCGTAGCTAATCCCTACGGTACTGTTTTCGTAGAAGAGCTACAAGTTATTTTCGTAGAGCCTCTACGGAGTTGACTATATAATACAGTGATAGTAAAAACGAAACATTATTATTTTTAGCATGTAAAGTACTTAAATTTTTAGTCTATTTACGTATTGACAATATTCCTCTATAACCTACTCGTATACAGGTTTTTTGGTAGAGGGACCGACATACCAAATGAGCGTGTTCATTTTTTGTGAATTTTCCCTTTTTCTCCGTAATCGTACCTATTTACCACCATAACATTTGTAAAATCTGTTTTAGACAGGATGTTTTTAGTTAAATTTGGTCTCTATACACCTTCAGGCCAAGCAAAGCAAAATTGAATACCTGGATTAAATTATTTTGAGTGTTTAATTTATACAGTTCTTTCTACAAGCTATTATGTACTATAGGTCCACCGAGTATTACATCGTTGCTTAAGTTAATACTTCCATACCGATACGATAAACTGTACTTATTAAGTTACAACATTATTTATAACTAATCTAAGTAATTTGTAACCAATCAACTTCCTGTAATTAATCACAATTACTGAAAAACTATTTCTTTTTGAGGTAGAACATTTGACACATACGACAGTTTATCTATTTTTAAGACTAACCTAAAACTCAGTCCCGACCTTTCCTCAACTCAAATGTTTACTTTTTTCTTCATTCTGCGAATTCTTCAAAGCTACTTAAAGAATCTTCGAAGCAAACGATTTGCTCCTTTATACCTTTTATTGGTACTTTTATGGTTTATTTATTGATGTCTTTATAGCTTGTTATCTTCTTTTAAAAGTTTTATATACGATGATATCTTGGAATTTGTTTATTAATAAAAACTTTTTGCTGAAGTGATTTATCGAATGTTCGTGATGTTAAGGTTAATTCTATTGGATTATCTTGTAACGTAACTTCATAACATTGTACAACTTACAGGGATCGAAAATAGTCAGTAAAGTCAGTAGAAGTCGGTTTTTTTACTCAGATCAGTAAATGTCAGTTTTGAAGAGAAATAGTCAGTAAAGTCAGTATTTCATAGCCACGCTTTCATAAAAGTGGCAGTTTTTGTATATTAAATGAAGTGTTGAAGTTGTGTTGTGTTGTGTGTGAAGAATATAAAGTAAAGTCTCATTTTACTGAGGGTTTTTGGGAAGCCTCTCTTTAATCATACAATATTTTTGACTCTCTTTAAATAAGAAGCCAACCATTGTATAATATTTTTCTTACTTACAACCATGGTGTATGTTTAAGAGAATTACTAGCAGACATACCTAATTAAAACTACTTAAATGAAGACGCAATACTGTGTTCCGGTTTGATGGGTACGGTTGTATAAAGCTATATGCGACTCAGCACTATGTTTCTAATGACTTGCCTGACAAGACAAGTCAGCGCAAGCAGATAGCGTAACCTCTTATCTTTTTATTGTGCTTGATTTTTTAGAAATGTATTATTTGATGCCACGTATGCGTTTGGGATGACAGCAATTAGTTTCAACTTGAAATCAACTTAGGGTGCATCGGAACTCATTATTCACATCTCGCAACTTGAGTGTTGTTGTGTTGTGACTTTCTGTCATTAATCCCTTTTTTACGTTATTATCCTTCTTTGATTTTTTGTATGTGATTTTGTAGTTTATCATGAATAAATCTACGTGTAAACTTTCCTACTACTATATATCATGACCAAATCTAAATAGGTACGATAGTGCTGTCAACAGAGGACCTAGTTGCGAGAACAGAATACAACGGGAAGTTATATTCTGAAATCTAATAGGTTAATTTTATTTTTCTCATAAATGGTATGTAATGTTGCCATAACATCACTAAAAAGTATCCAAAAAGTGAACTCTACTGGATTCACAACTGTCCAGTAAGAAGCGATATTTTTAATTTGGAATCTCCTACTGTCTAGTAAGTAAGTATGTAATTTACTTACTGGACAGTAGGTCATCCTCTTTAGGTCTAGGTACTTAGAAAAAAACATAGTACCAGACACAGATTACAGATTAGCCAATGTAACATGGTTGCGTTTGTACTGCACAGATAATCCCAAAAAATTATTTCAAGCGAATCTGATTCAGCAAAATAGATGGCACTCCTCCTGATTTAAAAGCTGAGGCCAAGTTAGCAAATACTTTCTTTCATTTTTGAGAAAAGCATTATACAAGCCTCAACCAGTAAGAAAGCCATTATGGCCTCGTATATAACTCATACTTGGCCAGGAAGGCTTACTTACTGGATTCTGCAGTAATGTACTATTACTAGCGATATAATTACGTCAGAATCACACCGTTTAAGTCATCGTACAATGGACACTCAGGACCCTGATATAATAATCTCATAAAAATTATTAAGCAAGGAAACTAATTTTGCATTTCGTAATGAAATTTCATCAAAATTTAATACAGGTATACAAAACCACAATTGGCTGTAAAATACTCTCGAGGGTGGTGAAGATGGCCGCGTGCCAAGTGGCCATACGAAGCCTCGCCGGTTGTTTTGCGTAAACTACTAAAATTGGATATTTATGTAGAATTAACTAATTTACTGTCGAGATTGAATACGAAGACAGCCTGACAGCTAGACTGTTTAAACCCTAACTAACTCAGCATATTTTTCACAGAATATGATCAGTGTTATGATACAGCGATAAATACATAGCTACACGTTATCTACACCTTACGAACATGCTGTTTAAGTTTTATAACATAAGATTAGTCTAATAGTTGTTATTTTTGCAAAAAAACATATATTTTTTTAAATTCTTGTAAGTACTGGACTTTATTCTTTATTCTTTATTCGTTGTTTTTTACTTCAAAATGAAAAGAGTATGCTATTACTATATAATCAAATTTCAACTCTTTTGACTTGATCATGCCGATTGGATCAAGCCGATTTGAGCGTGAATGGCGGTCGACTATCGTCAGTATAGTAGAGTCAAGATTTTGCGTCTCATAGCAGTGTCTTGCTTTGTAATAGTGGAGTCACTAATCATTCAAGTTTCTTCATTCATTCGTAAATAATTACGATAATATTTTGGAGTAATCCTCAATTATTATATTAAATTTGTATGAGTAAACTGAATTCTTTTCATTTACCAATGTTTGTACCACTTTGCACGGTCTTTCCTTTTTTTTCTTTTTAATCACGAGTAAAATGCCCAAAATGGCTAAAACATCTTTGTTTGTCTCTGGTGACACCATGGCTTCAACTGAACGTCGCTGCCGATTTGACAGTTTAAACTAATCGTGTGTGGTGTATATGGACGAACTGCCGATTGGATCAAGGCTGCAGCATTATTCCGATTGGACGATAGGAAGGATGGTGTATGGCATGCTTAAGGTCTCTGATATGAAAAACTGTTATCCAAAGCCAACTAGGATCTAGCGAGAGCATAACGAGCTCTCAGAAGCACATGAAGGGCATTGTAAACATTCTTAATATCTAAATAAATATATTTTAATTCTATGTTGAACATGGTCTCACATACTATCAGTGACTGCAGTTACGGCTGTTTTACACCTAATTGAACATTTAGAAGTAATATTACAAGCTGTTGTAAGTCTAGGTAATGCATCCGCCTGGTTTAATATGCAATTAAATGGTTTTTTACGGACGGACTGATGATATGGGAATTTCATTACCATTTTAAACGTTATCAGTTCCGTCCCGGAGTTTTATATAGTCGTCAATAATTTGATTGCAAGACACATTGTTTGTACAATGTTAACTGAAAAACAATGTAATAAAGTTTTCTCATCCCAGTGTGATTGGTTTCATTTTGAATTGTAACCGCTGCAATATTTAAACGTTAGGTGCATAGTAAAGGTTTGTTCACAGTCGTTCTTGGCATTTTACTATAGATTTGTATTATGCCAGTAACCGTAAGCTGGCATGACTATTGCGTGATCTGTGGTTTTGAATTCTTCGTAAGGAGTAAGTGCTGCAAATCATATAGAATGACAAATGTATGGGAACTTACCGTATTTATGTATGGTACGACACACACGCAACAGTGAAATAAGTCATCAACTGTTTTGTATACAGACATGCGATATTCTTGTTTCGTTGTCCTCCGAGTTGGTGCGTGCTGCGTTTATCTATACATAGGTGTCGATTCAGCAAGCGTTCTCTTAAATAAAAATCTCTAAATTATGGCAGTATTTATTTTGTTTAGACTAAAATCCAAATTAGTATAACACTTTCGATTGACAGCACTTAAATTAGATATTTCTCTTCAAATGTGGGCATATTTTAGACAGTTTAGTCATCATGTAACTTGGTGCTGGCTAAACTAACCTAAAATTAACACAGAATTGAATAGAATAATCATATTTTTAGAAGTGTCATTCTAAGTGTTAAATGATTTTGGATTTTATTATTACCAGAATTAGGACCACCATAATACATTTTTAATTCGGTAGTTTAGTTTAGTTTTTTTGAACTAGTGAATCGCTTAAACATTATATTTAATTTGTTCTTCATTAACGCAGAGAGAGAACGCCTATACCACTGAGGTTAAACTTCAAATTTAGCTACTAATTTCTTTAAGGAACAATTTATGGCAAATTTTTTTTTTTTTAATATGGAACCGACCTCAACACTAAAAAGTATGAAATAATTTGTTAAATTCAGTACTATTTTAGTTAAAAAAGACCTATTATCACAATAGTGTGCTTATGGTACCGACTTCGAAAAGTTATTTCACACTTTTTAGTGTTAAGTTAGTTAAGTTTTTGGTAAAAAACATTTGATTCTTTTTAGTGACCCTTGCTATGACTTACGGGACCGATTGTTATTCAATAAAGATATTATCAATAAAGGCAATAAAGATATTATCAATATAGGCGAATCACTTTTCAGTTATTGGAGTATAAGTCAAAAACCCCTTGACCGAATTTGATAAAATTTAACGAGGCCACCTGGGAAGTATATACACTTTTTAATAAAATCAGAATTTTGAGAATCGGTCACAAACGGGGGAGACATCGGTGAAGATACATAAAAAAAATATACATACAGTAACCTCCTTCTTTTTTTGAGCCTGTTAACAAGCAGGTGAAGCGAGTGAAGACGCTGGTGGGTCAGCGGATTAGGTGACGCGTCTACTTATGTTGTAATGCTTATATTATAATTAGCTTTTCTATCTCACTGATGTGTAAGAATGAACAGGATATATTAATGTTATTTTTTGTTGACTATACCTACAGCGTAAGTTAAACCGTCAAAATAACATCAAAATGTGTTATACTTACGGAAGTTTCAATCAGGTTATGGACAGGATAGCATACAATATTATTATCTAGAGCTATCTATTTATTTTGCTTGAAATATGATGTGATGTTGTGCACGTTGCGCACATCGTGACCACGAGTGAGCTAATGGAAAGACGTCTCGATACGAACGTCTGTAAGCACGTTTTATTGCTTTTATTATTATTTTGGACTACAAAGTTTCACGTCAAAACGAACTGTTGCTTATTAGATGGTTTAAAGTGCTAGTACTTTGGATACTTTTATTTCAGGAGAACTGTTTCTATGGGGTACTAACTAATAATGCAGGCATAACAGAAGCCGTTATATTATTAATGTCAATTTTCCAAATAAAAATAAAAGCAAAAAAAAATAATTGAATGTGGATGGATATATATTGCCGCTCACATGGGTTCTTGTACGGGAATTAGGACCGAGGATTGTTTTATTGGTGATAGTGCCAAGCTGTAACCCCACAGCCGAATGGGCCGGCACGACCGGGGAAGTACCACACTCCCACATAACACCGACGTGAAGTAACATAGCTTGCTATTGCGTTTCGTCGGTTTGTGGGAGGTTCCGGAGGCCCGATTCCCCCCTCCCCATTCCCCTCTCTTTCCCCCTCCCCGTCCACCCTCACACCTTTTAACTCTTCCTTCCTATCATTCTTCCTCAAAGGTCAGCAAAGCATCCTCGAGACCTCTGGTATTGCGGATGTCCGTGGGCGACGGTATCACATACCATCAGGTGAGCCGCTTGTTCGTTTGCCAACCTATCCCATAAAAAAGAGGATATTTTATCCCATTTACGGAGCAAGTTAACCTAATGAAGCGCGATACTATAAAATTTTCACACGGGCACTGCAGGCTGAAGCTGTGAAATTATGCGTTTTCTGTTCAAATTTTCTGTTCAAAAAAAAACTGTTCAATCGTTACCAATTAGACAACGTTTTAACAGGAACATCTTTCAGAACAGATTCATTAAAGTACCTCACTCCTCCAGGTCCAAAACTAGTCCACTTTAGAACACCACTAAAGTTACAAATCGTAATCTAGTTTGCTAATGCTTTATCTTGTTACAAATCTACAAGTACCCCACAAAACTATCTGGACACATCTTGACAAAGGTATAATCTAGATTTGTGCCACACGACCCTCTCGAGACGTACACCGTCTAGATTCACTACCTAGATACCTACTCTACGTATAAAAATGATATCCAGGTGGTTGTAGACAAACATGAGTGTTATTAGATAGTTCTTATTGGCAATAAGTTGGATTGAATCGAAGTTACCAAAAATGTATAGAGAAACATGGTAGAAACGTAGGTCAATCCTCGGATTAATTCGTCAAATGCTTGGTTAGTTTGAGTAAGTATTATTTTTTGAACAACATTAATTGGTTTCCTATTTATATGCATACATTTTTACGTCATAATTTAAATTGGCGTAGCTTTGCTTATCCTTATAATAGTTACGCACAATATTCATTTGGCATAACTTTTGGCACAATTTTCAAATAACAACTATTATAACTATAATAATTGCCAAGCATACTATTTAAAAGACTAAATTTACTTACGTATAATGGTATTTAAATATGGGGAAAAATTTAATCAAATACTTTTCGTATATAAACATGTTGGTGGCTTAGGGGCCACCCCTAAAGGCTACTTTGCTGCGATATATCCTTAACGAGGTAAAGGTTAGCCTATTCTGGCGATTCACCGGCACGCTCGTTACGCTCGCTCGGCTCGCGCGTTGTGTGGTCACCATTCAATCTAACGATCCTACTCGCTTCACTCGTCGTCGCATCGATCGTGTTCTGACGTGATACTCTGCTAAGTTCTGTGGGTGTCATTCTTGTCGAAGCAAAGACTTGTCGTACTTCGTTTTTTTTTAAGTAAGCGATGTCGAAGTATTGAACTTGTCAAAATTCAGAGGTACACCGCATTTTATGCCTAATAACTATTAGACGAATAAACAATATGCCTTATACATATACTAATATATATCTATACGAGTACAAATTAAAGTAAGGGCCAACACCATTAGCCTAAACCATATTTATGCTAATAGTATGCCAAAAAACAATTAAGTATGTGAAAATATTATTATGATAAAAAATATGCGTCATGCCATATTAAATTAGGATAAAAATAAAGATAAAAAAGAGATCCCGCAGTAATGCAAGGCGAGGAGAAGACAAATTCAATTTTTGGTGTTACAGTTATTTTTGCATTACTAGTTGTACTACTGTTGCTTCTTTGGCACATAGAGGTTTTCTCTATGGTTTGGCGACACATGAGCACGGTTATCTATAGTTGGATTCAAATTCCGGACTGGTGCCTCTATGGGCTACTGGTGATGTCGTTTCTGTGTCGAGAACATTTTTCTAACGAAATTGTAGCTAATGCACATTTTGGTATCATACAGATAGAAACGTACAAAACATTGCTTATTTTCACGCTACAAGTCACCAACCATATATATTTTACTGTGTCTCGGGACAGAGTGCTTACTTAAATCACAAAATACTGTGCAATCGTGGGTTGCTTTTGTATTGTTCAAGCCGAACAATTTTGTAAATTAGCATTGCAGTACCCAAATACTGCAAGAATAATTTACAAAATATGGCACCTGCGTGGGTCGGATGCGAGCCAAAACATTTTCTGGTTGTTTTAACTCTTCATAATCCGTAGAAAATACCACAGTATATTTTAGTGGTCATTTAAAATTCGGATGCGGATATACAATGGACCGAAAAGAAAGCGGTTCATATGTGAAAAATTATTGTATTAAATAAGAAAGACCAAACCCTCTATAAATTAATAAAGATTTAAAAAAAAAAAAATAAGAAAACTTTTTAATTCCTATTTTTAAAGTGGCAAGTTTTCACTAGATTACGAAAAATGTGCTACGGTGTTAATAACACCCGGTGTATCTATGGAATACAAAGCCACAAATTTAAATTGAATTGATGCCCCTCAGGGATCAAATTTCGTAATTTTTTCAATTTTTTTCATAGTTATTCTGCTATTCGAGACGGAGACAAATACAACAATTTAAAAACCATAGAAATCGGTCCAGCCGTTCTCGAGTTATAAGTGTTCGAGCAAACCCGACTTTGTTTTATACCTATATATAGGTAATAGGTACATAAGTAGTATCTGATTGTTTGGTAAAATATTTTAGTATTATAATCAATGATTATCCACAGGCTTATATCTAACTGTTATGCTCGCGTAGTATAATGGTTATAAGTACACCATGTTATAATACGTTTAGAAAAAACAAATCTCTTCTTACCTTCATTTTAAATCTCAAGCTATGAAACTATTTTTTTATATAACATCAACCCCTTATTACATATATGTTGATGAATTTACTAAATTATATTAAGTCGCTATGCAGACGACGGGGCGGGGCGGGCGGTCAATTTTGCCGCGAACGATAGCGCAAAGGGAATCCAATACTACCAACGCACACGAAGGGCAAAAAGGCCGCGCCGCGCCGCGCCGCGAGTGCCAGCCGGACACTGGCGGTCTTTATTGCTTCGCGGTCAAAAAGACCGCCCCGCCCCGTCATCTCCAAAGCGCCTTAGGACCCATATTTTGAGCTAATCTGCCCACGCAATAAGATTTTAGATATTTAACACTAACTTTAACAACCTTTTCACTCTTTACTTTTTAAGCAAATTTTCGAGTTAGTACCCCAGTTTAGGATCTGAGTTGATTATTATCAAGACTTGTTCTTATATACTCGTATTTAACGCTTACGCACTCGCAGACTAATACCCTCGACTATAATTATCTGTGTGAAGTTTATTTAATTAAGTCGGTAGCAATTCACTTGATCAAAAAAAAACTAAACTAAACATCCGAACTAGAAATGTATTTATTTATTCTGTTAACAATAAATCCAAAAACATTCACACAACATCACAAAACAACACTTAGAATGACACTTCTAAAAATAGGATTATTCCATTCAATTTTGGGTTATTTTAGGTTAGTTTAGCGAGCACCGAGTAAACTGTCTAAAATATGCCCACAATTGAAGATAAATATCTAATTTTAGTGTTGTCATTCGAAAGTGTTATACTAATTTGGATTTTAGCCTAAACAAAATAAGTACTGCCATAATTTAGAGATTTTTAGTTAAGAGAATGCTTACAGAATCGACACCAGTATCTTATTACATAATTATAATGTTAGTACTCAAAATATACGACTCTATCTTACATTAGGTTTTATTAAGAAATATACGATAAACGCTTGCATGGAATCCATAATCCATAAATTTTAATATATATTAACGCCAAACCGTTGCAATTTTTTTAATAAATTTCTATTTACGAGTACGTATTTGATTAAACTAAAAACTAAAAAATAATTAAACTAAAAAAAAATACGTTTAGTAACAACAAGTAATAACGTATAGTTAGCATTACTAGAAAACCTTTTCGATTTACAACGACTTCTCGTGATTTCGCATGCCATTTCATACAGTTTATGAAACTTACCCGTAGAAGTTGCTTTTTATGAGGTCACTACTTCAAGTAATAACCTGCGGCGGACTGCCCCGCTAACTTTTCTTCTTCTGTATTATATTAAAGTTGATGTAGAAGCGTTGGTGCTTTATTGATTATATATAAGTGTTCCTTAATGTTTGAATTGTTATATGAGTTTTTTGTTTTGACAAGAAGTTTATTATTTGACCAACATAGTATCAATAAGTAATCAGAATCGTCCATCAACCAAACTTTCTGATATAATTTTAATTTACTTATTTTTTATTGAATATTATTAATAAGGCTCATCAATGTATTGTAGTTCATGGAAATAAACATTTATTATTATTATTAAACTTAAATGTAAAATTCATATTTGTTAATGGCAAGTGATGGTCATCAATTACTTCATAGTCTCGGTAAACAAGATTGTTTCCTGACTTTGTGACTTAAGGTACAAAACCTCTCACAAAATTGTGAAATAGTTTCATAATTTGATTCCAAATTCGTGTTTATATAGCTAGCTATACTAGCTGAGCCGCCAGCTGCACCCGGTCTATGTATGGAATGCAAAGCCACAGATATAAATTGAATTTATCCCTCTTAGGGATGAAATTTTCCAAAATCCTTCATTAACACAACATAAAAGGCATCAACTGCCAAAATTTCAAGTTTGTAGCCCCGGCAGCTCTGCGTTGATTAATCAGTCAGTCATTCAGAATATGTAAATATATTATATTAACATACAATAATGACAATATTTAAACTAAAGTTATGTACTTAACCTAAACTGATCTGATCTTAGTTTACTTAGAACATTTGACGCCTGAGCTAGTAATTAAACTGTTTCGGGCGCCGAAGCCCTCCATTTTTTGGAAAATAAATTGTATACTTCTAAATCTTATTAAGTGAATCGTATTAAATATTATATTTGATAAGCAGCTCATGCTAGTGCGTGCGTGTGTGTGTGTGTGTGTGTGTGTGTGTGTGTGTGTGTGTGTGTGTGTGTGTGTGTGTGTGAGTGTGCGTGCCTGCACGTGTGTGCGTGTGTGTGTGTTTGCTGTGTGAGGGAGGCGCAGTGTGTGGGCATGTATTTATATGCCTGCATAGTAATTTTTCGGGGAGATATGAGAATATGATTTGATTGATTGTTAATAAAATAATGACCAGTCTTATTATATGTATAATATGTATGGACCAAAAACACTATTATGTTACAATTAAGTTACAATAAACAAATATGTATGGATTTATAATATTATTTTTCTGTCTCTATTTGAGTTCTAACTTTATCTTGCATTTATGTTATGTACTTTACCTGCGAATGCATCAAGTTAGACTTCATTACTGTTGCTACATTTAAGTATTTACATATACTCGTATTCAAAATCTGTTTATAGTCTTTAAAAACTAATTTAAAATTTTACGATAACTCCCCTTAAGTTCCTAATGAAATAGCCGCCGAGCGTTGTACCCATAAAATACAACTGCGTTTTGTTTTCACGCAAAGTTCCCTCAATATTTTTACCATTAAAAGTTGAACTTCTCGAACGCAACGACCCCTGCGTTCGGAGGCTCAATCTTGCCCAATCGAATCCCGCTGCTTGCCGCCCTAGGCCCGCCCGCCCTACCCTCAGTCCTCAGTAGCCGCTACGACGCCGCGTTAGTCGCACGTCTGCGCTCTCCCCTATCGCGTTTCGCCCTACGCGTTTGTTTCTGTGTCTGTTATTGTGATTACCATTACAAATCCTTTCGGTAAGCTATCAATATCTAATAATATTTACACAACATGTTTCAATATCCCCTTTTTATGACTGAAGCAAGATTGAAATGTTTTTTAGTTTATGATCCCTTAAATATTGAAGGTTTCGAGCCGGTGGTGGGTAAATTTTATACAGTTTTGTTTATTGTAATGTTATTCCTTTAATAAATGGGGTTACTGAACGCCTGTAATGTAATATTCAGATGGTTTCACGGAGTTTTTTACGGTTATCTAAACTTTGGTGGGATTTTCAGCTTGTTGTTTGTTATGATGAAAAAAAAACAGGTTCTATTTTATATTCTCTGGAATCGTTTGAATTGTAACTTAATAGTGTTTATTTAATAATGGCAGGTTACTTATTTATAATCGATTTAAAAAAGGTGCCAGTACCCAAGTTGTTTGTAGAGTTTAAGGTTCGCACAATTTTTACAAAAGATATTTGCTTTATCTACATGACGCCATATCAAGTGTAAATAAGTAGTTTTTATTGTATTTTCAGAATATGATGACTATTTCTTTTATTCAACCAGAACCGATTTTGCATGTTTTATTATATAAATCCATTATACGTGAAGACGATTTAAAGCGTAACATTGAAGGAGTCAAAACTACTTTATGGTGAATATAAATAGACATTACTTATTTTACAAACGCACTTAACAGCATAAAATACTTTCATACATCAGTCATACTATACTGGCAATCATTCTTAAGCAAATAATATATTATGGAGTCATTGGCATCAGCCTTTGTTTGCTAAACCACGGCTAGACAATAAGTCTATTATTCATACGATCTTGAACGACCTTTGAATAAGTTCAAAATATATCTTTCTGAAATAAAATATCAAAAATATATCAGGCTTTCATGGATTTCGAACGCTACGTGCATGTTGTACGTTTATGGCCATATAAACATCTGTACGGGCGACGCTGAAACATATTTTATTGTGGATGAGTTTTATCGCTATATTTCTAGACGAATCCACTTAAATATATACCTACTAAGTATATCTATATGTTTATAGCCGACTTGCTCTTTCTTTCCATGTGTGTTCCTTAATATGTCCGCATCAGGACAAAAAATAACAATAGATTTATGAATTAAACTTGCCCCGAATGAGGCTTGCTGATTCGGACAGATTAATTTCATAAGGTTTTCTTCTTCTAATGTAGACTAAATGAAAACCTCTCAAAATATACAGGGGTCTCAGCGACATCCCGCCTGGAGGGAAAGTACTTTACACATTAAAGATTTTTTTAAGCTCTATAACTGTATTCAAATATTCGAATTGAGTTGTGCTTATAAATACAATAAATAACCACATGTCTTGATATTATCGAATCAGCCAAATGTGATATAAATAACATGTACATTTTAAATTTTTTATGAAACCAATCAAAAGACACATCGAACGTGGAACGTTCCTTAGGGCTAAGATGTTCCAAGTAATGTAGTATCTTAAATTAAAGGCAGAAGGAAGAGTATTAAATTTAATATTTTAATTAAAAAACTGTTGGTATTGTAAAAGTACAGAATTTTTTTTCTTGAAGAAAGTTTAAAATTGCGTATATACATAATTTTATAGTCTTACTGGAGGAGATGTTTTGTTTCGTTGGAAGAATTGATCCTCACAATGCTCACCTTCGATATAATATCATATATATATATATATATATTTATATAATATATATATTTTTTCGATAAGTTAAATAGGATGTTTAGTTTAGGAAGTCAACATCAAAATCTGAATGCAGTTGTAGTGTATATAAGGTGGCGGGTGTAATACCATGAGTAAATATATTTACCTCCAGGTAACATGGCGCTGGGATACCTATGTATTTTTAAATAAAAAGAAGAAGTCTAGATAGATCCTTGCAAACAGACTAAGAAAGTGGGTTTTATTTTTATACTACTATACTTTATTTATCAGGTGGTCCTGTTGATGGGTTTTATACTCTCTAGCAACATCGAGAGACGCAACTCGTGATGCTGATGGAAAACTGGCCACGACAATGTTAGACAAATTAAATTTATTTACTGCGCTCCTCAACCGAAGAAATTGGTTTGTCCAATCTCAATCAATCAATAAATAATCCTGTCCTTAAATCCTAACATGGTAGTACTAAAATATTACTGCACTACACTGGTTTTATACCAATTAAGACTAGCAAATCGGGTTTCTAGTGTTTTATGTTTTGCATCGAAACGGCGCAGGTTACTTGTATAAACTAATTTAATAGTATATTAGTAGTTTAAAAGTATTAGTAATAATAATTAAACTAGTCTAGATACATCTAGACTAGTTTATAGCAAAGTAAAGAATCAGCCTATAACGTTTTCAGTGCTGGGACTCATACCTTCCTTTCAGAGGCCTCCGCGACACGCACAGCTTGGTGAATAGAATATTAGATAGTATATTTATTTACTATTGTATACGTTATATGTATATATGCAATAAATAAATAAATAAAATAAGGTTATATATCTGGGGGTTAAAGGTCCTGACAGACATTAAACTTGTTTCTATGTTTTTGGTTTAATGCGAGCATGCGCAAGCGAGTAGCGTCCTTGGTGCGCAGAGTGCGGTCTAACGCCGTCCTAGCGATGATTGCGGGAAGTTCGGACTGCACCTTCATTCGGCATTGCTGCGACAGACATGTCATGGCAATGTCGAATAGATATTAGATATGTTTTAGTGTTTTGTTTAATTTTAACTTTTAGGTAAGGTTATAAATAATAATAAAAATACTATAATAGCACGTACCTACTATATTATAAATACTGAATAATATCAATGAATTATTTAAACTGTTCACTCGATGTACCTATTTTTAAGAGGCTTCAAAAAATAACGAGGTTGTATATTCGATTGTATGTGTATTTTTTTTTGTATGTTCACCGAGTTCTCCCCCATTTGTGGACCGATTCTCAAATTTCCCATAAGTACCATGGGTCACTAGAAATAGTGATTTTTTTAACATTTTGGGGTTCAGTTTCAGGAAAAAAAAATTTGTAGTTTGTAATGCCGCTTTAGATTGAATTGACAAGGTTTTCTAAATTAATTAATCTAGTGCAAATAAATTATAAATTAATCTTTTAAAAACAATGATTGTTACAATGGAAACATCCATTGTAACAATTCACAACGGAGTAGGGCGTTGATATCTGCGACACAGTTTCACACATCTGCAAGTGTCATCGATTCTCGATGTATGTTTGTGCACCTATATTTCTGTTCTAAATAAATAAACTATTATTATTTTAAAAAAAACATGTTTATTTTCTATATTTATTAAAACATTATCAATCTATGAATCATCATTAACCTTTGACATACTTCTTCATCTACATCTTATTCTCAGTGACCCAAAACCCCTACAATTAGCAACCAAATGTACTCACTCGTAGATATAGTAAAGACAAACAAAACGGACTCTGTTATAAAGTCTTCAATCCTGATTGAACCCTTGATTCCTTTGGGTTTGAGAGCAAAGTATCTTTGCCTACAGATCTAATTCTGTTTGCCTATGCTTAACTTTGAAACTTTGCCCATAATTTAAAACTAAATTTGCGTGTCGCTTCGTCCCTTTGTATTGCGGTGTCTATATAAGCCACAGGTTATTAGGTTATTTTGTAATAATAAAACGAAAGTTGTATTATTTAGATATATTTGTATGTGATGAGAAGTTTTCTTCGTGGAATATAAGGTTTTTTTTGGTGGTATCTATAGGCCTCTTATGCCATCATAGCTGATGAAAAAGTAACATGGTTTATCAATTGTTTAACCTCATTATATGCCAGCATTATTATATCTGACCTAAACATCTAAATAAATAAATAAAAATAATGGCAATGATCCGATGGTTTCTTTAAGTTTCGGTTTTGACTACATAGTGTATAATTTATTATACAAAAAATATCAACCATATTAAGGTTACGGTATTATTATTATTTTATTACTCACCATGTATGTTATACATACATGTTATGTACATAGCTTGCACGAGTAAGTTTCAAGAACAAAGCAATCCGCCAATTGATACACGGCAGAGATATTGTCAACTTTAGTACAGGAAAAATTGCTTATTCTTTTAATGCTAAGGGTGGTTATGTATGAGTCGCGTGTAACACAAAACCGTCGATAAACCTTATCAATATCGGAATCAGGAAAAATACTATGTTCATATAAAAGAATGAATGGAGAGAGACGCGGGCGACACAATGCTCTCGCTTAAGAATGAACGGTCCAGTATATATGCACTACTACTATGAAGTTTTCACTAGGTACTATACATGTTCTAATTCAGAATAACGAAAATTGTCGAGGGCATAACTTGGACACAGATTATTTTTGTCGGTATTAAGGCACATAGGTCGCTAAGTGACCTGCCTCCTTATTGTCTAACTTGAATGAGAATGAAATGTCACTTCATTCTCATTACCATTGATGGTTCCAGCCAATAGGCTTGCAGGATTTAGCCTAGAATAGGATTCAAATGTCAAAATGAAGCCCATTCCCATTCTCCGTAAAGATAGATAATAAGGCTGCTGGTTTGTGCGGATCAATGAAGCGTCAATATAGGTGCATAAGCTCCAAGCATACCTGGAGGCGAATGATATCCTCAGTGATTGACAGTACGAGTTTCGCCGAAAACGGTCAACTGGGGACCTCCTTGCTTATGCCAACTCATATCTGGAGCGAGGCGATTGAGAAATACGGAGAAGCCCTCGCCGTCTTTATTGATATTTTAAAGGCCTTTGACAGGGTCAGCCACGACTGCTAAAAAAGCTTCCATCTTACGGCCTACCCGCAGACTTCTGGAGAGAAAGATCGTTTCGAGTTGTCCTTGATGGGTGCTCGTCCGATCAATTGTCAATAAACGCCGGGGTATCTCAAGGGTCAGTTCTGTCTGCTACCCTCTTCTTGCTGCATATAAATGATCTGCTCAAACCCGGTATCAACTCATTCCTACCTTCCGAGGTGTGCCTGTTACGATAACCGACCAACTCGAGCTGCTGGGTGTAACACTTACACCCAAACTCAATTTTGGGTTATATACATCGAGTCCAGGGATGAAGTAGCCGCGAAAAAGTGGGAACAGGGAGTCCTTTGGAAAGTGCGGCGATATTTCACATCGGGACAGCTTTTAAACCTGTATCCAGCTCAAGTCCGTTCTTGTATGGAATACGGCAGCCATCTCTGGGATGGTTCGGCTAAATACCAACTCGAAGCCTTAGACGCTTTAGATAACCGGATAAAGAAACTCATTGGTGACGATGCTTTAGTGGAGGCTAAACTTCAAAGCCTTGAACATAGACGCAAAGTTGCCAGCTTATCGGTGTTCTACAGGATTAACTTCGGAGAATGTGCGATCGATCTCCACAATTATATTCCCTCAACTCCTTTCTTTCATCGAACAACAAGACGCACAGGAACACGGCACCCGTACATAGTAGATATTCCAAAAACATGCACGAAGCCCTTCAAATCTAGCTTCATAATGCGTACGGCTGAAGTATGGAACAACCTACCAACGACTATATTTCCCGACACATACAATCTGGGGAGTCTTCAAATAGAGATTGAATAGGTACCTTTTAAGAAAGCATGTACCACCGTCGACCGCGTCATCACTTTCCATCAGGTGAAACTTCGGTCAGATAAGAAGAGAATATGTTATTTAAAAGTGTTAGAAATGTCATATATTTTTTTGTAATTTAAGGTAGGTAAATCACTGTTTATGAGATAAACTACTTAATAACCCCTCGTTTTTATCTTCGTCAGGAATTGACAGCACTTTAAGTGAGTATGAGACATATATCGACAGATTCGACCTTCAATGTGGGATCAAGGAAGAAAAAGGTGATGTAGGTTTTGATTAGTTAGAATCCTTTGTTCTCTCACAAAAACCGCACTATAAGACGAAATATTTATGTTTAGTTATATATTACTATATATCATATTCATTACCTTCTAGTCCACTATCACTAACAGATGAAAGTGTTCCATAAGTTCACTATTCAATAACAATAGAACTTTACATAATGGACTTAGTGGTATTCGACCGTTTTGAATATTTAGACGGCCATTAATTTTGATGATGCGTCCTTGTTAAGTTTTGAAATTAAATTGGGCACCTGCTGTATATAGGACAATGGAATATAAATAGGTACATTAATCTCTAACGAATAAACCAAGACATGACCATATTCGTTTAGTTATGACTAACTCACCGACGCAGAGAATCAGCAGTCATAAATTATAAAATAGGAAAGTTTGCTCTTTTTTGCAATGTAGGTATAGGAGGCATACGTTTAGTTTTGGATGTCCAAACAATGATAAAATTGGAAGTAATTAATTAGCGAAATGTTTAAACGAATCATCACATAATAAAAGGTGGAATAAAAGCTTTATTTATTTATTTATGAGATTTTTTAATGAAATTCGGCGATGTGACAAACAAGCCGCTCGCCTGATGTTAAGCGTCACGCTTGCCCATAACAGTTCAGTGCCATTAAAAATGTATACCACACCCACTGATAAAGTGTCTCATTATTCCTTCATAAACGGGTTACAAAGTTCGTCATTTCTCTCTTACAAATGTGCGGCGGGAAAAGTTATATGGAATTCCATTTCTTCCCTCCGTAGCATGGTGGAAATGTTGTATAAAATACATTTCTGCCCTGATAGCGTTCTTTTGTTTTTTAAACCACGTTAGTTTTTATAACAAAAAAACTTAGTTACTTACTTAGCTTATTATAAAATACTTATTTCACACTTTATGGCGGTTCCAATATAAAAATTCACCCTCTAGGGATCGATTGTTATTCACCGTCAATTACGGTATCATCAAGACAGGCGGAACACTTTTGAGTTATTGAAGTGTAACTCAAAAACCGCTTGACCGAATTTGATGAAATTTAAGACACCTCAGAAGTATACTCTACCAAACAAAAAAAATGATAAAATCATACTACTTTGTAAAGAGTTATGCGAATACATGAGAAAACATACGCGTCTACTTGAGAACCTCCACCTTTTGGAAGTCAGTTGAAAAATATAAATCTACACGAAGGTGCAAGCTAAAAGGAAGGGGTGTGCGGGAAACGCGGGGGTCGTCTGTCAGGCCCGGGTAGTCGCACCGGGGAAATTGGGCTTGCACGTTTGAACTATGGACGACCTACAATGTGTCAGATAAGTCCCTTAAGTGGTTGTTAGCATTTTTCCTAACAGCCCTGTAGGAGACTGTGTGTAAGTACTGAGCACCTATAAATTGACCCTATGTGTCATATTTATTATGAATAGTAAATAGTAGTTCTGCGAACAGTAGACCTCGCGAGCACAGTCTTATCCGCGGCCATTTTTCGCAGTCTGAACTATCAGCAGTTGTAATACCTATATTGTTAAAATCTTCCAGTTTTTAAACTTACCTAATATCTCTGCAACCACTTGACCAATTATGTTCATATTCCAAAAAAAAAATTAACGTCAAGTACCTGATGTCTGTACAAAATGTTATCAATATCGGTCGGTAAATAGCACCACAGTAAACTACCCCTCTTTTTCGGATAAGTACCTCCCTCACTCAAAAATCACCGACTATATTACAATTATATTAAATAGTAGAACATGCATACCAAGTTTCGTCAAGATTGGTTGAAAAATGCAACCTGTACAGGAAGACCAACACACAACCTAACAAACATACGGACAGATGAAAGTCAATTTGGCCTGTTGAAGCAGAGACGCATCGCTTGTTTGGTCAGTTATGTAAGAAATAAATAAATATATGTTATAGGTAATTGTTATTTCTAGTAACAATATCTAAATATTTCTGTCACTCCGTGCTAGGTCAGGCCGTAGGCATACTTCGTAGGGCTTCTCTGTTGAATCTCTGAGCTAACAATACGCGAGTATTACAAGCATACATACTTATAGCACAGTCTATGTAAACGATTTTTATGCTGTGCTTATAGTATGTATTATGGTAGTAGATTGGTTTCCGTTTTATGATCCGGTTAAATTAGGTTTAGGTTTAAGATATTTATTTTTCATAAAGAATACAATTAACTTGTCAGAGAAATACAAGGTAATTCAATAAATACTAGTGAGTGCACGGACTACAATGTAAACTATGTATAGTTACTGAGTTAGGCGAAAAAGATGCAAACCAAAATTACAATCATAATACGTAATAGAACTCGCAATAAATCTGTTTTACACTCTGTTTTGCACCCGTATAAAATATGTTGTGGGTAGGTACTTACAAAAATATACTCAAACTCACTTAGCTATATCCACTGATCACACGTAATTTAGTAGTCACATAATAAATAGCAGCTAGTCTTTCTAACAATTGCACAACAATCAGGTTACTATTACACTAATTCACAATCCGTGCAGACTAACCTAACACAAACAATAAATAACGAGGTATTCGCTTATTTTGTAAAGGTACCCACATTTGGCTCATTTACAATAATAAAGTGCTAATGAGTATAATTAAAATATGCTACAACTGATAAAGTCAGGTTCCATTACGTATCTTACTCGTGTGTTGCCATAATAACACACACAACACACAACATAAATTAAAAGTTAGATACCTAAAAAACAGGTGTTTAAAATATCAAGTATATTTATTCGTTTCAGATTAGATTATAAGTAAGTTTTTTGTGTTAATTGACTTTTTGTTTATGATATTAGAAAGGTGGAGGCGCGGTCCTATCCTAATTTTAAAACAATTTACAATGCTTTACATAAGGTTGAGAATTGCTTACCAGAATGGACGATGTAATGTGAAAATTCAATTGAATACGTGCTAATACTTTTTATATTTCTTTCGTACAATCAACTGAATGAATTTTAATGATAAAGGAGTCCACAGTTCACTAGTGAATTTCATTGGAAATTCGAATATGATACATTGGATGAAATATATTTGGCCATAATTAAATAAAAATGCTTTTTCCCACGAAGCACGTAGGAAAAACTGCAAAATTTAGGGACTGTTGCCGATTTTTTTCTATCGAGCCAAGTTTGCTTAATCGTGTAATGGCTCCCATATTTCATAAGGACGTATATTCAATTTACACTACTTTTTTTTCGTACTTCAGTTATTAGGTTTAACCGTCGAAAAACTAAGTTTTGGCGAAGTCGAATCATGAAATTTGGAACTCATTTAAGCCTTAAGATGGTGTACGTGCTTAAAATCGTGATTTAAGAAAAATACCAACGTTGTGATTGGATGATGGATGTGGATGGATGATAAATGGTGGTAAAACAACATTAAGGTATAACCTTACTAACAAAAATTAGGGTCCAGGCAAAAGTATGGGTATAATATACTTTTGCATACGTGTCTATTAAAGAAAATCTTCCTTTTTGGAACTCTGTTACAACATTGATTGCGATGATTAAACTGGCCGATTTCGTTTTATGCAAAATAGCCGCCGGTCCATGTAAAATCTGGTGTCGAAGAATGAACATTTTCTGAGAGACAAAAAACACTAAATTTTTAAGAAGTGGAACGGATTTTGGCTATTTGTTATTTATCAGGAGTGGTCAAGTTGTTTGGTCCAATATCTACTATTTACTTGCAAAACCCTGTGGGATCTACCAATTACATACTACTTGAAATTGTAAATGTAACGTTCAGAAATGTTCAGTATAAAATGATGTAATTTATATATTACTAGCTGCGCCCCGCGGTTATACTCGCGTGGTGATGCATGATGATGATGATGAAAAGTTTTCTATGTGTTAAGGCGCGCTCGTACCCTGATCATAGTAAAAATCAGAATTTTTAAACACCTAGTGTAACGAAACAGATCGATAGTATATTATGAAAAAAATACTAAGGTTAGAAAATATAAAGAAAACGTACAAAATTAACGCATTTTCGCATTACATCGTCCAATCTAAAAAGCGATTTTCAACCTTAGGTAAAGCATCGTTAATTATTTTAAAATTGCGGTTGGACCGCGTCTTTACTACCTCCATAATAAATTTCATCAAAGTCGGTCTAGGCGTTGAAGCGTGAAGCAGTAGCAAACATAAAACACACAAACTTTCAGCTTTATAATAATAGCGCGATTAGGAGGGAAACATAAAGTTATTCTTATTAACTACTTATTATATTGGTGTGAGCGTTGCGTAAACCTCAAAGAATCCAACGTGTGAAGGTCTGTCAGGTGAAAATGTTGTTTATTGTAAGTTTTTTTGTATACTAACATTATGTTTTTTGGCTTCCCTCGATCGCCTAGACTGATAGCCGCTTTCGACCGGTTGACCACCCATTTCTACAGCGTTCAACTGCTTAAGCAAAGCTTGCTGCGGTCACGATGTGTGACCGCTATTAACGTTGTCAATGGAGCTGTGATAGTACGGGCTGCCGTATGAGCAAACATCGTCGCATCACACAACAGCCGTGAAACAAATGACGAGAAGACAAGAAACGTTGGAAAACCAACCTTATGTACAAGGGCGATATCTCTAAAGTATTTGACATCGGTGAGCTCGTCGAGGAGCGCATCGACGAATCATTAGAGAATCGCACGGCTGTTCATATCTGCGACAGAACTAAAACTAATATATGAATACAATCTCGTAACTTTTACGTGTCCATAACGTTGTTGCATCTGGGTTTACAGTCCTATCTAAGAGTCTAAGAATCGTAATCCACCACATAGATTCAGTTTGGGTAGAAAGATAGAGCCGAGCCCTAGTGCCCAGGTTTTCAGACCTCTAGAAGCTGGTTGACAAATAGGTTAACAAGTAAAAGGTAGTGACCGCAGCATAGTTAGCTTGATGTAGTTAATTGTAGTTGAACAATTACAAACATCTACGTCTTTTGTATACTACTTATTTTAAATTGGGCCAGATACTGACGTCTACAGAAGAGTATAATGTAGCGAGTCCACCACAACATCTTTTGTTGTATTGGGTTGTACTAAGCAGGTGACAGATTAAAAGTATGCCCACTACCATACCAAATTATCACAATTTTTTTTAGGGAGATGGTTCATGTTTGTTTATGCAAAACAGCAGAGCAGTTCAAGCAGAGGCCACCTGGTATTAGATGGTAATCTCTGCATATACCGGATGCAAACAAACTCTTCAAACCAGAAGACAGTAATGCGAATATTACAGCTTCGCGTTAGAAACAGGTCTAGTACTCTGCAGGGCTATTATATGTTAAAAAATGATATTATGTTAGAAAATTGCAGCTTTTGAGTCAGTTTTGTCAGCTCCAGTCATCAACTTACTAACATTTTTACTTACTGTAGTTGTCAAAAATGACAGAGTAGTCATTTTTAACCGACTTAAACTTGAACTGAGTTACACTCCAAAAACGGAAAAGTGTCGGTTTATCTTGATATCATCATGGACGGTGTATATCCTAAATAGCAAGGTCACTAAAAAGGGTGCAATTTTTTTTAATCAAAAAATAGAACCGATTTCTACACTAAAAATAACTTGTCGGAGTCGGTACCATGCACACAATATAGTGACAATAGATACTTTCGAACTATCATGGTACCGACATCAACAAGTTATTTCACACTTTTTAGTGTAGAAGTTTGTTCTATTTTTTGATAATAAAATTCTTAGATTTCAATCAACATTTGCTTGCAACTATATAGATATAGAAGATAGAGCTATAGAGATCTAATAGGCCTACTGGTCTAAACATGTACCTACGTCTTAGCGAAACGAGCGCAATGCAATGTCGTGCCGAACTTGGAAACTAAAAGCTTTGGGTGACATTGAAACTGTTGTACGCGTGACAATTCCCATCAGGCGATTGACTGGTCTAGACAGCTTTGTCCCTTGGCAAAAAATAGCGCCTCTTTTACTCATTTTTAACTGGCTGCTAAAAAAGGAGGAGGTTCTATGTTCCACTGTATTTTATTATGGATTATCACCGACTAGCTTTCGCCCATGACTTTGTCCGTGTGGAGTATTAATTTTCTAGATATGAATGATTGTAGCGATAAAGAGCATTGTTCATGGGTATAGCCCGCCACTACGTGTGATAAACAACACTAGCTGCTCTCCGCGGTTTCACCCGCGCGGTGATGGATGATCATAATGATGATTCTTATATAGCCTATGTTACTCAGGGTGAGTGTAGCTTTCTAATAGTGAAATAATATTTGAAATCGGTCCAGTACTTTTTGAGCCAATGCGTTACAAACATACTTACATACAAATCTTTCCTCTTTGTAATATTATTAAGTAATAAGTATAGATTTCTCCGCCAACTGTTGATCGATTTCAAAACTGGTTTCTTTTGTTCGGTAGGGTAACTTCCAATTTTGTCCCAAGTCGAAATCTGATGATGGGATCCTAGGGAAATCGAGGGCAACCCTCAAATGTTTTAGGCACTTATTACGTTTTTAACCCATCGCGTGTCAAGCGTACACCATTTGTACGTTTAAAAAAGTGCTAAGCCATGTCGCGCGTACACAAAGTTTATACATACACATTTTTATAACTCGAGTTTGTAACTAATTTTATCAGATGCCATACACTCCACCTGTATTTTGCTTTTGGTTGACCAAACTATTCAAGAGTAATATTTTTTATTTGAACTTTTATGCGTAGTTCGGAAATAAACCGAAAAGAGCTAGACATTGGATTGGTTAATTTTCTAAAGCTGTTCAAGTATTTGCGTCTGATATTTATTATCTCATGTCTATGAGCTGATGATAAAAATAACTCTTTAACTATTAGAAGTTAGTGTGATTATAGAATACTTGTTATTTTATGCGATGACGCAGTAAAGTTCCTTCATGAATACATTTTTATTCTTTGAATTATCATAGAGCGTACGTAATTTAATATAATCATACCCTTTCACTTCAAAACAGCTCCCCGTTTATTGTAACAAAAAAGGCGAATGTAGACGGTCGTAACGTGAAATGTCAAAGCGAGAGTTTATACACCTGCTTGATGTAATTGGATATGTAAGGCTCTATTTAATTACTATCTAGATACTTGTGTTTTCCGTCGGTTACCTGCTATTAACAACGTATACACGGGTAATTATTTTACAAATGGGTCTAAGCTCATTAATTCGTTGAAGTTCGGACATTGCCGTCTTTGTCGTCTTATTGAATAATATATTAATACTCACTGTATTTACCACTGAATGTCTGTGTGTCTTTGTTGCTAGCTACTGTCCGTTGATTTGTCCGCTTGGGATAATGCTATCGTGAATATGTCGCGGGTTGATTCCGTCCTTTTCCTTATTATTTGAGAAGTACCCGTTAAGTCGGGATAAAATGTAGAATATGTGCCTAGCTGATTTTAATTAAAGTATTATTGAGAAAGACATCTATTTTCGAATTAAACCGCAACCAAATCCATTGATCCTTGCGTGTATTATCTCCGGACGCATCATCACTGAAAATGAAGAATGCTCTTGAGCTCTGAATTCTCATCATCTCTCGGAAGCTGCACGAAACATACAAAACAAGAGCGACCATGCTTAGAATATTTTTTTCTTCTATTATCAGGGGTACAGACAAGCAAACCGCTTTAGATAGTATCACATGAATGTTGTAAGTTGTTGTTATGTGCAGTTGCATTCATTCTTATGCGAGAACAGCAGCTAATATGTATTTCGGTTTCTAGCAAATGTTGATTGAAATCTTGAAAAAAAGCAGCACTTTAACAACACCTGCGCAAGTTACAATTTTAGGAATTTTGACTGGAGCTGACAAAAGTGGCACACCTAAAGCCGTAATATTTTTCTATTTCTATAATTGACAATGATGACAATTTCAAGCAACTGAGATACATAACAGCCCTTCAGAAAAAAATCATAAATGCGATTCAATACAACAAAACGTACGAATGGCGCCAAAACCGAGCAAATCACCACGTACGCGCTAAAGCGGACGATGCAAAGAATTGATGAAATCTCCTTGGTGATGTTAGTTAGTTACTATTTTAAATATCGGCATAAATCCGTAAAGTCGTTCTCAAGTTATGGCGTGACCAAGGGAAATATGAATTCTTTATTATTAGTTTCCTGACTGTAGTAGGCTCGGCCTACGGCCAGGCCATAGCCTGCCATCTATTCTTGGTTTTTCTTTCATAATAACCTTCTCCTGAAAATAATTAGCACAACAAAAAAAGAATTAGCGAAAACGGTAAAGCCGTTCTCAAGTTATAGCTTGACCAGGAAAAATAGAGGTTCATTTTTATAATATAGACTAGCGATTGCCCGAGACTTCGTTCGCGTAGCAGGCTCAGCATTCAGCCTTGCCTTATATAAGTATTAGAACACATTTAAAAAATTTCATTCATATATATATAATAGGTTCATTTGTACATATATATATATAGGCTCAGCATTCAGCCTTGCCTTATATAAGTATTAGAACACATTTAAAAAATTTCATTCATATATATATTATAGGTTCATTTGTACATATATATAGATAATAAATAGCCAATATAAATTCATTTTTTAATTTACAATTCGAACTTAATGATGTGAGAGTAGATAAACTACTTACGGAAGTAGCAATATAATTATTATAGGTTTAGTTTAGTTAGAAATAACTTTGTCTTCACCATATGTAACTTACATTAAGTTTTTCAAGCTACAATCTCCACTTTATATATATACCAAGCGAAGCGTGTGGTCGCAAGGGCAGGTCTCAAGTGTTATTGCAATATTTATTGCCTTATGTTGCCGTCTATTGCCTTACGCTCTTGCTCCTAGTTTGGCAACTTGCCAGTTCCTCAACTGCATCTGGGCAACTGTTGCCTTTATCCGCTTTGACCACCGCTATTGTATAGCGATCAGGGTTGATACTTGGTAAATTCTAAAATGATTGGACTCAACTGACTCATATATCTACGAGATTGACCTCGGAAACGTGTTTACACTAATGTCATTCTAACTTCTCCCAGTAATATAACTAGTGTTTTGTGTTTGCATGTCCTTTCCTTTGTACTTATGTGTTATGTGTTTGTCTTCCTTAGGTTTATGCTATATGGTTATATATATTATATATATATGGTTTATATTATAGTATGCTCAGACGCAAAATGTATGATCCAGAAGCCGACCAATCTTCCCTCACCGACCAGTCTTCTTAGTTTTTTTCTGCTCTACCCACGCGACACTGGCGGAATTGCGGCAATCCCGCAGAGGCCAAATCAAAAAACTTGACGAATCGACCTCGGAAATAGAAAACTAATAAACATATAACAACTAATAAATATAAAATAAAAAACTGTTCTGTAGTTATCACGAATTTACTTCACAAAAATGGTAATTACTGTCTGTGTATCACCATATTTCATGGTGGCTTCTGGTGTCCTTCGTATTAGCTATCACTCAAGATTAATGACTTATGACTAAGGACCTAACAGTGAGTTCCAGCGGCTGTCCTTGAGAGCCACGAGCTATTCTAGGTCTAGTGTGACTTTTGACTTTTGACCACCTTTGACTGCATCATCACTGAACATCAAGTTAGATAAACTAATAAATTGGTGGTCAAACACTAGCCTAACAAGATTAAAAAAGCACTAATATAATAACAATGCAGTGTAAGCAATATTTGTATTTTTTTTCAGACATTTTGTTACTTGTAACATTTTGTGATCACTCTTAGTTATGTAGAAATTTATAGAGTTTTCGTTGTATTGTAATGTCAATCATTCGCTGCATATATTTCTTGAGATTCTTCGTAAAACAACACCCGTGAAACAAATGACGAGATGACAAGAAACGTTGGAAAAACAACTTTATGTACAGGGGCGGTATCTCACAAAGTATTATTTGACATCGGTAAACTCATTCAGAATCATTACAGAATCGCATGGCTGTACATATATATAAATACTTAAACTAGAAATGACAGTTCCCCTCCGCTGTCGTTAACCAGGATAACAATGGTTCTATTGTTGATAACTATTATATAATGGATAACTATTGGTTCTGGTTCAGCGACACCTGAAGGATCCACTACGGAATTATATTACTAAAACTAGAAACTTAATTTATTTTTGTGGCTTCGTACCCATATATTTAGCAAACGTACCACTGGCGAGTCAGAGAGACTGGTAGATAAAACTGTTCTAGCTAAATGTAGCTGAAAAAATACATTATTATCGTAGGTACAACGCAAAAATATACGACTGACAATACATCTGTTACAATAAACCCTTT
Source organism: Selenia dentaria (assembly GCA_917880725.1). NCBI lineage: Eukaryota > Metazoa > Arthropoda > Insecta > Lepidoptera > Geometridae > Selenia > Selenia dentaria. The sequence continues at coordinate 6,679,297 of OU862882.1, read as the reverse complement.
CAATCATCCCTCGGGACAAGGTTCAGGGAAAACTGACGGAAAGCGGCGAAACACGAAAGAACTGAATCGGATTGAGGGTAGTTTAGATTTATGGATCATTTGGGCATGTGCTTATTTAGGCGGGATTATGAAGTCTACCTTTAGGGTTCCGTATACTTAAAAGTAGTACAGAGGCTTTTGTCCGGCTGTCTGTATTTAAAACAACATCATGCTTTCTGTTAATTTATTTTAGCTAAGGTATCAAATTAAAAGACATACGCACACTTAGGCCCAAAAGCTGCCCATATCTGAAAGTAGAAGGAACTTAAATTTGCCTAGTGTAGAATAAATATTGTGTATATAACATCATATTATATATTTGTAACATTTTTATACAAAGTAAAATAAGTAAGTGAATGTCAGCGTCTCGGGATACTAATACTGGAGTTAATAACTTACTATGAACGGATCAACAAGTGAAGCAACGCTTGCTGCGGTCATTAGTTGGACGGGTGACCGCTAGTGGCGTTATTTAACTGAGAGCTTCCGTGTTTTGGAGGGCACGTTGAGCCGTCGGTACCGGTTGTTTGTCTTAGTTCAATAGTCGTTAAGCTATGCCGAAGGCCGTCGCGCAGCCTGAAAACTTCTACCTGGGTTGGCCACTAGCCTATCCACTAAGCTGCACTAGGCCTGCGTTGTGGATTATGGCCTAACTTCTCTCTTTGATAGGAAGGCACGTGTTTAAGCAGTAACATAATGGGCTGAATAGGTAACATATCCCAGGTTCAACAGTGCAAACTAAGTAAATCAATAATTAATCTCAAAGGCTATACCGCCCTTGTACAGAAGGTTGTTTTTACTAAGTTTCTTGTCATCTCGTCATTTGTTTCACGGATGTTGTCAAAGATGCAACGATGTTTGCTCTTAGAGAATCGCACGGCAGATTATATCACAGCATGTTTTTCAACGATCGAATATATCCTACAATTTAAATGTTTTCTAATGTATATAAAACAATAGGTATAATATCATCGAAAACGGTTAAGGTAAATAAAAACAAAATAGAAACAATTTAAATAAACTGACTGATATGGTGCTTACCAAGTCACGCCAAGGACATTACAGACTTCTTCAAATCATTTTCATAATTTCTCAGATGACAAAGCATTTCTTTAGACTCTGACTGAGGTATAGCTAAACAAAATCCACAAAATGTGTCACAACCAATAAGTCTTAAAAGAACAAAGAAAAACCATTTTTTCCGAGACTCGAGTTTCTCAAGAGTTAAAAGCAAATTTTTGTAGGAAATTCTTTTTGGAGCACATCGCTCGATTTACTTTTTTTGTTTGGATGTTAGTCCGTTTTTCTTAAGCTTTATAAGGTTTTATTATAAATCTATTGGTTTTAAATTTGATATTTTCAACGTAAAGTAGATAATAATAAATTACATTATCATAAAAATATTCTATGTTGTAACATTATGTAAAAAGGTTTTCTAATATTACAAATGCGAAAGTTAGAGCGTATATAAGTGTATTTGTTTTCTATTCACACCTCAATGTCTGGACGGATTTACATAACAAGAAGGGGATGGAGGGTAGTGTGAGAGAGAGAGAGAGAGAGAAATATCTTGTGAGCGTAAGCAAAATGTAACACTCTGGAACTGCAAGAAGCTTATTGACACATCCTATTATTGACTTCAGTCGTGCGATTCTCTAAGAGCAAACATCGTTGCTTCTTTTACAACATCCGTGAAACAAATGACGAGATGACAAGAAACGTTAGAAAAACAACTTTATGTACAAGGGCGATATCTCTTAAAATCTTTGACATCGGTGAGCTCGTCGACGAGCGCATCGACAAATTATTACAGAATCGCTCGGTTGACATCGGTAAGCTCGTCGACGAGCACATCGACAAATTATTACAGAATCGCTCGGCTGACATCGGTGAGCTCGTCGACGAGCACATCGTCGAATCATTAGAGAATCGCACGGTTGTACATCCACACACAGAGATTGGAAGCAATTCATTTGTGCATAACACTAAGTTCTGTACTAAGGTCTTACTCTGTTTATTCTAAAATCTACATTCGTGTAAAACTTAGAATGACTTTAAAAATATGATTATTCTATTCGATTTTTGTTTCCGTCGGTTTAGAGAACACGAAGTTATATGACTAAATTTACACTGAACATACCAACAATTGAACAGAAATGGCAAATTTAAGATCTTTCATTTGCATGCGTTATACTTTGGACTTTAGCATGATCTGAATAAGAACTACCGTAATTTACTAAAAAATATTTTAGTTTGATAAACAGTTTTGTTTTCTGAGAAGCGGATTACTACCATTTGTTAATTATTGGCCATTGTATCTCGGAACTTCTAGAGAATTATACTACAATGTACTGAGAGAACTTTCTACGTACGAGGATCCGTCCCCTTAAAAACCCACCAAAAGAATATATCCTTCGTCATCGGGTTTCGCAATGACTAGGTTGTAGGCCGCTGATGTAGTCTGGGAGGGTACCACCAAAGTGTCAATAGATATTCTGTTAAGGTGTGAATGGCACTAGCAAGTGAACTTAACATGGGCGAAAGGGACTTAAGAACTTATTTCTCAGGGTGACGAGTACAGTAATCCTACTAAACGTATTTCGTTGTTTATGCTCATCTCTCTTAGGCTTTATTGCATGGGAGAAAGAACCTTAAAAAGGTAAACGTGAGTTGGGTATTTCTGAGATCTTCTAGCATATGACTCGTAAAAGATTTTATGTGAGCTAGTAATCCTCGTTATAGAGATATCTCTTGAAGAAGCCGCTCGTAGACTGTTTTGTTGCTTAGAGCTTATCTACATCTACACTAATATTATAAATAGGAAAGATTTGTTTGTTTGTTTTGAATAGGCTCCAAAACTACTGGACCGTTTAGAAATTCTTTCACCATTAGAATCCAACATTTTCCCATATTACTTCATCAGTCGAACGACCCAGGCACAATAGAAATTTCATTGTACAATCGACTGGTGAGGGGTTATGAACATAGGCTATATAAAATATATATGAATGTATGAACACTTCGATAACGTAACACAAAGTGTGGAAAAATACCAAAAAAGTCCGAATGTGAAACTATTGACCATGTAATATTAGTTGATATGAACATTAAAGCAAAGTGATGAAAGGGGCCGATTCCACTAATTTAATTTGTATCAACTACAATCGAACCGTAGCTGATTTACGCACATATTTTTTCTGCTATTACAAAACAGTCCAGCTGCAGTTACGTTTCTATTGACGCCAGCGATCGAATAATATTTTATATCATGGTAACTCGATAGATCATGAACACGGCGCTAACTCATATTAGTGTTGTATATTTAATTATTATATAGTAGCGATTACGATATGTTTACGTGACGTTACGTTCCAATTTATCTACAGAAATAGTAGAATGGCTTTTGGGTAATTATCGAACGGCAACCGGAGTCGAACTGCAGTTGCAGCGGGGTGGATTATTGAAATTTGAGAAATAGTAGAATTTTAGAAACTATTTATTGAATACGTCAATATCTACAAAGTCCACATTACCATATGTCTAACTATTACAGTTAGGTATGTCACAATAAATACTTTTTCATTTCGAAATATGCAATAGTGACGAAACCAGGCCACATTATTCGTACCTTGGTACGAATGAATGGCCATCCTATGGGAATCCTTATCTACTCTAATGATAAAGAGGAAACATATATGAGTGTTTGTATCTTTATAACAGATACACGTCAAACTACCTAACCGATTCAAACAATTCTTTCACGAGTATAAAGCTATATAAATCTACATTATGACTGAGTAACATACGCTATATTTGATTCATCCTCATCATCGTCCATAACCACGCGGGTGAAACCGCGGAGCGCAGCTAGTATATATATTATATTATATTTTATAATATATTTGTTGTAAGCTGTTTTGACGTCTTACCTGCTTAACAAATTTAGAGCTTCAAGCGGCTCCCAACGATTTCACCCACGTGGCGATAAATTATTATTAAAAGTAGTGCCATATTCCAGACCTAATAGAATAGAATAAAAACCTAAGATATATAGGTATATCAAGTTTCGTTAATACTTGTTCAGCCTTAATCGTGAAAGGTAAGTAACAAGCAGACAGAAGGACGAACGAAAGACAAGATACTTCTTTTCGTTATTATAGAATTTGTTTACATCTATATTTATTTCTAGGTGAAAAACTTGCTTTAATTACTGAAATTCGTGTATCTGTACCGAAACTTCCAAGTTTTTCAATAAATAATCAGTAAAATTTAAATTCCGTTTTACCTTTTAAGTTTAAAACAAACATTACCTACAAAACTCTACTCTACACGTTTTCTAACATTATACTTAATAATTAGGTTTTGTAATTACTTCACCCAAAGAGTTTCTAATAACTTTATACCTTTACCAAAACATTGTAGAATGAAATCTTTTCAAATTAATCCAGAAGACACCACGCCAAGTCCCTATTACTGTAATGAAGACACGCTACGCTACTGCAATTTAGGTTTACGAACTTTACCTTTAAAATATGTCTAAATGAACATTTCATTAATAACTACCATCTAAAAACTCTCACAATACAATAAACAGTAAAAGTAGAGCCTCGAAGGAAAATAATATTTTACGAACAACAATTAAAACGCCCGAGAACGGATTTATTGTCGGCAAAACTTGAAGGGGATATTCTGAAGTCACGCGACAATTTGTTAACAGTTGCCAGTGATAAAATATCGCACGCGGTTGAAATATGTCATGCTTGTGTTGGTTATGCAAATTGGATGATTTGTGTTGTGTTCAAAAGTTTCGTGCTAGGAGGTGCATGGAGTGGTGTTGAACATGGTACGGTTACAAACCGATTATAATGTTCTTTGGGATAATTAGTGCAAGATAATATTACTTATCTTTAATCTATATTGAACATAGCTTGGGCATCGCTTTATTCGTGCTTAAGTCAAAAGTTGCTTTTGAAACCACTTATTTGGTTTTGAAAATCGTTTTTCTTTTTTAATTTTGTGGTTGTATTGTATAAATTTGGGATTTCCTGTATTTTGTTCCTAAGTTTGTGTAATTGGTTATTGCCTACATCAACTTAATATTTTTATTTTTAGGTCATTCAGTATTTTTATATCAATTAAAATTTCAAAGGTTAGTATTGACGGAATTGCTAATAACCAAAACTTTATATATATAATTATATATCACTTATAGGTATAAGTACTTTCTCAAAGAATAAGTTGTCTACAACTTGTTGAACACGTAACTGCAACATTTTGAACTCAACCGACAACCGGAGATCGAAGAGGTTTATGTTTTGTTTAAATACCACATGAATAAAATTTTGAAGTATCGCGGGACCTGAAATAACCTTCAAGATTTTAAAGTATTATATCCCTATTACCCATCCCAATTTATAAAGTCCTTTGAAGGAGGCATCTGAGTTTGACAGTCCCTTTTGTTATAACAACGCATTATACGTATACATTACAGTCTTCTCAACTTGTTAGTTGTTAGTAATATAAATCTCATAAGACAGGAATTTGGCTCTCTCTCTCAGCGCACGTATAGCCCTCTTTCTTCTTCTTCTTCCCCTACACGTGTTATGTTTTTTGTAGATATAAGTACAAAACAGTATATTGCATCAAAGGTCGCACGGCCAGACACAATAGAAATTTCATTGTTACAATGACATCGACCCTTGAAGGGATAAGTGGTGGCATATATTTTTTCTCTAATAAGTGTACATGCACTTCTATGTTCGAAATGCACTGTATTTAGTCGACAAGGACACGAGGCCACACCAGACAGAGGCACGAACAAGACAGACATATAAATCGAATGTCTCGGGATAAAGAGCGCTGTGTAGTACAGCGCCAAACTTTGAAGCAGCTGTCATAAGCAAGACGCTAACAACGGAGGCTTTACGTCTTAGTCGCTTGGGAAAGTTTATCATGTTTATATATCACGGAATCCACTGTATCCGTCATGTGCTATTATAAGTAAAATAGTAAATAAAAACTACTGTTATCACATTTTTTCTGAGTTACTTGATTTTTTTTTGTGCTGGCAACTCTCTTGGTTCTCACTTTATTTCTGTTCGTTGAAAAACGTTTATGAGGTGTTAATATGTTCTTACGGAAAGATTGTTCTGTGAAATATGTTTACAGTGTGCCCCACTAAAAAAATCTTGGAAAAATGTGTACTTTTAAAAGTTTTCTAGTTTTCTTTTATGAGTGGCATGTGTGGGTTCACCACAAGAAGTTCCTGTAGATAGAGCAGACAACACACGAGTGAGAATGATCGGTGGCTTCAATAACAGTCCTCATTAAATTAACTTTTAAAAGTTTTCTAAAGTTATTTTCAAATGTCACCTCCTATAAGGACATGCGACGTCATAACACAATTACGGTGGGGAGACAAAGTTGCCATGTATTTTGAGCGAACGCCTCGCTGTACAAACTTCTGAGCAATGTTTATATTGAACTGAACACAACTGAAGCTTGTGACAATTTTGTTTATATTAACGCAATTAGCGTCTGGTTTGTGATTGGAATTAATGGAGAAGTTCGTTGTATTGTACCTAGTGACGTGGTAAAACAAATAGTCATGTTTTCAACAATGTTGGTGGGGTTTGGATGGATATTTATTTAGATCAGGCTAAATGACATTGTGTAGTTTAATTATAAAGCGTTCCTTTGGTGGATACGTTTGTACGCTATGACCTATAAGGGAAAATAAGTAAATATTATAAGTTAGTTTAAGTATGTTAGTAAGTGATTTTTTGTATTTTTTTGGGATAATATATATTCTGAAATCGTATTCAACGTGCTATTCATGAATTGTTTCATATTATTACTGACCCACATCATTATACTTATCTTTTTTATACTTATATTTATCTTTACTAGGCCTTATTTATGTATTTATATCTTGATCTATTAAAGCGCTTGCAGCCGAGCTTGACTAGGCGATCTTAACCGATCAACAATGTTAAAATTTTGATAAAATAAATATCAGATTGTTCGGCCGGTTGGCGCTGTTCGTAGCCTGCCTTTTGAGTCGCTGGTCCCGGGTTCGATCCTCTGACAGTTTAAACAGTTTTGTGCATGAACATGTCCGTTTGTCTTGTGCCCGGGTAGGTACGGAGCATAATTCAATTCAAAGAAACAAACATACAAATAAATCTTGTTCTTTATATTATTTGAATAGATAGAATAGAAAGATAACATTGTACATCTTATGAAGTAGCATGAATAAATGGGAAAATTTATGCTAAAGGTAATATTTAAGTAAGCTTACTCGAAAACTTCACGGCTTCACGGCAGGAACGTTCCGCGTCATACAAATTTCCTTTGTATTTGAGATTGCGCCTTCCTGGAGGCAAGGCGAGACAGAGTCTAAGTGAAGACCTCCGTCTTTTTGTCTATTTAAAGTTATTTTGGTGTTTTTTAGCATGCTGCAAATACAAAGACTATATTATATGCTGTATGCCTTACAGCATTACTTATTTTTATTTTTATTATTATAACTAGCCGCACACTGCAACCCTTTGATTATTTCCTGCGTAGCTTTTGTTCTCCTGTTTTTCCTTAGTTTCCACTTCACACACCTTCGTCTGACCTGTTGTACTGTCATTTTATTCCATTATTTTTTTTATTTTTTTTGTTTATTTGGTTCACAATTTGGAATATACACATATCTTATACTAAAATCTTACACAACAAAAAATCACGGTGTAATTCCTAATACTAGTGAACACAGCAGGCAGTTTACGGACAATGTTAAATAATTAGATTAATCATGAATGAAAACAAAATATTAAGAGGAAAAATTACTAAAAATCACCCAAAACACCAAAAACTCTACTTCTTGCTGAGGCCAAAGAACCATAAAATATGTCATATTTAGACCTGATTCCATTATAATATGAAAACATTCTGTACAAGGGGGAATGTTGACCAACATTGGTTCTGCAGTGTGGTAATTTGAAACATTTCATATTTATCAACCGCTTTCCTGGTCGGGGAACTTCTAATTTAACATACATTAGGATCTCTGGACAATCGATTAAGCCATGTAATATTTTATATAGGAATATAATATCTGATCTACGCCGTACAAATAGGGATTTCATTTTATAAAATGTTAATCGCTGCTCGTAGGAGGGTAATCTTTTGCAGTTGTTATTTACAAAGGATAGTTGATATAAAAACCTTTTTTGAATTCTTTCTAACCTGCTGAGTGGACAGCGTAACCAGGTGACCATATACAGCTATTAAATTCTAGAATACTACGAACTATGCTATTGTATACTGGTATTAGAACTTTTGGATCCTTGAACGATTTAATTTGTCTCAAAACAAAACCAGACAGTTGTGAAGATTTTTTTACTATTTTGTCTATGTGAACTCGAAAGTTCATGGAGCTATCCAGTATAACTCCCAGGTCTCTAATACTGTTAACTTCGTTTAGTTGAGTATTTTTTAGTGAATATGAGGTACGTAAAGGACTTTTCTTCTTAGTAAATTTAATATGATAGCATTTGTTTACATTTAATACCATTTTGTTAAGACCACACCATCTATCCACCTTGTCTAATTCGTTTTGTAAGGTCTTTATATCAACGTCATTTTGCACTCGCATATATAACTTTATTATATTTTTATTATTCAAGTGAATCAAGTTAGTGTCTTTGACCTAAAGTCCGAGACAGACTGTCCTCTCCCTTGTGTATAATTTTATAAGTAGAGGGTTGAAGTTATTCCTTGAAATACTAGGGATTTTAGTTACTTAATGCAACATGTATTAATATGGATGTATATAAAGAGAACACGGACAAAAAGTACGCCTAGAACTGTTGTCATTCATTTCATATTCAGTCATATTCAGTTTATTGTCATGTTGTGAAGTGTGTAATATGGGTTTTCCTATTAGTTACATGTGTTAGAACCTACTCTATTACTTTCTAGATTTGCTATAATGCCTAGAGGCCTACACTAAAATAAAACAAACTTTAAGGATAGTTACAAATCGTAAGTATAATGCGATACGTGAATGATGGAGTTCTACTTTCTTGCGAAAATAATGAACAATGTTATACATAACCTGCAGTCAGGGCTATTATGTATCTCAGTTGCTAACAAAAATGTTGATTTAAATCTTGAAAAATGGCCGCTCTGTGTCAGTTTTGACCACTTCAAACTTTTGACAGCTATCAAAAGTGACATAGAGGCACCATTTTATTCGATTTCAATCGACATTTTTTCGCAACTGACATAAATAATAGCCCTGCTGCTGTAGGGGTATAATTCGATTCCCAGCAATGATGATCCAGCTAGATGACGAGTTTTTTAACATTAATACTTGGGTCCAAAATCCAATCCCCAGTCTTCTCTCTATACTATTTCTTGATATTTTTCAAAAATCCAACTAATAAACAATCCACGTCTTGTTTTGTTCCTCTCTATCCAAATCCTTTTCAGTCCAAATGGCTCCCTGACTTCTTTATGCCATTCCGTCATTTTACTTATTTTGTTTTTTTTTTAATTTCACGTGCCGCTGGTCAGTATCGAAGTTTTTAATATAAAACATAAGGATTTAATGGATATAATGTGATGATACGAAATTACATTGCAAGTCACTAAATATTTTCATTTTTTAATATGAATTCCCGCAAATTAACGCCTGAATCTACAAAGTATCATATCACCTATTATATTCCTCACTTTCAATTATTTCTTAATGCTACTTACTTTGCTGCTATTATTTTTGCAAGCCACTGTTTGCGGACTACAAGGCTCAATTAGTTGGTTAATTGGCGTTTCTGAGCAAAGTAGGGTTTCTTCATTTTGTTATAAGATGGAGTGTGTATTTTGTTCTTTATTCCGCAAATAGGATCTAGACAGTTGTTGTTTTATCGTAAAAATTTTGGATGTGGATATAGTTTTTAAGCTATCAAGACTAGGCATAAGCTTATGTACGTCTAATGGAAACGTTACGCCTGCTAATAACTTATGCAATGCGACCCAGACCTTTAAGTTTCGATGAATCATACTGCCCGTATCACCCAGCCTTGTGCCCTTGTTGAGTCATCAGTTCTTAAACAACTTATTTCACACTTTTTAGTGACACTTGCTACTTACGGGATGATTGTCATTCACCGTCAATAAGGATATCATATAAATAGGCGAAATACTTTACAGTTGTTGGATTGCAACTCAAAAACTGCTGGACCTATTATATGGATATTTGAATGACCACACGGGAAGCACAAGCTGTCAAATTATCAAATCAAGAAATATCAAAATCGGTGCCCCCAGTCGAAAGTTCTGAGGTAACAAACATAAAGTCAAAAATAAACATACAGTCCGACCTCCTCCTTTTTTGAAGTTGGTTAAAAATCTCTCTTTTTGCTCACTTACTTTAGTAGCTATAGTAAAACTTCAACTCTGGAATATACTTTCCCTCGTCTTTTTTACTGCTTCTAGACCGAGTTCCAGAGCTTGTGTCAGGTAATCTGCACATAAGACGCAAGTGTTCTTAGTAACTATTGTTTGTGTTGTTCTCGAAGAAAGCCTCAAAGTTCTGTCGAAGTCTGTATTAGGCTATACTTGTCGTCGTCTATTCCGACCCTATTGTGCAAATTGGAACAACTATCAAGCTCCTTCACAAACTATTTCAAGTATCCGCAAGGATTACAATGTATCACAATCCAACTTGGCCCTAATTGCTTTTGCTTTGTAACAAGCACATTAACTTGCCATGCATAGCTTGTAATAAGAACGTATAGATACATTGAATCATTTATTAGCAGTTATGATTTTATATCATTCAATTAAATTGTTCTTTTTCTGGGAGATCGAGACTCAAAATCGGGTGACGAGTACAGTACAGTGCTATGTGCAACTACAGTGCTATGTGCAACTATAGTGCTATGTGCAACTACTGTGATATGTGCGACTACAGTGTGATGTCCAACTACAGTTCTCAGCTCACAACTACACATTAAAACTGTCTTCTACTCTTGATTGCCTAAATTTCATCAATATGTGTTCATACCAAGATACTTTTTAAATGTCTCTATATTTGTGAATGGTGACGGAATCCTCATCCAGAGCCTGTTCCGTTACAACCTATTATAGATACAGTATACAAAAACATGAAACGTTGTTTTTATGTTGTATTCGGTAATCGTTCTAGAAAGTATGTAATGAATCCCCTGTTTTGCTTGAACATTACTTAAACTTAGTTAGGTATTTAGTGACTTGAATCTGATTAAGTACCTACTTGATAAAAAATATACCTAGATAGCTTGAGGGATGGCAAACATATTGCGAAGTGGACGCAATGCAGGAGTCCACTAATAAAGGAGAAAAAACGTTTCGGTGCAGTTACTTACATCTGTACAAGCTGAGGGTGGCATTGAACTGTTATGGGCAACCGTACTGCTTACCATCAAGTGCACACTTGCCGGTCTCGTAATTTAATTGTATAAAAAATATGAGAAAATACAAAAAGTTTTAATTAAAATTATAAGTGGGCTATTAAATACATTAAAATATCTTAAATGCAATATTTTGTGTTTCATGAAGAATAATTTATTTTGTTTATTTTGTATGTCATGAAGAATAATTTATTTTGTATAGACTTTGTTACGATGCTCTATTTAAACAAATCCAAATGCATCCCTTTTCTATATGTTTATATTTATGATTATCTCCTTGAAAGCTGCAAGGTTAGAATAATTGGATTGGTTCATCTGGTTATAAAAATACATTATTTTGTGTTTCAAACAGAATAAATTATTTTCTTTATTTTGTATAGACTTTGTTACGGTGCTCTATTAATACAAATACAACTTCACCCTTTTTCTAAATGTTTCTATTCAAAATGATCTCATTGAAAGCTACAAGGGTTAGAATAATTATATTGGTTCATCTTAACCCTGATTGCTTTCCTTTTGTACGAGACTTGTGTCTACTATTACTTAATCTTGGCATTGATTTGTATAATTAAAGTTGTTTACTCATCGAGAAGCTCGGCCGCTGAATGCGGCTACTATGGATTTCGAAATAGTTTTCATTTAGTCTAAGTTGTGCGAGGATAGAAAATCAGTCTTTTTAGGAATTACTATAGACGCTAAATTTCAATTAAATTTCAAACAAAACATTCAAAAATCGTCTAGTAGACTCAGTTCAGCGGCTTATGCTGTTAAAAAAATTAGACTATTAACTGATGTAGACAAAGCTAGAATAGTTTATTTTAGTTATTTCCATAGCGTTATGACTTATGGCATACTGCTCTGGGGATGTTCTGCAGATCTTCAATTCTATTTTCATACTGAAAAAAAGGGCAATACGAGCTATCTACAGTTTAGCTCCCAGAGTTTCCCTTAGACAGGAGTTTAATGATATAAACATTCTAACTGTTGTCTCTCAGTTTATCTATGAAAATCTAATGTACTTTTGTCAAGAAAAACAGGAACAGTTTAAAAAAAAAGGATTCCATCAACACGCGGAATAAGCACAAGCTATTCGTACATGTAACGCGTCTCCACAGAATTATTCATTATTTTATGGGATAATGTATAATACTATTCTATAATAAAGTTCCCAATGTTATCCGAGATTTGTCTATTAATAAGTTTAAAATGACTATTAAAACTAAACTCTATCAAAAAGGTTATTACAAAATTTCGTATTACTTGGAGGATAACTTGGGACTGATCACTCCAGGATCTACCTACTCGTGTATTACCATATCAAAGTGAAGCGTGTCTTGCCCTACTGATACCATTATTATGGCCTCTTTTGTAATGCAACACACTGGAGCCAAAAGTAAACGAACATTTATTATATACAATAAGAAATAGGCGATACAAAAAAAAAGACAAGCCCGCTGAGTTTCTTAACGGATCTTCTCAGTCGTGGTCGCGTTCCGATCTGGTTTTCGATTTAAGAAATATTAAATGTTATATGACAATTTGTAAGTGCCCCCGTAGGCTTACACAGAATAAACGATTTCATTTCATTTCAATACTATTCAGTCAAAAGTAAGTAAGAATATAAAAAAAATATCATCAAAAAATGGAACCGACTACAATCATCTATCAAAAACAGTTGAACCGTAGAGTAATTAGAGAATATAGAAACGGACATACACACATGCATACATTCATACACACACACACACATACACACACACACACACACACAGATCCATACATACAAGACAAACGCATAACTCTCAGTAGGATATCAGAAATATTTAAGGCGGAGCGAGCAATGAAACACGGAGTCAGCGACACAACTGATATATATATTAGAAAGGCAAGGTAAGTACCTTACGAACAATACAATAGTTGTTACAAGTGTACCCTCACAGTATAACAATCATACACCACACTCTCTTTTTGGGGTTTGCCGTAGTCGGGATACCATACCATGTAAACTAAATAACTTTAAGCATGATATATTTTATGTAATTTCTATGAATAAAGGTTCGGAATGGTTAAATGGAAAAATTTAAAGAGATATTTAAGATTGTAATTTCTCAATATTGTGATACTATAAGATGCTCAGACAAAATAAAAAAGTCAAGACAGAATGTTGTGAACAGAGCAGTGAGGCCGGTTTTCTATGCATGTAGTGCGTGAATCGGTGCTGCCATGATAATTTAAATTACCCCATAAAAATAACGTTATCAAATTATTAACGTTATAAATTTAATAAAGTTATAACGTTATTAGTTTTAATATAATAATAGGGTTCCTACATTAGGTGTCGGTAAAAAGTAGTGGCATTGGGTAGTGAAAGAGAAAAGACAAAGAGATTCAGAAATAAAATTACTCGGTGTAACTGCTAGTTTTATTTAAAAACCTTTATGCTGAATTATTTTTTTGTACGCTTGTCGTTTACTTTGCACTGATTTAGAAATACTTTCTAATTTAGCAATATGGTGGAATCTAATGTTTAAGTATTTCTCAATTACACACCGTATTAAATTAAGTTTATGTTCCTGCCCAACATATTCATGTTTTGACTGTAAATTGATAAAAATCTGATTGTTTCCAATGAATTTCTTTAATATGTTCAAGACTATAGTTTGGTGTTGATTTTCTGCGGTTATTGCAATATTTTCATTCAATAATTTTCGAACAATTGCTTCACAAGTGACACAAATGTCAAAAAGATCCTTAGACGGGAAGCGAAAACCGCCTTTGTTTTTTAAACTAATGAGCATGTGAAAATAAAGTTTCTCATCAGTCTGCAAGGCATCTTAACATTTAGAGCATTTTATGGTTTTAACAAGATAGTGCACTGTACTTCCAGATATGTAACCAATTATCATTTTTCTGTAGTCACCATAATATGAATTGTCATGTAAAAAACTGGCCCAATCAAATGATTCATTAACAATTTCATTAAGAAGTTGCAACGAAGAATTTTCAATGGTTTCTTCTTCTTCTTCGTTTCTATACGACGATGAAGTGCTATTCATAATTTTAGTTGTTGAAGTGCAATTAAGTATTGCTATGTGTTCTAAAGGAACACAATTACTTTTTGCAAGACATTTTAATTCTAAATGACATAGTATTTTTTGTAGCTTGCTTGTAAACTGTCTTACGTTAGGGTTATCGTTGAACCCTCCATGCATCCTAATAGACGTAAATAGAATCTCCAAATGATCCTGGCTTAATTTATAAGTAGATAAAAAAAACAGCCTATTTTCATATTCTAAGTACTTCGTATAAAGCGCTTTTAAACTTTCAATATTAATTAATGTACCTATGAATCCTGCTTTGCATTTTTCTTCTACGACTGGTTTATAAAATCGCGTGGTGACAAAGACTGGTCGACCATCTCGTATAACTTTCCGCATACTAACTACACACAACAACATTCAATATAGATACAGCCTAAAAACAAAAGACTTCAATAGAAATATGGTTTATTTTTACAAAAATACATAACCGCCTTCAATATGTACGAAATTGAAAATCCAGTGTGAAATTAATGCGAGTCCATATTTAAGGTATCAGGTTTCCAACAAAAAAATAATTGTTCAAATCGGTTTATAAATAACGGACTTATGAGGTAACAAGTATTTAAAACAATAGAACCTAATTGCGAACCTACTCCTTTTAGATGTCGGTTGAAAATAAACTAGAAATAAAAAAAGAATTGCCTATTTTTTTAATTTGCTTTCAAACGACGGAACCGGTTTTGTATAAAGATATTGCGTCGAGTGTCATACAATATTATATTTAAAGAAAAGTCTAATTGAGAACCTACTTCTTTTTTGAAGTCGGTTAAAACACGTTGATAAACTATTATAAAAACGTACCCGTATTAACGTAACATATATACTAAATATTAAGATTACCCAATAAAAGGGTAAACCTTACATGCTCTACCATGGCAACACTTTCTATGTTCCAAGCAATAACCCTTATTTTTATTTTTATTTATTTAAAATATTGCTTTCCAAGTTACTTACGTGTGAAATGTGATTCCATCCTTCTTTTTATATTTTGATGTTTGTTTTAACACCGTTTCACGACACAATTCGGCATTTTGACTGGTAAATTTGTTGATTTACTTTACGTGTTGCTTCCACACGCAGCGATAGTTCGACTGACGAGTCAAGGCGTAGTTTCGTTGTGCGTGTGTGTGTGTGTAATTGTGTATGTACACGGCGAGGCGTAGTTTTACCGGCTTCACTTTTCTGTTCACAACATTCTGTCTTGACTTTTTATTTGGTCTGAGTATAAGATGGTACAAAAAGATTAAAAAATATTATCACAACACGCAAATTCAGCTTTATTTCTTTATATTTTTACCAACAAACAATAAACATTAAATGGTTACTCCGTAAAGTTTTCGAATCCATCAATGTAAGGACCCTAATGTGTTGCGTCACTCGTGAAAATAAATTGTACTCGACACCCGTGCGGATGTAACACAGAGAAGTGTTAATACATTTCCCAATTACTAACTAAAAACTTAAATCGCATATTCAAACCTCTAACTACACAAATAGATAACCTTTATGAGAACTGTTATCATACATCACGCAAACCTTTTGGAAATGTGTAAATAGATCTCAATGACAAATTAATGCAGAAACATTTATTGGTAACAAGTGCAATTTAAAAAAAATACCGACTTCCATTCTACTACTTAGTAAAAATCAGTTATTGGAGTGTAACTCAAAAACTACTGGACTGAATTTGATAACATTTACATGGGACCACACAGGAAGCACCAGCTTTCAAACAAAATGTATTAGAAGAATTTTGGAAATCTGTTCCCCCAGACGAAACTTATGAGGTAACAAACAATAAAAAGAGTCGAATCAAGTACCTCCTCCTTTTTGGAAGTCGGTAGAAAAATAGGTGTGGTATAATAATCATATGAATAAGTCGTAGTTTATGTATCCTACATTGATATAATCTTATGGAACAAGGCATATTTATAATTTTAAGAACATTATATTTAATCATAAAATTATTTGTAACGTGAAATATTAGATCATAGTTACTATAGCTGACGTAGTTACATATAATATTAAAAAAAAAAAAATATTACGATACGCGAGACGTCATCAACGCGGTCGTCACGAACACTTGAATAAGACCACCGGATGAGGTCGATACTACATTCGGACCTATCCGATAAATATTACGTGAGTAATCCCGTATTTCTAATTAAAAATGAGTGAAAACCACGTTAGTTTTATATTTAATTATATTTAAATTAATCAAACTTGTGGCTCTGTGAGCTGTAGATCTCGCGAGTATGTCTTTGCATATCTTATAGATATAAATAAATTAAAAATAATTAATATATTATATAAAATATATTAATTAATAAATTATAAATTCAATATTATATTTAATATTTACCGCGCTTACAAAATCCTTAAAACTTTAAATAGTAAAATTTCTCATAACTAAATCGAAGAGTTTTTTTGTGTCAATAGTACCACTTTGATTTAAGCTTGATTTAAAGTTGCAGAGTTGCAGAAGTCTACAACTTTAAATCAAGCTTGAATATAATTTCTCCACTTTAATTCCGTCGTCTGTGGCATTGGTCGTCGTCACTTATGCAGGTGGTGCTTGTGCGTTTGTCCCTTATGTCCATAAGTCAGACAAACGAGTAAATTTGACATCGTATGAGTGGCGTGGACTTCCATACAGGCCACGGAAGCTCACGTCCTGGGGGTAATTGTTCTTGCGCTGTGAAACCAGCTGGTGGTGTGTGTTTTTCCTTTCAAAAAATGATCCTGTGCGAACCTGGATGGTGCTCGGTGAAAAATAAATTATAGTATCGAACATGCTCATAAAATTTCAAACAATTTCATTTTCAGCAATGCGGCCTGTAGAGGAGAACAATTACTGCCCAAGTCTGAAACTCAATTATCTTATATAGGCTTACATTAAAACAAATCGTAAATAGAGTAGAATGAATACAATACATCGTTATTGCAGTTCTTCGAGTTATGCACATCTCTGGTGATGTTGACTAGGGTTCCTCGAGAATTGAGTCGCATACATAATGCGCTCAAAGCGTAGGGTATGTGCGCGCGACATTTTAATAGCCATAGCACGGTAATATTATCCATACAATATAGATAAGATAAAAAATAATTATATTAAAATTATATATATATACATATAAAAAGATAATATTACCGTGGCCACAGCTTTAAATTGACACTTCTAATGTTATGCGTAAACGTGGCGCATAACACCAGATATGCCCTTCTCGATACTAATATTTACAATAAAAGTTGTATTAAAATATATGATTGCATCAAAAATGTCCCAGTATCACGGGATTTTTCGGACCAGTTTCGCACGTATTGAGGTTATTCATCTGGCAGTCACTCCTGTGGGCCGAGCACGAAAATCAACTTAAGTGTAACGTTATCATATCGTTATCGTATTCTGACAAACTATGAGTTATCTGTGTTATTATTGTACTAGATAAGTGATAGTTTGTAATAAATACGTTAACGATGCGATTACGTTACACTTAAACAGATTTTCGTGCTCGGTCAACTGTGCACAGCGGTAAGCGCGGGCTACAGCAGTGCGATTCTCTAAGAGCAAACATCGTTGCATCGTTGAATCCGAGAAATAGTAATTGACTACGGAAAAGCAACCTTGTCAACAAGGGCAATATCACTCCGGTGAGCTCGTCGACGATCGTAACGTTGAAGCATTCCTTAGAAAATCGCACGGCAGCTGTGTGTGTCAAAATTCTTCCGTTCAAACTGTCAGTTGCGTCAAAGTCACTTTCGGTGTCACTGTCACTGCTGTTTTTATGTAAATACAGCTGTAGACACACCACACTTTTTGCGTCTTCCTCGCAGTTCCAGAGCTCTGAGGTCATCTCGTCAATTTTTGCTTTATTTGATACCGGTTGTAATGAAAAAATATTAGGCTAATGGAAGCAAGAGGTCGTTCAAACGGGCACGGGTAGTTAATTAAAATAATGTACTCACATTGGTCGAGAAATGGAGCGAAGAGCCTCATATTTGCTATTTACCTTATTTAGTTAAAATTTTACTCCCACACACCGCTAATAACTTCACAACTCAATTACCTCGAAATCAAAAACGACCATTCCGCTCCTAAAATAACTAATTCAACCCAAAAATTACATCCTTATCCCTATTAAATCTAACCATCTATTTCTTAATTTAATATTTACTTTAATCATTTCTAATACTCCAATTCGGTCCCGAAAGGTCCGAATAGGGTAAGGAATACATTTTGCTGTAAAATAAGGAACAATTTTAACAATTCTCAGGGCCAGGGACTTAATATTAGGGTCTTAGTATGGAAGCTCGTCGATAACTAAGGGTAGAATGGTAAATTGCTGCCAATGAGAAAGGATGAAGGAGTCTTTCTACATTTTTCATATACGACTGAGCTATAAGACCTTCTCATCATTCTCAATCTAGTGAGCACCAATAAGGCAAAAATGATAATAAAGAATAGAAATGAATCAATATCTTCAACTGTAACAACAAACGAGACATATTTGAATAAGCAATAGAATCAGCCTTGTTTTTGTCAGTACCTCATGGTATTAATAACGCAAAGTATCTTCCGAACCGATATCGTATATTTGGCTTTGCGTCAACTATAGTCTTTTTATGTTTTGACTTTTTCAAGAACTATTTGTTAAATGACTACACCTGACCTATATGCACGGCAAACTTTATAGTGATTCGTAAGAGTCGTTGAAACCCGATTTAATAGGTGGTCTACGCCTCTCGTGCTAGATCACCGTTGTGCCATAATATTCTACCGTGAAACAATAGTGTGCAAGAGTTTTTGTGTTAGGGTAGGATGGGCACTGTTGCATTTTAAATTACTGAGAAAAGAGACTCAAAAATGAATGTGTCAGGGTGACAAATGCAGTACAGTGCTGCCCAAGACTATATTTGTAATCTCTGTTCATGGCGTTGCTTATCCTCATGGTCAAGTTGTTGGCTAGTTTCGTTACTTTTTATATGAAAAATAAATTCTGAACAACTAGCTTTTGAGTTTTGTCTAGTAACATCACTTGCAATAATTCTTGTAAGAATATCTGACACTCCGGTAGTACCAATCAAGACGGTATATTATACAAGATACCCAAGTTGCGTTACCTCGCATTTCGATAGAGGAGGGAATCGCTCACTGCGAAAATCGTAGCTTATGTGTTCTCAAAAGAAACATCCATCATACATTTCAAACATCTAATTTACACTACTTGTTTCTTAAGTGGCTAATCGTTTCAGTCGGAACTAACACGTGTAACTGCTTTAACAACAAGCGAAACAAACCAAGTCCGCCCTGATGACCACCGAGGTCTTAATGGCCAAAGTTTTTTCACCACAAATCCTGGCCTCCAGGGGAGGGCTTAACTCTTCAAAGCGGACGCATGCGGCGTAAGACATAAGAGACAAGAGTTTTTCTTTTCTTTTCTCTTCTAGTTTAGGTATTTCTTTTTACGATTTTGCTATGTATTTTATTGACCGAGCGAGCGAAACGTCTCTGTTTTAAGTAGCCAAATTGACTTTTATCTGTCCGTATGTTTGTTAGATTGTATCTTGGTCCTCCTGTACACTTGACTTCCAAAAACAGGAGAAGGTACTCAATTCGACTGTATGTTTTTTTTATGTTTGTTACCTCATAACTTTCGACTGGGTGAACCGATTCTCAAAATTCTTTTTAGGTTTGAAAGCTGGTGCTTACCGTGTGGTTCCATTTAATTCTTTTTAAATTTATTTCATTGAATTAGGTCCAGTAGTTTTTGAGTTACACTCCAATAACTGATTTTTACCAAAGTAATAGAATGGAAGTCGGTATAAAATTTTTCAATTGCACTTGTTGACATTACATAATACGACATTAACCTATATGTCGTATGAAATTTTTTGTAAGCGATTTCACCCAAGTATCTTATCACTTAGGCCCAACCACAATTCCATTGTACCTACATCATTCACACTAGCCACAGACAAAGGTCGACCTGCTGTATCAGGCTCGTAATCGAAACATGTCTATCTCTTGCCATAGCAACGAGATTGACTAGATCCAAAAATAATAATTCTTCTGGGATCCTAGAACAATTAATACCTGGAAATACAAATAAAGCCGCTTCCTGATTTAGCGGTATTGCATCGGTATGCGGTATTTTATACATTACCGCAAGCTTACTAATTTCGGCCAGATCTCTTCACTAGGCGGTATACTGTCAGTAAGTTTTAAGTTGCAGGAATTTTTACTGACTACCCGTACCGCGCGGCATGCCGCACGCTCACCGCCCCGCTCTCGCGCAGCCCGCGCCGATCAGGAAGCATGCATTCAATTACAGAAGCTCAGTAACGAATAAGTAAAAAAATGCCGAGCCTACTTTACTGCACCGATACCGTACCGCCAAATCAGGAAGCGGTCTAAGTGTACTTAGTACCAAACATTGTTAATCATTTCTCTGTAAGGTAATATGGGAGTGGTACGAGTATGTCTAGTGGGAGTTTTTTCACCTCCGTCAGCCACAACAAGCGCACTTTTTTATAAGTGGACTCCTACGTTTGTACATTTGCCATTCCTCAAGTAAATTTTGTTACTTTATGGTGCATCGAGTGAGATTTCTACTGAAGTAGAAACCAGTCACAGTGACATAAATAAGTCTGTTATTAGGTTCCTGTCACGTTAAAAAAGCTGACAGTTAATAATCCATTACTATTACGGGTCAAAACTCGAAAAGACATTATTCTTGGATAATGACGACGAGGATTTTCCACATCAACGAATTCGGTCAAAGAATGTAAAAAAAAAATCCTTACAATATATCTTATTGGTTTTTTTCTAATCGATGTGC
The DNA here is from genome assembly GCA_917880725.1 of Selenia dentaria. NCBI lineage: Eukaryota > Metazoa > Arthropoda > Insecta > Lepidoptera > Geometridae > Selenia > Selenia dentaria. Next base: position 6,657,874 of record OU862882.1, on the reverse strand, counting down.
CATCGTTTGACCCCGCTTGATGACCATTAATGATGCGGTTGAAAGTGGTTAGACCTAGGACCTAGAACAGTGACTAAATTTGAGACATATCGGCTGGAACACACAGATAATTGCATAGTAACATTTCGTTATATTTATTTTTATCTCCTTCGTATTTGTAGGTTATATTATTTCTATCCCTTATAATATTAATTCTGAATACGGATGTATTTCTTTTGTTGAGTGAACAAGTACAGGAATTCAGTACATTCACCCCACGAAATTATCCTGTATGTTACCCAAGAATAAGCGTAGGGGTAACAAGATGACAGAGTTGGTATTAGCGCGTACATATACCTACTGTTAAGCCTAAAAGGGTTTGACATCATTGTGACGTTGTTACACAGCGTTACGTGAAATACTCTGTGTTCTGTAATTTTTTTTGGGTTGATAATTTTAGTTTAAAAAAAGTAAAAAGAAAAAATAATTTATTGATATAACTTGTTGTACAATTATTTAGTGAATCCATAGGCTGCCGAACTAGTAAAAACTGTGTTTCAGCAGCCAGTGGCTTCTCCCATCCGGTAAACACTATTGTAGTTATGTCGAACATTCTGGTCAACTTATTCTAATGTATCTACAATTAAAGATTTAAAACTGATTGAAAACACCTTAACGACAACCGGAGTTGAACTGCAGTTGCAGTTGGATAGATTTTTTAACGTGAAATAACAGAATTGGCCTCCTGACCTGTTTGTGTGGTTTAGTGTTTATTAACAACGCCATCTATTGTCAAGTAGCTCTAGTGTTGCTGTGTCGGTAAAACAGTTTGATGTAGCAGTTTTTCATTGCTTGAAAACATGGACAAAACGATGTTTTCTTAAATTGAAACGTAGCTAGATCGATTTAACGCCCCCGATACCCTCTGCATGCTAAATTTAATGAAAATCTTTGGAGCCGTTTCCGAGACTCAGATTATATATATACATAAAAATATATACGAGTACAAGAATTGTTAAAGTTTAAAGGCATTAGATAATTAGATTAAGTTAAGACCAAATGAAAATAAAAACTGCAATAGTTCTGCAAATGACACTAATGTTTTGTCTAAATTTGTTTCAGGTACTTACTATCTTGTGTGTTGATGTTCATTGTTGCAGTAAACTAAAGAAAACAAATAACTTTATTAGGTAAGTGTTTAGACGTAAGCTTTTCAGTTTATATTTATTATGTCATTAGTTATAGTATAAAATATATTATAAGATATGATATTTCTGGAAGTACTCCCTGTACTTACAGAAATTGTAATGTAGATTACATGAGGAATATTGAATAATACAACCGAGATAAATTCGCGATTGTGAAGATTTTTATCAAAATTGTATTTCAACAGTCAAGTTGCCTTGCACCATAAGTATTAATTTAGTAATCCAATATTTTGGTGGAACAAAAATTTAGTTTAACATATTCATTATATAAATATTAACGAATAACATATTTACATAATATGGTTTTTAAAAGAATCGATCTAAATAATAAAATCCAACTTCGAGGATAAAAATAAATAAAAACACCTTAAGGACTATTTCTTAAATAATCAAATTATTCTGAGTTATTATAGACCTTTATATATTAATAGTACTATTCATTCTAAATACAGGTGTTTATCTTTGAAACAATTCGGTAAAACTAGATAAAAGATATTAATTAGAAAATGACGAATTTTATATGAAGCATAATTTTAATCCCAAAAGTATGAGTGCAACACAAAAGCAAGTCTTCCACAAGCCCTACTTGCTTGTGGAAGACAACTTGCAGCTAAATTCAAGCGGCATAATCTCTGAAACTAATAGTGCGGTCCGTATCACGCCATAAGCATTATTAGCGCGCTCAAAAATGTCCCGAAATTGCATGAGCGGTCAAATGGTAGGCGTAGGTGAAGTCATCTCCAGATTTCCTGTGTTATTGCTCTTGCATGAAATCGTTGTGAGCGGCGTCGGCCTAATATGTCAAATTTGAGATATGTATAGTCATATCTCAAATTTGACATTTTATGCTTGCTTTTTTACCTACCGATCCGATTTCTTGAACACGGTAAAGAAATCGCGCTTTTTAATATTGGACCAGAGGAGATAGACGCAGCACCGTAAGAGATAAAAGGAAAAAAAGGACTGCGGCATTAAAATACATTAACTTGTTTCAGGCCAATACACGAATAATCATACGTACAATCTGTCAGTTGTTAAATTATTGCTGTTTTAAAACTGTTATTTTGTAAATAAATTTACATTTAAGTTAATATAAATGGTTGAAAAGAAAAAGACCTGCGTTAAAGTGCGGAATAATGGCCCAAGAATTAGTTTTAATTACCCCTTATTACGGTAAAGGTGAGTTACAAAGTGTATAAATTAATTAAGTTGTCGCAGCTTTAGTGCTGTTTTATTAGAATTTGTGAAATAATTAGTAAAGTGTTGGACCGTCATGTAGGGGTACGGTACAAATATTTCACCAGAGTAAAGTCTGAAATGGTGATTACTTATTTACGGGTATTTATTAGGCGAAGTGACAGTAGGCTATTCATATATGCAGCTCTAATAACTCGTCGTTGTGATCGTCGACGAGCTCACAGATGTCAAATACTTAAGGTGCGTCGTATCATGATGTCGCTATAAATGAGGGTTTTAAAGCAGTTATTCTCATAAGTAGCGATTTAATTGAAACTACAATAATAATATGACATTTAAGACTTCTAAGTACACGTTGACGTAATTAAAAACATATTTTACCATACCAGAGTATAAAATTCAAACATACCACTTAATTTAACCTATAAAACAGTTTTTCTCTTTATTCATTATAGTATTTGTCATGAAACACATATCATAAAATAGCACCTTTTGATACACATACATTGACGGTTTTTTTTATTTAGATGTGCATTATTTGTGTGTACATTATTCTTTTATAAATTTTTTACGTTTTTACGAGATACGCTTGCTTGATTTCAAGTAAAGGAAATTGAACGTAGACAATCGCTGAGCTGACAGCGCCTTTAGATATATCGCCCTTGTTCACAAGGTTGTTTTTCCAACGTTCCATGTCATCTCGTCGTTGTTTCACGAATGTTGTCAAAGATGCAACGATGTTTGCTCTTATAGAGAATCGCACGGCCTCCTAAATTTGACAAATGAAATGACTAACTAGACTTTGCAATTTTAGAGAGAAAAATACACATCCTCGGCCGGGATTCGAACCTGTGTCAGACGCCATGACTATGCACTAGACCGCCGCGGCATACCATCTGAGCATCGAATTTTAAATCTATTTGATTTTACCCGTCGTATCGGGACGGACAAGTGGGGATACTGACCACTATACCACCGATCTATTGGAACAGATTGGCATTATCCAAACGAAAGAAGAGTTTTTTCTAACACTTAACTTTCGCATTGATATCGTAACCTTATAACTTTTAAGTGACTAACTAGGTTCAGTTGTCCACCAACTTTGATATCTACCAAGATTATCATATTATGGTATTTCGTATCACAACGCCAACGGTGACTATCGAATTGACTTTTGACAGCTAATCGATGTACACTTTGCAAGGTCATGTTCACTAAGAACTGTCAATTAGTGAGATACGCAATAGCACTACAGCTGTAGAACCGGTAACCGAGTGGGAACCACTAGCTGGTAAACGTAGTAGGCCCGAAACGGTACTCGTATTAAAAAAATAGTACTTAATGTACGTAATTTTTTACATTACCATTTTGAAATGGTGATCGTCTAGATGTAAGGGTGATATCAGACAGAGAACGGTCACGCGTTCACGCGGTCAGTCTTGTGTTCGTTGTGTTGTATTACATTATATAGATATAACCTACAGTTAACCGACGCGGTCAGGACGCCTCCTGTTTGGTTATAGCTACCTAACACGGATCACCGTGTTAGGTAGCTATAACTCGCTATCGTGGCCGTCGATCCGAACACGGCCACGGGATCGATTCCCACTAGGGCTTGAGCTTTTGGTGTAGGTGTCATCGTAATGACGTCCACAGCATGGTGGTAGGGCACTTTGGGCAGCCTGGTAAATTACCACTCTCAAGTTTGGAAATATGCCACTAAGCACTTAACAGTGAGTTCTGGCAGCTGAGAGCCGCGAGCTAATTCTAGGTATAGTGTGATACCACCTTCAACAGCATCATCACTTACCGTCAAGTGATATAGTGGTCGAACAATAATTATAGTGTATCAAGTGAAAAAAACACATATTTACATCCCCGAAGGTATCGGCAACTATGTGTACACACATATTATTTCACTTTAATGCCATGTTCTTGGTGTCATCGAAGAAAAGGTACAAATTATAGTTTGCGAGTTTATTGCCATCTTATCACTTATTCGGTTTTATGAGACACAAGGATAAAGTTTACAAACGTTCTGCCGGAAACAGTAACAGTCCCAATATGTTTATACCCCAGATTTTGCTCTTCTGAGTTCCGAGCTTTAATCGAATACTTCCTTTAATCAACACTTCACTGATGTTCGAATACATACATAATCTATCGTCTATCATTATAACACAAACCCGACCCAGCGTTAACATTGATTAATCGCTTAAGCCAATATACGACACCAAAAAGTGGTTTTAATATGAAACTCAGAGCTCCGCTGCTACCTGTCTCCTGTCGCCGGATTTCACTCTTGAAAAAACAATTCAATTTTCCGATTTGTCCCCTAGATGTGAGAGTGGTATTCCGGCTCTTATGGCACTGTCTTGTGTATTCAGGTTTGTATTCGAGTGACGAAAATTCTAGTTAGTCCTTGACTCCACTCATGGATTTTTATTTGGATCATTTAGTCATCTTTGTCTGGATGAAACGTGCACAAACTCGTTTCTATTAAATTGTGCATAACCGCCAAACTAAAATAAATCCTCGTTGTCCAACTGAGTCTTGGCTGAAAATTTGCGCTGATTGTCAATTTGTCACAGACACTCAGCAAAACGCTGAGCTAGAGTAGAGTAGAGACCCTTCACCATTAATTTTCGTTTTGTATTGTTTTATTTTAGTCTCGTGTAAATGTAGAATAAATGAAAATCTATATACCTCCTGTATATATGTATGATGTACAGAATATGCCCTTAACAGGATGCTAATTGATTACCAGCAACCCTATATATAAATAAAACAAAATCGTGTTAGTTACACCTTTATAACCCAAGAATGTCTGGGCCAATTTTTATATGTGTGCTTTGATTTGTCATATCTCGAGGAAGGACATCTCGAGGATACGTTTCATCATCATGATCATCCATCACGACGTGGATAAAACCGTGGGACGCAGCACCGTTATTTTTTATGGCTTTAGTGTTTTTCAATTTGCCTTTGGGTAGTAAAAGTATCCTATGTACTTCACATAGGATACTTTTCATCCATGACCACGCGGGTGAAATCGCGGGGCGCAGTTAGTGCAAAATAAATACATAGGTATTATTAAAATATTCTTTTTTATGATTTTGCTCACAATTTTGGTCTCGTTATCATATATTATTCGGCCACAAAAAACATAAGTCAGAAACGTCTGAAGGGGGAATATCCATAGCTCAAACGGCCAATCAATTGGTCCAAAAGTACTTATATTATTGAAAACTTCAAACTTCAAACTTTATTTCAAACTTCAAATAATTAATGAAAACTAGCAAAAAATATTATTGAAAACTAGCTACTAGAAGCGACTTCTGCATCATATGTTTTGTGAACTCAAATAAAAGGGCAATAAATTTCAAATTTTATAATATAATGAAGGTGATGTGCGCAGTGCACTGCTGTGCAGGGTTTTGAATCGTCGTAGTTTAAAATTTGGAAAGACATTGAACTGTTATGGGCTAGCGTGACCGATTGAGGTGACCGCTAGTGGCATTATTCAACTGAGCGCTTTCGTGCTTCGAAGGGCACGTTAAACCGTCGGTCCCGGTTGTTTGTCTTAGGACAACAGTCGTTAGGCTATGTTGAAGGCCTTCGGGCGGCCTGAAATCTTCGACATGGATTGGCCACTAGCCTATCCGCTAGGCCGCACTGGGCCCGCGTGGTGAATTATAGCCCGACTCCTCTCTAAAAGGAAGGCTCGAGACCCAGCAGTGGGTACATAATGGGCTGATTATAATTGCTTAAAAGTATTATGTATACGTAAGCTTGCATAATAATACGTGTGTCAGCTATCTCTCCAAACGTTTATAGAAAGCTTGCTCGACGAGCCAACCTTTTCATATTTTAAACGATAGATTTGAACATACCTCTCGTATCTCAGCCGGGATGCTGTTGTAATCTGTCGTAGACAATATTTTAGTATACACAAGCATTTTACTACAGAAGGCAAAATAGAATATCTGATTTTTGTTTCGATAAACCGAATGCATTCACTTTCAATATCTTCTAGAAGGTTGTTGTCATCATTTCATGTCATCATATCAATTTGCATTTCCGACGAGTGCAAACATTTCATTTTCAGAGAAATAATATTTTCATTGGAAAGTTTCAAAGTGGATCATTGGGTATTTGTGACGATATTGGCCCGTCCGAAAACTCGTGATTGGATTAAAAGGTCGATATCAATTAACGCGAAGGCGAGATTTAACGTCTGATGTTCGAATCACTTTGATACTCAATTTTATGTCAGTGTTTATATTTGGAAATGTTACTTTAACGATTACAAGATTGACATTGGTGTCAATTCTGTAAGCATTAACCTAATTAAAAAATCTCTAAATCATGGCAGTTCTTATTTTGTTTAGGCTAGAATCCAAATTTGTATAACACTATCTAATGACAGCACTAAAATTAGATATTTCTCTTCAATTGTGGGCATATTTTAAACAGTTTAGTCGTAGCGTAACTTGGTGCTCGCTAACCTAACCTAAAATAACCCAAAATTGAATATTTTTATCCTATTTTTAGAAGTGTAATTCTAAGTGTTAAATGATTTTCGATTCTATTGTTAACAAAATAAGGATCACCATAGTACATTTTTAGTTCGGTAGTTTAGTTTAGATTTTTTGAACAAGTGAATCGCTACCAGTGGTGTCGATTCTGTAAGCATTATCTAAATTGAAAATCTCTAAATTATGGCAGTTCTTATTATGTTCAGGCTAAAATCCAAATTAGAATAACACTTGCGAATGACAGCACTATATAAAATTAGATATTTCTTTTCAATTGTGCGTATATCTAAGACAGATTAGTCGTCTCGTCCCGAACATGGTAAAAAATTGAATAAAATAACCCTATTATTAGAAATTTAAATTTAAGTGTTAACACAATATGGACTACCATAATTAAATTTTAGTTATTTAGTTTTGCGCAATCCCTCGAGAACTACTCGTTGAATCGGGATAAAAAATTATCTATGTATTAAGGCGCGGTCGTACCCTGATAAGAGTAAAAAGCAGAATCTTTAAACATCGAGTGTAACGAAACAGTTCGATAATAATCTATGAAAAAAAACTTAGGTTAGAAAAGGAACAGGCAAAGAGTAATAACCGAACAGAATTCATAAATATTACTCGCTTTCTGCAGAAAAAAATCCTAAATAGGTGCATAAAAATAAACTTTCACGTCCAAACTCTCAGAATTTTCAGCGATAACACTATATTATTTTTTAGGTAATACATAGCCAACATATAGTACTAAAGTAGTAACCAGCAGTTTTTTCAATTGTGTTAGTATATATCGAAAGATATAAAGAAAACGTACAAAATTACCGCATTTTCGCATTACATCGTCCAATCTAACAAGCGATTTTCAACCTTACGTAAAGCATCGTACATTATTTTAAAATTGGGGTTGGACCGCGTCTTAATCCCGGGTACAAACCAAGTCCACTCGAAATGTCATTAAAATCCGTTCAGCCATTCTTGCGTGATTGATTAACAAACATCTGAATAAGTACATAACTAATAAGTACTAAACTTTATAACTAGTTCTTGTCTGAATAAAAGGCTATTTTATTTATTTATTATTTTATACCTGCACCCCTGGGTTTCGGCTTATGATACCGAAAATTACCTATCCTATCCCTGTTGTTCCAGCGCATATCGACATATCAAATTTCATCAAAATTCGTTCAGCCGTTCCGGAGTGATAGAGTAACAAATCTCCATCCATCCAATCATTCGATTTTTTTATGTAATAAGATAGTAAGATAATAGTGTGTCAATAAAATGGCGGCTTTGACGGCTTCGTTAGCTCAGTTGATACCGACCCTACCTTCGAAGTGCGGGTTCGATCCCGGCTGGGGCAAATATTAGTATCATGAACAGAATTTATTGTTCTCGCGTCTTGAATGTTGTGATTTGTTATTATGTGTGTAGGTACATGTCTCCCGTGACACAGGGGATGCATGAGTGTGTCAACGTTGTCCTACTAATATTATAAACGCGAAAGTTTGTATGTATAGATGTATAGATGTTTGTTACTCTTTCACGCAAAAACTACTCAATGGATTTTAATTAAAATTGATTTGTAGATAGATGAGTCGCTGGAATAACGTATAGGATACTTTTTCATCATCATCCATCACAGTTATTATTTTAATCTCGGATTATACTCAAGTCATTGATGAAGATCTGATGAAGATCAGATTCCCGTGAAATTCACATTAATTTAACTTTACCACATATTTTCCAACGTAAATGAAATTTTATAAAAGTTTCTCTTAGACTATTTTCTTACCTTCTGATGCTGGAGGACGTCTTTACGTTGAAAAACAGCGGCTCTAAGTCTCAAGACGTTAAATGACTATTCATTTGATAAAGCTTGTATTCAATTTTATTTTATTTCTAAGAAAGTTTCAGGTAATACCTTCTGTCATACGGCCTCAAAGCCATTCAAATTCAACGAACAACCCATTACAAAGTTATAAGCACTAAAACGAAATTCGTACGCCGGCACGCATATATGCCGCCGACCTAAAAGGCCTTCTACACGGTCGGGACCAATCACCGACCATCGTGAACTTGGTCGGTTCAATCATTTTTTGTATTCGTTCTACATGGTCGGTGGTTGACTCAACTTGTTGGGTTTTCTCCGGTATTCAAAACGATGGCGCCTTGCCTATCAAAGCAACAGAAATCGGTTTGCCAATAACTTTTTTATACTTGAGTTAAGAAGAAAAACAAAGAAAAAGCACCGCTTTCATAAGCTTCCATGCTTGAGTTTTTTGGTTCTTATCTTTGTATAGATCGGATCCAATATCCCAAAGACATAGTAAATAAATATATAAATTTATAAATTCGGTCAGAACCTCTCGTTCGAGGCGTTCCTTTTGCGAATCTATTGCAACACGCGATAATATGTATCCGCGGGTCGGATATCGGGCGGATGAACTGATTTCTACACTGTCCATTTTTATATCAACTCGAACACGAACACTATGGTCGGTGATTGGTGCCGACCGTGTAGAAGGCCCTTAAATGTTTCTGCGTAAACCTCCAGAAGCCTATGGGCGAATTCAGCTCATATTAGACACTTAATTAGGTACTACACAAGCTTTCGTGTTGACTTATGAAATTGAAAGCGTGAAGGAATTTTCTTACCTACGTACATACTAATTTAAACATTTTTTTCTCACATCACCAAATTCTCAAAAGAACTTCAACGCTACTCAAGCCCTCGTTTTTTTACACGTGACCCAATTGGTTTGATTAAATTTTGCCGCCCTTAGGTTACTTTTTATTTACATTGTACGCATTTTTAACGAGTTTAATACGTGCCGTGAATAAAATAAAAAGCACGCAGATTGTTAAGATTCAAAGAACCATCAAGTAATATTACATTTAGATACATGGGAAACTAGACGCTTTCCACTGTTTCACTCGTGTAATGAAGAATGATAATAATGGATATCTCAAAATGCCCTACTTCTTAACCAAAGGAATATAACTAGCTGCGCCCCACGGTTTCACCCGCGTGGTGAAGGATGATGATGATGATGATGATGAAAAGTACTTTACGACCTATTCTCAAACCTACTGAATATACACTCAAAATTTCATAAGAATCGGTCAAGCCGTTTCGGAGGAGTTTTGTTACAAACACTGTGACATGAGAATTATATGTATATATTAGATAACATACTAAGAAGACTAAACCTCTAAAGGAATGCACATGAAATTGTATATACCTAATGTTCAACTTATTTTTAACACTTATTCATGTGTATCCCTTTAGACGTTTACCCTCGTTCGTAACATTAATATACCCATAATTTCCAAGACATAGAAAATAGTCGAATATTTCAAAAGTTTTTTTTTTAATATAATACATAACAAAACGGGCAATTTGTTCGTCTTATGTCTGTAAGCGTCACGCATGCCTATATCACAGTGACAATGCGACCCAATGTTTTAATATTCAAAGTTCTTCTACATACCCATAGGCCTGCTTTCAGTTTATGGAAAAACCGTCGAGAAACTCATGATCAAAAGGCTACAATGGTACATAATTACCAATTCTGAATCCTCTATAGTCTTCATGCCACACCGCGGTACTGAAGACGCTCTATATGACTCGTTGAGACACATATGATCAGAAGCAAGATCAAATAAGAAGAGAAGAAGTAAAGACAAAAAAAAGTTCGTCGTTATAGTGGCTCTGGCCTTGGATAACCCATGGAGGCCAGTTCTAAGGCAGCAACTAATTACTCAAAAAAAATCCAAAGAAGTTATGCACTGCATTCATCACCCCGAGTTAATTGCTCAGGAGTCCCATATCACTAATAAAAGTAAATTCTCCCGTTAAATTCACTTAATGTAATGCTTTACAAATTCTAACAGTAATGCTTTCACACTGTAACTGTGAGACAGAATTAATGGCAAAGCGGTGATACCGTGTTAGACGGACATTTGCAGTCATACTATTTAGTATGTCACCTGGTTTTCGCTGGAAGCTGAAGGCTGCCTTCCTAAGACCGTGAACGACTCAAAAAATAGTACACACTTAAATATTATAAATATCACATCATACTTATTTGCACATTGCGTCACCGAATCACACCCTGTTTACATTCTAGATCAAAACGTAATGACATCCGATGCTGCCATCTCATTTTCTTGATTATGCCCTACATCCTTTTCAAACCGAAAGCACTGAAAAAACGCCTTACGGCTTCACAGAAATTCCTACCTTCACACTCAAAGTGCAAAGTCTAAATTTGAATGGTTTTATCTAGCGTAATTTTAGGTGTCCCGCCGGTATAGTTATGGGAGAAAAATTGATGTGGTTCGAGTTGTGGGGACTGTTCGGAAAGGGCGGCGTAATGCCTTAATTCGGTCTCGAAATGTAGACCCGGCAAAGCGGTGACGTTCACTTTTTATTTGGAAGTATTGAGTCTTTAATATGTTTCTTGGATTTTAATGCTTATGACATATAAGTTATTTGTAGCATATAAGGCTTTCATAACCTACGAAGAAATCTATTATTTCTTCGTAGTTCATAACATTATTAGACACAGTATTTAAATATTATAATATAATACTCAATCTTGTGTATAATTTTCAATGGAATTGTAACGAAATGTGCTCGAGTTTAGTGCAGCCTCATATATGAACGGATTTAAAATTACGTGTTGGGTTTCTGGAAATTTATACCTACTATATACTAACCAGACCACGCAGTCCTCGCAGTACCGCCTTTACGAGACGAACCCGTGGACATCAGATAGTCTAGGACCAAGAAAACGTTTGTAAACGCTTAAACTTTAACCACTCCTTATTCTCAAAAGTCAACATAGGTAAGCCTGTTGGAAAATTCAAGTACACAGCCAGGTGAAAGTGTCGGTTATTGCATGGTTATAAGGGCTCGCGAAGTCTTTTTATTCGAAGTCTATCTCACAAAACCAATAGTATAATAATGGTCAATAATCAAATCATAAATATAATCTTGGTTATTCTTCCATACATGAAGCTTATTAAAACATTAGCTTTGAAGATGCTTTCGTTATTCACTCCTGACTTGACATCTTCGGGGTTGTTAGACCTACATGTGGAAAAAGTCCTTTCGAGGCAAATAAGCAGTTCATTGTATCTGTTCGGGACGGCCTATATTCGTGCATACAATACAATAATGTACATATTATTATGTGCGCAGGACGACCCACGTATGTGTACATATATGTACGTGTTATAATGAATAATAAGTGGATAAACTATAGTGCGAGTGCTTGAGAGACGTTAACTTCATTATAATTTATATAATTATGTGTGTTTATACTTAGTTTATAATAAGCATTGAAATTCGTAAGTACATTTTTCTTTGAAGAGCTTAACTCTTTTAATGTTTAAAGATAGCTGCGTAGTTTGTACGCTCTTGTTACCGTATTTGTATCATAACTCCACTATCTTTACACATGTAACGTTAAATTATGTTTCCATAAGTCGTAGAAATAGTCAGCTAGGTTTAGACGTATAATTTGTGAATATAGGTACAGCCGTATAGCCTAGGAACTAAATAAACCTAAGCATACGTTATAAGTTATACGGATGTTGTAACTTAATTTAGGAAAATAAAGACATTCGTTTGGTGTGTGCTTCATTTCGAGGAGTATTGAGATAGGCCATAATGAGACCTAACTTGAGGCGGCAGGCAAGTAGGTACATTGTTAGGCACTAGAAATATATAATAAAAAAACTAGGCATTTCGTAAAACAATTAGGATCGAAAATGGTCACGCGCTAGACAGGCGCCAACCAATCAGAGACGAGATTCAAAAACTATGTTTTGTCCCCGTCTAAAATATTCGCCCGTTCTAGCAGGGCACATACGCGCTCTGATTGGTTGGAGACCGCTTCGATACGATGTGAGTAGACAACGTGTTACCCAACGGTAAATTCACAGATATATAGGACTGCTATGCGGCAGAATTTGCACTCGATCTAGCACTCGATCTACGCTAGTAAACCACTAAAAGGCCTCAAGTAGGGAAGAATCTCTCCTCGGAACACCCACGCACCAACGACGTATACTACAGTACCGCGTTTTCTTCGACTACGTTCTCGCAATCCCAGCACAACAAGGGTGGGCGGACGTTCTTACGACACGTCTATACAGTCCACTACTGCCGTATATTATAACTCAAGAAGAGCGTCCCCCACATCGTGGTCCTTCGAAAGCCGAATGCAACGGGAATAGAAGACATCGTGGTCCTTCAAGAACCAAATTCAACGGGAATAGAAAATATCAATTTCGAAGAAAGAAGACATCATGCCGGTGACGCGTTCGTGCGGGGGAAGAAGACGGAAGATCTACGAGGAAGATCCTACTGCCAGCGTCACCACCGAAGTCAGATCGAGTGCCGAGACGACAACTACGGAGGGAGTCGCCGTGTTCTCGTCTCCATCGTCACCATTGCCACAGTCCACGCCCGCCATCAGCGCCGTGGACCGAAGAAGGCCAGCTGCCGCGGTCGGGCACGCCGCGCCGACCACTGCCGACGCCGACGCGACGTCCCGTGCCACCGCTCCAGCCCACTACGCTCCCAGCATCGCCACCACCGCGACGTCTGCAGCCCCACCTGCCGCGGGTGCACACGTCACGGAGCCGTACACCACTTATCACGGCGTGCCGCTGCTAGCCGCACCGCCCATCGTCACCATGCCCTACGGAGGGGCATACACCGCCATCACGACACCTGCCGTCGTGACTTCACTGCCTGCGCCGTCAAACGCCGCAGCGCCTGCCACCGCGTCATCGGCCCGAGCGCCTGACGCACCACAACCCATTGCCGCACAACCTGCTCCGATGTCGAACAGTCGCCGAATGGGCACGCAATCGTGCAGTCAACGCTTCACGCAAATTCTACAACTCGCCCGCGCACGTGAAGAACATGCGCGCCTTCAAGTGGAACTCACCGCAGCCCGTATCGCCGTACTAGAAGCTGAAGCCGCCATAGAAGCCGAACAAATGGAAGAAGACGCACGTACTGCATTCAGCGACGGAGAAACAGCGCAACGTGTGGACAACTGGTTGCATAATAGCGAGACGCACATACTCGCTATAGTCGATCAAGCACATCAAGATTCACCAAGGAAAAATCAGCAGCCGCTTCAGAGAGACCGAGCGCTGCCTGAAGCTACTGCATCGACACCGCCACCGCAACCACCTTCTAATGAAGATCGACGTCCACCTGCGCCACTACCAGAAGCCATCATCGTGCCTCCAGGAATTCCTGCGCCGAGGCCGAACACTGCCGTCGCTCTTCAGCCACTGTCTTCGCCGAGAGGGGATATCGCCGAACTAGCCGCCGCTATCACACTGGCGGCTAGACAGTCACAACTACAGCCATACGCATCACGTCAAGCCACGGACTTGCCATTCTTCAACGGCAACCATCAAGAGTGGCTATGTTTCAAAGCCGCATACAACGAAACCGCTCGCTTCTTCAGCGAAACAGAGAATACTTCAAGACTACGAAGAAACCTCAAAGGAAGAGCAAGAGAAGCCGACATCTGCATCTTTGCCAGTCGTGTCACCAATATCGTAGCAGCACTGAAGGCTCTCAACAAGATCTACTACCTTTACAATCCCGAAATCACGAAGATGACGTCAGAGAAACTACCATCTACGCTGCGATACAGATGGTTCGACTTCGCCGCAAGCCAGCCTGGAGAAGAGCCCGACCTACTGAAGCTCGCACGTTTTCTACAGCGAGAGGCAGACCTCTGCAGCCCTTTCGCTCAGCCGGAGAACATCGTCAACGAGAAGCAACAACAGCCACAACAGAAGCGCCAACAACAGCGGACGTTCACCTCACAGGAGCGCCCAGCTGACCAATGCCTGTCGTGCGAGAATACCGGCCACTCCGTCGCTACATGCAAGCGATTCATTGACGCAACAATAAACGAGAGATGGGACATCGCCAAGAAGCTACGTCTATGTTTTCGCTGCCTACGCTTCCGTAACCAGAAACATTATTGCAAGACGAAGAAATGCACTATTGAAGACTGCAGATATTATCATCACAAGTTACTTCATCACTTGAAGACACCGCCGAACACTGAAGAAAAACAAGTAGTCACAAGTTCATGGATGAAGAAGAGGGCGCAGGCGTACTTGAAAATTGCGCCTGTACGTATCTCGGGACCGGCGGGAGAAGTGGACACCTGGGCGTTGTTGGACGACGGGTCAACTGTCACTCTACTTGAGACATCACTGGCAGAAGAGGTCGGCGCACGAGGACGCGTCGACCCTTTGAACATTGAAGTGATCGCCGACACAAAGCTATCTTCAAAGCGGTCACGTAGAGTTTCGGTCACCCTACAAGGACGGACTCATAGACGTCACCGCATCGTCGCACGTACTATAGAGGAGTTGAAGCTATCACCACAGAAGATCGAAGAAGCTGACCTGCGTTCCTGCCCACACCTTGACGACTTGACAGGGGATCTTATCACCAACAGTGCGGTGCCGAGACTCTTAATTGGGCAAGATAACTGGCACCTTCTCCTAGCCGAAGAAACGAGAAGAGGACGTAAAGACCAACCGGTAGCATCTTTGACACCGCTCGGTTGGGTACTTCACGGAGCACATACACGCGCACTAGGACAGCGCGTCAACTTCGTATCAACTTCGTACGATCAAGAGGAACATATGGACGAACAATTGAAGCATCACTTTGCTATGGAAAACCTCATGATCCAGCCGAATACACCACGAAGCGATCCAGAATTACGAGCACTCGAGATTCTGGAGAAAAATACGAAGCACTTAGAAGACGGACACTATGAAACTGCATTACTATGGAAAGAAGATACCCCGCAAATGCCGTATAACTATGAAGCCGCCGTAAAACGACTTAACTCAATCGAGAAGAAATTGAAGAAAGACACAGTACTCGCCAAGAAGTACCATGAGCAGATGAACTCCGTAGTAGAGAAGGGCTACGCCGAGCTCGCTCCGCCAACGAAGACACTAGGAAAAACGTGGTATCTGCCTCACTTCGCCGTCATCAACCCTATGAAACCAGAGAAGACGCGGATCGTGCACGACGCCGCCGCTAAGACGAACGGGAAGAGCCTTAATGACTTCCTACTCACCGGGCCTGACCTTCTTCAATCTCTACCTGGAGTGCTGATGCGCTTTCGTCAGCACGCTATCGCCGTATCAGCCGACATCTCCGAAATGTTCATGCAAGTCAAAGTGCGCCCCGAAGACAGAGATGCACTGCGGTACTTGTGGCGCGAAAACACTGACGACTCGCCCACCGAGTATCGCATGACATCACTCATATTCGGAGCTACGTGTTCGCCATCGATCGCCATCTACGTCAAGGACAAGAACGCTCAACAGTACGCAGAGACTCTACCCGAAGCCGCATCAGCAATCGTCAGAAAACATTATGTCGATGACTACTTAGACAGTTACGAAACTGTCGAACGAGCAGTGAAAATAGCCAAGGAAGTCAAGAAAATCCATCGCAAAGGCCACTACGAGTTAAAGAAATGGACGTCCAACTCACCTGAAGCTCTACGTGAACTCGCCGATGAAACCGAAACCCCATCAACAGTCGCTATCTCCGAGAGCAGCAACGTCGAGCGCGTTCTTGGCCTTGTATGGAGGCCGAGCGCCGACGAACTCGCCTTTAACCTAGATTTAGCGCGAGTACCCGAAAAAGTACTCCAAAGCGACGCACCAACGAAGAGGGAAGCGCTTAAGATCGTTATGTCAATCTACGATCCTCTCGGTTTCGCTTCACCCGTCACAGTGCGAGCGAAACAAATATTACAAGAGCTCTGGCGCCGAGGGACAGGCTGGGACGAACGTATCGACACCGACCTCGCCGACCAATGGCAAGAATGGATGGGCCACCTGCGCAATCTTCATCGCATCGCCTTACCTCGCTGCTATCTGCACTACAGCGACTGCATCTCACTTCAGCTACACACACTGGTAGATGCCAGCGAAGCCGCTTACTCTAGTGCGCTCTACTGGCGCGCTATTACGCCTAGTGGAGAAATTGTCACAACGCTCGTCACCGCGAAGGCAAGAGTCGCACCTTTGAAGCTAACTTCGATACCACGCCTTGAACTACAAGCCGCTGTCATGGGAGCAAGGATGGCTGCCGCAGTCATAGAAGAACATGACAGGAAGCCAGACAAGAAATTCTTCTGGTCGGACAGCAAAACAGTCATCACCTGGGTAAAGACCGGCTCACGATCATATAAGCCATTTGTCGCTCACCGCATCGCAGCCATAGAAGAGTACACATCAGTACAAGAATGGCATTGGCTGCCCTCAGCGTTAAACAGCGCAGATGACGCCACACGGAACGTACCACATAACTTCACTTGTCATCATCGCTGGTTCACCGGGCCTGACTTCCTGCGACAACACGAAGACACATGGCCGGTCGAAAAGGTCAAAGTGAACGAGCCGACAGGGGAAGAAAAATGCGTTATCGTTAGAATGCATAAGCCGAACTTCACACAAGCCATCCCTAACGCCGAACGATTTTCAAAGTGGGAGCGATATCTCCGCGCTACAGCACGAACTCTACAGTTCATTGACCTCTGTCGTCCTGATCGAGAACGTATACACTACAAAAGAAACAAGAAAAATAAAGAAAAGGACCCTCTATGGAAACGGGCTCCGAAGACGCATAAGAAAAATATAGAAACGACGCAGATATATACTTCGGCGTCGCGACGTTACAAACCACTCGACGCATCAACGCTGCGTCGCGCCGAAGTATTAATAATAAAGGCTTCACAAGGAGAAGCCTTCGCCGAAGAGATTATCGCGCTACAGAGGGGCGACACCATATCACCGAGCAGCCGCCTAAGGCCGCTGTCTCTTTCATACAAAGACGGCATCGTACGTATCAAGAGCCGTATAGAAAAGACAGATGACGTCACCGACGCAATGAAAGCGCCACCCGTGTTAGACGGAAATCTACACAGCGTGCGCCTTATAATAGAAAACGTACATCGTCAACTACACCACGCCGGAGTCGAGACGACCATCAATGAGTGCCGACAGCACTTCTGGATTCTTCGTCTACGCCCTGTGACAAGGATTATCACCCACAGCTGCATTCCCTGTCGAATACGAAGAAACTCACCGACACAGCCGCCAACAGGAAACCACCCATCGTGTCGCTTGGCTCACCACAGACGACCATTTACCTTTACTGGTCTGGACTATTTCGGGCCCGTGTTGACTTCCAGTGGCCGCAGCATCCAGAAGCGCTATGTGGCCATCTTCACGTGTCTGACCACTCGCGCCGTCCACCTCGAGCTCGCTGCGTCACTTAACGCAGACTCAGCTGTGATGGCACTCCGTCGTATGTTTTCACGTCGTGGATGCCCCACAGAAATCTGGTCCGACAACGGCACGAATCTCCACGCAGCGGACAAAGAAATGCGTCGCGCCGCTGACGAAGCCGTACAAGAAGAAGCCGAACGAAGACAGATCACTTGGAAATATTTGCCGCCGGGATCACCTTTCATGGCAGGGGCCTGGGAAAGACTGGTCCGCTCTGTGAAGACTGCACTCGCCGCGACGCATCAAGACCGTCACCCGACGGACGAAGTACTGGCCACTCTGCTCGCGGAAGCAGAGTACACGGTGAATAGCAGACCGCTCACTCACGTCTCTGTTCACCCCGACGACCCTGAAGCCATCACGCCGAATCACTTTCTACTCGGCGGTTCCGCCCGCGTGC
Organism: Selenia dentaria; assembly: GCA_917880725.1. Taxonomy (NCBI): domain Eukaryota; kingdom Metazoa; phylum Arthropoda; class Insecta; order Lepidoptera; family Geometridae; genus Selenia; species Selenia dentaria. The sequence goes on along the minus strand of OU862882.1, from coordinate 6,639,179 downwards.
CAACACCCGGTGCGTTCAACGACGGCGATCTGATCGGTCGCACCCACTGGCGCGCGTCCCAGCGCCTCGCTGACATCTTCTGGAGCCGCTGGCTCCGAGAGTACCTGCCTGACCTCCAACACCGGCGGGAGCCTCACGGCAAGGGCCCCCCGCTGAAAGAAGGCGACGTCGTGCTGATCGTGGACAGCAACCTGCCGCGGAACACCTGGCCGCGCGGGGTCGTCACCGCCACCTACCCCGGACCCGATGGCATAGTACGAGTCGTGGACGTGAGAACGAAAGGTGGAATCCTGCGCCGGCCGACTAAGAAGCTCGTCGTGATCCCCACTGATCCAGGCGTCCCTCCAGCCAAGTTGTAGAGTCCAGGCGGACTCAACACGGCGGGAGGATGTTCGGGACGGCCTATATTCGTGCATACAATACAATAATGTACATATTATTATGTGCGCAGGACGACCCACGTATGTGTACATATATGTACGTGTTATAATGAATAATAAGTGGATAAACTATAGTGCGAGTGCTTGAGAGACGTTAACTTCATTATAATTTATATAATTATGTGTGTTTATACTTAGTTTATAATAAGCATTGAAATTCGTAAGTACATTTTTCTTTGAAGAGCTTAACTCTTTTAATGTTTAAAGATAGCTGCGTAGTTTGTACGCTCTTGTTACCGTATTTGTATCATAACTCCACTATCTTTACACATGTAACGTTAAATTATGTTTCCATAAGTCGTAGAAATAGTCAGCTAGGTTTAGACGTATAATTTGTGAATATAGGTACAGCCGTATAGCCAAGGAACTAAATAAACCTAAGCATACGTTATAAGTTATACGGATGTTGTAACTTAATTTAGGAAAATAAAGACATTCGTTTGGTGTGTGCTTCATTTCGAGGAGTATTGAGATAGGCCATAATGAGACCTAACTTGAGGCGGCAGGCAAGTAGGTACATTGTTAGGCACTAGAAAGATATAATAAAAAAACTAGGCATTTCGTAAAACAATTAGGATCGAAAATGGTCACGCGCTAGACAGGCGCCAACCAATCAGAGACGAGATTCAAAAACTATGTTTTGTCCCCGTCTAAAATATTCGCCCGTTCTAGCAGGGCACATACGCGCTCTGATTGGTTGGAGACCGCTTCGATACGATGTGAGTAGACAACGTGTTACCCAACGGTAAATTCACAGATATATAGGACTGCTATGCGGCAGAATTAAACGAATTAAGCCCCACTCAGTCACCGTAGCGACTTTCAACGCTGACGGCCTCTCTAGTCAAAAGGACGAAGTTCACGAATTTTGTAAGACCCATCAGGTCGATATCCTATGCGTGCAGGAAACCTTTCTGAAACCAGGTACAGCGAACCCTAGGTGTTTAGTTTATATTTAAAATATATATTATTTCATCACCATAGTGCCTAGATGGCACCAGAGGTAATATTTGCTCCCAACTATTTATATTAGTTATACCACACAGCGCCTAGATGGCGCCAGAGGTAAAATTAACACGCGCAAGCGTTGTGTTTTTCATACATTATGTAAGCTAAATGTTCCTTGCCTACTTGAGTGTTCTTAACAGTGAAAATGGATACAAATTAAAGGTGTTAAAGTAGTGTGAGTGTTTTAATTAATCATATGGACCATCGAACCGGATAAACTGTGAGTAAAGTGCAAATATTAACTTAGTGCAGGCAGTGAAGTGAACAGTGTAAAAACGGACATAGAAAAAATCAGAGTTAAAAAAGACTTAGCCGAATTCGTGAGTAAAAACACTTAGTAAAATTTGAAGTGCAAAAAGACTTAGAAAATTTGCGAGTAAAAAAGACATAGAATATTTTGATCAGTTTTTAACTTAGTACAATTTAGGAGTAAAAAAGACTTAGAAAAATAATGTGAAAAACAGTTAGAAAATTTGATCAGTTTTAACTTTCTTCTGGATGTGATTTAGGCCTTGTTTTTTTTTCTTAAAAACGTACTACACGTTTTATGGTGAACGTAACTATGAACTTTGTTAATTGAATAAGTGACATTGAAAATACATAGTTAACTTTGGTGTCTACCCGCAATATTTTATTAACTTTATACTATGGCGGATAAAAAAACAAAACATCATATCACACAGGTGATACAGAACTCAGCCAAGATTGATAAATTACTTGCAAATTCAAAAAAATGTGCTAAGGATAAGCGAACAAGAGGGTTTTTGGATTCACGTATAGAGACTTTACATGATTATTGGGCAAGTTATAACAAGAATTATGAAGCTCTTGTTGGATCGATAGATGCTAAAACTTTAGAATCCGAACACAACCTTGACTTAGACTCGAATTTTAATCAAACCGAAGAAAATTATCTGGAGTTAATGACATGGCTTAAAGATAAGTCATATGAGCTAAAACAAGATAAATTTGATACTGCTATTTCTGATACACATTCAGAGCTTCCTAAGATGAGACCAAAGCTTCCACCGATCTCAATACCACAATTTTCTGGCGATTATAATCAATGGATGAGTTTTAGAGATTTATTTCGCTCGTTAATTCATAATGATGATCGTTTGACTAAAATCGAAAAACACCATTATTTAAAGTCAAGCTTATCTGGTGAAGCTGAACAACTACTAAAAAATTACTCTCTAACTGAAGCTAACTATGACGATGCCTGGAAAAAATTGAATGAAAGATATGAAAATAAGAGAATGATTGTCAATAACATCCTCAGTCGTTTCTTAAGTCAAAAGTCATTAACAACGGAATCTGCAAAGGGTATAAAGGATCTTTTGGATACCTCAAGCCAGTGCCTCACTTCACTAATAAACTTGCAAATTGATTCCTGGAATGCAATAGTCGTGCATATCCTAGTCTCAAAGTTAGACATTGAATCTCACAAACTTTGGGAGCAATCTTTGGAAAATTCTACAACCATCCCTACCTACGACGATTTAAATAGTTTTCTTGAGAAACGATTTCGAGCCATGGAAATGGTTAATCTATCACAACCTCCACAAAGAAATACTCAAAAAACCGTTCAACAATCATCTAAGGTTACAACGGTCAAAAGTTTTTCGACCGAAGTCGAAAGCACTTGTACTTACTGCTCACAGAGTCATTATATTTGCCACTGTAAGAGTTTTACCTTACTTTCTGTTCCTGAACGTCAAGATTTTGTTAAGAAAAACAACATATGTTATAACTGCCTTGTCAAAGGTCATTCGGTATTTAACTGTAGACAGAGTACAGTGTGCAAAAAGTGTGGACGTCGTCATCATACTTTACTGCACCTTGCTTTTTTTAAGAATGACACGGCGGTTGGAACAGATAAAGAGAAAGAAATCCCAAAGGGAAATAACACTGTACCTAAGACTTCTTGTAACATCAGCGTTAACCTGAATTCTGAAACAAAAGATGATCTAGTCATTTTAGCTACGGCTATAATTAATGTGAATTCAAAGAACAGTGGGACTTACGCATTAAGAGCGCTGGTTGATCAGGGTTCACAGGGTTCTTTTATCTCTGAAGCTGCGGTGCAGTTGTTGCAGCTTAACCGCACTCCTGTGATTGGCAAAATCTCCGGAATTTCCAACACATCGGTGGTAACTACAAGGTCTATGGTAACACTTACAGTCCACTCCACAAAAGATAATGCATCGAGATTTAAAGTTAATGCATATGTTTTAAAGAAACTCACTTCATTATTGCCTTCACGCGAATTTTCACAAGATACCTGGCCTTCATCTATGCAGTTGGATCTGGCGGATCCAAACTTTCACAAGCCAGGATCGATAGACGTTTTGCTTGGTGCCGACGTGCACGCACACATACTACTAGAAGGCTTATACAAGAGTAATTCTCTTATTGCACTCAACTCTTGCCTTGGTTGGTTAATCTCAGGCAGAGTTTCACAAACTGATCCGGCTGCGTACGAACACAATATGGTTGTTATGCAAACTAATGTTGAGACAGATCAGTTACTCAGACGCTTCTGGGAGATAGAAGAGAATTTACCCAACAAAAGACCGGTGACCGAGTTAGAAACACAATGTGAAGAACACTTCAAAATACTCAAAATAGTCTAAGCACCAAACTACGTGTAGTCTTCGATGGAAGCGCTGCACCTGAAAAAGGAAAATCGTTAAATAATGAACTTCTTATTGGTTGTCCGCTTCAACAAGATGTCAGAGATTTAATAATGCGATGGAGACAGCATAAATATTGCCTAGTCGCGGATATTCGCCAGATGTACAGACAGATTTTAGTAGCTAAAAACGACGTGGACTATCAGAGAATTTTATGGCGAGAATCTCCTTCCCAGCCTATAAAAGAATATAGACTACTTACCGTTACGTATGGAACATCTTGTGCTCCATTCTTAGCCATTCGCACACTTCATCAACTAGCTGAAGATGAAAAGCATGATTTTCCCACTGAAGCTGAAATCCTGAAAAGCGATGTGTATATGGATGATTTGATGACGGGTGCGTCCACATCGACAGACGCTGTAAAGTTACAAAGGGGGTTGACGGATCTTTTGGCACGCGGTGGGTTTCCTTTACACAAGTGGTCCTCAAACAGTAAAGTGGTGTTGTCACAAATTCCCAATGTTGACAAAGAGTCTCAAAGTGCTGTAAATATTAAAGTTGAAGACACAATCAAAACATTAGGTATTACATGGAACTCTGAAACTGATAATTTCGAACTCAGTTTAAATTTTAATCATTGTAATGATACAATTACCAAAAGAAATGTATTGTCCACTATTGCGAAATCTTTCGACCCACTAGGATGGTTAACACCTGCAATTATTATACTTAAAATATTTATGCAAAAGCTCTGGTTAGCTGGCCTAGATTGGGACGAAGAATTACCCACTGATCTTATAGAAGAATGGCGTACTTACCTCGATCGTTTCATACATATTGAACACATTCAGTTCCCACGATGGCTTGGAGTTTCACATAACACCGCTAAACGGGAACTGCATGGGTTTAGTGATGCCTCTTGTACTGCTTATGCTGGAGCGGTGTACCTCAGAGTTCTAAGAGCTGATAGTGAGATAGCAGTAAAACTTGTTATTGCAAAGTCAAAAGTCGCACCGGTTAAACAGATTTCTCTTCCACGTCTAGAACTCTGTGGTGCAGTTCTCTTGGCAAAAATGATTCGACATGTTCAAACTATTTTGAATATACCCGATGATGATGTATACGCTTGGACAGATTCTACCATCGTTTTGGCGTGGCTGCGTAAAACACCAAATACATGGACTACCTTTGTTGCAAATCGCACGTCAGAAATTTTGACTCTCACTAATAGTAATCAATGGCAACATATTAGTTCATCAAATAATCCTGCTGATTTGGCATCCCGGGGAGTTTACCCTGATGATCTCCAGCAGTCCGAACTATGGAATGGTCCTCAAATCTTACATAATGCATATGAGAGTGAGCATTCTTCAGCCGATATTCCTTTAACGGATTTGGAAATGAAACCTCCAGCTAAAATACTGTCCAATGTTAATGTTCTTGAAAATGATGATGCCATTTCTCATCTAAAACGATTTTCAACATTGTCAAAATTAATAAGAGTGACTGCTTATTGTTATCGTTACATAAATCGAATTAAAGCTAAAATAACTAAGGAACTGTCTACTGAACCGACTTATTTGACCACTAGTGAGCTTGATAATGCACTAAATCGTTGCATCAAATTGTCACAATCCATCACTTTTCGAGATGAGATCTACCGATTGTCATCCGATAAGCAAATTCAAAGGTCGAGTAAAATATACGTGCTTCATCCCTTTATTGATGACCAAGGTATAGTTCGTGTTGGTGGTCGGCTCGCTCATGCGGAGATTCCAAATGATATGAAAAATCCTATTGTTTTAAGTGGTGATTGTGCTCTGTCTAAGCTGATCGTTTTAAACGCACATGTGAAATCTCTGCATGGAGGACACCAACTTACTTTAAACTTCATCCGACAAAGGTTTTGGATTATAAGAGTGAAAAATCTCGTTAAAATGTAATCAAAAATTGTATACCATGTTTTAAACAAAAGGCTACCCCACTAGTGCCCTTTATGGCAAACTTACCTAAATTTCGGGTTAAGCCTAGTCGTCCGTTCGTCACAAGTGGAGTAGACTTTTGCGGGCCTTTTACAATAAAATTGTATCCTGGTAGATGCAAAAGGACCTGTAAAACTTATGTTTGTTTATTTGTGTGCACCGTAACAAAGGCCATTCATTTAGAGTTGGTAACTGATCTTACTTCTGCTGCGTTTATTGCCGCGTTTCGACGTTTCACTGCTCGACGTGGTCACTGCATGGAAATTTGGAGTGATCACGGAACGAACTTTGTAGGCGCGTCACGAGAACTTGATTTGGCATTCAGGAATTCAAAATCTCAGACCGTAACTGAAATTTCTGAACTTCTGGCTGATGATCACACGCAATGGATGTTTATACCCCCCAGTGCTCCTCATTTCGGAGGTATTTGGGAATCCGGAGTGAAAAGCATTAAAGGTCATATAAAACGAGTAATAGGCCAAACTTTCCTCACGTACGAAGAGTTAACTACTCTCTTATATCAAGTTGAGGCTTGTGTAAACTCTCGTCCACTCACACTTATGAATTCAACTCTAGATGAACCTCCTTTGACCCCTGCTCATTTCCTAATCGGAGAGCCTTTGATTGGTGTTCCGGAGCCATCTTTGATTGATGTTAAACTAAGTCCGTTGAATCGATGGCATATAATTCAACGTATGGTGCAGTGTTTATGGCGTCGTTGGCAAAACGAATATTTAACGACCCTGCAACAGCGTTACAAATGGAACATTAATCAACCAGATCTTCCTATAGGGACGATTGTGTTAGTAAAAGATGACAGGCTCCCGCCAGGTAAATGGCTTTTGGGGCGTATAATTCAGAAGCACCCAGCTACAGATGGTATAACAAGAGTTGTTACGTTACAATGTAAGGATAATGTTTTCAAGAGACCAATCGCAAAGTTGTGCCTTCTGCCCCTGGATGAGCCTGACACAGTAAATTAGAGTTAGTTTTGTTTTGATTTTATTACTATTAGATATGCTAAGGACTGTAGTCGTCCTTGGGCGGCGGAATGTTTAGTTTATATTTAAAATATATATTATTTCATCACCATAGTGCCTAGATGGCACCAGAGGTAATATTTGCTCCCAACTATTTATATTAGTTATACCACACAGCGCCTAGATGGCGCCAGAGGTAAAATTAACACGCGCAAGCGTTGTGTTTTTCATACATTATGTAAGCTAAATGTTCCTTGCCTACTTGAGTGTTCTTAACAGTGAAAATGGATACAAATTAAAGGTGTTAAAGTAGTGTGAGTGTTTTAATTAATCACTAGGTTTGCAAATTACCGTTTGGTTCGTAATGATAGAGTGGCCACCCCAAAAGGTGGCACTCTCATCTATTACAAAAGAGCTCTGCACTGTATCCCAATTGTTACTCCACCACTTAGAATACTAGAAGCCTCTGTTTGCTTTCTAGCGATGTCAGGTCATCAACCAGTCATCATAGCCTCATGTTACCTCCCCTCTGGTAAAGAACTATTACAGACAGACTTGGAAGCCCTCTTCTCTCTAGGAAGCTCCGTCCTTCTGATCGGTGACTTCAACAGTAAACATGTCATATGGAACTGTACTAGTAACAATAGCAATGGTAAAATCCTTGAAGGCTTGGTCAGCCACTTAAACTTTGATATTCTCTCCCCTCTGGAGCCCACAAGATATCCCTATGTTGACAACCAACGACCAGACATACTTGACATAGCACTTCTCAAGAACGTCACCCTCCGGTTGCGCTCTATAGAAGTGTTACACGAACTGACTTCAGACCACCGCCCTGTATTGTTGAAATTAGGCCCCGACCCGACGGACATAACCCCTATCACTAGAACGGTAGTGAACTGGAAGCAACTGGGGGAATCCCTCCAAGCTATCAGTTCACCCGCTCTCGATAGAATCCCCGATGACATACAGACAGTAGAAGACGTGTCAATTGCGATCGAGGCTCTCAGTGACCACCTCCGCACCGCAGTAGGTGAATCCTCAAAGCAGGTCCAAGTGGCGGATGGTCGCCGCTTCGAACTGCCCGAGGGTGCGAGGAGATTACTGACAGCTAAGAACGCCGCCACTAGGGCGTATGACTCGATGCCAACCCCAGAGAACAAAGCCACCATGCGCTATTTACAGCGTGCTGTAAGGAAACGCATGAGTGAGCTGCGTGATCAAAGGTGGGACGACAAACTGTCAGAGATTGAGCCAACTCACCAGGCATACTGGCAGTTGGCTCGAACTCTGAAATCTGACGGACAACAGACAATGCCCCCACTCATTAGGCCACCTCCCCTCTCCATAGCGTTCCTTGACGAAGACAAAGCCGAGTGTTTAGCTGATAGCCTTGAGGCTCAGTGTACTCTAAATGTAGATCACGTCGACCAGAAACACCTCGATTCGGTGGAATCTGAAGTCGAACGTAAAAGCTCTATGTCCATCTCTGACCTCCCACTCCTCCCACCGGTAAAATCATCCGAGGTTGTGTCTCTGATCAAGAGCCTCAAGACCCGTAAATCCCCTGGTGCTGATGGTATCAGCAACAAGGTGATTAAACACTTCTCAGTCCCACTAGTCCATCTCTTAGTTAGCATCTTCAATGCGGCTATGAGCAACTGCTCCTTCCCAGACACTTGGAAGCATGCCATTGTCATTGGTATTCACAAACCAGGCAAACCGGCAGCCGAGCCCTCCAGCTACCGTCCCATAAGTCTCCTCAGCTCTCTGGGGAAGATTTACGAGCGGCTCATTGTGAACCGACTCTGGTCCCACGTTAGGTCCAATAACCTCCTTCCCGATGAGCAATTTGGTTTTAGAGCCAAACACTCTTGCGTCCAACAAGTGCACCGCGTAACGGAGCACATCCTAGGCGGTTTCAATAAGAAACCAAAGCCCCAAGGGACCATAGCTGTCTTCCTCGACGTAGCGAAAGCGTTCGACAAAGTCTGGCACAACGGCTTGATATTCAAGCTGTACCAACTGGGTGTGCCAGACCGTCTTGTACTCATCTTACAAGACTTTCTCAGGGATCGAACGTTTAGCTATCGCACCGAGGGAACGCTCTCCTCCCCGCATCCCATTCACGCAGGTGTCCCTCAGGGCTCTGTACTCTCACCCATTCTCTTCTCGCTGTACACCAGCGACATCCCACGATCTGAACCTAATGTTCAGATCGCTCAGTTTGCGGATGATACTGCAATCTACTCTACTGGCTGGTTCAAGGTCAGGCAGAGATGCGCCATCCAACGAGCCATCACCGTAATCGGTGCATGGTTTCGTAAATGGCGGATTGCAGTAAATCCTAGCAAAAGTGCAGCAGTGTACTTCACTGAGACCCGGCGAAATCTCATGCCGTCACCCATAGTCCTATTCGGCGAACCCATCCCTTGGGCTAAATCTGCCAAATACCTGGGCGTCACCCTTGATTGCCAACTCACTTTCGCGAAACACATCCAGATTGTTCGCAATAGGGCGGCCTTCATTATGGGTCGTCTTAATCCCCTCATAGGCAAAAACAGTAAAATGTCTCTTAGAAATAAGACGACTCTTTACAAACTTTGCATCCGCCCAATCATGACTTACGCATCTGTAGCGTTCGCCCATGCTCAGAAACACGACCTCCACAAACTTCAAGTGATTCAGAATCGCTTTATGCGCAGGGCAGTGGGCGCTCCGTGGTACTTGCGGAATGCCGAGCTGCACTGCGATTTCACCCTCCCCTCTATTACGCAGTATATGAAAGACTGCTCCCGCCGCCACTTCGACAAAGCTCCCCACCACTCGAATCCCCTCGTGGTCGAAGCGGCGAACTACTCCACTGACATAACCGATCCCCACTTCCTTCCCCCCCGTCGCCGTCCAAGGCATATTTTGGGTGACCCGGACGACCCCATCGCAGCCGTTACTTCGGCAGCTTTAGCGTCGTCCCAAGGGAACCCCGGTAATGGTTGTAGACCCGACCAGGGCTGTGATCCCGATCGCATTGTAGGCTCCGGCCGAGATCTTCTTCGCAGCCCCAGTCGCAGTCGAGGTAATTCACACACACACGATTGTAGTCCCAGCCACGGTGCGGGTGGGAGTATACACCGCGGCCCCGGTCGCGATGTATCCTCCGGCCCAGCAAATGGCTGCGGACGAGGTAACACTGGTTCTCTAAGTAGTCCCAGCCACCATGGCTGTGGGCGAGGTATTACACTTTCTTATTGTAGCCCCACCCAAAGTACAGTCATGAGTGCACAACGCGACGATCCTGGTCGCGGTGTGGACCCATGTCGCGGAAATGGGAGGAGGCGAGGTACACAAGGTTATGATTTAGTGGTAAACACAGTCAAACACCGAGCTCGCCGGCGAGCTCGAGGCAAAAGTTATGTCTTGGTTAGATTCTCTCCAAATAGTCGTAGAGTTAAAATTCATAGGGCCCACTTTCGCTCGCCAACCGTCCGGTGACGCTGTAAATGCCGGTAGAGGCAAACAGCATTAGTCCGTTTAAAAAAAAAAAAAAAAAAAAAAACGGCAGAATTTGCACTCGATCTAGCACTCGATCTACGCTAGTAAACCACTAAAAGGCCTCAAGTAGGGAAGAATCTCTCCTCGGAACACCCACGCACCAACGACGTATACTACAGTACCGCGTTTTCTTCGACTACGTTCTCGCAATCCCAGCACAACAAGGGTGGGCGGACGTTCTTACGACACGTCTATACAGTCCACTACTGCCGTATATTATAACTCAAGAAGAGCGTCCCCCACAGTATCAATCGGACAACTAGGGTGAGACTGCCTCCTATGTAAATTTTGTGGGGGTCTAGAGGGTGTTTAAGAATATTCCCTCCACCGCCGTTGGCATGCGAATCGTAAGAGAAGAAAAACCCGAGTTATTAGCTGGTAGACTTTTTGTGTGAATGGCCGACTTGGTTAGTACTTAGCAGTGCCAGATATTGGAAGCTTAGTTGTTATTAGCGAAGCATGACTGTCTTGGGTTGTGAACGCCTCTGTAGCAAGTTAATTTATTTGTGAAAGAGATTCAAAAATCAATGTCTCGAGTTTAAAGTATGCAGTGCAGTGCTAGCTTCAGCTCTAAGCTCTGGATGATACTGCAAATGTCCTCAGTAGGCTTAGTGATCGACCGACCTTAGGTACCTAACTTTAAAGAATAATTTTCAATATAAGCATGATAATAGGTTGTAAAGTACTGCGAAAAATTGCCGCAGATACGAGTAAGACTGCGTTCGCGAGGTTTGTTGTTCGCATACTACTAGTATAACATTATTATAAAAATATATTTGTAGCAGGTATTTAATCCAGGAGCAGAGTAATTTGAGATCCTATGAGATGATACAAATTAAGTTGTGCGGTGTTGCGGCTAAATTCGTATTTCCCAAATTTTCACGTTAATGTTTTGCAAGTGCTCACGGTTGAGAACAAAGCCTTTTGAACGGTGTATTTAGTTTTAAGCTTTTGATATGAAGTGTGGGGAATTGTGAAGCTTTTAGCGGTTTATTGAGATTTTACATAGTCGTAGTTGTATTCTTAATAGCTTGGGTTTCAGAAATAGGATTTTCACTACATTTACACCACAATAGGTATCTATAAATCTTTAAATGTTTGATGCTTGAATGGTATAGAAATCATCCGAGACTTAAAATCATAGATTATATCCCTATTCTGTATCATTATGGCTGAAGCTGTTCAATGTAAATGTCTTTTGTTTTCGTGAATTAAATTTAATATCTGAGATAGGTAGACTCGTGTGTGGAAGAATCGTATGTTATTTGGGCTGCAGGGCCTGAGAACAACTATTTGCCTGGAAATCGTTGCCACACGAATTAAAAGTCTAGCGTTACATTCAATTTCAAAGGAAATTGATAGTGTATGGACCTAAGTAGTACCTTTACACTACCTAGGCTTCTATCTTGAAATTCTCTGTATTACCTCGGAGTTTTGATCTTGATATGTCATTGAAGTATATGCCTAGGTGGCAGACCTCTTGTGAGCTACAGTGTTCGAGTACATGTGTGTTTATTTTCAATAATCACTTTAGCAAGTGAATTACTTGTATCGGTGTGATGTGCAGTGCCACCCACAAATGCTATTTTCTACCGACTTCCAAAAATGAGGAGATACTCAATTTGACTGTGTTTTTTTATGTTTGTTACCTCATAACTTTTGACTAGGTAAACCGATTCTAAAAATTATTTTTTTGTTTGAAAGCTCGTCGTTTATTAAATTCGGATCAGTATTATTATATTTTGAGTAATTCTCCAATGACTGAATAGAATGGAAGTCAGAATTCAAATTTTACAAATTGTAACTGTGCACTTTATGGTAAGCGATGCCACGGCCTAACCTATGGCGACACGTATGGGAGCACCTGACCTATGGCGACGATATGATGTCTCTCATATGATGTCTCTCATGGATACCTTGAAAGACACAGCTGGGTGTTTGCACACGATTTCCAATATTGTGAGTGGTAGCTAGCAAAGCGGAAACTAAAAAGTACCACCCAGCTTTGGATATCCTTAAGGTGTTACATACACAGAAATCTCATTCCAAAGCTAATCGAAATTGTCTTTTATTAACTAAAAAAACTCCAAATTGGACGACAGTTTACTAGTTTCTAACAATAACCAAGACCACCATGGTCTCTCAGAGCTGTCAAAGAAAATCCCCGACAAAAAGTCAATGCTGAGGTGAACAGCCTTTGTTATAAACTATGTCAGGACCTTTTCCTGACACGACGGCAGTATGAAATGATACATCTTGGCGTTCTGGTTTATTGTGGCTTTGTTGTATTGTAATGTTGCGTGAAATGTCGCGAAAACTCCTACACATTCTTATTTTTCTTAAAATGAAAAAGATCAATTTTCCCGATCCAATGAAATATGTCTGTGCCTTCTACTTGTACCTGTAAATTTCAAACCTTTACATGTTTATATAAATAATCTTTGCTGTTTGACCGAGTGAGCGAAGTGTCTCTGCTTTAACTGGCCAAATTGACTTTCATCTGTTTACGTATGTTTGTTAGGTTGGTCCTACTGTACAGGTCGCATTTTCAACCAATCTTCACGCAACTTGGTATATCTTTTGCTATTCAATATAATTTTTTATCGTCGGTTATTTTTGAGTGGGAAATTCTAAGTTTTAAAAAGAGGGAAGTTTTTGTGTTGCGGCGCTATTCACCGACTGGTTTTGATAAAATTTGATATTAGACATTAAGTACCTGACTTTAAAGAGGAGTTTTGAGTATGATCATAATTGTGTAAGTGGTTGTCGAGATAGTAGTACGAAGTTTAAAAACTGGACGATTTTGGTAATATTAGGCAAGCTGTGCTCGCGAAGTCTACTGTTCGCAGAACTACTAGTAATAGCGTATCTATATAGTTGTTTTCGGGACAAGACGCACACCTGATAGCATTCAGATTAGACAATTCCCAGATTTTTTCTTTGCACTGCATTGCATTGGTACTTGGAAATGGAGACAATGATTACAATTTTATTATCACTGAAGAATTGAACATATGAAATATGAATTACGAATAAGAAACAGGATAGGAGTACGAACGTTGGCAAATTGGAAATGGGTTTATATAATCTTTTAAACACACGCATTTGCACTCGTTCTCTCTTTCTCTCATATGCATATCACACATGCTAGTACAGGTACACACTCATGGTCATGGTCTTCGCCTGGTACCCAAACTCTTACGAGACTGGTAACATTAGGAGAGGTCACATGTACACCATACACACATGAGTTTCTTTAATACCCAGGCTCTACTTTCGTACGACTTTGGTGTTATTATAGGAAGCTCTCTAACACACTCATCATCTTCATACTCACTCATTATACACATGTAATTTAATTATTTTAGGTTAATATTAAATAGTACTACATCCTGCTTTATGACTGTCGTCGATTAATAATTTATGATCATATAATGTAAATAAATCCGTTATTGGCTTTAAGTTTAAAATTTAAGAAATATTGTTTACATTCAAGAGCAGTGTATTTAATAAATAAATAAATTAAAAAAACTTCCGTATAACTAACTAACTAACTGGGCTATTTGAGAGAGTTGGGAGATATACACTGAATTGATATTTCACGTAAGATTTTTGCAAAAGAAGTTTATAGAAATGGATTTAAATAAAAATGACATGCTATTTTATATATTATTCTTTTTTAATTGCACAAGTTAAACAACTAGAAGTAGAAGAATCACTTCACTTAATATGTCACTTTATCCAAGATCTCGTGTAGGGACTCGCTGAAGGGTGTGCTGTGAACATGATGGATATTATACTTGCCATTTACAATTCGTCTAATCAGCTGTGTCAAAGCATTAATTTAAGGCTCCAATTCACACAGTGGTGTAATTAAAGAGCAAAACGGTGCATAATATGTCATTGGGACTGCCGTGGCGCAAAAATGTAAAGCAATGCAGGTTACAACGACCATTAGACGACCTATTCTAGTTTACTTATTACATTGTAGTTGACCCGCCAGCGGCTTCGCTCGCTTGGCCTTGGTCTGGTGGCGAGAGAGTTATTCAACAAATTTCAATAACTCTTTTATTTATGAACCGATTAACATGAAACAAACACATGTTTAGTGAAACTTACCACAATATATTAGAGAAAACATCTATATCGTATAAGCCCCTTCAAACGCACAGACAAACATACAAACAGACAACAATTGTAACAATAATGTTTCTATAGTATTACTTTTTAAAGCACTAACGCCTGCTTAAGCGATCTCAAACATTGAAATTTATAGACACACACATGACACGGAGAGTCAGAAGACGCGGGTTCGAATCCCGTCCGAGGATGGAATTTTTCTCTCTATAAATTTCAAATAATGTTTCTTATTCTATTTTCGTTTATAAATGTCTCAATAGTATTTTCTCATATATCTTCCATGTACAGACGGCGATCCGTTACATTTTTATACATAGTCACTTTGATGAACCATTATAAAAAGAAATATAGGTAATAAAATATTACTGAGTGTGTAAGAAAAAAAACGTGAATGCAAAGGTAACTTAAATTGTTAATCCTGAAGTCTAAAGTCTAGCCTAGAGTCACGCCTGAAAGGGTATGAGATACCAGGGTTCTTTACTTGTAACGATCCTAGCATACCTCCTTTGCTTTATTTACCCGCTTCTCATTATTCCGACGTGCATACCTTTCTCAACCCTCGTTACTACCTGCGAGATACACACCACCTACTTTCTTATCACGGCTGTTCATCACTTTATATCACGCCGTCTCGTAATATTTCCGCTGATCTCTACGTAATTTAATTAAAAGTTATTGTTCCGGGATGAAAAGTAGCCTGTTTTATTCCAGGTGGCCATTTACATTTACATATGCTAATGAAAATTATTTTCCTTTTAGTTAGACCGTCGTGGCGTTTCGGTGAACCAACATTCAGATTTTTATATGACATCTATTTATAATACAGTATCAGTAATTTATAGTAAAGCAAAGTATGCGAAGCGCGCTGCCCCGCGTATGTAGGTATTCTCGATAAATAGGCGACAAAAGTGAGAAGAGGCAGTGCGGTGGGGGCCGAGGACGCTTGCCGGCGATCATTACGCGATTGCCGGCTGAGTGGTCGAGGTTGGCAGTTTTTAAATGTCATTGTTTTCTGTTGTGTAGGTATGCTACCATAAAAAAAGATCAATCGAATATTTGTTTGTAGATGCGATGTTGACATCCCTACACGCGTCCCGCGCTAAACCTGCGTTAATCAACGCTATAGTAGGGAAGATATTCTACTTATAGATATTTACTTACTTTGTTTATAGTATTATCTGTCCGCCATGCAACTGTCAAGTGCGAACTTCGCTTCGATAAAACTATAAAATAGTAAATTATCAGCATTTTTAAACTGACATGGTCACTAATGCAAGAATTAACGTTAGAGACGGGATATTTACCATGTATTGTATTTATTGTGAGCTCTCGATATTTCGGCACAGTTGCATGCGCCATGCTCACGAGTAAACTACTACTAGATACGTGAACATGGCGCATGTAACTGTGCCGAAATATCGAGAGCTCACAATAAATACAATACATGGTAAATATCCCGTTTCTAACGGTAATTCTTGTATCAGCAATTTTTATTTAGCTTTTGCGACGCCAATTCCTAGGACGGTTCTCTTTTTGCAGACTTGCAGTTTTGCTCTAAGAGTAACACAAATCTATCGTTCGATCCATATGTACTCGAGTAATAATAAATTTGCAATAATATAATAAAATATGTTTATATATCATCTCATCATAAAACAATGCACCATGATAAAATTAGTTTTTGACAATACATCTGCAGCTGTAACATTCGTGTGCGATGTGCGAAAATTGTTATTTGATCTGTCTGAATAAACACGATCAGTGTTCTTAATCTCGTAATGTAAACAATATGAGAGACGTGACTGATATTTATATATTATCACTAACCTTTATGACGTCATTGCGATATATTTCGATGGTACAAAATCTCGTTTAGCCAAAGTTTGCTTTATATGGATTGTCTTTGTCTTTGTTTGTAGTAGATTATAAGCCTTAGAACTATGATGGTAATGCGATTGATTATCGCTAATGCAATCTCGTACAGGGGACAGCAATGAAAAGTAAGT
This sequence comes from Selenia dentaria, assembly GCA_917880725.1. NCBI lineage: Eukaryota > Metazoa > Arthropoda > Insecta > Lepidoptera > Geometridae > Selenia > Selenia dentaria. Next base: position 6,622,432 of record OU862882.1, on the reverse strand, counting down.
AACTTAAGTGTAAACTCTAAAGTAAAATAACTTGTAGTAAAAACCAGCAAAGTGATAACAAATCCAAAATAACCATACACAACCATTAACTACGATATCACTAAGAATTAGTTGTTGAACTACATAATATTATATATAAGATAACGAACACAAAATCTTGCAGTTATAAAACGGCACCCAGTAATGAGATTCCGACAATTCATATATCCATACTTAACATTATACAGATCGCGCGGCGAGAGTTTGGCTTTGACCGTTATTGCGCAGAAGTCAAAAATTGGGTATCACAGGGTGGCTAGAGGGACGAAGGACTCTTGTCTCTCTCTGTCACATCGAAGACGAGGGACTCTTGTCTCTCTCTGTCACATGGCGCGACAGTACCCATGCGCAGTAATCCCCTCCACCCGAAGGTCAAAGCCAAACTCTCGCCGCGCGATCTGTACAAACGTTTGTCACTCTGTCTGCTTGTTACCTTATTACGTCTAAACGGCCGAAGAGATCGTAACGAAATTAGGTTTAAAGATAGTTATTCCCAATAAGACATTACAGTCACTTACTTGAGAACAGTGCTTAAACATAAATAAAAACTACAGTCTTATACAGTTAACACTATAGTAGGCACCCACCCAATGCATTCATTTACATAAAAGTTTATGATCAGTGATGACATGTTGAGCTAGTTGGGTCTTAAATGCATTAAATGAGTCAACACTTTTAATTTTCGAGGGTATCTTGTTGTAGACTTGTACTCGTTCAAATGCGAGCTTTTTTGCCGTAATTGGTTCGACATTTTGGTAGGACAAAGAAACTAGCACTTCGGTTACTACGCTTGCTTATTCGTTTCAATAAAGTGAAATTCTAATTTGAATAAACAATTTTGTTCAGACATTTCCGGATAAAGATATAGACATAATACAAAGCGATAGATTATGTCCCGGGGAAGGACATAGGTCTCCATCACCACGCGAGTGAACCCGTGGGGTGCAGCTGGTCGCGTCCTTCAAATCTAAGAGGTATCGTTGTTTCATTCTTTTCAAAACGAAATAACTTTGTACAGGAGTAACTCGCACACAATTTTCATACCCTTTGCCGTAAAACCAATAATGACCTCGTTTCATAGTTACGTAGTCTGGTGATTTTTGGTTTTTGCCGTAGTGTTGAATCTTGAAATTCACTTGTATACGTATAATCGGTAAATATGTACGAATAATCGAACTTTTTGATAACTATTGTGAAAGCCTAAGAAATAATTAGGTGATGGATGATGATGATTCAAATATAGCGTGCTTTACTCAGGCATAATGTAACTTTCTATTCCTGAAACACCTCAATAAACTTAATTTTAAATAAGTCTTTGTAGGAAAAATTGTTCGTTTCTAAGTATGCATAAAAACACAGGGTTTTTTAATCTGCCAACTACCTAAGTATATATCATCTTTGCAGTCTCGCGCCATTATTTAAACTGGTTATGTGCGTATTTTTCCGATTGTGTGTTTTATGATATTTCGTGACTAGGCTATTACTTTTCTGGATTGAGCCATTTGTATTTAAAGCTAATTTCCGAAGGAAGCTTACAATAATGAAATTTAAGTCTTAAAATCCATATTTTAGTTTATAACATGAAAATGAAAATGAATGCTTTTATGTTAATTAAAATGTCACCTTTGTTTAAATACCTTTACCAACTAATCAAGTTTATGAATACTACGTAGTTAGACCAAACCCGCCTGCACAGCGTTGTGTACATAAATCCGTAAAACTGTAATCGATTAGTAAATATAAAGAAATTATATCGAATCACATATTGTATTTACCGATTTTTTTGACCCCATCCCTATTTTGCAATCTGTCTAAACTGTCAAACGGTATCTCTTAGATTTGAAGGACAATAAGTACTAAGTTTTATGCAAAATCGAATGTAGCACGTTGTTCTTTGGGCACGCACGTTTCGTACGTAAAGCTGATTTAGCACAGTTATGTCAGCCTGTCGACTTTACATATTGTTATACACGTGTCATATATTCAGGCTGATTCAATAAATCTTATTGAAAGAAAAACTAAGAATGAAAACGATAAATTTCAAGTCGAGCCCATCTTTTGCATAAATAATATGCATATAACAAATTGGTCTACGTTCGTTCCATCAAAATGTCGCAGATCCCCACCCTCAATAAAATTTATCGTGGCTTCCTAACCTTTTCACTGAAAAGTCACCTGGCGTCACGCCAGGGTCATTGTGTCAACACCAACATTTGTTGGGCGTGACTTGAGGACGTGACGATCCAGTACAAGATGTTACTATGTGGAGTTTGAAATGATGACACGTATGAGTAAACTTATATTTCTTGCTGTTTTAAATAGTTGTCCAGTCACGAGACAGGCATGTCTTTCCCTTGATATTACCATCAATATACTCAATATGCGCCACGCATTCTTTTTTTTTTTTTTTTTAATTTATTGGGGTAAACAAACAATACCACAGTAAAAGCTTAAGCCTAATGAAACTTATATTTAACATAGTACTAACTATGGTATCAGCACCGTTTACCACGGATTATTTAAAAAGTATTAACTTTAGGTACATAATGCGATAGGTGGTAGTACTATCTATTCTAGAAGTTGTATAATTTTATTCTTAAACATACTAGGTCGCGTTGCCGCAATATCAATATTATTGAAATTTGTGTTATACAGTTGTACCAGCCGATATAGCGGAGAACGCTTACCAGCGTTAGTGCGGCAACGGAAGGTTGCAAACAATTGTGAAGGTTTACGGCAGTGCGTTCTAGTAGGTATTTTATAACATATCTTACTAATGATAGGTATACAATCATATCTATTGTGACATAGGTCATAAAGCAACATTGCTTCCAGTTGTTTACGTCTAGCCTGGAGTTTCAATAGTTTGTATTTATGTAAGAGCTGTTCATATGATAAACTGCTACGGAAACATTTATAATGCATACAGCGCAAGAATTTTTTCTGTACACGTTCGAGAGCTACAACATATTTACTATAATAAGGATCCCAAATGGACACAGCATATTCAAGTTGAGAGCGAATTAAGGACTTATAAAGATGCAGGTAAGTAGAGGGCCGTCTGAACTTAGTAGCAAATCGTATTACCAAACCATACAGTTTAAAAGCTTTATTGATGATGTTATCAATATGTACGTCAAGATGTAATTTGTTATCTAATACGACTCCAAGATCTCTGATCGCTTCAACAGTCCCCAGTTGTTCACCACATAACCTGTACGAGAAATTACTTACATACTTTTTTTTTTGTAAAAGTAATAGCTTTGCACTTTTTAATGCTAAAATTTAGCTTATTATTAATACAGTAAGTGGACAGACGGTCAAGATCCTGTTGGAAACGCTCATGATCAGCAGCGTTGTCTATAGTATGGTACATTTTTAAGTCGTCTGCGTATAGCAGGAAGTGACAGAATTTAAAACAGTCATGTACGTCATTGATGAACAGTACGAAAAGCAGTGGTCCCAATATTGACCCTTGTGGTACACCAGAACTAATAGATACAATCTCTGACTCATGCCCATTGAGAACCACCTTTTGATTGCGATTAGTTACATAGGATTTGAACCATCGCAATAAGTTGCCTCGAATTCCATTATAAGCTAGTTTCTCCAGAAGTATCTTATGATCCACTCTATCAAATGCCTTCTGAAAGTCAGTGTATACGCTGTCTATTTGCTTATTCATATCAAGTCCCTCAAACAAATAAGATGCATAAGACAAAAGGTTGGTAACTGTAGACCGTCTTTTAACAAAACCATGTTGTTGTGGTATAATATAATTATGTAATGATGGATATATGTCATTGTGCACTACCCTTTCGAAAATCTTTGACAGAGTGGGTAGAATGGATATAGGGCGATAGTTTTCTACGTTTGATTTATCACCACCTTTAAAAACTGGCACGATTCGCGCAGATTTCCAAACAGAGGGGAATACCCCTTGCTGTAAACACAAGTTAAATATATGGTGTAATGGCTTAAATATGGTAAGAGCAGTTGACTTTAAGAAGGCTGGCGGGATATTATCTACTCCAGAACCCTTAGTTGCGTCAAGTGTGCGCAGCTCCTTTAAAACTGCATCTTCAGGTATTTTTATGTTACTGAGAATGAGGTCAGATGTATTGTTACTATCCGGTATAGTTTCAACATCGTAGTCCTTGATGACAGATGATGGCTATTAAATGATAAGATGGATTCTTAGAACAGTTGCAGTGTCAACCAGAGATACAGGTTTAGAATTCAATGAATTATAATTGAATATTTTGAAGCGCTCGCAGCGGAGCTTGACTTGGCGATCTTAACCGATAAACAAGTTAAGCAACGTTTGCTGCGGTCAGGAGTTGGATGGGTGACCGCTACTGGCAATATTCAACTGAGAACTGAAGCGTTCTTCGGAGGGCACGTTAAGCCGTCGGTTCTGGTTCTTTTCTTATTTTTATTCTTATTCTGATTGGGGGCGCTAAGTCCTGCACTGACGTCCCGCTTGGGGTGTATTGTGCATTCTGGTTCTTTGTTTTATTTATTTATTTATAAAAGAGAATACATATCGATGGTTAATGTTGTCTTAAAACCAATGCTAGGTTTATCTAGACAAACATCAGTTCTTAAAAATTTATATTCGTCAGCTAAGTTACAAAAATTACTTATTGTTATACATTTACTACAAAATGGTCTAAATATACTTACATAATCTACATGAAAACATCTTTTATAAAATCATAACATAAAATACATACTAACAATTCAATTCAACAATAGTACCACGGCATCTCAATGTTTACTCGCAGGGCGCAGGCTATGTAGAAGGCCTTCGGGCGGCCTGAAAACTTTGACATGGGTTGCCACTAGCCTATCCACCAAGCCACACTAGGCCCGCGTGGTGATGGCCCAACCCTGCTCTTTGAGAGGAAGGTTCAAGTCCCAGCAGTGGAAACATAATGGGCTGATTATGTATGACAATGGTACTACAATGCGATTATCACCCAAAAATATACTTTGTAGTTTGTTACTTTGTTATATTCTCGTTTGCCTAGCAATTTCACTTGCCACAGTCTTAAATCTAAACACTTTATCATCAATCAGTCAGTCAATAAATCAGTCGATCAATCAATCAATTTATTTACTGAAAATCTTAGATACTTACAGAACTAATATACATTTTAGCGGATAAGTATGCTTTTAAATAAAATAGGAATAGCTCATAGGATTTTATAGAATAAGTGTGTGAGTGTGTAGGTGTGTGTTCATGTTTGTTACTATGTCACGCTCAAACGGATGAACCAATTTTGGTGAAATTTGGTATGGAGGTAAATGAGACGCTGGATTAAGACGTATACTTTTCATCTTCATCATCCATTATCATGGTTGTCTGGAAGAGATCGCTCTGAGCGATAAGACCGCCCATTGTGCACTTTTAATTTTAAGTATTTAATATAAGTGAAATATTTTTGTAACATATATTTGTATTGTGGTGTTTCAATAAAGAATCTATATATCTATCTATCATGCGTGTGTAACCGCGGGGCACAACTAGTAATCTATACGCGCATAGTCAATTCGTGCTTGGGCGCATTGCAGTATTGCAGAAAACTTTGTTTAGTCCTATGGTGGCACATTATCGGTAACAAATAGCTGTGCGTTTCTCTAAGGAATGATTCGTCGTTGCGATCGTCCACGAGCTCACGCATGACAAATAACAGATAACCGTCCTTGTTGATAATTGTTTTCCAACATTCCTTGTCATATAATTTATTGATTCAGGCGTTACTTTGCGGAAATCCATTATCAAAAAACGGCCACGCCCCCAAATATACCAAAATCATTGTTTTCTTTTCTGCGGAAGTGTCACTAAATATTTTTTAATATCGTTTTTTATTCCTTGTCATCTTATCGAGGTTTCACGGATGTTGTCAAAGATGCAAGGATGTTTGCAGTTATAGAATCGCACTGAAGCCCGTAACGACGTCGTTGTCACAAAACTGAAAATAATAATGTATTGAAATTTGGTAATGATGTCCCTATGGGTGAATCTAGTAATTAACAGGCCGAGTAATTATTTCATACTATCTTCAAAAGTTTCGTATCTGTTACACATTTTTATAAAGTTTTAACGGTTTCACTTACGCGGTAGTTTTAGTCCAGTGCCGCTTTCGCTACCTTCCGGGCCACTTCTTCAAGTACTGTAAGAATAAGTGACCCGGAAGGAAACCTGTCGAGATACGCGACTATACCAACCGCGTAAGTTAAACCGACAAAATAATATAAAGGAAATCCAAAAGTGACACCGTAGTAATATTATGTGATTCTTTTGGTTAATTCACTTTGAATTGTACTCTCAGCCGGTCTACAGAGCGTTTATTAGGTGCTCATCCAGTGTAAAACATAAACCAGTGTTTCCACAAACTTGATCCTGACCTAGATTAATTTTCATAGTTTTTGTTCTCTATCGGTCTAGCACTTGACGAGCCATCTCCTGAGGATACCTCGTGTAGAGGCGAAACACGTGTCGAATCGTTTTTGGTTGATGGGGTTATTTCGTGTATTGCTTATTCTGTATACTTCCTATTTGCATTTTATCCGGGAGTGCGCTCACACAGTGCACCTTTTTTTCAGCGGAAGTATGACTAAATATTTCTTTTAATACCGTTACTAGTTAATTCCTCTTTATCATTTTGAATATAAGTTTGTAACATTCTGCTTGAGCCATGTTTTTATTAACCTTTTCACTGTAGAACTATATGGCGTCGTCACCTGGCGCCCTGCCAGGGTCATCATGTCACAACACACCAGCGATTGTAGGGCGTGGCTTGAAGCTTGTTTGCGGTAGGCGTTATTGTTGGCCCAATGAATGGTTCCTTGTTAAATTGAGCGTGGGCGCACAATTGTGTAATAGGCTGATGGTTGTTTATAAGCTTGTTTATGAAATCGTTTCTTTTGGCAAAGTTACCAGCTGCCTAGACCAGGGCGAGTCACCTGACTAATGGTCATCACGCTTGCCTATTTCGCCATCAGTTCTGGTATATATAGATATATTCATCTGGGTATCCAAAGTAGATGCCGTCTTCAAGCATATAAGATGATGATTTATTGTATGATAGCAACACGAATTAAAACTAGAAATGTTTCTATTTTTTTAAATTCGTTTAATAGATCACTTCTTTGGCCACCATAGGCACTAAATCCTTTATTCTTCTGCCCATGAAACAATGAGCAATTTGGAAACTTGGTTGTACTGGTTAAAGCCAGCTTCGAATAAACGACTACTAGGTACCTATTTTCCAAAAAACTTTACGCAGTAAGGAAAAATGAATGGTAGTGTTAAAAGCGTGTACATGATACATATCGCTTCTTAGGCTTGCTAAGTTGTTCAGTTCTTGAGATCAATATCTACTAATGATAACTCATAGGCCCGCGCAATCTGGATCACCTGACCCGGCAACTCGAGAGTCAATGTGAGAATTCGTTTTGGGTACGTTACTCAATCTCATTTTTGGATAGGTATCAACAAAATATCAATCACATTTCATGACACTGATCGCAGTTACATGAAATGTGAACAATCACGTCATGATTTTGAATTCATTTCGTTCTATGAGTTACCGGGTATGACTCAAGATTAAGATAATAATTATGACAATAGTAATGTAATGACAAGTAATAACGTTAAAGTTAAACAAGACGAAGAAGTCGTCAACGTCAACGGTCTATGATCGTCTACCAACAGAAATCACAGTAGCACCTAATCAGGGCTTATTTAAGACAAAGTTGAAGCTCTGGCTTGTTGACCAAACTTTCTATAGTTTTAAAATCTAAAATAAGACTTAACCTATTGTATATCTACGCATTTTTTTGTTATAGATTAGTCATTAACAATATTTAACTCACTTTTTGTTGTCACATTTATTTTTAATGGACTTATTAATTCTAAAGCGTATAGTAATTGATCTGATGTTAATAAAGTTATGTATTTTATTATTTGTATCTTTGTACTGATGAAGATAATGGTAGTGTTATGTTAGTTCTGTTATAAATACCAATTAATAACTATGAATACGACTTTGTTTAACAACACACGTTGCAGTTCCTGGAAAAGTAGGTTGATGTCTGCGAAATCTATTGTATTATTGGCCAAATGTAGCGAATGGCGAGTCAACGGGTTAATAGCGTTTCCATATTCACATTCTGAAACAGACAACGTCCCGTTCCAGCACTTGGTATGTGACGTAAAATGTCCCTTACTTCAAGTGGAAACTCAATCGAAATATTTCCCCGAGACTGTCAAAATTACCACGCAATAAATCGTCGAACACGTCCTGCAAAACGTGTCAATACGAACATACACAAAGGAAGTTCTCGCGAATATTGCAAAGAAGAATATTGCAAAGGAGTTCGGAAAACGTGCGCGTTCCCGTGAATCCGGAAGGGACCGCTAGACGTCCGTAGCTTTGATATAATATCATTTGCAAAGGATGTGCTTAAAAAACTGATGCTTAGTCACGTGTGTAAACATGTTTTGGAGATACGTAGCGATATAAGGATCTTTTTATACCGACCGACTTTCTGACCACTATCTAAGGGCCTAGCACGAACAATTGCGTAAGTGTAACGTAACGTGAACAAAGATAATTCCTGTTTGTACGCCGAAGCGTGACGCGTTGTCGCTTTCGATACAAATACTTTTTCGCAAATTGTTTGTGCTACGGCCTCTGACTTGATGGTTAGTCGACGATCAAAGGCGATATTACACTAGACCTAGAATATTGATTGTCTCTCAAGGACAGCTGCCAGAACACTGCTATGTGCTTAGTGATAGCTTTTGAAACTTGAGGGTGGTGGACTGGATACCAGAAGGACGTTACCTCCATGATGTGCACTGAGAAACATCTAAAGCTGAAAGCGTCGTAACAACGGCCGATTTGGTTGGTATAACGGAAAAAACAGACCAAACGTAATACGAACAAAATTGCCTTCTATGCAGAAAGCAATAAACGCCTTAGTTTACGGCGATTTAAACAAGTAGAATACGATTAATATGACTTGATATAGAGGGTCATTTGAAAAGTTCTTAGCCTAACATACTTATTGAAACCACACGATTTTGAGTTTATTTTTATTTTTCAACATACTCTCCTCCGAGCTCAAAACACTTTTTCCATTGACCCGGTAAGGATTCGATACCCGTTTTAAAAAAATCTTCGTCTAACTCCTCAAAATAAGCGTCCACGCCGGCTATGACCTCTTCATTTGTAAAAAAATGTTTACCACCTAAAAATTTTTTCAGCATTAGGAACAGATAAAAGTCGGACGGTACTAAATCCGGTGAATATGGGGGATGAGGTAACAATTCGAAGCCACATTGATGGATTTCTGCCATGGATTGCACAGAGGTGTGAACGCACGCATTGTCCTGATGAAACAAGACTTTTCTTTTCAATAAACCTGGACGTCTTTGATTTCTTCTCTCAAACGACGCAACAGGTTACAATAGTAATCAAAGTTTATTGTTTCACTCTTTTTTAAATAATCCACGAGTTTTATACCCTTTGCTTCCCAAAAAACGGATGCCATGACTTTACCCGCCGATAAAACTACCGTTGCCTTCTTTGGGGTGGGCGATCTTGCTCTTTTCCATTGTTTCGCCTGTTATTTTGTCTCGGGTGTATTGTGGTGAACCCAGGTTTCATCCATGGTTATAAATCTTTCAACAAATTCTATTGGGTCAGCTTCATATAACTCTAAACAGTCGCGAGAAGTTGTGAGTCGGTTGCGTTTTTGTTCCACTGAAAGCAGTCGCGGTACCCACCGCGCAGACACCTTAGAGAATCCAAGTTCAGTAGTAATTATATGATGTGTTCGCTCAGATGAGATGCCTACAGTCTTAGCTATCTCCTCGACAGTCAAACTTCGATCTGATAAAATTAAATCACAGATTTTTTCTTTGTTTTGATCAGTGGAAGCAGTCGAAGGCCGGCCACTACGGGGCTCATCTTGAATGGTCTCACGACCACGTTTAAACTCTGCCACCCAGTTTTTAACAGTCGCATACATAACGAAGGAGCGGACTCACCCAAAGTAGCAGACATGTTTATCTTTTGGAGTTAAACCTTTCAAATTCAGGTATTTTATCACTGCACGATGTTCAATTTTATCCATTTTCAAAAATAGCTCTGACTTGACTTACGGTATCACGTGTAAACGAACAATGAGTTACTGTGAATAAACTAAACTGTGCATACTTGTTGCTAAATAATGTAACTACAAAATGAGGGTAGTTATTAAAAAAACCAATGACGTTAACATGTTAGGCTAAGAACTTTTCAAATGACCTAGTACTATTTGTTTCGACGTACTATCGAACAGATTAGCCGTAATGAAAAATCAGTAAACATGGTAAGTCAGGCTAAAAACGAAGAGCTGACGATGATTTTAAACCGTTGTAAGGCGATTTTAACCGTACGTAAGTTGAAATGAAACTTTCTTACAACAATATTTACTGCATATAAGGTTATATTTGACTTTCGTCAGGCGTTTTATACCCTTGTTTACTGTTCAATACGCCGTACGTTAATATTAAAACTGTTCTATACTTAGTATAGAGGCGCTATTTATCGCTAGTAACTGTGTACCATACCTATACCCTATTCAAAAGTTTTGTAGACCAGCACCCGCGACCGTAGCGGTTCAGTTGACAGCCAGAGACCACTACCACCTTCACGATTTCAATGAAATCACTTCCAGTGCCTGCACTCTTTTATTAGAAACAAATAAATACTTGTATTTCTTGTTTCTGAACCTTATTCTAAATTTGAATTTGGCGCTAAGTCCACTCTTTCTCGGATACAAACACTTGCGTGTGTTAGAGACGAACAGCGCCATCTAGCGTGGTCTATAATAGTGATATATTGGCTAGACGACACGCTGAGAATGGAATGAATATATAATGTTTTACACTTAATTTAAATACTTACGGGGAAAAACAAGTAATCACCCAATATTTATGAGTGGTGCATTGCTCTCATGTACGATAATAATAAAGACGCTTGAAGCAAAATTAGTTCTTGCGACTTCACGATGTTCTTACTTTGAGAGTGTTTAGCATCTTAGTAGCAGCACTTTATACCTTGCCATAACATGAAAGTCATCTTCCGCCGTTAGTAAATGCCGCATATGAACGTCGCTTCCTAACTTAGGTTTACGTATGTTTAGTTTTTATTTCGAGCGTATTTCATCTTACTTAATAAATAATCCACCTTTTCATAAGGCGAATATTGCCGTAATTACGATGATATTCGCCGCATATTAAGCGTCGTAAACGTAAGGTGTTTTTAACAGTATAGACTGCTTATCTAACCGGAGTAGGGTCTATTCGGAAAGTGCCTTACGGTACGTTACATTCAACAGTTTGTATCTGTTAAATCTAATAAACCGTTTGTACGTTTTTGCTTAAGAAAGCAAAAATAAATGTAAGCCTTACAAACTCACCTCACGTAATTACACTTCAGCCGTGTACGAACAAATTCACCTTAGCTCAGAATTCGATTTTTCTCAGTGTGGATTTTTTCACGATGTTGTTGTTATGTTGATATTAGTTGTGTTGTTATGATTGTCTTAAACTTGTCAAATACATTTCTAATGTTTGTTTTACTTTCATAAATTCAGCATACACGTGATTGTTCGTTCCGTTTTAGACTCGCGTTGTAATTTCCTTTTGTCTTAAAATACTGATATCACATTTCTTTAATTATGAGCTGTCAGATTATCTGACTCAGAAACATCAATAATGAATAACTAAATCTTAACAAGGTGTATTTCATCTTTATATAAAACAGAAATCTCAAGGTTTTAATCTTCGATCATATATACAGTTTTAATGGAAAATATGTATAAAACTCCATTCTCCCTTCACATTGAAAAGGGACGCGACAAATCGGTTTATTTTCTATCCCCAAACTTTTGGGTATTTCTATTTGCGTCTTCTTGAATCTACATTCTATCAATTAGAAAGTTCCGGATACGTTAGAGGTAAATTTTGTGGAAATTCTTTGGAGTTTTATAGGTTTAGGATGTCTCAAGCTGTCTCCAAGGTACTTTCAACAGTACGCTTTTGACGAATATGTTTCGAAAATCTCAGCATCCACCATTGTTCGACTAAGAATCTTCATTGTTTTTGAATAAGAAAGCTGAGGATTGTCTGTTAGTTACCCTATAACCTAAAATTTACATGTCTCTTGCACGGCTTTTGACGAGTTGGTTTCGAAAATCTCAGCATTCAGCCTTGTTCGACTAAGAATTTTCTTTGTTTTTATATATCAGAAAATCTTGCCCTCAGTATGCCTCAGCATGGCACAGTATTTTATGATCACTCTTTTTCAGTGAAAGCTGTTCGCTTATGGAACTTATTACCAGTTACTATCAGGCGTGCACAATCCTTGTCGACCTTCAAAAGCCAAGTAAAAAGTTTCTATCTCGCCAATTAGTTTAACCCGTGTGAACTTGGGTTTTGATTATAATACATCAAAGAATTAATGTATAAATATATGTATGGAAGTATATTGTATTGTAGTGTATATGTATATATATATATATTATGTATGTATAATGTATTATTGTCTTGATTTGATTGTACCTTTATCTTTATATTACGCCCCGTCTTGTTATTCCTGTATTTCCTCTCCATCCTAAGGTTGCCTGGAAGAGATCACTATTAGTGATAAGGCCGCCCATTGTAACACTTTATTTTAAGCTTTCTTTTACTTTTATGTTATTTTTGTATATTAAGTGGTGTAACAATAAAGAATTATCTATCTATCTATCTATCTATCTATAAGAAAGATTGTCTATTAGTTACCCTAAAACAAAAAATTGACACGTCTCTTGCACGGCTTGTGACGAATTGGTTACGAAAATCTCATCTCAGCATTCAGCCTTGTTCGACTAAAAATTTTCTTTGTTTATGAATAAGAAGGCTGAGAATTGTCTATTAGTTACCCTTAAATCAAAAATTGACATGTCTCTTGCACGGCTTTTGTCGAATTGGTTTCGAAAATCTCAGCATTCAGCCTTGTTCGACTAAGAATATTCTTTGTTTTTGAATAAGAAGGCTGAGGATTGTATATTAGTTACCCTATAACCTAAAATTGACATATCTCTTGCACGGCTTTTGACGAGTTGGTTTCGAAAATCTCAGCATTCAGCCTTGTTCGACTAAGAATTTTCTTTGTTTTTATATAAGAAAGATTGTCTATTAGTTACCCTAAAACCAAAAATTGACACGTCTCTTGCACGGCTTTTGTCGAATTGGTTTCGAAAATCTCAGCATTCAGCCTTATTCGAATAAGATTTGACTTTGTTTATGAATAAAAAGGCTGAGAATTGTCTATTAGTTACCCTATAACCTAAAATTGACACGTCTCTTGCACGGATTTTGACGAGTTGGTTTCGAAAATCTCAGCATTCAGCCTTGTTCGACTAAGATTTGTCTTTGTTTATGAATAAGAAGGCTGAGAATTGTCTATTAGTTACCCTAAAACCTAAAATTGACACGTCTCTTGCACGGCTTTTGACAAATTGGTTTCGTAAATCTCAGCATTCAGCCTTGTTCGACTAAGAATTTTCTTTGTTTTTATATAAGAAAGATTGTCTATTAGTTACCCTAAAACCAAAAATTGACACGTCTCTTGCACGGCTTTTGACGAATTGGTTTCGAATATCTCATCTCAGCATTCAGCATTGATCGACTAAGAATTTTCTTTGTTTTTATATAAGAAAGCTTGTCTATTAGTTACCCTAAAACCAAAAATTGACACGTCTCTTGCACGGCTTTTGACGAATTGGTTTCGAAAATCTCATCTCAGCATTCAGCCTTGATCGACTAAGAATTTTCTTTGTTTTTATATAGGAAGGCTTAGGAATGTCTATTAGTTATCCTAAAACCAAAAATTGACACGTCTCTTGCACTTATAATTTCACCATCACCCTTGCATAACCACAACAACACAGCAATGTGATCATTACTGCTACTCGGCATTAAACTCGCACAGAGAAGAAACAATAAGTGACGCTGGTTTACACTTCTGCGTTTCCTGTGTATTATCAATCTCTTTTACAGCTGAAAACATTCGTCAAAAATCTTTCTAAGAAACCGTTCTGATGTTTGATGTGCTTTTTATGATTTTTTGTGGTACAAGACTTAAGGAAATCAAGAATTTACTGTATTATTGATGTAATCTATCAACTAATTGTATCTATCAATGTAACAAATACTTTCCGTATTCATTTAAACTGCTGACTTTGTGATGTCAAATATTATGGACAGTTTTCGGTTTAACTACTTTACAGCTGCTCTCACACTGCTTTACTTACCAAATTATATTAATACATTTATTTACTATTCATTTAATACTTCCGATTTCGCACGCGCGGTTAAAGATTATCACACATTAACATTTCCCCTGAATAAAAGGTATTCCATGCTTTATTTTTGTACCAAAATTCACCCAAAGCCTCTTAGCCGTTTCACCGCTAATAAGTGAGAACAAACATACTGTCGCAAAGATAAGCTCGCACACGTCTTTAAATTGTTATTTACTAGCGACTGCCCGCGACGTCGTTCGCGCAGTAGGGTCGGCCTCGCCGTAACCTCCCATTTTTTCTTTCATAAGAACCTCCTGACAATAATTACTCAACAAAAAAATAATTAGCGAGATTGTTCCATCCGTTCTCAAGTTATAGCGTGACCAGGAAAAATATAGGATCATTTTTTATATATAGATAACTAGCGGCTGTCCGCGACTTCTTTTGCGTAGTAGGCTCGACCTTCGGCCTCGCTATAACCTGCCGTTTTATAATGATTTTTTAAAGTTAGTACCTTCTACGTACTATAAGAAAACATTTTAAAATAGATGAATGAAACCGGTAAAGCCCTTCTCAAGTTATATACCGTGACCAGAAAAAAAGGGGTTCATTTTTACAAATATAGATTAGTTTGTTATATTTGTAGACTGTCATTCAGCACTTATTGAACAATCTCGAGATTTCTAGATGCCGTGCGATTCTCTAAGAGCAAACATCGTTGCAACTTTGACAACATCCGTGAAACAAATGACGAGATGGCAATAAACGTTGGAAAAACAACCTTATTTGAAAGGGCGATATCTCATAAAGTATTTGACATCGTTGAGCTCGTCGACGAATCATTAGAGAATCGCACGGCTGTACAGCAATGTCACTTATATTTCATCACAATATTTAATTCTCATTCACTTCATTAACATATATTTCAATTACATTAATGTAATCCTTATAAAAACCGAATGAAAATCTGAAATCACTCATAAATTACCTACGAAATAAATCTTCCAACGTTTAGAAGCTGTCTCAGTGCTCGAGTGCGATTAGTTAAATCTACTCAGCTTTTAGCACTTGTGATGTATGGCTCGTGATGAAGCATTACATTGTAAATGTTGGGTCATATTGGTGCGCATGCGTTCCTCATTAGTATGATAATGCCCCTAGTTAGTTTCTATTTCGCTACCTTTTTCGTTGGTGTTAATAAAGCTTATACATATACGACTAGCTGCTCTCCGCGGTTTCACCCGCGCGGTGATGGATGATGATGATGAATCTTATATAGCCTATGTTACTCAGGGTGAATGTAGCGTTCCAATGGTGAACGAATTTTTGAAATCGGTCCAGTACTTTTTGAGCCAATTCGTTATAAACATACATACAAATCTTTCCTCTTTATATATTATATTAGTATAAATAAAGAAGCAGTAAGGGCGCACTTGGTAACGACCTAGAGAAAGTTACTTTGAAAGTTGCAAATTTGGTTGTTTAATAAAACAGGTACGTACAGTGACGGTAAACTCAAATATTGTATTTTCTGTCAGTCCAATCAACCATTTTGTCCAGACTAGAAATATCAGCGTCAAACTATAAAGTCTGTTTAAGAGCAAGTAAATTTATTTATTTTTGACGAGATCTAGGTGATAGCAACCTGATGTAGCACACTACGTGAAAATACTCTCCTTTAAAAGGGTCTGTTCCAGGGTTCTGTCACCAAGCCGTAATATTCACCAAGCGAGCCACTAATCACTTACTAGTATCTGACTACTATAAATATACACAAAAACATACCTATATGATCATGTAAACATGACATCATATTTTATTTAGTGCAATCATGACGTGTATGTTTTTTAACCGCATTCTTCGATGTCGGTACCATGATAATTCAAAAGTACATTTTCGCAATATTGTTACTACTTCGACAATTTATTTCACACTTCTGAGTATTCAAGTCGGTTCTATTATTTAGGAAAAAAAGATTCACCCTTTTTCGTGGCCCCCTACCTACCACCGTCCTAGAGTAATAATACATAATATCTAGTCCATTTTAAGGTTGTCTGGAAGAGATCGCTTTAAGCGATAAGACCGCCCATTGTACCTAACTTTAAGATATAATTCTTATCTGTTTTTTAGTTTATTTTGTGTTTTTTTTAAGTCAATAATGTGTTATTGTATTATATTGTACTTAAAGGATACACCGTCAAATTTTGGTGTCAATAAAGTGTTGTTGTTTTGTATTGTACTTAAAGGATACACCGTCAATGATGATATCGTCAAAATACTCGTAGGCGAAACACTTTTCAGTTATTGAAGTGTAACTCAAAAACTGATATGTGTGTTCGCGGATAACTTCGTCGTTTATTATTATTCGATTTTTATTATTCTTGTTTTGTAGATTATACTTCTTCTAAATGGGACCATTTAAATTTCATCAAATTCGGTCCAACAGTTTTTGAGTTACACTCATTGGAATGTAACAACTGAAAAGTGTTTCTCCTATTTCGATGATTTGATGATATCATCATTGACGGTGAATGACAATTGCTCCATTAATTAACAAGGGTCCGTGGTATTATTTTTTCTTATGAGGACATAACGTTTGGACTGACTGACCGAGTTTATATCGCTGCCGCTGTAATCTTGCACCAATCCCTAGTACATTTAATTTACAACCCCGTTTTTATTGTTCCGCGCATATCGGGTAAAGCTTCAAAAATGTCGGTTGCGAATAGATAAGCCGTAATTAATTGGTCCCAGACATTGATGCCTCCGCCCGCATTGTGGCTATAAGTTATTGCCGTCAGCTGTGGCGTCTGCGCTGTTTAGCAACAGTATACAACTGTAACAGTAGTAAAAAACTAACTGGAGTTGTCCATTATGAATTATTCTTGAACATGAATTAGTCATGGGCCAAAATATAAATAAATAATAATATTCAATTATATATGTTGCTAGTGACTCTCGCCTGTGACGCACCGGATTCCAGGTCAAACTGCCAACGTTGGCTCCAAAACGTGCAACTTGATAACCAATATGTGCTTAGTTTTTGTGGAAACGTTTTATTCATCCATCAAGATAGATCGGTTTCATTATTACTCTCTTAATACATAATAGATAAGAAAATTATGCTACTTATTTTCAGTAATAAACATAATTATTATTAAACCTATAACAGGGCATATCAAAAACCCTATTATTTCTGAATCTGAAAGTAGCCTTAAGACGATCTTACTTAATTTTGGTTTTCTGTGAAGTAACTATCGTGCATGTTAGCAACATATCTTAATAACAGAAGAGAACATTGAGGTTATTTAATAGGGGGTTGAATGAATTACAGATTTGAATGAATTAGAGATTGTTTTTTAAATTAAATATTATTTTATAATTTAAATTGTATACAAATTATGTTTGCAGACTGTTGTCACAATATCATTATCAGCCGGAAGATGTCCACTGCTGAACATAGCCCTCCCCGTAGAACGCCACTTGGCCCGGTCTGGTTACTAGCTTCCTACATCCAGCGATTCCCCGCGGTTTTGACGAGGTCATCGGTCCACCTAGCGGGGAGCTGGCCTACACATCGTCTTCCGGTGCGTGGTCGCCACTCAAGAACCTTTCTTACCCATCGGTTATCAGTTCTGCAAGCGATGTGGCCTGCCCATTGCCACTTCAACTTGCTAGTTTTGAGAGCTATGTCGGTGACCTAAGTTCTCCTACGGATCTCCTCATTTCGGATCTTATCACGCAGGGAAACCCCAAGCATAGCCCTCTCCATTGCTCGTTGAGCGACTTTAAGGTTGTTAATGTGGCCATAGTAAGGGATCACGTATCAGTGCCATAAGTCATCACTGGCAACACACACTGGTTGAAAACCTTGGTTTTCAGGCTCTGAAGTATTGTCACACAATAATAATGTGTAATTATCTTTGTTTCAGGTAAGAACTGCAAATCGATACCTTAACAGGTATTTGCAATTTGTGCAATACCGTGTAAGAGTGCAATAAAACAACAATTACGGGAACAATTTCGCAATGTATGCGATAAATCCTTAATGGCGCGTGCCTTGAGTACGTGTAGGTTTGTGCCAACTTGATTTACTGTTATCATGCTGTATATTTATCAAAGCGCGGTTTTAATAGTCGGAATGAAATGTTAATTCATTGTAGTAGTTAACTGTCTCACATTTATTGCTTTACGTGATATAACGTAGGGTAAGTTGCTTTACCTCACTTAATTGAAATAGACTAAATTATTTATACATTATTTTTCACATTGAGAACGTTTTCATGTCTTTTTTATAGCATGCAATGGCTTCGGCGGCTATTAGTTTTATGCTTTTATTTTAAATTTTATTTATTCTGACGACGATTGTGTTTTGACTGTGCAAAAATATTTAAAGCGAGTTATGAGCCTTCGAATCATAAACTACTATTTTGAAACTAAAAAAGTTAATTACTATGCATATGGTAGGTATATATTTACTATATTACCAAGTTTAGTCTCAACCGTACAATGAGGTTGGTAAAGAAAATACACTTAAATAAATACAACTCGTAAATTTTAAAACTAATTTCAATTCTATCATTGAAGATACCTGCAAAATAATAATATACAATTAGAAAATTTTTAAATTTAATTTCAATTTTATCATTGAAGATACCTGCAAAATAAAGAAAATAATATACAAATCGAAAAAAATTCAATCAATGTCTATTCTCTCAATGAAGATACCTGCAAAAGTGTTAAGATTCAAAAAGCTACTGGTCAGATCTCGGTCAAATTTAAATGTGACCACATGACGTACGACCTATCAGATAAAAATTGATCATCAACATTGGTGCACTTAAAATGTTCTGACGTAACACATAAAATAACAGACGGAAATAACCTAGCAATGACTATATCACTGGTTTTGGTTAATTTTCGTAGACTTGTGTTTCTTTGAGTTTGACGTATAAATCCTGCACCGGCTATTATCGGAATAGTGAATTGTTTTGTGAATGTGAAACACTGTTTTTGTTTTCTCCTCTGCAATAGTGCTAGAAAGTTTTAGTGATGTATCTACGTGACTTAGACAATACAGTTAATGACAGATTTATTTGACTGTGACTTAACTACTTGAATAAAAAAATACTCATTATGCAACTATAATGCATTAACATAATAAATAACTTGAGTAATGGCCTATAAAATCAATATGGTCAATCAAAATGGCCCAAGAAAAATAATATAACAGCAAATAAAAAAAATAAAACTAACCATGTCATTCCAAATTAGTTTACGTATCCTTTATTTTATGTCTTTTTCAGATCATTTAGCTGAGTAATTATATAGCGAAATAGTCTCAAATTAGAAAAGAGACAGATTTGTAAGGTTTTTGGAAGTAACAAGTTTTTTCAGTGTTGTGAAATAGATTTCAAACTAATTATGTCACAAGTCACAGATGCTGTTTTAGAATTATAAATAGTTATACAAAAAAAAACAAAAAGTATCAAGAATAATGGTTTCGAAGTATTGTTAATGTTTCAGTTCCATGGATGTAAGGGCCATAATGCAATGTTATTGTTCATTTTAGTTGCCGCCTAATTTACGATCTAATGGCGCATGTCGTTTGATCTATTCTCGTGGACAATTTCAAAGCTGTAAAACTATTATGATCTTTATGGCATCATATTGTAGAATGTCTTTTGTAATTTTCATTAAATAATATGGATGTTGTCCCAAAATCTATCTTCTTGATGTTCAAACAATTTTATAAAAATTCAATGTTTTTAACGATTAATTTCTTAGCATTTGTGTAAAATTTTGAATGTATTATTTTGACTCAAGATTACATATAGCCTACTTTTCTTTCCTGCTTCCGAAAATATGTTCCTGTGAGTTAGTCTTATCTAGCACCTAGCTAATATAATGAATGCGAAAGTTTAAGAGTAGGTATGTGTGTTTGTTTTACATACAGAGAAAAAGTATTTCTCTCTGGTTTAACTTCATCACTCTTAAACTTTGATTTGAGTGAGATCGAGGGGCAATTTTGAGCACTGCCCTACCGTCAGCCTCGTCTCTACTGGGTCTCAGACCCACTAAAACCCCCCGTGAGCAGTCCTCCGCCAAGGTGTAACAAAATGGGGTCGCAGCATTCACTTTCTCGCACCGGGCTTATACCCCGGATTAACACTTCCTTATCCTACTTTTCTCCCGAAGAAATATTCCAGTGTGATAGTCATTATTTGCCATTATATTTATTGGACCCTTAGTACACAGCTAGTTACAACTAAAATCTAAAATAATAACTACCTAACATCTTTTTGTTTATCAGTGATGACAATAGGAGAAATACTGACATAAGTTCGAACAAGATTATTAGTGAATAATCAATCATTTATTTCCAAAATCTATATTATTTTAGCTGTGAAATCTTAAACTGTCCTCAGAATAAATAGTCCTGTCCTCAGAAAATCAACGAGAGAGCCAACTCATGGAAATTTATGTAACAATAGGTATTTATAATACTGGACTGTCCTGTTGTGCGATTCTCTAATGATTGGTCGATGCGCTCGTCGACGAGCTCATCGATGTCAAATAGTTTATGAGATATCGCCCTTGTACACAACGATGTTTTTCAATGTTTCTTATTTGTTTCACGGATGTTGTCAAAGATGCAACGATGTTTGCTATAAGAGAATCGCACGGCTGTGTTCCACGTGCGATTCTCTTATATCTTATCTTTTGTCACTGATGACAGCAAAAACTGACATACTACATATTAACAATACGTGTAACATTTATGTTGTAGCCTAAATGAGGGGTACTTCAGATCAAAATCCTTTTTATAACCTTTTTTAGCGTGTGGGGAATACACTTACACATCCCCACCAAACCCAGGGAGATTTAACGTGGTACCCCGAACCCCATCCCTGTGGATTCCTTTTTATAACCTTTTTTCCCTCTGGATAATCTTTTATATATACCACCGCCCGGGGGAGCACGGTGGTTATGTGGGTGTCCGTATATACACCAAAACCCGGAGTGATCCTCCAAGCGCCTTTATGTCGAGACTACAGGAACGTTTTGGCAATCTTCTGCGGTATCCTTTAATAACCTAAGCTAAATTCTTTTGTATAAGTTTTATATCCCTGATTTAAAATCTCTTTTGTGAAGAAACGGATTTTTATAAGTCCAATCATTACTGTGTTAGTGCCTGAGACACTACACAAAATGCACTTTATTCTGAACAAATATTTGTAACGGATATCGAACTCCCAATCTCTCTTCTCTCGTTACGAGCTGGCCTGCCCGGCACTATAACCGATTATATAACAGTTAATACTTTGCTGTGCCACAGACCTAATAGATATTACACCCTATGCGTTCACCACAATAACACCCACGTGCTCAGTCTTAAATATTGCCCACAGGATTGTTGCCATTTCTTGACTTTCTCCCTGGATTCCTGCCAAATTATCGATCTGCCTGGCTACAGTCCAGAGTTCCAGACCATCTGTCCGTCATATCTACAGAACACCGAAGTAATTAGAAAGGGCAAATGGACGGGTTAAGCTTACCTGCGCCTAATCGAAACAATATCGCTAAAGTCTATTAAAAATAAAGTGCTATTTTTAACCGTCTTTCAAAATAGGAGAGGAGTTGGCTATTTGGTGTATTTTTTATGAATGCGTAATGTTTACTGTCTCATCCGATTGTTACATGTTATTGGATAGTTCATACATTCAAATTGGATCCGTTATATTAAACGAACGCCGTTATTTTCAACGCCTGTTGAAAAGTTTTTGAGGTATGTACAATAATAAAGTAAAAGATTTATCGAGATTATGTATATATCATGTCGGCTCTAGCAGTACCTACAGTAATTGTATGCATTTCATACTTATATGCGGTGCTTTCGTTTTCTTAAATAGTCACTTATTTTCGTGCATAGGGTGTGAGGTTACGCGTATAAATTTCATCTGATACCGGTAGGTAGAACATACTCAATAACGTTTTTCTATCACGTTTGTATGGTCCTCTTATTTTGAAATTTCTAACGACATATTATATTTATGTTTACACACACTTTTGTCTGTGTTGTAAGATTGATTGCATCTGCCTGTGATAGGAAACACTTGACATATTAACGAAAATTATCACAGCATTACTTACTAAGAGTATAGGGCGTGAGTCTGGTTCAAGAAAACTAACACAAATTGAAAAATTTAAAACTGACTTCCATTCTATTCAGTTATTGGAGTGTTACTCAAAAACTACTAAAGCGAATTTGATAAAACCACACCCACGGGAAACACCAGCTCAAACAAAAAAAAAAATTTATAGAATCGGTTTACCCAGTCGAAAGTTATGAGATAACAAACTTAAAAAAATACAGTCGATTTGACTACCTCCTCCTTATTGGAAGTCGGTAGAAAACTACTTTAATAAATGATTTTATTATTTTATATGGCGCTTATTAAATTTATTTTGATGTAAATCGCCTAATTTGCAGTCAAATTCTCGTATAAAATTTATTTTGAATAGTTTTTTAGAATTTATTTTAGTAAAAATATAATATATACAATAATTACTTAGAGTTTCGCGATTCTTATACATTGAAATTGAACAACTTTAAACGTCGGGATAACATAATATAATATTATACGCTTTTTAGTCCGTTTAAAGTATAATTTCAATGTAAAAACTTAAAACTTAGGAAGGCAGAGTCACTACTACACCCACGGAACCGGCATAAAAACTGTTTTAACCAACTTTAAAAAAGAGGGAGGTCATAATTATGTTCGATTGTTTTTTTATTGTGTATGTTAGACGATTTCTCCTCCATTTGCGCACTGATTCTCAAAGTTCTATTTTTGTTTTATTTAAGTGTCCGATATGTTTAAATTTAATTTAATTATTTTATCAAATTCAGTGAAGTAGTTTTTGAGTTACATTCCTATAACTGAAAAGTGTTACGCCTGTATTGATAATATCAACAACACAAGTAACAAGGGCCACTAAAAATCGCGAAAAAAAAAATTGCTGACAAATGAAACCGACTTCAACACCAAAACGTACGAAATAACTTATCGAAGTCGGTACCATACGCACAATACTGTGATAGTAGGTACTTTTGAAATATCATGGTACCGACTTTAACAAGTTACTTCGCACGTTTAGGTGTTAAACTCGGTTCCATTTTTTGGTAAAAAAATAATAATATATCATGACTTTGAAAGCGAGCATTTTAAATATAATATTTGAGTAAACTCCATTGCTTACTACCAACAAGAGAGTGTGATAAGTGATAAAGATCTATGTATATTAAAAAAAAACAATTCAACTCTCTATTAAGCAGTTCCAAACTCGCTTATGAGCTCAGTGGTTCAAACGAAAAATGTGAACTACTCGTATTTACGTGTAACAAGTAATTTAGCATTTCTCATTTGCTTCAATGTTGATTGGTGCTAGTTGCGTCGGGTCTAACTGGCGATATAACAAGAATAGAGTATGGGCAGTAAGAACGGGTCACGACTACATCCCCACGCTGGCGAGTAAATTATAGCATTTACGGTATGTTGCTGAGTCTATCCTATTTATTTTACTACGGTTCCATTAACCCGCTTTCTTGTCAGTCTACTCTGTTCGGTACAAATTGCACTCGATTTTACAGCAATATCCTGACGAGACTTAACTTGTAACATAGCTTAGAACTGTATAACAACAAACTGCGTATATCCTTCCTTACAAAGCATAAAATAATGTCGCTACCACGTGTGTGCTGTACATCCGCTAAGCCTATTTTGATGCAGTTTTTATCACATGAGTTATATCATTTTTATGGAAGTTTTATGTAGGTATAAGTTTAAAATAAAACCAATTTATGGATTTATAAGTAGAAAGATAAAAACATCATAGGTTAAAGGTTTCTTTGTGTGCAGAGCCGAGGTGATTATTTTTGTAACATTAAAAAGAAAGAAAGTCAGAAAATAATCATTAATTTGTATGGAGATCTGGCCAAACTATTGATTATGGCGAGGGGTGACTAAAATGCTGGCTGCACTTTTGCCACTTTCCCTCCACCATATAAGGTATATATGCCTACAATTAGATTGTATTATTAAATAATTATTTGAATGGCTTCCTACCGTTTTCAGTAAACCACCTGACGGTGTATTCTCTTGAGAGCCAGTTGCTAGCTATGGTCTATTGCCAGGCTCTAGCCCTATTATCATAATAAGCCCATTACGTTCCCACAGTTGGGATTGGTGCGTTTCTCCCTTACAGAAAAGTGCCTCCTAGATAGCCAAACAACTGTTTACTTATGGAAGGTCTTAAGAAAACAACCGAAGCTGATGGCTTGACATGCCGTTGGAAGCGGGAAACTCTTAAAACAACACTAGCGGTCATTCAATTGACTCGTATATTAGACAAGCTCCGAGATAAGTAATTCCAACTTAGTGCTCATACTGTAAATATGTTTTAGTTTAGTACATTCTGTAACAGGAATGCTGTAAGTTGAAAGCTAACGAGTCTGTCTGCTTAGACAAATGTTACGGATATTTTACTGTTAGTAGTTGATGTTTTTCACGGTCTGCTGTACAGAAAGTTGTTATTTAGGAAATGTCTCTGGAAAGGTCTCGTGTTTACTGATTATGTAGGTATATAATAAGACACATACACAGACACTGGTCAATCTGACTTCTTCATGTACACGAATGTTTGACCGGGCATCGCGTCGACCAGCGGCTCAGAAGGCAGGGTTGCTCTCAATTACGCTAACCGACCGTTCGCTATATTTGATGCTCATGTATAAATAAAAACCGGCCAAGTTAGTCTCGCGCACAAGGGTTTCATACTTTAAGAAAGCATCATTAACACTACATTTAAAGACAATCTTAACTTTGCCGTTCGATCCTTAGACACAATTAATGGACCAACCGCAAATAATACGTTTGTAATAGTAGTAGCCAGTTAAAGTGGCAGTGGACAGGGCACATAACACGCAGAACAGATGGCCGCTGGGGCCGGAAGGTTCTGGAATGGAGACCACGGAAGGCAAGCGCAGCGTAGGTCGTCCACCGACACGGGGGACAGACGACCTGATAAAGGTCGTAGGACGACGTTGGATGCAGGCCGCTTCCAACCGGTCCTTTTGGAAAATTATGGCGGAGGCATATGTTCAGCAGTGGACGTCCTACGGCTGAGATGGTGATGATAATGATGAATTGTAGATACTCCTTATGTTAGAATGAAAATAAGGCATTAAAACGCACACGTGGCATATCTCAACTCTATTATAGTACAGCCGATTCAAAAATACCTCGATATTACGTGACATCGATACCAGGTACCTACTAGATGCACCAAGGTTCGTACCATGTAGTACTTCTAACCAAATATGTACTAATAAATCAATCTAAAATAATCCCACCAATCTGACCGTTAAATGCCAATAGAGCATACCAACAAATCGAAATATTTAAATAGATGCATTTTCAGCCGTAGAAAAGAAAATACACCCAGTTGGCTTACTGCCATGGCAGTTGCTGAACCGTCCTCACCTGGCACAGAATATACAGCAGTTAGTACGACAACGTGCTGATCCGTACTTGTAACTATTGTGTAATATGTGCCGGATCTATATCGAGTTGCAGTATCCAGATACGATCAATATTCGTTTGTTAAATGCGCTTGAGACGGTTGCAGCACGCAGTCAAATCTGTTTAGTGTTCGTTAGTAGGTACTTATAACTCTATTTTAAGACAGCTCCAGCCGTGCGATTGTCTTAGAGCAAACATCGTTGCATCTTTGACAACATTCGTGAAACAAATGACGAGATGACAAGAAACGTTGGAAAAGCAACATCTACAACGAAGCTTTACAGAATCGCACGGCTGGTAAAGCGAGTGGAAATGTCACCCTAATACTATTCTTCCTATGGAAGAGTGAAATGATGATGATGACTTATATGATTCTATCACTAAGTGTATCATATTTGGAATATACTGTGGATAATTGTGGACTTAAGCATATTAATGATGGCGGGGAAGAAACCCAATAAAGATAATAGTTTAATTTTGTTTAAATTGCGTAGATTTGTGTTTCTTTTAGTTTTGTCGTGTAATAGTGGTGGGTTAATAACTTTATATGTTCGTAATGGTGCACGAGTGAAGGAAAATAATACAAAATCATGAATTTTTCTTGTGTTTTCTTCGCCCGTTTCCTTAGAAAGTTGTATTAATGCATCCACCGCTTTACTAAAGCGTGACTTAGAAAGGACAGTAACTTAATGACAGACTTGTTTATGTGGCTTGACTCTCACTACTTGAGTAGAAATCTCACTTGATCAAAATTTATTATGATTATTTTCTTGAATAACGGCAAAGATACAAACTTAAGAGTCCACTTATAAAAGAAAAAAAAACTATATTAATTAGCTCATTGTATGGATAACTAATAAACAAACGCACACACTTACAACCCGATCACAATATCTGTGCACCTGACCTCGTGACGTCATATCGGCGGTCTGGGTACGGTGTGAAAAAAAGTTTTTTCGAGAAATGTGGAGGTAAAAAAAAATTACTAACCTTTTCAAATCAATTTATTATTGATGAAGGGTTTGTTATTAAAAAACAAAAATTTTGATTACAAAAACATTTATTATTAAACTCAGTCACTATAAATTATTGACTCTATGCCTGACATTGTATCTTCCTCACTCTCACTTTCTGAACTCTCCGAACTATCTTCCCCTAGTGATATTAAAAAATGAAGAAATTAAAATTTAGGTCTCTCTTAACTGCTGCTAGAATTTTCTTCAAAGTTGGGATTTCTTTTTTTACAGCATAAAAACTGTTGATGGTATTTCGTATTGCGCAAATGTCAAAATCATCTACTTCGATGCGTTTTTTGTACTGTTTACGCTTCTTACCCGGTGTCAATAATTTTGGTTCTGGGTGGGTTTCTAAATTATTACTAGTACTTGGAGTCGGACTAGCGCCCGGCGAAGTAGGTGGTTATACTTTGGCTTCAATTTTAATTTTCATTAGAGTCCTCTTTGATATCCCAGTTGCAGCACAGGTTCGTTTCACCACTTGGTCTACAGGTATAGTGTACTGTTTATTTGCTCTCTCCGATTCAAAAAACTTGAGCACTTTCAAGATTAAATTTCTTGATTCGCTGTGTATTGTTTTTCCCATGACTTCAGTTTAACAGCTACAACAATTTTAATAACAACCAAACCAGTCCAAACTTAACAGTAAACAGTCTAAACTTAACAATAAATATTAAAAAATAAAACAACAACAAAGCGAAAATATCAAAATTATCGGGACGTGTATCGGCAACGAAGATGCTAACCGTACTGTCGCACCGGGGAGTGCGCGGAGAGGTGACAGGGGAAGCGGGAGAGGCGCCGCATTCCAGCGAGGTGCACAGATATTCTGACCGGGTTGTACAAACAGTAGTTACAGTGCGAAAGTACGCACTGTGTTGTTTATGTACATAATAAGTAGGTACATAACACATTAACTAAAAAAATTAACCCCGATTTCTCCTGGTCACGCTTTACAGACGGAACGGATAGAACAATCTCGCTAATCTTTTTTTTGTGTTAATTATTGTCATGAGAAAGTTCTTCTGAAATAAACACCAAGAATTTACCTACCATCTAGGGAGGTAATGCGCTAACAAGGACGCGGGCAGTTGCTAGTACATAATAATAAGTAAGTACTTAATATTTGTATTCTTGACAAAACACTCTAGCGTCTAGAATCTCAATCAACCCCCAGTCATTGTCCCGCACAACAAAAGCTTGAGGTAGCGACGTCAACAAGAAACTATTTGGAGCCCTATTCAGAACAAGCTTTACAATATGAATGAAAAAGTCGACATTTCGCTGTGTAACTGAAAGTTCAGGAAGCCTAGACGTAAAAGATCTGTGTAAATGTGTTATGAACAGGAACGTAAATAATCATTATAATCAACCCATTTCATTCCCACTGTTGGCACTCGAACCTTCCTCTCGGAGAGAGGAGTTGGGCCATAATCCACCTCGCGGGCCCAATGTGGCTGGGTGGATAGGTTAGTGGCCAACCCATATTGAAGTTTCAGGCCGCCCCAAGGCCTTCGACATAGCGTAACGACTGTTGTCCTAAGACAAACAACCGGGATCGACGGCTCAACGTGCCCTCCGAAGCACGGAAGCGCTCAGTTGAATAATACCACTAGCGGTCACCCATCCAAGTCCTGACCGCAGCAAGCGTTGCTTAACTTGTTGATCGGTTAATATCGCCAAGTCAAGCTCCGCTAGGAGCGCTTCAAATAGCATGTGTTGTGTTTAACTTATGATCAAATATAGCAAACTAAAACGTCAAATAATTATAAACGATCACCAAAATTAAAACATCAATTTAATTATCCTCACTCGGCTCGTGCGTTGTACTCACCAGTAACCTAACGCTAATCGTCGCACCTATACATGTCTTTGCTGTGACAGACACTCCGGCAAAAAGTTTGTTTAGGTGGCAATAGTATGCTAATTTGGCTGTTGGGACTGGTGATAGCTTTCTAAAATTGGTGGCCAATGCATGAGCAATATATTGACATCATATGATAGCTTTTCCTAATATTATGACAGCTTATTATTGTGACGTAATCTCAGCCGTAGGACGTCCACTGTTGAACATAGGTCTCCCCCACAAATTTCCTAAAAGGCTGGTTGGAAGCGGCCTGCATCCAACGTCGCCCTGCTACCTTTATCAGGTCGTCAGTCCACCTTGTCAGTGGACGACCTACACTGCGCTTGCCTGTCCGTGGTTTCCACTCCAGAACCTTCTAGCCCTATCGGCCATCAGTTCTGCGTGCTATGTGCCCTGCCCACTGCCACTGCAAATCGCTTATCTTCTGGACTATGTCGGTGACTTTAGTTAGTCTACGGATCTCCTCATTTCTGATTAGATCACGCAAAGAAACCCCTAACATAGTCCTCTTCATAGCTCGTT
The DNA here is from genome assembly GCA_917880725.1 of Selenia dentaria. Lineage (NCBI taxonomy): Eukaryota > Metazoa > Arthropoda > Insecta > Lepidoptera > Geometridae > Selenia > Selenia dentaria. The sequence goes on along the minus strand of OU862882.1, from coordinate 6,593,051 downwards.
GTGTTTGTTGTGACGTATTATATAGTATATACTGTATGTGAACTAATAAACATAGAGGCTACTTGTTAATACAGATCGAAATTTAATCACGAAGGTTACATTTCTGACGACGCGACGGCTATTGACGGAGCTCAATCAAGTCTGACATTGTGATCCGAAACAATGGCTAGAGGTTGAGCTGTCTGTCGGCATTAAACTGTTTTAAATCCCTCATAGCGACGCTTTTCAAAATGAATAGGGAGAGGCTACGATGCCGGAAACTGAAATACAGTTACAGTATAATATACAAAGTTCTGTGACCCTGGTATTGTCTTTATATATGCTAACTTTGAAGTAACAAGTGTTGAAGTAAATTTTTTGTATAATGGTCTATATAATAATATCTATATATAATGGTATAATCTATTCAAATATGTCACGTCTCTAATTCATGAAAATTTCAAAAGTAACCACTCTTAACCCCATACAAAACACAAATATTACCAAACAACCATAAATCTACTTAAAACCACCATATAAATCCATAACCTCCCCCAATTGTTATTGAACCACGTAATATCATTTGTGTTCATTGAAATTCTTAGACTCAACAAGTATACGTAGACAAAAAATTCAAACATTGTATTCAACACGTAATACTGAAAGTGGGAGGTTGGGGTGGGGAGAGGCTGAACAATGAAGCTCTGATGCAAACAGCGAGGAAGCAAAAACGCTTCGAACGATCGACGATTGTTGAGAATGTTCGGGCAAATACCACGTAAGCACAGTATACTGATCTCACAGTTGTTAAACTTTAGGGCGACCCGTTGGTGTAGTAGTGAAAGCGCTATTTTGGAATCTCGAGGTCCTCGGTCCGCAGGTCGTACAGTTGATTTTATCAAGAAGAAATCTCAATAGCAGTTGGAGGTCTGGAACAGTGCCCCGTAGATAATTATAGGCTCGTCCTCTATTATATTGGACCAAAAACATATGTGATCAAATTTCATCCGTTTAGCCGTTCTGCCGTAATTTAGTAAAAAATGTCCATTTATCCAAACATTCGCAGTTATAATGTTACAAGCGACTGCCCGCGACTTCGTTCGCGTAGTAGGCTCGGCCTTTGGCCTCGCCATAACTTCGCATCTTTTATATTTTTTTTTTCATTTCTTTATCATAGTTTTACAGCGATGTGATATGAAACATCCCCCCAACACTTATAAAGTATATCGGAACATGATTGTAATTTACGATCCATGACGCTGTAATACTGTTATAGCGTAATTAAGCAAATAAGCAATCGAGCAATGGAATTTAAACAGAACTTTCGAATTGTAAAGTGCGGTGCGGAGATTCGGATTGTGTGGGCGGAGAATAACCATTTTGTACCTAGCATTGTATCAATCCAGTGCCCAAACCTCAATTGAATTGCATTAAGTAACATTAAACACTCTTACCTAGCTACAGTAATCCTAGAACGAAAATATGTGTAAGCATATCGTTGACGTATAACAATTGAATTCAGTACAAACTATCATTGATCTAGTAAAACTGTGGCACATATTACTCATAGTTTGTTAGACGATGCGCGGCGTGCTGATGTTTACGATACGAATACTTTTTGGCAAATTATTTGCGCTACGATCACTGATAGGTAGCTAATGCCATAGCGTCATTATAAAATTGCCAAAAACTTTAGATTAATAATAAATGTGATATCATAAATATATGCGCTTTTGTTATAAAATTTCTTTTTAGTCTACATGTAAGAAAGAAAGGTGTGGATTAACGCTAGGTTAATAGCTGGCCGTGAGAACACGGCTAGTGGATGAAAATGATGGGAATATTTGATACTGTTTTACAGTGTCACGTAAGGGCTTGGAACAATGGGTATGATGGGGGATGGAAACCGGTACGAAATGTGTGGAGACAGGGATGAATGCTGAAATAACAGAGGGGATAGATAGGGAACAATAGTTTTGGGTATACTTACTTTAGAACTGAAATCGGAAAGATTTCTTTCGATTTATATTTTAGACTACCTGCTCATTTATATTGCTTGGCATAAAAATATCGCACTATATAAAGTTTTAAATGCGAAAGTTTGTGAGTGAGTGTTTATGTGTGTTACATCTCAACGTATTTGAAATGGGAATACTTTTCAACTACTTTTTATTCCGATTAATTGATTATAATTCTGGAAGGATCGCAATAACCGACGATTTAAGTAATATAAGAAAAACTATTAACAGTCAAAATAACAGTAATAAAAATACCACTCTGAGCACTAAAGACAATATAAGGCAATACTTACACTAATGATATTTTACATCTCTCATATTCGGTAAGTAGGTCCTTATTACCCCCAAATGGGGCTTGTAGGTGACCAATTAGCGCTCTAGGGTAATAATGTGGCTAGAAAAGCCCTAGGGCGGTAAGTAGTAAAAAAACACTTTACTCTTTCAAAAAGTTCGCGTATATCTAACCATCATACTGGCAATAGACATCATGCATTCAGCCCAATGACAAAAGAGGTCGCTTCGCTATTCAGCCTTGTCTTCGTATGAGTATAATAGTCATCAGTTTTATTTTTGTAATGCCGGTTTTTGGTAAACATTTAGAATCATGGCGCCTGAATTCGGGGGGGAGGGGGAGGGAGGGGGGGTATAGGTGGGGGCTATAGGTTTGTCACAGACAAGTGACATTGCCAATTCATTAGGTACTAATATACTATTGTGCACACATTCCTAAAGGTCCAGGCACAGGAGACGCCATCGCGATGACTAATGAGCACGTCGAGCTGGTACCAGTTATCAAATCTTCCAAAGGCAATCGCAGTGTCCAGTGAGCAAGCAGGTGTCGTACAGTAAAGCAGCAAAATCGGAGTCCAAAATCGTAGCAAAGTCGTTGAGATATCAAAAGAAAGCGCAGAAAAACAGGAGAAAACATCATAGAGCACATTATATATATACGGGAGAAAACATTCACGTACACTCGGAAGTAACGGAATGACGCGAGTATTCCGACAGTGACATTACGCTATCTTCGATGTTTGCGTTCCGTTTCAAGAACTTACATACAACGTACATGTCAAAAAAGGCTAAAAGTTACCTAGAAACGTTTCGTTTTACGCATTAATGTCATTTATGTCACCTGTCACTATCAAAATTACGGTGTTTTATTGAAAATTTAAAAAACTATTTAGACTATTTTGGCGTGTCTCCTGCAGCTAAAATGTTGTAAATACGCTTTATACAAACCCCTTCAACCCACCCACAGTTTTTGTTTCACCAAATTCAGGGGTCACGATTCTAAAGCCAACCCCCTTTGGCTACTAATCTACTATTAAATAAACGACAAGTCAATAAAATTAAAACCTATTAGATTAAAACCAATAACTACCACGTTAATAAAGTGCTTATGAGATTCACCAACCAATGTTAATGCAGTGCAGTTCGACGAAAAAACTATAGTTCTAAGGTCTGGATGGCACTGCAAGTATCAAGTTTTTTACTACTCGATATTTTTCCATCTACTGACGCGGTATATATAAAATGGTAAACAATGGCCAATCGTTGATATTTTTTTTTCTAGATTCGTATTTCTACGAGTTTTAACGTATATTGGTGGTAGTGGTGATGGTGTAGGCAAAGCGCCACAAAAATCATTGACATAATGCATCCACCGCATAATTATATCGTGATTCAGTGACAGTGATTTAGTGATCGATTAATTGATGTGATGACTTGACTCTGATAGCTTGATATAACTTTATAATATGGACTTAAAACTTGAGGAATGGCAAAAAAACAGAAGTACGTGACCAAATTGAAAGGAAAACAATATACAGGGCGTCCCATGACTATGCGACATGAAGCGAAAAGTACCATGTATATTGTAGATAGGATATTTAGCTGAAAGGAGACCTTATTTTATTTTTAAAATTTAGTTATACTGCATTCAAAGACGCTCTGTGTAGTATAGCTTAGCTGTCGAATCACATAACAGTATAAAACATAACGAAGAATAGCAAACCAAAATAATAAACATCACCATCTGTTTGTAGGGTGTTGTGAGAATTTTAATTTAAAACAGACAAATAATAAAAAACAGTGAAAAATAATAACTGTGTGTGAAATCATACTACAAACAAAACGAACATTGGTAAACTGAACTGAACGGACGTTGCTGGTTGTTTTGATTTCTGACAAATAATTTATTATTTGCAGAATTGAAACTTTACGTGAAATATTCGTTGATGATTTATTTCAGCCAAACTGTTATTTTTAATTTGTGCTCGCTTAAATGTATTTTATTTTTAAATACTCATATTTGAATGAACATAATATCACACGTATAAAGTTGACTCGATGGAAGAGAAGTGTTTAAAACAAGTGAATTGGAGTGTTCCGGTTCGCTTCTGCTTTCGGTCATCAACCACAGAGTATAGTGACCGCCAGAAGATCGCAGCGTATTCGCCCAGATGAGCATCGGACATGCTCGAAACCCGCGTCGACGTATTTGATCCCTAACGTGAGTGTTTTGCCGGTTAATAATAATAGTTTAATGTGCCAAACTCACGAGGATTTCAATACAAAAATATATAGTATTCCTTAATATCAAGCTGTAGTTGATATATGAGAAGTTATGAATATTTACGAACGTGTAATGTAATTGTATCGTTGACATAAAACAGAATACTAGGTGGACTCGAATATTTGTACATTTGCCACTCCTCAAGTTTATAGTTATGATATTATAGTTGCATCAAGTGAAACTTGAATTCAAGTAGTCAGAATAATTTCACAGTTACATAAATAAGTATGTCATCAAGTCACTGTCCTGTCTAGATCACGTTCTAGTATAGCGGTCGATGCATTACTAAAACCTTCTAAGGCGATTGATGAAGAATACACCAAAATAACGTTTCATGTTTTTGTACACTTCGTCTATAGTCGTGCACACGTCAAAATCAGAAGAAACATGTTTCTTCTGATTTTGACGTGTCTGGTTTAATGCATAATTTATGCATAAAAGTAGGAAAATTAAACGAATGAACGATGATAGCCATTGTTGCTTTTTTTATCCCGCTACCATCTCTAATTGAATTTAGTATATATATACACATATACACATATCTATATACCTGTATATCTATATTATATATATATATATAACCCTTCATAGGTCTTTGGTCATCATAGGGCCAGACACAATATAAACTGCATTGTTATAACATAACGACTCTTGAAGGGATATATAGATATATAGCTGCAACTGTGGCACAGATAAATCATAACCTGTGCAGCCGTGCGATTCTGTAATGATTCGTCGACGAGCTCACCGATGTCAAATACTTTATGAGATTTCGCCCTTGTACAAAAGGTTGCTTTTCCCACGTTTCTTGTCATATCTTCATTTATTTCACGGATGTAGTCAAAGATGCAACGATGTTTGCTCTTAGATAATCGCACGGCAGTAGGAAAGCGAAACACGACGCGTTTTTCAATTGTTTACATTTTGCAATGCGCAAGAATAATTTTCAAATATTCCTGCTACGGCCTCTGTACATTTTACTTCTACAACTATTGGTCAACCAACAGGCGAACCTGTAATCGTTACATCCATACCACCATTTAATACTGCTAAGATTCCTAATAGAGTTCTAAGAGTATCATACCGAAACTCATTCATAGTTCTATTAATACCACATGTTCGCAATTTCACTGGGTGGTAATAGTTACCGGTAACTAGTGGAAGTTAAATTGAGATGGAGGCAACCAAGCTTGCACTTCCAAACTCCCGTATCTTCAGCTCGTAGGTTAATAGGGGTTTCACTAAGGACTTAGTGTGGACTACATGACCCGCCAGCGGCTTCGCTCACAAGGTCTCGCGGGTCACGGTTAATTAAAGTTTTTAACTATCCCACGGGAACTCATTAATTTCATGAATCAATCGATTGATGATCCGGGATGAAAAGTATCCTGTATCTTGACCAGGGATATAAGCTACCACCATACAACATTTCATTTCAATCGGTCCAGTTGTTTCGGAGATTAGCCCGTACAAATAGACAGACGAACAGACAAACAAAAATTATTAAAAAAATCTAAATTAGTTCGATTTCACTCCTTACTTACATCCCTTCTGACTCGGTTCTTAGCATTTTTTTCCATTGTACAGAAATTCGTCCTCTACAGTTTTATTATATGAAGTGGTAGATAATGGATTTTGTACGAGCTTATTTATATTTAAACTAAAACATTACTTATGTCTGTTCTTCTCAGGAAGAGTCAGCAGAGGTGTGTAAATACCCGAATTTCACCCATTATATTTGTTAGATTATTATGACTACGACACTTATCAAATCCACTAAAAACCCCCAAAAGCATAATGCTAGCGCGACCTATCTATACTTTCGGATAAATCACCTTTCAAAGTCAAAGTCAAAATCATTTATTTAATTTAGGCGCTTATGAACGTCGTACTTTAAAACTACCGCTGCGTGCAAAGATATATAGAGCCTATCGAGAAGAAACGGCTAGAAACTCGGGGCCATTCTTTTCATATCATCATCATCATCATCATCATCTCAGCCGTAGGACGTCCACTGCTGAACATATGCCTCCCCCATAATTTTCCAAAAGGACCGGTTGGAGGCGGCCTGCATCCAACGTCGTCCTGCGACCTTTGTCAGGTCGTCTGTCCACCGTGTCGGTGGACGACCTTACCCTGCGCTTGCCGGTTCGTGGTCTCTATTCCAGAACCTTCCGGCCCCATCGGCCATCTGTTCTGCGTGCTGTGTGCCCTGCCCACTGCCACTTTAACTGGCTAATCTTCTGGGCTATGTCGGTGACTTTCGTTCTTCTACGGATCTCCTCATTTCTGATTCGATCACGTAGAGAAACCCCGAGCATCGCCCTCTCCATAGCTCGTTGTGCGACTTTGAGCTTATCTATGAGGCCCATAGTAAGAGACCTCGTTTCAGTGCCATAAGTCATCACTGGTAACACACATTGGTCGAAGACTCTTGTCTTGAGGCACTGAGGTATTTTAGACGAGAAGACTTCGCGAAATTTCCAGAACGCTGCCCAGCCGAGTTGGATTCGACGATTGACCTCTTTCTCGAATTTGGATCTACCTAGTTTCACTGTCCGACTGATATTGGGGTAGGCATAACATGGGCATTAGACATAATTTTCGTCTTGTCCATGTTCATCTTAAGGCCTACCTGTTGGGAAACTCGATAGAGACCTTCGAGCATTGTACTGAGGTCTTCCATGGATTCTGCCATGACTACAATATCGTCGGCAAAACGAAGGTGAGTGATGTACTCGCCTTTGATATTGATGCCAAGAGCTTGAAGGCGTCTTCCAATGCAGCGGTGAACAGTTTCGGAGATATAACGTCTCCCTGCCTCACGCCTCTTTGCAATGGAATTGCCTTCGAACTTTGCTCCTGTACTCGGACTGACATGTTGGCGTTTTTGTACAAACACTCCAGCACTTCAATATACCGATAGTCAATACGGCACCGCTGGAGAGACTCAAGCACTGCCCACATCTCGATCGAATCAAAGGCCTTCTCATAGTCCACAAACGCTAAACAAAGAGGCAAGTTATACTCTTCGGTCTTCTGTATAACTTGCCGTAGCGTGTGGATGTGGTCTATGGTACTATAGCCTTTTCGGAAACCGGCTTGTTCCATAAACATGGTTCAAAAGCGAGATGGGTCTGTGAACCTTTCTTGAAGAATAGCACCACCACGCTTTTGTTCCATGCTTCTGGCGTTGAACCTTCGAGTAAGACGGTATTAAAGAGCTTCTGAAGGACTTAGAGTACCGGTGTTCCACCCGCTTTCAGAAGCTCCGATGTGATACCGACGTCACCCGGTGCCTTGTTGTTCTAAAGCTGTTTCAAGGCCATTCTAATCCCGTACAGGCTGATGTCCGGAATATCTTCGGTATAATGTATAATGTCTTTTTATATAGAGTTCTGCAATGTTTCTACTTAGGTACTACTATTATTACATTTATGGGTGGCAGATGACAACTTGCCAGAAGTGGAGTATTCCAAGCATCTTTGTCTTCTCTATAATATCGGACTTTATAATAGGTATGCTACTTTTATTAAAACGTTATTTACTGTCAACTTGAATTTTCACTCTGTGAGCTCGTATTACCGTGGCTCAGTTATGTGTATAGGGATTTTATTGTAAAAAACGCACACAAATTTCTTAAGAACAAATTTATTAGTTTCCGCAAGTCTAAAACTAAGTACAGGTATCCTATTCGTATTCCTAGTATTAAAAGAGTGGTGATCACTATTAAATGTATATGTATATATGTAAATTTTTACGAGCAGAGACATTATATATTATCTGCGAATACATATAAGGAAGGCAAAGTTAATATATTGATATCATTAAATAAATCTACCAAAGATTCGCGGGGACATATTTCGCACGTTTTTGTAGGATACACATGGTATCTATATCAGCCGCTGAACCTCATAGCAATAGCCACAATAATAGTATAAATATATATAAGTGTAGAAATATATATGTATGCTTTTATGTGGCTACTTATGTGTAATTAATTACTCCAAAAGATTATTACTTTTTTCCTGTCTTATTAATATTTTTCAAAAGATTGAATCAGTCGTTATTCGTATCATCAGTGATGCTTAAAATGGTACCCTAATTGATCTAGTTCTGGAATGTTATTTGCACTGCCGAGCGATTCTCTAACGATTCGTCGACGTATTTGCCATCGCTGAGCTCGTCGACGAGCTCGTAGAACAAAGTCAAAGATGCAACAATGTGTGCTCTTAGAGAATCGCACGGCTGGATAGGAAGATTTCCTTCCTACCACGATACTGTGTTTTCTTTTCTGTGTTACTTTTGCCAACTCAAAAGTTCCAGACTGAAGTAGGATTGAACTGCCGACTGACCTCTGGTTCCACTTAGCTATCATCGTAATAAAAAAATATATTAAAGTAATTTCGTACGTTGGCTTCTGCACAAATATATGTTGAAAAATGTTATGTAAATTTTATAAAATCATTACTAAGTGCACGGGAACATGAAATGTAAAAATGAGATTAATGTTTCTTTCTAAAAGCACGTTATTAATCCCCGACGCGGAGTTGCTAAACTGAGCATAGCAGAGCTTAAGTTAGAATTTAATCCTAGTGCATGCAGCTTGCATGTACATAATATCTCAGTTTGGGTTTATCACTCACGGGCTGCCTTCTGACTGCCGGAGATTATTTAATAACTACGTTTTAGTCGCCGCAATATCTGTTTTTAAGTAGCTTTGGGTATTCGTAGAAGACAGGTTTAAACATTTAAAGGGTCCAACACAGGTCAAACTGCATAAGGTAGAATAATCTAAATAAAAAAATAACTTATAAGATATTGTCTCTTTACACTTGTTACAATCGATGTAAATCCATTTAAAGCTTCTATACTAAGAAAGTTTAAAAAATATTAAATTCACGTTCTATTTCTTCCCGTATCGATATTCACAATTTTCTAATTTCAGCTCGGCTGTAGGAATACGTATATACCCTAAAACATAAACCTATTTTTTGAAAGTCCACCTAAAAAGGCCGTAACAATGATTGTACCCCTCAAAAATGAAATAATATTAATAATATTTGCTTCGCGTGTTTTACGAATTGTTATAATGACGCTAGACATCACTCAACATAACACAATTATTTGTTGTCTGAAATTATTTGCAGTTCGTAATTTTAGCCACTAAAAGTTACTAATTACGACAAAGTCCCCTATTTGGCGGCCACGAAGTATTTCTGAAATGTATAATAATCGCTCAGTTCTCGAAGCTCCAGACTCTATTGTTCTCAAAATGAAAACGTCCATACAACAGTTCACAGAGTTCCAGACTATAAAGCTAAAAATGTTTTTGGAGTACTGCGATCGGGATAAAATAGGTACGGATAGCAAAATACTTTCGTTATTAAATAAGTTATTGTAGCCGTACGTTTTTGCCTGTGCGCGTGTCCAACTCGCATTTGGACGGTTTTTATTTATAATCATTAATGATAAATTGTAGTAATTTTTTAAACCTAACACCGTTTTAAGCATAGACTAAAAGATAAAGTAAGTTAAACGCATTCTCTCTTCAATGCAGTCACTTCCAAAGGGATGTATCCCACTATCTCTATTAGGTATTTCTATCGATAGAAACACTGGGACTGATTCTCCCACTTTTTCCATTGCTAACAAACTAACTCCTCGAACACTCTTCTTCTGGCGCATCGCCGACCGCTACCGCGGCACGCTCGCGTCGCTCGCTCGGCTCGCTCGTTTTGGTCAAAAGATACCTAACACTCCTCCTCGCTTCGCTCGTCGTCATACCTATATATGACATTGCCTTTTGCCGCAATATAATTTTTTTGGTTTGTAATTTATAAAAAAAGATAGTTCTATATTTTTTCTACTTTGTATTTCCATGGAAATAGTGGGAAACACCCCTTCAAGGGCACTTGCAGTACTTTGACAACGGTACTTTCCGTAAACGTCGTCAATACTTTTTTTACTCTCCTTACGAGGACGCTATCGAGGAGAAAAAACTAAGTTTTATAATACATCCGTTACATAAATCACAATGCGAAAATAGATTGCCTTATAAAATTAATTCGTTCAGAAACGAAGGTATGAACCTAAATAAAAGTTCAACGTCAAAACTTAACCTGAATTTTGTTAATTTCGTCAAATATTTGGATTTCCGTCCTTTTCAATCTCGAAATAGAATTTCTATTCAAATTTCTGTACAAAAAGCCTTTACAGTTTGAGCCTCGGCCTTTAGTGACTGAATTGGACGTTCCGGGCGGATAAATCAGGGATATGCGAGGACAAATTGGTCAAGAGCGGGTTGACGGTTGGTAAGTGGCTTTCAACTGGAGAGACGGGAGATAGAAGGATGTGCTCCTGAAATTTTAGTCGTTGAGACTGAAATACTTGTGGCGCATGGTGACGCAACAAATTTCTTACGGTGATAGGTAATAACGGATCATATTTGTACCAGTAGAGCTCTTAGTGAACAAGGTCGTCCGGTGTTGTAATGTTCGCATTTAGGAGTATGGATTTCGATGAAATTACAAACATATGAACTTAACAAGTTAATCTCAGGATTATGTGCGCAGTGCAGTTCGACACATGTGCTAGAATGCATCTGTTATAGGCAGAGGTTACCGCTTAACACCAGGAGGTTCTCGTGCTTGTTCCGAAACCTAACATGAAAAAGGTGACTTAAACTCTGTAAATAATATAGCTGTTTCCACTATGTTATCGTCTAAAAATCAACTATCAAGCTAATCAAGCAGTGTTTAGCTCTGCCGTTGCTTTTAAAATGATATCGAGAACTAAAACACGTTTCGTTGCAAGGAATATTTAGAACAATGAAGTATAAAACAAAACTGAAGATGAAGCACCGAAAACAACACTGCTACCAAATCTGCCGCGTGCACCGAGTTTGTTCTCTTTACCATTATTAATGGTGTAGAACGAGCAAGAAAAGTGAGCCGGAGAAGATGCGCGTATCGAACTGGAGCGAGACTAGTAAACTTGCGGATCAAATGCAAACATAAAGTGTTGAAAGTTTGTTAACTAACAGGCTCTTTTAGTTGAAGAGGAGCTATCAAAATGTTTACCAAAGCTATATAGGTATTTTTTAGGGTTCCGTACCCAAAGAGTAAAACGGGCACCCTATTGCTAAGACTCCGCTGTCCATCTATCTGTCTGTTTGTATATCTGTCCGTCTTGTTTGTATCTCATGAACCGTGATAGACAGAGATTAGACAGTTTAAATTTTCACAGATGATGTATTTCTGTTGCCGCTATAACAACATATATTAAAAAACAGAATAAAATAAATATGTAACGGGGCTTCCATACAACAAACGTGCTTTTTTTGCTCGATATTGATAACGGCAACTGGTAGACGCTTGAAACTTTTACAGAAAATTTAGTTATATATTTATGGAGGCCAAATAAAAACTTGATTTTTTCCCAATTTTTATCTCGGTCTTAATATTGATAACAGGTAGATACTTCAAATATTTAGTATAGATAATGGTACGGAACCCTTCGTGCGCGAGTCCGTCTCGCACTTGACCGGTTTCCGTACTTTTGCAACCTTCATGAATCAATGTTTATTTATTTAATTCTTTATTGCACTAAAATAGAGTACAAATGGAGGACTTAATGCTAAAGCATTTTCTACCAGTCATCCTACACATTGTCAAATTAAGGGGAGTCGGGCGTGCATTAAAAGGAAAAGAATGCAAAAGACTGTATTAAAAATACCTACATTTAAATGTTCCTGGTAGTATATCTGGCATATCAAACATTTTGCTAGTGCAAAAGTTTCTTTATTAGTTTTTAAACGGGATATATACCGTGTAGTACTTTTTGAGTTTACTCGTGATCATGGCGCTTGCAACAGTGCTGAAATATCGGAACCTGAAACAAAAGGTGACACGGAAAATACCCTGTTTCTAATGTTAACTCTTGCAAAAGTGTCTCTTCCCCATCCCCAGATAACGAATAACATACATACAAAAAACATTACTGATGCATAAGTCTATGAGCCTATGTTTTTGTAATTTTGTCTGTCTGCAGGATCGCGTGGAACGTCATTTACTATGAAAATAATTACCGTTATTCAGTTTAAAATCTAGCTGCGCTCCACGGTTCCACCGCGTGGTGATGGATGATGATAAATCAAAAGCCTATATTTCTTAAGGATAATGTAACATTATAATGGTGAAATATTTTTTTGAACTTTTTCGTACAAAATACAAACATACCAAAATACATATACATTTCCCCTTTATAATATTATTATTATTTATAACATATTTAATATTAAGGACTCACCAAGCCGCCCGCGTGGTGGATTATAGCCCAACTCCTCTCTCTGAGAGGAAGGCTCGAGTCCCAGCAGTGGGAACAAAATGGGCTGATTATGATGATGATGAGGTGAAAATGTTATTATTGCCCTTGTGAACTTTAGAGTCTGAATAAAAAGTAGGCTACATGTTAATCCAGGATGTAAGCTTCATACCCAATTTCATTTGAATCCGATGATTGGTTTCAGCGTAGAGAAGTAACAAACAAACAAACACACTCACTCACTCTTAAACTTTCGCATTTATAATATTAATATGCTTTTTATAAGCAAACTATACACACACAGGCATACGAGTTTCCATACTTTCACAGGCAAAACTTGCATATAATGCATGAAAAAAGTTTCGATCGGAATTCTTTACAAAAGTTCTCCATTAGTCATTCATACATTTTTACAGTTGCATGAATTTTTTTTTCATAGCATTCATAACTCAATGCTACTTTATTTTCTGTTCGCCCGTGTAAAGCAGTACGAACTGGTTTGTGAAAATACGATTTTTCTAGTTATTTCACGTTCGGAAAATATGGAGAGTTCCAGTTGGTTTATTGCTACGTTGAGAGATTTTACAAAAGTTTAAGCTTTTATGTATTTCGAATTACGTATTAGTGCGTACTTTGTTCTAAAGAATTTCTTAGTTGCAGCGTGTAAAGAACACAAACATTGGACTTAATGCAACATTAATTAAGTAACCACTTACGCTTATAGAAACAATAATGTTTATAAAAATATTGTTTATAAATAGAATATCCGCATTATCCGATTGACCGCAAGAATCACACTTTAATTTAAAAATACTTTAAATTCGTACTTTATTCGCCTTCTTAAAGATAGTTTTTAAGGATAAAAATAACGTCCTTGTGTATGCAATGTGTGTGTCACAGGCCTCGCACTAGGATCCCATGTATTGTTTGCATTGACATACATATTGACATCATCACAAACATCCAAGACCCAAGCACATATATGTGCTGATCACACTAATATTTGCTTTGAAGGCAAAGTCACTACCAACTAGGCTGATAGGGTCTTCATAAACATTCGTGAATCAAAATTATATATCATAATATCATATAACACATACAGTACCTGGATGTTTTTGGCTTAGTGTTGCTTAACAACGCCATCTATTGTCAAGTAGCTTTAGTATTGCTGTCGGTAAAACAGTTTGTTATAGCAGTTTTTCATTGCCTAAAAACGGATAAATCGACGTTTTTTTAAAAATGAAACCTAGCTAGATCGATTTATCGCCCCTAAAACCCCCTGCGTACAAAATTTCATGAAAATCTGTGGAGCCGTTTCCGAGATTTAGATTATACATATATGCAAATGTTGCTCGTTATAAGATAACACATGCAGATTATATTGATTACATTGGAAGTTTTTCTTAAATAATGTATGTGCTATTACAAATTTCGTAAAACAATAATTTTATTTTATTTTGTGTCATGTAAGGCCAATCCCTTATACATACATTTAATTATAAAATTGGCCAACAAAGAAGTTTTTAGTTTAAAAAAACTTAATTGATGTAGTTAGCAAATCACGCGCCTTGTTCCTGGAAACATCATTAACCGTACAAATGTTCAATTCGTACAACTCGTGTTTTTAGTAGTTTGCGCAAATCTTTCTCTCACATAAATATCTATATCTATATTATTATATCATAATATAATATAATAATTTTCAATTCGTAGAAAAATTTCCACATTGACACAGTATTCTTATTAAATTGTCACGTAAATTCATACTTTTAAGAAAGACCCTGATAAAACAACAAAGAATTATTTATTAATAATCGTGAAACTCTAGTATGTAAATCCCATTATAATCTGTTATCACTAACATAAATTGTTAAATAAAAAACCGTTAAAGCCACACACAGACCCTCGGGATATTGCCAAAGATAATGGGCCCTTATTTTTTATTATTGTTACACAAACGTTTATGAGAACAAGGAATAAAATAATCCTAAATTCTTTCGTATCAGGAAAAACATTTCCCATGAAGGGGTGATAATCGTTTTTGTGCATTAAATTTTATTTTGTCGTGATTCATTTCTAGGTTGAGATGCCTAACTTTGTGTTTAGGCCGGTTAGCTATGTTCGCACATTAGGGCCAAAAACAGTTCAATCCAGGTTGGTTCTTGCCAAGTTGAACTTGAATGCTTGAATGTGAGCGATTAATCCTGCACATATATAAGAAAATGTTGCATAACTTTAAATTTTCATTTACTTGGCCGAAGGCCGAAGACGGAGCTTACTATGCGAACGAAGTCGCGGTCAGCTGCTAGTATCATTATAAATAACGTTTATATTCAATTATTATTAGATTTATGAATCTTATATATATATATATATAAATGAACACTAATTTGTGCTGGTCACCCTATAACTCAAGAACGGCTTTACCGATTTCATTCATCTTTTTTTAAATGTTGTCTAATATTTCGCAGAAGGTTCTTACATAAAAAAGTAAGAAAAGAAGGAAACTTATGGCGAGACCGATGGCCGAGCCTACTACGCGAACGAAGTCGCGGCAGTCGTTAGTAATCAATATTTACCACACTGCTTCTTATTTCCTACAGCCCGGTTGCGTGATCACCAAAATGGCCGGATAGGCCGCATAGGCCGGATACCTGCTATCTCTACTGCAATCTTCTTCCTTAGAGTATGCAAATGAATTCAATAGCCGTACTTCAATAACTTTGATTTTATATGTATGTTTGTTTGTCCTACCTCTGCAAGTTCTTATATAGGCAGTGTTTGTTTTCTTCGCAGCTGGTTGTTGCTATAAAACTTTGCTTTTATTAGTTCTCCGTATGAGTTTGTATGAGAAATGTTGTTTGTTATTCTCAAAATGTCTTTTATTTTTGCCAGTAATTTACTGTGGCTTTATTTATTTGTACGTGTTCTGACCGCTGCTTTACCAACTTAACAAATAACTTCGCAACATAAACCGCACAGTATTAGTTTTACTTAAATACTTTTAATCAAATGCTCTGAAATATAATGAAATCTTCTTCGAGTGTAGAGTTACAGTGTGGTACGTAGTAAGAAATATCTCTATATTTTTCGGTATAATTAATTCTTTGACAATATGCATAAACGCATAACTTTCCACCTGCTAACTTCGTAAAGACATGTTGGTTTCGTTTACTTTACAATCTATCTATATATATATATAAAAAAAAGAAGATGTTCTGACTGACTGACTGACTGACTGACTGACTGACTGACAGACAACGCACAGCCTAAACCACTGATCGTAGAGATTTGAAATTTGGAGGGTGTATTGTCCTTGATGCGTAGAGGTGTTCTAAGAATGGGTTTTTCGATGTTCTACCCCTAAGGGGGTCAAAAGGGGTGAAAACGTTTGTATGAAACTCCTTTGATTTTGAACTTATAGTTGTGAAAATTTGTATTTGCATAGGATATTCAAAATAAAAAATGTTGGAAAAAAAAATTCGATAGATTTTTTTTAGGTTTAAGAGGGTGAAATGGAGGGGTGAAAGTTGGTATGGAAAGTTTTTTGTTTTCGTTAGAAAATCGAAAATACAGTGGTGAAAATTAGCATTTGGACAGTTTAAAGTGATGATTTCAATATTTATTGACGGCTGACTTAAGGGGGTGAAACGGTTGATAATTTTTTTTTAAAGTTCTTTGTTTTTGGAGCTACAGTGATGGAAATTGATAACTGGATAGGTAATTTAAAATTAATAGTGATGCTTTCAATATTTTTGTCAGGGATGACTTAAGGGGGTAAAACGAGGTATGTAAAAACTACCACATATTATAAATTGTAGAAGTCAAATTTCTGTACAATGAAAAACATGCTAAAAATCGAGTCAGGGTATGGAAGGAGTGAAAAATAAGTTCAAATTGTTTGTTTCTCTGTATGTTTGTCTGTCTGTTTGTACGGGCTAATATCCGAAACGACTAAACTGATTTAAATGAAATTTCGTATGGTGGTAGCCTATATCCCTGATCAACATATAGGATACTTTTGAACCCGGTAAACTAAAGAGTTCCCGTAGGATAATTTAAAATCTGTTATTACCGTACCCCGCGAGGCCACGCGAGCGAAGCCGCTGGCAGGTCAGCTAGTAATTATATATAATGAAGCATTAAAACAGAAAAACAAAACAACTGTACGTAATGCATACATGTTTACCTAATGTTTAAAAACGTTAATTAACCCCGACCGGAGCTTTTTACTCAGCTTTAAAATGTGTGATATTGAAACCTTAAATAAAGATTAGAATCTTTTTCAAAAATCGAAGTCTTTTTTGTTATGGTAGATTATATTATGCAGACATGTATAGAGCATTTATCGATTTATTTATTGATGGAATTGTCAGACCATTCCGAGTAAACCATGGGCACCAATTTGTAATGGTCGATGATAATGCGCCCGCCCATCGAGCTCAACGAGTCAATGCTGCTCTCCGAGAATACGACATCACAAGGTTAGACTGGCCTGCGGGCTCGCCTGACTTAAACTCAATAAAGCGGGGGATGCTCTTAAGCGAGCTGTTTGGAATCGTCAGCTACGTCCCAGACAGCGCCAGATCTCAGGGAAGCCGCTATTCAAGAGTGGGACAGGTTACACCAAGAAGTGCTGGAAAACTTGATTCTCAGCATGCCCAGGAGGATCACCGCATGTGTTCGAGCCAGGGAACGAGTTATATTATATTGCATGTAAACCACAATTATTTAAAATTATGCTAGTGATCACAAGCTTTTTGATGTGTGTACGTAAGGATTTAAATTGCATAGTAACATGTATTCATAAAACGGTTTATTTGCGTTCAAAATATTTAGAGTTTTTTTTTAAATGAGTGTGTAGAGTATGGTAGAAACTTATGCGTTTTTAATCATAAAACTAAACTAATGCGAATGTATTTGAGTAATAATTAATGCTTGGAACGCGTGTATAAAAACCAGTAATTGCTCTGCATAAAAATATTATATAATAGTAATACATAGATATACTAAATGCTTGGCTATGTTTGGTCTTAGAGCGTATTTTAATCGTCTCGTCTCGTTTATTTAATTTAATCGTTAAGCGTCTCTAAATCTTATTCTACCCATTCGAACTATTTAACTCAAATGTTTATATAAATGAGCAAATCATTGCCAAAAAGCAGGGTAGCACTGAGGAAATGGAACTCTGCAGACCCTCAGCAATGGAAGTGCGGAATCTCCTGAGTCGCTACACAGAAAGAAAACACCAAAACTATTGGGATGACAGGAAGGACTGTAAACATGCGAAATCCATGTTTCCAATCCTAAACAAAAATACTACGAACAAATTACTAGGATTACAACGTCAAGACCTTCGCCTAATGGTGGGCATCATTACTGGTCACTGTAGTCTAAATTACCAGTTGCACAAGATTGGAACTACGGACAGCCCACTATGTAGAGGCTGTCTGCAGAAAGACGAGACTGTGGAGCATGTGCTGCTGCACTGCAGGGCTACGGAAGATAGAGCAAAAACAGGATTACTGGTCCACTCCAGAACGCAAGATGCACCAGCATCATCGACGTTTGTTCATACAACACCTCAAACTACACTGGAGCAGTTGTGCCAGCGACCCAAGGCCATACTCCGCTATTTGAAGGAGTTGGGTTGGCTTGAGTAAATGCTGGCAGGGGGGAATGCACAAAACACCCCAAGTGGGACGTCAGTGCAGGCCTCATCGCCCTCAAAACGAATAAGAATAAGAGCAAATCATTTTTACTGTCGAATGTATAACGATTTTTATCGTTATGCATATTTAGAGACATTTTAAACTACGCTCCTTTGCTCAGGCTCTTTTGAATGTCTGGATTTGAGATTCAATTCATAACGTAAGAGCAACGAGTAACGGTCTAGCGCGCGAAGTTAACGAACCAATGTTATTTTACGCTTAACTGGCGGTTGAATAGATGTTTCAACTTTTACTATATATAAATATAACTGTAATAACTGTGATTGTGCTCTTTCTCGTATATTGAGAGGTTTGAGATTGTATTCGTATACAAATTTTTCGGAAGTCTTTCATGAAAAATTACTTCAAATGTTTGAAGAATTCTTAACACGTCTTTCTTTTCTTTCACACTCTTATTTGTAAACGCGGTTTCACGCGCGTGATGGTGCTGAAAACTATCCCTTGTATTAATCCAATGCCTCATTTATCTACCTACAATTTCAAAATTCGATAAAATTTTTGTTTAATTCCGTTCAGCCGTAACATACGAGTACATCCATATATCCAAACTTTTACATCTATAATATTTGTAAAATTAGCGTTTGTGATAGGCTCCTACGGTTTTTAATAGGATTAAGATATTTAGCCCAAAAACTGGCACATAAATAAATAAATAAATAAATAAAATAACAAGTACAATTTGATAACTTTAATACAGACTTCCATACTATTCAGTTATTGGAGTTTAACTAAAAAACAATTGGACCGAGTTTGATGAAATTTAAATGGGACTACACGGGAAGTACCAGCTTTCAAACAGAAATTTTGAGAATCGGTTCACCCTATCAAAAGTTATGAGTAACAAACATAAACAA
Organism: Selenia dentaria; assembly: GCA_917880725.1. Classification (NCBI taxonomy): domain Eukaryota; kingdom Metazoa; phylum Arthropoda; class Insecta; order Lepidoptera; family Geometridae; genus Selenia; species Selenia dentaria. Next base: position 6,573,568 of record OU862882.1, on the reverse strand, counting down.
GTACAATGTAAAAAAGTTATTAACGACTTCCATTCTATTCAGTTATTGGCGTGTATCTCAAAAAGTACTTGATCGAATTTGATGAAATTTAAATGGGACCACACGGGAAGCACCAGCTTTCAAACAAAAATCGTCGAATTGAGTACCCCCTCCTTTATTTGGAATTCGGTAGAAAAAATACAGTCGAATTGAGTACCTCCTCCTTTCTGGAAGTCGGTAGAAAAAATACAGTCGAATTGAGTACCTACTCCTTTTTGGAAGTCGGTAGAAAAAGCCATTTATTCCTTCATTCTTCAATACATATTATGAAATTTACTTAATATTTTAATTAATTATTAACCTGATTGGGCACCCTATAGTGTATGAAGGCCTCCTTCATTCGTTGCCACTTGTTACGGTCCTGGGTGAAACGTGTAAAAAAAATGTCTAAACGTCTTGCATTACTTCCAGTTTCAGCTCCGCATTGAAAGGCATCAGGCCTACCGCCTAGAGCCCTAGACAATACAATTCCGTGGGTTTGGGTGCCGCGGGATTAACCCATTTGTATCAAGGTATGAGCTCGTTTACAAAACGCAAAGTTTATTCAGTTTGACCTTTCGTTTAGAACGTAGACCTGAGGATCCATTCTAAGCGTAAAGATTAAGCGTGTAATTAACAAAAAAGTTTTTTTTTTATTTCTGGGTTAGTTATACAATACTTGGCCCTCTATGTGCTTTTAATTTCGCTTGATTTTTGAAAATAAGTGATGAAACGATTCAGTTGTGGGTTTGATTGCGTTCCTTACTATGTCTGCATCTGACAGTTGCAGTGGTGCCCATAATTATACTACAACTAAAGTAGTGCCACTGCACTGCGCCCCTCGTCGCTCGAGACATTGGTGTTTGAGTCAAATTGGTGCAGTAATTTAATCTACTACATTGCCCTTCAAAATTCAGCGCAGAAGAATATAGTAGTCTACTTGCACACTACTGCTTTGAAGCAGAACATGAAGTAATGCTGTATCGACCAAAACGGGCACAACAGACGTTCCACTTAGTGACAAATCAATAAAAAAATTGCTGAGTATATTTAAAATTAGGTAGTATTCTTCTTACAGAGTTCATCTTGGCGGGTACTGCTTTTTCAAAATAACTACTCGAACGCTAAATTACTCTAAGTATAAACAAAATTTGTGTTAATCTTTGGAGATACTGTAGTTAATTATTGCTTAGTTTTATTAAAGTAATTTAACTAGCATTCAGTGCGCACAGTCAACCTATAAAAAATGGTTTTAGAATTGATTTTACACGGGTAGTACCTAAACGAACCTATTTTGTTTTATTTTCAATGCTAAGCAGCAGACGTTTTCCATCTGACGTTATCACATTTAATGTAACATCGGCATATAGAAAACGTAAAATATTACTCTCTCCGGACTCTGAAGTCCTAGTCATTTTTTTAAGTTTTTCCTACTCAACGCGCAAAACATCTATTTTACTAGTGCTACGTAATAAAAATTTTGTTTTGTATAAGTTCAAAATAAAATAAAAATAAATTATATTTTAGTATAATGATTACGTGTTTAACAAGGCACTAGTAAAATAGTAAAGGTTTTTAAGTGCGTCGTGTAGGAAAATCTTATAAAATGACTAGGACTCCAGAGTCCGTAGAGAGTAATTTTAATTGAATAAAAACGCCTCTCTTATGAACTTGGGCCCTTACACGCGTAGACTTGAGGGTCTATTCAGCGCGTTAGACTTAACGGCTCAGCGCGTATAGTTAACGAGCGAGTTTTATTTTCTTGATTTTCTCATACAGCGCTTAGAATTATATTTAGAACGAGGAAATGGGCGACTTCACGGTGAACTATGGCGGAAAATTATGTGACGTGTTTGTTAGAAATAAATACGAGAAATAACGTGCATCAATTATGAATATGACAAATTATTTCATATGAAAAATATGAAAGTTTGGATGTTTGTTGATCGATCACGAAAAAGCGGCTGAACGGATTTGGATGAAATTTGTTAACTATGTAGATACATAAGCCACTGGATACATATAGGATACTAATATTTTCATCATCATCGTCCATCACCACGCGGGTGAATTAGCGGAGCGCAACTAGTAGCTATATAAATGTCTAGGGATACTTGCAAATAATATTTCTATAATCATAATCATGTTTACATTAGATATAAGAGATCAGATTATAATGTTTCAGTTGGAATGAAGAAAAGATTGGTTATGTTTTTTCTTCTTGTAATAATATAAAGTAATGAAACGAGCATCCGCGTTCAGGCCATGCACCCTATATGGTAAGTTCCTTAGCTGTCTATAAGGTGCTAGGCAGACGACGGGCGGGGCGGTCTTTTTGACCGCGAAGCAATAATGACCGCGTCTGACCGTCGACGCCTGCGGCTGCCCTCGCCGCTACGTAGCTACGGATATGCCGCGCCGCCAGTGTCCGGCGGGCACTGGCGGCGCGGCGCGGCGCGGTCTTTTTGCCCTTCGTGTGTGCTGGTAGTATAGGATTCCCTTTGCGCTATCGTTCGCGGCGAAATTGACCACCCCGGCCCGCCCCGTCGTTTGCAAAGCGCCCAGTTGCAATATGCGTTCGTCACCCTGAGACATCGGTTTTGAGTTGAATTCGCGTTAGTTTTATACTGAGTGCACTTGCTACAGTACCGTTATTTACTGACCGAGCGAGTGAAGAGTCTCTGCTTGAACTGGCCAAATTGACTTTCATCTTTTTGAATTCTGGTAATCCCGTTAGGGTCGCATTTTTCAACCAATCTTTACACATGGTAGGTATGTATGTTCTACAATTCAATATTATGTTTTTAGCACCGGCGATTTTTGAGTGGGGGGTAATTTTCCTAAAAAGGAGGCGGGAGTTTGCTGCGGCGCCATCCACCGACCGATATTGATAAAATTTGGTACACATGTTAGGTTTGCTGACTAATTGCTCAAGTGGTTTCCGAAATAATAGGTTGTGAAGAACTGCGAAAAATTGCCGCTGATAAGGCTATGTGCTCGCGAGGACTACTGTGCGTATGCCTACTAGTTTTGTAATAATTATTAGATAATACTTTTATTTACTCATTCAAAGCAAATTGTATTTGAGCTACTTCAGGATTTATGCAGGACCAACCCTGTTTCATTCCTTTTATAGAAATCAATGCTACCTTTAGATAAGTAAATAGCTTGAACATTAATGGCATTACTTAAAAACGCTGCTTAAATTAAAAAATAACGTCATTTAGTACGACGCAGAACCATGTTGCTGTGCGCAGTACTAAATAACGTCAAATTTAAGCAGCGTTTATAACTAGGGGCCTTAATAACTAATATTTAATTAACTCATCATAACACAACTCTTCTCATAAAGAAATCACTGCTTAATTGAGCATTTAATAAACTTTCATAATTAAACACTCAAATGGCAACACAGTGGTAGAGGAAACAACAATGCAACTGACCTGACTAGTTAGGGTTGGCATGTGATAGTTATTTTACAAAAATAATTACCGCGAAAGGTCCCGTCTCCGTTACAGCCGTATTTATAAACAAGCTTACTATAATAGAAATAATATAATATAATATAAATATACAATAAGTTATTACTTTACTTAAGGACAAGTAATTACTTAGCAACGCTTTTAATTCTATAAACTAGAATTTGCCTGTAGTTAGAACTATCAAAGGCTAGAATTCTTAGCCGAGTAATAGTCACCATTTCCTTTGCTTAAGCAATGAGAACACGTAAATTTTTCGTTCTTATTACAGAAGTGAAGTTGTATAAAATGACATTCGCACACAAGTCTGAACTTTGAAGGATCTATTATGCTGTAAAAAATAAAATCCCATGACAACAACCGAATACAAGTGTAAAAAGATACATCCAATTTTAATAGGGTTATGTCACGCATGGATTTTAGTAAGTAACGTTTATTGCTCGACACAATAATATTTTATGTTGAAATATTCTATTGTCAAGTAATTACTTCATTGAGAAATTACTTTGCAACAAGTAATTGCTTGTTTATAATACTAGTGTTAGGTACATTGCTAGAGCATTAAACAATATTTGACATTAGTTTTTCGTTCTAATGCAAAATGAATAAGGTGGTTGTATTTAGACCTATAATATAAATGAATCTATTATAGCTATGCAAAAAAACCTTAAAACAAATTACGTCACACTTACAATAATAACAACTTTAGCCAAATTCAACAACTGACCGACATGTTACAGACATCTATTCGCATTGCTATATCACACCACTATTATGTACATGGTATCAGACTTAATTGTAAGCGATCGTAGTTTCGAACTGCGCTCAGAGATGGCGCCACTAGACTAGCGGATGCCTTTCTGCATCGCGGTGACGAGATTCTCTGGGCACTAAACGACGGTACCCGAGTGATATCGTTCATGGGCATGCTCGCTACATAGATACACACATAGTGTGTATACTAATGAAGCAACTGTGAAGTAAATCAAGTGGAGTGTTATTTTTGGAACCATATTTGACGAGTATAAACCTAATAACCGTTCTATATTTTTGTATTGAAGTTGTCATGAGTTGAACACATATTAGTGTGTGTTTTGTCGGTTAATAATAATAATTGAACCGTTCGATACATTGTACGTAACGTAAGTAAACTTATCCTGTGGATAAAGATTATTTATCAAAAGGCACTTCACTAATAAATTTGTTTCAGGTTTTGTAAATACTCGTATAATAAAACAAATAACCTTATTACACTTACTGACAATTATTTGTAGTTTATGCAAGTGTGTCAACCCTAGCATTCAACATTTTCACGCTTTCCATCTTCATTGAAGAGGCCTGACTTGCTCTCCTGCTGGAAGTTAATGAGCACAGTTGCGCTATTTCAGCTTTAAGCTTTTTTATTTAGCTTGAAGAATAAACAAACATTTGAAGTCAGTGAAGCATACTGCGGACGAAGTTTTATATTCTTAATTACTCTTAATAAGTGACAAGATGTAGTCGATTTCGTAAAAATTGTATCTTATTGGTGTCTATGCAAAAAGAGGACCGTCGTGGCGTTACGGTGAACTAACATACAGATGTTTATATAGTATCCCAATCCAACTAAGTATTATCTGTCCGTCAAGTAGCTGTCGAGTGTCAACTTCGACTCGATAAAACTGCAACACAGTAAATTAACATCAATTTTATTCAATACAATACAATAATTCTTTATTGCACATAACCAAACATACAAAAAGTAACTTATCAAAATATAATCTTAATTTAGGGTAGTACAATGGGCGGTCTTATCGCATATAGCGATTTCTTCCAGACAACCTTTATTCAGTGTTTTATATACTAGCATTATAACAGTAAATTAGCACACGCGTGACCTCTTTTTGCATAGACTGTAGTTTGTTGTTAAATTGCGATTGTTTAATTGCGATGATTTAAAAACGCTTTTTGTTTGGAAACTTATGAGTGAACAGCGGTGCGATTCTCTAATGCTTGTATGCATTAACGTTACTTACTAAAGTAAAGCATGACATAACCCTATCAAAATTGGATGTATCTCTTCACACTAGTATTAGGTTGTTGTCATGTGATTCTAATTTTGACAGCATAATAGATCCTTCACAGTTCAGACTTGTGTGCTAATGTCATTTTTATACAACTTCAATTTTTGTAATAAGAAAGAAAATTTGACGTGTTCTCATTGCTTAAGCAACGGAATTGGTGACTTGTACTCGGCTAAGTAATATCTCAATGAAGTAAGCACTTGAAGATAGAATACTTCAACATAAAATCTTATTCTATAGTAGACCAATAACCGTTACTTACTAAAGTAAATACATGACATAACCCTATCAAAATTGGAAGTACCTATCTTTTTACACTTGTATTAAGTTGCTGTCATGGAATTTTTTTTACAGCATAATAAATACTTCACAGTTCAGACTTGTGTGCGAATGTAATTTTTATACAACTTCACATTTGTAATAAGAAAGGAAATTTGACGTGTTCTCATTGCTTAAGCAAAGGAATTGGTGACTATTACTCGGCTAAGAATTCTAGCCTTTGATAGTTCTAACTTCAGGCAAATTCTGGTCTATAGAATTAAAATCGTTATTTAAGTAGGTGATGTCTTTTCCTTAAGTAAAAAATTACTTTTGCTTGCTTATAAATACGGCTGTAAGAGCAAACATCTTTGATAACACCCGTGAAAGAAATGACGAGATGACAAGAAAAGTTGGAAAAACAACCTTATGTACAAGGGTGATATCTCAAAGTATTTGACATCGGTGTGCTCGTCGACGAGCGCAACGTCGAATCATTAGAGAATCGCACGGCAGAAGTGTGTATATTATAAGCTCTTATGGAAGTATTATGCTCAGTTATTCTCTCCCAGTCACGAGTATTATATAAAAATGAATAGTACCAACGCACACCGAAAGCGAAACAGACCGAAACACGTCCAAAAAAACTAAGGCCTCAAAATTACACGTCAAATTAAATCAAACAAAGAAACTTTTTGCGCGAACAAAGTGGTTTTGTTTTTGAAACATTGCCCTCATAATCTGCCCGTCCCTTTGTGCCTTGTACTCTCTAAACGTATATAATAACGTGCCCTTTTCCGCATTATATGCCTTTGTAAACAGTGGACACTCTCCTTTTTGTATACAGACATCAAAAAAGGTTTGCGATCACTAGCATAAGCTGATATAATTTTTTTAATGGAACTTAATCAACAATTTATTAATTAAAGGTCAAATAATCATTATCAGGTTCAATATAATATAACTCCTCCCCTGGCTCGAACACATGCAATGATCCTCCTGGGCATAATGAGAATCAAGTTAGTCCAGCACGTCTTGGGGTAACCTGTCCCATTCATGAATAGCGCCTTCCGCGAGCTCTGGCACTATCTGGGGACGTGGCTGCCGATCCAAACAGCTCGCTTAAGAGCATCTCACCCGTGCTCTATTGGGTTTAAGTCAGGCGAGCCGGCAGGCCAGTCTGACGTTGTGGTCTCGTATTCTCGGAGAGCAGCATTGACTCGTTGAGCTCGATGGGCGGGCGCATTATGATCGTCCAGTACAAGTTGGTGCCCATGGTTTACTTGGAATGGTCTGACAATTCCATCAATAGCAACTGCTCTATATGTATAGAGCAGTTGCTATTGATGGAATTCTGGATGGAAGTCTGCTGTCATGAAGCCTCGATACAGGATCAAAGGATCATAATATAATATCTATCGCAACAAAAAATATTACGATGTATCACAGTGATCGCAATCTTTTTTGATGTGTGTATGTACATATGGTTCGAGTATATATACCTATAGTTTTTATCTTTGTTGATAGTTCAACACCCTCTCAGAATCAAAGCCCTGCTCTAGGATTCCCTATGAATATTTATAGATCATTACCATCTCTGTCTCGACGTCCACTGCTGAACATAGATCTCCCCCACAAATTTCCAAAGGGAATGGTTAGAATCGGCCAACGTCATCCTGCAACCTTTACCAGGTCTTCTGTCCACCTAGTTTTTGGACGACCTACGCTGCAATTGCCGGTTCGTGGTCTCCACTCCAGAACCTTCCGACCCCATCGGCCATCCGTTCTGCGTGCTATTTGCGTGTCCACTGCCACTCCAACTTGCTTATTTTCTGGGCTATGTCGGTGACTTTAGTCCGTCTACAGGGAAATGGGGGAATTACCCACGTGGGGTACGCCTAGTCACTCGCGTCTGTTGGAGGGTACCCTTATGTGAGTCCCTCCGAGTGGTTCCCCGGTAAGTGGTGTCAAATCAGGTGACAACTATCTGTTTGGACTCTGCTGCTAGAATTCATCTTTGTTAACAACGGAGTGCCAGATATTCTGCTCCAAAATATCCATTATCTGTTCTTACGGGTTTGTCTCGAAAACAGTGGTTCTATTTTAATATTATTATTTATCTTTACAAACAACAAACATTTGAAAGATTTATCAAATACCTTTTGCTAAAAAAGTTAATGCCACTTTTAAAACTTTAGTAGCCTTTAGTAGTAAACATTTTATAAAACTTAACTGTGATTTTACTGTATATTTGTTCCATCATAATTGCTATAATAGAACAGTAGATTGGTTATGGTTGCCGTCCAGCGACACAGATTACCAACACACTTATAACGGTAATATAACGTCAGGAAATATTGTCGTATTTCAGCATTCATCGCTGGCAATATAATGCGACATACAATGTTGGTTTAAAGACCCGTTTCCATGGAAGTTAACTGTGCAATACACCCGACGACATTTAGTACCGGGAGCCGTAAATCATGGCGTAATGCTAAAATGTATTAAAATGCGCTAAACTGAAATAGCCTATAATAGTATTTGAATTTATTGATGTGTGGGCTTTTGTTTTAGACCTGGCTTCCGTATTTGATCTCAATGTAAAAACATAAGAAAGTATTTTTTTTTTAATTTATTGGGGTAAACAAACAATACCACAGTAAAAGCTTAAGCCTAATAAAACTTATATTTAACATAGTACTAACTATGGTATGAGCACCGTTTACCACGGATTATTTAAAAAGTATTAACTTTAGGTACATAATGCGATAGGTGGTAGTACTATCTATTCTAGAAGTTGTATAATTTTATTCTTAAAGTTGTATGCTATAAGAATAAGATAAATCTTAAAATATAGCACTTTATGTGAATATTTTCAGATAATAATTATATCAATGCATTGAACACAACAACAATGATATTTTTCACGTTTCGAATTTCAGGGATACTCTCATCTCTTAAAGTAATCATGTCTCAACATAACCATTAAATTTGGTACCACCACGTACCAATATAGCAAGCTTAAAATGATAATAGATTACGATAAACGTTTTGACGTATTTTGACGAAGACGTAGTATCAAATAATTCATCAATTCGCGTACTTTGACGTGACTTTTGTTTTGACACTAGGTTTCATTGTTCCAAAGTATTTTTTTCACAGATTCGTACTTTCTGCTCTTTAAGTAATCATATTGCATGCCACTTATATTGCTTACCACATTAAATTTGGCTGAACGTTTTGTGTCGGTGGGAGAGTGGATAATAAGTATGATTATTCTAAGCTTACTACAAAACACTCCTTAGGAGTAGAGCCCCAGCCCGTTACTATTATACATATATAAAATAGACATCCGTCCCCATATGACGGTCAAAATCAGATATAGAGTTAAAATTCGATGCTCGGATGGTATGCTTCGCTGGTCTAGCGGTCATGACGCCTGACACGGATTATTGGAAGACGCGGGTTCGAATCCCGTCTTAACTATATTATAGAAAAAACTACTTTATAGAACATATTTTTCCAATTGACATTTTAATTTAATTTATAAGCAAAAATAAAATAAAAAATTATTAAAACGTAATTCCGCGTGCGAATAACTTATACTTCACATTTTATTAAATTGCTCTACGTATCATGTTGTGTTTTTTAGCGAAATAATACATAATTCAAGTATGAAACGTGATCCCCAACTAACGATGACAATTTACAAATATTTCAATACAATTGGTACAGAAATAGAAAATTAGAAATGTATTTATTTTCCGCTTGAATGTTGACTCTTATTCCATCAAAGGTCATTGGTCATCACGCGGCCAGACACAATAGAAATTTCATTGTTATAATATAACTACTCTTGAAGGGTTATTTGAAAAAGTCGTTATTATAACGTGCAGATCACAGATTTAATAACCCGGATCTGTTCTATGTTATCCTATAGGATGACCTTAGAGGCCGACTAAGGAGACAATACTACTAACTGAGAGACTTAACACAGTTGCAGTGCCACCATTTTAGTGTTTTATTTCTTGAATATAACTGTTTTAAGCAAAATATCTATTACTACGTAGTATAACACCATACTAACTCTTGATCAAAAGGTCCATCAACACTTCAATAACCTATCAAGGCATCATTCGTCCTCAGGTCGTACCACAAACAATTAGCGAAAAAGTATTCGTATGATAAACGTCAACGCATCACGCCTCACAATACAAACTATGAGTTATCTGTGCCACATTTGCTTTAGATAAATGACAGTTTGTGTTGTTTCACGTGAACGACACATTACGTTACACTTACGCAGTTATTCGTGCTAGGCCCAGAGGTAATATATTATTAACGTGTAAAGAAATATATAACCTAATTTTCACAAGCGAAATTATGTCGGAGCCGTTTACTAGATACAAAATCTAAACATAATCAAATAACCTTAAATACACAGTACTGGTGTGTAATGTTGAAAATATTACCAAATACTTTACCATTACCTAAAAGCATGTTTATTTAAAACCACGAAAAGTGCGAATATTAGCTAACGAACAACCTTTTCCGCTCAAATTCAGGCTTCCCAACAGTTTAATATAAATTTTATATATAAAAGGCTTTCACCCGCGCCATACCTTTAATGTATCTTAAATTATGTTTACGTATGTAAACTGCCTTTATAAAATCGTAAGTAGCTCGTCTCGCACGAAATTCACTAAATCAAATTTACTTTAAACGTACTCGTATTTAAAAGGTCATTGTGTCTTTATCATCTTCGTAATAAAAGACAGAAATAGAACGATTATTTAATTTTGTCTAACCCGAAGACTCACCAGTCACCATATTTGATCAATAATACAATTGATTTCTCAGAAATCATACTACTTTTTCAGAAATTGAGACATGTGTGGTTAACGCTAAACGTATTTAGTAAGGCGTCGTGGAGGCTTAATGTCGCTAACATGTCAAAAACCAAGTATAACTTTTTATGATTCCGTAGTCACTAAGATTTAAAACTCACACACAAGATTGTCTTCGTAGAAAATTGCCTGGGCATCATGCTCAATGCTTCGAGGGCCTGGAAGAATAGCTGCTTTCCAAAAAGTGCTTCAGGACGCCTCTCGCCGCATGCAGGAGCAATAAAGAGAGGGCATGGTCGGTGCAAACCAGGAGGAGATCACTCCCCTCGCGTCTGCCCCTCGACGGGCGCCTTTCCTTTTGGTCCAACCTTCTAGGTCCCAAATAAAAAAGACGACAGCTACCAAGTGTTCAGCCGTCCAACCGCTCTTCTACTCAGAAAAACAAGTGTGTGAGTTTCGTACTTTCGTTACTTTTACTACTTAAATTTTTGTGCTACAACACAAGTTTCACAGCTTAAACAAGAAATTAAATTAAAATAAAATATAAACAAAATTATTAATAAAATAAAACTTATAAACTAATCTAAAAGCCCATCGTGGGAGGAAACATTGGTAAGAATGCTGATAGCATTGCCACTCTGAAAGGCAAATAAGATGTTTAAAATACATTTCATAACTACTAACTATAAATTGTCTCAAAATTATTGAACAAAAGGTAGCCAGTAATACTAGTTTGTTTATATCGTGGCGCGTAAGGTAATGAACTAATTTGTCTCTGGCATAATGCGGCCCTTAAATCTGCTCTCGGACAGCAAATGGTGGCTACGTAGCTAGTAACGACGTGTATTATGTCAAACTTAGGGGTTTCACCAACAAATACGAGGGACGGTATGTGCCTTGGGTTTGGTTATCTTTTGGTTTTTCGGATATAATATGTGGGATCGTTAATAATGACATCTACTTGTAGGTATTGGGTATTCCGTGTTTGGGCAAGTATGTTATATGTTAAAGATATAAATATATATTGCAACTTTAGAGAGAAATATTTACATCCTCGGACGGGATTCGAACCCGCGTAACCGGTAATCCGTGACAAACGCCTAGCGTATTAGGCCACGAAGGCATACCGTCCGAGCATCGTATTTTAAATCTATTTTAACCACCGTCGTATAGGGACGGTAGGCATGCGTGACCTAGTGGTCATGGCGTCTGACATGGATTGTCGGAAGACGCAGCTTCGAATCCCATCTGAGCATGAGTTTAAACGTATCTCTTTAAAACTGCAATATTTGGCATCGCTAACCATGCGTTAGTGCTGTAAAAATCATTACAACTATAGATGTATCAAAAGAAAGGCATTTTTTATAATAAACTATATTTTAAGTAAGTGGTATCATATACTATATACTATATTATACTATATACTATACCAATATAGAAATGTGTCAGATATTCCAGCAATATAATTTTTATAACGGCGTAGTAGATTTTCGATGGATAACTGTCTCTAACTGACACTTTATTAAGTATATTAGTTAAGCCCAAAGCAGGAATGCTTCCCAAAAACTTCACATATTAAACAAGATACTGCGATATTTTTATTCATATAATGCTAGACCTTTACCAATGAAGCGCTCTCGTATGTGAAGAGAATATACGTACATACGACCTCATTTTAAGGAATTCAGAGAAAATCATCACATTTCAACTCGCATTAGTAATTCAGTTCACTTGAACTACTGTACAACGTATATTTGGTTATACGTCATAACCAGTACTAATTTGATAGCTTCTAGTTACTCTAAATAATGTATAAGCTTCCGAATGGGTTATTATATTGGTAAGCAATATTAATTTACCTAGAACATCACCTAATGAGTAAACATGAATACTTAATTTACCTACATGACTGTATTAATTATTATTTAACATGTACGTGACATGGGAAGTGCTCGCAATGAGGTCGTTGTTATCAACCAATCGACGAGGTTAAGCTATCCTTAATACAGTCATGGTTTAGATGGGTGACTGTTTAGTGGCCTTAATAACTTTTTGTGCATTCAAGAGCAGCCGCCTCATTGTCTAACTTGAATGAGAATAAATGTCACTTCATTCTCATTCCCATTGATGGTTCCAGCCAATAGGATTGCAGGGTTTCACCGAGAATGGAGTTCAAAAGTCAAAATGAAGCCGATTCCCACTCTCCGTAAAGATAGACAATAGGCCGCAGGTCAAGCCGTCGATCCTGATTGTTTATCTTAGAAGACTTAAGACAATATTTTTTAGGCTTTGTTGCAGATACTCGGGTGCCTTTGATAGGCTGATGGCCAGCCATAGTATGTAGGTTGACAACCTAGATACTATGGCTGGCCTTCAGCCTATCTACCAAGCCGTACTGGGCGATCTCTTAATCTACGTGGACAATTCGACATTACTTTATTTTTCGGACAATAACTTGAGTAAGATACAGATAAATAGTTAAATACTAAAGCTATTGAACAAAATCTATTTTTAGGGTGTTTATAGGTTATTAAGATAATAAAAAAACCCCGCCAAGTGCTAATGGTATATGTGCTAATGCCATAGATAATGGTAAATACTTTGTCTTTAAAAGTCGTCAACGTATTTGTGATGCCCCCAGTATTACAGATATCCATAGGCGACGGTAATCGCCTCCCATCAGGCGTCCCGTCTGCTTGTTTGCCATACAAGGCATAAAAAAATAATTATAAAAAAATTTTGAGATATTGTCAGAAACGAATTGGACCTAGTTGTTTTTTTTTTTAGGATTCCGTACTAGACTATCACCATATCGATATGCTTACGCCGCCTGTCTGTATATAGGAAGACTAGCTGCGTAGGTGTGCAAAACGTAAGCTTAGTGTTACGTCTGCCGTATCTATAGAGGGCTATCTTCTGAACCATAATAGGTAGTCAGTGGGTTGGACATTTATATTGTAATGTAACGGATAAAATTAAATATATAAAAGTCTGGTGAAAGTATGATAATAAAGTAAACTCCTATACAAGAAGCGTGCGCTTTAATGATTTTTCGTACTAAACTATAAAGTAAAATAACAAATAATGAAAGAATAAAAACCCGCCATCTGTAACGGCCGTTTTCAATATTCTAACTATACACGGTTTACCTTACTACCGATAGAAATTTGACAAAACGTCCATACAAATAGTGTCAAATATCTATCTCTAGTAAGGTAAACCGACGATAGATAGGTTATTGAAAACGGCCGTAAGTCAGTTGCGCTAACGATCTCGAAAATATGACTATTATTGTGTCTTAGATACATATGTTGTACATACATAATACAAATAACATACATAATAAATAATATGTATTACATATACATATTATTTCGTTATACCGGAGTATTCTCATATTTGATTACTGTATGTATCTTATTGTTGTTGATATACACTCTATATTAACACATTGAATCACAAATCATAAAAAAGATTCCCAAAAAGTTTTCCCATAAACTAACACATCAAACGTTCTCTACATATTTGTATTAATATTAGAAATACTCAAATACCCATAATCACATTATCACTCACCGTGGTAAGTAATAGCTATCGTTATTCATATTCGAATCAAAGCGAAGCACCGGTGAGACAAGCCAAGAAATCCAACAAAATGATGGAGAGAGTGCAAAATATAACGCGGTTTTATTACGGTCACTAAAACGAAGTGCATTTTGTTTAGACAGTATCTTAGCTCTCGCTTATACGTGATAGTTGAAACTGTACCTAGTTTTACTGCAAATATATGTATAACACGAATTTGTCGGAAGACGCAGGCTCGAATCTGGTCCGAGGGTAGACAGAAAAATTACAGTGATCTGTTAGTTTTCTCTCTATAATTGAATTTGATTTCGCTGCGCAGGTGTAAGTAAGAGCTTTAAAAATCATATGATAAATCAATTACAATCTGAAAGGTGTGCAAGTTTATTTAAATTTTTATATATTACATCTATGTGCATTCAAAAAAAAATACTGCATCAAAATAATCACCTAAATATTTGATAATACCAATTAAGGTAGGTAGACAATTATGTAGTGGTATAACATTGCAGAGTCCGCCTGGGTAGGTACCACACCTTTGCCAGTTATTCAACCGTGCAAGCAGTAGTGTGCACACATTACTGTGTTTCGGTTTGAAGGGCAATGTTTCCAATGAAACTACAAGCCAATATATTTAATATCTTATATCTCAAGGATACATCCGTCTACGATGCTCTAAGCATAGCCGGTAACAGAGCACACTATGGCGTAATATCTTAAAAGAGGAAAGTCAGTCTAGAGGAGGTCACGACCTTCAGACATGAGGATTACGATTCAAGGAGGAGAAGGATCTAAGGATGACAAGACCGGTGCATTCCCATGCCGGATTTGAACCGTTCTACTTTAAAATTCTTAATGGTATTAATCATACATACACGTCCTGCATATCTGATACATATGACGGCAATGTAAGCTTAGTTGATCAGTACCTGCCTTCGAAACGCGAGTCCCAGGTGCCCTAGGCCCAGGGGCAATAATTGGTGTCATAGCAGAAATATTTGTTCACAGGTCTTGGGATGTTATATGTAATTGTGCATGTCCTCGCACAACACAGTCTATCCCAGTGCCAGTATGAGTGTGTATAAAAGTCTGTATTATGTTAAATTTCAATTATATTAGAGACTAAAGAATGTGTTAACAGGAACCCGCGTTAAACAGGAAAACGTGAATAAATTACAAAAACCGATTTCTGTTCCGCCGTCTGCCATCGCTTAACGCTATTGTGTAGGTAGAGATTAATCGGCCTCGATGGTTACGACTGAATGATTAGCCCTCGAATGTATTTTAGTCACTAAAATAATAGCCAGTGGCTGACTCACTAGATTACAATTTCTTTAAAAACTCTACTAAGCGCGGCAAGAACAAGTGTCGTAATAAATTTAGATTTCAAAATATTGCCTTCAAATCACCTGCTCAGTGTTAAAAGGCTGATCGCAGATAAACGAGGAACAAACAATATATGTGATTGGTCCGTGATGTCACGTATGTGTATGTAAAAGTGTTAATTCATCTGTTGTTGTATATTTACAATTAAATTACAATAATTGTAACCAATTGTACAATGAAATGACACTGTGCGAATGTTTCATGCTAACACTGATAAGACTAGACTAAAGAGAGTACTAAATAAGATAGTACTAGTGACTATATAAGTATAACATTAGGGTCTATAAAGTCGTTGCAAGCCAAAATTTTACATTACTGCTATTTTTTTCAGTGACATGGTTTTTACGATTCCTTATTACTCTACAATATGATGGAGAAATACGGAACCGCCTTCTTTTATGATGCATACTCCAATTTAGAATGACATGGTTTTTTTTTTATATACGTTCCTGGTTAGTTATTATTAACGTGCCCAATTTTATATATTCGCCAAGCTGCGGTGTGGAACAGCCACTTTATAGCTAGCGCGAGTATGAACTCTATTTCACTTAAGGCTTTGACAAACAGCGGGCGTGACGGGGCGCTACGTTGGCGCGACGTGTTCTTGTCGCGCGTTTTTACTATAGACGGCATAATATGTCGCTTTATAGAACACACCAAGTAAACGCGCTCGGCTCGGTGTTAGCGACACGTTGCGCCAACGTCTTTACACTTCCTTCGATATTTGAATTTGTCCGTATAAAACTCCTCGATTTATCTTCGGCCACTCTGTAAATGTGTCACTCTTTTGAGGGATGTGTCAATTTTCACGTTAGTGTGCGTGCGATATTTTTTGCACTTTATTCACTGCTTTCCAGTGCCCACATTGACCGATCTGTAGACAGACATAATGTAGCGTACGTGGATATTGGAATGTTTATGCGAATTATGTCATTGGATCTCCGTGTGTTGTCATAATTTACACTGGAACAGCTTACAAATGTATTTTGTCACATTTTTATGGGATGCGAAGTTATTAGCTTTAGAATTGGGATATAATTATGTATCCTGAAACAGTTTGGCTGCTTGTGTTTGATATTTATTTACGTGATAGTTCACTGATAGCCCTCGATTTATATCACTAAACTCTAACGTTAAGTAGTCAAAGACTTCAGATAATCTTTCAGGATTTACTTTGCGGAAATCCTAAATGGATTTCCGCAAAGTAACGCATTGATAGTACCAAGACGTAAATCGATATTAAAAGAAATGGTTAGTTACACTTCCGCTAGAAAAATGCTTATGACAGAGATGCAGTGTGTCCACCCTCCCTCTTTCCATCCGCCTCTACACGAGGCATCCTCAGAAGAATATCCTGAGGATTCCTTGTGTATATAGAGGCGGAACACCTGTCGAATCGTTTTTGGTTTATTCAATTTCAATTTCATAATATCTTTATTCAACATAAACATTAAGTAATTGTACATTTCTAGTGCAGGTTTAATCCTAGAATGCCAAACAACTTATAAATTGACAAACATACCCTGTTTGTCAAGCTACAACGCTTTTATAAAACTTTTATATTAATAATAATAACTTTTAAAATGTGTATGTTTTTGGTTTATTGGGTTGATTTGTATTGTAGTATACAGAATAAGCAACACGCTTATTCTGTATACTTCCTATTTACATTTTATACGGGAGGGAGGGTGGTGCACATTGCAATCTGCCTTAAGCATTTTTTCAGCGGAAGTGTAACTAATAATATTTATTTAAGGTTTTTAATCAAAGACTGCTATATAAATTATCCAGAAGTCTTTGCAGATAATACGTATCATAAAGAACAGTATTAGTCAGACGTTGACCCACACAACTCTCTTCGCAGTCGAATGTTAATCGTTTGGTCAACCGCTGAGCTAATGCCTGCTTGACATTGCACCGTAAGTCAGAGTTGAGTGAGACATTGTTCAGACGATAGTCTCATATATGTGTGGATGGATTGTTTACTGAATTTACGTTTGTAGGGAAATCTAGAAAGTTAATTAATGTAAATAGTGATTGGTGCAGTGCAAATACGCAAGAGTTTTGGTTTAGCGCTTTGCAATGACTATTGCAGGCGTATCGCTTAATATTATATTTTTAAGTCATTTAAAAACATTTCCGTGTAAGAAACTTGTTCGCGTAAAAAGTAATGTTGATGTTAACCTGATCTAGTTGGTACGCCTGTATTCTAAGAGGCCGTCTTGGTCTGTACCACCACAGTTACAGATATTCTGCCGCGAAGCATTAGTGCGCAAGCCTTACTGTGTTAGGGTGTGAAGGGCAGCGTAGCAAGTGAAATTACTAGGTGAATGTGATGATTCAATCCCTAACCATATGGTCTGGTGCTAATTTGGCCTCAAATTTAAATTTATTTGTTTGCATGAACTTGGGTATAAATATGTATAAGATGTTACATAAAAATAGGTAGCGGTGCATAGTGCAATGCTTGTTGTGCCATTATGGAATTTTGGCTCGATTTTTCTTTTAATATTACCATTTAAGTGGTATGTCTAGCGTATTTTACGTGTTTGATTGCTGCATCACATTTTATTTAACCTGTGCATCGCTGCTAGCTCCACCAACAAATAGATTATACTAGAATATTTTTCAACGATAATTTCTAAATAGTGTGTTTTTCTAGTTCATCATCTATCTGTATTAAAATACAGACAGATTAGTTCAGTACTTTTGGTGTGAATGAGTAATAAACATTTATTCGAACATATTTGCATAAGTTTAATATTATTGTGAGTCTAACAAAATCGTCAGTGCCAAACAATACTTAAGTTAAACAGCCCCAATTAATTCTGCTTGAAACGAGGCGTAAAAGCTCCAGAAAAGTCTCAAGGGGGCGATAATGATGAAATGATTTTGCTAGCGGTATGACGTCACATGTCAGTAAGCATCTTTTTTATAAAGTAATTATCAATGCATCTTTTGTATGCCTTAGATTGTTGACTTGTTATCACGCTCCTAGTAATGACGCAACGCACTGAGCACTATAGGGAGACGTGTATACACGCACCTATTCTACACGGCAAAGTATTATGTTCACATAAAAGCGCCGTATTCAATCCCATGTCGTTACTGGTTTACGTTTGTAAATTAGGGTTGTCGCACGCTTCTTGGAACGACGTTGTAAAGGCAGCCTTTATACGGCGCCGCTATTGTGAAATTTCGAAATCGCCTACCTTACGTTATATAGGTAGCGTGACTCTGAAATTTTGAGATTGCTTAATTGGAATTTTGACATGGAATAAATGTAAGCTATTTCCTACAGAGACATACAAATAGAAAGTCGTCATAAAATTATGACAGATACTTTGCTCACACATGCTTGGAAATTTGAGCATTATTTTGACAATCTTCTTCGAAATAAATGAAAATTGCTACTGACCAAATACTTGCGAGCAGCGGCCGGAAAAAGTAGTATGAAATTTCAATTCCAGTCAATTTTGGATATCATCCTAGAACTGCCGATAACGATGATCTGAGTTTTCAACGGATTTACGCTTAGGCCAAACGATTTACTCCAATTTGAAATATGCCTTAAGTCAACTTTAATCCGATTAATAGCAAGATGCAGGTCATCTAAAGGAGCCTGGGTGTATATTTGTAGGTCGTCTGCATAGAGATGATAGGAAGAAGATAACTGACTTGAAATAGAATTGATAAAAATAGCAAAAAGTAAGGGAGATAAAACGCCGCCCTGAGGAACACCAGCTGACGTATTACACCAAGATGAAAGAGCATCATCAATACGGACACGTTGCCGGCGGCCATACAAGTAACTATGAAACCAGAGAACAGCTGATGGAGATACGTTAAGAGTGCGAAGAATTGCAAGTAAGACGTCAAAATCAACATTATTAAAAGCGTTACTAAAGTCTAGTAATGAAAGTACAGTCAATTGCCCGTTACTCATACCATACCGGATATCATCCGTGATTTTAACCAAGGCAGATACAGTACTATGACCAGGTCGAAAACCAGATTGAAAGGGATTAAGAAGAGAATTTCTGTTAAGGAAAGAGGAAAGTTGGTGATGAACAAGACGCTCAAATACCTTTGAAAGAAAAGGGAGAATGGATATAGGACGAAATTCAGAAAAACATGATGGATTAATTTTTTTGGGAAGTGGAGTAATTTGTGCTTCTTTCCACGTTGAAGGAAATGTATCATTAGTTATAGAAAAATTAAGGATGTAACAGATTACGGGAATGATTTAATCTAATAATTGTAAAAACATCTTGCGACTGATGTTATCAGTGCCAGTTGCGTTTGAAGAAATAGAAAAAACGGGTCTCTTAACGTCACAATCAAATTGACTTTCATCTGTCCGTATGTTCGTTAGGCTGCATGTTGGTCTTCTTGTGCAAGTCGCATTTTTCAACCAATCTTGACGAAACTTGGTATGCGTGTTCTACTATTCAATATAATGTGTTCGATTGAAAATCGTCAGCGTTTATAATAAGGAGGGTACTTCCTAAAAAGGGGGGAAGTTTGCTACAGCGCTATTTACCGATCGGTTTTGATAAAATTTTGAAACACATTACCTGACTTAAAGAGGAGTTTCGAATATGAGCATAATTGGTCATAGTGGTTTCTGAGATAATAGGTTGTGAAGTACTGCGAAAAATTGCTTCTGATAAAACTATGTGCTTCCGAGGTCTACTATTCGCAGAAAACTAGTTTATAATTAAAATTAATTAAGTTTTTACTTAATGAATTTGAGAAAATTCCACAATTTGTGCTTTACGGTGCTCGTATTTGTAATTTTACCCGTTATTATTATAAAAAGCTCTGTCCTTACATATTATATAGATCCACGTAAAGCCTAAAGCACTAAAGATAGAAATGTAAGCTAAATGTAAACATTATCCTTTTACAAAATAACGGTTGTTGTCAAATTTGGAAAACCTATTCCAGTTTTGTTTACGTTGCGCTGTTTTTGTTTGGTTTTGTAATTTCGAGGTGTGATTGTTTGAAGTGGGTAATATAAACTTTATGTGTGTCCTGCTTATTTGTGCTTTGTATTACTCGAATAGGGATGTTAAAGGGCGAAATATACTTTTTTCTTTTGACACGTTTTAGTACCATGATTTTCAAGTTAAGATATTTGTGGTCATATTTATCAAACAAAAGATATGTTGAGGTAATAATTATAAATTATAAGCAAGTTTGTCGTTAAAATATTGAATTGCGGATGATAAGAAATGCAATCTTTATTTTTATCACATTTTGTGATGTTCGTGCAATCTTTCGTACAAGTGACCGCATTGGACTTGCGTCGCAGACTGTTTCCTAGTATATATTGTTGTCTATGGCATCTATATATATCATATATATCATCATATCTATATATATATATCAGTCTATAGTTTTGTAATAATAACAAGTACAATTTGAAAAAAATAATACCGACTTCCGTTCTATTCAGTTATTGGAGTGTAACTGAAAAATTACTGAGCCGAATTTGATGAAATTTAAATGGGACCACACGGGAGGCACCAGCAATCAAACAAAAAAGAGTATTGAGAATCGGTTCACCGTATCGAAAGTTATGAGGTAACAAAAATAAAAAAAAACATTCGAATTGACTACCTCCTCCTTTTTGGAAGTCGGTAGAAAAGGAATTAACGTGAGACTTACGCATTGTTGACATGCGCAACGACGAGCGCACCGCACTGAAAATCCTTAAGAAGGTTTCCGGACGAAGCCGAAACATGCGTCGATTGTGATATCTACAACGCGTAATTCTCACGTTAATCCCGGTTTATCATAACAAAATTATAATAAACGTGAGTTTCAAAAACATTCTATGGTTCTGACCTTAAATGCCTATCAATATATCGCAGACCTCCAAAAGTATTTTAAAATCATATATTGTCAATACCAATACAATACAACCAAAAATACTTTGTATACTGACCTAGATACAGAAATAACATTCCTCCACCAAGGAAACTTTACACTTCCAAACAAAAGCCGCATCCACACATGTCGTTCGGCAGAAGCATTAAGTTATTATTACGCATGTCGGGAAGATCGTAAGTTCAAATAGAGACGAAGATTTCGCGTGCGTCGCGTAAATATTTACGGTATGACATGCGTTCCGGCGATGCCGTTGCATGTACACTGTAAACGGTACCTTAGCTTTCATGTTTTATAGACTCTTATACCTGTAACATAATATAACTTTTTAATCATAACGATACACCTATACAACCTCAAGCTGGACCAAGGAGGTTGAACCTCTGAGTTGAACGTAATGAATAAATTTAATATATATATATAAAAATAAAAACATAAAACTTAAACATCAACTTATTTATTTAAATAAATATATAATCGTATAATGTTCTCACTTTATATTTACATAATTACTGATTTATGATCTATAAATTATTTACCTAAAACAATAATTATTTTACCTATTTTACCTATGTATATAAAATTATTTTAATTTAGTAATATATACCAGCCAATAAAATCTATTTCTATTTAATTAATAAGACGATTATATGTATAATCAAGATAATACTAAAACATTAACTGGTATTTAATCGTCATTCAAACCTCTTATAATAATTGCAATTTTAATATAATAATCAAAACCAAAATAAATAATTAAATTATTTACTGATATTTCTAAATTAATTTAAAAATATCAACATTCAATCAAATCATAATAATTGCAATTATTTTATTATATATTATAAAATAAACAGTATTTACTTAGCTTTTATCGAACAGCAACTTGCTCAACACAGTTTTTCCTTTCAAACGGGAGCTCTGCTCAGTACGGCTGTCGGACAACGACTGTGTCTGCGCCTTTATTTTTTTTTAGAACGGACTAATGCTGTTTGCCTCTACCGGCATTTACAGCGTCACCGGACGGTGAATGTGTCTGCGCCTTGGTCGGCAGCGCTTTTATAGTGCGGCGTAAACAAGGCAGACGGCCAGGTGTTTTTGCAAAAATGAAACTAAACGGATTTAAGTGGCGATTTTTGCTAATATTGTTTTTAAAATGTCTACTTTTTCATTTTTGCAGATAATTGTACATAATATTTAACCATATACCAAATTATACACCATAACCTTGTTGCTACAAAGAATCAAGTGATTGTAAGTTCAATATTGCTTTAATCCTATGTAATACCAACCAAAATACATAAAATAACCTTCTACCCAATGGTTGACATGGTCATCTTAACAACGTATAATCTGGCCAAAATCATTATTAGGTGATGTCATACACATATTTATTTTATCACTTGGAGTATTTACAAAAATAATCTATCAAACGCATGCGCAATCGATGTTTGCGCCTTGGCGCCAACATTTGACATTTAAAAAATCTTTTCAATATTTAAACAAAGTTTGGTTTTGTTTGTAAAATACATAGGTATTTGTGTAAAAACATGTCTGAAAGCGGGGATAGTGGTGATTGTACACCACCAGACATTCTGGAAGCTGCGTCAAACATGACCATGAACCTGTTGCCGGCGAAATCTAGGAGCAACTATAATAAATGTTACCACGAATTCATGGAATGGAAAATGAATAAAAATGCTACATCATTTTCTGAAAATGTGTTGTTAACGTACTTTCAAGAGTTATCTGAAAAATATAAATTGTCAAGTATGTGGATTAAATACTCCATGATTAAAAGTACACTCAATATTTACAACGAAGTTAACATAACTAAATATAGGAAGCTGATTGCATTTTTGAAACGTAACTCACAAGGATCTAAAGGGAAAAAATCCAAGACTTTTACAGCAGAGCAGATAAATAAGTTCTTAAATGAAGCCCCAGACACATTATATCTCTTCACAAAGGTATTTTAGTTGTTTATCAGTTAACCATGTACATTTTTTTTGTTAATATTGAGTTGATTTACCGTAATAGATTGCACACATTTTTGGTATAATGCACCCATTATTATATTATTAATAATGGGTGCATTATAATAATATAATTAATATATTATTAATTGCCGACGGCAAGAGTTATACAACATACAATTCAAAGATGTTGAAGTCTTCGAAACTACACTTTTGATCAAAATAAGTAAAACTAAAACCAAGACGGACCGCTCTTTTACCATTACTGGGAAATATTATGAACAATGCAAAAAATACATAGAGCTACGACCAACTGAGTGCAGCAATCCCAGTTTTTTTCTAAACTATATTGACGGAAAATGCACGACGCAGTGAGTTGGCATTAACAAATTTGTAGCTTTAGGCAAAGTTATTGCCAGCTATCTTCAACTTACCGACCCCGAATTGTACACAGGACACTGCTTTCGCCGAACATCTGCGACCATGCTAGTTGACGCTGGTGAAGATATAACGGCACTAAAGCGACATGGTGGTTGGAAGTCAACGACAGTTGCAGAAGGCTATATAGATGATTCAATGACTAACAAGATCGCTATATCCAATTCAATACTTAACAGTATTGAAAATAACAGAAATGAGGTCAACATTAACATACCCTCTCCGAGTACCTCCAATAACGCTTCCTGTCCGGGTCAAATTCATTTTCATAATTGTAATATTCAGAACATCAATAATTATTACAAGTAAAAATACATTTGTTGTTATATTCAGCGTTTTATTTGCAATATTGTTTTACGTATTATAGTATGAGAGTAGATAAAGTAGTGTATGACACTGTACATAACTTGGTCTTATAACACTCGTGTGCTACTATAAAAAAACTCGCCTACGGCTCGTTTTTGTAAAACAAACTCATGTTATAAGAACCCTTATTATGCAACAGTATCATAATCTACTATAATGAGAGCTAAACAAAAAAACAAATATAAGCAAAAAGGTAAAATAGATGCGTTTGGAAAAACGTCCCGTTTGAGGGTGGCGAGTTAATTATTATTAATTTATTATTATTGTTTTAGTTTAGACTATTACAGATGTAGAATTTTTAATAATCTAAGTATACGAGTATAATCATAGGCATCTCAGTAAAAGAACGTCGGAATTCTGGAGCTTAGGCTAATGTTGATAACAGATTTAATCTACCTTTGTCTCTATCTCATCTCATATTACCAAATTACAAAACAGCAATAGATTTAATGTCACAGTTAACAAACGTTTCAGAAGCCTGCCATTACAGTTACAATGATGTTTCAGAATCCAGTGTGAAAAATTACACGTCCTTGGACGGGATTCGAACCTGTGTCTTCCGACAATCCGTGTCAGACGTCATGACCATACTGACACGGTAAATTTTGTTTAGTTTTATTTTTAAAAACCTTCACATATCAACGACATTAATACTAAACACGACATGGTTTCTGCTGATTTAAAACCTTAAACAAAAATTAAAAGCTCTAAAATTAAGAGTGTTGGCAAGAGACCAACCAATTAGCCAATGCCACCATTCGCGTGAATCTTAATCACTGTCGTATACTGAGCACACAATGTCGCCGTTGTATTAAAATGTGGTCACAGCATAATAAATCTTACGTTATACATAACAAAGTGTTTAACGGCTTGGGCGATTTGCCACTGCATTAATATTTGTTCATGTAATTAAACTGTGGAAGTGCTTGGCCAGAATTAATGGTAATTTTGGCGTGTGCTTGTGATCGTTCGCAAGTGCAGATTTTTGTGCGGCCTATTTTATAATAAAATCATCCTTTATAAGAAGGACTGTCTTTTTTGTCTTCTTGCAATCTCATTATATTTCGTAATGCTGTACTGCCCTTGCAATTATTATTGACTTAAAGAAGATGTTAGGAAAACATAAGCTTTTTTACGCCTGCCCATAATAGTAGCAGTGCAATTATAAAACGTAAATATAATTATATATTAACCATTAACGGATTCGGAATGTTTTCTTTAATTATAGTTTAATAGTTTTTAAGAGCATCAGAACTCTTTGTGAATGAGTTCGCACAGAGAAGTAATTCCACCATACCCTATTTCTACTGCGAAGCCTCGTGCTTCTACCGTCGTCTCCTAACAATATATTTTTTAATTATTTTTTTAAATTTATTAATGACATGTCTGTCTACGTTTGCGCAGCCAATTGGCGCGAATAGGCGAATATGAACTTTATTTCATTGAAGCTTCCTTCGATATTAGCATCGACCCGTATAAAGCTGCTCGAAAAGCGAACTCTTCGCTTATAACATGTAAATTAAAACAAACTAGATAAAAAATAGACATTAAAAATGGACTGTTGGCAGAAGTAAACTTAAAACTGAGCTCCAACCGACTTCCGAAAAAAGGAGGCGGTTCTCATGTCGACGCGTAAATTTTTTTTTACAGTTGCTCAAAAAGTGGCGTATTGCAGGGACGTATAGCGTTCGGGATGTGGGCTATTACATACTCGTGCTTTTTTTTTTACCTTTCCCGAACTCGTGCGTTCTCTTTCCCGCGTCCCGTTCAAAATAATGTCTATTAAAAAGAAAAACCAACCATGAAGGTTTTACTAAAAAAAATTAATAGAAGTTTTTATGATTCATGCAAATACGTATATTTCTAAAATGAAGCTACTAATTTTAATTAATACAAATTTTAAGGATTTAAATGTCATCAAATTAGATCAAGCGGTTTTTGAGTTACACTCCAATAACTGAAAAGTGTTTTGCCTATCTTGATGATATCGTAATTGACGGTGAACGAAAATCGATTCCGTAAGTACGAGTAGCAACGGTCACATAAAAAGGTGCAACAAAAATTATTATCAAAAAATAGAACCGACTTTTAAAAACTTCTAAAAAGTGTGAAATAACTTGTCGAAGTCGGTTGCATTTTTTGTTACAATTATTTTTCACACGTCACTAGCATTTCACTGACCCCTACCACAAGTTTTGCCTCTACCAAAAAACGCTCAACGCGGCTCAAGAAATTTTCACTTTAAACATAGACTGAATGCAATGTATATTTAGTTCACAGTACGATTCGAGATATGTGCCAACGAGTAAATGCTCTTAATACTACTAGTAAATCCGTCTCCTATTAATTGTGTAAGGAATTAATTATAACTATCAAAACTTGCCCATATTTGAATTTGAATTTGAATTCAAGACAAATGCGAGTGAACAGTTCAACAGTTTCTCAAGTGTGATAACCATTATCCGACCAGTTTGTTATATAGCGAATGTGTCGTAGAAACTAATCGGCGAAGTTTTGAAGGCCTTATAATATTTTACTGTCATTATTTGGGTCTTGGAAGCTTCCATAATAATATAAGTTCCTTTGTATTAGTTCTAAAGGGTTTAATACTATTTTAGGTTCAATTTGGTGTAGCAGTTAATAAGTCGTAGGTCAAAGCTATGTAAAACGTGTTACGTTTCTTCGTATCCATTTCTTTGTGTTACCTTATTATATCGGTATGTAAAACAGTGGAATTCAGTACAAACTATGTTGTATCTAGTATAACTGTGGCACTGATAACTAATTGAGCGAGCAAAGCGTCTCTGCTTTAATTGTCCAAATTGCCTTTCATCTGTCCGTGTGTGTGCTATGTTGTATGTAGGTCCGTCTTCCTGTACCTCCGTGCGATTCTCTAAGTGCAAACATCGTTGCATCTTTGACAACATCCGTGAAAAAAATGACGAGATGACAAGAAACGTTGGAAATACAACCTTATTTACAAGGGCGATATCTCATAAATTATTTGACATCGGTAAGCTCGTCGACGAATCATTACAGAATCGCACTGTCGCATTTTTACAACCAATCTTGCGAAACTTGGTATGCATGTTCTAATATTTAATAAAAAAAAATCCTAGGCGATTTTGAGGGGGAATGTTTGCTGCGGCGCTATTTACCGACCGATTTTGATAAAATTTGGTACGCACATGTTAGGTATACCTGACTTTAAAGAGGAATTTCGAATATGAGCATAATTGGTCAAGCGGTTTCCGAGATAATAGGTTGTGAAGTACTGCACAAAATTGGCGCTGGTAAGACTATGTGCTCTTTCGTCTATTGTTCGCAGAACTACTAGTAGTTTGTACGGTGGAGCGCGGTACGTTATTTAATAGCTTATCTAGACGATACGAATACATTTTCGCAAATTATTCATGCTGCGACTTTAGCAGCTTAGTGGCCGTAAACTTTGCGACTGTAGTGGACGGTTGTGTCGTCGTAAATCTGTGCAATCGCCGCGCGCCGTCAGGTGCGACATGCGACTGTGTCGTAGCGTCAAAAAGTTACG
The DNA here is from genome assembly GCA_917880725.1 of Selenia dentaria. Taxonomy (NCBI): domain Eukaryota; kingdom Metazoa; phylum Arthropoda; class Insecta; order Lepidoptera; family Geometridae; genus Selenia; species Selenia dentaria. The sequence continues at coordinate 6,545,713 of OU862882.1, read as the reverse complement.
CGCCTTTTATGTCAATAAAGAACATACGTTACATATTGAGCCCGCCGGGTTACAACATGTACCTTAGATTACCTATTTAATAACTAAATATTTAATAATTTATTAACTAGCTATGGTGGGGACCTTAGCTAGTTACTCAACCCTGAAGCAGTAGTGTGCAAACATTACTGTGTTTCCTACAGTATAAGTAGTAGTAAGGACAATGTTTCCAGTGAAAGTACAAATGAAATGAAACCCATTGCAGGTGTAGTTGTTCGAGTTCGGTTTAAAGAGTTTAATTCTCAACCAGAAATTAACATTTCACTTATGTGAGAAATTAATCTAAGGTACATATTGTAATGCTTTGACATTCGACGGATTTAGTAACTTAAATAAACTAGTACACGGTAAGTTACATAGGGGGAAAAAAAGAACCAATACAGATATTCCAATAGTCTACTTAGTTAGAGTTACATAGTACTCGTAGTATCACATATTTTGTCAGAAACAAGACTGAGATTCAAAATTTGAATTTAAAATTGAAACATTATACAGTGTCAATATGATTACATTAATAAAATATGTCCAATTTAAATAATGCTGCAAAATTAAAAACTAAAACAAAAATTTATAAAGTAAGATATTTACCAGGGCAAGAAATTTAACTTCTTTTATGATGAGTGTACCTTGCAGAGTTTTAAACTGTTGCAATTTAAAATTGTGAATGACACTGATATGGGCAAGTGTGACGCTTAACATCAGACGAGCGCCTTGTTCATCTAGTCACCAATCATATCTAACTATTTTTAAAAATATATTTTCAATCGGATGATAAAGTGAACTTTACAGAACCCACATACTCTCGAGTAGGTAAATAATTTCCTCATAGAGGTAACAATAGGCAACAATCTCGACACGTTTCAGTAACTACTGGTGTACCTGTGGTTTAACGACAGCGGAGGCTTTGTGCTCCGCTTGTTGCAGGGAATGCTATTACTGTTATATTGGTTCGTCTGATAGTTTGTTGTTTATTGGATATTGTTGTCTTGTCGATGGGTTTCCCTTCAGGCACGTGTTTGGTTTCTTTTCATAAGTGGACTAGTGTGACATTTGGGTTAAAATTATTCAGGTACACATATTTTACAGTTGCATTGAGAGTTTTGTTCAAGTATTCAGTGTCAAGTAACTGTTACATGAATAAATCAGCCGTGCGATTCTCTAATGATTCGTCGATGTGCTCGTCGACGAGCTCACTGATGTCAAATACTTTATGAGATATCACCCTTGTACATAAGGTTGTTTTTCCAACGTTTCTTGTCATCTCGTCATTTGTTTCACGGATGTTATCAAAGATGCAACGATGTTTGCTCTTAGAGAATCGCACGCACAAAATAAATTATATTTATGTCTTTCAAGTAACTAGAGTTTTCATTTTACGTTTCATAAAGTAGGAAATATCCTGTGTAGAGTAGGTCCAATACACGTACGTCTACCTCTTGGTAACTGAGCTTGCAGCGAACACTAAATTTCTCTCACCGTATATCAAAGTTATTGTATATGTATACACATAGAGCGTATGTAGAGCACAGTAGAGTCTCTCTTGAGAGAGGAATTTTGGCGTAAAAAATTTAAACGTCGTTTGGGATGTTCGTATTTATATGGTATAAGGTTTTCATGGTCCTTTAGAAACTGTCATCCTCAGCATAAGCTATCATCATACCGAATTTTATCCAAAACCGTTGAGTAGTCTCAGTGTATAAAAAGTCAACTCACTCATTATACTTGGCAATAGAAATAAAAAAAACAATTTCGGGGTAACCAGCACAGTACTTTGCAACGCAAAACTACAGTTCTAAGCTCTCCGTAGCACTGCATTTGTTATGGGCAAACGTAATGCTTTCCAACAGACGCATGACGTAGGCCATAGTAAAGTTTATCTTTAAAAAGGAATTATGGCGTGAAGCTTATGTTGTCTCCTTATTACATAAAAAAGCGTAAAAGCTTCTAAAATTCCTGTACATTTCGCAATTTAGTCAGAACTTCCCACTGTTTACAGCCTTGCAGGTGTAATAATAAAATGCCTGACCTTTTGTGATCGCCTGTTGCAGCGAGCTCTCTCCCAGTATATCAAAGTTATCTACCCGTAGAGCGTATGTAGAGTCCTGTAGAGTTTCTCTATAGAGAGCAATTCTGGCGCGAACAATTTAGACGGTCGCTCGGGAGCTCTACCATCCATATTCTGGACCTTACCTCATGTGAGATAGTTTGGACCGTGAGTGCATTTGTTATATGCATATAAATTGAAGAACTACGAAAATTGCTTTCAAATCATTTTATGAAATTGAAATATTTTCTTTGCGCTACAGTAGATACCAATACCTACTGTAGCGCAAAGAAAATATTTTCTTTGACGAGTGCTAGAATTAATTTGTAAGCACTAAGCCCCCGTGTAAAATTTTCATTGATTATGACTGCATTTAGTATAAAAAGGTTAAATGTTCAAAATTCCTTCGTAAATAAATCTCATATTCTTTGTTATATTTTATGGATATGTAGGTAACCTTTCAACGAGGTTCTCTTGAGAAAGCGACTGTGGCCTTAAGGCGCTGTCAGCTCAGTGTTTGGCTACGTTCAATTTCCTTTACTTTAAATCAAGCAAATGCATGGCGTACAAGTACAATTTGAAAAATTTAATACCGACTTCCATTCTATTCAGTTGTTGGACTGTATCTCAAAAACTACTGGACCAAATTTGATGAAACTTGAATGGGAAGCACCAGCTTTCAAACAAAAAAAGAATTTTGTGAATCGGTTTTCTCAGTCGAAAGTTATGAGGTAAAAACATAAAAAAAATACAGTCGAATTGAGTACCTCCTCCTTTTTTCGGAAGTCGGTAGAAAAAAGAACAAAATTCATAAAAAAATAATGTGCACACTTAAATAAAACAAACCGTCAATGTAGGTATATTAAAAATTCCTATTTTATGATAGTGAGGGGCCAACATATTGACTTAAACTTTTGATTTCATAATCTTAATTTACTGCGGCTTACGACTAGACGACTGTGCCACAGGACCAGTTTTTCAACTCTTCATCTGTTTCATTACATTTAGATCGAATTAGTAAGAAAAATCCATTTTTACATGAAGCTTAGGGATAACGTCTTCAGTGAACAGGTATCTTCTAGACAATCTTGCTCCATCTTTGGCCACATTATCCTTTCTATTAGTTGAGATCGTGTGTCTAACGTAGGTCTCTAAACTGTGATGGAAATAATGATAAGTATTGACTATTTACGAAGTAGCTACACATCGCCCGCCTAAAGAAAAACACGTAGCATTACAATGTAAGCTAATCCATGAAATTCAGAGTTCTTTGATCTTCGTCAAATATCAACGTAAAGACAAAACAAGAAAACAAGCGAATAGTTTAATGAACCTATTACGTACGTACATAATTAGCCCGCACAATAAAGCGCACAAAATTCGCAATTTTTAAGGATTTTATGTATCCAGTGACATTCGCGCCTGCAATAAAACCTAATGACGTATCATTTATCAAAATCAGTAGAACCGTAGAGTAGTGACGAGCGGATATAGGAACCTTTTTTGGCTTCGCCGCAGTTATGTTAAAATATGCTGCTCTGAAAAGTCCTACTTATCCTACTAATATTATAAACGCGAAAATTTGTAAGTATGGATGTATGGATGTGTGGATCTTTGTTACTCATTAACGCACAAACGGCTGGGGCAATTTTGATGAATTTTGGTATGGAGGTAGATGAGGCACTTTTTTAACACATATGATACTTTACATCATCATAATCATTATCCATCACCGCTCGGGTGAAAAAGCGTAATATGCTTGGTCACAGTATAGACAAAATAATAAGATCTCCGCCTACGTCAAGATCGTAATGATGACAGTTCTGTCAAAGTTTGTGTCAGTTTCTGATAGCTCAGTCAAAAGCCAAGTCAATTTGACAGCTCGATACACTAGACGTGTTCGGCGGCCGTCAAGGGAGATGAAATGTATTGACAGTTTTTTCCATGGTGATTAATTTTCTTTTATTATTATTTTTTACTGATTGATATACTAAGTATTTAAATGTACTCAAATAATACTATTATAGCAATTGCGTTTGACCATGTACATATTTTTTTAAGCTTTGGTATATATAAAGATGGAATTTTTCTCTCTATAAATTTCAATGTTTGAGATCGCTAAAGCAGGCGTTAGTGCTTTAAAAAGTAATACTATAAAAATTACAAGGGCTGCGATGTCAATACGAAAGTTTAAGTTTCTAAATAATGCTTCTTTCGGTTGGATGGTACTGTTAACTGTACAATAGATGTCGCTCCGTCCCCGCAAGACAGTTAGTCAAATAGAGAGTTAAAATTCGATGCTCGGTCCCGAATCTCGGTAGCCTAGTTGGTCAATGGCGTCTGACACGGAGAGTTTGAAGACGCGGGTTCGAATCCCGTCCGAGGACGGAATTTTTCTCTCTATAAATTTCAATGTATATAAAGATAGATATGCCCTTATACGAGTACTACTAATAAGCTACTCGAAGTACTAATCCTGCGCAGACGTATTTGCGGGCACCAGCTAGTAGGTTATATTTCCCACACTAACCACTTTTCGAAGAACATGGGAACATTAAATATACGAGTACCAATAACTCATGCATATAGGACGCGTACACTTAATGTTCTGTTCGCGAAATGTAAACATAAGGAGCGTTAAGCTTCAATGTAGACTAAACCACAGATTTGTTACTAGTTACCAGTCTATTTTCATTAAACGGGAAATTATATTGCGTCAACGTGTATCCTTGGATTTTCGCGTTTTACTAGCTAAGGCGCACGGTTACACACGCGCGGAAATGAAAATCTCACAGATCAGTTTTCCAGGATAAGAAGTTTCATCTTCTTTGGCTTTTCAACGTTAGAAGACGTTACTCAGTGTCAAGATTAGGTTAGGGTTTTATAACGGACGGCACGGGACGGGAAGTTTTAGAAATATCGTTTGATTCAAAATGTAAATGAAAGAGCATATGTGATATGTCACGCAGACAAGGACGGGACGGAAACGTGGCACTCACCTCACTCTCCTACCCGTTCACGTCCCGTCCGAGGTTTTATCTCGTTACGAATGCAGTGGCCTTTATCAAAATTCAAAATCACAGTGTTTCTAATGATACCGTTTCATAACAACTTCAAAGAGTTCTGCTCAGCAACACACATCGCTCTTTACCCGTCTTCATCTGGTAGAGGTCTCATGCTATATGCAGTTTCTTTCAAACACGTAATAAACGTACAAAAAATTACGTCCCTTTCCTGTAAGGGTAGGCAGAGCCTGTTTCACTTCATCCACATTCATCAATCTTTTCATACATAAGCGTCGGTTTAGGGTATTATTGATTTGGCTCTTCTTCAGATCACGACGTCATCAATCTGATTTAGGAAGCTTCACCTAAGCCTTCCTTTTCCATGGAATATTCACTTGACCTATACTAAGTTAAGTTAATCTTCTACTATTCATTCTTTGTACATGGCCAAACCACCTTTATTGATTTTAGTCACTACATCTTCGTTCATACCACAACGTTCCCATATCGCGCTATTGCTATCCTGTCACTCAGTTTAACTCCAATCATACTTTTCAAAGCTTTCATCTTTATGTATTTATTCTGCTTTCATGTTCTAGCTGCTATACCCAACTTTCACCACCAAACATTGTTGGAACCAAAACTCATCTATGCACAGCCAGACGCGCCTACACCTTTTGGACACCTGGAATTTTCATGCAACGCTGAGTTCACCATGTTCCCAGCATTCGTTCTCCTTTCTTTATCGCTTTCACACTTTCCATCTATTGTAAACAAAGTTCCCAAACATACAAACTCTTTCACTTGTTCTCTTTTTTCATCTACAATCCAATAATGCAATCAATCACACTACCATTTTTTTCATCGTTAAACACCAGTGTAATTTATTGAAAATAATCAAAACTTATTCTTTTTGTTTCAGGTAAGGGTAACCTATTTGCAATCTTACTACGTTGCTTCTCTGAAATCGAGGTAAAGTAACAAATTGATTAAAGGATATCTGGGCTTGGTCTTCAGTTGTAATCGTGTTTGCAACTGTAGACCAACCAATAGAAAAATCAGTAGGTATAGGCTTCGAGCCACTCAGCCCAAATATCGAAGGATTTTATGGAAACCATGACCAAGAAATTACTATAGAAACTATTTATTGTTTTTAGAGTTCCGTACCTCAAATATACAAAGAAACACTTGAAGGATCACTTTGCTGTCCATCTGTCTGTCTCTTTTTCTTAAAAACGCGTAGATGCATCAAGTTGAAATTTATTACCCAATACTCGGCTGTATGGTTTCTTACTGCTGTGAAAGAATCAAATTTGTAAGCAACCGCGATCAAAAGATATGTTCGTCTATGACGCATATTTTCGCATATTTTTCGATTTCACAAGAGAAATAAAACCTATAGGTACTTTCTGTTAACCTAGAAGACAAAATGAAAGACCATGAAATTTTTCAAGCAGCAATGTCTTACAGCACATGTAAGTTGTTGTTGTTGTTGTATTGTTTTTTGTAATTTCTGTATTTTGTTGGCGTCAGTGTACTTGTTTGTAAAGGTACATGCACGTGTCGAACGGCAAATATAAGTTTGTCCATTGTTGTTCTAACTCAAAAAACAGTTTGGTGGTCTTTTAGTTAGAACAACAATGTTAGATTATTATAAAACTATTAAAATAAATATTAAGTGACACATTCGCTAGAAAAATGCTTATAGAGATATAGTGTGCACTACCCTTCCTCCCGCACAAAATGCAAATAGGAAGTATACAGAAAAAGCAACACACAAAACAACCGAAACAACTAAAAACGATTTGGCACGTGTTTCGCCTCTACACGAGGCGTGCTCAGGACGATGTTGACTCGGCAAGCGCTAGACCGACAGCCTGTTGACTGTAGAAGTACAGAAGAAGAAGTGTCACTAAATATTTCTTTCAATTTGTATTTCCGCAATGTAATGCCAGAATCAATTTATCATATAAGATTATTCCTAATATACGAAACCCTCGGAGCGCGAGTTCAACTCGCACTTGATCGCTTTTTTGTACTATGGAAAATGCTCTGTTGCTGGGCGGCACGGCGGATAAATTAGTTTCTTCACTTTGGAGCGTGGTCAACTAGTGGACAAAGCGACAGGCACGGTGAACAGGAAATTATATCTCTCTTCTTTAGTGCTTTAATATTATATATAGCAAAATAAAATGCCTACATTGATAAATCTAGAATTGCTCGTTCAAAATAAAATACTGAGTTTTTGCACTGAGCCGGTTAATGTTATTTATTACACTCAAGTCGTTTCCCATTACATCTGATGGATATTAACGGTAATATATTGGGCAATAAAATGTAATTTTTTTAATATATTAGATACATGTGATAATACATTTATATATAACCGTACATATGCCATTAACCTGTTCAGGTTTGATGGGTTAAGGATCCGCTATAAGTAATAATAGAATTTACGTGAAATTATACCTGCAGAATTATATCGGTCATTTATTTTTATTAAAAAGTTTAAGATATTGGCAAATGGAATACATTTTATAAAAAAAAAATTATATATGATAATTTTATTTATTAGTTAAATTGCGCTCTATAGCGGATACTTACACTTTTTCGATGTAATCAAGTGAGATGAGCAAGTGGTTAGCTTAATGGTATGTCGTTCGCTTGCCCGTAACAGTTGCAGTGATATTGAGGAATGTTTTTGAGTCTCTCTTGCCCAATAATTTCACTTACTACAGTTCCCTTCACACCCTACCACAGTAACGTTTGCGCACTATTGCTTCGTGGCAGAATATCTAGCAATGCGGTGGTACCGACCAAAACGGCGTCTTGCACAAGGCCTATCTAGGCCGGGTTTTCTGGCCGTTAACGAACCGCATTCCGATATTCCAGGGGCTATTCTAATCCGTGGATACAGTAGGTACTTTAGTTGTGAAGGTTAGGTATTAGCATGGCTATGTAGTAGAATTCGTAGCTACTGCATACTATAACGAACTTCTCAAGTGGCTCCGTAAATCTTTACAAATATTACGACTTTCATTTAATGCAGATAAAAAGAGCTTAACGAACACTACGTACATAAGTTCTTTCGCAAATACCTCTTATTGGATTAGGAGAACCTTTTTAGTTGATCGGAAAATGCAGTGAAAAGTTGCAAGGTAGTTTGAATTTGTTTGCTCTCGAATAACCGGATTGGGGTTTAATGGAAGTGATTTTATAATGGTTTTATTTTGTCCACGCTGTTATAGTTCAGGGAATTTGTGCAATGGCCGTGTTTGCGGTTAAGTTGAGAACTCACTTAATTTTTAACTATTTAAAACCGAACATTGTGACCGTATTCATTGTTGGTTTGTATTTTTTTGTTGTTTTTGTTTAGTAACAACGAATATTTATTTAACTATTTACCTACACTTGACCCAAGAACACCACTTTTGATCTTCGTCCATCGTTCATTGCTTTCTTTGTTTTGAAGCGATGGTAAACAGCTACGAGATGGTAAAAGACGGCGATGCTGTCGCTCGACCCGGTTCGAAACCTACTTCAGGCTTGAGCTATCGTTGAATGTAACATTTTTTTTGTTTAGTAACAAATTTATGGGGTTCAGCGGCTGATATAGAGACCATATTTATCCTACAGAAACGTGCTATTCGAGCTATATACGAAATGGGTCCTCGTGAATCTTTGAGAGAATTATATAAAGAAATCAATATATTAACGTTGCCTTCCTTATATGTTTTTGAAAATATAATGTATGTTTGTAAAAATTTACATAAATATAAGTTATATAGTGATCACCACACTTTTAATACTAGAAATACAAATAGGATTGCTGTACCTAGTTGTAGACTTGCGAAGACTAATAAGTCATTCCTAGGAACTTGTGTGCGTTTTAACGATAAAATCCCAAAACACATAACTGAGCTCACAGAGGGCAAATTCAAGTTGACTGTAAAAAACGTTTTAATAAAAAAGCTTAATATAAAGATCGACATTATATAGAAGATAAAGATGCTTGGAATACTCCACTTCTGGCAAGCTGTCATTCTGCCACCCATAAAATGTAATATAAGGTCCTTACATATGAAATTGGCGTTTTTCGTACTGGCCACTTTAATCACGAATTTCTCCTCTTTGGTAAGGAATTCCAAATTCAAATTTGTACAGCTATAGACTCATGTATTTGTGCTTCGATGATCGTCATTCATTTGTTTTTTTTCTTCTGTTTTTTTCTGTTTGCGTCACTCATTTTACAAAATGGAAAACTTAAAATATCGCATTATTTACGAGTACGAGTTCCGCCGTGGCACTAGTGCTGCGGAAACAACTCGAAGGGTGAATGATGTGTATGGCGGTCGTGTTGCAAAAGAAAACACAGTTCGTTTTTGGTTCCAACGTTTTCGTTCTGGAAATTTCGACCTGCAGAACAAGCCCCGTGGACGGCCTGAGACTTAAGTTGATAATGAAGAGTTGAGGGCTATTGTGGAAGCGGATCCATCGCAAACCACGTCCGAGTTAGCTGCAGGCTTCGATGTTAGTGATAAAACTGTTTTAATTCACTTGAAGCAAATCGGGAAGATTAAAAAGCTTGAAAGGTGGGTACCTCACGAATTGACTGAAGCAAATCGGCAAACGCGCGTCGACTGCTGCGTTACATTACTAAACCGGCACAATAATGAAGGTATTTTAAACCGAATCCTGTGAAACCTGTGATGAAAAATGGGTTCTTTACGATAATCGGAAGCGCTCAGCGCAATGGTTGGATCCTGGCCAGCCAGCCAAATCCTGCCCCATGCGAAAATTAACCCCAAAAAAGTTACTTGTAAGCGTTTGGTGGACTAGTGCCGGTATTGTTCATTACAGTTTTCTCAAATCTGGCCAGACTATTACGGCTGATGTCTATTGTCAGCAATTGCAAACCATGATGGAAAAGCTAGCGGCTAAACAACCTAGGTTGGGCAATCGCTCCACGCCACTGCTGCTTCACGACAACGCTAGACCACACACTGCGCAACAGACGGCTACTAAATTAGAAGAGCTTCAATTGGAAAGTCTAAGACATCCTCCGTACTCCCCGGACCTTGCTCCAACAGATTACCATTTTTTTCGAAATTTGGTTAACTTCTTGCAAGGGAAAAAATTCAACTCCGATGGGGCAGTCCAAATCGCCTTCAAAGATTTTATTGTACCCGTCCGACTGGTTTTTTTAGTAAAGGGATCAATGAACTACCTATAAGATGGCAAAAGTGCATAGAAAATAATGGTTCATACTTTGATTAATTAAATATATTATATTAAAAAATATTCGACTTTTTGTTCCTCCCATACAAAACGCCAATTTCATATGTAAGGACCTAATATTAGTAGTACTTAAGTAGAAACATTGTAAAAACCTATATAAAGGAATGGCCCCGAGTTTCTTGCCGCTTCTTCTCGGTGGGCTCTATATATTTTGGAACACGGCCGTAGAGTCTTTAAAGTACATTATAATGAAAAGTTCACATTCATAAGTTCGTCTTTGATGCCTAAATTGAGTAAATGATTTTGACTTTGACTTTGACATTGTGAGGAAATGCAAAATATGGTATAGCACGCTCTAGTCTCCGCCTGGCAATAGCTATCTATCCTTAAGATTGAATAACCTGTCATAAAATACCATTATGGTATCTTTCGGCAGCTGTCCTTAAGAGCAAGTCCCTAATGATTTCTCAGGCTTTCGCGATTATTGTACATTGTAATGAAACAACTTTAAAAGTTAAAAAAAAACAACAAGATTAATTCGAGTATATTTTATATTATTTTTACCCCGACGTTTCGAACACTTTTCACTAAACATTATTAGCATAAAATAGGTACAATTTAATCCGTTTCATTATCATCATAATCAGCCCATGCTCCCACTGCTGGGACTCGAGCTTTCCTCTCAGATAGAGGTCATAAACCACTACGCGGGCCCAGTGCAGCTTGTTGAATATAAGCTAGTGGCGAACCCATGTCGAAGTTTTCAGGCCGCCCGATGGTCTTCGGCATAGCCTATACAACGTCTGTTGTTCTAAGACAAACAACTAGGGCCGATGGCTTACCGTGCCTTCCGAATCACGAAAGCACTCAGTTGAATATTGCTACTAAAGGTCACCCATCCTACTCCTGACCGCAGCAAGCTTAACTTTGTTGATCGGTTCAGATCGCCAAATCAAGCTTCGCTGCGAGCGCATAATCCGTTTAAAATTTAATTTCAAAGCTAATAAAAAAAAGTAATCGAAATATACTGAACATGCTAATAGTCAATATCTATGTGACATTAAAAAAATGGATCTAGTGTCAAGCTCCAGAAAGGAAATCCGGGAATAAGTTTGTATGAAGAAGACGCAAAATAAGTATACCAACTATACATTAATATGTCTCCCATAGTTTCTTTTTAACTCCTCACGGAGAGAAATGTTATCCAGCTTAATCTAAAAAGCATAATCACAGTTTTATATGTGCAATATATTGTAACATGATCCACTTCTGTCGTCCCGTGCATCTTCGATAAATAAATTAAACTCCTACCCACTTCAAGTATTTACTTTATGAACACTTAAACCTTTAAAAGTACCCCGTTATATACGCCATTTTATTTTTACGATGTAAATCTGATAATCTGTACCAGTACTAACGGCGGTCAACGTTTTACTATAGTAGTTTTTATCAGCTATAATAACCACTCCGTAACGGTTTTATATGATCATATGATCTAGTTTTATGACAACCATTGAAAGGCTTTGTGAAACTTTGTACTCGCAGGTTCTTTGTATGTACGAAGTGTTGCATGCTTACTTAAAAGGTGGTGAAATAAGAGTAACATCAAAGTCAAAGTCAAAATCATTTATTCAATTTAGGCATCAAAGACGCACTTATGAACGTCAATTTTTCATTATAATGTACTTAAAGACTACCGCCGCGTTCCAAAATATATAGAGCCTACCGAGAAGAAGCGGCAAGAAACTCGGGGCCATTCTTTTTATATACTTAGATGTTTTTACAATGTTTTTACTTAGGTACTACAAATATTAGCTCCAGTGTGTTGCCTTACAAAAGAGAACATAATAATGGTATCAGTAGGGCAAGACACGCTACACTTTGACATCTTAGTACACGAGTAGATTGATCCTGGAGTGATCAGTCCCAAGCTGTTTTATCCTCCAAGTAATCTGAAATTTTGTAATAACCTTTTTGACAGAGTTTAGTTTTAATAGTAATTTTAAACTTATTAATAGGCAAATCTCGGATAACATTGGGAACTTTATTATAGAATCGTCACTAACGGTATTATTATGGTCAGGCGTATTACTTAAAAGTAAAACTTGCTGTAAGAACCTTTCTTTTTTTTTTTGAGGGGGAGAAATGCTGTCCACTTCCCTTCCGTTACGGGGGTTGACGGAAGGGGGTATGTGGGGCTCAGACCCACTAAAACCCCCCCGTGAGCAGTCCTCCGCCAGATGGGTGAGATAGGGTTGCGCTGGCATTCACCATCTCCTTGCTGTAAGAACCTTTTTTTGAGGGGGGTAAATGCTGTCCACTTCCCTTCCGCTACGGGGGTAGACGGAAGGGGGTATGTGGGGCTCAGACCCACTAAAACCCCCCGTGAGCAGTCCTCCGCCAGATGGTGCGAGATTGGGTTGCGCTGGCATTCACAATCTCGCCCCAGCGGTAGGCCCGGATTGATCTTAACCGAGCCTCAGCGCCTGTGAAGGGGTGCCCTTGCTCACCAAGGGCACTCCTCAGACGTGTGGGGTCGTGCAAGCCGACGAAGAGTCCCCCGACTCTTCACCAGTGACCCCACTACGGAGGAGGGAGGAGGCGAGCAAACTGCCTCCTCCGTACCCCCGTTCGTCTGCGCCGGAGTGGGTCAGCTCGAACGTCATTCTCCCTAACCCGCTCCGCGGCCTCCTTCTGCGCTATCACTGCTTCGCAGAAGGTGGCCACCGCCTGCCACGATCTCTCGCTGCCGAGCATCGAGTTAACCACGCTCGGCAGCGAGAGATCTCCGCCGATTATCGCTGAGAGTGTGTGCCGCTGCGGGCCCCATGCAGCACACACTTCCAGCGTATGGAGCGCCGTATCCTCCGGCGCCCCGCATTCGTGACAGGCTGGGGTCGCCTCCCGCCTTGCGATTTGGTGCACGTACTTTCCGAAACATTGCTGTAAGAACCTACGATATCTGTGCTCAACATGGCATTTTAAGGCGCGGTCGTATCCTGATAATAGTAAAAAGCAGAATCTTTAAACATCGAGTGTAACGAAACAGTTCGATAATAATCTATGAAAAAAAAACTTAGGTTGGAAAAGGAACAGGCAAAGAGTAATAACCGAATAGAATTCATAAATATTACTCGCTCTCTGCAGAAAAAAATCCTAAATAGGTGGTAAAAATAAACTTTCACGTCCAAACTCTCAGAGTTTTCAGCGATAACACTATATTATTTTTTAGGTAATACATAGCCAACATATAGTACTAAAGTAGTAACCAGCAGTTTTTTTAATTGGGTTAGTATATATCGAAAGATATAAAGAAAACGTACAAAATTAACGCATTTTCGCATTACATCGTCCAATCTAACAAGCGATTTTCAACCTTACGTAAAGCATCGTAAATTATTTTCAAATTGGGGTTGGACCGCGTCTTAATATTAAAAAATCTAAATGTCGGAGAAACGAGCTTGAGGCTACTACTAAACGCAAGCGTGACGTCATCGCGAGTCATGCTTGGATGCGACCGTTAGACGGACAGGCAGTAAAACGTAGTGATTATATTCTCTTTGAGGCAGTCTACCTTTAGCATCTATACTAGTTTGTGCAGTCTACGAATGGAGCTTGCGCCGAGTGGACGTGTCTGTTCAATAGTGTCTAGCTGATACAATATTGTAACTCTATATAATAAACGTCAGTGAACCGATTGTGAAGTGTTTAATGCTTGAGGTTACCCATGTCGGAACCCGATGAAAGTACATACCCACAGAGTCCTGATAAACATCTCGCCGCGACATATATTTATATTTAGAATGTAATTTTAATTGTACTAAATTAATTTTAGTAACATACAGATAACAAAATATACTAATTGTAAATACTACACCCAGTCAGTCTTATAAAAATTAACAGTAACGTCCCGCTTTTCACTTTTACTTGTGCCATTTCAAGTATCAACTTGCACCAGCAAAACGTTGCAAATTATCGCCACGTTTATTACTTCTGGGACCCTTGACGTAATAATTTCGACATTCCGAGTTAACTGAAAAATCGCAGGCAAATGCTCAATTTCAAGCATTAGCGACTCAATGGACAGAAAACTAGTGTCATCGTGCACTATGTCAGTAGGACCACATTTGATTCCAAGTGCCTGACGTGGTTACCCTGGAGAAAGACCACAATTAGGACAGTTCAAGTCTTATTTATTATTTATATGTTAAGGAAACCTACAGCTAAAGACCTACTTGGTTGGGTGGCAGACTGCTAGTGGTATTCTCAACGTGTTCAGAGAGCATGTTAACATGTTAACACACATACTTTCACACATTCCCTATCCTTCTCAACACCCTTACGACAACTACAATTTAATATACGACTGTAGTTAATAGTTACATTTATATAATGTAAATCCGTTATTGGCTTTAAGTTAAGTTGCCTGATACTGTTTTGTTTATTTAAGGGCTGTGGATTTTGTACAATAAATAAAATAAAAAATGTTAATGCTACTTTTCAGTTGTTATCTTATGATCATTGTGATTTCAAATACATTCACTGAGCTGTCCGCTAAGACGCACTGTGTACCTAGCACGAATAACTGCGTAAGTGTAACGTAACGTGTCGTTCACATGAAACAATACAAACTGTTATGTATCTAGGGCAACTGTGACACATACAACTCATGGTTTGTGCGCCGAAGCGTGACACGTTGACGTTTGTGATACGAGTACGAACACTTTTTCTCAAGTTGTTTGTGCTACGATCTCAGAGCCCTCGTGGTGGATTACTTCTCTAGATTAACTTGTACTCCTCTCTCGCTTTTAGAAATGTCCAGATCTTGGTAAGGTATTTTGTTATTTTTAAGTGCATGCATTGTATAATTAAATGTAATAACAATTCGACCTTAGTTAAAGGCCTCATGTAATCTTCGACCAAAGTTTTGGGTCGTACAGTGAACGAAGACCTTTGGAAGTTTTCTTTACCAAGCTAAAGCTTTTAGCTAAAAGTTTTCTCGGAAGTATTTATAGAAAATTGAAATCATTTTGTTTCCGGAAGCGTTTAAAAGTATATTTTTGCCTGTTACCTTTCAAATTACGAGTGTCATGTGGCCAATATAGATAATCCTGGATTGTATTGTGACGTTATTATATAAGTGAAAGTACGTGGAAAAACTACGCATTTGTTAACGTCGTTGCTATCAGTTTTAGTTGTGCTTGAATTAAACTTTACTACTTCTTGAGGTCGCTATAATTTGGCTGCCTGTACAATCGAAGATGAGTTTTTTGAACTGTTTATAGCTAATAATAAGGCTACATTTTGGAGCTCACCTGGTAGAATTTTATAGAATGAAATTGGCTATATTTTAAGAAAGCAGACCTGGGTTACATTATCCAGTGAATCTACCATATTTATCATCATCATCATCTCAGCCGTAGGACTTCCACTGCTGAACATAGCCCCCCCCATATTTTTCCAAAAGGACCGGTTGGAAGCGGCCTGCATCCAACGTCGTCCTGCGACCTTCATCAGGTCGTCTGTCCACCGTGTCGGTGGACGACCTACGCTGCGCTTGCCGATCCGTGGTCTCCAATCCATAACTTTTCGGCCCCATCGGCCATCTGTTCTGCGTGCTATGTGCCCTGCCCACTGCCACTTCAACTGGCTATCTTCTGAGCTATGTCGTTGACTTTCGTTCTTCTACGGATCTCCTCATTTCTGATTCGATCACGTAGAGAAACCCCGAGCATAGCCCTCTCCATAGCTCGTTGTCATGTTTATATAACATGATATTATATTTTATTATCAAACGAATCAAATCATTTCTCAATATCTCCCTTGACGTTTGTCCAAAGATATTTTTTAAATTATTTTTGTAGATGTAAATGACTCAATTTGATTGAGCTCTGCAACTCTTATAACCTTCTATCTCAGCGGAAAACATAAAGAGAAAATATGCACTTGCAAGAACCCAGAGTAGTGACGCAACTGGATAAATTCAGTGTTCACTCATCCAATCGAAATCCAATAAACCAATCGATCCGTAATTAGCTTTATCTGGTCCGTGTATTTTTAAACGCATCAGAAGCGAGATCAAAAGAGCCGATCGTGCCAAACGTACAGGCATCACAACAAATTACCTAAATATACATGTAAACGCAAATAACGCGAATTGAACGCAATTACGATTTTACTTAATGATTTGTATATCGGCTCTGTTTGATGTTCAGTATATTATATGAAGTCGTGTTGTTGAATATATTATGTTAGCATATATGTATATTAGAACTTGACTCCACTTGTTGCTGCGTATTACGCGCATAAAGGGGTTTCCAATTACCATTTAGGGAATCCCTACACCACTCTGGTCCCTGTGTGGTGCTATCAGTGTATAATATAACTAGGTGGTAGGACTGGTAGGATTTCTAAAAATACGTTTGCACATTCATACACCCGCGCTTGGATTCCCGGTGTCGCTAAAGGCATATACATAAGCACATCGCACCGCAGGGATTGAACCTGGGACCACTCTCTTCGAAAGCAGGCTACCAACTGATCTAACGGAGTCGTAACAATAAAACTCTAAATACTAACATGAAACGATGTACCTATATGGTTTCAATATAGGTATTTTTTGTATTTGTTTTCAATTTAAGTATTTTATGTCTATTTTTAATTCGATAGAGTTTGTTTTGTAGGTAAATAGCGTGAAGTGTAACGGTTTCCCAGGACAAAAGCTGTTTGAATATGGAACCAACCAAATAAAAAATAAGGAATATGTTCAGTGAATAGAGTTATTCAGTGTAGGTATGACAAAATGTCGATGTCTGTTCTAGGACACGACACCCTTGTTCGAGGGCGCTATAATGTAATTTGGGTAGTTTTATGGGGTTTATGTACAAGACCACGGGATCCTTTTATACGCTTTTCGTCTATGTGTCTATATTTCTTCCTGCCGGCGATTCTCTAATGATTCGTCGATGTGCTCGTCGACGAGCTCACCGATGTCAAATAGTTTATGAGATATCACCCTTGTAAATATGGTTGTTTTTCCAACGTTTCCTGTGATCTCTTCATATGTTTCACGGATGTTGTCAAAGATGTAACGATGTTTGCTCTTATAGAATCGCACGGCTGTCCTTATTTTAAAGCGATGTCTCATTTGAAACATATTAGTGACATAAAATGTTCTCAGACTATTTATTGTTTTATGGTGTATACCCAAACAGTGGGTAAAAATTTAAATAACTCAGAGTGGTTCAGATACAAGAAATGTTTCTTCTTCTTCTTCTTCTTCTTATGTGGCAAGAAATGTTTTAACGTGTTTGTATTTTGTCTAACGTATGAACGGTTATATACAGGGTTTTGGTGGAATTATATAGAGTTTTCCGGTGCCGATGCAGGGCAGCAAGATAACCATTTTAATCCTTCCTATACCGTGATAATTAAAAAAAAAAGATTTATTAATGAAACTGACGTATATGTACGTCTCTGGGACGCAAAGGGTTAAACCAAAAATGCCATAGTGAAAATTGTCATGGTTATAAAGTTAAATTTAAAAAAATAAATATTAGTTTTAATAAAATAAACATCTTGTCAGTTCATTTTTATTAATTAGTAATATTTAAAAAAGTAATGAACCAAGTTATTTTAGCTATCTGAGCCACAGTAGCTAGTTCATTTTATAAACGATATGTAAAGTTCACAGCTTTTAATAAAAAAATATTTGATTTGTTTAATCTAAGTTTTGTTTATGATTGCCTGTTCAATAACTGTAGCTTATTGTAATGAAATACTGTGTTGTTATGACTAATCAGCAACTAAAACAAAAGTAATTAATGAACTAACTGGTATATTTATCTAACTTCAAAAAAGAGGTCCTTTATTAGTCTGATTTTTTGATTATAGAGCTAAACGAAAAAAAAAACGTATTAAAAGTAAAAACTTTTTAGAAACCCTTGCTACTAACGAATTGATTGTCATTCACCGTCAATTAGGATATCATCAAACACTTTTGAGTATATTGGAGATTAGTGCAGCTCAAAAACTATTAGACTAAGTTTGTTAAAATTTAAAGGGTTCCCTTCCTCAAGAGCAATAGAGGAGAATCGGCCCACAAATGAGGTAGAAATCGAAGAACATGCATAAAAATACATACAGTCGAACATAAAACCTCCTTCTACTTTGAAGTCGGTTAAAAAGAGAAGTAAATGACTATTATATATACTAAATATTAGTAAAGTTTGAGTTTATCCATGTTGATATTCAGCAAGGATGTAGATGGTGGCATACTTGACATTATAATGTTAATTATAACCAGTAATGACTAATTAATTCCGTGAGGTTGGAGTCAAGTATCCTTTTCTCTGTCGTGAATCCTAAAAGGCAGGGAAACTATACTCATTAGGTAGACGTAAATTCTGTTCTCTGTAGAAAGGTTCTTCGAGTGGCGACCACGTACCGGAAGACGATATGTAGACCGGCCCCCCGCTAGATGGACCGACGACCTCGTCAAAACCGCGGGGAATCGCTGGATGCAGGAAGCGAGTAGCCGGTCCAAGTGGCTTTCTATGGGCAAGGCCTATGTTCAGTAGTGGACGCTTTCCGGCTGATAGTGATGATGATGACAATTCTGTTAAAGTTTCGTTGGATGGTACCGCCGCCATCCCGGTTTTAATGCAGTATAGTGCAGTCAGTGTTAGATACTAAAAGAGACAATAGAAAATTGGGATGCTACGAAAAATACCCCGTCCTATTAATGTCGATTCGCCCATGTTATGTACGTATATTTACGCATAATACACGGGATTTATTTTGCGTAAGGCGTTCGATCACGGATGATATATATATATATATATATATATATATATATATATATATATATATATATATATATATATAATAGTAACATTGCGTTTATCTATACTAATATTATAAAGAGGTAAGATTTGTGTCATCATCATTATCCATCACCGCGCGGGTGAAACCGCGGAGAGCAGATAGTTGCGGTATAATCGCGTACCGCGATCGAAGTGTATGCGTGTGGCACGTGCACCACCTTTATACAAGCATGTTGGCATGCTTTTTTTATCTCTGATGTTTTAAGTTAATACCTCCAAAATTGCTATCAAATCCAAAATCTGGATGAATGTCAATAAATCTATCAGAAATATATGCAGGCTCACTAACCTCCAGTTTCTGGAACGTCTGTCAAAGTTTGATCAGCTAACAGACGGAATACTGACCGCTGATTGGTCACATATCGCGTCTTAGAATACCATTGACCAATGATAGTTTAGTATTTAGTTTGTCAACTAATCAAGGCTTTGACTAACGTTCTAGAAACTGGGGGTTAGTGTTGTTTAATTGCCCACAAGACATACAAATTTGCAACAACAAAATACATAGTTTTCAATGCTGTGGTTGCGAGCTACGTCATTGAAATCCAATCAATCATGGTAGACATTCAATATATATATCTTGTGTTTAAATTTTGCGTCTTCCAACCAAGTTTCACATTGTACGTAGCCAAACTTTGCTTATTAATATGTTGGCAATATTTCATATGATACATTGATATCCATAAAAGGTTATGGACGTAACTCACGGCGTCACAGGTTCTTCAAAATATTGGTACGAAGATCACGATCATAACCATAATGCGAATCATATTAAAATACTATGACTTAACAGTGTTGTACGATGGCAGTGATACTTTCTTAGTTACTCGTACATAAAATAGTTTTAGAATTATTATTTAAGACGATATCTAGGGACATTAATTTGTTTTGTGGCTAACTATTGATTTGCATTGAATATTAAGTGCCTCATTAGGTATTTATATATAGGCTAAAGATGAAATTTCCGAATTTTATTTTTATCTCTGTACGAATCAAAAGCTGAGTACAAGCTTGTATTTTATTTTCTACTGACTTTCAAAAAGGAGGAGGTATACTCACTTCGACTGTATTTTTTTTATCCTGTCACCTCATAACTTTCGACTGGGTGAACCGATTCTCAAAATTATTTTTTTCTTTAAATGCTGGTGCTTTCCGTGTGGTCCCATTTATTCAAATTCGGTCAAGTAGTTTTTGAGTTACACTCTAATAACTGAATAGAATGGAAGTCGGTTTCAAATTGTACTTGCTAAGTCTTCCATTAATACTCCAACTACGCCCACGCAAAGCCGTGAGCGCTGTGTTAGGAGTGATCCTTGTCTGTCATTATTTTCTAGGTCCAAGTAATAATTATAATTTAATCTACATACACCAAATTCTGGAGTAAGCTACCTGGGTCAAGGTCTAACACCAAATTATTATTATGAAACTGGACGCACAAATTCAAAGCTTTACCCAAAACCGTGCGTGTGACCACATTAAAGTGCAAAACACACTAGTTGCTAAAATATAATCATGAGGTTGCTACACACTTTGAAACAGTTACAAA
The DNA here is from genome assembly GCA_917880725.1 of Selenia dentaria. NCBI lineage: Eukaryota > Metazoa > Arthropoda > Insecta > Lepidoptera > Geometridae > Selenia > Selenia dentaria. The sequence goes on along the minus strand of OU862882.1, from coordinate 6,524,956 downwards.
ACTCCATTTTTCCGGTACCTACTCGGTATCTTCGTGAAATCAATACAATTACTATTCTATCAATCCTTAAAGATATCGCAAAGCGCCACGTTTACGTGTTTGAAAGGTTATAGCTTAAAAAATAGCGACAGAACTAAAATATTGCATATGTATATTCGTGCATACATACCTACTTAAATAAGCTAATAGGCATATTTAGGATGCTTCACTTTAGACTTGAGAAGTCAAATCTAACAAGTAACTTTTTTAATAGTTCTATACAAGTTACCAAAACTTACATTTTGCAGTTGAAAAATAGACAGTGACGAATTTTGATACATGAGGGAAATATTTTATCAAGTACATAGCAATTTAATCCTTTAAACTGATATATCTTTTCAATGCTTATACCCTGTATACTGCACCCTTGGTTCACGCGGTAACACGAACTTTTTGTGCTGTTTCAGCACTGTTCCCAAATACATTGCAGTACAATTCCAGCAATGCTAATGAATATCTGCGGTTTTCTACTTGCCAGCGGTTTTCACGCACGTGTATACGGATTTCAATGTGTTTATTTAAACAGAAGTACTATAGTTTAGGAACTCTGTGTGGTTTGCCAAAATCCGGTAAGGTTTTAGTCCGTTTAACAATTTGGGAATATTGTTTTGTAGTGATGAGACGGAAGTGTGGTGCTACAAAACAGTTGCAGTGCAAACCAGATGTACAATTTTGCAATGCACTCGACTCGTCAGCATGATACAAAGTTTATAGTTTTAGTCGCCCAGTTTACTTGCTACAGTGTCCTTCAAGACATGATACAGCAAAGTTTAGTTTGTACTATCAAGTGTTGAGACAGACAAGCCCTGAAAGGCGTATAGTAAGCACTACGCCTATAACAGCTGTAACGCCATTCCAAGCTTATAATTTTTAATTTTAACCCGAAACATTTGAGTCTCATTTGCTCAGCATTTATTTTTTATGGTACAACATACACACAAGGTGTTCAGGTCCCAAACTAGGCATGGCCAAACTATAGTAACCGGATAACTGATATACTACTTATTTACATATACACACCCATACAAATGTCAAACAGACATGTTCATGCACACAAATGTTTGACCTGTCCCGGGATGTAGCCCGGAACCGGCAGCTCAGAAGGCCGGGTTCTGCCAACTGAGCTGACCAGTCAATTTTATTTGGGAAGCTAAGCAGTTGATACAGACTATCTGTCACTGAGGTACACTAAAACAAACTGTTGCTGCTAGTCTACGCTAAAATCTCAACATATACCAAGAAGTGATTAATTTGTCATTATATCTTGGGATACTGACCGATGTATCTCGACAGAAGTGAAAGGACAATAACGGACGGAATGACGGTACCTATATCCACGTAATATAACGAGAATAAAAGGGTCTACAGATTGTCCTCTCTTAAAAAAATATCCAGTGCGACGCACAGTTCTTCTTGAGTTTGTTCCTGATCATGATACAGTGTTAAAATATCGAAAACTTATAATCATATAATACCTCGTGTGGGCGCCGCAATCTTGCAGCGTAAACTCCCTGAGGATGGGCATCGGACAAGCCCGAAACCTAGGTAGGATACTAGTAATAAAGCTAGTAGGAAAACGTCGGCTAATTACGTAAGTAAAGTCGGTTTTAATATTAAATAAATATGTGTCAAACTAACGAGAATTTTCAAACTAAAATAACTTATAACCAGTCATCTTAAACAGTGACATCAATGATTAAATAATCAATATTTGAGCTATTTGATGCTACTTTATCTCTGACTCTCCATTTTTGTCCCTACATTCAATCAAGAGATGTAATGGCAGTAAGCTAGGAGTATTTGCAAAGTTGAGATACCTACTCTGTATAGGAAAAGCTGCCCAAGTTACCAAGCTCAAGTTTGGTTATGTATAGAGTAATCTTCTCGTCTGTGGAACCGCTTGACGCAGCTTGATCGAAGATCCAACAGCTCATGAATAAGAACCTTTAATTAAATCAAGATTTTAGATTTGAACATTTGTAATCGTCATATAATAAAACCCTTTAAATGGACTATCCCAGTCTACAAGTTACTCCCTAATTTCACTTTTTCATTTTAGTGACCTTCTGTAAGTTGGCTTGTTTATGCACATGATTGTCTATAGATCCTAAGTTATGATGGGATTAGTGAATCATAAGAAACGATTAGATGACTTCAAACGCAAAGTAGTGATTTTAATTTTCTTTATTTATTTTGCTTTTCCGACGTTATGTCTATTTTGTGGACTATACAAAGTTTATAAACTATAAATGGTATATGATGGTATAAGTATATATGATAATGTAATATGATAACTATAAATGGTAGGTAAAATTTAGGAAAATATGTTACGTAAAGTGACCTTATGAAACAGTCTACTTGCCACATTTTCGTGTATCCAAAGGTGACCTTAATTTAAATTATGTCTATAAATGTAACGGAATATAGCATTCATTACCAGTAAGACCTTTTTCAGTGAAACTGTTTTATACTGTCCAAGCAGTATAGGCTCGGGCTTTCAGGAATTATATTTTTCATGGAATTCCTCGAAACTGCCGAATATCTGGGATTTTGCCCACCGGGCCGGAGCTTGACTACCTTTGCCACAGACTTTGTTTACCTCTAGAATCTGCGCTATTTCCTTTTGATACCGAATGCGTATCCCTTTTCTAAGCCACAGTCGAATACCCGAATATTTCATTTTATGTGTGCTCTTAAGGTGTTTCATCTAAAGATATTTTTTCCTGTATTTTTCTTCGTCCTGCTGAGATTTGTCATCTAAAGTATATTTTTGCTGTGTTGCGCAAAGAAGTGATATACAACACTTTCAATAAAAAAAAACTACATTACATCTACTTTTATTACATTACTTGATATAAATAAGGTATATAATAACTAGTTGAACGAATTGGAAAACTGCGAATTGAAAAACTATGTTAATACGAGTATACGAGTAACTTCTTGATACAGACATATAATCCTGTTTTAGTATTTTCATATTTTTATTACTAAGTTTAATCTTTACCGGCCCTATACTTGTTTTTTTCCTAATTTATTGTTACCTTTACGATTATAAGAAAAAACCATAAACAGTACAGTACAGTATGAAATTATACTAATATTAAAAGTGCGAAACTTTGAAAGTAAGTTAGAGTGTAAGCGCGTGTTTGTATTTTTAGTTTATCACTCTGAAACAGATATGGATGAAATTGGAATGGTCGTTATACAAGAAGCACAATTTTTATCTCGATTTAATTTATCATATACCGTGATAATTAAAACAAAAGATTTATAAATGTAACTGACGTATATTTACGTCTCTGGGACGCAAAAGGTTAATAGCTCCCGACAGTAGTTTTTTTTAAATACTTTGTCATAAAACATCCTTCCGAATTTTTTTTTCCTTCGAAAATCTTCCATCCTTTAAATATTGGTAATATCACCCATTCGCAGCACTATGCTGGACCGAAAATATTTGGGCTCGCGACTAAGCTCTCTCTTCAATCATACTCGTATTTAGAACTCTAAAAATTGGAAGCATGGTAGACAAGAATTCCCTCGACAATTTTGACAGTTCTATCCCGAAATTTCTCAGGTGTTGGCACATTTCCATCGTTTTTTGACTGTCACATCCTATCGAGTTGTCATGTCAGATGTCTTTATTCAGGTTTGTGTTTGGAGACTGATGGTTTTTGAATTTTAGCGCGAGCTATAGCATTGTTTGGATGATATTCGAATTGAATATGACTTCGAGTATTGGTTGATATCTCACAACGTCCATTCTTTAAATAAAACGCCAGTCGTTGACTGTTTGTAGTGTAATTGAAGTCGCCGGCGTGTCGTTGAATTGCCTGGCAAACGTGACGAATCGTTAAACGCATTAAAACACTATTAACTTATTATGTAAAAGTGTCAAAACCAATTAAAACCTAAAAAAAATTAAAGCATTTTTTCCATTAATACCTTTGAAACATTATCGATAATTATTCGCGAACTGATCTTAGTGTTATCAAAGCAGCCGTATTTGGCCGAGCTGTTCATGGACTGCAAATCAAGCACCTCTTTAGAGTTCAGGTCCTCTCTTTCGACGATCGTAAAAGGTGAGTACAAGTACAATTTGAGAAATGTAATACTGACTTTCATTCTATTCAGTTATTGGAGAGTAACTCAAAAACTACTAGACCGAATTTGATGAAGTTAAATGAGACCACACGGGAAGCACCAGCATTCAAACAAAGAAATAATTTTGAGAATCGGTTCATCCTATCGAAAGTTATGAGGTATATACGTTATGAAACAAATATAAAAAAATACAATCTATTTAAGTACCTCCTCCTTTTTGGAAGTCGGTAGAAAAGAGCAACATTTGTAATAAGCAACATCATACTTAAGTGGATGTTTAATGTGATATGTCTTGATGACATTCTTAATCGAAGAAAAGCACTTATACTACCAACTAATGCATTCCCAAGGAAGGGCTGGCAGCCAGTCTTGAAACCTAAACCAAATCAACTTGTGATGTTAGATGTATCATTATTAATTAATATGTTATTGAGTAGCATCTTTTGTGTGTTTCATACACATGTATCGACGTCACGTTAGTGGGATAAGGATAGCAAGATCACTGCGGCATTGATAAAAATCATAACAAAATTATGACGATTAAAATGAGATTTAATACAGACTTTGAATAATAGAGACTCAATACATTGTATATTGTGTGTGTAGTGTATAAACACTACTCCCATATTCACTCCAATATTTCTCCCATCAATATTGTATGCATTAGTTTTAGACTAGCCAGTAACTGCCTCGATAAAAACTTCCTACATCTCGAGATAGGAAAGTATCAAAAGGGGAATTTCCATTTCCTAAAGTAAACACTAAAGCGCAACAAGTGAAAGATATTGGTACATCGAGCAACAAACTGCAATGTTGCAATCACATTTGTAATATGTGCTTGGGAATAACATGCTGAGTTTTCGCTTATTTCGGATAATATAAAGTCACAAGATTTGTTTTTGTCTTTAGTACGTGTTGTGTATGTAAGCTGCTTGAAGTTTTTTAGGCAGTTTTTACTTCCAGTTGGGGAAGTATGTTATTGAGCTTCGCTCTTGGAGTATTTTACCCGCAAGGTACACCAGCAGGGCTATTATGTATCTCAGTTGCTAACAAATGTTGATTGAAATCTTTAAAATGGCGGCTGTATATCAATTTTGACAACTCTAGTAAGCAAAAATGTAAGTAAGTTAGATGATTGGACCTGACACAAGTGCAATCTAAAATTTTTATACCGACTTCCATTCTATTACTTTGGTAAAAATCAGTTATTGGAGTGTAGCTCAAAAACTACAGGACCGAATTTGATGAAATTTAAATGGGATCACACGGGAAGCACCAGCGTTCAAACAAAAAAGGGAATTTTGAGAATCGGTTCAACCTAACATTTGTCAGCAACTGAGATACATAATAGCCCTGCTGGTATTTTTTTAAATAGTTACGTTTACCCTACACGTAATTATTGAAAAAAATACGTAACTATTTACTTATTATGGCCGACATACTATTGAAATAAAAAATAACACCTACAAACATGATGTAACACTTTTTTTTATTGTTTAGCTATCTCGAAAAAAATTCAACCTACAGTGCCAAAATTTATAAATAGGCAAAGCATTATTCAAGTATAGTGACCTATAGTAAAAAGTTACACGTACAATACCCAAAAAAATATGACGATCTGAGAACCCCTTTTTTTAGAAGCTGATTGAAAAGTTACTTACTCACCGTATGTAAATCAAATTAATTAAATTATTTTTCAACACACTTGCTCGTAAAGTGGCTCTAATTTCAACGCAATTACGCACATAATGACACATGTAATCAAACGTGACTTTTTCATTGCTATTATCCACAAGTGAGTTGTAGTGTTTTTTTATTTTAGTGGTTGAGTTGCTTTGTTCTTAAAAAAGTTCGAAACAACATATATCGTGTTCAATAGTAGGTACAAATAAATTTATGTACCTATTGCTTCTTCATTTCATGCAACTTCGTATTCAAATAGATAATTTCAACTTGTACCTACGTGTTTAATTAAATAATTTTTCACTCAAATATAACTTTTGTTTTCTCTGTAATAAATAATATTTGAAATTCCACATTTTGTACGTGGCTAAAACGCTATCCGTGAAAAGCCAAAAAAAGAAACCCATTCTTTTAGTCTATGGCCGATCGCCATTGCCAGATGCGCTTTGAAAACTGATTAATTTTCCCGCTACTAAATTAAATGAATTTTTAGTATTACTTTTTTCACAAGTATGTTGAAAAACGTCGTATGATATACGTGTACGAGTATATTGATTATTACTGTCCTCCCTCATCTAACGGCTCGGCAGGGCTATTATTTATCTCAGTTGCTGACAAAAGTTGATTGAAATCGAAAAAAATAGCGGCTCTATGTCACTTTTGTCAGCTCCAGTTATCAACTTACTAACATTTTTTTTCTGGAGTTGTGAGATAGAGCCGCCATTTGTCAAGTTTTTAAACAACATTTGTTAGCAACTGAGATACACAATAGCCCTGCGGGTCTCAATGGCGCCTCAGCGGTAATCGCCAACATTACACACTTGTACCATAATGTACTATTGCGGCATCAGCAGTTCAGATAATGTAACTTATATCGTGAAGTGAAAATCAATTAACTGCTACATGTGACATGGGGCCCGCCCCGTGTCACATGTTTTTGTTGTTTTTATTTTTGGGACGTCACGAAGAATTTATGTATGTTGTATGTACTAAACCTACTTCTAAGTACATATACATTGGATGTGTATGAATTGCTTACATAGAATACATTGGACTATCATCTGATCAAGTTATGTCATTTGTTCTCGCCCCATAAATGCAAAATATTATAAATCCACATGTTTGTGAGTGAGTGACTGTGAACGTTACTCAACGAAAGCGTAAAGCGACTGAACAGGTTTGGATGAAATTTTGGATGCACATAGATTACTCGTATTTGCTGGAATAACACAGGCTTTTATCTGAGGGATTGCGATAACTTTATGACACGAGGCCGAAGTCGATTGCAGTAGCGCGTGCGAAGTGTCACTCTACATACAAGATGTATAAAACGATTAATTATGCAAAATCAACACTCAATAACATCAAATACTCAACAACAATCAATTTATGCAAAGATAATATGTACAAAAGCAATAATAGTTACACAAAAGGTAAACATAACAGACAAGAAATATAACAATTGTAATTGATATTGTAGTAAATTATAGAAAATTGTAGCAAACAATATTGATGGAACAAATAATCTTAAAAACTTGACACGGTTATACGAGGCCGGGATAGCTTTCTTAATGGTTGAGGCTTGTATAATGCTTTTCTTAAAAATGACAGAAAGTTTAATAACAAATTCGTTTAATTAATATTGAAGGTTACATTCATATTAGGGCAATTACTGATAGATATTGTGATCGATTTACCGGGTGCATTTATATTTGTTTGTTGTACATCTTGTTTTTTTCTGCGTCGCGTTAACTGTCACAGACTATAAAATGGCTGTTTAAGACTCCAAAAATATATTTATCTCATAAAATGTCATACCAAAAAGAGAGATAGTATATATTTGGAGCCTCCCTCCTATAACCATGTTATAATACAAACGGCTAAACTCTAATCTGTGTCTGGTACTATGTTTTTTTTCTAAGAAGATCTAAAGAGGATGACCTACTGTCCAGTAAGTAAATTACATACTTACTTACTGGACAGTAGGAGATTCCAAATTTAAAATCTCGCTTCTTACTGGACAGTAATTATGAATTAGTCTCCGGTAGAGTTCACTTTCTGATACTTTTTAGAGATGTTATGGCAACATTACGTACCGGTTTTGAGAAAATAATATTATTAGTGACACTCGGAAGATATAGAAGAAAATGTACTACCTCGCAATAGACGAGACAGAATCAAATGTGTTTAGGAAAACTTTCATCCCCCGAAAATAAACACTAAACAAGTGTAAAATGTTTTGTACTGCAATGTTGCAATTACATTTACAATATATAGCCGTGCTTACCACATAACGATACTGAGTTCCGCTCGGCAAATAAGAATCCACACGATCTGTCTCGGTTTCAGATGATGTGTGAGGATTACGTAGATAGTTGGCAGATTGCTATTTGCTCCATTTAGAGGGATTTTGTATTTTACTAAAGAACCTTTAATAGGCAAGATATATATAAAACTATATTTATTGACCGAGCGAGCGACGCGTCTCTGTTTTAACTGGCCAATTTGACTCTCATCTGACCGTATGTTTGTTAGGTTGTGTGTTGGTTTTCCTGCACAGGTCGCATTTTTCAACCAATCTTGACAAAACTTGGTATGCATTTACTACTATTCATTACATTTATTTTGTCGTGGGCGACTTTTGAGCGAGGGTTACTTTTCCTAGAAAGAGGGGAAGTTTGCTGCGGCGTTATTTACCGACCGATTTTGATAATATTTGATAATATCCACACATTAGGTACCTGACTTTAAATTGAAAATACGAATATGAGGTGAAGGTAGGTCAGGTAAGTACCTAATTGGTCAAGTAGTTTCTGGTTGTGAAGTAATGCGAAAAATTGCCACTGAGAAAACAAGGTATGTGCTCGCGAGGCCTACTGTTCGCAGTACTACTAGTGACTATTTTGGTAGCAGTCTGGATGTACTGCCACCGTGCCTATTCCTACTGTGAAGTGCAGTAAATTAAAGTCTCTGGGTTAAAGGCGCAGTGCAGTTCATCTATAATATGGCAGTGAGCCTGGTTTTTCTGTTAAGTTGAAGAATATGGGCCATTCTCCATCATGGACTTAGAACGCCCATGACTCAGCAGTGCATGGGAGAATATCCTTTTGAAAGATCGTGATTGTAGCAGCCATAATCCAATACGTGAATGAACATTTGCTTGACATTTTGTTATTGATATTAATATATGACGGTCACTGTATGATATCTAGAAAGAGCTAACTTAGTTTGTTCTGTTCCATGTCCTGTTAATTTTGCTAAAGGTCTTATCTCTCCGGAGTAAGTTTCACGTTAACCGTTCGCCGTCCGCCGTCCGCAGGTTTATTTCCAAGTGTTCACGAACAACAACTTGGCTCAAAACTGGGGCAGGGCTGTTGGACCACCTGTGTAATGATGAATCGAAGTCAGTTCCGAGTTTAGTAGAGAAGGGAAGAACTGGATAAGGAAAATAGATTTGCATCGCAAACTTTATATTGGTAGAAGTTTGTATTTATACGTGTTCTACTACGCTGTTTTTTCTCTCTCGCTCTCAAGAAGGCAAAGATACTTGGAGTGCTCAACTTAGATTTACTCCAATTCGACATCTGCTATCCATGTAATTATTTAATTTTGTTATAAATAAAAAACACAAGTGTAATAATGTTTACACCTACCTTTACTAAGATGTTATAGATAAATATTTTATGCCTAACTCGTGCGTTACTAAAACGTTTTGTGGATATGATTTCTTAACTCTATGATTACTTTCAAAACTAGACAGTTTATTAACTGTTCGAATATATCTATGTATACAAATAAATAAGATTAAGTATGTTTATAATGTCAATAACAAAAAATATATATTATTATTACGCTTTTCTTTTTGAAAAATAGGTAGTTTAGTTAGAAAAATAGTTGCGCATAACCCGCAAAGAAGTTTTTGGGATTGTAGTCATTATCCGCGTGTGTGAAGTCATTTTGCGAACCGCGGTTACACCCGCGTGGAGATGGACGATGATGATGATGAATTAAATATGGCCTATGTAACTCAGGATAAATATTTCAAAACGGGTAAGTAAGTAGTTTTTTAATTTATCCGTTACGAACAAATTACAATCAAATCTTTCCTCTTAATAATGTAAGTAGACGAATGAGTTTGACTAGTATCAGGAAACCTCAGTCCAGGTTAAGAAAATAATGACTAAAGTTACCGTTAAAATGGCTGCAGTTGAATCGTTTTGCTTAATCTGAAAATAAACAATGGCGTTTGTATTGTGTGCGGGCCGTGTATAAAAAAACTTGGCAACGACTGTCCTGAGGTTACAATTTAATTAAAAGTTCTGTTTTGTTTTGTGTTAAGTACTCTTTAAACTTTAAATACACTGAGCTGCTAGCGAAATAGTTTAAAAATGCGACAACGTATGAGAACAAGCCTTTTAACAAACAAATTACAAAATAATAAAATGTGTGAAAATTTAAAATTGGATACCGTAGTTGCCATTTTGAAAAAACATTTGATAACACAGGTCTTACTTCTCCCTATATTTTTATGAAATACTATCGACTGCCTTGCAACCACCGTGTTTCAGAATTATTTAGATGCAGAAGCACACTTGACTGTTACCAAGCCCATTAAAATTTATGTATTTGAGAAGAATAAAAGTGAGGTGAATTTGATGGTAGAAGAGAATAATTTAGAGATAGATGCATTACTAGAAGAAAACTTGAAAAGGTTGCAGTTAGAGTATACAAGAGAATGAAGAAGAACGAAAGACAATATGCGAGTTGTGTAAGGAGTATAAGGTTATATTTTATTGAGAAAACCTTCCTTTGCCGGGTAGTCGCGTCACCCATATTTATAAAACTTAATTACGTTTACACACTCATACTCCCGCGCTAGGATTCATGGAGGCTTGGACACACACGAACACATCACAATGTGTAAGACCCGAGGGTAAACATTTCTGCTCGTCTGCATTTATCGATGTCCCGAAACTCAATAACCCGGCGTACCGGGCGAGAAGCAAAAGTATACCCTTTATGAAAAAAATGAGAAAAAGATCCATGTTACTTAGCGAAAATAGATTTTTTTGTAATAAGTTGAACATTTTTTGATTGGTATAATAGCAGTGCTATTAATCGCAACTAAAAATCAAAGTAATAAACATTGTTAACTAAGTACAATAAATTAAGTTTTGACGAGTTATGGTTTACAAAATTATTGTCAGGTTAACTTTGACACTCCATGTTGGAAAATTATGTTTTTTTCACAATAATCATTTATTTCTCCATATTCATGTATTCAGTAGATCTTAAATAATTTAATATGTACTTACAACATGAAACCCTGGTGCCCACCAGGGTTTCATGTTGTAAGTTGTTGTTTCATTCTAGAGTTTATTGGACTCTGGGCAGGACTAAAGTTTAATCATCAAGTGACAAAAGTGACCATAATAAATATTTTTGCTACTGAGTATTATCGGTAAAGAAGTCTTATAACGAGTAGTAACATTTTTTAATAAGATATCCTTTAAGACTATCGACAAAAGTTGAATCTATTTCAATATCGTTTTGGGTTATGATTATATTTTTTTATAGTCATGGCAGGGGTGCCTGAGCTGCACATTTTTAGTTTGAATTTGGGCGTACTAGTATTTCTTTGTGCCTTAAACCGTAAGGTCCGGTATAACAATTTTTAACTGTATCAAAGAATTAAGAATATTTTCTGATGAACTTGCAAATTTCTAGGATATATATATGGAAGCTAAAGTTAAAATTTGTAATTCAATAAAGTTGCATAGGCAACATAGGGCTTGCAACCTACAGCTGAGCCTATGTTTGCGATAATTCTCATACACTTTTCATAACTGATATACCTTGGCCTTTCGCCCGGGACCAGGTTATTGTTGAATTTCAGGATTTCCTGTATATTGGGAACGCTAATAGGTATGTTTAATTTTTTTAATGCATTTTTTAATTATTTCTGGAAAACATTTCTTATATGACACGAAGATCACTTTTTTGCAAATGTATATATCATCAGATGATCTTCACAGCATTAATGTATATGCTATGTATTTCCTATAACATAACACATCCAGATTTACTAATACAAAACTAAATTATTATAACATTGCTTCAAATTATACGCGAAACACCAACATCAGCCCTAAAGATATGAAATTATTTCTTTTTCACCCCAACCCCTTATTTCAGCGAAAAGGGTAAACACAACGTACGATGCATACCAATTGACTTTCATTGAGGATTTTGAGGTGTATTATTTTTCAGATAATATTATTCGGGTGGTTCGTGCTCCGTTTTATAATATCCAGGAGTACATTTACAAATATACGAGTACATTTTGCTATTTCCCGGATTGACGGCTGTCGAGTCTGTCAATGCCTGGTACGAGTAAATAAATGGACATTGAAATATATTCTGAGTAAATTATGAAACCGTTATATAAAATTACTACATTATGGTACAAACTGAATACCATAATTTCATATTTACTTAAGTCATTTACGTAATTATTTTTTTATTAATTATTAATAATTTAAGAAACGACTGACGTTTATAAATTAATGTTAATTTTTAATTCATGTGTTAAAAAGATTATGTTGCCGCATCTAGAATAAATAAATGTTACTTTTTAACACATTTGGAGAAGAAATTGGAATAAACCATTTTTTTTAAACTACGGTAGTTTACGCTACAAAATCGCAGTGATCACTGTATTGCACCGTAGAGTCCCTAAGAATGCGCATCGGACATGCCCGAAACCTAGGTCAATAACGCGAATAAACGCTAAAGTGAGTAACGACGATTTGGATATTAAACAAATATGGGTCAAACTTACCTCTCTCTCTCTCTCTCTGAACTCTGGTGAGATTTCATATGATAATAATAGTAGGGTTTCCTACAATCCTACAATAAAAACACTTCGATGTATGTCTGTCTGAAAACTTTTTCTCGGTTACTCGAAATTGATTAGAACTAAAATAAAATAATTAGAATTACGATTTCCTAAAGTTGTAACACAATCAAGTTTCTAAGTGAACTCAATCAAATCGTGTGAAATTTCACAACATGAATAATACAAATGTTATAATTGTTATATCAAAAATAGCAAGAATTTGCGAATCCAACTTACATATCTAGTCGGAAAATTCATCGATAAGACGACGTATTAGAGTAGAGAACATATTTCAACTTCAAAGTTTCCTGATATTTTATTTCGTTGTTGGTTCGGAACCCTTGGTGTACAAATCCATCTTGAATTTTTCCAATTTTATTACTCACACATATAAACCAGACTTGTATAAATATATCTCAATCTGTTTCACGGATCAAGTAGATCGGAATATCCATCGTTTGCCCTTATCGTTTATTTGTATCTAAGCACCTATAACGGCGTGCTTCGCTGTCCATGAGTGGCAATCGCCTTTGACAACACCTTCGACCGCATCCTCACTCACCATCAAGTGAGATTAGTAAGACGTTATATGTCTATCAAGTATAAATAACCAAATTGGGACCCCGACATACAAAGGCGTCCGACACTGTGAGAGATTTAATTGCAGTTGCTAGTTGTATTCGTTCTTTTCTTTCACTTTTTTACCACACACTTTATTTTTTGACATTTTGGTATAAAGATGCCCTTGGAGAAATAATAAGCTACTCGAAGTACTAATCCTGCGCAGACGTAGTCGCGGGCACCAGCTAGTTTAAACAAATGATAATAATCCGTTCAGCGGATTTGCTACGGAGCTCGCAGGAGGCATTGCGTCATACATGTCGTAGTTGTTTTTCTTTGCATTTGCTCTCGTAGATAGATAATACTTTATTAAGGCACCACATTCATGACTTAATATTAGAAAGAACAATGGTAAAAACTATGTGTAACAATGGGCGTTCTCATCACCCAGAATGATCTCTTCCAGTCCTCTCCTCTTCTCGTACTTCGGTACATTTGCCATGGTTAAAATAATATTTATGGTTGTATCGAGTGAGATTTTCATTGAAGTAGTCGGAGTCAAGTCACAGTCACATAAACAAGTCTGTCAATAAGTCACTGTCCTGTCTAAGTCACGCTCTAGTAAAGCGGTGGATGCATTAATAAAACTTTCCAAAGCGATTGAAGAGGAAAACACAAAAACAACTTTATATCATTTAGAAATGAAATGAAATGTATTTATTTGTGTAAAATATGGTGTTACAGGTTGTTGTTGGCCAAGTTCATTAGTAATATCACATATTTTGACAGAATGTACCATGTTTATACCACCGTAGACCGCGTCATCACTTTCCATCAGGTGAGGCTGTGGTCAAATGCTTGTTTATCAAAAAAAAAGAACAAGACGTCTGTCTATGCAAAATTTGCATTTAACACTAAAAATAACGCTGCAAAATTAAAATGTAAAGTCAAAATTTAAATGGCAAGTAAAATATTTAATATGTTCATTGTTTATTTAATAACTCAGAGACATTCTAGAATTTTTGCCATGATGCCACTAGAATAATTTTATTTTGTATTGTCTCATTGGCAATTATCTTATGCCTTTTAGTATTTTATTGAATATTCTAATTGACATGATATGATAATTTTATAATATTAATAAGGCAGATCTCTTAGGTATAACATAACATAACAATACGACTAAGATCTATTTTTGTTATCCTTGAATTGGGCTTTGCTTACACTTGTGAACATTTACGAACACTGCACGGTTAATAATCCCCCACTATTACATGTAAAAAATCGAAAAAACCAAACAAAATCAACGATAAACATTATTGGAGGTTTTTTTCTCGCCACCTATATACAAGGGTACGGGGACACATGTTAAAAAGACACATGTCAAAGAAGTCTTCACAAACATTTCGTCCTATTTAGTAAAACTCTTTGGTAACCTAATGTTGCTTGAGGCGTCTGAAGTTGAATGAATTCGATTAAAGCGCTCCTTTTGTGGTCGGGCTCCTTTGTGTACAAGTGTCGTCTGTTCCCGAGTTACTACAACTGTTCACTGCGTCTTGGTAACAATCGTATACTGTGTATACAGTACTGAAACTCGCGCAGTTCGCCGAATTAGTCTTATGCTAGGCTCGTTGTCAGAAATTATGCAATTAAGTGACAAAGACAACCGCCTTATGCATATACCTTATGCCTTACGCACAACGCTTGCCTATGTTAGTTGCAGAACACTCAAAGCTTAGAACCAAAGCTTTGTGTGGCACTCCACTGCGCTCGTCACCACGACATATTGGTTTTATAATCTCTTTCACCCAATTATTTTACTTCCTACGGTGCCCTTCACACTCTAACATAGTAAGAACATAACATAATAATCCTTTTAGGTTGCTATGATTTTTCACTGCTATGACTCTAGCCTTCCTCTCAGCGTGGTGGGTTACGACCCAACTCCTCTCGAATTGGGTCGTAACCCACCACGCGGGCCAAGTGCGGCTTGGTGGATAGGTTAGTGGCCAACTCATGTCAGTTTTCAGGCTGCTCGAAGGCCTTCGATTATTGTCCTCAGACAAACAACCGGGACCGACTTAATATACCCTCCGAAGCATGGAAGTGCTCAGTTGAAAAATGTCACTAGTGGTCACCCATCCAACTACTCACCATAGCAAGCATTGCTTAACTTGTTGATCGGTTAAGATCGCTAAGTCAAGCTCCGCTGCGAGCGCTTCACATATATAGTAATTGCTTCTGCATCATTGCTTCAATTTTAACTTCTAATGCTTTAAACAACTGGCATTGCGGTAGTACCAACAAAGACGGACTCCTGCAGAAGAGGCTAGTAGACAGCGGACGGAATATTCTAATCCGATCTCATCAAGGTAATCTTACCAATATTGTAATGGGGAATGTTTGGGTGGATGGAGGTTTTTTACTCAATCACGGCTGAATGGATTTGGATGAAATTTGCTATGTAGATAGATGAGGCTCTGAAATAACACAGGATTAGGGATAAAGGTATATACGAGAGATGCGTGTAACCATTTTCACGCTTAGCAGAGGCGAGCAAGCAGGCAAGCTGCGAGGTATGACGACCTAGCTTGTAACTTTTCGTACATCGAGCATTGATTGACTAAACATAAGAGAGCAAAGATTTTCAAATTGCCTAAACGTGCCGATCATTCTGCATAAACAGGTTTATTTTGTAGTTTATTATAGATACAAAAAAAGTAAAAGGAATTTTATTTCTATCATGTGAATTAAGCGCTTAATTTAAGTTTACTTCCATAAGCTACAATATTTTATCATCGTGTGTCTTTCTCTCAAGGAAGTAGCCCTCATCAGCAACCTTTATACATGCACATATATCCGAGCAAATTGAACTAGCAATAATTATACATAGCTCTAATACATGCGCATTCCGTATGAAGGCGCATCTGGTGTACGAAATCTAAAAGCTTGTTAAAACCTTCGATACTGTTCTGCATTGTGACCTAGTTAAAAGTATCTGCGTTGTAACTGCTACTTACCCTGTGGTCTGGTAGAGATTCGGTTTCTTAATATTTAGTGAGAGCGAGCCACGAGATTTTCAGGTTTTAAAGTTTCAGATTCAAGGAGTAAAAAGTTTAAGCGGAAAATCTTGCGGGCAAAACGTTATAAATGTATTAAAATGGAAATGTAATAAATGTTTTTCCTTGTTAAATCTAGAGTGAAGTGTGTATCAAGGTAAAGGAAAGTAAGAGATTCATTTGTGAAAACTTCAAAGTTTGAAGAAAAAAATTATGAATAAATTTAGGAGTAAGATGAGAACATGGTATTTTTTGTTACAGTGAAATGAGAAATTGTTGAATAGAGTGTAATCATCCTACTTCCTACTAATATTATAAATGCGAAAGTTTGTGAGTATGGATGTGTGGATGTTTTTTACTCTTTCACGCTCAAACATCGGGTCAATTTAGATGAAATTTGGTATGGAGTTAGATGAGGCGCTGGATTAACACATAGGGTACTTTTCATCATCATCATCATCCATGACCACGCAGGTGAAAAAGCGTATATAAATATTCTTGGTCACAGCATAGACATAATAACGTACGTTAAGATCGTAATGATGACAGTTCTGTCAAAGTTTGTGTAAGTTTCTTATAGCTTCGACAAAAGCACGCTATCATCATAGACCAAAATATATACAAGGTATCATTTTGATAGCTCGATACACTACACTTGCTGGGCGACCGTCAAGGGTGTTAAATTTAACACAAATACCGTTAAGGGTGATGAAATGTAATGACAGTTTTTCCATGGGGATTGATTTTATATTTTTATATACGTAGGTACTATATTTTATTTTTAGTGTTTACTGATTTATTTACTAGGTACTTAAAGTTACTTATATAACCATGTAAATATTTTATGACATTTTGGTTACTGTCTAACGTTATATAACGTGTGTGAAAATTGTCTATGAGAAATCGCTACGAACTGTGAATGTTTGAAACATACCTATGACAGAAATATTTGGATCTTTTCAAAGTGAAATGAATAAAACCTGTTTTCGGACTTATTCATGTCTATCCCCAGACAAATGACCGACAAGTAAGCGCTGACCGCTGAAGCGATACAGGGCTCCATATTAAAAACGCTGAAACGAACGACGCCGCATCTGGTGAAAGGCTATGAGAGAGAACTATTGGTTCTCGATACAAATAGTGTGGTGAGATCTCGATCAGTTGTCGTTACAGTTGACACTATTTTATATCGCCAGTACTAATAAATACTAGTGATACTGATTTAAACATTCATAACACTCGTACTATAAATTAATATTAGACCGGATAATATTAAACTATTACTATTAACCGGCAAAACACTCACGTTAGGGATCGAATGCGGTGACCTGGGTTTCGAGCACTGGAGTGCCCGCCGGGAGCTTTTAGACGCCACTGCGCACTCGCCCTGAAAATGAGGATCTATCTCGAAATCCAGGTCGACCCGATCGAACTATTAACCGGTAAAACACTCACATTAGCGTCAGTGTTTTGTCGGTTAATAGTAATAGTTTAATATGTGTCAAACTCACTCGGATTTATGAGATGAAGATGATGAGAATATAAAAGTAGCAGTCATAAAAAAATGGCCGTACCTTAAAGTCTTTGTGTAGTCTCTTTATCTGGTTAGTAGCTACATCCCCATTTCGCAAATCATGTTTATCACCATGCCTCATGTATTAAGGTCAAACCTATTGCCATTTATTTCTTAGTCAACATAAAACATCCATACTTTTCAAACTTTCGCGAATTAAATTGTTAATTTTAATTAGACAATTGCGGGTATATGTAACAATGGGTTAATGCAACTTCGCTATAACGTCGAGGTTATAGTTGAAATTACTGATATATTTCTGCTTGTGCGCGAATAGACCCGCTTGTGTATACATAAATATTAAAACATCCGCGTATTGAACAATATGCCTAACCACTAACGGCCGTTTTCAATATTCTATCTATCCATAGTTACTATCGATGATTACTACCGATAGAAATTTGACATAACGTCCATACAAATAGTGTCAAATATCTATCTCTAGTAAGGTAAACCGACGATAGATAGGTTATTGAAAACGGCCATTAGTCTCTATGTCTAGAGACTAATGGACTATTAAGAAGTAGGTACTTAGCACTTTTCTGGCTAAAAATAAAAGATCTCACTTCAAAGAATCAAGCTCGGAATTGTTATATTTAAAGTTAATAGAATATTAAAAGTAAATATAAAATATATAAACATAAAATCGAGAGACATGCCAACACACTGGCATATTAGCGGTGCACTTGAACAATTTTATCAATTGCCAAAATTGATGTCCAAAGCGGTAACAAAATGAAACCGCCGTCCATACTCTATCTTTTGATCGCTATCCATTCAAAGGTTGTATGGAAGAGATAGCTTTTAGCGATAAAACCTGAAACTCTTTATGTATCGTTATTTTGTTGTTTACTTTAGTACATCATCATCATCATCATCATCTTTTTAATGTTATTTGTACGTAAGTTAAACCGTCAAATAAGATTAAAATGTGTAATACTTACAAAAGTTTCATATCATCATCATCTGCATCATTGTATTGTGTCAAATGAAAAAAACTACTATTTTTGTTAGGTACCATAACTAAGTCGACGAGCTGATATAGCAACAATAGAGACTAACTTGCAGAATGATTAATTATTCGTTAAGGTAACCTTCAAAACAGTAATCAAAACGCGTTAAATTCTCTATGGCAAAACCTTTTGTTTGTACTCATATTAATAATTACTAAATACAACACAATAGTAGTACCCCGCGGTCGGTCAGTAATTCAATACACTTTTGATTTACGATATGGAAAGCGATTCCTCTTCGTTATGTCCGAGGCATTTTTCGGTATGTGCCCCGATACATGACTCGACGCTACCGAGCTAAGATTGATGAGACTGGACTGTACGAGGCTTTGAGGGTTTTTATAACACGTTAGATGGGCAGATGGGCTGGGGTATGCTATAGAAAAGGACACAATATTGCGAGTCTGGTACCACGTCAAATTAAATTAAAACTCATTTATATCACTTTAAGAAATCATCTATAGTTACGCTCTTAATAGTGTTGAAACGAATGTTTATTAACATAAGACCTATCGTTTTGTAATATATGAAGGGTATGCCAAATCAAACGGTCAGACACTTGCCCTTTTTTATAATTTGTCTTTATATCGCAATAGTTAATTATAAATTGCATTTCAGTATTACAATATATGATAATATACATATGTCTCGATGGAGTTTTAGCCATTAAAACCTTTTTAGCAACCTTTCTATTTTCGTTTCCAAAATCCAGATTGAAACTATCTATTTTGTTTGCTGAAAATATTGTTTTTGTTATTGCAAGAAAGTATAGTTTGTTAAACAAATTTGAATCGTCATCTCTAGTAAAAAATAGATATAGTAACCCCATTCTTATTTCCAGATTATAAATTGTGATGACTACAAAACGAAAAACTTCCCTGTCTAGTCACTTGAATTTAAAAAAAACTTGGATATTTAAACTTAATCCCAATGCTCAGCGCTGTTGCAAGAGTCGTGATTACCCTTAACCTTAGTAAGTTTTTTAAATTCAATTGACGAGATAGTCAAGTTTTCCGTTTGATAGTAATAGCTTCGCCTGTCCAAAACAGTGGCAGTATAATTTCTAGTTTTCAATCGCAGCTTCATGCTCAGCATGAAACCGGCCAATTGCCAGGTCTTTAACCACACACGTTGCAGTTCCTAGAAAAGTAGGTTGATTTCTGCGAAATCTATTGTATTATTGGCCAATTATGGCGAATTGCGCGTCAACGAGTTAAAGATTATATACATTTTCAAAACAATCTATAAACCAGCTGCTTCTCGCGGTCCTACGTGGTAATGATGATGATGATGATGATGTTTTTTTTATTTCTAAACCATTCTTGTATTAGAGCGTCGAAAACAAATCAAATCGGTCAAGCCGTGTTTGAGTTTTAGCACAACTAGCGAGCAGTAATTGACTTTTTTTATACAAGTACAAGAAGATAAAGTTAATGTTTTAGAGGACATCACTTTAGCTAAACTCAAAGTTGAAGTACGATAAATTGAATTCTTGGAACCTTGTCTTTAAAGCCGTAAATTATTTCTGAATATTTTAAAAGCCGTCAAGGATAATTTATTTGAATATTTCCAGACGAAAGACTTGTAAGACGAATTCTTAGAGTTTTGAGATGGTTCGAAAGTTAACAATGATGAAATTGCGAGAACTACGCTGTTATATTAAATAAATATTTCCTCAGATTGTCGTCGTAAGTATAACTAAGCATAAGTTTTAATTTTATATATCAAGTTATAATATATAACTGTCATGTAAACATTGTCAATATATAACTGTAGCAACTGTATATTTGAGTGAATTCTATAGTTAAGAAGTAATATGGTTACATGACACAGACATAAAAATAGTAATTTAATTTTGGTTACACGTCGTGTATCGTGTTGTTTGAACAGCGGTATTTCCACGTAGGAGCCTACGAAGAAATAATAGTCAGGAAGCATAACTCAGAACAAATTCCACACAAAAAGTGGCCCTTCAAATCAAAACAACGTATGATTCCAAATACAAATTACTTCCAAGGTTACAAATAGACATGTTCGGTGATTGGTTTAAATTCAGAAGGAAAGCAGGGATTGGTTTAAGCGCGTGCTGTAACGTCTACAATGACAACAGAGTCATAGCGGCGTGGACGATGTTATGCAACAAGTGGACTGGACCAACTCAATAATAATCGTCTCGCGAAATATGATTAATTTATTAAGTTTTTGTCTAGAAGACATTAGAAGAGATTCTTCGCAATGTAGTAAATAAAGATTATGAAACATTTTAGGCTTATACATTTTACCAAAAAAAATAAGTCGTTATTTGCCAGCTGGATGTTTTTCAGTGAAGAAAATTCAATCAATTTATAGAATTACTTTAGAAAAGCACTGTGTTGATATTACTGACAAATTAATTAGCAACTCGGCTAAACCACTTTAAAATTAGCAGAGGATGAATTTTCATTAGCTTGAAAAATTAAACGTGCTTTAATTTGAACAAACAGTGAACTGTTTTTTAATGCTATATAGTTACCTATATTACATACCAACTGTAGGCAATCGTTTATTGTTCATTGTCTGTAGTATCTCTCTAGAGCGTAAACGCTTTGGAAGCGCCAATTCGCGTTTTTGCTGAGTATTTGAAGGGTCACATAATAATGATTGATATAGTATATTATGTCAATTATTCTTACCTGATGTAATAGAACATTATTTGATTAACAAGTTCAAGTTCCACAGACTACACTTAGAAATTGTTTATTAGTTTGTTATTGCCGAGCGGTTTCTACACACACACGTTTTTAAAATCAATCATAAAACCGGTCGCGCCAGTCACGAATCGTCAGACGCAGCTGAGGCCTCTTAGAGAGAGGTCAGAGGACGTATCGCTCTGACGCCCGCGCTTACACAACTTAATATTACTGCGCTCAAAATTTATTGAGGTAACATTTCTAAGTGGGATTCTAACAAATAATTTTATATGGCATCTAGTGCATCAACAATAGAAATTTCATTGTTATAATGACATCGACCCTTGAGGGGCTAGTATTTTGCTATTAACCAAATTTCTTCTGCTTATACTTTGTATCCAGGAATCCATGCTGGAGTCGGAAACTGGTAGCAGGAACTATGTGATGTTTAATAGTAGACACACCGTGTTTGGGATCGTATGAATCGTCTTCGCGATACCTTTTTATCTAGCTGGTGACCAGGACCTGATGAAACTGGTAGCAGGAACTATTTGATGGTTGTTTTATTTGCTATTCTCATCTCTTTTTAGTAGGTACATGAGTTAAATCTTACTTTTTTCTAGTCTATGCTCTTGTAGATAACATGTACTTGATTAATAATTATCATTTTATGTTAATTAATGTCGATATTAAAAATAAAATGTGTCCTGCGTGATACTTTATTTCACCTTTTTGACCTACGTCTATTTGTGACATAAAAACCAAAGTAGATGAAAAAAAAGATACAAATATTAATGCGCGCTATTTTGGTCAAGCGGTAAGGCCACTGCCGCAGGGCGCGCTAGCAAGTAACTCGCTAATGTAAAATACCTAAACTCACGCAGCGCTGCGCAGAATAAAGGCTCTTAAAGATGTTGATGTTTCTTCGGGACAAATCAACAGCATAAAAAGATAAATATGATATTTTATATAACACATTTAAAAAAAAAACACTGGTAGGTACACAAAACTGGTAGGTAGGTAATGCAGTTTTGTGTAACATGGTCCATAATTTCTTTATTATCTATAATTTTATTGTTTTCAGTCAAAAATAACGTAGTATAACTATGCTGGTTTTCACAGGCAGTCATACTCTTGTTTTTCTTGCTTAATGGCAGCTCAATACTCAATACTCAATATTTTATTGCAGACATATGTGGGTACATGGAGTTCTTAAAATTAACAAGTTTAAATATAAAGTAATACATATGACCCTATTTGGGTATGGCAATAGTCGGAACGGAACGATCTATGTTCATTTTGTCGAAATTATCATTGAAAAATTCTTCTAAGTTGTAATAACATTTGGATTCTAAAATACCTTTTAAGTTATTTATAAAAGTTACTTCTTTTTCGATATCTTTTAATTCATTTGGCAATTTATTAAATATCTTAACGGCCATTGATTTAGGGCCAGAGCTGTGTATTTCTAGGTTGGACTTTGGTTCGATTAATTTATGTCTAAATTGCGGCCTAATACTGCGCGATTTATCAGATGCCCTTTTAAAGTAGTCTGGGTATTTTTTTACAAATTTACACATTTCCAGAATATATGTTGACACTATTGTTAGTATTTTAAATTTTATAAAATAAGGCTTGTGAAAATATGGTATATGGTATATAGCTAGGCACTTATTTTGCCGCATTGAATCGGCAAGCAAGCGAGAATAAAACATAACAAACAAAACCATTGCACATTACATACATTTCAATATTTAGTACTGAAGAAAATATACATCCTAAATTAAATAAAAATTGACTGACTTTATTTTGCATAGTATTGACCATCTCGATTTGTTGACGTATTTGAACATCTTTGAATAATTATAATTTTGCAATTATTTACTATTAAAAGTGATCCCTGGACATTTTAATCGTGTATTGCTCCTGCACCACTTCACAACGAATGCTGGCATGATGATGAAGCAACTGAAGTTCACAATGATAAAAATGAAAATGTACGCGAAGATTTGAAGTGTGCTCGCTTGCAAGTAAAATGTCCGACTGATGACGTACTGAACACGACTTTTAAGCCCCGCCTACTTGAACACGACTTTTGTTGGGTAATTTTTTTAACGCAGTTACAGTTCCTGACTATATTTCTTCGTAGGTAGGAGCTCATATTCGAATATTGTACGAATATTCAGTTATCCTTGGCGCCAAAAACAACTACGATTTCGCAAAAAAAAAACACAATCTAAAAACAAATGATGTAATTTGAAATTAAAATGACACGGCTCTCTAATGAAATTTATTTGAATTTCTAACTTCGGGCCAATCCACAAATATAACAAATATAAATAACATAATCTCTTACACCGTTGACTATGGTGGGCATAGTAAAAACTGTAAGAAATGTGAAACATGGGAAGTCACCGGGCAATGATGGATTAAGTGTAGAACATATACTATAGGGAAGTGAGAAGATATTTAGTAATTTATCCGCACTATATAACTTATGTTTAAAATACGAGTATTTGCCTTAGCCTATAATGAACCTTTGTTCTTCTGTATATTATAAACCAATATCTCTGGGTACCATAGAAAGGAAGGTGTTAGAGCGTCTCGTTCTACCCGAACTGCAAAGAAATATTGTAATAGATGATGCACAGTTTGGTTTCAGACCCTGAATCTGAAAATGCTTATACAATCTTTAATTACTAAGGTTTTACTCTTACGTAATACTATTCTTTATTCTATGTCACTAGGCCAAGAAACATTTGAGAATCGAATTTATCTCTATAGTTCTTTTTAACTGTGACGTGGAGTAGCTGCTTCTTTGTAATAGGTAATTTAGACACCCAGCGCCAATACACTGAACCGGGAGGCTTTGTTTGAGAAGCGTCGTGTTTCTTTGAACAGGCCGTGATATTGACAGAGCAGTGTTTTATTACGTGGCTTCCATCAATATAGTGAGAGATTCAATAAAAGCTCTGATGTTGGTATTATTTCTTCAACTTCTCTTTCATAATTCATATTTCATTTCTAATTTTGTTTTATTGCGGTTTGTCCCTGAGTCCGTTAATTATTAAGAATGATAGTAATTATGATGATTTAGGTTTAGTTTTATGTGAATATTAATAACAATAGCACATTATTATTATGGTCTACGCACATTGTAATTAGATGTGATTTTATTGTTGGGTATACTGGATAATATTGTATGATTCAATTACAAAATACTGTTTAGAATTGGTTAAAATTAACATAAAATCTCGTAGGACTAGCGCGCATTGCTTCAGTCACGAGTCCGCGCAAAAAACGCACGTTTTGGTATTCAAGTTACAGCTGTGGGCTTTATACCACATCGTTATAAACTACGATACAAGAGTCGCTATCCGCAAATATTTATTATTACGTAAAAAAATGCGATACAAAATTTTGTGCGATAACCTCACCGCAAATATGCAGCGGTGACTTTACCGCAAGCCCGTGCGTTTATTTCACCACAGTGCGCGGACTTTTACGACTCTCCGTACTTCACAGAATATGCGTTATAAAAACGCAACGCAGTACGCGCTAGGCCTTAAATCCTTCTTTATCCTATATATCCACGGATAACCTTACTAGAGATATAAATTTGCCTTTAGATCCATACAAATAATAGGGTCCAGTAGCATCTAATGCAGTAGGGTAAATTGTCAATAGATTGACAGCCCATAAAGACAGTAAACCTAATTGTGCACCAATGTTTAATGAAACAAAGCTTTGTGTAACAAAAACACAACTGTCAGAAACTAATGACAACCTGACACTTTACTGAAACAATGTTGACACTACAAACATATAAGACTCAATATAACAAGGCAATAACGGCAAAAATATACACTGGACAGGTAATACACCTTAGAGGAAACATTTCCAATAACGTAATAAACTTCCTTTTGAACATAGACCTTTATGTATTCAATATTTTTTTGTTAAGAACAGCCTAACGACACTTCGAAAATGACAATATATATTATGTTGGCACTAATTTTGTAAACCAGAATTATAATTGAGAAATAGAATTTGGTGCCAATCAGCCAAAAGTTCCAAAATTAACGTTATTTTTTATGTGTTCTTCTTTTTTTTTTCTTCCGTCTTCTTTGGTTTTTTAACGTTGGATGGGTAGGTATACTTTGAGTTGAAGACTATGTTTTCTTTGGAATTAACTTGCCTTAGCTTTGATTAGTTACGCCGCTGGTTTAAAATGTTTTTTACCTCAACATGAAGATGGAAGCACTCGGCAACTATAGCTAGGAAATGTACTAATCCATGTTTCGATGTAGTATGCTTCTTCTTCGTCTTCTTTGGTTTTTTAACGTTGAAACGGTTGGTATACTTTGAGTTGGAGCCAAAGAACCGATAAAAAACGCTTAGAGAAGAATTATGTATGTATATATAATCTGAATCTCGGAACTTCATGAGGATTTTCATGAAGTTTAGTGTGCAGGGGTTTCGGGGGCGATAAATAGATCTAGGTCATTTTATCCGTGTTTTCAGACAGTTAAAAACGCTACACAAAATTGTTGGCTTGGATTTTTTTTTAAATTACCTTGCCTTAGCTTTCATCAGTTACGTCAGTGACCTGAAGATGGCAGACTATTATTAATCATAGCTAGGGAATGTGTTATTCCATGTTTTGAAGGGTACTCACTAACATTTATTTTATTCCTCTAATATTTTCTAACAAACTGACCTGCCCGCAGCTTCGCTAGAATGGCCTATACGATACGGTATCACCTATTGAAGTTAATACAAATTGACTATCATTCCTTGAAGACATCTTAAAGCGCTAAAATTTTAAAAGCTCCGGGTTCATATTGCAACATATGGTCAGGTTACACTTGCGACCAGGAGAACGACATGCCCGTCTCGTATAAAAAACAATTTTCTGTTTTATTATAATATCTACCTGAACTTTTTAGCCCCGAGTTTAAACTATGGTTTAAGCCATTAACCTATATTTAGTAATTTTTTTTAATAAGACTGTTTATGACCTCATCCTTGTATAAAACAAATACATCACTGCTTGCGATCGTGGAAATCGTTCCCCGAAACAATTACGTGTCTAATGAAAGTCTATCAAACACTGAAAACGTACAAGCAATCTTCGAAAACCAATATTTGGCGGATTTACGCCGTTCTGGCTCTTATTGGTGTATAGTAAGGTTGATTGTTGTGATTACGGTCAGTTATGTATGTATTGGAACAGTTACAAAATGTATGCATTCGCAGTAAGGAAGCTTATGGGTTTGGCTTTTCGATTAGATTCTAGATTTTTCCGAGCAGACTGCTTGCACAATTCTACACGACACAAGTTCGGTACCTAATGAAATATATATATATGTCGGCGTGGGTGATTTAAAGGACTTGTAAGACTGTTGAGGCAAAGTGTGCAAGAATGCCAACAGGCGGCGCGGCTGTCGCACACTAACGTAACGTCAGAGTCGACCAACTGGCGCCATTCAGTCGGTTGAGCTTATCAAACTCGGGTGTCTACCCGCTTCTCTGGCTGATCGTTTGCCTTTTTTAGTTTACCTAAGTTAATGTTTAATTTCTAAGTATTCTGTAAATTCGAGTCTAATACGTTTGTGATTAAATTCAGTGTTGTAAAAGATCGAAGCCCCTAGTTTATTTACCTCGTTTTCCATGTCTGAGTCGAAGGTTCTGATATATATATATATATATATATTATAGGCTAGTTTGGCAAACGAGCAAGCGGCTTACCTGATGGTAAGTGATACCGTCGCCCTCGGACATCCGCAATACCAGAGGGCTCAAGGATGGGTTGCCGACCTTTGAAGAAGGATAATAGGAAGGAAGAGATAGAAGGGGCGAGAGTGGAGAGGGAGGAGGAATGATAGGGGGAAGGGGAATCGGGCCTCCGGAAACTCCCACAAACCGACTGAAACACAATAGCAATAACAAAATTACTTCACGTCGGTGTTATGTGGGAGTGTGGTACTTTCCAGGTGGTAAAGGCCCATTCGGCTCTGGGGTGACAGTGTGGCACTACCACCAAAAATATACGTCTTTAATATATTTTTACTACCTACTCAAGCTCCAAGACCAGCAAGTCGTACTACTGATGGTAACTCACGCCTGCGACCGTTGCAGCTCCACGTAGAGTTGAACTTTTAAGGTACTCTTCATTGCGCTTAAATTTTCAGCGAGTTATTTGGAGTGCTTTAAAATGCCGTTCATGGCTTAGTTATTAGCACCGCCTTCGAAGCGGAGGTCCCTGCTCGATCTCTGTCCGGGAAAAATATTTCTATGCCGGTTGTTCTCAGGTCTTGGATGTTTTCTGTGTTATAATGCGTATTATCCATGCATCACGTGGCACAGGGAAGCCTAGTAAAATTCGGAAGGTATTCGTTTCGTAAACGTAAACTACTGCAAAACGGGACTTGCTTCGTCGTACTAACTATGAACTTTCTGCGCCACAGCTGTACTAGATAAATTATAGCTCGAACTAAATTCAATTGATTTACGACAATGCTACGATTACGTTACACTTGCACAAGTTTTGGTGCTAGCCCTACTGAAGTGACAAGGGCGCCTTTAAGAATACAGTTTGTGTCTCTCTCTATCTCTTTTTCTCTCTACGTGTGTGTCTCTTTCTGTCTGTTTGTCACTGTGCGTGTGCGTGTGCGTGCGTGTGCGCGCGCGTGTTTGTGTGTGTGTGTGTGTGTGTGTGTGTGTGTGTGTGTGTGTGTGTGTGTGTGTTGAACACCATAGCGCAGATTTTGAACCTTACTTACTGTTATTGTTTTCTATGAAACATATTTCTTTATTTGTCCTATGGTAGATAGGTACACAAAGCTTACTTAATTTCCGCTCTGCGCTTCTGTGAAGTTATGAACTCGTATGTTATTTTTTGCCAGGTGATTAGATGACTAGTTGTTCGTTTGCCTGGTCTTCATTACGTCATCTGAAAGCACCTATTTCTTCTTCTTCTTATGTGGCTTTTTAACGTGGAAAGACGTTACTCTGCCAGTGTCATGTTTTGGCGGATATTTTGCCCTTGTACTCCCCCAATCTTGAAGGAGTGACCATTGTACGGTATGGAATCAAATGAAAGTAATATGAATATCAAAAGTATTAAAAACTGGTTTCGCTTTTACAAACGTATATTATTGGTTTTAATAAAATTACATAACATATAAATAAATGGTGTGAAAACAAGCGATAAAAGAGAAAAAAATTAAATAAAACACGTATTGGCTTTCTTGTAGTTTGAAGTTGTATAGTCCTAACTAGCTGCGCCCCGTGATATCACCCGCGTGGTGATGGATGATGATGATGATGATGATGATGTTGAAAAGTACCCTATATTCTATGATACGAGTAAGTGTTGTATTGGTTTCAATCTTTTTTTTTGTATTTTAAAGTTATATAGACCTAACTAGCTGCGTACCGTGATGTCACCCGCGTGGTGATGGACGATGATGATGATATTGATAAGTACCCTGTATTCTTTCATAAGTGTTGTATTGGTTTCAATCTTTCTTTTTTGAAGTTATATAGACATAACTAGCTGCGTACCGTGATGTCACCCGCGTGGTGATAAACGATGATGATGATGAAAGTCCCCTAAAGTACCCTATATTCTTCAATACGAAAAGTTTCGATCCGTTTAGGCGTAATTAGGTGAGAGACAGACAGTTCGCGCAGTAGGCTCGGCCTTCGGTCTTGCCATAACCTCCCGTCTTTTCTTAGTTTATTTGATGTAAGAACCTATAAACTATTACACTACATTTAAAAAAAGATTAATTAAATCGGTTTCTCAAGTTTTAGTGTGACCAGGAGAAAAGGGGCTCATTTTTATATCATACATAGACCACTATAAGTATGGAAGTATGAATACTAGCTGCGCCCTTCGGTTTCACCCACGTTATGACAGTTGATGATGAAAAGTGTCCTGTGTCCCCGGGGTATAATCTATCTGCTTGCGAAGTTTCATTACAATCCATTTAGCTGTTTATAAGGTAACGGACAGAACGACAGAGTTACGTACGTTTTTATAATATTAGTATTACTATCTGATCTCCGTGGTTACACCCGCGCGGTGATGGATTTTGATGATGATGATGAATCTTATATAGCCTATGTCACTCAGGGTGAATGTAGCTTTCCAATGGTGAAAGAGTTTTTGAAATCGGTCCAGTACTTTTTGAGCCAATTCGTTACAAACATACATACAAATCTTTCCTCGTTATAATATTATAGTATAGATTAGTATGGATATAGTATGGATAACAATTAGTATCTCCTAACAACTCTGTTGATAAGTTTGTGGAGCATTTAATATGAAAAACTTCAGAAGTCTTCTATCCAAACCATAGTTTTTTTTCTGATTCGCGACGCACCATAATACAAAATGTATGCGTCCTTCAAACATAAAAGAAAAATGCAAGTAATTAGACGTTTTATTTTAATCAAATACCATGCCACCGTTCATATCTATGCCGTTATGCGCATATAACCTTTAACGGAGATTGTCGGTCTGTATTTTATATTTTGGCCTAAGATAAAATAAACACACTTTTTATTAGTTAGTGTGTGTCTTAAAAAATACAGTGATTCAGGACCATTCGTACGCCATCTCACTAAATACCTTTAGCGCGAAACAAAATTAAACGTCGTCCCACTTCTGTCTTTTGTTTAACATCTGTAGGCCTAGCAATAATAACTGCCGTGTAATTTTCTAAGAGCAAACATCTTTATATCTTTGACAACATCCGTGAAACAGATGACGAGATGACAAGAACGTTGGAAAAGCAACCTTGCGTACAAGGGCGATATCTCATAAAGTATTTGACATCGGTGAGCTCGTCGACCAGCACATCGATGAATCATTAGAGAATCGCACGGCTGTGTGTGTAACGGAACGTTTCGTTCACGTGAAACAATACAAACTGTCATGTATCTAGGGCAGCAGTGACACAGATAACTCATCATTTGTACGCTGAAGCGTGACGCGTTGACGTTATACGAATACTTTTTCACAAACTGTGCTACGGGCTCTGATAGAGATGATTATATAACTAACTAGCTGCTCTCCGCGGTTTCACCCTCGCGGTTATGGATGATGATGAATTTTATATAGCCTATGTTACTCAGGGTGAATGTAGCTTTCCAATGGTAAAAGAATTTTTGAAATCGGTCCAGTGCTTTTGAGCCAATTTGTTACAAACATACTTACATACAAATCTTTCCTCTTTATAATATTAGTATAGATTATAGTGTAATACTCGTAGTACAGATCAACATGAACATTTTTATTAAATAAAAAGAAGAACATTTCTATTAAATAGAAAATAAACGATTAAGTAAGTGTAAGTATTAAATACGTATATCGCTGATTGTATTTAGTGAATTTCGTGTATAAGAGATTATTTTACGCTAAGCCTAGTGTCCCGTGACATTTGAAATGCGTCATGAAGGTTATTAAAGGCTTGATAAGCTTTACATAAACAGACCTTAACCCATTGTCTCGCGATTCGCTATATTTGGCCAATAATACAATAGATTACGCAGAAATTAACCTACTTTTCCAGGAACTGCAACGTGTGTGGTTAAGCAGCATTTTAATATAATTATGAGGCATCTAGGTACACACCTAGACTCATAAGCTCAGGCGCTCTCTTACCGGTTGCTTACCCCCCACGGCCAGGTACAGTTTGCCAGTCATCTCTGACGTATTTGGATATTACTGTATTTTTAAATAGTCTAGTAAATATTATCTGTATATGTTATAACAGAAAAAGAAATAAAATCTGTAAATAGCTAACGAAATCCGTAGCCTTCCGGACAAAATCGCAGACATCAGCTAGCACAAATAAATAAATTTAAAACAGAATCGCTTCAAACGCCAGTTTCTAGAAATAAATCATTGTGAGCAAATAGCCCACCGCTAAATGATCCATAAAATCTCTTTGAGGCCGCCAGACGTCTTAATGATTTGAGGTATCGTCACTGGGGTGTTATCTATGGACAGGGGCATAAGAACACTTCCCACACTAGTACATGACACTGTAAGTGACCGAGACCTCGCCTTAGTGGGTGTAAAATTAGCAGAGTAAGCCAAGCCAAGGCGCAGTCTGTAGAAGAGGTCCTAACTGCCGGCGATAGCAACTGGCTAGGTTAAGTAGAGTAATACACTAAAAGTTCAGTTACAAGTTCCATGGTAATTTAAGTTAAGCTAAGCAAACTAAGCTACGAGTACATTATATAGGTAATGAGGAGGTAGACCGCGCGGCTCGCGACAGGCGATAAGAAACGGCATTACTTACAACTGTTTACCACTGCAAAGTGAGATACTAAGAACCGTTAAATCAAATTGTACACAAATGTGGCATGAATAATTCGATGAACGATCAAGAACGAAAGGTATTTGGTATCAGACAATAAAATGCCAGCCTCTCCGATATCCATGGTTTGACCACTGTAAGATGAGCAGAGAAGATATATAGTATCGCTGTTAAGACTTGCTCTGGACACATTCCGTCAAACAAGTTCAAATATTTAATGGGTATTGTGAATTCACCTGATTGCCCGGAGTGTGGAATAGTTGAGGACGTCCATCACATGTTGATGGAGTGTGTTCGGAGCGAAGCCCGACGACAGGACATGAGTTTTATGTTTAATAATAATGTAGGTATTTGTAACAGCATTTTGGCGTTTCCTCTATCAGAGGAGGCCAAAATGCTATTACAATTTTATTTAAGTATTGTGTATAATTAAGTATTTTAGATAGTAAGAAAAAAGAGAACTGAGAAAACCATACGAACTTACAAGTTTCTTCAAATCCCATCAACCGTGGGTCATGGAGTCGTATAGACTGGAATATAAGATATACATAATCAAAATGATTAAGACATTATTTATGAGCAATTAGATTAGTGTATAACCATTTAAACATAGTACTGAAATCAACGTAATGTATATAATAAATATAATGAATAAAACTTATTTCTTTCTTTCTTTTCTTTCTTTCTATGTAACAATTTTTGTTACTTATTTATTTTATATATTATTTCGGCTGAGAGTTAGACATGACGGGTGACCCAGTATAAAGAAAACACGTAATGTCTGTTCCAACTTTAATCTTCGATCACTTATTAAATTGTAACAAAACAGAGACGAGCGCACGCAGCGAGCGCTCGCGGCAAACTGAGCTCCGGCCGGTTGCTAAGTTTTATAGGCAATTGTGGTGATGGGTGTGCGCCGGTGACTCAACCGCTCGCCCGTTGTGCATGCTCCGTGAGAATAGGCGGCCGACGCCGTCATATATATAATTATTATATAATATATTTTAACATTGGATTATAATCATGTAAAGTGAACAGTGCACATACGAAATGTATAGCATTGTTATTTTGTATTTTATATACATAGTGTACATGTGAGAAATCTCTTCATAAATCTGATTGGCTCCATTTTGCTATGAATTAGAACCAAAATTATACCATGTTATGAGAGTACCTTTGGGCGTGTCTTTTAAAAGTATACTTTAGACTGATCTATGGGGTATAACTAAAAATAATCACTATCACTAAAATTAGTCATGGTTATCATAGATTTATACGTACTCGTAGTAGAAATTCTCGGAAATGAGAATTGTAGAAGAGATGGATTTCGTGGAAAGCTCAGCGTAATATACATAATTTTACGATTGTTAATGTCGTAACCCACACTGAATGTGTGTTTTTTTGTAATTTTTTTTATTTATACCTACGATGTTTTATTTTCAAGACGAGTCAAGTCGCGAGTGAACAGGTAGTCATGTTATAGCCATGCAGGCATGGTGCATCGTAGATCGCATGACAGGTAGCGGTCCAACGCTGGCCTATCACATCCCACTAATTTTATAATGTCGAAAGTTTGTGTGTTTGTACCTTTGTTACTTCTTCACGCTCGAATGGCTAGTCCAATTTTGATGAAATTTGGTATGGAGGTAGATGAGGCGCTAAATTAACGCTCTTTTCATTACCATCCATCACCAGAGTGTAATCGCAGGGCACAGCTAGTCGTATCATAATAAGAAAAAAAAGAGTTAGTAGCTGTAGGAATGATAACATAAATATGAAATACCATATGGATATAAGAACTAAGTCGTTAAAAATGTGGTTCCGTTTATTAAATCAACAAGTAATGAGACGAGCAGGTCATACAGCAGCCGTGCGATTCTCTAAAAGCAAACATTGTTGCATCTTTGACAACATCCGTGAAACAAATGACGAGATGACAAGAAACGTTAGAAAATCATCCTTATGTACAAGGGCGATATCTCAAAGTATTTAACATCGGTGAGCTCGTCGACGAGCGCATCGACAAATCATTAGAGAATCGCACGGCTGATAGCAAGCCTGTTAATGACAGTAGCATAGTGCGGTATCACATTTTCTCAATAATTGTCCTCGCAACAGTGCTGTCACACGTCACCACCGCTTGGAGGCAGAATATAGCATCGATGGTATCAAACAAGACAAATATTTAAGAAAATATATGACTACATAGAATTTTTTAAACTTTCCCCAATAATATCAAATGCGCAAACTTAGGAGATTGAGGACGTCAAGAATAAGTTTATTTTGACTCTATACTAATATTATAAAGAGGAAAAATCATTTTTTTTTGTTTAAATTGAAAAGGCTCCGAAACTACTGGAACAAAATTCAAAAATCCTTTCACCATTAGAATCCTACATTATACCTGATGAACATAGCTCATATATTTTGATTCATCAAATCCAAATTCAAATTCAAATAATTTATTTTGCAAAACATAGGTAGTGACATTAAATGTAGGGTTATTAATATTATACCATATTACATCGCCATGTTTTAGCCGCTTTGGCATGCAACATTTTGTTACAATAATTATATTAGATTTACAAATATAACGAGATAACTAACATTAACAATTCATACACACAATTACATGTTAACATTATTGTTGTTTGTTTATATGTCCTTATTATTTAAATATTCATCTATACTGTAATATGTATTCTCAATCAGGTGTTTATTAAGTCTAAATTTGAAAATGTCAATGTTGTCTATTTCAATTAAACTTATTGGTAATTTATTATATAACAACAATCTCATTTTAAATATGCTGGTTACAGTACAGTTGTATAGCCTGCTATTTGTAACCTGTTTTTGTGTCGCTTACTCCGCAACTTACTGAAATCTTCAAGATTATTCTTTACATACACAGCTGATTCGTAGATATATACCGAAGGAAAGGTCAACAACATCATCATCATCATCATCCATACGGGTAAAAATCCACGCGGGTAAAACCGCGGAGCGCAGCTAGTACAATATTATACAGTAAAATATTTGCGAATCAAATTCATGATTTAAGAGAATTTCGGGACTTTTCACGCACAGGTGAATATTAAAACATGACCACAGTCGATGCAGTTCGATCGAAACGTCGAGGTGACTCAAAGTTATGTTTTGATTTTAATCTGTGCGCATAGAAAATGCGATATTCTCTTAAACTATGTCTACCACCTCAAGGGATACATTTTGTTTTGAGAATTCTTATAGATATATTAATTGACTTAGTATACAATACTTATAATGAATTATTTCTTTTCTACCGACTTCCAAAAAGGAGGAGGTATTCAATTCGACTGTATACAGGATGTCCCAGAACTCAACTTCAAGCCGAAACGGGGTGACATGATTGATTGTAACCATCATGCGAAAATACAGAAAAAAAAACTATCCCATGCAGTTTGGAAATATGGACATTTAAGAAAAACCTAGAAATTTGATCAAATTGTAACCATTTTTTGGTTATTGTGGTTTATTTTAATTATTTTTGTTCATTTAAACTTTGGAACCGTAACCCTAAATAACATTTCTAGAACCACAGTCAAAAATAATGACACAATTTTTAAACTGAAACTTAATATTTTCAAAATTTGTCGACTTAGAAAAGTCCTCTTTAAAAAAAATTACTAAAGTGCCTTGGTAAGTGCCATTAAAAGTTTGGGCATTTAATCAGGATTGGAAAATGTTACAATACTTTTCATACTAAAAAAATAGTAAAAAAATAAAAACCTTGAGTAACCCGATTTTTGCTAACCCATTTTACTCAGTTCAAAGTTCATCAAATTTGGTCTAGTAATTTTTGAGTTTTACACTCCAATAACTGAATAGAATGGAAGTCCGTATTAAATGTTTCAAATTGTACTTGTTAATATTTTTTATTCATAAATTATCTATTATTCCCTTGAAATGTAATGGTATAATGTACTGGTAGTAAATGATTTACAGATTGTGCCACTTCGAGAAAATATGACTAATTTACTGAAAAAATAAAGCCTCATAGGCTGCTGATGTAAAAAACCACGTCACCATACCTTATTCTTATATAGTGAGCTTAAACACTATATCCTATATTTCCTATACTTGTTGATATGAGTCCTGCATGCAAGCTTAAAAATAAAACTTCCCCATATTACGTCGATGCCCGGATAATATCGCATCGGCGAGCAGACTTTATAGCAAACCGAACGACAACAGTGTAAAGTCCAACAGGTATACCTGTATAACTTTTCCACTACCCGCCTCGTTCAGCTTAGCCACAGTGTAGATAATGCAGTAAACAAACAGCAGTCCGCCCGACAATCAACGCTCGCAGATTTGACGACTGGTTTCTGTGATTGATGGCCACCGGTTACATAGTTGCTAAGCGACTCGTGGCGGACACAAATCACTACACTAGTCCTAGTTTATAGCTTCGTCGTTGTTAACTAACGAGCGTGCGTGGAGTTTGCAGCTTGTGGCGGCTACTTGTGGTCACATTTGTAAATGTTGTAGCATGGCTTACACCATATAATTATAGCGCTATACGTTTGTATATGAACTCCTTGTTATCTCTATTATTGAATTGATTTTATTTATGTAAGTTTTTTTATATGCAGTGTATTCAATTAAGGTTTTTTATTTATAATAACTTATACTACATCATGTTGTGTCATAAAGTAGACTTAGTTTCATAAACTAATTATTGATTAGGTGATATTTTTATGTTACAGGTTTAATTGATAATTTTAATTAATTTTAATCAGAAATAATAACACTGTCTATCATAGGGTCCATATACAGAATTTAGCTATACCCTGGAGTCACTAGAGTTTTAGTAATTATTTATGTAATACTAACGTTCCATAGTATATTTGCGAAAACGATAATAATCAAAGTATTGATACAAAGTGATAAAGTCATAAACTTTATAAAAGTTTTATTGAAAGAGTTGCGAATTTATTAGAAGAAAAATAGTATCTTGGAAGGACAACTCTATATCGGCCTTGGTTGCGCATTCCTTGAATTTGGTTTTCATGAGAAACTGCGCGAGGTTTATGCGAGTGAACAGATTAATAGTTGCCGCTATTGTAACTAAAGCTTTCGAGATACTGTACTTTCATTTATTGTACTGTGGCTTCTACAATCTGTGGTCCTACTAAAGCGCAGTATCGATAAATAGTATAGTAGCTAGCTTAAAAATATATTACGTTATCGATATCCGTTTTATTACAGCTGTTTTTAAAGAGAACATGCCTTGTGAATAAAGTTAATAGTTTTTGTGTTTGCGGTTTATATTTTACTAGCTGCGCTCCGCGGTTTTACCCGCGTGGTATGGATAATGATGATGATGAATCAAAATAATTATGGGCTATGTTCGTCAGGTATAATGTAGGATTCTAATGGTGAAAGGATTTTTGGATTTTGTTCCATTAGTTTCGGAGCCTATTCAATTTAAACAAAAATGGATCTTTCCTCTTTATAATATTAGTATAGAGTCAAGATAAACTCATACTTGACGTTAATCGCTTAAGTTTGCGAATTTGATATTATTGGGGGAAATACTGTACGGACTGAGCGGATGACTGTTTAGATGGCTCGTCAGCTCAGGGTCAGCTCAGGTGGTAGTGATCTTGCCTTCAAAGTGAAGGGAAAATGAAGGTTCGATATCTGGTCAGGGCAAATATTGTTTGATGAGCAGAATCGTTTTTTCTTTATTCATTTATGTATGTGTTTAGCCATGCCTCCCACGACACAGGGAATCCTATTGCGGCGGTGAGAGTGTGAACATTATTATTAATAACAAAGCAATTATTAAATATGTAAAATATTTAATATTTGATATTCGTTAGGCATGCTAAAACGAAAACAGTTGACCGATTTGAATATGTATTTTTTATTTTGTTGCTCTAAACCGTGTAAAATGTAAATGTGTTAAATGTATCAGACTATAACGATAAAATACATATTCAAATCGGTCAAGCTGTTTTCGAACTAAAAAATCTTCCGTCACCACGCAGATGAAACTGTGGGAAGCAGCTAGTTATTAATCATTTAACAAATTGAAGTATATTTTTATATGTAAGTGTTTTGCGAAAATATGCCTTGATTCCCTTACTATGAATTCCCTAATGACTAACTTTGCCTCCGATTCAAAGAAATCTTATGATCTATTCAAATACGTAATTTTACTAAAATGTAAATGATTAAAATATCTCCGAGCTTGTGATTTTAAGGAAAGTACAAAAAACACTCACGTCCTTTTAAAGTAGACGTTGGGGCTTAGCAAATTCTGCGATAAACCTCCGTCCTAAGCTGGCTGTATACATTTTAAATTTGGAATGTGATTTTTATTTTTTATTCGTTCTTAATTCAAACCAGCCAACCCGGCGTGATTTAACCTGTCATAGCGGCATAGGGTTGCAACGTCGGTGATGTCTGAAAGGATTAGGGTTGAATGTGGAGGGTACGACGTCGGTTTGGATGACTTCGGATTATATGTCGCGTTTTGAAAATGAAAGAAAGAGTTAAACTTGAACATTGCGTTTTAATATTTTATGTTTTTGCCTTATCATGCTTATTTGACTACGGGAATAATTCGTGGACAAAAAATACATGATATATCAATATAGTTATGGTATTTTCTAATGTTAGTATTTATTTATTACATTTTAGCAAGACTATTGATTGCATAGCTTAAGTTAGATACAAAACATTATATAAAAATAGTAATTTACAAGTCTCTACATATAGTAAGTAAAACTAATAAGTATAGATAGCAAAATTATACGATATAATATATATTTTTGCTATTGAATTAGAAGACAGAGTTTATGAAATATAACTGAACTATACGGCCTTAAAAGTTGTATATGTATATAACATTTTATAATTTTACGTGTCTATACACTTCGTAATAGTATGTTAAGTTTGAAAAAAAAGACCGTTTTATATTCTCCCACATTAAAAACCGCCAGTATACTTGAGACGTAATGGGATGCTGCTGTGTATTACGATGCACATCGGACACCTGCCCGCCGTGGTGATTCTACTGTCAACTACTGAATGTACCAAAAGGAGGCCCGTTATGAAGACAAATGGAATGTCGGGAAAACCCCAACAATGGTTATTGTTGATTTTGTTTAATTTTCCTAGATTTATATTTCTTCGAGTTTTGACTTTATATAGTGGTGGATTATTAAGACGCGGTCCAACCTCAATTTTAAAATAATTTACGATGCTTTACATAAGGTTGAAAATCGCTTGTAAGATTGGACGATGTAATACGAAAATGCGTTAAATTTGTACGTTTTCTTTATATTTTTCGATATAACACAATTGAAAAAACTGCTGGTTATTACTTTAGTACTATACGTTGGTTATGTATTACCTAAAAAATATAGTGTTATCGCTGAAAATTCTGAGAGTTTAGACGTGAAAGTTTATTTTTGTAGACCTATTCAGGATTTTTTTCTGCTGAAAGAGAGTTATATTTATGAATTCTATTCGGTTATTACTCTTATCCTATTCCTTTTCTAACCTTTGTATTTTTTTCATAATATATTATCGCTCTCTTTCGTTACACTAGGTAACTAAAAATTATGCTTTTTACTATTATCAGGATACGAGCGCGCCTTAACAGCTGAGTGTTCGTAACGGTGCACAAGTTTAGGCAAAGTGTACATAAATCATAAAAGGTCGTTTTTGGGGTTTCCTCGTCATTCAGTTTTAGTATTGTATCCATCGTGTTACTAGAACATTACCTTGACCAGACTTAATGACAGGTACATATTTGTGACTGTGAGTTCACTTCGTTACAGTGATTGAGGAGATAATTCCTATCTCTTCCACCTCCTATATCTGTTTCTGTCTCTTTTTGCTTATATCTTCCCTCCCCAAAAAACGTCTGAATGATCACTAAACTAAATAACCTAAGTGATATAGCCTCTATTCAATACAGAAATACAGTTTACAAAATAAATAGACACAAAAAGAATCCATGCCGAGGAGCAAACAGTATTACGCGGTTCATGTCACATCAAAAGAATTTAGTTACAGTACACAAGTGTGAAAGTATGGGTAACATTGAAAAATTAGGTATAGCGCTTTTTTAGGAGGGACAAAATGCTAATTGGCAAATGGCAATTGTCTCTAATGGCATTTATATGCGCGAGTGAAACCGCGGGGCGCAGCTAGTAGTTAAAGAAAATGGTTGTCTGTAAAATCGGTCTACGGACGATAATTTTACGTGATAACTTCATAAGACAAACCGAACGCTTAGGCCGATCGTGTCTATCGCTTTTTTCGCGCTCTCGGTTGCACGCTCGGCTCAGGTGGAACGTGACAATGAGTTATACTTTTTCGTCCGTGCAGCCGCCGCCCATCGATATATAAGCCTTAATCGCGTTAAAACATGTCTATTTCAGATTAGATAGCATACCTGTCACTTATGGATACTTATATACACTACTAGCTGGTGCCCGAGACTACGTCTGCGCAGGATTTGCACTCCGAGTAGCTTATTATCTTATTTATTTATTTATTTCGGTAATTCAACAGCGTTTACAATTAATATGTACACTTAATATAAAAACTTAAAATATGGCCAAAACAGAATTACTCAAATTAAAAACAATTTACAGAAAAGTAATAATAATACGACAAAATATGTATAAAGGACAAAAAGATAAGATACAGGCACAGGTCCTATTACAATTACAGTGAGAATAGCAAGAATAGCAGGTATGTTTGTGAGTTGTGTGTGTGTGTGTGTGTGTGTGTGTGTGTGTGTGTGTGTGTGTGTGTGTGTGTGTGTACGTGTGTGTGTGTGCGTGCGTGAGAGAGGGTGTGTGTAAAAATATTAATCGCAATGAAGCAGTCTTATTTGTTTTTTTAATGACGATTTTGAGGAAAAAAATAAATCCAGGCTAGAAAAATGTTTATTGTAGGTTCTAGCGGCGCGACATAACACCGAATTCTGAGCATAATTAGTGCTGACTAGTGGGACGTCCAATAACTGCGTATGTCGAGTTCGCCGAGGTGGTACCTGAAAAGCTATACTTGATAGAAGTTCGGAGCAGTCAATTTTGCTGGTTAATATATCGTGCAATAGTATAATGTCATACTGCTTACGTCTTTGTTCTAGAGATTCCATGTTAAAGTGCTTACATGCTTCAGAATAGGTCTCAAAAAATCTATAGTTCTTATAACTCAAAAATTTTATAAACTGTTTTTGTAGTGATTCAATTCTTTGAATGTGCACTATATAACTTGGGGACCAGATGCTACAACCATACTCCAATATACTTCGCACGTAAGTAAAGTACAATACTTTGATGCATTCAATGCTGTTAAAAGTGTTACATACTCGTTTTATGAATCCAAGTTGTTTATAAGCTTTGTTAATAATGGTGTCTATGTGCTCAACCAGTGTCAATTTTGAGTCTAATATTATGCCAAGATCTTTCACGGAGTTTACTTTATTTATAGGAGTTTCATTGATTTGATAGGTATACCTTATAGGGTTAATTTTTCGAGTAAAAGATATCTGCAAACATTTTTCAGTGTTAACAGTAATCCTATTCATCAAATAGAAACGACTCAGATTATTTAAGTCTTCTTGAATTTTTAGACAGTCATCGATGTTTTTGACTTTTAAGAAGACTTTTTTATCATCAGCGAACATTGAAGTTTGAGTTTTGAAAATAGTTTCCTACATCAAAAAGATATGCGTTGTATAAAAGAGGACCCATGGTTGAACCTTGCGGTACTCCAGAGCTAATGGTGATGTAATCACTACACGCACTCCCAATTATAACAGCTTGCCGCCTCATTGAAATGTATGAACTTAACCATCTATGAAGGTCACCACGTATTCCCAAGGCATACAACTTGTGGAGCAGGATGATGTGATCAACTTTATCGAATGCTTTTTCAAAATCAGTATAAATCTTCTCCAAGGCCATATATAATATGTACATGGTCAAACGGAATTGCGATAAAAGTATTATATGAGTTAATTTAAATACTTAGTATATCAATCAGTAAACACTAATAATAAAATACAAGACGTACATACAAAATTAAAAATAAAATTATCAGAATGGAATAAACTGTCATTATATTTTATCACCCTTGACGGTACTTGTGTCACATTTCATCACCCTAGACAGTCGCCGAGCATGTCCAGTGTATCGAGCTGTCAAAATGAAAGCGTACTTTTGACTAAGCTATCAGGAACTGACACAAATTTTGACAAAACTGTCATCATTGCGATCTTAACGTCGGCAGACGGCAGAGATCTTGTTATTATGTCTATGCTGTGACCAAGAATATGTATATACGCTTTTTCACCTGCGTGGTGATGGATGATGATGATGAAAAGTATCCTATGTGTTATTCCAGCGCCTCATCTACCTCCATACCAAATTTCATCAAAATTGGCCCCGACGTTTGAGCGTGAAAGAGTAAAGAAGATTCACACATCCATAGATCCATATTCACAAACTTTCTCGTTTATAATAATATTATTAGGATAGTAGGAAGGATAGGATTGTAACAACACATCAACCGAATGTGCTACCTTATTAAATCGAATAATTTTTGTTTTATTTTTGAGATTTTACTCGTATAAGAAACAAGAGCTATAAAACTAAAAAGACGCTATCTTTAGTAAAACTTTTTTAATTGAATATAGATCGATTTATAGTCCTGAAGAAAAGTATTTACAGGTTTTTAAATTATGTTACCATGCCATCATTCTTCGTTTATTTTTGTGTAAAAATAAAAAGATATCTTACTGTTTTATACTTGTATTGCGGCAAACATTACACTT
Organism: Selenia dentaria; assembly: GCA_917880725.1. Taxonomy (NCBI): domain Eukaryota; kingdom Metazoa; phylum Arthropoda; class Insecta; order Lepidoptera; family Geometridae; genus Selenia; species Selenia dentaria. The sequence continues at coordinate 6,482,174 of OU862882.1, read as the reverse complement.
CAGTGTACCCATTGAATTGAAACACCCATTTTGACTTCACATAAACTCTTTCAATGAAATAAAATATAGTGAGGGTTTCGGGAGGGATATTGAAAAGGGTCTCGCGTAATCTCAGTTTAATATCTAAAAAGGAGTGACTTCTAAACAAACAAGTAGTTTTACTGGAACTGTTGTAATCTATACCAGTTACTGGCTTTACAATGGGACTATTCTAAATCGTAAAACTTGAATATTGTTGATAAATAATTAAAATTCTTTTGTTTTTATTTGATATTTTATAATGTATAATCAATATGAGGGTGATTTATAGATATTTGTACAGATTGTGTGATCAGCATTAACTAGTATTACTCGGATACCTACAATTTTTAGAATGGGATAAGATAATTAGAATCATGACGTAGGTATCCAATTTTTAATACAAAATGTTATTAAAATTGTCAAGTGCCGGTTACACAAACCGGTTCACATCGTATGAGATTAAGCTAATGTTTTTTGTTATAATTTAGTGGGAAATTTGTGGGTACCCAAGATACAGGCCTAGTGCCTAGTTTGGAGCCCGTAGTTTAACAGTGCATAACTCTCAAAGGCATTAACATATAAATTATCTAATATTTATATTAATTAGATTTTAAGATTGCATGCTTAAAGAAACTAAACTAAAACTAAAAAAATATAACTATAATGTGTGAAATAAACTATTATTATTATTATTATTTGTAAATGTCTCGGATTTTTCTTGCCGCTTCTTCCCAATCGTCACCATCATCATCTCAGCTGTAGGACGTCCACTGCAGTAGCTCTATATTTTATTTTTCAACATAGAAGTAGAGTCCCTTAAAGGGCATTAATTACTAATTAGTTCATAAGCGTGTGCTTGATGTGCTGAGGTGAATGCTCTAACTTTTACTGAATTCAAACATAAATGTTTTATTTTGATTGCTCCGTGCTTTTACCCGCGTGAGGATGTCCTTAGTTTAATTTTAACTCTTAAGTAACGCTAGATTATTTCCACTATTCGATTTGATAATGTAATTAGCATTATAGTATAATCAAGATTTGTGTTTATACTACATTTATAAATTGTTGAGTTACTGTTAAGAATGTGTCTAAATAATGTTCAGAATAATACATTTTTGCTATAACATACTACAGTACGCTTGATCTACATCTATACTATATATAATATTATAAAGAGGAAACATTTGTTTGTTTGTAATGATTAGGCTCCAAACCTACTGGACCGATTAGAAAAATTCTTTCACCATCCATTCCAATCCTACATTTTCCCTGATGGACAAAGGCTATATAATATTTTCAAAAAGTTAGGGATCCGTATGAAAACCTTGATAATGTAACCCAAGGTGTGAAAATATACAAAAAAGTCCTTATATCGCGTACGCTGCTCAAACTATTGATTATATAATATTTATCTATGCTTTTGACATTAGAGAAAAGTGATGTAGGTACTACAGGGGGCCGATTCTACTAACTAAATTTGTTCCAACTGCAATCGAACCGTAGCTGATTTACACTCATATTCTTATGCTGTTATCGATAAGTAGTGCAGCTGCAGTTACGTTTCTATTGACGCCAGCGATCGAATAACATTTTATATTCTGGTAACTCTAGAAATCATGAACACGACGCTAACTCATATTTGTGTTTAATATTTAAATAATTATTACATAGTGGTGTTGAAAGTTGTGAAACAGTAGAATAGTACCCCAGTTTTATACTCGTAGAAGACGTCAATATCTACAAATAAGTCAACTTACCATGTAATGTCTAACTATTACAGTTATGTCACAATAAATACGTTTTCATTTTGAAATATGCAATAGTGACGAAACCAGGCCACATTATTCGCACCTTTAATACCATCCTTATCAACTCTGATGATAAAGGGGAAATATATATGATTGTATGTTTCTTTATAATCATTATCAGCATCTCAGCCGTAGGCCGTCCACTGCTGAACATATGCCTCCCCATCTTTATAATGGATACACGTAAAACTACTTAACCGATTCAAACGATTCTTTCACGAGTATAAAGCTACATTATGCCTGAGTAACATACGCTATATTTGATACATCCTCATAATCATCCATCACCACGCGGGTGAAACCGCAGCTAGTTGTCAGATAAAAAGAAAATTTTGCGAATTTGATCGCCAATTGATTGTGCTACGGCCTCTTATCTTTCGAGCGACATCTTTGTACAGCATATATGTTTAATTTTATGACGTACATATTTTAATAACATTTTTTTGTTACAGGTATGTAAGCTGTTTGGTGATGACTCTGTCCAGTAAGCTTACGTATGATTAGTATGAATATTATTAAATTATTATTTATCTTATACACTTAATTTGAAATTGTGCATAAATGATTGAAATTTGATAAAACTAGTGCCTTTTGGATGCTGGTGGAGGGTAGGTACTTTCTCGTGCCCGCCTAACTAGCTACCACCCTGAAGTCTGTCACGAATCACCTAACTGTGATTTCCGGCAACTGTATTTGAAAGTCAATCGCTATTTTTCACAATCGACCGCATCATCACTGACCATCAAGTGAGATGGTGGTCAAATACTAAACTATCACTTTAAAAAACGACTCGAATAACGACTTCATAAAGTAGATTTGTATGAAATTGAATACAACCCAGTTCCACATTATAAATTCGTTCCTCGGATTCAACTGGCATGGCAATTAAAATTTATAACAAAATCCTATCTATTGATAATAAATCACTTAAAAAGTAGGAAATCTAAATTACAATAAATGTTATATTAGGACAGGAACGAAGAGGTCGCGACGGCTCTCTTGCGATCGGTCTCGATGGCAGGAAGATAAAATGTTATTTTTAAGTCTTATAATAGCGTGTTTATTGTAAATTAGTAAGTCTTATTGTAAATTAATGTAAAAGTCAAAACAAGAAAAAGAAGATTAAAAAAAACATCAAAGACATCTTCTTTTATATATATAGATAGATAGATTATTAACAAGTCAAGCTATTTTGCTTTAAAATGCTACCCATTGCAACCCTTTACAAATTGTTACCTTATTTTTACAAAACCTATGCCAAGCTTTCTGACTTCGCTTATTGTATCCAAGTTAATGCTTCCTCCCGAAAAGGTTTTCGCAATAAAAGCCGCGGGATTAACAAGGTTTAAAAGGGGGTTAGAGTAACGTAGTAACAACCAATTAATCTGTGGTTTAGTTAGAGGTAGGGAAAAACAGAATCTAAGCTCAGAACAAGTAGGTGGCATGCACAATGTATGTTTTTAAATAAATAAATTAAAAGATTAGAAAGTGGTGCCGTAAACTTCGCTTGGTAGTTTATTTATTATTCACTGTTGAATTTGCCGCCAAAATCAGTTAAATGCAAATGCCTATATGACTAGAATATAATAAAGTCTATTCTATTCTATTCTTACTATTCTATTCTACATAGAAAACAAAAAGTCTAGATGAAGGTACTAAAATGAAGATGGCCCCACATGGTGCATTGCGTAATTTTTATTTATCGTGTTATTACCTATTTATTGGCTTAAACGTATAAAATTCCTAAATATATTTCAATGTGCGTATAATATAATGTTTATTATAACTGGCTTGATTTTAACTTAAACTCACCATTATTTTTTATACCTTAGGTGCTCACTAAATAATGTGATGAGTTGTTTAAATAAAGTTAAAATAGCATTATTTTCTAAATGTATCTAGTGACTGAAATAGTCGGGGTATATATAAAATTATATGCGATTTAGTCCGTTTGATGTTGTTTAATTTCAAATTAAAAGTATCAAAATTAGAATATTTAATAAAGTTCTATCATCTCAAAACTCTGAAGCCGTCTGTGTTTTTATTTAAGGATTATAGGCGGTCTACAAAATCGGAAATTAAGGATGGTCATACGAGACAAAAACAGAAGAAGTCGGATAAAACTGTGGCTAACTTTAACAAAGCACGTGATCTGAGGCACTGTTCGTACTGTCCGTAAAGAGCGATATGCCGTTCCGCAGTACTTACTATTAGCCGTTCTGTGCCTCGACCCAAATTCGTGGCGAAATACTGACTGACACTGTTTTTACGGTTTCTTTTGGGGCGCGCATAGACAGGAACGGTATGCTGTTTTTGTTTGAAATGTACCCACATATCAAAAATAGTCGCGTGGTCTCTTAGAGAGGGATAATTTGCGGTTACTAATGTAGACCTTATTATCTAAATACATATATCTGGTTTAAGATATAACGACCTTATAATTAAACGGAGCCCGCCGAAGGTGTCACTCCTGGTTAAGAGATCTGAGGGAGTGGATCGGCTGTAGTGACATCTCGCTCTTTCGGGAGGTGGCTTCTAATATCAAAATCACCATGATGACGTCCAGCCTCCGATAGGAGAGGAACTGTAAAAAGAAGATTTATCGGTTTCCGGTCAGTAGCTAATGAAAAAATGTTTGGAGTAAGTATTATCCTTGATTAGCTTTTTAAGCGTTATACCTACCGAGTGTATCTTAGCTTGTTCGTTATCAGTCGCCAAAAGAAAAACAAACTTGTCCTCAAGTTTTTATTATATAAATAAAATATGGTAATGTACAGCAATAAGGATTTACTCTATCGAAACACGGTTAATCAACCACTTGAACTCAATCAAAATACTTTATACATATGCTCTCCGCATATCAAAATAAACAAATAAGTGTATTCCATTAAACTGAGATTTACATACGAAAACAAACTGTAAAAGACTGAATTCCGGACTCTAATACCGCGTTGTTTTTATAACAAGTCATAAAAATAAACATTTAAATCCCGGATCGACGCCGTACTACCTGCACATTTCAAATCATATTTTACGAATGAAATATCTCTACGCAGTAAATTCATGTATGATGGAGCTGGTATTGACTGGTTACTAACATTAGCCCTTACTATTGGTTTAAGATAGTATGATATGATTTCGTTTAGGATATACTTACGAAATTCCTATATATCCTTAATTATAGGATTATTATATATTATATACTATTATATAAACGCGAAAGTGTATGAGTATGGATGTATGGATGTTTGTTGCTCTTTCACGCTCAAACGGTTCGGCTAATTTCGATGATATTTGGTATGGAGGTAGATGAGGCTTCAGCTTAGTTCATTAACACACAAGATACTTTCCATCGTCGTCATCATCATTATCCATCACCACGCGGGTGAAACCAAGGGGCGCTACTAGTATGAAATAAAACTGAATTAGCTATCAAAATTAAATAAGATAAGGAAACTATGTTCTAGATTGATGAGGAGAGTGGTATGTAGACTGGTATACCTACCGAATTATTTTTAACTTTTAGTACATTATCTACATAATTTTAATCTTTACATTCAATAAATACCTTTAACTTAAAACATTATATTTTCAAGTTTTTTTGTGTTGTGTTGTTTTAGAGCTAAACCCCTTTCATTTGATAGTTTTGATACCTGCTTCCCATATTGAAACAAATATGAAATTAATAATAATAATGAAATTTTGAAATCTACCATTTTGTGCCGGTGACCATCTTAGATTTGAAATGTGTCATAATGTTACTATTGTCATAAATGGCCCATAAATTGTGAACGGTAAGTTTAATAAAAAAAATTTACAGTAAAAAAAGGGGGAAAATTTTTTGCTCTTACAATAATGATCTTAATAAACATTGCCCTAAAGTACATAGTTTCCGAAATATCGGCCAAAAACTTTACTTACTTTTTTTTTTAAATGTCTCTTGAAGCTCCACCTAAATACGTCTGCGTTTTGAGTTCTATACTCAGTAAGTGACCCAAACCTTATAAAAAAATGGATGGGAGATTTTGTGCGTGGGCAAATTTCATTTTTACTGATGTTTGTTTGTTACGAGTCACTCCAGACACAAATAAGGGGTTCATCAACATTCGGTTCATAGTTTTCTAACGCATATTAGGCCTTACGATATGTACATTTATTATATATTGCTTTTTGAATCGATATCGATTTAAGCAGTCTATACAGAGCAGTTTCAGTTTGTGTTGTTCCACTCAGCCTCTCTTTCCCACTACTATATTTTACTTCTGGAATACGGACCCGAGATACCCATACTCGTAAAATCGCACCTGCTCGTCAGCAAATCCCTGCTAAATCTGTTGATAGAAGAGAAAGAGTCTGTCTTGGTACCCACCAATTGCAATTCCAAGCAGTGATGTGTATTACGGCCTGCGCACAGCATGCCAACTTATCGCCGTCTCAACTCTGATGTTCGATTCAACAGCGCCATGGCTAGTTGACGCTGTTGTTGGTTGGAAGAAGAAAGCTGGCAAAGACTGCCAAGCATTATATAAAAGTATATAAAATATAATTAATATTTTCTGCCGTACGAGCCTTATTTCCTTAATTCCGTAAATCACAGTCGAAATCAAATCGAGAACAAAAAGTAAACAATCTCAATGGAATAGTGACGTCAGGGTAACGATCATAGTTCATAGCTTCACATTATTTTAAAACTTTTTTCACTACTCTACAGTTGGAATGAGGCCCAACTAGTATTTTTTTAATGCCACGAGCAAATCACGCGAAGGAAACGTGCCTGGATGGTATCACGTGAAACTACGTGTTGATGACGTAGACTGGAAGTACACGTTAGTATAGACGCGGGTTAGCGCAGAAGATTTAGTTATGGAGTACTGAAATAATTCAGCGGAGTCTTTGATGTTTGTGGGTGATATCTTTATGGGTGTCGGATCTAGACTTTTAGAGGGATTTAAATGCAGATGCTGTTGGAAAATTACTTTTATTGCAACAGTTTCCAGCTAAAGAACTGGACTGTTTTACACATGCATATCTAGCCACACGGAAGACTTTGGGTCAAAAAATGTGCAAAATGTCCAGCAATAAAATGGACGAGTCCATTTAAAGTAATATAAAATTGGCATAATACTTTAATTTATTTTATTGTGTCCTACCCGCGCTGAAAATTACTATTCCACAGAATTATTTTCTCGGGTTATAACTAGTCTATATTTCTATATAATTACAGCCAGATTGTGCCATGTGTTAATTAGACATCCTTTTGCATTTATAATATACCTAAGTGGGATAGGTAATAATTATCATAGAAAAGGAAATATACCTTTTGCGAGAGTTAGCTGCTTTTGTTTAAGATAAACAGTTTCGTATTAGAAGAGTAAGATTAGAAAAATGTTCCTATAACTATACACAAAAACAATACTAATGAAAAAATACTGAGTGCATAAAATGATAGTAACTGAATTATTATAATATTTTTTTAGCAATAGCAGTAAAGTTTAGGACTTACTACTAAAGTTATTCAACGTTCAAAGTAAGGTGTTGTTACTCGATTAGTTACGCAACGAGAGCTTTTACAAACGATTATTATGGTTTGAGGCACGTAAGTTGAACCAAACCATAATAAACGTTTGTACTCACTTTGCGGTCGTCAAAAATGAAACCCAAATATGTATTTTTTAAAATATTATCGGTTTCCTTTCAAATCGTTGTGTTTCTCGAAGTAATCGTTAGGTATTATTAAATAGAACAATTACAGGAATAGTAATCTTAATCACTATTATTCATGGGCGTACCTACCATATAATTTTTAAGTGATATTCTAGAATTCGTGTCAAGAGTTTCAATTTCATCTTCTGTGTCAGTTGTAGGATCCAATTCAGAATCGCTGCTATCAGAATCTCCGGCTGGGTTATAAATTCTTCCGTCATGTTATCGATGACGTAGTCTCTTTTGACGCAAGCTTCTTCGATTGTATTGACGTTATAGTATAATCATTTATGTTGTTTTCGCAAATAATTATATGCGTCAAAAACAATAATTCCACTCGCCTATCTTCTTAAAGTTGGTTGTGGTCTTGTCATTTTCTTGAAATTAAATATACATTTGACAGATTTAGGTATAAATTTCGAAGATTTAACGTATCTACGGCAACGGGCAATTATGTGTTGCTGAGGCGTGTAATAATTCATAGAGCTCATATTACCATTCACATATTTTAGTAACTTGTGATAAACTCTAAAAAAGTTACGTGTATTTATTTAGATTAGATTAGATTCTTTGTGTATGGCCCCTGAGACTTGTTTTGAATGTCGCAACTTTGCCAATATCTGTTACATGATAGTTTCATAAACTGTAGGAGAAATTAAAGTAAAGTTTTAGAATATGGTCGGTGATTAGAAGAGAGAATCAAACAAAGTGTATTTATTTATATTTGACATTTGCTTTTCAGACCTGTCACATCCTTTGTAATCAACTCTGTCAACCGAAAAACCGGGACAATAGATCATCAAACTACATTTTGTTCAGTTCGTTTCCAGTCAAAATGTCCTAAATGCTGGCATGTAGTTACAATACAGTTTTCTTACAGTATGGGCACTACATACGTTATATATAATAGTGATAGATGTCTAAGTCTATGAAATACATATCTAAATCACTATAATTGTTGCTTAAATTGTTATCAATCATAGTTTTTAATTGTTAAAACAATTTCTTCGAGAAAAGACATAGCTAACTAGCTGTAGCTACTATATAGTAAATATTGTATAGTATTATATAGTATTGTATTACATTCGTCTTGTTGTAGTATTATATAGTGTATAGTAGGTACAGCTTATATATGTATCATATAAGTCATACCCACTTATGCTATCCCAATTTGAAGGGTAGTTCCTGAGTGATCGCGACCCTTTTCCACGCGAATGTGTATGCGTATATTATATACGCCACATATACGGAAAGAGTCTAGTATTTTACATGTATGATTTATAGACAAATTTTTTTCTAATGCTTTACCAATGCACTCGACAGATTAAGAGTTTACCTTTAATTTCTGGAAGCATATATAGTACACTAGTATCGAGTCTGTAGGACTTCAGGAATTGAACAATTTCTAGATTGTGTAATACAACATACATAGCTGTACCTAGTTTTAGACTTGCGAAGACTAATAAGTCATTCCTAGAAAATTGTGTGCGTTTTTACAATAAAATCCCAAAACACATAACTGAGCTCACAGAGGGAAAATTCAAGTTGACTGTAAAAAACGTTTTTTTTTTGAAAAACATATTTAAAAGTCCGACATTATATAGAAGGCAAAGATGCTTGGAATACTCCACTTCTGGCAAGCTGTCATCCTGCCACCCATAAAATGTAATATTTGTAGTACCTAGGTAGAAACATTGCAAAAATCTATATAAAAGAATGGCTTCGAGTTTCTTGCCGCTTCTTCTCGGTTGGCTTTATATATTTTGGATCGCGGCGGTAGACTACATTATAATGAATGATTGACGTTCATAAGTGCGTCTTTGATGCCTAAATTGAATAAATGATTTTGACTTTGACAACATTAACAAATATAGTATCAAGATTTTGAGTGTGTTTTTGTGAAGATGTTATACTGCTTATATATAATTTTAATTGAATACAGCCCTAGACACAAAGTTGATGAGTCTGACACACGGACACATCAGTCTTAAACTTTTGTTATTTATATTCTTGTTGGACAATATGGCTGCTGTCTGTTGTTCGGCGACTACAATGAATTTAAAATATTGTGAAAATTCCTGTGATTCAAATTCATATTGCGTGCCTAAAAATACTCCATTGGTTTATTATTTGTGCCAAATTTCAGACCTGTAATTATTTTCTTAAAAGAAGTGCTTGTAGCAGATAATACAGATGGACAGACATAGACACAAACTGACATCCTGAAACTATAAGACTAGCGATAGCCCGCGACTTTGTTCACATAGATGGCCCGGCCTTCGGTCTCTCTTAATCTCCAATCTTTGTTGATTTTTATTTCATAAGAACCTCCTGACAATAACTAACACAACTAAAAAAAGTTTTAGTGATATTTTTTTCCATTTAATTACGCGTTGCTGCTCGCTGCGCTGTTGCTTGTATGATGCGATGACCAAAGGAAATAGAGATTTATTTTTCTACCGACTTCCAAAAAAAGGAAACCGATTCTCAAAATTATTTTTATGTTTCAAAGCTAGTGCTTTCCGTGTGGTCCCATTTAAATTTCATTAAATTCGGTCAAGTAGTTTTTGAAATACACTCAAATAACTGAATAGAATGGAAGTCGGTATTCAATTTTTCAAATTGTACTTGTATATATAAAATATAGTGCCTGTATACATTTCAGAATCCTCATTGTAAAGATGTATGGTAAAGTAAATGGTAAAGATCCTCCTGGTAAAGATAAAACAATAAATGTACTTAAGCTAGGATCGTATAACAAATGAAAGTCCGTGGGATAGATTACATCATATACAAGTGTGACGTAGGTAGTATGGTATGTAGGTTAGTCAACGAATTTATTGCCAGCTGTAGAATATTAAGATTGGTTTTCTATCCAGCTTTGTTTCCATTTTCTCCATTAGTCTGTATGCTTATTCCTACTTATAGGCTTACGGTCTTATTTATAAACGCTGCTTAACTTTAAATGACGTTATTTAGTACTGCACAAAGCAAAAATATTCTGCGCCGTACTAAGTGACGTTATTTAAATTTAAGCAACGTTTATAAGTAAGGCCGATAGACTGTAATCTGTGAATAACAAAAACCTATCAGCTGAAACAAAATTACTTTTTCATTGGGGCTCAATTATAACAATATTGATGGTTTTCGCCGACTTATTTAAACAACGATAACTGTGATCAAAAAAGTTAATTTGTATTTGATACGTAGTTTTTAATAATTATTTTAATATTATTGTTTTGTGCTAGGATGTCGTACAACGATAATTATTAGATTATTTGAAAATTTAACTTTTCGGTTTGTCTATGATTTACAAGTAGTTACTGCCAACGGTAGTAATAATACTATCGTGAATAAGGAATGAGGTTATCGTGATCCCACGGGAAATACATGCGGCCTTATTTGTTATGACCATTCCAGTAACGCGGTGCGTTCCGATATTTTCAAGGAGTGATCGTAAAATTGTATTGATGTCACGATCATTCCTTCAAGATATCGTATGTGATTGAGTTATGTGCTTCATTGTGCTTGCTTGTGGTCATAGCGAATAAGACCATAGGGATTAAAATGAGCCCGCATGATATTCCTGGGTATCTTCAATCCAAGTTTGATCTTTATCCGTTTCGTCATTTTCATCATGACTGATCATCTAGTGGTCGAACGTTTGAGCCTTAATCAATATAGTATGCGAACGTAGTAGTTTTACCCAAGTAAATGGTACCTTTAATTCCTTGTAGCATCTTTTCACGCTTTTATGGTTGTTATTATATTTCACCATTGAAATTTATAGAAAGAAAGATTCCATCCTCGGACGGGATTCGAACCCGCGTCTTCTGACTCTCCGTGTCAGACGCCATTGATCAACTAGGCCACCGAGGTTCTGGTCCGAGCATCGAATTTTAACTCTCTATTTGACTAACCGTCTTGCGGGGACTCCGCCAAGATCAGGCTTCTCCGCCACATATTTTGGCGGCGCTATTTTATATAACTATTGGGTTTCTAGTCTAGGGCTTGCATGCGGTCTAGTGTCCTTCAGCGTGTTGCCGACCCAGTTCTATTTCGAACGCATGATCTGCTGCTCAATTGGATTTTGGCATTTATCCAATAAATCGAAATTGGAGATTTTCTTCGGGTGGCTACTCAAAGGCAGCAATAGCGTAGTAAAGATTTGAATCTTCCTTGTCAGGCCTTAGGTGATATTGGTGTCTATTTATAAATTCTTGCCATACAGTACTTACCACCATCGATAAGGCAGTGTTTAAAATTTAATGTAAAGTACAATACAAGAACTTTATATTGGCAAAAATATATATTCAGTTATAAAATGCTATTAACTACGTATATGTTTTATGTTGATCGGTGATAGAAAAGTAAGTCAATCACCTGATGTTAAGCGTCACGATAGCCCATAACAGTTCCGTGACACACAGAATTTGAACTACAAATTTCAAAACCCTGTATGGCAGTGTACTGCAATCGTCATTTTGAGATATAAGATGTCAAATCTGTTGTCTTCTAATTACACTGGAAACATTGCCCTTCAATGAAACACAGTAATGTTAGCTCACTGCTTCACAGTTGAGTAATTGGCAAAGGTCCAAGTAGGTCACCACAAAAGAATATGGTATACTACTTAAGACCATTAAATTGAGCTTAAACTTGAACAGTTACTTATACTTATAGGTATACAAATATCAGTTTTGATTGTGGCAGGAAAGAGCATTTTTGAGAGACGTATTGTGAAAGCAAGCCTCACACAGAAATGCATTGATCTCGTAGCACCCCGTAGAACTTTACTGCGAAGTGCTCTTGACTCGTGCATCTCGTAGCAACGCGTAGCGTGATCATCCCATTTTGTTTGCAGTGCTGCGACACTGGCCTTCCTCTCACTTAGAGTATGATCTACAATCTAGCACGCGGCCTAGTCCGGTATGTCTGTGGTTAGCTTTGTGTCGAGGCTTTCAGACCGCTTGAATCGCTGCACCATGGCCAACAGTCCTTCGGCTGTTGTCCTGAGACGGCAATCACGAGAGAAAGGAAGCATTTAGTTCAAATGCGGTTTCCCATTGATGTTCCGATCTAGTGTGAATTTGGTTCCCACAAGTAATGCCTTTGAAAATCATTTCAAATTAGTTTTAAATGCTTGTTTTTATATAGTTGTTTTTTTTAATTTTAATAAAATGTTATTTGACTCATTTTACAACGACTCATTTTATGACACTAGGTTCTCTTTCTAAACACTAAAGTTTCTCTTATCGAATAGTTAGTTATTCTACAATTGAATTAAAGCGCACTTGAAGCTCGATTATATCAACCTACCTATAGAATATACGCGCTACCTCGAAACAAAAATACAAAAGAGAACATTTGGTATGCAGTACTTCATTCTGTTTCTAGCAAACGGACAGACAAGATTTATGACTTGTTTGTGTATAAATATGACAGTAAGATTTATTCAGAGTCGGACAATGCCGAAAATACCTGGAAATGAAATAAGGCAGGTATGTTTGTAGGTATTCTGGCTCCGAATCAGCCTTATATACCTGCAACTGGCATGTTCGAGTATGGGATCACGTTTGAGATCACAATTGATCCAAACTTCTGTATTTCATTAGTTAACCCGCGCAAATATTGATTGACTATCCTACTGGAAAGTTTTTCTGGAGTAAAAAGTAACCTATGTTACATAGTCATAAACTACGTATTTTAAAAGTTTCAGCATAACCAATTCCGTACTTTTAGAAATAATAAGACATCTATACATCCATCAATCCATCAAAATAGACTTATCTGACTTGATAAGTCCGATGGCTTAGGCTTTCCGAGAATTAATTCTCTCGGAAAAAGTACGAATCAGTATATGCGAAGGTGGTGCTCTAAGGTGATTTATTTTTACGGTTCCGTTCTCAAATAAGCATTTAACTATTATTTGAAAACGGAACCCTAAAAATAAATCACCTCAGAACCAAATCACACTCAACTAGAAGCTTCGCATAAAAGCAAACACTTATGAAAATCGCACTTATCATATCCTTTTTCAATATTCAGTAAGCATAATATTGCTTGCTCTTTTCTACACGGGACTTCCGTTATCGCCATCTTTGTTATGCCGAGTAATGTTTACAATTTCCACATACGACCGTATCCCACGGGCTCAATTTCAACGTTCAGATGATACACGTTTCGAAATGAAAGGGGCTTTTTTCGAAACAGGTAATCTTTTAAAACGATTAGGTTGGTACACAAACTCGAATGAAATCGTCGTTTTTGCCACGGTTTGATTTTGGATGAAACTGGTGGAGCGATGAAAAGTGTGATCTAATTATTTACACGTTTTTATTTAACCCATCAGACTTTTTAGAGAATTGATAGGTTTGATCACTGTATACTCATTTGATGATCGATGATGATATTGCAGTGTGTGGAAAGCGCAGACCATAACGAGCGTCTACACTGTTGCGGCGCGACACGGGCCTTATTATCTAGGATTATAGACTGTATAGTGTATACCATCACGCGGCCCAGTGCATGCAGCCGGAAAGTTTAATAGCCAGCCCTAGCACCAAAATATTTAGACTTCCTGTAATTTTCAGAATGAAACTGATATTGCCTAATGACTGTTGTTCTATAACAACAGCTGATCCGATGGTTTAACGTGCTCGCATGAAGGCGCCCCAAGTAGATGTAATCTGAATTTTAAGCGAAAAAATTCGTATCAAATTATAAAGGTATCATCAAAAAGGAGAATTATGAACTTTGAACTTCTTTCCTATTCTGTAATAATCATTAATAGCTGGATAATAATAATAATAATAATTATAATAATAATAATGTTTATTTACCAATCTCAATAAATCTTCTTAAGGTATATACAGTACAACTTAAATACTAGCTCAAATACTTAATATGAACCCTAACTGACTTTCCCTGAAGGCCCCAAACTAGGCTAAGCCTGTATCTTGGGAGCCCGACACAAGAACCAATCATACAAAGGATAAGTATGTGGCGCGCGAGTTCGTGCATGACAAGGCATATTTATACGAGTACATGAATGATGGATGAATTATAAATAAGCATAATAATGTTGAAAATAGTATGTTTGGTCCCGAACGATGACAATAGATGGCGCCGCTCGTAACGTCATTTGGATATTGTATTGTTTTGGAACGCCACTCTTTGGGCTGACAGATACTGTCATACTTTTGTGTTGTCTATGACGGCAGATACTTGCAATTTGTAATTTGTTGAGATAATAACTTCTTGTTTGAGAAAACGGCTGCGGGCCATATTTGTTGTTGAAATGTATAATTAATTAAGTGTAAATTTGATCACGCTGTAGGCTATGTTGCGTGTATAGTGTTAGATTAAAGTAGTATATTACACCGGTTTGAGGTCTACGCTGAATTTGAAGCACCGCCGGCAGCCTAATTTGAAGATCGCAGAAAACACGTGCAGGAGCCCTAAGGATTGTCGGTTTAGTCCATCCCGAGTTCCTTGCCCCCGCCTCTGTCTCCCCTCCTAACAGAACCGACTACCGGATGTTACGCTCATCAAGATTGATGTGAGTACATTTTGTTTATCTTATTAGTTAGGTTATTTTGTGATAAGTTAGGTCAGGACCATTGTAGACTTGTTAGGCCATAGATCCCACGACACAGGTTCTCCTAGTGTGGGATCTAGGGTTGTATTTATATCGATACCTATAATATTTAATTTATTATTACTGGTGATTGTTTTATAAATACAATTATTAGTTGTTTTGTTAAATAAATAAATTGATTTGCATCTTGTTAGCTCCTTGTTATCATGGACAATTCGGTGAGGACTTCTTCGTAAGCACCCGCTTCGCAGACCAAATACACAAAACGCTTCCACACTCTACTCCGGTCTACGGAGCCCCAGTTGAAATGCGTTGCACACCAAACATAGTATATAACCGCTCGCATGAAAACTTTTTTCTACAGAGACCAAAAATTGTATTTCAAAAAACTAGAAAAATCGTATCTTATTTATATTATAAATTTGTATGGATAAAGCTTTGTTACTCAAGCACGCCAGAACAGCTGAACGGATTTGGATGCATTTTAGTATATAGATAAATGAGGTGCTTGAATAACACATAGGATACTCTCATCATCATTTTACATCACCACGCGGGTGAAACCGCAAGGTGCATGTCTAAAATACAGTTAGTAAAAATAAACTTGTATATAAACTTTTCTAAACGTCTTACTGCTAAAAATGTCTTTTAAATTCTGTAATCATTAATTTGCAGAAGTTTGGCTATATTTTGGTGTTACTTTACTAATATTATAAAGGCGAAAGTTTGTGAGTGTGTAAGCGTGTTTGTATGTTTCTTATTTCTTCACGTTCAAACTGCTCGACTAATTTTGTTGAAATTTGGTTTGGAGGTAGATGGGGCGCTGGATTAACTCATATATTCATTATCATCATATCCGTCCCCACGCGGTTTTATCCGTCCAACCGCGGGGCGCAGCATATTTGTAAAATTGTAAAACTATAGAAAACACCTTATTAGACACATATTCTAAATTTGATATTTTTCTAAGACTACTTGGTAAATTTTGAAAAAAAATATTCGAGTATGATTTGGTTTCATGTATTCCCACACCCTGTGAAACACAGACCATATAACCACTCTGTGCTGTGAAACAAGGGTCCTTTATTTATACCATGCTTGCGATCCGAAGGACTCTAAAATGAGGCTTCATCACCAACCACTGCGTTATTCAAACCTGAAAATAATACGGTTACTATGTTTTAAGACTTATTTGTAAGTTTTGAAAAGAAATACGAGTATGTCTTGGTTTCATGTATTCCCACACCCTGTGAAACAACGATCCTTTATATATAGCATGCTTGCGATCCGAATGACACTAAAATAAGGCTTCATCATCACTGCGTTATTCAAACCTGAAAATAATACGGTTACTATGTTTTAAGACTTATTTGTAAGTTTTGAAAAGAAATACGAGTATGTCTTGGTTTCATGTATTCCCACACCCTGTGAAACAACGATCCTTTATATATAGCATGCTTGCGATCCGAATGACACTAAAATAAGGCTTCATCATCACTGCGTTATTCAAACCTGAAAATAATACGGTTACTATCATGTCAGATCCATCATTGCTGATACAATCCTTTAATGAAACTCATTTAATATCGCTCATGCATGCGCTGTCAGCGCGTGTTCACGTTTAATCCTCATTATTCATGACGTCACATGGCGACTGCTGATGTCACCGACTTAATATCGCGCCTCCAATAACGACATGAAAAATCGGTTGAATGGAATCGCGTAGGCATTGAGCTAGCAGTTAGAGGGGAAATGTGTCGCCTTGCAAAAATGTCCTAAGTGATCAGCCCGCCGCATTTTTAAATGACCGAAGACGACCGACACGGTCAAAACAACTAATGTGTTTTCCTAAATCAAGCCCTGTGGTTCAACGAGTTCTCCGAAGCACGGAAGGGTTTCTTTGTATTTACTAGCTTTGGCACGTGACTCCGAGACATTAAGTTGTTAAATCTCATGTGCTTGAAATTTAGACGGCACCCATAATCTTCAAACAGTAGGCCGAGCACGAAAATCTGCTTATGTGCACTTAAAACGTTACATGTAACGTTTTCGTATCTTTTACTTATTCAGTACAAGCTATGAGTGATCTGTGCCACTATTGTAATAGATAAATGGTAAGCTAGATAATGGTAATGGTAAAATTACTGGACGAGTGGAAATAAACAAAGTTTTGGGGTGATGTGGGCAGTGCAGTGCTGCGCAAAACTTGAAGGTTAAACATCTGAGTCACAGCACAACAGTCACGGGTAGGGATGAAGCCATGCCTGTTCCATCATATTATCCAAAAAGGCTTAATCACACAGATATATATGTACCATAGATAGCTCAAGTATCACTATTTGTATTGAAACCAAGCGTGACTTTTTAATTATTTTTTTTGCTTTCCTAGGATAGGTACTAGGTACCCAATCATATTACAACCTAGCCTAAAAAGGCTAATAAGTTTTTGATTAAATTAATTACGTGAGTTTTAAATATTATAATTTTAAAATAACTTACCTGTTATAGCAAATAGGTCCTTGCCTTTGGGGGCTCGAATTTTTTTTGATGAAACTAAATTGCATAATAATTTACTGTAATACAAATAGTACAGTAAATTATCATGCAATGTAGCGGTGGCCAACCTAGACGCTTGGTCGGGGTTCGGACACGGGAAGTAACTATATACAATTTTACGAAGTAGCAACGAGTAGTTTACTCTGATGGATGATAGTTTGTGACAATCACACCGACACGTATGTTATATATGAATCTAGTGTAAAGATTTTCCGGTCTGCCGTGTGAAAAAGTCAAGGTTTTATAGTATCTAAACTTTGGAGAATTGAAGTTTTATAAGTTGAGCTGTTTATTACTGTCATATATTATAAAGAACAACGACAACTTTGGCGAACGATGTATGATTTGTTGAACAAAACAACATTCTCTTAAGGACCTAAGCCGACCGTGTGGTTAGTGGAGCCGAAACGTGTTAGTGATATTTCACTGAAGCATTGCCAAAAGTGGTCGTTTATAACGCTTTAGTGAAATGTTTACTCGACGTTTTAATATTGATTAAAAAATCGGTTCGCAGTTTAATGTTGGGATTAATGAGAGATTGACTATCGGTTAACTGGTGTTGGTTCATTTTGGGTAATGTAATCACGGCTGATTCATTTTGGGGAAAGGGGGGAGGTGGGGGCTGGTGTTGACTTATGTGTTAGTGGTTCGATGGGTGGATGGTTATTATCAATATAGGTATACATCATACGGTAAACGGATATGTACAATGGAAGTTGATCCGTGCATTATGGTTTAGCGTAAATTATAACGTAATGAGTATGCAGCGTGTGACTTACATACTTCGTAAATTGGTATAAGGTGCTTATCAATAAGTGTGATAAGTTGCTTACCTTCAGTGAGAAATATACGGATCAGGAAACAGCAAACTATGATCTTAAGTATTTCTATCCCCTTTCTCTAACTCTCTATAGTTTTCTCCTTTCCATCCAATTTTCTCTCATTGTTCTTTCTATATCTCTATATATAAGTACATTTTATATATTTTCTTTCTATCTATCCCTCTCTCTATCTGTATAAAAGCTATTAAATCTAACGATTATGCAGATGGTTAGATTCCCTCCATGGTAAGAGTAAAAATTCATAGGGCCCACTTTCAACGGTACAATCCGGTACCGCGGTGATTTTCTTCGACTCCTCTTTCTCCTGGCGATGGCCCAAGCTGAGGTCCGTACCTTACTGGTTCCCTTGAACAAGTCGCCTACTCCTCTCTTTGCGCGGCGAAGCGTCTTAAACGCTCGCCTTAGGCGGTGCGCCTTCTGCGCTCGCATCTGGCTGAGTGCCATCTGCTCTCGCCACCCGTCCGGTGACGCTGTAAATGCCGGTAGAGGCAAACAGCATTTAGCCCGCTCGAAAAAAACGATTATGCAGATCATGTAGTAAATTATGCTTCCATACATTCACTCCCACTCTCCGGATAATCAGTCACAACACGCAACTGCATCTAACGCTTTCAAAACTTGTCTCCAACACTATAAAAGCTTAAGCACGTCAGTCGCATGTTATCCCCTATCAAAAACAAATTATAGACAGAATTGGAAATCAAACATTCCAGAAGCTCAGGCTCAAGTTTTAATTGAATCTAGTTACTATATATATATTATAGAGTCCATCGGCGAACTTCTTTAATAATTACTTTCTGCTGAATGAGATAAGGCGTAAGTAGGGAGCTTTAGCGTTTAAAATAGTCTGTACTCGCGTTTCAAGGTATCTAATAGTTTGTCATTCCGCGCAGCCTATGTAACAATTAATTTCGGAGAAAGTATAAAATTACTATTACAGTATAATACAACAGTAGTAATAGTATTATACGACAAAATTTTTACAAATTCAAGCTATGTAGTCACAAACAAATATTTATTTTATTATAACTCTCATATGAAACTTTGTGTGTACATTCAGTAGGTCTGAGAGGTCGTAAAGTACTTTCGTCATCATCATCCATCACCACGCGGGTGAAAACGCGGGGCGCAGCTTCTTTAAAGTAAAAAAAAATCATTAAGCAGTATATCTTTAAATCAGTTCAAATATTCTAAAAAAATCTAATCCGAGAGTACCGCCGGCAACGAGGTATGACCCAAACAACCGGTACTTTGGGCTGCAAACTGAGGAACCTCCTGACGATACGTAAAGTGTCGAGGATTACCTGCTTCCTGTATCTGGTACGCTATACCACAGGTTATCATAATTTGGATTTTACCAATGATCTTCCTAGGATTCTCTTTTTATTTCCCTGTCGTCTGTGACTTAAGCTGTACGTACTCTGCCTTAGCTATGACACATTGAACCAAATTGTAAAGTGATTGAAGTTTATAAAGCTATTAATAAAAATCATTTCATAGGTGATCTCAATCACTTCTTATCTTATCTATCTTCTCAAAGTTTACTTTTTGTTCTGTTTCTAATCTCATGTCGCTTTTACTTTGTACCGCAGGCTCCCTGGCGCGAGCAAGGTGATATCCCATCCAAGCTTTAACACCAATTAAATTTCTTTGCTGTCGATATTTTCGGCCTCACACTTTAATTTTAAAAGTAATCAGGATTTACTATCGATTTTATATGTGTTATCCAAATAATGTTGGGTTGTGTTTGAGAATTGAATAAAAAGTGTTTTTACATTTCAATTTTGTAAAAATAATGATTGTACGTCAAGGAATATATAAGCATTATTGACCACACCGTTTTGGTATTTAAGGGCTTATAAAAATAGAGATAGAACGAAAGATAGAGAGGCAGAGAGGTGCGAGTACGTGCGGGTAGATTAGATTGGAATTAACAGGTGATAAAGTGGTATATTGACCACTTCTTATTAGAAGTCAGAGCTGATTCTGTAAACGGACCGAAATGTCGAAAAAAGGTCACGTCAGCATGTTACTTAATTGTACAAACGTTTTACGTTTATAGAGATCGTGGTTTTCCTTTTAATTTCTGTCAATTTGACTGCATTTCTTTTTATGGCATCTTGAATGTTTCTTTTGCTCACTATGTAGTCAAAGAGTCAATTTTAACCGACACCTTCAAATTAGGGTCATCATATTTTGATTAGTGTTACAGAGGGTTAAGAGGGCGAGGGATAGGTTTCTTTCATTGACTGCTTTTCAGAAACTTTATTTCTAGCTGCTTTAGAATTTTAGCTATTATGATTGCAAGTACGAGTATATTATCAGTTATAAAGTCTACCTTTGCAACAATAATCAATTTTCATTCAAGATCATTAATATAGGTTTCATACAACTTCTGTTCTGTACTCTTTTTTTTTAGGTTAGCGGTAATGTTTATGCGAGATCGTTTGTGTCTTTGTACTACTTAAATTACCCGATGACAACAAATAATGTGCTGTTTAGATTCGTCATAATTCAATTTGCGTTATTTTAGCTCATTGTTTTTGCTACACACTGTTAAAAACAAAAGATTTATATTTAAACATCAAAGTCTGAAAGGTAAGACTTATATATGTTGAATATTTCCAACTACATCAGGTGTTAGAGAAAAATTCGGGGACGCTTTAGTAAACGACTTGTCTTTCCTGAACTTGAGGTGGTTGAAGCTATAGTCGAAATTAAAATTAGAAGTACCTAGATAAACGGGATATTTACCAGTTATTGTATTTATTGTGAGCTCTTGATATTTCGGCACAGTTGCATGCGCCATGTTCATGAGTAAACTGAAGTATCTGCGTGTAGGTGTTGTTATGAACAGACGAAACGGTCTACCCTCTTCCTTCCTTTAATACCATCCACTTTCGCAACTTTTTCGACTTTCTTGGCCCTTACTTATACAATAAGACAAACAAAATCTTATCAATCTACCCTTTACACAAGACAAGCTGCAAAAAAGTTGTTTCATCTTGGCTTAAAACTCTGGATTATGAAGAGACGGAAATAGTAGATTGTATCATAAGGGAGCAAAATAATATTTTTACGGCGAGGGCGCTTTTTTGAATCCAGAGCGAAGTGAGAAATTCTAGAGTAGAATCCCGAGCGTAGCGAGGGATTCTTTAGTAGAATCCTGAACGTAGCGAGGGATTCAAAGTACGTCGCCCGAGCCAAAAATATATTTTGCGCCCGAGTGATACACTCTACTTTTCATCACCCACTATGACAAAATAAAAGCGCCTCATATTTTATTGTAATATTATTATTTAATAAAACATAGAGTAACAACTAAATTGAAATTAAATAGTATCCTTTATTAAAACAACTAAAAACTTATATTTACATTTGAGACATTTTCGCAATTATGAAAATTTATTGTTACAGTTTTATTAGGAATAGAGATTGTTGTAGATTTTATATTCTGCGTGTTTGAAATGTCCGAATCTGGATCATTTTGAGGAAAATGTGACGGTGAATCTCGTTGTTTGGATGTAGATAGGCGCGGCGACAGTGGTATGGATGGATTAACTGAAGATTGCAATTTAATGTTTTCCACGATGCGTTCAGATGTTTTCGCCTTGTTCTCAATGGAATCTTCTATATACCCTTCTGCTACAGCACTCGATTTCCATCCTCCATGTCGCTTGAGAACAGTTAAGTCCGCTCCAGTATCTGCCAAAAGGGTAGCAGAAGTACGACAAAAACAATGTCCTGTATACAGTTTGATATCTGGTAACTTCAAATAAGTAGTAATTTCTTGTGGCATGTTAGAAATTTTATTTTTTCCCATCACTTGTTTGAAGCACTTGCCATTTTGATAACGGATGGAAAACCGATTGGTCTTCATAGCAGCAGGACGCAGGTCCAGGTATTTCTGTACAATAGTTTTGTATTCTCCTCGTATTACGAAGGATCGGTCAATTTTGGTTTTTGTATCGGTCAGCTTTACTAACAGTAAATCATCCGAGTGATTTTCGACATCATCAACAGTTATTTTTAAAAGTTCATTGCCACGACAAGCTCCATGTAATCCGAAAATTAAAGCCACCTGTAACAAAACCGAATGTGAATAAGACAAGTATCTATCAAAGTACAGGTTACAATAAAATGTGCATTTTTATACACTATGATTATATTTTACTAATCCACCGTAAACATAGTTACCTTCTTACTTTTACGGCAAGAAAGACTTTGTCGGGTGCCTCATTAAGGAAAGTCTCCACGTTTTTGACTGAGAACACTTTGGATTTTTTAGGTTTAAATCCATCAGACATCCTCTTCAGGTACGCTATTAATTTCGAATATGTGTCCAGTTTTACATCGTTATTAGAACTGACTGTTGATTTTAGCATTGAGTATGTACTCCAAAGAGTGGAAGGTTGTTTAGTTTTGGCTAGTACTGGAAGTAGGCCAAAAACACAGATTCTGAAAAATTCTTGGCGCTTCTTGCATTTCTCCATTCAATAAAATTACCATAGGCTTTCATATATATCTCCCGGGATTTTGCAGGTAATAGATTATCCATCACATTTCTTGCGTCAGTTCTAATGCTTTCAGGAGTTAATTCTATACTTTCACTGTCACTTGAAGAACTCATTTTTCAAAACAAAACAAAACAATGAATTTCTAACAATCCGTGAAAATTTACGAAAACGCGGGCTGTAGTTCGCGCTTTTTTAATTTGTTTTTTTTTTTTCATTCATCCGGCGGCGTGACTATGGGCCGTCGTACCAGCCAGTCTTTATTCAAACAATATTTGCGTTCAATTTCTTTGGCGCTGAACACTAAGATGTTCCAAATTCAAAAAGTGCGCGGCAAAGATAATTGCGGCGCACTTATAAAGAGGATTAAAAATTCATTACTGCCCGCTAAAACTTTCTTATAGAAAACACCACCTTTGGGTGCAGATAAAGGCGAACCAAGTCGTCCTTTTCGAATAGATGGGATGAAAAACTTCTTACCCCTTAGACACGATCTAACTAAACTAGTTGCTTTCCCTAACTTTGACCTATCAATAGTTCTCGTTCTTTCTGTTCTATTCGGGATTCACAAACCACATGCACACAATACAGATCTTCACAACTTTATACATACCAAACCTGATTTGCACCTACCACATCGTACACACACCTCCACATATAATTAATCACTTCATACACACAACCTTGGCACTCGTATTGATTTATCTGTGATACTTAACGGTAATGATCCGCTAAGTTCTTGTAAAATGTAATGTTATGTAATTATGTATCTGTTGCCTAATCTGAAACATTTATAAACACTTTCATTGATATGTCAACACCCTAAAGCTGCCAAAGAAAACTTAATTTGTGGTGTGAGGCCCTGGTGACTTGTAATACAGGTTTTCACAAAACTACTTCAGGCACCAGTCTCTCACAAAGCAGGTTTACCTAAGTTAAAATATTAGGGTTTACTTTATCAATAAGAACCTTTGTAGAGAGAAAATAAACAGATTTTATTATTATTCACATTATTTATTTCCTTTTCTTAAAATTACATTTTTTACAATATTTCTATATACAATAAAAAATAAAAAATGTTATTATTATTATTATTCCTTTTATGGTGGCCCATAAAGGCCACCATGAATGGTGACAGAAAGGGCAACGTTGGTGTGGCTGGCTAAAGGGTGTCGAGAGGTGTGCTGCGGTTTCACTGAAGCGCTACTACCGGTGTTATGCCCTTTAACACTTCCACCCTTGGAGCTTTTTGTTACTTGCTCTTGCGTCTCCACCCCCAGACGGCCAATTAAGGCAAGCCGGGGGTCAGGGGTCTCATTTAGCCTCAGGGAGAATCAGAGTCCACGGTGTCGCCACTCACCGACGGCTCGCCACAAAGCCGCCCCTGCGGTTTTATTATTATTATTATTATTCCTTTTATTCAAAATAAATCACGGATTTCATCCGGTCCTTTACAAAGGCATAAGTGGGGCTGTAGCCAACACTTAGAGGCCTGTTTGGTATAAAAATACAAAGTAGTATAAAAAAAAAACCGAAACTTTTGGATGGATGGTGACATGGTATATATCTATTATAAAAATGGGTAAAATGACAAGGCTATTGAAATGATTTTATTAGTGATAAAAAGATAGTGGGCTATGGAAGAGGCTACGGCACCTGCCAAATTCAGTCTCATTTTAAAATTATTGGGCAGGTGGTGACTTGCCACCCACTAAACGGGCCCCCCATAAAGGCCATTATTATTATTATTATTATTATTCCTTCTTCTGGTCTCGACACACTTAACTCACGGTTTCTGTTCGCAAGCTTTTGTCGGAGCTTCTTCAGTTTTAGTAAAGATGAAAGTTAAAGTTAATTCTTGCATTAGTGATCATGTCAGTTTAAAAAAACTTTGAAACGAAAACTGTATATACCTTTTAACATTATAAACTTTCAAGGTATTAAAGAAGATGGTCGCTAGAAGTTTTTATTTTAAAAGTATGAACCCTCTACTGCCTCCGATCCCAAAAAAATGCTCTGTACCTTACTCTACTTTCTGAAAAAAATGGCTTTAAGATTTTCTCATACAACGATAAGAGTGTGGCATCGGGATTGAATGTAAAATATGTTTCATGGCAACCCTATTTCACTCCACTTTAACTAATTAGTGAATCTATGACATTCAAAGAAACGACTTATTTTTTTCTGAAAAGAGCACATTAGATGCCACTTGACGTCATACTTGAGGGAAGGGGATGGAAAAACAGCATTAATTTCGTTTTTATTGATTTTTTTATTGGATTCGTCCTTTAGTTCACAAATCTCAAAAGAGTGGCTCGTGGCTTTTTCATGCATAAGACGTTGGTTTTTTTTTTCAAAAACTGTGGAGCATAAGTTCTATAATGAAGCAGTAAGTAGAGACCACTAAGTTACATCTTCGTGTGACGTCACTTTGGCTTTGAACCCCGCCATAACGGGTTTGTAGTAGACAAGATACACTTATGAACATATAAAACTATTTACATACTAGTTGCGCCCAGCGGTTACACTCGCGTGGTGATGGATGATGATGATGAAAAAGTATCTATACTTAGCGAAACCAAACATATAACTTTTTTAGAGCAACGCGTCATCTTCGGGCGGGATTCGAACCCGCGCCTTCTGACTTCCGTTGTTAGATATCAATATGAAAATTAAGTGTTTGCAAAAACTTTTCTTTTGGTCGGATAAAACTTTTAGCTGTTTCGATAGATGACGTTCCTTCGACATACGACGGTTAAAAGAACGACATAAATTCAGATTGATTCAAATTCAGTGCATTGGTGGCCTAGAGGTTATAGCGCCTGACACGGTAAGTCAGAAGATGCGGGTTCGAAACACATATGAGGATGCAGTTATACAAAAAGTTGCAAATTGTTCTACTTTATTAACCGACTTCAAAAAAAGGAGGTGGTTTCTCAATCCGACCGAATACATTTTTTATGTGTGTTCGCGGATAACTTTGATGCTTTTGAACCAATAGAGATGATTTTTTTCTTTGTTAAAATATGTTTCCGATGTGGTACCATGTAAATTTCACCATATTCAGTCCAGCTGTTTTTTTTATTTACACTCTAATAACTGAAAATCGATGTTTCGCCTATTTTGATGATTTGATAATATCATCATTAACAGTGAATGACAATCGATCCCGTAAGTAGCAAGGGTGTCTAAAAATGGTGCAAATTTTTATTAACAAAAAATGGAAACGACATCAACACTAATAACAAGTGCAATTTGAAAAATTTAATACCGACTTCCATTCCATTACTTTGGTAAAAAACAGTTATTGGAATGTAACTCAAAAACTAATACACCGAATGATGAAATTTAAATGGGAAGCACCAGCTTTCAAACAAAAAAAGAATTTTGAAAATCGGTCCACCCAATCGAAAGTTATGAGGTAACAAACATAAAAAAAATACAGTCGAATTGAGTACCTCCTCCTTTTTTTGGAAGTCGGCAGAAAAGTGTGAATCAACAATCCCAACATCGACAAGTTATTTCACACTTCTTAGTGTTGAAGTTGGTTCCATATTTGTCTTAATTTTTTTTGTGTTTGGGTATCGATAGAATGTAATAGCAGTTATAAATGTTATTGGTGTCAAACAGTGTAATAAACATTTGGCATTGGCTTAATTGCTTTGATAAACTGATTATATACGAGTCTAATACATATCATAATGTTAATCCTATTAGATAAAGGCCATCAAAGTCTTAAGCAACTCCACACGTACCGTAATAAATCGAATTGTTACATTAACAAGTACAATTTGAAAAATTTGAAACCGACTTCCATTCTATTACTTGGGTAAAAATCAGTTATTGCAGTGTAACTCAAAAACTACTGGAACGAATTTAATGAAATTTGAATGGGACCACACGGGAAGCACCAGCATTCAAACGAAAATAATTTTGAGAATCGGTTCATCCTATCGAAAGTTATGAGGTAACAAACATAAAAAAAAATACAGTAAATTCAGTTCAATTCAGTTCGAATTGGCTTAAAATACAAAAGTAAATCGAAATAAGATGACAAAATATACACCGTTATGACTTTTTTAAATATTAATAATCATAATAAAAATAAAAGTTTATTTCATAAAAGTCATTTACAAATGACATATTATAGTAGAATCACCTGGTTCCCAAACTAGGCTTTTAAAAGCCCGTGTTATAGGTTCCAGGTCTCTTTCGTCGATGTAAAATTTAAATAAATTGCCAAACGTAAAAATAATTATTTGGTATAAATAGATAGATCTATAGCTTAAAAATAAACTTAAGCAAGGTTTAACAATGCAACCATATAATATTATAACTTAGATAATGTACATATAGTTACAATGCACGTGTTTGTGTGGTTAGGTGTGTGTGTGTGTGGGTGTGTGTGTGTGTGTTTGTGTGTGTGTGTGCGCTTGTGCGTGTATGTTGAATATTTTACTTTTGATTGATAATAACTTGAAACAATTACTAATAATTGATATTCACCTTTTAATTAATTTTATTTATTGTATTGGCGTAATTAAGTCTTCTATTTGATTGTAATTCATTTCAATTAATTTACTAAATATTATTTTTTTAACCTCCATGAATCGATGAAGAATGTATTTTATTGCTTTTATTTATTTTATTGTTAATGTGTTTAGTAGTAATAGTGGTTTGATTCTAATGGTATAGTTATTAACTCTTTAATAATGCGACCTCTCAAGAAAATATATTTCTAGGAAACACAATATACAGCACAATTAGTCACAAAAGCGCATATAGATAATATTAGTAAAAAATGTGCGAGCGGTAATTGTGCTCTTTTTAAACTGCCGTTTTATCCGTGTACGCTGCATACATACATTCAATTATAAGATACTCCATTACTGTTTGGGGTAATGCAACAGAGGTTACCAGAGTTCTAAAATGTCAAAAACGACAATAAGAACAATGAATGGCCTAAAAAAGCGTAGCCCCGCAAGGGAGCTTTTTAATAAAGATAAAATTATTATTTTTATTGTTTCCCTATACATATACAACAGTTTCTTAGAAATTCATGAGGATATAGAAATCACGGAAAAGCAGGATATAGTTTTACCTTATAATTTGCGTAATAATGAAAAACTAATAATAAAAAACAATGAATGTCGGCTCGTACCAAAAACTACATTAACTAAAGTACAGAAACATGGTCGTTATTCAAAATTACTGATGTATTATAAATAATCAAAAGCTTGTCCAAATTAAAATATAGTTTATACAAACAAAAACTCAAAGTCTTTTTTGAAAATAATCCCTTCTATACATTAAAAGAAAATATGTCAGTGTTTTTTAAACTATTTATTTCTTACATCAGAAATAAATAGTTTAAAAAACACTGACATATTTTCTTATATTAATTTATTATTATAATTATTTCTTAGATTAATAATTTTAGCCAATATAATTATAAATAACTATAATTTCAATTTTTTAAGTACTATAAGAAGGTATTAAATGTAACCAACTGACGTGCCTGTAATATTTATTTTTACTTAAGGGTTTAATTAATTTCTTTATCTATATCTAGTCTTATCGAGTATAAAAACCTGTTAATATAATGGCTTAAAATAGCTTAATGGGCGCAATGATAATTAATACAATATTCTCACATAATGTGTGAAAAATTAACTATCTGGTGTTGTATCAAAAGCAAGCCGTTCTTTATGCAGTTAGCAAGGTCGTAACTTTAAATCATAGCTTTAATAAGTTTATGAAGCTGATTATCTTGCCATCATCCTGCAATCATCAACGACCTTCCATTGTTAAAACATAAAGATCTGTTCTCAATAAGACGTCTTTGGCAATGAAACGAACTATTATTGCTATAATTACACTAATTGTTCTTTTTTATCGCAGAATCCAAAACTCAGCTATGACAGTATGGGCTACGCAACATTTTGAACTATGCGTATAAACATGTCCGCTAGGAGGCAAGCGTGCTATAATTGCCACTGGAGCATGTCACTAGAGAGAGAGAGAGTCATTAGATGTGACATGCTCCAGTATGTCTCATTTATATTACGGCAACGCTCGGCAAAAATGATAATATTAATTTTCATCACACATGCTTACGAGCATGTGTGATGTGAGTCGCTCTTAACATCGTTTTTAGGTTCGGAATCTTAGATTTTAAACACATGTACATTTTATTTTACCATTACCGCACAAGTAAGTTATAGAAATATCCCGAATAAATTAAATTTGTATCTTGTTGCAAGTTCTATGCATGTAAATGAAGCTATCTTAATTTACCCGGGTAATACTTTATTTTTAAACGACTTTATTAACTAATACTTTATTTTTAAACGACTTGTTAATATTAATAAATAGTTTTTATGTGCATAGCTAGAAATAGGACACATTTTCAATAATTAAATAAACTTGTATTAACCATGAATAAAAAATATATAATTTTGTCAAATTCTTCATAACTTACAATAAATTATTATGCAATAAATATGAAAATATTAGTTTTATTGTATTTTTTAATTAAATGGTTATGATAATAATACAATTCTGTTATTTCCTCACATGTTTGATGAAAAACGTCGTATGACACGCGAGTGGAATGTTTATCATCACACACTAGGCGATAAGGGAGCCGAGAACATCCCACACTTGTATCATAATGTACTATAATGAACGTCGATACAAATTTAGCTTGTAGTGTTTTTATGTGGTAGTGCAACGCTGCAATACCACAGCCAAATGGGCCGGCACGACCGGAGAAGTACCACACACTCACATAACACCGACGTGAAGTAACATAGCTTGCGCTTTGTCGGTTTGTGGGAGGTTCCGTAGGCCCGATTCCTCCCTTCCCCGTTCTCCCTCTCCTTCCCTCTCCTCCTCCACCCTCACCCCTTCTATCTCTTCCGTCCTATCATCCTTCCTCAAAGGTCGGCAACGCATCCTCGAGACCTCTGGTATTGCGGATGTCCGTGGGCGAAGGTGTCACTTACCTTCAGGTGAACCACTTGCTCGTCTGCCAACCTATCCCATAAAAAAAACGTGACAATGTAGGCCGAAGTGTAACCAAGGCACACACTCGTGAATCCACTAATGACATTCACAGTACTGCGTGTATGTACTATGTAATGTGCACTTTTCTCAAATGATATGCGAAAAAGTACCTATATGTAGAACGTTAACGTTTATAAATTCTACAATCAATAACAAAAACTATAAGTTTCACACATAAAGGTATTTTTGACTTTAACCATCTTATTCGTTTGCGTGACACACACGCACCTCGTTCAATATACGTCGGTTTCGACGGTTATCTGTACTACCCATACTGTTTATACACTTACTCAGAGACAACTTTATGGCCACGATAATCTGAAAATTATGCTTCTTTGTAAAATTATGTTTCTGTATTATTGTACGCTGTAACATGTGCCGTTTTGTTATGCGATTCTAATCTCTTCGTAGGCTTATTAAACTATGCTACCGACAATAGGCGCCTTTGAATGGCAAAAGCGTTCATCTTCAATATATTAGTATATTTTAATATCGGGTATATATTCTCAAATTTGTTTATATTCTCCATACTTTCCATGAAACTGACCGATTATAATAATGTCTGTACGAACAATAGTATAATTATATCATTCGAATTATATAGAAAATTTTACTTTGGGCAGGAATAGCTGGTAGAATTTTCTATCCTCCGTTTCCTCTACAATTGTCAAATAAGATGATTTAAACTTGATCTTAACCCTGCGAGGACGCAGGAAAGAATTATGTGCGAGATTGTATTGAATAGAATATTTAAACTTTTTAAATATAAGCAAAACATATTTAAGAGGTTTAGGTATCACTTAGAGAACAATTAATGTGCTAAAAAAAATATGTATAAGTTAGTGTCAAAATGTTAATTGGTTAGCATTTTTTTTGTTTTTTTTTAACATATGTCGATACTTAATAGTAGATTGTTGACTTTTGTATTACATATATTAACTTTTCAGTCATTAAGTAGTATTATAATAATTATTCTAGATGAGTTGGGTGTGTATAAAATTAAATTGTCAAATGTGACCTATTATCGTGAAAAAAATCCATGTCATATGGCCGAAGTATTTTTAGTATATTTTTTTATTTCTATACTTATTATAGCTACAATAATCATAACTATTTTCTTTTCTTTTCAGGTAAGTGCAATGAAGTCATCCAAAATCTTCTTCATTTGGAGAATAAAGTAAGATCAGATTTATTATTTTATTACATATTTTTAAGGAAATCGAGTAATGTATGCAGCGATGACTCATATTATCCAACAACCTCGTGTAGATAATTAAAGTTCGTTGCAAATTAGCCTTTGTTCCGAAGCAAAACAGTTCAAGGTCAGCTAACTTAATTCAGTGAGTTGAAACTTTTCACGCTTTTGTATACGCTAATAGGGGAATAACAAATGACGACCTGCCAACGCATTGTTCTGTAACCTCACGATATTTTACGAATCTTTTTTACGTAATCTAATACCAACGAGCAATTCTTGTATATATGTACACACATCAACATGGTCTAGGGATATTTCAATTAAACCTAAATAACTAAAATTCTATTAACTTTTTGTTAAGACTCCTACACATTAAAATAAACCCTGTTTAATAGCCTATCTAATCTGATAATAAACATTTAGATAAAGTTAAATTAACATGGTCTAGGGATATTTCAATTAAACCTAAATAACTAAAATTCTATTAACTTTTTGTTAAGACTCCTACACATTAAAATAAACCCTGTTTAATAGCCTATCTAATCTGATAATAAACATTTAGATAAAGTTAAATTTTAAAAAACTTAGAAGAAGAGGAAAAACTCAGACAATTCTCTTATCTTTATTTTAGAAATGAAAGCAAATAAAACAAAACCTAATATATAAAATAAAAAATCAAAACCTAAACAAAACAACTATTTTTTTTATAAAAATTGTTAAAAACTTAAAATTAATAATCCGTGGATCCACCTAAGACTCTCCTGACACATCTGCAGCGGTTCTGCATACTCAAAACAAGGGTGTCAATATTCTGTTGTGGAATACTGTCCCAAGTCCTGCTAAGATGCGAGAAAAGCTGGTTTTCATGCACAATATCTTCAGGGAAATTCCTAAGAGCTCTTCTCTGAAGCATATCCCAGGCATGCTCAATAGGATTTAAGTCAGGGGATTGTGCAGGCCAGTGTAAAGCTTGGATATCATGCTGTTGTAACCAACTTGTAACGACACGCGCCGTATGTGGACGGGCATTGTCGTGCATTAGCTGGAAATTTTGTCCCATTTGCTGTCTGTGGGGCAAGATTACAGGCTCTAGCACCTCATCTCGGTATTTTATAGCAGTCATATTGCCTTGTATCCAAACGAGGTCCGTTCTACCGCCGAGACGAATTCCTGCCCATAATCGTGCCACCTTGATATGAATGAACTTGTTGTGAGTGCTGCAGTCGATTCCAACGTCCAGGTTCTCTCCAAACGCGTACTCTTCGCGAATCAGGTTGAAATCTAAACCTGGATTCATCAGTGAAAAGCACAAGTGACCATTGAGAATGGTTCCAGTTTTCGTGTGCAATAGCCCATTGTAATCTTCTTCCTCGATTGCCTCTCCTTAGCGCTGGTACCCGAAGTGGCCTACGAGCACGTAGGTTGACTTCATGCAGTCGTCTTCTCAAAGTTTGACCGCTTACCAGCAAACCATACTCTCTCTGTAGCCTTTGAACCAATTGCATCGCCGTTACATTTGGTTGACTTCGTGCAGCATTTACTATGAATCGGTCCTGTACACGTGTTGTAATGCGTTGAGGTCCTCTGTGCCGTTCCACCACTTCCCCCGTGACACAATAACGTGACCAAAGCCTGGATATAACGCTCTGACTGGTCCTCATGGCTTCAGAAACCGCAATTTGGGTAGCGCCAGCTCGAATCATGCCCACTGCTCTTAAGAGGATTGCATAGCTAGTACTTTCCATACTAAAAGAGAAAACTCTTTTTTACTTCTTAACATTGTCCGATTTCAGTGATTTTTTTTTCATGGAATCATCACATTGTTTACTATGCCCGTACGTTTATTTTTTTAGTTTTTTAAGTTCTGAAAAAGAAAATTTATAGTATTTTGAAATACTGAAAAAATCAAAACTTACGGGCATAGTAAACAATGTGATGATTCCATGAAAAAAAAATCACTGAAATCGTATAATGTCAAGAGGTATAAAAGAGTTTTTTCTTTTAGTACGGAAAGTACTAGCTATGCAATCCTCTTAACATTTCGTTCCTGGTCAAGTGTCTACGTGGCATGATTAAATGAACACCGGATGTGCGTTTGACAAAGATTTATAAAAAAATATTGAGTTTTAATTAAGTAAGAAGTTCGTGAAGATTTACTTCTTTGGAATAAATTCAATGAATGCGAATTTCATCTTAAAACAAAACCTTTTATATACAAATTTGAATTTTAAAAAGGAACTTAATAATATTTTTATAATCTGTCATCAATAGTTTTTTTGTAAGGCCAGTATTTTATAAGTTATTTAAAAAAGTTTTATATATCCCTAGACCATGTTGATGTGTGTACTCGTCTGGCTTCAAACATTTTCATAAAATTTTGTATGCAGTGGATTTCAAATAGAAATAATAATAAATAGTAAATTGAAATAGGGAAATGGTAAATTTTTACTATTTTATTATTTTTACACGGTCTCACTCACTTTTTAGCCGTTGTGTGTGAAACTCATTTGCTTTATTAGAGGGATATACTGTAGTGAAACTTACAAAGCTTACTTACAGCTTACTCACTTACACCTTACAAAGCTCATTGCTTGATATTTTCTCGAGGATAAATCCTGTCAAGGTATCAAATGCAGTAAAGTCCTTAGAGAGACGTATAAACGTATGCATTGGAGTCAATGGAAACCAATTTGAGCAACTTATTAGTTAGGTAAAATTGAGATATTAAACGAAATTTGTAAAAAAAAATACTACTTCCTTTCATTTTTAGTAATGCATTTCTTTGTAAAGATTGATCTTTATCAGCAAGTCCATTAGTTCGATAATACAGGATGTGTTTTTTTGGAAAAATCATTCGTGTCGATTTTGGTCAAAAGTAAGATTTAAAAAAAACTAAGTATGCAGTTATTGTTTTCTTATAAATCGAGGGTATGTCTTTTTTCATGATTTTTCTCTAACGCTCGTGGTTCTGGACCTGGCCATGACCGCCCTTCTCAAAAAAACATTCTGTAGATAGGTAAGTATATAAAGTTAAAATAGTAAAAAGTTGCATTATACGAGTATATACATTTTTCTATTCTAACTTTAAAAAGTGTTCAACCGATAATGATGAAATTTGTTTACTAGAACGAATTTAAAAACTATCGAACAAAAAATCAATCCTAATCGATGATTTAGGAAAAAATATACATTGTCGTTATAAAAAGAAATACTCAAAATCAGACAATCAAATAAATAGTTATTATACGTGGTCAAACATCTTTCATTTTTGAATGGTAAACATTTAAATACGCAATAATATTCTAAGTATTGTATCTGTATCTTTTCTGTAAGTTCCATTTGTAAGGTTTCAGGCGCCATCGCTGTTACATTTAAAGACCAGTTTACACTAATAACAGAGTTACAAATGAGCTGCCACCGCCGCGATCCATCAGAGCCGCACGCTATTCGGAAAAAAACTTATTTGCATAATTATAGTAGGCCTATGTTTACTCTGGCCCCGAAATTTGAATTATTCTCTACTATTATTTTAAACCGACCGGTTACATTTTCTGCCAGACTTTACTGCTTATGCCAAGTTACTATACCGAGTTCAGTCTATAGTTATGTAATAGGAATACTATTATCCATTAATTTTTCTAGGTACGTACACAATTTTTTTATTTGTCTTATTACTGTACATGCCAGACACAAAAGAAACTTCATTGTTAAGAGGCGCGGGGACAGCTGAGGGTGCTATCAGATAGAGAGCGGTCAACCAACGCGTTCACGCGGTCAGTTTTGCGTTCGTTGTGTTGTATTACGTTACATAGATATACCCACAGTCTACCCACAGTATGCAGTTGACCGACGCGGTCGGAACGCCTCCTGTTTGGTTATATCTATGTGGCGTAATACAACACAACGAACGCAAAACTGGCCGCGCGTGACTGCTCTGTCTTGAACCAATTCGTTACAAACATCGGTACTTACATACAAATCTTTCGTCTTTATAATATTATATAGTATAGTATATTATAGATCAACTAACAAGGTAAGCGCCGCTTAGATTGTGACTAAAAAAGTGTATGTACGACTTTACGACAACGTTGTATACATGCCTTAAATCGCTTCCAAATGGATATCCAAAATTGATATTCCAATCTGTAAATCCATGCGGGAGTCATAATGTTTAGCAGACGTCCTATGGCTGAGATGACAACGATAATGAACGATGATTAACAAACGATAACATAATGATGATGATGAGATAACTAACCTATCGCTAATTTGTGTGGTATCACCAGTATATGTAGACAATGGTATCTATTCGCTTGTTCAGGACACCAAACTAATCTAGTGATCTCCCGTAACCCACCTAACATTAAGTTGTAAACTCTCATGTGCCTGCGTAATCTCACCGACACCCATAAATACCCTTCAAACTTGAACACAGCAATACGAACATTACTGCTTTGTGTTTGAAATAGGTATGATCAACACTTGTTTTTGTAGCCCCATTTCATGCATATTTATGTTATATAGTAAATGTATGGTTATGTAGAGTCCTGAGTGAAGCGAGGGTATAAAGCCGCCCAAGACGAAGACAGGCTTTATCCTCGAGGTGCATACTCTACTTCTCATACCTACTGCGAGATAATAAAAACTCGGAGCTTTAAAAAATGCCCGAAGCATAATTCATTATATTTTTATTTAATATTCGATTTTGAGTTTTAATTTTACCCAAAAATGTACAACTTTCAGAACCGTCTCATTCCGTTTAGGAGGAATGAATGGGTATACATAACATATGTATGAACAGACAGCTGATTGACAGCAATAGAACTCCGTTTTATTTTTGGATACAGAACGCTAATAAAGAAAAATGCCCAAAATGTCGCTGAAAATTCTCTTCGTTCACGTCACTACTCCATATAATTAGAATTCGCGTTCCTACCGTTCACTTCCGCTATATCACGGGTGGGTCAATGGGTGTTTTGGGGTGATGAAGGGTGTAGAAATCGGGGTGTGAGAAGAGGAACAGGGGGAGAAGGATTAACATAATGTTACCATTAATCCCCGCTACGCTTTTTTAACCGCACGCAGTCGAAATTTGTCTATGTGGAGCGAAGCGGAAAAGTTGCGCGCTGTGGTGATTGATAGAGATGTTTAACTTTTAAACAAAGGGAAATTTGTCGGATCGTACGTCTCCTTATGGGTTGAGGCGTGCTTTGGTTGGAAAGTAGGTGAGTTTGAAATGTGACTGAAATACAGATCTTGCTCATGGGACAATTTCAACGTTTATGATGCTTATACTACAATAGGACAGCAAATTAGGTGCCATTTAAAATGCTATAATGTGTTAAAAAAATAAGTAGGTAGTGATTCTGTTATCAATAAAGTAAAACTATCTAAACTATGGAGTTATTATGCTGCTTTTATACAATCCACATTTGTGTAACACTTAGTATTATAATTCTACACAAGTACACTTTGAAAAATGTAATACTGACTTCCACTCTATTCAGTTATTGAAGTGTAACTCAAAAACTACTGGACCGAATTTGTTGAAATTTAAATGGGACTACACGGGAAGCACGGGAATGAGAATCGGTTCACCTTATCGAAAGTTATGAGGTAACAAACATTTAAAAAAAACAGTCGAATTGAGTACCTCCTTCTTTTTGGAAGTCGGTAGAAAATGTGATTATTCAATTATGAGTAGTTTAGCTGGTTTGGAACACGAGTTTACATGTCTTAGTTACATGACGGCTAAATTTGCACAAAACATACCTACAATTGGACAGAAATGGCTAATTTCAGAACTGTCATTCGCAAGCGTTATACGAATTTGGACTTTAGCATGAACAAAATAAGAAGTACCATTATTTACTAAAACTAGAGTTTAGTTCGCTAGATTAGTTTGGTGTCCTGAACAACCGAATAGATACCATTGTCTGCATATGCTGGTGATACCACACAAAATAGCGATAGGTTAGTTATCTCATCATCATAATTATGGTCATCGTTTGTTAATCATCGTTCATTATCGTTGTCATCTCAGCCATAGGACGTCTGCTAAACATTATGACTCCCTCATGGATTTACAGATTGCAATATCGACTGCAGATTGTAGCGAATTGGCTCAAAAAGTACTGAACCGATTTCAAAAATTCTTTCACCATTGGAAAGCTACATTCACCCTGAGTAACATAGGCTGTATAAGATTCATCATCATCATCATCATCATCCATCACCGCGCGAGTGAAACCGCGGATAGCAGCTAGTTTGCTATAAATCTGTACAGGATTGACTGCAATACAGGGTTATTGGTAAGTCGACCTATTCCTGTTAAGGGCGTGTAGTTTACATCGTTTCTGACTGATTTGACTATGCAACATTCTATCCTAAATCTAACCGTTTTCGAGATATTTCAATTTAATTCAATTTTTGTTTGAAAGCTGGTGCTTCCCGTGTGGTCCCATTTAAATTTTATCGAATTCGCTCCAGTAGTTTTTGAGATACTTTCCAATAACTGAATAGAATGGAAGACGGTATAAAATTTTTCAAATTAATACAATTCTAGCTTGTTTACGATTTTAATTTATGTATAGGTTTATACATTAATAGAAGTCAGACTAATCTGTATATTAATCTTCTTTTTAAAATGAGTTATTTTAGCACGACTTATTTCTAAGACTTCATTCATTAGGTTTTTACGACTTAACCTTCAAGCAAGGTTAGTTCACATAATTATAAATACAAAGCGATGTACTGAATAAGAAGGAAACGAATGATCCTTAGTATGTAATATAGCAAAAAGCAAGTTAAGGCTTGCCTGGTTTTGTGGCGAAATATTTTGTTAGGTCATCTAGTCTTTCATGCAGATAATCTAATTTAAAGGCGCTATTTCCAAAAATATCTATCTAACAAATAACAAGTAAATTTTAAAACTTAAAAAGTCAAAATCATTTGTTTAATTTAGCATCAAAGACGCACTTATATGAATATCAATTGTTAATTAAAATGTGAAATACTCTACCGCCGCGTTCCAAAATATATAGAGCCTACCAAGATGAAGCGGCAAGTAACTCGGGGCCATTCTTTCCATATAGATTTTTACAATGTTTCTACTTATGTACTACTATTATTACATTTTATTGGTGGCAGATGACAACTTGCAAGAAGTGGAGTATTCCAAGCATCCTTGTCTTCTGTCTAATGTCGGATTATTGTGTTGATGAAACATTTAATGTTTTCATTAAATGTTTTTGTGTGAGCTCACGCTACGTGACAGCATAACATCATCATCATCATCATCATCATCAGCTTGTAGCAGTCCACTGCTGGACATAGGCCTCTCCAATTGCATGCCACTTAGGTCTATCTTGGGCTTCTCGCATCCAGTTTTCGCCAGCCGTCTTGCGCAGATCGTCACTCCACCGACGACGCCCCAGGACGTCCTACACTACGTTTGCATAACATAGCACGAAACAATATTTATATGTGGTACAATAACAATATATAAAGTAAAACACCTCTTTTGTACGTTTTTATACTGGTAGGACTTCTAGAGTCCATCTGGGGAAGTAGATAGATAGATAGATAGATAACGCTTTATTGTACATAAAACAAACGTGGATACATTTAATATACAATTATCAATACTGTTGTTCAATGGGCGGTCTTATCGCTTATAAGCGATCTCTTCCAGACAACCTTTGGATGGAGAGAAATTATGATACACGAATAGACGGTAATGTATTGGAAAAACAACGTCAAAAGTAAACCTAAATAATATTAAAATTACATAAACTACACAAACATAACTTAATATAAATAAATAAATATTTATAAAAAATAAATATATAAATACATATATATTACATATATAAATACATACACATCACATACACATTCCAAAACATATTTATAAGAAACGTATTCATATAATATTATATACATTTTTAAATGCAAGCGACTAACAAAAATAACGTTGAATCAACTTGAGAGGTAAAGCCTTTTAATTGGTCTGGAAGTACCACACCTTTGCCAGCAACTGTGAAGCAGTAGTGTGCATTTGTGTACATTACTGTATTTAGTTGAAGAAAATAATACCAGCGAAATTACAGGGCAAGAGATTTAACATCTTATATCTTAGGGCTACGAGCGCAGTGTGACATGCGGGGTTTTAGACTCTTGTAGTTTAAAGTTCTGAATAGTACTGACCTTCTACGGGCAAGCGTGACGCGTAACATCAGGCGAGCGACTTACTTGTCTTGTCACCGATTGACACCCACTGCCACTTCAACTGGCTTATCTTCTGGGCTATTTCGGTGACTTTAGTTTGTCTACGAATCTCCTCATTGTATCACGTAGAGAAACCCCGAGCATAGCCCTCTCCATAGCTAGTTGTGCGACTTTGAGCTTGCTTTTGAGGCCCGAAGTAAGAGACCACGTTTCACGTCATCACTGCACATACATTGATCAAAGACTCTTGTTTGCAAAATCTTATTCTAATAAAATTATGATTGGAGAACATGTATTTGTTATAGAAGACGAGAACCTCAATTATCTACACTTATAATAAAGACGAAAGATATGATTGTTTGTTTGTTTGAATAAGAAAAAATCTTTCGCCAGTACAAAGCTACATACCTGAGTAATTAGGTTATATTTGATTTACCATAATTTCATGAAATGTTTCCTTCATCATGTTTCGCGCAGCTAGTGCCGAATAAAGAGATTCTTATTGAGTTCATCTACGCATAATGATATGTCTGTAATGTTATTTAATTACGGATGAAGCACGATGTGCACGTGCTTAATCCTTCCTATACTGTGATAATTAAAACAAAAGATTTATGAATGAAACTGACGTATATTTACGTCTCTGGGATGCAAAGGGTTAAGCGATAACCTCTCTCTATAACAGATGCATTTCGTCACGAGTGATGACCTGCACTGCGCCCATGATGGCCGTCTGAGATATTAAGTTGTGAAATTGTATGTACCAGTAATAGCACAACCAACCATACCCTTCAAACAGGAACACACATATGCAAACATTACTGCTTAGCGGTAGAAATGTACGGTGGCTGTACGTGTACTGCCCCGGACGTACTCGCTCACAAAGAGTTCTACTGCTACTTGTATTGCCGTATAGATACAATTAGCAAGTTTTTAAATTACGAGTGGGTGACTTATGACTTACGTGGTCTATCAAAAACTGCATGAGACAGTGGTCGAACGGAAACAATAAAATAACAGACAGAATTGTAAATTTAATTAACTTTGTCACTATAAAACGCAACTTAAATGTGTGAGCATTAAAAGATCTCTTTTTAACCGACTCCCAAAAAGGAGGACGTTAAATGTTCGACTATACGAGTATGTATTTTTTGTACATGTTCACCCCATTTGTGGAACAATTCCCAAAATTATTTATTGTTTGCTAGACTCTAACAGGTAGAGTATACTTCCGAGGTAGTTCCATTTAAATTCCATCAAATTCAGTTCAGCAGTTTTTGAGTTACACTCCAATAACTGAAAAGTGTTTCGCCTATTTATATGATGTCATCATTGACAGAGAATGACAATCGACCCGTAATTAGCAAGGGTCACTAAAAAGGGTGAAAATTTTTACCAAACAATTGAACCACCTTCAACACCAAAAAGTGTGAGCAAACTTGTGGAAGTCTGTACCATGATAGTTCAAAAGTACCTATTATCACAATATCGTGCGCATTTTTTGGTAATTTTGGTAGTTTTTTTTTATTAAAAACATGAACCTGTAAATGTGACAAAAACAATTATATTACTTTTTACGATTTCAATCCTTTATGTATGAGTTCCCTTTTTTCTCAGTTCACAGGAGTGAAGGAAGAAACTGCACTGATGTTACATTTGTACTGAAATGCATACGTGTAGCTAGTTCTAGTGCGGAACTTATTATAAATAGATATTTTAATTGTAAGCTATACATGCCACGGGCTCTAATAAGCAGGCGTTTGTTCTCAACACTTTCATGTTGAGTAGGTACATATACATATATCGAGTTGTAATCCACGTCAATTTTATAACACTGTTCGCATATCTAATATAACCTCACACAGTAGGGTTGCCACTCAGTAAAGTGGTGTCCTACTTTCAACCCCATACAAATCGATTCCGCGCTTTACGACCCTACCCTAACATTTTGTCAAAACGACACACTATATAAATAATAATACATTATATAAACGGGTCAAAGTGCCTAGTCATTGTATGCCGGTGATTATTAGAACGTAGCTGCTTTCATGTTGCAGTGTTCGTGTTGGTCCTTCACTTATCTATTCTAATAAATAGAATTACACAGCAAAATTAAACAGCTTTTTACTAAATTCGCATGTACGGTACTTATAAAGAAAAACCGTTTTTATAATTGTGTCTTTTCCGGATAGTCGTCGAAATTATTTTGGCGGGATTTACTTCATTAGCAGTCCATTAGTTAATCCAGCTTTAGTGTTAATGAAACCATTATTTTAACGGACACAAAAGACAAAGTTGACATCTGAATGATCCTTTAGCTAAAGTCGGCTTTAACAATGTTGCCAAAAATATTTTAAAATGGTATGAACAACGAACAGATACAACCTTCTTGGGAGTGAACATTAGCCTTTTGATTTAGCCATTTTACAAAATTTGTATTTTGTTTTTAAATCGTTGCAGTCACATACTATAAGATACTACGTTTGTTGCAGTAACAAAACGCAAACTAGATACATGCTTGGCTTGTCATTATCAAGCAGGTGTCAAATAAAGAATGTTTTTATCTTTGTATGTGGATTCGTCGACTGGACTAGAGTCCTGTTTGTGGTGACAAAACTTGTAATATGG
This sequence comes from Selenia dentaria, assembly GCA_917880725.1. NCBI lineage: Eukaryota > Metazoa > Arthropoda > Insecta > Lepidoptera > Geometridae > Selenia > Selenia dentaria. Next base: position 6,440,007 of record OU862882.1, on the reverse strand, counting down.
GAAACACTTTAAAAACTCCGGGCGTCTTAACCCGTTGACTCGTGTTTCGCCATTTTGGACAATAATACAATAGTTTACTAATCAGTTAATACTAGTTTTTAAGGAACTGCAATGTGTTTGGTTATTTCGAGACAACGGGAACGCTTTCGAAATCGTCTGGCGGATGGCGTTGGTCCTCCCATGAGGACTTCATCCCGGTGGTATGGAGCAGGAGTAACTCCAACTGCGCGCTAATCAGCCAGACCAATCGGATGGGTGCTAGTGGAAATTGCAACTGAAACAACAGCTTACCATGCTTCGGAGGACGCGTTAAGATGTCGGACCCAGTTTTATATAGGACGACGTTTTGATGACTTTCTACTATTTTACGTATTTTGTAAGAAAACAAAATTGTCTACTATTGTTAATTATTAGTACAAATAATCAGTATTTTTGGCTGAATCTGATAGCCTGGCTAAACTCTCTTAGTAGTCTAATGCTATTCTAATTTCACGGCCAGGTCACGGATGGATGTAGGTTTAGACTGTATAATCTTACATTAATAATTACGATAATAATTCGTTGAGTATATTATTTTATAGCAAATTATAGTTAAAGTGACTAATAACCGCGGCTCCGTCTGCATTGATTTGGATGATCGTGACAGAATACACTTTTTCGATGTATTAAGACATTTATTTATTGCGAAGGGATGAAAAAAAGGAAAAAGTAGATTATCTCTTGATAAGGTTTGTTGTGCAATAATTTTTACGTTCGCAAAACAAACGCATGAAATTAATAAAAGAGAAGAACTTGGAAAATATGATTGTTGGTGTCATGAGCTTTCATCATGAAGATCGAAGACATGTTTTCTTACACATTCTATACAATTTCAGTTGATTCAGTCATGATCGCAAGTAACGGTGGCGAATTATGTAATTCGTTTAACCCGTATACTCGCCAGCCGCCATATTTGGCCAATAATACTAATGTTTTCTCAGAAATCATACTACTTACTACTTGTATAATACTTTTCCAGGAATTGCGACATGTGTGGTCAAACGCAGCGTCATTTCGCTGCGACAGACCACCTCGTGCCGTGCGATTCTGTAATGATTCGTCGATGCGCTCGTCGACGAGCTCACCGATGTCTAATACTTTATGAGATATCGCCCTTGTACATAAGGTTGATTTTCCAACGTTTCTTGTCATCTATTCATTTGTTTCACGGATGTTATCAAAGATGCAACGATGTTTGCTCTTAGAGAATCGCACGGCTGCTCTCGCGCTGTGTCTGATCTGAAAGACTGCAGACAACGCACCGGTCTGGGCACCGGTAAAACGCCTTGCCGCCGCGTTAATTCGTTTTATGTTTAAACAAGGCTTTATAAAATTTTACGGCTGTGTTCCAAAGTAAACAGAATCATTTATATATTTAACAACTTCAAAAAAGGAGGACGTAATAAAGTTCGTGTGTGTGTATTTTTTATGTGTATGTTAGCCGATTTCGCCCCCATTTGAGGGCCGATTCTCAAAATATTTTTTTCTTTGGTAGAGTATAGAGGTTGTCCCATTTCATCAAATTAGAGCAAGCAGTTTTTGAGTTACACTCCAAAAACTGAAAAGTATTGCGCCTATCTTGATTATATCATCATTAACGGTGAACGACAATCGATCCCGCCAGTAACGAGGGTCAGTAAAATGGTGAAAAAAATTTTTTACCCAAAATGGTTCCGGCTTCAATACCACACAAAGTGGGAAATAACTTGTCGAAGTCGGTCCCATGCGTACAGTATTGTGATAATAGGTATATATCTACTTTGGAATCATGGTACCAATTTCAACAAGTTATTTCACACTTTTTGGTAATGAAGTAGGTTATATTTTTTGGTAAAAAAAATTCGTCACAATTTTTACTGACCCTCGCTACTTTCGGGATCGATTGTCATTCACCGTCAATGATGATATAATCAAAATAGGCGTAACATAGGCGTGTTCAGTGATTTCAATCGCTTCTTTGACCAACCTTGGAATGTAATGGCGCTCTGTCGATAGGATACGCGGCTTGTAAAACTCAATCCAATGGTTTGGGCCCGATTCCAGCAGATGTTCGGCTATGGCAGATTTATCATCATCATTGTTTTTCACAGCTTTGATATGCTCTGTGATGCGGCAGGAGACAGTCCGTCTCGTTTGTCCAATGAGCTTCCGCAGCTGCAACTAGTTTTATAGACCGCGGGTTTATTAAAAAAAAATGAAAACCGTTGGATAATGAAAGTCCATTCCATTATACCTGGTGCTGATGATAAATAGTTAAATTAAAAAAGACAACTCGGTTTACAAAAAGTTATGAGATGATACACTTTTCTTTCAAAAACTGTATTTAAAATTATCACATCTGTTACAGACTGTGTTTTTTATATATTACTATGTACAATACGTTATGTAAGATAAATTACCTTAAAATTGATAATTAATCACATTATACGCACTACATAAATATATGTTACTTATTTGTTTATCAGAATTATTTGCATATATATACGTGACCGTACATGTACTGATTATTAACTACTGGGAAATCGACAAGTCCACACAAGAATCCATCATGAAGCTGCTCCTGTTTGTCATGATCCTGTCTGTTCTTGCAATGAGTGCGTTCGGGATGGATCATGATATTAGTACGGGTGAGTTGTTTTTATCAAACAATCTAATATGGATTTGACCCTTTTTATTTACAAATCAACTATTCGCTATGATCATTCAAACACATAACGCGGTGCGTTACGATAGCTTCTTCAAGGAATAGTTGTGAAGTATATACAGTTTAATTATCGTTCCTTGTAGATATCGTAGCGCGCCGCGTTACATGCATGAATTGAAATACATGAGTAAGTTGATACGTTATTTTATTTTTATTTTATTTTAAAGATGTTTTGTTACGATGAATTTATTATTATTCTGACATATTTATTTCAGAACCCATTCCATGCAATCCATTTCTTCCCATCTGCCCTATTGGATTACAATGTGTCTATGATGACTATTACCAAAAATGGCTGTGCGAGTGATGTACCTAATGTGGAACCAACTTCGACATTGTCATCATCATCAGCTTACATCATTTCACTATTGGTATCATTCAACCCGCGGCTCGTCAGCAGATGCTACCTATGCTAGCTACGCTGTGTATCAATTTGACAAAAGCTACGTATCCACGTGACGTCACTTATTTTGCAACAGATGCACTTTATGTACATACAATTATTACCAACTAAGAGCCTGGAAATATATCATACTAAATTACCATTCATTCTAATTTCAATCAAAGATAATCTGATATATACATTGTTATTTCTTTTATTTTTCATTTATTCCTAACTCGACTTACATGGCCTAAGCCCTGTCAAGTAGCTTGGCTATAAGCTTGGCCATTCAACGATGTAAGGTTGTTAGCTTTTTGGATACCCTAACTGGCTGGTTTCTGCAGGTGGTATCAACCCTGCCTTATGAGCCGCTGGTCCCGGGTTTCATCTCCGGACAGCTCATTTGTATACTGTAACACGTCTGACATGTATCTGGGTGCGTTTGAACAGAGCAGATAAACCCAATGGGCCCTAAACGGAAACCACCATAAGTCCTTAAGTAAGATATGCATATTATCTACATCTACACTTCTACACTATACTATAATATTATAAAGAGGAAAAACTTGTTTGTTTGGTTTGTATTGAATAGGCTCCGATACCACTTAACCGATTTGGAAGTTTCTTTCAACATTAGAATCCTACATTATTCCTGATGAACTACGAGATAGGAGTTATGCACAAATTCAGGGAAACGTATGAAAACTTCGATAATGTAACCCAAGGTGTAAAAAACTTCCTTATATCGCGTACGCTACGAAAACGATTGACAAAGATCAAAGTGACGTAGTACCTTTTTTAGAAGACGTCAATATCCACAAAAGTGTCAGCAATACCATATGTCTGAATCTTAAAGTTATGTCAAAATAAATGCTTTTTCATGTTAACATATGCAATTGTAAAGCGGATAAATCCTTAAATCGCATACGCTGCGTAAATTATTGATAATAGAGCAAAGTGATGTAGGTATTATAGAGGACATTAATAACTACACAAAAGCCTGCAGTACCATATGTCAACTATTACCGTGCTTAACGTATGGTTGCTAGGAAAAAAACGATATTAAAAAATATTTAGTGACACTTCCGCTGAAAAGAAAACAATGATTTTTAACTCGTCGAGCGCTAGACCGACAGTCTAGCGCTCGACGAGTCAACATCTCCTGAGGATGCCTCGTGTAGAGGCGAAACACGTGTCGAATCGGTTTTGGTTTGTTTGGGGTTTCTTGTGTTTTTTATTTTGTATTCTTCCTATTAGCATTTTATGCGGGAGGGAGGGTGGTGCACGCCCCCTAATAGGCCAAAAATCATTGTTTTCTTTTCAGCGGAAGTGTCACTAAATATTTTTTAATATCGTTTTTTTGATAATGGATTTCCGCAAAGTAACGCCTGAATCAAAAAATAATAAATTGTATGGTTTCTAGGCATGTTCGCTTAGGAAAAAAGACGAAGAGAAAAATGCATATTGCCAGCGAACAAGTGCAATTAGAAAAATTAATACCGACTTCCATTCCATTACTTTGGTAAAAATCTGTTATTGGAATGTAACTCAAAAACTACGAAACTGAATTTGATGACATTTAAACGGGACCACACGGGAAGCACCAGCTTTCAAACAAAAAAATAATTTTGAGAATCGGTCTATCCATTCGAAAGTTATAAGGTAACAAACATAAAAAAAAATTGAAAAAAAATCCTCCTCTTTCTTTGGAAGTCGGTAGAAAATGGAAAGAAGTATTTTATTATATACTCGTATAGATATATTAATAAGTAATAAAACAATAAGAAAGAGAACTAAAGCACCAGATGTTACACAAAGGATAACTCTTATCTTTGGATAGATTCCTTAAATGGACATGGTCAGGCCACGACTAAATAAGGAATGATGGACAAAAAGGGTTACAGAGTGGATATAGATCTGGTCGGAAAATAAAACCAAGGATGGCAGAGGAAAAGATGGAGGGATATATTTTCTAAGATAATCAGACCCGACTGGATGACGAAGGCAAGAGAAAGAGTAGAGAAGAAAGATTTAGAGGAGGCCTACGTCGCAGAGGCGACACATTATAGTGTAAAATAAAATTCAATAGTTAATTACATAAGCCATAACTATGTTAGATTTTTATGGGAGAATAAAGGCTTTTTATTATTTATTTCATGTCAACTATTACAGTTATAGTATTACGTGTTTAAAGCACTAACGCCTGCTTAGCGATTCCAAATATTGCAATTATATAGAGAGAAAAATTCACATCCTCGGACGGGATTCGAACCCGCGCCTTCCGACAATCCGTGTCAGATGCCATGACCATCTAGACCACCGAGATTCGAGGTCCGAGCACCGAATTTTAACTCTCTATCTGATTGTAACCATCGTATGGGGACGGAGCGACATCAATTGAACAAAAAAATTACAACATTACAGTTGTCACAATAACTACTTTTTCACTTTTAAATATGCAATAGTAACGCCGGTACCAACTAAGCCACATTATTCGTACCTTAGTATTCAGTCCTAATAATTAAAAAGAAAGATTTCATTGTTTGTTTGTTTGTTTGTAATGGAAACACAAAAACTATGTAAACCGATTCGAAAAATTCTTTCAGCATTAGAAAGCTACATTATGGCTGAGTAACGTACGCCATATCTGATTCATCATCATCCATCACCACGCGGGTGAAACCGCGGAGCGCAGCTAGTATTACATAAGGGGGTTATAGGCTTTGTCCTTGTGTTGACCTTTTTTAATGTATCTTTAATTATTCAGGACACCGAAATACCAGTTTTTAATTAATTATTAATTTATTTTTTTAATTACTCTAAACAAAAAAAACACTTTTATATTTTAACTTCTAAATTGGTGCTAAAACATTATTTAATGGCGGCCCGAGGTCACTAGGGCAAACATAAATAGTGGTGGGATATTAATACATTTCATCATTATCAGCCGGAAGACGTCCACTGCTGAACATAGGCCTCCCCCATAGAACGCCACTTAGACCGGCTACTCGCTTCCTGCATCCAGCGATTCCCCGCGGTTTTTATGAGGTCGTCGGTCCACCTAGCGGGGGGCCGGCCTACACTACGCCTTCCGGTGCGTGGTCGCCACTCGAGAACCTTTCTTCCCCATCGGTTATCAGTTCTGCGAGCGATGTGGCCTGCCCATTGCCACTTCAACTTGCTAATTTTGAGAGCTATGTCGGTGACCTTAGTTCTCCTACGGATCTCCTCATTTCGGATCTTATCACGCAGGGAAACCCCAAGCATAGCCCTCTCCATTGCTCGTTGAGCGACTTCAAGCTTGTTAATGAGGCCCACAGTAAGGGACCACGTCTCAGTGCCATAAGTCATCACTGGCAACACACACTGGTTGAAAACCTTGGTTTTCAGGCTCTGAGGTATTGGGGACGAAAAGATGGATCGAAGCTTCCCGAACGCTGCCCATCCGAGCTGGATTCTTCGTGCGACCTCCTTGTCGAAGTTGGACCTACCTAATTGGACAGTCTGTCTCAGGTAGACGTACTCGTCTACAACTTCGAGTGTATCGTTTCCAACAATTACCGGTATAGGTGGAACATGGACATTGGACATGATTTTCGTCTTATCCATGTTCATCCTAAGACCAACCTGTTGGGAAACTCTACTGAGGTCGTTGAGCATGGTGCCGATATCCTCGAGCGACTCCGCCATTATAACTATATCATCGGCAAAACGAAGGTTAGTGATGTATTCGCCATTAATGTTGATGCCACATCCTTTCCAATCCAAAAGTTTGAAAACATCCTCCAATGCGTTAGTGAACAGTTTCGGAGAGATGACGTCTCCTTGTCTCACACCTCTCTGCAATGGAATTTGTTCCGTACTCTGGTCCTGTAATCGGACTGACATAGTGGCCTTGCTGTATAAATACTTCAACACTTCGTTATACCTATAGTCAATTTGGCATCGCTGCAAGGACTGCAGTATGGCCCACTTCTCGATAGAATCGAAGGCTTTCTCGTAATCCACAAACGCTAGACACAGTGGCTGATTATACTCTTCGGTCTTCTGTATAATCTGCCGTAGTGTATGAATATGGTCTACGGTGCTAAAGCCTCTTCGGAAACCGGCTTGTTCGGGAGGCTGGAACTCATCAAACCTGCGTGCGAGACGGTTCGTGATGACTCTCGAAAACAGCTTGTACACGTGGCTCAAGAGCGATATGGGCCTATAATTCTTCAATAAGGTTTTATCACCTTTTTTGAAGAACAGCACCACCACGCTCTTGTGCCACGTTTCCGGTGTTTTGCCTTCGAAGATGACAGAATTGAATAACTTCTGGAGGACTAAAAGTATCGGTCTACCACCCGCTCTCAGAAGTTCAGTCGTAATTCCGTCCTCTCCTGGCGCCTTGTTTGTTCTTAAGCTGTTTGAGAGCCATTCTAATCTCGTACAGGCTGGTGTCCGGGATGTCTTCGGTATAGTGTCGGACTAACTTTGCTCTGGTGTCCTGAGCTGCTTCAGTAACGGGTTCGCGGGTCGAGGTATATAATTGTCGATAGAAGCTCTCAATCTCTCTCAGAGTCTCAGGCTTGGATGAAACGATACTGCCATTTTCGGTCTTCAGTTTTGTCATTTGGCTTTGCCCAATAGACGAATCCTTTGCAAACACTTTAAAGCCCTGGTTCCGCTCAATTGCTGCCGCAATACGCGCAGTATTATAAGCACGCAAGTAGTGTCGCATAGACTTCCAAATTCGTCTATTGAGTTTACCGTAATTCGACATATCAACTGCGGACTGCAGTCTCATTTCGCTCCGTTCTGCCATTAGTTTCAGAGTTTCTTTTGAGAGTTTTTGAGCTTTCCTGCGGCGTTTTGTCTCACAGAATTCGGACCCAACCGCTTGGAAAGTTTCCACTAACCCGTTGTTCAACTCATCCACTGTGTCGCATTCAGCTAAGCACTGAAAACGGTTTTGAAGTTCAAGTTGAAACTTTTCGGGGTTTTGGATTTGGGCACGATTTGGACGGAGCGTAGACTTCACCAGACGTGACCTCTCAAGCTTGAAATTGATATTCAATGCGCCTCTTACGATGCGGTGATCGCTGCCGGTTTTTACCTTGCTGATCACAGAGACGTCATTGAATATGCGCTTATTGGTCGTCATGATGAAGTCTATCTCGTTCGTAGTGGAACCGTCGGGACTCATCCATGTCCACTTCCTGGATGGCCGCTTCATGTAGAAGGAGTTCATCATAAAGAGTCCCTCCTTCTCCATGAAGTCAGCCAGCCTCTGTCCCCTCGAGTTCCGCTGCCCGTATCCAAATGGCCCTCAACTCAAATACTCTCAACTCATCACGTTTCCTTGTGCCTAGCTTTACGTTGAAGTCTCCCATTACAACAGTGAAGTAGGTTTCAGAAGTATGCATGGCCCTGGATATATCCTCGTACATACTTTCTACTTCATTGTCCGAGTGTGCCGAGGTCGGTGCGTATACCTGTATAACCTTCAGCGAATACCGTTTGGTTATTCTGAGTATAAGGAACGCTACCCTAGCCGACACACTATCGACTTTCACTACGTTGTTAACGAGAGACTTGCGGACGAGGAACCCGACACCACCCTGGGATTGTTGGTCTCCCTCCCGGTGGAAGAACAAGTTGCCGGAATTTAGAATTACCGTGTCCTGTCCCTGTCTTCGGACTTCAGATAATCCCATGACATCCCAGCGTAACTTGAGCGTCTCTTCCTCCAATTCGGCCATCTTTTCGTCGGTCCTGAGCGTGCGTGTATTGTATGTTGCCAGGGCCAGGGGTCGTTTTTGGGATTGGTAGCCGGATCTCTGCCGGAGATTCTTCGCACCCCCTGCTCCACCGTTACAATGGCCGCTACCGTAGCCACGGATAGCAGAGCTGCCGGGAACTGGGGGCCGTGGTTTAATGTTAATTGTCATGGGAGGGATTTACCTTAATGCACCACGCTTGGCAGGCGTCTTGGTGATCGCAGTGGATGTTGACGCAGACTGCGGGAAATGCTGCTGCCCATTTCCCGGATATTACCTTAGCCGCCTCTTACGGCACCCACGGGAAAAGTTAGGGGGGGGAACAATTCGAAGCCGGTACCACCACGGCAAATACATTTAGCTTGCTTGTAAACGGAGATAGCGGAAAAAACCAACAATGATGTTGTTTTGGACAGTTTTTAATATTTTTTTTAAAGAAATCTAAACAAAAAAAACCTTATTTATTTCAACTTCTAAATTGGCGCTAACATTATTCAATGGCGGCCTGAGGTCACTAGGGCAAAAACAAATAGTGGTGGGATATAATATCTTTTGCTTGCTTGTACATGGAGATAGCGGGAAAAAACCAACAATGATGTTGTTTTGGTATTTTTTACCTGCCGTGCAATTCTCTGATCGTGATTCGTCGATGCGCTCGTCGACGAGTTCATCGATGTCAAATACTTTATGAGATATCGCCCTTATACACAAGGTTGTTTTTCAAGGTTTCTTGTCATCTCGTCATTTGTTTCACGGCTGTTGTCAAAGATGCAACGATGTTTGCTTTTAGAGAATCGCACGGCAGATAGCTTAGTCAAAAGCACGCTATAATTTTGACAGCTCGATCGAGACGTGCTCCGCGACCGTCAAGGGTGATGAAATGTAATGACAGTTTTTTTCCATGGTGATTAATTTTATGTTTGTATGTACAGTCGTGGTCAACTAATTAGGGACACTCTTTGGTTAAAGCGAATTGTGAATTTATTTTTTATTTTCCAACGAGTCTAAATGATATTCCATATCTCTTACATGTAAGTATAATTAGTCATTTATGTGCCCGATTATACAAACAATAACAACTTCTTAAACATTAAACCTCTTTACAGTATAGCTGATAGATTATCGTAGTGCTATTTGTTCAAATAATGCTGGCTGGCCATTTAATTAGGGACACTGAGATATTGCGTTCTATTTTCGAAATTTGAATCTCAATACTTTTTTACTTCTTCTCTTATTGTTTCGTGGTAGTTTTGGCGGCAATCCCGATATTTATTTTAAGTTTTGAAAAATATTTTGAAGAAAAATGGGTAAAAATAAAAGTTGCGATCCAACACTACGAAAAATTATCATGAAGTTTGTTGTCGAGCATGGTTGGCCATACCGAAGGATAGCAGAACATTTAAATTGTTCAAAAACTATGGTATACAATGCAGTGCAACATGTCAGACGCAATAACACAGATTTAAATGTGCCCAGAACAAAAAGATCGAGAAAAACAACTCCGCAAGAAGATAGAATGATAACCAGGTTAGCTAAGAAAGATCCGTTTCTAGGCTCTATTTTAATTAAACACGAAGTGTTTGGGACAGACGAAAAAGCTGGTGTCTCAGCGAGGACCGTTCGACGACGTCTGGTAGAAGCAGGGTTGTTCGGAAGAGTGGCTCGCAAAGTACCGTTGTTGAACAAAGAACATAGAAATGCTCGTTTGGCGTTTGCACGTAAATATGGACATTGGACCTACGCCCAATGGCAACATGTATTATTCTCTGACGAGACCAAGGTTAATTTGATTTCTTCAGACGGAAGGCAATACGTACGGCGTCCAGTAAAAGCGGAAATGAATCCAAGATTCACAAAAAAGCAGGTGAAACATGGCGGTGGAAACATTAAAATGTGGGGTTCATTTTCTGGACGTGGAGTGGGACCTGTGAGGAAAGTTCAGGGTAACTTAGACCAACATCAATACAAGGCAATATTGGAGGAAACGATGCTTCCCTATGCTGAGGAGCATCTCCCTATTATATGGACGTTTCAGTATGATAACGACCCGAAACATACCGCCCGTTCAGTCAAGTCGTTTCTTACCAGTCAGTCAGTATCGGTGCTAGATTGGCCAGCAAATAGCCTGGACCTTAACCCAATCGAGCACCTTTGGCACGAAATCAAGAAAAAAGTAGCCACTTATCGTACCACAACTTTAGATGAACTTAATGAAGCTTTTTGTGAGGCATGGGCAAACATTCCTGTCGAAACATGCCAGAAACTGATAATGTCTATGCCACATCGGTGTCAAGCGGTAATTACTAACAAAGGTTTTGCTACTGGGTACTGATTTTACACGTAATAAAATGGAGCTGTTAAAGATATTATAATACTGCAGATTATTAGTTTTGTTTAACTCTATTTTTCATTATAGTTTACTGTCCTTAATTAAATGTCCAGCTACAGAATTATACCTTAAAATTGAATACATGTTCAACCTTTGATATTAAATACTTTTTTCTATTTATTTATTCTTTTATTTACAGCCATTTAAAGCATAATAATCGGACAAATTATGCAAATAATAGTTACTGAGAAATCAATAGGGTTTTATATTTGTATGTACATAACCGGTTATTGTTCTTCACTATCTTGCATGTCCCTAATTAGTTGACCACGACTGTATGTAGGGTTTGTTTTTTATTATTAGTGTTTACTGATTGATTTACTAAGTACTTAAATTTACTCATATAACCATGTAAATATTTTATGACATTTTGGTATAAATATAGATATGGCTTTGGAGAAAATAATAAGCTAATCGAAGTACTAATCCTGCGCAGACGACGTCGCGGACACCAGCTACTTATGTTATAATATGCTACTTAGTGATAATGTAGCTTTCTACGGCTAAACAATTTTTGAAATGGGTTTAGTAGTAGTGTAGTTTTTATAGTATTTTTATTGTATTCGTTACATAAAAAATAAACAAAAATCCTGTTCATAATATTAGTATAGATAAAGATTGAGCTTTAAGTCGACTGTCACCAACTTACAAACAATGTACAAAATGTACGAATTTCAGAATTATATACAAATCCGCAATCAAAGTTAAACGTTCTAACTTTTCATCACAACGCCTGTTTTAAAAAAGAAACGTGCATAGAACAATTACTACCAATTAAACGATATGCTTATCTAAGTCACGGTGATAATAGGTAATAGATTATAAATAAATAATTAGTAATAATACCGTGTCTAAGTCCTCATCAAGGTTCTAAGAGATAAATTAGCAAGCTGGTACTTCATGATTGTGTTGACTCATGAATGTGTTTGGATGCTAGACTTATAAGAAATTAAACGGTTCTTTTACTTTTTGTGAGTTCTCAGAAGAGTGAGTGAGTCTAGTCTAAGGTAAAGTTGATTAATCCTTCCTATGCCGTGATAATTAAAACAAAAGATTTATGAATGAAACTGACGTATATTTACGTCTCTGGGACGCATTGGGTTAAAGCCGTTGTGTAAAAAACACATTTAGATTTAATGGATATCATATACGATAGATGACTGTAAGGTTTAATGTTTCTTGGAATTTTTTTATCTTAACCACACACGTTGCAGTTCCTGGAAAAGTAGGCTGATTTCTGCGAATACTATTGTATTTTTGACCAAATATGGCGAATCACGAGACAATGGGTTAACATTGACTGAATTGACTAGTGAAATAAAATAGCGAGTGTTTATTTATTTTTGTTTTGTCGGTATTATAGATTCCGGGTGTTGGTAAGCTTGTAGAGAAATCTGTAAAGGAGTATTGTTTTACTTTTTAAAAATAAAGGAATGTTTCCTATAAGTAAAATAATCTTAAGAGGATTGCATAGCTAGTACTTTCCATATCTATTAAAAGAAAAAACTCTTTTCTACCTCTTAACATTGTCCGATTTCAGTGATTTTTGTTTCATGGAATCATCACATTGTTTACTATGCCCGTACGTTAGGATTTTTTCAGTATTTCAAAGTACGTAATATGTAATAATGTGATGATTCCATAAAAAAAATCACTGAAATAGGACAATGTTAAGGGGTAGAATAGAGTTTTTTTTCTTTTAATAGAGAAAGTACTAGCTATGCAATCCTCTTAAGGATTTAACGTGGTTTCCCTTGGTTGATTTTTTCCATCCATCAGGCATCTGGACTCTACAAGTCCAGATGCCTAATACACCAAAACGCATGAAGCAAAAAATACCCCTAGTTGGTGGTACTTAGTTTTCACCTGACAAATTCAAAACCAGTCGGCATGTGTCACTCGCAGTGCACACTGAATATGATAAATAGCAGTAATGGGCAATTATATTGTGTAAAAGTTACAGGAAATGTAGAATAAAGGATGCCATGGTCTCCCTTCATGCGTAAGTAGACGCTAATATTTCTATGTAAGGGTAAGAAGAGATTTTTTTAACATAATGCAAAACAGTATCAGCTTTAATCAACTTCATTCTCGTTTGACTTCCCGATTTATGTTATTCAGGTTTCAAAAAGATCCAGTTATAAGCGAACCTTGAATTAAATCATAGTTTAATTTACAAAAGCTTATGCTATTACATTAAAAAAACAATGTTCTATATATCTGAACAAGCTGTAATTTACGCTTAGGTAACTTATACATTATTGTATTTACTTATTAAAATTTGGCAACAATTTTATTTGGTACGACTCGTTTTTCATTATTACGTAGGTCTTAATAAACATATACGAGTACAAATGGTGTTTTATCTAAAACAGCTTATGTATCAATCGTGCATAGTTTCAACTAGCAATTGTTTCCATGTGAAAAAGACAAATTTTATCAATTAGAGCATTGTGATCTTTTTTCACCACTGGCATGAGGATTGCAGAGTGCATTAATCCGACGAACTCCTAGAAGAGGCATGTCTAATAGGGTTGTGCAAATCAATTTCGGGTAATATTTTATAACTTTGTATGAAAAATATAAGCGATTTAAATTTCTATATTTTGCCATCTGAATCCTGACTAGGCATATATGTACATATTTTAGTATTACTACACCTTTTGTTACACGCTGTATATTCTAATAGATACCGAAATAATTTGTCTCTCAAGAAGTTACTATGATTAACGTAAACCTTAAAAATATTATGTTCAATAGTTTCTATGACTTCGTCTCATAGACCAAACGAGCTAAGCCGGCTTCGCATCGGCTTCTGGATCTAGCTAATATGAATTAAATTACCTTAAAGTTTTTAATTGATCACATTACATGCACTAAATAAATATATACTACTGATTTGTTTATCAGATTTATTTGCATATAAATACGTGAGCGTACATGTAGTGATTATTACCTACTGAGAAGTCGTCAAGTCCACACAAGAATCCATCATGAAGCTACTCTTGTTTTTCATGATCCTGTCTGTTCTTGCAATGAGCGCGTTCGCAGTGGATCATATCGTATTTGGGAATGGCCATGATATGGGTAAGTTGTTTTTTTTTGTTTGCTCAGACGGGGATGACGTTCGCTTCATATAAAAAGAATAGAATATATAGTTTACATTACCAAAATATACAAAAAAAATGTTGATTTTTTTATGTGAGCGAGATTGTTTTCTATTTATTTTACCATTATAAAGACGACGCCCACCTGGTGTTAAACGGTAACCTCGACCTATTATAGATGCATTTTTCGGCACATGTAACGAACTGAACTGCGCCTGTCACCCTGAGACCAATTTGTCTGTAATTTCACAGGCACTCACATCCTTTAAACCAGAACACAGCAATGCGTACATTACGGTTTCGAGTTAGAATACCATAGCTACTCTGAAAATATACTGAATGCATAACGATTATAGGTACTAACTTATATATGTCCCTGAGGGATAGGCCCGTGTACCAGCAGTGGGAACACACTAAGCTGATCATAGCATATAGCCCATATGCACCCAGCATATGGTGTATAGGCCATAATTTACCACGTGGATATAGTGAAGGTAGTAGATAGGCTACTTTCCTAGCCCAGACCGGCCCCAGTGGGAAGCACGGTGGTTATGTGGGAGAGTCTGCCAGAAGGGCAGCATACCCACCAAACCTCTGCGGTGATCTGTCACTGTCGCTTTTGGCGGGTACGCGGGAAAGCTTTCGCACACGGCCGCGAACCCGCCGCGGCTTTCCATTGCCGGACCCTTTTCACTTGCGGCACGCCAGAACACATGCGCCGCGACCACCTCGGGACCAAACCCGCAAATGAATGCCAGACTCCCCCGAGTCTAGGCGCCCGAGGTCCCCCTACGATGGGTCAGGTAAATAGCACCACCGCCTGCTACATCGGCCGTAGAGGGCTATCCTCTCAATACCGACAGTCCTATTCCGGCACTCCTCTCCCGCCGCGGCCTCCAACTCTCAGCCGCTGTTTTGCCCATACGACACCGCAGCCCGCCTCAGTTGCGGTGGTGCCCATACTCCACCGTAACCTACAGTGACTGCTCCAATGTGGACTTTGAGGACAAAGCCCATAAGAGCGGTCCCTCCTCGAGCCCCCCAGCTATATCCTATCACTGGCAGGCCCATTGGTTCCTGTTAACTTCACCGTGGTGACCCAAGCCACGGCTACTGAGCCCCCCCGCCAGAGCAAGACCCTCGGTGGGTGTCCGTGCTTCCCGCAACACAGGGTATCCTCGGGGGGAAGTAGTGAACGATATTATTTTTTAACATGTTCTGTCATATGACGTTAATGTTATTATGCTGATCTATTTTATTTTAGATTGCGACCCATTGCATCCCTGCCCGGAGGGATTCGTATGTGCATATGATCGCTGCAGGCTACTTTTATAATGAGCAACTAACTTCGACAGTGTGACTATCCTACTTCATTTCGTTATTGGCATAATTGGACCTTCAGAACTTCTGCAGACGCTACCGGCTACGCTGTGTATTAATTTGACAAACAAAAGCCCTTTATGTAAATATATATATTAATATAATAATATCTATTGTAATTTGCGAATATTTGTTTTATTTTTAATTTATTCTTAACTGACCTAAAGCTTATCCCGGTCAATTAGTAAGCTCGGCTATTCAACGAGGTAAGGTTTGTTTTTTATATTTTATAAACAAGCATTTGACCACAGTCTCACCTGATGGAAAGTGATGACGCGGTCTACGGTGGTACATGCTTGCCTAAAAGGTACGTTGCTAGCTTTTTGGACCGTGACGCAGATTTTATCAATCCTGCTTGAGCTGTTCCCGGTTTCGATCGCCGGACATGTCATTTGAGTACATGAACATGTCGTTTGATCTGTGTATGGGTGTCTATAGGTATGTAAGTATGTATATCAGTCTGAAGATCTTTATGTGGATGTTGTCCGGAAATATTATTATTTCATTTATTTAAATTATGTTACGGATTTCATCGGGTCATTTCCGAAGGCAATTAGTGGGGCTGTAGCCAACACTTTGATGCCTGCATGAAATATACAATTTAGTATGAAAACTGACTTATACGTGTAAGGGAGACAGACGGCTATGGACGAGACTAGTCTCATCTTAGAATATTTAGCCAGATGATGACTTACCACCCATTAATCGGGCCCACATAAGGGCCATCATCAATGGTGACAAAAGGGGCAACGTTGGTGTGGATGGCTAAAGGGTGTCAGAGGTGTGCTGCGATTTCATTAAAGCGCTACTTCCAGCGTTATAACCTTCAACACTGCCACCCTTGGAGCTTTTTGGAACTCGCTCTTACGTCTCCGCTAACAGACGGCCAATTAAGGCAAGCCAGGGTTCTCATTTCACCCCAGGGAGAACGGGGTCCACGTTGTCGTCACTCACCGAAGTCTCGCCACAAAGCCACGCCTGCGGTTATTATTATTGGTATTACCTCACTTGCGGACAGTGACCTAAGCTCAGTAGCAACGTTTACATATCACTTGCATTAATTCATAACAAATGAATTAGTATCATTATTTATACCATATATATTATGCATCTTACTTAATTACTTAAGAATAAATAAATGTAATATAACAAGTGCAATTATAAAAATTGTATACCGACTTCCATTCTGTTACTTTGGTAAAATCAGGTATTGAGTGCAAATTAAAAATTACTGGACCAAATTTGATGAAATGGGACCACACGGGAAGCACCAGCTTTCCAACAAAAATAATTTTGAGAATCGGTTCACCCAGTCGAAAATTATGAGGTAATAAACATAAAAAAATCAGTCGAATTGAGTACCTACTCCTTATTTTGGAAGTCGGTAGAAAAAATAGATCTATTAGACATTACAACTAAGAGTATAAGCATTAAAGGGAAAGGGGTCTCAGTTGCCTCATGTCCTGGTAGAATGCGAATGTACACTAGCAATAGTGCTTATTAATCAATCACCAAAGAAAATGTATCATAAAATCTTCTACTCAGAATCACACGAATCTTGTAGGCCTCACGAGTGAAGTGAAGTCGCGAGTGAGTACGCTAGCTTATCATACATAAGTATAAATGCACAAACGCCTCGTCTTTTGTGAGAAGTATAACATCTTTTATGATGCCCAAAATGGCTTTAGAAAGAATCGTTCTACGGTACTGGCGGTGTACAAATTTGTAAATGACATATTAAACTTCCTAGACCAAAAAACTTACGCGATCGGCATATTATTGGACATGACCAAAGCTTACGAAAAAGTCCAATACAATATACTATTAAATAAATTATTTGAATTGGGGATTGATACGTGGAATAACTCACCAGTGGTTCAACTCCTATTTTAAAAATCGGGTACAATTTGTTGAAATTGAAAACTATGATTATAAAACCAGCATGATTAAATACATTACCATTAAATACAAATCAATTGAAATTAACAATTCAGTGTAACGGGGACTCTTGGGTTAATCCCTGAGCGCAGCGAGGGGATTACAATTTAATTCCCGAGCGTAGCGAGGGAGTTATGTAGAGTCCTGAGTGAAGCGAGGGGTTAGAACCGCCCAAGACGAAGACAGACTTTATGCTCGAGGTGCATACTCTACTTTTCATACCTACTGCGAGACAATAAAAACTCAGACCTGTAATAGAATAGCAGTTATATAGTTAAAAGTAAAATACATTAATAGTTAATATTCATATGGGACACATTTGTACCGTTATAGAGGGACAGAGTAATATTTTTAGAAGGCACATTTTATGAAAAACACTGTTCTAGACTTTCGCGGTTGTTAACTAAGTTATAATTAGTATATACCACTATAATAATTATGTTGCTATACTCTAGTAGGGTCATATGTTTACTTTAGCACAATAACACCTGTGTCTTTCTAAGATTTATACATATGTGTGCAATAAATGAATGATTGGTTGATTGGTATAAGATTATCGTGACCTCTGTTTTTTACCCTCGTTAAGCATCCCGGAAATCAGAGTAAAAGTACATATGTTTTTTATGTCATTAGGTAACGGTGAAAGCACGAGGCCCATCTGGTTGTAACATCTGCCTATAACAGATGCATTTCGGCACAAGTAACGAAACGTACTGCGCACGTAACCCTGAGACATTAAGCTGTGAAGTCTTATGTGCTTGTAATTTCGCCGGCACACATACCCTTCAAACTAGAACGCAGTATTGCGCATTGTTCGCGGTAAAAATATGTATGGTAGCAGATCTTCCTCATACGAACTCATTCACATAGAGTTCTACTGCACTAAAACTGTTCCCGGTTACTAGTTAACCGTATATACTAAATTTCATCCAAATTCATTCAGCCGTGTCAGAAGTAACAAACATATATGCTCACATGCTAATTCAATAACAAACTTTAATTTTAATACTATATAGCTGCAGTGTAAGTACCGAACTTACCGATCGATAAATTTGAATCTTGAGTTCGTCATACTTAGAAAAAACTGGCTATATCGATCTTTTGTCGATCATCGCAAGTAAGTAACAAAATAAAGGTAGACAAATTCGATAAGTTATTACGATTATAACGGTAACCCTAGCATGGAACTGTTAAATGACATTTGAGATCGTCTATTTAATCGATTTTAGATATTGTTTTGTCAGCTTTGATAACGACCTCTATATAGCTTATCGACAGGCGACGGGAACGTGGATATTGTTTAGTTGCGTTTGATCTTACTAATTTTAAATAAACGCGAAAGTTTGTATTTATTATTTGTTATTCTCTTACGCTCAAACGGCTGGTCCAATTTTGATGAAATTAGGCATGGAGGTAGATGGGGCGCTGAATTAACACATAGGAATTTTCATCAACATCGTCATCATCCATCACCGTGAGGGTGTAACCGCGGGGCGCAGCTAGTATTCAATAAAAATAGACTTCGGCCCTTTTTGATCGTAGAAGAGCGAACCGCTCGTTGAAATCTTCAAATGACAGAAGGACGCATTGTGGAATGCAAACAATTCGTAATAATCGATATACTGTCGACAATTTGAAGATCGTGTAAGTCGTCGATATGACTTCCATACTTGCTAGGGCCCGATACGAATCTTTAAATTTATCGATCTTAGCGATTCTACAAATTAAACGACTATTACGGGACTTGCACTGCTGACCCGCCAGCGGCTTTGCTTCACCCTTAGGGATGTAATTTCTAAAAATGATATGTGAAGAACAACATAAAAATAATCAATCGCAGAAATTTCAGGTTTGTAGCCGGTTTGGTCAGTCAGTCAGTCAGGATTATTAGGAAATAATATTAACTGCAAACATAGTACGAGTAAGATGGTTTGAAAAATTGAGCGATTTTATAAAGGGTAGGTAGGATTAGCGTCAATATCCGACATTATAAAGATAAAAATGTTTATTTATTTTCTCAGGATTATTTTAAAATTATAGATAAATAATCCGTGATAATTAGTATAAATAGAACTTACCTGTTGGCATTAATACAATTTATTACATGATAATCAAACACAGCGAAATTGTTTTGTAACATTAGGTACTTATGATAGGTTTACAGGACTTACGCAGGATTAGAGACTTAAAAATCGGATGTTGTGCTCGCCCCATATTGATAGTGGTAATCTCGTATCAACACTGTCAAATGACAAAGTCGTTTAAGAGAAATGTAATCAATATAAATATAAAAATGCGTACAGTAGACCGACCCCCACCAGAGCACCGTTACCGATTATGATGCAGTTCTCATCAGCAGATAATTTTTCATAGAATATTTAACTCCACAATCTTCACCTCTTTATTTCTCACTAGCTGCTCTCCGCGGTTTCACCCGCGCGCTTATGGATGATGATGAATCTTATATAGCCTATGTTACTCAGGGTGAATGTAGCTTTCCAATGTTGAAAGAATTTTTGAAATTGGTCTAGGACTTTTTGAGCCAATTCGTTACATACATACATACAAATTTGCCGTGGCGGTGCCGGCTTAGAATAGCACCCCCCCAACTCTACCCGTGGGTGCCGTAGAAAGCGGCTAAGGGATAACAAATCAGAAGGTGGGCAGCAGCACCTTCCCAGTCAAACACACACAAACTGCGCTCGCCAACCCGCCTGCCAAGCGTGGCGAAAATTGGCAAAAACCCCTTATGGATTGGACAAAAAGAACCAGGCCCCCAGTCCCCGGCAGCCCCGCTATTCCTGGCTACGGTAGCGGCCACGGTAACGGTGGGGCAGGGGGTGCTAAGAATCCCCGGCAGACGCCCGGCTACCACCCCCAACGACGACGACTGGCCCTGGTAACACACAACATACGCACGATGAGGACAGACGAGAAGATATATGAGCTGGAAGATGAAATGAGTAAGCTACACTGGGACATTGTGGGGTTATCTGAAGTCCGTAGAGCGGGTGAGGACACGATAACCCTAAAATCAGGTAACCTACTCTATCACCGGGAGGGCGACCAACAGTCCCAAGGTGGTGTCGGGTTTCTCGTCCGCAAGTCCCTTACTAACAACATAGTTAAGATCGATAGCGTTTCCAATAGGGTCGTATACCTAATACTCAGAGTATCCAAACGATATTCACTGAAGGTCATTCAGGTATACGCACCGACGAAGTCGCACCCGGATGATGAGGTGGAGGATATGTATGAGGACATTAGTCGGGCCATACATACCTCTGAAACGCACTTTCTAGTTGTTATGGGGGACTTCAACGCGAAGTTGGGTAAGAGAAGCGAGGATGAGTCGAAAGTGGGGCAATTTGGCTATGGACAACGGAACCGTAGGGGACAGAGGTTGGCCGACTTCCTGGAGAAAGAGGGACTCTTTATGATGAACTCTTTCTTTCAGAAGCCACCTCACAGGAAATGGACCTGGCTGAGTCCCGATGGTTCCACGAGAAATGAGATTGACTTCATTATGACCACCAAAAGGCAAATATTCACTGATGTCTCCGTGATCAACAGGGTTAAAACCGGTAGTGATCACCGAATGGTAAGAGGCACGGTGAATATTTATGTCAAACTGGAGAGGTCTCGTCTGATGAAGTCTACGCTCCGACCCACTCGTGCCCGTATTCAAGACCCCGAGAGCTTTCAACTTGAGCTATCCAATCGCTTCGATTGCCTTGAGAACATCGCTTCAGTGGACGAGATCAATAACAGGTTAGTAGAAACTGTCCATACAGTGGGTTCCAAGTACTTTAAACCCCACCGTACAGATAGGCCACAGAAACTCTCCAACGATACCCTCAACCTCATGGCTGAACGACGCTCATTGAAACTGCAGTCTTCGGATGATGCTGAAGCATATAGGCTGCTCAATAGACGAATATGGAAGTCCTTGCGACACGACATCCGGATCTTTAATACAAACCGTATTAAAGAGACGATAGAGCGGAAAAAAGGCTCCAAAGTGTTTGCAAGAGACATGTCTATTGGGCAAAGCCAGTTGACGAAGCTGAAGAGAGGAGACGGCAGTGTAGCATCGACCAAAGCGGAAGTGTTAGGAGAGGTCGAGAGTTTCTACGGACAGTTATACACCTCGGTCGCTAAACCTGTTAGCAGCTCGGTCAAAGACCCAAGAGCCAAGCTGACCCAACATTATACCGAAGATATCCCGGACATCAGCCTGTACGAGATTAGAATGGCCTTGAAACAGCTTAAGAACAACAAGGCGTCTGGTGACGACGGTATCACATCTGAGCTTCTGAGAGCGGGTGGAACACCGGTACTTAAAGTCCTTCAGAAGCTCTTTAATACCGTCTTACTCGAAGGTTCAACGCCAGAAGCATGGAACAAAAGCGTGGTGGTGCTGTTCTTTAAGAAAGGTGACAACACTTTACTTAAAAATTACAGACCCATCTCGCTTTTGAGCCATATTTATAAGCTGTTTTCGAAGGTCATAACGAACCGTCTCAGGCGCAGGTTTGATGAATTCCAGCCTCCGGAACAAGCCGGTTTCCGAAAAGGCTATAGTACCATAGACCACATCCACACGCTACGGCAAGTTATACAGAAGACCGAAGAGTATAACTTGCCTCTTTGTCTAGCGTTTGTGGACTATGAGAAAGCCTTTGATTCGATCGAGACGTGGGCAGTGCTTGAGTCTCTCCAGCGGTGCCGTATTGACTATCGGTATATTGAAGTGCTGAAGTGTTTGTACAAAAACGCCTACATGTCAGTCCGAGTACAGGAGCAGAGTTCGAAGGCAATTCCATTGCAAAGAGGCGTGAGACAGGGAGACGTTATATCTCCGAAACTGTTCACCGCTACATTGGAAGACGCCTTCAAGCTTCTGGAATGGCAAGGACTTGGCATCAATATTAACGGCGAATACATCACTCACCTTCGATTTGCCGACGATATTGTAGTCATGGCAGAATCCATGGAAGACCTCAGTACAATGCTCGAAGGCCTCCATCGAGTTTCCCAACGGGTAGGTCTTAAGATGAACATGGACAAGACGAAAATTATGTCTAATGCCCATGTTGTACCTACCCCAATATCAGTTGGGAACTCAGTTCTTGAAGTTGTTGACGAGTACATCTACCTGGGACAGACAGTCAAACTAGGCAGGTCCAACTTCGAGAAAGAGGTCAATCGTCGAATCCAACTCGGCTGGGCAGCGTTCCGGAAACTTCGCGAAGTCTTCTCGTCAAAAATACCTCAGTGCCTCAAGACAAGAGTCTTCGACCACTGTGTGTTACCAGTGATGACTTATGGCACTGAAACGTGGTCTCTTACTATGGGCCTCATAGAAAAGCTCAAAGTCGCACAACGAGCTATGGAGAGGGCTATGCTCGGGGTTTCTCTACGTGTTCGAATCAGAAATGAGGAGATCCGTAGAAGAACGAAAGTCACCGACATAGCCCAGAAGATTAGCCAGTTGAAGTGGCAGTGGGCAGGGCACATAGCACGCAGAACAGATGGCCGATGGGGCCGAAAGGTTCTGGAGTGGAGACCACGGACCGGCAAGCGCAGCGTAGGTCGTCCACCGACACGGTGGACAGACGACCTGAGGAAGGTCGCAGGACGACGTTGGATGCAGGCCGCTTCCAACCGGTCCTTTTGGAAAATCATGGGGGAGGCCTATGTTCAGCAGTGGACGTCCTACGGCTGAGATGATGATGATGATGATACATTCAAATCTTTCCTCTTTATAACATTAAATACCTATATAGTGTAGATTTTCGTTCGGGCAAAGACAGGACAGATCGTTAGCCACACTAAATATTATAAAGGCGAAAGTTTGTGCGTGTGTTTGTATGTTAGTTACATTTTCACGCTCGGCTAAATCAATTCTGATGAAATTTGGTATGGAGGTAGATGAGGCACTGGATTTACATATATAGGATACTTTTCATAATCATTCCCTATCTATCTATATATCTATCACCACGCGGGCGAAACCGCGGAGCGCAGATAGTTAGTACTTTAAATTCAGTAAAACAGTTGAATTGCATAATACAAAAAAACTACAAGCATAAATAAATAACTTCGCCTTAATATGTGTTTATGTGGCGAACCGCTGCATGTCATTTAAGTCTTATACTTGTGAACTCTGCTTAAATTTACTTAACGTCATTTTGTACGGCGAAGTACAATTTTGCTGTGCGCAGTACTAAATAACTTCATTTAAAGCTATGCTGAGTTAATAAGGCCTCAAGTGTTTACGGTAACGATACGAAAGCAACGTTTTGTTTAAAGCAATTTTTTTACATTATTCTTTGATATATAGCAATAGGTTTATAACACAAAATGTGGACACTCAATCTACTGGCTAGGAAAACACAAACTATTATATAATTTTATCAAATTTTTCAATAATATTCGTTAGTAAAACAAATATTATTAAATTTATTAGTTAGATCTTATTGTACCAATATTTATAGTAAATAGTAAAACAGATTTGTTATATATTATCAATTAATATAACCCTATTGTTATTGGCATCTCTGAGACTGAGGCTTAAGCCTGGTTCCTTTTTTTAAGGTTCCTCGCTACCTCTGTTTCAGGGATGACAAAGCTGACGGGTATGGTGGCTGTGCCATACTCGTCAGAAACTCCATAAATTCTCATCCTGTACATTTACCATCATCTTCTGCATCTGAGAAGTTCTCTGGTGCAGAATACCACGCTACGAACTGAAATCACCGTGAGCAGTTCTTTCAAAAATTACAGTTTGTTGATGTGTGCAAATAATGTATTTGAATTGAATTGAATAATATTATACATGTACGATTTGAATTATTAGAAATACCGCGAAAAATTTCAATTCAGTTATTGATTATACCCTAATAGTAAAGACGTTATTTTACAATAGGAGTACATACCATCTAATAAATCAGGTTTCCTTGTCTCTTACGATTCACCTCCCGACGACAGAGACGAAACACTTTTACTCTCTTCTCACAAGAAAGCGAACCCATCTAAAGACTAGACAGAATAATTCTGACCGGTAGTACCAACCAAGACAGACTATGGCACACGATCCTTTTTCTCAGTATAGATAGTACTCTGTTTTTGAAGGCTCTAGTGTCAGCAATGGAAACATTGTGCTGATCATGTATCAAAATAACGATAAAAGATTCGACTCTACTTAAGCTTAAACACACGGTAATAAATTGTAAGTTTTAGCATGTCTTTAATCAAATTCCCAACAAAAGCGACCCCCGCGTAACGCGTCTAAAGGCGCGGTTCATTAACGAAAGAAGATAGCACCAGCGAAAATGTCACATTGAGTTTCAGCACCCAACAAAAGGCATAACTCGTGCTATTGTTACTACCTTCATCATAATGCAAAATACATAGCTATTCATTCGCAGGCTTTGTATAATAACGCGCCCCTTTCCTCAAAACTGCTTTACCCTCAAGGTGAGTATGAGGTATAAGCACGTGTGTATCTCGCTCTCGCTCGTACTAAGCTGGTATCTCCTGTTGCCGTCTCGCTTTGCCACCAGCGAGGAGCGCACGCATTGCAGGTGAATCCACTCGACCAGTCGTGTCTTGGACGTTGCGTGGGTGGTACGTCTCGCCGCTCACTACGTGTTTCCCGCGAAAAATTACGTACACGAATTTTCAACTGTATCCATTCGATTACCTTAGTTTATGATCCCGTTTTGCATTGTTAACGATATTGTGTGAAGTTTATTAATTATTGGGATATAATTAACTGGTATTGTGTTTGAATTTGTAGTGATTTTGTAAGCGGAAAGAAGGGACCGGTGTTTCGGATTTTGTTTAGGTTTTCCTGTAATACGCATTGATTATACGGTAAGTTTACGGCCATTCATATTTTTTTTAGTCTAAGGAAAACGTCGTTTTAATCATGTTGTGCTGTACAAAAGTTTATTTGCAAATACGGATGTTCTACTTAATGTAGTAATACATTAATAAATTAATGTTTATATCCATATGATTTCAATTCTGACAGATAAAAACAGATGAGTGAAAATTTTGTGAAAATATCGAAACATAGAAATACAATGACATAATTAAAACTTCTATATTTAAATATGAAATATTTATTTATATGAAATATTTATTGTTTCCCGATAACGGTCCATTAGATTCGGACATTAATAAAAGCTAATTTCATAATTACTGAAATGTTCTGGATTCAAATAAGCGTTACAAAATTTTGACGGAACCTTTATATACACTTTAGATACCTATAAAAATATATTCTATATCGACGATGACATACAAATTTCGGTTGTTAACAATTTCTTGTTGATTATTGTATCGTTAATAAACTGCGTAGGTAACAAGCGTAGTGTACATTGACGTTATCATGAGGATCTTTAGATTATTTACAAATGAACCCCAAACTTGGCTCTATAAAATATTTATGCGTTCGAGTCTGGGGTCTCGTCGAAAACGTAATAAGGGACACGCAAAACTTTTGGGTCAAAGTTGATCAAATTGCTCTTTGTATAAAAATAACAAACATTTTGGAACATTTCAAAAACAGATGAGTTCGAGATTGTGTACGAAGTATTTTGATGAAAATGGAGTGATAATGAACTCATTCCGAATGAATGGAAACGGTGAGTAAATTTTATTATATATCATTTTATCTGTTTTCTTTTTTAGTACTTTGTTTTGCTTTGTTATAATAATTATTTCAATTACTTCTCACAAAATGTTTTTTGCAAAACAATTTGTAACAGAAATCGGGAAGTTTATATTGCAATCAATATTTTTATTATCATATCTAAAAAGGTAGTTATTATACATACAAACGTTTATTATTCGCGAATGTAAGGTTACTGGTAAGAACACTTAAAATTAAGTAACATTTTTTAAAATCTATTTGAACAAAATAATTGCCTACTAAAAATTATAATTTTGATATAGGTTTTTATTTGTCTACTTTTTATAACTGCTAAATTAGTGTTTGACAACTATAACACTTTATGTTCAGTGAGGAAGTAGTCAAAGTTACGCTAGATCTGTCGTGCGATTCTCTAAGAGCAAACATCGTTGCATCTTTGACAACATCCGTGAAACAAATGACGAGATGACAAGAAACGTTGGAAAATAACCTTATGTACAAGGGCGATATCTCGTAAAGTATCTGACATCGGTGAGCTCGTCGACGAGCGCATCCACGAATCATTAGAGAATCGCACGGCAGTTTCCGCCGTTTCAAAATGTCACCGTTACCGAAAGTTTAAATCTGAAGTAGGAATCAAACCGACCACCGCCAGTTTTGTGTCTGAGTATGACAACTCCTGAGCTATCGCTTCGAATATAAAGAGCTGTATATTGTTTCAGAAACACCAAATCTGATATTAAACGAGAAAGAGTGGTAGTAATGTGTGCAATATATCATACTATATTAAAATCAGCTGTGCTCTGTACAGATATTAAACAAGAGCAGTGGTATTTAATGTACAAGTCATATATCATACATATTAAAACAATACAGAAACATAAATAACAGTTATATTAACAAAATAACATTACATAGAAGCAAACATAACGAGAACAGTAAAAATAACGAAAGCTCCCGAACTCAATATGACTGATGACGCCAGATGTTGTATGAAAGATAACCGTTAGCATGAAACGCATACTAAATTCCAACTACTAAATTCATACGGATCGAGGAAGCTAATACATAAACAGAACGGTCATAGAAAATAATGTAATTGCCCGCTTTGAAATGCTCCACGTTATATAAATCTGCAAATATACTTACGCTGTATATTTCACGTAAAAGGATTTGGAAGAGTAATAAATGGTTAAACTTTTATGAATATATGACAATAAAAACTCTTGAGGTTAAAGTTAACAATCGTGAATATAATATACTTACCTAAATTGTAAGAGCCGCATTTTCCATACATCATAAATTGTTGCGGTGAGATGACAAAGTTTGTAAGCCAAGGGAAAGGGACCCACTGACTCAGAGGGCCCGTGGGCTAGTGACCTAAAGCCTGCGGTCGGAGGGTTAGTAATATGAGACATGAAGGGAAGAGCCTTTTGTAATACAGGCAAATACTGCGCTCCGGTACTTTAATATATAATACGATATGCTTTTCAGGGAATGCGCATAGTATTGTTAAATATGGTGTACTTTTGGAAAATATGGTAAAATATCTAATTTCGTTTTACAAAAACACGTGCTTTTCTGTATTTCATCTATTAATTAGGTACCAACTTATACACTAACAAATTGTAATGATCATTTCAACAGAATCTTACTAAATGCTAACACAATAATAAGCACTTATTACATACTTGTACAATAGTGTATGAGAAAAGAAGTTGAATGGTTGGTGTACAAAGTGTGTTATTAATAATAACAATTCGTAACGAAACAGGTATTCGAAATGATCTATGAAACGTGTGGGAATTGTAAAATATTACGATGTTCCTACTAACAAAACTACAACGAAGACCGTAAATCTTTAAGAAAGACAAGTGCATACACTCCACCAAAAGATTTAACGAGCAATCTTTCAATGCATAGAAAATGAGAATCTAACACGAGGAAATCAGCGTGTTCCAATACGCTCAGCCAACACGTGTCGACTGGATCACAAGCGAACCAAAATAGACTCAGACAAAAAGACGCTCTGAATAATGTTAATGCAAACCAAGCGATTGTCGCTTTGACTCGTAAAGTCGAACTAGAAACCCCGGTCTATTTCCATCGCATATCCGACTCTCGCGACAGATACTTGGCCAACGTTAACTTTCCGTATTTTATTTTCGTAGAAAAAATCTACACGTATTTCTAAAACACTCAAACCTTTTGTTTCACAATTCGCCCGTCCGATAAAATTTCTTTAATGCTCCGGTGTTGCCAAGTAGACTAGATTGTTTCTACGCAGATTTATGATGTATAATTTGTGTAGTTTCCAGCTGCTTGGCTATTGTCAACGGTGGTAATGTCGCATCGGCTCTTACGATAATAATAAAGATGTGTTAATTGTGCGTTTCAAATATATAGACCTGATCATTGTCCTCGAGAACAATAATAGCGAATTTGCTCGTATTGGTTGTAGTGTGGCCAGTCAGGCTTGGAAGCTTTGGCCGATGCTCAAATCTAAAATCATTCTGAATAGTTACTTGAAATAGAATTCATTGACCTTTTCGAACATTTTTATGTCTTGTCCATTGCAACATCAATTTGGTTCTGTAGATTATGTTCCGAATGCAATACAAGTGTAATCAGTTTAGTAGTAGATGAGAAATCTGGACAAAACAGATTTGCTTTGCATTAAAATGTTGATACATTAACACCATTGAAGTTTAATAAATATGTGAAAGGAAGTGATTGGACAAAAGAAGTATCTCAAGAACTAAAAAGATGCCTTGCTTTGGTGGTAATTTTCTAAAAACTAGTAAACTAACTAGATGTAGCTACCTTATACTTAATGTTATCTCTAATGAGAAAGTTTTATAAATTTATACTTATACCGAAATAAATAACAATAAAGCTTTAACCATAAATGTGTGTATAGTTTCAGAATTTTCAAAGAAATATAGTATTTAAGAAGTTTATAACTAATCCTACAGAAAATGTTGCATCCGCTACGCGTACCGAACAATGTTTAAAAACAACTACTTTGCACGTTAAACCGGTTAAGATTGTATTATCAGATTGAATATATGAGTTAGTTTGGATAAATCTTTTTGTTTTTGTTTAATTATAACATACGGTTGTTAAACTTATTGTTATGTTTACAAGCGGAACGTGTATCTTTATTAGTGTAGTAAACGAATAATCATTACCGTCTGTGTTCACCACGTGCGTGAAAATCGTACGCGACAAACTGTAACTTATTTCTATGTATTCTGCACATTTTCGACCGACTTCCAAAAAAAAGTACTTTATGTACTCAATTCGACTGTATATTTTTTTCTATGTTTGTTACCTCATTACTTTCGACTGGGTGAACCGATTCTCAAAATTATTTTTTTGTTTGAAAGCTGGTGCTTCCCGTGTGATCCAATTTCATCACATTCGGTCTAATAGTTTTTGAGATACACTTTAATAATTGAATAGAATGAAAGTCGGTATTAAATTTTTCAAATTGTACTTTTTTTTTCAAATCTTTTGATTATAAATGACATCGGTTGCATCTCAATTATGACAACCCCGTTTGCCTAATTGGTAGTGAGTCTGCCTTCGAAACACGGTGTCCCAGATTTGATCCCTGGCTGGAGCAAATATTAGTGTGAAGAGCAGCATTTTTGTTTTCGGGTGTTGAGTGTTTGTGATGTGTTCATGTAACACGCGTAACAACTATTATTAATATGTAATAACTCTTGAATAAAACAAAACAAGTTAAAAAATAAATAAATACACATACTATTAATAACATAATTTCTGAACTATTATTATTAAGCTCTAAACTATTATTATTGGAGCTCGCAGACGTTTTTGAAATCTTGAAATCGGTACAGTGCTTTTTGAGCCAATTCGTTACAAACATACATACAAATCTTTCCTCTTTATCTACCGACTTCCAAAAAAGGAGGAGGTACTCAATTCAACTGTATGTTTTTTTTTTATGTTTGTTACCTCATAACTTTCGATTGGGTGAACCGATTCTCAAAATTCTTTTTTTGTTTGAAAGCTGGTTCCCGTGTAGTACTTTTTGAGTTACACTCCAATAACTGACTTTACAGAAAGTAATAGAATGGAAGTCGGTATTACATTTTTCAAATTGCCCTTGTAATATTATAATAGATTAAGATTAGTATATACCTATAAATAATTTTGAATGTTAAGCAAGGCATCGTCCTGTTGTAAAGATTTATGTATACACCGGACATATTAATTATATCAGTTGTCCAAACATATTTAATGTTTGGTAGACTAACAAACAATTAGTTTATGTACATTATTTGTGATAGATCTAGTGCACACGTCGTGAACACGAATGTTTGACAAGACGTGTGTTTGTAATTTCGTGTTCGAGTTTAGGGAATAGACATTTGAATGACAATCTAAATTTGACGACTAACATTTGTGTTGTGTAGTGTTTTATGTGACAATGGTATTGATTCGCTTCTGCGTAAACTAAACTAAAATTCTCTAAACTATGGTAGTTCTTATTATGTAATTACTAAAATCTAAATTCGAGTAACACTTAGATTGATAATTCTAAACATATGATTATTCTATTGAAATGTGGGTAGTTTTACATCAGTTTAGACTAGTTTAGAGAGCACGAACTTGCATGACGATTAAATTTGCTCTAAACATACCCACAATTAAACAGAAACGGCAAATATAAGAATTGTCATTTGCAAGCATTATACGAATTTGGACTTAAGCATGAACACAATAAGAACTACCACATATTTACTAAAAATAGATTTTAGTTCGCTAGTTTAGTTTGGTGTTAAAATCAAGCGAATTACTACCGATGTCGCACTAAATTTTGTGTTTCTAACTTTTCTACCGACTTCCAAAAAAAGGAAGAGGTACTCAATTAGCCTG
The DNA here is from genome assembly GCA_917880725.1 of Selenia dentaria. NCBI lineage: Eukaryota > Metazoa > Arthropoda > Insecta > Lepidoptera > Geometridae > Selenia > Selenia dentaria. The sequence goes on along the minus strand of OU862882.1, from coordinate 6,408,733 downwards.
TATGTTTTTTTTATGTTTGTTACCTCATAACTTTCGACTGGGTGAATCGATTCTCAAAATTCTTTTTTGTTTGAAAGCTGGTGCTTTCACGTGTGGTCTAATTTCATCATATTCGGTCCAGTAGTTTTTGAGATACATTCCAATAACTGAATAGAATCATCATCATCATCATCTCAGCCGTAGGACGTCCACTGCTGAACACAGACCTCCCCCATGATTTTCCAAAAGGACCGTTTGGAAGCGGCCTGCATCCAACGTCGTCCTGCGACCTTCATCAGGTCGTCTGTCCACCGTGTCGGTGGACGACCTACGCTGCGCTTGCCAGTCCGTGGTCTCCACTCCAGAACCTTTCGGCCCCATCGGCCATATGTTCTGCGCGCTATGTGCCCTGCCCACTGCCACTTCAACTGGCTAATCTTCTGGGCTATGTCGGTGACTTTCGTTCTTCTACGGATCTCCTCATTTCTGATTCGATCACGTAGAGAAACCCCGAGCATAGCCCTCTCCATAGCTCGTTGTGCGACTTTGAGCTTTTCTATGAGGCCCATAGTAAGAGACCACGTTTCAGTGCCATAAGTCATCACTGGTAACACACATTGGTCGAAGACTCTTGTCTTGAATAGAATGGAAGTCGGTATTAAATTTTTCAAATTGTACTTTTAGTGTAGTCACGTTAACCACACATGTCGCAACTTCTGGAATAGTAGTATGGTATCCAAGAAACCGATTGTATTATATATCGACTGGAGAGTCAACTTGAGGGTTAAGTTAAGGGTCCAATATGCCGATCCTGGTTTCGAGCTTATTATATGTTCATCTTCTTCGTGCATACGTATTCGATCCGTCACGTGAGTGCCGGTTATATTAATATGTGCAAAACTTATGAGCCATCATTTCAATACAAAAGTTTTGTACGTCTATCTTTTTTAAAATATGTAGGTAAACAGACATTGGTGTCGATTCTGTAAGCATTCTCTTTAGTAAAAATCTCTAAATTATGGCAGTACTTATTTTGTTTAGGCTATAATCCTAATTAGTATAACACTTTCGAATGACAGCACTAAAAATAGACATTTCTCTTCAATTGTGGGCATATTTTAGACAGTTAATCTGTCCGCATCAGGACAAAAAATAACAATAGATTTATGAATGAAACTTGCCTCGAATGAGGCTTGCTGATTCGGACAGATTTAAGTCGTCACGTAACTTGGTGCTCGCTACCTAACCTAACCTAAAATAAAACAAAATTGAATAGAATAATCCTATTTTTAGAAGTATTATTCTAAGTGTTACAACATTTTATTTTAGTGTTAACACTTAAATCCAAAATGTTGTAACACTAATAAGGATAAGGACCATTTTAATAAATGTTTAGTTCGGTAGTTTAGTTTAGTTTTTTTAACAAGTGAATCGCTACCAGTGACTAAATGTTTAGTGCATTAAACATTTAGTAGATCATCATTACGCAATTTGTGGGTTTAAGTGCCTGAGTTTTAAAAAACATCTTAAGGTGCGTTATATTCTAAATATAATCGAGACTTTCATTTCCATATTTTCGCTAAAGTATTAAATACGAAAAATGAAAACTTATACTTTGCATTTTGTTCATGGTCTGTAGGGATGTTAACTTTACATTCAACAGCCCAACAGAATATGAACATGAAATGAATATGAATGCAAAGCCCTACAGATAACTTTATTGTCTGCTAAAACTTTGAATATTATTGACAGGCAGGTAGCAACCCTGTTTTCTGAGCCGCTGCTGGTCCCTTGTTCGATCCCCGGAGAATTTGTGTTTACGAACATGTATGTTTGGCCTATGTCTGGGTGTGTACTTATATCAAGTACTAGCTGGTGCCCGCGACTTCGTCTGCGCAGAATTAGTACTTCGTGTAGCTTAATATCTTCTCCAAGGCCATAACTATCTTTATACCAAAATGTCATGAAATATGTACATGGTCAAACGCAATTGCTATAATAGTATTTTTAATAAATTTAAACACTTAGTAAATCAATCAGTAAACACTTATAATAAAATACAGTACCTACGTACATACAAATATAAAATTAATCACAATGGAAAAAACTGTCTTTACATTTCATCACCCTTGACGGTCATCGAGCACGTCTAGTGTATCGAGCTGTCAAAATGATAGCGTGATTTTGACTAAACTATCAGAAACTGACACAAACTTTTACAGAACTGTCGCCATTACGATCTTGTCGTAGGTGTAGATCTTTTTATTTTCGTTATGCTGTGCTCAAGAATATTACGCTTTTCACCCGCGTATTGATGGATGATGATGATGATGAAAAGTAGCCTATGTGCTATTCCATACTATAATCTATCTTTGTGCAAAATTTCATCCAGATCCGTTCAGCCGTTCTGCCGTTTTTGAGTAACAACATCCATTCATCCGTACATCCATCCAAACTTTCACATTTATAAAATTAGTGGGATGTACTTATATCGGTACAGGGGTTACCATAGTACAGGCTCTGCCTAATTTGGGACTTGAGGACCTTGTGTGGATGTTTTCCCATATTATATAAATTATTATGTTATATATTATATTATCATTATATTTAACTGAATACGCAAGGATTTTATAGTGTATGAGGAAACAGCGTTGATTGTTTTCACAAGACCCATATTGGTTTCCATAAACATAGGATTGTTTACACGAACGCTCTATGGGTTTATGTAAACGGCTGTCTGTTCTGATGTACATTTACAATTGCTATGTTTGTTAAATGTTGTGTGGGGATTTAGCTCTTCTTATTCTCATTTTATATCCTGGCTTTTGAAATTGTTATAATAACATCTTATTGTACTGCTTGTGTAATCAGTAATAATCCATTTACATATATATATATATGTATCTAAATGGACCCCTATTTTTCGCTATAACTTGAGAACTGCAGGGCAATAAAACATAATACGAGTAGTATGTATTCCAGTTGCTAACAAATGTTGATTGAAATCTTGAAAAATGGCGGCTCTATGTCAGGTTTGACAACTCCAGGAAGCAAAAAATTTGTGAGTTGATGACAGGATTTATATGATTATTAACGGGATATTTACCGTGGTAAGGTTGTGGAATGAGCTCCCGATATTTCGGCGCAGTTACATGCACCATGTTCACGGGAAGACTGAAAGATGGTGCATGTAACTGCGCCGAAATATCGGGAGCTCATTCCACAACCTTACCACGGTAAATATCCCGTTAATAATCATATAACTTTAGAGAACAACCGTGATAGTTTAAAACAGTGTTTTGATGACAGGAGCTGACAAAAGTGACATGGAGCGGCCATTTTTTTAGATTTCAACTAACATTTGTTAGCTACTGAGATACATAATAGCCCAGCGGATGGAACAATTTCACTAATTATTTTTTTTATTGTGTTAACTATTGTCAGGATAAAGTTCTTATGAAAGAAAAAATAAGAAAATAAGGAAGGTTATGGCGAGGACGAAGGCCAAGCCTACTACGCGAACGAAGTCGCGGGAAGTCGCTGGTTGAAGTCATAAAACTCAACGGGATAACAAATAGGACCAAACTAAATCCGTTAATGGTATGGAGTCCACACTTACGTAAGAAATTGTGTGTTTAGGTAACTGACCTTGATAGGCAGTTGCCATTCATGTACCACCTTCAACCGCATCATCACTGACCGTCAAGTGAATATGCGGTCAACCACTATTACACTACCCTGCCAATTATATAGAAAAACAGAAGACCGCCGTGATAAAGACAAGTGCAATTTGAAAAAGTTAATACTTGACTTCCATTTTATTACTTTGATAAAAATCAGTTATTGGAGTTTAACTCATAAATACTGGACCGAATTTAGTAATATTTACATGGGACCACACGGGAAGCACCATTTTCAAACAAAAAATATATTAAAAAAAAAAAACGATATAAAAAAATATTTAGTGACACTTCCGCTGAAAAGAAAACAATGATTTCGGCCTATTTGGGGGGCGTGCACCACCCTCCCTCCCGCATAAAATGCTAATAGGAAGAATACAAAATAAAAAACACAAGAAACCCCAAATAAACCAAAACCGATTCGACACGTGTTTCGCCTCTACACGAGGCATCCTCAGGAGATGTTGACTCGTCGAGCGCTAGACCGACAGTGAGAGAACAACGCAAAATCGCCCGCTTATATAGCAAGCAGACTCCGCCACCTTGTGACTCACTGCACGCGCGCCGGCCGCTGCTATATTGTTGTTGGTGACGTATTTTGGGAAAATATACGCAATAATGGAGATGAAACCATGTTGGTTTGGTCATTCAATAGTGTAAGATTATTATTATTATGTTTTATAATCTCTAATTGTTCCAACACACTTAACCTTGATTTGTAATGGTAAAGATCGTCTTGAGGATGGAAAAAAGTCGGGTGTTTATAAACTGGTCTGTGACGATTGTAACGGTGTTTATGTGGGTCAGACAGGCCGTAATTTTGATATTAGATTTAAAGAACATGTTTCAGCTTACAGGAATGACCACCCTGACCAGTCTCATTTCGCTAAACATCTACTCGATACCGGTCATTCGTTGCGCAACAACAACACTTTTAAGATTTTACATGTTTGTGAAAAAAGCTTTCGGTTAAGTGTGTTGGAACAATTAGAGATTATAAAACATAATAATAATAATCTTACACTATTGAATGACCAAACCAACATGGTTTCATCTCCATTATTGCGTATATTTTCCCAAAATACGTCACCAACAACAATATAGCAGCGGCCGGCGCGCGTGCAGTGAGTCACAAGGTGGCGGAGTCTGCTTGCTATATAAGCGGGCGATTTTGCGTTGTTCTCTCACTGTCGGTCTAGCGCTCGACGAGTCAACATCTCCTGAGGATGCCTCGTGTAGAGGCGAAACACGTGTCGAATCGGTTTTGGTTTATTTGGGGTTTCTTGTGTTTTTTATTTTGTATTCTTCCTATTAGCATTTTATGCGGGAGGGAGGGTGGTGCACGCCCCCCAAATAGGCCGAAATCATTGTTTTCTTTTCAGCGGAAGTGTCACTAAATATTTTTTTATATCGTTTTTTTGATAATGGATTTCCGCAAAGTAACGCCTGAATCAATAAATTATTTAAAAAATATATTGGAAATCGATTCTCCCGGTATAAAGTTAGCAGGAAACAAACATAAAAAAATACAGTCGAATTGAGTACCTCCACCTTTTTGGAAGTCGGTAGAAAAGTACCAATTATCATAATATTTTGCGCATTTTTTTCACCCTTTTTAGTGACCCTTGCGTACGGGATGAGTGTTTTTCAGGGTCAATAAGTATATCACCAAGACAGGCGAAACACTTTTCAGTTATTGGAGTGTAACTCAGAAACCGCTTGAATTTGACTTGATGAAATTTAAACGGGACCACACGGGAAGCACCTGCTTTCAAATAAAAAAAGAATCTACAAATCGGTTCACCCAGTCGAAAGTTCTGAGGTAACAAAAAATACTGTCGAATTGAGAACCTTCTTATTTAAAGTCATTTAAACAATGAAACCAGCCAGGTGTTCGTTTTCTTAAATCTTCTGAAACCTCAGCACTAAACAAAATACAACTTATAGGTATATTTAGTAAATACATAATAAATAAACCTTCGTCGGAGTCCCGACTCGCAAATTGTTTTTTGTTGAAACGATTCTGCTATTAGCAAGTACACAATAACCGTCAAAATTATTGTATCTATCCTCATTAGTATACACAAAATTGTTCATAATTCTTCGTAAAAATACTACAGTTTGAAAATTCTCAAAGATAAAAATGGCACGAACAATATGTCGCTGAGACGCAACCTTGAATCGCTAACATCTTAGCATTTGGCAAATATGTCTGAATAGTGTCCACTATTACGAATGACTTTAGTACCATGTCGTAGTTAAGAATTTAGATTTCCTATTGATATTCTAAAGCAGCGTGCTAACTTTTACTGCGAGAGAGTCGTGTAAAAGCTGTATTTTATATTTGAGATGTTAACTGAATTCAATTATTTTGTAGTTTACTATGCATGTTTATCTTGTAATATGTACTCGTATATACTAATTTATAAGTTTATTTAACTTTCTTACTGTGACATACACTGTATCAAGCACCGGTTTAGTTACGTATGTCATAATATAGATGGAAATACATTTGGTTTAACCTAAATATTTTTTTTAACGGAAATTTGTTATGGTTTCCGCAAAATCACGTTTAAAGATCGTTATCAGTTTTCTAAATTACACAATAGTAACTTACATTAAAACTCTTCCGATTGGTATATTAATGCTCCCATATAAGAATCTAAACTTACGAAAGATATTACATCCTACTTCCTACTAATACTATAATCGCGAAAGTTTGTGAGTATGGATGTGTGGATCTTTGTTACTCTTTCATGCTCAAACGGCGTGGGCAATTTTGATGAAATTTGGTATGGAAGTAGATGAGGCGCTGGATTAGCACATGGAATACTTTTCATCATCACCATCATCCATCACCACGCGGGTGAAAAAGCGTAATATGCTTGGGAACAGCATAGAAACAATAATAAGATCTCCGCTTACGTCAAGATCGTAATGATGACAGTTCTGTCAAATTTTGCGTCAGTTTCTGATAGATTAGTCAAAAGCCTATTGAAAGCTACACTAGACGTGTTTGGCGACCGACAAGGGTGATGACATGTAACACAAATGCCGTCAAGGGTGATGAAATGTAATGATCATTTTTCTTCCATGGTGATTAATTTTATAATTGTATGTACGTAAGTCCTGTATTTTATTATTCGTATTTACTGAATGATATACTAAGTATTAAAATTTACTCATATTACATATAAAAATTGCGTTTGACCGTGTACATATTTAATGACATTTTGGTATTAAGACAGATATATGTTTATTAGCATAAGGTGGTCGTATTTGTATTCGTAATACATATGATGAAGAATTTTGCTTTGAATATTATTTCAGTGACTTAAATTTTTTTGTGAAACACGCATTTACACACACACACACACACACACACACACACACACACACACACACACACACACACACACACACACACTTTTGCACTTGCTTGATTGATTGATAATTGCTCGTCATCCAGTTAAATTAATTTCACGTTCACTGCATTTTTTTTTATAGATACGGGATGTTGTCTATACAGCATTATAATTATAATATATGTTTTATATCTACTTACCTTTATATTTTTTGTGAAAAGCAAGTGTTTTGCTTGATTCGATTCGATATGCTTCCATTTATTAATTTTATATCATAAATTCAACTGTTTTGTGGCTCCGTCTTTATTTATTCTGCTGAACAAATGAGGATGATAAATAATACTGAACCTTCTCCCTATGCCTCATCAAGTCATAATAATCATTAACGCGATATATATTTTTGAAGAGATGGATGGATGTTTGGCTCTTTTGATCCAAAACTGTTTCATTTTAACAAGCTATTTGACTGGGATTTTGGCAAAGGTAGATAATGAAAATCTGTGAAATCTGAAATAAAATAGGGAGCTATTAACTTAGAAAAAAATGGTTGTCTGTAAAGTCGGTTTACGGACGATAATTTTACGTGATAACGTCATAAGACAAGCCGACACTAAGGCTTAACGTGACAGCGTAACGTGACAAAGTTATGCTTATTCGTGGGTGCAACCGGCGCTCATCGATTTAAAAGGCGTTATCACGTCAAAAAGTCGCATAAATCTATTTTTATATATATTTCTTATTGTGTATTTTAGTTTATAGCACTTAGTTTACGATAAGATTATCTTTGTGACTGTAACTGTCCTACCATAAGAAGAAACTGGAAATTTGGCCGTGAATTCTCAAATCAGTTGGTCTCTTCTTTTTTGTGGACTTTTTGTGGAGGATACTGCCATATACGGCACTATCGAACTACTTATCGTTTTTCATTTGTCTTCAATTCCATTTTCAATGTTGCCATACGTTCAAAGAATATTCGCTTTATTGTGTCACCCAAACTAGGCGTCATACCATATATGACTTCACATTTATTTATAGCGCTCAATACTAGTATTATTCTAGTTAATAAATTCTTTACAACGAGTTTAACGTGCTTGTACTCACACCTTTATTTGTGCCAAGATTATGCAAAAGTAAAAAGGCTTCAATCGCTTTTGTACGGCGATGTTTTTCTAAAAAGTGCGCCACGAGTCACTACCGTATGAGAACAGTAAGATAAGTCGTTCCTTTACCCCGGGTTTCTATATCCAGAACAGGATCGTTTTGCTTACGATTCGTTACTTTTTGACAGTTGTCTAATACAAAATATGTCAAAACAAAGGAGTTGTAAGCAACACGTTTCGTTTCTGGATATAGGAACCCAGCATTAGGAATGCGTAACACCTGCGCGGGTATCTAGAACAATGTAATTTTCGAATTGGAATCGGTGGGATTAATTGACTATTTATTTTTACTTATTTAGAAGCTACCACATTGTACATGTTTAACAGAGCTCAGTGTCAATTGACCATTCGTGTAATACACCTGTGGGCTTAGCAAGAATATGTCCATGTATCGTAATCGTAACGTTGATGTATACAGTAGAAACTATGAGATATCTGTACCACAGTAATACTAGATAAATAATAGTTTGTAAAGTCTATGTCAACGATAGGCAAATCACCTATTGAGTTAGGCAAATTTTCGTGCTAGGCCCACTGAGAACAATTTGATGTCATATCACTATGGGCACACTTTCGGCTTATTATGGCACTGAAATGTAGTCTCTTACTGTGTGCCTCATAAGTAAGCTCTAAGCTGAACAACGAGCTATGCTCGGGGTTTCTCTACGTGATCGAATCAGAAATGAGGAGATCCGTAGACGAACTAAAGTCTCCGGCATAGCCCAGATTAGCCAGTTGAAGTGGCAGTGGGCAGGGCATATAGCACGCAGAACAGATGGCCGATGGGGCTGGAAGGTTCTGGATTGTAGATCACGGAGCGGCAAGCGCAGCGTAGATTGTCCACCGATAAGGTGGTCAGACGACCTGATAAAGGTCGCAGGACGTTGGATGCAGGCCGCTTCTAAGCGGTCCTTTTGGAAAACTATGGAGAAGGCATATGTTCCGTAGTGGACGTCCTACGGCCGAGATGATGATGATGACGATGATAATGATGACTCGGCTTAAATGGTTGGACTGTCTCATGTCCTTCCATATGAACTTCGTAAAAGCTGACTGAGGATTAAAAATTGTACAATGTATACACTGAAAGAACGAAAGAAAGAAAATAATTTTATTCAGGGCATTACACAACATAACATACATACATACATGCTGACAAAATAAGACAACCATCATAATAATGTTGCGTAATTCCATGAAAGAGCCCCGACTCAGCATACGCTAGGGTAAACCCAAGCACTGATTTTCCGTCGGCGCTCCTTATACTAGTAGCACTGCTGTTATGTACCCGTCTAAGGATGTAATTACCCGTCTAAAATCACAATGTTTGTTTTTGCTAAGCAGGTGTTAGTGCTTTAATCACCTTAAAATTTAAAAAAGATTAGTTAACCTATACACTACAAACTTTGCCTACTGCAATGTTTTCTAAAGCGGTTAAATGCAGAGTTATTCTAATCGCTCCGCCGTATTCTAGAAAATATTCCAAACACTCTTAGTAAATTGCTTCGAAGGGCATTTCCTTTAGCTAATTGGTCGGTATTCACATACGAGACGTCTGGTGTTAGTTTATGGACCCTAAGGTACAATAGTATAAATAAAGAAAGACAAGTATGCGTTTGTCTGGAACTTCAATGCGTATCTTTTATTTTACAACCGGTATTCGCAATTTCAAAAAAAATATAGTTCGGTAAGAATTTGATTGATAGTTATATGTTTTAAAGAATGCACTCGGCTGGTACATTTTTTTTACGAAGTAGGTACATGCCATTACAAAAAAGATAGATTGAATTAATAGAGGTCTGACATACCTATATAAAAAGATTACACTGGGAAAAAAATAGGTCGATTTATCGGCTCTGCAGAGCCGTGTAAACCCGGTACTGCAGTTGCAGCCGTGTCAACACGGCAAGGGTTACCGTGTCACGCTGAAACGGCTACGGTTAGGACACGGTTAAAAATACACACGGTTAGATTTTACACAACACGGCTTCTACTGCAGTGCCAGCCGTGTCAACAAACACGGCTAGATTTGCACACGGTACTGCAGTTGCAGCCGTGTTAACACGGCTTTGATTAGACACGGCTAGATTTACACACGGTACTGCAGTTGCAGCCGTGTTAACACGGCTGAATTTACACACGGTACTGCAGTTGCAGCCGTGATAACACGGCTTTGATTCGACACGGCTGAATTTACACACGGTACTGCAGTTGCAGCCGTGTTAACACGGCTTTGATTCGACACGGCTGAATTTAGACATGGCTACGCCTGACATGGCTGGAGCAGCCGTGTGACGGCATGGCTGACGGAGCCATGTGACATGGTTTGAAGTAGCCATGTAAAACGGCTGCCTCGGCCATGTCAACACGGCTGTCCCAGCCGTCTACCTAAGTCCCTACACGGCTGGCGGAGACGTGTGACATGGTCTGAAGTAGCCGTGTAAAACGGCTGCCTCAGCCATGTCAACACGGCTGTCCCAGCCGCCTACCTACGTCCTTACACGGCTGGCGGAAACGTGTTACATGGTCTGAAGTAGCCATGTAAAACGGCTGCCTCGGCCATGTCAACACGGCTGTCCCAGCCGTCTACCTAAGTCCCTACACGGCTGGCGGAGACGTGTGACATGGTCTGAAGTAGCCGTGTAAAACGGCTGCCTCAGCCATGTCAACACGGCTGTCCCAGCCGCCTACCTACGTCCTTACACGGCTGGCGGAAACGTGTTACATGGTCTGAAGTAGCCATGTAAAACGGCTGCCTCGGCCATGTCAACACGGCTGTCCCAGCCGTCTACCTAAGTCCCTACACGGCTGGCGGAGACGTGTGACATGGTCTGAAGTAGCCGTGTAAAACGGCTGCCTCAGCCATGTCAACACGGCTGTCCCAGCCGCCTACCTACGTCCTTACACGGCTGGCGGAAACGTGTTACATAATCTGAAGTAGCCGTGTAAAACGGCTGCCTCAGCCATGTCAACACGGCTGTCCCAGCCGTCTACCTACCTCCCTACACGGCTGGCGGAGACGTGTGACATGGTCTGAAGTAGCCGTGTAAAACGGCTGCCTCAGCCATGTCAACACGGCTGTCCCAGCCGTCTTCCTACCTCCCTACACGGCTGGCGGAGACGTGTGACATGGTCTGAAGTAGCCGTGTAAAACGGCTGCCTCAGCCATGTCAAGACGGCTGTCCCAGCCGTCTACCTACCTCCTTACACGGCTGGCGGAGACGTGTGACATGGTCTGAAGTAGCCGTGTAAAACGGCTGCCTCAGCCATGTCAACACGACTGTCCCAGTCGTCTCCCTACGTCCGTACACAGCTGGCGGAACCGTGTGACACGGCTCTGTCAGCAGCATATTATGGACGTAGGGAGACGGCTGTCCCAGCTGTCTCAGGTTGACCAGCTGAAAAGGGAAAAGGTAGAAGAGAGCCTGAAAGAAAGTTGAGTGAAAATTAAAATAAAAACTAAAAGTACTAAAAGAATACAAGAAATCTATTAACTAACTTAACATTATTTTCTTATACATAAAGGTGAATGTTGATTTCTAAATAATAAATAATATTTCCAGAATCTGACAATTTTATTGAAAAAAATTAAGACAAGTTCAAACATAACATCGCGTTAATGTCAAGACAATTTTACAAAGAACTTACAATTAGGGTAATATTACAACTTAAGTACCTATGTGTTAGTACCAGTGATAGGAATTTGGTGTGCCTATTTACCTAAACTTTGAAGAACAGGGACAAGAAACGGAGTCTTCCTTAGGACTAATTTTTTTCCGGGACAGATGGTCCCGTAATTCGGGACAACACTCCATATCATATCTCAATAAGGGTGAACGATAGGTGAAAACTTTAGGACTAATTTTTTTCCAGGACAGATGGTCCCGTAATTCGGGATAACACTCCATATCATATCTCAACAAGGGTGAAAGATAGGTGAAAAACTTATAGGGCCTTTATTGTAGTTCGCATAAAAAGCAACAAAAAGTATTCCATAAAAAAATCGTATCTTAACGGAGAACCGAGTTATTGTGAAAAAAATAAGTTTAATCTTTTTTCAAGATGGCGGAAAATGCACATAGGAAATCTTGGTCAACAATTTGAAGTTAAGCTTTTCTAGGCCACATAATAACCAAAAACTAGCCTTAAACTTAATTTTTTCAAAATAACTCGGTTCTCCGTTAAGATACGATTTTTTTTTATGGAATACATTTTGTTGCTTTTTATGCGATCTACAATAAAGGTCCTATAAGTTTTTCACCTATCTTTCACCCTTATTGAGATATGATATGGAGTGTTGTCCCGAATTATGGGACTATCTGTCCCGGAAAAAATTTAGTCCTAAAGTTTTCACCTATCGTTCACCCTTATTGAGATACGATATGGAGTGTTGTCCCGAATTACGGGACAATCTGTCCCGGAAAAAATATTGTGCTAAGGAAGTCTCCGTTTCTTGTCTCTGTTTTTCAAAGTTTAGGTAAATAGGCACACCAAATTCCTATCACTGGTTATTACAAGTACAACTAAGATGAACTTTAATTATAATCAATACTTGTGTGAACAATATTAACAACACTTAAAACAGTCGATTAAAATCAATACGGACATTTCTCTGAGTGCCGAAATAAGCTCGTAAAATACATAACATTAAGGGTAGCTGCCACCTGCAATAAATAATTAACTGTCCTTCTGGGGACCCCTCATGTGACAACGCCAAACAAGAACTTAACCGAGGGGCTAAACTTAGAAACCCTAAAGCACCATTACTGTACAAACTGGCGTAGGGTTTTTTTTAAAACTTAAATAAGGGTTTTTTATACATAACGTTAAGGGTAGTTGCCACCTGCTATAAATAATCAACTGTCCTCCTGATGACCCTCATGTGACAACGCCATTCAAAAACTTGAGCTCACCTTAAAAAATCTAACGCACCATTACTGTCCAAACTCAACAAATTATGTAACTATTGAGAAATAAGTTATTGTTAATGACATTTAGAAGTTAAACTAAAATGATATGGTAATGTAGCTAGTCTATGGAATTGCGGATGGTTACGAAAAAAGCTTCATCGATCAAAGAGGACGTTATTGTGTTGGGAAAGGGAAATTGTAACTGGTCTAAAGCAATATATTTGACCTCGTGGGTCTTCACTACTTTATAAGCATGAAAGTGGTTGTCGAAGTACAGTGTTTCGAAGAGTTGCCCTTTTGCGTAAGCCTTACCCACTCTGTTTTCGTAATAAATGTTAGTAATTGACATTAGCAAAGGGGCAAACATATCCTCAGACACCAACTCGAGGAGCAAAACATCAGTAAGGCGATAAGTAACATTATAATCAGCAACAGTAACGTATGGAACCGAATAAATTGACGTACTTTGAGGTAATGAGAACACATCTATAACAGCTATTTTATCTTCAATTGGGAGAGTTGTTAATGAACCAGGTACATTGACAGCAGTAGCTAGATTAGTTAGTAACAAATGGTTCAATTGAAGCTGAAGTTTTTTTGCTGCACTTTTACATACATTAATTCTACCGGCTCCTGCATTGACAGCAGCTTTGCCGGCTCTGTGCTTCGACTCGTAGCGCATACTAGAAATGTGGCAAACAGGTCCCAGCCTCAACATCATTCGTGGGTAATGAATCAAATGATGAAATTTAGGTTTTAACGTAGAACTGGACAATTTAATAAATAATTCATTGAAATCTTTAATATAAATGGCAAGCACTTCCGTCAACTGGGGATAAACTTGTTCAGTGAGGATAATGTCCATCAATTTGCGTAGCAGGAGATACAACTCATAGTATTCGTAGTAATTTGTTGAAGACGGGACTTTCCTGTGACTACCTATCCTTAATCTATTATCTACTTCATGTATCAGGTGCCCAATCATCAAGCCAAAATAACGTACAAGTCTGTGGCATTCAGAAGCCGACATTTTTATTTGAATTGAGTTGGCACCTAACTTTTTTATGATGGGTGGTTTGTTTCCAGAATCTGGACCATAATCAAACTCTATTATTCGTGAATTCAGGTAATCTAATGTGATGTGATTATTTTCAATAAGACTTTCGATAACGACTTTCATGGTGTATCTACAAACTCCTTCCAACAAGTCATGCATATAATCAACAGCAACATGTGAAAAAAGATCGAAGTGTTTTACATTTAACCAAACTGCACGCTCCCTTACACCAGTTTCTGTGACATTATCCCGATCGACATCCTCAAAATATGTATCTTTGTCTCTCAACAAAGTGGGGTCTTCAACGCATTGTGAAATACTTATTTCCTTTGATGCTTTACATATTCTGCATGAGTAGTTAGCTCTGAAACTCTGGCTGAAACCCAAAATAGTGTGTAGGCCTAGATTGTCTCCTATGATGAGACCAAGAACAAACCTCACATTTCCCTCGAAGCCCTCTACTTTGATGTTGACACCCTCTTCGGCAAGAAAATTAATTTCATCAATCACAGTTTTAAAAATTGTGTTACCAAACTCTGTGCGGTCATCTGAATGAAAAAGGTACAACAAAAATATATATTTCAACTGAGACGCTAGACGGGGAGGAAGTGAAGGAAGAGATACATACACCCCGCCAAGTTTATGAATACCAGCATGTGATCCTAAAGCATTTCCGGTCTCGAAATCATCGAAATATATGTAATAAGGGTAAACTTTTTTATCTGCGGCTAGAGAATGTTTGGATTTGGTCTCCTTCCAGACAAGAGACTGTGTAAAGTGCTGTATGCATGGCGATTTATGGCAGCGTTGAACATAAACATCCATTTCTGACATCAACCCTGGAATTGAGAGCAATCGCTGAAAAACTTTGTGTATTGGGATAAACTGACCAACAACCGGAACACTGCGAGGTGGGGGGTGTCGTCCCACTACTTCATTTCGAACACCTAGATAAACATCTTGGGGAGGAATATAAGAACCCAAGCTGGTGAAGTATTTCTCTCGCTTGTAAATCGACTGAAGTGGCTCAATAACTGCATTTAATGTTTTACGTAACTGTTCTATATATGCGGATACATGTTCACAGACCACATCGCCCGTGGTTGTGGGAAGGTCATTGCCCATCCGTTCTAAAGCTACATCCACGAGGTCTCTGTTAAAAGAGCTAAAAGCTTCTACAAAACTCTGGACTGTTTTTAAGGATATACCAGTGTTAGTGTGAAAAGAGCTGATTAATAATCCTAATTGTTGCTGCAAAAATGCTGTTACATTTTGTAATACTACTGGTTGCATAACTTGTTGAGAAGAGGTGTCGGTAAAAACATTACTAGCCATTTTCTCTGGAGTTCTAAATATGTTACCAGCAGGTAATACACCACTGCTTGGACCAGGTAAATCTAAGCTTTTAACCGGAGTCGACACAGAAGAGGAAGGGACTGATTTACATGGAGATACAAGAGCAGAGGGTGGAGAATGGTGTTGCTGCACATGACGCCTCCATGTGTATATATCAGAAAACCAGCGTGAACACATCCCACACCTAAAACCTCCCCAACCTTCGACATCACTGTACTTCGGACAACCGACTGTAATATGGGAAAACAGTAAACACAAATCACGGTAACATTTTTTACAGTAATAACAAGTAAGCATCTTGAATTTGTTATAAACAATATAGCTGTATCCTATTCTACAATTTCGTCTCTTCAGTCAGAGGGAATGTCTCCAGTATCTAGAGAGGAAGACTCGCCAGTTTCTTCAGACTCAGAGGGCATATCTCTAGTTTCTTTTGAGTGTGCAGTTTCTTGTGAGCAAGGTCCTTCTATTTCATTTAGGAATCGATTGACATCAATAATATATTTGTCGTGCTTTGCATCTCTAATACCATAGCAAATAAACTGTAACACCTGCCAGATGTGCTCACACTCAATTGGATATCTAAGGTTAAAAACGTAGAATATTTTGAAACATAGGTCTACAGCTTCCAGAATATGAGAACAGTAGAACCATACGCCATCAACAACAACGAATGCGCTATTAATATTAGCCAAGTCCTCACCAATAGCAATAACTAGAGGTTGCACACCTACTCCTAAAGATGTTGGTTTTTTTGAAGCTTCCTTTCCGAGTTCCTTTAGATGTGCCTCTCCCTCGCTGCGAGTTTTGGCGACGAAAATGAAGCGGATAGCAGCGTCGAACCGTGAAGCTTTTGTTCGAATACCGGTCTTCCCTCCAACGATTGCAAATGGCAATAAAAGAAGTACTGCAGTTAGCTTCTGTAACTCATTATCTGAAAAATAAAACTTAATGTTAATGAAAAAAAAAAAAAAAATTATTTCAGAAGATTAAAAAAAACACTTTGAAACGTCAATGATCACCAGTGATAGGAATTAGGTGTGCCTATTTACCTAAACTTCGAAGAACAGAGACAAGAAACGGAGACTTCCTAAGGACTAAATTTTTTCCGGGACAGATGGTACCGTAATTCGGGACAACACTCCATATCATATCTCAATAAGTGTGAACGATAGGTGAAAACTTTAGGACTAAATTTTTTACGGGACAGATGGTCTCGTAATTCGGGACAACACACCATATCATATCTCAATAAGGGTGAAAGATAGGTGAAAAACTTATAGGGCTTTATTGTAGTTCGCATAAAAAGCAACAAAAAGTATTCCATAAAAAAAACGTATCTTAACGGAGAACCGAGTTATTGTGAAAAAAATAAGTTTAATCTTTTTTCAAGATGGTGGAAAATGCACATAAGAAATCTTGGTCAACAATTTGAAGTTAAAGCTTTTCTAGGCCACATAATAACCAAAATTTAGCCTTAAAGGAGATGTTGCATTTTCGGCCATAAGATGTACATTTATTGAAAAAGAGGAAAAAATTCCACGAACTTAGTAAAAATATTCTTTCGTGAATTTAAGCCTGATTTGCTGTGCACAAGAAATTATAGTTTTTCAATTATTGCCCCATTCTATTCAACATGGCGTCTTCCACTTTGCAGTTTGCTTTCGTTCGGAAATCATGTCACATAAAAACATAATATCACATCGACGTTAAATTATGAAAAGTCAGTGTTTTTTAAATTAATTATTATTATTAGTCTCTTAGACATCATTTTCAACAAATTATAAGCAAGTGTGGTGATTTCATCGTTAAAAACTATATAATAGGTACTACTTTTCTGAAGTGTACTTCTGAACGAAAAATTCGAAATGACAAATGACAATTTCTAGGTTATGTAAACGTCATCTCTACAACCTGTCATGGCTGTCATAACTCTCGCGACAAACGTCAAACATTTTTAATTTTTATTATGTGCATAAAAACCATCTATTACTATTTAAAAAATGTTACTTTATTCTATTCAGGGGATTGTTTCCCACCTTTCCTGAAAGGTACAAGTCATGGCCGGAGTCCCATACAAAACTGCAACATCTCCTTTAATTTTTTCACAATAACTGGGTTCTCCGATAAGATACGATTTTTTTATGGAATATTTTTTGTTGCTTTTTATGCGATCTACAATAAAGGTCCTATAAGTTTTTCACCTATCTTTCACCCTTATTGAGATATGATATGGAGTGTTGTCCCGAATTACGAGACCATCTGTCCTGGATAAAATTTAGTCCTAAAGTTTTCACCTATCGTTCACCCTTATTGAGATATGATATGGAGTGTTGTCCCGAATTACGGGACCATCTGTCCCGGAAAAAATTTAGTCCTAAGGAAGTCTCCGTTTCTTGTCTCTGTTCTTCGAAGTTTAGGTAAATAGGCACACCTAATTCCTATCACTGATGATCACAACCCTACGCCACTCGTAGGAAAGAACTAGGCAAGAACCTAGGAGGGAGCAATGTTTTCAAGTCCAGACATGGTAATAAATAACAGACTAGCTTCAGTGTGATGTTTAGTGAACTCAGCTTACGATATCACTTCTTACCTTTTGGGAGATCGTGAATCCTTTGTTGCTGAGCCCTTAACGGCTTTGATAGAGATCGCAGCTTTGAGTAAGCCCTATTTTCAATCAAGTTACAGTGTTTTCTTAGTCCAGTATACAGCGCTGTGGGGCTTGTTTTTGAATTGAGAGATGTAAAGTCAATATTTATCTGTAAAGCAACAATACACAACATTATGTTAATGAATAACCCCCCAATTATACCATAATATTATAATAGTGTTTTTTACTTTAGTTACTTCACTTACCAGATGTGGACCTACGCTTTTCAAGCAAAGTACAGCAAACTTTTTCAAGTACTGTCCGGCTGAAGCCGACAGTAAGTACCGCTTTCGAAGTGACCACGTTGCCTTCCAAGCTGTTTCTAGTATAGACGATAATTCTAACCCCTGGTAATTTGATATTGTTATAATGTCGGCGTTATTTTCCAGCTCATCTGCGAAAAAAAAATTGAGAATAATTTAGGTACCATTCAATCACAAACATTAATATTATTATTAAATATACTCAATGTTGTAATGAGTGAGTAATCGGTTGAAATTAATGAGTGGGTTCGATTTCCGCCGCAATGTTTGCTTAAATTGTCTAATGCCGCCACATTTGCCAACTATTTAAAAATGCTAGCTAGGTGGTACGAGGTGCATGAGCGAAGCTGCGGGCAGCAGCTACTATTGTAACATAAACGGTCATTACCTTCTAAACTATGGTGTTCTTCATCCAACAACTGCATCTGTGATTCCCTTTTGCGGCGACATCGCACTGTATCAGTTATATCTGAATCTGCCGAAGAGCTGGATAAAGCTTTTTTTTCAATGGTTCTAACGAGCCCTCTGCTCTCCCGCCAAATAGCTTGCCTTTTGTTATACCTTTACAAACAAACAAACAAATTCATCTTAATAATGTGGGTGTAGGTGTATAGGCATGAGTGGTGGGGGTATATAAAAGAAAAATATATAATGAATAAATAATAAAATAATCATAATAATTATAAATGTTATAATTATAAATGTAATAATTACCTGTCATACAACTTCCCATGAGGCCGTGCAGAGGCGCTAAGTGGGGCTTTTGCTCCTGGAGAAAGTTGGTTCAGATCTCTTTTCATGGGTGGGGTGACGCTAAACCAAATAGCCTCTGGTTCCTTTGTGAACAAATCGTGAACATACTTTGCCCATTGAATGAAAACACCGTATGCAAGTTTTGGTTTCTGATCACTACTATCCTTCAGGAGGTGGTCAAGGATGATGTCACAGAGTTCGCTCTGCTCGCTTCTTCGAAATTCTCTCTGAAGTCCAATCTTAAGCAACTGTCTGGTTGCAGAAGATTTCTCTAGCAAGTTTCTAAGGGGATTACAGTTGCCTGGTGTAGATTCTTGAGTTAAAGTTTCAGAGTGCGATAGAGCAGGCCGTTTTGTGGGAGGTCTGAAAAATGGAATATCATGAATCATGAACATCTTAAATTTTTACAAAACAGTGAAGTGAAGGAAACAAACACTCACACATATGTGTGTAAACACGCTGACAAACATCACATTAATAATATTAGTGCGATAATGCTACTGGTTTTATATCTACACTGGGAAAAAATAGGTCAATTTATCGGCTGCAGAGCTGTATAAACCCGGTACTGCAGATGGAGCCGTGTCAAGTCAACACGGCAAGGGTTGCCGTGTCACGCTGAATCAAATCGGTAAAAAAAGATACAACTGAATTGAGAACCTCCTCCTTTTTTTGGAAGTCGGTTAAAATGCATTCAAAAAATCTCTATTATAGAGCAAAAATCATAATAAAAATAAAGTGTTGGTACCTGTTGGTGTAAACATCAACTTCGCTTTCAGAGCTGCTGAATTGGCCAAGTGGATCAAATTCCTTGTATCCAGCTTCAGGGACCAGAGTTGCCAATGGATTGGACAGGTTGTCAACCTAAAATTATTGAAAAAACTTAAGATTGGGTTTAATAATTATGAGGCTACAAGTACATACTTGTACCTGCACCGCAGACAGACACACACACACACACACTATTATAATGTAATGGGTAATCATAATTTAATGCCTATACAAAATTTCGTGTCTGTGCTGCTAACCATTGAGGAGTTCCCTTGGTAGGACCCCCAAACTCCATTACAGATGTCCATTACACTCAACCAGTTAGTAAATTAGCTAGCACCAAGTTAGTTAGGTAATTATACAGAGTGACAGAGTGTGGCAAAATTGTCATCTCTTCCTGGCAGAAACGGCTACCAAGGAAACACAATAAATAAAATATTAAATATACAGGTTGTTTGGTAGATGGACCAAATAGGAATTTTTGAAAAATTCCTTCTTTCATTTATTTTAAAACATATATAACCTATAAAAGTATCTTCCATAAAATCCTGTCAGTCCATCTAACAAACAACTAGTCTAATAAATGTAACATAAATAAACCATAAAGAAAAAAATATAATTAAAAATATTAATACAGTGGTGCATGCATTTTTGTATGTGCTGCTATAGATACATAGAAACCATATGGCACGGCACACATGCATTCATTTAAACCACAATTATGCAAAACCATTTGAACAGCACACATGCATAAAAACTGCAAACTTCAGTTTGCTAAAGGCGACATTCAGTCTTACATTATTTGTTGGTCTGAGCGTTTCCTAAGAGTGAAACATCCTCACAGAAAATGTTACCCTGTCCTGAAAGAAAATACCCCTTACTGTTAATATATCCATCCATGCTGACCAAGTACCTAACACTGAGGTGTAGGATTTAATAATCTGAAAATTATCAATGGAATTTAGAATTTTTAACAGACAGGGCACTTTTTATTTCGTTTGTCAGCCCTTTCTCTCTGCTATGTGCATATATAGGCCTCTTTCATGATAAGCTATTCGTTCTATTGTGAGCTGATCGCATCTGCACTGCTGAAGTAGGTATACTCTTGGCTTGTTCGGGGGCAACAATTTGGTCATGGTTTACTGCACCGGCCATGACTGCGTCTCGCAACTTAACATTTATTAGGTACTTAGACACATACAATCATAGACAATAAATCAAAACAGAAATTATGAACTGAATAAGTACATATTCTTACCTTTTGCATTGTCCATTCCTTCCATTTCATACTATACATTGTTCTATCAGGCATACTGGGTAAATTCAGTAATTTGAAGTTCTCATCAGATGGTACCAGTGATTTTAAAAGATCTATTGAAGTGTATCCATTATCTGAAAAGATGGTCTTCAGTTCAGAACCAAGTCTGAGAACTACAAGTGTAGGTACCTACTTTTCTTTGCCTATCGTACTTTGTATTTCAATTGGCCCCCGATACCTGTGTATGGAGTGTGATAGCGGCATGTCTGCACCTGTGTGTCCCTAAGTTACGTACATGTATTGGCATCCCGCGTTCCGAGCAGCATACCTATTAGACAAGGTGATCATGGCACATTGTACTTTGCTAATATAAACGTAGCGTAGGTTGGTACTTACCATTATTATAATGACTCTATAAAAACGGGCTTAGGTGGTACCTACCTACGCTCTCATCAGCTCAGATAGAAGGCACTGCACGGATTATGAAAGAAATTGGTTGTTTGCACTTACCAATAATTATTTTAATTGCAGGCTGAGACAATTTCCATTCGGCTAACAAATCATTCACTTCACAAAACTGCATTGTGCACTAGGCGTTGGCACAACTTGAACTGCAGTACTGCTACTGCACAAAGGCGTTGGCGCGAATTTTCGGTAGCGTCACTAGAGATGTCCTTCAATCAATCATGCATCGACAATAATTGACGTAATAAAAATCATTCGATTTTATTTGATCAATCTATCTTAACTTCAACAAAAAACGTCGATAAATTAATCGATTTTATTCCGTTAAATGCACGTAGGTATATGCAAATCTGTATGTACCTATTGGTTATTAAAATATCGCGATCTGTCGACTCCAATCCAATCTAGTGATTGGATTCACCACGGAGATAGGTATTTATAAAACCTTTTTATAAATACCTATCTCCATATAAGTTTTACTCAGGTACACTAAGATTTAATCCTACTAATTGTGAATGCGAAAGTTTATGAGTGTGAAACCTATATCACTGTTCAACGCGGGTGGAGCCGCGGACAGCAGCTAGTAAATTATAAACGCAGTCCGTCCCGGCTTCGCAAGGGTATTTAACAACAAAAAGAAACACACACACAATATCCCTTCTTTTTGCGTCAGGTTACTTTTTTAAGTTTTTTTTTAAATTCTCGTTAGGCAAGCATTTGGCCGCAACCTCACCTGATGGAAAGTGATGGTGTGGTCGAAGATGGAGCATGCTTGCCTAATAGGTGTTGAATGCACCTGTGGCTACTCCAGACATCATGATGGAACACGAATAATCGTTTGGCATTGGTTTTGTCTTGACATTACCCCAATGACGCTTACATCTACATCGCATAGAGATGCTGCCTAGCTAGCTAGCTAAGCAGGGTGAGCGGCGACCACGCAACTTTTTTCTAATACGAACACTGCGTTTGCTTTGCAGATGACATTTCCCTACTTGCTTCAATAAAAGTTAGCAAAGAAATTCATGCCAAACTCACCGCGATGCTTGAACAAACAACTGACTGGATGTATAAACATAACCTTGAACTCAATCTCGCTAAAACAAAAATTATTACATTTCATCCGTATCAAAAACCATCACTTCAATTCACCTACTCATTTCGAGGTATCAAATTAGAAACAGTCAAAGAATTCACTCTGTTAGGTATAAACATTGACACTTATATAAACTGGCACTCACACGTTATAAAAATTAAATCAAAACTATCATCTCTTACGTATGCCCTCCGCGAAATAAAAAAGACTACTGATATGAAAACGGCAATTACCACTTATTATGCGAATGCTCATTCGAGACTGACTTATGGCATTATACTATGGGGAAATAGCAGCGCTGGAAGCGATTTATTCACAATGCAGAAAAAACTTATTCGAATTCTAGCAAATATAGACCAGATTGATAGTTGTAGACCTTATTTTATAAAGTATAAAATATTAACTTTGACATGCATATATATTTACGAAATCTGTAAATTCGTACGTAAAAATCCTCATTTATATAATACTCGACAAGATGTAAAAACTAACTTCTCACTTCGTCACAGAAACAGGTTATTGTTACCTGTATCCCGGCTCCAGATCAGCTCATCTAGTACATTACCTATGTCAGTAAAAATATATAATAAGTTGCCAAAAGAAATTAGGTGTGAGGAAAATGACATAAAATTTATCAAAATATTAAAACAATTTCTTATTAATAAAGCATATTACTCAATTGACGAATTTTTAAATTATAAATAAATAACAATAATAAACTACGGCCTACCTTCATTCGACATTATAATTATGTATTTATTAAGGATTAATTTCATGTGACAGTATAAACGCATGCTTATATATTATAATCATATTAATTAAATCAATTGGTAATAGATACATATAATATTGCGTCCTCCTCTCTTCTAACATTGCTGTGCCCGACGGGGTCCATATATGACTGCACATTTATTATGTTAAGACCTTATATTGTAAACATTATGGAAGCAATAAATGAATATGAAATATGAAATATGAAATACTTACATTTTTAAACTCGTGATATCTTTCAAATGGAATGACCGAAATATTAAAAAAAAAAAGAATTATTATAAAAAATATATAAATATTAATCCAAGATACAAAATAAAGAGCCTTTTCTAGCGGCGACATTTCATTTTTTTTTTTTAAATAAAAGAACACGTATTTTGGTGTAACTATTATATTTAGACACTAGCAGCATTCCACGGCTTCGCGCGGGTATTTACAAAATATCTATAGCATATGTCACCGGGGATAGTGTAGCTTTCCAACAGTGCAAGAATTTTTCAAATCGGTTCAGTAGTTTTTGAGCCTATTCAATGCAAATAAACAAACAAACAATCAAATCTTTCCTCTTTATAATATTAGTGTAGATTAATGTAGATAATGCTGTCGCGACACTTTTTCTTAATAATGGTATGTCCTACAAAGTCGTAGTACATTATTTTATTCTATCATCAAGAGTTTTCGCAGAGCGATGTAAAGAATATTATAGGTAGGTATATATTATATTTTACACCTTGGATTATACTGATACAGCCAATATCGCCTATGTCACCCGGGGATAGTATAGCTTCCCAACAGTGAAATATTTTTTCAAATGGTTTCAGTAGTTTCGGTGCCTATTCTTGCAAACAAACAAACAAACAATCGAATCTTTCCTCTGTATAATATTGTTATAGATTAGTATATATATAATATATGTATAGATAAATAAGATAATTAATCAAAGTTCGATTGTAATAATCGTTTGTAAGCAATCAGTCGTCGGGGGGACATCTCTAACCCATTTTCAAATTTAGAGGGAAATTTTGATTGGCCGCCGCAACAGATCTACACAAATATTTCACTCGAACCAATAGCTAGTGGTTGTTCTAATTGCGACTCCGGTAATCGATTTCCGGTTATTCAACTGTTTGGCTTTTATTGTAAGATTTACTTTTCGCTTTGTATTATAGGTTTATTCTAGTTTATGTAAGTACTGAAATAAATGTTTATGTTTTTTTTTATATTATAATAGAGATAAAACTAAATAATAGAGCATAAAATCAGCACATTGAAAGGCCAATCAAGCATTACCTAGTATTGCACGTGCCATTGCGAATGCACATGTTTGGACGTGTTTTATGTTTGCATGTTTTGCAAGGATAGGTAGGTAGGTACTAGAGATGCGCAGAATATGTCACCAACATGAAAGACGTACTGTGGCGGTCCCGGCTTAAGAATTGGACCCCTCCATTTCCTCCCGTGGATGTCGTAAAAGGCGACTAAGGGATAAAAAACAAGGAGATGGGCAGCAGCATCTACCTGAGTAGGTACTTGTTATCATACTGCGATCACCAATCCGCCTGCTAAGTGTGGTGATTATGGCAATTTCCCCCCAAATGATAGACACAACCGTGGCGGTATTTGGGAGAGGCCTATTATCCAGCAGTGGATGACAAGAGGCTGATGATGATGATGATGATGAAAGCTTAGGAAAAGCTTCGTAATAATTATATTTGCGAATGTAAAATCATATTATACACGTTGTAAGTTTGTAGCACAGAAGGGGAATAGTACAGGTACTTGTAGTAGGTAAGTAGGTATATTGTTTCTGCCGAGAGGTAGTTAGGTAGGTAATAATTATTACGGTAAGTAGCTACCACGCGTCAATGTCAAATTGGAGATAGGTATTAGGTAAATCATCATATGGCTCTGAAGTTGGGCTTTGCGAAAACTGCGTACGTACAGCAGAGCAGATAAATGTGTCTCGAACGTTGACAACGAAGTAAGTAGGTACCTACCTACTTAGCTCTTTCAATCCGATGGTCATGGGTTCGAACCTCGACTGGACATATCTCGTATTATTTTGTACCTACCTATACCTACTTCCTACGTAGGTAGGTTCCTAATTACTAGCCAATAATATAATTTTGAAGCCAAATGTAATGTTTGGATGCGCCTCTGACTGACCCCTTAAATAATTTTTGTAAGTCTGAGATCTATGTAGGTAGGCACATACCTTCCTTATACCTACCTTCTTGGATTAAAGTCGTGATCCTAAACTAGTTATTTCATTTATTTTTAAAATAATTACTACCTACCTACTTCCTACCTACTTTTAGCTAATGAAATGAAATAGGATCAAGACTGTAATCCCTAAAAAGAAATCCTCTCAGATCTCCAGGCGCTTAGATCCTTGAAGATGTATAAAGGGGGTAGAAGGAGGGGTAGTCAGAGGCATGTCCAAACATTATATTTGGCACATGCCCTCATTTTGCAGTAGTAGGTAGGTATCTAGGAAACCTACCTACCACACAGGCTACAAATTGTAGTGTTTGGACGTACCTCTGACTGACTACCCCTTTAGTCATTTCCAGGGTAGATTAATTTATTCTTGTGTGTCGTAGCCTAATAACTCGGGCCTAAGTAAAAAAAATATACCTAATAGACTTTCTCCTTTTTTTAAGTAGGTTAAAAATGTTTGCTTTGTTCGGCTTGGCAATCGTTTGATTTGAAGCCGTGTTGACTGTCTAACTAAACGACTGTAAGGCTATGAAGATAAAGTCCAATTTCGTTTTTGGCGCATATTCGCATGCCAGGTTGCTAGGTCAGTTGCTAAAGCGTGTGCTAGATGGTGGGAAATGCGAGTTCCAACCAAGTGACCGTGGTTTGGAACGCTTTATCTACACGGTTTGTCCAAAAACAAACTACAAACCACAAACTTCAGTCTGTTTAAGCGCTCGCGCTGAGTAGACGAGTGTAGAACGCTTGTGTTGCACTCTTACATATTTGATGCTGACTGTAGGTAGGTACCTACATGTGTATAGTACTGTTAAATATGAACTGAAGAAAATAAGAACATAAATAGCCGAGTAGGTAGGTTATTATATCGGTATTATATCATACCATACCGCGCAAACAATCTGAAAATTACTAGGTAGGTAGGTATGGTAACAAAAGTTGCTTTTATACCTACTTGGATACTTAGAAATACTATAGGTAATATAATATACCAAGGTTCTATTCTAACTTGTAGGTATGTACCTACAAGTTAGAATAGTATAAGTAGGTACCTACTAACAACAACATAAAACGGATTTTCATTCATTTACAGAGGTAAGTAGGTACATTAAAATTTGCGTGGAATCTCTATATTCTTTGCAAGTTAGATCCCAAAGACAGGGCAGGTCTCAAAATAGTTCAATGAACTCGGTAAAAACCTCACGATCATTCATTGTCGTGCGCGCGAGCAAAAGGTCTGCACTCGGTGCGTGCAGCGGCGCGACTGTGGTAGGTTACCTAGGTACCTATGTAAATTAATGAAAATCCGTTTTATGTTGTTGTAAGTAGGTATCTACTACCTAGGTACCTACTTTAACTACCTATTCTAACCTGTAGGTATATGTACCTACATTATATTACCCATAATATTTATATGTATCCGAGTACTTAAGTAGGTACCTATGTAGGTATAAAGGCACTTTTGTTAAAGAGCACGCCGCGCGCGCGTTAAAGTCAAAATAATATGCTGCTCTGCGGTTAGATGGCGCGCACTTCTCAAGCTTTTTACTCAACAAAATTTGCAGGGCACATAGATAGATAGATAGAAACACTTTATTATTACACCTTAAACGAAAATGTTAAAACTAAGTTACAAACAGGTTTAGGCACTAGGTTATCCGACAGAGAACCAAGATTATTCTGATTTACGACACGGCTAACGTAGCCAAGTGTAGATAATCACACGGCCCACTGTGCCGTGTGTAGAACGGCTGCGATAGCCGTGTATTTGACTCTGAATTACGACACGGATAACGTAGCCATGTATTGATAATCACACGACCTGCTGTGCCGTGTCTAGACGGCTCCGTCAGCCGTGTCTTTGACTCTGAATTACGACTCGGATAACGTAGCCATGTATTGATAATCACACGACCTGCTGTACCGTGTCTAGACGGCTCCGACAGCCGTGTCAGTGACTCTGATTTACGACACGGCTAACGTAGCCAAATATAGATAATCACACAGCCCACTGTGCCGTGTGTAGAACGGCTCTGACAGCCGTGTCTTCGACTCTGAATTATCACACGGATAACGTAGCCATGTATTGATAATCACACGACCTGCTGTGCCGTGTCTAGACGGCTCTGTCAGCCGTGTCTGTGAAACTGATTTAGACACGGATAACGTAGCCATGTATTGATAATCACACGACCTGCTGTGCCATGTCTAGACGGCTCCGTCAGCCGTGTATGTGACTATGATTTACGACACGGCTAACGTAGCCAATTGTAGATAATCACACGGCCCACTGTGCCGTGTGTAGAACGGCTGCGATAGCCGTGTCTTTGACTCTGAATTACGACACGGATAACGTAGCCATGTATTGATTATCACACGACCTGCTGTGCCGTGTCTAGACGGCTCCGTCAGCCGTGTCTTTGACTCTGAATTACGACTCGGATAACGTAGCCATGTATTGATATTCACACGACCTGCTGTGCCGTGTCTAGACGGCTCCGTCAGCCGTGTCTGTGTCTCTAATTTACGACACGGCTAACTTAGCCGGGTATCGATAATCACACGGCCCGCTGTGCCGTGTGTAGACTGGCTTCGACAGCCGTGTCTTCCACTCTAATTTACGACACGGCTAACGTAGCCAAGTATTGATAATTACACTGCCCGCTGTGCCGTGTCTAGACGGCTCCGACAGCCGTGTTTGCAAATTTCATTTAAGACACGGCTTTAGTAGCCAAGTAGTGTCAATTACACGGCCCCTTTTGCCGTGTCTAGACGGCTCCGGTAACCGTGTCTAACACTCTTATTTACGACACGGCTAACGTAGCCAGGTATTAATAAACACACGGTCCGCTGTGGCGTGTCTAGCACGGCTCCGACAGGCGTATTTGCAAATTTCATTTATGACACTGGTAACGTAGCCATGTTCGAAACGCACGTGGCCCACTGGGCCGTGTTTAAACGACTTTGACAGCCGTGTTTGATGTTTCTACACGGCCCCGACAACCGTGCCAAACGGTAACCGTGTATTTTTACACGGCTACGGTTTTAACATGGCTGCAAAATTATCGAACACGGTACACGTAGCCGTCTTTACCGGCTACGTTAACCGTTTAGACGGTACACGTAGCCGTGTAAAAACTCAAGCCGTGTACACGGCTTTTCACACGGCTGCCAAACCCGGCTGGCAGAGCCGTTTACACGGTTCCCGAACGCGTAGCCGTGTGCAAAAGCTGTGTATTTTTCCCAGTGTACCATAGTCCCACGTAGAAATGAAATTCAGAATATCTATATAAAAACAACAATATGGAAATTTATATTAGGGTTGCCAGACTCTGGCGGCTACATTTTTCAAAACTAGAAGTGATGTAATATTTTGAGGCATTTTGAGGAACTTTATACCTTTTGCTGTATGTCAACCCTATTGTACCCTAATCAAATTAACTGCTATTGTAAGGTATTTTTATAGTTATATAGATACTATTATTTTTTAAGATTATAATGATATTCAGTTACGCAAAAATAACTTGTATGCTTCATTTGCTGACCAATGTTATTTAAATTTAACACTAACTATTGAACGATATCTGGTAAATACATTGTTATGTTATGTTTTTTTTAACACATGAGTAAAAATAAAATCTAATGCAAGGTTACACACACATAAAAACCTGATATCCTTTTTAATGAATAATTGCATTCATTTTTATTTATTAGCTAATATCATAGCGCGACTGGTTTTCTAACTGACGCGACCGGTTGCTAGTTGTTAAATTTACATAATCAAGATGCAAACATGTGCTTCGGTAGTTAATGACGCAGTGTAAAAGTATAAGCAGTACGTAAGTTATGGCATTTTTTTTACAATATTAAGAGATGACACGGGCTAGTTGTACGTCTGAAGCCTGCCTTTTACAATTGCAATCCGATCCTGATCTCTAATGTTCGCTTCGAATCACTGCATTATGCTTATTAATTACCCCCCGAGACCCTGTTTATTTCTACGAGTATTCGCCCAATAATCTCACTTTTTACAGTGCCATTTTAAACACAGTAATGCTTACACACTACAGCTATGAAACAGGCTGGCACTGCGGGGTACTGTCAAGACGGACTGTAAAAGAGTCCTTCCATACCATGTCGCCTGAATGTCACGAACCCAGGCCAAGTGAATCGTCGCCTATTTGCCTAGTAACGACCATTTCAATGTCGGTATCTAGGTCTTGTCTTTGGAGGCACAAACATCTGTGTCAGTCCCTCTTGAAACAGGTAATCAGAGTGCGAGATAAGTGTGTCTAGCTATAAAATTGATTTCCGACAGTATCGCTGCTACCTTCAGATGCATTGATGATGATTCATCGAACGTTGATCTCTTGCTGATTTATCTACAAATAATCAAGGATAAGGTCCCTTTTTCACGAGACGAGAGTGTCTGCGTCCGGCTGCTAGTCTTGTATCTCTGTCTCTGTCTCGTCTATCGTATATCTGCGTTTATCGAGTCTGGTGATATTTCCACTATGCCGGCGTTAGTGCCGACGAGTAAATCTTCGCTTACATCTGCATGGTGATAAGGGGCTCTAAAGC
This sequence comes from Selenia dentaria, assembly GCA_917880725.1. Taxonomy (NCBI): domain Eukaryota; kingdom Metazoa; phylum Arthropoda; class Insecta; order Lepidoptera; family Geometridae; genus Selenia; species Selenia dentaria. Next base: position 6,378,398 of record OU862882.1, on the reverse strand, counting down.
GGTCTAAAGTGAAAAGGGGCACGATTTAAGTTCATTGTGAAATCGTGGTGGCTTAAATCGTGGTAATCTCGCTCGAGTAAGTAGAAGTGGAAAGGTTTTAATTTCTGCGTTCGGTCAGATTGATATTGAAATATATACCACGTTGAAATTGCTAATTAGTTATTAAGTGTTACCTAAGACACCTACAGACATGTTAAAAATACCTTCAAATCAATGAAAGGTTAACTATTTTAACTGACATAATATATAATAAGACTTTATCTGAATAAAATATATTTCTAGTATATCAAAATGATTCACAACACTCTTCTTTTTCATTGTATTATTTTCTAAGCACTAATGCCTTAGTAAAACCAAATTTAGAAGGAAAAACTACATTCCTTTGACGAGATACCGTCCAATATACAATACCTACCTAATACAATACCTACCGCACCGTCCGATATACTAACCTAATTTTTCTGTCAATAATTGCATAAGCTCTCTTTTTTTAAAGTTTGTTGCAAGTTGGTGTACTGTCTCACTATAATACATGTATATCCTGTATATCATTAGCTAATTATATCGAAGAGTACAGACATTTTACTTTTCCAGTTAATAGGAAGGCTAGATCAAGATTATCTCATATTAACTATTCTCGTTTTATTATCTTAGCAGCTTGGTGGCGTTTTCAGTTTTACTTCAATAACTGCGCAGACGACTTTATATTTTATTGTTTGAGTAATATGTTCCATTCTAGATTGCTAATATTATTGTAGTATTTTGTTGTTGTTATAATTTAACTGCGAGTCCGAAGGTCTATGCAGAATGTTATTTATAAAAAAATATAGTATTATAACACTTACAACTGATTTAAAGATTTTGCCAGATTTACCTATATAGTTTCAGTCTTCATATCCTTCCACTTAGGTATCGTAAAGACGCATAAAGGACACTATGACAAGACAACGACCTCGCCATCTTTTACATGATACTGGCAAAATATAAGTCTTTATACTATTCTGCCGACCCGTCCGGGGATGTAAAGAAAGGAAGAGTTAATGAGCTATAGGTATCTTTACAATAGAGCATAATAACAGTAGGATATACCTATATACATACTTGGTTTTATAAATGTATATTTGATCATATGTTATAGAAATGCAATGGCGCCATACTTAGTGCGAGTAACGCTTTAGCCCCTGATTGAGATAAGTGTATTAATACCCACATTTCCCCAGCTTGTCCTTGGTCTCATCAAAGAAGTTGACACTGTCCTGTATCTCGCCCGTCTATCAGTATTAAATACACAGGGGCTATTGACGCTTAGAATTTTAATCTGTAAGGCGCTTTGCAGACGACGGGACGGGCAGGGTCGGTCAATTTCGCCGCGAACGATAGCGCAAAGGGAATCCTATACTACCAACGCACACGAAGGGTAAAAAGATCGCGCCGCGCCGCGCTGCCATTGCCCGCCGGACACTGGCGGCGCGGCATATCCGTAGCTACGTAGCGGCGAGGGCAGCCGGGGCCATCGACGGGCATACACGGTCTATATTGCTTCACGGTCAAAAAGACCGCCCCGCCTCGTCGTCTGCGTAGGTTAGGTTAAGATCCACCTCTATTACACGTAATAACTCGTAGAACACAAAATAATTTATCCAATATTAAACAAAATCAATTATTGTCTTTTTTGGGTTTTATTCCGCAATCCTATACGTTGTTTTATTAACGTTGTGCAAAAACTTCTATTGAAGTCTTTGGTGTTGTTACAATACAATATATATTCACATCAAATAACTGAGATCCATATTTTAGTAAAAAAACTTGTAATTTATTTACGCTAAATTTAAATAAGACGAAATGTTGAAATACTATGGAAAGATTATTAAATTAAATATGGTACACTTTAGGCACTTCAGCGGATGACCAACACGAAATGTAACATATATATATATATATATATATATATATATATATATATATATATATATATATATATATATACATATAAGTATAAATAACCACCGTCTGCACAAAATGTTTCTAAAAAGGAGATAGGAAACTCTCCACCACCGTTTTCAGAATGCTGTTCGGACTTGCCAACACTCTACTCATCAATGACGCGACCTTTTTGCGAATGATGCCATGAAAACCACCGCGTTTCGTTCGCGTATTTAATTATACGTTCAAATGTGCGTATTTTAATATTCGTTATGCTGTTTTCAATGTACCTTAGTATGGTTTATAGTTGTTTTATTAGTACACATTAATTTAATGCTAAATTAAGTATATGTACTTAATTTGTACTGTTTTTAATATATATGATTTTTAATTAATATTTTTTGGACATGTAAATTTGAATTTATGAATAAAGAACTATGAACTATGGTTTATCATGCAGTAAGAACATGTCTGTAGGTAATTATATACACAGTCATTGGCCATGCTCAATTCATTTAAAAAATACACATGTTTATCGACGCTCCGTGACTTGCCCGTATTATTTTTTTACACAACCACGCATGAATCCTATTTTAAACTGTATCTCGAAGAAATAAGGGTCAAGTCTTGTTTTTATTCGATTCCCATAAAGCGCGAACATGAAAGAAATCGTTTTTAATTACCGGCTAGCTTTTGATATGGGGACGATAAAAACGTATCGTGTCACGGTTTTTTTCGTCGTTACGTGTACCTGTGATTGTGTATTCGTTATGGTGTGGTAATTGTTTTATTTATTACCATTAAAATGAATGGAGCTAAGGAATTAAACACGACTTCCACGGTAATCAGGTGTAATTTCCCAACAAACAATTAATCTTACCTATACCTTATGACTTTTTTTCTACTTAGTTATCTGGTTGTTTTTTGGTATTTTACATGAACGTACACACATCAAAAAAAGTTTGAAATCACTTTGAAAAATCACGTCAGAAAGGTGGTCTCTTACTATGGGCCTCATAAGTAAGCTCAAAGTCGCACAACGAGCTATGGAGAGGGCTATGCTCGGAGTTTCTCTACGTGATCGAATTAGAAATAAGGAGATCCGTAGAAGAACGACATGGCCCAGAAAATTAGCCAGTTAAAATGGCAATGGGCAGGGCACATAGCACGCAGAACAGATGGACAATGGGGCCGGAAGGTTCTGGAGTGGAGACCACGGACCGGCAAGTGCAGCGTAGGTCTTCCACCGACAAGGACGGTAGACGATTTGATTATGGTCGCAGGACGACGTTGGATGAAGGGCGCTTCCAACCGGTCCCTTTGGTTTATGGGGGAGGTTTACATTCAGCAGTGGACGTCCTACTGCGATGCGAGCTGAGATGATCATGATGATGATGATGCTTTGTCTCGGCTCATAAAAGTTGTGACGAGCAGTACGAAATTTAAATGCACCCACTACCTTATCCTTTCATAGTATTAAAGAAAGGCACTTTCCACATCCTGCCTGTATCCGCTGATTCTTCCTTATCTACGCAAATCGCGGAGGTTTATCTATATATATGTATATAAATAAATAAATAAAGTCTGCGTGACGAACGCCAAGTGGTCATACGTTCAGATACCGTCAGAAGGAGACTTGCTGAACGGAACCTGACCCCAAAAAGAGCTGCAACAGGCCCAGCATTAACGGTAGCACATCATTATTAATTAAAAATACGGGATTACTCACGTAATATTTATCGGATAGGTCCGACTATAGTTTCGACCACATTCGGTGGCCTTTTTCAAGGAGTGTTCGGGACGCCCGCGTCGATGACGTCTCGCTTAGCACTGCGGGCGGCCGCTCGTAGCGCTCGTGATGTTAGAGGTTGGTGCGGGGGGCGGGATACATTATGTTGGGTCGGCGCGTCTTGGTGTGAACCCTCTTGATCGTCGTCGCTGGTGAAGCGCCTGCTGGTGTGTGAGGGGACGTTCCAGCAAAAAGAGCTCACTACGTCTGCACCAGACACATCATTTGCATCAGAATGAGCTCCATGAAGGCAAGGCTAACGTAGCAACGGTAGCACATCGTCGAGCACGACTTGAATTTGCTCGAGAGCATAGGGATTGGACATTAGAGCAGTGGAGTAATGTACTCTTCACTGATGAGACCAGGGTGAGTCTACATGGAAGTGATTGACGTCAGAGAGTATATCATCGCCCTGGAGAACGTTATTCTCAGTGTTGCATCGAGGAAACTGTTGCTTATGGAGGAGGATCTGTAATGGTCTGGGGCGGCATCTCGTTAACAGCACATACAGCGTTAGTTTTCATCGAACCGACGGGCCGTACACGTGGACTGACTTCTCATCGCTACATTACTGAAATCCTCGCAGACCATGTGGTACCTTACGCAGGATATATCGGACAGGATATGCAATTGATGCATGATAATGCACGGTCTCATGTTGCTCATGTGGTGACCCAGTATCTACGCGACGTCAGCATTCGTACGATGGACTGGCCAGCTCGAAGCCCGGACTTGAATCCGATAGAACACTTATGGGATGAGCTGAAACGTCGGGTTTGAGCCCGGGTACCTGCTCCAACAAGGCTTCCAGAGCTGCGAATCGCAATTGAAGAGGAGTGGAATACAATTCCTTAAGATTTTATCGTCAGGCTCGTAAGGTCAATGAATACAAGGATGCTGGCAGTTATCCGAGCAAGGGGAGGGGAATACGAAATATTGATCAAAAACTTTTTTTGATTTTATCTTTGTTTTCGGCTTTAATTTTTTTTTCACTTTATCATTACTAACGATTGTCACGACTGGAAAACGACTCTTTTTTGTAAAATCCTTAATAAACACTGAAATATTGATTAAACCCAATGAATTTCCTTTTCCGAGCCTACTACGCGAACAGTCGCATAGTATATAATATATATATATACTATGCGACTGTTCGCGTAGTAGGCTCGGCCTTCGGGCTCGCCATAACCCCCCATCTTTTCTTGATTTTTCTTTCATAAGAACCTTCTCCTGACAATGATTATATATATATATATATATATATATATATAAATGAACCCCATTTCTCCTGGTCACGCTATAACTTGAGAACGGATGGACCAATCTCGCGATTTTTTTTGTTGAGTTAATCATTGTCAGGAGAAGGTTCTTATGAAAGAAAAATCAAGAAAAGATGGGGGGTTATGGCGAGCCCGAAGACAGAGCCTACTACGCGAACAGTCGCGGGTAGTCGCTAGTATAAAATAAAACCCAATTATACGTTTTTGTGTAAGTAGATTCTAATTTTCTAAATTGTATCCGAAGCGAAACAGTAGCGAATTTGTGGTAGGTCGCTATTTAGTTATTAACCAGCAAAAAAAAACATATATAAAAGGTATTATAATCTATATCTATCTATATATAATATATATCTATCTATATGTAGCGAGAAGATCACACATACAACATATGACTATTATTCTACCGAACCACCTCACTTTATCGTCGTGTCTGTAAAATAACGTGTTAGTTGTCAAGAAACCGTAATAAATAGGTAATTGGGCACAGAATGCCAATCCCACCCTAATCCATATGACTAAGCGCATTACCTATAAACCTATAACGTAGAATAAAAACGTCTGTTCTTTCGTAATGACCCAATGTGAAACGACGTGTATTTATGGCGTGCCTAAATACCGTACTACGCGGACGTATCTAGGACTTAGGCTAGGGCGGGGGCATACAGGAAAGAGGGATAATTATGTAGCAAAAAAATTAAGTATGGAAGTTACCTGTAATACTTGTAAGTCGTAGCCGTATATCAGTTTTGGGCTGGTACTGAAATGGGTCGCGTCAATTATCGTTACCTTTGAAATACAAGACATTAGTGTATTTATGAAAGCTTTTTCTCAAAACTGGGCCATATACGAGCATAAACAAACTTTAACACACATATATTCTCGCACTAGGATTTTTGTGTCTCAAAAGTCTCATGGACATTATTACCACATCATAAACATCCATGACCTAAGTACAAATATGTCTGCCAATCTTCTAAATATTTGCCCGAGCCAGAGATGGAATCCAAGACCCATGACATCGAAGACAGGATCGCTACGAACTAAGCTAATGGGGCCGTCGCGTTAGAGCAAAGTAGAACAGATTGATTTTAATTAGCAACGGATTATATTTATAAGCAGTTATTTTCATATAATTTTTTACAAGTAGGCATATCTAGCCTTTCAATTGAAGGGAAATTGTTATTTAGGCCCCAAGGCTATTCCTTAGTTCGTCCGCATATACAACTGTTTCCGATTTATTTGTCTGTCTGTCCACAGTCGATTTATTCAGAGAAACAGACCGATAGCTGTTCAAAGGAATATTTATTTGCGTTTCATTTTAAACAATAGGTGATTTCGTTTGTCACGGATTATTTTTCGACAGAGGTTAAGACATAAGTTTTACGAGCGCTTAAGCCCTGTGCGGTATTATTATTTTTATGTAAAATTATTGTCGAATGTCAGAACACATTTGGTTCAACAATGAGGGTGAAAGTGTTTTGGCATCTGTGAAATAATTTGAAATTATATGCTTTCTACAGTAATGTTACAAAAGAAAGAAGTCCAAGACTGTGACATGTGGAATCATTATTATGTGTATGAGAGATACCACTGGACTTCTATACGTAAAATACGAACTATAAAACCGATATCAAGGATAAGCAGAAAAAGACGATTGTTGGGTACTAACTTCTCCCAGTGCTTCCAAAAACGACATGGAAATGGAGGCTGAGAGAGAGAGGAACTTTTTTAATATCAATTAGTGACGAAACAAGTAAGTCGCTCTTCTGATAATAGGCATCACGATTGCAGGTAACAGTTCAGTACCGTTCAGAATTTTAAACTACAACAGTTCCAGGGTTTTGAACTGTTGTAGTTTAAAATTCTGAACGGTACTGAACTGTCACCTGCAATCGTGAGAATGCTCTGCGCTCTTCGCCCTTAGATATGAGATGTTAAATCTCTTTTCCTGTAATTTCGCCGGAAACATTGCCCTTCAAACCGAAGCACAGTAAAGTTTGCACACTATTGCTTCACGGTTGAATTCCAAACGTGTGGTACTGACAGACTCTACAAAAGTCCTACCTCTACAAAACTAGAAGTGAGTTGTTAAACTAGGCAACGCACACAGTTCCGTTATAGTTTTAACGTTTGTGTTTCATATGTCTGACAATATTTTCTATCTTGGTCGATCTGCACTTTTAGGTATATTCTTATCTCTGTTGTTGAATACTTTGTACGTGATTTGAATTGTAGATGTCAACGTGTGCGCGTAGTTATAACAAGAAACTTTTTTGAGTTAACCTCGCTGAACGTAACACAATTTCTTTTTAGTTTGACCTATGAATATCACTACCGTTACCTTAACAATTTTTTTGCTTCCAAAGAATTTGCTTGCTATCTGTGGTAAACCATAGATAGTGTGTACACACACACACACACCCCACACACACAGACAGACACACACACACTCTACTCTCGCGTGATAAAACTTAATTGTGAAGTCACTTCCTCAGTATTGTTGCAAAATAAGACACTCTGTATTTAATCTGAATATTAGTAGATTATTGGGAGAACTAGTCCTCATGACACAGGGAATCCTAGTGTGGGGGCTAGTGGCCACTCTATTGTCCAACACTGTAAAGCTGGTAATTGATGATTTGGTTACCTATTTATTTGTATCAACTTATTTTACTACTACGAGTATTATGTACCATGATAGCACAATAAACATTAATTTTTAACACTTAATTAATAGAATGTATTAGTGCCTACTGCACATAACATATCCATGATAACCTTAATTCTAAGTATATTTTTTGTAAACAGTGCTTTAATATTTGTTCAAATAAATTTACCATGATAGCACAATAAACATTAATTTTTAACACTTAATTAATAGAATGTATTAGTGCCTACTGCACATAACATATCCATGATAACCTTAATTCTAAGTATATTTTTTGTAAACAGTGCTTTAATATTTGTTCAAATAAATTATTATTATTATTATTATTATATTGTCGTTATTTTTCGTAACTAGGTTGTTTTTAAACATGTGCAAAATGATTTTATAAATTTTTGCTTCCCCAATTAGCAACTGCTAGTTCAAAACTTGATGCTTCTGAAATTTATTTATCTGTGTAGATAACGTAAAGTTAATACTTTACGTTATCTACACAGATAAATAAATTAAAGTGTCTGTTTGTAATTCCAAATTAAACGCTGTTCTTTAATTTCATATATACGGTACATACAAAAAAAAAACAATTTTTAAAATTTTGCTAGTCGTCTGTTTGTTCCGGCTAACTTACGTACTTTTATGTGCGAAAAAATAATAAAACTCTGTCTTTCTGTCTGTTTGTTACTTATCATCGCGTAATCGGCTGGACGGATTGTAATCGAATTTGACAAGGATTATCCCGGGAAAGATCCATCACCACGCGCGTGAAACCACGGGGCGCGGCTAGTTTACAACTAAAATGGTTAAGTTCCTCAAAATAACTAGGTACTGGAGAACCTGCGATTCATGTTTCCCAAGGACTGCGAACAAAAAAAGCACCCGGGCAACTTCTTCCGCATACCCTCACCCTTATCACAGCCATATAAATCACCGATTAAAGGAAGGGTCTATTCCGGAAACTCCAAAATGCGTAACCATTGGAATTCGGCTACGTTATTAACGTCATAAAACACACATTGTACCGTTAATGTATTTATTAACTTCAGGCACTCCGGAAGTATCGCATGTGTGGGTTGAGCTTTATTTACGTTTTACAATAATTAACGGGATACTTTACTGATGCGTTGCAGTTCTCGGCTTAAGAATTGGACATCTTAATATCCTTCCGCATTAATGGACAAAGAGATAAGTTACCAATATAGTCGCCCCCTTGTTTAATTATCAAACTAAATGTGGGGGTTTATACTCTGCCGACGTATTTATGTATGACATGAAATACATAAACACGTGTTAGGCGCTTTTTTTGTATCGAACAAATAAGTTTAGTTTTTATTTTTTTCACACTATCATGGCATAAATCCATCTCGCCAAAATTCGCTCTCAGATCAAGAAAGAAATCAAAGTCAATGTTGATCACTGGCAAAACAAAAATACATATTCGAAAAAGCTAAACTAAACTACCGAACTAAAATTTATAATGGTCGTCCTTATTTTGTTAACAATAAAATCCAAAATAATGTAACACTTAGATTGACACTTCTAAAATAGGATAATTCTATTCAATTTTGGGTTATTTAAGGTTAGTTTAGCGAGCACCAAGTTACAACAGTAAACAATGTATCTATTATTGTAAATGTTAGTTACATTTACTAGACATAGACAGTTCGATTTAGCTGATAGTTGTTGACTTAAATTTAAATTACATTTCTATTTTCCACTATACTATTTATTTGTTGTAAACACAATTTCTTTAAAGCCTTTTCTAGTGACCCGTGATCATATATAAAACAACTATAATTTCAAGCTTATGGGGTCAAACTTATTTCGATCAACGGTATTGTCCAAAGAAAGCAAGCGTTGGTGTAACTATTTGATCATCTTATTAATTTTAATGTATGACAACCTCAGAAAAGAACCTCTGAGTATAATGACGAACTGTTTTTATTCGCGGTTTAGGCTACTTAGTTAGAACTTTACAGTTTATATTTAGTTTTTCCAAAGGAATCCTGTTAAAAAGCAAACTATTCGTAACCAAAACGCCACGTTTCTTAATATAGAAACTGAAGTTACAAAGTAACTGCTGATATAAACCAATTAGCAACTCATTAATCATTATAATCATATCACTAATCCCCCACCTGATCCTCAATCATCCGCCTCATGTGTCAGTAATTATATTCTGGATGTATCAGTGCCGGTAAAATTCGTTAAGGCGCATCCCAGAGCAAATAACGTTTAGAATCTGGTTCTGGGGCCGTACTATGAGCTCTTAAAGCAGGACTTCTAGAAAACTGCCCTGTTTATTCGTATGATAACGTTAAAGCAGGCCTGCCCAGGCCTGTTACTAGGTACTATTCAAGAACCGCAGAAAAACCGTTCCCCTGTTTTTTGTATGGACTCTCGTTAACATAACGCTCTAAATCCACTCAGTTTGTCAGCTTACAAATGTCTAGACGTCTGCAACGTTGGTTATAGTAAATTGTTAGAGTGCTAGAGACAAAATTAACCGTTCACATTTGAGAAAACAATACTCAAACAGTTTACCTAAATGAGCGTATGATTTCATTCAAAATTGTTTATGCCAGGTTTAAGAACTGCACGGAACTTGCATGGTTTTTATGAAGCTGATAGTAAGGCCCCTGGGCGTTAGGCGACAGTCGAACCCCCGCTCAAAAGACGACTGCCGACAGCCGCGTGACCACTGCCGAAAATCCACATTTTTTTAAATAAATGGCTTAAAAACATATAAATAGGTCTCTTGAAAAATTTTAAACGAAAAATAAATCAATGTTTAACACTTAATCCATTAGTGTACTTACACCCAATTGTTACACAATTTCTTTAAAATTTTAGAAATCGATTTCTTAAATAATAGTTACTATTTAATAATATTTTATACGTAAAATAAGAGACAAAATTTCAAATTTTTTTTAAAATTTAAAATTTCAAAGTCAATATTTTTTTAACTTTGTTTTATGTCCTTGAAATAAAGCGAAGATAGCAAGTCAAACTTCCTATTAGGGTAAAAGGTTTTTAAAATCTTAAAAATACGTCCAGCCGATTTGGCACAAATTACAATTGTAAAGAATTATAATGCATTAAAATATGAACTACAAAATACATCTGTGTGAGTAACATATCTTAAGTCAAATAGAGTGTTGCTTAATATAATATAGACGGTTCTGGCGGATGCATTGCATTGCTAACTAACTTTCAAACATCATGTTCTCGCAGCATTTGCTATTGGACGCGCCTTAAGCTTAGTTAAGTTCGTATTCTAGAAATAAGTTTAGTTGCGGATCTCGACTAAAGTAGAGGTTTGACAGTCAATGGTATTGATTCGCTTGTGCGTACACTAAACTAAAATGCTCTAAACTATGGTAGTTCTTATTACGTTAACACTAAGATCCACATTCTTGTAAAACTTAGAATGATAATTATAAACATATGATTATTCTATTCAAATGTGGGTAGTTTTATATGAGTTTGGTTTAGTTTAGAGAGCACAAACTTACATGACGATTAAATTTGCACTAAACATACTTACCCACAAATAAATAGAAACGGCAAATGAATTATCACTTGCAAGCATTAAGCGAATTTGGACTTAAGCGTGAACGGGATAAGAACTACCATGATTTACTAAAAAATAGATTTTAGTTAGCTAGTTTAGTTTGGTGTTCTGAACAAGCGAATTACTACCAATGCCATACTAAATTTAATCAGATCTCTACATAAAACCTAGATCCACTACTGGTACCGCAACTCTGGTAAACGGACCTAAGCGCGGCTATACACGGATTAGCCAGTGATCAACATACCCGGAACGGTCTTGTAGTCATAGGTAACAGCAAGGAAGCTGCCATTATTAACTGCTGGAGCAGTTGGTTTTAACTACTCAACAAGTCACTATTTAATTTCAGGGGAATAAAGAGCGTGGGCGGAGGTAACTGCACGAGAGCAGTCGACAGCTCGAGCAGTCAGTGTATGCCTGGTGACTGCTTGATCAACCACCCTAAGCATTTGCTCGAGCGGTTTCGTGTATGTGTGTACGTAGAAGTATGTAGTTCACTGTGCAGTCGCAGCCTGAAGCATTCCATGCTGACTGCTTCAAGCTGCCCGTGTATCTGGGGCCTAAGCTGCAAAAGCGCCTTTTTAAAAAGATCACCGCCAATATTCGATCCCCTAGATAGTCAGGGAGATAAGAAGTAAATGTAAGTAAAACTTGATTTATTTTACTTAATTTTGACGACGACTCACCTGAGCAAAATTTTGTCTGTGAATATACTTCGATATTTCTTGAAAGAATTGGGAGTAAGCAATTAGATATTGTTATTACATTTACATATAAATAAACAATACAAATGTTTTTAAATTTTATTTTTTTAAATATTAAGAATGAATATTATATACACTAGTACTTGTATATAATACATTTAACTAATAATATTAACATTATAATTTATAATACGTTAGGTTATATGTATGTAGCGATGGTCGTAAAAGCCATGTCGCAGCCTGGAGCCTGTTAATTTGACAGAAATCACGGTCTATGGGTTTACCAACCGTGCAGGTTTACGTAGGATATTGCTACGAAGAAATAATGTCAGGAAGCATAACTCAGAACCAATTCCACACAAAAAGTCGTCCTTCAAACCAAAACGATGTATGATTCCAAATACGAATTACTTCCGAGGTTATAAATAGACATGTTCGGTGATTGGTTTATATATCAAAAGGAAAGTAGGGATTGGTTCACGCGCGTGCTGCAACGTCTACTATGACAGCTGAGTCATAGCGGCGTGAACGATGTTATTGATTTAGCACGACTTGCATTGGGTATTTTTTTGAAGGCACTCTTCCTGCTATTATTTCTTCGTAGGGATATTGGGAGATATCGGAGCAGATCGTTAAAATAGTCTGCTACAAAATGCCCTCTCTGCTACAAAACGCTCAACACATCGGCTGTAAATTCAAAACAAAGGATTTAAAAATGATTTAAATAATAGTTATCAATTTATAGCATGGCATATTCGATTTAAAATATATCATGGTTTATTCAATTTAATGTATATCTTATTGAATTGATTAATAATGATGAAACTAAATGCTTACAGCTGGTAAATGGATAAATATTGGACAGATGTACTTAGGTGATTTCATCTCTCCTTTTCTTAAAATTCTTATAGAATCTGAATCTGAAATCTGAAATTAAAAAAAAAACCTGAAAGCTGAAATTAAATGCGAGAAAAATGATTACGTAGATATGTAAATTTTAGATTCCACCAACCCAAGGGCCTTAAGTTAGAGACACGCCACGATAATTACTGTCCTAGATTGAGTGACACGCGGCTCTTCGGTAGGGTATCATGTCTATATATAGTGAACTGTGTAGGTAGGTATAGTCGTCTGGTATAGTTTAACTCTACGTAGAGTACAATGACTCTATTTAAAAAATAGGCTAGAGTTTGCTTCTCTAGCAGACCAGTGTGATTCTACAAGAGTAACGTCGTTGCATTTTTGACAACATCCTTTAAACAAATGAAGAGATGACAAAAAACGTTGAAAATCAACCTTTTGTTGAAATACAACGGCGATATCTCATAAAGTAATTGACATCGGCGAGCTCGTCGACGAGCGCATCGACGAATCATTAGATAATCACACGGCTGATAATAATTAACAGTTATTCTTCTTCTCATGTCCTCAAAAATACTAACTTGAATGTTTGGCTTCGTGAACAATAACAAAATTGTTACATCTTACTGTCTCTTCTACGTCGTTGTGAGGGTCGTGGTGATCACAAGTGGGTTTTCCCCACTAAGATCTTCCAGGCTTCTCTGTTTTGTGAAAGTTAAATGGATGCGTGAATGGTGGACTTACACGCCTGTTTTACTGTATCGGTCCATCGGATCGGTGATCTCCCTCTACTTCTCTTTCCTTCCACGTGGCCGACCACTGTCAGCTTTTCCAAATTGTCCGGCTTCCGCCGTGCCACGTGACCAAAGTACTTGAGAACCCTACGTATACATCTAGTCGAGAGACGAGTTCGGATCTTGAGTTCATTCAGTATCGACACGTCACTGTATATTGCCATATTGCAATTTTAGAGAGAGAAATACATTTTCTCGGACGGGATTCGACCCCACGATGACCACGCCCAATCGACGCATATCATCCGAGCATCGAATTTTAACTCTATCTGTGGGCTTAGCACGAATAACTGTGTTAGTGTAACGTAACGTGTCGTTCACGTGAAATGACACAAACTGTCATTTATCTAGGGCAACTGTGACACAGATAACTCATAGTTAGTAAAAGCGCAGAAGGCGGAAGCGTGACGCGTTGACGTTTCCTATGCGAATACTTTTCGCAAATTGTTTGTTCTACGGCCTCTGATTTTAGCCGACGTATGGGGACGGATACTGCCTTATTGTTTAAGAACTACTTTTGTTATGCCCCTTAGTTTTATGGATTGATGTTAAATAAAACATAATTATTATATTTTTTAATTGTAATTTGGGGTATTGAATAGAAAATTATCATGAGCGAAGTACTGTATAATTTATAGTCACTCTATCACACTCTCTATCCGAACACGTGACATGATTTGCATCGTGACTGCCGCTGGGTCTCTAAGAGTTTATCGAAAGCTTTCGGGCTGCCTAAAAACGACCTTAGGGCTGGTCACTAGCCTATCCAGCAACCAATACTGGGTCCGCGTGTTAGAGCCGTGTCCTCACGTGTAGTGGGGGTCTAATGGGCTGATTATGTATGTTACTTCAAAAATACTCGTAACAAATGTGGATTGCCATCAGAAAGACTAATAAATTCAAATTATAATATCATTTATTTTCTGAATACGACATAAGTTTTATTTAACAAACAACTTGTTCTGTAAATTACATGACATCATGGCTAACGCCCTACATTACGACTCTGCCTTGTCAACCCGACAAATTGGAGTTTTCTATAAATTGTATCACACTATGACGCTGGTATTATATATAAAGGCGAAAGCTTGCGAGTGTGTTTGTATGTTTATTACTTAGACACGCTTAAATGGCTGGACCAATTTTGATGAAATTAGGTAAATAAGATACTTTTCATCATCATTATCCGCTATTAAGGCGAAATGAGTTCCAAATTTCATGATTCGACTTCGCGAAAACTTCGTTTTTCGACGCTTAAACCTAATAACCGAAGTTCAAAAAAAACGTAGTGTAAATTGAATATACGTCCTTATGAAGTATGGGAGCCAATACACGATGGAGCAAACTTGGCTCGATAGAAAAAAATCGGGAACATTCCCTAAATTATGCAATTTTTCTTACGTGCTTCGTGGGAAAAAGCATTTTTATTTAATTACGGGCAAGTATATTTCAAAAAATGTATCATATTCGACTTCCCAATAAAATTTACTAGTGAACTATGGACTCTTTTATCATTAAAATTTAATCATTTGATTGTACGAAATAAATATAAAAAGTAATAGCACGTATTCAATTGAATTTTAGCATTAAATCGTCCATTCTGGTAAGCAATCCTCAACCTTATGTAAAGCTCCGTAAATTATTTTAAAATTAGGATTGGACCGCGCCTTAACCGCGGGGCGCAGTTAGTCACACTATTATTGTACAGGTGAAAGTTTGTGAGTGTGTGTGTGTGTGTTTACATGTTTGTTACTTCTTCACGCTTAAACGCTGGACTAATTTTGATGAAATTTGGTATGGAGGTAGATGAGGCGCTGGATTAACACATAGGATACTTTTAATCGTCATCATCCATCACGACCGCGGGTGAAACTGTGGGGTGCAACTAGTATGCTTATATAATAAATCGGCTTCAAGGGAAGATCAGCGCTGGTCGAACGACCAGCACAACTCTGAGTTGAGGCTGGTTTGCGATAAATACGTTTTTTTAAATAATAATTGTTACTTTATTTAAAATTATACTTGGTTGTTGCAAATCAACTATTCTGATTCTGAATAAAATAAGTCGTTTTACCTTTAAAATATTTGGAGAGTTGCTATGATAACAGTGATCTGTATATACGCTATTCATAGGGATCTTCATAAATCCACTTATTTCTGTGGTCCGGTGCCAAATTAGTGTACTTTATGATGATCTCATGACGCCGCCGAGATGAGAGGTCATATAGCTGTGTGATTTGTTAATTCAAAATTGTCGATAGTCAAAATAATGGCTAGTTGAAATGTGTTCTGTGTAAACGCAAGCTCAAAAAAGTCATAGCACTTTGTAACATAGTGACACGCGAGTTTCGTGAACTTTTTTACTATACAGTGTGTAATAAAAGGGTGTAGGAATACTAAAACCACACACGCAGACCCTTGAATTGCATACAATTGGGACCTAACTACTGCGTCACAAGAAGAAGTAAAACCAAGTAACCAGTAAGACTTCCGAGTTAAGAGCAACCAAAGTTGTCTAATACTCAAACAATCCCTGTACAAGTACAATTTGAAAAAGTTAATACCGACTTCCATTCTATTTAGTTATTGGAGTGTATCTCAAAAACTACTGGAACGAGTTCGAAGGATCACACGGTAAGCACCAACTTTCAAACAAAAAAAGAATTTTGAGAATCGGTTCACCCAGTCGAAAGTTATGAGGTAACAAACATAAAAAAAATTATATACAGTCGAATTGAGTACCTCCTCCTTTTTTTGGAAGTCGGTAGAAAATAGGAAGTCTATCGATTGATAAAAGTTTAATTAGCTCCATGGGCGTGGATCAAACGTTGGATTGTACAGGCATGAGATAATATAACCGTGGTATAGCCCTTTCGTATCGAAAGCATCAATGGGACGACCTGACATCATCCGTCCGGGCATTATTTCAACATTACCAATAGACAAAAATTGCAAAAGAAATCTCGTGGCCTTCAGAACAATAAAGTAATTTATTACATAACACTGAGCAAGTCACGCTACTCTGACGTGTTGTTCCGAACACGTTGCATTGACGTCACCGCTGCGCGGGCGCATCTCGCGTCATGTTTTTTGTTTTATTTCTATGGAACCATTATGAATGCGAAAGTAAGTGCGGATGTGTGTGTATTTGTTTTCTCTTCACATCGTATCAGCTGAACGGATTTTAATGGAATTTGGAATGGACTTTGCTGTGTCTCCTTAGGTTGTTTTATAAACTGGAAAAACTCATGCATTTTACGTGCTATATTCCTCTTCTAAGGATTACAAATAATATCACTAGATTTAGGTGTAGCTATTATTCGATTCTATGCCAGCTGATTCTGTTGTTCGATTCTAGTGTGTATGTGATTCTATTCGGTAATATATTCTTAGATTGTGCTGTTTTATTTGGTACTAGCTGCCGTGCGATTCTCTAATGATTCGTCGATGCGCCTGTCGACGAGCTCACCGATGTCAAATACTTTATGGGATATCGCCCTTGTACATACAGTTGTTTTTCCAACGTTTCTGGTCATCTCGTCATTTGTATCACGGATTTTGTCAAAGATGCAACGATGTTTGCTTAAGAGCTTAATGTCAGCTTCAGGCGCTGGAATCGATTGAGAAGAGAGCCAGGAAGCTCATAGGCAGTGAATCCCTTTGCAAATCTAAGCTGCAAAGTTTAGAACATCGTCGCAAAGTTGCTTGCCTTTCGGTTTTTTATCGGTTGCACTTCGGAGAGTGTGCATCGGAATTACACGATCTTATTCCCCCATCCCCATTTTATCACCGGACGAGCAGAGACACCTCAAGGCGTCACCGCTACATGGTTGAAGTTCCAGGGACTCGCACTAAGCGGTTTTCTGGCTCTTACATTGTGCGAACTGCCAAACTGTGGAACTTACTGCCGATGTCTCTGTTTCCTGATAAATATAATCTACGAGTCTTTAAGTCGAGAGTGAATCGGTATCTTCTAGGTAAGCGCGCTCCATCGTAGATCACAACTACGCTTAACATCAGGCGAGTTGTGGTCAAGCGCTAACCTATTGTACATAAAAAAAAAAAAAAAAAAAAAAAAAAAAAAAAAGAGCAAACAGAGAGAGAAGAGAAGAGCAGAGAATCGCACGGCTGATCCGTCAGTGATTTCGTTCGCGTTACCCTCTCGGTTTTTCTTTGGAACTAATAAAGTGACACTTTTGTCAGTCCCTGCTTTATTACAGCCACCTTTTTTGTATGTCAATCAACTTTTGATTGCAATTAATATACATAATAGCACTGCAGTGTTAATAAAAAAGTACCTTTATTTCAATACACCTCTTAAGTGACGTCATACACGAGAAAACGATTTTTCATTTATATGCTATACAATACAATACAAAAACTGTTCATTGGCAACAAATTAATTCTAATTAATTTAACAACTCAAACGAAAAGTACAAATGCCGCGGGCAAATGTATAGGTTCCACACCTAAAATACATTATTACGGTATTTTTATTCTTATAATATAGATAAATATGTGTTACTTTGCAAAATTTCATACACTTACTCCAGGTTTCGAACTGACAGACAAACGCCCAGAACGATTTTATTAAGTTCCTTGTAGTAGGTATCACGAAACCCTGAAAAATACATACAAAAGCATCCACAGAAATTCTCATCGTATTCTCCTAAGCATAGTACACAGTATACATGGCAGTTACTATAGCAGAACACTAATATAGAATTTGACTAGAAATGCATCGCTTCGCCGACGCACATAATGGATTTCTATTTATATTGCCCTTAATAGATTCCTTCTAACAACTGTGTCCTTTAAATAGTTTCCATATGAACGGAATCTTAAATAGGTAAATATGATTTCGTCTTGTAGGATACTACCACTGTGAATTATCAGGCAGTTGTATCTAAAGACATTAGGCATATACAACTAGAATCAGCCCTGCGATTCTGTAATGATTCGTCGATGCGCTGGTCGAAGAGCTCAACGATGTCAAATACTTTATGAGATATCGCCCTTGTACATAAGGCTGTTTTTTCAACGTTTCTTATCATCTCGTCATTTGTTTCATCTTGTCAAAGATGCAACGATGTTTGCTCTTAGAGAATCGCACATCGGAGTTGTAGCGTTAGTTGTATTAGCTACGGAAATACGAGAATTTCGTTATAAAACAAAAAATGCCGAGTTGAAAATTTTACGTAATAAAAATAGACTTGGACTGAAAGAAAACAGTGTATGTTTTAAATTACAAAAAATATTAAAATAATGTTACCTATTTTAAATCAAAAATAAAAATATTGTATCCACTTACTGACATAATTAGAGATAAGTCTTTCATGAGAGAAACCATTGGCTCCTCAACAACCAGCTCCTCCAACACAGTAACTCTAGTTCGGGAGCCTATGGATTCATTAAATTTGTGTAAAAATTTATATGTCAATAAAAGTATTTTGTATTTGTATTTTGTTTTTAAATAAATAAGTTTAAATGAGGGAATATTAGGAAGGGCATAGTTAGAAGAGGCTTGAAAGCCTTGAAAGACTTATCGTGGTGGGGAACACGGAAGGCAAAGATCCCACGGGCGATCCCCAACAAGCTACAAATTGAAAGATCCTTCCTCAATCGAGTTGTGCTCAGCTGTCAGAGACGCGATGGATAGGCACCGATGGAAGCAGATCACACGATCTCGGTGTACATCATCCACATCCACCGATGACCACAGTCCTCAGTCGTGAAACGCATACACAGAGAGAAATGAGGGAACTGTGTTAAAGACTTAATTTCACCCAATGACGAGCGAAGAGAAATATCAATGAAGTAATGATGATACCTGCTCGGCTATTATGGGGTTCATGGCCCTTGGTGAATGTCAGCCGCTTATCAGGTAGCCACGTGATCGATCTTGGGCTTGAGCTCAGTGAAGGTAGAATTGTGATGAAATCCACAACATGGTGATAAGATACTTTATGCGGTGTCCGACCGGCACACAAATTTTGAACTGTCTGGGAATCGAACCAGGAACCAGCGGCTCGGAAGGAATAGTTGCTACCAACTGCGCCAAGTGGCCCGACTACAATATTATAAAAACTTTTATTACGCGTACTGCAAATAAAATAATTTTTGTTTTTAATCATGAATCTTTCGCCATTGTCACGTTCCGACTCTGAAAATATTCACGTTTAGCATTAAACAAACGTAAATCATTTTTAATTATTTCCAAAACACATTATTTACACTCGTTAACTTTTTTTTAGACTCGGCCGTTGATTTTCTGTGCGTTGTTTTGTTTTGTATGAAGTGTTGTAGGAAAATTTGAGATTTTCTTAGTGTTGTACTATATTGTATGTGAACTAAGACGTCTCAGAGACATGACATTCAGGAATTAGATTTCTTTATCCGAATGTCATCAAACCATAAGTATAGTAGGTACATGTGCTTCTATTTGTTTAAATACTTATCCTAAACAAATATTGTGTTAAGTACCTATATAACAGTGAAAATGTTTCTATTAATTAGATACCAGTAGCTTGTAGGTACTTTTGTACCTTAATACCTTAATATGGTAGTTCACAGAATGTTTATGCAAGTACGAACTTTATATACTTATTATATATAATGAACTTATATATAAAGATTATTTATTTAATCACTCTCAACAGAAAGGGAATGAAATAAAATAACTTTAATAAAGTCTCACTTATCCTAATAGACGGCTTTGTTAGCTCAGTTGGTAGCCCATGCCTTCGAAGCGCGTGTCCCGGGTTTGATCCCCGGCAGGGTCAAACATTTGCGTATCAACGATGAACAAATAATGAGCAGTAATGTTTGTTTATGGTTTATTATATATAATTTATCAAAATCGATTGAGCCGTTGCGTAGTTACGAGTGGATATAGGAACAGACATACATAGTTTCAAGTAAAACACATAGCTCTCATTTCGGGCTTCAGCACAGTCGGGCAAAAATAAAGAGAGGCTTAAAGGCCATTACAATAGTTTCGTATTTATTTTTACAGAGCTCATTATAGATCTGTATCTGTGTCAAGTGTTCCTGTTTTGTAATCATTACGCTGTTAGTTTGTGTGACCACAGTGTATGCAAACTCAGTAGACGATATTGTACAAATTAAACTAAAAAAAAAACAGTTAAACGTAATATGATAACAATAACTTAAAAAGTACAATACAATACTTTAATATCAACTAGAAAATGGTATTCATTGCTCGGAATGCCTCGATGGCCTAGCGGCCATGGCGTCTGACACGGATTGCCAGAAGACGCGTGTTTGAATCCCGTCCGAGGATGTGTAATTCTTCGCTTTAAAACTACAAAATTGGTCTCTCTGAGCAGGTGTTAGTACTTTAAACATCATATAAATAATAAAAATACGATACCACATTCGACCGCATCACCTGACCTTTTAGTGGTACAGTGGGTCAAACACTAACCTATCAATTATAAAAAAAACAATGATTTCAAATTAGCACAACACTCTTGTCTCTTTGAGATTGGTCGATTCTTTATGCCGTGGTCCGTATTGCGATAATTTTGCTCACAGTGCTATCGTCTACCAAAGCTGGTCCGAGATAAATATCGCGATTTTGACAGCTCGTGGCATTGTAAGCGTGTTGTTAATTCGGACCAAAGTTGTAGCAATAACGAACCATTTGCGCGCGAAAAACAAAAATCATAAAAATATCGTGCATAGTGTGAAGGTTAACTATGTAGTGTGTGGATTAAAAAGAAATAATGGAATGGATGGACCGACTTTATAACTTTTACATCAAAAAGAAGGGACACCAGTAAATACATTGTAGAAATAAACAAACACTTTTGACAGAACGCTCACGACGATTATGGTGTAGAGCATGGTTCATGTAATCGTCAATATGGCGGCAGTTAAGACGTCATCGATGACGTACCGTGGGTCATCGTAATCACGCTCACGGTGAAAGGGACCGACTTTTATCGCGCTAATATCGATTATAGCCAATTAGGACCGCAGTATTAGTCATTCCTAAGTTGTTAGTTTTATTACTTGGGCTAGAGTAAGCATTGAAATATCGCACGGGCCTCTTCCCTGTTTGCGGCCCGAGCACGAACATTTTCTAAAGTGTAAAGTAATCGTATCGTTGACGTATTCAGTACAAACTATCATTTATCTAGTACAACTGTGGCACAGATAGCTCATAGTTTAAACTGAATACGTCAACGGTATGTTGGCAACACCGAGTAAAGTTGTTGCGGGCGGTAGACAGATGGCGTTGCTGAACGAAGGCATGGACCGAGTTTCCCATCTGTGATGACGGATCATCAGGGCCACCGCCGCGCCATGCCGCCACTTTTGCTCGAGCGACGGAACGCGCCACACCTTTGTGCTTGCCCTTTTCGGGTTTTCATTGAACTATTACTTGTAGCCCTAACTTTAAAGTAAAATATATTTGATCAAATGTTATACACGTTCTTGTGAAATATAAAGTATACATTATTTAGTCGTTTTAAGTAACCTCACTTTACTATGATTGTTAACATCAGAAGTGAGCATAGCTTTTCTCACGCCCCAAAAGTATTTAAATTAAAGGCCAATTATGGGAAAAAGACGCAATGGTAAGCGTAGGCACAAGGTAAAGCGCACTCGATCATCATCAAGCAGCAGTACGAGTTCCAGCAACAGTAGTGGTTCGAAGACACCCCCGCTGGCACCCCGAAAAAGGATAAAGGTATCTAAGGCAAACGATACCGGAACTGTGAGTACAAACAGTACAGTTTTGCATAATATGATCCCTGATTTCGACCCGCTAACTGATAATGTAATTTCGTGGTTAAACGTGATAGAATCATACGCATCCACTTTTTCATGGAGCGATAGCGTGATACGTTATCAAGCTTTAAATAAGCTCAAAGGTTTAGTTAAAATATGGTACGAGTCTTTACTGCGCAATGATCACATGTGGACAAATTGGTTATGGAAAGATTTGGTAAAATTGATAGTTTGTGCTTAAATTTTACGGAAAGTGATATAATATCGATAATATTAGGAAATATCGGCGATAGCAACATTACAGCGTCAGTAGAAGCTAGCAATTTCAAATCGTGTGACAGTTTAGCTGGATTTTTGCACAGCCGCGTTTACAAAGCAAAAATTAGCAAACAAACAGTTAATCTCAATAATACTCGTGACAATGTTAAGATTTCGTCTATTGCTCAAAGTTCAGCTCCACAAACTTCCACAGCATCGACGACAACCGGGTCTGTAGCTAGTCAATCAAATACAATTCAACGCAAACCGATATAATTTTTTAATTGCGGTGGTAATCACAAACGATGTACGGTAAAATGTGAGTTTTGTGGTAAAAGGGGCCATTCGGAAGGTGTATGCTATCAGAAAAAGAATTCAAAAATCGAAAAACCAGAACAGAAGGGCAGTCAGGAAACCAAACTAGTACATCTTTCTAATGCAAAAGTTAAGTTTTGCAAGAAGATAGAGATAAACGGTTTTGTTCGTGAAGCATTTATAGACGCTGGTATTAGCTGTTCTATAATAACATCCCATATGGTAGAACAATGTAAACTCCAAAGGATTCCCTTAAGTTCTCCAATTACAATACATGGATTTTCCAAAGATAACTCAAATATCGTTACAGAGCTAGTACGAGTAGGCATAAAATTAGACTCTGTAAATATAATCGATGTTGAAATGTTCATTTTTAATGAACTGTCGGGTGTGATATTTTAATAGGACGTAACGTAACTGAACGATCCGATTTAATGTATTCGCGAATTGGTGAAACGCTTACTTTTCAAACGGTAACACATTTTGAAGATTTCTGCAATAAACTTGTTGATCATAATTTTGAGTTTGATACGGATTCTCACCGCGACATGCTGATCAATCTTTTTAGCAACTATCAGCATAGCTTCAAACATAAAACAACTAGGAAATGTAGAGGGTCATGAAATAGTAACAAATTTGCATGACAACAAACCTGTGCAATGTAGGCCGTATAGGACGTCACATTATGATAGAAAAATTGTAAGAAGTATGGTTAACGAACTCTTAGAGAATGGTATTGTTCGTGAAAGTATATCCGAATATGCGAGCCCAGCTCTGCTTGTAGATAAAAAGAACGGAGAAAAACGATTGTGCATAGATGACCGCGCGTTAAACATAGCTACTACAAAGGACAAATACCCGATGCCACGCATCGAAGATTTGATAGACAGACTCCGGGACTGTAAGTTTTTTACGAGTTTAAATTTAAAAGGTGGGCACTATAAAATTAAAATGGCCGAGGAGTCCATTCATAAAACTGCTTTTATAACTGAGGACGGGCATGAATTTTTACGGGTTCCGTTTGGTTTAGCTAACGCCCCTTCATGCTTTCAAAAAATGATGGATAAGGTTATGGGAAACTTGAGTTTTGATCAGGTAATACTATATCTTGATGATATACTGATAATTAGTAAAACAGCCGAAGAAAACCTTCACCTTCTCGAAAAGGTGCTGGAAATCTTTAAGAAAAACGGTCTTACACTTAACCTAAAAAAAGTTCCATTTCTTAAAAACTGAAATAGAGTTCCTGGGTTATAGAGTAAATTCTGAGGGCTTAAAACCTTGTGAAAACAAAGTCAAAGCAGTTAAGGAATTTCCGGTTCCAAAAACAGGCCATTAACTCCGTCAATTTCTTGGCCTCATCAGTTATTTTCGCAAGTTCATAAAAACTGTGCTCTGCTTTCTAGTCCGCTAACTAAATTACTGAAAAAAAACCGTCCTTGGGTTTGGGGCCTAGCTGAAGAACATGCCTTCGCTGTTTTAAGAGGCACACTAACCTCAGACGATGTTTTGACATTATTCGATCCTACCCGAGAAAGCGTACTATACACCGATGCAAGCAGAGATGGGATTGCCGGTATTTTGATGCAGGTTACGGATAGTGGTGAAAAACCAATTCACTATTATAGTCGCCAGACTACCGACGATGAAAAGAAATACCATTCTTTTGAGCTCGAACTGTTAGCAATCGTGCAATCTTTAGAAAAAATTAGACACTACTTGTTGGGGGCTAATTTTCGCATAGTAACAGATTGTAGTGCGGTGCGTTACGCGTTAACAAAAAGGGACATTATACCCAGATTTTCGCGGTGGGTGTTACACACAAGAATTTTCCTATGACATCGTTCACAGAGAAGGTACTCGTATGCAACATGTGGACGCATTGAGTAGGAATCCTTCAGGTTCTGGTAAAAAGTCTGAAGCAGAAATTATTATGTCTATTACGGAGGCAGATTGGTTGCTCTCAGTTCAGCATCAAGATCCGAAAATAGTAACGATTAGACAAGCTTTGGAATCGGGTGAATAAAGTGATCACAAAGACATATTCAACAAATACGAACTTCTGGGTAATAACGTGTACCGACGTACAAGCCAAGGTCGTCGATGGGTAGTGCCTAAAAGGTGCATATGGCAAATACTCAAATATAACAACGACGACTTCGGCCATTTTTCCATTGATAAAACAGTAGAACGAATTGCTAGTCGATATTGGTTCCCTCGAATGAGACACATAGTTAAAAAGTATATCAAAAACTGTCTTAACTGTGTTTATTACAAAAACAAAGGTGGCTCACGGGAAGGTGAACTATATCCACTGCCCAAATACGCACAGCCATTCCACACGGTTCATTTGAATCACCTGGGTCCTTTTGTAGAAACCCAAAACCAAAATAAGTACTTGTTAGTTGCCGTAGATGCATTCACTAAATTCGTTTTTATATCAGCGGTAGCAAATACGGACAGCAGTAACGTAATTAACGAACTTGAAGGTATAGCTAAGATATTCGGTAACCCTCGTAGACTTAATACGGATGCCGGTTCTGCCTTTACTTCAAAAAGATTTAAAGAGTTTTGCAGTAGTAAGAATATTCGCCTGCATACGGTGGCCACAGGTATGCCACGATCTAACGGCCAAGTCGAAAAATTCAACCGAACAATTTTAGATGCGATGAAAACTATGGGTGCAGATTTGGATGAAGATAGTTGGGATAATTGTATTACGCCATTACAACAGGCAATTAATAGTACATATCACAAAACTATTAAAGCAGTCCCATGTGAGATTATGTTCGGATATAGACTACGTACGTATAAGGATAGCTTTGGACCAGATATTGAATACGATAATGAGCACAGCACGGATGTGACTAAGTTGCGTAAAAGTGCTATCGAAAATATAGAAAAAAGTGCGAAGGTTCAAAAAGAAAAATACGATCAATGTCACGCTAAAGCAAAGCTTTATAAAGAGGGAGATTTAGTGCTTATTAAGATACAAAGCCAAACAAATGACGGACGAAGTAAAAAGTTATTGCCTAAGTTCAAGGGTCCCTTTCAAATAACAAAATGCCTTGGGAAAGATAGATACCAAGTCAAAGACATGCGGGGTAGTGAAAGAAGTAGTAGAACCTATAATGGGGTAGCCGCTGCAGAAAATATTAAACCGTGGATAAATATTGATAACTGGAAGATTTATTGATGCACCACTTTAACAATTATAGAGAAAACTCGTGTTGGCAAGGTAATTAAATTTATTGTAATAAAAGTAACATTATTAATGTATACAAGTATCAGCCACTCCTAAGGTTCTATTCATCCGACTTATACTGAATAACCCAAAAAGATTGTATTGTTCCTCGCCAGAATCGTGGTGGTGAGCTGACGCAGTCCTTTCCTAAGACTAAAGGAAAGTGAACTGGACCAGGCACTACCTCGGATTAAGGGAGTGAGATTAAACAACAATTACAGTGTTTTTCTAAGTCTAAAGAAAAACGCTAATTTTGAGTGATCCAGTACATAAATCAAGATTGCAGAATAGTTTACAAAGGCTCCTAAGTCTAAAGGACCCTTGTTAAATGATCTGTAATGTTTTTATTAGTACGAGTAGTATGATTCGGATTCGGTAAAGTCGTGAATGGGAATTCGGGTTGCGGAAGTGAAAATTCCTATGTCAAAAGGAATAAGAAGGAAAACCCGCAACTCGAGCCCCTGTTTGCGAAGCTTGTGATCATGATAGACCGAGCTATACTTTGTTATTTGTTTGACAAACCATTAAAACGGAGCATGTTTTTTCAGATGTTCGTGCTTCTTAGTTGAGAGTGATGATGACACCTGTCTTCATGGCGTGCCTGAGGACATGCACGACGCAGGAGGGCCGTGTTGGCAACACCGAGTAAAGTTGTTGCGGGCGGTAGACAGATGGCGTTGCTGAACGAAGGCATGGACCGAGTTTCCCATCTGTGATGACGGATCATCAGGGCCACCGCCGCGCCATGCCGCCACTTTTGCTCGAGCGACGGAACGCGCCACACCTTTGTGCTTGCCCTTTTCGGGTTTTCATTGAACTATTACTTGTAGCCCTAACTTTAAAGTAAAATATATTTGATCAAATGTTATACACGTTCTTGTGAAATATAAAGTATACATTATTTAGTCGTTTTAAGTAACCTCACTTTACTATGATTGTTAACAGGTACGATAACGTTACACTTAAGCAAATGTTCGTGCTCGGTCCATTGTTCTACAATGGTACCGGAGCATTTGGTCTTACGACGTAAGAGTAATGTTTGCTAGTAGGTATATGCCATATATTTATACTAGGTTGGAATTTGTTCCGAAAATCACGATTTAAACTATGTTACTTACTAAACTCTAAACTCGGTTAAGTTAAAGCTAAACAGGTTAAACGTAAATCATACGAATTGACATCCATATTGCCTATAATCGCCCACACAGCTTGGCGTCAGGTAATAATTAGGGCTGTCCAAGTAAACATATCAACGCTTTACGTCTAATATATATTACGCCCCAACTTGCCTTAGTTTGTTTAACTACGTAAGCTTTCCTTATTGCTTACATAGTATGACGTAGATTAGCATAGCAAGCATTGTCATCATGTAGTAATATATACATAGGTTTGCGTGAGTGGAATCGAATTACTTCTAAGGTAAGAAGTTTTACGTAGAGGTAACTGAAAGTTTCTATGAACTTGGTGCTTAAATTAAAACTTTTTCTTGGAGTAAGTTTCTCTTGGAGGCCTATTATCATACTGGTGTGCTGGTAATATTTATTTTCTACCGACTTCCAAAAAAAGGAGGAGATACTCAATTCGACTGTATTTTCTACCGACTTCCAAAAAAATGGAGGTACTCAATTCGACTGTATTTTTTAATGTTTGTTACCTCATAACTTTCGATAAGGTGAACCTTTTTTTGTTTGAAAGCTGGTGCATCTGGTGCAATTTCATCAAATTCGGTCTAGTAGTTTTTCAGTTACACACCAATAACTGAATAGAATTGAAGTCGTATTAAATTTTTCAAATTGTAATCCTAGCTATGTTAGTCGGTATAACAGCTGATTATCTTTCCCATATTGGTAAATTTTTGGCGTTTGTTTTGTAGTTGGTCACCTAACCCTCTGACCGCCTACACCTTGAGAATGTTTGTTGGTGCTTCATTCACCATCAATCGTCAAATAGAAACAGATGTGCAGCTGCAACTCTCTATTTGTCATTGAACCAGTACTCACGCGGGTCCAGAATTTTTTATGCTTGGTTTTTCTGGAAATAGTGGCAACTGATTAATTATAATTTTTACGATATCCTTGTATATGAACCAGTTCATTTCATAAGCAAGACTCTGTATAATAATTCCTATTTATAATGTTTAAAATGAAAAATATTACTCTGGCTGTAGTAGTCCAGTAAAAATCACAAATGCAAGTGTGTTTGCGCATACTTTTTAAAACAGTGAGTCACAGTATACCATCACACTAATGTTATCTTACTTAAATTATATAAAAAAATTAAATGGATCGAGCTTTGTAAATCAGTCACACCAGAACGGCTGAACGGATTTGCATGAAATTTGGTATGCAGATAGATGATGTGCTGAAATAACTACCACTATCGTAGTTAAAACCGCGGGGATGCAGCTGGAATTATAAATGTGAAAGTTCGTGAATAAGTGAGTGAGTGTGCACGTTTGTTAGTCCTTCACTCTGAAACGGTTCAACGGATTTGGATAAAAAAATGTTTATCCTAGCTTGTACCTAGGATAAACACATATGCTATTTTGTATTTATATTCGGTAGCTTCTGATTGTGTTAACCCCATTTCACGTGGACCAAATCTCGAGTAATAATACTAATACACTATAAACATATTCCGCCTTATTATAAAACGTGCACTAAAGATAGCCCCAAGTTTAAACCAAGGTTTAAGGGTATTTCCTATGTGAAATTTGCTTAAACCATGGTTTAAAGTCAGTCCACGTGTCTTAATAAGGCGGATTGTGTTTATGCCTAGCCACTTTCAGTATGACACGTCATATCTACTAGGTATACCTACATGTCGAAGGTAAACCTACTGCATGTTTACTAACTGTGGCACAGATTCGTTAGGGCTGTCATTCATTCCGGTTATTTTTGTAGTGATGAGCCTCTCTCCGTGTTCTAATTAATAAGAGAATAAAGCAGCTTTGACGCAGCACTAGAAAACGGCTTCAGTTTTTGTAAATATTGCTTTGAAAGAATACTCGTAGGTTGTCTGAATTATACACTGATTGTAGATTCGAACTTGAATAAAGATATAACCCTTCCTATACCGTGATAATTAAAACAAAAGAATTATGAATGAAACACACGTACATTTACGTCAATGGTACGCAAAGGGTTAAACTGCTCGTTATATTATGATGAACAATAAGCGCAGTGCAATGCCGAGACTCTACAGTTCTTAGTTCTGGGTGGCGGTGTAACTGTCATGGGCATGAATGATTAAAGAAATAAAAAAAAGAATTGAACAGTAGGTCGCGACTTGGTCTTATTATCTGGCTTGCCAGAGGAAGCCAATATTCTCTACAATCTTGGCTTTTATAAATATCTTAATCAATTTAGTAAACGCTTTACCGTCATGTTAGATTTACTGCTGGTCTCGAAGTCTCAGGTTCGAACCCCAGCCGGAGGAAATACTTGTGCGGTTACTGTTCCCGTATGAATTGGACTATCCTCCGAAATAGATGTCGTAAATACCGACTATAGGGTAAGACGGCATATATATAATAATAATAATATAATAATAATATTCATTTAATTCAAAAAAGGGGTTCACTGTTATACGAGTATAAAGCATAATCACAAAAGCATGCAAAGTAAAAATAACATATTAATTATTTAATTATTCAGTGAAAACAGTTCCATATTTGGTCATTTGTACCAAAAATCTTATAACACAAGCCCTCTATCTAGTATATATGATAGCTGTTGTTTTAGTATGAAACCAAGACTATGCTTTGTGGTTTTGATGTCTTCAGGAATGTAAAGGAGTAAAATTGTATTTTAAGTATAACGTGTCTTGAACGTTTGCGGTGTAATGATAAGTAGAATAAAGAATAAGATAGTAGTGAATTTGAATGAGAGAGCGCTCAAAGTGAAGTTTGCCTGACTAGTCCTTCTTAACTGTTCAATTAGGTGCATGGGTGTTGTTCAAGCAAAACTCTAATGCGGGCAAAACGTGGATGGTGATTCTTTTTAACTGAGCGCTTTCGTGTATTAACGTCAAGCCGTTGGGATGTTGATAATTGTCTTAAAAACAACAGTCGTTAGGCCATGTCAGAGACTTCCGTGCTGTCTGAAGACTCTGACAACACTAAAGGCCTATCCATTAATTTACCGTAACTGGACTCGCGTGGTTCATTCTAGCTTATACTGAACTTAACCTGAGTGTAAGACGTGTGTATCGACAGCGGGGCCGTATAATGATTGTGACTGGTGTGGGGTTTCTTTTACTGATGACCCGTGATTCTGGAATCCAAAGGAGCTAAAATTACAATAATGTTGCTCTGCGGTCAATGTTTATGTATATACACGTATGACGTAATTATTATACCAAGTAATGATGTATTTTTGTTTATTTACAGGTACGTACCACTAATGTGCTTGGATCTAGACATGGTATACGGTAAGTCATAGTGTGAACCCATCGGCATCAGGATATACTTCGATTAGTTTGAAAAAACACTTACTCTGGGCAGAATCCCTCATGTGAGATGATAACCAACGTGATAACCCTCATCAGACTTTAGACTTAGAATTCTTCATTATGTGGACTTCGGAACTGAAGTATAAGAAACCCTTCCGGGTCGGGAAGGGCGCTTCTGGACGAAGCCGAAACAATTGTCTATCGTGATATCGACAACGCGTAAGCCTCACTGTAATCCGGTTTGATCATTATACAAAATTGTAAGAAACCCATTGGTATTACTAGCTTTGTTTAATGTGTGTGGCGAGTTCTCAGTGAGCACTTGCCTATCTGTGAATAATTTACCTACTCATTGAATTGATCGTACTTATTCTGCTGACTCAGCGGGCCTAAATGAGTGTTATTCTTCCATAGAGAACGCACCACTGGCCCCAGTCTTGCGCATAGTTTCTCTCCGCTCATTTGCGAGTTAATGTCAGCTCTTGCAGGCCAGCGTTGACCACCTCACCCCGTCTATCCCTGGGGCGATAACTGGTCGTCGAATGTTAAAGTGTTGATTGACTCAGAGAAGCTCCTTTTACGACTCAACCCTCTCCACGGAGTATCCAACCAGCCCTCTACTATTCCGTCTTGCTAGGTCACTCAGCTATTAGTTATAGCATAAGTCTCTACAAGTAGTTGCGGTTCGACCACGAGCTTTTTTGATTTTTGATGCTCTCACGAGATATTTAGCTTCTATCTGTGAAATAATCATTATCTTAATCCGTCCGAATCAGCAAGACTCCGGTTCATTCATAAATCTTTTGTTATAGCGTAAACCTGATGCGGACAGATTAATGTGCCAGAATCTAGATCTCATATCCTTACATCCCTACGATTTGTTACAATCAAATAGGTACATAATGTTTCTTTT
Source organism: Selenia dentaria (assembly GCA_917880725.1). Lineage (NCBI taxonomy): Eukaryota > Metazoa > Arthropoda > Insecta > Lepidoptera > Geometridae > Selenia > Selenia dentaria. The sequence goes on along the minus strand of OU862882.1, from coordinate 6,346,869 downwards.
TATAAAACGGTAATCGCCTGAATAAATCAACACTAAACCGTTTGATGGCGTAAAGTTAGATTCATGTAGCTGCGCGCCCTAGATACATGGAATCCTTGCAAAGGTCACGCAAGTCTTTTCGCCTTGACATATCACACGCTTCGTTAGCTGTTCTTTCCAGACGTTAACAATATAATCATCATTTGGCGCAGGTAATAAGAAACACGCCATTTCCCTTGGCCATTGCGTCATGGGGTGGCCATTCCACATTGTGGCAAAATTTGGGTCACTGGCGCATTGTGTGCCGCGTTATGGGGAGCTACACGGGTTTTGTACGAAGGTTTATTTTGATGGGGTTTTGACAAAAGCAGGGACGTATTTGTTCTTTGATGGTTTCCGTTTTGTTAGTTCGTTTAGTTAAAGGTACGTTATATAAAGGTCTTGTTAAGGTGAATGCTCTCAGATTTAGCGGGACCTCCAAGATTTTTTAGTTTTTTTTTTGTATTTTGGGTAATTTTCAACTCTTCGAATTCGAAGTTAAATAACGTAGATCATTGAGTAGAGTTTTCCATGAAAATAACCGTATTGGTAATAATTGTAGCTAGCGACTGTTAGACGGCTATATGAAAACATATAAAAATAACTTTAGTCTATATAGTATCAATCACATACATATTACAGCAAACCCAATATATTGGTGAAATTATCTTAATGATCATGAAGCAGAATTGCTTGCAAATTAACTGAATTACAATTACTTTAAATGGCTTTACTACAGTTAAACTGAGAACGTATTATCCCTCCCTAACACGTTCGATCAAAGATACTCGTACTTTGATCGTTTTTAAAATGACAAATACAACTTATGCAGGATCCCAATAATCTATCTATCCACGGTTTTCCTTACTACCGATAGAAATTTGACATAACTTCCATACAAATAGTGTCAAATATCTAACTCTAGTAAGGTAAACCGGCGATAGATAGATTATTGGGACCGGCCGTTAATGACCTGTAGAGACTAGATAGTCTTAGGTTACTTCATTTCTCAAAATAGATCAATATTTGAGACGATAAAATTTTACTAGTTATGTTATTAGGTAGACGGTACAAGCATGAGACCTCTGTCTCGAGTGACGTTGCGCTGCGCGAACTGCGCCCGTAATCCTGAGACATTTAAGGATATGCCACACTGAATGCGATCTGCGGTCAGCAACATTGTCGGTCAGGCAATCGGTCAGCGGGCAAAGCAAGGCAATTAGTCAGCCTACCTGCCCGTACGCGTCCTTGCGTTCCTTCCGTTCTTTCCGCGTGCCGCACGGTCAGATCGCATATATACACCCTATTTGTATAATTACCAAAAAAAAAATGGGTGGTACAAAAGTGTTAATACATTGTAGATATGTAGTCAAAATTTTTTATTACTTCACAGTGAAATAATTATTAATTGTTAAAGTTTTCGAAAATTCCATCTAAAAGTATGGACACCATCTTAACAAAAATACTACATGCCTATGTACAACTTATTAATGAAAACACATGATTCGCGTCAGTGAAAAAATATCTCTCTTACTCTTTCTTACACCGAGCGTTCGGTGTGAAAGAGATTGTCGATTTTCGGCTTTCGTTCGTTCGTTTTCGGAAGAAACAAAGGCCGCGCGGTGGCAGGGCGGAGGTTGCGGGGTTGGTCCGGTGGCCAGGTCTAACGAGCTAGGACGCGAGTTTGCCGAATGTTACGATTATGAATGATACATTTCTATGTAGGGGTGTTATGTTTCATGCATAAACCGCGCGCATGTAGTATATCTTAATGAATAGTGGAAATACCTAGAATAAAATTTGTAGGTGTGAATCAATCTAGACGTTTGACCAAATATTGATGATTATGTGGGATTTTTTTTAAAGTACTTTTAAATATTCTTCCCATGTATGTATTATAGTAGATCCAACCGTTTATCCTCTTTTTGACAGCACCAATAGAACGTAACATGACGATGTTACGCAAAAGTTAACTTATAAATGCGAGGTTTTAAAAATATGACAACTGCTTAAATTTGCTCCTTGATCCCGTATAATAATCATCTTTCACAAAATGAGTCCATAAGTGCAGTAGTTTTTTTATAAATTCCATAAAATAACAAACGTTTTTAAAAAATTACGTTCTATGGCTATCAACATAGTGATGTTACGAAGTTACGATTGAGATATCGATATTGTTTATGAACTATTTTTACACGGGTGTTTTCCGTTCTCGGCACATAATATCGGATTTATTTTTATGTAAAACCGTTATATTGATGCGCCTCAGGAAAACATACAGCATTATTTGAAGACGTGTTTATCTCCTGGTGTATATCCAAAAAAGAACAAGGTTATGATGACTATGATGATTACAAGTACAAGTCATACTTGACGAAGCTGTTACCGGTTAAATCTGGGATGGCCAGCGAGCAACACGGAAGGGAGTAGGCATACACAGCGTTTCCCCTCTGTCAAAGTACAAGTCCGCATGGACCATGGAGTTTGATAATATACTGTGGGGTGAGGGCGGGGCTAGATTTGTGAATGGTGCTTTATTTTTTATGTGTTAGTGATTTGGTTGTGTGAGTATGATCGGCAATGGATCGGTACAGGTATGTTTTGTATGTAATAGTGCGGCTTTGCGCTAGTGTGCAACTTCCCCTCCCGCAAGAAATGACAGAAAGATTTGAACAATATTTTTTAGCTAAGGCTACTCCCTTCCGTGTTGCTCGCTGGGGATGGCAGACATTAAAGTCTGCCGTTTGGTACCAGAAAATAGTAAAGTTTGAGCAACCCCAATTCCAATTTAAGCAAACGAAATCTAATCTTTTATTTTTATTTATTTATTAATCAAAATCAGATTCATCGTTGCTGTCACTCGAGCTATTGCCGACATTTATAATTAATTGTTGACTCATATAATCTATCGCCACGTGTTTATCCCAATCTGCCATTATAGTTTCTTGTGTTTTTTGAATTACATTTTGCCAGCTTTCCGCAGTTACTTTCACACATGCATTTTTTAATAAATTTACCATTTTGTTTGCCGTGAATGGGGGTTTTGTGTTATTTCTAGCAGCGTGTCCTTTAACTTGAGCCCATATTAATTCAATGGCATTGTATTGACAATGATAGGGTGGAAGTCTAAGAACCCAATGACCATGTTCTGCAGCTATTTCGTCGATCACATATCGTTTTGGGAAGTGTTTTTTTGTTCGTAATATATTTAGTAATTGTACTTTTAGTAAGGAGTTATCAACATTTTCACCATGTCGTTGAAGCCAGTCAATGATTACTTGTTTTTTGTCGGCCTGGGTCGGCATTTTATCAATTTGGCGTGAGTGATAGGATGCGTTATCCATAATAATAACTGACGGTTCTTCCAATGATTGTACCATTTCCTTAAACCAACTTTCGTAAACCTCAGAATTCATTTCTTCGTGGTACTCAACTGTTTTTTTGGATTTAAAGGCCAACAAAGCATCTGGCATGAATCCTTTCACAGACCCTGCATGGCAAATGATTAGACGTTCTCCTTTTCCCATCGGTACTGAGGTAGTGGAAGCAGCGGTGTCATCAGTCCAGCTCTTAGACACTGTGTGGTTCGCATTCAGCCAAGTTTCGTCAGTGAAAACAACATTTGACCAATCTGTAATTTTTTTGGCTTCGCTCAAAAATTCGCAACGAGCAAAAGCTACGTCGCGACGCTCCATCAATATTTTGCGTTTGTCCGATTTTTTATAAGTAAATCCAATTTCATTCAAGACCTTTACCAATGACGATTTTTGACCTCGGAACAAATCACATTCACGCAAAGAAGCAACAAGTTTTTTAAGTGTTGGAACTTCTTTACGTAAGTAATAGTTATATATATGACGGCGTATAGCGTCTGCGTCAAAGTTGTCAACCGAAGTCACACGACGTGGTTGGCGTTTTTTCTTCGGCGTACGAAGCTTATTCTCCTGCATGCCGCTTGTTCCGTAGGCTTCGGTAGTAATTTTTGTAATCGTAGATGCACTAATACCTAACGCGGCCGCAACGCGCTCTCTCACTTGCGACAATGGTAAAAGCGGGCCGCCATTTTGATACTCTGCTTCAAAGTAATTACGAAGCTTGATCACCATTTCTCTCGTCTGTCCTTTCAGCACTGATCCTTTCGGCATTTTATAGTTCCAATATAAAACTCAGCAAATAATTACTAGCACGGGCGTCTTGTTGCGAGTGACAGTGACAAATACAAAACGGCGGTGGACCATTGAGTTTTACTACCTTGATAAAATACTACTGCTTACCCATAGACAAAAAAATTGGCAGTCATAGGAATTGCCGATAGAAGTGAAAACTTATAACTCAGAATTTGATAGTTTACCTTGGAAACTACACGGGTGTAACCGGACGGCGTGGCCTCGCCATCTGGGCATGGCCATCTAGAAATGCGTCAGCATTTCCCATTGGCTGATGCGTTTCTAGATGGCCATGCCATGACGGCCTGTCCACGCCCTTTCAACATTCCCCATTGGCTGACGTATTTCTAGATGGCCAATAGCCATGGTCATGGCGCCATTCCTAGGACTATTCTCTTTCCGCACAGACTCGATAGAAAAATGAATCGAAATCGTGTCCACTATAATCACTTGGTCACAACACTTTAACTGACAAATTAGATCTGTCAAAAAGAGGATAAACGGTTGGATCTACTATAAGTACCAGCAGCATATAGTGCTGTTTTTTTTGTTAATTATACAAATTAGGTGTATACAAAATATATAGAGACCGACAATGTTGTTCATACATAATGCGGGTTGCGTTCAATTTGACCTGACCGCAGACTGCATCCTGTGTGGCAAATCCTTTAGTTGTCAAGTGTCATGTGCCTGCAATTTCGCTGGCACACCCATACCTTTCAAATCAGAACACGGTATTGCGAACATTACATCTTCACGGTAGAAATAGGTAAGGTGGTAATACTTCCGCGGACGAACTCATTCACAAAGCGTTATACTGCACTAAAATAGTTAGGATTATTCCTAACTATTCACTTATTCTATTCTTTGTACGCTCCGCTTAAGAACAATAAATTCTTAGACCTTAATCTTAACGAGTGTCAGCTCCTAACACAGATTTCACTTCACTTACATACGACGGCTATTTATACGGTGTCTTCGGCTTGGGGTAACGCGGGTAACGACTAATTAGTTACGAGGGGGTTAAGTAGTCATATTGCCGAGGGTAAAGCGGTTAGACTTAATAAACCTTCAGTTAGTAGTAAGTTGAATCGTGTGTTGTGTTACGTGTAAAAATTTACCAGATTGCGTTAATAGTTGTGTTAAATAGTTTTTATACCATTCCCCCTTTAAAAAGCTTATTTTATTCACTGAAAACAGTACTCCAGTAACTCCTTACGCAAAGAATACTCGACATACAAACTCTTTGTGCAAAAAACTCCTCGAAATTTGATTGATTGATATTTACGACAAGGCGTTTAGCATTAGAATAAAAAGTAAAAACTGTACCTATTGTGTTCTTTGCTGCCATTACAGAAAAAATAATATATAAAATAAGAAAATTAGTCCTAGGTTTAGTAATTGTTCCAATTTTAATGTGCATTTAAATTAATTTAACCTTCCTTTTTTCGTCATTAAATGTCTATTTTCGCTTAAGTCATTTCTTTTCCTCGTAGTAGGTATAAGTATACTATGTAACTCTTGAATAAAATGGATTTATATCGATGGCTATGAATTACTCGCATCGCTCAGGATTCACTCGTGCAGCTTTATTTACTCGTGACTCATGTATAACCCTCGCTTTAAATACGTCCTTTATTCACTTATTGCATATTATACTATGTTCCACAAAGTTATCAAAGGGTTTTTCTTGACGATGACTTTTTACTGGTTGAAAAGTAAATGTGTACAAGGAGATTATACTATAGGGGTTTGAAATTGGACGCTTTTGCTTCTATATTATTTATAAATAAGCACTTGAAATCTACTCTCAACTCTTAACGCGTTTCTCACCTCACCTACTAATGTTGGATTTCCACACTTCTAATGCGGTAAGGGTTAACGCGTCGACTAATTTGTTAGTCGGGGTTGAACTATTCATATTTCGGAGTAGAAACTGCTGAGACATAAACCTGCAGTTAGGCGTCGTTTAATTTAGTTGACTTGTTTTATGTATATGACATATCCCAGGCTTCTATCAAGATTTTTATGTAATGTTATAGTAGGTACCTACTTTTGTTATTGAACCTAGTTTATAAACACAATAGAAATAACTGTACTACAGCCTATACATTTATCTTGACATTTATTAAGGTAGTTCTAGACTACCATAAGTCCTTGGTTTTTTAAATTAAACAATGATAGCAATTCGCTTGTCCAGAACACCAAACCATACTAACGGGAAATAAAATCCAATTTTTAGTCGATTATGGTGGTTATTCATACTAAAGTCCAAATTCGAATATCGCTTGCGAGTGTCAGTCCTTAAATTGTGGGTATTTCTAGCGTACATTTAGTCATGTAAATTCATTCTTATAAAGTGGTGTAAAAATACCCACAATTAAATAATCTTAATTTTGGAATTGTGATTCTTTGTGCTATACAAATGTGGGGTATAAACAAACTCAATGCCAGAATTTTAATCAACAACAGTTTTAAACCCTGCACGGTAATGGATTGCGCTCGCGACCCTGAGATATAAGTTGTTAAATATATTGCCCTGTAATTAGGTACACTTATGAGTACTGAGGATCAGACAGTCACTTTTTTTCCTGTCTTGATCTTTCAGTGAACTAACCATATCAATCAAGCAAGGTCAGTTTCTTCCTGACTATAGTAGCTAAGTACTATCTTCAACATTAGAAACCTGAAACCTAACACCTTATGATGGGTTCTAAAAAAACTGGTGAGCGTCCAGATTTTATGGTAATTAAACCAAGCAGATTACATATTTCAAACGGTAGCAATATCAAGTAAGCTAGCAATTGAAAATCAACTGAAAAAATAAGGTATAATAAATGTTTCTATAGCGTAACATGTAAACAAAATATCGTAGGCAAGAGATTACACTATAAGATAATTGGTAAATTTTTAGCAAATATTAGAATATTTACCCATTGTTTAGTTTTCATTAAATCTCGATATTAACAGTACAAACTTCTGCCAATACCATTGTTTGAAAGTGTTTGTATAATCCGAATGCACATCAACGAATCGTTGAATCTGCCAAATATTTGATCAACTGTTCCACTATTGTGTACCAATGTTGAGCTGTGCAACACCCCGGTTACGTCAGCCTTTGTATTTATACGTATGTTGTATATTTGTATTGTTTTATGCGAAAATCTTTTCGCCTATGGTAGTTTAATGCATGTGATATGCAATCGAACATTGTATAGCCTTAGGCCAATGATATAGGTAATTTAAACGAGGGGCAAGTGGAGCGTATTTTTATATTAAGTATTATAAATTTCACACTCAAAACATTTTCGATCTATAGATCTAGAACAAATTAAATGCCTTCAGTCTTTTCAGTTTTGTTTGAAGTCGCGCTTTTGTATTCTGGCAATAAGTTTAGTTTATATATACTCGTATGTTCCTCCATCTCACCTTCATCAGATTTAAATTAAGTTTCAGTCACCTCTATGGGTATTTCAGTCTCATTGTCTCTGTAGTATCATTTACTTCAGAGCCTTTCAAACGTTGATGTACTAATGTTGCATGCGCAGTATTGCATATGATGGCTATAATCAAGTAATTTCAACATTTATTACTAGCAAACATTGCCATTTTCTCATAGAAACAATGTAACAAGAAATATTCTTTTATTTTACTTTATCGCTCCGGAACCTCCGTAGAACCCCCCTAAATCTGTTAAATTTCCATTGTTTTGCTCGCGCAGGATTTTAATTAAAAACATAATCCGCCGAGTTCATATCGGAGTTTTATCCCTTGGCGTAAATTAATGTTAATAAACAAAACAGTTTCGCAGTTTCATTTGAGTTTTGTAAACACATCCCGCGGGAGCGTTACGTGCTCATAACTAATTTAATTTTTAATTTTTATCACCCCCGAAAATGATCTTACAAAAACATGAGCAGTATAATGTTAAATAAAAATGCCAGCATAAATTAACTTCGTATTTATTTATTACGGTGAGGTTAAATACGTATAAAATATATAAAGGGATGTTAAAAACCGTTGTGGGATGAGGTTGTGTGTCATATACGTTTGTTGTGATGGTAGCTCAAGTGTAGTCAAGGTTAGGGAGCTATCAGGGACGGTTCGATTCCGATACGATAAAGGAGAGTGTTAAAAGCTCGTCGTGCATGTGAATGAAGGCGATAAAATCATCGGATTACCACGGTCTTGAGCTGTCTGACCTGAGAATTAAACGTATGTAAGACAAGTTGCAAGGCGCTTTTGATACCCGCATGTTTAGTCTAGACTCACAATATTGAAAACCTGTTACTTTCTCCTCTCCTTGAAAGTGTCGCCATTTTAAATCTGGAGTGCTGTAATCGACCATTAAGTTTAATAGTGATCAAACCCTATCCTACCAATATTCTAAACATTTAATACTCTAAAAATCGCAGTTTTCGGATATTTACTGAAAGTTGTATAAAAAGAAGCCTAGAAATTGAACCAAAAAATGTTTGTCCTTTGTTATTAAATCTGGAACTTGATTAATATTTTGAAACAACTATCTAATTAGTAACCTTTATCTCCAGAAGGCTGTCAGACACGGAACTAAAAGACGCTGTTGTATGGTATGTAAGTACCATTACGTATGTGTCCATAGTGAAAACAGTAGTTAATGTTCGGCACTACTTAATATACGAAACACGAAATTTTTTATGGACCATTCTTAGTCCTGCAGGTCACCAACACTAATCGGTAGCATCCTATACCACTGCCGGACTATTGATTTTTATAAAGACTGGTTTGGAGTCGAATTGACCTGATTTAATTAAAGACTCCAGCACATTGAACGCGGGAGATGCGCGGTGCGTTCCATCGGCGGGTCCGCGCGTGTTGTATTACATCGAAGTGTATCAAACCGGGCACATCAAATACGGCGGCATTGGCAGGCCCGTGCTTTTATTTGATGTGCCATGTTTCGATACATTACAGTGTAGGTACTTACATACACGGGCCCGTTGACGGAACCTATCGTGGACGTTCCACGTTTGGTGAGCTGAAGCCTTCAATGTGCCTTAGTTTGATTGTATCTGATAAAGCCGTCCTGCGACCTTTCATTACTTCATTTGTCTACCAATAGCATCTAAGTGAATGACGTAGGTACCCTGTGTGGCGGTTTACATTCTCCACTCTTAAACATTACGACCTGTCGGTCCTGCATCTCTATCCCTTTAACTAAGCTTTTATCAGATTAGAGGATTCTATTCATCAAACAAGTACAGCAGCTTAGGCTAATAAATTAGTGCGACTCGTCTAAATATTGCCACAACAAGCATGAGGTGCCTTATTAGGCTGTAAACCGTCCGTATCTTCAAAGCAAATCGTAACTTACGTGAAATCCGATTGTAATATCGTAATAAATTATATTCCCACCGATTGTGAGGCCTCGACTTGACATCGCCTTATTTTGTATAGCACTTCCTTTGTTCAACTTCGCCTGGACACGCGATCCTCGTATTAAGTAATGTGTCAATAACTTAGAATAGAATTGTGGGATCGGAGCTAGTCATCATTTTGAATGAGGTGTTTTTAAAATGCAAATTGTGATATTGAGTACTGTTGTCGTTGTGTTGTTGTTGCTTGTTGTGTTAGTGATCTTGTCTTCCAAGCCCGGGGTCTCTGATTCAATCCCCGGTTGGAGTAAATATCTGTGCGATGAGCAGAAGCTTTTGTTGTCTTGAATGTTGTGATGTGGTTATTGTGTTTGTATAAGGGTGTAAAAAATATATCATTTATTTTGAAGTATATAACACAGAGTAAGAACATGTAGACTTGGACATGTTTTATAAGGAAGAACAGAGGAGAAAGAGGAAGAAATATACTACTACTCGTACTAATGAGGTTTTGTAAGGCAATTAATTCCTGACAAATGCTTGCGAGGTCGACCCATATTTATGTAAGACTAGCTACGCCCCGCAGTTATGATGGCGTTACGATGGTGATACATGATGATGATGAAAAGTATCGAATGTATTTTAATCCAGCGTCTCATCTAGCTCTATATCAAGTTTAATCTAAATTATATATAATATATACACTCACAAACTATCGCCTTGATGATATTACTGTGATTACTTTTCACATTTTCCGGGATTTAGAAGTACTCTATGTGTTATTCGAGTATTGAAAGTATTTATGTACCAAGATTCATCAAAATTGTGAGTGTTTAAAGCATATTACACATACACGCACGAAAACGTTTGTATATACACACAATCACAGGCTTTCGTATTTATTACATTAGGTTACATCCAATCCTTACTTTTCAAACTACCCTCCAAATTATCTTTGCACAAATAGCAACCAGCTCCTACACTACCCAGATGGTTTTTACGCCTATGTCGTGATATCAAAATGCTTTTTGCAGCCACATTTTGCGTTCTGGCATCCAATGGTTTTTGTGCACTATTAATCATAGGTCGATTAGCGAAGATTTTTGATTGAGATAAATATGAATCTTGTTGGTACTTTAGTCGTTTCATATTTATATAAGAGATGCTAGATGTCTGCCCGAGCTGCTTTTTAGACATAATGGTAGTGATTTTCTTAAGACACTACATGCATAGATCAAGATTATGAAGGTTTTAAATGACTATCCATAACTTAAAATGAGTTCATTAAAAACTGCCGTTTATATGTATATTACAGTGTAAAATAATTAACAGCTTAATTTTTTTATACTTGTCTGTGGCTAGTGAAACAGTTTCTTTGAAAAATGGTTCATCTTTCAGAAAAATGGTAAAAGTTTATGCAAAAAAATATAATATAATTAACTAAAAACAAGAAAAAAACTAGAGAAATAATTAGCTCGTATATTAAAGCGCAAAGGGTAAGAGACTGAGAGGAAGGAGTCCAATGCGCTGAACAGATGAGATCCGCACTACCCTCAACTTAAATGTCACTGAAGCGTTTCGTGCAGCTGGAAGCCGGAACAGATGGAGAATCATCGTACGGGAGAGGCAAATGCCATGATGGGTCACGACCCCCAGCATTGGGGAATCGACGCAAGGAGGAGAATATTAAAGCGCATTACATCTGCCATTTTGTTTTTTACACTCGCACCCTACGAAGAAATAATTATTTCTTCGTAGCTCGCACCATCAAGACGAACTAATGACGTATCATTCGTCAAAATCGGTTGAGCCGTAGTTACGAACGGATATAAATAAAAGTCAAACACATACATCTCTTTTTGGGTTTTGCCGTAGTTGGGTCAAAACTCAAATCACAGCGATCACAAGTCAAACTTTAAATATAATTAATGTTTATTATTACCTGGCGTCCCAATGGAGAGTATTAATTTGTAGTAATCTCACCCATTTAATTAATTAATTGCACTGCAAACTCACGTCTACTATAAGCTCGGGGTTTACGCAGAACTTTTGAAAATGTGTAATACGTGACTCTGTCATTGGGAAGTTACTGAATTTGCAAACTGCACATTAAATACTTTGTTTAATTATTTATAAAATTAAATGAAATCGTTTATTCTGTTTAGACCTACGGTCTTACTTACAAATTGTCATATTACATTTAATATTTCTTAAATTGACAACCGGATCGGAACGCGACCACGACCTAAGATCCTGCAAGAAACTCATCGGGCTTGTCTTTTTAATTTTTTTGTATCGCCATTTTTAATGTCTATAACAAATAATCGTTTATTTTTAACTCCAGTGTGTTGCCAAAAGAGACCATAATAATAGTATCAGTAGGGCAAGACACGCTACACTTTGACATGGTAATACAACGAGTAGGTAGATCCTGGAGTTATCAGTCCCAAGCTGTTTTATCCTCCATATATATCCTATAATTAATAAAAATGTATTAATTACTTAAATATTTACTTGTGGGGAGGCCTGTTCCGCAGTGGACGCCCTACGGCTGAGATGATGATGATGATGACATTCAATACAATGAATTGTGTTGTTCTTGCAATCTTCTTTTAACCGACTTCAAAAAGAAGGTTTTCAATTCACCTTCATATTTTTTTGTTTGTGTTTTACGCGATTACCCGCTAATTATGAATTGATTATGTTTTTTTTTTTAGTAGGTCATACTTTAGAAATGGTGCTATATAAATTATATAGAAATTAATTCAGGTTTTGTAATTTTTAGTCTAAGTTTATACATAAAGGTTTTTTCTGAGGCCGTAGCACAATCAATTTGCAAAAAAGTATTTGTATCGTAAACGTCAACGCGTCGCGCTTTGCCGTAAAAACTATGAGTTATCTGTGTCACAGTTGTCATAGATAAAATACAGTTAGTAGTGAACGATATTTCAATAGAACGATAATTTACGTTACACTTACGCAGTTATTCTGTGATAGGCCCACTGATAGCTTTGTCGTAATTAATAACAGTATTAGTGATGTATCATAGTTAGCCCATTATGTTCCGAATGCTGGGACTCGAGCCTTCCTCTCAGAGAGCGGAGTTGGGCCATAATCCACCACGCGGGCCCAGTGCGACTTGGTGAATAGGTTAGTGGCCAACCCATGTCGAAGTTCTTCCCAGACCCCCCGAAGGCCCTCAACATAGCCTAACGACTGTTGTCTTAAGACAAACAACCGGGACCGACGGCCTAACGTGCCCTCCGAAGCACTGATGCGCTCAGTTGAATAATGCCACTAGCGGTCACCCATCCAAGTCCTGACCGCAGCAAGCGTTGCTTAACTTGTTGATCTGTTAAGATCGCCAAGGCGAGCTCCGCTAAGAGCGCTTCTTTTGAGTGACGTGTGTGTAGATATAAATCGTGAATAGTCGTAAATTCCATTCCAATTCCAAATTAGTTCACATTTAAAGATCAAGAGACTCAATCCATCGATCCAAGAACACTAAACAACATTAAAGCATTGAATCTGATCGCAAAGAACTAGTTCAGTCCAACTAAACCTTGATTCTTTTTGAAGTGCATTCACACAAGTGGCAGATAAACGTTTTTACGATGGACTATAATAGAATGGCTCGTGTTGTGGCTTTCGGATGGTCGCCGTTAAAAGTCGACCTATTTTTGCGGTGTATAATAGTAGGTACTTAGAGATTTTATAAATTGTTTAAAGAGCAAACATTGTTGCATCTTTGACAACATCTGTGAAACAAATGAAGAGATGACAAGAACGTAAAAGCAACCTTATGTACAAGGGGCGATATCTCATAAAGTATTTGAATCGGTGAGCTCGTCGAAGAGCGCATCAACGATCATTACAGAATCGTACTGGTGTTATGAACGGCTACGCTATAAGCAGATTAAGCTAATCTAGCAGCAGTCACTACTTGTATGGGTGAGCGCTTGTGGCATTATCAACTAGGCGTATCATTGTTTGGATGTCACGTTATCCCGTTAGTCTCTATAGTTGTCATAGGTTTAAGGTTAAGAGGCGTAGAGGTTTGAAACTTTCGACACTAGGGTCTGTCGCTAGCCTGTCCGCTAACTCAAGTGATTGTCTCAAGCGCTGTTTCGCACTAAACTCAAGTGGCTTCTCATACGCTGACGCCTGAATGCTCATAATATTGGCCCTTTTTTTTTGAACGGACATTTACAGCGTCACGGGACGGGTAATATTGGCCCTACTTTATAGATTTCATTATTCTCTCGTTGACTTCAGCAAAGTGTTGAATTTTTACATGAACTCGATGTTTCAAGGACCCCGGTACACCACATTACTTTTATTGGTTCCTATTTTAGTGTTGAAACTGTTCATCTTACTGGGATGACTTACCTTTCGGAATGATACGCGCGCCTAGTGGCATACTCCCAAAAACGAACTACGAACAGTGCGAACTTTCGTTTAACGGATTTCGAGTTTTCTACTGTGAAAGAGAAAAAGTTCAAACACAGTCGAGGGAAATACAAAAATGTTTAGTGGTAAAATACAAATTTACAAAATAAGAATTTCAAGATAGTAGGTAATTAACACGTTGCAGTTCTTGGAAAAGTAGGTTAATTTCTGCGAACTATTGTATTACTGGCCAAATATAAAAATATAAAATAAATATATAAATTTTTCAAATTGCACTTTTTTTCTAAATTCACAAGTCACGTCAGCAAATCTTTACCAATCAGCCTTCTAAAGTCAAACGAGATCCAACACCAATAAATCATGCGTTAGTGTGTTGATGTGTTGATGTGTGTGTAACCCACATACTGACACTCAATGTCATCGGTTACGTTGCGTTACGCAAACCTGTGCACGCGCATGATTACGCGCTGTATTGTTTTTATTGGTGAGACTTTGATACACGCAAGTTACGAGACGAACGGGTTTTGATTTATGTTACGAGGCCCATAGTTCGATGCAAAACGAAATTATATTTTCATTACTCGTACTCGGTCTGCAGTTACCTGAAGAGGAGGGGGAGTGAAATTGATATAACATAAAGTTAAGTATTAATTAATATATTTTTTTAAATGACCTTTGTAATTTGTTTTCTTAAATATTTCTTTAAAATATTAGAGATTAACATGTTTTTCAATGATGATGATGATAAATGACAAATAATAACTGAACTGACAGCCACAGAAAAAGAAAATAGGTGGGAAAGAGGCAATCCTATCTGCATTTGTTTTGAGTTTTGTTTATACTTCCGTATATCTAATTAATGTTTGTTTATTTATTTATTTATTTAATTTAACAAAATTTTATTTTTTATTTTTAACCGACTTCAAGAAAGTACGAGGTTAGAATATTTTCGATTGTAAGTATTTTTGGTGTATGTTCACCGATTTCTCTCCCATTTCTGAACCGTTTCTCAAAACTATTTTTTGTTAGGTATATTATACAGGAATTGTATACTTCCGAGGTGGTCCCAATTGAATTTCGTCAAATTCGGTCTAGCAATTTTGAAGTTACACTACAATAACCGAAAAGTGTTACTCAATTTTGATGATATCATTGACGGTGAATGACATTCGATTCCGTAAGTAGGAAGGGTCACTAAAACGCAAAAAAAAAATTTTTTACCAAAAATTGGTGTTGAAGGCCAGAAAAGTAAAATTTTTTGGTAAATATTTTTTTGGTTTTTCTTCTATTCGTAATGAAAAAAAAGGACAGTCACAGAAAGACACGGATTTTCGGAAGACGCGAGTTTGAATCCCGTTCGAGGATGTGAACTTTATCTCTAAAATTGTGGACATCAAAAAACTAATGTGAACAAGTTTTATAACTAGTTCACATTAGTCAACAAGTTATTCATTGCCAGCAAACATTGTTACGCAAAGTTACGTCAGTTATGTTACTATGCGCGGGCGCACGTTGCATGGACCTGCATGTGATTATCGCGCGCATTTCTCCGTCCGGTTGTGAAGAACTTTCACTGATCACGCCTTTATAGATCTAAAGTGTCGCTGGAAATGGTATAAATACCATTTTTTTTACATTTTCTACATTCCAAAAAATGAGGAGGTACTCAATTCGACTGTATACTTTTTTATGTTTGTTACCTCATACCTTTCGACTGGGTGAACCGATTCTCAAAATTATTTTATGTTTGAAAGCTGGTGCTTCCCGTGTGGTGCCATTTAAATTTCATCAAACTCGGTCCGGTAGTTTTTGAGATACACTCCAATAACTGAATAGAATGGAAGTCGGTATTAAATTTTCCTAATTGTACTTCTTGTTCATATGATTTGCTAAATAATTCTTGCAGTAGTTTTACTATTCTTATCTCGAGGTAACCCTCTTATAATTTTTTTAACCGTATAGATAGTACCTACAAAGTAAATAAATATCTATAAGTAAAACGTCTTCCCTACTAGCGTTGATTCACGCAGGTTTAGCGCGAGACGCGTGTAGGGATGACAACATCGCATCTACACCGGCCCCGCCTCTTCTCACTTTTCTCGCCTATTTATCGCGGAGACATACTACTTACCCTCTCCGTTGCGCTCCAAGTACTTTGTAATAATAATATTGAAATTTATAGAGAGAAGAATTCACACCCTCGGACGGGATTCGAACCTGCGTCTTCTGACTATCCGTGTCAGACGCACTGACCATCTAGGCCACCGAGACTCGAGGTCTGAGCATCGAATTTTAACTCTCTATCTGATTTAACCGTCTACCGGGGACGGAGCGACATCTATTGAACAGCTTTGACAGTACTATCCAACCGAAAGAAGTATTTTTTTTTAAATACTTAAACTTTCGTATTGACGTCGCATCGCAGCTCTTTATATTTTTTTCTATGGTCATGGTGTACACGTACACGGATAGTCAGAAGATGCGGGTTTGAATACCGTCCGAGGATGTAATTTTCCTCTCTATAAATTTCAATGTTTGAGATCGCTAAGCAGACGTTAGAACTTTAAAAAAAGTAATTCTATAGTAATAATAATGTTCCTGTACTCACTAAGTAGGATTGTATGAAATGGACACGGACATTAACATATGAAAAAGTCCCTACAACAAACATTTATATTCATCACATAATCATTTTCCCTCGCTATACGGGGATCGAACCTGACACCCTTAACTTTAAAGGCAGTGTTACTTAGCGGCTATAGGGGTCGTCATGTCATATATCATTATCATCTTTTTCAATAATAAAGGTATATATTACACAACATAAAATATTATTAAAACAGAACAAAAGTAAAATACAAAAAAAATTATTGATGACATCGGCATACCTCAATAAAAATTCATTATTACTCCAAAAGGTCGATTAAAAATGTCATTTCCAGCTGTTTTTGTTTCCATAAACAGATCCAAACTGGCTTGACAAGTGGCCTGCAGTGAACGAGGCACGGGGTCAAGAGAAATGTGTCAAACTGTTTACTATCGCGACTGTACTGTGCTTGTGTGGGGATGTGCATATGTGTGGGGATGTGCATATGTGTTAGGTTGTTTTATACTAGAATTGTCGGGGCGGGTTGTTCGTCTGATCGTAGACCTCATGTCTGCTATTAACAGTTGCAGTACGATCCAGATCTTTAAAAAAAAATTAAGCTTATCTTATACATACTACCGACCCGCCCCGCGAAGCCGGGGTGGGGTGTAATTTAGATACGAAATATTTTGATAAATTTAAAGTACCCCCGATACAATTATGGCTCCAAGATCTCTACCGCAGCTAACAAAAGAGCTGGTGACCTTGAAACACCTGCACAGATTTTTATAAATACTAGCTAAGAACCATCTTGATCACGTCAGCTTTCAATCGTAAAATCAATAAAAAAACCGCATCATATTCGGTCCATTCGTTTCGGAAGTACGGACACAGAGCTACAATGCCGCAGACATACAGACACGCCGAACTTAAAACACCTCTTTTTGCGACGGAAGTAAAAACTAATATTAAAACTTAATTCTGTTCTAATTTATTTTATATACCTTCCGTGAAAATTTACCTGACTGATGGTGAAATCGCATAAAAATCCATTGCACTGTTAGGGAGAAAAAGCGAATATGCATATATATGAAATATATATGAAAATATATATACATATATGAAAGTGCCTAATTTGATATTATGTGGAAGGAAGCTTCTAAGTTCTGCGCGAAATTGCGCTTTGTCTTACCCTGAGCTGTTGGGACCTATTCGCCCAGTTGCTTAGCATGCTATGCTACCGTTCAAACTTGGATTTCAGGAAACAGCATGTATCTCACGATAAACCTGTAGAGTCGATAAACTTATTTTCATCAGATATCTTACCTTGTCTCTAGTATGGATCTAGCTGCGATAGCTATATCGCGTGCTGTGTTCTACCGATAATTATCGATAAATTTTTTTCCTATCGACAATCCATACTCGCATCACTGCTTCGAGAAATAACTTACATACACACTTACAGAAATGTCGTAACTAGGTACTTAATTAGTATAACACCATATTGACACCAATTGTAAAGTAAGTGTATGGATTCGCTGAAGTGCCCCCTCATCAGTCGTGGGTTACTTGGCCTCCAAAGTCAGGAGGCCTCACGAGGAGATTGAGGTTTATTGTAACGTAGAAATTTTAGTTATCAAAATCCTTAAGCTGATATGTCGACAGTTTCAAGAGATAAAGGAGTACGAGGTCTAGCCATCCTTTTTTGTATATGCCAGAAACTATGAGGTTGTCACATCGTAAAATTAGACACTGGCAGAGTAACGTTATCCAACGTTAGAAATCCTAAGAAGAAGACGAAGAAAAAGAAGAAGAAGAAGATTACGATGAAGAAGAAGAAAAAGAAGAAGAAGAAGAATACGAAACTATTGACTCTAAAGGAAAGAGGCCACACAAAAGGGCCTCAAGTTGAAGTAATTCATATTTTCATCGAAGTAGGATCTACTGTCGATTTCTTGTTAGGGTTCTGTATTTAAGGCGCGGTCGTATCCTGATAATAGTAAAAAGCAGAATCTTTAAACATCGAGTGTAACGAAACAGTTCGATAATAATCTATGAAAAAAAACTTAGGTTAGAAAAGGAACAGGCAAATAGTAATAAACGAACAGAATTCATAAATATTACTCACTCTCTGCAGAAAAAAATCCTAAATAGGTGCATAAAAATAAACTTTCACGTCCAAACTCTCAGAATTTTCAGCGATAACATTATATTATTTTTTAGGTAATACATAGCCAACATATAGTACTAAAGTAGTAACCAGCTGTTTTTTCAATTGTGTTAGTATATATCGAAAGATATAAAGAAAACGTACAAAATTAACGCATTTTCGCATTACATCGTCCAATCTAACAAGCGATTTTCAACCTTACGTAAAGCATCGTAAATTATTTTCAAATTGGGGTTGGACCGCGTCTTAATGGAGTGACGTTAAGTGTGCTTCAAAACACTTTAACTTTTCACCAAAGTCTATCGATTATTCATATGTCTCTGAACTTGAGCTAGGTTCCAGACATTGTACTAACTAAACTATTCAGCGTGTTCTATCTACCGAGGAAGGTTAAATGAATTGCAAAGTTCGTATACTCCGGCTTTATTACTGAAATATACAAGTTGTACAATATACAAGATTTACATTATCTCGGCAAGTAGGTAACACTCGTATTTAATAAAAAAATATTTAATTACTATGCTGAAAACCAGCAGTGTGTAAACTATGTTTGTGCAAAACGCTGAGCATATCCCTGTTGTCAAAAATACAAACATACGACTAAGAAATCTCATAGCATTTATATATTTTATTTTCAAACTATTCTTAATATTATTTAAATGTAAGTGTAATATTTTATTTTTTGTCAATAAACTCATTTTTAATTTTTACTTGTTGCTAAGTAATTTCTCAATGAAGTAATTACTTCACGATATAATACTTCAACATAAAATCTTATTCTATAGTCGAGCAACTTACTAAAGTAAATGCTTGACATAACCCTATCAAAATTGGATGTAGCTTTTTACACTTGTATTAGGTTGTTGTCATAGTAAAATATAGAGAAACAGTACGGAAACTACCTACAAACGTTCGAAACGGCTCACTCACACAAACATGCGCATCGACGAGACTCCTAAGTGGTTGTCACGGTGCTGTCAGTAGTGAGGCCGCGTCAAGACGAGTGGTCACATAATATAAGTTTCCGCTTAACTAGGCTTAGTTTCCATACTGTTGCATCCTTATACTATGTTGTTCTCATGGGATTTTAATCTTTACAGAATAGATCCTTCATAGTTCAGACGTGTGCGGATGTCATTTTTATAAAACTTCAGTTTAGCAATAAAAAAGAAAAACTGTCGTGTTCTCATTGCTTAAGCAAAGGAAATGGTGACTGTTACTCAGCTAAGAATTCTAGCCTTTGATAGTTCTAACTTCAGGCAAATTCTAGTCTATAGAATTAAAATCGTTGTTTAATTAATTGCTTTTGGTTATACGGCTGTTAGGTGGGCTAGACGTACGGGCACTCGGTACCACGGACGCGGGACAACTGGCGCGGAGGGCGTGTTTCACTAACATTGCCCTTTTGTGCCCACACATGTCATAATTTACTGTTGGGTTTATTTCTTAAAATGGCTTGGTTTTGAAAACGACCCGTTTCCCTCCAAACGAGTCTCGACGGAACTATGGCTGAGAAAAGTTCCATGCGCCGCCGTCATATCTGCAATTCCGTGTCAACATCGTGCGAGATACTGCGCGCGTGTAAATAAATCCATGAAATTGAATATTTGGAACCTAATAACAAGTGAAAATAAACTATACACAGAGCAAGTGGCCCATAAAACTGTGTTCTTGTCTGTGTTGTCCCGGGACAAGAAGTCTGTGAAGTGCCGGGTCTGAGTGAGGCTGTGGAATTTTGGTGAGTTTCCAACATTATCAATGCCAGTTTATGTTTACGTATTATTCATAATTAGCTATCGAACCACACATGTACTGTACATGTACATGTAATGTGTAATGTACCTACAATCCTGGTAATTCTTAAACTGTTTCTACATGTGTCCTTTATATACAGGGTGTTTGGTAGAGGGACCGACAAACCAAATGAGCGTGTTCGGGGGACCACTTGGAGTTGGAACTTGGACAAGTTGGCCAAAAAAAATCCTCGACCCCCCAATATGTTTAACTTTTTTTTGTGAGTTTTCTCGTTTTCTCCAATATTGTACCTATTCACCACCATAACATTTGTAAAATTTGTAAAAACTAAAAACATCCGGTCTAAAACATACTTTACAAATGTTATGGTGGTAAATAGGTACAATATTGGAGAAAACGGGAAAATTCACAAAAAAAAGTTAAACATATTGGGGGGTCGGGGATTTTTTTTGGCCAACTTGTATTCTCCAAGTGGTCCCCCGAACACGCTCATTTGGTTTGTCGGTCCCTCTACCAAACACCCTATATATATGATGAGTATACATATTATATGATGAGTTGTCTGGAAGGGATCGCTCTGAGCGATAAAACCGCCCATTGTTGCACCTAGTTTTTAGCATGGTTTATCTATCTATCTATGTATGTGTTTCGTGTTTTCTAGCTTAACATAATTGTGTAGGTTTTATTTCCACTGCATTGTGTAGGGCAATTATTATAAAAGTGTAGTCTGCTATATAATTCTACCACACCTAGATATACATACTATCGTATAAACTGTGGCAAGTCACGATAAATAGAGCGTAGGTATATATTGATCCGGTTGAAATATAAGCCTAATTGTTTTAACCTGTACAATAAGTAGGTTTTATGTATTGACTAGTTATTGTCTGCTATTTCACGTAGTTTATAGGGACAGCATTACTTGGTGTACTTACTGTTTCGGATCCAGGTCCGATATAATGGCTTATTCGAATTTTAAGTAAAACGCAAGGATTTTTTTTCTGTTAAAGATATAATACATTTTATTGGTTACCATTTAATACTGGTATATGTCAGCGACAGAGTGAAGTAAGGTCATTGCAATTTTTCATCCCGAGTATGACCTATCTCTATTTCAAATTTCATCCGAATCCTTCTAGCTCCTATAAGCATGAAGAAGTAACTAAAACACACACTCGAAAACAACACGCATATTTTTAGGGTTCCGTACCCAAAAAGTAAAACGGGACCCTATTGCTAAGACTCCGCTGTCCGTCTGTCTGTTTTTACGTCTGTCACCAGACTGTATCTCATGAACCGTGATAGTTCGACAGTTGACATTTTTTAAATGATGTATTTCTGTTGCCGTTATAAAGTTTTGGTTTAAAGACATTTATTCTCCAAAAAGACATTACATATCACTTACTTGAGAACAATTTGAAACATATACATAATTAAAACATCGTCATGTCGTATCTAGTAAGCTACCTACCCACCCAACGTATTCATTTGCTTAAGAGACTGTAATCTGCGATTAAATATTGAGCGAGTTGTTTTTTGAATACGTTGAATGAGTTAACATTTTTATGCGTTATATAACAACAAATCAACCGGACAAGTGCGAGTCGGACTCGCACGTTTCCGGACCATTACCTATAAAAACGGCAAAATAATCAAGTCTGTTGTACTATAGAAGATTTATAATGGAACGGAACCCTTCGTGCGCCAGTCCGACTAGCATAGTTTTTAAAACATAGCGGGAGTTTCATATTAGATGCTAGTCACGTCTGTAAATCAACTACATTCTAGACCAGATTTCTCTATTACTATTATCAAAGATTCTATTCATAAATCAAATTTGATTAAAATTCGTTCAACCGTTTCGGCACTAACCGCCTTATTATAAAACGTAGACTAAATATAGTCCCGTCCTGAGTGTAAACCATTGTTCTAGCTAAATTTCATTAATATTATTCCCTAAACCTTGGTCTGAACTTACGTATCTTTAATCCACGTTTTAAAGTAAGGCTGTAAGTGATTCAATAATCTTTAACACACTAACTTTCGCATTTCGTAATTTATTATAATCAACTATATTATGATGATATCAATAATGGTATTGATTCGCTTGTGCGTACACTAAACTAAAATTCTCTAAACTATGGTAGTTCTTATTATATTAATACTAAAATCCACATTCGTGTAACACTTAGAATGATAATTCTAAACTAATGATTATTCTATTCAAATGTGGGTAGTTTGACATCAGTTTAGACTAGTTTAGAGAGCACGAACTTACATGACGATTAAATTTGTACTAAACATACAATAAAACAGAAACGGCAAATTTATGAATTGTCACTTGGAATCAATACTAATTTGGACTTAATCGTGAACAGAATAAGAACTACCATAATTTACTAAAATTAGAATTTGGTTCGCTAGTTTGGTGTCCTGAACAAGCGAACTACTACCATTATCTAACAAAATAAAACTAATACCTACCTAATTCACCGTTCTAAAGTATTTCTTTTATTTCCAAACACTCGATTTAAATAAAACCCATTTTATTCGGCATTTTATTCACGAACAAAGCTTTTGCTCTGTTTAATATTAATGTAGTTACGTAGGTATTTATAAATGGACACGAATCTGACATTATGCCATTTTTAATTTCATTAAAAACTAGACGACCATGTGGCGTGCCACTTCGGAAAGTGTCCTAAGTAATGAGAGTGCAGCGGTTTTGAATTTACCGTTTCTGAGCCATTTTTTTATAAACGCATTTGAGTGTTAGAGAGTGCGTTTAAAAAATCCTTCCTTACATAGTTTAAAATAAATTACTGTATGATTACTTTTTAATATAATAACTTGCCAAAAGATATTAAGAAGATAAACTCCCTATATAGATTTAAAAAAGTACAAAAACCTACATTTTATAGGATTTTTCATCAATAGATCGTATCTACTGTAGACAATAATTACAAATTACATAATATCATGAAACAACACTTTTTACACAGTGTTGCTTTAAATTCTTACTATGTTATTTACCTTATTGTATACGATGTTTCTGCAAGCTACTTCTCGGTTCGGCTCGGGGATGCCCGCGCCTACCCTCAATATTTTATGCAACTACAACCCGGTCACAATATCTGTGCACCTGACCTCGTGACGTCATATCGGCGGTCTGCATAAAAAAAGTTTTTTCGAGAAATGTGGAGGTAAAAAAAATTACTAACCTTTTCAAATCAATTTATTATTGATGAAGGGTTTGTTATTAAAAAACAATAATTTTGATTACAAAAACATTTATTATTAAACTCGGTCACTATAAATTAGTGACTCTATGCCTGACATTGTATCTTCCTCACTCTCATTTTCTGAACTTTGGTTCTGGGTGGGTTTCTAAATTATTACTAGTACTTGGAGTCTGACTAGCGCCCGGCGAAGTAGGTGGTTGTACTTTGGCTTCATTTTTAATTTTCATTAGAGTCCTCTTTGATATCCCAGTTGCAGCACAGGTTCGTTTCACCACTTGGTCTACAGGTATGGTGTACTGTTTATTCGCTTTCTCCGATTCAAAAACTTACTTGAACTTGACTTACTTACTTGAGCACTTTCAAGATTAAATTTCTTGATTCGCTGTGTATTGTTTTTCCCATGACTTCACTTTAACAGCTACAACAATTTTAATAACAACCAAACCAGTCCAAACTTAACAGTAAACAGTCTAAACTTAACAATAAATATAAAAAAAAAACAAAACAACAACAAAGCGAAAATATCAAAATTATCGGGACGTGTATCGGCAACGAAGATGCTAACCGTACTGTCGCACCGGGGAGTGCGCGGAGAGGTGACAGGGGAAGCGGGAGAGGCGCCGCATTCCAGCGAGGTGCACAGATATTCTGACCGGGTTGTAATGTACCTT
Source organism: Selenia dentaria (assembly GCA_917880725.1). Taxonomy (NCBI): domain Eukaryota; kingdom Metazoa; phylum Arthropoda; class Insecta; order Lepidoptera; family Geometridae; genus Selenia; species Selenia dentaria. The sequence goes on along the minus strand of OU862882.1, from coordinate 6,322,496 downwards.
CACTATGCTTACCGGCATTTGATTTTTAAAATACGTTTCTTTGTAAGTGAATTTTTAATACTTTGGAGAAATTAAGTTCTTTAACCATAACTTAACATGATTAACCGGTTAAACGCGAGTCGCCTTGTACTTCGTGGGTTCCGTAATTCTATTTAGAATAAGTGTTTTACCACCACATACACTATAATACACCAAAAACAAATAATAATGAATAAAATCGTGTTCCTTATATATGAAGGCCTTCCTTGTTTTTCTACCGACTTCCAAAAAGGAGGAAGTACTCAATTCGACTGTGTTTTTTTATGTTTGTTACCTCATAACTTTCGAGAGGGTGAACCGATCTTCAACATTTTTTGTTTGAAAGCTAGTGTTTCCCGTGTGGTCCCATATACATTTCATAAAATTCGGTCCAGTAGTTTTTGAGATACACTCCAATTACTGAATAGAATGGAAGTCGGTATTAAATGTTTCAAATTGTACTTGTTACATTATAGGATTTTATTTACAATATAAGACTATTGCACATAAAGCGCTTACATCGATGAAATTGGAAACTTTACATTAATTTGCAACCGCTTCTCTCCCCACTTTAGGTATTCTATCGTAAAAAATAGGAAGTTAAGTTTGGATATATGATGGTATAAGATGTGGCATCATCATCATCATCATCTCAGCCGTAGGACGTCCACTGCTGAACATAGGCCTCCCCCATGATTTTCCAAAAGGACCGGTTGGAAGCGGCCTGCATCCAACGTCGACCTGCGACCTTCCTCAGGTCGTCTGTCCACCGTGTCGGTGGACGACCTACGCTGCGCTTGCCGGTCCGTGGTCTCCACTCCAGAACCTTTCGGCCCCATCGGCCATCTGTTCTGCGTGCTATGTGCCCTGCCCACTGCCACTTCAACTGGCTAATCTTCTGGGCTATGTCGGTGACTTTCGTTCTTCTACGGATCTCCTCATTTCTGATTCGATCACGTAGAGAAACCCCGAGCATAGCCCTCTCCATAGCTCGTTGTGCGACTTTGAGCTTTTCTATGAGGCCCATAGTAAGAGACCACGTTTCAGTGCCATAAGTCATCACTGGTAACACACATTGGTCGAAGACTCTTGTCTTGAGGCACTGAGGTATTTTTGACGAGAAGACTTCGCGAAGTTTCCGGAACGCTGCCCAGCCGAGTTGGATTCGACGATTGACCTCTTTCTCGAAGTTGGACCTGCCTAGTTTGACTGTCTGTCCCAGGTAGATGTACTCGTCAACAACTTCGAGAACTGAGTTCCCAACTGATATTGGGGTAGGTACAACATGGGCATTAGACATAATTTTCGTCTTGTCCATGTTCATCTTAAGACCTACCCGTTGGGAAACTCGATGGAGGCCTTCGAGCATTGTACTCAGGTCTTCCATGGATTCTGCCATGACTACAATATCGTCGGCAAATCGAAGGTGAGTGATGTATTCGCCGTTAATATTGATGCCAAGTCCTTGCCATTCCAGAAGCTTGAAAGCGTCTTCCAATGTAGCGGTGAACAGTTTCGGAGATATAACGTCTCCCTGTCTCACGCCTCTTTGCAATGGAATTGCCTTCGAACTCTGCTCCTGTACTCGGACTGACATGTAGGCGTTTTTGTACAAACACTTCAGCACTTCAATATACCGATAGTCAATACGGCACCGCTGGAGAGACTCAAGCACTGCCCACGTCTCGATCGAATCAAAGGCTTTCTCATAGTCCACAAACGCTAGACAAAGAGGCAAGTTATACTCTTCGGTCTTCTGTATAACTTGCCGTAGCGTGTGGATGTGGTCTATGGTACTATAGCCTTTTCGGAAACCGGCTTGTTCCGGAGGCTGGAATTCATCAAACCTGCGACTGAGACGGTTCGTTATGACCTTCGAAAACAGCTTATAAACATGGCTCAAAAGCGAGATGGGTCTGTAATTTTTAAGTAAAGTGTTGTCACCTTTCTTGAAGAACAGCACCACCACGCTTTTGTTCCATGCTTCTGGCGTTGAACCTTCGAGTAAGACGGTATTAAAGTACCGGATGTGGCATGATTTCTTTTAAATATTTGTATTCTTTCATAATATTGGGGGGAAAATCCTAGAAACTCACATAAAGCAAAAACAAAGCCTAGAGTGATACTGTGAGCGTACTAAGTGACACCCAGGAAAGGATAATGGAAAAAAACTTGAGGCCTATAGGCACAACAGTTGGTCTGAAGTGTGTCGATATGAGAAACAGTATAGAGCTAGAGTGGTATAAGCGTGGTAAAAAAGTTTTAAAACGAGTATTGTTACCTTAACAATACTGGTTTTAGACTAATTTATGACTAATTTATGCTAAATTTCAACGCAAGATTCAAATAGAATTTGCATATCATCGGAAGTAGTATTTCCGCTACGCTAGCCCTTTTAACTGGAAACTAACTTATAACTCTTAGTTTGCACTTTAATTAGCAAAACTTCCTTTATGTAACTATTTGCATAATGATAGTAAATATAAGTGCATTCCTGCATAACCGTCGCTTGTCGCTTATAAATTAGACTAGAAACACTATAAACAACTTGAACACGGGCAGGTTTTGCATCACGAAACATCTGTCCATTTTTGTTTACGTTGACTGCTACTGGCGGTTCTGAAGTGAACGTGTTATTTAAATCGAGCTATTTGTCAAATCGAGTATTTCAAAAGATAAACAAAAGAAATGATTGTGTACAACCTTGTTTGTTTTGTTTTGTTTTATCTGAACTTGATTAGCGCTTTACCTTCTCTTCTTACATATTTTGGCAGCAGTATGAAACATTGACGGCTCCGTTGGCTCAGTTATTAGCGAGCCTGTCTTTGAATCGCGGGGACCCAGGTTCGATCTCTGGGCAAATATTTTTGTTAAAATAACGAAATCAATACAATTTTTAGATTGCTTGGCTTTTATTTTAACTTAAGATACTTTATTTATTTAAAAAGTTACGGCATTTTAGTAATAAACTTGTACAGAAATCTGATTTGGAAAGACTATTTTAATTATAGATCTATCAAAAACTAAGCTGATACACCTTTGCATTAAAAAGACAAACAATATCTGTTGATGCCGCCTTACCGGTCTATCATAGCTATATTAGCTATGTATCGTCGGTTCTTAGTTATAGACTTATAATCTGAGGAAACCCAGTTGGGTTAAATAAGGCTTTCAAGGTAAAGGAACGTTACATTCAAACAAAATATATATCTAATCTACTATATAAAATGAAATAATTTATGATTATTTATTATATTAAGTACTAGCTGCTCTCCGCGGTTTCACCCGCGCGGTGATGGATGATGATGATGAATCTTATATAGCTTATGTTTCTCAGGGTGAATGTAGCTTTCCAATGGTGAAAGAAGTTTTGAAATCGGTTCAGTACTTTTCGAGCCAATACGTCACAAACATACTTACATACAAATCTTTCCTCTTTATAATATTAGTATAGATTACTATAATTATTATTATAAGTAATGGAAACTACTAATAATTGTGTTAAATTTAACTAATAATAATATTAATATAAGCTAATAATAATCACCCCATTATGTTTCTACTGCTGCTGGAAACGCAGGCCTTCCTTATACGAGTATAAAATTTTTAACAGAAGCCTTTAATTTTACAGTCTGGTGTCGCTCTTAATGCCCGCAGTGGCAAACAGCTCTATTTCCTTCTTAAAAAAAGGTCTTAATATTTCATATTCATGACATGAATGCTGGTGGTTAAAATATTCTAACAAGGTTAAAAAGTCATAGAGTAAATACTATTGCAGTGGCATATCTCAATATGAATGTCACTTGCTCGGTATTTCCTATTAGGTTTTGTTTCTTTTGCTTTAAAGATGTCGTTTGCCTTGATGCAAGCAGCTATTTCTTATATGTGAGGAGTTAATTTTATTATTAATATGTTATAATTTTATTATGTTAATTAACTATAATTATTGTTTATCAAGTGACTATAATTTGTGCTGTTTTTGTAAGTAATTGCATTTGGTTCGTAATAATGGAAAATATATACCCATATAATAAAAATGAATATCCCTAGATCAAGCCATAACATGAGAACGACTTTAACCGATTTAATCCATCTTTTTTTAAAAGTTTTCTAATATTTTGTAGAAGGTACTTAGGATACGGAAAAAAAATTGAGAGTTGTGCAGAATGAAAAAAAAGCTAAGAAAACTTAACGGCTATATAAACATAACCACGAGGCGGAGCTAGTATAATAAGTATAATCATGTTAGTTTTGTAATAGAGTTTTATTACGTCATAATTAGATATTTAAATTTGAGCAGTGCAACATTTCACAGAAAAACAATTTGATCGTATATAGCAAAGCAATGCTTGATTCAAGCTTTGCCTGTATTTGGATCCTGATACAATTCCAAGCCTTCTAATGACGATGGAACGGCATTTACTAGGCAAGCAAGTAGCAAAGTCGCATCTGTTTAAGGTACAAATTTGGATCAGTACAAAAATAGCAAGAAGTTTCAAGTTTTAATTGAAAATTCAAAAAAGTTTCAATTAAAATAATCATTTATTATTTTTTCACAATCGCTAGTGTTAGTTACGTAAACTAGTTACAAAATAACCTACATTTTTACCTCAGCAGGAGAATAGTCAAACGCAGCAAATAACGAAATAGTACAAACTATGAAATTTTAGAGAGAAACATTACACATCCTCGGATCCGAACCCGCGTCTTCCGACAATCCATGCCAGACGCCATGAGCGCTAGGCCACCGGGGCAATCACAGATTGTATCAAGTTTTCTCTCTAAAAATGCCAAGTTTGGTCTCGCTAAGCAGGCGTTAGTGCTTTAAAAATCATATAATAGCAATTGTACAATTTCAGTCTGCCTTGCAATATGAACTAAAAAAACAAGATTTCCGAAGGGCCTCCAGTCTTAGGAATACTACATTGTTATGATAATCTCCAAAGATGTAGAGTGCTAAGCCCTATCGTGAATGGTAAGTGCCTTTGCCGTGACCTACATGAGGCAAGATACGAACTCTCAACAGTAACACGCATCTCGAGAGCTTTGGAGAATCCTTTCGCTGGTTTTAAGGGAACTTTGCATAAAAAAAGTGAGTGGAAAAGAAAAGGACGTATTTCGCGGAATATAACATACATGATGTATAAGAAGTGTTTCTGTTAACTTTTTTTAACATACCATGGCTTTTATATAACATGGGTAATGCATTTAGGCCCTTTCCCTTTGACCCTTAGGTCCCTCGCATCAAAGGCACGGGCTCTACCATGAGATGGCAACATAAATGTCATCTATAGTCGATACTCGATCTCGCCTACCTATCAACCTTGTGATTGGCAAACTCGCTACCGATTTTAGTTCTACAATTGACCGCAAGGTGTCAGTGTTCTTCATATATTTTTTGCGGCAGTCGATAAAATTTATGTTTAAGTACCTACAAATAAATTTAAATTAAAAATGCCCCCGGCCCAAAATAATAAAAATAGTATGAAATACCCATATTGACGGATCTGTGAAAAAAGTATGTAATTCGCCATTTTGTGGTGGCGGCCTAATATATATTTGAAATTTATCATAATATTAGTATTCTACTAGTCAAGCCCTTACATTCGATACCCATATTAAGGGAGTTATGAAAAAACACGTAATCCGCCATTTTGTCACGGCGGCTACCTTGGACCGTATTTCATCAAACATACACTCTCGACTAATTTACCTTTCAAACAAAATCAAAATCGGTTCGGCAGGTACGATGCCACAGACACGTCAAACTTATAACCCCCTCGTTTTTACCGTCGGGGATAAAAAATTGCTGGCCACAAACTTCGCTTACAATATCCAGTACCGAAGAGAACAAAATAACTTATCTAGAAACGGAATAAAGGCGTGAACACAATTAAAACTGTCGTCACAAAAAGAGACCTTACGAGTCGTGTGAACAGTCTTAAAAAAGACGCGATATATCTGTTTGGATTAACGATAATGATGTGGTTGTTGGTATTCATTTTGCATGTAAACTGGATAATAAATTTTAAATTAAGATACAGCTGCTTAAATTTGAGGTATTACTGCAGAGCAATGGCCTTACAACTCTTGAAGGTGAAGCTGTGTTCAAAGATTGACCTTAAGTAGGTTATGTGAATAGTAGAGCCCTTTAACGTGTATTTGTAATAAATCAGAGAAGCTATATATCTTTTGCGATGCCCTAGTTAAGCAGCAGTTTAAATTATTGTATAGAAGCTTCAGTTATCCGCTAATTAAGTAATAAATAACTAACACGGCTTTTGAAATTGAACAGGTTAATACTTGGTTAAAGTTATTTGTTAATTGTGGTTCTTTTGAGAAAATCATGGTAAATTATAAGTTTAGTTAAGTCAAGACAGGAGACGTCACTGGCGAAACACAGTGTGTAACTTACTTCAGGACCTTTTACTACTTAAACAATAAAAGAGTTGACATTGGAAACGGTATATTTACAGTGTAATCCTTTTTGTTTGAGTTCCCGATACTCGTATTTCAGCATGGTTGCAAGTTCCATGATCACAAGTAAACTGATGTCAATGCGGGTGAGTGACACTAAAAACAAATCTAACAATCTACCCTCTTTCGGTTGCGTTTTCTACCGACTTCCAAAAATTAGGAGGTACTCAATTCGACTGTTTTTTTTATGTCTGTTACCTCATAACTTTCTATAGGGTGAACCGATTCTCAAAATTATTTTTTCCTTTTTATTTGAAAGCTTATGCTTCCCATTTAAATTTCATTAAATTCGGTCCAGTAGTTTTTGAGTTACACTCCAATAACTGAATAGAATTGAAGTCGGTATTAAATTTTTCAAATTGTACTTGTATTCGCACAATACTCCTACCATCTATGCTCACAGTACACGAAACAAAAAAGTTTTAATATATTAATTGTGTCAATACACAATTAATCCAATATTCAATTAATGAAGAGGCAATCTTCTCGCTGTATTGCACCCACTGTTCGCTGTATCCACCTTTTCATAGGCCTCACGAGCAGCTCATACTTACCCCCAAGTGGACATGAGGAACCTTCCTCTTCAGACAACAAGACATCTTCGGTCCCTCATTCAGGTATGCGCCTCATTCATCTTCTATATCTTTGATTCGTCTGTATGTTGAACGTTGACCGTTGATTGTTGTCCCAGATCATCCTTCATCTCTTTTTGACCAGTAGCTGAGGCATCAACGGTTGAATTTAGGAGTACACTCTTTGGCGAATCGCGTTAGTACTAATTATGATTCCTGCTATGTGTGAGGACTTCTACCTGGAAGCTGTAGAGTGTAATAGTAGAGTTCGCATTACTGTGTTAGAGTATGGACAGCCTTAAGAAAGAGAAATTACTGGATTATTTGAAAATGGTTGTGAAGGAACCAATGAGGTACCAGGGTGACGAGAGTAGAGCACTCTGAGAAGAACTTTGAAGAGTATACATGTAGCTCGCATGACATAACTGACATGGTGCACGAGTGGAACGTAAACAAAATCATGGAAAGTTGTTTTTGTGTTTTCCTCTTCAATCGATTCAAAAAGTTTAGAAATGCATTTACCACTTCAGTAGACCGTGACTTAGGCAGAACAGTTACTTAACGACAGACTTATTATGTGACTGTGACCCGACTCTGACTACTTAAACAAAAATCTCAATTGATACAACAATAAATGTTAACATAATTAAAATGAGGAATGTCAAATACTAATCTACTTTCTCAGGACAAAAAAATGTCACGGGAAGTGACTTTTACCATTAGGCATACGAGTTGCCCATCTCACGAAACATAACAGTATGTTAAAAAACATTACTTTTGACTCTATACTATCATATTTTGTACTCCTAAATCCTAAAAGATTTCGTTATTTAAGGGAGAAAAATTACACATATACTTGGACGGAATTCGAACCCGTGATACCGACAATCCGTGTCAGACGGCATGACCGCTAGACCAATCCTTTCGAGCATGGAATTTAACTTTCTTTAATTTAACGTATCGATCTATTTTATATTCGTTTTAAAATCATAAAGTTTGTTCTAGCTAAGTAGATGTTAGTGCATTAAAAATCATACAACTAAAAACATGCTAAAAGATATTTACAGACTTAGCTTTGAATACCGATGTTTTGCAACAGCTCATACTAAGGTCAAATCTGTTATTTCGAGCAACGAAGCGAAACCTCAAACGGATATTTACAAACAGGATTTATCTATAGTGATTAATGAGAGGACAAACTGACTTACCGACTACAAACGGTCAAAAGTTTTGACGAAAACACCCCTAAATGTTCTTCCTTACGCCTTTGTAAAAATATCTTCCACTAAATAAATATACAATATGGATTTCGTAACTCTCTGTGTAGTTCATAATGATCCCATTATGTTCCCACTGCTGGGCTCAAGCCTTCCTGTCAGAGAGAGGAGTTGGGCACTAATCCACCACGCGGGCCCGGGGCGATTTGGTGAATAAACTAGTGACCAACCCGTGTCGAAGTTTTCAGGCTGCCTGAAGGTCTTCGACATGGCTTCACGACTGTTGTCCTTAGACTAACAAACGGGACCGACATTTTAACATGTCCTCCTAAGCACAGAAGTGCTCAGTTGGATAATGCCACTAGCGGTCACCCATCCAAATCCTGGCCACAGCAAGTGCTGCTTAAATTGTTGATCGGTTAAGATCGCCAAGTCAAGCTCCGCTGCGAGCGCTTCTGTACAGTTAGACAGTCACAAACACTTTTGCTTTCAGCTATTTCTCTTATTTTTATCTAAATTAGGTATTTTGTTTTATCAGATCATTACAGACACACAAGATTGATGACGAAACAGAAATATAGTCTTATGGTTCTTATAGTCTTTTGAATTTTTATGTTAACAATTCTGTGAAATTGGATTTCACAAAAATGTTCGTAACAAAAGCTTTCAGATTAAAATGGTATTGTGCAGAAAACTGGACATGACGAGATGAAAATAGGTGGACCAAGGCCGTCGCAGAATGAGCAGATCTCGAGGCTAAAGGTCAACCCGATGTCAGAATTGTAAAATCTGACCACCGGGCTGCTGTCAAAACCAATTGGGACAAACATAGGGCTGGAAAATAAGAGGAGAAGAGTATGTTACAAATTGACAAGGATATATTGGGTACAGGTCACAGACGTACATCCTAAATTGTTTTCTTTGTCTACTTTAAAATTACGAGAACACTTTAAATTAACTTGTTTAAATGAATGTAATTATAAATCTAATATATACGAGTATAATAATATACCAACCTTTGTAAGTAAAAAAAGGTTGGTATTAATATAAAAACAACTGACAATGGCTATCGTTGCTTTTGTTTCATTTACAATATAAGTGTTTCATGGAGTTTACACGTGTAATAATGGTGGATTATAAACTGTTAAGTGTTCGTAATGGTGCACGAGTGTAGGCAAAGTGTACTACATTATCAAACATTATCAAACGTTGTTTTCAATCGCCTTAGAAAGTTTTAGTAGCTAATGCATCCACCTCATTACTAGCACGTAACTTAGAGGTCAGTAACTTAATGACAAACTTATTTATGTGATGATGACTTGACTCTGACTTCTTGAGTAGAAATTACACTTGATGCAACTAAAAGAATTAACTTAAGTGATGACAAATGTTCAAACGTCCAAAACGTTCAAATGTACATGTCCATTTATAAATCCGTCCCCATACCACCGTTAAAAATCAAAGAATTAAAAAGCTATTTTCAGATGGGTCGCCTCAGTGGCCAAGTGACATCTGACTGGGATAGTCGGAAGCCGAGGATTTGAATCCCATCCGAGGATGTGTACTTTTGCTCTCTCAAATTGCAGAGTTTCATCTATAAAATAAAAAAAGTATTTAAAAATGTCCAGCGCAATTCGGACCTTCCCTAAGATGAGGTATGTTCGTTATGCAAGCAACACCCATATAATACAACCTTACTGTGTGTGTACGAGTCTATCATCGAAATGTTTAGGAAATTGGTAGCGCCGGCTGTTCCTGGGAAGAGAACCCGTCGCAAAGAGCGAAAGAGAGAGGACGCAACAGTGAGTCCTCTAAATAAAAGTTATGTTTTCTCATTTCAAGGAACGATACCCTAACATGCTTTAAATTCATTCTGCGTGAAGATCAGACAGGTTCACTTCAAGGTGATAGATGTTGACAGAGTTAAAGTCTCATGTTTGATCGAAGCGAATTTATGTCTTTAACTTGGAAAGAAGTTCGGTTTTAGTGGGTTTTTTTGCAATCCAACACTTTACGGCAGGTATTTATTCTGTGAGGTAATTGGATATTTGTAAACGCTTCTCTCACTACTGCTGCGTCTTGCGACCTCGTCCGTTTGAAATAAGGTTATCTCGACCAACTCTCTGAATCGGGGTCATAAGCCTATGTATTACTTATTTACTGTGGGAATAAGCTACTTTAAATTTCATCCAAACCAATTCAACAGTTTCAACGTGAAGAAACAACAAACATACAGACTTGCTCACAAACTTTTGCATATATATCAGTGTGAAGAGAGGTAGAACAAGTATTCAAAAATAACTGCGTCTTGGTTGCATTTATAAGATCTGCGTCATAAGATAAGCGTCTGGTTCTAACGTTGTAAACCATTCATTTTAAAATTAGATACTAAACAGATTAATATTAAAGATAACATGAAGATATTATTTTTCAGTGAATGCTCTACAGTAAAATATCTCTTTTTCATTTTGTCATGTCAATAATTTTATATATCTTTAAAAGCCAATCCTAGTTGATAGTAGCCTAGTCTTTGAAGCGAAGAGTCCCAGGTTCCATACATAGCCAGGGCAAATATTTTTAATTATTTTATATATATTATTATTAAATATTATAAAAAAGAATGTTTGTTTTGTATATATTTATAATTAGTTTTTGAATGTTGGTGATGTTGACATCAAACATTTATTTCACCATGTCACCCCCGACATATGGAATCCTAATGCATTTGCGATGAGTCTGTGATATTTCTTTATTTATTTATTTATATTATATTCATACTATGACACTACGAACACATCTAAATTTCCAAGATACATAATTCCTCAAGTTTTTTCCCCCAAATATAACACCCCAATCGACGCATCAATTGAGATGTTACCCCGTACTAATTTCACGGTCCCTAAAAATTTAACGCCCCCTACCGGCATCCCTTCGCATCTTACGTCGTAAAAGTTCCCGGAATGAATCCACTACGGCCATATATGACCCCGATCGTGGCATTAGCCTCGAATGTAATGGCCGACGTCTGTCCTCATATGGAACACCTGGTACAGATTTGACTCATAATGTATGTATTGGCTTGAGGTTATGAATATGTATGTTGGAAAAGTTTTGTTCTATTACAAGACAGGCATTATTTTAGTTACACCCGTTGGTTGTTGGAAAAGTTTATCTACTCTAATTAAAATTTTAAGACTAATTATATTTATATCTCAAAGTCTCAAGTTCAAACAATATTACGATTATGTAAACACATTTCATTTGAGTATACATTTTAATATTATCCTTTGAATTCAACCAGCTTCTCTTGATACCCAAGTAAATTAAATTTCAGGATTAATTAACGTTTAAAAGCACTATCCAAACCTTTTTAATCAAGCAGAATTTATAATAATGATATTTAAATGAACGGTATTCTAAAAATTAAAAATACTAACCTTCACAATATATTTCTACATCTATTGAAAATGCTGGAGCCAAATAGGATTTATTTAAAGAAATAGAATTGTGTAATGCTACCGTTTGAAATGGCGGGCTTTGATGAATGGTCTGTAGTCTGCTTTCAATGTTCAAAGCTATTTATCTAGTTAATTATCTTTTGGATATAAATTTATCAGATTTTAAAGTTAAACAAAAGACACTATTAAAAGATATATCACTACTGTTGCTAAAATGCGTATTTATTTATTTATTTATTTCGGTAATTCAACAGCGTTTACAATTAATATGTACACTTAATATAAAAACTTAAAATATGGCCAAAACAGAATTACTCAAATTAAAAACAATTTACATTAAAGTAATAATAATACGACAAAATATGTATAAAGGACAAAAAGATAAGATACAGGCACAGATCCTATTACAATTACAGTGAGAATAGCAAGAATAGCAGGTATGTTTGTGAGTGTGTGTGTGTGTGTGTGTGTGTGTGTGTGTGTGTGTGTGTGTGTGTGTGTGTGTGTACGTGTGTGTGTGTGCGTGAGAGAGGGTGTGTGTAAAAATATTAATCGCAATGAAGCAGTCTTATTTGTTTTTTTAATGATGATTTTGAGGAAAAAAATAAATCCAGGCTAGAAAAATGTTTATTGTAGGTTCTAGCGGCGCGACATAACACCGAATTCTGAGCATAATTAGTGCTGACTAGTGGGACGTCCAATAACTGCGTATGTCGAGTTCGCCGAGGTGGTACCTGAAAAGCTATACTTGATAGAAGTTCGGAGCAGTCAATTTTGCTGGTTAATATATCGTGCAATAGTATAATGTCATACTGCTTACGTCTTTGTTCTAGAGATTCCATGTTAACGTGCTTACATGCTTCAGAATAGGTTTCAAAAAATCTATAGTTCTTATAACTCAAAAATTTTATAAACTGTTTTTGTAGTGATTCAATTCTTTGAATGTGCACTATATAACTTGGGGACCAGATGCTACAACCATACTCCAATATACTTCGCACGTAAGTAAAGTACAATACTTTGATGCATTCAATGCTGTTAAAAGTGTTACATACTCGTTTTATGAATCCAAGTTGTTTATAAGCTTTGTTAATAATGGTGTCTATGTGCTCAACCAGTGTCAATTTTGAGTCTAATATTATGCCAAGATCTTTCACGGAGTTTACTTTATTTATAGGAGTTTCATTGATTTGATAGGTATACCTTATAGGGTTAATTTTTCGAGTAAAAGATATCTGCAAACATTTTTCAGTGTTAACAGTAATCCTATTCATCAAATAGAAACGACTCAGATTATTTAAGTCTTCTTGAATTTTTAGACAGTCATCGATGTTTTTGACTTTTAAGAAGACTTTTTTATCATCGGCGAACATAATGAACTTTGAGTTTTGAAAATAGTTTCCTACATCAAAAAGATATGCGTTGTATAAAAGAGGACCCATGGTTGAACCTTGCGGTACTCCAGAGCTAATGGTGATGTACCATCCACCATCGATGCAACGGAACACGTAGTTAGTAAAAACTGTAAGGTTGGTTACAGTTGAACGCTTTTTCATGAAGCCATGCTGTTCTTCTGGGATAGATTTAAAAATTGTCGCACCTATTGTTTGATAGACAGCTTTTTCAAAAATTTTGCTGAATACATTAAGAATTGAAATCGGGCGGTAGTGTTCAATGCGGCTACGTGAACCACTCTTATGAATCGGGATTATTTGTGCTTCCTTCCATTTCTCAGGGAATATACCAAATTTGTTTACTGATAATATAAAAATTGCACACAAAGGTTTATAAAGGGATTTAGCGCATTTTTTTATAAATATTGGTGGTATGTTATCACTTCCGGGGCCTTTGTTAATGTCTATTGATTGAAGTAATTTGTAAACAGAGGTTTCAGTTATATGTAGCTTAAAGACACTATCGCTTGGTTCGGGGTAGGTTTGTAGGATGCGACCATATGACTTGGCCGGTTCCTGAAAAACGCTCATGAAATAATTACTAAAACCCGTGCAGACTTCCAAGTCATTACTGAATGTTTTATCGCCTAAAGTGAGAGTATTAGGATACCCCGAACTATTATTTCGTAATGACTTTACATACGTCCAGAGATGATTAGGATTTTTTTTTAGTAATCGCTGTATATTATCTTTATAAGAGCTATGACATTTCTTTTGTATTAATTTCTGTCTAGAGCGTAAAATAGAAAATTCATCGTAATCCCTTGGGTTGCCGTATAGTTTCCATCGTTTGTGCGCGGTAAGTTTATCTTTAATTATATGTATAAGTGACCTGCTATACCAAACCGGATAATGATTTGAGGAGCTACAGCGCCTCTTGGGAACAAATTCGTCAATAATCTTTCGAAGGTGCAAATAAAATAGGTTGACTATTCCATCAATGGAATCTCCACTCAACACATTATTCCAATCTATATTTAATAAAGCGTTATTTATTTGTTCATAGTCGGCCTTAAAAAAACTCAATTTTGTAGTAGGCCTACTTTTCAAACATGGTACCATGAGGTCTGACGCGTCTAGCTCTAAACAAGTATGAAAAATGTCTTCTTTTACTAATGGTGAACGCGATAGTGTTACATCTATATTTATGTTGCTTATTATTAAATCTAGCACATTGCCTGAGACATTTTTATAATAGTTGTATTGATTGAGCCCAGATAAACTGCAGGCATCTATGAAGCGAGATATCGATTCTTGTAATTTTACAGAACATTGTTTATTTTGTAAAGGCCCAACAGGTGACCAGGAAAGACTAGGTAAATTAAAATCTCCCGCAATTAAAAAGTGATCATTAGGGTACGATGTGATAATATTCGCAAGCGAGTCCGTAAAAGTTGTCAGCCGTGATGGCTGAATCGTGTTTGATGGTATATAGATGACGCATACATGAAAGTTTTTCTTATCACCTGCCCCGAGCGAGCGAGCCGGGATAGTCACCCAAACGCAATCAACGCCGGCGCACGTCCACTCGGCTCTGTGCAATGCATGCAGTGTTTGTTTGGCGCAAATCATAACACCACCTCCAAACAATACACCTGCTTCGTTACGATCGCACCTAAAAACATCATAACGGTCATCACAGAGTTCTGAATTATAGAAACCATCAGTCAACCATGTTTCTGTGATGAGTATGATGTCGTGATTTTGAGCAAGTATGTTTTGTTTAAATTGCATTGTTTTTGTGCGCAAGCCCCGAACATTCTGATAGAATAAAGTTAATTTGTCAGCCATCGTTATGCTGGTGCATTTGAGTACCAAAACATAGACATAAACAAAATAAAATTTTATAAACCCAAAGAAGCCCGATTTTACAATTCAGTCTAAACTTTAAACTCTTTGAAGGAATACATAAATTATAAATAAAGAAAAATATTAAAATGCATCGGTCATATTGTAGTTTAAATAGCACTCCAATAGTGTTATTCTTAGTATAATAAGTTAGTGCAGATATTATGTATGTGTTGTATATATAAGTGTATAGGTGCAAGCTTTGATAAAGTGCGTTATTTATAAACGCGTGTAGTGTAATAAAGTATATAGTGAATAGATGTGAGTTGTGTAGGAAACTGAAGTGTTTTTTTGTGAATAAGTTATAACTAATTAGACATGTCCATATGTATGTATTCACTTTTTGTAACCTACATAAATCGTCGATTAAAATTTGACTAGAAATTATTACAGAAAACGGGCAATCGTTTCTCATCCATTTTGTGTTCGAAATAATTCATCAGTGTTTACCTGTACCCATTAAAAAGCAATTGTGATAATTGCTAATAGTGATTATGACAGCCCAGGGGCAACAAGGATCGGCCGTCGTGATGAAATCCACAGCATGATGTACTCCGTTGTCCGCCTGGCTAGCGATCATCCTCAAGTTTTAAATTCTGTCACTAAGCACCTAGCAGCGTGTTCTGGCAGCTGTCCTTAAGAGCCAGTCGCTACTCGAGGTCTAGTATTATACCACCTTTGACCGGATCATCACTGACCATCAAGTGAGATGTGTGAGTGGTCACATACTATCTCGAGCGATAGTCGAGAAGATAACCAGAATTAGTTATATTTCTAATCGATTATGATGGGTCGTCAAAGTATGCAAAACACATTGTCTTAGAAATAAATTTTCAAATTCCAGTACGTACTTAGTTGCTTTTGATACTGTACCAGAGCAACGTTTAGCTTATTTTTCGCTTGTTCCTTGGTCTGATAGGGGCCCGTAGTAAAGACCATTTGTAGGGTACCTCAAGAGGCCCATCTGTCTGGGTCAAGGCCATTTTTTCCGGAACGCGTGGAGGTCAATCAAATCAGATCAAGTTGAAATGTATACAACAACGCTAATATATAATTTATGCCCCATATTTCGTCAATTAGTCAAATACTTACTAAGCGTTGACCTTACAAAGTCTAACAGCTCAAAGAAAGGAAACAATTCGAAAGTCTTTAATTTGATATTAGATGCAAAAAAAGGCTTTGCGTTTTACAAACTTTCGTTTGGAGAATTGGTCGTGAAACTCATGGTGCATGTTAAGTTATAAAAAAATATACCTCAGACCTGTTTCGTTTAAAAATATATCAACCCGATTGAGAAGATTAGTAAAAACCGACACCATTATATTCAAATAGTTGTTTGCGGTGTATGAGTTACGTTAAAATACATATTTCATTAGTTAGACTTAGGTGATAGACTGCGTGACAACAGAGATGAAATACTCCTGTCCAATTACGCATGAATTCTGCAAGATACCGATGGTATACATTTATAAAGGTGAATTTATATACAAGGTCATATTACTAAATTTTGCTTTAAAATGCGCATCTTTACAAAACGACATTCTATTTTCCAGAGATGGTTTACACATTCAAATGAATTTTGTAACCGATATTATACGCAGCAAAAACATTTCTCTTTCAGCTTCGCAAAGCTTAGTTTTCTTTATCTAGAATTGTTTTTCAATTTGTCGTACTTTATATGACATCGGAGTTATTTGTCCTTAGAGCTATTGATTTTGCTGTCATAATAAGGCAGGCTAGTCGTGTATTGCTTATCTTTGTATATGTTAACGACCTTGCAGAACCTGTTGGTAGATATGTTCTGATGTTATGTACAAAACTTGGACGTCTAATATGCAAATAGCCGTATTAAAGTGTATAAATACTGCATTTTGTGAGTGCGTTTGTGTATTATTGTCATTAAACTTTGTGCTATTGGATTTGTCATACTTCGTGTTCATTCAATGCAAGCTTTTAAAGGATCATAATATTTTTACAATCATATATATTGTTTGGTTTTAGTTCCACTTAAGTTCAGTTTAAATTCTTATGACCCGTTTTATTCATGTTGAAAAGTAGGTACCTACTCAAAGTGTGATTATAACAATAGCTAGTTTCGAAGTACAGAGGTGGAAAAGTTGTTTACCTGGTGGTAAGTTACCACTTGCCTTTAACATTTGAAAAGCCCCATGTAAAATATTAAAACAAAATGTAAAATTTGTAGATATGCATTACGTAATCACACCAGAGCTTTTACTACCGACTTCCAAAAAAAAGAGGAGGTACTCGATTCGAATGTATGTTTTTTTGTGTTGTTACCTCATATCTTTCGACTGGGTGAACCGGTTCTCACAATTCTTTTTATGTTTGAAAGCTGATGCTTCCCGTGTGGTTCCATTTTCATCCAATTTCATCAAATTCGGTCCAGTAGTTTTCGAGATACACTCCAATAACTGAATAGAATGGAAGTCGGTATTAAATTTTTCAAATAAAGTTGTGCTTGTTATAGAAAAGGATCCGGTTCGTTTACCTCGTATTTGTATTTATATGTTTTTGCTGTGACCCTAACCGAGATATATTCATGTCTTCCTCTTGATGGTTCAGTTGTAAAACGTCGACTACTTTGATTGATTATAATAAAATGTAAGCGTTAACGAACCATTAACTTTAAACTTTAATGCATTTCGGAACAAGTGACGGACTGCAATGCGCTCGTAACCCTAAAACAATTGGTTGTTAAGTCACATGTGTCTGTAATTTTGCTGGCACCCCCATACCCTTCAAACCAGAACAGTATTCTGAACATTACTGCTTTGCGATAGATAGGTATAACTTGATTCTTGATTTCTTCTTCCTTTCTTCTCAACCGGTTTCGTGAGCGTCCGGGCCACTTCTTCATGGAGTACTTGTTGGACGGTCACGAAACCGGTCGAGATACTCGACTATATAGGTAAGTTAGCAGTACTTGCCCGGACGAACTCATTCATCAAGGCTTCATAGGATACTTTCATCATCATCATATCACACGGGTGCAACTGCAGAGTGCAGGTAGTTAGGACACAAAATAAAATAATACTCGTATATTAAAAAGTGGGTAAATTTTTCCAACATATTTAATTTTAATACAAGTACAATTTGAAACAAGTACAATTTGACTTCCATTCTATTCAGTTATTAGAGTGTATCTCAAAAATTACTGGACTGAATTTGATGAAATTAAATGGGACCAGCTTTAAAAAAAAAGAGTTTTGAGAATCGGTTCATCCAGTCAAAAGTTATGAGGTAACAAACATTTAAAAAAATACAGTCGTATTGAGTAGTTTTTTGGAAGTCGGTAAAAAAATTTAATAGCGACTTCCATTCTATACAGTTATTGGAGTGTAACTTTAAAACTACTGGACTGAATATGATGAAATTTAAATGGGACCACACCAGCACCAGCTTTCAAACAAAAAAAAAGAATTTTGAGAATCGGTCCACCCAATCGAAAGTTATGAGGTAACAAACATAAAAAAAATCTGACGAATGGAGTACGTCCTCCTTTTTGGAAGTCGGTAGAAAATATGAGATCTTCCAAGTTACGAAATACCTCTATGAATGACATTCGACACTCTTACGACGTGCATTTTATTTTTTATTAAATTTATTTTCTATCGTGGGCGCTTAAGATGGAATCGTCACATATCTAAGCGACTTCGGCTTTAAACATGATTTTACAAGATGAACATAGTAAACATGTAATATTGAATTTAATGCGGACATCGTTATCATTTACATCCCCCGCTTCATATGCCAGCATATCATTAAGTAAACTGGTTAAAGTGGGGCTTCTGTGTATCTTGGTTACTATTAAATGGTTTGGAATCTTGTTACTGAGCGTTTAGATGAAATTCTACCACTGATACTCGCAAATGTGCTGTTTGCATTTATTTTCATGTTCCGAGTTTAAGTGGTTAAGCTTTAATTCCAATGTTAAAGCTGGCTCGAGTATTAAGTTTATTTTTTTAGGATGGATCCTAAAATAATAACATCAAAGCTTGAGCAGTTCAGTTCAGTTTAAGCAATGGAATGAAAGATTCGTTTATAATCTGAATTATAATTGTAAATGCTAATGTATGTCTGTTTGGAGGATGTTTTTTTGTTTCACATCAAAAGTACCATATTCAAATAATTTATATTATCTAAAAAGGTTGAACATTTCGGTATAGGTTTTAAATTTCTGCCAATCCAAATTATTGAACATACAAATACATAGATTCAAAACCTGGAATAACATATAGGGCAGATATTTTTATCGGAGAATGTTTTTGTTGCAGAGTCATTATACTCTGCAGGTAGAACCGTTGTGTTAGTGTCGTGCAATTTTGCAATAATAAATGTACCTTTATTATTGCATATACGTACGTCGCACCTCAAAGGTAATCCGCGCTGTAAAAATTAGGTAATAAACATTGATGTAATTACTGAAATAGCATTTGAATATTTTTTACGTCTTTGCGTGTGTAATCCTACTTAACGATCTTCACTTAACCTTGGTAACGTACCTATTTAAAATTACCCGTATGAACGGAAATTCAATAGAGTAGGTAACAAAAACATGTCAGACGTAAACACCGAGGTCCCCGAGACAAAGCAATGGAATCATCGTGTTGTTTTAATGGTTATACTACGTATATTAAAATTGGTAAGACGATAATCTGCTCGAGGAAGAATACGTTTTTTGTGAACTAAATGTGCATAATATAGGTACTTGCTTTTGAATAGTTTTTATACTTACTTACATGTGCCTGTAGATTAGCACCATGTATGAGAATAACTCTGAAAGTGACAGCCAGAGGTTTTATTTAAGTTTTAGTTTTGCGTAGTAAGTACGACACTGCGCTCTGTGGGCCTCGCACGAATAACTACGTAAGTGTAACGTAACGTGTTGTTAACGTGGAATAGTACTAACTGTCATTTATCTAGGACACCTGTGACACAGATAACTCATAGCTTGTCGCCGAAGCGTGACGCGTTGACGCTTACTATACGAATACTTTTTCGCAAAATGGTTGTGCTGCGGCCTCTGGAGACATTGGTTAATTATTCGCCCAGCGATCTTACTGCCTTCTATGTTCTTCAAGAATTAACTTACAACGACGTAATGACATTATCGGACCGCGAGTTCTAATGCAGATAGTAAATGTGCTGTTCTTTCCGAAATGAGAGTAAAATTTTTCGCCTATGGTATGCTTTACTTTATAAATAGAATTTATTCAACTACCTGCTCCAATGATTTATTTTAAGGTATCTAAAAACTCAGCCTCATCATCTTACAATAATATTAAGTAAAATTTGTTTAATTGTCTTCTATAAGTTTGTGTTGCATAACCGATTAAGTTGAATCTTTAAAACTTAGCACGCCAGCGATGCGCAAAAGTTATGAATGTTTGTTTGCTATGTACTTAAAAAAAAGTCATTGAACCGCCTATCTACGGGTATAATGAAATACAATATTTATTGTTCATTGACCGAGCGAGCGAAACGAGCGTCTCTGCTTTAACTGGCACAATTGACTTTCATCTGTCCGTATATTTGTTAGGTTGTTCATTGGTCTTCCAGTACGCGACGTATTTAACAACCAATCTTGACTAAACTTGGTATGTATGTTCTACTTTCCTAAAAAAGGGCTGCGGTTTGCTGCGGCGCATTTTGAGACAGATTTTGATAAAATTTGGAACACACATTAGGTACCTGACTTTAAAGATGAATTTCGAATATGAGCATAATTGGTTTCCGAGATAATAGGTTGTGAAGTACTGCGAAAAATTACCGCTAATAAGACTATGTGCTCGCGTGGTGTACTGTTCGCAGAACTACTAGTTTACTTCTACCTTTACTCGTACTTGAAACAAAGTTCCCACGCGTAAGATCAGCGGCTGTCCATCTGAACACGTTTAGTTTCACTATCTAACCCACCCGACCGGTAACTAGTTTTGTACTAGATATATCAAGTGTATTTCTTGTATTTCAGGTAAGCATGATAACTCGATTTACTGGAACGAGTTGAGCAGCTGCGATGGGTGCTTAGAAGTCCTCGTACGTACGTATTTATGAGCTTTTGTTGCGACGGACAGCCGTGGTCGAGTACAGTACCATTGCGATTCCTACCGCAAGCGAATAGAATAAAGTTGATATTGGAATGATAAAAATTGCTGATATGTATGGTATACTTATCTAATTATATAGAAAATAGATAGACTAAAGACCGGGATGGAGCTATGTTTCGACTAGAACACTGACTGGGTTCTCTCAATTGCATTTACCTGTGTGAAAATTTTTCGTCATTATGTTATAGTACCTACGTATCGGTCAAAATATTTCGGGGCAATTCGTAGTGTTCCCTTTCATATGTTTTGAGGTAACCCGTTTTGTAAACAACACTAATTGATCGGGCTGGCGCTGCCGCGTCTAAAGCGGAAGACCTCAAATGTCATAAATATGTGTATTTAGACAGAATGTACATGTTTGTGCCGTTTGGGGTCGAAACTTTAGGCCCATGGGGGCCGTCCGCTCTCAACTTGTTTAGGGATCTGGCGAAACGTTTGGTCGAGGCGTCGCCGCGTCGGGTGACCGAAATGCTGGCGCCTATTTTGGGCAAAAACTTAGCATTGCCATCCAGCGTGGCAATGCCGCCAGCGTTTTGGCCACTTTTTCCCTCACCATGGGGCTTATAGATTAGATAGTTATTATTATTATTTTTTTATTTAATTTTTAATTACTAACAATGTAATGTTTAAATGAAAGTAAGTAAATAAAACACTAATTAAATGCGAAGTTTTGTGAGTACGTATATCTATTCATTACTACTTCATTCAAAAACGTTTCGACAGATTTAGATGACATTGGCATATCATAGACTAATCTTTATTAGAATACAACGGGTAGTTCTTGCGAAATCGTAATAACTTCTACGTGGGCGAAGTCATAAGTAGAAAGCTTACAAGAAATAAAATAGACTACGAAAAAAGATGCAAATTGAATAACAAAGTATTGCTCAAGCAGCTTCATTTTGACGCTTATCATCAAATATGATTTATAATTATTTTCCATAAGTGGTATAATACTCGTAACACAATATAAAATACTACTAAATATTTATCTGTAATTTTATACATAATAAGTCGCCACCATGGAGTTATCGTTGTATCGAACTCTTAGTGCATATATATATATGCACCTCTTTTTAGCGAAACTGAGGCACAAACAATTTTATTTCCGAAAAAGCATTCGTATAGTAAGCGTCAACGTGTCACACTTCGGCGTACAAACTATGAGTTATCTGTGTCATAGTTGCCCTAGATAAATGACAGTTTGTATGTTGTACGTGAACGACACGTTACGTTACTGCTATACGCAGTTATTTGTGTATATGCCCACTGATGTAGCTGAACACGAATATAAATATATAAAGAAAAACATGCATTTTCTAATATCGCACGGTTTCATAAAGCGTGGGTGATAGCTTACTTTAAGGCGCTATGCAGACGGCGGGGCGGAGCGGTCTTTTTGACCGCGAAGCAATAAAGACCGCCAGTGTCCGGCTGGCCTTTTACCCTCCATGTGCGTTGGTACGAGTAGTATAGGATTCCCTTTGCGCTATCGTTCGCGACAAACTTGACCGCCCCGCCCCGCCCCGCCCCGTCGTCTGCATAGCGCCTTACAGTATGTACACGGACCTGGACAAGGACTTTTCAAGCATTAACTATTGAAAACAAAAATAAACAAAAAATGGAACCGACTTCAACACTAGTTCAACGAGCTATTTCACACATTTTAGTGTTGAAGTTGGTTCCAATACTAACAAAATTTACCCTTTTTAGTGACCCTTGTTACTTACGGGATCGATTGTCGTTTACTGTCAATTACGATATCATCAAGAGGCGAAACATTTGTCAGTTTTTGGAGTGTAACTCAAAAACCGCGTGACCGAATTTTATGAAATTTAAATGGGATCACATGGGAAATACCAGCTTTGAAACCAAAAAACTATTTTGGGAATCGGTTCACCCTATAGAAGTTTAGAGGTATCAAACTTTAAAAAAACTGTCGAATTGAGTACCTCCTCCTTTTTGGAAGTCGGTAGAAAATACAGTCGAATTGAGTACCTCCTCCTTTTTTTGGAAGTCTGAAGAAAATATATTTACCTATCACCTGCTTACTGTCAAAGTTGGTATACTTACTTTTAAAACTATTCCCGTCACATTCTGTCAAAATATAATTTAAGATTGCGTGCAGTTTATAGTCCTAGTAAACCGTTTATTATTTCTTATAAAGAAAACCTATTACGAAACTAGCTAATACTTTTTTATCGTTACGCCCCCCTAAACGATTAATATCATTAATTTCCTTTTCTTTACAGTAAGTAGGTTTAATGGCTAATGGTAGGGATAGTTTATCTATTATGTCACGCGAGGGCAGTAGGGTCGTTCCTAAAGTTTAATACAACATAATAATAATAATGTTTTTTTATTTACGGACAACAAAAAGATCCATTTTTGTTAGTAACTTACTTAACTAGAAAATCTTAAAAATAGAACTACGGTTAGTACTTATTATATGGAAAACAGTGCCTCCGAAACAAATCACACACCAATATTACGAAATATTATTTTGTCATGTATTTCGGAGGCATCTTCTGCGAAATCATGGTTCGCACAAGATGCCTGAATATATATGCATGCGGGTCATCCGCTATGACTTTCAGGATGCTATTGTCACTCTCCCGAAGCCTTTTCACCAGAGAAGCCACCTTTTTTCTAATAATGGCATGGAAGCCATCAGTATGGTTCTCGGCAAACATAGCGGAGGCGAAAATCGGGGGAGTTTCAACATCATCCTGAACACGTTATTGTATTGGATGCGCAGGGTATCCAGTGACTTATGGGAACAGCTGAAGCACAGACTACCCGTGTACATGCCCTGACAATAAGCTTTGAATAGAGTTATTTTAACCTGGTCTGTACAACGGGCAAATCTGCGGGCCAGCATGTTCCCACGCGCCGCTAGTGCTCTGCGCTCAGCTCACAACGAAAGACACGAAAATTTTAAAGAATGACACCTGCCGTGAATGACACTTTCAGTAGGAATAGAAATCTACGAACAAATTCGTCTTACCATCATAACTTTTATACCACAAAGCACAAATGTTTAACGCATTACTGTGTTTTGGTTTGAAGGGTGCCGGTGAAATTACAAGCAAATGAGACTTAACAACTTGCGGCCTTACTTATAAACCCTGCTTAACCCTTTGCGTACCATTGACGTAAATTTACGTGCGTTTCATTCATGAATCTTTTGTTTTAGTTATCACGGTATAGAAAGGCTTAAAGTATGCGTACAATTTGAAAAATTTAATACCGGCTTCCATTCTATTCAGTTATTGGAGTGTAACTCAAAAACTACTGGACCGAATGTGATGAAATTAAGATGGGACCACACGGGAAGCACCAGCTTTCACAAAAAAAGGAATGAATTTTAAGAATTGGTTCACCCAATCGAAAGTTATGAGGTAACAAACATAAAAAAAATACAGTCGTATTATGTTTCTTAACACAATGACATTAAAGAACCCGTTGAAGTTTGTGACAGTTTCGGAATGGGAAAAAATGTTCCTACCCAATCTGGAGCAAGGACAGCGGTCGTGGAGCAACTGTTGCTTTGTATCACCCCTACAGTTAAAATAGAACTATTAGATGATATTCTACAAGAGTCCACTGTGGTCGGAGAGCGCTGATGTCGCCTGCTGGTAATTGTGAGTTTATTATAATTAAACCATTTTGATTTGATGAATTTGAAATAAGGCTAGATTATAATATAAATAGGGTGCATGCTATTCGTATGTATACTAGGGAAAAAATAGTCATTTATACCATTCCTACTCTAAAAAGCTTATTTTATTCACTGAAAACAGTGAATAAATAGGCCTTTTAATCACTGTTTTGGAGTTTGAACTTCGAACACACCAATATATTCGATCTCCATCTCAGTGCTTATACATCTTCCTTACGAAAATAATAGTCGACATACAAACTCTTTGTGCAAGTAACTCCTTGAGATTTGATTGGTCGATATTTGAGACAAGGAGTTTATTAGAGGACATTAGAATAAAAACTGTATTGTGTTCTCTGCTGCGATTATAGAAAAAAAAAAATATATATTAATAATAAATAAATTACTCTTATGTTAAGTAATTGTTCTAATTTTAATGTGCATTTTAATTAAAATAACCTTCCTTTTTTCTTCATTAAATGTCTATTTTCGCTTAAATTATTTCTTTTTCTCGTAGTCAAGGTATAAAGTATAATATGCAACTCTTGCATAAAACGGATTTATATCGAGGGCCATGAATCACTCGCATCGCTCAGGATTCTAACACTTGAATAACTCGCTACGCTCATGATTTAATAATCACGAATCACTCCCTGCGGTCGTGATTCAGTCGTTAGAATCCTTCACTTACTCGTGAGTCATCTATGGCCCTCGCATTAAATCAGTCCTTTATTCACTAGTTGTATAACTATTTGATACTGAATTTAAAGAGTCTGTCGGAGTCGGATCGGAGGGAAAATGACTTTGACAGAACTTTCAAGGTAATTTCACGATTTTGGTGGGAAGGAGGAGGTACTCAGTTCGACTGTTTTTTTAATGTTTGTTACCTCATAACTTTCGACTGGGTAAACCGATTTCCAAAATTATATATATATAAATCAAATATATATGATATCAAATTCGGTCCAGTAGTTTTTGAGATACACTCCAATAACTGAATAGAATGGAAGTCGGTATTAAATTTTAAAATTGTACTTGTGTTATTCTGTCAATTGGGAGTCACGGCTGACAACAAGAAAGTTCTATTTTTTTAAGACATTACGTCGTTTCAGTTACACTCCAATAACTGATTTTTACCAAATTAATACTAGAATGGAAGTCAGTATCACATTTTTCAAATTGTACTTGTTATACCTTAAGCGAATCACGTTATATTATTATTATTATTATTATTATAAATCATAAAGATTTTTTTATGTTATTAGAAAACGGTACAAGCAGGAGGCCCACCTGATCTTAAATGGTCCTCTCCTCAACCTCTGCCTAAAACAGAGGCATTTCCTCACAAGGAACGAGCTGTACTGCGCCTGTAACCCTGATACACTAAGTTGCCTCATGTGCCTGTAATTTCGCCGGAAACCATACCTTGAAACCAAAACACAGAGAACATAGAGGGCTTCACGGCACAGAAAGGTATGGTGGCAGTACAACCCCGGACGAACTCATTCACAAAGAGTTCTACTGCTCCTAAATTTAGAGTTTCCAACACTTAGTAACCGGCTGCATTAATTTTCTACCGACTTCCAAGAAGGAGGAGGTACTCAATTCGACCGCACTTTTTTTTATGTTTGTTACCTCATAACTCTCGATAGGGTGAACCGAAATTCTTTCTCAAAATTACCCCTGTGGTTCCATTTAAATTTCATCAAATTCGGTCCAGGACTTTTTGAGTTACACTCCAATAACTGAATAGAATGGAAGTCGGTATAAAATTTTTCAAATTGTACTTGTAATAAAGTAATTACGTACAGAATATTTTCAAATTTCGAATCAATAGAATTGTTACCCAGTTTACTACTAAACTGTGAATTTCATCTTAAACCGAGAGCGTTCACCTTAAACTCATTGCAATTGTGAAGGGATCAGCAAAGTTGTGTAAACATCCACATTGCTTACCATAAATAATTACCTGTCTTTTTATAAACTCCAGCATTCCGTAGCATCAAAAAACATCGGACTGAAAGCTCTGCTTTATTAGTATATGATACAACCAATAACACGTTTTAATTTTGTTTTTAAATATTCATCTTTATTAAGTGGCATTTTCCACATTATCCACGTAATTCGCAATAATCTGTGTTTCTTTCTTTAACAGTCATTTAATTGACTTTAACTTTATAACCAGGTATTCCAGAGTCTAGACCGGGACCATTGATATACGACCACTAGCTTAGTCCATATTTTATGCCCTATCTATTACCGGTAATAAAACAAGAACAGGTGCAAGCATTCGACTCTAATGCATTATTGGACATGTATATAGGGTGTTTGGTAGAGGGACCGACAAACCAAATGACCGTGTTCGGGGGACCACTTGGAGAATACAAGTTGGCCAAAAAAAATCCCTGACCCCCCAATATGTTTAACTTTTTTTTGTGATTTTTCCCTTTTTCTACGAAATTGTACCTATTTACCACCATAAAATTTGTAAAATCTGTTTTAAACCGGATGTTTTTAGTTGAATTTGGTCTCTAATACACCTTCAGGCCACGCAAAGCAAAATTGGTACAATATTGGAGAAAACGAGAAAATTCACTAAAATTTTTTTTTTTAAATTGGGGTGTCGGGGATTTTTTTTGGCCAACTTGTATTCTCCAAGTGGGCCCCCGAACACGCTCATTTGGTTTGTCGGTCCCTCTACCAAACACCCTGTATATATAGAGTTACTTTAGTTTATACTACCTGACCTATCCGTGGTTTCAGTCGCGTGGCCTTGCGAGGTAATGTTATTTATTGTTGTGGCGGGAAACACTAATCTCTTTGTAAAACAAAAGTTCCTTATAATCCAGCCATCTCTGAGATCTGTGGCAAATTTTATCTTAAAACACGTGTAAATATTGCCATCACCTTGTTAACAGTAAAAAAATAAAGATACCAACGTTTAATAGATTAGAACTTTAATAATGTTCTATGTTTTATTCACCTTGTTTAATTTATTTTTCATTATCATTTACTTTTTTAGTGGTTTTTGTATTTCGATTTTAATCGCCTTCTTTTTACATAAGTAACTTTCCCTCTTCAAACTTTGACTGGCCGGTTGGCTTAGTTGGTAGCACCCCTGCCTTCTGAGCCGCTAGTCACGGGATTGATCCTCGGACAGGTCAAACATTTGTGTGCATGAACATATCTGTTCGACCTGTGTCTGGATGTGTATATGTGTTTAAGTATGTAAATCAGTCACCAGGTTACCGTATTACAGGCTCAGCCTAGTTTGGGATCTGAAGATCGGGTGTGGATGTTGTCCCATACAATTGAAGAATTAATAAACATATTGCTACTTACGGGATGAAAACCGTGGTAATTATTTTAATTGAAGAATTACTCAATAGAACCTTAAAATAAGGCTTAGAAAAAATCTTATATGTGCTAAAATTATACATATAAATAATTTAAAGAAATAAATAAATACAGTCAAATTAAAATTTACACTTTAGAAACAAAACTTTTACAGCTGCGCTAACTCGTCTGCATCGATCATCCTTAAAGATCCCCCGATCCAGCACTCTCCCGTCCCGCTCAACCGGCAATTAGAACTGGCGCCAATTAGTTTTATATCTGCAATTAAATACACAATTATAGAGGTATTAGATACTTTTCTACTGCGAGGTGCAATTTATTTTAGCTAAAGATTTAAATTAAGAAGTTTTACTTTTTTATCTTAAACGTTATCTTTCTTGTTGTTTAATTTTAGAATTATATTCAGTATTTATGCTCAGACTTCTTGGAGTGTTGTTTAATCAATTAAATTATATTCTTACAGAGATCGAAGTTTAATGAACTAGACGGTTAAATAAGGTTTTCAACATAACGCAAGTCTGTCTAAACATTATTATGAATCATTATTAAATATAATTAAATTGTATTACTTACTAGCTGACCCGGCGAACTTCGTACTGCCTAACAGTCGATTCTTTAATTTATTATTTTTATTACTTATTTTTTAATACTTATTCTGCTATTCGGGACACCGCCGAAATAAAATCAGAATAAAAAAAAGAAAAAAGAAAGTTAATAAGTCAACAATTACATTATGTTAAAAAATAATTTATACGATACTAACGTCACTCAATTTTTTTGCCTACCCGGAACCTCTCCACTAACCATTAAACTTTATGGTATTGTATTAAAGTTCAAATTGACTTTTAAGTATTATTATGAATCGATTGTATGGGAGTATAGAAACGTTTTTTTAGGCATTTTTTTAATGTTTTTTTTCCGTTAGAACCATCCTCGTACTTCGATGAATATTTTAATAAAAGAATTAGTAAAATCGGTTCCGCTGTTCCCGAGATTTGCGCTTAGCAACACATTCAGTGATTCATTTTTATATCATAGATATGTAATTATGTTTATTTTATAGGTAGTTAAGTTAGTCATGAGTATGGCAATGAACAATGAATTGGCACACATAGATTTGGTACAACACAGTACAGTTTATTGAAACCATCTTTCACAAAACAGATTAAAAATAATCTTAAAACTAGGTACACTTAGCGGTTTAGAGATCTCTTCCAGGCAACTTTGGGATGGAATAGTAATTGTATATATTACATATAGGAGAGTGGTGTACGAAACAAACAGCTCATTATTATACAATAAATTTATTATGTATTATTATGTTTATAATTAGGTTTTTATTTACGTTAGTATCTGATATGTTTTTAAAGCTTTATTTTAGTTTAATTAAATGTCAAGTATAACGGGGTCAATTAGTTAAAGTCAATTAGCGAGTAGAATAAAGGAATGTCGACAACAACAAACAAAAACTGTCAGAATTTTAAATTAATTACCTAATATTAAAAGCTCAATTTATTCTATTAATTACAAGATTACATAAATTTGGTACCAAAACTTATATTATTTTTATTTATAAACTAAATTCAATTAATTTTAGACACTCAATATGGTTATAACCTGACTGATCATACATTTATTCCATAGCAGACATTTCTCTTTTATATAGTTATTTATACCGATTAAAACCGAAAAAATTCAACCAATAAATTGAATATCTATATTGAAAAAAAATTTAAAACTTCTCTGTGAACCGTTTTTCTGTATGTGATGTGGCAGAACATGTTATGTTTGTTAGTTCATTAGCTGTTGTGCAACAAAAACGATTCGTTAAAGGTTTTTTCGATCGATTGTAATTGATTTCAGGTCAACGGTCTCGAGAGCTTTTAAATTTTGTTTTTTAAAAGCGACGCTTTGGTTTTGATTAGAACAGAACTAATTTATTGATTTATAGAACACACATACATTATGATTTCTTAGGATTTCGTGATTAACCTTCCTATACCGTGATAATTGAAACAAAAGATTTATGAATGAAACTGACGTATATATACGTCTCTGAAACGCAAAGGGTTAAATAACTTTAAACGGATAATATCGTTTTTATATTATTAGGAGACAAGTACAAGGCCCACTTGTGGCCCTAGCACGTATAACTGCGTAAGTGTAACGTAATGTATCGTTCACGTGAAACAGTACAAACTGTCGTTTATCTAGGGCAACTGTGACACAGATAACGCATAGTTTGTACGTCGCAGCGTGACGTGGTGACGCTTACGATACGAATACTTTTTCGCAAATTGTTTGTGCTGCGGCCTCCGGTGTTAAACGGTAACCTCTGCCCAGTATTTCGTAATGAGTGACGAACTGCGCCCGTAACGTGTGTTAAGTCTCATGTGCCTGTAATTTCGCCGACTACCATACCTTCAAACCAGAACACAGTATTGCGAACATTACTGATTCACGGAACAAATCGGACGGTATTGTGGCAGTACTTCCCCGGACGAACTCATTCACAAAGAGTTCTACTGCACTAAAAATAAATATTTTTATATGAAAAGAGTCACGGAATAAAGTAGGTGACAGTTCTTTGTTATTGATTTATGGAAATTAGTTTTATTAATTTATCTAGTCAACGATTTATGTATATCGACAGAGGGGCGATATATTGGACAGCTTGAGAAGCTTTAAGATCTTCGCCCACTTACACGACTTTGCTCCAACACCGCTCTAAACTTAGGTAACTTCTTGCAGTCCACGCGGCGACAGCTAGTAGGCAACCAGCATTCCACGGGGCGGCAGCCAGCAGGTACCCAGCTGTCCATGTGTCTATCGCGAAAAGCGAATGCGGTCGGCGGGTTTCGCTTTTCGCAATATACACAGTTCGTGATCGGTTGCCATTGAAGCATCGCGGCGCGGCGAACGCTAGCAGTCGGCACGCGGAAACCTCGCTGACCGCTTACTATTCGTGGTAAGCAAGGCGTCAACTACCTGAGCAGTCTGACGGCAGCAAGCTTGCTGACAGCGAGCTGGCGGCTAATTTTATTTTGCCAATGTAAAGTGTAGCTAAAGAGCAATAATAATGTCAAGAGTCGTGACTGTGGGCTAAGACCTTTATTCTCTTAAATTAATAGTTATATAAAAAAATTGTTGCAAACCTCTGAAACTTAAATGTAATTATTGTTTAAGCATACCCCCTATAATATTAAATTATATAATTTCAAGAAATGTATTTCATTATATATTTATCTGTCTTTGTAAAAAAGAAACAGTATAATACTATTGTTAGTCCAAGTGAAAGCAGTCGGTATCTTTATGTTATAATCACTATTGTTTTTTAAACTCTAATATAAGACTGTTTCATCAAATCCCTATTCAGGTTAAACATCGTTAAGAAATCTTTTGAGCTATTATTTGATTAAGCGATTTATCATATTGAAAATTCATGTACCATTTTATGAGCAAAAATCTTTTACAGAGTTTTTATCTGATCTCATTTTTTGAGCTTTTAAGTTTATCTAGTCTAGATCCTAGGGATGAGGTAACCCTGTTAGGCTTTTATAAGATTCTGTTTCGAACAGCACGTCTCTCTAAATAAGTTTAGCGCTAAACAACATTATACCATCGTTCTGTTTCTGTCTTTCTTTCTGAAGTTATAGAGACTAAGTGACATTTTAAATAGGATTAGCTGTAATTTTATTAAGTAAATCTAGTGCAAGACGGAGACGTTTAAATCTGCGGTGATCGTTTTGTTAAGATGTTATAGGTTGTCGTTTTACACTGATGAGTTAGGTTAAGCAAAATTTCGTTCTTAACTTTTTGGATGAGTGATCGCTGGTGGCATTTTAAACCAAGTTTTGTTAAGATTTTTTTGTTTGGTAGAGTATACTTCCGTGGTCGTCCCATTTAAATTTCATCAAATTCGGTCAAAAGTTTTGGATTATATGTTCCGCTTATTTTGATGATTTGATATCATCAATCAATGTACCAAAAAGGTCTCGAGGATGCGTTGCCGACTTTTGAGGAAGGATGATAGGCAGGAAGAGATAGAATCGGTAAAGGTTGGAGGGGGAGGGGGAAGGAGAGGGAGAATGGGGAAGGGAGAATCGGGCCTCCGGAACCTCCCACAAACCGACGAAAAGCAATAGCAAGCTATGTTACTTCAGGTCGGTGTTATGTAGGAGTGTGGCACTTCCGATCGTGCCGGCCCATTAGGCTGTGGGGTTGCAGCGTGGCACTACCACCGATAAAAATGTGTTAAAGTGGGTTCCGTATTTTGGTATTTTTTTTATTGTTTATGTATTACGAGCAAGTCGTGCGTCTGATGTTAATCACTACGCATGCCTATGACAGTTGCAGCGCCACCCAGATCTTAAAATTGTTTTGCATGGCACTGTACTGCGCTCGTCATCCCGAGTCATTGGTTTTTAGGTGTTTATCACTCAGTAATTTCACTTGCTACAGTTTTCTTCACACTCTAATACAGTAACGCTTGCGCACTATTGCTTCGCGGTAGAATACAAGGCAGCCTCTTGCACAAGAGGCGTACCACTTAGTATAGATCTGGTTTCCTCGACTTTTACGATTCAAATCGTGATGCTGGAATGAATCTTCTCAGTCCCCTCACAGCGAAAGTCCCAGATATTGTCTTAGTCCTTGCGAGCATAGATCTCACGATAAATTTTCCAATCTATGAACTATAGGTCTACCATGAGTTTACAGCATTGACACTAATCGATGCTCGCTATCGACTGCCGCTGACTGAAAAAATGTATGAAAAAATGAACCTTGCCACCTTGCGGTCAATTATAGAACTAAAATTGACACTGAGTACGCCAATCACAAGCTTAATAGGTGGGCGAGATCGAGTATCGACTATAGATGACATTTATGTTGCCAACTCATGGTAGAGCTACTGACTTATCAGCTAGCTTATCTTGTCTCTAGTATGGCCCTAGCTGCGACGCAATGCGCTCTATATCGGACTGTCTTATACCGATAATTTGATCCTATCGATAATCTATGCTCGCACCATAGTTAAGACATGTCGAAGGCATTTGGCCTTTATCTATTTTTATATGTATATTTAAATCTAATATTTTTGACAGCGATGCTGGCATATATTTGTCTTTCCTGTCTATAAAACTTAGTTGAAAACACAATCAGTACAAACACATCCGCTCACAAAACTATACGTCATTCGACAAAAATATAAAACGACACGAACATAATCACTTACCGCACTGTACAATTAAAAATCACTTAACAAAGCATGGCGTAACTTAAATTAACCATTGTTAGAATTGAACTGGTGACTTAAGGCACTGCGCACACTCGTAATTTTTAGTTTGCGACCAGCGATTTTGTGACTACTTGATCTCTGAAAAAACTGTACTTGAACAATATCCAAAGAAGTAAATATACGTAATTACTTTTCTTGACTGACTGACTAAACCACTGGGACTCCACAATTGAAATTGTGACATTTGATGCCTCTTATGTTTTGAGCATCCAATAAAGTAAAAAAAGCTCGCGACCAGATACCGTGAGTTATGTGTGTCGAAACCCAGATCGAGTTCCAAGTGACTTTTGTGTCAGTGGTAATAAAACGGAACGCAAGAAACGTGTGCGGAAGAGGGTATACCGTTTCGTCTGCTCATAACAACACCTACCCGCAGATACTACAGTTTACTCGTGAACATGGCGCATGCAACTGTGCCCAAATATCGAGAGCTCACAATAAATACAATACATGGTAAATATCCGGTTTCTAACGTTAATTCATCCAATAAAAGATTTGTGGAAATATCATCTCAAAGGGGGTGAAAAGCTAGTACCGGGTCAGCTGGATGAATATATTTCTATACCCATCGATTATTATTATTAACAATCCATATCAGTAAAATTTAGCAATAATTAGGACCAATTATTTGAAGTATTGCTGAAATAATGAGAGAGGCCGTAGTACAAACAATTTGAGAAAAAGTAATCGAATCGAAAGCGTCCAAATGTCATGTTTCGGCGCAAAACGTATGAGTTATCTGTGTCACCGTTGCCCTAGAAAAATGACAGTTTTACTGTGTCACGTGAACGACACGTTACGTTACACTGACGCAGTTACACTAGGTCAATGTATCGTGATGTCAAAATTAACAAGTAGCACCCAAGAGCGAGCAAACAAAATTGCCCGTGTAAGCGCACCTGTAGGCTTGCACTTGCCACTAAAAGCGATTTGTTGCTGATACTAAGGGCAACTTGCATATTTTTGCAAATTGATAAAGGCAGCATGACGTTCTAAATGTGTTTCATGCTATTTGTTACAAATGTCGTGCAAGTTGGCCTTCGAAATTTAAATGTACAATGGACGTCCGGCACAGAAAACAAAATACCTAAATGGCACAGCCTTGGGTGTAAAGATGGCTGTAATGATGAACAAGTCGGGTCATGCAATAGCGTTTATATGAGTTATAATAGCGAATACAGTCAATTAAATATGTACATCTTATGTTAGACCTTATACTATTTATAATAAGCTTTAAATTCAAGTCATAACTACGAGTATGTTGACACAGTCAAAGTCTCACAATACAATTTGTCTTTTTTTTCTACCCGCGACCTCATCAGAGGTCGCGGGTAGAAAACTACACACTGATGTGTAAAATAAGATTATCGCAATCCCTCAGGAGCTAGACGTTGAATCGGGAACTTCCGCATTATATTACTAGCTGCGCCTCGCAGTTTCTCCCGCGTGGTGATGGATGATGACGAGAAAAATATCCTATATCCTTTCCCTGACGTTATGACAAATCAAAAAATACTATTACATACTATTATTACTAATATTTATTATTATTTTTCATAATCTGATGACTGTCTAGTAACAAATATTATTTTTAAATAATGTAAATCCGTTATTGGCTATATGTTATATAGGGTGTTTGGTAGAGGGACCGACAAACCAAATGAGCATGTTCGGGGGACAACTTGGAGAATACAAGTTGGCCAAAAAAAAATCCCGACCCCCCAATATGTTTAACTTATTTTTGTGTTTTTTCTCTTTTTCTCCGAAATTGTACCTATTTACCACCATAACATTTGTAAAATCTGTTTTAGACCGGATGTTTTAGTTGAATTTGGTCTCTAATAGACCTTCAGGCCATGCAAAGCAAAATTGGATACAAAACAGAGCTAACTAACTGATTTAGTTAAAAAAAAATGGGGTGTCGGGGATTTTTTTTGGCCAACTTGTATTCTCCAAGTGGTCCCCCGAACACGTTCATTTGGTTTGTCGGTCCCTCTACCAAACACCCTGTATAAGTAAGTCCTAACAAAGTGTAAAAATTATTAAGAGCTGTGGATTTTGTTAAATAAATAAATAAAAATAAAACACAAATATAATTAAAATTGGTCCAGCCGTTCTTGAGTTATAAATGGTGTAACTACCACGACTTGTTGTTTTATAAAAAACGACTTTGTTTTGTAAAGGCATAGTATAAAGATGCAACAGTGTGGAAACTTAGCCGAGTTAACCCGTTGAATGGCGATTCGCCATATTCGGCCATTTAATAATACAATAGATTTCGCAGAAATCTACCTACTTTTCCAGGAACTGCAACGTGTGTGGTTAACCGGAAATAAACTTATGCGTGAACTCTCGGCTTTACGCGGCCTCACTACAGACTGACAGCACAGCGACAACCGCTTAGGGCTCGTCGATGCATGTTTGTGTGAGTGAGCCGTTTCGAACGTTTGCAGGTAGTTTCCGTACTGGTAAAAGAGAGTTTTGTAAGATTGTGTGTCTTATAAATACTTCTATACTATGCATTTGGATGCGAATCGTAGAAGGGGAGGAAACCTGACTTACTAGATGTTAGTTGTCACTGCTGAGGCCGTAGCACAAACAATTCGGGAAAAAGTATTCGTATAGTAAGCTTCAACGCGTCACGCTTTTGTGTACATACAAACTATTAGTTATCTCTGTCACATTTGCTCTAGATCAATGACAGTTAGTACTGTTCCACGTTAACGACACGATACGTTACACTTACGCATTTATTCGTGACTCCTTCGTGCTTTCCTTTGGAGTGACAATTGCTAAACTGACGTAGATTCTGATCTGACCTAGCATATAACACTATACATTAGGGTACCTTTCATACTGGAGAAATATTCCTATGGGATAGTTATAATATGTACTGTTGGGGCTGCGGTAATATGTCTTTTGTTATGTTATTCTACCGACTTCCAAAAAGGAGGAGGTACTCAATTCGACTGTATTTTTTTTGTGCTTCCTGTGTTCCCATTTAAATTTCATCAAATTCGGTTCAGTAGTTTTGAGTTACACTCCAATAACTGAATAGAATGGAAGTCGGTATTTTTTTTTTTTTCAAATGTACTTATTAAAAAACGGTAGAAGCACGACGCTCACCTGAAGTGACGAACTGAACTGCGCGCGTAACTCTAAGACATTGTTTCGCCGGCAACCATACCTTCAAACCAGAACACAGTATTGCGAACATTGCTGCTTCACGGTAGAGAAAGGTTTAGTGGCAGTACTACCCCGGACGAACTCATTCACAAAGAGTTCTACTGCTCTTAAAATCTAATAATATGATCCAATAAATCACTCAAGCAAACCTTAATCCTATCTGTGACTACGAAGAAATAAAAAAAATATCCAATAAAAGTCGTGCTAAATCAATAACATCGTTCACGCCGCTATGACACAGCTGTCATAGTAGACGTTGCAGCACGCGCGTGGACCAATCCCTGCTTTCCTTCTGAAATTTAAACCAATCACCGAACATGTGTATTTGTAACCTCGGAAGTAATTCGTATTTGGAATCTTACGTCGTTTTGGTTTGAAGGACCACTTATTGTGTGAAATTTGTTCTGAGTTATGCTTCC
Source organism: Selenia dentaria (assembly GCA_917880725.1). Lineage (NCBI taxonomy): Eukaryota > Metazoa > Arthropoda > Insecta > Lepidoptera > Geometridae > Selenia > Selenia dentaria. The sequence continues at coordinate 6,285,402 of OU862882.1, read as the reverse complement.
TGACATTATTTCTTCGTAGATCTGTGATAACATAAATCAAGTTGCCATTGTACTGTCTTCACAATTGAAAGGTTTCATAAACAACCTTCAACTCCCAAACCTCAACTCCAAGCTAATTTCGCGCGCTAATCTCGGACGTCAATTTACTGACAATAAGACCAAAAGCCTTCGTCTGCCGTCATATAATTATTGGCTGCACCACAAGTAACCTCGCTAAAATACGCTACAGTGTATTATGTGAGATTGTGCACTTGATAGAACTAATCAGGGGCCAAATCTCTGACCAATCTGATATCTTCTCCTTTTTTATAGACCGCACGCTTTGTTCAAATGTCATTCATCAAATGAAACATTTTATTTGTATCGAGTAACTTTTGTATTGTTACCAGAGTTACAAGTTATTCGTGGTCAACATCAAATAAAAAAGAAGAAATTAAGAAATAATAGTAAAACGTAGTTCCAGTCCCTAAGGAGAACTGAGTGGGAGTAATAGTTAGGGAAAGTCGTATTATGATTAGAATTGTACATAAGAAATAAAAACAACAGAAAAGAAAATTTATAGGTTTTATTTCATGTCCATATTTATTGGGTTCCGTACCCAAAGGGTAAAACGGGACCCTACTATTAAGACTTCGCTGTCCGTACGTCTGTCCGTCTGTCGCCAGGCTGTATCTCATGAAACGTGATAGATAGTCAGTTGTAATTTTTACAGATGATGTATTTCTGTTTTCGCTATAACAAATACTAAAATACCGGCTATATGTGAGTCGGACGATAATTATAGAAAATGGTACGGCATCCTTCGTGCTCGTGCACGAGTCGGACACTCGTACTTGGCCGGTTTTTAAGGGTTGATTTTATGGTTGATGCCAGTTTTTTATCTGCAATTTTCATTACCACTCTGTTTAGTCAAGTGCACGACGACCATAATAAGACAACGCACACTGTTCCGGTATACGTACATGTTTTGGCTTGAGCTCCTAATTATTTAAGGTACAAATTACATTTCAACAACACCATAACAAAAATTTCCATTATTCATTAAGTTAAATGATTGCCTTATGTTATTCTTGGTTGAAATAAATTATCGGGTCTTAACCATAAATATTATAATTACTCATAATGGCATTAGTATATAAAAGAAAATATATTATTTATTAAATTTTCGGTCTATCTTTTAGTATATTATACTAGGTTAACCGGAGTTTTTTTTTATTTTAACTGCGTCGTAAAAGTGCGAAATTACAATGTCCATTGTAATTTCCAAATATCCGGGAGAAAAATATTATCCGATTGTTTAATCATATCTATTAGTGAAGTTGAACTAAATCGTATACACATAAGTTACACAATACATTTATATATATATACTAGCGACTGCCCGCGACTTCGTTTGCGTAGTAGGCTCGTCCTTCAGCCTCGCCATAACCTCCCATCATTTCTTGATTTTTCTTTCATAAGAACTTTTTGATATCTTTTATTAAGTCCGTAACCTGATATATCCATCTGTCTGTAGAAATTTATCCGCGACGGTTAAGGAGTATAGTCCTAGCTTCAAAACGAGATAGTTTAATATCCTCCCAATTAAATATCAAAGTAGCCAACTAAGGGGAAAATACGACGCAAGCTGGTGATGGGACACACGTGTAGCCATACAACCGAATTCAAAACTTTAGACGACATGTATAATATTAATTTATTGGGTTGCGTCCTTAGTGTGATACAGATATATTGTAACGACCCCACATAAGTGTGATAAGGATAGAAAGATGATGAAGGTTAACGAGAGTAAGACGCACCACAATAAAAATGAGAATCATTTAAGGCAATTGAGGCAGCGAGCGCTCTTACTTCTAACACGCGCTAATTCTAAAAAGACTTAAGTCATAACTGATATTCGTACTCGTTTTGTGAAAACGTGACGATGTCCAGTCGACGACGAACGTGAGTACGGACTTAAAGTAAATCTAGTTTCTCATGTAGACTTGCATCAAGAAGTGTTTAAGATTTGACCGTGCTTCGATATAATAAAACATATGGTACGTATATGTAGTTAGACTGAAGAAAGGAGTAGGTGGACCGGCGACCTTGTCAAAATTGCGTGGAATCGCTGGATGCAGGAAGCGAGTAGCCGGCCCAAGTGGCGTTCTATGGAGGAGGCATATGTTCAGCAGTGGACGTCTTCCGGCTGATAATGTTGATATTAACTAACTTGTTTCCAGTGAAAGTTACTGAATTGTTGCATTTGTAGAATTGGAGTGTGTCCCTATGTTCAAAATGTCATCTTTGTCATGTAACAATCACGCAATCTTGCCGCAAACCAAACTAGAAAATCTCCAGTACTTAACTTAAAATGGCGGCATATTTTTTTTGTGTGCCAATTATTTTGATTATACTCTTATTTTAATAACAATTATTAAGGCCGTCATCTGTTTGAAGTTAACTGAAAATTGCATATATTTTGGACCAATTATTCTGATTATACTATTATTTTAATAATAATTATTAAGGCCATCGTCTGTTTGAAGTTAACTTAAAATGGCACCATAATTTTTTGGACTAATTATTTTGATTATACTCTTTTTTTAATAACAATTATTAAGGCCGTCATCTGTTTGAAGTTAACTAAAAATTGTATATATTTTTGGACCAATTATTTTGATTATACTATTATTTTAATAGTAATTATTAAGACCGTTGAAATCATTTCAAAGTCAAATTTCAAGACACTTGACCTATGCCATCATTTGAATACGGCCGTATAACTTAAGCATTGACATGGCTATACAAGATAACTAAGTTTAACAATGAAAGTGAAATAAAACAAATAATAAAAACTAATCCATCCATTCAACAGCAGGAGGTATAAGGTATGCGAAAACCTACAATAATAACAAAATTAAACCTTTATTTAATTATTTTAATATGTGGAACAAGGTATACGTAGCTACTTATATATATTGTTAAACCTAATCCAACAACGATATTAAGCAACGCTTGCTGCGGTCAGTAGTTGGATGGGTGACCGCTAGTGGCATTATTCAACCTAGCGCTTTCGTGCTTCGGAGGGCACGTTAAGCCGTCGTTTCAGGTTGTTTGTCTTAGGACAACAGTCATTAGGATGTGTGGAAGGCCTTCAGGCGCTTTGTTTTTTCAGTATTAAAAGTATTCTAAGTATTAGTTTCAAATAATTGTGGGTAAACAACGATCAATCTAGAATCAGAATTATCCCTACTTTACAGACTCCAAAGTGTTGCCAACATAAAAGTTTTACCTCTACACACAAAACTATAGAATAAACTTGTTGATTCTGACCATTATGTTTCCTTTACAGTTTGACTTAGTGATAATTATTGCTACAGAAATACTCCCATTTTTACATCAAATTAACATAGCTCTGTCCCTCCATAACTGGACAAATGTGTCCAATATTATTATTCACTTTTAATTTATTTTACTTTTAAATAAATGTTTTTTATGAAGCCCTGAGTTTTTATTGTCTCGCAGTAGGTATGAAATGTAAAGTAAAGTATTCACCTCGAGGATAAAGCCTGTCTTCGTCTTGGGCGGCTTGAACCCCTCGCTTCACATAAGTGAAGTGTACCCATAAAGATATCCCTTTTATGTATCCAAAAAGAATACAATAACTTCGTTTTATAGAGATACACCGGTTTCAGTCTTTGTGCACTATGGTTTTTGAGATGGATAGTCTTAGGACTATCTACTAATAGACTCAAAAACCATAGTGCACAAAGACTGAAACCAGTGTAGCAATAATTATCACTAAGTCAAACTGTAAAGGAAACATAATGGTCAGAATCAACAAGTTTATTCTATAGTTTTGTGTGTAGAGGTAAAACTTTTATGTTGGCAACACTTTGGAGTCTGTAAAGTAGGGATAATTCTGATTCTAGATTGATCGTTGTTTACATATGTATGTAGAAGATGAAGGACATCGTGGACTGTTTCTGAGAACTAGTTATTCGCGTTCGAGTAGGGTGTGGGAAAAGTGGGATAATTAACGTTTTTTAGTTTTACGGACGCTTCAACTAGAATGCCAACAATGATAATGACACTATTGCCCTCACTGTTAATCGAAGGCACTTTAAGAAGAATAGGTAATATTTAGTATTTTAAATGTATCTTGAGAAAAGTTGTTATTACAAGTAATATTATTACCAAAACTATCAAACATAATCAGGTACGAGAACTTAAAATGAATAAACAAGATGTAATTATTACGTGTAATTTCCGTTACATTCGGATAGATAGCCATTACAGTACTGACCTCAAAACTTGCTTCTGACTTCAATATACTATGATTACGGCACAATTTTATTGCAGCTAGTACGTTTTGATATCTAATAGGTACCTGTATTGTACTTGTATACTTGTTATTGATATCATGTTTACATAACTTGTAACTAATTGTTGTTATAAATGATTTATTATTCTTATATTAATCATTATTATTACCTCTAAATGAGCAGTTCTTGTATGTATAATATAATCTGAATCTCGGAAACCGGCACCTACGATTTTCATGAATTTTAGTATGCAGAGGGTTAAGGGGGCGATAAAACCTAGGTTAGGTTACTCATACTACTTATTTGTCTCCGTTAGGGATCGAAGTAGAATTTTCCTTCGGGTTCCAAATCGTAAGAGGCTACTGAACTCGACTAGATGCTAGGCCTCTTGTGCAAGAGGTTGCTTGGTTGGTACCACCGCAGTGCGAGATATTCTACCGCGAAGCAATAATGAGGAAACATTACTGTGTTAATAAAAATCACTTATCCAGGATTTACATAAAATAACATACTCTTGGATTTCATTACACTCCAAAAACCAAGCCTTAAACTAAAATAAACTTTTTAGCTGTGTGTAATAGCTATCTCAATTCGTGTGATCGTTCATTGTAAGTTTTGTGCTCAAGTTTCACTTTTTGAGAAACTTCCCCAAGAACACCGCTTGTTTACATAATCTCCCTCGGAGGCTCGTTCGTTTTCCGATATCGCGCTTTTTGCCGTCCACCCCAATATCAATTTCTCACTACAGCCGTGTCGATAGAATATCAACCTTCGTTCAAAGGCATACAGTGTAGGTACGTACAGTGTCGAAAAGGTGGGGTGTACCTCTGAATTTCGACAAGTTCAACGAGAAGTTGCTTATTCGAATCATAGTTCGGCAATTCATTGCTTCGCCAGGACATATTTTCGAAAAGAATTTTATCCCTAAAGTGAAGTAATTCTGGTTGAATATATGTTCTGTCGAAGCAATGACTTGTCGAACTATGTTTTTTCAAAAAAAGCAACTGTTGAATTATTGAAATTGTCGAAATTCAGAGGTACACCGGTATATATGTTTTACCTATACGTCTACTAGTAAGTACTGAATGGATCAACCGATTTTGATAAGTGATACGTGGTTAGATATATCTTGATGGCGCGACATGGCGAATTTCAAGCGCTTTAAATATGTCCGAGGTAATGTGGTATGTTTTATATAGTCATGCTGTGTACATATATTTAAGGAACATTGTTCAGCACAATACATTGTAATTTTATACTTAATTGTAAATTTAGTGACAATGTTCTGTTTTGTGTGCCGAAATAAATAAATAAATAAATATTATAATATACTATTTCCGTTGTTGTGTTAGAAAACTTGTGTTTTTGTTTTTTATTTGTTAAAATTCAGTTATTATCATTATTTAGAGACTGGCAAAGCCTTGCGTGAAATTTAACGGAAATTTTCTCCGACCAATTTCAAACTTATTTGAAGTTCGTCTGGGAGTCACTTTAACGCACGATAGTTGTCTAACTCAAACTCAGTCTTCATTCTCACTTGTACCTTCAAGACTAATAAAGAAAGCGCTTTATCTAGATATGTGTCGATTTTGAAATCGATTCGAATGTCCCGAAGCGATTGAAACAAGCAACGATTTGTTTTGCCAAGGGTCTGATAGATGGCCCTAACATGGATCGCTACGTGTGTTAAATAAGGAATGAGGTTGGAAAAAACGGTCTTTTGATGCTTTGAAATTGTCTTTTAGGGGTTCGTCAAAGAAAAGAGGAACTTTTATAGGATCACTTCATTGTCCATCTCTATCCTTGTCAAGGCCCTTTTCTCAGGTTCACGTGTAGGTATTGAGTTGGATTTAATATCAAATACTGAGCTACTTTGAAGCGCTTGATGTTGAACTTGACTTGTCGTTTTCAATAAGCAACGCTTTTACGACTTTGATGGGTGACTGCTAGTGGCATTTTCGATCCTGTGCTTTGGAGAGCTCGTAAAGTCTCGGTTGTTTTCTTAGGAGAACAGTATGGCATGACACAAATATTTTGTGAGGTGGTATGGTAGTACGGAACCCTTCTTCTGCGAGTAATTTTATTTATTTCAATTCATCGTTTCATAGATCATTTCATATAATTTGTTCAAAATTATATGTACGTAGAGCTAAAATGATTTCTCATATGTAATTACTTTATTTATATGTATATACATCCTACTAATATATTATAAATGTAAAAGTTTGGATGGATGGATGTTTGTTGGTCTTTCACGCTCAAACGGCTGGGCCAATATTGATGAAAGTTAGTATGGATGAAGATGAGGCACTGGATTAACATATAGGATACTTTTCATCATCATCATCATCATACATCACCACACGAGTGAAAAAGCTTAATATAATATATAATTGCTTGCCCTGATCGACTGACTGATTTATCAAAGCAAGTCCAAGTCTAAATCCTTTTATTGGTAAACGTATATTTACAAGTAATTTTACAAAATACATTATAAAATAACAAATACGAGTACATTTATCCACAAGCAGAGCCCATACCAATAGAGCTAAAAATTTGTTCATTCTTTTTATGGTGAAAGCATCCACTAAAGAACTAAACAATAGTAATTAAACACTAACATTAATTTATTTTGGTAATTTTACTTTTTGGTGTATATAATTTATTTTTGTAGTTTCTTAGAGACAAAGCAAAACTGGCGGGTTGGCTAGTCAGTACGTACGTGGTGCCATACATATTACTTGTACAAAATGGTGTCAATTCTGTAAGCATTCTCTAAACTAAAAGTCTCTAAATTACAGTTTCTTAAAAGGCAGTTCTTATTCTATTTGGGTTAAAATCCAAATTAGTATAACACTTCCGAATGATAGCACAAAATTAGATATTTCTCTTCAATTGTGGGTGTGAGCAGATAAGTCGTCACTTATCTTGAGGCTTGGTGAACTAAAGTAAAATACCTAAAATTAAATAGAACAAGGAAATTTAAAGAAATGTAATTTAAATTAGAATATAATTGAATGAATTTGGGTTTAACACTAAGTAAATAACCATAACTAAATTTTAGTGCGCTAGTTTAGTTTAGTTTATTGAGCAAGTGAATCGATGCAATTAAGAAAATAAACAACACAATGATCACAAATCAACGCAACTACAAGACGGTAGCTCCAACTTGCTGAAACCACATCAGCCATCTCAAACCCCTTTCTCACAGATTCATAGATCAACCAAGTAACCTATCTGTAAATAGTTTACCTAGTACCCCTAATCAATATACTTACATATATGATTCAAAGTACTGACTGACTGACAGACAACGCACAGCCTAAACCGCTAGTCGTTGAGACTTTAAATTTGGAGGGTGCCTTTGTCTTCGTGTGTAGAGGTGTACTAAGAAAGAGTTTTTTCGAAATTTAACCCCTAAGGAGGTAAAAATGGGCAAAAACGTTTCTATAAGTCCTTTTTAAACTTCTACATTTGTAAATTTGTATTTAGATAGTTCATTTAAAATAAAGAAATTGCAATATTTAATATTTTTGACACGGATGACTTAGGGGTGAAAAAATCTTTGCTGTTGAAATTATAGATGTAAAAAAATGTGTTAATTGTTTGTAGTGGCGATCAATAGCCATGAACAAAGTTCTATATCGTTACAATAGTAAAATTCGTATTTAGAAAAATAGTACGAAGTCGCTGGCAAAAGTTAATCTTATGTTAATATAAGATCATTGTTTCACACAATCTTATTATTAATCAGTATTAATGACGGAGTGCCCATCCACCATTTGTATAATTAATGGCAAAAACATGTTAATGGCAATCTTTATCGAAGCGACGGGCGCATCCTGCTTATGAGATATTAACATTTTTTCCTCTACCCTTTTTCTTTTTGTACTTCGTGTTAATGTCGATGTACCTTGTATGAGGTTGTGGATTTATTATGTCTAATTCTTATTCTAAACAGTCATCGTTATGTCTTTGATCACCTTAGGAATAATTATTTCGATTTAATTTTTAATGGAACTTTGTTGGGGGTAGGTGTGTTTCCTTTTTGGAATGAGTGTCTTTAAATTTTATTGCTTGGACAACGTTGCCCTGAGGTGTTTGTTTGACCACCGTCGATGATATAAGGTCGTTCGAAACATAGATATTTATTTGTGTTACCGAGGTTGGGTTATTAACTAGCTGTGCCCCGCGGCACTGCTGGTCTCAGTAGTTCAAGTGTGAAATGGTAAAAAATATCTATTCAAATAATAGAAAAACAAAAACACTCTATGATCCACATTCTTTGAACATCCATAATATATGTGTACCTTATTGCGATTTTTTAAATATTTAGTTTGTCATGCACAACGCCTAGTGAGGCGGCAATGATTAAGGAATCTATGAACTAGTGACTAGATATCTTAGTTCATGAATCATTTCACTTATATAAGTTTGCATTCTGTTATTGCCATCATCGATTGGGACTCTCATAAACATGATGTAAGTCTGTAAACTATATGCGAATAATATAGTACCTTATTTCAAGATAATAGGTACTTTTATTACCTGTCTGTAATTATACCAAGAGCTTGAAGATAAAGTTCGTTGGTGTTACGAGTAAATCAGTAGCTGTTTCATTTACGAGTCGCACCCGAACGACAAAGGACAAACTCTTCAACTCTGCTGTCCCACCGCGAAAAGAATTTTACTGTTAAAGAAATAGAACCTACAATTAATTAAATACCAATACTGTAGTTGGCAAAGCTAAAAACTAAAGCATAGTCCTACACAACTATTAACGATTGATGTATATATTCTTTATACTTATCCATGGTTTACCCTACTAGATATATTTGACATCATTTACTTACAATTGGCGAATTCTCTTGTAGGGTAATTTTTCAACCGGTAAAATATAAAATTCGGCTCTTATACATAATAAGACAATATATTTGACTAAAACGATCACTTCGCCCATTAACGCTGCTAATAGTTCTGTAAATCTTTGTGTTAGTTATTTAGTTCGGATTTAGTTCCGAGCGGAATGTTTTAGTGTTTAGCTTATTTTAATTGCTACTAAGTATTTATTTTTTCTAGCTGGTTAATTTTCAAAAGACACTGCCAAATGATATTACGCTATGTTATATGTTGAATTTTCTTCATACTTTTTTTTTCCTTTATTTTAAACAGGGTTTTATTCTACAAGAATATGCCACCCTTGTAACGAACTTACATAAGTATAAAATCACTTAAAAGTATAATCTGCTTAATTTTCTTCATACTTATGAAAATTACACTCAAGTTTTGCAGATTTATTTTTTACAGAGCGAAAAATTATTTCCTCGGAAGTTTTTGAGCGCACGTCCTGTGACTCACCGTGGTTAGACGTCATGACTACTAAACCACCGAGGCACTTGACGGAGTATCAAAAATATGTCGCAAAAATTTATGAATTTCATGCAAATTTGCAAATTTTAACACGGCGGGCTAACTTCAAGATTCAAAAACTTGTCGCTAAGCTCCTAACAGCTTGTTCTCGCCAGTTCGAGAGCCAATTAGTTCTAGTATGATATCACCCACGACGCATTATCACAGACCATCATGTGAGATAGTAGTCAAAAACTAATGTAACACACATAATAACAAGTACAATTTGAAAAATTTAATACCGACTTCCATTCTATTCAGTTATTGGAGTGTAACTAATAAAGTACTGGACCGAATTTGACGAAATTGAAATGGGACACCACACAGACCGGGAAGCACCAGCTTTCAAACAAAAAAAAGAATTTTAAGAATCGGTTCACCCAATCAAAAGTTATGAGGTAAAAAACATAAAAAACAGTCGAATTGAGTACCTCCTCCTTTTTGGAAGCCGGTTTAAAAATTGTTTTATTGCGCAAGTATATTAAACACTTTTTTTGTTGAGATAATGGTTAAGATTGAGTATGAATTCTTACAGTCATGTACTTACATCACATGACACCCAATAGGTAGATACGATCTGCAATTGAACAATTGGCGGACCGTGCACTTGCGAACAATAAAATCGTCTCGGTTCATATCAGGGTCGGCAATTTGCTGTAAATAGAACACCGGGAGCTGGACCGACTAGGAATGCCGATTTATGCGCGGGTCGTCTGAGAATCGATACGTTAACAATTTCTAATGTGTTAACATAATATTTGAATTTGAATTGAAATTAGTATGAAAAAGTAGTATTTTCAAACCTAATCATCTTTTTTCACCTTTCAATTCTTTCATAGATTCATAACATTTCGTCACTAATAGTACTTCTTATACCTAGACAAAGGGTTCTTCATAAGAGCTTTTAGTAAATAATAATATAATATCTAAAATAGATCACAATCACGTAGGTACGTAGGTACAGTGGGCAGGGTACATAGCACGCAGAACAGATGGCCGATGGGGCCGAAAGGTTCTGGGGTGGAGACCACGGATCGCAGCGTAGGTCGTCCACCGACACGGTGGACAGACGACCTGAGGAAGGTCGCAGGACGACGTTGGATGCAGGCCGCTTCCAACCGGTCCTTTTAGAAAATCATGGGGGAGGCTTATGTTCAGCAGTGGACGTCCTACGGCTGAGATGATGATGATGACGTAACTACTAATTTTTTTAAAGTTAGAAATTTTAATAGGGAAACATAGGTGAAATAAGGACACCAATTAAAAAAAATGGTTACAATAAGATTAGGTATCCAACAAAAACAATCCAATGAAAAACTGTTATAAATTGTGCGAAGAAGTTGTCCTTCTACATCTTTCTTCCCTTTTCTTGATTTTGTTTTTTTGATTCATTACCCTCCAATTTTTTGTCACAAGCACTAATCGCAGGGCAATGTATTTATCAATTGAACAAAAAACAAGTGCCTGATTCAAGAGTCTGTTGGTTTGCATAATATGCAATCATTGTTATTACCACACAGAACAGTAATTATTAATTTATACCGTTATATTATGACTGTTAGCGGCTCCACACTTATTATTCTGTTGAACCCGAAACTTCTACGTGTACGCCACTTGGACGCCCTGGGACAACCCTAGTCTGAGATTACAGATTACAAATGTATAGGGTTGTTACGTTTTTGCCGGATGAACACTATGTTTTTTGATGAGCTAGTTGCAACTTTTTTTGATGAGATAGTGGAGTGGATTTCGGTCTATTGCTACTAACAATATTAAAAAGTAAAGCCTGCGAATCAGGTTAGTGTAGTGGGTGAAAGTGCTTTTATTTTATCAGCACTGGGAATCGCCTTATGGAGAATACGGATAATTTATACGACAATAGTTCTGGGACAAGAACTAGCAATGTGCCATCCGAAACACGGAAGCTCTTAATTGAAAATGTCACTAGGACCACCCATCCAAGATACGCCCGCTGCTTTGCTTTGCAGCCTCTAGTATAGATATCCAGGGCTGGAACTCAGGTCTAAAGAACGATGAGCCATGTCTCTTACACAGGCTCAGTGCGGCTTGTTGGATATGACGGTGAATGTGAGGTAGTGCGAGCCCTTAAAAACTTGTCTTTTAATTATACAATATAATTATTTAAATTGTAAAACATGACAGGTTCCAAAATCATTTCTTAATATCTCCAACATTACAACTTATATTCACCCTACGTAGTCATTCATATTTTAGGAAAATTATTATTTATTAGTATTAGTCATTCAAACTATGAGACTTCACCAAATCCCTGTGTTCAAGTTCTTTTTGTTTAGTCTATTTCTTGATAGAATATTATCCACTTATTGTCAAGCCCTCAATAAAGTTTTGGTATAGAGAATTAAGCTATTATAATTCAAACTTAATAATGTAGTTGCAATCGTGATCTACTAGGGTAATTTAATAACAAAAACCCATGGAGATTGAGCCATTGAATTAATAAGTATACAAAAAAAAACATTGAACCTGTTGATACCAAATTATTAATTAACCGGTTTCGGCTCAAGTAAACAAAGGCTTCATTAGATGAATTATAATTTGAAATCAAATGTTAATCGGGTGCAAACTTGGACCAACAATATATAATTATGTAGGGGCGTAATTTGTATCTTTAGACATGCCGTGTTGCTACGTTATCACGGTCCATATATAGATATATAAGGTAGGTAGGTACAAATAAAGTAGGTAGGTTTATAAGATAGGAAGCTACATATAAAATAAAACTGATTCCCCCTACCTCTTATATAAATGATTGTCTGAAAATCATAATTTCTTAACAAACTTCCCATAAACGTCATTAGTCATAATAATGCCTTCATATAACTGTTTGTTTATCATAATACTTCTTTTTTTAACTATTATAACATAATATAGAGCATATTTCAAATGTTCATAGTTATAAATATATATCTTTTAATTATATCATTATCCTAATATTAGGTATTCCGAATAATTAAGTATATGGATGCAAAGAAGAAAAATGAGTTTAAATGTTAATTATACCTATACTAGATAACACAGTAGGTTATGTTTAGATTTGAACCGTGACAACACAACGCTCGAGCCGAGCGAGCGAAGCGAGCGTACCGCGGCAGCGACCAGCGACGCGCTATAAATCAATTATATCATCTAATGGCCAAGCACATTAGTTAACAAATCAGACTCTGTGGCAGATCATAAGACAATTGCAATTTTAAAAATTTAATACCGACTTACACTCTATTACTTTAGTAAAAATCAGTAATTGGAGTGTAACTCAAAAACTACTTGACCGAATTTCATGAGATTAAATGGGACTACACGGTAAGCACCAGCTTTCAAACAAACAAAAAAAATTGGGAATCAGTTCACCCAGTCGAAAGTTATGAGGTAACAAACACTAAAAAAAACATTAGAATTGAGTACCTCCTCCCTTTTTTGGAAGTCGGTAGAAAATAGATTTTAAATATTATACCTATACTATGTTACCTAGGTTAGGTTAAGATTTAAACTGCGACAGCACAACCCGCGAGCCGAGCGACCGAAGCGAATCACAACATCCGTGAAACAAATGACGAGATGACAATAAACGTTGAAAAAACAACCTTATGTACAAGAGCCATATCTCATAAAGTATCAGACATCAGTGGGAATCGTACGGCTGTTATGGGCAAGCGTGACGCTTAACAACTTACTCAAGCGAGCGACTTTCTCGTCTCCAATTAACATGAAAACACATCTAACACTCCTTTCTTAGTTAGATCTATGTGTATAAATAATTATCTAGCTCCCACCGCACGCAGAACGTTTTTATACGTCACACAAGATTGGCAAGTTTCACGGATACATAAATATTCCCATTAAATAATAACTTCCCATTCATTGCTTTGGCGGTTGAATCCATTGAAATGATTAAAAACCCCTGACCATCAGTAACCTGGCGACAACTGCAAACCCGTCCCACAATAATTCAATATTTTTTGTCCAATAAAAAGTGAAAACGAAGAACTAAATTGTTCGCATCCTTTACGTCTCCAAGCTCAATTTATTAGTGTATTCATATCGCTTTTTCCATTTTATCTCGGCTCATTACCTTCCATTTACAATTAAATGAATTTATATTCCACTGCACATTTTGTGTGTACATACATCAAAAAAAGTTTGCGATCACTTTGAAAAATCGTTTTTTTTTTGTCACGGTAGATTATGTTATGATTTCTTCGACTTTTTAGTTGCTATTGATGGAATTATCAGACCATTCCGAGTAAACCATGGGTACCAATTTGTACTAGTCGATGATAATGCGCCCGCCCATCGAGCTCAACGAGTCAATGCTGCTCTCGAGAATACGGCATCACAAGGTTAGACTGGCCTGCCGGCTCGCCTGACTTAAACCTAATAGAGCACGCGTGAGACGCTCTTAAGCGAGCTGTTTGGAACCGTCAGCCACGTTGCCAAACAGTGCCAGAGATCAGGGAAGCCGCTATTTAAGAATGGGACAGGGTACCCCAAGAAATGCTAACTTGATTCTCATTATGCCCAGGAGGTTCACCGCATGTGTTCGAGCCAGGGGAGGAGTTATACTATATTGAATATAAACCTTTCAGTAATAAATTGTTGATTAAGTTCAAATTAAAAAATTATAGCAGCTTATGCTAGTGATCACTTGATTTTTTTTTATGTGTGTATGTTTGTGTGTGATATGGTAATGAAACTCGCGCGAATTATCCAAATTAAAATTGTTGTAGTATTATCAGCCTTTTAAAGATAGAGGATAATCATAAACCACCATGCGGGCCCAGTGAGACTTGGTGGATATGCTAGTGACCAGTCCTAGGTGTCGTAGATTTCAGGTCTGAGACTTTCCAACATAGTTTAACGACAGTTGTTCTAATTAAATGAACTGGGGCCAACTGGTATGCTCTCTGAAGCAAGGGTTGCACAACCTTGTTGCATCACTTTATAATGACAAAACAAATTCGTACAAAAAAATCGTTTCAAAATATACGGAGTTTTTTAACAGTATGTAGTACTAAAGTTCACATCGCGGCTACTGTCACGGGTCAAGGTGATTTTAACATTCAAAACCCTGAATATTGAATATCTGGTTTAGGTTCTGGAATGGAGACCACGGACCGGCAAGCGCAGCGTAGGTCGTCCACCGACACGGTGGATCTACGACCTGATAAAAGTCGCAGGACGATGTTGGACGCAGGCCGGACGGTACTTTTGGAAAATTATGGGGGAAGCGTATGTTTAGCAGAAGACGTCCTACGGCTGAGATGATGATGATGATATTGAATATATTCATCTCTACATTAAAAAAAAACACCTGTATAATTTTGTGTCTGTGTGTGTGAGCTGCTCAATTTCGTTTGGCTAAACCTTTTTAACTTCTTATATAATGACCTTTTTCACTTGCAGAAGAGTCAGGTGTATATCCGATTAATTAAAATACTCCTTAATGAGATCAACGATACGCCATACTCAAGACTGGTCCCGACGTAAACAGCTTTTCGGGAACTTTTTCTCTGTGTAACAATAAAATATTTAAAGCCTTAAACAATATCTTATTATTAATTAAGCCCGTAAACTGCCAGCTAATGTATAAAAATAAACTTACTAAAAAAGGTTGAGTAGAATTAATCATCCAATTCAAAAGTAGTTTTTAATAGCCTTTATAAATAGTCATGGTTTGAGGCAATGCTCGATTAATTCGTTCGCAATTCAAATTCTGCATCGTTAATTAAAACTTATCAATTATACGGCGCATTCACCATTTTAGCTCAGTATACTAATGATCTAAATTTAATATTATCTGTGGAAAATGTATATGTTGTAGTGTAGGGTCAGTACACCTAAAAATACAGAATGGAACACCTATGGTGACGCACAGAGGTCGTAGCACAAGCAATTTGCGATAAAGTAGTCGTATCGTTAGCGTCAATGTGTCGCGCTTCGGCGTATAAACTATGAGTTATCTGTGTCACAGTTGCTCTAGATAAATGACAGTTTGTACTGTTTTACGTGAACGACACGTTACACTTACGCAGTTATTCGTGCTAGGCCTACAGGTGTCTATCGCTGCTACGTACATTTGTATCTCACATCACACCCGATATTCTGGACTACTAAAGCTAGGTACTAAAAGTTTGTTTAAAAATCTCATGAAGAAGAGTTTTATTTAAACTTTACGGATTGGTTTGTGTCAATGAATGTTTTTTTATATAGAAATGTTTACGCTAATGACAATTTTGGATATGCAACCATTTTTTTTTTTGCATGCTATTTCTTTAAAAAACTATTCAGATTAATTTCTTACATTTACTACGGCTAAAATATTGTTTATAATCGAAAGTGGTTCAGATACGTTTATATTATAGTGGAAAACGGTGATTGTTTAGTGATTGTTTTTGCCGTATTTGTATAGCCAGTGCAATTATGCAATGCAATTGCAGGTTATGTTGAGTGAAACACTGGTTAGTATTACTTTATGTCGCAGAACTTTTTGTTTGGGTATACAATTGCAGAAACTATTGAGGTAATAATTACACTGTGTACGAAAATCTTGACCATATTTATCATCTTTATAGTCACGTTTGTAGTGTGACGTTATCTTTTTAACCGACTTCAAAAAAGAAGGATGTTATATGTTCGATTGCATGTATTTTTTTTTTAGTATATTTCTCCCCCATTGTTAAAATTGTTACGCGTATCTCGATGATGTCATCATTGACGGTGAATGACAATCGATACCGTAAGTAACATAAGAGTCACTAAAATGTGTTGCTATTTTTTTTTTACAAAAAAATAAAACCGCCTTCAACACCAAACAGTTTTAAATAACTTGTCGAAGTCGATACCATGCACATAATATTGTGATAAAAGGTACCTACTTTTGATCAATCATGGTACCTATCGACACGTCGTCGTTTCTATGTTTTGGTAAGTGTCGGACTTAAGTGACCTGTCATCATTCTCTTGAGCTTCTTCTTCTTCTTAGATTTAAAAAACGATCACAGACTGCAATATATATTGTAGTAGCATTTTTTTTTGTTATTTTAATATATCCATATATATATTCTAGTGACCACACACGTTGATATTAGACAACTAAGCACGTTGCTATGATAAATACGTGGCTTACTTGAAGATTGGTAGGGAAAATCACACTTCACATTAATCTTATTACTTAATATTATAAATCCGAATGATGGATAGAGTTACTGAATCACGCCAGAACAGCGGATCAGATTTGTATGAAATTTGGTAGATAGATGCGGCGCTGGATTAACACATAATGACACTACTTATCAACATCATCCATCATCACGCGGGTGAAACCGCGAGGCGCAGCTAGTATTAGATATGCTAAATCATATGTATGTGTATATTTGTTACTTCTTTACGATGAAACGGCTGAAGAGATTTGGATGAAATTTGGAATGAAGATAATCTATATCCACACATATTCATCAATTAATACTCGAGGGATCGTGATAATCTTATTTAACGCAGACGAAGTCGCGAGCAGCGTCTAATATGTCATAATAATCTTAAGTCCTTTAAGTGCTCGCGTGAGTGTCCGATGCATTTTACAGTGTAGTGTAATAGGATATTTTTCTCTACCATTTTAATTTATATCAACTAGCAGACCCGCCAGCGGCTTCACTCGCATGGCCTCGCTGGATACGGTAAATTACAGTTTTTAACTATCCCACGGGAACTCTTTAATTTACCGGGATCAAAAGTATCCTATATGTTGACAAGGTATATAAGCTACCACCATACAAAATTTAATTTGGTCCAGTCGGATCCAATCGCTCGCTTCGGAGATTCGCCCGTACAAACAGCAGACGAACAGACAAACACAGGAAAAAACTCGTTGATTTCACTCCTTACATCCCCCTGACTCGGTTTTCAGCACTTTTTTTTCATTGTACAGAAATTCGACCTCTATCGTTTTATTATATCTAAGAATAAGGAGATTAAGGTTCTTATATGCACCTGCCTTTAGGTCAGTATATATTTTATTATTTGGTTTCGTGCCTTGCTAGCATAAAATTATTGATGCAGTATATTCAATTATACTTATTACCATTCGGCGAGTAATTTAGTACTTGTCAAGCCTATAATAATGCTAGTACTGTATTAACAATAAATAATGTTTATTAAGTGATTTTTATTGCTTTTTGTATCGGGTTCCATGGTTTACAAGGATTATTAAAATTCACAATTTCTTGGACTATTTGCAAGAAGTTTACTATTTTAATAATCGTCGTAGCTAATTGTATATATATGGATGGTGCGTGAAATCGCAGCGTTTAAGAAAAACTCTTTGGTTTTTCGCAAAATGCGATCGAGGCATATTCACATCTGATCACATGCCTGATAAAGTAACTTCAATTAAGATCATTAACAAGTACAATTTGAAAAATTTAATACCAACTTCCATTCTATTCAGTTATTGGAGTGTAACTCAAAAACTACTGGACTGAATTTGATGAAATTTGAATGGGACCACACGAGAAACACCAGCTTTCAAACAGAACAGAATTTTGGAAATCGCTTCACACAGTCGAAAGTTGGGAGGTAACAACATAAAAAAAATACAGTCGAATTGAGTACCTCCTCCTTTTTGGAAGTCGGTAGAAAATAATATTTATAATATATACTTTTTACTAAGTTCAGAACTGTTACTTTTTATAATAGGAACGAAAAAATCAATGCTATGTAGTTGTATTGTGAAACCTCGAACATGGTTTAATAGATTCGAGATATGTGTTTTTGTCGATCACTTAATTTTGAAACGAAATTAAGCGATTCACGGTCCGAACTACAAGATCAATATATAAAGTAGAAACAGTAACTCATCTTCAGTAAGTTAACTCCTAAATCTGCGTTATCAAATAGGTAGTATTTAACCTGACAGCGGCTTTTGGCTCTCGTGACCTCGCTGGTTGCGGCGGATTATAACAAAAGCAGTTATGTAACTCTTTAAAATATCAGCTATCAGCCAGTAAAACTCATTTAAAAACCGGTTCAGTCGTTTCAGAGATTACAGGTAGACCGACAGACGGACAAAAACATTTCAAATAGGTTTTTGTAGTAAGTATAATTGTTATCTGTAATCGTTAGTATATTTTTTGATATTAAGAATTTTTTCAAACTTATTTATATAGGATTATTTGTATAGGTAGAAAGAAGATAATGCGCTGTGGGCCGTTATAATATTGTCGGTATGAAGTTGAGATACTGTTTGTATTGTTATGTGGTACATAATAGACTATAATATTATATTAAAGGTATTATCTAGTTACTTTGTAACGTATTATCAAATCCGAGGGTCATTACCAGTGATTGCGTAACAATCCACACGTACAAGCGGTAATTTGTTTTTATTCTATTTTGATTTGTTGTTTCGTTGAACTGAGAGTGAATACGGTCGGTTGCTACGTAGGTACTTTAAAAACGTTATAGAGTTGTGAAATAGTTATTAGTAATTGTAATTTTTATTGCATTGAATAAGGAAAAGATTCTTTATGAATAAATTTGATACATTTTGCTATATGTACCTATATATATTTCACTCTTTTTAAGGACTTACGGGATCGATTGTCATTCACCGAACATTACGATACCATCAAGATTATGCGAAACACTTTTTACTTATTTAATTGTAACTCAAAAACCACTTGACCGAATTTGATTAAATTTGAATGAGACCATCTCGGAAGTAAACTCTACCAAACCACAACAAACAAACCAAAAAATAATTATCTAAATCGGACTACTGTGTGAAAAGTTATGCGTGTTTATACATACAAAAATATACGCGTCGACTTGAGAACCTCCTTCTTTTTTTTGGAAGTTTAACAAATAGTAGATTATTATTAATTCCGGAACTCAGCTTTACTGTTACAGCTAATTCAGCCTAAAAGTAAGTTAGTCCGTTTTATATGGTGGCATGTAATGCAAAAACGGTCATGGTTAGATCACAAAACTCTTTCTACAACCCACGAACTGTATGGAAAGGCATACCACAGGGATATACGCTAAATACTATTATTTATAGTCTATACATGACTTATTTTGAATTAGGAGTTGTAATTTTATTAATATGTACCAACCCTAATTTAAATAGAGTAATTAATTATATATCACGAACAATAGATAGACAAAAAACTATAAAGGTCCGTATACATTACCGACGTAATCAACGGATTCGCAACGGCATACTCTCACACTTTTTTTTTTTTTTTTTTTTTTGAGGGGGGAAATGCTGTGCACTTCCCTTCCGCCACGGGGGTGACGGAAGGGGGCGTGTGGGGCTCAGACCCACTAAAACCCCCCCGTGAGCAGTCCTCCGCCAAGGTGGAACGAGACAGGGTCGCGCTGGCAGTCACCATCTCGCCCCAGCGGTAGGCCCGGATTGATCTTAACCGGGCCTCAGCGCCTGTGAAGGGATGACCTTGCTCACCAAGGTCACCACCTAGACGTGTAGGGCCGTGCAAGCCGACGAAGAGTCCCCCGACTCTTCGCCAGTGACCCCACTATGGGGGAGGGAGGAGACGTGCGAACCGTCTCCTCCGTTCTCCCGGTCGTCTGCGCCGGAGTGGATCAGATCGAACATCGTTCTCCCTGATCCGCTCTGCAGCCTCCTTCTGCGCCATTACCGCTTCGCAGAAGGTGGCCACCGCCTGCCACGATCTCTCGCTGCCGAGCATGGAGATTACCACGCTCGGCAGGGAGAGATCTCCGCCTATTTCCGCTGAAAGCGTGTGCCGCTGCGGGCCCCATGCAGCACACACTTCCAGCGTGTGTTGCGCTGTATCTTCCGGCGCACCACACTCATGGCAGGCTGGTGTCGCCTCCCGTCTCGCAATTTGGTGCACGTACTTTCCGAAGCATCCATGTCCGGAGAGTACCTGCACCAATCGGAAAGTCAGCGAACCGAAAGGGCGCTTCACCCACCTCTGAAGGACTGGACGGATTGCCTCCACCGTCCACTGCCCAGGGACCGGCGGAGCCAGATCCTCCTCCCAACGCCGCAACAGGGTGGCTCGCGCCTGCCGCCGCATGCGTGTGACCTCCTCCCAGTCTGGGGCTGCTCCTCGGGATCTCCTCGCTGCCACGAAGTGGTAGACTTCAGCGAGGATTTCCGCTTGCAGCTCCCAGGGGGGATCACTGGCCAGCACGCACGCTGCCGTCCATGACACCGTCCGATATCCACGAATTGCCCTAGTCGCAATGACTCGCTGCGGACGTCGCAGCAAGCTTCTATTGCTGCGACTGAGGGCGTCTACCCAGACCGGTGCCCCATATAGGGCCATACTCCGGATCACTCCGGAGTAAAGTCGGCGGCAGTTGGCGTTCGGGCCACCCACGTTGGGCAGCAGCCTCCCCAAAGCGGCTGCAGCTCCCACGACTCTTGGGGCCAGTTGGGAAAAATGGCCCCCAAAAGCCCACCTACCATCAAGGCTGAGGCCCAAATATTTCATTTGGGCCCCAACCGGGACGAGAACCCCATCTAGGATAATTCGCGTTCCTGGAGGGGCCCCCCCTCGGGGCCCATGAAATAATAGAGCCTCAGTTTTTGAGAGTGCAACCTCCAGACCAAGAGCGCGTATGCGGTCGATCACAAGGGTTGTGCCCACCGTGACCAGCCGCAACGCCTCCCTGAGGTCCCTCCCCCTGGCCACGACTAGGGTGTCGTCCGCGTAGCACGCTACCCGTATATTTGCAGGAAGCGTGCCGCGAAGTATCCAGTCGTAGCCTATGTTCCATAGGAGTGGTCCCAGCACCGACCCCTGTGGAACCCCGCAAGAGACATGACGGCGTCTCAAACCGTCGCGTCCTTCCACCAGAACGTTGCGGTCCAGCAGATAGTCAGACAACAGCCTTCGCAAGTACAGGGGCACTCCGTGATATCGAAGCGCCTCCTGTATTGCTCCGTGTGGAAGGCTGTTGAAGGCGTTGGCTATGTCTAAAGATACGGCTAACGCCTTTTCCCCCTCGCTTACTGCCTGCTGCGTCCACCCCTTGAGCCAAAGCAGGGCGTCTATTGTGGACCGCCCTGTTCTAAAGCCGTACTGAGCCTCCGACAGGCCAGGTCCAATACCATCTAGGTGCCGTATGACACGGGATGCTATCACCCTCTCAAGCAGCTTGCCCGTGTCATTTAGCAAGACGATTGGCCTGTAGCCGGAGGGTGAATCGACGGAGCGACCCTCCTTCCGTAGGAGGCACAATCGGCCATCCTTCCAGATCTTCGGGAACCGTCCTGAATTAAGGCACGCATCGAAGATTTCCCGAAGCTGGACACCTAATTCCCCTAGGGCGATCCTAAGGACTCGCCCTGGGATCCCGTCTGGACCAGGCGCTGTCTTTTTACGTTTTAGACGGCCGATAGCAACCTCTATCTCTGCTTCCGAAACAGGTGGAATGGAGGCCAAGTCCAGTTCCTCTGGGAGGGATAGTGCCATCCTTGGAAGAGTGAGGTGGGGGTTCGTGGCAGGGAAGAGCCCCTGCATCACCCTGTCTAGGAGCTCTGGCTCCAGGGACTCAGCTACTGGGGGCATCTGGCCCCGGAACTTACTTCGGGCGGCTCTATATGGACGCCCCCAAGGATCCCTGTCAAGGCTCACCAGCGCTTCGCCCCAAGCCCGGGATTTGGACCGACTGATGGCCAGCTGCAATGCATGTTTGGCGTCACGGTACACGCCGTACAGCTGGGCCTCAGCCATCAACTCTTCAGCTGATAGCTGGGCGTCGGTCCGGCCGTGACGCCGCCTCCTACAACGGGTATAAGGCCGCCGTGCCGCTGAGCAGGCGTTTCGGAGATCCGCGATCTCCGTAGACCACCAATATACTTTACGGCGGTTGGGGCAGCGCCGAGACCGAGGCATAGCCGTGTCGCACACGGCCGTCACCGCCTCGCGAAAATGCTCCGCTGCCACGTCCACTTCCAAATGCGTAGGGGTGGCACACCACGACTGTACGATAGCTGCCTCTTCGGCCAATCCAGCGTCGAGGCGACCGATCGCCCACCGCGGGAAATTCGCACGCACGCTTCGATCTCGTCCCTGGTTGTGAGAGGTGGAGATCTCGAACCTTATATACTTGTGGTCCGAGAGGGTCTCCACCTCCGACAAAACTCTCCACTCCTGGATAAGTGCTGCGACAGCTGGGGTAGCGAATGAAATATCTACTACGGACCCCCCATTATGCCGCACGCACGTGTGGGTGGACCCTCTATTCAAAAGGGTCAGTCCTGTAGCAACCGCCCATTCCCTGACGATCTCCCCGCGAGAGTTCGTAGAGCGGTTGCCCCATTCCCGGGCCTTGGCGTTCAGATCCCCCAGTAGAAGGACCTGACGAGGCGCCTGTTTTCTCGCTACTGTGGCCAAGAGGTCCATAAAGACCTCTAGCTCTACAGCCGGTCTATTAGGGGAGAAGTATACGCCGATGACAGAATACTCTCCCCACTTGGCAACCACGTATCCCGAACCCCTCTCTTCCACTGAAAGAGAGCGGCTGCCATTCGCCCGTCCCACAATAGCCACGGAGTCATCCAAATCCCCAGCCCAATAAACATTAGGTGGAACGTAGTATGGCTCCGCAGCAACGGCCAAGTCTATTTGCCACTGCGCCAGGGTCTGCATAAACAGATCTTGGGCCCCGGCGCAGTGGTTAAGGTTCGTCTGAAGGAGATTGTGATGCCGGACTGGATCCATCAATCAGACATAACAATCTCCTCGCACACTGACTGGTGTGCTTCTCCAAGGGCGGCCTGGTTTGTTGTCGTTAGGGTTTCTTGGGTCCTGGTGGCTTTCCCCTTCGTCTTCGGGGGTACACAGTTACGTCCCCCCATTACGTGCCCAGAAGTTCTTCCCGAGTCTGCGCATATTGCGCAGTGCGGAGCAGTCTTCGTGCAGCTGGCCGCCATATGACCTGTATCTCCACACCGGAAACACAGCTCCCCTCTATTAGTCGAGGCAGGACACTGGGGGCGCGTGTGACCCAACCCCATGCACCTGTAGCAACGCATGGGACGCGTTGCCAGCGCTACCACTCGAACTGAGCTCCAACCTACCAGAAGCCTACCCTTTTCTAGTACCATTTTGGCTGTCGAAATTGGGCAGGATACTAAAGTTGAGCCAGTACCGCTTAGGCCGCGGCGAATCTTCCCGACCTTTATAAGCTGTACGTCGCATCCACCCGCTCTGGCGATCGCCGCCGCCACATTCTCCTTCGTGGCCGCATCGTCCAGGCCTCTGACGCTTAAGTCAATCGATTTAATCGGCCTGGCTATGATGGCCACCTCAGACAAGACACCGCGAAGCTTCTCTGCGAGTCTGTCTGCCTTCTCAGAGTTTTGGGAGCCAGGAATCTCTAGTATCCTAGCTCCTGTGGCTGTCTGGCGAAATCGGGGCTTGTCAATCCCCAGCTCCTGAAGATTTATCTTCTCCTGCGCCATACGGAGGACGGCGCTGTATGTAACTCCTTTTTCCGCTGCTTCAGGCCGCAATGACAACACAACAGCTGCGGATTTTGGAGCTTCAGGCACCGTCCTAGGTTTGTAGGTAGCGGTTGCTACCAGCTTAAGGTTGGCAGCAGGCGCACGGGTCGCTGAGGCAGTTACATGTGAAGCAGAAGAGGAGGGATTATCCTTCCCCTTGCCCTTCCCCTTCCCCTTGCCCTTCCCCTTGCCCTTCCTCTTCCCTTTCCTCACTACCTCTACCCAGGGTTCAACCTGAGGGACAATGCCCCCATTGGAGGCATCCTCCATGGTGACTTGGGTGTCCTGGTTAGTAGAGGGACCTGCAGTCGGTGCCACTGACGGAGTGGCAGCATTCTTCGGGGCCTTAGCGGTCCCCTTACCCGCTTTAGGGCCAGTATCGCGAGCTGGTACATGTGTCGGCTTAGACGGCATGGCAACTGCCGTCTTTTTCATAGCGTCTGCCTTAAGGGGAGGGCGGACCACCGGGGCAGGCGGAAGCCGTTCCTCGACCACCGCGAGTCGAGCATCGAGCATTTGCCCGAACGTGATGGTCAACGAGCGTTTCAGCTCCTCCATCAATTCAGCCACCGGCAGGTTTATAGGAGATGCCTGTGTGACTGTAGTTGCGGCAGCGGCGGCAGTGGAAGCGGCTGCGGCTTCACTCTTTGCTTCGCTAAAGCCGCGACGCAGCGCCTTCACCTCCGCCTTGGAGGACTCTACTTCGAGTCGCAGGCGGCTGTTTTCCGCCCTAAGCCGCCGCGTCTCCTCCGCTTCGCTCCTGCCTGCCAGGGCATCGACTACCTCCCTTAGGATCGATGCGGACCTCTTCAGGCGGCCGACGAACTCACCCTTGAGGTTGCCCGACTTCTTGGCAACCTCTAAAATGCAGGCAAGTTTTTCGCCCGCCTGCGCCCTCAGTTCTTGCGCGTTTAACGTGCTGAGATCGTCGACCATCAGAGCAGCGTCGGACTCACTCCCAGTCTCTGTTCCAAATTTGGCAGCAGCAACCGGCGCCTTTTTGAAACGCCTGCTTTTTAGGACTTCTCCAAGCTCTCCGTCCGACGCCACAGGTGAAGGCACCGGCGTAGGCTTGAGAAATGTTTCTCTGGAAGGGCCCACCTTGGTGGTCCTCCCCCTCCCTCTTCTGGATGTCGCCACCTTAGCGGACGCCGTCCCTTCGGTCTCCGTGTCCGAGTCCAAATGCCCGGGCACGAGGGTCGAAGAAGCCGGCCGCTTTCGGCGGCTACATTCTTCGTCTACACTCTGCACTCCACTGCGCAACACCATTCCGTGGACAGAGTCTACGTCAGACACTTCTGCTGTTGCATCGCAGCTTGTGAATACCACTCGCGGTTCAGTCGCCAACATATCGGAGTCCATTATCATGCTAAGGTCGTCATTTTTTTTTGTTGTTGGTTGAGGGCTGATGCCCTCGAGGCGGTTGTCGCCCCCCCCAGAATACGAGGGGCAGCCTCCCGAAGGAGGGTGGGATTGTCCGTCATTAACGGTACCCACCTGGGGTAGTTTATTTGTATTGCAATCCGCCATTTTAGGTTGTCAGTTTAAAGGCTTGACAGCCTGGGTGAGCCCTTACGACTGCATTCCCTGCAGCCATTCATCCTCTCGCCGGGCATCATAACTTAGGATTGGGAAAGAAGAAAAGCAGTAAACGAGAACAAGACAATAACAAGACTGGAAAGACAGAAAGACATAAATACACATATAATACATTATAAATAAATACATATACATACGGACACACGGCGCCTGGTGGTTTCAGTTACGTCTATTTCTGAAGGAAGTAGACCAAAACAGGCAGCAACCACGTGAAGGAGAACAACCAGACTTGCCTTGGGGATCTACACGACTTGCGCTCTCCCCCAAGACCAACGCCTCCTTACCCATCCGGGATGAGTAAGGAAGGCCTGGATTTATCCAAAACAAGCAGTGCGAGACATGCAAGCTAGGCAGAGCAACTACTAATACATAAACCCAGACCCGCCCCAATACTCTCACACTTAGGCTGGAGTTCACCAACTACAACTTAACCATTGATTACCTAAACGCTCCCTTAAACTTAAACAGTTATTTAAATGTGTCACGTTTTTTGGTGTTCATCATCTTTTTAAAGCGAACGTTTAACTAATCGAGCGTTTTTGAACGAATGAGTCGTAAATGAACGAATGGTATAATACTACTTTGAAAAGATGGTAGCGTATCTTATACCATTTACATTTACCCGAGCTACATTCAAATAGGTAATACTAATATACTACAAACTTGTAATGCGTGATTATATTTAATGGTATGTTTACAAGTTGTATGTCTTTCTAATTCAGCACCTTTTTTATGGTAATATCAAAGCTCGATTCGTAGTTCCATGTGTTTGTATTGTTAGCGTCAGAGTCGTTTCGTGGTAATTTTAATTGAAAATTCAAGTGAGTTTTATTGAACTTACTTTGGATGATATTATATTACAACTTTCTTTCAATTAAATCAAGTAATTCTAAGGCACTAACGAAATCTTGCTATGAATGCTTTTACGTCATTTTCCTTTAAATAATCTAGTGTGTCTACTTTGGAAAACACAGGGTGCGCCGGGGTGGTCTTCAAAATCATCGATATTTTCTTCAAAGATATTATTCAGAGCATCTGAAATTTTTACGTAAATAAACAATAACCAATGGTTAAACAAGGTCTAAAACATCGTTGAACCTAAACAGCCGGTTACGGAACTTAATCAATGGTTACTGCTTAGTGAACAGCAAAATATTGCTAAACAGTCGTTTAAGAATTAAACGTCCGATTACAATTTAAACATGTGTTGGTGAACACGGGCCTTACTATACTTATGCACGGTGCCACAGTTCCACCAGTAGAACAACTTGACAGAACAGCCAAAGTAAGATTTGTGCAATGTAGTATGTAATGGATGAAGATACATGTCTATTTAATATCAAAACCGACTTTACCCACGTAATTTAGCCGACGTTATCGACCTAGGTTTCAGGCCCATCCTCAGGGAGTTTTTGCAGCAGCTAATTACGTAAGTAAAGTCGGTTTCAATATTAAATAAATATGTATCAATCTCACGTAAAATTTTTAAACTAAAAGAGAATCATGTATTCAAAGATCGCCACTAAGTTTTGTATCGTAACTGTAGCAAAAATTTGTGTAAATGGGACTAATGAATATAAAATTCAATAATAATAAAAACAATAAAAAAAATTTGATATGACTTCACTGAGATTTTTATTTTTATTAAACTTTATATAGTTGAAGCGTTCTTGCAGTCTGTAATATATGAGTTGCTATAAAATACCTAATACTTTTCAAAATAATAGTCAATTTGATTTATTCGTTTACTGTTTAACCGACTTTTATTTGTGGCACAAAATACAAACGTGATTAAAGGCATACACGAGCAGCTTGAAGCAGTCAACATGGACTGCTCCAAGCTGCGACTGCACAATGAACTAGTCTTCTACGTACACAAATACACGAAACCGCTCGATCAGTTGCAAATGCTTCGGGCGGTTAGCTGTCAAGCAGTCACGACCCTCTAAAGATTTAAAAAAACAATTGACGTGAATTTGAAAGATTTCAAATTCAAAGCTTTATGGTGAGGATTTGTTTGTTGCGACACAGAACACAAAAAAAGGGCCGACGTAAGGTATTAATATTATAAATGACAAAGTTTGTGTCCGAGTGAGCATCCATGTTTTGTTACTTCTTTACCCTGAAACGGTTATACGGAATCACATGAATTTTGAAATAATGATAGTTTATTCAGCTTCCAGGGTTCGTTCTCGAAAGATTACTATACCATATTCCAAGATTACGAAAAAGGGGGAAAGTGCCTAGTTATTAAAAACAGTGTGAAGCTCTGATTATTATATTTTAATTTTATTTTCGTATACTTTAGCTACTCTACTATTACACTGTGAATTTGATTTATTATATTTAATTGTTTTTTTAATTGTATGCTTATTGTTAAAACCATAATTTTATCCTTAGTCCCCTTGACTCATGGTTGCTTTCATTCCTATCATGTATACGTCTCTCTCGTTCCGTAAATCTCTTTTGTTTTGCGGAAGGCGGTCAATTGAACAAAATATCTCCTAGAAACCAACGAGTTAAGTGAATAATTACATCGTAATACGAGTATATAAGTTTTAATAAATCAGGCTAGATTACTTACTTGCTTATTGTTTACGCTGTAACTGTTCTGCATCTGTTTAAAGGCCTTTTTTGTCGATAAGTCTAAATTAGTACGATTTTTTATCGATGATATATTTCAAAGGATTTATTGTAGTGATCATGACACGCGTAGGTAATTAAGTGGATGAGAAAATTGTAATGTATGCTTATATGAAAAAATAAGGTATTATATATCTGTCTATCAATCTGGAATGTAATAACACCGTAGCCAGAAACGATTATGTATTTTTTGTGAAGTACTATAATGTCATTTTAAGACACTTTTTGACTGAGTGAGCGAAGCGAATGAAGCTTCTGCAACTACTCGAAAAATTTGCTTTCATCCGACCGAATGTTAGTACGCGCATACAGGTTATATTTTACAATTCATTTTGACGAAATTTGGTAAACAGTTTCAGCGATTCCGCAGAATTTTCGGTGATCGACGTTTTTTTAGATGTGAGGGAAAGTTGACTGCGGCGTCATTTCCCGGTTGATTTTGATAAAATAAGAAGAACGTTTGTTTTCTCGATGTCTACTGTTTGCAGAACTACTAGTTGTATTTAAATTGTTAATCATATAATATATTGTGTCACTTATTAGTAGCCTCTATCTGCCATTCGTGCATTTTTGCGTGTTTGATACGGATCATAAAAGGTAAAGTTTGGGCACTGTCTTCTCCTAATTACTGTGTAAAGCTGTGGAGTTAGTACGTGACGTTTATCTTGAGAGACTTGAACAAAACTATGAGAACCTTAAGCTAAAGTGGACTTAGTAGTACTTATCTAAGATTAAATTAGTTGGTGCTAGTTAAGTTGAACTCGGGAAAGTTTTCTTTTAGGAAGATTCGATGTAGGGGCGCTGAAAGGTTCGCAGAAGGGGCAGTGTTCATATTTATAATATATTTTGCCTTTTTCAGAGCTCTGTACCCAAAGGGTAAAACGAGACCCTATTATTAAGACTCTGCTGTCCGTCCGGCTGCCCGTCTGTCACCAGGCTGTATTTCATGAACCGTGATAGTTAGACAGTTGAAATTATCACAGATGATGTATTTCTGTTGCCGCTATAACAACAAGTACTAAAAACCGGATAAGCGCGTGTCGGACGATAATTATAGATAATGGTACGGAACAATTCAGTCTTAGCCCGACTCGAACTTAGCCGGTTTTTTATAATAATGTGTCCTTCAACATCTTGTAGGTACTAATTTAAAGATTTCAACGAAGTAACTCTTCCCTTCGTTGTTTCATTGTGCAAATCTTTACAAATGATTTATATTACAATACTTACTTTATAGTATTATTATTTAATTTTATTTGCAGGACTGATATGGTACCTTTAGGGTTTGTTTTGTTCCAGACTGCCTAGAAGGATAGCCATTGCAGTATATACCCTCCTTCCCTAATATGGCCTTTGGATGCGTCCAACAGACTTGACACAGACAGTTGATAATGGATTCGTACATTTCAAACATTATCTCAATTGAGTAACGTACAATTTTATTAGTAACAGAAGCTAGTTGGTAGTAGGTAGTGTCGAGTACAATTTCGAGAATTTGGGGAACTACTCGTTTTGGTCTGACATCTACTTTGTCTGTTACTTTATTGATATAATGTTCAAACCAAAAAGCAATGTTCAATTTAGTTTAAGAAAGTTCACAAAGCCGTCCCTTATACCTTCACACAGTTAGATAATATACCCTCCACAAGTCGATATAGGTATCATGTTGGTCTCATGAGTACTAACATCTATGTTAATAATAATAATAATAATGGTTTATTTATTTAGAACACAAATACAAGTACACAAACATACATCGAGAATCGATGACACCTGCAGAAGTGTGAAACTGTGTCGCAGATATCAACGCCCTCCTCCGGAAAGGTTACATGAGGTTCCAAAGTTCATAAACAAAGAACAATTAATTAGCTAACAAATAGCTTGTAGCTTAAATATATCAAAAGGTGAAATTAAAACATGATAAATTGTGTGGTATGGGTGTGTGTGTATGTGTGCACGTGTGAGAGTGTGTGTGTGTATGTGCGTGGGGGAAGAAGAGTGCGGATGAGTAATGTTAATTATATACAACTAGGAGGTCTTCAGTGTCAGCATATGATAATGTTTTTAACCATTCGACACATTTTAATTTGCATTTATGCAAAGGTAAGGGATAGATATTCAATTGTCTGTTTATTTTATTATATAGCATTGAGCTAACGTAATAATAATGGCGACTCGCAAGTGCTGTCCTACGACGTACGATATCACATACTCTGTCCGTTCTACGCTTGGAGTAAACATTTGGATTATACTTTAATTGGGAATGTTTCTTAAGCACTGTTGCTAATATAAAAAGTTGTCTTACATTTAGAACTTGCGCTAAAGGATACAACTCATTTGAGGGAAATCGGAGAGGTTTGTTGAAGATGACCTTAAGAACGGCTCTTTGAGATCTCTCCAGACGAATCATGTTTGTCTTTACAGCTCCACCCCACGCAGGGATGCAATATGAAATCAGTGACTGCGCTAAAGCATAATACACAGTTTTAAGACATTTCAAGTCGACAACTGATCTCAAGTTTTTAAACACATAAATTAATTTACGGATCCTAGATACCATGGCATCAATGTGCTTACTCCACGTCATGGTGCTATCCAGAAACACGCCCAAGTAATTAATAGTAGAGGTACGCTCCAATGGCGCGCAGTTACATGAAACAGAATCTGAATAAGTAGGACATAGGTGAGCACGTATCGAGAGCGACAGAGGAGGAAGCGAGGCGATATTAGCAGCAAAGGCAATAAATTTGGTTTTGGTGGTATTTAGTGTTAGAACATTAGAGAACAACCAACTCAAGACCTTCCTTAAGGCGCACTCAGCGAGGTCGCGAGCTTCTTGCCAGCTGTTACCGTGGATAAGAAGGACTGTGTCGTCAGCATACGTAACTATTTTACAATTTAGTAGTGATAAGTTACATAAATCATTTATGTAAATTAAGAATAGAGTAGGGCCAAGGACGCTACCCTGAGGAACTCCGTATGTTTGGATTTTCTCGCCACTTTTTACACCATTTATAACAGTGCACTGAACTCGATTTCTCAGATAACTACAGAACAACTCGTAAGCAATGCCTCTAACACCAATTTGTTCAAGTTTAGTAAGAAGAATGGGAATAGAGACAGTGTCAAACGCCTTAGACAGATCTAAGAAAATACCAACAGTCTTGTTCTTATTTTCAATATTTTTGACAATAACATCTGTGAGCTCCAGAACTGCATCCTCTGTAGATTTGCCTCTTCTAAAGCCAAATTGACTATCAGAAAGGATGTTATTCTCATTCATAAAATTTATCAAGCGTTTGTTAAGGATCTTTTCCATAATTTTGGAAAAGACATTTAACACAGAAATAGGTCTATAGTTATTGACACTGTCCCCATTTCCACTCTTGAAGATAGGATGGACAATAGCTTTTTTAAAAACATGCGGAAAGATACCTGCCGTAAAAGAGAGACTAATAATATAATTCAAAATAGGCACAAGAACGTGTCTAGAAGCCTTAATAACAGCTGTGGAAATACCATCCCAACTGCATGCACACTTGTCTTTAAGATTAACAATGACACGTTCAATTTCTTCACTATCTACGTTAAAAATTACCATAGAGTTCAAAGGGGCGTGACTAGATTTAATGACAGTTTGAGTTATTGAAGAGTTTTGCGAACAATTGGTGAAAGAGTCTATTTGAGAAACCATATGAGAAGCTAGATCTTTTCCAACGTTTGCGAAAAATGAATTTACTTCATCAACTGAAGAGAAAGGATCGGCAGACAATTTTAATAACTGAGTTGCATTATTTTGTTTTTTAGTTAAATGGGCTACTTTATTTATCATACTCCAAGTGCCTTTAGGATTATTTCGGACTTTGTCGAACTCTTTTTTTTGGTATTCACGTTTTACATTTTTTAACAATTTGTTGCAAAAGTTTTTGTAACGACAGTAAATTAATTTAATATTTGGATGACCAGGATTTTTTTTGGATTTTCGGTATAGTTTGTCTCTATGTCGGATACACCTCAGAAGGCCAGGTGTTATCCACGGCTTGATAATACGTTTTCTACTAGGGAGGATAATGGTGCGAGAATGCTTACAAACTATCTCAGAAACAATTTGGACAAAATATTCAGAAGCTGCCTCAGGATCGATACAGGACAGCACAGTTGAAAAACTTTCCTTAGAGAGATCATCAACAATAGCTGCAATGTCCAAGCGTTGGAGGGTACGGTGAAGGAAATTTTTATGCAGTTCTGCACTACAACTAAAAACAGCTGGGGCATGATCAGTAATCAATGCATCAAGGATAAATGTTTTTGATTTAAAAGGAGTACGAGCCATAACGTGGTCAAGGCAGTTCCCTTCTCTAGTAGGAATAAGGTGAGCAGGAAGAAGTGCATGTGCCGCTATCAGGTTAAGATATTTGTCCGTTGAGGAATCAGTGAATGTAGGCGTTATATTGATGTTTAAATCGCCAATTAATACAAGAGATTGAAAAGATTTTAAAGAGCTTAATGTTTTGTCCAGGTTCTCAAGAAAAGGATGTACGTTTTTGTATGACGGAGATCGATTCAGAGCAACAACTGCGATTCTGTCAGAAAATTTGAGAATGAGACAATTTGCATCCCCGAAGTCAGGTTTTACAATGTTACACTCTATGCAACTTCTAATATAAACTACAACGCCTTCATTTTGATTACTGAAATCAGATTCATAAGATTTAAATCCGGGCAGGGAAGGTATGTGAGGACATTTACTTAACCAGCATTCAGACAAGACAATAACATCAAATTCAATACTAATCCTATGAATTAAAATTAACAATTTATCAATATTACAGTTGATGCTTCTGATATTCACGCTTAGAATATTAAAATTGGCGCTAGAATTTTGCATATAGTCGGCAACTGCTTCTGGAGAACAAATTATTGAGTCAGATACCGAAATTTGTTCAAGATCGTTAATTATATTAATTGTATCATCCATTATAGACTAAAATAAATTCAACAGTTGGTCTGAAACATGTATATGTAAGATGTTTAGTAACAACAGTTATTATAAAGCTATACCCACATTTTGCAACTGTTTATAAAGTCGAAAAATGACAGAAGATTTCCTCGGTTGTTTTAGCAATGTTTTTGAAAGTGTGTGAGAGAGTATGAGTGTGTAAGTATGTGTAAAGTGTACAATAACAAGAAACATAAATGAAATATAAAATAAAAAATTGGCAAATTCCAGAACTACCTCTCGGCGTTGGTATTTCACCAGCTCGTCGAGACGATCTAGTCACTTAAGGCTTTGCGCCTTCTCGAGGTCCGACTCATTTGTGATTCGAATCAGAGGGCCGTTTTCTCTCTTGCGCAGAAATATCTTTCCGTTGGAAACCCAGCAAAATTTGATATTATTAACCTTAGCGCAGTCCCTGGCCAGGAAAAATAACCTCTTCATCTTTGAAGTAAGGTTTTCAGATATGAAAACCGGTTTAAGCGGGCCACTTAAGCGGAGATGTTCAGTGGTCAATTTAGATGCTCCTTTATTAAAATTACGGTACATGCCGATAATTCTTTCCTTTTGAAGAGAGCTACACAAATCTATTATCACTGGTCTATTGGCCGGATCCTTGGACCTTATGCGGTAGATATCTTTGATCTCCGATTTATTGATAGGCACTTTTAGCACTTCTCCAGCTCTGATGAAGGTATCCAATAGAGATGACTTTGTTTCAGAGGGGGCCACAGGAATATTTCTTAACTCCAAGCAGGTAGATCTCGAACTGCGCTCCAATAACTCGAGCCTGTCCTCCAGAGTTTTTATGTATTGAGTGTCACTTTCGCGGGTTGACTCCAACTTATCGATTCTAGATTGAAGCGAGTCCATATTTTTAGCGAAGAATTCCAATGAAACACGGATGTCCTCTACAGCGGCACACACCTTCTCCTCTCTGTTTTCCTGATCTTCTTTAAATTGTGTAAACATTTTTAACATATCCGCCATAAAATTACTTAATTTCTCATCATCGCATACAGAACGTTTTCTTTTACGCTGAGCGACATTAAGGCTAGGCTCTGATGAGGACTGATGTAATGGTGAGTTTGCCGGCACCGTTAGTAGTTCCGTTAGGCCGGTGTTGGTACTCATGTAGCGCCTATGAAGCAATTTAAATAAATACTTTTCTTCACAAGCCTCTCTACTAAGAGAAAAACATTTAATAGTATTTAATAGATAGAATAACTTGATGTGCGCATGTAATTAAAAGTTTTCTGTTAATATTTAATTGATTAAATATCGCATCAAGACTCATCGGATCAGTTCGACCATATCTGCTGGTCTTCTTCAAGTATGTTCACTCCTTGATAACGACCAATCAAAGCAAGCTGTAAAGCGAGAAGTCCTGTATACTCCTTGTAGAAGACCAGAAGATATAGTCGAAACTACAGTTGGAACTGAAATTTAGTATCGGGAGTTGGAGAATGAGTCCCTTTTCTACCGACTTCCAAAAAAGGGAGGAGGTAGGAACTCAATCGACTGTATTTTTATTATGTTTGTTACCTTATAATAACTTTCGATTGGGTAGACCGATTCTCAAAATTCTTTTTTTGTTAGAAAGCTGGTGCTTCCCGTGTGGTCCCTAATTAAATTTCAATTTCATCAAATTCGGTCGAGTAGTTTTTGAATTACACTCCAATAACTGATTTTTACCAAAGTAATAGAATGCAAGTCGGAAATAAATTTTTCAAATTGTACTTGTGCTTTATCAAAAGTATGCCAAAGCCCTATTACGAGTCGTGTTCATGTTAAAGTACTAACGAGAGTTTTTTTTCTGTTACAGGTAAGTTACACAGTTACGTAGTAAAATGCTCATACTACTGTTCTACAGGCATCGAAAATGTTGGTAATACTTTAATATATAACTACACGACTTATAATACTGATGTATGAAACGAGACTACGCGGTAAGTGACCGAACAGTTTCTATTGTATTTTAGTAAAGACATTAAGTATAGCATCGCTACTTTACGCCTGTCCCGAAGAGATGACAGACGTTTATACATACTAGCAACTTAAAAAAATAGGCACAAATGGGCGGTCTTACCGCTAAAAGCGATCTCTGCCAGACCACCTTTGACCATGGGCCACACCATGGCCCTTGCAATGACATTCGGAAAGATTTGCGTGGAACTGCGTTCATCACCCGAAAGAGTCGTTGAGTTATTCACCCAGAAATCTCTTGCGTTATACAGTGTGCTGTCATCAACGCTTTTATCGCGTTACTTATCCCTGTTATCTTTACGTTCTTATATATTTTTAAATAACTCGAAGATCATTTCATTATAGGCGCAAATTCACTCAATGTTTATTAGGTCTGTATAGATGCTGTATATAGGTATGCGGTAACTATACTATCCTACAATCGCGGCTCAAGGCGAGTTCACTTAGTGTAATAATCGCAATGGTGTACACGCGGGTCACTTAACATGGAGCGTTGTCAGGCCTCCGTCACTCCATGTACTTGCGCGCTATAACTGCCTACTGCCCAGCCGAGCGGTCTCGGTCCGCCGGCGCTTCAAATTCAGTGCGGTTTTCGCAAGCGAAGCGCGCGCACGCCGTTCAATTTTAATAGTGCTGTTCGTTCGTACGCGTATTACGATGCCGTGTGGTGCCTTATGTGCTGTAGATGGGTGTAAATCAAGCAAAAGAAGGGATAAACACCTAACATTTTTTCCGTTTAACTTTTTTTCCATTCACATACCGTCATTAGAGACATAATTAAAAGACAGTAGGTGTGCGGACACCGGTATCCACTTAGAATTTGACAGTTTAATAGGTATATACTAAGCATTAGCTTGCCTTTCAGACACAGATTTACATAATTTTGTTGCATAGAAACGTTATACCACAGAATAATTAATAGTACAAGGTACAGAAGATGCACTCTTCGAAAGAAAACATTCGAATATAAACTGCTAAACTAACAACTGCAATAATGTTCATAAAACATTGCAAAGCACGGACGTGACCTTCAAAAAATGTGCCTACAAGTCCTTGACGCGCTCGTAACGAATCAAAATGCGCTTTAAGTCTGTGTAGCGAGAGTTCTTTTTCTTACGCCCGATGAAAACCTTTGAACAAGCCGCGTCTGTTGTAAGGTGACTTGTTGCGAGAAAACGAATCAAATTAATTAATCTTAATAAATTTGATTCGTGATAATTGGTAGTAGTGCAATACACCTAGATATGTACAAGAACTAGATATATTTTTTTATTTTGAAGGCCATCGACTTTTCGCGTGAAAACTTTCGAAAACTGCAGTGTTTATGTATTTTTGTGTGAGAGTGTTACACTCGTTAATAAAATAACTTACGGCTTAGTGCTTTATTTGAAGTCGGTTCTCTTTTTTTAAGGCTTTTTTTTTCATTTCTAGTGAACATCTCCGAAGATCATCATCAAACTAAGAAGTATTATACTTATTTTAAAACGTTCTCCTAAATGTAACAAATCCTTTTCTGAAAACCGCATCGTTATCGGTTTAGCCAAACGCGAGATTATCGCGCACAAACATACATACCTACAAACCATACAAGTCAAACATATCAGTTTGGCCTGTATGTCTGATCACCTCCTTTTTTTTAAGTTGGTTAAATATTTTATAAATGATAAAATTTTTAACTGCCACATAAAAGTCAGAACATATTCACAGTTCTCAATAACATAGATAAAAAGTTATGTTAATTTAATTTTATCGAAGAGGCAGCCCTGCGATTACTGTGGAATCGCGCGGTGCGAAGCAATCACTGCTGTACGCTTGAGCATTTAGGCGCATTTTAGCATACAGTGGTTGTTGACGCGAGGGAGTAGGCTATTATCGTAATAGGTATTGGAAATTTTCTACTGAGTGAAGTATCTGTTCTTATTCAGTAATCTGTGGCGTTGTGCCGTCAGAGATACCTATTGCTATTCATGGCTGTGAATTTAAACAGATGATGTTCTTACATTAAATAAATATTCTTATATTATACCAATTTTGTCTAAGGTTTGCGAGCACAGAAAATACATTTCCAGATTAAAAGGCGTGTTAATGTTACTATTAGATACTTATGTTAAAATAAATGAGTAATAAAAAAAAACTATTATATTTGCTTTTTTTAAACAGGTAAGTAATGAATAGCATAACCTTTGCGTACCAGAGACGTAAATTTACGTGCGTTTCATTCAAACATCTTGTTTGAATTATGTTTTAATTATCAAGGTATAGGAAGGGGTAAAACCGAAAACCAGTGTTCAATACTCTACTAGGTACTACTTTACTATCAAT
The DNA here is from genome assembly GCA_917880725.1 of Selenia dentaria. Taxonomy (NCBI): domain Eukaryota; kingdom Metazoa; phylum Arthropoda; class Insecta; order Lepidoptera; family Geometridae; genus Selenia; species Selenia dentaria. The sequence continues at coordinate 6,247,601 of OU862882.1, read as the reverse complement.
CTGCTACTATAGATCTAACCCCAAGAATCTAACTTAGTCGAAGATTCAGAGATAAGTCTAACTGTGAACTTACTCTTCAATCTATCTAAATATTTGTATTCAGACACGTTGGGAACAAGCTCAAACTTAGCGTCTGTTAAGTCTTACTTAAGTAATGGAAATCTATTAGTTTGACTCAAAGCAGCAATGGTGCCGCCAAGGTGTAGATTATTGATATTTGTTTGTTATTGGTGCCTTTTATAACGAATCTAGACATTAAACGTCAGTGGTTTTGTTACACTCACTCCAATTGAAATTCACATAAATCCATCCTTGTTCTTTCTTATTTAGCTATAATAACACAGATATATAAAACAGCTGATATTCATTCATTTAATCACAAACAAATATTTAAAAAACTACTCTATACAACAGAGTGTGATCTTTGCCAAGTACTCAAGCTTACTAACGTGAGATTATTTAATTCTGAATACGATATTTAAAGACCGGCTTAGATGATGCTCGGCAAAGTCTGGTCTTAGACAGTCTTAAGAGTCTAAATCTAAGCCTTAGTTCGCGATGACATATTTAATTATTTTTTTACTTATAAATATATCAAAGCAATGTAAATACTTTGGCAAGTTATGTGAACATGGGTGACATCAGCAGTTCAACAAGCATATACATAAAGCTTTGCAGATTAAAATCGTTTACGTAAACTCATTAATAATCGGTGAATATCATCAACCACTGTTACAACCATTTTAAACGATATCAGAATTTAGGCATTAAAATAATTAAAACCAATATTTTATTATGAAAAACGGGAATCACTCACGTAAATAAGTCAGATCTATCCAACTATAGTTTAAACCACATCCGGTGGTCTTTCTCAAGGAGAGTGCAGAACGCTCGCGGTTACGTCTCGCCTTGCACTGTCGCACGCTTGCACTCTCTTTGAGAATGACCACCGGATGTGGTTGAAACTATAGTTGGAAAGATCTGACTTATTTACGTGAGTGATTCCCGTTTTTCATATTTAGACGTGTACACGTTAGTTTTCATAATTAAAAATCAATATTTGAAGCATAGCTTAATCTATACTTTTTCATCTTCTGTCGATCATACATAATGAAAACGAATCGATTTCTCATTATAGCTAAAATTACTTGTCTTTGTGACTATAAGCATAGCTCTGAAGTTGTACGAACTAGAAGACTGTTTTAGGATTCTGATCAACTAAAATAAAAAGGCCGTTTAGATTAAATCTACGTCGGAAGCTTCTGAAAAATACCCAATCTCATGGCGTATTTGTCGAATGGAAATAAATTTGTACTTGTTATTGATGCTTATTCTTAGGATATGAGAGTTGAGGGGCTTAATGAGGATTCCTATAATTCAACAACACAAACACTAAAAAGAGTTCTACCGTCTATTAAAATCTGTATAAGTGATTGACGGGTATATAAAATTCAATCTAAAACCAGTGTTTAACGCATGTAACAAATCAATACAAAAAGTATATTTCTTTCTATATAAAAGTTAGTTTTTGATATATCTTAATTTTGAAATTATCCTCAACGCTGTCCGAAATTTATCAGTTATAAACTTACATACGTAAATTAATAAATAATTAACCTTCATGAGAATGTCTTTTAGGATATTGAATAAGTAATATAAATTTGGACGTTGAACATTACAATTTTGTGGAAACATGTATTTATGAATAGGATGAAAGAAGAAGGCGCGAATATCACGCCCTTGCGTTACCTGAACTCCAGCATATTTGCAAGAGCAAGCTTCTTAACCATAAGAATACTTATCGATGGAGTTGCCTTTGTTATATATTACTAGCAGCTCTCCGCGGTTTCACCCGCATGGTGATGGATAATGATGATGATGAATCTTATATAGCCTATGTTACTCAGGGTGAATGTGGCTTTCCAATAGCGAAAGAATTTTTGAAATCGGTCCAGTACTTTTTGAGCCAATTCGTTACAAACATACTTACATACAAATATTTCCCCTTTATAATATTAGTATTTTTTTTTATACCGAACTGGGTAGCACTTGACCACTATCTCACCTGATGCTAAGTGATGATGCGATCGATGATGGAGCGCGCTTACCCAGAAGATACCTATGCACTCGTGTTTTGAAGTATAGAGGCATAATAGGGCTATTATAAGCCTTATGTGATAAATACTCTTAAGGGTGTTAGAAAACTTTTATAAGCAGTTTATGTCTGTCGTTCTGAAATGTGCAATTAAATAATACTAAAAAAATAATGTTAGTAACAGGAACAAAATATCATAAAAACAATAAATACCTTTAACATGGAAGATTTTTTTAATTAAAGAACATTTCTGTACAGATATCAAGTTTACCTATTATTTTCTGCTCACCAAATCATCATTAAAAAGTAAAGCCTAAGTTACTTTATTAATTATATGGTTAATAATAATAACTCCTTCCCTCAGTATTTTTTGTTCTGTAGTAACTCAGTAGTGCTACTAATGAAATTAAAGTTGTACATATTTAGAAACAATTCGGAAACATTTGTCATATTATTTTATGTTAATCTTACCTTACTTAATTGTGTCTAGTCATCACACGTTACAGAAGAGCTGTATTAAAACGTAGAATAATTTTCATCATCATCATTATTATCCGTCCCCATTCGGGTGAATTTGTGGGGCTAGCTGCGCCTCGCTATTTCACCCGAATGGGGTTGTATGTATTTTAGGTATGCAACTTTTGGTCGCATCTGATACCGCCTCTTAAAGTATGTTAATAGCTCCCTGTTTCTTGGCTCTAATGCACATTTAAGTTGCACCCCTATCCTCAAGTTCTGGGATTTGGAACTAATTCAATGTTAGAGTTAGCAATTAAAGAGTTTGTGTTGTTTGAGAATTGCTTTTAGTTTAATTTCTTAGTAGTAAAGTTTGTTAACTTTTATATTATCATTACACAACGTTTACATTGTATAGTTGTTATTGAATATGTCTAATTTATATGTTCAGTTAAACGTATAAAAATAAAATATATTTTATTCGGGTATTGAAAATGGTATGCTTTAAAGAAGTTACATAAAAGAACTACTCAATATACCCGTCAATCATACTAAAACGGGAAGAATAAAGTCATTATTAAATAGTTAAATAATGATTTAATACAAGTAGCTATGCATCGCCATGTGATCACTTAATTTTATAGCACTCTTTGCACCAACGACTTCCCTTGCTATAATGGTGTGCAATTATTTCTGTAATAGTTTCACAAACGGTTTTAAATTGCGTGCCCGATTAAAAATAATTTATAATCAGTGGCAGGACCGACAAAGCTAATACGCGGAGGATCGCAAAAGTCTAGAAGTAATAAAATATTCCATGACGTAGTGGCATCTAAGAACTGCTTAACCTATCATTGGCCTTTTTGGATCATCTGCAGGCCTAGACAAAAGATGTTTCTGTCATCGTTAGCGCCAAACGACAACTTCAAAATGTATGGCGTTGACATTACCTGTGGAAAAGTCACGTGACGTCACGCTAAGTTCGTAGACACATTTTTGTCTGTAGCGTGTGCGGAAACACGCCTGTTTAAATTTTGTCTAGGCCCGCAGGAATCTTTTTTGTCGATTGAGCTTGCAACAGTGCCGAAATATCGAAAACTCAAACAAAATATACATGGTAACTATCCCGTTTGAACTTATCTCATTACCGGGAGCGTAATATAATCTTTTAACAGCTGATTGCTCCATTAAATGTGTCTATTATTTTTTGATCGAACGCTTTGAATATCATATGTACGTCTCTTTGTAGAGCGCTCCAAAAACAAGCATGCACATTGTATTGCAAACTGTATCATCTTCGTTACACAGTTCAAAAATAAATGCAGTAGTAATGAGATGGAGAAGCTCACTCTTCAATTGAAAAACAATGCGATCATTAAAGTAAGTCAAGTATAAGGGATACAGTTTTTTTATGGGATAAGGTAAATGTTAATTATAGTTCTGTGCTTAACTGAATTTTACTTTATTTTTCTGTGACGATTGAAAGTGTATTCTTGATTCACTCATCTGTTTCTACATAGCTATAATAAAAATAAACTTGATCTATAAAATCAAGAAACGTAACCTTAAACTTATGACAATTACGGTATTTACTCGTAAATTCTAAGTAATTCTCTATCGAATGGGACCCATAAATAAACATTATTCTCGGAAACATTATCCGCATAAACTATTATTCTTTGCTCATCGCAGTTAAAGGATATGAAGTCATCTTTGCAGTATTTACTTAACCTATTGCAATTATTAATCCTTTGCTGAACGCAAAGTATCACGCACGACTTGTCATTGATGCGTGATCATAGAGTACATTATTTATTTTATATCTCGTGATTTCTACTTATTAATATCACTATAAACATCATTAGTTGACATCAGCCAGTGTGGGACATTGACAGGTACAGTGGAACCTGGTTAATTGGGATCTCAAGGTACCAAGAATGTTGAAGGTACCAAGAACCCCATTTATTGGGAGGGTTTTCATTAATCAAGTTTTCCAATTAGGTTTAAAATTGTAGTTGTCTCATTTACAGACACTCCCGCTTATAGAGGTCGAAATGTACGACTATTCCATTTTTAGAGGGAGAGTAGTCCCTTGTTTTTAGGTCAAAACCTGAGATAGTACTGACAAACAAAGCGTTTGCGGACATTCTAATGTTTGTAAACAAAAGTGTCAAAACCTGTCCCAACCCGATTAATTTGTCTCATTTATAGAGGGAATTGAGTTACAGAGTCCCAATTATAAAGGTAAACATCGAATAAATCCTAGAAATCAGATCTCATTTTACCAGGTTCGAAAAGTTCCTTTAATAGAGGTTATTCAATGAAAAAGTACCGGGACCTCATTGCAACTCTCAATAATACAATAATAGAGGTTTCTCATTTATCCAGGTCCCATTTAACCAAGTTTCACTGTATATACTAATGTGCGCAACTTACCTATAATATACCTCCCTCTAGGGTTATCACACAACATTATCTGATCTCTGATTGAGAACTCCTCAAAACCCAACTGCTCTGCAGCAGATTTGAATCCCCTGTCGCCACTTCAGAATGGTTTTACCATCATCACGAGCTTGCTAGTAGCAGTAGCAAGTTGCTACTGTCCTCTGCCTAGACTAGATTATGACTTTTGTTTTGCTTAATCTTATACTTTGAGAGAAATTTTAGAAGTCACATGCAAATATATTATATTATACAAGTTACAATGCGACAAAATGTAAATCTCAGTACTCGTTTTGATATCAAGGAGTTAGTATTTTCAGTTTGGAGAGTTATTTGACTGAGTAAAATACCTAAGTATAAACGTAGAATACGTACGTATAACAATAACAAATCGCTCAGCGACAAAGCCCTTCAAATAAATGAAAAAAAAAAAAAAAAAACAATAACAAAAGGATTGCATTCAGAAGCTGGTGGCTCTTGGCCGTTATATTATTCGGAAGAGAATCCATCAAATGGTAAATTTGGCCCATACCAAAGTTCTTAATAGGTAACTGAGTCAACTGTGAATGACGAAAACCGCAAATGACCTTCCTTAGGGTTAGATAAATCGGTAATAAACATAAATCACAATTTGTATTTAATTCACGTAGCCAATTATTGATGACAAAACAAGTATAGTCACGGAGGGAACAAAGAAAACCACTTTTGAGTCTTCCGTGAAGGAAAGAGAAGAAAGTCTGTTCTTGATGTTTAGCTTCCGAACAGTAGTGAGCAAGCGTTGAGAGTTTAAGTTACTCAAAAGTGCTGTAACAAGTAAATTGTGGTTGAAGAAGACTATTTTCTCAAACAAAATACATTTTACTTTATGAGTAATAACATTTTAACATACAAACAGTGACCGAAAAATAGGCATATTATTTAGGTGTTGATTTAGGACATGGTATTTCATAGTCAAATCAGTCAGAAACGATGTAAACTAGACGCCCTTAACGGGAATAGGACGACTTACCAATAACCCCGTATATATTAAAAAAAAACTTTAATTTGTCAGGAAAACAAACAGCTTAAACAGCTTACAGTAATAAACAAGACAATAGCAAAAATCAAGCCAACACAGTATTCACTTTTAGAGAAATGATAATAATAAAAAGGTGGCTTTTTATATGAATGTATATTTATTTGTGTCTGTGTTGAGGGTAAATTTACCAGGTAATTGGTTCACAAGAACAATCTCAGAGTAACAGAAAACAGTGCCACTCATGGTCTAGGCGTGACGGCTATCATCACGGGAACGACTTACCGATATCACGTCATATAAAAACATCTCTTATTCATAAACCTTGACGAAGTCACGGTGTGCCAATATCAGTACGTTCTTAAACTTAGCGATTGCGTCGGAAACACGAGCCTTACGAAATGTGGATGTTTCGTCCATATCATTATACTGATGACAGGTCCGCCGCGTACATCCATTAGATATTTAAACACCTGCATTAGGTATAGTTAGTGCTTAGTTTGTAACGTTGTGTCCTCAAAACGTGAGTCCTTGAGCGCTTGAATATTTCTTGTAAACTTTACTGTCTGTATATACATTATAAATGTAATCAAACATCTATTTTGACTATCATTTACCACACACAGTGCAAACGGACCAAGATTCGATTGCGAATTTGATAAAAGCGTGTACATGTAACTCTACAGCAGCTCTGATATTGGTCTGTATGGTAAGAGATTATAGTAAAGAATGCACTGCACACATCTGAGATGCTATAGTTTGGCTGCCACATGCGTCAACTCGTGAACGGGTGCTGTCTGCAGTGAATGATCGGTCTGCTCTGAATGCTGATGCAAACTCAGAAATGATATAGCCCATAAGTAATTTAACCCGTGAGAAGGCACGCCTAATGTTGTTACACGGATAGGCGCGCGCGAGCAAATAGCTCACACTACTTTAAATGCTTATATTTCTGCAACATTACTATAATTGGCTATAAATGGATCCATAATAAATACAAACAACATTAATTTAATATAAAACAAGAGTTTTAATTAAAACTATGGAAAATAAATGGAATTTCTACCTCAAATAACAAATTAATTAATTTTGGACCTACAATCTTTGGTAGTCTTAAAAAAATCCCGATAATTAAAAAACTGAAAACTAAATTTAATAATTTCACTCTTCCATGAGATCAAGACAAGTGTGCCTCTCAAAACACATTGAACATATATACGTTATGTGATCGGTGCAGAGTAAGTGCTTAACTGCGCGGAAGCAGCGGGACTGAGCGATGCATGAATTGCGCGAGGGGAGAGGGGTTGAATAGTTAGGAAGGTACCTAGGAGCTCGGGACGATATGTGGTCAGGAACACCAAAAACTTTCTCAATTAATTTTTGTGTGAGCAAATTGCTCATAGCGCGCCTTCTCACGGGTTAACATAAAAATCCTATATCCCCTAATTAAGTATATATGTTGTGTCTTCTTTAATTATATTTAGATGTAATAAATTTGCAATAAACTAAAAAATGGCACGGTCTTTGGAGTCTGTTATAATGTAATGTAATTGTAAAAAAATAATCATCTAGTTAAGATATACATACACTTGTATATATACTTGTATGGAGAAATGACTATGAATAAAATTAGAAATCCTTATTAATACCTATTATAAAAACGTTTTTGACTCTGACACTCTGTCTGCTTGTTACCTTCTCGCACCTAAACGGCTGCACGGATCGTAATGAAATTTAGCAAAGCGATTATATTCCGGGAAAGAAGAAGATAGAGAGAGTTTATAATAATAAATCTGAAAGTAGCCAGTATTATGAATGCTGAGGTGTAAAAAGTTGTCTTGATATGGACAGTTTGAATGTAAATGTCGTGAAAAGAAAAGAAAAGTAAAGCTATGAAAAGATTTGAATCGCAGAGATTGGGGGCGGATACGAAAGTTTTAAGGGGCTGTTATCAATAATATAATAGCCAAGTATTATAAATGCTGAGGTGTAAAAAGTTGTCTTGATATAGTTTGCATGGAAATGTCGGGAAGCGAAAAGAAAAGTAAAGCTATGAAAAGATTTGAATCTCAGAGATTGGGGGTGGATACGAAAGTTTTAAGGGGCTGTTATCAATAATAGAATAGCCAAGTATTATAAATGCTGAGGTGTAAAAAGTTGTCTTGATATAGTTTGCATGGAAATGTCGGGAAAAGAAAAGAAAGGTAAAGCCATGAAAAGCTTTGAATCGCAGAGATTGGTGCGGATACGAAAGTTTTAAGGGGCTATTATCAATAATAGAAATCTCAAATGCGGTCATCCGCAGAGTGAAGTTAAAGAACTGATAGACAGTCATGCTGGTTTCCAAAGTCTGGAATTGGGTATTCTATACGAGTATATGCAAAAATACGTTATAAATAACGATGCATGCATTGCGTGAGACTGGATGCAACACATTGCAATTCAATACATCGAAATAGTACGACGATAGTTTACGAAATAGCAGAGTTTTGTAAGTAAATCTTGATATAGGTGCTACTTATAGCTACTGCATTGTTTTGTACCATATTCCTGTTAACTCAAAAAAACGTTTTAAAATAATTATACCTACTTGAAATGTAAATCAACTGATATAACACTTTTAAGAAGGCTTTGTTCGCTGAGTAAGAAGCGACGCTGTCGAAGCGTGGGGTCTCTGGATCTGGATGGGTTAAAACCATAGTTTAAATTCGGGACTACCTTTAGTCCACGTTTTATAAAAATGTGGTTGTAGTTCTGAATGGCAGTGAACTGTTATGGTCAAGCGTGACGCTTAACACCAGGCGACTTAAACGTCTCGTCACCGATTGCCAACATTTTCTGTAACATATTTTGTTTAAAATATTTTAATATTTTATAAACCTTCCATACAAGTATTGAATTGCAGCCCCAGACTCCCGACTCTACAAAACTTGATCATCTTAAGATTCTGAAGTTTTGTTTATACGTATAATATTAAAGGGAAAGTCATTGGCTTGTTCTTGAAACTTCATGCCTGCCTTTGACACCTGCCACCAAGAGCTTTAAATGTATACTGTGCCATTAGTCTTGATGCCCGTATTCCCGAAGGACACTCTTGAATCTCGATTTGAATGAAGATTTGACATTAAATGCAAAATTTACTCATAGTTGCTCTCAATATGAGATTCAGTCCTTCTAGAATACGGTCTAACATCAACAAATAAAGTATTATGTAAACAATCGACCTTCAACGAAACTAAAAGGGCTCGTGCAAAAACTCACAAAGTCTCCGTCTCGTAGCCTTCGAGTGATGTCACGGTTAGTACATACTCTTATTTATTCTGTGGCAGAGAGACGTGATGATTGCACCTCATTACCTCTCCACATGTAGTCCGTAATTGAATATACAGTGCTTGACAAGAAAAATGGGACGTGCTATGTATTTTTGTTTAGCCGAGAAAATGTCTGAGGATGTCAATAAGTGTTTTGTCTAGAGCTCAGTGTTGTATATATAAATGAAATGATGGATGAATGGCTTATTCTTCTTCTTGCGGTGCCATCTGCTACCGGAGGTTGGCTATGTTAAAGCTTTCGGACCTTAGATGCTGCTGCCTGAAATAGCGACCTGTTCCTCATGTTACACCACGTCTGAAGATTCTCGAGACATGAGGTATGTCTTCTGCGTGGTCGTCTACGTCCTTGGATTGCGTGCGTGATCAGTTAGAGAAGATCATATTTCTCAGCGCGCATGACGTGACCTAGGTTACCCAGGTATTGAAGTTTTCTAGTCTTTATGGTATTTGAGATCTCTACTTTTTATTAAGCTTCTGTAAGATTTTTTCATTTGACACTTTATCAGTCCACGAGAGTTTCAATATTCTTCTGTACGCCCACAATTCAAAAGCTTCCAATCGTTTACTTGTGGCTTGTGTTGAGGTCTATGACTCGAGTCCATACAGAAAAACCGGAAACACGTAGCACTGTGCCAAACGCACCCTAGTGGAGAGTCTAAGCGGTCGGTTACATAGAAGATGACCTAGCTTTATAAATATTGGATTAACATATAGGTTACTTTGACTTTCTCAATTCTGCCGGTTCCCGAAGGATTGTGGTTACGTATTCCTCGGTAGTCTCTCGTACTCGTAGTCACGGTTTTAGTATAAATATATAAATATAACCAAATACCAGGTACTTCATATAATTGCTACGATGACAATTTCGCGTACATCTAAGTGAGAAATATAGTAAGACCATAAATAAAGTTTGAAAACTATCGTGAGTATCACACGTTATTATAATTTATAGATACCGGCTTTAGTCACTTGGTATTATGTCGGTTGAAGTGGGACGACGCTTCGAACGTGTAAGTCGTTCTTCTTCAGGGAGTGTGCACGGAGATCGTGACTATGACCGACATAATACCTAGTGAGTGCAGCCGGTATGTTTATATTATTATACAGACCAATATAATTCTATATATATATATATATATATATATATGCATATATGATATTAGATATTCATTGATCTCTATTTAATCTATATCTATACTAATATTTTCAAGAGGAAAGATTTGTTTGTTTGTTTGAATTAAATAGGCTCCGAAACTTCTGGATCGATTTGAAAAATTCTTTAAGAATCCTACATTATCCCCGATGAACATAGACTTATAATATTATTTTGATTCATCATCATCATTTATCACCACGCGGGTAAAACCGCGGAGCACAGCTAGTACTATCTATACTTAGATGTTCCATATCATCTGCCTACCTTTATATCGCAAGTCTTTGTTGGTTTGTAGGTATTATAGGTACTTAATAATCTTCACTTACTCGTTTATTCACTTTTGTCGAGGTATAACGCATCAACAATCCTGTAGTGGTGTCATTAGCTCGTAACGAGCTTTGTTTGCGGTTTTTGGCTTATATGGAAGTCGCCACCACAAAAAGTACCTATAATTATCAAATGACAGCAAATAGTTTTACATCAATAATTGATTACTATATTATATATTACTATATCTATACTATATTATACCAATTATTGGGGGGTCTATCTGGTAACTATGTATAAGATAGAGGATCTTTAGATGGTCACTTCACTTTATCTAGTTTTAAAAATAAAAGAGATACAGTTATACTTGACAGGTTAGTGTTTGTCTACTATCTCACTTGATGGTCAGTAATGTAATGATGCGGTCGAAGACATGCACGCTAGACCATCATCATCATCACCACAATCACCACCACCACCACCACCACCATCATCATCATCATCATTTTCATCATTAACAGCCGGGAGACGTCCAGTGCTAATCATATGTGGGATCAAAAAACGATATTAAAAAATATTTAGTGACACTTCCGCTGAAAAGAAAACAATGATTTTGGCCTATTTGGGGGCGTGCACTACCCTCCCTCCCGCATAAAATGCTATAAATGCATCACACGTATAACACTATAGAAATAAGGATAGGATAACAGTGGGCCTAGCTTTATCTTGGGCAAACTATGATACGAACACGTTTTCGCAAATTGTTTGTGCTACGGCCTCAGTGCCAAGTTTTAGGCATTCTTTCTTAGGAAACTGTGTGCGCTCACGTAAACCACATTCAAGGAGGCTGTAAAAATAGTTGGTTAATAAAAGTAACGAAAGACCCATATTTTGCGATATGACGTTGTATAGAAGAAAGAAATGTGTGGAATCCTCCACTTCTGCAATGCATTTAATAAATGTAAAATATGATAAACATTTATGTACGAGTACGTTGTTAAAAACAATTTGAAAAGAATGATCACCGTATTTCTTGCCATCTCTTTTCAACAGTTGCACTATATTGAAACACGGCAATAAATTGCTTGCTAAATTAAATGTAATCGAATACCTATTACTTCTTGTATATATATACATACATATTTAATCTCAACCTCTGAAACCGCTTAAACGAATTTCATTAAATTTAGTATGCCGGTTTCGAGGGCGATAAATCGATCTAGCTAGGTTTCATTTTTAGAAAACGTCGTTTAATATGTGCTTTCAGACAATGAAAAATCGACAAACAATAAAGCTGTTTGACAATACGAGTAGATGGCGTTGTTAACATTAACTGCCAATGAGTGTTTAGTTTGAGGTTAGACCAAGAAAATCTATTGATTACTTACAAGCGAAGCTCAGTCATCCAGGTAATATTAATGAGTGTATAAGTATATGCGAATGAACACTGATTTTTCTTTTAACTCAAGCAATGAAGTAGAAAACCTTAAGCTGTACCGATAGGAAAAAATATAAATATTGTTTTATGATACCTTTATTATAAGAGATTATTCCAATCAAATGACCTTAATAAAATTGCATTCGCTATCTAAAACCCGTTATTTCTCCTAATAGGAGCATTATCATCGAATTCGGTAACTTCTATCGAATCGCTTATCTTCCTTCCAATAATTTATTATGGGGCTTAATATTTTGATTACACAGTCTTCGTTTTGTTTACTGATCAAACAAAAGCAGTCCAAAATAAACTTTAAGGCTGGAGAATAAGGGTGATTGATATGAGTAATTTGTTTGCCGAATTGTCGATAAACTTCGGCTCGGTGTTTAATTTGGGCGATTAATTTTAATATAGACTGTAATGATGTCTAAAATAAATTGCGATGTAAACTCACCGAGCCGAGCGAGCATGCTACTTCTCTCGAATAAACTCAAAATGCCTACTGTTGATTTTGTTGCATGTTCGTACTTTAGTGTTTCTAAAGGGTTTGACGTCTAACTGTGGATTATTAACCGTTATAAGTGTTTGTAGTGGCACACGGGTGTAGACAAAATAAACAAAATCATGAAACATTATATAAGTGTTGTCTTTGTATTGCCTTCATAATCTGTTTTACTAGAACGTTGAACAGGACAGTGACTTAATGACAGACTTATTAATATGAATATGATTCGATTTGAATTAAAATCTATGTTAATGTAACTGTTAACATGTCATATTTAACTTGAAGAAAGGCAAGTATGCAAACGTAAGAGACCAATTTAAAAAAAGGGCTGCCTTTATTTTTATACTGAAGCTATATTAAAAGGTTTAGCGAACAGCCCTGGTCAATGACGGGACATTTAAATTGCCGCGGATTGCAATAGAAGCTAATTTTTGCAACGAAGATGTGCATAGTATAATGAAATCTATGTCCATTGTGCAAGTCATTTAATACTATGCAAAAAATGGTCGCGCGTCTGACGGAGAATTTTCGCTCGATCTCGGGAAATCCTGCAGCTTCGGTTATTTTGGCTTGTATGTACTCGTAGTTTGTACGTTATTATATCTTGTTTAGACTATATTGGTTGCAAAGAATAACTTTACTACTATTGTTATAACAGCAACATAAAGAAAACTTGTCTTACGTGGCGAAAAAAGTATGTATGGGCGTAAAACTATCCATACATTTTCACATTGGTTTAATGAAGAAGCATTGCATTTTGACCCCTGCTGACTTCTAAAAAGTCATAAATGTTCATGCGCTGTTTAATATACGAAGGTAATCATAAAAAGGTGGATCTAAAAAGTCGTATATTTGTATCTGTGTGCATCCGGCCACGAATGTTTGCACATTTGTGAGGACAAACTGTTTACTTACCTACAAGTATATAAATGTGTTTTTTACGACTCAGCCAATTGGGTTGTTTGATACGTGAAATTATTCCGTGGCACAAGTAGGTAACATGAACTATGCCTGCGATGCTAGTGCGATCTGAGACCGTAGCATAGTTTGCGAAAAAGTATTCGTATCGTAAGCGTCAACACGTCACAGTTCGACGTACAAACTATGAGTTATCTGTATCACAGGTGCCGTAGATAAATGACAGTTAGTACGACTCGTCATGTTACACTTACGTAGTCATTCTAGGCCCTGCTGTTGTTTTCATTTTCTTTCACAGTAACAAATATATACTTACATATATTATTTATATTCCATTTTACGACAGTCACGAAATTAATATCGTTGTGTTAAATGGAGTAGCGGTTTCAGAAGCTAAGTAAGCTAAAATTAAGTTTGTTTTCATTATTGTATTATATACGGTATAGATAATAGATAATTGTAAGAGAACTAAGGTCACCGACGTGCTCTAAAAATTGTGTTTTGTTTTGCGAGATCAGGATCGCGTCGAACTGAATCTGAAACTCAGAGTTCTTATCATTCCGTGAAGACCGGGGGTCGCCGGCTTGCTTCATATTTACCGTCTTTTCTAACTTCACCCATTTCTTAATTAAATTAAATGCTTGTAGCAGCTGTAGTGTTGTATAGTAGTTTATTACGTTTTTAAATAAAAGTTTGCAGTCAAATGAAGAGAAGTGTACTTGAATGATGATTATTTACCGATAGAATAAAACTTAGGCCGAACGTGGTCCTAAAAAGTGGGACGAAGTAAGAATGTTCAGATTAAAATATAAATTCGGTCGAATAGAGCATAAAATCCGGGACGAAAGCAGATTTATTGTGTGGGCCGAACTTCCTTGGGACGGATATGGAATAAATCGATAAGCGATATCGTTTGCTGAACCAACAACCGATGGAGAAGAAAGATGGACCGACGACCTCGCTGGGAACTGCTGGATGCAGCAGGCAAGACCCCGTTCCAAGTGGCGCTCTATGGGGAGGCATATGTTCAGCAGCGGACGTCTTCCGGCTGAAAATGATGATGATTACATATAAAATTAAGTATATTATATTATTAAAAAGCGTTTCTCCGACAGAAGACGAAAATTTTATTTACAAACATTACTTTGTTCACTTTGTTGTGACTGGTCGGGATAATACTGGCCTTAATCCAGCGCAAACATGTTTTTGTCGTATCCCATTTAACCAAGCAACGGGTACGTTGCTTGACCGCCTAATTAATGCAAGTTTCAACGCAGGTGGAAAAAGTTAATTGTTTGTACAGGCTTTTTTATTAAGCGTACCGGAAAGTCGACTTTTATCTGATGGCGGTAAAAATATACGTAGATTATACGAGTTATTTGATATTATCGCAACGTATCGATCGTGTGTAACCGCTCCCACACCAAAATGAAACATGTAAATAAATTTACAATATCTTAGGGTACCGTGGAACAATGAAGCTTCAATGATCGAACGATAGCCTACAGTTTAAAACTAAAGCGCTTTAATAATGGCGTAAACGTTATTTTGATACATATTTCTATAATTTAAAATAAAAAAAAATCTGTCAAAATAAATAAAAAAATATGAAAAAAGTATCTTCGATACGTCACTTTTTTATCACGTTACTATTTATAAATCGCCTGCCGAATTGATTAACAATGTAACACCCCCATCTGGTATTAAACTTATCTTTGTTGATAAGCCCTAATTATACTACTAATATAAAATAAAAAAATTGTGTAAATATATGAAGGCGCTGTCAGCTCAGCGCTTGGCTACGTTAAATTTCCTTTACTCGAAATCAAGCAAGCGTATCTCGTGAAATGTGCAAACTGAATAAAAAAATAATAATCCGTCAATGTATGTGTATTAAAATTGCTATTTTGTAATTATGTGTTTCATGACAAATACAATAGTGAATAACGAGAAAAATTGTTTTTAAGGTGAAATAAAGTAGTTTGTTTGAATTTTTTAAATGTATTCTAGTATGTTAAATTATATTTTTAATTCCGTCAATGTGTTCTTAGAAGTCTTCAAAATATCATATTATTAATTGTAATTTTAATTAAAACGCTGCTTATGAGATAAACTGCTTTAAATACTCTCAATTGTATCGACTTCACGAATTGACAGCACCTTAAGCGGAACAGGGTAAAAATTCAAAATACTTCTGTAATACGTTCAAAGGTTAATAACCTTAGAAAAAAAACATAAAGTAACGGGTATATAATTCTGTGGAAGGCTACCCAATAGACAATAAATAGTTGTTACGTAAACAGGTACGCTTTGGAAATTTTACATGTAAATTTATAGACACATGAGACTTAACTTAAGATCTCAGGGCGATGGGCGCAGTGCAGTTTGTCATTTGTGATGAGTTCATCAGTAAGCAGAGTTTACCACTTCACACCAGGAGGGCCTCGTGCTTGTTCTGTAACCTAGTCGCACAAAAAATGTTTCTATTGTTAGGATTTATATTAATACGATGCTAAACTGTAGATATGCATGTACTTCCGTAGTTAGTTTGATATGTTAAATGTATTGTTTTGACTAGGAAACGGAACAATGTTAAGGTTTATATTATTTTGTTGCTAAACCGTTGATATGCCTAGTACTTCCGTTGCTAGTTTTATACTGTAAAAGTATCGTTTTGACTAGGAAACAGAACGACGTATATTTAATTACAAACGATTAAAATTATGAAATGTTAATAGTAATTCATTATTAGTTATGTAATATTCAAATTGTATTAATTTACAATTTTAGTATGATGGGTTAATTTATACCTATAATAAGAGTTAAAAAGACGAAGACGATAGCACTAGCATACCTCCGGGGGGTCGGGCTTGGAAGCAGCCATGTTGGCTCGAGCAAGCGTTCCTAACGGACGAATACTAGTAAAAATAATATTCCAAAGCTAGTGATTATTATTTCAGTATTAACAGTGTTTAAGTTTGTGATATTTAAAGGGCCGATTGTAGAATAGTTTAAAATATACTCTTTGGGACTTAAACATAGTTTGATTTACCACTTCTGATCCAATACTATGAGTTTCGTAAGACCTTCAGTCTGTCCATCCCCAGTTCTCGTTGGCCACTTACGGAATCCTATACTAACCATGACCCGATCTAGTCTTGGTAAGTTATTAAACTTTGTAATTTATTGTTTACAAAATTAGTTCGCCAAAAAGAACAGATTGGTTTGGGTCGCAATTTGCAAGTATAACCCTTCCAGGCCGATTTACGAAGCCATTTTATTTACTTTTTTCGATTTCATTTGGTTACTTAATAAGATCCGATGAAATACTTTTTTATTTCAAGCGGGAATGTCTGCCTGTCAGGCGATCGATTTGAAATTGCTTTAGGAAACCGGAATTTAAAATTTTGGAGACCGGTTCCAATCCTTATGTAGACTGGGCTTTTAAAAACGGCAAGACCGGGATTAAATCAAACAGCGTGATGCGGAGGGCACTTTATAGTGGCTATGCCTTACTAACTTCAAGTTTTGATAAAGAGAAGATGAGAGACTAGATAACACTATCAAAATTGACAATCTATTGCTTAGTTTTATAAAGTACTAGCTGTGCCCCACGGTTTACACCGCGGTGGAGATGGCCACAGACCGGAGCCGATGGAGACAGTTCGTTAGAACCAAAGTGCTGCCATGATGATCACGATCCTCAGTCATGAGGGAACGACCGAAGAGAGTGCCCCACGGTTTCACCCACGCGGTGATGGTTGATGATGAAAAAGTATCCTATATGTTATTTCAGCGCCTCATCTATCTACATACAAAATTTCATTAAAATCCATTCAGTAGTTTTTACGTGAAAGAGTTACTAACATCTATACATAAAAACTTTCGTGTTTATTATATTAGTAGGAAGTGTTCCGGGAACTGGGGCCTTACTATGAGCTCTTAAAGCAGGCCTTCTAGACAACTGCACGGTTTATTGGTACCATGACAATTTTAAAGCAGGCCTGCCCAGGCCTACTATTCAAGAACCGCACAAAAACCGTTCACCTGTTTTTTTAGTATGGACTCTCGTTAACATGTCGCTCTAAGTCCACTCAGTTTATTATCTTACAAACGTCTAGGCGTCTGCAATGTTGGTTATAGTAAATTATTAGAATGCCAGAGACAATTATATCCATTCACCTTTGAGAAAACAATATTCAAAAAGTTCACCTACATGAGTGTCATGGTATGATTTCATTCAAAACTGTTTATGACAGGTTTAAAAACTGCACGGAACTTGCATGGTTTTTACGAAGCTGATAGTAAGGCCCCAGGCTTTGAGAACCAGGTGTTACCTTGGACAGCATCATCACTGACCATCAAGTGAGATACTGTTCAACAAAAGCCTATAAATATTGCAGCGTCGTTAAGTCCTTTTAGTTTTTAGGTTTCGTGAATTAAACGCAAATGTCGATGGAAATCGCATCAAAATAACATTCATATTTGCTCGCGCTACAGAGAGGCTGGTACTAACAAAAATAGGTACATCATATTATAAATTTGGCAGTTTGGATGCATGGATGTTTTTCAATGTCACGCTTCGATCAAGTATGTCTTGATCGAAGATGTCACGCAAAAACAGCTCAACGGATTTAGATGAAATTTGGAGTGAAGAGTTGTATCCGGGATTATACCTTTTTCCATGCGACCGAATTGGTTTCAACAGGAAAATTTATACAGATTAGAGGTGGTTTCAAGATTATGTTTCTCAATATTACGAAGTTACAAAAAGATTTTAAGCAATATCTAGTTTCTAGTTTTCTTTTATGACTCGCCTTTATATACTCGCCACACGCCACGGGTTCGCCACAACTCTGCTAGTGTCCTGTAGATAGAGCAGACAACAAACGAGAGAAAATGATCGGTGGCTTCAATAATAGTCCTCATTAACTTAAATTTTGCATCCAGGTAAATTCCATCTCAAAATAGGACAACACAAAACATACACAGGACGTCACAAATTCTACACTTAGGAACTACTATGTATAACATGGAATTTTATATTAATATTTAAACAAAATTCACAGTCCGATAGGTAAGCTTAAAGTTGTTAGAGCTTTATTTGGTTAGTACAAATAAACTTACTAATTAAATAGATATATGGAGAGACGACATATAACAAAAGACAACTAAAGTTGGTAGGGAGGGGAATATCAGGAGGTAATATATCATACAGAGAACAGCTTAGCAGCTTAGCTTTAAACAGTATAAAAATATATGTTCTGTAAAATACATATGTTATGTAGTGCCTTCCTCCAGACCACATTCGCACAACAAACTATGTCACCTGCAGGGCTATTATGTATCTCTATGTCAGGTTTGACAACTCCAGTAATGATGGGATGGATCCGCTAAGTACCATATGGATGCTCTCGATAGACTGCAACGTCGCGCTGTCCATATTGTTGGAGACACTGAAATTTAACTGACACTTAACACCTTGAACCCCTACAAATGCGTAGAACTATAGCTTCTCTAAGCGTTTTTACCAATTGTTTCATCGCAAATGTTCTGAAGAGCTTTTAAATTTTATTCCTTCCTCACCATTCCGATCCCGAACTACTTGTTGAGGCCTAGCTTTGCATCCATATACTGTTCAAAACTTCTTACCACGAACCAAAAAGTTTGGCAGTTCATATCTCTGTCGTGTATGTAAATTGTGGAATGCTTTGCCGGCGTACGTATTTCCTTGCAGCTGGGTCGTTAGAAACTGAGATACATAATGTCCCACAGTTATAAAATCATATCTTTTTAGTGAAATGGAAAGCATAGCGAGCAAGTTGTAGGCAGCAATGTTTCCTATTCGACGTAAGGGCACAGAATAAATAATAGAACTACACACAGAAGATTCATTTTCTGAGCACGGATTTTAGGTGCCGCCGGCGGTCCTCAAGGTTGTAGATACGAAAGCGTACCTTAATTCGACAGTGAATCAGGCATAGTAAGGGTATTTAAATCTCACTGAACTGCGCTTTACATCTCGAGTCATCCGCCCAGTAATAATTTATTAATTTATAAATCTCCCTCTATTTTGGATGTTAGAAAAGAGATGCGTTGAATTGTGAAGCTGAGCTGTTTCTCATCATTGATTTTGTTTGACCCATAAAAGGGCTAATAGGACGCGTTCCCACGAATTTTAATTTGAATGTTGTCGGTGCTATTGTTGGACGATTGGGTGTGTTTGGTCGGTCGATCGGGACGTAATAAATTCCGGACGAGTGATTACTATTTGTAATATAAGAGCAGTTTTACATTTGACGTGTTTATGTTGCGTTTTAATAATATACTGTTGACGTGCTTTTAACCACTTACTACGGCAGACAATACGGGCAAATTCGTGTCTGTGAACCTAGCATAACTATTTCCAGAATCTCGCAGTTCTAGTAGCATCCCCAATAGTCCTATAGTTTCTGATAGATGTTTTGAAAAGTTCACCGGTTTTTGATACCAAATATCGATTTTGAAAATTCGAAATGCTAACACCGCATGCCCAGGCACAAAAAGTCAAAGTCAAAATCATTTATTCAATTTAGGCATCAAAGACGTACTTATGAACGTCAACTTTTCATTATAATGTACTTTAAAGACTCTACCGCCGCGTTCCAAAATATATAGAGCCCACCGAGAAGAAGCGGCAAGAAACTCGGGGCCATTATTTTTGTATAGATGTTTACAATGTTTCTACTTAGGTACTACAAATATTACATTTTATGGGTGGCAAAGTGACAGCTTGTCAGACGTGGAGTATTCCAAGCATCTTTATCTTCTATATAATGTCGAACTTTATAGTAAGCTTTTTTTATTAAAACGTTTTTTACAGTCAACTTGAATTTGCCCTCTGTGAGCTCAATTGTGTGTTTTGAGATTTTATTGTAAAAACGCACACAATTTCATAGGAATAACTTTTCGCAAGTCTAAAACTAGGTACAGCTATCCTATTTGTATTTCTAGTATTAAAAGTGCGGTGATCACTATTTAACTTATATTTTTGTAAATTTTTACGAACGTAAATTATATTTTCAAATACATATAAGGAAGGCAACGTTAATATACTGATTTCTTTAAATAAATCTCTCAAAGATTCACGGGGACCCATTTCGTATATAGATCGAATAGCACGTTTCTGTAGGATAAAGATGGTCTCTATATCACCCGCTGAACCCCATAGCAATATCCCATATGACATTACGCTGTGGAAATATGCAAAATACATTATGCACTAACCGCGCCGTAGAAGCGCCTGTTAGCTCTCTTATTTTACGTACCGCATATGCAGCAGAAATATGATAGCTAATACAGAGTTCAGTCAACTGCCGACGTTGCAGCAATAGTTTTACCGAAAAAACTATTAAAATGTACATTTTTAAATGATAAGCTAACTTATCACACTGTCTCTTAGCATCTCAGCAGTTCTGAGATCTAAGGTTATACATATTTAAACCTACATAGTTCTTATGTTATACACAAGTTCACAGACACGGCAAATTCATTACCTTTTCAATGGTTATGCAATGTGTCTTGTTAAAAAATACAATAATACATAGTATATATTTGTTAAATTTTACGTACAAAGTGTAAATGAATCCAGCTCCTGAACTTCTTCAAGTGTCAAGTATATACACGTTCGTTCGGGTATTCAGATTTTTTTTAGGGCGAATATGCTGTGCTCTGCTCCTCTGCCACAGGAGTGATTGAAGGGGTGCGTGTGGAGCTCACTAATATTCACTAGTGGTATTTTCAGCTAAGCATCGTCATTCCTTTGAAGAGCATCGTCAGTCCCGGTAATTGACGAAGGACAACAGTTGTTAGGTTATATTGGTGGATTCGGTTGACCTGGTTTATTAAGACCCATACTGTGTATAAGAAAACCAGCTCTACTGCATGGCTTGTAGCCGAGTTTTCAAGACGAAGTTTGGATTTACCACCCACATGCAAGCACACGCCAGTAAATAGCCAGGGTCGCTATCGTCAGACACGACGCAGACGATATCATCATCATCATCATAAGAAAAGGCCCATGTTACAGCAGTGAGAACGTATTGAGCTGATTGTATCTCGATGCTAAGTTATCTACTTCTTCTTCTGCCTAGCTATCTCCTCTCACATTTTGGCATTTCCTATAATACATTTTAATAGATAAATAAAAATCTTACAGTTGCATTGTATAAAATAATATTCATCTCCAAATGACCTATGAAAATTGTAAACATCGTAATAAAAACTGGTACGTGCAAATTATCGTCTTAAATTAACGCGTTGCAACGCCCAATGTGAACACATCTTTACGCCCTCATTTGTAACCGATCGATGGGATCGATCGATATCGATCGGGAAATCGAAACATGTATCGATTGTTCACTAATTTATTACGAATTTATTACCTATTAATGTACGATATTTTTTTCCTTGTACAACGATTGTATTGTGTACAAAGTGGGTGATAAATCGATGAGACCTTTATAAATAGTTGCCTCATTTCGTATACTTGAGTTTATTATTCTGGTCTATCATTATCTTTTGCGATGATCAAATGTTTTTTTTTCCCTTCACTAGCTCAAATAGGGTGCCTTTTGCTGGAAAACAATGAGTAATAGTCAATTATGCGCGCTCATTGTTATATTACAGCTATATTTTTCTACTCTGTGTTTTTTTTATTATTTATTGTGGAAATTCAACAGCGTTACAATGATATAATCTAAAGATTAGTCCAGTGTACGCCTTTACAGAATTTCTCACTTAATTCATTGCAAGAACACCATGCTAAATTTACTTATAGGTAAGTTTACATACACTTAAGATAAGTAAAAACGAGAAAAAGTGAAAACACAAGGTAAGCGTTACAGTTAACATTGCCAAGAGAACGACAATTAGTTGAAATGTACACCAGCCCAGTTTCTGGAACTTACATGTAAATAAATTGTGCATAGCATGCAAGTCCTGATCAAGTTTATTTTAAGTAAGAGCGCCTAGCTTAAATTCAGATGAGATTATTCCAGAATAAGTAAAATAATAATATATACAGTTATTTAACAACTAAAAGAACAGATCCTTAAAAATAATGTATTGTTCAATTTTGTTACTTAGAACTGTTTACATACATCTTGTATTTTCTCGCGCGTGAGGTGAAAAAGAAAACTGGTGTCACACAAGGACTAACTTAATTGTTTCTTGATCACGCTGCTACACCTGTCCTTATCACACAAATTGGTTCGGCGTTAGATCGCAGCGAGACAGCATGCATTTATTAAAATATCTAATTCTCATTACCAGTTCCTTCTTCGACTTTTTAAACGATCGATACGCTGTTATATCGAGTAACAATAGAATCAGCCTCGTTTAATCTCCGTTAATTAAAGGCCCCATAAGTATGGTGCTAATTGGTGTCGGTGTCGGTTTCAATCAATACTTTTGATTTGGGTTCTATTGTAGTAGGATGCAATGATTTTAGGGTTTCGTCTGATTGTGGTTTAATTAACGAGACTTGTTAGGAACGAAATACGTCACTGAACAAACGAATGAACTTTGAACGATGAAGTTTTATAATTACAATTCTTTCTTGAATTTTGGTGGTAGGTTTCCTGATGGTGGTTTGGGTGTTCCACCTGTTAATGTCGCCGTAATTGACTAGGCGATTCGCCAGCGGTTCGGCTTGCTTCTCCCCATTAGGGGTGAAATTTCCAATAATCACAACGTAAAGACATCAGCTGGCAAAATTTCAAGTTTATGGACACCGCGGCTTAGATTCTGTGTTGATGAATCAGTTATTCAGTCAGATCAAGTAATTATTAACTTGATCTTGTTTCGGAGACTTAGATTATATGTATACATAATACAAGAATTGCTTATTTAAAGGTATTACATAGATAAGGCTATATATTTAAACACTGCTTATTTGTATCATGTTTATACTAATAACTAGCTTGTGCCCGCGACTACATCTGGGCATGATTAGTACTTCAAGTAGCTTATTATTTCTCCAAGGGCATATGTATCTTTATACCAAAATTTCATAAAATATGTACATGGTCAAACGCTATTGCTATAATAGTATTATTTGAGTAAATTTAAATACTTAGTAAATCAATCAGTAAACAATAATAATAAAATAAAATTAATCACCATGGAAACAAAACTGTCAATACATTTCATCACCCTTGGCGGTATTTGTGTTACATTTCATCACCCTTGACGGTCGCCGAACACGTCTAGTGTATCGAGCTGTCTTGGCTTTTTACTAAGCTATCAGAAACTGACACACACTTTGACAGATCATCATTACGATCTTGACGTAGGCGGAGATCTTATTATTTTGTCAATGCTGTGCCCAAGCATGTAACGCTTTTTCACCAGCTTGAGGATGGATGATGATGATGAAAAGTATCCTATATGTTAAACCAGTGCCTCATCTACCTCCATACCCAAATACCATTTCAACAAAATTGCCCCAGCCGTTTGTGCGTTCATAAGTAACAAAGATCCACACATCCATACACATCCATACATCCATACTCACAAACTTTCGCGTTTAGCTAGTATAATATAAAGTAATAGCAATAAATACAATTCTAAGAGTACAAAACTGTCCCATCATCGTTGTTCCCGTAACATCTAGAACAGCCTGTCCCAAAGTGGGCGATAACGCCCCCTTGTGGGCGCTGCAGGCCTAAAGGGGGCAGTAAGAGACCCATAAAAAAGGGGGCGTTAGTTTTTTATATTAGAATTGATTATGTTCGTTTTTTTCTGAATTAAAGATACTCTGAATACTATAAAGTTGCGTTTCAATAATCATTCTCATTGGCAGGTGTAGCCTGTAGACCAGAATATATTGGTGTAGCCCGTAAGAGTTAACTTGAGACCCGAGCGCCGTTGTTTTTTAATTGTAGTTACAGTGGTTTTTAAGTAAGTGAAAAAATGGGGGCGCTAAAAAATAATTTATTCTAAAAGTGGGCAGTAGACAAAATAAGTTTGGGTACCCCTGATCTAGAATGTACATGAAAGACCTCATAGTAGAAAAAGCGTCTTATTCGTACTCGTAGTAAGCGTCGTTATTCCCAGTTTTTCGTGTTTATTCGCTCCATATCACGAGCCGTATATAGATACGGTACGCACGGTGTTGACATGTTGACGATTCACGTCTATCGACCGTATAATCCCGGCATTGTGCCGCTAATTGTACGTCGATTTGTGAACCGAACTATGACCCGGCCTCTGCGGTCGTTTTGTCTCACGCACAGGGGCTTAGCTAGGGCTAATGACGCTGGGGGCAAACATAATATCTATACAAATAAATACAATTTAAGAGTCTGTTTGTAATCTCAGAACTACCTACCTAACTTACTAAATGCATTTCTAAGTATAGATAAAAAAAAATTAAACTCACTGTTGCTCTATCTCTTTGTTTCGGCTAATTTCATAAAAAAAAAGTTTTTTTTTATTATGTTTTTTCGAGTGAAAACCGCTTTATGAAAAAGACTAGAAGAAAAAATGTTATGAGACTCAATGCACCAGGTCATTTTTGAACAGTCGTTTGTGAAAACTTACAACCAATGACATCAATCAACAAAATATGATTATTTTTACTGAGACATCTACATGTTGTAGTCGACGCGTCCTGAACACTCCTTGAAAGAGAACACCGAAAGTGGTCGAAAATATAGTCGGATCTATTCGACAAGTAATTACGTGTATTCCCGTATTTCCCAGTAAAAATAAAGATTTGTCGATAGATGTCGTTGGTTGTAATCTTTCTACAAAGTCTATTATTTAATCAATGCGATGCGACTGTTAAAAATGACCTGGTGCATCGAGTCTTATAATAATTATAATGACATTAATAATAGTGTATAATTTCATTATTAATAAATAGAGTACATGTATCTCCCTTATAGGCATTGTGATTAATCTGTCCACATCAGGTTTACGCTATAACAAAAGATTTATAAATGAACCGGAGGCTTGCTGATTCGGACTGATTAATGTCCAATGAAAGAGCCTGGTGCCTATCACACTGGACCACTCCACTCACTGCCCCCTGCCTACATCCCTGCCCGAGTCTAATGGCCCGATACGTTTTTCCAAGCTATTGTGCCGACCCATTGTTAATTTGGGATTCGATAGTCTTATTAAGGTTTTGATATGGGTGCGGTACGGATGTCGGTCACGTGGGGAGCGGTATCGTATCAAAGGGTACTCATGTCCGATTGTTCGATAATTTGTTTACATATTATGTAACACATACGAATATGGCGTATACATAAACATGATTTTTGTGATAGTCTGTATCACGTTTGTGTATTTTGTTAAGTTTTTTATCTATAGGTACTTATACTTAATATTATAAAAAGGAGACTTGTTTGTTTGAATTGAAAAGGCTCCGAAACTACTGGACCGATTTTGTAAATTCTTTCACCATTACAATCCTACATTATCTCCGATGAACAAAGGCTATATATTTGATTCATCATCATCATCATCATCCATCACCACGCGGGTGAAACCGCGGATCGCAGCTAGGTAACTATATATTAACATTAGTTACTCTCTGAAGCTCTGGTAATGGCTCACTTCCGCGGGACACCTATATTGGGTTATTTTTTTTCTTTTGGTTCTTAAATCCACTTAGCAGTTTCAGGCGCGAAGAAGTAAGCAAACATGCACCTGCTTTACCAATATTAGTGTGATCTGCATAATGCTATAATATAAAGAGCTAAATACAATACAAATATCGCTATAATAAGCTCGCTATATGCTTCGCGGCAGAACATCCGGCACTGGTCGTATCGACCAAGACCGTTTTACAAGAAGTCCAAGTCGGGGCTCGTTGCTCTTTAGGATTCCAATTTAATAGACACGAGTATATATATAGAATAAAGAAATAAACAGATTGTTTAATAAATCCGCTCAAATACAAACACACATTTATTCATCAGGAGATGTAGCTACATCAAAGAAATGTTGTCAATAGATGACTTGAAGCCTTGATAGCGATCTGCCACCGTCCTATACACACAAACAAATAGAACCTCCTTTGTAGTTCTTACAAAAGGAATCCTCCAAAATATCTATCTTTTCAGATCTACCTTTCTTTACAAATAATCTATTTCAACCTCCGCTCACGTTTTCGCATACACTCACGGTTCTTTCGTTTTTTAGGCACAGAATAAACAAAGGAGAGATACGAGATAAGCGATATTTGCATCGTTGACTTAATACACCCACAGTTGTATTTTAGGACAAGAGCCAATCAGCCATCAGAATAAGTCATTCACGATTACACGATTCTATAATAAACTTCCCAATGTTATCCGAGATTTGCCTATAAATATAAGTTTAAAATTACTATTAAAACTAAACTCTGTCAAAAAGGTTATTACAAAATTTCGAATTACTTAAAACAGCTTGGGACTGATCACTCCAGGATCTACTATTACTCGTGTATTAAGATGTCAAAGTGTAGCGTGTCTTGCCCTACTGATACGAGTACCATTACTAAGATCTCTTCTGTAAGGCAACACACTGGAGCTAAAAATAAGCAAACATTTGTAACATCAATTAAGAACTTGGCTATAAAAAAAAATTTAAAAAGACAAGCCCGCTTAGTTTCTTGCCGGATCTTCTCAGTCGTGGTCGCGTTCCGATCCGGTTGTAGATTTATAAAAATAATAAATGTAAAATGACAATTTGTAAGTGCCCCGTAGGCCTATACAGAATAAATGTTTTGATGTTGATTTTTGATTTTGAATACCTGCTAGCAGTGCTGACAATAAAGTCAGCGCTGTTAGCGGGTATTGGAATATAAAATATCAACTTATTATTAAAAAGGGAACTTTTCATTCCCAATCCTTCCAAACCAAACTAGACAGTTGTTTGTTATTAAATACTAGGCTATATATACATATATATAGTTATACTACTACTACATTGAGGATGGGAAATATACCAGTTACTAGTTCGTATATTCTAGTTTAACGTGTTCGCCTTTTTAAATACAAATACGCGTAGGTACAAGAAAGATGAGCAAGAAACCATTGTATAATGTATAAGTTTTTAGTACAAAATAAAATTATAATTAATTATTGACACGATAAGATTAAGAAGATTAAGATGTCATCGAATCTATACTTCATCCGTAAAGCCATTCCAGCGTGAAGCAGGAACATACATACACACCTACATTCTCACTCAAAAACTTTTGCATTTATAATATTATAGTATACTGAATAGCTGCAGCTCAGCACGCATGGAAAAAATGATTTTTCGGGATAAAAACAAGTATCGTTTTTATTCCAGTGTCTAATTCTACATGCACCAATCATACATAGATATTATTTGATTAACTTCACAAACATAAAACGAAATCTAAATAAAATCTTATTAAAGCTTTGGCCACCATTTCAATGAATTGTTCAATAAAAATTGAAAATAATATCTGTCCATATTATTATTAGTATAAATACATATAGTCTTACACCTAAGCTAGTTAAAATAATTAGTTTCATTTAGTTTAGATTATAATTAATTAAATGGTAATATAAATAGCATTTTATACGATAATTATAAATTCAACTTGTTGATCGGTTAAGATCGCCAAGTCAAGCTCTGCTACGAGCGCTTATATGCAGAGCTAATTGCTTAACAGCAGGTGGGCGTCGTGCTTGTTTCATAATTAAATTGCACACACCCACATACTTCGTCAGTTATGTCGATGTCATATAATAAAGTGCTATTAAGTCACTATTACCATACAATCTCTTAGTCAGCTTTTATATCATACATTCATTAAAAAAATGACAATTCCACATTAAGCCAATAGAACTTGAAATAGAAACAAAATTAGCGGATGTATAAATAGGTAGATGATATGGTGCTAAGCGAGACGTCAGCGACGCGGGCGTCCCGAATACTCCTTGAAAAAGACCACCGCATGTGGTTGAAACTATAGTCGGACTTATCCGATAAATATTACGTGAGAAACCCCTTTTTTTAAATTAAAAACATAGATGATTATGTATTAGGTACGTATATATTTTTATGTTTTTTCTTCAAACCGATAAACTAGCGTTTATTTATTGCACTAGAGAAACCAAATCGCTCTAAATATTCTAGTAGTTTCCGGCCCTTGTATCAATATTACTCAATATGTAAGAAAAACATTAAATAGTTATTTACTATGCAAGGCTTTAAAGTTGTTTTTTGGCGCGAGTACTTGTATTGCAACCCGAGCAAGCGAAGGAATTTAGGATTGGTCAAATATAGAATCTTTTTTTCATATATATATACATAGTTTCAAATGATGGAGCTTTATACGATTCTTCAATTGCTTGCCCGCCCACATTTACTTTCTGGCCAGTACGAAAGGTAGACGAACGATGTCGAATTCACATCGGCAATGTTTCTAGACAAGCGTGCGAATGACCGAAATCTGTCAATTGCACAACAAGACGTTCAATTGATTACGTCATTCGCGAATGGCAATGGGTTTCAATTGCTTAGATAGACGCTCATTTTGTACATCAATGACGTAAAATTGACAATTGCGAATGACCGTCTCCGCGGCACTTAACGGTCATTTTTGTAGCGCACGTATAAAAATAATATCTGTCCATATTATTATTAGTATAAATACATATAGTCTTACACCTAAGCTAGTTAAAATAATTAGTTTCATTTAATTTAGATTATCAATAATTAATTAGTAACATAAATAGCATTTGTACGATAATTATAAATTCAACTAATACGAGTTTATTTAACTAATAACAATAATATCAAATGTATGTTTGTGACTAGTTAATCATCAAAACAGCTGAATGGATTTGAATGAAATTTGGTAGATAGATATATCAGGCATGGATTAGCCCTTAATCCTTCCTATACTGATGATGATGATAATAAAAACAAAAGATTTATAAATGAAACTGACGTAAGTTTACGGATCTGGAAGGCAAAGGGTTAATATGATACTTTTCATAATCTGCCATCACAACGCGCGTAAAACCGCGGGCTGCAGCTAGTTAACTTAGTCTATAGTCCGCCGCGAATCAATTGGTTAACAAATCATGTAATAGTTATTATTATTGTTCTATTCTAAAAATAGTAAAATGAACTTGGCTAGCATAAAATATTTTTGTATAATATGCCGTTAGCTCCTGACCTATATCGTCGTCTGCCATGTCTGCGCTGATGTTATTCAAATGAACTCCTAATCTAATTACGAAAAAAACCATTCACCCTATAAAAAAACTTTTGGCTCAAAGCGTGGCTTTAACGAGCAGTAAGTCTTCCATGAAAGCTTTCTGTACAGAAAAAAATATGAAAAAAGCTGTAATAATTCAATTAATTTCAACTTTCATATCAAATATCAAATTTTCTTTCATCAAAAGTTATATGATTATTAACGGGATATTTACCGTGGTAAGGTTGTGGAATGAGGTATGAGGCTTACCACGGTAAATATCCCGTTAATAATCATATAACTTTAGAGAACAACCGTGATAGTTTAAAACAGTGTTTCTTTCATCATTTTTCATTATCAAACCTGTTTAGACGTTGATACGTGAAGAAATACCTAATAAAACTATACTAATATTATAAAGAGGAAAAATTTGTATGTAAGTATGTTTGTAACGAATTGGCTCAAAAAGTACTAGACCGATTTCAAAAATTCACCATTGGAAAGCTACATTCACCCTGAGTAACATAAGCTATATAGGATTCATCATCATCATCATCATCCATCACCGCGCGGGTGAAACCACGGAGAGCAGCTATTAAATAATAAAATACCCACTCCCTCATTCATAAACTTTCACATTTATAATATTGTAATAATCTATACTAGTGTTATGGGTCTTGAATCGAGTCGCCTGAATTTAGGGGGGGAGGGGGGGATCCCTCCCCCCCCATTTTTCCTGGGTCCGAATGGTTGACTTTCTTATGGATGTACCCATGGTCAGCTAGGCAGTCATAAATAAGCCTTCCAGCAATCGCATGTTTTTCGTGTGAAATTACAGAAACTTTAAATATTAATTTAAAATACTTTCGCGTAACTCCGGCAGCCAAAATCGAATTGGGAGGGTCAAGACAAAGCCCCTTGACCATTCCACAGTAGCAGAATCCTCAAATTCAGGCGACTCGATTCAAGACCCGACCCGAATTCTACATTATTGCTAATGAACATATGTTGTTATGTATTTAACATATGATTAGATACATAACAACATAGAAGTACAGAAGTACGTACATAAGTACGTAGGCTATGATTGATATATTTCGATTCATCATCATCATCAACCATCACCACGCGGGCGAAACCGCGGAGCGGGATGATGAATGATCTGTGTTTGAATTAGATTTTTAGTAATCTAGTTCTGAATTAGCAACATTACATTTGTAAATAAAATAACATTTATATGGTTTTTCTATGCCGCAGGCGAAATGGACACACACAATGACACATAACACAACACAACAGCGAAAACCCGAGCGCAAACATTTCTGTTAATCACACAAAATTATTTGTCCCGGCCTTAGGGATCGATCCTGGGTCTCCACGCATTGAAGGGATATATTACTAACTGTGCTATGGAATCCGTCAATTTATTCCAGTCTTAAGTAATTTAGATTGATATTTTTCCTATTGTAAGTATACATTACTAACAAATATATAAAAACCTATATAAAACAAATTCGTGTTTGTTACACCATCTATAACTCAAGAAGGCTAGACCTATTTCCAAGATTTTCTACCGACGTCCAAAAAGGAGGAGGTACTCAATTTGACTGTATTTTTTTATGTTTGTTACCTCATAACTTTCGATAGGATGAACCGATTCTCAATATTCTTTTTTGTTTGAAAGCTAGTGCTTCCCGTGTGTCCCATTTAAATTTCATCAAATTCGGTTTAGTAGTTTTTGAGTTACACTCTAATAATTGAATAGAATGGAAGTCGGTATAAAAATTTTCAAATTGTACTTGTTCGTTTATCAATTCATCATATCTCCGGAAAGACATAGGATACTTTCATTATCATCATCCATCACCGCGGGGCGCAACTAGTCTTAATATAATTACTGTAAAATTGAAAAATATCACCACATGTATGTGAAAAGAAAATGATATGTTTAATTAGCTTGTCATATTAATCACATTAAAAAATATACGTCAAATGGACGTAAAAAATTAATAATGTAACAAACGTACGCGATTCAGACATGAAACAATTTAGCACATTACATTTAAAATGTTGGACATTTTTCAGTCAATATTTCAGTATAAAAGTCATAAGCACAGTCTTGTCAAGGCCGACATTTGGCCTTGTTTACGACTGGAAAATACTCAGTCCAGACAGTTGGGTAATTGGTGATTTTTTGTCTTATTATTAATCTATTTAACATTTAATACCTTTCAACAAGTAATTACTTTATTGATTCAGGCGTTACTTTGCGGAAATCCATTATCAAAAAACGATATTAAAAAATATTTTGTGACACTTCCGCTGAAAAGAAACCAATGATTTTGGCCTATTTGGGGGCGTGCACCACCCTCCCTCCCACATAAAATGCTAATAGGAAGAATACAAAATTAAAAACATAAGAAACCCCAAATAAACCAACACCGATTCGACACGTGTTTCGCCTCTACACGAGGCATCCTCAGGAGATGTTGACTCGTCGAGCGCTAGACGAGATAATTTAACGTGTTTTTAATATCGTTTTTTTAAGTAATTACTTGTTGAACTTAATAATTACTTGTTGAAAGGTATTAGATTAAATGTTAAATAATTTAATATAATATCTGAATCTATCGGAAACGGCTCCCAATAAATTTTTATGAAATTTAGTATGCAGGGGTTTCGGTGGCAATAAATAGATCTATCTAGGTTTCACTTTCAGAAAACGTCGCTTTATCCGTGTTTTCAGGCAATGAAAAACCGACACAGAAACACTAAAGCTACTTGACAATAGAAGGCGTTGTTAAGGGTGCGTTCCGGGAAGCGCCAGCAACTCACAACTGCTCTCGCTGCTCGCGCCCCGGTTTGCCGTTCCCTTTGGTTGACAGTGACAGCTCGCAATGATCACGTAGACCCCACCTAAGATCCGCGAGCGTTGTGAGCGCGGCGTGAGTGAGATAAGTCATCAATGAAAACGTTCATTGATGACGTATCGAGCGCCGCGAGTGATTTCGGTCCTTTCCGGAACGTAGCCTTAGTAACACTAAGCCAGTGGTTTGAGGTTAGACCAAGCAAATCAATTGTATATTTACGAGCTCGGTCATCTAGCCGTGCGATTGTCTAAGAGCAAACATCGTTGCATCTTTGACAACATCCGAGAAACAAATGACGAGATGACAAGAAACGCTGGAAAATCAACCGTAAGTACAAGGGCGTTATCTCATAAAGTACTTGACATCGGTGAGCTCGTCGAATCATTACAGAATCGCACGGCAGGTACTTAATCTAAATATGAATGGATGTGATGTTACAGACGTCATGAAAAGCTAAAGGTTTCTATGTTCGTCAACCAAGCAGTTTTATACAGGCCGATGCAAATATCGTAGGAAATATCATTAAAACAACGTTCCTATTCACGTGCGCTAAATGACCGTTAAGTGCCTTGGAGACGGTCATTCGCAATTGTCAATTTTTACGTCATTGATGTACAAAATGAGCGGGGTCGGGTCTTGAATCGAGTCGCCTGAATTTGAGGATTCTGCTACTGTGGAATGGTCAAGGGGCTTTGTCTTGACCCTCCCAATTCGATTTTGGCTGCCGGAGTTACGCGAAAGTATTTTAAATTAATATTTAAAGTTTCTGTAATTTCACACGAAAAACATGCGGATGCGTGAAACGGAACGCAATATCAGGAAATATTGCATAAATTTGAACGTCTGCTATGTTTATGTTCGTGAAACGAAACGTTTTGATCGCTATTTTTGAGGTTTGTGGTGTTTGACGTATGTGACGTTGATTTGACATACACGATTCGCATTATTCCGTTGCTTTCGTGTTTTCGTGAATGTGCTCCTCTGTTTTTTTCTACGATTTTTCGACGACTTGGCTTCTCTCTTGGACACCGATTGGATTTCTTCCCCGTACAACCTTGGCTTACTCACTGGACACCGTTGGATCGCTACTTTGGACGACTTTTGCTGGCTTACCGGACACCGATCGTTTTTGGCGAGCTATGGCTTCTAGAGAAGCGCCCTCAGGCACAGAACCCGTGCCGTCAACAAGTTCCGGGGTTACCGGGACGGAAGCTGAATCCCGACGCTCTGCTGGACGTCATTTCTACACGGACGAAGTTGTGAATATGTGGAATTTGGCTAAGGTTATTCGATGCTTGGGATCCACTGAACAGTGTGTGCAATTTGCTGAAGACAAGGATATGATATCTACTGAAAAAATGAGTCGCACGCATCGTAAACCCATGCATCTGGCCAAGTCAACCAATACAACTTTTGGTTCATGGGTGTGCACTAAAGGGCAATGCAAACAAAAATCGAAAGTATCAAGAACCAACGGTACCTTTTTCGAAAACATTCATGTACCATTGGTGCATGTTTTTTATTTAATTTACGCTTTCGCCCATAAATGGAGCTACAATATGACAATAAATGAGGATCCATATAAATCAGAAAATAAACAATGCCTTAGCCGAACCACCATCAGCGACTGGTTTAACTACTGCCGTGAAGCAGTGGTGATATTCAAATTGGAAAACAATGAAAATAAAGGAAAGATTGGAGGCCCTGGGAGAATCGTCCAGATAGACGAGTCAAAGTTTGGAAAGAGAAAATATAATAAAGGTAATTAATTAAGATTTCACTAGGTTAATGTTATTTCTTTTTACCACCCAGAAACTGTTT
The DNA here is from genome assembly GCA_917880725.1 of Selenia dentaria. Lineage (NCBI taxonomy): Eukaryota > Metazoa > Arthropoda > Insecta > Lepidoptera > Geometridae > Selenia > Selenia dentaria. The sequence goes on along the minus strand of OU862882.1, from coordinate 6,213,070 downwards.
TATTAAGTAGAAACTAAAGTTAATAAATTTTTTTTGTTATTGTTGCAGGACGCCATATTGAGGGCCATTGGGTTCTAGGAATGATTGAAGATGGGTCCGAAGATCTTAGATTAGAAGTTTGCCCAGATAATTGCCGCTCAGCTGAGGTGTTGGTGCCTTTAATTGAAAAAAATATAGAAAAAGTCACCATTATACACACCGATTGCTGGAAGGCTTATGACTGCCTAGCTGACCATGGGTACATCCATAAGAAAGTCAACCATTCGGACCCAGATAATCCATTTGTGGCCCCAGATGGGGTCCATACCCAGAGAATCGAATCTCAATGGAGAGCAGTGAAAAGGTTTTTTAAAAAAGACAATTATAATAATTCGTGTGATTTTAGTGATGCTATAGTTGAATATTTGTGGAGGCGAGATCTAATCAAGCAGAAAAAAGATCCCTTTGTCGAGTTGATCAATGTAATTAACTATGTTTACAAAATAAAATAAATACTCCTACATAGTTTTGTGAAAATTATTTTCCTCCCTTACCCACCCAGGGACCAACTCAAACCGGTTAGGTTGAAAGTAGTCAGAAAACCGACACAGAGCACCCCGACTCCACCTATTCTTGTGGCTACTACCCCTAGAGTGTTTATAAATAATGCGGGAGCCAGAAGCAACGTTCAGGGGCGACCGCTAGAGCTTCTGGCGGGAGCCCACCCGGAGTCCAAGTCAGACCGGTTAGGTCGAAATTAGTGACAAATCCAACTCTGACCCCCCCTCTCTCTCTCTCCCCCCCCCCCCTTAATTTAGGTGTAAAAGTGTTAGTAGAGTAGACAAAATTATCTTTGATATTAAATTTAAAAAAAAACTACGCGGTTCCGGCAGGGGGAAATGGTAGGGGGGGGTTCCCTGCCCCCAACCCCCCCTCCTACCCACTCCCCCTCCCCCAAAGTTAAGTGTAAAAGTGTTTAAATAGAGTAGAAAAATTGATCTTTGATATTAAATTTTAAAAAAACTACGCGATTCCGGCAGGGAAAAATGGTGGGGGGGGGGGGTATATTATATAATACATATCATCTATGTTTATAATTTAAAAAAATACGGGATTACTCACGTAATATTTATCGGATAGGTCCGACTATAGTTTCGACCACATGCGGTGGTCTTTTTCAAGGAGTGTTCGGGACGCCCGCGTCGCTGACGTCTCGCTTAGCACCATATCATCGACCTATTTATACATCCGCTAATTTTGTTTCTATTTCAAGTTCTATTGGCTTAATATGTAATTGTCATTTTTTTAAATGAATGTGTGATATAAAAGCTAACTAAGAGATTGTATGGTAATAGTGACTTAATAGCACCTTATTATACGACATCAACATAACTGACGAAGTATGCGGGTGTGTGCAACTTCATTATGAAACAAGCACGACGCCCACCTGCTGTTAAGCAGTTAGTTCTGCATATAAGCGCTCGTAGCAGAGCTTGACTTGGCGAACTTAACCGATCAACAAGTTAAGCAACACTTGCTGCGGTCAGGACTTGGATGGGTGACCGCTAGTGGCATTATTCAACTGAGCGCTTGCATGCTTCGGAGGGCACGTTAAGCCGTCGGTCCCAGTTACACTACGAGTATGTCACTAACAGTCGTTAGGCTATGTTGAGGGCCTTCGGGCGCCTGAAAACTTCGACATGTATTGACCACTAACCTATCCACCAATCCGCACTGGTCCCGCGTGGTGGATTATAGCCCAACTCCTCTCTCTGAGAGGAAGGCTCGAGTCCCAGCAGTGGGGACAAATTGGGCTGATTATGATTATGATTTATTATATATAGTAAATGCATTTTCACAAAGTGTCAAACTGCACTGCGCCTATAACCCTGAGACATTAAAGTCAAAAGTCAAGTCAAAAAAGTCAAATCATTTATTCAATTTAGGCATCAAAGACGCACTTATGAACTATTAAGTTGTTAAGTCTCATGTGCTTGTTTTATAAACCAGTAATGCGAGCATTACTGCTTCGCAATAGAAATAGCTAATCAAATAAGTAGGTATATCTAGATCAAAGGTGATTTTCTTTGTTAAATACTTGGACGTAGCTCAAAACGTTAGTCCAGTTCTGAAACCATTAAAAATAATTTGGTTACATAAAATCTCAACAGTCTGACAGTGAGTGAAGACAACTTGGCAACTAGTTGTGATAGCCAAAATACTTACTATAATCTACATATATTCAAATTAAATGTGACTTATTGCTTGGCTGTCTGGAGAAATTTAAAATTTGGGAAAAACTAAAAGTGCTTATTTTTGCGGGCCATAACTACATAATCAACACATTATGTTCCTTCAATCAAGCCTTTATCTCAGAGCGAGGAGTAGCCATAATCCACCACGCGGGCCTAGATAGGCTAGTGGCCAACCCACGTCGAAGTTTTCAGGCCGCCCGAAGGCCTTCGACATAGCCTTAAGAGTGTTGTCCTAATGCCGGACAGACACCATCCTTCCTATCGTCCAATCGGCATTACGCTACTGATTGGATCAGTTAAAACTGACCGTGTATGGCTTCCGTGCTTTGAAGGCAAAGAACGGAAGCGCTCAGTTGATTAATGCCACTAGCGGTCAACCATCCAACTCAAGATCGCCGAGTCAAGCTCGCGCGCTTCAAACGGGCCATAACAATGTCCTCCATGAGAGGCCTGATTGAATACTCCGTGTTTCGTCGGAATGCGAATCGTAAGAGGCGATGAAACCTGATTTACTAGTCGGTAGGCCGTCTTGGTACCACCGCAGTATCAGATATTCTACCGCGAAGCAATAGTGCGCAAACATTACTGTGTTAGGGTGTGAAGGGAACTGTAGCAAGTGAAATTACTGGGCTAAAGAGACTCAAACACCAAAGTCTCGGGGTGAGGAGCTCAGTGCAGTTCCACGCAAAACTACATTTATAAGCTCTGGGTGACACTGCAACTGTCAAAGGCAAGCGCCTTTCCCGCCTCGTCACTTCATTGCATAAAATAAAATGTACCTAATTGGACGAGATAAAAAAAGGTTTGAGACAATATACATATGAAAACACATTAATATACATATGCAATATCAAAAGTCTACATGCCACTGCATTGTTATTGGCAGGCGAACCACTTAATATCACACCGACGACTAGCCCTTTTCCGGGTACCATAAAAACAAATTTTATTTCCTCTCATTGTTCTTCCTTCAGAAAGGTCTTATTATTATTACCAACCATGATTAACCAAGTTTAACTAACCATAATTATGTAAATAAAACCAACTCCTATTTCCACTAATGTTCGAACATACTAGAGTTAATTTAATTCATAATGCAAAGGACTGCCCAAAACGATAGAGGCGAAAACGGCACCAGAAACAAAACACGAGGCGCGCCGACGACACATAGATATCGCCTAATTACGGCCCTCATACAATTTCACGGTGTCCTCCACCGGTCACAGACCGCTTGCGTTCTTATCTCGAGTGTTTTCTTTATATTTTCCGCTCCAGTAAGTGTGTTCCCGGCGACCTCTTTGATCTATTCGAGGATACTGTTTGACCGACTTGTATACAGGGTGGTATGAAAGATCTTGGTTTTTGAGCTAGATGTCATATAGACTAGGCCACTATGATATTGTGCTGTGAGTGACATTTTTTAAACAGTTCTCGTATAAATATGAAAAAAGTCAAGTTGAAATTGGCTTTTATATTTGTTTATATGTATATGTATATATTATATGTTATATGTAATAAATGTTATACGTTATATTTATTTTTCCTCAGGTTTAATAAAAATCTTATTACTGACAAAAATATTGTCAGTAAGACCTTTCAACCTTTTAAGGGTAAATTTGTCTTTTTTGTTCCAAGGGTAAAATGGCGCTCTACTGCTGGCATGCTAATGTCTGTCAGTACTGTATATAGAGAAAATAAATAGATAGCAGAAGCCGTAGCATAAACAATTTGCGAAAATGTACTCGTATCGCAAACGTCAACGCGTCACGCTTTGACGAACAGACTATGAGTTATCTGTGTCACAGTTGCCCTAGATAAATGGCAGATTGTACTGTTTCACGTGAACGACACGTTTCGTTACACTTACGCAGTTATTCGTGCTTGGCGGACAGATGTCACTTTACGTTACCTTTTTACCAACAAAAGATGTACTTGACCTACTTGATAGAGTTTAGAGCCTTTTCTGCATTTAAAAATTATCTTTAGTTGGTTCATTACAGATCATCTAAAAATATATTTATGTTAAATTTATTCTTCAGATCCGACAAAAGCGACCTGGTAGTCAAACACTACCTTTGCCTTTTTACTAGAATAGAAAAAAATAATCATAATTTATTTGTATACAAGGTGAATACCAGTCAGATCAAATTATTATTTATTTTATTTGTAAATATGAAAACATGTCCCTTGGGCCTGTTCCCAACAAAATACCAAAACCATAATTGTATTGAAAGCATATTATTTTAAATTCAATCAATTTGAACTAAGCCATAACGGGTTCCAAAAGCACCATTTAGTACACAGGCGTTCAAAGAGAGGGTTAAAATGTAAAAACGATGATACTGGTATTCATGAGAACTATGCTCATATTCGATCATTACTAGATCAGCCATGGATAGACTCAGAAAGATATGGAGGAACCGCGACATAACAAAAGCCACAAAAATCCGGCTCGTAAAAGCTAGTGTTTCCCATATTTCTATATGGTGCTGAAACGTGGACCTTACGAGAGAGTGAGAAGAAGAAGATTGATGCGCTCGGGATGTGGTGTCACCGGAAAATGTTAGGAGTGTCATGGACTAAGTTCCGCACAAATGTATCCATATTACAAGAACTGGGCATCAAGCAGCGTCTTTCTTTCATCGTACAGGCTCATATTCTTACTTTCTTTGGGCACGTGGCACGGCGCGGTGACGAGTCGATTGAACGACTAGTTGTCCAGGGCAGAGTAGAAGGCACTAGATCGCGAGGGAGATCACCGATGCGATGGACCGACCAGATACGAACAGCCATAAACGGTCCTCTACACGAGTGCACGAGAAAGGCTACTGGCAGGGAGGAATGGCGACGCATTGTAAGGCGCGTTACACAACCTGAAGTGACCACGACCGCTCTGTCAAGAGCGTAACGCTGAAGAAGAAGAAGAAGATGCTCATATTAAACGCTTACCTAATAAAATAAAATACGAAGAAAAACCGTAAAACACCTTGTATAATATAATTTTGTAAGATTAATTTCTGTGGTGATATTGCTTTTGTTTTAGTTAACTACGTATAAAGTTGAGGCGAAGAGTTGAGGCATTTGACAGTAAGTATGTATGAAAATAGTAATTCCTTTGATTTTGACGGGAAATAGCTTCTGGAAATGTTTACGTGTTTCCGTTGTAGAAATCCTCCGGCAGTTTCTAATAGGACACTTCTATTGGTTGTACTAAATGACTGATATACACATCAATGCTGGGAACTGCCTGGTAGTCTGTATTCTTTTCTTTTTTGCTTTCTGGCTTTTTGGCCTACAGTATTTTATTGTAATCATATTTTTGATGCCATCAAATACCCTATTGTCGTAAGGGTGAGATCATAAGAAAACCGAAATGTCTGAACTCGAAGATCTCAGAGATCTGATCTGATCTGAACTGTCTATATTAAGAACAAGCTGCTCTCCGCGGTTTCACCCACGCGGTGATGGATGATGATGATGATGATGAATCTTAGCTTATGTTATGATTAACTGATGGGTGAATGTAGCTTTCCAATTGTGAAAGAGTTTTGAAATCGGTCCAGTATTTTTTGAGCCAATTCGTTACAAACATACTTACCTACAAATCTTTCCTCTTTATAATATTAGTATGGATAGTATAGTATAGTATAGATAGATAAAGTGTATTATTTATAGAGTAATCTTAAGTGTTTATTTACTACATCTCATTTATTTATTAAGAAATATAATTTTAAAAATTTGGTCGGAGATTAATAGCTTAGTTTAGAAAATGTACCTCTATTTCCTAACCTTTCCGTCTATGGAGGACATGGAACGGATTTAGTTCACCGCGGGGATTTGTTCCTCGGATGCTGGCGCTGAAATCCCAAAGGGTAGATAACTCAACTGCTGATATATCGCAATGCTTTACAGGTGATGAAGTACGTGAGCTGAGTGTTAAAATGTACCATATTTCTTATTTGAGAGGCCGAAACCAAAAGGCGTTAAGAAGTTAAATCGTCAGCGCATTTTAAAGCGTCGTTGGTCAGCTTACTTTTTTTGGAGATATGTAACTATTTCTCTTGCTAAAGCTTAACCGAATAAAAATGTTAATTTGTAAAGCTAAAAATTACAAATCAAATCAAAATGTATTAGACATTTGCAATTGAATGTCAAATTAAATCAAAGGTAAGATCGCGAAGTCGAGCTCCGCTACGAGCGCTTTATGAAATGTTAAGGTATATGACATATCATAAAGCGCTCGTAGCGGAGCTCGACTTCGCGATCTTACCCGATCAACAAGTTAAGCAACACTTGCTGCGGTCAGGACTTGGATGGGTGACCGCTAGTGGCATTATTCTACTGAGCGTTTCCGTGTTTCGGAGGGCACGTTAAGCCGTTTGTCTTAGGACAACAGTCGTTAGACTATGTCGAAGGCCTTCGGGCGGCCTAAAAACTTCGACATGGGTTGGCCACTAAACAAACTAAACAAAAATCTACCAATCCGCACTGGGCCCACGTGGGGGTTTACGGCCCAACTCATCTCTCTGAGAGGAAGGCTCAAGTCCCAGCAGTGGGAACAAAAATGGGCTGATTATGATATGATATAACATTTGCAAGAACATAGGTAATTCTAGTACCAGTTGGTAACACAATACTTTGTTTGGTACTTTCAAAAAACATTCTACAATATATATTTTCACAGAATACATTCTAACTTTTCAGACATGCAAATAATTTACTTGTGAAAAAGCCATTATACTATACAATTTTTCGGAAATAGGTTTTAGAATGACATAATATTAAGCTCACAAATATTTGTCCTGGGCAGGGATCAAACCGTGAACGCTGTGCTACGAAGGTGCCAATAGAGCTAACGATGCTATATATAACAATAAATATGTGTAATTAAGTATATACAATAAGGTATACTGTAAGAAAATTATAACCGAGTACTTATTATGATTTAAAAGATTAAACAAACCCTTTAAAGGAATGCAGACGGACAGTCAAACGGTCATCGTAGCTTAGTAATTGAATCCAGTAGTAGTGGAAGAAGAAGTACTTGTAAACATTGAATCATGTAGAACAGTTCTGTTATTATGCATACTGAAATAATTGAGATAAAATATTTCACTATTATAAAATTGTGTGAGTCTAATAAATTGAATAAAAGTGGCAAGAATTCTAATACAAACAAAACCTTTATAAAGTAATCTATGCTAAATATACGAGTTTAAGGTTGGGTATAATTTACTAGAAATCTCTGGGAAAATAAAAATCAGCAAAGTAATAAAACGTGTACCTCAAGTTTTTTTAAAAAGTAGATAACTATTTTGTGAAATACTTTTAAAAAAGTTCCATTGAATGGTTTCGCTGTTCGCATATTTAAGTGCTCTGTACGGTCGACATTATGATGACGTCACGGGCGATAATTGGTGATTCTGTAAAATATAAAACTTCGTAATGTAAAGCATTACATGTTAGGCACTATAGTGCTTAAATACAGAATGCTTTCCGGTAAATTTCATTTCACCATACACATGTCAAAGTCAAAGTCAAAGTCAAAATCATTTATTCAATTTAGGCATCAAAGAAGCACTTATGAACGTCAATTTTTCATTATAATGTACTTTAAAGACTACCGCCGCGTTCCAAAATACATAGAGCCAACCGAGAAGAAGCGGCAAGAAACTCGGGGCCATTCTTTTTATATAGATGTTTTTACAATGTTTTTACTTAGGTACTACAAATATTAGCTCCAGTGTGTTGCCTTACAAAAGAGAACATAATAATGGTATCAGTAGGGCAAGACACGCTACACTTTGACATCTTAGTACACGAGTAGATAGATCCTGGAGTGATCAGTCCCAAGCTGTTTTATCCTCCAAGTAATCCGAAATTTTGTAATAACCTTTTTGACAGAGTTTAGTTTTAATAGTAATTTTAAACTTATTAATAGGCAAATCTTGGATAACATTGGGAACTTTATTATAGAATCAATGTAGGTCAAAAGATATATCTTTGATAAATCAAGCGTGATTTAAAATGCATCCGATATCCTTCTCAAGTTGTGTTCTGTTCACTTATAAACAATTGAGGTAAAGTGCAGCATTACTGTAAAATCTAACCTCTAGTCTGTCTTTTGTTCACAGGTACATGTGAAAGTGAAACCCCATGCGTTCATACCCCTCACTAGTGTTTTTGTGTTGATGTGGCAAGACAGCTGATCAGGCTGGCGTGGTACGGGGGCGCCGGCGGCGCGATGCAGGCGGGGGGAGGGTGGTTCCTCCCATGGACCATGGGCACTGCTATGGGCATGCAGAAGTTTGCCGTAGCACTGCCCATGGGAGGGGTGGTACCCCTAGTTCCGCCACTTTTGGCAGCGATGCCGCCGCAGCCACCGCCGTTAAGGCTCATCGCCCCGCCGCCGATGCCTCATCCTGGACGGAAGGTAAGATACCCCTGTCATACTGTGTTACATACTATTTTTTTTTTCAATTGATACCGACGACCTGACCAATACCTCACGTCAAAGTCAGTGAAGTTACTAAATTGGTATGACACTAGATCCTAAATAGCGATCTGACTCTCAAGGACAGCTGCAGGAACACATCGTTCGTAAAAGGTTTTTTTTTATTTGAGAGGTACCTAGTTTCTGCGGCGGTCTCTAAAAAGTGTCCTACTAATATGTTTTGGATTTCATCACGATGTTATCAAGGTTTATGTCTCTGTCACCATACTCGAGGTATAATTGGTTTACAAGTCTGTCTACAACAGTGTAAAGGTGTTGGAGAGGTTAGAAGCTCCCCTCATCCCACCACAGTCGTTGAATCAAAATCAATAAGTTAAAAGGGCTTCGATGCCTATTTGGACGTGAAGAATACGAAATACTTATGATTTTTAAAGCGCTGATGCCTGTTTAACGAGACCAAACTTAGTAATTTTAGAGAGGAAAAATATATTTGTGTTACCTTTTATTATTTACAAAACGAAAGAAAGCGCAAAAACAGCGTTTCACAATTTTCTACTCTTTGCCAATCGCTCACATTATGTAATCAAACATGTAAGCTGTTGTTGAGTTTTTCCCGACATCCCAATTTTCCTTTTCATTTGATTAATAGATTGATTTCTATTTATGATTGTTCTGTCATTACTACGAGTATGTTGTATACCGTGCGTAACCAGGTCCGAAAAGTCGCTTTTTCTTATAAAGAAACGAAGTAATAGAAAAGGCATCGGCTGACAAGGGACCTCTATCTATTACCGAAGGTAATTTAGGACGCGAGGGGAGAAGTCGAATTCCTTTATTTGTACATTATCATTTAGGGTTTACGACTTTTGCGTGTACTTTTGTTTAGTGTATTATGGTCTTAGAAGTTTAGTTTTTTGTACAGTTTCGTACAGGGATGGTAAAACTGGTTCTTTTCGTAAATAATGTTGAATGTATTATTTGGATTGTGTTATTTGTATTTTTTAGTCTTTACATTTAGAAATCGAATAAATTGTTGGATTGGAAATTGTATTTATTATATTGTGCACACCGTCGTCAGTTTTTTAGAAAGTTTTAAATTGACTCGTTCTCGTTAGTTTTATATGTATATTTTTTTACACTTTATTTGTTTCGTGGCTTTTGTACAATTAACACATGTCAGCCCCATCATATTTTCTAACACTAAGCAACAATACAATATTTAATTAAAATGAATACTTAACCCTAATACTAAAAATAAAATCTAACACCTACTTATGGCAACTGATAATTTGGGAAAATTTTAAAAGAGCCAAAATTTTGTGGTGTCTACCTACATCATACCTATTCAAGTCGTAGCTGCTTTCAAACCACTGTCGTTAACTTTGCAACTGGGCACACTCCACCAACACGTGATGTACATCTTCTACAGTCCCGCAAGTTAAGCAGTTAGGGGTGTCACTCTTCCGCATCATGTAACAAAACTGGTTCAGAGGCATATTCAAATTCAAATTCAAATTCATTTATTGCATATGATTGTAGTTGTACAAAGATCTTAAATTTAAAGTTTACCATATACAATCTACCTCATAAAGAGGTGTGCAACATGTTCAAAAAATTCTTATGATTTTTCTTAATACTTCTTAATTTGATTTCATTTATTAATTATTATACATTACATTATTTAATTATTATCATTACATTAATTAACTAAACGAAATTAAGGTTATACAATAAGAAAAATCAGTGAGATAGTCAAATTTATGCGATTAATAGTTAGATGTCATAATATAAATATACACAATTCAAATAATACAATGTCAATAATTACATACAACGTCCATTACATACAACTTCCATTTTGACACCTATTCACAATGTCAATTTCTGTACTCAGTATATTATAATGTTTATTTAAATTTAAAATATTCCTCAACGCTGTAGAAACAATTACTTAGCAGCCAGGATTTCAATGTTTGCTTGAACTTGGTCTTATTTAATATTTTTATGTCTTTAGGTAATTTATTATAAATCTTTATTTCCATAATACAAGCGTTATTTTTAAACAATTGTAATCTACACGATGGAAGATAAAGTCTATTTCGATGCCTGGTTTGTTTTTGCAACATGTCAGAATGCTTGTCAAAAAGCTCTGGGTGATCCTGGACAAATTTACAAACTTCCATGATGTACATGCAAGGTAATGGAAGGATATTGTATTTTTTGAAAATAGGCCTGCAGCTATCTGTAGACCAGGCTCCACAAATTGCCCGTACGCATTTTTGTACGATGAACGCCCTATCAATGTCGACCGAATTACCCCACAGCAGTAGTCCGTACGACAAAACCGAGGATACGTAGCCGTGATACGCGCACAGAGCAGATTCTTTCGACACCGAGAGCCGCAATTGTCGTATAGCGTACACGAAACGATCAAGTCTGCCGCAAACGTTATCTATATGAAGTTTCCAGGAGCAATGTTTGTCTATTGTTATTCCTAAAAACTTGCAAGTATCTACTTGTTCTACTGGCATATTTTGGAATTGTATATTAAAAGTATCTTCTTTAGCTTGGTATGTCTGAAATTGTATAACGTTAGTTTTATCGATATTAATTTTTAACTTATTTTTATTTAGCCAATGTGTTAAATTTTTTATGGTACTGTTTATATCTAATTTAAGTTGCTCATTATTTTTAGACTTGATGACAACAGTGGTATCATCAGCATATAGAATACACTGATGTTTGGTGACATTAGGGATATCATTTATGTAAGTTAGAAAAATAAATGGCCCCAAAATACTACCTTGGGGCACGCCTGACCGAATTACCTGCAGTTCTGACTTGTATAATATTTTATATCTGTTTACTATTCTAGAAACTTCAGTGCATTGTTTCCTATTTTCTAAATAGCTTCTTATCCAATTTTGAGCATTTCCTCTAATTCCATACATATGAAGCTTTTTAAGTACTATAGTGTGATCAACTAAATCGAACGCTTTAGTCATATCTATGAATAAAGCTGCAACTTTTTCTTTATTATTAAGACTGTCAGTTATTGATTTAATTAGATTGAAACATGCTAATGTTGTAGAACTATTTTTTGTAAACCCATACTGTTCTGGACACAAGATCTTATTTTTTGCCATAAACTCATTTAATCGGGAAAGAAAAGCTTTTTCGAAAATTTTTGACAGTACGGGAATTAGTGTAATCGGTCTATAATTATGCATATTATTTCGATGTCCTTTTTTGTGCATTGGTTTAACAACCGATATTTTTAATGATTCGGGAAAACGGCCCTCTTCAAATGATAAATTAATTAAATGACTTAGGTGATCACAGAAGTGATATCCACACAGTTTTATTATGTTAGTGTTAATGTTGTCATACCCTACTGAATTAGTATTGTTTAATGACTTAATAATATTTAATACTTCTGTTTTGTCAGTTGGTTTTAAAAATATTGAATTGATAGGATTTTTGTTAATTGTATTGTAGATGTCGTCATTATAATGTTGAATTCCTGTATTATTATCTATTGCTATATTAATGAAATAATTATTGAATAAATTGCATATTGTATTAGGATCAGTAAATGTCAAATTATTTGATTCAATAGTATTTATTTCGTCACATATTTTGTTTTCATCGGCAATGTTGTTACGTATTACTTTCCAAACCGCTTTCCCTTTATTTTTGTTGTTATTTATATACTTAGTGTTCTGTATTTGTTGTGATTTCTTTATGCATTTTTGTAAAATTTTATTATATGCCTTATATATTTTTGCATTCCTTTTTTTATTGTCCTTTTTGTAAATGCTATTCAAATAGTATAGCCGCTTTCGTACACATGACTTTTTAATCCCTTTTGTCATCCATTGGAATTTATGGAAGTTATTATTTTTAATTTTTATTTTGTAAAGCGGAAAACATAAATCATAAAACAATGAAATCATGGAATGAAATTCATTAAATGCTTTGTTGAGAGTAGTTTGTTCATATATTTCAGAAAATTTTAATGCAGCAACACTTTCACCAAACTTTTTGATATTTTCTTTGGAATAGTCTCTTCTAGTTTCAAACCATTCAGGATAAGTCATTTTGGCTTTTATTTCCATGGAGGCAGTTTGTGCAGTCTCGTGATCTGATAGGGCTAAGTAATGAACTCCTGCTTTAACATTTTGCTTTATGTTCGTTACAATCAGATCAATGCATGCCAGATTTCGTGTTGGAACGTTAATGACAGGGTGATAATTGTAGTTTTTAAAAACAGTTTGCAGTATTTTGGTTCTTGGACTACATTCAAGTATATTGATGTTCCAATCTCCACTTAAAATTACTTTTTTATTTTTATATTTTATAGCAATATATTTTAATAGATCTTCCAAGAGCTTTAGAAAGAGGGTTGCATCATATGTCGGTACCCTATAAATGCATATAATTATTAAGCTATGTGATAATAACTCTATGCCACATGCTTCAAACTTATTTATTGTTGCTAATGATTTAACCATTGGAATTTCTTTGAATTGCATTTGATTTTTTATCAGTATACATGAACCTCCCCTTTTACTATCCCTGCTAAATGCAGTAGCTATTTTGTATTGAGGTATTTTTAAGAGGGATTCTGTGCCCTTTTTTAAAAATGTCTCGGTTAAGCATATTACATCTGTATTTAAATCGTCCTTTTTTAATAAATCATTTAATGCGACTTCTATAAAATGTGATTTATTTATTGCTCCCTCGATATTTTGGTGAAATAATGTAAAATTTGTGGTAGATTCATTCACGAAAAAACTGAATTGAGTTATTTTTTGATTTTACACTGTCAATTGGTATCCTCATCTTAGATATTGATTTAAAATAGTAAGGTATAGTGCCCTTGCTTGAACTAGCAAAAGTGTTATTTACATTTGGTTTATCGACTGAAGCAGATTGCGGCTTCATTTTATTTTTCATTACATTACATTTTAACTCCCAATTTATATCCTCGCAGTCTATTTTCAAGTTAATTGCTTTGGTAACAGCTCGTAAATATGTGGAGTGGTGATTGATATTTCGGCTAATTCTAACGAATTTTGTCCAGACCTAAGTCTATGACCTATGACAATTAGTTTTCTAGGGAGCAATCTTCCGCAGCACCAAGGTACATGTGGAGGCTCACTTTGTATTTATATAATTCTAATAGCAGTCTGTGCCTAGGCCTATACTCGCATGCGTCATCTTAATAAGACGATCTCTCTACTGTGACTGTCCATAAAACTTGCGCATTAGCAATTGAAAACCCCACTTTAACGGCCGTTCAAAACCTTACACATCCTACTATATAATGTTGTAAACGCGAAAGTTTGTGAGCATAGATGTTACTCTTTCATTTTGGTGAAATTTGGTATGGAGGTAGATGAAGCGCCGGATTAACACATAGGATACTTTTCAGTATCATCATCATCCATCACTACGAAAAAGCGTAATATGCTTGGGCACAGCATAGACAAAATAATAAGATCTCCGCCTATGTCAATATCGTAATGATGACAGTTCTGTCAAAGTTTATGTCAGGTTCTGATAGCCTAGTCAAAAGCAAAGTCAATTTGACAGCTCGATACACTAGACGTGCTCGGCGACCGTCAAGGGTGATGAAATGTATTGACAGTTTTTTTCCATGATGATTATTTTTATATTTGTATGTACGTAAGTCCTGTATTTTATTATTAATGTTTACTGATTGATATGCTAAGTTTTAACATTTACTCATATACTATTATAGCAATTGCGTTTGACCATGTACATATTTTATGACATTTTGGTATAAAGGTAGATATGGCCTTGGAGAAGGTAATAAGCTACTCGAAATACTAATCCTCCGCAGACGTAGTCGCACCAGCTAGTAAAGAAATAAAACTCATTTCGCTATTAAGGCACATCGTAAAAAAGTAAATTGATCATAGTAATCGCTATTATATATGACAAAAAGAAAGGAATATAATCCATCTGGCTTTATCGAAGCTTTTATATTAATAGAGATAATCTCTTCCATAATTTCTTCGATATTAAAGTATAATACGTACAATAATGTTGTCATCGAAGCTATTTTCCTTGTCTTCGTAATTTGTTGCGATTATAAGACTTATAGAAATGAGGATGAGGGATTATTTTGAGAGATATTATGATTTATTGGAAAAAGGACGGGTTTTGTATATGCTCGTAGGTCATTATCTTTTAGAAGATGGTCAGGCAACATATTTAACACTGTTTCGTATATTGTGAAGTGACATGTTGCAGAACATCTTAGTTGGTGTGCATGGGCCAACGTGGTGGGCTATGGCCCTTATCTCTTTCACTAAGGGAAATGCCCATGAGGAGAGACGAAATGGGCAGTACCCTTACTTTGTAATAATTAAACAATAAGTAACCGTGAATGCATGAGTACAGGAAATTGAAGTAAAATTATAAAAAATCCCTCCCAGTAAGTTTATTTAAGTAAAGTTTCAGTAATACGTTAATTTATTAATACAAAAGAGTCAGTTGAGTTTCAGATCTATGCTTGTAAATACTGACGCCCTTTGACGTCATTTAATTTACTCATCAAACTGGGCATTAGCTATCCGCAGAATGCGTGTGAAACGAAAATATCATCATCTCATTGGACGTCCACTGCTGAACATAGGCCTTTCCCACAATTTTCCAAAGGGACTGGTTGGAAGCGGCCTGCATTCAACGTCGTCGCCGGCAAGCGCACTGGTCACGTACGCCAGCAATAGTAGCAGTCGTTAGAGCAGCCAGTACGTGGTCTCCACTCCAGAACATATCAGCCTCATCAGCCATCTGTTCTGCGTGCTATATGCCCTTCCCACTGCAACTTTACGTGGCTTGTCTTCTGTACTATTTTGGTGGCTTTTGTTCTTCTACAGATCACCTAATTTTTGGTTGGATCACGTAGTAGAGAAACCCCGAACACTTAAAGTCTAAACATCATACAAAGTACTTAAGCACATATTATGTTTTCATACTGAATTAGTGGTCTTTTTCCAAAATAGTTATCTAACCACTTATCTGTGTGGTTATTTTATTTTATGAAGTGTTTTCATGCGCCCGAGTTTTTTTTAATATGTATATAGGTACTTCGTTATCAACTATAATCTATTTAGGTGGATATCACAATGTGTTGATACTCCACTAAAATATATTTTTGTAATGCTAATGCTAGCTTTATGATCAGCCCTACTTTACTTCTTGTGAGGTTAACCACACTTTACATTTATGATGTTTTTATTTTTACAATTGGCACAATAAGTAAACTATCACAGCGAGTAAAACAAGTACTCACAGAGAGTAGGTACTTATAGCGTGTTGACGTGACAGTGTTTAAATCCATTCCGTTTTGTCACCTGTCAACTCATAATTACATTGTTTGGTCATTCTCTTCCATCAATACCATCATTATTTATTTATTTTAACATCGGTTTTGATCGTGAGGCTCTTTCACAAATTAAAACTAATTTATTTGTCACCGTTCCAAAGCTTTTACGCACTCGTACATCTCTTGTTTCATTACGAAACTGGAATAAGTAATTATTTTTTTGCTCCACTTATTCCAATCCTGGTATTTCTTCCAGCTGCGAAAAAACCCTTTTTTTCTGCCAATCATGGAGTTAGATTAATACAGGGCTGGAATTAACATGTTACTTCGATATGTACGGTTTGCAACACAATAATGCTGGTGGTTATATCATAAATCAAATGGTAATTGCCACTATGGGAGTCGGCCGGTGGTCATTAGCCAAGTCAGTTACAAATTAGTGCGCTTGGTGTTTTGCTGCCGACTGTACTTCTAGTAGGATTAGTAGACGTTTTTTTTGTTGGCTGTACTTGTGATTATTTTTATCGTTGCTGACTGCAAAGAGAAATTATTTCTTTTAGTTTACTGGGTGTGGTAAAATTGATTAATTTTGTTACTGTTTGTGTAGTAACAATATTTTGCTTTGATTATTGTAAATACATGAGACTGTTATGGTAGATATGACAGCAGTGTCAAAGATTCTGCAAACTCATTTCCTAGACGAATCAGACTCTAAAGAGAATCTCTGGAGGTGACAACGGCACTTCAAAGCCAAATGTAATGTCAGCTTTTAATGCCATGCATAAAAATCTAACTGTAATTGACATGCTATGGTACTAACCAGCCGTGCGAGCCTGGATCTCACGATAAACTTGTGGAGTCGATAAACTAACTTTTGTCAGCTATCTTACCTCGTCTCCAGCATGGGTCTCGCTACGATAGCTATATCGCGGGCTATCGTTAATTTTATCCTATCGCCAATCTATGCTCGCACCGCAGCAGTCATATGGTTTACCCTTTACGTCACTAGATAATAAAAAAATAATTCATAACACTGTATAGATATATAAAACATAATACCAGATCATACAGACATCCGAGACGAGTTCTACAAAAATAGAACTCCAATTAATTACACACGAACGTTTATAGACTTGTGTAAAAAAATCTCATCATATCCTCTTGTCAACTTGTAAAAAAGTATTCAGATAATCAATGAAGCTATTTAATTTTGTAATCCTGCACGCAACGCTTGAGGCATCAATGTCGGAGTATAGGTATAACTCGTTATCATCCATCGACATAATATTTTCTAGAGACGGTTTACCTACCTAAAATCCCACCTAGAGGAAGGGTGAATGTGAAATGTAGTACCAGAAATCTGTCATTGAAGCTTACGTTAAAGTATTTAAGGGCATTTTAGGGAATAAAATTACTATTAGAATCATATCACACTAATATTACAAAGGCAAATGTTTGTGAGTTTGTAAGTGTGTTTGTATATTTGTTACTTCTTCACGCTCAAACGGCTTGTCCAATTAGATGAAATTTGGCATGGAGGTAGATGAAGCGCTGGATTTATACATAGGATACTTTTCATCATCATCATCATCCATTAACACGCGGTGTAATGTATTGTATCAGGGCAAAAAGCGCTGTGCAGTACGTAGTGTGTGTTCTCAGTAAGATAACGGAGTTAAAGAATATTCCCTCCGCCGTCGGGATGCGAATCGTAAGAGGCAAGGAAACTTGACTTATCAACTGGTAGGCTTTTTGTGCAACAGGCTGTCTTGGTTGGTACCACCGCAATGCTAGATCTTCTACCGCAAAGCAATAGTGCGCAAGCATTACTACTGTTATCAGTAGTAATGCTTGCCAAATTAGGTATTGTTGTAATTATTGCTTCAAATTAGCCAGTTGAAGTGGCAGTGGGCGGGGGCACATAGCACGCAGAACAGATGGCCAATGGGGCTGAAAGGTTCTGGAGTGGAGACCATGGACCGGCAAGCGCAGCGTAGGTCGTCCACCGACACGGTGGACAGACGACCTGAGGAAGGTCGCAGGACGACGTTGGATGCAGGCCGCTTCCAACCGGTCCTTTTGGAAAATCATGGGGGAGGCCTATGTTCAGCAGTGGACGTCCTACGGCTGAGAGGATGATGATGATGATTACTACTGTGTTAGGGTGTGAAGAGGACTATCATGATAAATAACTGGGTGAAAGAGACTCAAAAATCAATGTGCTGCGCGTAACTACAGTTCTAATCTATGGGTAGCACTGCAACTTGAAAAAAAAATTGGGAAAAAAATTGCGCACACTACTTGCCTATCTCGTCACTTAACTGCATAAAAAACGAGTATTTATGAGTGATAGAGGCACACAGTACTGACAACAAGCAAACCTATGTATGTGTTAATAAATAACTATCATCATTGCTACCTTACGATGCTTTAAAGCAGTGTTACAGGTAAAAAAATCATCATCATCAGACTTCGCATCATTTCTGAGTTCCAGAAATCAATTACAAAACAAATGTTATTTCACCTCTAAGACTAACTAACTTCGATGGTTTTACCATATACGGAGATTAAGCTATAATATCAGAAAGTAATCTTCAATGTATCCGTTCTAATATGATTCTTATTGCTTTAAAATTAGGTATCAAAATAGATAAATAAGAGCAACTTGAAGGCAACAAGTTATGAAAAATCTAAAGTAGCCACTGTGAGAACGTCGCAAAACGATACTTGATGATTTTAGGGTTCCTTGGGAATGGCGGAAAACTATACAAAATAAGTGATGTTTAATAATAATATATATTTCCTGTATAGTTATTTTAAAAGAACTTATAATATCCCGTTCATTATTTGTATTACCTACAATAAGCGTAATAAAGACACATGAGGGAACAGAATGGTGCGGTGGCGGCAGGACGACGTTACCTACCAAATTCAAGAGAACAAAGGCATCAGTGTTTTTTTATGGTTCATCAAAGTGACTCCCTCTCGCCGTTGATGGAATCAAGAAGCGATGACCATTCAGCCGTAAGCTGCGTCAATCATCACCCTATGATGACCAGAGAGATGCTTTCTCACGCTCCGCTTCAAAGACTCGGGGTCATAGCTGCATGGAACAACTTACGCCGACAGAGCATTATTTGGTTATTATAGATTTTGTATCCCAATTCAAAGGAATAGGATACTTACCGGGAGGTCAACGATCACTTTATACTTACTATACGATTAAAATTGTGGGTAGGTATTAGTTGAAATAAGATAAAAGTACCTTTACACCTTAATTTTAAAGCGCGCTACGCATTTGAACTATATCAAGTCATATTATGAGACAGATTTTAAAATGTATAAAATCACTAGCCGCTCTCCGCGATTTCACCCGCGCGGTGATGGATGATGATGATGATGATAAATCTTATATAGCCTATGTTACTCAGGGTGACTGTAGCTTTCCAATGGTGAAAGAATTTGTGAAATCAGGCCAGTACTTTTTGAGCCAATTCGTTACAAACATACATGCAAATCATTCCTCTTTATAATAATATAAGTATAGATTAAAGGTAAAAATATCGCAAAATGTTGATTATTGTGTTTTACAAGGTATATATACCATTAAAAAATAGCGTCACTTAAAGAAAATACATCAGTATTGTAAACCATTGTAACCATTGACTGATTATTGAAATAATTACTGATACAGAACCCTTCTAAACTCTCCTACTCGCACTTAAAAAAATGTCTATTTATCCAGCTAAATTGAACGGTTAATAAGCGTATAATAACCCTGACATACCCTTATTACATTGTAATTTATGTTAAAACAGAAATGGAAATATCCCTAAGCCATATTTAAAGAACTGTCGACACAAATATAATGAGTATATATTCGCTATTCGGTGTACAGACACCATCAAAAGTGCAGTAGTAAGCTATGGCTCAAATATGAGAAATATCTCTCCAACACCTGAGGTGCCTGTTGTTACATGAGTGATAGCATAATATGCACTACGTAAATAATTGACCGAACAAAGTCAGGTTTCTTCTTCTTCTGCTTGGATTTTTTATGTTGGAAGACAAGCCAGGTCTTAGAGTCTACTGAGACAAATCGGCGCTTGTAACGCTTGATCGCATCTTATGTGGTTGTAAAGAGGGCTTGAAATTTTTGAGTCAAGTACAGTATACAATAATACAGTGTTTTTCAATCTTATTGATTTCGCGAACCCCTTACAGGTTGAAAAATATCGGCGACCCCCTTGTCAGACAGACAGAGAATTTGTAATATAAAATACTACGATATTGATTTTCCTTCTTTTGATACTTGTACATAATATTCTGCAAGAAGCCGCGAGAGGTTTGCAAATATGTACTCCACGAACTGATACATTTTTGAAAAAAAAACAAGCCCACCTTTCACTAAAACTGTGTGTTATTGTAGTTTGTCTTGCCTTTTTCCTTCTGCCGGCGAACTAAGGTTTCGCGACCCCCCTTAGGGTCGCGACCCACAGATTGAAAAACACTGCAATAATATAACAAACATTTATATATCTCGTAGCCCTCTTTTAGTATTTTTGTGAAACCTAATATATTGTAATGTATTTGCAAATAATATCGGATACAACGTGAAGTCTTTATTCGGTACTAGTTACTGCTTAATACTCGTATGACAGATACGAGTGGCTAATTTTTAATTACTTTGTATAATATTTGATTGAAATTGGCTAACACTTATTCCCTCTTATGTGAAAAATGAAATGTAAGAAAGTTTTAAGATAAAGAAGAGCGTATTTTTGTGAAATTGGCAAGTGAGCTTACGTACACGTATGTGACATTTTAAACATAAAATTTTTAAATTTTATTGTTGGAATACACAGGAATATGTACAATGTCTAATTTTTTTTATTACGAGTATTAGCAAACCGTACAAGCACGAGGCTCGCCTGGTAAGTGTACCTCTGCCTAGAACAGATGCTTAGTCTAGAGCACATAAAGCAACAGATATTATTATACATGTAGAAATGACTAAAAAAGTCTAAAATTTTGCTTTCTATATATATAATAATATATATAAAAATGAATCTCTATTTTCCTTAGTCATCGCATCACACGTGAACGGGTGGAACAATTTCGCTAATTGTTAGAAATCAACAAAACAGTGGAGCAAGAAAATATAGCGAGGCCGAAGGCCGAGCCTACTACGCGAACGAAGTCGCTAGCAGTAGCTACTACCATATAATTTATTACACCTTCTAATGTGTTATACCTATATATTTAAAATGTTACGGAAGAGATATATTATACTGAACTTCATTTGATTGTTATTAGTTCTTCTCACGGTATATGGTTTAAAATTATCACATTTGCATATTAAAAAAACTTTAAGCTTTTAAAATATATAAAACATATTTTTATTGATCAAGAAATGAGTGTACATGCCTTCGAGCGAAGCTCGTTTATTGCGGCATAAATGAGTATTTACTGTAATATATCGCTTTCCGATCCGCCCCTGAAAAGATGGGCGATGCAGAGCGCTGGCTGATTACACATTTATTGTAATTACTGACAATGTTACTAACACTTATGACAAAGTAGCTCGAGCGTGTGGCCCCGTGTAAGTAGAACGTCTTCACGATAAACTTGACAGGCCTGTTGGTCTAGTGGTTAGTGACCCTGACTGCTATGCCGGAGGTCGTGGGTTCGATTCCCACCCAGGACAAATGTTTGTGTAATGAGCACGATCATTTGTTCTGTGTCTGGGTGTAATTTATCTATAATATGTATGTATTTAGAAATATATAAGTATGTTTATCAGTTGTCTAGTACCCATAACACAAGCTCTGCTTAGCTTGGGACTAGATGGCGTTGTGTGATAGTTGTGGAATATTTATTTATTTATTTATTTATTAAATACGAGACAAAAGTGGGAAGAGGCGGTGCGGTGGGGGCGGAGGACGTTTCCCGGCGAACATTACGCGAGTGCTGGCAGAGCAGGCGAGGTTGCCAGTTTTTAAATGTCATTGTTTTCTGTTGTGCATGTAGGCTACCAACAAAAAAAATCGATCGAAGATTTGTTCGCAGATGAATCACTACACGCGTCTCGCGCTAAACCTGCGGGAATCAACGCTAGTAGAGAAGACGTCGTTCTAATTATAGATATTTACTTACTTTGCTAATGATTTGTATTATTTGACGGCTCCATTTTCTCATTTGGTAGCGACCTTGCCTTTGAAGTGCGGGGTCCCCAGTTCGATTCCTGTCCAGAGCAAATGTGATCTCACATTGAACAATAACAAAATAATTGAACAAATATTGCTGCTCATCTGAACAGCAATATTTGATTTTGGCTCTTAGATGTAGTAATGTGATAGATTTTGCATAGTATCAATTATAATAAAAAGGGTGTTTGCTTAACAATTGAATTGAAATCATAAAATTAGGTATATTTTCTATATATATGCACTAAACTTTGTTTAAGCTCCGTGCTAGGGGCCCACAGGACTAAAGCGACAAGAAAGTGTAATCTTCTATCTATCCAAATAAAAATGAATGTTTCTATAAGCGCAAAAATCGAGATGAGCTCGACAAATTTGAATATTTTTTTATTTAGTATGTTCCAAATAAATGTAAAGTTTGAATAAAAAAATTGCTTTAATGCGTAGATGTAAATAACGGGATCACTCGTAAATACGTTATATTTATTTAATTTTTACTATTAAACTTTAACAGAACGAAGTCTGCCCGGGCAACTAGTTGTTAAATTAAATTGTTGTCAGATTTTTCCGCAACAACATTCAAAAGAATGTCTGCGTACCTGATCGGAATACGAAATGGAACTACAAATAGCATTCAAATTCAAAACTATTTTGTACAAATCAATTCTATTTATGCAATTGAAACGAAACGCCAAGGTTACTTGTTAACTAGACAAAATATGTAGAAAAAAAACCACTTAATCACTAAAAACCATCTCAATAACACACCGAGTTAAAATTCGACACGCGTACAATCTGTTAGGACAAACGTTCAAAAACCATTGTATTGCGTGAGAATCGAATGTCGGAACGATTCGATAATGATCAGAATAATCGGTAATAGGTATCGATATACGATTCGATAATATTCGGTATACATTATGTGAAATAATTGGTAGAGTTGGGGTAAGGAATGCTTTAGTTGAACAGTTTAGCTGGAAACTATATATCCCGAGCTAGGCTAATTTATTGCCGTTCCATTAACATTTATGCAGTAACCTATTGGAATCTTGTCGCATGATAGCACACCTTTTTTTATGTCAATCGTTGACGAGACGAGCGAGTCGTTTGCCTGTTAAGCGTCACGCTTGCCTATATTATCCGCTCAGTGCCATTCATAATTTTCATCTACAGCAGTACTAACCCCTGCATGGCAATCCTCTGCCGTCGTCACCCTGAAATATAAGATGTTAAATCTGTTGCCCTGTAATTTTGCTGGAAAAATTTCCCTTTGAAACTAAGCACAGTAATGTTTGCACACTACTGCTTCACGGTTGAATAACTGGCAAGGTGTGGTTCTTCACCAGGCTGGCAAAAGTCTTACGCCTACAATAAAATAATTATGGATAAAATGTTCAGTTTATTCGTCACATGAGCAGTGGGTTTTTATCTAAAGCAAATTATCATTATCTAAAGCAACGAAACAATAATATGACTAGAATCAATCAAAAAAATAATAACTGTATAATTATCCGAAGCTTATACAGCATTCCTTGTTCAATTTGTAATTAATCATTTTTACCTATTAAGTATCAAATAGTTTTCTTGGCAATAAGATTTCGTGGTCCTCCTTCAACTTTGTATGCAATATTTACTAGAGAGATTTGTTGCTTATTATTGACGTTTTCGATCGGTATCATATGAAAACAGAATTTCAAAAACATTATTTTCTACATTTGGCGGGTTTGATTCCCGGCTCTGGCAAGTGACACTTAAGAAATTTTGGAATGAAGTTGTTTTTATAATTATATAATCTTCAATATTATAGGGTACTTTTCTCCGAGGGCTTTGGTTTGGTCCACCCTGGTCCGTAGTTCGATTTCATAGAAAGTTTCTCTGTCATACAATGCACTACGATGTGCTACATCAAATGCTGAGTGCTGCTGTACGTGTAAATGGAATATGTCCGATTTTTTGCGGGTAAGAGATCTAACTCCATCGCATCTCTAAATTCGTGTGTATGTTGCAAACGCCTGTTCCCTTAATTCGCATAACGCTGTAAAAGACTAGTGCTGAAACGAGATAGCGTCATTATGGTGATTGTTTCAGCTTGCGACCAGTACAAGTTGACACGGGGTCTGTATTGTAAAGGTTTGGTTTGATAGTTCTAAATATAATTGTATTTTTTATAAATAAATCATACAGGCGTGGAAATCAAGTATGTATGCTAATAATAATTTGGTTAAAAGTTTTTAGTCAGTTAAGTATAGCAGACCAGTATGAAATAAGGCCACGGTGTCATGAAGTTCTTTATCTGTCCGTTTAAAAAATGGTCATTGAAAATTTGCCTTAAATGGTTTTCCAAAGAATGTTATAATGCCTTATCCCTAACCTATAAAAATAACCTTTGACCTTTCTAAAACGTTAAGATGTTTTATGAAAGCGTAAAGCTACTAAAAAACAATCTAATCAAGGGAAACGGAACAACACCTGATACGTAAAAAATAAAAACGTGGGACACTTAACAATGGGGTTCCGGCGAATCGGCAACTTTTTTATCCTCCCCTCAGATTAGAGAGCTGTTCGCGAGGTTCGGGAATTTGTTAGTAATTTGGGAAATATAATCATTTTCAGAATATTCCCTGTTTGAGTTACGGCGAATGGTATTGACATCCGGGTTCCTTTATGCGGGCCACTATACAAAAGTGAAAAAATAAATAAAAATATGTCATTTGAAATTGATTGCTTTGATGAATATTGATAAAACCATTACAAAATTTGGACAGATTTGGGTGAGATTTCATGATTTCCTTTGTCATAATGTGCATACTAAACATATTTTTGTTAGTTACAAAATTGAAAGAGTAGCCATCAAAGTAAAGGGCCTTACTTAAATCTTTCGGTATAATTCTTCTACGACTCTTGATCCACACCATAATTATGCTTTAGTGTCGTAGTTTCAACTGCCCGATTTCTCCAACGACTCATGAATCATCATGTGCCATATTGTCATAGTTTGTCCTCCTATATCCCAACATATCCTTACTTTTCTTACTTAACACTACATTATCACTTACTTAATACTACAACCTTTCGCCTAAGCTGCCCTCCGAAGCACAAAGTCCCTTAGTTGGGTTACTCACTCTCATCCATCCGATCCATACATAATGACAACACTGCAACAAAACTACATCCTAGCTGAGCTGCCGTGCGATTCTCTAAGAGCAAACTTCGTTGCATCTTTGACAACATCCATGATACAAATGACGAGATGACAAGAAACGTTGAAAAAACAACCTTATGTATAAGGGCAATGTCTGATAAAGTATTTGACATCGGTGAGCTCGTCGAGGAACGCAACGACGAATCATTAGAGAATCGCACGGCAGGACGGCTACGAAAGTTCCGCTATACAAAAGTTCCATACCCCGTTTACACGAAACAAAAACATCTGTCGAGATGTTGGTGTTAATAGTAGATTCTGCACCGAGGGGGTAAAGCAGTGTCGTACGTCACGGGCGGCATTTTTGACCCTGAACGTAACGAGGAACTCTATTAATTACTTAAAAAGGAAAGAGGGTTTATTTAAAATGGAACTGCTCGCCACAGGCAGATCACGTAAAGAAAAAAAACGCTAAAGTTTTCCTACAAATTTTGACGTTCCAAATCCAAATCACTTCACCATCAAACTACCTTGGGCGTTTCATACAACATTGC
The DNA here is from genome assembly GCA_917880725.1 of Selenia dentaria. Lineage (NCBI taxonomy): Eukaryota > Metazoa > Arthropoda > Insecta > Lepidoptera > Geometridae > Selenia > Selenia dentaria. The sequence goes on along the minus strand of OU862882.1, from coordinate 6,187,123 downwards.
ATTCTCATACGAGATTGCGTGATACGTAAATGGACATTGTCGGGCAGGTGGTATTAATAGTAGATTAGTAGCCAAGGGCTGTAAGGCACCCTCGAACTATAGGCGCCCTCGCCCTCTTTTGTCATTGGGCTGAATGCATGTCTATTGCCAGTATGATGGTTAGATGTACGCGAACTTTTTGAAAGAGTGAAGTGTTTTTTTTTAAATTACTTACCGCCCTAGGGCTTTTCTAGCTACATTATTACCCTAGAGCGCTAATTGGTCATATACAAGCTCCATTTGGGGGTAATATGGACCTATTTACTGAATATGAGAGATGTAAACCGCCCTAGGGCTTTTCTAGCTACATTATTACCCTAGAAGCGCTAATTGGTCACCTACAAGCCCCATTTGGGGGTAATAAGGACCTACTTACCGAATATGAGAGAGATGTAAAACACTTTTGTTGACTCCTTTGAGTATGTACAAGCATATTTTGACCAACTCCAAACAAATTGATACGAAATTTACTGATTTTTTTTACTCTAAATAAGAACTAAGGGAAATTAAATAAAAGCACACGTGCGATAGCTCTAACCAAAATGATCTCATCAGGGCCACGTCACGAGTTCCTACTGCTTCCTCGGATTACATGCATGATGGATTCCTCAAATAAAACAACAGTAAATCTGTCTTTACATCTCATTGGAACTTAGCCTGTTCCGTGTCCAGCGTACAACATTACGCCTGACATATAAAAATAGCCTACGACTGTATTTTTTACATGACAAGGTAGATATTTGATTGCGATTTTAGTTATAGAACGCAAAATTATCACGGTAAATTGTCTAGTAGACAAATTTACAACTACCCTCCAAAAATGTGTTATGATCTCTCCTTTTGATTGTATACGGTTGATTTTCGATTGTGTTTTGGATGTCGAACGCAGAAGTATCGCGGTGAATCGATACAAATCACGGGAAGCATTCAGCGGAGTCGTGTGCTTGGAAACCAATTTCCTGTTCCCTTTCATATTGAAATGTAAGTGGCGCCCTCTACGGTGAGTGTAGATGGAATTTATGAGGCGGTGTTGTCCGCTTCACTTGCAAGCTTTATCGGCGTTGACTTTTGTGTACCTAGCTTTTTTGCACTGTAGGTTGATATTGGTCGTAAAATGCCTTTAGATGACCTGCACTTCGATTCTCTAATTGCTTTCTGTTTCACGGATATTGTCAAAGATGTAACGATGTTTGCTTTTAGAGTATCCCATGGCTGTTCGACGTCACAGAATTATTAACCTAAAACCTAAACCAAATTAACTCGGGGCCGCGCGCTCCAAATACTTTGCCTAAACTATAGCCAAAATACTACTTTGCAGATATTTAGTCCGATATTTTTCGCGCTCCGCTTACAAAAAGTGGTTTTTAGTGGTGAGCTATTTATTTTAATTGTTCTTCATCTGATACTATTACTAACTATTGTACTTTCAATTTTGTTTGCTGTTGTTAGTTTGGAAGAAATTAGCAATAAATGCAGCAATGAGTTATAGAGGGATGGGTGTGTAGCATACACTAATTTGTGTGGATTTTTGAAATAGAGGCAAGAATGGCCGCCGTTGCAGTATCACTACTAACCGATATTAAAGAACTCTAGGGGATGATTTATATGTTCTATCTTATGCATTATTTGTTTATATATAATCTGTGGCTACATTGGATTTGCTGATGAGGGTAGGAATATGTATCTTAGCTCCCCAAAATTATACAAATGTATTCAGCAGCGGCTGTCCGTCCTCTGATACGAATCTGTTGCTTTGATCACCCAATCGGAAGAATTTACAATTTGTTGGAATTCGTCAATCGACTGGCGCTACTTGAGACCACTTCAAAGTTAATGGTAGGCTCAAATTAAAACCGGCATGAAAACAGTGAGAAAACGAACAGTGAGAACTCGGCTTGGAACATTTTGTTATATTTTTAGGGGCCCTGACTCTTTCACTCACCCAAGAGTATAGAACTGAATCCTTGCACCTGATCCCTCGGTCTGTGTCCGGGTGATGTCAGTCAGTTGACATATCAGGTGGTAGGACTTCAGTAAGAGTCCTTCCTGCCTTACCACTGTGGGACCATCATCTCACGTCTCAGATTAATAGTGTCTAAAATGTTATTGTCATTTAGGCATATTTACAAAGCGTATACTGCTGATGTTTGAATGATAGTACTGACGAATAAGTTTCCATGATATCACATTCAGTAACTTTATATTTACTGAATGTGATAATCATGGAAAACTTTATTTTATCCCTGCCATCTTATTCGTTAAGTGTTTACACCCGGTATGTCTGGGAAAATAACACTTTTTGTATCCCGGTATAGAGTTCAAGTTCAAGAGAAAGTTACGGTCACTAGCGTTATGTTTGAATCCACGATAAGGTTACAAAAGTGTTGTATGCCAACATACAATTTTGATTCTGATTGGTGTTGTTTGAAAAAATATATTAATTATTCTGACAGTGCAACTTTATGTGGCGATCGATTGAAATCAGCCACACTTAGATCTGACCAAATTCTTAATCCGTTACCGGTTCGGTGAACCAAAGGATGATAAAGGTGTTTTTATAAACTTTATTTTTGCTTCTTTGCTTAAGTCGGGTTAAAAGTCGGTTATTATGTACGACACTGTCAGAAGTATCTTCAAGCTATGAGTAGAAAGAAATACTATCTTATGTTTTGAAGGATATTGCGTGGCGATTTTGACGTTCTTGTTTTAGTAATATTTCTGAGTCCGTAAATACTTCCCGATCTGATTAAGTCGGTTCTCAATTTAGCCAAGAATGAGATTGGCGTCTTCGCAGGCCGGATATCTTTAGATTGATTTACATAATTTCGGATGAAATGGGTGATTGAAAGGAACCGCTGTTAATAAAGTCTTTTGCTTTCCTCGCTTTGATGAAATTGGAATGATTGGAGAGGAGCAGCTGAACATTTGTTTTTTAATATGTGTCGTTTTGTAAATTGTTGACCTGTTTTGTTTCAGCGGTCATTTTTGTTATACCCATAGTTAATAATATATAATATAGTACTTAAATTATAATTAATACCGCTTTAGCTAGAAGACACTCCTGCTTACTTGTGTGTGTCTACAATGTGACTAAGAAGGCTGCTGTTGTTTAGCCTCTCTCAGTTATGAACAAGAATGGTCTAATTACCTGGTTGAAGAGTTTGTTGTCTCAGGTAATAGCTCTCTGTTATCTCTCTCTGTTAGCTCTCTGTTGTAGTATATATTAAAATGCGTTATATTTTCTTCACTCAAGCGCGTGCGCGCATGTACACGCACACTTAAAGACACACACACATCTCAATTTTCAAGGCTACGTGTATGTAACCTTGAAATTTCCCACATAAAAATATCGACACCGACCTCACGACAACACGTTGACTTTGAGGTAAAAGGGTCAAGAGATTCGCCCTCTGCTTTTCTCTTTTTCTAAATCGAGCAAAAGGACAAAGGACTACGAATTTCTTCAAATCGCCGCCATCTTTTTACGGCGCGGTTTTTAAACGGTCGCTCTAAATTTTAATTATTTAGGATTTTTGGAGACACTAGTGTCTGTCCGCGATTTTGTTTGCATGGTTACGTGTATTGGGATTAAAAATAGCCGTTGTGTTAATATTGGGTTTTAAATATCTTTATTCCGAATTTTATCACAAACTTTCGCACTTATTATACTATTACAGTGCAATACTACTAAGTCTTATATACCATCATCAACGATAGAGATAGGAGATAGAGTAGTATCTACAGAGAGTCTTAGTTCAACAATTTCTGCATATGAGTGAGCATCAGCATTAGCATTAAACTAATAGGTTCCCTACCCCTGTTCTACTTGGTGGGGTTAGTACTTAATGTGACCTAAGGCGCTTTCATATCGCTATATCTGCTCTAACATAAAAACGACCAATTTTCGAACCGGCACTGTCCACGGCTGAATCCATATTTGATGTACATTTCGAAAAACAATTACAGGGCAGACAGGGATTTGGGGACGCCCCAACAACAATTACTCGTCGATTCGATGTCGTCCATTAATTCGATTAATTTGTCTCTCCGAGAAAATCGAATGCCGCTCACATCCGATCCAGTTTTTGTCGAGTCCCCTCTCGATTGCTCAGGATCGCAAATCGCTACGTGCTCGTATTCGAATCATTTGACATTGAGGTTGAGGTGCAACGAAATTAGCGGGAGCAGTTTTTTCAAAGACATGTTGCCCAGTGAAAGCGTTAAATGTTATGATGAAATTAAATGTGGAAGTTTGTGTGGAAGTGAGAGAGGATGTGTGTGAATGAGTGGGTGTGTTTGTTACTTCTTCAAACTGGAACGGTTTAACGGATTTGAGTGAAATTCGGAATGAAGATAGCTTATACGTGTAAATTGTTATGTAGGTTTTTTTTTATTCTGGCTCAGCGATTAGTTCGTGACGGATTGCGATCACTTTATTCAACGTGGATGAAGTCGCAAGTAGAATCCATTATAAAATAAGAGTATGCGATGTAATCTAGAGACTTTTGAAGTTGTTTAATTTCAATGAATAATTAGAAAGATTCAGTAAGGGACATGATCTGACTGAATTTATAAGCTATTTTATTAATAAATAGAATTGTTTAATTTCCATTACATTAACATGTTATTAAATTATATAGTATTATGAATACTGATATCGTAAAATAAGAATGGAGAGATTTACATGAATGGACTTTTACCTATATTTGTTTAAACTGGTGCTAACTATATATCATATGTAGTATTATTATATATTATTATCTATATTATATAAACGATATATAGGATCGGAGATATATCGGAACACCACAGTACAAATATGTGGCAAACTAGCTGCACCCCGCAGATTCACCTGTGTGCAAAATATAATAATGCAAAATGGATGATGGTGATGATTTTTTTCTTTACCGAACCACCCCTGTATTCAAACAAATAAGTTATTGAATTACAAATGAGTTATTGAAATCGGTAAAGTCATTCTCAAGTTATGGCGTGACCGAGGGAAATAGGGATTCATTAATATATGTATAAATATAATAATCTTAATGTCATGTTTAACTATAACCACCATTGTTTTTATTAATCCTTCATATACCTTGATAATTAAAACAAAAGATTAATGAATGAAACGGACGTAAATCTATATATATATACATACTCTGGTACGCAAAGGGTATTTTAAGCAAAATTATAATTTTACGCAATTTGCGTTATTCAAACTAAACAAAAAGTAATTACTTGCTATATAAACGACTATTAACCTACTTAAACTTATTGGCTGGATAATTATAAACCCAGTGAATGATTTTCCATGAAATGTTTGTTTTAACAGGGATTTATTTTTGATATTCAGTATGTTGCTGTTTGTATTCATAACATACTATGTTTAGACTGTCTATAAGCTACCAGTGTTAATCAAACGGTGTATCATTATAAATCTCGGCACGTATTACCAAGGTTATTAATAGGATAACGCCATCCATATTGATGATAGAGCCAATTAATTTGCTATGAATTAATTCAGCACAGGTTTAATTAGAGAGCGCTGAAAAATGCTAATCATGTCCTAATAGGAATCAATGCCCTTTTTATTAAGACAATGACGATATGGAAAACTTTGTCACTTGATAATAAACTCCACAGTATTTAATATCAAAGCCAATATTTAATCAAATCTCTACGTATATTTGTAATTTCAATCGGATACATTAATAATAATTAATGTATCCGATTGAAATTACAGCGGTATTCCGCCAGTACTAAAAACCCTATTAGGCGTTTGCTGACAGAAATAATGCCAGTATTCTGATAATTTTAAATGCAATATGTTTTTAATGTAATTTCTTATTAAGTTTTTGATCGTTTACTATCATAAATAATATTAAATATAATGAAATATGCTTAATATTTACGAGGCAAGACTGATATAAAATTGTTCATACTTGACTCACTGTTTAAGAGGATTGCATAGCTAGTAAAGAAAAATCTATTTTCTACCTCTTAACATTGTCCAATTTCAGTGATTTTTTTTTCATGCATACAATACATTGTTTGCTATGCCTGTACGTTTTGAGTTTTTCAGTATTTCAAAGTAATATAAAATTATTTTTTTAAACTTACAAAAACTGAAAAAATCAAAACGTACAGGCATAGCAAACAATGTGATGATTGCATAAAAAAAACCACTGAAATCGGACAATCTTAAGGAGGTAGAAAAGAGTTTTTTTCTTTTATTATGGACAAGTACTAACTATGTAACCCTCTTAAGTGCGTGCACCAGTAGGCCTAGAACGAATAACTGCGTAAGTGTAACGTAACGTGTTCTTCACGTGAAACAGACAAACTGTCATTTATCTAAGGCAACTGTGACACAGATAATTCATACTTTGTTCGCTGAAGCGTGACGCTCTGACACGATACGAATACTTTTTCACAAATTGTTTGTGCTACGGCCTCTGTACTTCTGTACACATTACATGCAAAGGTTTTAGAAAGAGGCTCAGTAATCAATCTCTTCTTAAATGAAGATTTGAGCAAACGGTGTATGGAGTTTTCTGTCGAGATTCAACTCGAGTCAATATTCAGTAAGGTGTATTCTTCTGGAACACAGGCCTTAGATTCCCAGAAATATTTCTCGGCTTCCCTTTGTTCAGAGTGAGGCATTCACATATACTATATGTGTATACATATATCTATGTGCATTTGTTTCTTTTTTCGTTTTGTCACAGCCACTCGGTTTTTTGTGCCTTTTGCTTGGTGCTGTTACGAACCGTGTCGCCGAAAATTGAACCGAGAGGAAATGCCGGGCGGTTTTATATTCGAAAATTGATAACAACTGGTCAACTTTATTCAACGTAGATGTTTCCTAATCTATAAACTTTCCCCATAGTATTTTAAGCGGATTAAAATTGTTATATTTGGTTCTCATGGCTATAGGCAAAGCTAAATTAACAAAAACATACATTAGGTGTAAAATTATGTGCGACAGTATTGTAAGTGCAGATGCAGTAAACAAAAGCAAAATGTTACGCAGTTGTGCTCTACTGGAGTAAAAGTCTCAAACCCAAATTTAAAGGGTATTTTCCACAAATATAACCTTGCTTACTTACTCTTTCCTAGACCTAAAACTGACGTGAAAATGAATGAAACTGACGTATATTTATGTCTCGGACGCAAAGGGTTAATACGTTTCGTACAATACATGCCTAACATTTATTGTTACTTAAGGCGCGTCCCATAGCAAATGACCTTTAGAATCTGATTGCCGACATCCGCGTGACCTCTGCGTACGTCTGTAGTTTATGTGGAGATGCAAACAATCTGTGCGTTTTTCCCCAATTTCAGTCATTTCTAGAAACTGATTTATTAGATATTTATTACTACAAAAATAATTAAAAAGGTGTTGTATGTACAGAAAATGTTGAAAATTGTGATAACATTTATTTTATATTTTGTTTAACTTCCTTGAAATAGCGCAATGATAGTTTCTAAGCATCATTAGCTGTGCTGCATTTGCTATGGGACGCGCCTTAACCGTGTTTTCTCATCAAAACTGCCAAAGGAGAAAAAAACATTTGTGTGCATTTCTCTAAAAATGTAGTTAGCGAACAGCATGTTAACTTTACCGACCATATTGGACTTGTGAGTTTTTTCCGCGTCCGCGTTCAGCGAAGCTTGCCATGTTTGTTTTTGGTCGCCGAAACATTTTTGTTCTTTTTCTTTGTTCTGAATTTTGGCGGAGGTTTTTTAACGGCCCATAAACGTTGTTATTTACGAAGTACGGCTTCGGATATTTAATAGGTTCGCCACGTGAGTTTGGGTTGATAAATCAAAGGTTTTTTGAATGGTTCATGAGAATTTGGAACTTGTGTTTGTGAAGTTACGATATTAGCATTATATTCATTATTTTTTAAAAAAAACGTCGTCTTTCTCGCTCGTGCTGGCTAACGTTTTAATGTATAAAAATATTTATTGTGTCTGTAGAAGATGTTGCCTTATAACTTACTAGTACCTTAAATAAAGTAATTGCTAAAAATGAGGGGTACTCAATAAATTTTCATTTTGGTATAGGTTGAAGGAAACATTCGAGTACTAAAGTTATTATTCTGGTTTAGTTTTTCTTGGTATAAATAACAAAATGTCCAAAAATAAGTTTAGATTTTCGATTAGGTTTATTTTTGGACCAAAAATAAAATTAACTTTTGTCGAAGTAGAGTCATAAGTAGCAGTTTAGATAATATGAAACATTGGTAAAAGAAACCCAGTATTTTTTTACAAGAATCATTTCTCAATTATTCTCGTCCGCTCGAAAAACTTGGAGAAAGTCTAAAAACCCTAACTACTCGTAAGTATAAAGGCTGTTTCAAAACCTACATGAATTTATTTTTTCGTTTATGTTTATTGCAGTTGAATTTTTAGATTGTGAGTGCAGTAGGCACCAGTCAGAGTGAATTAAATAAAATAAATATAAATAATTCCACAACTATCACACAACGCCATCTAGTCCCAAGCTAAGCAGAGCTTGTGTTATGGGTACTAGACAACTGATAAACATACTTATATATTTCTAAATACATACATATTATAGATAAATTACACCCAGACACAGAACAAATGATCGTGCTCATTACACAAACATTTGTCCTGGGTGGGAATCGAACCCACGACCTCCGGCATAGCAGTCAGGGTCACTAACCACTAGACCAACAGGCCTGTAAAAAATTACCTCTTGCTTTGGTCTTCGATCCCTCTAGATATCATCACACTGCGCTAAAACCTAAGCTACGGTTATATATGTGTGTTTTTAATATTTTCAACCATTTAGTCACATTTCGACGAAACGTAAAAACTGTTCGTGGTTTCGCCAAAGTTATAGTCCTTTGTTCCAGTAAAAGTTTTTAACTATTGTAACTCGAACTCATTTCTTGACTTCATTGTGCTTTGTTCTTGCCATAAAATAACTGAAGGTTGGCGATCTGTAGATATCAATTTGAAGAAAGCAATTAAACAAGTTAACTTAAGTTAAGTTATATTAAGCATAAGTATTGAACTCTAGTAAATATATATGTTTGCAAGAGGAGAAGAGAGTCGGTTAGAAAGAGAAGAGATAAATAGCAAGCCTCATATTGTGCTGAAGGCGGTCCTGGTTGTTGCTACTGCAGATATTTTGCTTCAAAGCTGTAGAGTACAAACTATAACAAGTGAAAATACTGAGCGAATAACATTTAATAATCAACCAGCTGACCCGCCAGCGGCTTCGCTCGCATGGCCTCGCGTTATACGGTTTTTTTAACTATCCTACGGGAACTCTTTAATGTACCGGGACCAATAGTATCATATATGTTGACCAGGGATAAAAGCTACCACCATACAAAATTTCATTTAAATCGGTGCAGTGGTTTCAGAGATTAGCCCGTACAAACAGAGAAACAAAAAAAATTAAAATAAATTAATTCGTTCGATTCCACTCTTTACATCCCTGTGGCTCGGTTTTTAGCATTTTTTTCATTATTCAGAAATTCGACCTTTACACTTTTATTATATGTCATAGATAGATGTCTCGGGGGAAGAATGCAGTGCTTCACAGTGCTACAGGAAACTCAGTTTGGCACCGAAACTGGTTAAAATTAAACACCAATCCAATTAACCTCTCCTTGATGATGGGCAGATCTGCCCGCACACCGGTCGGAGTAATAACGACTAGATGATGGACGTGAGTGTTTGCGGTTTACCATTTAATTATGATTTCTCACGGAAGATTTTATGATTATATGGATTGGTAGTGTTTATCGCCAGGTGCACGAATTGCACTTGTCACATGAAACACTAACAAGTACAATTTGAAAAATTTAATACCGACTTCTATTCAGTTATTGGAGTGTAACTCAAAAACTACCTGACTGAATTTGGTGAATTATAAATGGAGACCACACGAGAAGCACCAGCTATCAAACCAAAAAAAGAATTGAGAATCGGGTCACCCAGTCGAAAGTTATGAGGTAACAAACATAAAAAAATACAGTCGAATTGAGTACCTCCTCCTTTTTTGGAAGTCGGTAGAAAAGTTGAGCGACATTGATCCTTAGCGGTGGACGTGTAATTCTGTTGTCTTTTGAAATTATGTGATAATATGGGCAAGTCGTGCGTCGATGAAGCACATACTTGCCCATAGCTGCAGTGCCGCCCAAAGCTTACTACATCTGTAGTTTTGCACTGCACTGGTCACCACGAGACATTGGTTTTGAAGAGTCTTTCGCCCTACAACTTCACTTGCTACAGTGCCCTTCACACCCTAACTTAGTAATACATGCACATTGTTTCGTAGCAGAATATCTAGTGGTACCAACCAAGACGGCCTACTACCTAGTAGTAGGTAAGTCGGGATTTCTCGCCTCTTACAATCGCACCCAAGCGGAAGGAATATTTCCGAATGTTGATGATTGATTGATATGATTTAAGTTCATAAAAGTGTGGATAAAAGATTAGTACTATGAAAGATACTCGCCAATCAACATATATGGCCAATAATACTCAGGTTTCTCAGAAATACTACTTTTCCAAGAATTGCTACATATGTGTGGTATTGTTGTATGTCAATATATGTTACCACTCCATGCTGAAACATTTGCGTGATTGCCATTGTTCATGCGACCGGGCCGCAGGAAGCAGCTAGACTACCATAAAAGCGACATCAAATTTACAGACACTGTTAAATAATAGGTTTCTTTGAGTAAGAACTCGAAAGCACCTTACCTTTCTTTCTTCTTTTATAGATTGTAAGGTATCTTCAAAAACACCGCTTATTACAATAGTCTCTGACAGTAGACCGCAGTGATAAAACAGTAATGATTTTTCTTTAATATCACATTGTTCCTTAAATGGAACGCTCTCTCGAATGTGTGCCAATGTGGTTCAGGTCACGAGATCAAGGCGATTGTAAAATAATTACGAAAGTGATCTGTCCTCAGAGTCATGGCATGCTTCGAATGAGACGGCAAAAATAGAATGATGAAATAGCATACGTTTTCCTAAAATTATATTTTTTGTGCTGATTCAGTGGTTGAAAAACGATATGTAATTATTAATATAAATGATAATAATAATTATTTGTGTTTCTACTAAAATAATAGTTAGTAATTATTGCTATTATTAAATACCCTAATAAGTTTTTACCTAGAATTATTAATTACCAAGCAAGCAAAGCAGTTAGACCATTTATCCTTAACCAAAGCAACAGATAGGAAACAGTAGGTACTTAACATTGCAATATTAGAAAGAAATATTTCACATCCTCGGACGGGATTCGAACCCGCGTCTTCCGACAATCCGTGTCAGACGCCATGATCAACAAGGCCACCGAGGCACGAGGTCCGAGCATCGTATTTTAACTCTCTATTTGATTTTACCCATCGTCGTATGGGGACGGAGCGACTTCACTATCGCTCTTGATAGTCAGTGACGATGCGAAGGTGATGTTTCAACCTAGAATGGTGCCTGGCTCTTAACGACGTTTCCCAAAACACACATTTAGATATGTATATAGCAGCGGTGCCCATACTTTTTCTTAAGAAGATTGACGTAGCAAAAAAGTCTGACTAAAAGATCGACAAAAATGTTTTCAAATCTTTGGTAGGTTATTCAGTTATAAAACCGTATAACCTACTAAATTTAATAAAAAAAAAATACCAAGAGAAATAATTGTGTAAGTAAATCTGCATCGGGTGCAAAGTGTCAAATCTGTATTAAACTTTTAATTATTCAATATTACAAAAATAAATATAAATATTGAATACATTATGTGTGATACAATATTAAAAATGAAAAATTATCAGGATTCTGATGTGGAAGCGTGACATTGGTGGTCTTCCGCAAAACGTTCGTAGTTAGGAATATTCTTAGCTATTTGCATATTATTATTTATTTATTATAAATAAATATTATAATAATTAAATTATAATTTAGTTAATTATTATACTAATTAACCAAATTAATTAATTATCATATGATTATTTTTTCATTCATGTTATTTAATCTTACATATATGCTTTATTAACGGATATGTAATTTCAGGTAGATACTTCACTCATATAATATCTGTTTCTCATTATCATATTCACTTCATGTTTCTGGACGTTGCTTTTTTCATTAGCACCAAGCTACAGTTGGTCGATCTCTGATAACTTTACCTATCCTCGGCGATCGACCGTATGGGCACCTCTGATATATAATGTCTATTGCAATATCTTTCTCACTCCTAACTACAAATCGCTTCCGCTCATGGCTCACGTCTCCTCATTACTTGACACTCCGTCTGACCTTGCGTCTCGGTCGCAGTGCACGGACCACACATTCTCGGCTTGCTCGTTTACGGACGGAACTTTATTACTTTTTTCGCCCTTTAAATATTTTGTGGCCACAACACCATCGTTTGAATACAATACCTGTAAAAAATAAGAGACGAGCATTGTTTTAGCACAAAAAGCAACCAAGAAAAGTATTCGATTTTGAGGCCCAAAAGATAGGAAAAAACACGTCGTATTTTAGCAATGTGCCTGGTTAGTGTACAACATAAAATTTTAGTGCAGTAGAACTCTTTGTCAAGGAGTTCGTCCGGGGAAGTACTGCTAGCATACTGTCCTATTTCTACCGCGAAGCAGTAATGTTCGCAATACTGTGTTCTGGTTAGAATGGTATGGGTGCTGGTGAAATCACAGCCACATGAGACTTAACAACTTACACACAAGGGTCACGGGCGCAGTGCAAATCGTAACGAAATGCGTCTGTTCTAGGCAGAGGTTACCGCTTAACACCAGTTAGACCTCGTGCTTATACCGTCACCTAATAACATAAAAACTACGGTTTACAATACGTCAAAAGTTTTTTTCTTTTGAACTAAAACTAACGTGGTTTTTATTAATTTTTCTTTAGAAATACGGAATTACTCACATAATATTTATCGAATAGGTCCGACTATAGTTTTGACCACATTCGGTGGTCTTTTTCAAGGAGTGTTCTGGATGATATCTCGCTTAACACTGCGGACGGCTGCTCGTAGCATAGCTCGTATCATAGACCACCGAATGTGGTCGAAACTATAGTCGGACCTATCCGATAAATATTACGTGAGTAATCCCGTATGTCTAATTAAAAACGTCGAAAGATACAAACTAAATGCACTAAGCTTACATTTTTTTTTTAAATATTTGTATCTAGTTCACAAATTACTTTAAAAATTTTCTTGATCTATTAAATCGACGTAATCAAATAAAATTTGAAGAAAATTGGAATAGCATGTTACTTTTTAACGCTTCAACCCTCCTAAATAGGATACCCTATGCCCGCGATCGAAGTCGCAGGCACTCGCTAGCTTACTACAGTTTCGATAAGTTATAATTAATTGGCTTTACGCTCGGAATAAATGTATTTATAATTAGATTCACACTCGTAGTGCACCAGTCTCCTTCATTCCATCACCTAATCTTGAGAGATTTGATCCAAGTATTTTAATATTCTAATTAACAGTATTTCTTCACCTGCGGAACCTTTTACACGTATACTATGTAAATTAAATTTATGGCTGGACTTATGGTGTAATGTTAATTTTTTTAGACATAAAAGTTGACGGCATAATGATACATTTATTTGCTGCTAACTGCTCCCCGTGGTTAATACTGCGTGGTGATGAATGATGTTCAAATCAAAACAAATCATTTATTTCCAAAAATATGGTTACATAGTGATGTCCAACAAATAAAAGTTCTGTCATATTCTACCATAACAATGGTGACATGATGGATTATGATGAATATGATGATTATGATGAAAATTAATATATGTGCTACCCCGGGATATAATTGCCGTTCAGGCGTGATAAGGTAACAAACAGACAGAGAGACAGAGTTTCAAATAGAAAAAAGCCAAAATTAAAGATCCCGAAGTTAATCCTTATAACATTAGCTATCTGCCAGTGAAAGTCCCGTTAAAATCGGTCCAGCCGTTTTAGAGATCAGCCGGAACAGATAAACAAAAATTTTGAAATTTGTTTTTTATTGTAATTAAGATAGATAGATAACTCTTTATTGAGACACCACATTACTCACTTAATATTAAAAAGAACAATTCTTAAACCTGGGTGTAACAATGGGCGGTCTTATCGCTCAGAGCGATCTCTTCCAGTACTTTCATATGCATTTAGTGAAAAGCTGTTAATTTGGAATTATAGACATTTCAATTTTACTTAACTGTATAGATAACATTTAACGAGCGTAGCATATCATTCATCTTTATATATAAAAGAAGATGTGACTGACTGACTGACAGACAGCACACAGCCTAAACCACTGATCGTAGAGACTTGAAATTTGGAGGATGTATTCTCCTTGATGCGTAAAGGTGTACTAAGAATGGGTTTTTCGAAATTCTTCCCCTAATGGGTCAAAAGAGGTGAAAACGTTTATGTGAAACTTCTTTGTTTTTGAACTTATAGTTGTGAAAAGTTGTATTTGGATAGGTCATTAAAAATAAAAAATGTTGGAACCATTTTTTTTGGATAGTGGTGGTTTATGAGGATGTTTTGTATGCAAAGTTTTTTGTTACCGAACATACAGTGGTAAAAATTAGCATTTGGACAGTTTATAGTCACAGGATGACCTAAGGGGGTGATACGGGCATAGTTATTTTTTTCAAAAGTTCTTTGTTTTTGGAGCTACAGTGATAAAAATTGATAACTAGATAGATCAAAATAAATAGTGATGCTTTCAATATTTTTGTCAGGGATGACTTAAGGTGGTAAAAAACAAGGGATATAAAAACATTTACATATTATAAACTGTAGAGGTCAAATTTCTGTACAATGAAAAATATGCTAAAAACCGAGTCAGGGGATGTAAGGAGTGAAAATAAGTTCAAATTGTTTGTTTATCTGTATGTTAGTCTGTCTGTTTATACGGGCTAATCTCCGAAACGACTGGACCGATTTAAATAAAATTTCGTATGGTGGTAGCTTATATCCCTGATCAACATATAGAATACTTTTAATCCCGGTAAATTAAACAGTTCCCGTGGGTTAATTAAAAATCTGTAATTATCGTATCCCGCGAGGCCAAGCGAGCGAAGCCGCTGGTGGTTCAGCTAGTCTACCATATGTGCAGAACTGTTATATCACACAATTATTTGTCAACGCAAAGTCATTTAACTGCGATAGCGTAGCGAGAAGTTTGCAGATACGCGTATCTGGTGACGACAGTGCGCAAAGTTGAGCGAAAGAAGCGAGCGTGTCGCGACTGGCGAAGCGCTGGAACTTTATTACCCTTGTTTATATACTAGATAGGGCATCTTCTATTCCACTTAAATGGGACTATGGGATATGGGATTCCTTACAGCCCCGTTCATTATCAACCGACTTCCAAATCAAAAGAAGGAGAATCCCATGTCCATATGAGTAATTATTTTTAATGTATAATCACGCACAACATTTTATAGAGTTATACGGTTTCGATCATTCTTTTTTGTATTGTAGAGTATACTTCTGTAGTGTTTCCATTTAATTATTTATATTATTTCATAAAATAATTTCATCAATTTCGTTAAGCGGTTTTTGAGTTACAACCCAACTGAAAAGTGTTTCGCCTTCAATTATGTATCGTCAATTATGATATCTTGATGATATGATAATTGACGATTAATGACAATCGGTCCTGAAAGGAGCAAAGGCTTTTATTTTACAAAAAAATACAAAATAAATTTACCGACTTTAGCACTAAAAAGTGTGAAATAACTGGCCGAAGTCGGTACTATGAGCAAAATATTGTGATAATATGTGCTTTTGAACCATCGTGGTACCGACTACAAGTTATATCACAGTTTTTATTGTTGAAATGGGTTCAATTATTTTTGTATTTTTTAAATGCAATCGAAAAGAAGCAACTATCACACCATGGCAACATTGATACCATGGCATCACTATCCAATCAATATTTAGGTTTATATAGTTGTCTCTCCAGTAAGATTACACTTAGTTTCGTTTTTAAAGGGCTTGGTATTGCAAACAGCACCTTTTGTTTTGCTTTGCTTATTGTAACATCACATTTTTTTGCACTTTTCTCTTAGATCGTGCAAACCTGCGACTGAAGTGAGCGATAGCAAAACGCATGCCGGAACTCATCGACGACAAATGACGCGCGTCCCGTCCCTCGTCGCCTTAACACCGCTCCCAAATTAACATATCCCAGTTACACCACACCCACTAATCAATTATCAATCCTTCAACTAGAAAACGTAAAACTATCGACGTATTGGCACCCCTCCAGCCATAAAGGTCAGAACATAGGCATTCTTTCTAGATGTGTCTATATAGATCTTTATATGCTGATATAGAATATAGAATTAGACTCGGGTCGAATACCTGCTTGTCACAACACATGCAGACTTGCGGCAAATTTTACTCAAGAATAATTTTTCATTTGTTTTTATTTTTTTGTACAAACGACATAAGACATGAAAACGCGGAGGGCCATAAATAGAAGTAGACATTATTTTGTATAAATCCCAAGGTTTATTTACGTTTCAAAGTTCATCAATCCCAGTCTGTGGTTTGCTTCTAGTTACTACATTGTACGATCTTTTAAACTACATTGTACTAGCAACTATTTAGCAGCACGTCTGTGCCAAAAAGCTGCACACACTTGATACTCAACAAAAAATAACAAATACTATGAGTTAGCGCTCACACACGATACCTACTATTTTAGTACGATACAAATTAAAACAAACAAAACGTGATAATTTACTGATATATAATATTAATCGTAGAATCTCTCTTCGGTCGTTCCCTCATGACTCAGGATCGTGATCATCACGGCAGCATGTTGGATCTAACGAACTGTCTCCATCGGCTCCCGTCTGTGGCCATCTCCACCGTGGCGTAAAAACGGGACGTTTGTGTTTTTTTTCAGTTGGTCAAACCTAGTCGGAGGGCCTCGTGAACGGATTCTTTGCACGATTTCCACCTCAATGAGCTTTTCCAAGCTGCTGTCGCCTCGTCTGGCGATGTGGCAAACGTATAAATGTGCTATCAATGAAGAAATATGGAAATATTACATGACTAATAAATGTAGATGAACAGAAATTACAGGTGAGCTACTTTTCATCCCGAAAAGATGTTCATGTGGCGTGGCTGAGTCATGAGACGTAATTTAAACAATATAAAGTAGCTGTGTAATGTAAAATGACTTTATAGAAACATGATCGTAATTTAAGTACATGCAATTTATGTCTGAAACAATTAATATTAGTATTATTTTTGGTCATTACGGTCGTAATAGTAGCAAAAATAAAATTCTATAATATATATTATGTCCGATTACTAGCCGGGGCGACTATTAGTGTTATGAGCAGAAATATTTGGTCTTGGATCTTGCATGTTTACGATGTATTTTTGCCCACCGTGAAACAAGGAATTCTAGTGCGGGGAATGAGCGTTTTCATACCACCTGCTCGAAAATGTCAAATTACATATTACGCAATATCAACGTAAAGCAAGGCATTATATGCGCGGGGATGTAATTTTGTATGAAACTCCCTTGGGTGAAAAGTGATTTGAATTTGGAACGTTAGTTGTAGGAAAACTCATAGTAAGTAGGTATATGATGCGTATTAATGTTTTTTTATGTGACCGACAGATCTACCACTCCCACGACGAATGGTCGCCCGTCTGCAACCACGTCGAATGTTTAATTGCTCGCAGTATTTTACTGACGTAATAGAAATACTTTGATTCCTGTTTATTGTAGGCACTTACTTTAAATCTTGTCTTTTATCTGTTGTTGTTGAGACAATAGAACTGGTCGTTTAGACTGAAGATGTTAATAAAGAGGCTTTCGGCTGTAGTCTATTCCATGATCAATCGCGGTTTAGACGAGTACGAGGCCAATATCTTTTCCATAAAAAAGCTTTATGCTCACATAGATTCTGGATAGCGTTTATGTCTTTTTATTTTTCGTTATTGCCATTGAGTATTGCAAAAGTGTGCATGCATCATGTCCATGGTTTTAGTTCTGCCTGACTCCAACATTAATGTCTTAAAAACCAACCAAGGATAGGATGGCAATAGTGATATTTCATGAGAACATTCTACTCATCCTCTGTGATGAAATAAGAACATGACTGCTAAAATATATATTTTCGGACCTTTGCCTATCATTTTTGAGAAAATTAAGTGGTTATTCACTTAGTTTTTTTAAATATATTTATCATTATTTTTAATTCGTTATTATAATATACTATTTATTAGTATTATTCCTTCTAATATAATGTATATATAGTCTAATAAATTATCTTATTCAAAAGCTTTTGCTGTAGGAACGCGCGAGTGGACGGGCAAAGAAAAAAACTTTCGGCTGTAACTACATATTTCGTTTTCTTTCAACGTATACTAAAAAAAATCTATTCTCTCAGAGTTGTGACAGCACAATACACAGCAAATATGCTATGCCGTCTATTTACGTATTATTGGTCTCATTTACTTCGTGATGAAAGGAATGCCATTGGCATCGACTCTTGGCGACAGTGCGCAATATAGATGTCACAGGCATTTTCTTTTGTCCGTTGTTTCATGTACAGCCCGGCGTGTTTTAAAAACGCCGGCATTTCATAACCTTCCCAAAATGACGCCGAGTATATATTTAATCTACTTTGTTTTATTATATATTTTTTGAAGCAGTAACGTCTACTTAGCGAAAACTCATCTTCTGTATATAACCGTAATATAAAAAAGAAAACAACTAGGTTTCAAGTTGAGATGAGTATCGCAGCGTAACGTGTTTACATGCTATTGCTTCCGACCAAATGTCTCATGCCTGCGTGTGTATTCGATCATGTTCCATTCTTCTCCATAATGCTTATGTACTCTATTCGAACTCAAACCTTGCCCTTGTAATACTAATTTCGTAGATTCCGGAAAATAATTTATAAACACTTGCGCTCCAAAGCATCAACTGCGTGATAAATGACTTTCCAGAAAGGTGCATACGCTATATTCACAAGTACTTTCATACAATCACATATATAGCCACTTTCACATATTTTATTTAATCTCATTCGGTTATATTCTAATTATGAAATGAACTACAGACTTGTATTGGTATATTTTATTTAGATACTTCTTTAAGAAAATTAAAAATTAAATTAAAACATTATTCTCCTAACAAAACAATGCATTAAAACGTTTTTTTTTATTATTAAAGTACAATGTGTCCCGACCAAGGAGGTTTCAATTCAATTTAAGTACACACTATCTGTGGTGAGCGCGCCGCGCGCGCTTCGCGCTGGTTCCGAGCCAATAGACTAATAACATACTTTTTCCACTGATATTGGCAAAATTGTGGTTACGCAACACAAGCCATACAAACAAGAAGAAGAAGAAGATTTTTCCATTTTGGCGCTATTTCGTACATACGAATTTGAGTAATATTTTGTTGGATAAAGCTGTAGTAGCAAAAATGTCATAAGTTTAAATAAAGTAGTGTATGCAACTGCATATAATTAGGTATTAAAACACTCGTGTAATCTTATTTTGAAACTACACTTATGTTTTAATACCCTCTATTATATGACAGTTGCATAAACTACTATTATAATTTAAGAAAGTTAATGTCGATAATTTTAATTTCAGGCAGTAAACCACAGCACACAAAAAAAAACAGCACTATATGCTGCTGGTACTTAATACATACATGGGAAGAATATTTAAAATTACTTTAAAAAAAAAATCCCACATAATCATCAATATTTGGTCAAACGTCTAGATTGATTCACACCTACAAATTTTATTCTAGGCATTTCCACTATTCATTAAGATATACTACATGCTCGCGGTTTATGCATGAAACTTAACACCACTACATAGAAATGTATCATTCATAATCATAACATTCGGCAAACTCGCGTCCTAGCTCGTTAGTACATATTATTATTCATTCTGTGCGCTCGGGCATTCTCGCAAGACCTGGCCACCGGACCAACCCAACACCCTCCGCCCTGCCACCGCGCGGCCTTTGTTTCTCGACAATCTCTTTCACACCGAACGCTCGGGTGCGGGGTGTAAGAAAGAGTAAGAGAGATATTTTTTCACTGACGCGAATCATGTGTTTTCATTAATAAGTTGTACATAGGCATGTAGTATTTTTGTTAAGATGGTGTCCATACTTTTAGATGAAATTTTCGAAAACTTTAACAATTAATAATTATTTCACTGTGAAGTAATAAAAAAATTTGACTACATATCTACAATGTATTAACACTTTTGTACCGCCCATTTTTATTTTTTTGGTAATTATATAAATTACGTGTATATACCCGGTAAAATACATACAAAGGCACATTAAAAATAATCTAGCAGATCGACATCTACGCATCACAGACTGGAAAGGTAACATAATAATAATGGTATGACGGGTATGATATGCTATTTATTTTCCGAACCTATACTTAGCAGTGGCTAAGCTACCAACATGATTTGCAAGGTTTTTTGAGGTCGGCTAGTCGTTGGAATGCCGACGTTTTTTTAAACGCTCTAGACTACACGAGAAATGGTTGATTCAAAAATATGCCTGTAACACGTATACCATATGATGTTATGCTGGTATGTGCTGTGCATACCTATAGACGGTGTATATAGTATGCAGGTGAGAGTCTGCTGTCTAGCTTAATATATTGAGCTACGGGTATCGGAGACATCCCAAGCACTCGCCCTGAGATGGGCGCAGTGTCCGACCTAAGATCAGAACGGGATCGATCTGGCACCGTAACCAGATAAACTGGAGCTGCTAACTATGCGGTAACGAATGACGTGACGTAAATCAATTTCAGGTTCATTGCCCTGTAATTGTCACATGTCATTTATATCTGGATGCGATAGCCAGTACACGCTGAAAAGTTGACGGATTGAATAGGTACAAATAGGATGTCTTCCAAGAGACACAAGTTCATACTTTGTCGTATATCAGGTGGTCTTCCAATCTTCTTGGGTTATATATATATAACACCCAAGATATATAACCCAATATATATATATATATATAACCCATATATATATATATATATATCGGCTGAGAGCCCGACATGAAGTGTGACCCGGTATGAAAAAACTAACTGGGTACGACTTTCCATTAACGTCAGTCGAGATGAGAGGGGAGAGGGGGTGGAAAGGGGAGGGGGAGGGGTACTACCCCATCCCCCTTCGAAGGTAAAACTGCGGAGCCCCCCCCTTTTTTTTCAAGGTGGTTCGCCTTGCTCGTTGTGTGCACACCATTCAACCTAACGCTCCTCGCTTCGCTCGTCGTCGCACCTATTGTAACATTGCGCTGACTAGATACTCCGCTACTGTAAAATATATGTGAGCATGAAACCTATTGCAATTAGTACAAAATATCATTATTTACGTAAATGTATCTAAAATATTATGTTACCGAACGTATGACAACTTAACCTAGTGAGTTACCGACTATCATCAAATTTGCAAACCAGAGTTGCAAAAACCCCGCAAAAAAACAAGTGACGTGTTGTACGTACTACTCTTTCTTAACCTTACGACATCCGTCTAAAATATAATGGAGCAGGTCAATAAAGTTCTTAACTGTACGAGAGCTTCTCACCTTGAAGTAGCTTAATTATAAAAATACTTTGGAGCCAAATAGAAAGGAAAAACGCGTGAAAATTCACTTTTTTAAAAATTTGCGCAAAACAGCTATTTGTTCTATTTCATATCTGTAAACGGCGTAAATTTACACTGGTTACGCAGTACATCTTCTTTTATTCTATTTATATGTTATCTGTTTCTTTTTAGTCAATTTATTTAGAGGCTAAGCCAACCGAAAAATTACATAAAAACTTGAACTGCGACAAAAAAATACAAATGAAATAAATTCTACAAAGACCAATTTTATCTCTCAAGCACGTGTAAAAGGAGTAGGTATACATACAATCACAACGATATAAAAGACTTTGAGAACCTACACTACCTATTTTATAAAGTGTCCATAACAAATCCACAAATTGTCATGCAAATATATACTCTAACGCTAACCAAATAGAAATAGAATACCCCGGACGAACGTCATTCACAAAGAGTTCTTGTACTTCTCTTCAAATCAATCTCAAAGAACGAAATCTCATCCCACGAAACTTTACCACTTTCACATTTTCTTTACCTCATCAGTTTTACGACTGCACATACCAAAATACAATTTTAAATCAATTTAATGCTTTTATAATAATATAATATAATATAATATAATATAATATAATATAATATAATATAATATAATATAATATAATATAATATAATATAATATAATATAATATAATATAATATAATATAATATAATATAATATAATATAATATAATATAATATAATATAATATAATATAATATAATATAATATAATATAATATAATATAATATAATATAATATAATATAATATAATATAATATAATATAATATAATATAATATAATATAATATAATATAATATTATAAGCATAAAATTAATATACAGTATAGTAGCCCTTGAAAAAAATATTTTGATCATGTCTTGGATAATAATTTGAATTCAATGTAGGTGACATTTTAAGACACAGCATATAGTGAATAAAATAGAATTGAATCGTTGCGATTTGTATGAGACCTTTACATTATTATGAAATAATAATTATGTATGAATCCGTATTTATATTATACAGGATGTTTGGTAGAGGGACCGACAAACCAAATGAGCGTGTTCGGGGGCCCACTTGGAGAGTACAAGTTGGCCAAAAAAAATCCCCGACACCCCAATTTTTTTTAACCAAATCAGTTAGTTAGCTCTGTTTTGTATCCAATTTTGCTTTGCGTGGCCTGAAGGTGTATTTGAGACCAAATTCAACTAAAAACATCCGGTCTAAAACAGATTTTACAAATGTTATGGTGGTAAATAGGTACAATTTCGGAGAAAAAGGGGAAAATTACAAAAAAAAAAGTTAAACATATTGGGGGGTCGGGGATTTTTTTTGGCCAACTTGTATTCTCCAAGTGGTCCCCCGAACACGCTCATTTGGTTTGTCGGTCCCTCTACCAAACACCCTATATAATATAGTATTGATGACACTTAGGGCATAGGGCCTGCCCTAAGTGTCACTGTAGTTTACATATAAGTTTTTTTAAATCACTTGAAATCCGTCATAATTTTTTTGTTTGTGTAATACCAAAATAATTTTTGCTTATATTCTGCGATTTATTATTTTGGTATACACTCTGCATACACATCTGTATACTACACATACAATATTACCTCCACTTAACTTAGATCACACTCACGCTTTATGTGCAAGTTTTTTTTTTATAGTGACACAATTGCCAGTAAAATATTTATGGGAGAAGCCACTGAATCCTGCCGTGCGATTATCAAAGAGCAAACATCGTTGCATCTTAAACTACATCCGTGAAACAAATGACGAGGTGACAAGAAACGTTGGAAAAGCAACCTTATGTACAAGGGCGATATCTCATAAAGTATTTGACATCGGCGCGCTCGTCGACGAATCATTAGAGAATCGCACGGCTGAAACGCAGCTCACTTTAGCTCGGTAGCAAGGATTAGAATATTTATTCTACCTTTTATATCAATAAGACTACATGTATTTTATATGCTGTATACCAAGAAAATAGGTTACTAATGTATTGATCGAACTCAGTGCGTAATAGGCCTACAGCAACAGGGGCATTCGTGACCGTAGACACAATAAATTTCGATATTGATGACTCTATTCTATGAAATTTCGATGCAGAGTCGAACGCCCGAAATTGTTCAGATCGGATGTCGGAATTGCCCCTCTTTGTATTTAATGGGCGAGCATCACGGTTGCTTTGGCTTTGTGGTACAAGTTGTGAGAATTGGAGATTTTCGATTACAGGGATATTTAATTATTTTAAATGGTATTTAACTAAACCTTTTACGGTTTTCCACTCAAAAACAGAAATGATAAATCGGGTCCATAAGGTGATGATACTGGGAATAGAGTTGTTTACTGTAATAACTAAAAAATCTTAATTATTGCGAGGAATTTTAATTATTTAACTAATGACAGAAGTCTCGAACAAGTGATATCCTGTGTAATATTGATCTGTCAGAATATTGGTAGCATTATAGCACCTCAGTTTCAGAACACATATTTTTTGTGCTAAAATGGTTCTGTTGTTCGGATGAAAATCGAATACGTTTAATTTGTTGAATATAACCGACAGTAGAACATGTATTATTTTATTTATTTATAGGATTATAGAACTAATATTTATCTTGAATTACTATTTGACTACTATCTCACAAGTTGAGAATTGCATCACGATGTTTTCTTCATCGCTAGTTCAAGCTCTAAATGACATTACAACCATCGATCGCTAAATAGGCAGCTAACCCTCTTTCACCATTATCATCAAATTAGCCGTAGGACTTCTACTACGACATACGCCTTTATCAGCTTTTGAAAGGACCGCTTGAAAGTTTCCTACATTCACCATTGTTATAACTTGCGGGACTGTAGAAGATGTACATCACGTGTTGGTGGAGTGTGCCCGGTTGTAAAGTGAACGGCAGGGGGTTGAAAGCACCTACGACCTAAATAGGTATGATGTAGGTAGATACCACAACATTTTGGCTAACCCAGCGTCTGACGCAGCAAAATAATTGTTTCAAATTATCAGTTGCCATAAATAGGTGTTAGATTTAATTTTTAGTGTTAGGTTAAGTATTCATTTAAATTAAATATTGTATTGTTGCTTAGTGTTAGAAAATACGATGGGGCTGACATGTGCTAATTGTACAAAAGCCTCGAAACAAATAAAGATTTAAAAAAAAACATTGTTATGCTACATTAACCAGGGTTCGATCCACTAACTAAATTTGTTCCAACTGCTATCGATATAGTATATATAGATAGTTAACCGTAACTGATTTACACCCATATTCTTATTCTGCTATTGAAAAAACAGTGCAGCTGCAGTTACGTTTCTATTGACGCCAGCGATCGAATTACATTTTATATTATGGTAACTCGATAGATCATGAACACGACGCTGATTCATATTAGTGTTTAATATTTAACTATTATATAGTTGCGTTTACGTTACTTTTACGTGACGTTTAGTTCTAATTCGTCTTCAGAAATAGTAGAATGGCTTTTTGGGTAATATCGAACGGCAACCGGAGACGAACTGCAATCGCAGCGGGGTGGATTGTTGAAAGTTGTGAAGTAGTAGAATTGCCCCCAGATCTGGCTTCCGTCTTCTTTATGGTTGAACAGTGGTATCACAGCTTTATACTAGCTATAGTAATATCTCTGTAAAAAGACTGACCTATTTTTTAAATTTTAGATTACATTCTCTTACATTTTATACCACACGTCAGTTGCTGATACTTCCACTTAAGGGCATGTAGTCACGCGACTTGGTGTGTCCAGGTGTCTTTGAACTGGTCGAACTCATTGGATTGTCGGTGTCAGGGTTACGGAATAAGTACCTACACCTGTAAAGCGTGTTAATATAATGGTCTGTAAAAAAGTTGTTAATTCACTGTCACTTAACCATAAAAAACCTTAAAAAATCTAAATCTTTATATTCTTGCAATGTAATTACGTTACTCTTGATTTTTGTAATTACTGATGTTTTAATAACTATCTTAGCGTCAGACTGTCCTCGTTCCGAGGTAGATTCTTAATATAATAGCTTAAGAGGATTGCATAGCTAGTACTTTCCATGCTAAAATAGAAAACTCTTTTCTACCTCTTAACATTGTCCGATTTCAGTGATTTTTTTTTCATGGAATCATGGCATTTTTTACTATGCCCGTACGTTTTGATTTTTTCAGTATTTCAAGTACTATAAATTTCCTTTTTTAGAACTTAAAAAAACTGAAAAATTCAAAACGTATGGGCATAGTAAACAATGTCATGATTCCATGGAAAAAAAACACTGAAATCGGACAATGTTAAGAGGTAGAAAAGAGTTTTCTCTTTTAGCATGGAAAGTACTAGCTATGCAATCCTCTTAAATGGTGCCCAGGTGCGATGTCAGAAGTTACTGTTGCTCTTAAATGCGACCCTGGTGCAAGGTCGTCATTCTTAATATTGTTTCTAATGTGATTGTTGAAATCCTTTCTGTACGCATAAAAAAGTAAAATAGAGTTAGTACCTTATTTTTCAACTAGACACCGCTGATCGTCGTTAAAATAAAACATGAAAGTGCTTGTCGCATAGAAATAGACAATATCCGAGTGAATCGTCGATTACGTGTGTTTCAGTAGGTAAGCAAAATCAATCTTTCGCAAATTTCGCTCTCGTAAATTCTCGTTTAATTTCGGGTTATTTGAGTATTTTGTACGTAAGTTGTGTGGACCAAGCCTGGGTCAAAATCATTAACAGTGATTATTAAAGAGGTGATCATCACTGTCCATGTTCCGAAGTCGATAGAAATTGGATTGTGTCCCGTGTGGAGTGCCCGAGTGAGGATCTGGTAAAAATAACTATTGCTAGTAATGCGACTATCACATGGGCAGATATTCGCTGATTTCTCATTACGTGAACTTTAATAAGTTTATTTACATGCATGCGGTACTTTTGTAGTTGCAGTCCCTACTCGGTTATTGTGTCTAAACGTCGTCACGTACTACTCGTGCCTAACGTCAGTATGGTTCCCTATAAGTTAAGTTTTGGAAGTAAACAAAGTAAAAAATACTTAAGTTCACGTTGTATTTAATGAGTACAGAAAAATCTGACAATGTAACAAAATTATTATGAAAAAAGCATCGTTTTAAGGCTTTTTTCTACCGACTTCCGAAAAAGGAGGAGATACTCAATTCTACTCTATTTTTTTTTAATATTTGTTACCTCATAACTTTCGACTGGTTGAACCGATTCTCAAAATTCTTTTTTTATTTCAAAGCTGATGCTTCCCGTGTGTTCCTATTTAATCATAATTTTAATAATTATAATTTTATCAAACTCGGTCCAGTAGCTACACTCTAAAAACTGATTTTTACCAAAGTAATAGAATGGAAGTCGATATTTTGGTGTATATTGTTTTTCAAATCGAACTTGTTATTTCAGAACAAATACTAGTAAAATTACATCGCTAAGGTCAAATCGCAGATATAATATGTACTATCTGTTGCCTGCGACGTCGTCTGCGCAGGATTAGTTTTGCGAGTGGCTTATTATCTTTTCCATGGCCATATCTATCTTTATACCAAAATGTCATAAAATATTTATTTGAGTAAATTTAGGTACTTAATAAATCAATCAGTATAACACTAATAAAAAATTCAGTACTTACGTACATACAAATATAAAATTAATTAGCATGGAAATAACAAGGTTGTTGGTAAACAAGGGTGATGAAATGTAATGACAGTTTTTTTCTGTGTTATATTTCATCACCCTTGACTGTCGCCGAGCACGGCTAGTGTTTTGAAATGTCAAAATGATGGCGTGCTTTTGACTAAGCAATCTGAAATTGCAAAAAGAAACTGACACAAACTTTGACAGAACTGTCATCATTACGATCTTTAAGTAGGCCGAGAGAAAGTATTCTATGTGTTAATCCAGCGCCTCATCTAGGTACCTATGGAGGTTTGGTATGGACCAAATTTCGTCTAAATTGGCCCCACCGTTTGATCGTGAAAGAGTAACAAAAAACCACACATCCAAACATCCATACTAATAAACTTTAACGTTTATAATATTAGTAGGATTCCTTGGCAATCTCTTCGAAGTTGCTTACTTTAGTATGTGTGTACTCCATTATAATGCCTACGTTTTAGGTCAAGAGCTGCTAGTATTGGTTTCTAAGAATAATAAATACATTGGAAATAATAATTGCTCAAATAAAATGATATTTAAGTATCTGCATAATTATATGGTTCTGTTTAGGTATCGTATAAGTCTATGTGATTATTTCTATAATGTATCTAATAGACCAATTATATTAATTATTTATTTATATAACTGAGAATGTTGTCTTCTTTTGTATCTGTTTAAAAAAAACCGTGCGCATGAGCATTCTTTTCGCAATATTTATATTTCACAGATATTTTTTTATGTAGGTAAATTTTTGTAAAATTTGTTTGATGTTCCATGAAATCATCTAATTTTTTTTATAATGTTAATACTTCCTCTACCGTGATAATTAAAACATTTTTTTTTTATGAATCAAACTGACGTAAATTAACGTCTCCGGTAAGAGAAGGGCGAAGAGACTGGCACGACGTGAGTGTACCGGAAGGTAAATATCAAACCCTTCCATGGTAGTCATAGTACCACCCAGAGCTTAGCTTTACTGAAGTGTTGACACTACACTGCGCTCGTCACCTCGGACAAACAAACAAATCTTTCCTCTGTATATAATATTATTAGTGTAGATATAAAAATCAAAGTAGAATACAATTAGTAGCTTATTTTTCGACTAGATGGCGCTGAACGTCAACAGCTATAAAGCTGCGGTTATTGGACATGTGACTATGCGTAGTGCGGTGGATACGACTACCGAAGACTAACTTAAAGAAGCATAGAAAGGTGTCTGTTGTACAAACTGCAAGCACGAACGGACGAAAACGGAAACGTTTCTTGCTTAAGCCCATCACACACGATGAAGATACTATAAAATATATATTATCTTAGAACAGATTCGGACAAATCACTCACCATATAATTCGACGAGCAACCACACACGGTTAATATACCATAATATTTTACCTTAGAGTAGCTTAAGATGCTGATATTCAAAATATAACGATAATGAAGACATCTTAAGATAGTGTCCGATACTGATCTTAAGATCATATACAGGTTGTTGACAAAACCGTTGCAGTTAAATGGACGTCTGGTCTTCAGTTACTGAACTAATTTATATTTTCACAACAAAAACTAATAAAGCTTCACATTATCTTACGCACCTATTTTGTTTCGAACCTGTAGACATAATCTTTGTAAATTAAAATGAAACTAACGTCTGACTTACGCGACAAGTTGGTCAAACAAAGGAAATCATCGATAAAGAGAGACTTTCTATTTACTAACCGAGCTAGCGGTATGACAAAGTTATCTTATTAGCACTTTAAAAAAAATTCTATGGGCTTAACATAATAGGTTTTTTTAGATTGTAGGTACTACGTATATAGAACAATCAAATTAGGAAACTACTAAATCGATGTTAGTATACTTGATGAAATTAGGCTATGTTATAATATGTGTCTTGCTGCATCCGCAACTTCGTTTGCGTAGCCCTTTAATTAATGCTTTCAGTAGGTACCCATTAAAATTTGTCCAGCCTTTTCAGAAATTACCCGGATTAAAGAGACAGACAGACAAACAATTAAAAAAAACTGGTAGGTATCGTGCAAATAACCACATGAATGTAAGAAAAAGCTGTTTTTTTTTCTGAAAGATCTTTGTAAAGTTTAAATTTACCACGGTGTTTCCTGTGTTTTATGTGATCTTATATCCAGATTCTTCGTTTTTTACTTTTAGCTAATATGAGGGTTATATCAAATTCACAGTTCCAATCATGATCTGAGGAACTATCCAACAGATCTAGCAACAAAATACGCTGCATCGCAAAATCAAGAATATGAACACTCGAGAGATCGAGACGTGCGGCTCCCGAGATGGATTCCGATAGAATGTACGCTTGCGGTATATTATAGTATCTGCGCCGTGTGTGGTGGGTTAAGTTAACATAACTTATACATTCGACGCTATAACATATATTATCTTAGTCGTGTGTGATGGGCTTTAGGAGCTAGAAAAGTTTCTGCGACGGTTTTTCAGCTCACCTCAGATCAACTTCTATTTTGTCAGAGGCTACTACATACTATGCAATTTTCAATTTTTCCATCACTTCAACATGTAATAGTAGAGGTTTATTTTGAGAAAACGTTTGTCACATATACTATTGTTATTTTTGGCATTTGCACTTCGTTCCAAATCCGTTGAACTGAGTCTGATAAATGTTAAAAAAATCTGGGTCGACAGTCTTATTTGCGGATGATTTGTAGGGAAAAATACGTTACTTTATTGTAGTCGTTATTAAATTAATCAATTGAAATTTTGTCCATATAACTATTATTTTAATAAAATTATTACTTAATTCTTTTATCGCCGTTTCTAGGTTTTTTGTGTACCTAATTAAATGTGTGACCCTAGAATGAAATCCAAAGAATTATGAACTTAGAGGTAGGTAACAAGAAAATAACCCAAAGAGTTATGAAGCTTAGAGTTAGGTACCATCATTAACTTCTATAAATAATCAAATTCTGTTCGTTGGTAAGCGCATTACATGAGAATTGCTATTATGATCCGATCAGACTTTTTGTTTAATGGACGTTATTGTCCGAATGAGGTATGTAGGCAGAAAAAAATAGAAATGTTGCCCGGAAATGCGTTTTGTTTTCGGGCAGCACATTCAACAATTGTCAGTTTAGCTAGTTAATATACGAGCAGGTGCAATAAGAACTTGCATATCGAAATGCGTTATTACACCTATTACAACCTGCCTGTCGCAAAATGCAGAATGTCAAATAAGACACATTATTATTTACTTAAATTTTTATATCAGTTAATAAGGAATATATAACATTAATTCCTATTTCATGTTTTTTGATTGAAGATTGAAAAATAAAATGCTCAAAACATACGTTACTTATAATAGACGTTTAAAGAAATACGATTAACGATAGTGATATTATAATGATTGTCGTGTTGTCTCTATCAGGTTCGAACCAAAATAATGATCAGTAATTAATCCACAATGTTAATTAATGCGCTTAATACAATATTAAATCCTTTTCTTGGGCACTGTACGTAATCCAAGGACAGATTAAATAATATCGATTACCACTATAGACTTTAAAATATTACTATTTACCGGCAAAACACTCACTAATATTCACTAATATTTGTCAAACTCACGAGAATTTCAATACAAAAACTTATTAACACATGGCAGTGAGAAGTCAAAGCAGAGTGGTACCAATGGTATCACCTATTAATCTATAAGTGGCATCCTCTGCTTATAACAGATGCATTTCTTCACAAGTGACGATCTGTACTACGCCCGTAGCCCTGAGGCATTAAGTAGTTAGGCCTCATGTGCCTGTGATTTCTCAGGCAACCATACCTTCAAACCAACTCACAGTATTATACTGCTTCACGCTACTAAAGGGTACGGTAACAGTACTACGTAGGACGAACTACGAAAGAGTTCTACTGCTTTCGCGATCATAAAGCAATAAGCTTTTTAATATTATACGCCTTGTAGAAATGCGATAGCAACACGCGATGGTGCAAAGCGAAACCTTTTTAGTGTCAGGTGTTCTGCAGTAATTTCTATAAATTCGCTTCAGAAAGAATACCTAATGACAAAAAATTACGTTTCCTCTCTAACTAGGTTTGCGTTCACAGCTTTGCCCGTACTTTTTGGATAGCATTTTTGTCACAAAAGTTGTTTCTGGATTCAATCTATCAATACCTAGCTATAATATGTTTGCGATCGTAGCTTTGGCCCTTTCTTCGATACAGGCATTGTTTTGAGTTCCAAACTGTAGCTTCATTAAAAATATCAAATAACTTACTTCATTTAGCATAAATATTATATACATTTCTCAAGATAAGAGTCTTCAACCAATGTGTGTTACCAGTGATGACTTATGGCACTGAAACGTGGTCTCTTACTATGGGCCTCATAAGTAAGCTCAAAGTAGCACAACGAACTATGGAGAGGGCTATGCTCGGAGTTTCCCTACGTGATCGAATCAGAAATGAGGAGATTCGCAGAAGAACGAAAGTCATAGACATAGCCCAGAAGATTAGCCAGTTGAAGTGGCAGTGGGCAGGACACATAGCACGAAGAACAGATGGCTGATGGGGCCGAAAGGTTCTGGAGAGACCACGGACCGGCAAGCGCTGCGTAAGTCGTCCATCGACACGGTGGACAGACGACCTGATAAAGGTCGCAGGCCGCTTTCAACCGGTCCTTTTGGAAAATCTTGGGGGAGGCATATGTTCAGCAGTGGACGTCCTGTGGCTGAGATGATGATGTTGATGAATATATACAAATTTCTGGCCGTGACTTCCCCTGCGTGGAAATAAAGTTCCCATTGAAGCCATTAATGTTTGGGTTTTATTAATGTTCCTTGGTATACATTATCGCAATATTAAATGTTATTAAATCCGTCCAATTTTATCAGCTTGAAAAAGTACCTAACAAATGAAAACACAAACTCAGGTTAAACGTATAAACCAGGGGTTCCCAAACTTATTTTGTCTACTGCCCACTTTGAGAGTATTTTGTTAGCGCCCCCTTTTTTGCACCTACTTTAAAACCACTATAATTTCAAATTAAATTAATTATTGTGAGCTATATTAGCGGAGAGTTTAACATTAACTTGAAACGAGACTTTTACTAAAATCCGCAAGAGGTAACTTGAGACCTGAGCACAGAATGTAATTCAGAACGGCCAACGAGTATTATTATTGAAACAGAACTTTATAGTATCTATCAGACGGAGTATATTTTCTATGTAATAAGTTTGTTGATATCAGGTTCCAATTTACTCAAAAACACTAAGCCCCCATTTTTTTATGGGTCTCTTACTGCCCCGCTGCAGTGCCCACAGGGGGGCGTTATCGCCCACTTTGGGAAAGGCTAAGATAATCAAATCAATATAGCCAGTCTGCCCAGACAATTCCGCGTGGTTCAGTTAATATTATCTACTTAGGTAAGTACCTAGAGCATGATCTCCGAAACAAAGTTTTGTACACCAAAATTAATCAACCTCAGGAAAGTTTTGGAGGTCCGAAGCTTGTTTGCCATAATTTCATCCCAATTTGTCAATACAAGATTATTTTGCTAAATCATCATTTTATTCATGCTGTCGCGTTTTAGAACAGGTTCTGTGCAATAAGTATATTTTTTAATAAATCTACGTTTGATAAACCTCTTCTTTTTTCTGCCCTTATCCCACGCTAAGTGGGGTCGGCACTACATGTATTTTCCTCCTTATGTCGTGTTCCTCGTCATCTCATCACTCACACCTTTCGCATACGTACCTACATATCATTATTCACGCAGTTCATCCATACATTTTTCATACATACATTTAAAATAATAATAATAAGCAATAATAATATGGGACAACATCCACACAAAGGTCTTCAGGTCCGAAACTAGGCAGAGCCTGTACTATGGTAACCTGAAGTCTGATGACTGGTATGTACATACCTATACTCATATACATATTATACACACCCAGATACAGCTCAAACAGACATGTTCATGCAAACAAATGTTTAACCTGTCCGGGGATCGAACCCGGGACCAGCGGCTCAGAAGGCAGGGGTGCTACTAACTGCGCCAACCGGCCTGTCAGTTTGATAAACCTAAACTTATAAAGGTTATACTTCTTTATAATTCGACGGCATCGTTGGCCTAGTTAGTAGTGACCATGTCTTCGAAATGCCTTCAAAGTGCCTTCGAAGTGTCCAGTTTCGATCCCTGACCGGGCAAATGTTTGTGTGACTCGCAAAAATAATTGTTCTCGGGGCATGGATGTTTGAGGTGTGTGTGTGTGTGTGTGTGTGTGTGTGTGTGTTTGTGTGTGTTCATGCCTCACTCGACACAGGGATTCTTATATTGTATAGGGTGTGTGGATGTTATAACGTTATTATGATGCCAATTTACATTACGCCCTCGTAATAACTTTATAATAAAATAACTAGCTGCGCCCTGCGGTTTCAACCGCGTGGTGATGATGATGAAGTATTTTGGATGCTGGAACTCAATTCTTAGAGTTCTGGAAGGCGAAATGCTGTTAGCCTCCACCGGCATTTAGAGCGTTACCGGATCTAAAGGAAGACTAATTTTATGAGTATAATAGATGGGCTTAGATTGAATCTTAGGTGGCGCCACTATCTTTGCAACGTCAACTCATAACAGTCAGTAAAAGTAGTGTAAGTAAAAACTTTCGTAAGTATTCGAAATTTTTAATATTGATCTTGATCGTATAATGTAAATCCGTTATTGGATTAAAGTTTAAGATTTAAGAAATATTGTTTACCACCCCGAGCTTAGGACAAAACTCCAGTCCTAAGTTTTTTCACAAAATAAGTAATAGTAGATTATTGCGTAGCAGTGCACTGCTCGTCACCCCGAAACATTTTGAAAACCTAGTAATTTCACTTGCTATAAGTAGTTAAAAATAAGAGACAGCTAAATACATTTACGTATATTATGTTGATCTGTATGATCTAAACTTAAATCTAAGTTGAAAATTATGTTTATTTTCTTGTTGACCTGTAACAATATTGTTATCAATAAAGTACTATGACTATGACTATGATAGTGATATCTTGTACTGAAATTAAGTTGTATTTTCCCCCCTCTTAAGATTCCTACCTTCTCACGGAGTAAAATTGTGAAAGCATCGCTTGTTTGACGTGGGTTGTCACTTGCGACAGTTCGTAACAGTTTTAGGGCTGTGAACTCTTTTAATTAAAACTTGGGATAAATTGATGATATAACACAAAGTTTTGGGATTTGTATGAACAGCGGAATAATTAATGGTGTTGGTCAACATTTGCATTAACGATCATATAATTTACTTTCATCACATTTTAAATATAAAAATCAATTGCTGACTATAAGTCTTATTAAAACTCAGAAACGGCGTGCCCGATATCAATATTTATTTTTTGTTTTGTTCGCTCTAACTCTTATACATGAATGTTTTAGTTATTAAAAAAATATAATCATCTTCAATCACTACGCAGGAAAAACCGCGGGCGCAGATAGTATTGAATAAATATTCTTTAAGCCTATTACTCCCGGCATTCATTAGGAGACATGTCTAGAGACTTAAATTGAGACTTGTCTCTAGAAATGTCTCAAAGAGTCCCCCGACTCTCCGCCAGTGATCCCACTAAGGAGGAGGGAGTGGGCGTGCGAACTGCCTCTTCCGTTCCCTCGTTCGTCTGGGCCGAAGCGGGTCAGGTCGAACATCATTCTCCCTGGCCCCCTCCACGGCCTCCTTCTGCGCCATCACCGCTTCGCAGAAAGTGGCCACTGCGTACCACGATCTCTATGCCGAGCATAGAGCTTACCACGCTCGGCAGGGAGAGATTTCCACTTATTGTCGCTGAACGTGAGTGCCTTTGGGGACCCCATGCAGCACACACCACCAGCATGTGGTACGCCGTATCCTCCAGTGCTCCACATTCGTGGCAGGCTGGGGTCGCCTCCCATCTTGCGATTTGGTGCACGTACTTTCCGAAACATTCGTGTCTGGATAACACCTGCAACAATCGGAATGTCAACGACCCAAAAGTCCGCTTTACCAAGTTTTGGAGGACCGGACGGACGGCCTCCATTGTCCACTGCCCAGGGACCGGTGGAAGGTCATCTTCCCACCGCCGCAACAGAGTGGCTCGCACCAAACACAAAAACCAAAAAACCTGTTGTTCAAGAACCACATTCCCATAGTGATGTCTCAGAAAGAGGTTGCCACTGTCACCCACAGA
Source organism: Selenia dentaria (assembly GCA_917880725.1). Lineage (NCBI taxonomy): Eukaryota > Metazoa > Arthropoda > Insecta > Lepidoptera > Geometridae > Selenia > Selenia dentaria. The sequence continues at coordinate 6,151,489 of OU862882.1, read as the reverse complement.
CATCCACAATACAAGAGGTCTCGAGGATGCGTTGCCAGCCTTTGAGCCTCTTGACGTAATCAGAAAGATTATTTTGTTCTGAAGTCTAGGATGTGATGTGTTACTGTGCTTCCCGCGACACAGGGTCTCCTAGTTATGGGAGTCAAAAAAATGTTAGCAAACATGTCCTCAAACACGTCCACATGCAAGACTTTTGGCCATATCTCTGGCCTTTGATGAAAAGATATGGTATGACCTTACTAAGGGACCACCCTTTGACTAAGGGAAGAGAAATGACAAATTGATATGATGCAATAAACTTTATACCTATATAAATGTAATATATTGAGAATACATTACATACAATATATACAGATACATAAAATTGAAGTGTCTATTTGTAATTCTAATTTCACAGCTTTTCACTTAATGTATATGAAAGTATATACGTACTTACATAAAAAAACTATTTTTAAAAATTTTGTCCGTCTGTTTGTTCCGGCTTATCACTGAAATGGCTGGACTGATTTTTACGGAGCTTTCACCGACAGATAGGTAATGTTATAAGGAGTAATTAAGGATACTTTTATTTCATCATTCATCAGGCGCAGCTAGTCTATTATAAATGCAGAAATATGTGGTGCTGATGATTGCTCAGTCCTCTTTCAGTACAAAATTAGTCAAATATAAAAGCTGGACTTTTTAATGTATGTAAATTATTATCTGGAATTCCAGGTGGGCTTTTTATCGCGGAAAAATGATTTATGCGAAAGTAATTTACCGCAACTGTGATTGTGCATAATTCGTTGACGGAATGGCCCGGCAACGCTCCGAACGCCTAAATAAGGATTCAATTGTAACAACAGTAATTTGCAACAGAGTCGGATGACATTGGACACTTACGTAGCTCAGCATTAACCATAAGCATATGTATATATATACAGAATAGTAAAACACCTCCTGGGTGTGCTATTCGGGGTATCAACATTACTTTTTGTCTAGACAAATATTCATCAGTCATAATTCGCGCGGGAGGAGTATTGGGCGTAACTAGTCAAGAAGAATAATTTTAAACCATGTCAATCAAGTCTCGAGAACGTAGATATTTTCTAAATTTCGACGCCATATTTCATGTTAGTCGAAACAAACGCAAGGACAAAATAAGTAAGAACACTTCACATAAAACTTACTTTATAAGGGCATATATCCTACATGCTTAAACAATGCAATTCATGTTGGAACTAATTTATCTTTATTGAAACCATCATTTTACTTCACCAATATCATAGCAGCTGAGTTTATTTATAAAGATGTGGTACAGGGACGCTTCAAAATTTTTCATCTAAATGTTTTGGATTTGGTATTCCTACCAATAGACAAGACGATCGAGTAATTCGTATGATTATAAGCGGTACTTTTGCCTGTCAATATAATTAATATTATTGGCTTTAACCTGTGAACCTATTTCTGGCTGTACCCACTATGTGCTTCCGAATCATCAATTTTGAAGTTTAACTTAATCAGTAACTTTCATTTCCAAAGAGCCTTTTAAAACTAAACAATGGTACTGCCGTGCGATTCTCTAAGAGCAATAATCGTTGCATCTTTGACAACATCCGTGAAACAAATGACGAGTTGACAAGAAACGTTGGAAAAGCTACTTATGTATAAAGGCATAGTCAGTCATAAAGTATTTAACGGTGTAAGTAAGACAACGGTGAGCTGAATAATTAGAGAATCGCACGGCTGCTGAGAGTAATCTTGCCCTGCATTGGTACCCATAAAGATTCCACCTGATGCGAAAGCATTTTTGGAGTTATTCACACTTAACTATGTCCATTTAAGAGAGATAAATTACGCATCCTCAGACTTTTAAGACTTTAAACTAGTGCTTTTATAACCACATCCGTGAAGTAGCATCACTCGATCAAGTAACAATAAATTATGTTGGTTATACGAAACTGGAGAATTTCCCATCTATGGTCAATGGTCACTCTGATGGATGACCGACCGTTAGTCATTGGTGACCGTTATCGATGGTCATAAAGTCGAATGGTCAGGAAGTATATAACGTAGGAATAGGTATATATTGTAGATTCTAATGATGTCTGATGAAGAATGATGACTTAAACAATCGTAACACCAAAAGCCAGGGAACAAAACTTAATCCGCCTTATTTTAAAACATGGACTAAGATAGTATTGAGTTTAAACCAAGAATTACCTGTATAAAATTTGGTTACACCATGGTTTATAAAATATATGATCAATGCATCGATCTATATACCGATGATATACACTTAGGCTGTGCTTTATCCTGATTTTTTTCTTTAGGACAGTATTTATCCTCACGTGGTGAGTCGTGACCCGCAAAGTAACACGTCATATTGCCATATATTTAACATAACACCGACGCTAAGTAACATAGTTTGCTATTGTTTTTCAGTCGGTCTGTGGGAGGTTCCGGAGACCCAGTTCCTCCCTCCTTTCCTCTCTCCTTCTCCCCACCTTTCCTCCCTCTACCCTCACCCCTTCTATTCTTTTTAAAGGTCGGCAGCGGCTTGACAACGCCCTTGGTGTTGCAAACGTCTAAAGGCGACGGTGACCACTCTCCATCAGGTGGGCCACCTGCCTGTCTTACCTACTTTTGGCAATAAAAAAAATTATAGGATCTTTTTGTCTGAAAAGAATGTGGGATATAGTAAAGTGAGTAACTGTTCAATTAACAAGTGATTTAAAGCTGTGGAGTGCAGTTAAAATGGCTGAATATGCTATCGAACAAATCTCTCTACGCATACATTCATTTGGATATGGGCTTCGATTGACTCAACGGTAGAGTTCGCAATCAATCGATTGTCAGTCGTTCTCCAATTGTAACGTCAGCAAAAATCACTTAGGCTGGCGTTTTCAACCCTATATTGCATATCGTGTTGCTATTACTGTATATTTTTCATAAAATATTTTTTTATATTAGACGTTGGTAAATCTCGTCGGTATGGGATGAAAATTTCAACCATAATATTTTTTTCATCTGACCGTTTATGATTAAACCCAATAAATTCGCATATTTTTAAAACAATAGGTAGGTATACGTTTATTTCTATATTCGTTATAAAAAGTACAGTAAATGATTAAACCCACAGACAATTATATGTACTACAATTAAACTTATTTTTGTTTTTTTTTTCCTTTGAAGCTAATAATACAAAATCGGATGGGCCGGGAAAATCCTAACAATGGCTATCGTCGATTTGGAACAATTTTCCTATTTTGTGTTGCCGTTAAGTGAAATAATCATAATAATTAATAATAATACTGATAATAATGGTGCACGTTTGTAGGCAAAGTAAAAACAAATCAAGATACGTGGTTTATGTTTTAGTACTAAAATGTGACTTGGGGCTGTTACTTAATGAAAATTGTATTTATGTGACAGGCGACACGATTCCGATTAATTCAACAAAAATCTCTCTTGATTCAATTTCAAGTATTAACATAAATGCTAATACGTATTACTACTTATCCTTCCTACCGACTCAAGTCGAGGATAGGCAAACGTACAAACTTACGAGTCCATTTTAAAGTTAAGTTATACATAATCACTTGGTAATTATTTTTCTTGACATCTCTTTCATCTTGTTTCAGGGTGAAAAGGACAACAGCAAGAACTGCATACTCTCGTGCGAGAAACGGAAAGCAGACGACACTGACATAAACAAGGATTTGAAAAAGGTAAATTATAGCATTCACTCAATATTTAATATATGTCTTAAGGGATCTTATGTAAGTTAGTATGTGTCTGTAATCCTAGTGCAATTGCTAAAATTGCACGATCCTCGTAGGTTGTAGCGGTATTAGATGCGTTCCTATAAGCGAACAGATTCATTTAAGAAAGGTACTTTGAAAATTTACCAAAAATAAACTAGTGTCTCTGTAAGCTGTAGACCTCGCGAGTATGTCTCTGCATAGTATAAACTGAATCATCGCACACCTTAAAACACAACCCTTAAAACTTAAAAGCAGAAAATTCCTAAAAACTGAATACACAAAAAAAAATTATAACGATGAGTTTTATGCAAATTGTACGGAGATATTTAAGAAAATATTTCAGTTTTACTGATACAGTTTATTTTTATTCAAAGCTTCATCCTGCGTGCTGTTGTCTATTATTTTTTAATAATGCCTTTGAAATTTCCCTGCATTTTGTACATTTCCGAAATTCCCTCCACACTGGGGGCAAACGCATATATGGAATGTCAGATCACAGTAACAACCCCTCCAGGTTTGGCACTCGTCCTCTAACAAACAATCTGAAATATAAAGAATATCTGGAAAATATGTTTTTATGTGGTCTATTTTATAAAAGCCCTTTGAGTATATTTGCGGATTCAATGGTACACACGGCAGTAACGATTCTCGTTACTAGAACGTGACTTATACAATAATGACACATCTCTACAGTCTACTTATTTATGTGACTATGACTTGGTTCTGACTACTTGAATATAAATCTCACTTGATGCAACTTTATGTATTAACTATTTAACTTGAGGAATAATGGCAAATGTACAAACGTACGAGTCCATTGATAAAGTAAAAAAGTGTACAAACATCAAATAACGAGTTAGCGCCATTATAAATTTCACTTGAAGCCGTTTCAATGTGAATCGTAAGTCATACTAACTCACTCTCGTGTTTACTATTTGTTGTGAAATTAAGTGACGACACTAGCAAGCCGTGTGCCTAATGGTAAGCACTGCGCTTGCCCATGACAGTTGCAGTGCCAGCCAGTGCTTAGAACTGTAGTTTTGCGTTACACTGCGCTGGTCATTGGTTTTTGACTCTCTTTCGTTCAGTAACTCCATTTGCTACAGTGCTTCACACCCTAACACAGTAACGCTTGCGCACCATCACAGAGCTGGCACTGCGGTGGTACTGAGCAAGACGGCATTTTGCACACGAGGGCTACCACACATCGGTTTTCTTCGCCTTTTACGGTTTTATCTTAATCTATCTTATCTCTAATCGTTAATATCTTATATATACTACTAATAATGTAATTTTACTTACGTTTATCTGCATAAGCGCTGTACGCGACAAACGCGATAATCACGAAAAATAAGATCAACTTCATGATGATTTCTCTCAGAAGATACTTGAATGTATAATATTTATTCCAATAATTAAACCATTATATACACATTTCCAAGGACAATTTCACATGATTCTAGTCCAATTTGCTTATGATTAAATATAATGTTAACAATTACAATATTAATATATTTACTTATAATAAAAGAGTAGAGGCCAAAAAGCCTGTACTCGGAAGTAAGATGAAGGATGTTGGAAGAAAGAGAAAAATAAAAAATGTGGGTCAGAAGACGTAAGATTACCAACTTAACAAAAAAATGAAGGTTTTGAAAAATTACTGTCTGTCAGTCTGTATGTTCACGCATAACTTAAAAACTACCGCATATCAATAAGCATAAGCATAACATTACTTAAAATATCAAGTATAAACTTTTTATCTTGATACGTCACACAATTCCAAGATGGCAGCTTGATCTCTCTATGATATAAGGTGTCATATAAAACCGGGGTCCCGATGGACTGGTCGGCTCGCATGAACCTCTATGGTACGGCTAAAACCGTAATCATTAAGAATGTAACATCTGTTTTAATATTTGCAAATTTACCCATTAAAGGTGTGCCTTAAAGTTCAGAACTTATTTTAAGGAAAAAATATATCTGGTGCAATTCTCTCAAAACTTGGTTATTTTTACCAAGTTTTGAGTGTAATGCACCTTTAACGAAAATAATACAATACATATTTACAATCACAATATAACAAATCATCACGTGTAATATCCTAGAAGGTAAGCAGCGGTGTTTTAAACACCTGCGTTTAGCTGGATTTATTTTTGATCCCATCCCGTAGCCTATTGTTCTTTACGGGACTGTTCCAGACTCTGGACTGCTATTGAGAGTTTCTTTGTCAGAAAATCCCAATACCTTTCTAACTCGAGGATTGAACCCAGCAGGGCTATTATGTATCTCAGTTGCTAACAAATGTTGATTGAAATAGAAAAAAATGGCCGCTCTATGTCACTTTTGTCAGCTCCAGTCATCAACTTACTAACATTTTTGTTTACTGGAGTTACCAAAAGTGACATAGTGCGGCCATTTTTCCAGATTTCAATCAACATTTGTTAGCAACTGAGATACATAATAGCCCTACTGGACCCCGAGATTCCAAAACCCAAAACGGCGCTTCCACCACTAAACCAAGACTAAGCGAGCGAAGCCGCTGGCGGGTCAGCTAGTATATCCCATAAAGTCGATCGAATCGGACTGTAAATTGTTTTTAAATCGATTACACTAATGCCTTATATATCTGCGAAATAAACGAAACCATTAAAATGTAGTAATAGTAGTGGTAGGACTTTTGCTGAGCTTGAGGATGTACCACACTTTTGCCAGTTGTTCAACGGTAAAGCAGTAGTGTGCAAATATTACTGTGTTTCGTTAAAGGGCAACGCAGGGCAAGAGATTTAACATGGCAATGCGCTCGTCATCCTCCAATAAAACCCTGCATATAGTAATCCACATGCAGGGTTTTCAAATCATACGGCCTTATTATAAATAGTGGGCTAAAGAAAGTCCCGAGTTTAAACCGTAGTTTAAGCAAATTTAATATAAGTAATACTCTTAATCCCGTCTGTCCCCGCATCCGTCGACGTTCATTGACGTCAAAATCTTGGTCTATTCCACTATGCTCACCTGGTGATATCACCTGCGTAATCATAGGCGACTGTTTAGTGCCCTTTGATCAACCATGAGAGTAGTCACCTAGGTGATCATGGTGGACTCTATTCCAATTATCAATTCAGCATCCTTAAATCATCTGTGAAGGCCCATTACTTTCTAAGCCTTTCTTTATAGATTGGTAAAAATACATATATTTGTAATAAGAAAAATACAATTTTAGTAATTTATATTTTACTCATCTCGAAATTTCAAGAGATTTTAATTAGGGAACTGTAATTTGAGTATTCCAAGAAGAATAAAATACAATTTGAATAGCTTTTCCGACATAATGCGCCATAAATACAAAAGTAGTATTTGCTGATGTGCTTGCCACATCAACGTATAGTGTTACAATTTTCAAAAATGCTGTATTTTTGCTTAATTTTAACGTGCCGTCTCCGCCATGCAATACAGTAATTCTTTATTGCATATAACTAAACATACACAAAAATAAATATCAAATAAATATAAGCTTAATTTAGGGGAGTACAATGCGGTTTAATCGCATATAACGATTTCTTCCAGACAACCTTTGGATAGAGAGTAACTTAAGAAGCGGTAGACGGAGATGCACAATATTGTGTTGTTTTTAACTCTATACAATCTTATTTAAATTCTAATACATACATACTTTAAACAATATTCTAATAAATTGATAATATATACATTCTAAATCAAGGATAAAAATAATGACCAAAACCAGTGATATATAATTGACAGATAGTGATTCTTAAACATATTTTTGAACAAGTCCAATTTTAGTAGTAAAAAGTATCGCAACCTCTTTCAAAGTGAAGCAAAAAAGTTTTCCAAAGTGAAGCAGCAAAAGCAAAGAGATTTTGACTAGTTTCAGCTATTTGCGGCACCCAGGAAAATTGTCGGTCTTTAATAATAGCTACCTAAAATCCTGCAAGTGTCGCTAATTTTAATTACTTGTCCGTCAAAATCATTCCATACCATAGGAATTACTCCAATCAGAAATCCATTCGAGATCATAGTTAACATTTTCAATCGACGCATTTTATTACAAAATATTAGGTGTTAAAGCATGAAATTGCCATTTCGTACAAAAAAAATTAAACATTTTTATTTGTAGGATAAAATATATTTATTTAATCAGAATATTTTTTTCTTCCTTCCTTCCTTCCTGCCTTCTAATCGGAAGATCATTTAAACCTTTATTGTAGAACTCTGGGGACCTGGACTCCACAAACTGTGTGAAGGCATTTTGTACCTCACTGGGAAGAATTATTTTCCGTGCTCCAAATTGCTAAAATCGCAAAACGAATGGTAGTCGGGTAGGGCTAGATTTGGCGAGTATGGAAGATGACGGATTGTTTCTAACTGCAGGTCTTGTGATGTTAAAACTGATTGACAAGTAGTTTGAAGTCTTGCGTTATAATGGAGGTGAAGACTGATTGGCCTGAAGGCCTCTTTTGTTACGAGCCTGAAGGCCTCTTTTGTTACGAGTTGCACCATCAATATTCGGAGTTCTGCACAGTAGACATCTGCTGTTATTGCCTGACTGGATCGAAGGAAGCTATAGTGAATTACATCATGAACTATTATTAATTAATTATATTTAATATCTGGTAATTTATATAGAGACCTTATAAACGGTCGAGTATGTGAAATCCTAGTGCAAATGCTAACAAACGCACGGCCCTCTTAGGTTGAAGCGGTATTAGGTGCGTTTCTAAAAGCGGATCGAATAATTTAAGAATCTACTTTGAATTCAGTTACTAAAAGTACAAATACTAGTGGCTCTGTGAGCTGTAGACTTCGGGAGTATGTCTTTGCATAGCATAAACTGAATACATATTCACCGCGCACATTAAAACAAAATCCTTAAAAATTGAAAGCGAAAAATTTCCAAAAACTAAATAGAGACAAAAAACTATGTAATTATCAAACCTGCTCACATAGTTTTAGGATAATCGGTTGAGCAATTACCTATGTAGGAGGACAGACGGACATCCGAATATACGAAAGCATTTTGACCGAAGCTATTGCAGAGCAGAGACGAGAGAGAATGTGTGAAATGTACTAGATCTAGGTAGGCCCTTGTGCAAGATGCCGTCTTGTTTGGCGCTTGGCTCTACCGCAATGCCAGAAAGACTGCTGTGAAGCTGTGCACAAGCATTACTATGGTGATTTGTGAAGGGCACTGTAGCAAGTAAAATTACTAGGCGATAGAAAATCAAAAACCAAATGTCTCTGGCTGCCTAGCGCAGTGCATTGTACAGTTCGTCCTAAAACTGATTGGCATATAAAATATTTCTAATTGTAGTAGTATTATGTTAACGATACGTTTTATGCGAACTGTACAAAGATAATTAAACAAACATTTATTATTATTGACACAGTTTATTTTTATTCAAGGTTTAATCCTATTAATTTTTACTGTTGCCTCTGAAATTTCACCGCATTATTTGCAATCAGGTTCTGGGGGCAGACGCATATATGGAATATCTGATCACAATAACAACCCCTCCAGGTTTCACACTCGTCGTCCATCAAACAATCTGAAAATGTAAAAGAAAACCCGTATAATATGATTAAGGTGGTCTATTTAGTAAAAGCCCTTTGAGCATATTTCCCCATTCAGTGGTACACGGCAGTAACGAATATTCTACTATTGAAGCAGTAGGGCACAAGCATTACTGTTTTTAGAAGTCTATGTTGCAAGTAAAATGAGATCCAGTTGATGTTTTCGGTCTACCATCATAGAGCGCATCGTCTCTACCTGACAAATAAGTCTATAAGAGCGAGGGTTTTTAACCCTTTATGTCCCACGACTGCATATGACCATTGTAGTGCCTTACAGAGCTCAAAATTTAATTTCCTTGTTCGTTATGCCAAGATAATTATTTTATAATCACATCTATACGAATAGCGCTAGAGTGTTCGTCGTAAACAGGAAATAAAATAGTTTTTAATCCTTAGGGACTAAAAGTAATTTGAGTTTGGAATGTGGATATTGTAAGTAAATGCTTCAATCCAGTTCGTATGATAATCGCCAACTCATATTCGAATTTAAAGAAAATGTTAATTTTGTTAATGTAAGTCAGTGCTAAGCGAGACGTCATCGACGCGGGCGTCACGAACACTCCTTAAAAATACCACCATACCACCGAATGTGGTCGAAACTATAGTCGTACCTATCCGATAAATATTACGTGAGTAATCCCGAAGTAAAATGAAAAAAAAACCACGTTAGTTTTTATCACAAAATTAATGTATATAAATAAGTAAATGTGCTATTCGTATTAATAAGTTGCACTTACTTATTTTCTGATGTGTGATAAAAATTAGACTTTCCACCTCGGGAACAACATTATTTTGATTAACTAAATTCAAAGTATTTAAAAAACACTTTCGCCTAAAAAATAGTTGTTTGCTGCCTAGGTGCCCTTCAAACTCTTACATAGTTGTTGCGCACATGTGCATGGTGGCAGATTATCTCCGGTGGTGCCGACCAAGACGGCTTGTTGCAGAACTAACCAATCACTAGTTCTCGGGGTAACGAGTGCAGTGCAGTGCTACGCATATATTTACAGGCATAAGTTGTGTGCCAGCGTATAGCGCTTATACAAAACATATAATTTAATAATCGTGTCATAAATATTTCTGTAAGCACGTTTATAGTGGAATTGAGATTCATTCCCATTGAAAAGTATACAAAAGATGGTTGATGATTTGTTTAATTTTCCAAAATGTTTCGTTTCCTCGAGTTTTAACGTGTAATGGTAGATTATTAACCGTACGCCTAATGGTAAGCACTGCGCTTGCCCATGGCAGTTGCAGAGTGCCAGTCAGTGCTTATAACTGTAGTTTTGCGTTACCCAGCGCTCGTCACCCCGAGACATATTGGTATTTGACTCTCTTTCGCCCAGTAACTCCATTTGTTAGTGACCTTCACACCCCAACACAGTAACGATGCGTACTATAGTTTTACCGCAGAACTTCTGGGATTGTGGTGGTACCGAGCAAGACAGCTTTTTGCACACGATGGCTACCACACATCGGGTTTCCTCGGTTACGTTTCGCATCCCGAATATTCTAGTATAATCATTAAATTGTTATAATAATTACTACTAATAATGCAATTTTACTTACGTTTATTTGCATAAGCGCTGTACGCGACAAACGCGATAATTACGAAAAACAGAACAAACTTCATGATGATTTCTCTTAGAAGTTACTTGAATGTATAATATTTTCTGCAAGAAATAAACCCTTATATACATATTTCCAAGGACAATTTCACGTGATTCTAACCCAATTCATGACTTTATGATTAAAATATGTTAACAATTACAATATGTCCAATAAAGTCGATCGAATCGAACTGTAAAATTGTTTCTCAAATCGATTACACTAATGTACCTCGTGCCTTATATTTCGTAGAAATATAAGTAACCATCAAAATGTAGAGTTCGCCTGGGGAAGTACCACACCGTTACCAGTTGTTCAACGGTGAAGCAGTAGTGTGCAAACATTGTATTTCGTTGAAGGGCAATGTTAAGCGACATAACAGGGAAGGAGATTTAATATCTGACTATGACGAGCGCAGTACATTGCCATCAGGGTTTTTAACTCATACCGCCTTATTATAAAACGTTAGCTTAAGATAGTTCCGAGTTTAATCAAGGTTTAGACAAAATTAATTTATGTAATTTCCTTAACCCTTCCATCCGTCGACGTTCATTAACGTCAAAATCTTGTTCTATTCCACTATGCTCACCGGGTGATATCACCTGCGTAATCATAGGCGACTCTTTAGTGCCCTTTGATCACCCGTGAATGTAATCACCTAGGTGATCATAGTAGATACCATTCCAATTATCAATTCAGTATCCTTGATCACATGTGAAGGGCCATTACTTTCTAAGCCTTTTCTTATAGGTTGGTAAAAATTTATTTGTAATAAGAAAATATACACTCTAAATCATTTATATTTAACTGATCTGGAACAATTTCAAGGGATTTCAATTAGGGAACTGTGATTTGAGTGTAATTTCCGACATATGCTCATAGATTAGGTACAATATTAGTATCAAGGCTGATGTTCATTCCACATCACCGTGTAGTGGTATAATTTTCAAAAATGCTATATTTTTCATGTTTCAAATGTGCCGTCTGCGACATACAATACAATAATTATTTTTTGCACATAACCAAACATGCACTGAGTAAATTATCAAATATAATTTTAAATAGGGGCAGTATCTACAATGGGCGGTCTTATCACATATATTTATTTCATCCAGACAAACTTTGGATGGAGAGTAACGTAAGAAGCAGTAGACGGTGGTGTATAATATCGTGTTATTTTAACTCTATTCTATCTTACTTAAAATGCTAATACATAAATACCTATACCTGCGAATATATATTAATATATATGTAATATATATTAATCCATACCAATGCTATAAAGTTTACAGATTCTGTATATATATTCTAAACCATATTTTGAAAATTGCCAACGTTTTCAGCACTTCTGATATCAAGAAGCAATGCATTCCATAGACATACTGCCTGAACTGTGAACGACTTGTCATAGTACTTGGAAGTATGACCAAAGTGTCCGAAGTTGAAGGGAATTAGAGGAACGTAAAGCGAAGTCGTGTGAAAGATGCAAAAATGACAATCGCTCTTTGAGAAAAGAATGAGATGTAGGAATAAAGAGGATACTATAGAGAGTATAGAGAATAAGGAAATGCAAGAAGGATAAATAATAATGAAAGAATAAATAAAATATGAGCATGACGGCGCAGACGAATAGGTAACCACTTCGGCTTTTTATGAAATTCAGATATGTGCTCATATTTCCGTAAGCCAAATACGAAGCTGATACAAAAGTTTTGTAAGTGTTCTCGCTTATTTAGCTTGTCCTGGGTCACGAGTATATGTAGAAATGAAGCTTCAGCGCAATCAAGGATGGGGGGAGTAAAATTTATTGTACAAGTGCAATTTTAGTGGTAATAGGTAAAAAATATCGCAATCTTTTAAGTGATGCACCAGAAGCAAAGATTTTCCGACTAGTGTCTGCTATTTGCGGCACCCAGGAAAATTTTGGGTCTATAATAAACCAATATTCTGGGAAGTGTCGCTAATTTTTGTTACTTGTCCATCAAAGATGAATTGCGGAAGGTGGAACCAATCAATGAGAGAGATCGTTCTAAAACTACCAACGACGACAATTTGTGTTTTCTCTGGATTTACTTTGATACCGTAGGAAGGGGTGATAGCACGCCGCCCTGAGGAACACCTGCAGTCGTATTACACAATGATATTACGTATAACAGAATGACTCATCAATTCGTACACGCTGTCTGCGTCCATACAGATAACTACAAAACCAAGCAAGGCCGTTGGAGATAATATTAAGAGAGCACAGTATACCTAATGCATATATATATATATATATATATATATATATATATATATATAACGATTAAAGTTACAATACCATGGCAATTATAATCGTTTCGAAACCAGATATTTTTTCGGTCATCGTTGTGTTTATTTGGTGCTGATAATTTAATACAAAATTAGGGGTTCAAGTATGATTTTGCCATTTCGTACTGAAAAATATAAACATTTTTGTAGGATAAATATATATATTTAATCCAAGTATTTACCCTCGTTATCTATACATTTCTGCCATCTAATCGGAAGATCATTCAAACGTTTGTGATAGAACTCGGGGGACCTGGACTCCACAAACTGAGTGAAGGCATTTTGTTTAGTTTGTTATGTGCATATTGTGTGTAATTTGTTGTATATTCGCCGCGCGCACATTAAAACAAAATTCTTAAAATTAAAAAGCAGAAAATTTCCAAAAACTTAATAGTCATAAAACCTATGTAATTATTTAACCTGCACACATAATTTACATAATTTCACGAGAATCTGTTGAGAAATGCCACCTGTAGGAGAGCTTCGCTCTTGTTTTGCACTCGCGTTCGCGTGCGTTTCTCACTTTGCGTTGTTCGGTTAATTATAGTATATGTCGTAGGAAAATGAGGATATTAGGAATTTCACGAAATTCCGATAGATGTTGAATATTCTTTTTTATTATGTCTTCTTACTAAAAGAATCTAGTGATGTGACAAAATACCGATTTATCATCAGTGATATGTCGTTTCACTAAACTAAATCTACTGAAATAAAAAATACCTACTGTTGATGAATATAATGATGATATTGATAATTTAACATTTTATTATTTTAGTATAATACTATATATAATAGTATAATATAGTATTCAGTTTTACCGACTAAGGCAAAGTCAAAAAAAATAAATACGATAGGTACGACGACAAGCGAGGCGAGGAGGAGTGTTAGGTTTCTTTTGACCACGACCACTTTTAGCGATGCGCCAGATGGTACAAAGAAGGTTAGCATTAACCTAAATCAGTATACCTAACTTATCTGCAATCCTCACTTCGCTCGTCGTCGCACGTAACTGTTTTAATGTTATTTTGGCGGTTTAACTTACGCGGTAGGTTAGTCGAATATCTCGACCGGTTTCGTGACCACCACTTCACTTCCACTTCGGCCACTTCTTCATGGAGTACTTGCGCACCCAAGCATTCGCGCTACAGTACTAGCGCGAACGCAGCCGGGAAGTAGCCATCAGGCGCATAAAAAAATAGTTCAAATTGTAGTAGTATTCTGTTAACGATACGTTTTATGCGAACTGTACAGACATATTTAAAAAAGAAACATTTTTATTGACACGGTTTATTTTTATCCAAAGTATCCTGTTGTCTATTAAATTTTACTGGTGTCTACGAAATTTAATTGCGTGATTTACATTTGTATCCTGGGGGCAAACGCATATATGGAATGTCTGATCACAGAAACAACCCCTCCAGTGTTTACACTCGTCGTCCATCAAACAATCTGAAAATATAAAAGAAAGCCTGTATAATATTTTTAGATGGTCTATTTAGTAAAAGCCTTTTGAGTATATTTGCCGATTCAGTGGTGCACGGCCGTAACTAATATTGTACTATTGAACTGTCGGGCACAAGAGTTACCGTACTCAGAAATAAGATCCTGTTGATGTTTTAGGTCTACCATCGTCGACCGCGTCATCTCTTCCTGTCAAATAAGCCCCTTGGGGTGTTTTTACACTATTTTTGCACCACAACTGCACATGAAAATTGCAGACTTCAAAGCTAAGTTCCCTTGTTCGTTAAGTTAATTATATGTTTTTTTAGTTGCACCAGTAATTTTATTCGCTATAGTTCCCTTCAAACTCTTGCATAGTAGGTA
Source organism: Selenia dentaria (assembly GCA_917880725.1). Classification (NCBI taxonomy): domain Eukaryota; kingdom Metazoa; phylum Arthropoda; class Insecta; order Lepidoptera; family Geometridae; genus Selenia; species Selenia dentaria. The sequence continues at coordinate 6,136,412 of OU862882.1, read as the reverse complement.
ACGGTTACGGACATTTGCATGGTGCATCCGGTGGTGCCCGATTAAGATTAATCTACGAGTACATCTACAGTAATATTATAAAGAGGAAAGATTTGTTTGTTTGAATTGAATAATCCCCAAATCTACTGGACCGATGAGAAAATTTTTTTCTCCATTAGAATCTCAGATTTTCCCTGACGAACATGGGCTATATAATATTTTCAAAAAAGTTAGTACGTATGAAAACTTCGATAATGTAACCCAAGGTGTAGAAAAAGCACCAGAAAAAGTCCTTGTATCGCATACGCTGCGGAAACTATTGACCATCTAATATTATAGTCTATGCTATTAACAATAAAGCAAAGAAACGTACAAGGTACTACAGTTTTATAGAAGACGTCAATATGTAAAATGAAGTCCATAAAGTCTAACTATTACAGTTATGTTACAATAAATCCTTTTTCTTTTTGAAATATGCAATAGTTACGCCGGTACAAATCAGGGCACAGTATTCGTACCTTGGTATTGATCCTTATCTACCATATAATAAAGAGCTACTATACGTAATATATAAAGTATGTATGTCCATACGCGCGTTTATTGTGAAATTGATTCACCCATTGAAAGTGTACAAAAGATGGCGGGGAACAGGCCCTACCAACCACACAGCTTAGAACTAATACACTTTGGTTGTTCACGCGAAAGCGTGACGTCACCTCAAGGCGCGCGCCCCGCGCCCGCGCGCCCCACCGCCGCTGTCCTGTAGCTGTCATAACTAGAAGCAGGCGGCTGAAGGGCGGCGGAAAGAGTCACCCTTTTAGAGTCGAAGCTGGCGGACGTGTACCGCTGCGCTTCCGCATAGCGACCGCATGGCAACCGCCATTATCAGCACGAGTCACCGCGATTGACTTCGCCGCGAGTGACCTTTAGTGTGTGTTCGGCACGGCCACACACCACCTCCTAAATCAGCCCGTGTTTACGCGTAAACCAGTGCACAAACCATAAGACAATACAAACTATAACTACAAGTGAACAGTTCTTCAGCCCATTCAGCACGACGTCCACAGCAGGACGCCTCCACCTAGGACTCACGGTCACCAGCCCTCATCAGACCCAGAGCCTCTTGACACCCCCCACGGAACCCAGGTACAAATAACTCTTCCCTACCTATTGTATGGTTGCAGGAAACTGCTCAGCCATATTTTACACCCCTTTTCACCGAGCGTATGGTGGCAGATTGCCTCACCAGACCTTTCACTCTCTATCGTCCAGTAATTTTATTTGTTACAGTGCTTCATACCCTAACACAGTAACGCTTGCGTACTATTGTTTCACCGCCGAACTGACACTGCGGTGGTACCGAGCAAGACGGCATTTTGCACAAGAGGGCTACGAGGACAAGAGGGTTTCCTCGGTTACGGCTTGCACCCCGAATATTTTCGTATAATCGATAAATTGTTATAGTTACAAGAATGTAATTTTATTTTACTTACGATTATTTGCATACGCGCTGTACGCGACAAACGCGATAATCACGAAAAATAAGATCAACTTCATGATGATTTCTGTCAAAAGTGAAGTGATTCTCTTGAATGTATAATATTTTCTCGAAGAAATAAACCCTTTTATACATACTTCCAACGACAATTTCACAGGATTCTAGTACAATTTGTGATTAAATATGTTACTGTAAATTGTAAATTGTTTTTTTTTAATCGAATACACTAATGTACCTTGTGTCTTATATTTCTGCGAAATAAGCGGAACCATGAAAATGTAGTAATAGTAGTAGTAGTAGTCTGCAGACTCCTCGACCATACCTTTGACAGTTATTCAACCGTGAAGCAGTAGTGTGCAAACATTATTATGTTTTGTTGAAGGTCACCTGAGAATGACGAGCGCAGTGCATGTCAATGCAGGGTTTTGAACGCATACAGCTAAAGATGACGCCGTGGCGGTGCCGGCTTAGAATAGCACCCCCCCAACTCTACCCGTGGGTGCCGTAGAAGTTGGTTAAGGGATAACAAATCAGAAGCAGCACCTTCCCAGTCAAACACACACAAACTGCGCTCGCCAACCCGCCTGCCAAGCGTGGCGAGTATTGGTAAAAACCCCTCAATGGATTGGACAAAAAGAACCAGGCCCCCAGTCCCCGGCAGCCCCGCTATTCCTGGCTACGGTAGCGGCCACGGTAACGGTGGGGAAAAAGAAGAAAAAGGGAAAATTCACAAAAAAAAGTTATAAAAAGTTGGGGGTCTGGGATTTTTTTTGGCCAACTTGTATTCTCCAAGTGGAACACCGAACACGCTCATTTGGTATGTCGGTACCTCTACCAAACACCCTATATATTAAAGGACATTTATGATTACGCAGGTGATATCACCAGGTGAGCATATTGGAATAGACCAAGATTTTGACGTCAATAAAAGTCGACGGATGCGTTACAAAATTTGCTTAAACCATGGTTTATACTCGGGACTATCTTCAGCCGTATGTGTTCTATACCCTGCATTGCAATGCACTGCACTTGGCATACACAGGTATAAGATGTTAAATATATATAATTCAGTGACAATAATGATCCATCTATGATGTGGCAGACCGTTCATTTTATAATTTTGTTTTAGTAACGTTCCTTAAATTATTTGGCAAAGTTGGTTTTGCTATAATATGCTAATATTTAGTATAATAATCATTATCCGTTTCTAGAAAGGACAGTTTCATACGATACTGTACTTATCAATGGTAGTAAAATACTTGGATCCAAGCAATACTTTATTTTGTTTAAACAATAATTTTCTAATTTTTTTTAATTTTGACGTAGTCTGAACCAGAAGACATAAAGTCTTTGTTAATTGGTGGTATAACAGTTGTTACATCATCTTTGGTTTCACCACATCGTCGACCAAAATAGCTTGCGGGCAAACGCAGATGTGGAAGGTCTTATCACAGTAGCAGCCAGCGTTGGTATCACATTCATCATCCATAAGACAATCTGAAAAAAAAATAACATTGTCATATCATCTGAATTGCACTAACGCCTGCTCAACGGAGACCAAACTTAGCAATTCAGAGACATATTATACATCGGTGTATTTTGACTCGCCGTGTCAGAGGCCTATACCTTGAGGTATCGATTCATTGGCTGTCAATTTAGGCAGCATACCCTCGGGGGTAATGATACCGCTGGAGCTATCATCGCTTCAAATTAAGACTTATATCGCATATATTTACGGGTCATTACACTCGAAACATTTCAATAATTATCATTATACGAACATCGGTGTGATTCTCTCAACAAGAACAAACATCGTTGCATCTTTGACTATATAGGAACAAACAATTTGCACTGTAAGGCCAGTAAAAATAGAATTCAACCTCGCCTGGGCATCAAACCTCCTGGGTATAAAATCACAAAATGTTGACAGATCCGGGTGGAGTTCAATCACCATCTTGTATAAAGTTTTTGGCCGGTATCTCGGAAACTATGCAATTTAGGGGAAAAGCTATTGAGACCATAATTATAGGGCATAAAATTTCGCATCCGTTATTTTCTGTAAACTTTTTGTAAAACTTTGTATTTATGGTTTATGGCTGATTTAATGAACCATCACAAGTATTAATGACAAGGTCGTTTTACCAAAACGTCATTGTCATCAATACAATGACAAATGAAAAACAAAAATATGACAAGGAAGTTTTGGTAAAAACGACCTTGTCAACAAATGCGATATCTCGTATTTGATAATGATGAAGAAGAATCTACAGAATTATCGCACGGCAGTAACCACATACAGTACCTATCAGAGCTCTACGTGCAGATATACGCGTAAGTCTTACTTGAAATCTAACACATAATTAGGTACTTAGACGTACATTATACTGCATACTCACGTTTCGCATAAGCGCCGTAAGCCAAAGCGGCGATGATCACTAATATCAGGAACAGTTTCATGGTGGACCGTTTGGTGTACTTATTTACGAAAACTATATGGGTTCTTTAGAAGTCAATCTTTTTATACCCATTTTCAAAAGGACATTTTTGTGGGTATTATAATAAGCTTATTGTATGCCATTAAAATGTGTCATGCTAAAATAGGTGTAGTTAATTTAATTGGTTTGCAAATATAAATAAACCATTGCATAATATGAGTAACAAAGGCATGTAAATATTACTTTATTAGATATTAGCTGACCCGCCCGCCAGTGGCTTCACTCGCTTGGTCAATGGAATATGGACCCTCGGGTCAGACAGTTATTATGGTTTTCTGATCAAGAATTTCTCAATAGCAGTTTAGAGTCTGGAACAGTGCCCTGTAGATGGCGATATAACATCGCCCCCATTACATGCCAAAAACGTATATGGAGAATCGTAGGTGTTTGAAAACACCTATATCTATCCCTTCGAGGATATATAGGTGTTACGTTTTCTAAATGATATTATTTAAAATTCATATGGATTTCATATGGATATGGATTTTTTATTATTTACGTTAAGGTTTATTTTCAACTTATATAAGTTTGATGTGAATCGACCTAGGTAATATTTTTTCCTTTCATATACATTTCAGAACTATGTAGTTACTTCATTTTTGATTATATCTATACTACCCCAGTTTACTAAGGTAAAGTTACGTGATGCACTATATATTACATTAGCTGGTGCCTGCGACTACGTCTGCGCAGGATTATTATTTCGAGTAGCTTATTATCTTCTCCAAGGTCATATCTATCTTTATATACCAAAATATCATAAAATATGTACATTGTCAAACGCAATTGCTCTAATAGTGCTATTGATTAAATTTAAATACTAAGTATATAAATCTGTAAATATTAATAATAAAAAACAGGACTTACGTACATACAAATATAAAATTAATCACCATGGAAAAAACTGTCATTACATTTCATCATCCTTGACGGTATTTGTGTTACATTTCACCACCCTTGACGGTCGCCGAGGACGTCTGGTGTATCGAGCTGTCAAATTGACTTGGCTTTTGACTAAGCTATCAGAAATTGACACAAACTTTGACAGAACTGTCATCATTATGATCTTGACGTAGGCGGAGATCTTACTATTTTGTCTATGCTGTGCCCAAGCATATTGCGCTTCACCCGCGTGGTGATGGATGATGATGATGATGAAAAGTATCATATGTGTTAATCCAGTGCCTCATCTACTTCCATACCAAATTTCATCAAAATTGCCCCCGCCGTTTGAGCGTGAAAGAGTAACAAAGATCCATACATCCATACTCACAAACTTCCCCGTTTATAATATTAGTAGGATTATTTTCTGGTAAAATACTAGAAAATCGCCTATCACCTATCGTATTGCGCATTAAATTCTAGATTAATGAACTCCAACTATTATAACAGTACTCTAAAACTGACTGTGTAAGCATTAGAACTCATGTGCATGAGTTCATCCAGGGCAGTACTGCGACTATACCATATTCTTCCGTGAAGCAGTAACGTTTGCAATACTGTGTTCTGGGTTGCAGGGTATGAGCGCTGGCGAAACTACTGGCACATGAGACTAATGTCCCAAGGTTAAGTTCGTCACTTGTCACGAAATGCATCTGGAAATATCATATTGGACCTTAGAAAGTTAAAGAAGTCGCCGCTCAGTATCGCTGAGATTGCCTCTACTCAAAACAAAGTTTACTGTTCAACTTTGAACTCTTAAGAAAACTAATATCTGCCCGGACCTTTGACCGCGTGAAATGATGGTATCCTGATCTATCCAGAATTAGCCCAATTTAATTAAATTCAACGATCTGGATTAAAAGTATAACCAATGTATAACCTAGATAAGCTAAGTTCGTTCCAATTTCATGTTCATCCAAATAGAGCCGAAGAAGTAAGAAACACTCATTCACTCTTGCTCGTGAACTTTCGCATTTATAATATTAGTTCGATTATGTGGCGAATTGAGGAAGCTCTTAAGTAAGTCAAATTACGTCAAATAAACGAACATGAACTCTAAAGACTCTAAGAAGCTGGATGGAAGTGGATCGAGCATGACAACTCTCAGGAGCTCTCGGCAGAACGCCGATAACATTCTGACATTGGTGAGAGAAGCAATTACCAAACTTTCATGAAGATAACGGGTCTACGGATCGGAATCTACGGGGAGCGTGACGGAACCCTGTCGATAAGTGGTATTAAAGGCGAAGTAGTACCGAGAAAACTTCAGAACCTCCTTCTGAAGTTTTGCCAATCGTTTTGTCTGCTCAGTGTCATTCAACCGCATCCACGCTGTATATACGTTTATCATACGTGCCGTAAATGGCGCCTACAAAAGTGCAAAACTATCTATAAAGAAAACAATAACTTTATTTCAAACAATAAATGTTTCTGCACACTAGGTGTAGACGCGGTGCTATTTGAGGACGGTTGGTTTTAGGCAGGCAGCCGACCATAAAATTAAACCCAACTCTTTTAGCATGCACATTATGCACAATATGTGTGGTTATCGTAAGACATATCGTACCTTAAAGAGTAGGGACTTATGGATATACACAGCGTCATCGATACGCAAGATAAACAGAGTTGGCGTTAGCACACGGCCTTGCGTTGCGGTACATCAGCATTGTTTTGTAAGTCGAAGCATGCACCGTCGGCAACGACTTTGATCCTCCGATCTGCCAAAAAACTAAGCAATCCGATCGCACACTCTCTTGGGAAGTTCATAGGAAGCAATTAAGAAGCGAAAGAAGCGCTTCATGCCACATCCGTTCAAAAGCTCTTCGCTATATATAAACTAGCAGCCACGCCTGTCTTTCAGATCCCAAAAGCTCCTCCTCTCGTTGCGTAAGGTATACTAGGAAGATCACCAGCGGAGCGACCGCGGTGAAACAGTACCGCTGATCGCTAATCATCTGGTGCTCTTCTGACACTGCAAGAGCTGGTTGTTGATAAGGGATTCCATTATCTTGGGAAACAAAGACGTTATGGGCTATAGTGCAGTAACTGGCCGGATCTGTAGTCATTTGCATGTGCCAGTAGATCTGTTTCGGCATTACTGTTATTATAGGACCTATATGAGCACGCGTAGTATCGCGGATTATCATCGCAATCTACGAGTAGCCAGATGTTAGACGTCTTTCAAGGCTGCTGAACACAGATATTCTCTCTTATGTAGACACACATTAGCCCGCGATAAAAAGAATTGCTCCAGTTTGTCAATTTCATTCGGTTCCAAGAACTCGACCCAATTTATGATTAAACCTGTCAACGATTATAATAATATATTTAATATAATCGATCGGTAAAAACTGTGAAATTTATTTTTAAATCGATTAACTACACTAAATTGCCTCATGATTATATTTATCTTTTATTTAATGAAGCATTTTTTTTTAATTTTTAAACTTTACCTACAGACTCCAGGGTCCGTGCCTTTTTTCAACTTTTGGGATTTTTAAAAACTTACGATAAATTTTTTACATTCTACAAATATACATACATGGGGAACATATTAAACTAACTAACTATTTACTATATTATATACTAAATTTTTTAACTAATACATATAACTAAATTTTATTATTACTATTAAGATTATTCTGAGTTGGTGTAAGCATTCACAGCAGAGAGAGTGTCCGCAAACAGCACCCGTTCACGAGTTGACGCATGTGCCAGCCATCGCCTTCCTCAACCATTTCTGAGGGAAGATGGCGACCCGCCACACACGCCACCGCTTGCCAACACATTTCCGTGAGCATGTCTGCTCTGAATGCCCACACCATCTCTTTGTCAGTTACAGTTTTTATGAGAACTTAACGCTAGTTACATGTTATTGTGAGCCCACATTGCCCACATTGCGCTGAAGCAGGGCCTCCATCACCACGCTGTTTCGATCCCTGATTGCCATCTTCAGGTTGTAGCTATAGATGGTTTGTTCGCTCGCAACCATCGCTTGCCTCACAAACCGTCCGATGGCATCATCGTCGTCATCAGCGTAGTAGACAAAGGTCCTCGTGTGCCGGGAAACCGCGACGACTGCGTGCGGGACGCTCTCGTGCAGCTTCATGTTGCCTTTTGTTTTTATTACCGCGACTGACTCGTACGTCAGTCCCTGCGCCTCGTGAATGGTAAGGGTGCGTGATCCTTCGCCCTTTCCATAGCCCTGGCTGGTCAGGGTCTCCTTTTCCTCCTGAGTGTGGACCAGGAAGAGGGCGTTTGGAAGGAATTTGGGGATTTTCGCTCCTGTGTAACTCTAGAGGCGCAGGGACCTTATACTGGGAGCCAAGGAATATATACCGGAGTATATTTCCCTCAGCGCATACGCAACATCCATTGGGTTCCGGTGCGTGCACAACAACTCCTGGCTGATGTTCGTAACCAGGCTAGGGCGGTTATACCTTAGATCGAACAGGTTCTCCCTGTCTATGTAAGGTAATTGGTTGACGTCTCCGATGAGGACAAGTTCGCTAGCTCCAGACAGCCTAGAAGCCATTACTATGGCCCCAAAATGGTTAATGAGAGCCTCGTCCACCATCAGTCTCTAGCTCTCATTCTTTTTAAAACCATTTACTAAAACCGAGGCCATAGTGCGCACCTTGGTTTTCACCAGGTCTCCGATTCGGTGCGCTAACTTATCTCTCAGGTCTTTTGCTGCCTCTGTAGTTGTTGTTGCGATAACGTCCTTGTCCACATCGAAGTGTCTTACCACCCAAGTTGTTTTTCCGCATCCGGGAACTCCATTGACCCACTGTATTTTGGGTACCTCCCAGTGTTTCCAAAATGTCTTGATCTCAGAGTCTCCCGAAATGGCTTTCGCCATTTTCAAGACTCTGTCATCCAACATTATCTTGGTGCACCGGGCGGTGACAACAATAGGGTCGTGTGGTGGTGTTGCGTATTTTGGCCTACCAGTCCGTTCGGTATCTTCCTCTTCCAAAAACACCAACCCACTTGTCGCGTTGTAGGCAGCCATATACTGACCAGACATTGCCCCCATGATGATCGAGGATGTGTCGTTGTTGTATATGGCTGCTTCAGCCTCTTCGAGTCTCTTCTGCAGCAGTCGAGATTCGATGATGCTGCCCTCGTTTGCTCGCCTGTAGGACTGCAGGATGTTGTTGAATGAAGCATTTAAATATATTCAATTTCAATGTTCAATTTATTCAGTAAATAACAGTATGTAACTTAACAGTTTACATCAAAGGGTTACATAAAGTCATGTATAATCTATAAGTACATATATATATATATATATATATATATATATTATATATACGAGATCCACACACATATATATATATATAAACGACTCCAGCTATTTTCATGAAATTTAGAAGGTTACAGGGGTTTTGGGAGCGATAAATTGACCTACCAATAGGTTTCATTTTTAGAATCTCCTAGAATAATTTATTATTTCAAACTAGACGGCGAAACTGTCGCATCGCAAAATCCTGAATCCTGAACTGTTGAACACATGTTCCGTGACAATCTTGTTGTCACGGAACATGTGTTCAACAGTATTAAGTGAACAGCCGTGCGATTCTATAATGATTCGTGGTTGTGATCGTCGACGAGATCACGGCTCACTGTGTGACGAGCAACACTGCTGAATATACGCCTCCCACATAGAACGCCACTTGGAACGGCTACTCGCTTCCTGCATCTAGCGATTCCCCGCGGTTTTGACGAGGTCGTCGGTCCACCTAGCGGGGGGCCGGCCTACACTACGTCTTCTGGTGCGTTGTCACCACTCGAGAACCTTTCTTCCCCATCGGTTATCTGCCCATTGCCACTTCAACTTGCTGATTTTGAGATCTATGTCGGTGACACTAGTTCTCCTACGGATCTCCCCATTTCGGATCTTATCACGCAGGGAAACCTCAAGCATAGCCCTCTCCATTGCTCGTTGAGTGACTTTGAGCTTGTTAATGAGGGCCACAGTAAGGGATCACGTCTCAGTGCCATAAGTCAACACACACTGCGTGTGTGTTGCCAGAAAAAAACTATAGGTGACAATAAAACTTTCATAACGCAAGTAAGTAATACATATATTATATATTTAATCATTCTACGATATTATTTATTAATTTTTTCCTTTCATGTTGACATTATGAAGACGGTGGTCGAACTATGTTGATTAAACCGGACCTCTGGACCATCCAGCTTGCGGACAAACGCACATGTGGAAGGTCTTGTCGCAGTAACACCCTGACCATGTGGCGCATTCGTCATCCATTATACAATCTGAAAAAAAAATATTTATAAGACCTTAGAAACTTAAGGAAGTCTCCGCGCCGCTCTAAAATAGTAAAACCGGGATTGCCTCTATACTCCAAAACATTGTAATATTATTAAATAATAGCAGCGCCTGTTTCACCCGCGTGGTGATGGATGATGTATAATTATGTAAGTAAACTATAATAATAGACAATATGAGTGAATCCAATGCTTAATCTATCTATCACCTCATCCAAATTTGAATCGCTTTTGCGTGATTGAGGAAAATACATCCGAACATTACACACACACAACATACATTTATATTATTAGTTGGATTTTAACTTAAACTAAAAATATTTATAATACATACAAAAACATATATAATAAGTACAAAAATTGGTTTCGTCCGCGACTTCGACCTCATGTAATTATGACATTGCGATCCCTTAGGAACAAACAACGTTATTCCTTTCTTTTGAGATACTATATTACATAAGAGGAACTCTTATTGTCTGTTTTATTTTCACACTAGCTTCTCTCCGCGGTTTCACCCGCGCGGTGATGGATGATGATGATGAATCTTATATAGCCTTTGTTACTCAGGGTGAATAAAGCTTTCGAATGGTGAAAGAATTTTTAAAATGGGCCCAGTCATTTTTCATCCAATTCGTTACAAACATACATCTTTTCGGTTTCGATTCCCAGATGAAGCAAGTAATTTTTATCAAATCTTTGAATGCAGTATTACTAAGTTTTAATAATAAAATAATGTCTTTTTGCAGTAAAATTTTGCATCTACAATATTCAAGGTACTTTCCCTCCATATGGCATAGCCGTGGGATACCCCGTTTATTACTATATAGGTATTTTGTATGACATTAGCAACGCTACAAGCACGAACCCCTAACCGAAAGCGGTAGCGGAAGCGGTAACCTCTGCTTATAACAGATGCATTTCCTCACAAGTGACGAACTGCATTGCGCCCATCACCCTGAAACATTAAGTTGTTAAATATCAGGCCTATCATTTCACCGGCACCCTTGAAACTAAAACAAAACTGCTTATGTTGTGTTTCAGTTTCATTGTTGATGTTGTGTTTCAGTATCAAGGGTACATTACTGCTTGAGGGTAGAAAATATATGTATAGCGACTTTTCCCCTTACAAAGTCGTTCACAAATAGTTCAACTGCTACTAAAATGATTTCTATTTGAAACTAAACAACAAGCTGATTTACTCACGTCTCGCATAAGTTTCGTACGCCAAAGCGGCGATAATCACTAAAATCAAGTACAGTTTCATGGTGAACTCACACACTGGAAATACGATATTTTCTCTATGGATCAATCAGTCTTTTTATACCCAAATTCAAGGACAATTATAAATATAATTATGGTTTGACCATTGCTTACAATATATTATAATGTCATGCAACAGTGTACAAAATTCAATATAATTGGTTTACAAATCATATTAAACGTTTTATGTTATTATTTAATAGAAACAAAAAATGTATTTATTTAGCTATGGTGCTGTTGGAAAGGTGTTATCGTCAGTGGCACTGAAGTTTATCGCTTCATTCTCGTGTTTGTTAAACTTCATCATCTTCCTGCACTGGGTCTTTTTATACATGCGATAGTACTAATATTTATTTTGTGGTGTAGTTATTGTAGAACTTAGTAGTCATTTCTGATGCAGTCAATGATAAAGGTAACACACGAGAACTAGAATAGCGAATGGCTCTCAAGAACAGATGCCGTAACACAACAGCTAGTCAAGCTGGCACGAGACAATGCCCTATCACAGTCACCTTCACTTTCAACAAGAGTGCTATGGTGTTATCAAAATATAAAGCATGAGTTAAAGAACCCCAAAATACCCAAATATGCTTCGTCAACAGAAACACAGCACAACATCAGCAACAACCAAGTAGGTCAAGCAATACGGAGGGGAGATGCTGACTCTACATTATTACTGGTATACAAAGACCCAAATTTTGTAAATTAAAATAATTATTATTATTATTGTCGATTATACTGTTATTATGTTATTCAAATAAATTAGTATAGTTATAATTTTTTGGGTAAAGTTCCAGTGGAGAACTTAATTCACGCCACTACCCCTTTCCTAGAACGCTCTTTTTTATGTTGATTTGCATAAGCGCCATACACGACAAACGCGATAATCATGAAAATAAGAACAACTTCATGATCTCTTAGAAGTTACTTGAATGTATAATATTTTCTATACGTATTCCAAAGACAATTTCATTCGGTTTCAAGAATATGGTTACGGTTCCAAGAGTCCAACCCATTTTATGAATAAATATGTCAACGATTATAATAATATAATATTTAAAAAAATCAATCGAATCGAACTGTAAAATTTATTTTCAAATCGATTACCTACACCAATTTGCCTCATGGTTATATTTCTTTGTTATTGAATGGAGCATTTGAATATACGTAATTTCAATGTTCATTTTATTCAATAAATTACAGTATGTAACTTAACAGTTTTAAATAAATAAAAGTTTATACCAAAGCGTTACGTAAAAGTAATGTATAATAAATAATAATATAAGCAATCGTTTACACGATATAACAATTCGTATAAGCATGACACTAGGAAACTATGGAAATCAATAAAAAATATATGTCAGCCATCTCTGTAAAGAGCAGTGAACTATTAGACAGTCCTGTTTCGACGTTGAGACACCGCTTCATAACATAATAATATGTAACCGTTCGTTTCAGTTGCACAGCAACTGGCAAATAACAAGCTCTGTGTCACACAAGAAACACTTATAACCTCATACAGGCCCAATCAGCAAGTAATTTCATTATTTTTCCATTCGGCAGACAATTCGAAAGTTTTAATATAATTTGCCAACTTAAGATAGACAACACCCCAGGTACTGACAGATTCACTGATTCCCTCTGTATTAGCTGCACTAACGACAGTCGACATGTGTGTTCCCAGACTGTTGGAATTGCCGCTATTGCGACAATTTTCAAGTGTGGGTCCAAATCTGAGATTTGTTGTTTGAGACTGTAAATTATAGACTGATGGCTCTGCTTAGCGTCGTGTCCAAATTTTTTAAAAGTTGTGATTAATCGGCTAGTATTCTACTTAGATAGACATTGTGTTCTATCGGACAAACAATTTAGTTTTAAACGGGGAAGGTCGACCGAAGATGCAACGTCACTCTTAGTAAAACTGATATCTACACTCATATCTTTTGATACTGTCTCGGTCGGCCTTTTAAGGTTAGATGAAGAGAATGTATTTATCCTCATGGGGGCTTAACACTACAGTATTCGTTTCGAGAATGCTTTGAACTAGAGCAACGTGTACAAGGGGTAGACAAGGGCGCAGCATTGCAGAGGAGAAGCCTAATCGACGATAAACGCGATCGTGACGCGTTGCACGTGCTCGCGGAGTGCCACTTCTAGATCGAAGCACAGGTTTCACACAACTGACACACATTAGGTTAGATTAGCAGTTGAAATGGCAGTGCGCAGGGCACATATCACCCAGAACTGATGGTCGATGTGGCCGGAAGGTTCTGGTGTGGAGACCACGGACCGGTAAGCGCAGTATGTAGGTATCGCTCTGACAGTGTGGACAGACAGATAAGTGTCACAAGGTGGCGATATAAATGCAGACCGCTTCCAACCGATTCTTTTGAAAATGAGAGGCATTTGTTCTGCAGTGGACGTCCTACGGCTATATATTTTTGTAAATACTTATCAACTCAAGTAAAATGCGAAGCAGAGCAAAGAAACACTTTTATTTTATTAATGAATATATATTTAAAACTTTTATGTCAATGGAAATTATTTTATACAAAATTCGTCAATACGGTATTTGTCTTAGACACCTTGCTAACTAATTATGTTTAAACAAAACAAGCTAGGAAGATTCAGGAAGTAAAAATGAAATTTCTATCTTGCACATCGATAGCATGATGAAAGGTAATACTTACTGACTCTTTCTTTCTCATTCTTTAGTAAATGCAAATCGTTATCTATAATATATAAAAGGATAGCCTCCACCATCATCACTAAACTGCCTCGCCTTTTAAGGAAACTTTTTTAAATCGTGCATTGAACTGATATAATAATGGTGGTAATAAGAGGTGGTAGACGAAATAGAAAAATAAAACAATCTTTACCAAACACAAAATGAAGTAACAAGTCCACATTTCAGAATATTAAGTATGTCTTTGCTGTCTGTACTTCTTCTATCACCTCTGGCATCAAAATGAACGTGTGAAGAGTCAGGAATACATTTCGGCTTAGTCAAGAAAATGAATTAATAATAATACTATCGGATGGGTTGAGAATATGGCTTAGGCTGCGTTGCGATAAATATTTCTAATAGGATGAGGCGTCATAGATGATTACGGAACAACCCAATTCTAAATTGTCTGAACTAGAAAAGAGATAATATTGTATAATTTGATATTATACATTTTAAGAAAGATTTTGGATCAGTTAGACAGCAGTTGGAGGTTCCGCAAGAACAGCGAATAGAAGAGCTAGTGGGGGAGCCTAATATTATAGGCGAGTTCAAGTCCCACAGACTCCGCTGGCTTGGACATCTCGAGAGATTGGGAGAGGATCGAGCGGTTAAGCGCGCTTACTTGGCAATACCGGAATCGCGACGCCCAGTTGACCGGCACAAATACAGATGATACAGAAGTAGCGAAAGACCTTAAGCAACTCAAGATCGATAACTGGAACAAGCTCGCACAGGATCTAGGGAAGTAGCGTCTTTTAGTATCGGAGGCCAAGCCACTTTATGGGTCGCTGCGCCGGCATAAGTAAGTAATTAAGTGATATTATAAATTGCAAAGTTTGGCCTAAATAGGCGTTAGTGCTTTAAATACTACCTAAACGCCTACTCAAAATCTATTTCACTAAACCATTGGGCAAAATGGTACCAACCATTTAGCAAAAAAATCTAGGTGACAGTAAAATGTTTACAATGGTAGTAGGTAATACATATATTTAATCGTTTTACAATAATATTTATTTTTTGATTATCATGTTGACACTATGAATTATCCTACTTCAGTCCCAGACGATGATCAAACTATGCTGATTAAACCACATCTCTGGACCATCCAGCTTGCGGGCACACGCACATGTGGAAGGTCTTGTCGCAGTAGCACCCTGACCATGTGGCGCATTCATCATCCATTAAACAGTCTGGAAAGAAATACATCATATAATAATAATATTAAATTAAATGAGACCCCTGACCGCTGGATTGCCTTAATTGGCCGTCTGGGGGTGGAGACGCAATAGCAAGTAACAAAAAGCTCCAATGGTGGAATTGTTAAAGGGCATAACACCGGTAGTAGCGCTCTAGTGAAACCGCAGCACACCTCTCGACACTCTTTAGCTATCCACACCAACGTTGCCCTTTTTGTCACCATTGATGGTGGCTCTCATAGGGGCCCGTTTAGTGGGTGGCAAGTCACCACCTGCCAAAATATTTTAATATGAGACTGAACTTGGCAGGTGCCGTGGTCTCGTCCATAGCCCACTATCGCCCTTATCACTTATAAGTTCACATCAATAGCCATACCATTTTACCCATTTTTGTAATAGTTATAAGTACCATGTTACCCTTCATCCAACATATTTTCTGGTTTTTTTATACTCTTTTGTATTTTTATACCAAACAGTCCTCTATGTGTTGGCTACAGCCCCACTTATTCCTTTGTAAAGGACCGGATGAAATCCGTGAACATAATAAAATCAATGAATAAATAATAATAATTCATTAATGCAGACACTAGATCCATAGATTGCAATGCACTATTAAAATTATAAAGACATTTACAAGTCAAAAATATCAATGCCTCATTTATCTCCCTAACAAATTTCATCCAACTCCGTTGAACCGCTTTGACGTGATTGAGGAAAATACTTTTATACATACAAACATCCATTTATAATACTCGTACTAGTAAGATTTGAATTCTTATGAAAACTAGTTTCTGCCCGTGACTTCCACCGCGTGTAATTATTCGCGATCCTTCAGGAACAACCCAGATTCAATCAAATTTAATTAAATCTGGGTTGTTCGTAAAGGATCGCGCTAACATAATTGTAAGCACTTCCAGTTGTTCCCAGTAAGTTCGCTGCAGTGCCATTAACACAGTGCAATTCTAACTTTGAGGAAGACTATCTAGCACTGCAGTGGTACTTACGAAGACGGACCCTTGCAGGAGTCCTAACACCAAGTGTGTCACCTGATTAGCAGGACCCGGGGACCACGTTTCAAGGGAATTGTATAAGCATACTCTTTCACGAACGCGAGTCACTCAAACCGCAAGAAATTAAAAAAGTAGTACTACTAGAGAAAAGTAGTAGACATTAGCAACGGTACAAGCACGAAGCCCTAACCGAAAGCGGTACCGGAAGCGGTAACCTCTGCTTTTAACAGATGCATTTCATCACAAGTGACGAATTGCGCTGCTCCCATCATAGCCCATGAGACATACAGTGGTTAAATCTCAGGTGCCTCTAATTTCACCGGCACCCTTGAATCCGAAACACATTATTGCGTACTGCGCTTGAGTGTAGAAATATGTATCTATAGCGGCAGTTCCCTTTACAAAGTCGTTAAAAATAGTTCTGCTGCTACTAAAATGATTTCTATTTGAAACTAAACAACAAGCTGATTTACTCACGTCTCGCATAAGTTTCGTACGCCAAAGCGGCGATGATCACTAAAATCAAGAACAGTTTCATGGTGGACCTTTACACACACACACTGGAATACTGTATTTGCACAAAGGCTCAGCCTTTTATATTAATCTTCAAGGACCATAATACAGATCCCAATTATTTGACCATTGTTTGCAATTTAAGATAATGTCAGTGTATATAATTCAATATAATTGGTTTACAAATCATATTAAACGTAAACATTTTATGTTATTAGGTAATAGAAACAGAATATGTTATTTATTTAGTTATGGTGCTGTTGGAAAGTAAATAATATATTCGTTAGTGGCGCTGAAATTTATCGCTCCATACTCGTGTTTGTTAAGCTTCATCGTCTTCCTGCACTGGGCCTTATTTTTTACACGTGATAGTGTCAGGCTACTGTTGTTGATAGTAATTCCTGATATAGTCATCATCATCATCATCATCTCAGCCGTAGGACGTCCACTGCTGAACATAGGCCTCCCCCATGATTTTCCAAAAGGACCGGTTGGAAGCGGCCTGCATCCAACGTCGTCCTGCGACCTTCATCAGGTCGTCTGTCCACCGTGTCGGTGGACGACCTACGCTGCGCTTGCCGATCCGTGGTCTCCACTCTAGAACCTTTCGGCCCCATCGGCCATCTGTTCTGCGTGCTATGTGCCCTGCCCACTGCTAGTGATATAGTCAAGGATAAAGGTAACACACGAGAATTAGAATAGCGACTGGCTCTCAAAAACTGTTGCCGTAACACACCAGCTAGAATGAGAAAAAAATGCTCTACCACAGTGCCGTGGGTTACATGACAATGTCACCTTCGACGGCATCATCACTGACCATCAAGTGATATAGTAGTCAAACATTAATCTTTCGAAAATACTCAGTATAAATAACAGGATTGTGTTTATGTTCGTGCCTTCAATTCCTCTGTTTATTATTTGTAATAATAATTGAACTCGTACCGCCTTATTATACATCGTGAACTAAAGCTAGTTCCGATTTCAGACCTTGGTTTAAGGGCATTTTGTATATAAAATTGGCTTAAGTCATGGTTTAAACTCGAGACTATCTTTAAAAAGAACCGTCGTGTCGTTACGATGAAATATCATACATTCATAACGTTTCATTCACGCCCGTTTCCCGGAGGGGTAGGCAGAGATCACAGATTTCCGCTTGCTACGATTCCGGCATATCTTTTGCTTCAATCACTCGCATGACCTTATTTCTACATAATCGTCGGTCTCGTACTCTTGACCTCGCCGTTCTTCAGAACATCTCCGATTTGATCGGAATACGTTCGACGAGGTCTTCTTCTTTCATTCACTCCATCCACGATCGCCTTGTACATTTGTTTCGTCAGTCTTCTCTCATACATCCTTTCTACATGCCCAAACCATCTAAGCTTTCCTTTCTCAACTCTAGTCACTGCATCTTCATTTACTCCACACCGCTCTCTTATAACGCTGATTCATTCAAATTCACACATATTTCTCAAAGCTCTCATCTCAACTGCATTTATTCTACTTTGGTGACAGATTTCTTAATGGCAGCCCAATTATCTGTCTGTTGCGCAGCTGTCAAGTGTGAATTTAGACTCGATAAAACCATAAAACAGTAAATCAGATCAATTTTATTCAGTTTTTTTTATTTACTAGCATTATAACAATAAATAGGCATGAGCGACCACTTTCTTAGGATTCATATCTTTTTGCACCGACTCTGTCTAAAATACTAATTACAAAAAAATTTCATATCGATTACACAGCTACACAGCTTTCATGTACTCTGTTTAATATATGTAACCAACTGTGACCCGCGGTGACACGATGATGAATGATGATGATGATGATAATGATGATGAACATTGTCGTTGGATTACCTTATGCTTATATGTAATTAGCGTTGTAAATTATTCTTAAATATTATACAAATTCAACAAAATGATGATTTTTGCGTTAATAAATAACCCTTATAGAAGTGTATAAATAGCTACGAGTAAATTATATAGTTCGGTTGCTCATGACCAGTTACATATACCAGTTTTTCATAACGCTTTCATCCAAGGTCATTACTAGAATGTACTAACCAAATTCGAAAAAATAAAGATTACGCTCTGGTTAATAACAAATTGCTAAAAAGAGTATTTTCTGTTTTCATATCATTTTGTATTCGCTCATAACTTAGTTCATAACCTGCTGCAAAACATACCTATATTATTTGCTGTTTCCTAACCAGTTACTAAACCAGGTATTTTCAAATTCCATAACCCTTCATGCACGTTCGTAACTAGAAATTCATAATCAGCTACGAAAAAATAGGTGCTCGCTGTACCATGACCAGCTACACAGTTTTTCCCACTTTCATAACCCTTCATCCACGTCGATAACTAGAATTTCATAACCAGCTACAAAAATACATATTTCGTTTCCTAACCAGTTACTAAAACAGGGTTTTTTCAATTTTCATAATCGTTCTTTCTCGTTTATAACTAAAAATACATAAACAACTAGGAAATTACTTTTCGCTGTTTCATGACTAGTAACTAAAACAGATTTGGTCCCATTTTCACAACCTTTAATCCACGTTAATAACTAGAAAGTCATAACCAACTCCGAAAAAATGATTGTTTCTTGTTTCATAACCACTTAATATACTTATTCTATTATGGGAGAGGATTAATACTTGCACTGACGTCCCGCATGGAGTGTTTTGTGCATAACCCCTTAACAGCTTTTATCGAAACCAACCCTACTTAATGTAGCGAAGGAGAGCTTTGGGTCGCTGGTATAGCATTTATTTATAACCAGTTACTAAAACAGGGGATGTCCTATTTTGATAATTACGAATCGTTACTGTCGCCAGAATAATATACAACGCCCAGCCGTCCATGAATTATTGGAAATTTGATCAATTCCGACCCATGACTCATTTCGGCAGCGGGCTGCGTTAAAAGATCGGTGGCGGATTGAATCGAACTTAGGCTAAAATGACTAATAAAAAACTTACTACGAGCCCGTGGGCTGAACTGGTTGTGGGCTGAGTTGACTATAAAGCGCATTATATTGGAGGTTTGAACTTTTAGTAACTAGAATTTGTTTGCTATCATTTTAAATCTATTCACAGATGCAGTTCCCGGATATGCAATAGCACGATAACTCGTAGTCATAGGAGCAGTCGTTATCTGTATCACACATCGTTTTTGGACCATCTTGCGTTTCTGAAACAAAGATAATTAACCAATAGACTCGCTCTTCCAGGAATTCTTTATTCGTTATTTAAGAAGCTTCTTACTTAGTGAATATGCTGCTTTAGCAACAAAACGTACAAGTCAACCCTTCCTTACAATAAGACCATCCAAGCTTTATAAGACCAAGTTTTATAAGACACGGTTGTCGATTCTGTAGGCATTCTCTAAACTAAAATCACTAACTAATATTAGACATTTATCTTCAATAGTGTAAATATTTTAGACAGATTACTTGGTACTTAACTTGGTGTTTGTTAAACTAACGTAAAAACACCCAACATTTAATAGAATAATCATATTTTTAGAAATGTCATGTAAGTTAATGTAATTGCATTTAGGTTTTAACAGAATAAGGACTATATAATAAAATATTTTTGCTAATTTAGTTAACCTCTACCAATTTTTTGCCAAGTTGAACCATGGCTAGAACCATTTTGGCTTTGTTGGCTATATGATTATGATAGATAGCTATTACACAATCCAATGATCCAGGAATTCCATCGTATAGTGGGCTGCGCTCTTGAGGTGTCGACAGCCTCTATGGAAAACGGTGGTTACAGTGTTAGATATACAAAATATGTACTTATAAACTTAACTAGATGGTAGGACTCTTGTGCAAGAAGCCGTCTTGGTTGGTACCACAGCAGGGCAAGATATTCTACCGCGAAGCAATCATTACTGTGCGACGGACGCTGTAGCAAGTTAAATTACTGGACGAAAGAGACTCAAAAACCAACTTCTAGAAATGACGAGCAGAGTACAGTGCTCTGCGAAACTTCATACACGTACAGTCGCGTGCAATATGTATACATTCATCATCATCATCACCTCAGCCGTAGGACGTCCACTGCTGAACATATGCCTCCCCATAATTTTCTCCAGAAGGACCGGTTGGAAGCGACCATTGCATCCAACGTCGTCCTGCTACCTTTATCAAGTCGTCTGTCCACCGTGACGGAGGACGATCTACGCTGCGCTTGCCGGTCCGTGCGCTCCACTCCAGAACCTTCTGGCCCCATCGGCCATCTGTTCTGCGTGTTATATTCTGCCCACTGCCACTTTAACTGGCTAATCTTCTGGGCTATGTCGGTGACTTTCGTTCTTCTACGGATCTCCTCATTTCTGATTCGATCACGTAGAGAAACCCCGAGCCCTCTCCATGGCTCGTTGTGCGATTTTGAGCTTATTTATGAGGCCCATAGTAAGAGACGACGATTCAGTGCCATAAGTCATCACTGGTAACACACATTGGTCGAAGACTCTTGTCTTGAGGCACTGGGGTATTTTTGACGGTAAGACTACGTAAGACGGAATATAGTTATGTATACATATATATACATAATGTACAATGTATACGTATTTATACACAACTTTAAACGGATTAAATCGCGTATAATTTTATATTATTTTATCCCGACGTTTGGAACACTTTTCAGTGAACATATTCACGGGTAGACTGGATGCAGTTGTCTGTTATAAAGTTATGGAAATCATTGTTTATGTACCGCCCATCATATTTTAATCAAAATGTTCCCCGAGGACGGAACGTCCAGATGAAATAATATAAATTTATACGCCATGTAATCTGATTAAAGTTGTTTAATTTGCAAGTATAAGAATTGAGAAAGCATCAGTTGAATTGAGTACCTCCTCCTTTTTGAAAGTTGGTAGAAAGGATGGGAGGTTATGGCGAGGCCGAAGGCCGAGCCTACTACGCGAACAAAGTCGTGGGCAATTACTAGTATTATATTAATGACATTATTATAGAGTAAAATTATTGTTAATTATTATGAAATTAGATACTGAGATACTTTTGACAATTAAAGAGTGTAAACTTATTGCTGGCTACTGTACACACTTGTTTAGGATAAAGAATTACCTTTTTCATTGCTTTCAGTAAAGTTCTCTTGAGCAGAGCTGTAAACTAAAGCGCAAACAACTATAAGTACCGACAACTTCATATTAAAATGCTGCTAACACGTTCTGGTCAGCGCTGTCCACTTAGTGAACTAAATCCTCATTCGTTAAATCTTCACAATATTTATATTATTCCATTGTTAAACAGTTATTGATACACGCCGCTTGTATGAAGACATTTTATACAGCGTGTAACAAAATGTGTTGTTATACTGAAAGGTGTGCATACGTACCTAGTCAGGATTCATATGGCAAGGTAACAAAATTTTAATCACTTACAAGTTGTTTCATACAAAGTTGAAAAATATTACCAATTATTTTTGGACAGCCCTGTTCGACATGCCTATTCTTGGAATTCGTTGGGTTCAATGCGGGCTGCAATACCCACGCCACGCATTTATTCACCTGCGTCCCCCTACCAGCATGCGCCCTCTGCACTCTACGATGTGGAGGTCATTGCCGTATTTGGCCTAGTTTTTCAAGGATGAACCTGCTTGAGTATTACAAATACTTTGGTTACTCGGAATGTTTACTACTTCCTAGGACGCAGTAGTTAGGTCCCACTTGTTTGCAAGTTTCTGCGTGTGTGGTTTTTGCATTACACCTTTTTGTTACACGCTGTATAATCATAATATTTATAATGTCACAAAATTATTATTGTACATCCGTTTAAGACATCAGTAGCAACAGATAAATGTCTCAAGAATGTCTTAACTTTAACATTACCTACTATTATTTTCTTGCATGCCGAAGGGCTGAATATAGCTGAGAATTTGAACTTTATACGTAACTACGGTCGGCGGTTTCACCTGCGTAGTGATGGGTGATGATGATAATGAACCCAAATATATAGCATATGTTCATCAGGGATAATGAAGGTTCTTAGTTCTAATGGTAAAAGATTTTTTCAAATAGGTCCACTAGTTTCAAAGCCTATTCAATTCAAACAAACAAAACTTTCCTCTATATAATATTATAGATAGATAGAATAGACAACTTCGTTATATAGATAATTTTAGCAGGACACGATTTTGATTTGATTTGATTTGATTTAATTTGATATGTAAGTATATAGGTAGTTGTCGACTTTTTCAGTTGTCAAAAACCCGTAAGCAATTTCCCAGTAATAGTTTCGGAATACGCCGTGAGGGGGCGGAGAAGTTCTCTCCGGGATTGGGATGCGAATCGTAAGAGGCGATGAAACCCGACTTACCAGGTGGTAGGCCTCTTGTGCAAGAGGCCGTCTTGGTTGGTACCACCGCAGTGCCAGATATTCTACCGTGAAGCAATAGTACGCAAGCATTACTGTGTTAGGGTGTGAAGTACACGCAAGTGTAATTTCTGAGCAAGAGACTAAAAAAATCAATGTATCGAGGTGACGGGCGCAGTGCAGTGCCAAGCAAAATTACAGTTCTCACCTCTGGGTGGCATTGCATCTGTCATGGGCAAGCGATTGCGTTTAACATCAGACGCACGACAGCCATCAGAGTGCCCATCTGCTCAAATAATAGCATTATAAAAAAACAATAAGACGGTGCTCACGAGGTCTACTGTTCGCAGAACTACTAGTTTTAAATATTTAGGTAAAGGTTTTCAAAGAAAAATGTAAACTATGCAATTTTTTATTTAACAGACATAATTACAGTTCAAAATAAAAGCATACATAGTTAAGCAAAAATCAGTTGCAATATAACTAACCAAATATGACTCTACCAGACTAAACTACAACTACGCATGACAATTTGATATTCACTGTTTTAAATAAAAACCAAATAGAATCTAACAAATTGTTATTTTTTTCTTACTGGCATCATGCACATAGGCAATAGTGATATTCTAGAGTGTTATTTAAGCCCTGTAGAATACGAATCAACGCCACAGTTAACACACAGTTACTACGACGAACTGGCCGCTCGCCATAGCGACTTGTATAGTCTATTGGTTTCGCTTGGTGATCTTAAGACTCACCAATCAACCCGGCACCGTGTCCTCACCGCCTCTCCATGGAGTTCCAAACATAGAATACGAACGGATAGGGTTAAGGCGATGTTGATACGTTGCAGGGTTGATTAGTGTACGTTAACCCTAAAGTCTTAAGGAGCTTGATGCGCCCTACGCAATACGAAAGAGAATAGTATTATCTTATATAGATGTGAGATTCATGTGGTGTTTTAGTCTTGCACTGAACGTCTGGCGGATCATATTGAGTGGGTTTGTTCTGTTGTTGAATCATCTACGCACACAAACTCTCCCATTACAGGGGGTTCTCACGCAGATTTGGCCTGCTGGGCAATCATAATTGGAATAGCACAGAAAAGCACATACACCAACTGAAACAAGACATTTTTCATATTATAACTTATATATAATTGAATACTCGTAACGGAAGTGTTCAAACTGTTCAACCTATTGGCAAAGAATGCTTCTATCACGGTCATCAGAAGTAATAAGAAGTCAACCTGTTTCACCTATATGTTTTACTCATAATATATATGAAAAACGCATGGATATTCTGCTCGTTATTACCAACATATTTCTAGATAGTGTAACCCTTAGTTAAGTACTTTTACCTAATAATATAATGAACTGCTTATTGGCCTCGAAATGACTTTTCCACATGTAGGTCTAACCGGGCGACACCGAGTTATCCCTCAAATAGGGGCGCTGACGCACCACACCTCGTGTATTCACAATTGCTTATTCCTCAATAGCTCATTGCTTCAACATTAGGGTTAAGAATTAGAATGGCTCTTAGAACCCAGCCTCACCATTTCCCTGTGTAGACACGGACTCCCCATATACATGTATCCTAGCTTAAAATGTGATTTACTCTTGAGAAGCCTAATAAATAAATAAATAAACATTTCAAACTGTAGTTATTTTCAACATTAAACAAATGTACAGTTACTATATAAAACTGTTGTTTTCTTTATTGAACAATTTCAAAAGGTGTTTATGTCCATTTACGCTACAAAGGCGTTTTGGAGATTTCGTACCATTTATTCTCTAATAAATAAGTGTGCACTAAAAGTTTTTTACGAACATGAAAAAACTAATACTGTTACGTTAGCATAGGGTACAACTGATATTAGACAAGGAGACGGTATTTACCTGAAATTTGTAGTTCATAAAGGCATTTCATAAGGTTTTCAAGCTCACGAACTCGAACGGATCTGTGGGCCTAGTACGAATAACTGCGTAAGTGTAACAGTACAAACTGTCATGTATCTAGGACAACTATGTCATAGATAACTCATAGTTTGTACACCGAAGCATGACGCTCACGCTTACGATACGAAGACTTTTTCACATATTCTTTGTGATAAGGCATCAAAATCATCACAATCTAAATCTCCCAAATATGAATAGTTTGTTGCTCTAACACCTAAAGTACTGAAATGATAAGCGA
This sequence comes from Selenia dentaria, assembly GCA_917880725.1. Classification (NCBI taxonomy): domain Eukaryota; kingdom Metazoa; phylum Arthropoda; class Insecta; order Lepidoptera; family Geometridae; genus Selenia; species Selenia dentaria. Next base: position 6,110,940 of record OU862882.1, on the reverse strand, counting down.
TGACTAAGTAGTATTTTAACGTGTGGGCTGGTTCTATATTTTACTTGTAAATGCACTTTGACCAAAATTATAGACATTGAGGAGTAATGCCAACTCACACGTAAATGTAAAATGTAATAGAATAATAATAGGACTGCATCCACACAAAGTCTTCGGGTCCCTAACTAGACAGAGCTTGTACAATGGTAACCCGATGATATAATAATATATAAGGTATTTCTTAATTAGTGCACAATATTGAACGGGGTGACTTGGAATCGATAACTGATCCTGAAAGTAAAAGAAAAAATTACATATTAATTTTATTGTTATGACCCATATTCGCTCCACCGCTACATCGCAGAATAGATAGCAGTAAATACGAGTACGCGAGACATACCTACCCGCTAGAATAGGTACAACGTGCGGACGATGACCCGCCCGGGCCCGCCGTCGTTTAGGCATAGACATCAGCTGCGTAAACAGGTCTATTCTAAGTGGGTGGTATATATTCTAAGTAGGTATGTCTCGCTTAATCACTGTTGTCTATTCTGTGATGCAGTGGCGTAAGTTCAGTCGCGCAATGGTTATTAGCTGCAGAGCAATGGATATGGGTTCATAGTAATAAAAAAAACATGCATTTTTTTCGTTAATTATAATGACCAGTTATCGATTCCAAATTGATTGATGATTCCCATTCGATATTGTGCACTAATTAACAATGACCTTATATACATATATATTATGAACAATTTTTCAACAAAACAAGCGTTTATCGAGGATGTGATGAAAGTAAATTGAGCATACGAAGTGTTATGGCTAGTATCATAATAAGTTGAATTTGATGTCGCCTACCTACCGTTCAGCCGAACATTTATGACTTTATGTATTCTATATAGGTGGAAAGTCACATTTAAAATGAAATAAAAAATAATCGATTGTTAAAACACACACACAAAGGTTGAAAGGACGCTATCTCGACACGAGATGGTTTATCTACGCTAATAGATCGATCCTATCTAGGACTTTTAACCGAATTAAACTCTACTTTACATTTAGAATTTATGGAAAGTTAATTATAAAAATGATAAAGTAATTTACCAAAACAAATTTTATATGTGTAATTAATTAGCGCTCGATAAAACAACTGAAGGTTGAATTGCCATCAATTTTATGTTTTTTTTCACGCGCCGGTATTACTTTATCATTGAATATGGTAAATATTTTGCTCTAATCTATGGAAAAATAGTTAACAATATGTCATATTTAATTATTGACAACAGGGCTTTTTTCCCCAGAGACTGCTAAAGTACTGTGTTCATCCATCTGTATAGGAAGCGTCCATTCTAAATTAAGAAATGAAAAAAGTATTTACTCACCTTGTGGTTTGGCGTAGGCTCCTGTAAAAAGGGCAGCCAACAAAAACATAAAATGGTAAATTAGTTTCATGTTCGAAACCTGTTTTATGCCTTCAATTGTAATGAAAAGTGAACAGTTTTCAATGTCATTGCACGTTTATATAATGCTGGCATGTTTGCAAATGCATGTTTAGAACATAAAGAAACAATAAGATAGCAATTACTGTATTAATTAATGTCTTTCAAGTATAGATAAAGAACAAGCTTCACATTGTTTCAATAACAATAACGCGATAAGGCTGTCTGTTGTTATGTATGCCATAAACCATACCTACTTTTGTTTTATAATAATTATTGCTTTCTGCTTAAAAACCAAAAACTATTAAAATTAACTATTTAGTACCTGCCGTGCGATTCTCTAATGATTCGTCGATGCGCTCGTCGACGAGCTCACCGATGTCAAGTACTTTATGAGATATCGCCCTTGTACATAAGGTTGTATTTCCAACGTTTCTTGTCATCTCTTCATTTGTTTCACGGGTGTTGTCAAAGATGCAACGATGTTTGCTCTTAGAGAATCGCACGGCTGGAGTAACAAATAGGTTTTGGAATGTTTTTTCCCTATTTGACAGTTTTGATTAAACTCCTTATCAGACAAATTGTAATTTTTTTAGTACTTAGCTGCACTGAAATGAACATCATAAAACTTTGGCGTCCTTAATTAATGTCAGCATAATGTACAACTTTTTATGTAAATTTGCACGAATGTTGAAATTAACCGGTAACAATCGAACAAACATTTAGGTAATATGAATTTTCTTATTTAACTTCTCAATTAAAAAAAATATATATTTAGGATTTTTAACACTAAGCCATTGGTATAATACCTATGAGTTTTTATAAAAAAAAAACACTTTTGGATTAGGCTGGGCATGTACTATGGTACCTCGATACTTATATATACAATTAGACACAGGTCAAACAGACATGTTCATGCACACAAATGGTTTACCTGTCCGGGAATCGAGCCCGGGTCCATTCCCTCAGAAAGCAGGTTGCTACCAACTGTGCCAACCTGTCAGCTTACATTTATAAAACTATATATTATATAACTATATATAAAAAAATATATATTACATACTGTTATATGTATTTATATATTATATTATATATTAAGTACCTTCTGAGAAAACTTTGTATGTACTTATTGAATGGCTCTGTAAACAATCACCGAATAATTTTACAATAAAGAGCTCAGAGGTATATGAAACCCGAAGGAGTTTCGCTTATTGTTTTCCGATCGGAAAAGTTGGTTTTGTTAGTATTTTAGATTTTCATACGGAACTTTCCGTCGTAACACCAAAATATTGGCAATTTGTTGTTTGGCAAATGGTTTTAATAATTGCTAAGACTTTAATTATTTCTGAAAATGATTCAATCTTATATTTTACTAGCTGCGCCCTTTTTAAGTAGACACAATATAAAGGCATCGACTGAAAAAGAACAAGTTTGTCTATACCTACACATATAGAGGTAATATATTCGCTAACGTAAAATATTATTTTTGTTCCAGGCAAAATTAGAAACAAAAGCTTTGAAAGCGAAAAGGCCCGGCTTCACAGATGACAGGTACAACGAGACGTCGTACTACATGGAAAATGGTAAGTTACCAAAACTATAATATCTAAGATCAAAAATATATATAAATATAGCAATTTACTGCTCGAACAAGTACAATTTGAAAAATTTGATACCGACTTCCATTTTATTCAGTTATAGGAGTGTAACTCAAAAACTACTGGACCGAATATGATGAAATTAAAATGACACACGGAAAGCACCAGCTTTCAAACAAAAAAAGAATTTTGAGAATCGGTTCACCCAGCCGAAAGTTATGAGGTAACAAACATAAAAAAGCAGTCAAATTGAGTACCTCCTCCTTTTTGGGAGCCGGTAGAAAATGTCCTTAGCAGGTCGGTGTACATATTGTTAAACTAAGTTTTTTTATTCATGTTCAGCCACAAGAAGTTCCATAAGACCAATGGACTTATTACATCACGCTAATATTATAAAGGCGAGAGTTTGTGAGTGTGTTTGTATGTTTGTTACACGTTCACGCTCCAGCGACCGGACTTATTTTGATGAAATTAAGGCGCTGGCTTATGAAGGCGCTGTATACGCATAGGATACTCATCATCATCGATCACCACGCGGGTGTAACCGCAGGGCGCAGATAATCTATCTATATAAAAAAGTATCCCTTTTTTTCCTGGTCACGCTATAACTTAAGAACAGCTTTAACGATTTTGCTATTTCTTTTTTTTTGTTGTGTTAATTATTACCAGGAGAAGGTTCTTATGAAGAAAAATCAAGAAAAGATGGGAGGTTATGGCGAGGCAGAAGGCCGAGCCATTACGCGGATGGAGTCGCGGGCAGTCGCTAGTCTATACATATATAAAAATTATCCCCTATTTCTTCTGGTCACGCTATAACTTAAGAACGGATGGAACAATCTCGCCAATAATTTTTTTGTTGTGTCAATTACTGTCAAGAGAAGGTTCTTATGAAAGGAAAACCAAGAAAAGTTTGAGGTTATGGCGAGGCCGTAGGTCGAGCCTACTACGCGAGCAAAGTCGCGGGCAGTCGCTAGTTATGTATTTAACTGACGGATAAATTATACCTTATTGATTCTTATTACCCAATGATTGTGTCTGTCCAGCCGTGCGATTCTGTAATGATTCGTCGAAGAGCTCGTCGACGAGCTTACAGCCGTGCGATTCTCTAAGAGCAAACATCGTTGCATCTTTGACAACAACCGTGAAACAAATGACGAGATGACAAGAAACGTTGGAAAAACAACCTTTTGTACGAACGATATCTCATAAAGTATTTGACATCAGCTGTGCGATTCTCTAATAATTCGTCGATACGCTCACCGATGTCAAATACTGACATCGACATAAGAGAATCGCACGGCTGATCATATCCACATTTTGAGTCCTTTTAAAGCTCAGCCATGTTAAGGCTCGCTAACACTACAGCTAACTAGCCGCATAGAGAAACTGAAATCCTGTTTATGTGCAAAGACGGCAATGCGGTAGATGACTCAGGCCATTTGTACATAATGGCTGTACACCTCGTAACATTAACTATAAATTAGGCATACCCCTTGGTTCGGAAATGGCTCCTGAAAGCCATAATTAATGCGCAAAGGCGGGCATGGAAAACACGGGGTTATCAAATAAAAATTGGGTGAAGGTCGATATAGTTTTTACTAGCTTAAGGTTATATTACAGACCTGAAGATGTGTCCACATTTCGCCAGTCATATAACTAAAAACGAAAATTTTACCATCATATATACCGACTAAGGAGTCGGCCTGTACTGTATCATTGTGGGAGAATATGGAACAATCCAATTTTGGACCCATTATTAGATTAGTAATAGGCATGGCTAATATTTAAAATTCTACACATCTTGAAGTTAGAGCCATAATTATAAAAACTCCATCAAGTTATATTGAAATGCCGTAAATAAGTAATTAATAGTAGGAGTACCTACTGGTAAGGTGGATCCACTATTTCCTTTACTACATAACGAAGCTACCTAATTTTACCGTTATTTATCTCAATACGCAGTTTATTACGTACTTATTTGATGTATTTATTACTTATATGTTTATATTTAGAAATATCTTCTACTATTATTGAGAATTTTTCAGAAGGTTCGAATTTATCGTGGTTCAGCTAATTTAAAAATAAACAACATTTCTTTGAATTTGTATACTTATGAGATACTTTTACTTGATTTATGACTTTTGAAGCACTAGCGCCTGCTTAGGGAGATCAAACTTTGCGATGTTAGAGAGAAAAATACATATCCTTGGACGGGATTCGCGTCGCCCGACAATCCGTGTCAGATTGTTGATACTGTGAAATGTGTTTAGCTCGTTCTCGTAGATGGTAATAACACGTAAAAAAGTTAAATACTGAATTGTCTAATAAGTAGATATATCAGCAGTTTGCAAAAAGAAAAAAACCCTGACTTCCATATCCCATCCATACATAAATGTAACAGTGTTATCGCATCGTTGCAGGCCTCAGGAAAGTATACCCTTACTACTTCACATTCACGACTTTCACCAAAGGCCGGTGGGTGGGAGAAAAAATCCTCGACGTCTTCGCCAGGGAGTTCCGGGCTCATCCAGCTGCTGAATACGAGAGGTGCATCAGGGCTGGGACCCTCACCGTCAACTACGAAAGAGTTGACCCCGACTATCGCCTGAAACACAACGACCTCCTCGCCAACGTTGTACATAGGTACGAGGAATGTAATACTTAACACATACATGTAACGTAGACCGCTTCCAAGCATAGTTAGCACAATAGCTGTAAACACATACAAACACGGTTACACACTACAAACTACCAATACTTACCTCGTGTAAATATTAACTCTCTGTTCTATCTCTTGCCTTCTTTGTATTTGTCAATGTTACACTAAATCTTAGCTCTGATTGGCTAAATGAACGAACAGTTCCCCAGATCTTGTATTTAGTCCACTGTAACACATTTCTATAACGATTATGTCGAGCACCGAATGAGCATGCGAGTGCACTGTTGGCCGTTTCCCAACAACTGTGTCGAAAATCATTTCATTGATTAATAATTTGTTGGAGACGTTATTCATACTGTTTCAAATCGCCCACGCATGTTCATTTGTTGTCCTGTCCAGTTTATTTTCATTTCGGTGACCTTTACGGATACTGAGCTTCTGTTCCGTTCGTGGTAGATACAAGCGTGGAGGACGACGCATGGTAACAACGTCAACAGCTCTAAACGTCACACCGTACATTGCGAATTTGTTGACACTAAACTCATTGTTTTCTCTAAACTTGAACAGTAAATTTATACATCGTGTCTAGTTTAACACCACTTTACTGCCATTTCAAATATGACCGTTTCGACAATTTACCCTTCTGGAAATAACTAGCTACACTCTTATCTATATAACAATCCTCCCTGTATATAAGATATACTGAAATTGTACGTTAACCTTCTATTTTCTCCTAAGCAGTACTACTAATCCTATACCTGAAGTAAGATGCTTCGGAATTGTTCAAAATGCCAGGACTTGGTCCCAAGAGGCACTTGCTCTTGCTGGCACTATGACCATGGCCGACCTCCACGCTTGCTTGCCACCTTACCTTATACAATAATTTCCTCGTACACAACACGTTCTCGTAATCTACCTGCACCGTGTTGGATCCGTTCGCTCAGCATCTGGGGCGCGCTGCGGAAGCCGAATGCCTGACCTGTGTATCGTTGCAGGCACGAAGTACCAGTGACCAGCCAACCCATCACACTCGTTCATATCGACGAGGACATTGTGGTTGTCAACAAACCGGCCTCTATTCCCGTAAGTGGCAAATGAGACAGCCATGTTATGTGTACGCTTATCATACACAGTTATATGTTTAACCTTTGTGTCGCATGCTCCGTGTTTTAACCTTTCACGCTTTATAGAATAATATACAGAACAAAATATTTTGGTATCAGCATAGTGGGTACATAGTCTGTCGAATTATTTTGCGATGCGTCTGTTACGCCTGTGATAAGTATTTTATGGGTGCGGGTGGATATGGGTAAAATAACAATGACATGTCATCTCAGATTCGATAAAAATTCCACCACCGGAGATTCAGACGCATATAAGAAGTTGACTATAATAGTTTAAAAGTTTATAATTAGTAAAATCTCCCTTGCTGCAGTCGCTCTTGTCACAACTCCTGATACGAGTCGTCAGTTTAATGTATTTTTGACCTGATTATTCTGCAGAATGTGCAGAATGCAGAATCTAAATTGGTCATAGTATACCTTCAACTCAATCCAGCTTGTATATTTGTCTCGGTAGACATAATCAGCTCACATCCCATGCTAGGGCATGGGTTTCCTTCTCAATATAAGAATGTTATGTAATCCTATCATGCAAGCCCTGTGCGTTTTACGAATACACGTATGGCCAATCTTAATGTTGAGTACTGTTTCACTATCACTGAGGAAGCCATTTGGGGCGTAAAGGCTTGATTATGATGGCCCATGATTTTCTTACTGATTGTAATACCCATGTTCCAATCATAATCCAATGACATGGGCTCGTTATGGCAAGCTATGCTCTGTGCAGGTACATCGTAGAAGAATCTGACAGACTGAAAAAAATCATAGTATCATAGTAAGTAGAATAATTTGTAGTATCTTTTATCTTGTTCACATATTCGTATCATATGTTATTTCAAAGTAAGTAGTTGCAGCTGAGACAAGACTGAAAATAGCGCAAGTTATAGACACGTTTTATTGAGATGTTTCGTTTTAATGCATTTTAAAGTGGTCGTGAAAGTTGCGTAAACGGGCAAGCAAGACGTTTTAGAAAATAGTATCCTGTTATTAAAACTCCCGGTGATTTATATTTTTTTAAATAATAAAGCGTGATTATGGAGAACTTTTGGTCACTCCTAGGTCCCAAAGATTTCTTAAGATTCTTATTAAGAGTTCTTATTAAGATTAAGATCCTTAAGAAAGGCTTTCAGATGTTGTGGAATAATTATCAATCATTATATCGACAACGCTGTAGTGCTCGATGTGGAGCTTGCTTTGTCGTTCTCAACTGATGAACAAGTTTGGATGAGTGACTGATAGTGGCATTTACAAATCTAATTATACATTTTCATACATTCTTAAACTCAGTAAGGGGGGCGCAGTTACGGAATTTTCCCTCTGCCGTTGGGATGCGAATCTGAAGGGGCAAGGAAACCCGACTTACTGCGAGTACAGTGAGTAAAATGTACTCATAAATCGTGCAGTTCAGTGCCGAATTGCCTTTGAAGCTTGTTGATTTGATTCCAGCAGTTCGAAGCAAATATCTAATAAAAGATGATCCTTTGCAGAAGAGGACTTAAGCAATTTTCTCATCTCCGAACATTGACATCGCGATACCGGAAAAAATCCTTAACTCCGTCTCTACGGATGAATTATAAGTCAAATACGCCTTAAAAACTTCTTTTATAACTTCAGATAAATCAACCTGAGCAAGAATCATACTTATTATAATTTTTCAAAGACTTATAGCACTCTAGAAGTAGGTATAAGTGTCATATAATAACACCCAAACAGTACGTAAACTTGAATAGTTATTTAATTTGAATTTAAAGCATCGTTATGGGTTGAGGGTCGCGGCTTTGAATTCAACCTCTGGCATGAGCTCCCAGTGAAGGTTACAAGATTATAGATTTAGAAAATCCACAGCACGCTGGCAGAATTAGAAGGCACATTCTAGTACCAGCTTGACTAGCTACCACACTTTCAAATTGAAAATTGTGAACTGACAAAACCGTGTTTTTGCACCGGAACAGTCCTTGAGAGACTGTTGCATGTGTATAGTGTTAGACAGAAAATAAAGAACAACTCCTCCACAACGTTCTTCAAATAAATTGATTTCGTGTTAATAATGTATTTGCTTGGTTTTAGCACAGAAGATATACTTGTACTTTTACTTTTCGTTGACAGAACTAAACTAATAAAAAAGTTGATGTTCTTTTCATATTACAAGGGTAGTCGGATAAAGGCAAAACACGAGTAGTAAGTTCGACGGCTTCTTTTGCTCATATCCGTATGACTTTCGTATGTATACGTTATTATTGACCGACCGAGCGAAGTGAGCGAAGCGTCTCTGCTTGAACTGGCCAAATTGAATATTTGTCTTTCCGTATATGTGCTAGGCTTGCTTGTTCGTACTTGCTTGAGCACGAAAACCTGGTCAACTGTAACGTTATCATTTCGTTAATGTTTTCAGTACAAACTATGAGTTATCTGTGCCACTACTGTACTAGATAAATTACAGTTTGAACTTAATACGTTAACGATGTCGCCGTGGCGGTGCCGGCTTAGAATAGCACCCCCCCAACTCTACTCGTGGGTGCCGTAGAAGCCGGCTAAGGGATAACAAATCAGAAGGTGGGCAGCAGCACCTTCCCAGTCAAACACACAGAAACTGCGCTCGCCAACCCGCCTGCCAAGCGTGGCGAGTATTGGCAAAAACCCCTCAATGGATTGGACAAAAAGAACCAGGCCCCCAGTCCCCGGCAGCCCCGCTATTCCTGGCTACGGTAGCGGCCACGGTAACGGTGGGGCAGGGGGTGCTAAGAATCCCCGGCAGACGCCCGGCTACCACCCCCAACGACGACGACTGGCCCTGGTAACACACAACATACGCACGATGAGGACAGACGAGAAGATATATGAGCTGGAAGAAGAAATGAGTCAGCTACGCTGGGACATTGTGGGGTTATCTGAAGTCCGTAGAGCGGGTGAGGACACGATAACCCTAAAATCAGGTAACCTACTCTACCACCGGGAGGGCGACCAACAGTCCCAAGGTGGTGTCGGGTTTCTCGTCCACAAGTCCCTTACTAACAACATAGTTAAGATCGATAGCGTTTCCAATAGGGTCGTATACCTAATACTCAGAGTATCCAAACGATATTCGCTGAAGGTCATTCAGGTATACGCACCGACGAAGTCGCACCCGGATGATGAGGTGGAGGATATGTATGAGGACATTAGTCGGGCCATACATACCTCTGAAACGCACTTTCTAGTTGTTATGGGGGACTTCAACGCGAAGTTGGGTAAGAGAAGCGAGGATGAGTCGAAAGTGGGGCAATTTGGCTATGGACAAAGGAACCGTAGGGGACAGAGGTTGGCCCACTTCCTGGAGAAAGAGGGACTCTTTATGATGAACTCTTTCTTTCAGAAGCCACCTCACAGGACCTGGCTGAGTCCCGATGGTTCCACGAGAAATGAGATTGACTTCATTATGACCACCAAAAGGCAAATATTCACTGATGTCTCCGTGATCAACAGGGTTAAAACCGGTAGTGATCACCGAATGGTAAGAGGCACGGTGAATATTAATGTCAAACTGGAGAGGTCTCGTCTGATGAAGTCAACGCTCCGACCTACTCGTGCCCATATTCAAGACCCCGAGAGCTTTCAACTTGAGCTATCCAATCGCTTCGATTGCCTTGAGAACATCGCTTCAGTGGACGAGATCAATAACAGGTTAGTAGAAACTGTCCATACAGTGGGTTCCAAGTACTTTAAACCCCACCGTACAGATAGGCCACAGAAACTCTCCAACGATACCCTCAACCTCATGGCTGAACGACGCTCATTGAAACTGCAGTCTTCGGATGATGCTGAAGCATATAGGCTGCTCAATAGACGAATATGGAAGTCCTTGCGACACGACATTCGGATCTTTAATACAAACCGTATTAAAGAGACGATAGAGCGGAAAAAAGGCTCCAAAGTGTTTGCAAGAGACATGTCTATTGGGCAAAGCCAGTTGACGAAGCTGAAGAGAGGAGACGGCAGTGTAGCGTCGACCAAAGCGGAAGTGTTAGGAGAGGTCGAGAGTTTCTACGGACAGTTATACACCTCGGTCGCTAAACCTGTTAGCAGCTCGGCCAAAGACCCAAGAGCCAAGCTGACCCGACATTATACCGAAGATATCCCGGACATCAGCCTGTACGAGATTAGAATGGCCTTGAAACAGCTTAAGAACAACAAGGCGCCTGGTGACGACGGTATCACATCTGAGCTTCTGAAAGCGGGTGGAACACCGGTACTTAAAGTCCTTCAGAAGCTCTTTAATACCGTCTTACTCGAAGGTTCAACGCCAGAAGCATGGAACAAAAGCGTGGTGGTGCTGTTCTTCAAGAAAGGTGACAACACTTTACTTAAAAATTACAGACCCATCTCGCTTTTGAGCCATGTTTATAAGCTGTTTTCGAAGGTCATAACGAACCGTCTCAGTCGCAGGTTTGATGAATTCCAGCCTCCGGAACAAGCCGGTTTCCGAAAAGGCTATAGTACCATAGACCACATCCACACGCTACGGCAAGTTATACAGAAGACCGAAGAGTATAACTTGCCTCTTTGTCTAGCGTTTGTGGACTATGAGAAAGCCTTTGATTCGATCGAGACGTGGGCAGTGCTTGAGTCTCTCCAGCGGTGCCGTATTGACTATCGGTATATTGAAGTGCTGAAGTGTTTGTACAAAAACGCCTACATGTCAGTCCGAGTACAGGAGCAGAGTTCGAAGGCAATTCCATTGCAAAGAGGCGTGAGACAGGGAGACGTTATATCTCCGAAACTGTTCACCGCTACATTGGAAGACGCCTTCAAGCTTCTGGAATGGCAAGGACTTGGCATCAATATTAACGGCGAATACATCACTCACCTTCGATTTGCCGATGATATTGTAGTCATGGCAGAATCCATGGAAGACCTCAGTACAATGCTCGAAGGCCTCCATCGAGTTTCCCAACGGGTAGGTCTTAAGATGAACATGGACAAGACGAAAATTATGTCTAATGCCCATGTTGTACCTACCCCAATATCAGTTGGGAACTCAGTTCTCGAAGTTGTTGACGAGTATATCTACCTGGGACAGACAGTCAAACTAGGCAGGTCCAACTTCGAGAAAGAGGTAAATCGTCGAATCCAACTCGGCTGGGCAGCGTTCCGGAAACTTCGCGAAGTCTTCTCGTCAAAAATACCTCAGTGCCTCAAGACAAGAGTCTTCGACCAATGTGTGTTACCAGTGATGACTTATGGCACTGAAACGTGGTCTCTTACTATGGGCCTCATAGATAAGCTCAAAGTCGCACAACGAGCTATGGAGAGGGCTATGCTCGGGGTTTCTCTACGTGATCGAATCAGAAATGAGGAGATCCGTAGAAGAACGAAAGTCACCGACATAGCTCAGAAGATTAGCCAGTTGAAGTGGCAGTGGGCAGGGCACATAGCACGCAGAACAGATGGCCGATGGGGCCGAAAGGTTCTGGAGTGGAGACCACGTACCGGCAAGCGCAGCGTAGGTCGTCCACCGACACGGTGGACAGACGACCTGAGAAAGGTCGCAGGACGACGTTGGATGCAGGCCGCTTCCAACCGGTCCTTTTGGAAAATCATGGGGGAGGCATATGTTCAGCAGTGGACGTCCTACGGCCGAGATGATGATGGATGATGACGTTAACGATGCGATTACATAAGAGGTATTCAAATGATCAACGGGATAATTACCATTTATATTTTCTATGAGTTTCCGATTTCTTTTAGATCGAGATGCGATTACGTTACACTTAAACAGATTTTCGTACTCGGCCCACAGGTTGCATTTTTCAACCAATATTGACGACACTTGATTTGCATGTTCTACTATTTAATGTCGTCGGTAATTATAAGTGGTACTTTTTCTAAAAAGGGGAGAATTTTGCTGCTACGCTTTATATCGACCGATTTTGATAAAATTTGGTCACACATATATATATATATACACTGACTAACGAATTTCGAATATGAGCATAATTGGTCAAGTGGTATCCGAGATAATAGGATGTAAAGTACTGCGAAAAATTGCCGCTAATATGAATATGTGCTCGCAAAGTCTACTGTTCGCAAAAGTATTAGTAGATAGTTAGTTTAGTTAAGTAAAGATTTTTAAATTTACTCCTTTAAAAATCGAAACGAATAATTTCACTTCAAACTAAAATGTGAGAAGTTGAGGTACTGATCAGATTATTATTACATAGTGTCGGCGCAAGTATTTGCATTTTAAGTAGCTACCGAGCCGGAACCGGGGTTTTGCTTTACAGAGGTTATTTTTCACAATTCTATGACATAGGTATATGGAAAAAGATTTTTGCATTTACTTTGCATAAACCACAATACAACGTTGGTACTAAGCTTATCGTAAACCAATATTTAGGTATTGTGTAACTGTACCTCTACCATGAGTTGGCAACAAATGTCATCTATAGTCGATACTCGATCTCGCCTACCTATTAAGCTTGTGATTGGCGCACTCGCTGTCAATTTTAGTTCTACAATCAACCGCGAGGTGGCACTGTTTTTTTTTCATAAATTTTTTCGCGGCAGACGATATCGAGCATCGATTGGTGTCAATGTTGTAAACTCATGGTATGCATACTGTATCTGTTTTGCGGCCGTTCATACGTTTAAACCCTATTTACACATTTTCACTGCGTTTTATCTTTTTTTGCTTTTGGTATTCAGTTTGGTACTCAGTTTGGTACTCAGTTTGGTACTCAGTTTGGTACTCAGTTTGGTATTCAATTTGGTACTCAGGATGAAAAAACGGTAGAGTACGATATTTTTGTTCAAACACGTCTGTAATATTTCCCGGAACCGTATATTTTGTCAATTTAATCGTGATTATGATGTGCATTGTCAGTCTTAAAGTTGCAACTACGAAAGGTGAATGTTATTGTTAGGTTTTCTTTATGAAATTACCTTTTTTATACATGTTCGCGTAAATAGGAATCTAACACAATCATCAAATATATGTACGCTTGGTGTCCGTTGTCTAACTAACACTTTTCATCATTTATCTATTTCTTACTTCATCACTTTTCCGTATACAAAAACGTCAACTTTTACACGAATCCTCTTTACAAACATACTTCACCTCTAGCTATATACACAGCGTGATCGGGAAAGAGCATATCACGCGGAAGCTATAAGCATATGACTTTATATTACTTATGTAACTGCAGACATGAAGTGACTACGGAAATGTGCATCAAATTTATTTTTGGATAGAAATATCCAACTAGTATAAACTTATTCCATACCAACCCACACCTGACACGTAGCATTAAAGCATCAACCATTTAAGTAATTATAGCTCGACTCCTCGACCCCCTCATGATCTAATGAAGGTCGGCCGCGATATAGGCGGTCCCTAGATCGATCCCTTGGGCTTGAGATTTCTTGAAGGTAACCGTAGATTTAAAATCGGTTACGAAGCCTCTAACGATGTGTTCTGGCAACTGTCCTTGACAGCTAATGTCCACCTAGGTCTAGTGTTATTCCACCTACAACCGCATCATCACTTACCATCAAGTGAGATAGTGGTCAAACACGAGCCTATCAATTATTAGAAATAAACTAGGATGCACTCTTCGAAAGCTGTATAGTCTAGACGGCACTTAGCCTAGCTACAGAAGGCTTCCACTGCTTTATGAGGAGATCAGAGCAGCGATGGCAAATAAACTGTATTAATATAGTATATTATACCGCTAATGCACCTATTGTCTAAGAGCGTTATAATATATTTTTGCGTATCACTACGTATTTTATATAACTACTGAAATATGCCCTATTATAGAATTTTAATTAGGTACACAACCACATGATCTGATATAATACACTTTGTAAGATCTTAATGATGTATTATTAAAATGGAATCCAATTTGGATATTGTGATATCCATATTGGATTTTATGATTGGCCGATTCTTTAGTTGAACGTTATATAACCTATAGCATTTAGTTTTTCTAATTACTTAACCTACCTAATTTAAATAGGTGTGATCACACAGTTCGGGTGCATAAATAAATTGCATACATTAAGACCTTCGCCATCCTAAACTGTATATTAGCGAGATCAATTTGAGTAAACCATATTGGTGTTTTATTTCAAATTCCACAATTGACTTCTACTTACTTACTTTTACCTGCGGCTCTTTACGATCACTTCAAGTTTTGAAAAACAAAACAAATTTTGAAACAATTACACTACTATGCTTCTTTTGTACGTTTTAACTTGTTTTTCTTACATTTTCTTACACTCGACATAGAACAAGCTACAGAGAGTACACTAAAGTTAAATCCTTTATAGAGCCAACATCCCGTTATCGAACCGACTGGGATTACCCGTAGCACTCGTAAATAACTCCGAGAACTCCAGAACACACCTAAACAATTGTGTTTACACGCTCTGTACGTTCTGTTATTTATTTTATCATCTATGATGTTGTAATTCTCTTTCGGTGTGGTCGTTTCAGTGTTGTTTCAGATTGTTTCTTTTTAATACGCATTTATCGTTCTGAATTACACGACAATTATTCTACAAAAAATTTGTAAATTTATGTTTAGAAACAACCTCACCTAATTCCGATTTAAGGATGAGGTTTGTACAAATATATATTTACTGTCCACATTTTCTTATTTGCTTAGTGTTAACGCTTTAATTGCTTCGGTAAAATTGCAATTAGAGAAAAATAATTACAAAGAATATTTATCAATGCTAAAATAAATTTGCAATTGTGAATGACAATCATTGCTCCATCAACGGTTCAATAAATCATACCCAATCAAATAAAGAAGACATTAATATTAAAAATATGACTGTTAAAACATAACAATCTCTGAGAACACCATTTATAAAAGACACGTTTGGTCACTGAGCTATTTTTATACAAACAAGCTTGTTTCTATAGTTTTAACCCTATCACCTAAAGCTACATTCATATTAGCAAAGTCAATTACAACATCATCAAAATGCGTTATCCGTAATGACGTTGTTGTCCTCGGTGGGCCAGGCACGAGACTCCAGTGCTCGCTAGTCCCTTGCGCGTGATACATGTGGACGAGGATCTACTTGTGCTAGACAAGCCTTGCTCGCTGCCGGTGAGTTTATCAGACCGAATGGTGGGTGTTCAGACTCTGATTGGTACGACACTGGGTTTGGTTGGACTCTGATTGGTTGAGCTATTCGTCTTTGTTGACTTTATCACTTATTAATTAAAGTTATTTCATGGTCATGAGAGTTTGATTATATATTATTACTAGTAAACCCGCCAAAAATAAGTATATTTGCTTTGTTCTAATTTCCATGAAAATAAATTATTTAAATACATTTATGTGGCCCGTACCTTAAAAATTTATAAGGTTTTATACTGACATGGTCACTAATTCAAGGATTAAATAAAGAAACGGGATATTTACCATGTATTGTATTTATTTTCAGCTCTCAATATTTCAGCACAGTTGCATGCGCCATGTTCACGAGTAAACTGAAGTATCTGCGGGTAGGTATTGTTATGAACAGACGAAACGGTCTACCCTCTTCCTTTCACGTTTCTTACGTTTCGTTTTATTACCACTAAGCCAGACATTATCGACACAAAAATGGCAAACATCGCAACCGTGCATGTATCTACGATTTTTTGTAGATAATTGCTGGACTACACTGACACAAAAGTCACTTAGAACTCGATCTGGATCTCGACACACATAACTCACGGTATCTGCTCACGAGCTTTTTTGCAAAGATGAACCACTGGACTCCAGGTTTTCGACAGTTGAAACCCATCTTCTCTATAAAAATTTTTATATTTAGTAATGTCGATTGCCTCCCTTACCAATCTAGGTTTAAAGTGGCGTTCTGTCGAGATTATCTGAGGGTTATGTAACTCAAATCCAGTGATTCGATCCCGATTCCAAAAGGTGTTGGGTAATTATTCGATTTTTGAGGGTCATTGTTCTTCACGGCTCTAATGTGATCCTTAATTCGACAGGCAACAGTTTGTTTGGTCTGACCGATATACGACTCGCCACAACTGCAGTAACTTTGCGTTTGTAAAGTAGACTGCAGTGAAGTGGAAAGAAGAGGGTAGACAGTTTCGCCTGTTCATAACAACACCTACCCGCAGATACTATAGTTTACTCATGAACATAGCGCATGCAACTGTGCCGAAATATCAAGAGCTCTAAATAAATACAATACATGATATATATCCCGTTTCTAAAGTTAAATCTTGCATAGAGACGTTACTTCAAATAAACTTTCATAATTTCAACACACCTTGTTTTTTATCGAGGATTGTCCTACACGGGCCCGCGTGTTGGATTGGATCTAATACTGTGTCTTTGCAAGGGACACCAATGTCTCCGTAAATGAAACGTGACAAGCTGATTCTGTTATTTATATCGAAAAAGTATCTTTTAAAAGTATGCCAGTTCATAAATAAACCGATCGACACTGTTTTGAAATGAAACTTTAAAAAAACATAATCACAAACAGATATGATTCAAGTTGTCAATTGTCAGAATAAGCAGCTTTCCTTATTTAGGAAAATGAAGAAAAAATAATAATTCAACACAGAATTCATTTTTATGAAAAAGTTTTTAAAGCGACAATTCTTCGTCCGCAATTTTATCTGAATCACGACCATTCCCAGAGGATGTGAAAAGTCCAATGAGAAAAAGAAAAAGTAACAACATTCGACAAGGAGATAAAGCGAGAACTCTTTGTGTTAAATGGAACATTTTTTTATTCGAAAGTTCGCCATCAGAGTCTGACGCGGGATTGTGATCTGCACAAAGTTTGAAACTATGATGTAATAACTTCTAAACTCGAATGAAAAGTTGCGGTCTCATTTATTAATACCACTTAAAAGTGGCATAGAACTTGAAATTTGTAACTCTTTTCCCTATTTATGTTTCGCCCTATATCACTTACCTTTTAACTTTGTCTAGTTAGCAAACATAGTTTTTGGGATTAACAACTCTTTTTTTAGAACTAAGAGCCACTTGTACGGCGTCTTACAAGGAAGCTGATAGAGACAGAATTACTTGTGCTTTTAGAACCGACTAGGCCCTCCTGATATACGGCTACAGCACGTAAATGATAAGGTTGTGACACAAAAGTAACTCCCAAACGAAGAAATTCAAAAAAGTTTGAAACTGGTCGCTCGGTTGGGAAAATAAAAATGTTAGCCGGTTCTTAAATATATTTCGAATTATGATCAAATCCCGATAATTTTATAACTCAAACTGAATTTCGTTTAACATACTTTTGACCGGAAATGTACTTAAAGAATGTCGTGCAAAGTGGCCTTAGTCTTACAAACAAGTCATTCATCTTCCTCTTATTAAGTTTAATTTGATTAGAACTGATCTCAGTTTTAGTGAATTTAAAAACTCTCTGAAGTCGAAAGGAAGTCGTGTTACAAATAAAGCAATGTTCTCAAATGATTTAACATTCATCTTATTGTTCACCTCATTTGCAATATAAACTTTGCTTTCCTTAAATTTTTGAGTTCTTAGATAGTGATGAGATTTTAATATAAATTAAACTTTACTAAGGAATATTAAGGTATCATATCAAATTAGCCTTTGAAGTTTGAGTGTTTTTTAAATGTTTGCTTTCTAGGTAGCATCTTTTCTGGAAAAACATAACTAAATACCTACGTTCATTGTAAATACTCTTAACGCATGCCAACATTTTAGTGTTTTTTTTTATAATTCATGCCTTAGAATAACGCTTTAATATACAGATTTTTTTTTGGGATATTAACATGTTTCTACCTCATATTGCATCTCCTTTTCTTTGCTTGCTTCTAAACCTTAAATGCTAATTCCTTTATTATTTACAAAACTTAATACATGCATTTGGGTTGATGATTTTCTTTATATTTATTTTTTAATTATGTATTTCCTGTTTAAATTCTACAAAACTGTTTAATAAACAATATATAAAAGCGGTTCGAGCACAGCACCTTGCGGCAATAAAACAAAAGATTCTACTAGTGTCTTCTCCTCAGGTGCATCCTTGCGGTAGATACAGGCACAACACAGTCGTTTTCATACTGGCAAAGGAGTACAACTTGAAGAATTTGAGAACCATACACAGACTCGACAGGTTAACGTCAGGTAAGTGCTAGAACACACTATTGTATTATTTTATTATTAACTTCGGTTATGAAAATATCAGAAATATCAATTTATGCTTAAAATATTATAATAATGTAATATAACATTATTTTTGTGATAATCTCAGGGTTGCTCCTGTTCGGGCGGAGTCCAAAGAAAGCAAGACAAATGGAGCATCAGATCAGGAACAGGCAGGTGCAAAAGGAATACGTGTGCAGAGTCGATGGATTATTCCCAGAGTGAGTTTTTAATACGATTAATATTGAAAAGTATATTATATCTGTATAACGTCACCACTGGAAATGTAAATCAAAGTTTTACGTTCCTAGAAAAAAGGGCAATAGCAAGGTTTAGAGTCTGTAATAACCGTTGTTATTACCTCAACAGTGATGAAATTGAATGCACGGAGCCGATCGAGGTGGTGAGCTACAAGATTGGCGTTTGCAAGGTGTCTCCCAAGGGCAAGGACTGCTCCACTGTGTTCAAGAGGCTGGGCTTCAACGCCATCTCCAACACCAGCGTAGTACTGTGCAAGCCAAAAACTGGCCGGATGCATCAAATCAGAGTGCATTTGCAGTACTTGGGTAAGCATTTATTGTTATGAACCCTAGAAATAGCAACTTTTAACTGATTTAACCTCTTTTAAATTAAATATTATTTGAATCGTGTTCTGGGATACGGTGTACATTCGGACCGATATTAAAACGTTGTTACCAGTATGTTGCGAGGAATGTGAGCTGTTTTTATTTGAACGGGACAATGCGAACAAATTTCAAACTATACTTATAACAATCGGATGATCTCAATATCACCTGATTTCATGAGGTTTGAAAATGTGCGAAATCAATCTCGCAAGCCTATAAGACCCTTATCTGTTCAATCGTGATTCCATAACTCTTGGATTGTAAACATGAAAGAATCTAGACGCAGGCGATGAGTTCTACTCATTAGCAGGGTGGATGATGAAAGTGAAAACCAAACGCTTCGTGCATGATGGTAGTATGTCCTTTCATAAATACAGCTATTTCAGTACGTCTGATCATCCTATTATGAAACGGGTATGGTGAAGCTAAATTATGTACCTAGGCAATTCTAGTGTTTCCTCGCTGAAATGTATCAGATATAAAACCGACGATGGCCTTTATGTGAACTGAACTGAAAGTGAAGTCTTTACTTGTGCTTTTATTTACTTATTTAGTCTATTATACCAATTGATTACTTAACTAGTATAATTCGTAAAGAAAATCACAGTGACACTAAATGGTCATATCTATAACCTACGTCCTATGTCCTAACATGAGTTCCACGTAGACAGGTCTGCCCGCATTACATGACGAGATTTCCTATATTGTAGCACAGATCTGAGCGACAAATTAACAATTCCACTAACGCACTGGACAGTGTTTGTTAGCTATCAACAGTCCCACTACATGAATTGATGTCCAAACCCGCTTGTACTTTGATCACTGGGTAAGCTTTGGCATTGATTAAAATTTAACCGCATAGGTTGAAAAGCTTGTATAGTCATACACAGTTTCTATCTTCAGTTAGCCAGCA
The DNA here is from genome assembly GCA_917880725.1 of Selenia dentaria. NCBI lineage: Eukaryota > Metazoa > Arthropoda > Insecta > Lepidoptera > Geometridae > Selenia > Selenia dentaria. The sequence goes on along the minus strand of OU862882.1, from coordinate 6,090,465 downwards.
GAGAATGTATAATTATTTTGCGTTTTACATTTATAAATTGCGCTACGATTTGTATATGTTGACATCTAATAATATAACATAATATTGTATTGAGTTCAATAGTTGCCGAGTTGCCATTGTTTATCAAAAAGATGAAGTTATATATTTTAGCAGTTATGATTTGTTATATTGAATAATTATTTAAACCACCCGCGGCTTTACTTACTTAGACTATGGAATAGGAAGGTTGTGTAAATACTAGATAGATATACTCGTATAAAGCCTTTATTCACTGACTATGAAATTATTTTACTATTATATTGAATGGTATATAAAGTAAATATAATCCATCAAAGGTCACACGGCCAGACACAATAGAAATTTCATTGTTATAATGACATCGACACTTGAGGGGCTATTTAATAATAATGTTATTTTTCAACAACCACGTTGTTTGTCAGGTTGTCCTTCGATTTAGGCCTCACCTAGTGTCTTCTACACGTGAGCTAATCTTCCCTATCTCTTTGGTAATTCATTTTATTCAAAACTTATAAACTACATAAATTTAATTAACGAACCTAATTTAGTAATGTCAATTTTGTTGTGCGCAGTACTAACTCCAAAAATTCCTACCTAAGTTAATGTAAATGATGCTTACTAACATATTAAGCTCAATTTAAAACAATAGTGGTCATGCAAGAAGTACCTAAGTACCTATTTGGTTTTAATCTTCGGTTGAGATTTGAACACTAGCTACATTATTGAAAATCTGTAGCTAAGTAACTAACAGTGTATTTTAGCAGCTGTCCTTGAGGACCAGATATAGAAGATCTAGTGTGATACCACCTTCGACCTCACCATCACGTGCCATGAAAGCGAGATAGTGTAAAAAAGGAAAGCCTATCAAGTGTAAAAAATACTAATATATGCTTCTGCATCCAGGTTACCCAGTTGTGAACGACCCTCTTTACAACCACCCCGTTTTCGGCCCGCTCCGGGGTAAAGGCGGTGATACCGGGGGCAAAACAGACGAGCAGCTGGTCCGTGACTTGATAGCGATTCATAACGCTGAGAACTGGCTAGGGGTCGATGCAGCTGATGATGACTTGCTGTTCTCTAAGCCCGCTTCGGATGACAAAGGTAGATAATATTTTTGATAGGGCTTCTGGCTTCTAAGCCGCTGGTCCCATGTCAAACATATAAGTGCATGGACATGTCTATTTAACCTGTGTCTTAGTGCATAATATATGTATATATCACTCTAGTTTACTCACTAGTTTGTGATCTTGTGTGGATGTTGTCCCATATTTTTATAAAACGATATGTATGCACCTGTGTCTTGGTGTATATAAGTATGTATATATCACTCATCAGGGTAACTCTGCCTAGTTTGTGACCTTGTGTGGATGTTGTCCCATATTTTTATAAAACGATTTGTATGCACCTGTGTCTTGGTGTATATAAGTATGTATATATCACTCATCAGGGTAACTCTGCCTAGTTTGTGACCTTGTGTGGATGTTGTCCCATATTTTTATAAAACGATTTATATGCACCTGTGTCACAGATTAAATAAGTTACTACGTAACCTGTGTCTTGATGTATATAAGTATGTATATATCACTCATCAGGGTAACTCTGCCTAGTTTGTGACCTTGAGGACCATATTATTATTATTATTATTATTATATTAAAGATTTTCTCAGGGTAAAATCAGAAGAAAGGTAGTTGAGGTCTGTACGGTTTTTTAAAACCTCCACACTCACTTCTTCTCAGCCATGAGCATACAAATCACATAGGCCCCGTTAGATAAGTTGTATGAGATCCTTCGAAGCGCAGGAACCCAGGTTTGATCCCTGCATGTGGCAAATACTTGTATTATGTGCAGAAACGTTTGTTCTCGGGGCTTGGATATTTGTGATGTGGTGATGTGTGTGTGAGAGTGATCATGCCTCTTGCAACACAGGGAATACTTGGGTAAATTATTTCTTTAGCAAGAAAATGCTATAATATTTATAAAACTGATTTCATTATTCATTACCTATACAAGTAAAGTGTAATATGTGCAGTGGGAGAAGACGACTGTGACACAGGGCCGGCGTCAAGGGAGTCATCGCCGCGACTCGAGTCGCCCGCCCCGGGGGTAACCCCATCCACAGTTATGACACGTAAGTAACATGTGTACCGTCCTTTGAGATATACCACTTTTACATGTTTTAGAACATCTAAGCATTAACGATTTATACGTATTATTACGTATCTTGTTTTTTTTTTATTAATTCATGTTAACTAAAATATAAGTAGACACTGTTCGTGTTACGTTTTATAATTTGTAACTCACGTTATTGTAGGTTATTCATTCATGAAAGGTCATTTATTAGTCTGAAAGGTTTTTAAATTTTATATAAAAATTATGAAAGGTTTTATCAATAAGAGATGTAATAGTGCGGGAAACTTCGTTACAAAAGTCAGCTTTGTGAAAACTGAACTTAATGATTTAGAATGAATAATGTCAATAGAAGAACCTCCAGCCCGCTTATTCTGAGTAACCAAATCTGTCTTAAACAGTTGGCCGCTGAAGTATCCGAGCAATGGAACTAAATTATTTTTCGCATATTTCAGTGACGACGTCAACATTTACTGTATACTCATAACGCGGCACTATAATTAATTCAATGTGGCAGTACAATCATCATCAATCAATTAATAATTCAGAATTTAATGGATATATCGATTTTTCGATATGCTGATTTTAATACAGTTGCAGCCCCTAGAAAATACGAGCGCAATTAAAAAATACCATTTTTTGTTTCGCCATATATAACAATGAAGTCCTTATATTCATTTTTGTATATGTAATATGCAGATAATAATAGTTGTGAGGATGTTGTCCGATTTTATTGTATTAACACACGCCGATGTGAGTGTAAAATATGCTGAGTACAGCTAGTGTCTGTTCTAAGTAGAAACATATATCACTGCCAATTAATAAGACAGCTTGATCCACTAAAAATATAAACGGCAGTTTATTATTTTTACGTTTCAAATATAGTAATATTATACGTTTAATATAAATGTAAGTTAATAATATACGTTTAATTTAGTGTCGTTAACCTCAGCTTTGTGTCACGCGGTGTCGCAAGCCTTTTTTCCATTTCTGTGATAAAATGCTGTAATTATAAAACGTGTTCAGTATGTCCTCTGTTTATTCGAAGTGTATGTATATTATTAACCAAGTTAGGCACGAATTACAATAACCATCATATGAGTAATAATTCAAAACTGAAAGGCATGCTACACAACTGATCGAAAGTTTCTGGGTTATTTAATAACTGTTGCAGCACCAGGCTTAGATTGCCATCTTACACGGTATGATGTACAGTACTAAGTACTGTTATGTCATTTGAACACTCCGTCATATTTCCCATAACTGAGTTATTATTACATGTTACTAAATGAGCGGTAACGGTGGGCCAGGGGGTGCTAATAATCCCCGGCAGACGCCCGGCTACCGCCCCAATGACGACGACTAGCCCTGGTAATACACGACATGCGCACGATGAGCACAGACGAGAAGGTTGACGCGCTGGAGGAAGAAATATAATTAAATATTTTGCGTAACCGTTAACGTATCGTTTTCCCCAGCGACTTTGCCCAGTCCGTCGAGTGGTGCAGAAGCCCCCGTAGAGGTGACGGACTCGCCCGCCCCCGTGTGCACCCTAGCACTTTCCCCGGTCGCCTCGCCCGCGTTGAACGATGACTCTAGCGATGCCAAGGTAACACAATTAACTAATATATTAATTCTATTCCCATGAAAATTTTTCTATGGTATTGACTTGAGTGACGGACAAAGTCATGCATCTGAGTAATGCGCCCAAATACATTGCAGTGTTATTCAGAGCTATAAGCTTTAAAGTTTTGCGTAGGACTGTTCTAAATTGGTCACTTTAGACCATACTTTTTTGAATCCCATTCGTAGAAATCTAACTTAGTTCAGTACCCAATTAAACCTTAATACAGTAAAATATTTTCCAGTATACATAGCACAGTTTACATACAGAAGGACCTGGTGGAGAAGGTTCTAGTACTAGTAAGCAAGTGATGAAACTGGCCGTATGAGACTAATAGCAGTAAAAACTAATGTATCGGGTGACGAGCGCAGCCCATTAGCGTTTACCAACGACAGTAACAAGTACCAACATTTCAGTGGAACTATGTTGTTCATGTTCATGATAGGTATTCTACTAGTGATGGTCCATTAATATTTATGGTGGCAGGACGGCCTGTATAAAAATCTAGAATTAATGGTGTAATTACTTTCTGCTGACTGACTGATTTATCAACGCAGATCCTAAACCGGTGGGTCTACAAACTTGATAATTTGGCAGTTAATAAGCATCCAAGCATGTAAGCAAGCACTTAACATTTTTTGTAAATTACACCCTAAGGGGTGTAGCGAGCGAACCCGCTGTAGGGTCAGCTAGTTATTAATATGACTGTATCCTCCCCAGTCGGATAAAGTGACAGTGGCGACGCAGACGGGCTGCAGCCCGGTCGCAAGCGGCGCGGCCGCAAGTGCAGCGATGGACTCGCTAGCGACGGACCCCCACTGTTACGAATGCCGCGTGCGATACCGCGACCCGCGCCCCCGGGACCTTGTTATGTACCTGCACGCCTGGAAATACAAGGTACTGTTCACACTACAAATATTCACTAGTTTTCTTTTGTGCACTATTTTTTGAGGTTTAAAATTCATATAGATACCTATATAAGCGTTGAAAAGCAATCGACTGCTGATAGTTGGTTTCGACGTCACAACTAAGCAACGCGATGGAAATTTACATAGCATATTAATGTTTAGCATATATAGAAACATATACAATTAGAAAAACTTGAATGCGACTTCCGTTTCCACTCAATGTTTTACGACCCGATGTTGATAATTAGTAAAATTATTATCTAAAAAACAGTTCAGATCTTGATCAAATTAAGATATAGTACACCACATGATTAACGCCAGGTTTCAAATAAAAAGAAAAATATTAAAAACAGATCACCTAGAAAAAAGGTCTGAGGTGTGAGAAAATACACACGAATTGAGAACCTTATTAATAGAAGTCTCATTGGGTTTTCGTCTCGCGCAACTTACGGCATGTGAGACCCCTTCTCACCTAGGGGAGGCCTAGCGAGCCGAACAGCGATCACGAGAGTTACCACCGGCGGTGCCACCCTATAATCGTCATCTTCGTCCACTCGTTACACGTACACGTAGGTCTTACAAAACATAATCTTTACCCGGAGTAGTAGCTTTGATCGTATTATCGGCAACAGGCGTGCACGGGCTCCTTTCGCCTTACCCACGATCGTATTGACGTGAGTTGAGAACGTCAAATTTATGTTTATTTCGACACTGAGGTATTTCACCACCGGGGTTCCATGGGATGTCTTCGTTCATGAGTCTCAGCTGCGTTGGTAGGTTGGTCCTGCCAGTTTCTGGTATACCAAGATAATGCTCATCCTCCATCTGGCTTACCATTCTAGGAACACATCCAGGGTCGGTTGTAGTCTTCTAACGGCGGCTTTGGTTTAATTGAGGTGGCGTGAAATACTGCGTCCTCCGCATATGATGCGAGCTTTGCGTGGTCTATCAGTGCTATGCCATTCGTATGCCAGGCTGTATAGAATATATGAGATGCAGCTTCCCTAGGGCGATCCGGCAAGCACCGGCTTCTCGATTGAAAAGGCCTCCTCGACGTTAACGATCACATGTCGGTCCGTTAGAAAGGATTTTATGACTGCGACCATGGTTTTCGGTATCGGGCTCTTCGAAAGCTTGTATAGGCCTTCTCTATATCGAGAAATACTGGCGGTTACGAATTCCTTTTTGTTGTGGCATGTGGCCATTTCATATAAAACTCTCATCAACTAGAGTGCTGTCTTTATGCCCTTTAACACTTCTACCTTTAGAGCTTTTTGTTGTTTGCTCCTGCGTCTCCATGACCAGAGGCCGTATAAGACGAACCAGGGGTCAGTGGTCTCATTTAGTCCCAGGGAGAATCGGGGTCCACGGTGTCGCCACTCATCGACGGTTCGCTACAAAGCCGCCCCTATGGTGTTATAACTATTATTTCATTATTAATTATTTTGTTTCCGTCAGGGTCCCGGCTGGGAGTACGAGACGGAGCTGCCACAGTGGGCGAGTGTTGATTGGGAAGAGCAAGAGATGTCATAGTCACACGACTTGAGACCACTGTGGACGCGCCTCGCCACCGTACACCTAAACACCCAGTGATATCGAGACTTGAAGCTTATGCCAGTGGATAAATACCAGTTTTTTATAATTGAGGTGCAACTATAAGACATGGCATATATTTAATAGTAGACATTTTAGAAGCGACTTGTTTATGGCAAAATATATTGTACAACAAGCGGTGTTGAGCGAAATTGTTCAAAAACGAAATGAGCGAAATTGTAAAAAGCAAAAGAGGGACATAGAGGGCGCTTCTTGAGTATCTACTATTATTTTGTTGTGATTGAAATGACGTATATTCGTTGGCTGTTAAATACAGTGCTGATAAGTTTTTTTTAACTAAAATAAGTGAGAATCTAGAATAAGTGTAGTGTTTTTCTGCGATTGCTGAATGTTCTTTTATTCAATGTTTACGAAATTTTTTGTGATCTTTAGCCAACTTTCGATCAGTTTTAAACTTATTTAGCGAATATACTATATGTTTTAGTGGATGTTCAGTTCCTATCGGCCTAGGGTATTTCGTCAAGCTTTGTAGTTCTAGACTATAATAGAATAGATATATTAAATAGGGTATTTGACTATGCGAATGGTTTTATAATTAAATATGTACCTTTAGGGATGGTATATGTGTATAGATTAATTATTCTTTATTACTTTTATGAACTACACGTACACTTTATAGTCTTCGTTATGGTCAATATATAATTTTATTATTCTTTCTGAAGTTTTATGTCACACCATTAGTTGGTACGAGTATTTCAAGAAGTATGGTCAAATATCCTGTGAATAATAAAAAAACGGCATTACCGATATTTTGCTATATCGGTATTAGATTGTAAATTGCTTAAACGAGGCAGGGTCTGTACCACGATCATTATGAATTTCAAACATGGAAAATAAATCCTTAAAAATAAACACGGGGTAGCTCTTCTTTATAATAAAAGTGTAAAGAAAATGGAATGTATCTGCAACCATTTTGTTTTATTTTAATATCAACGAATACGCAACATTTTTATAAAGTTTTGGACCAGTACGAAATATTTATTCGTCGTATTAACACGAACATAGGACCAGGAAGAAAAGCTATCTCTCTAACTAGATCAGTATGAAAACAATAAAAAAATATCAATAAGGGTGTACTTATTAATGCATATGTGTATAATTGTGACGATGTCGTCACATTTTGGCTTCCATAGATTTGAGATAGAAATCAAACTATTATGTATTTAAAATAATATGTTTGGAAGGTTTGTTTTTGAAATTTTGTACTTTACAATACGTCTAGATTAATTAATACATCAATAAAACCTTCTAGTGTATTTACTTGCTGGAGCGAAATTTTAAATTTCAGTGGAGCGAATATATTTTCGCTCACATCAATTTCGCTCGCTTGCTTTTTTCCAATGACATCATTCAAGGCCAGTGTGATATGCATTTAACTCATAACTTCGTCGTTTTGTAAAGACAGCTACTAAAATTGTTTTTAAACTTCGCCAAAGCAATAGTGATGTAATGTTCATTATTCATTTTCATAAATACCTATACAGATAGAAAAGAAGCGGGTTAATTCCAAGCAGCAGATTGTAAAGACATGTATAAGGGTTTATTTTTATAATTATTATTTGATAGGGTTTGAGTGTTTCTAGTGCTAAGTTCGGGTGTTATTCTGTTTCCTGTTTTTTTTTAATTGGATTGTTATACAAATTGTTCCAATGTATCCCTGGATCGTTGAATGTTATTATGATAATATATATTTAATTAGTATTATAAAAATGGAAAAGACAAGTTTTTGTGACACTAAAACGTTTTCACGAGCTTTTATAAAAATTAGTTGTAGAATACAATATCTTAATGAATATGTATATTTTATTACTCCTAGTGTAAAGGGTAGTAGGTATGCGGTATTTTTGATTTTGTAGTCAACGGTGTTTTGAAATAATAATGTAATTAGAAGTTTTTTCACATTATATTTAGATGGCCAACCACAAGTGAAATATGATAAACATACATTTCGTTCACCCTAAGTAATTGTACTGGAGCCTCCCTACTATATGTTATATAATGTGTACTGTCAATAAAATGAGTTATTGACATCAATGAATGAATATTATAAACTTTATTAATACATTTTAAGACTTTTTTTTAAATTCATTTGTTAAGGCAAATTCTACTGCTGTCGACTGTACGACTGTAAATAACGCTTTTATCGTCAAATCGCTTGGTATATGTTAAATCATAAAAAAACTAAATTAATATCGTTGCAGCTCCTCATCACCAGTTTTGGGATCAACTTAAATTAATACACTCGAAAAATAAGCTAAGATTCGACAAAAGTACATGCCACTTAATTTTAATTATAATTTAAACAGCTACTTACATAAAATTATCGGTACTCTACATAATGGCAATGTATTTCATTTCATACTTAATAACACTCAGACTTGCAAAAATATACTTAAAATGCATGTGTCATGAAATTCATTGTCAGAAATGCTGTCTATGAATTGTAATTCAGTTATATTCAATTAAAAATGTTGAAAGTAACAGTACATTTAATAGACGATTTGTATTTTAATATAATAAAGGTAGCTTATACAAAATAAAATATTTTGGCCAGTTTATGAAAACGCTACAATGAATTTAACTAATTGTTAATATAATTATTTATTACTTATTTGCGATCACTATATATTGAAATTAAACAATGTTAAAACGGATTTGACTCTGGCTATAAATTTTTAACTGAGTACACTTTTCAGTGACCGAGACGTCAGGGTAAGAGGTCATGATTACTAAATAGAGTTGGAATCGTCCGTTTTAATATGTTTAAAGTTGTTTATTAGACTAAATATTCGGAAAAAAGTTACTTCGCTTTTCTTCTCTTAGGCACTACCTGTTCCTGATTTTCCATAGAGTTGAAATTACATATATACTTATTAAAGTTAAGTCGCATAAATCAAGATAAACCAATTTATTAAATTTTGTACAAACCAGTTAAAAATACATTTAGCGTAGGTATTCATGTTCTGACCAAAACCTGTGGCATATCATCTAGGTACCACTTCGAAACGCATTTGACTCAACTAAAAACATATTTAGAGTCAAAACAATGTTTCAACAGTAAATTGTTGTATTTTTATATAGTAAGTAAGACCTGTTCGTTCATACATTTTGTTACTCTTGTGCCTCGTTTGCATCTTTATCTATACTCTTGCAACTCACTGGTCAAGTAGTTGACATTTGGCAAGTGTTTCTTGCCAACAATATTAACTAATATATGACTACACTTCCGTGTTAGACAATAATTTGAGGGATTTACTGTTGCTAATAATAACTGTTTCGAAAGAATTCAATCATTTTCTTTTTAATTATTATAAAAATCGAACAGCATGAATTTGACCCTGTACAAATTATATAACATGACAACCTATGGTCAGTTTATAAAACACAGTAAAGGCCGAATATACGAGGAGTTTTGTAATTGAACGGATAAATGGTAACCTCTTAAATTTTCTCGATTACTGCACACGAGACAATTGTCTTTGAGAAATAGCTGGTCTAGCGCTCGACCGATGCAAACGAGGCTTTAGACAAAGTACGGATTGACTGATTGAGCTTGGCGGAAGCTGGTTTAAATATAAAGATTTTTAACGTCATTCTTACACATATTATTTTTACAGCTAAATAAATTTCAGTCTTTAAAGATTGTTATTATGCCATGTGCTAGCTTTTAAATAATATACGTTTGCTTTTTAGTAAAACATAATTGAACAAAAACAAGCCTTTGTCGCAGCGTTATCGATTCATTTATGTATAAGAAAAAAATTTCATGTGCCTTCTCAAAATAATGGTTAAAAAGTAAAGATAAAATTGTAAAATGTTTTTAATTACAGATAACATGTAATTGTTACACGTTTTAACGTAGGTAGGTCATTGACACTCTCGAGCTTTTTCCTAGTACGTACATGAATGAAGAACACGATATGGTTAAAAGAAAAGTTCTAATGATTATATTATGTTTAACACAACTTTATGCGCTTGTAATAAGTATTATTTCAGTGGAGGTCTCAAAGTATGATTTTTAAACTAAAGCATAATTCAGACTCTAGCCTTTTGTCCCAGACTTGGGTAGTCCGTGTGGACGTTATTTATTATGTATGTATGTCATTACTAACGTAGTTTGTTATAATATTAATATATAATTATAAAGTAAAGACGTATATACAGTTTCATTCAATAATGTCTGCTATTTTTATGACAAAAAACGATTACGAGTAAGTTAGTGCGACCGAAACACCATCCAATTATGCCCTATTATTATAATCCTTAAAGTATTTATTATAATTTATACATCATATATTTCTTCATTTCTACAATACTGGTCGTTGATACTGGCGTATTGAAGAGTTTTTATACAGCTATGTCGCTAGAATGTAAAACGGATAAAACAAATAAATTAATTCGATCGTTCTTTTTGCTTTTGGGAAATTTCCTCGTCGTGTTCTCTATTCATATACGTTTAAGGTGGTTCGTTTCACCTAAAGCGAGAAATTATAAAGTTTGAATATCTGATGTTTACAAATAGATTTATTATTTATAGTTATGTAGCCAGCCCTTGTACGGCACTGTACCTTATTATAACATTTGCGACTATTGAAGGAATTTATATTCCTTAAAATATCTGATTAAGACATTTTATATAATTGCACACGATCGCATATATTTTCGATAAACAGTTTTTTAATATATTAAAAAAGTATTAATAAATGACTATAAATATATGTAATCAGGTCAATAAAAATAAAATATTTTACAAGATAATGTAAAGAAAAATCTTAGACGGTCGCATCTTTCTTAATCATGTACAATAGCTATCCGAACTAAGTGCTGATACATACATAAAAATACTGTTTCTACCCAGAATTTCCAGCTCCAGGTGAAACAAACCACCGTTAGCTGGTTTTGGCACATATTTGCATATGATGTTTGTTATTTTATTTTGCGTTTTATATTTCTAAGTTTAACTCATCAGTGTTCACGATGCGGAAACACCCTGTGTCGTGCCACATATGGCATTGTTTAATTAGTTCACAAATAAAAACTTTTTTGTATTATAATTTGAACTATGACACAATGAAAGACATTTGTTAATTTAATAAGTATTGCATAATTAAGAATATTATAGCGTTCCCTTCTTTAGATTCATGTTATAAGAATTCATGTTTCCACTTAAACTTAATTAGAATAAAATTCATCATTGAGTATTTTATTTGTTTTATTTTATAATAGTGAACTGTCACTTTCATCTGAAATACACCAGTAGTGTTTTATGATTTCTGATATAAATACACTCCGGTGTACCCGTATGCCTCACGGATAAACTAAACGTTATATACGAATAATCAACAGTACCTTGGTACAGATCGCGCGGCGAGAGTTTGGCTTTGACCGTTATTGCGCAGAAGTCAAAAATTGGGTATCACAGGGTGGCTAGAGGGATGAAGGACTCTTGTCTCTCTCTGTCACATCGAAGACGAGGGACTCTTGTCTCTCTCTGTCACATGGCGCGACAGTACCCATGCGCAGTAATCCCCTCCACCCGAAGGTCAAAGCCAAACTCTCGCCGCGCGATCTGTACCAAGCTTGGTTTCAAAGTCTCCTTTAAAACTTCCGATTTTGGCACTATACAATCCCAATCAAAAAAATCGAAAAATCTTATAATTTGGAAATTATTTTTGAAAGTTCTAACAGTCGTCAATAGGCACAATCTCCGATGGACGAATAAATTGTGTATCAATGTCAATGAATTTGTTTAATTAAATTTCATTTCATTAACAGGAATCTTTCCAGCTAAATTAAAATTGGCTAAAGTAACACCCATCTTCAAGTCAGGAACTAAGACTGACCCTGGAAATTATAGACCTATATCCGTCCTACCAATCATATCAAAAATTTTTGAAAAAGTGCTATACAATAGACTCGATTACCATCTATCGAAAATAAATTTCTTATACGAACGCCAATACGGATTTCGTTCAAAAACGAGCACCTTATCGGCGTCTATAGACTTAATAACGAAAATTAAAACCAATATAGACAACAAATGTTTTTGTTTAGGTATTTTTATAGATTTTAAAAAAGCATTCGACACCATCAGTCATGAGCTATTAATAAATAAGTTAAAAGATTTAGGTATAACGGACACTGCTCTCCAGATTTTTAAATCATACTTAACAAACAGGGAACAATTAGTGAGAATGGGTAATTATGAAAGTAGCCGGCTCCGGGTAGTTTGTGGCATTCCTCAAGGTTCAGTCCTCGGATCTTTGCTTTTCTTGATCTATATTAATAATATCAGTAAAATTGGACTTTCTGGACATATAAACCTTTATGCAGATGACACCTGTATCTTTTATTTTGGACGTGCCTTACCTGATTTAATAATGAGAGCCCAAGTTGATTTACACAAATTTAACATATGGTGTCAAAGCAACCTTCTAACTATTAATATAAAAAAAACATCTCATATGATATTTTGTGCTAAAAATAAAAAAAATCCGTATTACCCAGCGTTAACAATAAATAATATACCAATCCGCCGTTCTCACCAAGAAAAATATCTCGGCCTTCAACTGGACGACAAGCTAAATTGGCAGGCTCATATACATTGATGTAAAAAACCCATCAATGCTCATATAGAACAAACAAGATGTAAAGTTGCTTCGGTGACAGGAGCATTACGCAGAGTAGTCGGATGCATACCTCGTAGAGCCCGCATGACAATATATAACTCTTTAGTAAAGTCACACCTGGAATATCTTGTCGAAATATGGGGCTGTGCAGCACAGACTCATATAAAGCGTCTTCAAATTTCGCAAAACAAGTTAATCAAAACTCTTTTTAATTATGACCGTCTAACCACATCCAGTACGTTGTATAAAGAAACAAAAATATTTAATTTAAAACAATTATACATTTATACTACATGCGTTCTGATCAAAAAAGTACAATTGCCTAAAAATTAATACAGAAATTAAATTTACTAATAGAACATTTCAATATAATTTAAGAAATGTGAACAAATTAAAATTACAAGCACACAGAACCATGTATGGTAAACATAATATTCTGTATGAGGGTGCAGCATTTTATAATAAGTTACCTAACGATATTAAAGATTGTAAAATTTCTGTTTTTAAAAGTAAACTTAAAAAATATATTTATAATGAAATAACCTAAGATTGCTGAACAAATATGTTATACTCGACTAATCACTTTAATTAGTTATAAGTTTTAGTGTTAAATCTCATTTTAAGTGAACCTTGTTCTTTATGAGAAATAAATTCTTTAAACCCATTTTACAAACCAAATATAAAATCGCCATTGTATTTGAAAGGCCATGCAACACTGTGCAAAGTACAGCCAAGTATTCCGGTATGACAAACTCGACGCAAAAGTTCGCTGGAGAGCACGGCATGTCAAATGTAAAATGTCAAAGAGACACATATTAGAATCTTACACTTGAACTCATGGACGTTTAACAATAACGTGAGCTATCGTTGCGCAGTCCCGGATCTAGGAATTTATCGAACTGTGGCAGAAACTTGGTAGTAGCGCCTCTGTCCCCAACATTTGAAATAAATTACATTAAAACACTTAGCATTTGCACTCTTTTTTGTCTGTTACTTATTTTTATCTTTCAAGTCGCCGGTGATCCAACCAGGTTTCGGTAGCTAAGCGCTTTGTGGAGCAAGTGTTTTATTTTTAATATAGTTATTAGATTTTGGCGCCCCCTGTATCTACCGCCGGCGGGTGCCTCGGTTATCCCCCTTAGATCCGACGCTGTCGTTGCGACATTAATACGAAAGAGGTTGAAACTCTTCTTTCGGTTAAATATTTATGTAAAGCTGTTAGCAATAAATGTCGTTCAGTCGCCATACAACGGTTAAAACCATATAGTGTTTAAATTGGAAGCTACGACGGCGTGCCCCAATGTTCATGGCGTCTGACACGGATTGTCTGAAGATGCCGGTTCGAATCCCGTCCGAGGATAAGTATTTTACTCTCTAAAATTGCAAAGCTTGGTTTCGTTAAGTATTACAGACATTTATGCATAAAATAAGAATCGTAACAGGTCTCTAAGTGCGGCTGCTAGAGCTTCTCTACTTGCGGATTCATTTTAAACAAGCAAGTCCTTAGCCGGTATGAACTTACCTGTACGGTTGTGTGAAACAAAGTATTTAACATCAAATAATCTTACGATTACAAAACAAATTTTTAAGGCCCACTTGCACGTTCCAGAGTTAGCTTCAATAACTCAGAGTCAACTGCTAAAACGGGGTTTTATAATTAATTTAACTTGTACCATTAAAGATTAAGAGTAAATGTAAGTTTATTTATTGATATTTAACCCAGCAATGTGGGAGGGTTAAGTCTTTAACTAGGGTTAGTGAAGTTTTGTGTCAAAAGAAATTGAGGTTACATTCTGCTGTATAATGTACTCTTTGGACGAAGTAACACGAGACAATACATATAGAATAAAAAGTCGTAAAACTTCATACAACAAAGGATAAACAAGAAAGTCTATATACATTGTACTGTAGTGCCTAAGAGATATATAAGTTTCACATTTTTTTTCAATTCGACTATTGGTCAGGTTACAATATAAGCGCATAGACAATTAAATGGTCCCATCTAAACGTAAACATATATACAAATGCCAGTTTAACAATACCGATGATCTTTTATAGTCGTGCAAGGCAAAATGAGAATAAAAAATTGATATGACTAACGCAAGTTTACAAACTCGTAGACTTATTTATTCAACCCGAGCAAACGTGCAAGTGGGCCTAATAGAAATATTGCAGTGAAGGTTATTAAAATAAAAATCTGTAAAATTATTTCGAACAACAGTGACGCAACAAACACTTGTGGCTGAAGTTTCGCTTGTCACTCCGGGATAACGGTTTTCGGCCCTAATTCGTACGTAACTTCACTTGGTACAGTGCGCGTGCCGTAACACACGCGCTAACAAAGTGATGCTTGTAGGCTATTCCTTCGCGGCAGAATAACTGACACTACGGTGGTAGCAACCAAGACGGTGGTTTTACATAGGTTCAATCGCGCAGAGCAGAAGTCTCTTCATAAATAGCAATAGCGTCGCAAGCTACCGATCGCGAATTAATTTCTTGCTTGCAAATGCAACTCTGTAGACGAGATAACGAGCAAAATCGTTTATTTACTTGACGTTGTCGTTTCTCCAACGGAAAACGATCCAATTTGTTAGGATTTTTAATAGTCAACTGTCTAAGCTATCGACTGTCATCATCGTTTGGGACCACTTTTGACAGCCTGCAATGTATTAGAACTCCCAACTCCCAAACACTCTACAATGTATTGGGAGTAGGTACTCATGAATAAGTAAGTTTTCGTTAGCATACCGACATCGTAATGACAAGTAAATAAAAGATTTACAAGCATTACTGTGTTAGGGTGTGAAGGGGAGGCAAGTGAAATTACCGAGGTGACGAACGCAGAACAGTGCCACGCAAAATTACAGTTCTCACCTCCGGTGGCGTTGCAATTGTCTGTTTTTTTTATCGGATAGGTTGGCAAACGAGCAAGCGGCTGATGGTAAGTGATACCGACGCCCACGGACAGCCGTAATACCAGAGGTCTCGAGGATGCGTTGCCGACCTTTGAGGAAGGATGATAGGAAGGAAGATATAGAAGGGGTAAGGGTGGAAGGGGAATGCAAATTCAAATTAATTTATTGTGATAATAAACGTCTAAAAGTACAATTACATATTATCACACAGTTAAAATAAACAAAAAAAAACAATTACAAGTAATTAAGAAAATCTTTAAAAAAATGTATTAAATTATATAAAAAAACAATAACGTAGAAACTAATGTCAGAATTATCAATTAATGTCAAAATAACAATAATAGAAATGAACAATAATCTTAGAATATATTATTACAAATGTCAACACCAGGATGTATCTCACTGGTCTTTAAGCGTCTCACAATACCTTAACAGTACACACACAATAACATTCCATTTGTCACACATTAAGTCAATAGTTGGCGTTGAGGAGTGCATTGAAGTGGCGTCGGATACGAAGAGAGAAGGAGAGGGAGAACGGGGAAGCGGGGAATCAGGCCTCGGGAACCTCCCACAAACCGACGGAACGCAATAGCAAGCTATGTTACTTCACGTCGGTGTTAGTACGGTATTTTTCCGGTCGGCCCTATTTGGCTGTGGGGTTGCAGCTTGGCACTACCACAAAAAAGGGCAAGCGTCATGGGCAAGCGATTGTGTTTAATATCAGATGCACGACATGCCCATTTGATCACTTAATAGCATTAAAAAAGCAATTCTGTGCGTAATTTTCTACCTTCGTTTTCAGATGTTTTTCAGTTTTGCAGTTATTTCACGGATTCTTTTGCTTCCTTTTTAAATCATAAATCATTTATTGGTAATAAATATTACACGTCATTGTTTCACATATGAATAACAATTACATTTATATAGACAATCATTTTTTTATAGATGAGATTATACAAAAGCTATTTACGTTCAGTCATATATATTTATATATGTACTGAAATTGTTAATATAAATTAAAGAAAAAGTCAAAAATAATAATAATAATTCATGTACTGTTCACAGTAATTGAAAATGTCAATAGGTCTATTTTAAGACGCGCTTGTATCGTATCCTGATAATAGTAAAAAGCAGATTGTTTAAACATCTAGTGTAACGAAACAGATCGATAATATTGTATGAAAAAAATACTTATGTTAGAAAAGGAACAGGTAAAGAGTAATAACCGAACAAAATTCCTAAATATTACTCGCTCTCGGCAGAAAAAAATCCTGAATAAGTTCATAAAAATAAAACTTCACGTCCAAACTCTCAGAATTTTCAGCGATAACCAAAGATTACGAAAGATACGTTTTATACGTCTTAAAACCACGTTTGTAAACGACGCCAGTGCCGTCAATTGATGTATATATACTTGTATAGATAGATTATGTTTCGACGATGCGCCGGAGTGCGACATAAAATTGGTCATTCTATGAGAGCAACAAGGATAGCGCACAACGATGTCGGAACAAAGATTAGTATTTCTATAGATGCGACAAGACAAAGTGATTTGGAGGTAATCCTCCAAATTATAAGTATTCATTAATATGCATACTTATAATGTTTTATAAATGTATTTAAAATTATCTATTTAAGTAAAAACAAAATACAACTTTCAGTTATAATCATTATTCATATGTATACATCATGTGTAAACTTATTGATAAATGAAAAATAATAAGGATAGAAACATAAGACTAAAACACATATTTAGAGCTACAATCAGTTATTTACCTGTTTATAGATCATTTTACTTTTAATTTACAATTAGGACAAAACATATTGTTTAATAACATTAGACCCAGTCATATCAACTCAGCCGTAGTAAAATATTATTGAAATCAAAGTGATTGCCGAGTTTTGTAGTTAAGTTTGCAATAAAAGAACAAAATTACTACCTTAAAAGTACTTTACACACCTTATTCCAGCCAGGGATAGTTTAGCACATACGGTTCACTGACTTTATATTTAATACATTTTAATGTTTCAAAAGAATATCCTCTATCTTACAGAATATTAATTTAGTAAAATAGGTACTAAATCACAGATGCAATGTCACATCTACTCTATTCATCTATGACACGGAACACAACACGTCTGATAACCGCGCTCTCCATCCTTGTCCTGCGCACTACCGCATACGTTTCAGTATCCTTTTCTATGATTTCAAGCACTTCTATTCAAGCAATTAAAAAAAATTAAAAATTATATAAGAAAATGACAATTTATGAGCACTTACAGGTGATACGTAATTCCTTTTGTTTTGTTTTCTGCCCTATAATTATTACTACAGCTCTTGTACGCGCAACATGGCATTTTTAAAGCATTAATTGCGTCTCAATGTAACGCGCGCACGTCGGACAGTCTCTCGCCGAATGAGTGCGGTCAGATACTACGAGACTGTCCCGGGGGTCGTTTAGACGGGGCCATTTGAGTGCGCTGTATAACATATCTCCCTCTTTTTATATATATAATATCATTGGCGATAACACTATATTTTCTTTTAGGTAATACATAGCCAACATATAGTACTAAAGTAGTATCCAGCAGTGTTTTCAATTGTGTTAGTATATCGAAATATATTAAGAAAACGGATAAAATTAATGCATTTTCGCATGACATCGTCTAATATAACACACGATTTTCAACCTTACGTAAAGCATCGTAAATTATTTTAAAATTGGGGTTAGACCGCGCCTTAACAGTTATATCAAAATTATATATTTATTTTCATATTCAATTTCATTTCGAATTTAAACATTGAATATAATTACAAAAAGAAATGAAAATGTGGTCCATTAACTTCCTCATTACTTTAAGGCTTTATAACCAAGGATTAATTTTTATGACTATAATAATCCTAGCTAGATATAGCACCTTGTTACTAAAACTGATATAGTGCGATATAATAGGTTAGTATATAAGGTGAAGATTAAACGTTAAAAGTTATTTAAAGTTATTTGGATTACAATATAAAAGCGCTGATATTATCATGCTGTCCTGTTTACGTAGTTTACTATTTAAATATGTATAGGTTTTCAAAGAAAACTATAAACCGACTATGCAATTCTTTATTTAACATAGGTAACTTATAATTCAAAATAGAAGCATAGGTACATAAATAAGCAAAAATCAGTTGCAATATAACTAACCAAATATGACTCTACCAGACCAATGTGCAAACTACAACTACGCATGACAATTTGGTATTCACTGATTTATTTAAAAACCAAATAGAAACTAATTGTTATTTTTTTCTTACTGTTATAGGCATCATACACACAGGCAATAGTGGTATTCTAGAGGGTTATTTAAGCCCTGTAGAATACGACACAATGCCACAGATAACACACAGTTGCTACGACGAACTGGTCGCTCGCCATAGCGACTTGTATAGTCTATAGGTTTCGCTTGGTGATCTTAAGACACACCAATCAACCCGGCACCGTGTCCTCACCGCCTCTCCATGGAGTTCCAACAATAGAACACGATGGCTCGGGTTGAGGCGATGTTGATACTCGTACGTTGCCGGGTTGATTGGTGAAGTTACATTGACTCTAAAGTCTTAAGGAGCTTGATGCGCCCTACGCAAAACGAAAGAGAATAGATCTAGTAGTGGCTACCTCTTAAAAATATTCGCGTAGAAGTAAAACATGTGCTTTGTTTTGTTTTGCTAGTCATAGAGGTATGATCTCCACCGCATTCATATCATCGATGTGGGATTCGTGTTCGTGTGGTATTGTAGTCTTGCAAAGAACCTCTGGTGGATCTTATTGAGTGTGTTCGCTCTGTTGTTGAATCATCCACTCTCACAAACTTTACCACCACAGTCGGTTGTCTTGCAGGTTTGGCCTGCTTGGCAATCAGAATTAGATCTGCAGATAATAGCACACACACCAAATTCTGAAACAAGAAATCTATTATATAATAACTTATACTCGTATATTATATGATTTCATACACGTTAGTAACGGAAGTGTATTGAGACGGAAAATAAATAACGCTTCAATCTATTAGCAAAGACTGCTTCTATCACGTGATCAGAAATAATAAGAAGTTAAGGCGCGGTCCAACCCATATTTTAAAATAATTTACGATGCTTTACGTAAGGTTGAAAATCGCTTGTTAAATTGGACGATATAATGCGAAAATGCGTGAATTTTGTACGTTTTCTTTATATTTTTCGATATATACTAACATAATCGAAAAAACTGCTGGTTATAACTTTAGTACTATACGTTGGCTATGTATTACCTAAAAAAATATAGTGTTATCGCTGAAAATTGTAAGAGTTTGGACGTGAAAGTTTATTTTTGTGGACCTATTCAGGATTTTTTTCTACAGAGAGTTATATAGATATATTATGTAGATATATTTATGCATTATATTCGGTTATTACTCTTTTCCTATTCCTTTTCTAACCTTAGTATTTTTTTCATAATATAATATCGATCTGTTTCGTTACACTAGGTGTTTAAAATTCTGCTTTTTACTATTATCAGGATACGAGCGCGCCTTAACCTGTTTTTGACATCATATACAAAAAGCATGTATTATCTGCTCGTTATCTATACATATAATAAAAATGAAAAGGATCGCTGTCTGTACATGGAAGATATATGAGAATAGTACATTATGCAACTGTTTATAACTGTATTAAGTTGTTTATTACAATCGAGACTTGTTTTAGGCCTGAGATCGAATATCGAAGGCCTAAATGGAGTAGAAATTGTAATAAACAACGCGCACGAGTTTCATACGACGTTTTTCAACACACTTACTTGTTTCAGAAAAACTTCAGTTTATAGTACGAGTATTTTTTATTCATTAATACAATTATTGAAAGTACAATTAGTAAAATTACAGGTACAGTACAGGTTCTTGCGTAACTTGAGTAAATGTTGGAGATTGCGGATTGTTCTTGTAGGGGGTAAGAAAAAGTGTTTCATCATTATTATAAGTAGCAGATACTAAATTGGTCTTGATATCGAAGGACGTTGAGCAGTTCTGGACATATTTTTTTGGTTTTGGTTCTAAATTGATATCCTGAGTTATCCTAGCGCTTATGTTGGCTTTATTTAGTATAGAGTCTTCTACATACGATTCTGCCACTGCATTGGAGCGCCGCCCACCATGGCGCTTTAATGTAAGCAAATCAGCTCCTGAGCCAATAATGTGGCTGACGTTCGCCTAAAGCTATGTCCTGTATATTCTGCATCTCGTAAACATAGAAACTTTGCGATTTCTTTCGACATGGCACCAAATTTATTGACTTGTACATTTACCTTTTTGATAGTTTTGAAAAAAATCTGTCACTCTTTTCTGTCTCAAAATCTGCCAAAATCTGTCTTGTTTTCGCACTCGTGCGGGAATGAAAAGTAAAAAGCACGCGTTCGAAAAACTCTGCATTTTGATTCTAATTACCGTTCTATAAGAGTCTCTTTTCTAGGAGGTGTGTTGGGAATTGTACGGCAATTACGCAATATCAACGTAAAGCAAGGCATTACATCCCCAGGGATGTAATGTTGTATGAAACTCCCATGGGCGTAAATTGATTTGGATTTGTAATGTGAGTTGTAGGAAAACTCTGAATACGGAGACAGCATACAGAAAAAAGAAAAAAAGGCAGGATTGTACTATAGAGAGTGTGACTGTTGTGCACCGCGTTGCTTTGGGTTACGCACGATCCCTCTCTTCGCGTTCAAGGTCATAGTTCAAGTTCCTTACCGCGATCTGCATGGCTATTATGTTTCTCAGTTGCTAACAAAAGTTGATTGAAATCTTGAAAATTGGCGGCTCTATGCCACTTTTGTCAGCTCCAGTCCTCAACTTACAAACTTAACAAACACACTTGGTGTTATTTTAACAAATTCCATAAAATCTTATAATTTTGAACGTCGTGCATGTCTAACTACTAGATACGAGTACATATCCAACTGTAATGAGATATCGGGAGCTCCAAAAGTAACTAAATCATGGTCTACATCTCGCGAGTAAATACTAATTACAACTTAGTTAACAACCGCGAAAGTCTAAAACATGATTTTCCATAAAATGTTCCTTCCAAAAATATTACTCTGTTCTTTTATATCGGAACTTCTACACGGGCGAGGAATCCTATAATTTGAATATTAACCATCAATTTATTTTACTTTTAACTAAATAACTGCTTTTTAAAGCTCTGAGTTTTTATTGTCTTGCAGTAGGTATGAAAAGTAGAGTGCCTGTCTTTGTCTTGGGATGCTTTAACCCGTCGCTTCATTCAGGACTTTTCCACCCTCGCTCCGCTCGGGAATAAAATTTTAATGCCCTCGCTGCGCTCAGGGATTAACTCAAATCTCCGTTGAACTCAAGATTCAACATACTGCCCGTGACGTCAGACACTGCTTTACGAAGCAATGTTCCAGACTCCAGACTGCTATTGAGAATTTCTATGTCAGAAAACACTCTAATCCATGGAAAAATTGTGAACAATATGTCAATTATTGACAGCAGGGTTTTTTCCCAGGGACTGCTAAGTACTGTGTTCATTCATATGTATAGGTAATTTCCAGCGTGCATTCTAAGTAAAGATATAAAAAGTATTTTTTCAAAAGTGGTATGTAATGTTGCCGTGACATCTCTAAAAAGTATCCAGAAAGTGAACTCTACCGGAGACTTATTCACAACTGTCCAGTAAGAAGCGAGATTTTAAATTTGGAAACTCCTACTGTCCAGTAAGTAAGTATGTAATTATTACTTACTGGATAGTAGGTCATCCTCTTTAGATCTGCTTAGAAAAAAAAAACATAGTACCAGACACAGATTAGAGTTTAGCCATTATAAGATGGTTATATGAGGGAAACCTTAAACAGCTCTTTTACTCGTATAGTCTGTGACACTTAACGCGACGCAAAAATGTATTCACGATGCGTTTTTGTACTTAGTATAGTGTGGGATTTTATGTTTGTAGTTAAAAAATTCAGTTTATAAATCATGTTGGATTAAAGCTTTCCATTCTAAAATTAACAATTCAAAAACAATAATTAACATTTTTATTCAAACATTCATGTAATGTAAAAATAGAACAATGTTCAAAACTAAACGCCAACTTTTTAGTAAAAATAAACGACTGGCGGGATTTCACATTGAATAGACAATTGTGTCTTAATTTACCGCGTGAACATAGCTAATCCCAAAAAATGAGTTCAAGCGAATCTGATTCAGAAAAATAGATGGCACTCCTCCTGATTTAAAAGCTGAGGCGGAATTAGCAAAAACTTTCTTTCATTTTTGAGAAAAGCATTATACAAGCCTCAACCAGTAAGAAAGCCATTATGGCCTCGTATATAACTCATACTTGGTCAGGAAGGCTTCCTTACTGGATTCTGCAGTAATGTATTATTACTCACTTTGTGGTTTTGCGTATGCTCCAGTAAAAAGGGCAGCAAACAAACAAATAAAAAGAAAAATTAGTTTCATGTTCGAAACGTGTTTTATGCTTTCAGTTGTAATAATAAATGAATAACTTTCGAAGTCATTGCACCTATATATATGCTGGCATGTTTACAAATGATATGAACATAAAAAAACACAATAAGATAACATTAATTAATGTCTTTCAAGTATAGATAAAGAACTTGCTTCAAATTGTTCCAAAAAAAAATAACGTGATACTTTTACGTTTATTGGGACATGTTTATTTAATTTATTTACATTTGTTACCTATACTTTGTAAGTAATCCTTGTGAAAAATGGTAGCATTATATATATTTTTAATCTAAATATATTCAACCATCTTTGTCTGCAGGCAAAAAATATATGTAAAATATAAAACGTAAAAGAATAATTAGAAATAAACATAGACCTTCATTATTTCTTTTATAGAGTGTCTGCTGTATGTTCTTTTAAACAATGTTTACGTATAATGTGTTGCTCTATTTTATATACTCTCCATTTAAATGTTAACAAATAGGTTTTGGTTTTTTTTTCCCAATTTGACAGTTTTTATAACGGTTTAAGATATTTATTTCTCTAAAGAATATGAATTCACTTCACAGAGAAATACAAGCATCCTTAAATTTAGGTAGGTATACATTGTAATTGCGAACATAGGATAAAAACGAACTAGAATGAGATAATTATTTGTAGGAACATAAACAAATCAGTATTGGCAGTATTGGTACCTACAAACAACATAAAAAAGACGAACTCTTTGAGTAGGTCGGTACAAATTAAGTTACTTGTAAGTAAGCACATAGAAAAATTTACAAAACTTTAAATTCGACGTTCAACAACTGAGCTAAACAAACAAAATAACATACTTATATCTAAATTAATGTGTAACATATAAATCAATGCCTTTAACAATTGCCATTAGTAGGTAGGTTAGGTAGCTACGAGTAATAATAATTCATGTTTGGCCGGTACGGTAAACATATTGTTAAAGAGTTACGTCGAAATTTCAAATCTATTGTATACAATAAAACTTGCAATTATTAAGTAGATGTACCATCTAGTAGGATGATATTCAAATTGTGTTGAGTGTGTGTTACATTATCGGGTAGGAAAGATAGTGTATGTGTGAGTAAACAAGGGTTGCTATTACGTGTAACAAATTGCTCTTTATATGTTAGCAATAGTGATGATATTATCATATTATAATGTTTCTGATGTTTCCGTTATTTTGGTTAATCAAACATAGTTTGTAGATAGGTTTAGTATCAAATTAATAGGTACTAAATTTAGATTTTTAAGTATATAACCCATATTATGTGTGGTAAGTGTGGTTACTCGTTATTGTATCCGATATTGAAATTGATTCATATTTATAAATTATGAGTAGTAATTAAATCATATTAACTCGGAAAACCTAGTGTAAATACCATGTATGTAATGTCATAATGTAATGTGTTAATGTGTAATGTCATAATGTAATGCAATAAATAGAAATTCATAAATGTGTCCATATTTTTAAGGAGTAAAAAAAACTTACGTTGTAACTTTTTTACGTATAAAATGTTCTAAATTTTTTTGAACAACTGCAATGATTTTATTTCTTTAATATCTTTGGCAGCTTATTGTATATTCGAGCTCCTTCATGCATAATGTTTTTCAAGCCATAATTTTTAGTTCTTGGTGTTTTTGATAAGCAAATATTGTTGGGGTATCTTGAAGATCTTGTTTGAACTTGAGATTTTAAAGTAAAAGTTATAGATGTATGTACTTGTCTTTATTTTTTTATATTTTATTTTTTCTTACCAATCAGACAAGTGTATAGTGATATAATTGCCTCAATGTCATTAGTTTCGTTTTATCATAAACATAACTGTAGCTGTTGGTGTTAGATAATTAAGGTGAAAGATTAGCTTTACTATTTTGTTTTGGGTTCTTTGCAGTTTTTCTAAATTAGTTTTAGCAGCTGCCCCATATTGCTATTAGATTTTTCAAATAAGTTTTTACGAAATAATTATAAATAAGGTATCGCACAGGTTTAGGGTAGCAACGAATATTGTTCTTTAATGCCCCAAGTAAGGCAGATAATTTTGATCGTACTCGCTTAATATGCGGTTTCCAGGTAAGTTCAGTATCAAGAGTAAGACCGAGGTATTTTTCTGAATCTATTTTATTTCATTGTTCTTTATTTATGTGTAGTGGTATGGACGGTGATTTTTTTTATTTAGTCTTAAAAATCATGTAATTAGTCTTAGATACATTAACAGTCAACAAATTGTGCTTAAACCAGGTGTTTAAGGTATCAAGATCCGATTGAACCTGTGTAATCACTGTTTGTATATATATCTTTAGCAAAATAAAATAGACAGGTGTCGTCAGCGTATAGAGTTGTATCACCGGTCAAGTTAAGTTCTTTAATATTATTAATGTAAATCAAGAAAAGTAGTGGTCCCAGAAGCGAACCCTGTGGTACTACGTAGGTTATTAATTTTGGCTTGCTGATCGTGTCACCTATTTTTACTATCTGATATCTATTTGAGAGTTAAGACTGCATAATTTTTAGTGCTCTTTTTTGATACCTATAGTGTAAAGCTTGCGTAGAAGCAATTTGTGACTGATTGTATCGAAAGTTTTTTTTTAAATCGATAAATATGCCAAGTGCTACTTGCTTATTGTCTATTTTTGTTTTTAGTTTTGTAATAAGGTCCATACAAGCGGAGAGTGTTTTTCATTTCGATCGAAAGCCGTATTGTTTTTCATACAAAAAGTAAATTGATTTTAGAAACTGGTCTAGACGGTTGTAGATGATTCTTTCAAAAAATTTAGATACGAGTATAATTGGTAGAACTGAGATCGGTCGGTAATTTCCAGGATCAGTTTCTTTACCACTTTAGCTACTTTTAGTAATTCTGGAAAGTCACCACGTTCTAAGCAAATATTTATAGTAGCAGTTAACTGTTCAAGGATTAAGTTTTTAATACATTTCAAAGCTTTACAAGATATTCCATATAGACCCGTGCTGGTGTTTGTGTTAAGTGGGTCAATTATTTTACTTACTTCGCCTAACAAAGCAGGCGTAAAATTGAGTAACTCCGCAGGACTCAGTTTTTTTAAGATATAAGGTGTCGTAAGTTTTAAGTGCCTGATTGTGTTTCGAGCTTTGAAAGAGAGTTTTTAGTTCTTACTTTGTTACTACTTAAAGAATTAATTAGCTGCCACATTTTAAGTGGCTTTTTTTACACTTTTCAAAAGCTTTTAAATAATATGTTCTTTTTGCTTCTTGTATTTTATCTCTTACGTCTCTTTTTGATATCAATAGTTTTTCTTCAATCAATTCGTCTTCTTGATTGCATATTGTAATAGTCTTCGTATTCATGTTGCGAATTTCGTTCCTACGTTTAATCGCATTTAAGATGTCTTTATTAACCCAATGTTTTATTGACAACCCTTTATTGACCTTGGTGGATTCAGGATTTTAACTTTGTTTATCTTATTATTCTTTATAGCAGTTATTAGTTTAGTCTCTAGTTTTTCATAGCTTTGCTCCCAGTGCGGTATGGTATCAAGGACAATCGTTTTATATAATTTGTCATAGTCTATGGCTTCGTATGTGATGCTTTGGTTCTTTTCTGGTTTGTACTTGTGTATATCCAGGTATAAATGTTTATGGTCGGACATTGCTGAATTCACAACTGATAGATGAAACTTATTAATTGTTAGAAAGGTGCATATATTAGTGCAGTAGGCGCGATCAATTTTGTTCAGTATCAGATATCCACTTTCGTACAGAGCCCTTTTATATTCTCTAGTAGGTTTGTTGTTCTTTAGTTAATCGTAATTGAAGTCCCCAAATACAATTACTCGCTTTCTTTTTTCAAGTTGTTCGGTGTAAGTTTTGAGAAAGTTGGTATCATTAGTCCTCTCCGGCTTATAAATGCCACTAATATCTAAACAGAATTTGTTAAGGTGTATCCACAAATAGTGGTTTTCATTTTCACATAAGTCTTCAATTAGGGTATGTTTGACGCTATTATGGGCATAGATTGATACGCCACCTCCTCTAGAATCTAATCTGTAGTTGTAATAATGAGCATACCCTGGTAGTGCTAGACTTTTGGCTTCTTGTTCAGATTTTATCCAGGTCTCGGATATCACAATAGCGTGTATGATGCTAGGTATAGTGTGTATTACGCAAATCAATTCGTCTAGTTTGCCAGGTTTCGCCATGCTGCGTGCATTCAAATATAAATTTTCTAGAGACTTTAGATTATGAACCACATCGGTATGAGTATTTGTAAACTGATATGTGGTGTTACTGGAGATCTCTTCAGTTAGAGTTTCTGTAGTTAAAGGTCGGTTGATGTACCAACTTGTGCAGAGATTCTGTGATTTGAGGTAGCCGGTTCTTGGTTAGTTTTTGTTGTCATTAGTTTTTTGGAGGGAATGGAACTATTTTAGGCGTACCTTTTATATATTTTATTGTGAGATCCAATTCTCCATTTTCTGTCCTGCTCTTTAGTTCTTCTCGCAGCGATAGTAAGAGTTTCCTTTGTTGCGGTGTTTGATCAGAAAAGCATTTAATGTTCTGGAACTTGCTGGAAATGCTGCTACTGTTTCGTAATATTGATTTGGCAATATCTGCCGAAGGAAGACATACTTTAATGGATGGTGACCTGCCAGCATCATATTTCCCTATGCGAAAGCATTTAATATTTTCAACACAAGCGATGTTAGTTACCCTGATAATTCTGCCTACTTCGTCTGTGTCATGCTTGATTCTCTCTGCACTGTTTTTAGAACTTACTTCTTCCACACCGCAAACAATGATATTCTTTTCCCTGCTCAAGCGCTCGTGCAACTCAGCCACCATGCTTTCATATGTATAGGATATTGTGTTTGTATTTGGTGATGTTACATATGAGGAAGCTTTGATGCACTCAATTTCACTTTTGATTTTTTTCTGCTTTAATTTTTTTCGTCTGATCAATTTGTCTAAATTGTATTTTTTTAGTACTTAGCTGCAATGAAATGAACATCATAAAACTTTGGCGTCCTTAATTAATGTCAGCATAATGTACAACTTTTTATGTAAATTTGCATGAATATTAAAATTACCAGGAAACAATCGAACAAACATTTAGGTAAATATTATTATTGTTATTTAACATTTCAATATTTAAAAAAAAAATTGTATTTGAACACTAAGCTTAAAACACTTTTTTTTGATTAGCCTGAGCATGTACTATGGTAACCCGATACTTACACATACTAGACACAGGTCAAACAGACATGTTCGCACACAAATGGTTGACCTGTCCGGGAATCGAGCCCGGGTCCATTGTCCCAGAAGGCAGGTTGCTACCAACTGTGTTATCGAACTGTTAATATTAGAAACAGAAACATTCGTTACGAAACGTTATATAATTTAATTTTACGTAAGATTAATTAAGTACAGACATAAGTGGAAACCTTTCTTCACCATCACGTCACTCATATCTTGTTTGCTGTCGATAGACACCTCATCGGAATTTCATAGAACAGAGATAAATATAATATTAACTACTCGATAGCGTTTAACATTAGACGTACGACATGCGAATTTGATCACTTAATAGCATTAAAAAAAGCATTACTGCGAGTAATTATTTTATAAAGGCATATGTTTTAAAATAAAAATGTAAACTATGTAATTCTTTATTTAACAAAAATTTTATATTATAATTACATAAATAATTTGATTATAATTCAAAAAAGAAGCATACATAATTAAGTGCAATCCAGTTGCAAGATAACTAATCAAGCTCTACCAGACCAATGTGCAAACTACAACTACGCATCACAATTTGGTATTCACGGATTTAATTAAAAACCAAATAGAAACTAACAATTTTATCCCTCTAGACATATTCAGAGCCACAAATAACACACAGTTGATACGACTGGCCGCTCGCCATAGTGACTTGTGTTGGCTTACAAGGGCAAATAAAATAAACCAAAGGTCCTATCCAACTAAATATTACTAGAATTTAGCGGCACCGTGTCCTCACCGCCTCTCCATGGAGTTCCAAACAAAGAATACGAACGGAAAGAGTTAAGGCGATGTTGATACGTTGCCGGGTTGATTGGTGTACGTTAACCCTAAAGTCTTAAGGTGTTTGATGCGCCCTACGCAAAACGAAAGGGGATAGAATAGTATTACTTCTTAAAGTACCTACTAACGCCTGCTTTAGCGATCTCAAACTAAATTTCAGAATAGAATAGATCTAGGAGTGGCTACCTCTTAAAAATATTCGCGTAGAAGTAAAACATGTGCTTTGTTTTGTTATGCTAGTCATAGTGGTATGATCTCCACCGCATTCATATCATCGATGTAAGATTGTAGTCTTGCAAAGAACGTCTGGTGAATCATAATGAGTGTGTTCGTTATGTTGTTGAATCATTCTCGCACACAAACTCTCCCATTACAGGGGGTTGTCTTGCAGGTTTTGGTTGCTGGGCAATCATTAGTAGATAAACACTTAATAGCACATGTACCAAACTCAGCTGATAAATAAATATTTTTCTTATTACAGCTTATATTATTATTTCATATAAATGTATACGAAAGTAACGTAAAGTAGGTAGGTAAGTGAGTAGTAAAGTATTGGCGTAGAATCACCTGAGACTGATCAGAAATAATAAGAAGTTTTTGGCACCCATATAGACATATGTCGTCATACAGAACACGCCACGCTAAGAGCTCTTACACACGAGCGGCATGTTGCCAACGACAGAGGTAACTGCTGCCATCGACACGGGTCGACGGCAGCAATCGACGCGTCGCGTCGGCGGCAGCCGTTGACCTATAGCGACACTTGGGGTGCCTTCCGAGTGGCGTCAAAATCACTTCTACCGCTGTGATCACCATTCCAAATCAACGAAAGCGCGATAACGTAGACCCTAGTGACATCATGGATTACGTCACCAAGGACGCCATTTTGGGATTTCAACGACCACACTACAAACTGAAATCACCGTGAGCATTACGTCAAAAATAACAATTTGTTGATGTGCGCATCTGTGTGTGTGTTTATTCCATGCCGTGAGCGACATGATCGTGATTTCAACCCATTCCGAATCCTGTCAAAAGCGTGATATTGAATTGGAATGGAAAATAGTGATTATATATCGCAAAAATCAGTGTTGACGCGACTCGGAAAGCAAAGTTGCAGTTGTAGCGTGCCACGTCCGCCGTTTTGTCAGTCGACTGCAACTAGTTCAAGAATGCACATGCAATTAGAAATAGATATGATATTGATTATTATACAGTTTACTGCCATGGGAGACTACCTTCAGTAATATGAAAACAAATTGCAAATTTTTATCTTATTGTTGATCCAGATAACAATTGATTTACATCCGGAGTCGTAGCTACATTTTCCAAACCGTGGCTAGTGGTCTTCAAATTAAGATCAGTCTCAGTCACGTACGTAATTGTGCAATATGCAACACACTTCAACATTATCCTTTCAAAACTTTTTTGTTTTTGTTACGTATTTTCATTTCTTTTTTAATTAAAAACTTATTTAGAACGATGTACGTGGCTCTATTGCAAATTAAAAAATATTAAGTTAGAGCTTAGTTGGTTTTTTACAAGACGAATTTGAAATAAAAACATTACCATTATTATTAAAATATTAATAACTAATAATTAATATTGTTTCTATAGGTAGTGAGCTACTTGCTTTTAATTTCAACCTGCAGGCTTTGTATATTGAATACAAAACTGTGCCAAAGTGTAGTGATCTCATCGAGAAATAATCTGAATTACTTATATCTTTTTATTCCTCATCACAGGTCCCTTCCTCTTCCTCCATCCTCTTCTCCGGAATCCATTCTGCACCTGACTCCTATACTATGTGAGCTGACGATGGCAGACGTTGACTCGACACGTGTCTACGGCTGCAGTTACCTTTGCCGTTTGCAACATTCCGCTCATGTGTAAGACTGCAAACGTCGCGCCCCGCGACGACCGTTGTTTGTCAAAGCCTTAACTTACTGTTAGAAAACGGTTCGTGGTGTAGGAAGTTATTTTGTAACATAGATCTAGTAAATATGATTTTGCTACAACAAAGTAAATACAACTTATGCAAACAAAATGGAACCAACTTCAACACCAAAAAAGTGTTAAATATCTTGTTGACGTCGGTACCATGATATTTCAAAAATACCTAGTATTACAATATTGTGCACACAGACTTCGAAAAGTTATCTCACAATTTTTGGTATAGAAGTCGGTTCCATTTTTTGGTGTAAAAAATTTCACTCTTTTTAGTGTTGCTACTTACGGGATCGATTGTCATTCACCGTCAATTTTGATATCATCATGTCATCAAGTAGGTGAAACACTTTTCAGTTATTGGGTTATAACTCAAAAGCTGCTTGACCGAGTTTGATGAAATTTAAATGGGACAACCTCGGAAGTATTTTATTTCTTATTTTTCGTCTCGACGTCTCGCTTAGCAGTGATTCATCACCTCCTCCTTTTTTTAAGTCGGTTAAAAATAAGAAGAATAAAGTCTATTGACCTAATAAGTAGGTACAGAAAATACAAAACTAAACTATTATATTTAATCACTGTAGGTCTATAAATTACAATAACTACTCGTATTATCAATTGGGTATTGATAATACGAGTTACCTTGAGTTTCACTGTTTGTTATTTATTATTTATTTATATGAATTAACATAAGGTGGTTCACAATTCAGAGCCCATTTCTTTTATTTTCAACCGACTTCCAAAAAAAGGAGGAGAATCCCAAAGCCACACGTAATTTTTTTTAATGTGTGATCACGCATAACATTTTACAGAGTAGTCTGACTTTGATAATTCTTTTTCAAATTCGGTTAAGCCGTTTTTGAGTTACTGGATGATATCGCATGTGACAATCGATAACCGTAACAGATAGGTGAATTTACAATTGACGGGCGAAAATGCTTTATATTTATGCTACTCACCTATATATTATATACATTGTGTATATATAATATATATAGGTGAAAATTGAGAATTGTATTAAAACAATTTTAGAAAGAGCTGAAAAAATTAAAGCATCTGTGTAATTAAAGCCTTAAATCAATAGTTTCAAAATACAAACAGTATACAATACTGTTTGTATTCCGCTTGCGCAACTCACCAAACTAAACTAGCGAACTAAAATATAAAACTCTCAAAACTTTGCTAGTTCTTATTCTATACGTACTAAAACCCATACTCGTGTAACACTTAGAATGACAATTGTAAAAATATTAATTTTACTAAATATTCGTTAAGCATATCCGCAATTCAACAGAAATATCAAATTTAAGAAATGTAATTCGCAAGCGTTATACTAATTCATTCCGTGGGCAACAGTGTTGACGCGCCGGACCTCTTGATCTTACTAAAAAAATGCATCCGCATTCTATTTAATAAAAAATCTCCCGAGAGTTGCAAACCATTATTCAAAAATAATAAGATATTAACATCAATTTATATATTTGAAATGTGTATATTTGTTCGGAAATACCCCAACATTTTTAATAAAAAAGCCGACCAACCTAGACCCTTTGTGACTAGACACGTATATAACCTTGCGATGCCAGCTTCAAAATTAAAAATACACAGTTCAGGTACCAACATAATAGCTGTAAAAATATACAATAAAATACCCAACACAATAAAAAAAGAAGAAAAAGACACTAACTATTGTAAAAGTCTTAGGATATTTTTAGTCAACAAATGTTATTATACAATGAACGAGTTTTTCAATGACATAGATAATTAAATTATAATGCCTGTCTTAATTTACTAATGTACCTACACTACATATTTGATTGAGTTCAGAATGATTCGGTCTCATATCCTCGTCCTATCTCATATCACTGTGCGATTGCAGTGATATAAAATGCGAAATGCGAAACCAGTACCTATAGAATAGTTCTTCCATGCTAATGCTTCTAAACATAATATCTGGCACTTTTCATATTAATACACAAAACAACACATTTTGAGCAGTTCTCCTGGAACTACCAACTTTTTTTTAAGTCGGCTAAAAATAATAATACAGATGGAATACTTATACAGTTATTCCAGAACATGATAAATCGCAATTATAAAAAATAATTTGATTCATTTTCAACAGTGCCGTTTCTAACGCTCTTACGATCTATAAAATTACCTACCTTTATCAAATTGCAAGTCCAAGAGCCCTCTGGCGCACGCGGTTGAGGTCGTTGAACTTGAAAAATTTCAGTATAAAATTGCAAATCCTTGTTCTCGCACGTTAACAATAGAATTAACGGAACGGCATTAATGTTTAAAATGACATGATGGTTTCAATTTGTTTTACTTTAGAACTATGAAAAAAGTAATAAAGTCATATCTCACCTCAACCTTATCAGTATAATAAAATATTAACATTATTTATTCTCCGTTTTCAAAAGCATTGGCTACAGAGTGATTTATTAATGTATGGGTAATAAATACAATGGCAGCCCGGCTCACACTCATTGTTAGTATCGCATTGGTCCTGAATACCTGCAAAAAGTTTTATATAACCCTTCAGTTAAGTTATTCATTGGCTATCTGTCGTCTCTACTATAGTAGAATCTGGCTCTTACAGTAACGTAAGGCGAAGTACTATTAATTTATCTGTGGTAAGGCCTATGCCTTGGCGATAACTGGCGATAGATAGATTATTGGGACCGGCCGTTAGACAGGACAGTGACTTAATGACAGTACTATTTACGTGACTGTGACTTGACAACATGAATAAAATGTAACTTTAAAAAAAATAGAATAAAAAACTCGTATAATATTTACTCATACGTTTCTACATTTGCCATTCCTCAAGTTGACAGTTATAGTTAAATAAAGTTACCCTTACCTTTACAACCTACCTATACAACCTTTGCCCAGTCATCTCTTGTGACTTTCCCGCAGGCTTCTTTTAATAGGGTCGTCATCTTTTTCGTGCTGAATGGCGGGGAAGTATTGTGGCGGGCGGCGTAACCTTTTATTTGAGCCCAGATTAGCTCAATCGCGTTATATTGGCAATGATACGGTGGAATTCTTAGAACGCGATGACCGTACTCCAGAGCCAGTTCATCGATTTCGTATCGCACATTTGCCGCTTTATTTTCTTTAACTAATTTAATTAGCTCTGCTTGTAGCATCTGCATATTTGCGTCAATGCCTTTTGCTTGTAACCAAGCCACCATTTCTTCTTTTTTATTAGCTTGGGTAGGTGGTTTCTGTATTTGAACCGAGTGATAGGAGGCATTATCCATGAATATTACAGAAGGCTCTGGTAGGCTGGGCAAAAGCACGTTCTGGAACCACTCTTTAAATGTAGTGGCATTCATTTCCTCGTGGTAGTCATTTGTGGTTTTTGATTGAAATGCCAGTAACGCGTTCTCCACAAAGCCGTATTTTGCAGAACCTGCGTGGCATATTATCAGACGGGCCCCCTTACCCATTGGTACTTTCAACGTCGACGCTTGTGTATCATCCGTTCAAGAACGGGAAACCGTGTGATTGGCGTTTAGCCATGTCTCGTCAATGAACACGACATTATCCCAGTTATCTATTTTTTTTGCTTCTCTCAAAAAACTTATCCGTTTAAAATTATGTCGTATCGTTCTAATAAAATTTTTCTTTTGTCTGTTTTTTTATACGAAAAACCAATATCTTTTAAGATTTTGGTTAAAGCAGTTTTACCCCCGCTAAACAGTCCAGCTTCTCTTAACGATGCCAAAAGCTTCTTCCTGTTGAGATATTCATTTCTGGAATAGTAACCATATATATGATTTCTGATTGCATCGGCGTCAAAGGTGTCAATATCTGTCACGGGTTTAGTTCTACGTTTCTTCTTCGGAGTACGTAAAATATTATCTTCCATGCCAGTAGAGCCGAACTTTTCTTTATTAAAATTTGTTATCGTTCGTTTGCTAACTCCATGCGCCTAAGAGATGCGTTCTTGTACTTGTTCGACAGGTACCAGGGGTCCGCCATTTTGCTCAAAGTAATCTTGCAGACGATTAACTGTCTGTTAGACGACTAAAATAGTCGTCTAACAGACGACTATTTTAGCGTCACAAAATGGCGGCCCATAACGCCATTTGGGGTTACCGTTTTTAATCTAAGTATAAAAATGCTAGTAACGCCATTTGGGGTTACCATTTTCAACCTAAACATAAAAATGCTACTTTCTTTCGCGCGTTCGGTTTGGTCGTAGTTTTATTTTTATATTTAATAAAAGTTATCTTATAGTCCATTATTTTCAAATACTTAAAAAGAAAAACAAAACGTATTATTTTATAAAGTATAACTGTATAAGAACAGATTACGATAATATTATTGCCTGTTATTGTTAGCACAGCACTACAAATATAAAGCGCTGACATAACCTTGTAATAGCGCAGTTTAGATTTAGAAAAATATTGTTTACCAAGTTATTTGACACTCAGTTTGGCACAAAATTATAACATTAATTGATTATTGATATAATAATGTTGTTTTAATGCTCATCAATTGTTAAAACGGTAAACAACCAGCAATAATATTTTTATCGTAACTGCAACGCCATTACAAAGTTACGTCGTCAGTTCAATCGTGACGTGTCAGGAACGCATTCTCTGAACGGCCGTAGTATACTCTACGAAACTTTCCAAAGCGATTGACGAAGAAAACACATAATCAACGTTTCATTTTTTTTCATGATTTTGTACACTTTGCTTACACTTCTCTAGGACACTATTAGGAACACTTAACTATTACAAGCCAAAACTAGAAGAAAAACAAATCTAGGAAAATCAAACAACATTTAGCGGTAGACACTGCTGGCTTTTTTCCCGCCATCCCAAAACAAGATATTCGTGCAGCTTATAAGGACCAGTTCCTACTATAGTAGTGACCACAGATAATTGTTGTGTTCAAAAGTGTTTTTGGCTTGTATATAAAAAGGGTTGTGCAGTTCTGTTATCGAGCCTAAAGTGTGAGAAGCTGGTGCTCCTTTACATGGTTATTTTATAGCAAGGACTTTGCCTTAGTCAAAAATTTTTATTATATGGGTCTCTTCGCATATAGTATGATGATTGATTCACCAATAACTTTCCGTGCGATTGTATTATAAATAAAACTGTCGTCACAACATAGAGGCAACAGAGAGACACGACACAGTTTTAAGATAAAGAAATAATGCCACGTTCGAAAGAGGCTTTAAGTTAGTTTCGGTGACAGCTGTACTGTTCAAAAGTTTGATTTTACAAGACATTTACAGATCAATTCGAACTTCGTTTTACGTGGAATAAAATGGCAACACAAGTATGATTACGAGTATGTATAACAAATTATACCTATGTGTGAATTTCATTTAAATTTATTTTCATGTTTTACATTTAATAGTCGTATATAAAAATGTAGAAAACAAAACAATAAAACATCGAGATCAGTTTAACACACATACTTACATCAAAACGGGGATAGAATATAAATAAAATATTGCCTATTTATAAATATCATGAAATAAATAAACTCACGCAAATCTTTACATTGTACCAATTCACAAATCAAAATGACGACAAAAATAATGAAAAATAGCAGCCTCATATTTTTTCCTCTCTTGTTTGAGATTACATAACGAAATGGTTATATTTTTGATTTTAATACATGCTAGGTATTATAGTTGCTTCGAGTATTGTAAGAAGAATGTTGTTTGTTTTGTCAGGCTTGGTACACATGTTGGCCTAGCTGGGCGAAGAGAATTTTTACTGTTCTAGTATTCTAGAACAGTAAAAGTTCTCTTCGCTGCAAACTGAGTCTGTAATCGTTGGAATGGGATAGGGATTTGTTTGTCTCTCTCCCACTTAGCAATACAGTAAGGAGTGTGTGTAAGTGGCGCGATGTGCGTTACTCCAGTCTATAAAAAAACTTTCAATATGGATAAAAATACCCCGAAAAGAGTTAATATCGCTTCTCCATTCCCATGATTTAATTTTGTCACAGTTTTCAGCGAGTGAATAATCTGAGGAAGCCAAAAAATTGTTTCAAAGAGAATAATTCTTCTGAATTAACAAAATATGGTATCAAATTTTAAAATGCACGGAAATAAAAAAACAGACACTAAAAATGAACCATACTGAAAATTAGATATGTTCCTTTCCACTCGCCATTTTACGTGTGATAACTCCTTTGACCGGATCATCACCGACCATCAGGCTGTGAAGGCTGTAAAATGAGCTTAACAATCTTATATACATACATTTTTACATATATAAATACACCCAAACATAGCCTTTTTCTGGCAATCAGGAAAAAATTAAATGAGTACCTATGACTTTTATTAACAGTAATATAGCCCGTAATAAAACTCGTACCCGAAAATGAAAAGGTATTTAATATACAGTGTAATATAATATTATTCATATTATATAGTATGTATACACCTTAATAGCAGTTGTTACTTGGACAAATTTTCACGGATTATGTGACATTTTTTGATTAACCAACTACAACGTATACATCATATGCATTGTACTTAGTTACGTTTAGAAATGTTTTACAAAATTATATAGTTGCATTTTCAAATACAACTCGTTAATCTAGATTTCTTAAAGATTAAATAATGCAACGCTCCAAGCGACGCTTATGGTCAACTAAATCAAAGTCAAAGTCAAAATCATTTATTTAATTTAGGCATCAAAGTCGCACTTATGAACGTCAACTTTTCATTATAATGTAGGTACTTTAAAGTTAAAGACTTTACCGCCGCGTTCCAAAATATATAGAGCCCACCGAGAAGAAGCGGCAAGAAACTCGGGGCCATTCTTTTTATATAGATGTTTACAATGTTTCTACCTAGGTACTACTAATATTACATTTGGTGTAGTGGCAGAGTGACAGCTTGCCAGAAGTGGAGTATTCCAAGCATCTTTATCTTCTATATAATGTCGAACTTTATAGTAATCTTTTTTTACTAAAACGTTTTTACAGTCAACTTGAATTTTCCCTCTGTGAACTCAGTTATGTGCTTTGGGATTTTATTGTAAAAACGCACACAATTTCCCAGAAATGACTTATTAGTCTTCGCAAGTCTAAAACTAGGCACAGCTGTCCTAAATGTGAATGTATGTTTGATTTTCTAGGATTTCGCGATAATTATACATTGAAAATTAACAGTTTTATAAATACGGATTAAATCGCTTATAATTGTATATTCTTTTATTCCGTCGTTTCGAACACTTTTCAGTAAACAAGG
Organism: Selenia dentaria; assembly: GCA_917880725.1. Taxonomy (NCBI): domain Eukaryota; kingdom Metazoa; phylum Arthropoda; class Insecta; order Lepidoptera; family Geometridae; genus Selenia; species Selenia dentaria. Next base: position 6,051,872 of record OU862882.1, on the reverse strand, counting down.
TGATGTTGAGTCTTTCCGTTTCTACGTGATTTAATTCGTTTAAAATTGTGTAACTCTAAATCTTGTTTTTTCTGTGACATTCTTCAGATGTAAATTTTGGACACGTAAGACCCATCGTATTTTCTAATACTAGAATAACTCTCTCGCTGCAAACTGAGTCTTAAATAGTTGGAACGGGATAGTGATCTATTTTGTGTCTCTCTCCCACTTAGTAACACAGTAAGGACTGTTTGTGTAAGTGGCGCGAATAAGCAAACAAAACTATACAACTTTACTGAGTGATTCATCCAACGCACAGCCCAAGCCGCTTAGGCCCTAAATCTTGAAATTTCGGCAGTTGATGTCTTTTATATTTTAAGCATTCACGTACTGAGGAAGAATTGTTACTCTATGATTTCTAGCAAACATAATGAGTTACTGTTGTACATGCAGATTTTAGTGAAACATATTTTCGGCAGGTATTAGTCAATAATCGATATCATATATCTTAATACGACGGTTAAAACCAGAATGAGAGTTAAAATTAGATGCTCGAACGGTATGCCTTGGTGGCCTAGCGGTCATGGCGTTTGATACGCTTGGAAGACGCGGATTCGAATCGCTTCCGAGGATGTGTATTTTTCTCTCTAATATTGCAATGACCATAATGTACTTCATCATTATGTACCACCCCTATTTCAGTCTCAATATGTGGTATATGTATATAAGTATATATCAGTTATCAGGGTACAATGGTACAGAATTTACCTAGATAAGGACCTGTAAACTAAGGGTACGTTCTGGCATGCGCCGTCAACATTCACAACTGTTGCGCCCCGGTTTAGCGTTCCGCTATGGACCAATGCTTGCAATGTTCAACGTACGCGGTCGCGAAATGCGCGCCAAATTTTCCGTCAAAATTCGAATGAATCCTATACTTATTTGATGCTTTGACAGTGACAGCTCGCAACGACCGCGAAAACCCACTCTCGATCCGCGAGCGTTGTGGTCGCGACGTGAGCTTTTTCGGTGAAGTCATAGATGACGTACGAGCTCGCTCACTATGATCGTGGGAATAAGTGGAAATAAGTGTGCGAACGCCGCGAGTGATTTCGGCGCTTACCGGAACATAGCGCTATAGTGTTGAAGTGGTCCCGTATTATGATTAAAATGTACTCTCTAAATGGATTTACTTCTGTAAACCGCTGAAGTACCGAAAACTATGCTAATATCCATTCAGGTAAATCTAATGAATTAATATATTACGAGTAAAATTGCAATATGTCACAACTTTTCTAGAACACAGATTATTATCTACCTACTGCATAACTGGTTAAATAATCAAAGCAACCATTACAATTTGATGTTATGATATATTGTTGTTAAACCCAAATTGTGGGATATTTAATTTCTAACAACTTTAATGGTAACTTGGGTAAAAGAATTGCTTCTCTGCTTCCGATGAGTTGAAAGTGGGGCAATTTGGTTATGGACAACGGAACCGTAGGGGACAGAGGTTGGCCGACTTCCTGGAGAAAGAGGGACTCTTTATGATGAACTCTTTCTTTCAGAAGCCACCTCATAGGAAATGGACCTGGCTGAGTCCCGATGGTTCGACGAGAAATGAGATTGACTTCATTATGACCACCAAGAGACAAATATTCACTGATGTCTCCGAGATCTACAGGGTGAAAACCGATCACCGAATGGTAAGAGACACATTGAATATTAATGTTAAACTTGAGAGGTTTCGTCTGTTGAAGTCTACGCTCCGACCTACTCGTGCCCATATTCAAGACCTCGAGAGCTTTCAACTTGAGCTGTCCAATCGCTTCAATTGCCTTGAGAACATCGATTCAGTGGACGAGATCAATAACAGGTTAGTAGAAACCGGCCATACAGTGGGTTCCAAGTTCTTTAAACCCCACCGTACAGATAGGCCACAGAAACTCTCCAACGATACCCTCAACCTCAAGGCTGAACGACGCTCTTTAAAACTGCAGTCATCGGATGATGCTGAAGCATATCGGTTGCTCAATAAACGAATATGGAAGTCCTTGCGACACGACATCCGATATCGGTCTACAGAGTGTAATAATAGAATTAAAACAAAAGATTAATGTTGCTTTAAAAATATAATGAATAATCAACTAACAAAGTTATCATACAAAATCATACAATTATGCCTTGCGATTCTCTAATGATTCGTCGATGCGCTTGTCGACGAGCTCACCGATATCAAATACTTTATGAGATATCGCCCTTGTACATAAGGTTGTTTTTCCATCGTTTCTTGTCATTCGTCATTTGTTTCACGGATGTTGTCTCAGATGCAACGATGTTTGCTCTTAGAGAATCGCACGGCTGGTTATTAATTATTTTATACATTGCACCAACAAAACTTTAATGGTTATTAATAATTTGACATGCACACTCAATGAGATTGAAAAAAGAAAGAAGTTGAAAAAAGTGGTTTACTGTAATATCATGTCGGTTCCCAGAAGAAACAGGGAGCATTATATATATATATATATATATATACATATATATATATATCTACATACTAACATGAATAATAGAATATAATATCTTTTTAGTACATACACACATGTATACACCTATGTGTAAAAATGTAGTAAATAATCTTAGTCAGTTTAGATTTGAAAACAATGTATTTAATGTCCAGTCAGTCTATTCAAGTGTTCCACATTGCATCATTTTGGCCGGCGTACAATTGCATCCGGGGTCCCCGCAGTGACATATGTGTACTGAAAAAAAAACAGTAGATTCTGAGTACAATTCAAAAAATTTTGGAAATGAAACAATTTAATATTGCAGTTTCGTTGAAGGTCAATGTTTCCAGCGAAATTACAGTGCAAAACATTTAACAGCTTATATTTCGAGCGCAGTGCATTACCATGCAACGTTTTGGATATGGTAAATCGCTTGCCCATGCCAGTTGCTGTGTCCCCCAGAACGTGTAGAACTGTAGTTTTGCCTTGTTCTACACGGAGCTTTTCATTCCGATACGTTGGCTTTTTAGTTTCCTTCGCCAGTCGTTTCACTTGCTACAGTGCCCTTCACACCCTAACACAGAATGTCTGACACTGCTGTGGTACCAACCAAGGCGGCATCTTGCACAAGAGGTCGCAAGTAAGTCAGGTTTCCTCGCCTGTTACAATTCGCGTCCTGACGGCGAACGAAACATTATTTTACTCCGTCCCTTCGCGGAGTAAACATAATTTCTAGTACAACTGTGGCACAGAATAACTCATAGTTTGTACTGTATACGTCAGCGATAAGAAAACGTTATACTTGCGCTAATTTTCGCGCTAGGCCTAATGATAACCTATTACTTCACACGGCTTCTTGTGAAAGAAAATTACTAATAGATTCAGTAACTCCAGATATCAGTTTTCACATACAAGCAATTAATTTGATTTATCTCATACCTCGCGGTTTGCGGAATTCTTGGTCCGCGAATCAAACAAAACAATTTCAAAAAGAGCAGTCAAGAAAATATTTGAAGTTCTTTATCTCGTATTCCCGAAGGACGTGTGTTTGTTATCAGCAGAGCTATTATGTATATCAGTTGCTAACAAATTTTGATTGAAATCTTGAATAATGGCGCTTCTGTGTCACTTTTGACGACTCCAGTAAGCAAAAATGTTAGGAAGTTGATGACTGGAGCTGACAAAAGTGACATAGCCGTCATTTTATTCGATTTCTATCAACTTGTTAGCAACTCAGATGCATAATAGCCCTACTTGAGTAAAGATTTGAGTCTCAACTCTAGAGTCGCTTTTGTTTTATCAGTCAGAAGAAGAAAATAAAGATCCCCTCTTTTTAAAAAACCTTTGGGAAATGCATCGTGCTCGTAACCATCCGAGAAAACTCAACCAAATAACGGTAGGCTTCTAGCGTTCATATTTCAGATTGGTTGGTACCAATGCCGGCTACGACCACAGCATCAAAGCTGTGATAGAACGCACATGATATTTACTGGAAATTATCTCCGAACAGTTTCGAACTTTAAGTGATTAACGTGATACTTACGGGCTGTCGATATCACGACACGATCGACAATTAAGGTGCTGTCAATTCAGGATGTCGATAAAAATGAGGGGTTTTTTAAACAGTTTATCTCATAAGCAGCGATTTAAATAAAATAATAATAATATTAAATTTCTAAGTAAACAATGACGGAATTAAACACATATTTTAACATACTAGGTACATTAAAAAAAAATCTAATATATCACCTTTCACCTTCAAAACAGTTTTCCTCTTTATTAACTATTGTATTTGTCATGAAATACATATCATAAAATAGCAAATTGTTGATACACGTACATTGACGGATTGTGTTTTTATTTAAGAGTGTACAATATTTTTTTTATGAATTTTGTACGTTTTTACGAGATGCACGTGCTTGATTTAAAGTAAAGGAAATTGAACGTAGCCAAGCGCTGAGCCTAAATCAATATATGAAAAAATAATGAATATGGCTTTTAATAACATTACCAATTTGAAGTTTTACGCATGGGGTTCTGTACTTGTGTAGGTTCGGCATAAAAATAGATAGATAGAAGATAAAACTACACGACGTGAGCTAAGATTTTAGTGCAGTTGAACACTTTGTGAATGAGTTTGACCGAGAAGATCCGCCTTATTCTACCGTGACGCAGTAATGTTCGCAATACTGTGTTCTGGTTTAAAGGTATGGTTGCGGGCGAAATCGCAGGCACATGAGACTTAGCAACTAATGTCTCAGGGTTACAGGCCCAGGAAGAAACCGCGCAACACGTACTGGAGGCGTGCCCGGGGGCGGCGGAATCAAGGCGATCCTTGATCGCAGTGGTGGGGGGAGACCTCTCCTTACCGACCATCTTAGCCAGGATGGTCGATGACGAGATGTCATGAGAGGCGAAGCCGAGACCGAAGAGTGCGAGAGAGAGATTAATCCTCTTTCTCTCCCGCTCCGGAGGGCGCGGACACGGAGGCGAGCTATTAGAGCTCGCACACCGTCTCCGCTAGGTGGGCCTGGGGCGTCGGACTTGAGGTCCTTCCGAGGCGGCGACGCGCTGGATGTCCCAGTGCGTCGCTGGAGCCGTATGAGGAGGGCGTTCTGTCCCTCCTCCGAGGTGTGTCTGCCCTGAAACATCGATGGGCGGACGTCGGCAAGACAGGGCTGCGGAGAGTGCGCAAACGGACCCGTGGCCTTGTTTGCAGTCGTTGCCGAAGGACATCGTGGGGTTTTTAGTCGGTAGTGAGAGTCCGACATAACCCGCGCGCTTTCCCCAGCGAGCGGGTATGCGTCAAAAAAAAAAAGGGTTACAGGCCCAGTGCAGTTCATCATTTAAAAAGTCTTATATACTCACCAGCACCGTGCACGACGGTGAAGCTAAACACCGCTAGAACAGCCAACACCATGAGAAACAGGACGAAATTCATGATTAGCCTTTACCTTCGTGACTTCACTTATGATTGTGATCAGGTTACAACGGCATATTTATATGCACAAATCTGGGCCGTAAAATGATATAGTTAGTATTTATCAGAGCTGTGCTAATTACCGGATTATAAATTGTTTATAATTGCCGTGGTCAATGGAACTAGTCCAATTTAACGCTGGTAGGCTGTTCTAATGTTATTATTGTTTCGTTATAACATTTGTCGACTTGTGGATTTATTCTATAGTAAAATGTTGTTAGAATTAAATACACGTAGGTAATGAATAGTGTTACATAACTACCTGCTATTATATAATATAATTATTTTTTAACCCGTCCGCATCAGCGCAAAAAATAACAATAGATTTATGAATGAAACTTAACTCGAATGAGTCTTGCTGATTCGGACAGATTAATAGAAATCTGACACCCACTTCTAGTCTATTATACCGGATGTGGATGGTAAATTGTTATAAAAAAAGGTCAGGTCAGATCATGACCAAAATCAACACTTGAGAAGCACCAGCTTCCAAATAAATAAAAATCTTCAAAATCGGTTCACAAGGTAAAAAGTTATGACGTAATATAAAATGTAATATAAAAAAGAGACGAATTGAGAACATCCTCCATATTTGGAAGTCAGTTGAAAAATATGCCTCTAAAATATAAAAATAAAAAACTAATATTATAATAAGACGCGGGATGCGCCCACAAGCGTCACCTTTTTCCTTGAAAACATTCACCAGTTACATATACCATCTAGCACAAAAAATGGTTGTATGTAAAGTCGGTTTACGGACGATAATTTTACGTGATAACGTCATAAGACAAGCCAAACGCTTAGGCCGATCGTGCCTCTCTATCACTTGTTCCGCGCTCTCGCTTGTTCCATGCTCTCGCGTGGACGCTCGGCTCAGGCGGAACGTGACAATGAGTCATACTTCATCGTGCATGCGCAGCCGGCGTTCATCGATTTATAAGACGTTATCACGTCAAAATGCGTAAGTGTAACATAATCGTATCGTTGAGCGTACAAACTATGACTTAACAGTGCCACAGTTATACAAGATAAACGATAGTTTGTACTGTATAGGTACGTCAACGCTAGGATTACGATACGCTTACACAAATTTTCGTGCTGGACTCGCTGATGTAGTTGAAACTACAGTATGGGTTATAATCGTAGGCCTTTCTGGCCACTCCTGTATATTCGAAATAATCTGCTTACACACTTACAATACAAAACAAAATATTTTTGATCACGAATCATAAATAAAAAGTAAAACCTACAATAAAAAGCAGCTACAGTAGATTGGATAATTGACGGCCTTACCACTATAGCAGTCTAATAATATCTTATTCATGTTAACTTTTCTTGTTTTCCATATCTACATTTAAAATAACCTTGTTCTTTTTATAGTTATAATGCCTGTATTTCTATGTAGGTATACCTTGTACATCCCCATATACTAGATTAAAAGGAGAAGATAGCTCTGCGACAGCTTTTTTGAAGAAATTCATATTTTATTTTATGTTTATATCATGTTTTATGTTTAACCAACACTGAACTTTAAGTCAAGTATAAATATTTGTAATTTCACTAATTATTAAGGTGAATAAGCCAGAGATGTTCAGTGGTACTCTTTTCTTATTGTTTGGTATTTTACCAGTGACGACTTATGACACTGGAACGTGGTCTCTATGGGCCTCATATTGCAAGCTCAAAGTCGCACAACGAGCTATGCTCGGACCTATGTTTAGCCGTGAAAGTCCTAAGACTGAGATGATGACGATCGACGGCTATTTTCTTATAACAAGTGCATTATATGGTGCACCGTACACATCCTAGAACCTAGAACGTAGAATTTGGACACATCGCGTTGCGCCTCACACGATAAAACAAAGTTGATAAATCTCACGCACCCAATCATAACCTTAAAACCGGAACATAGTAATTCAACCATTACTGCGTGGCGGTAAAAATGGGTATAGTGAAGTACTTTTCCGGACGAACTAGTTCACAAAGAGTATTTTGCTACTAAATTAAATCTAATATTATCGTAGACATAACAAGCTATACTTAGACAATGTCTAAGTATAGCTTGTACGTTGCTATGTCTAGACATGCTTGTACGTCGTATGTGTAGACATAACAATAAAGTTAAGTTGATATGTCTACGATTTAATAAAAACTAAAAATAAGTAGAAAGTTATTTCATGGACGAAGTATTTCACAGTAGCTTTACCGTTACTGTCGTCTACAAAACAAGTAAAACAGATTTCAGTGAGTTCGATATTGAGGACAGAATAGTTGAATATGGAACTCTAAACTGAACCACTCCAGAATTAACAAAACAGCCAATACATACACACAAAGTTATACATTCAAATAGAAACATTGTTAATAATTCACAACGACACTTTTGCCCTGTATTCACGCGGAAAGGTTCAGTATTATTGCAACAGTATAAATTATGTTCGCGCTATTTGTAATGCCTCGTCGTTATATGTAACTGGATACTTCTTTATAGTTGTTTAGGAAGCTCTTAATGTTTTTATTGCGATAAGGTGCAATAATCTACACTAATAAAATGTTAATAGGTTGTTTATTAGGGTAATATCCGGAACTATTTAAAAGATTTTGTTACCCAACATGTTCCACTCAAAATATGTGTGGGAGGCTATCGTAACAATATTTTCTTGTGTTCTCATCTCTATGTTTATATAGGATGGAAGTATCTGCAGCAGGTTTCAGTTTCAAAAGATATCCGTGATAAAAACTAGCCTATTTCTTAATACAAGTCATGTCTTAGTTATCAGCCGAAACAATGTTTTTGGCTTAAAAAGTAACACTACCATCAAAATACACACACCCTCGTTACCTCCTCTAAAAACAAATTCAATTCAATCTTTACTAATATTATAAAAAGGAAAGATTTATATGTAAGTATGTTTGTAACGAATTGGCTCAAAAAGTGCTGGACCGATTTCAAAAATTCTTTCACCTTTGGAAAGCTACATTCACCTTGAGTAACATAGGGTATATAAGATTCATCATCATCATCATCATCATCATCCATCACCGCGTGGGTGAAACCGCGGAGAGCAGCTAGTTATAAATAAATGTACTTTATAAAAAACTCTGCTGACTAAAAGTCTCTGTGTTGTGTCTCTCTGTGTTTCACTTGTGTACAGAGAGCCCAAAAAATTTACGAAAAAGTATTCGTATCGTAAGTGTCAACGCGTAACGCTTCGGCGTACAAACTATTACGAGTTATCTGTGTCACAGTTGCCCCAGATAAATTACAGTTTGCACGGTTTCACGTGGTTGATACGTCACGTTACACTTACGCATTTATTCGTGCTATATTTATTCATTGAAAAGAATGGTTAAAAAACTCAGAGCCATTTTTTCAGTTATTTTTTTAGATATCTATATTATTTATACCACAATCTTAAATAGAAGTGGTATTGGGTTGGAGTTGTTGACTTACCAGAAGTGTACTAGTCTAACAAATCTTTATTTTCTAAATAATATCTTATCTATCTATTCCACATAATATGCTTCTTTCATTAAAATATTGTTTACTTTCTCTTAATAACTCTTTAATAAGTTACTTGTGTTTTCTTTCTCTGTTATCTCTTTTGGAATTCTATTTACTAGAATCTAAACGCATCAGTTATCTAAAACAATACTTAAGAAAGCTATATGCAACAGCCATATTTAATACTTAAGATCTTTACTTACTTAAGTATTGAGTATCATCTCATAGAACTAACGTCTCAATACTTGAAGAACTCAGCATTAAGGAGCGGCTATCAGCAGTCGTACAGAAGCGAATTCTCATATGACATTCTTTAGCCACGTGTCGCGAAGAGATGAGTGATCCAACGAACGTTGTGCAATGCAGGGTTTACGGTACAACACCTCACGGTTGTTCACCAATGCGATGGACTGACCAAACCAAGAACGCAGTGGGTGGCCCCATAAGTGAGTGTACCAGGATGACAACAACAGAGAGAGATGGCGAGACGTCGTGAGGCAGGGATTCCGGTCAGCGCGCTCGAGTGGGACGGACGTGCGCTCAAGTGCTCCCCGAGAATATTCCGATCAGCCTAAAAGTGCTTGCGCTTTTAGTGCCGGTTACCTGTATCGTTTCGATTGAAGAGGATTCAGTGTTGGACTTCGCTAATAGTGGATTTTCTGTGTGCAGATTCGACGTCAAGCCACCGCTTCGTGTACCGTTCGGCGCACGGAGGCGTTCGGCTCGGCTCGGCTCGCGTCGCGAAAGAAGCGCGCTCTTGTAAGAGCGCTTCGACACATCAATCACCTACATTGTTCATTGTCAAATCAAAACCGCTCTTCTCAGAGCGACCTCTTGTTTCGATTTTTTAATTTTTCAATTTTCAATTTTCAAAGTCGAGTCAAACAAATCCACGCTTCACGTGGTCTTCTGGACGATCCTTGCGGTGTTAACGCCACCCAGTTGGGCGCGGACCCGGTGCGTCAAGCCTTTCCCTCCTGAGCGTGGGAGGGAACGGCTAAAACCGGACGGGCCTGCCTTCACCGGCCTTGGGGTCTCCCCTCGCCGACGGCAGGTATCTCCTTCCCACCCTACCCTATCCTACTCTCCTATTCTCTGGGCAAGTGTTTGGTTGGAAGCCGGGTTTTACTCGGTCTTCTCTCCTCGCCCCCGGAGCAGCTAGGGCCTCACGTTTAGGCACACATCCCTCTGCACAATAAGACTGGCAGAGGGCACACAGTAGGGACACCTAGGCACTCACTCTCCCGCCTGCACCCGGCGGGAGTGGCATTCACCCCTCACTCGCATCTCGAGTATTCCCCTCGAGATGTCTTTACTCTCTCCCTCCCCCGTTATGAGCCTCCCGCAAGGCGTTTCGCCTCAAGCGTTCGCCTCGTGGGTCTCAAATTGCTACCCGGACATGCTCTCAGAGTATCTCCAATCCAATAGGGACTTTAAGGAGAGACCCCGCTTCACGGACTCTCAAATTCCCTCCTCCGGCTCCCTCCCTCCGAGGGCGCCCTTCGGTTCTTCGGCGTTCAAGCCGTTAGATAGCCCTCTCTCCCCCGACCCTGCGCCCTATGCGCCCCGCGCTCCCCGCGCACCTCTACCACCCCGCGATCGTTCTCCAGTCCTTCGGACTGAGTACGAACGCGCCTACGACTCGGCATCCAACTCTGAGAATGAGATGGATGTAGAGTTCTCCCGCTCCCGCGCTAACTCTGTTGGCAACATCTCCAACGACGGGTTCACTACCGTCGGAAAGAGAAAGCGCGTCCCCAAAGCCGCCTCAGAGGCTCCCTCCCCGCCACCCAAAGCGGCCTGCACCGCCCCGGGAGCGAAGCCATCAGGCTCTCTCGCTCCCACCTCCCGCGACCCTCTCGCTCACTCCGATGCTCCCGCAAGCATCGCCGCGTCTCAACGCGACGTCTCCTCTCAAGGAGCGTCAGTTAGACGCGAGAAACCGCCGCCGCCTCTGTTCCTTCAGGACAAGGCGAAGTGGGACATGGTCTCATGACTCCTGACGGATCGTAAGATCCAATATACTAGCGCCCGCTCAACCCAACTGGGTATTAAAGTCCAGGTGCCTACCCCAAGCGAATATAAGGCATTAACCAGGATTCTCAAAAACGAGAGTATAAGTTTTCATACCTATGCTCTCGAAGAAGAGAAAGTCCTACGCGTCGTCATACGCGGCGTACCTAAGGAGGTGCAAACCGATAGTGTCCTCGCCGACTTGAAGGCGCAAGGCTACCCTGCCCGCGAATGCCACCGAATGTACAGTGGCAAGGATCGCAAACCCTACGACCTACTTTTGGTCATTCTAAATCGCACGCCAGAGGGCAAAGCGATTTTTAATATTAAAACGGTTGTGAACCTCTCGGGGATCACCGTTCAACCCCCATTCCGAAACCGAGCGCCTGGCCAGTGTCATAACTGCCAATTGTACGGGCATGCCGCCCGATTCTGTTTCGCCCGCCCGAGGTGCGTCAAGTGCCTAGGGGATCACGGGACAGCCCAGTGTTCTCGCACAAGGGACTCGGCAGACCCACCTAGTTGTGTCCTCTGCGGCACACAGGGACATACCGCCAACTACCGCGGTTGCCCTAAGGCACCCCGCGTATCAAGTGGGCCGGCCAGGAGGCCTATTCCCCCTCCTCGCCCGGTCACTACCCGCTCACAAGGGAACGGCCCTAAGCCTAACCTTACCGCACCGCAGGCAACACCTGTTGTACCCGCGCCCGCGCCCGCGCGCAACGCTTGGTCCAAGCCCTTGAGCATGGTACAAGCAAGCGCCCCCCTCACCCCCGCCCGCCCGCAGGCCTCTGTCAGCGCGCCGGCTCCTAAGCCCAAACCGCCGCTCGCTAGGCCTCCAATGGCTGGGCTCATGGACGCCCCAGGTCAATCTGACCTGGCGGCCGACATAGCCCTTGTCATGGACTACGCGATGGTCATAGACGTGGACGAAGTACGTGCATTCGCGCACAAACTTCGTACTGCCGCAAACGACCAAGACCGCTTGCGAGCCACGCTCACACACGCGGGTCTAATCAGCGCAGTGAGGCGCTACGCCCTCCCCAGCGTTTCTTAGGTATCATCCAATATGGATAGTACACCGAAACGAATTAAGCCCCACTCAGTCACCGTAGCGACTTTCAACGCTGACGGCCTCTCTAGTCAAAAGGACGAAGTTCACGAATTTTGTAAGACCCATCAGGTCGATATCCTATGCGTGCAGGAGACCTTCCTGAAACCAGGTACAGCGAACCCTAGGTTTGCCAATTACCGTTTGGTTCGTAATGATAGAGTGGCCACCCCAAAAGGTGGCACTCTCATCTATTACAAAAGAGCTCTGCACTGTATCCCAATTGTTACTCCACCACTTAGAATACTAGAAGCCTCTGTTTGCTTTCTAGCGATGTCAGGTCATCAACCTGTCATCATAGCTTCATGTTACCTCCCCTCTGGTAAAGAACTATTACAGACAGACTTGGAAGCCCTCTTCTCTCTAGGAAGCTCCGTCCTTCTGATCGGTGACTTCAACAGTAAACATGTCATATGGAACTGTACTAGTAACAATAGTAATGGTAAAATCCTTGAAGGCTTGGTCAGCCACTTAAACATTGATATTCTCTCCCCTCTGGAGCCCACAAGATATCCCTATGTTGACAACCAACGACCAGACATACTTGACATAGCACTTCTCAAGAACGTCACCCTCCGGTTGCGCTCTATAGAAGTGTTACACGAACTGACTTCAGACCACCGCCCTGTATTGTTGAAATTAGGCCCCGACCCGACGGACATAACCCCTATCACTAGAACGGTAGTGAACTGGAAGCAACTGGGGGAATCCCTCCAAGCTATCAGTTCACCCGCTCTCGATAGAATCCCCGATGACATACAGACAGTAGAAGACGTGTCAGTTGCGATCGAGGCTCTCAGTGACCGCCTCCGCACCGCAGTAGGTGAATCCTCAAAGCAGGTCCAAGTGGCGGATGGTCGCCGCTTCGAACTGCCCGAGGGTGCGAGGAGGATACTGACAGCTAAGAACGCCGCCACTAGGGCCTATGACTCGATGCCAACCCCAGAGAACAAAGCCACCATGCGCTACTTACAGCGTGCTGTAAGGAAACGCATGAGTGAGCTGCGTGATCAAAGGTGGGACGACAAACTGTCAGAGATTGAGCCAACTCACCAGGCATACTGGCAGTTGGCTCGAACTCTGAAATCTGACGGACAACAGACAATGCCTCCACTCATTAGGCCACCTCCCCTCTCCATAGCGTTCCTTGACGAAGACAAAGCCGAGTGTTTAGCTGATAGCCTTGAGGCTCAGTGTACTCTAAATGTAGATCACGTCGACCAGAAACACCTCGATTCGGTGGAATCTGAAGTCGAACGTAAAAGCTCTATGTCCATCTCTGACCTCCCACTCCTCCCACCGGTAAAATCATCCGAGGTAGTGTCTCTGATCAAGAGCCTCAAGACCCGTAAATCCCCTGGTGCTGATGGTATCAGTAACAAGGTGATTAAACACTTCTCAGTCCCACTAGTCCATCTCTTAGTTAGCATCTTCAATGCGGCTATGAGCACCTGCTCCTTCCCAGACACTTGGAAGCATGCCATTGTCATTGGTATTAACAAACCAGGCAAACCGGCAGCCGAGCCCTCCAGCTACCGTCCCATAAGTCTCCTCAGCTCTCTGGGGAAGATTTACGAGCGGCTCATTGTGAACCGACTCTGGTCCCACGTTAGGTCCAATAACCTAAGGAGGTTATTGGACCTAACGTGGGACCAGAGTCGGTTGAGCCCGATGAGCAATTTGGTTTTAGAGCCAAACACTCTTGCGTCCAACAAGTGCACCGCGTAACGGAGCACATCCTAGGCGGTTTCAATAAGAAACCAAAGCCCCAAGGGACCATAGCTGTCTTTCTCGACGTAGCGAAAGCGTTCGACAAAGTCTGGCACAACGGCTTGATATTCAAGCTGTACAAACTGGGTGTGCCAGACCGTCTTGTACTCATCTTACAAGACTTTCTCAGGGATCGAACGTTTAGCTATCGCACCGAGGGAACGCTCTCCTCCCCGCATCCCATTCACGCAGGTGTCCCTCAGGGCTCTGTACTCTAACCCATTCTCTTCTCGCTGTACACCAGCGACATCCCACGATCTGAACCTAATGTTCAGATCGCTCAGTTTGCGGATGATACTGCAATCTACTCTACTGGCTGGTTCAAGGTCAGGCAGAGATGCGCCATCCAACGAGCCATCACCGTAATCGGTGCATGGTTTCGTAAATGGCGGATTGCAGTAAATCCTAGCAAAAGTGCAGCAGTGTACTTCACTGAGACCCGGCGGAATCTCATGCCGTCACCCATAGTCCTATTCGGCGAACCCATCCCTTGGGCAAAATCTGCCAAATACCTGGGCGTCACCCTTGATCGCCAACTCACTTTCGCGAAACACATCCAGATTGTTCGCAATAGGGCGGCCTTCATTATGGGTCGTCTTAATCCCCTCATAGGCAAAAACAGTAAAATGTCTCTTAGAAATAAGACGACTCTTTACAAACTTTGCATCCGCCCAATCATGACTTACGCATCTGTAGCGTTCGCCCATGCTCAGAAACACGACCTCCACAAACTTCAAGTGATTCAGAATCGCTTTATGCGCAGGGCAGTGGGCGCTCCGTGGTACTTGCGGAACGCCGAACTGCACTGCGATTTCACCCTCCCCTCTATTACGCAGTATATGAAAGACTGCTCCCGCCGCCACTTCGACAAAGCTCCCCACCACTCGAATCCCCTCGTGGTCGATGCGGCGAACTACTCCACTGACATAACCGATCCCCACTTCCTTCCCCCCCGTCGCCGTCCAAGGCATATTTTGGGTGACCCGGACGACCCCATCGCAGCCGTTACTTCGGCAGCTTTAGCGTCGTCCCAAGGGAACCCCGGTAATGGTTGTAGACCCGACCAGGGCTGTGATCCCGATCGCATTGTAGGCTCCGGCCGAGATCTTCTTCGCAGCCCCAGTCGCAGTCGAGGTAATTCACACACACACGATTGTAGTCCCAGCCACGGTGCGGGTGGGAGTATACACCACGGCCCCGGTCGCGATGTATCCTCCGGCCCAGCAAATGGCTGTGGACGAGGTAACACTGGTTTTCTATGTAGTCCCAGCCACCATGGCTGTGGGCGAGGTATTACACATTCTTATTGTAGCCCCACCCAAAGTACAGTCATGAGTGCACAACGCGACGATCCTGGTCGCGGTGTGGACCCATGTCGCGGAAATGGGGGGAGGCGAGGTACACAAGGTTATGATTTAGTGGTAAACACAGTCAAACACCGAGCTCGCCGGCGAGCTCGAAGCAAAAGTTATGTCTTGGTTAGATTCTCTCCAAATAGTCGTAGAGTAAAAATTCATAGGGCCACTTTCAACGGTACACTTATGTACCGGGGCGTTTCTCTCCTACTCCCCTCTCTCCTGGCGACGGCCCAAGCCGAGGTCCGTACCCTAGTGGTGCCCTTAAGCAAGTCGCCTACTCCTCTCCTTGCGGCGGAGCGTCTTCAACGCTCGCCTTAGGCGGTGCGCCCTCTGCGCCCGCATCTGGCTGAGTGCCATCTGCGCTCGCCAACCGTCCGGTGACGCTGTAAATGCCGGTAGAGGCAAACAGCATTAGTCCGTTCTAAAAAAAAAAAAAAATATATATATAACAAAAAAATAATAACATCGGCCCCCAATACCACTACTACATGACGGCCACGAGCAGATTCTCTTGGCAGAGCGAATCGGCTGAGAAGAAGATACTCGTAATTGTTGCATGAACTAGTAACATTGATGATGATGATGATCTGATCCGGCCAGTTTTGAGCGACGACGACAGCCTCATCTCCGGTGTTGTCGCTCATGCGCTCGTACGTGGCTTATTATAGTCAATCTTCTTAGTGAAGATCCTCGCCCATTGCGGGCATGTGAGCACACCATTATTCACTAACATAAATAACTAGCTGCGGTTTTAGAATCAAAACGCTGCATGCAAAAATCGTAAACTTTATTTCAATTGGTATATTTTCTTTAACATGTTTATCGCCCCGCATAAACCCGTTCGGGAGTTCGGCATTATGAAAATGGTGAATGACAAAATTATTGTTTTCGTCTGTCGTCTATCCTATTTACAAAATGTATTATTATCTGTTTATTATTATAATAAACCCAAGAATCGGATGACGGATGGACACCGATTTGGCGGGAACCCAACTACGATTCCGTGAAGCTAGTTCCAGTGATTATATATTTGCATTTCTATTATGATTTTGTTTATCACTGGTTGTGTGACACATTACCAACTAGTTAGTGGGTGTGTGACAGAATAATCTGGTACATGACATTATGTAGTTAGAAACATATTGTTTTTGTGTTGGCACAGTTGGTAGCAAGCCTGCCTTCTATGCCGCCGGTCCCGGGTTCGAGACAGGCCAAACTTTTTGTGCAAGAGCAATGTGTGTTTGACCTGTGTCTGGGTGTGTACAGGCTCTGCCTAGTTTAGGATCTGCAAACCTTGTATCGATGTTGTCCCATATAAATAAATGTACTATAATATTTTTTACTTACAATATTTTTTAGTAAATAAATTACTGTATACAGTAATCTTGAGATATTTTTTTTAGTATAAACAATGAATCTGTATTCAAACAGCACTTATTTTATTATAATCCAATATCATTTTAAAATATTGTATCGATTGTCATCGCCACGTAAAAGTAATCAAAAATAATTGAATTCAATTTAATTTAGTTTTTAATTTAGTGATGCAATGAAGCGCCCGGCATTCAGCCTGAGTGTACCGTCCCACCATCTGTTGTGTTGCGCATTTTAATCAAAGCGACATGGTGCAATATATATACAGTATATGAAGTCGCTATTCGTGGGAGAAAGAATTATATCGTATGAAATAGGTGAGAGTAATATTATATGTAATAGGATTGCCAAATGAGCGTGAGACTAAAACACATTATGAGCAAAGGTACAGATCGCACTATTGATTTTGAAACACGACGTTCAATATGTAAAAATGTATATTAATATTAGAATTTTTTTATGGGATAGGTTGGCAAACGAGCAAGCGGCTCAACTGATGGTAAGTGATACCGTCGCCCACGGACATCCGCAATACCAGAGGTCTCGAGGTTGCGTTACTGACCTTTGAGGAAGGATGATAGGAAGGAAGAGATAGAAGGTTGGAGTGGGAGGGAAAGGAGAGGGAGAATAGGGAAGGGGGAATTGGACCTCCAGAACCTCCCACAAACCGACGAAACGCAATAGCAAGCTGTGTTACTTCACGTCGGTGTTATGTGGAAGTGTGGTACTTCCCCGGCCGTGCCGGCCCATTCGGCTGTGGGGTTACAGCGTGGCACTACCACCGAAAAAAACGTACATAGTATAGGTACAACATAAGTGTGGAATAAGGTTATCCCGACACCTCTGGTACTAACCGATGAATTCACAGGAAACCAGGCTAATAAAAGCTTCTCTTCTTCATTCCACATTTCACCCAAATCCATTATAATAAGCATTATTAATGCATGTGTGTGTATGTGCAAAATTCCTTATTATTTGATGGAAACGGTTATGTTAACGACAAAATAAAACATAACGCCTTATGCTATAGACAATAAGGTCCACATTAATATACCTACATATATCTTGATCTTATTGATCGCTAGTCGTGTCGTGCGTTCTAAGGAAGACCTTTTAAACTTGTGAAGAGTATTATGTATTAACAGTGTTTACTTTTTAAATAAATAAAACGAATATACAATAAAATATAATCTACGCATTATTTCACCTTTAAACATGTTGACTCGCTGTTCGCCATATTTAGCCAACAATACAATAATGTGATGTTTATGAGCAGTGTGTAGTATGAGTTAGATTGCGGAGAAATTGAACTACTTTTCCAGGAACTGTAACGCGTGTGGTTAACCTTCAAACAAGGTAAAAAAATATACCTAAAAACTTCTTTGGTAAAAAATCTTCTTCATCCTTTTTAGTGACACTTGCTAATACCGGATTGATTGTCATTCACCATCAATGATAATATCATCAAATCATTAAAATAGGCGAGACACTTTTAATTATTGGAGTGTGAATGGGTACACCTTGCAAGTCATCATCATCATCATCTCAGCCGTAGGACGTCCACTGCTGAACATATGCCTCCCTCATGATTTTCCAAAAGGACCGGTTGGAAGCGGCCTGCATCCAACGTCGTTCTGCTACCTTCATCAGGTCGTCTGTCCACCGTGACGGTGGACGATCTACGCTGAGCATGCCGGTCCGTGGTCTCCACTCCAGAACGTTTCGGCTCCATCGGCCATCTGTTCTACGTGCTATGTGCCCTGCCCATTGCCACTTCAACTGGCTAATCTTCTGAGCTATATCGATGACTTTTGTTCTTCTACGGATCTCCTCATTTAGATTCGATCACGTAGAGAAACCCCGAGCATAGCCAAAGCTCGTTGTGCGACTTTGACATTATCTATGAGGCCCATAGTAAGAGACCATGTTTCAGTGCCATAAGTCATCACTGGTAACACACATTAGTCGAAGACTCTTGTCTTGAGGCACTGAAGTATTTTTGACGAGAAGACTTCGCGAAGTTTCCGGAACGCTGCCCAGCTGAGTTTGATTCGACGATTTACCTCTTTCTCGATGTTGGACCTGCCTAGTTTGACTGTCTGTCCCAGGTAGATGTACTCGTCAACAACTTCGAGAACTGAGCTCCCAACTGATATTGGCGTAGGTACAACATGGGCATTAGACATAATTTTCGTCTTATCCATGTTCATCTTAAGACCTACCCGTTGGGAAACTCGGTGGAGGCTTTCGAGCATTATACTTAGGTCTTCCATGGATTCTGCCATGACTACAATATCGTCAGCAAATCGAAGGTGAGCGATGTATTCGCCGTTAATATTGATGCCAAGTCCTTGCCATTCCAGAAGCTTGAAGGCGTCTTCCAATGTAGCGGTGAACAGTTTCGGAGATATAACTTCTCCCTGTCTCACGCCTCTTTGCAATGGAATTTCCTTCGAACTCTGCTCCTGTACTCGGACTGACATGTAGGCGTTTTTGTACAAACACTTCAGCACTTCAATATACCGATAGTCAATACGGCACCGCTGGAGAGACTCAAGCACTGCCCACGTCTCGATCGAATCAAAGGCTTTCTCATAGTCCACAAACGCTAAACAAAGAGGCAAGTTATTGTCTTCGGTCTTCTGTATAACTTGCCGTAGCGTGTGGAAGCGTCTATGGTACTATAGCCTTTCCGGAAACCGGCTTGTTTCGGAGACTGGAATTCATCAAACCAGCGACTGAGACGGTTCGTTATGACCTTCAAAAACAGCTTATAAACATGGCTCAAAAGCGAGATGGGTCTGTAATTTTTAAGTAAAGTGTTGTCACCTTTCTTGAAGAACAGCACCACTACGCTTTTGTTACATGCTTCTGGCGTTGGACCTTCGAGTAAGACGGTATTAATGAGCTTCTGAAGGACTTTAAGTACCGGTGTTCGACCCGCTTTCAGAAGCTCAGATGTGATACCGTAGTCACCAGGCGCCTTTTTGTTCTTAAGCTGTTTCCAGGCCATTCTAATCTCGTACAGGCTGATGTCCGGGATATCTTCGGTATAATGTCGGGTCAGCTTGGCTCTTGGGTCTTTGACTGAGCCGCTAACAGGTTTAGCGACCGTAGAAACTCTCTACCTCTCTTAATACTTCTGCTTTGGTCGACGCTACACCGCCGTCTTCTCTCTTCAGCTTCGTCAACTGGCTTTGCCCAATAGACATGTCTCTTGCAAACACTTTGGAGCCTTTTTCCCGCTCTATCGTCTCTTTAATACGGTTTGTATTAAAGATCTGGATGTCGTGTCGCAAGGACTTCTATATTCGTCTATTGAGCAGTCTATATGCTTCAGCATCATCCGAAGACTGAAGTTTCAGTGAGTGTCGTTCAGCCGTGAGGGTATCGTTGGAGAGTTTCTGTGGCCTATCTGTACAGTGGGGCTTAAAGTATTTGGAACCCACTGTATGGACAGTTTCTACTAATCTGTTATTGATCTCGTCCACTGAAGCGATGTTCTCAAGGCAATCGAAGCGATTGGATAGCTCAAGTTGAAAGCTCTCGGGGTCTTGAATACGGGCACGAGTGGGTCGGAGCGTAGACTTCATCAGACGAGACCTCTCCAGTTTGACATTAATATTCACCGTGCCTCCTACCATTCGGTGATCACTACGGCTTTAACCCTGTTGATCACGGAGACATCAGTGAATATTTGCCTTTTGGTGGTCATAATGAAGTCAATCTCATTTCTCGTGGATCCATCGGGACTCAGCCAGGTCCATTTCCTGTGAGGTGGCTTCTGAAAGAAAGAGTTCATCATAAAGAGTCCCTCTTTCTCCAGGAAGTCGGCCAACCTCTGTCCCCTACGGTTCCGTTGTCCATAGCCAAATTGCCCCACTTTCAACTCATCCTCGCTTCTCTTACCCAACTTCGCGTTGTAGTCCCCCATAACAACTAGAAAGCGCGATTCAGAGGTATACGTATGGCCCGACTAATGTCCTCATACATATCCTCCACCTCATCATCCGGGTGCGACTTCGTCGGTGCGTATATATAGGTACCTATACCATGTATATATGGTAAAATATGTTTTTTTGTTGATTGATAGAATATACCTTGGAAGTACTCGTATATTCTATCAATCAAAAAAAACCATATAAATCGGTTCATAAACGACGAAGTTATCCGCGAAGACATAAAAAAATACGGTCGAATTGATTAACCTCCGTTTGAAAGTATATATGGAAGTGTGTAATTTTCATTGTATTTTCTCGATTCGTATAAGTTATGAGTTTGACTTTTTTTTAAGACATTAAGTACTGCAATACAGTGGGAGTGTTGCTTTTCAATCAGTTTTGCTATTGCGTTTTCATTGAGTGTATCAATAGGGCGGTACAACTGGGCTGCTGGATTTTTAGCAGTGTTAGTAACTTACAACCGGACAAGCGTGAGTCTCACTCGCGCACCGAGAAGAAGAGAGGGCGAATTCTCTGATCGGAATCCTTCTTTCCAGGATTTTCTCATTGACTTTTCCATATCAATCTTACATTTTCTCTTTGATTTAACACATTCGCTGGCCTATTAAAATTACTAGTAGGTAAGTATTAAAACATTTTTTTACGATAACTGGAATCGACTTTTTTTTAATTTATTAAGTACTTACACAAAATAAATTACAACCATAGAGAAGTACATCAATGATTCAGAAGGAGCACGGAATAATTTTGGTCTAACCTGGAATGTAACTCAAAGCATGCTACGGTATAGACGTACGTAGTAACTTATTTAGAGTTAAGCATAAAAACACAAACAGGTCTCATTATGAATATAAAAAAGTGAGTATACGAGTATATAAGACAAAAGAATTATAGTACAATGAGACATACAAATCGGATACTCTTCTTAATGTACGATTTAACACTAATACAGTATTAGTGTTAAAATCGTCGGTTAAAAATAATGCAGTCGGTACCATGATAATTCAAAAGTACCTATTATCACAATATTTTGCGCATGGTATAGACTTCGACAAGTTGCTTCAGACTTTTTAGTGTTCAAGACGGTTTCATTTTAGTTTAAAAAATTCACCCTTTTTAGTGTCTTTGCTACTTACGGGATACACCGTCAATGATGATACATAAAGATAGGCGAAACACTTTTCAGTTATTGAAGTGTAACTCAAATACTGCTTTACCGAATTTGATGAAATTTAAATGGAACCGCTTCGGAAGTATACTCAATCAAACAAAAACAATATATAAAACTAACAAATATATAAAATTTAATAAATTAAATAAAAAATGAAACAGTAAAATAAAAATAAAACAACTTTTAACTTTTATCGCGTATAATTTTACAGTATTTTATACCGAAGTGTATCGAACACTTTTAGTGAAAATGGTGACGGGTAGACTGGGTGACATTTGCCTGTTATATAGTACGAGTACATTACTGCAGAATCCAGTAAGTAAGCCTTCCTGGCCAAGTATGAGTTAACCGGAGCGGAGTTATATACGAAGCCAGGATAGCTTACTTACTGGTTGAGGCTTATATAATGCTTTTCTCAAAAATGATATTTTAAGACCAACTGTTGGCTTGTTTTTCTGCCTTTCACTTCATAAATTTTTCATAAGTTTTCATATATCTCTCCTTGGATTTTGGAGGAAGTAAATTGTTTTTTGCTATTATGCTGTTTGCCTCTACCGGCATTTACAGCGTCACCGGACGGGTGGCGAGCGCAGATGGCACACAGCCAGATGCGGGCGCAGAGGGCGCACCGCCTGAGGCGAGCGTTGAAGACGCTTCGCCGCAAGGAGAGGAGTAGGCGACTCCCACTCAGTCACCGTAGCGACTTTCAACGCTGACGGCCTCTCTAGTCAAAAGGACGAAGTTCACGAATTTTGTAAGACCCATCAGGTCGATATCCTATGCGTGCAGGAGACCTTTCTGAAACCAGGTACAGCGAACCCTAGGTTTGCAAATTACCGTTTGGTTCGTAATGATAGAGTGGCCACCCCAAAAGGTGGCACTCTCATCTATTACAAAAGAGCTCTGCACTGTATCCCAATTGTTACTCCACCACTTAGAATACTAGAAGCCTCTGTTTGCTTACTAGCGATGTCAGATCATCAACCTGTCATCATAGCCTCATGTTACCTCCCCTCTGGTAAAGAACTATTACAGACAGACTTGGAAGCCCTCTTCTCTCTAGGAAGCTCCGTCCTTCTGATCGGTGACTTCAACAGTAAACATGTCATATGGAACTGTACTAGTAACAATAGTAATGGTAAAATCCTTGAAGGCTTGGTCAGCCACTTAAACTTTGATATTCTCTCCCCTCTGGAGCCCACAAGATATCCCTATGTTGACAACCAACGACCAGACATACTTGACATAGCACTTCTCAAGAACGTCACCCTCCGGTTGCGCTCTATAGAAGTGTTACACGAACTTACTTCAGACCACCGCCCTTTATTGTTGAAATTAGGCCCCGACCCGACGGACATAACCCCTATCACTAGAACGGTAGTGAACTGGAAGCAACTGGGGGAATCCCTCCAAGCTATCAGTTCACCCGCTCTCGATAGAATCCCCGATGACATACAGACAGTAGAAGACGTGTCAATTGCGATCGAGGCTCTCAGTGACCACCTCCGCACCGCAGTAGGTGAATCCTCAAAGCAGGTCCAAGTGGCGGATGGTGGCCGCTTCGAACTGCCCGAGGGTGCGAGGAGGTTACTGACAGCTAAGAACGCCGCCACTAGGGCGTATGACTCGATGCCAACCCCAGAGAACAAAGCCACCATGCGCTATTTACAGCGTGCTGTAAGGAAACGCATGAGTGAGCTGCGTGATCAAAGGTGGGACGACAAACTGTCAGAGATTGAGCCAACTCACCAGGCATACTGGCAGTTGGCTCGAGCTCTGAAATCTGACGGACAACAGACAATGCCTCCATTCATTAGGCCACCTCCCCTCTCCATAGCGTTCCTTGACGAAGACAAAGCCGAGTGTTTAGCTGATAGCCTTGAGGCTCAGTGTACTCTAAATGTGAATCACGTCGACCAGAAACACCTCGATTCGGTGGAATCTGAAGTCGAACGTAAAAGCTCTATGTCCATCTCTGACCTCCCACTCCTCCCACCGGTAAAATCATCCGAGGTAGTGTCTCTGATCAAGAGCCTCAAGATCCGTAAATCCCCTGGTGCTGATGGTATCAGCAACAAGGTGATTAAACACTTCTCAGTCCCACTAGTCCATCTCTTTGTTAGCATCTTCAATGCGGCTATGAGCAACTGCTCCTTCCCAGACACTTGGAAGCATGCCATTGTCATTGGTATTCACAAACCAGGCAAACCGGCAGCCGAGCCCTCCAGCTACCCTCCCATAAGTCTCCTCAGCTCTCTGGGGAAGATTTACGAGCGGCTCATTGTGAACCGACTCTGGTCCCACGTTAGGTCCAATAACCTCCTTCCCGATGAGCAATTTGGTTTTAGAGCCAAACATTCTTGCGTCCAACAAGTGCACCGCGTAACGGAGCACATCCTAGGCGGTTTCAATAAGAAACCAAAGCCCCAAGGGACCATAGCTGTCTTCCTCGACGTAGCGAAAGCATTCGACAAAGTCTGGCACAACGGCTTGATATTCAAGCTGTACCAACTGGGTGTGCCTGACCGTCTTGTACTCATCTTACAAGACTTTCTCGGGGATCGAACGTTTAGCTATCGCACCGAGGGAACGCTCTCCTCCCCGCATCCCATTCACGCAGGTGTCCCTCAGGGCTCTGTACTCTCACCCATCTCTCACCCAGAGCGATCTGAACCTAATGTTCAGATCGCTCAGTTTGCGGATGATACTGCAATCTACTCTACTGGCTGGTTCAAGGTCAGGCAGAGATGCGCCATCCAACGAGCCATCACCGTAATCGGTGCATGGTTTCGTAAATGGCGGATTGCAGTAAATCCTAGCAAAAGTGCAGCAGTGTACTTCACTGAGACCCGGCGGAATCTCATGCCGTCACCCATAGTCCTATTCGGCGAACCCATCCCTTGGGCTAAATCTGCCAAATACCTGGGCGTCACCCTTGATCGCCAACTCACTTTCGCGAAACACATCCAGATTGTTCGCAATAGGGCGGCCTTCATTATGGGTCGTCTTCCCCTCATAGGCAAAAACAGTAAAATGTCTCTTAGAAATAAGACGACTCTTTACAAACTTTGCATCCGCCCAATCATGACTTACGCATCTGTAGCGTTCGCCCATGCTCAGAAACACGACCTCCACAAACTTCAAGTGATTCAGAATCGCTTTATGCGCAGGGCAGTAGGCGCTCCGTGGTACTTGCGGAACGCCGAACTGCACTGCGATTTCACCCTCCCTCTATTACGCAGTATATGAAAGACTGCTCCCGCCGCCACTTCGACAAAGCTCCCCACCACTCGAATCCCCTAGTGGTCGAAGCGGTGAACTACTCCACTGACATAACCGATCCTCACTTCATTCCCCACCGTCGCCGTCCAAGGCATATTTTGGGTGACCCGGACGACCCCATCGCAGCCGTTACTTCGGCAGCTTTAGCGTCGTCCCAAGGGAACCCCGGTAATGGTTGTAGACCCGACCAGGGCTGTGATCCCGATCGCATTGTAGGCTCAGGCCGAGATCTTCTTCGCAGCCCCAGTCGCAGTCGAGGTAATCCACACACACACGATTGTAGTCCCAGCCACGGTGCGGGTGGGAGTATACACCGCGGCCCCGGTCGCGATGTATCTTCCGGCCCAGCAAATGGCTGTGGACGAGGTAACACTGGTTTTCTATGTAGTCCCAGACACGGTACGGGCAGGAGTCTACACCGCGGCCCCGGCCTCGATGTAGACTCCGGCCCAGGTAACGGCTGTGGGCGAGGTACTCAAGTTTCTTATTGTAGCCCCACCCAAAGTACAGTCATGAGTGCACAACGCGACGATCCTGGTCGCGGTGTGGACCCATGTCGCGGAAATGGGGGGAGGCGAGGTACACAAGGTTATGATTTAGTGGTAAACACAGTCAAACACCGAGCTCGCCGGCGAGCTCGAGGCAATAATTAAGTCTTGGTTAGATTCTCTCCAAATAGTCGTAGAGTTAAAATTCATAGGGCCCACTTTCAACGGTACACATGTACCGGGGCAATTCTCTCCTACTCCCCTCTCTCCTGGCGACGGCCCAAGCCGAGGTCCGTACCCTAGTGGTGCCCTTGAGCAAGTCGCCTACTCCTCTCCTTGCGGCGAAGCGTCTTCAACGCTCGCCTTAGGCGGTGCGCCCTCTGCGCCCGCATCTGGCTGAGTGCCATCTGCGCTCGCCAACCGTCCGGTGACGCTGTAAATGCCCGTAGAGGCAAACAGCATTAGTCGGTTCTAAAAAAAAAAAAAAAAGGAGTAGGCGACTTGCTCAAGGGCACCACTAAGATACGGACCTCGGCTTGGGCCGTCGCCAGGAGAGAGCGGAGTCGGAGAGAATCACCCCGGTAAATGAATTTACTCTATGACTATTTGGAGAGAATCTAACAAAGACATAATTTTTGCCTCAAGCTCGCCGGCGAACTCGGTGTCTGATTGATCGGAATCAAACGTGCATACTTTTCTACCGACTTCCAAAAAAAGGAGGAGGTACTCAATTCGACTGTATATTTTTTTTATGTTTTTTACCTCATAACTTTCGGTAGGGTGAACCGATTCTCAAATGTTTTTTGTTTGAAAGCTGGTGCTTCCCGTGTGGTCCCATTTAAATTTGATCAATTTCGGTTCAGTAGTTTTTGAGTTACACTCCAATAACTGATTTTTAGCAAAGTAATAAAATGGAAGTCGATATTAAATTTTTCAAATTGCACTTGTTCTGCGTCGCGTTAAGTGTCACAGACTGTTTAAGGCTCCAAAAATATATCTATCTCATAAATTGCTATACCAAAAAGAGAGATGGGTATATATTTGGAGCCTCCGTCCTATTAACCATGTTGGCTAAAGTCTAATCTGTGTCTGGTACTATGTTTTTTTAAGCAGAGTTAAAGAGGATGACCTACTATCCAGTAAGTAAATTACACAGAATTCGCCCTATTTACAGACTCTATATCTATGGTAAATTACACACTTATACGAGTATACTGTACAGTAGGAGATTCCAAATTTAAAATCAAGCTTCTTACTGGACAGTTGTGAATAAGTCTCCGGTAGAGTTCACTTTCTGGATACTTTTTAGAGATGTTATGGCAACATTACATACCATTTTTGAAAAATGTTATTTTCGTGTACCGCCTATCAAATGTTCACCGAAACGTTCCCGATGCAAGCAGTAGCCATTTGCAGTGTCCAGAAATCTTGCAGTATTGTGCTGGCCTTGGGATTTTATTAGTTTGATCACAGGGTCCCAAGCAGGTGGTACTTGCTAACCATCATCTCTATTGAAATTAGGGTATTTGTAGTTTCTATGGCCTCTCTTAGCATTCTTGGCACATAGCGGTTCTCCCTAGCTAGGATTTGTGAGTTATCGAATCGGATATAATGGTTGGGCTTATCCAGAACATGCTCATATACTGCAGATAATATAAACATACTGGTCAAATTGAGAAACCTTCTTTTTTGAAGTCGGTTGAAAATACAAAAAGGTTTTACGAGTAATAATAAAATGAAAATGTATGATAGTGAATATATTTTTTTCTTTCAGACAGTGCTGGCGGTTAACGGCACCTCTATTCACTACTAGAGAAGGGTTCGCCCTTGTCGTTTTCTAGCGCTTTATGCGCCCTTGTTGTCCCTCGGTTGAGTGCTACGTGCACTCACCAACAGTCCGGTTTCGCTTTTAATGCCCGTAGTGGCAAAAAGCTCTATGTCCTTCCGTAAAAAAAGGGAATATATTTCAAACTACCATAGTTTAGAGAGTTTTGGATTTTATTTAATTCGCTAGTTTAGTTTGGTGTGTTGCGCAAGCGACATAAGCAACATAAGACTATACTAGATTAGGTACCTATAGTCTTTTTTTGAAACTATTTATTTAAGGCTTTAAATCACACAGTTGCTTTTATTTTGTCAGCTGTTTCACAACATGGTATAATACGTACACACTTTGTATATATATAGGTAAGTAGCGTAAATAAGTATAACACTTTCGTCCACCAATTGTCGTATAAGCATCTATTGATAAAATTTGAAGAAAATGAAACTATTTTTCTTTTTTATTTGCTTGATTATGGCACTTTTTAGTAGAGCAGGACTTCGATTTGAACGTGAGTTATTTTTAATACAACTTGTTATATTGAAATTCTACTTTTTATTCATAGTTTCCATAAATCACAAGAAATAAAAAAAATACATGATCTTATATTATTAGCCGCTTACACACGCATTCGCATTTCAATACAGCAATATATACGTCATCCATTGCCACGACACAAGGGTGTGGCCACTGCGCGAAACATTTAGAAAAACTGTAGTGGGATTGAAAAATAAAAGAAATGGATTCAGAATTGTGAGCCACCTTAGGTTAATTCATGTAAATAAATAATAAATGATAAATAACAAACAGTGACAACTCAAGGTATGGGTATTGATAATAGTTATTGTAATTTGTAGGCCTACAGTGTTTAAAGTTAATAGCTTAGTTTTGTATTTTCTATAGCCCACTTAAAAGTCAATATACTTTATTCTTATTCTTTTGCTTAATTAATTTCATACCTCTTGAATGGACAGCGTATGAGCCGAAGAGGCCAGTTCTACTCCGTGAGATTTTTTAATGGGATAGGTTGGCAAACGAGCAAGCGGCTCACCTAATGGTAGGTGATACCGTCGCCCACGGACATCCGCAATACCAGAGGTCTCGAGGATGCGTTACCGACCTTAGAGGAAGGATAATAGGAAGGAAGAGACAGAAGGGGTAAGAGTGGAGGGGGAAGGAGAGGGAGAACGGGGAAGGTAAAGGAGAAAAGGAAAAAAATAAGCTGTCTGTTTGTGATGAAAGTAAGTGCGCTTTTCTGTTCATTAAACTGTGAACTCTGGATAGCATGGATGATGACTTTTTGTAATTATTTTAGCGGTATAGCTTATGACATATGTATGTTAAACCGACGAAAGTCACAATCAACTAATGTGTGATAGCTTATAGCCTTGTACATGTGTAAATGTCGTCTTATATATACAGACTGACTGGTTGAACACTTTACATAAACAAGGACATGATAATTCATGGTCACATGAAACGTTTAAAAAAATAAAATTAAAAAAATACCGTTAATCTACAGAGGAAACCTTCATTCTATGAATGTGCTATAACTCGAAAATTATGGACACCGTCCGAACGGGGTTAATGACCCAAAGCGCCGCGCCGCGTTCAAAGGAATCAAGCTGCGTCCGAACGGGGTTAATGACCCAAAGGGCCGCGCCGCCCGCGCCGCGTTCACAGGAATCAAAGGATGCCGCGATCGTCGGCCGCCCGCCCGGCCGCGCCGCGCCGGTGTAAACAAACAAGTACTTACCTTGCCGCGCTAAGGCAAATTTTATTACTACACGCGCGCCGCGAGTGACCATGTTTATTGTCTTGAGTAGACAATTAAAGTTAAATTAGGTAAATATTAGGCACCTATTATTTTTCTTAATTAGAACGAGAATCGAGTACTGAGCACTATATATCAATATGTAAAGTGTTCAACCAGTCAGCCTGTATATATATATATGTGTGTGTGTGTGTGTGTGTATGGCTTGTTTGTATATGCGTGATGTCAAATACATAAATTATTTTTATTTAGTAGTATAGTTATTTAAATTATGTACGTATATTACGATGAAATAATTATTAATAATTCAATTCGAGTTTCAAATAATTGTATCTTATATACTCAATACTTATTGGAGTAATAAGTATATAGAAATAATACATTTGGTTGCAAAAGTTGTATTTACTTTGAGTACAGTGCAAACACTATGAAAAGGTATTTTATTTGCTGTAGCAGAATCACTTTTTCTAAACCTATGTTGAAAAATAACTGCTTACACCACGAAAACTTGGCGGGCAGTAAGTTAATGCTTTGACAAACAGCGGATGTGACGGGGCGCGACGTTAGCGTCTCGTGTTCTGTTTGACGACATTATTAATGTGACGGGGCGCAACGTTAGCGTGTCGTGTTCTGTTTGACGACATTATTAATGTGACGGGGCGCGACATTAGCGTCTCGTGTTCTGGTTGACGACATTATTAATGTGACGGGGCGCGACGTTAGCGTCTCGTGTTCTGTTTGACGACATTATTAATGTGACGGGGCGCGACGTTAGCGTCTCGTGTTCTGTTTGACGACATTATTAATGTGACGGGGCGCGACGTTAGCATCTCATGTTCTGTTTGACGACATTATTAATGTGACGGGGCGCGACGTTAGCGTCTCGTGTTCTGTTTGGCGACATTATTATTCTTACCGTAGTAAGTAAGCGCGCCAAGATTTAGTCGCGTCAACTACGCGCTCCGTCACACCCGTTGTTTGTCAAAGCCCTAACTGACACTCTGTAAAGATCTGCAGATAAAGGTAAATATAGAATAGAATAGAATATACTTTATTTGCTTGAATGTGAGTACAATAGGTGTTTATATTAGATTAGGTGCTGACACATTTCGCCAATTTAATGGCATGCAAAATCTTATTATATTATTAATTCACTAGAAATATCATGCAACATGCAACACTCAAGTATAAATGACATAAATTACAAAATTACACATTATTAAAGTAGACATTCAATGAGTAGAAACTGTGATGTACTCGTAGCAGCCAGGATTTTAGCTCTTTTTTAAATTTAGCAAAAGGCATTTCCTTAATATGATTAGGTATTTTATTGTATATTTTTATAGACATTGAGAAACCACATTTTCGGTAACGCAACCACAGTTCTGCAAGAATAATTATTTACTATTCGGTCTCTGTTCCTATTATTTCGTATAATATCAACAACGAGCAGAATATCCATGCCATGCACCCATATGTCTGTATGGGTGCCAAAAACTTATTATTATTTCAGATCAGTCTCAGGTGATTCTTCGCCAATACTTTACTAATCAATACTTTACGTTACTTTCGTATACATTTATATGAAATAATATAAACTATAATATAAAATTTATTTTTTTTCAGCTGGGACTAATGCATGTGATCCTCGTATTTTGTGTTTATCTGATAAGGATTGCCCAACAGACGAAATCTGCAAGACAACATTTGTCACACTTGTCATTACGATGTCGGTATGCTAACGAAAACTTATTCATAGTGAGTACTCCCAGTACTTGTAATGTATAGTGTTTGGGAGTTGGGAATTCTAATACATTGCGGGCTGTTAAAAGTGGTCCCAAACTATGATGACAGTCGATAGCTTTGACAGTTGACTATTAAAAATCCTAACAAATTGGATCGTTTTCCGTTGGAGAAACGACAACGTCAAGTACTCGTAAATAAACGATTTTGCTCGTTATCTCGATTAAAGACAGTTGCATTGCAAGCAAGTTAGTAATTAGCGATTAGCGGTAGCTTGCGACGCTATTGCTGTTTATGTAGAGACTTCTGGGGCCTTACTATCAACTACGTAAAAACCATGCAAGTTCTGTGCAGTTCTTAAACCTGACATAAACAGTTTTGAATGAAATCATACCATGACGCTCATTTAGGTGAACTGTTTGAATACTGTTTTCTAAAAGGTGAACGGATAATATTGTCCCTGGCAGTCTAACAATTTACTATAACCAACATTGCAGACGCGGTCAGACGCCTAAACGTTTGTAAGCTAATAAACTGAGTGGATTGAGAGCGACATGATAACAAGCTACGAAGAAATAATAGTCAGGAAGCATAATTCAGAACAAATTCCACACAAAAAGTGGCCCTTCAAATCAAAACAACGTATGATTCCAAATACAAATTACTTCCGAGGTTACAAATAGACATGTTCGGTGATTGGTTTAAATTCAGAAGGAAAGCAGGGATTGGTTTACGCGCGTGCTGCAACGTCTACAATGACAGCAGAGTCATAGCGGCGTGGACGATGTTATGCAACAAGTGGACTGGACCAACTCAATAATAAATCAATTGTAAATCTCGTATGTCTCGCGAAATATGATTAATTTATTAAGTTTTTGTTTAGAAGACATTAGAAGAGATTCTTCGCAATGTAGTAAAGAAAGATTATGAAACATTTTAGACTTATACATTTTACCAAAAGAAAAAAAGTCGTTATTTGCCATCTGGATGTTTTTCAGTGGTCACAGAATACCTTCATTATCAATTTAGAAAATTCAATCCAATTTATAGAATTACTTTAGAAAAGTACTGTGTTGATATTACTGACAAATTAATTAGCAACTCAGCTAAACCACTTTAAAATTTGCAGAGGGTGAATTTTCATTAGCTTGAAAAATTAAATGTGCTTTGATTGGAACATACAATGAACTGTTTTTTAATGCTATAAAGTTACCTATATTACATACCAACTATAGGCAATCGTTTATTGTTCATTGTCTGTAGTATCTCTTTAGAGCCTAAACGCTTTGGAAGCGCCAATTCGCGTTTTTGCTGAGTATTTGAAGGGTCACATAATAATGATTGATATAGTATATATTATGTCAATTATTCTTACCTGATGTAATAGAACATTATTTGATTAACAAGTTCAAGTTCCACAGACTACAGTTAGAAATTGTTTATTAGTTATTGCCGAGCGGTTTCTACACACACACGTTTTTAAAATTAATCATAAAACCGTTCGCGCCAGTCACGAATCGTCAGACGCAGCTGAGGCCTCTTATAGAGAGGTCAGAGGACGTATCGCTCTGACGCCCGCGCTTACACAACTAAATATTAGTGCGCTCAAAACTTCCTGATACTTATTTAGGTAACATTTCTAAGTGGGATTCTAACAAATAATTTTATATGACATCATGCATCATAGTGCATCAACAATAGAAATTTCATTGTTACTCGTATAATGACATCGACCCTTGAGGCGCTAGTATTTTGCTATTAACCAAATTTCCTATGCTTATACTTGGTATCCAGGAATCCATGCTCGAGTCGGAAACTGGTAGCAGGAACTATGTGATGTTTAATAGTAGACACACCGTGTTTGGGATGGTATGAATCGTCTTCGCGATACCTTTTTCCTAGCTGGTGACCAGGACCTGATGCTGGATCCAGAAACTGATAGCAGGAACTATTTGATGGTTGTTTTATTTGCTATTCTCGTCTCTTTTTGGTAGGTACATGAGTTTAATATTACTTTTTTCTAGTCTATGCTCTTGTAGATAACATGTACTTGATTAATAATTATAATTTTATGTTAATTAATGTCGATATTAAAAACAAAAGGTGTCCTGCGTGATATTTTATTTCACCTTTTTGACCTACGTCTATTTGTGACATAAAAACCAAAGTAAATAAAAAAGAAGATCCAAATATTAATGCGCCAAATATTAAATAAATTTATTTGGTCAAGCGGTAAGGCCACTGCCGCAGGGCGCGCTAGCAAGTAACTCGCTAATGTAAAATACCTAAACTCGCGCAGCGCTGCGCAGAATAAAGGCTCTTAAAGATGTTGATGTTTCTTCGGGACAAATCATCCGCATAAAAAGATAAATATGATATTTTATATAACATAATTTAAAAAACAGTAGGTACTTACTGTACCAACTGGTAGGTAGGTACTGCAGTTTTGTGTAACATGGTCCATATTTTTTTTATTATCTATACTTTTATTGTTTTCAGTCAAAATTTACGTAGTACCTATAACTATGCTGGTTTTCACAGGCAGTCATACTCTTGTTTTTCTAGCTTTAGTGCAGCTAGGCACTTATTTTGCCGCATTGAATCGGCAAGCAAGCGAGAATAAAACATAACAAGCAAAACTATTGCACATTACATACATTTCAATATTTGGTCCTAAAGAAAAAAATACATCCTAAATTAAATAAAATTGACTGACTTTATTTTGCATAGTATTGACCATCTCGATTTGTTAACGTATTTGAACATCTTTGAATAATTATAATTTTGCTATTATTTTCTACTAAAAGTGCTCCCTGGACATTTTAATCGTGTATTGCTCCTGCACCACTTCACAACGAATGCTGGCATGATGATCCACAACTGAAGTTCACAATGATAAAAATGAAAATGTACGCGAAGATTTGAAGTGTGCACGCTTGCAAGTAAAATGTCCGACTGATGACGTACTGAACACGACTTTTAAGCCCCGCCTACTTGAACACGACTTTTGTTGGGTCATTTTTTTAACTCAGTTACAGTTCCTGACTATTATTTCTTCGTAGATAACAAGAGTCGATACAAAAAACAAGTGAACGCTTTTTCTACAGTTCTTGAATAGTAGGCCAGCTGGGCTATTATGTATCTCAGTTGCTAACAAATGTGGATTGAAATCTGAAAAAATGGCCGCTCTATGTCACTTTTGTCAACTTCAGTGATCAAATTACTAACATTTTT
Source organism: Selenia dentaria (assembly GCA_917880725.1). NCBI lineage: Eukaryota > Metazoa > Arthropoda > Insecta > Lepidoptera > Geometridae > Selenia > Selenia dentaria. The sequence continues at coordinate 6,017,793 of OU862882.1, read as the reverse complement.
GCTTACTGGAGTTGCCAAAAATGACATATGGCCGCCATTTTTCAAGATTTCAATCAACATTTGTTAGCAACTGAGATACATAATAGCCCTGCTGGGCAGGCCTGCTTTAAAGTTGTCATGGTGCGATTAAACCGGACAGTTGTCTAGAAGTCCTGCTTTAAGAGCTTATAGTAAGGCCCCTGCCGCCACGAATGACGTCCCCGTACGACGGTTAAAATCAACAGGGAGTTTTAGATGCCCGAACGGCTGGCCGCGGTTGCCTTAACGGTCATGGCACCTGACACGGTTTGTCGGAAGGCGCGGGTTTGAATCCTGTCCAAGGATGCATGTGTGATTTTCTCTATAAAATTACAAAATTAATAATATAATACATAAATATATTTTTTATTTAAAGTATTTATAAATTCTAACACATTCATAAGTGGTACTCGTATATTGAAACCCCAGTTACGGAATAAATAGCCATTGGGACTCAAATAAGTCAGTCTTTGACTAAAGCACAAAATATACCTGAGATTCCTTGAGTAATCCTTGTAAAAGGTTTTTTTTATGTCTATCGGTGACGAGACGAGCATGTAACTCGCCTGAAGTTAAGCGTCATGCTTGAGCACAACAGTTGGGTGCCATTTAGAATTCTAAACTGCATAAACCCTGAATGCCAATGTACTGCGCTCGTCACCCTGATATATAAGATCTTAAATCTCTTGCTCTGTAATTTCGCTGGATACTTTGCCCTTCAAATAAACACAGCAATGTTTTCACACTACTGCTTCACTGTTCAATAACTGACAAAGGTGTGAGTAACCACGCCTACACTACAAAAGTCTTACCACTACAATTGGTTGTTGTTAGGTTTGTTTAACTTTTATGCCGTGGTCCGTTTTGCGATAATTTTGCTCACAGTGCTATCGTCTACCAAAGCTGGTCCGAGACAAATATCGCGATTTTGACAGCTCGTGGCACTGTAAGCGTGTTGTTAATTCGGACCAAAGTTGTAGCAATAACGAACCATTTGCGCGCGAAAAACAAATTCATAAAAATATCGTGCATAGTGTGAAGGTTAACTATGTGGTGTGTGGATTAAAAAGAAATAATGGAATGGATGGACCGACTTTTACAACTTTTACATCAAAAAGAAGGGACACCAGTAAAGACATTGTAGAAATAAACAAACACCTGTCACTTTTGACAGAACGCTCACGACGATTATGGTGTAGAGCATGGTTCATGTAATCGTCAATATGGCGGCAGTTAAGACGTCATCGATGACGTAGCGTGGGCCATCGTAATCACGCTCACGGTGAAAGGGACCGGCTGTTATCGCGCTAATAGCGATTATGGCTCAATTGGGACCGTACTCTTAGAGACAAAGTGAATAAAACGTATTGCCAGCGTAGATAATTGGCACGTGTTGTAGAAATGTCAAAAAATAATTTAATATCTTGTGAAAAACATTACGTATTTACATTAACATGTTAACGTTACGGTAAAAACAGGCATTTTTATATGAACATTCTATTTGATATGGTAATTGTATTTTTCAACGTTTTATTTGTCAACGGGTATAGTAAAAAAATATTTTTACAATTGTCATTCTAAGTGTTACACGAGTGTGGGTTTTAGTACGTAAAGAATAAGAACTACCAAAGTTTAGAGAGTTTTATATTTTAGTTCGCTTGTTTGTTTGGTGAGTTGCGCAAGCGGAATACAAACAGTATTGTATTTTTTTGAAACTACTGATTTAAGGCTTTAATTACACAGATGCGTGCCTGATGTGTACCTATATATATATATACAGGCTGACTGGTTGAACACTTTACATATTGATATATAGTGCTCAGTACTCGATTCTCGTTCTAATTAAGAAAAAAAAATAGGTGCCTAATATTTACCTAATTTAACTTTAATTGTCTACTCAAAACAATAAACATGGTCACTCGCGGCGCGCGTGTAGTAATAAAATTTGCCTTAGCGCGGCAAGGTAAGTACTTGTTTGTTTACACCGGCGCGGCGCGGCGCGGCCGGGCGGGCGGCCGACGATATCGGCATCCTTTGATTCCTGTGAACGCGGCGCGGGCGGCGCGGCCCTTTGGGTCATTAACCCCGTTCGGACGCAGCTTGATTCCTTTGAACGCGGCGCGGCGCTTTGGGTCATTAACCCCGTTCGGACGGTGTCCATAATTTTCGAGTTATAGCACATTCATAGAATGAAGGTTTCCTCTGTAGTTTAACGGTATTTTTTTAATTTTATTTTTTTAAACGTTTCATGTGACCATGAATTATCATGTCCTTGTTTATGTAAAGTGTTCAACCAGTCAGTCTGTATATACAGTAGAACCTCTATAAGTCGAACATCAAGGGAGACGCCAAAAAATTCGAGTTATAGAGTTTTCAACTTATGGAGGATTTCGACTTAGGCGGATTTTGATTCGACATAAAGAGTTTGAGGTTTATTCTTATAAATTTTGTCAAAAAAATTAAATTTATGTATTTAAAATTAAGTTTACGTTTCACAGCACTCATGTTAACTGTTGTACTAATTGATGTGTATTGCAGTAGAACCAAACTACTTCTGACAGTATTTAAGTCGAAAACAAATGACTTGCTTAGCTAAATTTCAAAGGAAATCAAAATTGAACACCTGACACCAAGCAAGCAAACACGTGTTTACGTGAGTCATAAATTTATTATCGTATACTCCTAAAATGTTTTCTAAGAAACAATAGTGTACTCACACTGTCGGCAAGTTCTTAAAGTCGGTAACTTATTTTCGTTCGAACAATAGAGGTAATAAATTCCAAATGATCAAGTTGTAAAGGTTGTAAAATAAAACGTTGTTATGTTCGAGATACAGAGGTCAAATTTAACTTTTCGAGTTATAGAGTGAAAATATGTACCAAAATGGCTTGGAGAAACTCGGTGATTATTTCGACTAACAGAGGGTCAAGATTTCAAGTAATGGAGGTTTTGGTGTTTGAAGGGAAGGGAACAAAACATTTTTTCGAGATTTGGAGGTTTTTGACTTATCGAGGTTCGACTTAACGAGGTTCTACTGTATATATATATATGTATACACCTACGAAGAAATAATATTTCTTCGTAGGTATACACACACAAAACGAGTAGCGTAAATATAAAGCATTTTCGCCCGTCAATTGTCGTATTAGCATTTTTTTGATAAAATAAGAATTAACATTTGAATATGAAACTATTTGCCTTTTTTATTTGCTTGATTGTGGCACTTTATAGTGGAGCCCAGGCGGAACCTCTACCTTAATGTGAGTTATTTTTAATAGAACTAGTTCTAATAAAACTATACTTTTTATTTATATTTTCCAAAAATCTCAAGAAATAGAATAAATAGATGGTAAAAGTCATATTTAATTAGCCGCTTAGACACGCTTTCGCATTTCAATACAGTAAATTACGTCATCCATTGCCACGAAACAAGGATGTGGCCACTGCGCCAATTATAACACCTTTTAGTAAAATGCAAACACATTTTACCAAAAGGTGTTATAATTCGCGCGGTGGTATTTAAGTAAAGTGTTGTGGGATTGAAAAAAATGTTTTACCCAAAAAAATATAAAAAAAATCACCTACTGTTACGGTTATCGATTGTCACACGCGATATCATCCAGATAGGTAAAACATTTCAGTTATTGCATTGTAACTCAAAAACGGCTTAACCGAATTTAAAAAGAATCAACAAAATCACTTTATTTAAAAAAATACTCTGTAACAAGATATGCGTGATCAAACATAAAAAATACGTGCCGCTTTGGGTACCTCCTCCTTTTTTTGGAAGTCGGTTGTAAATAAAAGAAATGGATTCAGAATTGTGAACACCTTAGGTTAATTCATGTAAATAATATATAATATATGCAAACAGTGAAAACTCAAGATATGGGTAATGGGTATTGATACCGAATAGTTATTGTAATTTGTAGACCTCGTGATTAAAGTTAATAGTTTAGTTTTGTATTTTCTGTGTCTACTAAGTCAATAGACTCTGTTCTTATTATTTTTAACCGACTTCAAAAAAATAGGACGTTTCTCAATTCACTGCTAAGCGAAACGTCATCGACGCGGGCGTCGCGAACAGTCCTTGCAAAAGACCACCAAATGTGGTTGAAAAAAGTCGTACCTTTCCGATAAATGTTACGTGAGTAATCCCGTATTTCTAAGTAAAAATAAGTGAAAACAACGTTAGTTTTTATAACCAAAAGTAAAAAAAAAACCTACCGTATATATTTTATGTTACCTATTCACGGATAACTTCGTCGTTTATGAACAATTTTGTGTTTTTTTTTTCATTGTGTAGTGTGTACTAATAAATAAAAATAAGAAGTAAACTATATAAATAAAATACTTCCGAGGTTGTCCCATTTAATTTTCATCAAACTCGGTCAAGCAGCTTTTGAGTTATAACCCAATAACTGAAAAGTGTTTTACCTACTTTGATGACATGATGATATCAACATTGACGGTGAATGACAATCGATCCCGTAAGTAGCAACACTAAAAAGAGTGAATTTTTTACACCAATAAATGGGACCGACTTCTATACCAAAAATTGTGAAATAACTTGTCGAAGTCTTTACCATACGCACAATATTGTAATGCTAGGTACTTTTGAAATATCATGGTACCGACGTCAACAGGTTATTTAACACTTTTTTGTTGTTGAAGTTGGTTCCATTTTGTTTGCATAAGTTGTATTTACTTTGTTGTAGCAGAATAATATTTACTAGATCTATGTTACAAAATAACTTCTTACACCACGAACCGTTTTCGAACAGTAAGTTAAGGCTTTGACAAACGGCGGTGGTCGCGGGGCGCGACGTTTGAGCTCTTACACACGAGCGGAATGTTGCAAACGGCAGAGGTAAATGACGACGGCACTCGCCGACGCGTCGACGGCAGACGTTGACGCGTCTATGGCAGCCGTCGTCATTCTAACTTTGAGGATCAGCGGCAGCCGTCGTCAGCTCACATAGTATAGGAGTCACAGTTGCAGAATGGATTCCGGAGAAGAAATGAGGAGAAGGAACATGAAAGAGGAAGGAGGAAGAGGAAGGGACCTGTGATGAGGAATAAAAAGATATAAGTAATTTAGATTCTTTCGCAATGAGATCACTACACTTTGGCACAGTTTTGTATTCCATATACAAAGCTTGCAGGTTGAAATTAAAAGCAAGTAGCTCACTACCTATAGGAACAATATTAATTATTAGTTATTAATATTTTAATAATAATGGTATTTTTTTTTTTCAAACTCGTCTTTTAGAAAGCCAACTAAGCTCTTAGTAACTTAATACTATTTTTAATTTGCAACAGAGCCACGTATACATTTTAATTAAAAAGGAAAGAAAAAACATAACTTACAAAAACGTTTTGAAAGGATAATGTTAAAGCGTGTTGCATATTGCACAATTACGTACGTGACTGAGACTGATTTTAATATGAAGACACACTTTTAACAGTTTAGAAAATGTAGCTACGACTCCGGATGTAAATAAATAGCTATCCGGTTAAACAATAAGAAAAAAATTTGCAAACTGTTTTCATATTACTGAAGGTACTCGTAGTCTCTCATGGCAGTTAAACTGCATATGAATCAATATCATATCTACTTCTAATTACTAACTATGCTCAGAAATCTTTCGACAAATTTCCGACGCATTTAACAACGCAACATTCTTGAACAGTTGCAGTCTACTGACAAAACGGCGGACGCGGCACACTACAACTGCAAGTGTCGCTATAGATCGACGGCTGCCGCCAACGCGTCGACTTATAGCTGTCTACATACGATGCAACCCCGAACGCAACATGCTGTAACAATCTGCTGTAGTCGCGGTTGGACGTACTCTACACACGTTGCAGTGGCGATTACAATTTCATTCCGCCTTGGATCGCCGCAGCGTGCACCAACTGTGCCAACAAAAATCAATATGTTTTTATCTACATAATGTCATGTACCAGATTATTCTGCCACACACCTACTAACTAGTTGGTAATGTGTCACACAACCAGTGATAAACAAGATCATAATAGGAATGAAATATAACAATCACTGGAACTAGCTTCACGGAATCGTAGTTGGGTTCCCGCCAAATCGTTGTCCATCCGTCATCCGATTCTTGGGTTTATTATAATAATAAACAGATAATAATACATTTTGTAAATAGGATAGACGGCAGACGAAAACAATAATTTTGTCATTAACCATTATCATAATGCCGCACAGTTCTAGCGAACGGGTTTATGCGGGAAAATAAGAATGTAAAAGAAAATATATCAATTGAAATAAAGTTTACAATATTTGCATGCAACGTTTTGATTCATCATAATCATCATCATTCACCACGCGGGTGAAACCGCAGCTAGATATTTATATTACTAGTGAATAATGGTGTGCTCACATGCCCGCAATGTGCGAGGATCTATACTAAGAAGGTTGACATAAGCCGCACATGCGGCGCACGAGCTTCCACACCGGAAATGAGGCTGTTATCGTTAAACTGGCCGTTTCAGATCATCATCAATGTTACTAGTTCATGCAACAATTATCAACTTCTCAGCCAATTCGCTCTGCCAAAAGAATCTGCTCGTGGCCGTCATGTAGTAGTTGTCTTGGAGGCAAATGTTATTCGCCTCACGACGTCCCGCCATCTCTCTCTGTTGGCTGTCATCCTGGTACACTCACTTATGGGGCCACCGACTACGTTCTTGATTTGGTCAGTCCATCGCATTGGTACCGCGACTACCGTCAACCCTGCCTTGCACAACCATCCGTTCGATGGACTCTTCATCTCGTCGCGACACGTGGCCAAAGAATGTAATGTGAAAATGCGCTTCTGTGCGACTGCTGATAGCCGCTCCTTGATGCAAGTTCTTCAAGTATTGAGACGTTAGTTCTATGAGATGATGTACTCCTAGCATTCGTCTCCATCACCAGAGCATTAAATATGGCTGTTGCATATACGAGTATAGTTGCATATGCTTTCTTATGTATTGTTTAAGATAACTGTGTACGTTTAGATTTTAGAAAATAGAGTTCCGAAAGAGATAACAGAACTCATAGAAAGAAAACACAATGTTGGTTATAGGTATATTATGTGGAATAGATGGTTAAGATATTATTTAGAAAATAAAGATGCTTAGAGTAGTCCACTTCTGCTAAGTCAACATCCCCAACCCAATTACATTTAATGGAGAAAAAGAGGAAGGTTAATAGTAGATTATTAACCAAGGGCTGTATGACTCTACTATACTCGGGTTAATTAGCGCCTTCGCTTCGCTCAGGCGCCAAAAACCTCGTATGCAATTGATGCTTACGCTCGAGATAAATACTCTGCTTTACATATAGATTGTGAGGTTAGTAAACAACAAGATAGCAGGTTTCAATGAACATTTATTAAGAAGAAAAAAATGTGTATTTAATTAAAATTAATAGTAAAATTATTACAATTTGTAAGAGATATGGTCACGTTCTTTTTAGGAATATTTATAGTTTGAATATGAGTTTGTGATGATAAGACTTGAGTTTGAGTGACTTGAGGTTCTTGCATCGTAAATGGCGGCAGTTGACTGGTACTATTTTCTTCATTAAAATTTTTTTATATAAAAACACTTTCAGAAAGAGATTTCACTTTTTTTTCTGACCGCCTTTTCATAAATTCGTCGTATGCCTTTACATATCTTTCTTTCGAGTTCGGCGGTAATATATTTTCGACAACTATTTTTGCCCTTTCTTTAATAAAATCGGGCGTTAGATCTATGTCTTCGTCACTAGACATGTTTAAAACTTTTGAAAAAGAACTCAAACAAGAAAATTAATTATTTTCGCGATGCTTTCGCGCCTACTAGTAGACTGCCTTTTTTTTTCACGTACGCTAGCGCGTCAAATCTTGCTGGCCAGTTTGATTTTTAAATCGATTCCATCTAACATACGATGTGGAAACAAATAGTTCCATATTTAAAATAAAATCTTTATAAAATAAATTGTCTAGATTCCGATTCGAGTAATTAATCGATACCGAGAAAAAACATATTAGGTCCTTACATATGAAATTGGCGTTTTGTATGGGAGGAACAAAAATTCGAATATTTTTTAATATAATATATTTAATTAATCAAAGTATGAACCATTATTTTCTATGCACTTTTGCCATCTTATAGGTAGTTCATTGATCCCTTTACTAAAAAAACCAGTCGGACGGGAATCAATAAAATCTTTGAAGGCGATTTGGACTGCCCCATCGGAGTAGAATTTTTTCCCTTGCAAGAAGTTATCCAAATTTCGAAAAAAATGGTAATCTGTTGGAGCAAGGTCCGGGGAGTACGGAGTTTCCAATTGAAGCTCTTCTAATTTAGTAGCCGTCTTTTGCGCAGTGTGTGGTCTAGCGTTGTCGTGAAGCAGCAGTGGCGTGGAGCGATTGACCAACCTTGGTTGTTTAGCCGCTAGCTTTTCCATCATGGTTTGCAATTGCTGACAATAGACATCAGCCGTAATAGTTTGGCCAGATTTGAGAAAACTGTAATGAACAATACCGGCACTAGTCCACCAAACGCTTACAAGTAACTTTTTTGGGGTTAATTTTCGCATGGGGCAGGATTTGGCTGGCTGGCCAGGATCCAACCATTGCGCTGAGCGCTTCCGATTATCGTAAAGAACCCATTTTTCATCACAGGTTATGATTCGGTTTAAAATACCTTCATTATTGTGCCGGTTTAGTAATGTAACGCAGCAGTCGACGCGCGTTTGCCGATTTGCTTCAGTCAATTCGTGAGGTACCCACCTTTCAAGCTTTTTAATCTTCCCAATTTGCTTCAAGTGAATTAAAACAGTTTTATCACTAACATCGAAGCCTGCAGCTAACTCGGACGTGGTTTGCGATGGATCCGCTTCCACAATAGCCCTCAACTCTTCATTATCCACTTGAGTCTCAGGCCGTCCACGGGGCTTGTTCTGCAGGTCGAAATTTCCAGAACGAAAACGTTGGAACCAAAAACGAACTGTGTTTTCTTTTGCAACACGACCGCCATACACATCATTCACCCTTCGAGTTGTTTCCGCAGCACTAGTGCCACGGCGGAACTCGTACCTACTCGTAAATAATGCGATATTTTAAGTTTTCCATTTTGTAAAATGAGTGACGCAAACAGAAAAAAACAGAAGAAAAAAAACAAATGAATGACGATCATCGAAGCACAAATACACGAGTCTATATCTGTACAAATTTGAATTTGGAATTCCTTACCAAAGAGGAGAAAGTCGTGATTAAAGTGGCCAGTACGAAAAACGCCAATTTCATATGTAAGGACCTTATATTAACTTTTTAAAAATATTCTTCGTGCAGTATGAGTATGACAGTTCTTTTTTCAAATTCCAAAACCTATGCTGTAATGATAGTCATACACCCCGGCATTCAGGGGTGTAAGGGTGTACTTACAGAGCAAGAGATATGTAAAATAATAAAAATGCACATTAAAATTGGAACTATTACTAAAATTAAGAGTAATAATTCTAATGCTAAACTCCATGTCGCAAATATCGACCAATCAATTCTCGAGGAGTAATTTGCACAAAGAGTTTGTATGCCGAGTATTCTTTGCGCAAGGAGTTTGTATCGAGTATTTTTTGCGGAAGGAGGTTGTATAAGCATAAAGTTGGAGGTCGAATTATTGGTGTGTTCTAAATTCAAAAACTAAATAACAAGGCCTTTTTACTCACTGTTTTCAGTCAATAACCCATTATATTATCAAACTATTGTTTTTAATTTTATTCGAATTATTACTATTAATATTAAGTAGATACATCGAATGCATCCGTGGACGTACATTCACGTAGTAATCTTATGTTCTAAGCTTTAACAGGATGCCATTTTAAGCCATTTAAGTTCATCAGTTTTTTTTATCACACGGCATAACAATGGCACGGTAGATTTAGGAGCCTCAGATCCCGTAGACCAGGCAAACAAAGCTGATGAGCGGGTTAGCTGGTCCTACTACTTTGGTGTACGTTTGAAATGATCCTTTAAAATCTAAGTGTAAATAAAAACTGTTACCAAACATATTAAGAGCTGCTTTAAACCTAGGTAGGTATATGTGACACTGGGTCGATACCAGGGACGTAGGTGCCTACCGCAAGGCTAATGTACCTACTGATATATTGTTTTATTTGTAGCATGAGCTCAGTTCTAGCACCTTCAATAAATCATTTCAAATATGGTATACCAGATAGATTTCCTATCAGATTGTGCGCCGAATTGATGTAACCACGGCGGTTTCCCGTGGGAAATATAAACTCAATGTAATACTTTTCGATGCCTACCTATTGTTTATTTTTTCGATATTGGGTTATGAGTTATTTCGTTTTCCATAACAATTTTGGATGCGAATTGTTGTTAAAGTTACATATTACTCATTTTAGTGTTTAGGCGGGTTTTTATACGATACTTAGTGTGATGTGGGTGCCTTTATTGGGTGTTTCTCATTAAACTTGCAAAGTTTGGTGACGCTATGCAGGCGTTAGTACTTTTAAAGTCATAATATACTAGTGAAAATTATGAAGGGGCTCTTTTTTCGGTTTTGATGATACTTGTCAAGCTGTTCAATAGATGTCGCTCCGTCTGGTCTTTTATTGTGATTGTGAATCTGAGTTTTTATTGTCTCACAGTAGGTATGAAAAGAGTATGCACCTCGAGGATAAAGCCTGTCTTCGTCTGGGGCGGCTTTAACCTCTCACTTCACTCAGGACTCTACCTCCAAAACTCCCTCGCTTCGCTCGGAAATTAAATTTAATCTTTAACTAAAGAGTCCCCGTTATACTCAGGGTTCAATATACCGCCCGTGACGTAGTACTCTCTCTCTCTTTGCACAATCTACTATTGTGGCCATTATCAGCATTAAGATACGGAAAAGGAAAATATTGGGTGCACCCAGTAAATAAGAACAGATTGTCTAGTTGTAAACCTTTTTGTACCGTTTATGATTTATGGCCCCTTTAAAGACAGACCCGGGTTTTATATTAAAAAACACACACGAATAAAACTGCTAACTTTATAGTAGCGTAGCACACTGAGACCGAAACAATCCGTTACATCGTTTTTCCCATCCCCTCCGGTCCCATCAAAACCGGTTCATTATAAATTGGCCATAAATCGTAAAGGGTAAATCTTACAAAAAAAATCAGGGAATTAAAGATGCCTAATTTTATTCTCTATAATCATGGTTTAAACAACTTTTGCCTTAAAGTGTAAAGTTTCCGATATATCGGCCAAAAACTTTTTTCGTTTCTTATTTCTTTATTTGTAACATATATTTGTATTGTAGTGTTTCAATAGAGAGTTAATCTATCTATCTATCTATGCGACCAACAAAAAAGATCGATCGAATATTTGTTTGTAGATGCGATGTTGACATGTAAATCAACGCTGTAGGGATGACGTTCTACTTATAGATACTTACTTACTTTAGTGCTGGCCTTAACGTAATGGCTATAAAAACAAGTACAATTTGAAAAATTTAATACCGACTTCCATTTTATTCAGTTATTGGAGTGTAACTCAAAAACAACTGGACCGAATTTGATGAAATTTAAATGGGTCCCATGGTGTGGTGATTTTCCAGCACCAGCTTTCAAACAAAAAAAGAATCAGTCGAATTGAGTACCTCCTGCTTTGAAGATGAAAGATGAAGAAAAGTTATTAAAATTTGTGAAATATCTGAAAAACCTACCAATACCTGAATGCTATTAGAATTGAAATGATTTCCTTAATGATATATTTAACGATTATTGAATGGGTCGGGTGCTCTACTACCTTTCTAGCTACACCCTACCAGGGTCATATGTTACACAAGAATATGTATTTAAGACCTGCATATGTATACCTACACACGATTGCAATAAACTATTGATTATTGAGTATTCAAACTTTATTTATTAGAATTACAAGATAAAACACTGATTTCCCCTGTTTAATTTATAATTTTAAATAGGTTTATGTAATCAAAGAAAAATGTAAACTATGCAATTCTTTATTTAACATAAATAAGTCAAAATAGAAGCATTTATGATTAAGCAAAACCAGTTGCAGGATACCTAAACAAATTTTAATATGACCACCAGATCAATGTGCAAACTACAACTGACATGACAATTTGGTATTCACTGTTTTATTTAAACCATGTCGAAAGCCATTTAAGCCCTCTAGAGTACGATTGAAAGCCAGAGAAGAAAGACTTGCTACGATGAACTGACCGCTCGCCATAGTGACAAGTAGATTATATAAATCTAAATCACCGGGCACCGTGTCCTCCCCGCCCGCCTAACCTCGCCATTGCGCCCGCCCGCCCACAAAGCCGAGGCGGTGCCGGCACGGAGTTGACTAGTGTGCGTTGAAGTATGGAGTTCCATCCAAACAATATTGAACGGCTCGAGTTGAAGCGATGCTGATACGGTGCCAGGTAGATTGGTGTACGTTTACCCTAACGGCTTACGGCCGTTTTCGATATTCTATCTATCCACGGTTTTCCTTACTACCGATAGAAATTTGACACTATAGTGTCAAATATCTATCTCTAGTCGGGGAAACCTGCGATATATAGGTTATTGAAAACGGCCGTTAAGGAGTTTGATGCACCCTTCGCAATACGAAAGAGAATAGAATAGATCTTATAGTGACTGCCTCTTAAAAAGACTCGTGTAAACGAGAAGTAAAACGTGCTTTGCTTTGTTTTTCTAGTTATAGTGGTATGAAAATCTCCACCGCCATGAGAAAATCGATGTGGGATTGGTAGTGTGGTATTGTAGTTTTGCAAAGAACCTCTGGTGGATCATATTAAGTACGTTCGCAATGTTGTTGAATCATGCACAATTGGTACCACCGCAGTTGTTGACGATGCAGGTTTGACCATTTCGGCAATCAGAATCAGAATGGCATACAAAAGCACATAAACCAGCATCAACTGAAAAAAGACATTTTTCATATTATAACTTAAATATTATTTCATATAAATGTATACTAACGTAAAGGAATTGTATTGAGGCGGAAAATAAATTATCCTTTAATCTATTGGCGAAGTATGCTATTATCACGTGAGACTGCAATGATCAGAAGTAATAACATGTTGTAGGATGGCAATAGGCTCGCCTATTGCCATCTACGGGACACTGTTCCAGACTCCAGACAGCTATTGAGAATTTCTTTGTCAGGAAATCCTAATAACGGTCCGACCAATTGAAATTGAAATTTAAACCAAAGACCTCGAAATTCCAAAGCGACGCTTCCACCACTAGAATCCCAATACAAGACCAAGCAAGCAAAGCCTTGTGAACGAATCACAGACCACGTCAAAATGGCGGCCGGACGGACGGTCTGTTGATGTTGCCAGTTCATATATATTTTCCGTTTTTGACGGTTATAGTATTTATTTTCATAATAATAAATAAAGACGCACCACACGGATTTATATAGATTAACAAAAAAAAAGTGAATAATAAATCAAAATGTACATACTTACCTATTACTCGATATTGATTATTACGTTATTTAGGACATAACTAAATTGTCAGTCGTCGTGTGTCAGTGTCAAAAAACCATTAATAAAATATACAAAGTAGGTATAATTAGCGCTCGATAAAACAACTGACGATTGAATTGCCACCTTTTTTTGGTTATTTTTCCGTGGAAAATTACCAGCCAATATTTTTTATCATAGATTAAATTTATGGAAAGATTAAATGATAATTCGTATATAATTATTTTACAGCAGGGAAGTTTTTTCCTGGGACTGTTAAACTTTCCAGTAGTTTAACAGTTTTAAACTCTTTTAGTCAAACGAAAAAAAAAAAACTTTCTAAGTATGAAAAATTAAAAAATATTTATATAATTAAATTAAAGAATATTTACTCACTTTGTGGTTTTGCGTAGACTCCTGTAAAAAGAGCAGCAAACAAACAAATAATAAGGAAAATTAGTTTCATGTTGAAACGTGTTTTACGCCTTCAATTGTAATGAAAAGTGAATAATTGTCCATGTAACTACACCTTTATATACCATGTTTTGAACATAAAATAACAATTAGGTACTGTATTTATGATAATTATAGATAATAAGCTTGTTTGATATTGTTCTTATAAATAATTGATAATAAGATGTAATAAGATAAAGATTTATCATGGGTGTGCACACAAGACTGTACATGTAGGTCTTAAATATAAACAGATTTCAACATGTTGTACCTGTGTAGGCGTACCTACAAATAAGCGTAGTGAGATGTCAGTCACGTGCACACACTAACATAACATTTAAATAATTATTTACAGACATAATTCTATTTAAAATTAAATATGCATCACATGCTTGTCAGAGAAAAATAATTAAACTTTATTTTCTTTATATGGCTTGTCGTTTAAAATCATTTAAATTATAATAACTTTTATTCAATAATGTGTTGTAACTGACCTCTAACCAAAGGGTATAATGGGTTAACCGGGACCCCATTACTAAGACTCCGCTGTCCGTCCGTCTGTCTATCCGTCTGTCACCAGGCTGTATCTCATGAACCATGATAGTTAGACAGCTGATTTTTTTTTAAGATGATGTATTTCTGTTGCCGCTTTAACACCAAACACTAAAATAAAATAAATATTTAAGGAGTCTCCCATTCAACAAATGCGATTATTTTACTCGATATTCATAACGGCAACAGCTAGACGCTTGAAATATTCTGCGAATATTTAGTTATATATTCACTTCAAAAATAAATTATTTAATTAATTAAAACATATATTTAAGCGGGGGCTTCCATACAACAAACGTGATTTTTCGGCTCGTTTTTATGAATGCGCGAGTCCGACTCGCACTTGGCCGGTTTTTTTAATTACCCATCTACCTACAACGTTAACATACAATGTATTGTACAATTGCCCGACCATCGGTAAAATGTTTCCTGACTGACACAATTAGGTACCTATACCTACCTACCTACTTACCAGTAGGTATATCGATACAGACACATGACATGTAATTAATCTACTAGATACTTGTTTATCAATTTATCTCTTGGATAGGTAATTAGTTATTTCAATTTTTTATCCTAGAGATATCATATAATGCGGCCTTATCTATCAAAGTGATCCAATACTTAGGTATTGCACAAGAATAAGCAATCCAGGCAGAATGAGAGCTTCATAGTGGCGTCACGCGCGAAAACAGTACTACAGTACTGTTATTCTAAACTCACAGTGTTGTTTGGGTACAAAGCGGCTTGAGCCAGCTCAGTGAGCGGTACATTTTCAATCAGACGCACCGAGCTCACCGGCGAGTTCGAGGCAAAAATTATATCTTGGTTAGATTCTCTCCAAATAGTCATAGAGTAAAAACTCATAGGGCCAACTTTCAACGGTACACTCATGTACCGAGGCGGTTCTCTCCGACTCCTCTTTCTCCTGGCGAGGGCCCAAGCCTAGGCCCGTATATTAGTTACTCCTCTCCTTCTGCGCCCGCATCTGGCTGAATGCCATCTGCGCTCACCACCCGTCCGGTGACATAATATAAAAAATGGAGTGTGTCTGTGTCATGGACACGGCGTTTGTTGTAAAGTAAGCGTTTCTCCAAGTCAAACATATTGTAAAGGATAAATAAATAAATATAAATAAAAATAATAAATAAAAGATTACTAATTGCAAATCTCGATACGCAGCAAAATAACTCTCGTTTATCGTAATGAATTCTTTGATCCTTTAGTTATATTTAGTTTATTATTTATATTTTATATTTATTTATTATTTATTTTTTATTTTTCCTTTATTTAGCTATCCAGTGGTATAATTTAATTTTGGATGTAGGTATAGTATAGATTCGATACTACAACGCCAAACTGTATCCCCCGATTTTGTTATCATTAGGTATTTTGGATTGCCCCCTATGGTAGCAAATTTAAAGACGTTCAGGTATTCACGTCAAAAGCACCTAGTTATTGTGACATAACTGTACGCCGGCTCCACACGTTAGTCCCAACGCTACTTGTCCAACGTGTGGAACATAAATGGCATTGGCCCAACGTTGGGGCGAGTGTTGGTAGTTGGCCGGCTCGTGTCGGGTTCATCAAAGGAATCTGCGCCAACGCTCGCGACACTAGCGATCTGCAGTTGGCGGTTTGCTCAGTCCTGTTGCAACACGCGCAGGTACGTCGACCGAGAGCCGCGAGCGCGCGGACCGCGCCTTCTTCCTTTCAGCTAAATACCAATGACGGAAGGGCCAAAGCAGAAAAGGCATGGCAAACATACCGACAACGATTTAACGAAGGAAGCGCTACATAAGCCCAACCGAGCCACAAACCATTACTTAAGGGTCATGGGTCCTTATTACGCCCACGTCTAACGAAAGGTACCTTTTCAATATGTATATCCACCAGTGCGCGCAAATCTCCGTTTCTGTCCGCACGCGTAGACTATGCCAACCGACCTCTCAGCAGTGAAGACAAGAACTCTTTTAGTTTAAGTAAACGATAAGGAACTGTACAAATATGCTTCTCGAATAAAAGTAGCTTTTGACTTTCTCATTTCTTGACCCTCGACGCAAAACCCATGAGCGAAAGTACCCACTAACACAAACGGCCTGGTCATAAGGTCGCATGATTTCTTCGGCTGAGTTCTATCCGGCACTAGGGTAAGTTAGAGGTTAAGCCGTTAGAATAAATAAACCATAATCTTTTATGGTATCTAAATTTCACTTTCAATCCAGTAACTAACCACGAATCGTCCATTCATACCAACATCAATTTATAACACGACACGACGTGAAGACTTGATGAATCTTGCCGGCTGCTGCCCAGCCCAACTGGATTCTTCTGCTGGCTATCCTCTCAAAGTTGTTACTACCTAATTGCAAAATTTTCCCAACGGAAAGTACTCTATCTTTGATTCTCTTGTGAAAACGCAAAATAAATGAACATAATGCGACATAAAAAACAATAAAAACATAAAAAATTAAAATAAAAAAACAGTAATATCTATTGATCACATTTACTTAAAAGTTTGATTGTTTCACAGATGAAAGACACCATAGACCGTACCGTTCCTGAGAAATAGGGTTTTGACAGGAGAGACAGACAGATAACAAAGTGCACCTAACTAAAGGGTTCCTTTTTCCTTTTGAGGTACCTACGAAACCTTAAAAATCAATGATTGATTGTTGTGATATCACGCGATGACGCATTGCAGAACGTTGAATTTCCATAAACTGCTGATGAATCATTATAATCGAGCCTTGATAACTTACTTAACTTGATTTCCTGGTCGTAAATAACTTTCTGGTTTTCCCGGGCCAGAACACTTTTTTGATTGATGACCTCTTGATTACCATCAGGCCTCTAATGCTCTTTTAGATCAGTTAAAAGTACTGTCAGGTTGAATTGATGCTTAATTTCCGGGACGTTCGTTATTTCTGGTCCCATTCTCGCTCTACAATGCGGTCGCTAGCGGCGTCCGGTATTGAATTTTAATAAATCCATTTGGCGGTTTTTTGTTTATTTTATTCATGGTTTCGCCACGGTATTATTATCATTACCGTGATTTCGCACTTTTTGTACATTCAGAAAGATTCAACGTATTTTTTTTCAATGCCTGCCAAATATTAATTAATACATTTATGTTATACGTTGATTGATCTTTGTTTGTAATAGTATTATTGAAACATTTTTATTTGTATTTCTTATTTGACGTGAACAAAACTTTAGACTTAAAAAAGTAAATATAAAGGGTATATATATATATACCCCACCATGGGGCTTATAGATTCGATAGTTATTATTATTATTTTTTATTTTATTTTTAATTACTTACCCCTAATATAAAGTCTTAAAAATAAAAAAAAATACGTTTAGTTAGAAGAGGCGGGTTCGAATCCCGTTCGAGGATGTGAGTTTTTCTCTATAAATTTAAATGTTTGAGATCGCTAAGCAGGCGTTAGTAAAAAAGTAATATAACTATAAAAAATTACCAAAAAATTGAACCGACTTCAACACCAAAAAGTGTTGAATTCGTTACCATGATAGTTCAAAAGTCAGTACCTTTTATAACAATATTGTGTATGTGGTACCGACTTCGAGAAGTTATTTCACACCTTTTGAGTGTTGAAGTCGGTTCCATTTTTTACATTTTTTTTTCACCATTTTAGTGACCCTTGCTACTTCCGGAAGCGATTGTCATTCACTGGCAATGATGATATCGTTAATATAGGCGTAACATTTTTCAGTTGTTGGAGTGTAACTCAAAAAATGCTTGACCGAATTTGATGAAATTTAATTGGGACCACCTCGGAAGTATACTCCAAACTACAAATATACTACAAGTATACTACAAACAAAAAATTTAAGAATCGGTCCACAAATGGGGATTAACTTTTGCTATATATTATAGCTATTATAGATAAGCTATTGATTAACATACAGATAAAAAAATTACACACACACGAACATCTTTTTTGATGTCGGTTAAAAATATGAGTTATATTTGTAAAAAAAGTCGTAACTACTAATATGAATTTTGTATGTAAGTATTATATTGAATACATTTAAGTTATACGTTGATTAATTAAGTGTTTTTGAAAAAAAGTTTTGTATTTCTTATTTGACGTGAACAAAACTTTTGACTTAAAACTAAATACGAGTATAAAGATCTAAAAAACAAAATAAGCATATATTTATATTTCACGTGACGATAGCGAGAAGCTTGACAGTGCGGCTGCAGAATCTGAAGAAAACCTCAAACTGATGCTTTTCTTGGAGATAATTACCTATATATTTCTTCAGTTTGGGGTTGAAAGTGTGGGTTCTTCTTCAATTCAAATTATTTATTGACATAAAAACGAATTACACATTTATGTCACAAAATCATCATCAAACACCATCTTATTTAAAATTTTAAAACACATACATTACAAATAGAAAATACATTAATCCATAAATCAAATTCAAAAGTCCAAAAATTAAAATATTAATGTCATAAATCAGTAAAAACATCGTCAAAACCAAATGAGCTATCACATTTTTGTGATGTGTCCCACTGATCAGTCAAATTTTCACAGTACCTAAGTCAAAAAGTGTGTTAAAAGAGTTTTCCAATTGTCAAAAAATAAATCTAAGTAAATCAGTGTTAGCGGAAAGGAGCGCATTGAAATGACAGCGGGCACGAATTAAAGGAGACATAGATCGTGCAACAGTACGACTTTGATCTGTGCGGAATAGGTCATGTTTCCAACCGCGTCTATTCGTCAGGAACCCAGGGGTTGTTTGGTACGTTCAGCGTGCATAATAAGTTATGCAGCTGTAGGGAGTCAACTGACCCTCTGAGCACTTTGCAGCAAGTAGTCAGCTGGTCCAGCAACCTCCTCACTTCCAAAGAGTTGTAACCGAGCAGCCCAAGAAGAAACTTTGTCGGATACATATAAGGATAATAGCCATAGAGCTTCTTATATAGTGACCGCAAGAAGGCCTTTTGGACCTTCTCAAGCATCCGCACGTAAGTGACATGATGCGGGTTCCATACACAGGCACTTGACTCAAGCTTACTCCTAACCAGAGCGTTGTATAAAGTTCTTAAAACTTGAGGATTCTCAAAATCCTTGGCGTTACGCAACACAAATCCTAGACGACGGTAAGCCTCTTTAGCGAGATTCGAAACATGATCATGGAATGTCAAGCCACGATCAAATGTTACCCCCAGATCTTTAATACCAGCACCTCTATTTATAACTAAGTCGTTTAAAATATAATTAAAATGAATAGGATTCCGTTTGCGGTCAAATGTCATAACATTACATTTATTTTGATTAAATTGCATTTTATTTGTCATACTCCATTGAAATATTTTATGTATGTCATTCTGTAAGCTGAGGCAGGAAATAAATTCTTATGAATTTATTTCTAAAAAGAGTTTAAGATCGTCGACATATAAAAGGCACTTGGTGTTACTTAAAACGTTAGGAAGGTCATGAATCATGATGGAAAAGAGGAGAGGGCCAAGAACTGAGCCCTGGCTTACACCTGATCTGGTATGATAAGGTTCAGATTCATAGCATCCATGCCTCACAAATTGATGCCGATCCCGCATATAGTCAGAGAAAAAGGAAAAAGGCAAGGAGACCAGGGGTGAAACCAATGGCGGACATTTTCTGCAACAGCATGTCATTATGAACCTTATCAAAAGCTTTCTGAAAATCAAAATAAATCACGTCGACCTGGAGGCCGCGATCCATCGCATCAGATATATAATCAACCAGGCACAACAAGTTTGTGTTTACAGAGCGCCCCGCTCTGAAACCGTGTTGCTCGTCGCCCAGCAGCTGGCGTACCTGCCGATATATCCCTTTATTTAGTATGTATTCAAATACCTTCGCGGGTGCACACAGTATCGCAATGGGACGGTATTCATTAACTAAGGTCTTTTTACTACTCTTAGGGATAGGAGTAGGGCGTGCATTATTCGTTCAAATTTAGTATTCGAGTTTTTTGAATTTTTCGAATATTTTTTTCCTGCTTTATAAATTAAATGTCTCGTTGAATTTAATTAAAACATCGTATTGAACAAAATATATTTTAAATTATATTAAATGTTTATTGTTTCACAAATTAAGTAGTTACTCCCGCACTTTATTCAAAAAATAAAATCTTATAAAGCTAGACATGTCTAACGTATCGTCGGTAAACGAGCATCTTAGGTGACTGCAGAAGAATCTATTGGCAGAAAATACTCGCTCCGCTTCGCCACTGGTAGGTGCGATTGTCAGAAGCAACTGATGCGCTTGTTTCAGATGTATTCCTTTAGGTCCTCCTCTGTCGAATTGCGCCATTTCAACTTTTAGAGTACTTTCTAGATCTCCATTGAGAAGCAGGGTTCTGGTGCTTGAAGTAGGCGTCTCTTTCATAGACTCCAGAACCTTCTGTTTTAGTTTTTCCTTGATAGATTTGGAAACCTCTGTATCACATGTTGTTTCTCGCTGCCTCGTCATCTCACGTCACATTCCCATCTTCATCATTGTTGTCAACAGGTAATGAGGTTTGTACAAAATATCTCTTGTTGATTTTTAGACTAGTGTCAAACACCAGTGTATTGGACACCAAGGGAAAAATATCAGGTGTTAGCTCTTCGTGTTCCTGATAGAATTTGACTGGGTTATGTAAATACTTCAAAGTACTAATCAACTCGTCGTTACTTCGCTGCACAATTCTTTCAGAGTTTGTTAGTCAACTTTTTATTAACAGAGTTTCTCGTCTTACTGAGTTTTTCGATCATGAATTTAAGGGTTGTGTCCGCTGTAAGATTAGATTTTTGTTTACAAATTTCGTCTTCAGTAGCTTTAATGATGTTTAAGGAATTCGACGGATCTCGCAGCAGTCACTTCATCATCAGTAAAAATAGTAGCATCTTTTAAGTCTATTAAAGCTTTCTGTACAGCATCTTTAAGTTATATGGACCTGGTTATCATATCTGCCAGGGATGACCATCTAGTCTTGCGATCGAGAACTAATGATAAACCTCTTATTTCTGGCTCCGTTAAGTAATTGTTAAGGAAGTCTGTGCGAGTTGCTGAAACCTTAACGAACTTTACTTCCTTGCGAACTTTTGTGATGAGATCATTATAAAATATGATCTTGGGTACTTGTCTGCTATGGTTTTCACCATTCAAAGAAACAGAAAATCCTAGGCTAAACAATAACAGTAGCTAAACACTAAATCCTGATAGCGAACTATCAATATCACAGTCATTATCATTTTCACTTACAGCATCACTTGAATTTTCTGTCAAAGCCCGCCGTACGTCTCTTAGGGTTGCCACATGCCAAAAATAACGTTATAACTTAAAAATAAAGTGATATTTTGATAACAGCGTAATATCAGTATGAAATTAAAACGATAGCTTAGGTCATGAAATAAATTTAAAGAAAATTGCCGTATTCGTAAAACTCGAAAATCTCGAATACCTGTTGACCTTGTATTCGAATAGTAAAAAGAGGCGAATACTCGAATACTATGCCCTAGATAGGAGTCACTCGGGATAACTTCCACTGGGCGGGGTATTTGCCATTTAGAAGTGAAAGATTGAAAATATGGTACAATGGTATAATTATGTGCTCTTTACACGTCTTCAGAATAAAGCTAGGCACATTGTCCGGTCCAGGTGAGCTACCTGACTTTAGTTTATTGACACCGAGCGCAATCTCTTGAAGTGACAATGTTGGTAAAATAACGTAAACGCCTGCGACTCCACTATAGCAGCATGAGTTACTATCTAGCTGCGGTGATTCATCCAGGAAAACACTAGAAAAATAAGAAGAAAACGCTTCGGCTGCGTGTACCCCAGTGCACGACTTCCCTTGATAAGAGACACAGGGCTCAAAACCACCCTTAGATGTAAGGCTATGTACGTGACTCCAAAAACATTGTGGCCGAAGTTGTAGCTTTTCCTCAATACTCATTATATAAGCCTTGTACGCTTTAGAGATACGCATCTTCAAACTGGCACGTAGATTCGAAAACCGTTTACGTGTTGCGACGCAACCAGACTTCAACCAGGATTTGTGCAATCTACCTTTATACCGAATATCCCTAATTATGTCAGCGTCGAACCAAACAGGATATCTATTAAATTTAGTAGACTGCCTTTTCTTTTTAGGCACTGACAAATCAAACAATTCGTAAATAATATTATAAAAAGTATCAGATGCAGCAGAAACATCATCGCACTCGAGGACCGGTGCCCAGGAAGTTTCCTCAAGCAATGAACGAAACTGTGCAACGTCAATTTTATTAAAGTTCCAGTCACGTGAAGCATTCATATTACTCGGCTGGAGACACGCGGGTTTGTTATCACGAAATCGAAGAGTCACGGTTATATCGAGGCCCGGATGATACAACTGGTCGATGGGAACGAACCCGTCTGCCTCGCACACGTATACCCGCCGCGATTCAACGCGCTCCCGCGCCAACACTACGTCGAGAGTAATTCCATGGGAATTATTAACAATGTCATTGTGATCAGTTAAATTACAGTATGTCAAAAAATAACAGTAATAATTTTTAATATTATTTGACGTACTATTTATGTTAAGGTCGCCAACAATAAATACATTTTCATTCATAGTATCTAAACTAGATTCGATTTTATTTAACACATTCATATAAACGGCATCAGTTGCTTTTGGCTTAACATAAACTACGCATAGCATAAAAGAAGTACCGCGGTAAGTGATGGAAGCCCATAGGTCCTCTCCGAGTTCTGACTCGAGGTCCTGTATTCGATGCATGGTGACCCCGGGCCTCGCAGCGAGTAAGACGCTTCCACATCGAGAAGGCCGGTCACGTCGCAGTAGGGTCCAGCCGATCGGTACCACCTCGGCATCTTCCACTGAGCCGTCGAGGAAGGTTTCCGTCGCAGCAACAAGCAAATGGTCAGAGACCAACATACTGGCAATCCATAAGGGCAGCTTCGTCTTTAAGCCTCTGACGTTTGGATAAAAAACGGTGATTTGGGACAGCTCGACGGTGCGCGGCACGCTATGCGCCGACTCCTCCACGAAATGTTTGAACGTTCGCCAAGGGGCCAGTAAGTGTCCGCTTTTTGTAATTTATCCACTTCTTGACCCGGGCGTTTTCCGGCCAGACGTTTACCGAAAAGCACTTCTCATAGCAGTCGTCCGGAACTACAATTTTAAAGTAATTTTATTGTAATGCCTTGAAGTCTTCAACTTTGATAATCATCTGCGGGCATAGCTCGCTTAGGTATTTTTACCTCTTCAACTTCAGACAGCATGTTCCACAGATGGCTGCCACTGCTGCTTTTAGTGATGTCACAGCAGGCCCAGCGACACAGCGCAGCGATAGGGACTGGCGCGGTCTCTTATGTCGAACCTCTGTCCATGTTTGATCAGCAGTAGTGGGTTGAGACAGCACTGAAGCACCTTCCTCAGGTGACGCCTCCTTGTTCGAAATGATTCTATTAGGCTTTGCACCTTTTTTCTGTAATGGGTGTCCAGGAGTGGCGGTATTTGGCACGGTCATTGGTGACATGTTATTTGGGGCGGAAACAATTCAATTCTCTGCCTTAGTAAGGCACGATTGTTGACTGGTGCGGTCTGGCAAACGAGATAGAGCGGCAGCAGAGGGCGCATGGGATTCCTTCGACGTCACGGGTACCTGCAGCAGGAGCTCGGCCGTATCTACGGTTACAGGCAACGGCTGACTGCACACACATTTATTAAGTCTATCAAGTATTTTTTCCGTTAGGTTGGCTTATTTTTCTATCTTTGTCTCATAGTTTTCAACAATCGATGTCGATCGGGCGAGTTTTTATCATATTCCACTATAATAGAATCATAGTGTTTAAGCTGTGCTTCGTAGGCCGATAATAACGAATCCGATCTCGCTAGGTGCTCACTCATTCTAATCCTTTCGTTACACAATTGACAAATTTCGTAGGCGAGATCTTGAGCTACATCTACTTGTGGTACGAACTCAGCGTGAATACGTGATGCTTTCGTCCTGACAGTCACATTTGGTTCTCTGTGTCTTTTCGTAGCTCCCACTGGAGTCCAGCTGTTATCGCCGCCTTTTTTTGCGGCACAACAGCATTCTGGACATATCCACGTTTCGATTTGCAATCGAGCAAGGCCATTTTCTCCAGTAAACAAGACATGATACATTTTATGGCAATCTTGCACTGTACAACACAAGTACTCTTCTACTCCCACAGATATTGTATTACAACACGCTGCACAACGCATAGTGACTTTGAAAAATCAGTGGTAGCTGTGGTACGCACGAGAAATAGCAGTTGTACGTAATATAAATAAGTAAAATAACATTAACAGCTGATAGCGGGGCGCAGCAGTGCAGTCGACGGGCGATGCGGTGACTCAGAGCCGACGCGCGCCGAACGATACCAAGCGGGGCCAATACACACAACGCACAGTGCAAAGGTCAGGTGCTAAGAGACCGTTGCCGATAATTTGAACAGTTTTAGAACAGTTTTTCGCTAATTACTTTGCGATCACTTGTGTATTTTATCGGGGCTGAACGACACTGCAACCACCTATCCGTCAGCAACAAAAATATGTAAATATCACTGTTATTGTTTAGTTCACTTTTTGCAAGATTAAGATTGAATTAATTGCGGATCGTACAAACGTGAATGCCTCCTTTCCGAGTGCAAGCACGAAATTGAGGTCCAGATGCACAGCGTTTAGTGAATGGGCTGTTCAGACGCCTTTAAGAAACTAGCAAGTGAGAAAAGAGCTGGTGCATACCTTGGGCAACGTATCAGCCTGGCTATTCAACGAGGTAACGTTGCTAGATTTTTGGGCAGTTCACTGGCAGAAAGCGATTTAAATGTTGTTTTTACTTATAATATATTAGGTACCTATAATTTTTCAATATTTTAGCTAATTAGTTTTTATTGTAATAGGTAGGCACATATATTAACCAAATAATAAGAGTAATTATAAAAACGAATCTATAAGACGCACGGTGGAGAAACTTAGCATTGCCTCGCTAGATGGCAATGCTAACTTTTTACCCAAAGTAGACGCCAGCATTTCGGTTACCCGTCGCTCGTAGATAGGGTAATACGTACACCTTCGTACACCCAGGTGAACTATGCGCAGACCGTATTTTAGTACATTTTATTATTTTTAAATTTAATTGAATTAAAGTTATACGATTCACCATAAGAACTTAATTTGGCAATTGGCAACGTATGATATTTAGCCTTTTACCTAAAAATATTAATTTAAATAGAAAAGTTATCAACAATAAATAATAATAAAAGAAAAATAACTGTGAGAACATTTTGCAAAATTGCAGACGTATCACGGTAATATTATAGATAATATTACCGTGATACGTCTGCAATTTTTCTGCAGTCTCAGGATGATTTTTTTTTAGTGAAGGGAAAAGGCTATTAACTGCTATTATTTTATTGCCTACTTATATTGGGGTCGCGGTTGAGTTGGGGATCAAAAACAAATTGCCATGCTCGTCCTTTCATAGCTATTTCAAATCTCCCATTGTAGCCTTGATGTATATTGTAAGTATAACAAATCTTGTGGTTATGAATCAGAATCAGAAATTTATTCACCACTAACGACTGTCCGCGATTTCGTTCGCGTAGTAAACCTCCCAAATTTTCTAGTTTTTTTTTTATGTAAGTATCTTCTACGTAGTAATAGAGAACTTTTAAAAAAATATGAATTAAATCGGTAAAGCCATTCTCAAGTTATTGCGTGACCAGGATAATTAGGGGTTAATTTTTCAAAATGAATATATATATAGATTATAACAATGATTGTTACTTTAGGTGAGTCACATGACATATATATTTACAATATTGTATACACATTTAGGATTACGTTAATTATTTTAAATTCAAAAATATTATTCCCTGTGTTGAAAGTAGTCATCCGAAATAGTAGGTAGGTATATCACTAAATGCAGTATAAATTAAAATAATGATAATTCACACAAGCGTAAGGTGGTATGTTAGGCATAATAAAAAAGTACAAAATCAATTGGTAATTTAATACATATTATCTACACAGAAATATAAACTAATAAATTTACACAAATCTAATTTTAATAATTATAATTAAAAAGTATAATACGAAAATGATTACACATTTGATCGAAAATAGGAATCCGAAAACTACAAAACAGAATTTCGCAAAATATGCCTACCTAGATAAATAAATAACGTTATGCAAATAACTAAAACATCATTTTCAGGACTGAATCTACGCTTAGTTTAAAAATTTTCAAACTGCCACAAACATCAAAACCAAACTAACTCCAAAGTAATATTAATCCTAGGTAGGTTTATATTATTTTGAAAAGAATGGATGGACGACCATATGGATACGATGGAACATAATACAATTTTTAAAAGTGTATATTAAATGTGTCGCCAATCGGCATATAAGCTATTTGGGCCCTGCTACTGCCATCTACATATTTTTAAGTGAAGGATATTTTATTATTATTAATTCGTATATAACCATTAAGAAACCCTGTGCTGCCATCTAGTAATAAACTCGATTTAGGTTAAGTAAGTGAAATTTACAAAAAAGGCTGGTATGAATGCACTCTTTGGGTATATATTGTTCTGTGCCATAAAGTAATAAAAAAATATATAATGTGTGCTCTTGCGCTAGGCGAGAAAATGTCTAGTTTTTTGCTGGTTTTTATATAAAAAATAAAGTTGGTTATTACACATGAAGACTCTTCTTGACAAAATGGGTTTACAGAAGATTTCTTGATATATTTTTCCTCAACTACACTACAAGTAATTATTATAAAAACAAATATTCCCGACTGCGATCAAACAAAACAAACTTCGCGATTGAGGACAGGCTTGTGCCGATGAGACCCAGGATAAATTTGAATTAAATTATATTTCAATGAAATTAAATTTCAATTTCAATGTAAAACAATTTGCTAACACTACAACTGCAATGGGGTTGGTGCCACATGTGGTTCTTAAACTGAGATGACTGTACCTACTATCGATTTATGTAACTTAGTCTCATTTCATAGTCATGACGATTCGGTGGAAGATGGTTACTATGCTTGGTATACCTTTAGATGCTTAGCGACATTTTTTTTCAATCTTGGAGGTAGCTAGGTAAACATGAGGACACTCGAAACTACCCTATCACAATGCTGTGATAAATACTCACAATGTCGAATAATACGCATCGAAATCTAGAGCTTTCGTAACGCTAGCATTGGGCTATAATCCAGGGTAGTATTAGAAGCCGATGGGCGATCCTCGCTACCACTGAGTTTCCATCGCTTCTACATAATTTTTTTTTAAGTATTGGATCAATCTCATAAATTCTCAGCATAACCTATTACTTATTAGGTATATAATAATGGGAAACCACGAAATAGGAAATTAAAACATACGAATTATTAAAAAAAGAAACATACAGACACTCTAATGATTCGCCGATGCGCTCGTCTTCGAACTCACCGATGTCAAATACTTTATGAGATATCGCCCTTGTACATAAGGCTGTTTTTCCAACATTTCTAGTCATCTCGTCATTTGTTTCACGGAACGATGAAGATCGATGTTTGCCCTTAGAGAATCGCACGGCTGGATAAATACGTTTTGTAAAGTCTAAACTGCCGAAAACCTTAGGAACTTAGTCAAAGTGAATCTTGCTTCCGGTATCTGCTTCTTATTATGCATCATCTTATTATTTGGTGTGTTGGTGAACCTGAGGGCCACAGTGCGGTGGACTAAGGTTATCATCTGGAGAATGTCCAGCATTTGGTGGTTCTCGGCGATCACGCTGCACAGGGCCTGGATCATCCAGGAGCCGTTTACGTCTCGAAATGACAGGTGCTCTGAAAACCAAATAAGGCTATGTTAGGTGGAAACAGTGATGCCATAACCATATGACTGCGCTTGTAGGGCGAGGGAGGAAATCACTCAGCATACTTTACGCCAACCGTAAAAGGATCGGAAAAGTACACAAGGGCTTCACCCTTGTGGGGAAGAAGAAGCGTCGACCTAGACCAGTCCGAAACTTCCGCGGCACCGCTCCGGCTGCAGCGACGGCCATCCGTGCTACAGAGCCTATGTCAGCTATATACCTCTCCTGATTTGAGAAGATCAGGAGACCGTCAGGAGACGAGATCGTGCGGTATACACGCGACAAATGTGACGAAGGAAGGATCCTGGTTCAGGCCCTATCTGAGTTAAAGATAACGCGGCTGGAATCAAATCGCGAGACGTACTTTAAGTCATGTGTGTTCAGATTTCCAGCCAAGTTGAGAGAAACATTCCTGGCACCAGACTTTTGGCCTGAAGGGATTGTTTTCCGACGGTACTGGGAGCCGAGACTAAACTTGAATCACTAACTGTGAGATACACTCGTAGTTTTGATAATATTATTTTATTCAACCCTGTAAAATACGAGTATATATGTTAGTCTGTAAAGTATGTGTTTTCGTGTAGCCGGTGGTATTTTTATAATGTGTTACTGTACTATTGCCTGAAATAAAGATTATTACGAGTATTGTTATAGTGTCAGACTTCAGAGTGAAACTTTTTTCACACGAAAACTATAACATTACAATTTAAAAAAAGGATTAATTTGATTGTTTGACTTTGAATTGTTTCTACTTTCAGTTTTTAGCGTGGTGGGAGTCGATCCTTATCAAACTTCCAAGGCATTAGCGGCATGCTTTTAATGTGAGTTTTTGCACGGAAACAATGTTTCTTTCCAGGAAGCAGTACAAAATGCTTTCACACAGTTTGTGGAGTCCAGGTCCTGAGAGTTATATCGCTAAATTTTGAATGATCTCCCGATTGAATGGCAGAAATGTATAGGTAACGAGGGTAAACACATTGATTAAATAAATATATTTTATCCTACAATCAAAATTGTTTCAATTATTCAGTACGAAATGGCAGTTTTACACCTAATATACTTATAGTGCCGTGGGGTACCGGCTTAGAATAGTACCCCCCCAACTCTACCCGTGGGTGCGTAGAAATCTGCTAAGGGATAACAATCGGAAGGTGGGCAGCAGCAACTTCCCAGTATTAAAACTCCAAAACTGCGCTCGCCAACCCGCCTGCCAAGCGTGGCGAGTATTGGCAAAATCCCCCCAAATGACGGACACAATAGGAACCAGGCCCCCAGTCCCCGGCAGCCCCGCTATTCCTGGCTACGGTAGCGGCCACGGTAACGGTGG
This sequence comes from Selenia dentaria, assembly GCA_917880725.1. NCBI lineage: Eukaryota > Metazoa > Arthropoda > Insecta > Lepidoptera > Geometridae > Selenia > Selenia dentaria. Next base: position 5,988,017 of record OU862882.1, on the reverse strand, counting down.
GGCAGGGGGTGCTAAGAATCCCCGGCAGACGCCCGGCTACCACCCCCAACGACGACGACTGGCCCTGGTAACACACAAAATTCGCACGATGAGGACAGACGAGAAGATTTATGAGCTGGAAGAAGAAATGAGTAAGTTACACTGGGACATTGTGGGGTTATCTGAAGTCCGTAGAGCGGGTGAGGACACGATAACCCTAAAATCAGGTAACCTACTCTATTACCGGGAGGGCGACCAACAGTCCCAAGGTGGTGTCGGTTTTCTCGTCCACAAGTCCCTTACTAACAACATAGTTAAGATCGATAGCGTTTCCAATAGGGTCGTATACCTAATACTCAGAGTATCCAAACGATATTCGCTGAAGGTCATTCAGGTATACGCACCGACGAAGTCGCACCCGGATGATGAGGTGGAAGATATGTATGAGGACATTAGTCGGGCCATACATACCTCTCAAACGCACTTTCTAGTTGTTATGGGGGACTTCAACGCGAAGTTGGGTAAGAGAAGCGAGGATGAGTTGAAAGTGGGGCAATTTGGCTATGGACAACGGAACCGTAGGGGACAGAGTTTGGCCGACTTCCTGGAGAAAGAGGGACTCTTTATGATGAACTATTTCTTTCAGAAGCCACCTCATAGGAAATGGACCTGGCTGAGTCCCGATGGTTCCACGAGAAATGAGATTGACTTCATTATGACCACCAAAAGGCAAATATTCACTGATGTTTCCGTGATCAACAGGGTTAAAACCAGTAGTGATCACCGAATGGTAAGAGGCACGGTGAATATTAATGTCAAATTGGAGAGGTCTCGTCTGATGAAGTCGACGCTCCGACCCACTCGTGCCCATATTCATGACCCCGAGAGCTTTCAACTTGAGCTATCCAATCGCTTCGATTGCCTTGAGAACATCGCTTCAGTGGACGAGATCAATAACAGGTTAGTAGAAACTGTCCAAACAGTGGGTTCCAAATACTTTAAACCCCACTGTACAGATAGGCCACAGAAACTCTCCAACGATACCCTCAACCTCATGGCTGAACGACGTTCACTAAAACTGCAGTCTTCGGATGATGCTGAAGCATATAGGCTGCTCAATAGACGAATATGGAAGTCCTTGCGACACGACATCCGAATCTTTAATACAAACCGTATTAAAGAGACGATAGAGCGGAAAAAAGGCTCTCAAAGTATTTGCAAGAGACATGTCTATTAGGCAAAGCCAGTTGACGAAGCTGAAGAGAGAAGACGGCAGTGTAGCGTCGACCAAATCAGAAGTATTAGAAGAGGTAGAAAGTTTCTACGGACAGCTATACACCTCGGTCGCTAAACCTGTTGGCAGCTCGGCCAAAGACCCAAGAGCCAAGCTGACCCGACATTATACCGAAGATATCCCGGACACCATCCTGTACGAGATTAGAATGGCCTTGAAACAGCTTAAGAACAACAAGGCGCCTGGTGACGACGGTATCACATCTGAACTTCTGAAAGCGGGTGAAACACTGGTACTTAAAGTCCTTCAGAAGCTCTTTAATACCGTCTTACTCGAAGGTTCAACGCCAGAAGCATGGAACAAAAGCGTGGTGGTGCTGTTCTTCAAGAAAGGTGACAACACTTTACTTAAAAATTACAGACCCATCTCGCTTTTGAGCCATGTTTATAAGCTGTTTTCGAAGGTCATAACGAACCGTCTCAGTCGCAGGTTAGATGAATTCCAGCCTCCGGAACAAGCTGGTTTCCGAAAAGGCTATAGTACCATAGACCACATCCACACGCTACGGCAAGTTCTACAGAAGACCGAAGAGTATAACTTGCCTCTTTGTTTAGCGTTTGTGGACTATGAGAAAGCCTTTGATTCGATCGAGACGTGGGCAGTGCTGGAGTCTCTCCAGCGGTGCCGTATTGACTAACGGTATATTGAAGTGCTGAAGTGTTTGTACCAAAACGCCTACATGTCAGTCCGAGTACAGAAGCAGAGTTCGAAGGCAATTCCATTGCAAAGAGGCTTGAGACAGGGAGACGTTATATCTCCGAAACTGTTCACCGCTACATTGGAAGACGCCTTCAAGCTTCTGGAATGGCAAGGACTTGGCATCAATATTAACGGCAAATACATCACTCACCTTTGATTTGCCGACGATATTGTAGTCATGGCAGAATCCATGGAAGACCTCAGTACAATGCTCGAATGCCTCCATCGAGTTTCCCAACGGGTAGGTCTTAAGATGAACATGGATAAGACGAAAATTATGTCTAATGCCCATGTTGTACCTACCCCAATATCAGTTGGGAACTCAGTTCTCGAAGTTGTTGACGAGTACATCTACCTGGGACAGGCAGTCAAACTAGGCAGGTCCAACTTCGAGAAAGAGGTCAATCGTCGAATCCAACTCGGCCCGGCAACTCGACGAGAAGACGGGCAGCGTTCCGGAAACTTCGCGAAGTCTTCTCGTCAAAAATACCTCAGTGCCTCAAGACAAGAGTCTTGACTTATGGCACTGAAAAGTGGTCTCTTACTGTGGGCATTATAGATAAGCTCAAAGTCGCACAACGAGCTATGGAGAGGGCTATGCTCGGGGTTTCTCTACGTGATCGAATCAGAAATGAGGAGATCCGTAGAAGAACGAAAGTCACCGACATAGCTCAGAAGATTAACCAGTTGAAGTGGCAGTGGGCAGGGCACATAGCACGCAGAACAGATGGCCGATGGGGCCGAAAGGTTCTAGAGTGGAGACCACGGACCGGCATGCGCAGCGTAGGTCGTCCACCGACACGGTGGACAGACGACCTGAGGAAGGTCGCAGGACGACGTTGGATGCCGGCCGCTTCCAACCGGTCCTTTTGGAAAATCATGGGGGAGGCATATGTTCAGCAGTGGACGTCCTACGGCTGAGATGATGATGATGATGATGATGATACTTATAGAGTCTATGCAAAAATAGAAGTAAAGCATCACAGGAATTGACGTCGCACGAGAGCTAATTAACTGTTTTAATGCTAGTAAATGAAAAAAACTGGCAAAATTTATGTTAATTATTTACTGTTTTATCTTTCTGGTATATAGAGTTTGTCTTTATAGTTATATTGAATTGAAAGTTCACACTTGGCAGTTGCGTGATAATAGCAGGATTGGACTGCCATATAAATATCTGAATGTTATAACGGTTCACTTTTCGCACAGGTTCTAATAAATAATAACTACAAATAATATTAATAATACGTAATAATGGCGGGAAAACCTCAAAAATTAATATCGTTGAAATTGTTTAATATTCCTAGATTTGTGTTTATTCTGGTTTTGACATGTTGTAATAGTAGTGGATTATTCAAACCTGTGTTCGTAATGGTGCAGAAGTGTAGGCAAAGTGAACATAATCATAAAACGTTGTTTTGTGTTGTCGTGTTCAATCAGTGGACTTAGAAATTTTAGTAATGCATTCACCCTCCTTAATAGGACGTGTAAGGACAGTGACTTCTTAAAATTTAGATACCCGTATTGATGATGAATTATGGTCCAAAAAAGTACTAGTCTCTAGAATATATGAAAAGCAACAGCTTTTTCAAAATTTATTTATTTTTTCAAAATCGATTCTCTTAGGAAAAATTCTGAAAAAAAACACATAAAAAATAAATAATACAGTAGATTTGAGAACCTGCTCTTTTTTTGAAATTGGGTAATAAGACAAGACAAGTTTACCGTCAAACGAGGAAAACAGCACAAGACAGTCTGCATGAGTAGGGATGACGATCGAAACCTCGTCTCCATCGAGCTGGATACGTACGCCTTCGTCTATCTTCTGTCCACGGCACGCCTAAAACAATCATAACAAATCAACACAGAAATTTAAGTCTCTGTCATTGTAATAATCCATACTTAAAATTATAAAAAAGTTTGTAACTCTTGTCACCCTGTCTATTATCTATTTGTTTCTTTGTCACACGCTGAACGAATCGTAATGAAATTGGGCAACGAGAGAAACTATATCCCGGAGAAAGGTATAGGATACTTTTCATCGTCATTATCATCGTCCAACACCACGCAGCTGACACCGCTGGGAGCAGCTAAATTTTCTATATAAATTGTAAAGATATAATTGAAATATATTACTTAGAGCTTTCTATATTATATTTTACAATTTAACGGGTTGCGAAATAAATAATTGGTGACCGAGTCACCGGACTAAATATAACTAATTAATTTACCATAAGTTGTTTTAACCATCATAGGTATGGGGACGGAGAGATTTTGTAACTGACATTAGAAAAAAGATGATTCTATTTTATTTACGTTTAGTTACATTAACAGCAACTTCAACTCAATATCGGATATATATTTTAATGGCGGCTCAAACCATCAGAGGGACGGAAGGAAGAGCACCACTAAAACAACCTGAGTGTCCCAACCATACCCAGCCAATTCTGAGAATAATAATGGTATTGTTACCAGTGTTTCTCTTGTAATAACACCATGACTATCTCCAGCATTGGAGTGTTCTCCGCTCCAGAACCTTCCCGTCACAAGGACATAAGTTTGCGTTCCCTGTCCAATACCACTTCAACTGGCCTCGTAGTTTAATATTAGAAATCAATTTTCAGTTTTTAAAGACTGAAGTTATCATTCAGAAATGATTTCCAGTTCTAATAGTAGTGCAGAGTATCGTGGGGACCTATTGGAATGTGAAGGTTAGTTGCTATAAAGATAAAAAGTTTATGTGATCTTTATAGCTTTTCACTGAAGGGGAAAACGTGTAGAGGTTTAAAAAAATCAGATCAGATATTAAAAGTGTATGCGCCCCACGTCAGTCTGATAGAGGAAAAGTATTAATCTGCCGGTTTGGATGGTGAGGGTGACCGAACAAAGGGGTATCAAATAGGAAAAGAAAATTATTCGAGCACGTCAGATATTACCTATTATTCAGATATTACCTAGATATAATAGGGGATGTTAAAAGAACCCTCCAGTACCTCCTATTGAGAACAATGGCGATTTGGACGCGACCATAAGTCATAGCTGAATTTTTATATGCAAAAAAATCTTAACCACGAAATATTCAAGCGCGTCAGATTATTACTTCATCATGATGCCCTTGTCGTACCAACCCATAATCTGGCAATTATTTATAGGAATTTCCTAAATCTGACTGTTTCAAAAATATTTTTGATATAAACCTTTTACTGATGAGCTAATTTTGGTCAAAATCGGTTGAACAATGCGACCTGTAGATGAGAACAGACAGACAGACAAAAACACTTTAGGACAATCTCGAAACGACTATTATCATTATATTACTTATCCAAGATTTGCCTATTAATAAGTTCAAAAATAAACTCTGTTAGAAAATTTATTACAAAATTCCGGATTACTTGGAGGATAAAACAGCTTGGGTCTGATCACTCGAGGATCTACCTCGTGTATTAGTTGTATTACGATGTCCAAAGTGCAGTCTAAGTCTAAGTGTGCCCTACTGATACCATTATTATGGTCTCTTTTATAAGGTATATAAGGTCTCAGTCATGGTCGTGTTCCGATCCGGTTGTAGATTTAAGAAATAATAAATGTAATATGACAATTGTAAGCGCCCCGTAGGCCTATACAGAAAAAAAGATTTGACATTGACTAAGTATTAAACGCTTCGCTCGCTCCACTCGCTTGGTCGATAAAGCCGTAGAAATTGCTATGGTCACAGGATTCCTGCCGTAGGTCGTGAATTAATTGTTTGGCCTGAAAGCCGTAGAACACGGTAATTGCCGTAATTTGTTTTATTGGCAAAACTGGGTGGAACGTACTTTGGGGACGTTATGAGAGAGTGAGAGATAGAGAAAGAGTGAGGAGGGCAGAGTGGCGCGAATTGTGAAATACAGACATTCTCAGACACATGCAGACTGCATGCACCACACTTTATTTATGATTTTAGTTACTTCGGCTTGTGCGAATCGGCCGCTTATATTGTAATCGTAATGCATGGATAATATCCTTATAGTATAATATATGATATCATATATATAATATAATATATAATATCCTTCAAAATAAAATAAAATTAAGCACGCTCGAGTTTTTCTAACGATCGATTTTTTTACTTTTCTTATGGGCTGCCCTACCCTACCCTGCCCCACCCTGTATGCACAGGGCTCAAGTATGGTGGGAGTACTTCATAAGGTGCAAGGTTGCCCCCTTATGTTATTCTGACGCGCTCGAGTAAATCCCGAAATTTCCCCTTGGGCTACTATAAATCGTGCTTCACAATTTTAATCTGTCTCATATTTCCCATTATGGAATGTGTTATCGTTCCGGACCCTGAGTGTTATGACTTAAGGTCGTAATAATAATAGTCACTACGTCACACTGTCAAAACTGAATTTCGTATTACTACAGTTACCTGAACAAACATCAATTTTGGTTTCCCCGCGAGACCCGGCGAATGCTGGAGCATGTTTGTAATGTCAGTCACTGGGTACGGCCGATCAGCAGCGCAAACCTCCCCGCCTCTCTCTCCGTGGGTCAAAATAGCAATCGCCACGCACGAAGTATTTTTGTGATCTAAGCTGCATACTGAAATTACAGAAAAGATGCTCAACCATCCTACTATCATTATGAGAAGTTTGGATGGATGGATGCATCCATACAGTCAATCACGCAATACCAGCTTTAGGATTTGGATTGAATTTGGTAGGTAGATAGATGAGGCACTGGATTAACACAAAGAATACTTTCATCATCATCATCCATCGACGCCAGGCGGGTAAAACTACGGGACGCAGCGTAATATAATAAACCGGTTTTTGTTTGTTTAACACTTAAATGCGCTAATATCTGGGGCTGCCAGCCCGATTTTAAAAAATCCTATATGATAGCCAGATTAATAAATAAAGGTACAGGCTATCTAGTATAAGGCTCTCTCTTCAGTCGTTCCCTCATGACTGAGGATCGTGATCATCACGGCAGCACTTTGGATCTGACGAACTGTCTCCATCGGCTCCGATCTGTGGCCATCTCCACCGCGGCGTAAAAGCATAATGCTACACATAGGCTATTTCCATCCCGGAAAACTCGGGTGACACCGCAGGGCGCAACTTGTTAATACTAATCCAGAATCTATTATTATCAGGTTCTCTGTCCTCATACATATGACTTTAAACTATTGTCCATAAAGTTTTGTATTCCTTTCTAGCTGAAATGTTTAGTTGCTCGTATATGTATTAGGTTGCATATAATGTAAAAAACTGCCTAAAAAGAACATAAAAAATGCAGCATATAATGATGGCACATGGATTGAAGTTTTATGACTAACGTCCAATGCATCATATAACGATAGGTACTGAATAGAATAGAAATCGGTATAATTTTTTTCAAATTGTAACAAACTCGTCCCTTTTGAATCAGTATACGAGTATAGTTAGTGTATACTGATTCAAAAGGCACGACTTTGTTGTTATGCTAACAAGTATAATATGAAAAATTTTATAGCGACTTCTATTCTATTCAGTTATTGGAGTGTATATCAAAAACTACATGACCGAATTTAATAAAATTTAAATGAGATCACTCGGGAAGCACCAGCTTTCAAACAAAAAGAGAATTTTGAGAATCGGTTCACCCAGTCGAATATTATGAGGTAACAAACGTCCTCCTTTTTTTGGAAGTCTGTAGAAAAGAAAGCTGAAGGACAGATTCACTTGCAAGCTAAACAAGTAAATACAGAATGCGCTGTTCATTCATTGTTTCAACATTCAACAAGACATATTAGATACATACATTTCAATCAGGCAACATAAATCAGAGTCGCCGGTGATTTTTGTTTTTGTGTGCTTTGTGTTTATTTTTTTATTTTTGTGCAGATGCAAAAATAGTTCCTTCATTATTCTAGGTATAAGTAAAGTATTACGTTCATAAACAAAGCCTTTGCTACGTTCCCAACTGAACATTTAGTATGAAAAATATGCGCCCTAAAGTAAGTATGAATAAAACAAAATAAAGCAAAACCTAGTCATATATTTACTAAATCTACTTCTATATTACATCCCACACACGTCCCAGTATTATAAAACTAATTTGCAACGCCAGGTCTATAGGTAAAATGCATTTGACTTTGCCTCTGTTTTTGCTCATATATGAGTCATGGACGTGTAATCATTGGCATCAAAATTGTCCCATGTATCACATATGATGAATAGGACAAGGTCCCTGTTAATTCGACTGTGCCAGAATCACTCGTTCTGTTATTCAGTAGGTCTACCACGAGTTTACAACATGGACACCAATCGACGCTCGATATCGACTGCCGCAAAAAATATATTAACAAAAGAACAGTGCCACCTCGCGGTCCATTGTAGAACTAAAAACGACGGCGAGTACGCCAATCACAAGCTTAATAGGTAGGCGAGATCGAATATCGACTATAGATGACATTTATGTTGCCAACTCATGGTATAGAGCTACAGGGTTTGTTAGTGTAGATTATGTGTAGGCTAAATTAACTTCAGCCATGAATTATTTACTAATTAATTGTTACTGTCCAATTTAGTTAGTAAACAAAGTTTACATTGTTATTGATGAATAGGTAAACTATTATTATTACACCCGTATGCTTTGATTATTAACACTCGTAATCAAAGCCGTACTTCAAACTTGATCATTGAAAGACAATAAACATTATACATTTTATATATTATATATTATACTTTTATATTATTTTACTGTGAACATTAATAGATGCACAGCAATACTACAATATATAATACCTATTATTATGTTATTTAATAATTAAAATCATTATTTCTAGTCTAGAGAAATTTGGATAGGAAGGAACAATGGCGTGTCAATTATTTTCACAAAGAAAAAAACATCAGCTGCTAAGAAAAGTAAAAATACGCCATAACTATTATATTATACCACAAATGTGGCAGTCATTAATATATTTCTGAAATTCTTATAAATATAGTTTTTTTCGTAGTATTAAATTTTGCATCCATTTACATATTTCATTAAATAAAATTCACAGCGACGCTAGCCACGGGCGGCGCGGCGGCACGATCGCGACTGAGCCCAGATTGCATGCAACCGCACTACTCACGTTACAACGCGGCTTACAATTTGCTGTAACAATCTGCTGGATACTAGGACGTACGATACGACGTCCAACATGTTAGAAGGGAGTCATAACACGCCTACATACGATACAATTTGCTGGATCACAGCATATTGCTACAGCATGTTGCATTCGAAATTGCATGGTGTGTAGAGAGCTTTAATCCAATGCCTAATAGTTACCGCACCACCCCGCGGCGCGGCACGAAAAAAAGGTTCACTCAAGTTACGTTTTATTAATCTGTGACTCAAGTACGGAACGGCAAGTGCCGAGCGGCGCGTAGCAGCGAGTGAAACAAAAACAAAACTAGATATATTTTGCCGGCGCGTGAGAAAGTAAACTGCGAAGAGATTTTTCTCGTTTGATCATTTCATTACTTAGCGCCGGTGCTTAGAGAGAGCCTAAATACAAAACTGCTAAACCCTGAAGCACTGCAGTTGAACGTCTTTTTTCCACGAGTAAAGACATTTTAACACCAAAACGAGCCTCGCTTTCAGACGAGAACTTCAACATGTTAATGTCCATGAAGGGGAATACTTATGCACGACGTTTAAATTGCACATTTGAATTATTCAAATATTTTGTTTTGTTCCTAACCTGTTATTTTCCAGAACATAAACCAACAGGTTTTATAAGTTCACTAACGCAACGATATAAAGATGTAATTTTACACATATTAACGGATTAACGATTAACGTTAACTTGCGTTAATTCTTCCGAAATGTAACGTTTTAACGTTTAACGAAGCTAACTTTTTTTGAAGCGGATTAACGATTAACGAAGTTAACTATTTGATTAACGGTGTACAGTACAGCTATGAGAATAAGCAACTCAAGCTCACTCTCTATTTTCTATCATTATTGTGATTTAAATACAATTTTCTATGATATCTACTTACAATCCGAAATTTTGTCAATAATTTCGTCATAATCCAAATCGTTGTGTACAGTCACTTTGAAGCCGAGGTTCCCAAAAGTGTTTTGCAAGCTCTTGACATCTTGGAATGTGCCTTTCCTGGGACTATATTCTTGGTAACTGTGAACGGAAACGATATAATAATTGGGGACCCATAATTTCGATTAGTAAAGATTTTAGTTATAGCCCCCATAACAAACACCTAGATAAATATACGTTCTAAGGATCGGCGATCAGATCCTCACGAAAAAAATACACAAAATGTAACCGACTTTAACACTAAAAAGAAAAAGTGTGAAATAACTTATTGAAATCGGTATCACGATAGTGCAAATGTACCTATTATCACAATATTGTGATACGTACGCGGCACGTAAGTTGAACTTTGCGCAGAAAACATTTTCGGGTCTCAATCGAAGAGGGGCGAGGGGCGGAGTGTGATTGTTTGTCACCGCGTTGCTATGGTTACGCACGACCCCTCGCCCCGCCGCATGCCTCACTTCGATTGAGACCCGAAAATGTTTTCTGCGCATAGTTCAACTTACGTGCTGCGAGTTATATGTATGGTACCGACTTCGACAAGTTATTCCAACTTTTTAGTGTTAAAGTCAGTTCCATTATTTTGTGGGTAAAAGCGCTATCATTGCAATTCATGGTTTGAAGGGTATGGGTGCCGGCGAAATTACAGGTACATGAGACTTAACAACTTAATATATCAGGGTGATAGACGCAGCGCACTTTGTCACTTCTGATGAAGTGATCAATGGCGAAGGCAGAGGTTATCGCGTAGCACCACGTGGGCCTCGTGCTTGTTTCATAACTATTCGACTCATCCCTTCGCATCATCACATGGAGATGGATAAGTCAAACGTTAGCCAATCAATCATACATATACATCAACCATCAAGTTACCACTTTGTCCCTGTTGCAGTGGAGACAATAAGTAGGTAGTTAGGGTAGTGAGGCCATCGGTTTCGTAAAAGAAATTGGCCGCCGATTGAGGATTAAGGTCTTTAGAGGGATAGCGATTCAGCGAGGAAACGCTGCTGTGTGGTGTCGCGGGGTCATTTGCTACATGTACAATGCGAGATGGTACGTACATCCATTGTAACTTAAACCTTTTAGAAAACTAGTACTTAGTTCTGCGAACAGTAGACCTCGCGAGCATAGTCTTATCAGCGGCAATTTTTCGCAGTAATTCACAACCTATTATCTCGGAAACCACTAGACCAATTACGCTCATATATTTGAAATTCCTTTTTAAAGTCACATACCTAATGTGTGTACCAAATTTCATTAGAATCGGTGGGTAAATAGCGCTGTAGCAAACTTCCCCCCTTTTTAAGAAACGCAAACCCCAAATCAAAAATCGTTGATGACAAAAAAAACTCAATTCAAATATCTTTATATATAACAATATCGGTTTAAACATAAAATGGTACGAGTAGTTCCTGTGATACCATGTAAAGGGCATTGCAACTTATGAGAGGTGTACATTATTTATTTGAACCTCTAACTAAATTAGAACAAACATACCAAGTTTCGTCAAGATTGGTTGTACTTCGACTTGTACAGGAAGACCAACGAACACTCTAATAAATATAAGGACAGATGAAAGTCAATTTGGCTAGCAGAGACGCTTCGCTCGCTCGGTCAGTAAAAAAATTATTTATAAAATTATATAAAAATTATTCTTACTTGAAGTAAGCCGTACTCTTGAAATCATACTGATTGAGGATCACGAGGTGTTTGTCTCCGGACATATCGTAGTAGTCTCCATAGTGGTCGTAGATCAGGTGCTCAGGGATATCTCTCGCAGCAGCGTCATTCACCTCTGGTCTGCTATTGCTGAAACACGTTGCAAATAATCTAAAATTTGAAATACCATACAGAAATATGGGTCGTGTATATGAGATAATTGTAATTGTTATAAAAAGAACATTTTTGTTGGTTTAACTTTAAAGGAAGGTGTTAGAAACAGAAATTATTGAAAAGTTCTTGTCTGTCTGGCTGTTTGTTAGCGAGTCACGTAAACATACTGGATAGACGTTAACTTTGTTTGCTGCATAATTTTTCTAGTCATGCGGAATTTTTAAAATTCCGCAAAAATATATAAATATATATAATATAAATAAATCAATTATGATCTACCCAAAAAAAAAATTACCAATAAATGGAACCGACTTCAACACCAAAAAGTGTGAAATAATATGTTGAAATAGTGAATTAAAGACCCAATTTTGGAAATACTGAAATACTTAGTTTGAAAGCTTTATAATTTTTTTATTCCTCGAGACTACATAATATTTTATTTTACTTCAATTATCATTACAATATTACGTTTAACTTAAAATTTGAGCTCAAGGGTCAAAAATGAGCGAACCTCTGGATAAAATACAGCTAACTTATAGCTAAGATTTAATACCTAAATACGTGTTGGGTACGTTGCACTATTGAGGTTCTGCTATCTGCCTGCCGCTGAGCAGTAAAGGTTAACTAGATCTCAGTGTAAACAGACAGAGGAGTCGATGTTTGACTTTATAAGTAATAACGTGTTGGGGTGATCCTTTCAGATTTGAACTGTATCTAAACATATATATGAATCTGCTGGATAGCAGCAGATCCTAAAGAGGACAGGGAGAACTCAAACAGATCTCAGTGACGGAAACGGCCAGTTTGCGAGGTTTGAGTGTACTTATAGTTAAAAGTCAAATACAACTCCGTGAAGGAAATGGCTATAATACGATTTATAGTAACAATTTAATTCATTTAGATATTCAGCCGAAATAATAGTCGCATATCAGTAACATATTCGGGTAATTTCGCCGGTGGTATAGTGCAACGCTGTAACCCCTATGAGTTACAGCCAAATGGCCCGGCACGACCGGGGAGTTACCACACTACCACGTAACACCATCGTGAAGTTATATAGCTCACAGGTTCCGGAAGCCCAATCTTCCCCCCCCCCCCCCACCTCTCCTTCCTCCCCCCCCACCTCTCCTTCCCCTCCCACTCTACCCTCGCCCCTTCTATGCCTTCTTCAAAGGCCGGCAATGCATCCGCGAGACCTCTGATATTGCGGATGTCCGTGGGCGACGGTATCACTTACCATCAGTTTAGCCGCTTGCTCGTTTTCCAACCTCTCACATAATAAAAAAGATCTTTTTATTTTTAGACTCGAGCTTTTCAGAGACTGCTGATAAGCACGGAAGTCACGTGCATCATAGGTAGGTATAGGAATGACCGTAGTTTTGACATTATTGTATTAACGCATTTGTATTAACGCAGGTATTATTCTAGATCTAAATTCCTTAGGGTCTGCAGGTGTTTTTAAAATACAATATGGCCGTGCCGGTATAAAATAGTCAACTCTTCTAGACATCTGTATTCAATAAATTTCCTATAATTATATTTAAGCCCATATACATCTCTTTTTCTTGCAGTTTACTATGATTTATGGCAATTTTAAAAAGATATGTGCAATAATTTATGTGGTTTCGTTACACTAAGCAGGCGAAGCCGAGGGCGGGTCAGCTATATAAAAAAATCTACTTCAGGCTTTAGAAATATTCATTCATTCATATATACCATGTATATTTTCTATGAGTTTCCGATATTTCGGCACTGTTGCAAGCGCCATGATCACGGATGAACTGATGAATTGCGGGAGGGTGAATGTTTACGAGCAGATGAAGCGGTCTACCCTATTCCGTACTCGTTTTATATGCGAGGCACCACTACTATTGCTGTCACTATCATTTTTGATTTATCACAACACACAACACTGACTGTATATTACTACGAATAATAGTTATTCTTATCTGTATCAGCTTGAACTGACTATGTTATTGTTTTTTCACAAACGTACCACTGGATTCCACGTATTAGACAGTTGAAAATCATCCTCACTATTGTTCATTTTATAATATCTATCCCGTTAATAATTGACCGTGATAGTTTAATCTACACAAAGCTGTTCTGAAACCGGACGTACAGACTTGCTGGATTTAAACAGAGATTTGCAGACTGTACTTAATACAACTTATAAACGCAATAATAACATATCGACTGTACCTGGTAATTGCCCTTTTGAACGGGTTAACATCCGATGAAGTCTGGTTACCTAAGTTGGGAACATCCGCCATATCTTCTTTATTGTCTACCATTGTATCGATCGGTTATCAACAGAAGAAGACAGAAGACACTTTCTCCACAAATGCCTCACACTAAACCGTCTTGTTTATTAGACTGGAAACAAATGAAACATTGTTTTATTATATTTAATATGCATGTTACAGGATATGTTACACTGAAGATATGTTTCACATAATAGACTCTAAGCAAATGAAACCAGTTTTATAATATACTAGCTGCGCCCCTCGGTTTCACCCTCGTGGTGATGGATGATGATGATGATGATGAAAAATATCCTAGCTATGTCCTTTCCCGAGGTATGACATATCGAGAATCACAAAAAATATAAAAATGGAACAGCTAGCTGCACCCCGCAGTTTCACCGTCATAGTGATAGATGATATTGATGATGAAAAGTATCCTAACTAATTCGTTCCGCGAGATATGACAAATCGAAAAATATTAAACTCATAAAAAAATTACAGCTAGCTGAGCCCCGCGGTTACACCCTTGTGGTGATGGATGATGATGATAATAAGTGTCCTATGTCCTTCCCCGAGATATGACAATCATAAAAAAATAACTGCCAGCTGCGCCCCACGGTTTAACCCACGTGGTGATGGATGATGATGAAAAGTATCTTGGCCTTCCACGAGACAAATAAAAATCATAAATTGGTCCGGCCATTCTTGAGTCATAAATGGTGTTACAACACGACTTGCTAGAAGAATTGTAATATGTTTCAAGGGTTAAACTAAACTTTCTTGTTTCCTTTTTTGCTAGACTCAATACAAATGTAACAATACAGTACTCAATACAGTTTTATTATTACTATGTTTCAAGGTATATTTCACTGAACTTTCTTGTTTCACTTACTAGACTCAAAACAAATGAAACATGTTTTAAAATAACTATGTTTCAAGGTATATTTCACTGAACTTTCTTGTTTCACTTACTAGACTCAAAACAAATGAAACATGTTTTAAAATAACTATGTTTCAAGGTATATTTCACTGAACTTTCTTGTTTCACTTACTAGACTCAAAACAAATGAAACAAGTTTTACAATAACTATGTTTCAAGGTATATTTCACTGAACTTTCTTGTTTCACTTACTAGACTCAAAACAAATGAAACAAGTTTTCCAATAACTATGTTTCAAGGTATATTACACTGAACTTTCTTGTTCACTTACTGTAGACTGGAAACAAATGAACCAAGTTTCTTAATATGTTTCAAGGTACGTTAGTGATTATAAATGGAACGAATAATAAGCACTGCAGACACTCACTGGACTGGCACTTGTTCTGATAACTCGCCGATATGATAAGCAATGCATAGGAAACGGTGCTCGTATCGGCGATAAACTGATAATTGATAACAGATACCTAGCACTTATTTGTTATTTTGTTTTCTGTTCGATAGATTTGTGACACTATGCTACAAACATTGGGGTAATCATAGTAACGGCAAAGTAAGTAAATATATATCATCACTACTAGCGTTGATTCACGCAGATTTGACGCGAGACGCGAGTACGTATGTCACATCACCACAAAACAAGTACACATCGCATCTAAGTTTTTTTGGTAGCATTCCTACGCAACAGCCGTGCGATTCTCTAATGATAATTGAACTCACCGATGTCAAATATTTTATGAGATAGCGTCCTTGCACACAAGGATGTTTTTCCAACGTTTCTTAACATCTCGTCATTTGTTTCACGGATGTTGACAAAGATGCAACGATGTTTGCTCTTTGAGAATCGCACGCAATGCTATTATATATATATCGCACGGCATAAAATAATGTCATTTAAAACTGCCAACCCTCGGCGCTCACGTAATAACTGCCGGCAAGCGTCATCCGCCCCCACCCAGCTCCTCTTCCCACTTTTATCGCCTATTTATCGCGATGACGTTCTACTTACTCGGAGCCGCGCGGTCCAAGTACTTTGGTAATGGTGCAATCACTTCAATCCATATAATAAAACTGTAGAGGTCGAGTTTCTGTACAATGAAAAACAAATGCTAAAAACCGAGTCAGGGGGACGTATGGAGTGAAATCAAACTAATTTACGAGTAGTAATATACGATTTTTTGTTTCTCTGTTTGTCTGTTCGTCTGTCTGTTTGTACGGGCTAATCTCAGAAACGGCTGGACCGATTTAAACGAAAATGTGTATGGTGGTAGCTTATATTTCTGGTCAACGTATAGGATACATTTGATCCCGGTAAATTAAAGAGTTCCCGTGGGATAGTAAAAAAACCGTAACCCGCGAGGCCACGCGAGCGAAGCCGCTGGCGAGTCAGCTAGTTTTATATAATTATGTTACGACATAATATCGGGTGTGCCGAAACTCAACGCCAAACTATACCATTTATGAAAAAAAAAACAAATGCCATGTCACTTAGCCAAGCGATAATAGACATATTTCGAAGAGATGTGAGAAAAGTGTGTAGTGAAAGTAATTAAAAATTAATGTTTTTTATAACGTAATGTCAAATAACAATGCTATTAATCGCAATCACAAAGTAATAAACATTGGGTATCTAAGTAAAATAAATTAAGTTTTGATGAGTTATAGTTACCAAATTATTGTCAGGTTAGCTTTGACACTCCATGTTGGAAAAGATGTTTTTATTTTTATTTTTTTCTAACTAATATACTTGGCCTCTCGCCCGGTACCAGGTTATCGTTGAGGTTCGGGCACCTGTATATGCCCCTGGCTGTGCCCGCGCGGGTGTTAGGATGACAGTGTCAAATTGTAACCGTGTCCGCACAGTTATATAGATACTCATGCAGTCCATATGGTCTTAGTTATAATCTTACTACCGAATATTATTTAAGTCATTTTAAGTAATAATAATAATATGGGACAACATCCACACAAAGGTCTTCAGGTCCCAAACTAGGCAGAGCCTGCTCTATGGTAACCTAAAGACAGACACAGATCAAACAGACATGTTAATGCACACAAATGTTTTACCTGTCCGGGGATCGAACCCGGGACCAGCGGCTCCGAAGGCAGGGATGCTACCAACTGCGCCAACCAGCCTGTCAACAAGCGATTGTTTGGATGGATTTAGGTTTGTTTCTCAATCACGCCAGAACCGCTGAACGGATTTGTATGAAAGGTTATCTTATTTATCTGTACATAGATGAGGCCCTGGAATAACACATAGGATACTTTTTATCATTAGCTTTTAAGGTTTTTTTTATTTGTTAATATTACAGAGTATAATAATTATATTTGTTTGTTAATAATTATATAATTATATTGTGTTTTAAATTAGCCATCCAGCTAGTTGTAATGTAAGAATTTAGAAGCATTAGGACTCTTTGTGACAGCCCCCCATATACGATGTTTTTTGTTCGATCCGGGGAAGAAACTTAGTGGCGCCCCTCTCTCCAGCGTATGAAAAAAAATACTTTGAAAAGGCCATTTAAATATTTATATCAAAATGTCATAATAGTTTATTTCATTACAAGTGGGGAAAGGCTGTCATTGCAAAGAATTCCGACAAATTCTTTCTTTCCGACAAGTTGACAGTCGGAACAAGTTGCAATGACGGTTCCGCACGTGTACTGAACGACTATTTTTAATACAGTTGCGAAAAAATTAAGCAATTTAATAAAATAATAAAAACACAATAAACTCAACTAACTAATCATTTATTTCTTATAAAAGTTATAATTCACATATACATTGAAATTGGTACAGTTTTTTATACTAACTGGGGAAGTTTTAGGTTGCATATTTACTACTTGAGACAAACTATTATTAATTTCGTATGATTGTTCATGTATATTTGTCATACAATGGCGTTTGCTAGTTGATGAGATTGGATCTGATGAATTATCATTATCAACGAAGGTAGATGGAAGAACGTTCTCTTCAACATGTTGGACCTTAAATTAATGGATTGTGTGATTTTTTTCCCAGTTTCTAGTTTGTTGTTTAATGAATCACCAATATAGCTTTCTGCAACTTTGTCTGATTTTCAACCTCCTAGTCGCTTTAAGGACGTCATATTGGCTCCTGAATCTGCCAATAATGTAGCAGAGGTCCTCCTGAAGCTGTGCCCAGTATAATACTCAGCATCCGGCAGACCAAGAAACATAGCTATTTCTTTTGGCATATTACCAAATTTGTTTATCCCGATTGCTTGAGCTGTACACTTCCCTTTTTGGTAATTTTGAAAAAAAACGGTCGGTTTTTTCTTTTTGGGACCGCCGATTCATATATTTTTGCACTATTCTAAGAAAATCTCCAACAACAAAGCTTCTCGGTATCTTATTTTTTGTGTTCGGAATCTTGATTAGTAGCATTTTTCCATGGGATTCAATATTTTTTAAAGTAATATTGACTAACTCCTCTCTGCGGCAAGCTCCAACAAGGCCAAAAATCAGAGCAACCTACAAAAAAGGGATTTTATTAATATTTTTTTAAATAATGTATTAAATGTATTTTGCGATTTCGTAAACTGAATACTAAAGAAAAATATAAGTACATATTTAATAAATTACGTTTGTGGCTAAATAACGATCATCAGGAGCTTTTTACTTGTAAAAGCGTCTGATTGTCGTTTTAAGAAAGCATTTAATTTTGGGTATTCACTTATATCCACATTGTTCCTTATTTTCAGCATACTTTTTATCATCGAAAACCTCGACCACAACGTAGAAGGTTTTAATTTTGCTGAGAGTTCGGAGAAGTATGCCAACATAACATTTTCTGAAAAACTATTTGCTTTTTTCTCTTCTCTTCACGCAATAAATTCGTCGTATGTAGATATGTAGCGACTTTTTGATTTTTCCGGTAAAACGTTCTCCGAAGCATTTTGCTCGCCTCGGCACACTCAGACAATGAAGTAGAAAGTATGTACGAGGATATATCCAGGGCCATGCATACTTCTAAAACCTACTTCACTGTTGTAATGGGAGACTTCAACGCAAAGCTAGGCACAAGGAAACGTGATGAGTTGAGAGTAGGGCCATTTGGATACGGGCAGCGGAACTCGAGGGGACAGAGGCTGGCTGACTTCATGGAGAAGGAGGGACTCTTTATGATGAACTCCTTCTACATGAAGCGGCCATCCAGGAAGTGGACGTGGATGAGTCCCGACGGTTCCACTACGAACGAGATAGACTTCATCATGACGACCAATAAGCGCATATTCAATGACGTCTCTGTGATCAGCAAGGTAAAAACCGGCAGCGATCACCGCATTGTAAGAGGCGCATTGAATATCAATGTCAAGCTTGAGAGGTCACGTCTGGTGAAGTCTACGCTCCGTCCAAATCGTGCCCAAATCCAAAACCCCGAAAAGTTTCAACTTGAACTTCAAAACCGTTTTCAGTGCTTAGCTGAATGCGACACAGTGGATGAGTTGAACAACGGGTTCGTGGAAACTGTCCAAGCGGTTGGGTCCGAATTCTGTGAGACCAAACGCCGCAGGAAAGCTCAAAAACTCTCAAAAGAAACTCTGAAACTAATGGCAGAACGGAGCGAAATGAGACTGCAGTCCGCAGTTGATATGTCGGATTACGGTAAACTCAATAGACGAATTTGGAAGTCCATGCGACACGACTTGCGTGCTTATAATACTGCGCGTATTACGGCAGCAATTGAGCGGAACCAGGGCTCTAAAGTGTTTGCAAAGGATTCGTCTATTGGGCAAAGCCAAATGACAAAACTGAAGACCGAAAATGGCAGTATCGTTTCATCCAAGCCTGAGATTCTGAGAGGGATTGAGAGCTTCTATCGACAGTTATATACCTCGAAGCGCGAACCCGTTACTGAAGCAGCTCAGGACACCAGAGCAAAGTTAGTCCGACACTATACCGAAGACATCCCGGACATCAGCCTGTACGAGATTAGAATGGCTCTCAAACAGCTTAAGAACAACAAGGCGCCAGGAGAGGACGGGATTACGACTGAACTTCTGAGAGCGGGTGGTAGACCGATACTTTTAGTCCTCCAGAAGTTATTCAATTCTGTCATCTTCGAAGGCAAAACGCCGGAAACGTGGCACAAGAGCGTGGTGGTGCTGTTCTTCCAAAAAGGTGATAAAACCTTATTGAAGAATTATAGGCCCATATCGCTCTTGAGCCACGTGTACAAGCTGTTTTCGAGAGTCATCACAAACCGTCTCGCACGCAGGTTTGATGAGTTCCAGCCTCCTGAACAAGCCGGTTTCCGAAGAGGCTTTAGCACCGTAGACCATATTCATACACTACGGCAGATTATACAGAAGACCAAAGAGTATAATCAGCCACTGTGTCTAGCGTTTGTGGATTACGAGAAAGCCTTTGATTCTATCGAGAAGTGGGCCATACTGCAGTCCTTGCAGCGATGCCAAATTGACTATAGGTATATCGAAGCGTTGAAGTGTTTATACAGCAAGGCCACTATGTCAGTCCGATTACAGGACCAGAGTACGGAACAAATTCCATTGCAGAGAGGTGTGAGACAGGGAGACGTCATCTCTCCGAAACTGTTCACTAACGCATTGGAGGATGTTTTCAAACTTTTGGACTGGAAAGGATGTGGCATCAACATTAATGGCGAATACATCACTAACCTTCGTTTTGCCGATGATATAGTTATAATGGCGGAGTCGCACGAGGATATCGGCACCATGCTCAACGACCTCAGTAGAGTTTCCCAACAGGTTGGTCTTAAGATGAACATGGATAAGACGAAAATCATGTCCAATGTCCATGTTCCACCTATACCGGTAATTGTTGGAAACGATACACTCGAAGTTGTAGACGAGTACGTCTATCTGGGACAGACTGTCCAATTAGGTAGGTCCAACTTCGACAAGGAGGTCACACGAAGAATCCAGCTCGGATGGGCAGCGTTCGGGAAGCTTCGATCCATCTTTTCGTCCCCAATACCTCAGAGCCTGAAAACCAAGGTTTTCAACCAGTGTGTGTTGCCAGTGATGACTTATGGCACTGAGACGTGGTCCCTTACTGTGGGCCTCATTAACAAGCTTGAAGTCGCTCAACGAGCAATGGAGAGGGCTATGCTTGGGGTTTCCCTGCGTGATAAGATCCGAAATGAGGAGATCCGTAGGAGAACTAAGGTCACCGACATAGCTCTCAAAATTAGCAAGTTGAAGTGGCAATGGGCAGGCCACATCGCTCGCAGAACTGATAACCGATGGGGAAGAAAGGTTCTCGAGTGGCGACCACGCACCGGAAGGCGTAGTGTAGGCAGGCCCCCCACTAGGTGGACCGACGACCTCATAAAAACCGCGGGGAATCGCTGGATGCAGGAAGCGAGTAGCCGGTCCAAGTGGCGTTCTATGGGGGAGGCTTATGTTCAGCAGTGGACGTCTTCCGGCTGATAATGATGATGATGATGATGATGATGATGAAGCATTTTGTGCAAAGAGAATCCGGTGGTGTTAATTAAAAAAAAACTAGGATCGAAATTACTCATTTTGTGCAACAAAAAACTAAACTCGCAAAGAAATTTTCTGGAAAGTGGCGCCAACCGTAGAATATAAGCAGAGATTTTTTTTCTTCACCTATTCTGGTAGGCAAAAGGAACTATGCCCATACAGCCTTCAGTAGTAGTCTTCAGTAGATTTTTTTTATTGATATGAAATGAAAATGAAATTTAATGAGATGAAATGAAATGAAACCTAACCTAACTCATTCAATCAAATCATTAAATCTGATATTGAAACAAATTAGTAGCTTCTTTTTAGAAATATACGTATTTGCATGAATCATAAAAACTTCTATGATTTTTTTTTAGTAAAAACTTCATGGTTGGTTTTTTTTTAATAGACATTATTTTGACAGTTGGGAAAGAGAACGCACGAGTTCGGGAAATGTAAAAAAAAGCACGAGTGTAATAGCCCACATCCCGAAAGCTATACGTCCCTGCAATACGCCACTTTTTGAGCAACTGTATTATTAATATTTACAGGGTCAAACGTAATTTTAAATACCTAGTAAATCAATCTGTAAACACTAATAATAAAATACAGTACTTACGTATATACAAATATAAAATTAAGAGTATTGCGTAGCTAGTACTTTCCATGCTAAAAGAGAAAACTCTTTTCTACCTCTTAATGTCCGATTTCAGTGATTTTTTTTTCATGGAATCAATACATTGTTTACTATGCCCGTACGTTTTGATTTTTTCAGTATTTCAAAGTACTATAAATTTCCTTTTTTAGAAATTAAACAAACTGAAAAAATCAAAATGTACGGGCATAGTAAACAATGTCATGATTCCATGAAAAAAAATCACTGAAATCGGACAATGTTAAGAGTTAGAAAAGAGCTTTCTCTTTTAGCATGACAAGTACTAGCTATGCAATCCTCTTAACTTAGATTAATCATTGGTCTCGCTCTCGCTTCGACTAGATACCGCGCTATTCAAAAACAACAGCTCCGTGAATGCGGCAACTAAATATTGTAGTGTGTGTAATGCAAATTGGGAGGATGCTAGTGTGCGTAAGAATTGTGTCGCTAGGTACTAAACTGTTACCTAATTAATGGGAAAAATATTGTATGTTGTGATTAAGTATGTATGTTACTGGTTATAAATGTAGTTCTGAAAAATACATTAACTTCGTGTATAATGAGAAACTTAGCTCACTTATATCAAAGTATACTATTAATTGACTATGCATTTATATATTTATATGAGAAGACAAATAACAATCTGAGAATAACAAGTATTTAGTAATACTCGTACCTACAGTGCTTTCTATTTCCATTCTACCAGTCAGTAATTTGGTTATACCTTTTGTACGTAACGTCTTAGGTTAATTTACAATTAATAGCTGCGTAGAAACAAAAAATAATAATAAAACAATAATCATATACCTAGATATAGTTAAACCTACTACTATGTACAATGGAGAGTCTAAAAATCATTATTATTAATAAAATACCACATTCAACTCTAACTTGTACTAGTTTACGATACATTTGCCTTTTGGAATTTACACATTTCTGCAATTTTTCTCTATTCTCTCTATCTATCGGATATCTTCGACACTTCGGATTACGACCAAAATTACAAAAAAAACACTCGGTACGTTAACACCACGCTGCTTGGGACGTGACTGGCTCGAGCGGGCTCGAGTACGCCGAATTCGGCGTAGTATTTGTTGCCGCATTTTGCAAGTACGCCGGCGCGGTATCTAGTCGAAGCGCGCGCGCGGAGACTAATCACTAATCTAAGCCTCTTAATCACTATGGAAAAAATATGTCATTACATGTCATCACCCTTTACGGTCGCCGAGCACGTCTAGTGTATCGAGCTGTCAAATTGATAGCGTGCTTTTGACTAAGCTCTCAGAAACTGACACAAACTTTAACAAAACCGTCATCATTACGATCTTAACGTAGGCGGAGAGCTTGTTATTTTGTCTATGCAGTGCCCAAGAATATTACTAGGTATATATATACAAAGGTGTATATATATACAAAGGTATATATACTTCCCCAAGCAGACTCAGCAAAACTCCTACCACTACTATTACCACATTTGAATGGTTATGTTTATTTCGCAGAAATATAACCACGAAGTGCATTAGTGTAAGTAATCGATTTAAAAAACAATTTTACAGTTCGATTCGATTGACTTTATCGGATATATTATTGTAATTGTTAACATATTTAATCATAAATTGGGCTGAAATCTTGTGAAATTGTCCTTGGAAATGTGTATATAAGGGTTTATTTCCTGAAGAAAATATTATACGTTCAAGTAACTTCAACGAGAAATCACCATGAAGTTGTTCCTATTTTTCGTGATTATCGCGTTTATCGCGTACAGCGCTTATGCAAATAATCGTAAGTAGTATAAAATTATTAATAGTAATGTTATTAATATTAATAGTAATATAATAATATAACGATTATACGAGAATATTCTTTATTATTCCATCCGCTGTCGGGATGCTCTCTTGTTAGAAAACCGTCTTGGTCGCTACCACCGCAGGCCCGGTCTGCAATGAAACAATAGCACGCAAGCGTTACTGTGTTAGGGTGTGAAGGGCACTGTAACAAATGAAATTACTGGACGAAAGAGAGTCAGAGTTCAATGTGTAGGGGGGACGAGCGCAGTGCAATGGCATGCATACCTACATACAGTTCTAAACTGTGTGGATGGAATTTCACGGCAAGCTGAGTGCTTACCATTAGGCGCACAGCTTGATCGTTTCGTCACTTAATTGCATACAAAATTCAAACGCATAAGTTAGTGAGTGAGTGAGTGGGTATGACTGTTACGATTCACACTGAAACAGCTTCAAGTGAAATTTATAATGGCGATAACTCCTTATTTGATATTTGCCACAAACATTAGAAGTATTCAAATTATCAACGGGATAATTACCATGTATATTTTCATTAAATCAAAAACTAACAGTGCGAACAATAGTAGTGGCGCCTCGCATAACAAACGAGTACGGAAGAGGGTAGACCGTGTTGTCTGCTCGTAAACATTCACCCGCCCGCAATTCCTCAGATCATCCATGATCATGGCGCTTGCAAAAGTGCCGAAATATCGGAAACTCATAGAAAATATACATGGTAAATATCCCGTTGATAATTTGAATACTACTAACTTTTATTTTACTTTATAAATGGGCTCGTACGTTTGTACATTTGCCATAGTTAATACCAATGACCTCATATTAAAAAGAGGTAGATGCGTTATGTTAGAACTGACGCGAAGTCAGTGTTGTCCCAGCTTTCGCGCAAACAAGAATCTATTTTGCTGAGGTTCTTATCTTAGACGTGAGACTATAACGGATAGCATAATATTGTTCAAAAGCAAGGTAGACTCGGACTCCCCAAATGTAGCTGTACGGCCACATTTGGGGAGTCCGAGTCTACACAGGGAAATGGTGAGGCTGGGTTCTAAGAGCCATTCTAATTCTTAACCCTAATGTCAGAGTCAAGTGACAGTCAAATACCTAAGTAGGACATAATTATCATTAAGAGGGACGCATAGCGCGTACTTTTCTATACTAAAATAAATAACTGTTTTCTACACATACGAGTATTGTCAATTTCAGTGTTTTTTTTACATGTAATCAACACATTCTTCACCGACTAATGCTTTTTTATTGTTTCAGTTTTTTAAAGTACTATAAAGTTACCTTCTTACTACTTCAAAAATGAAATAAAAACATAGAGAAACGTGATTACCTACATGAAAAAGGACTAAAATCCAATGACCACATATAAAATACACAAGGTCATTGACTAAAATTGGACAATATTTGTTGATAGAAAAGAGTTATTTCTTTTAGTATGGACAAGTACGCGCTATGCGTCCCTCTTAAGTCACTGTCCTGTCTTAGGACGGATCCCAATAATTTATCTAACCACAGTTTTGCTTACTACCGATAGACATTTGACATAATGTCCATACAAATAGTGTCAAATATCTATATCTAGTAAGGTAAACCGGCGATAGATAGATTATTGGGATCGGCCTTTAGTCAAGTTCTTATAACGAAGTGGATCCATTACTAAGACTTTCTAAGGCGATTGATGAGGGAAACACAAAAACAACGTTTCATGATTCTATTCACTATGCCTACACTCTTATGCACCGTACTAATAACGGTAACAAAGGTGCGAGTTGGTGGCCGGCTACATGAAGCCGCAGCAAACGACGTGTCTCAGCGACACTACTGGTTTCTATGTATTACACACCTTCTTACTATTGACATACCATTCGTAGTTAGCGACACGAAGCTAGCGTCGCGTCGTCGAGCGGCAGACGACACTGTCGCCCGACCGCAGATCGGTAGTGCCGCTCGTGGGTATCAAATTATCAATCTACCTAGTAAAACAAATGAAATGCTTTTAAACGAAACTTTGTATCGCTTTTCAAATGGTTAATGCCATCTGCAGTCGGGTACGAAATCATGACTGAAGCGACAACGTGTCGCGGCGACATCAACGACATGTCGTCTGCTGCTGCTACGTGTAGCCGGCTACCAACTTGCACCTTTACGATTAACTAAATAGTTAATCTACCGCCATTACACGTTAATAAAACTTCTATTCAGTTATTGGAGTGTAACTCTTGCGGCCTACAGTTTCTATAGTAGAATATTCGTTACTATCGTGTATATTCAATATGAACTGTGTAGTATGTACCTATACTCCAAAGGCTTTTACTAAATATACTTACCACTTATATACATATATTACACAGGTTTATCTTCATATTTTCAGATTGTTTGACGGACGAGGAGTGCCAAACCTGGAGGGGTTGTTACTGTGATCAGACATTCCATATGTGCGTTTGCCCTCAGTCTGGACTATCTAGAAATGCAAATCACGCAATGAAGTTTCAAAGGCAACAATAAAAATTAAGAGACAACAGCACGCAGGTTGAAACTTTGAATAAAAATAAACTGTGTCAATAAAAAATTGTTTGTCTAAATATCTCTGTACAGTTCGCATAAAATGTATCGTTAACATAGTACTACTACAGTTTCAACTATTTTTTAACCCTTTAAGCTTTAAGACGAGCAAGTCGTGCATCTGATGTTAAGCACAAAAAGCACTTAATTTACTGAACTGAGCTTGTCACTCGTGTACCTACATTCGTTTTTGAGGGTGCTATCGCCTATCAGACAGAGAGCGGTCCCGCGTTCACGCGTCCACGCGGTCTTTGCGTTCGTTGTGTTGAATAAACAACGAACGCAATAACGTTACATAAGGTATTATAAGGTACAATAGAAAATTTGGAATTAATTATTACGATTAAAAATTTCACAATTGATACTTACCTAATTATTATAAAAATTTACGATATGTTAATACTTATTTTATATTAGTGCAATGTCAACAAATCAACACTAACAACACGAAGTCCCAACACTAAGAACATTGTGTTTATTATGCTACCTACGCTATTATGCTAATGCTACGTAAAGCCGTACACATACAGAAAGAAAGCCAGTCTACCAGCGCTTATAGGAACCGACCCTCGCAGGTAACCAGCGTAGACCTCAGATTATAGAACAAAAGGCAGATGGAGTGCGCCGAACTCGCGACTGTCGCCACCTTTATAGTTATGTGTGCGTGACAACGAGCCACTGCACTGTACGTACACGTGCATCTGTGTGCGTGTACAGTTACCAGATAATGAAAAATTAACTCCCTCATTTTTGTAACAAATAGTTATAATATTGGAAAGTTAAACGTTCTGTTGTAACATACAGTACTAAAGTAATATATGGATAAAATAATGGTTATTAATAACTAAATACATTACAACTACTTTTCTAATTATCACACATATATCCGACAGTTTGTGAGAATGGAAGTACGTATGTATGGATGTTTATTTCTCTTTCACGCAAAAACGACTATACTGATTTGGATAAAATTTGGCACACAGGTAGTTTTTAATCTAGATTAACATACTGAACATTCCATCGGACTCGCCCATTTCGGGTTCCGAACAAATTTATAGGTAACAAATTATTTCAGATTTTGCTCTTCACAGACTTTGGAGATTAGAGGAGGGGGGGGGGGGGGGGGGGGGCATATATATTTTTTCCTTTATTTGTTCTATAAGACCTAGCTTTTTGCCAAATTTAGTGATTCTAGGTCAACGGGAACTACCATATTAGGGGTTTTCGACCCAAAACCTATAGGGTACTTCCGGTTGACCCAGACTTAAATAAAATAAAAGCAAGGTCTACAAGGTTTTTACCTTTTGAAGTGCTAAACCAAAAAAAATGGTGCGAACGAGACAAGTATTCGCATTTTCAACTTTATTAAAAACTTGACATAAAAAGTATTTTCTAAGAAGACTTGAGGTTTTTTGGGAAAAAAATCGTGCGAGCGAGACTTATTATAGAAAAAAATATTCGCATTTGCGATATTAAAAAACAAACTTTTGTTACATCACTAACCCCTAGACTTTCTAAATGTAGTTTTACCAATAAAACGGCTAACTAATTTAAATAAATACTGGCAACACAAGCGAATGACTGTTGAAGTTTTGTGTTCCGAGTCACATTTAAAGTTATTATGTTGATTAAAAATTATATAAGCCAAATAATTAATAGTTATCTGTGAAAGGATATTCCATCTTCTTTTTTTTCTTTTTGGGAACAACTTTTACAGTGTTTAATAACACAAGACGGTATTTTGTACATTAAAATTACGAACCAGTCGTAACGTGTTGCTTCAGACAAGTTGCGTATAGCACTAGCGCGGGTTTGTATTTGCTTTTGAATTTGTATTCGCTTTGGTGGCGACACTCGCGTATTCAGTATGTTCCATCTGCCTTTTGTTCTATAATCTGAGGCGTAGACATTTATATTATGAACAAGCGCCGATAAGCGCCGAACGCCGCCGACAAGTTCCGACACGCGCCGGTCAGCGCTGATGCCGCCAACCGCCAAACAAATCATCGTCCGATGAGTACGACATTATGCTCGCTCGGCTTCAATCTGCTTCCTTTATGTAACTGGTACCAGAATGAACCAGCGCCGATAAGCGCTAGGTAGATCGGCGCCGGCTACCAGCTTTCTTTCTGTATACGGCCTAACATATTAAACTGATCGTTAAACGGGTCGAATACGTCTCGCCGGGTTTCGAGCATGTCCGATGCTCATCTTCAGGCGAGTGTGCAGCGGCGTCTGCGAGCTCCTCGCGGGCACGATCCCTAACGTGAGTGTTTGCCGGTTAATAGTAAAAGTTTATTATGTGTCAAACTCACGAGAATTTCAATACAAAAAAAAGCGGTTGTCTGTAAAGTCGGTTTACGGACAATATGCGTTAGCATCTATAATAGTTTGTGCGGACGATAATCTTACGTGATAACTTGTTTCGCGCCCTCTCTTGCACGCTCGGCTATGGCGGACGGAATGTGAAAATGAGTCATACCAGTACTTTTGCGTGCAGCCGGCGTTCATTGATTTATAAGATGTTATCACGTCAAAAAAAGTAGCATATTGTTCTAAAGTGCATGTTTATAGTTGATACCCATCTCTTGGCGTGTATGAAATACGGTATGGTTATGTGTTCCTTAGGTAGCCAACCGATATTCAAAGCAGAAAGGCTCTGAATACCTCGTTACTGGAGATTCAACCAACAGCTACATGCAGAGCAGTGAACAATGCAGAGAGATCGGGATATAACATCTATAAAAATTTAATATTGTACATATATTTTGAATATTATGTGTAATATACATATACATACATAGGTACATTATTATTTTTTTATTGGATAGGTTGGTAAACAAGCAAGCGGCTCACCTGATGGTAAGTGATATCGTCGCCCACGGACAGCCGCAATACCAGAGGTCACGAGGATGCGTTGTCGACCTTTGAGGAAGGATGATAGGATGGAAGAGATAGAAGGGGTAAAGATTGGAGGGGGAGGGGGAAGGGGGGAATCGGGCCTCCGGAACTTCCCACAAACCGACGAAACGCAATAGCAAGCTATGTTACTTCACGACTTTGTTATGTGGGAGTGTGGTAATGGTCGTGCCGGCCCATTCGGCTGTGGGGTTGCAGCGTGGCACTACCACCGAAAGACATACAACTTCGATATGTCCATATTAAAGACACTAATTTACAATGTTAATTAAAACCCTAACACAAGTTATAAGGTCATTGTTAATTAGTGCACAATATCGAATGGGGTTGGAATATCGAGTAAGAAAAATTGTAGAAATGTTAAGCATAACATCAACGCCAAGAGCCACCTCTCTACTTCCTACAGAGCTGTCTACACTATCTTTATTTCTTCTCTGTCAGTCATATCTACAGTGCCTTTCAAGAAACACCGTAATGCTGCTTGAAAAAAGTATAATTTCATCTAAATACTCTTCACTGTACAGGATCTCCAAAAAACTTATATATCTACAGACTGACTGGTTGAACACTTTACATAAACAAGGACATGATAATTCATGGTCACATGAAACGTTTAAAAAAATAAAATTAAAAAAATACCGTTAAACTACAGAGGAAACCTTCATTCTATGAATGTGCTATAACTCGAAAATTATGGACACCGTCCGAACGGGGTTAATGACCCAAAGCGCCGCGCCGCGTTCAAAGGAATCAAGCTGCGTCCGAACGGGGTTAATGACCCAAAGGGCCGCGCCGCCCGCGCCGCGTTCACAGGAATCAAAGGATGCCGCGATCGTCGGCCGCCCGCCCGGCCGCGCCGCGCCGGTGTAAACAAACAAGTACTTACCTTGCCGCGCTAAGGCAAATTTTATTACTACACGCGCGCCGCGAGTGACCATGTTTATTGTTTTGAGTAGACAATTAAAGTTAAATTAGGTAAATATTAGGCACCTATTTTTTTTTCTTAATTAGAACGAGAATCGAGTACTGAGCACTTTATATCAATATGTAAAGTGTTCAACCAGTCAGCCTGTATATATATTTAATATACTAATATTTTAGTCTCTGTTTCGCTATTACTCTACCCCACCCCACAAGGCAGACTCAGAGACGCTCAAACTACGCATAGCTTCAAAGACTTTCCAGACTAAACTTGTGTAAAGGTAGCGTCGCGTCGTCTCTAGCTTGGCACCTACGTACGCTTTCTTAAAGTACATACTACCTAACTAATGTTAGGTATCTTCATATATCATCTGTGGTATATTCATATAATAGTTTAAAGACTCATGTTCTTTCTACCCTTATTTACCTTAAATGCAAGGTCGGGCCAATATGTCTTTCGGTAAATAACCACATAATTATGTGTACTCCGCCAGAAACCAACCCTATTACATAATCCAAAGTGGGTAGAATGCCCGATACATTACGTACGAGTCATAAGCACAGAGTATCTAAGTGCTTTAAGTTAATTAACCGAGCGAGCGAAGCGTCTCTGCTTTAACTGGCCAAATTGACTTTCATTATGTAAGTATGTACTGTTCATGGATGGTTCTCGTCAAAAATACCTCAGTGCCTCAAGACAAGAATCTTTGACCAATGTGTGTTACCAGTGATGAATTATGGCACTGAAACGTGGTCTCTTACTATGGGCCTCATAAGCAAGCTCAAAGTCGCACAACGAGCTATGGAAAGGGCTATGCTCGGGGTTTCTCTACGTGATCGAATCAGAAATGAGGAGATCCGTAGACGAACTAAAATCACTGCCATAGCCCAGAAGATAAGCCAGTTGAAGTGCAGTGGGCAGGCCACATATCACGCAGAACAGATGGCCGATGGGGCCGAAAGGTTCTAGAGTGAAGACCACGGACCGGCAAGCGCAGCGTAGGTCGTCTACCGACAAGGTGGACTGACGACCTGATAAAGGTAGCAGGAAGACGTTGGATGCAGGCCGCTTCCAACCGGTTACTTTTGGAAATTCCTGGGGAGGATGTTCAGCAGTGGATGTCCTACGGCTGAGATGATGATGTAAGTATGTTTGTTAGGTTGTACGTTGGTCCTCCTGTATAGGTTGCGTTTTTCAACCAATCTTGACGAAACTTGGTATGCATGTTTAATATAACTTTTTAACGTTGGTGGTTTTTGTAGGGTCTTTTTTTTCTCCCTTCAAAAACCACCTTGGGGGTACTTTTCCCATAAAAGGTGGGAGAGATTTGCTGGGGCGCTATTTACCGACCGTAAACGGATGTATCAAGAGTGGTGCGGATCCTGGTCGGACCAACGCATTGGACTGCGGCCTCGAGACCTTTTGCCATCGACTTTTCCAGTCACCACAAGTTTCTCGAGGTTATCTCTTTCCTTTCTAGCGATGTGACCATAATATTGTAGAATTCTCTTTAAGCAAATGTAAGACTATTATAATTATGATAAAGACAGCAATATATTTAATGTACGTCCCAGAAACCTAAGATGACTTCTATGGCCACAATAACTACTTAATAGTAAACTACTGCACACATTAGAACGCCTACACATAATATACATACAAATTTACAGCGTACAATTGCTATTGTGAAAATATGTATATGGATGGTAATGTACGCTATTACTAATAACCTCTGAAAGGAAACTTGCCCCCTCTGTGCACTCCTTTTAGTAGCCTATGTTTCGTGTGGAGTTAAACTAATCTGAGCCTTTGTTTAATATGTGTTGCGAGCATGAATTGTCGATAATTGTTAATAAAGTTATCGATAATTGTCGTTATAAGACAGCCCGCGATATAGCTATCGCAGCTAGGTCCGTACTGGAGACAAGGTAAGATAGCTGATAAAAGTCAGTTTATCAACTCGACAAGATTATTGTGAGATCCATCCATGAGGCTTTCTTTTCCTCTTTATTTATTTTATACATGACAGAATAGACATTCTGTAAGAATATGCCATCCTTGTTCGATAATCATAATTAAACTAAATTACAGAAAAAAACAATAAACAACAAAATTTGCTTACCCTGTGTACTAAGAGTCATTATGACTGCCTGGTACAGATCATATACCTTTTTGGCATCTTCAGAATAATGCTGAGATAATACTCCATTACATCCTCCTACCTGCCAGAACTCGTGGTCGTCGGCAAATTCGAGACTTCGAGACCTTTTTTCCGGGTACATTCCATAATAACATGGAAGATATTAGTTTTGCCCCTCATGAATCACTGCTGCGATGCTGCAGTTCAGCGAAGAGACGGTTACGGATAAGCGCATGGCCCACCTGGTGTTTAGGTGCTAACCTCTGCCTAGAATTCCTAGAACATTTCATCACAATACTGACGAACCTTGAGACATTAATACTCATAATCATATCATAATCAGCCCATTTTGTTCCCACTTGTACCAAAAGAAATATTTTGTCTACTGTAGCTCGTCTTTTCGACGTCTTAGGATTAGTCGCGCCGGTAATATTATACGCAAAGCTCTTAATTAAAGAGCTGTGGATCTTGAAAGTGGACTGGGACGATTCACCCCCATGAAAAATCACGCAGCTTTGGAGACAATTTCAGGCTGAATTGCCGGTTATTGCGTCAATGAAATTTCCTCACCATATCGGCGTTACAGAACAGTGCGTAGTCACGGTTTTGGGATTCGGATGCTAGCGAAAAGGCTTATGGTGAAATGGTATATCTCTATGTATCCACTGAGTACGGCAACTGGTTCACCGAGCTGTATGCGAACGCGCATTGTCATGCATTAACGTAAAATAGGAGCCAAAGGTTTATGCAAATAATAATAATTTTTATTTCTGGAACAGAAAAACATAAGAAACAAAATACATTGAACGATGCTAACCGCTATAGTACAGACTGTGTCGCAGGTAGCAACGCCCTCCTCCATAACACCTACTAGATACAATGCTCTTATATTAAATATTATAAAAATTTAAAATAGGTTTTTACAAAGTTTAACTGTAACAATAGTATTATTATTATTAGGTTAAAAATATTAAGGTTTATATAATAAATATAATATATTTTAAATACTTCAGAATTTTGTGTTACCTATGAAGTCATTAATTACATTATAAATAAATAGTTCACTATCATCATATGATAAAGTTATGAGCCATTTTAGGGTTTTAATTTTACAACTGTGTAGGGGCAGTGGTTAAATATTAATTGTTTTATTAAGTTTATTATAAAGACGTGAGCTAATGTAAAAATAA
This sequence comes from Selenia dentaria, assembly GCA_917880725.1. Lineage (NCBI taxonomy): Eukaryota > Metazoa > Arthropoda > Insecta > Lepidoptera > Geometridae > Selenia > Selenia dentaria. The sequence continues at coordinate 5,954,278 of OU862882.1, read as the reverse complement.
TGGCGACTTGCGATCATCGTACGGTGAGGTTCAAGTAGTGGTAACAAATATAGACAACATAACAGAAGCAAAGCATCGTTATGACTCGGCATATCTAAAAAGGACTTGTGAGGACTTTATTCAGCAGCACTACTGTCTACACTATATAATATATACAGATGGATGAATACTCGACGGAGCAGCATTTTTAGAATCTGAGACTAAAATTTTTATGAAATTTAATATTACTGAAAAGATCTTATAAGCATTATGACTAGCCCGTAGCCCTTTGTGAGGCATTGGCGTGTATATAAACAATTAATTATAATAAATTCGTGATACCGACAGATTCGCGAAGCTCCCTTCAACATTTGGCTCGATGTACCGCGGCTTTCCGAGGCACACCGATAGCCTACACCGTCATTGAGCTTATCTTACAATTTAAATCTGTAGTGCTCCAGTGGATACCGCCCCACTGCAACGTTGGTGATAATGACGATGTTGATTATTTAGCCAAACAGGCTTGTTCGGAAGGTGTACCCTGTAATGTAACATGCTTCCGTTTTATACTGATTGTGTCTATCTAATCAAAACAAAAGTCCTATGAAATATGGAAGAAATATTTTGAAGAGCGTTCTAAAGAGAAAGGGTATAGGACAGTCCAACCACATCCTTTCAAAATACCCTGGATTGGATGGTCCTTGAAAAATTATTTTGAATGTTTTTGTTGTATTTGTCTTTGTTCCAAATATAATAAATATATGCGATCGATATCATTGGGTACTTATTTGATCACAACAATACTATCAAATTAGAACTGTCATCGAGAAAATAAAGAAATAGAAATAGTATAGTGAGATAAACTGTCTATAGTGGTGGGAGGACGGTTTTAATATTGCATCCAAATCTAAAAGAATTGAGATGTGCTCATTGATTATTTTGTATTTGTTCAGATATGTATCGTATAGCAATTTCAGTGCCTCCGCGTGAACTCTGAGGGACGAGAGGCAAGTTTTTAAGTCAAATGTCTCGTTTCTTAAGAATTACCTTAAGTAGTGCAATTTTTGAATCGTTGGTATTGTCACAGCTTCATCAATTATTGACCTAAACAGTTCTATAAATGTTATTCTATATAGAAATATATTCTGAGTATTTTCCTGTGAAAGTATTTATTTCTATTGTGGGGAGGTTGACATTAGATGCTAACCGTTCATTTGTCCTACGCTGAGATTGATCATCTATCGCGCTATTCAAAGTAGTAAGATCGAGAAGTCAGTTAGTTCGATGTCACTTATGCCCTCTTTATCATCACATCATACTCAAAGCACGCAATGTTTTTATTTACTGATTCATACTCGCCAAACAGAGAATGTAATCTATTTCGGCGAACAATGTGACTGTCTGTAGAATACTAGACTGGGACTCGAGCCTTCCTCTCAGAGAGAGGTGTTGGGCCATAATCCACCACGCGGGCCCAGTGCAGATTGGTGGATAGGTTAGTGGCCAACCCATGTCGAAGTTTTCAGGCCGCCCGAAAGCCCTCGATATAGCCTAACAACTGTGGGCCTAGACAAAGTAACATTCTCCAAGCGCTACCGCTAAGAGAAAAGTTAAAAAATGTATGGGATTGACATAAGGAAGCGATATATCACGTGATCATCGAAAAGGAATAGACAATTGATAGACAATGTACAACAGTTATCTCTTCGTTAAAACGAAACTCTACCGTTTCTATTCCGTCAGACGCTAGTCCATACAAAGTCCTAGACAACACGCCATGTTGACAAGCGACAACGCCATCTATTCTATTCGTTTGATCGCTAGGTTAGCGGTCTCCGATACCCTGCAGATAACGCTACAAATGGCGTCTTTTAGTCAGCTGACGAACGAAGTGGTGTTTTGTATCTATTATTTTTGCGATTTATTCAAGATGCATGCTTTAAAATTGATGTGGGCTGCGCATAATAAATAAATATGGCTTAGAAGGCAGGCGAGAACCAACAATACGAGCATATTATTTTAACTTACTTTTATCCGTCTCGCTATTACTAAACATTGAAACATATACTTACCTAGTACACTAAAACCTTTTATATTTTATTTGAACTCTGTAAAACATTACAATACAAATACTTTTTATTGCGTAACCAAATATACAGAAATTACAAGAAGACATTAAACTGTTATGTGACGCTTAACATAAGACGAGCAAGTTTCTCGTATCGACACAAAGTCGAATGATGGTGTTTTGTTTGTTTTTGCCCGTTTTCTTCGTCCCTGCTGAGTGCACGGTGTGTGCGTTGAGTGTTGCGGTGATGGTTGGTACGAGTAGGTGGATGTTTATGGTGAAGTTGGAGGCTCGCTTCGACGACTATATACTCTGCCGAAGCCGTCGCCCGTAGCGAAAGCAATTCGGCTTCTACTTGTGGCGGTGGCGGTGGTGGTAATGGTGCTGTTGTGAAAATATCTGTGAAAAAAATAAAAATGTATCATCATCATCATCTCAGCCGTAGGACGTCCACTGCTGAACATAGGCCTCCCCCATGATTTTCCAAAAGGACCGGTTGGAAGCGGCCTGCATCCAACGTCGTCCTGCGACCTTTCTCAGGTCGTCTGTCAAATGTATAATGTAGGTATATCTATGATAACAAATAAAGATTTTAACATTATTAAAAAATTCACGGATTTCATCCGGTTTTTTACAAAGACATAAGTGGGACTGTAGCCAACATCTTAGATGCCTGTTTGGTATAAAAAAATACAAAGTAGTTTAAGAAACAGAAACATTTAGGATAGATATTATCATTATTATTATTATGACATATTTCACCTATACCCTTTTTTACAAGTTGCCTTAAATTAAGGTAGGTACATACCGTAAACGTTGTACTGAGTTAGGTTTTAGCAAAAATATACTTGTGTATATTTAATGATTTTGTTCATAACTAATACAACATTATGAAAAAATGGTTTAATAATCAGTATTCGTATTCTTATATTATATGATAAGAAAACAAATAGTTTGATTACCAAGCGCATCGGCACAACATCCGATTTAACAAAGCCGAGCTAACAAAGTTTGTATAATGTAATAACAATCAACTAATGCCTCGTCTTACAATATCTGCTTTACCAGCTAGTGCAGGCAATCCCATAACTGCAAGTCTGCTGCTGGGATCACCACCAGTGCCGCCTGCATGCCTTCTTATTTGCAGAGCTTTCTTTAATTATTTTTTTCAGCCAGACTAAACAGATTTTGATATGCTAGGTACCAACATTTTTTCATTTATAGGTTTCCTTATACACCACAACCAACAGAATTACCATACCATCGGCTCTGAAGCGACCTTGAGCCCCCCCGAATGGGCTAGCTATATCTCCATTCCTACAAAACACGAGAACAACAAAAGTAGTGTGCTTAAAATGATGACGAAATTGTTTATATTATGTACGGCGGCTCATAGTAAGGACAAGAATGGTGCCTTTATAACATTTGTTATGCACTTTTCTAGTTTAATAATTACTTCTACATAACTTCTTGTGAACTTTAAATAACACAAACATCGTTAATTTCAAAAGTTATATTAAACAAAAGACATACCTACCTCTCCATAAATTCAAGTGTTATCCTGAATTAATCCGCACTTGCTCGCGCTTGGGTTCCATTGGCCAAAAGTCAACTGGAATATAAAGCAACAATATTATTATAAAGCTAGTATGTACTCGTAAGTACAAATTATTATTTATATAACACAATTACTTACTTTTTGTCACAAAACACTTCACACAATACTTGAAGATAGTTCAAAACAGACACTTTTCGCGGGTCAAGTTAGCAGCGGGAATGTCAGTTTGATATTTGGTACGCTAACCATAGAGCATTATAAACTTTTAGCGCACGAACGAAGAGCGTTCGCCGCGAACGCCTGACGTTGTCTACCAATCTCCTAGCGCAAACGCTGAAGCGTTAGCGACTGGAGAAAGAGCTATGAAGCGATGGCATCTTGTCTAGGCCTACTGTCTTAACGTGCCCTCCGAAGCACGGAAGCGCTCAGTTGAATAATGCCACTAGCGGTCACCCATCCAAGTCCTGACCGCAGCAAGTGTTGCTTAACTTGTTGATCGGTTAAGATCGCCAAGTCGAGCTCCGCTACGAGCACTTCAGTGGCATTTCATAATTATCATGTGGCATTTCGCTGGCATCCATACCATCTTCAAACCAAAACTCAGTATTGGGAACATTACTGCTTCACGGTAGAAAAAGGTAAAGGTAAGGTAAAGGTAGGTACTGCCCCGGACGAACTATGTCACAAAGAGTTCTAGGTATAGCTCTTAAAAAGAATAAGATTCCGATATAATATAGAATACCTAGGTAAGTTCCTGCTCCAAGTACATATATACCTACATGCGATAAATGTAAGCCGTATCGGAGAAACGAAGAATCAGTTTACCTTAGACCGGCTGGGATCTAGTAGGACAAGGAGCTTTAAATCGAATGTGCTTCCGGTTCCTGCGAAGCACAAGGCCATTTTCCTCGTTCCCGACTTTAGGCCGGAAGGGAATGTGTATAGACGCTACAGGGAAGACCGCAACAAAATCCCAAAACTTAAAATATAAATATTAAATTTATATTTTAAGTTTTTTATATATATTTTATGTCTGTAAGGTATATATTAATTATGAGTCTTAGAATAACTATAATTGAAATAAAGATTATTATTAATATGAAAGAAGTAAAACTAATCCTACTAATATTATAAACGGGGAAGTTTGTCAGTATGTATGAATGTGTGGATCTTTGTTACTCTTTCACGCTCAAACGGCGGGGGCAATTTTGATGAAATTTGGTATGGAGGTAAATGAGACGCTGGATTATCACATAGAATACTTTTCATCAGCATCATCATCCATCACCACGCGGATGAAAAAGCGTAATATGCTGTATATGGAATATATTATGAGAAAAATATTATTGGGCCTTTTATAAACACAATAGAATGAAAAAAAAATTGTTAGAACTTTTGTCTGTTTATCTGTGCGTTTGTGCACGCTAATTTCAAAAACGGCTGATCCGATTTAGATGTGGTTTTCATTATTATATGGTGGTAAGCTTCATTAGAAATTTTGTGTTGTTTCATGTCAATCGGTTAACTACAAACGTTATTAAAATTTAAATAATAACTCTCTCGCCACTACACCAAGACCAAGCGAGCGAAGCCGCTGGCGGGTCAACTAGTTAATTATAAATCTAAAAAGTGTTTATGTGTAAGTAGAAAAACGAACTAAGTAGATACATTTTTCACCGCTTTCTTTCAAGGTAGGTGCTTTCAAGGTGTGGGTACTTGTACTTATTATTCTGTGGTGTGGGTCGGTCGCTAGTTGTTAAATAATACCTACTTATAACCCGCGGCATATAACTCTAGCTCTGACCGTTATTGCGCAGAAGTCAAAAATTGGGACGAAGGACTCTTGTCTCTCTCTGTCACATCGAAGACGAGGGACTGTTGTCTCTCTCTATCCGCGCAGGTATATCCCTTCCACATTTCGCTCAGAGCTAGAGTTATATGCCGCGGGTTATACTAGGCAGAATTTCAATGAAAGTTCCTTTATTAGCAGGACAAACTTATTCATACTAAGTAGAAAAACGTTGCTCCGTCCAAAAATGCGTCATGGCATAGAATACCTAGATAGGTACCCAACAAGTTGAATCTTTGAATTGGAAAACCTAGTAAAAGAAAAACAATTAAGTACCTATAGGAACTTTTACTGTTTTTGCTATGACTGAGGTTAAGAGGTAAGTAGGTATTTTCTTATCTATTGACACATCAATAATAGTAGATACCGGCGTTGCCAGATATCCCGATTATGGCGGGACGTCCCGTTATTTATTAAAATTAAATGTCCCGCGCGGGACAGGCTCAGTCCCACTTTTCGACCGTGCGGGTACCGAATTAAATGCTCAGTACCTAGGTATATTAATGAAAGCAATATTAGGTAGGTACCTACTCATCCAGTGCAGAGCTATCCTGTGCAGAGTTCTTCATAGCATAATTAAAAAAAGTTTAATCTTAAACAAATACCTATATAGGTATCATGAATAAGTTATTCTTATAAGTTCTTATAATTATTTTTTGTTTTTTTAATTTGTTGTTCTGAAGACTAAGAAGACTAACCAAACCATAGGGTAAATATCATATTTTTATGGAATACATTATATACATATGGCTATTTTTGCTGTACGTAAGCGTACTTTAAAACTCAAATAAAAAGATAAATATTTAAGAACTTCTGATAATATAGGTACGTTTTTTTACTATGTCCTGCTTCAGACGAAAGAATCCCGCTTTAGACACTCAAAAAGTTTCAAAATCCCGACTAGGCAAAAAAATGTCTGTCCAACGCTGGTAGGTACACATACAAATAAGTACTTACCCCATACAAATAAATAATAGTAGGTATGCTATATTAGACAATTCGGTCCTCATGCTACCTACGTGCTTAACTTTGTTAATTCGAACATCCCAAACAGAAATATTTTATAATTCTGCGGCTCCTCACGAGATATTGATAAAAATTTCGGATAGATAGAAAAAGAAAAACATACAATACTTGTGGGTAACTCAAATTACGCAAAGTAAGATTAAACGCGCCATTCCGGGGTAAGCTAGTGAAGTAAAAAAATAGGTACCCACAGGTACCAGTACTGACCATAGCTGGTACAAATTAATTTATAAACACGACAAACGGGTTCTTGTACCCATGAAGTGAAGTAATAAATAAAAGTCTGTGGAGAACCAGAAAAAGTAGTAAGTAATAAGCTTCACTAGCAGCAGTGCTCTCTATAGCCAATATTGCACGGTAGCAATTTAAATTCATTTGTACTTACCAGCTAATTTAAATGGTGAGTAATGGTACTGTACATTGTTATTATTAGTTTAATTATCAGTTTAATTATTAGTTTAACTATTAGTTTAATTACTAATTTAATTATTCGTTTAATTATTAATTTAATTATTAGTTTAATTATCAGTTTAATTATTAGTTTAATTATTAGTTTAATTATTAGTTTAAATATTAGTTTAATTATTAGTTTAATTAATAGTTTCGTTATTAATTTAATTATTAATTTATTTAGTATCAATATTAGCATTGTTGTTATTAATGCAGGTGAAATATTGGACGAGACACTCAAAAACCAATGTCTTGTCGAGCGCGGAGCAGTAATGCTTGCACACATGCACTTGCAAAATAGTACATTGTACACCGAGGGGAGAAAACGATCTATGTCTCTTCTCGAGTTTCCTTTCAGGCCTCCGCTACGCATATGGCTTAATAATACTCTCGTACAGAAATATAACTATCTCCCGAGTGATACATAATGCTTTATGCTAGACCTACAAAGAACTTATAAAAATAATTACCTTCGTTAGTAAATAATCTAAAATAAAATAAAGTTGTCTGGAGCATTTTGTAAGCAATCAAAGACATATTTTTTCTGGTGGATCCGTCATTATAATTCACTATCAGGTGACATTTTGGAAAATTATTTAGAATAATTTAACGCGTACTGTTAAAATTTGATTCAATAAAAAACAAACTTTTACAATACATGACAAATAGCCGCCATGTTTTTTTTCGTAGTGCAGAAACATGTTGCTAGCCTCGTTTCATTGAAAATCGAGTCAAAAAAAATAATCCCCAACTTACTTTTCTAAGTAATGGATATAAAAACTTTTTGAGATTTGACGTTTGTATTCTTTTCATGTACCGTGCTAAAAGCAAAAGAACGCTTCCAGGGCAGAAATGGATTTGCATATAACTTTTCCCGCCGCACATTTTTTAGGGAGAAATGACGAACTTTGTAACCCGTTTATGAACGCGTAATGAATACTTTCTACTACTTCCCCGCTTGTGCAGGCCTATTCAACTGTAAGCTGTAACCCGTGGGGTTACAGCGTCGCACTACCACCAACAACATTGGGTACGTTCCGGTAGCGAAATGCGCGCCATATTTTCTGTCAAAAATCGATAGAATCCTATACATTTGATGTTTGATAGTGACAGCTCGCAACGACCGCGGAAACCCACCTTCAATCTGCGAGCGTTGTGGTCGCGACGTGAGCGTTTTCGGTGAGACGTCACCGAAGATCTTGACAAAAATCGATGACGTTTCGAGCTCGTTCACAATGATCGTGGGCTTGTGAGGGAGTGGTTGTGCGAACGCCGTAAGTGATTTCGGCGCTTACCGGAACGTAGCCATTAAGTAACATAGTAGTATTAAGTAAGAACTGTTACATGTAACTTTTGCGATAGCTAGTTCACCTAATTTGATATCCTTAGTTCCCCAAATTACAATGCCTGAATTTGGGTTGCTGATGTTTCGGACACAATTGTCATTCGAAATGTAAGTACCTAAGTACCTAGTTTAACAACAAAAAGTATAAAATCAACAAAATATATAGGTACAATGTTTAAAAATATCTGGTGCCAGTGAAACACATTCACAGAACAGTCCAAGTAACATTTCATTTGAGCCTAGGGCACCTTGGTTGCAAAAGATGCCTTTAAAATCTGAAATGTTGTTATCTTGCCACATCGTCATGAACTCAACTAACTAGTAACAAGTTATAATCTCCAAAATACCGACTTACGATCGGTACTGAAGTATGAAATCGTAATAATATGTACATTTGACGATTTTAACTATGGTATCGCCTACGTGAATGGACATTGTTTTCTATTAATAAGCTTAACTCAAAACCTATTTAAAAAATGTAGGTACCTACCTAATAAGAAAAAACATTCACCTAAATCGGACAATCCACTAATAAGTGATGCGTCCTCATATCTACATAAAACAACCAATCTAACCCAATACAATGATTAAATGAAACCATGTTAGGTACTTAAATGTACCAACTTTAGTTCATGGTACCAACACATTCTGCTACACGTGTCATCATGGAACGTCTATTACCCCTGCACTAGAGTTTCTTTGAACATGTTTTGACTTGCCTTGACCAATCAGGAAGCTTTCCAATGTAGGTACTTAACTTTATTGTAGGCGGTGTCGCCTAACACCTAATTGGGGGTATAATATAGTGACGACAGGCGTAGCGCGTGCGCCATTTTGGAACAAAATCTTTTCATATATTTTTTAACAGTTAACTGATGTAATTATTACCCAACAACAATGGGTGTTAGAGGTTTGACTACGTACATTAACGATAACCAAGGTGCTTTCCTTAAAAACTACATGCTTCACGATTGTAATCTTGTGGTGGACGGCTCGAACATTTGCTCGCAACTATATCAACGGCAAAACTGCATCTTAGCATTCGGCGGGGACTACGACGCATACGGATCGTACGTAAGAAATTTCTTTATAAACTTGCAAAGATGTAACGTGACACCTTACGTTATCTTTGATGGTAGTTATGATGATCAAAGGTTAAAGATAGTGTACAAACGGCTCCAGAGTCATATCAAAGATTTAAGAAAGGTGGATCTTCTCATACGAAGCAGCTTGAAGATTATCCCCCTTCTACTGAGAGACGTGTTCATGGAAGCCTTAACAGATGTGAATGTGCCTTACACAGTATGTGAATTTGAAGCTGATGATGAAATTGCTGCTATGGCCCGACACCTGAACTGCCCTGTGCTTAGCTATGACTCCGACTTCTTCATCTACAATGTTCTTTACATCCCTTTTAACACTATGAAAGTAGAACCTACATTGATTTTCGAAAACAGCAAACAAGCTATGAAATGCAAAATCTACAAAGTGGAGCATGTGACCAAACGTTTCATTGGACTCCAGGAAGAATTGCTCCCTCTGTTGGCAACACTACTCGGCTATAAAAATAATCAAAAAAATGAAAATTTAGAAAAGTTTTTTTCAGAACTTGCATTGACTAGCGCGGGTAAAAATATAGAACAAAGATGCATTGAAGGTCTGTTGATGTGGCTTCAGAATGAAACTCTAGAATCAGCAACAGATAAAATAATAGAAATGCTTGAAAAAGTAGACCAAGTAAGAGTGTTGTCTGATATAAAGCAAAATATGAAGAGATACAACAGAAAACATTGTGATTCCATAAAATATTTCAATTTGAACAACGAACAGACGATGCAGCCGGCAGGAAATGTTGAGATTAACGGAATCAAATTGACAGATTCCAGAAGCGACAGTGAATCATCAACCACACAACAAATACTACCTTCATGGTTCGCTGAAAAAATTCGAGACGGTCATATTCATAAACGCTATATTAATTTATATACTCATCATTTCTACATCTTTTCACCTCAAGCTGAAGACTACACTGACAATGACAGCTTCCTCTGTACTTTACCAATACTGAGATACGCATTTGACATAATGAACGATTTCCCTAACAAATATTGTAAATACATAAGTAGAGGAAAAGGATTTCAGTGTAAAACAGTTGTTGTCGCAGCATGTACCATTCCAAGACCTTTAGAAATACCGTTCAAAGATCTCACAGATCACCAGTTAAGATCGTGTTTCAATTATTTTATCCAGAAAAAAATGAAGCTGCTAGATCTGGCCCTAATAGATACATTGCCTTCAAATGTAAGACTGTTTATGATCTCTGTTCTGTGGTGGGTAGCCACATGTGAAGTACCGCTGGGCTGTGTTCATAGTTTGTTCATTTGCTACGTTATGCTAGACGTGATTAATGCGAAGGTAGGAACAGACATATTTGATCATGATCTGAAAAATAAATATAGCGATATCAATAATAACTTGGAACAAGATATAAAAATCGGAAAATTTCACCAAAACTGCTTTAATCACAATGATCTTCACATGGATAAGAACAACGTGCAATATAAAGACTGCATTATTGCAGTTCGTGCCCTATCCAAACATTTCAAAGTAGACGAAAAAATTCTGAGAAGGCAAACAAATTACGACATTAAAATAATCCACTCCTTTGCGCAATTCCAATGTTGTTTGCTGCAATTTAACTCCTTGAATGCCCTGTGTCGCTGCCTTTATGAGGGGACGAAATACTGTCGAACTTACAATGGAACTTTTGTGTATAATATTGCAGTTCAACTGGAGAATCGATATGGTCGCTGTGGATTTTTCAAACAATATTTGAAGGGTTCCGCCACAGTCTTAAGATTTTTCGAGAGTATATGCGAGGTATATCAAAACTGTGCTCGTGCTATGAACCTGAAGACAATTTAAGAAAAAAAGGAATATATTTTTTTTATCAGAGAGGTAATTCTCAGGTCAATGTGTATATTTTTAAATCTAATTTTATATAGATACCTAAAATGAACACGCACGTATATGACTACTGCGGAGCTGGTTTTTTTCTACTCCATTTTAATTACGTACTGTTTCTTTAAGTAATATCAAAATAAATAATGAATAATAAATATGTGTAGACTTATAATATAACTAGATGCCTAATTTACCTATCGTAGTTAAACCCGGATTCACCTGAATCAGGCGGAGGCCGTAGCACAAACAGCTTGCGAAAAAGTGTTCGTATTGTAAACTTAAACGCGTCACGCTTCGGCAAACAAACTATGAGTCATCTGTGTTACAGTTGCCCTTGATAAATGACAGTTTGTACTGTTTCACATGAAGGACACTACGTTACACCGTCTTTAGTTATATCAAAGACAAGACCTTATACCATCCCTATAGAATATATACATGTATAGGTACCTACCTACCTACATATCTACGATTTATGTACAGCTGTACCTACCTCTATGAATACCTACGTTCCCATTATAATTCTAACTTATATGTACTGAGGGCAAAGTAAGTAAATATCTATTTATAATTTATTAATAATAGTTTAAATACTTGGACCCGCGCGGTCTTAAGTAGTTAGGTACCTACTTACCTACTTTGCTGAGGGCGATTGAATAGGAAGATATGACATCAGTAGGTTTGGTATCTTGGGTTATTTAACGGTGGACTATAATTTATTAATGTTTTCCAGAAAAATGCACTTTGCATATATAATAAATTAAATAACCACTATACGAACATGTTACTAGGTGGTAGGCAATGATGTTATATATAAACGGAGGCTCATTGGTGGTAGGTCGTGGAAAAGGTAGTCTTTGTCGCTATACAACCGCAGAGCATAATACCTACCTATTCTGGCGTGGAGCAATAGTGCGCAAGCATAAGGTATGTAGGTAGGTACCTAAGGCAGAGAGTTGAAAAAAAATCTTAGATGTAAAGATAATAATAGTAGAAATAATAATAAATAATAATAAAACCCGCAGGGGCGGCCTTGTGACGAGCCGTCGTTGATTGGCGACACCGCGGACCCTGATTCTCCCTGGGGCTAAATGAGACCCCTGAACCCCGACTTGCCTTAATTGGCCATCCGGGGGTGGAGACGCAAGAGCAAGTAACAAAAAGCTCCAAGGGTGGAAGTGTAAAAGGGCATAACGCCGGTAATAGCGCTCTAGTAAAACCGCAGCACACCTCTCGACACCCTTTCGCCATCCACACCAACGTTGCCCCTTTTGTCACCACTCATGGTGGCCTTTATGGGGGGCCCGTTTAGTGGATGGCAAGTCACCACCTGCCTAAATATTTTAACATGAGACTAAAATTGGCAGGTGCCGTAGTCTCTTCCATAGCCCACTATCTTCCTTATCACTAATAAGTTCAATCAATAATAGCCTGGCCATTTTACCCATATTTGCAATAGTTATAAGTACCATGTTACCCTTCATCCAATATTTTTTGTGTTTTTTATACTCCTTTGTATTTTTATACCAAACAGGCCTCTAAGTGTTGGCTACAGCCCCACTTATGCTTTTGTAAAGGACCGGATGAAATCCGAGATTTTATTTTGAATTATAGAAATAATTAATAGATATAAGTAAGTTTTATATACCTAGGTATCTTAAATAGGTATCCTGTGCGATAATTAATACTAAGATCGCATACCTATCACCATCGCCGAGCGCAACAATAATCGGTTAAGTAATTTAATAGGTAGGTTTAATATATCTATATAATAATTTAATTTAATAGTTTAATCTATCTCAATCTCTAAAACAGCTCATACGATTTTTATGAGATTTAGCGTACTGGGGGTTTGGGGAGCGGTAAATCGATCTAGCTTAGTTACATATTATTTAGAAAACGCCGTTTTATCCGTGTTTTCGGACAATGAACAATTTCTACGTTGCCGTAGGTCACTAAAGCTAAGTGTTCCCGGGATTCCCGGCTCTTCGACAGAGGACCGATTTTGCAATCCCTACTAGGTACCTACAGTACCTACCTACTTGACAATAGACACCCAGCATGGTGTATCAATGCAGGTAAGTTATTTATATATATATAAATATATAAATAACTTACCTATATACACCTACTACCTACTACCACAGAATAATTCATACTACGTTAGGATTTTACTATCACCGAACCGAACACATCAAATATCATTCAAGGTCAGTTTAAAATGCTAGCATGACCAAGAGGTCCTCATTGTATCTAATCACAACACTCGATGCCATGGAAACTTGATCTTGTTTACGCACAACTCCGTTATAAACTGTTACCTACCTACTGTTAACCGGCAAAACACTCACGTTAGATTAATTTCATTGAGCTTTGTTATCGGTGAAATGAGATCTTAGTAGGTATTAGTAATCATAATCAAGTAAGTAGGTACTTAACTATTTATGTACCTACCTAGATGGTGTGGTGTTTCGGTAGGTATAGGTTACTAACAGGTGGGTATTACTACATAATATGTAGTTATGCATAGCCACAGTATAAATAACTTGGCACTAGCTAGGGCATGTTATCCAGATATCCGGATGTCCAAAGTATCCGGTTATCCGTCGATAAGAATGTCCGGATATCGTCGCTATTACTATTCGATTAATACGAATAATACTGGTTGTGTAGTCTGGTAGTAGTACGAGTTGCTTGTATTATTGCACATACTACTTTATACATTTATATAAATGAAGATTATTAAAATATTCATTAACTACTGGTCAGGTCTTCATCCAATTTAAATAGGGCCATATGAGAAGTAGCAGCTTTAAAATAAAAGAAGAGAACAATTATGAAAATCGGTTAACTTAGAAAAAACAATCTGAGGAATCACTCAAAAATACCTACATAATTTAACTGATAATTGTAAGTCCCCCTTAAATTATTAATATTAATTTGAAATAATAAAAACTAGCGTTCTATACGATATACTTTAAGAATGATCCTCTAAGAGTTACTTCTAACTAAAAAGGAGTTGTACCCTCCATCATCTGCTCACCTGAACAACTCAAAGGAACATAAGAAGCGGTCGATACAGGCCTATAACATATTTTGGGGTCACTGGTGAAGAGTCGAGGGACTCTTCGTCAGCTAGCACGCCCCTACACGTCTAGGGGTGACCTTGGTGAGCAAGGCCATCCCTTCGCAGGCGCTGAGGCCCGGTTAAGATCAATCCGGGCCTACCGCTGGGGCGAGATAGTGAATGCCAGAGCGACCCCGTCTCGCCCCACCATGGTGGAGGACTGCTCACGGGGGGTTTTAGTGGGTCTGAGCCCCACATACCCCTTTCCGTCACCCTCGCGGCGGAAGGGAAGTGGACAGCATTTCCCCTCCTCAAAAAAAAATAAAAGGCCTATAATATTTTAATAATTTATCCACTAACTCCTAATAGTCCTAATACATTTATCATCAGTTCAGAGACATGTGATGATGAATTCTAGACGCAAATACTTAAGATGATTGCATAGCTACTACTTTCCATGCTAAAAGAGAAAACTCTTTTGTACCTCTTAACATTGTCCGATTTCAGTGATTTTTGAACCATGACGTTGTTTAATATGCCCGTACGTTTTGATTTTTTCAGTTTTTTTGAGTTCTAAGAAAGGAAATTTATTGTACTTTAAACTACTGAAAAAATCAAAACGTACGGGCATAGTAAACAATGTCATGATTCCAATGATATCATGATTCCATGAAAAAAAAATCACTGAAATCGGACAATGTTAAGAGGTAGAAAATAGCTTTCTCTTTTAGCATGGAAAGTACTAGCTATGCAATCCTCTTAAATAGTTTTAGAAAATATGTGACGCATTATGGCTATAAAATTTAAGGGTCGGCCTCGATTTTTCTGGGAACCCATCATCAGATCCTGATGGTGCCAAAGGAACAACCTGGGATCCTCTTAAACAAAAAAATATAATTTCTGTTGCGGTTCAGGAGTTGTCGAGTTATCATACATTAGAAAAAATATTCACACAAATTGAAAACTTCCTACCATTTTGAAATCGGTTAATAAAGCTAAGTCAGTTTGTGCTGTAAAACCCGCGAGAGTGCAGCCTCACGAACATGTTTTTTTTTATTTTTTATTTTATTTATTGTACAAAATCCACAGCCCTTAAATAAACAAAACAGTATCAGGCAACTTAACTTAAGGCCAATAACGGATTTACATTATATAAATGTAACTATTAACTACAGTCGTATATTAAATTGTAGTTGTTGTAAGGGTGTTGAGGATAGAGAATGTGTGAAAGTGTTCGTGTATGTACGTGTGTATGCGTGTGTATGATTGATCTCAAGGTTTTTGCCGTTTAAGAGCCGTATTACATTTCGGCGCTGCTTCTTCACATAAAAGGTATATAACGAAAAAATATTCTATTATTATAGAAGTGTAGGATATTAGTAATATAAAAAATATTTTTTTGATGGATTATGTTCAATAGAATCTGCAATATAGAGCTCCCAAATTCTCCATGTCCAGGTCTCCATGAGTGTTTGCCTAAACATGCGTCGGGAGAAACATTATAACTAAATAATTGTATATAACCTGCCTAAAATCATTGAGCTAAATGTGTACGTAGTACATTTAGCTTTTTAGGAGGTTTGATGGGTATGCTGCCCTTCTGGCAGTGACTCCCACATAACCACCGTGCTGGGCTGGTGGTATCCATAAAGGTTTACTCTGCGCTAAAAAAATAAAAAGACCACATATAAATGGCGTCCGGCGTAGATACAGTAGATACAAAATACATGGAAATAAAGGGCAATTTACAAAATGGTGCGCCATAACCACGTCCGAGCAACGACATACCGTGTGTTCTAAATTGCCCTTTATTTCCATGCATTTTGTATTTTAATGGAATAGGAAGCCACCTGTGCCATGTCCGCGCCCGGCGCCATTTATGTGTGGCTTAGGCCTTAGGTATTGTGCGAATGCAAAGCGGCCGAAGTAACCATACATGGGTCAGGTCAGCTAGCAAAAAAGCTTTTCTAAACTTCATCAATCATACAGTCTTTTAAGTCGCTGACACGAGCGGTCGTTCGTACAGCGACTGCTCCAATGCTGACCCAAGTTTTTTAACGTTTTTGTAAAATAGCGCGTCGACATGGAAGCGAAGCGTTCTGACCGCGTTGTCATCCATGAGCTACTCGCGTTTGTGCAGCAGAAGCTGGACGTGATGGATGAGCTCAGTCTTGAGCAGATCTGCACGTCCAGCTACTCAGAAGATGACATCGTCGCAGCCAAGAAGACGCTTGCTGACACCGCCGTGACCACCATCCGTCTCATCACGAGGCAAAGGGACGGGCGTGGCAAGAAGGACCTGCAGGACATCTTTCGGGTGTTTAAAGAGACTGAGCCTGATGACATCCCGACATTCGTGGCGCGCGATCTGCATCGCTTGCCTTGCGTCACCTTTGATCACGTTGACGTAAGCAAGCTATTAAAGGATATGACGCTTCTCAGGACCGATGTCACGGAAATACGCTCTAAATTGAACATCTCGGAGCAAACCGTTGAAAAACTCAAGGTAGAGTTAGCTGAATTGCGCAATAAAATCGCTGCGCCGACAATTTCGCCGCTGTCCGCACAAAACATCAATATGCGTCGACGCGGCGAAAATCCTAATTGCAAAATCAGCATGTCAGCGACACCGACATCTGACCCTGATACATCGCCGCGGGTTGATGACCGTGGTATTTCTGTGGTCGAAGCCACCTCTAACAAGTCCGGGACATCAGTGCTTCATCCACCTGAGGCATCCTTACCCTCCCGCCGGCGCCAGAAAACTTTCGCGCAAGTAGCGCGAAAGTCACATGCACCGTTCACTGAACGGAATCCCATGGGTGAACATACAACCGCATTAAGCACAAAAACGGTGGACAAGGAAGGCTTCATCCTTGTCGAGAAGAAGAAACGGCGAGCTCGACCAGCCCGAAACCTCCGCGGCACCGCTCCTGCTGCAGCCACGACCATCCGTGCTGTTGAGCCTGTGTCAGCTGTATACCTCTCCCGATTTCACAAAGACACGTCGGGAGATGAGATTGTGCATTACATCAGAAAAAAATGGAATGACCGTAATATCCAGACTCAGGCCTTACCCGAAGTTACATTAATGCGCCTGGATTCGAAAAGAGAAACGAACTTCAAGTCGTACGTGCTCCGGTTTCCAGCGAAGTTTAAAGAGACGTTCCTGGCACCGGACTTCTGGCCTGAAGGGATCGTTTTTCGACGGTACAGGGAGCCTAGACCGAATATAAATCCTGAACTTACTGTACGCTAGTTAAGAAACCAAATAATATATGTATATATGTTAGTCTATAAGGTATATGTTTTGTATATGGGCCGCTGGTATTTTTATGTTGTGTAATTCTACTATTGCCTGAAATAAAGATTATTATTATTATTATTATAATATTCATAATAAATACTCCTACCTAACAAACATCTCAATAACTTCCCTACTTTTTATTTGCAGCTTATAATATCTATAACGTTATTTAATATGATTGGCGCAAATACCTAAAAGCCGGTAGATTTCCCTCGGGGTCGCCCGGGACCCTACACTCGAATACAAGCATTTATATGATACCCTAATATATTAGACCTCTATGATGATGGAATGTTTAGTATTGGATTGGTTTAAATACTATAAGTGCGTTTGAATAGCCACAAGTTGGCGAAAATAACGCTAAAACGCTCACAAGGGTGTTCAAATTGGGAATCTGTGGGTGAAAATGTCGCTCATTCCTCTTTTTGTTCAGCGTTCGGAAAGCTAAAAAAAGAGTTATTTTGCCACCGAAAAGTGCAATTTTGACCCACGTCCGGAGCATGGTTATCTGTGATCGTTGTTTGACAACTATCTATTTGACAGCATAATTATGCAATTTAGGTCTTATGCTCGGTTTAGCGTTCGAGTAGGGTGTGGGCAAAAGTGGCAAAAATAACGTTTTTGAGCTTTACGAACGCTTTAACAAAAGAGCCAACAATGGCAACACCACCAATTCCATCTTTGCTTAACGAACCCTCCTTATTTAGCCACCAGTCGGTCGCGATGTCCGAGATCTAACTCACTAGACAATATTCTTGGATTCGCAGGCTTCAAAAAGTGCAGAGCACTATAATTCGTATTATTCTGTGACTATAATGTTTTAAATGTCAACGTAGAGGATAATAGATATGTTTTATGCTATAAATATAAATAAGTAAGTAATTAAGTAAGTAAATTCATAAGTGCGTCTTTGATGCCTAAATTGAATAACTGATTTTGACTTAGACTTTAAAGATAGATAGATAATTCTTTATTGTTACACCACTTAATATACAAAAATAACATAAAAGTAAAAGAAAGCTTAAAATAAAGTGTTACAATGGGCGGCCTTATCACTAATTGTGATCTCTTCCAGGCAACCTTAGGATGGAGAGGAAATACAGGAATAACAAGACGGGGCGTAATATAAAGATAAAGGTACAATCAAATCAAGACAATAATTATTAATATAATAATTTAAACCTTGCTATACCGTGATAATTAAAACAAAAGATTTATTAATGAAACTCACTAAACTTAATTTACGTCTCTGGTACGCAAAGTGTTAAGGGTGTCATTAATTACTTAATTATGTGCTAAATAAATAAGTAGTTCACATAACAATACGTAAGTGTATTGTGTTATTTTTTAACTATTTTTCATATTTTTTATAGTTTTTCTAAATTAACTTTACTTTACCTTTGTGATTTGAGATATTACTTATATTAATAAAGATAATAAAATGGCGATATTACTATTGAGCTTATTTTATATTGTAAGTAAGGAGACCCCAGTTTTAATAAAAAATTAAAACATTTTGTATATCTATCTTATTTTTGTTTCGTCACATCACGTGAAATACATATGTGGGGTTTCTGGTTATATGACTCGTCAAGTGGCGCACGTCACCTATCCAGGTTTATATGTTCGCCCTGATTCTTCCACATGCGTGTTCTGTCTGCCTACTGGGATGGGTCAATGAAAATACGACATTTCGGTGATCACCATTACTATTTCTTTATGTCAGAATTACTATATATATATATATATATATATATATATATATATATATATATATATATATATATATATATATATATCAACAGGTTACATTATGTAGGTGTGCTGAAGCACGGACACTCGGTACAAACGCGGCAGGGCAACTGAGCGCACGGCATGACTTTAGCAATAACAGCAAATTGCGCTCACGTTGTATGTATCGTGCCCCTACACATACTTTGGTGTTAAGAAAATAGACGTAAAATAGAATTGAAGCTAGACTTCACTGGCGTATAATCCCAGATCGAAGTTATTACGATATTGAAAGAGGGGGTGACTTAATAGATTTTAATATCTTTGTTTTCTTAACCAGAGATGCTGGCAAATTGTAGGGTGTCCATAATATAGTTAAGCTCTTGCTAATCCTACATGACACATTTTATGCAAGTTGCCTATGTGCTATTTAGAATTATATATAATACTTATCGAAAAAAAGGTTTTGCAACATCTCGAAAAGTGGGAGATGGAGTGAAGTTGATTCTTATTAGCGGATACGAAATAATAAACAAACATGTTATATGCATAATTATCATCTTGAAACTATTAGGTATATTTTATTCTAAGACTAGCTGCCTCTCGCGGTTTCACCCGGAGGGTAATGGATGATGATTATGATGGTAATAATATAATAATGAAAGTATTGTATGTGTCAGTGATCCAATGCCTTATTGAATTCGTTTGAACTGTTTTTGCGAGATCAAGTAACAAACACCCATAAATCTAAACTTTCACATAATATATCTATAAGTAGATACCTATAGTGATAGTAAAATGTATAGTTAGTAGCAGGAAACCCTAGTACAGCTACTAATGACCCTCTTATTAGTGATGAAGTTTCGCTCAAACGTGTCAATACTCCAAGAACTTGGTATTAAGCAACGTCTATCGGCCACTGTCCAATCCCGTATATTATAGTTCTTGGACACGTTTCCAGGCGAGACAACGACTGCATAGAGCGCCTACCCGTCCAAGGCAGAATGGAAGGCCCTAGACAGCGCGGTAGGTCACTATGCGATGGACCGACCAAATAAAGTGTGCAGTCGGTGGTTCCTTGCATGAGTGCACCAGGATGACCGCTACAGGCAAAAATGGCGTGACATCGTGAGGCGTATAACTCTTGGCCCCACCAACACTACTACATGACGATCACGACCGCTCTGTCAAGAGCGCAACGAAGAAGAAGAAGATTAGTGATGAAATACATGATATTATGTATGATATAATGTTTATTGATTGTACTTATGCTAAACAAGAATTAATATAAGAACTTTTCTTGGGAAATATATAATTATTATTTATATCCAAAATAATCGGTAATGGTCACAGTGGCTATTCGTGATGGAGTAAGATGTACATGGATTAGGGTACCGCGTGCTTAGATTGTATGGATCAGACCCCAGACCACCCAGACCGCTCGTAAATAGGTTCTGTCGGCCCCGGCCATCCGGATCGGATTAGTTTAACCAGGGGTGAAAATCTGACTTGCTGTATGTCACAGTCTGGATTGTCGTATTTTAAGGAAAAATAGACATACACTAGTATGTCTATTTTTATTTGTACGGAAACGAAATAGCCGTTATTTGTTATAATTTTTTTTAAATCTCTTTTCTTCTATCATTTCTTGTCACTTCAGACTCATATTTATCTAGTGCGTACCTGACTTGACTTGAGTGTAAACCTTACGCGTTGTCTAGTTTTCATAACTTCGAATAAGCTGGCTTGCAAATTCGCTGTATAGCAAACTCTGCTAGAGTTTTTCAGTCGGTTGTATTATGTCGTCTGACGAAAAATTTGTTGATTTTTTATATTATCTATATATCCTGCGATGCAAGCAAAATATGAGCAGATGTGGTGTCTGTATCAGCGGGTAGGGTGCTACCCCCATTAGAGTTTCTTGATCAAGATCAGTCTCCTTGCTGATTCATCTCGATAAAGAAATCTCGTCTTTTTTTTAAACGACTTCAAAAAAAAGGAGGAAGGTCGACCGTATACATACGAATATTAATATATGTACATATATATATTTTATGTGTGTTCGCGGATAACTTCGTTATTTATGAACCGATTTTGATGATTCTGTTTTTGTTTGATAGAGTATACTTCCGTGGTGGTCCCATATAAATTTCTTCAAATTCGGTCTAGCAGTTTTTGTTTTATACTACAATAACTAAAAAGTGTTTCACCTAACTTGATGATATCATCATTGACGGTGTATCCCGAAAGTAGAAGGCCTAATATTAAACTGACTAATTGCTTATTATATTGCTTAGATTATTATGTAACAACAATATTAAAATGAAATGTAATAGGGAATGTTTTGAAGGAGATTTCGTAGTTGAAATAGGTATAATTCATGGAAAAAAAATTAACTTTTTCCATGAGGTGGAAAAGGTATTTTCAAGAGTTTATATTGGTTAAACACACACTGACGTATCGTTCTGCTGGCGAACAGTCCTTGGGCCAAATGTTCTTCAAAACATAATGTTGGTTTAACATTCATTGACATAAAGTTATGTTGGCAGTATGTTGTAGTAATGTTATGTTGGTAGGTGAACCGTCCTTATGGATAAAAAGTACATGGTTTAAAGATTATATTGACCAAAGGTTCATGGACCAATCGACTGTTGGCAAAACGTTACACACTCGTCAGAAAAACCCAACCGGTCCGAACCAGGTATTGAACCTAGGACCTCGACACCCTAAAGCGGCGCTCCCACCACAACACCAAGACCAAGCGAGCGAAGCTGCTGGATCAGCAAGTATTTATACTTATAACGTAACTTAATCTGTACCAGTTTAGATTATGTAGGTAGGTAGAATATATATACATAGATGAAACCGAATAAAACATAACTAGTTACCAAGATGTGGTGTTTCCGCATGGTGGTTCATGGCCCATCATACCCTGGGCTGCATACCTGCATATATGGCATCCCTTTCTCTTTGAAGACTGTCAGAGTCTTCAAAGAGAACTGTCATACATTGCTATTATGGGTATAAGTCTAAAGTTCAACTTCTTTATCCATATCAGCGAAGATAATAGAAAATACACCTACTTACATAAAATAATAAATACCGTACATATTTATGTTCTGATTTCAGTTATATTTTTCCATGTATCTATTTTTAACACTATTAGTATCTGCTCGAGACTTCGTTCGCGTGGAATGTAGGTAGTTCTTATGCTCTCTTCGGAACTAACCATTGAATTGGAATAAAAAGGCTTATATCCAACGAGACTTCCAACGCCTTATCTCCCTCGCTGACCGCATCCTGCGTCCACCCGTTGAGCCAGAGCAGTGCATCAATCGTAGACCGTCTCGCCCTGAACCCGGACGAGGCGTCTGACAGCCCAGGCCCTCCAGGTGCCGGATGACGCGTGAGGCTACCACCCTCTAACAACTTGCCAGTGTCATCGAGCATTACGATGGGCCTGTACCCAGAGGGCGAGTCAATGGCTCGGCCCACCTTCCGCAAGAGGCATAGACGACCTTTTTTCCACATCTTCGGAAACTGCCCAGACGTGAAGCATCTATAGAACAGTTCCCGAAGCCAGCCGCCCATTTCTCCAAAGGCGATTCTGAGGACCTTTATTAATTAATTTATTATTAATATTAATTATTAATTTACCTTTAAGTCTTTCTGCCTCTTAGGCGGCCGATAGCGACTTCCATCTCCACTTCAGTTACAGGTGAGACGGAAGTCGAGTCCAACTCTTCGAGAGAGAACAGTGCCATCGTATTGCTATATTATATTCACCTGATCTAATAAAACCTGCACATATTATTGTGTTGTATGTATACTCGTATTTTGAGCAAATAAATGATTCTTATTCTTATTCTTATCGTCGGAGGGATGTGGTTCCGCTTTTTCCTGCCAGGGCTCCTAGAGAGGGTTTTGCCCCCCAACACTCTGCGACAGGCGACCAATCGCCCAGCGTGGGAAATTTACACGCGTCCCACGTTGATCTCCTCCCTGATTGTAGGAGGTGGAAATCTCGAACTCGAAATCCTAATATATTTAACATTAATTTAATATATTTATGGTCGGAGAGGGTCTCCACCTGCGACAACACTCTCCAGGCCCTGACAAGTGCTGCGACAGCTGGGATGGCGACTGTTACGTCCACCACGGACCCCTCATTGTGCCGCATGCACGTGCGGACTGACCCTCTACTTAGCAGGGTCAATCCTGTGGCAACCGCCTACTCCTCGAAAATCCCCTCGAGAGTCAGTGGACGGGTTGTCCCATTCCCGGGCCTTGGCGTTCAAGTCCACTAGTATGAGCACCTGATGTGGCGCCTGCCTCCTCGCCGCTGCGGCCAAGATCGGTTGCGGACATATTGGCCGCAACGGCCAGCGTACAATAAACAAAACTTTAGCTCCGCAGTGGGTCTATTGGGGGAGAAGTATGTGCCGACGACAGCATATTTGACCACCACGTACCCCGAACCCCTCTCTTCAACTGAGAGAGGGTCGCCACTCATTTGTCCCACAATGGCCACGTAGCCGTCCAAGTCCCCAGCCCAATTAGGATGAGGAGGTACAGTCGCCTGCAATAAGATGTATACAAATCGTAATTTTCATAACTATGAAACAGTACTACATTTCATAACAGTGTCGATAAGGATTATTTTAAGCAGCTAAATAATATAAATAACTTCATTCAAGATTGTATTTGGTGTATTTTTTTATAAATTTGAATGCTGAGGCACTATTGAAAATCGTGAAATGTATACATCTTATTGTAGGCGACTGTACGTAGTACGGCCCCGCAACATCTATTGACGCCAGTGAGTGCATATACAGATCTTGCGTCCCGGTACAATGGTTTAGATTAGTTTGAAGGAGGTTATGATGTCCGACCTGATCCATCCCTCAGACATTACAACCTCCTCGCACGTCGGATGGGACATGGTCTCAGGTGTGGCCTTTGTTTTGGCCACGGGGGTGGATTGGGTCCTATAACCCGCCCCTTCGTCTTCGAGGCGCGCAGATACGTCCTTCCATTATATGACCAGAAGACCTGCCAGACTCCGCGCATATTGCACAGCGCGGGACAGACTTCTCGCAGCTTGCTGCCCAATGGCCTGCGTCTACGCATAATTAGAAACATAGATTTTCTCGGTCGGTTGATGCGGGGCACTGAGGGGGCACTGCCCCAGCCCCATACACCTAAAGGAGAGCATGGGGCGCATCCACAATGCCGCTACTCGTACTGAGCTCCACCCTATCAAGTCTGCTCTTCTGCAGCAACACTTTGGCTGCTGGAACTGGACAGGAGACTGCATTCAGGTCCACCAAAGCCAGGGCATATCTCCCCGGCCTTTAGGAAACGCACATCGCACTGACCCGCCTAGGCAACCGCTGCTGCCACCTTCTCCTTCGTGGCCGCATCATCCAGGCCCGTTATCTTTAGGTCGGTGGATTTTACGGGCCTGGTGACACTGGCCACCTCAGGCAGAACGCCGCGGTTTTTCAAGGTACACAAAAACTCGAGAAAATGGTTTTTTTCAAAAATGGAACCAACTTGAAGACGGTCCTTGGTAATTTTTTATTGCTAATTATCCTTATGTATTATAAGTATTGTATAAGTACGAGTACATATATGTAATACCATAATATCAATGTCACATTCGATAGTCCTCATGTTCGCAAATTATTGCTATCCATCTTTGGACTTTGATGTATGATAATAAAGTACCTACCTAGGATCTTACGATCGTGCAAGATATTTTGGACTTTGGAATGTGATAATAGGCCTGACTTTGGACTTTGGTATGTGATTTTAAAGTACCTACCTGATTACGATCATGCAAGATACTTTGGACTTTGGAATGTGATAGTAAAATGGTACATACCTACTTAATCCTACTAATATTATAAACGCAAAAATTTTGATATATGGATGTTTGTTACCGGCTGGGCTAATTTTGATGAATTTTGGTATGGAGTTGGTGAGGCATTGGATTACATAGGATACTTTTCATCATCATCATCTATCACCACGTGGGTGAAACCGCGGGGAGCAACTAGTATACCATAATATACTATGTCACATTCGACAGTCGCCATGTTCGCGTATTACCTACATTTAAATAGTAGATATTTTGAAGCATAAGGTCTGACTTGGCTAGTTTTCATATAGGTACGAATTATTAATATTACACTCCTCAAGTTTTACGTAGTAGGTACTTAATAATAATTCGTGTATGATAACTAGCCAAGTCAGACCTTAGGCTTCTAATATATGAACCTAAGTTCTAGGAAAAAAAGGTGTGCGTCTCGGGATGCCCGCAGAAGTGATAACTTAAACTAATCTAGCGCTGTGGGTTAGAGCGAGAGAGGATGCGTGCGAGAAAGAGAAGCCAGACAAAGCGGCGCCGTAACGCGTTACGTAACGAATCGGTTTTCCCTCCCATAAGAAGTTATCACTTCAAAAATGATATTTTGAGTTGTTATAAAATATTTTATGTTGTTATAAATACATTTTGAGACACTTTGCACCCATTTAGATCTCACTTCTTTTGTCGTTAAAGTCAACAACCGATCGGGCCATATAACATTGAACTAGGCTCTCATTTCACATTTATACTTTTATGGGATTTATTGTTCTGGGTAAACACTATATCTTGAGTTAGAAATCTCCCGCAAGCTGTGTTAGTTGGACTCGCGTGATATTTACCGGGATTTTCTCCGACCAGTCTCGAACTCATTTGAAGTTCTTCGTTTGGGAGTCACTATCGTCATATATGTGTAATAATTACACTATGCAATCGTTACAGTACTTACGGTAATGTTATCTATATCATTACCATAGATGTACCTAAATACAATCGTTCAATACAATCCCAACACACATAAATGGGAGAGAGGAAAAGAGACGGAAAATTCCCTCTGTGAGCTCTGTTGACTGTAAAAAACGTTTAAAAAAAACATTATAAAGTCCTACATTAGGTACTTATATAGAAGACAAATATGCTTGGAATACTCCACTTCTGGCGAATCATCTGCCACCCATAAAACGTACTATCAGTAGTGCCTACCACAGTAGAAACATTGTAAAAATCTATAAGAACGAAAAGAATGGCCCCGAGTTTCTTGCCGTTTCTTCTCGGTAGGCTCTATATATTTTGGAACGCGGCGATGGAATCTTTAAAGTACATTATAATCAAAAATTGACGTTAATAAGTGCGTCTTTGATGCCTAAATTGAATAAATGATTTTGACTTTGACTTTAAAAATTACATTACCGTGTTACCGCTGTGCTTTAAGTCTGTAAAAAATACCGGTAAATAACACGTGGGTGGTCCTAGCAGGCATTTTGCTAACAAGTGCACGACTCAACGTCTCGTCCCTTGATAGTATAGTACAAACAATACCTAAGTACCTACTTACCGAATTAATTATTAATAATCACCTGCTGAACAGTTTAGTGTTGGGCTTGGGTGGGTGAAATAGCTATCCTTTATCCTTAAAACGGAAAAGCTTTTTTGTTTGTTTATACGCGCTAATCTCTCGAACGACCAGCCCAATATGAGTTAAATATTTTTGTAAGTATATGATAGCCAGATGCACGAGGCTACATAGCATATCCTCATAGGTTATTTTGCATAGGTAGGTAGGTATTCACCGGAAAGCGCGGGTCATTCCGCAGGGCGCAGTTAGTTTAAATCATAAATAAAACCTTGAATTATAAAATCAATATTAATTTCTCCGTATGAAAACGTAAAAAATTGGGTTACAGGCAGGTGTGAAAAAAATACCAAAAATAACCTTATATCTCGTACACTGCGGAAACTATTGACAATAGAGCAAAGCAATGTACGACAGTTTTATAGAAGGCATCAATGTGTACAAAAATGTCAGTAATTCCACAAGTCTAACTATAACAGTTATGTACACAATAACTACCTACTTTTTCTTGGTTTTAATTAGTACTACTCCCTATCCTACTAATAATATAAACGCGAAAGTTTGTGAGTGTGGATGTGTGGATCTTTGTTACTCTTTCACGATCAAACGGCGGCGTGGGCGATTTTGATGAAATTTGGTATGGAGGTAAATGAGGCGCTGGATTAACACATATAATTATGGTACTTTTCATCATCATCATCCATCACCACGCGGGTGAAAAAGCGTAATATGCTTGGGCACAACATAGACAAAATAATAAGATCTCCGCCTACGTCAAGATCGAAATGATGACAGTTCTGTCAAAGTTTGTGTCAGTTTCTGACAGCTCGATACACTAGACATGCTCGGCGACCGCCAAGAGTGTTGAAATGTAACACAAATACCGTCAAGGGTGATGGACGCGCCTCATGAATGTGTGGATGAAATGTAAATGAAATATAATGCTTTTTTCCACATTTTGGTATAAAGGTAGATATGGCCTTGGAGAAGATAATAAGCTACTCGAAATACAAACCTGCGCAGACGTATTCGCGGGCACCAGGTAGTTAATAATAAAGAGGAAAGATTTGATTGTTTGTTTGTTTGTAGTGGATAAACGCAAAAACTACTTAAATTCAAAAAATATTACACAAGTAGGTGGCTACATAATTGGATTTTGAAGAGGTTCTATTTCCAAGTTTGTTTTCTCAATAGTCTAATTTATTTAACTCATAGGAAGTCCTACAGCTTAAATTACCAAAATTGCGTTTTATAAATGAATCTCCAGAAAATTTTCAACACAAAAAATTTTTAGTGTTGAAGTCGGTTAACTTTTTTGTTAATTTGAGATTGTAAGTCGAAGCTATAACGTTTTTCTTACGGTAAAGTGGTAAAGGAGCACTTTGATGTATTAAGGTCCAAAGCATAATTTGATCTACGATAGAACATATATGATTTGAAAAAAGTTAGTAGTCGGAGAGAGATACTAAGTTAAATTACATATTTTATATTGTAAGTGCAAAGGGTAATGGAAGAATACGTAGTATATTTTGGTTCCCATAAACAGATTGCCGTCAAAGTAATCTGGGGCTAATTAATCTGTGTTCCCAACGAATTATGGGCTTAAGTTAATTTTCCTACTGTTTCGGTAATATCGGTAGATTTTAGTAGTTTATGCTTAACATCTGTACCAATATCAAATAATGATATAGGCGATGTAGGTTTTCCTATCTTAAGGCGAGATGAGTTCCAAATTTCATGATTCGACTTCGCGAAAACTTGTTTTTTCGACGCTTAAACCTAATAACCGAAGTTCGAAAAAAACGTAGTGTAAATTGAATATACTCCCTTATGAAGTATGGGAGCCAATACACGATTGAGCAAACTTGGCTCGATAGAAAAAAATCAGCAACATTCGGTAAATTTTGCAATTTTTCTTACGTGCTTCGTGGGAAAAAGCATTTTTATTCAATTATGGGCAAATATATTTCAATTAATGTATCATATTCGAATTCCCAATGAAATTTACTAGTGAACTATGAACTCCTTTATCATTAAAATTTTATCATTTGATTGTACGAAATGAATATAAAAAGTATTAGCACGTATTCAATTGAATTTTTGCATTAAATCGTGCATTCTGGTAAGCAATTCTCAACCTTATGTAAAGCACCGTAAATTGTTATAAAATTAGGATTGGACCGCGCCGATGCGTTTAATATTGGAGTCCGCTTTCGTATCATCATCATCTCAGCCGTAGGACGTCCACTGCTGAACATATGCCTCCCCCATGATTTTCCAAAAGGACCGGTTGGAAGCGGCCTGCATCCAACGTCGTCCTGCGACCTTTCTCAGGTCGTCTGTCCACCGTATCGGTGGACGACCTACGTTGCGCTTGCCGGTCCGTGGTCTCCACTCCAGAACCTTTCGGCCCCATCGGCCATCTGTTCTGCGTGCTATGTGCCCTGCCCACTGCCACTTCAACTGGCTAATCTTCTGAGCTATGTCGGTGACTTTCGTTCTTCTACGGATCTCCTCTTTCGTATAAGTATGATTATTTCATCTACCGTTAAGTTAATTTTGTCAGACAGTGAGTGAGTGACAGTTATCTATAACTGTACTTATAACCTTTTTGACTTTTACTAACCGGAGATCCGGCGTGGCGCGGCGATGCATTATTATCAACCATTCTTATCTCGTAAATAACAATAATAAAATCTCTATGTACCATTTTTAAACAATTATCAACACTTTAAACATTTTTTAGTAATGTGAAAATATAACATATAATCATACTTTATTGGTAGATCTGCCCAAGAAAATTACTTGTGGACGGTTGATGCAGTGTAACTTCCGCAAATATTTAAACTAAGTACATGCCCTTGAGTACAAGTTACTCTATGGTACTTAGGTACTTGCGCTAGCAGCGTTCAAGTGCAGCTTGCGGAAGGAAGTTTTTTTTATGGGATATATGACCTCCGCAATACCAGAGGTCTCGAGGATACGTTGCCGACCTTTGAGGAACGAATAGAAGGGGTTGAGTTTGATGGGGGAAGGAGAAGGAGAGGGAAAAGGGACCGACTGAAACTCAACAACAAGCTATTACTTCACGTCGGTGTTATGAGGTAGGGTGGTACTTTCTCGGTCGTGCCGGCCCGCATTCGGATGTAAGGATGGAAGATGTATACCTAGTAACTTGCGGTAGTAATTATACTACTTACCCGTATATATAAGTTAGTCTATGGTTCTAGCGCCAGCTTACGTTATTATCTAAGCCTTAGTAGGTAACTACTAAGTATTCAAAGATTTTCATCAGTGTATGCAAGCTGATGCATATCTACACTCCAAAAATGCAAAATTTGGGCATGTTTAGACTTAACTACAATGAGAATATAAAATGTAGGCGCATTCATAATATTTATTATATGATTTTGAAGCATTGTATTTAGCTTTGAGTGCTTACAAATTATTATTTATTGGGTTTGAAAAACTCTTGTTTCGGTTGCATAATACTTGTCAAGCTGTTCAATAGTTTTTTTATGGGGTAGGTTGGCAAACGAGCAAGCGGCTCACCTGATGGTAAGTGATACCGTCGCCCACGGACATCCGCAATACCAGAGGTCTCGAGGTTGCGTTACTGACCTTTGGGGTAGAAAGATAGGAAGAAAGAGATAGAAGAGTAAGGGTGGACGGGGAGGGGAATGATAGGGGACAGGGGGAGGGGGAATTGGGCCTCCGGTAACTCCCACAAACCGAGGAAACGCAATATCAAGATATCTTGATATTGCGTTTGGTCGCTTTGTTTGGATTACCAAGAAATATAGGTTACTTAACGTCAGTGTTATAAACTGTGATGGCGCTTCATCTTCTTAATGCAGTCAAAATCAAATAGAGATTTAAAATTAGATGCTCGAGTGGTATTCCACGGTGGCCTAGTGGTCATGGCATCTGACATAGATTGTTGGAAGACGCGGTTCGAATCCCGTCCGAGGATAGGTACTTTTCTCTCTAAATGTGGAAAATTGGGTCTCGCTTAGCAGGCGTTAGTGGCTTTAAAAATCATATAATAAAAATATTCATTTCAGTTTACACATATTGATGGAACGAAACGGTTAGACTACCGACGGATTGTGATTTTGGAGGACGTTATCGGATCCTTTCTCAATATTTTATAAGAATTCAGATTTGAGTGAAAAAGGTACGTAAGATTTGTTTATACTTACTGTTTGTTATTCTTGCTGTTCTCTAAATATGTTGAATTATGATTATATCACTTAGCGCAGGAATACAATTATATAGGGTGTTTGGTAGAGGGACCGACAAACCAAATGAGCGTGTTCGGGGGACCACTTGGAGAATACAAGTTGGCCAAAAAAAATCCCCGACCCCCAATATGTTTAACTTTTTTTTTGTGATTTTTCCCCATTTTCTCCGAAATTGTACCTATTTACCACCATAACATTTGTAAAATTTGTAAAAACTAAAAACATACTTTACAAATGTTATGGTGATTTTTTTTTTGGTCAACTTGTATTCTCCAAGTGGTCCCCCGAACACGCTCATTTGGTTTGTCGGTCCCTCTACCAAACAACCTGTATATGTACTCGTAGGTAAGTAGGTACATAGTAAGTACCACAGTATTTTAAGATGTTTTACTTACCTAATTACTTAGTTAAATATAAAACCCTTAACAATGCCTGTGAAACTGTTTTTTGTTTATGTTTTATAAAATGCTATCAAACTATTTAAATTACTCAAATATCCTTTACTAGTGTATGCGCGCGACTAGGTCCACGTGGATTAATGTTAACATAGGCGTAGACGCTTATAAAGCCTGGCTCGACGAATTCCGTTCGACTCGACTGATTAGTCTTGACGTTGAACTTCCCATGGTGTTGATTCAATGGTCTAGTGGAACCCAATGCCAGCTTTTCGTAGTCTAAGGATCATGTTGCATCCGTTGCCGCGATATCTTGAGTCTGAGTAGGAGTTATCGAATGATCGAGATTCGGTGTAATGTCTCTTCGAGATGGAGGTATAGTCCTATCTAAGTCGTTAGCGTTGTATAAATCTACGTATATATAACTAATAAAGGTTAACTTATAGGTATAAAAAGAAGCCCATGTGTTAATCTTGGGTACAAACCATCTCCACGCGAAATTGTATCCATGTCAATTCAGCTATTTGATTATGTAACTTCCGAACATACAGTCATATTATTTGTATAATTAGGTACTTATTATATAAGTACTTCTAGTTATTTTATTAATGTTTATTTATGCACTTATTCGTATATACTCAAAATGTTAATTACCCCTGCCACAGACTGATATAATCGCCATACGAGATAAAACAGACAGACCTTGATTTTATTAGTAACCCACAACAAATTTATTTATCATAAAACATTAATTTATCATAACAGACAGCACCACTCTGATTGCCGGCTGTCTTTTCATTTGAGTAGATTTTCCGTCCTGCACGGACGTATTCACTTTAAGACTGAAATACTTACTATATATATAATAAGAATAACATATTAAATTAAAACTAGTAGTACTTACAAATATAATAACATATTGTTATTAACCGAAATGACTATAAAAATGGCGCAGTCCACAATATTCTTGAAGATATTCCACGGCTCTGTCGTAATTTTGAATTCATACACGTTGTGGTACGATCAAATGTATATGGATCTACCATTTCCATCTAAGGAGATAGAAGAGATGCCTCTGAAAGCCCGCTACATCTTCCTCACGGTCTGGTGTCTGGTAAGTTTATTTTCCATCATCATTCTTCTTTTACAGCAGACATACGTAGACGCCATTGCGTATATCTCAATAGACTCATAGATTTTGTCCTCTTCTTACCCGACAGCCTGTAGGTGGATTATTTTTTAGGATGGATGTCTGTATATTAAATATCCTCTTTGTTAGAAATATTCAAATTATTATCGAGATAGCTACCATGTATGTTTTCTGTTAGCGCGATTTGTCTGTGAAGCGCTCGCAGCGGAGCTTGACTTGGCGATCTTAACCGATCAACAATGCTTGCTGCGGTCAGGATTTGGATGGGTGACCGCTTGTGGCATTATTCAACTGAGCGCTTCCGAGCTTCGGAGGGCACGTTAAGCCGTCAGTCCCAGTTGTTTGTCTTAGGACAACAGTCGTTAGGCTATGTCGAAGGCCTTCGGGCAGCCTGAAAACTTTGATATGGGTTGGCCTGGCCACTAACCTATCCACCAAGTCGCACTGGGCCCGCGTGGTGGATTACGACCCAACTCCTCTCTTTGAGAGGAAGGCTCGAGTCCCAACAGTGGGAACAAAATGGGCTGATTATGATGTTTTGTTGCACTGTTGCAAGCGGATCACGAATGAACTGCAACAGCGCTTGCAATTGTCTACTTATGTCCTCTAATATCCTTTCTATTCACGTACATAATGTTACATAAAGCAAATTAATATGTATAGGAACACAATGATTACCATAACATAATATTATTAAAGTACTATTTGACCCGCCCGCGGCTACGCTCGCGGTGTAGCGGCGAAAGAGTTATTCTTTCAATAACTTTTTTATTTATGAACCGATTGATAAGAAACAAACACCAAATGTTAAGTGAAGCTTGCCACAATATATTAGTGAAAACCACATCTTAATCGGATAAGCCGATTCTGAGATTAGCGTGCGCAAACGCACAATTAAACAGACAAAATTCTAACAATCATTGTATTAACTCTATTTTCGTTTATAAAAGTCACAATAATATATTTTCTTATATATATCTTCCATGTACAGTCAGCAATCCGTTACCTTTTTATTATATGTAGATATAGATGTACCTATATATTGTTTTAAATATTCAAATTAGTAGGATATATGAAAATAATAGTAATTTCACATTGGTAAATAAATTCAATAAGTAATAAATATTCGTATTTTTTTTTCTTGACCGTAGAGATACGAGTAGGTAAAAGCACAGACCATATGTTATATGGTCTGTGGGTAAAAGGTTCTTTTCCAGGGTTTTCGAAGTTGCCGTGTGGCGACTTCTGGCCATTTTTTTCCTGCTACCGATTCAATTTCGTCTTTCGAATATATTAATTAAGAGGCTATTTATTTATTTAAAGAAATAAAGTAAAAAAAATATTAAAATAAAGTGCCTGTAAACATTTTGCAAAATTAGATGTGATACTCGTATTATGGCCCTCTGTTGGAGGAACGTCCCGTTTGTCAGCCCTCTGCAGGACGCACCCCGCCTGCAAAGAATCCAGATCGGGACACTGGATATCACGCTATCTTCGTACTTAAAGTTTTGGAAAGAAAAATGTGTCGTCATACAAAACACGCCACGCTAAAGGGCCATTTAGATGGAGCGAGTTACTCGCACGTTTCCAGGCGAAAACTCGTACGCAACTATTCCATGCAATAATCGCCATAAGATTATCCTATCTTACTGTTTACATACAGACAAGAACTAAATTCTCGCCTACGATTATGTCATACAAGATTCGCAAGCAATTATCTCTAGGCGATAATTTCCTGCGACTGTTTACAAGGCGAAATATATAGTAAGAAGATTCTTGCTTACGAGTTCTCGACTTGTCTAAACACGATCTCGTACGACATTTTTTCTTGCTCATACGAGTATCGCACAAGTCGGTTTGAAGCGATTTGAAAGCGAGATTTGCCTTTCGAGTATAGAGATCACTACGGAACTGTTCTTTAAATTATACAAAAATAATTTAGTTTTGGTACTGCGAGTATAGTAGGTAATTACGACTGTTTGTGGAATACGGAGAATATGTATTATAAAATCGTCGTCGTGATGCTAGAAAAGCAGTTCTTAATCGGGTGATACGAGGCCAGTTTTTCAAGCCAGGATAGCAAGCCAGTTTTCTACTAAACTGTCCTGGCTTGCTGACCTGGCTTGGAACAAGCTAGTTCCGTTTACATGAGGCTTCATTATTTCAAGCCAGTACTATTGCAGTGACTGAGGTGACCTGACTACGCGTCCAACATGAATTGCGTGCGAAAAATACTTCGAAACCTATGCCAATTTGCACTAGACGAAGTAGAAGATGAATTACAAAAAAGGTACAGAACAATACCCACTCTCTTTAATTCGCCACACATTTTTTGTACCTGATCACGATTATAATTGTCTTTATCACTTGGAAGTGTGGCGTTCCACAGACATTAATGGTCTTGGTAAAGTTGTACAAACTTTAAATTAATCTCCGTAGGTACTTAGTTTGGGCATCTTAAAATCTCAAAAACACGCCAGAAAAATTAACAAAACGCATGGTTCCTGCTTACTAGCCAACTGAAAACTGGCTTCGCCGGCCACATGAAGCTAGTACACAAGCCGGGATAGTAAAATGAGTGGTGGGGAGCGCAACTTGCCTAAAAATAGAACTCCATACTACATTAAAAACTGTCATGGCTTGTGACCTAGCTTACTGGCTTACTAGCTTAGAAATTAAACTAGTTCTGTCTACACGAAGCCAGAAGTACTAGCTTGATACCTTACTGACACTAGCTTGCTGTCCTGGCTTGGAAAACTGGTCTCGTGTAACCCGTGCATAAAGGAGTAATAATAAATATATATTTAAAGTATTTCATTGACCGAGCAAGTGAAGCGAGCGAAGCGTCTCTGCTTTAACTGGCCAAATTGACTCATGTGTCCGTTTATATGTTAGGTTGTTTGTTTGGCTTTCTGTACAGGTCGCAGTTTTCAAACAATCTACACGAAACTTGGTATGAAAGTTCTACTATTATATATAACTTTTTAGTCATCAGTGATTTTGAGTGGAGGGCGCACCTTTCCTAAAAAGGGGGAAGTTTGCTTTAGCGCTATTAACGGACTGATTCTAATAAAATTTGGCTTACAAATTAGGTTTGAAGAATATGATCATAATTGGTCACGTGGTTTCCAAGATAATAGGTTGTGAAGTACTGCGAAAAATTGCCGCTGATGAGACTACGTGCTCGCGAGGTCTACTGTTCGCAGAACGACTAGTGTTAGCTTTATTCACTCTTATCCGAGAAGAGCAGATATAATTAAACCACGCGCACTGCACTCATGGTAGCGACTGGCACAAATTCTCGCAAGGCAATTTTCGCTTTGTAGTTCTGTTTACACGAAGACAGATTATATTCTATGCGAGGCAATTATCGCCAAGAGGAAAGGCGAGAATCGTGAACGTTTAAACGAAGCAACTTTTTATGTTCCATTCGATAATAGGTATGCTCGAGGCGAGAAACTCGCTCCATCTAAATGGCCCTTTAACGCGCGTGATTCGGCGTAGCGCATAGCGTGGCGGTTCTGTGTTCGCGCCCCGCCACACCCGCAGTTAGTCAAAGCCTGGAGAAATGAAAAAGAATCAGCGAATGCATACGAGGTTAGCGGACAGTGCATAATGGGATATTGTAGGTAATACTCTACTCTGTACTGTACGCGCGCGGAATGTAAGTCGTTGGAGAACTTTACAGTGAAAACTCAAATTCTAAATTTTCAACATAACAAATAATTAAATCTATTTATTCGTCTAAAATTATATAATTTAGATAAAAACATGTGGGCCAGTCATTGGGGATTGCTGATAGGAGTGAAAACTAAGTAACTTGAAGCGTTCGATGACGGTGACGCACGAGTTCCATGATTTTTGTTCACCCAAAAAGTGCCTAACGCGCTTAAAGATGTTTTCACTTTGAAAATATATTCATTACTAGCGACTGCCCACGACTTTATTCGCGTAGTAGGATCAGCCTTCGGCCTCGCCGTAAACTCCCATCTTTTCTAGTTTTTCTTTCATAAGAACCTTCTGACAATATTTAACACAACAACAAAAAGAGTTAGCGAGAGTTAGATAGAGAGAGCGAGGTTTTTCCATCCGTTCTCTCGTTATAGCGTGACCAAAAGAAATAGGGGTTCGTTTATATATATATTGATTAAATTTAGGCACCAATGCCCATAAATGAATGAAACAATATTAAGAGTAGAGTACCTATATTTAAGTTATTTGGAAAAAAATACCGTAATTTTAGAATTTCGAGATAAATAGAGCCGCTACCGAGATGAAGCGTCTAGAAACTCGGAGGGTTTTTTATAGATGTTTACTGCAAACTTTTTACTGCAATACTTACATAACGCTACATATAAAGACAAGGCTAGCAGATAACGACTTGGAAGAAGCGGAGTAGGTATAGGTACCTACTGCAAGTAGATATCTTTGTATTAAAAAATATACCTACTTACTTAGTTTAACATTAACACAGAATACCTACGTGTAACTATAGTTGCTGTGAAGAGTTTTATACATAATGATATGTCTTAAGTGAAAGAAGTACCTACAAATTGAAAGATTGGGAAAATAGACTTTTATTCACATAAAAGAAACTAATGAAAAATTATCCTCTTTCCAGGTGCTGCAGACTCTGTACTTCACGGTATCACTTCTCAATGATATATACGGGACTGATTCAGCAGCTCCAAAGAAACCGCCCATCATCAGAAAAATAAAGGACGTCATGTTCAGTGTATCCTTCACTGTTGCTCTATACGTGTCAATGATCTTCTGGGGCATATACACCGTACAGAAAGATCTTATTTTCCCCAGTGAAATAGAACGGCTTTTCCCGAAATGGGTAAACCACGTAATGCACACGTTAATAGTACCGTTCATTCTTATTGAATTATTCATGACAAGAAGAAATCCCCCGTCTAGAAGCTTTGGCTTCGGCGTGACTCTGACGTTAGCTTCGTTGTATACACTTTGGGTCCACGTTTTGTACTTCAAGACTGGTGTTTGGGCATATCCGTTTATGGAATACTTTAGCTGGTCCATGAGAGGTGTTTTTTCTGTCTTGAGTATGTTTATGGCATATGCTATTTATGTTTTAGGAGAGTTTATGAATAGTTTAGCTTCCTACAGTGTTAAGGTATATGCTAATGGAGTAAATGGTGACTCCAAGAAAATAAAATAAATAAGTTGTTGCATTTTTTATTGTTTTTGGATTTGATTCCTAGAATTTAAGAGGCCGCTCTCTGGGCCACCTTATAGTGCAATGTTAACATTCAAGCTTGTCTACTGCAAGTCTGCAACGCAATGCTGCAACAGAAATTTATAAAACTTATTTCAGTGCATGACTCGAAAAAGTATTATGTGTTTCCTACTAATAATAATTATTATTCGTAGCGTGTTTCTGAAACAAATGTTTGTGATTTAAAATCTAAGTATATTCCAACTGCAAGGCTTCTATTCAGGTTTTATATGTTGCTACAATCTATGACTGTACAATGTATGAATGATCAAAATTAGCCAAATTGGTGCAAACAAAGTTTTGTAACAAAATATGGCCCTTGCTGAATTTGTGTGTATTTGCAGTTTTTTTTTGCCATGGAAACCTAGATTTAGGTAGGTACTTAGTGCACAACAGATCAATTTGTACAAAATATTTAAATACGATATGTGCTCCGCGGTTTCACCCGCGTGGTGATGGATGATGATGAGGATGAATCAAATATAGCGTAATTTACTCAGGCATAATGTAGCTTTATACTCGGAGATTTGAATCGGTAAGTAGTTTTACGTGTATCTATTATAAACAAACAATCATATATCTTTCCTCTTTATTATTATTGTAAGTAGATAAGGATTAATACCAAGGTACGAATAATGTGGCCTGGTTTGTACCGGCATTTTTTTTCTTTCCTCCGCTCATGGGAGGATTTGGCGTTGCATGACTACTACATGACTATTGCATATATCAAAATGAAAAAGTTTTTATTGTGTCTAAACTGTAATAGTTAAGACATATTATGGTAACGTGGACTTCTTTGTACTTAGATATTGACGTCTTCTATAAAACTATAAATACATTACTTTGCTCTATTGTCAATAGCATAGACTAATATTACATGGTCTATAGTACCCGCAGCGTACGCGTTATAAGAACTTTTTTGATATTTTTTCCACACCTTGGGTTACGTTGTCGAAGTTTTCATACGGATCCCTATCCTTAAAAGATTTTTTCTGATTGGTCCAGTAGTTTCTGAGCCTATTCAATTCAAACGAACAAATATTTCCGATTTATAATATAATACATTATTAGTGTAGATAAAATATATACCTACCTCGAGATGACAGCTCTTTTTGAGAACGGAGGGGATCAACTCCACCGAAAACAGTGCACAACACCGACCCATAACGAGTTTTCTATTATGTTGGGCTGTTTTCCAACAAAATAAGATCTCAGTGAGAAAACTTTAGATGCTCTTACTCATATATTCTTACGATCGTTTTATAAACAACAATAACATGAAATGAGTCAAATATAAATGGTTGTATTATTACCTAGCTCATTTAAATTCAAATATTAATTAACTTTGTTCTTGAATAAATAACCGAATCAAATGAAATTTAAATAAAGCTTAACAATGTACAAAGATAATAAACATTTTGTTGTAACATGAAACTTTGATGATAGTTTAATTATGAAAGTTCTAAATGTTAAGGGTTTTCCGTTTATTTTCAATAAATACTAGATACTGCCCGCCATTTCGTTCGTGGAGCAGGCTCGGCCTATGGCCTCGCCATAACAATCCCATCCCATAATTTCTTAGTTTTTCTTTAATAAGAACCTTCTCCTCAGAATAATTAACAAAACAAAAAATAATTAGCGAGATGTTCCATCCGTTATATAATTATATCCCGTTATATTTTAGGTACAGGGTTACTGTTGAATTTATAATATATTTAAATGCCAATCCGTGACGCGACGAGTAAGTAACCGCATAATGTAAAGCATCACGCTTGACCATTACGGTCAAGTGCCATTCAATTTTTAACTAGAGTCTAACCGGAGACGGTAATTCGCAATAGATACAATAGATACAAGATACAAGATGTTTTATTGCCAAAAAAGTTAAGTAAATACTAAACATTGTAACTTAAATAACGAGTAGTAACTAGTATTTATTGTATGTACAAACTAAATATATTACCGGCGGACCCCAAACTAAGCACTAGGCCTGTATCTTGGGGCCCGAGTGCAATGTTAACTAAACA
This sequence comes from Selenia dentaria, assembly GCA_917880725.1. NCBI lineage: Eukaryota > Metazoa > Arthropoda > Insecta > Lepidoptera > Geometridae > Selenia > Selenia dentaria. Next base: position 5,914,437 of record OU862882.1, on the reverse strand, counting down.
GCATAAATCAATTAAATACAAAACTCGTCATAGTAAAATGGCAGTAAAAACAATACCGATTATATAGCTTATGGCTTTTATCGTTGTGTCTAAGAGGCGACACTTACATTATAAGCGTCTATGTAATTATAGTTATGATAATAAACTTAATGCCGAAAAACAGTTTGTTATGGGGCGAATTTATGCGTTCGTTCGTATCATGTGTAAATGTGATGTGAATGTGTGTATATATGTGTGTAGGTGAGTTTGTGTAGTGTGACAGTGAGTTTGTGCGAGTGTGTGTGTATTTGTAAGCGCAGTGATGTAATCAAATTAAGTTTTCGGTATCAATGTAAGAGAGTTGAGACAACCATTCCTTTAAGGCCTTTTTGCAGAAAAACACCGATAGGATTTTAATATCAAAATCACACTTTATAATAACTTTGTTGTAAGTACATGGCAGTAAGTAATTTGGACTACGTCTTGCAAGGAGACGCTTAGCACTTGCAAGCGGTATTCTGATCGCACGTCTATTCATGATCATATCGTAGTCTTTGCGAAGATTCACAGTTTTGTGAACTCTTAGGGTAGCATTATATACAAAGAGCTGTCGAACTCTTAATACTTTAAATTCGGCGTAAAGGGTATCAGTACGAAAGCGGAAAGGTTTCCGTAGGATAACTTTGATTAGAGTTCTCTGTGCTCTTTCAATAGTTAAGAAGTAGTTTGATCCAGCACTACCCCACACGCAAATACAATATTGGATAATAGATTGACACAATCCTATGTATGTTTGTCGCAATAAAGGCAACGGAGCACAGTCGCGAAGGTTTCTCATCACGTATTAACTTATGCGTTCGACTGGATACATCTTCTATATGTTGCTTATATGACATAGTTTCATCAATTGTTACACCCAAATATTTTACACAGTTAGTGCGGCTGATTGAACAGCATGTACAGTTTACAGCTTGGGATGAAGAAAAAGTAGTACAGCTATGTATTTTGAGATCCATTTCATAGGAGGGACTCAAGACAGACGTCTTCGAAAAGGCAATGTACTTGGTCTTTTTAGTATTAAGGGTAAGGAGATTATTACTGAGAACCTTAAGAATCACCGCGAGACCATCCTCTGCCGCGCTGAATACTCGATCCCATGCTTTTCCAAGAAATATTATTGCAGTGTCGTCAGTGTACGCTATCATCTCAGCGTTTTTGAGATTGCAAGTCAATATATCGTTAATTAATATATATATATTAATCAATATATCAGGACGACGTTGGATGCAGGCCGCTTCCAACCGGTCCTTTTGGAAAATCATGGGGGAGGCCTATGTTCAGCAGTGGACGTCCTACGGCTGAGATGATGATGATGATGATGATGATATCGTTAATGAACAAGATAAAAAGAGTGGGACCCAGTATACTACCTTGTGGGACGCCGTAATTAATTGGACGGCTGCTTGAGTGATTCTTTATTTAAATTAATTGTTTGCGGTTAGTTAAATAATTGGCGAACCACTCAAGGGAAAGTCCTCTTATCCCAAACGCTGTCAGCTTTCTCAAAAGCAAACCGGTCGAGACCGTGTCGAACGCCCTTGCCATGTCTAGAAAAACACCTAAGCAGTACCTACTCATCATTATCAGTGTAATTTGCAACTAGATCAGCAAGAAGAGTAACAGCGCCTTCGGTCGATCTGCCCCTTCGAAATCCATACTGTCTATCTGAGATGAGTTTGTGTTTTTCCAGGTAGTCGACTAGTCTGGTGTTTACCAACTTTTCTAATACCTTAGAGATGACACTTAAGAAAGCAATGGGTCTATATTTTTCAGGCATATTTTTGGGTCCGTTTTTGTATATGGGAGATATAGAAGATATTTTCTAGCAATCTGGAAATAACCCGGTCTCTAAGCTAAAATTAAAAATGTAAATCAACGGTGACAGTAATGATTCAAGTGATTTTTTAATAACTTCAACTGATATTGTGTCTGGTCCAGGAGCGCTACCAATCTTGAGATTTTTAATGATTTAAGAAATTTCATGCGGATCTGCAGGGTAAAAAAACAAATAATTAGATATAAGTGTGGGGGGCTTGTATGCACGTGTAAGAGATTCTTCTGTTACATTTACATTTAGTTCGGTAAAAAAATTGTCAGCTAGTGACTTACCAACGGTAGCAAAATGCTGGTTGCGAAGGTCAAGGGAGTGAGTTATATTATTGCTACAAACTAACAGATCTGTAGGCTCATTTCTTCTGTTCGACGCCTTGTCGACGAATTATCAATGTTTACGTCATTGACCGTTTCAATTGAAGGTGCGAATGATGGAGCTTCATACGATGCGTCAATTGGTCGCCCACATTTACTTTCTGGCCAGTATGAAAAGTAGACGAACGATGATGTCGAATTCACATCCGCAATCTTTCTAAACAATCGAGCGAAAATCTGTCCATTGCACATCGAGATGTTCAATTGATAACGTCGCGATTGTCAATGGGCTTCAATCAAAACTTCCATCATTCGCCTTCAATCACGTAGTAGCGAATGACAATTGCTTCAATTACTTAGATAGACGATCATTCATCAATGACGTAGAAATTTGCAATTGCGAATGACCGTCTCCGGGGCACTAATACCCCGCACGGCAATGGATTGCGCTGCGCTCGTCAACCTGAGATAATTATAAGATGTTTAATGTTTCCATAAATTTGCTGGAAACATTAATTTAACGAAACATAGTAATGTTTGAACATTACTGCTTCACTGTAGAATAACTGCCAAAGGTGTGGTGCTACCTCGCCAGACGGGCTCTGCATAATTCTTATCACTACAACAAAGTAAACTAGTAGTATAGGTACTAATTTTCCTAAATTTTTTTTGTGACTGTAACATTTTTTGTATTGAAATTCTCGTGAGTTTGACACATATTTAACTATTATTATTATTAACCGGCAAAACACTGACGCTAAGTATCGAATAAGTCGACCCGAGCTCGAGTCGAGTTTCGAGCATGTCCGATGCTCATCTTCAGGGCGAGTGCGCAGTGGCGTCTGCGAGCTTTCGGCGGGCACTGACGGGGGATCGAATTTGTTTTGCCGGTAAATAATAATAGTTAAATTATGTAACATGTTATTAGGCTATGGAGCAATCATGAGGCCCACCTAGCCTATAAGACGCATTTAGTCACATGTGACGACTGCACTAAGCCCATCACCCAGATTTATTAGGTTCTTACATGTTGAGTATCTATAATTCAGGGTTCGAAAATATCCGATATATATTATATATATCAAAATATCGGATATTTATGATATATATCAAAAACTGGATATATATCCATTTTGTATGACAGCCGAATTAACATTTTACTGTATTATTTATGTATACTGTTTGCATATGTGTTTTATATATTTATTTAGGTATGAAATCAGAAAAATTAACTCAGAAACATAAAATCTTTTTAAAAATCATGAAAGAAAAATTAACTTAAAAAGATATAATCGTATAAATTCTAATCAATCAATGGCTTCATTCATTTCCATGAGTGCCTAACTTATAGCAATACAAGAAACATTACAATAAGTCAAGAATTTAATCACATCGAATGTCTTTTAGTTATCAATTCTGTCTTGTTCATACATCTTGCTAATAACTGTGCCAACCAGCCAGTCTATAACACAGACACAGTTACTAGCAACCCAGCCACTGTACCTGGGTTCGATCCCCCAACAGGTCAAACATCTGTGTGCATAACACGTCGGTTTGACCTGCATCTGGGTATGTATATGTCTATCAGTCATCAGGTTCCTAAATTTTTTTTGTGACTGTAACATTTTTTGTATTGAAATTCTCGTGAGTTTGACACATATTTAACTATTATTATTATTAACCGGCAAAACACTGACGCTAAGTATCGAATAAGTCGACCCGAGCTCGAGTCGAGTTTCGAGCATGTCCGATGCTCATCTTCAGGGCGAGTGCGCAGTGGCGTCTGCGAGCTTTCGGCGGGCACTGACGGGGGATCGAATTTGTTTTGCCGGTAAATAATAATAGTTAAATTATGTAACATGTTATTAGGCTATGGAGCAATCATGAGGCCCACCTAGCCTATAAGACGCATTTAGTCACATGTGACGACTGCACTAAGCCCATCACCCAGATTTATTAGGTTCTTACATGTTGAGTATCTATAATTCAGGGTTCGAAAATATCCGATATATATTATAAATATCAAAATATCGGATATTTATGATATATATCAAAAACTGGATATATATCCATTTTGTATGACAGCCGAATTAACATTTTACTGTATTATTTATGTATACTGTTTGCATATGTGTTTTATCTATTTATTTAGGTATGAAATCAGAAAAATTAACTCAGAAACATAAAATCTTTTTAAAAATCATGAAAGAAAAATTAACTTAAAAAGATATAATCGTATAAATTCTAATCAATCAATGGCTTCATTCATTTCCATGAGTGCCTAACTTATAGCAATACAAGAAACATTACAATAAGTCAAGAATTTAATCACATCGAATATGTCTTTTAGTTATCAATTCTGTCTTGTTCATACATCTTGCTAATAACTGTGCCAACCAGCCAGTCTATAACACAGACACAGTTACTAGCAACCCAGCCACTGTACCTGGGTTCGATCCCCCAACAGGTCAAACATCTGTGTGCATAACACGTCGGTTTGACCTGCATCTGGGTATGTATATGTCTATCAGTCATCAGGTTACCACAGCACATGCTCTGCCTAGATTGGGACCTGAAGAGCTTGTATAGATGTGGTAAAAAGAAACCTATTTATAGTAATAAATAATTAAATACCTAGTAATATATAATAATCAATCATGTAGAAAGCATCTTTTTGTATTTCATTTAATTAATTTTATATTATAACTTCTGATTCAAAACCTTCAACAATAAAATTTATTTCTTCATCAATGACATTTTTTCTCCTTCTTCCTCTTTTCATTCCTACACTTTTTTTTGCAGTCTGTAGGTTCATAGCATCAGCACATTTTTTATATATGTTGCATAGGCTCTTGTAAAAACATAAAACAGTTGTGCAACCTTTCAAATATTGTTCAAAAAACATGCAAGGATCAATTTGATTTTCTAATTTAACTGCAATGTTATATACAAAAGTTCCATTAAATGCTCTACAGTATTTTGTATTCTCCAATGGGCAGCGGCAAAGGGTATTCAGAGAGTTAAATTGCATCAAACAACATTGGAACTGTGCAAATGAGTGCATTTTCTTTATATCATAACTTTTGGGTCTCCTCTGGATTTTTTCATCCAACTCGAAATGTTTTAACAGAGTGGCAGCTGCCAAAAGGCAATCTTCATATTGCACTTTATTCTTATTTAAATAAAGCTCACTGTTATCGGGTGATGTTTTCTGGATTTTTTTGATTTCTTCAAGTTTATTTGAGTACTTATTATTGAAATAATAATGCCCTCTCAGAGTTCCTGTCTTTTCATCAATGACATCAAGCATCACATAGCAGATCAACAAGCTGTGAACATGACCCAAAGGTACTTCACATGTGGCGACCCACCAGAGGATAGAGATCATAAACAATTGGAAATTACACGGTAATACAGCTACTACAGCAAGATCCAATAATTGCAACTTTTGCTGAATAAAATGATTGAAGCACAACCTTAACTGATCATCTGTAAGATCTTTGAACATTATTTCTAAAGGTCTAGGAATAGCATACTCATTTCCAATTATTTGTCTTTTATAGTTGCAATCTTTTTCCCGAGACACATAGGTACAATATTCTTGAGAGAAATCCGTCATTATGTCGAACGCATATCTTAATATTGGTAAAGTACTGAGAAAGCTGTCATTGTCAGTGTAGTTTTCTGCTTGAGGACAACAAAACTGCAAGTGATGAGTGTATAGGTTTATATATGATTTTGGGATATGGCCTTTGCGGATTTTTTCTGCATACCAATTTGGTATTCCAAGTGTCAGTTCTGCATCTTCTATACCATCATCAGTTGAACTATCATTGTCATTTGATGATTCATTATCGCTTGAACATGACTCAATGACTTCATCTTCATTGAGTTCCTCTTCACATTTTACAGTATCAAAATTACATACCTGTACTGACGGTGGAATTACTTCATAGTCAATATTGAAATATTTTAAGGATTCACAATGATTACTATTATATGCTGCAATGCTCTTCTTGATAATAAAATGTACTTTATGCTTATGAGCTTTTTTTAACCTTCCCAATATTTTCTGAATTGCCAATTCAAGAGTCTCATTTTGAAGCCATTTGAACAGACCGTGAATACATCTCTGCTGTTCATTTTTACTCTTCTTACTCTTAGGCAATTTTAGTTCGGAAAAAAACTTTCTGAAGACTCGTTTCTCAACATAGTCATTACCGAGAAGAGTAGCTAGAAGAGGAAGTAATTCTTCTTTAAGACCTCCAAAATGGCTGGTCAAGTGATCGACTCTGTATATTTTGCATTCTATAGCATAAAGTCTATTAGCATTTTTATCAAGCAGTGTAGGCTTCTGTTCTAATGTATTAAATGGGATATAAAGAACATTATAAATGAAGAAATCAGAGTCATAGCTCAAGACGGGGCAGTTTAGGCATCTGGCCATTGCAGCAATCTCATCATCAGCTTCAAATTCACATACTGTGTATTGAATATTAATGTCAGTCAAGGCTTCAATGAACACATCTCTGAGTAGAAGAGGAAATATCTGCAAGCTACCTTGTGTGACGGGATCCAGTCTCGAAGCGCCGTTGATCTTTGACCGGAGGCGACTGTACGCAGTCTTCAACTTCCTGTGCTCGTAGCTCCCATCAAATAGTACGTAAGAGGTTATATTACATTTACGCAATTTTTTAAAGAAGTTTCTTACATAGGATGCGAATTTGTCGTAGTCCCCGCCGAATGCAGAGAAGCAGTTGAGCCGTCGGTACAGTTGTGCACACAAGCTGTGTCCATCAATCACAAGATTACAATCGTGTAGTAAGAAGTTTTGCAGGAAAGATTCTTGGTTGAAGTTGATGTAAGTTGTCAATCCTCTAACACCCATTGTGTAAACTACCAATAAAAAAGTACAGCGTATGTTCAGTCTTATAAAATGTTCAGCATTTTAATGGTCAGTGTTTTTCTTTACAGTCAGCTTCAGACCAGTGACCATTTTTTCATTGAAGAGTATGATACAATATTTCTATGAGTCTATAGTACCAAATGCTGGGCCTGGGCAGGAGGATCTTCTATCTTAAATCTTTTTCTAGAATCTGTTCTGTATGTAATATGTTCTTGTATAATAATTTATACGTTTTGTTTTCAACTTTTCATTTGATATTTGTTATGATAAGGTACAAAGGCGCGTTCAGAACCTCGGCGAGAGAGAGCGCACTCAGGGCTGCGTTCCAGTAAGCCACAGGACAAGCCAAAATTTGGCAAAACTGCCGGTCCACGACGCCTAATAGGCCAAAATTTGCACGGATCAAGATTTGATCACGCCCGTTTCACGACACCCTAGTATATATTTTAGTCTATGACGAAACCTGTCTGAACAAATTTTTCTACCTTTTGTGAGAGCCAAATCTTGGTCGGCTGTCAAAAGTGACAGAGTGTTGATAGTGACAAAGTATTTTGTTGCATTTTCACGACGAATGGACAGGTTTATTTATGTGTACTAAACTCGAAGTGCTTAATTATATATTCTTGACCGGTGGAGAGTAATTTATATCCTCAAAGTAGTTTGAAATTAACAAAGCTAACCTAAGCTATATATATATTATATTATGTTAAACTAGTTTTTGCCAGATAATGGTAAAAGACGTTCTAGCAACGGCCGATCAAATCTTGGCCGAACAATATTTGGTCTAAATGTTAGAACTGGCCACTGAAATTATTATAAGCAAATAGGTTTCGAATAATTTGAGTTGATGTTGTCAGATTCTGAAGTAGTTATTAAAAATGTGTCACTCGATCATGTCTCGTTTTTCTTATGTATATTTCTCCAAATATAATTAAATCGTAGTTAATATAGTTATCAACACAAGCTTCCACCAAAACGCGTGCTCTAACAGGTTATGTGCGCAGCAATTGTAGAAAATGGAAAATTTAACGACAAATATTCAAATCGGACTACTTGAAGGAAAAGTCAATTGGTCAACTTGGAGGTATAAAATAAGCATTCTTCTAAAAAGCATAAACGATGCTATCAAAATCAAAGTCAAAGTCAAAATCATTTATTCAATTTAGGCATCAAAGACGCACTTATGAACGTCAACTTTTCATTATAATGTACTTTAAAGACTCTACCACCGCGTTCCAAAATATATATAGAGCCCACCGAGAAGAAGCGGAAAGAAACTCGGGCCATTCTTTTTATATAGATGTTTACAATGTTTCTACTTAGGTACTACAAATATTACATTTTATGGGTGGCAGAGTGACAGCTTGCCAGAAGTGGAGTATTCCAAGCATCTTTATCTTCTGTATAATGTCGAACTTTATAGTAAGCTTTTTTTTAATAAAACATTTTTTACAGCCAACTTGAATTTGCCCTCTGTGAGCTCAGTTATGTGTTTTGGGATTTTATTGTAAAAACGCACACAATTTCCTAGGAATGACTTATTAGTCTTCGCAAGTCTAAAACTAGGTACAGCTATCCTATTTTTATTTCTAGTATTAAAAGTGCGGTGATCACTATTTAACTTATATTTATGTAAATTTTTACGAACATACATTATATTTTCAAATACATATAAGGAAGGCAACGTTAATATATTGATTTCTTTAAATAAATCTCTCAAAGATTCACGGGGACCCATTTCGTATACAGCTCGAATAGCACGCTTCTGTAGGATAAAGATGGTCTCTATATCAGCCGCTGAACCCCATAGCAATATCCCATATGAAATTACGCTGTGGAAATATGCAAAATTCACTAACCGCGCCGTAGAAGCGTCTGTTAGCTCTCTTATTTTACGTACCGCATATGCAGCACAACTGAGTCTCCCAGACAGGGCATTTGTGTGAGGACCCCATGGTAATTTTGCGTCAATTTTAATGCCTATGAAGACTGTTGCCTTGTCCATTCCGAGTTTAACTCCATCAAGCGTAACGTTGGACTCCAAATATGGAACAGTAGGCAAAGAAAACTTCAAACATTTTGTCTTTTTTGAATTCATAATAATAATAATAATATATTTATTTACTCAGATCATACATACACAAACTTCATCATCACATAGACAAATTTGTTTCTTTATTACTAGGTAATTAACTAGTTAAGTATAGCTGTCAGGTGTGCTATTGTATATGTAACCACTCAGTGTTATGTCTGATAAGCTGCTTTCTTACATGAATACAAGTGCAACACCGCTATTACATTAGATCTACAAATACTATTACTACTTAATAGGTATACATTTTTAATTCTATATTTATATTATTTATTTAGAAATATAATTATACATATATTTTAAGTTATGTATTTATATATACTTACTAACTACATAATTATAACAAATTTTTAAAAATTAGTCTATATGTGCTGACTCGAATTAACAGTGGGCCCCAAACTAGGCTGAGCCTGTATCTTGATGGCCAATTCAGAAGTAAATTATTAGTTGAGAACCATTTAGAGATACTAGATAGAACGTTGTTTACTTGAATTAGTGTGCTATATTTCCTATCTACTTTAAAAATCAGAGATGTGTCATCCGCAAATAAAACAATATCACAAAGATCCTTGGCCATAACTGGCAAGTCGTTAATGTAAACTAAGAACAGAAAAGGCCCTAAAATGGACCCTTGTGGAACACCCATTTTAATTACAGATCCCGAAGATGTTACACCATTTATGCCAACCTTTCCTGTCAAATAAATATGACTCGATGACATCAAGCGCAGCTCCACGAATACCATAATGGAAAAGCTTTCAAATGAGTATACGGTGTTCCACACAATCAAATGCTTTACGAGCGATCACTAAAAACACCAATAGCATCATGTGAGCTCTCCCAAGCCTTTAAGACATACGTCATTAACTTCACACCGGCGGCGTCCGTAATTGATCTTGTTTTCGTGAAGCCGAACTGATTTTCGTGCACTATTGAATGATCGTTGAAGTGCGCCAAAAGTTGTTTGAGCATAATTTTTTCAAAGATCTTACTCAAAATTGGTAGTATAGGTACTGGTCTATAATTTGAGGGGTCTGTTTTCTCTCCAGCCTTAAAAATTGGAGTGATTCTACTATATTTCATTAAATTATGAAAGGTACCTCTATCTATACAAAGATTAAATAAGCGTGCCAAAATAGGACCCATAAAACTAATAATTGGCTCTACAATTTTTACTGACATTCCCCATAACTCTTCAGTATTCTTTATAATTAAGCTTATGTTTTTATAATTTAGACAGTTGAAGTATATTCAAAAGAAAAACTGGGTACTTCGTTCGTGAAATTAGCTTTAAGAATAGCTTCTGCTGCATTGGGGTAAGAATTCAGTGACTTGGTGACTTCTAGAGGTAAATTAGAGAAGAAATTATCAAAAGTATTTACTACATTTATTGGTTCTGAGACAGTCTGATTGTTAATTACAAGGACACATGCAGTGTCTTTTGGTGTTACCGTTTTAGTGACTTTCTCGTTAAATCTGGAGTATTTAATAAGGCTTTAGCGACAAAAAAATATCTAGCGACTTCTAGCGGACTTTTACATACCATGATATCAAACATAAAATTCGTTTTGTAATGCAACGTAATATACTACTAACGGCAGTAATGTCCACATCAGAAACAGAAAATTTGCTTTTTGAAATTCTAATATGTGAGCAGGTTGAACAATAGAAATACCTAAAAAGAAAAATGTTAACGCCCTTAATATTTAAAATATAGACACGAGTGAGAATATCATGAAAATTTAGACATTGGCTATACCTTTAAATGATCCCCTGACAAAGAAACCTCCTCCTTTTTTGAAGTAAGTTAAAAAAATTATGCATACTGAGGAAATAATTTACGCCGATGAAGCCATTTTTGTGTTTGAGTTATACTTATAAGCAATTGTATAAAAACAATGAATCATTTAAATATAGCTAATAAATCCTACTAATATTATAAACGCGAAAGTTTGTGAGTATGGATGTGTGGATGTTTGTTACTCTTTAGTGTACAAACAGAAAAAACAATTTTGATGAAATTTGGTATGGAGGTAGATGAGGCACTGGATTAACACATAGGATACTTTCATCATCATCCATCACCACACGGGTAAAAAAGCGTAATATTCTTGGGCACAGCATAGACATAAGAAGAAGCTCTTCGCCTACGTCGACTGTAATGGTGACTTATCTTCTATCAATAGTGTTCTGTCAAAAAAACACAAAACACAAAACACGCAATAATTTTGACAGCTCGATACACTAGACGCGCTCGGTGGTAAAGTCGGCATGTCATCCATCTTTGTTGTTCAGCCGACTGTAGTTGAGTGATTCCGATTCCACCGACAGACAAGTACACTGAAGGCCTACAAACACACTATGAAGTTTCGTTTGACGGATTTAGGGGTTGTCTACGAAAGTAAAAAAGCACAAATAAAGTCACCGGTTGTTAAATGTCAGTTTTTTTCCATGGTGATTAAATTTTTCTCTCAAACATTAAAATTTATAGAGAGCGAAATTGTCTCCGTCCCCGTAAGACGGTTAAAGTCAGATAGAGAGTTAAAATTCGATGCTCGGACACGAGCCTCGGTGGCCGAAAGCCACCTAATGGCGTCTGATACGGTGGTCCTTAAAACAACAAAATATTATGTCTCTTGTATGGGAGATTTATAGATAATGGTACGGAAACCTTCGTGCGCGAGTCCGACTCGCACTTATCCAGTTTTTGTTGTTTCAACGACATGATAACAACCGTGTGCACTTGAAGGCGTACGCATAGATACATAAATCAGATTATATCTAAAGAAGTTCGGTTTGGTTCGTAGTGAGGACGGATTTGGTACGCGTACTTGGTCCACCGGACCAAAGTTTATAAGCTTATGAGGGCATTGGTGGCGTTGTCATTGATGGCTCTGTTGTTAAAGCGTTCGTAAAGCTCAAAAACGTTTTAAGAATTGGAGACCATAATAGTATATTTTATTATCAATATTTTCCTTTCAAATCTGAAGTAGGAATCCCTTGAAAAGCGAAAAGTTTCCGCTTTTATAAGACAGCAATCAGTTCTCGAAAATCAAAATAAAAGGAAAAATGAAATATTTCGAAACACCTAGCATAATTTATTATCATAGAAACTCTTTATGACAGGCAGAAAATAACAAGATTTGGAAGTTTGACAACTTCAAGCTTGAATGATTTTCAAAGTGGAAACAATTTTTTTTCAATAATTACTGAAAATTCATGTTTGTGAAAGACGAAATATAAACGGAATCTACTAATATTTTCCGTCTAGTAAGCATATAGTTATTGAATCTCAAGTAATCTCAATAAACATAAGTGTTGCATTTTATAGAAAAATGGATATCTGTAAATAGATGGGGTGCGAGGTGGAACGTCAAATCGTAAACACGCGAATTTTATGGTATTTTGGTAAAATTTTTATTTTAGTTAATTAATCTCACCAGAATAGGTTTTTGTGTTCCATTTCATTAGTTTATAGACATCACTTGTTAGTAGGTTCATTTCATTAGCGTTTTTAGTATATTGTTGCGTGATGAATGATCCCCCTGATCCTGGTGGAGGCATGGACTTTGTCCAGCCGCCTTCCCCTGCGGCGTTTACATCAATTTCATCATCTGTTGACGAAAAGGCTTTTGAAATAGTCAACAGAAAACGACGATCGGAAAACCGTAACGTGACTAAAGATCCCCGTAGTGACCGTTCACGATCACGTACAAAATCAATGGTTCACGATGAAACAACGTGTAAATTTACAGATGCGTCTGACGTTGTTCTCCAGGGTGGACAATGTACCCCTCCCAACTCCTTCTCCCCTAGTTCATCTAGCCCCCTTCCTAGCGGACCCCCTGCAGCTTCACAGAAAACTTCATTTACACCTATCGGTCGGCAATTATACGACTCAACAGATCGTGGCCCTTTTACGGTCCATGTTCAGAGGGAAGAGACTTCACCTACCGCTGGGACATCCCTTCACCCGGTGACATTTGGGAGATTCCTCTTTAGCCGCGCCCGGGAATTTCAAGGAATCATCGATGGCTCAATAAAGAATGTTGGTCGCAATCGTATAGCTCTAAACTTTCATTCCGCCATTTCAGCCAATAATTTCATCCAGTCCCCTTCATTGCCAAACAACAAACTCAGAGCTTTCATTCCGTCGTTTAATATTACTCGGATGGGTATAATTCGCGGAATCCCAGTGGATATGACTCCAGAGGATGTTATGAACGAGATGAAAGTTCCTGAAGAGTGTGGTCCAATTTTAAAAGTTCGCCGGCTCAATTTTAAAGTTTCCATTGACGGAGTTGTGACGTGGAAACCGTCGCAAACAGTGGTTTTGACTTTTGATGGTCAAATTTTGCCCTCTAGAGTTTATCTATGTTACAACTCTTTCCCTGTTGCGGCTTATGCCTTTCCGACTATTCAGTGCTTCCATTGCTGTAGATACGGACACACCATGACGCAGTGTCGGTCAAAACCTGCTTGTTTTAAATGCGGTTCTAACCACTTAGGAAAGTCATGCAACGTGGATGAAGTTGATGCGAAATGTTTGTGGTGTAGTGGCAATCACTTTGCTAATAGCAAGTACTGCCCTGAAATGCAAAGGCAAAATAACATTAAATCCCGTATGTCAGAATTATCAATTTCATATGCTGAAGCATCTCAGTTTTTCCCTGCATATAAAAAGTCCTTTGCTGAAGTTACTTCCACCTCTGTTGCAGCTCCTTTACCTAGTCCATCCAGGAATTTAACTACTGAACCGTCCAAAGTTCATTACAGGGGAGGAAGAAAATCTATGAAATCCCATATATTGCCTTCATCTAGTGTTGGTTATGATCGTGAAGCGCACATGAGCATCATTCGAGAAGAATCCTCTGGAGCATCGCAAAACGGTTGTGCTTTATTAAATCCTCTGGCCCAAAAAAATGAGACTCCTTCTGTTCAAGCTATAATAGCTGAACTTCTGCAGCTCTTGAATCTATTATCCTCTCTCATGTCTAATTCCTCCTCTTCAAGTAATTCACCGTCCAACGCTGCCTTCAACTTAAATTCACTTATTTCCCTACTTCAAAATGGGTCCCTTTGACAGGATTCTTCAATGGAATTGTCATAGTATTTGCAACAAAAAGTCTGATTTGATATTTCTAATAAATAAACATGAACCAAGCGTCTTGGCCGTCTCGGAGACTTGGCTTAGACCTGATTCCTTTTTTAGGTTGTCAGGCTATGTTGACGTTCGAAGTGACCGCCAGGATGGCTTTGGTGGTGTTGCACTATTTATTAAAAATAATATTAACTTTTCAAGTATTTCTATCCCTTTTCATAATGATGGCTTTGATGCTGTTGCTGCACGCATCAACGATTTTACAATTGTCTCCATATACATTCCTCATCCTTCTAAATCTATTATTCGAAATTTAAGTTCAGTAATTATGACTCTTCCTAAGCCACTTCTTATTCTAGGTGATTTGAATTGTCATCATACGGTATGGGGGTGCGGTTTGTCGGATGCTAATGGTGTTTTTTTATTAGATTCATTAGATAGTCTTAATCTCTGCATCCTTAACGATGGCTCCGCTACGAGAAGAACTCGTCCTAATGAGTTTACTAGTGCAGTGGATCTTTCTTTATGCTCTCCTGAGCTCGCGTCACTAATGTCTTGGTGTGTTCTCCCGTCTACTCATGGTAGTGACCATTTCCCAATTCTTTTACGAATCTTGCAAAAACATTCCCGTCCTGCTTCAATTAATTCTCCGCTTCTTAAATATATAATTGACAATAACAGTTCGAGCTGGGATGTGTTCAATGATCGTACTGATTCCAAAGCCTTAACTTTACCTCTTATAAATTCCTCTAACATTATTACCTGTTCTGAGATGTTAGTACGATCTCTAGTAGAATGTGCTGATTTGACTTTCCCGGTTAAGAAATCTCATCCAGACAAAGTTCCTTCTCCTCCATGGTGGGATAAGGATTGCTCTGAAGCCGTTAGATCTCGTAATGATGCAGAAGCTATCTTTTGTCTGTCTATGACCCGTGATAATTTTATTGAATTGAATAAAATGATCGCAAAATCCAAGCGTCTCTTTCATGATAAAAAACGTAATGGTTGGAAGTCATTTTGCTCCAGCATAGGCCCCAATACTCCTTCATCTCTTATCTGGAAGAAAATACATAGGTATCGTCGGTCTCAATGTGTTCCTTATCGTAGTTGTTGCCCTTCCCAAGTTTGGGCTGATGAATTTATGGACAAATTGGCCCCTCATTATTGTCCCCATCATTCAGAATTACCATCTCTTTCTAATCCCTTTTCTAATGATCCCCTCGATCAACCGTTTACACTTAATGAGTTGAAAAACATTTTGAAATCCGTTAAAGATTCTGCTCCGGGTATTGACGGCATACCATATTCCTTTGTTTCTAAAGCTAATGTTCGCCTTCAGAACTATTATTTAACTTTGGTTAACACAATTTTTGCAACCGGATTTGTTCCAGTTTCTTGGAAGTCTCAATATATTATTCCTATTCCGAAACCTAATAAAGATCCGTTGGACCCTAACTCTTACCGTCCTATCGCTCTCTCTTCAGTCTTGACTAAAATTGCGGAGCATTTGATTAAGAACCGCCTTGAGTGGTTTCTTGAGAGCAATGAATTACTCGCTAAGTCTCAATACGGTTTTAGAAAAGGCAAGAGCACTATGGACAGCCTTGCCATTTTTACGACTGACATACGACTTTCATTTACGCGCAATGAATCTATTATAGCAGCTTTCCTAGATATTTCCGCAGCCTATGATAGTGTCCAACTTCCCCTTCTTAAAAATAAACTAAATCGATTGAGAATTCCAGCTAAATTAGGCAATTTTATTATGAATCTTCTTTCAGAGAGATATGTATATCTCCGTTGCAGTGATTCTTCTATTACTTCTAATAGGGTCATTTGGCGGGGCTTACCGCAGGGCTCTGTCATAAGTCCACTTCTATATAATGTATACACGTATGATCTGGAATCCTCTGTTGGTCTAAGTCGTATCCTTCAATACGCTGATGACATACTTGTCTACAGCTCTCATCACAAAATTGATGTGGCTAGTAAGTGTATTTCCCATTCCCTTGAATGTTTAAATGACTGGCTTCAAAAAAATGGTCTAGATTTATCTCCTACAAAGAGTAATATCGTTCTGTTTTCTCGTAAAAGAAATCCTCCTGATTTAAATATCTCTATTAGTGAGTGCAGAATTCCAGTAAAGGAGTCGGTTAAATTTTTAGGTCTCTGGTTGGACAGTAAACTATGTGGTCGTCAGCATTGTGAATACATTTCAAATAAGTGTGAGAGGAATATTAACATATTACGGTGTTTGTCTGGGGTGTGGTGGGGTGCCCACCCTTTTAATCTTAAATTACTATATAATGCCATTATACGTAGTGTCTTGGATTATGGTTCCTTCTTGCTGGAACCTGCACGTAAGCAAGATCTTACCAAACTTGATCTAATTCAATCCAAATCACTCCGGATTATTACTGGTGCTATGAAATCATCTCCAATTAACGCTCTTCAGGTGGAGTGTGTGGACCCTCCTCTTCATCTTCGTCGTCAATTCCTAGCTAATAGATTCTTCTTCCGTTCTATTCATTTCTCTAATCACCCTCTCATTCCTAAACTCCAACTTCTCAAACAATATGTTTACACTTCCCGTTTTTGGACTTTTAAAAAACATCCGCTTCTTTTGAAAAGTTATTCAAACTTTAAATTGCTTAAGGATCCCACGTATCGGTCTACTAAACTATCGATTTATAATATTAATTACTTTGTTATAATATCGCAGCCGGAAATAATTTTGGACTTTGGTATCTGTAAGGGGGACCTCTACGCTGATAAGTATTTTCAAGAGCTCTTGCTCAGGAATTGGCGTGGATGGCATACCATTTTTACGGATGCCTCAAAATTGTCTCAGGTTGGATGTGTTGGTTGTGGTGTATTTCACTCCCAGTTTGATATTGTTCAAAAGATAAAATGCCCTCCTGAGTCCTCTGTTTTTACAGGTGAATGTCTAGCAATTCTTGAGGCGGTAAAATATATCCTTCTCTTCAAACTTCGTCAGACCATAATTTTTTCAGATTCTCGTAGCTCGCTTCAATCCCTTCTGTCTAACCCTTTTCACTCTAAATTTCACCCCATTGTTCTCGAAATTAAAAAATCTTTATCTGATTGTATTGATAAAGGACTAGAAGTGGTTCTTGCTTGGATACCAGGACACCTTGGTCTCTCTGGTAATGAACGTGCTGATAAAGCGGCCAAAGAAGCGGTTTCTTGTGGTGATAAGGTCCCGTTTATTAATTATAGCGTTGACCTTATCTGCCTCCCTAAAAGTTTTCTTTATAAGTCATGGTCTACATACTGGAGAACAACTAGCTTATCCAAAGGTTCTGGTTTTGCTAAGATCCAACCAGAAATACCAAGTAAACCTTGGTTTTCGCGGTGGTACTTCGGTAAGATTTATACGTCGACCTTAATTCGCATGAGGCTTGGTCATTGTTGCTCACCTTCACATTTAAAAAAGATTCATGTGAAAGATTCCTCTATATGTGAATGTGGCCTGGATGAGGGGGATCTCAATCATATATTCTTCTCCTGTCCATTGTATGATAATGTTTTTTTCTACAATTCTCTCATATCATTAAAAGTCTCATTTCCGACTCATATTCCTGAACTTTTATCATCTACTAATATTGATATATATAAAGTTTTCGTTCACTTTCTCACTATCAATAACATTCGTTTATAACTTTGTACATATTTATTTGTTTTTAATGTTGTTTGTTTATGTTCGAATAAGTTTTCTTTAAGTTATTATTCTTTTTTATTGTTATATGTGTATATTTTCATTTTTTCATACAAAATAAGCCTATTCTGGTTCATAGTTTGCTCAAATTCGTTTTAGGATGTTTTTTGTTTTTTTTTGACGTGAAACTGGCACAAATGTCATGTTGACAATTGCCACCAAAAAAAAAAAATATAGAAAAATGTGGTGAGAAATGGGAAGAAATTGAAACACCAGCTTTGCTATCAGAAGAAAGCCGACACAAAAAATATTAAAGGCCATCCGCCCTGCTATGTTGATCCTGCAATATGCCTGAACCCGCTCGCATATATATAATCTGTCTATCCGTGGTCACAGCCTGTTGAGCCTGTGGTGTGGTTCTCTATCTTATCTAGATCTACTCGCCGGCCGCGTGTGTGTAAAACAGTGGGATTTGAAACACCACGACCACGTGTAATTTTCTAAATGAATGTGAATTAGGTATTGCCAACACCGTATCTTGAAACTATTCCTCAGAATTATTCATTATCATTGCGTTAGTGTATTTCGTGAGTATTCATTTCCATAAAACTCGTGGCTTAGCACGACATAAATCGTACTAGAAAAGATTATGTTCGATATATTTTAGGTATGAAATCTGTTCATGTACTGACTCATTAAATTATTACATTTTACAGGTTAACCAATATGCCCGAAGAAAAGGAAGTCACCGAAACCAACGGTAAAGAGAACAAAGAGGAATCCAACAATTCCGGAGATGACACTGAGTTAGAAAAGAGCATAATCCGCCAAGTGGAGTTTTATTTTGGTACGATGTCGTTTATTCCTATTGTTTACATAATACACTACATTAATCGTTCGGTAAATTGCCAATGAGGAGATCCGATGTGAAATAATACACTACTGCGTGAAAATATGGATAGGTATAATGAGTATGTTCTTTTATATACCCAAAAGCCCTCTCTAAAGTCAATCCAATGATGTGTTTTTTGAAGTAATGGATACATTTTATTATACATATAATATTTAATGTATATATATATATATATATATAGGATATCAGTTTTAATATGGAAACCTTATTAATGCGAAAGAAATGGTTTATTATTATTATTATTTCATTTATTCATGGATTTATTATTAGTCATTTTAACAAATTTCATGGTTTTCATCCGGTCCTTTTCAATACATAGGAAGGTGCATTGGGGTAATTCGGGATGGATTTTAGACTAATTGAAAGTGCCTGGCAAAAAAAAAATATCATCTAGACATCAGTATACGTTAGATTACGCAAATATAGCATGAATTGTTAAGAGATAAACATAGTTTATCCCTGAATTTTTCAGTTTTAAAAACAGTGGTTTCGGCTGTGCACATGTGCAAAGATAAGGCATACTTCTTACACGCATGACAATAAATTTACCATCAAGGGGACTCCGAACTAAGCAAGTGATTATAATGTCGAAAAGAGGACGTACTTTAAACGCATAGGCTCGTGAATATAGGTGGTGGCGATATAATAAATAATGCCAGTGATTTCATGTTTCGAATGTATTTAAGCTCTTGCAAGTCAAGGATTGAGAGCTATAATGCCGATTTGGATAAAATTATAATCAATTTCTAAATCTTCATACAATTTGATGAAATAATTATTTTTAGTAGTATCTAATGTTCCTGCTTTCTTTCAATAAATATTAATAACAAAATAGTAATTACAGACACGACGTAATAACTCTATGCAGCTGGTCAACATGCCAGCTTCCATACAAAAAGGTTCAAACCTCATAAATTGATATCTCTTAACAATCGGATATTGTAGTTACCAATTTTTTTGATCCCACCCCTATTTTACAATCTGTCTAAACTGTCAAATGGTATCTCTTAGATTTGAAGGACTATAGTTGACAATGTCAGAATGCTAAAGTACATAGTAGGTAAATGGGTCTATTGGAGCTATAAAGCTTAATGAAATTTGTTCATGTATTCTCAAATGCAAAATTGTTAAGTATTCCAAAAACTACTGACATTTTCGCTGCTTAATCTGTTCCTATCAGGTTTACGCTATAACAAAAGATTTATGAATGGATTGGAGGCTTGCTGATTCGGACGGATTAATGATCATTCTCCATTGTTTGTTGTCTACTCTATCCGCGTGACCTGTTATTGGTAAAATTATGGTTTCGATTGTTTGTTTTAAATTTATTAATAGCGTTTACCTAAATTCAGAATTAAATTTAGACATGACATAATAATAGCATTAGGAAACTGTTGTAGTCTATAAGCTTATATTATATGTTTCGATAGAAGTATTTTTTTATAATGTATGGTTGTATAAATATGAAAAATTCTTCTCCACCCACCAGGTGATATGAACATTCCGCGTGACAAGTTTCTCCGTGAGCAAGTACAGCTGGATGAGGGATGGGTACCGATCGAAGTGTTGACAAGGTTCAACCGCCTTGCCAAAATGACGATGGACACTGAAGTCATTGCTAAGGCTCTACTCAAATCCACATCAGGATTACTTGAGGTATGCAAATCCTTCATCTTATGTTTACTGTACTAACTACAGTACTATACTGGAACCTCTTGATTCTGTTGGGATCAGCAACCCTCATTCAAGGCAAGTTTTATTCATAAATCTATTGTTATTTTTTTTCCTGATGCGGACGAGTTAAGTCAAACTTCAGAGGAGGTGCCAAAAATTTTCATTTAATAATTCAAGTTACAAAGCTAATGTAAACAATAATAATATGTAATAAATGTAAATAAATAACATAATTTCAAAATATCTTCTTAATTGATGTAGGTATATTGTGGTTGAAACTAACTACTACTGATATTTCAATGGACTAAACAATTTGCTTTTGCTATGGTTCAAATGAAATCAATAACATTATTAATAAATGCCAAAATTAAACACCTGACGTGTACACAAACAAGCATGTGTCATAATTCCTAATCATAGCCGTTAATTCCCATATAATTTCATAGAATGGGTAATGCTTATTAAAGTATAATAGCGACGCCCTGTGGCTCTGCCTGCTTAAAAAATAACTATATATCACTTAACTTTTGCTAGGAGTAAAATTAGCCTATTACCATTGTGACTCCTTTTTGATTGTGATACCAATGTGACTCTATATATATATTTTATCAATAAACTATTCTACATTCCAAACTTCACATAAACCTATTGAGCTGTTAATTACTGGGTATTCTGTTTACGCTTAGCACAAAAGATTTCGATGTCAATGAGCATCAATGGATGTGAATGGGTTAAATAGTTAAATATGAACAAGTAACATCCATCACACTCTCTCACACATAGTTCTGTAACATAGTAACATTTCTGTAACATAGTTACACAATAGTGTGTAACTATGTTACAGAAATTACTCATTATTCATTTTACTTGTGTGTTGGTAAATTTGGCATGACTCAAAATTTATTCATAACTCACTGAATCATTAGGAATGTAATAAAATTCGGTAGCTTTACGTAAGGTTAAGGTCTTACCCTTATCTTATATGTGTTGGGAGCGATGAGGCCTGCACTGACGTCCCGCTTGGGGTGTTTTGTGCATTCCCCCCTGCCAGCATTTACTCAAGCCAGCCTTTACCCAATATATTTTAACAACTGTCAAAATGTTCATGTTCATGTTTGTACAGGGAGTATGTACTGTAACAGTAACAATATCTTATCAATAATTATTACTATGTAATACTTGGACCCAAACTTAAAAATCACGAATGACTTGAATGTTGGGTTTGGTACCCAACTCTGACATTGGATGAGCTGACAGAGTTATTAAATAAAAAGCACCTGTTTACAACAACATCCTGTATCAAATTCATTATGGCATCATGTATAAGTTAAAAAGGACTTGAAAGTATTGTTGCGGCTGCTGCATTTGATTAAATTAACTGGTTTAATATGTTTTAGACATAATTTTGCATCTGTCTAGAATAATTTAGCGTCAGAACACAATTTCAGCGTTAAAACATTAATTTTTTATAGAACAAGAAGCATTTGCTTGATGTAGTAACAAATAAAAAAAATGGCGGGCACGATGTGCGGGCTGTGATTGGTCGATTTCATAGAGATAGAACACTCAAGTACTCAATGTTGCTTACGATGTAGGATATAAAACAAACACCGGACTGACCGGACATAGAGCAGGCAATTAAGCACGAAATTTTAATTAGAGAGTGTTAGAGAATGTTTTTTTTTGTTTAGAAGAAAAAAGTTTTATATCTTCCTTGACCAATAGAACCGTAATTTAAGCATCAACAAACCTGCATTTAAAAGTCATTTTAGATAAAATTGGTCGATAGAACAAATAAGCACACAGGTGACTTTTGTTATCTGTTTAACCCTTTGGATCCCAGAGACGTAAATATACGTCAGTTTCATTCATAAATCTTTTGTTTTAATTATCACGGTATAGGAAGGATTAAATAGAAACTCTATGGGATAATTTAGAGGTTAAAGTATGTCCTACCAAAATGTATTCCAATTTGTCAATACTGCATTTATTATTTTCAGGTATCAGATGATAACAAAAAAGTGAGAAGGAACCCTGAACTGCCAATCCCAGAGATGAATGAGGATCGTCGAAAGGAGCTCGCCAGTCGCACTATATATGCAAAAGGGTTCCCTAAAGATGTGACTTTGGATGACCTTCTGAAATTCTTTAAACAGTTTGAAGAAGTTGAAAATATCATAATGCGGAAGTATCAGGATAAGACTACTAAGAAAAAAATCTTCAAGGGTTCAATATTTGCAATGTTCAAGACCAAAGAACAGGTAAATAAAAAAGTGGTGCCTAACTTAATATGTACTAATGCACAAGTCAATATGCCTAGTAAAATTTTGCTAACCTTACAGAAATAGTACTTTGTGGTTTATACATTATGTTGGATTTAACCATTCAACCTCTTTGCTTTTTATGTTATAAGTTTCAATTTGGTGCCTGTCCATCTGTATCATAGCTCTGAAACTATGTTTTTGTTTACTTTGATGCACACAATCATACCACTAGTTTACAGGTATAAATTTGAAAGTGTTTACCAAAGGTGCATTCGTTTAGCTTATGAGGGCATTGGTGACGTTGTGATTGATGGCTCTTTTGTTATAGCGTTTGTAAAGCTCAAAAACATTATTTTTGCCACTTTTGCCCACACCCTATTCAAACGCTCAACTGAGCATAAGACCTAAAGTCGCATGATTATGCTGTCAAATATAGCTATCAAAAACGATCACAAACTACCATGCTCCGGACGTGCGTTACAAGTTGCACTTTTCGGTGGCAAAAATTCCTATTTTACCTTTCTGAACGCTGAACAAAAAGAGACATGAACGACATTTTCACCAACAGATTCCCAATTTGTGTGTAGATATTCTTTGATCAGGAAACCATTCAATAAATCTTTGTTTGTATTTAGGCTGAGAAATTCATTGCACTTAAGGACACTAAGTATGAAGAGTCGGATCTGCTCATCCTCTGGCAACAAGAGTACATAGACAAGAAACAGGAAGAGTATGCATCCAGGAAACAGTCCAAAGATAAGGGCAAGGGCAAGGATAAGAAAGAGGATAAAGTAAGTTAACAAACCAAAGCTAGAAGCTAACTATCTCCAGTACTCAGATTCTATGTAGTCCAAATCAACTTATTTTATTCACTCTTATTACTTTTATTGTTATTATTTATTAGTTTTTTTTAACTAATAAAACTAGCATTTGCAGAAGTTTCATCGTAGTGAAGTTTCACTACGATTAAACTTCTGCAAATGCGCGCGGCGCACGCAAAATTTTTAAATAGTGATATTTCTCGCGCTTTTTCCTCGTTTTGGCGCCAAACTATTTTATTTAAAAGCCACGAGAAAATGATGCTGCATTATTAATTGCAATAGAAATCTCAGTCCAACAAATCCTAATCACATTATGTATAAAAAATTGACAACATATTACTTAAAACAATTGCATACTGTGATTGCACAGGACTAGTCACACCTGGTTTCTGTATTATGGGATCCTATTCTAGTATAAATTAAGGTCATACTTTCTTATAATGTTACTGTCGTGCCCCACGCATGCTAAGCATGGTCACATACATGTGTTACATACTCACTGATATATTCTATCATTATTGATATATCTGTATCGCATCAAATGGTTCACTAAGTACATATTTCTAATTTAATGCCTATAATAATTATTTGGCTTGTGTGAATATGGTGATATGTTAAGGCCAAGCCGCGCACTGCGTTGCGTTTTTATAACCCATATTCTGTGAAGTACGCAGAGACATCGAAGTGCGCGCACTGCGGTGAATTAAACGCACGGGCATGCGGTAAAGTCACCGCTGCAAATTTGCGGTCAGTATACCGCACAAAATGTTGTATCGCATAGATGTATAAAGAAGGGATGCATCCAATACCATTTAAGTACGCTTTTTTACGTAGCGACTCTGGTATTGTAGTCTATAACGAGCTGGTATAGGACTCACAGCGTTAACTTGAATACCAAAATGTGCGTTTTTTCGCCGCAGTATGCGGACCGGTGGCTGCGTTTATTCTGCCGTACGGTAGAATAAACGCACCGCAAGGCAGTGCGCGCTAGCCCTAAGATGTACAAAAAACGTTTAAATTAATTAATTTAAAAATTAAGCATAAATATGTACTCATTTAACTAAAAATGAAGATTAATTTTCTTGAACTTAAATTAATGATGGCTGATCAAGAGGTAATCTGGTGCTTGCGTATATTATTTTAATAAAATATATCTTTCAGGAGCAAACAGAAGAAAAGGGAGATTTCAAGCTCCCAACTGGATCAGTGTTTCACATTAGCCAAGGTTCTGACAAAATGACCAGGGAGGACATAAAAGAAGCACTCACAAAATTAGGTATTTACTCTATAGTTTATGATATTGTATAGATAGTAGAAAACCACCTATTGGTAGAAATTTCCAAATGCAAACACATAATATAATCATCATAATATACTAATTATTATCATAAGGATATTAATCCTCGCCAGGAATGGAACCAGTTAGTTACAAAAAAGACACAAGCTGTGTTATGACGCCATATGATACATATGGCCCATATTTAAATGTATATTATTCCATTCCATTTGAATTTACATAAAGGACACTTACGGATTCACAAAAAAAAAACTATTTAAATACCTTCTTTATATACGAGGGTCATTTGAAAAGTTCTTAGCCTAACATACTTAATGAAACCACACGATTTTGAGTATATTTTTATTTTTCAACATACTCTCCTCCGAGCTCAAAACACTTTTTCCATCGACCCGGTAAGGATTCGATACCCTTTTTGAAAAATCTTCGTCTAACTCCTCTAAATAAGCGTCCACGGCGGCTATGACCTCTTCATTTGTAAAAAAATGTTTACCACCTAAACATTTTTTCAGCTTTGGGAACAGATAAAAGTCGGACGGTGCTAAATCCGGTGAATATGGGGGATGAGGTAACAATTCGAAGCCACATTGATGGATTACTGCCATGGATTGCACAGAGGTGTGAACGCGCGCATTGTCCTGATGAAACAAGACTTTTCTTCTCAATTAACCTGGACGTTTTTCTTTGATTTCTTCTCTCAAACGACGCAACAGGTTGCAATAGTAATCGGAGTTTATTGTTTCACCCTTTTTTAAATAATCCACGAGGATTATACCCTTTGCATCCCAAAAAAAGGATGCCATGACTTTGCCCGCCGATAAAACCACCTTTGCCTTCTTTGGGGTGGGCGATCCTGCTCTTTTCCATTGTTTCGACTGTTCTTTTGTCTCGGGTGTATTGTGGTGAACCCAGGTTTCATCCATGGTTATAAATCTTTCAACAAATTCTATTGGGTCAGCTTCATATAACTCTAAACAGTCGCGAGAAGTTGTGAGTCGGTTGCGTTTTTGTTCCACTGAAAGCAGTCGCGGTACCCACCGCGCAGACACCTTAGAGAATCCAAGTTCAGTAGTAATTATATGATGTGTTCGCTCAGATGAGATGCCTACAGTCTTAGCTATCTCCTCGACAGTCAATCTTCGATCAGATTCAATAATAAATAACAGATTTTAAGCTATTGCATAGCTTCTATCGCGGGCCTTGAGCGTGGAGACCGAATACAGAAATTCCGTAACGAAAATAACCTACTATTGCATAGCTTCTATCGCGGGCCTTGAGCGTGGAGACCGAATCCAGAAATTCCGTAACGAAAATAACCTAACACCCCCCACTCCGACTCCATCTATCGATGAATAGCAGAACTTTTAATGACATTTTGAAATATCACGCTTGTCTCTTTAGTTCAACAACTCGCCTCTAGACGGCGTTGGTTAAATAATTATAATTGCACAAGTTGATTTGGCATCCATCGATGTGAATAGCAGAACCTTTAATTACTTTTTGAAATATCACGCTTGTCTCTTTAGTTCAGCAACTCGCCTCTGGATGGCATTGGTTAAATAATTATAATTGCATAAGTTGATAAAAACAGCTATGCAATAGCTTTACCGCGGCAGTCTCCGAGTGCCACACGTCTTTTTTCTCTGTTTTGATCAGTGGAAGCAGTCGAAGGCTGGCCACTACGGGGCTCATCTTGAATGGTCTCACGACCACGTTTAAACTCTGCCACCCAGTTTTTAACAGTCACATACGAAGGAGCGGACTCACCCAAAGTAGCAGACATGTCTTCATGTATAGCTTTTGGAGTTAAACCTTTCAAATTAAGGTATTTTATCACTCCATGTTCAATTTAATCCATTTTCAAAAATAGCTCTGACTTGACTTACGGTATCACGTGTAAACGAGCAATGAGTTACTGTGAATAAACTAAACTGTGCATACTTGTTGCTAAATAATGTAACTACAAAATGAGGGTAGTTATAAAAAAAACAATGACTAACCATGTTAGGCAAAGAACTTTTCAAATGACCCTCGCATATAGTTAAATACCTTCAAACAAAATTTTGAAGTTTGAAATATAGTGACATTTGAAGACGAATCTACCTAAAAGTCAAACATGAAAATCGATCAAGCTGTTTATGCGAAGAAAGTCACGGAGAAACGCGAAAAACATTACCTTTAGTCGGGCAAAATGTAGTCTTTAAAAGTGTTATAATTATCTAGCAGTGGTGAAAAATAATATAGTGACAGATACGATGTCATATTAAAGTAAAATAAAGATACCTTATATTATCATATAACCGCCTCGGACGTCATAGAGAGCAGACGTTCATTCACACGACCAACTTACCGCTCATCGAAAAACGCAGGTACCTACTTTAAAAAACAAAACTTGCATTTTACAATTTTATTTACTTCGCGGAATTAAAATGACCAGCTGTAGTGCTTGTAAAAAGTCCCTTAAGGCGTCGGAAAAGGCAATATGCTCTCGTTCCCCGTGTGCAAGGCAATACCACTACGCGTGTGTTAATTTATCAGTGGAGGCCTACAAGAATACTCAATCGTGGGTGTGTCCATTGTGCACAAGCAAGCTACCCAAATCAGGAGATAATACCGACACGCCGGTGAAGTTAAGTCTAACTTTGCCTTCGGAAGACGCTGGTCGCGCCAATGTTAATGTCGCGGTAAGAAGAGGGACTCCAACTCCTACTTCGCCCCATGATGGGGCCGACTACCCACAGGCACCGTCCGCGAAATTAGTATCGCTCGAGGGACAGAAAGACATGGCTAACATGATAAGAAAGGAGGTTAGTAAAGCCCTAACAGACACAATGGCGGTCCAATTCTCTGCCCTGGGTGACCGGATAACCAGTCTCGAAACATCCGTCAAGTACCTTAGTGGTCAGTGTGATGACATGTTCAAATTCTACTCCACCACGAAAGCGAACATGGCGATACTCAGCGATGAAAATAAACAACTACGCGAGGAGCTCAACGCGGTGAAGGCACGAACTAAAATCCTAGAAGACGGGCAAGCTCGCCAAGAGCAGTGGTCCAGGGCACAGAACATTGAGGTGGTTGGTGTACCGGAAACAAAAGGTGAATCTACTGTCGACATGATTGTACAGATCGTTGCTCAAGCCGGAGTCAGTATAAAAAGCGCTGATATAGAGTTCGCGCACCGTGTGCAGCCGCGCCGTCCAGCCGGGACCAGCACCGGTGGCACCAGCATCAGCCGCGCTATCGTAGCTCGCTTTAGGAGCCGCGCCACAAAGGACGCCGTCGTCGCCGCAGCACGAAATCATCGCCACATTACCTCTAAGGAGCTTGGGATGGGAGGTGATATCAAAAAGATCTACGTTAATGAACACCTAACCAGAGAAAATAAACAATTACTTAACTCATGTAAAGCAAAAGCATCAGAATTTCACTTTAAATATGTTTGGACAAAAAACTGCCGCATTTATGTGAGAAAAACCGATACTTCGCCTCCCATCGCAATAATAAGTGCATCAGACTTAGTAAAAATACAATAGAAACAAGTCATTATCAGTTAATATTATTTAATATATATTTTTGTTACATATTGTATGCACTACTTGACCTCTGTCTGCAACAACCTCAAACACAACTCATATTACTATTTATTATACTTACATTATATATTATTTACATTAATACAATATACCATCGTCTTATCACAATTAAATCATTATTCTCCGAACCTACTCACATCCTAAAACATCACAAATTAAAACTACTAACCTACAATACATGTTACTTACTTAATATTACCTACAACTTTTTCATAATGTTTATCCAAACACTGAGCGAACTACTTAAGCAAATTGTTTTATGTACGACACATAAACACATACCCATAAGTTTCACTATTTCACTAATACACAATGATGTCGTTTAATAGATTGCAATTTTTGTATCAGAACGTGCGCGGGCTTAGAACAAAGACGAACGATTTTTATAATAATGCACTGGTTTGTGACGCCGATATGATTCTTATCACTGAGACATGGCTTTGCGAAGGTATCCTGGATGCCGAGGTAAGCGGCGATAGGTATGAGGTATTTCGCCGTGATCGCGGCTCGCTTGGTGGCGGTGTCATGATCATGAGCGCAGCGCGCATGGGTGCGCGCGCGCGTCCCGAATGGCAGCGTGATGACCTCGAGTGCGTGTGGGTGACTGTACCGCACCGCGCTCTGACACCGGGCTCGCGTGCCTCCACGCCCGCTGCCCCCGTCTCATGCTCCCCTCGTCCGCGCCATGATCTCCATGTTGGCGTTGTTTACTTGCCGCCGGAGAAATTAATACCTAAGCGCATACACATACTACTTGACATTCTTTCAATAATTGTAGAAAAATATCCTCATGATAACATTATTTTAGCGGGAGATTTTAATTTGCCCTGTATTCAATGGTCATCGGGGGATCCAATACTATTGAAAAAGGGCTCAATTGAGGTTCAAAACTGTGCGGCTTTATTAATTAATAAAACGTTGTATGCGGGATTTAATCAATACAATACTATAGGTAACTCTCACAAAAATACCCTAGATCTAGTTTTCGCAAATTTTTCTTTAGGTTTACACAAGTCGGATACTCCAATAATTAAAGAAGATGCTTATCACCCTGCCATTCATATAAATGCAACGGATATATTGATATCTCTACTGAGACCAGCAACACAATTGAAATTACAATTTCAGAAAGCAAATTACCTAGCTATCAATGACTATTTTTCAAACATAAACTGGCCGGAAGTAATTTTGACTTGTAGAGTAGAAGAAGCTGTAAACAACTTATATGCAATTTTAAGCGACGCCATCGAACAATTCGTACCGCGGGTAACTATGTCTCATACATACGTATATCCAGTATGGTATAGTCGCGAACTTATTAAACTGATAAAAGAAAAAGCTAAAGCTCATTACAATTGGAAAAAATATAATAATAAAATGGAATACCAAATGTTTTCATTTCTCCGTGCCAAAGTAAAACTTTTACAAGATAGTTGCCATAAATCATACATAAAATTTTCTGAAAATAAAATAAAATCATGTCCAAAACTATTTTGGTCCTATATTAAATCAAAAAGAAAAAATAATACTGATTTCCCTAAGCAAATGTTCTATAATAATAAAAATCTAACTGATGAAAAAGAAATATGCTCAGCCTTCAACGAATTCTTTTGTAAAAATTTTAACAGCCCCCTAGACAGTCAAACACCGCCGTTACCCGTGAGAAACATAAGCACTGATACATTGCATACCATACACATTACCGATGATTTCGTAAAAAAACTACTTAAAGAGGCCGATCCTTCTAAGGGTGCTGGCAGTGACAAAATTCCACCGATATTTTACACTAACTGCGCAGACTCTCTGGCTGCACCTATAGCGTGTATTTTCAATCGATGTTTCCGTGAAGGATACTTTCCGACTGTTTGGAAAACTGCACATATCGTCCCTATTCACAAAAAAGGCACGAAGACGTCGATTGATAACTACCGCCCTATATCTATACTAAATACTCTTAGCAAACTACTGGAAAAAGCGGCACATCATCATCTTTATCCCTTCGTTTACCCCAATATCCCACATCAACAACATGGTTTTATCAGAGGCCGCTCAACAAATACAAACTTAGCAATTTTCACAAACGACGTTCTACGAGGTATGGATAGCGGTTCGCAGGTTGATGTGATCTATACGGACTTTGAAAAGGCCTTTGACCGTGTCGATCATATCATCCTTCTACATAAACTCCAAGAGCTTGGCATTTGTGGGGATCTTTTGAGATGGATGGAGTCTTATCTCCGGAACCGCTGCCAGGCTGTTGTTGTGGGTGGGCATCGCTCTGACTTCACAAATATTCCCTCGGGCGTCCCTCAGGGATCAATACTCTCTCCTTTGCTCTACGCTGTGTATCTCTATGACATTGGAAAATGTTTTCAATTCGCTAAATATCTTATGTATGCAGATGATACAAAAATTTACTATAACATAAACAACCAACTTGACTGCATAAAACTCCAAAAAGATTTAAATAAGTTAACACATTACTACAGAGATAATAAAATTACCATCAATATTAACAAATGTATGTTTATGACGTTCAGTAGAAAAATAAAGCCAATTAAATTTGAGTACCAAATTAGTAATACCACAATTAAAAGTACACAGCTAGTTAGAGACTTAGGAGTTCTTCTGGATCACAAATTAACTTTCAACGACCATATCGCTGACATTGTGAGCAGATCTTACAAAAGTTTAGGTTTTATTTTACGCGTTAGTAAGCCTTTCTCGGATACGGAATGTCTTAAAGTGCTGTATTTTGCTTACGTCAGAAGCATACTTGAATATTGCAGTAATGTCTGGAGCCCACAGTATATATCTTACACACAAGATATTGAGAAAATCCAAATTAAATTCTTAAAACACTTAAACTGCCGCTCACAACATATGTATGTTAATTATGAAGAATCCTGTGAATTTCACAAATGTTTGTCACTCGAAGATAGGCGAAAGCTTCTGGATATGTTATTTCTCCATAAAGTCTGCCATGGTACCATCGACAGCACCGTCCTCACTGAATCATTCGTGCAGCTGCGAGCCCTACTGTTCGTACAAGACACACGCCTCTGTTCTCCCTCCCGCGCATTCATACCAATTATTTCCAAAATTCAATCATTTGTCGAACTCAAACTAACTTTAACAAGTATTTCAACTCAGTTGATCTTTTTAACAGTAAAAAACGTTTTTTTAGACATTCTATTATAAACATAATAATGAAACAATATTTACAAGCACCCACCTAGGATGTACTTTAATACAACTAAACTTTAGAGTATTTTCACCAACTTAACTTTACACAACCTCTCTCTCTCTCTCTCTCACTCACACACACAAGCACACACACCCTATACAACCATCCGTTGTTTGTAGACATGTCAAGTTTATCTTTCCGTGATAATTATTTACCTACCTACTTTATTAATATAGTAAAACTAATCAATTGTAGGAACTGTATTAATTAGATATATACCTACATGTATAACTAAGAAATCTCTGCTCTCTATTCAAGTACATTTATATAAAGTAAATCCGTCATTAGATGTAAGACTTAGCTTTTAAAGTATACTATAATAACATTAAGATCTGTGGATTTTGTTAATAAATAAAATAAAATAAATAAAAATCATTGATTGATTAGCCCAACATCCGTTAAATTCTTACGAACAAAATGACCATGTGCCGATATGACGAGCTCTAGTCGTTCTCTCTGTCGCTCTTAAACGTAACGCGCTACTTGTCTCGTTCGCGCGGGTGGCGAAGCGGCAACGTCGCAAGAGTTAATATAGATTGAAATACAATTTAAGATTGCTCTTTTTTGATAGGAAAAAATAGAAAAATACCGTAGAACCGACAACCGTTGGGGTAAACGAGTTCTAGAGTGGAGACCGCGTCTCGGCAAACGTAGTGTAGGACGTCCTGAGGCACGGTGGAGTGACGATCTGCGCAAGACGGCTGGCAAAAACTGGATGCGAGTAGCCCAAGATAGACCTAAGTGGCGTGCAATTGGAGAGGCATATGTCCAGCAGTGGACTGCTACAGGCTGATGATGATGATGATGATTCTTAATTTCATAAACCCTGGTTTACTTAACAATATTTTAATAGATTAGATAGGAACGCTTATTGTTATGTTTTGCCCTATGTTTGCCCTATTTATCGATACCCACGCGCTCGTCTTCCACGTCACACATGGCGACGAGCGCGCGACTATGATCCGTCAAAATGGATGGCACTGAAAAAATAAAACGTCTCGTGTTTGCTTTAGTGATTGCCATCTATCTTTAGATATAGCCTGATTCATCTATGCACACAGTTAACCTTTACACTATGCACGTTATTTTTATGCATTTGTTTGTCGCGCGCAAATGGTTGTTCGTTATTTCTACAACTCTGGTGCGATTCATCGACACGATTACAGTGCCACGAGCTTTCAAAAGCGCGATATTTGTCTCGGACCAGCTTTGGAAGACGATAAGCACTGTGAGCAAAAATATAGCGATACGGACCGCAGTGGTAATAATGTTTTAACTTTCTCTTACAGGAGCTGAAGTAGCATACATAGACTACAAAGTAGGCGACACCGAGGGCTGGGTGCGCCTCTCAAAAGAGAACTCTGCAAAGGAATTTAATGAAAAAATCACAGATGGAAAAGTCAAGATCGCTGAAAAGGATGTTGTCTTCAAACTGTTAGAGGGAGATGAAGAAACTGCATACTTAGATAAGACTGTCGAGGAAATGTCCAAGCGTAGGAAGAATATGAGAAATAACAAGTACAAAGGGAGAAACTTCAAGGGAAAACAAAAAGAAAGAGGCAGGAAGAGAAAACAAGAAGAACCTCATGATGCTCCGGCAACTAAAGTGAAAGCTGAGTAAATGCTAAGATTAATTACATTATTTGTAGGTGCTGTTGCTCTTTCCCATTAAATATTGGGGTTTAAAGAATATCGAGTTGTTTAGGTGTTGCATCGTATGGTTTCTCATTGTACTACTAAAGCAAAAAACATTTTCGGAAGATAAAATTGTTATTGTTAAATGTTCTATGTACAATTACTATATTATATATAGAAATGTTAAGTTTAGATTAAAACTGCCTGTAATATTTTAACTACGTATTTGATACCTTAACTACAATGTAATAGTTTCATGAGAAACGTGCCGTTGATTACATTTATTTTGTCATATTGTTAGTTTTCTTTAACAGCTGATCACTGCGCCGCGCGTTCTTATCTAACTTTTTCTCATTTACGCTTAGTCATTTTAAAAAGTGGACGTGCCAGTTAATTTTATTATTCGTATCCTTTGATCCTGTTTAAATGCACATTGTGTCCTCATCATCGTCACATGCAAAACCGTTTGGTTCTAAAATGACGCACGGTTTTGTATGGATTGCGATGCTTTCATAAGCGAAATTAAACCCAATAGACGGATACAACCACGACTGGGGTTGCGGGGAATTACCTGCGTTTCTTCGGCGAGATAGACCGTACTGACCGAGTCGGTCGATGACAACACTGCACCGCTCACTCACTCTGTCATCACGGTCTTGCCAAAACCAGGCCTCCGTCACTCCATGTACTTGCGCGCTATAAGTGCCTACCGCCCAGCCGAGCGGTCTCGGTCCGCCGGCGGATCAAATTCAGTGCGGTTTTCGCAAGCGAAGCGCGCGCACGCCGTTCAATTTTAATAGTGCTGTTCGTTTGTACGCGTATTACGATGCCGTGTGGTGCCTTATGTGCTGTAGATGGGTGTAAATCAAGCAAAAGAAGGGATAAACACCTAACATTTTTCCATTTACCTGTCAATGAAGAAAGGTAAGTGATAAATTATTACTAGTTTTTGTCGTTAACATTTTTTTTCATTCACATACCGTCATTAGGCATAATTAAAAGACAGTAGGTGTGCGGACACCGGTATCCACTTAGAATTTGACAGTTTAATAGGTATATACTAAGCATTAGCTTGCCTTTCAGACACAGATTTACATAATTTAGTTACATAGAAACGTTATACCACAGAATAATTAATAGTACAAGGTACAGAAGATGCACTCTTCGAAAGAAAACATTTGAATATAAACTGCTAAACTAACAACTGCAATAATTATCATAAAACATTGCAAAGCACGGACGTGACCTTCAAAAAATGTGCCTACAAGTCCTTGACGCGCTCGTAACGAATCAAAATGCGCTTTAAGTCTGTGTAGCGAGAGTTCTTTTTCTTACGCCCGATGAAAACCTTTGAACAAGCCGCGTCTGTTGTAAGGTGACTTGTTGCGAGAAAACGAATCAAATTAATTAATCTTAATAAATTTGATTCGTGATAATTGGTAGTAGTACAATACACCAAGATATGTACAACTAGGAACTAGATATATTTTTTTATTTTGAAGGCCATCGACTTTTCGCGTGAAAACTTTCGAAAACTGCAGTGTTTATGTATTTTTGTGTGAGAGTGTTACACTCGTTAATAAAATAACTTACGGCTTAGTGCTTTATTTGAAGTCGGTTCTCTTTTTTTAAGGCTTTTTTTTAATTTCTAGTGAACATCTCCGAAGATCATCATCAAACTAAGAAGTATTATACTTATTTTAAAACGTTCTCCTAAATGTAACAAATCCTTTTCTGAAAACCGCATCGATATCGGTTTAGCCAAACGCGAGATTATCGCGCACAAACATACATACCTACAAACCATACAAGTCAAACATCTCAGTTTGGCATGTATGTCTGATCACCTCCTTTTTTTTAAGTTGGTTAAATATTTTATAAATGATAAAATTTTTAACTGCCACATAAAAGTCAGAACATATTCACAGTTCTCAATAACATAGATAAAAAGTTATGTTAATTTAATTTTATCGAAGAGGCAGCCCTGCGATTACTGTGGAATCGCGCGGTGCGAAGCAATCACTGCTATACGCTTGAGCATTTAGGCGCATTTTAGCAAACAGTGGTTGTTGACGCGAGGGAGTAAGTAGGCTATTATCGTAATAGGTATTGGAAATTTTCTACTGAGTGAAGTATCTGTTCTTATTCAGTAATCTGTGCCAAAACGGTAAAGAACACAACTGTACCTCTACCATGAGTTGGCAACATAAATGTCATCTATAGTCGATACTCGATCTCGCCTACCTATTAAGCTTGTGATTGGCGTAGTCGCTGTCAATTTTAGTTCTACAATTGACCGCGAGGTGGCACTGTTCTTTTTTTTATACATTTTTTCGTGGCAGTCGATATCGAGCATCGATTGGTGTAAACCTTGTAAACTCATGGTAGACCTACAGGACGCGTATTTCTACATCCGTTTTCATAAGTGCATTAAATTATGTACTTCTACCTACCTACTTAATACAATCAAATATTCATAAATTGTTGAAATTATCTTGTATCTATGTTTTGTATTACTTTTGTTGTAATAAAGAGTTTAGCTATATAACTATCTATACTTACCCTTTGAGTATTCGATTAGATAAAGTATCGTAAAGTGAAATTAAAAAGAAATATGTATAGGTACTCGTATATAAGGAGCAGCAGAGTTGTTAAATTATCCGCTGCAGAAGCTGGCGCTATTGTTGTAGCTAATTTTGGAGGCTAAAGTGCCTATTTATCTCCAGTATATATACTCTTATCTATTTTTGGAGGCTAAAGTGCCTATTTATCTCCAGTATATATACTCTTATCTATGACTCAAATGAATTCACCAATAACCAGTGTTGCCAGTTAGTCAAATGTTTCCTAGTATATATTTTAGTCTTCGGTCAAAATTAAATGTAATGTATAGCTCCAAAAGTAACATAACCTGGGGCCTCACTATGAGCTCTTAAAGCGAGATTTCTAGAACTGCCCATGGGCGTATATAAGGGAGTAGTTTAGGGTGTCCGGACCCCATTAGCATGACGGATAATATAATCCGTGCCAAAAATATGAGCACGCGTTGCGACACATAAGTATCTATTTATGCTATGGCTATGTATAGTAAACCTCATAATTTAGCTATCCGCAAAGCATTTTTATACACTGATCTCTATACTACTAGTACGCTGGACTTGCTATACGCCGCATCGTTTTGTGCCTATTTGATTATCGCCATTTTGGCGCTGACAACGCCAGTGAACGTCCACGGGACTAATAATAGGGACGGGACAATTTAACAAATTAGGTATATCGACAAAAAATCTACTTTTAGCCTATACGTGTCTATCCTTTTTATCGTTTTATATATAATGTCGACTTACATTGATAACGGACAACAAATAAATATTATTACTAGGGGTCCTGCATGATTTGTGGTGAACATAGGCTACTACGTACTTTGAAAAACTTTAGGGATGGTACCAATAAAACGATGAATGATTTTGCTATAAAATATATAATTACAAAAAAAACATAATTAAAAATATCTACAATAACTAGTAGACGCCCGCGGCTTCGCTCGCATTATTTTGGAATATAAAGCCTATGTATGACACTTCCGGACGTCATACTACCCACATATAAAAAATCATGAAGATCCGTTCAGCCCTTTCTGCATGATGAGCGTCTAAACAAACAGAGACACAGAGAAACAGACATACAGATAAATAGACAAAAAATCTATACATTGTTGAATATAACGAACTTAAATTTGAAATTAAAATAAACCTTCAATTGTTATGTAGGTACATAAGTGACTAAATTTAGAATAGTGAAAAATATAAAAAAAATACTAATGAACGAAGAAAACTTACCTAATACCTATTGCTATACTATTAACTCTAATGTAATGTTCTAATATTTTATCCTACTTTAAAAGCAATGTATTTACAGCTTTAGGTTTGAATTGTATTAAATTTAATGACAACGAATTATTGGCGAGCCCATATAATTTGTCGAGATAAGAAATTCCGTACATTAACGCCTGTAATATTCAAGGAGTATATTTTTGTTGCTGCATATAGACGGATATCTATATATTTGATGATAATTTGTTTTACAAGAGTGTGAAAGTGACTTTTAAAACTGTCTGATACCAAAGTGTCCTTAAAATGGTCTTGTAGATCAGGAAACAATGTTGCCGTTTTATGTGTAAGATCATTTTACGCCTTTACAGTTAATACTGCAGAAAAGTTTTGTTCTATTGGCGGTTTTCCATTATTGTTTTGACAAGCATGACGAAATAATGATTCTACTAATAAACAAATATTTACTACACTTGCAGAAGGTATCGTTAAACCTCCTCTTGTTTTTTGCACAATAAGAGCAATCCCATTTCTGCGATTCAATACCGGATCTTGTGGTATAGATTCACAAGCAATCAAGCAATCGTCACATTTAATTATTTTTCGTAACGCTCGAACAACAAAACCAGCAATATATCCAACACACTGCTTAGACGTTTCGTTTACATTTGAGTCAGGTACTGCCCAATATAAGTGTAAAAATTCACTCATTTCATCTTGCAGCGTCGGATATTCTGTTTCATCTAAACGATATTTTTTTGTTGTACGTATGTTCTCAGCATTACTATAGACATCTACATTAAATTTATCAATTTTAGCCCCTTTTGAAGAACCAGATGCTACCGTTAATATGGCTACGTCGTTTTCCTGAACATTACCAGTGGAACTGCTTATTTCATGGTGAATCAACAATTGTTTATATGCATTCACGAACTGAGCAGCTGTTGGGTTTGGACACCAACCACCTCGACTACGAATCGCACAAAAAAACAATTCCAAATGGTCTTGACTAAATTTGTACGTCAACAAGTAATTCAGTTCCGGATTATTTAGTTTAACATATCTGTCGTAGATATGAAGAACTGAAATAGCAGCATTGTAAAACCCTAAAAAACCTGCTTTACGGCGTGATTTCACTACCAATCTATCATCGATTAGTTTTATTTGACTGAGGTAATTGATTTCATCCATTATTTTAGACCTCCACCTCTTCTCATTTGTAGTCTTAAGTGGAGTTTTATACCCACGACCCCATGGGTTTCTGACATTTAAAAATCAAAAATACGATCAACTGCTCTGATAAACCTTACAGTTGGAGCAGAATTATGGAATTCTGGTAGTTTTAAAATTGTGTCGCAAAACTCAATTGCATCTGCAACACTGCTACTCAGAGTTTGGGCTGCAAGATAAACTTTCATTATCATTTTTTTATAATTAACATGTAAATTCTTCAGTCTATTTCCTAACCTCAAACCTTCAGTTTCCTGCAATGCTGCCAATTTTTCGACATATTCCCACTTTATTAAATTCCCTTCGTGATCTTTTAGCACTCTTAAATCACCTAAGCAATTCCTAATATATTTAAGCATATGGCAAGGGTCAAAAATTACATAAACTTTGTGATCTTTATCCATAGGATGCTCAAAATAAGGCTTTGTATTATTTCCTACGTCCAAGACGGCACCTAGTTTAGTAACTGTCGAAAAATGTTCGGGTGGTCCATATAAAGTAATGGAGCATATTTCTACCGAAACATCGTGCAAGCGAATTAAAGCCTGTTTAACTAGGGCACTTTTTGTCTCAGCAGACAACCCATTGATGAAAAAGTAGGCAATTGGTAATTTCCAATTATCCTTTAACGGGACAATCATAAAAACCAATGCATCTTTACAATCAGGTAAATCATTATTTTCTAAATCGATGCCTAAATCCACGTGACCACGCGTTATACCATCACGGCTGCGAGTGCAACTTTTTTTTAAGCTCATTTCATCTATTATTAAAGAACAAATCAGTTTTTCTCCATTCTGTTTTGCTTGGTTACTTTTAAGTCGCAAAGCATTAAAACTTTCAACTGAAAATCCTGGATTTGCGTCAACAGAACTATACCATGATCGTATTACCCGAGGATGTGGCAATGCTAAATTAAACTTCTTTCTTACAAAGGCGTACGCTTTCGGAGAGTAAAAATGGAGTGTTATAGCAAAGGATCTTAATTCTGGAGCATATTTGGCATGGCTTACATTGTTAACTGAATTTGTTAACATTCTTTTAAACAATTGTGGTTTAAAATCATCATACTGATTTAGCATTGTAGCACAGTCATCATCAATTAATTTCCTTTTTGTTAATTCAGTAATTACAGTTCGTAAACTAGATACGCTGGCTTCCAAGCGATTAACATGTTGAGATAAGACTTTTACACGACTTTGTGTAGAACTCAAAGATTTTTTAACTCTTTGCAATGTCTTTTTGGATTTCCTAGGAGTGGTTTCATAGCAATGATCATGCTTGATAGTGACACAGACTTCAGATATGGACCTAGCCTTCATTTGAGTAGTTGTCTGTTCCTGGAAGCAGCTTTTGCCTAAAAACAAAATTGATATATATATATCTATTAAAAACCAATCTCAAACAATATTAATTGAGATAAACACATTTAACACCAAAATATTAAACGTCAATCAATATATAAAGAAAAATCAAGGTCTGAAGGTACCAACTTGAAAATGAAGAATCTTGGTCCAGAATCTCCATGTTTTCTGGTTGTTGCAAAGTATCACAATGCATGGAGCCTTGTTCGACCACAGAGTCACCTTGGTCAGTGGATGTTGTATCGGATTCTAGACTTCCATGCTCTGGTAGAACCATGTGTTCGGAAGAGAACAATGTACTGCAGTCCATTGATATGTCATTGGTCGCTCCTGAAGACCCTGTAAGCAAAGGCCATATTTTATAATGGAAAAGACACAAGTAATAACTTTCTAAGATAAAAAAACACAGTTTTAATCAGGGATTAAAATGATCATACCCATGCAACTTCGGTAAACCAAGCTACCTACTCGATATAATATGTAATTTTACACTTACCCATGCTAAATATTGTAGGGATGCTGCCTCTTTTCAAAGAAGTACGTGTTTCGTGTTTGATGAAACAGTTATGTGTGAAATGTTTCGAACAAAGATGATCATTTTTGTTGGGACGCCGATCAACAAGTTTCATCTCTTTAAGCCACAGTTTTAGTGAAGAGTCATTTGGGAACCTGTTATTTAAAAACAAACCGTTCATTGAATGATACAAATTATGCCAGAAAAAACATCGACAAGTATTATTGATATGGAATATCGACAACACTATTGTGTTGTTTATGTTTATCAAAACTCGGTAATATCAAGTCAAATACGTTCTAATGGCATGTAATATTACTAGTAAAATAAGTATTATGCTAGTATAAATATAAATTGAACTGTATGATACCAGATTAAACACAGATTTAACACTTAAAACGTTAATAAGATCGCGGAAACAATGTAAACAACACGACGGCCATTTGCTTATTGAGCAATAAATGTCAAATTTAGTTCTCAGTACACTCAAGGGAGGCGCTTCAAATCGGCACAGAAAATAGCTGTCATTTTGTATGGTATAGCCAGTCCAGCGTACTAGTAGTATAGAGGTCAGTGATTTTTATACCATTTTAGGAGTTTACCACAGCTCAGATTCCAAAATCTACTAA
Source organism: Selenia dentaria (assembly GCA_917880725.1). NCBI lineage: Eukaryota > Metazoa > Arthropoda > Insecta > Lepidoptera > Geometridae > Selenia > Selenia dentaria. The sequence continues at coordinate 5,873,458 of OU862882.1, read as the reverse complement.
CTTAGAAATAAGTCTTCTGAGAATCACTCGGTCAAAAGCTTTTTCATAATCTATGTAGATAACATCTTTCGGCTGCCTTGAGTCCCAAGTAAATCGACGCCGCGCGCTCCAAGTACTTTGCAGTCGGGAAAACATTTCAGCAACTTTTTAAGCGCTCTACATACGATGCAACCCCGAATGCAACATGCTGTAGCAATCTGCTGTAGTCGCGGTTGTACGTACTCTACACACGTTGCAGTGGCGATTACAATTTCATTCCGCGTTGGATCGCCGCAGCGTGCACACGTGAATGAAAATGCCTCAAATGCTGTCCAAATATTAAAAACGGGTCTTGCAATTGCCTTCGCTGAGTTCGCTGAACTATACCTACTGAGACTGAGAGACAATGAACATTAATTTTTACTTTGAACATTAATAGACGCACAGCAATACTACAATATATAATACCTATTATTATGTTCTTTAATAATTAGAATCATTATTTCTACTCTAGAGAAATTTGGATAGGAAGGAACAATGGCGTGTCAATTATTTTCACAAAGAAAAAAGCATCGGCTGCTAAGAAAAGTAAAAATACGCCATATACATTTTATTATTCCACAAACGTGGCAAGTCATTATTAGATTTCTGAAAATCTTATCAATATAGTTTTTTCTGTAGTATAAATTTTTGCATCCATTGACAATTTCATTTAATAAATTCACAGCGACGCTAGCCACGGGTGGCGGCGGCGGCACGATCGCGACTGAGCCCAGATTGCATGCAACCGCACTACTCACGTTACAACGCGGCTTAAAATTTGCTGTAACAATCTGCTGGATGCTAGGACGTACGATACGACGTCCAACATGTTGGAAGGGAGTCACAACACGCCTACATACGATACAATTTGCTGGATCACAGCAGATTGCTACAGCATGTTGCATTCGAAATTGCATGGTGTGTAGAGAGCTTTAGTGATTGTAAACTATTGAATTGGTCATAATTATCATCATTTAATGGAGGAGGCACCGATACTTTAGTAAGATGAAAGTTGCTGCCTCATATATCTATATGAGGTTATTTTATTAGGTATAGTTATCTAACGTATTATATTAGGTATAGTTATCTAACTAAAAAAGGTTTATGACTACTTCATACAATAATATTTCTTAAAATTATATTTTTATTTAAAGTAAGTAACTATTGTTTGTATGCAGTTTAAGTGAGGATAATTTTGAATTTTTACCTGCAGAAACCTATGCGAAAGCTATTGCTACGTCACTGGGCTTGCCCATTCAATAACCGCAGTAAAACCGTTCACCTGTTTTTTGTATGGACTTTCGTTAACTATCGCTCTAAATCCGCTCAGTAACTTACAAACATCTAGGCATCTGCAATGTTGGTTATAGTAAATTGTTAGAATGCCAGAGACAATACTTGCCGTTTACTTTTGCGAAAACAATATTCAAACAGTTCACCTAAGTGAACTTCATGGTATGATTTCATTCAAAACTGTTTATGCCAGTTTTAAGAACTGCACTGAACTTACGTGGTTTTCTGATAGTAAGGCCCCAGAGTCTTTTGTATGAAATGTTTTCATACAAAATTCAATTACTTAAAACTGAAACCAGCCGACCTGACTGCGCGACTACCACGTGGAAATTAGTTAAGAACATTCAAATTACAACGTCTAACAATTATGTAGGTAGGTACCTACTTATATTTTAGTCACATTAGGCCGTGCGCGCACTGCGTTGCGTTTTTATAACGCATATTCTGTGAAGTAGGTATGGAGAGTGATATAAAGTGCGTGCACTGCGGTGAAGTCATCGCTACAAATTTGCGGTGAGTCTACCGCACACATTTTCGTATCGTTTTAGAGATCTAAGGAGAACCGCGCACTGTGTTGAAAAAACGCACTGAGGCACTCAGTTGCTGTTGGGACGTGACAACGATATGTCGTCACAATACTGGATAGAAAATATTACCGTGACTTCGTTTTTTGGGTTTCGACGTTTCGTCTCTATTAAAATTGACTCGATAAATGTGATTTATATATCTTTAATGACATTTTTAATAAATAAATGTATTAATAAAATACGGTCATTACCGCCCACTTAGGATACTTCAATATGGTATTTTTAATTAAAATAAGTTTTTTTTTCGCCACATAGGTAAAATTATTAAATATTTATACTTACATATAATCATCACATTCATTCATTAGTTTATTTATTACTGGTTACGCCCCGCGGTTTTGCCCACGTGGTGAAGGATGATAATGATTATGAAACAAATATAGTTTGTTACTCAGGCATAATTTACCTTTATACTGGTGAAAGAATTTATTCAATCGGTTCAGAAGTTTTGTGTTTATCCATTACAGACAAACAAACAATCATATGTTTCCTCTTTATTTTTAGAGTAGATACGATTAATACCAAGATATGAATAATGTGGCTTAGTTTTTACGGGCGTAACTATTGCATATTTTAACATGAATAAGTAGGTAGGCATTGTTACATAACTGTAATACTCGTAGTTAGATATACGTGGTATTGCGGCCTTCATTGTCAATATTCAACATAGTCTTCTTTGATGATTTGAAGGTCTAGTTTACCTTTGTTACGTAACCTTTATAAACTTTAATAATAATATACATGGCAATGAAAAAGCTGATGAGATTGCAAAGCAAGCTTATAATATGCAGTGATAAAGTTCCCTTTAAAAATTATCCTCAAGATCTTTTACTTCTCCCTATAGGTGACTATAGTCTAGGTGGTCCAAAAGATGGTCAAACTAAACCCTGGTTTTTTTAATTTAAATGTAATAGGGAAATGTGTTGTATTAAACTTGTAGCTAGATTGAGATTCGACCAATGCTTTTCTGCTGCAATCAAAATCAATCAAAATCTGCTTCAATTTGTGAGTGTGGTATGGATGAAGTTGATATAAATCATATATTTTTTCTTGCCCCTTATTTGATCATAACTCATTATTCAGTTCATTAGTTAATTTTAAATTTCCACTTCCTATTCATATAGATAAAATTTTGTGTAATATAAAAAAATATTTCAATTGATATATTATCATCTTTCATAACTGAAAATAACATCAACCTGTATTTTGTGTGTAAATTAAATTATACTGGTGTTTATGTATAATGCTAACCATGTGTATATTATGTAATTATTTAGTTTTTCTACCGAATTCCAGAAAGGAGGAGGTACTCAATTCGACTGTATGTTTTTTTTTATGTTTGTTACCTCATAACTTTCGATAGAGTGAACCGATTATCAAAATTATTTTATTGTCTGAAAGCTGGTGCTTGCCGTGGGGTCCCATTTAATCCCATTCAATTTCATCAAATTCGGTCCAGTAGTTTTTTTAGTTACACTCCAATAACTGAATAGAATGGAAGTCGGTATTAAATTTTCAAATTGTACTTGTTAATAAATAGTAATTTGATCATTTTGTAGATTGATTCTTGTAGTATAAGATATTTTTCCTTGGTTTCAGATACTTACAAAATTCTAAACTTTTGGCTTGATGCTGGCATGAATGTTCTAAACATTGCCAAAAAAAAAAAGAATTCATGCGAAAGTGTAAGCCAGTTCTAAAACGTAGTGTTTATCCGTTCATTACTATACTCTTTGGCACAGACAATCATCATCATCATTATCAGCCGGAAGACGTCCACTGCTGAACATATGCCTCCCCCATAGAACGCCACTTGGACCGGCTACTCGCATCCATCGCATCCAGCGATTCCCCGCGGTTTTTATGAGGTCGTCGGTCCACCTAGCGGGGGGCCGGCCTACACTACGCCTTCCGGTGCGTGGTCGCCACTCGAGAACCTTTCTTCCCTATCGGTTATCAGTTCTGCGAGCGACGTGGCCTGCCCATTGCCACTTCAACTTGCTAATTTTGAGAGCTATGTCAGTGACCTTAGTTCTCCTACGGATATCCTCATTTCAGATCTTATCACGCAAGGAAACCCCAAGCATAGCCCTCTCCATTGAGCGACTTCAAGCTTGTTAATGAGGCCCACAGTAAGGGACCACGTCTCAGTGCCATAAGTCATCACTGGCAACACACACTGGTTGAAAACCTTGGTTTTCAGGCTCTGAGGTATTGGGGACGAAAAGATGGATCGAAGCTTCCCCAACGCTGCCCATCCGAGCTAGATTCTTCGTGCGACCTCCTTGTTGAAGTTGGACCTACCTAATTGGACAGTCTGTCCCAGGTAGACGTACTCGTCTACAACTTCGAGTGTATCGTTTCCAACAATTACCGGTATAGGTGAAACATGGACATTGGACATGATTTTCGTCTTATCCATGTTCATCTTAAGACCAACCTGTTGGTAAACTCTACTGAGGTCGTTGAGCATGGTGCCGATATCCTCGAGCGACTCCGCCATTATAACTATATCATGGCCAAAACGAAGGTTAGTGATGTATTCGCCATTAATGTTGATGCCACATCCTTTCCAGTCCAAAAGTTTGAAAACATCCGCCAATGCGTTAGTGAACAGTTTCGGAGAGATGACGTCTCCCTGTCTCACACCTCTCTGCAATGGAATTTGTTCCGTACTCTGGTCCTGTAATCGGACTGACACAGTGGCCTTGCTGTATAAACACTTCAACGCTTCGATATACCTTTAGTCAATTTGGCATCGCTGCAAGGACTGCAGTATGGCCCACTTCTCGATAGAATCGAAGGCTTTCTCGTAATCCACAAACGCTAGACACAGTGGCTGTATACTCTTCGGTCTTCTGTATAATCTGCCGTAGTGTATGAATGTGGTCTACGGTGCTAAAACCTCTTCGGAAACCGCCTTGTTCGGGAGGCTGGAACTCATCCAACTTGCGTGCGAGACGGTTCGTGATGACTCTCTAAAACAGCTTGTACACGTGGCTCAAGAGCAATATGGGCCTATAATGCTTCAATAAGGTTTTATCACCTTTTTTGAAGAACAGCACCACCACGCTCTTGTGCCACGTTTCCGGTGTTTTGCCTTTGAAGATGACAGAATTGAATAACTTCTGGAGGATTAAAAGTATCGGTCTACCACCCGCTCTCAGAAGTTCAGTCGTAATTCCGTCCTCTCCTGGCGCCTTGTTGTTCTTAAGCTGTTTGAGAGCCATTTTAATCTCGTACAGGCTGATGTCCGGGATGTCTTCGGTATAGTGTCGGACTAACTTTGCTCTGGTGTCCTGAGCTGCTTCAGTAACGGGTTCGCGCGTCGAGGTATATAACTGTCGATAGAAGCTCTCAATCTCTTTCAGAATCTCAGGCTTGGATGAAACGATACTGCCATTTTCGGTCTTCAGTTTTGTCATTTGGCTTTGCCTAATAGACGAATCCTTTGCAAGCACTTTAGAGCCCTGGTTCCGCTCAATTGCTGCCGTAATACGCGCAGTATTATAAGCACGCAAGTCGTGTCGCATGGACTTCCATATTCTTCTATTGAGTTTACCGTAGTCCGACATATCAACTGCAGACTGCAGTCTCATTTCGCTCCGTTCTGCCATTAGTTAGTTCGAGTTTCTTCTGAGAGTTTTTGAGCTTTCCTGCGGCGTTTGGTCTCACAGAATTCGGACCCAACCGCTTGGACAGTTTCCACCAACCCGTGTTTCAACTCATCCACTGTGTCGCATTCAGCTAGGCACTGAAAACGGTTCTGAAGTTCAAGTTGAAACTTTTCGGGGTTTTGGATTTGGGCACGATTTGGACGGAGCGTAGACTTCACCAGACGTGACCTCTCAAGCTTGACATTGATATTCAATGCGCCTCTTACGATGCGGTGATCACTGCCGGTTTTTACCTTGCTGATCACAGAGACGTCATTGAATATGCGCTTATTGGTCGTCATGATGAAGTCTATCTCGTTCGTAGTGGAACCGTCGGGACTCATCCACGTGCACTTCCTGGATGGCCACTTCATGTAGAAGGAGTTCATCATAAAGAGTCCCTCCTTCTCCATGAAGTCAGCCAGCCTCTGTCCCCTCGAGTTCCGCTGCCCGTATCCAAATGGCCCTACTCTCAACTCATCACGTTTCCTTGTGCCTTGCTTTGCGTTGAAGTCTCCCATTACAACAGTGAAGTATGTTTCAGAAGTATGCATGGCCCTGGATATATCCTCGTACATACTTTCTACTTCATCGTCCGAGTGTGCCGAGGTCGGTGGGTATACCTGTATGACCTTCAGCGAATCCCGTTTGGTTATTCTGAGTATAAGGAACGCTACCCTAGCCGACACACTATCGACTTTCACTACGTTGTTAACTTGCGGAGAGACTTGCGGAAGAGGAACCCGACACCACCCTGGGATTGTTGGTCTGCCTCCCGGTGGAAGAACAAGTTGCCGGAATTAAGAATTATCGTGTCCTGTCCCTGTCTTCAGACTTCAGATAATCCCATGACATCCCAGCGTAACTTGAGCATCTCTTCCTCCAATTCGACCATCTTTTCGTCGGTCCTGAGCGTGCGTGTATTGTATGTTGCCAGGGCCAGGGGTCGTTTTTGGGATTGGTAGCCGGATCACTGCCGGAGATTCTTCGCACCCCCTGCTCCACCGTTACAATGGCCGCTACAGTAGCCACGGATAGCAGAGCTGCCGGGAACTGGGGGCCGTGGTTTAATGTTATTTGTCATGGGGGGGATTTGCCTTAATGCACCACGCTTGGCAGGCATCTTGGTGATCGCAGTGGATGTTGACGCAGACTGCGGGAAATGCTGCTGCCCATTTCCCGGATATTCCCTTAGCCGCCTTTTACGGCACCCACGGGAAAAGTTAGGGGGGGTAAAATTCGAAGCCGGTACCACCATGGCTTACCAAGTTTTTAGTTTTTCAAAAATAATGTTTTCGAGCTTTCCGAACGCTTTAAGAAAAGAGCCATCAATGACAATGCCACCAATGGCCTCATAAGCTAAACGAACGCACCTTATATGTACTACGACTACTATACTACGGTACCTAGGTGTTTATATTTTCTTTGCCCAGTTTCTGATAATTCTGAATACTGAACAATAATTGTATTAATAGCAAAGAATACAATGAATACTGGGTTATTAATAGGTCGTAGTGCTAGTGCTTGAATTGCATTGCAGATTGCAGCATGCATTTGATGCACTTCGCTCTCCGCTAGCTGTGTCTGATCAGTCAGAAGACCAGTCGTCACGTCAGCTAGTGAATCAGCCTGGCCCTGATCTCCTAGTTTCAAGTTTGTTTGCAAGTAATTTAGAACGAAGATACTCCGTACCTTTTTATAAACTGTAATCAGAGTTACCGTATATAGAACTAATGAACATTCTTGCTTTCTTTTATTATTATTCTGTGTAATATGAAAGCTGAGCCAGAAAGCTACGTCGAGAATGCGGCGGAGAATGTTCCTACCACGTCTATCGTGGGGGACGTTATTGGGGACACCGCCTATAGTGAGCGTTTTGTTCTCAAGCTGCTGCTGAAAGTAGCCAACAGGGACACCCTCTTACAAGCTATGAAAGAACCTGACTTTGAGCAAGAACTCTGCACTCTCTGGGATATGACAGCTGAAAGAGATGTTGTTCTTTATCTGTTAACACATGAAACTCTCAACTTATTCACATTTGCATTACCTGCAATTGACTCTCCACGTATTATTGAAATTATCATTGGTACTATTGCCAATATGTGCTGTCACAAAGAAGCAGTCAATTCTCTCAAGACTAAAGAAAACCTGATGTCATTCCTAATGGACTATTTGAAGTCTGATGATAGCCATATATTAATTCAATTATTTCGCCTTTTCACCTTCTGCATTTATGAATGTGATGATTTATTATTCTGGCTGGAATGGTTTAAAAAATGTGATTATGTAAATACCCTGTATTTCATTTTGAAAAATTCATCTAATAAAGAACTGATAATGACAGCATTGGAAAATTTAAACACACTATGCTCGCAGAGTGAGTCACCTATTGATCATAAAGCATTTGAAATGTTTATTACTCCAGAAGCTAATGATGCACTGCATACTGCTTATATTGAGTACTGTAAAAATGCTAGCAGTGATGAGAAGTTAGGAAGGTTGTATATCATAATATTGCAAATGATATTAAGTCTCACTAAGAGACAATACTCCAATGAGCTCGATCCAACTAATGGGGAACCATTCGATAATACAGATAGTGCTATCAACTTGTTACAAGACATACTGGTCAGTTACGAAAGCAGAGTAAGCGATAATGATATTGATTCAGATTTTGTGGATGTCCTACATGCTGTGTACATGTTTACTGTGACATTTGAAACTGGCAATATATGTGGTCCAGATAAATATGTTACTCCTTGTTTGAATATGTGGAAAGCTTTGATTGGGAATGGGAAACGAAAAAAGGAAAATGATTTAAATAGAGACATTTTGTTTGATGTTAAAATTGAACTTGCTTTTATTATTTGCCCATACATGGTCCACTGCAGCGACGAGAACTTTTTGAAAGTCATGGATGACATTGGAGATGAATATGAGGACATTATCAATGCTGATATTGAATATGGACCAGAAATTGCAAGGAGACTTTCTAATCACAGACTTAGATCAACTGAGGCAGCATAGGTAAATTAACAAAAATAATTTAAGTAAATGGAAAAAAACAATGGTTCATACAACCAAAACACACCAAGGTTTTGTTTATATTTATGCTTTAATTAACAGTAGGAGTTTTGAAGTAAATGATGTGATAGGAAGAGGATATTGAGGCCTTTGTTAACCCACAAGAGGACTTTTATATTACCAAGTTCAAGAAGTGCCTTTATTTTGTTCCAATTTCTGTAAATGTGATCTATGTGTATGGTAGTTTTTCTATTCATATGGTTGTAGTATGATGAATGATTCAACCAAATATTTCTAATAATGCTATAGCCAATTGCTGTGCAGAACAATTGTATTCCTATTAATAAAAATGTTCTATCAAAGTTTTATTCATTTTTAGCCATGCTAGGTCTATAGATACTGAAGAAATAATGTTTGGTAGTGCAGCGGGGATGTATAACGGCAATGTATGCAAGTTCTAAATTCCCCACGGCCAGAAAAAGAAGGGAATAAAAATTCCCTTCTGCACTACCAGTAGTGCAGCTTGTTGCACTAACAACGGGGAATCACTGGGTGGTAGGCCTCTTGTGCAAGAAGCCGTCATGGTTGGTACCACTGCAGTGCCAGATATTCCAGTGCCAATCCATAGTGAGCAAACATTAATGTGTTAATGTTAAGGGCACTCACTGAATAGGTACCAAGTGCGGGAAATAGACACCATGGGTGCTCAACAGAGCCCGCCTACCAAGTACCAAGTAAGGGCACTGTAAATATATTATGTATCTGCTAGTTGCACCATTAAAATCCAGTTTAGATCTTAAAATCACTGTCCAAGTCCAGCTACTGAGAGTAAAGTGCAGACCACACTGCCAGCTAGTGAGTGAGCCGAGCAAGCTCCATTTCACTTCTTTTAATACTTTAGTTAATAACCCGAACTACATAGATAAGCTATATCAGCAATACAAACGATGCGAAAGAAATATCCGATTATGTTAGCAATGTTGTTCGTTCACCTTGTTGGAGTCAATGAGATTGACTAATAGAGGCGTTTTACTCATTGAATATGAAGTATAAACATGGCAAATTTTATGCTATACCTACCTATAGCTAAAGTACACAACCCGACAGGTGACTCGAAGGCATTCTTTTCCTAAATATAGTACATGTGCTGCGTCGTTGCCAGACAGGCTGGAACTAAGTTCACTCAAGTCACGTAGCTCGTGTTGATGTCGCCAAGCCAAGCGCAGTAAGGCGTATCTACCTCAGTTTATATTAACACCATTGGTTGGCGTAGCTTAGCTCCATGCTTCGAAGCATCGTTCACCCGGCTTGGCGAAAGTTCAGATGATGATGTTGACTCTTAATGTAAAGAAAAAGATAACGGAAGTGAAGGACGGATCACGGAACGCACCCGTTGCTCGCTCGCCTTTTTGTTGTGAACCCACATAGCATAGCTCGCCAAAGCTTCGCCTAGTGTATATCACTCATTATCATCCCTGGTTTATATAGTTTTCCTAATCTCTCTTTGCTTGTCAGCCCATTCTGCCACTCGCTAGCTGGCGGTGTGGCCTGCGTTTAAACACTCGTTCATAATATGGATCTCCTTAATGTGAAACTATGTGGCACAATAAAGGTGTATGAATACCTATAAGCACCAATAATAAAAGTAAAGTAAACAACAATAAATAAATGGGATTATATATTTTATTTTTTAGACATTGTAAAGCAACATTTACATTAGGATAAGACCGTTCGAGTCGCGCGAGCGGCGACGGCGACTAACACTAACCGAATGTAACAGTAACAACAAGCACGCGCGCGCACCACACTTCATTTTACATGATCTCACGTAAAAACATTCACAAATACTGAAAAGGATAATATTTAGAGATTAATAACTGTTTAATTTACATTAATGTACTTATAACTAACTAACCACGAGCCTACACAATTACACACCCCTAGAGCGGGGTAAAAATCGCAATATATTTTAAATATCAATTCGTTCATATTTATTATTATTATATTATATCGTAAGAGATAAAAACAGGATAAAGACTAGACTTTACACTGAACAACGACGACTAACAGCAACATATCGCAGGCGATCTCTGCGCCGACGAATGTTTAACAAATATATATTACACCGCGTTCGCCGTCACTTCGGTTGGCGTTCACTCCTACAAGTACCAAATAAAGCCAACCGCGCCAACTATAAACAATAACTAACTATACATGAAAATAAAACTATGTGTGACCGAGAGTGACCGTCGTCGGCGCAGAGACGCATAACATACGTAAAACATTGTTACCTACTCAATAAATTACATAAATAATCTGAATCAAAACAAATTCTTAGGCTTCCGAAGAACATTATTGTAGTACCATAGGGAGGCCTCGTTGGATGAAAGCTACAGTCCCTTTTCAAGACTTTATTTGAAATATTCTATGGGGACAGTTGCAATAAGACTCAGATTTCATTAAACGGGGCCCATGTCTATACACCACTAAACTTTTAAGTGTACAGAATATAAATATTTACAAATCAAAATCTAGAAGGCAGAAAAGCCGCGGGTGATATGAACGCGCTAATCAGGTATACTGCCCCTTTGTACCAACAGGGATATGTTTATTATTACAATATATTGTGACAGAACTGATACTTTACGCATAACACAATCTCTGTTCTTTTAAAATGCAAATACATTATTATATTCAAAAAAGTTTAAGCGCAATACAAAATTTAATCGAGGGTAGACATATTATTCAAGTGTTCTTTGGCTGTTGCACGAAATCAATAGACATTCCCCTCTTCGACCCATTGATATTGACATTTTTTGGATGTAATACAAAGCTCGAACTCCACAAGCGTACATCAGCATATTTTCAAATACTGGAAAAATATTGTTTTTTTTTTAAATAGCATTGCGATTCGAGCCTTGCACATCTTCAACCTTATCGAACAAAAACGAAATAAACTAAATCCAATCCACTAACGTTTCGTCGAAATAAACATAAGACATTATGAATATGTATATAATAATACGACGAATACTTCCTACCGATGACGCAGCGAATACACGAATGGTCCAATTTTGGCACAAGTCCGTCCCACGCACGTGGAAAATAATACATAAAAACTAGATTCGTGTGCAATCGCAGTGAACACGCAGAAGGGGAAATAAAAACAACACTGAGCCACGTCGACACGATAAAATTTAACAGAAATAAACAATTGTTTACATAATAGTACTTTGTCTCTATAGATTTAGCCGCGATACTTATATCGCGGTTTGTCTTTTATCGATAGTTACTGTCAAATTTTATCCATCGAAAATCCATGGTCACAGTGCAGGTATAAAATATTTGCAAAAAAAATATTATATCAGTCATCTATAACGTCTAAACGAAGCCGTTGCCATTCTATAATGCCGCTATATTTTAGATACATGTTGATATTTTGCAGTACTTTGGTTAACAAATTCAATCTGGCGTGGCAATTTTCTCGTCTACTTATCATAAACAAATCTTGGGGACTGGAGTCGAGATGCGCCGTCAACAATCAATAGAATTATGTCATTATCACGAGAGCTAACGCCCCGAGATTATTCGCCACTTGGTAATAATTAATTACTTTTTCGAACCGTACAGCAATGAATAGTTAACGTTCATAATGAGAGTCCCGTCTAAATTAAAATCGTACTTTTCCGTGGCTTTGGCAACAGCTTCAACTTCGAAACATAAAGCTAGCAAATTTCGTTGTATTAAAATCTGCTTGTCCACTGTGGCACCAGCCTAGTGACATGGTTGCAACGATATTATCGGCTCGACATAAGGTATGTTAATCGAAACACATATACTGCATACATCAAGCGATTTCGGATGTCCAGTGAAATAGAACTGTTTCTATTACACACGGCTGAATGTTTTTTTTTTCAATATCAGTATTATATTTCAAACAATACTGTAATTTTTTTCTAAACAAATAATATACTATTATTTGTAACTCAAAACAAGTTCTACACTATCACACATGATACATAAAACTTGCGTATTACTGCTTGGAAGCAGAATATCTTACTAGACTCACCTATAGATAGCTCTGTAGCCGTAACACAAACAATTTGCGAACAAGTACAATTTGATTAATTTAATACCGACTTCCATTCTATTACTTTAGTAAAAATTAGTTATTGGAGTGTAACTCAAAAACTACTGGACCGAATTTGAAAACATTACATGGGACCACACGGGAAGTACCAGCTTTCAAACTGAAAAGAATTTTGGAAATCGGTTCACCCAGTCGAAAGTTATGAGGTAACAACGCTTTGATTCTACATTTATTATGCGAACTGCTAGTCTGTGGAATTCGCTGCCGGAATGGGTGTTCTCCGAAGGTTACAATCTGGGTGTCTTCAAATCACGAGTGAATCGGTTCCTTCTAGGCAAGCGTGCTCCAACGTAGACCGCATCATCGCTTAACATCAGGCGTGATGGTAGTCAAACGCAAACCTATTAACTTAAAAAAAAAAACATAAAATAATAAAAATTACAGTCGAATTGAGTACCTCCTCCTTTTTGAAAGTCGGTAGAAAAGTATTCGTATCAAAAGGGTCACCACCGGCGCTATTATATATCTCAGTTGGTAACAAATGTAACGCTTCGGCTTACTATGAGTTATCTGTGTCACAGTTGCACTAGATAAATGACAGTTTGTACTGTTTCTCGTGAACGACACGTTACACTTACGCAATTATTCGTGCTAGGCCCACTGCCTATTGCAAAATGCGTTTCGATCGACATTCCTTTTACGTACTCCCTATACATATTAAAAATAACTAACTAACCGAATGGTCGTCCATCTACGGCCATTCACCTCCCTGTCGCGCGTCTCTACAAAACAATACAATACATAACAAAAGTAATTATACATATTTATTGGATTGTGTATATAATATATAAATTAATCACAACTGGATAACTTCTACGCAACAGTAGCGATTTACAATTAAATTCTTTGGTAATTTTCTTGTGAGCAACGACGAATGATCACTGTGAATATGATGATGATGATTGTTTTGCCTCAAAAGCGACACTTTGTATGAAAATACTGCGGTTTGGACCGTACTGCTTGCGTGGTAGTCGGAGACAATACCTATTTCTATACCAAAGTATTTCTAGAAGAAATAACTCCAAAGTTACTATAGCTTGAGTGAGTTGCCATTTCGATTTGAATGAAATACTCACTCGACGTCAGAAAAGGTATAAATTTCTTGATATTTTTCTCGTAATTTGGCGTAAGTTGAACAGAGCGCGTCATGCCAATGGAATGTTCCCGGCTGAGCCCAACATATAGCTTTCCTCATAAGCGTATTTTTAAAATGGGCGGTTTACACTTAGCATAAGCCCAGTAGTTACACAACGACCGTCACACATTGACATAAGGCTGCTTTTGCTTTGTAAAAGACAATCAAGCGTTTTCTTGGCCATTGTTTGCGTTATACGACCAAATGAAGAGGAACCTTGTCTGATCTGTCACAGTTACTTTTTATTAGCCTCAATATGGTCAAAACACGCCAGCTTAACTAACTAAACTTACGCCGCATTGTTAAAAAACGTGGAGCAAGATAATCCCGAGTCTAAGCAAATTTTATATATGAAATTTCCATAAACCATGGTTTAAACTAGGAACTATCTTGATCCACGTTTTATATAAGGCGGATATTGTGTGAAAACCGACCGTCAATCAAGAGTAGGTACGACACATTTGTACTTACACACAGACATCTAAACACGAGTAAATATGTTTATAAACGACCTACATTCCCCGTTTTCGTTGTCTTGACAGGACAGTTTACGTTACTTTACGTCTACGGGGCGACACAGAGATTAAAATCGTCTGCACTTAACTTTTTGATCACGGATTAGACAATATCTTGAACGAAGCGCTTTTAATTAGTCATAGTAACCGTTATTTTAATCTGTGTTGTTGTTTTATCAAAAAGTTTAGCGTAGACTTTAATAACAAATTATAGGATATACATCTATACAGTCTGATATAACGGCAAGGGGCAATCAATACATCGCACGCTATCTATATGTGTTTATATCGAGAATATTGCAATAATCACTTTTTAGTTTACAACTAGAATGCATTATGTGGCAATAGGCTACAACGGGTTCGATGTGTTCGAATTGTCGAGATAATTACTGTAAATACTACGTAAAAAATGATTTCAAACATCACTGCGTTCAACATCTGAAGGTGTCTACAAACCGAAAACGTATCACATTTTTTTGCGACAATCTTACAACAGATTGTCTTACGAAACAAATGATTTCGAAATTGAACTCTAGCTCAGAACAGCAGCGTCAAAGATATGTTCCAATTTCTTTGAGCACGGCTGTAATGTATCTCTGCTGGGCTATTATGTATCTCAGTTGCTAACAAATGTTGATTGAAATCGAAAAAAATGGCCGCTCTGTCACTTTTGTCAGCTCCTGTCATCAACTTACTAACATTTTTGCTCACTGAGTTGCCAAAAACTGACATAGGGCCGCTAGTTTTAAAGATTTCAATCAACATTTGTTAGCAACAGAGTTACATAATAGCCCTGCTGGGCAGTAATCGAAGGACAACGCCCTACCATAGGGATGATATACAAGTGATACGAAACAAGCTATGTTTTCTCTCGTTGTAGTAGCGTGGTTGAGGGACATATGAATACAAGTTTTAAGAACTACATCGGCCCTATATACATACCGATGTATTTTCTCGGAGCGTGTATTCGTTAGGAGACAGTGATAAGGTTCCCGCAAGCCACGATCACAAAATTTATCACACGCGGGATATAACATACGCAACAATACAATTACACGTCGATATCGAGATTTCGCTCCGTTTGTCCGTTGAGCAGAGCAGAGCAGCGGCAAAATGTGATTTAATGTTGTGTAAATAAAGTTAAATTTACACTGAACTCGCCATATTACGTTCCTTTGGCACTTCGGACGCAACATAAAATATAAAACACTTATCCGTAATATGATAGCCTCGTAATCAAAATCTGACGAGTTTACTCGATTTAATTATACATACGTCATTTCGAAACGAACAGTATGATTTTTGATTAATATAATTGTATATACCAAAATAATAAAATCTAGCTGCAATTGCATTAAGGTTCGCGTTAGGAATCATAAAAAAGCTCGCTACATTCATCATCTGCTTGGCAAATATTGCAAGCCTCATGATAGCTAGTCGATGCTCTGCTCTACATCACAAGCTTTGTTCCTTATAGCCAGCCTACGGCGTAGTCAGTCTACGTCGAAAATACCTACGCCGTAGTCAGTCCACGTGGAAGATGACCTACGCCGTAGTAAGCAAATCCCGTAGATGGCATACGTCGTAGCTGGCTTTCGCCTACGTTGGGCCTACGCTCCCGAGAATCCGTAGACCTCAAGAACACGAATCTCGAAGTCCCCACTTGGACATAGCGGCGGGTTATTGAAGGTAGAGCACCGGTCAGTCTTGCCGAACCTTATGTTCTCGTCCATCCATATGGCTTGCCCTTCTCTGGAAATAGAAACAACAATACAACATATGAATATAAAGAATTATGAATGTCTAAAGGATAATATATTAATATAAAAAAAAAATATACAAAAAGGAACATTTAGAAGCAAAGTTACAAGCATAGTTTAAACCCAAACAACAGTTTGTTAAATTTGGTTCGTTCATTTATTCAGCATATCACATGTGTAATTATAAACTTGAATAAAACCCTGACAAACTAAATGTATCCGAACATAATTAATGAAAACAAGCTGCACCCCACAGTTTCGCCTGCTTGGTGATGGATGATATCCATGAAAAGTTTCTTGTGTGTTATTCTAGCGTCTCATATATCTATAAACCAAATTTAATCCACATCCGGTGAGCCGTTCTGGTGAGATTGAGTAACAAACCTCCATTCATACAAACATTCGTATTATAATATTAGTAAGGTTTGTAACAGAATAGAACGAGAGACTTGTTTCATAGTTCTGGCCTATATCTATCTCACTCTCGCATACGCATTCAAACGCGCACAAAATCACACGCGTACTCGTACGTACAGTTCTACTACTACGAAGGTTACGTGATCTCGACATATATTTTGAACGAAAGAGACCGCAATACAGGGCCACCTAAGGTGTGAGTGAGATAACCCTTCCGTCCACTTGGATCCACAGCTCGGCTCCACATGTGGATTCGCGCCTACTATTATCTTCTCTTTAATCCACAGGTGGATCCGTGGATACTTCTTTTTCCTCTAAAATACACAGGTGATTCTGTGAATACTTATTTTTCCTCTTAAATCCACAGGTGGATCCGTGGTAACTACTTTTTCCTCTTAAATCCACAGATGGATCTGTGAATATATTGATCCCTTTTCAATTTACCTACATATGCTTCCTATTCCGTTTTGTTACCTTTTTTAAAATAATAAATAATTAATTAAATCTGTTGTTTAAATAATATGAACCTATATTTTTATACTACTGCTACAAAATTACCCATCTCAAATGAAAATCCCGTCATTGTCATGCGTGTACACTGGTTAATAGTAAAAAAAATGTTTTGCAGCAAGGGATATTCAAAATAATATTTCAGAGAAAAAGAAGAATGGTCCTGAAATGGCCTTGATAGCGGATTATGGATTCATGTCGCATAGGAAAATATTATTGTTTTTGGATCCCCTCAATGGTGGATTCAAGAGGAGATAAAGGTATCCGCGTGTCTGTGGATCCAAGTGGACGGAGGCGAGAAAACAATTGGTTAGGTTGCTTGGTTGTATTTATTAACTTGTATTATATGGAATCTGGTTTTGCAGGTGATAGATATGTAGAACAATAACCACAACAATCACATAGCGTAAAACAACAAGTACAATTTGAAACCGACTTCCAATCTATTCAGATGTTGGAGTGTAACTCAATCGAATTTGAAGAAATTTAAATGGGACCACACGAGAAGCACCAGCTTACAAACAAAAAAATTGAGGATCAGTGCACGAAAGTTTATGAGGTAACAAACATAAAAACATACAGTCGACTTGAGTACCTCCTCCTTTTTGGAAGTCGGTAGAAAACTATTACAAAAGTGATTGTGACTAATGTATAAAAATCTGTACATGGTTCTATATCCAGGCTATTTGGATTGTTTTATAAAAAGAATAGTTAAGAGTGCTATTACTATAGTTTTCGCAAATCTAGATTACTTTAGTAAAGCTTGGTATCTCTACCAAAGAAGGTAGGCAGAGCGAAGATGTGTCGTAAACAGTCAACTTACATACCTACATATGAAAAATAACAAAATAGTATCTGTTGGTATTGGCGTTAATCTATTCTTCTCCCTCATATCCACGCTTAGTGGATATCCGGCCTAATTGCAGTTTTTGGAGTTTAGTAAAACTGGGCAAACCAAAAACACAAACTAAATATTTAATAACCCAACTACAGAAACAATTAGCCCACACATTAAAACGCCATTTTGATTTTTAAGCATTGTA
Source organism: Selenia dentaria (assembly GCA_917880725.1). Classification (NCBI taxonomy): domain Eukaryota; kingdom Metazoa; phylum Arthropoda; class Insecta; order Lepidoptera; family Geometridae; genus Selenia; species Selenia dentaria. Next base: position 5,855,347 of record OU862882.1, on the reverse strand, counting down.
TGTCCAGCCAGTAATACCCACTCACGCCATCAAGATGAATGTTCATGTCATTTATCAAAATCAGTCGAGCCGTTGAGTAGTTACGAGCAGACATAGGAACGGACATACACACATACATGTCAAACACATAAATATAACGCCCTTTTTAGACTTCCCCGCAATCGGGTAAAAAGAAGTTTAAAGCCTTAAGAAACTAGTTATTACTGCAGTTTTCGTGGGCCTAGTTACGATATAAGTTCGATACTTTTCGTTCCGAAACGAGTTTAATTTTACGTAAGCTTACAAACGATATACGAGTAGGTACTGCACTTATCATCAATCACTTAATTAATTAATTAATTAATATAAGGTCAATCACGACATTTTCAGTACAAATTCGGTTCTGGTGCGCCACAAACATGAAGCAAGGCGTGAATTTATCATGACATTAATTACTTTGATAATCATCAATTCGTTTCAAAGTGAAATGTTGTGTACACGAAAGCGATATTTATATTCGTTAATTAGCAACACAAACGACTCAAAGATAAAGACAGTGTTCTCAGCAAAGACAAAGACAAATAAACAATGATTTAATGACACATTTGATTATTGTCACTTTATAATCATCAAGAGGAATGATTGCGAAATGAACATTTTTAATTATTGTCACTTTGATAATCATCAAGCAGAATGATTGAGAAATGAATGTTTTATTTATTGACACTTTGATAATTATCAAGTCGAATGATTGCGAAAGTAAAACACGCACACAGAACCTACCCTCCACCAATCGTAATCATAGTATTATCGGCCGCCATGAAGAGCGAGTTGGCGTGCGGCGTCCGAGCCTCCGCCTCGCCTTCCTTCACCTCCTTATCCTCCAAACATCCGACCCACGGGTACTTGGCTCTTTGCGGATGGAGACTAGAAGAGAGAAAACTAGATAATATAGTTGGTGTTTGTGACTGACCCGCCTCCGATGGTGATCATTCTGGAGTCTGCCGCCATGAAGAGCTCGGATCCGTGAGCGACTCTCTCCTCGGGCTTGTCCCCTCCCCCGACCCCCGCCGTGGCACACCCCACCCAAGGATATTTCGCGCGTTCCGGGTAAAGGCTGCAAGGTTCAATGCCATGCGTGTTACGGTTAACGTGATGGTGTATATTACAACGACTGTGCTGGTGATGTGACTAATTAAAGCAATACGGTATTTGATTGGTATAACTAGTATAACTATAAGGTATAAGTTAGTTTATTTTTTACAAAAAATGTAAACCGTCTTCCATTCTATAATATCTGATGTTGATGATACTAAAAACAAACAACTACTGAAGCAAAAACAATTTGGAAAAAGTATTCGCATCGCGTCACGCCTCTGCGTACAAACTATGAATTGTAGTGTCACAATTGCTCTAGATAAATAACAGTCTGTAACTGTTTCACACACGTACGCAGTTATTCGTGCTTGGCCCACTGAACGCATCTTGATCACATTTAGTTGCGAAACGTAATACATGAGAAGCTACAGCTTTCCAATAAAAAACATAATCATAAGTTTTGAGATTATTACCTCAAAACACTTAAAAATAAAAACCTCCTTTTTTGGAAGACGGTTGAAAACCATGATATTATATTAAGTATTGTTTATGTTTCTTTTGTCCCAGGCTTTTGTAATGTAATATGATAGTAGCCAATATCAGCTCAAACATAATTATGTACCAAGCTGTAAAAGTTGTTTTTCGGATGATACTTATTTTGTATACAGTCCAATCAAATACCCTATCGTAATGTAATGAGTGTTTCTTACAGAAATAAAGAGAGTTTCGTCTTCATTGCTATAATACAGGTTTATCTGCTTAGTTAAATAGGATGAGAAACGTGCTTAGTACTGTTTGCACAAAAAATATGATTTGTATTCGATTGTTAACTTTTCTCGATGGTTTATTATGAATAGGATGTTTTGCCTCACACTAACACATTGGTTTACTTACAACGTATATGAGGTAGTTAAAAAATCATCATATCTTTGTATTTTATTGTTATCTTGGCAGGTTAATGAAAAGGTATGGTTATATATAAATGAATTCGTAAACTGAATTAAAAGTATTACATTCCTAGACAGGTATGGTATTCTAGGTGTTATTGCACATGCAATTAATAAAAATATACAAAATAATAATAAAAATAAAATAAATTAAAATCAAACAGTGAAACACTTGAATGTAGTTGCCGTATTATCTAATAAAAGTACACTTACTGTATATTAACAAACAAAATTAAATCAATGTTACTTAATGAAAAAAATGTTATTGATAGGGCAACGTATATTTTTAAAGACACAGATATAAATTAATTCAAAACTTGAAATATAACGCTAACTAACCGATACTTCAGAGACAAATTTACAAGTGATCTTCGTTAATATTTTCAATTAAAAATAGCACGATTAAAACAGAGCAATACAATAACGTTACAGAATAAAATATATTATTACCTGAATAGGAACGTCTCTCCCGTGCCGAAGTACGCCTGCCGGTTGCCGCGCTCGTCCTTCTGGTTGCGTTCGAACCAACGCGTCGAACAATACGCACCAAAAACCTGCAAATCATTATTATACGGTTACATCAGGTGGAAATATATGTGTATTAGGAACAAGTTGGACAATATGCGTGGGCTAAAGTTAGTCCACAGTTTAAACCATTGTTTAAGGCAGTGTTTTTCAATCTTATTGATTTCGCGACCCCCTTACGGGTTGAAAAATTCCGGCGACCCCTTGACAGACAAGCAAATATTTTTTTAATTTAAAAGACGATAATGATTTTCTTTATTTTGATACCTTTACTTAATACTTATTCTGCAAGAAGCCTCGAGACGTTCGCAAATAAGTAATAGATCCACGATTTGATACATTTTTTAAAATTAAATAAGCCTACCTTTTTCACTAAAACTGTGTTTTATTGTAGTCTAGTCTACCTTGCATTTTCTTTCTGCCGGTGGCGGCGACCCCCTGACTAAGGTTTCGCGACCCACAGATTGAAAAACACTTTTTTTTCTTTGTCCACTTCCCTTCCGCCGCGAGGGTGACGGAAAGGGGTATGTGGGGCTCAGACCCACTAAAACCTCCCCCGTGAGCAGTCCTCCGCCAAGGTGGGGCGAGACAGGGTCCCGCTGGCATTCACAATCTCGCCCCAGCGGTAGGCTCGGATTGATCTTAACCGGGCCTCAACGCCTGTGAAGGGATGATCTTGCTCACCAAGGTCATCCCCTAGACGTGTAGGGCCGTGTAAGCCGGCGAAGAGAGATTGAAAAACACTGGTTTAACCCTTCATGTACCGTACTCAAAGGATTCCTTAATCCTTTGAGTACCATTTTTAAATTTCATATGCAAAATTTTGTTAGACTGTAAAGGGCACTGTTTCAAGTGAAATTACTGGCGAAAGAGATTCCATAACTAACGTCTAAGGATGATACGAGTAAACACAGTGCAGTGCTACGCCAAATTACTGCTTAAAAAAGCGGCTCATGACAAATTTTCTAATCATATAAAAAGTTTTTAAGTAAGAGTTGTGTCGATTTATTTAAAACTACAAGGTTCAGTAGTGTAATCGTAATTGATAACCTAACAATAAAACAAACACACTTGCGAGTCTGTCCAGCACAAAAATAACGTCAATGCAAAAATCACATATTTAACGCCTAAGGAAACACACAAAGACTAAGTAACTAAGTTATGATCCATCAAAGTGCAGGACGACAACCGACACGGCAAAGTAATCACTGAAATACCTACGGCATACTGTGCAACAATTGTCGGGTCGGCAGAAGCGCAGTCCAGTCTAGGGACATACCGAGGTATCCGGTAAGCGTTGTGTAAACGCCATCAGTCAGGCAGATGTTTCTGATACTCACCTCGTTGTTACAAGTTTTGATCATCAGTAAAGTCGGTTCGTGATGTTCTACTCGTACGTAGAAAGTCGTCAGCGAACACCCGTGTTCCTCCGTAGTGTACAACAGTACCGGCTGGTACATCGTGATCCGCACCGGCAGCCACGACCATAGAGTAAACAACTGGAACCGTACGGGTTATGTTTTATTTGAGAACTGTTTTCTAATAGTCCGTCAAATTAGTTAGTGATAACAGTTGCGGTTAATTTATTAACGTGGATTGTCTCAATGCGCAAATAATGGTAGAATTTAGTTTTTAGATTTCGGGATAACATAAGACATGATAGTGATAGCAGCAGCGGGTGGACGTCTTGTGATCCTACCGCCTGCGCCAATTGTTCACACATTTAAGAGCTAATTTGTACCCTGAGGTATGTAGGGGGAAATAGAGTTTAACATTATCGTAAGCTTACTCTTCGCAAATTCGATAGTAAGATATGTTAAAGCGAAAAATAAACGATTGGTACAGGTACACTATATTTTGGAACTTTCGAAAAAGTATTGAATTTGACGCTCAGACAAAGAAAATTAGGATTGTGACCGTTTGAGACTATGTCCAGAGGATGATAAATTGGCAGCAACTTTAAGCCTGTAGTATGCGAGCGGAAATGAAGAGCGAAACAACTAAGAAATATGAAACTCTTCTTAAAGTTCTCTTCCCGTGTCGCATATTTAGGGCGGATCGCCAACTAATTAGCGGGACTATAGTTGGAAATGATTCACTAAGATGGTAGTAGACAAATAAAAACTGATGTATTGAGTTTAATATTTTATGTGCGAAATAATTGGAAGAATACTATGTTAAATTATTTTTTGTACTACTATGAACGCCTAAGTAAACATTACTTTTTTAGCTGAAGTATTATACAAAATCATAGATATGACTCATAAGATAAAGAAATTGATGATAATTTGTACATGGATACAACATTGGACTACATCTATAAATATACGGCCATACCACAAAAAGTATTTTATAACAGGATTTTGTACTACCACTACGTCTTTGTGGTAGGGCCAATACATATGAAACTCTCAGCAGAACGACACATATTAGTGGTGTACATTTTAGTAGACATCTACAAGTGGCAAGTGCATATAATGTGCACACCTATACATACTTACTTGTACTTATATACATGTATATTTCGAGTGACACTCCAACTGTCGGGAGGCGATAATAGGTGAAAATATTGTATCAGAATCCGAAATAAAACTTTTTTGGCACATAAGGAAACAAATGTTTGAAATTTAACTCATATGTTAAAATCAACGCTAGCTATATATAATGGTGTATATATATATCTACAGCTGGATATACCTTATATCCAATAGAGACATCTGAATGCATTAAAATGTAAATTGTTACAACTCCCCGCATCGCCTCGTGACATTGGCGGTCACAGTTCTACAGCTAAGAATAATCGCGGACGAATACATTGCATGCAACATTAACGACAGTCTCTAAACACAGCACATTTACTTCTAGCTGTACTTGAGTGGGAGCCAAATTCAAAACGATAAGACCACAGTGTAGTAACTTCAGTGGGACTCTTCCAGAACATTTCGTAAGCTAAGAACCACATTTGCATCAGTAAATAAGCAGTTGAAGACCTTATTTATCTAGTGACATGCGCCATTGCGGCATTGGGACGAGATTTGGTCTCAATGGTTAGCCGTAGTTTGGATCATAGTCATGGGCATCAAAATTCAGTGTTTATTGGTGACATGGATCGTACCAAGCGCGGTGGACTTCTACTACTATTTTAAACTATTCTACTCATTCTATTATTATATTGCAGAAATGCTTGACGGGAACCATATCGCGAGCTTTCACGAATTCACGAAATATTCAGACAATGGTAGCGATTCACTTGTTTAAAAAAACACTAAACTACCGAACTACAATTGAATTATGATAGTTGTTATTCTGATAACACAAAAATCCAAATTTGTGTAGTACTTAGTATGACATTTCTGAAAATAGTATTTTCGCGTTAGTTTAGCGAGCACCAGCGAGTTAAAATCGACCGATCTGTTTAAAATATACGCACAAGTGAAGAGAAATATCAAATTTTAGTGCTGGGAAGTGTTATACTCATTTGGAATTTATCCATAACAGAATAAGAACTGTTATAATTTAGAGATTTTGATATTAGTGAATGCTTACAGAATCGACAGATATCTTTATTTCCAAAGTATTCTAGAATACTCTAGCTAGAAAATACAAATCGAACAGCATAAGCCAAACTAGTCTATTTTCAAAGTACGTACGGGCGCACAGTTCACATGCAAAATGAACTAATGAATTACAGCAAATAAGAGTGCTCGTCTTTGTGATACATAACGTACGTCAAGCGAAAGAGAAACTGGGACTACTGCAAATTTACTGTGACTATTATGACAACAGCATCAATCGTATGCGGCCAATCGCTGACCCATAAAGTGGCTAATTATAATTACAGAGAATTACAACATAAACAATTTGAAATGCAAGCTGTGCGTACTACATTGAGATTCGGAAAAATACAGGGAAGATAATTCGGTATGTAAAGTTTTTTTTTTGGTATTTTTTTTATATTTTTATTTCGTAGATTAGGTCATTATAAGAAACTAATTTCAATATTTTTGTTTTATATTCAGTAGTTATTTTATAATATCTTTTTGAAAATTTGAATCCTATGACGTCACTTTTTTGCACAAATATGTAGTTGCGTTGAGGAGCCAAGAAAAGCACGCGAGTAAAAAAAAAGAAACTAGAATTTACTTTGACACTTGACAGTGACACCTACTAATTCGTAAGTCTCTATTCAATCAAAACAAAAGTCCGCTCGTGTTGTTAGATAAAGTTTTACTTCAATAGTCACACAGATAATAAAATGCAAAAAAGTGACGTCATTTAGAGGTCAATGAAAGTCGAATTATTTCATCGTTTTTTGTTAAAATAAATGGCATCTTATCGTTTTAAAAGGTCAGAGTAGAAAAATAAGGGTTTGTAACATAAAATCTCGAAATGGTTTCGGAATTGGCATAGGTTAATTTTTTTTAGCAAACCGAATTATGTAACTAACTATTTACACAATATTTTCTACTCTCCTTAGGTTCGCGGGGGTTTCTTTAGTGAAGGAGCCTTTAAACTATATTTATATAACTATGAAGGTGAAGTGGGTCGTAGAGTACTTCTATACGACATTACTGTCATCTCGTCTGAAACTGAAAACTGTCTGGTTCTATCTAAAAGGCTGAAAGTTTTGGATCCACTTCCACTCCAGCCAAATCAAATTAGCAACGAGACGACATACGACGAAACATTAGGTGCAGAAAGAGTTGTGTAGCTGTGTTTCTGTATATTTACTCGGCAATAGATACAAAGATAATTACATGCACTACACAAAACAACGTTACTCTGATTAATCAAGTGCCACCACGACATCTATCCCCTCGGTACAGCACTGCCCTCATAGACAAGAATGCCGTAACTACATACGTTTGTTATGATAACAAACGCAGCAGATACGACGTTTTGTTTAGGAAGGGAGCATAGATAAACAGTATGGAGAAAGTGTTCTTGAAATTCTACTGGCGAAATAGAAGGACGTAAGCTGGAAGCTGGGATGGTAAACGTAGTGGTGAATGGTGTCATTTATATTATACAAATTGAGCTTTTTATATCATATTTTGATGTTTATGTCAGTATGTTTACCCTAATCAATAAGGTTGTGTAAACATATTTAGAAAATGCTTACGGTCAAGGCACACTGACGCGATTAGAAAGACGCTGATCTTTTGACTCTTACGGCCGTTTTCAATATTCTATCTATTCACAGTTTTACTACGGATAGAAATTTGACATAACGTCCATACTAATAGTGTCAAATATCTATCTCTAGTAAGGTGAACCGACGATAGGTTATTGGAAACGGCCGTTAAACTAATTGAATTCTATCTCCATTAACTACCGGGAAAAAGGTGAAGAGTTAAGGAAAAAAATGCGCACGCACACGCGTCCGGTTCGGCCATGAAATTGGGCACAAACTTGTGCATGTACAGTTATATATTAAAAATAAACACAAGATAGAATTCCCTCGCACAATGCTCCATACTGTTCGCTTTGTACACAGTTTAGTGCTACAAGTAGGTGGTACGAGTATGCTATGGTCCAGTCAAACCTTCTGCCTGAGGTCGGATGAGTGCTGATGCTGGTCCCTGAACACCGCGTTAGGGAATGGGAACCACAGTGCCAAGTGGGACGAGCGCGGGCTCTGCGGAAGGGCTCCTTAGTTTTCATACTTGCCTCACCCTAACCACTAACTTTGATGGCTCAGCGAGAAATCTGATTCTATGTTCCCGTTATACAACTAGTATAGTTCTTTATATTTTTACATCTTAGAGTGCAAGCGGACCTAAACCGACATGCTCGATGCGGTTGTTACAAACATGGATTATGCGTATTAAGTTATACTCGTATATAATTGTTATAGCGTATGATGAAACGAAGCTGTTACGTTCGTCTATTTATTAAGATTGAATGAAAAACTGCGTAATACTGACATATAAATTAAGTGGTCATTTAATATATGGTAAACTTAAAACGGGTAATATGGGAGAGGCATATGCTCAGATGGGGGAGGCATATGTTCAGCAGTGGACGTCCTACGGCTGAGATGATGGTGATGATGATAAGTAAAACAATTATTTCGGAACTGTATTTGGCATTATTTATTTATCGGACCAAAATTGCATTCAAATTTGAGGTGCATTATTGTTGTATATACTCAAGTATCATGGCAATAAAATACCATGATACAGCCCGCGGCACGTAACTCTAGCGCTGACCGTTATTGCGCAGAAGTCAAAAATTGGGTCTCACAGGGAGGCTAGAGGGACGAAGGACTCTTGTCTCTCTCTGTCACATCGAAGACGAGGGACTCTTGTCTCTCTCTGTCACATGTGCGCGACTGTACCCATGCGCAGCTATCCCCTCCAAATTTTGCTCAGCGCTAGAGTTACGTATACTCAGAAAGTTGTTTTTGAACAATATTTGAATCTTGTTATAAAAACTAACGTGGTTTTCACTCATTATTATTTAAAAATACGGGATTACTCACGTAATATTTATCGGATAGGTCCGACTATAGTTTCGACCACATTCGGTTGCCTTTTTCAAGGAGTGTTCGGGACGCCCGAACCGATGACGTCTCGCTTAGCACTGAATATTTGCCTTTGAATCCATTTATGCCACTCTTGGGCTTTAAAACCGTATCCCGTTAAATATGTAGGGACTTATTTTGTATACTCAAAAAGTTTTGTCCGCTTAGCAATCTGCACACACATCGCGAACTATTAAAACCCTTTCAATCTAATATCAGGGCCGGCAATATTCATACTGAGTCAAGATAGTACTAGTAGATAATAGACTTTGGTGTAAGACGATTAATATATTACACAAAAGTTACTGAAAGTCATTGGAGTTTCGTAGAATACTTGAGTTATTCGGGACGGAACTATTTTATCTTTTCAATCGTAACTGAGCCATCCAAATCAGTGAGATATTTGTGAATCCCTATTTTAATTAGCTATATAGCGCATCTTATCTAGCTCTTAGATCTATTTTTGTTCAAAGCAAAATTCTACAACATATAGAGGAGCTATGAAAAATGACGTAAATGTACCCAGCAAAGTATGCCACGCAACGTTTGCTCTCCAAATACTACATAACAGCAAAAGTATAATATTTGCATTTTGCTAGGTACGCGCTTAGGCTATAACATTACAATAACGAGTAACATCGAACATCCAACAGTCATATATAAAACAACCGCCATGCACTCTAGCTTGTACTTACCAATCGCAAATGAAAATTCGAAGCGAATGTAATATCGATTAGAAAAATGTATATAATAATAAAACACCTAAGTGACAAGCGGTGCATCTAAACATCGATATAAACGGTCGCAGGCGGACCGGCGACACAAGTTACCGGGCTTACTTCGCTCTGGTCTAGTATCTGCGACTTGAGTGATTGGATGGGGTATACGCCCATCGATAGGGCGCGCGGGCCCGGCGAATGTGACCCCTAACAGGAAAATCGATACACGGTTAGCACTCACACAAAACGATCGATAACATGCTACCACATCACTAAATCTTCACAAAATGTTAATCATCAAGCTATATTCATTGAACACAACTTAATACATTTCTTTATATATATAGCTTTCCAATTTCAAAACTCACACGCATGCCTCCAAAAAAAAGGTCGATACAATATTATTTCATATAGAATGTATCTTACAGAGAGATAGTACACTCAAAACATTACAATAAAACATGAACCTGAAACATTCAAAGCTAATGAAATGGTCGATCCGTTTCTTCTTTCTTTGAACATGAATGTAAAATAGGAAATGGTCAACATCGATAGACAACATAGTAATCATTCACTGTCGCTACACGGACGTAAACATAACAAAACTAGTGGGATATCAGAAACGGAAAGGAGAAAAAGAATAGATGTATCTTACAACGAAACAAATACTGTGGTAGTGGAAACACTCGTATCGAATCAAATTTGAGCCGATATGGAGTGAAGTTAGTCGTGTTAGGATCGCAATCGGATGATTCAATGAGAAATATAAGCCAAAGCCACGCCTAATTTCGGGTACAATACCATCTGTTTGCACGTTTCCTCAGACATTCTCTGCAAACCAAGTAAAATATTCCGATGTACATATACTATTTTATAATTCGGACAATACTAAAGGAACTTTCCAAATTTTACTAACATCAAATCCACATTTCCTTATTTGTTTAACATTTATTATATAGGGTGTAAATATTATTTATGACAGTAAAAGCAATTACTAGAACAGTTTGTAGCTATGAAAAAACGTTGCTTGCAGACCTTTTCTTAATTTCAGATTTTCGATATTTGTAATTTATGGATTCTTTATCGCGGTAACATTTCTCACGACTAATTAAAACACTATGAATCCAGGGAACCGGCAGTTCCGGAAGCTCCACTTTGGATCAAGCTTATTTGCTCAGCGTTTTCTCGTAACTAACGGTTATAGTAGCTCCCCCTACTGTTCCATCATAAATAACCACCCTATATAAAAAAAAACCAGTTGTATAACCCTTAGTTCCTAAACATAGATCCGAATTATATTGGACTGTGTTCGTGCAAGTGTAGTTAAGTAAGTCAAAATTCATCGTGGCAGTTAGGTAGAAGCCATCTGTAAGCTCATACATAAATAAAATATTATTCATACAATACACTACTCTCACATCTTTCATCAATATAATTGAATAAAGGCTTTCTGGCTTTTCCAATTGCTGTAAAACAAATCTTTGCCATATGGAAAAAGTTATTGATAAATACTTAAATATCACAAAACAGACATACAATTACATATAAAATAGAATACTTTTCATATGGACACACAGAAATCATCATAGACTAGAGTATCATAAAGCGCAGAAGGTTACCTCTCGAATGGTAAGCGTGTGAGACATCATTTGTATGTTGACTTGTGACTGACTCGTGGGCAGATTGTCCGAGGACCGCGACCGTACCAGTCGGGATCCCGTGATCACTTGCTTCGATTTAAGTGTCATCTCTGTTTTAATAAATACTCTGGATATGTATTGTGAGCTGTGGAAGACGTAAACAAATAATTATATATATTTTAAAGGTATAATATAATGCAACGATGTAAACACGAATTAGGCGAATTAGTAGAAGAGCTCGTAGTGGGACTTGCCTAATCGTCTTGATTTAACGGTTTAGCAACTAAAGCTAAACTTTATCTTAATTTGATCCGAACTAACTAACTTAAACCGTTAAATCTGGCTTTGGTCACAGCTTGGATAGGTAACCGCCAGTGTTATTTTCAACTAACCACTTCCGTGCTAGGTTACGGTTGATGTCTAAGCGGACAACAGTAGTTGAGTCAAGTCGACGGCAATCGGTATAATAACTCCTGCTGCCCACTGTACTATCCTGGCTTGGCCGGGTGGTGGTATTATTTTGGACTTCACATAATGAAAGGTATCTACGTCGACTTTATATTTGTTCGTTATGTTCTTTAAACATAGAAATAACAATAGTTTTAAATGGACATAAAATGACCTGTAAAAACTAACCCTAACCCTGTTTCTGAAACTGCATGAGTAATCAGTACATGCAAAACACTAATATTTTGCAATTAGAGACAAAAATACACATCCTCGACGAGATTAGAAACCGTGGCTTCCGACAATCCGTATCGAAAGCCGTGACCACTAGGCCACCGCTGTAATATAATCATGTTCTGACACTTCCTTCGAAGCGCAATGTTCCTGGTTCATCCTTGGCCAGGGCAAATATTTGCTTGATGAGCAGAAATCCTTGTTCTATGATTGAAGATGATAGTGATGTGTTAATGTGGCCCTAGAGCAAGTCCCGCGACACAGATAATCTAAGCATGAATTATTTTGATTACCTTAGTGCCCTTATGCTGAAGGCGGTGCGTAGCAGTTTTGTGGGTGATGCGGGCATATTCCGGCAGAACTTGTCGATCGCGTGGTCCACTCCGTTCTTGTTTGCTTCGGCGTACCAATCGGAGCTCTGGTTCGTCGCGTGCTTGTGGAACAGAATCAGGATGGCTAATGCTACCCTGTAGAACACCTGGAACGGTAGATACGTATGTGTGAAAGGATGTTCAGTGTCGCATGTAATGTAGAAAATATCGTCGCTGCTTATTCCCGTTTTGAACAACATTTTAGGAAACAGATGAGAAATCAGGTGATAGTATTATGCTGCTACGTGGCATCTATACGGCTTAGGTGAGCCCTATAATGTTGTTGAAATTTATCACGACAGTCTAACAAGACATAAGCGAAGGTTGGACCCACTACCATCAACTAGTACTCTTTAATTTTAATTAGTGGGCTACCTACACATGTAGGTACACGAATTGGACCATTGTTTATAAAAAATATTTGAGTGCATACTATTTTAATGGTTTCATGGAAGATGCAGTCCAATGCACGTAAAAGATATGAAAACGATGCATGCAGAATTTATAAGTACTAGTCAGTTAAAGTTATTTTCATGTACCGCCTATCAAATTTTGATCAAAACGTTCCCGATGCACGCAGTAGTCACTCACAGTGTTCAGAGGTCTTGCAGTATTGTGCTTGAAGTGACGGGATAAAATAACATAAAATTATACGCGACTTAATCCGTTTCAAGTTGTTTAATTTAAATAATGATCCTAAACCATAATATTTGATGCTCACCTTGATGCCTTCGTGGAAGAAGCAGTCCAAGACGCGTACTAGATGTGGGAAGGGAAGAGCTGCCAGGATCCACCACTGCCAGTCCGCGTAGATCCTCTCAGGGCCGATGGCGCCGGACAGTCGCGACAGATGCTGCGCCGCCGACTTCTGCAAGCAAGGAGACAGTGTACGGAAACTGTACGGGTAATACATGCTGGAATACTTTGATACGATATAATTATATATAGACTAGTTGACCCACCAGCGACTTCGCTCACTTCACCAAGTCTTGGTGCAGCGGCGAATTTCAATTACTTTTTTGTTTATGAAACGATTGACATGAAACAAACACTAAATGTTAAGTCTATAAATCAAATAAACCGTATTTGAGACAAGCGTGCACAAACGCACAGACAAACAGCTAAAAATTCTAACAATATATTTTTTCCATTCTATTTTCGTTTATAAAAAAGTCCCAATATTTTTTTTTTCTCTATATTCCTTGTACAGACAGCGATTCGTTACATTTGTATTATTGTTAGTTATATTGTTTGTTAAGCATAATTTATAATGTATTTGTTTATTTTAGTCTTTGATGAATTTATACCTTTAAAAGTATAATTATTAATTTATCTTATTTATGTTGGGCAATTCCACCGCAGATTATCACCGAATATATAATAGTACTCCAAACATTATAATATCGATGATGCAAGCATATGACATACACATAGCCGTGGGAGCGTTAACACCAAGTATCGAGCACCCACCCTCGAATGAGTCAAGGTAAATTACCCACACTACACACAAGTTACTCGGTTCTAGTTCAAGAATTACTTCTAGCCTCGTAGCTTTGCCAGTCAGGAGGTCAATTCTACTATTTCCCAACGTTCAACAATCTATCACGCTGTAACTGCAGTTCGACTCCGGCAGAGCTATTATGTATCTCAGTTGTTAACAAATGTTGATTGAAATCTTGAAAAATGGCGACACTATGTTAGTTTTCACAACTCCAGTAAGCAAAAATGTTAGTAAGTTGACTATTGGAGCTGACAAAAGTTATTTAAATCCGCCATTTTTTTCGATTTCCATCAACATTTATTAGCAACTGAAATACATAATAGCCCTACGATTGTAGTTCGATAATTACCTATCCAAAAGCCATTCTACTATTTCTATAAATTTTGGAACGTACTTTTAAACTCTACTACATAATACATACAAATATGAGTTAGCGCCGCGTTCATGATCTTTCGAAGGTTAGCAGACAAAAAAGTTTTGATCGAGCGCTCGCATTAAGAAAAACGTAACTGCAGCTCGACCGTTTTTCAATAGCAGAATAAGAAAACGTATTAAAGCCATCGTTCAGTTACGGTTCTATTGCAGTTGGAACAACGTTTAGTTAGTGGAATTGACCCTAGGCCGCAGTCGTTCACCCCTGTCGTTATCGTGTCGATAATAGTTATGTAGGCATTGCTCATTGCCGTAATCTCGTCGATATTTCAATGTAAAAATTGACTAAAAACAGGAAGAAAATGCTAGGATTGTTTCAGCGCAGACACATGCGGACATTTATTTTAAACACTATCGAAAATAGATTATTTGTAATGAGGTTATGCATTCTCTTCATATCTATGCTATTCGAGCTATATACGAAATGGGTCCCTGCGAATCTTTGAGAGATTTATTTAAAGAAAACAATATAATAACTTTGCCTTCCGTTTATGTATTTGCAAATATATACTTGTAAAAATTGACATAAATATAAGTTAAATACCCTTTTTATACAAGGAATAAGAATAGGATAGCTGTACCAGAGACTTGCGAAGACTTATAAGTAATACTAAGAAATTGTGTACGTTTTTACAATAAAATCCCAAAACACATAACTGAGCTCACAGAGGGAAAATTCAGGTTGACTGTAAATAAAGCTTTAATAAAAAAAACATATAAAGTCCGACATTATATATAGAATACAAAGATGCTCCACTTCTGGCAAGTTGTCATCTGCCATCCACAAAATGTAATAATAGTAGTAACTAAGTAGAAACATTGTAAAATATCTAATATAAAAAGAATGACCCCGAGTTTCTTACCGTTTCTTTGCGGTAGGCTCTATAATACCTAATCTATATATTTTGGAACGCGGCGGTAGAGTCTTTAAAGTACATTATAATGAATAATTGACCTTCATAAGTGCGTCTTTGATGCCTAAATTGAATAAATGTTTTGACTTTGACTGTATCAACTGTCTGTTCCACTATTGTCGTATCGTAGTGCAGCATAAGCAGGCACACTCAGCACAGCCTAAGCTGTCACGTGGAAAACGAAGCGTGCTGCACACGTGACCTGACTTGAACGTGAATAGCATTTCTATCGGAGCTATAAAAAAATAATGCCAGGAGATACAACGCGCTCTCTATAATATAATTCTTATTTATCTGGTACGCGAAGTGCTGTCACCTTTCAGTCATATTTTATTGTTGTGCAAAAGATTTTATGAAGGTTTCGCAAGTCAACAAATGGGATTTTAATTATACGAATAAATTATCTTAACGTCTTACAGTACTTGTTTTATGTCTTGATCAGCTGGCTATAATGTTTTTTTATTGATTGATAAAGAATTGTCATGATTTTCTTATTGGCCATACACTATTTTTACACATTAATTTGAAGAGAAAGTGTGAGTAAAATACTTTATAATTAGGACACTTATCTGATGTTCTGAATCTGAACTAATCGAGAGCAAAATCGTGATTATGCGTTGTATCACACTAACATGATAAATGATAAATCCGAAAGTATGTATGAATGCATAGCACGCCCAAATTTTTTTTTTGTTGTATGAAATTTTGTATACGAAGAACACATAAGCTACTTTATTTATAGAAAATTGTTCTGGGATAGTGTTTATCCAAGAGGGCGGAGGCACAGATGCAAATAATATAATCATCATAATCAGCCCATAATACTCCCACTGCTGAGAAACGAGCCTACCTCTCAGAGAGAGAGGAGTTGGACCATAACCCACCACGCGGGCCCAGTGCGGCTTGGTGGATAAGCTAGTGGCCAACCCATGTCGAAGTTATCCAGACCGCCCGAAGCCCTTCGACGTAGCCTAACGACTGTTGTCCTAAGACAAACAACCGGGACCGTCGGCTTAACGTTCGCGGAATAAACATGATTATTATTAACAAGCTGTACCCCGCAGCTCCGCCCGCGCGTATAATGTGGACCTGCACTGTATATACATAGGTACATTTACTTAATATAGTTGCATCGTCATCAATAGTGTGGATAATATGAATAACATCGAATAAGCGCTATAAACACAATATAGTTTTATTATAAATATTTTTTGAACACCGTGAATATTCCGATAAATAATTAATCTTAGTTTTTCTACCGACTTCCAAAAAGGAGGAGGTACTCAATTCGACTGTATTTTTTTTTATCCGTTCCGAGGATGTGAATTTTTCTCTCTATAAATTTCAATATTTTTTTTATGTTTGTTACCTCATAACTTTCAATAGGGTGGTGAACCGATTCTCAAAATTTCAATAACTGTTACACTTCAATAACTGAATAGAATGGAAGTCGGTACAAATTTTTTCAAATAGTACTTGTGTAGGATCTACGGATACCGGGGTCAGTGGGTAATTAATAATTTGCTTCTATGTCTACGTTGTTGCCTGATCCCGGTATGTGTGGATATAAAACTTCGGGATCCCTTGCTCCCACCAAATTCACTCAAATCCGTTAGGCCGCTTTATATTATCAAACATACACACTAATTCGTTCATGAACTTTCGCATTTATAATATTAGTGTAAATATTGTTTAGTTCACAGTCGACCTTATCTATAACTATTCAGAAAACTAAAGAAATTAATCTTCTTTTCCCTTCTAGAATACTGCGCCACTTTTACTGTCACTAATAAAATCGCAACATTTCCGTAAAAACTACTACCAAACTGGTACGGACTCTGGTTTTCTCGATCTTCTCTTATGGCGCTGAGACCTGGACACTGAAAGCTGCAGACCGAAAACGCATCGACGCCTTTGAGATGTGGTGCTGGAGAAAGATGCTCAGTATCCCCTGGACAGCATTCCGGACCAACGTCTCCATATTGCGAGAACTCAAGATCTCTTCGCGGCTGTCATCCGAATGTCTACGCAGAGTCCTGGAATATTTCGGTCACAATGCTAGGAAAGACAGTGGCAACCTTGAGAAACTGATAGTGACCGGAAAAGTAAACGCGAAAAGGCATCGTGGTCGCAGCTCAATACGTTGGTCCGACCAGATCCGCACCGCGCTCGACTCTCTACGTTTCACAACGCCCTCCACGCCGCCAGAAACAGATGGAAAACGATCATAAGGCAGAAGGTGATTCCGAAGGGAGGTCGCGACCCTCATCACTGAGGAATACGACGCAAGGAGGAGGAATAAAAACCAGTCGAAGATATTTCACTTTTATCACAATACTCATTACGTTCTCCAAGTGTAGATGGTTACTTAAAAGTTTGTATCCAAGCCCAGTTTATCGTAAACAAAGTACACCGTAATACTTTACGTAAGCCCTCCGGCTTGCGTGTCGCATAGTTGCGCACTATAAAAATGGCCGATGTCAAACGTGTAGGTATAGAAGTCACGCGACGGCTTATAATAACTTGTGTCAGCGATTCTCAAACGGGGATACCACAGATCACACAAGGTTAAGCATACACAAGTCATTACTTACTAATTATATACAAACCGACTTCTACTACTTTACTGAAGTATGGATTTCTAATAATACGTGCTACATCTACGTCTATCATTTCGACAATAAATTATAAATAATGTAATATAATATAAACATACCGAAATACTTTTCTTTATTACAGCAGGGCAATTACGTATCTCAGTTACAATCAAATATTGATTGAAATCTTGAATAAATGGCGACTTTTTGTCAGTTTTCACAATTCTAATCAAAGATGTTATATTAAAAAGAAGTAGATGTGGTACTCGCGTATAAATACGGAACAACACGGCTATACAACCACATTTGTGTTGTATTTTGTTGAACGATATATGCTATCCGTCATAGAATGACGTCTAAGAACCTCAGCAAATTACGCTTTTATAGGCGCGAAAGCTGGCACATTGACTTCGCGTCAGTTATCATTGATTCCAATAAATAAAAATTTTGTTGCTGACTCAAGCTGACAAAAGTGACATAAAGCCGTAATTTTTTTTTTGATTTCTTTCAAAATTTGATCGCAACTGAGAACATAATAGTCCTGCTGAGCATAACTCAACCGATAATTAATAATAACCGATAAAAATTAGGAAAAACCTATAAAAATACGTTATTTATTATTATTGGCACACAGGTACATTGTTTGTATAGTTTTAGACAGTTTTTCTTTAAAAATATACGTGCAAAAAGTTTTCAACAATGTATGTATTTTTTTTACTTCTTCACGCTTAAACCAACATCATCATCATTATTCAAAACCACGCGCGTGAAACCGCGGGGCGCAACTAGTAAAAATATTGAGAGACATTATAGTACCTACTATGATAACTACGTACATAGCAAAGTAAATAAATAGACATAAGACATACAGTTCTATTCATTTTATCCAGTATCTAATGATACAAATTATTGCATTGAAAAGCGAATAATAATTATATATGATCTGCACCTGAATAATTACGGTAATAAAGACTTTTCAAAAGAAAACTACGAATCTTAAAACAAGCTAAACGATTGAGAACTGTTGGTCATACCATTTCAATGGTAGGGTTGAAGGGGAAGATTGCATGTGTAGTGAAAAAACATTTATTTTCAACTTAGTCGTTTGGTGTTTTAAGAAAATAAATTGTAATATAAAACAATAATCATAATTGGAAAAAAGCAAGTTAAACGCATTAATTTGCGTATAATTTTATCTCGACATATCGAACACTTTTCTGTGAACTTGATCACGGGTACCTAAACTTTAAAGTCTAAATTTCAATGTAATGAGTAATAATATAAGAATTGCGAAATCCTGTAATCATTAATAATAATATTAAAAACTTGTAAGAAACCTGCCGGTATTGTGTTTTTTAATATCGAAACCTACTTAACTGAAAATAAATATATTTGAGCCACGACTTGAAACATTAGTAATACTAAGTAAGGGCCGAGTCACTCACGCGCATAGGACCATTCAGCGAAACCCTATGCACAGTTCTCGAGTGGTACCTATCCAGTAACGTGTAAGGTGATTCGAATCATCTGCAAGTTTCCGTCTTGGTATATTATTTATTCTGCCTCAATGTAGAACAGAATGATAGTCATCATCATCATCTCAGCTGTAGGACGTCCTCTGCTGAACATAGGCCTTCCCCATAATGTTCCAAAAGAACCGGTTGGAAGCGCTCTGCATCCAACGTCGTCCTGCTACCTTTATCGGGTCGTCTGTCCACCTTGTCGGTGGACGACCTACGCTGCGCTTGCCGGTCCGTGATCTCCACTCCTGAACTCTCTGGCCCCATAGGCCACCTGTTCTGCGTGCCATGAGTCACGGTAGTACCTAAGTGATAACCGGTGCATATGGAATTAAGAGCTGACTCGAGAGGCACAGTGCATTGCCGTGTAAAATGTACAAGTTTAAAAGTTTGTTTCGCACTGTAATAATGCCATGAGCAGACATGACGCTTACCTTCAAGCGAACAGCGTACATGCCTCGTCATTCAGTGCTAATACAAAACTATAGTTAAACGAAGTGCTATTCGGGGACTACACTGCACTTACCCATATTTTACATTAAATACACTTTAATAAATGCCCAGAGTTTGTGCTAAAACAAGTCGGAAACACTTCGTTCCAATCCGTCATTGTATTAAAATTACTTTCGAGACCAAAACTTGGAAGTTAACAAATTGTTGGATAACATTAAACTCCGACAATCAACGGCAAATTGTAATTCTGTTTCCAACTCATTTGCATTGCATTTTAATTATGAGTTCATGAGGCCGTTCTTATGCAAATCAGGTTTCTTTCTACTCTTTAATAAACCATTTAGGCCGGTATCCAGACTCAGTTGTGAATCTCGACTTCAGAGGCCGTAGCACAAGCAATTTGCGAAACCGTATTCATATAGAAAGCATCAACATGTCAGCTTCGGCTTAAAGCCTATGAATTATCTGTGTCACAGTAGCCCAAGATAAATTACAGTTTGTACTGTTTCACGTTAAATACACGTTACGCTTACGTGCTCAGCTGTGGCACAACAGCGCAATTGCCCTGCTGTGGCCTGATAAGTGTGAAGATACAATCAAAAGTCGATTTAAATTTTGAAAAATGATGGTAGGTCTACCACGAGCTTACAACATTGACACCAATCGATGCCCGATATCGACTGCAAAAAATGTATGAAAAAAAAGAACAGTGCCACTTCGCGGTCAATTGTAGAACTAAAATTGACAGCGAGTACGCCAATCACAAGCTTGATAGGAAGGCGAGATCGAGTATCGACTATAGATGACATTTACGTTGCCAACTCACGGTAGAGCTACGGTTCTGTGTCCGCTTGGACAACTCCAATAAGCAAAAATGTTAGTAATTTGATGTTTGGACCTGACAAAAGTGACATAACGCCACCATTTTTTTTGATTTAAATCTATATTTGATTTCAACTGAGATATAAGTAAGGCAGGGCTATTATGTCACCAGCCCTGGGGAAGTTGAGTGAAGATTTGACAGTAACATCGTTATGGTTTTGACAGAAAGACGCTCCATTGCGAATCTCGACTTTTTTAAACTTTACTTGAACTAAAGTTCTTAGAACTGTGATGAAACATTGTAGGATATTTTTTCATCTGTCATGATGTGTATCAAGCTAATTTTATTTCAGGTAATCCAATGAATTTATGTCAGTATTTTGAAAATACCTAAATCTCATCGACCGCGGATATTCCTTATCTTCTTGATCAGTTCCCCATTGCTTAACTGGTCGACCTGCAGGGCTATTATGTACTCGTGTCTCTGTTGCAATCAAATGTTTATTGAAATCTAGAAAAATGGCGGCTCTATGTCAGTCTTGACAACTCCAGTCAAGACTGTCACTTAACAACTCCAGAAAGCAAAAATGTTAGTAAGTTGACTGGACATGCTGCTTACTTGCGTCTTAAATCACAAGTGATGGCGATGGTAGCGATTCACTTGTTCAAAAAAACTAAACTAAACTACCGAACTAAAAATTTATTTAGGTGGTCCTTATTCTGTTATTAATAAAATCCAAAAACATTTAACACTTAGAATGACACTTCTAAAAATAGGATTATTCTATTCAATTTTGGACTATTTTAGGTTAGTTTAGCGAGCACCAAGTTACGTGACGAGTAAACTGTCCAAGATATGCACACAATTGAAGAAAATCTAATTTTAGTGCTGTCATTCGAAAGTGTTATAGTAATTTAGATTTTAGCCTAAACGAAATAAGTACTGCCATAATTTAGAGATTTTAGTTAAGAGAATGCTTCCAGAATCGACACTATTGTCGTCGATTTCATGTTTCCAGAGTTATATTTAGATGCAAATACAAACATTTGTACGTACATATTATTTTTAAAGACCTACATCCTAAAACATGGATTTGCCTAAAAGCATTAATGACGTTAGAACCTCATTAACATGGAGATAAGACTGTTACGCACTGTAACCTATTCTGTGGGTGGGCGTGTCGCCGTTTCAGGCCCAAGTACGTCAGCACTATATTAATTACGTTGCTCAAGTCTCAGTGAGATTAATTTTACAAGCTGATTATGTCAGACACTAATTAGATTTTATGAGCGAATTTACAGCTAGACTATTATTTTTGTTTTGATCTTGTTTTGCATCGAGTTATATAATTTTAGCTTCATCAAAGGGAATTGTATATATATGTATTGGTGTAGTCTAAAGAGACCATTAAGTATAAATTTAGGCAACAATAAGTGAATATTAATATAAAATGTAAGAAAATAATATGTTGAATATATTTATGGAATATTGAAGATGATGGTAAATCACAGAAACAACAAAATCACCGAAGATAGGACTATAACCGCAATTCGTTATCGAATCCATTTAACTGAAGAAGTATTTCATTACCTAAATTCTGTGTTACGTTTTTTGAGGCTATTATTATATTTCATCACCATTATTTGTGTTCTTACACATTCATAGTAGAAAACGCGTAATCCGTCAATTGGAATTTAGTACTTATTTCATTTTGAGAGTAGACCTGGGGGCGAAGTCTCTTAGCTATTAACCCTTTGTATCCTAGAAACGTAAATATACATCAGTTTCATTCATAAATCTTTTGTTTTAATTATCACGTTATAGAAAGGATTAAACCGCGTTATCGCAACTAGATTAAATGAAAATTTTAGTTTTTGACAGTTTTCTTAACCTAAATACCAATTTAGGTCGTATCGCGTGCGAGAGGCTTGCTATCGATAGTTTTTGGCATAATTGGTATGCTGTAAACTGTGGAGTTGCGATTGCGTCGCTACAATGGCGTACATCGGCTGCTCGTGAAGTTTGTATTTTTGAGGCAAAGACAACATAGAGTATTTCGTGCATATTTAGTTTTTTTATTATTATAGTATTAAAACTCAGTTTCTGTGATATTTTAAAGGTTTAGATAGCAAAATGATGAAGAAATTATGTACTTATTGTGTTTTTGCTCGAAAACTACTTTATTGATGTTTGGACTGGTGCTTGATGGGTAGAAGTTTTCAATTTTATTTCAGTGGCAACATTCGCAAGCCATACGACAATGATGCGATTGCTATACGACTGCGATTGAGAACCAGATCTAACAGACTACCGCATTTGACGTAAAAAGCAGTTTAATCGTAGAAGCATCGCTGTAGTGTGGCGATTGCTCAATAGCTTGAAGAGACTTGGGGCCCTAGAATCGTCACAATATTAATATTATATCGAGCAGATATATTAGTTTCTGGGTACATTGTGACGACATACGCCTTACATCCACCTTCACGCGATTCCTCATTATCACTTTTTGTTATACCATTTATAACAGAACACATGTTAATCTGTCATCGAGAATTTAATTAAAGCAGCAAGTAAGAAAAAGACTTACGGCGTGCTTCTTCGCGATCTGCATAACAGTCTTCCAGGTGACCTCGTTGAGCAGTTTCGTCTGTGTGATGAACATTTTCTCCTTGGAGGCCACCAGGCTCGCCATGCAGTGGTAGCATTCTTCCTCTGGAAATAAAAAAATGTTCTGGTTAAATTCGTACACTGAGCCATACGTGAGCAAGGACAATGAATAAAATCGTTAAGTAATGTATTATGTATACATGTCTGTCATTTACATGCCTTCTTAGAAAAACTGTTAGTGAATAGTATTGTCCAAAGGACCGGTAGACAAATAGAATAATTAATATATGGAGTGAATCATCGAACCACCGGTTCGTGATCACATCCTACTGGTATGGATGTCTGTTACTCTTTCACGCAAAAACTACAGAATCAGTTTTAATGAAATTTGTTACGTACAGTCACCTGCAATAAGATGTATACAATCCGTAATTTTCAAAACTATTAAACAGTATCACATTTTATCACAATATAGATAAGTATCATTTTAAACAGTAAAATAATATAAATAGCTTCATTTTAGAATTATTTTGATGTCCATTTTTATGAACCGGATTGCTGGGACACTTTTGAAAATTGTGAAATGTATACATCTTATTGCAGGCGACTGTACATAGATGAGGCGCGGATTGTTTTTCATCATCATCCATCACCAGGCGGGTGTAACCGACGGGGCGCAGCTGGTGTGATATAATGTAATATTAATGTATAGAAATCTCGCTATTAGTCCCGCACAATCCGCACCCTCACACCCTATTATCGCATCTCAGAAGTCACTGTGGGAGGTCATCTTCATCAACACGTGCATCAACGCGCGCATCAACGCGCGCATTCAGACCGACGCAAACTGTCATGAATGTCGATGAAACAAGTACATTTTGTTTCCTATTTGTATGGGGGAAAATTGTAGAAGCGGCATCTGCACAAAAGAGACTGACTAATAGATTATGATATATATGAATCGATAGGTAATAAATTTGTCAATAGGGGAGCCAGGTCTAATAGGTCCTGTATCCGGCCTGAAAGTTCAAAGGTCAAAAATCCAACAATCCACTTTAACAGTCTGCCTTATGTCGTTTTTTTATAAAAGTTACGAATCATACCAGTACCAAATGATGGGAGAGATCCTAGATAGGAACCAAACTACTAACAAAAACAAAATGTCTACTTTATACTTTGACTACCGTGGGCATACAGTTTCCATTGTCATATTACGGATCATGTTATTTTAACTCTTTGTTTTTAATTTTGTGTTTGCGAATGTCGTCTGATAGAATAAAACTATATTGAAATCCGAAAGGAACTGAGTATACAGCACAGCACAGATAGCTCTAGGTACCTACGTAGTACATTTACAATCGCTACATCTTCCTAAAGCACGGTTGACAAGGCCGGGTTTACTCTTACATCCTATTAACGACCGAGCACAAATTGAGGACATTGTATAAAGCCACTCAATTAGGGGGGAACAAAGAATCAATTCAATCGGAAGATGTCACTACAATCCAACCTCTAACGACTTATACGACGAAAGGGATGTCGATGATATTGGAACAGGTATAGAGTAACACGTTTCCTGAGTACAGATACCGATTTACTCTGAAAATAACAAACAGAGAAAGACAAAGAGTCGAAGTGAGCTGCCCATGAGTTTTCCAGAAGTAAAGTTCACATATCAAATTTGATAACCACAATTCAAAACTTTTAAATAAATTGAAAAAAAAATCGTTCAATAATTTAAGTAATGTTATAAATAAATGCGAAAGTTTAAGAGTGTGTAATTGTATATGTTTGTAACTTGTTCACTTTGAAACGATTTGGATATGATTTTAACCGAGATAATCTCTACCCAAGATAACCATATAGGCTACTTTAACTTTTATGGCAAACGTACTACTCAATTTATCATACCTAAAGTATTAAACAAACTCCCTACTACATTAAAAAATGCATTAACAAATAAAAATATTAATCACGTCTTTAAAAAAATATTATTTCTAATGTCAAACAAAAAACTCGTATAAATTGTAAAAGCGGGATGCACCCGCTTTTTACAATCGTCCCAGTTAGCATTTTAGATAAAGTACTAAATTGTCTATGAAACATGACAAAACCAAAAGTATTAGAATTCGGTCATCTCAAATCGACGTGAAAATAACGATAAAAACAAGGATTTAAGCAGCACACAAATCGTTTCGTGTTCTATCATTTGACATTAAATCAACAACATTTACAAACATCCGTTTCCGCAAATTCAGCTGAATATTTCATTTGTTTCCGACGTTCTGGAACCGTTTTCCAATAATCACTGGGGCATCGGCCGACAACTAGGTACATAGAATTATTATTACCGCTATTCATAAACTAGGAAACAAGTTACTCTATTTTTAGTAAAAAAACTTTTCACGTTGTAGTGTAGATATCCTGCCTGAAGTTTCCAGTGAGATAGTCTGCTGGACAAAAATTTTTATAATTTCGAGAACATTTAATTTTTAATTCTTTCTTTAGTTTCTTTTTCTAGTTCTCGGCTCCTTGAATTGAATCTGTGTCAAAATTGACAATGAAGCTTTGTCCGACTGTATTATGTGCTCGTATATTCCCCACACTTCAGAAGCTAACAAGCGAACAAGTAGGTATTCCTTGACTAAATGGGGCTTCATAGACGTATCCCGGAACAAATAAATCATAATTTTCTGTCATGCTCTACCTACGTGCTGAACATCCTGCGCAGACAGTAAGTGAAAATGTGTTGCCAACTCGCATTCATTCATTTGCTTCCTAAATATGCGGTAGATATACGGTAAACGATAGATCTTTGACTTAAGGCGCTCTCAGCTCAGCGCTTGGCTACGTGCAATTTCCTTTACTTGAAATCATGCAAGTACATGGCGTAAAAACGTACAAAATTCATAGAAAAATAATGGCACTCCTAAATTTTTAATATGAAAAAGTGCGAGGCGAGAGGCAACCGCGAGCGTTCTGCACTCTCCTTGAAAAAGACCACCGGATGTGGTTGAAACTATAGTCGGAAAGATCTGACTTTTTTACGTGAGTGAATCCCTTTTTTCATATTAAAAATGTGTATAAACCACGTTAGTTTTAATAATAAAAAGCACTCCTACTTGCCGTAATCTTCAAGCGTTCCAGATATCGCCGTGGGTGTTCATCGCTAGGGGGAAAATGCCTATAATGACGATTACAATAAAAATATATATATGTCTTATATTCAATGTTCTTCTTTCTTTTTAGTTTTGCTGTTCGTTGTAGTTGGCTACACTGCCATGAACATACTACTTGTATGATCATTAAATCTGTGATCAGAGGTAATCATCATCCTGCACAATAGGGGGCCTCAAGCAATGGCCGTGCCATGACCTACATAACGGTAAGTTTTATAGATACAATAAGTTAAACCAATGCAAAAAAATCTAATTCATGATTTAACATCGGGTAGAATCAAGAAAGGAAGGCATCCAACTGAACATCTAAATACGGGCATATTTTCGAATGACTTTGCTTTCTTTGTTGTGCAATCGACAGTGTTATTATGTATCTCAGTTGCTAACAAATGTTTATTGAAATAAAAATAAATGGCGGCACTCACTTTTGTCAGCTACAGTCATCAACTTACTAACATTTTTTGCTTACTGCCGTGCGGTTCTCTAATGATTCGTCGATGCGCTCGTCGACGAGCTCACCGATGTCAAATACTTTATGAGATATCACCCTTGTACATAAGGTTGCTTTTCCAACGTTTCTTGTCATCTCGTCATTTGTTTCACGGATGTTGTCAAAGATGCGACGATGTTTGCTCTGAGAATCGCACGGCTGGAGTTGTCAAAGCTGACATAGAGCCGCCATTTTTCTAATTTTCCAATCAACATTTGTGAGCAAATGAGATACATAATAGCCCTGCAGGTCTCATCCTAAATCGTACGTGTGACTACTTGGACTAGCGATAAAATTAGTTAACTTTACACTTTACATCAGCAGAGATGTATCACCTTAGTTCCTTTGTCACATCCTTAGTATCGTGTGATAGGGTCACTATTACCATGTTAGATCTCAATTGGCTTTTACGACACCGATCTGTGAAGATATAGAACAGTCCAATTTCTAAACTGATAACTGTAATAATACCTACTAGTATAAGAGCAGTAGAACTCTATGTAAATGAGTTCGTCCGGGGTAGTATAGTACTGCCACCACACCTTTCTCTACCGTGAAGCAGTAATGTTCGCAATACTGTGTTTTGGTGTGAAGGTATGGTTGTCGGCGATATTACAGGCACATGAGACTTAACAACTTAACTTAATGTCTTAGGGTTACGGGCGCAGTGCAGTTCGTCACTTGTGAGGAAATGCATCTGTTCTAGGCAGAGGTTACCAATTAACATCAGGTAGGCCTACCTTGTACCGTTTCCTAACAAAAAACCAACTAGTAAAGTATTATTTTATTAACTATAGCAATAATACATTAAAGGCCAAAATAATTTCCTGTAAAGTAATACGAATATACATGCAAATATCTAGTATTCCTCTGAGTCGATACTGCAAGCTTCTCTTTAACAGTAACTGCGGCAAAAATATGAACGTTCTAAAATAAATCAATATCCGACTGTAAATGAAACAGGACCATCGTTAATCATGCTTGTGTATCGTAAACCTATCGACAAGTTGTTGTTATCGTATTTTGATTAAATGTGAAATAAATCTTTTCTTTATTCGAATATAGCTAAGATATAATTATGAAATCTCAAGGTACACGAATATCGTTTGATTACAAAGAAACGATCTTTTGTGAGGCGTTGTAGTGTTATTTTGTTTTAACCCTGTTCTGGTCCGAACTCAGTCACCAATCATTTTGACTTTATTACACGCTTCAAGAAAACTTCAGCTAATGCAGATACCATCAGGAAAGATTTCAATACAAATGGAAAACTGCAGTTCGTTGTCAAACCATCGATATCCTTGTACGTAACTATGTGTATTTGCCCGCACCGCATCAGCGCCTGTCTCCCACAAGTGTGAGCGTGTCACAGTGGTCTAAAACGAAAATTTGCGTAAGTGTAACGTAATAGTATCGTTGACGTATATAGTACAAACTATGAGTTTATACCTCAATTCTATCAAGTACAATTCTGTACCACAATTGTACTAGATACATGGTAGTTTGTATTGTATACGTCAACGATATTATGAAGTTACATTTGCGCAAATTTTCGTGCTAGGCCCATAGTTTATGTACCACCTAGTAATTACTTGAGAAACTGACTATGCTACGTTTGTCTTGATATGTTGATTTTTGTGGAAAAAAGTCGAATTGTACACATTTGATTAAATAATTGATTTTTATTGAAAAAATCACATTTAAATCACTATAATGGTTTAATCGTGTTAAACTACAGAGTGTAAACTATACTTACACATTGTGTACGTTACCTACAAAATTGTGCAGGACTCTTTAAATGGAATACACAATGATTAAGGTAACTAAGCCAATATCGTAACTGTTTAGTTAGAACAATTTGGGCGCAACTAGTCAAGGGTGGCAAAAACGAATGTTGGCTAAATGCGATTTAAACACATGAAATAATATTAACACTGAGTACTGAGAAAGAGTGGTAAAACAAGTTTCTCTGAAGTCTGTAAAAAAACCTGGATTCGGTCTTCGTCTAAAAGTGCGCGTCGCATCGTCAGATTGTAAATATGTTTTTTATATTAATGATGGTATCGGAAGGTCATGGGCGCCTGTTGGTTTGTAGAAACTTTTACTCAAGTTTCTGCATGAACTGTAAATTAGAATTTCAAAATGTTACCCTGTTTGTATTAGTCAATGACCCTTTTAAGAGCCCATAAAAGGAAAGAAAACATTCACAACAAAATAACAAAAATAAATATAATCCAATAAGTGGAATCTGTGATAATGGCAGCGGTGATGTGTTCTCCACCATCCAGAACCTTTTAACGCCCTATAAGCGGTGTATTTGGAATGGAAGCCAGAGGGGGGAACAAGGTTCGCTAAACACATTACCCGTTACGATAGAAAAAGAAAATTGTATCGTAATTAAGTGAAGGAAAAAAGGAAGCGATAGGAAATAGACATCGTTCTCAATATTTTGTATTTTTGCGTGAGACTACATTTGTATGCCGAACTGATAAGTCCTTATCAAAACCTTGATTTGTTTTAAAGTTTTGGACACAGAGATTCGGTAGGTCGTGAACGAAATTATACCTTTGTAAACATATTTGATCAACATTTTTTGAGTAGTACTTAACACTGACTTGTACTTAATACTTTACTTAATTCGCAATGGACTGGCCATTTTAAGACGCGCTCGTATCCTGATAATAGTAAAAAGCAGAATTTTTAAACACCTAGTGTAACGAAACAGGAATAGGAATAGGAAAAGAGTTATAACCGAATATAATTCATAAATATAACTCTCTTTCTGCAGAAAAAAATACTGAATAGGTCCACAAAAATAAACTTTCACTCCAAACTCTCAGAATTTTCAGCGATAACACTATATTTTTTTAAAGTAATACATAGCCAACGTATAGTACTAAAGTTATAACCAGCAGTTTTTTCGATTCTGTTAGTATATATCGAAAAATATAAAGAAAACGTAAAAAAACTAACGCATTTTCGCATTACATCGTCCAATCTAACAAGTGATTTTCAACCTTACGTAAAGCATCGTAAATTATTTTAGAATTGGGGTTGGACCGCGCCTTAATCGCAGAATTGATAACTGTTGGGATACACGTGCTTTGAGGTGAGACCGCAAAGTATAGGTAATAATAAATAGCTAAGCTAGATGGATACAGGATTGGCGATCATAGCAACCTTCGGTAGCAACTATGGATGCGAGAAACCAAGAGTTGTGCGCAATAGTGCAATTGGGGAGGCATATGTCCGGCAATGAACTACAATTACAGGTATATGACGACCAGGATGATGAGTAAAAGATTGAATTGTCCGAACGGATATTAAAAAAAGCGCGTCGTATCGATGACACGAGCTCGGATCGACCTTCGACGTTAAAAGCTCAATCAGAACCTTTCCACAAATAGCACTAAATTGGTAACCTTTTAGTCCGTTAACTGGAAAACGCAGCCACTGACCATAAGTATCGTTAACAAATGAAGAGCTAAGAAGTGCGCTGTTAGCCATGATAAGACGGGGTTATACTCATACTTACCTTAAGTTTTGGCACTTTTAAAAATAGGCTTCTTAAAGAACTACCATTAGTCTACCAAGTAACGTGTATTAATCCTTCCTATACCGTGATAATTAAAACAAAAGATTTATGCATGAAACTGACGTATATTTACGTCTTTGGGACGCAAAAGGTAATAAGTTTTTAAGTTTAAAAAAATACATTTAAATTACTTTGAAATACTGAAAAAAACAAAACGTACAGGCATAGAAAACAATGTGTCGATTGCATGAAAAAAAAATCACTGAAATCGGACAATGTTAAGAGGTAGAAAAGAGTTTTTTCTTTCAGTGTGGAGAAGTACTAGCAATGCAATCCTCTTAAATAAAATAGAAGTAATATGTTGACGTGTAATCTGCATCGTTGCTTGAAAGTTAACTATACCTACGTTCTAATAGCTTTAGAAAGTGAGATGTGTGCTCATACGATATAATTACACAGCCTAGTTACACCGTCCAGCCAGCGTAGTACTTTCAGACCAACGTAAAGCTTATCTCAGATAAAAACATAATTTACGATAGAGTTTTAAATACCGATAAGAATAAAATTATTGCCAGTTCAAATTTATCTTTGGGCGCGTCCTTATACTCGTATTATTAGGTCGATCGTCAGCTGTGTCACCCTCAGAACGTAACTTACGTAGCGCTTACATAAAGCTTAGATAACCATAATTGTATTCAAGTTCGACGATCCACGATGCTATTCTCACAAACTTGCGGCTAGACCTCAAGGATTATTTTTACGAGCGTTGTTGAGAATATCGGAAAGTATTTGTGTTTTAAAAGATACGCGATGCGGTCAAACTGTGGTTGCTTCCAACATGAATTGAATGCGTATGAAAGAAACGATCGCTTTCTTGTAAACACTTATAAAAGTTTAATACCTAACCTCAAAACAGAACAGATTTTATAACTAACATTTGATTGGCAATGTGGTTGGAGAAGACACATTTAAATTCATTTTTACAGTGAAATTATACTTGGTAACAAGCCAAAAACTAGGCGTAACCTTAAACCTTCCATCAGTCAAGGTTTTCTCAATAGCGTATACTTTTGAACATATCCTTGACTACCGAAAGAAGCACAATTGATTTGTAACACTGAATTCCAAGATTTCCGGTGATATAATCCCACTAAACTCCGTACGAGTTTATTAGTTTTAAACACTGACGAAACAATTTATAGAGAAACAGACGTTTCTAAATTAAAATAGCCACGTGAAGAAGTGCACAGACTATTTTTTATTTTAGTCGGTAGCATTGGGCAAGGTGTGGTAACAGCTGTTAAGGTAAACACTGAGCAAAGTTTACGGTTTATGTTTAGTTGTCCGTGTAGATCAGTGTCTTACGAACTAGTGCATAGAATAACATGTTCTGGCAAGATTGTATAGTATAGGTCTACTATTAATAATTATGTGGTGTAGCAATGAGAAAGGTTTCTGTTGTTGGTACACAGTACACACTACACATGATCGTGTATGTGACGTAGAATAGAATGTTCCATACTTATCGAACGAAAGTTAATGTTCAGCATACCAAAGACAACGGCTCCGTTAACTCAGTTAGTAGAGACCCTTCCTTCCAAGCGAGAGGGTCCCAGTTCGATTCCTGTCCTAGTTTATTCTCTAGTCTTGGATGTTGTGATGTGTCATGTATGTCCATGCCTCAAATCCTAGTGCTATGAGAGTGCAAGAGAACATTGCACCACCATACAACAAAGAAAGTTCAAAACGGTGGACTGAAAAGAAAATGAAATTCATGCCAGTTTGGAACTTTCTACATGAGAGAGGACACTTTAAGCCCTCATTAAGCTACTTCATACTAATGGTACCCTTAATCACCATGAAAGCGTGGATTTCCCAGGCGTCGACGCTAATGAAGATAGATTTAAAAAAAAATACTGGAATATGACAGAACGGCATTTAGAACAAGTTGTTCCCTAGTCAAGTAAAATGTAGTGTTATATTAAAGCCGGCTGCTCTATGATTTTTAGAGGAATTTTAATATTGTATACCTATAGGTCGATTATATTATTTTTGGTTTATTTTTATTCACCGATTGTCAATCACAATCTGCTCAGTGTAACGTAATCGTACTGTTTACGTATTCAGTACAAACTATGAGTTATCTGTGCCACTATTGTACTAGATAAATGACAGTTTGTACTAAATACGTTAGCGATGTTATTACGTTACACTTAAACAGATTTTCGTGCTCGGTCCACAGGTGAGAATTAAAATAAAGTCAGTTGTAATGCGGGTAGCAGTTTACTTCGAAATGGGAAAAGCAACAATTTGAACAAAAACCATCAGAGATCTGAAAATGAATAGCTTGACTGATTGCAAAGCTATAAACCAAAACAATAGCTTAAAAATTAATTGTTAATCGTTACGTGCCTTAGAAGACAAGCTACTCGTATTTTGTCATTAAGCTGAAATGTAATTTGCATTAAGTAAAGTTTGATTCGTAGCCGCAACTCATCAGTCACAGATCAGACCTCGAACCAAAAATTAAGGATTAGTGAAGTTTACTTCAAATTTCCATTGAATAATAGTCAGGTACTTATGGTGAATACAAAATGTGCGAATGTGCCAACAAGTCAACACCGCACGACTAGTATTAGCATAAACTAATTAGGAACTACAAATGAAGCTGATAAAGCTGTTTTAGCACTGAACAAGATAAGGGTCATCGTTGCGTTTTCATCGTTAGGTTTGTTGGCCACAAACAATCATCAATGTTAAACCACACGTGCCAATAAACGTTGAGGACGAATAAAGTTTGCTTATTGTATCCATAGGTACTAAACAGCTGGAAGTTTATGGCCGCCTCGCCCACCTATTGCTTGTTACATTATATGGAGAGATATTCATAACGTTCGGTATTGGTCGTCTCATTTTTATGAACGATAAACTCAGTTATTGAAGTAATGAATTGATGTCTCGACATGGCAATGGCGGCCGCGACTGTTCGGGATATTTTAGAGCAGGTATGAGCTTTATTATTATATTATTTATTCTATTATCTATGTCTCAAACAACAAGTAAGAGACACATAAGAAATATGCAGTTTACTTGAGAAGGTACAGTTTGTGGTATATTGAAATCTACTGATAGAATCACGATATTTTTATTAAGTTATTTATTGTTTGGTAGCGAAGATTGTTAGCAGTTCGCGAGAGTTGGCTCCAGTAATAAATTCCGAAGTTTTGGACTCCTCCAACAGTTATTCTTCTATATAACTTTGAGTCTAATACTACTATTTAGGTAAGTAACTTAATAGTATCGTTGACGTAAACAATTTCATTTAGAACATACTATCATTTATCTACTACAAATGCTGTACAGCCGTGGGATTCCCTAATGATAAGCTCACCGATGTCAAATACTTTATGAGTTATCGCCCTTGTACACAAGGTTGTTTTTCCATCGTTTCTTGTCATCTCTTCATTTGTTTCACGGATGATGTCAAAGATGCAACGATGTTTGCTCTTAGAGAATCGCACGGCTGATAACTCGTAGAATGTAAGACAGTGATACGGACGTTGTCCTGTCGTTACGTCGACCGTCGTTATTTCTTACTGTCGGACGTTATAAGTCTACTTTATTTGTCCGTTCAGTATCTTCATAGTTTAAATGCTCTTGCATACCTACATTTTGCAACAACTCAATGTACACCGACCCTTACGCCAAAATACCACAAAAAGCACACATGCAAAGACGTCGTCGCACACATACAGATGGTTGGTAACACACATGGCACGGTTTGATGACACTCATAAAACTGTGTACATGACGCCGTAAAACGTAGGTGAAACGCTCGCGCTTTCGGTATTTTTTTCACCAGTGATTTTTTGGGTGTGGCCAGAGATGATGGAAGAGCAAAGAGGTGACTCATTAAACATAGATTATGTACGGTCATACACAATATACGAAGCAGTGAATAAATCAGCAATGTACTGATTAACACTGAGAACTTCTAGTTTCTAATAACAATAATTATGAAATGTATGTTAATTAACAAACAGAGTAACAAGGCATATTAAAATAGTTTCATCTCTGAAAGCATTTCACAAAGTGCAGGAAACCAACACTCGTGAATTTAAAACGTATGTAATCAAATCGTTTTTCACTTATTGCGTGTATTACTCAAAGATTGCGTCACCACCTTTGCAGTGTTGCACGCCTACGCCGCAAACACGGTGTTAATTAACAGAACAATGTATCTTCATAACGAAGTGTCTCCTGCCTGACCACTCTATGTATGTTACGTACGTATATTATACAAATGGAGCTGTGCATCAATCAGTTTGTACCGTGACGTATCAGAACTACGTAATGACTTATTAACGTCAGCGTCAGAGTAAAACGGCACTTGTTACTGTAATCAGCTGCACGCGTACGTAATTAGCATAATCACCGCACACCATGCGAGCTTCAACCAACTTCTATAATGGAAAGAGTAACTCGCTCACGCGTCCGCTTCCATTGAATGACGGCCTTATGTTTTATTTTCATAGACGAAATAGCAAGCGCCGCAAACAGATTGAGCTTTAATGTTGCATAAAAATTCATGATAATTTCGGATACAGAAATAATAAAGTTGTTACGAAACTTTTTCGTAAATTGTGGCACATGAAATTAATCGTATACTGCAAAATTAATTTAAAGGAATGTCATCCACGCGCGTACTTTGGTCAAGCATTAAGATTACACATATCAATATTAATTGCCTCCATATACAGAAATCAGTTTTAAGAAATAAATAAAGGGATATGGTATTTGAAGATAACATAGCTTTAAAACTGATTTTCCGAAGAAATATTCTATATGAAGAGAAGACGAATAAATGCGGCGAATAAAAGACAAAGTTCTACAAAGTGCGATCGATCATTACAGAGTTAAAATAAGACTGCGTCGATGATAAAAAATGTTAAAAATGTAATCGCAGTAACGAGGATCGGAAGTAATTAAATGTCAGCGAGATATAATCTGGTAGTTTGAACTCGCGTGCCACGAGAGAGGTTCATTCATCGAGGTTTAGCATTGACCTTTGAACAGGCGAGTGACGCCACGGCCGTGGATTGTGACGAAACTGTCGACACCCAGAGTCCGGCAGCCGCCGGCAACAAAACACATTAGTAATGCGAGATAATCAGCTGACGACACGCCCGAAAGAACCATAACCTATCAAAAAAATCTAGCTATCAAGGCATACCAATCACCTGAATCAAGTAAACAGAGTCCAATGTTCAGCTTTGTTAAATATCACAAGTTACAATGACTTGACATATTTGAAGAATTTGGCTACGACTCACTAAATTTGTCTAGTACCTACATCCTGACTGATTAGTCATTTTGGCATTTAGGTCTACACTTGGAACTCTTATCGGAACAAATGTCGATTCATAGCCCAGACTATCTATAGTAATATCCGGATTTTCTCATAACTCACAATTTGGCTTCGACGGCTAAGATTTTTTTTTAAAAAGAATATATCTATTCAATTTATTGTCTTGGAATGATGGCTGAATACGCAGAGTTAGAATTTTTTCCAAAACTGTAACCTTTCCTATTAATTAACTACGATATACAGGTTCATTTACTAAAGGTATGGCACAAGAGCCGTTTGTTCCCAACTCGGCGCAAACATATGACGCGGGCGCAGGTCGTACCACTCGGGAGCAATCGCGAGGACGCCACAGGGCTCCTTAGACAAGGTAGTCGCTAAACATTCATACATTGTTGGTATGACATTGAATAAAGCAAAACTGTTAGACTTATCTGAATTACTCCAACTATATTCTCCAGATATATTGATTTAGACTTGATTAAGACGCGGTCCAACCCCAATTTTTAAAATAATTTACGATGCTTTACGTAAGGTTGAAAACCGCTTATTAGATTAGACGATGTAATGCGAAAATGCGTAGATTTTGTACGTTTTCTTTATACTTTTCGATATATACTAACACAATTGAAAAAACTGCTGGTTATAACTTTAGTACTACACGTTGGCTAAGTATTACCTAAAAAAAAATATAGTATTATCGCTGAAAATTCTGAGAGTTTGGACGTGAAAGTTTATTTTTGTGGACCTATTCAGGACTTTTTTCTGCTGAAAGAGAGTTATATTTATGAATTCTATTCGGTTATTACTCTTTTCCTTTTCCTTTTCTGACCTTTGTATTTTTTTCATAATATACTATCGATCTGTTTCGTTACACTAGGTGTTTAAAAATTCTGCTTTTTCTTTAATCAGGGTACGAGCGCGCCTTAAGGTCACTTGACATTACCGCCATAATATTTATATTTTGGACGAATTCGGCACGCCTTACAAGTCAATTTTTTTATCTTATCTTGCTGTTACCAATGTTGATTTGATATACATATACGTATCATTTATTATTTATATTTTCGATCAATTCCAATCATTCTATTAGTCTCTATTTGATTCCACGCTCACATCAGATTTAGTCGAAACTTATCGGAATTCAAGCCCATTTAATCTTCGATAGCAGTTGTGTTAGTTTTAATTCGCCACGTGATTGATTCGTCGATATCCAACATTGTATACGTAATGTCCAGTCCTAGAAACGCATGTCGTCTACGTGATCTAGAACATGAGCTGGGGATATCAATCATTCTGTTAGTACAGTTTGACGTGACTTACAATGACAGGGTTCAATTAAGATTTACACATAATTGCTGGGATAAAACATTGGTATCGGTTAAATAGCAAAAGATTTTGAATCTATAGATATTGCTAGTATTTAAAAACCTTACGTTGCTACTATAGTTTCCAAAATTTCTAGGATTATGTGTTCCTAATAATGTGCACCAAAGCAAAGTTTGCGAACAACACTTTGAATCAGACGATGTCAAATAGTAAGACTTGTTTGTATATTTTCTATAAAATTGTAGCTGATCTAGTCACGGAAGAAACTGTTGATTTTGTATATCAACATTTCTTCCGCCCTTCTTCCACAGTTTGAAAAATTTGAATAACGACTTCCATTCTATTCAGTCATTGGAGTGTAATTCAAAAAATACTGAACAGAATTTGATGAAATTTAAATGGGACCACATGGGAAGCACAATCTTTCAAACAAAAACAAATAATTTTGAGAATCGGTTCACCCAGTCGAAAGTTATGAGGTAACAAACAAACAAAAACAGTCGAATTGAGTCCTTTTTGGAAGTCGGTAGAAAACAAAATATAACATAGGTGTAAATTGTACCACCTATGAAGAATGTTAACGTTCAAACAAAAACACGTGAATTAAAAACAATGTTCAGTAGTAAAGCCTCAAATATTTGTCCTGAGAATTAAAACTACCTTAAGAAAGTCATAGCAATAAAAAAGTTAAGAGAAAATTACAATGATATAACATTGATATCAGACGGCATGTGTTAAATCCTTTTATATACGTCAAATTTTATCGAGTTCGATAAGAAGTGTGACGTAGAAGGACCGTATTGATGGAGATACTATCAGATAGGAGACTACAGCTTGATCCGTGTTAATTCTTTGCTTTTGACGTACACAGATGAATGAGTGATAAATGAGGAATCTTTGTAAAGATTAGGATTTACAAACACTAAACTAGTGCACAAGTAGGAATGCACGCAACTTAGTTTAGGTATGTATGTAGGTGCAAGTAACTACTAGGATTAGCCACGCCTTATTCCCTCTATACGAGTACATTGTGGACACACTCGTCTGTTAATCATAAATCCACTTTGGATATTGTCTATTTTGATATTGATTTCACGTAGGTATGTCAATATTTATTTAATGAACTGATTATTATTATTATACTTGTCTTATAACACGCTTGGAACATTTGTAGAGGTACTCTTCTCAACAATAACTTTCATCGCATATAATTATGAGCTAGAATATTTTAAGAAAGTACATCATCCAACAGTTTTATATTTTGAAAAGAATTGCTTGCATCAATACATATACACGCACACATTATTTTTTTATACGAATAAGTGTGTGTATGTATACCAATCTAAAGGATCTCCCTTATGCGACATCGGATAGATTCTGAACTCTGGTTCAGATTCTTGATTCATCGTATTCGGTATACGGCAAAAATACAAACGAAGACATTTATACTTAAGTTATTGAAGTACGTTTCCTCGCAGTCAGTGGTTTGTAAAGTTGATCGAACCAATGTGAATTTTCTAACATTAATATTTCCATATGATCGATTGCTAGCCCGGTCTAAATGTCTAAATTATTCAGTAGGGCTAGCACGAAAACCTGCGTATGAAAACGTATCTTTGACTTATACATTACAAACTGTCATTTATCTAGTACAACTGTGGCACAGATAACTCATCGTTTGTACTGTGTACGTCATCGACACTATTACGTTACACTAACGCAAATTTCGTGCTAGGCTCACCGATGTCAGACCAACAAACTTAAAGTAAACGTTGGCGCTTCATTTAGATTGTTAGCTTGTCACGGTACCGACATAATTACGAGTATGATACCTCAAGTTAAACACCGTTGATTGAATATGGTAACAGTAAATCTTATTACAAGTAACCATAGCTGAGACAGGTCGGATGAAGCTTGCAAAACTCGAGGAAACTCTGAGGAGCTCTGGATTTATATGAAAACTGATATTAAGCTTAAAATTTTGTGAGAAACTAAGCGAATCAAAAACCACGAAAGTCAAGTGAAATAGACTAGGCAAATTACCAAGTGAAAGGGCATTACAACAAGACTCGATCTTGGTAAGTAGGTATCATTAATTTCATCATAGCGTTAGATGGTTCTTCCTCCACTTCACAAGGAATGTGCAAGCACAACAACAGAGGATATTAACTACCTATACCATGTTTAGATTTAATTAACACCGTAGGATTAATTACCTTAGCGAAACATATCTATTAAAACTTTATGTATCAGTACATGGTTGTGTAGAAGCACTAGGTAAGGTAATGCAACTGTTATATAGGCTGGCATATAAATATAGGTGAACGAGTGACCTTATCCCTTCAAGAGTCGTTATATTACTGTACATTGAAAATTCAAAATAACATGGAGGACATTGTCACATATATCTGAGTAGGTATTGGAAAGATCAAAGTCAGGGCACCTTAGAAATAAGCCATATGACTGATAACGTCACTTATGGATTTCCAATATTTTGAATGTTTCCTATTATACACCTTTTATAAATATTATAAAGTAAGGCGTATTTAAAAACAGTAAAAGGTCATATCAATGACAACGATGTCAGATAAATACAGGTATAATGTAAACATGTATAACATTTAATTAGCCACAAAACCAAACAAAGTGAGCGATAACCTATAACTCTATGCGAATATAAAACGAGTGAAGATAATAAAATGAGATAGTATTGTTGTGTGTTGTTAAATAAATCTAAATAAGTACAGACAGTTTTTGTATACAAATTATTTAAATTAATTGACACAATATATTAAACTACTGGCTGTGCCCCACGGTTTTACCCGCGTGGTGATGGATGATGAATGATGAAAAAGTATCGTTATTCCAGCGCCTCATCTATCTACATACCTTAGAAGATTTTATATTAGTATTATAACTTATGAACAGTAAATATTATAAGATAGTAGCACTTCTAGGATTTAAACTTACACTAGAAATGTACAGTTGTATTTATATGTTAAAAAAGGTAATTTGAAATGGAAATGGAATATCAACATACCAAATTTCATTAAAATCCATTCAGAAAATGTTGCGTGAATGAGTAACAAGCATCCATACATCCAAACAAACTTTCGCGTTTATAATACTCGAATTAGTAGGACTATTATAAACCAGTAACACAAGTGACCAGCCGGGAGCTCGCTGACGCTGCTGCGCACTGGCCTGCCCGAGCATGTCATCTTTAGTTGAGCATCTAATATTGGAAACCCGATCGAAGTATTCGGACTCTAACGCGAGTGTTTTGTTGATTAATAATGGTTTAATAAGTCCAGTCTATGGAGAGGGCTATGCTCGGGGTTTCTCTACGTGATCGAATCAGAAATGAGGAGATCCGTAGAAGAACGAAAGTCACCGACATAGCTCAGAAGATTAGCCAGTTGAAGTGGCAGTGGGCAGGGCACATAGCACGCAGAACAGATGGCCGATGCGGCCGAAAGGTTCTAGAGTGGAGACCACGGACCGGCAAGCGCAGCGTAGGTCGTCCACCGACACGGTGGACAGACGACCTGAAGAAGGTCGCAGGACGACGTTGGATGCAGGCCGCTTCCAACCGGTCCTTTTGGAAAATCATGGGGGAGGCATATGTTCAGCAGTGGACGTCCTACGGCTGAGATGATGATGATGAAGTCCAGTCAATTTTGAGATATGTTTTGGTTTTGATATACCTATGAGCTACAAGGTAAGGTTGTCTCCGTTCATTTATCTCTTCGGACGGTGGCTAAATAGGGTAAATAACAGAACGTTTCCTCGTCGTCCTACTAGGTTATCCTACTGGTAGGAGTACAAGGACTAATGTGTCCTTATGCTCCTACATGAGGAGCATAAGCATATCCTTGTACTCCTACTTATGTCCTGTAATCTACATATGTATTTACTATCGCATCATGTTATCAATCTCTTTTGTGAAATACCGTTGATGATTATTTATGACCAACGAAATGTTCACTTGCTTTTAGAACAATAGAAGCCGTAAAAACTTCATTTAGACCATGCGAGTGTCATTATCAAGAAAACCCTGAAAGTGTGGTAAGCCTTGTGGAAAATCCAAGGAAATAGAGATTGAACGCAAGATTGAATGCAGGTTTGTAGGTCTTTGTAATGCCCTTCCTCCTCTTCCTGATGATCTTATTGAAGAGGGTTGGTCCTACATTCGAAAATTTTAACAAACAACATCACCGAAAATGGGAACTCAACCCTGAACAAACGAAGTTCAAAAAAATTATCTGCTACGAGTGCTGAACATTTTTCGAAAAACTACATCCGAAAACAGTATTCCAATAAAACGGCGTCGAGGAGATCTTGTTACTGCTAATTTAATAATGAATACGCAAGTGTCGCTTATAGCCGCTTACAATAGGTATTTTTTTTGGAAATACTAAGATGATACCTTTTCAATCTATACTAATCTATACTTATAATATTATAAAGAGGAAAGATTTGTATGTATGTTTGTAACAAATTGGCTCGTAAAAACTGGACCAATTTCAAAAATTCTTTCACCATTGTAAAGCTACATTCCCCATGATTAACATAAGCTATTTAAGATTCATCATCATCATCATCATCCATCACCGCGCGGGTGAAACCACAGAGAGCAAATGTTCTATACTTGAGTGCATTTATTGGATGTGACGTCACAACCAACAAGATTTGACGCTGAGCGACCACACCGCCCTGTGAGCATAAGTATATATTAGTCCTCTTACT
Source organism: Selenia dentaria (assembly GCA_917880725.1). NCBI lineage: Eukaryota > Metazoa > Arthropoda > Insecta > Lepidoptera > Geometridae > Selenia > Selenia dentaria. The sequence goes on along the minus strand of OU862882.1, from coordinate 5,813,367 downwards.
CGTACCAGTGGGAGCACAAGGACACGTTCAAAAAAACAAATACTTTGTTGAGAGACTGCGTCGTGATAACGTATAAAAGTAGCATTTTATTACAACCGTAAATCTTTAGGGCACAACTTAAGACGTAAGTGTGCTCGTATACGCCGTATTTTGGGAATTGATACGCGCTTGAACGCTAATAAAAGGTATAACTTCGGAGTGAAAGCTTTGGGAATATTCCGTAAAATAAAGCAGACTATTGCATATAATATATAGCAATATATTACTGGCTTTTTAAATGGCTAACTTTATCCTAGATACTAATTGAAAGTGTAGAGGGACTAGATGATTAATGTTGTTTGATTGGGCCGTATTGGTTAGTGATATCTCTAAAAATATAATTTCGCTCGGTTATTAGAAATAATGTTCCATAATTGAGCATGGCACTCTAAATCCTAATCATAGACTGTATAATGCGTGTATGCGAAATGTCTCCGTTTGGTCAGGAAGAAATCGCCCTAAGAGATAAGGCCAATTTGTCAATGTACAATTTTAAGTTTCTTGTACCTATAGTTACAGTTGTCGTCTTATTATAGTGTGCAAATAAAGACTTATCAGTACCTAGTTCAATTTATTTTTAATGTTAATAAAATAATAAAATTATTTACGTCTATCTATATACCTATATTTAAAAGAACAATATTTCGACCAATTCTAAAAAATATGCAGACTTGACATGAACATATTTTTATATTCAGTCTGCAAGCGAAAACATCCGTTACAGTTTTACAAAAACGAGAAATAACAAGTAAAGCTGTCAAAATCGATGAGTAAACAAAACTACGGCAACGACCTCGAGAAAAAAGTATCGCGTATGTCCAATACGTGCCAATGTGGACCGATTCCATTAACATCTGCCTCACGCCAGTTCTGTTTACAGGCGACAATCTCTCTCTCACTACCTTTCTGTGTGGCCCGAGCACGAACATTTGATAAAGTGTAACGTAATCGTATCGTTAACGTATTCAGTACAAACTGTCATTTATCTAGTACAACTGTGGCACAGATAACTCATAGTTTGAATTGTAATCAACGATACGATAACGTTACTCTTTAGCAAATGTTCGTGCTCGGGTCATTGATCTTTCAAAAACTAATAATAATAATAATTTATTTCATAATTCTAGCACTTACATAGTTTTGAAACTTATCTAAGAAAAATACTAGTAACATAATATATATAAAAATGAACCCCTATTTTTCCTGGTCACGCTATAACTTGAGGACGGCTTTACTGATTTCATTTATCTTTTTTTTTTAATGTTTTCTAATACTTCGAAGAAGGTTCTTACATTAAAAAAACTAAGAAGAAATGAGACGGCGAAGGCCAAGCCTACTAAGCGAACGAAGACGCGGGCAGTCTCTAGTAACAGATAAATTATACTGTCTTATCAGGCCGATAAATTAAGTTAATTTTATTTTATTGTAATATTGATTTGTAGCGATAAAATCATTATAGCATATGCACTGGACTGCACGCTCGGTTAAGCGCATCGGTTATAATAAACAAGCGATTTTTTTATGTTTCAGCATTTGTGTTAAAATAAGTGTTAAAATAAGTAAATTTATTTTTCACTGAAATTTGGGAAGAAAGCTTTTTTATCCGATTTAATATTATATTTTTCACTAAATTTCGTAGAATGTGCAACAGTATCAAATAAGATTTTTTTAACAGATTTTAGTAGTATGTATTGCCAACGAGCTGTACAGCTGTTAAACGTTTTGAGATGTTTCACAGCTCGTGGTGGTATAACTTATTGCATTTTTTAAATACCTAACCTCTTTATTTGCAGCCCAGTTCATATATTTTCGTCCAGATATAGAACATAGACTAGACACATATAGAAACTACTATAAAGTTACTTATATATACAGTATTACTTTAGTTATGAATGTGATTATGCTGATTAGTAATTAAAATTCAACAATAGCAGACACAGCGACATGCCACAACATAAATTAACATATTATACGTAACTCGAAGGAATAGCAACGACAACTACTCGTATAAGCAGATAATCGTATTGTACTTACTCGAAGTACTGTTTAACATTACAAACGCTAAAATGTGTGTTTGTTGTGATGAGCTTAACCTCGACTGAATCGATTGGACGGATTTTGAATAGTGACATATTTGGGATAACACAGATGATAGTTTTGTCCCAAAACTACAACAGAACCTTTAATTCTAAACAGACGTAGTCGCAGGCAGTATTTACTTAAAGATTTATATGTTATCCTTTTTAACTTAAGATCTGCTATTGAATCAATATATTTATCTGCGTGAAACACAGGCTTCTTGGTTCCTGGATTCTCCAGATTATAGACCCATGTAAGTACAAATATTCCTTTAAAACGTCTGATTGAAGTGTTAGCAACGGACCTTGCCTTGACTTTCTTGACAGAGGTTAAGCATAAGCAATCCTTGATAGAGTCACGACTTAGGGTCAGCTAAGATGTAGTGGCATTTTCAAACCGAACTCTTTTGTACTTCGCAGAGATCTAAGCCCCCCGGTCCCGGTTGTTTGACCTAGGAAAACAGTCGGTATACCATGTCAGAGATCTCCAAGACTGTGCTGGCCACTGGCCTATCTAATCTACCACATTTGGCCCGAGTGGTTATTTCATACAGTCTCTGAGAGAAAGGTTTCAACAGTAGAAACGTAATGTACTCATGCCCATTACGTTTCATTAAGTATCAAATTACCTTTACTAATGACAAGCAACGATAGCTTTGATGATACTTTATAAGTTAAAAATACATATTCCGTAAAAAACAAAACAATCATTGTATCTAATCCACAGTTGGAATAGAATTACATAAGTAGAGCAGTGAGTTGTTTGAAAAGTCCTTGCGGTATCAGTGTCAGAGGCTAACTGCCCATATACATGTGTAGTTGCGAATATTGCAACGCTTAACGATATCACATGGTTGGTAATGACTCATTTGTGACACTATTTTGAGCTGGCAGTGACATTGCGCCGATTGATCGGTACGATTGTTTTCGCGACTTGTTTCACGATTACTATAGTGACATTTATTAATTGTTATCTATGATTGTATGTTCTTGGCAACGCAACATATTACAATAGTAGCGAATCATGGTGGCGAATATTCTTAGCACCTATATGCATTTTTGCTTCGGCATGATATTGGGTTCTTGATAGATTACTTTTTTTTGTTAAACAGCTGCCGCGTTTGTAGACTAAAAACAAATAAAACTTTTGTAAGGGGCTGGCCATCGCTTCTCAGCTCCTTTTTATATTTTAAAGCAAGTTGGAAAACTCGTAACACGGATTGTAGGAAGACGCGGGTTCGAATCCTGTCATAGGATATGTAATGTGTATTGCAATATAATATAATAAATTTATAATAATAATAATAAAATTGCAAATTGAAGGAAGGGTGTCCAAACCATGTTAAGTGAACTGTTATTTATATTTTTTATGTTATTAAGAAACGGTACAAGCACGAGCTCCGCCTAACGTTAAGTGGTTACCTCTGCCTAGAACAGATGCATTTCCTCACAAGTGACGAACTGTACTGAGCCCGAAACCATGATATGCCATAAATGCTTAAGATTCTCAAGTGGAAGAGATAAGTTTAACATAACAACATACTCGGCAAAGTAAATAGCTGTAGCACAATCGGTTCATTCCACTCCACAGCTGGGACACAGGGCTTCCTCTCAACAAAGACGAGGAACATAATGGAAGCGCACTGGTGCGGGTTGGAGTATAAGCTGGCTAGCGTTTTAGTCAAGATTTTGAATAGTTCCACTTTGCTCCACTCAGATCGCTAGAGTGGCTCCTACATTCAATATAATAATTGACAGAAAATCTGCATGCCGATTTCTGCAAGCTGGTCCATGGGTAGGAACCATAAGACAACAACTGACGGCTTGACGTGGACTACGAACACGACCAAAGCAAGGTCTGGTTGATCAGTTTATTTCTGGTTTCCCTTCGGAGCAGTTAGTTACTTACTTAGAACAGGTAATCGTATTTTTACATTATAGAAAGTCTAATAAGACTCTATAAAATGGGTTTCTCTACACAGATCCAGGGATCAGACTGAATTAGGACACGGATCCCGGAGCATTATATATATCCACTGTTACCGTGATCCATGTCCCCCAAAGAAACAAATTTACGTTTTACCTGCTCATCACGGTATCCGTGGTTCAAGAAATAAAATAATATAATTTTCAAAACTGATCACAGAGTACCTACTGACAATGTCCTTTTTCGTTTTAAGTTATCTTCACATTTGTAATTTGCATAACATGGTATGATAATTTTGAAGAAAAAAGTTTTCGGGACTTTAAACAACCGTTGGAAGTGGGTAAGTATTTAAGTCGTCGTGTAATTTCTTAATAGCTACTATTTTTATCGCAACACGATCGTCAGTTCTAATGGTATTGTAATGGAAGTCAATGAGTGACAAGGTCGGGAATAAAGCAGGAGAAATATGAAATAATTTTAATGAAACCGCTTTACAATTTCATTTTTATTAATTCTATAGAAACTTTTTCATGAAATTTTCATTTTATGATGAATAATTTAAATCGTTAGAAGATTCGTTCAGGTCTGTTGATAATTTGAATTTGAATAGGTAATTTGTTAAGACGCTCAAGTCGTTCCAAACGAATGCCTCGTCGAAGAAAGCTTCTTATTTCGGTGAATTTCAAATCAGCATTTATGTTTACTTTACTTTTTTAAATGTTGATGAGGTATCTTGAATTGTCACAAATAGTTTAAATTGATCACAAATGCGAATGTGAGTGAGTAGTGTCTATGTTTGTTACTTGTTCACGCTAAATATGCTCAAATAATTTGAGTGGAATTTTGAACGGAAATAGCGTATACCGCAGAATAAATAACAGTAGTAAATATTTATACCCAGCGGCAGATTGTCTATCTTTACGGAGAATGGGAATGGCACTACATTTTGACATTTGAGTCCCATTCTGGGCGACACCCTGCAAGCCTATTGGCTGAAACCTGCAATGGGAATGAGAATGAAGTGACATTTCATTCTCATTGCAGGATAGGGTTTTTATATTGAAATGAAAAAATATTCCCGTAAGCAAGCATCCATCCAAAATACAAGCACGGGTAAACCCACTGGTCGCAGTTAGTTTGAACTATTTTTAAGTTATACTAAATATATACCCAGAAAAAATTTCACTCATCTCCGTTCGCCCCTTTCAGAATTATAGGGGTCGTTCTCGAGGAAATTAAAGTTTTCAAAGGCAGATATGAAGGTTTTATCCTAGGTAACAGAACAAAAGCGTAAAACGCTAGAGGGCTAAGAGGGTCGTGACCCAGATACCCCTAACGACTGTGGAGTGCGGGGGTAAAAGTACTTCTCTGAAACGAGACGCTACATTGGGGGTGGGCGGTGGAAATCCTTTGGGGACTGTAAACAGTACTGGAAACTGAAATTAACGATCGTGAGCAGTAAATGCATAGAAATGGGAAGCCACATCACACTAATATTGTAAATACGACATTTTGTGAGTGAGTTAGGAACTTAATGAGTGTGTTGTACGAGTATGTTTGTTACTTGCTTATGCTGAAATTTGAATGTAATTTGATATGTAGAACACAGCTTATACCCAGTAATGACATAGGTTACTAGGTTAGGGTAATCTTTTTCTACGCGAACTACGTCCCGGACATATATTATGTATACATGGTGACTTTACAGATTCTGATAGGGCTTAGGTCAATAAATATACGAAACATAAAAGATCATAAAAGTAAAATTTTAAGAAATTAGACATAATAACATTGTTCTCGGTGTCTGGCCAAATAAAAACATGTGTCTTCTGGATTTGCCGGACCAGGCGCTTTAGCAAAGCTAAACCCTAAAACATAGTCCTAGCGTTTAAATTCAATAAACATTTTGAATGTAACACGGAGTAAATTAAGTTAACTCATTTCAAACTTCCACGAAGAGATATTAATTTACGGAGAGATAACTATATTGGGGAACTGTAAATTAAATGTATTGAAATAGTTCCGTTAGTTCGTTATAGAAATACGCAAATTTCCACAAAGTTGAAATTAATTTGTAGAACGATTCTCGGTAAAACTTTCGTCGGTTTTGCGGATTTAACTAAGTAGACGTAGAATCTCTGTTCGTTTTACATAATTAAGATCATAATATGGATATATACTGGAATCTATGATGGAATTAGAAGCGATTGGGTAAGCAGGTCGGCAGTCACCAGTTTGATCTATATCTACGGCTGGAGCTTTGGTAAAGCATTTATTTTACAGCCTGGTCATAGGGAACTTACTTTTGGAGCCGTAGCACAAACAATATGCGAAAAAGTATTCGTATCGCAAACGTGAACCCATCACGATTCTGCGCACAAACTACGAGTTATCTGTGTCACAGTTGCCCTAGATACATGACAGTTTGCTCTGTTTCACGTGATCGACACGTTACGTTACACTTATGCAGTTATTCGTGTTAGGCCCACTGCCCGCCTGACTATAGCTAGCCATCCCTATTACAGAAAACCTGTCACAAAGCACCTAACACTGTAATCTGGGAGCTCTGATTCATCACTCTAGGTGTACCTAATTATAACCCCATCGACCGCATCATCACTGATAATCACGTGAGATAGCGGTCTAACTCAATCCTATCAATAATAAAAAATACTCGATAACACTCAACTCGCTTTTTAGATTGTTGGACCACAAAAAAGCATCCTCGAACTGAGGTTGGAGGGGTTAGCCCCGTGGACTCCTTTCTTTGTGGCATTGACCGTATTTTATTAATGGCAATTTTAAAAAATTAACCCCATTTAATAGTTCTATAGAGGCAATAGCCAATACTAGCCATACACCTGAGAATGATAAAAAACCATTCACTGACGAGAAGGTTAGGAGTAGGGAGGGGAAGACGTCCTCTCAAAAGGACAATTTAGGGTGTGTCTACACATGTTCCAGAAACGCAATCGTAGAGGCATAAACCAGAGCCGCTTGGAAGGAAATGAAACACGTGTAGAACATATTCGTCGTGTTTTATCGAGAATAGATGATCAGAGACACTGTTTTATGTATTTTTCAGTACATCATTGCCATACTGTCACTTTATGCGAAATGATGCAAACCATAAATGTCACCTTTTTTTAAGGATTGTTGAATGCCGTGCGTATTTTGCCTACCGTGTTTCGATTTCGAATCTTGTTGATGAGATAGGCACTAGAGTACCATAATACCATGCTGAGGGTTTTGTCACGTTACCTTCATTGGAACCTGAACCTCGACGTAGCATTCGGCCCTGTGAAGTCTGCAATGCTGGAAAAAATAATGCTTTCGCACTATATTCACTCTAGTTTCTACCTCACGACTTTAGATATGGCAGAAGTATACCTATGTATAATGTCTATGTCTGAAGTTTAAACTATTTCGCAACTATTCGCACTGGTTTGTTTGAAGACCCAGACGTGTTATATTTTACAGACGCCACTCCGGCAGTAGCCCCGAGATATATTTAGAAGCAATCGATTGATTCGTCAAGCTTTCGTCTTTTATTTAACTCACCCGATTATAGTAAACATTTATGTTTATTTTTAGTGGGCATAATGCAATGTGGCAGTAATGATAAAGCATTAGTTCGAATAAGAGGAAGGTGGTGCTTCTCATCAACCATGTTCCTCATGATCACACTTCACACTAATACTATTTATACGCGACTGTTTGTATGGATGGATAAATATTGAAAATTATTTTTATAATATAAAATTACTAGCTGAGCCTTGCAGCCACGCTTTCGTGAATACTTACTATCCGACATAAGTATATTTGCCGAAAAACTGTCTATATAGTATACTAGCTGACCCGCCAGCGGCTACGCTCGCGTGGCCTCGCGGGATACGGTTAATTACAGTTTTTTAACTATCCCACGGGAACTATTTCATTTACATGGATCAAAAGTATCCTATATGTTGACCAGGGATATAAGCTACCATACAAATTTTTGTTTAAATCGGTCCAGTCGTTACGGAGATTAACCCGTACATACAGACAAACGAATCTAAATTAGTTCGATTTCACTCCTTACCTGACTAGGTTTTTAGCATTTTTTTCATTGTACAGAAATTCGACCTTTACAGTTTTATTATATGTAGTGATATTGGTATATAATAGTATTCTAGAGACCAAAATACAAACCAAATCCATTGAATACTTTAGCTTGACTGAGCAACAAGCATCCTTACAGATATACTTTTGCATATTTTATAATATCAGTGTGAATACATCACGTTCCGAGGTCTTTGAAACTACGAAACATTAAACTTAAACTTAAAAAGATTTCAACAGAACTTCTATTACGCTAAAAGGTGTCAGAAAAATTTAAAGCATGAAGGGTTTAATAAAAGAAACGGCTGAATAGAACAAACGACAGTTGAGGACGTGACCGGAGTACACGTCGCCGATAAAGCGCCTTTGCAGTTTCCAACACGATTCATAATTTCATACCTATTTTTCATATTCACGTTTATTTCTTTCGCTTGACTGACACCAGTCATTTTTCAACTTACAGTAAGAGGATTCACTCTCGAATCGACACTCTCGGCTGTTCGTTGCTCCTTTACAACTTCATGTTCGAGCTCAGTAGTTTTCCTATTAATATAACCAAGCTTTCCTAAAGCTGTAGCAGGTTACTGGACTCTTGATAGACCATTGGTGGGTTCCACCTTCCATAACCAGACATTTTGCTTTTGCCTGGAATTAGTAAGTTAATATTTTCATGTTCCCTGAAATTTTACCAGAGGCAGCATTTTGAGTAACATTTCGACTTTATATTTATTTATTTATTTTTATTCAATTACTAGTTACATTTACAGTTATATTTGCTGTACCATAGTGCCAGAGGTTTTGTTTCGAGAAAGAGGCTCTGCAACGCAATGCACCAACAGAAATTACGGAGTGAACGATACAATAGCGGTGCAGAGGTTCAGTAGTTCTTTTGTTGAATTGTTGTTGACATTTGGAATTTTATTTTGTAAAATATTTAAAAAAAAATCTAGTAGTTGGAGACTCCTAAGCGGGACTTTGACTGTGTAACGTTCGTTTCTCGCTCTGTTACACGTTGTCGATTCTAGACATAATGTTCGATTTTTAATTGCGAAATCTTCAGAAATTATTCTGTGTTAACTTTTTTATTGCAAGGGTAACACTTTTGAAAGCCCCATACAGAGAATACTCTGAGGCCGATCGACTGGTCGACAGTTTTTTGTATGAAGTTTTCACAAGCTTGCAAAGCTGATATAACGTAATCACACAGAAACGTCACTCATACGGCTCGTAGGTAAAGTTCGTTCACACGTAACTGGGTCAAGTTATTACGAAGTGCGAGGCAGCATCTCGGCGCGATTTTCACACTCAGCTATTTTCAAAAGACTTTATACGCCTTATCTCTCTCTCTCGTCATGAGATATTAAATTCTCGGTTGTGTCGCTAGGAATAATTTAAGTTTCTACTTTATGCAAGCAGTTAAAAAGCGATAGTAAATAAATAAGGTTGTAAAACAAATTATTAACTCAAGAGAGATAAACATAGAGGTAAACAAGAAAAGAGATAACCAATTGATTGATATCTGATTGTGAACCTCGACATCTGCAGACTATCCAATATATATGTCCAAAAAAGGTTCTGGAATGGAGACCACGGACCGGCAAGCGCAGCGTAGGTCTTCGTAGGTCTGTCCACCGTGTCGGTGGACAGACGACCTGATAAAGGTTGCAGGATGACATGCAGGCCGCATCCAACCGGTCCCTTTCGAAAATTGTGGGTAAGGCCTACGTTCAGCAGTGGACGTCCTACGGCTGAGATGATGATGAAGCTACCAACTTCGCTACGGTGCTGACAACACCACAGCAAATTATACGAAGCATGGTTTTGATTTGTTCTTAATGTCATTAGAAGTATTTTTACAAATATCCCAAGACCGTACATCAATTACAATAAAGTTTTTCAACATCATACACCAGAAATAATTTTATCTGAGTTACCCGCGAAAAAATTTAAACAAAAATTGGATAAGTACGCTTTAATATAAAAAAATTAAATCAATGTACACAAGCTAAAAGTACAAAGCGATTTCAATCTAGATATAATCTAAAACAGCAATGATGTCACATCAGATCTAGCTAATAAATGTAGTGACACAATAGTGGACCTTATAGTGGTAATAGTTATGGCCTCGGTGAGTATATTTGCTTAGCGCTATAAAATCGAGCTGTAGTATGATAGCCTAACTGTAAACAGGTAAAAGATGTGTCCATTTTCAATTTAGTTCGTTTTGTCTTTGATTATGAAACAGTATTTCATCATCCAAATTCAAGCAAATAGACGAAGACTAGCAGAAGACTGGAATCACAACTGTGAGAGAAAACGTTTGATGACGATTAGAAACTTAAGTAGAAAATGTGCGTGACTCAGTTCTATTTCAAAACAGTATAAAACAAAGACCCAAGTTCTCGTAAGACGATAAGCGCTGCTGAGAAAGCACGCGATTCCGATAAAAGTCTATTACAACCTTTAAAAGGGAAGTCAAGGTCCATAAAGAGTGAGAGAGGCTTTCGCTGTTAATGTAGATAAACAGTCACTTTCAATTACCTAGGCAGATACATGTACACTAGTTGCCTCTTTCGGACGTAAAATTAGTATTTGATTCGCAAATTCGTTTGAGCCGATATGTGTTGACGTTGATGTACCCACGATTTTTACATTTTTATTTGTTATATCTGCCAAATAAGATACATCAAGAAAAAATGTGCCAACTAATAAATATGTTCGATAAGATATTTGTTATTTTATTAATATTATGCTTATCTGTTTTTACAAAATTAACGTTTGGTCCAGAATAGATAAAGATCCATAAACCTTTTGATGTAAACAAAGAAACATTAACATTTCATAATTCGTACAAAAGCACAAACCACCGCGGGCGTTTACCAAATCGTAATATGAAAAGCAAATAATTCGAGCAGGATAGGATCCCAAAAAATATTACAAGCAACGTTGCACACGCGTTAAATTATTGTATTGTTCCAGAGTTTCGGGCCAGAACTTCGATTGTGTTGTTAGGTTGGTACACGAAAAGTTTAATAAACCTTATCAACGTATCAACGGTGATATAAACCATTTAGTTATACGAGAACGGAACAGGAAGGCGCGACTCGCCCCAATGCCCTCAGAAAACGAACAAACAGCATGTAATGACGATTCTATTCAACCTTTTTGTAAGGCCCTTTCGACCTTTGTGATGGATCGCGGTGAATGGAAAACGGTATAATACGTGTTTAATTGAATGAACGGCTTGTTTTACCATTTTTTTATTTGTGCGCTTCTGATTAATGCGAATAGCATCGCACGATTGACGAGCAGCATTATGCGGGAGAATGCAAATGTCGAATCGAAGGAAGTTTAATTGAAATGTCATGTGATTCAGTTGCTTTTATACGTAAACTGTACGCAAAATTTAATCATCATAACTTATCGTGATCAAGTATTTAAGTAATAATATGTATATTAATCAGTTTTTATTAATACATTTTAATGGGTGATATATTTACGAAGTGGCGAAAATAACCATCAAGGGATATCATTGATTTTGTTTAAGTTTTGACGAAAAGTATACTCATTGAGTGTACGAAATGGTTCAAATTGGTTTTTGTGCTGTCCTCGTCCATCGCCCTATAAAGTTTTAGTAACGCATCCACCACTTTACTGGTTATTTAGACGTATGGTGATTAGACGAGACAGTGACTTAATGACAGACTTATAACCTGACTCTGGCTAGAAATAAAATAGAATAAAAATCTCAAATATTTTTTTTAATATTTTCATTAAATAACTTGAGTTATGGCATAAGCAGAACAGTACGAGTCCACATATAAAGGAAATAATAATTACTAAGGACTATGGGCCTACGATTAAAACGATAGATAAGATTGTTGATAAATAAAGGTTGATAAGACGAGTGGCCGTCAGCGGGGCCGAGAAGCCGTCCACAGCGGTCACATTGCTGGCGACGCGATGTGGCCACCCGAACGCTGCCAGATCGATACAAGCGCAGGGGCATTGGCGGCGAGCCAACCATTAAAACAAGCGGGCCCGCTTTATACAGACGCTATAGAGCGAATCACAACCAGTTACTTTATTTAAACGCACAAAAACATACAAAATGAAGCGGTGTTGTCGAATTGTCGATGACGTAGCTACTCCGACTCTTGGCAGCGCTCCGGTTGGAACCAGAACCGCGGATAGCGATAGCGCCCGGAAAGAATTCGCAGTGTCACGGACGCGTTCGAAAGCGATTTTAATAGGCAATTCCACAAACACCACTGGACAGCGAATCAGTTTCCAATATGGAGAGCCAGGCACGTATAGGTTCGATCGCCGACGTCATGAACAGTTTTAGAGCAATAAAACGTAAGGGAACGTGACTGGCGGTTCAGTCGGAATATAGCCATGCATTAAGATAACAAAGTATGGCACTCACGGGTGGCGCGGAAGCAGGACTCGCATGCTAATATAATTTAATAGCTAAGTAGTCCCTCTGGGACTGCATTGTTATTGCACACCTATACATTAGTATTGCATTGTTTCCAGAATAACATTCGAGTCGGAAACAGGCACGAAATATAACAAGTCCACTTTGTACAGACCTTGTACACAACGACTAACGAGTCTAGAACATGAAAGGAAATTGTCACTTTTGAGCCATCCGGCCACCAAATTGACTCACGGCTTATTCCCGCCTCTTCACGTGTCGAAATTAATCTTGTCGGTTTATCATAGTACAGTTGCAATTGTTAGTGGTTATTTTTACGCCCAAGTGTTTTCAATATCAATAAATTTAATTGGTACTGATTTGGTACGAACACAAGCGTGTTATAGTAAATATACATCTGCTCCGTACGCATTTCAACCAATTATGTTGAAACGCGAGGTAGAGGAAGCGAGTCTGGGACGTCTGAAACTGACAAGCACAGCGGATGCGATGCAAATCTGTGGCAATCCGACAGCGTCCATTAGGCGTGCGATCTCGTCATCCAGGTCAGATCCCTATCGGCATTCCGGACCCTCTTGCAACCTGCTAGAGTCCAATTCAATTCTTGATAATATCGAATACGGATACGGTCATTACGCAGACAATACTGTCCCTTATAACCCTGCTATAGGGTTGAGAGTCAGGTCGGCAGGTACGTTTGATAAGTGCGGCGTAGACGGGAGACGGCTCCGGCAATTTGCCTATTGCCGAGTTCAATTATCGCCCCCCGCACTCATTACTGAATTACGGCGAGACCGACTATAAATTCTGTGACGCCCCTGCTTCAGAATTGAGAACTCCGTGTAACCGGTTGATACCTGACTGCACTGAATCAAATCGTCATGAAACTTCATCAGGAGTGCCAACTTCCCGTAGAATCAGTGTCTATCATGTGAACTCTTTAAGCTTCAACAAAGGGCACCCTAGTATAGGGGTTAGTGTGACGATTACTTTAATTGTAGGAAGAATTCTTAATATAACTAATTCCCATCTTATATCCAAACTAATAAAACTACCCATAATTTGTATGTAAAGAACATTTCAAGAGGTTTTGTAATAATACATTTTACTTTTTATATAAATGATGCAGGTAATAGAGTTAGTTAGAGAGAGTTATTGATCCATCGTTTGATATTTATTTAAGTGGATGTTTAGTCATAACCCCGGTAATGACAACCAATAAAGCTGCGGCTGCGGTCGGTTATTCATAAACTGAGCCAACCGCAGTAATAAAATTAACAGCTCGATTGGAGCTATTACGCTTGAGTAATGTTACCGATCGACTATATACACGCAACATTAATTTTCATTTATTGAGTTAAGATTACTTACTTCTCTTTCACGAAGCTACAAACGTATTGAAATAAAATAATGATTTACGTATCAAAGATAGGCCCGAACACGGAACCTTGAGGAAACCCTATACAAAGATGTCCATGACGCAACGCGTGCATCAATTAGAGACACTCAGCTTGAACTATTAATATCAAGCACGTGCTCACTGGCTTGAAAATATTTACGTAATTCTTAGTGATTACGGATTGCGAATTACGGATCTATTCGCAGATGATAAATCTGTGTTTTTTAAAGTAGATAAGTAAATAAATTTACTTCTAAACTTAAATAAACACTAAACTTTTTAAATTAAATAACTATTGGTCTAACTAGAAGTAAAAGTGATGATTGATGGAGTTAAAATTGACTAAGCAATTCTTAAAAAAGGGAATTAACAGATGTTTCTACGGCTCGGGTAGCCTATTTAATTTTGTCACAACGTAATTACGGATTATTGCTGTGGGGTTCAACTACTAATAAAGATACTCGTAGATACAATCTTCAATTTGGAAAAACGTGAGACATATACAAAACGGGTACCGCTTGTTTTTTAAGAGATCTATTTAAAGAAACTAAAATACTAAAATTGCCTTTATTTTACATATCACCAGTCGATTGTAAATATAACAATGAAATTTCTATTGTGTCTGGGTCGTTCGACTGATGAAGTAATGTATGTTCGCAAGTGCCAAAAAATCTTGTTATGTGGTCATTACAAATCCATAATTAGGGTCTGTATCGCGATGAGAAAACTGTGATAAAAAAGGTCGAAGAGTTTTACAGCATTCCCCGTCTGTACCAATCACTTTAGTCTCATTAGTCAGAAATACTCACCAGGCATGAAGTGTAGTAATGCAGCGGTGATGGGATAGAGGCTAGGGCTGTAGGTGATGTCGGGGCAGGCGTAGCCGAGCACAGATACGACGCGGTCGGCGACGGCACGCCCCTTGCGCGTCAGGTGGTAACCGAGGCAATGCGTCGCCTCCACGAATGGAGGAAGCATGATCGGCTTGTCGGGAAGCTCCACTGTACCGAACACCTGCAGCAAAACAAGTTGTATTTTAGAAACAATTCGAAATTCGTCTAATTTTTATTTAATATTGTGTAAAGGAGAAAGATGTATCGGAACGCAACTGTATGCTTCAGCGGATATTGATGGTGAGGCACTCGCTCGCACAACTACAAGTAGAACACAGATCTAGTCACAGGACAAATTCAAATTCATTTATTAATTGCTCATATGGGTACAAAAGAAAAAATACAGATAAAAAGTAATGAGTTAGAACACCATATTTATTTAACTAATGAGGTGTGCCGTAACACTTCTGGGACTTGGTCTTTCTCTTCTTATATCATTCGGTTAAGGGGAGTTTTATTATCTTTGACATTAATAGCTTTATTTAAACTGCTAAATGATATGACACGCAAGGTGTCATATCACTATAAGATCTATCCACGACTACAGCTGTAGTGTCACCTTAAGTACCACTTATTAACAGATTTAACAAAATCAACTGTAAAAGTATTAGGATAGTACTGACTAAAGCGAAATAAGAATCTCAAGAATATAAACAAAATATTCTAGAAAAGTCAGTTCGAAGGTTTATTGCCATCAATATCTTCGAGTTACACAAAAATGTCACGTAGTAACTACAGATTCTTTTGAACAAAGACGAAGCGCAAGCTAGTAAACATATTATAACCTGCACTAGTCGAGATGTTCTACAAGTTTCGATTGAACAAGCGCATTTTCAAAGTTACTTTAGGCAACCCGTGCCAATTGGTAAACCAAATATGCTCAGAGGATGTTTTTAAATTCAATCCCTGCCAATTAATTTAGTATATACGTATAAATTTGTTATCCAATCTCCTGCGGACACATTCACGAGTTGAGTCGTGATTATCCAATTTGCGAGCAAGGACGCGGCGACCTGGCCGATTAGGTATGCTTTTACATATACATTCGTGTGAGCTACTTCAAATCTAGATTGTGTGGGTGCATAGGAATGTATTTGTGTCATGATATACTCCTATAATAACAACATGCTTTACAATTCTATACAAGTCTTATGTTGAAATCATTATCAGGTAATTACTTCATTCAACAATGTTCATAAAACTCTTATTCATGTGACACGTCTTCATTATCAACAAGTCATGTCACGACTCCTGAGTATGTAATTAAAAAGTTAAACATTAACTTTAGTCGCGGCATTATCACTGTCACTGTTCAAAACGAACACAACCTGGGATAAATATTTTCGTGAGTTAAATAAAAAAAAATCTTTATATTAATATTGAGATAAGTCGCGTAGTTGAAAAGTCTGATGGGCGAGCAAAGGACGAAAACGCCTACAATACGATCGCGTGTACAAGCGAACTTGGTGACACTTCGAAAGTTAATTACAAAATCAATAAAATTATGCATCATTTATGTACTCATACTAATAAATATAAATGAGAAGGTATAATGTGTACGTATGTTTCTTCTTCCAGCGGAAACTGCCGAGAGTCACGATGCAATATTTAAATTCTGCAATTGCAATAAGACGTAAGAGAGTAGACTTGTGAAGGGAAACGTGCTCAAAACAACACACACTTATGTTAAAAAGTAGGTAGTGTAGGTTCCCTTTTAACATGACGGTTAAAGACGTGTGAGTCTAACGTCAGACTACCAAACAAAAGGTTCAATAAGATCTTTCGATCGAATATCCTATATGTCCTTTAACGAAGTACAAATGTGAACTACTAGATTGAAGCCCCAGATGCAGGGAGGTAGAGGACTAAGCTGGATATTAATGATGGACATAGCCACAACGTCAAGTTTTGACTTTATAGTAACGTGGTATAACATATTTAGATTTTAACGTTTACTGCCTGCTGATGAGCGAGGCAAAATTGTGATGGAAAGGGCCAAACATATTGAGCTTTGGCGTTATAGTAATATGTAACGGTGGCGTTTTAGATATTAACTCTAGGCAGATGAACAAGGATAAGACAACTAGACTTAAGAACTGGAAACAGCCAAGACGTGTAACGTATTGGGGTGAAGCTTGAACCACAGTACGTTATTTAGATTCAATTGACTTATCAGCAATTTCTCAAAATTTCTAGAGGATCATTTATGTGATATCTGGTGTTAACAATTATTTATCTATAATTTTTTTAGTATTGCTATATCTGCAGTTTTTTTTAGAAAATTAACTTAAAACATTGCATTGATATACATTTTAATTGCTGTACAAAACACAGCGGTATTACGAAATTACCTTTACAGCACCGAACATGTGCCAATAGTTCGACGTACGATATATAAATCGTTTCACAGATAAGGATAACGACATAACGCTTCACGTAAAACAGTAAAATCTTTATAAACTTCTGTGTGTTGCGTAAATTGCGACGGAGCAACGACCGAATCCAATGTTTGTAAATCGGCCGAAAAGATAAATTAAGTAAATATGACCAATAATCGTTTGTCACCGGGCGAATAGGACCCAGTTGTTGGCCGAAAACGTACGTCTAAAAATATATATCAAAACAAAGCTCAGAGAATCGCAAAACGTAGATGTAAAAATAAAGATACGAGACGGTCCGGATCTTGATAATATCGGTAGCGAGAGAGGAGATTCAACGATATAGATTCAAAAGCACGTGACAGTTATAGTAGGTCGTGTTTGCATTTCTAGAGTTATGTGAACTTGCGTGTACGAATTCAGCAAATTATTTAATTATTTAAGATCAGATGACCTCGTTTATTGTTCTACCTCTAAGTGACAAACAACCAAGTGTAGTACTTCTAACTATTTTAATCGCAGCACTTGTCATTTCAGTACTGATTACCTGTTTGTGTAAAACATGTGTTTCTCAAATAGATAAACAGTGTTTATTAATGGACGTACACATTAATATGTAAATATGTTGAAGTAACACCTCGTTTCATCGCAGACATGCGTAATATCACATACATTGAATAGACATAACGAAATTGAGACATTATTTAAAATGCATATAAGTGATGATGAAGGAATGAATGCTATAACCCCTGCGACAATATAATTATGTTTCCTAACTGGCTCCACCTCATGGTCACTCTCCGGATGTAAAATGGCTATCCCACAAAATCCCGTTTTAGGGATAATTTTTTTGTGTAAAGGTGCAAGTAACAACTTGCACATCCAGCTACACGTAGCAGTAGTAGACGATGTGTCGTCGCTTCATGTCGCTGCAGTCATGACTTCGAACCCTACTGCAGACAGCAACCGCAGATGGCATCGACCATTTGAAAAGCGATACGAAAGGTTTAGTTTGAAAGCTTTTCAGTTGTTTTACTAGTCAAATTGGTACCAGGGAGCGGCACTACTGATCTGCGGTTGGGCGACAGTGTCGTCTGCCGCTCGACGACTCGTCGCTAGCTTCGTGTCGCTAACTACGAATGTTATTTCATAGAAATACATAGAAACCAGTAGGTCGCTGAGACACGTCGTTTGCTGCGGCTTCATATAGCCGGCTACCAACTTGCACCTTAAGGAAGTAAGCAAGGATTTAGACATTCATTATTAAAAATTTCACTCTAATCCGTATCAGCGTGAAGGAGTAACGAACGTGTGTATACACACACGCATGTATTCGTATATTTCGTTTAATGCGACCGGGCACACAGAATAATAGAAAAAAACCTAAAGTGACCAGATTTTCAAAGATAATCCCAAAAGGTCCCGTGTTGTGTCGAGTTAGTCCCTAGAATTCCTACGTTGAAGTTCAATTCAATATCAACAAAATTGTTTAGCGTCATTTATTCGTAGAGTACCTAATTATTATCCGTGAATTTATTTAAATAAATTGAGTGGATTGAAGAATGTAATGAGAAATATAAAAACTTTATATATTGGTTGTAATGACAAGACAACGTGAATGAATGTATGGACTTTTATTACAAACTAGCTGCGCCCCGCAGTTTCACCTCATACTATACATATACATGTATGTTCTTCCCCCAGTTATGAGAAATCGAAAAACACATATCATAAAATATTGGTTTAGCTGCTCTTGAGTTATAAATGGTGTAACTAACACGACTTTGTTTTATATATGTATATACGGCCTTACTTATAAACGCCGCTTAAATTTAAACAACGTCATTTCAGCGTTTATAAGACAGTAAGATAAGTTTATAAACGCTGAAATTACGTTATTTAATTATTTTTTTAAATCCTATCGTACTAAGTACGGACGATAGATTTTAACATAATATACAGAAATAGTTGGGGTGTACCGTACCGCTCTGCGTATAAAACATGTTATAACTTTCTCGAAAGATTGGAGCAAGACAAACTCCCATGTCGTGATGAGTTTGTGCAAGTGTGCATTGTTAAAAGAAAACAGTTGTCGACATCGCGTGTAACGGCCACGCCCCCGAGAGCGGGCGGCGCGCACGCACGCGGCACGCGGCGGTCGGGCAAGGGGCGCGGGCGGCCGTCCTTCATATAGTCAAGGCCGCCCACGCGATCACAATACTCGACACTCGGCCCCAACTAAACCTGATCCCGGCCCGTTTTGTTTACAAACCCAACTTCAAAACCAGTTTCCATTATGGAAACGCACGTAATCGCTGACTATACAAACGAATCATCGATTTAACGATAGCCATAGAGGGAAAACAATAAAATTGCCCTGCAAATCCAAAAATGTGACTAATTTTTGCAATTGATGTTGACTTGGCAAAGTAGCAAACGAAGATGTCACTTGAGTCACGTAAGATCCCTAAGATAAGAATAGCATAAAACGCTGGTATAGATTTAAAAGTCTACGTTTCAGTATCGAAATTCGATGTAACAACAAGACGAGATATTTAGTTGACAAAATTATTTAGAATCAGATTCCGGGCCAGTGTTCTTGGCATATGCTCGCGCGGCGTCTGACAACACAACACAGACATCAATATAAATAAACAAAATGAGCATAGTAGTTGTTTAGATGTAGTGTTATGTGATGCGTACGTAAAACTAAGGTTATCTGAAACTAGCCGCATTCAGTATTAAGAGTAGCTAGCCTGAAACAGTAGTCTGGAAGAATATAAAAAGAAGCAAATGTACATTTGCATATAACCTTGACGTCGGTTGCTATTAAGTGCTTTCAACACGTCAGTTGAGTGTAGTTGTGAATTTTAAGATATCCAACAGCAATTTTAATAAAAGTACTTAACACAAAGCTTTGTACCTAGCAAAGAAGAATATAAACACAGATGAAGGCATTAAGCGAGACCGCAATTATTGTTCTATTGTCCGTAAAATGGCACACCGTATATAATTAGGTAAAGTGTCACGTGAAGTGGACAGGATTATAGGTAGTAGAGCGACAATGGCCACGTGCGTGGGCGAGCCACTGAGGCCATAATTAGTGCAGACACAACCCGACGCGACCTCTTACCACCGACAATCAATCTTAATTGAATAAAGTGGACCGACAAAAGTCAAATTACGAATTTGATGCGCTTCTGAAATAAGAAGCCGAATTGTAACTCTAAATTATACATTAGGCTATAACTCTCAACGTAAATCTCTAGGCAACGTGTTCTCAGTGTCACCAAAACTCACTGAAAGGCTAAGCGACATATATGTAAATGAGCTCGGAAAATATTACAAAAGGCGAAAGTTTTCCTATATGCCCACTGTACAAATAAATACGCAGCCGCTGTTATTCTCTGTTGCGAATAAGATCGATGATACTATTTTCGTCGGAGCAAATCCACAAGGCGGATTCCGTCGGAAATAACTTCGTGTTTTACCATCGCACAGTGAGCCACATTAAATCTTTCGCAGCCGCGAGTCGATTGTGAAAAACACTCCTGTTATCTGGCGAACCTAGATATTTGTTTCGAGTGGAACGACATTGAGCACTTAGAAGCAATAGTACAATTCAAGATAACGATGTAACAGTAAACAAAAATTAAATATAAAATGAAACTGAACATAACACAGATGTTTCTAATGCAATATATACATCATATGAAGCGAAGTGAATATCAAACTTTGAACCAACTGTAGTGCAACACGTGTTTGTGGCCGTGCAACCTGTAGCCAAATACGAAATCGTCAAGAATACAACTAATATATAAAAGTGGAATATAGAAGCAACTTCATGTCGATTAAATATCTGTAGCTGATTAAAATATACTATATCAGCGAAACATTCCTGGCAGACAGTGTGGTAAAATTCCACTGTCCCATTTTAATAGATCGCATTACCAGTACAAATTATCCTTATTACCTAGACTAAAGACGTCGAAATGAATGTGTCATTATAGCAATTTCCATTTCTAAGCAACCTGCGTTCCCTCTTAAACATTGTGACCACAGTGTAACTTAGCAATTTATAATATTAATAAGTACTTACGCTTGCTAAGCGTAAGTACTAATCCCTACTTCTCAGTGCCGGGTTTATTTTTTTTATGAGTGTAGGCCACTTTATTTCCGCCGCCCCATGGACCTTTCTAAAATAACAATTTTCTATTGCGACTGAGAGTTCATGAGTTCGATCCCCATCCATTGCGCTATCGACGTGAACACATTTCAGACTCCAGACACAGGCATATTTAGCTTAGTTGGAGGGGACTAAGTACAAGACAAGACTACTAGTAATATGCAACGCACATTGCTAGTAATATTTTAAAAAGAAACAGGCACTAAAGTTAAATAAACGAATTAGCCCAGTCGAATTAGCTCAAAAAGGGACAAACCTGGAAAATATATATAGGTAGCAATTTTCCTTCGCAATTCGTCGGGGAGCTCACTGGCAGTCCAAATTTTGTTATCCGTGGTAATCGATCCGTTGCGTCATCTGCCATCTTGATTTTAAGGGCCAATAGTTTGTTACTGAAAAACTCATTTATTTTCAATTTTACGCGAATGTTTAGATTTAAATTTCCAATAATTTAAGCACCCATAATTTTTTCCAAAGATCCTCGATATTTTCGGATTTATAATCAAAAGAGAGGGTGAATTTTTGTTTGATTAAAAACTCTTTTGTTTTTCAATTTTACATAAAAATTGTTTAGAATTCAGGTTTTAACAATTTTGATTCTAATATTTTTTTCGTCAGATCGGTATTTTTCGATTTATACCCGAAAAGAGGTGGGGGTAAAAACCTTATCATTTTTTATTACGATTATTTTTAATTTTACAAGGAAAATTGTAAATACCAAAGTTGTTTGAAAATACCTACATTTCCTTCAATTTTGGTGCTGATCAATTTTTTGGTAAGATCTACATATATTTTTTATTTATACCTGAACAGGTTGAGGGTAAAATCTTAACTTTCTATTATCAAGTTTATAGTCAACTTAAACATGGTTACAACAAAGTTGTTTAAGATACGATTTTCACCAAAATTTTTGAAAACCGAATTCTAAATAACTTTGTTTAAAACAATTTTTCATGTAAAATTGATAATAAACGAGTTGTTAATCAAACAAAAATCCGTCCCCTCTTTTCGTTACAAATCGGAAAATATAGATCTTACGAAAAACTTGATGAGAATCTAAGTTGTAGGAAATTCAATCCCAAACAACTTTTGAAAAACTGTTTTTCGTGTGTAATTGAAAATAAAAGAGGTTTTCAAGAAACAAAAAATACTCTTAAAATAAAGATGGCGGAGGAGGCAACGGATCGACTACCATAGAAAACAAAATTTAGACTGACAGTGACTTTCCCCAACGAATTCCGAAGGAAATTGGCTACTTATAATTTTTACCAGGCCTCATTAGACTGGTCTAAATGAATTAGTCATTTAGAAAGAGGTACAATTACAGGCACTTACTTTACTTTACTAATAATTTTCGATATGTATGATTTTCTATAGGGATTTAACATACTCGTATTAGTATAGTGAAGACCGGTCTGCTCGGAATTCTAATGGATACCTAGTTTGGTTTTGTTTATCTCTCTGTTCTTTTACTTGTTATATACGAGGGTGAATCGAAAAGTTCTTAGAAGTGCATATACAGGGTTATTGGTAATTAGACCGGATCCTTTTAAGGGGTGGTAGGGAATGCCATTTGCAACAATATGACTGTACATTGTGATATCCGGAAATGAATCATTTCTGTGATATTCTTTTTTTTTTTTTTTTTGGAAAATCCAGTTTTACTACTTTAAAATTCAATAAAAAAAAAAGTAATCAACTGATTTCAATTCTGTTCGCAGTTTTAGAGAAACCTTGTTACAGCTCTTAATAATAAACAATAATATCGTACTAATGTAGATCCATCCAAAAACTAGAGGCTTTTTCATAATTTTTATTTGATAATTTTTGTAAGATGCTTTACAAAAACCTTTATTTTCTCTACAAAAACGATAGTAAATTAAGTCTGCATTTTATTTAAAAAACATCTACAAGTCTTTAGCTATCCAACGAGGTAAAAAAATTAGCACTTTATTACACAGTTGCAGAAATAATGCGATTACAAAAGGCCGAGAAAGGAATGAGAATAGTCCATGAGAAGTAGCTATGGAAGAAATACTTTCTTAAGGTAACTTAATTTCTTTTAAAGAAATAAAAGAGTAGATGTAATTAGTCTGTATTTATTATTTTTACAGTTCGTTCTCAAAATGTTAGCCAGAATTTTGAATGCAGAGACGCATACGTCTGCGTAAATTGCTTTTAACAACACTTGTATTTAAATTAATTTTCATTTTTTCTGCTGCATTTATTATGCGCTGTTTCAGTTCTTCGATGGTTGCCACAGGTCCAAGAGTATCGTCGTACACCAAGCTTTTCATGTGACCCCATACGTAATAGTCGACGGGAGTCAAGTCGGGACTTCTGGCCGGCCACGGAATGGGTCCTCCTCTGCCAATCCACTTATTGGGATACTGACGATTGAGCCACTCACGGACGCTCAAACTAAAATGTGCGGGGCAACCATCATGTTGGTAAATCATGTTTCTGCGGGTTTCAAGGGGTACTTCACTGAGTAGCTCATAAAGTTCGTTTCTCAAAAAAAATTCATACGCTTCACCATTGAGGTTGTTGGGCAGAAAGAAAGGGCCGAACAATTCATTCTTAATAATGCCCATCCACACATTAACGGAAAACCTTCTTTGTGATCCTTGTAATCTTTTCTTGTTTGGGTTACCGTCATCTTTCGGGGCCCAATAATGAATATTATGATAATTTGATATTCCATCCTGATCAAATTTGGATTCGTCGGTCCATAAGATTTTTAATAAAAAATTGGCATCTTCCATATCGGTGTTCAACATGAATCTGCAAAATTCGACTCTACGTGCAGGATCTCCGTCTTGGATAACTTGTACCGGAGTCAAATGATACGGGTAGAGTCTTGAGCGGTGCACTGTGTTCCATACTTTCCATTGCGACATGCCAAGACGTCGTGCAATGATGTTTGTTGAAGTCGTAGGATCTTGCTCAAACATGCGAATTATCTGTTCCTCTTCATCCGAATGATAAATACGAGATCGTCCAGCATCACTTTGTCGTCTTTGAACTTGACCAGTTTCTCGTAGTCGCCGGTACACTCCGTCAAATACACTCACATGGGGTAAACGGCGCTGTGGAAATCGAGACTGATACTCCGTTCGAGCATGTGTAGCGACGCCGTTGGCAAAACCATAGCAAAACAGTATGTCCGCATACTCTTCGTTTGTGAACTCTCGAAGCCGAGGTAGATGGTCGTGGGATTCCGCAGTCATGATCAGATCCTTTAGTACAAGCCAAGTCGTCGGGTAAGCAATCAATCAAAAAGTCCAGTTCACTAGCCGAATCACAGAAAAAGAAGTTACACAAGTCCAATAACGTTATCAAGGTCGAAATTTAATCGTAATAAAGGGTTGCCAAAGAGCGTCTGAACAGTACGATGCGCTTGAGCAAACTGGGTTCTCATTGCTCGTTCAACAAACATAAGCGAGAGGGAGACGGCGCATTCAACATGGATACCGTTGTCTAAAACCCTTTCTCGGAATGTCTCTACCTGAGTCTTTGTTATCGCATTATTTCTGCAATTGTGCAATAAAGTGCTAATTTTTTTACCTCGTTGGATAGCTAAAGACTTGTAGATGTTTTTTAAATAAAATGCAGACTTAATTTACTATCGTTTTTGTAGAGAAAATAAAGGTTTTTGTAAAGCATCTTACAAAAATTATCAAATAAAAATTATGAAAAAGCCTCTAGTTTTTGGATGGATCTACATTAGTACGATATTATTGTTTATTATTAAGAGCTGTAACAAGGTTTCTCTAAAACTGCGAACAGAATTGAAATCGGTTGATTACTTTTTTTTTATTGAATTTTAAAGTAGTAAAACTGGATTTTCCAAAAAAAAATAAAAAAAAAGAATATCACAGAAATGATTCATTTCCGGATATCACAATGTACAGTCATATTGTTGCAAATGGCATTCCCTACCACCCCTTAAAAGGATCCGGTCTAATTACCAATAACCCTGTATATGAAACCTTTTTGGATCAAGTTCGATATTCAAATTAAAGAGTGTCTATCACACTATATTTATGCAGACTGTCACTTGTTTTTGTCAGTTCGTTCGCATGTAATAAATTTTTTTGTGCAACGAGTTGCTAAAAAGTCAAAATTATGGATAAAAGTGAGTTACGTGCGGTGATAAAATATCTCAGTTTGAAAAAAATGTCTACGAAGGAAATTTTTTAGGACATTCAGCAGACATTAGGGGGTGATGCTGTACCCTATTCTACGGTTGCGTACTGGGTGGCTGAATTTAAAAGAGGTAGATCAAGCTGTAAAGATGACCCGCGTTCTGGGCGGCCTTCAACCTCCGTTACAGAAGAAAATGTCAAAAAGGTTGAGAATCTGGTTTTGGAAGACAGAAGAATGACTATAAAACATATAGCTGAGATCCTAAAGATATCTTTTGGTAGCGTTCAATCCATTTTAATTGATTCACTGGGGTTCAAAAAAGTGTCTGCAAGATGGGTGCCACGAATGTTAACCGACGAAAACAAAAAGCGACGTTTGGAAATTTCCAAGCGTAATCTCGAAATGTTCCAGCGTGATTCGGATAATTTTTGCCGTCGTCTTGTCACCATGGATGAAACGTGGGTCCACCATTTTGATCCTGAAACTAAAAGACAAAGCATGTCTTGGAAACGACCATCCTCTCCATCCATTAAGAAATTTCGAGTTGCTCCTACCGCTGGCAAAGTTATGGCCTCTGTGTTCTGGGATAGTGAAGGAATCCTTTTTATTGATTACATGCCAAAAGGCCAGACGATTACTGGACCCTATTATGCAAATTTAATCCCGAAAGTGCGTGAAGCGATTAAAGAAAAACGTCGTGGAAAACTGTCGTTGGGCGTGTTGTTCCTTCAAGATAACGCTCCTGCTCATCGATCGGAAGTTGCGCTCAACGCAATCCGCTGTGCTGGCTTCAATCTCCTTGACCACCCACCATATTCTCCGGACTTAGCCCCAAGTGATTTTCACTTATTTCCAAAATTAAAAGAGGAAATTCGTGGAACAAAATTTCACGATAATGACGCGGTTATAGCTGCCGTAGAGGACTTTTTCGAGAGTCAAGAAAATAATTTTTTTTCACAAGGAATAAGGAAGTTAGAAACGCGTTATTCTAAATGCATTGCATTGGAGGGAGATTATGTAGAAAAATAAAATATTATTATTTAAATCTTTGAATTTTTTAATATTGATTCCAAGAATTTTTTGATTCACCCTCGTATATGTTAGGTTTAGTCTATGTTCCCTCCTTGTATGCAAAGATGTATTGTGTAAGAGATGTACTAATTGAGTTAAGTTAAGTAAATGTAAAAAAAACGGCACGGATCCTGTGGATTCGGAGTCTGTGGATAGAAATATTAAAGTAATAATAAAAAAGAGAACATAATAGTATAAAAAGCCATGAGAAAACCAGAGAACTTGTTGTTTGACTTTTTAACCTCTGAAATCGAGTGAGCGAGCGTCCTCTGAAATCTGCCGCCCCTAGGACGCCGCCGCCCCTAGGCCGCGGCCTATACGGCCTATTGACAAATCTAGGACTGCTACTTCTTTATATTAGACATAGTAAAGATTCAAACCTAGGTTGCCACCTTGATGCTATAGTATGTATTAATTATATATAGTAATTTGCAAAAAAACTAAAAAATTGCATGGACCGTAGGGTCTTTGGATGTTAATTATAATATTTAAAAAAACGGTAATTTTTAATTTTGTTTAGTGAATGTCGTGAAACGTTACTACAAAGAATAAGTGAAGAAACAAGTTGACAGTGGCGTCGTATACTCCGATAACCTCATGCTAATGGTCAGGTCTGTTTACAATACCTACATAATTTGATTAATAACGTGATATTAACGAAATGACCCTGCGGTTATCGTCGCGTTCAATTATCTTTTGTCACTTCATTCCCGACATACATTTTCATAATATCCCCTCCTCTAATTGTAGTCCCTCTGTCCTGCAAGGTAGATTCGCACATTTTCATAAAGTATAAGTGGTAGTTTCGTGCTTTTGTATTTAGCTAGGTATTGCTATTTATTGGTGACCGATCGAAATTTCGGTTTCGGCTAGTTTCAGCCAAACATTTTCAACATTTTAAATATTTTATAATAATAAGTTTCGGTTTCGGCCGAAACAGAGTGCAAGGCCTAAAGTTCGGTTTCGGTTTCGGCTGAAAAATCAGCTACTATAATATATTACAAAAACATAAATATTCAACATTGTGAAGAAAAAAACTGCACTGATATTATTATTTATCCACTATTCCTTCCCGAAAATAATTAATATTATTGATCTATAAATATATTTAAAAAATCCCTATTTCCTATTGACCCTATGGTCATGCCACACTAGAGAACAACTTTTTTTAATAAATTTAATTATTTCTTTTTTATTGTGTTGGCTCTATGGGATTACAAATATGCATCGAGGACGCTACTACTACTGTAACCATTTGACAAGATATCGAAGATAAACTACCATATCGCTGGAGGGTTTACTAATCTATATAAACATAGTCAAAGTGATTTAACAGTTCACTCACCCAAACAAATACCTTCGAGAAATTCAAAATTACAATCACCGTGAATGGAATTACAAGTTGAAAGGGTCTTCGAGGGAATGTACAAGGTTTTGTCGATTATTGGAGAACTAGCTGACCAGCCAGCGGCTTCGTTCGCATGGCCTCGCGGGATACGGTTATTTACAGTTTTTTAACTATCCCACGGGAACTCATTAATTCACCGGGATCAAAAGTAACGTATATGTTGACAAGGAATATAAGCTACCACCATACCAAATTTCATTTAAATCGGTGCAGTTGTTTCAGAGATTAGCCCGTACAAACAGACAGACGAACAGACAAACAGATAAACAAACAATTTAAAAAAATCTATATTAGTTCGATTTCAGTCCTTACATCCCCTCGACTCGGTTTTTAGCATTTTTTTCATAGTACAGAAATTCGTCTTCTACAGTTTTATTATATGTAGACATACCTACACATTATTGAGAATGGGGACTTGTAACTGGCCCAAATCAAACGACTAAGTAGAATTTGCCTGGATAAGGACGCGGCGGGTGATCACACGAATTTGTTTACCAACTTTATCCCTAAGCATTCCAAGTGATACGGCAAATTATTGGCAATGCTGGCGGATGTTATCGGCCAGAAATAGATCGACCCAATAAATAGGAAACGAGACGGTGTGTCAGCGTTACGCAACTACGGCTTGACGCGGATGCGGTGCCGCCTGCCGTCCGACGAGATCGTTGCACAATACGGCATATATTTGAATAAATGAAGCTGCACCTACCATATCGAATGTATGCTAAATACGGATACTTGTTGTAACTCCACTGTCTTTATAGATCTTACTTTTGGTAAAATATATTTCTGCAAACATGCTCGGAAAGGTGCACTCCGTGGGCCTAGCACGAATAACTGCGTTTAAAACGTAGCGTGTCGTTCACGCAAACAATTCAAACTCTCATTTATCTAGGGCAACTGTGACACAGATACCTCATAGTTTGTATGATATGTTGCTTACAATACGAACACTTTTTCGCAAATTGTTTATGCTGCTGCCTCAGGTTTCTAAAATAGAAGACAGTAAATTACATAGGAACTCCACTTAAAAATGTCTAACTCGCACTTACATTTAGCTGTAGCCATCGAAGTAATACCTCGATGGAGATGAAAAATGCACGACAGAGTTGTGTCTTTGAAATGGTTAACAAAACTGAAGTTCAATTGGGAAAGTTTAGTAATAATTTCAAATCTACATAGTATATTTTATATAATTAGACGGATAAGTTTGCATTAAAAAGATAAGTTAATTGTGATTTGTATAAACTGATAAAATTATAATTATTTATCCACAACGTTTTAGGATGGGGGAGGCTTATGTTCAGCAGTGGACGTCTTACGGCTGAGATGATGATGATGATAATGATCCTCCAACCTTTTAGACAGAAATGAACCTGATAAACTCAGCAGGAAGTTGCAGTGATTGGCAATCGCTGTATTCTTAGCCAATCAATCAATCAATCGATCAATTATTTATTTCAGATTAAAAATCCATTTCATACATCTAATTATATATAAAAACATCATAAATTAAATAGCTAGTTATTAAATTAAATAATACTTAATCAAACCAAAATAAATGAATTTAAACTAAATCAAAATGCAATAAAATTAACAAAATAAAATTAAACCAACATCAATTAAATGCCAAGCAAGGAAATGCAAGGAACCTATTGTCGATGTGAAATTAAAGACATAAGATAAAATACGATAATGTAAATAAACCTTTACACAGGCTAAATGTCCGTATAAAATTTTGGTTTTGTACATGTTTGGGTCTGTGTGGACCGAAAGCAAAAAAAGACAAATATCCATGTGGAAAAAAGTTTGATGAAAGCGACAGTCATCAAATGGCTGGTTGCTCTTTGTGACAAGTTTTAAGCATTACTATGCAGCGTGGTAATGCACCTTGCATCCTAACCACTTTCTCCTTTACCGGAGGTTTATAGGTAGGA
The DNA here is from genome assembly GCA_917880725.1 of Selenia dentaria. NCBI lineage: Eukaryota > Metazoa > Arthropoda > Insecta > Lepidoptera > Geometridae > Selenia > Selenia dentaria. Next base: position 5,783,360 of record OU862882.1, on the reverse strand, counting down.
ATATAATTCGAGTTAAATACATACCTATGTACAAAAAGAAAACTTATCTGTTAGATTTTTTGTATCTAGGTGTATAATATATATCCGTCCGTAGTATATCTCAATGCAGGTCATAATCCCGTACTGAAATCGTTGTTAAAACAAAGCAGGTGGGAAGCCAGCCAACTTCCCTTCGCTTGCAAGCTGTTAACCAGAAACGTCATGGAATGTCAGTAATTACATTGCCTACATTAGGGATCAAATGCATTTAGGTAACAGTATAGTAAACTCATATACTTTCAGCGTAGGTACATATGCATACATCGAAGTAAATAATGATAACGTCGAAGAAAATAACAATGGCGGACTGCATCGATACATCACTCAAGATAAAACACAAAACATAACCGACCCGAGATGGGTTCGCAGACCTCAATGCTGCTGATTTTAATTATATGAGCAGTAAACCTTCTTTGTATACAAAGATATGACTCCAAAGTTCGATCACAATAACTTGTGAGATATCTCACAGTTGAATCACCTCTGTATCAATAAATCAGTTTGCGCGCTGTGTCTCGTTTTAAGTGTTCCGTATTGTATGACACAACAAAATTTCTAACCGTTCTATCCGTATGTCCGTCATAAATAAGCTTCACTTCGTACACACAACCTATATAGAAACGCAAAAAAATATTCTCTATAATATTTTAGACATAGATCACAATAATTTTATCATAACTATTAAAGATTTAAAACAGTAAATATGATTTTTAGAGGAATCACCTAAAAATAATAGGTGCGCCGATTGCAAAATATAGCCGGCCAAAGAAGCTTGGAGCGTCCTCCGTGCCATTTCTAAACTATGCAACGTAGCAATTTATAATCTTCTTTGAAAAACTTATTAGCAACTTTTCAAATATCTATATGATTAGACAAAGCAGTTAACCCATCTCAACCTAAGAAAATGGCGTTACTACCGTATCGTTCTAAGCAAGTTTTTTGTAACATTGTTATACATTTGGATAATCATTGTTCCAGTAGCAACCCACAAGTCACAATCGCTTTATCTGTGGCGACAGTTGAGAAAGATTATACGGTAGCAGGCTGATAATGTATGAGTTAGTTGATTAATAAAATATTATATTGATTGCATCCTGAGCATGGATTGCCGATAGTTTGACAGTAATTATCGCAAAAATACAGCCCGCGATATAGCTGTCGTAGCTAGATCCATGCGAGAGACAAGAATAGATAGCTGATAAAAATCAGTTTATCGACGTGACAAGGCACTGCTGTAATATACATCGCAACAAGAGCGATTGCGCCCGAGCTTCCTCCATACTCCTTGAAACCTACCACCTGACGAGGCGCCTCTACACGCTCGTCTCGTCTCAGTGTCTCGTGGCGCTCGTCGAGTAAACGACAGCATACCGTGTACACGCTCGTTGTGTTATTTGAATTTCGGTCTTTGGACGCCGTATAGAGCGCTCGGATAGCAAGAGGTAATGACATAATGATTAGATTTAACCGTGCTTTCTGCAATATTGTACAAAATACAGATAATCTAAAAAATGAAGCGTACCCGATATGCAAACATACCTATATGAGAAACTAGCAGTGACGCGCGGATTCGCACATTTATATGAAAGCAAATTTACCAAAAAACATAAAACTACGAAGCCATGATGAAAAAGAAGGTGGTGGATGATTTCTATTCACCGTAGCAGAATCTATATAATTTAACAATACTACGTTTTTGATATATTTTATAATTACCAACTACTTAGGTACTTAAACTAACTAAATTAAGTAGTAATTAGTAAAACCTGTAGTAGAATGTCATAGGTAATAATAATTAAATTTTGTTTTAGAGACCCTTTGAGTTTGACTCGGGCGCAAAAAACCGACACATTTCCATCAACGAGCACCGCGAGTCGCGACGTGACACGACGAGCGAGCTATCTACACACTCGTAGTCGGCCTGTATCGGGGTGTCTCGACGAGCGTGTAGACGCGCCATGATGTGGTCATCATTAGTAGCTAGAACTACCCGACCCTTTATAAATCTGTGTATCCGACCACAGTAGCAGACTTACACACGTGAATCTTTTCCTTTATTTAATAAAAACGACAGAAATAAAATTTCTTTTGTTATAAACTTTGTTTTTTCATATCACGGACATTAATAATTACATAACATTGATAATATTGTAAGAAATGCATTGTTCAGCAATGAATGGTACGTAGTAGAACGTAGGTAAGATAATACATTTATTATTCATTATTTATTATATGTAGAAGGTCATTACAAAACTATCAGGATTAACGATATAACACGTGAAGTGAACGAAGTTATCTGGTCATGTATGTATTCGGTTACTTTGTTCAATCGAACACAGTGATTAAATTAAATTATATTTATTAAGCTTTAACACGGTGAGTTTTTAATTGTAACTGACCTGCAGTTACAATTAAAAACTCACAACAAAAAATAAATAAGTAAGAATAAAAATTATACACAAAAATATTACTAAAACTGATAGTAGCAAAAAATCTGTCTGAGTCTCTGAGACACGTTCTTTGTAAAAAAAAAAAATTGAATGTCGGACTGTCCACTCATGTCACAGCTTTCATTTTTAGCCTTTAATCTTGCTAGTTTGTGTTTGAAACAATATTCATTGTTAGCTGCAACTAGTATTATAATACCGTAAACAAAAGGCTATTAAAATGAAATAAATGCATTACACTATTGAAACATTTAAAATATTAAATCATTAATTTATTATCATATATGTGCGCAGTAAACTGTAACACTTACACGTACATATTTCTTATAAGTAGTATGATTCCGATACGAAAATGTACATTAAAATTAAACGAGCTATAACGTGTCGCACAACGATAATGACTAGAGTTTAAGTACTTGGAAATCATAAAACATTTAATGCCTTAGAATAACGCAATTGGGCTAGGTCGGGTATTTACCGATCGCCGGAGAAATAAAATACACAGACAACGCAGAAATGTATCGTGCAATTGAAATTAAACAACTTTAAAATTAAATCCTACTTTATTCATTAATTAATAATATTAGAAACACGAAATTTTGTGAGTATGGATGTATGGATGTGTGGATCATTGTTACTTATTAACGCACAAACGGCTGGGGCAATTATGATGATATTTGGTATGGAGGTAGATGAGGCACTGGTTTAATATATAGGATACTTATCATCATCATCATCTACCACCAAGCGGGTGAAAAAAGCGTAATATGCTTAGGCACAGCATGACAAAATAATAAGATCTCAGCCTACGTCAAGATCGTAATGATAACAGTTTTGTCAAAGTTTGTGTCAGTTTCTGATAGCTTAGTCAAAAGCCAAGTCAATTTGAAAGGACACTAGACGTGTTCGGAGACCGTCAAGGATCATGAAATGTAACACAAATACCGCCAAGGGTGATGAAATGTAAATGACAGTTTTTTTCATGGTGATTAATTTTATTATTATTGTTTACTTATTGATATACTAAGTATTTAAATGTACTCAAAAAATATTATTATAGCAATTGCGTTTGACCATGTACATATTTTTACACATTTTGGTATAAAGATAGATATGACGTTTATCCCGACGACGTTTCGAACACTTTTCAGTGAACATGGTCACAGGTAGACTCCATAACCATGTTCACTGAAAAGTGTTCGAAACGTCGGGATAAAATGATATAAAATTATACGCGATACCGTTTAAAGTTTTTAATTTCAATGTATAACAATCGCGCAAGCCTACAAAATATCACAATTAACCGAACAACGTAAATTACCTGACTTTGTATGGATTTCATTTAGATTCCTATGATAATGACACAGACGCAAACTATCACTAATTATAGTAGTTCATATATAGAATAGTGGCCTGAATAATAAACCTCCAATAAATATATTGAAAGCGTGCGAATGTGATGGTTTAAATCTTCCACATACGAGCACGTCACCGCGTCAGTTACGTTAATGAGATCGGCGAGAAATAGAAGCTATTTTAGATGATACATTCTATTTGAAACTATTTCGACGAAATAAACACATTTGTTGAAAAGTGGTGCGTCTCCAAAATATATCGGCAAAAATATTATAGACTTAATGTTGCCATAATAAGGTTTGTGTGCACCGCTGTGTTATAAAATGATACAGTAAGACACAAAATTTGGTTTTACAATGCCTATGAGCTCAATTGTAATTATTTACATTAAGTAACGTTAAAAAGAAATTTAGTTACTAAAAATACTTAACGATAATAAAAAAAACTATAAACAAAATTCGCGCTCTTTTACTATACACGGTCCATTTTATGATATCGTAAAAAATATGAAAAAGTAAAATCGAAACAAGCAAAGAGTGACAGATTTTTTTAAAACTATCAAAAAGGTAAATTGCTCAATAAAATACCGCGATCGGGATATGTGGTAAACCTTGATTGGGTGAAGGACCCTTCAAAGTCCTTCGGAAACCTTTGGCTGTAGGAGGCTCGATCTACAGACGTGGGAAGGATGCGTATTAATTATAATGATTAGGTGAGTTCATACATAGTTTAAAGGGTGACCGTAGTATGTCTCCACAAATTATTTCGGAATATAGAGCTGCCTTACAAATGATATGTGGTTGAAACGCTTATCCGTTTCAGCAAATGTTCAGCAGAAATTAAAGTCCTGATCTTAAGTCTAAGAAATCGGAGTCCTGAACATAGCGAGGCGTTTCTTTACGCCGGATCAGCGGTGCCTTCTTTATAAAACTCAGGTGCGCCCATGCGAATATTGTTGCCACCTCTGGGATGGATCCGCTAAGTACCTTATGGATGCTTTCGATAGACTGCAACGTCAACAACGTGCAACGTACAAGTCAATGCATTGGAATAAATAAATTTGGTGCCATGCCGAAAGAAATCGCCAAGTTTCTAGGTTTACCAGATGCAGAATCATATACAGGTCATAGCATTAGGCGAACGTCAGCCACATTATTGGCTGATTTGCTTACATTAAAGCGGCATGGTGGATGGCGCTCCAATGCAGTGGCAGAATCGTATGTAGAAGACTCTATACAGAATAAAGCCAACATAAGCGCCAGGATAACACAGGGTATCAATTTAGACCTAAAACAAAAAAATATGTCCAGAACTGCTTCATTCAACGTCCTTCGATGTCAAGACCGATTTAGTATCTGCTACTTATAAAAATGATGAAATACTTTTTTTTACTTTACTTACTCCCTACGAGAACAATCCGCAATCTCCAACATTTACTCAAGTCACCCAAGAGCAAAATAATGATGTTTTTAATAGCAAAGCGTTAACCTATAATTTTACCAATTGTACTTTCAATAATTGTTTTAATAAATAAAAAATACTATGAACTGAAGTTTTTTTTCAAGCAAGTGTGTTGAGAAACGTCGTATGAAACTCGTGCGCGTTGTTTATTACAATCTCTACTCCATTTAGGCCTGAGATCGGTTACGATTGTAAATAACAACTTCGCGCACTTGTTGCATAATGTACTATTCTGAGTTTGTATGCATTTTTATTATATGAATTTTAAAGCACTAACGCCTACTTAGCGTTTGTAATTTTAGAGAGAAACATTCATATCCTCGGACGGGATTCAAACCCGCGTCTTCATATTTTACACTAAGCAAGCGTTAGTTCTTTAAAATTCATATAATAATAAAGAAGGGTTACGTCATCAATACGAAAGTTAAGTATTTGAAAAATTCTTCTTTCGGTTGGATAATGCTGTAAATCTGTTAAATAGACATCGCTTCCCCATACGACGACGGTTAAAAGCATATAGATAGTTAAAATTATTGCAACATTTACAGGCTAAAACCAATTACACCCAGTGAATGTCATTGGTTTAATTGATCATAATTGCTCCAACGGGATTACGTGAGCGAGCTTTGCGGTCGCTAGACTCCCAATTATTGTGGTATTCGGTCCAATTACATTTTAGCATCAACTCAAAAGTCTCATTTTCTCTCTCTTTCTATTGACTTCACTGATTTTTTTAGATCTATGATAACATTGATAGATTCAAAATCTTCTGATGGTTGTATTATTCTACTATCATGCAAGTTCTATTAATTTTTGGATCTGACAATGTCTTTATTATGTGTCTCAAGAGCTTTTAAACAGAGTACATCACATACAGATCATGAAATGTTTTGACACTTTGGATGCAGTGATTATATGATAAGTATAAGACTCAGTGAACAAATGGTTTGATCTAAACACATCAATTTCTTTCCACCTTATCGCTCGATCACAGTTCGTTTAATAGCCGTAAGGCGATTAAATCAGGGCAATTACTCAACGCTTTCTGCTCCGACCGCACACTGGCTCATTTCTCATAAATATACATAAAGCGAGCTAATATACCACAAAGATCAATATATAAGAGCAATGCTTTATCGTCGTATAATATTGACCATATATTGAACTTGATAGAAAAGTTTTTATAGCCACGTGCAGTTCGAAGCACGAAGCAAACAAGCTCAAGGTCTCGGCTATGTGTGCGAAACTTCACAAGTGCAGGAAATAAGCAGTCTGTCTGCTTCGACTTCCTGCGCTGTCAGCCGATGCTTAGTCATAATCGGCCGTATTCTGAACCGGTAGAATCGGATCAGCTGACTAGTTCACAAGGACGCGGGCGCTCGACCGTATAATCGAATTTTTACACATGCTTTCAAGTCGTCCAGCTTTTTTTCTTAATCAGATGTCGACTGCCTATTGATAGTGATTGTTGACGATAGCATATTCTGCGCATTGTAATACATCTCGTAATGATAAGCATCGTATTTGCTCTTGATATTGTGTTTGATGGAAATCATATTATGTGAGTTAACCTTAACCGACGTAATTTTTTGAACTGCTAAATCGAAAATAAACAGCTTGATGTGAACAGCTGTACAGAGCAAAGTAAGTAGGTATAGCTCTGTTCACATGATCACAATGCAAGCTGTGGAAGGTGAGAAAAACAAAATGGTACATCTATTTTGGGATTTGGCTCTCGGCCACCGCGGCCGGTTTTACCTATGTAAGTATATCAATCACCGGGAGAATTATTATTTTAATGTCATATCGGATTGAAGATTGGAATTTTAATGGCTTCGGAGGGATTGGAGTAATCCGCATCATCGCACAATCAAATCCAATAAGTGAATGGCGAGAGTACAGAAATAGATAAACTTGAAAATCTTCCGTGAGAGAATCTAGTAAGCCACTGACAGCAGCTAAAATTGAGCAAGCATTTGAATTTAAACAGCAGCAAAGTGTGTGCAGAAAAAAAAAAGAGGTGTGCACTGCTGCAGCAAAAGTTGTGCTTTAAAAGGAACATAGCATATGCTAGGCTCTATTAAAGTGTCACGGTTTATTAGGTTAATTGTGCCTAAACGTAAACTTGAGCTTTAAAAACGACCGCATATTTCTGACACGGAACGAAAAACTAAGTTTTTTGCTTATTTCAATAAAAGTTCAACAACAATTTTATGAGATGTAATACCATACAATTCTTAGGTCAGCAGCGCGTTGGCTCTTGGTGTTGCAAACTTCTATAGGCGACGGGGACCACTTTCCATCAGGTTGGCCGCCTGCTTGTCTGCCTACTTATGACAATAAAAAATGCTTTTCTAGTAAAGTTTATGCAAAGTGCAAACATATTGCAGTTACATATGAGTTGTATGAAGGATTTTTAATGTTGCAGTCTTTTTGCATGCTTTTACGTGGTCTTTTTGCATCGCTTGCCAAAAAATAAATTAAATGCAACCTTAACACATGTAGGTACTTAGGTACCTACATGTGTTTAGAAAACAATCTATTTATATTTAACGTTTTTTTTTCAGTAATAAAAACAGTAAGTATACGTGCTGTATAAATATTTTTTTAAAGAAGCTAGGTTAGATATTGTCAGCGTTTTAAGTATTAATGAAACGGAGACTAGAGCCACACCTCTTTAGGCCTTATCGCACATCGTTAATTAAACATGATCATTAAATAAATTAATCATCGTCGCGATCACGGTGTTGTTCTAGGTCCAGCGCATGCTATTACCGAGTGACGTCATCACATTAGCGTTATTTTGATAAAAGCGTGTTGATAGATCGACGAAAGGCATTTTCCGAATAGAGACAAGATTAACGGAAGCATGAATGAGGGTAAGCTAAAGTGAGTGTTGTAACTATGCTTAGGCCTTTACATCGATGGAATAGAAAACTTTACATTACTTCTGTAGCAAGACCTGTGACTTGTAACATGTGTTGTTTTAAATCTTTTTACAATTTCATAACATTGAAAACCCGTCTAAATCCAGCCTTGCGCCGCAGGAGCTATGAACAGAGACCCTGCGCCTCACCACCTTCGAAGAAAGAAGGTTACGTGGGGATTTAATAGAGGCCTTTAAAATATTGAATGGTTACTACAACCTCCCTGATTTAGCCGAGTGGTTTAAACGCTGTAATCGCAAGCATAGCAGAGGCCACAACCAGAGAATCCAGCGAAATCCTGCCAATACTAATATGGGGCATCACATCCTCAGCAACAGAGTGGTTCACAGCTGGAATAGGTTGCTCGAGGAGGTGGTCAGTGCTACATCAGTGAACAACTTGTGCACCAGTGGATTTTAAACATTATGGACATTATGTGAACTGTTAAATAAAAAATTTCGACACTGTGATATGGGCACATCAGCATAGTGCTGCTCGCTCATAACCCAAATAAATAAATCTCGCCAAGTAAAGTTGTAGCCATTTCGCTCTATAGGTACCTAATTACTCATTGAAATAATAATGAAACATGCATATATCATGTAATGCGTTAACTAATTTGAAGAGATTCGTATGTTGACCGAGCGAGCGAAGCGTTTCTGCTTTAACTGACCGAATTGACTTTCATTATGTCCGTATGTTAGGTTGTATGTTGGTCCTCCTGTACAGGTCGCATTTTCCAAACAATGTTGACGAAACTTTGTATGCATGTTCTAAAATTAAATATATTATTTTTTATTTGTCGTCGTCGATTATTGAGTACTTTCCCTGAAGGGGTAAGTTTGGTGCGTTGCTATTTTTCGATTTTGATAATCTCACGCAGTAATTTAATTGCTACAGTGCCCTTCACACCCTGGCACGGTACATTTGTGCAATATTACGTTGCGGTAGAAATCAGACACTGGTACTATGTATAAACGGTGTCTACGATTTTTACGTTGTGGTGCCAATATGTATGTGTGTGTATCGTCACAGAATAAATAAAAGTGTAGGTACCTATAGTACGCTTAACGTATAAATAAATTAAAAATGTACACGGAGGTGCAGATACTATCTGCTCCATAATCCATATCTAACTTCAGTTAAATGACTAGCTGCGTTCCGTGGTTTCACTCGCGTGGGTGGTGATGTTTTCATTTTAGCCTATGTTAGGTACTCTGAACACTTTAGCATTCCATTCATATTCATAGAAATTACGAAATTGGCCCAGTAGTTTATGAGTTTATTCATTACAAACATACAAATCTTTCCTCTTCATAATACGAGTGGGCAGGGCACATAGCACGCAGAACAGATGGCCGATGGGGCCGAAAGGTTCTGGAGTGGAGACCACGTACCGGCAAGCGCAGCGTAGGTCGTCCACCGACACGGTGGACAGACGACCTGAGAAAGGTCGCAGGACGACGTTGGATGCAGGCCGCTTCCAACCGGTCCTTTTGGAAAATCATGGGGGAGGCCTATGTTCAGCAGTGGACGTCCTACGGCTGAGATGATGATGATGATGATGATAATACGAGTATTACTAGCTGCGCCTCGCGGTTACACCAGCATGGTGATGGATGATGATGAAAAGCATCCTATGCGTTAATCCAGCGCCTAACCTACCTCCATTTCAAATTACATAAAAATTGGCCCAGCCGTTTGAGCGTGAAAGAGTAACAAACATCCATGCATACAAACATTCGCGTTTATAATACTAAGCGATTTACTTTGCACATTCCTATTCCGTTTTTTTTTTTTTATTGCACTTTCGAATTATTGTAACTTGCTATTTAGCATAACTTTAGTCATTGATATGGGAGAGGTTAGAGAGGAGATTGATATGGTCTTTGATTTCCGAAACACAGTGTAAACTAGTTCGGAATCAATGGATTCATACATTAATTTTGTACAAAAATCTATGTGAAATAAACTTATTTGTTATATGTATTTATTTATATATAGATGGCTGAGAAGAAGAAGCATTTGTCCACTGTACTGGTATGATGAGGGGTGGTAACTGGGAGTGGGTGATACGAAACGTATATAGATATTGAATCTATATATTGTTTCAAATCTTAAAACGTGTATCGGCCTGTCCTGAAATTATATCACCGTAAAACACGATATTGCTCTATGTCGCGCATCGAGCGCCGATATCCGATGGAAATATCGAATCGAGCCGAACCGAATAAATGAGCGCGCCAACTCGGAGTATTACCTATTGTATATTCTTTGGTCAGAAGGTGTCTAAAAAGGCTCGTCTGGCTGTTCATGGGGGAGTGTTGGTTCTGACACTGATGTATGGTAGTGAAAGTTGGGTGTGGCAGAAAAAGCATGAAAGTAGAATAAATGCTGTGGAGATGAGAGCATTGAGGAGCATGATTGGAGTGAAACGGAGTGACAGGATAAGGAATAGTGTGATAAGGGAACGATGTAGTGTGAATGAGGGTGTAGTGACAAAAATCGAGAAAGGTATGTTAAGATGGTTTGGACATGTGGAGAGAATGAATGAAATGAAAATGACTAAACAGGTATACATGGGACAAGTAAACGGAAGTGTTGGAAGAGGAAGACCTAGGCGAACGTTCCGAAATCAGATTGGAGATGTTCTGAAAAAAGGCCAGGTCAAAAGTACCCTAAACCGACGCTTATGTATGAAAGGATTGATGAGTATAGATGAAGCGAAAGAGATATGTCAGGATCGTAGTAAGTGGAAATCCGTGGTCTCTGCCTACCCCTACGGGAAAGAGGCGTGATTTTATGTATGTATGTATATTCTTTGGTCGAGCTGATATGGTACGAGAGGGAGTGCGGTGCGTGACCAAAACTAAATAGCTGTTTCGTTTATTCCACACTGGCATTTAATTCGGCAGACATCATCAAAAGCGAAACATCTTGCATTTTCAATTATAAATCTAAACAAAAGATGATTTGATTAATATTAAATGTTTTAAATTCAGAATTTTATAATGTAAGAATCTAAGTTCTGACTGACTGACAGACAACGCTCGGCCTAAACCGCTGGTCGTAGAGACTTGAAATTTGAAGGGTGTTTAGTGTTAGCGCGTAGAGGTGTACTAAGAAAGGGTTTATCGAAATTCAACCTCTAGGTAAAGGGGTGAACATGTGTGAAAACGTGTATATGAAAGTCCTTTGTTTTTTAAACTTATATGTGTAAAAATATGTATTTAGATAGGTTATTTAAAATAAAAAATTTTGTTTTTTAATATTGTTTGTGAGGGATGACTTGCAATGGAAGATGAAACTTTGTAAGGGAAAGTCTTTTCTTTTTTAACTTATTGGTGTACGATTTATATTTGGATAGTATTTTTTTTTTTAAATACTCTATGCGGACGAAGTCGTGAGTAAAAGCTAGTAACCAATAAAAACTCATGAGCAGTTCATATCGTATGCATAATATGCATGTCATATCTATTGAGATATAACCTCATGGAGATGTATTACGTGTACACATCAGTATAGTTACAGGAAAAATATAGTTTTAACATCTGATATCAAATGCACTTTTTATATAGTATCTATTTGTTTCTATGAAAACACTACCCACTGCTAGTGGTTACGCAATCTATTCCGACAGCTACCAGACGTAGATTCTTAGTAATAGATTTTCAATATTGAAAAGTAGCTTAGCCGAGCAGCCAGAAATAGAAATTGGTAACTACCATGCCATTCTACTGCACTGTGGACTTTCTCGAAGGACTACGTTTGAACCCACAGATATATTATGTACAAAAGATAATGCAAATGCGTCCACTTCCCATGTCCGAACCCCGACCAAGCATCAAGGTTGGCCGCTGCTACTTACAGTCCGCGCGGGTCTGTTGTTGCAGCCGGACGTGCGCGAAAACTAAATTGCGTGATAATTAACTTCAATAACCCTAAAATTTCGAGCCCCCCAAAAGCAAGTACATTTTTCTTATCACAGGTAAGTTATTTTAGAATTATATTATGTATTTATTTTCATTAATAAAAAATACAATTTGTAAAATTTTATACCGACTTCCATTCTATACAGTTATTGGAGTGTAACTCAAAAAGTACTGGACCGAATTTGATGAAATTTAAATGGGACCACACGGTAAGCATCAGCGTTCAAACAAAAATTGAGAATCGATTCAGCCAATCGAAAGTTATGAGGTACCAAACATAAAAAAAATACAATCGAAGTGAATACCTCCTCCTTTTTGGAAGTCGGGAGAAAAGTCGGCACGCTTGGTTTCAATACAAATCGTGATATTTGCGTTATCTATTGTACATATACATCTGTGTTGAACCAGTGAGCGCCTTATCGAAACTACGTTTAAACTATCATAGCTTCTAATAGATTGTTTGATCTCTTTGCTCGCAACTCCTGAAATTAACAACTCCTGAAAAATAACTCGCGGGTGGCGCGGTCTACGGAACAAAAGAGCTCCTATAAAAACAAAAGCTAAGGAATTAAGTAACAATTCTCAATTATGTTAGTTATTAAATTTATACAAGACGTCACTCTTCTGCTGAAGATTTTCATATAAATTCATTTCATTGTGTGCACACGTACGAATAAATTGTACGTGCCTTGATTAAAAATATACGCACTGTGCAAAGCCCTGACACAACATAGCATTTAATTCTTATACCTACACAATAATAATAAGTTTTGAATGTATTTAAAATTAATCGTATGCAAATGAAATCTTTATGCCTTGGGTAAAGAATTTGCCTTCCACCGATGGGGTGGTAATCGTAATGGCTAACGTAATCCGATATACTCTTTTTCTTAGCGCTGTCATGTGGAAATAAATAACAAAACTCTTTAAAGAGCAGTACATTCTTAATTTTAAAATAATTGCGTTACGTTGACGTTATGTAATTAAGGTTACGTAAGGTTGAAAATTGCTTATCAGATTGGACGGTGTAAAGCGAAGATGCATGACTTTTGTACGTTTTCTTCATATTTTTCGATCTATACTGATACAATTAAAAAGCGCAGGTTAAAATTTTAATACTATACCTTAGCTATGTGTTACTTAGAAATATCTAGTGTTATCGATGAAAAATTCAGAGTGTGGACGTGAAAGTTTATTTTTATTGACCTTTTTAGGATTTTTGTCTGCGGAAAGCCAGTAATATTTATAAATTCTATTCGGTTAACGATTTTTTCCGGTTCAGTTCCTTTTCTGACCAAATTATGTTGTTTTTTTCATAGTATATTATCCATCTGTTAAGAGAATTTGTTTTTACTATAATCAGGATACCAGCGTGTCTTAAATCGAATTTCAAGATTACTTTAGCCAGAGATGCTACTTCCAAGCAGTAGCGAACAAGTAATACATAATACCGTAAATAATACCTAATACCGTTTGGAGGGCTATAACAAAATAATTAAATTAAATACCTTCTATGTGTCGCGTTGACGCTTACGATACGAATACTTTTTCGCAAATTGTTTATGCTACGGCCTCAGTTCACAAAAACAATCATACGTGAGTGTACGTGGGTGTTACGTGCCAGGTCAATACTTTTGCAAAATATACATAAGTAATTAAAAATGTTTTATTTATAATATTTACTATAAATACTCAGCAGTTATTTTGATGTACAACCCGCAGGACTGAACATTTCAACCTCTGTAATCCTATTTCCTCATAATGAGCTTATCGGATGCCGGGGACGCCGTCAGACAACGCTTTCAAAGTTTACTTTTGTCCTTTAGCGTTCATAGTTAAATTGGGTCCGTTGTTTTTATGAGAACTGACAAATATAATTATAAGTATGTACGTGTTAGTACTCTGCCATCTCCGGACAATGTTCGTTCATGTCGGAGGAACTAGGACAATCCGAAAACTCAGTCTGATACTACGGCTGGCCACTAACTCGCAGTTGGACCTAGTGGTAGATTATAGCCCACATTCATTCTCCTCTTTCATGCGATGGAAACCTTATCAGGGAGAACTTAATGCATTGGATTGTTTTAAAAAAAAAAATTTACCCTAACTTCATGAACATTGCTTTGCCATCAACTATTTTCTCTTTTCTAACTAAAAGAGGCTTCTCACTTTGTTAGCATGACGAATGCCTAATTTGTATGGGAATACCGTTATCGGTGAGTGACGAGCGTCGAAGCGAGGTCAAGGCATGTACTATGCTGTTGGCATCGCACCAGAGTTCAGGAAGGTGACAACATAGATGTATATACTATTCCTATGGGATCTACTGAAACACTCGTCCACTTACTGATAATAAAATAGATGTACGTACGCATAATGAAGTACTGATTTTTATTACAACGTTTCATCGTGCTCTAAAAAAACTTAGTGGTTTTCGAAACATGTTGTTCGAATCAATATAATTCGATATATAAAAAGTCAGGCTACAATGAACTTAGATAGATAAGTATCTCAAAGTCTATAGGTACACGTAAACTTAATGATACATTTTTTTACTACTGATTACTATTAAGTTACGTTTAGGACAAGTCGTTTACCTGATGGTACCACGCCTGCCAAGACAGTTGCAGTGTCACCCAGAACTTAAAACTACAGTTCTGCATGACAGTGTACTGCGCTTATCACCTCGAGACATTGGGTTGTTCCACAAATCCCCATTGACATTCCCCATCAATGGGGATTTGTGATTTTGGGGGTATTATGCGCCCATTTATTGTACTTGCTTACAGTGCACAGACTAATATTGGTCTGTGTTACAGTGCCCCTCATAACACAGAATGCTTGCGCACTCCTGATTTGTGGAATATCTGGCACTGCGGTGGTACTGATCAAGACGGTCTATTTCACAAGAGGGTTACCACCTAGTAAGTCGGATTTCCTCGTCTCTTACGATTTGCGTCCCAACGGCGCGGGCAGAGGGAAATTTGTTTAACTTCATCCCCAGTAGACATTTGTACGGGGTACAAAAATAATTACATTATTAAAACACGCAACCGGCTTCCACTATTGAATAGTATGAGATATTAGCAAATTCTTTGTCTGATATGCTGGTTTTTCAATCAGTAACATGTTTACACATAAAGCTACAATAAGTGCTACTGGTGTTACTTATCTATGCTCGACATTGTGATATGATTTGGATAAGCTAATACTTTATTCTATTGTTGAGCACAACTCAAAAACTTTTCAATGGACACATGAATTCATACTGAACAATATACTCACTTAATAAAAATCGTCAGTAAAAAGCTACTCTGAAACCTACTCTATTTTCTAAAACGAATAAATCTGTCGATTTTTTTTTAAATCATTTATGCTAACATTATTTGATGAATCGCACGTCTTTTTGTCAGTTACGCTAATGTCAAAAACAAAATCTTTTTTCTTCTTCTTGTTTGTATGGTTTGTGCGGAGTAACCACAATTTTGCCAATAACAGTTCGCGCGGATAGGGAGGACAACAAACGAAGGAGAATGCTCGGTAAGCAGCGGGATGATCGGTAGTTTTTGGACCATTTAACAATTTTGCGTCTGAGGATACTTTATCTGAAACAACTTTTATAGGACAATGCAGGACGGCACAACATAAAGACTATGTATTGAACTACATTGAAGTATACTATGTACAAAATCTTGCTTTTCCTTTATCAATTTCAGCTGCCGTCAGCGTCATAAGAATGACAATTACTAAATTAATTTTGGCATATAATAAAAAGAATGGCGAAAAAAGAATTTGAATCGAAAGGGTCAACATGTCACGTTCCAGCGTACAAGCTATGAGTTATCTGTGTCACAGTCGCCCTAGATAAATGACAGTATGTACTGTTTCACGTGAACGGCACGTCACGTTAAACTTACGCAGTTATAGGACCAGCTACGCCCGCAGTACGCAGAACATCAAGCGTGCATTTGTGATCGATACAATATGACGCGCGCAAAAGCCAGGGGGCTAGTCATAATACATTTCTTTCTAATACTAACACAGCGCAGTTCAAGGTTTTAAAATGTATTACAGCGTCGTGCACTGACCGGACTTTAAATTGAAAATCGATCAAGCTAATACCACTATTATCCTAATCCGTCTAATCAGTCTTAGCCGCTTAGTCTGAATGCTGTCGACATTGAAAGCAAATTTCGTTGTCTCTTTTAACGAAGCCAAGTCGCAATTGGTATTTGACATTATAAAATTGTAAAATTTTGTCGCATCACAAAACAGCCTGAATTCAGTCAGCGTAACACACAACACACGGTACACAAAATACGATACTATCTACACTAATATACTCGTAATAAAGCGAAGAAGTTTTTAGTTTGTTTAAACGCGCAAATATCTGGAACTACAGTCCGATTTGAAAAACTCTTTGTATATGATAGTCAGATTCATGTGGCTATTTTTATCCCGGGAAAAGCGGTTGATTCCACAGAACGCAGCTAGTTATAAATGTCGGGAGCGTAGGATAGGTACTCCAAAGTACTTATATACTTATACTTTAGTTGAAGACACTGTCTATTATTGATCGACTTTAAAAAATCCTTGGGCCTTACTCCCACCTCTAGCAGTCATGTTTCAACCTTACCATTAAATTTGGTACCACCACGTCAATATAGCAAGCTTAAAATAATATTGGACTACGATAGACGTTTTGATGACGTAGTATCAAATATTTCAGTCAATTCGCATACTTTGACGTGACATTTGACACTAAGTTTAATTGTTCAAAGTCAAATTTTTGAAGATCCGTACTCCCATCTCTTAAATTAGTCATATGCAAACATTACCATTCAATTTGGTTGACCGTTTTGTGTTGGTGGGAGTACGATAGTAAGTATGATTATTCTAAGCTTATAACAAAACTCTCCTGATATATGATAGTTTTGTAAAAGGTGGGAGTAGGCCCCCTGATTGGTAAAACGATGAAAAATTAATATAGGCACAGGATGCAAAAGTGATTTAATATGTACGCATGCTCATAAAAAAACTTGAAATAATGAAAGCTGCTCGTTTTAAATACAGTATAGGATACCCGAAGGTACTTACACTTTCTTTGAAGATACTGTCTATAATTAATCGGCCGTCATTAAATATCCTTATTAGAAAAACTATGAAAAAATATACAGGCATTGAGGTTGCAAATGTGATTTTACGCATGCTCATAAAAGAACTTGAAATAATGAAAGCGGCTAGTTACAAATACAAAAGATACTGTCTATAATTAATCGATCGTAATTTTAAAAAAACCCTTATTAGAAAAACTATGAAAAAATATACAGGCATTGAGGTTGCAAATGTGATTTTACGCATGCTCATAAAAGAACTTGAAATAATGAAAGCGGCTAGTTACAAATAAAAAAGATACTGTCTATAATTAATCGATCGTAATTTAAAAAAAAAAACCTTATTAGAAAAACGATGAAATAATATACAGGCATTGAGGATGCAAATGTGATTTTATGTGTACGCATGCTCATAAAAGGACTTGAAATAATGAAAGCGGCTAGTTACAAATACAGAAGATACTGTCTATAATTAATCGATCGTAATTTTTAAAAAACCCTTATTAGAAAAACTATGAAAAAATATACAGGCATTGAGGTTGCAAATGTGATTTTACGCATGCTCATAAAAGAACTTGAAATAATGAAAGCGGCTAGTTACAAATACAGAAGATACTGTCTATAATTAATCGATCGTAATTTAAAAAAAAAACTTATTAGAAAAACGATGAAATAATATACAGGCATTGAGGATGCAAATGTGATTTTATGTGTATGCATGCTCATAAAAGGACTTGAAATAATGAAAGCGGCTAGTTACAAATACAGAAGATACTGTCTATAATTAATCGATCGTAATTAAAAAAGAACCCTTATTAGAAAAACGATGAAATAATATACAGGCATTGAGGATGCAAATGTGATTTTATGTGTATGCATGCTCATAAAAGGACTTGAAATAATGAAAGCGGCTAGTTACAAATACAGAAGATACTGTCTATAATTAATCGATCGTAATTAAAAAAGAACCCTTATTAGAAAAACGATGAAATAATATACAGGCATTGAGGATGCAAATGTGATTTTATGTGTACGCATTCACATGAAAGATCTTAAAATAATGAAAGCTAATGAATTTAAGTCAGAACTAAATAAATTAAATCGTCAAGAGTTATGGTATATGTCCTAAGTAAATATGTTACCTAGGTATTGATTGACTTTCAAACTGCAAAACGTAGATGCGATTGTCGAGGAATGCACTATGCCAACAGTACCGAGACCACAAGTGGTTTAACCACATACTATACCTATAACACCTGTTTGCCGCACTAAGAATTTACTTAATAAGATTATAAGTGCATGATACTGGTCACTGCCAAGGTTCTGAGTGGAAGTAGCACTCGATAATAATAAAATAATACGTATTCTAGTTCATGAGTATATTTAGCGTTTTGGAGGTGAATTTTGGTTTGCACTTTTGGTTATGAAAACTTCCGATTTTCATGTTGATACTGTAGATAAAGAAAATCTCAAAAAAGGTTAGTTAGTATCTCCGCTGTGTTTAGATATTCTGCCTGCAAGCAGTAACGCGTAAGCACTACTTCTTTTTTCTTTTGTGTAGGCCTGAATCAGGGGCGGGAAGCTACTAAGAAGTAAACCTACGTTGTCTATCTGTATGTCTTAATGAAAAGGGTTTTAAACAGATTTTCAGACAAACAGCCAATATGAAAAATTCTTCGGCAATACATACAAACATCATTCTTGGTGTGATTAAAACAAAACTCCAGAGTAAAAAGGTAACTATAAGCAAAAAGTGGCCAAGTAAACAGCAAGCTCAGCAAGCATGAGTACAAAACACAAAATATACTTTATGGTGGTACGGATTCTTCGGTGCAAGTCCGCCACGCCTTTGCCCGCCTAACTATACTAGATTTTAGTTTATAACCTGGCAGCATCAGGCTTACGATATAACAAAAGATTTATGAATGAACTCAAGGCTTGCTGATTCAGACCGATTAATTCATTCAACACACATAGTCATATTATCCCAGAGCTTGTAAACGTTTTCTTTTATGCAGCAAATGATTAAGGTTAAGTACGAGTATCAACCAAAATAAGACCGAGTATCACCATATGAAAAATCCTACTATCAACACTAAGGTGTGTGAATGTGCACTGTGAATAGCACTAACACCCGCGGGGAGGAAGTTAATATTCACAAAGAGCTCTTAGTGGCCGAAAGAAAAAAAATCCGTAAGATTCTTGGCCCTAGGCAAACACCCCGATGGAACCTGGAGAATCCTCAAGAACGTCGAAATAGAAGAGATCGTTGCCTAACCAAACATAATTGGAGAGACTAAAGCTCACAGATTCCGTTGGCTTCGCCACCTAGGGAGAATGGCCTATCTGGGTCAACCAATATGTCGAAGACCGGTTGGTTGCCCCAGGTACAGATGGAGTGATGTGGTGAAAGAGGATCAGAACGAGCGTTGTGCAAGTGGCTGGCGAGAAACTTCAAAATACCGCCACCAGTGGCGTGTCCTCATATCGGAGGCCAAGACTTTGGGTCGCTGAGCCAGCGGAGTAAGTAAGTAGTAGTAAGTAAACTTTTTCTTTAAATTTTGGATGACAAACTAAAATGGACAAGCATGGCGCTTAAAGTACAAACGACTCGCACGTTTCTTCACTTGGTAACATAAAAAAACAAATGTCAGAACTCGTTATCAGATTAACTTTGCCAAATCTCCAAAGCTGACTGAATCGGTGACTCAACTCATATAGGTACAGATATAGGGACTTTGATAACCAGAAGATGTATTATTAGCTGTTCTTAGTAATCCCTTCCTAGTATTCCTCACCTTGAGGACTGCACGTGGGAAATCTCCTAAATGACTGATTCACACACAGAAATACATACGCACACACCCACTTATACATCTTACACGCTTCTTGTTATGTGCATTTTGATTTGCCACTAAGATTTTGGTAAATCTGCTAACGACCTTCCCGGAAAACTGAAGTAAACATACCTACTAAGGAATAAGGGAAATTGATTTTCAGTGAATCATTTGAGGAAAGATTAGATTTATATGAGAATTATAATTATACAAAGAAGATGTAACTAGATAAGGGAAATTAATAAATTGCTACTGTATTATACTTTTTGTAATGCACTACGCTTATTTTGACTGAATAATTTGAGAATATTATAAATGGGTTGATTTCAGGACAGATTACCATAATACAGGTAATTTTTCTGGTGCTGCGTGAAATAAAGAAATCCAAAATAACATACCAAACACTGCAGGGCGATTACGTATCTCTGTTACAATCAAAAGTTGATTGAAATCTTGAAAAATGGCGGCTCTGTGTAAGTTTCGACAACTCCAGTAAGCATGAATTATGTAATGATGACTGAGCTGACCAAAGTGACATAAAGCTGTATTTTTTTTATCAACATTTGATTGCAACTGAGATACATAATACTGTATAAATATTAAGTCAGTGCTCGGTTTCATATTTAAATCATAAATAAAAAGCGTATTGTCCCTTTATCGATTGTTCAAAAATAAACATGCATCTGGATTTTTGCAACTCAACCGGCTGCCAGATACTCGCGAAACTTTCCATTACATTTCGGTACAATCCTGCAATTCGGCGCACGCGTTACACAAATATATTATGTTAATTTGCACAGAGCGGAGTCAGCTGCAATCGTGTAAACAATGTGATTTGTACCTTGTCGCAATGAATATTATGTTAATGGACATAGAAGAAATAAAGAAAAAGTGAAAACTATTTACACCGACTGAGTACAAAGTTGATATCATATTTACGAAGGTGCCAGTACTGTTTGTACGAATAATATGTGTTGCTCTCGCGAAGGTGAGCAAGTCGCCGCCACAGTTGATAATGTGCCAATAAGTGCACACGCACAAATGAAAATACGTAATGTATGGACATAATATATGAAGAACAAGGGAGTCGAAAAGCCAGATGTATTTTGGATTTGCCTTTCGAGGTAAAATATGTTTATATTACAAACAAGAGAGTCTAAAGTCCCGATTTGTTTGTTTGGTTTTCTAATCGCGTCAAAATATTTGAACCGAATTAGTCGGTTAGACAGTAAGAAAAGCAGTAACTCTTATTGATTGTCAACAGCCACCTGCGGCATAATTAGTCGGGTATTGTTGGCAGAGGCGGTTAATTAAAATGCGCGGGACGGCGTCGTCGTCGGCATGACGCGGCCGGAGGATGCGCGCGCGCACATCGCATGTCGCACACATGAACACCCGCCAAGCCTCCGCCCGCAAACGTGTTCGAGCTTTACGTGAACGCGTCGCGATTTACATAAACCTGTTTACCTTTATAAACCTTGGATATGGAACGAATTTGTTACTGCCACTGACGATTCATAACGCTACTTGAACTATTAAGAATTCTAATGTTTTATGAACGGTCAGGTGGTGTCAGCTGGGCCGGCCTTCAGGGCGTCTCGCCGGACGCTAGCCGCACGAGTAGAATTTCAAAGAGTCCGGCTAGTTCGATGTATTAGGTCGGCGTCGAATATAAAAATAAGTAGAAATTACGAGCTCGCCAAAGATGTCACCTTCTTATCCGGGGGCGCGATAACCGACGAATGTTTCGGCATCGCGCAAAGTAAACAGACACGACCTTGGAAAATGGCGCTCGCGCTGTCTGCGAGATAACGCTCTTATTATCGGACCTCACTTTTACACGACAATCGGCACGCACACCTCACAGGGAAAATTACCGTCCGAACAACTTGCGCAAGTTAAAGATCACTGACCTGTGTAACCATGTCCCAGTAGAACCCGTCGAGCATGGATTTGCCATGTTGGTGCTGGCGGCAGAGTGCGGGCCAGAGGGAAGCACGCACGGGGCTGTTGATGGGCCAGGAGTTCTCTCTGATGAGGAGCTTCAGTTCGCGCTTGCGGCCCTGCTGGAGGAATGGCTGGACTTCTTCGTAGGTCTTGAGGGGCGCTTTTTTGCCTGCGAATAACGGGGTGGGTAAGCACTGCGTCCAAAGGTGCGTGGAGTCAGTCACGAGGGACTCTGCGCTAGGCGCGCGGAACGCGGCGGGCTCTATGTACATCACGGTCGCGGGCACATGCTGTCAGTGCGCGCGCGCCGACGGCACTGCTCGCCAGCTGCCAGCCGGCCGCTGCCAACCTCCGGAAAATGCGATAGTAGCGACAACACTGTCACACTTCGATTGTTTATTTGACCGTGGGAAGCAGCGACCGGTCTCGCAGACCAATTATTAACCATATTAAAAACAATATATTTTTAAATTGTCATCTAATTACATATGCAATTAAGATTATATTGAATATATATTTTAACTTATTAAAAATGAGCGTATACTTCTTGGAGTATTATTAGTCTTTGTTACATTAAAAAAAAACATTTTAAATTAATAATGTAAACAAAAATCACGTAGATATCATACGATAACAACATCCACGGTTGTGTATAAATAGGAATCGAATCAAAGCACAACGCAGCGTATTGGAGCCGCGCCAACCGAACTAACGGGTTTCGTACTTGCATACGTAATCAATCATTAACACAGGGAACAAACTCTACATAGGTACTCACTAATTCATACATAAACTAAGGTACCTACACTCGGCGGTTTATCAAACGTCATTTAGTAAAATGTCGTACCATTAATAAAAATTGTAAAGTAAAAAGTAAAGTACATTATAATGATAAATTTACGTTCATAAGTGCGTCTTTGATGCCTTAATTGAATAAATGATTTTGACTTTGACCATTTTCAGTAAATTTCATGTAAATGTTGAGTTTAAATAACACCGAAACTTTAGCTATCAAAACATTTTTTCTAAAATTTGGTAAGACGAATAAATAGGCCCAGAAGAGTTGATATCGCAATAAACTCAATAAAGATAATATTAACTAATTATTTCTGCTCTAGAATTCAACTTAAAGTGAAATAAAATAAAAAAACTGTTTCTTTTTCAACATTAAGTAAAGGGAGAGATTAAAGAAGTTAGAATGATCGTTTATATACAAAATTATTTTTTAAATAACTCTACTTAAATCTGATTAACTGGTACACAATTCAGCGGATCGTTTCAAAATTAACATGATAAACTGTCTAGAAAACTAACCAAGACTGTAATGAAGATGAAGTCATTTCCACTCACCGTAGGGCAGTGACACACGATTAAAAATGTATCAGATATCGATTAACCATTAGTCGGTGGGAATGGTTTAATTTACCATTTACCTAACCGCTTCTGTCGACTACTGCCTACTGTAATATTTATGTGGAGTTCAATTCTAACCTAACTGTATTACTAATTCCACCTTCAGGATGCTAAGCGTAAGAGGCGAAGAAACCCGACTTACCAGGTGGTAGGCCTTTGGCCAACATGCCGTTGTGGTTGGTACCAGTGTGTCAGATGTTCTATCTCGAAGCGCGCAAGCATTACGGCGTTAGGGCGTATATATATAATAATATGTAGGGCACTATACCAAATGAAATTACAGTGCGAAGGAGACTGAAAAACAGATGTCTCGGGGTGACAACCTCAGTACAGTGCTAAAGTTCTAGCTCTGGGTGGCTGCAACTGCAACGTAATGCGTCAGGCGAACGATTTGCTCGTCTCTTATTGCATGATAAAAAATATTCAAGTTAAGTTTCAAGAGTGTAATACTTTTAGGTTCATACGTGTTGAAAACTTTTAATTATTATATGGAATTAAAATCCACAATATGTGACCTCTTCTTGCAACAGTCTTATTTTTAGCTTATACACAAGATCGTACCCAAAGGGTAAAAATAAACGTTATGATGCCACCTCGCTAAAGGTAAAGTTTGAAATTTTTCACGACTCGACGTATCTCACGATTCCAGGTATTTATTGTGTGCGAGGCTAGCTCACTTACACACAATAAAAAAGAGTGTTGTAAAATCTTATATTACTGCTGAAAATAAAACTAAAAATAAGAAAAAAAAATTGATAAACCGGGCAACAAATTCATTACTTTGAAATGAGTTAAGTATTTTCTTTATAAATTTTTACCACCTAGTTTTATAACATTGGTACATTTTTGTAAAAATAATAATAATACATATCCAAAAAAAAACTTGGAAATTATCATACGAGAAAGAAAATAGAGTTAATTTACTAATTAGAATGTATTTAAAGCCATTGGCAAAAGTATACACTCTGTAATCTAACTAAGAAGGTAAAAGAAAACAATTGTTATTTAACGGCAATAAAACCACCAAACGTACAACAGATGTTTTACATCTAAATACGCGTGGTATAGTGCACGTGCGTAAGCACTCATTCAATGATTATATTAATATGTGTAAATATATTTTGGTGTTGCATAGTTCACACGCACTTGTATGCAATATCCGTTTATTGATGTAGGAGTTACCTACAATGTTTACCTATCTATAGCTTACACACACTACTTCTACCGACTTGGAAGTCGGTAGAAAAGGGCAGGTAAAAGGAGGAGGTACTCAATTCGACTGTATTTTTTATGTTTGTTACCTCATAACTTTCGACTGGGTGCACCGATTCTGAAAATTCATTGTGTTTTAAAGCTGGTGCTTCCCGTGTGGTCCCATTTAAATTTCATCAAATTCGGTCCAGTAGTTTTTTAATTACACTGCAATAACTGAATAGAATGGAAGTTGGTATTACATTTTTCAAATTTTACTTGTTTAAGTATAATTTTATTTCAAGCTCACATTTGATGCATATTGCCACTATTTACCCAGCAGACCAGTAAGGGTTATGCTTTCAATGTTTACAAATATATTATCTTTAGATACGTACACGACCTACAGGCAAATCACCAAAAATCTTGACATATTTTTGATAAATTTTATCAAAATATATCAAGCTTTTAAAGATTAGACTTATTTAATAAGATGCCATTGGATTCGTTTCCACCATAACATTATATAGAATTAGCTGCGCTCCACGGTTTTACCCGCGTGGTGATGCATAATGATGATGCTGAAAAGTATCCTTTAGCCTGATAGGATACTTTAGGGATATATATGAGTCTATCTCCTTGTCGAATTACATTACGATTCGTTCAGTCGTTTAGTCATAAAAAGGTAACAAAGAAACGCCGTACTGTCGCATTTATAATATTAGCACAGCATAAAAGTAAGGTAGAGAAAGATAGAATGTGATATTTGTATGGAGGTATAGACGTAGGTATGTTAACTTTCACAGATTAAAAGATCTACAATAGAAATATCTGCAAAATTTCTACGATTTTTCTTTCCCAGCGTGTAACTTGTTAAACAAATCTCGGTATGGTTACGATATTTCTTAGTCGAATTTTAATTCAAGCACATGCCTTGATATGGAACATTTTTGATAACCACCGGCCGCGCTTTCTTATACGAGTATTATAAATATTACAGATAGCATAGCGTAGTAGGTAAGGTCTCGAAGACCAAGCTCGGACGCCGAAGTGTTAAGTAAACAACATTGATAAGCCGAGGTTATCTTGTGCAGTCGAGACCGAGGCGCTGCGATTGACACACTAAGTTATCAAAAATTGTAAGTATCCTACAAAATTGTACTCACTCGAAAGTTAAAATCGTCTTTATTACAAGAAATGTTTCGCAATTTGTGTAATTCTTTTGCAATATGACGTATACTTTATATATAAATATGGTATTCTATATCTACAGAATGCTTTTTTGAGAAGGGTGGTCAATAAATACTATTTCCTTTCGTAATACATTTCTTTGCAAAGATTGATCTTTGTTAGCAACAGAATACATTAGTTCAATAATACAGGATCTTTTTTTGTTGAAAAATCATTCGGGTCGACGTCCTAAATATGCAGTTGTTGTTTTATTATAAATCGAGGGCATGTCTCCTTTCAAATTTTTTTCTCTAAATCTCGTGGTTCCTGTATAACTCCTATATCTCTAGGTCTATAATATAAATATGGTAGTTCGAAAGTGTATTTGCGTTGATGTAGTATTTTTAACCGACCAAAAAAGGAAGAGGTTCTCAATTCGACAGTATTTTATGTTTGATACCACAAAATTTTCGAGTGGGTGAAGCGATTATGATGATCATTTGTTTTACGTATTCGAAAGGTGGTGCTGTCCCGTGTGGTCCCGTTTAAATTTCATCCAATTCGGTCAAGCGGTTTTTGAGTTACTCTCCAATAACAGAAAAGTGTTTCGCCTATCTTGATGATATCCTTATTGACGGTGAATGACAATCATCCCGTAAGTAGCAGATACCTCACTAAAACTAAACTTCAACGCTTTTCAGAGTTGAAGTCAGTTTAATTTTTTGGTAAAAACTTGTTTATTGTATTTTTTTGTGACTGCTGACAATACTGAATATGTAAATATAAAATTTTCATTTGTATGTGGGTTTGTGTTTTTGTTTGCAAGGCCAGTAACCCGCAGGCAAGTTAACTTAGTAAGGGGCCGCCGTGCTGCGTTTGGGCAGGCCAACAGCACCGAATAACTAATTGTAGACCGACAGACAATGTGAACAACCACGCCCGTCGTGGCGCGTGGTGACGTCGGCGAATGTTCCCGGTTCCGCTCCGTCGCGAGTCCAAACCTTTACTTCTCATCAAAAAAACTTCAAACCCATGCATTACCTAAATCGGAATATTTAAAAAAATCCCAAAAAATTAAAATTATCGCATCCACTTCTCACAATCAATCTAATAACTTTTATCTGTTAACCCCATTCTTCACCACCGGCACTAAACTTCTTTGATTTCCCTTGAAATTGTCTTCATCATCACTAATGATAACGAGGAAAGATTGATTGTTGTGTTTGTAACAACTATACCGGTTAAAAAATCTGTTACCAGTAGAAAGCTACATTATTCCTAAGTAACACACTTTTTATTCATCATCATCATCACCACCACGTGGTGCTAGTTGACAATAAATCGGTTTTTATTATATGATTTTTAAAGCACTATCGCCTGCTTAGCGAGACTAAACCTCATCATCCTCCGTCCTCCCTCATACGACGACGGTTAGAATCAAATAGAATTAAATTCTATGCTCAGACGGCTCGGTGACCTGGTGGTCATGGCGTCTGACACGGATTGTTAGAAGACGCGGGTCCCGTCCAAGGACGTGTACTTTTCTCCCTAAAATTCCAATAAATGGTTGTCTACTAAACAAATCTACATGGCTGCACAAAGAGCAATGCTGTCCGAATCACTTGAGACGTTGGTTTGGGATTGCGGTAACTATAGTAGATCCAACCGTTTATCCTCTTTTTGACAGATCTAATTTGTCAGTTAAAGTGTTGTGACCAAGTGATTATAGTGGACACGATTTCGATTCATTTTTCTATCGAGTCTGTGCGGAAAGAGAATAGTCCTAGGAATGGCGCCATGACCATGGCTATTGGCCATCTAGAAATACGTCAGCCAATGGGGAATGTTGAAAGGGCGTGGACAGGCCGTCATGGCATGGCCATCTAGAAACGCATCAGCCAATGGGAAATGCTGACGCATTTCTAGATGGCCATGCCCAGATGGCGAGGCCACGCCGTCCGGTTACACCCGTGTAGTTTCCAAGGTAAGCTATCAAATTCTGAGTTATAAGTTTTCACTTCTATCGGCAATTCCTATGACTGCCAATTTTTTTGTCTATGGGTAAGCAGTAGTATTTTATCAAGGTAGTAAAACTCAATGGTCCACCGCCGTTTTGTATTTGTCACTGTCACTCGCAACAAGACGCCCGTGCTAGTAATTATTTGCTGAGTTTTATATTGGAACTATAAAATGCCGAAAGGATCAGTGCTGAAAGGACAGACGAGAGAAATGGTGATCAAGCTTCGTAATTACTTTGAAGCAGAGTATCAAAATGGCGGCCCGCTTTTACCATTGTCGCAAGTGAGAGAGCGCGTTGCGGCCGCGTTAGGTATTAGTGCATCTACGATTACAAAAATTACTACCGAAGCCTACGGAACAAGCGGCATGCAGGAGAATAAGCTTCGTACGCCGAAGAAAAAACGCCAACCACGTCGTGTGACTTCGGTTGACAACTTTGACGCAGACGCTATACGCCGTCATATATATAACTATTACTTACGTAAAGAAGTTCCAACACTTAAAAAACTTGTTGCTTCTTTGCGTGAATGTGATTTGTTCCGAGGTCAAAAATCGTCATTGGTAAAGGTCTTGAATGAAATTGGATTTACTTATAAAAAATCGGACAAACGCAAAATATTGATGGAGCGTCGCGACGTAGCTTTTGCTCGTTGCGAATTTTTGAGCGAAGCCAAAAAAATTACAGATTGGTCAAATGTTGTTTTCACTGACGAAACTTGGCTGAATGCGAACCACACAGTGTCTAAGAGCTGGACTGATGACACCGCTGCTTCCACTACCTCAGTACCGATGGGAAAAGGAGAACGTCTAATCATTTGCCATGCAGGGTCTGTGAAAGGATTCATGCCAGATGCTTTGTTGGCCTTTAAATCCAAAAAAACAGTTGAGTACCACGAAGAAATGAATTCTGAGGTTTACGAAAGTTGGTTTAAGGAAATGGTACAATCATTGGAAGAACCGTCAGTTATTATTATGGATAACGCATCCTATCACTCACGCCAAATTGATAAAATGCCGACCCAGGCCGACAAAAAACAAGTAATCATTGACTGGCTTCAACGACATGGTGAAAATGTTGATAACTCCTTACTAAAAGTACAATTACTAAATATATTACGAACAAAAAAACACTTCCCAAAACGATATGTGATCGACGAAATAGCTGCAGAACATGGTCATTGGGTTCTTAGACTTCCACCCTATCATTGTCAATACAATGCCATTGAATTAATATGGGCTCAAGTTAAAGGACACGCTGCTAGAAATAACACAAAACCCCCATTCACGGCAAACAAAATGGTAAATTTATTAAAAAATGCATGTGTGAAAGTAACTGCGGAAAGCTGGCAAAATGTAATTCAAAAAACACAAGAAACTATAATGGCAGATTGGGATAAACACGTGGCGATAGATTATATGAGTCAACAATTAATTATAAATGTCGGCAATAGCTCGAGTGACAGCAACGATGAATCTGATTTTGATTAATAAATAAATAAAAATAAAAGATTAGATTTCGTTTGCTTAAATTGGAATTGGGGTTGCTCAAACTTTACTATTTTCTGGTACCAAACGGCAGACTTTAATGTCTGCCATCCCCAGCGAGCAACACGGAAGGGAGTAGCCTTAGCTAAAAAATATTGTTCAAATCTTTCTGTCATTTCTTGCGGGAGGGGAAGTTGCACACTAGCGCAAAGCCGCACTATTACATACAAAACATACCTGTACCGATCCATTGCCGATCATACTCACACAACCAAATCACTAACACATAAAAAATAAAGCACCATTCACAAATCTAGCCCCGCCCTCACCCCACAGTATATTATCAAACTCCATGGTCCATGCGGACTTGTACTTTGACAGAGGGGAAACGCTGTGTATGCCTACTCCCTTCCGTGTTGCTCGCTGGCCATCCCAGATTTAACCGGTAACAGCTTCGTCAAGTATGACTTGTACTTGTAATCATCATAGTCATCATAACCTTGTTCTTTTTTGGATATACACCAGGAGATAAACACGTCTTCAAATAATGCTGTATGTTTTCCTGAGGCGCATCAATATAACGGTTTTACATAAAAATAAATCCGATATTATGTGCCGAGAACGGAAAACACCCGTGTAAAAATAGTTCATAAACAATATCGATATCTCAATCGTAACTTCGTAACATCACTATGTTGATAGCCATAGAACGTAATTTTTTAAAAACGTTTGTTATTTTATGGAATTTATAAAAAAACTACTGCACTTATGGACTCATTTTGTGAAAGATGATTATTATACGGGATCAAGGAGCAAATTTAAGCAGTTGTCATATTTTTAAAACCTCGCATTTATAAGTTAACTTTTGCGTAACATCGTCATGTTACGTTCTATTGGTGCTGTCAAAAAGAGGATAAACGGTTGGATCTACTATAATAGATTTTACAACACGCGTCAACGCACAGAACACTTGCCATGGGACGGACGAAGACGTGCGACCTGTGCGAGCACGGATTGTCGATTGGAAAAAAATATCGATCAAAGACAGCCTGCGATATAGCTCTCTCAGCTAGATCCATACTAGAGACAAGGTAAGATAGCTGATAAAAGCCAGTTCATCTACTCGACAAGTATATCGTGTGATCCGTGCTCGCACTGCAGCCTGGAAAGGCGCGGCGAAGATCGGCACGTCTGTGGCCTGGTTTCAGTTTTTTGTTGGGGAATATTTAACAATTAAGGTGAGACATAACAGTATAAAAAAGTCACCTAAGTCGGCTTAGATCTCTATAATGTGGATAAATATAAGCATACGACTGATATAGGGTAGTTATAGTTTAAAATGGTACAGTTTTCTACTTCGGAAAAAGATTGTATTTTGATCAAAATGACAGGACTAAAACCTCCTAAAGTAGACCCAATAGGGGTAGAAGCCTACGGTATATCAACATGTCACGTCCAAGTGTAGAAACGAGGTTTTCTAATCGAAGTTCTCGTTACGTACTTTTTATGTTTAAGGCGAATACTTAGCATTGCCAAACTAGCAGCTATGTGCGGGTGCAAATACCGAGGGAAGTTTAATTGGAATAACACATAAAGTATCTGCGCAAAAAATGCATGCAGTAACTTTGTCCGAAAAGGCATAATCAGGAGCAAGAACTATTACCTTGTCATCATTCCTTATCTTGTATAAAAATCTATTGCTGTCCGTTAGTCTCGCTAAAGCTCGAAAACTTCTAGACTTTTTTTTAATAAACTTTTCTCCGATTTAAAAAAAATTGTTCAATGTTTTAAAAGTTATCGCGTTATTAATTTTATAGCCGACCCGCTTTCTTCGCGGCCCATAGTTGTAAGTATACTTTATATATTTAACTAGCAGCGCCCCGCGGTTTCACTCGCGTAGTGATGGACGATGATGATGGCGATGAGAAGAACTTTACATCATATGAATATACACACAAACTTACATAAGAATCGGTCGAGCCGTTTCGGAGGAGTATTGTTACAAACACACGAGATTTTTTTACCGACTTCCAAAAAGGAGGAGGGACTCAATTCGAATTTTTTTTTATGTTTGTTACCTCATAACTTTCGATAGGGTGAACCGATTCTCAAAATATTTTTTTTTGTTTGAAAGCTGGTGCTTCCCGTGTGGCCACATTTCATCAAATTCGGTCCAGCAATTTTTGAGTTACACTTCAATAATTGAATAGAATAGAAGTCGGTATTAAATTTTTCAAATTATACTTGTATATACGAGTATTTAGATATGCAAGCTAAATAACGTAAAAAGTAGTTGATATTGATATAAGAGCGCAAACTTGTGACTTATTGTACTCTTGCAATATGTACTTAGCCGCTTCACTTATATTATTATTTAGCCGCGTGTAAATAATAAGTTACGATACATTTTATGACTTTATTGTATTGTTTTTTATTTTTATTACAATTTGATATTTTTATTACAATTGTTGGTTTAGGTAGATAAGCGTTGCTTATCGCGTCGTACTTAACCATATCAACAAAAGAGGCATTGATCAACAATAATTTTTCCCGCGTTAAACGGTATATTGGTTTTTTATTTCAATATACAGCTTTCTATTTGCAAGCCAGTTCGAAATTTAAATAAAACCTTTGATAAGTTACCTCCTTGGTTGCCATGTTTCGGAGTAAAACTTAGTTTTATTTTTAAATTATATGACAGATATGAGTTTACTATTTAATTTATTTGGCCGCTAAACCACGAAAGATATGGATTTTCATACAACTTTTTCCGGCCGCTGTTCGCATGTATTTGGCCAGCACAGCGATTATGATTTATCTCAAAGGTTATCAAAATAATACTCAAATTCAAGCATTTTTGAGGAAATTAAATAAATACAATTTTGGTTCACACCTGCCTAGACTAGAGCATCTGCGTCCGGTATGGAACGTTTTCTCTCGTCTTTTGTTCATACTATGGCATTATCAACTACGTACTTACCAAGTCACTTTTCATGTTCATATCTTGTCTAGCTTTATGCTTTATTTATGTCACATATAGCAGTATCTACTATAGCTTACATATTTCTGTATGCATGGTGTACAACGCATGCTACTTCGAGACAAATCCAGAAAAATAAAAATTTGAAGAGATACAGACACAACAAACTATTTCTAAATATAGAGTAATGTTTATTTCATAATATTTTGCAGAGGATTCGTTCTACTTTTTGCAATAACATTACATTACATTCCTTGTTTTTATCAGTGTTATTTCAGTGGGGATTGGCTTCTCATTCTATTTTATATCGAACATTAGCCTAGATCTCGGAAAGTTGTCGGTCTTGCGTAAAGTATGCGGCATGTTGAGATGTTGTCTTCTTGGGTTTATTGCAAGCACGATATTTTAAAATCTACACTAATATTATAATTAAAGCGAAAGTGGCTTTATGTGGTTGTCTGTCTGATTGTTATCTTTATACGACTAAACGGCGAATGGAAATTCAAGAACTTTGGTAAGTACAACCTGAAATGTCTTGGATATACCTATAAGTTTTGGGTTGGAGTAGCACATATAGCATATTATCATCATCGTATGTTTTTATAACTATTATGTGAGTTTTAATAATGTGAAAATACTATCAGATACAATAAGCGGTATTATTATTTATTACTATATTTTATACTATACTGATCGGCGAACTCCAGTAGGCGTTGTATGAAAAACCATAAAGAGAAATAACAAAACTCGATAAGCGAAACCAGCGTATGGTTCAAATTTACATTTCATAATTGTAAGGATCGGGGATGGAGGAAGAAGGAAGTTTTATATTGTAAACGTTTAAATAAGTAACATTAATATAAGTATTAATAATACAGGTGTATTTTTTTGGAAAAATCATTCGTGTCGATTTCCGTTAAAAGTAAAAGATTTAAAAACAACTAAGTATGCGGTTACTGTTTTCTTATAAATCGAGGGCATGTCTCCTTTCACAATTTTTATCTAACTCTCGTGGTTCCAAACTTGGCCATGACCGCCCTTCTCAAAAAACCAGCCTCTATATGTACACAATTATCGGCCCTGATGAATGCCTCAAACAGTATTATTATCGTAGAAATATTACAGGACAACATACACACAAGTTGGTCAGGTCCCAAACTATAGGCAGATCCTGTACTATGTTAACCTGATGACTGACAACATACAGTTTATATGCACATACACACCCAGAAACAGATCAAACAGACATGTTCATGCACACAAATGTTTGAGCAGATTGGACGCGGGACCAGCACTGAAGGCAGGGATCTACCAACTGCGGTACTGGTCAGTCGAGCTATACTTTGGCACAGCTCTTATAAAATCCTAACTACGTATTTTGACTACAAATATATATTATTTTTATTTTGAGGAAACCAACTCATTCGTCTCCGATGGTATTAAATCTATCCTTTGTTTACAAGTTGGCAGCACCATTTGGCAGGTGTCGCTCTTTCACTGATCTTTATAGCTCTGTTTCAAATTGCGCGCGCGCATTTAGAGCACAATCCTCTTTATTTTTCAGAGAAAAGAAATAATACGCAGCAATCGCGTAAAATTAATCACTACTCACAAACAACGCGGGTTAATTAATATTACAAGTATTTCGTAACAGCATTGTTCATTTAATTTATAATCTAATCTTCAGAAGCGTAATTAAAATATAGATTTTCCTTTGGTAACTTAGACAATACGACAAATAGCCATAAATACATTACGTCATAAGTATCTAATAAAGTACTCAACTGTATTGTAGTAGCAACATAGTAAAAGGCATTAACATTACGGTACCTATATTTAAGAAGATACGTATTAGGGCGCGGTCCAATCCCAATTTTAAAACAGTTTAAGATGCTTTACTTAAGGTTGAGAATTGCACATCAGATTAGACAATGTAATGCGAAGATGCAATGGAATACGTGCAATTTTTTTCATATTTATTTCGTACAGTCAAATGATTAAATTTTAATGGTAAAGAAGTCCATAGTTCACTAGTAAATTTAATTGGGAATTCGAATATGATACATTCATTAAAATATATTTGCCCATAATTGAATAAAAATGCTTTTACCCACGAAGCACGTAAGAAAACTTGCAAAATTTAGGGAATGTTGCCGATTTTTTTCTTTTGAGCCAAGTTTGCTCAATCGTGTATTGGCTCCCATACTTCATAAGAACTTATATTCAATTTACACTACGTTTTTTTTCGAACTTCGGTTATTAGGTTTAAGCGTCGAATAACTAAGTTTTCGTGAAGTCGAATCATGAAATTTGCCTTAACTATTCTGTGCTGTGTTACAAATTAAAGGTTTTACCACGGATGTTAAAAAGACTATGGCCATTCAATCACGTAACGCTTTTCGCACGTAAATCTTCGGGGAATGTTCGCGAAGTCAATACAATTTTACCATCATCCCATGAAGATATCGTAGCACGCCGCGTTACATGTTTGATGGCCATGGTGAATAAGGCCCTGGCCAACAAAATGACGTATTGGAGTATCGCGTTTAACTATATTGTTCACAGACGTATTAGCTCTGTAGAGTAGTCATATATTACAATTAATTGGCACGGCATTTCATTATTTATCCAGAAATAAATCAACTAAATTTAATAACTAACATCCAGCCAAAATTACATACATGACAAAGCTATGGTAAACAATCAAACACTTGGCTTGTACGTTCTCAGAAACCAGGAAGGAAATACATTTTGAAACTCGTCCAAAAATGTTTTAGTACACACCCGATTGAATCGCGCATGCTTGATATTTAGCTTGTGCAATGTTTCACGTGGAAATATTTCAGCGATGATTAAGATTACAGGGTAAATACAATACTAAATTAATGACTTATTATGATGTATGTCTAATGTAACAACATTTTATTAGATGACGATATGTGAATACATAAAATTAATTGATATATTCTATAGTAGATCCAACCGTTTATCCTCTTTTTGACAGCACCAATAGAACGTAACATGACGATGTTACGCAAAAGTTAACTTATAAATGCGAGGTTTTAAAAATATGACAACTGCTTAAATTTGCTCCTTGATCCCGTATAATAATCATCTTTCACAAAATGAGTCCATAAGTGCAGTAGTTTTTTTATAAATTCCATAAAATAACAAACGTTTTTAAAAAATTACGTTCTTGGCTATCAACATAGTGATGTTACGAAGTTACGATTGAGATATCGATATTGTTTATGAACTATTTTTACACGGGTGTTTTCCGTTCTCGGCACATAATATCGGATTTATTTTTATGTAAAACCGTTATATTGATGCGCCTCAGGAAAACATACAGCATTATTTGAAGACGTGTTTATCTCCTGGTGTATATCCAAAAAAGAACAAGGTTATGATGACTATGATGATTACAAGTACAAGTCATACTTGACGAAGCTGTTACCGGTTAAATCTGGGATGGCCAGCGAGCAACACGGAAGGGAGTAGGCATACACAGCGTTTCCCCTCTGTCAAAGTACAAGTCCGCATGGACCATGGAGTTTGATAATATACTGTGGGGTGAGGGCGGGGCTAGATTTGTGAATGGTGCTTTATTTTTTATGTGTTAGTGATTTGGTTGTGTGAGTATGATCGGCAATGGATCGGTACAGGTATGTTTTGTATGTAATAGTGCGGCTTTGCGCTAGTGTGCAACTTCCCCTCCCGCAAGAAATGACAGAAAGATTTGAACAATATTTTTTAGCTAAGGCTACTCCCTTCCGTGTTGCTCGCTGGGGATGGCAGACATTAAAGTCTGCCGTTTGGTACCAGAAAATAGTAAAGTTTGAGCAACCCCAATTCCAATTTAAGCAAACGAAATCTAATCTTTTATTTTTATTTATTTATTAATCAAAATCAGATTCATCGTTGCTGTCACTCGAGCTATTGCCGACATTTATAATTAATTGTTGACTCATATAATCTATCGCCACGTGTTTATCCCAATCTGCCATTATAGTTTCTTGTGTTTTTTGAATTACATTTTGCCAGCTTTCCGCAGTTACTTTCACACATGCATTTTTTAATAAATTTACCATTTTGTTTGCCGTGAATGGGGGTTTTGTGTTATTTCTAGCAGCGTGTCCTTTAACTTGAGCCCATATTAATTCAATGGCATTGTATTGACAATGATAGGGTGGAAGTCTAAGAACCCAATGACCATGTTCTGCAGCTATTTCGTCGATCACATATCGTTTTGGGAAGTGTTTTTTTGTTCGTAATATATTTAGTAATTGTACTTTTAGTAAGGAGTTATCAACATTTTCACCATGTCGTTGAAGCCAGTCAATGATTACTTGTTTTTTGTCGGCCTGGGTCGGCATTTTATCAATTTGGCGTGAGTGATAGGATGCGTTATCCATAATAATAACTGACGGTTCTTCCAATGATTGTACCATTTCCTTAAACCAACTTTCGTAAACCTCAGAATTCATTTCTTCGTGGTACTCAACTGTTTTTTTGGATTTAAAGGCCAACAAAGCATCTGGCATGAATCCTTTCACAGACCCTGCATGGCAAATGATTAGACGTTCTCCTTTTCCCATCGGTACTGAGGTAGTGGAAGCAGCGGTGTCATCAGTCCAGCTCTTAGACACTGTGTGGTTCGCATTCAGCCAAGTTTCGTCAGTGAAAACAACATTTGACCAATCTGTAATTTTTTTGGCTTCGCTCAAAAATTCGCAACGAGCAAAAGCTACGTCGCGACGCTCCATCAATATTTTGCGTTTGTCCGATTTTTTATAAGTAAATCCAATTTCATTCAAGACCTTTACCAATGACGATTTTTGACCTCGGAACAAATCACATTCACGCAAAGAAGCAACAAGTTTTTTAAGTGTTGGAACTTCTTTACGTAAGTAATAGTTATATATATGACGGCGTATAGCGTCTGCGTCAAAGTTGTCAACCGAAGTCACAGGACGTGGTTGGCGTTTTTTCTTCGGCGTACGAAGCTTATTCTCCTGCATGCCGCTTGTTCCGTAGGCTTCGGTAGTAATTTTTGTAATCGTAGATGCACTAATACCTAACGCGGCCGCAACGCGCTCTCTCACTTGCGACAATGGTAAAAGCGGGCCGCCATTTTGATACTCTGCTTCAAAGTAATTACGAAGCTTGATCACCATTTCTCTCGTCTGTCCTTTCAGCACTGATCCTTTCGGCATTTTATAGTTCCAATATAAAACTCAGCAAATAATTACTAGCACGGGCGTCTTGTTGCGAGTGACAGTGACAAATACAAAACGGCGGTGGACCATTGAGTTTTACTACCTTGATAAAATACTACTGCTTACCCATAGACAAAAAAATTGGCAGTCATAGGAATTGCCGATAGAAGTGAAAACTTATAACTCAGAATTTGATAGCTTACCTTGGAAACTACACGGGTGTAACCGGACGGCGTGGCCTCGCCATCTGGGCATGGCCATCTAGAAATGCGTCAGCATTTCCCATTGGCTGATGCGTTTCTAGATGGCCATGCCATGACGGCCTGTCCACGCCCTTTCAACATTCCCCATTGGCTGACGTATTTCTAGATGGCCAATAGCCATGGTCATGGCGCCATTCCTAGGACTATTCTCTTTCCGCACAGACTCGATAGAAAAATGAATCGAAATCGTGTCCACTATAATCACTTGGTCACAACACTTTAACTGACAAATTAGATCTGTCAAAAAGAGGATAAACGGTTGGATCTACTATAATCGCCTTAGACAATATGTAGTCACTATAACATGTCGAATAAATTTACAAAACTGACATAACTATTTCAATACTTCGCGAGAAAATGTATGTCAATTTTATGTTTTATGTGTCTAAGATCTGATGTATTAGTGTACAAGCTTGCCAAAGGATCTCAATGGTTTCAATTCAACTCGCAACAAATAAAGCATGGACGAAAAAAGACAGGTTAGTTTATGAACTAACTTAGCGTGTCCTAACTACCCTAACTAACCTAAAAGACCTAGTGTGTCTTTTTCCGCATCCGCACCGCGTCCACACATACAGGCCATAGCCAGGCCGTGCGCTGTACCGATACAGAAAGTGATGCTAAAGGGCAGATTAGTGTCTTTTAAAATACTTTTTTTAATCAATCGATGCTCGGACCTCGAGCCTCGGTGGCCTAGATGGTCATAGCGTCTGACACGGATACGACGTTGACGTGAGAAAACTCGGTTTGAATCCCGTACGAGGATGTGAATTTTTCTCTCTATAAATTTCAATGTTTGAGATCGCTAAGCAGGCGTTAGTGCTTTAAAAAAAGTTATACTATAAAATTATAAAGGTTTGCGACGTCAATACGAAAGGTTAAGTATTTCTAACAAGTACAATTTGAAAAATTTAATACCGACTTCCATTCAATTCAGTTCTTGGAGTGTAACTTAAAAACTTCTGGACCGAATTTGATGAAATTTAAATGGCACCACACGGGAAGCACCAGCTTTCAAACCAAAAAGAATTTTGAGAATCGGTTCACCCTATCGCAAGTTATGAGGTAAGAAACATAAAAAAACAGTCGAATTGAGTACCTCCTCCTTTTTGGAAGTCAGTAGAAAATGCTTCTATCGGTTGGATAGTGCTGTTAAAAGCTATTCAATAGATGTCGCTCCGTCCCCGGTAGACGGTTAAATCAGATAGAGTTGCGTTAGTGCTTTAAAAAAAGTAATACGAGGGCGGGTCAATAAGTCCGTGACTTTTTGAATTTCTGACCTCTTTACTGGAAAAGCTACACTACTCCTGTCAACAGGCATCTGTCAGTGGACTCCTGTCAAAATTTGAACTTGCTGCGTCAGTTAGTTTGTGTTTGACAGCTATCTTTATCTACTACCCAGTAATTTGAGAAAGAAATGGAAAAAAGTGAATTTCGTTGTGGCCGTACAAGCACTGAAGATGCCGAACGTCCTGGACGCCCAGTTGAGGTCTCTTCACCCGAAACAATCGAAAAAATTCACGATATGGTGTTGGCCATAGCGTGATTGAAGATTGAAAGTGCAAGAGATTGTGGAAGCCGTAGGGATCTCGCATGGCTCAGTGGTTTCAATTTTGAATGATCACTTGGGCATGAGAAAGCTTTCCGCAAGATGGGTGCCGCGTTTGCTCACAGTCGACCACAAACGCAATCTTGTAACAACTTCACAGGAAGGTTTGGCGCTGTTTAATCGCAATATGGAGGAGTTTTTGCGCCGTTTTGTAACCGTGGACGAAAAATGGATCCATCACAACACACCAGAGACCAAACAACAGTCAAAACAGTGGGTTTCTAAGGGTGAATCGGCGCCAAAGAAGGCCATGGTGGGTTTGTCAGCCAATAAAGTTATGGCGACTGTTTTTTGGGATGCACGCGGGATAATCCACATTGACTACCTTCAAAAGGGAAGAACAATCAATGGGGAATATTATGCCAACTTATTGGACCGATTCAATGACGATTTGAAAAAAAATTACCTCATTTGGCCAAGAAAAAAGTTCTTTTCCACCAAGACAATGCAAGGGTGCACACATGTGCAGTTGCCATGGCAAAAATCCATGAATTGGGCTATGAATTGCTCCCTCATCCGCCCAATTCTCCAGATTTGGCTCCGAGTGACTACTTCTTGTTCCCAAACCTGAAGAAATGGCTTAGTGGAAAAAGATTTGACTCCAATGATGAAGTCATATCGCAAACAAAGGCCTATTTTGAGGACCTCGACAAATCATATTTTTTGGAAGGGATAAAAAAATTGGAGAAGCGTAGGACAAAGTGTATAGAGCTCAAGGGAGACTACGTTGAAAAATAAAATGATTTATTTATCAAAAAATCTGTGTTTTATTCCAAAAGTCACGGACTTATTGACCCGCCCTCGTACTTTATGGATATTAATTCTATTACATAGTCACTAAATTAATGGAAATAAAAGTTTACCTTGAAATGGATATAATACTCGGCCCTTTGTTGAGTTTTATAATCCTACTTATAAACGCGCAAGTATGTACGTATGGTTGTATGGATGTTTGTTACTCGTTCACGCAAAAACTACGGAACGGACTGTTAGACTGAATCATAAAATTTTCATGAAATTTGGTATGTAGATAGATGAGGCGCTGGAAAAAATATATGGTATAAATAATATAGGATACATTTTCATTATCATCGATCACCACGCGAGTGAAACTGCGGATCGTAGCTAGTGTAATAATAATGCTACGATATCTTCTGATTGTTCAGCTTACGTTTGGAATGAGTATTGCAAACATTAGAAAGATAATTTGTTAAAGTAAAATCTAAGGTCTAACATCGATTTAGTGGTGGTTAGTTTTGATTAGGTTGTATGAAACGCAATTTTAATGAGTAGCGATTCACTTGTTCAAAAAAATAAACTAAACTACCGAACAAAAAATGTATTATGGTGGTCCTTATTCTGTTCATCAAAATCATTGAACACTCAGAATGACACTTCTAAAAAAGGATTATTCTATTTAATTTTGGGTTATTTTAGGGTAGTTTAGCGAGCACCAAGTTACGTGACGACTAACTGTCTAAAATATGCCCACAATTGAAGAGAAATATCAAATTTTAGTGCTTTCATTGGAAAATATAAATACTAATTTGGATTCTAGCCTAAACAAAATAAGTACTGCCATAATTTAGAGATTTTTAGTTAAGAAAATGCTTATACTTACTGCTTAATTCTCAATATCTCTCGTATTAACATCTCATAGGTACTCAGTGATTTTTTTATCAGGAATCGTTTAGGTGCTAAGATAAGCAGGTGTAGAACTTAAACCGTGAATGGACGACGATAATAGTAGATAACCAAACGGATACAGCTAAGAATAACTAATAGAGTTTAAGTAAGGCTTCTAGAGCTTACTCTAAACCCCCGAGCGTAGCTGTTCTAAAGAATTGCCGAGCGATCACTTTTTTTTCGCGTTGTAGGTATTCAGCAAATGTATTGCTTGCAAGCATTCCCATGCAACCGCGCGCGAGCGCGAGCTTCCGAGTGTGTCTCTGCACACACACATATCTAAACTCGCTAAACACAATGTATTTTATGCTTATAAATAGGCATTTTATTAATTTCCGTAAAATTATTGGTTTCTGAAAAACTGTCGTTTTTTAATGCAAAAAATGGCTGGTTAAGGTGCATGTAAGTTAGTACTTTCAAAAACGGAAAAATTGAAAACGCATGAGCCTAGACATGAAAAAAATCACCGAAATCGGACAATATTAAGAGGTAGAAAAGAGTTACTTCTTTTAGGATGGACAAGTACGCGATATGCACTGCTAGCTGCTGCAGAATAACGACTATAATTGTATTTATTTTCATAATAATTATTTTGTACGATTATAGAGCACCCACGACGAAAACAGTTACCTATAAATACCCAAAGACTAAAAAATACTATATAGAAACAAAGTAATTTTCTCCTACTGATCGGAAACTGCTTATTAAACAGGTAAACAACGGTTTGTAATGCACTTCAGTAGAACCTTACAGCTCTAGAGATGTAATATAATGATAATACTTATTATCGGACTATACTTTCGGTTAGG
Source organism: Selenia dentaria (assembly GCA_917880725.1). Lineage (NCBI taxonomy): Eukaryota > Metazoa > Arthropoda > Insecta > Lepidoptera > Geometridae > Selenia > Selenia dentaria. The sequence goes on along the minus strand of OU862882.1, from coordinate 5,741,456 downwards.
TTTACATGATATTGTGAGCCGATGATTGGGCACAGAATAAATAATACAATTTGGGTATAAAAATATCCCTACACAAACATAACACGAGTCCTGCTTAATAAGCCAGGAATCAGTATAACTTACACGACCACGTCATGGTACGCCCAAATAGACCAAGCGCGAATCATTTGCGAATAAGTAATCGTATCAAATGTAAAAAAAGGAATTTTACATATGTAAATAATTAGAATTGTACTCGAAACAGATTTGCACCACCAAATTGACGTCACCAAGCAATATAATGAAAAACTACCTTTAGATTTTTTTTTACAAAAAAGGGAATCGATTTCAACACTAAAATAAAAAGTGGGAAATAACTTATTTGTAATATTTTTTTCACCCTTTTTAGTGACTCTTGCTACACATGGGACGAATTTAATTGTCATTCACCGTCACACTCAGCTTTCAAACAAAAATAATTTTGAGAATTGGTGCACCCAATCGAAAGTTATGAGGTAATAAACATAAATAAAAATGCAGTCGAATTGAGTACCTCCACCTTTTTGGTACGAGTAGATTATCAAAATCGGACTACTCTGTAAAATGTTATGCGTGAACTATTAGTATTTTAAAAAGTAATTTAAAAAATATACGCGTCATTTTAACAACCTCCTCCTTTTGCTTTGGAAGTCGGTTGAAAAGCATTTAGAACATTTGGGAAATATTTTTGATCGTCCATATGGTGAGCATTTAAAATAGGACCAACAACTACGAGTACTACATTATTATTAGAGTGGGTGTACTACGATTCGGATCAGTAGGTAGAAGCAGTATTAATCACATAATGTGTATTCAATAAACGATTTATGAACTGCTTTTTTTTTAATATATTAAGATTATTTTTTAATATATTAACAGAAATATTAAGGAATATATACGAAATGAATAAAAAGTAAACAAATATTACTGAAACTTAAAGAAATTTATATAATTTAGATACGTAAATAAAATAAAATTGTGGAAGAAAATTAGAAAAACGCAAAGCAATAACACGTAAAAAATCAAAGAATAATATATGAAAACGAATTATTTACTTAATGTAAAATAAGAAAACCGTAAAATAGTTTTAATTAGATATATTAAAAAATAGGCATTAGAAAATACAAAAATGTAGAAAGTGAGAACAGGAAATTAGAAAAAAAAACAACTTAGACAACATAAGAGAATCAATATACTGTCTAGATATTAATACATTTGTACAACTACTTTATATTGATTTATATTATTAAATTAATTAATTTTGGTGAACACAATTACTATAGTTAACCTTGAGTGGTAAATAATTGAACAACGCGTCGGTAGTCGCCCAACCTGTCAATTATCACCGAATGTTAATATGGGGTAGATCTGTTGAGGACAGAGTATTTGTTATACAAAAAAATGTATTAGGGTAAGGGTCATTTTTGGCCTTCAACAATCGTGCAGGCCATATTTTAGATTTAGACAATATAATATTCTAACAGTCGCTAGCTTATGTTATATATACCTGCATCTTTGTTTATACGCATAGAAATCTGTTTCAAAATGTTAACACTAAAACTAACCACAGTGTTCGATCAAAATATAGAAACAAATTATATCGACCAGTAACAAGACTGATGTTGACATCCAATAATTGTTATATAATGTGTAAATATATATATTTAAATATATATTAAGTAAATTAATTATTAAATATATATAATATTTAATAAAATTCCTGATATTTTAAAGTGTTCATACTTTAAATTTAAGACGAGTTTAAACCGTTGGCATTCTGAAAAATGTTTTTATAGCATACAGGAGTTTTTCCAATACAATATGTGACATACACTAATCCAGTCCATACTTTGACGTTTATTTATATAATTAAGGCGTGGTCGTACCCTGATAATAGTAAAAAGCAGAATCTTTAAACATCGAGTGTAACGAAACAGTTCGATAATAATCTATGAAAAAAAACTTAGGTTAGAAAAGGAACAGGCAAAGAGTAATAACCGAACAGAATTTATAAATATTACTCGCTCTCTGCAGAAAAAAATCCTAAATAGGTGCATAAAAATTAACTTTCACGTCCAAACTCTCAGAATTTTCAGCGATAACACTATATTATTTTTTAGGTAATACATAGCCAACATATAGTACTAAAGTAGTAACCAGCAGTTCTTTCAATTGTGTTAGTATATATCGAAATATATAAAGAAAACGTACAAAATTAACGCATTTTCGCATTACATCGTCCAATCTAACAAGCGATTTTCAACCTTACGTAAAGCATCGTAAATTATTTTAAAATTGGGGTTGGACCGCGTCTTAATTCTCAATTTTAATTGCTAAAATGTTTACATAGGTATTGTTTTGAGGCCTATACTGGCCATAGCTATTCAGCGCGGGAACGCAGCGAGTGTAATGGGCACCTTTCCACCGGGAGCGGACAGGGGCGGGTTATTTATAATTGACTAGAAGGTTAATTTAGCCTTTCTAATTTATTTTATATTTTTAATATGTGTATTGGTAATTTGACATGAAAAAAACTAAATGAATTTAAAAAAATATAAGTTTTATAAGTTATTTGACATTTAATTTAATTTTAATGATTATTCATCACATTTTCACTAGATTAATAATAGTTTGTAATGAACAACAATTTTTCATTATCCCTATGATAAATTTTTCGCAAGTTATTCACGCGCGGGCTAGCCTATGACCAGCTCGATAAAAAAGACCAAAACATCCTCGTTTGTTAGTCTAGTAACAAGATAAGTAACAAATAATAACCTATCATCTAATGAACTTACCGTTTCTGGTGAAAACAAAGTGATTCATCATGGTCTCTAGAATATCACTTCATTAATTAAGCCCTTATCACAAACAATGGGCACACACTCGCATCTCATGTCAACAAGTTTATATAGATATGCTCAGAAAACGCTATCACTATCCAGTTTTAGACATAATAGTATTTAGTGTTACACATAAATATATATCTAGACACTGTGGACTTTAACTTTTTCACAGTACTGTAGACTTTGACTTTTAACAGTACCTACCTACAAACTCTTTAATTAAGTATATATACTTTTTACTATACGGATAGCACATTATTTATTTATATATAAAAATCTGTGAGACATGAGAAAAAAATGTAGACATTGTAGACTTAACTTTTTCACAGTACTTTGACTTACAAACAACTCTTTAATGAAGTACCATGCAATTACGTCAAATATAATAGCAGATTAATCTAAAACTCTATTTAAACACACTCATAAGTTACGATATAATACGAAAAGCCGAACCGGAATATAATGTTTTAGCTTTGAAGTATAACGATGACTGAGCGTTTTTCTCTCAGTGTCTGAATCATATAGTTCGAGGGATTACCATTCACCCCCACCATACTCGTAGCACGTATGCCCACAAACAAACCGGGATACGAGATACTATGGCGTTTTCCCACAAGCTATTGTTTCAGGAACATATAAATCGTTCGTAAGCAAATTATACCGATGTTCTCTAAAAAAATTAGACCAAGAAAAAATAACGTTGCATTTCAAGAATTTAATCATTCTTGCGTGATGAAGGTGCACAGGGAAACTATGGTTTTGCTTTGTCATTGTTTAGTTACTAGAAATTGCATGTAATAGAAAGTTGAGTGATAGGACAATGAAATGATCAGTCAGAAGTGGAAATGAAATTGAGAATGAGATAAGTAGTCTTGCCCAGAAATAACCTATTTCGTCTAACGACCAGCTTATATTTCCTGCCAATCAAAAGTTCGCCTTATGAGGAATAAAAATTTGTCATATTCTTACTGGTAAGATTATGGTATATGGAACTTATGGTATACTTCAGTTCAGTATTACTTATGGTATTGTATTTCTAAGAAACTTCATGGCTCTAATGAAAAGGTCAAATAGGAAGTATATTATTTTTATAAGAGGCTATACGAAATTGAGGTTTTATATTGAAAAATTCAAATAACTTTAGCTTAGAAATAAATTATATCTATTTACCTAATCGAAGTATTTAACTCTATTATCTCTAAGATATCTCTAAGTAAATAAAGGCATTTTGTACCACTTCCTGAGAACATAATTTTGTTTCTTGCAACATGAGAATGTAAATTGTTTAATTTGTTGAAAAAATGGTAACCTCTCTGTATCTCGTCTGGCGAGTGTTGACTTAGCATAGTTTCTGGAAACAAGCAATATGACATTTTTAATTCGTCCGACGTGATGTGATGATCACGATATCGTGATGACGATAGAGTGTTATCATTATGAAGTAGTTGACCGAGCGAGCGAAGCTTCTCTGCTTTAACTGGCCAGATTGACTTTCATCTGTTCCTGTTTGTTAGGTTGGTCCTCTTGTACAAGTCGCATTGTTTAACCAATCTCATGGCGAGACTTGGTATACAGGTATCGTCGTCAATTTTTCAGTGGGGGGGGAGGGGGGGGGGAGGGGGGGGTATGCTTTTCCTAAAAGGTAGGCTGCGGTGCTATTTACCGACCGATTTTTATACAATTTGGTTACACTTTAGATACCTGACTTTAAAAAGGAATTTCGAATATGAGCCTGATTGGTCAAGTGTCGCCGAAATAATAGGCTGTGAATATTTAAAAATTGGACGATTTTGTTAATATTCGGCAAGAACATTTGGTACTAACAACATATAACTCAGTTTCACCTTTACGCTGATGACTTACAATTGTATCGACATTTCAAGGCTGATGAGGTTCATGAAGCCATTGAAATGCTCAATTTGGACTTGGAAAACATTAATAACTGGGCTAAATCATTTGGTCTACTAGTCAACCCTTCTAAATCACAAGTTTTGGTAATAGGTAGCACGTATATGCTTAATAAATTAGATCATTCAAATCTTCCGATAGTTATGTACGATAACGTACCGATTCCGTACACTAAAACTGCCAAAAACTTGGGTGTAATGTTTGACAGCCAATTGTCGTGGGCTACTCACGTCAACGCCGTGAGTAAACGGGTTAACTTTTCTTTTCAATCCCTTAAACGTCTTCAGATATTTTTGCCTTTCAAAACTAAAGTAACATTAGCTCAAACCCTTCTCCTCCCTCTTCTGGACTATGCGGATGTATGTTTTTTAGACGCCACGGAAGAACTTTTGAACAAATTGGAGCGTCTTCAAAATTTATGTATACGATTCATTTTTGGGTTGCGTAAGTACGACCATGTGTCAGAGTATAGATCTCAATTAAAATGGCTTCCGATCCGCAAGCGCAGAGACTTGCATATTCTTTCTTTTCTTTACACAATATTGTCTAGCCCTCGTGCTCCTTCTTACCTGCGTGAGCGCTTTGACTACCTTGTGCCACGCGATGTTGCATGCAGGAGTACAAAATCCCTTATTCTCAAAATACCCCCTCATACGACTGCTTTATATGGTGGCTCGTTTACTGTGACTTCTGTGAGGTTGTGGAATTCACTTCATCAGAATATCCGTGCTAGCCGTTCTCTGGATGATTTTAAAGCGAGAGTAAAAGAGTATTACCTCTCCAACTAATTCTTAATTGGCGTATGTTTGTATTGCTTATATATTTATTATAGACTAATATGTATTTGAAACTCATATGTATTTTACACTAATATGTATTTTATAATGATTTGTATGTATATATTTTGGTTAGTATTATATTTTTATAGTAATATATTATGTTTGTATATATAGGGTCATGATATTATTTTGTAGTAGTAGTAGTATCATCATTATTTTATATCTTATTGATTGATGTACACAGAAACCTACTTACTTATACTTAGTTCTCTGTCCTTAAGGTTTGCTGGAAGAAAACTCTCTTTAGGGTTAAGCTCGCCTATGTACATGCTTTTATCTAATACCTCTACTGTATCTGTGTTTTGTGTACAATAAAGAATATGAGAATAACATTTTTGCAAAATTGGTCGATGTCTCGTCGAAAATATAATTGTCAATAGCACAGACTGCGAAAAATTACCTCAGAAAAACTGTGCTTGCGGGGTCACTGTTCGCAGAACTACTAGTTTTTAGTCTGAAGTATTATCATTATGAACTATTTACTTTTATATCTATTACTGATACAAATTTTTCAGTCTTAAGAGGTCCAAATCTTTCCCTGTGGCGTGTTGCCCCTACCACGCATACGCACAAAAATTGGCCAATCGACATCGGACCATTCATAAGTCTACGTCACAGCCTACATTTAGTGCAATTATTAGCATCATTTCTCCCGGAACAATTTATACCTTATAAAATTCAATTATGGTTGCTTTTGCTTTGTCGTTATGTGGCTAATGTTTGTACACACACACTCGCACATAATGGATGTCTGGCTTAAAAAAGTTAATCAAGCAAAAACTTGCCTCATTTCTCTAATAGGATGATGGCAGCGTGTATCGCGTGTTGTTGAATATTGTATTTATTTCTGGACTATTATTTTAATAATATAAAGGAAATGAGTTAAATAGCAAGTAATATTGTGAATAGATATGATCTACAATTCGACGATTTCTTTACATAAGCGCAAAATACCGTAATGTTATTTGTATGCAATTAACGAGACGGGCAGGTCATGCGCCTGATATTAAGCACTACATTTGCACAAGACAGTTGCATTGCCATATCAATAGATATTGACGGTGGACGACAATCGATCCCGAAAGTAGCAAGAGATACAAAAAAGGTTGATTTTCTTTTCTTTAATAAATGGTACTTCAACACTAAAAAGTGTGAAATAACTTGTCGAAGTCGGTACCGAGCGCACAATATTGTGATAATACTTTTAAACGGTTTGCCGAAGCTCAGTACACTTGTAAGGAAATTCGTTAATGTTGTTTGTGTCTTCAACTGTGGCTCTACCATGAGTTGGCAACGTAAATGTCATCTACAGTCGATACTCGATCTCGCCTACTTATAAAGCTTGTTATTGGCGTACTCGTTATCAATTTTAGTTATACAATTGACCGCGCACTTTTTTTCATACATTATTTAGCGGCAGTCGATAGCGAGCGTCGGCTGGTGTCAATGTTGCAAACTCATGGCAGACTGACGACTTTTAGTTTCCAGTTACCATCACTAAACACTTTTTGATTGTCAATGAGTATGTGTTATGTGGAAGCTACTGAACACAAAAAATGTTTACGTATGCGCAGGGAGTGGATGATTTCATACAGGTTCCATAGAAATCAAATATTCATTGGTAGCTTGTATGTGACACAAGACAGAAAAGTGTCCACGTTTACACCCTGCTTTTAAAGGCGTTTTGGTATTTCATCAAAGGTCGAACGACCCAGACATAATAGTAATTTCATTGTTATAATGACATCGATACTTGAGATTTCCTAAAAACAATAAAAAAGACGTTTTCTAAAAATGAAACGTAGCTAGATCGATGTGAGGCCCCCGAAACCCCCTGCATACTAAACTTCATGAAAATCGCTGCAGCCGTTTCCGAGATTCAGATTATATATACTCGTATATAACATCATAAATAGTTCATTCAATTCGCATACTCCGATTTGACTATTGACGCCAGGTATAACTGACCCTAATAGAATTAAAATAATATTGTTCGTCTCTACTGTGTGTTGGGGCAGTATGATTATTCTAAGCTTATTACAAAACGTTCCTGTTTTATGATAGTTTCGTATATGTTGGTAGTAGGCTCCCAGTACTTCCGTACCAGTACACACTACAATTTATGCTAAATATATTTATCATTAGTTCAAACTGACTGCCTGCTACTGTCTGCCCTCAACCGCAGAACGGGGTACAGACGGTATATTTTATTACCGTTTGTCCCCCTAAGGGGACAGAGTAAGGGGACAGATAAAAATAATAATCGCCATTTCTTGTACAGATCCAAGTAGAATCTATGGATTTTGAGTAAATTTAGAGGGTCATGTCTCTTATAGAGCTTACTAATGGGAAATGTAGGGACATGGCAGTGGTATAGTAATATCTATCTCACATACAAAATTGCGTTTACGGGAAAACGTTAATATGGACAAAGCACTAAATATTTACTAACTATTTATATTAATCTGGGTGACCATAGTGTTTCCTCATAAATTTAGGACATACAGACTGACCAACAGCCTAGGATTTGATAGTAATAGACAGGGTACTGTAGTCAAAATAATGTAGATAAAAACAGTTTTAGTGTTGGATTCGATTCCATTTTTTAGTAAAAAAAATATGTTTTCACACGTTTTAGTAACCTTTGCTACTGACAGGATTGATTGTCATTCACCGCCAATTAAAATATGATCAAGCTAGTGTAACTGAAAAACCGCTTGACCGAATTTGATGAAATTTAAATTGGACCACATCGGAAGTATACTTACCAAAAAAATAATTATCAAAATCGGACTACTATTTATGAAGTTATGCGTGGTTATACATTGAAAATAAGCGTCGTATTTAGAACCGCCTCTTTTTGGAAGTCGGCTGAAAATGTGCATATTTAAAGTAAAAATGTTATTTGCTTGCAATTAAATTTTAAACATAGGCATTAAGAATAGTTGGCATTGACAGATTTTTAACATTTTAGCACAATATTAGTAAATGATTGAGGCATCTCTAGTTATCTACTCTTCTTCTTAGTCGGGCACTCTTGGCAGAGTGGTCGTGGTTGGTAAGATGGTGGCACACGGTAGGTCTTCGACGTCGTCAGTCCTCCCGGGCGGCGTTGGTGGTTACAGATTTTGAGATTTCTTTACTCGGTTCGTCGCATTTCGAGAACACCCTGTCATAGAAGTTATCTACTCATATACTCATAATTATTCATACGAAGTATTTTCTCACACACTAAGCAGTTTTCATAACAGATAAGGACGTACTTGAGCCTTAAGATATCACATTCTGTTCGCATCGCATACGTTATCTCGCCCACCGAGATTGTTCCACCGATAAGCACTAATCGAGATGAACCATGTTTGCAGTGCACATTGATAACAGAAAGAGATAACAAAACAGTGTACTGTTTGACCTAGATTTTGCGGGAATATTAATAGCTCTGAACACTAACAGATCACACTTAGGTATTCTGTGTATTTCTATAGCCGCTGTCAATCTTTTGTGATTAAATGGCATAAATTACGGGACAATTCCGTTGTAGTGATGAGGAAAACTACAACCAAACACTTATAAACAGCTATAAACAACGTACACCAAGAGATAAAAATTACTCTGCTTGGATCCGTCTCCCGTTAAAGAATGTATCTTTCATCGTCGGGAGTCGTAAGAAACGAAGAACCCTTACTCGCTGGGAAAGCGTCGTTTACAAGAAACCCTCTTAGTTGACTACCTCTACCACCGCAAAACATCAATATACTATCTATATATATACATTGCATCGAAGCATCGAAAGTACGAAGGGCACTGCGGCATATAAAATTAATTGGCAGATGACTGAATAAGTAAAGCTTCTGGCGCAGTGCTATGCCAAAATTTTGGTTTCGTTTTGCTCTATGAGAACAAACCCCTAACACGTAGAAAATATCCAACATTACCTTATGTATTGGTGTAAATAGCCTACCTAATAATATACCTAACTGTTTATTTTCTTAATTGCAGATGGCCTAGCCTATGTAGTACTTCATCATTATATTCAACATTCATCGTCAACATAGGTAATGTTAAGTTTCACCCAAACTGAGTCAGAATTACTGGCACGAAAAAGTAACAAACACATCCATCCAAGCAATCATACATCAACATTTTGTATTATAATGTAATCATAATCAGTAACTCTTTAGGGGGCGGGAGAGCAGTCCTAAACACGCCACTTGCGCTGACAAATCAGATACAAGTATAATGTTCAATTATTCGGTAAAATGAACTAGCTGGGCCTCTTTTGTAAGCAGCCGTCTTGGGTGCTACTACCGCAGTGTCCTGACACTGCCACTACACTCTACCGCGAAGCTATAGTGCGCAAGCGTTACTGTGTTAAGGTGTGAAGGGAACTGAAGCAAGTGAAATTCCTGGGTGAATGAGACTATTACAAAACGAGCATGCGTAGTGCATCAATGATGATAAAAATTGTCCTTAATAAGCATATTAAGGCACTGTACAAAGGCAAGACGCGTAAAACTATGTTTCTCGTCACACAGTTTAGACATACTAGTTACTGATACAAACTTGAAAAAAAAAGACATTGCATAGTTAAAAATAGTTTAAAATAAAGATATCTATAATAATATTGCACAATATCTATCTGGCATCTTGAAGAAGAAAAATCGCAAATAAAACGACAGAAAAAAATATTTCGTATCCCATTGTCAATATTTTGAGCGACAACTATTCTATTTTTTATAATCGTAAAAAAGATAATTTTTTAAATATTTTTTTTACCATTGTAGCTCTTTTTTTTAATCAAATTAAAACTGCGATAAAGTGTTCGTGTTAAGACACACGCTTGTTACTGCCACGGCCAGAGCTTCACCCGCTCAAATACCTAAAAGTTAGCTCTGCAAGAGAAAACCAGGGACTGATTTGGTTACCCATTTTTAGGGTTTAACCCAGGGTATTTTAACAGGGTTAGTAAAAAACCTAAGCTATAAGTGTTACCCTTTAAAACGGTAACTTATTTTATTGAATAACCCTATTAAAACCTCTTCAATTGGGTTACCCTTTGGTAGGGTTTTTGTCGCCGTTGGTTTATAGGGTTAGTAAAAACCCTATCGCTGTGGGTTTTTACTCTCAGCAGTAAGCCATGCCTATGGGTTACCCTTTGAACTGTGTTAACACGGTAACACAAGGGTTACCCTAATTTGGATACCCATTTGTAGGGTATTTTTAAAAGGTTAATAATTAAAAACCCGACCCGTAAGTGTTACTCAATGCAAGGGTAACCTATCGTATTTGGTATTGTTGTTGTAGTCGAAAGGTTAATAATACTTAAGCTGTGCGAACAAGTAAGCTGGCGGTATTTGGAACAAAAAAGTGATGTTGCAATTATTTGTTATGTTCACAGTTTACTCACATATCACGGAAAAAGATGTTTTAGTTTTATGATTATTTATAACTATTTACTACTGATTGCTGTCATTTTATTATGTAAATGATCTTAACTGTTTTGTTTTTTAATGCTTAAGAGTCTTCATTCATATAAGGATGTGAGAATTCCGGCGAAGGCGTATAGGGAGCCACTTAAGTTTACAGCGAAATTCGGAAACGTGGTCGTACTTTCGCAGACCAAAAATAAACCGAATACAGAGATTCTGTAGACGCTCCAGCTTGTTAAGCTGGTCCTCTGTGAGATCTATGTAACTGGCATCAGCATAGTCAAGAATGGGAAAAAGGAGAGATTGTGCAAGTGCAGCTTTGGTAGCAGTGGGTAAAAAGTTACGCAGTCTGTTAAGGGAGGCTGCTGATGCAAACATTTTTCGTGCTACAGATTGGATTTGTGGTTGCCAAGACATACAGTTATCCATGATTATTCCCAAGTTCTTAACTTGAGTGCTATAAGGCACACATATACCACCAAATACGATTTCGGGGAGAGTTGTGAAATCAATCTTCGATACTAATCTGGAGCTTCCAACAATGATAACTTGAGTTTTTATTGGGTTTATTGTAAGTCCGTGAGATCTACTCCAGTTAGCTATACGAAGTAAATCGCCGTTGACCTCATCAACAGCATCTGCTAAGTGATCTAGTGGAGCCTGAGAGTATATCTGAAGATCGTCTGCATAGAGATGGTAGGAAGAAGTAAGAAAGAAAGATATAGAGTTTATAAATACGGCAAAAAGAAGAGGTGACAGTACGCCGCCTTGAGAAACGCCAGCATTTGTTTCACACCAAGAAGAGAAAGTATCCTGAATGCAAATACGTTGGCGTCGCCCAAATAGATAGCTTCGAAACCAGTCAATTACCGATGGAGATATGTTTATAGAGCGAAGCAATGCTAGGAGGATGTCGAAATCTACGGAATTAAAAGCATTGCTAAAGTCAAGTAAGGTAAGTATGGTAAGCTGTCTGTTATCCATACCTAGTCTGATGTCATCAGTTACTTTGACAAGTGCAGAGACAGTGCTATGGCCGGTTCGAAACCCAGACTGGAGTGGATTAAGAAGCATATTTTGGTTGAGGAAGGAACTGAGTTGGTTATGTACTAGGCGCTCCAAGACTTTTGATAGGAAAGGAAGAATAGAAATAGGTCGATATTCGGAGAAGGACTTGGGATTAGATTTCTTGGGAAGCGGGATGATTTGAGCTTCTTTCCAGCAAGATGGTACGGTGCCCTCCAAAATAGAATTGTTTAATATATGGCATAGGATAGGGAGGATTTCATCCAATATAAGAACAATCATATTTCGGCTGATGCCGTCACCGCCTGCTGCATTGGAGGATATTGATAGTATGCTCTTTTTAACATCACATGCAGCGAATTGACTCAGAACAAAAGGTGAGTGATCAAGAGTAGGGAGAGAAGAGAGATAAGTCAAAGTAGCTATTTTGTCATTTGAATTTACATTGGATGACGAAGAGAAATGTTGGTTGAGTGAGTTGATATCTAAATCTTGCGGAATTGAATGATGACGTGATTTCCCTACTCCCAATGATCGCAAGAACTTCCAGACTTTAGCTGGATCTTCATTATCTACTGAGTCATGGATGTGGCGACGTAGAGCATCCCTACACATTCTATTGCAGCGATTTCGAGATTTAATATATTTTTGCTTATTCACGTCATTAGAACAATGCTTTAACTTAGACTTTGCTGCTACTTTTTTGTGCATTAGTTTTTTTATGTCTTCAGTCAACCAGGGTGCAGGAAGGTGTTTTATTTTTATGGCCCGCAAAGGAGCATGGGTGTCATAAAGCTGTGTAAGAGTGGAATTAAATATGGATACTTTGTCATCGATATTATTGGCGCTATGAACTTGTACCCAATCTATTTCACCAGCATCGTTTCGAAGTTTTTCCATGTCAATTGTACCAAAGCTGCGCTGCAGAAGTATCTTAGGCTTAGGTTTAGGAGGACGTACCTTATACAATATACGTGCTCAGTGCACATTACTACTCCGAATCAAAATAACTGGCATTGCGGTGGTACCCAACAAGACTTTTCACCCTCGTCACCTCGGTTTTGGTGTTAAAGAAGGCTATCAGGCAGCTAGCTAGACACGCAGCGCGTATTTTTCTATGCTCTACAGACTATGATGTATTCACCACTATACCAAGACCAAAGCGAGTGAAGCCGCTGGCGGGTCAGCTAGTTATATAAAATATAAAAATCTTAAAAAAAAAAGATATAAAAATCATTATAGCCATTTGTAAAATATCTTATAAATAATTTTATTAGGTAAGTATTGCAAACAATGTTTTTCCGTAGGTATAAAAAGAACTACACTTACATAACGACTAATCACACTCGTTTTGAAACATAAAACTAATATTTGATTTCGTCATCCAAAATACAAAAGTCCCAAATCACAATCTATTCGCAAGACAAATAAACTCTCGCCGGCGCGCGGCGTTTCGATCTCGCACACAGTTGCAGGCAATGCTGAGATAGCAATATATTTTCTGAATACCTACAACGCGAAAATAGTGATCGCTCGGCGTTTCTCTTATTCAATTTAGACAACGCTTCCTTCACGATCAACAACCCAAAGGATAGGGTAACCCAGGGTTACCCATCACCAAGCACAGGGTTTTTAAAAGTTACAAATACCTCTTCATACGAATACCCTAAGCAAAGGGTTACCCTATGAGGTAAAGGGTAACCCTACCATAGGGTTATAAACAGTTACAAATACCTCTTCAATTGAAAACCCTAAGCAAAGGGTTACCCTATGGCTGGGTTTAGGGCATGGTAACCTTTCTAATTGGTAACCTCATAAAAATGGTTTTTGTTAAATGAAAAACCTCTTCGATAGGCTTAACCCAAAACCGGGGTTGTACGGTCCCTGGAGAAAACTTTTGATGCGTTCGAATAGACCCGATAGAGTTGACGAAAATGATGCCAAAAACGCTCACATGGGCGTTCGAATTGTGAACCTGTGGATGAAAATTTTGGACTCTTCGTTCAGCGTTCGCAAAGCTAAAAAAAGAGGTATTTTTGCCCCACGTCCGGAGAATGGTTGTTTGTGATCGTTTTCTGACAACTATCTATTGGGCAGCATAGTCATGCGATTTTAGGTCTTTTTTTTATTAGTTTAATATTCCTACCCACAGACTCCAGGGTCCGTTCCATTTTTTACATTTACTTAACTAATTAATCAACTATTTAAAATAAAAGAGAGAAAAACAAAACCAAAATTAGGTATCCAATAGAATTCCGAGCAGACCGGTCTCCGCAAGCAGCACCCGTTCACGAGTTGACGCATGTGCCAGCCATCGCCTTCCTCAACCATATTTGAGGGAAGATGGCGACCCGACACACGACGCCGCCACTTGCCAACACCTCTTCGTGAGCATGACTGGTCGGAATGCCAATGTTTACCCATTACATTACGAAGGCAACTACAGATATATTTTTTTTGTTTGTCGTATAGAAAGGATGCTTTTATATTTTTAACTTTTATATTAATATTTTAAAAAGGAAAATCAGCAGGGCCTCCATCACCACGCTATTTCTATCTTTTATAGATTTTAAGATTTTAGGTCTTATGCTCGGTTTAGCGTTCGAGTAGGGTGTGGGCAAAAGTGCGGCAAGTAGCAATAAAAACGTTTTTGAGCTTTACGAACACTTTAACAAGAGAGCCAACACTGGCAATGCCACCAATGCCCTCATTGATTTAGAACGCACCTTTTAAGACCATAAATATTGCTTGGCTCCACAACATTGGTACACGTAGCGTCCATGTATCGTATCGCCCAGCTAGCCATAGGGCACAGGAATTTGCTGTGTGCCATAGAGTCTTGCCTTTCCACACTGTTTATGAAGCGCAACCGGCGATATGTCTCCGTGTTTCGTAAACAATGCTTCAACATTATGCAGTTCAGGGAAACCGGCATGAATTAGTTCATGCTCGTCGCATATCAATGGACTACGGGCTGGTGACACCTAAAATACTGTGTATAACTAATAACTACTCTTAACATTCTGTGGTATGACTTCAATCTGTATCCGTAATTCCGTATGGGGTAAAGAATTATCTATAATGCCAACCGTTGTGGCGCGGCGCACGGTCGGAATAGGTTTCATGTCTCTGTGTGGCTTAGTTCTGCGAATAGGACTCACTGCCCGAGGGTTCCCTTACCACAATAAGAGGTATATTTGTTTTAATCTTAGCGCGGGCTCGCTGCTTATTGCTATATGCTTTTAAGTTAGAGATCCCACTATAATATATGTCGATTTTTATTATTCTTCAGCATATCCGCCATAATAACTGATATTCTGTGAGAAATTTTCACACTTCAACTGGTTACTTATTACCATTTAAACCTTTGCGTACCAGAGACGTACATTTACGTCCGCTTCGTTGATAAATCTTTTGTTTTAATTATAACGGTATGGGAAGGATTAATAGATACAGGCTTTTAAATGTAAAACAGACAAACCGTTAAACAGACAGACGGACATCGTAAGTTTTTAACACGGATCTCGACATAAAAACCAATAAGATTAAAATATTATTACGGGATAGCGCCAGGAAGCAAACCTTTAGGCTTCACTTTTTACAGCTCGCCGCTTAGCTAAGCCACAGATCTCTGGTGGAAGCTATAAGGTAGGTACATATAGAGAGAAAATAATTTTCAATAAAACATTTACGAAAATCTAAGCTACACTCGCGACTAGGGTTAGCAGATCCGAAAATAAGTTTTGCTGGAAAAATTCCTGCCTCAGCAATAAATTTCCAGACATTTCGGCAGCCAAAGTATCTAAAAACTCGCGGGTAAGGTTGAATATGCGTGTGAGATGAGAAGGTTGAATGACGGAAACGAGTGTTTTCTTTAATGGGTGCACAGTAGACAAAAGAGAGAAATAGACTGTCCATAGCTCTGTTCAGACTCTACTATTGACACTGTTCAATCTAAAGAATACATCATATGAAAAGTTTTATAAAATTGTTATGAAAGACCAGCAGTTGCTGAAAGCTATATCCAGCAATAAAAAGTACGAGGTTTAAATGACTAATTAATACGAGTAAATTGATTGCTAATTATTAGTTTGTATTCAGTAAGTAAATTATACTTTTTATAAAAAAAAAAATTACTGACAATTTCCAATTTTCCCTGTTTCCCTGATAGACAGCTGAAATTCCGGACATTGTTTGTAACGAATTGGCTCAAAAAGTACTGGACCGATTTTAAAAATTATTTCACCTTTGGAAGGCTACATTCACCCTGAGTAACATAGGCTATACCTATAAGATTCATCATCCATCACCGCGCGGGTGAAACCGCGGAGAGCAGCTAGTTTCATCTAATATATAATCTAATAATAAACAAAATAAGTAAGTAAGTAAAGGACAAATGTAAAAAACAAAATGTAACAATACAAGGTTCATGATCAATAAATTAACAGATATGTGCAAAAAAAACATTGAAGTGGCAATCGAATTATTTATAGGTATCTGGTTGTGGTCCACTAGGAAACAATTGGAGCTCCATTTGCATGGACATGAAATGATACAGAGGCAACATTTTTTTCAAACCCATGCCAATGGCTGCCTGATGGATAATAGTTATGTACTCCCCCAGCATATTCATAATATTGAGACATATTATTATTTAAAAATATTAATATGTTAAAGATTGCTGTTTGAGTAGTCTGGGTTTTGTATGTTATCTGTGCTCGAGCTTCACTATCTATTAGCTATTTCCGAATAAATGGTCGACGCTGCTACTTCGCAATATTGGGATTTTTATTTAAATTTACATATTTATTTTATTTAGGTACATAAATGACCTAAGATGGTTGGACAATTTTGAGTCAATTTGAATTTCTAATTTCAAATTGCATTTCTTGGATTTGTAGTATGTTTTATTGGAATTCTTTTGTGTTATTGGCAAAAATTTACCAATTGTGAGTCTACGGGGTAAATCATAATGTAGCCTGTATTTATTATTACTGATGGGCCGAATGTGGTTTGAACCGAATACGAACTTCGGCCGAACATTCGGTATAAATGAAAAATTCGGCCGAAGTTCGGCCGAACTTCGGTTCAATTTCGCCGCGCTTTTTCATGTTGTGACTTGTGTAAACAGCACGGCCGTCGCTCGTCGTCGTCGCTGCAAATGTCCCCCGCCCGCACTCCGCGCTACCCCGCGGGCCCTTTAGGCGGCCGGTCATTTGTAAATACGTCACCAGCTTCTCACGTGCCATTGTTTATATTACGCAAATCAATTGTTTTAAAGTGGTTTAATAGTCCAAAATAATAAATAAATTATTCCTTAATGTTGTAAAAATGAAAAATTTACCTAATTGGTGGTATACCTACGTTACTTAGAAGTATTATTTTTTTAAATTCATTTTACGAATTGTACTTTATTAATATATGACACTGTGTTAAAAGAATGCAAGCAAAGTTTATTTAATTTTTGTTATAGTAGATCTGTAACAAAATTTAAATAAAATTTGCATTCTTTTTAGACGGTTAAGGTGACCAATTTAATTTACGACCGTTTTCAATAATCTATCTATCCACAGTTTTCCCTGCTAACGATAGTAATTTGACATAACGTTCATACAAATAGTGTCAAATATCTATCTCTAGTAAGGTAAACCGGCGAGAGATAGATTATTGAATACGGCTGTTCGACTATTGAGGAGACCAATTTCATTTAGTATTTTTATTAAGTAATACCTATGTAAAGATTTCTAAGACTGGTTATTAAGAATATCAGTTTCACTGTGTTTTTACTAGGTAAGAGAGAAATCTAAGACTTGTTGAGAAGAGCAGTTTAATTTTGTTATTTAATTAAGAAAGATATCTAAGGCAAATAAGTAAGGAGAGCAGTTTAATTTTGTTGTTTAATTAAGTAGGACAGATATCTAAGGCTGATTAGTAAGTCAATTTTGTGATTGCTAAGTAAGCAAAGATTTTTAAGACGTTTGATGATTACTTTTCTTTCTTTATTCAAATAAATGACTATGAGTACCTATGTCACACTAATTTTATTTCACTGTTATTATTACAGATATGTTGTTTTAATTTATTTCTATTATGTATGATAGTCAAATGTAATAAAAAAATCGGTTGTTTTGCACCGAATGTTCGGTATATAAACCGAATTTCGGCCGAATGATGAAGTTCGGTTCAACCTGCCGAAGTTCGGTTAAACCGAATGTTAAACGAATTTCGGCCCATCCCTATTTATTATCTTAAGACTTATTCAGGGCTGAAAAATAACATGATCTCTTTAATCTTTATTCGATTTTGAAATCATTACTCTAGTTTTTCTTTTGTTTTCGACATGACAGTTGATCAATTTTAACTTTTAAGTAACTCCTTTTTCGGAGTTTGACTTAAATCAGTGAGTTTGATTTAAAATATTGTGTTTTAAATCAACTTTATTTAAATCATGCAAACCTGGACTTATTTGTACCTTTATTGTGAATAATTTACACTAAACATTATTATTGTGAGCAGTACAACCGAATGAGGGTAGATTGCTGCAATTTACATTCAAAAGGATATTTAAATATACGTAATCCTTAACTTTACACATGTAAATGTTATAAAATGGTATACCTACATTAAATTTTAATGACATTCCAATCATTCAACCATATATATCTATAAATAATCTATAAGGAATAAAATAATCTATAGTTTACTTAAGTAATACAATTAATTTTGTTATCAGATTTATTATCAAACTATTGTTGATAAAATGTCTACATCTGTTGATATATTACATTTTTCTTTGGAAAAACACTTGACTATAGGAATGTGATTAGAAATATAAAAATCTCTTCACTTCTTTTAAGAGTGGAGTGCGCGGGTTTGCCACAATTCTGCCAGTCTACGGGACATTGGCAGAATTGTGGCAAACCCGCGCACTTAGAGCATACAACAAACAAGAGAGAATGATTTTTAGCTCAAATAACAGTCCTCATTGACTTAAATTTAAATCATTAAGTTTTTAATTGATTATTTGAAAGATTAATCGTCAGAACAATGAATTTTTATAAGCCCATTTTGAATGTGTAATCTTAGTTTAAACTAAGCAAGTAGTCAATGGTTTAACCCTTTGCGTCCCAGAGATATAAATATATGTCAGTTTCATTCATAAATCAGTTGTTTTAATTATCACGGTATAGGAAGGATTAAGGACAAAAATATATTTTATCAACGCTATGCAATTCCTAGAATTATAGTTTTTACTATTATTATACCCAGGTTCATCGATTGAATACTAAAAATTTTTTATTTAGTAAATAAAATTATGACTAAATGCCTACCTAGAATAAGAAAGATAAGCTTTCTGTGATTTCCTAGTGGAATATGGAATTTAGCAAAATTTTAATCAGTGGTTTTTAAATTACATACCTAGTCATTTTTAAAAACGAAGTTGTATTTCTAGAATTTATTTCTGCCAGGAATATTTTTCTCAGAGTAACTTTGGTAACTATAAGTGAGCTGTAACATGGCAATTAAAAATATGGTACATCAAAACTAAGATAAGATATGCTAAGCCTAGTTTAAAGAAAAATATTTAAGGTGGAATATAGATTTTATAGAGGATAGCATAATAACTGTTTTTAGAATACAACCTACCTATATAGGTACATAGTAAAATGTATTATACAAATTTACAAAATCATATATTTGCAGCTATATATGTTCTATTGGAAACAGAAATACTACTTCATGTGAAAATAATCTGACTAAACAAGACCAATGTTACTTTACCACACCTACCGCTTTACCACACTGCACTGTATGCAATAAAAAAAAATGTGACACTAATGATATCATAAGTACATAAAAATGCTTATTTGATCATTGTCAAATAAACAAGTATACAAATACTTATGCTGAAGAGATAAGGATGAGATAGTTTTAAATCTCCTTGTTGACTCATACTCACATTCAGGTAAACATAGTTATTAAATTGGTACTTAAATATGAAAAACGAACACATACCTGGAGGGCTATCAGTGAGGATGGTGATCCCAGTGGGGTCTACATGTGGAGGAAACGCCTCATACAGATCGGGCTCTTCTTCCAGCACAGCCGACAACATCACGGAGGGCATCCCGGCTAGGGCAACACACACTTGCACCAAAAATTACTACACACTACACTGCACTACACTCTCACAGAGTCCAGTCCCAAGTTTCACACGCTTACAACACCGTCACCCATTCCTAATAAATGTCCCCAAACTGTCTAAGTCAAGTCTTGTTGCACCATTTTTAAATCTGCAAACAAAAAACAAAGTTCAAATCACAGAAACTGTGCCAAGACTGCCAATATATTTAATACCTTATCTCAGTGATAATACTATATCAAAGAAATTAAAAGATAACAACCTAAGAAGGTGATCTAAGCTGAGCAATAGTTACCTAATTGGATATAATTACTATGAATATCAGCTGATCACTATGCTGCCAGGGCAGACTTGACATTTTATTGCTATTTTAAGACATTCGGGCAGCTGATCGTACCGTTTCAATGTCAGATGCCAAGTGCTTTGGGCGAGGATACGCTACGTGACAGACAATGTCGAAACTATCGCGCGGTCGCCTGGTGTCGCACTAGAGTGTACTCACCGCAATCCTGGCGGTAAATGATGCGAAGCAGGATCTGCGCCTCCGTATTTGCCGCTTTGGAGCCCCCGCGTTGACTACACCGAATGGCCTGTTCCCGGCCCGACGTAATCACAAATAGGATAATAGCCCAACAGACGGACGGGAGCCGACGCGCTTGCTTTGTCACTTATGAACCTCACAGTATGTACATGACAGATATCGTGCCCGTGATTGAACGCAGACACAGGACCATTGTTTGTTTCAAAACCTGGATTGAATTGCTGGACCCTTTTTTCGTTATTCAAATTATCGATATAGGCACAGTATTCGGTGAAAGTCTTAAAATCTTGAGCTAAGCGAGCTATGTAACTAATTCTAATTCGCGATTTTAGAAAAATGGCGTGATGCCAGGGCGTATTTCATAACATGTAAAATGAAATGTTCCGGTTTCTCGGATTAAAAAACCACCATAGATCGTACGGAGCTAGTGATGCATAGGTACTCTAGCTACCGTCGCCGTAATATCCACGACACGACGAAACAAGAGTCAAGAATGGTGAAATAAAATTGTTTGTACTCTGTCTGCTCGGTGGTCGTTATAGATAGTGTTGCCAGATCCAATTATCAAAATGCGTAGCTAAAGCTTGTCGACCGTAGCTATCCGAAGATAAGTAGATTTGTTACCCGTGTTACTTACCTACTAGTAGTAAGATGGGTATTTTTGCCCGTGGAACCACTAACTGATAAAGTAGTAATACGGGAAAAAAATTACTTCCTAGATTACAGCTGGCTGCTGGAAGAACTTTCAACAATGACAAGTTCTTCCTTTTGCCAAATTAATTGACGTTTTAGGGCTATTGCGTATCTCATTCGACATGACAGTATAAAGTACACCGATTAAAATAACAAAGTATACTTCAAAAGTTTCAACAAAAATCAAATCAGCTTGCAAAAGTGTACAACAATTATCCATCAAACGTAAACATTCGTACAAAAACCTTCATGCGTTAAGGTGCACGTTGGTAGCCGGCTACACGTAGCAGCAGCAGACGACGTGTCGTCGCTTCATGTCACCGCCGCGACATTTAATTATTTTTATTTATTTATTTCTTAAGAACAGTTATAGCATCATTATGTTATACATGTCGTCGCTTCAGTCATGACTTCGAAACCGACTGCCAACGACAACTGCAAATGGCATCAACCATTTGAAAAGCGATACGAAAGGTTTACTTTAAAAGCATTTCAGTTGTTACTAGGTAGATTGGTACCCGCGATACTGAACTGTGGTCGGGCGACAGTGGTGTCTGCCGCTCGACGACGCGTCGCTAGCTTCGTGTCGCTAAATAAAAATGGAATTTCATACAAATACATAGGAACCAGTAGTAACGACACGTCGTTTGCTGCGGCTTCATATAGCCGGCTACCAACTTGCACATTAAGTCTGTCCTACCTTTAGTGACGTGACCACTATGTCTTACGTTCCGATTAAAGTCAAAACTGATTTTGGCGCTGTGATCGCCATTTCAAATGAACAAATGATGTGACGTTATGGATTACGCCACCAAGGACGCCATTTTGCTTTGTGATATCAAGGATCACGCTACGAAAGGTGCGTTCGAATAGCCCAAAATTGGCGAAAATGACGCTACTACGATCACAAGGGCGTTCGAGCTGGGAACCTGTGGGTGATAACGTTGTTTTGAACTCTTTTCGTTCAGCGTTCGCAAAGCCTAAAAAGTTATTTATGCCACCAAAATGCAATTTTGAGTCACGTACGTAGGATGGTCATTTGTGATCGTTTTTCGACAACTATCTATTTGACAGCATAATCGTGCGATTTTTACCAAATTTTAGGGTTAATGAATGATTATGATATTTTATAATTCCGATTATTGCTTACATGTCCAGGTTTGTCTATTTTTGATCACTTTGTAGAAGTGAAGTAGAAGCGCACCAGCATTTCTTCGTAGGCTGAAAACAATGACAATTAATATACCTATGTTCAATACAACATTTCAACAGAAAATCACATTTAAAACAACATTCATAATCATAATCAGTGCATTAAGTTACCACTGGTGGGACGCGAGCCTTCCTCTCAGGGAGAGGACTTGGGCCAGTGGCTATAGTCTAGTGGCTTCGGCGGCACGGCGTCAGCCGTGTTGCTTTACTTGTTGATCGGTTAAGATCGCAAAGTCTAGCTCCACTACGAGCGCTTCTTACCTCAAAAAATGTAAACAAAGTTGTTTGTTAAAAATTGCAAATCCATGCCTAACCAATCAGCATTTATTTTCGTATTTGTTATTTATTTTGTCAAGTAAATAAATGAGTACCTGTCGAAGATGTAAAACAAAATAAATAAATACACATCTGTGTGTAAAAAAACCTAGTATTAGTTATGGTTAAATTGCAAACTGCATGCCATATTATTACTAAAATATTACCTTTTCGTATTCGTTTTCCCGCGCGGTGTTGTACCGTTATTTCAAATTTTTCCCACTAACGTATTTCGAGTCATTATATTTTATTTGATTATTATTCAGCCTTAAATTTCAACAATAGAAATATACAAACTTTTAATATATAGACAAACAATTAATATATAGAAGATCAAAATATGGCACCAATATGTTTAAGTAATACACCAGCATGCAGCCTAAACCATTCAATGTCAAAGAGAGCAATTGATATTGCTGTCTCGCTTATCTTCTACTAGCTGCTCTTGCGCAGTTTCACCCGCGCGGTGATGAATGATGATGATGTTGATGTTGATAAATCTTATATAGCCTATGTTATTCAGGGTGAATGTAGCTTTCCAATGGTAAAAGAATTTTTAAATCGGTCTAGTACTTTTTGAGCCAATTCGTTACAAACATACTTACATACAAATATTTCCTCTTTATAATATTAGTCTTCTATATACATTAGGTACCTATATTCATTGAGCAAAATAGAATATAATAGTTTGGTTGCACGTATTTTTATAACACATTTGTGAAATTAATAAGTAAATATAAAAATTGGGTCTTGTCAATCAAAATTTTTTAATTGATTTAATCAATTTATATTTTGATTCAATCAAATTTATTTAGTGTCGCCATACGTAATTTAATGATAGCCCAATTGGCGACAAGTCGCCAATTCAGAACTTCTTGTCGCCGCTGGAGGCTTTGAGTAGCTCAATTGGCGATATATCGCCCAATCTGGCAACGGTGATAAGACAGACTATTATATGTACTACGTATGGTAACGAATCACTGTGATGTCAGCCATGCCGGCAGCAACATAGATTAAGAACACGTAATTAAGCTATGGAATCTTCATAGAAAAAAATATAACGCTATGATTTTGACAGAACGATACACAAGAATTCGTAGTATCCCAGAGTATGTGCTAGACTCCCAAAAACTACTAGAACTCAGAAGTTTCGTTATTGGATTGCGGGTTTTCTGCAAAAGTGAAAAAGCACGAATCCAGTCAAGGGTGATGAAATCTAATGACAGTTTTTTTCCATGGTGATTACATTTATATTTGCATGTACACTGTATATTATAGTAGTTACTGATCGATTTACTGGTTGAATTTGATTCATATAATACTATTAAAACAATTGTGTTTGAGCATGTAAATATTGTATGGCAGTTTTGGCATTTTACATGTTGTTTATTATTATGTAAAAAATCAGTTGGATCTATACGTCAATATAATATTCACCACAACAGATAAGGCTGTGTTACATTTGGAGATTTTATTTAAAATAGAATCCATGGTGTTTACATTATTAGGTCCTTACATACCAACATCAAAAAAAGTTTGCGATCACTTTGAAATATCTAAATAATTTTTGTTACGGTAGATTATATTATGATTCCGCGATGAGCAGCGTTCCGGAAACTTCGCGATGTCTTCTCGTCAAAAATACTTCAGTGCCTCAAGACAAGAGTCTTTGACCAATGTGTGTTACCAGTGATGACATATGGCACTGAAACTTGGTATCTAACTATGGGCCTCATAAGCCAGTTCAAAGTTGCACAACGAGCTATGGAAAGGGCTATGCTCGGTGTTTCTCTATGTGATCGAATCAGAAATAAGGAAATCCGTAGACGAACTAAAATTACCGACATAGCCCAGAAGATAAGCCAGTTGAAGTGGCAGTGGGCAGGCCACATAGCACGCTAAACAGATGGCCGATGGGGCCGGAAGGTTCTAGAGTAGAGACCACGGACCGGCAAGCGCAGCGTAGGTCGTCCACTGGCGAGGTGGACTGACGACCTGATAAAGGTTGCAGGACGACGTTGGATGCAGGCCGCTTCCAACCGGTCCTTTTGGAAATTTGTGGGGGAGGCATATGTTCAGCAGTGGACGTCCTACAGCTGAGATGATGATGATGATATTATGATTGCTTCGTCTTTTTAGATTCTCTATTTAAAATTAATGATTTAGAATATAAACAATAACACAGTTCAATTCTCTTTCGTTTTTGTTACGTTCATCTGATTTAGTCTACGACGAGATCTGATTTAGTCAATATTAACGAATATATAATACTTTTTCGCAGAAAGTTGTGATTGAAAAATTACCAAGAGGGTTATCCGAAGTTTTACGAGTAAGAATGATAACTTTGAGGGAATAAGGATACACCACGAGAGAAATAGCATGCAGAAATGCTATATCCCAATCCTGTGTCGTGACTACGTTCCAGAGGTACCACGGGATGGGTAATTTTGCTGACCGACTCCGCAGTGGTCACCCAACTGTTTTGACTGCTGCCCAAAAGTGCTATATTAGATTTCTGGCAGGCCGTGACCCAACAATCAACGCTACTAAAATAAAAGCAGAAGTTCGGGCCGCCTTTGGGCTTGAAATTAGCACTCAGACCATTCGAAATTGCTTGCATCAGGCTGGATTATACGCCGGAAGTCTTGGCGAGCTCCTCTGAATTCCCGGCAACGTCAACGACGGATATTGCAGTTGGCTAGGCAGTAGAATTTGCAGTAGAACGCCTTTGATCGCCTATCGAGGCTTCATAACAGCAGACATGTATAGAGCAGTTGCTATTGATGGAAATGTCAGACTATTTCGAGTAAACCATGGGCACCAATTTGTACTAAACAATGATAATGTGCCGGCTCAAATAGTCAGTGCTGCTCTCCGAGAATACGACATCACAAGGTTAGACTGGCCTGCCGGCTCGCCTGACTTAAACCCAATAGATCACGCGTAGGATGCTCTTAACTAGCTGCTTGGAACCGTCAGCCACGTCCCCAGATAGTGCCAGAGTTCAAGGAAGCTGCTATTCAAGTATGAAATAGACATTTATGCCAATCACTTCGATGCCAAATGACTCAAAGTCCCAAAAAAAAATATCATCTATAGATGATTTTTTAAATTTATTTTTTTATTATTCTACATGTCCCACCGGACATTTAAAGTAATTCCGCTGTTAAGTTTAATATTGTTTTTGATTAGGCTGATTAATACAACCTCCTTTTTCAGCTGATGTGCGGCTAAAGGAAATAGCCACCTAAATATTATTCACATTAAATAAAATCTTTTGTTTTGTAAGCTATATCTCAGTAAAGTGCAATACATCAAAAGCATGGATATGTACGCTAAAGCGTTTAGCCATAAAAGCGTTATTGTTTGTATAATTGTAAAAACGCTTGCTTCTTTGTCTCTTATTCACGAGTAAGTTATAACAGTTATGAATGTTAATGCTATCTTGAGTCAACTGAAAATAACTATAAAACTATTATTATCAGATTTAAATATTTTATCATCACGGTTTACCATGCCAGAACCATGCCTCAGCAATCTGAATAAGTAGCATTTTAATAGACAGAAATCTTTATTTGTGGCAAAATACAGGTGTACAAATGAATAATATATTGACAATGGTACTATTCTATAATAAACTTCCCAAATTTATCCGAGATTTGCCTATTAATAAGGCTAAAATTACCATTAAAACTAAACTCTATCAAAAAGGTTATAACGAAATTTCGAATTACTTGGAGAATAAAACAGCTTGGGACTGATCACTCCAGGATCTACCTACTCGTGTATTACCATGTCAAAGTGAAGCGTGTCTTGCCCTACTGATACCATAACTATGGTCTCTTTTGTAAGACAACACACTGGAGCTGAAAATAAACTAACACTTGTTATATACATTAAGAAATTGGCAATACAAAAAAATGTAAAAAGACAAGCCCGCTGAGTTTCTTGCCGGATCTTCTCAGTCCTGGTCGCGTTCCGATCTGGTTGTCGGTTTGAGAAATAATAAATGTAATATGACAATGCGTAAGTGCCCCCGTAGGCCTATACAGAATAAACGATTTAATTTTCATTTTCATAAAATCAGGACAGTAGGTAATTATAACTAATGACAGTAACACACCTACAATTATGTCTCAAAATCGATCCCAACTCAGCAAAATGCTGATTGTAAACAATGAGCTCTGGTACTCTGTTGGGACCGGCAGGTGACGTCACGTACGATACCACGCGAATAGAGATTAGACGTTGTAATATAATTTCATATGACATCATATCTCATTTCATTAATCCTTATTTGTATTTTATATTAAAAACTGTTGAGATACTGACCAGCAATACGGGAGTATTAAAAAATTAAAAATTAAATTATGAAATGACACAGAAGACGTAAGAGAGCATGTTTAGATACTGACCAGCAATACGGGAGTATTAAAAAATTAAAAATTAAATTATGAAATGACACAGAAGACGTAAGAGAGCTCTCGGAAGAGAGTTAAATATTCCTTGAAAAAGAGAGCAACAATTTTTGATTGGGAGGAGAGAGGATCAATTCCTGGGAGAAACGATTTTTAAGAGAGAGGATTTCTGGACCCCAAGAGAATACATACTACGTTTGGGGAAATATAGAAGAGAAAAGGAAGTACGGAGCTGATAAATGACCCAAAGATATTTAAAAAGAAAGTGGTTTGGCATCTTAGCCTTCTGATGAATCCGGTATCGCCCAAGGACGTTTAAATAGAAGCCGGACAGATCGCCATTAACAAACAAATGAAGCACCCATGATAAGCCAGTCCAATCAAAGACTACAATGAATACTGGGTTTAGACTGGTAACTCTGTCAAATTTGAAGGAACGGTTATGTGCTGCCATCTATCCACACCTAACGGTAAAAACTTAGAATATATTTATACCTATAGGTATGTATGTATATATATGTAGGTAGATATATACCTACCTACCCACAGGTACCTATATAATATATTGTATGTATATACAGGTTCATGTACACCTACATATTTTCTTGAACCTATGTTGTATATATATGCTAGCAGCTAGTATATATGTACAACATAGGTTCAATAAAATATGTAGGTGTATATGTCCCTGTATACACAGCTGCTGTGCTCCGTGGTTCATCCCGCATTTTGATGGAAGATGATAATGAAAGTCTTCTGTGTTAATCCAACACCTCATCTACCTTCATACCAAATTTCATCAAAATTGTCCCAGCCGTTTGAGCATGAAATAGTAACAAACATCTGTACATACATACAAACTTTCGCGTTTATAATATTGGTAGTATAGTACATTATATGCATTGGTCATCCAATAGGTATGTTTAAAGGCATATTATGTTGGATGCAGCAAAATTATTTAATCAGCAGGGATTTCACAAGATTGTGAAAGATAGCTTTAGAAAGGTCTAAATGCCAAACAACAGAATTTTGGTCTTTTATATTTAGCTTACACAATCTTTGGAAATCCTTGCTGAACATAAATAGTTTCTCACAGATGAAAACCTAAGAAACAATAAAAACAGTATGTTTTCAATATATATAATTTATTTCAGGTAACTGAGATCCACAGTTTAGTACAAAAAACTTATACTTAAATTATATTATTATGCTAAATTAATAATTAACTAAGGTGAATAAATTAAATTATGAAGCACTTTAGGCAGCAGATGACCAACATGTAGATGTAATTATTGTGTCACCGTCCTCACAAAATGCTTCAAAAAAGGTGACGGCTAACTCCTTTGCTTTGCCCGCACTCTGCTCATCAATGTCGCGATTTTTTTGCGAATGATGGCATGAAAACCATCAGTTTGCTTATCATCAGTCATGACATGAGCCTGACTCTTGAGTGAAATGACCATTCGCTAGCCCCGCCTATTCTCTGCTTATTGGTGTGTAATAAAGGCTTATTGTAAGAACAGGTTTTTTTTTACATAGTTTTTATGAACAGAACAGAAGTAAACAACATGCTTAACCCATTGATTCGCCATATTTGGCCATTAATACAATAGATTTCGCAGAAATCAACCTACTTTTGTAGGAACTACAACATGGGTGGTTAAAAGAACTAGGTACTACTACTTTTTATTTTAGTATAATAAAATACAATAAACTGATTTAAGATTACTTATAATATTAAACCAAGGAGGTACCTATAAGGTATACAAACAAAAATCTTAGTAACAACACGTTGAAAAGAACTGCAACTTTTATTGTAATAAAATACAATAATCCTATTCCTGACAAAATCATAAAAAAATCTAAAAGATGTAGCAGGAACACAAGATTTTTACAACGGAATTGCTTTTTATGCCTGTCATTGGGCAATACCATAAAAGGCAGAGTTAGCTTGCAATGCACATGTGCAAACCATATTTTTTTTAAACTAGTCAGTCATAAACACTCCTGATTTTATTGGACACGTTCCTACGCGTTGTCCTCATCCAGTGACCTTTTGGCACAATTGAACTACAGACTACTGCGTATAGCCTTGACAATATGCTTTTAATAGCGTGATTTTGACTTCATCAGTACATCGGGTGAATCTACGAGCCAACACATTATATCGGATGGCGAGCACCCTACTCTCTCTCATTTCACACATTGTCATTTAGTCGTTAGTAAGAAAATGCCCTTAATATTCAAGTTAATTAGTTAATTTATAAACTCTGTTTAAATTAAAGCCATTTAAGGTTATCGTAATAGATATATTTTCAGGGCATTTACTGGTGGCATAAAAGACCATGTATTTGCTTTTATTGATATTATATGTCAGACCATGTCTAGCAACATAGCTCTCACACTTCTTCAGCATCTCACCGAGCACTCCCAATGATGGACTCACCAGCACCATGTTGTCCGCATATAATATAATGGTAATATTATTTGTATGCAGTAATGGAATAATAAAAATCATAAAGCCACTAAATATGACATGTGGATTATTTACTACATAGGTTTTTTGCATTGTAGGTATTTACAACTGGACCCATATAAACTGTGTACTAGCACAGCTAGTAAATCCATATTTTTTCGTTATTATTGCGTAGTGGCAGTGATCATTACTGTGTGTGATATTATATAACCTTATTGAACAGAATACAGACATCCTAGTAATACAATATTGATTGTTGTGAACCAATTGGGATCCACAGATGAGCACAATATAATATTTTGTCCAATAATACTGTGTTATTTTATTTACATGTTTTAATAGCCTTTTAATATAGTTTGAGATGTAAATTGTTCATGCCTTAGGCTACACTTAATCACTACAATTACTTCTGATATCACAAGTCTTAAGGTAAGGAACATACGATGTTAACATTGCATTAGCTAAAGTTGTGAATTGGTTCAATACAAATAATCTTCTCCTCAATGAGAAGAAAACTAATTGTGTAAAGTTCTCGACACGTAGAATCCAATATACAATTGAATGGAACAGGGTTGGACCTTGTGGAGTCAACGGTCTTATTAGGAATTACTATAGACGCTAAATTGCAATGGGGTCCCCACATAAAAAAATTGTCTAGTAGGCTCAGTTCAGCGGCTTATGCTGTTAAAAAATTAGACTATTAACTGATGTAGACACAGCAAGAATAGTTTATTTTAGTTATTTCCATAGCGTTATGACTTATGGCATACTGCTCTGGGGATGTTCTGCAGATATTAATTCCATTTTTATACTGCAAAAAAGGGCTATACGAGCGATCTACAGTTTAGCTCCCAGAGTTTCCCTTAGACAGAAGTTTAAAGACATAAACATTCTAACTGTTGTCTCTCAGTTTCTCTATGAAAATCTAATGTATGTAAAGAAAAACATTAGCAGTTTTGATAAAAGGAGTGATGCTCATTCCATCAACACGCGAAATTTATTTATTTTTATTTATTTATTTATTAACCAAAACTTAGACTATCATTACAGTGAGATACTAATGCGATAGTTTAGTTATATGTATATAATACTATTTACATTATCTTATATGGTAACACAAAATATATAAAGTAACTCTTAAATAAGCACAAGCTATCCGTACATGTAACGCATCTCCACAGAATAAGTCATTCTTTTATGGGACAATGTATAAGATTCTATAATAAAGTTTCCAATGTTATCCGAGATTTATTTTTTTATTTATTTTTATTTTATTTTATTCTTAATTCAGAGATTTGCCTATTAATAAGTTTAAAATTACTATTAAAACTAAACTCTGTCAAAAAGGTTAACAGCTTGGGACTGATCACTCCAGGATCTATCTACTCACCCCCCCGAAGGGTTCCCGCATTGACGTGGCGGGGAGGCTCAGTAGCCGTGGCTTGGATCGCCCACAGTGAAGCCAAGAGGAACCCAGGGGCCGCGCCGGCGTTGGGGTGCGCTGGCCGGCTCAGGAGGGGCCGCTCCTATGGGCTTTGGCCACCAAGTCCACATAGGAGTGGCGGGGTTCGGGCGCTTTGGCGCAGACTCGAGGAGGTGGGGCCCGGGCGCTTTGGCGCAGGCTCGAGGAGGGGTGCCCGGGCACTTTGGTGCAGGCTCGAGGAGGTGGGGCCCGGGCGCTTTGGCGCAGGCTCGAGGAGGGGGGCCCGGGCACTTTGGTGCAGGCTCGAGGAGGTGGGGTCCGGGCGCTCGGCACAGACTCGAGGAGGTGGGGTCGCTGGGGATTATCCCCTGTGGCTGACGTAGCAGGCGGTGGGGCTACGTATCCGACCCACCGCAGGGAGACCACGGGCGTCCAGACACGGGGAAGTCTGGCGCTCATTGTTGGCGGGTTTGGTCTCCGAGGTAGTTGCGGCGTGCCATGTGTTCTGGCATGCTGCGAAGAGAAGGGTCCGGCAACGGACAGCCACGGCGGGTTCGCGGTCGTGTGGAAAATCTGTCCCGCGTTCCCGCTGAGGGCGGCAGTGACGGAACACCCCGGGGTTATGGTGGGTATACGGACTCCCACATAACCACCTACCTCCCCGTGGTAGGTGGTATCCATAAAGGATTTCCCCGGGACAAAAAAAAAGGATCTATCTACTCGTGTACTAAGATGTCAAAGTGTAGCCGGTCTTGCCCTACTGATACCATTATTATGTTCTCTTTTGTAAGGCAACACACTGGAGCTAATATTTGTAGTACCTAAGTAAAAACATCTATATAAAAAGAATGGCCCCGAGTTTCTTGCCGCTTCTTCTCGGTAGGCTCTATATATTTTGTAACGCGGCGGTAGTCTTTAAAGTACTTACATCATATTGAAAAATTGACGTTCATAAGTGTGTCTTTGATGCCTAAATTGAATAAATGATTTTGACTTTTGTCTTTGCTGATAGTAAGGCCCCTGAACGCGCCAGCTGGGGCGCGTTCAGCAATACACAAGTTTGAAGTTTATCAATACACATGTCAAGTGTCATTGGTTTGTCAATTGGTTTGTCACAGTGACAGATGACATATTTTCATTATGTTCGTAGTGGTAAAATAGTCAAGTCAAGCGATTTTATTTGTTTATTTCTTTCTAGCCTCATAAAAAGTGTTCAATTAGTTTAAAAAGGTGAATTTAAATATTTGTGATGTCGTCTCCTAATTCGGAGTGTCTGCGAGGTACAGAGAGTAGTTCTAAACTTGGGTTCGGTCTCAATTCAATCGGTGCTTATCATGTATAGTGTAATTTGAGTATATATATTATTTGCAGATACTGTGACGGTGTTAATAAACGCTGCCGGCGATACCGAAAATTCCGTTAACAATGTCGTCATAAAATCCTTGTCGAAAATAGCGAATTCCTACCCTAACGATGTGATTGAGATATTTTGTGATTTCTACAAAGATACAGCGAAATCAAACTCACTGCAACTAGGAAACGTAATAAAGTAAGCACAGCAACATTCCTAAAATAAATCATGTATGTATTCTTATATGTGCAAAATAATATTGTACAATACTTTGCATACTGGATCTGGAAACACCTTGAACAATATAAAATCTGCTGCAAATTTAAAACTTGATACATACTTGCCTAAAACTAGTAATATAAAAATGCAAATGTATTATGCATGTACATATAAAATTATTACTACACATATATTATTTTTATACACATTACAACCATGAAATGGCACCTCGACAGGTGAAGGGTAAACTAAAAATTACTGCAAAGAAATCTAGAAAATAGTAAACTATAGGCTCTCTTACCCAGTATTGATTATTACTTCTGAAAGGATGCCCAGATAAAAATTTAGACTGGACAGCAAATCTCCATGAAGATTATGTAAATCATGAGCTATAAAGTTAACATATTAAATGGTGACCTTAACCTGTAGACTAGCCATTCGCCAAGTTTGGCCAATAATACAATAGATTTCACAGAAATTAACCTACTTTTCCAGGAACTGCGATATGTGTGGTTAAGTAATTTAGTATTTGGATTTTACTATATACATACTTACTCTAAAAATATGCATTGGCAGTCAAATAAGAATCATCCAAAAACATCAAATGTCATAAGTTTTTAAAAATATTAGTAGGAGACAGTACAAGCATGAGGGCCACCTGGTGTTAAGTAGTAACCTGTGCCTAGAAAAGATACATGTATGCATCACAAATGACTAATTGCACTGTGCCTGTAACCCTGAGAAATTAAGTTGCTACATGTCATGTACTTGTAATTTCGCACCCATACTCTTCAAACCAGAACACAGTATTGTGCACATTACTGCTTTACCATAGAAAAAGTTATTGTGACAGTACTTCTCATACTTCAAACTCATTCACAAAGATTTGTACTGGTTATGTGTATATGTGTCAGTCATGAACCACTATTATGACCACCACTGAAGACACTGGTGAAAGTATAATTTTGACTTTCACTCACTTATACATTTTATATTATTGCTGTTGTTTTATTTTCTAATTATTCAACTTTCTGTACAGAGTATTAGAGCAAACATGTGTGAATCAAGTGAAGCAGCTGGATTCAAATATAGTTGGGGAGCTTGTCTCGTCCATGCTCCGAGCGATGACAGAGAATCCTGGTTACGACCCAGTGGTTCAAATGGGTGCTTCAGCTGTGTTGGTGGCTGTGGGTCACGAGTACTTGGATCTGGTATGTGATCATCAAACAAATTATGTCCATTTATAAATATCAGATTCAATATTCTTAATTCAATAGTGTATTTGTAGTTTGTTAGTGTGTTTGTTTTTCTTTCAACCTTTGACGGTTCAATCAATTTTTGATGAATTTTGGTACACAAACCTATGTTTGGAAAGTCAAAGTCAAAATCATTTATTTAATTTAGACATAAAAGACGCACTTATGAATGTCAATTATTAATTATAATGTTTTGTAAAGGCTCTACCGCCGCATTCCAAATTTTATATAGAGCCTACCGAGAAGCGGTTTCTTTTTATATTGATTTTTACAATATTTCTACTTAGGCACTACTAATATTACATTTAATTGGTGGCAGATGACAACTTGCCAGAAGTGGAATATTCCAAGCATCTTTGTCTTCTATATAATGTTGGACTTTATGATATGCTTTTTTTATTAAAACATTTTTTACAGTCAACTTGAATTTACCTCCGTGAACTTGGTTATGTGTTTTGGGATTTTGTTATAAAAACGCACACAATTTCCTAGCAATGACTTATTAGTCTTTGCAAGTCTAAAACTAGATACAGCTGTCCTATTTGTATTCCTAGTATTAAAAGGTGGTGATCACTTTTTAACTTATATCTATGTAAATGTTTACGAACATACATTATATTTTCAAATACATATAAGAAAGGCAAAGTTAATATATTGATTGATAAATCTCTCAAAATTCGCTGGGGCCAATTTCGTATATAGATCGAATAGCACGTTTTTGTAGGATAATGATGGTTTCTATATCAGCTGCTGAACCCCAGCAAAGGAGCATATTACTTTTTTCCTGTGTTGTTCTGAGATGTGTTTGGTACCTTATATTATAGTGTAATTTTACAAGTATTAATAGAATCTCAATAAAGTAAGTCCTATCATGCTTTAGTTTATACTTTTCTATTATTTGCAATCTATTCTCTAAAGTTACATTATAATTGTAGCTTTAGTCAAGAAAAGAGACAAGGGGTATGACAGCTAAAAAAGTGGGACGATGAGAATGTCGAAACAGCTAGCAAAAATATTCTTTGCTTACTATATGCATTGCATAGTTTATTATATACATACATATAATAACTTAAATGTGAAGCTTTAAATACATAGAGAGCAAGGGCAGAGAAGCCTGAGCCTCAGTGACTAGGCCCAGGAGCATTTATAAGTTGCATGTAGCTGAGATTTGCAAATTCCGTGGCATGAATGACCATCTGTGTGTGTAGTTGTGTACCATTCACGACGCCACATGCATCCTTCCAAATTTTAAGAGCTCATCAAGCAGTTCTTCGGTTAAACTAATAAATATTAAGTTTATAATGCTGCACAACGGAAACTAACTGAGTTGTTACATACAATGATGTCGAAAATGCCCTAATTTCATTCGCAATGTAGCTAAGGGAGCGATATAAAGTTCATTACTATTTGGAATATAATTGAGCAAATCCTTATTTATCATACTAGTAAAACAAACAATGTGACGGGAAAAGCCATTTGCCTGATGGAAAGCGTCAAGCCTATCTATGCAGTTGCAGTACGACTCAGTATAAGCTCTCCATAAGAGCACTGTTTTTAGGTCCTACAGTACCTTTCCTAACCTAATTCATTCATCAATTTTACACTTTATCCTTAAGATGCTCAAGGATAAAGTGTAAAAATGTGTACAAAATTTTTGAGTAAACTATGGGACTGACATAGTCGGTACACGACTCAAAGTCCCTAAACAAAAAAAGAGAACAAAAAAAAAAAACCTAATTCAGTAATGCTTACACACCACAGCTGCAAGGTAGATGCTGCTTCTTCAGTGGTACCTTACCTAGTACATACCGAGATGGTTACATGCAGAAGAAACAAAGCTGTGGAATAAAATATCAATTCCAATCTTCACAAGCATGTCCTTCATTGGAGTAATTATATATTATTATTTATTTTAAATAACAGAACAGATAACATGTTGAGAGGTCATGTTGATCATATCGACCTATGATTCATTTGTACTGTGTAAACAACACCTAAGCCATTTGGTGTCTGTCGATAATTTTTACTTTACACTTTAATAATAATAATTGTAATGTTATCATTTTGTAACCACGCAATGGTTATATATCTATGAGGAATTACTAATATTTAGGTTCACCATATGTTTGGACACAACTTTTTTTATTGTGCCACTTTGAATAAACCATAACAATAAATTGTGACATAGTTGCACTACTGTAGATACATTTGTGTTCTTATTAACATTTTTCGATTACTGTACACTGAAAAGAAACGACTTTGAATGGATTTTATCGCTTATATTTTAATTTATTTTAAACCCGAAGTTTCAATTACTTTTCAGTGATCAGGGTCTCAGCTAGTCTGTATGTAGTTGTCTATTATACAGTGAAATGTAAAATATAATCACGTTGAACTGACTTCAAAAGAAGGGTTTCAATTCATCAAAATCTTTTTTATTGCAATAAGGTGCTTTTCATGTGGTCCCATTTAAATTTTATTAAGATCTGATCATTAGTTGTATTTTTTTGTAATAATTTATATATAAAACACATAATTGGAAGTCGGTTTAATTTTCTTGTTAAAGACGTAGTCAGGTATTATCTACCGCCTAACATAGTTTAATTTATATTGAATGAAACGACACTAATTGATTTAGACTAATTCAATTGAAATTTACGTCGGTCTGTAATACCTATGATCTACCCATGAGCGAGCATTTTATGCATATGCTGCAGCTAACGCAATGCGAATATATCAGACTAATTTAGCCATTTAATCGAATTGAACACTAAATTAATCTCATATCCGACATAGCGCCCATTTGTCTTATCCCAATAGTATACCAAAGACATGAATAGTTTGTGGATATTAATTTTAAACGCCGCGAAGTTTTCATGGTTATTTTACTGTCTTAACCTTTGCAGGTGCTTCGTTCTCTGATCAACCAGCTATCTCCCGCATCAGTCCCCCATTATACAATAGCACATACCTTGGGCACCCTGGCCGCAGTCAACACTCACGGCGTGGTCCCACACATCAAGGAGGTCCTGGGGAAGATGCTTCCACTCTTGTCCTTGGTCAAAAACGATGGGTTGAAGCAAGCTTTTGCTAGTGGTAAGTCTTATCTTGGGCCTTATTCGCTATGACCATTCATACACGTAACGCGGTGCGCTACGATATATTCGGGGAATGATCGTGAAGTCAATACAATTTTACTAGGATTCCTAGAGATATCGTATCGCGCTGTGTTACGTGCAATAACGGTCATAGCGAATATGCATGTGTTACTGATGTTAGGTGTGTTCCATTCCAATACAATATTTTAGCACACGGGCGTACCTCGATGTTGCTGACGACAGTTCCGATCTTACGGTGACATGTATTACTCTACTCTCAAAAAGAGTTTTTACCTATTACTGAGGGCCGGGGATATCGTAACCCAGCGCGTTGCGTGTTTGAATGTTCATAGCAAATAAGGCCCCAGGACAGATTTAACGAGTATTTAGAATTAAACATGACACACTGATAAGTGACTGTAACTTGATTCTGCCTGCTTGAATCTGAATGTAACTTAAAATATTTACCTAATAATTTGAGTTCCGCATACGAGTATTAAGGGTTTTCTTCGACTCATAATAAAAACGATAAACGAAAGGAAAAAGAAATGACGAGGAGGTATGTATTTAACAACTAGCCCGTTCCAATGGGCGATGTATAAAAAAAACAAACTCGTTAAGCGTGTAAATGTCAACATAGACTTAATAGCTATTGAATTCTTTATTTACTTAGTAGTCTCTGTTGTAGAATCTGTCATATACCTACAGTTCAGTGCCTACTACTAACACTGATAATAAGACTGCCTCAGCAAGCTCACTCAGTAGATTACGCATTTTTTTTCCAAATTACCACAAAAACTGCGCTTGTACGGTCTCTTTTACTCTCCAAAGTAGGTATGTACTTGATTATGCTGACGGCAGCTATCTGCATTTACTGAGGTAATTACCGAGGCTTTGTAAATAACAAAAATTACAGAATATCTGTATTTGGTTGATTTTTGTTTTATGCAAGTATGACCATGTGTCTGAATTCCGGAGTATTTTATGGTTATACCTATCCGCCTTCGCCGGAATACTCATATACTTTCCCTTCTTTACTCTATTATCTACTTTCCTTCAGCATCTTGCTATCAGAGAGGAATTTCTTTCAAATTATCGATCCTTGTGCGCCGAACAATCTCTTCAACGAAATATACCGGGACATACTTCACAGTGTTTACATTCATATTACTTATATACATGTTACATGGGCCTCTTACTATGGGCCTCATAAGTAAGCTCAAAGTTGCATAACTAGCTATGGAGAGGGCTATGCTCGGGGTTTCTGTACGTGATCGAATCAGAAATGAGGAGAACGAAAGTCAACGACATAGCCCAGAAGATTAGCCAGTTAAAGCGGCAGTGGGCAGGGCACATAGCACGCAGAACAGATGGCCGATGGGGCCGGAAGGTTCTGGAGTGGAGACCACGGACCGGCAAGCGCAGCGTAGGTCATCCACCGACACGGTGGACAGACGACCTGATAAAGGTCGCAGGACGACGTTGGATGCAGGCAGCTTCCAACCGGTCCTTTTGGAAAATTATGGGGGAGGCATATGTTCAGCAGTGGATCCTACGGCTGAGATGATGATGATAATGCTCGACTGCAATGCTCTGCCTCTGAATATTAAACAATACTTAACCCGTCCGCATCAGCGCAAAAAATAACAATAGATTTATGAATGAAACTTAACTCGAATGAGTCTTGCTGATTCGGACAGATTAATCAGTAGGAGTGTTTAAAAAAATGGCTAAATATCACTACTTGGCGTCCGTCTGCTGATACTGCTACACTTTTCCTGTTATAAAACACTATGGTATACCTATGTAGGTATAAATTTAAATGTATGTGTATATCGATAAGATATTTCCGTACTCTTATATAAATATGCCAATATTTTATTATTTTATCTGCATGCAAGTAATAATATTTGTCATCCTTTGTTTCCATTGTTTATTATTTTGTTTTCTATTCTTGGCTGTTTATATTTTTTCATATCACCGACCAAAATATAAATATTGTCTAAATTTCGTCATTCACATTATAAAAACGATTTTGTACCATATCCGCCACTCTCTAATTTGGAGACACAATAACTTTTTGAATTTGTGAATTATCTTGGTTCGTAATGAAACAATTCTTATAAGTGAAACGTGTTTTTCTTCACAGCAGAGATATTTATTTAAAATTTTCTGCGGCACAACACATACATAAAAACTAAAAAGTTACTATAGAAAACAAAAAAATCAACTACTAACTTTGAAATTATACATCAGGACGACTTTCATCCACTGGTTTCGGGGAGCGACGGGTGCGTCGTCGAGTGACATAAAAGCGCACCCTACATTTATACTCGTATTTATATCTGATGTTATGTATTGTAATTACACTTTGTAGGTCTGTGTCACTGCGCGTGTAGGTATTAAAAACATACCTACGGGCGGCGGCCATTGCGCTAGGGCCAATCTAGTAGGCTGCCACAAGCACCCACAAGCGAAAGAAAACACACGCGTGCGCGCTATATGTTCGACCACGTTCAACTTAATTATTTGATTTGATTGATTCATTATAGAATTGCAAGATGGACACATAACGAAAAAAAGCAAAAAGATACTGTGCAGTATTTAATTGTTTAAATACGGATCGTGATCGAAATTTAACTTTTTTTGGTTACCTAAAGACGCTGACAGGTAGGGTGATTCAGCCTGTCCGCCGACCACTGCCTACTCACGACCACGTTTACAAATTCAACGAAAAATAGTTGTTTATCAGCGCACCGAACGTTCATCTTGCTTGAAGAGTATGCTCTGACTGTCTCTTTCCCTCGGGTCAATATTTATCCAACCCAATATAA
This sequence comes from Selenia dentaria, assembly GCA_917880725.1. Lineage (NCBI taxonomy): Eukaryota > Metazoa > Arthropoda > Insecta > Lepidoptera > Geometridae > Selenia > Selenia dentaria. The sequence goes on along the minus strand of OU862882.1, from coordinate 5,701,411 downwards.
TACAGTGTTGCTCTGTGAGCCGACGAATCTCAACCGGAAGCAAGTGTCAATTTAGAAGCAGAAAGTTAGTGAAAAAATAGCGAAGAGACAAACTTCAACCGTAAGTAAAACATGTTTTAGCAATGTTTGTCAATAAATGTTGTGCTTGGGATGTCAGAATATGAATATATAATAAGTTTTAACCTTTAAATGGTTGCGAAAAAGTGTTTTTATTTAAATACAGGGTGGTCGCACAAGGGCTTACCAAAACTAAGGATTCGTCCGTTTACGAACGCGTGGTCGTAAACGAGCAGCTTTCGTAGTATCTTATTTGATCTTTTCTATCATGCTGCATGATAGGGGCGTAAATGTTGTTGTTTCTTTTCACCCTATTAAACGTAGTTTATTTATACGTCAGATTACGACCGGAAAAATATGGAAGAATCTATTAATGTGAATGTATTGCAATGATGAAAAACAAGATGGTCGGAAAAGGATCAGCTGTCGACCATACAGTTTTATACATACAAAAATATCAGTTTTATGGTCGTATATGGGCTAGCTAACGACCACGGATTATTTTCATTCGTTGGACCACATTTTGGTGGTCGTATACTGATTAGCTTGCGACCATGAAATTTGTTTAAAATATTTGTGGTCGTATACGGATTAATTACCGACCATAGAGTTTTTACTACATTTTGGCGGTATAAAATGATCTAATGACTATGAAATTTCTTTCAATTATTCATCAGTTACGAGCATTGATAACCTCGCAACTACAAATATAACTAATATGATGTGGGAAATAATGCAGAAAACTGTTTTTTCTCATCCAAAAATGTATTGTATTATTCATAAACAGCACTATACTAACAGGTTTCTTGCTTAGTGTGAGTTGCATTTTCAAATTGAAGAAAACCAAACAGAAGAAACGAGGAAATCAAGATAAATTGGTTTGATTTATTGAATGAATATGAGAAACTATTTATACACAAAGGTAGGGAGTAAGTATAAATAGAGACTACCTCTACAATAGATTCTTATTTATTTTCTAGAGTATTTCATCATTGTATATTAGTTAAATGATATTGGAACAAGAAACAAGAGGAATTCAGAACACAACGATTTCAGGCTCAATTAACCTTTATTTTTCTGGAGTGGCTACAACAACCTGGCCTGGTTTAAGAATAATTTATTCCATAAGTATTCCAAAGATTTGGCTCAGCGTGTCTCAACGAATTTCGCCTTAGCCTTCTCAATTTTCTCCAGAATAGGCTTCGTTTAAATATTGCGACTGACCAGTTCTACCTGGATTCATGATATAACCTTCGATGCTGCAATAAAAATCTTATGCCTTTACCATGATTTTTCTATTAGAATTAGAATTTATTACTGTTTGTTGTGTGTCATTAACACATTTAGTGTAATCCACATTAACTTCGTTTAGTCGATATAGTCCACACTTTTTACAATGATTTTTGATTGTGTTGTCCAAGTGGATGGATGTTAGTCGATATAGTCCACACTTTTTAAAATGATTTTTGATTGCGTCGTCCAAGTGGATGGATGTTAAAGTCTCATTGAGTATTTCACAGAAATTTAGTTTTGTAACGATTTGGTTTAAGTTTTCCGGACTAGCCTGCTAGTTCCTTACAGTATTTCTTAAGTTTTGCTTCAATGGTCTAACCATGTTAACGTCAGCTGGCTGAAGCATGTTTGTTATGTTTGCTGGTAAGGCATATAATGTTATGCCGTTCCTTCTAATTCAATTTAATTTAAACAGAATAAAAGGCTTTATGAGACCATTCTTGGTCACCCAATCATTGATATTACTACCTACTAACATATTCATAAAATACTAAATCCACGAAATTCTGCAGTTTTTAATCAAAGCTCTAGCATACTTGTTGAAGATTTTTTTCTTGAAACGAACTGCTGACCCTCCAGACAATTAAAGCTTTGAAGAGCCTGAAATCATGCCACAACTCTCGGTTTCTCTTCGATGCAGCTCAGATATTAGAAATTTTACACCTGACTTTACCGGACTTTACACCAATCGTCTGATTCACGTTTCAGCCCGAACATTGACATTTTAACATCAGAAGTTCCTTGGTCATCTATAACTTTAAATAATACATCGATTGAGATATTTTCTGAAATAGAAATATCACAATCACAAAATAACATGTTGTTAGACGACGTTTTCGAAAAACATTTACATTTTCCGGAGCCAACACCACCAACGGCTAAAAGCAAAACAAGGAAAGGGCCAAGGGGAATTGCACTAAAAACAAAACGAGTGCAATTTTATTTAAAGCTTGTGGAGATTATTATACAAAAAAGACAAAAGAAATAAAAATTAAGCAGCGAAGAAACAACATTAACAATTAAAAACGGAAGAAATTTTAAAAATAGAAGAAATAAGAAGGAAACAACTAAGAGAAGAGGAAAAAATAGGAAAGCTCAAGAAAGACGATTTCAAAATTAAAAAAACATGTCAAAAAGCACCTCAAAAAGGCATCTTTGCTCTTGTTTCGATGGTATCATTTAAAATGTACCTACTGTATTGAAACAAATATCTAGAATTACGCTATCGAACTACACATGCCCATTTTTTACGTTAATAATAAAGATAGATTTAAAAAACACATCATTTATTTCTAATATATTAGTTTATAACAGTAAATAATAGAAATAAATAAATAAACTAATAAATGATAAAAAAAAATTATAGAAGAAATATTGTTTGTTTTATTTTCGACTTTAACTTGATACATCAAGAGCTCTTTTTTCAGTTACTTTTGAATGGTCGTAAACTGAAGAAAATGCGGACGTAAATTGACAGAAGATGTCCGTGAACTGAAATAAACGCAATTTTTGATAAATCCTAACATAACTATTAATAGATACATTTAGATGTTTGAAAAATATAGAAAATAAATTTGTTTAATGTTTTTTTTACCCATTCAAGTTAAAATTAGGACTAGAAAGGTATATTTAAAAAAGTTACGTAAGTCTAAAGATGCCAAGTCGGCTAACTGGTCGTGAACTGGCCGATTCACCCTATTACGCATACGCATTTCATTTGTCGTACATTTACGAACTTAGACTAAGAGCCCAACGCAAAATATTTTCGGTGATACTATAGATGATACCTATGGAATTCTATTCAACTTAAAGGAAGTTAGCGAATCCATATTGAGAATTTCTTGCTTGGAAATAAATAAATAAATAATTATGATAATTAAATAATATTTTGCAATATTGCAGTAAAACTGTATGTGCAAGATAAAAAAGATTGAGTTAGTTTCGTTGAGCACTATTCACACTAAGCACACATTTAGGTACTAGCTGATACCCGCGGGTTTGCTCGCGCCTTAGTTTTTGATTTTAGAAACTGATATCGGTTTTTAACTAGAGATTAATTTTCGGTTTTCGGTTATTATTAATTATCGGTTTTTAATTAGAGATTTAATTTAGAGTTTTCACAGAATTTTAAGATATGCAACCACCGCCAGTAATGACATTGTAATTATAATATAGTATACATACCTATAGTTATAATGTCGAATATCGTTCAAATTCATTCAATATGGTTACCAGACGGAAAAGAAAATTAAAATTATAAAAAAATTATCTTGTGTCGTTCATAATGCCTGTTTTAATTATGTTTTCGTTAAAGTATTAAATTTACAGACACAATTAACCTCAAAATGTATTAATGAATCTATTATAAAATGTGCGCTGAGTGGGATTAGTGCTAAAGGAAACTAACCCAAAATATCATAATCAATTTTATCTCAATATTATTAAAAATAAAAGGCCTTGACTGAATGAAATGTTTTAGGTAGATACCTATTAACTTCAAATAAATGAAATCGTACCTCTAATGCGCGTTGTCCGCCACAAGTAGGAGTAAACGCTCGTGCTGTGCGCTAGATGGCATAAGTAGTTTCTCGAAGTAAGCAACCCTAGTCCGCGGCTCTTTCAATACGTATAACCATGTATAACTTATTATGAACCGTAGCATAGTGAATTAAGGCCCATATTCCTTCAAAAATAAATTGGTAGGTATGTAAATGAACACGTGCTCGACTGGACCGCGAGCTAAATAAATCATATTGTTTATCAGATTGAGTCATATTTCTTTGAAAACCATTGCGAAGTAAAGCTTTTGTACTAGTTACTAGTTATTATTCTGTGACTTTGTAAAGTTATAACATTTAGGTATACTCATACATTATTATGTTTTTCAGCATTCGGGCACTTCGCAATAGCCGTATCAGAACAAATAGGTGACAATGTAGAAAACGGCAACATCACATCTATAAAAGACAATTTCGTCACAGAATTTACCGTTATATTCGACGTACTGTACAACCAGTGGCTCCCTTCACACGAACCTAGAGTATCAGAGTCGGTACTGGAGGCTCTCGGACCGATTACCAGACTGATATCAGAAAGGCAGTTCAACGACACGGTGAACAAGTTCGTCCTATCGTTGCTGGCTCTGTACCGCAAACCTGCGATAAACTTCTACTACATAAGTCAATGTATATCGTACATACTCTCGCCGTCACCTCTCAACCCTAAACTCAGCCTAAACGACAATGTTATCAACAACACAAACCATACTCTATTCAACTTGGTGCTTTTAGAACCTGACTACGACCAACCACACACGGTGAAGAATCATTTCGAAATCCTAAGATGCTTCGATCATATGGCGAATCAGTTCTCCGATCAAACCATAGAAAGTCTTCTACATCAGTGTAAAAATAACCAAGAGAAGGATAGAATGAAAGCAGTTATTATTTTGACTCATTTGACGACATCATCTCATACCTTCGTTGATAATTACGCGGCGAAATTCGTGACAATATTAAAAGTGATGGTTACTATGGAGCACGGGTTAAAAATGAAGAAATTGCTGGTTAAAGCCATAGTAGGCCTCGTTTACAGAAATTGTATATTAACGTCTGAAGATTTTACGTTGGTTGAGTTTATAATTAAGCATTGCGGGTATGAAGCTCCGGTTAATGCAAACGTTTCTAAACATGAGGTAGCGGACTTGCACGATACCTGCAAGAGCTCCTTAGTTCTTATGTGCAACACAGTCACAAGCGTCAGAAACCAATTGCGGAATCTGCTCTTAGCTGCTCTGACTGTAGACGACTTTACAGCGTCAATGGGCACGGTAAGCCACTGTTTAACCTCGCTTCTTCAGAACAACTCTAATGTCATTGACGAAGGAGAGCCAGAAAATAAGGCAGAAGCGACAGTCTCCCCTGATTTAGTTTTCGTTCGATGCCTCACGTACATTGTAGATCCTGATGAAAAAGAGAGAAACAAGAACATACTCGTGTTCTTAGAGGCATATTCTGGAGACGTGCACAAAAACTTGAAAAATTCATGGACAATTGAGATTCAAAGATTACTGAAGTTTGTCGATAAAAGCGAATCGAACGACCAATGGCACGGAATGTTGCTCGAGCTTCTAATATCGGCAATAGAACAAGTCAACAGTAATAAGTGGGTAGAGGTTATAGCAACGTTGATATCGCAACAGGTCTTGGCTAAGAAACAACCGCCCATGATCAAGGGTGTTTCCTTACAATATCTGTCGATTCTGTCTTGCCACATGTCCAACGCGGCAGTAGTGGAAAAAATCTTGAAGATAATATTATTTGCCTTAAAGTCTATTCCGATGGTGAGCTGTGAATACGTAAGCAAAGCCGTAGGAATCGCTGCGAGGCAACACGGTGAATTCGTCATGAATGAACTTGATGCTATTTATAAAGAGAACGAATCGAAAAGGGGCAGTAAATTACTAAACTTTTTGTCATCGAAGAATTCCAAGAGCGAACAGGAGTTTGGTGTAGTGAAGTACGCTGTAATAAATTGCTACGGAAAAGTTGCCTGTGAATGTTTAGACGTACACGTTCTTGCTAGATTGGGCGAAAATGTGACATCTACTTTGTTAGACATTCTAAAGTCATCTCCTCATTTCGACCTTTGCAAAGCGAGCGTCACTACTCTTTACCATATTGGAAAAGCGTTGCACCCTGCCGCTCACCACAATGTGACTTTGCGGAACAGGTGGCAACTTCTAAACGCTGTTTTGGAGCAAATATACAACTCAAACTTGGACAAACGTAACGTGGAACTGTATCCTATAATTGTCAAAGCTTCCAAAGCTCTTACGAAGTTGCAGAAAGGAATTTTACCTGAAGAAAGAAATACGATACTGCGAGTTCTTTTTAACAGCATATTTGGGGAGCTGTCTTCTTTCAAGAGGAAGTACGAAATCGAAGGAAACGGCGATAAGAACGACCAACTAGCTAAGACTCTGAACGATAGCTTGACTTTATTGCACCATCTAATTAAGGAACTTATTATCCAATCAACTTGTCTGAGCACGATTGATGATCTGGTGACTCTGTTGATGGAATGGTTCCGTCATGAAAACGACGAAATTCGTACTTCTTCTGTCATGATATTACAAGTGATATTCGATACATACATCAAGAACGTGAAGTTGAACTATGAAACTCCAAGCAAGTTCGGACAAATGGGATATTTGATGGGGCTGTTAATTCCCGGAGTGGCCGATACTAATTTTCCTGTTAGACTGACGACTATTGATTGCATCAAGTTGATTGTCCGAATTCAGGACTTATATGAAGGGCGTACAGTTGAAGCTGACGATGAATGCATGTCAGGACTCGCGCATTTGCAGAACAACGTTCTGACCAACGATCCGGGCATGATCACAGATTACTGTATGTTTCTTTGTGACACTATAGCTCCGAAAATTCCTCACCACCATACGATGCAATTTATAGAGAGTCTTTTGGAAGGTTACGATAATCAAGAGTTTAGGAGCGTTGGTACCAGCGCTATTTTGGACGCGTTCTTTATAAACAAAGGGCAGGATTTGTATCAGAGTGTGGAGAGAGTAGTGGAAGTGTTGCTTTTGACGATGCAGGAAGTGAATGAAGACGCAAAGATAAAGCTGATGCGGCCGCTGACGTCACTCACGCGTCATCACTCGAACGCAGTCACTGCAGTGCTTCTGGCTCAGAGGCTTCCTTTGAAACCGTAAGTTTATAACTCTTTTTTATTTTAATAATTTTGGGGGTGAAACCCAAAGTCCCAAAGTCCTCTTAGCTCGCTACGTTAAGGAGCTAAGATGGCTTGGGCACGGGCTGGCAGGGGAAAATGCACAAAACACACCAAGTGGGACGTCAGTGCAGGACTAATCGCCCTCATATATTATAATAAGAATAATAATGTTTACTTAGTTTTGCAAAAACGTACTGCTCTTCTTTATTTATCGTCTTTGATATTCATTGCATTTTTCATCATTGTAACTCCATTAATTTTTAGTTATTTTACAATAAAAACATGGACGAACACTGAGTTTGACACGACACTCTCTTTCGCTACGCGCGTAAATTGTCTGCTCGTGAAGTCACGATCAAAGTGCGTTCAATGTAGACAATTATTTTAAATATTCTAGTGTATTTTTTACTTTTTTAATGAGATATATAAACCAGTGCATTGTATGTTTAATATAAACAGATGCGTGGTATCGTGCTGGCGGTACCTCGCGCGAGACGAGACGCTTGCGCCCGCCATCACAGACAACTTCCTGCGGCTGATGACGTCGGTGGAACTGTACGAGGACCCCTACCACATCACTGAGAACCACGTGGCCGCACTGCAGCCCTTAACTGTAAATATAACAGAATATTATCCGGTCGCGACTACCTTCGCATAAAATAAGGTTCATTATATCTCTCGAAAGCTATACGTTGAATCTGGATAAAGATGTTCTAAATCCATCCCAGCCTCAATCCCGCTCTACTACAAACTTCATTCAAATCCGTCAAATCAAGTAACAAACATTCATAGATTCAAACATTCATATTTATAATATTCGTGTGATGCATAGTTATGTGTCATTCTTTAAACTTTATAATTAAAGCAAAAAGAATGACACATAACTATGCATCACACGAATATTATAAATAAGAATGTTTGAATGTATGAATGTTTGTCACTTGATTTGACGGATTTGAATTGTCGAGCGAGTGAAGCGTTTCTGCTAAAACTGACCAAATTGACTTTCATCTGTCCGTATGTATATATATCGCTTTAAGCGATAAGACCGCCTTTTGTACAACTATGTTATATTTTTTCTATCGTATGTTTTTCTCTTTTATATTTTATTATAGTGTACAAATAAAGAGTTTTCTATCTATGTTTGTTAGGTTGTATAGTAGTCCTCCTGTACAGGTCGTATTGTTCAACCAATCTTGACGGGGTATGGAGGGTATGAATGTTCTACTATTTAATATAATATTCTAGTCGTCAGCGATTTTTGATTGAGGGGGGGTCCTACAAAGGGGGGAAGAATGTTGCGGCGCTATGTACTAGCCGATTATGATAAAATTTGGTACACACATCATATTAGGTACAGATCGCGCGGCGAGAGTTTGGCTTTGACCGTTATTGCGCAGAAGTCAAAAATTGGGTATCACAGGGTGGCTAGAGGGACGAAGGACTCTTGTCTCTCTCTGTCACATCGAAGACGAGGGACTCTTGTCTCTCTCTGTCACATGGCGCGACAGTACCCATGCGCAGTAATCCCCTCCACCCGAAGGTCAAAGCCAAACTCTCGCCGCGCGATCTGTATCTAACATAGAGAAATTTCTAATCTGAGCATAATGGTTAGCGAGATGATTCATTGGTTGTGAAGTTTAAAAAATGAACGATTTTGGCAATATTCGTCAAATCAGATCAGGTTTAAATCTTAATACCTAATAACTCGGTAGCCTATTTACGCTTACATCAAAAGATGTATTAATGAAACTAACGCCGACAGGTGCGTAAGGGTTTGGCTGACGATATCGACAGAGCTATCTTTTCTATATCGAAAAAAAGTGCAATAATTATAGGTATGGTGGTGTATAAAACAATCGACAAACTCAGCAGTAAAGTTTTAAAAAAAATTGAAAGTTTTTGAAAAGGAGAAGAGGTCGACTGTATTATTTTTGTATGTATGTATTGTGATTTCTTTGCAGTCTGTGAACCGGTTTTAATGATACTAATTCAAGTTTCTTATATTTGTGTTGAAAAGGCTGCATATATCTACTTATGTCATCAACGTTGGTTTCAAATATATATCTAATTACTTACACAATAATAGAAAAAAAATGCATTATGTCTCGCGTAAATAAGTTACACACATCGTTGAGACTTCAATAAAACGTCAGTAAAAAAATCTGCTATTATTTAGGAGTTTTTAGTCGTCCAACGACTATGCACGTCAGTCGCATATTTTTAGTTTTATTTTCTTCTACTAGTTCTACACTTATTAAAATGGTACTTATTTTTATCTGGTAATAATAATAATGTACTTATTATTATCTGGTAAAAAAGTTATCATTTATTTCCTTTCAGTTAATCAGCGCCCTAGGAGAGATGTTGCAAGAACCAGCGATGAAGGAAATCTGCGTGGAAAAATTCGCAGATCTTTTCTCAGTGCTGTACACCACACTCGTTTGCTTTATAGAAGCCGAGCCGCCGGCGTACGTGCCGCCTGCCAATAAGGGGCAAGAGAGGTAACCCTGCTTAATAAAAATAATCATAAACATTCTTTATTTTTAGGCGCTTACTGGAACGCACCCTTAGTAAATCATAGGCACTCACTCAAAAACTTTCGCATTTGTTATATTAGTGAGATTTTTTTTACAGGTTTGGATTCGTACCAAATAGAGATGCAGTGAAACTGTCTCCTGCCAGGATCACAGTGGGCACTTTCAACGCGTTTCTGGAGAGGGCTGATTGTCATAAGGTCAGTTGTCCGATATTGACAATGATAATTTAACGCCTGTTGTATTTTTAAACGTGTTTTAACCAACTTCTAAAAAAGGAAGAGGTTCTCAATTGGCCAGACAGTATTTTTTATGTATTTTTCCCGATTACACGAAGGCGTCTGAAACGATTCGAGAAATTATGTTTTTGTTTAAAGGGTTGTACTTCTCAGGTGGTACCATTGGCACCAAGTCAGGATCTGATGATGAGATCGCAGAAAAGTCATGGACTACCCTCGAAGTTTTATTCCTTAAATTATATTATAAATTTTAAACTATTCGAGTATTTGCGTCTGGTACGAACATTTTATTTGTAAGTGCTTCTCCAATCCTTTTTTATATAATTAACTAACCATCAAAATCGGGTATATAAGAACAGAAGCCGGTTTTAAATTTTTGTTAAAAAAGTAGTTATTGGCGCACTTGTTTATTCCTCTTTAAGGTTATCTACACTAAATAAAACTTTTACAAATCACACATTATGATGATATTGGTAGCAGATGGTTTCATATATCATCATCACTTTAACATAAAATATATCTACAATAGCTATGTTTTAAACCTGTGAACATGATCACAGTGGAAAACGCGAAATCCGTCAAACAAAACTGGTTGTTGGTTTTTGAGAGTAGGCCTCGTATACTCAACATTGTCTACTAAGCGTATTTCTGTAACCTTCAGGTCTACAAAGTTTAATTCCCATAATTTTGAATTTTTAAATGTAATGGTTGAATTCCCAAAATGATAATTCCTAAAATGTTGAATTCGTTCCTATAATGTTGAATTCTTATAATGGTTGAATGCCTAAAATGATTATTCCTAAAATGTCAAATTGTTATAATAGTGGAATTCCTAAAATGACAATTCCTATAATGTTGAATTCTTATAATGGTTGAATGCCCAAAATGATAAATCTTAAAATGTTGAATTGTTATAATAGTTGAATTCCCTATATGATAATTCCTAAATGTTGAATTGTTATAACAGTTGAATTCCCAAATGTTATCAATACGTTGAATGCCATTGTACGTAGATCCGTGCCGCGTGTTCCCTGTGCTTGACCATCGAGCACGGCGACGCGGCCGCGACCGTGTCGGAGCTGGCGCCCCTGCTGTGCGGCGCGCTGTGGCGCGAGTGTCCGCGACACGCGGGGAAGGTCGCCGCCAAGCTCGCTACCTACGCGAGGGCCACCCTGCCTCCACAGCGGTTCGCCGCCGTCGCATTGTTAGCTGACATGTTGAATTACAGGTACAATGCTGAACTGTATATACTGACATATCCTTTTATAGTCTGTGTATATATACGAAATTGCAGTTTTTGTTCGTAATAACTTACATTTATTTAATATCTATAGAAGTGACAGACATTGTAATAAAGTTTGCTATCCCGTTAACCAGACAGCTTTTCAAATAAAAGTGTGTTGTGTATGGCTCCGAGGATTTACAATCATTTACCAAAAGATATCCTTGACATCCAATCAACTAAACTATTTCACAATAAGATTAATCGTAAACGTAAAAAAACTTATTACAGTGTATATGACTATCGAACAGAAAAAATCTTGCGACTTTAATATATTGTACTTGTATCTTATGACATTACAACAATAATTCCTTTTTCATTATATAAAATGATAATATTTTATATTATCATTTTATATAAAAATTTGTAATCATTAACTTCATAATGAATTGCATACCTCATTGGTGGTTAAATATCAAAATCAGCCCATTTTGTTCCCACTGCTGGGACTCGAGCCTTCTCAGAGAGAGGAGTTGGGCCATAATCCACCACGCGGGCCCAGTGAGGATTGGTGCATGGGTTAGTGGCCAACCCATGTCGAAATTTTCAGGCCGCCCGAAGGCCCTCGACATAGACAAACAACCGGGACCGAAGGCTTAACGTGCCCTCCGAAGCACGGAAGCTCTCAATTGTATAATTCCACCAGCACACGCCCATCCAACTCCTGACCGCAGCAAGTGTTGCTTAACTTGTTGATCGGTTAAGATCGCCAAGTCGAGCTCCGCTACGAGCGTTTCGGTTAAATTTGGTGTTCTATAACGAATACTTTTCAATCTGTATACATTCTTGTGTACCCATATGAGTGATTAATAAATTAATTTGAGTTTGTAACACTTCTCTTCACTTTTGTATTTTTATTTTTATTTGTATACCTTGTGCACAACTTCGCCAATATCGCTTCGATAAAGAAGTAAACAAACGATCGAGATTGATCGTAATTGTAACTATGGTCAGAACCGAGTTTAGAGGCTGTAGCACAAACAATTTGCGAAAAAGTATTCGTATCACAAATCGCACGCTTCGGCGTACACAATATACGTTATTTGTGTTATAGGTGCCCAGATAAATGACATTTTGTACTGTTTCACGTGAACGACACGTATCGTTACACTTGCGCAGTTTTTCGTGCTGTTATCACTGCACCAAATAAACACATGTAGTGTAGCAGTAAACACATTTAAGTCCAGTCAAGTGAGCCTTCTTTATTTGGTTTCTTCTTTTCATCTAATCGTGAAAAATATCTATTTGTTAATATAATCCTGGCAAAATATGTCTTGTGTTACTAATAATATATTTTCGCGAGTTCATATTATTCTATGACGCCAACTACTGAAATTTAACAACACGTTAATCTCATAACTTCTTTTCTATTTCTATGAAACAAACATTGAAACCCCCAGAAGACAGAAGTCGTCTATCCCGCCCGCAGAACCCATTTTATTTTTCGGGAAAAAACTATGCTAAGTAGTTTACAAATGTTCTATGTTATCATTATACCAAATTTAACACAATCCGTTCAGCAGTTTCGACGTGATACGTGTTTAAACGCTTAAAGAGACAGAATAGACAATACTTAAATTCTCTAATGTCAGTAAAAAAGTTTCTCTTGATTATAATTTATTATAGATTTGTCTCAATGTTTTATTATAGAATATAGATATAATATTTGTATTACATTATTATGTACAATAAAGTACTTGTCAGTGATTGAACTCTCTGAGAGAAAATAAGTAGTTGCCACCCTTAACCGTACGTGCCATAGGAGTACATGTTTACGTCGATAACAAAGTATTTATTTATAAAACCTTTGTTGTTATTGAAACTCACGTTCATTATAATTTTGTAATAATAAACCGGGATTAACGTGAGAGTTATGCGTGGTCGATATTACGATGCGAGCATGTTTCGGCTTCGTCCGGAACCCTTTTTCAGGATCTTGAGTGCGGTGCGCTCGACGTTGTGTCCCGCCTCGCTCTTCTGACATATTGTCAACAGTTGTCATTCGTGATATCGATCACGCGTAAGTCTCACGCTAATCCCGTTTTATTAATACAAAACTTTGGTTTTTAGGCCTCAAAGTATCGAATCTCGACCACCTCCAGCACCAACCTGTATAGCCTGACCAGACAAATTTCATTCTGGTCGTCCATTCCAGATGCAACGACAACACAGTAATCATAGAGACGGTCCTGGCAACACTGAGCGCTGGTTGGAAGGATACGAACCCACGAGTTCGTGCGGCGGCGGTGCGTGGCGCTGCCAATGTGGCCACACTGAAGAGCAAGGCGCGAGAGCAGGCGTTAACGCATGTGGTCACCGCCCTCAGTCACGGGCTAGACGCGGAACATACCAGGTGAGCTATATACAAGGTCCAACGAGCTTAAATTACACAGTTACAGTTATCAAAAAAACCGCCCAACTGCGAGTCGAACTCCGCAGGATGGGTTCTGTACCATTATCTAAATCCCAAAAAAAGACACGTTTTTTTTTTCCTTTTTATAGATAATGTTTAGGAACCCTTCCGACTCGCACTTTGGTATTGTAATTTAATTTGCATCTACCTACTGGTAGGGTACTCATACGGCCGCTCCCAATAACCTATCTATCCTCAGTTTTCCTTACTACGGATAGGTATTCGACGTAACGTCTCTAGTCGGGGAAACCGGCGATACTCATATATAGGATATTGGCACCGGCCTTTAGTCGCTCGTCCCGGAATAGATCCTACATGCCTTGAGTTGTGTCTGGGTGTGTATATATATGTATATAAGTAGATATATGTATATCAGTTTTCAGGTTCCCGTAGTACTCAGTCAGTAGAGTCAGGCTCTGCCTAGTTTGGGACCTGTAGGCATTGCGTGGATGTTTGCCCATATTATTATTATACCAAAACTGAAACCAGCCGTCAATTACGAAGTTCTATTATATGAAGATCACCTCCGTTGCAGATGCACCGATACTTATTGACAACTGTCAATTCACCGACGCAGCTATGACGTCAATCGGACACTGCGTGCGTTCGAAGCGGAATGATAATTATTCATTAGGAAATACTTGTAAATTAGTTTTATTCTTCTTATTTAATTAAATCTATAAAATCATGTCGTTTATTTTCGATCTTCTAACTGCCGTTAACGTCGTTCGGTTATCTCATGGAGTAGATCAGCGACGGACAACGTGCCTCTCGCCGCGATCCAAGGGCTCAGCCGCCTGCTGACCGAGATCGACACCCTCGACAAGGAGTACGACCGGGAACTGCTCGCCATCTCGCAGAAGATACGGCCCTTCATGAACACCGAGTGTCCCTTGCTCAGGGAACACTCTATCAGGTAGACATACATAATAATAATATATATCAATAATAATAATAATGTCAATCTGCAAAATACTAATATTATAAAGAGGAAAAATTTGTTTGTTTGAATTGAATAGACTCCGAAACTACGGGACCGATTTGAAAAAATAGTTTCACCATTAGTATCTTACATTATCCCTGATTAGTATAGACCAGGGTTTCCCTAACTTATTTTGTCTACTGTCCACTTTGAGAATAAATTATTTTCAGCGCCCCCATTTTTTCACCTTCTTAAAAACCACATTATCTGAAGTCCGAAGACAGGGACAGGACACGATAATTCTAAATTCCGGCAACTTGTTCTTCCACCGGGAGGGAGACCAACAATCCCAGGGTGGTGTCGGGTTCCTCGTCCGCAAGTCTCTCGTTAACAACGTAGTGAAAGTCGATAGTGTGTCGGCTAGGGTAGCGTTCCTTATACTCAGAATAACCAAACGGTATTCGCTGAAGGTTATACAGGTATACGCACCGACCTCGGCACACTCGGACAATGAAGTAGAAAGTATGTACGAGGATATATCCAGGGCCATGCATACTTCTGAAACCTACTTCACTGTTGTAATGGGAGACTTCAACGCAAAGCTAGGCACAAGGAAACGTGATGAGTTGAGAGTAGGGCCATTTGGATACGGGCAGCGGAACTCGAGGGGACAGAGGCTGGCTGACTTCATGGAGAAGGAGGGACTCTTTATGATGAACTCCTTCTACATGAAGCGGCCATCCAGGAAGTGGACGTGGATGAGTCCCGACGGTTCCACTACGAACGAGATAGACTTCATCATGACGACCAATAAGCGCATATTCAATGATGTCTCTGTGATCAGCAAGGTAAAAACCGGCAGCGATCACCGCATCGTAAGAGACGCATTGAATATCAATGTCAATCAAGCTTGAAAGGTCACGTCTGGTGAAGTCTACGCTCCGTCCAAATCGTGCCCAAATCCAAAACCCCGAAAAGTTTTAACTTGAACTTCAAAACCGTTTTCAGTGCTTAGCTGAATGCGACACAGTGGATGAGTTGAACAACGGGTTGGTGGAAACTGTCCAAGTGGTTGGGTCCGAATTCTGTGAGACCAAACGCCGCAGGAAAGCTCAAAAACTCTCAAAAGAAACTCTGAAACTAATGGCAGAACGGAGCGAAATGAGACTGCAGTCCGCAGTTGATATGTCGGATTACGGTAAACTCAATAGACGAATTTGGAAGTCCATGCGACACGACTTGCGTGCTTATAATACTGCGCGTATTACGGCAGCAATTGAACGGAACCAGGGCTCTAAAGTGTTTGCAAAGGATTCGTCTATTGGGCAAAGCCAAATGACGAAAATGGCAGTATCGTTTCATCCAAGCCTGAGATTCTGAGAGAGATTGAGAGCTTCTATCGACAGTTATATACCTCGACGCGCGAACCCGTTACTGAAGCAGCTCAGGACACCAGAGCAAAGTTAGTCCGACACTATACCGAAGACATCCCGGACATCAGCCTGTACGAGATTAGAATGGCTCTCAAACAGCTTAAGAACAACAAGGCGCCAGGAGAGGACGGAATTACGACTGAACTTCTGAGAGCGGGTGGTAGACCGATACTTTTAGTCCTCCAGAAGTTATTCAATTCTGTCATCTTCGAAGGCAAAACACCGGAAACGTGGCACAAGAGCGTGGTGGTGCTGTTCTTCAAAAAAGGTGATAAAACCTTATTGAAGAATTATAGGCCCATATCGCTCTTGAGCCACGTGTACAAGCTGTTTTCGAGAGTCATCACGAACCGTCTCGCACGCAGGTTTGATGAGTTCCAGCCTCCCGAACAAGCCGGTTTCCGAAGAGGCTTTAGCACCGTAGACCATATTCATACACTACGGCAGATTATACAGAAGACCGAAGAGTATAATCAGCCACTGTGTCTAGCGTTTGTGGATTACGAGAAAGCCTTTGATTCTATCGAGAAGTGGGCCATACTGCAGTCCTTGCAGCGATGCCAAATTGACTATAAGTATATCGAAGCGTTGAAGTGATTATACAGCAAGGCCACTACGTCAGTCCGATTACAGGACCAGAGTACGGAACAAATTCCATTGCAGAGAGGTGTGAGACAGGGAGACGTCATCTCTCCGAAACTGTTCACTAACGCATTGGAGGATGTTTTCAAACTTTTGGACTGGAAAGGATGTGGCATCAACATTAATGGCGAATACATCACTAACCTTCGTTTTGCCGATGATATAGTTATAATGGCGGAGTCGCTCGAGGATATCGGCACCATGCTCAACGACCTCAGTAGAGTTTCCCAACAGGTTGGTCTTAAGATGAACATGGATAAGACGAAAATCATGTCCAATGTCCATGTTCCACCTATACCGGTAATTGTTGGAAACGATACACTCGAAGTTGTAGACGAGTACGTCTACCTGGGACAGACTGTCCAATTAGGTAGGTCCAACTTCGACAAGGAGGCCGCACGAAGAATCCAGCTCGGATGGGCAACGTTCGGGAAGCTTCGATCCATCTTTTCGTCCCCAATACCTCAGAGCCTGAAAACCAAGGTTTTCAACCAGTGTGTGTTGCCAGTGATGACTTATGGCACTGAGACGTGGTCCCTTACTGTGGGCCTCATTAACAAGCTTGAAGTCGCTCAACGAGCAATGGAGAGGGCTATGCTTGGGGTTTCCCTGCGTGATAAGATCCGAAATGAGGAGATCCGTAAGAGAACTAAGGTCACCGACATAGCTCTCAAAATTAGCAAGTTGAAGTGGCAATGGGCAGGCCACATCGCTCGCAGAACTGATAACCGATGGGGAAGAAAGGTTCTCGAGTGGCGACCACGCACCGGAAGGCGTAGTGTAGGCGGGCCCCCCGCTAGGTGGACCGACGACCTCATAAAAACCGCGGGGAATCGCTGGATGCAGGAAGTGAGTAGCCGGTCCAAGTAGCGTTCTATGGGGGAGGCCTATGTTCAGCAGTGGACGTCTTCCGGCTGATAATGATGATGATGATGAAAAACCACATTTCTTATTAGTGGAGAGTTAAACATTCATTCGAAACGCGACCTTTACTATAACCCGCAAGAGTTAACTTGATATCTGAGCGCAGTACACAACGGTACTCAGGTCTCAAGTTAACTCTTACGGTCTACACCTGCCTATGAGAATGATTATTGAAACGCAACTTTATAGTTTTCAGACAGAGTACCTTTTCTCTATATATATAAAAATGAAGCCCTATTTCTCCTGGTCACGCTATAACTTAAGAACGGCTTTACTGATTTAATTCATCTTTTTTTAAAGGTCTTAGTTGTTCCACCAGCACCAGCAAGTACCAGCTCTTGTGCTTTTAGAAAATCATTACTTCAGTCTTCTTACATTAGTAACATTAATAACTCACTAGGAGATGCACTTCCACTTCAGTCTTCTTATATCTTGTTTTTGATCTTTTTGTTTAACGTTTGAACGTCATTTTGTAACCATAATATATTCAACTCTTGTCAATTTACCAGAATGATGATTTTCTCCAAAAATGGAAGGTAGGGTAAGGTATTTCAAGAGAAAGAGATAGAGAGACTGTTTTTGTGTGTCAGAACTTTTTTCTAAGTGAACCGATTATGATGGTTCTTTGTGTTTATTTGTAAGCTGGTGTTTCTCTTGTGACCCCATTTAAATGTGATCAAGATCTGGTCAGATCTAGTCTGATCAGTAGTTTTTTTTGATAATCATTTATCAACATCGGGCCATAAAATTTTGTGTAGATATCTTCAATAATAGAACAGAAATCAGTTGCAAATTTTTCACATTGTATGTTATATTACACCACATTTATATATCATACTAGCGACTATCTGGGACTTCGTTCGCGTGGACTCGGCCTTTGGCCCTTAACCTCCAGTCATTTCTTTGTTTACCTTTCATAAGAACCTTCTGACAATAATTAACACAACAAAGAGATGGTCCGTTCTCAAGTTGCGTGACTAGGAGTAATAGGGGTTCATTTTTATATATATAGATTATTATATTTATACCACATGTTTATCCAGAATAAGTTATGGTTAATTATGGTCATATAATAACATAACACACACTACATTACATTTATGATTATGTTATTATATGACCATAATTATATAGGGTGTTTGGTAGAGGGACCGACAAACCAAATGAGCGTGTTCGGGGACCACTTGGAGAATACAAGTTGGCCAAAAAAAATCCCCGACACCCCAATTTATTTTAACTAAATCAGTTAGTTAGCTCTGTTTTGTATCCAATTTTGCTTTGCGTGGCCTGAAGGTGTATTCAAATTCAACCGAACACGCTCATTTGGTTTGTCGGTCCCTCTACCAAACACACTGTATAATGTTGGTGTTTAGGTTGTTCGGCATAATAGCGGGGCGCATTAAGGCGGATGCACTGGTGGAACAAGCCATCAGCTCGCTGCCCTGCTTCCTGCTGCATCTCTGCGACACCAACCCGCCCGTCGTCAGGGTAAGGATCCTTCAGCCAACATTTTCGTTACATTTTTCTATTTTGTCTTGCAGTCCTGTAAATTTAGCCAGTGTTATAAAAAACCGGCCAAGTGCGAGTTGGACTCGTGCACCGAGGGTTCTGTTCATTAAGAAGCATCTAACATTATTGCTCTAACTAAAAGGCAAACTAGGTTAAAGGACAAACTTTACTTTGCAGTTAAATCTCTAGACTCGGCTATTGCACCGACCGCAAATAATAAGTTTGTAATAGTAAATTCACTATTTTTGTTGTATTAAACTAACAATTTATCGTTTTCAGATTTTTTTCCTTTGTATATACTGTAATGTGCAATGACCTTGCCAAATTTCATAATTCCAAGTCAACGGGAAGTACCCCATAGGTTTTGATTCCCTAGTGAAATCATAAAATATGCATAAAATTGCGACACATACGGTCATATCGTTTGATTGTGTTGACTTCCAAGTGTGTTTTTGTAAAACTGTAATAGTTTTATTTGTGTAATTTTTGTTTTTTTTTTTGACTGTAGACCCGAGTATTTGAGTAAATAAATATCAACTTGCACCTTTACGCATACTCATCATAATCAGCCCATTTTGTTCCCACTGCTGGGACTCGAGCCTTCCTCTCAGAGAGAGGAGTTGCACCTTTACACGTTTCTGAGAAAAAGGATCTTGACAGACAGACATACAAACAACAAAGTGATCCTATAAGGGCTCATTTTTCGTTTTTAGATACGTGGCCCTAACAAGACTAATTAAAAAAAACGCAATGAAACATTGCCAGATACTCGTAGATATTCATCATATAGTCCATAAGAGTAGTGTCATTTACTTAATTTTGTACATTATTTGGATCTAGCACAAGCGGTACAAAAGCACGTGTTTGTAAGTTACCATTATTAAGTAGTATCATAAACTAGGATTTCCAACGAAAATCATGTTAGGTATAAGGTATCCAAATGTATACTAATTACCACAACAAAAATGGGCTATCTTTATCTAAATTTGCGCAAAAAACTATTCATGACAAACGTATTAATTTGTAAAACGAGATATTAGTTCGATTGTCCCAACTGTTTATGAAACATTCGTAATAGCTTACTTCAAACGAGTATGAGACACAGAATAACTTTGCTGTCTAGCGAAAGACACAACTTTTTACCTCACTACATTGAAGAAACTGCAAAGCAAAACAGCAGCAAATGATATATTAAATTAGTGTTTATTTATTTTAAAATATACATTTGACATAGAAGACTGTAAGGCGAACCTCGTTACCAAGAATCAACCATAAGAGAAAAAAAGGTTATTGTGACGTGGGGAGAAATGTCGGCTGAAGAAAAGACAAACTCATGTAAGTATACTCGTAATTGCAAAACAACAGTATCGATGAAGTCCATTTTGATACTGAAAAAGAATTGACGCAGACGGTGCGCGTCGTCGTAGTAGTCAAAACAGTTCGTTTTAGAGGTGCGTCGTGTCATAGACTAAACAATTTGGTTTTAGTTTTAAGAGAGTCTTGTCTATGTGAGGCAAGTCTGTCTTAAAACTGTCGTGACTCCAATGTGCGCTCATCCTTAGTCGTGTGTGATACTAATTCAAACAATACAGAAATACAGTCTCCGGCACTCCTCCGCCTCCGGTGTCTGGGAGTTTTCAGCTTTAAAAATGCCTTTCCAAAGGTAGTGAGGAAAAAAGTATTTATTTACAGGCCAGCAAATTTACGCTGAAGCAAGTGTTCAAAACGTTCAACGTGAAGAAATCTAACGACCTGGTGCAGACCCATCTCCTGGACGAAGGAAGACTATACTTGGACGAGTTTCTCTCCGCGCTGCTGAGACAATTCGCGGACGAAATGCCGAGCGCCATAGCCAAGTGTTTGCAGTCTGCTGTTAATTACTTGCACTGTGCTAGCGAGGATTTGAAGCCACATCCTCCTTTATTGCTAGGTGAGTTATTTCATCTTATTTGTTAGAAAGAAATCTGCTCACACAGTTGTTTTCTTGGTTTTCCTGGGACGGTTAGCGGACAAAATTTATTATGTTAATGTATGTAGATTTGTGTAGCTAAGTGTTTTTGTAGTCTGTCGTCAGTTACTTGCATTATGTTTCCGTGTAGTTGAAAACCCATCATCATTTGTCTTATGGTAATTTATTTCTTATTGTTACGAGCTGTAGGGTTAGATAGAAAGTAGACGTTAACGTAACAATTGGAATCTTAGTCGAAACCATCTAGCCTTTTTTTTCGAACGCACTAAATGCTGTTTGCCTCTACCGGCATTTACAGCGATGTCTCTAGCCGCGTCCCGATCCGCTTATATATGCGCGATAAACTGCACTAGAAAATTTGAGAATGTTCTGGAGACCATATGGAGTATAACCAGGCCTGAAACAGCCTGAAAATGGGTTATCAAGAAATAGTGCCATGTAATTAATGGTTTCCTGAAACAGCCTGAAAAAATGTTCAGCCTGCTGAAAACGGTGTTAACTTGGAGTCATTTCTGATTAACCGCTATGTGTTAGGTCTTCCTCTGAAAGGGCTTGAAAACGCGCGTCAGCCTACTGAAAACACCTGTAAGTGACGGAAATATTTAAATAACTGTTTCATCTATTTTTCTTTCGACCCGTCTCCGCAACATTATGTATTATATTTGTTTTCCCGCTGGAAAAAATGCATTACGCATCCCCCCCGCTGGGGATGAGGGGGGGTATGTGGGATTCCCCGCCAAATGCCAGTTTACCCACTAAACGACCCAGCGGCACTCCGGCTTCGTATGTGTGGAGGAGAAACTGGGGAGTTGGCCGAGCCTTTACGTCCAGTCCCCCACCGACGACCGCCCGCTTTTACAGCGGGGCCTGCACGCCCCTCCCACCACGAGAAGCTCGGGAATGACCAGGAGTGCTTGGCCATTCCCGCCCGACGGAGGTGGTGAATAAGTGCAATGCGAGAGAAGGCACCCCCGCGCCTATCCTTCGCTATTCACCACCGGGGAGAAGGCGACTATCATTCAATCGCCTTCTTCCACCCCTTCTTCGTCTACGCAGTGGCGCCGCAAGGGGGTCTTCCTCCCTTGCGCCTTCTTTTGGGACATCACGTCTTCACAAAAGGAGGCGACCGCTGCCCAGTTCCCCTCGCCCTCCAGCATGGCAGTGACAACGCTGGGGAGCGAGAGGTCCGGCCCGACTACGGCAACCAAATTGTGACGCAGCTCGGACCACGACGGACACACCTCGAGGGTGTGCTGCGCCGTGTCTTCCGCCGCGCTACAATCATGCCATGCCGGTGTTTCCTCCCTTCCGATCCGGTGCAGGTATGATCCGAAGCATCCATGCCCGGATAATACCTGCAACAGAGGGAATGATAAGAAACCGTGGGACCCGAGCCAGTCTTGTAGGACTGGCCCGAGAGCGTCCAACGTACGGCGGCCAAAAGTGGCGGTGGCGAGATCCTCCGTCCAATGATGAACGACTGCGTCCCTCGCCTCGCGCCGGACGGCCATCCGCTTCTCCAAGGTGGGGCACTCCCCGATTGCCTTACGCCTCGCCGTCCACTCGTACACTTTGGCGAGCACCTCTGCCTGGAGCTCCCAAGGAGGGGTGCCAGCCAAAGCGCACGCCGCCGCGAACCCTACCGACCGGTAGGCCCTCGCCACCCGCAGTGCAATAGCCCTTTGGGGTCTGCGGAGTGCAGTGGCGTTCTCCCTCCTTTGGAGGGAGTCAGCACAGATAGGGGCCCCGTAGAGGGCCATACTCCTCAAGATGCCGGCGTATAAGAGCCGGCACCGCGCTTTGGCCCCCCCCCCAAATTCGGAAGGAGCCACGAGAGGGCGCCCGCGACCTTTAGCAGGCGCGTCGACAGCCCGCTGAAGTGCGGGCCGAAGCGCCACCTGCTGTCGAGCACTAGGCCCAGATATTTCATCTGGGCCTTTACCTCAATCCTGACCCCCTCCACGATAATGTGGGCGTCAGGGAGAATGCGCTGCCGAGGCCCGTGGAAAAACACGGCCTCGGTCTTATGCAGTGCCACCTTCAAGCCAAGACGGCGGATCCTTCCCGCGATCAGGGATCCGCCGGCCGAGGCCAGACTCGCCGCCTCCCTGAAGTGTCGTAGACAACCCGCAATGAGATCTACGACGCTCAGTGGACTTTAGCCGAGCCCAGTCTGCCACTCCGTTACGGTGGTCAGAACTGGGTCGTTTCCAGGGGACACGACGAGGACGTAAGCACTGTGGGGGGTCCCCCGATTTTAGGGAAACCTAACGCGTACCTGTTGGACGCACTGGTTCTCTTAATATCCTTAATCTGTTGCAGGACCATCTGTACCAGATATCATTACCATGGAAAACCACCCAGAAATCTCTACCGTTGATCAGAAGGGAGGAAATGTTCAAAAAGGCCGAAAGCAGCCTGGTAAGAAGTCGACGAACAAGAAGTTCGAAAAATTTAGATCGTTGAAGAACCAAGAATTTCAAATTCAGTTAACAGCATCTTTGTTGAAACGGCTTCACGTGCAGGACCCAACTTCAGTTTCAACCATCAAGCTACGCTCGTGCAATGCGCCAGCGGCAGTTCCCATCACCTTTAGGGCACTACCCAGATTCGTTAACCAACTGTGGCAACGGATGAAGTTCATCGGAACTCGCCCTTTTAGCATTTTAGCTACAGAGGCTAACTACGGGATCTTTTTAAAAGTGTTTCTCATGATTGCGGAAGCGAAGATTGCTTATGCACAGATGAAGTGCACCAACGCACCACCTATTTAAATGGAATCTAGTACGTATTATACGGAGATTGAATTGCGAATTCTCTCGTCTCTTGCGAGGATTTTGCCTTACCCTATCGTCATATATCTAGAAGCGATTGGAAGCTTTACCATCGATAAGCAAAACGTAGTTCCTTATCTACCACGCATACAACCAGCCGCAGCCTCGGGATGCATTACATATGCTCCATCCCACATACGAGAGGTCTTAAATGCACTTTCACGACCCGTTGAGGCGGAAGACGCCAATGTAGTTGCAGCTCGTGCAATTGATGATCTTAAAATGTCCAGGGATCACTTTTACTAGTAAATTGTAGCAAAATTATAATTATTCAATGATGTTCAAATTAACATTTGAACAAATCGAGATGGTCAATACTATGGAAAATAAAGTCAGTCTATTTTTTGATTTAATTTAGGATGTAATTTTTTCTTCAGAACTAAATATTGAAATGTAACTTTTCAGCCGCTCCTCGTAACCTAATGTTGAGGTTATAAAGTCAAAAGTCAAAATCATTTATTCAATTTAGGCATCAAAGACGCACTTATGAACGTCAATTTTTCATTATATTGTACTTTAAAGACTCTACCGCCGCGTTCCAAAATATATAGATAGAGCCTACCGAGAAGAAGCGGCAAGAAACTCGGGGCCATTCTTTTTATATAGATGTCTACAATGTTTCTACGTAGGTACTACAAATATTACATTTTATGGATGGCAGAGTGACAATGATTATCTATTAATATATAGTAAGTAATATTAATAATAATTAAAAAAAAAAAAACAAAAAATACTTTATTATTTATGTATACACTTAGGTCTCCTGTACGCAGAGCTGTACCGACTGAGAGAGAAGTATCCAGAGGAGACAGAGTTGGAGAGCGACGTCACACGCACGGCGCGCGCTCGCCTGCTGCAACTGTTGAAGGACGCCAACCACAACGTGCGCCAGAACGCCGCCATGGCGCTCGCTAACGTATGTCTAGTGCAGGCGTTCGACGTCTCCACTACACAGAGCTAATCTCTCCTCGAGAATATCTACGTGCTTACTGATTATGTCAGGTAAGGTTGTAGAGAGTGGAAATCTGTGATCTCTGCCGAAGCCTTACGGAAACATCCTTACAACACATAACGCGCTGCGTTACGATATCAAGGAATAATCTCGAAATCAATACAATTTTACTATCATTCCATGAATATATCGTATCTCGCCTTATGCCGGCACTTCACATAGCTATTTGTATTTGTGTATTTGGCATATTAGCAAACAAATAACATGTGTGAACAGTTTATTTGGTCTTATTTGCCTATTTGACAAATAAGGCAAATACAAAATACGCGAAGCGTGCGCTACGTGCGTAATAGCCAAATACGCAAAAGAATCGTCTTCACATTGGCCATATTCAGAAGCGCACGCGCCATTTGTACGGACGTGCAGTATTTTTGTGCCTGTGTTTTGATCCAGCATTGGAATAACCACTGAACATGAATTGGGACAATAAAACAGTGCTAAAATTCGTGGCATTGTATCAAATGAATTCTTGTATATGGTGCCCACAGAATGAATGTCATATAATTACACAGGTACGAGCGGAAACGTCCATAGTGTTGGCGAACACCTAGCGATCTCTTGCAAATGTTTGTGTGTTTGTTTTGCCAAGAGTGGATGGTCGTATTTCCCTATATTTTCGTGTTTGCATGAACGTCAACATATATTTTGCCAAATACAACAAACACCCAATAAATAGCAAACACAAATAGCCATGTGAAGTGCCTCCATTACGTGTTTCAATGGTCATAGTGAAAGGTCTACGCGTGACTAATGATGTATGTATATTTGAAGTATTCCTGCGATTTCTGAGGCATATTTTTGTAAACATAATGTATGAAATTATCTCATAATTAATTAACTAGCGATGGTCGAGTTCAGTGAGTCAGTTATGATGCAATCGAAAGTGATACACCAGTCCTAAAAGGCGATAGATAACAGTTTGTATGAACTTATGTAACTAAATATTGTTTTAGACATCCCGCATGTTTAATACAACTCCTTAGAAATGAAGGATGTGCATTAAAACGGTCAAGTATAATATTTGTACTTACACGTGCTCTTTATTGTTAATTTTTGTCGGATGTCAATGCTGTATCGATGTTAAAATGATGTCATCGTATTTATAAGTAAAATTTTATTTAATATTTTTTTGTTGTTTCTGTGTCCAAATGAATATAATAAAATTAACGACTAGTAAGGGTTATTAGTATTACCTTCATATTTTATATAAATCAATATATGATCTCGAACATAGACTTGTACAACGCTACAAGATCAGAAATAACTATGTAACTGACGCATTCCGATCCTACTCGATAGCTACTAAGTTTATGGTACTGTAATTACAATGTATGGTAATTAATATGTTTGAATATATTATTGAGAATAAGACTCTTTCACAATCATATTATAGCACTTATTTACCTTTATAATAAAAAAGTGCCAAATCCGGCTCAGAAAATATTACATCAAACTGCAAAATAATAATTTAGATATTTTTGAATTTATTCTAATTTAAGGACCTTCCAAGGTCATGAATTATTCTCAAACTAGCCCACGATTCGGAACTTTTGGATAAGTAAGCGAGATAAATTTAGTTACAATATTATTCAGAGCAATTTTATTAGAGCATTCTTATTACTTTGCTAGATTCGTAATATGTTTACAAAATATCAATGCTATTAGAAATACCAAATCGTCGACAACTAATTTATCGACAATTTCTCGATCAGCGGTGCTAGCATGGTTGGTCGATAGGATAAAATTATCAATTAAAGACAGCCCAAAGTACAGCTATCGCAACTAGTTCCATACTAGAGACAAGATAAGATAGCTGATACAAGTCAGTTTATCGTCTCGACAAATATGTCGTGAGATCCGTGCTCGCACTGCAGGGTACTGAATAAAATGAAAAAGAAGAACATTATGTTACTCGTAGTATGTATATTGTAATGTAATACATTTATGCTTGCACTTAAAATATAAGAGACTGATAAAAAGAAAAAAATTAAAGGGTTCCTTTCATATTCTCTAATATCTGCATTCTCGCTCAGTCTATAGTGATGCATCAGTGTTATTTGAAATTGTTAGGACAATTAAAAAGCCTTTTAAGAAAAATATCGTTATATGTAGTTTCGTTGCTGGAAATATACTTGGAAACCATTCAGTGCTATATTTCATGTGATATTGCTTAAGTAACGTTTAGAATTGAAATGTTAAGAGCTTAATATAAATGGTTTAGGAATAATAATAATAAAATAATCGAAATGAAACAATATACTATATCTCATTGTTTTTTATTAGTTATTATACTTTTGTAAAATATATAAAGGGGTTGTGTAATAAATGATTTATATGGGATGAAAAACACACCAAAATCGAATAAACATATATCTTAAAAAAAGCTTTAAAAAGTAAAAAAAACTGTGTTAATTATAAATATTTTATGAGTATTATTTGTAATGTATACATAATGAATTTACTACCCAACTCAATGATATTTGGGCACATCGAAATTTGAAGACCATTGTAACTTGGAAAAATATCACAGGCTCACTCGAATTTCTTTTAGACTTTTTTGCCACGCCTTATGTGTTTACGTTATTAATGTTAAGATTAATTATTACAAAGTGTTTACGTTTGACAATAAATTGTAGTTATTAACTACACTGTATCATTTTATAATTTTATTCTTCTGCTTATTAAGCAACAGTCCCATTACTGCCATAAGCTTCTTAATAGTAGCCGATGTTTACGTGTTCTACAGTCCATGACAAGTGATCAGAGTGCTCAAGGTGGGAGTGTAGCCATCATGAACATACGTGTAAATGGAGCCATTAAGAAGTTTCTCAACAGCGTGCATCATCCTTCCATAGTGTAAAATAAAATCGCTTTCCGCGTATTTCTGTCTACTAACTAAACTACGCAATGAATATTGCTTTGAATTATTCGGTTTTCACACATAATTTTTTACGGAAAGTTTAAATATAATAAAACCTAATCCAGTGTAGTGAGGGTAAAGATGAACGTCTGTGACGACAAAGGTGTAGGTGTGTGACGGCAAATATGTAAGTTTGCGACGGTAGAGATGTAGGTATGTAGGTAAGTGTGTGATGGCAAAGATGAAGGTGTGAGAAAGCACACATTTAGGTGTGTAACGGCATAGATGGGTTTTCACTGTTCCCCTTTGAAAATCCTCCAAATCCAAAGGGGATTGGGTTAAAACGGAAATCTTAAAAGAATTCATTTCACAAGTCATTGCTTCGACGATTCGACTTATATCGAGTTATAACCTAATTCTGGCGCTTTGCTGGCCACTGCCGCGACACGCTCGCCACGCTCGCTCGGCTCGCGCGTTGTGTGTTCACCATTCAATCTAATGCTCCTCTTGTTCTGACTAGATACTCCGCTACGTTCTGTAAGAGAATTCTTGTCGAATATTTGTTCTCTCGAAGCAATTACTTGTCGATATACAAGGGGTTTAATTAAACGATTCTTTTTGGATTTCTTTTTTCCCCTTTAAGGGGGATTTCCAGGGGGAATAGTGTAATAAGCTCATAGAAGTAGGTATGTGACGGCAAAGATGAATAAATGGTGGGAGAAATGCCGGTCGTTCAATACGCAATAATGTAGTAATGTACCGTACGTGGGTACTTCAGGTGTCACTTCGACGGGCTGGTCAACCAGAACTCCCGCGTACAGTCGCAGCTCGCTCGCATTCCTTTCCTGTCCCAAGAAGCCGAGTCCATGCGCCATTCCGGGGATACGTAAGGAATGGATACATTTGGAAGCGTTATCTGTATAAAAATAGGCAAGTACTATATAGCGTGTTACAAAAAAATGTAAGTCATACGGAAAGGTGTTCAATGTGAATAGAATTTGAAACAATTTTTTTAGCAAATTATCAAAGGAGAATGGTTATCTGGGTACCCACTGAGAATGAAAACCACGGAGAATGAAAACCACGGAGAATGAAACTATGCTAAATTTATTTAGTATAAGTAGATGCAAATAATTCATATATTTATGTCTAATTAGCAGTTGGGAATAATGAGAAAACCTAAACAATAAAATTAATGAACAGAAGATGCTTGTGGGCAATAACGAAACACTATTTTCAGTTCATAGACTAGGATACTCAATCTGATTCGCTTGTGCGTACACTAAACTAAAATTCTCTAAACTATGGTAGTTCTTATTATGTTAATACTAAAATCCACATTTGTGTAACACTTAGAATGATAATTCTAAATATATGATTGTTCTATCCAATTGTGGGTAGTTTTACATCAGTTTAGACTAGTTTAGAGAGCACGAACTTGGAGGACGATTAAATTTGCACTAAACATACCCACAACTAAACAGAAACGGCAAATTTAAGAATTGTCACTTGGAAGCATTATACGAAATTGGTCTTAAGCGTAAACACAATAAGAACTACCATAATTTACTAAGAATAGATTTTAGTTCGTTAGTATAGTTTAGTGTTCTGAACAAGCGAATTACTACCATTATACAACTTTCTTGATACTACTATATTCTGCCAAAAGAACAGTGATATGTGACATGACAAAGTGACACCAATAGTTTTTCCTTTGTTGTTGGATTCGTACGTGTTGTACATTTGCCATTTCTCAAGAAAATTGTATCATGTTATCACATAAAATATAAGTACTTAGTTGCATCTATATCTACGATAACGATACCTAATGCCAAGCACCCGTTTCTCTACTACGATAGATTTCTATTGAAAAACTCAGTCAGATAAGAGTATTTTAAGCTAACGAATTCTGCCTATCTAACCTAACCTAGAAAAAATATAAACTTTCAAACCCCAACTTAAAAACAATATGGTACAATCTTATAATATCTTAGTCTTACTAAGGACTACTGATTTTGCATGGTTTCCTTTCTCGTGGGTCCGTCTATGTAGGACCCAAAACACACAGAGGTTTGCCATTCTTCTACACGCTTATAATTTAAATAATATTATCAATTTTTTTTGGAGATATTAGGCATGCCTATATTTGAATTAGTGGGTGTCAATGTGCTCAGAAATCCTTACGTCCCCTATTAACTCCTCCACTCGGGTTTGAGCTGGATTTGATGAGGGATTGCGAAGTTTCAAATCTTTTAATTTAAAGTTTAGAAATCTGTTGGACTCCTGATCTTAAATGTTTTACCAAACACCGCCGCACCATATTATATTTCTGCTGTTTACGGATTTTGTGTATCTAAGTTCTTAATTTAAATTGCTAATACGTTAAGCTTGAATATTTCAGGATAAAACGTATTTATACACACTGATATTTACCGTGTTCATACACCTCCGTCCCTCTACCCTGTACGCACCCTCTCCCCGTGCCGCATCCCACCCCAGGCCTCTCGTTTAGTATACGTTCAGGAGGCCATTGCCGTCTTTGACCTAGTTTTTCAGGAATGAACCTGCTTGAGTGTTAGAAATAGAACTCATAACTCAGAGTTATATATTTACTAAACCTTTATGTTACACTCTGTATATAATTTCATTCGTTATAACCAGTTCCACCATTAACCCATATTTTCAATGTATGCCTCTCAACGGGATCTTTCCTAAATCTCTACTTAAACAGCTCTTGTTTTAAAAGTATAGGCATAGGTTTGCCCCGCCTAGTCAGAGATTGAACCTGGGATCTAGGGTTTCAAAGTTCAAACGCAGCTCACTTCCAACTGAACTAAATAACGGCCGTCAAATTATGACAAATATATGTCTTTTTGGGTCAATAAATATGAATTTATTGACCCAAAAAGTTGGTTTGCGACGATGTGAGTGTTTACGTAACACATGCACCTACGCCTCAAGGCGGACAGTAAGTAGGTCTACCATGAGTTTACAACATTTACACCAATCGAAGCTCGGTATGGATTGCCGCGAAACATTTTTGAAAAAAAGAACAGTGCCACCTCGCGGTACAATTGTAGAACTAAAATTGAGAACGAGTACGCCAATCACAAGCTTAGTAGGTAGGCGAGATCGACTATAGATGACATTTATGTTGCCAACTCATGGTAGAGTTACAGGCTACGAAGAAATAATGCCATGAAGCATAATTCAGAACAAATTCCACACAAAAAGTGGCCCTTCAAACCAAAACGACGTATGATTCCAAATACGAATTACTTCCGAGGTTACAAATAGACATGTTCGGTGATTGGTTCACATTCAGAAGGAAAGCAGGGATTGGTCCACGCGCGTGCTGGAACGTCTACTATGACAGCTGAGTCATAGCGGCGTGAGCGATTTTAATTGATTTAGCACGACTTTTATTGTGTGATTTTTTTAAGGCTGTTACTCTTTCTGATATTATTTCTTCGCAGGTCTCGGTGTTAGACATCGTATCGTTGGTGTCCTCTGTCATTATCTATTTAATAAGTAACCTTTGAGCTCTTATTCACATATGCCATTTAGTCCTTAAAATATTTTTTATGTCTATCGGTGAAGAGACGAACAAGTCATGTCATGAACGCTTCATGTTAAGAGCCACGCTTGCTTATAACAGTTCAATGCCACTCAGAACAATTGCCATGGTTATGCACTGCGCTTGTGACCCTGAGATATAAAATGTTAAATCTCTTGTCCTGTAATTTCACTGGAAACATTGCTCTTCAAACCGAAACACAGTAATGTTAGCTCACTACTTTTTCACGGTTGAATAACTGGCAAAGGCGGGATACTTCACCAGGCAGACTCTGCACCACTACCACTACAAAAAGGCGGACTGCACCATCACTACCACTACGATAAATAAGCTTACTGGGTGAAGTGGGGCAGGCTTCTTCGGCATTGGCGACACTACGTTGTTGCTTCGAATAGTTCGAGTAACAATTTCGATTGTGGTCTTCAGACTCTTATGCGTTGTTGACGTGTAAACATCGTCGAGTACGTATTGCCGGGATCTATAATTAAAATTTAAGTTATTTAAGTATAGACGTACCGAAGTACAATATTATATATGAATGAGCAGAACTATTTAATCAACAACCAAAAACAATAAAAGAAACTAAATGTCTAAACATATATAAAAGACGTCTGAGGGTCCACGTTTTATCATTATCAATCATCCCATCTGTAACGAGAATATAGGTAACTAGGTACTTTCTTACAATAATACGAGTACCTACATATTATTAGTCCGCAACTGCATTTTCGTGGCAGATGATTAGGTATAAAATATCCCTTTAGTTTTACATACTTATATCTAAGTTTCTCTTGAAAGTGAAAGAATATTTAACCACATTTTGACTAAGTTTTGATGTATCTTGGTTTCAATTGTACAAAGAGCTTATTTTAATTACTCAAGTATAAAAACAGATTTACCTTTCTTACTACTTTGAATTATCTACGTTGTATTGTTTAGGAGTAGCTATTGAATATGTTGAAAGTCAACTTGGGATTGCGATAGGTATTTCGTGAAAGATATCTGCACCTGTTATAGAAATGTATCATCATGGGGGAGGCCTATGTTCAGCAGTGGACGTCCTACGGCCGAGATGATGATGATGATAGAAATGTAAGAAACATTACACCTGGGGCCTTACTATCAGCTTCGTAAAAACCATGCAAGTTCCGTGCAGTTCTTAAACCTGACATAAACAGTTTTGAATGAGAAATCATACCATGAACACAGCCTATGTAACTTATTTTTATGCTGTGCCATGACGCTCATTGAATTTTGAATATTGTTTTCTCAAAGGTGAACGGATAATATTGTCTCTGGAACCAACATCGCAGACGCCTAGACGTTTGTAAGCTAATAAACTAAGTGGATTTAGAGCGACAACCCTGCGATTTTTCAAGATCAAGTGAGGGTAGGAGAACAAAACACCCGCTCTTCTCGCCGAACTCACCCGCAGTTTTCAGTCAGCTCGTGACCACGGCCATTGTAACATGGTCGAAACGTCGAGGAAAAGGTACATATTTTTACCTATATTAAATAATACGTGATAAGTCCCGATATAAACATTTCAAACACGATTAAGAGCGACATGTTAACGAGTCCATACAAAAAAAACAGGTGAACGGTTTTTCTGCGGTTCTTGTCATAGTACGAATAAACCGGGCAGTTGTCTAGAAGTCCTGCTTTAAGAGCTCATAGTAAGGCCCATGTAAAATTGTACCTTTAAAATACATAACTACTTCAGTACTATATTTGTTTTAAAATTGAAAGCTACTAATACAACCAAACTATTAATATGATAAACTAATGTGGCATTACCCGCAACATAATACAACCAAAATAAAAGTCATAACTGGCGCGGCTGGAGTATTAGGTACATATCTCAGTGCTATCAAATATTATAAAAATGTCGGCTTTATATCAGTTTTGTCAGATTCCTCGATAGAACTCACTCATCAGGAAAATCATCTAAGCTTCCAATAGAAGTGGCAATTAAACGTGGACGTGTCTTCCGAATCATCTCTCTCTCCTCGTCTACTGGTTTGTCCTGAAATAGTTTTGTACGGGCAGGTCAAGGTTTAGGTACCTAGCTCAATAAATAGAGGAGTTTCACCGACATATATTCAATATGTCGGTGAATTCCCTTAGATCAAGAAAACTACAATGGATCATTCTACCACTGAGACTCGCTCACATTTTACGCCGAAGGAAGAGCTTACACAGTTATTCTTCATACCACATTGAACCTTTTGGAATGCGTTTGATTGAACTTATCGGATCGCGGATCAAGCTTTGCGTGCTGGTTTTCTTTAAATTTGAGTCCGTAATTACCGTAGTTACTGAAACTAGTTAGATATATTATGTTTCATACGTTTTCATATTTGTTACACTTTATTTGTGAATATTAAGCCATTAATAAGCCATTTGTATTTGTCGGGTGTTTCTATTTTGGATTTGAATTCTATGATGAAATATTTGCATAATGACATAATGGTGTAGGTATGTACCTACAGTGACTCATTTTGTAAATGTAGTACGGAAGTAGGAAGGTTGTAACAATAAGCCAAGTATACAGAGTGAGCCATCTCCATAATTCCAAAATGCGAAGATGCCGATACGTGCAATTTACCTATGTAGACTAATCTTAGCTAATTGCCGGTGAGATGTAGTAAGAAACGTGTGTGATAAGTGCAATTTTGTGTTAGGCAGACAAAAAGGTGAGTTAATTTTGCTTCTCCCTTATTTGAATGTTATTTATAAAGTAACGGAAACATTTCATGAAAAAATGTTGTTAGGTACTTATTGTCGTGCCGCCATTTGTTACAGGTTATCACTAACCTGTAACAACATATGGCGGCACGACAATACCGATATAATATAACTTAAAACTGTATAGAACGGATGTGGCACACAATGAACCAGTTAACCAAGCTACACAGTGAGGGTACATCAGACTTCATCAGACAGTGAGCGGTTAACGCGTTCAAGCATTCACGCGGTCAGTTTTGTGTTTGTTGCGTTGTATTACCACAGCATAAAAAGGTTTACATTAATGTGGTATTGCGTTACATATACCCACAGTCTACCCACAGTTGACCGGCGCGGTCAGAACGCCTCCTGTTTGCTTATATCTATGTAACGTAATACAACACAACGAACGGAATACTGACCGCGCGTGACTGCTCTGTCTGATAGCGCACCCCTGAACTATATACCTTCTTAAAAATAATGGTGATAAATTGATCGATGTAAAATATGGTATTATTTATATTTTAGTATGGGCTGAAATTCAAAGGTTACATTTTTGTAGTACACGTTTTAGCCTTCTGGGACTTTTATACAGAAGCGTAAAACACATACATTTTAGACGAACAACATTGTCATTTCGGTGTTGCGCCTGCGCCAACCGGCCAGTCAATATTGAATTATGAACATGCTCTTGGTGTGTACTCATGGTTTCGGAAGATTGTCAAGCGCATTGCTAATTTAATCGACGTCCAACGAAGAAGACAGTCTCAACACGATCTGTATTTTCAGGCCATTAGACCATGGATATAACTTTTTACTGTACCTATCATTTGATAATTTCATTGTAAGTACCTAACTTCTGACGTCGCGAATCCGTTCAAAGTTAATTATTCTATTCTATTTATACGGTGTCAAGCATAGATATAGAGGCCTTTTGTAGGTACCTGCCTAACCTACGTCACTAATTGAAGTTGGTTTCATTTTTTTTCAGCTCTATCGCAGCTCAAAATCGATCTGTAACACACATAACCACCTACCTAACATAACGTAGACCGTACCGTAGGTACAATATGTTTATGTTACCTACTACAATCAGTCCAGTAAAAAAAATATGCCGGGCAGTCTTTGGGACTGCCGATAGAAGTGAAAACTAAGTAACTTAAAGCGTTCGGTGACGATGACGTGAGTTCCCTGATTTTTGTTCACCCAATAAGTGCTCAACGCGCCTAAAGCATTCGGTGATGATGACGCGAGGTCCCTAATTTTTTCACTCAAAAAGTGCTCAACGCGCCTAAAGCGTTCGGTGACGATGACGTGAGTTCCATGATTTTTTTCACTCAAAAAATGCTCAACGCGCCTAAAGCATTCGGTGAAGACGACGCGAGTTCCATGATTTATGTTCACCCAAAAAGTGCTCAACGCACCTAAAGAAGTTTTCATTTCAAAAACGATGCATATTGTTACTCGCTTATTGCAATAAAGTTCTACTTACGAAAGGTTCCTGCAAAATTCTAGGATCGCTTTGGACAATATCCTTCGGTTTTCCAAACAAATTAAATGGTACATGAGGCGACTTCCAGTCAGTCAACGTGGTAAGTTCTTTCAACGGTGGATGGTTGACCTCTCGACGAGACGGTTTCTTTTCTTGGTATTGCGTTGGAACCCGGGAATTCCTGGATTTTATCTCGCCACCGCGGAAATCTGTTGCAGTTACGGTTTCATAATTGTTAAGTAGTGATTCAAGACGCCTCGCGTGGTTAGACATTCTGGTATATGTTGGTAAGTACTAATAAATTAATTACAAATAAAAAGTATATAAAAAGAACACAATATCTAAAAAACTGGAACAACGTGCATAAAAGAAAAGTCTATCAAATCTATGATAAAAAAAATATCACAGATGCTAGCATAGATAAACACTATGGCCTTTATTTTTCCTAGTATATTTTTTAGTCTATGTTTATTAATAAACGTTGCGTAATTATATATTATTGTATAGTATTAGGCGTAACATGCTTTGTCTTACTTTCACGCGTGACATTTACTGCAAGCGAAAAATTGACAGATAGATGTTTTAACTACTCCGGGTGTAAGCCAAGTTTATTAATAAGGCCGTATGTATTGGGAACTATATAGTTTACTCTATGTTGGGAACTAAATATGACAAAGATATGAATAATAGAAAATCTTCTTCAATTCTTTTTCTTCAGCCTTCTTTCATCGAAATACTTCGATACCCGTGTTATATTTGCTTCGGCTGGAATCAGGAATAAAATTGTGATTTATTCTATGAAGGTTTCAAATAATTGCTATGGAAAAAGAGAGAATGGTAGATTGCTAACGTAAACGTAACGTAATTTACGTAATAGGACCAACATGTTTTGCGTGCATAGTTTTTAGAAGCGCGTCGTAACTTATAAGTAGGTACTTATAAACCCTTCATACGTTTGAGCTTTGTCATTTTAGAGCAAGATCCCAGGCATTACTTAGTTTTGAAATTTATAGAGAGAAAAATTTACATCCTCGGACGGGATTCGAACCCGCGTCTTCTGACTCTCCGTGTAAAAATACTATAGAAATTACAAGGGTTGCGATGACAATACGAAAGTCTTAGATTAATCATTGGTCTCGCTCTACCTCGAAGCGCGAGCGCTGAGACTAATCATTAATCTAAGACGAAAGGTTAAGTATTTATAAATAATGCTTCTTTTGGTTGGATAGTACCGTCAAAGCTGTTCAATAGATGTCGCTCCGTCCCCGTAAGACGGTTAGTCAGATAGAGTTAAAATTCGATGCTCGGACCCGAACCTCCGTGGCCTAGTTGGTCAATGAAGTCTGACACGGAGAGTCAGAAGACGCAGGTTCGAATCTCGTCCGAGGATGTGAATTTTTCCCTCTATAAATTTCAATGTTTGAGATCACTAAAGCAGGCGTTAGTGCTTTAAAAAATACTATAAAAATTACTTATTTTCTCAGAAATAGAATAATGTAGGTAGTGTTAGAACGTAAACTTACATTATACTATGAGTGTATCCATCCATACCTACCTGCTTGTTTGTGCCGACGACTGCAGTTCATTCATTCACTAGTTCACAGGTACCAGGTGCTAAAGGTACGTAAAAATAGTACCTACTTACATGATCGTAAAGTATTAGTGGTGATTTGAACGTATGCTTTTTTTAATCTAATGTAAAGGGGAGCTTTGAGTCGCAGCGCGACTATCAGCTCCATTGTTACATTCATGATTCTACTTCATAATTTTGAACATCAATTTAAAAAGTTATGTTTCCTAAATATATACCAATAAAAATTATTTTCCGACATGATTATGCAGATTTTTCTCTCTTTCAAATATGTTGGCCATAGCTTAGTATATCAATCTCACTTGTTGCAATTAGCGAGACCACTTATTAAAAAAAGAAACCACAACGATCAGTTTCTATACATAATATTACACCCGGGGTAAATTATCGTACCGGTCGGTCGGCAAGGACCAAGAATTGGATTCATAAAATATCCTTTTTACAAAATATTGGAATTGATCGAAAAAAGTCACTTATAGTAGATCCAACCGTTTATCCTCTTTTTGACAGCACCAATAGAACGTAACA
Organism: Selenia dentaria; assembly: GCA_917880725.1. Classification (NCBI taxonomy): domain Eukaryota; kingdom Metazoa; phylum Arthropoda; class Insecta; order Lepidoptera; family Geometridae; genus Selenia; species Selenia dentaria. The sequence goes on along the minus strand of OU862882.1, from coordinate 5,663,813 downwards.
TGACGATGTTACGCAAAAGTTAACTTATAAATGCGAGGTTTTAAAAATATGACAACTGCTTAAATTTGCTCCTTGATCCCGTATAATAATCATCTTTCACAAAATGAGTCCATAAGTGCAGTAGTTTTTTTATAAATTCCATAAAATAACAAACGTTTTTAAAAAATTACGTTCTATGGCTATCAACATAGTGATGTTACGAAGTTACGATTGAGATATCGATATTGTTTATGAACTATTTTTACACGGGTGTTTTCCGTTCTCGGCACATAATATCGGATTTATTTTTATGTAAAACCGTTATATTGATGCGCCTCAGGAAAACATACAGCATTATTTGAAGACGTGTTTATCTCCTGGTGTATATCCAAAAAAAGAACAAGGTTATGATGACTATGATGATTACAAGTACAAGTCATACTTGACGAAGCTGTTACCGGTTAAATCTGGGATGGCCAGCGAGCAACACGGAAGGGAGTAGGCATACACAGCGTTTCCCCTCTGTCAAAGTACAAGTCCGCATGGACCATGGAGTTTGATAATATACTGTGGGGTGAGGGCGGGGCTAGATTTGTGAATGGTGCTTTATTTTTTATGTGTTAGTGATTTGGTTGTGTGAGTATGATCGGCAATGGATCGGTACAGGTATGTTTTGTATGTAATAGTGCGGCTTTGCGCTAGTGTGCAACTTCCCCTCCCGCAAGAAATGACAGAAAGATTTGAACAATATTTTTTAGCTAAGGCTACTCCCTTCCGTGTTGCTCGCTGGGGATGGCAGACATTAAAGTCTGCCGTTTGGTACCAGAAAATAGTAAAGTTTGAGCAACCCCAATTCCAATTTAAGCAAACGAAATCTAATCTTTTATTTTTATTTATTTATTAATCAAAATCAGATTCATCGTTGCTGTCACTCGAGCTATTGCCGACATTTATAATTAATTGTTGACTCATATAATCTATCGCCACGTGTTTATCCCAATCTGCCATTATAGTTTCTTGTGTTTTTTGAATTACATTTTGCCAGCTTTCCGCAGTTACTTTCACACATGCATTTTTTAATAAATTTACCATTTTGTTTGCCGTGAATGGGGGTTTTGTGTTATTTCTAGCAGCGTGTCCTTTAACTTGAGCCCATATTAATTCAATGGCATTGTATTGACAATGATAGGGTGGAAGTCTAAGAACCCAATGACCATGTTCTGCAGCTATTTCGTCGATCACATATCGTTTTGGGAAGTGTTTTTTTGTTCGTAATATATTTAGTAATTGTACTTTTAGTAAGGAGTTATCAACATTTTCACCATGTCGTTGAAGCCAGTCAATGATTACTTGTTTTTTGTCGGCCTCGGTCGGCATTTTATCAATTTGGCGTGAGTGATAGGATGCGTTATCCATAATAATAACTGACGGTTCTTCCAATGATTGTACCATTTCCTTAAACCAACTTTCGTAAACCTCAGAATTCATTTCTTCGTGGTACTCAACTGTTTTTTTGGATTTAAAGGCCAACAAAGCATCTGGCATGAATCCTTTCACAGACCCTGCATGGCAAATGATTAGACGTTCTCCTTTTCCCATCGGTACTGAGGTAGTGGAAGCAGCGGTGTCATCAGTCCAGCTCTTAGACACTGTGTGGTTCGCATTCAGCCAAGTTTCGTCAGTGAAAACAACATTTGACCAATCTGTAATTTTTTTGGCTTCGCTCAAAAATTCGCAACGAGCAAAAGCTACGTCGCGACGCTCCATCAATATTTTGCGTTTGTCCGATTTTTTATAAGTAAATCCAATTTCATTCAAGACCTTTACCAATGACGATTTTTGACCTCGGAACAAATCACATTCACGCAAAGAAGCAACAAGTTTTTTAAGTGTTGGAACTTCTTTACGTAAGTAATAGTTATATATATGACGGCGTATAGCGTCTGCGTCAAAGTTGTCAACCGAAGTCACACGACGTGGTTGGCGTTTTTTCTTCGGCGTACGAAGCTTATTCTCCTGCATGCCGCTTGTTCCGTAGGCTTCGGTAGTAATTTTTGTAATCGTAGATGCACTAATACCTAACGCGGCCGCAACGCGCTCTCTCACTTGCGACAATGGTAAAAGCGGGCCGCCATTTTGATACTCTGCTTCAAAGTAATTACGAAGCTTGATCACCATTTCTCTCGTCTGTCCTTTCAGCACTGATCCTTTCGGCATTTTATAGTTCCAATATAAAACTCAGCAAATAATTACTAGCACGGGCGTCTTGTTGCGAGTGACAGTGACAAATACAAAACGGCGGTGGACCATTGAGTTTTACTACCTTGATAAAATACTACTGCTTACCCATAGACAAAAAAATTGGCAGTCATAGGAATTGCCGATAGAAGTGAAAACTTATAACTCAGAATTTGATAGCTTACCTTGGAAACTACACGGGTGTAACCGGACGGCGTGGCCTCGCCATCTGGGCATGGCCATCTAGAAATGCGTCAGCATTTCCCATTGGCTGATGCGTTTCTAGATGGCCATGCCATGACGGCCTGTCCACGCCCTTTCAACATTCCCCATTGGCTGACGTATTTCTAGATGGCCAATAGCCATGGTCATGGCGCCATTCCTAGGACTATTCTCTTTCCGCACAGACTCGATAGAAAAATGAATCGAAATCGTGTCCACTATAATCACTTGGTCACAACACTTTAACTGACAAATTAGATCTGTCAAAAAGAGGATAAACGGTTGGATCTACTATAGTATTCCTATTAAAGATCTATAGCAATGAAACTACTGCGTGTGATTTAATTATTGTACGTAACTATGTATATGTATTGTGTATTTAAGTAAAAAAATAAAAATAAAACAGTTTTATAAATATACATTTAATTAAAAACTAAAATAAATTAACCTGAAACAATTGGTAAAAATCCTTAATAAAAATAGACAGTACTGTTCACAACAAATATCTAAAAAAACTAAAAATAACTAGTATTTTCTAACCATCTACTTACATATAAAAAATAACCTAAAAAATATCATCACTAAATGCACATTTAATATTACAAATATCTCGTTAAGAAATTTGGTTTAGGGCCTCGTCATTAAAATATAATTACAAAAAGTAGTTTGGTCTAGATATCAGAAGAAATGCATAGTTCATAGTTAGATAAGAATATCTACTTTAGGGAGAAATCTGAAAGTTGATGGTTTCTATACATTATTTCGTTCTTCTAACGTCTATTCGTCTTCATCTGAATTTGCAAAGTTCTCCTGCGCTTGAACTGCAGCGGACTGTTCACACGGCACACATCTAATGTATAAACAAATGATATTTTTTATTTTATATACAATGGAGCACCAACAATAGATATATAACTAGACAGTGCCCACCTCTGGCTAAGACTGCTCTAATGCGTAATAGTGTTTTCTGCATGGCTCCGATCATATACAATAAAATTCCAAAAGCCATTAGGGAATTAAGATATGAAGCCTTTAAAAATAGACTAAAGAAACTGCTTTCTGAAAAGTGTTATTATGAGATTACTGACTTTCTAAATGATAGGTTTGACATGAATTGTACTTAATATCTGACATATAGGAAATAATAAATTAATTCAGACTATGTTATACTACTATATTATATGATTTTATCAATTATTTAAATTTTAAAATTATATTTGTACGCCATACCAGGCAAGGACATGCGCTCCATATGTTTAAATGTGTATGATCTTGCATACTGCTTTGTGTGTGTATACCTACCATGTGCTGACAAATAAATGAATCTTGAATCTTCAACAATAATCAAAGTTAATTTTACCCATCAATAACTTTCAACTAAAGTGCTATTCGTGAATTATAACTATCATAGATAAATATACAATACTAATACTGCATAATGAAGATCATATGCTAAACCTGAGTATATGCCATTGTGCCAAATTTCGTCCATATCCATTGAGAGTGAAAATAATACAATAAGTTTACACGTAGGCCTACTTTAGCATTTGTGCAGATTTTTTCATTAGAAGAAGTCGGTTTAACATTTTTTAGGGTTTCGTATCCAAAGGGTAAAACGTCTATCTGTCCGTCCGCCTGTCACCAGGCTGATCTCATGAACCGTGTTAGTTGACAGTTGAAATTTTCACAGATGATCTATTTCTGTTGCTGCTATAAGTAATATATTTAAGGGAGCGCCCATACAACAAACGTGATTTTTTGGTCGCTTTTATAGATGGAACACCAATAATAATCAAAGTTAATTTTACCTATTAATAACTTTCAACTTAAGTGCTACTCGTGAATTATAATAATACGGAACCTTTCGTGCGCGAGTCCGACACGCACTCGGCCAGTTGTTTATTTAATTATAGACCATATCTGGTGTATGGTACACCAGACACCGTAGCACAAACAATTTTCAGAAAAGTATTCGTATCGTAAGCGTCCACGCGTCACGCTTTGACTTATAAACTGTGAGTTATCTGTGTCACATGGTCCTAGATAAATGACAGTTTATAGTGTTTTACGTAAACGACACGTTACGTTACACATACGCAGTTATTCGTCCTAAGCCCACCGTTCTAATAGGTACCATTATGTACTTACTAAAATAACTACCGCGCAGCACCTAAGTGAAAAAGAACAGTTTCGAGAAAACCGGGCGTATTTTGATTATTAAATAATCGTTTTTTATCAAACTATTATTGTTTTTTAATAAATAGCGTTCACGTAATTATTACTATAGCATTAACTGCACAGTTAATATTTGGTAAATTACAGAATAATATATACTTACAGAATACAGAATTGGTGTACAAGAAGAAGATAAGCGTGTGGAAATAATCAAGATAATGTTTCGAACATGCGTTTTTCGCTCAAAGAGCAAGACAACATTATATTTACTGAAACAGTTGAGCAGATATACCTACTCCGTGTAGGGAGAAAACAGACACGTGCTAAAAATGATACGAAGTTTTAAGTCAGTACAAACTTTGGCAGTTCTCGGCGTAACCAGAACTCCTTGGTGTGTTCACAATAAGCTCGCAACTGCTTACTGTCCCAGCTGACAGAGTCCATCTTCCATTCGGGAGAAACATATTGCGGTTGTAGTTTTGGTAATATCAACTGAAAATAGGAATAGGTACCATTTATAATATAGGTAACTATAAAAAGTACCAAAAACTTGAACCAAATTCAACACTGAAAAGTGTGAAATAACTTGTCGAAGTCGGTACCTACCATGAAAATTCGAACTACCTGTTACGACAAAATTGTGCGCATTTTACCTTCGACTTCGACAAGTTATTCCCAATTTTTAGTGCTAAAGACGGTTACATTTTTTGGTAAAAAATGGTTTCACCCTTTTTAGTGACCCTTGTGCTACTTATCTACGGGATCGATCGTCATTCACCGTCGATTACAATATCATCTCAACACTTTTCAGTTATTGGATTGTAACTAAAAACAGCTGGACCAAATTTGATGAAATTTAAATGGAACACCACCTCGGAAGTATACTATCAAGAAATAATTATCAAAATCGGACTACTAAAAAGTTATGCATTGTCATATACATTAAAGAAATATACCTACGCGTCGACTTGAGAACCTCCTCGTTTTTGGAAGTCGGTTTAAAAATATTGACAAGGAGAGAAATATAATAATACGAGTAGGTTGAGATGGTTGGGGAATGTAGGAAACGTGGATGAAATAAGTATGACATAAAAAGTAGACATTGAAGGTGACCATGAGGTAACTCAAAGGGGATGACAGTTTCATTTGGCGTAGGCACCTATATAAAATGGCAAAGTCCTCCAAAGTCTTATAGAAAAATGCCACGATCATTATGAGCACGCATGAAGAATATCAGCCAAGTCCAAGCCAGGCATCTATATAGGGTAAGCTAAGCTACCTATGTAGGGTAGGTAGGAACTAGGAAGGTGCACATAAGTGTCTCAAGTAACATAAAATCATTTGGCTACAGCGTCAATCGGGCTAAATTCTAAGCTCACATTAAAAAAATACGGATACACAGACTAAATCTCAATCTAGCTCTATTACTCACAGGATTGGACGGGGCTGGCAAGCCCGGCAGAGGCGCCCTAATGCTAAGATACGGTGCCACGGCTTCCCGAAGCCCCCGCGTCATGGCGCTGGTATACATGGAGTCGATGAGGATGGCTCTCGCATCAGGGTCCTCAATATCATCCATGCTGACGGCCGGCGTCATAGTGAGTCGTGGCCGAGTGTTCTGCGCCTCAAGGCGGCCGTCGTCTATCGGCTTCTCCTAGATTTTAGGCATTATTTTGAACTAGCTACGATTTTGTCAAATTGTTGTCATAATCGCTAAATAAGTCCGTACGTCTACTGCATGTCCGTCAGGGAAAATTAATGGAGAAAGGAATTAGAACATTGTCCCTGTTTTATTTGGCATTATAAATAAACATAATTCAGGACCTGACCTCTATTATAGGTAACTATCTACTAAATGTTACAAGAACCACAGCATAAAGATTTTGCATAGACTGTGCTAGTACGCAGCACATTAAAGTAGGTATAGTGTAGCGTACCTACCTAAGGAGGTCAGGTGCTGATGGCCACGTAGAGAGTAATTTCCTGAGCCAGAAAATACTATCCCTAGTTCATAGTTAAGAATATAATATAAGGTAAGTACCTAGGTAATTAACTAATGAAGAACGTACAAGTATAGGTATAATTCTTAGAATATGCATTTTGAGAACGAGAAACTTACGTAAGGTTTCTGCAACTTCAGTGGATTGGTGCCGACTATATCCTTTGGTTTATGTAGTAAACTGAAGGGTATCCCCGCAGACTTCCAGTGAGATAGCGTGTGCACATCTTTCAATGGCAGAGGCCTGGACCTCAGGCAAGAAGACTTGGCCTTGTATTTGGTAAATATGAGATCCTTCACCTCCCCGTAGCGGAAATCTGTTCTGTTGGTGGTCCCGTAGTCGAACAGCATGGCTTTCATCTTAGCTTCCTTGTCGGGCATTGTACTTTTGCTGATATAGCAGTGATAAAATAATACCTATGCAATTATCTTTAGGTGTATCTAAACTAATAGGAACTTTATATCCTGTTTGAATCTAAATATATAAAACAAAAGTTAATAAAATTGTATTTTTCACTTTATTCAGACTGAATTTTACACTTTAACCTGTCAATTGCTGTCAATGCAAAAACTTTGTGAAATTCATAGAGTGAAATTATCTTAGAACCTGTCATTGTCAACAATATCTATTGTTCTACCTATATTATATAATTCTCTTTGTATATAACTATTTGGTTATGAATATTAATAGCCTGTACCTACACCAGAGGTGCCCATATTGTCGATCGTGGGTAGTCGATCGCCGAGGATAGTTAAAGTTATTAGAGATCGACCAACTGTAGCTTTGTGCTAATGAAAAAAGCAACGTCCAGAAACATGAAGTGAATATGATAATGAGAAACAGATATTATATGAGTGAAGTATCTACCTGAAATTACATATCCGTTAATAAAGCAATATCACTGCAAATAGCTAAGAATATTCCTAACTACGAACATTTTGCGGAAGACCACCAATGTCACGCTTCCACAACAGAATCATGACAATTTTTCATTTTTAATATTGTATCACTAATATATTTTATATTTATTTTTGTACAATGATATTATAGTTATATAAAAAAGAGGTTTTATTGTAATATTCGATGATTAAAAATTTAATTTAACCAGCGCTACCTATCTCACCCCTCTCACCCCGCTGCCGCGGGAGTGCCGACGCTCGAAGCGACTCAAGGATCGTAATTCGTACGCGAGTTTAGTGTGACATTGAGGTCGGTCCGAGGCGCATGAGTCGATCGGTCGCGCACCGACGCTACCGCGGCAACTTTTCGTGTCTAAATGTATTTACCTATCACTAGTTCCTATACAGTAAACGTGTCAGGTCGTTAAAATAATATTATAGCGAGTAGGTCGTTTTATTGCACCTACGCCTATAATTTGACACTTTGCACCCGATGCAGTTTTACTTATACATTATTTATTTTTTTATTTTCTTTTTTCTTGGTATTTTTAAGCTATTGCATAGCTTCTATCGCGGGCCTTGAGCGTAGAGACCGAATCCATAAATTCCGTAACGAAAATAACCTAACACTCTCCGACTCCATCTATCGATAAATAGCAGAACTTTTAATGACTTTTTGAAATATCACGCTTGTCTCTTTAAATCAGCAATTCGCCTCTAGATGGCATTGGTTAAATAATTATAATTGCATAAGTTGATTTGGCATCTATCGATGAATAGCAGAACTTTTAATGACTTTTTGAAATATCACGCTTGTCTCTTTAGTTCAGCAACTCGCCTCTAGATGGCATTGGTTAAATAATTATAGTTGCATAAGTTGATAAAAACGGCTATGCATATTTACCGCGGCAGTCTCCGAGTGCCACACGTCTTTTTTTTTTATTAAATTTAGTAGGTTATACGGTTTTATAACCGTATACCCTTCCAATGATTTGAAAACAATTTTGTCGATCTTTTAGTCATACATTTTTGCTAGGTCGATCTCCTTAAGAAAAAGTATGGGCACCTCTGCTGTACACTATGCACTGTACCTATTACTGTAAAATACGATTGCTTCGTTATTTTAAATAGATAGTTCGATGTTCGTTTGATAATCGAAGAACCCTATAGTTCCTACTGTGGCGATTATCGTGCGTGGATCTTACCTCTACCGTCGTGTGAGTGTTGTAGAGGTTTCCTCGCTCCCTACGGTACTGTAGTCTGTAGCAAGTCTCCTAAAGGAGGATAGCGTTCCGTTCGGTACTACCGCAGTCATATATAGTATTGTTTTAGTGTGTAGTGTGGGTGCTATCTATAAATAATAATTATGCTCTACTGTGCTAAAGATTGGAAGTTATTTTGAAGCGCTTTACCGAAACAACTTAACATAAGCTTTGGGTGGCACTGCAACTGTCAAGGGCATGCGTAGAGCTTACCCTCAGGCGGACGACTTGCCTGTCTAATGAACACAATGAAACGAATTCCGTACTCTATGACTCAGTATTGGACTATTATTTATCATGGATTTCTATTTATTATGGGTTGCATAAAGCAGATTAAAAGGTGAGATGTGAAGGTGTAAGAGATCCTCCACCTAAGATCATATTCTATTATACACACAAATACATATCTACCAAAATGTGGGTGAATAAAAACTTCTTCCGCACCTCTATGGGATGAAACGGCGCGATGGCAGGTACGTATAAGTTACAGGAATGATCATGAAAATAACAGAATAATAATTTAAATCATTTATTTAAAATTCACCAATAATTTACACCAAGTAAGTAAATAATAATTTAAAATATACAAACTACACCATTAAATAAATTTATTATAAAATATGTTTATATCACAAAATAGGTAAAGTTTTGGAATATCCTAACGCTGATCAGAGATCGTACAAAAGATTAGCTCCATTCTCCAACATACTACCTACTTACGTAAATACTAAACCGACATGGAATAAAAAGAGTTACATATTGTGATTGCGCCAAACCTGGCGGCCGATTTCTATGTCGACGGCATGCCTACCTACCCTACTAAAGGTAGAAATTTGACACAAATTCTATCCATGTATAGTAGGAGTTAGGACAAACCGCCGTCGATATATTATAGACTATAGACACCAAACCTATACTGGACCTAATTTGCCTTGATTTAAAATAATGGACCTATTGCGAATAAAAAGCTCGCAGTAGGTTCATCTTTGCTACGACTTGATGACGACATAAACAAATATAAATTATTATATATTGCCCAAAATGTAAATCTTATTTTCTTTCCAGTAAGAAAATTGTAAATCAGGGCAAACTTGGTTGCAAAAAAAATGTTTGTGACCCAATAAAAAATATAGGGAGGGGACTCCCTATAGTAGTCTGGCGTCAATATCAATTTCAAGAGATATTCTAATATATTTTATTAGTTTTTAAACTGTAATGGTCACAAACATTAGAATGTATTTATTATGTATGTATGTATTTCTAAAATACATTTTATATACGAAAAAGTCGAGGTATCTTAATTAGCTGAATTCTACCATCGAGATCCAGACATACATGATAGATTTTATCATTAATACTTTATCATACTGACTTTGCCACAGTAGAAATAATGAATTTATCTTAATCAAAAAATAGAAACGATTTCTTCACTAAAAAGTGTGAAATAATTAGTATTTGGTACCATGATAGTTCGAAAGTACCTATTATCACAATATTATTTCAGTCCATGGTACCGACTTCGACAAGTTATTTCACACTTTTTAGTGTAGAAGTCGGTTCTATTTTTTGATAAAAAATTTTTTCACCCTTTTTAGTGACCTTGCTCAATGATGATAATTATCATCACGATAGGTGAAAAACTTTTTAGTTATTAAGTATAACTCAAAAACGGCTTGACCGAATTTGAAGAAATTCATATGGGACCACCACGGAAGTATACTCTATCAAACAAAACCAGAATCATCAAAATCGGTTCATAAATGAAGTTAACCGCGAACACACAAAAAAAAAATTATACGGTCGAATTGAGAAACCTCCTTTTTTTGGATTCGGTTAAAAATTAGGACAAAAATAAAATAATTGGTTACATCCGTGCCGCTCAACTAAGTTAGTGCCTGAGATAAGCCGAGGGCACATACCTTTTTTTTTTGTTGACGCTGGGAAAAATGCATTACGCATCCCCCCCATTGGGGATAGGGGGCACTAACCTAATTCAACTTAAAATAAGTAATAGAAACTTCCAAAGTACATTGTTTTTTGCATCACTTTTAGCTAGTCGGTTACTGCTACTAAGATGAAACATGATCACCTGTGTATTTCGCATTAATAAACAATTTGTAAGTTTTGTGTTCATCCACTCTCGTGCTTTCTCTATATACTCCCACTATATAACCTAGTGGGAATGAGATACCACGAGACTGAAGGCCACTTTTTACAAAGGTTATATACGTTAAGACGGCCGTACGGACCACCTCACGGACTTAGGTCGTGCACTGCGGGCCGGTTAAAACCGGTCGAGCACTCCTGGTGATACGCATAGACCGATCGTCAGTTTGTACCATTCAGTGCTCTCCTGATTTACCAAACTGGTCGGACTGGTGCAGTCACAAACACGCACACGAAATAGACGCGTCTACAAATTGTTTCATTGCTGCTCACTAACTTTTTTGACGATGATACGCGCATGCATACGGTCGCTCTACCGGTCGGTGTAGCACTGAACGCGTTTATGTTTCCATTGCGCGTCGGTCGGCCGGCGGTACGCAAGCGGACGTGCTTGACCGACGGTCCTCGAACGCAATGCGTACCAATATACGCGTGCGTACGGTCGGTCGATCGCTGTCACCACTTGCCAACGTACGCACCGACGGTCGGTCGAGCACTAAAACCGGTCTTAGTTAGAGATATGGAAAACCCCGCGTATGCAGGCAAGAGTAGGCATTTGAATTTCCTACGGGCCGCCAGATTACGTACTTTTCTGGTATTACAATGTTTCATGGAACCATCTGAAGTTTTCGTATATTTTTCGCCAATCGTGTGTGGTTGACAAGGGGCCATTACAAGAAATAACATCATGTAGATATCGCGTACGTTACATATTGCTACAGTTGTTAATAGCCGATGGTAATCCTGTTCGTTTCGCACCACAAATAAACCATCATTACTATAATCTTTAAATCGAGCACGAAACACCATTGTTCCTGTTTTTTTAATTAGTAAATTTCACTTGATGAGCATTGATGATGCGGTCAAAGATATACATTAAATGTAGAATGACAAGACAGCTGCCGGAACGCACAGTTCGGCAGGCGGTGGCGAAAATGACTACAGGAGTTGTTCACAGGAGTTTTACAATTTTTACAACTACTCGCATACATTATACATAATATCAGCCGCCTACAATCATTACAGCCATCCGTTACATTTCATGAACACATTCAAAAAGGCCAAGGACTAGAATTTCTAGAAGAAAAGCGTATTTTTGTAAGGACTTTTCGATATATTTTTTTCTACTAATATAAAACTGTACCTACCTGTTTCTGATAAGTATGAAACTTGTGTTGTTGTGGTACACAAGTTGTCCATAAAATGTTAACATTTCCTAATAACCCTGTATAGTATTTTAATCACTTACCAAGCCACCATGTTACTATTTTTCATCTACGAGTGTGTTGCAAAAAATTTACTAACAATTGTTCTTAATATCATAAACAAAGAATAAAATTTTCAACGTTATTTTACCATCTAATGAAAAAATATAATTGAGGTAATGTGGGTATTTTATACTCCTCTGCATACTCTTTCAAGTATGTAAAGGCGATAATACGTATGTATATACATACTATTATATTAACATACCACGTTAGAGTGTATTGTGTGACAGAGATATCGTTCTAAAATCCTAAAAAAGCAAGCCATACAATACAGATGGAGGCTACGAAGAAATAATGTCAAGAAGCATAACTCAGAACAAATTCCACACAAAAAGTGGCCCTTTAAACAAAAACGACGTATGATTCCAAATACGAATTACTTCCGAAGTTACAAATAGACTTGTACGGTGATTGGTTAAAATTTCAGGAAAGCAGGGATTGGTCCACGCGCGTGCTGCAACGTCTACTATGACAGCCGAGTCATAGCGGCGTGAACGATGTTATTGATTTAGCACGACTTTTATTGGGTCATTTTTTTAAGGCAGTTACTCTTCCTGATATACTTCGTAGGATGGGGGCGTGCCCAATCAAAAATAAAGTAGTATATATAGATTTTCTTACTAGATTTAGATTGAAATACACCGTGTTTTATATTCGGACGTCTAAATAACTCCTATGGATGGCATAACATATCATCATTTATTATAAGACCTAATTCACGAGATCATAAGATAATACACAAGTACAATTTGAAAAATTTAATAACGACTTCCATTCTATTCAGTTATTGTAGTGTAACTCAAAAACTACTAGACCGAATTTGATGAAATTTAAATGGGACCACACGAGAAGCACCAGCTTTCAATCAAAAAAATAATTTTGACATTCGGTTCACCCAGTCGAAAGTTTTGAAGTAACAACATTAAAAAAATATACAGTCGAATATGAGTACCTCCTACTTTTTTCGGAAGTCGATAGAAAATTATTTCAGTTTATTTGGTCCAAATGCAAGTTGTCAATATATCTCATGACAAAACATCATATTTTATGTAGGTACCATATATTTGAATCCATTTTATTTTTATTGATTAGTTTCTTTATTTAGATGGAAGGGAGAGACTAAATAATTTAGCGCAATATCGACATCACTGCCATCTATTGACAACTTTTAGTCCTTATATAGCTTCCAATATTCTTACAACTCGACTTGCTTAGACATATATTGCTTTAGTTTACAGCATACATTTAATATGTTTGGATGACAATGATGGCACAGAAACTTATGGAATTATGTATGTGGCATATCAGGGGTAGTATTTGCTCAATTCAAACGAAATCCATCCCAAGCTTTGGTAGGTATGTTAGGTTGTTAGGGCGGGCAGTTTCGGCTGAACATTGAAACAAAAATGATATCTAGCGAGTGAATGAATAAATGATAATCGAATATTACCTACGTCTTAACTGTGGAATTATCTTTTCTATATTCTTTAGTAAAATTATTCTAATTCTACGTAGCCAAACCCGCGACAGACGTTCAAACGTGAAACTTACGCTACTAGGCGACACAGTACTGTAAAAACTAAACCAAATAATATAGAAATTATTAATTACCCTTGTGCATGTATAGGCAAAGTACCTTATAATTTACCAAATATTGATTAGGGTCTATAAAATATTTTAAAATATGCATTTATCGCAAGTAAGTTGATGGCATGTAAACAATGCAATAAATTGCCTAAAAGCCGTGTTTATATAAACAAGCAAAAGTAATTACTTAAGGAACGATTTTGAACTGTCAAAGGTTAGAATTCTTAGCCAAGTATCTTTCTTCAAGTAACTTCTTTATAAATACGGCTGTTAGTAGTACTAGAGTTTTACCACCACGGGAGCTTTTTTTAAATTCTGTTTGATTTTCTTTTTATTTAGTCACCGATCATATTCTTAGATTACAACCTACAAACTCCTTACAGTTTATGACACTGACATGTACGAACACTGGCAGAATTGTGACAATTAGTCACAGAAGCCATCCAATAAGAAGAAGAAGAATCAACGCGTTTCTCCGTCATCCCTGTGCTATGTACGTACTGTAAGGAACGTATGCTAACTGCTAAGGCACTGTACAAGATTCACGCACGCATATGCACGCATGCCGACATCTGAGACGAGCACGAAAATCTGTTTAAGTGTAAAGTTATCGTATCGTTTACGTATTCAGTACAAACTATGAGTTATCTGTGCCACTATTGTACTAGATAAAAGACAGTTTGTAATAAATACGTTAACGATGCGATTACGTTACACTTAAACAGATTTTCGTGCTCGGCCCACAGATCCTGATAATGTAGTTATATTATTGCAGCCTTTCTATAGTTTCCGTGATAAACTTACATTTCTTAATATGAATATAAACCAATAACCTCAATTACCAAAAGATGCCTAACTAAGACTGCTCTTTACATATTGAAATATTGTTTTAGTTTAATAATTTAGATAAAATATTAAAAATATAAGTATAACTTTAAAATAATCTACTTAAACAACTATAAGGAAACCGCTCAGGTACGCTGTTCCGGTAATATATCTAGAATTACATAGTCATAGATAAAATGAATACATAAAAAAATATTGGAAGTTATTTCAACATGACAATATTTCATTTGAAAATGTAAATATAAAACTATTTATAAATGAAGCAAAGGTGGAAGATGTTGGAAAAGAGGAGCGCTATATTTTGAGGGTAGTATTTACTATATTATCTTATATTTACGAATAAGTGATAAGTTTAAAAAGCACACGTTCCAGCCTTTGCCTTGCAAAGACCATTATATTAAAAAATATATTATTTACATTTAATTCATGAAACATATTTTATAATTCACATTAACTTTATGAAATACTATTTATTTATAAATTAAAATATAGTAAAGAATACTAATTATCCTTACCATTACATATATACAAAAACACAAATTAATTCATTTAAAAAAGTCAACTTTAAATAATTTTCTAAATATTTACATACAATATGGTAAATGCTCACGCCTTTTAACTGAGGAAAGCTGCATTTAGAAAAACAGTAAATTTGTACACTTTGACACATTAAAAGGACATTGACATTTCAAACAACATGGCCGCCTAACCTCAAAAATAGGACCATAGGGTAACATGTCAACCGTTGCACTTACAGCATAGATACCTCGCCCGTGTTTGATAACTTTTCAACTTATTTATTACAGAAAGGATAAATCAAATGAGGATTTACATTGCCAAACGTAGCGAAATGTTGCATGAAAAAGACAAAATACGCGCTATTTCTTAGCTCAAATGCACATTAATTACGCCATAGTTACTATTAAAATTTGACAACTCGCCATAGTGACTGTTTCTTAAGCGATGCATCAATACAGAGCGCTTTTTTCGCGGTATAGTCTATAACTATACCGCGAAATAGAAAGGAAGGAAAGCATTATACAAACAATGATGGCAATATGGGGGCCCAAACTAAAACCATGCAGCTAGAAACACGTGTCCTCAACCATCACACCACCTCCTGCCTGCTGGCCAGATGCAATCGTACTCGTACTTCTGATCCAAAATATTTAACGCGATTCGATCCATAGGAGCAATGGAGAGTGCTATGCTTGGAGTTTGCCTGTGTAATAACATCCGAAATGAGGAGATCCGTAGGTGGACTAAGGTCACCGACATAGCTCTCAAAATTAGTAAGATGAAGTGGCAATGGGCAAGCCACATCGCTCGCAGAACTGATAACCGATGGGGCAGAAAGGTTCTCGAGTGGCGACCACGCACCGGGAGACGATGTGTAGGCCGGCCCCCGCTAGGTGGACCGACGATGTCAAAACTGCAGGGAATCGCTTATCCGTTCCAAGTGGCGTTCTATGGGGGAGGCATATGTTCAGCAGTGGACGTCTTCCAGCTGATAAAATGTCCCATAGGAAGCCGAGATATTAGAAGTGTGACATCAGCGGCATTAAAGTGTGTAGTTACAGTACCACAAGTGTCATTTTAGTTCCACAAACCTCCAACAGGAGAAACTATCGCTTTGTGGCATTTCAGTAAAAGTTCGCCTCTGTCATTGGCTAGAGATAATCTACCTGATTGTACTACATCCGTCAATCCGGTACGTTGATTTCTGCCCATATCGGGCAAAATGGAGACGCGGGCCCTCCCCATGACCACCCTCGTGGTATAGCCAAGTGGCTCAAGCCAGATTT
This sequence comes from Selenia dentaria, assembly GCA_917880725.1. Lineage (NCBI taxonomy): Eukaryota > Metazoa > Arthropoda > Insecta > Lepidoptera > Geometridae > Selenia > Selenia dentaria. Next base: position 5,647,366 of record OU862882.1, on the reverse strand, counting down.
GATGGCGCCTGAGTGGCCGTTGAAGACACTAGAGTCTATTTTCCCGGGGCAAAGGATACTACTCATGCCTGTTGCGGTTGCGTCCACAGTAGTTACGACTTCTTCGTCAAGCAGTGGCTCGCAGGTCTGCAATGCTGGAAAGAATAGAGAGATCTACATGAGAGATTATTAAACAATATTAACTTTACGTTTGCAAAGCTGAAACATTTACATTAACATATCAAACTCATTAGAAACAGGATATTTATGATATGTAATTACATTACATATTTTAACAGGATATTATAATATGTAATGTATTTATTTCCAGCTCTACAATAAAATATCGAGAGCTCAATATAAATACAATACATATACAAACAATATTGATAAATGTCCTGTGCCAAGTATAATGAGCCTAGTTGCGTGGAGGCACTACAATCATTTAGCACCGGTTCTGTACAATAAGTTTAGTTTATCGATTAAAATAAAAACATTTACCTTTCACAAACTGAAGATAGTACTAAAGGAATGTTTTAAATCTCTCGATTATGATGGAATTGAAAAATTATTAGAACTGTTCGTTAACATACCTTTACTGGTTCTATAGGCAAACACACATACACACCACCCACACATGCGCACATACACACACAAAAACTACAGTAAAAAGTTATAATGTGTAATTTTAATTTACAAAGCTATGTAATAACTATAATTGATTATTGTAAAACCGTGCTTTTCAGCGAAGATACTGCCTTTTGTCCCACAGTTATGTTAACTAAAACAAAAGGCAGAGACTAACACCATACGTACTCCTACATTAATTTTGCCTTCTAAAGTAATTTCTTGCATCAGTGACCATGTCAGTTTAAAAATGTATATTGTCAAACTCTGTTTTTGACTATGTATTTGGGTAAACGTTACCATTAACACTAAACATAGGACTGGGACTGTAAAAGTTATACAGATCAGAGTCTTATATATGATCTAAATCAAATCTTGTGATATTTACAAAGATTTATGCATAAATAATAACAACGGATACGCTAGGCACATCAAAAAATGTTAAGACAAAAATGTCTCCAACAACATGTTTCGTAATATAAGTACGTATAGTAACATTTTGATAAGAGTGTACTACATAGTAACTGCCAAAAAAGTTAACAATTTATACACAAAAAATTGTTCAATGTTTGTGTGTTTGAATGTGCGAAATCATAGTCATCAGATATCAGGTGTCAAAATTACTTCTGTATCTTGTTTGGCCGTAGACTAGTATGTTATAAAAGTTTAAAGATTACAATGGTGCTTATCGTATGAATGGATATCATATCATCATATAATTCATTCTTGTAACGACGTGTGCTTGTTATTATCATATCGATGTCGAACGAGATTTTGTTTAATACGATGTTGCCATACACAAGGTCGGCTCTCAATGGATCCCAGTTTAGATTAATTTGTAAACATAAATTCAATATATTTTATCGGATAACGCTAAAGAATCGCCAAGCGCCAAGAGGGAATTACAGGGTCTGACGGTTTTATGGTCCTATAAGTGCTCGGTTGGAAATTGCTATGACACGTGTATAGAGGTCTCAGTGACCACTATTGGTGGCATCGACCCCGATCAGGTAACATGCAAGGACGTATGACACTTCTGCAAGCGTCTTTTTCGAAGCTGAAGTGTAAAACCACTAAATCAGTTGTGTTAAGATTGAAGGACATTGTTGCAAATGAAACTGTTGGGCGAATGGGACTAAACTGCTCTCGGGTGACGACCGCATTACAGTGCCAGTGAATTACTTGGCCGTGTGTGACTTTGGTGCAGACGGGAATAAGAAATGCCAAAATAATTGCGGACTTTTGACATGAAATCTCCTTATTTCGAAACAAACATAGATGTACCAGATAACAAAGATCATTCATGAATGATTAATGATGCTCAGCTGTAATTAACGTAACGCTTTATTAATCCTATTACAACAATAATTACACTTGAGCAACATATAAAATGCGTGATGTAAGTACAGATATAATATTTTTTAGGCGATTTATACAGGGTGTTTGGTAGAGGGACCGACAAACCAAATGAGCGTGTTCGGGGGACCACTTGGAGAATACAAGTTGGCCAAAAAAAATCCCCGAGACCCCAATTTATTTTAACTAAATCAGTTAGTTAGCTCTGTTTTGTATCCAATTTTGCTTTGCGTGGCCTGAAGTAGAGACCAAATTCAACTAAAAACATCCGGTCTAAAACAGATTTTACAAATGTTATGGTGGTAAATAGGTAGAATTTCGGAGAAAAAGGGAAAAATCACAAAAAAAAGTTAAACATATTGGGGGGTCGCGGATTTTTTTTTGGCCACCTTGTATTCTCCAAGTGGTCCCCCGAACACGCTCATTTGGTTTGTCAGTCCCTCTACCAAACAACCTATATAAACAACGATTATTTATATAAACGATAGCGTGTTCTTCATTTATTTTGTACATTTTCAATGCATATGTAACAGAGTCCTCGTCACGTCAGACCGTCATGTCCCCACGTCTTGGACACCGTTCTTCTTCTAACGTAAGCCTGATTTACATTGGTCGAGGACAGTGCAATGCCAAGCACCAGAAAATATGCATGCAGTTACTGTTAGAACAAAGAATAAAGGGAGAGAAGTATGTCCCATCACCAATGGCGCAAAACCTGCACTCCGCTCTTAGCGAGTTTGATACAAGAGTACGCGGTCACTATATCTATCTCTTGTGTGCTCATTACTGTACCATCCGAATCGTGACAAGTTACTCGCTCACACTTGTATGTGTGTGTGTACTCATCATGTTAATGTAATAGCATTAATGTGGCTGTTCATTGGAATGTCCGGACGTTGACATCTTCACTCGAATAAAATACATCACTAGATAGTTTACTTTCCCTACATATTACTATGATAATTCAGCTTTTGACAGTTCTTTGACAAAAACCTATAGTGATGAGACTAAGCGTAAACGTATGCTTCCATCTATAAAACTGATTCAATCATAGAATTTAATTCAAATACGTTGGTAATATCGTTCAAACTTAGCGCAAGTTTATCGAATTTTATAGAATCAAATCGATTACTTTGTCATGTCTCAAAGCAGCATTGGCGCCGCCAAGCGAGTTAAGGTTTAGATTATTATTGACACTCATTTGTTATTGGTGTTTTTTTGAACTTCGTTATTTCTAGGGTTCCGTACCCAAAGGGTAAAACGGGACTAATGATGTATTTCTGATACCGCTATAACAATAAATTATAAAAAAACAGATACAACAGACGTAATTTTTTTTATTCGTATAATGTACGGTACCTTTTGTGCGCGAGTCCGACTCGCACTTGGCCGTTTTTTATTTATTTATTTCATAAAGGTAAAGCACGCGATATTTATAAACGACTTGCCTTTACTTTTTTATATTCAAGCCTGGGATGCGGATATAGAAAAAGCGACAAACGCTCCTAAAAAAGTAAGCATATAACAGAGTGCGAGCTTAGCCAACACTGACGCAAGCTCCAGCACAAGACTGATGCAATCCTGAATATGAAAATTAAGATCAGCTTAGCCGATGTTGGATTTCTAGTTTAAGACCGACATATGTTAGTATATCCGGATCTTAGTCTAAGACAAGTTGAAATGATATCATATCTTTGTTTAGACCAAGACTTAGGCAGCTGCGCCCGATAACAAATTACTTATCTCTTTAGTTTATCCAATCCGATACGATATAGCGCTTAATATATCGGTTTATACATCTTATTAAAGAAAAGTATGTTCCACAGCTGCGGTTCAGGCCTATACCTCTCACACAGAAGTATATATTCAATAGATACTATTGTTTATGAACAAAGAGCTCGCAGCGGAGCTTGACTTAGCCATCGAAACCGATCAACAAGTTAAGCGACGCTTGCTGCGTTCAGGAGTTGGATGGGTGACCGCTAGTGGCATTGTTCAAATGAGCTCTTCCGTGCTCCGGAGGGCACGTTAAGGCGTCGGTCCGGCCCCCTTATTGTCTAACTTGAATGAGAATGAAATCCCACTTCATTCTCATCCCATTGATGGTTCCAGCCAATCGGCTTGCAGGATTTCGCACAAAATGGGATTCAAATGTCAAAATGAAGCCCATTCCCATTCTCCGTAAAGATAGACAATAAGGCCGCCGGTTGTTTGTCTAAGGACAACATTCGTTAGGTTTTGTCGAAGGCCTTCGGGCGGCCTGAAATCTGTGACATGGATTGGCCACTAGCCTATCCACCAAGGGTTATGGGCAACTCCTCTCTCTCTGAGAGGAAGGCTCGTGTCCCAGCAGAGCGAACATAATGTGCTGATTATGTCATTACATGAGGCGGATTCAGTTGAGCCAAGTAAATACATATTTATTGATTATGGTTATTATAGATGTTTGCTATTATTTGTATTCATATTTTGCTATTCATATTCAATTCAAATGCAATAATATTGGATCATCGTCATCGTCTATTTCTTCTTATTTTGAAGTTGATCCCAGCAGGGTAATTATGTATCTCAGTTAAAATAAAATGGTAATTGAAATTTTGAATAATTTAAATAAGCAAAAAATGTTAGTAAGTTTATGACTGGAGCTGTCATAAGCGACATTAAACCGCCATTTTTTTTAATTTACCCAGACATTAGCTTGCAACTGAGATACATAATAGCCCTGCAGGTACTTTAGGTATCTTACTCGCTATCATCATCATCTCAGCCGTAGGACGTCCACTGCTGAACATACGCCTCCCCCATAATTTTCCAAAAGGACTGGTTGGAAGCGGCCTGCATCCAACGTCTTCCTGCGACCTTTATCACGTCGTCTGTCCACCGTGTCGGTGGATGACCTACGCTGCGCTTGCCGGTCCGTGGTCTCCATTCCAGAACCTTTCGGCCCCATCGGCCATCTGTTCTGCGTGCTATGCTATGTGCCCTGCCCACTGCCACTTTAACTGGCTAATCTATTGGGCTATGTCGGTGACTTTCGTTCTTCTACGGATCTCTCATTTCTGATTCGATCACGTAGAGAAACCCCGAGCATAGCTCTCTCCATAGCTCGTTTTGCGGCTTTGAGCTTATCTATGAGACACATAGTAAGAGACCACGTTTCAGTGCCATAAGTCATCACTTACTACCCGCTATATTTTAAATATCTAACACGGCGTGTTATGATACCTTCAAGGAATAATAACAGATTTGTATTATTTTACAGATTTCATTGAAAATTTCATAACGCACCGCGTTACGTGATCATATTTTCATATCAAATAAGGCCCCTGTCTTCGTAAGTATAATATGACATTTTTCTACAGCAATGTTTTTGTTACGAGCAGGGCCCCGTTTCATAAAGCTACAAGTAACAATTATTGTAAAATAAAATAGCAAAATTGGCCTAAACTGGCAACATTATTCAGAACAAGTGTTTCATGTAGGACATTTTCTACAATTGTTGATTTTCTGGCTACTATTACAAAGTTACAAATGTAGACAAATTGTCTATGTTTATTGTTACATATTGCACGAGTCGAACAAGTGTTTCATAAAGAATCGTTATCTGTCGGCACTAAATATACATTATAACTGTCACATTTATTACAAGTCTTACTTCAGAGTTCGGTAACTTGTAAAATCGTTTTATCCTCGGTGCATAAAAATAACGATGTATATAAACCACGATAAAGAATCTACGATAATCTAAATCTACATACATGTGGCAATTAATGGATTCCTCTGTTTCCTCAGACGATGAAAATAACCGGTTGCTCAGGACTTTTCGTCAGCGCATATCAACACAGAGTTCTAGGACGGAATATAATTTCAATGAAAAATTTGTATGAATTCCGAAATAATGAAAGAAATGTCTCCGGTCAGTGATAGTGATGATCGAATGATCAGTCTGTTAGGGCCATTGTTAGAACATCCAACACACAGAAACCAGGCTTTGAGTGTGAAAGTTCAACAGCGAAAAAGTTCCAAGAAGAATTACCTTTTTTTTCTATTCATCTTAGGTACGTTTATAGCAGAGAATATAATATTACTAGGTTTTATCACAAAATCAACTTTTAAACAAAAACAACAAACAGAAAAGTTTGAAGACATAAGGTGCGTTCGTTTAGCGTTAAGGGAATTTGGTGGCGTTGTCATTGATGGCTCTTTTGTTAATGCGTTCGTAAAGCTCAAAAACGTTATTTTGCCACTTTTGTCCACACCCTATTCGAACGCTCAACTGAGCATAAGACCTAAAATCTCATGATTATGCTTGCAAATACATAGCTGTCAAAAACGATCACAAACAACCGTACTCCGGACGTGGGCCAAAATACCTCTTTTTTAGCTTTCCGAACGCTGAACAAAAAGAGACATGAACGCATTTCACTCACAGATTTCCAATTTGAACGCCCCTTGTGAGCGTTATTTTTCCTAAAATCGCTCGCAAGGGGTCTATTCGAACGCATTGTTAGAAGTTTCCATGACGTATGAGTGAAATGAATGAATGGTTGAACGAATGATTTAAGGTTGTACAGCTATAATAATGAATCGAGATTTTTACTTATAACAAGAGTACGAAGCCACTTTTACAAGTGTCGGTGGTGTTCATGAAGTCTGTGAAACACTTGTCATTATATAGTAAATCGTTAGAATTTTCGGCTTGTAAATAGTAAATTACAATTTGTTACTTGTAGCTTTATGAAACGGGTCCCAGGGGTATACGACAACCCTCTACCTACAACTACAACCGTCTACGTTTTAGACTTGTGAAGACTAATAAGTCGTTCCCAGGAAATTGTGTGCGTTTTACAATAAAATCCCAAAACACATAAACGAGCTCACAGAGGGAACATTCAGGTTGACGCGGTAAAAATGTTTTGATAAAAAAGCATATTATAAAGTCCGAATTATACAGAAGACAAGGGTGCTTGGAATACACCACTTCTGGCAAGTTGTCATCTGCCACCCATAAATGTAAAAATAGTAAAAAAGTAGTACCTAAGTAGAAACATTGTAAAAATGTATATGAAAATAATGGCCCCGAGTTTCTTGCTGCATCCTCTCGTTAGGCTCTATATATTTTAGAATGCAGCAATAGTCTTTAAAGTACATTATAATGAATAATTGACGTTCACAAGTGCGTCTTTCATGTCTAAATTGAATAAATGATATTTGACTTTGACTTCGGATTTCGCAGCGGGACGCCTAAAATGTCTTACCCAAGACGTTATCCTTGGTGGTGAACTCGCCCATAAACGCGCAGTGCAGTTTGCTCGCCTCGGCCAGCTCTGCAATGCTTTGCAAGCTGGACACTTCGTCCACTGTGAGCCTCTCCTGGCATTGCACGTTGACTAGCACGAGCGGCCGACTGCATACGAGAAACGCTGTGAAAAAATTTTCAACGTCTATAAAATTGTAAAATAAGAAACATTTTCTACCGACATCCAAAAAGGAGGAGGTTACTCAATTCGACTGTTTTTTTTTTATGGCTGTTACCTCATAACTTTAGATAGGGTATACTTACCAATTCTCAAAATTATTTTTTTGATGCAATTTGATTGATATGATTGATGATGATTTGATTTGATGAAAGCTGGTGCTTCCCGTGTGGTCCCATTTAAATTTCATCGAATTCGGTCCAGTAGTTTTTGAGTTATACTCCAATATCTGAATATAATGGAAGTCGATATTAAATTTTTCAAATTGTACTTGTGTTATATGCAATCAATAAAGTGCAAAGTGACTAGATGAGAAACTCGCGTGCCTGATAGTACACTACGCTTGCCTACAACAGTTGCAGTGCCACCCAGATCTTAGAAATGTCATTTCATACCATATAATATATACATAGCAATGCAATTAAATTGTGCTCCTCATTGCACACCGAGACATTAGGTTTTGAGTTTTTTCGTCCAGTAATTTCAATTAATACAGTGCCCTTGACACCCCAACGCAGTAACGCTTGCGCACTATTGCTTCGCGGGAGAATATCTGGCACTGCGGTACCAACCAAGACAACCTCTTGCAAAAAAAACCTACTACCTATAGTAGGTTAGGTTTTCTCGCCTATTACGAATCGTATCCCGATGGCGGAGGGAGTACCCTTTGACTCCGTCTTATCACGGAGAAATTAACTGAACAATAATTCCACTGACGTGAGAACTTCACATTTTGGCCCTTTAAGTCCATAATACATTGTAGGCACTTTATTTACCTACGAAGCAAAATAGTGTATATACTTTGAAGATAAAATATTGAGTAAAACTCCGTACAAATATTAATTAATAGAACCAAAAAGATAGATTAACTATTTATTGAAACACCACAATACAAATATATGTTACAAATAAAGAAATAATAATAAAATAAAAATACAATCAAAAATTACATACTTAAAATTAAAAGTGTCACAATGGGCGGTCTTATCGCTCAGAGCGATCTCTTCCAGACAACCAAAAACTATATATTTTTTACAAGTACGTGGGCTGCTTCTAGGTCAATGCACGATTCCTAACCTTTCAGCATATTTCACTATTTTGAATGCATCCATTATAATTATGACGAAAATAACCACACAGTAGTAACTCGGACGATTTAAGTACCTTCTTTATTTTTAGTTATAATTATTTTAATGATTAATGTTGACTTAATGATGACAGATAATAATTCTCATGTCATCTCGACGACCTTCTCAACCGAAGCGCGATGACTTCAAATTGTACATTATGTTTAATGTTATAATTACAATTTTATCTTATTTGAATATCCGTTATCAGAAAACGTCTGCAATGCGAGACATTATTTAATTAGTTTCCAAATTAAGGAGCAAGGTACTTTAATAAATCAAGGTCGATATTAATTTCCATTTATAATTAATTTATACGTGCAGTATCTACCTACCTATACCCCTGGATGGTGAGCAACACGCCTGCCCATGATGAATTGCAGTGCCACCCAGAGCTTTAGAACTGCAGCTTTGCTTGGCACTGCACCACACTCGTCACCCCGAGACATAGTATTTTGAGTAGCATCCTCAGTAATTTAACTTTTTAATTACAGTGCTCACATCATAAACAGAGTAATAATTGCTTACTATTGCTTCGTGGCATAATTTATGGAGCTGCGGTGGTAACAACCAAGACAGCCTTTTGTACAAGATACCTCTACCACTCACTAAGTGAATTATTTGAAATGTACGATTTATATCAATAGTTGTAGAGTAACAAATATTCAGATACTAGCGACTGCCCGTAACTTCATTCGGGTAGTATCGCTGGGCTTTCGGCCTCGCCATAACCCCTCATCTTTTCTTGGTTTTTCTTTCTTAAGAACCTTCTCCTAACAATAACTAACACACCATAAAAGAATTAGCGAGATTGTTCCATCCGTTCTCCAGTTATATCGTGAGCAGGAGAAATAGGGATTCATTTTGTATACATTATAGATGTAAAGATTTATTGGAATACACTCATACCTTGGAAATAAACAAGTAACACACAAGCAAAGGAAACAATAAACAAGGCCTCACGACTCCAATGTACAATTCTGTCTGACTTGGCATAAACTTTTATGAATGGTAGATCTAATAGAGAAATAAGTAACACGTGTAATCAAAAATGTAAATAGGTACACTAGTATTTCAGATTGAGACCCCAAGATACTTGTTAGCTACTACGCCTTGTTTTGGACTCTTCATTAATTTTTCGTGATGATTGTTTTCTTTTATTATAAAATTGGAAAAAATCTTTTATTTATGACGTACTAGCGACTGCCCGCGATTTCCCTCGCGTAGAAGCCCATACCAAAAGAAAGAAGTTATTCTTTTATGACTACCATTTGTTTAAAAAAACGATTTTAATTCACAGTTTAATTGTAGTAGTAGTAGTAGTAATATAGAATTAGTTAAATAAATTTCAAATTATACAGACAACAAAAAATGAGGTAAAACAAACATTTATAATAGCTGTACGGGTGAAAACAAAATCCCAACCGATGATACCAGCAGAGTCAGTCAAAGAGGCACCAGCAATAAACACCAAAGCCAAATATACAATATGACAGGCCGGCTGATAGTGCACCCCTGCCTTCTGAGCCGCTGGTCCCGGGTTCGATCCCCTGACAGGTCAAACATTTGTGTGCATGAACATGTCTGTTTGATCTGTGTCTGGGTGAGTATACGTATTTATGTATATCAGTCATCAGGTCACCATAGTACATGCTGCCTAGTTTGGGACCTGAAGACCTTTGTGTGGATGTTGTCCCATATTATTATAATATGGGGAAGAGAATCACATAATGTATCTATACATAGCGGAATAAATGCGGATCATAATAAAATCGTCTCTATCAGTCTCTTCGGCCAAGAAGGAAAGCCAAATGACCTACATAACTATCCATTACGTGTAACAAAGTAACATAACCTTAGTGATGTACTTGTACCATGTATACTATATAATCTACTCAGAAATAGATGCGTTATGTCTGTCGCAGACTCAGATAACTACGTCAATATTTTCGCTATTCTGAACAAAGGATTCGAGAATGAGTCTGCCGCAACAGATCCGATAACTGTTGGCAGTAATCATTTCTTGACCATCAAGTATATATAGCTTGATGGTATCCAGAGACAGCACGCTGACAAAACGTAGTGTGAACCACTATAGCATTAGTAGTCCCATCTATAGGTTGGATTCACGCCCAAGATTTAGCAAAGCATTTGAACAAAGTTTAATAATTGACCGAGTGAGCGAAGCGTCTCTGCTTTAACTGGCCAAATTGACTTTCATCTGTCTGTGTGATAGCTATAGGTTATTTGTAGTGGTTGGTGTTCCTGTACAGGTCGCATTTTTCAACCAATCTTGACCAAACATGGTATGCATGTTCTACTATTTAATATATTTTTTTGGCCACTACTGGTGGCTAATCAAGAGTTCCTGCCTATACGGTAAATTAGGCCATGCGTTTAGGTTTTGAATGGGGGAGTATTTTTCCTAAAAAGGGAGGGAACTTTGCTGCGGCGCTATTTACCGACAATATTTGGTACACACATCAGGTACCTTACTTGGTGGGAACTGGTGGTTAATGGTTAATAATAAGACTACGTGCTCGCGAGCTCTACTGTTCACAGAACTACTAGTATACAAATGGTTATCAAGTTCTAGCTTTTCTCTGTCGGAGGAGGTTCATATAATCCGAAATACAAGTTTCTATGATACTTAGTTCGGAGACACGTTCCTCCAGATGATAGGTGGCTGAATGGTGTGGGTTAAACGGAACCAATGTATGCTAGGATTAAAGTGTAATAATATACCTATTTAATTCCAATATTACCTAGTAACTAGCATGAATCTTGTAAAGTTTTATTACAAATAAATATTGTTTTTATGTTATTATCAATATGTGTAGGAACATCTAATTATTCAGATTTGATGCTTCATTAATATGCACACTATCACGCCAGGCCCGTTCCTTTCCGCATTGGTCCCCAATGTATGGTAGCCGCACACAAACCGTCAAGCTTTGTCGTTGAACCAGGGCAAACTATAAACTCGTAATTAGTAAGAAGAAAAAGAAAAAATGTTTACTGACTCCATTAAGTACGAACATGCAATGAGATTACATAGTTAATGTCAAAGTACATAACACTGTCTGCTCTTAAATTTTGATATTGTGCAACAAAGGAGTATGTAAAGTTTCTAGCAGGTACAATTGGCTACCACGTTGCGCTGGTTTTCAACCTATTCTTACATATGACATAACAATGAAACATTATATTATTTTTCTACCGACTTCCAAAAAGGAGGAAGTACTTAATTCGACTGTATTTTTATGTTTGTTACCTCATAACTTTCGACTGGGTGCACCGATTCTCAAAATTCTTTTTTGTTTGAAAGCAGGTGCTTCCCGTGTGGTCCCATTTAAATTTCATCAAATTCGGCCCAGTAGTTTTTGAGTTACACTCCTATAACTGAATAGAATGGAAGTCAGTATTAAATTTTTCAAATTGTTCTTGTTAAATATCAGTTTAGGCAGCGCGCTGTACGTTCAGCTGCATATTTAGACACTGCCATTCGCAAAACTAAATACCAGAATTAATTGCAATTATAAACAGTCAGCATTGTTTGGTATATATTTGCAAGTGCTAATAGCGACACTTGCCAAAGTATTTGTAACTGTTCTGTTTACTTGGCAGATACCAGCACAGCTTAATTGTCGGTTAAAGGCATATTTAACCTGGGAGTCAACTCTACTATTTCACAACGTTCAACAATCTATCCCGCAGCAACTGCAGTTCGACTCTTGTTATCGTTCAATAATCACCCACAAAGCTATTCTACTATATCTAACGTAACGTAATCGTTACTTTATAATAAATAAATATTAGAATATAATAGAATAGAACATAGATTAGACACTCATCATCTCAGCCATAGGACGTCCACTGCTAAACATATGCCTCCCCCAGAAATTTCTAAAAGGACCGGTTGGAAGCGGCCTGCATCCAACGTCGTCCTACTACCTATGTCAGGTCGTCAGTCCAACTTGTCGGTGGACGGCCTACGCTGCGCTTGCCGGTCCGTGGTCTCCATTCCAGAACCTTCCCGCCCCGTCGCCCATCTGTTCTGCGTGCTATGTGGCCTTTTTTTTTTTTGAGGGGGGGAAATGCTGTCCACTTCCCTTCCGCTACGGGGGTAGACGGAAGGGGGTATGTGGGGCTCAGACCCACTAAAACCCCCCCGTGAGCAGTCCTCCGCCAGATGGTGCGAGATTGGGTTGCGCTGGCATTCACAATCTCGCCCCAGCGGTAGGCCCGGATTGATCTTAACCGGGCCTCAGCGCCTGTGAAGGGGTGCCCTTGCTCACCAAGGGCACTCCTCAGACGTGTGGGGTCGTGCAAGCCGACGAAGAGTCCCCCGACTCTTCACCAGTGACCCCACTACGGAGGAGGGAGGAGGCGAGCAAACTGCCTCCTCCGTACCCCCGTTCGTCTGCGCCGGAGTGGGTCAGCTCGAACGTCATTCTCCCTAACCTGCTCCGCGGCCTCCTTCTGCGCTATCACTGCTTCGCAGAAGGTGGCCACCGCCTGCCACGATCTCTCGCTGCCGACCATCGAGTTAACCACGCTCGGCAGCGAGAGATCTCCGCCGATTATCGCTGAGAGTGTGTGGCGCTGCGGGCCCCATGCAGCACACATTTCCAGCGTATGGAGCGCCGTATCCTCCGGCGCCCCGCATTCGTGACAGGCTGGGGCATGTGGCCTGCCCACTGCCACTTCAACTGGCTTATCTTCTGGGCTATGTCGGTGATTTTAGTTCGTCTACGGATCTTCTCATTTCTGATTCGATCACGTAGAGATAGATAGAATAGATTAGACACTACTGTAAACAAATATGAGTTAGCATCACGTTCATGATCTACTGGGTTAACATAATAATAAAGTTTGGATCGATCTAGAAACGTAACTGCGGCTGGACTGTTTTTTAAATGCCAGAATGAGAAAACGTTTGTACGCTGAATTATTTCAGCTACGGTTCGATTGCAGCTGGAACATATTTAGTTAGTGGAATCAGCCCTCTGGGCTTTGAAAGGAACGGCAAATGTGCAGAGAACGAGACTAAAAGAAAAAAAACAAGTGGCAGCTAAGGCGCTGAACACGCAGATAAGACGTAAGACAAGGACAGGGCGCGGGCAGGACGCAGACGGGGCGCCATCGCGACATTTTTAAACATATAAAAATACGAGGCACGGACACACACTACACACGGGACTACTCTAAGGTCCGTAGATCGATGGAAGCCAACATATTTTTATACTGCACAGTTTTCTACTAAAGCTGGCTGATATTAAGACGACCTGGTAGTCTGGTGCGGTACCACAAGACCAGACTATACCACCACCATACCAGATTATGACCCATATTTCTCCCCTGGAAAGGTCCATGGTGGTATACTTAGTTATACTGCACACGGCATTATTTTGATGTCAATTTTGCTAATGTCTGCACGTACGCGCTGTATTCCTGCTAGCCAGTTCCAAAATCCAAACCATACCCTGTATTTTGGGTGTACGGTGCAATCGATTCATTCTACACATCACAACACGTTCTAAGCATACTCGTGGTCTTTGACTCAAGAATTCATTTATTCCATCTGGGGGCCTACTCCCACCTTTTACGAAACTATCATAAATCAGGAGCGTTTTGTAATAAGCTTAGAATAATCATACTTACTATCGTACTCCCACCGACACAAAACGGTCAACCAAATTTAATGGTAACGTTGCAATATGACTACTTAAAGATATGGGAGTACGAATCTTCAAAAAGTTGACATTGGAACAGTGAATATTAGTGTCTAAAGTCATGAAAAAGTATACGAATTGCGTGAAATAATCCTATATTTTAAGCTTGCCATATTGACGTGGTGGTACCATATTTAATGGTAAGGTTGAAACATGACTGCTTTAAGAGGTGGGAGTAGGGATGTTTTTTAATGCATCAAAGAGAATACTTCGGTTATACAGCCCGAAAATACACACAAAATAGGGAAACGAATAGTAACAAAAATTATAGAAAGAGAAACGTTGCAAGAAAGAGACAAAAATATCAATGATCATGACAATTCCGTGATAAAATTAAAAGTTGAATATCAAGAATCAAAAGTCATACAGTCAAAGGAACTAAAAACACCGGCCAAGTTGAGTCGGACTAGCGCACGAAGGGTCCCAGTATCTTATAAATCTCCCACATAACAGACATGATTTTTTTTGCCGTTTTTATAGATAATGGTACTGAACCCTTCGTGCATGAGTCCGACTCGCACTTGGCCGTTTTTATTAGTATTTGTTGTTACAGCGGCAACAGAAATACATCATCTGTGAAAATGTCAATTGTCTAACTATCACTGTTCATAAAATACATCCTAGGAACAGACGGACGGACGGCGGAGTCTTAGTAATAGGGTCCCGTGTTACCCTTTGCGTACGGAACCCTAAAAAGTGACATTAAACGCAAATGAAATGGAACGTTAAATATAGATATCGCTCTTTAATAAAAATAAGACAAGTATACCTATATAAGTGCAGTGATTACCAAATGTGGCAAGCGGAATTGACCTCTATATAGTTCAGAATAAGGTCAATGCATTGACTGAGGTTGAAGCTAATGTCAATGACATAAAAGGACATCTGGCTGCCTTAATTGATCGACGCGACGTCGATTTACTGCTGGGAACCGTTACACATTATGTTTGGTACTTTGGGCACGACTATAATGAAATGGATAAAAGTATATATAAGATAGATAGGATATGGTAAAATAGTTGTATCGCGACTATTATAAGCGAAGAAGCTAGAGACAATGATGAAACTATATCATTCTAACAATCAATCGAATTGCGAAGGAATACCTAAGTTTCTACGACATCAAATATATATAAATAGGTAATCTGGTCATGGTTGTCTGGAAGAGATCACTCTGAGCGATAAGACCGCCCATTGTGACACTTAATTTTAATTTTTTCATTTGTTTGTTGTACTTTATAAAGTGGGCTCCTGCAATAAAGAGTTTATATATCTAATCTGATTAATGATATACATACTCATTGTATACAAACCACACATTTACAAATACAGGTCAAACAGACATGTTCATGCACACAAGTGTTTGACCTCTCCGGGGATCCAACCCCGGACCAGAGCGGCTCGGAAGGCAGGATTTCACCAACGGCCAGTGGAACAATATTTTAATCAATAAGTTAATACTGCAAATTAAAATATACTATAAATATAAAGCTGCAGTGGGCACTTGGGCAAGGCAAATAGCACGCAGAACAGATGGCCGATGAGGCCGGAAGGTTCTGGAGTAGAGACCACGGACTGGCAAGCGCAGCGTAGGCCGTCTGACGACTGACGACCCGGTAAAAATGAACCTAAAGCTAGCAGGACGACGTTGGATGTAGGCCTCTTCCAACCGGTCATATTGGAAATTTGTGGGGGAGGCATATGTTCAGCAGTAGGCAACCTACGGCTGCGATGATGATGATAAGTATAAATTCTTTGCCGAATGTTCAAAAGTAACAGAAATATAAAAACTACTTCTTAAGTCGTTATCTGTACATTTACTAAATACTAAACATATCTAAATATTTATAATAACTGGAAAATGTAAACGAAAACTGGTTATGAAGTTATGTTAATTGTTGGTTTTTACAACATTGAGCGTATTACAAACGTGTTTCCAACTGTGAATACGGCTCGGTCATAATTATTTATGAATTTCATTCTCGACAAGCATTTAGAAAGGATATCTACACCAGCACGAAGTTTGACCACACTTGAAAAGCTTTATTAATAAGCATAGCTAAAGATAGTCTATACAAACTTATAGAACTTCCGTATTTACACAAATATAAAAAATAAACGAATCATTTAAAACCCCAACTACGAAAATCAGCCAATACATTAAAGCGCATAAATCGGCCCTTCTTTTAGGTTTTGCCGCAGTCGAGAATTCCATACATCTATTATAAAAAAATGCGACATTCGAGACAAAAGATCACGGGAATGCAAAGCAATTGTAACTAAATATTTACGCTCGCTCACACATGGCGACACAGAGAATCTGCTGAAAAATTGTCACCTAACATCTACTTGCACTTTTATAGAAACGCACACACACACTCCCCCGCACACACACCCACACATACACGCAAGACGCATTTTTATGGATCACAGCATCAACCATCGCACTTCACAGATTCTATTCGCCGCATTTGTAAATTTCTACACACTCAATCACACCTTACTCTCCGCAACATAAACATGATATTTAAGCGAAGTGATCGTGGGTCCTGCGAGTTCGCCTAGTGCAGGACTCTCAAGCACTCTGTTAACGTTTATAAGTAGTTCTTATATTTTTAAGATATTGGTTCTTTAAAATCTAGTTTATTTTATTAAGGTTAAACACTGTATTCTTTTGGTATTCTTTTGTATCTCTTGGTGTATTCTTTGGTAATAAAAAAATTATATTACGAGTATTAAAATTGGTTGAGCCGTAGAGTAGTTAGGAGCGGACAACGACTTACGTATAAGTAACTGTGTAGTAGTGTATTAAAATAAGATTTGGAAATGGTTGTAATCTGTTTTGGGTTGTGTCTACACTGTAGGAGGCATTTTCGATATTACACGCCCACAGTAGGGACTGTGTTGTCTGAGAACCATGGACCATAATCTACCACAAAGGTTTAGTGCAGGTTGGCGGATAGGTTCTGACCAGCAGGCCTAGACAAAATTCAAACAGGCGCGTTTCCGGACACGCTACAGACAAATATGTGTCTACGAATTTAGCGCGACGTCACGTGACTTTTCCACAGGTAATGTCAACGCCACACATTTTGGAGTTGTCGTTTGGCGTTAACGTTAACAGAAACATCTTTTGTCTAGGCCTGCTGCAGGCTTACACAGAGAAGTTCGTAGACGGGACCCGGAAACGTTCTGTCTATAGCATGTGTGGAAAAACGCCTGCTTGAATTTTGTTTATGCCTGCTGTTCTGGTCGGAATCTTCAATCCGCGATGACCTCTGACACGGCTCCGACAACTACTAGAACGGCTTAAGTGATCTTCGAAGCTCTCAGTAGAAAACACCACTAGCGGTCACCCATACAAGGTCCGCAGCATTTGTCGATTAGACGACCATGCACGGGATTGGAGGACGAGCCTTCAGGCTTGAGTTTTCTGTGAAAGTAATGTCGTGATGAAATCCACATGGTGGTAGAGCACTTCTGTTGTCTGCGTGGCTAGCTACCCTCAAGTTTGAAAATCTGTCGCTGCACACCTAACAGTGTGTTCCGGCAGCTGTCCTTGAGGATCAGTCGCTATTCTGGGTCTAGTGTGATACCAGCTGCGAACGCATCATCACTAATCATATGAGATAGTGGTCAAACACAAGCCTATCAACATAATTTAACGGTCAGATAGACTACGCCTTTTCAAACCTGCTTCTGGTACGTATTATTGCAGTTGTAACGAGCTGTTCTGCTTTGGTTTGTGATGCATAACATATTGTTTCGTCTCGGAGGCTCACGAGTGTTAGTATATATAATAAAATATAGCGTATGTAACTCAGGCCTAATATAGTTTTCTACTTATGAAAGAATTGCAAAGAATTTGACATCATCCAGCATGTTTCACCCGTGTGGTTATGGATGTATAGATGATGATGATGTTAATTATCCTATGTCCTTCCTCGAGGTATTAAATCTATCTCCTTGGCAAACATGACGATCCGTTCAGCCGTTAAGACGTGATATAGGTAACAAACAGACACACTCATACAGTTACAAACGTTTTTTCTAATATTAGAATGGATTGCAATGTCCGATTCTGACCAATTCATTGATTCAATTTGATTATCAATCAGTCAAGGTTCGCAAACGGGGATGACCTCATTGTAGATAAAAAAACTCACAAAGTAAATACTTCACACAAATTAGAAGGAATCGTTTACAAAGCGAGCACACGAAGGCACGAGTGAAGTAATCAATCCACACAATGTACAAAACGAACTCAATTATGCAAATGGGGCGAGGTTCGCGTACGCTGTTAACCCGGGCCCAATGGAAACGGACCCAAATTATGACAAGTGGAATGTTCCAGATTACAGTTCAAACGTTATAGACACGTTAACTCAGTAATATATGTACAAAATGAAGTGCGAACAGTGCACGGTACATAAATCATTTCTATAAGTTAGTAACGCTATAATATATGTTTATAGGTGATATGAATACACGTTTTATAAAGCGGCTTGAGACTTATGTTTTGTACTAGCTGACCCGCCAGCGGCTTAGCTCGCGTGGCCTCGCGGGATATGGTTAGTTACAGTTTTAAGTTTCCCACGGGAACTCTTTAATTTACCGGGATCAAAAGCCTTATATGTTGACCAGGGATATAAGCTACCACCATATAAAATTTCATTTAAATCGGTCCAGTCGTTTCGGAGATTAGCTCGTACAAACAGACAGACGAACAGACAAACAGAGAATCAAAAGAAAATAAAAAAAACCAAATTACCTAGTTCGATTTCACTCCTTACATCTTCCTGACTCGGTTTTTAGTTTATTTTTTAAATTTTATTGTACAGAAATAAGACCTCTACAGGTTTATTATATGTATATATATATAGCCGAAAAATGCTTGTAAACAGTATAACGTTTGCTGAAACTAAATAAGACAAAGTAATTATAAAACAATTATCATACTTAGCAACAACGCAGCTGCAGCTAATCAGATAACACTGTACTGATATACCACGTCGCGTACGCATTGTCACATCCCTTAGAAAATCTAATACCAATTCAACATTATTATTATTTATGGCGCTCACTTATCATAGATTAATTTTTGTAATTAATATATCAAGTAGTTTCTGCGGGCGACTGAAATATGTTTTTTGCGATCTGTCAGAATACATTCTTTTGTCAGTTATTCAACCGTGAAGCAGTAGTGTGCAAACATTACTGTGTTTCGTTGAAGAGCAATACCAGCGAAATTACATACCAAGAGATTTAACATCTTATATCTTAGGGTGATGAGCGCAGTACATTGCTACGCGGGGTTTTGAACTCTTGTAGTTTAAAATTCTGAATATCACTGAACTACTATGGGCAAGCGTGACGCTTAACATCAGGCCAACGACTTGCACGTCTCGTCACCGATTGACACAATAAAATCCATTTATTGGGTATAAAATTCAAAATTCAAAAATTATTTATTCAGTTTAGGCATCATAGACACTCTTATGAACGTCAAAATTTTTAAATGATTCTACCGCTGTCTTCGGAAAAGAACCACCGCCGAGAAGAAGCAGCAAGAAACTCGTGGGCCATTATTTTTTCAAGTCTTTGTACATTGAGGTTACATATGAGTAGTATTAAAATAACAAATTCATTCAATAGTTGGCTACTAGGCAGAAGTGGAAAGCTTCCAGGCATCTTTGTCTTCTAAGTAGTGACTCAATTTATAATAGGCTTTTTTCATTAGTATATTTTTGACACGTAACTTGAATTTCCCTTCAGTGAGCTCAGTAATGTCTTTCGGGATTTTATTATAGAAACGTACACAATTGCCTAAGAAGGACTTATTTTTAGTTTTCGTGAGTCTAAATTTAGATACAGCTATCCTATCCTTATTTCTAGTATTAATATTATGCATATCACTATTTATTCTAAACTTCTTTATATTTTTACGAACGTACATTATATTTTCTAGGATATACAAAGATGGAAGAGTTAATATGTTAATTTCTTTGATAACAAGGAGGCTGTGTGTTGATCCTGAGTATGATCTATGTCTATTCCAAATTTTACATAAATTCGTTCAGGTGTGTCAGAGTGACGAAGTAATAAACTCTCGCGCCACACAAACTCACTCGCACTACACACAAAAGTTAAAAGTATTTTATAAATTTGAAGACTCGACTTCCATTCTACTACTTTGGTAAAAATCAGTTATTTGAGTGTAACTCAAAAACAACTGGGCCGAATTTAAAAAAGATATATATGGGACCACACGGGAAGCACCAGTTTTCAAACAAAAAATAATTTTAAAAATAGGTACACCTAGTCCAGAGATATGAGGTAACAAAAATAAAAAAAATACAGTCGAATTGAGTACCTCCTCCTTTTTGAAAGTCGGTAGAAAATATAAACCTACAATTACTAATAAAATGTGAGTATATCCAACATGTTTACTATCGACATATTTTATTTTTCATATGCGCAAAAAATAATAATCAGAGCGCGCTGTTCTTAAATGGATCTAAAACAAAGCTTGTTGCGCATTTTAGGAAAAGTAGAACAAGATTATCTGACAAGGTGGAATAAACCAGTGAAACCAACCAAACAACACATCTTCCTGGTGTTAAACTGTTTATTATTATATTATACATAATTTAATACTATTTCTACACCACCATCCCTTTTTCTGCCTGTTATTCCTCTCACTTGAAAGGTTGTCTGAAAGAGTCGCTTTGACCGATAAGACCGTCTAATGTTACACTGTTATAAGCTGTATAAAATGTATTATTTGAAGGTGTTCAATAAAGATTATTATGTATATTATTTTCTACCGACTTCCAAAAAGGAGGAGGTACTCAATCGACTGTTTTTTTTTGTGTTTGTTACGTCATAACTTTCGATGGGGTAAACCGATTCTCAAAATTCTTTTATTTGTTTGAAAGCTGGTGCTTACAGTGTGCTTACAAATTTCATCAAATTCGGTCCAGTACTTTTTGAGTTACAATATATTAACTGAAGAATAGAATGGAAGTCGGTATTAAAATTTTCAAATTGTACTTGTGTTCTAACATGAGGTATGATACACCTTTCCGAAAATCCTTTACTGTCTGAGTCGAGCCCTATATGAAGTAACTAATTAAAAAAAACTAAACAAAGGAACATGCTATATAACATATATTATAGTGGTCAATATCCATGTCACATAACAAATATTATTAGTGAAGAGAGCCCAAACCGGAGTACCCATTTTTATAAAAAGACGTCTAAACTGTGATCCCTCACATGTCCTCTTAAAATATGTGTATTAATATCATTATACATACTTATTTAACAAAACTAAAATACCTTGGTATTAATGTTAAAATATTATCATAATATATTTATAGCTTCGTACCACGTGCATACAAAAGTTACGAGAAATATTACTTTCAAGTCAGCTGCTTGCAAAAAAATACTGACGTAACAGAACACAATCGAACGGAAAAAAATCAAAAGAATCACAACAAAAGATCCACGAATTCAACGAGATCTCAATCAAGAGCGACAAATTGAACATGCGCCGAAATGTGACTCTTTGTGTGCCTGTACTTCGGACGGATAAATAAATCTCGTAGACATAAAGGGGCATTTTTTGCGATCAAGCATCGAAACGGAGCATTCACGAACTTATATTGGCAAACCGAAATGAGATCACCGCACGTTTAAAATGGAGTACGTGGAGGTAAATATTTTTTTATGGCATCAAGAGTATTGCATAGCAAGTACTATCCGTACTAAAAGAGAAATCTCTTTTCTACCTCTTAACATTGTCCGATTTCAGTGATTTTTTTTCATGGAATCATCACATTGTTTACTATGCCCGTACGTTTTGATTTTTTCAGTATTTCAAAGTACTATAAATTTCCTTTTTTAGAACTTAAAAAAACTGAAAAAATCAAAACGTACGGGCATAGTAAACAATGTCATGATTCCTTGAAATAAAAATCACTGAAATCGGACAATGTTAAGAGGTAGAAAAGAGTTTTCTCTTTTGGTATGGAAAGTACTAGCTATGCAATCCTCTTAAGTGACAATATGGGCAAGTCGTGCGCCCGACTTTAGGCAGTTGGTTTGCCCATAGCAGTTGCAGTTACACCCAATGTTCAGCAAGGCTATTATGTATCTCAGTTGCAATCAAATGTTGATTGAAATCTTTAAACATGGCGGATTCATGTTTTCACTTTTGTCAGCTCCAGTCATCAACTTACTTCCATTTTTGTTTACTGGAGTTGTCAAAACTGACAGAACCGCCATTTTAACCACCGCGATTTCAATCAAATTTTATTCCAACTAAGATACATAATATACTAATATAACTATAATTTTAATAACTCTAAATTTTAAATTTTAAGAACTATAGTTTTACTTGGCAATGTACTACGCTAGTCACTCGGAGACGTTGGTTTGTGAGTCTCTATCACAAGTAATTTCACCTGCTAGAGTGTCCTTTACACACAGTAATGCATACGCACATAACTAGGGATGCATCCGATACCGATATTATTACGGTCGATATAACGATACTTTTAAAACGTCTGCCGATATATCAGCTTATCGACATCGGCCATGTTATTACTGTAGAAACAACAATATACTTTTAAAAATTCGCGCTTCCGAAAGTAATGTAAACGCGCGTTTTCTCGGTACCTTCGTTGCAAAACGAGATACGAACTAACTATGCTTGGGGACTTGCGAAATTGCCTTCCTATATCACATCTCAACCTATCTATAGTGTTTTATATTAATTTAAGTAACAAACCTAACTTGAGTTTTAATTATTATATACTTCATTTTTAATTTATTTAATCGTATGGCATTCTTACAATCGTTCACAATAAATTAAAATTAAAATTATAAAGTTATTCTATCATTTTTAATTCAATAATCGCAATCAGTATCGGTGTCGCCGATATGTTTATATAAGTATCGGTATCGTATCGATGCATCCCTAGTACTACCTCTCCGGCACAAGGGGGCTACCACCTCGTAGGTCGGGTTTCCTCGTCTCTTACGATTCACATCCCAACCGGGGAGGGAATGTTCTACTCGATCTAATATTAATATCCGACTACGGCGAGGTAGACAAACGCAGTTCTTTGTAATGCAAATTTTCAACTTATAGTTGACTAGCTGCTCTCCGCGGTTTCACCCGCGCGGTGATGAATGATCATGATGATAAATATTATATAGCCTATGTTACTCAGGGTGAATGTAGCTTTCCAATGAAAGAATTTTTGAAATCGGTCACATACTTTTTGAGCCAATTCGTTACAAACATACATACAAATCTTTCCTCTTTATAATTATTATAGTATAAAAATGTACCTAGTAAGCATTCGCTACATAAAGCGAGACTCATGACCGTAAACGTGCTTGACTGATAAGAAACAAAGATTGAGCCAATGAGAGAGGAAAGAATGGAACAAAAATTTGATCAAACGCTAGTTTCTAAGATAAGACAATAGGTGTTTTATTATTTCTGCAATCGGATCATCGCATGTATCATATAATTGTTATTGACGTTGCGAAGAGAAGACCTTGCGAGATCCGAGCGGAATGACAACATGCGCGAATCAGTAGAGGTATTTCATGGTAGCTTATAAACGGATAATGGAATCTTTATTAGTTATCTTTATTAGTTAATGAAATGTTAGTGTATGTTATTTAACTCCAGACTTTTAATAACCAAATAAAATATATAAGCTAAAATATCTAAATCTATGTATTATAACCACAGCGTGGGAATCGCAAGGATTTTTTAGGGTCAAACATATACTATATATACCATATAGTATATCTATAAATTACGAGTACAACTACCGCTGATTGGCTGCTAGTGCCGCTGCACTATCAATAGTTCATAAAAGACAAGTACAATTTAAAAAAAAATACCGACTTCAATTCTATTCAGTTATTGGAGTGTAACTCAAAAACTACTGGACCGAATTTGATGAAATTTAAATGAGCAAAACACGGGAAGCACTAGCTTTCAAACAAAAAAGTATTATATAATTTTGAGAATCGGTTCACCCTATCGAAAGTCAAAAGGTAACAAAAAAACGAATTGAGTACCTCCTCCTTTTTGGAAGTCGGTAGAAAAAAGTAGGTATATAACCTACTAAAAGTTCGATTGAATATAATGTGTTCATATCAATGGCATAGAAAAAAAACATAAACTGTCAAGTTTTATGTTTACTATGGTGTTTTCATAATGAATAGTCTGAATAAGTACTAAAATAGTTGATAGACATTATCGGTTTAAATCTATTTATTGCACGAACAATATTTATTTTAATACAAAAGAAGCCTAATTATAAGACTACTAGCGTCCTGCTCTTTCAACCGCATTATGATGGATGATGATGATGAAAAGTATCCTATGTGTTAATCCAGCGCCACATCTACCTCCATATCAAATTTCATCAAAATTGGCCCAGGTGCTTGAGCGTGAAAGAGTAACAAACATCCATCCATCCATCCAAACTTTTACATTTATAATATTAGTGGGATTATATAATCTGCCAGTGAAAGCCCCTTAAATATCGATCCAACCGATGCAGAGATTAACCGCAACCAAACAGGCAGACAAAAAGACGAAAAATGTATAAATTGTTCTTTTCTTCTAAGTATCTAGACTTATACCTATATAATATACTTTCATATGTGCTTCGTTTAAGCTGAATTTAGACATTACTAACAGACACTTTAATTTTATTTATTTGTATAAAAGATAGACGAATATTAACATAACTTTCGTCGTAAAAATGTACATTACTACAACGAAAGACAGATTTAAGGCGCGGTCGTATCTTGATAATAGTAAAAAGCAGAATCTTTAAACATCTAGTGTAACGAAACAGATACATCATAATCTATGAAAAAAATACTTAGGTTAGGAAAGAAAAAGGCAAAGAGTAATAACCGAACAGAATTCATAAATATTACTCGCTCTCTGCAGAAAAAAATCCTAAACAGGTCCATAATAATAAACTTTCACGTCCTAACTCTCAGAATTTTCAGCGGTAACACTATATTTTTTTGAAGTAATACATAGCCAACATATAGTACTAAATTAGTAACCAGCATTTTTTTTCAATTGTGTTAGTATATATCGAAATATATTAAGAAAACGTACAAAATTAATGCATTTTCGCATTACATCGTCCAATATAACAAGCGATTTTCAACCTTACGTAAAGCATCGTAAATAATTTTAAAATTGGGGTTGGACCACGTCTTAACAACTATGATCTACGAACTCTTATATCACATATCATCATCATCATCTCAGTCGTAGGACGTTCGTCGGATCGGTCGGAGTCGGATCATCACATGGCTGAGCCATTAAAATAAAAAATATGAAAGATTAAATTATGTAGAGGGGCTGTATCTTAATAACACAAGTTCAGCGGCTGATATAGAGACCATCTTCATCCTGACAGAAACGTGTTATTCGAGCTATATACGAAATGGGTCCCCGTGAATCTTTGAGAGATTTATTCAAAGAAATCAATATATTAACGTTGCCTTCCTTATATGTATTTGAAAATATAATGTATGTTCGTAAAAAAATACATAAATATAAGTTAAATAGTGATCACCACACTTTTAATACTAGAAATACAAATAGTATAGCTGTACCTAGTTTTAGACTGTAAAAAAGCTTATTATAAAGTTCGACATTATATAGAAGATAATGATGCTCTGAATACTCCACTTCTGTCAAGCTGTCACTCTGCCACCCATAAAATGTAATATTTGTAGTACCTAAGTAGAAACATTGTAAACTTGTATATAAAAAGAATGTCCCCGAGTTTCTTGCCGCTTCTTCTCGGTAGGCTCTATATATTTTATTTTGGAACGCGGCGGTAGAGTCTTTAAAGTACATTGTAATAATAAATTGATGTTCATAAGTGCGTCTTTGATGCCTAAATTGAATAAATGATTTTGGCGTTGACTTTGACACGTTTAATTGCACTTTAACCAAATATTTTTCCATAACTATAAAACGTGCCTTAGGAATATAAGATATACATCACTTTATGACCCTATGCAACTAAAAGATATACATCACTTTATGAACTTATGCAACTAAACATTGACACCCGCCTTGAAATAGGAAAGTAGTTTTTAAGTCAATCTGTCTTAACCAAACCAACAACAATCGTAAAAAATATTGATTCGTAAATCAACGATGTCGGGGTTGTTGAATGTTTGTTTGTTTCTTGCGAATGGAATTCAAAACTTATTTTTTTCTTCAAGACTTGGCGACAAGGTCTGGCTCGGCTAATGAACTTTTAAAAGCGAATGGGGAAATATGCAAAAAAGCCACATGAAGTTACATTGGAATTTTTATTTATCACAATAACTTGTTTTATTCATTGCTTTTTAGACCTCGTTTAGTGGAATCATATTTTTAGATGGCCTTTGATGATGCTTTTTTAAATTTCGACCACTTTATAGTTCTTTTTATTAACAAAAAAACATACACCCAGACAATGTTTTGGTTTGTTCCCTTCAGCTAATTATTTTTTAGATAATTGAAATTTTGAGCAGGTATCTTATATTATGTTTTAGTTCGCGATCAGTGTAATAAAAGTATTGAATGATACTTAAAATCCTTCTTTTAATATCAATCCGGTGTGCCTACTTTTGAGTTCTCGTTTAGTCTACACTTATATATTATAAAGAAGAAAGATTTGTTTGTTTGAATTGAATAGGCTCCGAAAATACTGGACCGATTAAAATATTTCTTTCACCATTAGAATCCTACAGTATCTGTGATGAACATAGGCATATAATATTTTCAAAAAAGTTAGGAATCCGTACAAAAACTTCGATAATGTAAACCCAAGGTGTGAAAACAATACCAAAAAAATTCTTATATTGCATATGATGCGGAAACTACTGATAAGTTTATATAAGAGCAGTGATTTATGACAGCTTAAGAAGACATCAATATCTACATAAAGGTCCGCGATACCATAATACCGCGATAATTCACAATAAATATTTTCAACTAAGTTTTTCATGGTGAAATAAGCAATAGTAACGCCGGTAACGTACGGGCAATCGGTTAAAATAAGTTATATGCTGTGTTAGATTATATCAGAGACTTATCATAAAGAAAAATCAAATAGTAAATCAGGAACAGCTTCTATTATGATACTTGTCCAATGTTATTATAATATTTGACGTTCGTTTTCTCAAACTCTATCGAAAATCAGCAACATTCTGATATCTACATAGAAATGTCGGAAATACTGTATCCTACAAAAACACGTAGCTACAGTATAACTCGCATAGAGGTGACATGTACGTTGTGTCAAATGGGTTTGACCTTTAGCAGATACTTCATGCAATATGATACAATTTTATTTTATGGCTGTGACCTTTCTTTTATTAGGGGTTTATTTGTGTCAGAATGGTGCAATTTTTTTTATACTGTTACTATATAATTTTGCCGAGATTGTAGGTAGAGAGATATATCCACGTTTATAGGACCCTTCGGTTATGAGGCTTATAACCCTGGAAGCAGATCTAGATTTTTATTTGCAGATAACGCTAAATCTGTCATGAGCCGGCGTGACACCATCAGAGGCCGTAGCACTAACAATTTGCGAAAAAGTTTTCGCATCGCGTCGACGCGTCACGCTTCGGAGTACAAACTATGAGTTATCTGTGTCACAGTTGCCCTAGACAAATGACAGTTTGTACTGTTTCACGTGAATGTTACGTTACGTTACACGTCATGTCGCTTACACAAAGTATTACAAATATGTGCATGGTTTCAGTCAACAATAAAACAGCATAAGTACGCAAACATATTATTATACTGCCAGGAAATGGTAAAATGCCAAACTACCTACTTGTATTGATCGCTTGATCACCGTCCGTTTACGTTGTCCAACTTGTTAAATTATGCAGCGTACATGAGTACACATTTTGGTTTAAGTGGGGCAGTTGACGCTTTTTAATTTTTATGACATTCTCTTAGGACATGAGAAGGTAATATTTCAAGGACAACGTAAGCTGTAATATCATGCTGATAAGGTATTTGTAGATATTGATTTTAGGACACTTTTCAATTTCTTATGGGGATGTCTATAATCTATCTATCCACAGATTTCCTTACTACGGATAGAAATTTGACATAACGTCTATACAAATAGTGTCAAATAACTATCTCTAGTTCGGGAAACCGACGATCCATAGGATATTTGCACTGTTCGTTAATCGATTAAAGACTTCAAATATGCTAAAATTATATGTATTTGATTGCTACGGCTCAGATTTATCTGTAAGCTTATTGACATTATTGTGGACATGGTAATTACTTTGACATTATTGAAATGTTATTTTAATTGAATATGAAATGACAATCCTACTAATATTATAAATGTGAAAGTTTAGATGGATGGATGGATGGATGCATGGATGTTTGTTGCTCTTTCACGCTCAAACAGCAGGGCCTATATTGATGAAAGTTGGTATGGAGGTAGATGAGGCTTTGGATTGACACATAGGATACTTATCATCATCATCATCATCATCCAACACCACGCGGGTGAAACCGCAGATTGCAACTAGTAATTTGTATATGTTAGTTATGTATACAAGTGTTTTTTTCTTGCTATTGTCAATAATATTGTAATGTTTATTGAATTAATATTTGTACGCCTATTCAGGTAGAATTTTGATGGAACCTTAGCATTAAGAACTTATCTACTAGTTTTTATACTTACCAAAAATTCTTACAAATACATTATTTTAATTTGAAAAATGTATCTACATACTGGAATTTTTTACTTTAGCATAGTTTTAAGACTGATGTGTTTGTCGGATGTTGGAGAAGTTTTCTAACAGAATGTTTAAAATATTGTGAGACAACATTTACAAGGAATACCTAAGAAATTTTGAGCCTTATAACCTATATAGCTACAGTAAAACAGTACACAACTCAAAATTGCCTGAGTTAAATCAAAGGCGTCTATAAAATAATAGTAGTTATTTATAGTCTATAAAGTTTATCTATAAATAGCTTCTATCTCATAGAGAATCGCATTAAAAAGTCAAATCAATAGTTTATACTTGAATACGAGCCACACGTAATGCTGATCACGCAACCATCGTGCGATTATGAGCAATGGTTATCGAGTTTCCGTTTGTGCCATCAACCGTGGATGTTTGCATCAGAACGATAAACAATCGAGTGGGAATCTCGGGCGTTCCGCGGGGAGATGTTTTGGAGCCGCTATTGTTCCTATTATATACAACAAGAGACGGATGGATGAGATGAATATCATCTATAATTAAGTTTTGATGAGGTTGGTAACTTTCACAATAAAAAAAACAAGTAGAATTATATTTTATGTATACACATATGTTTACGTAATTATACATAAAAAAACTACAGAAAAACACAGATATACTGTGTATATTTGAAAAATGTTACTCATCAAAATCAAACGTTAAGATAATATCAAACCTCAATTTGAAACGACTATTATTTACCGTCACGCAATTCATCGTGGCTTCAATATTGTACTCGTAGGCACTTAAACAACATTATAAACATTAAAATTTGATTGAATTAGAAGGACAAAGAATGAGCATAATAGTCGAGCGAAGTTAAAACGATTGAACTTTTGCTCAAGCGAGAGGCCTTAAACGGAAAAATAATCGCTGGAAATCGTTAAAATCATATTCAACCTTTACCCGTACTACTGAAGGTCTACATCTTTACGAGCAGCTGCCTTGTTTCGCTGGATCAGCAATTATAATTCTAAAGATTCACATAAAGAACAAGATTCCGTTTCACGAAAGATGTCCCTCAGCTGTAGCGCTAGTTGTCTATGCAAAAAATCTGTAAAGCCTACTTTTTGTATGTGGCTTAGTTCCACTGAAAACTTTGGATCATCTATGGTGATTTCGTGAGGCATACTGTAATTCATATATAATAACATATCAGTGTGAACTAACCTTGAGCATCCATCGTGATCCTGTCACTTCTGAAGGTCGACAGCTCCGTAACCAGCCGTCTCGCTTCATTGGCTTCCGTCAACAGGCACACTTGGTCCAACTGGATGTCTTCTATTAAGATCCCCCTGTTTGATGCCGATTCGTATACGAATCCCAAATGTGGACTGAAACAAAAAATCTAACTTTTCATCGTGCCTCTTTCATGACCACGAAATTGTGGTCACAAAGGAATAATACAAGGTCATTGTGAGACGTTCTCAGCACAAATCACGCGCCGTATCCATGGCGTCCGCCTGTACCTTTTCATAGTTCGCGTAAACATTGAATTCGACAATCTAAAATAATGTAAATGTGACGACGCGAGTTTATCTTATTCTTTGTTCTAAAATTCCTTGGTTCACACATTTATAGTCACTCGTATTTATTTTTATGGGAACGTGGACGTGGAAAAAGCTGCGTGCGGAAAGTTAAGTTCTAATACAATATTCATAATGACATAAATAATGACATGCTCTCAATCAATGAGTGTCAAAATATTGACACTCATTGATTAATTTCATTCACTATAAAAACTTAGTCTAATTTAATACGAAATTTGGCACAGAGACTGCATGAATCTTTCAGAAGAACGTAGAAAAGTGTTCATTGTTTAACCCCCAATCTTTTTTATTATGTTAACATGTAGTAGGGTCAGTATCCTATTTTTGAACTAAGTTTAACTTTGCACTGTAGAAATAATTATTACACATCCTTGGACGGGATTCGAACCCGCGTCTTTCGATAATAAGTTTTATTATTAGGACGACTTCCACAAACATCTACTGCGAATTCCAAACTAAAAGCCAACTTTTGTTTTTTTAAATACCTAATCTGATTGAACGAAATGGTAGATAGCAACATATAGATAAACCCCGCGTTATGAGTGATACCTCCCGTGAACTTTTGAGAATATACCGACCCAAAAGTACCTATACATTATTATATATATATAGAAAATGTATAATAGCATTATGAAGAGATGCCCAGGGGTAATGAGGTTCGATCGCCAATCCAACGGCCACGAGATCGATCCCTATCTCGGGTTTGAGCTGTCGGTGAAAGTAAACATCGTGATGGAACCCGCAGCATGGTAGTGCACTTTCTGCTAGCTACTACCCTCAAGGTTAAAAACTTTTCGATAGGCACCTAACGGTGTGTTCCGGCAGCTGTATTTGAGAGCCAGTAATAGCTATTCTAGATCTCGTGTGATACCACTTTCGACCGCATCATCACTGACCATCGAGTGAGATATTAGGTCACTAGATAGGTAGGGTAGTAGGTAAAACACTGGTCTATTAAAACCATTCCATACTTTCCGTAAAGTGAATAATAACGTAATACAAGTCGGAGTCTTGATAATGAACAAATGTAACAATTACAAAAACACGCAAATATACGCGCAATCCTAATTACATACTATAGTAAGTACCTAATTAAATAGTTTTCTACGCACAATACATAAACATATGATTAGGGTTGCCATACGACTCGTATATACGGGACTGGTCACGTCTTTGACCATCGTGTCCCGTACGAATTGCTACATGTACCGAATTTGTCCCGTATTTCGATAAATTCCATAATCTCAGTTTTAAAAAGACATAGCAAAAGTAATATCAAAGCTTAAATTTGACTGGGCCAAAAAATAAAGATGTCGTTTATGGGCAAGAGTGACGCTTAACTACAGGCGAGCGACTTACTCGTTAAGTTACCTAA
This sequence comes from Selenia dentaria, assembly GCA_917880725.1. Lineage (NCBI taxonomy): Eukaryota > Metazoa > Arthropoda > Insecta > Lepidoptera > Geometridae > Selenia > Selenia dentaria. The sequence continues at coordinate 5,615,293 of OU862882.1, read as the reverse complement.
ACATTTTTAAATTTCAGAAATTAAAATCTTTTTACGTGATAACGCCTTATAAATCGGTGAACGCCGGCTGCACGCACGGAAAAGTATGGCACATTAGGTTGTTATATCTCATGTACCTGTGATTTCACCGGCAACCATACCATTCAAACCAGAACACAGTATTGCAAACATTACTGCTCCACGGTAGAAAAAGGTTTAGTGGCAGTACTATACTACCCCGGACGAACTCAGTTTGATTTGTAAATTTTCTCTAGTAGTTAGATAAACGTGTACAATGTTAAGTTGTACCAATAGGTAATACTCGTAAAGCCCAATAGGCCTATTTGGTTGTTGTTCTATTAACCTTTTTTATTGCCAAAAGTAGGCAGACAAGCAGGCGGCCCACGTGATGGAAAGTGGTCACCAATGATGTTAATATAAACTGAGGTAGATTCGCCTTACTGCGCTCGGCTTGGCGACATCAACACAAGCTAGTTGTCTTGAGTCAACTTAGTTCCTGCCTGTCTGGCAAAGTCGCAGCACGTGTACTACATTTAGGAAAAAATACCTTCTTATGTGTTAGAAACTGCAGAACATATACTGGAACAAGAATGATGTATCTTTTCATTAGTAATTATTGTTTTTCTATGTTATTTATGAAAAACGGAAAATCAAAAATTGTATTTTAATTTCAAATATATCCTGCGACGTTGCCGCTTCGCCACCCACGAGAACGAGACAAGTAGCGAGCGACAGAGAGAACGAGTCTGTCATTGGCGGTCAAATGGTCGGTCAAAGGCGAACGTTGTTAATAATATATTGATCCCTTTCTGACAACTAGGATCTATATATCTTCGTGCTCTTTTAATCTTGTCAATGTAGTTAATGTCGTTGTGCGAGTTGTGTACTTTAGCTATAGGTAGGTATAGCATAAAACTTCATATTCAAGGAGTAAAACGCCTCTATTAGTCAATCTCATTGGTGGTCACCGTCACCTATAGACGTTTGATACACCAAGGGCGTTGTTAACGCGCTGCCGACTTCTAAGGACTTTAAAGACTGTCTTTTTATTACCTTTTACCTAGAATAACACATAGGCTAATTTATCCCGGTAAAGTACTTGTGGATGGTCATATTCCGCATGTAAAAGCCGTGGAACGCAGGTAGTTAATAATAAAATTAGCGACTCGAACTAACACAGTGACTCACAGAATATACTGTTACATGCTACTATTTTGATAAGAGCTATTAATCAGTACAACTATGATATCACAACTAATGTTTATGTTACGGCGGGGAGTGCCAAGTGACAAAGTTCACTTTTGTTTAGATTCGTTTTTACCCGAGCGCCGGACGAGGTATTTTCATACATTATATATAGGGTGTATTTATTTATGTAAATATATATTATTTACAAAAGGTGAAGTAACAATGAAAGGTGTGCATAATTAATATGTCAGGATTCATATGGCAAAGTAACAAAATTTAAATCGCGTTTTTTTTATATGTTTTCATACATAGTTGAAATAATATTATCCGATTGTTTTTTAATTAGACATGCCTATTCTTGGAGCTCGGTGCAGTCAATGCGCTTTCCAATCCCCACGCCACCTATTCATTTACCTCCGTCCTCCTAACCTACATGCACCCTCTCCCCGCGCCGCACCCCAGCACAAGAATATTGTTTTCAGAGACAGTGGTGATTACTGATTAGTATATAAATATGCAAGATTCAGAGGATCATCCTACAGCCTGAACTGGTTTATGGATTTATAAACGGTTTGATGTTTTTTTTATATGGAGTATCATTGAACTTATCTTTGCCATGCGACATACAGTATGTAATATGCAATAATTTAAATATGGCAGCAGTTAGCCATCTATGAAACAAAATTAGATCAAATCCCATTACTTCTCAGGGCTTCAAAATATATGAAAAAGACCAAAAATGTAAGTAGGAACTTACTAAAAAAACTTCAGAATTTAAATATTCATACGAGTGAACGGCAGCGTTCCGGACACTTCGCGATGTCTTGTCGACAAAAATATCTCCGTGCCTCAAGACAAGAGTCTTCGACCAATGTGTTACCAGTGATGACATATGGCAATGAAACGTGGTCTCTTACTATGGGCCTCATAAGCAAGCTCAAAGTAGCACAACGAGCTATGAAGAGGGCTATGCTCGGGGTTTCTGTACGTGATCGAATCAGATATATAGATCAGATATCCGTAGAAGAACGAAAGTTACCGACATAGACCAGAAGATTGTGAAGTGGCAGCGGGCAGGGCACATATTACGCAGAACAGATGGCCGATGGGGATGGAAGGTTCTGAAGTGGAGACCACAAGCAAGCGAGACACGCAGACGCACCTGATACAGGTAGCAGGACGACGTTGGATGCAGGCTGTTTCCAACCGGTTCTTTTGGAAAATTATGGGGGAGGCCTATGTTCAGCAGTGGACGTCCTACGGCTGAGATGATGATGACAAGTGTCTAGTCGTTCATCTCAGTAAAGTAGAGTTACGCCTTCTCATACCGTTACAGACTCTAACATTTTTAATTTTCACCCGTGTCGTTACTCGCACTCATCACCACGTTCAGTCTCATTTATCAACAATTTTAATTTGTGTTGTTTACAGTTGGGTTATTTGTTTTTATATAATAATTACATGTTAATAATTACATACAATCAATAAACAATGATTGTTTATAATTAAAATTTGTTATACATCTTTGACCTTGAACAAACTGTTTTGTTAGCAATCTAATTGTTATGATTGACACACTTGCATTCTTTTGCTTTGTATTACTTACTATTTTTATAAGTTTTTGGGAGCCCAGTCACCCAATTCTGTAAAAAATTAAATCTACGGCTTACTTGTTCCAGGTAATGAATAGTAGTAACACCCAACACGGAGTTATGAAACCAACCGTTCATCATATATTACCGATAGTTCGGGTAATGAAAATGTTATAAAAGTCTTGGAATTTACTTCCTTTACAAGGCTGACTAGACGACTGATATTGTTCGTTTACTTGGTATAGTATTGTTAACGATTTAATCAGCTGGGAGTGGCATGAGTTATTAATGACAGACCTTGCTTTAACACAGCCGAAGCTTTAACGATGGAGTTTTAATAATTAATATTAAGCTATGCTACTAAGCTAACTAAGCTATAATTAAGATGATGCGTAAATGTAGAGTTATGCTTTTAATTTTACACTCAGTTTGGCATAATTGTACATTTTGTCATCTACCAGGAATACCAGGATGTCATATCTAATGGGTTTTTAAAGATTTTAGAAATTATCTATTTATATATAACATCATTGTTATACTAGAGGAAAAATCTCTTAACCGAGTTACATTATCTCATTTATTATTTAACACTCGAAAGAAAGATCAACTGATACATGAACAAACTGTGTTAAAGCTCAAGGCTATTACGTATCTCAGTTGCAATCAAAAGTTGATTGAAATCTATAAAAGTTACGGGTCCAGTCAGCAACTTACTAACATTTTTGCTTACTGCAGTTGTCAAAACTGACATTGAGGCGCCATTTTTCAAAATTTCAATCAACATTTGACTGTAACTGAGGTACATAATTGCTCTGCTTAACTCAGATAGAGTTCAACAATTCTGACGGAGTATTTGATTTTATCCCACAACGTATCGTATCGTCCTTGTCATCGATATATCGGTGCTCGGCTTTGACTTTTTCATGTAGCTAATCTTATCTGAGAGGAAATTTTAGTGACCACGAGTGATAGAAAAGCTGAGAGTCATTTGGCTTGGTATGGGCATGTTTTACGAGGAGAGTTATGAATATGAAGTGCTCTTGATGGATGGTGGGGAGTGAAAGTATGAATTTTGTCATGACGAAGGGAATGGTGCGGTAACGGACCAGACCGCATGAAGCATCATCGACGGTTGTTCATATAACATCTCAAACAACACTGGAGCAGTTGTGCCAGAGACCCAAGGCCATACTCCGCTATGTGAAGGAGTTAGGCTGGCTTGAGTAAATGCTGGCAGGGGGGATTGCACAAAACACCCCAAGCGGGACGTCAGTGCAGGCCTCATCGCCCCCAAAGCGAAGAATAAGAAAGATAGAAAAGCTGCGAGTCGTTTGGCTTGGTGTGGGTACGTTAAGAGAAGAGTGTAGAATATGACGCGCTCTTGATGGATTGTGGGGACTGAAGGTAAAAGAACAGATGCATACATTTTGTAAGGGACGATGTGAATGGTGCGGTAACGGCACGACATAGAAGATTGGATGACAAGCATAGACTCCGCCGACCCCTACACTAATTCACTAATACACCAGGGCAAGAAGATAATGATTTGATCACGTTTTAACTTTATAATGCGTTTAAAGAGGTAAGAGTCTGTGTGTTATGGAGTGTTATCTGTAAAACTACGATGCCACTCGTAGATAGTGCACGATTCTCTGAAGATAAAGGACTATTAGATACTAGTCGCACACTCGCAGTCGGCAGCTCGCGTCTAAAATGACCATCAAGGGGACGTTTTCCCGGGACTAAAAGTTTATACATATATACATATATTATGAAGAGGTAATGTTTTTAAGTATGTGTTTGTTTGTAGGAAGTATTCTCTGAAAGGAACCGTTTTTGATGAAATTGACAAAGTGATAGATTATATCCCGGGGAAGCACATATGATACTTTTCATTATCATCATCATCATCATCCATCACCACTCTTGTGAAACCTCGGAGAGCATATTTTATAGTGTGATTGGAACTATACTTAACTAATTGCTACTTTAGCGTTCATATTCAAATTGATTAGATAAATGATTAACATAAAATGCACAACTAATGTAACTTTGTCTGCAAAAGTTCCCTTTGTATAGAATAGCTACTGTAATAGCCATCCTAATCATCTTAATGTTAGGTATATTGTTTCTGACAAATAAACATTTAATATAAGATTCTCAGTAGGAAACCCGAGTATGCAACTGAAGGCCTATTCTACTATTTCACAAAGTTCAACAATCTATCCCGTCGCAACTGCAGTTGGATTCGTTCAACTCCTGTTGTCGTTATATCATTGCCCAAAAAACCCATTCTACTATTTCTAGAGTCAAATTTGAACGTAACTTCATCATAAACACTACCACAAATAATACGTTATATATACATTAAACGCTTATACGTTAAATTATATATAATGAGTTAACAGAATACAAAGTTTTGATTGATCGCTCGCAATAACAGAATTTAAAAAACGCATAAAAGTCACCGTCAGGTTCGATTGCAATTTAGTTAGTGGAATCTGCCTCCTGGGCTGAAGTTAGTACTATTATTTAAACTGTGATAATAGGTTCGCTCTCTTTTACTTGGGATGAATAAATACCACCTAAATCGGGTTCTAAAAAATACGTACGTCTAAATAGTACGTTTTTATATATACCTACACTATCTGGGATCTAAACTACGGCGTGATGTTATTTTATGAAAATAAAATACCGTAATTCTTTAAACCGCACTTCAAACCGTATTTTACAGTCGATACTTATCATTATCACGATTGACAGACAGATATACTCAACTTGCACTAAACTCGCACTAAGCAGTTCCGCGAACTACACAATACAATTGGTCATCAAAACAATGACTTCCAACTACAATCTATGAGTGTTATTGTTGAACGTGTTTGTTATCAAAAGAAACTGTTTTACAATCTTACAGCGAAGTAATAAAAATGGCCACTTCGCGTTGTTTCGTTTCAACTAGAAACGACCAGGTTATTTTGACTGTACTCTGATCCAATTTGTACATTGTACCCCTAAATACGATAGATGATATAAATAATATTCTTCAGACCTCGCGAATCTCATTATTAAGTCATATAATCGCCCATTTTCACCAAAATCTTGAAAAACTGTTATATTAATGTAACTCTTTAATTACAAAATTTCGATATGCTATGGTGTTAGGTCGTTAGGCTATGTCGAAGACCATCGGGCGGCCTGAAAACTTCGACATGGGTTGGCCACTAACTTATCCACCAATCCGCACTGGGCCCGCGTGGTGGATTATGGCCCAACTCCTCTCTCTGAGAGGAAGGCTCGAGTCCTAGCAATGGGAACAAAATGGGCCGGTTATGATGATGACGGTGTTAGAAACCCAAAAGTTCCCCATCGATCAAGCAATCAACTAGTTAAAGAATATAACTATATGTGTAGGAAATAAGTAGTATTTATACAAGTAAATGTTGCTGTTCTCATATATATCTACACTAATATTATAAAGAGGAAAGAAATAAACTCAAAAACTACTAGAATACTACATTAACTCTGAGTAACATATATCCCAGAGTATATATTTTGATTGATTATCATCCGCGGGAGAAACCGCGGAGCGCAGCTAGTCAATACAATAGGTTACGATCTGATAATGCTCTTTCTTGTAAAGGAGAGTTGTTCTTATGTGTACATACAATCCAAAATAATAAATCGGTCCGTCAATCGAGTAATCAAAGAATATCTGTAAAAGTAAGGCAAGGAAGGTTGCTTTAAATTAATGCCTTTTACATCATTACGTATTTTAATCCATCGAAAATCCATTAAACGGTTGTCTGGAAGAGATAGCTCTTAGCGATAAGACCGCCTTGTTTGTACATACATATTTTACAATACAATAATTCTTTATTGATAACCAATCATAAAAAACATAATAGGTACAATAAAAAAGCGCTACAGTAGTTTGGATAATTGGTGGCCTTATCGCTATAGCAATCTCTTACAGGCAACCTTGCATGGAGAGGATTCTTAATTCTGTAATTTTTTAAAGTGTATTTGTATCATATTGTATACACAACGAGCTATAGAGAAGGCTATGCTCGGGGTTTCTCTAAGTGATCGAATCAGAAATTAGGAGATTCGTAGACGAACTAAAGTCACAGACATAGCCCAGAAGATAAGCCAGTTGAAGTGGCAGTGGGCAGGCCACATAGCACGCAGAACAGATGGCCGATGGGGCCGAAAGGTTCTAGAGTGGAGACCACGGACCGGCAAGCGCAGCGTAGGTCGTCCACCGACAAGGTGGACTGACGACCTGATAAAGGTAGCAGGACGACGTTGGATGCAGGCCGCCTCCAACCGGTCTTTTTGGAAATTTGTGGGGGAGGCATATGTTCAGCAGTGGACATCTTACGGCTGAGATGATGATGATGATGATTATATTGTATTGATGCTAGAAGTAAACTATACAGTTTCATAGGTACAACAATATTATAGCGAACTATTAGTAAACAGTCCCACACTGTGTACTTGCGTGTTATCACCTCACGGGAGACCTACGTCAGGTAATATTGATTAATTTCATGTACACAGTGATTGTGTTATGTCGACTTCAATAACGAATCGAGACCACCAATATTTTTAATTTGAGCTGTATTTTGCTTAATACCGCAAAATACAGCTCAAATTAAAAATGCTGTATTTTGTAACAGTTGCGATGCGAGCATAGATTGTCGATACGATAAAATTATCTGTAGAACACAGCCCGCGATATAGCTATCGCAGCTAGATACATACTAGAGACAAGGTAAAATAGCTGATAAAAATCAGTTTATCGACTCTTACAATTTATCGTGAGATCCATGCTCGGACGGCTGATTCTATTTCAATTGGTGAGGATTGAGTCATACGTGAAGATACGCAGAAGTCTGAGCAACATCCCACTGCAGCACTGTTACATATATAGGGTTATTGGTAAGCCGACCTATTCCCGTTAAGGGCGTATAGTTTACATCGTTTCTGACTGATTTGACTGTGCAACACCCTATCCTAAATATAACCGTTTTCGAGATATTTGAGTTTAATTGAAATGCGTAAGCCTTATTATTACTAATATTATTTGATTTTTACATGTAAAATTAGATGCTTTTAGGACCTCAATAACCAATATTGTACATAATAAATAAGCCGTTTTTTGGACTGAAATTCTCGTGAGTTTGACACATATTTAGCTATTATTATATTGTCGCGCCGAGCCGCACGCGCTGCGCTCCGCAGTGCTCGCCGGGAGCTCGCAGACGCCGCTGCGCACTCGCCCTGAAGATGAGCATCGGACATGAAACTCGAAACCCGGCGAGACGTATTAAATCCCTAACGTGAGTGTTTTGCCGGTTAATAATAATAGTTAAATAAGGTGTTGTAAATAATTAAAACGTATAAAAACTTATAAATCATAAAACAATTATTATTATAAAAGAAATACACATATATCGAAAACGGTTAGATTTAGGATAGGGTGTTGCACAGTCAAATCAGTCAGAAACGATGTAAACTACACGCCTTTAACGGGAATAGGTCGACTTACCAATAACCATGTATATACTTCTTATCGCTTTGGGCACTTTTTCTCGTATCTCTCAGTCGATTTTTAAGACATGTTATGAAACAGTGCAATGATTAAGCTGAGAAATGAATTGATGTCTATAACAATGTCCATCATTCTTTTTCTCGATGCCAGTGTAGGATGTCATTGATATTGATAATCGTTAAAGCCGCGTTGACACGATGTCTGCTCGGACCGAGTGGAATCACAGGAATACAGATGCAACTCGGATTATGGCAACCCATAATCCTAGCGCACTTAGACAATGGCGTCCGATCCGTGTAGACTCGGATTATGTTCAACTTTTCCGAGTTAGCTCGTATACGAGTAAGAAAACAAAATGGCGTATAATAACAACAACCAAACGTCTCTTGCGAAAAAAGTGGTTTAAGCGTGACACAAGTAGATATGTAGACATGCACGAAGCAGAAGAGGTAAATACGTTTCGGGAGCGCTTCAGGGAGTTTTTAAAACTGTTTTTTGAATTTTAAGATGTTGAATGATAAAAATAAATGGAAGAATGAAGATAATTATCCGAGTAAACTATGTTAGTATCAACAGCTATCCTAATACGATATGAAGGATAGACGTACGAGTGCACTTGGTCCAAGGAGACTCTGATCATGTCAACGCGGCTTAAGATATACCCGTTCATAGTTATGTCCGAGCTGATCCGGAGCAGATCAGCAGATCGGGGGAAAGGAGGAGACAGTTCGCACGTCTCCTCCCTCTTCCATAGTGAGGTCACTGGCGAAGAGTCGAGGACTCGTCGCTGGCTTAAACGGCCCTACACGTCTAGGGGGTGACCTTGGTGAGCAAGATCCCTTCACAGGCGCTGAGACCCGGTTAAGATCAATCCGGGCCTACCGCTGGGGCGAGATAGTGAATGCCAGCGCGACCCCATCTCTCCCAGCCATGGCGGAGGTCTGCTCACAGTGGGTTTTAGTGTGACTGAGCCCCACATACCCCCTTCGGTCATCCTCGCGGCGGAAAGGAAGTGGACATCATTTCTCCCCCTCAAAAAGACTCGTTCATAGTACTCGTAATATTCGGCTGGCAGTCTGTTATCCATTGTAATATGTAAGCATACTCGTGAATGACGAGAGCCGAATGATTACAATATTGCACAGAGACCTTGATAAGGAGGTCGATATGTTTAATTGTATTTCTATTGTGTATGACACCAATAGGCTTGCCTGAACGTATACAATACTGTGTAGATAATTATAAAGTTTAAAAGTTGCTGAAATTGGGTTGCAGAATAAGCACAAGGCCCACCTGATGTTAAGTGATAACCTATGCCTATACCAAAGGATCATAGTTACTTCTATTCTATAATTATATAAAGAGGAAAGAATTGTATGTATGTTTGTAATGAATTGGCTCAAAAAGTACTAGACCGATTTCAAAAATTCTTTCACCATTGAAAAGCTAGATTCACCCTGAGTAACATAGGTTATATAAAATTCATCATCGTCCATCACCGCGCGGGTGAAACCGCGGAGAACAGCTAGTCTTGTATTAAATAAAGTTACTTATAAATCTGTATTTCCTACGTTTACGCAATTCGGTATGCTAAAAAAAATTAACCTATGCCAATTCCGAAACCATTTCGAGATTTTATGTTACAAACCCTTATTTTTCTACTCTGACCTTTTAAAACGATAAGATGCCATTTATTTTAACAAAAAACGATGAAATAATTCGACTTTCATTGACCTCTAAATGACGTCACTTTTTTGCACTTTTGTTTTGATTGAATAGAGACTTACGAATTAGTAGGTGTCACTGTCAAGTGTCAAAGTAAATTCTAGTTTGTTTTTTTTTACTCGCGTGCTTTTCTTGGCTCCTCAACGCAACTACATATTTGTGCAAAAAAGTGACGTCATAGGATTCAAATTTTCAAAAAAATATTATAAAATAACTACTGAATATAAAACAAAAATATTGAAATTAGTTTCTTATAATGACCTAATCTACGAAATAAAAATATAAAAAAAATACCAAAAAAAAAACTTTACATACCGAATTACGTCTAGATTTTTTTATTATTTGAGATATAGCTATGAATGAAAACTCATTGGGATATAATTATCTAATTATTTCACGTTAAACAAGTTTCAAACAATAAAGTTCACGTTAAAATCAATGATATAATCATATTTTTACTATAGACCGCAGCACGTAAGTTGAACTACGCACAGAAAACATTTCCGGGTCTCAATTAAAAGTGGGATATGCGGTGCGGGGCGAGGGGCGGAGTGTGATTGTTTGTCGCCGCGTTGCTATGGTTACGCACGGCCCCTCGCCCCGCCGCATACCCCACTTCATCCAAGGCACTGTAGCAAGTTATGTTACTGGTATAAGACTGAGCATCAAAAAACGGTTGTCCATAAAGTCGGATTACGGGCGATAGTTTTACGTGATAATGTCATAAGACGAGGATCGTGCCTGTCTTCTCTATCGCTTGTTCCGCGCTCTCACTTGCACGCTTGGCTCAAGCGTAACGTTACAACACGTAACGTACAACGTGACAATGAGTCATGCTTTTTCGTGGGTGCAGCCGGCGTTCATAGATAAGACGTTATCACGTCAAATAGTAATATCACAGGGTGAAGAGCGCAGAACAGTGCCACGTAAATCTTAAAGCTCTAGGTGGCACTGTAGCAGTCACATGTCGACGCGTTACTTACCATCACGAGCACGACTTGTCCCTCTTTTCATTAATAGTACATTTAAAAAAATATTTTAAAAGATTTATTTCTATAATAGAGTTGTACTAAATTCTTATATAATACTTTATTATGACTACAAATATATCGACTGATAATTATACTAAAGAGTAGGATAAATCCTATGACCTCAAATCGCCTAAGATAAAAATATATCTTATCTTACTATATCTTTGAGAGATTTATTTAAAGAAATCAATATATTAACTTTGCCTTCCTTATATGTATTTGAAAATATAAGTTTGTAAAAATTTACATATATATAAGTTAAATAGTGATCAACACCCTTTTAATACTAGAAATACAAATAGGATAGCTGTACCTAGATTTAGACTTGGGAAGACTAATAAGTCATTCCTAGAAAATTGTGTGCGTTTTTATAAAAAAATCCTAAAACACATAACTGAGCTCACAGAGGGCAAATTCAAGTTGACTGTAAAAAAACGTTTTAATCAAAAAAACATATATAAAGTCCAATATTACCTACTTATATAGAAGACAAAGATGCTTGGAATACTGCGCTTCTGGCAAGCTGTCACTCTGCCACCCATAAAATATAATATTAGTACTAAGTAGAAACATTGTAAATATCTAGGTATATAAAAAGAATGACCCCGAGTTTCTTGCCGCTTCTCCCCGGCTCTAAATATTTTGGAACACGGCGGTAGAGTCTTCAAAATACATTATAATAATAAATTGACCTTCATAAGTGCGTCTTTGATGCCTAAATTGAATAAATGATTTTGACTTTATTACTATACTACTAATATAAAGCTTTGAGAAATGAATAGAAACAATAAAAAACCTATTCTTACCTCTCGGTCCTCTCCGAAATACAGTACTCCCATCTTTGACTATTGCACTTCCATTCTCTGACCCTCCTCAGAACCGGCGAGTTTAACTCATCGCAGATGATCTTCAGCGCTGCCTCGTTCACTATGTCCTGTATGGCTAGTACTGATAACCTGATGAAAGAGAGGGACAGCATATTAGTCAACCCTGTGATAAAAGGGAGATGGTCTGGACTGCGCAGCTCACATCCGAAGGGAATCACACTACACACTACAGGTATCACAATACAGCAAACACCTACTACCTACACATGGTCTCCTGGTTGTGCCAATCAAGTGACATGGTAGGGGGTGTCACTGTTCTGGTAAGGTGGTAGGGACAGTTTTGGTTCGCTCAACGTACGGATCGCGCCTCGGAACGCTTAGAGCTACAGTCCAAAGTCCGTTCATCATTAACTTCTTATATTTTTATTTGTAGAGGGCATATATTATTAACAGACTTATATGCAAACTTCAGCTAAGTGAACCGAATCTTACTATTATAATAAGTGCGAATGTTTGTATGGATGGAGGTTTGTTACGCCAGAACGGCTGAATGGATTTGGATTGTATATGGTATGTAGATAGATGAAGCGCTGGAACAACAGGACACTTTCCATCGTCATCATCCATAACCACGCGAGTGAAACCGCGGGGCACCGCTAATATTATATATATTATAGTGAGTGTTGGCAACCTGTTCCGCTGAATTAGTACTTTTTAATTTCTTACTTTAGCTATGTTTTTCAATATGTTAATAACACAACTTTTACTTTTTACTTAGTTGTCAATAAACGCTCATACCAAGCAAAAATATGTTTGTTTTTTCTTCAATGACCTATATTAAATAGTAACCCTATATTTTTTGTGGTTATGTAGGGTGCTTTCCACATTTCGTGGTCCTTTTCAGTGACTGTGTTGGTCATGTGATTTTTTGCTTAATCAATTTGACTGAAATTTTTAACACATCAATACATGATGGCTGACATGACAACAATATATATTTTTTCCCTGGAATAATGTTCCTGTAAAATAGTAAATTCCCACGCAAACGGAACTGCGGAGCGTAGCTCTAGCTAGTCTATTGTAATCGCGAAGACCTTAGAAACCATAGATAGTACGAGTAGATACCCCATTTAGATTTTTCAGTGACAAATTAATCATTATTTATTTGGGTATATTTAATTTACACAATAATTACATATTATTTGTCTATCAATTATTCAGATAGTCGTGTCATATCTTGCAATAAATAGATAAGCCTATTTTATCTAAAGTTGGTTAGCAACGAAAACTCTTCAAAATTAATAAACAACAGTGGGCCGAGCATGAAAATCTGTTTAAGTGTAACCTAATCGCATCGTTAACGTATTTAGTACAAACTGTCATTTATCTAGTACAATCGTGGCACAGATAACTCATAGTTTGTACTGAATACGTAAACGATACGATAACGTTACACTTAAGCAGAATTTCGTGCTCAGACCACAGGTAATTTTTATTAAGAATTACTACATATATTATTGTTAATTATAATTTTAAATATGACACTATATAAAATAACACATTAATGAGGGTAACAAAAAGGGGTTTCTTATCACTGATAAGTGCTGTTTTGGTGTTTCCCTAGGGAGTCTGGTCTCCGGGGAATACCACATCACAGCACTCATGCAAGTAGATGTCCGCAGTATGAAAGTGCGATTGTTAGACAACAATGACTTGGCGTAATGTGTCTGATTATGCAGATGTAGGTATAATCAGTTCACATGCACATGCAGATGCATAATCATAGCATTTTACATCTTGCAACCCAGAGATCTGGCAAGATGTACATTTCTCAGAGTGGCGATGTTTTACCCTTTTTGTTTGTTGCTACTGTCTGCCTGCATCTAACTATTATACTAAATATTATAAAGAGAAAATATTTGATTGTTAGAACAGAATAGGCTCCGAAACTACTATACCGATTAGAAATAATCTTTTACCATTAAGTATTTATAATAAACTAGCTGCTCTCCGCGGTTTCCCCCGCGCGATGATGGATGATGACGATGAATCTTATATAGCCTATGTTACTCAGGGTGAATGTAGCTTTCCAATGGTGAAAGAATTTTTGAAATCAGTCCAGAACTTTTTGAGCCAATTCGTTACAAACATACATACCAATCTTTCCTCTTTATAATATCTGATGTGTCTGTTTCTTTGGTATTTGCATTATATGAGTCCATATAATGTCGTTAAGCGTCTTGGTGTGCTCCCACATTATTGATATATTATGTGAAGCACTATGTTACACTGTTGAATAACAACAAAAGCAAAAAAACCTTATATAGTAAGTATTTATGTTTCAAAAAGTTAGATAATTTATGATATTTTCATAATTTGTACAACAGATAATTCTGTTGGATTTTAAAGAAACTTTATTAGATTATTTTTTAATCTTTTCAATCCAAAAATTGTAATTACACATATAACATCTATGTGAATATTAAATTATTGTATATATATTATACTGAATATGCTTCAATTCCATCTGTACCTGCAACTATACAGTAGGTATTTACTTACAAAATTTCGTATGAATATTCAGCTGTTTATTCACTAACACAAAAACAGACACCAAATCAAACTGACTTTGACATGAATGAATAAAATAATGAAATTATAATAAGTGGGTTTAAGTAGTAAAATTGAATCCCTAGTCTTATAACTGACACGTAATTGGAGCACAGTGGGCCTAGCACGTCTAACTATGTAAGTGTAACGTAACGTGTCGTTCGCGTATACCGGCACAAACTGGCAATTATCAAGGGCAACTAAGACACAGATACAACAAGAACACACGCGCCGAAACGTGACGCGTTGACGCTTACGATACGAATATTTATTCTCAAATTATTTGTGCTACGGCATCAGTTCATTTATTTTAATTATTCTTTTTAGAGCTAGGTTTTACAGGGAAACGGCGAAGAATTATGTGTTTTTAGATACACATAATTTGTTATAGGATGAGATGAATAAACCTCATTTCACGAAAACTCTAAACCAAAACTACGTGAATGACGCGCGATCAATATGGCGCGAAAAAACTTTTAATATTTTCCTCGCATGTTAGAAATTTTCCTTACAAAACACTTCAAGAGATATTCAAGCGAATTAGTAGTAATAATATAGTAGCATTTATATGTATGGTTGAATGTACTAATAACAACTTTAAAAATGACTAAAACAATAACTTACTTGTTTTCCAAAATAGTCCTGCATATCACCTCCCTCACTCCTGGATTCATAATCTTGTCTATACTAAGCTGATGGAGGTTCCAAGAGGCCAGTCTGCAACATCTCAATCCATTCCGTTCATACATAAACAATTCTTCAACTATCGGCCTATGTGAGTATGCTGATAATAAATCCAGTATATCATTCAATGGAGCAGCAGCAAAACCATTCGGTAATGTCAAAGGAAACTTAATAGGCATCGATAAGCTCTTTCTATGAGGTGACTTTGGTGTACTTGACACTCCCTGGGGCTCGTTTAACATATCCACCCAGCCATTAACATGTCCATTTGTTAGATGTTGTACACTCTCGCACTTTCTTGGTTCTATACTTAAATGTTGTTTTATTGTACTTAATCTAATAATATCCATTCCTCTTACTTTTATTAAGTCATCTAGTGATTTAAACGGACCCTTTTTATTTCTGTAGTCTACAATATTAGCTGCTAATTCTTGGTTCAGGCCAGGTACACATTGTAACTGGAATACACTGGAAGAGTTGATTGAACAGAGCCTGTTTTCAAATGGGACTCGCACACTATCTAATGATTGAGTACATGAGCTAGCTCGCGATATCTGCTTTCTTGTATTCGTACATATTTCTGGTCTTAGTATTTCTAGTCTTTCAGCACCAATACCTAAAAGATAATTATATCATAAGTATGCCATACTAATATTACAAAAACCTTCGTAACTCTGTCACTCTGTCTCTATCTACCTTATCAGGCCTAAACTACTGAATGGATTATAATGGAATTAGACAAGGAGAGATATATATATATATAGGATATAAGGAGATTATATCCTGGGGAAGAACATAGGATACCATTCATCATCATCCATCACCATGATGGTGAAACCGAGGGGTGTAACTAGTCACATAGAAAAACATGAACTTCGGCTAAACTTTTAGATACAGGCAGTAGACATCTATAAAGATATGTTACTAAATAGCAACTTAATAGCCCATTCTTGTAAATGAGGAATAAATTATAACTACAAGTAGTAAAATTTTAGCAATGATAAAGGATAAATCCTACTAATAAATACAATATGTGCATAACTCTATAATTATTTACCAGATGAAATTAAGACTTAGGATGGAAATCTGTTTAAAAGTAAACTATCAGATGGGCTTCTATCGAATTGTTTTTATAATGTACAGGAATTTCGGGATTATTGTGGATTTTTTTTTTTAATATACAGACAGTATTAGGTATATAAAATTTGCACGTCTGCCAGCAGACAGAATACATTGTGACCTATATGTTATAAGATATCGACTTTGTACACGTGTTCTAGCAAATAAATTATTTGATTTGATAATATTATAAACACGAAAGTTTTTGAGTATGGATGTGTGGATCTTTGTTACTCTTTGACACTCAAACGGTGTCGGGACAATATTGATGAAATTTGGAATGGAGGTAGATAAGGCGCTGGATTAACACATAGGATACTTTTCATCATCATCATCATCCATCGCCACGCGGCTGAAAAATAATAAGCTACGTCAAGATCATAATAATGACAGTTCTGTCAAAGTTCATGTTGGTTTCTGATAGTTTAGTCATTAGTCAAAAGCCAAGTCAATTTGACAGCTCGATAAATTAGACATGCTCGGCGACCGTCAAGGGTGATGAAATGTAATGACGGATTTTTCCATGGTGATTAATTTTATATTTGTATGTAAGTCCTGTATTTTATTATTAATGTTTTCTGATTAATTAACAAAATATTTAAATTAACTTATATTACTATGAGGGTCATTTGAAAAGTTCTTAGCCTAACATACTTAATGAAACCACATGATTTTTTACTTTGAGTTTATTTTTATTTTACAACATGCTCTCCTCCGAGCTCAAAACACTTTTTCCATCGACCCGGTAAGGCTTCGATACCCGTTTTAAAAAAATCTTCGTCTATCTCCTCAAAATAAGGCTATGACCTCTTCATTTGTAAAAAAAATGTTTACCACTTAAAATTTTTTTCAGCTTTGGGAACAGATAAAAGTCGGACTGTGCTAAAAAAAAAACAATGACGTTAACCATGTTAGGCTAAGAACTTTTCAAATGACCCTCGTATTAAACCAATTGCGTTTGACCATGTACCTACATATTTTATGACATTTTGGTATCAAGGTAGATATGGACTTGGTGAAGATAATACTTGAAATACTAATCCTGGGCAGACATAGTCAACTAATCGGTTGAATCAGAAAGTTGGTTGGACTTAAACCGAAATAATACCAAGTGAGATCAGCCAGCACCTTTATGTTATTACAATGTGAGACAAGAATATTTGGCAATACAATAATATTGATTTATTATTCTTTAGTAATTAATGGTAGCGATTCACTTATTCAAAAACTAAACGAAAGTAGCAAATTTAAATTTAATTATACCATAATTAAATTTTAATTTGCTAAAAAATGTACCTAGTAATTTATTGGAGTGCTAGCAGCAGAGCAAGCCTTGTTTTTGAAACAATTCAATAAAGTTAAAGATAACAATTTTGATAACCACACATCTCTGCCACAATGTGTGGCCACAGAAACCTTTTTTAACCATCTTGTTAGGTAGGTACTTCATTAAATGTTTATTAATATGGTAAAGTGCCTATTAACAATATGAAAATTTAAAAAAGCTTATGTTGACACTACAGAGATTTACCTTGACGTTTCCTTACCCGAAACAAGTGCAAGGTCGTCCACACGCTTGAACCGACCGATCATTTGCCGGTGGCGGACGATCTCCCGTGCAAGCTGCCGATTTACCCCTGGAAGTGTCATCAGCTGCTCCTCCGTCGCACTGTTTACATTCATCAGCTCCGGGTACTCTTCCGACGGCGGTAGACTGAACGTATGACTCAAACCAGACTTGTTCAATTTGCTGCGCCTCACGAAACTCCTGAACGACCGCTGGCGCCTGCTCTTGCTCCTCACGGAGCTCGGGCTTTGCCCCATATCGTTACCCGCCACTTCGAAGCTAGGTAATGACCATAACACCACAATTTCACTGATGAAAGCTAATAATAGAATCTTACGCTATTCACTGGTATCATAATTTTCACGCACACGACGCGTTTCGGTTGTTCCAATCAACTGCCAATTACTTGTGGCACTCACTGTACTTATCGCGTGAAGGCCGTGATTTATAGAGTAATACGGCCACGGGACAAAGCGCGCACGGTACGGTATGTAATCGAAACCTAGAAAAAACGTCCTTACTCATTCCTCGCGTCAGCAAAATCAAAGAGCAAAATCGCACAAACTACATCAAAGCAAATAAATTATGACAGACGGAATGAAGACATGACTTATGACATAAAGCAAATTGTCGTTGACAGTGACATAATATAGTTTTGAGACGGAAACATCAATACTGGGCGTGTTCCAGTCACTATTTTTGCCGAGAACGTTATGATCACAAAGTACATTAGGATCACACTCAAATTATAAGCTGTATTTTCGGGATTTTCCAAAAAATAACATATTTATTTAAATCATCTGGAACCAATGATCTTCTATACACAGGACATGCCACGCCATGCAAGAACGAAGCCGAAACATGGTACATGCCCTAACCATAAGAAACTTCAATTGCTATGTTCATACATTGCCGCTCTCACTCTAGTCCTTTCAAAAATGCACTCGGTCTATAAGCAGCAGTAATGTAAAATGTAAAATGAATAAACAGTTGAAGCTTCATATGTTGATTTTTAGGAGCTTAGTTGAACAGAGACTACAGTGGAGTACCGATGGATTTTTTTTTGAGAGGCAGGTATAATATGAAAGGTATGACTAAAACAAACTAACGTTTCTAAGTGAATGAATGTTACTTATCAGATTTCGTAATGAGTGAGTGTTTTAGTGAATGAGATTTTGATAAATTAGGACCATAAAAGAAACGTATGAGACTCCATTTTATGGTTGCATCATATTCATCAAAGAATTCCTTCTTAAACTACAGTAGGTTTCGTATTAATTTCATCATGTGGCACGAATCAAAGAAAACAGCAACTCTATAGTCATGTTTGGGTGCTGAAACGTTGTACTCATGTATTCGTTGTTGTCAAGGTTACAGCCGAGCGCTATGATGCAATTGATGTTGGATTTGCATCCGTCGAAGGTCAACGATACAGTTTTGATACCAGGGGCCTTACTATGAGCTCTTAAATCAGGACTTCTAGACAACTGCCCGGTTTATTTGTACCATGACAACTTGAAAGCAGGCCTGTCCAGGCCGCAACCGCAGAAAAACCATTCTCCTGTTTTTTTATATGGACTCTAGTTAACTCTCTCTCTCTCTGTGTGTGTGGTCGTTTCCTCATGACTGAGGATCGGAGTCATCGGTGGATGTGGATGGTGTACACCGAGATCGTATGATCTGCTTAGTTAACATAGATCTCTCTAGTTAAGATGTCGCTCAAAACCCACTCAGTTTATTAGCTTACAAACGTCTAGGCGTCAATGTTGGTTATTATAGTAAATTGTTAGAATGCCAGAGACAATATTATCCGTTCACCTTTAAGAAAACAATATTCAAACCTGTTCATCTAAATAAGCGAGAAAGGCCCCAGCTTCATGCTATGTTTGTAAAGCGATGTTAATGGTGATGATAGAGATTGTTCTGGCTCCACAGTAGTCAACTCTTGAAAAATATTATGAGTATTATTTGTAGAGATGGCATGAGATGAGAATTAATTAATACGAGCACATGTATGTGATGGCTTCATTTGCTCATTTCATTTCAGATGATTCTGCTTCCTCTAGACTTCTCTTTCTTGTTTGATTCGGTCCAAAATCTACAGCTACTTAATATATTGAATAGTCATAACAATCTTCTAGCTATATAATTTAAATAGAATATTTACGAGAACAATTAATAATATTTCATAATTAGTTTGCCGCTGTCGCAATAACGACTGCAGGCATGTGATCGGTAAACTTGAATGGTACGACTTGTGCAATATTAGCCACTTCTACAATATACATAAGATTTAAGGTAATGATCTGAGCAAAATAGGATGCTTGAATTATTTGGTTTGTAAAATTCATCGGATCTTTCATAATTTAGTGTACAGGAAAGCTGAAAAAGTATATAATGTCATTATATAATTTGTGCGTGATATTTACATTATGATGAAGTACGTATAAACTTGTTATGCCCGGTACACGAGGGTAGTAATACAAGCACGGTTTAGCAAGCTAGTTTGGTTTACATAATGATGTAAACTTAGTATCATTATAATGACATCTGAAACTGAAATCGTGAAAACTGGACTTCCCTAGCTAGTAATACTATTAATGAAACTGTTAATGTTCTTTCATGAATTTTAATAACATTCAACGTGTATACCTTAAACATAACATAACACTGAAAAAAAGAGCGACTCCATTATTTTCATTTCTGACTGTGTGCTTGTGACTTCCTTTCGCTTGTCTCTTTCTGATGCGTGGGAGAGAATAGAGTGGCAATACTTGTTAATAATTTTTGATATTATATTAAAAAAAAAATGGTTATACCCATAGAATTATTAATAACCCAAAGAGAATATAACGCTACGCTAGATAATAACCTATAGAAGGTAGGTTTCCTTAAAACCTCTTCTCAAAACGCGCGCTACAAATTCGCTATGTGTGCTGTATTTACTTGCCTCGTCACGCACACAGATGCAAACATAATATGCCCAGCTAAAACTGTTTTCCCTAAAACGTGGGTAATTCGGTATGTAAAGTTTTTTTTTTGTTTTTTTTTTATATTTTTATTTCGTAGATTAGGTCATTATAAGAAACTAATTTCAATATTTTTGTTTTATATTCAGTAGTTATTTTATAATATTTTTTTGAAAATTTGAATCCTATGACGTCACTTTTTTGCACAAATATGTAGTTGCGTTGAGGAGCCAAGAAAAGCACGCGAGTAAAAAAAAACAAACTAGAATTTACTTTGACACTTGACAGTGACACCTACTAATTCGTAAGTCTCTATTCAATCAAAACAAAAGTGCAAAAAAGTGACGTCATTTAGAGGTCAATGAAAGTCGAATTATTTCATCGTTTTTTGTTAAAATAAATGGCATCTTATCGTTTTAAAAGGTCAGAGTAGAAAAATAAGGGTTTGTAACATAAAATCTCGAAATGGTTTCGGAATTGGCATAGGTTAATTTTTTTTAGCATACCGAATTCTGTGTGTCAATATCCAGGATCAATTCCCTGAATATAATCTATTTATTTGATAAATTCCATCGATATCCGTTCAGCAGTTCAAGCGTGAATGCGTACCAAACAAACTCACATTCCCATTTATAATATTACTAGCGACTGCCCGTGACTTCGTTCGCGTAGTAGATCCGATTATATATATGAAAGGATAGCATAAAGTGATACTGTAACTTATCTTGCTTTGGCCTCGGCAGATTAAAATTGGAGTACATATGAAACATAACTAACTTGATATTTTCAGTTTAATATAACCAAATTATGTTTGTGTTTGTTTAATGTACCCAACCCAATACAAAAATGTCCTTTCATCTACATACTACTACATCAAAATTTTGTACTAAAAGGATTGACAAGCATCTGTTACATTTTAAGACAAGATGTTATATGATATCCTACGCATAAATCTTCATAGGCTAAGAGCAAGACACATTGGATGTATATAATATAAATAATATCACACTAATATCGCTAATGCGAAAGTGTGTGAGTGTTTCAATACAATTGGGATGAATGAAGAAAAAGCTATGTTGGCATAATTCAGGAACAAGGCATAACCTACTTGCATTCCCTATTCATTCGGGAAGTTCCTGAGTATAATTCTATAATAATCTTGTTCTTGGAGGGCGAAGACGCGGTCAGTATTTTCACAGCATGATTTCATTGTGAGATTTTGAACCTGGTAACTACTTGTACTTTATATTCCGATACATATTCAGGAGGAGGATTCATATATTTTTGCCGGTTGCAAAAAGGTACGTAAAATGGTACGTAACCCACGAGTTTACACATTGCACATGGGAGTCCAAACAGGTACGTCAAATGTGTAAAATGTACGCTAACGGCAACCCTGATAACGGCTTGATTGGGACCCAACTGTAGTTCGGAGGGAATGTTGCCAGCTGTGTATTAAATTATTCCAGTTTTAAAACTTTGCTTGGGTTAGGTATAGTTTTACTATACGACTGCAAAAAAAAGGAAGTTATGTTTTTAGGGCTCATATATATTATACAATATGTGTATTTCTATTTGTGTAAGTTGCTGTGACCGATTTTGATTTATATTGTATCTATACTACTACCTGTGATAGTAGACAGTTGAAAGAGGTTTGAACCTCTACAGTTGAAAGAGGTATGGAAGCTGGCATATCCACCCACCGCCATTTTTTTTTTTTCGAAATCGCGGCGCACGATTAAAGTGGAATGTATGGGTAGAAGACATATAGACGAACAAAAAAATTTCAAGTTACATGGTACCCTAAAGTGTCACGTTACCGAGATATTTGGAGGTAAAAATCGACATAAGAGTATAACGACAATAATTAAAAATAGAGTGATTCTATAATATGAGTCTATAAGCGTCAGATTGTATCCAAATGTTATACTTTAGGTTAACATGTTGCATGACATTTTTGTTCATCTATGGCTACGTTCCGGGAAGGACCGAAATCACTCGCGGTGCTCGATACGTCATCAATCGTCACTGAAACGCTCACGCCGCGCTCACAACGCTCGCGGATTTTAGGTGGGTCTACGTGATCATTGCGAGCTGTCACTGTCAACCAAAGGGAACGGATAGACGGCGGGTAGCTCCGTTTCATTTCAACAAGAAAGAGATATAGTATTGAGTTATTATAAGTAACAGAAAAGGACAAAGCTATACTATATCCGTCTCTAAGAGCGTGCCAGCTTTTTCAAGGCCAGCGACATAAGTAGCTAAACAAACTTTGACAGTTATTTCGTCTTTGTAAAATTGTGAAGTTTATTTTGGCATTTTTCTGTATCACTTTAAATATATTTGCTTGCATATATGGTTTTAAAGCAGAGATAAACCTATAAAACAATGCGGTGTAGTGTACTTAACTGTAAAAGTGATAGTGAGCGGAAAATTCCTGGATTATCCTTTCATATGTAAGTTTCAAGTTTTCTTAAACATTTGGTTATTATAACAATGTACCGTGTGTTAACTGTTTTATTTAAGTGGCATAGTATTAGTTTTTGTCATAATAAGAGTGGTCAAAGCACTTAAAATCGCGATTTAAAATAATGTTTTTATCATAACCTAAAATTCAGTGTTGCTAGTGTCGGGTCGTGCAATTTCCCATTGTAACAACGATTTATACATTAGTAATTAGATAAATAATGTAAGATATATAATCAAAAATAGAAGCAGATACCTATTGAATTATTTGATTGCATCATTTTCAATAAATAATTTAATTTTATCTTATATTACAGTTTCCCGTATAACCCTGATATTCGAAAAAAATGGATTGCTGCCTGTGGTCGAAATGAATGGGTTCCAAAAAAGAGTTCTAAAATGTGCAGCAGACATTTTGATGCGGACCATATATTAAAAAAAGGAAGATATACTTACATTCATCCTGAAGCTGTTCCAGTTATGATCGTGAGAGAAATATTTATATAAATTTGATTCTTATCGTATGATTTCCCTTTATAATAAAATTAAGGGTTCAGTAGTTTCGGAAATAATGGTGATACTGTTTGTACGGAACCCTTAGTGCCCAAGTCTGACTCGCACTTAGCCGGTGTTTTATTATACGTTAATGTTTGACAATTATTTAATCTCTCAACTTAAATTATACAGTAGTGTTATGAAATTAACTAACTAGATAGATAAGTACACTATTGTATTAGGTAAGCCTGTGATGACAATGCATGTTTTTTAAAATAAATAGATATTTTTTTGTTTTTCAGCTTGGAGATGACGAAAATTCTAAAAAGCTATCTGAACATCTATCAGCATCTGCAGCAATAGCGTTGACTACCATCACAGATAGTCACCCTGTGTCTACTGACGTGTTGCAATGCGATACACAATCTGTGCCTGTAAGTGTCTACTTCTCCTTTTATTAATCCGTCAATCCTTCCTTCTGCCAGAGGCAAACCAACAAAATGTTTGCCTGTAAGTTTATCTTTACAATAAGATGCATACATATCACTACGCCTATAAACCCCGACGGGGTAGGCAGATGTGTTCTCCTATTACAGGTGTTTCTACACCCAAGTTTCGCAGTTAATAAGCCCCATGTAATAGGAGGCGAGCCTACTGACATTCATAAATATATTCAACACTTATATTAATTTTTGTTATGTAGTTTTTAGGATGATGTTGTCATAGAAATAAGTACTTCACTTAATGTAACAATTCTTTTAGGAAAAATCACCTGAACTAACACCAAGAACTCTGAAACGAAAATGGAAAAATGAAGAAAAACGATCTAAAGAAAGAATGAAAAAATTAAGAGCGCTTCGAGAAAAATCGCGACGGTTGAATAAGAAAGTGGCAAATTTAGAAAATATTCTAACAGAATTGAAGTCAAGATCACTTTTTAGTGAAGAAGATTGCGACCTAATTGGATCACTTGAATGCGGCAACAAAGACTTCTTGAAAAAAGTTATTAGCCCTGGTCCTGCTAATTCTAAGTATTCTCCAGCTCTCCGAAAATTTGCGCTTTGCTTGCATTATATAAGCCCAAAGGCATACAATTTTGTAAGAAATTCATTCAATTCTTGTTTACCACATCCGTCTACTTTACGTTCATGGTATAAGAGTTTTGACGGTAGCCCAGGATTTACTGATGAATCACTTGAATGTATAAAGTTATTAGTTAAACGTGCTAAAGGTAAAACAATTTATTGCGCTCTATCTCTGGATGAAATGGCGATTCGGAAACATGTTCAGTGGGATGGTAAGCAATGCGTGGGATTAGTAAATTTTGGAGAAGTGTTAGATGGAGATAATGTTGCTGTTGCTAGGGAAGCTCTAGTATTTATGGTCACCGCTGTAAACGACAGTTGGAAAATTCCAGTGGGCTATTTCTTGGTGGATGGTTGTACAGGGGCACAAAAGGCAAATTTGGTAAAACAATGTGTGGAACTTTTAATTTCATGTGGAGTTAATATAATATCACTGACGTTTGACGGTTGCCCTGCCAATTTTTCTATGGCCAAATGCCTTGACTGTCTTTTGGATCCTTTAGATTTGAGTAATCTTAAAACTTCTTTTACCATTCAGAATCAAGAAATCTCTATTTTTCCCGATCCAGCACATATGCTGAAATTAGTGAGAAACACCCTTGGAGAAAAAAAAGAGCTTACCAACTTAAATGGTCAAAAAATATCTTGGCAATTTATTGTTAATCTTCATAATTTACAAAACAATGAAGGCCTTCATTTGGCTAATCGACTCCGAAGCCAACATATCAATTTTGCTAAACAAATTATGAAAGTGAAATTGGCAGCCCAAACGTTCAGTTATTCTGTAGCTGAATCTATAGAACTGTGTCGAAAAGATTTAGAAATAGCAGATTTTGTTGATTCAGAAGCTACAGTAGAATTTATAAAAAAACATAATAGCATATTTGATATTTTAAATAGCAGAAACTTCCATACATTTGGTTTCAAAAAACCTATGAATGATAAGAACTATAGTGACATTGAAAATTTCTTGACTGAAATGGAAAATTATATAGTTGGATTAAAATTAAAAGATCAACCAATATTACAGACTAATAGAAAAGTAGGTTTTTTTGGATTCTATATTTGTATTCAGAGTCTTAAAAAGGTTTACCGAAATTTAATCGCTTCCAAGATTTTGAATTTTGTGCCCTTGTACAAAATGAGCCAGGATCACCTGGAATGTTTTTTTAGCTCTATTCGTGCCAAAGGTGGATTTAACAATAACCCCACTGCTATACAATTTAAAGGCGCATATAAAAGACTAGTTATACATGGGGAAATAAAACATATTACGTCAGGAAATTGCATCCCCCTAGAAGACATAAAAATTTTAACGTTCAGTGAGATGCGGTACGAAAATAAAATTAATTTATTTACGCATACAACTGAATCTATTGATAATTACGAGTCAGTAGAAAGCCTTCCAGCTGTCGATGGTGACCATGACTACTTGGCAGACCCCTCTAGGCTTTCTTTGTACACACAAGAAGTCATTGTGTACATAGCCGGATTCGTTGTTAAAAAGTTGAGAAAAGTAATTAAATGTGAGGAATGCCTCCTATCTTTAATCTCCAATAAATATGATGGATTTATTGCCAAAAAAGATAAAGGAGGGTTGATCTATCCATCGAGGAGCGTTACTAAAATATGCGAACGTGCTGAAAAAATATTTAGATTGCGTTCACATGAAGGTATCAAATTTTACAATGAGAAAAACTTAATGCAGAAATTAATACTTTCATGTTTTAAGGACTGTATATGTGACATTTATATGTTTGAAAATCTTCACAATAATGATGACCAAATACTGATTGGAAATCATAGAATAATGCTTTTGAAAGCAGTCGCCATGAATTACTTTGAAGTAAGGATTCACCACAGTACCAAACAGTTTTTTGCACCCAGAGATAGGATTCGTAATATACATAATAAACTAGTGCTATTCAAAGGGCAATAAATGATTCTCTCTGTTCTGTGGTCTTATATAGTATGTTTACATTAATAAAAATGTTGATTGTGATTCAGGTAATGCCTTTATTTTTGGACCCTTGTTTTATTCTCGAGGAACTAAAATTTAAACTGGTGATATAATGAACCATTGATAAAAGTGAACCATCGATCTCGTAATCCGATCGTATAACGAGGCTTTTAACTACCCAGCTTGATAACTACGTAGAAGAATATATATTTTTATATATCACGATATACGATAGAATATGCTATAATTTATATATTATTATTATATCGCTCCACGCCACGTTATATTCCTAATCTGTGCTCCGCTCCGCGTTGGAACTGCGTGGTACTTAAATCTCCCTGTGTCTGGGTAGAGGGTAAGGTTTATGGTATCACTGAGTTTAGTTTTTTGTCTCATGTGTGGCCACGCTACCCGATCCTCTATAGCTTTCTTTAGCTTTCTTCCTCTAAGATCCGTACCATTATATATAAAAATGGCAAAAATATCAGGTCTGTTGTATGGGAGATTTATACATTATGGAACTCTTCGTGCGCGAGTCCGACTCGCACTTGGCCAGTTTTACTTGGGCATCAGTACTGCCTGAACCGGTCGGAGTATAACGACTAGATGATAAACGTGTTTGCCGGTTTTACCATTTAACTATGAGTTCTCACGGAAGTTTTTATGATAATATACCTATTATATATTTATGTATAGGTATATATATCCACAGCAAGAAAATGATAAAACAATTAAACGTCTCGCCTACAAGTTTACCCTGCCAATAGGTACTAAGGTATTTATCGAGTAAGTTTCTGGGACGTATTATTGGGGTTGCGTTCATTATGACATTTTTTTATAGTGGCGTCCCCATTTTATTTATTTTCTTTTATGCTAAGCTATAGGTACACTGTTCGCATGACTCTATAGTCCAGTCAAATTAGGATAAAGTAGGGACATAATTCTGATAGTTGTAAATTCTTCTGGAATCGTTAGAAAACACACCTAGAAGTATCTCGTGGGTTTGCACCGTTTGTAGCATCTACGGAACATGTGGATGGACACATGGATGTTAAATATTAGGTACAAACTTTAACGAGCCGTTAATCAGTAAATTTTAAAGAAGTTGGAATAGTTTATTGTCTTTATGAATAAAGGCTTCCTTTATGTAGGTATAATGAAAAACAATAAAAAAGTCGTTCGACGTACGAAATATATGGGGCTCTTCGAAAATTCTGTGGGCCGAGCACGAAAATCTGTTTAGTGTAACGTAATCGCATCGTTAACGTATTAAGTACAAACTGTCATTTATCTAGTACAATAGTGGCACAGATAACTCATAGTTTGTACTGAATACGTCAACGATACAATAATGTTTTCGTGCTCGGCCCACTGAACAACGGTGCAAACTTGCTATTAGGTATCTATAAGCATCATAAACATTCAATTAAATTTGCACTTATGTGCAAGTTACGGACCATGTTCTTTGCAAATTGTACTTCAGGGGAAATTTAAGATCTAAAATTTATACTAAGTTAGTAATTTATCCCGCCTTAGCTACATTCGCCGCTCATAAGAAAATAACTTTTACCGGAAGTTTCAAAAATTAAACATATTAAATTAGCTATTTTTATAGCTTATTTAATATGTTTTACGTTGTAATACGGTTGTACAGAGCTACAAACGAACGTGAGTGACGAGCGAGGTGCTCGCGCGGCTCGCCGGCCGGGTGGACGGGGTCGTATAGGGTAGGGCGTCGTCGTAGTGGGAAATATCAGACGCCGAAGATGGAATTGTTAAACCAGATGCAAGGTCATTTAGAGAAGATGGTGGGAATCTAGGTATCCACCATTTGATGGTTTTGAGGTGCAAAAACAATTATATCATGATTTTGTAGCTATTAATATAAGTTATAACTACCCATCAAATAATTGTAAATCAAACTGTTGATTGTAGTAGGTGTTTTTTTAGAGGTATAGAACTTTGAAATGGAATAAAACAAAGATGTGTTTTTAAAATTGATATGAAATTTACTTTATTTGAAAGATAATCTTCTGGCATTATAATTTAAATAGAATTTCTGGCATATGACCGTCACGGCTGGCTCGGACGTAGTCTAATCTGGAGGTCCAATTTTCGATGTCTTTATCAAACATTTGTGACCGTATAGCGGCAATAACGCGGCAATGTTGTCCTCCAAGTGGTCAATCGTTTAGGGTTTGTCGGCATAGACTAGCGACTTCACATATCGCCACAAAAAATAGTCAAGCAGCGTTAAATCGCACGATCTTGGAGGCCAATTCACGAGTCCGAAACGTGAAACTATGCGGTTACCAAACGTTTCCTTCAACAAATCAATTGTGGCACAAGCTGTGTAACATGTTGCGCCGTCTTGTTGAAACTACAGCTCCTGCACATCATGGTTGTTCAATTGATGAACGAAAAAGTGAGTAATCATGGCGCTATACCGATCACCAATGACTGTAACGCTATCGCCAGCATCGTTTTTAAAGAAGAACGGACCAATTATTCCACCAGCCCATAAAGCACGCCAGTCAGTTTTTCTGGATGTAACGACGTGTTAATATACACTTGAGGATTATCTTCACTCCAAATACGGCAGTTTCGTTTATTGATATCTATGTAACCAAAAGTGAGCTTCATCGCTAAACAAAATTCGCTTATGAAAATCGGGATGAAGGGAAATCAGGAACCATGATTTTACACAATTTTAACAAAATTAATTTGCACAAATATGGAAGCGTTGTTCAGGCGTCAGTTTGTTTGTTTGTTTTTGTTTTGGCAAACGTTTAGAACATTATTGCCAGTGTCACGTCAAAAGAGTTATTAAAAGAAATAAAATAAACGATTTTTGAAATTAGGGCAATCTGAAACAAAGGAAAATATCTTTATGAAACTACATACTACTTCTACTTACATAAATATATATATCTACAGGGTACCTATTATATTATTACTACTTATAGGATGCTTTGTTGAAGTGGGATGAAACTAATGTTTTAAGCAATATACAAACTAAAGTTTTATGTTATTTATTCATGTTGAAATGCCGAACCAAACTAAACGTAAATCACTTGACAGCTGACAAAATAGCCGCTAGTCAAAAAAGTGTTGCCAACTTAAAAGTTCTATACCCGTATAAAAACATCTGTATTAATTGCACCGATTTAGCGTTGAAGTTAGGTATCAAATTATGCCAAAGTCTTCCCGCCTCCCATGCGTTTACAGGTTGCGACTATACGGCAGCATTTTATATAATAAAGGAAAAGTAAAACCTTTTCAGCTATTTTCGAAAAATGAAAAATATTAGTTTTTGCATCATTAATATTATTTAGACCAAATCCAAATGATAACCGACATGACACCGCCGACCTCTATCTTAATCTTAGAATGCAGGTACAATTAAACAACAAGTAGATCAGAACAGTTTTAGAATTTATTGAACTTATTTTCTGTACATTGCCACAAGTGTTACATTCAATGAGAGAACAAATGATAATTTTGAGATCTCGCAAGGCAACTTATCCCATACATCTTTACATTGTTGATTACATAATAATAATAATTTAGACGAAATGGAAAAAGTTACAGCGCAAGGCACATTAAACTTTTGTAAGTGTTCACTTCAATACACCTGTAAAAAATAAATATATTTACAGAGAAGAGTGTGCAGCAATACCCAAAGAAAAAACCTTAAAAAACTATGAAATCAGCAAATATGTCCCTGGTACATCATGAATATCAACTGCCTGTCTTCTTTTTTATTTCATTTTTTTAATTCAATATTATAATTTTCATTACACTCAATACAAGTCGCTCGATTTTTAGTCATAGGACCATCGCTTATGCATTACAATTATTAGTATTTTTTTTAAATAACATAAGTAATAACAACTAAAACATTTACTATTAAATATTGGAATCTAACCTATTGCGAAGCGTAACGAAACCGTCGATTGAGAATCTACTTAATTATAAATCACTGTGTTTCAACAGCTTTTAGTTATATTATTACAACCAAAATGGCATTTTCGCATTGGTTAGCTATAGTTTCATTCATTTCATGCGGTAATAAACTGTATTTTTACGTTATACATAAGTAATTAAATTTGTATGGTAAAGAAAACTAAAATAACATTAATATCACATTTTGATAACGAGCTTGGTCACCACGTAGATGGCGCTGCACTATTGTTTCTTATAAAATATGAATAAAACCAGCTTAGCCTATAGTTTACCCTGAGCACGCACGTTGACAATGGTCTTACTCCGATTATTGGCCATTTTTACTCAAGTTTGCGCCAAAAATAAATACGCAAGAAAGATTGTAATCGTTGTCTTGGCTCCAAGTGTTTTGTTGGAACGTTTAAATATGCATACTCAAGGAAAACCATATCCATCGCGCTCCAGACCGGTCGGTTGGGTGAACCGCTGCAACTTACGCAAATCACCGAATAAAATATGATTTCTATACATACTCGTTTGCATCTATTTAGCAACTGCAGACTTCATGTATGTTTTGTATATACTTATCACATTTTACATAGCATGAAATGAACATAACTGAAGCGAAAGACTTTTACTAATGCTTGGTGCCTTATTGAGGATGTTATGTGGCTAATACATCATTCCCAGGTAAGAAACATTTGTTCTAAATAAAATCATATCACAGAAGAGATGTATGTAATTAAATATTTAACAAAAAAACTGATATTTTGACTAGTAAAATCAAAGTATTTAATATAAATATGTCATATTTAACTGAGCAATAGCCGTTTGTTCTGCGGTCGCTGATAATGCTCAATTTTAATATTAATCGATAGATTCGACGCCAAATTTAAGCGATATATATACATATATTTATATACTTATTTTATATAAATATACGAGTACATGTGTAATTAGAATACTAATGCGAGACGCACAGATTTGATTACTCACATTATATCAGAATAATTTTTATGACTTATAAAATACCTATAGATAATTAATTATGCATTTTAGCCACCTAACATTTATTCCTCGTTATAAAAATAGATAAACCTCCAGCCTTTACTCTGCCATCACTCCAATACACATAATATGTCTCGTATCAAAACTTGCGAAATCTTCACCATTTATATACACGAGTTACTAAGACGAATTACATTTTGTCGACGAACTTACTACTATCGCTTTATTGTTGTAGATTCTTGTATGGGGACCATTTATATGTATGTTACAATATTAATCTCAATGGTTGACACAACTTTAGTGTCTAAATAAATCATCATTTGTTTCCCAAGTTACATTGACGAGTCAAAGTTACTGGTAGAACGTTTAGGTGTTTATAAAAGGGTTAAAAGTGACTTAATGAATTAAAACATTTATAACTTGGATTGGTTATTTTATATGATTGAATTATTATTATATTATCATCTTTATTTTAAGAATACTTTTTATTCGATATAGAACCAACTTGTATAAAAAATCATAAATTATTAATTACTTTCACTTGACTAAATATAACTATGTTAGAAAAAGAACATTTTAGTCACAAGCTAAATATTTGAATTACTTGGAACTGATATAATGAAATAATAGTAAGTCGACCAACATAATATTTAGTTTATTATTATAACTAAATTAATAGTACAGTTAATAAATAACATCATAAATCCCAAGATAGATTTAATCCTTATATGATATAAATACTTACGTGTAATGAAAGCTATGCTTTTGCCATTTAAAATTACTTTTGGAGATGGTTGTTATACAGGGTGTTTGGTAGAGGGACCGACAAACCAAATGAGCGTATTCGGGGGCCTACTTGGAGAATACAAGTTGGCCAAAAAAAATCCCCAACCCCCCAATTTTTTTTAACATTTTTTTGTGAATTTTCTCGTTTTCTCTAATATTGTACCTATTTACCATCATAACATTTGTAAAGTATGGTTTAGAACGGATGTTTTTATTTTTACAAATTTTACAAATGTTATGGTGGTAAATAGGTACAATTTCGGAGAAAAAGGGAAAAATCACAAAAAAAAAGTTAAACATATTGGGGGGTTGGGGATTTTTTTTGGCCAACTTGTATTCTCCAAGTGGTCCCCCGAACACGCTCATTTGGTTTGTCGGTCCCTCTACCAAACACCCTATATATTACGAATGCGGTTAAAATTTAAGTACTTTAAATATGTCTTGTAATGATTATATGGATATTTGAACGTTATTAAGTAAATAATAATAGTGACCTTTAGTGTTAAACACAGAGATTAAATTTTAGAATTATTTGAGAGAGCTAAAGGCAAGCGAAGTTAAATGAAAGTCCATAGAAAATATTGTATACATTTACTATTAAAATAAGCACCAAACCACGTTTGGAATGTTCAGTATTGCACCACAGCGAACAGAAACCAATATCTCAATAAATTACACTCACAAAAGTAAAATATTACAATAAAATTAATATATTGTTGTATCTATTTGGGTACAGCATGGTCCAAACAATATTTTTAATAAATAAATTTAGTTATATAAACACAATAAAGGTCACCATTAGAATCATAGACGGTAAGTTTTACATTGTAAAAGTCACTCCAAATAACTTGACTCCTATGAAGTGAAAATAAAAAAAAAACAAATCAAATTACTTACGACTTTTTGTCCCAGTAGATGTTCTATTATATGTATAATTTTTCGTTCTAGGTAGGGATTAAGTTATTTGACGAGACATTTATCCCGGATGCATTTTCCGTTAGCTCAGCTTACCTCACAGAACGAGTTGGAGGTTGTTTGGAATACATACAACACAAAAGTACGGATAACAATTTGGTCTGGGATAAAAGTATTTTTCATATTAATCAAAATATTACATTAAGAGCGTTTTGTATAGTAGACCGCTAATATATTAAACATAAAATATCACTTTTTGTTTGCAATCACTAAATTGATCTTCTAATTGATATTGAAGTAAACTGAGCCGTTACAACATAGCGTCGGTATATTCTAGACACATACAAAATGAGCAAAACAAAAACGCATATATATATACACAATAATACCCATACATATGTCATCGGTTTGTACAAATAGTGACTTTATTGTGCATAGAAACGTTACCAATTGCACTGCAATGCCAGTCTTGTGAAGGGGTCACATTTCAGATGAATCCCCTTAATCTCAGAAGATGATATTAACCGTACATATTTTAAGCGTAAACGAACTCACTTGAAACCACTGATTCAGAATGGAAAAGTGAACTTTTAATAAATATTTTTTATTTTAATTTATCACGCAAACACAGATGTTCTATTTATTACTTAAAATTGTTCGTTGTAGTAAACTCGTAGCCGCTATTATTTTACACTGTGGCAAAGTTCACTAATACATTCTGAACATGGGAGTTTATAAGCGTCGTGGTTACATTTACAACTTAATTACTCTAAGAAATTATATCGCCAACGATTCTAAATAAATACTTAATATCATATAAAGAATGTTAGAAATCATGTATCGTATATTGCTTTTAGAGGATATCAATTAAAACTAAACTTGTTTTAGTGTGGAAATGTGTGAAGATTGATATTGAGTTTAAGGGCATTTTAAAAAATATTTTTTGTTTTGCGTTTTGCATTGATATTTTATACTACACTAAACTATCAAGAAATTGTTTTTTTTTGAAAATGCTTAACCAATGTAGATATTGATAGGATTAAAAATGCCCATTAACCTTTCGTTTTCTATGGAACTATTGAATATGATAGTAGTTGTGTTCCTCTAAATCTTGGTTCTAAAACATTTGTTATTAAACAGAGCTGCCTTTAAGAGAAGCTTACGTCGATGCTAAAGTAAAAAGTAATATAATTATATATATTATTAAGAAATCGCGCTATTTAACAGCTACGCATTGGAACAAAACAAACTAGTGTTTTAGAACCAAGTGCAGTCACAGAGAGTGCCAATATTTAGCCAACTTTGACCCATAGAAGATTGGCAGTGTTGGTACGATATAGTCTTTGCTATAAAAGAAAGGGCTCTATTAATGGTCAATAGATTTTTCCACATCTCAATGATCAGTGAGGTTGACCAATGTGTAATTTTACGACTTATCACTGTTTCATTACTTTCTCGTTCATAGCATGTTTCACTTCAAAATCACGTAAAACTATCATACTGTATACGCGCCCAACGGCCTTCGTAGTTAAGTACTTTAACTGCCAAAACACTGCGGTCGCTATCGACAGATTTGGCCGCACAATATGACTGCCGTGTCGTATGTGCTACATAAGTATCATCCACACTTAGCCCTGTTCGGAGTGGAAGGGTCGGGCATTGTGGCGCGGCGTCGCGTGTTGTCGCGTGGAGTCCCTTTTCGCTTACCGTTCGCGAACGCGTGGAGGATGCAAGCGAGTGTGTGGCGCGGAGGAAAGCGGCACTGACGGCGCTGGCGCAGTTTCTACACGTTCGCCACGCTACTTATTTACCTGGAAAAAGAATGCTTCACATTAGTTTGGTGATAATCTAAAAAAAACTGAGTGTGTGTCAACCAGGAAGACGCGTGTAATGGGTGGTTAATGTTACGTAGGTGTGATGGTTACCAAAATTAAAGAAATTGATGTAACTGGCTTTTTGATTCATGTTTTGGTATGTTTTGCAGGGACTTTGATATTGGCCTCAAACTAACTCAAGAGGTTACTAAGTATATCAAACGCATCTCTCTATTCATCACTTCATTGGAATGGTGGATCGTGGAGTAGAGTAATTTTAATTTGCTGAGCATGTAGGTTATTACATACTACTACTAGCTAGAACATCATACTACAGTCCAGAGTGCAAACCATGACATATAACGAATCACATAGGTATTATAAAAGGCTTTGTGATAGAGTTTTACTTTTAAATCGAGCCGCGTGTGCCACATGGTACGCGTAACTCAAGAGCTTACGCTGTTTACTCATCGGATATCACTCACCAAGATAGTAGCTTACTTTTTTAGGTTTAGTAACTAACTTAGATGATGTGTAGGAGGGCGTCACTAGCACAATCTTGAGCAAAGCGTGTTAATATGTTAGTATTGTATGGTAGTTTAACTCACCTAGCAAGCCCCCTAGTGGAGGATTATGGGAGTACAGCATTAGCACTCGCTAGAGTTGAGATCGAGCGGTGCGTGCCGCTTGGCACGCGTTAGGCGGTCGAGCTCAGCGGCAGCATCGCTGCGTGCGGCAGCTGCGCCCCCCGTTGGGCCCTCACGCGCCGCGGGCGAGCCCGTCTTCTTGTACAGCAGCGAGTTGAAGAAGTTCGCGAGCACGCCCTCGTTGCCCGGCGTGCCTGGTGACATGCCGATTTTTGCGCCTTCCAACTGGATAAGCAAGTTAATAAGTTTGATACTCTTCGCAATTTTTGCTATTTAGTATTTTACTAGGCCAATATTCGATTTAAGGATGCATGCGTACTCCCGATTCACTAAATTGTGTCACAAAATGCAGTGGCAAACAAATCATAAATCCTTGAAAGTAGATAATAGTAGCAATTTGCTTGTGCAACACACCAAACTAAACTAGCTAACTTATCTAAGTTATGCCAGTTCTGATTCTATCTATATATCATATATTTAAAAATAGATAGCCTTTGTCCACTAGTTTAGCCCAGTATTGTACACAAGCGAATTGCCAATGATGACAATTACGTGTTAAGTTAGTTGCATTAATGTTATAAATGTTTTTAGAGAATGTAAAGGATATTCTTGCAATCACGTAAATCACGGATTAGGACGAATAATCACATAATCATCCCATTATGTTCCCATTGCTAGGACTCGAACCTTCCACCCAGAGAGCGGAGTTGGGCCATAATCCACTACGCGGCCCCAGTGCGCCTTGGTGAATAGGCTAGTGGCCAACCCATGTCGCTGTATTCAAGCCGCCCGAAGAGCTTCGAATAGCCTAAACAACCGAGACCGACGGCCTAACATGCTCTCTGAAGCATGGAAGCGCTCAGTTGAATAATACCAGTAGCACACACCTATCCAACTCCTTTGCTTAACTTGTTGATCGGTTAAGATCGCCAAGTCAAGCTCCGCTACGAGTGCTTCATTACTGAGGAATAATTTTTGAGGTAACTTTAGTTATAAAACAATGTAGTCAACATGTGTATTATATGATTGAGACCTGTTGCGTGGCGCGCTGAGTGGCTCTTAGCGGAGAATCGGCGCGCGGCGCGGGCGCTCCGGCCTGAAGCGCCGCCAGTTGTCGCTGCAGAAACGCTTGTTCATCCTCCGCTTGCACTTCGGCTTCACGGTTAGCTCCACTCTGGGGACAAAGTAATAAAATAATCCTACTAATATTATTCATCATCAGAGATATGACCTGTAGCCGATAATTATGGGTAAAATTGCTAGAAAAAGAAAGGTGGGGAGAAGAATGATGTAGTGGTTGCGGAATATCCGAGAGAGGACTGGAATATCGAGGGCGTCTCAGTTATTCAACCGAGCCAGAGGCAAGAAGGTCTGTACCACATTGATCGCCAACCTCCACTAGTTGGAGAGTCACTTTAAGAAGAAGAAGAAGATCAATTTCATCAACATAAACGCAAAAGTTTGTATGTATGGATGTTTGTTACTCTTTCACGCAAAACTACTGAATGGATTTTTAATTAAATTTGGTACTCGTATGTAGATCGATGAGGAATAACATAAAATAGGATACTTTTTCATGATCACCATCCATCACCACGCGGGTGTAACCGCGGGGCGCAGCTTGTATAACCATTTGTTTTCCCACAAAACAAATGTTATAAATATTAATAGATTCACCTATTATTATATTGTGTCTATGGTAGAAATTATGTATTAAGTATTCAGTCGAACGACCCAGACACAATAGAAATTTCATTGTTATATTGACAATCGACTGGTGAGGGGTTATTATTGAATTTTGAAGCAATGACCAGGGGTAACAAGGCCGTCAATTAGACGGCCACGGGATCGATCCCCAAACCGAGCTTGAGCCTTCGGCGAAGGTAACATTGTTATGTAATCCACAGTGAAGTGGTAGGGCAGTTCTGGTGCCGCCTGGCTAGCTATCACCGTCAAGTATGAAAGTCTGTCGCTAAGCTCCTAACAATGTGTTCCGGCAGCTGCCCTTATGAAACTTCGATAGCATGTTCATTGACTAACAACTCATTTGTATCATAGTAGTCTAAGCACCTATCAAGTGTTTAAAAACACTCTTTCTAAAACATGCTGTACTCAATTACGCTGAATTGTTTAATGTATGTTTATTTTGATTTATTCATGCACCAATTGAGAACTAATTTTCAGAGATTATTTTCTCGAATTACATTGTATAACTGTTATACCATCTAATTGGTGCCATTAAGGCGAAATGAGTGTAGATTACGACCAAATGTCATGATTCGACTTAGCGAAAACTTAGTTTTTCGACGCTTAAACCTAATAATCGAAGATCGAAAAAATAAAACGTATTGTAAATTGTATATACGTTCCTATGAACTATGAAAGCCAATACATGATTGAGCAAACTTGGCTCGATTGAAAAAAAATCGGCAAAAGTGGGAAAAAGCATTTTTATTCAATTATGGGCAAATATATTTCAATAAACGTATCACATTCGAATTCCCAATGAAATTTACTAGTGAACTATGGACTCCTTTATTATTAACATTTAATCATTTGATTGTACGATCTAAATATAAAAAGCACGTATTCAATTGCATTTTCGCATTACATCGTCCAATCTGATAAGCAATTCTCAACCTTATGTAAAGCATCGTAAATTGTTTTACAATTAGGATTGGACCGCGCCCTCAAATTTCATAAGCATCAACAACAATTAAAATAGTATATTATCACATTACAATACATAGATACAATATAACTTACTTTCCGTATAGCCGGCTGCACAATGACATCTCTATAGTAGTCATCGGGTTTGCATGTTTGCATGTTTTCATATAATATACTAATTTTCTTCATGCTGTCCCAACCAGCAGGTCTGTAGAAAAAGAAGATAATCGTATAAACATTCTCCAAATTTAGAGGGAAAATAGCGAGTTTCTGAGTGATTGTATATTTTTTTGGTCCTTCGCTCTGAAATAGCACAACGTGTTTGGATGAAATTTATAACAGGTAGTTCAGATTACTTTAAACCAAGTGGGTAAAGTAGCGAGCAGTAGTAGCTAGTTTGTTATAAAATAAGTGTGCGGGAAACAATTGTTTATGTATTTATCCAAGAAATCAATTAGGCTTTATATGAATTTAATTTATGTATAAGTTTTACAGGATTTCCCTTTTAGTTGATTGCTGACCCGACACACGTTGTCCTGTCTCGTAGAAGTAGTGACTTCTACGTTATTGTAGTTATGTGTTATATGTCGTTAATGTAGTATGTTATTGAAGAATTGTAATTTTTTTCTCTCGATTATAACTGTAACTACTCGGAGATTTTTATAAAATGATATTTAAAGCACTAACGCCTGCTAAGCGATACGGAAAAAAGAGAAATTCACATCCTCGGTCGAGATTCGAACCTGCGTCTTCGGACAATCCGTATCAGACGCCATGACCACTAGGCCACCAAGCTTACCGTCCGAGCATCGAATTTTGATTCTATATGAGTTTAACCGTCGTATGAGGACGGAGCGATGTCCATTGACAGCATTATCCATCCGAAAGAAGATATTTTCAGATACTTATTCGGATTCGGAGGCTTACGAACATTAATATAATAATACTTTATAATTATTGCACAAAAATAATAGAAATCAAAAACTCAGTGGAACACTGCCTCCCGTACTAGGATATGTATCTGCGCCATGAGAGGCAGTGTCTTCCCACGAGTCACAGAGAACATATTTTTTTGTCTCTATATACAATTAAACATAACATAATAATTATCCAAATCGTTCCAGCCGTTTTCAAATTATGAGCTCAGCAACGAATAGCATGTTTTTACATGCTGTGCCTTCGACATTGCTTAACGGCTGTTGTCCTAAGACAAACAACTGGGACCGACGGTTGAACATGCCCTT
The DNA here is from genome assembly GCA_917880725.1 of Selenia dentaria. Lineage (NCBI taxonomy): Eukaryota > Metazoa > Arthropoda > Insecta > Lepidoptera > Geometridae > Selenia > Selenia dentaria. The sequence continues at coordinate 5,575,389 of OU862882.1, read as the reverse complement.
CGAAGCACGGAAGCGCTCAGTTGAATAATGCCACTAGCGGTCACCCATCCAAGTCCTGAGCAGCAGCAAATGTTGCTTAACTTGTTGATCGGGTAAGTTCGCAAAGTCAAGCTCCGCTACGAGCGCCTCCATTGGGTATATGGTTCTATGTTAAATATTAGTAAGGTAACACGGACTCACATCAACACAGCATCCTTTTCAACAATGAGCGCGGGCGTCCGGAAGGGCAGTCCGTATATCCGGTGCGTGAGGTACTTGTACAGCAGATCGCAGTTCTTGTCTTCCTTGGCGCTGGTGTAGAAGAGCGCGGCGCCGTACTGCAGGCAGAACCGCCGTATCCACTGCTGCATGAAGTCGAAGTGCTCGTCGCGATAGTCGTGCTCTTTCTCCAGTGTGCTCATGTAGTCAGTCTGAAAGAGACACAAATATACTTAAGGCGCTGCCAGAAGCCAAAAATCCGTAAAAGGCTGATTTTTGCCACACAGTAATTTAGATGCACAGTTTGTAATAAAAACTTGAAAAAATACAGCGCATAGTTAAAAGTTAAAAAAGCCTATTATAATAATATTGCACAATATTTAGCTAGCAACATGAGGACAAAATCGCAAATAAAACAACAGAAAAAACTTTCGTTTCTCATTTCTCAATATGAGTGACAACTACTATATTTTTTGTACCCAGAAAAAGATAATTTATGAAAATAAAAGAAATATCTAGATTGTTTTACCCTTGTGGCTTCTTTTATTTTTAAACGAATAAAACTGTGAAAATTTTATCCTGTTTACAGAGGCACGCTTGTTCCTGTCACGGTACGTGCTTCACCCGCTCAAATAGCTAAAAGTTTGCTCTTGTAGCGCCTTAACTAGTGAAAACAAGAGAGCAATTGCATTGCACTTGTATATATATAATCTGAATCTCGGAAACGGCTATTTAGTATGCCGGTTTCGAGGCGATCAATCTAGCTAGGTTTCATTTGTAGAAAAGGCAAGTTTTTCAGGCAATGAAAAACTGTTAGAATACCATTATGGCAAGTACTGCACTAGGGCCATCAGCTTAAACAACAACTAAATTATTTTACCGACGCAGCAACACAAGCTACTTGACAATAGATGGCGTTGTTATAAAATGTATTTAAAATGCATTTTCGAAAAAACACGATTAACCGAAAAAAAAACACAAAACAAGGTCATCCCAGGTACCAAACTTAACTAGCGAAAATGTGAAACAACAACTAACAAAATTTGCTAGGCCCTAGCACGAAATTTTTCGTAAGGGTAACGTAATCGTATCGTTGCAAAGATACAGTGGGCCGAACACGATAATCTGTTTAAGTGTAACGTAATCGCATCGTTAGCGTATTAAGTACAAACTATCATTTATCTAGTACAATAGTGGCACAGATAACTCATAGTTTGTACTGAATACGTCAACGATACGATATCGGTACACTTAAGCAGAATTTCGTGATTGGCCCACTGATAACAATATTTTCTTCGCCTGAATTCTGCCGCAATGACAGTTAACCCTCATAAGAACTTTAAAATATGACTTACAAAACTATAGCAAGAGTGTCTATATAATTATGGACAAACTTGCGATATTTAGTTCATTCGTTTGGCAAATTTTCTCGGAAAGAAAAGATTTAATTATAAAACAATTTTAAAATAAATATATATTAAAGGTTTCAACATTATTTCAAGTTCTTCTTCTGGGAGGCACAACTGTGCACTCCTAGAGTACTAAAGAAAAAATCCTAGTACGATTTGGAAATATTAATATGATTTCCATTCTATTCAGTTATTGGTGTAATTCAAAAACTACTGAACCGAATTTGATGTAATTAAAATGGGGCCACACGGGAAGCACTAGCTTTCAAACAAATTTTAAAACTGAATTTTGAGAATCGGTTCACCCAGTCCAAAGTTATGAGGTAACGAACATAAAAAAAACAGTCAAATTGAGAACCTCCTCCTTTTTGGAAGTCGGTAGATAAAATAATAATGAATACCGAGATATTAAACATATAACAAGTATATCTACGATACGAAGTCCTGCGGCGAACACTGCCACAGCCGTTATATAGGTAATTGGAACAGTATCTACATCAGTATCAACAGCATCAGTTGGACGGATAAAGTTACGAACGTACAAGTTTTGCGCTGAATGGGAAATAATGGCGAACTGATCCGGACTGTCAAGCAGAGAAAGGTCGCCTACCTCGGACATGTTCTACGGCATGATCGGTATTCCCTCGTGCAAACCATCATGATGGGAAATGTACCCGGGAAGCGCAAATCGGGTACACGAAAGATGTCTTAGCACCGTAATATCACGAAGTGGACAGGTATTAAGACCGTGGAGCAATTGTTCAGGTTGGCGCTTAACAAGGAACAATTTAAGAAGCTGACTGCCAACCTTCAGTAATGGAGTGGCACTTAAAGAAGAAGATGAACAGTATCTTGGCTTCACCTGGCTCCAGGAAAGCCAGGGTTATCTGCCTGTGTGGAAACTGTACCGACCAGCTCTAAATATAGGTAAATTATGGTTTTAAGTGGTGGCATTACTTGCCATCGTTGACAAAACCCCATAAGAAACATTGAAAATGTATATTTGTAAGATTTCATTTTCATACTTCGCTTTTTAGTACAATATTCAAACACAAAAAGAGATCTCTCCGGCGGGGAATCGAACCCCGGTCTCCCGCGTGACAGGCGGGGATACTTACCACTATACTACCGAAGATTGTGAGTGTTATGTCGAAATTAGCAGTCTTATGACAAAGAATGATAAGATAACCGAAAAATATGCATTACGCTAATGTTAAGCACCACTGTTCAATGATTGCTGTAATATCCCCTACAGCCCCCAAACTGTCAAGTTCTGCGCGATACCACAGAATAAGTAATAGTAAACAGAAGAGTCACTCTCCAACAAAAATCAGGTTTAGGTACAGTCCGTTCAGTTATATTACCTCTTTTCTACAAGTGCGTTTCAAACCTTAAATATATGGCAATGCAGTGGTCCAAGGAAACTCTTTGCACATAAATCTATCACTTTTCTGCCACCGACTGGGGACCATCTGTAAAACGTCGGTCGTAAGGTCGTAAGTGTAACGTTATCGTATCATTGATGTATTCAGTACAAACTATGAGTTATCTGTGCCACTATTGTACTAGATAAATGACAGTTTGTACTAAATACGTTATCGATGCGATTACGTTACACTTAAACAGGTTTTCGTGCTCGGCCCACTAATCTCAGGATTGGTCCTTTCCTGAGATTTCAGGATATTTGGACTCTTTTCAGAATTGCGGCCGAATTTTGTAAATCTCAGGAGTTTTCAACAAGGTACAGTACACTTTAAAGATCTCTTTAATAAAAAGAAACAAATCAAAGCGGCGAGGGGTGTGCGTGAGATGGCGCTGCTACCGCCGCTATGAGTGATGCGAACTGCGACGCGGGAGTGAGACCCCCGAGATTCGCAGTGTATAAATCAATAATATGGCTTTTTTAAATTGTCAATTACTTTTGAGAGATAATTCTCAAACTGCAGCTAAATCTTAGGATTTTTTAATGAAAATCCTTTTCCTGAAAGACCTTTCCTCCGGACTTTTGATGTTTCGTCTGTTAACCCTAGTTGTAGGGACCTACTTAAAGGACGCGCCTAAAAATATATGATAGTAAAGCTTACCTTAGTGGCTACCACGACTATATCGAGCCCAAGATTGGTAGTGAGGACCGCTTCAGGCAGCGGACAGTCGTCATCGTCACCGTTCTCAAAGTCGTCGGTGAGGTTCCTCGAAGACCGCTTCATGGGTGACGAAGCAGTGGGCTCCAGCTCGTCTCCCGGCTCGGTATACCTCTGCCATTTCTGTACCTGTTGCTTTTTACTTTGTAGCCTTTGTTCTGGAATTGAAAAATTGTTGTCGTCAGTGTTTTTGCAGAAGATGAGGTTACTTTCTTCACCTGTATCTGCGATGATATATAACTTAGAGTTATACCAAAGTATTTGGAGTGCGCGGCCCCCTGTAAGTAGAACTTCTTCGCGTCAAATAGGCGACAATAATGGTAAGAGGCGTTACGGCGAGGGCGGAGGACGCTTGCCGGCGATCATTACGCGAGTGCCGGCAGTGCGGTATGGGTTGGCAGTTTTTCACACTCATTGTTTTCTATTGAGTAGATATGCTACCAACAAAAAATATTAATCGAAGATTTGTTCGTAATGCGATGTTGACATCCCTACACACATCTCGCGCTAAACCTGCGTGGATAAGCACCAGTAGGGACAATGTTCTACCTATAGATGTTTCCTTACTTTGGTTATACTTTAAAGACGTCTCCTTATTGGATACCGTTCGTACGATCGACCGATAATTTTTCATTGAGTGATGAAAATGATTCCTATACTCGCTCGATATTCTCCATTCATCATCTTGCGTGTTTCAAATGCGACACTCTAAAGAGATTTATTTGTTTGATCGTGAATTCGTGCGAGCCAATTAGAATGACGCCGTATAATAAGTTTTCAGAAATACAATGAATGATTAAGATTAGCGGCTTCTGACACGAGTAGTCAAACGACGCGAGTACCTACGATTGCCGGTGTATTTACTTTTTCGCTCTTGTGGCAGACAGCCAAGTGAACATTAAAAATCGCCATATAATCATGCTGTGATTTTCTCATGACGTTACCCTTCACCAGAAGCACATACCAAAGGTAGATTGGAACTCGGCAAACGTCACATCGGCGACGTATGTCTGCCGATGTGACGTTCGCTACACGCTGACGTTCTAACTATAATTGCTTCCACAGTTGAGCGATAAACTATTATGAATATACTATATGGTAGACGTATTGTGCAAAAGTTTGTTTTCAACAAAACCTTTATTTTTTACTTATTGCTATTTTCATGAGTCTGAAATTTACAGTCTGTTAAACTTGCCCATATTGTAAGTAACGCGCTTAGCACACTCGCTCAACCATAGCTCGACTAACTTTTACGAAAACATATATATAGACCATGTACAACATGTTATAAATACATATTTGTAGGTACCTTTTAAATGTTAGTGTACAATTTCTCAAGATGGCAAGTGAAAAAAATAAAGTGCAATTAACCAACATTAAAGGTTGTTCGAGACATCGCGTGACAAAGAAGCCGCTCAAGTTATGTGCATCTGTGCAAGCTGCGCCGTTAAATTTGTCACGGTACACGAATTTAATGCGTACTTCCGAAAAGCCGACGCACATCTATCGAGAGTCGACAATTATAGGCCAACTACGAACATATGTATTAAAAAAAAGTTTTGTCTGCAGTAGGTGTCTTACTAATGTGAGACTCATTGTTGACTAGTATTTCATATTGTATGACTAGCTGCTCTCCGCGGTTTCACCCGCGCGGTGATGGATGATGATGAATCTTATATAGCTTTTATTACTCAGGGTGAATGTAGCTTTCCAAAGGTGAAAGATTTTTTTGAAATCGATGCAGTACTTTTTCAGCCATTCGTTACAAACATACATACAAATCTTTCCTCTTTATAATATTAGTATAGACAGTCGGCCTACTCGGCACATTTTGAGGTAACATTCGCCTTTAATGTAGTAACGAAAAATATCAAATAGTGTAAAAAAAAATGCAATATTTCAAAATGCGACGTAGTTTTTTTTCCGGTAAGTACACGAATTTATTTCGTACTTCAAAAAAACCGATGCACATCTTACAAGAGTCGACAATTATAGGCCAACTATAAGATTCAAAATGTAAAAAAAATATATCAAAATGTTGTAATAATGTCCGTAATTTAGGACGCATTTATTAGTATTTATAAACGTGTATGTGTAAACGATATTATTAGCGCTACTAAAATATACAAAATATAATTTTTAATTATTTAGTATCATGGTAAACTATATAATGTGGAAACTTTCAACAATTGCATAAAGTCTTCTACGATGGCAGACTTGGCAATAGAGACCATAAAAGTACGTTACCAGTGTGACAATGCTTTCGATTTTTTATGGACCTATTTATATGGAATACCGCACATACGAGATTTATGGCGATGAGAGCGTCTTTTACAGATATTATAGGACTTTATATTTATTATCCTTGGAGGGCCGAAATTAAGTAATTTCTCCTCTATCATCGCTATAGTCGAGGAAATGTAGACACCGTTAGAATACGACCGTCTTGCTAGGTATTGATAACGCCGTAGTGCCATTAATAACATATGCCTCGAGGCAATAGTGTGCAAGTATGACTAATGTGTTAGAGCTTGAAGGGCGCTGTAGCAAGTGAAATTACTGGTGGAATGAGGTTTAAAAACTTAACTCGACAAGTCAAGCCTTCAGTTTAAAGTTATGGGGCACTGGAACAGGCGCACGATTTATAAATTTATGTTTTTTGTTACTAAAGTATACGATGATTATTAGTAGTTAGGTTTAGTTTTTAAACGGTAATATTTTTATTCTACAGATTGTCAATTTGACAGTTGATTTGTAGTCAGTACGTTTTGCGATTTCATCATGCTTTATGAGTAGGTGGAAACATTCGTCCTTTGTATGGCCTGTGTTCTCCTCTTTGTTACAGAGTCCAGATGCGAAATTGGTGGTCTCAAATCTCTACACCGACCACACTCTGAATAGCACCGACCAATCTCCTTCGTTTTTTTCTTCTTTATCCACCCGACATTGGCGAAATTGCGCCACCCCGCACAAGCTATATATAAATAAAAAAGATAAGTTAAGGTGGAAACATTGGCCCACTTTTTTTTTAAAACTACCGGTTATAATTTTGGCTTAACTGGAGATCGCTACCGAGAGATGATTGCTGACTTCTTCGGACCTTAGTTGAATGGCATTGATTGAGACAGTGCTTTAGTTGCAACAAGATGGGGATACATGCTACACAGCGGGTGGCACCATCGATTTTATGTGGGAAACATTTGGTGGTGCATAATTTCGCGTAATGGACCAGCAGTGAACTAGCCCCCACAATCGTGTGATCACACACCTGTAGATAACTTTCTTTGGGTGTATGTCAAGTCACTAGTCTATGCTGATGTTGAAACATTTGAAAATCGAAATTCGTTGTGTTATTGCTGAACCCTGGGGTCCTGTACCCCAGTTTCTCGAATAAAGTTGTCGAAAACGACTTCACGTTTGCGCTTCATTCGACCTAGCCGTGGCGCTCATATCCCCGAATTCATATTTAAACAATAATGGCATACAATTACCTTTTAAATAATACCAATATCATACACATTATGGCACGGAGAGTACATACGGAGAGTCATGCCACAGGTGGGCATAACTCTCCGTATTACTCTTGGGGCCTTATTGGCGCTGCGGTCGACTCGAATAAGTCGCGATATGAAAGTTCTGTTTTTTTACTAAGAAGGGATGAGCCGTATAAGTCTTTCACTTGATGATATGACAACTGGTAGCTCCACCCAGAGCAGTTCTCAAAATAAAGAGATGGAATCAATAATTATAGATTTTTTATTTGTGAGAAAATGTTTTCATAGTTTCATGGACATCTTTAAGGGCTGGCATACATCGCAAATATCGATCGATACGAAGTCGTCATTTTTTTAGCAGAGCTTAGATCGACTACCTGGTTTTAGTGACCTAGTACCGAAGTGCATCTAATGAATGAACGGTACACTGTCAGCAGACGGCCCGTTTACATGTCATACTTTACACGCGCGATGATTCATGCCGCTCACGTAGTTTCGATCGCCTGCGTAGCGGATAGGCTTAGATATAAATAGGTACGTTGGATATGTCGACACATATTCAATGTACGTTCGTATGAATAAGTAACAAAGATTTTTTTCCGGGTTTACTAACAAATATACGATTATTTTACAAACGAAACGTGAATTATCTGTTAAAAAATCCGGAAATAAACTCAATAGAAAAGAAGCGATGAGATATTGAGTCTGTATGCATCTAATCTAAAAAAATACACATAACATACATGTGTCGAAACGAATCGAAACCTTAGCTGCTTAGCGGAACCAAACTTTGCAACGTCGATTTCGAATCCCATTCAATAATGTATATTCCTTAGTCTTTTTTTCAGTGTTATCAATTGATTTATTTGTTTCTCTAAAAAAACTATTATAATTCAGTTACCTAATATGTATCAATGTGTATGTGTTTTGCATAGTATTTAAATACTTTATTTAATTAATATTATATTTTATATTATTTATTATCACTATCGATATCGTTTGGTCATAAATAGTTGGAATGGAAATATTCAGATTTACCTACACTTTATTAATAATATTGAATAGTTATAAATAGACAAGATCAATTCAATATCATCACAGTCACTTAGGCTGAAGTTCGCGCCTATGCACAATGAATATACATGCACACATATAAGTATTTATCAAAACACTTGCACTCGTTTGGGTAAAAGGGTATAAAAGTTTAATTATTATTGTCTAAATTGGTAAACCATTTTGTTAACTTACTGTACACAAAATGTGATCGCACTTCGTGAGAAAGATAACATAGCTACATAAAAGTCACCTTGTTTTCACTAAATTATAAAAAAAATAACGTGACATTGCTAAGATAACCGTTGTGTTTGTATTTTGAACATCTTTGATCCCATGTATGTGATGTAATAATGCAGTACCGTTTTAGTATGAATTTTAAACTATATAAAAATGTATACTTCCTAGCATGGTATCTATACTGCTATTCATGAGGTACACTATTGATGCGATTCTAGATTATCTATTTTTTTTGATAATCCGTTTTAGAACATTACGGTAAATATCGGTTTTAGTGCACTTTTCTATCAAGTGTCAGTTCAAATATATACATATCCTTTATTGTATCATATTTATTGAAACTGGTTTGTTTTTGAAACATGTGTCGAGCATTTTGACTCGAAAGACAGAGATCATACCAAGCAATTATGATTGTAGAAGGTTAAGTAGAAAAACATGGCAGTCATCATCTTTTATTATTTTAATTGCTCGAAAGTTCCAATATATCGAGGGATCGAATACATCGGCCCGGACAAGGCGTGATTAAATATTCATAGATTTTTTCGTTTCAACGTCATTTTAGATTAAACTTAGCGATTGCTTTTAATCATTGAGACATGTCACAAACGCAAAGATCATTCATTAAACGATTTGTAAATCTTTATATGCTTTATTAGCTGATATAATCAAGCAAAATGTCCATTGGTCAATGGTTGTCATCCATTCTACCTCAGAGCAACAAAGTACATATACATTATTTAAGGCCTTATTAATAAACTTGGCGTACACCCGGAGTAGTAAAAAACATCTATCTGTCAATTTTTCGCTTGCAGTAAATGTCACGCGTGAAAGCAAGACAAAGCATGTTACGCCTAATATAAGGTTAGCCTACATACAAAGTGGGATTATTGGTGTCTTGGGGTGACAAACCCGGTACAGTGTATCTTAGAACTTGTCTGATTATGAGGCATTGATGAGGCATGTCATGTGCAAACATGGTGCACATTTTTGGTGATTGATTAGTTACGACAGACGAGTCTGAACACTTATATTATGCACTAACAGTGGCTCATTGATCTACTTTTAGAAATATGACATTTTTCAACGAACGTATTATAATTATGCAAAGATCAAGACAGGTGCGGCATAATAACAGGTCTGGGCTGGTTCATAGGCATTTGAGTCCCAATGTCAACAGTGTCTGAAGGTTGTATTTCTTATTTGTATTTTGTTACAAAACTACTATTTATTGTACTTTTCGGTACTATTTGTCATATCGCTTGGTAGCATCCGATTTGAGCTAAATTTGGTAAATAATTTGTCCATGGAGCTGGTCTGATGATGGAGCCGGTAAGTGGCCAAAAGCTCCTCAACAACAACATAATCACATCAAGATTAGACTTATCAACTATAGCAAAGTTGAATAAAACCTTGCCTGGAGGCCATGTTAGTATGTGTATTTGTTGGCAAAGAAATAAACAATTACAATTGTGCCGAAAGCTATTAACTACAGCGAGTTTAGAAAGGACCATTACTATCAGTCTGTAGAGTGTCAACAGTTCATCACGTACAAATAGTTTGTGTAACCGTTGGGTCACGGTGATACCGACAGTAAAGACATGTGCTAGGTAATTATACAGAGTTTTTTAGGAATAACTAAAGAAATATACAATTTCCACGTATGAGATATCAGGTAACTTTAAATTAATTTTAGTGTTGAACTCGCTTCCATTGAAAAAAAAAATGTTTTTTCACCATTTTTAGTTTAGTGACCTTTGCTACTTACGGGATCGATTGTCGTCCACGGTCAATGATGATATTATCAAGATAAGCGTAACACTTCAGGTATTGGAGTGTAACTCAAGAACAATAAAATCCCAAAGCACATAACTGAGCTCACAGAGGGCAAATTCAAGTTGACTGTAAAAAACGTTTTATTAAAAAAAGCTTACTATAAAGTTCGACATTATATAGAAGATGAAGATGCTTGGAATACTCCACTTCTGGCAAGCTGTTTCTCTGCCACCCATAAAATGTAATATTTGTAGTACCTAAGTAGAAACATTGTAAACATCCATATAAAAAGAATGGCCCCGAGTTTCTTGCCGCTTCTTCTCGGTGGGTTCTATATATTTTGGAACGCGGCGGTAGTCTTTAAAGTACATTATAATGAAAAGTTGACGTTCATAAGTGCGTCTTTGATGCCTAAATTGAATAAATGATTTTGACTTTGACTTTGACTTTGAACTGCTTGACAATATTTGATGAAATTTAAATGGGACCACCTCGGAAGTATACTGTACCGAACAATAAAATATTTTTTAGAATCGGTTCACAAATGGGGGAGAAATCAGTGAACAAACACAAAAAAACATACAATCGAACATTTATATTCTCCTCCTTTTTTGAAGTCGCTTAAAAACAAAAACGCACTCTCTAAAATTAGCACCATGCCCAGATGGGTTCCTAGAACACATCTAGTATTGCTCCTTGGATTGCGCGGTACAACTTTTGGCGATACGTGCACCCCGGCGCTGAAGTGAGGACGAGTAGAGACGAAATGCTTTCACAAATTGTACAATACAAATACAATCGCTGGACGACCTACGGCATCTGCTATTGGCTGCGTTGTCAATTCGCGTGAGTTATTAGGTTATCACTCCGACTACAATGAAGAAAAAAGGCTGCGAGTTAGTTCTCTACAGAGGCATAATATTTAATGTAAGCACAAAAACTACTCTCCAACACGTCCCAATTGAGACAAATTTCCGATAACTTACGCGGAGAATGGAACACAATAGGTCGAAGTCAAACTGGCTTGACATTAGTTATCGAAGTAAGCAACGCGTATAACGCGTGCCTTCGAATAATGTTTACTAACAAGTAACAACCGCTGACATATGAGTCACAAAGAGTCATCTTTTTAAGAGGAGTGGTAGATGTAGATAACTAATTGTATTTTTTATAAGTGATCAACCAGATAGAAGAATTCATAATAAAATGTTAATATCTAGCCAATAGCCTCATGTGGACACGATAAACCACTTGTGTATTCATTTCATGGCACTGATTAAATATTACGCGACAAGTGACGTAATCGTGTGAGTCACTGGTGGAAAATAAACTTTATTGAGAAACGGGCAGGTTTCTTTATGCGAGCTTGCGAGACATTTGTCTGGGCTTGGCTGGATCGTTACTGAGATATGAATGAACCTTTAAAACTGGCTGCAACAGTTTAAAAATGTTGAATGTCTCATAATATAGCCCTAGATAAAAAGATATCAGAATGAGGTATGAGCTCTAGCCCTGCTTGTTTTGAAATATGAGGGAAAAAAAAGAAAAAAGAAGACCTAGTATATGTGTTTATGCCGACACTGATTGCAAGAGGAAAAGATCTTAAAATTACAAGATTTTTTTAACCCTTTTCCTACCTCGTAGACGTAGACTTTTTTTAATGAAATCTTTTGTTTTAATTAATTACTTTTATAAGATCGTTCTGTCCGTCCGTTTTTCCGTCTTAATCCTTCAATACTTATTTATAGCTCTATAACTTCGACAGTTTAAGCCTAAGTTCATATAATTTAACAGATTAAAAAAACCGTAATTATATATTTTATGAATTTTTTGTGAGGTATTATTGTATAGGGCTGACGAAGTGAAGATAAGTTTTCATACTATGTTATGAAAATCTTCCATATTGACACACCTTAGTGAAAATTCTTCAATTAAGATGTCATGTTCAATTAAATTTTGAAAGTTATGTATTTGTAACTTTTTGAATACATAATAGAAAGAAAACTGCATACTAATTAAACGTTCTAGTTCAAAAGTCATTGACCTCGGGCATAATGATCTTACAAAACATCACCCCCTTAGGAGCCTTATATTTGATCTCTTCTACGTCGTTGCCTCATGGCTGAGAGTCGTGGTCATCACAAGTGGTTTTTCCCACTAAGATCTTCCAGGCTTCTCTGTTTTGAAGAAGTTGGATGGATGCGTGAATGGTGGTATTTGATACCACTACAGAATTAATGAGCTATGTTAAATATCCATACTGTTTGGAGATAAGTTCAATGAGATTCGAAAACCCTTCCGTGGTATCCTTTTAAATCCTCTAGTGTTTAGTTAGGTAGTAATACAAATAATATAAACAGTTAATTACAGCTGCGGAATCATATTTTAAGAATGGCCCGACATGAGGCTGGCAAGTTACAATTTGGTTTCTCAAAACTGAATGAAAACGTCACATGAAAGCTGTATTGCGGGCAGTGTCTGTGGCACAGATAACTCATAGTTTGGACTGTATACATCAACGACACGTTACTTTAGACTTACGCAGCGTGCTACGCCCACAGGCCAATCTACGGAAACAAATAGCTAGGAAAAAATCCGATCTGAATAACAAAATGAACAAGAGAGAATAGTGCAGCAACGGTTCAAGTAATGTGCAGGCAGAAAGCTAGCTCACCACTAAATCTGTAGAACTAAGTCTATCGTCACTGCATTAGACACCCCTGCAACATTTTTGCAATCTTCAGATTCAAATGGTCGACTTTCTTTCCCCTATCAATCACATCATGGGGACATAGGCGAAATTGTTTTAGGTTTGTATAGACTCCTTGGAAAAAGTAAAAGATCCTCTCGGGCATGTTCGCCCCTTCCAGATTCACTGAGTAGGTAGGTATATAGTTGTTCCACCTACAGCACGTCATTATTTTTTCAGACTCGATTAATATTTGCTCTAAGCAAAGCGGGAAAACAAGCAGTGTGTGTATGGGAGGGCACGTAACAATGTGGTTCATTAGTAGCATCAAGTGCATCTAATAAGGATGCATGACTAACTCAGATGCGATCAAACATCTATTTTAACAATGTTGGTAGGTATGTAGGCACGTTAGTTTAATACACAATCAATATTGCACTTGCCGATCCATTTTAAGATTTATAATGTTTAAGTTAAGTCGTTAACATTAGGTGGACAGAGTTGATTTCGATCACCACATATTTGATGTTATTGATCTCGTGTTTTATCACAAGTTGCAATAATAAAATTGGAACAACGTGAGACGAGCGCACCGCACTCAAGATCCTGAAGAAAGCTCCCGGGCGAAGCCGAAACATGCTCGCATCGTGTGAAACATGCTCGCATCGTGATATCGACAACGCGTAACTCTCACGTTAATCCCGTTTTCTACCGACTTCCAAAAAGGAGAAGGTACTCAATTCGACTGTTTTTTTTTTAAATGTTTGTTACCTCATAACTTTCCATTGGGTGGACCGATTCTCAAAATTCTTCAAAAGCTGGTGCTTCCCGTGTGGTCCCATTTAAATTTTATCAAATTTGGTCCAATAGTCCATTCTATTCAGTTTTTGAGTTACACTCCAATAACTGAATAGAATGGAAGTCGGTATTAAATTTTTCAAATTGTACTTGTATTATAACAAATACAAATGGAATTATCCTTTTGTCTCTTTTATTATTTTATTTTATCAATAGCCAATATCGTACTTTGGAAATGGCTTGGGGCAGGTCAGCGCCGGCAAACAGAGCGTTCACGCAATTAGATTGGTTTGTCTGTCGAAAATGAAACACTGCTTATTGTAATATGATATACCGAGCAGTAGAACTCCATGTGAATGAGTTCGTCCGGGGTATAGTACTGCCACCATACCTTTATCTGCCGTGAAGCAGTGATGTTCGCAATACTGTGTTTTGGTTTGATGGTATGGGTGCCGGCGAAATTACAGGCACATGAGACTTAACAATATGTTTCGGAAATAAGGTATAATGCGGATGAACTTCGCACTTTGTCCACCTCTGTTCAATATATTATAATCCTCTTACAAGTGTATCATAATAGAAATAGAATGCTCTTTCGTTGAGGGGGTTTGGGGTGGTTACAATATTTGCAAAGGTTAGTTTTATTCTTGAAAAAGAAATCTAATAAATCAAAGCAAATAAGAATGTCTGTTCCATGTCAGAGTGCTAGACGAGACGTCATCAACGCGGGTGTCCCGAACACTCCTTGAAAAAGACCACCGGAGGTGTCGAATCTGTAGTCTGTACTATCTGATCTCACAAATGTATCGTGAATAATCCCGTATTTTTCAGTATAATGTCTGTTTCTGTATTCCGATTTCTGACACCCATACAGTGAACACCTTATCTGTACAAGATATAAACAGAAGTCCCTACAACTACGGAATTAAGAACTGTTACTGTGCAATTAAACGTTAAAATTATCAACCATTTCAAAGTCAAAGTCAAAATAATTTATTCGATTTAGGCATCAAAGACGATGCTTATGAACGTCAATTTTTCATTATAATGTACTTTAAAGACTACCGCCGCGTTCCATATATATAAAGCCTACCGAGAAGAAGCGGCAAGAAACTTGGGGCCATTCTTTTTATATAGATGTTTTTACAATGTTTTTACTTAGGTACTACAAATATTAGCTCCAGTGTGTTGCCTTACAAAAGAGAACATAATAATGGTA
This sequence comes from Selenia dentaria, assembly GCA_917880725.1. Lineage (NCBI taxonomy): Eukaryota > Metazoa > Arthropoda > Insecta > Lepidoptera > Geometridae > Selenia > Selenia dentaria. The sequence goes on along the minus strand of OU862882.1, from coordinate 5,560,375 downwards.
TCAGTAGGGCAAGACACGCTACACTTTGACATCTTAGTACACGAGTAGATAGATCCTGGAGTGATCAGTCCCAAGCTGTTTTATCCTCCAAGTAATCCGAAATTTTGTAATAACCTTTTTGACAGAGTTTAGTTTAAATAGTAATTTTAAACTTTTTAATAGGCAAATCTCGGATAACATTGGGGAACTTTATTATAGAATCGTATACATTGTCCCATAAAAGAATGACTTATTCTGTGGAGACGCGTTACATGTACGGATAGCTTGTGCTTATTTCGCGTGTTGATGGAATGAGCATCACTCCTTTTATCAAAACTGCTAATGTTTTTCTTTACATACATTAGATTTTCATAGATAAACTGAGAGACAACAGTTAGAATGTTTATGTCTTTAAACTTCTGTCTAAGGGAAACTCTGGGAGCTAAACAAACAAAAAAAAACAAACAATTAATATTCTTGTTTTATGAGCTGGCCTCTATAAATGTAGCTCTCGATTAATTTATCAGTAATCTCTCAGCCTCTAAACACAAAAATTATATTTTAAAAAGTGGTCTGGGGCAACATGGCCCGAGGGGTTAAATATACATGCGCCTGGTCTAAACCACAAAAAAAATGTCTCAACCACATAAAGATGGACAAATATTTGTCTTGCATCAGGGTCGAGATCAGAAAACCCCACATAGATATGAAACTCATGATTTCAATAATAAGTTCCAATCCATCCTTTCTTCAACTTTTAATTATTATAATAAAAGACTCACCGGGTGATAAATCCAATTTGTCTATGTGATCACCTAGCACGGATGCCCAACTCTGTAGCTGATCGAGGACACCCCAGGGGGTAGTCATTGCCACAGTGAGCAGGACCAATGTGTGGGGGAATGTCTCATCACTTAGAGCAAACTTGAGCAGATTTGTGTGACCTGGGTCCCCATCCAGGACCCATACGCTGAGTCGTGTGTGGTCTGCGGCATAAGAAATTAAAATTGTAAGCTTTAAAAGTATACAAACACTATTTCTAATGTAATGTTCATGTTCGCATTACTGTATTACAGTAGTGCCTATATATACCTGTGTATTGAAGGGTATGGGATGAAAATATAGGCATGTAAGACTTAACAACTTATTATATCATAGTGATAGGTGCAGTGCAATTCATTGTGACGGAATACCTCTGTTATAGGCAGAGGTTATCGCTTAACACAGGGAGTCTGGGCTTTATGTTTGTTCTGTAACCTAATAACATAAAAAAAGAAATCTGAGGCGAGACTCATCTTTAAACCATTTAGATATTTTTGGTGAGCACTGAGAATGTAAGCCTATCAAGATTAACAATATAATATCTAACTAGGTACCCATAGTAGGACACAGACGATTCTTATTGGTATGTTAGATGGTATACTGAAGACTTATGGTAAGCACTGTACCCATCCATAAAATGCGCAGTTGCCATCCAGGAGGCCAATTCCACTAACTATATTGCAATCAAACTGTAGCTGACTGGTAACTTTTATATAATTTCTTATTTTGTTTTTCAATAGTAAAAAACAGCCCAGCTGCAGTTAACTCATATTCGTATATAGCATTCTTAATATATATACATAATTGACAGTAGTTCTTTCTTTAAGACGATATTACATTCCAATTTATCTATACAAATATTAGAATTGCTTTTTGGGTAATGATCAAACTCCAATCAGAGATGAACTGCAAATACGGCGGATAGATTATTGAATGTAGTGAAGAGGTAGAATTGACCTCCAGGACTTTACATGTAGAGGATAAGAATGATGGTTAAAGTATTTAAAAATATGACACTTGTGCCCCGAGGCTACACCCACGCATATAATGATAAGATGATTTTTCTGGTATAAAAAGTATTCTACATTCTTCTCTACATCTCTATTGTATAGTCAGGGCTACAGGTTATCTCTGTTCCAATTTTTATCAATGGTTCAGTAGCACACAAGAAAGACAAGCATACTAAAAACAAACAAACTTTTGCATTTCTATTATTGTAATTAGTTATTAAAATGAAAACCTACTAATTTTAAGTCATTATTATCTAAGTTACAAAATATATTTTTATTAACTAATGATTCTATGATATACATAACATACATACAAACAAATAATGATTACTATGGCTGCTACAGACTTTGGAAAAATTTAACAATGCAATGATTCAAAAGTACCATTGAAATCAGACCACAGGGCAGGTATAGATTGAAATCAGCTGATCAATTATATGATAATCTGTTATTAATAAAAGATAAATGTTGATCTGCAAATAGATATATATATATATATATTGGATGTATTCTGTAATCAATTTTGAGGCACACCCCCAAAACTTTCGGTTAAATCATAACTCCAGAAGAATAAAACAAAGATTTTTGTCACTACCCATACATAATACAAGTAAGCTACAACAAAAATGATATAACTTCTCCATAAAAAAAAACAAGACTCTGTCATACAGAAAAGTAGCACCATAGAATGATGAATAGATCAGCTCTTTAATTTACACCAGTTGACATGCCTGTCATCATAACCCTGGTGTGTATGAAGATGTGTACCATCTTCTGATGAGAGTCTGTCCATAGTGCATCTATAAGAGATGACCTATTTAAGAACCTTGACCTTGTGAATCACCTTTATGTGGGTCTGATTCAGGGCATCTTCGCTGCACCAACATCTGGTGCAGCTAGGATGCTCTATCATCCCACATATTTATGCTTCAATAGAGTGTATGTAATTTTATCAAGTAAAATTGAAGGGACTTATGCAGTTGTTGCACAACTTCCTCTCTAATTTAAAAAAAATCATTATAAACCTGTAAAATTGTTATTTATTTATTTTATGACATAAATAGTTTCAACCTTGAATCTAATAACAAAATAATACAGTTTAGAAGGACTAGGCTTTTGACTATTCTCCTAAATAAATACTTATCCCTGGTCTAAAGTTGGTAGATTTAAGTTATTCAAATCAAAGAAAATTGTACTCACCGTCTCGATATTCATCACTTATATCTATGTATGCATATTCGAGCGCCGACCCTTTCTTGGGGTCTTCAACTCCTTGTAATTTAGCTACTAAGGTTGTCTTTCCAGTTTCATTGTCACCCAGAACTAGTACATTTTTATTTGACGGTAGTTTTGTGTTTCCTTGATTCTGTACTTCTTCGAGGATAGCAGACCTAAAAAAAAATTACGTTCATGTCATCATCATCATGCATTTAGACGTCAACTAGCTACGAGAGGTTGGCTTCCAACATGAAAGTGCCGCAGCGGCGCAACATGACACGGTGTGAAAACATTTTTACCACTGTTTTACATACAAAGGCAAGACGTAGCAGCTAGGTCACATATTTCTCAGGTGTGAGGCTCTGTCAGTCGTAGGTGTGACACATTGGATCCCCCTATATGGAGGATAGCATGCAAGCAGTAAATTTAACAGTGAACTATTACCATAGGTTGTCTTTCGCGTCCTCTTTATCCTTCTTTTTAGATTTAAGCCCATTAGTCTGGCCGTTTGTATCCATTCTCCCGGAATTTTAGAAGATAACAACGGCACAGAAAGGCTTTTCTTTCGTTTTCGTTTCTTTTGCCGTTCATACGTCACTCTTGATCGCGATGATGTTAACGAACGAATGTTGCCATGTAAAAGTTGAGAATTCCTGTTTTTTTTTAAATTATAGTATTATTACTAGGCACCACAGACTCCAGCCTTACTATCAGCTTCGTAAAAACCATGCAAGTTCCGTGCAGTTCTTAAACCTGACATAAACAGTTTTGAATGAAATCATACCATGACGCTCATTTAGGTGAACTGTTTGAATATCGTTTTCTCAAAGGTGAACGGATAATATTGTTTCTGGCACTCTAACATGCAAGCCACGTATGTTTTCCACCGTTGATTTGTATAAGGACTGTGTATGATTAACAAACCTTAGAAAAACATATGGTCAAGAAAAACTCATGCACGGAATATTACGTTGAGAAACTTAACACACACATTATGCATCGTTCGCCGTGACTATACCGAGTGCAAGTTCGAGTATTTCATGCAGGCAGATAACTGGCCGAAACAAGTGCAGGTCAGTCCGTGGCTTCGACTCGGCGACGGACGGGCGAGTCGCCCGTCAACCGACCCCGCGGGCAATACAAATAATATCGGAGGGACAGCGGTCACAAGCGCAGCACAGAGCTCGCAGCGCCGCCACCGCTCTGGTGCCCCGACCTCCACGACTGCCGGCCGCGTCACACAACTTGTTGCGTCCTGCGAATCCTTCTCCTTCGCGACAGATCACAGTATGTCACCAAAATATTAATTCGCTTAATGATAAAACCCAACGGCTTGAGGTACTATTACAAACCGATTTAAAGTATGATAGTTTAGCATTAACAGAACACTGGGTAAAAGCCTCTAACTTGCAATGTATTCAGTTAAAAAACTTTAAACTAGCGTCGAGTTTTTGTAGAACCAATGTACGAGTAAGTCATGGCGGCTCTTGCATTTATGTTAATGTAACAGTTAAATGTATAGAAAATGTTGAGTTATCGGCGTTGTCGATAGAATGATATTGTGAAATTTTTGCGATTGATATTATAGATTTTAACCTGACCATCATTTGCATTTACCAAACTGAATTAGCTCACGTTAACGGTTTTATAAATTGCTTGAAACGTTTGTTATCTAAGCTCAGCGAATCCGATAAAATATTCTTAATTGCTGGTGATGTGAACATAAATATTTTAGATAAGTTGACGACAGAATATAAAAACTTTAGACTTACTTACCACCCATATCGTGAACTCAGTAAGTGGACTTCCCTACCCGCATCACGGAAACAACATCGACATGTTTAGACCACATGTACACAAACGCGTTTGCCTTGCTAATGACAGCCAGTCCGGTTCGTACGCTCCTCTCAGACCACCTAGCAGTACGCGGAGTGGTAACGTGCGTCTGTGCGCCACCGCCTCCTCACTGGCCTCGCCCGGGATTTCTCGCAGAACAACCGTGCTAATTTTGTTAGGTCGATCGACAGTGTAGACAGGATTAGGGTGTGCGAGAGAAACCAGACCGCTGAAGCGTTCATAGCGGCAGTGACGAATGTATTAGTAAATAAATATGATATTTGTTTCCCAATTAAGCGTAAACCAAATAATAAACGTGACACAACGTGGATAAACACCTGATATAATTAATCTAAAAGCAATGTTGTTTAACCTTTCTAAATTAAGTGACATGTATCCGGACGAATCGTTTTTACGAGATTTTATCGACAACCTGAATAAGAAATACAGTCTAACTATAAATCAATCAAAATCAATATGATACATAAAAGCGTAAATCCCTCAAAAACAATGTGGGGAATTGTAAATACAAAGTGGGGTGAACACAACACTCCGAAGCTAAACTTCTCTGATATTGTAAAGGATTCTAATGGAGTTAAGTTCATTTCTCCGAAAGCGAAAAGAATATTTTATCGGATTCGCTGAGCTTAGATAAGCTCAGCGAATCCGATAAAATACTCTTAATTGCTGGTGATGTGAACATAAATATTTTAGATAAGTTGACGACAGAATATAAAAACCTTAGACTTACTTACCACCCATATCGTGAACTCAGTAAGTGGACTTCCCTACCCGCATCACGGAAACAACACCGACATGTTTAGACCACATGTACACAAACGCGTTTGTCTTGCTAATGACAGCCAGTCCGGTTCGTACGCTCCTCTCAGACCACCTAGCAGTGCGCGGAGTGGTAACGTGCGTCTGTGCGCCACCGCCTCCTCACTGGCCTCGCCCGGGATTTCTCGCAGAACAACCGTCCTGATTTTGTTAGGTCGATCGACAGTGTAGACAGGACTAGGGTGTGCGAGAGAAACCAGACCGCTGAAGCGTTCATAGCGGCAGTGACGAATGTATTAGTAAATAAATATGATATTTGTTTCCCAATTAAGCGTAAACCAAATAATAAACGTGACACAACGTGGATAAACACCTGATATAATTAATCTAAAAGCAATGTTGTTTGACCTTTCTAAATTAAGTGACATGTATCCGGACGAATCGTTATTACGAGGTTTTATCGACAACCTGAATAAGAAATACAGTCTAACTATAAATCAATCAAAATCAATATGATACATAAAAGCGTATATCCCTCAAAAACAATGTGGGGAATTGTAAATACAAAGAAGGGTGAACACAACACTCCGAAGCTGAACTTCTCTGATATTGTAAAGGATTCTAATGGAGTTAAGTTCATTTCTCCGAAAGCGGCTGTCAACGCGATCAGTGCCCGCTTCCTGAATGTGGCAACGGCGTGTGGAGCACCTAAAGCTGATATTGTGTCTGTACATCGCACCTTATTGTCCGCGCACCGATCCTCGGACCGGTCCCTTAGTTCCCGAATTTCTCTGCCGATGAGGTGTTTTGAATTGTTTCAACCTGAATACCCCCGAAAAAGACTAAGGATGTGTATGGTATATCCATGGATTTGATAAAAATGGCCATTGTGCCCCTTGCCCCGGTGCTGGCGATATTGTTTAATAAATGCCTTATGGAAGGATCATACCCATCGCCACTGAAAATATTAAAAGTGTCGCCGATATTCAAGGGTAAAGGCAAGCGGGAAGATATAGACCAGTGTCAATAATACCGGCAATAGCTAAAGTGTTCGAGAACGGATTAAGTTCAAGGATAGTGGCCTATCTGACGGAAACAGAAACCCTCTCTGACCGTCAGTATGCGTATCGAGAAGGGCGTTCTACGACCTCAATAACTCGTGACGTAGTTCGCTGCGTGTTGGCCGCTCGCGAACGGAAGGAAAAAGTAGCTGTATGTACTGTGCTGCAATTTATCCAAGGCCTTCGATGTAGCAGACCACGAAACACTCGCCCTAAAACTTCAACATTATGGCATAGCTGGTAAGGCATACGCAGTGCTGACAGACATGATGCGGGGCCGCTCCCAGGTAGTAAACGTTGGAGATGGCTATAATGAGTCGGATCCGCTGTCTGTAACCATGGGTGTAGCCCAGGGTTCATCAGTCTCAAACATCATGTTCTCACTACTGCTGAACGATCTTCCTGACGCCGTGAATGGCGCGGACATATTTATGTATGCTGATGACGTTGCAGCTATTGTTACCGCCTCCACAGTACATCAGCTAGAAGATAAATTAAATATTATTGCTGCCAACCTCCAAACGTGGTTTCGTGTGAATGGCTTGATGTTGAACTCAAGCAAGACACATTTTATTCACTTTTGTCTCTCAGGTCATTCTACGAAGCCTCTAAAAGTACATATAGATGGCGTCTTGGTTGAACAAGTCCAGAGCACCACCTTCCTATGGTTCGAGATCGATCGCAGCATGACGTGGGACCGCCATATCGACAAGCTGTGTGGCAAGGTGATCAGAGCGTGCTTCGCGCTCCGACAGGTGTCCCGAGTGGTGTCAGCGGATGTGTCTCTCGCTTGCTGCTTTGCCACGGTGCACTCCAGGCTGCAGTATGGCGAGCTGTACTCACGCGCTGCTGACTGGGAGCGGGCATTCCGAGCGCAAAAACGTGCCGTACGTGCAATCGTAGGCTAATCGCGATGCACATCTGTCAGACCACATTTCAAGGAGCTCGGAATACTTACATTACCTGCCATCCTGATTTTCCAGGTGGCAATGTACGTACGGAATAACCACGACTCATATAAGAGGCGTAGAGAGAAGCACACTTAGAACATCCGCAACGCTGACAAGCTGGTTAGCGCTCTCTTACGAAGTCGGGTAAACTGACTCACATTATGGGGCCGGAAGTATACAACAAGTTACCGGATATAGTAACAACCGCTCCGAGCTTAAGTTGCTTTAAAAGCAGACTGAAGCGCTGGCTTATTGATCAAACGTTTTATGATTTCAATGAGTTCATGAATGGTAATTGCAAACTGAGGATAAAATAACTTTTACTTTTGTTGACATTTATATAAGTACTGACATAATATTAATTATTAGAATTTAATGTTATTGAAATTGTATTTGTTTTGACATTTTAATAATAATTTTATTGTAATGAATGCCTTTATATATAATTTTGTATACTATTGTATACGTCTGGTTTTGTTTAATTTGTAAATATTTACCAATAAATAACTTTGACTTTGACTTTGACATTTCGCCAGCTTCTTTATCTTGACTTTCTTAAATCCAAACAGAAGCAATCATTTTTTCTTAGATATAAGATTAATTTCCTCTACTAAACGTAGAAAGAACATAGTTTTAAAATTGGGAAAACATGACGAACAGTTCTTTAGTAAATGTTACATAATAAGGCGACTCTGCTTTTACCCAATTTATCGAAAAGGAAAGAAAAGCCACAAAAAAATAGTATGGGTGTACCAACGAGTATGAAGAAATGAAGATAGAAAGATGAAATGAATAAACGAATGAGTGTGCCATGCACGAGTTAAATACTTTTAATTAGATATTGAGTGACTTCAGAATATTAGAGCGATCGTATCACATGATATGATATTCCATTTGAGGCATGAGATGTATCAATTACTATCATAATCGCCATATTTTCGTCCGTAAAATTGTTTTTTCGCCAGCTAACTCGCCAAGTTATTTATTTCGCCAAAATCTCGCCAAGAACAAAATTTTTCGCCAGAATGGCGTAAAAATACCCCAACCTGGCAACACTGAGTGGGGAAGAGAAACGCGTGCATCAGTAGATCTACCATGAGTTTACAACATTCACATCAATCGATGCTCGGTATCGACTGTAGCGTAAAAATGTATGAAAAAATGAACAGTGCGTACTCCAATCACAAGCTTAATAGGTAGGCGAGATCGAGTATCGACTATAGATGACATTTATGTTGCCAACTCATAGTAGAGGTACTGCGCGTCGAATACGGCAGAGGGCAGTCTCGCCCGCGCAGTCGAAGCGGCAACACGTGCTTGATATTCTGTACTACAGAGTTTCACGTACAAGAGATTAAGATCTCGGAATGAGTAAAGCTATCTCAAGATAACTTAAGGGAGTCGTACATAAAGTGTACCAATTTTTTGAAAGGCGAAAAAGTTACCGAACTTTGGCCAAATACGCAAACGACATTAATTTACCAAATACTGTTGCTGAAGCCACAGGTTTTTCTAAAACCAGCTTTAAATAAATTTTAAAAGAAGCTAGAATCATGGAAGCACAAGGCAGCACAGCGACTTTCAAACTACCACGGAAAAACCGTTTTCCTAAAGAAAAGGATTGAAGTTGACAATTTTACGGAAGGTGTCATACGAAGAAAAATTACACAATGGTATACTGTCAAAAATGTATCCCGTCGTTGAAAAAGTTAAATGCGGAATTGAAACAAGACAATATAATTTATTGCTCACGTGAATATTTGAGACGGACAATACGTAGGCTTGATTTCAAATATTTAACATGCCAGTCAAAGAGGAAACTATTCATTGAACGTCACGACATAATGCGCCTGCGGTGGCATTACATCAGACATATTAAAAAATACCGCCGAGAGGGTAAGTCAATAATTTTCCTAGATAATACCTACGTGAATAAAAATCACGTGACACAAACATTCTGGCAGTCTGATACAGAACGCGGGGCTATGCAAAACATCGGTGAAGGACCTCGTATTGTAATTGTACACGCTGGCAGTCGCAATGGCTTTGCACCTGATGCTTTATTGATGTTCAAATCGCATACCCACACCGGTGATTGTCATGAAGACATGAATGCCACAAATTTTCGAAAGTGGATCGATGAAAAACTGTTAACAAACGTTCCTCCGAATTCTGTTATTGTAATATACAACGCCGCTTACCATAGCACTCAGATCGATATAAAATATATAAAAAGCTACAATGAGTACCCTGAAAAGCTAGATGCAGCAGTGGTTAGAACGGCGAGGTGTTAAGTTTGATAGCGCTATGCGTAAATGTGATCTGATGAAAACACGGAGAAACAGTAGAAAATTGATGAAATATCAATGGAAAATGGACATATCGTGCTTTGCTTACCCCCATACCAACTGGATTTAAATCCAATAGAACTCGTGTGGGGGTACGTAAAAGGCGAGCTTGCAAGGACTTCCATTGGTTCGAACTTAGAGAAAAAGTTAAAAGCTTTAGAATTGCTTTTTTCTAATTATTCGGTTGAGCAGTGGCGCGATTGTGGTGATCACGTCATAAAAATGAGGACGAATATTGAAACTCAGATAGAGTATGTGACGATAAAATGGACAGGTACGTTATTGTTTATTAACATAATCGATTATTATTGCTTTAACTGGGCATAGTGTTCAAGCTATAATTCTCGGAATCAGGTCATTGTATGTGAAGTTGTTTGTTAATTATATAGTACATATTTATTTATCTTTTTAGATTCAACTGAATGAAAACGACGACGATGATGACGACGAAAGTGATGAAGAAGATCAGAGAGTGAACATGAAAGTGATATGGAAATTGATTTATAATAAAAGAATATATCATAATTTTAGTTATAATTTGTCCTCAAGCATAATAAAAGATTATAAACAATAAAAGTAGTCCTATCTTTTTATTTACTCCTATATATTACGTCTCAAGTACTTATGTACAACTTATCGCAAGATTTATCCTGGGACACTTCTCTTCGTGTGTAGCCGTGTGCTAGAATGACGCGCTACCTCGTCCCCGCCACCGTCTGTCACCCTGCGGGACGGTCGCGCACGAGATTGCCGGGCTATAGTCATCAATTAGTTCCCCAAATATTCCGCGGGACTTCTTTCGTGGAAAGCAGTCTGAATGTTAATTATTGTACCATTGAGAATAGTACTCTGTGGTTTTCGTATCCCGGTCTGAACAGTCTGTGGATTCCAATTCATATACCCATACAGGTGCGTTCGTTTAGCTTATGAGGACATTGGTGGCGTTGTCATTGATGGCTCTTTTGTTAAAGATTCGTTAAGCTCAAAAACGTTATTTTTGGCACTTTTGCCCACACCCTATTTGAACGCTCAACTGAGCATAAGACCTTAAATTGCATGATTATGCTGTCAAATACATAGCTGTCCAAAACCGATTACAAACAACTATGCTCAGGACGTGGGTCGAAAATTCACATGTTGGTGGCAAAAAATCCTCTTTATTAGCTTTCCGAACACTGAACAGCAAGAGACATGAAGGACATTTTCACCCACAGAGTCCAAATTCGAACGCCCCGTGTGAGCGTAATTAGCGTCAATTTCGCTAAAAACGCTTACAAGGGGTCTATTCAAACGCCCTACTATTGTTTTAGTCAATCTGATAAAATCGAATGTATCTATGGCACAGACTAAATAGTACCAATTATTATATTATTTATCATTTCCATTTCTCTATGCCATTATCTATGGTATTGTTTTTCTTTTCTGATGGTGTGTGGTGATAAAGAAAATTTTAAATAAAATTAACAAACGGAACTGAATTTAATGCAAGGGATAAATGCCTAAGGAGCGGTAATTTTTTGTAACCTTGCTAGTGAATAGTAAAATGTATCGGAGGCAGAATCCGGGTAAAAAAACCAATTTGTCGCAAGTGAGTCATTGTTGGCTATTCTCTCTCTTGTCTCAACTCTCAATGTTCTATGTGGTATGATCACTAACTGCGGTGAAGTTCTGTTTATTTAAAGAAACTGAGTATAGTTGATAAGTATCAGGGGCATTGCAAAGTTAGAGATAAGTCGTGCAGATTGCTGTTGGCCCCCATCAGCTGATTGTAGTTTTGTAAACAATCAACTGTTTAGCTTTGGAACACGCTTAAGCCTTTGTAATTCGCCCAGAATGTTCTTTATCTCTGTTGTGTAGCAGAGGACAATACATTCATACTTTATAAAAAAAACTCTCATAAAATTATTTGAAGCTTTATGTGATTGATTCCTAATACAAGAACATGCATTTACATGCTGGTCCAAAGACTAGTAAAAATAAATATTGTCAATAGACTCAAGACTGGATATCTCTAGTAGGATTCATATGAATCTTCAATAAAAAGTACCTATGTAAAATGTTGTAATGAATCTCTTCTGAAATGTAGCAAAGTTTGATCATTTGATTGCCTAAAAATCATTGGTAATATTGGTAGCGCTCATAGTTCATTCATAATTATTACAACTATGGAAACCTGTTTTTTCTTTCATATATGTTTGTGTCCCCCAATATGGCCTTGGCAATTTATATGCATATTAAAAAAACAATACCAAAAGTCATAACATTACATATGTTTGGTGTTTGTATGATAAACTCGGATAGGATTTTAAGCTTAAAAATCAAAAATCTAAAAGCTGAGGGGATACCCTCGGCTTTGTTAGATTTTTTTGTAGTAATGGAATTTAGTTTGTATTATGTATCTAGGAATTACCTAGCATGGTTTAGATGTCAAAATATCTACATAATTGCTTGCTGATTAAAGTTTTTTTTTCATCATAAGGGCAATCAGATACAATACCAATGATCAAGTAAGGCTTGATTTATGATTTAATATGATGTTTGTATTGTCCTAGCATCAAATTTCTGTGTTTAAGGTTTAAATTACATATTAATAATTATTTATCAAAAAGGTTAATAGGGAATGATTCAGAAAAAATCTTTCAATAGCATATACTCATACTCATTCAGTATTGGCCATTGAACTATAATTACATATATTTTGACTTTGTCAAACGAATACCTAATTTACACAATAATAAACAATTTTCGGCCTTACTTATAAACGCTGCTTAAAATGTAAATAATGCAAGTCAGAGTCAAAGTCAAAATCATTTATTCAATTTAGGCATCACAGATGCACTTATGAACATAAATTTTTCATTATAATGTACTTTAAAGACTACCGCCGCATTCCAAAATATATAGAGCCTACCGAGAAGAAGTGGCAAGAAACTTAGGGCCATTCTTTTTACATAGACGTTTTTACAATGTTTTTACTTAGGTACTACAAATATTAGCTCCAGTGTGTTGCCTTACAAAAGAATGGTATCAGTATGGCAAGACACGCTACACTTTGACATATTAGTACACGAGTAGATAGATCCTGGAGTGATCAGTCCCAAGCTGTTTTATCCTCCAAGTAATCCGAAATTTTGTAATAACCTTTTTGACAGAGTTTAGTTTTAATAGTAATTTTAAACTTATTAATAGGCAAATCTTGGATAACATTGGGAACTTTATTATAGAATCATATACATTGTCCCATAAAAGAATGATTTATTCTGTGGAGACGCATTACATGTAGGTATACGCATAGCTTGTGCTTATTTCCCGTGTTCATGGAATGGGCATCACTCCTTTTATCATGAAGCAAAACAATTTTGTTATGCAGTAGTGTGTAGGTAAAGTGCATGCCTAATATTAAATAATGTCATTTAATATGTTAGACTGCATTTATAAGTAAGGCCCTTTATGTCTATTTACAAAAGAAATCTATTGACATAAATGTTTTTTCATTTATTTTTTCTAAGTCTTTTTATATTTACTTTATTGCCACTTGAATAGTTAGGTACAATCATTTCTTTAATGATACTGAGAATATTGATTGATTATGTGCTTTGTGCCTATTTAGACATGTATTTTTTACTGAAGTGTAATATCTCCATATCTGTTCAACTGCATGTGGTAAATTGGTCTGTAGCCTCTTATGAAAACATAACTTTTATTTTCAGTTTGGTCTCTTAGATATACCAGATCTGGATGATGGTGATCACGAGCCCATGGACCTCTCAGATGATGACATGGACCTTGAAGCAGAGCTGGCTGCCATCAGTGGAGGGGCCAAAAAGCAGCGGCCTCGGAAACCAGCCTCAGTGCCAGCAGCCAACTTGGATGCTATGATTGCTGCAAGTTTGCAGGATGTGCCCTCGGATGAGGATGTTTCTGGTAGGTATTTCATATTTGTCATCATCATTTGTATTAGCGAGAACATGAGCCGATGTATATCTTCATTGATGACAAGGATTTCAAGGCTGGGCTTATGAGCTAGCCAAGAGGTAGTGTTCTCTGATAGTTCTCCCTTACTTTCTTTTTACTGGGGTGGTATGGTTGGTGCATGTTTGGTCTCTGAATGAGTTCTTGGATGACATTTATTCTGGTGGATATAAATTTATACATGCTTGGTTATTATTGATTTGATTAGCAATCAAATGTTGATTTAAATCTATAAAATGCTTTATATCACTTTTTGCAGCTCCAGCTAGCTAGATTTGTTAGAATATGACTTGATTGCAAAATGAGCTCTGCAGGGCTATTATGTATCTCAGTTGCTAACTAATGTTGATTAAAATCTTGATAAATGGCGGCTCTGTGTCAGTTTTAGCAACTCCAGTTAGCAAAAATTTAGTAAGTTAATGACTAGAGCTGATAAAAGTGACATAGAGCCGCCATTTATTTCGAATTTAATCAATAAATTTTAGCAACTGAGACACATCTGTTAGCCTTAATGGTCTATCTCATATCTTAGTTGCAATCATATTTTGATTGAAATTTAAAGAAATGGCAGCTTTATGTAACTTTTGAGAACTCACCAAAATCTTAGTATATTGCTGACTGGAGCTAACACAAAGGCGCCACTTTTTCAATGACACAACACATTAACCAAACATGTCACAGTTCCTAGGAGAGTAGGTTGATTTCTGCGAAATCTATTGTATTATTGGCCTAATATGGCGAATCGCGAGTCTACGGGTTAAGGGGTCGGTTGGAAAATTATTTTTTTGTTCTTAACTTTGTGGCTCTAGAGTGCGCCATATTTAATTTAATGTGACGTTACATGGCCTATAAACAAAAGACAAGACAAACAAGGTGCTTCAAGTGTGATTTAAATTTAATAAGAATTTAGAAGTTATAAAGTAACAGGTGAACATACATACACATGTACCGATAAAAACATATGTCACCTTCCTACCTACTCAGGGTAGAAGGGAGCATGAGAGAAAGAAGAGAGATGCTGATATAAGTATAATAAATAAAAAGGGTCGTGGATCTCAGACAGGTATGGCAATTTGGCAAGCTTCCTTGTTTCAGGACTTAGCTCCGGTCCGCTAGTATTGGCCGATGCTCAGCAGCAGGTCTGCCGTGCAGGGTCGGCTCCACACCGCCGCGCCGGTAGAAATTCCCAGCAATCGCTGTAGAGAAAGGTGGCCGCGGTCGGTGCTGGAGATCAGAGGACGGCCGGAGTTCAGAGGTCGTGTACTGCTAGTAGTTCAGACTTCAGCCTCGTACTTGGAGAATTCCGCCTCGTACTGGAAGGATTCCGCCTCGTACTGGAACCCCAATGTATGGGGGTTCTGAAGATTGATGTTAGAATTTAATAAGGTTTTTGTAGCACTAGACGTAGTAATTTATTAGCAGTTGCACAGTCGATGGCCGGTGACAAAGTGATGGCGATTTCTATTGTTGAAAAAACGAGAAGTTGGGCGGATGTAGGAGGCGCATTTCGCTACCATATATGGTAATGAAAAAGGCCTCAAAACCGTCGTAGTCGTCAGTCCAATCACTACACTGCATTTTGAACTTTTTCAAAATATCAACGTCCGTTCACCGGAACTCACAACTCGTGGCATTATTTTCTCTAAACTCGATTGACATTTGTTTAACTGTCACTGTCAACATTTTTGATTGTTATATGCGACCTCTATCGGTGAATCGCCGAACTACCTCAGCGCGCAGCAAAGGTAGTTTTCTCGATTTAAAGGTTGCTTTAATCTTCAAACGGAATTTAGGTAGTCGTATGTAAGTTTGCCTACAGATGTCGCTTATTTAAACTAGTTTTTAAGAGAACCGATAATCTAGTAATCTAGATCGGTTACATATCTCCCCACCCAAGAAAGAATTTTTTTACTAGGAAAAAAAATTCACTAGCCTTGAGCATTTCTAAGAAAGAAAAAAAAAAACTTGACCTAAGACCTAACTTTGAGTATCTTATATAAGCTACAGAAACTCCAGTATATGATCTTAAGTTATTAACTATGTCTATGTGCAGACACATACCCAAGTATCTCCTAGAATTCCCCCCCCATCGTTTGGATTAGATATCCCAAGAAACGATTATTGACAGCAATATTGAGAGGAATGGAAATTGTAGGCTGCAGAAGTTAACTTCTAAGAGCAGCTAGCTACATTATAGGTATGAATACACACTAGAACATAGATAAGTTAAGTACTTATTGCAGACATTCATGGATAATTTTAATTTTTTTGAATATAAGTTCCATAATTGCCTAAGTTAAATTAAATTTTTAGACAGAGAATTTAATCAAAAGGAAATTACATAGATAAAGGCTTGTTTAGTGAGTTATCTACCGCTCAGACCAATAAGGCTTGTTTTTAAAGAGTTTGGACACCGCTCTCTATTTGAAGAATTACCATGGCTGGCACGTGAAAGAATGATTTTAGCTATGTTATAACACTATTCCATTGAAAGTGGAGAGTGACAAAGAGTATTTAAGGAAGTTAAATTAATTCAGTAGGTATATAAGTTAAGATGTATAGTTTGTAGTACATTATATGTATTGTAGTTAAGTTATAATATATCTTATGCCATCGTTGTATATAAGATATAAATAATGATCAATATAAGAAAGAATCACAAGTTATTAGAATTCATGAAGTATATAAGATACTGTTCCTATAAGATTTGTTGTATATAAGGATTTATTTTTCCTTTATATATAAGATTATTGTAAGAGATTATTAAAAAGTTGCTCCCTATGAGTTTGGTTGCATTAATCAATTATATTTTAGTTATTTAAGACACATAGAATATGCGTTTTAGTTGTAAGATTGTATATTTAAAGCTTTATTAATTTAATCATAGCATGAATTTGGTTTTATTTGAGAATATTTATTTATTTTAAGTTGTCAACAAGTTATTCAGGACAAGGATTTGCTAATGTTAAGAAGGTGAATTAATTACTAGGATATGTATTTACATATTTTAAAATCCTTGATATGCCAAGACCCAAGGTTTTTGCCTTGCATATCAGTTAATTCATATACTAGTGGAGATATTTTAGTTTTAATGTAACATTTTAAGTATTTAGGGGCAAGTTTTTTAGAAAACCTATTATCCTTATTACTTTGATAATAAGTCCTTTTCCATACTATGTCGCCAATACTAAATTCGTGGTTCTTGCGACGAAGATTATAAGGTCCACAATTTTTGTTATGAGATTTAATTAGAGATAATTGGACTTGGTCAAAGATTTTCCTCAATTTTCCGACGTTTTCAGCATATGCGTCTCTAGAGACAAATATTAAGTCATCCGTCAGGTCGGAATCGACGTAGTGGGACCCGCAAGTTACTAATTCCCTACCGTATACTAGGAATGACGGTGTGTAACCTGTGACTTCACTGACTGCTGTGTTAAGTGCGAATTGAATCTTTGGCAAGTTCAAATCCCAAGATCTATGATCATTTTCTATGAAAGTAGAGACTGCTATCATAATAGTTTTGTTGTAGCGTTCCACAGTATTTACCTGAGGGGTATATTTAGGAGTGTAGCGGACATTAGGTATTTTATACTGAGAAAATATGTTTTGCAATTTATTGCTAACAAACTGTTTACCATTGTCCATAAGAATTGTGGTAGGAACGCCATGTACAAGAAATACTTGTTCTTCAATGATTTTAGTAATGGCGTCCGCCGTTGCTCGGCGTATTGGGAACAAAAGACAATATTTAGAGAAACAACAGGTGACAACTAGTAGCATAGTATTTTGTTTATTGGATGTAGGTAAAGGTCCTACTAGATCCATGCTGATCATTTGAAATGGACGGGAGCACTGCTTGGGTCTGCCCATCAGTCCTAAAGTAGTATGATTAGCATGTTTATGAGCTATGCATGTGTCACAGTTACTGACAAAGTTAGTTACATCTTTCATCATACTTGGCCAGAAATAACTGAGAGCTATCCGCCTATAAGTTTTGAAAACTCCCAAATGTGCCGCTGTGGGTTCAGAGTGGCATTTATGCATGATGTCCCTCCTAGATTCGCTAGGAACGACCTCTTTCCACTCAAATTCACGCGCCAAGGGGTTTAGAGTTTTCATATAGCGGTATAACTTATTATCAGTTACCCTGTAATTTAGATAAGACATAGGGGAAGTCTGGCAACCATCTAAAATATTTAAGTACCAAGGGTCAGATGTTACTAGAGGAGTCTGGGTGGTACTAGAAATTGCTGCTACAGGCACAGCTCTCGAAAGGGCATCTGGAACATCATTATCCTTGCCACGCCTATATTTTATGTCGAAGTTAAATGCGGATAGACGCACCCCCCACCTAGCCAATCGACCAGTAGGGTTGTTGAGGTTTAAGAACCATTTGAGAGAGGCGTGGTCGGTATAGACCAGAAATTTGAGACCGTTATCTAGATAACATCTCCAGTGTTCCAGAGTTATAAGCACAGCAAGAGTTTCACGCTCAGTGGCGCTGTAGTTACGCTCTTGTGCTGATAGAGATTTGCTCATATAAGCAATGACTTTTTCATCTCCGTTGATGATTTGAGTCAGTACAGCACCAACGCCGTAGTCACTGGCGTCTGTGTGGACTTGGAAAGGTTGAGTGTAATCCGGACAAGATAGTACCGGTGAAGAGATTAAGCAGTCCTTGAGCTTTAGGAAAGCTGCATTAGCTTCTTCTGTCCAGACAAAAGGAGGAGCATTCTTACCCTGAGAAGTAAGTTTATTGAGTGGTGCTGCTAAAGAGCTGAAGTTTGGTATGAACCTACGGTACCAAGAGGCAGTACCAATAAATCTGCGTACCTCTTTCCTGTTTTTAGGGCAGGGGTAGTCTACTATGGGTGCTACCTTATCAGGATCGGCATGTAGGCCGTTAGAATCCACTACATAATCCAAATACTTTAATTTCTCTCTGAAAAATAGACTTTTAGTGAAGTTTATGGTAAGACCTGCATGTTTTAGTTTCTCATGGATTCTTTTGAGTAGGGTGATGTGTGATTCAAAGGAGGAGGTTGCTAAAATGATATCGTCAACAAAAACAAATGTTTTGTTTTCGAATTCAGGACCGCAGAACAGGGAATCTACCAGTCTCTGCTGTGTAGCAGGGGCTCCGGTCAAACCGAATGCCATAGATTTACATTGAAATGTACCGCGGCCTGGGATATAGAAAGCCGTTTTACAACGATCTTCTGGTCTTATCAAGGTCTGCCAGAAACTCTTGGAAAGGTCGATGCTGGTCAGGTACTTAGCATCCCTGAGGTTATCCAGAATCTCAGATATGTAGGGAAGGTTATAGGCATCCTTTTTGGTGACAGCGTTTAGTTTGCGACTGTCTAGGCAGAAACGAAGCTCACCATTCTTCTTAGGAACCAAAAGTACTGGAGATGACCAAGGACTCTCACAGGGTTCAACCACATCATCAGCAAGCATCTGGTCTAATTGTTCGCACAACAGTCTTTGCTTCTCTGGGGACATTCTGTAATATCTCTGACGAATTGGAGGGGTATCACCTGTGTCTATGGTGTGTGTGATGAGAGATGTTCGACCCAGACCTCGTTCTTCATAAGAGATATCTCGGAATTGAGCTATCATGTTGTCAGCGATTTCCCTTTGAGCGACAGAAAGATATTCGTAAGCATGCAGATGCTTGTCGTCAAGGGAGACGTTAGCCAGTTGGCAGTCATCAGTGTGACTAAGAATGATGTCCTCAAGATGACCCGGGAAGAGTTCGAAGGTTCTCCAAAAGTCCATGCCTAGTATAAGTTCATTTTGAACTTCAGGAACGATGTGTACGTTCATGGCATGACATTTGTTTTGGAAGGTAAAGGGTAAGGTCATATAACCTAGGGCGGTCATGTTTTGACCTCCAGCTGCAAGAAGTTGCAAAGGACTGGAAGAGTGAAGTTGATATCCCGAGTCAAGAAATTTAATATGAGAGTTATTACCAAGAATTGTAATACTGCTACCTGTGTCTAAGAGACCTGCTATGGAGTGAGACAGCACATTTATATTTACATAAGGGCGTAAGCTATTAAGTTTTTCATTCCGGATTGACGAGACAGAGTAACAAGAAAAAAATTTAGAAATAGTTTTTAGCCAGTCTTTCCAGTCAGACTGTGTAGAAGTTAAATTACTAGACTTGTCTCGGCAATCCGAATTGCCTAGTTTTTTGGTTTAGATAGATTATTATTATTGCGATTGCAAACAGTGCAGTCAGGTCGTCGTACATCCTTTTTGCCACAGCCAAAACATAGTATCGTTTTAGGTTCTTTACAATGTTTTAGCTCATGTGTATTTGACCTACATCTAGGACAAGCGAAGGCGTAATTACCTTGCACTGTGACAGCAGCTATTCTTTTAAAATTGTTGTTATTATTATTATTTTTGTTGTAGGAGTTATTATTATAATTTTTATCATAGGCAGAGTTATAATTATTATTATTACGGTACTGGGGTGTAGTGGAGCTACTGGCTTTAGAATAAGTAAATTCTGGAGCCAATGTTTGTGAAGTGCATTGAGGTGGCTCATGAAATTGTGTCAGACGCGACTGAATACTTTCAAAATTTTTGCATATAGCTTTAAGAGCATCAATAGATTGTATTTCAGGAGAAGCAGCTAAGGTACTAGCATAAGATGGCCTAATATTATGAAGGAGAATTTCAAGTTTTTCTTCTTCTGTTAAGGGTTTGTCGAGTCGAGAGAACATACCGTGCATTATTGCAACATAAATAGTTATATTTTCTCGCTCTCCCTGTGTACGAGACCTTATTTCATTCATCAGCCTGTAATCATAGTCAGTGATGCTGAAGTCTGATTTTAATAAAATAGTTAATTCACTCCATGATTTCACATTGTCTTTTACACAGCGGAACCAATGGAGAGCTTCATCCGTGAACATGTCATATGAGTGGGTTAAAATTTTTTCATAAGAAATGTTTCTAGATTGTACATATTCTTCCACCCTTTGTATGAAAGCACGGACACAATTTTTGCCATTAAATTTAAGTTTACTAATATCAGATAAAATTGAATTTCTTTCACAAGTTACAGATAGCACAGGTTGCTCTAAGGGAGTCTCAGATTGATTACTAGTTGAAGGTTGTGAAGTTGGTAAAATATTTTTTAAGATTTGTAAGTCCTTGTTAAGAGAATTTAGTTTAGAAGACACCGACTTAAAATCTTCACTATTGGATGCACTTATCCTTATCAACCTGTGGTTCATATGGTTGATTAAAACTTCTGTTCTTAAAAAAAGATTTTTTTCAAATTTAGTTTTGAGGAGAGCAATGTTGCTTTTTGCTTTTGCCATTGACTCCTTGAGTTCACTTATATCGACCTCAGGGTCCAAGTGTGACTCCAATATATCCTCAGAAAGCATGTCTTTGGATAGTTTCACAATCTGTTTCCTTAAATCCTGAACAGATTCAGTATGCGAGCCACCACGCAGTGCCACTTCATATGCTAATTCAGCCTTTTGCAGAGATAAAAAGTTAAGTTGTAGACTCATGTTTGTAGTTGTGAAAGTTTACTTGACCTATGAAACCAATGACAACAGTGTCATACAAGGTCAATTAAAAAAAAATATTTAAAAGGGTATAATTTTTTCAGATGAAAATAACACGTAGGTAGAATTACAAATAAGGTGTGTGCTATTTATAAGTTGAACAGAGGTGAATATGGAATATTAGATATTTATTAAGAAAAGTTATTAATTATGCAAGCTGTAAAAAAAACTAAAATTTAATTTTAGGTAAAAATAAAATTCGTTGAAGACGGTAATGGGTGGATTACTGACCCCCTGGGTGTTACCCGTTGTCTTTCAGTCGCTTCTTACGACATGCAGAGCTGCAGCCGGCCTATTCTCAGACCCCGGGCCAGCACAGGGCCAATCACAACTTATAACTAACACACACGAAAGGAACACAATAAGACACAGTATACGGAATAAGTATGGCAGAGCCACACCCAAGAAGGTTTGCCAAACCAACCTGTCTGGCCCCACGTTGGGCGCCAATGTCACCTTCCTACCTACTCAGGGTAGAAGGGAGCATGAGAGAAAGAAGAGAGATGCTGATATAAGTATAATAAATAAAAAGGGTCGTGGATCTCAGACAGGTATGGCAATTTGGCAAGCTTCCTTGTTTCAGGACTTAGCTCCGGTCCGCTAGTATTGGCCGATGCTCAGCAGCAGGTCTGCCGTGCAGGGTCGGCTCCACACCGCCGCGCCGGTAGAAATTCCCAGCAATCGCTGTAGAGAAAGGTGGCCGCGGTCGGTGCTGGAGATCAGAGGACGGCCGGAGTTCAGAGGTCGTGTACTGCTAGTAGTTCAGACTTCAGCCTCGTACTTGGAGAATTCCGCCTCGTACTGGAAGGATTCCGCCTCGTACTGGAACCCCAATGTATGGGGGTTCTGAAGATTGATGTTAGAATTTAATAAGGTTTTTGTAGCACTAGACGTAGTAATTTATTAGCAGTTGCACAGTCGATGGCCGGTGACAAAGTGATGGCGATTTCTATTGTTGAAAAAACGAGAAGTTGGGCGGATGTCGGAGGCGCATTTCGCTACCATATATGGTAATGAAAAAGGCCTCAAAACCGTCGTAGTCGTCAGTCCAATCACTACACTGCATTTTGAACTTTTTCAAAATATCAACGTCCGTTCACCGGAACTCACAACTCGTGGCATTATTTTCTCTAAACTCGATTGACATTTGTTTAACTGTCACTGTCAACATTTTTGATTGTTATATGCGACCTCTATCGGTGAATCGCCGAACTACCTCAGCGCGCAGCAAAGGTAGTTTTCTCGATTTAAAGGTTGCTTTAATCTTCAAACGGAATTTAGGTAGTCGTTTGTAAGTTTGCCTACAGATGTCGCTTATTTAAACTAGTTTTTAAGAGAACCGATAATCTAGTAATCTAGATCGGTTACACATACACACATACATACAGAACATATACCCACAAACTGGTCAGAAACATAACCCTCCTTTTTGCTTCGCCGTAATCGGGTAGAAACTAAAGATGTTTGATTAATTGGGTGGGACATATTTGAAGCTTATATTTTTTATATTATATTCTATAAAAACATAAGGGTCTTGCTAAATCATAATCAGCCCATTGTGTTCCCACTGCTAGGACTCAAGCCTTCCTCTCGGAGAGAGGAGTTGGGCCATAATCCACCACGCGGGCCCAGTGCGGATTGGTGAATAGGTTAGTGGCCAACCCATGTCGAAGTTTTCAGGCCGCTCGAAAGTCCTCGACATAGCCTAACGACTGTTGTCCTAAGACATACAACCGGGACCGACGGCTTAACGTGCCCTCCGAAGCGCTCAGTTGAATAATGCCACTAGCGGTCACCCATCCAAGTCATGACCGCAGCAAGTGTTGCTTAACTTGTTGATCGGTTAAGATCGCCAAGTTGAGAATGGAAACGAATTATTTAAATTTAAATTCTTAATTAAAAAATGTTTTCTTCAAGAAAAGCCGTAACTACGACTGTTAATTGCAGTCTCTCATTTTTAGAGCCAAGAATAAAACATCTTATAAGATCTAGTCTAGATAGATATGAACTCTATAATTTCACGTTAGATCGATACACGTGGGTCCCTTCACATATTGCAGGCACCTGTTACTTGAAAAAGACAAATGATGTTCCGTAGAAAGAAGTCAACATTTTTTCTCGTACAACATATTTTACAAGCCTTTGTTAGATTTATAATGCTGTTGCAAGGCATTGATGTTTTTTGGTAATAAATCAAAAGATTTGTAGATATTTACTATATAACATACCGATCTGATCTTTAAATAAGGACAATAGATAACATATATGTTTAAATTGGATTGGATTAGAAATACTCGGACGGAAATAGGTCAATAGGAAAGCAGCTAATAATATTTTGTCATGTCACGTTGTATTTGTTAATTATTCTATGTATTAATATTCATATGTCTTGTAATGTTATGAATTCTGTAGGTGAAATCAATTTACGTAGAAACGGTTACATTTACGATCCAATATATTATACTAAATATAATTAAATAAGATAACACTATGTTTACTTTCACGTCTATAAACATAATTAAATATTTATACAATGCAATTTTTAATAGTTTCATATAATATGAAATCAAATTTATGACACGCTTACATATGAATGCATTAATTTTAATAACTCTGAATACACCTAATAGGTATATTCATTAGTGTTTGGTAGGTTGACAAAAAGTGTAAATCTAATTAGGTGGATTTCATGTCGATGGCAATAGTAAAACGCTTAAAAACACTGCGGGTAACATGCAGGTGTTTTTTTATTGGAGTCGGTATTTTTGTTTCAGAACAAGGCAGGGACTCATTACGGTACAGCTATAAGGGTTAATTACCGTTTACGCATTTCGGTACAAGTTATTGTAACCGAAAACTTTCTACACTTATTTAACCGTTATCACATTGCGGTACCGAAGTCCGAAGAGCGCGACGTTGCAGAATATGCAAAAGAGTAGCGTGCGTTGTGCGAGTGAGTTTGCGACACAGGGATCCGAGTACCTATTGCTCTATCTATCGCACTCTCACAAAGTTTTCGCCGCGCTCGCCTACGCTGTTTCATTCTATACGCGTGCGGCCTTCCGCCTCGTGACAGAAAAATATGATTTGTCTTGCTTTAGTAGTAGTCCAGTCACTATATAGATTTGGAAAAGAATGTGAACCTGGAAAGATGAATTTTGGATACAACGTGGGGAAAGCCTAGAAAAGCTTAACTTGAAAAACTCGATCAAGATTTCCTGGTTGCATTTTCAGTTCAATCGGTATTTTTTTTTAAATAATGCTCTGCAGCTTTGTAAATCGGAATCTCTTAATGCTGCAAATCTTTAAAATAAAACAGAAGAAAGCAATTATTGAGCGCGCGATGCACACTTGTCAATTCTCTTTGAAATGGTTGGTCAGAAAAACCAAGGGGCCATTCGCCGCAGACTTGGTCATAAAACTTTTGATATTATACAATAATTTAATGAAAGAAAGGAAAACAGCTTGTTTTGTTGCAAGCAACTTGTGATTTTCAATACATTTTTCCGAGTGCTCCACCACATAAAATTTTCACAAGTACACATTTCTCTCTCGAATATTTGTATGAAAGTACCAAAGTAGATTCTCCCACATTTTAATAAAAGTAATAAAGTACTTCAATAACTATTTCTTATAGGAGACGAAGACGACCCAGATCTTTTAAGCGAGCTGAATGAACTAGCAATAGATGATGAAGATGCTCCTGCCCCATCCCGCGTGTCCCGCCCCGCCCCTGCGCCTCCGTCCGCTAGCGCAGAAAACAGCACCGTCAGCTTGCTGCAAGAGAGAATATCCAACTATATGACAGCTGAGAAGAACGCGAAAGCCAATGGAGAGAGCAGTAGAGCCAGGCGGTGAGTTACCTCGGATACCTTTATTTAGATATCAATTAATTTAGCGAAAACTTTTTAAGAGTCGCTCTCTTACCAAATCTTACGAACAGTAACCGAATGTTTTGTACCATTTTTAAACCCCTGATAAAAAGGTAGAAAATCTTCAGTATAAAGGTTTTTTGCTTTATCATACAATGGAGTGGTTATCTTTGTGAATATTGGTTTCATTGTGTGAATCATCACATACTCTTATAATTTCGACATAAGTTAAGTGATTTAACTGGCCGTAGGCATACTAAAGTGGTCATAAATTCTACATTTTTGGTCAGTGACCATAAAAATATATAAGTAATAGTTGATCGAGCGAGCGATGTGTCTCTGTTTTAACTGGCCAAATTGACGTTCATCTATACCTATGTTTCTATCTGTCCGTATGTTTGTTAGGTTGTTCGTTGGTTTTCCTGTACAGGTCACATTTTTCAACCAACTGTGACGAAACTTGGTATGCATGTTCTACTATTCAATATAATTTTGTTAAACGTCTAATAGTATTTTAATATTTAATACAAAACGTGTTTGTAATCAGCTTGCATACTGTAGGCGAAGTTCTTTTATGCCATCGGAAAGCTACAAGCAGTTGTCACCTTCCTACCTACTCAGGGTAGAAGGGAGCATGAGAGAAAGAAGAGAGATGAGAATATAAGTATAATAAATAGAAAGGGTCGTGGATCTCAGACAGGTATGGCAATTTGGCAAGCTTCCTTGTTTAAGGACTTAGCTCCGGTCCGCTAGTATTGGCCGATGCTCAGCAGCAGGTCTGCCGTGCAGGGTCGGCTCCACACCGCCGCGCCGGTAGAAATTCCCAGCAATCGCTGTAGAGAAAGGTGGCCGCGGTCGGTGCTGGAGATCAGAGGACGGCCGGAGTTCAGAGGTTGTGTACTGCTAGTAGTTCAGACTTCAGCCTCGTACTTGGAGAATTCCACCTCGTACTGGAAGGATTCCGCCTCGTACTGGAAGGATTCCGCCTCGTACTGGAACCCTAGAAAGCACATGTGCTCCGGTCACAATGGGTCCAGTAAAGTGTTGAGCTGGTGGGTCCACTGTCCCTCTGCTACTGGGCATATAGTGACTCGCAGAGGGCCTTTAGGGATGTGGCCCGCCAGCAAACAAGAGATGCCATAAGGGCCAAGGAAGTAATGCTGCTGGTGAAGAATTCGCATCCGCTAAGGCTTCCGCTACCGAGCATAAAGGGACTAGCTAGGCCCTTCGCGGATGCAAACCACCAGCCGCTCAGAATGCCAGAAGGGCGTAAATAGGTATGTTGCTGGTAAAAGTGCTCACAATCCACGAGGTCCGTTCACTACCGAGCAATTAGGGACTAGCCTAGGTACCTCGTGAATTGCGAGCTACCAACAACACCCTTTCAAGTTTGCCAGAAGGGCGTAAAATAGAAACAAGAAGAAAGTTGAGAAGCAACAGAAAACACAGAAAAACACGTAAATTAAACAACAGAGTTAGCATGTAAGACACATAAAAAAATACAGTAAATAAGTTGAGAGTACATACCAAAGGTTACAATTTGTAGGTTATAATTTATGGTGGTCAAGTACACTTTCACTTCAAAACTCAAACTTACCCAATGTATGGGGGTTCTGAAGATTGATGTTAGAATTTAATAAAGTTTCTGTAGCACTAGACGTAGTAATTTATTAGCAGTTGCACAGTCGATGGCCGGTGACAAAGTGATGGCGATTTCTATTGTTGAAAAAACGAGAAGTTGGGCGGATGTCGGAGGCGCATTTCGCTACCATATATGGTAATGAAAAAGGCCTCAAAACCGTCGTAGTCGTCAGTCCAATCACTACACTGCATTTTGAACTTTTTCAAAATATCAACGTCCGTTCACCGGAACTCACAACTCGTGGCATTATTTTCTCTAAACTCGATTGACATTTGTTTAACTGTCACTGTCAACATTTTTGATTGTTATATGCGACCTCTATCGGTGAATCGCCGAACTACCTCAGCGCGCAGCAAAGGTAGTTTTCTCGATTTAAAGGTTGCTTTAATCTTCAAACGGAATTTAGGTAGTCGTATGTAAGTTTGCCTACAGATGTCGCTTATTTAAACTAGTTTTTAAGAGAACCGATAATCTAGTAATCTAGATCGGTTACATATCTCCCCACCCAAGAAAGAATTTTTTTACTAGGAAAAAAAATTCACTAGCCTTGAGCAGTTCTAAGAAAGAAAAAAAAATACTTGACCTAAGACCTAACTTTGAGTATCTTATATAAGCTACAGAAACTCCAGTATATGATCTTAAGTTATTAACTATGTCTATGTGCAGACACATACCCAAGTATCTCCTAGAATTCCCCCCCCATCGTTTGGATTAGATATCCCAAGAAACGATTATTGACAGCAATATTGAGAGGAATGGAAATTGTAGGCTGCAGAAGTTAACTTCTAAGAGCAGCTAGCTACATTATAGGTATGAATACACACTAGAACATAGATAAGTTAAGTACTTATTGCAGACATTCATGGATAATTTTAATTTTTTTGAATATAAGTTCCATAATTGCCTAAGTTAAATTAAATTTTAAGACAGAGAATTTAATCAAAAGGAAATTACATAGATAAAGGCTTGTTTAGTGAGTTATCTACCGCTCAGACCAATAAGGCTTGTTTTTAAAGAGTTTGGACACCGCTCTCTATTTGAAGAATTACCATGGCTGGCACGTGAAAGAATGATTTTAGCTATGTTATAACACTATTCCATTGAAAGTGGAGAGTGACAAAGAGTATTTAAGGAAGTTAAATT
The DNA here is from genome assembly GCA_917880725.1 of Selenia dentaria. NCBI lineage: Eukaryota > Metazoa > Arthropoda > Insecta > Lepidoptera > Geometridae > Selenia > Selenia dentaria. The sequence goes on along the minus strand of OU862882.1, from coordinate 5,532,144 downwards.
AATTCAGTAGGTATATAAGTTAAGATGTATAGTTTGTAGTACATTATATGTATTGTAGTTAAGTTATAATATATCTTATGCCATCGTTGTATATAAGATATAAATAATGATCAATATAAGAAAGAATCACAAGTTATTAGAATTCATGAAGTATATAAGATACTGTTCCTATAAGATTTGTTGTATATAAGGATTTATTTTTCCTTTATATATAAGATTATTGTAAGAAATTATTAAAAAGTTGCTCCCTATGAGTTTGGTTGCATTAATCAATTATATTTTAGTTATTTAAGACACATAGAATATGCGTTTTAGTTGTAAGATTGTATATTTAAAGCTTTATTAATTTAATCATAGCATGAATTTGGTTTTATTTGATAATATTTATTTATTTTCAGATGTCAACAAGTTATTCAGTACAAAGATTTGCAAATGTTAAGAAAGTGATTAATTACTAGGATATGTATTTACTTATTTTAAAATTAAAATTTGCCATTAAATTTAAGTTTATTAATATCAGAGCAAATTGAATTTCTTTCACAAGTTACAGATAGCACAGGTTGCTCTAAGGGAGTCTCAGGTACCCCCCCGAAGGGTTCTCGCATTGACGTGGCGGGGGGGCTCAGTAACCGTGGCTAGGTACACCACGGTGAAGCCAAGAGGAACCCAGGGGCCGCGCCGGCGTTGGGGTGCGCTGGCCGGCTCAGGCGGGCCGCTCCTATGGGCTTTGGCCGCCAAGTCCACATAGGAGTGGCGGGGTCCGGGCGCTTTGGCGCAGACTCGAGGAGGTGGGGCCCGGGCGCTTTGGCGCAGGCTCGAGGAGGTGGGGCCCGGGCGCTTTGGCGCAGGCTCGAGGAGGGGGGCCCGGGCACTTTGGTGCAGGCTCGAGGAGGCGGGGTCCGGGCGCTCGGCGCAGACTCGAGGAGGTGGGGTCGCGGGGGGGCTATCCCTTGTGGCTGACGTAGCAGGCGGTGGGGCTACGTATCCGACCCACTGCAGGGAGACCACGGGCGACCAGACACGGGGAAGTCTGGCGCCCATTGTTGGCGAGTTTGGTCTCCGAGGCGGTTGCGGCGCGCCATGTGTTCTGGCGTGCCGCGAGGAGAAGGGTCCGGCAACGGACAGCCACGGCGGGTTCGCGGTCGTGTGAAAAATCTGTCCCGCGTTCCCGCCGAGGGCGGCAGCGACGGAACACCCCGGGGTTTTGGTGGGTATACGGACTCCCACATAACCACCTCCCTCCCCGTGGTGGGTGGTATCCATAAAGGATTTCCCCGGGACAAAAAAAAAAAAAAAAAAAAAAAAAAAAAAAAAAAAAAAAAGGGAGTCTCAGGTTGATTACTAGTTGAAGGTTGTGACGTTGGTAAAATAGTTTTTAAGATTTGTAAGTCCTTGTTAAGAGAATTTAGTTTAGAAGACACCGACTTAAAATCTTCACTATTGGATGCACTTATCCTTATCAACCTGTGGTTCATATGGTTGATTAAAACTTCTGTTCTTAAAAAAAAATTTTTCAAATTTAGTTTTGAGGAGAGCAATGTTGCTTTTTGCTTTTGCCATTGACTCCTTGAGTTCACTTATATCGACCTCAGGGTCCAAGTGTGACTCCAATATATCCTCAGAAAGCATGTCTTTGGATAGTTTCACAATCTGTTTCCTTAAATCCTGAACAGATTCAGTATGCGAGCCACCACGCAGTGCCACTTCATATGCTAATTCAGCCTTTTGCAGAGATAAAAAGTTAAGTTGTAGACTCATGTTTGTAGTTGTGAAAGTTTACTTGACCTATGAAACCAATGACAACAGTGTCATACAAGGTCAATTAAAAAAAAATATTTAAAAGGGTATAATTTTTTCAGATGAAAATAACACGTAGGTAGAATTACAAATAAGGTGTGTGCTATTTATAAGTTGAACAGAGGTGAATATGGAATATTAGATATTTATTAAGAAAAGTTATTAATTATGCAAGCTGTAAAAAAAAACTAAAATTTAATTTTAGGTAAAAATAAAATTCGTTGAAGACGGTAATGGGTGGATTACTGACCCCCTGGGTGTTACCCGTTGTCTTTCAGTCGCTTCTTACGACATGCAGAGCTGCAGCCGGCCTATTCTCAGACCCCGGGCCTGCACAGGGCTAATCACAACTTATAACTAACACACACGAAAGGAACACAATAAGACACAGTATACAGAATAAGTATGGCAGAGCCACACCCAAGAAAGTTTGCCAAACCAACCTGTCTGATCCTACTTTGTAGGGGCGCCAATGTCACCTTCCTACCTACTCAGGGTAGAAGGGAGCATAAGAGAAAGAAGAGAGATGAGAATATAAGTATAATAAATAGAAAGGGTCGTGGATCTCAGACAGGTATGGCAATTTGGCAAGCTTCCTTGTTTAAGGACTTAGCTCCGGTCCGCTAGTATTGGCCGATGCTCAGCAGCAGGTCTGCCGTGCAGGGTCGGCTCCACACCGCCGCGCCGGTAGAAATTCCCAGCAATCGCTGTAGAGAAAGGTGGCCGCGGTCGGTGCTGGAGATCAGTGGACGGCCGGAGTTCAGACGTCGTGTACTGCTAGTAGTTCAGACTTCAGCCTCGTACTTGGAGAATTCCGCCTCGTACTGGGAGAATTCCGCCTCGTACTGGAACCCTAGAAAGCACATGTGCTCCGGTCACAATGGGTCCAGTAAAGTGTTGAGCTGGTGGGTCCACTGTCCCTCTGCTACTGGGCATATAGTGACTCGCAGAGGGCCTTTAGGGATGTGGCCCGCCAGCAAACAAGAGATGCCATAAGGGCCAAGGAAGTAATGCTGCTGGTGAAGAATTCGCATCCGCTAAGGCTTCCGCTACCGAGCATAAAGGGACTAGCTAGGCCCTTCGCGGATGCAAACCACCAGCCGCTCAGAATGCCAGAAGGGCGTAAATAGGTATGTTGCTGGTAAAAGTGCTCACAATCCACGAGGTCCGTTCACTACCGAGCAATTAGGGACTAGCCTAGGTACCTCGTGAATTGCGAGCTACCAACAACACCCTTTCAAGTTTGCCAGAAGGGCGTAAAATAGAAACAAGAAGAAAGTTGAGAAGCAACAGAAAACACAGAAAAACACGTAAATTAAACAACAGAGTTAGCATGTAAGACACATAAAAAAATACAGTAAATAAGTTGAGAGTACATACCAAAGGTTACAATTTGTAGGTTATAATTTATGGTGGTCAAGTACACTTTCACTTCAAAACTCAAACTTACCCAATGTATGGGGGTTCTGAAGATTGATGTTAGAATTTAATAAAGTTTCTGTAGCACTAGACGTAGTAATTTATTAGCAGTTGCACAGTCGATGGCCGGTGACAAAGTGATGGCGATTTCTATTGTTGAAAAAACGAGAAGTTGGGCGGATGTCGGAGGCGCATTTCGCTACCATATATGGTAATGAAAAAGGCCTCAAAACCGTCGTAGTCGTCAGTCCAATCACTACACTGCATTTTGAACTTTTTCAAAATATCAACGTTCGTTCACCGGAACTCACAACTCGTGGCATTATTTTCTCTAAACTCGATTGACATTTTGTTTAAACTGTCACTGTCAACATTTTTGATTGTTATATGCGACCTCTATCGGTGAATCGCTGAACTACCTCAGCGCGCAGCAAAGGTAGTTAGGTTTCTCGATTTAAAGGTTGCTTTAATCTTCAAACGGAATTTAGGTAGTCGTTTGTGAGTTTGCCTACAGATGTCGCTTATTTAACTAGTTTTTAAGAGAACCGATAATCTAGTAATCTAGATCGGTTACACAGTCTACGGTACACATAAAAGAATTTTAACAGAAATTGGATGAGAAACAGTTGCAGTAGAATTATATCTCCTTCATGTATCTAATGCATCTGGTATGGTATTTATACAGGTATAAATGATAACTCATAAATGGTATGTTAGATATTATTGACAAATATATACTCGTCAATTTTAGAACTACATATATAACCATTGGAGAAGCATTGTACTCTGTTCATTACATACATACATCAGGTCTTAATTATCGTTTGATTGTCCCAGTGGCAGTGTACTCTTAAAAAATGGCAAAACATATGACTGCGTCGATACCCATTCGGAAACATTATCGGGCTTCAAAAATAATCAAGTCAAAAAGGATAACTAATAAATGTTCCTTCTTTACGCACAATTAACCATACTATAAAATCATTTGCAGATTCGGCCGGGGCCTCAAAACTCTAAATGATCTTCTAAAGCAAGCCAAAGCAGGCAAACCTATCAAAGACGATGACATTCCTCCCCCAGTCAGTCTCGGAAAGCCGTCAGATCCTCCCGCCCCAGAACCCAGTGCTCCAGAACCGGCCCCTGTATCCCCTCCGCCCCCTGCAGTCCCCCCCAGGTCTACCTCCATGGAAGCGCCAGAACCAGCGCTGATAGACCTAGGACCAGAAGACCCCCCAAGTCTGCCGGAACCGCAGGAAGCTCCGCCACCACCACCACCACAAGTGGCAAGCCCTAGCTTAAGCCCGGAGAGACAAAAAGGATTGCAGTTTATATTGAGTGAGTGGTTTAGGCAGTAATTTGCTTTTGCCAAGCAAGCTTGACTCTTACTAATTAACGAGTAATTTATATATAGTTGCGTTCGATTACCAATGAGAGCATTGGTGGCGTTGCCGTTGTTGGCTCTTTTGTTAAAGCGTTTGTAAAGCTCAAAAACGTTATTTTATGCCACTTTTGCCCCCATCCAACTCGAACCCTTAACTAACCCTTAACTAAGGATTAACCGATCATAAGACCTAAAATCGCATGATTATGCTGTCAAATAGATAGTGGTCAAAAAACGATCACAAACAACATGCTCCGGACGTGGGTTAAAAGTTGCACTTTTTGGTGCCATAAATAACTCTTTTTTTAGCTTTGCGAACGGTGAACAAAAATAGCTCTAAACGACATTTTCACCCACAGATTCCCAATTCGTATGAACGAAATAACACACCTTTGTGAGCGTTTTTAGCGTTATTTTCGCCATCTTAAGACCAAAATACTCTGCCCGATGCCGGTAAGGGCCAAACCAACTTACCTGTCTGCTAGTTTAGGTGACGTCCCGGTATTTCCTCAAAATGCTCCTCCAAAACCCCTCCTAAAGTATCTATCGGTTTTATTTCCAAGTTCTATAAAAGAAATTTGTCTTCCAATAAATAAAAACAAATTCGTATTTCGAGCACTTGTATTATATGCTGTATTAGTAATGAGTTAATTAAAACCACGAGTTGTAGAGGGATCATTGGAAACTAGGAAGCACGGAAAAACAATGCAGAAAGATCGCAATATGGATGCAGGAATAACATTATTTCTTAAAAAGCATATTATTTTCCGATTTCAGATCGTAAAAACGAGTTTAAAGCAGCCGCTCTATCGCACAAACATTCCGGAGACAAAGCCATGGCATTGGAGTATTTGAAAGTGGTGAAACAGTTCGATATTGTCGTGGAAGCGTACAGGAGCGGACAGGAGATGGACTTGGCTGAACTGCCCACTGTGGACGCAATAGCTGAAGCCTTACGGAGCTCCAAAACAGAAGAGAGTACGCAGCAAGCCGCAGGTAGGTGCTTTTAGTTTTAGTTTAGTACCTCCTGTATATAAGGCCTTTGATAATTAGTGCACAATATTGGACAGGGTGGAATCGACAACTGGTCATGAGTGTAAAAAAGGTGTCTGTTAAGTCGGTTTACAGCAAGGTCATAAGACAAGCCGAACGCTTAGGCCGATCGTGCCTACACCTATCGCTTGTTCCACGCTCTCGCATGCACGCTCGGCTCAGGCGGAATGTGACAATGAGTAAAATTTTTCGTGGGTGCAGCCGGCGTTCATTGGTCTCTAAGACGTTATCACGTCAAAAAACATACGTTTTATTATTATGAACCCATACATATTCAATGCTCTGCGGCTAAAAACCATTGCGCGACTAAACGCATAACGGTACCGTTACATCACAGAATAGATAACATTAACTACGCAAGACATACCTACCCAACTTAGAATAGGTACAACCACGAATTTAGGAAGGGAGAGGATATGGCGCTAGGCATTCATTCTACTGCTTCGTATTTCGCAGTTTTTATTACGCTTCCCCGCTACACTTACAAATGAAACAATACACTCAAAGTAATACGCTAAACGCAACGCTCTCATTAGCTACTTACACCAACTCATTACAATGCACTCTGACAAACCAACCAATGAACGCTAATAACTCCCGGCGCCGATAGCAGCGGCCGCCTTACCCGACGATGCGCGCTGAGAGTTTCGTTATACGCAATACTACATTGCGGCATTGCCAGCAATGACTTGCAATGAATTGACTTTGACTTGACTTTGACTTTGACTTTTGACTCGACGACTTTTCAAGGGCAAGCAGCAATTACAATTAAATATTAATAAATTTTTCTAATCAAAAGCTAGCTAGTGCCATGACACCACAGATGCGCTAGCCTCTGCCCTTAGAGAGGGCATAACAAAAGTCAATACAAAAATCAAGTGACGTTACAAGCGGTGCCCTCTAGCTACATTTGGTCCCAAACACGAGTCTAACATTTTATTTTAATCGTCATTTCAATTCTGGTTATTATTGACAGTTTTGACAGTTTTGTTATAAATTGACAGTTATGGTTGATACTATATTATCTTCTCATCATTGCCAAACAGTTCTATCAGAAAGCAAGGCCAGGGATAAGTGACCTGCCTTAAGTAACTGCATAAATAAAGTTTTTGTAAAGGTATTTGTGGAATTTCAGAACCCGCACCAACGGCCGCTGCGGAGACTTCGGGTCTTATAACAGCTTCGACAGTTGATGAGGCTTTACGGCAGAGGCTCGCTTACTTTCAGGTCAGTAATCGTCTCTAGTCAAACTTTTTAGTTCTTGACATCGTGGCCCCTAGAGGCCGCCGTATTCAATGTAATGTAACATTACCTATAACCAGTGGATAAACTCCAAGACTCTTCCAGCGACACATTTGAAAAATTAATACCGACATCCATTCTATTCAGTTATTGGAGTGTATCTTAAAAACTACTAGACCGAATTTGATGAATATAATACGACCACGCGGGAAGCACCAGCTTTCAAACAAAATAAAGAATCTTGAGTATTGGTTCACCCAGTCGAAAGTTATGAGGTAACAAACATAAAAAATACAGTTAAATTGAGTACCTCCTCCTTTTTTTGGAAGTCGGTAGAAAATATCCATTTTTTATTATAGGACCATAACCACATGTGTTGCAGTTCCTGGAAACTCGAAGTAGATTGATTTCTGGGAAATCTATTGTATTATATATATAATATACACTCGAGAGCAATGAATCCGGGTCACTTAAAGAATGTTAAAAATCTCGGAAACTAAAAATGATAGGTTAATGCAATAAATTGTATTTAATAGACAATGTAATACTCCTTAAATGAAAGTAAAAAAAATATGAGTCACCATACATTTTATTAACACAAAATTACATAAAGAAAAAAACTGCTGATCTCTCCTTAAAACAAAAATAGGAAACATGAAATTTTTGAACTTTATTACGATTTTCTTGAATTTTAATACTTCGTATTGCCTCCTCGTGCTTCCATTACTGCGTTTACGCGGTTTGGCATGCTGTACACCAAGTTCCTTATACGATTTTGGGGAATATTCTCCCATTCCTCTGTGAGAGCAATTTTGAGCTCACGAAGCGTGATTGGGGGAGGGTTTCGTTGTTTTACGCATCTGCCTAGCTCGTCCCAAGCATGCTCGATCGGGTTGATATCCGGGCTGCGCGCTGGCCACTCCATACGAGTAATGTTCATCTCTTGAAGGTAGTCATTCACAATCCTACCTGTATGAGGTCGGGCATTGTCATGCATAAATATAGCATCCTCACCTAAATTGACCATAAATGAACCAACGTGATCATTGAGGATTTCTTCCACATATCTTTCGCTAGTTAAAGAGTCGTTTTCTATGATCACCAGCTCTGTGCGACTTTCAGAAGAAATTCCGGCCCACACAAGTACAGACCCACCACCGTAGGCTACATTTTCTTCGATGCATGCTTGCTTGAATCTTTCCCCTGGTCTTCGATACACTCTGTGTCTTCCATCGTGCTTGTAGAGCATAAATTTTGATTCGTCGGAGAACATAACTTTTGACCAATCTTCAATACTCCAATTTACGTGGCTCTGGGCATATCTTAGTCTTGAAATACGATGCCCACGCTCCAGTTTAGGGCCGTTTGCAGGTCTAAGGGGTTTTAAGTTAGATTCAGCAAGCCGACGTCTTACTGTCCATGCACTTGGGTTACTTCCTCCGAGGCGTCGAAACTGATTTGTGAGTTCAGTTCCTGTGAGAAAGCGATTTCGAAGCATGGTGTTCACCAAGTATCGGTCTTCTCGTGCTGTGGTACACCTGGTTCTGCCCGTTCCTGGTCTGCGTAGGTTAGAACCAGTTTCTTCGTAACGTCGGAGAACTCTTTGTACTGTTGACAGCGACACACCGACAGTCCTGGCTGTATCGCGCTGACTCCGGCCGGTTTCCAGCATTGTAAGTATTCTGGTGCATTCTTCAGGCGTAAGCGACATAATTTCAGCTTGAATAATGAATATAGAGCACTATCAACATGGTTTATGTACCCACATAAATGACAGATTACAAACAAAAGCAAAACCAAATGCTGTAATTTCGTAGTTCCATCTTCGAAAGTGGCCCTTTTTCAAATTTGATTTTTTTATGATATAACTTTACAATAACTAAGAAGTTTTAATACCTTCATTTAAGGAGTATTACATTGTCTATTAAATACAATTTCTTGCATTAACCTAGCATTTTTAGTTTCCGAGATTTTTAGGATTCTTTAAGTGACCCGGATTCATTGCTCTCGAGTGTATATATATATATATATATATATATATATATATATATATATATATATATATATATATGGATCCTTACTGCCCCCGATCATCACTTCATGAACACCTTTTGATTTCAGCAAGTAGAAGCCAAAGCGAAAGAAGAAGGCAACTCATCGAAAGCGCGTCGCATGGGCCGAATAACGAAGCAATACATAGACGCAGTTAAACTGAACGCGGCCGGGAAGCCTATAGTAGCGGACGAACTGCCCACTCCGCCCGGATACGCACCGCTACCTGTCGCCGCTGTGAGTTAACATTATATAGAAAGATACAGCCATATCTGTTATATCTCTACTCTATGACATTCCAGTCAGAACTCCAGACCAGATGTCAGAACTCACCACATGCATTGGTACTATGTACTCTTATTCGTGTCGGGGCGATGAGGCCTGCACTGACGTCCCTCTTGGGTGTTTGTTTTTATGTGATAGGTTGGCAAACAAGCAAGCGGTTCACCTGATGGTAAGTGATACCGTCGCTCACGGACATCCGCAATACCAGTGGTCTCGAGGATGGCATATCAAAGAACAAAAAAACCCAAAAAGATATTGGTGGGACCCGAACCATGTGCCGTTTGCGTCTGAAGCGGACACTTGCCACCTGAGCCACTTCGCAACGACGGCAGATGCGAAATGACCTTATGCTTGCTAAACCATTACAGTGTTTGACGTTTTCGTGCAAGTGCGGATTCTACAACTACTCATACCTATTCTGTTATAAAGCTTGAGTTCAAGAATTTATCGCTATTGTTTTAAATTTCATAAAATTAAAGTTATCATATAATTATATCATAAAATTATAATTATAAGAAAAATAAAAAAAAATCTTCTGATAAAAGTAGCCTATGTCCTCATGATACATTCTATTACCTCGCAAATTTTTATCAAGATCGGTTAAGCAGTTTAGCCGTGATTAGGTAGCAAACAGACAGAGTTACTTTCGCATTTATAATATTAGTGTGGATATATATAAATTCATTTTGATATGTTTCGTTGTTCCAGTCGCCGTCATCGTCAGCCCCGACGCCTTCCCCCCGCCCCGCCCCCAAGCCCGCCCCTCCCGCTGCACCCTCACCCTCACCACGCGCCGCCCCCTCCCGCTACGAGAAACAGCTCGCATTCTTGTTGCAGAGGCAAAAGCAGTTCAAAGAAGCTGCTCTCAAAGCGAAGCAGGAAGGTGAGTGTCCTTTGTATGTACCGATCGCACTAATCCTAGTTCTCACTAATAATATATTCGTAATAGACACTAGACAATATTTTATTTGTCGCAAAAAAACAAAAAAGATACACACTTTAACCCGTCCGCATCAGCGCAAAAAATAACAATAGATTTATGAATGAAACTTAACTCGAATGAGTCTTGCTGATTCGGACAGATTAACAACGAGTAAACAAATGAACAGATATAAATAAAAAAAAGATAAGTACAAGTTGTTTTTTGCCACAAACCGGTCCCAACTCACCAAATGCTGATCTAAAACCGACGCTGGTCTTGATGAACAAAAACAATAACAATAACTGAAAACATCAAATAAGTTATGCATGACAATATTAGGTATATATATACCAATAATTCAAATATAAAAACAGTACCTAACCATTAATAAACCTATATCAAACATTATATAAAACCATTAACTAATGTATTTCAATATATAAGAAAAAGATTATGTACTACCTACCTATCGCTGAACGTAAACCAGTAAAACACTGTTTTAAACTATCGCGGTTGTTCACTAAAGTTATATGATTATTAACGGGATATTTACCGTGGTAAGGTTGTGGAATGAGCTCCCGATATTTCGGCGCAGTTACATGCACCATGTTATGTGTTTATATGTTGTGTGTTATAGCTGAGCATCTGCTGGACGCGGGTCCTAACCACTGGATTGAATTCCATAACCCTAAAATCTTATCCACCGAACGCCATTACATACCAAGGCTAGTAAAGGAAACTATTGAGATCTCGAAATGCCAGAATTTCAATCGAGGTGATGGTTTTCAATTTCGCCAGTGCGTGGAATCCAGTATTAGGTTGTTTTAAAAATAAAAGTCCGCGTTCAAAATGTGTTCAAAATACTATACGCAGTGATACAGTGAGTGTGTTTTGTCGGGACTTAGGATCGAGTTCGAGTTCCAGTGATAACTGTAGCAAAAGACTAAGAAAGAGGGTAGATCGTTATATCTGCACCTAACTTTTGCATTCTTGCAAATTGCAAAATTGCATTCTTCAGTCTTCCCGTGAACATGGTGCATGTAACTGCGCCGAAATATCGGGAGCTCACTCCACAACCTTACCATGGTAAGTATCCCATTAATAATCATATAACTTTAGTAAACCAGTAAGTCTCTATTTTTTAATTGTACTTAATTAGATAGCACTGATGCCATATCGAAGCTCTTCCTCTTTTGGTGAGAGTAAAATAGTATTTTCAATTTAGCTCTGAAAGTGTTTATACTCTATATCGCTAATAGTATCTCTAAAAATATGTTATAATATCGTAATAATATATAGTCTCCAATTATTAAATAGTTCGTACGGTCACAACCCTAATATCTGCTGATCTTGCAATCGACCACACTCTCATTCTAGCGATTGACGTCAATGCACTTCAACAAGTCAGCAATATTGTTTTGTATATAAACCCATAATTTTTGGCTATTATTGTCATTCAATTTTAGAAGGTTACTGTGCCTCTCATCAGTGATAGTATAGTGCGCGATATTGATCCAACAAGGAGCAAATAAGTGAAAGTGTTAATAATAGTCAAATAAAAGTGTTATAAAATCTCTGTTCCCATTAATGTTGTTTTGTTGTTTAATTTTTTTTAAACAACCCAGTCTAACTAAACAACCAAGTAGGTATTGATTTCTGCGAAATCCATTGTATTATTGGCCAAATATGGCGAATCGCGAGTCAACGGGTTATGATATTTTTCACGTAACTTTTCTGGTAGCTTAATTCAACATTACAAAGTTGCTCTCTCAACTCTTTTGGAGTTAGACATTTATCTTCATTGCTGGGATGCACTCATTTTTCGTTATATATTTAGTAGGTACCACAAAATTATTTCAAACCAGCCATTGCTGAAAAAAAGTGATTCCCGTCATTATGTTATTGATTTTGCGTTCAGAAACAACTTTGCTTTTGACATAGACACCTTTAATAAAAATAAAAAAAATATTGAGCCATCTGTAGTTTTTCTATATGGTTGATGTTCAAAAGTAAGTTTCTAAATGTACATTTAGAACATTCTTGTTGACCTGTGGGGCTATTATGTATCTCATTGCTAACAAAAAATTATTGAAACCTAAAAAAATGGCTGCTCTATATCAGTTTTGTCAGCTCCAGTCATCAACTTATAACATTTTTGATTACTGAGTTGTCAAATGGGACATATAGCTGGCATTTTATAAATTTCAGTCAAGTTTTGATTGCAAATAAGATACATAATAGCCCTGCTGGTCTTCTGAATTTTGTGCTTCATACTCACTATGAACACATTGAAAGACAGTTAAGTGCCAATATCGCATGCTCCCGTGAGCATCATGGAGTCTGACACGGATTGTCGGATGACGTTTGAATCCCGTCCTTGAATCTGTAAGTTTTCTTCAGTTACAAACATTGCCACAGTTAAAAGGCTTTAGTGCTTAATAAACATCAAAGTCAAAGTCAAAGTCAAAATCATTTATTCAATTTAGGCATCAAAGACGCACTTATGAACGTAAATTTTTCATTATAATGTGCTTAGACTACCGCCGCGTTCCAAAATATATAGAGCCTACCGAGAAGAAGCGGCAAGAAACTCGGGGCCATTCTTTTTATATAGATGTTTTTACAATGTTGTTACTTAGGTACTACAAATATTAGCTCCAGTGTGTCAATAAGATTCATATTAATATTTTTTTGTAAAAGCATTGTTATGTTTGTGTTCACAGGTGATATAGATCAAGCGAAGGAATATCTCCGCGCGGCGAAAGGATTCGACGCTGTTATAGAAGCGGCGCGCGGCGGTCTCGCCGTTGATCTGAAGTCTCTGCCGTTACCGCCCAAGGCTAAAAACGATCTGGAACACACGTAAGTAGCTCACCAGCCTTTTGCTTCCATAGAGCCAAATTGCAAGTGCAAAATTGTATAATTATTTCACTTTTCTACCGACTTCAAAAAAAAAAGGAGTAGGTACTCAATGTTTGTTACCTCATAACTTTCGACTGGGTGAACCGATTCTCAAAATTCTTTTTTTGTTTGAAAGCTGGTGCTTCCCGTGTGGCCCCATTTAATCTAATTTCCATTTAATAAATTTCATCAAAGTAGTTTTTGAGTTACACTCCAATAACTGATTTTCACAAGTAATAGAATGGAAGTCGGTATTAAATTTTTCAAACTGCACTTGTTATCCCTGTATATGTGGACTCGTATGTATTTATTTACATTTACAATCAACAAAATAATGCCAGTGTCAACTTTTTGCGTCCTATCCACTTATTTTTGTAATATTTCGAACTTATACAAGTTGAGTGTTAACTTATATAAGTTCGTAACTGCACAGGTAAACCAGTGACTTTTTTGTTTTGAAACAAGTGATTAGGTACTTTGTTTCAGGGCCCCAAGTCTCTTAGCTATTGAGCAATCGCCACACTACTGCGACCCTTCTACGATTGAACTGCATTTGATGTTAAATTTGATAGTCTGTTAGATCTAGCTCTCAATCGCAGTTTTGTAACGAATCACATCGCTGTCGTATGCTTCGACTTGCAAATGTTGCCACTGAAATAAAATTAGAAACTTCTATCCATCAAGCATCAGTCTTAAGATCAATACAGTAGTTGTCTGGCAAAAGCACAATAAATAAATACATTAGACTAACTTTTAACTGAGTTTTTAATACTTTAGTAAAAAATACTAAATATGCACGAAATAATCCATGTTGCCTTTGCCTGAAAAAACAAGCGCCATGAACTACCGATGTATGCCACTGTAGCATCGCAATCGCAAATTAATACTTTACAGCATACCAATTATGTCAAAACGTTTCAATAACAAGCCGCTAGACCGCGATGGAACCTAAATAGCGAGCAGACTACGAAAACTGACAAAAACGTATATTTTCATGCAATTGAGTTGCGGTAACGCGGTTCCGTAGCTCAGAGAGTAGAGTGTACATTTCATGGAAGTTTCTTGTACTGACATAATTTGACTTACAAACTACGAAGTAGCGTGTATGGTACAATTGAAAAGGAAACTTGAAAATCGAGTTGTTTCAGACTGAAAACATAAAAAAACAACAAAATTTAATTTGTTAAATAACTTCTAAGAAGCGTACGACGAATCACTGCGCTGTCAGCCATGCCGTGAACAACGTGAGCGTGATTTCAACCCATTCCGAATGACTGACAGAGTTCACCTGTCAATAGCACCTTTTTTCTTAGGCGGGTAGTCACCTAACAAACAACAACTCTAAGTTGTGAAACTATATTAAGAGTATAAAAATAGTAATACAGTGTAAATAAGTTTAATTCTTATGTATTATTGAAGTGTGCATTACAATACCTGCCGGATAGTGTTTTCCTTACAAACACACAACAAATCACATTTATATCACACATTTTTGTTTTGAACCTACATTACCAAACAAAATGGAGGCCATCAAAGAAAGCATTCATCAAATGAATAAAACTTTTTACTTAAAGTTAGCAGAATTTGAGGAAAGGCAACTGAAAATCTCTTCGCCTTCTCCTGATACTGCAGGTCTTGCTGCAGAGTTTTCAGCCTTCAAGGCTTTTGTCCTTAGTGCTCTTCGCACATTGCAAGCTCAGGTGGAGATCATGGCACGCAGCAACGACAACTTGGAGATGCACAACCGGCGTAAAGTTCTCTTGCTCCATGGAGTCCCCGAAAACAAGACCAATATTGCAGCAGTCATCACAGAGACAATAGTTCAGAAACTGAAGGTGAATGAATTCAAGCCAGAACATATAAGTCACTGCTACAGAATGGGCCGATCATCAGCGTCACACAAAGCCCGACCTATATTGTTTAAAATCAGTAATTTCTCAATGCGGAGCAAAATCTGGGCAGCAAAGAAAAATCTCAAAAGTTCAGGTATCACATTGTCTGAATTTCTAACGAAGCCACGACACGACGCATTTATGTTGGCGCGAGATAGATTTGGCATCTCATCTCAAGTGTTGGACCCACCAGGGGTCTATTTTTGTGTTGGGGGCCGATGAAGTCAGGCATCGCGTTAGCTGTGTTGCGGAAGTCGAAAAGCTCAGTGAGCCCGTCAGACCCAGTGGCAAGGCTTCTGTCGACGCGTCGAAACAGCCAGCAGTTGCAGTAATTATCAAAGAGCCCGCGGGCGCCACAATAAAAGCCAGGCGCGCAGCCAGCGGACACAGAAAGTGATGTGCATTTTTTGTATCTATTCCTTCCCCCGGTGTGTTTTGTACAGTTAGGTATGTGTAGAATAATTATTTTTCTTTATTTCAAACTGCCTAGGTACCCACTTATTTTGATTACTCGCGATTTGTGATAAAAAATTATCAATGTTTACATTATTGGTACTCTTTCTTCTTCTTCTTTGAAATTTTAACGTATGGTATGGTATGGTACTCTTTGTTTTAGGGTCTAATGAAACCAAAGATAATAAATAATCACAGACTCATAATCTCTAACGTCACAGACTAGTCATGTCACATGACTAAGTCACAATCCAAACAGGATACTACGTACGACTCTGTTTACTCTTTGTACGCGGGTGATATAGATTGATCTTATTCGTTTCAACACAAAATTATTTAATTTAATCTTGTTTTGCAGTCATGTTTTTTTTTTTTTTTTTATTTATGTATGTCCTAAACTGTACTGTAGTTTAAATAAAGTAATACTCAGGGCAATAAATGTACTCGATGTAGAAAAGATCCGTTGTCTAAGGTGTGTTGTGTTGCTTTACCTTTATATTTTCGTACTGAATTCCGGCAAGTAAAGCATATATTAATATAACTAGCGCATAGTTATATATAAATCTAAGATTAGTTAGATAACATTAGTTAAGATTATAAATATCTAAGCATATTTATATCCATTTTATTATATTATTTATTTAGATAATGTTAAACTTATGGAATGAAAGCAATGACAGTGATGACTACTTATCTGTTTCTTCTTCTCGTAACAGTAGTAGTAGTAGTGGTAGTGAAGATAGTTTTTTAAGTATCCCCTCACTCTCAGAAACATTGGCATCGCAATTCTCTGATGTACCTAAGAATTTAAATATTGTTCATATTAATGCGCAAAGTATTCCGGCTCATTTTTCTGACATGCTGACGTCTCTAAACAACACAAACATACATGCTATTCTAGTCTCCGAATCTTGGCTAAACGTCTCTTCCCTCCATATCCTATACTTTACCTGGCTTTAATCTCATTCGCAATGACCGGACGGGTAGTGTTGGTGGAGGAGTCGCTATTTATCTTCGTGCACATATTCCCTTTTCCGTTATTAGCACGTCCGCCCAACACCCCCAAACGCTGGTGAACACCTTTTTATTGAAGTCCTTCTCTCACACTCTAAAATTCTTCTCGGAGTCTACTACAGCAATTCTCCACACAACAACTACTTCTCTTCATTTGAAAATATCATAGTAGACCTCAGTCCTTCCTATAGTCACACCATAATTATGGGTGACTTCAATACTTGTCTCATAAAACGTGATTATCGGTCCCTTTCTTTCGAAACCCTTGTTAAATCTTGCAACATGCATATTCTCCCCCTTTGTGCTACTCACAATTTCCCAAATTCAACTCCATATCTACTTGACCTCATTTTGGTTTCATCGTTAGATCATGTTGCTAAGCATGGCCAGTGTTCGGCTGATGCCTTTTCCTATCATGATTTAGTTTTCTTATCATACAAGATCCGTCCTCCTAAAGCTAAACCTACAGTTATCCTGCAGCGTAATTTTAGTGGTATGAACCGAGATGCATTTATTAATGACGCAAAAAATATTGATTGGTCTCTGGTTATAGGTGCTGAGTATGTAGATGAGCAATTAGCTATTTTTAATACTGTCCTAACACAACTTTATGATGTGCATGCCCCTTTTAGGTCTATAAAAATTAAACATGTAGCTGCGCTTTGGTTAACCGATGACATCAAAACCCTTAAAAATAAAAAAGCTGCTGCCAAAACTAAGTATAAAATTCGTCCAAATGAGGTGAGCAAGTCCAAATATATCAAGCTTCGTAATCGTTGCTATGTGGTATGCAGGGATGCCCAACGACGCCATATCTATGAATCTGTTCAAGATGAGGATCCGGCGAAAGTTTGGAAGTTCCTCAGAGCATTAGGAGTTGGAAAATGAGTTGGAGAATCAATTCCCAATAACTTATATATAAATTCCCTAAATCAGCACTTTTCTTCACCACCTAATAATATTCCGACAAAAGCCCATACTTTACATTTTCTTTCTAACACTATAACTCCAAATTGTTCTCCTTTTGTTTTTACTAAATTTTCCGTTTGTGATGTTAAAAAAAGCATACTTTCCATTACTTCTAATGCCGTTGGCGTGGATGGGATCAGTCGTAACATGCTGATACCCATTCTTGATATAATTCTCCCTATCCTGTGCCATATTTTTATTTTTTCTATTTCTAGTGGCGCTTTTCCTGCTTTGTGGAAGGACGCTCAAATTATCCCTCTCCCTAAAAAAACTAATCCTAAATGTTTTTCTGAATACCGTCCAATATCTATCCTTCCTTTCCTATCCAAAGTACTTGAACGGCTAGTTCACAATCAGATGAACACTTTCCTTGCACAAAATAACTTGCTAAACCCTCTTCAATCTGGTTTTCGTCTGGGGCACAGTATGGTTACTGCACTTGTTAAAATAACTGACGATATTCGTTTAGGTATGGAAAATGGTCAGCTAACTGTGCTGGCTCTCTTAGACTTTAGCAATGCTTTTAACGTTGTGGATTTGGATATCCTCTTAGCAATCCTTCGCTCTAATAATATATCTCCAACAGTTATTGATTGGTTTCAATCTTACCTTTACGGTCGTCGACAGCGGATTCACCTCGATGATTCTTATTCTTCTTGGTGTAACACAACAGCTGGTGTGCCTCAGGGTGGCGTATTATCTCCTTTACTTTTTGCTGTTTTTATTAATTCAATTTCCCAAAATATTTCTTGTTCCTACCACCTATATGCGGATGATTTACAGTTATACTCACAGGCTCCACTACTTAAACTGAGTGAAGCAGTTGATCATGTAAATGAAAACATGCATCAGGTATTACAATGGAGTAAAGTTTAAGTCAACCCCCTAAAAACCCAAGTAATAGTCGTAGGCAGTTCCCGAATGATTTGCAGAGTTAACTGGGACACATTGCCGCGAGTGGTTTTCGACGGGGTCACTATTCCTTTTAGTCAAACGGTAAAAAATCTTGGCGTAACTATAGATCAATGTTTTACATGGGGTCCTCATCTAACTCTGACCAGCCGGAAGATGTTTGCATCTGCAGGTGCCTTACGTAGACTACGTAATTTTCTTCCTACTACTACTAAGATAGCGCTCGCACAATCTCTTTTACTACCTGTGCTCGATTATGCAGACGTCAGCTATCTTGATATCTCGGAGGATCAGCTAAATAAACTTGAGCGTCTTCAAAATTTTTGTATTAGGTTCGTATTCGGCTTGCGCAAATATGACCATGTTTCAGAATTTCGTACTAAGCTCAAGTGGCTTCCCATACGCTATCGTCGGAATGCTCACATATTGTCTCTTCTTTATACAATTCTCTTCAATCCCTTTTCCCCACTCTACCTTAAGGAGCGTTTCGAGTTCTTGCACACTTCTCATATGTTATCATTACGGTCATCAGAGTATCTTCAGCTAAAAACGCCTGAACACAGAACCAGTTTTTATTACTCCTCATTTGCTGTTAAAGCCGTCCGTTTGTGGAATTCTCTTCCACTGGAAATACAGCGTGCTACGTCACTTCAAACTTTCAAAGATCAGGTTAAAAAATTATATCTTTCACTCTAACTCTTACTCACTAATTGTTATCTAACTTTCATGATTTTGTATTTCTAATTATTTATTTATTTGTTATTTTTTATATTTCTTTTAAATTTTTATTTGTGTTTACATGTAATAAACACTTCCTAGACTATTAAAATACTGTCAAGATGCTTTAGTGTTTACATATATATTTATATATACATATATATATAATTTTTATTAGTATAATTAAGTATATACTATAAAAGTATGCTGTTTATGTATTTTTATTAGTTTATTTAATATAGCATTTATGTATTTATAGTGTGTTTACTGTTTTTTTTGTATTGTTACCGTCCATCTTTTATTGTATACCTATTCCTCTGCGAGTGGGTTGTCTGGAAGAGATCGCTCTGAGCGATAAGACCGCCCATTGTTGCACCTAGTTTTTAGGCATTGTTTTTTTATATTTTATTGTCTAATATTAAGTCATAAATGTGGTGTCTCAATAAAGTGTTATCTATCTAGCGCGATATTGAATCGGAATGAAGAACAGTGACAATATTGCCAAAATAAATGTAGACATAAATCGGAAAACAGAGTAGTTCAAAAAATTAACAATGCTGGCAACATATCGACCGATCATAAGCTTTATGGCAAAGTGACATATTATGCCCCTTTGTGTGAGTTTTCAATGTGTTTCTGGTTTTTATTTTTTGTACTTACTTTTTATCCTAGATTTGTGTGCTCGAGTTTTAAGTGTAATGATGGAATATTAGCCGTTACGTGTTCTTGACGTTGTCCGAATGTAGGGAAAGTGTAGAAAATATCCTTATCATCGCTTTAGAAAGTTGTACTAATGCATCCATCGTTTTCATCCTTCATGCAAATTTGGCATGAAGGTAGATGGCTACCTTCATGCCAAATTTCATTAAAATTGGGCCAGCCGTTTGAGCGTAAGAGAATAACAAACATCCATTTATCAATAAATACAAACTTTCGCGTTTATAATACAAGGTGTCTCAAAAGAAAGTTCACATTTAAATCTTTTTTTAAAAGAAAAGTCTTAGCTTTATTGAAAAAATGTTTATTTTATATTGAAGTACACTGTTTGGGAATTTATTTTTTTAAAATAACATCGTCCAAATGTAAACCGTTGCGCTCTCGGCATTCATTTAGTCGGGCACTAAAATTGCCTATGACAGCTCGGCAGGTAGTCTCCGTGATGGCTGCCATTTCATGACGGATATTTTCTTTTAATTGTGCCAGGGAAGTCGGTTTATTAGCGTAATCTTTTGATTTGACATAACCCCACAGGAAAAAATCCATAGGCGTTAAATCGGGACTTCCGTGGAGGCCAATTTATGTCACCTCGTCTGGAGATTAATTTGTTCGGAAAAATTTCTCGATTTCGAGGCAGAGATCTGTTGGACGTGTGTGAAGTTGCTCCATCCTGCTGGAACCATGTTCTTTGGTTGTAACCAGGAAAGTTTTGCAGTTGGGGTACGAAAAACTCGTCTAACATCTCCACATAACGCTCTGAATTCACTGTGAGTGTGCGTCCCCTTCCATCTTCAAAAAAGTAAGGGCCGATAATTCCTCGCGCCGACATCGCTGCCCATACGGTGACTTTGGGTGAATGTAGCGGTTTCTGATGCTTTTGTTTTGGGTTGGTTGCACTCCAGTAACGACTATTTTGCTTGTTTACATGCCCATTCAGGTGAAAATGGGCTTCATCGGAAAACAAGATGTTGGTGAACGTTGGAAAGCGCTCAATCATCTGATTTACAAAGGCAAGCCTCTGACCAGCATCTTGAGGCTTCAGTTCTTGCACTAACTGAATTTTGTACGGGTGCAGCTTTAAATCTTTGTGTAAAATGCGGCATAATGAAGATCTGTGCACATTTAAAGCAACAGCACGCTTCCGAATCGAGAGGTTTGGATCATCTCGAATAGACTGAGTAACACTGTCCACGTTTTCGGCTGTTCTTGATGTTCTTGGCCGCCCAGATTTTGGTTTCTCCAGAGTTGACCCAGTCTCTTCAAACTTCTCAACCCATTTTGCAATGAGTCGAGGCGCATCATTTAAGTGACGAATATGTCGAATACTGCAGAATTTTCTACGCGCTACAGTCGCCGAATTACCGTTTTTGTAAAACTCACGTACGCACAACGCACGGTCCGCACCAGAGAAACGCTCCATAGCGACTAAATTCCCAAGAGCCAGACTACCGACTGACATACCCCCCGCGCCCCTGAGAATAGTTGCTTTCGCGTAATAAGATAAGCAAATGTGAACTTACTTTTGAGACACCTTGTATTAGTAAGATCAAACGCAACCTCAAACAATAACCCCATTCCCGTCGCCAGTCGATAAGCTATATCGAGGTCCTTTTCAAAGCTGACAAAACAATAGTTGAAATCGTTTAAATATCCGATCTCAAACGTAATTTAACAGTTCCATGTTAGGGTTATCGGTATATAATCGTAAAAGCGTATCGAATTTGTCTACCGATCGCTTAATTTTGTTACAACAACAAGATCGATATAGCGACTTCGCGGCCATAATGCGAAAAAAGGTTGCCTCACTGCTAAGCAGGACGAGCGCGAGTAGCAACACCATTCTGAAGGCTGTTACTGATCACTTTGACTCCCCTATTCTGCGTCATCATATTAAGATCCTCGTATCATGATTCAGGATAATGAATATGGTGTCATGCATTTAATAGTTTATGTAATTTAATTTAAGTAATTTATGTTCTTTCGGTTTGACTTTAATTTTAATTTTATTTTTGTGATTTTATATTAATCTCAAATAATGTAATAATAATAATATGGATCTTGTTGAGTCTGAAAATAAATAAATTTGAATTTGAATAGCAATTTTTTTCGAAGTTTGACGATTTCCAGGCTAAAAATTAACGACCGGTAAGTTCGGTACTTGCACTGCATGTTTAGTAAACCGATGGATGCATTACTTTAGACACGACAGTGACTTAATAACATACAGATAATATAAGTGACTGCCTCTTGCCTCTGATTACTCACTTCACTTGATGCAATTATAAATATAAACTTATTAACTTCAAAAAGGCAAGGCTTTTTTAAAGACATATTTACAATCATACCGCCTACATCTTATACTTTTTCAAATTTAGTTGGAAATTTCCGCTGCGCGACCACATCGTTCGGAAAAAAAAATCAAAAAACCACATACACAACACGAAATAAAAATAACATAAAAACATTTAGCATGGCCATATCCAGAAGCTTGTATAAAATAAAAGCCTTAAAAGATAAAAAAAAGGTATTATCCACGGGGCTATTATGTATCTCAGTTGCTAACAAATGTTGACTGAAATCCAAAACAAGAGCGGCTCTATGTCACTTTTGTCAGCTCCAGGTATCAACTTGCTAACATATTTGCTTACTAGAGTTGTCAAAACTGACATAGAGGCGCCATTTTTCAAGATTTCAATCAACATTTGCTAGCAATTGAGATACATAATACTGGTGCTGGTATGACTTCTCGCGTTACTCATGCTTTATGATCCAAAACTCACAAGTTTTGTACGTCTTTACAGCTTCGAAGAAGTATCGGCGGAGGATTGCGACCCCTCCCCTTCCTCCCCGCCCATCTCTGCGTCGGACGATGACGTCATCGCCCGTTTGCACCAACAGCTGACAACGCAACTGAAGCTTTGCCTCTCCAATAGAGAACACAACAGTGCGATGGGCAATGTCGCCGAAGCGAACAGATTCGAGCATCTGGCTGTCAGCGTGAAACAGGATTTGGATTTAGTCGCTGTTGCTAAAGGGTAACTATTTGCCGGTCAGCCATTTGAGCGTAAGAGAATAACAAACATCCATTCATCCATAAATACAAACTTTCGCGTTTATACTATCAGTAAGATCAAACGCAACTACACAATATACCCATTTCCCGTCGCCTGTCGAGCTACAGGTCGCTTTCAAAGCTGACAAAACAATCGTTAAATCGATTAAATAGATGATCTCAAACGTAATTTAACAGTTCCATGCTAGGGTTACCGTTATAATCGTAAAAACTTATCGAATTTATCTACCGATCGCTTAATTTTGTTACTTACTTGCAATGATTGACGAGAAAATTAATATTAAGCACTAATCTAGAATTAAAATAAAAAATATCACCATCCATGACCACGCGAGTAAAACCGCAGGGCGCAGCTAGTATTAAGAAGTTTTATTCCCTGATTTATTTTTGGTGTAGGCTTTAATATTAATGCTGATAAGACTTATCAAATCAAATTTGGTGCGAGAATAGTGGAAAATATAAACATAATAAGAAATTAGCTTACTAAATTTGCAATATGCGGAAATATATGAATAGTATTTAGCGCGCCAATTTTAGTGTCGAAAATCGATAGAATCCTATACATTTGATGTTTGACAGTGACAGCTCGCAACGATCGCGAAAACTCGCGAGCGTTGTGGTCGCGACGTGAGCGGATTTGGTAACGTCATCGATGACGTATCGTGCTCGCTCATGATGATCGTGAGCTTGTAAGGGAAAGGGTGTGCGAACGCCGCGATTAATTTCGGCGCTTACCTGAACATAGCCTTAGTTGTTATTTTTTATAGTAATTTAGTAATATGTAATAGCACTGTTTGATTTCATCAGGAAAAAAATGACCAGCGAACATTACACAACACAACATTCAAAAATATTTTTATTAAATTTTTTATTCAAGAAAACCCTGTTCAGTTAAAAACTTGTTTAAATTTTCCATTTCAGTTTAGGCAAAACGCCAAAGTTCCACTACGAGAGCCGCAAGTTCTCAATAGTGCAGTGCAATACGGACCTAAACGAGAACGATTTAGAGCTCACAATAGTTCGAGGCATCGCGTACAACGTACCCAATCCTAAAGAAATCGACACTTATGTACGCTTCGAATTTCTCTATCCACAGGTAAGTCATAGTTTATATTTTCTACCGACTTGCAAAAAAAGGAGGAGGTACTCAATTCGGCTTTTTTTATGTTTGTTACCTCATAACTTTAGACTGGGTGAACCGATACTCAAATTTTTTTTTTTAAAGACGGTGCTTCCCGTTTGGTCCCATTTAAATTTCATCAAATTCGGTCCAGTAGTTTTTGAGATACACTCCAATAACTGAATAGAATGGGAGTCGGTATTAAATTTTTCAAATTGTACTTGTAATTTCTATGTTACATCGTATTGGGAAAATTATTTATCTGTGGCCCTAGCACGAATAACTGCATGCGTGTAACGTAACGTGTCGTTCACGTGACACAGTACAAACTGTAATGTATCTAGGGCAACTGTGACACAGATAACTCATAGCTTGTACGCCGAATCGTGATGCGTTGACGCTTGCGATATGAATAGTCTTTCGCAAATTGTTTATGCTACTGCCTCTGATTGTCTATGAGAGAGAGTGCCCCCAGGCCTGGTAACTCAATGTATCTTGAATTTCGTTCACGCAGTAATTTCACACACCTACAGTGTTCTTCAAAGCGAAACAGTAGTACAGTGTAGTATATTCAGACAGGAATCGGGATACAATGTTAGAGATTAACTTGTTCGAAAACTAAACTAAATTAAACTAAAATTTAACTATGGTAGTTTTATTCTGTTAATACTAAAATCTAAATTCGTGTAACACTTTTATGACTATTCTAAAAATAGGATTATTCTTTTCAATTTTGTTTATTTTTACTTTATTTTAGAGATTACCAAGTTACGTGACGACTAATCTGTCTATAATGTACCCACAATTTTGAAGAGAAATATAATTTTCTAAAGGCAGAACCTGTACGATGGTAACCTGATGACTGATATAAATACACAGATGAAACAGACTTGTTCATGCACACGTTTGACCCGTCCGGAGATACACCGGGGACCAGCGGCTCAGGCTTGCTAGACAACCGGCCAGTTAACTCATAGATACACAAGCATAATTGTTACTTACGGCTGAAAACCGTGGTATTTATTGACCTAGCGAGCGAAGCCTCTCTGCTTTAACTGATAATAATAATAATAATAATAACTTTAACTTTAACTGACTTTCATCTGTCCGTATGTTTGTTAGGTTGTTCGTTTGCCTTCCTGTACAGGTCACACTTTTCAACCAATCTTGACGAAACTTGGTAGGTATGCATGTTCTACCATTCAATATTTTTTATCGTCGGCAATTTTTGAGTAGGTGAATACTTTTCCTAAAAAGAAGTTTACCGCGGCTTTATTTACCTATTGGTTTTGATAAGATCAAGTGGTTGCCGAGATAATACGATTTGAAAATGAAAAACTGGTTGATTTTGGTAATATTCGACAAGAACATTTGATACCTTCTGCAGACAGCTCAGACGGTGAAAAATTGCAGCTGATAAGATTGTGCTCGCGAGGTCTATTGTTCTCAGAACTTCTAGTTCATAAGGAGCTCCCGATATTTCGACACTGTTGCAAGCGCCATGATCGCGGGACACAGAAAGTGGGTAGACAGATGTCTGCTTTTAATGTTATTATTTCATCCACCCACCCATATTCTCCAGTCATCCCGCGATCATGGCGCTTCCAACAGTGTCAAAATATCGGAAGCTCTTTCCAAATAAATAACAAGATTTTCATTCCGTAATGTGCGAGTTACACGAGCCTAGTTTTCCAAGCCAGGATAGCAAGCTTATATCAGTAAGCTAGCAAGCTAGTACTTCTGGCTTCGTGTAGACTAATCTAGCTTCATTTCTGAGCTAGTAAGCCAGCAAGCTAGTTTACACAAGCCTTTTTAATAGGATGGAGTTCTATTTGTAGGCTAGTTGCGCCCCCCATCACTGATTTTACTATCCTAGCTTGTGTACTAGCTTCATGTGGCCGGTGAAGCTAGTTTTCAGTTGGCTAGTAAACAGTAACCATGCGTTTTGTTTATTGAAGTGAAAACTTCTTTAGGCGCATTAAGCACTTTTTGGGTGAACAAAAAATCATGGAACTCGCGTCATCGTCATACTCGCCTTGATTGCGAATTCTTTTAAAAGGTTGACGGATGAAGGCAATGATCCACAATCATCTTTTCTTAAAGTCCACGGTCTTGTCCACACCCGTTTTTGTAATTCATTGTAGTTCGTCTAGTGCGAATTGGCACAGTTTTCGAAGTAACTCTTTCAGTCGAATAGTGTTTTTTTTCGCAGCTCATTTTGACGTGTGGTCACCTCAGTCACTGCAATAGCACTAGCTTAAAATAATGAAGCCTTATGTAAATGGAACTAGCATATTCCAAGCCAGGTCAGCAAGTCAGGACAGTTAGTTAGTTAGTTGTATAGTTTCTACTGTAAACTAACTTGCTGTCCTGGCTTGAAAAACTAGCCTCGTGTAACCCGCGCATAAGTAACAATATGTTTAATGATAATAATCATGGATACATGCTTCTTATGTCCGTATTTTATCAACCGGGTACTTTTTTGCAGATAAGTCTGATTTTGATAATTCTTTTTTTGTTTGGTAGAGTATACTTTCGAAGTGTTCCCATTTAAATTTAATCAAATACGGTCAAGCGGTTTTTGAGTTACACTCCAATATCTAAAAGTGTTCGCCTATCTTGGTGATATTTTTATTGACGGTGATAGACAATTGATTCAGTAAATAGCAAGGGTCACTAAAAAGAGTGAAAAGTTTTTTTTACCAAATAAACTAACCGCCTTAAACACCAAAAAGTGTGATATAACTTGTCGAAGTCGGTACCATGCACACAATATAGTGACAATAGGTACTTTTGAACTATCATGGTACCGACTGCAACAAGTTATTTCACACTTTTTAGTGTTGAAGTCGGTTTCATATTTTGGTATTTATTTTTATGAATATGTCGCAGGATGCGCCAGTGTCCGACCGCACAGCTACAATAAAAGACACAAACAGTCCGAGTTACAACGCGGTGTTTCCGCTCGCCATACATCGCAGCTCACGCGCGTGCCAAAGGTTCTTCAAACGGCACTCCATCAAGCTGGAAGTCTTCTCTAAAGGGTATGCATACTCAATAACTTAAAGGCTGCTGATCACTAGTAGTATTTTCTTCTAATTCGTACAGGTAGCGGCCCGTAAGTTTAGCGCTGAGCGTAATGTGGAAGGGATAGCTGCGCATGGGTACAGTCGCGCACATGTGACAGAGAGAGACAGAGTATCGGGGCGGGGGACGGAATACGACTGGCTAGCCAACCCGTGCTACGTACCCACACGCTTCGTCCCTCTAGCCCTCTGCGACACCTAATTTTGGACTTCTGCGCAATAACGGTTAGCGCTAGAATTTCGTGCCGCTATCTATAGTCATTGATTTGTACCATAGGAACACTTGATTAGGCTTCCTTATTATTTTTTTTATTTGTTACATAGGTAGGTTTATATATTGCGAATAGGCTATTTTAAACTCGTTCATGATCTATCGAGTTAGCAGAATATAAAGCTTTGATCGATCGTCAATAGAAACGTAACTGCAATGGGACTGTTTTTCAATAGCAAAATAAAAAGGCGTTTAAAAACCATTGTTCAGCTACAGTTCTATTGCAGTTGGAGCAAAATTTTGTTAATGGATTCGACTCCCTGTTCAAGTATCAAGCTGGCAATAATTATCTCTATCATCATCATCATCATCATCTCAGCCGTAAGACGTCCACTGGTGAACATAGGCCTCCCCCATGATTTTCCAAAAGGACCGGTTGGAAGCGGTTATTAAAATTATAAAAACAATTATTAATAAAATTATCTCTATATTTGTATTTAATTACCCTCAGAGAATGAATCTGCTTAGTAGCGTTAATTATATTTGCGATACATTCATTCCGCAACTCTCATTAGTCTGTATATTAGTTAAATGATTCACCTAATTCATTTTATTTATTTCTATGTATTTGTTTATTTTTTATTATATTTTTTAATTCAAAATTTTCGTCTTTTATATGGCATGTGAATTTCACTATAAACTTTGTTGTGTTAGAGTTTGAAAACTATCCTGAGTATCACACTTTATTATAATATAAAGATACCGGCTTAACTCACTTGGTATTATGTCGGTTGAAGTGGCACGACGCTTCGAACGTGTAAGTCGTTCTTCTTCAGGGAGTGTTCACGCGCGGAGATCGCGTCGCGTACTGCGTGCCTCTGCTTTCCTCGGACTTAAACCGACATAATACCAAGTGAGTGAAGCCGGTATTTTTATATTAGTATAAACTTTGTTATAAATAATATCATCTTATCATTGGGATTTAGAAAACTCCTTGCGCTCGTCATTGTGTGGCCCACCAGAGCGTTTATGTAACTCAGTTATCATAAAATTTTGATTGCAATCTACAAATAATATAAACAGTTGATTAAAACATTCATAAGTTGAACACATTTTTAAGTGATTAGTAACCGATTTTAACTTATGCTATAAGCCGAGTATGTAGGACTCGACCGGTTTCGTGCATGCACGGACGCGGTCGGGAGCGCACGTACTCCGTGTAGAAGCGGGTCTGAACGTCGGTTACTAATCGCTTAAAAATAATGTAAAACCTAAACAGCTGTCTGAAACAATTATGTTAATTAAAGTTATATGATTATTAACGGGATATTTACCGTGGTAAGGTTGTGGAATGAGCTCCCGATATTTCGGCGCAGTTACATGCACCATGTTCACGAGAAGACTGAAGAATGCGTGTGGTTGGTCGAAAAGTTAAAAAGTTAGGTGCAGACATAACGATCTACCCTTTTTCTTAGTCTTTTGCTACGGTTATCACTGGAACTCGAACTCAATCCTAAGTCCCGACAAAACACACTCACTGTATCACTGCGTATAGTATTTTGAACACATTTTGAACGCAGACTTTTATTTTTAAAACAACCTAATACTGGATTCCACGCACTGGCGAGTTGAAAACCATCACCTCGATTGAAATTCTGGCATTTCGAGATCTCAATAGTTTCCTTTACTAGCCTTGGCATGTAATGGCGTTCGGTGGACAAGATTTTAGGGTTATGGAATTCAATCCAGTGGTTAGGACCCGCGTCCAGCAGATGCTCAGCTATGGCAGATTTGTGTCTTTCATTGTTTTTTACTGCCTTTATGTGTTCCTTGATGCGGCATGAAACAGTTCGCTTCGTCTGTCCTATGTACGAACTTCCGCAGCTGCAGTTAATTTTGTACCACGGTAAATATCCCGTTAATAATCATATAACTTTAGTGAACAACCGTGATAGTTTAAAACAATTATGTTAATTTTTCAAATTTACATGGATACCTAAAGATTTGATCAGATTCACTTATATTTCGTAATAAATACGACACTGTGCTGCAAAGTAAGCGGGTGGGTTCAGTATATCAAACGAGTTGTATTGACAGCTCGGTATTTATATGTATGAAATGTGGCAAGAAGATAGATTATATGCCGGGGAAGGACATTGCATACTTTTCACCATCATCATTCATCACCATGTGAAATTCTTACGTATTTCATAGGTGTTTCATTCGCTAGGTTTTTATATTGTATTTATATAGTTGCAATGAAGTATACTTTAACTTAGCTCTTATTTTAAATGGATTGCTCAAATATTTTAAAAGTTATAGCATGTTTTCTAACTGAGCCTTTTTTATTGCCATGTATATTACCAATGTTTCGGCACTACACTGGGTCACAAGTCTATTAGCTATTGAACTGCGTTATCACAAGTCAATGTATGAAAGTTGTCGTTGTTGACAATTTTCGTAGTCTGCTCGCTATTTAAACTCAATCGCGGTCCAGAGGCTTGCTATCAATAGTTTTTGCGTTAATTGATATGCTGTAAACTATTGTATTGCGATTGCGTTGCTACAGTGGTAAACATCGGTAGTCTGATCTATAAAATTAATTTCCGTAATATCTCGATGGTAGTTAGAAAGAAAAATGATTAAAATGTATTTACATGTTGTGTTTTAGCTAGAAAACCACTGTATTGATGTTTTGATTGATAGAAGTTTTCAATCTGATGTGAGTGGCAACACTCGCAAGCCTTAGCGCAGTCATGCGACAGTGATGCAATTGCTATACAACTGCGATTGAGAACTAGATCTAACAGACTATCGAATTTGATATAGTTTATATGGTAATTGTGCAAAGCTATATAGCAATAAATATGTATAACAATAACATTTTAGTGAGGTATTTTCCTGCACAAGCTATAGGATATAAACTAACTTAATAGCAAATAAGAAATTTCGGGCTGAGGAATTTTCTACCGGGAAATAGTAGCGATTTTCATGTTTAGATACAAATACCTACCTACAAGTTATTTTTTTTTGATTATAATTTAATCGTAATCTATAAAAAAAAATATACTTTATCATACTGCAAAGTTTCAGCGACAAAGGAATTATTGCTATTGTCAAACTCTTCAGTGATTGGACTATTAAAGGTAGTTCAATCGCAGAAGTGTCGCGGTAGTGTGGCGTTTGCTCAATAGCTAAGAGACTTGGGGCCCGGATCATTGATATCAACTTTCATCCGTCCATCTTTGCATGGGTAATGTGTATATATGTGTGGTTAGTGTGTAGTGTGTAGTGGTGTGTGTGTGTGGCACAGCGGGTGTTGGTGTAGCGGCGCGTTGTGTTGCAGCGGCTGGTTCCGGAGCGACGCGCTGCTGGGGACGGTGACGGCCAAGCTCGCGCCCTTGGAGACGCAAGTCACTGTGCACGACTCATTTCCGGTGAGATTTCACATTACTTTCTAGTTGCATAGAGGTGAAAATTAAAGCTTCCCTAGCTTGTGTTTTTTTATGCGATTAAGTGACGAAATGGGCAAGTTCTGAGCTTTATCGTCAGAATCACGTTTGACCTGATAGTTGAAGTACCGTTCAGACCTTAGAACTGAGAAAAGGTTCTTATGTTTATTCTGGGTGGGGGTGCTAAGTCCTGCACTGACGTCCCGCTTGGGGTGTGCATTTCCCCCGCCAGCCTCTACCCGAGCCATCCCAACTCCTTAATGTAACAGAGTATGATCCCGGGTCGCTGGCACAACTGCTCCAGTAATATTCGTGGTGTGCATGCCGATGATGTTCCAGAATTATATTGATCCTATAGTCATCCGGTTGTGTTCTGTATTCTTGAGATGCGTAGTACTAGTACTGCACTGTACTCGTCAGACAATGCCACAATGAAAACGCCCCGAGACAATGGTTAAGGGGTGTCCATTGCTCAGTAATTTAATTTGGCTCAGTACGCTTCAAAACCTAACACAGTAATGCTTGCTTGCTTGCACGGCGGTGGTACCGACGAAGACGGCCTCTTGCACTAGAGGTCAATCATTTAATAAGTCTGATTTCCGCATCCTGACGGTGGTTATATTCTTTCACTCGTTCCCTTCACATAAATTTGTGCTATGCATTTTCATGAAAATGACCAGTAAGTATGTATTTAAAAAAACAAATCTCTGAGAATTTCTCTTTCTCACAGTTAGCATTATTAGAGATATGCTTAGATCGATCGCTAGACTCTGTATCCCTGTTGCTATTCAAGTAGTCGTATAGATTGTTAAACAAGGGCTGTAAGCTTACATCCGAGATATTTAGACCCACAAGTGATTATGTGCCATTTCACGTGGTTCACAAAGGTACATAAAATATACATCTTTTTATGTTTTTTGATACCTTTAGTTGGAAATTGTTTTGTTATGTGTTTATTAATATATATAATAATTATTTTTGTTACTGTATCGCATTAGTATTAAGTTACTGTAATGGTACTTGTAAATTTTTGGAATAAATAAAAAAACATTTTTTTAAATGTATTTTCCTATTGACTTCACGAAACCAGAAAAACAATTTCCAACTAATATATTAAAATTATATTAAATATTAATTTAAATAAAAATCTCAAATTGAATTATTTTCCATTAACGATTGCGCTACTTCAGTGAATTTCCTAAATTCCTTGGGAATATAGGACAACGACACAACAAGTGTACAAGTCCTAAGCTAGGCAGAGCTTGTGCTATGGTATACTTATATACAGGTCAAACCGACATGTTCATGCACACAAATGTTTGACCCTTACCAGCAGCTCAGAAGGCAGGGATCAAGCAACTGCGCCAACCGGCTAGTTGCTAGATCCTATATACAGTACAAATACACTACAGATAGTCTACTAGTAGCTCCACCATGAGTTGGCAACATAAATGTGATCTATAGTCGATACTCGATCTCGCCTACCTATTAAGCTTGTGGTTGGCGTACTCGCTGTCAATTTTATTTCTACAATTGACCGCTAGGTGGCACTGTTCTTTGTTTTCATACATTTTTAACGGCAGTCCCTATCGAGTATCGATTGGTGTCAATGTTGTAAACTCACGGTAGGCCTACTGGTTTTGCGTCCTCTTCCACATGAGCAGAGTACACAAGCACGCTTGTTTTCCAACACTAATGGTAGCCAGTCCGAATTGTGACTAATAAAGGTAAATAATAAGATGAGGTTATTGCATTGTCTTATTTGTGACTATAGTATTGGGTTGCTAGCTACGCTTAATTTTCAATGTAACATTTGTGTTTACACACTAACTTGCCTCGCACATGTATAATGGAAAAGCAACTGTCTTCACGGCTCCGTTATGTTTAGGAATGAATTCTGTACACGTGATAATGGCCCCACGTTCCTTCCATCAAGGTTTTATATACGACTGAACAAAGTAGCTATACCACCAATCTGACACATTTCAGTTGATGGACGGACGGAGGCCTGCGGGCGGTTCGTTGGAAGTGAAGCTGCGCGTGCGCACGCCGCTACTACAACAGCAGATCGAAACGTCAACGCATCGCTGGCTCGTCATAGACCACTGAAAATCTGTAAACATTGTCGATAAGGAACTACGAACATAATACACTTGTATAATAAGCTTAACTTTAGTACCTCTATCCCTTTCTATCGGCTATAAATGTCGTCCGCTAGAGTGAGAGAGTGTGCCATTCGGTTGGTGAAGGATGATAAGGATAATTATGTATACGATACGATGATATGATTTGATACATCTATCCTTCTCATTGTAGCGTTGATAGAGCTAGTCTAGTGATAGAACGTTTTCTCAAAGAGGGAGAGAGGTAGTACATTATCCATCCTTATTTAAGATACCCGCGTACAACCTGTAAAAAGGATTTTTTTAATTATGTATCTAATATTGACATAGTCTTATGCACCGAGAGAAATTAACAGCAGCGTGTCGTCGGATGTCCGTGGACGTTTAGTCTTTTTTAAATAGTTGAATCGGTTTGGTGCAGTTATATCGTGGTTCTAAAAACTAATTTGGAGAAGCTGCGAAACTCAAATTTTAAATTTCCTTTTCCACTTCATTACTTACCTCGTACTGATGTTTGTAACCAAACACTTTTTTATGGGATTAATTTTTAGAGTGCCGGCATGCCTGGCGACCGGCATTTCGTCTGCATTGTGTCTTGGATACGCTAGCTGCAACCGATGGCGTCTTTCTATCTGATCTAGCATAAGCTTTACCCGGCGAATTGACTATACACCCGAACCGTCACAAACTTTATCCAAATAATAGGTCAAGTGCGAGTTGCACTCACGCATCAAGGGTTTCGTGCGTCTATGCCACTCAACTATATATTTGTTTTATGTATTATGTATACCGGGTGAATTCGAATTCATTTGCATCGCTTTAAATTAAGACACTATTAATGATACTAATTGCATTAGGGCTAATATTGCATATATCTAAAATATTATTAACGTTTGAGGCGTTAACGAAAACAAACGTTTGCGACCCAGTGTTCGCAAAAACCCCGCGAATATCCGCCATTTAAAAAATGCGCGCGGTCGCGGTTATTATATTAATTGTAGTAAAATATCTATTGAAGATATATAAAGTAATACTAAGTAAGTGTTGCGAGTATGAAAAACGCAATAAATAGTTATATAGTAATCCATATTATGACAATAACCCATTGCTTATAATAAAAACCAATGATGAATTATTAATAAACGTCAATAGTATCAAAATATTAAAGCGAGGTGGCCGCCGGCGGCTGCACAAAACGAAACAAAGAAACACATTATGCATTAATAATACCTTTAATTTCCGTAATATTAGTCCTAATGCAATTAGTTGGGATAAATTCATAGCCCACTTCAACGGGCAGTTCTTTGGAATAAGTATCCGGGTACAAAAAAGAGTTACTTTAATATTTTTAAAAACTGATATTTTTTTGTAGCAAGACATACTGATAATTGAATTATTGAATCTGTGAATAAATTTTCCCTCCAAATGTAAAAATGTATGTATTTGTATATGATATTTTAGTTGTGTAAGTATGTAATTAAATTACTGTTAATTAGATCTGTATTACAAACATATAATTATAATGTGAAACGGTGAAGTATAGAATTAACATTTGAAATATAAACGCGTTTGCGGTTCAACGGTATTTTTTTATTTTTCACTAGATCTAATATAAAAAAGTTTCGCCTTAGTGGATACTATTGCAAAGTCAAATATTCAAGGCAATAACTGGTATAATGGTCGCGGCGTCAAACGCGTAAATACAAACTTATGATATTACATACTATCGTTCACGAAGACGCGGAGCGTTGCGCAACGCGTGCTGTGTCCCTTGAAATAAAAGCCCCGTGCCTTTAGAATATTCTATAGTCACAGGTGATGACAGTGATGAGTTAGTCGGATTGTTTCAAAGATCCCCATTTACGTTTCAAAGAACTTGTAATACGGATTGGTGGATAAAAAAAAACACATAATATATTGGACGTATAACAAATTCTGAGACGTTAATAGGGAGTTGTGAAATTTTCTTCCAGAAATCCCCATTAGCGTCTTAAAGATGATGGGGAATGTCAATGGGGATTTGTGGAACAACCCACACGGTGGCCCTCGTCATATTTCGTCATATAATTGAATTTACCGCCACGCATCGCTCTGCGTCCTTCAATCCTTCGATTTGAACGGCGCTATTGCATGACTGGTGCTGGATGTCTGAGATACTTTAATAGTTTAGTCTATTGGTTAAAGTTATTGGACATCTGATATTATTATTTCATACAACATAAGAGATAAGACGTCAAATAACTCTAACGAATTGATAAACTAGAGTTAAGTGTTGCTCTTAGGCCGTAGCACAAACAATTTGCGAAAAAGTATTCGTATTGTAAACGTCTACGCATCTTGCTCACAAACTGTGAGTTATCTGTGTCACAGTTGCCCTAGATACATAACAGTTTGTACTGTTTCACGTGAACGACACGTTACGTTACATTTACGCAGTTATTCGTGCTAGGGCACAGATTACAGAATAAGAACAGATACTTCACTCAGTAGAAAATTTCCAATACCTATTACGATAATAGCCTACTCCCTCGCGTCAACAACCACTGTATGCTAAAATGCGCCTAAATGCTCAAGCGTACAGCAGTGATTGCTTCGCACCGCGCGATTCCACAGTAATCGCAGGGCTGCCTCTTCGATAAAATTAAATTAACATAACTTTTTATCTATGTTATTGAGAACTGTGAATATGTTCTGACTTTTATGTGGCAGTTAAAAATTTTATCATTTATAAATTTTTTAACCTACTTAAAAAAAAAGGAGGTGATCAGACATACAGGCCAAACTGAGATGTTTGACTTGTATGGTTTGTAGGTATGTATGTTTGTGCGCGATAATCTCGCGTTTGGCTAAACCGATATCGATGCGGTTTTCAGAAAAGGATTTGTTACATTTAGGAGAACGTTTTAAAATAAGTATAATACTTCTTAGTATGATGATGATCTTCGGAGATGTTCACTAGAAATGAAAAAAAAAGCCTTAAAAAAAGAGAACCGACTTCAAATAAAGCACTAAGCCGTAAGTTATTTTATTAACGAGTGTAACACTCTCACACAAAAATACATAAACACTGCAGTTTTCGAAAGTTTTCACGCGAAAAGTCGATGGCCTTCAAAATAAAAAAATATATCTAGTTCCTAGTTGTACATATCTAGGTGTATTGTACTACTACCAATTATCACGAATCAAATTTATTAAGATTAATTAATTTGATTCGTTTTCTCGCAACAAGTCACCTCACAACAGACGCAGCTTGTTCAAAGGTTTTCATCGGGCGTAAGAAAAAGAACTCTCGCTACACAGACTTAAAGCGCATTTTGATTCGTTACGAGCGCGTCAAGGACTTGTAGGCACATTTTTTGAAGGTCACGTCCGTGCTTTGCAATGTTTTATGAACATTATTGCAGTTGTTAGTTTAGCAGTTTATATTCGAATGTTTTCTTTCGAAGAGTGCATCTTCTGTACCTTGTACTATTAATTATTCTGTGGTATAACGTTTCTATGCAACAAAATTATGTAAATCTGTGTCTGAAAGGCAAGCTAATGCTTAGTATATACCTATTAAACTGTCAAATTCTAAGTGGATACCGGTGTCCGCACACCTACTGTCTTTTAATTATGTCTCTAATGACGGTATGTGAATGGCAAAAAATTTAAACGACAAAAACTAGTAATAATTTATCACTTACCATTCTTCATTGACAGGTAAATGGAAAAATGTTAGGTGTTTATCCCTTCTTTTGCTTGATTTACACCCATCTACAGCACATAAGGCACCACACGGCATCGTAATACGCATACGAACGAACAGCACTATTAAAATTGAACGGCGTGCGCGCGCTTCGCTTGCGAAAACCGCACTGAATTTGAACCGCTGGCGGACCGAGACCGCTCGGCTGGGCGGTAGGCAGTTATAGCGCGCAAGTACATGGAGTGACGGAGGCCTGGCTAGGGCCTCAGAAATAGGTCGTTAGAGTGAAATGTTTTAATACAATTCGATTAAAATACACACATCAACATGGTCTAGGGATATTTCACTTAAACCTAAATAACTAAAATTCTATTAACTTTTTGTTAAGACGCCTACACATTAAAATAAACCTTGTTATTAAACAGCCTATCTAATCCGATAATAAACTTTTAGATAAAGTTAAATTTAAAAAAAAACTTAGAAGATGAGGAAAAACTCAGACAAAATTTCAATCTTAACTTTATTTTTGAAACATCAAAATCTAGACAAAACAACTATTTTTTTTATAAAAATTGTTAAAAACTTAAAATTCATAATCCGTGGATCCACCTAAGACTCTCCTGACACATCTGCAGCGGTTCTGCATACTCAAAACATGGGTGTCAATATCCTGTTGTGGAATACTGTCCCAAGTCCTGCTAAGATGCAAGAAAAGCTGGTTTTCAAGTACAATATCTTAAGGGAGATTCCTGTTAGACCATGATGATGTGTGTATATGTTTCAAAAATTTACTCGCTAAGAATTGGTAGCTTCGATCCACATTATGCATTGGCTATTAGATTAATTATTCATTGTGCAAAATTATGTTTTTTATTTTAATTTCAGCATAGTCAATATTGTAAAAAACAAATTCTGAAGCATTTTGTTGAAGATATAATATAAGTACTGAGGAATACTTATCAGAGACTAAATGCTTTAAAAGAGCTTGTTTTATAAACAGGTTATTAGTACAGTTAATGAGGTAAAAGAAATAGTTGTTATTTGTTAAAACGTACTATTGTGATTTATACAGGATGAATGAATATATCATTTTGGTCTGTTTCAATTGTTTTTAGGGTATCATACCCAAAAGGTAAAACGGGAACCCTATTGACAGTTGAAATTTTTACAGATGATTTATTTCTGTTTCCGCTATAACAACAAATACTTAAAAACGGGCCAAGTGTGAGTCGGACAATAATTATAGAAATGGTAAGGAACCCTTCGTGAGCGAGTCCGACTCGCACTTGGCCGGTTTTATTTTCAATGTATGTTCTCGTTTTCTGAGCTGATTTATAATTTTCTATACTCTCGTACATTATGTCTTCGTCACAAATAAGTGGCGGCATCACTTAGCATATAAATAAATTCCCTGAGAAGATTGACGTAAGGCAAGGGGCGATTAACCAAGGCCAGATTTTAAGAATTAAGTAAGTGGGATACAGAAAGTAAATAGATGCTGTTTCGAATGTATCCCTGTTAACAAATTGGTGTTTATGTTTACATAGTCTGTTTTGATATATCAATGTGAATTCAGCCTGTATATTTTCATGATTAGTCTTGTTTCAATATATTTGTAATATTTGTTTATTTTGATCGATAAAGCGTTACTATTAATTATTATGTTAATGTCAACGGGTGATATGATAATATATAAACTGAAAAATCTC
Organism: Selenia dentaria; assembly: GCA_917880725.1. Taxonomy (NCBI): domain Eukaryota; kingdom Metazoa; phylum Arthropoda; class Insecta; order Lepidoptera; family Geometridae; genus Selenia; species Selenia dentaria. The sequence continues at coordinate 5,493,956 of OU862882.1, read as the reverse complement.
ATGTCTGATTCTGTATATTTTTAAGACCCAGGTAATTTATTTTGTAAGTTTACTGAGATAAGGTGATCATTTTCATCGTAACTGCAAACTAAATTCAATAAAATAATTATGTATGTTTCAGTTACAAATAATTAGATTAGTAATGCTAATTATAACATTCAGGCCCTACTTTTTCGAAATAAATATTAAGAGAAAATTATTTAGTGACACATTTGCTAGAAAACCGCTTATGGCCAACACACTGCGCATCAATTTATAAATCAAATATCGTTTACAAAATATAAAATTTTCAGAAGCAACATAACGTTAATTTTTCAACATTTTCCAGTACCCTGATGTCATTACTTCACCCTAAAATAGCACCTGACGCTCTGGACGTGGATTGAAAATCTGTTTGCACTTTGAAGCTGTACATAAACTGAAAGAAACAGACCATTTAGATAATTCCACAGATTCCTAATTCTAACGGCAAAATCTAAATTGTGAACGTTATTAGAGGTCACTTTTGCCAACTTGACGCTATCGGTTATAAGGTCGCCGCTGCATACAATAGGAAAATAGCACTGGAGGTGGCACCCTAGTATTGCTACGTAACGACTTTGAATCTACCGAGATAACAGAAATAACCGAATTATCAATTGAATACTGTATAGAATTCTGCGCTGTAATAATACATAAAATTAACACCTTATTAATTATAGTATATTGGAATAGCAGAAGGATCGATCTATTTTAAGAACAATTAAATAAATTATTTAAATTAATAAAAAATAAATATAAGTCATTGAATATAATAATTAGTGGTGATTTTTAACCACAATACTTTAATAAATACCGCGAAATCGACTAGATTGCTGGACTTGTTCTCAAATAATAATTTCCTTCAATATGTAAATATACCAACCCGCTATACAAGCACTACAGCGAAGTGCATAGATCTATTATTTGCAAATTGTGATAAAAAGAAAATAGACGTCTCAGTAAAAAAATTTGAATTTTCTGACCACTTAGGACTAATAGTAAAAATAAAAAACGCACTACATAACACAAGGAATTTAGACTGGAAAATTAAAAAACGACAATTTAGTAACAAAAATATTGTAAGCTTTAAAAATGCATTTATAAATATTAACTGGACTGAACTTTTGAATATGACAAATTCAGTGAACGCCAATTACAATATATTTCATGACACTTTGACAAAAATATTAAATAAATGTATCCCAAAAAAATCATAAGAATAAAATTGAATAAAAAATACACATGGCTAACTAAGGGAATAAAAAAATCCTGTAAAAATAAGCGACTTGTAAGATCGTTAGTTACTCACTATAAACACCCATGTCTAATAAAGTATTATAAATCCTACGTAAAATTATTAAAAAAAACCATCAACCGATCTAAAAGAAATCAATACATGCACGAAATAAAAAAGTCAGATAACAAAACTAAAACAATGTGGAGAATAATAAAAGAGCGGACTAATAAAACCACACTAAACCATAAAATTAACATTCAACAAAAAATAAATAAACAAATAGTGTCGGACCCACGCCAAGTGGCAAACGAATTTAACAAGTTTTTCGCATCAATAGGTGAAACGGGCAGCGCAGACGCAGGGGGAGATCCGCGCTACCGTCCCGCGCGTACGCTTAGATAACTCCATGTTCCTTCGCCCAGCTGAACCGCGCGAAATAAACAACATACTTAAAAATCTAAAAAGCAAATATAGTTACGGAGTGGACGAAATACCTCCAATATTAATAAAAAACTGCGCAGACCAATTGACGCTACCGTACTACTTACTAATAAATCAATCATTCATTGAAGGCTTCTTCCCTGACCAGCTAAAAATAGCCCCAATAAAACCAGTCTACAAAAAATCGTCGAAGCTTGACCCCAGCAACTACAGACCAATAGCCCATTGCCTACATCGTCAAAAGTGTATGAAAAAGTTATGCAAAAGCGATTAAATTCCTTCTGTGAGAAATTTCATATATTTAATGAATCACAAAACGGCTTTAGGAAAAATCGATCTTTGGCGGTATATACATACGTTGATAAAATTTTAAACATACTTGACAGTAGGAAACATGCTATAGGTATCCTATTAGACATGAGTAAGGCATACGATAAAGTTCGACATAATATACTATTAGATAAACTTTTTGACATTGGCATACGTGGCATAACACATAAATGGTTCACCTCATACCTACAAAATCGCATATATTATGTAGAATTAGAAAACGTAGATTATGATTCTGGAAGTTTAAATACAATCCGATCAACCCCCACCCTACTGAATCACTCAATCCCCCAAGGTAGTGTCCTTGGGTGTATCCTATTTTTAATCTATGTAAACGACCTTCCTAAATGTATTGACGAATCCAGTGTACTCTTCGCGGATGACATTTCTATATTGACATCTTGTAATAATAATTCTAATTTAAATAAGAACCTCACTGACATTTTCAATAACATAATTAAATGGATGAATGAACATAACCTTGCCCTCAATATATCAAAAAGAAAATTAATGCAATTTCGCCCGTACCAAAAACCGCCTATTGACATAAACTTTTGTTATAATAATACAAAAATTGAATGTGTGAACACTGCTTTATTGCTAGGTTTAGAACTAGACTCGCATGTAAATTGGAAAATACATGTTAAAAAAATTCAATTAAAATTATCAAGTTTTATGTATGGACTAAGGGAACTGCGGCGAGCAGCTGGACTGGATGCTGCTATGACCACTTATTACGCATATGCATACTCATGGTTAAGATATGGCATCATACTATGGGGAAATAGTGTAAACGTAGATAACCTTTTCATCGCACAAAAGAAATGCCTACGAATACTTGCAAACATAGAATTTCCAGATTTAACAATACATCATTTCCATAAACCATATTTTATCAAATATCAAATGCTGGCCCTCACCTCCATCTACATCTTGGAAATGTGCATGTTTATTCGAAAATATCCTCTATACTTTTTAAAAGCATGTGAACAGACGAGAAATTATCCCCTTAGACCAACACGGAAACATACACTTTTAATACCTACTTCTAGACTGAAAATGCACAGTTCCGGTACCAAGGCAATGGCAGTTAAAATTTATAATACACTACCTAACAAAATAAAAGACGAAAATAAAATGAACGTATTCAAATTCACACTTAAAAAATTACTTTTGCAGAAGTGTTATTATAATATTGACGAATTTTTCAATGATAATACGTTAAAATAGACTGGTCCTCTCTGCACAATTGCAACACCCCCAGGGGGTAACATGTGACATGTACTTATTGTAAACCTTATGCAACAACACCTGCATTGTATGTTAACTTGGCACATAAGCAATAAATCATTTGAGTTTGAGTTTATTCGAATGCGCTACATAAAATTACAAAACTAAGATATTCTCAAAGACACTAAACCAATATAGGTCTGATAACGCGTATGCCCAACAGTCTTAAGCATTAGCCACCAACACTTTGGGGGTAAAATATCCTTAAAGCTTCTAGTGGGGGCCGATGTCTGTCCAGTGCCACGAATGTCCATGATGGCTACAATGGTGCCCGAAGCTTTAGCGTTCACTTCGTAACGGAAATTCATTATGAACGTCAGTCTGACACGTAAGTTTTATTTGCGCTATATTTGCGAATGATTGGCCTAACTTGCCTTTTAATTGTTTTTCATTAGGTCAGTAAATAAACTCTGAAATGTCTGGCAGATCAGCGCAGGCAGTGCCATATAGAACTTTGGCAATATTGGCATATAGATTGTATGTGATACCGGTGTACGCACTGACACGACCACATTGTATATTATGCATTTAAGAAATACCTAAAACGGGCCTTACGCACACGAATGTACCGCTATCGTGTGTGTTGCTGTGTCTCATACTCAGAAACTTACATAACGATGTTTTTCCTAATTGTTTTCTTGGACTCTTACTTTTGTACATTTGCCATTCTTCAAGCTATATAAGTAAATACAGCCGCATCAAGTGAGATTTCCATTCAAGTACTCACTCATGTCATGTCACAGATAAACAAGTATGTCATTAAGTCACGCACGTGTAATAAAGCAGGTAATAAGAACTTTCTATGGTGGTTGACGAAGACACAAAAATAATGTTCATGAATTTTTTTATATATGTATATACTTTTCTTACACTCTTGCCATATTACAAACACCGGTTAATAATCTTGCACTATTATACGCCCAAATAGACGAAAAACGAATCTAGGGAAATGAAACAAATGTGAATGAAATCAATGTTAGCCATTGTTAGGGTTTTCCCCGCCATATTTACTTACAAAAATGATTGGCAATAATGTGTCAAAGTCAAGGCGAGCGTGGTAGCGTCAGAATCAAAATTAGCATCTGATCTCGATCCGGATTTTACCGGCTCATAGATGCTTATAGCGAGGTCGATCTGATTAGATATTATTAGTGTTTACATTTTCGGCTAGAGCTAGACTACTTTGTAAACGCATTATTCAAGGATATAGCTGTTTCTTTTGACGGGTATTTTTCCAGCTTGATTTTTTAAACAGTAATGAGTGTGTGTGGGCCTAGCACGGATAACTGCGTATGTGTAACGTAACGTGTCGTTCACGTGACACAGTTCAACTGTAATTTGTCTAGGGCAACTGTGCCACAAACAGTTTCACAGTTTGTACGCTGAAGCATGACGCACGTTTGCGATATGAATATTTTTTTCGCAAATTGTACTACGGCCTCTGATGTTAAGCGTCTCGCTTGCCCATGAAAATTCGTGCCATTTGGAATTTAAATTCAAAATTGCATGGCCCAGAATGGCAATGCGGTTAATGTACTGCGTTTGTCACCCTGAGATAAGGAAGAAGGAGTCTCTCGCTCTTTAATCTTGCTGGAATCGTAAGTATTAGTAATTCGCAGAGTGCACTTTTTTGCAATAAAAACAGTAAGTCTACCATGAGTTTACAACATTCGATGCTTGCTATCGACTGCCGCGAAAAAAGGTATGAAAAAATGAACAGTGCCACCTTGCGGTCGATTGTAGAATTAAAATTGACAGCGATTACGCCAATCACAAGCTTGATAGGTAGGCGAGATCGAGTATCGACTGTAGATGACATTTATGTTGACAACTCATGGTAGAGCTACAGTAGTCAAAAATAGTGCAATGAAAAAGTAAGACTGGCGAGTAAGTAGTATATTATAGTAGTGCGGTGTGTGACGAGGCCCGTTACTCGTGATGCAGTGGCATTTGGAAAATTCCTTAATTTTCCTATATCTTGAACAATTACCAATTTTCTTAACCGAATTCAAGATAGGAGGAGGTTCTATGTCGATTGTATGTATTTTATTGTGTATGTTCACCGATTTCTCGTCCATTTGTAGACCGATTCGAAAAATTATTTTTGTAGAGTATACTTCCGAGGTGGTACCATTTAAATTTCATGCAAATTCAGTCCAGCAGTTTTTAAGTTACAAATTTCACCCCAGTATTTATGTTACACTCCAATATATGAAAAGTGTTTCGCTTATACTTATACGATATCATCAGCCATTGACGGTAATGACAATGACGATCCCGTAATTAGCAAGGGTAAGTAAAAAGGGTGAAAATTTTATTTACCAAAAAATGGATTCGACTTTAGCCATATACCATTACCATTTACCAAAAATACGACCGACTTCAACACCAAAGTGTGAAATAACTTGTCGAAGTCGGTACCATGCGCACAATATTGTGATAATAGGCACTTTTGAACTTTAGGATGCTTTTCCACCAGTAACTCTACCATGATTTGGCAACATAAATGTCATCTATAGTCGATAGTTGATCTCGCCTACCTATTAAACTTGTGATTGGCGTACTCGCTGTCAATTTTAGTTCTACAATTGACCGCAAGGTGGCACTGTTCTTTTTTCATACATTTTTTTCGCGGCAGTCGATATCGAGTATCGATTGGTAGCAATTAGGGCTTGCAAATATTCGAAAATTTTGATATTCGAATATTCGATTTTTTTTCGGGTACTATTCGAATTATTCGAATAACAGAAAAAAACTATGTTTTTATTAAAATCACCTCGCTTCGCTTTTATTCTTTTAAGTGTTATTTGCATAAACAAAATAAAATATCAAATTGAAATAAAATTAATAAAAGGTGGTGTCGCCGTAACGAGGCATTTGGCATTGGCAACTTACAGTCATAATCAACCAAAGATTCTTTGAATAAAAAAAGGTCTTCAAAATCTAGGTGAGTAGGTATTTTAACAATATCTATAATAAAATAATACACAATAACAAGTAAATAAACACTATAAGTAACGGTAACACGGTAGTAAGTTGTTACTAGAGTAAGTATGTAGGTACACAAACTACTTAAGAGGTTTTATAAATCACGAAATCATAATAAAATTAGCAATTAGAGTAACATATATTAAACACAATCACAAATTCTTAGTAAAAAACAGTCTTTGAAATCTAGGTGAGTTGTTATATATACCTACCTACCTATACCTACAATACCTGCCTATCTTTAATAATAAATTTCACAACAAGAAGTAAATAAACACGGTAAGTAACGGTAACACGGTAGTAAGTAGATACTAGACTAAGTAAGTACACTAGGTACACAAACATTCTTAACAGGTCTTACTCGTATAAATCAAACAATCATAATTAAGTTAGTAATTGGTTCTATAACTTTGTCTCGTTTTTGTGAGATCTTATAAATCTCTCGAGCTTCTAGAGTTAGTTACATACACCAAGTACTGCCTAAATCTAACTTGATTTTAATCGAATATTGCGAATTTCAGTATTCGAATATTTGAACTAATATAATATTCGAATTATTCGAATATTCGAATGCAAGCCCTAGTAGCAATGTTGTAAACTCATGGTAGACCTACAGAGATGTGCAGCTATGCTGCGTTGCTATGGATGGATGCGTTTGATATCTACCTATCATATGCATTGGAGGGTATATAGAATAACACTGGTGGAAACGGATTCAGCTATGTTTTTTTATATATGAAAGGATGCGTGCTATGGATGGTCGCGAGTGGTGTAACTATGTCAAGAGCAGAGTACCTACCTACAGTAGGCCCGCGTGTTCCTCGTGCAGCTACTTTGCGGCGGCGCATCTTCATAGCACATTTTACTCGCCGCGCTACATAGCTTAGCATGAGTGAAAACGATCACACAGTTTCGTAGCTTAGCCTTCACATCCTCGCAGCATAGCTGCATAGCACATCTCTGGTTGAAAACCAGCCTGAGGTTTGAACTGTCACCGACTTCAACAAGTTATTTCATACTTTTTGGTTTTGAAGTCGCGGTCAGATTTTATTGTAAGAAAAATATTTAGTATAAATATTACCCGTTTGGACTACTTTGTTTAGGAAGAAGGAAGGCAACCATGGACTTGCGAAACGAAGGGACGGGGCAGTAGTAGTAGGAAGTAGGTGGGTAATTAATTTGTAACCCGAGCCACGCCCTCTCACCATATTCTGAGGACAATAACCACAGCGTAGTTTACATAGACTGTGCAATTACTAACAAGTTTGGTTTTTTGATAACGACCTTGTCCGTCATCAATAACTCCAATTATTATAAGTACTTATAATCCTCTCTAGTAAGCTTAGTCCGGTATCAAGAAGCTGTAATAAATAATGTTGGCATAAGTCCACCATATAGTTAAAAAAACCCGTAAGTGTAAATGGAAAAAGATAAATCTGAGCGAACAGTCAAAGTCAAAATGTTTAACAACAAGACGGCCTAACGAAAATCTCAATCGTGATACAAACTGGCTAAGACTTCCAAATAACAAGTCAATGAAACCAGTTATAACCGGCCGAAGTCATGAAATCATGATTATTCAATTTGGAAGTGGATCCTAAATGATTGTACTTTTAACTTTGATTACATATCTATCTAATCGTAAGTAATATGTACAGTAGATATTTAAGTAAACATAAATGATTGCAATCTGGGTATTGATCCCGGTGTGAACATCGGATTGTTCCATATTCTCAATAAAAACGCTGGACATGGATGTCATAAAAACTATTAAAAACTGACTAAGGGATAAGTAGTTAGAGCTTGAAAACTATCGTGAGCATCACACATTATACTAATATAAAAATACCAGGTCCTCACTTGGTATTATGTCGGTTTAAGTCTGACGACCTTTCGAACGTATAAAACATTCTTCTTCTAGGAGTGTTCACGTTTGGAGATCGCGTCGCGCACTCGTCTTAACCTACCTAGTTCTGAAATTACGACTCCAAGATCGTATCAGGCCTTCGGGTATATCACGTACCTATATTTTGACGTCAGAGCAGCTCGTGGTGGTCATAGGACTACAGCGGGAAGGGAAGTCTCCACGCCGGTGAGAACTCGCACATGGCTGCGCATCTTTATGTGGGAAGCAATGTTCAGCGAACTGTGTGAGTAAAGTGTATGTTTTGTATCTGTTGGTAGCTAGAGCTCTAAAAGAACGGTTTTTTTTGTAAAAGTGACTACCAGTAAACCCCGCTACGCAATCGACAGTGGGGATTTCAGCAATAATAAAATTTTATATAGGTAGGTATGCCTATTCCGTGAAGGGACGGAGTTAATAGTTATTATTAAGGCTGTAAAGTTGGTTTTTGGCGCGAGTACTTGTATTAAAACCAGAGCTTAGCGAGGGTATTAAAGGTACGAGATGCAAAATAACTGCTGCAGAGTGAAACACAAAATTTTTCACCTCACTACAGCTTACTTAGTTATTAATTTTACAAATTTAAATTAAAATTACTGCTACTTATTGGTAATATTGATATTGTCATTTTTTGGAACTGTTATACTTGCGTTTGTCACTTGTCCTAAGTACTAGTGACAAACGCAAGTAGGTATAACAGATCCCAAAAATGTACTTGATAAATTATTTGGCAAATATGCGGAACATTACTGAATATCACACTGTTTTAAACTATCACGGTTGGTCTCTAAAGTTACATGATTACTAACGGGATATTTACCGTGGTAAGGTTGTGGAGTGAATCAGTCTTCCCGTGAACATGGTGCGTGTAACTGCGCCGAAATATCGGGAGCTCATTCCACAACCTTACCACGGTAAATATCCCGTTAATAATCATATAACATTACTGAATATCATTTCATATTTCATTTGATATTTTTTTATTTTGGTCGTAACTTACAGCATTGAGTAAATGCTCCAAAGCTTGCTTGATTTTCTTGTTTCAGATAGTTTAATGAAGTGTTATAGCAGTATAGTCTACAAAAACGTTTTCGCGCCTTTAGAATGTCTCCATGCGTTGAACAAATTGTAGTGTATCTACTTTCACGCAATTTTTTCCGGTAGAAAACTCAATTTGGCATTATGTACCTACCGCTTGCACTATTATAACTCTGCAGGTGTTACTGCCTTCGTCGCTGCTGGACTCGCTCATATATTTAATTAAATTACGATTTCAAAACAATTTATGGAAGGTGAAATGATCAACAGAAAAAAAAATCTTTTTTTTAATCAGTACAGTGCTGCCACCTGTGGCTGGCCAGTGAGATTATTCAAAGAAATGAGGTTGATGCATTGACGAAATAGGTAAGTATTTAATTTATGTTCAGTGGACTTGCGGTAATGAAAAGTATGGAATAAAAAGGTTCGCAGGTTAAAAAAAATTCCACGCTAGCGGACAAAATGTACTTTGCACAAAATGCATTCAGATTTCTAACAAACAAGTCAGAATCAAATAACAACAGAATCTTTCGGAGGTTGTGAGGTGAACGAAATATTCCCTCTCACTGAAGAAAGGCAGTAAGGTCGTCAAGACTATAGCCTGGCCAAAAAGGCCGAAGGAAAAAATAAGAATATTCCCTCTATCACGCTCGTATGCGAATCATAAGAGGCGAGGAAACCCAACATACTCTTGTGCAGGACGACGTCTTGGTTGGTACCACCGCAGTACCAGATATTCTGCCACGAAGCAATACTCGTAGTACGCAAGCATTACTGTGTTAGGTTGTCAGGACACAGTAGCAAATACAGTTAATGAGTAAAATAGACTGGAAAACCAATGTCTTCGGGTGACAAGCGTAGTGCTGTGTGGTGCAAAACTACCTACTTTACTAAACTGTGACTGAACTCTGGGGCGCAGGCCACACATAAATGTCGTCGTGCGCGGACATGGCACGGGCGGCTTTCATTCCATTCAAATTTCATACAAAATGCATGGAAATAAAGCGCAATTTAGAACACACGGTATGTCGTTGCTCGGACGTGGTTATGACGTGCCTGATAGGCATCTTCTAAATTGCGCTTTATTTCCATGCATTTTGTATGAAATTTAAATGCATTATGAAGCCGTCCGCGCCCTACGCCATTTATATGTAACCTGTGCCTGGTTCGCCTTGTAACTATAACTTTATAATGCGGCTGTAGAGTCTTTAAAGCACATTATAATGTATAATTGACGTTAATTTCAATAGTGCGTCTTTGTCAAAGTCAAAATAATTGAATAAATTATTTTGACTTTGACTGTCATGGACAAGGGTAACTTACCATCACGCTAATATTACCTTAGTGTCAAAGTCATTATGCGAATCAGTTATTGAGGATGTGAATGTGGGTATATGCTTCTTACTTCTTCACGCGGAAACACATTTATAAAATTTGAAATGAAGATAGGTAGGTATAGGAAATGAAGATACCTAGAATTAACACACAGGTAATTACTTACCTAAAGCTACTTCTTTATCTCAATTCCATGGGCAGATATAGGAAGGATAGACTTAGGTATAACACGCGGACAAAGTCGCGACCAGTAGCTAGTTCACTACAACTATTAATGTTTCTTAGCAGTTTATGTGGACTTGAAAATATTTATGAGTGAAAGAAACCATTTGTTAGGCCTGTATATTGTCTCTAATGTGTCGTTAGTTGTACGATTTAGGAAACGCAGTTTTGAAGCCCATCTCGAATGTGATTTCAAACTCGATCGTGTAAAGTTGTGAGTTCATTGGTCAATAACGATATGTTATGAAGATAATCGCTCTGATCTGATGATTACAGAGTTGACTAGGTCACATCTATTTTCAACGCTCTGCCTATCCGGCCCATTAGCTCAGTTGGTTAGAGCGTCGTGCTAATAACGCGAAGGTCGCGGGTTCGATCCCCTCATGGGCCAACTAATTTTTGTAGCAGCATTAATTATTTTATGAGTTTCTAAGTTGTTGTAGTACAATGTTGAAGTTTATTTCTCAACTTTTGTTAGTCTCGATCTCCAATCTGTATGTTGGCGATTGTCGAAAAATATCCGATACGTTTTTGTATGTAACGGAAATACAAAGATGAATATAAGATAATGAAATAATACATGTGGTAAGTATACTTTATATTGTACGTAATCAGTGGCGATGTTGTCGTATGACTTGTTGAGCCTGTTGCAAGAATAAGTAGTCTGTTTAATCTATGGCCTGTTGTGAGTTGATTAGAGAATAGAGAACCGTGGTTTCGACTAACATTCGATAAACACGTTAATTTTACCGACCGAAAAAAATGCTGTACCATCACGAAATAGGAAATAAGTATCCTGATTATCTTTTTTATTCATTACTAGCGACTGCCCGCGACTTAGTTCGCGCAGTAGGTTCGGCCTTAGGCCTCGCCATTATATTTATTAATATTAAAAAATAAATATTATTTACTCATGTGCCATCACATCTTTCCATGGTTTTTTTTCATAAGAACCTTCTCCTGACAATAATTAACACAAAAAAGAATTACAAAATAGGGAAAAACACAAAACACAAAATAGGGGTTCATTTATATATAAGTATATATACGAGTATATATAAGTATATATATATATATATATATATAGCAGCTTCGATTGTAATTTAGTAACTTTTAAGGTCTTCCGTGCAAGAGACCGTCTTCGCTAGTACCACAGCACAGCAGTGCCTATAGTGCCAATTATGGCACGAAACTTCTGTTGTAAGCTCTGGATTGCAACGGTCATAGGTGTGGAGCTTACCATCAAGAGCAAGTCTTTGCCGTCTTGTCACTATTATAGTATTTAAAAATGTGTCAGTTAAATTTATATTAGCTTTATATTTATTTGAATTAGTAAGATCGTTAGAGGTCGATAACCTTATTTCACACGGACGATGTCGCGGGCAGACGCTAGCATCTTAATGTAACAAATTAATGTTAATTTTGTTATCATGATTATTTCGGTTCATTATATATATTAACATAAGAAAACTGTTGTAAAATGTAAAAGGTATTGAATACTATACCGCTCAATGAGCAGTGCAGTATTCAATACCAGTGTTGAAAGTGTTTTTGTTTTTAGGAGGCACATTTTTTATCGCTGTTTGAATCAGCGGGTGCCTCCTCTGGGATTCTTCGTCTTCTAAGCACAGGAGCCTGAGTGAGCGGTGAGTGAGTGTGGTGGCTCCTCGCCCCTCGCCCCTCGCCGGCAAGCAGGCTGCCGCGGCCCGACGCCGGGCCACCGCCGGTCGCGCATACCCTGATGTGGTTGGTCAATGCCGCGCCCCGGACGCCAAACTAAACCCGGAGGAGAAGTGGTCGTTCCATTATTAGTGTTTTTGGTTTAATGGCGTCCGAAGCCGACATGACTTAACCAATCATAGGCCGCAACTAGCGGGTCAGTCGATGAAGATTCCCAGAGGAGGACCGACAGTCCAACACCGACCTCACTATACATGTTGAAAGGACGAAATTATTTCGCCTGCGCGATGCAGGATTGCAACTTTGATTGTCGATTGTTCGTAGACGCGAAGCCGTGTGAGCGAAGTACTTTGTAAATACATCTAAATAGGGAATGTCTTGCGATTGAATACAATATCTCAAGCTGTTTCATTCAGGATATTGGAGAATTCACAAGTGTGACGTAGAGTTACATGACCCATGTGATTGGTCGTCCGCTCTTCGCGTCAGAGGAAGCTCATATCGAGACGCTTATGAATCATGTCGTGTATACATATACAATGGTGTGAATAATTAAGTTTTTAACTTTCGGCTTTGTTAACATCTATATAAGGTTTCGATTGTTTTACTTCTTATTTTAAAGTAATCAGATATTTGACTGGTAACACATACAATGGACAGAGCAGTCAAGATATCTAGGTACTTTTCTAATAATCGAGAGCGAAGTAGTGTAGGGTTTATCAAAATTTCAAAATTAGTCGCATGATTTAACATTTAACTTTATCAAATGCTCCATGGTTCTTAAAAACCACTGAGTTGCATAGTGAACTAAGAGTCAACACGGTTAATGACGAAATAAAAAATATTTGACAAAGTACAAGAAACGGCTTAGTAAACACCCCAACCACCTGGCATCACAATTGACCATTATAAATTATTCTAAAAGGCTAAAAAGACCTAGACATAGACCTATCAAAGTCAAATGATTGAAATTGACGAAAAGGAACACACTCGAAGGAGTACTACTCCTACATGACTACTTGCCTGCAAATCACCTGCTCAAAGTTAAAAGACTGATCGCAGATAATCACAGAACAAAAAAAAAAGTCGCATGATTCCTGAATGACGTCATAGTTTGACCCAATCCGTAGCGTAAAATCTGTTTGACCTAGGCGATACGTAGGTACGCCAAGGGTGAGATGATGAAAAGTGAGGGCTAAAGCCTTTTAAACGTTAGTCCGTGCCTATATAGGTATAACTATCATCGGGAGCATTGTGGAATACCCTAACATCATTTGGATGCCAGCTATTCACTTAAATATCCATAACGGTAGTTAACTTCACTCAAGTGAACTAGAACTGCACCAATAGTATAGTAATAACGGCTCAACCCGTTTATATTGTTATTAATCTCTTCTGAGATTTTGCTGTATCACATCGTGTTTGAAAAAAAAAATATTAGTAGACATAATTTTAAGTCCCATCCTCATATTATAGAGCAGGAGTTCCCAACCAGAGGGGCACGCCTCCCAAGGGGGGCATAGAGAGATGTCAAGGGGGGCGGAAATCCTTTGCATGTTCTTTTTATTTTAATTTTTTTTTATACAACTAAGGTAGCAAACAGACAAAAAACAAAAAAAAAACAATCAACAGAAATATATAACATTTCAATGTAATGTTTAATTTACACGCATAAAATAATGAAAATTACAGATCGCGCGGCGAGAGTTTGGCTTTGACCGTTATTGCGCAGAAGTCAAAAATTGGGTATCACAGGGTGGCTAGAGGGACGAAGGACTCTTGTCTCTCTCTGTCACATCGAAGACGAGGGACTCTTGTCTCTCTCTGTCACATGGCGCGACAGTACCCATGCGCAGTAATCCCCTCCACCCGAAGGTCAAAGCCAAACTCTCGCCGCGCGATCTGTAACATCATACACATTTCCATAAAGTCACCAATGTGGCACCTTGGCACATGACAAGAAATCCATTTGTTGTCGATGTGTTACAATTACCAGAAGATCAGAAAGAATTTCTAGATTTGAAGGCTGATTCGTCCAAAAAAGATGACTTCCATCTTTTAACATTGGGGAAATTTTGGATCAAAAGATTCTCTTAATTCGAAACTTGCCTCTGTTGCTTTACAAGTACTAGATACTTTTCTTCAACTTCTTGCCTCTGTTGCTTTACAAGTACAAGATACTTTTCTTCAACTTACTGGATTTTCTGCTCTAGTTTTAATTAAAACTAAACAGCGAAATCGTCTTGATGTCGATAGCGACCTGATGATAGCTCTGGCAAAAATAGAACCTAACCAACTGGTACAGAATATGAATACTCAAGTGTCTCATTAGTACCTACTCCTATTTTATTATTTTTTGGTAAAATACATTTATTATTTTAATTTAAACTTTTAAAGTTTGTTTTATAATAAAAAGCTTGTACATAATATACTTTTTTGTTTATATTGAAAATGTAAACGGGGGGCATGAAAATATTATTAATAGTCCAGGGAGCCTCAACAAAAAAAAAGGTTGGAAAACCCAGTTATAGAGGTAGAAATTCCTTTTTACAAGACTACACACCGCGGTCCAATGCAACCACTAGCGAGAAAACCGAGTTAAAGTTTCCGTCCGGAGATCGGAAGACATGCGGTTCGTGCAATGCGACACTTTGGCTGGTAACCTTTACGTATGTATAGGTACCTATTTCGATATAAGAAAATAAACGGACTACTTACTTGGTCCGGCATTTCTGATTAAATTAGGTTCAAATCGTACCTACCTATAGAGATGACGTACAAAATCCACCGGCAAAGTTTCATTCACAAGCCGGCACGAATGGGAGTGTAAACAGAGGTGGCCTCGAGAGCGCTGGCTGCGAATCGATACGTACACAGTGCGAATGTCAAGTTGAAGGGGTGGGGGTTTGCGGCGGGGCGGTGTGGGGCGAGGTATGAGGGGGAAGGAATGACGTCAGACGCCCACGTCCCCTGCAGAGGGTGCGCGTGGCTCCGGGAGCCGCTGCGAAGTTCGAGGCTTTAGATCACGTGACCTTTGTATTTATCTCAAGCTAACTAGGCACTTTGTTTGTCTCAGCTTTCGTTTGCTTGCATTAAATACGTACGTATTTTAGTATGTCAACTAATTAGACGACTGGTACGTTATACATGAGAATCGTCATGCCATATTAATTAGTTCAATGTATGAATGAATACAACGAAAAAAGTCCCTGGTGCTAGCAGATCTCGATACACAATCTATGTCAGCTATGCCACATATACAACAAACAAAACAATATGTGAATTACATATTCACATATCGTGTAACGTGTGGAGTGTCATAATTTTAATTAGATATACTACACACAAGGTTCGTCTCCCCTGGAAAAGTCTCTAGATTTTACAGCCATTACTTTTTAGTGTTCCGTGAATGAAGAGGAAAAAATTAACTCTTATAGGGTCACTTTAATGTCTGTCTGTCTGTCATTCAACACCATTTTTCTCAAGGACGTTTGGAGGTATCAATTAATATCGAATACTTACGTCTGCGGTTTCTTGGAGCTGTAACAAAAACAAATTCGAAACGTACATTATGTTGCATATTTTGACACTACAATAAATCAAAACCAAAATATAGGATACTTCCTGTTAACCATTTCCGTTGTAATCATAACATTTGCCAAAAAGTGAGGTCCAACAGCATAAGGAATGGTAAAATATCACAAAATCGTAGTATAACAGATACACTCATATATTTTTAAATACCAACTTACATTTGGTGTTTGAGATTAGTACGTGACTTATGGAGAACCTTAAACTAACAAAGTTGAATTTATCCTTAACTGGACATAGAGCAGGCATGTAGTCACACCGTAGGTACAGTGTTAAATTATACAATTGGTTCAAACTATAGCAATAGTTAATAATGGTGTCTTTAAAATAATGCGGGGCTTTTCTCTACTTATTTTTTTAAAATATATTTACCATATTAAAAGTACATACATATTTGAAGTAATATAACATAGCATTCATAAACCACATAGGTTTGTACTCGTACATAATGCTATTGTTTGGTCTGCCTAATTCATACGTTCACTTGCATTTTCTTTATACCGAATGCCGTACAATAAATATTATGTCTTTCTTTCTTTCTTTCTTCTTACATGACCAAGAAAAACTATTTTTTAAAGCTAATACTAATTGTCATAGCCCATAAACTCCTTGAAGGTTCTGTGTGTCTGTAGACTTTGGATCCGGTACAGAGTAAATACCGGAATGATTGCAGTCGTACATATTTCATCATCTCAGCCGTAGGATGTCCACTGCTGAACATTGACCTCCCCCATAATTTTCCAAAAGGACCGGTTGGAAGCGGCCTGCATCCATATACATATACATATACATATACATATACATATACATATACATATACATATACATATACATATACATATACATATACATATACATATACATATACATATACATATACATATACATATACATATACATATACATATACATATACATATACATATACATATACATATACATATACATATACATATACATATCTAATACTTAGTAAATAACAACAATATTATTTTTGACGAGGTATATTGTTATGGCGAGTCCTGTGTTCAGCAGTGGACGGCTGAGATGATGATGATAGCAGTATTTATATCATTGATTTGCTCTATAATCTATACTTTCATTATCTCCATTTTGCTATAGTACCAATAATTAGGCTATTTCGTCACCTGTGTATACAACTTGCACTTATATACATATTTGTAATATTATATCATTATGTTACTGAAAATACATTACCATGTGGAATTAACACTTATCTTACTGCCCGCCGGGAGCTCGCAGCGCCTTGAGGATGAGCATCATACATGCTCGAAACCCGGGTCGACGTATTCGATCCCTATAACGTGACTGTTTTACCGGTTCATAATAATAGTTTAATATGTGTCAAACTCACGAGAATTTCAATACAAAAAACTGATCTTACTATTTACCACTTGTCTATTGGTAATTTTGTCATACAAACATTATATCTATTCAACAGTTTACATTTGCCGCATAGGCCATCGGGGCCTTTAGGTATGTAGACCACAACATCCCAAAACCATAGAAACGTAATCCTTTTTAAATAAAAAACATCAGTAGAGTACACATCTAGATCCATCAAGACAATCAAGCGATACAGTCTCTACTCTAGGATAATCTAGGGCAGACTATAGATTATCCTAGAGTAGAGACTTTAGGATAATCTCAAGATTGGATTATATGTACTTTTACTTTACTTCATTTTAAATTCGGCAAAAATATCTTAGTTTTCATTACATTAACACATCATATCTAGACAATCAAAAAAATCAGCTTAGTATATTCCCACCTCTGGGACTGGAGCTTCATCGCTATTAAGGGCCACACGGGCTAACAGCGGGGGTTTGGAAATAGGCTAGTGGGGTAACGGCGTCTACATGTCTACCGACTATAATACGCTATACAAGGGTATAATATCGCCTTACTAGCAAATTAACTTTTTAGTAAGTTTTCAGAGGGCGTATAAGCGCTTCCGACAACTGTTGTCCTAAGCAAAACACTTTTTTTTCGAACGGACTAAATGCTGTTTGCCTCTACCGGCATTTACGCGTCACCGGACGGGTGGCGAGCGCAGATGGCAAACACCGAGAGCAACCGGTTAAAGTAAAGCCAGTTAAAGTAGCAGGGGGCAGGGCACATATCACGTAGAACATATATCCGATGGGGAAAGAAGGTTCTGGAGTAGAGACCACGGACCGGCAAGCGCAGCGTAGGTCGTTCACCGACACGGTGGACAGACGACCCAATAAAGGTCTCAATACGACGTTGGATGCAGGCCGCTTCCAAGCGGCCCTTTTGGAAAATTATGGCGAAGGCATATGTTCAGCCAGTGGACGTCCTACGGCTGAGATGATGATGAATGCCATCCAGATTATGAAAGCGTTTGGATGAATTGTATGAAAATGCCAATACCAAGTGGTGCCCAATGGACCAGCGGCCCCGTGAGCCTTGTTGGTAGTGATCCTGGCGTTAAAGCAACATGTCACGGCTTCGATCCTTGACCAGGTCAAGTTTCTGTGAGATGTGCAGAAATATTGTGTATTGGATTTTGGTTGTTTGTGATGTGTTAACGTGCGTTCATTCCTCCATGACACACAAAGTGTAAGCGTGATAATGTTTGAATCACAGTTTGGCATCTCTCTAGATCTCTATGGTTTGAATGTTTACATCGTTATGCTCCGCCAATCATGCTCCAAATGGACGTAAATCAAACAGTTTCAAGTATTTCTATTTTCAGATATCAACAAGTCGGCAAACATCTCGGCCGTCTATCTAGTAAAGCGTCTGGTCTCATATCGCCTACCAGAAGACTCGGGATCGATTCCTATCAGCATCATCTAGGTAAATCAACCAAGATAGCCTGAAGAGTACTGCCATCTTAGGTTGTCACCTTAATGGCACCAATTGGGAGACCACATGCAAAACATTAAGTAAAGGACATTCCTATATGAATATGGGTTACTTACCAACTTGCACCCAAGTATGTTTAATATATAGCGAGATATTCGCAGATTGTAATAAACTCGCCGAGTCGAGGTCACCCGAGCTGCCATAATATCCCCAAGGATTACACAAATCCCTGATTACGTCACCTCGCAAAAGTGTAAATAAGATTGTTCGTCACTACGTCCAAGGATTCATAATGAATCCTTGCTACGTCATCGCGTCTTCGTATAACGTAATAGGGTTAGCGACGCAATTGCTACAATATTACAAAAAGAGTTTTGTAATAACAATTGAATAACCTTAACTCGTACGTCACGGTGAGAAAACAATTCTTGAGGCTTGTCTCGAGAACAAGAACCTTTATTTAAAATTTTAACGTATTATGAATGGGTTTGGAATTTGCTATGAGACAAGCCGAATGCCGCAATTCTTGGAGAAAAATAGTCCAGAAGGCCATTCATGGTAGTCACGACCCTCAGTCATGAGGAATCGATCAAGAAGAAAATGAGTCGGTTACTCTGTAGGTAGATGAACATAGATAACGTATTTAGTTTTTATTCTGTTACCTATCAAGTTTTTTAAAATGTTAGGAGATGGTACAACGAGTGTACAAGCACCTGTTGTGAACTGGTAACCTCTGCCTATATCAGATGAATTTCGTCACAGGACGAACTGCACTGCATCCTAACACATAACACATCCATACACCCTAACACTCATGTGCCCATAATTTTGCCAGCACCCATACTTTTCAAACCAGAACACAGTATTGCGACCTGTTTCAACATGGAAATATATTTGCAGTACGTAGGTACTTCCCCTAATGAACTGATTCAGGAGTTCAATTCTAATATAAATAACAGGCAATTCGTTCACCTGGTAATAGTACACCGGCATTTGATTCAATATTTCGTTATTTCATAGTTACCTGTGCTACAAAAACAAATTATGAAAACGAACTGACCGAGTGTATTATTATTATTGTGATTGCTTTATACACTAGCAGTAAGTCTCTATTAGGTCACCTCGTTTTCTCCTTACAAAGTATCTGGAATGCATATTCTAACAAAGGGCGCACATACGTTTTATACATTTTTTGAAAAAGGCTTTCGGTTATATAGCAGATGGCCGATGGGGCCCGGAAGGTTCTGGAATTTCTTGCTACTTCTTCTTGGTTATGGCGCTATATATTTTGAAAGCGGTAGGTAATCTTAAATTGCATTCTTTAACGATACATCTGATCTTCTATCTATTCAATAGTTGATGTTTTCTTTATTCTTACGTAGATACTGCATATATATTTTTTTACTGTTTAAACAAGACCTATTCACTATTCCTACAACAGATATTAAATAATATATAATTTTGTATGAATATTGTCACCTTCCCCGGGCTCTACATTCTTTGCTTCACAGCCGTTACTGGGTTGGATTAAGCCTAAGTTGTAGGCGAACGAAACCTATCTGTCTAATATTAAAATACAAAAATTTTGCTACATTTTTTTTTATTGGTAATTGAACCGTGTACCCCACACATGCTACTATAATGTGTACTTATAAAAAAATGAACTTTGTATTATTGACAATACTAGAATGAGATTTATTATGTTTTACTACTCTACTAGATCACTTTTTCACACACGAATTTTTCATTCGAAAAAACATTCTCAATGGTCACTTGTGCTTTTCACTGATGAATCCAAGTTTGGATTTCATCCTGATTCGCAAAGAGTACGCGTTCGGAGAGAACCTGGACGTTGGAATCGACTGCAGCACCCACAACAAGTTCATGCATATCAAGGTGGCACGATTATGGTTTGGCAGGAATTCGTCTCGGCGGTAGAACGGACCTCGTTTGGATACAAGGCAATATGACTGCTCTAAAATACCGAGATGAGGTGCTAGAGCCTGTAATCTTGCCCTACAGACAGCAAATGGGACACAATTTCCAGCTAATGCACGACAACAATCCAAGCTATACTCTGGCCTGCAAAATCCTATTGAGCATGCCTGGGATATGCTTCAGAGAAGAGCGCTTAGGAATTTCCTTGAAGATATTGTGCATGAAAACCAGCTTTTCTTGCATCTTAGCAGGACTTGGGACAGTATTCCACAACAGGATATTGACACCCTTGTTTTGAGTATGCAGAACCGCTGCAGATGTGTTAGGAGAGTCTTAGGTGGATTCACGGATTATTAATTTTAAGTTTTTTTTACAATTTTTATACAAAAAATAGTTGTTTTGCTTAGGTTTTGATGTTTCCAAAATAAAGTTAAGATTGAA
Organism: Selenia dentaria; assembly: GCA_917880725.1. Classification (NCBI taxonomy): domain Eukaryota; kingdom Metazoa; phylum Arthropoda; class Insecta; order Lepidoptera; family Geometridae; genus Selenia; species Selenia dentaria. The sequence goes on along the minus strand of OU862882.1, from coordinate 5,472,648 downwards.
ATTTTGTCTGAGTTTTTCCTCTTCTAAGTTTTTTTTTTTTAAATTTAACTTTATCTAAAAGCTTATTATCTTATTAGATAAGCTATTAAACAAGGTTTATTTTAATGTGTAGGTGTCTTAACAAAAAGTTAATAGAATTTTAGTTATTTAGGTTTAATTGAAATATCCCTAGACCATGTTGATGTGTGTATACTGTATATACGAGTATATATTAGATTATAATCTTTTTTTATTTTTATTTTCTTTCCATATAAATAACTAGCTGACCCGCCAGCGGCTTCGCTCGCTAGGCATCGGTATAGTGGTGGAAGTGCCATTTTGGAACCTCGAGGTCATGGGTTCGATTCCCGGGTTGGACAGTTATTGGGTTTTTGTGAGAAAGAAAGATATTCTCAATAACAGTTCGGAGACTGGAACAGTACCCCGTAGATGGCAATAGGCTCGCCCCCTATAACATGATCACTTAACCAAAGATATATATGGCGAAACGTATATAGGCGATGAAAATACCGCTGCTTAACCATTCGAGGATATAGATAAAAGTATCGATTCACTCAAGATGTTACCGCCCCGCGGTTTCACCTCCGTGGTGATGGATCGTGATGATGATGATGAAAAGTAGCCTATGTGCTAATCCAGACTATAAATGTAGCTCGGAGCTAAATTTCTACCAGATCCATTCAGCTGTTCTGTCGTGATTGAGTAACAAACATCCATGCATGTGTGAGATTTGTCAAGATAGAGGGCGTTGTCCACTACTACATGAAAAGGTTTCATAACTCAACACACATGGTAACAAGCAGATGTGCCATATTATATCATAAAAAAGAGATCAATGATTATAATATGAATTTAACTACCTGTCTACCAACGTATTACTAAGGAATGAAGGAAAACACAGAAGTAACATTAATATCATTATAATAGAACCATATATTTTACCCAAGAAACACAGTGTTCATTTTGATATTATTATATAACAGGATATAGATGTCCTAGTACTATGAAAGTATTTTATAGGCACACTATTTCAGGAAACAAAGCAAATATAAGCACATTAAGAGATACCATACATAGACACAATACATAGACGGGCAGCAGTATTTATAACAAGAAATATAACACTTAACTTTCGGCAAGCAGAAGGTCTTGATGCAACAGTAACTTGTGAAGTAAAGAAGGCTCGGTAGATATTGGCTTATATAGCAATGTCTGCCGCCAAGAGACTATCCTACTACTATTACACCTCCCGCCAAATCTCATAACCAGTCAGAAACAAGATACTACCCACCAAACCAAAATAGCCTATCAGAAATCAAGAGGATGCTACGTCACTCGCTACAAATTAAACGAGGTAGTACGAGTATTGCAGTGTGGCATTTGCTAAAAGTTATACTAATTACAGTTCCGTTAACATTTAGATATAATATTATTAATAATTCAGCTAATTTAAACAGTTTACGAATTTTTATAAATATCTGACGTGTACAATTCTAACACATCCATGCATCCTTCCATCTAAACTTTCACATACAATATTAGTGAGATTATTCAGGTGAAGAAGAAGAATCTATCCCGAACAACCTATTGAATTAGTGAGCGAGTAGCCGTTGACACAATTTTTCATTTGGCCATTCCACTAACGATTTCGTTTTCATATTAGAAAAGCGTAAACTTGTCTCATGGGTCAGCAAGCGGATTGGATAAGCAGTTAACAAGAACGCAACGAATCAATTAGAAGACGTCACGTAATTTCTTTTAATTGTTAGGTGATTATTAGAAACGCTGACGCTCGCTACTTGCGTCGTGGTTAGGCGGGCGCGCTATATCGACCCAGGGCGGGCATGAATGGCTCGTTGACGTCATCGCCGCAGGGCGGGGATGGCGGGCGGAGAGTGCGGCTCGGGGTGAAGGGAGGTGAAGAGGGATGGCCCCTGAACTTGCACCATCGATCGTACGTGAACTTGCTCTTGAAATGCAATGTTGAATGTCAGGGGGCGAACGCTGCGGACCTCTAGGGGGAAGGTCGAAATGGCGCATAGTAAAACATTACGTCAAATTTCGGCACTAACCGAATAATTTTAACAATTTTGTCAAACTATTCAGTAAGATTTGTTACCTGTTTAGCAGTCAGAATTTTTTGTCTATTTATATCTTTTAATTTTATGACTGTCTATGTAGTTTTTTTTTATGATCTATGTTTAGTTATAATGCGTGCGTGGCATTTATGAAATTAATGGGAAATTGTTTTTATTACCTTGTAATCTGCCTTTAATAAGGTACCAAGATTGTTGAACACTCGATGAGGGTAAATAGATATTTACTATAATGCAATAAGCAGCATAGTATATGTATAGAATAAATGAGTGTCAGTTATTTCAATAATATTTTCCGATTCTTATTCTGACATGCCTAGTTCTTAAGTGCCATTCTCCGCCTAATTTTATTTTCTGCAATGCCTATTAAACCTTAACATAGCAATGCTTTCACACTATAGCTTCGAAATGGAATATCTGGCAGTGCAAATATCCTTGTAAAGTATAGATATTTTCATGTGCCAAAAACTCAGTGACACTGCTAAAAAGCTAATTTTAGCTTATTTTTCACGCCTGAAGCGTTATTTGTGTCGCCGATTTTGTCGCCATGACCGAAAATACACGTTATCATTACACGGCCCTTCGCTTTTCGTCAGTTTAGTCATCGGTTAGTCATTCGACGTCACTCGCGTCATGCGACGTGATTTCGGCGTCAGATGACGCTCCGTAGAGGCGTCAATCGATGATTTTTACGTTGTTTTTGTCCCATATTTTGGCATATTTTATAATGTGTTGAATCATCTACGATAGTTTACGTAATAAATGTTAAGTTAAAGTATACTTAAGCAATTAAGACACTAAAACATAATAATGTAAACATATTAATGTAATAAGATAATATTAACTAATAATAACAATAATTAATACAACTGTTAATTTCAAGTACTGAACCGAATTTGATGAAATTTAAATGGGAAACGGTAAGCACCAGCTTTCAAACAAAAAAAGAATCACCCAGTCAAAAGTTATGAGGTAACAAACAAAAAAAACATACGAGTTGACTACCTCCTCCTTTTTTTGGAAGACGGTAGAAAAATTAATGTTGCTAAAGCACAAAACTCGAGAATGGCTCGATCATTTCGGCCATTTTGTTTTCTTATACTACTTAACCACACACGTTGCAGTTCCTAGAAAAGTAGGTTGATTTCAGCGAAATCTATTGTATTATTGGCCAAATATGGCGAATCCCGAGTCAACGGGTTAAGGTTACATAAGGTACCTGGAAAGTTTAGTACAAAAAATGCTTTATTGTTGAGACATAAATAAACGGGATCACTCGGAAATACGTACGTTTTTAACGTATTTTGTATATAACGTAGTTGGGAAATATTTTTTTATTAACTTTTGACAGAACGTAGACTTTGCGGACAGCTAGTATAATATAATAATGATTGCTAGGTTAATATCGTATTATGTTATGTATAAATCAATCAATCAATCAATCAAAATATATTTATTGGCACTCAAAAAATGTACACAAGATAAATCAAAATAAAAAAGAAACACCATGATTATTTGAGGACAAAAGGGATATACTCAGCGTATGCCGCGTTCACAGGTTCACGTGCACGCGACGCTGTTTTTCAGTATACCCCTGTGCTCGGACTGTTGTTCGCCGAGAGAGTGGACATAAGCGGGAATTAAATACAGTGGCGTACCTACATGAGGACAGTCCAAGGAAGCAGTCTGCGCGCGTCCTCAGCGAACATTCCCGAAGCGTTGCATCATAGAGGTAGTTTCATCACTGCCCTGCCGTACGATTCTCTAATGATTCGTCGTTGCGCTCGTCGACGAGCTCACCGATGTCAAATACTTTATGAGATATCGCCCTTGTACATAAGGTTGCTTTTCCAACGCTTCTTGTCATCTCGTCATTGGTTTTGCGGATGTTGTCAAAGATGTAACGATGTTTGCTCTTAGAGAATCGCACGGCTGAATGCGTTATTGTGGCGAATGGTAGCAAAGCTGTAAGGTTGTATAAAGTAGTCAGCGTACGCGGTTTTTTAAATTTTTTACAATATTTGTGTTATTTTATTTGCTAAAAAAATGTGTGCATGAACGTGTCTGTTTGATCTGCGTCTGGGTGTGTATATGTATAATAAGTATGTATCAGTCATCAGGTTACCATAGTACAGGCTCTGCCTAGTTTGGGACCTGAAGACCTTTGTGTGGATGTTGTCAAAAAAAAATAAAAAAATCAGCGTATGCAGAGCTGTCTAAGGTATCTGAATATGTGTCGGAATTACATATATTCTTTTCTTGTATAAATCTTCTATAGAATGGCTCAATGGCGTTGATTCATTCGATCGACGGCAACGTCTTCAAGGGTGTATTTCGGGAAGTTTGCGATTTTTTCTATCGAGCGAAATATCTTTAATTGTGTATCGGTGAACATATCCGAATAAAGGATTTTGTGAAAATTTAAAACCTAAAACTAAATGTCAATTAACCATTTTCAAAAGTCGAGTGTTAAATATTTGTTTTGGAGCATATTTCGGCTTAATCTGTGGTCCTACCACGAATATCTGCTTAAGTGTAAGGCATCGTGTCGTTCACGAGCAACTCTACAAAATTTTATTTATCTAGGGCAACTGTGACATAGATAAATCATAGTTTGTGCACCGTAGCGTGACGTGTTGACGTGTGCGATTCAAATACTTTTTCGCAAATAGTTTGTGCTACAGCCTCCAGGACGCGTAGACCACTATACTATGCACGCGTGTACATCGCCCACAGGCTGCTCGTAACAGAGATGTGGAAAAGATATAGATACGAGTATGTAAAGCATCTACAGCCCGTTATCTAGTGTTCGGAATGATGCCTGTCTAGGTGTCTAGGTTAGGAATAGTGTAACGTCCACAGTTATAATGGCCAATATAGATATCTGATACTAATTCTGATATTTGTTGACCCTCTTTTATTTATTTCTTCGTAGATGAATACTTCTCAGACCTAAACTACTATACTTTGCTAGTGTTGTAAAGTAAGCTAAATAAACAAACTAAGCTCAAAAGTAGGTACCTATTATCACAATATTGCTTGCATGGTACCGACGTCGACAAGTTATTTCACACTTTTTGGTGTTGAAGTCGGTTCCATTTTTTTATAATTTTTGATTTCTTCACTTTTAGTGACCCTCTACTTACACGATCGATTGTCAATGATAATATCATCAAGATAAATCAACAATTTTAAATTTCTGCTTGAAAAACAAAAACTGCTTGACCGAATTTGATGAAATTTAAATGGTACCACCTCGGAAGTATACTCTACCAAACAAAAATAAATTTTAAGATTCGGTCCACAAATGGGAGAGAAATCGGCTAACATACACACGAACATATAACCTCCTCCTTTTTTGAAGTCGGTTTAAAACCACACCATTTATATAGTTTTGTGGCGGATATTAATGTAATATGTTTTATCGCGGGTTAAGGTATTGTGGTAAAACAAGTGACAGATAGTAATGGCGTACGTCGGACAGGTCACGTACGCGAGCTGTGGTTTGCGAAGTATCTCCTCACTCATGCTATCCAAGGATACGGTCATCTGAACACAACTACAAACAAGTACAATTTGAAAAAAATAATACCGACTTCCATTCTATTCAGTTATTGGAGTGTAACTCAAAAACTTCTTATCCGAATTTGATGAAATTTAAATGGGACCACAGGGGAAGCCACCAGCTTTCAAACAAAAAAGAATTTTGAGAATCGGTGCACCCAGTCGCAAGTTATGAGGTAACAAACATTAAAAAAAAAACAAATACATTCGAATTGAGTACCTACCTCCTCTTTTTTGGAAGTCGGTAGAAAAGTACACAAAAAGCGGTAAAACCGGTAAAATAGCAAACTACAGGGACCATAGAATAGTAAATAGTTGACAGATCGAGCGAAGCGTCTCTCTCATTCTCCCACTACAGATAACACAGCCTGCGAAAAATTGCCGCTGATAAGAACGGTCTACTCACGAGGTCTACTGTTCGCAGAACTACTAGTACTCCAAAAATGAAATGAAAATAGAGTTTAAAGCCAAAAAATAAAACGTTACACTAACAATTAATCACTTAAATTATATTAAGAATAGATTGAAAATTAAATATGTAAATGCTACCAGTATGAACTTTCTTGTGTTTGTATTTTTGACAACACGGATATGCTCAGCGTTTTTGTGCACAAACATAGTTTACACACTGCTGGTTTTCAGCATACCCCACTGCTCGAAATGAGATGTTCCTTGAGTAAAGAAAAATAAGTGAAGAGCGGGTATAGATTCAAAATTGTAGTTTACAGCTAACAAATTATTATAACACCACTTTTATATTAAGTACATGAAAATAAAGTTCAATTTTTTCATTAAAATTTAATTTACTAAAATAATTATGATCTAGTGATTTTGTATCATGTATTCAGATGTATATATTCGGAGTGAGCAGGATTTCGAATAATTACCGTGATTAGTGAGAAGCCTTTAAACAAATAATCATTAATTAAATAATCAATGAGACCCTTGCCAGTCGCTGTGACAAGCACAAAACAATTATTTCGGCGATCCTAACCTTGATCTAACTAATCTAACGCGATAATAATATCGTGCAACAAAACAAGTCTGCAACAATGTTATTTGTTGTTATACACCCGATAGTAGATAACAATCGTAATGCCACACGCCACCTATCGCTACTTATCACAGGTTATCACTCTTTATCACCGTTATCACGCCCTTATCACCTGTTATCACGTGACGCATTCGACAACGGATGTGGTGCTACTGATCACGGTTGGCGGGCGTGATGGAAACTGCCTTTTGTATATTTTTCTCGTTTATCTACTTGTTATTCGTGAGAAATCGTGATACGGGTATTTAGTTTTGGCGATAGGCAGCTAATTGAATCATAAAAATGTAAATAATATTTGAAAGGAAAAGTTCAGGTTTTGTGCTGATTCGGTTGTGGTTGTATTTTGACATATTTAACACTTTACAGTGTCCGTCTTCTTCAATGTGGATGCGGTTTTGGTTCTCACTTGTTTGTGGACAAAATGTATTATGCATAAATTATAGGTCAAGTGTGAGTCGTACTTTAAGGGTTCCGTATTTTATAACAAAAACATGTTAATTTAAAGAATCCGAGAATCCAAGATAAACAATCACCATTTTTAACTGACTTCAAAAAAAGCCACCACCACGCGGGTGTAACCGTGGGGCGCATTACCATATAATTTCTAGATGTGTAGCTTGACCAATCGCTTTAAAGGAGTGTATTTGGGACATGACCCCTTGTCATTTCGCCGTAGGCTGGCTGAGGTAACCTGGCCTTAGATGCTTTATGAATAATATGTATATTAATAAATAATAATATGATAAAAGTTTGAGGAATAAGCCTCATACAAAACTACAAAATTATGGATGATGATAGAACCAGAGGCAAAAAAATGCCCATGGATTGACCAGTAGAAATCCGCGATCGAACCACGGGCAATAAACGACATGATCATTTATCAACTTACCAAAAAAGTATTAATGTTGCTGTGCAGCCTTATTCAAACACACTCACTCTCATATGAATAGACTGAGAGTTTATTAACTCCAGTATTATGTATAACATTACTTCTATCCGCATAACATTCACACAACCTCAGCTCATATACACACTCACTTCATACTCACACACTTTCTCTTAAAAGGAAATAAATAATAATAATAAACCGCAGGGGCGTCGGTGAGTGACGACACCGTGGACCCTGATTCTCTCTGGAGCTAAATGAGACCCCTGACCCCCGGCTTGCCTTAATTAACCATCCGGGGGTGGAGACGCAAGAGCAAGTAACAAAAAGCTCCAAGGGTAGAAGTGTTAAAGGGCATAAAGCCGGTAGTAGCGCTCTAGTGAAACCGCAGCACACCTCTCGACACCCTTTATAGCCATCCACACCAACGTTGCCCCTTTTGTCACCACTCATGGTAGCCTTTATGGGGAGCCCGTTTAGTGGATGGCAAGTCACCACCTGCCCAAATTTTTTTAAATGAGACTGAAATTGGCAGGTGCCGTAGTCTCTTCCATAGCCCACTATCTTCCTTATCACTAATAAGATCATTTCAATAGCCTTGCCATTTTACCTATTTTCATAATAGATGTACCATGTCACCATCGATCCAAAGGTTTCTATTTTTTATAATTCTTTGTATTTTCATACCAAACAGGCCTCTAAGTGTTGGCTACAGCCCCACTTATGTCTTTGTAAAGGACAGGATGAAATCCGTGAATTTTTTTGAATAAAAATAATAATAATAAAAACATATATGTAAAGTAAAGCATTTATTCTGTTAAGTCCAATGATTTAGAATGAGAAATTATAATTTTAACCTTAAATTCCCGGGTGTCCAAGATACAGGCCGCGCCTAGTTTGGAACCCATTGCTTAAACATGCAACTGTATTTAAGATAAAAATATTATACTCGTATTATAACAATTTGTCGTATGTAATAACAAGTGTAATATTTGTAAGCAATAAACAATAAAACAAAACAATTAAACACAGCGCTGGCGAAAAGAAAATGGGATAACCGAGACCAACGAGTTTGGCTTCTATATTCAAACTAGCTGCGCCCTGCGGTTACACCCGCGTGGTAATGGATAATGATGATGATGATGATGAAAAGTATCCTAAGTGCTAATCCATCGCCTAATCTACCTCTATATCAAATTTCATCAAAATTGGTTCAGCCGTTTGAACGTGAAGAATTAACAAACATAAAAACATACTTACAAATGTTCCCCTTTATCATTAGTGTGACTAGCATCCTAGGTTACACCCGCGTGGTGATAAATAATAATGATGAAAAGTATCTACGATATGTTAATCCAGCGTCTCATCTACCTCCATACCAAATTTCATCAAAATTGGTTCAGCCGTTTGAACGTGAAGAATTAACAAACATAAAAACATACTTACAAATGTTCCCCTTTATCATTAGTGTGACTAGCATCCTAGGTTACACCCGCGTGGTGATAAATAATAATGATGAAAAGTATCTACTATATGTTAATCCAGCGTCTCATCTACCTCCATACCAAATTTCATCAAAATTGGTTCAGCCGTTTGAACGTGAAGAATTAACAAACATAAAAACATACTTACAAATGTTCCCCTTTATCATTAGTGTGACTAGCATCCTAGGTTACACCCGCGTGGTGATAAATAATAATGATGAAAAGTATCTACGATATGTTAATCCAGCGTCTCATCTACCTCCATACCAAATTTCATCAAAATTGGTTCAGCCGTTTGAACGTGAAGAATTAACAAACATAAAAACATACTTACAAATGTTCCCCTTTATCATTAGTGTGACTAGCATCCTAGGTTACACCCGCGTGGTGATAAATAATAATGATGAAAAGTATCTACGATATGTTAATCCAGCGTCTCATCTACCTCCATACCAAATTTCATCAAAATTGGTTCAGCCGTTTGAACGTGAAGAATTAACAAACATAAAAACATACTTACAAATGTTCCCCTTTATCATTAGTGTGACTAGCATCCTAGGTTACACCCGCGTGGTGATAAATAATAATGATGAAAAGTATCTACGATATGTTAATCCAGCGTCTCATCTACCTCCATACCAAATTTCATCAAAATTGGTTCAGCCGTTTGAACGTGAAGAATTAACAAACATAAAAACATACTTACAAATGTTCCCCTTTATCATTAGTGTGACTAGCATCCTAGGTTACACCCGCGTGGTGATAAATAATAATGATGAAAAGTATCTACTATATGTTAATCCAGCGTCTCATCTACCTCCATACCAAATTTCATCAAAATTGGTTCAGCCGTTTGAACGTGAAGAATTAACAAACATAAAAACATACTTACAAATGTTCCCCTTTATCATTAGTGTGACTAGCATCCTAGGTTACACCCGCGTGGTGATAAATAATAATGATGAAAAGTATCTACGATATGTTAATCCAGCGTCTCATCTACCTCCATACCAAATTTCATCAAAATTGGTTCAGCCGTTTGAACGTGAAGAATTAACAAACATAAAAACATACTTACAAATGTTCCCCTTTATCATTAGTGTGACTAGCATCCTAGGTTACACCCGCGTGGTGATAAATAATAATGATGAAAAGTATCTACGATATGTTAATCCAGCGTCTCATCTACCTCCATACCAAATTTCATCAAAATTGGTTCAGCCGTTTGAACGTGAAGAATTAACAAACATAAAAACATACTTACAAATGTTCCCCTTTATCATTAGTGTGACTAGCATCCTAGGTTACACCCGCGTGGTGATAAATAATAATGATGAAAAGTATCTACGATATGTTAATCCAGCGTCTCATCTACCTCCATACCAAATTTCATCAAAATTGGTTCAGCCGTTTGAACGTGAAGAATTAACAAACATAAAAACATACTTACAAATGTTCCCCTTTATCATTAGTGTGACTAGCATCCTAGGTTACACCCGCGTGGTGATAAATAATAATGATGAAAAGTATCTACGATATGTTAATCCAGCGTCTCATCTACCTCCATACCAAATTTCATCAAAATTGGTTCAGCCGTTTGAACGTGAAGAATTAACAAACATAAAAACATACTTACAAATGTTCCCCTTTATCATTAGTGTGACTAGCATCCTAGGTTACACCCGCGTGGTGATAAATAATAATGATGAAAAGTATCTACTATATGTTAATCCAGCGTCTCATCTACCTCCATACCAAATTTCATCAAAATTGGTTCAGCCGATTGAACGTGAAGAATTAACAAACATATAAACATACTAACAAATTTCCCCTTAATCATTAGTGTGACTAGCATCCTAGGTTACACCCGCGTGGTGATAAATAATAATGATGAAAAGTATCTCCTATATGTTAATCCAGCGTCTCATCTACCTCCATACAAAATTTCATCACAATTGGTCCAGCCGTTTGAGCGTGAAGAAGTAACAATCATACAAACACACAAACTTTCGAATTTATAATATTAGTGTACAGTAACGCATATTGATATTATAACATTTGCACGAGTTCACAAGGTACTTACTCGTAGATAAGCAGATGTATGAGATAAGGCACGCCCGGGAGCTTCAACTGATAGTACTAATCCACTGGTGACGTCATAACAGTTATTATTTCTGTTATCGTCTTCATAGCTGCTTAAAACCGGTGATTTGTATAGTTATGGTATTCATTGACGTCTGTCATTCCAATATAATTACACAACGATGGTACTGCGGCGATTGGACAGTTTTTCATATATGTGCGTCCACCGCAAATTCCGCCTACTATGTAAAAAAGTGTACTCTCAACTATGTGAGCTATCCATCAGGTTAAGATGGCTGTAAAATATAGGAACGAAGAGGTCGTGGAGGCAGTGCTTATGACAATAGGGCAAAGGCTGAGTCTGTGGCCGGATGCTCTAGCTAATATCTTGGAATGAGAAAAATAGTATAACTAGATTATGCAATGTAAAGTATTTTTCTTTTCTACCGACTTCCAAAAAGGAGGAGGTACTCAATTCGATTGTCCTTTTTTTAATGTTTTATACCTCATAACTTTTGACTGCCGATACCGATAACCGATACTCAAAATTCTGTGTAGCCCCATTTAAATTTCATCAAATTCGGTCCTGTAGTTTTTGAGATACACTCCAATAACTGAATAGAATGGAAGTCGGTATTACATTTTTTCTAATTGTACTCGTGTTATGTAAAATTGTGATGTTTGGAGAACGAAATCTCCATTCAAATGTATGGTCTTATTAATAATTCATAGGATTAAAAATGGTACGAACAATCTGTAGTGGTGTCTGTAGTGAGTAGATTCATTAATAAAAGCTAAACTAACTTAGTTAAGTTGGTCGTGGGCGATCGGCTTAAGCCAAGATAAATAAGTTTTCTATTTACTTAAGTAGAATAAAAACACTCATAACCCTGTTCTAGAATTACCTGTGTCACGAGGGGCATAAACACACCACAAACATCCAACTTCTATAAACAAAGATTTATGTTCACCACACAAATACTAGTCCAAGCCAGACTTCGAACTTGGGACCTCGTGCTTTGAAGTCAAGATTTCTACCAACTAAGCCAAAGATGTCGTCTAACGACGTTGGTACCATATATACACAGCGACATTTAGTGGACGCTTAATTAGCAATTGCTACGAGGCGGAACCTAACCTATTTTACACCTCATAGCAATTGCTAGTACGGATAAACTTATGGAGGTTATGCCAACCAATTTTTTATTATGTTTAAATACACGCTACCTACGTTATGCTACGGCTCGTAGTACTTGCTAGTTACATTATGCTACGGCTTGTAGCACATGCTAGTGAAGTTTGGTGACTCCTTGTAGCGCAAGTTAGTTACATAATGCTACGCCTCGTAGCACACGCTAGTAATATTATGCTACGACTTGAAGCTTATGGAGAAAGAAGCAAAACAACGATATCCATTCTTGAAGTTTATTCCCGCCGGACATTCAAGAGTTTCAGAATAGAAGTGCTATCCCAACACGTTGTTGCTTCAAAGTGGAAATTCTACGCTCCCATCTACTCGTTTCTATCACAGATTCAGTTGCGTTTCCCTGCTCGTCAGCAGACCCTAAATAGTGAATACCTAAAAACGTCAGCCCAACATTTTACTATAAAATCATTTTTTTATGTCAGTTGGATTTTTTCCTTTTCATCACTCCACCGGTTCCTGATGTGTCTCCTGTTGTCCTGTCCTCCGTAGGAGAGTGACGTTGTTTTTAGTGTCACATACCTTCCGTTTGGTGAAGAAGCTCTCCTGACTGAGGTAGATGTTTCGAGATCTCTGCAATCACAAAACGGGAAGCGACTCCAACCTGCCACGGTTGTGGGGTGCCAGAGGATATGGCCCGGGTGGTAAATACTACTTACGTAGTGGTCCCATGACAGTTGCTGTTCCATCAAAGCTTAGATATGTAGTTTTGCGTAGATTGCATTGTGCTCATCATCCTGTCAATCAAACCCCCTAAGTACCATGGGTGGAAGGGCGTGAAAAATGTTAATTTACCAAAAAATGCAACAACTTCAACACCGAAAAGTGTGAAATAACTTGTCGAAGTCAGTACCATGCACGCAATATTGTGATAATAGGCGCTTTTAAACTATTAAGGCACCGACTTCAACAAGTTATTTCACACGTTTCAGTGTTGAAGTAAATTCCATTTCTTCGGTAAACATTTTTTTATAATATTTATTTTAATGTCTCCTAATCGGTACAACCTATGAGCCATAAGCCTGCGAGATGCATGGGTATACTATGGACATAGGTAACGCGGTCTGACTGCGTTTCTGTGGTACCCATCAAGATCAAGAAGGGTACCGTAAAAGTTCTCGTAATAACAGTATTAATAGTCTGTAGTATCTTGGTGATGACGTAATTGCGTCGCGTGGGTACAGCAGAGGGCGGAGGTTACAAGTCTCAACCTCAGATAGTGCAGGTTCAAACTGCTTCTGAGTACATTGTGGTAACTTATCTAAATACCTATTTGAAATGGATGTACTGAAAAACAATGATAACACTGATTGCAGCAACATAATTAAATAATTTTAATATGATCGCATTCGTGTCCTGGGTACATTGTTCCTTATGAAAATTCCTAATAACAAAAGGGCCCTGGTATTATGTATTTTTAGAGTTTTGTAGTCCAACAAGGACCATCATAAATCGTCCTTTTATTTCGTCTATCCGTTCGTGATATGAACAAAAGAGTATTAATATTTATGACATTAGGAGACGTACAAGCAGGAGTCCGTCCTGGGGTGAAGTGGTGACTAAGCCCATCACACACGACTAAGATAATATATATTATAGCGTCGAATGTAAAAGTTATGTTAACTTAACCCACCACACATACTACGAGTATAATATATCGCAAGCGTACATTCTGTCGGAATCCGTCTCGGGCGCCGCACGTCTCGATCGTTCACACTCTAATATACAGAGTGTCTATATTTTTGATTTTGCGATGAAGCGTATTTTGTTGCTACTAGCAGGTCTGAGGAATTGTGAATTTGATATAACCGTCAAACTAGCCAAAAGTAAAAAACGAAGAATCTGGATAGAAGATCACATAAAACACAGGAAACACCGTGGTGAATTTATACCTTACAAAAATCTTTCAGAAAAAAACTTTTCTTACATTCATGTGGTTATTTGCACGATACCAAGCAGTTTTTTAAATGTTTGTCTGTCTGTCTCTATAATCCGGATGTTCTTTGAAAAGGCTGGACCAACTTTGAGGGGGTTCATACTCAAAGCATTAATTGAAGGGCCAAGCGAACGAAGTCGCGGCTGCAGCTAGTCTATTAATATAACATAGCCTAATTTCATCAAGAATACTCACATCGATTTAGTAGCTACCTAGTTTGTTTGATGTATGATTCTATACCTAATACCTACAATCCATAAAAATTTATGATATAATAAGTTAAAGAATTGTCATCAAAGTCGCACAACGAGCTATGGAGCGGGCTATGCTCGGGGTTTCTCTACGTGATCGAATCGGAAATGAGGAAATTCGTAGAAGAACGAAAGTCACCGACATAGCCCCGAAGATTAGCCTGTTGAAGTGGCAGTGGGCAGGGTACATAGCACGCAGAACAGATGGCCGATGGGGCCGAAAGGTTCTGGAGTGGAGACCACGGACCGGCAAGCGCAGCGTAGTCCACCGACACGGTGGACAGACGACCTGATAAAGGTCGCAGGACGACGTTGGATGCAGGTCGCTTCCAACCGGTCCTTTTGGAAAATCATGGGAGAGGCGTATGTTCAGCAGTGGACGTCCTACGGCTGAGATGATCATGATGATGATGAATGTGCTTATAAATGTAGTTGTGTTTTAAAATGTATTTATTTAATTTAAACCGTTTCTAGACTATCTAAGCTATATGTACAAACTTAAATATAAAAATCTAGAAAGACCTATATTTAGTAGGTACTCGTGCTATGTATTTTATTCTCTATGATCCTTATTTTTAATTATTACCTATTTATATTATTATTATTTTATGTAATGGAATATTAGATAATAATTTCGTAATGTTCTTTGCACATATTCATCTCATAGATACCTACACATCATTTAAATATTACAAAACCATACATCATAATAAATAACATCAGCAAGGCTATTTCTTATACTTATGATAAAAGCAAGTAGGTAAATATATAAATTGCGCAAAACCACAAATATTGTACTTATTAATGAAACTTTGGAACCGCGATAGCCACGTATAATAATAAATAAATAATAACAAGTATACAAAGTGACAATAACATAATGAAATAAAAGAGTAAACAAAACAAAATGTATGTGGCCCATGAGGGGATCGAACCCGCGACCTTCGCGTTATTAGCACGACGCTCTAACCAACTGAGCTAATGGGCCGATGCGTCGTTGGATGAAAATTTAAACTGTAACCATCTATAATAAATAATTAAACATGTTCTTTTATTTTGTCTAAACACAAAAATACATCTAATATTATAAATGTGAAAGTTTGGATGGATGGATAAATGGATGTTTGTTACTCAAAAACGGCTGAACAGATCTGGATTATATTTGGCACATAGATAGATTATAGTCTGGAATAGCAATAGCATAGGCTACATTTCATCATCATCCATCACCACGCGGGTGAAAAAGCGTAATATTCTTGGGCAAAGCATAGACAAAATAACAAGATCTCCGCCCACGACAAGATCGTAATGATGACAATTCTGTCAAAGTTTGTGTCATTTTCTGATAGTTTAGTCAAAAGCACGCTATCATTTTGACAGCTCGATACACTAGACGTGCTCGATAACCGTCAAGGGGTGAAGAAGCGTAATGACAGTTTTATCCATTGTGATTAATTTTATATTTGTATGTACGTATGTAACTTACTGTATTATATAAAGTATTGGTGTTTACTGATTGATTTTCTAAGTACACAAAATTACTAAGTACATAAAATTCAGTGAAGCAGTTTGAGTGACACTCCATAGAGTGTCACTCAAAAACTGCTTCACTGAATTTTATGTTATATTTGATGAAATTTTAATATTCATCGGAAACAAGTATACTCTATCAAACAAAAAAATAACTTTGAGAATCGGTTTAGAAATGAGGGAGAAATTGGTGAACATACACGAAACAAGAACAATTGAAAAATTTAATACCGACCTCCATCCTATTCAGTTATTGGAGTATAACTCAAAAAGTACTGAACCAAATTTGATGAAATTTAAATGTGACCACACGGGAAGCACCAGCTTTTAAACAATTTTTCAAAAAGAATTTAGAGAATCGGTTCTCCCATTCGTAAGTTATGAGGTAAAAAACAAAAAAAATACATTCGAATTGAGTACCTCTTTCTTTTGGAAGCCGGTAGAAAATACATACAATCCTATATGAGTATAAATCCTCCTTCTTTTTTAAGTCTGTTAAAAAGATAGTAATGATATTCTTCTTCTTACTTGTCATCTTTGGCTTTAGCGCTGGAAGAAATTATTTTCGTGTATAAATTAAAAATGATTTGTTATCACTAGGTAATCATAATCACGCACAATAATGACGTTTTGTCGTGGACCTGTATCCACAATTCAGCTAAATGAGGTTATCACGTTGTATCAGTTTCGATTATATATTTGTCGCATTGTTTTGATATTTCAATTGCAAACAAACGTAGAGGTCGGCCATGATGGTTCCTGTTACAATAAATATGTGAATTAGGGTTGATAACTTATCATATTCACGCTGTTTTGTCATTTTCACACGTGAACGATAAAATAACATAATGTATTGATCACAGGGGTTAGGCTACGAAATATTTGTCGCATTGTTTTGATATTTCAATTGCAAACAAACGTAGAGGTCGGCCATGATGGTTCCTGTTACAATAAATATGTGAATTAGGGTTGATAACTTATCATATTCACGCTGTTTTGTCATTTTCACACGTGAACGATAAAATAATGTAATGTATTGATCGTAGGGGTTAGGCTACGAAATAGTAGATAACAGTTTATTTTTGACGCTTAAGATGATAAATGTATGAAATAAAGCACTCGAAATAACTATGTAACTGTATGTAAGGGTAATGTATGACAATATTTTAATTAGTGAATTAAATACACACTTTTTTATGTCTCTCGCTCTCTTTATCTGTCTGTCCTGTTTGTTTATATACGGCTAAACGCCTGAAGTACTGAAAATATGACAAAATATATAGGTACATGCCTGTGTTACTCAGGGTTAGTATAACATTCTAATGGTGGAAGATTGTTTGAAATCTGTCCAGTAGTTTCGGAGAGCCTGTTTAATTCAAACAAACAAAATATCTTTCTTGTCTATAATAATATTATAATATAGATGAACTTTCTTGGTGCTTGTGAAACCAAGGAACGCAGCTAGTTTAATAAATTTTGCTGCTATTTTTGTTCATAATACTATTATTAAACACTAAACACTATTATTAAACTCCGTCTAATTAAAAAATGTCAACTGAAAGTAGTCAGAGTTTAAACCACGGTTTTCAGCAAACTTTATACATGAATTTATAATTATTTAGTTTAGTTTATATTTATAGTTTTTTCTTGACTTGCTCCTTTGTTGGCAATAAATTTGAATTTGAATTTAAATTTAAAATTCCCTTAAACGCAATTCCGTTTAAACTCGTGACTATCATTAGTCCACGTTTTTTAATAAGATGAAATGAGTTTTAACTTGTTACATATTTTGACACAATTGATAATATGTGTTACTGTGGATTTAATTCGAAAACTTATTAAAAAGTTTAGCTTGTGATAGAACATGTAAGTATGTTCTGCCACAAACTGAAATGTTCGTAATGGCGACCCTGTTATATACAATGAGGTCAAGCTTTTATTGATATCAATATGTGTAGAGACTATGGAAATAAAGGTACATTTACTATATTTAAATGTTATTTAAATCTAAATTATTACAAAATCAGACTATAATATTAAGCAAAAAATGGAGTGTGTATGCTGTATACTTCTTCACGCTGAAACGACTAAACGGATTGAAGTGAAATTTGGAATGGCGTTAGCTTATTCCACTATAATCTTTTTGTCTGAAAATTCTCGTGAGTTTGACACATATCCATTTAACACTAAAACCGACTTTACTCGCGTATTTATCCGACGTTATCAACCTAGGTTTCGTGCATGTCCGATGCCCATCCTCAGGGAGTTTACGCTGCAAGATCGCGGCGACTATAATCTTATTCATTGCGATATAAGTCGCGGACACTATAACATAGTACCTAATATTGTATACCTATATACATAGCTTGTGATTTACAATGATTATGGGAAGCGTCCAACTCGCGACAGTGATAGTGTTCAAAATTCCACTTCCAAGCTCTGGGTGACACTGCAAGCGTAGCGTTTATCATCGGGAGTACGACTAACTCATAGTAACTTATACGAGTACATAGTTTAGGAACACATTTAGAAATAGTAAAACGAGATGAACGTGAAATTTACGGGTTGTTGATATCACGATCGACAATTGTTGACCGCGGGACACAATGACGAGCGCACCGCACTCAATATCCTGAAGAAGGGTTCCAGACGAAGCCGCAACATGCTCGCATCGTGACATCGACAGCGCGCACAGAGTGGATATATGGTCTGTGACAGCGCGTAACTCTCACGTTAATCCCGTTTTACTATTTAAAAAAAACAATAATCATAATCAATTTATTATTAAAGCCAATTTACACGTTAAAATAATTTAGAGTTGTAGAAAACACATAGTACCTAATGCATTTGGCCCAACATAGCCTTTATTGTAAGGGTCAGATTTTTCGTGTTATTACGTAAGAAGTACGCAGGCAGCACTTAGTAAGGATTATGGCAAGTACTAAGATAAATAACAATTCCAGTTAAGAAATTGATAAAATCGGAATATTTTCCAATACTTATCTGATAACACTCGAACAATATTCAATGTTATACATCAAGTGCCTGTAGAAAGGACAATACCTAAACCTACGGTTGCTGTCTACTCCGCCCAGTACTCAAAAGTATTATTGAGTATAAAGGAGAATCGTCGTCACCACTGAGAATGAAAACCACGGAGAATTAAACTATGCCAAATTTATTTATTATTAGTAGATGCAAATAATTATTTAGTATTATTTAGTTTATATTTAATTAGCAGTTGGGAAAAATGAGAAAACCGAAATGTAAAACAATGAAATTAATGCGCAGAAGATGCTTGTGGGCAATAACGAAACGCTATTCAGTTCATAGACTAGGATACTATACCTACAACTTTCTTGATACTACGTATATTTTGCCAAAAGAGTGGAAATGAAATGACAAAGTGACACCAATAGTTATTTCCTTTGTTATTGGATTTGTACGTTTTGTACATTTGCCATTTCTCAAGTTAGTTTTATCATGTTATCACATAAAATATAAGTAGTTGCATCCACATCTACGATAACGATACCTAATGCCAAGCACCCGTTTCTCTATTACGATAGATTTCTTTTGAAAAACCCAGTCAGATATTTTAAGCTAACGAATTCTGTCTATATAACCTAACCTAGAAAAAATATCAATGGTGATAACTTTAATCCCCAACTTAAAAAAAATATGGTACAATTTTGTTATATCTTAGTCTTACTAAGAATCTACTTGTTTTGCATGATTTTCTTTCCTTTTTTTACAGAGTTCTACATAATAGCTAGCTAGTTCGTGCATTGATATACATACAATACAAGTATACACGCAATATTGTGATAATAGGTACCTACTTTCCAATGACCATGGTAGCGACTTCAACCAGTTATTTCACATTTTTTAGTGTAGAAGTCGGTTCTATTTTTTGATACTTAAACATTTTTTTGTGTACATTTTTGTATTTGCTGATCACTTCTTTATTCTATTAATTCATTTAGACGTCAACAAAATTATGGTTAGCATTCTGTTGACAGCAGAAACCCAAGAAATTGGCGTGTACTCCGCGACGTCCCTTAACAATACATATTCCTTCCGCCTTCGAGATGCGAATAGTGAAAGGCGAGGAACCCCGACTAACTAGGTAGGTACAACCGCATTGCCAGATATTATGTCATAATACGCAAACATTACTATGTGAGTGTGTGGAGGGCACTGCCCCAATTGGATCCTAGAGGTGCACCAGGAATTCAGGCAGGCTTGTTTTGCCAAACACTCACAAGCAGCAATGCACTTTAAAAAATGGATAAGCAGTCCCGTTTCTAATTATTTACTATACATAATTATAATTAAAATAGTTGTACTTAAATTCATTAGGAAGTCTCAAACTGTCAGGGATTATATTCTATTTCTATTCTATATAATCTCCAAAGCTCCAACCTGTGTGTTTGTACAAACAATGCTGAAATAGCGCTCGCAGCGGAACTTGACTTGGCGATCTTAACCGATCACCGCTTGCTGCGGTCAGGAGTTGGATATGTGTGTGCTAGTGGCATTATTCAACTGAGCGCTTCCGTGCTTCGGAGGGCACGTTAAGCCGTTGGTCCCGGTTGTTATCTTAGGACAACAGTCGTTAGGCTACGTCGAAGGCCTGAAAACTTCGACATGGTTGCCCACTAGCCTATCCACAAAACCGCACTGGGCCCGCGTGGTGGATTATGGTCCAACTCCTCTCTCTGAGAGTTTTAGTTCCAGCAGTGGGAATATAATGGGCTGATTATGTTATCTTTACTGAACTTAGCTCCTGAATATATATATTATTATATTTTAGAATATTGCATGCCAGAAATAGTTAATATGTTGGACTTTTAATAACTCACTACACCATATTCCCGCATGAAATAATTGTATGATTATCATTGTACATGATTGATCCTGGTAATGCAGATGTGCTTAGGTATACAATTTTTACAAACTTTTGGAGGAAGTACATTTCAAGAATTGAAATTATTATTTTCTTGAAATGTTCATGTAGAACATATATAATAATGATAGATGAAAATGAGAAAAGTCTCCAGATATAAGAACCCTCCTTTTTGATTTGCCGTAGAATGATGAATGAGCAGATGAATGTACTCAAATTCTAGTTTACATAAAGAATAAAAATATTTAGATAGAACTGCGAAACACTTCCACATTCGAAAACTGGAAAATGCGTAAATTTATTTAAACACCTATCTACCGATAGGTATTACGAGTACATAAATAAAAATATAGCGCCGTGACCCCGTCGCTGGCGCAGACGTTATCAGTGTTGACACTTGCCAATCTCTATGAGGCGGGAGGCATTTGCGTAAGCGCACTATCCGGTATCAACTACCAGTAAAACGTGGCCTTTCTCATCACTAGATTAGTTAAACGCGAGAGCTCTCGGGAGGCTGGACGTTGTTATCACCAAGGTAGGCAACATGGGGGCTAGGAAGCCCGCACGGCTTCAGTCGGCGGCGGATCGTCGTCGGCTCCGGACCTCTGAGGAAAGGTTATTATGATTTCTGCCCCAAAATATAATTTATCAAAAATGTATTATAATGAGTTAGCTCCATGTTATGTTATATTAACAATATTAACCTATGCATTTCTGCAGACAATATAAGTGAAGAGTATTATATGTACTCTACTTTGTTGTTCAATGTAGAGTAGGTATACCTACGTAATCATTGCTGAAAATGATACATTATTTCTGATGTCATGTGAACACATTATTATCAATAGCTGAAGGTAATGTAGGTTTCATCAGCAATAACGTAACGTTATCAACAATTAAAAGCCAAACATACACTCCGCTCATTAGTATAATTAATAAGAGATAATATCTTTGTTGCCGAAACATCGTGGGAAAAAGTCAACTTAACTATTGGTATGGATACAACTACTATCTTTACCTATAAACAATAACTGGCAAAAGTTTATTTTGAATTACATTATCAGCATTAATTAAACGTTTCACCGCTACCTACCTAATTATCGTCACTCCAGCTACTCTAATTACAACTGACGATAAAGGAAAGTACATAGTTACAGGAGATAACAAAGGAAAACAATAAAATGTACACGACGTAAATATGTGGGAACGGCACGCATAGCCGGTTTTATCGCGCTCACAGATTAGTGTAGAGTACGCTCGTTGAGCAAAACAAAGCCACGCGGTGGACGCGTGGCTGTCGTGTGACTGTTCGAAAATAGAACGCAGCGAGTTCAAGCCGTTACCACTCTAATGAGACCTGCCTTACCCCCTTAGCATGCTAACAATGCCGACGTTGCCGACGCATCTAATTCGATATTTGGAGGCCAACGCTACACTGGCAAGTTTACGCTTAGGACCACGCCCTGATGATGCCCGACACCACACACCGTACACATAATATAGCCTCCATGCTGATGCGTCGCGCGTTCCAAATTTCAAATTCTTGGCACAGCTCTTCGATCTTTTCACTCAGCGTTTTAGCGCCTTAATTTAGTTTTTTTTTATATTATGCTGTTAAATCCAGTTACCGTTTTTGATAAACATGTTCTATAATAATAATAAAATCTAGCACTTGAGCTGTCAGTGTGTGACGAAACCGCGGACCCGCGGACCCGTGACTTTCGGCTTGG
Organism: Selenia dentaria; assembly: GCA_917880725.1. Classification (NCBI taxonomy): domain Eukaryota; kingdom Metazoa; phylum Arthropoda; class Insecta; order Lepidoptera; family Geometridae; genus Selenia; species Selenia dentaria. The sequence continues at coordinate 5,449,922 of OU862882.1, read as the reverse complement.
CTTAGACGGCTTTTCGGGGATGGAGACGCAAGAGGAAGTACAGCTTAATAAACCGGAAGCAGCGCTTTTTGAAACCACAGCAGTAGTTTCGAGTCTCTACATCTTTTAACCTTCCATACTAGTATTGCCACTTTCAACGCCCATCACCTCCCATAACATAACATGTTTATGATTTACAGGTAGTAAATTCCATAATTGTGCCTATAAATTGTGCCACTAATTGTGGCTTTAAACCAAAAACAGTTACAGTTTTATTCCATTCTTATATTATTTTATTGGTATTTATTTATTGTGTTCTTATTCATATGCTTTTGTTTACTGTGGGATTTATTCCGAAATATTTACTTTGTAAATAAGGTTGTTGTTAGGCACTCAGCTGATTCTCTCTGGATAATTCATTCGAGGGGTTGGTTTTGTAGCGAAAATACACACTTAGGTATGTTTCGTGTAAAATTATAAATAAATAAATAATAAAATAAATTATAAGCGCAGTATCAGCTCAATTTGCTCAAATGTTGTTTACCAAAGGTAACACAGAGAGAAAAACTTACATCCTCAGACGGGATTCGAACCCGCGTCTTCTGACACGGAATTTCCGAAAATGTAAACTTATCTCACTAAAATTGCAATGTTTGGTATCGCTAAGCCGGCGTTAGTGCTTTAAAAAGTAATACTACTCGTATAAAAACTACTTCAAATTGTTTACTGTAAATATATTACCTACATATTTACTAAGATAAATAAAAATACAGTTTAAATTATGTATATTTGAAATGAAGACTACATAATTAAACTTATCGTATTTCATTAGTGACGTCACTCAAATGGTTTTCACGGACTCTAGTGGTCACACTTCCAGCACAACGAGTTGAGTCCGGTTCGGAACATAAAGTCTTCCTTTGATGCTCTTATATCCATTATTTTGTGCCTATGCAAATTGTTAAAGGCGAGAAACCCCGACTTACTAGCTGCTTGTGCAAGAGGTCGTCTTAGTTGGTACCACCGCAGTGTCAAATATTCTGTAGCGAGTGTTATAGACTGTGAAAGACATTGTAGCAATTACTGGGCGAATGACTCTCAAAAACTAGTCTCAGGGTGATCAGCGCAGTGCATTTCACGCAAAACAGCCGTGCGATTCTCTAAGAGCAAACATCGTTGCATCTTTGACAACATCCGTGAAACAAATGACGAGCTGACAAGAAACGTTGGAAAAACAACCTTATGTACAAGGCCGATTTCTCATAAAGTATTTGACATCAGTGAGCTCGTCGACGAGCGCATCGACGAATCATTACAGAATCACACGGCTGAGAATCGCACGGCTGAAAATCGCACGGCTGATACGTTGGAAAAACAACCTTATGTACAAGGGCTATATCTCAAAGTATTTGACATCGGTGAGCTCGTCGACGAACGCATCGAGGAGTCATTACAGAATTGATCGGCTGTTCTGGGTGTCTTTTGGCGATTGCTTGTAGGTCCGGAAAGTGACTTTGCACACTTACACTATATTAAAAAAATGAACCAATATTACAAACTATAATAATATGCAATATACCTTGTAATTTACGCAGAATAAAACATGTTTTTGAGATAAGGCGCTTATCAGTTGTGCAGGAAAGTGCTAGAACCTTATCACGTTGTTGCCAGATGTAAAATTACAGAAATACCTACCATATACATTATGCCTAATACCTACACGAGTTTAATTTCAAAGATGAGTTTGCAACTCTTTTCTGTTGTTCGCAATATACGCTGTAAACAGCAGTGAAGTGTTACATCATCATCATCATCATCATCAGCCTGTAGCAGTCCACTGCTGGACATATCACAGCGCTAAAAGTGATTTTGACGCGACTCGGAAAGCAAAGGTAGTAATTTTGCTGCTCACTCTCAAAAAATGAGTTTTTGCAATTTATTTATGAGTTTTTAAAATTTTTGTTAACTACCACCAATCCCAGCAGCCGAATTAGCATACTATTGCCACCTACACAAACTTTTGGCGGAATATCTGTCACAGCAAAGACATGTATAGGTGCGACGATTGGCTTTAGGTTACTGGTGAGTACAACATCATCATCATCATCAGCCTGTAGCAGTCTACTGCTGGACATAGGCCTCTCCAATTGCACGCCACTTAGGTCTATCTTGGGCTTCTCGCATCCAGTTTTTGCCAGCTGTCTTGCGCAGATCGTCACTCCACCGTGCCTCAGGACGTCCTACACTACGTTTGCCGAGACGCGGTCTCCACTCTAGAACTCGTTTACCCCAACGGTTGTCGGTTCTACGGCTAATATGGCCAGCCCACTGCCACTTCAGCTTGCTGATCCGGTGGGCTATGTCGATGACCTTGGTTCTCTGACGGATCACTTCATTTCTGATGCGATCCCTCAGAGAAACACCGAGCATAGCCCTTTCCATAGCCCGCTGAGCGACCTTGAGCTTGTGGACCATTCGAGCCGTCAGTGTCCACGTTTCGGCTCCGTATGAAGTGTTACAAACTAACATTATTACGCGTAAACCAAGAAAATATATTAATAATAAAATTTTATATTTATATATGAGCGATAAGCGCACTGTGTAGCAACCTTACTTTCTGAGCCGCTGGTTCCAGATTCGATTACTGGACAGGTTGACATTTAGGTACGTGCATGAACATGTCTATTTGAACTGTGTCTCGGTGGTATATCAGTCATCAGGTCATCATAGTACAGGCTCTATCTAGTTTGGGACCTGAAGATTTTGTGTGGATGACGGATGTTGTCCCATTTTAACCGACTTCATTATTAAATTATATACCTTATGTACTTTACATAGAGGCTGCGTCACATGGCTGCACGGATTTACTCTTCTACAAGCATATAATCTCCGGGTTGAAAAGTATCCTATGTCCGTTTGCGGGCTACAGGCTATTTCTTTTTCTAATGAAGAACAGTGACGAGACGGGCTAGTAACTCGTCTAATGTTAAGCATCACACCTACCCATCCCACAGTAATTCCACAGTTAAGTGCCAATCAGAATATTAAACTATAAAAGTTAAAAACCCCGACAATGCACTGCGCTCCTCACCCTGAGATGTAGAGATATATGAGAGATGTTAAATATCTTGCCCTGTAATTTCGGTGTCCTTCAAACCGAAACACAGTAATGTTAGCACACTACTGTTTCACTATTGATTCGATTCGATCAATATCACAAACAACGGCTCCTGTGAAACAGACATACGAAGATAGGAATTTCCAAGAGTGCTATGTCTCAGCTTCATAGAACAAGGAAGGACAGGAAGATCTTATTAAAAACGAAGATAAAACTAGTTCGCACTCTCGTTTTCTCTATCTTCCTTTATGGCGCTGAGACTGGGACTCTAAGATCCGCAGACCGCAAACGCAACATCGTATGGGAGAGAATAATGGATGGAGGTGGTCACGACCCTCGGACATGAGGATTAAGAATCGAGGAGGAGTTTCATGATTGAATTATTAGTAAAGTAGTGTTATGAGTATGACCAACGTTGTTCTAATATATATACTCAAGAGGAAGGACGCGTGTAAGGGGAAGGGATGTGAATGAATAGGTGGCGTGGGGATCGCAGAGCGCATTGACCCCAACAAACTCCAAGAATAGGCATGTCGAATAGGGCTCTTCCAAAAATTCAAATGATATTTTTGTAACTTTCTTACTCTACTTAAGTTAGCAACAAGTTTAATAATATATAATTTGTCGCCAATATAATGAAATTCTGAAAGAACATCACGACTCTATTGACATATTTGTCCAAAACCTACCTAGATTTAAAACTAATGTCAGGAATATAGTATTTAAGGCCTATGATGAAAGTATTTAAAATTGTTTGTTTGCCTCTTTTTATTGTTATTATTAAAATACATAGGTAACTACTTACTGCTCAACAATCATCCATGTTGTGTACACATATTTAGGAACATAGTCTAGATCTAAATTGTACTATTTAATTTTAACCATTTACTGACTGCATTCTGTTTTGTGTGCCAATAAATAAATGAAAAAATAAAATAAAAATAAAATAAAATAATAGAAGGCTTTCTATATACATAGATATACCATCCTCTATATTGAAACCCTGTCGCTAACCTCTAAGGGTGTGCTAGTAGTGGTGTCCAGCAGGTATCCTCTCCAGGTCTCTCTAGACTAGTCACCATTCCATTCTAGGCGAGACTCTAGCCCTCCGATCACATCATCGCTGAAGTCATCAAGAGACAAAGCATAAAAACTAATCTCACGTACACAAAACGCACACATAAAATACTTACCTATTCCTTATTTAAAGATCAGCAGAACTCTTTGTGAATGAGTTCGTCCGCGGTTGCGTTCAGCCACAGGACAAGCCAATAATTGGCAAAACAGCCTGTCCACGACGCCTATAGGCCAAAATTTGCTCGGATGAAGATTTGATCACGCCCGTTTCACGACACGTGTCAGAACAAATTTTGTCCCGACTGGCCAAAATTTTTCTACCTATTGAGAGAGCCAAATCTTGGTCGGTTGTCAAAAGTGACAGTGTTGACAGTGAAAAAGAGTTGTTGCATTTTCACGACGAATGGACAGGTTTATTTATTTGTACTTAACTCGAAGTGCCTAACTACGTTTCATTGACGGTGGACAGTAATTAAAATCTTCAAATTAGTTTGAAACCAACAAAGCTAAAACCTAAGTAGCTAATGTCTAACTCGTTTTTGACAGATAATGGTATATGACGTTCTAGCAACGCTCGATCAAATCTTGGCCGAACATTATTTGGTCTGAGACTTGCTGGTACGCAGCCCGGGTTAGTATAGTACTGCAACTAAACATTTTTCTACCGTGAAGCAGTAACGTTTTCAATACTGTGTTTTGGTATGGTTGCCGGCGAAAGTACTGCACGCGAAACTTAACTTAATGTCTCAGGGTTACGTGCGCATACAGTTCGTCACTTATGACGAATTGCATATGTTCTAGGTAGAGGTTACCACTTTACATCAGGTGGGCCACGTGCTTGTTCCGTTTCCTAATGACTTAAAAATCTTTATTTTATTTTTACACTCGATAGGCTAGTGTTAAACCACTACCTTTCTTGATGAGCAGTGATGCGGTCGAAGGTGGAGTCACACTAGACATATAATAGTGACTGGTTCTCAATGACAGCTGCCAGAACACACTTTTGGTGCTTAGTGACAGATGTTTAAACTTGAAGGTGGTAGCTATCCAGGCGAACACTAAAAAGCTCTGCCTTCATGCTGTGGATTTCATCGTGATGCTTCCTTCACAGAAAGTGACAAACCCGAAGTGAGGATCAAACCCGTGACGTATAATCGACGGCTGCCCCTTGCTACCATCCGGCTATCATTGCTCCAAAAAATGGTAAAATATAATAAGTTTAGAATAGCATCATCACAATTTACACCAATATAACGAGTACAAAAGCGAATATTTGCGAGTGCGTGAGAGTGTGTATGTTGTTACTTGACGCTGAGATAGGTGGACGGACCGGAATGAAAAATTGAAATGAAAATACACGCATCAAAATAAATTTGCTGATACACTTTGAAAAATCGAAATCTTTTTTGGTACGGTAGAATGTATTATGATTTCTTCGTCTTTTTAGTTGCTATTGATGGAATTGTCAGACCATTCCGAGTAAATGCACACCAATTTGCACTGGACGATGAGAATGCGTCCGCCCATCGAGCTCAACGAGTCAATGCTGCGCTCTCCGAGAATATCATCACATCACAAGGTTAGACTGGCCTGCCGGCTCGCCTGACATGAAACCAAAAGAGCACGCGTGGGATGCTCTTAAACGAGCTGTTTGGAACAGTCAGCCGCGTCCCAAGACAGTGCTAGAGCTCAGGGAAGCCGCTGTTCAAGAATAGGACAGGTCACTCCAGGAAATGCTGGATAACTTGATTCTCAGCATGATCAGGAGGATCACCGCTTGTGTTCGAGCCAGGGGAAGAGTTATATTATATTGAATATAAACCTTTTAGTAATAAATTTTTGATTAAGTTCAATTTAAAAATTATATCAGCTTATGCCAGCGATCACAAACTTTTTTGATGTGAGTAGCGATAAGCTGAGATCAGGAATACGTATGCTACACTTTACCCCATCAGGAAGTTCCAGAGGGATATGTGCTTATTCGATGCGGACGGAATCGAAGACAGTAGCAGAACAATTCTGATGATATAAATAATTAAAATTTAGTGAACCGTTATGAAGTCCAAATAATTATACTCTTGCCAATAGGAGGGAATCGTACGAATTGATAAGGAATGATATCCGCAAACAAATATGTACTTAAGAATCATAATATGTAGTTGGTAATCAAAATACAAATAATTGGCTGATGTTTTCGTTTCGTCATCCGTACATGTTAATATCTGTTTCCTATGAAAGATTTTTATACATACATTAAAGCAAAATAGAACGAAACGAAAGTGAAATGAAAACAAAGGAACGAAACTGATTCCAGCAGGGCTAGTATTTCAGCGGCAATCAAATGTTGATTGAAATAAAAAGAACATTGTCATCAAGTTACTTACTAACATTTTTGATTACTGGAGTTGTCAAAACTGACGTAGAGCCGCCACTTCTAAAAAAATCAATCAATATTTGATTGTAACTGCGGGATACGTAGTAATTGCCCTGCGGCTATCAAGGCCACCGTAGATCCGTCAGCTCCAAACTCTATTGTTTAAACTATTAAAACGTCAATACAAGAGTTCACAAAGCTTATAAGGCGAAATGAGTGTAGATTTCGACCAAATTTCATGATACGACTTCGCGAAAACTTAGTTTTTCGACGCTTAAACCTAATAACCGAAAGTAAAAAAAAAATTTGTGTAAATTGAATATACGTTCTTATGAAGTATGGGAGCTAATACACGATTGAGCAAACTTGGCTCGATAGAAAAAATCGGCAACATTCCCTAACTTTTGCAATTTTTCTTACGTGCTTCGTGGGAAAAATCATTTTTATGCAATTATGGGCCAATATATATAAATGAATGTATCATATTCGAATTCCCAATGAGATTTACTAGTGAACTATGGACTCTTTTATCATTACAATTTAATAATTAGATTGTATGAAAGAAATATAAAAAGTATTAGCACGCATTCAATTGCATTTTCGCATTACATCGTCCAATCTGATAATCAATTGTCAACCTTATGTAAAGCATCGTAAATTGTTTTAAAATTAGGGTTGGACCGCGCCTTAAAATGAGCTTGGTGAACTTTTGTAATAACAATATTAATATACAAATAAATAATAAATATAAAATACGAACACGTATTGCCCCAGAGAAAAAATGGTTAAATTCAGGAAAAAATTGTTTCACAGAATTAATAGGTGTTCTGTTTTGACGTTATCATGTAACGAAGTGCAAAACTGGATGTACCTGAAATGTGCATATCTCTCGATGTTTCAAATAGCGTACCTACATTGTATTAAACGTTTTCCTTATACTTAATATAAAATCATCATTTCTTGGTAGAGTCACATAAAAATATATAGAAACGAGTAGGTAGAGCCTGCTCTGAAATTATTTATAAGTAAGCAGAAACAAGAAAGGTTTTGGTGTCGCATTTTCCTGTGAAACTAATATATACCGGTGTGATATAACTTGTAGATGGTAGAGTATGGAGATTGTTCTGCATTCAGTACTCTACATTGTCAAGACATATTGAATCGTTTTGTTATTTAATTATAGAGTAGGTGGTACACCACCACATGGATGTTATGATTTAGAAGTTGATATTTTATATTACACAGTTTCAATAGTGTTTATTATTAGGGTTATGTTTTTGCACGGTAGAGAATTGGGTTTGTATAGCCAAGTCGAAAAAGAGTTTGACCCGGAAATAAAATTTAAGTAGCAATTTTCCTTCGGAGTTCGTTGGGGGGATCACTGGCAGTCTAAATTTTGGTTTGCGTGGTGCTTACTCGATGTATTGCTTCATCCGCCATCTTGATTTTAAGAGATTTGTTTTTATTGAGTAACTCGTTTATGTTCAATTTCACATGATAAACGATAGTACAAAAGTTATTTAGAATTAAATTTCCTACAATTTTGGATCTAGTGAATTTTTTACTAGGATCGATATTTTCCGATTTATACCCAAAAGGGGGAGTGGATTTTGTTTGCTTAACAACTCGTTTTTTAATTTTTCATGTAAAAAAAATATATATAAAGATGTTCAAAATTAAGTTTTCTACAATTTTAGTTTTCATGAATTTATTCGTTGTTATGATATTTTTCATTTTATACCCGAGACGAAGTGGGGGTGAAATATTATAATTATTGCATTATCACATGTATTTTCAATTTTACACAAAATATGGTTATAAATAAACTTCCTACAAGTTTGGTTCTCTAAAATTTTTGGTGTGGGAGGTTTTTCGCATTAAAACTGATTTTATAAACAGTTCCTTATTCCTGTAATCGGCATACTACATCAATTTATACAAGTCATAACGTGATAAAATAAAATAAAATATGCTTATTTTGTTGGAAACAATCACTCTTGCTCATTCAGTCGAGGTCAAAGCGTGATGAAATACACAGCCAACCCATAACTAAACCTTGGAAATAACAAATCGATTACCTATATTATACCTACCTACCTTACCTACCCATATTATACCTACTACTCTCGTGCTCACATCACAGACAATAGTTTTCCTTTTTGGCAATCCTATCACCCCCTTACATCCCTGAAGTACTCAGTAGAAGTCTCTTTTACATAAACACCCACATTTTGCGAGTAATGAATTTGATCTCATCACAGAATAAGAGAAGCACTAACATGTCATGTAATAAGGGACGAGTCTATAGTCTAGATACGTACGTATCTAGATACGTTGGAGGGTATAAAACAATTTAATTCTTCACCACTTCGTCTCTGCTTTGTTTGTGAAGTGACCCGCGCGGGCAGCTAGACAATGGATTTCCTGGTTTAGCAGGGCAAGGATTCAGCTGTACATGGCGTAGGAATAAAATAAATTTAAAAATTATTAGATTTGCGTCGTTTGTTTAATGAAAGCGCCTAGGTATCGCTCAGTCTACTTTTAAATAATGTGATTTCCCATCTTACTGAATCAGGCTGTATGCTTTTTTTTTTAGGACGGACTAATGCTGTTTGCCTCTACTGGCAAAGCTGTATGCTCCGCCACACCAGGTTTTATACTTTGTGATCCTCTCAGACTATGTAGATATTCATTCTTTATTTGCCACGCTCAAAGTTTAGAATTATCATTCGATATTCGAATTTGAAAACTCTCGAGGACGGTCCGACGTTATAAAACCGTTCATCGGCCAGTCACCGCGGTGAGCAAACGCAAAAAGAAGCGTCGATGTTGCATAAAAAATAAACTGTTGCTACTTGCTATGCGAGGCGGACGCGGGTGTTGTTGGCAAGAACAACAAACCGGACCCACTACTACGTCCTACTATTAATTATTCTGCGCCACTAGGTACCTAATTCTGTACCAAATTTTGACGATGTTTGTCATGGTTATTGCGACCATGACATTGAATAAATACTAGTTCAACTCTTGTACTATATACGGACGCGGTAACTAGTACAGTAATTGATGATGCAAGATATATTATTGTCACGAAAACCGTAGCAATACTTTACGAAATCAGGCAGCGGGATCGAGCAGTGGGCGCGTCAGCCGGTGATCACGCGCAGCCTGCGTGTCGCGTGACGTCACCGCGCGTCACGACACGCCATTCCCGACTTTACGCCGTTAACATACAGGTGTAATAGCTACATTATTGTGTGTAATAACATAATGCTGTAGTTTTCCGTTCGCTTTGCGTAAGTTTCGGCGGACGTCGATGCCTAAACAGATAGTGTTTATTTACCTTGTATGACGTTATAGAAAATTTGTAAACCCTCGAAACTTCAAATAACACTAAAAAGAACTTCATTATTAATTAATGAATTACCTATAACAATAGCTGATAAGGAAATGTGGTGGTATAAAGTATAGATAAACTTACACGACAAAGAATATAAATGTAAAGCCGTGGGGGGAACCGAGGGTATAAAAGCGATCGCGCAGTTCACTCCGCGCCCAGTGCGGATCGTACGGGCACACTAGAAACATCCTGAAACACTAAACACATAAATACTACTAAGTATACACTTGTAAGTGTTTATGTGTGTTGGTATTTGACGGTGATGTCCAACATTTAGATAGTGAACATGCACTGAACACATGACTGATAATAAATGAATGACTAACTATATGAGCAATTGGCATCAGAATTCCGCCATTACGAAATAATACTACGATGACAGCCTAGGTGTCAACTTTGGTGCCTTATTCATGAATGAATCATACGTGATTTATGACTCAGTTATAATCAAATTGAAAGATCAAATCGATAATAATGTAAATAAACAATATGAATGAAATGCAAATGACAGCAAATCGAGTAATAGTATGCATCGTAGTAACTTGGACCTTTGACTCGGATGTGTACTTCGCCTTAAACTTGAAAGTATTTAATTGGCGGGATAAAACCAATAATAATTGTCATTGAATTTGTATAGTTTTCTTAGATTTGTGTTTATTCGAGTTTTGAATGTAAGATGGCCGCAAACGTACGGTTTCCGAATTCGTGTTCTTAATTCGGCGTTCCACAGTGTTCTACATGCCGCATACTTTCGATTCGTATTCGTTACTTTTCGTCTGAAAAAAAACGACGTTATTTACATACTAATCAATTCTAAAATGAAACATCTAACGGGTGTGCTTGAATCACGGAATTTCGAATCAGGAATCCTGAAGGTCTACCATGAGTTTACAACGTTGACATCAATCGATGCTCGGTATCGACTGTCGTGAAAAACCACCTCGCGGTCGATTGTAGAACTAAAATTGACAGCGAGTACGCCAATCACAAGCTTAATAGGCAGGCGAGATCGAGTATCGACTATAGATGATATTTATGTTGCCAACTCATGGTAGAGCTACTGATCAGGAAACCGAATTCGGAAACCATGCGTTTGCTGCCAGTCTAATAATGGTGGATTAAACCTTTTTCCTCGTCAATCACCTTAGAAAGTTTTTGTCGTAGTAGGTACTGCATCCACCGCTTTAACGTGACAGGACAGCGACTTAATGACATACAAATTTAAATGACCATGACTTGCCTCCAACTACTACTTACCTACTTGAAGAAAAATCGCAATTGATGGAAATGTAACTTACGGAATGGCAAATATAGAAAAGTACGAGTCCACTTACAAATGAAAAAAAGGATTGGTGACAATATTTTGCCATGATAATAAAAAGGCTTCATGATTACTTGTAGTTCTGCGGACAGTACAAGCATAGTCTTATTAGCGGCATTTTTTTGCAGTAGATACCTACCTACCTCTGGCTGACGATTTAAACATTATATCGAATAGTAGAACATGCATACTAAGTTTAATCAAGATTGGTTGAAAAATGCGACTTACGCGCACATAAACTTATTCCCATACTTACGCACATAAACTTACCCCCATACTTAACTAAACCTAAGATTCTGAGAACCAGAAAAGCCCACTTATGTGAATTATAAGTAGGCTTTTCTGGTTCTCAGAATCTTAGGCAATAATTGTTATAATCACCACACACATGTATCTACTCTCGTTACTCATATTCATAACTAATCTAGTAAATTCTAACAAATTTTGGGTACACTCATTGTTTATGATGGACTCGTTTCGTCTCATCATCTCGAGGGTTATAGCTGAAAATCAGTGTTTGCTCCTTGAGCAATTTTATTCGCTGAGTTATGACCTATTTGTTTAGGCTCCAACACACACGTACTTTTTAATAAGCTGCTAATATTAAGGTAATTTTGTACTTAACTGTTTCTTAATTAACTAGTTATTATGTTTAAAATATTGTGTATAAACGAATGTACTTGTGTATTGAAGATGCAAATAAATATTGTATCTATCTATCTATCTATCTATCTATCTATCTACTTGTATAGGAAGACCAACATACAACATAACAAACATACGTACAGATAAAATACAATTTGGCCAAAGTAGAAACGCTTCGCTCGCTTGGTCAATAAAACCCTTTATTATTATTTTCAATTTTGCAACTATAAGAAGTATTGCATTTGACAATTATAATACAGAAATGCAATGTTATAGTCAGAATAGGTCATGGTTGTGACTCATGTACTTATACGTAGTCATATAGAAATGCATACGTAGCCTACGTAGGTACGTATTTCCTTTCATTATTTAATCACTGTAAATGCACCAGTCACAATGTTATATTGTTTGTAAATTATACCATATATAACTAATAGAAGTACTGCAAGTCAAGGCAACCGATAACGATAAAATTATTGAATTAAAACTTGTTTATTATTCTATTAATAACTGTTTGTTTGTTTTCAAATGGACTCTGATATCGGAACATACATAAACATGTAGAAAACGTGTTGACTGAATCGCTTGATGACATTTCGATGTCAATTGCAATGAGAATTGGGTATTTTAAATATAAGAACTGTTGTGTTGCAATTTTAGTGAGAAAAATACAGATCCTAGGACGGGATTCGAACCTGCGTCTTCCGGAAATCCGTGTCAGACGTTATGACTGAGGAGGATGTATATTTTTCTCACTAAATCGCAAAGTTTGGTTTCGCTAAGCAGGCGTTAGTGTTTTAAAAATCATATAATACAGAACTCTTTGTCAGTCATCAGGATTATATAAGTTTTTTTATGAGAAGGTAACAAGCAGGAGGCCCACCTAGTGTCATCACAACTGATGAACTGCAGAATGAGACATTAAGTTGTTAAGTCTCACGCTACGAAGAAATAATATCAGGAAGAGTAACTGCCTTAAAAATGACCCAATAAAAGTCGTGCTAAATCAATAACATCGTTCACCCCGCTATGACTCAGATGTCATAGTAGACGTTGCAGCACGCGCGTGAACCAATCCCTGCATTCCTTCTGAAATTTAAACCAATCACCGAACATGTCTATTTGTAACCTCGGAAGTAATTCGTATTTGGAATCATACATCGTTTTGGTTTGAAGGACCACTTTTTGTGTGGAATTTGTTCTGAGTTATGCTTCCTGACATTATTTCTTCGTAGGTCTTACTTACACTACACGCCTGTAATATCGCCGGCACTCATACTATCAAAAAATTACACAGTATTGAAACATTACTGCTTCGCGCTTGATATAGGTATGGTGTTTTGGCTGTACTTCTCCGGACGAACTCATTCCCAGAGTTCTACTGTACTAAAAAAAAATTACAACACTTTTAAAATAGAAGTAAATAATGATGTATCGTGGTCATGGTCATGGTCGAGCAAAGTTATATTAGTGACATACAGTTAGGAACTTTTTTAGTGCAATCATACACGAATAGTTAAGAGAACATATCAGAGACCACAGTACATTAGTAACTAGTTAGCACGTCTTTAGTATCTTCTCCATATTTTTTTTTACTTTTTGAAATTTGGATTATTTGACACTTTATTTCGTATAGAAGATATGGCCCAGGTAGGGACGAGGCAGTTTTGAGAATTTTGGATAATCTTACCAAAAGTTTTATAAACGTTCACACACTCATGCACCCCTAGTACAGACACCGGTTAAACTATAGTCGCCCGGTACCCGCGGGGAGGGGGGAGGGGGGCGGGGGGGGGGGGGGGGGGGGGGGGGGGGGGTGAAGCCCCCCCTGCATCCCCCCCCCGCCGGAGGCCTTTAGTTTTTGAGTAATAATTTTTTTAGTACTTAACCTCACTTTCGGCTATATCAGTATTTTTTACCTATTTTTTGTTTCACACCTAATCTATTAAGGCGGTTCGCTTCTGGCACTTCGCCGGCCGCTGCCGCGGCACGCTCGCTTCGCTCGCTCGGCTCGTGCGTTGTTTGTCATGTTCTAACCTAACCTAACCTATTTTTTGTTTCACACCTAACTTATTAAGGCGGTTCGCTTCTGGCACTTCGCCGGCCGCTGCCGCGGCACGCTCGCTTCGCTCGCTCGGCTCGTGCGTTGTTTGTCATGTTCTAACCTAACCTAACCTATTTTTTGTTTCACACCTAACTTATTAAGGCGGTTCGCTTCTGGCACTTCGCCGGCCGCTGCCGCGGCACGCTCGCTTCGCTCGCTCGGCTCGTGCGTTGTTTGTCATGTTCTAACCTAACCTAACCTATTTTTTGTTTCACACCTAACTTATTAAGGCGGTTCGCTTAACATTGTATTATATAACAACAATAACATATCCAGTCCGTCTCAGAGTTATGTTGATAGATGAGAAAAACTTAATGTTAAAGGGCTAGGAGAGACACAATTAAACAAACATTTTAATACATTACTTGTTTATTTCATAAACATGTTTAATTGCTTTCATTAAATGTACAAAAGAGTCTCTTTTATATTTATACACGTCTCTTCGCCACAAATATTCAACAATTATATCACTAAAGTTTTCTGGGTTGTTATAATTTTGTTTTTTGAAAAACCTCTTCACTGCTCGCCACTGGGATTCTATTCTTTGGGTGTGGATTCCATCTTTACCCACAAATGGGTTCTCTGGGTCTGAATGATTAACTTTTTTGTGTATGTATCCATATTCAGACAGACAATCGTATGCCCGCCAACAATCGGTGTGGATTGTTGTTCCAGGTAAAACATGCTTTTGAATTAAAGGTATGAGAGTATCAGCATCTCTTTTATTGTCCGGGCATACTTCCAATCTTAAGTCTTCAGACCCATCTTCTATTAATCCCAGCACCCAGTGGCCTTCAATGTGACGTCCTTTGTTATATTTCCTTTTTCCAAATTTACTTTCGTCTATTTGCACTATTTTCCCACAGCCTCCAATTTTACCGCTGTAAAGATTTTGTTTTTCCAAATAAAATATCACAACTACTTCTCTGCAGTAATTAAACCAATCGGCTATAGTATTTGGGCTTAAACATTGCTTCCTTTCTTTTTTATAAGGGTCTTCGTGAATTGTTTGGTCGTAGGTCCATCCTTGTGAGTATGCATATATAAGATAGTAAACATGCATTATGTCGATAGCAATATTTTCGAAAAATGTGCCAATTCTGCGAGAGATCTTGGCACCGCTGCCCGATTTAGATTTGCATGATCTTTTTGAGCACACAAATGTACCAAAACTTGTGCATCCGCATGAGTATGACACTTTCATGGATGTCCTGTGGGTTCGACACCGTTTCTCAGTTGGTATGAGACCTTGGTCTTCACTATATTTGATGCATTGGTCTTTAGTGCCCAATTTTCGCACAACGTCAGTTAAATTCCAATGATCAATCACTTCAGTGACGCAAAGTTTTCGTTTGGTTATAAGCTCGTTGTCGTCGTCGTCATTACTCGAAGAAGGTCCGGCGACAGGTTCAACGGGCAGATCAGGAGCCGAAGAAGGTCCGGCTACAGGCTCGACGGGCAGATCAGGAGC
Organism: Selenia dentaria; assembly: GCA_917880725.1. Classification (NCBI taxonomy): domain Eukaryota; kingdom Metazoa; phylum Arthropoda; class Insecta; order Lepidoptera; family Geometridae; genus Selenia; species Selenia dentaria. The sequence continues at coordinate 5,434,433 of OU862882.1, read as the reverse complement.
CGAAGAAGGTCCGGCAACAGGTTCGACGGGCAGATCAGGAGCCGAAACCGCGTCCGCTTCGGGTATTGTACTGTAATACTCCATTACAGCCAAGTGCAGTCCAGTTTTCAAGCCAAGTTCAAGTCGTAGAGCAATCCAAACAAATCCGGTAAGCAAGCCAAGTTTCAAGTCGTCGCGCAATCGAAGGAAGTCCAGGGAAAAAGCCAAAGTCGTAATAAAAATCGAAAAACAAGAGAGCACACATTCACGAAACTACGAGAGAAACGGAATGAATGGATGACAGTCCATCTGTCAGTAAGACAAAAAGGCGCCTTTTTTTTTTCTTACGTTTAACGATAACGATACGTTTCGTTTAACTCAGTTTGACAACTTAATTTGACAACTTAATATTGTACCATTTTCTCAACATTGCGTTCCATTTCACTTTTTTTTATCAAATTTTAATTTAATCATAATTAATTTAAACTACGTTTCCGGCAAAAAAAAATTGCTGGAAGGGCTTCAGGTGGACCCCAATGATACCCCTAAACTCGCACCTTCATCAAAATCAGGTACCGGACGGCTATAGCCAACCCCAGACACCTACTGCGTTAGGGTTCCCTATATCGAGAGAGTCATGGACAAACGCGTAACATACAAGACACGACATCAAATACTTTGCTCATCAACGAACGAGTGTCTTTTACATTACCCCAGAGAAAATCCAGCATTTCAGATTCATAAATATGAACAGACATAAAATACCAAATATGGCTTTGCACCACATCACACTCAAACTATCACAACAAGGACTAAGAATGGGAAAAATAAAATTTTACTACTAACAAGCATGGAGTTGCAAATAGTTTTTATTAAACTGGTACGGAAAATCAGAACTAGTTAGTAGATTTGTAGCCAAGGGCTGTAAGGCATAGAAGGCAAGGACCCTCGAACTATAGGCGCCTAAATATCTCGGGCTGCAATTGATGCTTACACCCGAGCTAACTACTCTGCTTTACATCTCGATTGTGAGGTAAGTAGAAAAAAACCAGCATTACAAAAATAAAATTGATTATTATTATACTCATACGAAGACAAGGCTGAATAGCGAAGCGACCTCTTTTGTCATTGGACTGAATGCATGATGTCTATTGCCAGTATGATAGTTAGATGTACGCGAACTTTTTGAAAGAGTGAAGTGTTTTTTAAATTACTTACCGCCCTAGTGCTTTTCTAGCTACATTATTACCCTAGAGCGCTAATTGGTCACTTACAAGCCCCATTTGGGGGTAATAAGGACCTACTTACCGAATATGAGAGATGTAAGCCGCCCTAGAGCTTTTCTAGCTACATTATTACCCTAGAGCGCTAATTGGTCACCTACAAGCCCCATTTGGGGGTAATATGGACCTACTTACCGAATATGAGAGATGTAAAATTCATTTTCTGACCTGAAACTGATCGCAATAAATGACGCTGGTAGGCCCTTGGACTCGTACTTATTTGTATCGTTTTATACTTTATTTCAAGTTTAATTTACAGCATAGTTGCTTTAAAGAACAGCAACTTGGTACTTACCTGAAAAAGTTGTGGGTTGGTTTGTCTTTAAAATCTAAAAATCTATCTGAATTTCAACTTTATACATGCAGTCAGATGACGGAAGGAAGAGCGTCATTACGTTTCTCCAGTACAGTGTCCTTGTAACTTTGTAAAAGTAAAATAAATATTGTATATAAAAATATCTATAATTTTATTATGTCTGGTGATAACGAACAATATAATATGTACAATGATAAACAGAAAACACGACAAGGATGAATTCAGAGAAAATACTCGGTGCCTATTTAGGGTGAGTCTAGGAAATTCAAATATAGATATTGATTGTGTTAGTCCTTGTTGCCAGTTATGTAGTAAAACCTGCTATAAGTATTTTTACTCTGTGATGGGGCAAAGTTAAATTAAATTACCTCCGCCCCATCGAGTCAGGTGAGGAAACCCAACTTACTGTCGTTCACAGACTCCAGTCATCTATAGGGTTACAGAACGTAGAACAACTCTAACCATGCACCCACATTGACATGACGGGGAGTCCGTTGCAGTAGCCAAGCTTTTGTTTTCCATATTCCATCGTCTTCGCAGATAATACGTAGTACCTATACAAAGTGGTAATACAGCGATTTCAATGACAAATCAATAGTAACAGAAACAAATTAAATAAATCAGTAATATGCTGAATATATTTTTTTTTAATTTTGAATTGGTTTATTACAGTTTACGTTCTAATTTCAAAGTTAATTGCAACATGGATGCGTAAGTAAAGACGGTTTTTAAACAGACTTCAAGACTATATTTCTGTTTTTGAGCCCACTGGAATAGCTGATAATGCTGTAGTGTATTTATTATCTTTAATAATTAATAATTGGTTTTAATTTGATAGTGATAACAACAGGGTTTGTATTTCAACGCACGGAATCTAAAAATTAAGTTGCATATTTATAACCTTGCTAGTAATTTGAGTTCTACTAAATAGATCGCCCGCTTATTTTGCTACTCCTAATTATTGTGTTTATGTGATATGATATATAAGACCTAAATGTAAGAATATTACATAATATTGAAATAAAAAGACAATGAATCCTTTTTATTTGAAGATTGATAAAAAGAATCAGAAGTTGACAAATAAACAGTTATCTGTGCATTAGCTATAAATACCTAATAATGCCCGAACTAATAATTAGGTATGACAATATAATTATCGAAACCAACTACTAACGCAATTTTAAAATGAATTCCAGTTTACAGATACAACACACAACTCTGCTGCAGCTTAGTAATCCTTTTAACGGAATACAGACAAAAATACACTCTCAACCAATACAGAAGGGTTTATTTTTATCTGTGATATGTTTCAGAATGTACTAGAATATTCCCCCAACGACAAGAGTTAGCAGGAGGCCAATTCTACTATTTCACAGCGTTCACAATATATCCCGCTGCAACTGCAGTTCAACTCATTACTCGAACTCTTGTCGTTCGATCATTACCTAAATAGCCATTCTACTATTCATATATACTGTTAAATTACGATGTGTGATGAGATCGTCTATTTAATCGATTTTAACGATTGTTCTGTCAGCTTTGATAATGACCTCGATATAGCTTATCGATAGGCGACTGGATATTGTGTAGGTATGTTGCGTTTGATCTTACAAATATTATAAACGCAAAAGTTTGTATTTATGGATGGATATGAATGAATGTTTATGAATGGATGTTTGTTATTCTCTTAAGCTCAAACGGCTGGCCTAATTTTGATGAAATTTGGCATGGAGGTAGATGGGGTGCTGAACAACCATATATGTAACGTCATATTAAACATTCTTAATACTACATATAAACAATCTGTACTAATATTATAAAGAGGAAAGATTTGTTTGTTTGTTTGTTGTTATGTTTGGATTGAATAGGCTCCGAAACTACTGGACCGATTAGAAAAAATCTTTCACCATTAGAATCCTAAATTTTTCCTGATGAACATAGGCTTATAATATTTTCAAAAAAATAAGGGATCCCTATGAAAATTCCGATTAGGTAGGAAAAAATACCAAAACAAGTTCGCATATCGCGTACGCTGCGGAAACTATATATTTTAGTCTATGGAAAGTGATGTAGGTACTACAGTTTTATACATATATGTATATATGTAGAAGATATACATCTACATATATCTACAAAGAAGTCCACGTTACCGAATGTCTAATTATTACAGTTATGTCACAATAAATACTTTTTCATTTTGAAATATGCAATAGTAACGCCAGTACAAAACAGGCCAGGTATTTGATCCATCCTCATCATCATGCTACACCACGCGGGTGAAACCGCGGAGCGCAGCTCATTAAATGCTAATATTTACGAATATGAGTTAGCGTCGCGTTCATTATCTGTCGAGTTTACAGAATATAAGTTTTTAATTGTTTAGTTGCCATTTAGTTAGTGGAATCGGCCCTCTGATCAAGGTCCCTAACATTATTTAGTTCTTTCGTAAAGTTGAACTTGAAGGGCATTCGAACAAAATCAAAATCAATCGAAGCAGATACGTATTTGTATTTAGTATTATAATAATATATTGTATTTATGGTAAGGATAAAATCTATAAGAATAATTATAATTTACTTCTCCCTATATCTTAATGAAATTAACTTTAATTTAGTTTATAATTTAATAGGATTGCTCAAATATTTTTCGTACTCACACTTGTAAAAAAAAAACAAAATGGCCGCTGTATAAAAAAATATATTTTCGCAGGATCATAATACTGTTCTTTTATAACTGATCCACATTCTTGGGGCTTTGTGGGAGCGAATAGGAAGAAAAATAATAATATTAAGTATATCAGTTTTAAAGTGAGCGATAATTTTAGATGAAATGTAACTGTTAGTTAGGTACAACTAAAAAACAAACTAGGAACAACTTAACTTTGCCGTTCGATCCCCGGAAACGACTATTAATTATTATTTTTATGAGGGGGGAAATGCTGTGCACTTCCCTTCCGCCACGGGGGTGACGGAACGGGCGTGTGGGGCTCAGACCCACTAAAACCCCCCCGTGAGCAGTCCTCCGCCAAGGTGGGGCGGGACAGGATCGCGCTGGCAGTCACCATCTCGCCCCAGCGGTAGGCCCGGATTGATCTTAACCGGGCCTCAGCGCTAGTGAAGGGATCACCAAGGTCACCCCCTAGACGTGTAGGGCCGTGCAAACCGGCGAAGAGTCCCCCGACTATTCGCCAGTAACCCCACTACGGAGGCGGGAGGAGACGTGCAAACCGTCTCCTCCGTTCCCCCGGTCGTCTGCGCCGGAGCGGGTCAGCTCGGACATCGTTCTCCCTGATCCGCTCCGCGGCCTCCTTCTGCGTTATCACCGCTTCGCAGAAGGTGGCCACCGCCTGCCACGATCTCTCGTTGCTGAGCATGGAGAACACCACGCTCGGCAGGGAGAGAGCTCCGCCTATTTCCGCTGAAAGCGTGTGCCGCTGCGGGCCCCATGCAGCACACACTTCCAGTGTGTGGTGCGCCGTATCCTCCGGCGCCGGACACGACTATTGCATTAACCGCGAATAATACAATACAATACAATAATTCTTTATTGCACATAACCAAACATACAAAAAGTTACTTATCAAAATATAATCTTAAAGGCCTATTCAGACAGCGTTATTCGCTACCGCTGTGGGCAGAGAAAAATACTATTCGGAACTCGATAGATAAATAGTATGAAGTTCCATAACTGCAGCAAAACTTGTACCGCCTATTGTGGCGGTATTTTCTCTTGTTTGGCCAAACTAGTTCCGCGGGGCGACGCGGGAGCAAGTAGCAGCGACATGCTTCCTGCCCTCGCCCCGCTAACCGTTGCCAACGGATATAATTATGTATATATTCTTTGGCGTGAACAGTGGAATTAACGCATAACCTTTTGGATTTCTCTATCGCTCGCGGTAGCGAATAACGCCCAGGTCTGAGCAGGCCTTTAGGGTACAATAGGTACCTTTAGGGTACAAGTACAATAGGTGGTCTTATCGCACATAGCGATTTCTTCCAGACAACCTTTGGATGGAGAGTAACATAAACACAAAGAAGCGGTAGACGTTGGTGCACAATATTTTGTTATTTTAACTCTATACCGTCTTATTTAAAATTCTAATAAATAAATACTAATAACTACATATTATGATGTATTATATATTATAAATCAAGGATAAAAATAATAACTAGTGTTATATACTTGATGATTCTTAAGCATATTTTTGAAAATTGCTAAAGTTTATCGTATATATATTTTAAAACAACCTTGTGTACAAGGGCGATATCTCATCAAGTATTTGACATCGGTGAGCGTTGACGAATCATTAGAGAATCGCACGGCTGTAGTGCCGCTCGCGGGTAAATCTACGTAGTAAAACAACTGATCGGCTTTTAAACTAAACCTTTCATTCAAGTAACTTAAGTAAACATGAAAGTTATTCTATGACTCATAATTAATATAAGTATACCTTACAGACTAACATACATAAATATTTACTATTTATATTTCGGGATTTTGTTGCTTCCCTGTAGCGTCTATACACAACTCCTTCCGGCCAAAAGTCTGGAACGAGGAAAATGTCTTTGTGCTTCGCAGGAACCCGAAGCACATACGATTTGAAGTTCCTCGTCCTACTGGATTCCAGCCGGTCTAAGGTAAAGTGATAACTTGTTTCTCCGATACACCTCTGATATCTCTCTTTAACGTATTGAATGACGTCAATCCCCGATGTAGTTGGGTCCAGGCGGGAGAGATATAAAAGAATGGTCAGTTCGACTGCTTGTAGTCTTGTATATTCCGCAGTCGGAGGGGCGGTACCACGTTTATTACGTGTCTGTCGAGGGCGAGGTTTCCTTTTCTGCACGAGGGTGAAACCTTCCCTATCAATAATCTTTATTTTAGAAGCGGTTCTCGCTACTTCATCCTTCGGAATAGGGATGATTCGATCCGCAGGCTCTTTGTGTACGGCCACTTGTGCATATGACTTCTTCTTATGCGGTTGCCGTCTGCAGTCGGGTTCGAAATCATGACTGCAGCGACATGAAGCGACAACACATCGTCCGCTGCTGCTACGTGTAGCCGGCTACCAACTTGCACCTTAATAGATGTTGGACGTAACAAAGTACATGAGTAAGACAGAAACAATAATTTAATAAGCCTGCGAGGATACGCCTATCCGTCTACATGAATAATAATAAAAAAACAAAACAATCTTAGACAATGTAAGTAAGGTATTGTCTTACTCATTACAGTGTCAAGTGCTTGCTCACAGTATATAACTATTAGATGGGTATTTTATTTATTTATTTGGCATAAAACTGTTACATATAAGATTGTTGAATCCATAGGCTCTCGAACTAGTTATAAACTGTGTTTCGAGGACCAGTGGCTTCTCCCAACTAGATGAAATAATACAAATTTATGCGTTTCTTAAAGTAGGTAATCAAAAGTTATTAAAGTTATTAGTAAGTAAATACATAATTATATAGAATTATATTTTATAACATAAGAATACGATAGCATGACTAAAAGCATGTATAGAATTAGTTAGTGTAATGTACCTTTATGCAAGCTCGTGATGTGTGCGTGTTTGGGTGAATAAGTGTGTGTGAGTATGTGTGCGTGAGTGTATATGTGTGTGTGTGTGTGAGTGTAAGTGTGTGGTTATGTCTAAGAGTGTGAGTGGTTATGGAAATGTATGTAGATTTAGGTTTATGTGTTGAGATGGTTGAGGATCAAGAATCATATTATTTAAGGGTGTTATTAAGCATACCTTCTATGCCGTCATAATCAAACTGACATAGCCAGGTAAGTAGAGTGTTCTTGATCTCATTATTACTTAATTTTTTCACTTTATGTAATTACCTTTTTAATTATTAATTTAATTAATTAGTATATACCGATATATTATGAAGCAGCTCAATGCATATATATATACAGACTATAAGACTTATCATGACTTTACAATAATTTTCTATTCAAATCACGCGAACGCATGATGCCAATAAAGAATCCTTGTGCAGTATTAAATTATCTAAGTAGTTAGGTATGTACCTGTAGGTATATGTTATCTACTTTTTATGCAATAGATTGTATTTCACTGCGTTTTACGTCAAAGATTAAATTTGTTTATTATCGTTTTTAGTGCTGCATGCGATGGTAGCATGATGCAGTTTAAACATGGAATGCATGCATGTTATCCACGGGGGAAAGATTAGATAATTTGTATCAAGAGGGTCATAATTTCTTACCACACGAGGTCTTCAGGTCCCAAACTAGGCAGAGCCTGTACTATGGTAAACTGATGTTTAATGTACTTACTTATCTATACATATACTCACTCAGATACAGGTCAAACAGCGGCTCTACCATGAGTTGGCAACATAAATGTCATCTATGGTCGATACTAGGGCTTGCATTCGAATATTCGAATAATTCGAATATTATATTAGTTCGAATATTCGAATACTGAAATTCGCAATATTCGAATATTCGATTAAAATCAAGTTAGATTTAGGCAATACTTACTTGGTGTATGTAACTAACTCTAGAAGCTCGAGAGATTTATAAGATCTCACAGAAACGAGACAAAGTTATAGAACCAATTACTAACTTAATTATGATTGTTTGATTTATACGAGTAAGACCTGTTAAGAATGTTGGTGTACCTACCTAGTGTACCTACTTACCTACGTATCTACTTACTTAGTCTAGTATCTACTTACTACCGTGTTACCGTTACTTACCGTGTTTATTTACTTCTTGTTGTGAAATTTATTATTAAAGATAGGTAGGTATTGTTGGTATAGGTAGGTAGGTATATATACCAACTCACCTAGATTTCAAAGACTGTTTTTTACTAAGAATTTGTGATTGTGTTTAATATATGTTACTCTAATTGCTAATTTTATTATGATTTCGTGATTTATAAAACCTCTTAAGTAGTTTGTGTACCTACATACTTACTCTAGTAACAACTTGCTACCGTGTTACCGTTACTTATAGTGTTTATTTACTTGTTATTGTGTATTATTTTATTATAGATATTGTTAAAATACTACTCACCTAGATTTTGAAGACTTTTTTATTAAAAGAATCTTTGATTATGACTGTAAGTTGCCAATGCCAAATGCCTCGTTACGGCGACACCACCTTTTATTAATTTTATTTCAATTTGATATTTTATTTTGTTTATGCAAATAACACTCAAAAGAATAAAGGCAGAGGTGATTTTAATAAAAACATAGTTTTTTTCTGTTATTCGAATAATTCGAATAGTACCCGAAAAAAATCGAATATTCGAATATCAAAATTTTCGAATATTTGCAAGCCCTAGTCGATACTCGATCTCGCCTACCTATGAAGCTTGTGATTGGCGTACTCGCTGTCAATTTTAGTTCTACAATTGACCGCAAGGTGGCACTTTTCTTTTTTTTCATACATTTTTAGCGGCAGTCGATAGCGAGTATCGATTGGTTTCAATGTTGTAAACTCATGGTAGACCTACAGGCATGTTTGTGAGCAGACAAGTGATTGACTTGTCCGGAGATCGAACCCGAGACCAGCGGCTCAGAAGGGGTTGTTGCTACCTACTGCGCCGCCCTGTCAGTCAAGTCGATCGCCTGATGGTGTGTAAGCGTCAGAAACAGAATGAGAATAGGAATTAGACACATTTTGTACTCGTATCTATACCTATATGTAAAACAAATCTCGTGTTAGCGTGTTTGTTACAGAATTTATAACTCAAAAACGGCTGAACCATTTTTTATGATTTTTGTGTTTTTCGATTGTTCATATATCAGAGAATGACATGAAATACTTTTCATCATCATCGTCCATCACCACGCGGGTGAAACCGCAGGGCGCAGCTAGTAATATATACAAATATTTGATAAATATAATATATAATAGTTCTACGTAATAATGTCTACCTCCTATAGGTAGGTATATGTACTTCGTGTATTTAATTTCCAACAAACAAAGATTAATTAGATAATAAACGTTTCTGGAAAAGTCTGAGCGGCTTCGGAAAAACGTGAAAACGTTCGCGTAGTCACGTTATTAGAAACACGTTACTTACATAATTCAGAGAAGGAGCATAATTAGGGCAAGTCTAGGAAATCCGAAAAGGATGAATTCTAGTTAAGTACCTGCCAATTAACGCCCGATGTTTCGACGAATTATCGGTTTTAAAGGCAAATAAATTTAAGCTGGATGTGGGAATTGTTTTGGAATTGAGATGGAAAACACAAATTTATATAGTTTTGAAATATTTTTTGTTAAGTATGATATTAAGAGACAGTACAAGCACGAGGCCCGCCTGGTGTTAAATGGTAACCTCTGCCAAGAACAGACGCATTTTGCCACAAGTGACGAACTGCACTGCGCCCGTAACCCTGATACATTAAATTGTAAAATCTCATAATTTCACCGACACCAATAAATACCCTACCAACCAGAACGCAGTATTGCGAACATTACTGCTTGGCGGTAGAAATCAATGAAATAGAAGTACTACGTACACTTTATATCTCAATGGTACATAAGGGCACGGTGGTAGTACTTCCCCGGACGAACTCATGCACAGAGTCCTACTGCTACTAAACTACGAGTATATCAGGTAATTAAACAGTTGAGTCCAAAGCAAAGATTTTATAATGAAAATTGGCTGAAATTCTTATACCCATTCCATGTGAAGTGATTATTTGAACCCCATGAAATCGTTAAGTAATCATGTGAGAACAAAATAAATAAACTCAATATTTTTTGACTTCAATTTGTGCCTAACACCAGCAATATACATTTTCCTAGTATATATTTCAGTCTATGGTAAAACGAATTCAGTCAAACTTAATCAAAATAGAATAGTAAGTATATTGTTTTCAAATTAAAAAAGCACTTAATAGACAATTAGTCCTTATTTCAATCCCACGACAGAACACACATACAGAAAGCCACCGGCGCCGATTATACAAAACCCAAAGACTACTTACGTAAACGAAGTCAAACAAAACTCCACTGTTGATACAAAACGAGGTGAAGCATTCACGAACAAAGTAGCAAGACGCAACTCTCCGCATCACGATGTGTGTCAATGATCGGAGGCGCGGGCACGACGAGTGACGTCACGAGCACGCAGCGCTCGCGTGCCGAGCACGCCCACCTCGCCGCGGCCCGGCCGGCGTGCGGCACTCGGGCCCGTGCCAACTGCTGCCAACTCTGCCGGCTTTCCTACTCGAAAGCGAAACGGTATCAAGGTAAACTCTAGATGAGTTTCATCAGTTAGTCAACAAATATGACAATATTATCAAGTAAGTTTGGGAATGTTCTGCAGGAAAATCAAAGATGTAGGAAGAATGAAGCCAAAAACGGCCGGTTTGGTAGAATTGAAAATTTAATATTTATATTACGAGTATGTATAATATTATATGTTACCGTCGACTGCCCGAGACTTCGTTCACGTAGTAGGCTCGGCCTTCTGCCTCGCCATAACTTTCCATCTTTTCTTGTTTTTTTTTTAATGTAAGAGCATTGTACGAAGTATTAGGAAAATGTATTATGATATAAATTAATAAATTACTGCACCTGCCTGCAATATTGATATCGAAAGAAAACAATACACTGTACTATTTTACCGTATCATAAAGGAGGATCATTAGGTTAGTGTTAGCTACGAGAGGCCACAATTACTTTTTGGGAGTCAAGGCTAAGTTTCAGCGAGGCAGTTACCAGTTTCGCTTTGAGGAACAAGTACCTAGTTACATAAGAAATAGATAGGCCACGTGAACACGTTGGACCAACACAAGTGACTTACCCTCAGGTGCACAACTTGCCCGTCACGTCTCCTTACTTCAAAAGAATAATAAATAACATGAAAAATATATTTGATAATTGAAATAAATTAAATTTATTTATTTGCTGTAAATGTGATTGGAAGTCTTAAATAATAATAATAATATAAGTTCTAATTCACATTCAGCCTTAATTAAAGCATGCAAATATTAATGATGTCATACATGGTATATATGTACAATTATTAAATGTCATACAATTATGAATTATTATTAGGTATTTTACAGGCTATTTAATTACACTATTTTGATGTCAAAAACTCTTGTACAGAATAAAAGCTGTTTGTCCTTAACCAATTCCTCCAAACTCTATTTTTAACATTTTTATATTAAGAGCTTTTATATGATTGGGGAAGCGGTTGCAGCAGAGCTTGACTTGGCGATTATAACCGATCAACGAGTTAAGCAACTCTTGCTGCGGTCAGGACTTGGATGGGTGACCGCTAGTGGCATTATTCAACTGAGCGCTTCCGTGCTTCGAAGGGCACGTTAAGTCGTCGGTCCCGGTTGTTTGTCTTAGGACAACATACGTTAGGCTATGTCGAAGGCCTTCGGGCGGCCTGCAAACTTCAACATGGGTTGGCCTTTAGCCTATCCACCAAGCCGCAATGGTTCCGCGAGGTGGATTATGGCCCAACTCCGCTCTCTGGGAGGAAGGCTCGAATCCCAGCAGTGGGAACAAAATGTTATTATGATGATGATATGATCAAGAATAGTATTAAACTTCAATCGGCTCAGTTAAAGCTCTCGGTTGGCAATGCTACGGAAAATATGTCATATTTCGTGAAACTGGTCTGATTGTATATGTGTAGAGAGACACTTGTTTCTCTGCAGTTTAATTAAATTCAATAAAGTAATACACTTAGCAAATGAAAATATCCTTATCGTGTATTTGTTTGCGTTGTGCGCATTGCGACGTCCCAAACAACAGACATGCACTTTTACAAATGTAACTATAATCCTTAATTGTACTATTTTAAATGACTTTATTTACATTACTACTAACCGACTTGCCCGTGGCTTCGCTCGCGGGACACGAGTGTAATTATTGCGTGGAACCCTTTTTTATTTATCTAAGATAAAAGTAGCATAAGTATTTTAGCTGTAGCTGTAGTGTGTAGCTCTTTAAGTTACTAGATTACGAGAATCAATCACTAGGAGAACCAAGCACTAGGAGAATCAAGCACTACAAATAATTGTCGGAGCTCCGTGCTATGTGCGGAGCTCGACAATAACTAGAGACCTACTGAAGTTAGAGACTTCATAGAACGCATATAAAGAGCGTTTGCCACGGCGGACTATTCCAAACCACCTTAGGTCCATCGCGCCCCTTCATGCGAGACCTGACGCCCGCAAGAAATAAAAATTGAAACCATTATCCAGAGAGCTCGTCCCACGGACAGACAAAGCAGAAGAGAAAGAAGAAGCAAGGATGGATTCGCCGGTGGTCACTGTCGTGGACTGATCGCCCCGACACATAATGGCTACCGGTTCATGGTGGAAGCCGAGAAGCATAACTACCCAAGGACCCATCCATTATGGATGGAGACGAGCTAGGGCACAGTGCATAGTCCTGACCCCATTTCCCTGCTCAGCAACACGCTGTGAGAGACGAAGATACATAGGAGATTATTTTATATTATCATTTTTTAAAATCTGACAAGATTTTCAATTCTTTTTTATTGGTACTAGTATAGTATAGGTACATATATACTCACTTTCATAAGAAGTTAAAACCTGTTATTTTGAACAAACAACAACACACGGACACTTACATTTTATCTAGTTTGCCTTGAATTCCAACGTGTATTTTACCACAAAATAAGAACAAGTAATTATTATAAAAACAAATAACAAGACTGTGAACAAAACCAAAAATACTTAGCAGGGCAAATGAGACTAAAAACCTCGTTATGTCGATTGCAGTCATAGAAGGTATTTAAAAGTGAAAACGTAGGGCGACACTGCGGAAGTTTAATTAAATAAACAAATACACGTCTTTCTTAAATAAAAAAAACAATGTGTGCATCAAAAACGCAATTCATTTTACATCAATTCCTAATAAATGTACTTTAAAAGACTCTACTGCAACATTCCAAAATAAATAAAGCCTCTACCGAGAAGAACAACAAAACTTAGGGCCACTCTTTAAATTATGTTTTTACAATGTATTAATGGAAAGAGCGCGCGAAGCGTCTCTGCTTTAACTGGCCAAATTGACTTTCATCTGTCCGTATGTTTGTTATGTTGTATGTTGGTCTTCTTGTACAGGGCGCAATTTCCAACCAATCTTAAGAAGCAATTAGGTACCTGACTTCAAAGAGGAATTTCGAATAAGAGAATAATTGGTCAAGTGGTTTTCGAGATAATAGGTTGTGAAGTACTGCGACAAATTGCCGCTAATAAGACTATGTGTCTATCTATCTATCCTTATTTTTAGTGGTTATATCCTAATATCAGATGAGTGATTATCACTATTTAAATTTAATTTATATAAGTTTGTGCGAACACACATAATGTTTGTACCCGGAAGGTCAAGTACGTTTATTCCTTTCAATACATTAGATTCTCAGAGAACCTTTGTATGGCTCGAATAGGACTTATAATATCAATGTATGTTTCTCATAGTATTACTTTTTTAAAGCACTAACGCCTGCTTAAGCGATCTCAAACATTGAAATTTATAGAGAGAAAAATTCCATCCTCGGACGGGATTCGAACCCGCGTCTTCTGATTCTCCGTGTCAGACGCCATTGACCAACTAGGCCACCGAGAATCTGGTCCGAGCATCGAATTTTAACTCTCTATTTGACTGACCGTCTTGCGGGGACGGAGCGACATCTATTGGACAGTTTAACAGTACCATCCAACCGAAAGAAGCATTATTTAGAAATACTTGAAACTTTCGTATTGACATCGCGGCCCTTGTAATTTTTATAGTATTACTTTTTTAAAGCACTAACGCCTGCTTAAGTCGCTCCGTCCCCGCAAGACGGTCAGTCAAATAGAGAGTTAAAATTCGATGCTCGGACCAGATTCTCGGTGGCCTAGTTGGTCAATGGCGTCTGACACGGAGAATCAGAAGACGCGGGTTCGAATCCCGTCCGAGGATGGAATTTTTCTCTCTATAAATTTCTATGTTTCTCATATTTGAATTAGTAATTATATAAGTCAATGATTATGATACAAAAATAACATACACAATAGAATATATCACTATGACACACACTGTTCGAATAAGTACGTGATACGCCCATCGTTAGATTAGCGTTTGAAATAATGCGTAAATGCATAGTCACAGTCTACATGTATTTATCTTTGGTATAATGTCGGTGTTCTAGAAAAACATGTCACCATTAGTTTATTTACGTGAAGTCATAAGGGTCTTATTTATTTATTTATGATACACAAAACAAATTACAATCAATTTCTCAATTATACATATACCTAGATGCTAATACAATTCTTTACTGGAAATTCTTCGCTTCTATTTTCTTTTCACCACACACGTTCCTAGAAAAATAGGTTGATTTCTGCGAAATCTATTGTATTACTGGCCAAATATGGCGAATCGCGAGTCAACTTTCTTTATTCCGATGTTGTGCTTTGGGGAAAATACCGCTCTCTTAAATTTGTTTTAACGTATACACTTTTGTCGTAAATTCCAGTCAAGCGCCGTCCGACATCATAGATGTGCGTTTGTTTTTCCTCACTATATTTCTAGCACCATTGATTGTCAAGGAACGTACGGGTAGATCACCGAACTGGCGGTTTGTCACTTTTGGCGTAAATCCTACATTCAAGCGCCATATGACGTCATAGCTGTGCGTTATTTCCTCAACATCACTCATGTTTACCACCACTGACATGTCACGGAACTTATGGGAAGATTACGCGCGATTTGGCTCCAAGGCGTCAATGAGAAGTGTGACGTCGCTGGTGTATTTCCTCCTCTTTAAGTCTGCGCATACGTGTTGTGATTATTATAGATCTACTAATGACACTTATTGTGTAGCCTTTTAGTTGGTAAACGTAATATTGATTACGACCCATAGCTCTATGCGAAGTATCGCAATCAGCAGGCGTGTGTGTACTTTATTTTTACCAGTCTTGTTTTGGTCTCATCACATAAGACTATCTAATGTAGGAGGCGAGCCTATTCGGGTTTTACAACATCTATGTCGATATGGAACAACTTAGTTCGATATTGCTTTGGTTTAATAATTATTAGAAATGATTGTGCTAAGGTTAAAACATAGATATTCTCTATGGCCCTTAATAATAAACGTTGCGTAAACATAGATTAGGCGTAACATGCTTTTCATGGACGGCGGCATGCGTGCTGGCCAGTGATCCCCCCTGGGAGCTGCAGGCGGAAATCCTTGCCGAAGTCTACCACTTCGTGGCGGCGAGGAGATTCCAAGGAGCAGCCCCAAACTGGGAGGAGGTCACACGCATGCGACGGCAGGCGCGAGCCACTCTATTGCGGCGGTGGGAGGAGGACCTGGCTCCGCCGGTTCCTGGGCAGTGGACGGTGGAGGCCATCCGTCCGGTCCTTCAGAGGTGGGTGAAACGACCTTTCGGGTCGCTGACCTTCCGATTGGTGCAGGTGCTCTCCGGACATGGATGCTTCGGAAAGTACGTGCACCAAATCGCAAGACGGGAGGCGACTCCAGCCTGCCACGCGTGCGGTGCGCCGGAGGATACGGCGCACCACACACTGGAAGTGTGTGCTGCATGGGGCCCGCAGCGGCACACGCTTTCAGCGGAAATAGGGGGAGATCTCTCGCTGCTGAGCATGGAGAACACCACGCTCGGCAGGGAGAGATCTTGGCAGGCGGTGGCCACCTTCTGCGAAACGGTGATGACGCAGAAGGAGGCCGCGGAGCGGATCAGGGAGAACGATGTCCGAGCTGACCCGCTCCGGCGCAGACGACCGGGGGAACGGAGAAGACGGTTTGCACGTCTCCTCCCTCTTCCGTAGTGGGGTTACTGGCGAATAGTCGGGGGACACTTCGCCGGTTTGCACGGCCCTACACGTCTAGGGGGTGACCTTGGTGAGCAAGGTCATCCCTTCACAGGCGCTGAGGCCCGGTTAAGATCAATCCGGGCCTACCGCTGGGGCGAGATGGTGACTGCCAGCGCGACCCTGTCTCGCCCCACCTTGGCGGAGGACTGCTCACGGGGGGGTTTTAGTGGGTCTGAGCCCCACACGCCCCCTTCCGTCACCCCCGTGGCGGAAGGGAAGTGCACAGCATTTCCCCCCTCAAAAAAAAAAAAAAAAAAAGGCGTAACATGCTTTGTCTTGCTTTCACGCGTGACATTTACTGCAAGCGCAAAATTGACAGATATATGTTTTAACTACTCCGGGTTTATTACAAGTTTATTAATAAGGCCGTAAGGGTTCAAAATATATTTTTTGTACTTTCAAGGCATTTACCTAGTACCTGTTGTACCTCGACTACCCTCCAGTGTGTGACACCGAGATATATATAATGATAATCATTTATTAACACAAATTTACATAGTTTAAGTACCTATTACAATGTTTTTCTCATCTCAAGAAGTAGTCTCTTTCATTTTGTAAATAGAACAATACAACATATCACTTAATTTATATAATTTCAAAGTAAAATTAATCTAATTGACAAATTTTATATATTCTTCCAAAATTTGTAATGTAATGTATCGTATTTATTAAATAATTGATTTAGATAAAATCTATTACATTATATATTTTAAAGTAAGTTACAAAATTCTAACTAATTCCATCTATGTATGAACTGTTAAACCAGAACAATTGCGTACGTTTTTTTATATATATCATTAGTAGTTTTCGTCGAAATAAGTTGTAATAACACGTTCAATATCAGATCTCTTCTCGTTCCCTGACTGCTGAGGATCGCGACCACGTACAATCAGTCTCCATTGGGTGCGGTCATAGGCATTGTGAACCGCACGGTGCATGCTACCACACACCGCCTTCTTAATCGTGTCAGACCATCTGACAGGCGCCCTTCCCTGACCACGTCTACCGTCAATTTTTCCTAAAATAATGACTTTCTGCAGACAATGCTTTGAAGACCGCATAATATGTCCGAAGAAGCTGAGGACTCTTTGTCGGCAGATAGTGGAGAGCCGTGTGGTGATTTTAAGATCTTTTAGTATGGACTCGTTGGTTCTCATAGCAGTCCAAGGTATACGTAGCGTCATATCAGATAGAAAGTATTTTTTGCCTAAAGCGAGAAGATTCTGTCTTTATCTAAAAAATATATTCATATATGCTACTATGAAAGTAATTCATAGACGTATTATGAGGATAGATTTATGTTGTTTCTCTTGTATTTTTATTTTTGATTAAGCTTATGGCATTTGGTATACATTTAAAAAAAATATGATTGATCTTCATAGATTATATAAGTACTTATTAGGTATGTTATATTCTAACGCATCAGTTACATGGGTCTCTATCATTTGTATTGACTCTATTCTAATTGACCGCATCCGTCTGAGTAATAGGCTCTTTGTAAATAAACACTATTTGTATGTACTATATTGTATTGGTTTAAATTAAAAGTAGGTAAAATCATGTATATCGTAAATACTTCGAAGTCGTGATATATGTATTTAATTGATTGAATGATGCCATGCTATAACGTATATAGTACCTATGTGGTTTTCTAAATGACAAGGCGAGCTAAACGTCTACCTAAAGGTGCAAGTTGGAAGCCGGCTACATGAAGCCGCGTTAAACGACGTGTCGCAGCGACACTGTAGTGGCTTGAGTTAGGTACGTGATGGTAACGGAGGATTGTCAAGGAACGAAATAACAACCTCTTGAATTCACACAATGTATGTAGTTTATTGCCACTCAATATAGTTTTCTGAAGGAGAGTTTATTTACATCACAAACACAGGTTACAGTCACAAGGTAGGTTCACAGTTAGTTTCACAACACGAGCATAGGTATCAGGTACATACTTGATAATTACAACAATATAGAATGTTAGGTTACACGAACGTAAACAGCTGTATATTCTCATCTCACTCTACAATATCGTCTCGTTTTTTCTCTCAGCGCCATAACGCTAGTGCGGCACTATCTTGTACTATCAGCGGCGTTACCATGGCAACCGCGCCACCGCGAACATTCAAACGCTTGCTGATTAAGTAAGAAGCAAACAAACCTTACGTTACAATTGTAGTTGTATATATTGATAGTGGTCGAAATTGTAATTCACATTATTAATAATTTAAATAGGTACATGACATTTACGTACAAAGTGTGTTATTAAACAGAAATTATGAATATATATTTATTGTGTAGACGTTAAATGGGCGAGTACGCCACAACACTACTGGTTTTTATGTATTTCTATGATATACCATCCGTAGTTAGCGACACGAAGCTAACGACTCGTCGTCGAGTGCCAGACACTGTCGCCCGACCGCAGATCTGCCGTGCGATTCTCTAAGAGCAAACATCGTTACATATTTGACAACATCCGTGAAACAAAAGACGAGATTACAAGAAACGTTGGAAAAACAACCTTGTGTACAAGGGCGATATCTCATAAAGTATTTGACATCGGTAAGCTCGTCGACGAGCGCATCGACGAATCATTAGAGAATCGCACGGCAGTAGTGCCGCTCGCTGGTACCAATCTGACTAGAAAAACAACTGAAAAGCTTTTAAACTAAACCTTTCGTATCGCTTTTCAAATGGTTGACGCCATCTGCTGTTGCCCTCTGCACACCCGTTCCAAATCATGACTGCAGCGACATATTCGTATATCGACATATCGCTTTATGTTGCCGCGACACGTCGTCACGTGTCGCGGCAACATAAAGCGACGATACGTCGTCTGCTGCTGCTTCGTGTAGCCGGCTACCAACTTGCACCTTAATAGTGAGCTTCACGGCCTTAACACTGCTTTCATACTACGGTTTCGAACAAGGACTGACACTGATGGAAACCACCAATACCAACCGCCGAAGTGTTCATGTAGTTTATTGTAGGCATTAATAGAAGACTGCAACTTCAGGGGTTGTTTTATATGGTCTGGTATGGTTCTAAGCTTGTCATTCTTCAAGTATTGCTATCAAGTATATTCCGGAGTCACGTTCTAGTATAAAACAATTAAGCGGAAACGTGCATGCCTAAAATTTTCAGTAGCGATTGACGAGGAGGACACAAATGCCAGGTTTCTTGATTTTTTATTTTGCATTTGATGATGAATGATGATGAACGATTAGTGTACATTATTGCGAACACTTAACTAAGGCAATGATCCCCTATTTTACACATCGAAACTCTAGAAAACACAATTGTGAAAAACCAATGATAGGTAATTTAAGTTATTTCCCACCTATTTCAAAAGTTTGAGGTTTTGGTTAGTGTATGCTGTATATATGAAATCCGCAGTCACATGTTCTAGTGTTTTGTACAACCGACCGAGGATTTAACGTACGCACGGAACTCTTCGGAAGCGCTCAGTTGAGGATACCACTAGCGGTCACCCATCCAAGTCGTGACCACAGCAAGGTTTGCGCGACATGATGTATGCTCCGCGGCGAGCGGTTTGCGGGGCTTAATGTAGTTATGAGTAATTTTATGATATTATAACACCAAGGCGATTAAAAATGTGTACATACCTCTGTTTCCAAAGTTGAGTCAACGGAACCAGTTGTCGCTTGTCTTGTTGTCCATGACTCACACATAGGTACAGCCGTGCGATTCTCTAGAACAAACATCGTTGCATCTTTGACAACATCCGTGAAACAAATGACGACTTGACAAGGAACGTGGGAAAAGCAACCTTATGTACAAGGGCGATATCTCATAAAGTATTTGACATCGGTGAATCATTGGAGAATCGCACGTCTGAACCGGAGTTTCCCCCACAACTTACAACTTTCGTTATGTGTATCTCATTAGATTATTCTACTTTTTATACAGGAAAACAACCTGACGAGTCAGTTGATGCAAAGCAATCACAGTCACTCATGGATATCTGTAACACTGTGAGCATCACCGACACTCAATTGCGGTATTGTGATAGACAATCGCTTCAAACTTTCTGACACTGTTCAAAATGTTAAATCACCTATACTTACGTTGAATTCTGAATGATGAAAGCAGAGAGAAACAACTCTTCAAGAGAAGAGTCAAGGTCCGCAATTGAGTGTCGGTGATGCTCACAGTGTTACAGACATCCATGAGTGACTGTGATTGCTTTCCATCAACTGACCCGTCAGGTTGTTTTCCTACTTGTTTGTATGCGGTATAAAAAACGATTAATTTAAGCGGGTTAGTGTGTTGCAGGGGGCGCAGCCCCAAGCCTCTCTGCTTCCTCTTATTACGTAAAGTCAAGTACTTTAAAAAGGGTTAAAGCTTCTAATGCCTTGGTTGAAGTTCTTATCTCCGGAACTATCCACGGGTTTGATTCAAAATGATATTTGCTAATAAAAGCCCTAATCATAATGCCGACTTTATTCCGCCCGCTTGTTAAACCATATTTAGATTTAATTAAACCATAACCACACAACTCCACAACGATTGGGCTTATAAATGCATTGTCAATTTTATTCTAATGTCTCTAACTCCCATTTCGGCAATGTACGGACGTACTAGCTTCTCAGTAAAACATTTCTTCTTAAAATAAATTTAAAAGCAAGTTCCTACGATATATGCGTTAGTCCGAATAAAGTTGCTCGGTTAGCGAACTCAAGCCTCCGGCTGTACGGTTCATTCTTCGCACAAATCCATATCTAAATCACTCCTGCTCTCAGCATTCAGAAGTTAAAGTACCGTTTAGATTCCAGTTGACTTCACCACCCTGACCCCACTTTGAGGTCAATACTTTCCCTCTTGGAGAAGGCATAAACTTGGCATCCACACAATGGCACAAAGTCATTGAGCTTGTGTGCCACTTTTCTTTTATTTTGGCAACTTGCCAGTTACAGTATCGAACTCCATCTCTAATCCTTACAAGGAATAATTGGAAGTGGAATCATAACGAAAATAGTAGCATTAGGCTAATAGAACACGGATTTCATCCATGATTGATCGATATTTATTTCTCGTTGTATTAATGTAAATGACTAGCTGACTCGTCCGCGGTTTCGCTCGCATTGTTAATTGGATAAAGTGCCTCAGAACTATATAGGTTACAACAATTTTGAGATATTGGTAGTAATTCGCTTGTTCAGAACACCAAACTAAACTAGCGAACTAAATTCTATTTTTAGTAAATCATGGTAGTTCTTATTCTGTTCATGGTTAAGTCCAAATTCGTATAATGCTTGCAAGTGACAGTTCTTAAATTTGCCGTTTCTGTTTAATTGTGGGTATGTTTAGTGCAAATTTAATCGTCATGTAAGTTCGTGCTTTCTAAACTAAACCAAACTCATATAAAACTACCCACATTTGAATAGAATAATCATATGTTTAGAATTATCATTCTAAGTGTTACACCAATATGGATCTTAGGTTTAACATAATAAGAACTACCATAGTTTAGAGAATTTTAGTTTAGTATACGCACAAGCGAATCAGTACCAATGTCTGTTGTAAATTATTAGTTAAATTCGGGAGCTTAATTTTAGAATTATTTAATATGGCAAAAAATGAATTTATTATAAAGTTCTGGACTGGGCAGGACATGAATAAGGGAAACAAGGAGTAGTTATCTAAAATCAAAATGAATAAATTATATTTTATTTACCCTTTAATATAATACCTGATATGAATACACTACACCTTTTATAGTAATTAAGTTCATTTAGTTCTAAAAAGGGTTGTAACCTTAATTTGTATAAGGTACAAATAAACTCAATGATTTTGGCTGTTTACATCAATTAGATCCGTTGGCCCTTAAAGCAGGCGCTCAAGGGTTCAAGAGTTCAAGTGTCAACCAAATGTTACTTCAGTGTCATAAACTCATGGTCTGACTGCTTTCATTCAGATTTAAGGCGAAATGGTAGAGACGTTGCACAGATATTGAGGGGGTGAAGCAGATCAAGTGACCATATCCGAATTAAGGCCTATTCAAACCTGGGCGTTATTCGCTACCGCGAGCGATAGATAAATCCGAAAGGGTATGCGTTAATTTTACTGTTCACACCAATGCGGATATCTCTACCGCGCGCGGTATATTAGATATATTCGTTGGCATGGCAACGGTTAGCGGGGCGGCGGAACTAGTTTCGCCAAACAAGAGAAAATACCGCCTCACTAGGCGGTACAAGTTTCGCTGCAGTTATAGAACTTCATACTATTTACCCATCGAGTTCCGCGTGGTATTTTTCGCTACCCACAGCGGTAGCGAATAACGCTCAGGTCTGAATAGGCCTTCAAGAAGGTATTTTGTGAACTTTTACTACACGTGAAAAACAAATGTCAATTAACTGTTTTAAATGGATTAGTTTTTAATATTTGTAACGACGCATCGTCAAATTTGAAGCATATATCGTCTTAAACTTGTTCATCAGCGCAGCCAAGCGCTCAAGTTTGTACACTGCTATAGCAAATGTCATTTTAGAATTACGAACGAAAAGTAAAATTAATCAAAACAAATCAAGTGCAATCAGGCTAAATTCGCATCAAAGTCTACGTCCAATGATAGGAGACCAGCTCTTCAATATAATATACTAGTTAAGTAAATACGTACATGAACAAATGGACATAGAACGAAAATTTGCGTCTTACGTACCGTTGATGTATACATTTAGACTATAATTTATCTAGTATAACTGTGGCACAGATGACTTATAGTTTGTACTGTATACGTCAACGATACGTTACGTTACACTTACGCAAATTATCGGTCTAGACCCAAAGATGCATATTTGCAGATGTATACCTTGTGCCCGTTAATATAGTCTATGCATGACTAACCACTTTCCCCGGTCAGTATTTATAATGACTACCCTATCTTGGGCAATATAATGATAACATTAAACTGACTAGTCTAAGGCAAATTCATATATAGGTACGACGACGAGCAAAGCGAGGAGTTTCATGTCAGGTTACTTGTGACTCCAACGCGCGAGCAGAACGAGCGCAGCGAGCGTGCCGCGGCAGCGGCCAGCGATATACCAGAACTGAATCGCTCTTTCGAGATTTCTTGCCTAGTAAAATCATTGCCTGGCTAGAAGTAGGGAAGTATTCATACTGCCCAGTCGTTACGGGGACAACGGGAAATAATTTTAATCACGTCCCGCTCGCTGTCCCCGTGATGGGACATGGTGTACGGGGACATGAACGGGAATACACCGTGACGAAGTGCACTGCACCCCTAACCCTGAGACATTAAGTTGTTAAGTCTGATGTATATGTAATTTCACCGGCAACGATACCTTCAAACCAAAACACAGTATTGCGAACATTACTGCTCCACGGTAGAAAAAGGTTTAGTGGCAGTACTATACTACCCTGGACGAACTCATTCGCAAAGAGTTTTACTACTCTTAAAATTTGTGTGTAACTAAGGGTCTTAATATAATAACCATTATTATTGGTATGTTTATTTAAATGTTGCCACATTAAATACAGCTATACACTGCAAGCCATGTAAGGTCGACAACACATCCGCAGCCTTGCGAAGGCGCTCCGCTTGCCATATCAGGGTAGGCACCAGCCGGTTCTTATTTGCTCATCTTCGCATTGTAAACAACGTAAAGCATACGCGGTCTTGTATAATTATAACTAAATGTCTGGATGTTTCTTGGAAAATCCCATTGAGTCAGTTCAGTACCTACCTACGTTGTGTACCTAGTGTTGTGCGCAATACCACAGAATACGCTGTAGTTAGTGCATGCAGTGATAACTGCAGGATATCCAGTATGAACAGTGGACCAAGCAAATATAATAAATATATAATATGTAAACAGTTGATTATTGAACTATAATGTTCATTAATAATATCTTTATTTATTTACGAAATACACTAGGTATATAATATTAGGTACCTTTATAAACTTTTGCTTAGTTTTAGCACTTTTGTTCTTATTTATGTTGTTTTAGAATAATCACTGAAGTGGTAAAGTCCGCTTGATTCTCCCCTATAATTATCGATCTATAAAAAACGGCCAAGTGCGAGATTGACTCGCGCACCGGGGGTACCTTACCCATTTTCCCACTTACTTAAAAAATACCCTACTTCTGTTTTGTTTATTCATATTTATACAAAATACTTACCAATTTAAAAACTTTAAAGTGAGTACACTTTACATCAATTTCTCATCAAAATTTAACATAATGGACATGCAATTAATTAAATACCAACTGTAATTAATAAGAATTAATAAAAATTATGTTTAATTACTCATTTTTATCACATCAGTACCTATACTGGATATTTTTAGGTAGGTAAGTATGATCACGAACTTAGGTACCTACTAATTGATAAATTTGGATATACCTACTTAGTCACTGTAGTATAGAGAATTTGTATTTGTATCAGAGTAACAATCGAAAACAAAGAAAACTGAACAGTTAATACTATTTTGTCCTTAGAAAAATATTTTTAATACAGTTGCTCAAAAAGTGGCGTATTGCAGGGACGTATAGCGTTCGGGATGTGGGCTATTACACACTCGTGCTTTTTTTTACCTCTTCCGAACTCGTGCATTCTCTTTCCCAACTGTCAAAATAATGTCTATTAAAAAGAAAAACCAACCATGAAGTTTTTACTAAAAAAAAACATAGAAGTTTTTATGATTCATGCAAATACGTATATTTCTAAAAAGAAGCTAGGTACTAATTTGTTTCAATATTAGATTGAATGAGTTAGGCTAGGTTTCATTTCATTTCATCTCATTAAATTTCATTTTCATTTCATATCAATAAAAAAATCTACTGAAGACTTGGCTGTATGGGCATAGTTCCCTTTGCCTACCAGAATGGGTGAAGAAAAAAATCTCTGCTTATATTCTACGGTTGGCGCCATTTTCCGGAAATTTTCTTTGCGAGTTTATTTTATTAAATGGCTTCATTTTTTCGCAACTGTATTAAAAATAGTCGTTCAGTACACGTGCGGAACCGTCATTGCAACTTGTTCCGACTGTCAACCGTCGCCTTCGGCTGCGCCTCGGCTCGGGTGAACTCTTTGCAATGACAGCCTTTCCCCACTTGTAATGAAATATGCTATACTTACACGGTTACTTTTTCATAAACTGCAGATATGTATGGTGACGCTATTATATTAACGCGCGTAGTTAATTAAGCATTATGTAAATTATTTTTCAATCAATATATTTTAATGTAATTTATTTAGTTCTATGATCTCTTGAAATATATTACTAGATGAGTGAATTATCATTCAAGCTCCGACGAATTTCAAAACGCAAATTAACTTTTAACGCAAATGCAAGTGCAAGTCCAAATATTAGGCGCATGTTTGGACGTGTACTTGATAATAATTTCATTCGTGTTAAATCGCGTAAGTATATGCGTCAAAAACAGAGCTAGTCTAAACGTGAATGAAAGACGAACTCATACATACTCACATACTACTCGAACACATTATCTTGCACGAACTTGTTCACCGCTAATGACTTGCCGAGTTTTTCATCTTGTAGGAACTTATCGTCCACGCCTACGACTAGTTGAATTTTTTATGCATGGGAATTGGTAACACTATTTGTAATAGACCAGACTAAAGACCATAGAGAAAGGCTTGGGTGGGAGAGCGCAGAAAAATATATGGATAAAGTAATTTAAAATAATAATTAAAAGTAATTAAAATACGAGTAAACATAGTTTATTTGTGAGAAACATGTGCGGTTACACTATAAGTACTTAAACAAATATGCACGTATGTAGGTATTTCAATTAAACATTGTATCAACATGTTTTGCCGAAATTGGCGTACCTACAAGATATAGGATGAGGTGGCATTCTAAAGTAGGTATATATATAGACAGATTTTTTTTCACATCAAGTTATTAAATAAAAATAAAATTAAGTCAAATTCACTGATACATGTCAAAATTAGCCAAGAGAACACAAACAAAGTCATATTACAAATCAAAATTCTTTGTCTAGACTAATATTATAGAGAGGAAAAATTTGTTTGTTTGTTTGTTTGTCAGTAAGAAAGTCAGCTATGCAGTAATACCATTTTTAACCAACATTTTCTTTAGTCTCTGTTTAAATAAATTAAGGGGTAGTTTTTTAAGTTTTCGACAAGGATGAGACAGGAAATTGAATACCAGATCATATGGTGTTATTTTGAAGTTAATAATGATATTCATTTTCGTGACCAAAATCACACTTATGTGATCTTAGCAAATATAATTTAAATCATAAAAGAAATGATAATACATAAGATATACATGCAGCCCTAGCTCTCACAGTAGTATTCCCTGTGTTTGTGAGAGCTGGTTTACTTTATCTGTATATCTGTATAGCTGGTTATCTTAATTTAAATATTTAAGTCTTACTTATAAAGAGCAAATGATGTGTTTTTTACTTTTATAGAAATTACCACCAAAATTTTATAATAATGCAAATAAATTAATTTACATAATTATATTCTTTCCTCTCTTTAATGATTTTAGTGTGTCTATCAATTGATTCTAAGTAAATCGTTAAGTACCCTTGAAGCCCAATGCTAGTAAGTGGTTTTGGATTATGATTTTGCAAGTTCGTCTCGTGTCACCTACTATGGCAAGTATTTTGTTTAATTGTTTGTAGACAGTGATTTAGATTAGATTTTAGTGATGGTGAATAGATAATAAGCCCTGCTATACAGGCTCGAAAGAGACCTAGAGTTGTTAGCTTCCCAAGGGTACGCTAACTATGTTATTAAATACCATTGTGTATAACCTTATGTCAAGGTAGATTTAGTATATAGACATTCGTGGTACAGTAGGGGTAAAATCTCAGGCAAAATAAAAAGTCGACAGAATGTTGTGAACAGAGAAGTGAGGCCGCTTTTCTAAACTACATGTGCGTGACTCGTCACTGTCATGGTAATTCAAATTATATTAAAGTTGATAAAAAATATCAATAATTAATAAATTTAAATTAAATGATAATTAAAACTTTACGTGTTGCTTCCACGCGCCGCAATAGTTCGACTGGCGAGCCAAGGCGTAGTTTCGTTGTAGATTTTGTATGTAAATATGTATGGACACGCCGAGGCGTAGTTTCACCCGGCCTCACTTCTTTGTTCACAACATTCTGTCTTGACTTTTTTATTTTGTCTGAGGGGTAAAAAATTGTCATATTCAGGCAAGGATTTTATCTTAGTTGTAGGATCAAGGAACTATTGCTTTGACATTAGATATATTGACATATCGGCGTATAGTTTTAGATCTAAGCTCCGAAACTTTGAAAACCCAGTAAAAATGGTTTTACGCTGATGGGCGGGCCCGTGTTCAAAAATGAGATGCCGAGGTACTTATTTGCTGTTAGCGATTCAAATCCATACTAGAACGGGTATGGGGAGAGCTGAGGTGGAAAGCTCGGTATATAAGCACGAGTTAGCTAACATCAGCTGTAAAATCGCCACAGTCTATGATTACCAGTGCGCCCTGTTTAGAAGGTTTGCCAGCCTGTGGACCGATGTAGATTGTAAACCGATCGTTGTCTATGTGGAGACTACAGCCGAGTGGTACTTACGGAGCAGCAGTGCATCGTATCTTACAGTCCCACGTCACCCTGTCGCACGTGAAGCACGCGTGTCGCGTGCGGAGTGACGCAACGCGCGCTATTCTCGACGTGTAAACGTGTAAACAACTCAGCGGCGAACCAAGCCCCGTTTCTGTTTAACCATGTGCTGCTTCTGAATTTGTAGATGTTGCTCAGCGTCCTTGTTTACATGTTTCTGGAATATATCAAAACACCTCTGCGTAACAATAAGTTGCAATTATGTAGTTCACTACTAGTAGTTCTGCGAACAGTACAACTCGCGAGCACATAGTCTTATCAGAAGCAATTTTTCGCAGTACTTCACTTCACAATCTATTATCTCTGAAATCACTTCATGAATTCTACTCATATAAAAAAAATCCTCTTTAAAGTCAGGTAAGGCTGTAAATAGCGCCGCAGTAAACTTCCCCTTTTAAAAAAAAGTACTAATTGTTATGAGAGACCCTCATTCACAATCACGGTTGACAAAAAACGTAGAACATACATACCAAGTTTCGTCAAGATTGGTTGAAAAATGCGACCTGTACAGAAAAACTTACATACAACCTTACAAACATACAGACAGATGACAGTCAATTTGGACAGTTCTAAAGCAGAGACGTTTCGCTCGCTTCGTTCGTTCGGTAATTTAATATCTAAAACAAAAAAACTATGACGTAAATAAAATTAAAAGGATTACAATATAGTAAAGATAGCAAGGTACATGAATTCATTTAATTAAATTTATCCCCTTTCATTTAATACCTCTGAGCTGATTGAAAATGTCAACCCAATGCACAAAAAAATCAGCACCTCCCTCAATTACTGTTATATCCCCCATATACCAACTTAAAATTATATTTCTATGAACTATGTACTTACCCTTTTGTAAAATTTCGAAATATTACAAGCTATTTTTGCTCAGGAGACTGAAAAACTGTAGTGCACTCGATATATGTTATGTATATAAATAATCTAGTTCTAAGCATCTTTCTTTACCAATACCTTGACACTTCAAGATTTACGACACTATTGTACCTAACCTTCTAAAATATGCCTAAGTTGTTTTTCAGCCTTCAAAGATCAGCTCCTAGGCATCTTGAAAATCGTCTAAAATTTAAAGGTGATTCGTGTTCGTTCTACGAGTAGCTCGTTTAATCGTCGATAAACAATATTAACCGCAATTATAAGTAGAACTCTTTGTGAATGAGTTCGTCCGGGGCAGTACAGCCTCCATACCCTATTTCTACCGTGAAGCAGTAATGTTCACAATACTGTGTTCTGGTTTGAATGGTATGGTTGCCGGCGAAACTACAGGCACATGAGACTTAACAACTTAAGGCGCGGTCCAATCCTAATTTTAAAACAATTTTCGATGCTTTCCATAAGGTTGAGAATTGCTTACCAGAATAGACGATGTAATGCGAAAATTTAATTGAATACGTGCTAATACTTTTTATACTTATTTCGTACAATCAAATGATTAAATATTAATGATAAAAGAGTCCATAGTTCACTTGTAAATTTCATTGGGAATTCGAATATGATACATTAATTGAAATATATTTGCCCATGATTGAATAAAAATGATTTTTCCCACGAAGCACGCAATAATTATTGCAAAATTTAGGGAATGTTGCCGATTTTTTTCTATCGAGCCAAGTTTACTCAATCGTGTATTGGTTCCCATACTTCATTAGGACGTATATTCAATTTACACTACATTTTTTTTCGAACTTCGGTTATTAGGCTTATGCGTCGAAAAACTCAGATTTCGCGAGGTCGAATAATTAAATTTGGAGCTCATTTCGTCTTAAAGTTTGTCACTTGTGAGGAAATGCATCTGTTCTAGACAGAGGTTACCACTTAACATTCGGTGGGCCACGTGCTTGTTTCCTTAACATAAAAAATATGTGATGACGACACCTTTGTTTCTGTTTAACCGATGGGAACTTACAACTGAGTATACTGCTTAATGTTTTATATTTATATTTTGTTATATATTTATGCATTTAGTTGACGAGGTGGGCAAGTCGTGCGCCTAATGGTATGCATTACCCTTGCCGCTGACAGTTGCAGTACTGCACTGTGCTCGTCACCCTGAGACATTTGTGTTTTTGAGTCTCTTTCGTCTAGTAATTACACTTGCTACAGCGCCCTTCACACCCTAACACAGTAACGTTTGCGCACTATTGTTTCGTGGCAGAATATCTTTTTTTCGTTTGTGATCACTAGCATAAGCTGATATATTTTATAAATTGAATTTAATCAACAATTTATAAATAAATAGTTTATATTCGATATAATATCACTCCTCCCCTGGCTCGAAAACATGCGGTGATCCTCCTGGGCATGCAAAGGATCAAGTTATCCAGCATTTCTTGGGTAACCTGTACCATTTTTGAATGGCCGCTTCCCTGGAGGTCTAGCTCTGTCTGGGGACGTGGCTGCCGGTTCCGAACAGCTCGCTTAAGAGCATCCCACGCGAGCTTTATTGAGTTTATGTCAGGCGAGCCGGCAGGCCAGTCTAACCTTGTGATGTCGTGTTCTCGAAGAGCAGCATTGATTCGTTGAGCTCGATGGGCGGGCGCATTATGATCGACCAGTACAAATTGGTGCCCATGGTTTACTCGGAATGGTCTAACAATTCCATCAATAGCAACTGCTCTGCTCTACTAATAGCTAAATAAGTAAATTACCGCAACAAAAAAGAATTCGATTTTTCAAAGTGATTGATCTTTTTTTGACGTGTGTATGTAGATACAAAAGTATGCCCTAAACAAGCACAGGTACGGTCTATCTAGCCTATATCTTGAAAACATCAACAAATACTCGTACTTTGTATAACGTACTGAGAGGTGGACGTGACCAAACGAGCACCATCCATAACTAATGGCAGGTCTGTAGGCTAATGACTATCCGTTACCTACTCACAGTAATGGCCAATTACTGGCTTACAGTACCTCTACCATGAGTTGGCAACATAAATATCAACTACAGTTGATACTCGATCTCGCCTACCTATTAAGCTTGTGATTGGCGTACTCTGTGTCAATGTTAGTTCTACAATTGACCGCAAGGTGGCACTGTTATTTTCTTAATACATTTTTTTCGCGAGAGTCGATAGCGAGACTCATGGTAGACCTATGGGCCTAGCACGAATAACTGCGTAAACGAAACGTAACGTGTCGTTCACGTGAAACATTACAAACTGTCATGTATAGGGCTACTGTGACACAGACAACTCATACTGGTTTACTCCGTAGTAACATAGTTTGTACGCCGAAGCATGACGCGTTGACGTTTACGATACGAATAATTTTTCGCAAATTGTTTGTGCTACAGCCTCTGTTCCTAGTTGCCTGTGTACTCTTGAATTAAAGTAAGAAACTTTTATCTTTTTATTTATTTTTATATTATATAGTGATGAAACGGAGCCGTCATTTTCGTCACACGTGTCAAAGGCAGCTACTGTGCCGCCGAGAGCTTCACAGAGTTTTGCTTAGTAAAGCACTGCGCTCGTAAGCCATTCATAGATAACACTTAATTGTACACGTTTAAAAAAATACATTTATATATATTAATTATCAACAAATACAATAAAAACTTACAAATTACATTGGGCAACGCGCGGTCTTATCGCTAATAAGCGATCTCTTCCTTTGGATGGAGAGGATTTACTAAACACAATAGACGACCTACAATAGACGGTCATAGTTCATAGCCATCATGGCCTCGGGTAGACATGATCACATTGAACAAAAAGTGTTCGAAAATAAATCCGATTATTATTTAATTTCCAAGTATAATTAGTAATCCCGATAACCTAAGCTATTATGTTACTTTATAATCCTTCTATTTTATTCCACTACAAATAGTTAATACAATCCTACTAAATTAAATTAAACTGAGGTATACAGATAGTTATGAATATTTGTTTCGATACTGTAAAATTATGAGTGTATTTGATAAAGTGAAATTCGCCATTGTGTTTGAAAATTGTAACAATATCATAAACTTAGAAATAAATATTAGGCCACACAATCGGGTAAATAGCCGTACCTTCCAATGTTTCGTGTACTTATAACTAATAACGTGTATGGAAGAAGGGTGGAAACATGTATCTTACCCCAATCATTGAATAGCTTACCTAAAGAATTAGTAAAAAATATACACCGAAAACCTCCTGAAAAGTCAAAAACATAATTAAACAATACTATTTGATTGACAGACATACAAAAAAAGGTTTAAGGTACATGTCCTTCATCATCATCTCAGCCGTAGGTGGTACATTGATGAACATATGCCTCCCACAAATTTCCAAAAAGACCGTTTGGAAGCGTCCTGCATCCAATGTCGTCCTGCTACCTTTATCAGGTCGTCAGTCCACCTTGACGGTGGACGACCTACGCTGCGCTTGCCGGTCCGTGGTCTCCACTTTAGAACCTTTCGGCCCCATCGGCTATCTGTTCTGCGTGCTATGTGCCCTGCCCACTGCCACTTCAACTGGCTTATCTTCTGGGCTATGTCGGTGACTTTAGTTCTTCTACGGATCTCCTCATTTCTGATTCGATCACGTAGAGAAACCCCGAGCATAGCCCTCTCCATAGCTCGTTGTGCGACTTTGAGCTTGCTTGTCCTTACCACTTACAAAAGGTACAAGTTCAGTAATACAATACTTTAAAATTGTAAATGTTAGTGCTTAAACGCAATCTTTAATTAAAATAAAACAAAAATAAAATAAAAGATTATTAGTAGTTACAATGTACTATTGTAAACATACAGAAATAAACAGTAATAAATTTATAAATTAATTTAATTCTTTTTAAAATTTAATATTATAAGCGCGAAAGTATGTCTTGATGTTTATTACTCTGTCACGCAAAAACTTCTAAATGGATTTTAATTAAATTTGGTATGTAGATAGATGAGGCGCTGGCATACTGTATAGGATACTTTTTCATCATCATCATCCATCACTATGCGGGTGTGTTAATGCGGCATGATCTGATGTATGATTAGGTACATGTTCTTGCCAAGTTGCTTTTCATAAAGCAAACCAATTCATAGTCCGTAGATAAAGTATTAGTTATTTATTCTAGATAGTGCCGTAGATATAAGATATCATTTCATTATATTCAATCTAGAACAATAAATGCATTCTTATCTAATAAATGCACTGAAAAATAACGTGTACCTACTCTATAATAATATAAAACTTGCATAAGCAATGTACTCGTAATATTGTATTGTAAATCAAAATCTATACATATAAAAATTAACCCCTATTTTTCTCCTGGTCACGCTATAACTTGAGAACGGCGTTACCAATTTCATTCGTCTTTTTTAATGTTTTCTAATACTGCGTAGAAGGTTCTTACATAAAAAAGTCAAGAAAAGATGAGATGGAATGGCGAGGCCGAGCCTACTACGCGAACGAAGTCGCGGGCAGATGCTAGTAATACATAAAATATATGCTAGTTAGTAGTAAGTACCGAGAAAAATAAAGCCATTAAACTTGTATATTAATTAGAAGTCACGCTCGGACAGCGATTACATATATTTTTTAACGATTTATTTAACTTTTGAGAACTTCAGTCGAGAGCAAGCAGTTGATAAAGTGTTTCAATACAAAATCAAAAAAAACAGCCTGATTGGAACTTTCAAAAAGTAACGCCAGAAATAATAATTGAATTGATAGTTTTTTCCTTCTGAATTATAAAGAAATCTCAAAGCAAAGTCCACGCCGCCCAACCGGCGGCCCTCTGCTATAACCGGCACGCTAGCTATTTTTAACTAGTCGGTTTGTTTTCGTTAACACTATTACATATTCTATGGCACTAGTGCAAAGTTCGGCCACTCTGGCAGGGCATGTACACATGATCACTAAAAATAATTTTATAGCGTGTAGAGATCACAAATTGGTGTCAAATTAGTGATCATGGTGCCAAGGAAGCGATATAGTAGAGCACCAGTTCCATGCGTTTTTGATCTTATTGTAGACAATAACTAACCTTAGCCCAGTTAAAAAATATGTTCACTAATGTATGATATATATTCACTATGGGTTTTACTTATAAACGCTACTTAGCTTTAAATTACGTTATTTAGTACTGCGCACAGCAAAAATATTCTGGGCCGTACTAAATGACGTTATTTAAATTTAAGTAAAGTAAGGCCGTTTATGTTCTACATCGGAAAGTTTTCGCTTATAGTTCGAAATCTGCAGCCAAAAGTCTATTTCATCTGATAGCTTGGATAGCTACTTCGAATTCGAACGAGACGATAAACTGAAGTAAACCTTTTTTTTGTAACGCAGAGTAATCCTTCATGGTGGTATCCATGAAGGTCCGGCCCCGGGGGGAGCTCGGTGGTTATGTGGGAGTCTTTGCCAGAAGGGCAGCATACCCACCAAACCTCCAAGTGTTCCGTCACTGCCGCTTTTGCCGCCCGCCGCGGCTGTTGCCGGACCCTTCTATCTTGCAGCACGCCAGAACACATGGCGCGCCGCAACCGCCTCAGGAGACCAAACCCGCAAATGGACGCCAGACTCCCCCGAGTCTGGGTGCCCTTTCCCTGCAACCCCACCGCGTCCGCCATCTAACGGTGGCGGCCCCGTCAAGGCTGCGGAAGGCAGGGAGAGCGGCTCACCGTAATACCGGCACTCCTCTCCCGCCGCGGCCCCTAACTCTCAGCCGCGGTGCCGCCCATACGACACCGCAGCCCGCCTCAGTGCAGTGGCGCCCATACACCACCGCTACCTACAGTGACCGCTCCCATGTAGACTTGGAGGGCAAAGCCCATATCACGGGCAGGGCCATTGGTCCCTCTTAGCTTCCCCGTGGTGGTGGTCACTGCTACTGTTTTTGTGCAATTGAGTTGCGATAACGCTGTTCAATAGCTAAGAGAATAGGCTGGCCCTTCTTCAGAACGTATCAATCTGATTTCGGAAGGTTCGTCTTCTCTTCGCCTAGCCTAACCTCTTCCAAAGATTCCATTTCATTGTTTCATTCCACTGGTTAGTCAATATCGCATTAATATATGAGTTCCGTGTATTAGGTAAGTATTTCTAAAACAAGTACAATTGGAAAATTTAATACCGACTTCTATTCTATTCAGTTATTGGAGTGTATCTCAAAAACTGCTGGAGCGAATTTGATGAAATTGAACCACACGGGAAGCACCAGCATTGAAACAAAAAAATATTTTTTAGAATCGATTCACCCAGTCTATAGTAATGAAGTAACAAACATTAAAAAAGTTGTCGCATTGAGAACCTCGTCCTATTTGGAAGTAGGTAGAAAAACTTTGTACCTCTACGCATGCATTTTTTTAATTCTACGTAAACAATAACCGTACACGTGACTTTAGACACGTGAACAATGGTAAGCATCAAGTGACACTTCATCATCAAAATACCATGCAGCTGTCACGTGAAGGAAAAAATAATAAAAAATCTATTAAATCTATACATATAAAATGCTTTGTCCTAAATGACTGACCGCGCTAAACCGCAGATCGTAGAGACCTGAAACTTGGAGGGTGTGTCCTAGGAGAGTGGGCCCTTTGTATGACGTAGGCATCGGATAAGAAATCATTTTTCAAAATTCTACCCCTAAGGGGGTGAAAAATGGTGGCAATGTGATTCCTTTTGCATAAACTTTTCGTATTTTATTGAAACTCATCGCGTAACGGGGTAAAAAAGGGGTAGAAACTTATTTTGGACGTGATTTACTTACATCGAAGTTGATATCAATACTCCTTAGTGCTTTATATATTACATTTTATTTTGACACATGTTTGAAAACTCAATCCAATTTTACTCAAAAAAGGTTGAACTCACATAAAAACTTGGTGAGATTCATACTCTTTAAAATTGGAATGTCAAATGCCCGTTTATATATTTATTATAAAAAACGAAAGTCGTGTTAGTTACACCTTTTATAACTCAAGAATCGCCGATTACGATGACCTTTGGATATAGATTATGTCATGGGAAAGGACATAGGATACTTTTCATCATCATCACCATCCATCACCACAGAAGTAAAACCGCAGGGCGGTAACGCCAGTCTAGCCTATTGCCATATACGGGGCACTGTTTTATAGACTCCGGGCTGTTATTGAGGATTTCTTTATCAGAACCCAATACTGTCCCACCCGGGGATCGAACCCAGGACCTCGAGGTTCCAAAACGGCGCTTCCACTACACCAAGACCAAGCGAGCGAAGCCGCTGGCGGGTCAGCTAGTATTAACTATAAGTAGCAATTTAATTTTATAACTGTACGCACTTTTTAACGGTCAGAACTTGCATAAATGAACAAACTCGTCCCCTAAAATCATAAAACCAACCAAAAACTACTTTGTATGTGATATATACGTAACCACCGATGTTAAAATGATATCAAACAAAAATAATTTATTGTTACATTATTTACGTGGCAATCAATGCTGCCCAAACATGTAAGTACTTATTTGGCTCCTTGACAAAAATACCAAACCAATCCGAAAATAAAGGATTCCGTGAATAGAATACCAAATTACGTATTAGTAACAAACTTTCAACTTATAGTATGTATACACATATTTAAATAATATATGTATATTGAATTTAGTTGCTATTTATATATAGCTAAATATGTATATAGTTATACACATTTTTTTATTTTCAAACGTATATAAGACTAACATCACACTAATATGCTGTAATATAATTTTCATACCACCTGCTCGACAATGTCTAACTGCACATATCTCGCAATCTCGACGTAGCAAGACATCCTTTTGAACGATTTGTATTTGGAACGTTAAAATTTGAAGTAAACTATTCGCATATATTTTCTTTTTTTTTCTGCCTGTGGCGG
This sequence comes from Selenia dentaria, assembly GCA_917880725.1. Classification (NCBI taxonomy): domain Eukaryota; kingdom Metazoa; phylum Arthropoda; class Insecta; order Lepidoptera; family Geometridae; genus Selenia; species Selenia dentaria. The sequence goes on along the minus strand of OU862882.1, from coordinate 5,397,518 downwards.
CCAGTTCGATTTTCAAATACACCATGCCTTTTTATGTAGCCCTGAGTTTTATTGTCTCACAGTAGGTATGAAAAGTACAGCATTCACCTCGAGGATAAAACCTGTCTTCGTCTTGGGCGGCTTGAAGTCCTCGCTTCACTCAGCCATGCGATTCCCAAACAAAACATCGTTACATCTTTGACAATATCTATGAATTCGTAATTGACAACTGAAAAACCTGCCGTGCGATTTTCTAAGAGCAAACATCATTGCATTTTTGACAACATCCGTGAAACAAATGACGACTTGAAAATAAACGTTGGAAACTTGTAGACGGGCGACTCTGCGTTGATTAATAGGTCAGCCAGTCTGTCAGCCAGTCACGACAAGTAAATAAAAAATTACACAATATTTTGTAAAAGTTCCAGCCTTCAGATTATATGCGAGAGAGCTATGTAGAGTCCCGTGTGATTCTCTAATAAGGAATACCTACTTCGTCGTTGCGAGCGATCGTCGACGAGCTCACTGGATGTCAAATAAGAGATATCGCCCATGTTTACAAGCCGTGCGATTCTCTAATGATTCGTCGATGCGCTCGTCGACGACCTCGCCGATGTCAAATACTTTATGAGATATCTCCCTTGTACACAAGGTTGTTTTTCCAACGTTTCTTGTCATCTCTTCATTTGTGTCATGTTGTCAAAGATGCAACGGTGTTTGCTCTTAGAGAATCGCACGGCTGATCATCACGTGACGAAATGCATCTGTCTTAGGCAGAGGTTACCACTAAACATCAGGTAGGTCTCGTGTTTGTATATCTCATATTATTATAAAAAATACTTGAGTAGAGTAAGTGTATGGCAGAGTCATTGTACGTTTTACAACTTGCCGCTTAGATCGTTTACATCGGTTTTGACAGTACCTGCCACTCGTTCCTACCTACCTACTAATTTACTAAGGCCCACTTGCACGTTCCAGAGTTAGCTTCAATAACTCAGAGTCAACTGCTAAAACGTTGTTTTATAATTAATTTATCTTGCACCAATAAAGGTTAGGAGTAAATCTAAGGTTATTTATTGATATTTAACCCAGTAATGTGGGAGGGTTAAGTTTTTAACTAGGGTTAGTGAAGTTTTGTGTCCAAAGAAATCGAGGTTACATTCTGCTGTATGATGTACTCTTTGGACGAAATGACACGAGATAATACGTATAGAATAAAAAGTGGTCAAATTTCATACAACAAAGGATAAACAAGAAAATCTATATACATTGTACTGTCGTGCCAAAGAGATAGATATAAGTTTCACTATTTTTTTGATTCATTCATTATTGGTCAGGTTAAAATATAAGCGCATAGACAATTCAATGTTCCCATCTAAAGATTACAAATGTCAGTTTAGGAAAACCGGTGATTTTTATAGTCGTGCAAGGCAAAATGAGTTAAAAATTGATATGGCTAACGCAAGTTTACAAACTCGTTGACTTATTTATTCAACCCGAGCAGACGTGCAAGTGGGCCTTACTAAGTTTGTATGTCTGTTTTACGAACGTAAATACAATTAAAAATTGTTATATGCTTCGCAGGAATATCAATCCTTTAATAAAACAAACTCTAGATATTAAAGTCACAAAATCAGAAAAAGCTATCTTTGTGAATGGCGTGGGGTTTCATACGCCTGAGCATTTAAAGAGTAGGATAAACTGTTTGTTGAAAAAGTTTAATATTATATTCATAGAATCCATAGGTACAATAACCAATATATAAAAATCTCGTTTCACACTGTTTGTGGTCTGACTCGAACGGCTCGATCGATTTTTATGCACATTTGGTAAGTATGAATAGGTGGTAATAGTAGTTTATGCAACTGTCATATAATACACGGAATAAAAACATTAGTGTAGTTTTAATATGATTACACGAGTGTTTTAATACCTAATTATATGCAGAAGCATACACTACTTTATTTAATCTCATGACATTTTTGCTACTAAAGTTTTATCCAACAAAATATTACTCAAATTCGTATGTACGAAACAGCGCCAAAATTGAAAAGTCTTCTTCTTCTTCTTGTTTGTATGGCTTGTGCGGCGTAACCACAATTTTGCCAATATCAGTGGAAAAAGTCTGTTATTGGTCTATTGGCTCGGAACCAGCGCGTTGCTCACCACAGATAATGTGTACTTAAATTGCATTGAAACCTCCTTGGTCGGGACACATTGTAGGTACTTTAATAATTAAAAAATTGTTTTAAAGCATTGTGTTGTTAGGAGAATAATGCTTTAATTGAATTTTTTAATTTTCATAAAGAAGTATGTAAATAAAATATGCCAATAAAAGTCTGTATTTCATTTTATAATTAGAATATTACAGAATGAGATTATATAAAATAATTTTCATGATCATCATCATTGTCCATCACCACACGGGTGAAACCGCGTAGCATAGCAAGTAATATAATGTTTAGATGCAGGCAAGTCTATAAATAAACTTCAATAAAACAAACACATAATTAGTACATTTATACTGGCACATAATATGTACATATTATGTAGTATGAATACTACTGTACATTGTGTTAACGAAAATGACGTTAGTAAGTATACTACAACTATATATATGTACTACATATTTTGTTAGTTACTAACGACTGTCCGCTAGTACGTAGTAACCTCGGCCTTCACCCTCCCAATAACCTCCCTACTTTTTAGATTTTTCTTTCATAAGAACCTTCTCCTGACAATAATTAAAACAACAAAAAAAATTAGCGAAATTGTTTCATCCGCTCTCACATGATGCATGATGACCAAGAGAACTAGAAATTCATTTCTATATACAGACTAGTGGTTGCCGCGACTGCGTTCGTACAAAACCTCCCATCTTTTCCTATTTTTTTTTATGAAAGAACTTTCTACGAAATATTAGAAAACAAAAAAAAAATATAAATGAAATCGGTAAAGCCGTTCTCAAGTTATTGCGTGACCAGGAGACAATAGGGGTTCAATTTATCATAATCATCATAATCAGCCCATTTTGTTCCCACTGCTGGGGCTCGAGCCTTCCTCTCAGAGAGAGGTGTTGGGCCATAATCCACCACGTGGGCCCAGTGGGCTTTGTGGATAGGCTAGTGGCCAACTCATTTCGAAGATTTCAGGTCGCCCGAAGGCCTTCGACATAGCCTAACGACTGATGTCCTAAGACAAACACCCGGGACCGAAGGCTTAACGTGCCCTCCGAAGCACGAAAGCGCTCATCAGTTGAATAATGCCACAAGTGGTCACCCATCCAAGTCCTGACCGCAGCAAACGTTGCTTAACTTGTTGATCGGTTAAGATCGCCAAGTCAAGCTTCGCTACGAGCGCTTCATTTTTATATATATAGATTATTTTGATTTGTTAAGAATTTTAATTTGTATAAACTTATATAGATAATTACTACTCTGTGACTATACATATATACTAATAAACATCTAATTCCGATGTCGTAAAAGATAACTTGGGATAGGTTAGCAATTAGTGTCACCTCCTATTTCATGATATCGATTTTCCTTTTCTCATCTTCTATGACTCGTCACAGAAGATGAGAAAAAGGAAACGCAGAACATTGGCGATTAACTTAATACTGCTGAATTTGATCAGACGCAGACCAAATACAGACGGATTTTAATCGATATTTATAAACAGAACCTTCGAGGCAAACATAACAAAGGTGTCTACATTTCATTGTTAAACCACGAAGGGCATGATGTAATAACAATCGACTATCTATCGTACGTGGGCACTGAGCCGGTGTTATCTGCGTGAAAGTGTAGTTTTCAGCGCTGACGTCACGTGCCGCCACGACGCCGCGACGTGTCCGCGCCGTGCCCAGTGCGTGCCACGCCCGTACACGCACCGGCCGGCTCTCAGCGTCAATACAACAGAGTTTAGTTTTGTGACTTGCGAATACTGCCTCTCCTTGGCGTATGCAACTTTATAGAGACTTCTGTATACTATAGCAGTCTCCTTTAACGTACGAGGTAAATTAAATCAAGTCTTCTTTAACCTATGGGCTAAGGCAGGCTTCTGGAGGCCATGTAGCATTTTACGGAACACTCGTTATATTTGTAGAAAATTCTAAGTTACTACTTATTCCTTGTTTTGATTTTAAAGAAGACAAATGGGTGATCCGTCACCGTTGCTTACTTCTTTAAAAGTAATGGTTATGCATTATTTTCAGGCTATATTTCGAATCGAATAGATATTTTAGCTTAGCTAGCAGTAGTTAAAAATACCCTTAGGCATATTTTAAGACAAATTACCTTACCTATACTAGCCACGTAGGGCTGACTAGCATCACATAATAGTGTTAACACTAAATCAGATCTAAGTGGGGTTTTAATTTAAAGAATGATTTAGTCAATTGATTTGATCAAAGTTGAACTTTTATCGCCCGTATATTATAGTACTGATGGGTAATTATATATTAAAAATCCAAAATAGCTAAAACTATTCTGCATGTGCTGTTAACCAAAACTCGTATGATTACCCCTTTTGTAGTTTATCGCGTGTAACTAGGTTAAACAGAACAACAAGAAAGTTGTGATGGTTTATTTTTTTCTCAAGTTTTCCATTGTTACAATATTTTATGTCACAGTGTCATGTAGATGGTTGTATATTTGTTTTGTAAAAAGATGAAACGTCGTTTTACGGTAAATTTAACACATTATTTTATCCGTACTTTTGTTTTTTATAGATTTTGTTCTATGGGGGAGGCCTATGTTCAGCAGTGGACGTCTTCCGGCTGATAATGATGAAAAAAAAATATGATAAATTTTGTTCTTTATGCTTTTTGAATCCTGGTAAATCGGGACTTTGGACGACCGAAATTACCGAAATACTTACATGACGCAAATGTAAACTGAAGCAAATCAGTAATGTCGTCAAGGATTGATTTCATCATAGTTCCATAACTTGGCGTCTCTTATGTATGTAATTGTGTAATAATTATGCATAGTAGCAAATTTTGATGGAAGTTAAGGTACAGTAGGTAAACTACCTACATCCTCCTCGCGCACATGATGCAATTTTATATTGATTGTTATATGGATTGTGACGGCACACAATTTTTTTTAATAGAGGATGTGTATTCTGAACTGATACAAGGTCTTTGGAAAAATTCGACAAATCTGGCTATTTCGAATCAAACAGGTGAAGATACCTTCTAGACACTTGAACGAGGAAATACATGTTGAGTGAAGAAGAAACAATTAACAATAACTAAAACATTTTTGTGTGAAGAAATTATATTCATGCTGTTTATTTTACCTATCTAAATGCTATTATTCAATTATTTAATAGTTAAGTAATTAATTGTTTGTAAGAAATGTTTGGTACGTTACTATCGGCATAGATAAGCGGTGTCTGATGTCAGTAGTATTAGCCAGAGCGTTATCAGCAGCGACGTTCGCCGCGGGCCGAGGCGCGCTCCGCGAACAGTCGCCCGCCGGCCTTCCGAGCCGGGGACTCGCCACCGTCTCTACCACGTACCACCCATCGCCAGGACGCAGTGCCACAGTGTTACGTGTTACTACAGTGCAGTGCTATAGTGCAGTGAAGGATTGCAGTGTCGACAAAGAAACAAAAACCAACGAATTGTATAAAATATCTGTTTTTATTCTCAAAAGCTTTCAATCAGCTAAAAGATAACATATTGGCTTACGAACTAGCAACTACTTAAGTAGTCAGAACAGTCTTAGAGATGAGTAAAGATATAACTAGGTAACGATCATGAGATCTGGATCACAGTCGGTCGCGGCGCGGCGCTCAGTGCGCTGCCGCGACGGTGGCCACCGGCACTGGCAGCGGCGGCGACGGCAGCAGCCGGAGGACAGGCGTGGAAGGCGCACGTTCTTTCGCGTGCCTCTTTTCGTGCTTGGCGAGGTGGTCGGAGCGCATGAAGCGTCGGTTGCACACGCGGCACCCGAACTTCTTCTCACCAGTGTGCGTGCGCTTGTGACGAGACAGCTCGTCGGAGCGCGAGAATCTACGCTCGCAGCCCGGCCAGCCGCATCGGAACGGCCGCTCTCCGGTGTGAGTACGGGCGTGTGCTTTCAGATGGGACGATTTGAAGTAATTCTTGCCACATCCGGGATAGGAGCACTCGTAGAGACGTCTCCGCGGGGCAGGCGCGGGGGAGACCAGCCAAAGGTGTGTGGTGGGTAGCAGCGTGCCGGGGACTAGCACTGCTGGTGCGGGCCGCGGCGCGAGCGGCACCCAGCCGGGAGTGGCAGCCGGGGAGGGCACGCGCACCTCGTCCCGGGGCTCCGGCAGGCGCGGGCTCTCGGCGTGCGGGGCCGGCACACGAGCCTCCTCAGCGCCTGCAGGCACCGGCACGGGCTCCGGGACCGGCGAGCTCTGAGCCTGACTCGCGATGTATTTCACTTGAGAGTAACTGTGGCCACGGTTCATTTTAAATTTTAGAGTTTTCAGGATGTTCATGTCTTTAGGAGGTGGGAGTGGAAGTGGCTCGGGACTGCATGTCCCGTCTTTATGTGCGCGCATGATGACTGACGGTCTGCAGCAGGGCTCTGGAGGTGGCGTGCCCGCCAGCAGTAGTCGCGCCAGCTCGTACCGGGACCTCTTGGCGAAGTCATCTTCCCCTTCAGAGTCTGAGGGCTGTGGGGTCACCAGACCCCCGGGCGGAGGGGACTCACGGGCGCGCTTCAATGCAGCCTTCTTCAAAGGCAGTTCAACCTGTAGACAAAGACAAACACACGTAAGTGAACGGTCACTGGCTCGGCAAAGCACGCGCGCGCTGCGTGCTCGCGCCCGCTCGCCTGCGCGCGCTACGTTCGATGGTACTTTCGATTGCACAAATGGCATTACAGATGTGTTATATTTAGATTTAATGTTATGAAATATACTCAACAAAAATTGTTAGGAATTTTTTTAGGGAACGAGGTCGGGAAAAGTTTTGAAACTCTACGGAAACTCACTTTGTTTTCCATCAACGGCGGCGTTGACGGCGGTGAGAGGGGTCCACAAACTTCGAGAACGGTCGACATTCTGGTTAAAATTATTTCATTCAATAAAATAAAACTTTCTTTTTTAATTCACAAACTTGTGTTTTCGCTACGCGCTTCCGCTTTTGAGAGGAGTATGGTTCTGTTTGCGGGCGGCAGACGAATAAACCGCTCCGCGAGCTGTCGAGGTTCGAGGCATGCGATGTATCGGGACGCGAGGGAAGGGCGGCCAATAGGAGCCGTCGGCGCGGCAAGCGGCGACCAATAGCAGCGTAGCGATCACGCACCCGGCGCGTGGGAGCGCGTGCTCTTCACGTGGACACGGAGTGACGGCGTGCGAGGTCGCGGCGTGACGTCATCGGCGCGCCCCCGCATGACGTCGCGCGAGGGGCGCGGGCACGGCAAGGTCGCCGTGCGCCGCTAGCCTGCACCGACAATCAATGACACTCCTCTGCATCTAGCCTCACTATTTTGACAGTTTGCGGTCGTCGCCCTCGACAGTGGTGGCCCGCAACAGCGGTCGTCCGCAAACTTTCAAGTTTCGAGAACGGTCGAACGAATGAGGTCGCCGTCGAATTGAATCGCAATCGGATGCGCAATAGAATAACATTGGCAGGCACCAATGCAATTTCAAACAACAATGAAAACATAGCTACCTACCTACTAACTTACCCTTATTTTACAACTTACATAAGTATAGGAAACTCGTTGATTTTATATTTACTTAGGTAAGCAAACTACTTACCTACAGCAAAGCATCGACATCGTGTATCGAGATCGATAAATATCAATATTTTTTTCGCAGGTTTGAAGGGCAAAATACCGTCAAAAATACTCAAGTTGGTATTATGAAGGTCTTCCTTATACTGACTGTCATCAGCTTGGCGAGTTTCATAGGTGAGCCGTAATCATGACCTACATCAGACCATTGTACACAAACGACCTACCCAATTTACAAATCTGTGTCAATTACCAACCAGTTCAAATTTCTGTTTGTATGTTTTAGATTCAGATATGTAAGTAATTCCATTTCTAAATTTACAACTTAGTTTACCTTCTAACAACAATTGATTCCGCCTCTTTTATAGAATCAAAAACGAGGCAAAGTAAGCTTAGCAGTTTGTTCCACACATAACGTGTATAAATGTAATTCTACATGTCTATAAGTAAGTAAGTAGGTAGGTATACGTAAAGAAAAACACAATAAATAACAACAATATTTCCCTAGACATTTAACGGCAGTGCAACCGTTATAAACAGAAGAAAACTCGCATTAGTCATACATACGCGACCATACATTCACACGCATGTGTGCGTACTGTATACATACAAACTGTGTTTATGCCACAGGGACGCGTTGCCGCGTGTCTCGTGAAAGCGCGAACACGCGACCGGCGAGTGATCGGTCTGCGTCAACACGGATGGCGCGAGGCGTGGGAATCCGCGGGCTTATCAGATTACAACTCACTTAATCCGCTGATATTAAAATAATAAACATGAATTACAAATAAGAACGTGTGTATGAGTATTCGTTTGAGTGTAATGTTGATACCTATGTAGGAATTAATTTAGGTGGTTTACTTTTTATTTAGTACATTTTTAAGTACTTATTCAGAAGAAAGGATCACATGAGCACGGCGAGTGGACAACAATGACGAGAATTGTCATTTTTTAACTTTTGGTAGATGTTGACTAGTGTTACCACTATCTCTCTTGATGGTCACTGATGATACAACCGAAGGTGGTCCTATATATATCATCATCATCAGCCTGTAGCAGTCCACTGCTGGACATAGGCCTCTCCAATTGCACGCCACTTAGGTCTATCTTGGGCTTCTCGCATCCAGTTTTTGCCAGCCGTCTTGCGCAGATCGTCACTCCACCGTGCCTCAGGACGTCCTACACTACGTTTGCCGAGACGCGGTCTCCACTCTAGAACTCGTTTACCCCAACGGTTGTCGGTTCTACGGCTAATATGGCCAGCCCACTGCCACTTCAGCTTGCTGATCCGGTGGGCTATGTCGATGACCTTGGTTCTCTGACGGATCACTTCATTTCTGATGCGATCCCTCAGAGAAACACCGAGCATAGCCCTTTCCATAGCCCGCTGAGCGACTTTGAGCTTGTGGACCATTCGAGCCGTCAGTGTCCACGTTTCGGCTCCGTATGTCATGACGGGTAGGACGCACTGATTGAAGACTTTCGTCTTCAGGCACTGTGGAATCGGCGAAGTAAGGACTCGACGTAGTTTCCCAAACGCTGCCCAGCCCAGCCGAATTCTTCTATTCACCTCGTTCTCAAAGTTGTTTTTTCCCAACTGCAATGTCTGCCCGGTCCTATATATATATATATAAGGAACGCTCTACATGAGGCTTGGCGTTTCAAAGGGACACCTTGTATAATAACGTTATGTGAAATCAATATAAGGATTATGTTATTTCGTTATTTTAACTTATCATATCAAGCTTTTTCCGTATAAAATAAATAAAATACGAGTAAGTATTTTATAAAATAAATAAGGAATCTAGATAGGTGTTTATCGTACAACATGTTTTTCTTATAAATTAGTAAGTTACCTACATAAACAGCCAGATGGATTTTGAAACCCCAATAAGAACTCCACGACCGACGAGCGACGTGTCGAAACAGAAGTAACGACGTTCCCCTCCGCAATCAGGATAATTAGAAAAAAGAAAAAGACTAATAATGTAAGTATGTGGTAAGACTTTTCTCTGACACCGTTATAATTGGGACTATTGTGGGCCTAGTATGAAATTTGCCGTAAGTGTAACATAATCCTCCCCTACCTCCTCTCCTTCCCCCTACTTATCCCTCTTCAACCGTCACCCCTACTATTCCTTCCTCAAAGGCCGGCAACGCATTCTCCTCGAGACCTCTGGTGTTGCGGAAGTCCGTGGGCGATGGTGTCACTTAACATCAGGTGATGCTCGTTTGCTAATCACATAAGTATCGTTGATATACTCGTATACAGTAGAAACTTTGAGTTATCTATGCCGCAGTTGTACTAGATAAGTGATAGTTTGTCCTGTATACGTCCACGATACGATTACGTTACAATCTAGCAAACTATCGTACTAGGCCATTGCTATTCTGTCGCAAAGCCAACTAACCAATAATACGCAAGCATTACTATCTTACGGTTTGTTTGAAGGATACTGTATCAAGATAAATTACTGGGCAATTGCAGCTCATCAACAAAGCTCTCATGGAGGTGAACTGTTGAAAAAACTGCTAGAACAACTCTAAAGCTATACCTGACAATAGATGGCGTTGTTAAGCAATACTAAGCCAATGAGTGTTTGGTTTGAGGTTAGACCAACAAAATAAATTGTTTATTTACGATTAGAGCTGGTCATCCAGGTACTAATTTTATAACGATAGGACAAAAAGACTGACAAACAAACAACGTAGACTTGGCAAAAGGATCCCGTAGTCTCTTACAGCACAAAGTAAAGTAAGTAAACAAATAGACTTACAACATGAGACCAAACATATATTGGCACAATGTGGGCATTGTTGCGAACCCTTCGGGCATGTGCAAGCATGGTGTTAAGTCATGTGTAATACAGCTATGTAATATAAATTAAATACCAGATAAATAAATTGATAATAATATTTTTTTATTTCTCCACTAATCTATGGGCACGTGTTTAACGGATCATCAAATAAAGTAAAATGTAACGCCATAAAAACGATTTTTTACTGCCGAAAATAGTAAACGACTACCAAAATTAAAACACCATTTTCATGTGAAATTATATTACTATCTAATTAAAGACAATGTCTCCAAACATATAGATGACCCAAAAATAGGTAATAAAAGAGCGTCAAAATGTAGATTTCTTTTTTTTCCGAAATTATAACCCAAATTATAACTATTAAAACACATGACTCCAAACTAATCATTGTAAACCCAAAAATGGTAGATGACCACCAGTATTTTAACCGAATTTTAATCTGCAATGTCAAGCAAATTTTTAACATCTCATTATCCTAATAAAAATAATTATGCTATGTAAATCATTATTTCTCCCAACACACAGTATATAATCTACAAAAATTTGATCGTTTACAAATATATTGTAAGATGTTTACTAAACTGATTTATTTATATTTCCTAAATTAAATTACCACTGCCAAAAAACAGAAGCGTTTACTTAATCAAATGCCTATCAGGTTAAAAACTGAAACTCCTGGAATGCCAATAAACCTATTATTAAATAAAAAAAACATGAAAGATGGTTACTTATAGATAGTAATAGCCAATTGGAATAGCTCTAGCCTCTGAAGGTGGCTGGACATACTCGTACTTAAGCTGAATTGCTAAGCCAACGAGATGCTTGCATAATTACCTATATAATGTTTGAAAAAAATTTAACTAATATAATATGAATGCATTTTATGGCAATCATAGTGGTTTATTTAGGTAGAAATGGTGTATTTAGGTAGAAAGAGTGTATTCATTTGCTCGCTAATATTTGGTGATCATTTACTAAATTTGGACTTAGAATACAATTTAATGTGTAGTCGTTACTAAAATTGCTAGTACTATTGTAATGGTAGATTTTATTTTTGTTGTTCAGTATCTTTTTTTTGATAAGAGAGCTTAGGGTATCGAAGTATTTTTTGATGGTCATTATATTTGTACCCTAATCTATGTTATAGCTTAATTAATATTTTCATAACTTGTTACACAACACACATTTTTTATATTATAATAAATAAATACAAATAAGTAATGTAAGTACCTACATTTTATATCAATAAAAGTACTTATTTGTATTTGTAATAAGTCATGTGTAATACAACTATGTCGTGCAATGTCTAAACATGTCGCTTAACTCTCATAACTTGCACCACACCCGTCTCACGTGTGTGCGCTACCAACCTTGTATCACACACACATAGCCAGCGCATTCGTATCCACACTTACCAAAGCTCGTGAAGCGTGTTGGTTTGGTTGGCACTTGGCACATAAAAACTAGTGCATTCAGTACTAACTGTTGAATAAACTGCTATAGGTAACTACGGCTTAATCTGTTGTCGTTTTGTTTGGGGAAACACGTTGAAATGGAGGGGTAACTACTAGGTGAACTGTGGTGGAGATACGGACGAGGGCAAAGTTTAAGACACGATAATTGTGTTGAGTATTTATTGTTTTTTTATGAAAACAAGCAAGGAGTCATGATAATGATATGATCGAAAGGATCGATAAACATAGAAATGTGATCTCTGTAATAGGTGTTCATTCCCTTCATGAGCGCGATGAATAATAGTGGATATAAATTTTTCGTCTACAATTAGTACGTATAATACGTACAATTTGAAAAATTTAATGCCGATTTCCATTCTATTCAATTATTGGAGTGTATCTCAAAAACTACTGGACCGAATTTGATGAAATTTTGGACAACACGGGACCAGCACCAGATTTCAAACAAAAAAAAAGGATTTTGGGAATCGGTTCACCCAGTCAAAAGTTGATGATCAGATGATCAGAAGTTGATGAGGTAACAAACATTAAAAAAATACAGTCGAATTGAGTGCCGCCTCCTTTTTTTGGAAGTCGGTAGAAAATTAATATTCAGTACCTATAGATGTCGACCTGTTTTTGGCTTAGTGTTGCTTAATTGGCCCTTTTGGTAAAGCTCAATTTTGGTGGCAAAAATAACTCTTTTTTAGCTTTTCGAACGCTGAACAGAAAGAGCCATATACGACATTTTCACCCATAGATTCCCAATTCGAACGCCCTTTTGAGCGTTTGTAGCCTTATTATCGCCAACTGAGGGCTATTCGAACGCACTACTTATATTACGATCGCGCCTTTTTTGTTTTTCTTTTTCTGTATGCTGTCTCCGTACTAAAGAGTTTTCCTAACGTTCCAAATCCAAATTACTTTACACCCAAGGGAGTTTTATACAAAATTACATCCCCGGGGATGTAATGCCTTGCTTTACGTTGATATTGCGTGATATGTAACTGGACATTTTCCGTGATACGTGATTTCCCAAGCTTTTTTCACGGTTCTGTGAACACCCGGGTGTAGCCCCAAAATGTCACAATGAAAACAAAACGTTGGCAAAGAAACTAGAACGACAAATAAACGGCCAGCAGATCCATTCTTTTATCACAAGACTACTGAGCAATCTGATTTTTTAAGATGTGTGAGGCAAGATGCAATAATGTTTACATATAAACGGCAAGGGCCGTAATTTTGATTATGAATTTCAGATTATGAATCCAGAGAGCCATTCCGGAAGTATGAGGCCAGCCTAACACAGAGAGTAGTACTGCTATTTACTCTGTGACATAATGTACCTATTGACTATGCAAGTGAATATATACGTCATAGTTATATTTTGCATAGAACAGGCACCATATGGGATTAATATACATTAGTTCATGTGTGGGTGTGTGGGAGTGAAAGTGGGTAGAGCGCGGTCTGACCGGTCAAGGCTATCGTAAAAACGATAAAACAAAAAAAAACTTATATACTATTTAACTGAAAAAGTGGTAACTACGTGCATTATTTTGTGTCCATGAATATGAGCACTGAATTATCTATAGATCTATAGACATCTATGTCTTTTTTGTAATTCCAAATTTAACAGCTTTTCTATAAATGCATATGAAAGTATATACGGTAATTATAGAACATTATTTATATGAGGTTATATTATTTTTAAATTTTTTTGTGTGTCTGTTTGTTTGTTCCGACTAATATCTGAAACGGGTGGACCGGGGCGCGCTCGTATCCTGATAATAGTAAAAAGCAGAATGTTTAAACATCTAGTGTAACGAAACAGATCGATAATATTGTATGAAAAAAATACGTGGGTTAGAAAAAGAACAGGCAAAGAGTAATAACCGAACAGAATTCCTAAATATTACTCGCTCTCTGCAGAAAAAATCCTGAATACGTCCATAAAAATAAACTTTGACGTCAAAACTCTCAGAATTTTCAGCGATAACACCATATTTTCATTAGGTAATACATAGCCAACATATAGTACTAAATTAGTAACCAGCAGTTTTTTCAATTGTGTTAGTATATATCGAAATATATTACGAAAACGTACAAAATTAACGCATTTTCGCGTTACATTGTCCAATATAACAAGCGATTTTCAACCTTACATAAAGTATCGTAAATTATTTTAAAATTGGGGTTGGACCGGGTCTTAACGGCAATTTTACTGTCAGATAGCTGACCTTATAAGCAGTTATGAAAGCGATTGATTTATTTTAGAAAAGAAAAACTCTGTCTCTCTGTCTGTTTGTTACCTTTGTTAACAGACTAGAACGGCTGAACGGATCGTAAGCAAATTTGGTAAGTTTATAGATTATATCCATAAGCACCATTAATATTTTAATACTTTAAAATGTAACCATGTGTTAGGTACTGCAACTAATAATACAAGAAAGGGCTTACCGACCTGAGTTGAGATTAAATTTATAAACATTAACCATAGACTAAATATAGTCCCCAGTTTACCGATGGTTTAAGAAAATTTCTTAAAAGAAATTTACATTAAACCAACCAAACTATGAAATATTTTTTATACGTGAGTACTACAAATAATTACTTAAATTTGTCTTGTATTTAAAAGTATTTGACCCTACAGATGTCGTCCTGTGCCATACAATAAAACACTTTCAGTTTTCTAGCTAGGTAGGGAAGGAAGCGACATGAAATGTATTGAATTTTTTTTATAGTATTACTTTTTAAAGCACTAACGCCTGCTTAGCGATCTCAAACATTGAAATTTATAGAGAGAACAATTCACATCCTCGGACGGGATTCGAACCCGCGATAAAGCCTTTCAAGCAAGTCAAACGGTCAGAAGACCGTTTGACTTGCTTGAAAGGCTTTATTCAACCGGATGTATCGGTTTGACAACACTGTTAGTATTGAATGATTGATGTCGCAATAAAATATGATTTTTAAACTATTTAAAAGCTCTACTCTAATACTGCTGTTGTTTAGATTAGTCAATTCAATACTAGCATTATCAAAGCAAAAGTGAAACAAATTTCATTTACTTATATATATAATGACTTCAGTACTGTACCACAGATTATGACTGTACTATTTTTAACTTACTTTAATTAACCATCAATCATTATACAAAGCCCTGCCGAAGCATGGCATCAAAAAACTTACTTTAGACTCATTTGAGTGTTCCCCTCCACGGAAATCTTTAGTAAAAGGCGAAAGATTTATACGTGTTGAAGGGAAACCAGAGTATCGTAAAATGCCGAAACGAAACAAGTTAGCCGAACACCGGAGAATCTTATCATCGTGATTCAGGATTGAAGTTTCGAATACAAGCGCCATCTAGAGTTTTACTCTTGAACTAACATGACACCATCTAGTATAACCACGCGGCCTCCTTCAATGTTCCATTTCGCTCAGCTTATTCGAAATCAAGAACATTATTTTCTTATTGCTAGTAAATTCCTAGCAGTGTATACTATCAAAAAAAGAAAATAAATGACCGTTTCTTGAGAACTGAATATCACGTCATGGGAAAACCAGTCTTTGTTTTTACGTAGTTTGGATTTATTTTATTTGAATACTTGTGTTCTATGATTAATGACTTTTAATTTCTACCCGGGACCTCGCTCACGACATAGACGCCTACAATATAATTATTTATTGTCCACGTGGAATGAGATTATCGCGATTCTCGGGGATCATCGTTGGAATGGGGTTAAAACGGCTATCTTCATTCCAATTGTACTATCCTTTGAGTCACTACATAGTGAAGATGAACGTATCTACACACACACTATTACATTATTATCCGTGAGGGGACAGATATAAACAAAATATTCCCTCCACCGTAGGGATGCGATCGTAAGGGGCGAGGAAACCCGACTTACTAGGTAGTAGGCCTCTTGTCCAATATACCGTCTTGGTCGGTACCACCGTAGCACCAGAAATTCTGCCACGAAGCAATAGTACCTACGCAAGGTGAAGTGAGATTACTAGGCGAAAAATACTCAAAACCGAAGCTCTCGGAGAGACGAGCGCAGTGCAATGCACGCTATTCTAAGCTTTGACTGTTATGGGCAAGCGTGCTTACCATCAGGTGCGCGACTTGCCGTACTCGTCACTTGATACCATCAATATAAAAACTTAAAATGAAAATGACAGAGTAGACTATTCCTAATATGCTAGTATGTAGTAGGTAGGTACTTACATTCTAGAATCTAATCTTTGTGTATTTATTTAAAAAAAATAATCTCCAAAAAAACAATAGATGAGAAATATTAAGTGACTTGGGCATGGTGGTGCCAGCTTGTGCACATGAGGTGAACTAAAATCGTCGCTGAAAGTAAACTTCTCGAATACTGCTTGGGCGTTAATTTTCAGGCTATTTTACTACGTAGTTCCCTATTAATTACACAGGTAGCGCTGCTTGTAAAATTATGAAACTTTTACAGTACTGCACAGAATTAACTATTGTAAACATCAAGGGTGATACTATGAAATATATCAGTGAAGATTTTTTGTTTATTTGAATACGTTTAAACACAATTACTATTATTTATTTTATCTTAATAATAATAATTATTAATAGTAGTCTCGTCCATAGCCCACCATCTCCCATACCACTAAGTAATAAGTACATATCAATAGCCATGCCATTTTACCCACTTTTTGTAATAGATATACCATGTAACCATCCAAAATGTTTCTGTTTTTATACTACATTGTATTTTTATACGAAACGGGCCTCTAAATGTTGCCTACAGCACCACTTATGCCTATGTAAAGGGCCGGGTAAAACCCGTGACATTGTTTGAATAAAAATAATTATTCAATTTGTTCGTCCTATAGTAATGTGCTCAGACAAATATCATGTAAAAATGTACGTAAACATTTATTAATTTGTTACAATTTGAGCAGTAAATATCGCGGAAGGATTCGCTATACTTACAATATCTAGGTCTCCTTTATGTTACAACAATGTGTTACTTGCAGTTATTGTGATTTTATATTAATAAGATTCAAGGAGGAAATAATTTTAAGTACTTACGTATGTTCTTCTAATTTAATGGAAAGCTTTAATCAAACTCATGACTCAGTAATATTAGTACAATTGGATGCATGCCATGACTGAACACAGTGTATGATGTACCTACTGGGGAAAAGTTATCACAGAAAAAGAATGGTATTTTGGTATATAAGTACAATAAATAGCTCCTCAAACTAATACGAATTAGTTTGAGGAGCTATTTATTCTACAAATCATGAGAACAATAGTTTAACATTAATTACCATAAAATATAGTACCTAAGAATACGTAAATAGAGAAAATAGAAAACGGGATATATCTCAATATGTAAAAGAAAAGACATCAACGCGTGCCATATATTTACGTCAAATATTTAAAACTATTACTATTCAAGTATGGTAGAAGTAATAATAGAATATGAATATCAAATCTAATGAAATTATAAATCATTAATATGGAACTTTAATTTACATAGACAGTTCCAAACTAGGCTCGTGCATGCATGACCCAAGCGCGGATCCACGATGGGCATGCCCACAACCCTAATAGCCATGTCACGTCACACTTACACGGTCTATTGAGGCGATAGGCTGATGTCATTATAATCGAATGCCATAATAAAATAAAGACAAACTTTATATATATATATATATAAATAGACGATATGCTGACATGTATGTCTCATTTTAGACCAGTATCTGTTTCTTTTCATTAAGAAAATCTTGGTAAAGGTAATAAAATATTTTGTAAACATCTCTTTTGTAGGAATGCACTATGTCGATCATGAATAAACTCGTCATTATTCCGGCTCGCACTTAGCCGATTATGTGGTGGCGTGGCTGTGACCACAACCTTTTTCGGATCAACAAACCTTAAAAAGTGGCAGGCATTCACTTGGGAACTCCGTGCTTCTCACATGGTCAGTTATATGTTGGTTGTTCACGTGTTACAAGTGCCCCGAAACTTGCACGTGCTGGCGGAAAATAATAAGTCATTTAATGTTGTTTACAGAACGGAATCATCAGTACTGGAATCCTAATCCTAACTTTAATTTTTACTTACTTAACAATACATAAAATAAAATAAAAATGTAAGGCGAGAGTGAGTTTGTTTATTACTTCATATGTTTCTTTATTTCTAAGTTTTGTAATACTTTCACGCCCTAACTACTGAACCGATCATCATGAAATTTTGCATACAAGAGAAACAGAAATGGACATAGAGGAAAACGACATAATTTATAATCGCGGCATAGGGGTAACACCGCGGGGCGCAGCTAGTAATATTTATAAAATTACTTGCAAATGCTGTTATAACAATGGGTAAACGGTACATGTGCGACACATGATTATTTTTAATATTGTTCTTTACTCTACGCTTGTTAGATATATCATATCATATGGGGGACGGCGCGAACGCAGTCCCCACTACCAAAAATAACGCGTCCGAGTTATCCACATTAGGGATAATCGCAGAGGTCAACCCATCCGCAGTGCAATGGAAAGGCCTCGCTCTGGGGGAACCGCCTTCTTGATCACGGTGTCCCCTACGCCAGGTAAGTATGATTTGTAATAAGCGCTCAAAGCCGCTCTCGGACCGTCGGAGAATCTCGTCACCGCGATTCAGGAATCGTGCTTCGCAGATGTGCGCCCCCTTGTAACATTCACTAGAACCAAAATGAGAGACTAGGCATGTTATTGTACAAACACGTCGTCGCGCGCCTTGGTCACATAGGGGAAACATCGAGCATACCGCTGGCGTAACAGATGGCGTTAGGTATATAGGCACCATTCATGCAGCGAAGGATTATCAAAATGATAAACAAAGAGAAATTTTATTTTATTTAAGAATGATATAAACTTGTCAATAGTATTATTTCTCGCATATTCATAACGTTATAAAAAATATAAAATGCTTAAAAAATTTGAATGACGTAGTTAAAAGTAGACTTGAAAAAAAAAGAGTATGCCATCAAAAACAGTACTTGTAAAAAAACCAAGCTTCGCAACGCAACTCTGTCTTCTACAGTAAAAAGTTGTGAGATTCGCGTAATACCAAGTCGGTAAATTTATTCAGCTTTCTTAAGTTATTACGTGCTAGCTGCTCTCCGCGGTTTCACCCGCGCGGTGATGGATGATGATCACGATGATAAATCTTATATAGCCTATGTTACTCAGGGTGAATGTAGCTTTCCAATGGTGAAAGAATTTTTGATATCGGTCCTGTACTTTTTGAGCCAATTCGTTACAAACATACATACAAATATTTCCTCTTTATAATATTAGTATGATTTAGCTAACCTAACAAGATCTTATGGTAACCATATCTATAATTATGAAAAACTTTTATGGTTTTTTTGCTATTTTTTTCCTTGGTATCATCACAAGAGCTTATACTTTTAATTTTAGAGTATCTAATTTAAAGTACATTGATAACAATGTGTTGCAAACGATCAATAAGAGGTTTATAGACCATTATATAATGAACCTAATATTTTTTTAAATATCCTCATATTATAGTTACGCGTATATATATATATATATATATTGTAGTAACGCGAAAGTTAGTGAGTATAGATGTATGGATGTTAGATACACAAACGGCGGTGCCATTTTCATGAAATTTGAGAAGCAGGAAGATGAGGGGCTGGATTAACACATAGGATACTTTTCATCATAATTATTATCCATCATCACGCGGGTGAAAAAGCGTAATATTCTTGAGCACAGCATAGATGAAATATTAAGATGTTCGCCTAAGTCAAGATCGTAATGATGACAGTTCTGGCAAAGTTTGTGTCAGTTTCTGATAGCTTAGTCGAAAACACGCTATGATTTTGACAGCTCGATACACTAGACACGCTCGGCAATAGAGTCGTCCTCAGGAGTCGGCATGTCATCCATCTTTGTTGTTCAGCCGACTGTAGTCCAGCGATTACGAACCCACCGACAAGACAAGTACACTGAAGGCCTACCTACTCCCAAAAACAAACTAAGAAGTTTCGTTTGACGGATATCGGGTTGTCTACGACAGTAAAAAAGTCAGTCAAGGCTGATGAAATTAAATGGCAGTTTTTTTCCATGGTGATTGATTTTACATTTGGGGTCGGGTCTTGAATCGAGTCGCCTGAATTTGAGGATTCTGCTACTATGGAATGGTCAAGGGGCTTTGTCTTGACCCTCCCAATTCGATTTTGGCTGCCGGAGTTACGCGAAAGTATTTTAAATTAATATTTAAAGTTTCTGTAATTTCACACGAAAAACATGCGGATGCGTGAAACGGAACGCAATATCAGGAAATATTGCATAAATTTGAACGTCTGCTATGTTTATGTTCGTGAAACGAAACGTTTTGATCGCTATTTTTGAGGTTTGTGGTGTTTGACGTATGTGACGTTGATTTGACATACACGATTCGCATTATTCCGTTGCTTTCGAGTTTTCGTGAATGTGCTCCTCTGTTTTTTTCTACGATTTTTCGACGACTTGGCTTCTCTCTTGGACACCGATTGGATTTCTTCCCCGTACAACCTTGGCTTACTCACTGGACACCGTTGGATCGCTACTTTGGACCATTATACACACCAATTGCTGGAAGGCTTATGACTGCCTAGCTGACCATGGGTACATCCATAAGAAAGTCAACCATTCGGACCCAGATAATCCATTTGTGGCCCCAGATGGGGTCCATACCCAGAGAATCGAATCTCAATGGAGAGCAGTGAAAAGGTTTTTTAAAAAAGACAATTATAATAATCCGTGTGATTTTAGTGATGCTATAGTTGAATATTTGTGGAGGCGAGATCTATTCAAGCAGAAAAAAGATCCCTTTGTCGAGTTGATCAATGTAATTAACTATGTTTACAAAATAAAATAAATACTCCTACATAGTTTTGTGAAAATTATTTTCCTCCCTTACCCACCCAGAGACCAACTCAGACCGGTTAGGTTGAAAGTAGTCAGAAAACCGACACAGAGCACCCCGACTCCACCTATTCTTGTGGCTACTACCCCTAGAGTGTTTATAAATAATGCGGGAGCCAGAAGCTCAAGGGAGGTCCTGAACGTTGCTTCGAAACGAAGGCTGAGTGTGGCGAAGCAACGTTCAGGGGCGACCGCTAGAGCTTCTGGCGGGAGCCCACCCGGAGTCCAAGTCAGACCGGTTAGGTCGAAATTAGTGACAAATCCAACTCTGACCCCCCCCCCCTCTCTCTCCGCCCCCTAAATTTAGGTGTAAAAGTGTTAGTAGAGTAGACAAAATTATCTTTGATATTAAATTTAAAAAAAAACTACGCGGTTCGGGCAGGGGGAAATGGTAGGGGGGTTCCCTGCCCCCAACCCCCCTCCTACCCACTCCCCCTCCCCCAAAGTTAAGTGTAAAAGTGTTTAAATAGAGTAGAAAAATTGATCTTTGATATTAAATATGGTAATTAATGGTTAATGGTTAAATTTCACAAATTCGGTATGGACGTATAATTATATTAATATGTATATGAGGCGTTGGATTAACACATAGAATACTTTCATCAGAATCATCATCCATCACCACGCGAGTGAAATCACGGGGCGCAACTAGTCAGTCATAAAATCGTCAGTCAGTTATATATATATTATATAGTTATATAATCGGTCATATTATTTATACATAGAAATTACTCTCAAATCTTACTTGGAATAAGCTGAACAAATACACAAATGAAAAGGCTACGTACTACGTACACGGTTTCCTAGTATATATTTTGGTCTATGCTACACGGTGCGGTGCTATGTTAGTTCAAGAGTAAAACTCTAGATGGTGCTTGTATTCGAAACTTCAATCCTGACTCGCGGTGACAAGATTCTCCGGTGTTCGGCTAACTTGTTTCGTTTCGGTATTTTACGCTACTCTGGTTTTCTTTCAACACGTATAAATCTTTCGCCTTTTACTAAAGATTTCCGTGGAGGGGAACACTCAAATGAGTCTAAAATAAGTTTTTTGATGCCCTGCTTCGGCAGGGCTTGTAAATCCAATGCAAGAAATCATCGCGCATACGCATAGTCAGTCATATTATAGAGACCAGACCTAACTATAACAGAACAGAATCAGTGTTCGTTGCTTGCTTGGCCACAAGCAAAAATTTAACGTTCAACTAATATCAACAGTACTCTGGTCGATGCGAGCATGTAATCTCAATTATATAATTTACACACTGACTGCAATTTCAATGGTTTATCACAAAAATCGTTTTAGTGACCAAACGACCGATTGCATTGCAATAGTCATCCAAAAATGTTAACTACGAGTAGCATAGCTTTGGTCGCTAGAACGCTTTTTTTGATAAAATAAAACATTGAATTTGCATACAGTGTGTAAATTAAATTAATTGAGATTGCATGCTCGCATCGACCAGAGTACTGTTGATATTCGTTGAACGTTCTAAGTGAAAGTTCAATTGTTGTTTGTTTGGTAAATAACAAAACTAAACGCATAACTTGAGACTGGTTGGACTGATATGGACTGGATTGTTTTCATAATAGGACCGATCAAACTTAATACGCAAAAAAATTAAAAGTAGCCCGGGCGGGCGTAACTGTGTCCTAGCTAGATCTTAGGGAAACAGAAGATGCCATTTTTTAACTGACTTCATAAAAGGAGGAGGTTATATTAATATGTACGATTGCATGTTTTTCTTCATGTTCTTGATACTTACATGATTATTTATTATTAAATAATATAATATTTTTGTTCGAATACTAATAATATACTATACTATAATAATATAATTTTTACTATACATTGAAACTGTTTATTATTATTATTATGACATCTTTGTGTACATGTATTTCATGCAATAAATGCAATTAATAATTACAATATTAAAGTTCATTTTATAGTACTTACTCATTTTGAGAGGCACAATCCATACAACTAAACGCGATCTATTTCACCTTTGATTTAATCGTGTTATAATGGAAGAATGTATGACATGTATATGCGTATGATCAGAATATCTTTTTGTCTTCCGATTCTCAGTATCTACCAAATTCGAGGGCTGATGATTTGAAATCAAATCATCTCTAGACTCTATTCAACATCAACGTCGCCAACGTTCATACCACGTTGAAAACACCGGTTCTCGTCCGATCACCGAAGTTAAGCAACGTCGGGCGTGGTCAGTACTTGGATGGGTGACCGCCTGGGAACACCACGTAATGTTGGCTTTTTGCTGCTCAATTTGCTATTTTTTCTTGCTTTTTCTCTCTTCTGGTTGTATAAAGCAATTCAATAGATGTCGCTAACTTCCCGCGCAACGGTTAATAATATATCTAAATAAATCGGGAAAAACTGAAAGAAAGTGTTGTATTGTATGGCACAGGGCGACATTTTAGGGTCAACTACTTTTAAATACAAGACGATAAACGTGTCACGGCGAGCAAGTCGCTCGCCTGATGTTAAGTGTCACACTCACCCATAACATGTCAGTGCACTCCAGCATTCTTATCCGCAACAATTCTAAACCCCCCATGGCAATGCACTGCCCTCGTCACCCTTAGAATGTCTAATCTCTTGCCCTATATTTTTCTGTAAGTAAATTAATATCTAGATTCGGGTTTCAGCAAATTTGCTTTACATAAATCCATATCGTGAAATAAATCGTTAAAATCGCCTTACAACGGTTTAAAATCATCGTCAGCTCTTCGTTTTTAACCTGACTTACCATGCTTACTGATTTTTCATTACGGCTAATCTGTTCGATAGTACGTCGAAACAAATAGTATATCAAGTCATATTAATCGTATTTATTCTACTTGTTGAAGTCGCCGCGTTTATCGCTTTCTGCATAGAAGGCAATTTTGTTCGTATTACGTTTGGTCGGTTTTTTGCCGTCATACCAACCAAATCGGCCGTTGTTCACTACGCTTTCAGCTTTAGATTTTTCTCAGTGCACATGTCCAGTTTTATTGAAAATAAACGCAATCATCCGCGTCGAGCACTTTTCACGCGCGCCACTTTGGTTGGTTTCTGCTTATCTCTATAGACCCATACGCTCGATTGCTGCTTCGTTTTGGAACCATAGCTGTAAATCCATGTTTCGTCACCTGTTACTATGTCCCACGCCAAATTTGAAGCACTTTCGTTGTATCTAGCAAGCATAGCATGGCACCAAGTGATGCGGTCCGTTTTTTGAGTATCGGTCAAATTGTGTGGGATCCATCGAGAACACAGCTTTCTCACACCCAAATGTTTGTGTAGGATTGACTGTATTTGACTCATGCCTATGTCCAAAGATGTCCGGATCTCATGGTAGGTCACATGCCTGTCTGTTTCAATCTTATGGCGCACAGCATCGATATTCATGTTATTCACAGCGGTGCACGGGCAACCTTCACGAATTTCATCATGGAGATTGACACAAACCAGGTATAAAAAATGGTCGTCTTGCATGTTGCTTCTTCGCCAAAAGCACATTGAAGCCGAACGAGGCTCTGCTGTGCTGTCAAATTACACTTAAAATCGTAAAAAGACTCAAATATATGGCACGCGTTGATGTCTTTTCTTTTACATATTGAGATATATTTTATGTTAATAAGTAGGTATGTTATATTACAAACACATACCTACTTATTATACAGTTTACTTATATTTGTTACAAACTTGAATCTCATCTCATTTATTAATAATCACAATAACTGCAACTAACACATTGTTGTATCATGGAGGATAGCTATATATTGTAAGTACAGCGAATCCTACCACAATGTCTACCGCTAAAAATGTTACAAATTACTATGTGTGTATGTAAATGTGTTGTACCTATCTAAACACATTACTATAGAACGAAAAAAAAGTTAATTATTACGATAAAACAAATTATTATATGTTGTTAAAATTAATTCATTGGTAAAATTTATTCAAATAAAGAAAATACTTTACTGTTATAAATTTACAATAGTACCTATGTAATGTAAAAAGTTTTCATAACTGTACAAGCAGCGCCATCTGTGCAAATGATAGGGAACTCAGTGAAATAGCCTGCAAATAAATAAGATGCTAACAGCCCGAGCAGTATTTGAGAATTTGCTTTCCGCGATAATTTTAGTTCACGCCATGACATGATGAGGTGGAGGACGAAAAAAATGAGGAACTAAATATTATATTGGGCAATTGAGATTAAGTTATTCCGTTATTCAATAACTTAGTTTTTTGTTTTTATACTGACGAGTACGGCAAGTCGCGCACCTGATGGTAAGCACTACGCTTGCACATAACAGTTGCAGTGCAACTCAGAACATGCATCATCTCAGAGCATTGCGCTGTGCTCGTCACCAAAAGACATTTCCGCTTGGGTTTTGAGTAATATTCGCCCAGTAGGTAATCTCACTTCTTGCAGTGCCCTTCACAACTGAACACAGTAAAAATACTTGCACACTATTGCTTCGTGGCAGAATTTCTTGTGTTACGGTGGTACCGACCAAGACGGTATATTGTACAAGAGGCCTAACTACCTAGTTGGGTTTCCTTGCCGCTTAGGATCGCATCCCTACGGTAGAGGGAATATTTTGTTAATTCCGTCCAATCACGGATAATAATGTAATAGTGTGTAGATGTGTTCATCTTTACTATGTAGTAACTGAAAGGATGAGTATACAATTGGGAGTGAAGATAGCTGTCTAAACCCAATGATTCCATTCCACGTGGACCATAAATAATTATTTATTTATTTATTTATTAATACGCCAACAGCACAGATACAATACAACGTTATAATATTAACGTTATAATTTATATTTGTCGTGAGCGAGGTCCCGGGTAGAAACTAAACATATATTAGAACAAAATAGAAATCATATACTTACCTACTTACTACCTACAGTTTATAGTAAGCGGTCATTTATTTTCTTCTAAAAGATATATACACTATACAGCCAGGAATTACTATATAAAAAATGTGTACTTATTTTGGAATATATGTAGAACAAAATTGACAAATAAAGAAGGCTGCGTACTACATGGTTTTGCGTTACTACATTTGCAAATTTAGTTCAAGAGTAAAACTCTAGATGGCGCTTGTATTCAAAACTTCAATCCTGAATCACGGTGACATGATTCTCCGTTGTTCGACTATGTTACAGTCCCACCATCTTATCTGTTCAGGTGCAAGCGTCGCTAGTGGATAATTTGGTATTGCAGCCTAAGAAATTCACCAAGAAAAAGGAGAATCAAAACATAGGGCAGTCTTTCAAGCTACTCTTTAATTTGCAAATTCTGCAATTATAATCCTACTAACATTATAAACGCGAAAGTTTGTTGTATACATATTATGTATATTTTAGTTCCAATTTTGCCCACCTGAACAGATAAGTTGGTGGCACTATATATCGTTTCGATACATTTCGTTACTCTGGTTTCCCTTCAACACGTATAAATCTTTCGCCTTTTACTAAAGATTTCCGTGGAGGGGAACACTCAAATGAGTCTAAAATAAGTTTTTTAATGCCCTGCTTCGGCAGGGTTTAGTAACTTAGTAAATCCAACAATTGACTCACAAGTCGCCCGGATTACCATTCCGTTCTCTACTTTAGTCTAAAATGCAAATGACGAAACAATGTCCAAATTGATAAATTATCTTCCAGGAACAGGGAACTGTTACATACAATATTTGACTTCACTGGGGACTGGGTTCGCGCCGTTCCCCCATATCATTATGTATTACCGTATAATACTCTGTCAAATTATGGCATACACTAACGAAATATTATTTCCTAGAAAAATATGTTCCTTATTGGATCTTCAGGCAAGAGCATTATTAAAACTGTACTTCATTAATAGCCTATTTGAGAGCCTCAAGTTTTGTTATTTATTTCAGTTAGATATAACATCATTGATTTTTTTTTTGGATTGGTTATAATTTTAATACAGTTTTACAGATATTTGAATAAATTTTTAGTAGACTTTTTTAAATTTTTGTTATTTTTTCTCTATTTCTTTGTATTTTAATCATTTTTTTTACAGATGAAGACTTGAGTAAAATTTGGTAGTAATTTTATGCATCATTTTTTTTACTTTTTTGGGTATTTTTTACAATTTTTGAATGTATTTTATATCATTTTAATAAATTTTTGAAGATATTTGAGTAATATTTGGTAGAATTTTACGTAATTTAGTAATTTTCGATATTTTTAAACATTTAGGTTTCTTTTACAATTTTAATGATTTTTTTAATATTATATTGTACATATAATTGAGTAAAAATTCCAAGTAAATATTTTTTGTTGTTGCCATATTTTCGATTCTATTATTAGTATTTTTAATTGAAATTCGTTTATTTTTTAATTATTTATTACGTATTTTATTACGTAAATTTTTCAGATATTTGAGTACAAACATTTATTTATTTCATATATTCCTAAGTTTATATAAAATGTTTGCCTAGTATTTTTAACATTTTTATTGAAATTTCGTTGTTTTTATTGAATCATTTTAGATTATTGAATTAAATTTCGATATCAACAGTAACTTTTTTAATTTTGTGATTTTTTGCTATATATTTTAGAGTTTTTTGTATTTTCTTTATTTTATTGAATTTTACAGATATTGTAGTAACATGTGGTAAAAATGTAACCTGTTTTAATATTTTTCTTACTTTTTAATATTTTTGGTTTCATTATACAATTTTAATGATTTTTATGTTATTTATGGATTATTCTAGATATTCTGATAAACTTCCGTTAAAAACTTCAATTTTTAAATGTATTTTTAAAATTTTTGTTACAATTTTTGCTATTTATTTTCGTTTTTTGTATTTGTTATCTTTTATTCAAAATTTTACAGGTATCAAATACCTGTAAAAAATTATGGAATTTTACCTAATTTAATAAAATTTAATTTTTTTGACATTTTGGTCACGCCGAACTTTTGTCTGTTCTAGAGTAACGTAAGCGCCTACGGATTACCAACAGCAAGCGCGCGACACGTCGACACTAATATGGACCGACAGAACATTTTGGAACCGCGGCCGCTGGGGAGTTGTGCCCGTGCACATAAACAACTGGCCGGAGTCAATGTCGACCATGTGAGGAAGAAACGGAACACTGAGGTTCATATTTTAAGGCAAGAAGACTGCCTTTTTGAAGCAAAAAGCTTAGTCCCTTCCGTAGGTTCTCAACATCGCTGGCTAAATCCATCGTTAAATACATTTGCCGTTCTCCTCTTGTATATTGAAAACCCCTACATTAGAGCTAGTAACCCACGATTCATAAAATACATATCGACAAAAGTAATGTAAACTGATATACAGGGTTATTGGTAATTAGACCGGATCCTTTTAAGGGGTGGTAGGGAATGCCATTTGCAACAATATGACTGTACATTGTGATATCCGGAAATGAATCATTTCTGTGATATTCTTTTTTTTTATTTTTTTTTTGGAAAATCCAGTTTTACTACTTTAAAATTCAATAAAAAAAAAGTAATCAACCGATTTCAATTCTGTTCGCAGTTTTAGAGAAACCTTGTTACAGCTCTTAATAATAAACAATAATATCGTACTAATGTAGATCCATCCAAAAACTAGAGGCTTTTTCATAATTTTTATTTGATAATTTTTGTAAGATGCTTTACAAAAACCTTTATTTTCTCTACAAAAACGATTGTAAATTAAGTCTGCATTTTATTTAAAAAACATCTACAAGTCTTTAGCTATCCAACGAGGTAAAAAAATTAGCACTTTATTGCACAATTGCAGAAATAATGCGATAACAAAGACTCAGGTAGAGACATTCCGAGAAAGGGTTTTAGACAACGGTATCCATGTTGAATGCGCCGTCTCCTTCTCGCTTATGTTTGTTGAACGAGCAATGAGAACCCAGTTTGCTCAAGCGCATCGTACTGTTCAGACGCTCTTTGGCAACCCTTTATTACGATTAAATTTCGACCTTGATAACGTTATTGGACTTGTGTAACTTCTTTTTCTGTGATTCGGCTAGTGAACTGGACTTTTTGATTGATTGCTTACCCGACGACTTGGCTTGTACTAAAGGATCTGATCATGACTGCGGAATCCCACGACCATCTACCTCGGCTTCGAGAGTTCACAAATGAAGAGTATGCGGACATACTGTTTTGCTATGGTTTTGCCAACGGCGTCGCTACACATGCTCGAACGGAGTATCAGTCTCGATTTCCACAGCGCCGTTTACCCCATGTGAGAGTATTTGACGGAGTGTACCGGCGATTACGAGAAACTGGTCAAGTTCAAAGACGACAAAGTGATGCTGGACGATCTCGTATTTATCATTCGGATGAAGAGGAACAGATAATTCGCATGTTTGAGCAAGATCCTACGACTTCAACAAACATCATTGCACGACGTCTTGGCATGTCGCAATGGAAAGTATGGAACACAGTGCACCGCTCAAGACTCTACCCGTATCATTTGACTCCGGTACAAGTTATCCAAGACGGAGATCCTGCACGTAGAGTCGAATTTTGCAGATTCATGTTGAACACCGATATGGAAGATGCCAATTTTTTATTAAAAATCTTATGGACCGACGAATCCAAATTTGATCAGGATGGAATATCAAATTATCATAATATTCATTATTGGGCCCCGAAAGATGACGGTAACCCAAACAAGAAAAGATTACAAGGATCACAAAGAAGGTTTTCCGTTAATGTGTGGATGGGCATTATTAAGAATGAATTGATCGGCCCTTTCTTTCTGCCCAACAACCTCAATGGTGAAGCGTATGAATTTTTTTTGAGAAACGAACTTTATGAGCTACTCAGTGAAGTACCCCTTGAAACCCGCAGAAACATGATTTACCAACATGATGGTTGCCCCGCACATTTTAGTTTGAGCGTCCGTGAGTGGCTCAATCGTCAGTATCCCAACAAGTGGATTGGCAGAGGAGGACCCATTCCGTGGCCGGCCAGAAGTCCCGACTTGACTCCCGTCGACTATTACGTATGGGGTCACATGAAAAGCTTGGTGTACGACGATACTCTTGGACCTGTGGCAACCATCGAAGAACTGAAACAGCGCATAATAAATGCAGCAGAAAAAATGAAAATTAATTTAAATACAAGTGTTGTTAAAAGCAATTTACGCAGACGTATGCGTCTCTGCATTCAAAATTCTGGCTCACATTTTGAGAACGAACTGTAAAAATAATAAATACAGACTAATTACATCTACTCTTTTATTTCTTTAAAAGAAATTAAGTTACCTTAAGAAAGTATTTCTTCCATAGCTACTTCTCATGGACTATTCTCATTCCTTTTTCGGCCTTTTGTAATCGCATTATTTCTGCAACTGTGTAATAAAGTGCTAATTTTTTTACCTCGTTGGATAGCTAAAGACTTGTAGATGTTTTTTAAATAAAATGCAGACTTAATTTACTATCGTTTTTGTAGAAAAAATAATGGTTTTTGTAAAGCATCTTACAAAAAATATCAAATAAAAATTATGAAAAAGCCTCTAGTTTTTGGATGGATCTAAATTAGTACGATATTATTGTTTATTATTAAGAGCTGTAACAAGGTTTCTCTAAAACTGCGAACAGAATTGAAATCGGTTGATTACTTTTTTTTTATTGAATTTTAAAGTAGTAAAACTGGATTTTCCAAAATAAAATAAAACAAAAGAATATCACAGAAATGATTCATTTCCGGATATCACAATGTACAGTCATATTGTTGCAAATGGCATTCCCTACCACCCCTTAAAAGGATCCGGTCTAATTACCAATAACCCTGTATATGACTGATAATGACATACCATTTATTTCGTATACCTATTTAAACCTATGATCGATATTCAAAACATTTTGTTAATGGAATTATACCGAAAATTCGGATGACAAATATTCCGATATAGATCGCTTTTCGCATCCCCTTGCAAAGTAGTTTTATTGAATAAAACGTTTACTCACAAGAAGCATCCGTATATACGGAAGACGTTGTTTGTTGGAGTTCTCGCCAACGTTCATACCACGTTGAAAACACCGGTTCTCGTCCGATCACCGAAGTTAAGCAACGTCGGGCGTGGTCAGTACTTGGATGGGTGACCGCCTGGGAACACCCCGTAATGTTGGCGTTTTGCTGCTCTTAAAAAATATTTTTTAAGAGCAAGGCGAATATAAAAAGAGTTTGGGTTTATTCGAAGCCATATCAGAGAGGAGCTTATATTTCATTATTTTGTCTGGTTATATATCCAATATGGATTGGCTAAATATTATACTATTTTGGTAATCGTATAAAGTACTGTGACGTCACAGCCTCGTCTCCAATCTCCGTGTACACGGTGGAAACAACCTCCTTCTTTGTCAAGACACAAATTAAATACGATAAAATACCTCTTTGCTTACCATTGATAGACCTATAACGCTGCATCAATGGTGCTTATATTAACTGACGCTTAACGCCATCTGTTGATTAGCTTGCTCGATGCCCTTTGCGCGACCGATGCGCGACGACGTGTTTACTTGTACAATACCATACTGCGTAGTCTGTCATTTTGGTTCTAATGAATGTTACAAGGGGGCGCACCACTGCGAAGCCCGATTCCTGCATCGCGGTGACGAGATTCTCCGACGGTCCGAGAGCAGCTTCGCGCGCTTATTTCAAATCATACTTACCTGGCGTAGGGGACACCGTGATCAAGAAGGCGGTTCCCCCAGAGCGAGGCCTTTCCATTGCACTGCGGATGGGTTGACCTCTGCGATTATCCCTAATGTGGATAACTCGGACGCGTTATTTTTGGTAGTGGGGACTGCGTTCGCGCCGTCCCCCATAATAATAGAATAACAAAAGTTATACTTTACTCTTTGTCGAACACACCATATAACCACACATTATCTAAGTTAAAGCGTAATAATATTTATGTTAGTCACCAACATAATATTATAGGTAGGAAAATAAAATAATACGTCCACTATACCGTGATAATTAAAACAAACGATTTATGAATGAAACTGACGTATATTTACGTCTCTGAGACGCATTAACAGATTAGGCAAAAGGATAATTTAATATAATAGTTTGGTTCGAATACTTCTATTATATCATAATAAATTTCATTTTATAGTACTCGTTTTGAGAGGCACAATCTATACAAATAAACGCGATATATCGACGGTCCCTACGTACATAAAGACATGTCAAAAACCGAGGTTTCATTCTATGTACAATTATAAATCCTTTTTTTCTATAATGTTTTATAAGCTTTAGGAACTTCATAATGGTATATAAACATATTTTCTTAGAAAAACAGACAGATGACTGTTTCTACGCCGATGTTAAAATAAAAGCATGTCAGACATGTCTGTGATACCCTTTTTGTACGCAGGAAAGAAGAAAACAGTGTCTAATATAGAATTTAATTAAAATTATTTATGAAAACGTAATTTTGAGTCATTGTTCTCAAAAGGATATGTTATAAACATTCTAAGATCCATGGATATAAAAAATACATAAATGAAGACATATCGCTTTATACGCGGTTTCTTACTTCTTACGCGGTACTTTCATTCGGGGTAGGATTATATTTCTTGGAATGTAAATAAAGCCATGTCTTTAAATAAAGATATCAGGATTATATTTTATTAAATAAAGAAGGTTTCTAATTAAAAAGTATTTATTGTAACAAACTTCTTAGCATCTAAACAATAAATACTTGGGTAGGAACTAAATATTAAAAATCTCAGATGTCTAAGATTAATAATTCACAATTTTTGTTTAAGCTTGTGCCTCAGCTTAATTTTCTAATAATAAAAAAATATATGTCTTATTACCCTTGGTCCTCGCATCACGCGTGAACGGATGGAACAAATTAATAACAATGATATATATAAATGATGGAACAAGTTAATTATTGTCAGGAGAAGGTTCTTATGAAAGAAAAATCAAGAAAAGACGGGAGGTTATGGCGAGGCCGAAAGCAGAGCCTACCAGTCGCTAGTATTTAATAATCATTAAAGGATCATTTAAGTATGTGCCTCATCAATCTACCAAATTGGTGAAATTTAATTATCATAGCTTTATTCAGACTGATTTGATTAATATTACAGTTTTCTTAATAGTTAAATAACTAAATACATTTCACAGAAAAATAGTATATACCTATAGATAAATTTAACAATCTTCAAAAAGCAGGACGTTCGCGCTCCTCAAAAGTTCCCCAGGGGTTGATGCCCCTGGCGTTTATGACCATGGCAAAGGGCTACTCGTATTGTCGGAGGTCACTCTTCACTACACCCTAAGAGGCAGGTGGAAGATTAACTGATGATGAACAATGTTCTTCGTCTTTACCCTGTTCCCTTACCATGTTTAGTTTTTATAGAAGTTATGATATTTAGTGCGAAAATCATTGTATCGCATAAACTAATCAAGTCATTATATATCACTTCAGCGATATGAATAGGATCATAGGACACCTTCTGTAGTATTAGTTCTGGCTCCTGTTTTTCCTCCCCCTCATCAATTCAAGTTATTGCCACTGTTTTGTTTTACTTCAATTCAATAATGTCTGGATAACTTCCATTGTTATAACTTCTTCTGAACCAGGGTGTAGGTACCAGTCACCTGATATGTAAATAAGTTTGTTCGCTGATCGCTTTATTAATGCGTGCTATCTGCCTCGTTTTGAGTATGGGCGTTTTTCCAATAATCGATGGCACACATCTGCCTTAAATTTATTTCTTACATACAATCTCCATCAAATCTTGTGCTTCAGAAACGCACAAAACAATAAATAATAAATAAATTTACCACAACTATCACACAACGCCATCTAGTCCCAAGCTAAGCAGAGCTTGTGTAATGGGTACTAGACAACTGATAAACATACTTATATATTTCTAAATACATACATATTATAGATAAATTAAACCCAGACACAGAACAAATGATCGTTATTACACAAACATTTGTCCTGGGTGGGAATCGAACCCACGACCTCCGGCATAGCAGTCAGGGTCACTAACCACTAGACCAACAGGCCTGTCAAATATTTCTGGAGTTTGCAATATTATGAATACTTATAACTTGAAAACACACCACTAAATCTTATCTGTATCCAAACAGTACCTAATTATTTCAAAGCCACAATCAAATAAAAAAAATTGAGATTTTAGACATGTCTTTATGTACGTAGGAACCGTCAATATAATTTACCTTTTATTTAATCAGGCAATCATTATAATGGAAGAATATTACTATGTATATGCATATGGTCAGAATATCTTCTTGTCTTCAGATTCTCAGTACCTACCTAATTCTAGGGTTGATGATTTTACATAATAATATAATCGGTAAGAGTTTAGACTCTATTCAATATGAACATCGCCAAAGTTCATACCACGTTGAATACACCGGTTCTCGTCCGATCACCGAAGTTATGCAACGTCGGGCGTGGTCAGTACTTGGATGGGTGACCGCCTGGGAACACCGCGAAATGTTGGCTTTTTGCTGCTCCTTTTGCTATTTTTTCTTGATATCATAAGAACTTCTGCTTATAATTTTATGACTAATTAAGAGTACGTTGATAACAATGTGTTGCAAACGATCAGTAAGAGGCTTATACTCGTAGACCAATAAAGTAACGAAATTTTTTTAAATATATTAAAAAGTCCTTAAAAAGTGGACCATAATAATCTCTTTAAATTACATTCTACTAATATCATAAATGCGAATGTATTATGTATGGATATGGATGTTTGTATTGTATGCATTTATGGATGTTTGTTACTCTTTTACGCCTAAACGGCTGGGCTAATTTTGATGAAATTTGGTACCGGGGTAGATTTTGCACTGGATTAACACATAGGATACATCTCAACATAATCATCATCATCCATCACCGCGCGGGTAAACTGGGCCAATATTGATGAAATTTGGTATGGAAGTATATGAGCCGTTGGACACATAGAATACTTTTCATCAACATCATCATCATCATACATCACCACGCGGGTGAAACCACGGGGCGCAACTCATAAAATCGGCAGTTAGTCATTAAAATCGGTAATTTTATATACACATAGAAATTACTCTCAAATCTTACTTGATATAAGCTGAACAAATACACCAATGAAAGAGGCTACGTACTACACGGGGCGGTGCTATGTTAGTACAAGAGTAAAACTCTAGATGGCGCCTGTATTCGAAACTTCAATCCTGAGTCGCGGTGACAAGATTCTCCGGTGTTCGAATAAATTGTTTCGTTTTGGTATCTTACGGTACTCTGGTTTCCCTTCAACACGTATAAATCTTTCGCCTTTTACTAAAGATTTCCGTGGAGCGGAACACTCAAATGAGTCTAAAGTCAGTTTTTGTTGCCCTGCTTCGGCAGGGCTTTACTTTAGTAACTAGGTATAGTATATCCAACAATTGACTGGCAAGTCGCCCGGATTTTCATTCCTTTCTCCAATCTCCACTCAAGTCTAGAATAGTCGTCTCGTCGGTCGAGAACGGAAATGACGAAACAATGGCTAAATTGGTAATTATCTTCCAGGAATAGGAACTGTTACATACAATATTTGACTTCATGGCTTGTTTCGGACGCGTTATTATTGGTAGTGGGACTGCGTTTGCACCATTCCCCCATATCATTATGGTACTCGTATTACTGTATAATACTCTGTTAAAATATTCCATACACTAACATCATATATTCTGGAAAAATATGTTCCTTATCGGACCATCGGGAAAGAGCATTATTAAAACTGTACTTCATTTTGAGAGGCTCAATTTTAGCTATTTATTTACGTTTTTTTTATTTGTTATCATTTTTATTAATTTTAACAAATATTAAATAATTTTTGGTAGACTTTAATTATTTTTTTATAAAAATATTTAAATTACAGATATTTGAGTAAAATTACCCTTATTTAATAATGTTTCAATTTTATTTACATTTGTGGTTTGTTTTTACAATTTTATTATTATAATACAATAAAGATGAAATTTCGAATGTATTTTTATAATTTTAAATAATTTTGAAGATATTTATGTAGTATTTAGTAATATTTAACCTAATTTAAAATAATTTCCATACTTTGATATATTTTGGTTTCATATAACAATTTTAATGATTTTTTAATATATATTGTATGTTTAAGTGAAATTTCGAATTAATATTTTATGTTGTTTCCATATTTTCGATTCAATTTATTTTTAATTAAAATTCAAAGTATTTTAAATTAAAATTTGTTTTTTTTTATTTATGGCCCTTTTCAGATTTTTGAGTGCAAACATTTATTTATATATTTTCATATTTGCCGAAGTTTATATGAAATATTTAGTATTATTTACATTTTATTGAATTTTAGTTTTTTTTATTGAATATTTTTAGATAATTGAATTAAATTTGTTAAAAAACCTTAGTAACTTAATAATAATAATAATAAAATGTCACCATCGCCGCCACCGGCACCTGCACGACGAGGGCGACCACCGCTGCCGGCACGCTTGGAGCCTGCGGGACAATCTGTTCTGCGCCCGGCCCCCGCTACCGGTGGTGTAGTGCGCCGCATGCGATGGACTCCATCAATAAACGAGTATTGCATGCGTGCTTACTATGGGGCTACAAATGGAGGAAGCAACCTGACTGCGTATCGTGATCGAATGCTGTCTCTGTTTCAGACCCTTGAACCAACTTTGACCGTATCTGCACAACGACTATCGGATCAGGTGCGAGCTATTCACCGGTGCAAACTGTTGGACCAGCCTGCACTTGATCGGCTACGCCTGGAGGTGCTACCTATTCAGGCGTGTTCATCCTCGACACGGGACCCGTCTGACACGGTGTCGATATCGGTTCCGGTATTGACGAGTATACGGACGGATACTGCAGTCGACGAAGAAGATTGCCTGAATATGAGCGTAAGTACCCAGGTGAATGAGCAACTGAGGAGGGCTTTGGATGACGCGATTTTTACATATAGATTCACACTTGACTCTAGGCCACGCCTGCCTCTTCTACCCACGAATAGACATAACCTAGCGCTAATGGGAGCCTTGAACGCTTTGCTAGTTCCGTATATACGGGATAGCAAAGATTTAACTGATACTCACTCGATCCTCTATTGTGGGGCAATCGCGGTATGTCGCGTTGCTCGTGTTAAGTTCCCGGACACTGACCGAGCACCGCGAAGTGCTTCGGGTGTGCCCGAGTGGCAAACGCGGATCGAGAGACGTATCAGTACGTACAGGACTCTCATTGCAAAGCTAATCTGCTTCAGCAGG
Organism: Selenia dentaria; assembly: GCA_917880725.1. Classification (NCBI taxonomy): domain Eukaryota; kingdom Metazoa; phylum Arthropoda; class Insecta; order Lepidoptera; family Geometridae; genus Selenia; species Selenia dentaria. The sequence continues at coordinate 5,360,263 of OU862882.1, read as the reverse complement.
GGCAACAAACGCCCTCGAGTTATACGCTTCGTGAACCAAGCTTTTGCTGGGACTGGCATCAGACCCCAGGAGTATATGACTTGTGTCACGGAGCGTATAGACTTTTTTTATAAAATATTTGTGCCACTCCTCCGTGGTGACGTCAGTCACGTGTTTTTCATACTCTTCGACAGCCTCTTCTGGTGATGAAAACCGTTGATCGCGTAATTGGTTCTTGATTTTTGGGAACAGAAAAAGGTCACACGGTGCTAGGTCAGGACTGTATGCTAGATGACTCATAAGTTGTACGTTTTTCGCCTTCAAAAGCTCATTTGTCTGTCTGGCCGCTTGGGAACTTGCATTGTCGTGGTGCAAGATGATAAGGCGTTTACCGTTATTTTCACGGTGTTTGCCAATAATTTCAGGTAAACAAATGATCGTGTACCAGTCACTATTTACGGTACGGCAATTTTCTAAAGCAACAGTAGCCACGTGTCCAGTTTTATTGAAAAAAATTTTCGGGTAGTGCCCCCCGCAAACCCCACCCGCCGGAGACCATTAGTTTTCGAGTTATGTTTGTTTAAGTATTTTGAGGTTAAGTACTGCATTTCGATCTACTACCACCCCCGCGTCGGCTCTGCAATCCGACAAGACTGCTTGAAATCGGGGTGCTATGAGTCGGTTCTGTCACTGACTTCGACCTATTCTAACTAACTATAACTAACCTATAGGTATGTCACAGACAAGTGACTTTGCCAATTCATTAGATAGCTACTGATATACTATTGTGCACAAATTTGGAACAAAAGTAGTTTGATGAAGCCTGGTGGAAAACCTGGTGGGTCACAGTTCAAACCTAACCTAACCTATAGGTTTGTCACAGACAAGTGACATTGCCAATTCATTAGGTACTAATATACTATTGTGCACACATTCCTACTAGTATGGGTCTGATAATTAAAATTGAAAACCAATTTGTTATTTTTAGAACTTATATTTTATAGACATAATTTATAGCATTTATAGTTTCGATGAATGGGTCTTTTTTATTTTTAGTCACATTTCTTCTCCATAAATACTCTATGATGGAGTTAGTGAAATTTTCAGTATTATTATAATTGTCTTTTTTTAAAATAACGCTTCACTGCTCTCCATTGGGACTCGATGCGTTGAGTATGAGTCCCATCACTACTTACAAAAGGATTGTCCGGGTCAGAGTGATTCACCTTTTTATGGATGTAACCATTTTCTGCCAGACAATCATATGCTCTCCAGCAATCAGTGTGGATGGTGGTGCCTTCTTCCACATGTTTTTTAATTAAAATCGTAGCAAAGTCGTTGAGATATCAAAAGAAAGCGCAGAAAAACAGGAGAAAACATTCACGTACACTCGGAAGTAACGGAATGACGCGAGTATTCCGACAGTGACATTACGCTATCTTCGATGTTTGCGTTCCGTTTCAAGAACTTACATACAACGTACATGTCAAAAAAGGCTAAAAGTTACCTAGAAACGTTTCGTTTTACGCATTAATGTCATTTATGTCACCTGTCACTATCAAAATTACGGTGTTTTATTGAAACTTTAAAAAACTATTTAGACTATTTTGGCGTGTCTCCGGCAGCTAAAATGTTGTAAATACGCTTTATACAAACCCCTTCAACCCACCCACAGTTTTTGTTTCACCAAATTCAGGGGTCACGATTCTAAAGCCAACCCCAAAAACATACCTACTTATTATACAGTTTACTTATATTTGTTACAAACTTGAATCTCATCTCATTTATTAATAATCACAATAACTGCAACTAACACATTGTTGTATCATGGAGGATAGCTATATATTGTAAGTACAGCGAATCCTACCACAATGTCTACCGCTAAAAATGTTACAAATTACTATGTGTGTATGTAAATGTGTTGTACCTATCTAAACACATTACTATAGAACGAAAAAAAAGTTAATTATTACGATAAAACAAATTATTATATGTTGTTAAAATTAATTCATTGGTAAAATTTATTCAAATAAAGAAAATACTTTACTGTTATAAATTTACAATAGTACCTATGTAATGTAAAAAGTTTTCATAACTGTACAAGCAGCGCCATCTGTGCAAATGATAGGGAACTCAGTGAAATAGCCTGCAAATAAATAAGATGCTAACAGCCCGAGCAGTATTTGAGAATTTGCTTTCCGCGATAATTTTAGTTCACGCCATGACATGATGAGGTGGAGGACGAAAAAAATGAGGAACTAAATATTATATTGGGCAATTGAGATTAAGTTATTCCGTTATTCAATAACTTAGTTTTTTGTTTTTATACTGACGAGTACGGCAAGTCGCGCACCTGATGGTAAGCACTACGCTTGCACATAACAGTTGCAGTGCAACTCAGAACATGCATCATCTCAGAGCATTGCGCTGTGCTCGTCACCAAAAGACATTTCCGCTTGGGTTTTGAGTAATATTCGCCCAGTAGGTAATCTCACTTCTTGCAGTGCCCTTCACAACTGAACACAGTAAAAATACTTGCACACTATTGCTTCGTGGCAGAATTTCTTGTGTTACGGTGGTACCGACCAAGACGGTATATTGTACAAGAGGCCTAACTACCTAGTTGGGTTTCCTTGCCGCTTAGGATCGCATCCCTACGGTAGAGGGAATATTTTGTTAATTCCGTCCAATCACGGATAATAATGTAATAGTGTGTAGATGTGTTCATCTTTACTATGTAGTAACTGAAAGGATGAGTATACAATTGGGAGTGAAGATAGCTGTCTAAACCCAATGATTCCATTCCACGTGGACCATAAATAATTATTTATTTATTTATTTATTAATACGCCAACAGCACAGATACAATACAACGTTATAATATTAACGTTATAATTTATATTTGTCGTGAGCGAGGTCCCGGGTAGAAACTAAACATATATTAGAACAAAATAGAAATCATATACTTACCTACTTACTACCTACAGTTTATAGTAAGCGGTCATTTATTTTCTTCTAAAAGATATATACACTATACAGCCAGGAATTACTATATAAAAAATGTGTACTTATTTTGGAATATATGTAGAACAAAATTGACAAATAAAGAAGGCTGCGTACTACATGGTTTTGCGTTACTACATTTGCAAATTTAGTTCAAGAGTAAAACTCTAGATGGCGCTTGTATTCAAAACTTCAACCCTGAATCACGGTGACATGATTCTCCGTTGTTCGACTATGTTATATCGTTTCGATACATTTCGTTACCCCCCATTCCGAAACCGAGCACCTGGCCAGTGTCATAACTGCCAATTGTACGGGCATGCCGCCCGATTCTGTTTCGCCCGCCCGAGGTGCGTCAAGTGCCTAGGGGATCACGGGACAGCCCAGTGTTCTCGCACAAGGGACTCGGCAGACCCACCTAGTTGTGTCCTCTGCGGCACACAGGGACATACCGCCAACTACCGCGGTTGCCCTAAGGCACCCCGCGTATCAAGTGGGCCGGCCAGGAGGCCTATTCCCCCTCCTCGCCCGGTCACTACCCGCTCACAAGGGAACGGCCCTAAGCCTAACCTTACCCCCGCACCGCAGGCAACACCTGTTGTACCCGCGCCCGCGCCCGCGCGCAACGCTTGGTCCAAGCCCTTGAGCATGGTACAAGCAAGCGCCCCCCTCACCCCCGCCCGCCCGCAGGCCTCTGTCAGCGCGCCGGCTCCTAAGCCCAAACCACCGCTCGCTAGGCCTCCAATGGCTGGGCTCATGGACGCCCCAGGTCAATCTGACCTGGCAGCCGACATAGCCCTTGTCATGGACTACGCGATGGTCATAGACGTGGACGAAGTACGTGCATTCGCGCACAAACTTCGTACTGCCACAAACGACCAAGACCGCTTGCGAGCCACGCTCACACACGCGGGTCTAATCAGCGCAGTGAGGCGCTACGCCCTCCCCAGCGTTTCTTAGGTATCATCCAATATGGATAGTACACCGAAACGAATTAAACCCCACTCAGTCACCGTAGCGACTTTCAACGCTGACGGCCTCTCTAGTCAAAAGGACGAAGTTCACGAATTTTGTAAGACCCATCAGGTCGATATTCTATGCGTGCAGGAGACCTTTCTGAAACCAGGTACAGCGAACCCTAGGTTTGCAAATTACCGTTTGGTTCGTAATGATAGAGTGGCCACCCCAAAAGGTGGCACTCTCATCTATTACAAAAGAGCTCTGCACTGTATCCCAATTGTTACTCCACCACTTAGAATACTAGAAGCCTCTGTTTGCTTTCTAGCGATGTCAGGTCATCAACCAGTCATCATAGCCTCATGTTACCTCCCCTCTGGTAAAGAACTATTACAGACAGACTTGGAAGCCCTCTTCTCTCTAGGAAGCTCCGTCCTTCTGATCGGTGACTTCAACAGTAAACATGTCATATGGAACTGTACTAGTAACAATAGCAATGGTAAAATCCTTGAAGGCTTGGTCAGCCACTTAAACTTTGATATTCTCTCCCCTCTGGAGCCCACAAGATATCCCTATGTTGACAACCAACGACCAGACATACTTGACATAGCACTTCTCAAGAACGTCACCCTCCGGTTGCGCTCTATAGAAGTGTTACACGAACTGACTTCAGACCACCGCCCTGTATTGTTGAAATTAGGCCCCGACCCGACGGACATAACCCCTATCACTAGAACGGTAGTGAACTGGAAGCAACTGGGGGAATCCCTCCAAGCTATCAGTTCACCCGCTCTCGATAGAATCCCCGATGACATACAGACAGTAGAAGACGTGTCAATTGCGATCGAGGCTCTCAGTGACCACCTCCGCACCGCAGTAGGTGAATCCTCAAAGCAGGTCCAAGTGGCGGATGGTCGCCGCTTCGAACTGCCCGAGGGTGCGAGGAGATTACTGACAGCTAAGAACGCCGCCACTAGGGCGTATGACTCGATGCCAACCCCAGAGAACAAAGCCACCATGCGCTATTTACAGCGTGCTGTAAGGAAACGCATGAGTGAGCTGCGTGATCAAAGGTGGGACGACAAACTGTCAGAGATTGAGCCAACTCACCAGGCATACTGGCAGTTGGCTCGAACTCTGAAATCTGACGGACAACAGACAATGCCCCCACTCATTAGGCCACCTCCCCTCTCCATAGCGTTCCTTGACGAAGACAAAGCCGAGTGTTTAGCTGATAGCCTTGAGGCTCAGTGTACTCTAAATGTAGATCACGTCGACCAGAAACACCTCGATTCGGTGGAATCTGAAGTCGAACGTAAAAGCTCTATGTCCATCTCTGACCTCCCACTCCTCCCACCGGTAAAATCATCCGAGGTTGTGTCTCTGATCAAGAGCCTCAAGACCCGTAAATCCCCTGGTGCTGATGGTATCAGCAACAAGGTGATTAAACACTTCTCAGTCCCACTAGTCCATCTCTTAGTTAGCATCTTCAATGCGGCTATGAGCAACTGCTCCTTCCCAGACACTTGGAAGCATGCCATTGTCATTGGTATTCACAAACCAGGCAAACCGGCAGCCGAGCCCTCCAGCTACCGTCCCATAAGTCTCCTCAGCTCTCTGGGGAAGATTTACGAGCGGCTCATTGTGAACCGACTCTGGTCCCACGTTAGGTCCAATAACCTCCTTCCCGATGAGCAATTTGGTTTTAGAGCCAAACACTCCTGCGTCCAACAAGTGCACCGCGTAACGGAGCACATCCTAGGCGGTTTAAATAAGAAACCAAAGCCCCAAGGGACCATAGCTGTCTTCCTCGACGTAGCGAAAGCGTTCGACAAAGTCTGGCACAACGGCTTGATATTCAAGCTGTACCAACTGGGTGTGCCAGACCGTCTTGTACTCATCTTACAAGACTTTCTCAGGGATCGAACGTTTAGCTATCGCACCGAGGGAACGCTCTCCTCCCCGCATCCCATTCACGCAGGTGTCCCTCAGGGCTCTGTACTCTCACCCATTCTCTTCTCGCTGTACACCAGCGACATCCCACGATCTGAACCTAATGTTCAGATCGCTCAGTTTGCGGATGATACTGCAATCTACTCTACTGGCTGGTTCAAGGTCAGGCAGAGATGCGCCATCCAACGAGCCATCACCGTAATCGGTGCATGGTTTCGTAAATGGCGGATTGCAGTAAATCCTAGCAAAAGTGCAGCAGTGTACTTCACTGAGACCCGGCGAAATCTCATGCCGTCACCCATAGTCCTATTCGGCGAACCCATCCCTTGGGCTAAATCTGCCAAATACCTGGGCGTCACCCTTGATTGCCAACTCACTTTCGCGAAACACATCCAGATTGTTCGCAATAGGGCGGCCTTCATTATGGGTCGTCTTAATCCCCTCATAGGCAAAAACAGTAAAATGTCTCTTAGAAATAAGACGACTCTTTACAAACTTTGCATCCGCCCAATCATGACTTACGCATCTGTAGCGTTCGCCCATGCTCAGAAACACGACCTCCACAAACTCCAAGTGATTCAGAATCGCTTTATGCGCAGGGCAGTGGGCGCTCCGTGGTACTTGCGGAACGCCGAACTGCACTGCGATTTCACCCTCCCCTCTATTACGCAGTATATGAAAGACTGCTCCCGCCGCCACTTCGACAAAGCTCCCCACCACTCGAATCCCCTCGTGGTCGAAGCGGCGAACTACTCCACTGACATAACCGATCCCCACTTCCTTCCCCCCCGTCGCCGTCCAAGGCATATTTTGGGTAACCCGGACGACCCCATCGCAGCCGTTACTTCGGCAGCTTTAGCGTCGTCCCAAGGGAACCCCGGTAATGGTTGTAGACCCGACCAGGGCTGTGATCCCGATCGCATTGTAGGCTCCGGCCGAGATCTTCTTCGCAGCCCCAGTCGCAGTCGAGGTAATTCACACACACACGATTGTAGTCCCAGCCACGGTGCGGGTGGGAGTATACACCGCGGCCCCGGTCGCGATGTATCCTCCGGCCCAGCAAATGGCTGCGGACGAGGTAACACTGGTTTTCTAAGTAGTCCCAGCCACCATGGCTGTGGGCGAGGTATTACACTTTCTTATTGTAGCCCCACCCAAAGTACAGTCATGAGTGCACAACGCGACGATCCTGGTCGCGGTGTGGACCCATGTCGCGGAAATGGGAGGAGGCGAGGTACACAAGGTTATGATTTAGTGGTAAACACAGTCAAACACCGAGCTCGCCGGCGAGCTCGAGGCAAAAGTTATGTCTTGGTTAGATTCTCTCCAAATAGTCGTAGAGTTAAAATTCATAGGGCCCACTTTCAACGGTACACTTATGTACCGGGGCGATTCTCTCCTACTCCCCTCTCTCCTGGCGACGGCCCAAGCCGAGGTCCGTACCCTAGTGGTGCCCTTGAGCAAGTCGCCTACTCCTCTCCTTGCGGCGAAGCGTCTTCAACGCTCGCCTTAGGCGGTGCGCCCTCTGCGCCCGCATCTGGCTGAGTGCCATCTGCGCTCGCCAACCGTCCGGTGACGCTGTAAATGCCGGTAGAGGCAAACAGCATTAGTCCGTTCTAAAAAAAAAAAAAAAAAAAAAAAAAAAAACATTTCGTTACTCTGGTTTCCCTTCAACACGTATAAATCTTTCGCCTTTTACTAAAGATTTCCGTGGAGGGGAACACTCAAATGAGTCTAAAATAAGTTTTTTAATGCCCTGCTTCGGCAGGGTTTAGTAACTTAGTAAATCCAACAATTGACTCACAAGTCGCCCGGATTACCATTCCGTTCTCTACTTTAGTCTAAAATGCAAATGACGAAACAATGTCCAAATTGATAAATTATCTTCCAGGAACAGGGAACTGTTAGTGTTACATACAATATTTGACTTCACTGGGGACTGGGTTCGCGCCGTTCCCCCATATCATTATGTATTACCGTATAATACTCTGTCAAATTATGGCATACACTAACGAAATATTATTTCCTAGAAAAATATGTTCCTTATTGGATCTTCAGGCAAGAGCATTATTAAAACTGTACTTCATTAATAGCCTATTTGAGAGCCTCAAGTTTTGTTATTTATTTCAGTTAGATATAACATCATTGATTTTTTTTTGGATTGGTTATAATTTTAATACAGTTTTACAGATATTTGAATAAATTTTTAGTAGACTTTTTTAAATTTTTTAATTTTTTTCTCTATTTCTTTGTATTTTAATCATTTTTTTACAGATGAAGACTTTAGTAAAATTTGGTAGTAATTTTATGCATCATTTTTTTTACTTTTTTGGGTATTTTTTACAATTTTTCGAATGTATTTTATATCATTTTAATAAATTTTTGAAGATATTTGAGTAATATTTGGTAGAATTTTACGTAATTTAGTAATTTTCGATATTTTTAAACATTTAGGTTTCTTTTACAATTTTAATGATTTTTTTAATATTATATTGTACATATAATTGAGTAAAAATTCCAAGTAAATATTTTTTGTTGTTGCCATATTTTCGATTCTATTATTAGTATTTTTAATTGAAATTCGTTTATTTTTTAATTATTTATTACGTATTTTATTACGTAAATTTTTCAGATATTTGAGTACAAACATTTATTTATTTCATATATTCCTAAGTTTATATAAAATGTTTGCCTAGTATTTTTAACATTTTTATTGAAATTTCGTTGTTTTTATTGAATCATTTTAGATTATTGAATTAAATTTCGATATCAACAGTAACTTTTTTAATTTTGTGATTTTTTGCTATATATTTTAGAGTTTTTTGTATTTTCTTTATTTTATTGAATTTTACAGATATTGTAGTAACATGTGGTAAAAATGTAACCTGTTTTAATATTTTTCTTACTTTTTAATATTTTTGGTTTCATTATACAATTTTAATGATTTTTATGTTATTTATGGATTACTCTAGATATTCTGATAAACTTCCGTTAAAAACTTCAATTTTTAAATGTATTTTTAAAATTTTTGTTACAATTTTTGCTATTTATTTTCGTTTTTTGTATTTGTTATCTTTTATTCAAAATTTTACAGGTATCAAATACCTGTAAAAAATTATGGAATTTTACCTAATTTAATAAAATTTAATTTTTTTGACATTTTGGTCACGCCGAACTTTTGTCTGTTCTAGAGTAACGTAAGCGCCTACGGATTACCAACAGCAAGCGCGCGACACGTCGACACTAATATGGACCGACAGAACATTTTGGAACCGCGGCCGCTGGGGAGTTGTGCCCGTGCACATAAACAACTGGCCGGAGTCAATGTCGACCATGTGAGGAAGAAACGGAACACTGAGGTTCATATTTTAAGGCAAGAAGACTGCCTTTTTGAAGCAAAAAGCTTAGTCCCTTCCGTAGGTTCTCAACATCGCTGGCTAAATCCATCGTTAAATACATTTGCCGTTCTCCTCTTGTATATTGAAAACCCCTACATTAGAGCTAGTAACCCACGATTCATAAAATACATATCGACAAAAGTAATGTAAACTGATATATATGACTGATAATGACATACCATTTATTTCGTATACCTATTTAAACCTATGATCCCCCGCACGCAGCGGTCAAGGTCGGCTGTGTTTACGTTGTGTTCTCGCGCGTTGTGATTGAAAAGAAATGGCGAATACAATAAAATGTGTCGCTTGTAATATTGTCATCGATGAACTACTTGCGTATGTTCATAATAAATTATCCGTTGTAGACGAGGAATCGTTAAAACGAATATGTGTGTCTGCGTTTACTAGCAGTGAAATCAGTAAATCAAAGTCTTTATTGTTTGAATCGCTACCCACGGATCAGCGCAAAATTATAAGAAAAAGGAAGGGAAAAGAAGAAAGAGACCTAGATGACATCATTTGTGTGCTTAAAAGTGTAGATCCAGATAAAATTCCAATTTTTGTGGCGAGGGAACTGGAAAAACTACCTCCTATTTTATTTGACCATCTTGACTGCACGAAATTGTTAAAAGATTTGACGCGACTAAAGGCGGAGATTGAAGAGGTCAAAAACTCCTACGCCACTGTAAGGCAAGTTGAAGAACTGCGATCTTATGTGCATAATATGAAGTATGCATCGCTACCTCCGTCATTAACTCCTGCTGCATGTATAAATATGAGACGCGGTGGTGCTTGGAATATCGATAGTGGCCCAATCGGTTTAACTTTGAGCCATAATGACTCATCGGACGGGTATGACTTGCAAAAGTCGTCTAATAATGTGCAAAACAGCAGTGAAACCGATGTTGGTGTGATGAATCGTAACAATGACGTCATCACTCCGTTATCTCGAGCGGTGTGTAATAAATATTCATCGAGTATAGGGGTGCCTGCGTCGTCAATGCTGGCGCCGGGCTCGGCGGAGCGGCCGGAGGTGCCTGTGCCAGCCACGACGGACGGGGAGACGATCAGCTGTGAGCACAACGAGGAGGTGCAAGTTGCTCCGCGATCTACTGATGGCCCAAGTACGTGCACACAAATATCATTTGTACCTGCACCCGCACCCGTACCTAACCAAGTGCATGAAGACCAGGCGACGTCGAATATTCAATCCTGTCACGAAAACAAAGTGAATAATGACTGGCAAACAGTGAATAAGCGGAAGAAACCACTGAGATATAGATATTTGGGAGAAAGAGGTAAAGCAGAAGCGTCTGTTTCATCTTTCAAGGCTGCCGATAAGAAAATGCCTATTTTTATTACCAATGTGCACCTTGATACCGTGGAGTCTGACATCGTCGACTATATAAGGGTGAAAACACACGAAAGAGTGACATTGGAGAAAATAAATATGAAGAAAGTCATAAACCACAAAGCCTACAAATTCCTGGTGCCGGAGTCGAAAGTTGCTATATTTTTAGACGAGAAAATATGGCCGGAGGGGATAATATTTAGGCGATTTGTGCATTATAAAAATAAAAATAAAGGAGCTGGCGCAGTGACGTCAGCAAGCGGCCGTTTGCTTTCCAGTTATGGGTAGTACGACCTACAAGTTTGCTACCTATAATTGTAAAAACGTCAAAAGGGCGGTCGGCGATGTCCGTCGACTATGTGACGAGTGCGTGGTGATAGCACTACAGGAGACGTGGCTGCTCCCTGATGATCTGGGTTTTCTGAGCGGTATAGACAGCAGGTTCAGCAGCACCGGGACGTCGGCTGTTGACACGGCGGTAGGATTGTTACGCGGGAGAGCTCATGGTGGTACAGCTCTGCTGTGGGACGCCAGTGTGTTTCCCAGTGTCACTGTGATTAATTGTGATAATCCGCGAGTGTGTGCTATTCGTGTCGTTACGCCTGAGCGGCCTTTTATTGTGGTGTGTGTGTACATGCCAGTTAATAAATCGGCCAACCTGCCGGTTTTCACGGACTGCATAGTAAGTGCTATCAGTAATGAATATAGTAACGAACCTATTTATGTATTAGGAGATTTTAATGCTCACCCTAATGAATTATTTTTTAATGAATTGAATAGTATATGTAATGAGTTTGACTGGGTACCTGTTGATATAAAACTATTGGGTATTACCTCTGATACTTTTACGTACATAGATGCAGCGAGCGGGTCTAAGCGTTGGTTGGATCATTGTGTGTTGTCGCAATCGGCTGATGCTTCTGTGTGCAGTGTGTATGTCAAGTATGACATAATATGGTCGGATCATTTTCCTGTTATATGTGAGTGTAATTTGGGATGTCTGACTCCTGTGAAAATTATTCCTGTTGATACTATTAATATAGTGGGTTGGGGAGAACGGACATCAGACCAGATTGCATCATATAGAAATGAATGTCATAAACGACTCCGCTTAATAGATTTTCCGGCTGAATTTGTAAAGTGTGCTGATCATTACTGCAATGACCCGAATCACTTAGTTATCATTGATAAAATGTACTCTGACATCGTGTGCGCCCTATCACTAGCCGCCGCAGAGGGGCGGGGGAGCGAGCGTAAGCAGAGTAAGCGTCGCCGGTCTAAACATCTTGTTGGCTGGAATAAACACGTCAGGGACAGTCACGGTAAGGCTAGGGCGAGTCTTCAAGAGTGGTTATTGTGTGGGCGTCCTACGAATGGAGTTGTCTACAATAAGATGAGTGAGTGTAAGAAAATATTTAAATCACGTCTGAAGTGGTGTCAAAACCACCAAGACCAAATAAAAATGGACATACTTGCCTCTAAACATAATAAGAAGGACTTCAAAGCTTTTTGGAAAAATACTAATCATCTGAAGAGTCGACCTAGTCTTCCGGTGACTGTGGATGGCACAAATGACCTTAAGGGTATTGCTAATAAATTTAAAACAAATTTCGTTGTTGAATCGCCTTTGGGACCGTCACTGTCACAAGCCACAGGGGGGGGTGAGTGGGGAATGTGTAAATACCCGAATAAGAGCCAGAGATGTACTGAAGGCAATCACATCTATCTCAAAAGGTAAATCACCCGGCCATGATGGGTTGAGTGTTGAACACATACAGTATGCCGGGCCTCATATATCTAGGGTGTTATCCATGCTGTATAATTTCTGCATATCTCACTCCTACCTGCCGGCTGATATGATGAATACTGTTGTGGTGCCAGTGGTGAAAAATAAGACGGGGGATTTATCAGACATAGCTAACTATAGGCCTATTTCCCTGGCTACTATTATTGCAAAAGTGTTTGACGGCATTCTCAACACACATATAAATCAATACCTACAGCTAAAAGACAGTCAGTTTGGTTTTCGAAAGGGGCTGTCCACCGAATCAGCTATATTGTGCTTGAAGGGTGCTGTCAAGTACTATACTGCAAGAAAAACATCTGTTTACGCTTGTTTCCTTGACCTTTCGAGGGCATTTGACCTTGTGTCGTATGACATTCTATGGAGGAAGATGCAGGAATCTCATATACCGGATGAACTAGTGAATATTTTCAAATATTGGTATGGGAATCAAACAAATTGTGTGAAGTGGGCGGGCACTATGTCAGACCCGTACAGGCTGAAATGTGGAGTGAGACAGGGGGGGTTGAGCTCTCCCTCCATTTTCAACCTGTATATTAACGGACTCATCGAGGCGCTCAGTGAGCAACATGTCGGTTGTCACATAGATGGCGTGTGTTTTAATAACATTAGTTACGCGGACGACATGGTGCTGCTGAGCGCTTCAGTCTGTGGGCTCAGAAAGCTTCTGAGAATATGTGAGGGGTACGCAGCTGATCATGGGCTGATTTATAATTGTAAAAAGAGCCAGTGTATGGTTTTTCAGGGTGGTCCTAGAAAGGTGACAGGGATGCCACCTCTTTTACTCAATGGATTACAGTTAGAGCGAGTAGATGAGTTTAAGTACTTAGGCCATCTTGTCACCCCCACCCTGAAAGACGACGCTGACATTGAACGGGAGCGGAGGGCGCTGTCGGTAAGAGCTAACATGGTGGTCCGGAGGTTTGCACGGTGTTCGGAGGAGGTGAAAATAACACTCTTTAGAGCTTATTGCACTTCCTTCTATGCTTGCAGCCTGTGGGCTGACTATACGCAAAAATCGTACAGCGTCCTGCGCGTCCAGTTTAATAACGCGTTCAGGATGTTGGTGGGGCTCCCCCGCTATTGTAGTGCGTCGACAATGTTCGCGTGCGCACGTGTGGATTGCTTCTACACCACAATGCGTAAGCGAGCGACGTCACTGGTGCGGCGCGTGCGGGGGAGCCACAACAGCATGCTGGCCGCGATAGCAGGTAGGCTAGATTGCCCTTACATAAATCATTGTTGCAGCCTACACGTTGCAGACTGCACACAGTAAGACCTAGTTAATTAATGTAAGGGTAGGTACTGATATGCATGACTATTACTTTGACATAATTAATTTATTGTATAATGTTGACATTTCTAGTTTGATTATTTTAAATTTCAATTCGTAATAATTATTATTAATGTAATGTGACTAGCTACTATTATTATTATTTTCCATTGATATTGTTCTTGTATGAGTCTATGTTACTTGAAATAAAATGATTATTACTATGATCGATATTCAAAACATTTTGTTAATGGAATTATACCGAAAATTCGGATGACAAATATTCCGATATAGATCGCTTTTCGCATCCACTTGCAAAGTAGTTTTATTGAATAAAACGTTTACTCACAAGAAGCATCCGTATATACGGAAGACGTTGTTTGTTGGAGTTCTCATCAGATCACCGAAGTTAAGCAACGTCGGGCGTGGTCAGTACTTGGATGGGTGACCGCCTGGGAACACCCCGTAATGTTGGCGTTTTGCTGCTCTTAAAAAATATTTTTTAAGAGCAAGGCGAATATAAAAAGAGTTTGGGTTTATTCGAAGCCATATCAGAGAGGAGCTTATATTTCATTATTTTGTCTGGTTATATATCCAATATGGATTGGCTAAATATTATACTATTTTGGTAATCGTATAAAGTACTGTGACGTCACAGCCTCGTCTCCAATCTCCGTGTACACGGTGGAAACAACCTCCTTCTTTGTCAAGACACAAATTAAATACGATAAAATACCTCTTTGCTTACCATTGATAGACCTATAACGCTGCATCAATGGTGCTTATATTAACTGACGCTTAACGCCATCTGTTGATTAGCTTGCTCGATGTTTCCCCTTTGCGCGACCGATGCGCGACGACGTGTTTACTTGTACAATACCATACTGCGTAGTCTGTCATTTTGGTTCTAATGAATGTTACAAGGGGGCGCACCACTGTGAAGCCCGATTCCTGCATCGCGGTGACGAGATTCTCCGACGGTCCGAGAGCAGCTTCGCGCGCTTATTTCAAATCATACTTACCTGGCGTAGGGGACACCGTGATCAAGAAGGCGGTTCCCCCAGAGCGAGGCCTTTCCATTGCACTGCGGATGGGTTGACCTCTGCGATTATCCCTAATGTGGATAACTCGGACGCGTTATTTTTGGTAGTGGGGACTGCGTTCGCGCCGTCCCCCATAATAATAGAATAACAAAAGTTATACTTTACTCTTTGTCGAACACACCATATAACCACACATTATCTAAGTTAAAGCGTAATAATATTTATGTTAGTCACCAACATAATATTATAGGTAGGAAAATAAAATAATACGTCCACTATACCGTGATAATTAAAACAAACGATTTATGAATGAAACTGACGTATATTTACGTCTCTGGGACGCATTAACAGATTAGGCAAAAGGATAATTTAATATAATAGTTTGGTTCGAATACTTCTATTATATCATAATAAATTTCATTTTATAGTACTCGTTTTGAGAGGCACAATCTATACAAATAAACGCGATATATCGACGGTCCCTACTTACATAAAGACATGTCAAAAACCGAGGTTTCATTCTATGTACAATTATAAATCCTTTTTTTCTATAATGTTTTATAAGCTTTACGAACTTCATAATGGTATATAAACATATTTTCTTAGAAAAACAGACAGATGACTGTTTCTACGCCGATGTTAAAATAAAAGCATGTCAGACATGTCTGTGATACCCTTTTTGTACGCAGGAAAGAAGAAAACAGTGTCTAATATAGAATTTAATTAAAATGATTTATGAAAACGTAATTTTGAGTCATTGTTCTCAAAAGGATATGTTATAAACATTCTAAGATCCATGGATATAAAAAATACATAAATGAAGACATATCGCTTTATACGCGGTTTCTTACTTCTTACGCGGTACTTTCATTCGGGGTAGGATTATATTTCTTGGAATGTAAATAAAGCCATGTCTTTAAATAAAGATATCAGGATTATATTTTATTAAATAAAGAAGGTTTCTAATTAAAAAGTATTTATTGTAACAAACTTCTTAGCATCTAAACAATAAATACTTGGGTAGGAACTAAATATTAAAAATCTCAGTTGTCTAAGATAAATAATTCACAATTTTTGTTTAAGCTTGTGCCTCAGCTTAATTTTCTAATAATAAAAAAATATATGTCTTATTACCCTTGGTCCTCGCATCACGCGTGAACGGATGGAACAAATTAATAACAATGATATATATAAATGATGGAACAAGTTAATTATTGTCAGGAGAAGGTTCTTATGAAAGAAAAATCAAAAAAAGATGGGAGGTTATGGCGAGGCCGAAAGCAGAGCCTACCAGTCGCTAGTATTTAATAATCATTAAAGGATCATTTAAGTATGTGCCTCATCAATCTACCAAATTGGTGAAATTTAATTATCATAGCTTTATTCAGACTGATTTGATTAATATTACAGTTTTCTTAATAGTTAAATAACTAAATACATTTCACAGAAAAATAGTATATACCTATAGATAAATTTAACAATCTTCAAAAAGCAGGACGTTCGCGCTCCTCAAAAGTTCCCCAGGGGTTGATGCCCCTGGCGTTTATGACCATGGCAAAGGGCTACTCGTATTGTCGGAGGTCACTCTTCACTACACCCTAAGAGGCAGGTGGAAGATTAACTGATGATGAACAATGTTCTTCGTCTTTACCCTGTTCCCTTACCATGTTTAGTTTTTATAGAAGTTATGATATTTAGTGCGAAAATCATTGTATCGCATAAACTAATCAAGTCATTATATATCACTTCAGCGATATGAATAGGATCATAGGACACCTTCTGTAGTATTAGTTCTGGCTCCTGTTTTTCCTCCCCCTCATCAATTCAAGTTATTGCCACTGTTTTGTTTTACTTCAATTCAATAATGTCTGGATAACTTCCATTGTTATAACTTCTTCTGAACCAGGGTGTAGGTACCAGTCACCTGATATGTAAATAAGTTTGTTCGCTGATCGCTTTATTAATGCGTGCTATCTGCCTCGTTTTGAGTATGGGCGTTTTTCCAATAATCGATGGCACACATCTGCCTTAAATTTATTTCTTACATACAATCTCCATCAAATCTTGTGCTTCAGAAACGCACAAAACAATAAATAATAAATAAATTTACCACAACTATCACACAACGCCATCTAGTCCCAAGCTAAGCAGAGCTTGTGTAATGGGTACTAGACAACTGATAAACATACTTATATATTTCTAAATACATACATATTATAGATAAATTAAACCCAGACACAGAACAAATGATCGTTATTACACAAACATTTGTCCTGGGTGGGAATCGAACCCACGACCTCCGGCATAGCAGTCAGGGTCACTAACCACTAGACCAACAAGCCTGTCAAATATTTCTGGAGTTTGCAATATTATGAATACTTATAACTTGAAAACACACCACTAAATCTTATCTGTATCCAAACAGTACCTAATTATTTCTTTATGTACGTAGGAACCGTCAATATAATTTACCTTTTATTTAATCAGGCAATCATTATAATGGAAGAATATTACTATGTATATGCATATGGTCAGAATATCTTCTTGTCTTTAGATTCTCAGTACCTACCTAATTCTAGGGTTGATGATTTTACATATAATCGGTAAGAGTTTAGACTCTATTCAATATGAACATCGCCAAAGTTCATACCACGTTGAATACACCGGTTCTCGTCCGATCACCGAAGTTATGCAACGTCGGGCGTGGTCAGTACTTGGATGGGTGACCGCCTGGGAACACCGCGAAATGTTGGCTTTTTGCTGCTCCTTTTGCTATTTTTTCTTGATATCATAAGAACTTCTGCTTATAATTTTATGACTAATTAAGAGTACGTTGATAACAATGTGTTGCAAACGATCAGTAAGAGGCTTATACTCGTAGACCAATAAAGTAACGAAATTTTTTTAAATATATTAAAAAGTCTTTAAAAAGTGGACCATAATAATCTCTTTAAATGACATTCTACTTATATCATAAATGCGAATGTATTATGTATGGATATGGATGTTTGTATTGTATGCATTTATGGATGTTTGTTACTCTTTTACGCCTAAACGGCTGGGCTAATTTTGATGAAATTTGGTACCGGGGTAGATTTTGCACTGGATTAACACATAGGATACATCTCAACATAATCATCATCATCCATCACCGCGCGGGTGAACTGGGCCAATATTGATGAAATTTGGTATGGAAGTATATGAGCCGTTGGACACATAGAATACTTTTCATCAACATCATCATCATCATACATCACCACGCGGGTGAAACCACGGGGCGCAACTCATAAAATCGGCAGTTAGTCATTAAAATCGGTCATTTTATATACACATAGAAATTACTCTTAAATCTTACTTGATATAAGCTGAACAAATACACCAATGAAAGAGGCTACGTACTACACGGGGCGGTGCTATGTTAGTACAAGAGTAAAACTCTAGATGGCGCCTGTATTCGAAACTTCAATCCTGAGTCGCGGTGACAAGATTCTCCGGTGTTCGAATAAATTGTTTCGTTTTGGTATCTTACGGTACTCTGGTTTCCCTTCAACACGTATAAATCTTTCGCCTTTTACTAAAGATTTCCGTGGAGCGGAACACTCAAATGAGTCTAAAGTCAGTTTTTGTTGCCCTGCTTCGGCAGGGCTTTACTTTAGTAACTAGGTATAGTATATCCAACAATTGACTGGCAAGTCGCCCGGATTTTCATTCCGTTCTCCAATCTCCACTCAAGTCTAGAATAGTCGTCTCGTCGGTCGAGAACGGAAATGACGAAACAATGGCTAAATTGGTAATTATCTTCCAGGAATAGGAACTGTTACATACAATATTTGACTTCATGGCTTGTTTCGGACGCGTTATTATTGGTAGTGGGACTGCGTTTGCACCATTCCCCCATATCATTATGGTACTCGTATTACTGTATAATACTCTGTTAAAATATTCCATACACTAACATCATATATTCTAGAAAAATATGTTCCTTATCGGACCATCGGGAAAGAGCATTATTAAAACTGTACTTCATTTTGAGAGGCTCAATTTTAGCTATTTATTTACGTTTTTTTTATTTGTTATCATTTTTATTAATTTTAACAAATATTAAATAATTTTTGGTAGACTTTAATTATTTTTTTATAAAAATATTTAAATTACAGATATTTGAGTAAAATTACCCTTATTTAATAATGTTTCAATTTTATTTACATTTGTGGTTTGTTTTTACAATTTTATTATTATAATACAATAAAGATGAAATTTCGAATTTATTTTATAATTTTAAATAATTTTGAAGATATTTATGTAGTATTTAGTAATATTTAACCTAATTTAAAATAATTTCCATACATTGATATATTTTGGTTTCATATAACAATTTTAATGATTTTTTAATATATATTGTATGTTTAAGTGAAATTTCGAATTAATATTTTATGTTGTTTCCATATTTTCGATTCAATTTATTTTTAATTAAAATTCAAAGTATTTTAAATTAAAATTTGTTTTTTTTTTATTTATGGCCCTTTTCAGATTTTTGAGTGCAAACATTTATTTATATATTTTCATATTTGCCGAAGTTTATATGAAATATTTAGTATTATTTACATTTTATTGAATTTTAGTTTTTTTTATTGAATATTTTTAGATAATTGAATTAAATTTGATAAAAAACCTTAGTAACTTAATAATAATAATAATAAAATGTCACCATCGCCGCCACCGGCACCTGCGCGACGAGGGCGACCACCGCTGCCGGCACGCTTGGAGCCTGCGGGACAATCTGTTCTGCGCCCGGCCCCCGCTACCGGTGGTGTAGTGCGCCGCATGCGATGGACTCCATCAATAAACGAGTATTGCATGCGTGCTTACTATGGGGCTACAAATGGAGGAAGCAACCTGACTGCGTATCGTGATCGAATGCTGTCTCTGTTTCAGACCCTTGAACCAACTTTGACCGTATCTGCACAACGACTATCGGATCAGGTGCGAGCCGGTGCAAACTGTTGGACCAGCCTGCACTTGATCGGCTACGCCTGGAGATGCTACCTATTCAGGCGTGTTCATCCTCGACACGGGACCCGTCTGACACGGTGTCGATATCGGTTCCGGTATTGACGAGTATACGGACGGATACTGCAGTCGACGAAGAAGATTGCCTGAATATGAGCGTAAGTACCCAGGTGAATGAGCAACTGAGGAGGGCTTTGGATGACGCGATTTTTACATATAGATTCACACTTGACTCTAGGCCACGCCTGCCTCGTCTACCCACGAATAGACATAACCTAGCGCTAATGGGAGCCTTGAACGCTTTGCTAGTTCCGTATATACGGGATAGCAAAGATTTAACTGATACTCACTCGATCCTCTATTGTGGGGCAATCGCGGTATGTCGCGTTGCTCGTGTTAAGTTCCCGGACACTGACCGAGCACCGCGAAGTGCTTCGGGTGTACCCGAGTGGCAAACGCGGATCGAGAGACGTATCAGTACGTACAGGACTCTCATTGCAAAGCTAATCTGCTTCAGCAGGGGCAACAAACGCCCTCGAGTCATACGCTTCGTGAACCAAGCTTTTGCTGGGACTGGCATCAGACCCCAGGAGTATATGACTTGTGTCACGGAGCGTATAGACTTTTTTTATAAAATATTTGTGCCACTCCTCCGTGGTGACGTCAGTCACGTGTTTTTCATACTCTTCGACAGCCTCTTCTGGTGATGAAAACCGTTGATCGCGTAATTGGTTCTTGATTTTTGGGAACAGAAAAAGGTCACACGGTGCTAGGTCAGGACTGTATGCTGGATGACTCATAAGTTGTACGTTTTTCGCCTTCAAAAGCTCATTTGTCTGTCTGGCCGCTTGGGAACTTGCATTGTCGTGGTGCAAGATGATAAGGCGTTTACCGTTATTTTCACGGTGTTTGCCAATAATTTCAGGTAAACAAATGATCGTGTACCAGTCACTATTTACGGTACGGCAATTTTCTAAAGCAACAGTAGCCACGTGTCCAGTTTTATTGAAAAAAAATTTCGGGTAGTGCCCCCCGCAAACCCCACCCGCCGGAGACCATTAGTTTTCGAGTTATGTTTGTTTAAGTATTTTGAGGTTAAGTACTGCATTTCGATCTACTACCACCCCCGCGTCGGCTCTGCAATCCGACAAGACTGCTTGAAATCGGGGTGCTATGAGTCGGTTCTGTCACTGACTTCGACCTATTCTAACTAACTATAACTAACCTATAGGTATGTCACAGACAAGTGACTTTGCCAATTCATTAGATAGCTACTGATATACTATTGTGCACAAATTTGGAACAAAAGTAGTTTGATGAAGCCTGGTGGAAAACCTGGTGGGTCACAGTTCAAACCTAACCTAACCTATAGGTTTGTCACAGACAAGTGACATTGCCAATTCATTAGGTACTAATATACTATTGTGCACACATTCCTACTAGTATGGGTCTGATAATTAAAATTGAAAAACAATTTGTTATTTTTAGAACTTATATTTTATAGACATAATTTATAGCATTTATAGTTTCGATGAATGGGTCTTTTTTATTTTTAGTCACATTTCTTCTCCATAAATACTCTATGATGGAGTTAGTGAAATTTTCAGTATTATTATAATTGTCTTTTTTTAAAATAACGCTTCACTGCTCTCCATTGGGACTCGATGCGTTGAGTATGAGTCCCATCACTACTTACAAAAGGATTGTCCGGGTCAGAGTGATTCACCTTTTTATGGATGTAACCATTTTCTGCCAGACAATCATATGCTCTCCAGCAGTCAGTGTGGATGGTGGTGCCTTCTTCCACATGTTTTTTAATTAAAATCGTAGCAAAGTCGTTGAGATATCAAAAGAAAGCGCAGAAAAACAGGAGAAAACATTCACGTACACTCGGAAGTAACGGAATGACGCGAGTATTCCGACAGTGACATTACGCTATCTTCGATGTTTGCGTTCCGTTTCAAGAACTTACATACAACGTACATGTCAAAAAAGGCTAAAAGTTACCTAGAAACGTTTCGTTTTACGCATTAATGTCATTTATGTCACCTGTCACTATCAAAATTACGGTGTTTTATTGAAACTTTAAAAAACTATTTAGACTATTTTGGCGTGTCTCCGGCAGCTAAAATGTTGTAAATACGCTTTATACAAACCCCTTCAACCCACCCACAGTTTTTGTTTCACCAAATTCAGGGGTCACGATTCTAAAGCCAACCCCAAAAACATACCTACTTATTATACAGTTTACTTATATTTGTTACAAACTTGAATCTCATCTCATTTATTAATAATCACAATAACTGCAACTAACACATTGTTGTATCATGGAGGAGAGCTATATATTGTAAGTACAGCGAATCCTACCACAATGTCTAGCGCTAAAAATGTAACAAATTACTATGTGTGTATGTAAATGTGTTGTACCTATCTAAACACATTACTATAGAACGAAAAAAAAGTTAATTATTACGATAAAATAATTAATTCATTGGTAAAATGTATCCAAATAATGAAAATACTTTACTGTTTTATATTTACAATAGTACCTATATAATGTAAAAAGTTTTCATAACTGTACAAGCAGCGCCATCTGTGCAAATGATAGGGAACTCAGTGAAATAGCCTGCAAATAAATAAGATGCTAACAGCCCGAGCAGTATTTGAGAATTTGCTTTCCGCGATAATTTTAGTTCACGCCATGACATGATGAGGTGGAGGACGAAAAAAATGAGGAACTAAATATTATATTGGGCAATTGAGATTAAGTTATTCCGTGATTCAATAATTTAGTTTTTTGTTTTTATGCTGTCAAGTGACGAGTACGGCAAGTCGCGCACCTGATGGTAAGCACTACGCTTGCACATAACAGTTGCAGTGCAACTCAGAACATGCATCATCTCAGAGCATTGCGCTGTGCTCGTCACCAAAAGACATTTCCGCTTGGGTTTTGAGTAATATTCGCCCAGTAGATAATCTCACTTCTTGCAGTGCCCTTCACAACTGAACACAGTAAAAATACTTGCACACTATTGCTTCGTGGCAGAATTTCTTGTGTTACGGTGGTACCGACCAAGACGGTATATTGTACAAGAGGCCTAACTACCTAGTAAGTTGGGTTTCCTTGCCGCTTAGGATCCCATCCCTACGGTAGAGGGAATATTTTGTTAATTCCGTCCAATCACGGATAATAATGTAATAGTGTGTAGATATGTTCATCTTTACTATGTACCTAGTAACTGAAAGGATGAGTATACAATTGGGAGTGAAGATAGCTGTCTAAATCCTAGTTCCACCCATGATTCCATTCCACGTGGACCATAAATAATTATTTATTTATTAATACGCCAACAGCACAGATACAATACAACGTTATAATATTAACGTTATAATTTATATTTGTCGTGAGCGAGGTCCCGGGTAGAAACTAAACATATATTAGAACAAAATAGAAATCATATACTTACCTACTTACTACCTACAGTTTATAGTAAGCGGTCATTTATTTTCTTCTAAAAGATATATACACTATACAGCCAGGAATTACTATATAAAAAATGTGTACCTTTTTTTTTTTTTTTTTTCCTTTCCCTGTTGTTCAGGGAGTATGGCTTTGCGCGTCTTGCGCATCTGCCATTAACAAGTGTATTTCTAGCGGTAGAGTTTCTCTTAAACGTCTTTTTTAGGTCTTTATACGAGGCGTTTTTAACTTATATCTTTTAAATTTTATAAAAGAGGGGAAACGTTTAACAAATGTGTACTTATTTTGGAATATATGTAGAACAAAATTGACAAATAAAGAAGGCTGCGTACTACATGGTTTTGCGTTACTACATTTGCAAATTTAGTTCAAGAGTAAAACTCTAGATGGCGCTTGTATTCAAAACTTCAATCCTGAATCACGGTGACAAGATTCTCCGTTGTTCGACTATGTTATATCGTTTCGATACATTTCGTTTTCCCGATGAGCAATTTGGTTTTAGAGCCAAACACTCTTGCGTCCAACAAGTGCACCGCGTAACGGAGCACATCCTAGGCGGTTTCAATAAGAAACCAAAGCCCCAAGGGACCATAGCTGTCTTCCTCGACGTAGCGAAAGCGTTCGACAAAGTCTGGCACAACGGCTTGATATTCAAGCTGTACCAACTGGGTGTGCCAGACCGTCTTGTACTCATCTTACAAGACTTTCTCAGGGATCGAACGTTTAGCTATCGCACCGAGGGAACGCTCTCCTCCCCGCATCCCATTCACGCAGGTGTCCCTCAGGGCTCTGTACTCTCACCCATTCTCTTCTCGCTGTACACCAGCGACATCCCACGATCTGAACCTAATGTTCAGATCGCTCAGTTTGCGGATGATACTGCAATCTACTCTACTGGCTGGTTCAAGGTCAGGCAGAGATGCGCCATCCAACGAGCCATCACCGTAATCGGTGCATGGTTTCGTAAATGGCGGATTGCAGTAAATCCTAGCAAAAGTGCAGCAGTGTACTTCACTGAGACCCGGCGGAATCTCATGCCGTCACCCATAGTCCTATTCGGCGAACCCATCCCATGGGCTAAATCTGCCAAATACCTGGGCGTCACTCTTGATCGCCAACTCACTTTCGCGAAACACATTCAGATTGTTCGCAATAGGGCGGCCTTCATTATGGGTCGTCTTAATCCCCTCATAGGCAAAAACAGTAAAATGTCTCTTAGAAATAAGACGACTCTTTACAAACTTTGCATCCGCCCAATCATGACTTACGCATCTGTAGCGTTCGCCCATGCTCAGAAACACGACCTCCACAAACTTCAAGTGATTCAAAATCGCTTTATGCGCAGGGCAGTGGGCGCTCCGTGGTACTTGCGGAACGCCGAACTGCACTGCGATTTCACCCTCCCCTCTATTACGCAGTATATGAAAGACTGCTCCCGCCGCCACTTCGACAAAGCTCCCCACCACTCGAATCCCCTCGTGGTCGAAGCGGCGAACTACTCCACTGACATAACCGATCCCCACTTCCTTCCCCCCCGTCGCCGTCCAAGGCATATTTTGGGTGACCCGGACGACCCCATCGCAGCCGTTACTTCGGCAGCTTTAGCGTCGTCCCAAGGGAACCCCGGTAATGGTTGTAGACCCGACCAGGGCTGTGATCCCGATCGCATTGTAGGCTCCGGCCGAGATCTTCTTCGCAGCCCCAGTCGCAGTCGAGGTAATTCACACACACACGATTGTAGTCCCAGCCACGGTGCGGGTGGGAGTATACACCGCGGCCCCGGTCGCGATGTATCCTCCGGCCCAGCAAATGGCTGCGGACGAGGTAACACTGGTTTTCTTTGTAGTCCCAGCCACCATGGCTGTGGGCGAGGTACTTCACTTTCTTATTGTAGCCCCACCCAAAGTACAGTCATGAGTGCACAACGCGACGATCCTGGTCGCGGTGTGGACCCATGTCGCGGAAATGGGGGGAGGCGAGGTTCACAAGGTTATGATTTAGTGGTAAACACAGTCAAACACCGAGCTCGCCGGCGAGCTCGAGGCAAAAGTTATGTCTTGGTTAGATTCTCTCCAAATAGTCGTAGAGTTAAAATTCATAGGGCCCACTTTCAACGGTACACTTATGTACCGGGGCGATTCTCTCCTACTCCCCTCTCTCCTGGCGACGGCCCAAGCCGAGGTCCGTACCCTAGTGGTGCCCTTGAGCAAGTCGCCTACTCCTCTCCTTGCGGCGAAGCGTCTTCAACGCTCGCCTTAGGCGGTGCGCCCTCTGCGCCCGCATCTAGCTGAGTGCCATCTGCGCTCGCCAACCGTCCGGTGACGCTGTAAATGCCGGTAGAGGCAAACAGCATTAGTCCGTTCTAAAAAAAAAAAAAAAAAAAAAATACATTTCGTTACTCTGGTTTCCCTTCAACACGTATAAATCTTTCGCCTTTTACTAAAGATTTCCGTGGAGGGGAACACTCAAATGAGTCTAAAATAAGTTTTTTAATGCCCTGCTTCGGCAGGGTTAAATTCAACAATTGACTTACAAGTCGCCCGGATTACCATTCCGTTCTCTACTTTAGTCTAAAATGCAAATGACGAAACAATGTCCAAATTGATAAATTATCTTCCAGGAACAGGGAACTGTTACATACAATATTTGACTTCACTGGGGACTGGGTGCGCGCCGTTCCCCCATATCATTATGTATTACCGTATAATACTCTGTCAAATTATGGCATACACTGACGAAGTATTATTTCCTTGAAAAATATGTTCCTTATTGGATCATCAGGCAAGAGCATTATTAAAACTGTACTTCATTAATAGCCTATTTGAGAGGCTCAAGTTTTGTTATTTATTTCAGTTAGATATAACATCATTGATTTTTTTTGTATTGGTTATAATTTTAATACAGTTTTACAGATATTTGAATAAATTTTTAGTAGCCTTTTTTAAATTTTTGTTAATTTTCTCTCTATTTCTTTGTATTTTGATCATTTTTTTACAGATACTTGAGTAAAATTTGGTAGTAATTTTATGCATCATTTTTTTTACTTTTTTGGGTATTTTTTACAATTTTTCGAATGTATTTTATATCATTTTAATAAATTTTTGAAGATATTTGAGTAATATTTGGTAGAATTTTACGTAATTTAGTAATTTTCGATATTTTTAAACATTTTGGTTTCTTTTACAATTTCAATGATTTTTTAATATTATATTGTACATATAATTGAGTAAAAATTCCAAGTAAATATTTTTTGTTGATGCCATATTTTCGATTCTATTATTAGTATTTTTAATTGAAATTCGTTTATTTTTAATTATTTATTACGTATTTTATTACGTTAATTTTTCAGATATTTGAGTACAAACATTTATTTATTTCATATATTCCTAAGTTTATATACAATGTTTACCTAGTATTTTTAACATTTTTATTGAATTTTCGTTGTTGATCATTATTTCAAAATTTGGAATGAAAGATAATATATACAAAAAACGAAAATAAATAGCAAAAATTGTAACAAAAATTTTAAAAATACATAATATAAAAATTGAAGTTTTTAACGGAAGTTTATCAGAATATCTAGAGTAATCCATAAATAACATAAAAATCATTAAAATTGTATAATGAAACCAAAAATATTAAAAAGTAAGAAAAATATTAAAACGGGTTACATTTTTACCACATGTTACTACAATATCTGTAAAATTCAATAAAATAAAGAAAATACAAAAAACTTGAAAACATATAGCAAAAAATCACAAAATTAAAAAAGTTACTGTTTATATCGAAGTTTAATTCAATAATCTAAAATTATTCATTAAAAAAATACCTGTAAAAAATGATGGAATTTTACCTAATTTAAGAAAATTTAATTTTTTTGACATTTTGGTCACGCCGAACTTTTGTCTGTTCTAGAGTAACGTAAGCGCCTACGGATTACCAACAGCAAGCGCGCGACACGTCGACACTAACATGGACCGACAGAACATTTTGGAACCGCGGCCGCTGGGGAGTTGTGCCCGTGCACATAAACAACTGGCCGGAGTCAATGTCGACCATGTGAGGAAGAAACGGAACACTGAGGTTCATATTTTAAGGCAAGAAGACTGCCTTTTTGAAGCAAAAAGCTTAGTCCCTTCCGTAGGTTCTCAACATCGCTGGCTAAATCCATCGTTAAATACATTTGCCGTTCTCCTCTTGTATATTGAAAACCCCTACATTAGAGCTAGTAACCCACGATTCATAAAATACATATCGACAAAAGTAATGTAAACTGATATATATGACTGATAATGACATACCATTTATTTCGTATACCTATTTAAACCTATGATCGATATTCAAAACATTTTGTTAATGGAATTATACCGAAAATTCGGATGACAAATATTCCGATATAGATCGCTTTTCGCATCCACTTGCAAAGTAACTTTATTGAATAAAACGTTTACTCACAAGAAGCATCCGTATATACGGAAGACGTTGTTTGTTGGAGTTCTCGCCAACGTTCATACCACGTTGAAAACACCGGTTCTCTTCCGATCACCGAAGTTAAGCAACGTCGGGCGTGGTCAGTACTTGGATGGGTGACCGCCTGGGAACACCCCGTAATGTTGGTGTTTTGCTGCTCTTAAAAAATATTTTTTAAGAGCAAGGCGAATATAAAAAGAGTTTGGGTTTATTCGAAGCCATATCAGAGAGGAGCTTATATTTCATTATTTTGTCTGGTTATATATCCAATATGGATTGGCTAAATATTATACTATTTTGGTAATCGTATAAAGTACTGTGACGTCACAGCCTCGTCTCCAATCTCCGTGTACACGGTGGAAACAACCTCCTTCTTTGTCAAGACACAAATTAAATACGATAAAATACCTCTTTGCTTACCATTGATAGACCTATAACGCTGCATCAATGGTGCTTATATTAACTGACGCTTAACGCCATCTGTTGATTAGCTTGCTCGATGTTTCCCCTTTGCGCGACCGATGCGCGACGACGTGTTTACTTGTACAATACCATACTGCGTAGTCTGTCATTTTGGTTCTAATGAATGTTACAAGGGGGCGCACCACTGCGAAGCCCGATTCCTGCATCGCGGTGACGAGATTCTCCGACGGTCCGAGAGCAGCTTCGCGCGCTTATTTCAAATCATACTTACCTGGCGTAGGGGACACCGTGATCAAGAAGGCGGTTCCCCCAGAGCGAGGCCTTTCCATTGCACTGCGGATGGGTTGACCTCTGCGATTATCCCTAATGTGGATAACTCGGACGCGTTATTTTTGGTAGTGGGGACTGCGTTCGCGCCGTCCCCCATAATAATAGAATAACAAAAGTTATACTTTACTCTTTGTCCAACACACCATATAACCACACATTATCTAAGTTAAAGCGTAATAATATTTATGTTAGTCACCAACATAATATTATAGGTAGGAAAATAAAATAATACGTCCACTATACCGTGATAATTAAAACAAACGATTTATGAATGAAACTGACGTATATTTACGTCTCTGGGACGCATTAACAGATTAGGCAAAAGGATAATTTAATATAATAGTTTGGTTCGAATACTTCTATTATATCATAATAAATTTCATTTTATAGTACTCGTTTTGAGAGGCACAATCTATACAAATAAACGCGATATATCGACGGTCCCTACGTACATAAAGACATGTCAAAAACCGAGGTTTCATTCTATGTACAATTATAAATCCTTTTTTTCTATAATGTTTTATAAGCTTTACGAACTTCATAATGGTATATAAACATATTTTCTTAGAAAAACAGACAGATGACTGTTTCTACGCCGATGTTAAAATAAAAGCATGTCAGACATGTCTGTGATACCCTTTTTGTACGCAGGAAAGAAGAAAACAGTGTCTAATATAGAATTTAATTAAAATGATTTATGAAAACGTAATTTTGAGTCATTGTTCTCAAAAGGATATGTTATAAACATTCTAAGATCCATGGATATAAAAAATACATAAATGAAGACATATCGCTTTATACGCGGTTTCTTACTTCTTACGCGGTACTTTCATTCGGGGTAGGATTATATTTCTTGGAATGTAAATAAAGCCATGTCTTTAAATAAAGATATCAGGATTATATTTTATTAAATAAAGAAGGTTTCTAATTAAAAAGTATTTATTGTAACAAACTTCTTAGCATCTAAACAATAAATACTTGGGTAGGAACTAAATATTAAAAATCTCAGATGTCTAAGATAAATAATTCACAATTTTTGTTTAAGCTTGTGCCTCAGCTTAATTTTCTAATAATAAAAAAATATATGTCTTATTACCCTTGGTCCTCGCATCACGCGTGAACGGATGGAACAAATTAATAACAATGATATATATAAATGATGGAACAAGTTAATTATTGTCAGGAGAAGGTTCTTATGAAAGAAAAATCAAAAAAAGATGGGAGGTTATGGCGAGGCCGAAAGCAGAGCCTACCAGTCGCTAGTATTTAATAATCATTAAAGGATCATTTAAGTATGTGCCTCATCAATCTACCAAATTGGTGAAATTTAATTATCATAGCTTTATTCAGACTGATTTGATTAATATTACAGTTTTCTTAATAGTTAAATAACTAAATACATTTCACAGAAAAATAGTATATACCTATAGATAAATTTAACAATCTTCAAAAAGCAGGACCTTCGCGCTCCTCAAAAGTTCCCCAGGGGTTGATGCCCCTGGCGTTTATGGCCATGGCAAAGGGCTACTCGTATTGTCGGAGGTCACTCTTCACTACACCCTAAGAGGCAGGTGGAAGATTAACTGATGATGAACAATGTTCTTCGTCTTTACCCTGTTCCCTTACCATGTTTAGTTTTTATAGAAGTTATGATATTTATTGCGAAAATCATTGTATCGCATAAACTAATCAAGTCATTATATATCACTTCAGCGATATGAATAGAATCATAGGACACCTTCTGTAGTATTAGTTCTGGCTCCTGTTTTTCCTCCCCCTCATCAATTCAAGTTATTGCCACTGTTTTGTTTTACTTCAATTCAATAATGTCTGGATAACTTCCATTGTTATAACTTCTTCTGAACCAGGGTGTAGGTACCAGTCACCTGATATGTAAATAAGTTTGTTCGCTGATCGCTTTATTAATGCGTGCTATCTGCCTCGTTTTGAGTATGGGCGTTTTTCCAATAATCGATGGCACACATCTGCCTTAAATTTATTTCTTACATACAATCTCCATCAAATCTTGTGCTTCAGAAACGCACAAAACAATAAATAATAAATAAATTTACCACAACTATCACACAACGCCATCTAGTCCCAAGCTAAGCCGAGCTTGTGTAATGGGTACTAGACAACTGATAAACATACTTATATATTTCTAAATACATACATATTATAGATAAATTAAACCCAGACACAGAACAAATGATCGTTATTACACAAACATTTGTCCTGGGTGGGAATCGAACCCACGACCTCCGGCATAGCAGTCAGGGTCACTAACCACTAGACCAACAGGCCTGTCAAATATTTCTGGAGTTTGCAATATTATGAATACTTATAACTTGAAAACACACCACTAAATCTTATCTGTATCCAAACAGTACCTAATTATTTCAAAACCACAATCAAATAAAAAAAATTGAGATTTTAGACATGTCTTTATGTACGTAGGAACCGTCAATATAATTTACCTTTTATTTAATCAGGCAATCATTATAATGGAAGAATATTACTATGTATATGCATATGGTCAGAATATCTTCTTGTCTTTAGATTCTCAGTACCTACCTAATTCTAGGGTTGATGATTTTACATATAATCGGTAAGAGTTTAGACTCTATTCAATATGAACATCGCCAAAGTTCATACCACGTTGAATACACCGGTTCTCGTCCGATCACCGAAGTTATGCAACGTCGGGCGTGGTCAGTACTTGGATGGGTGACCGCCTGGGAACACCGCGAAATGTTGGCTTTTTGCTGCTCCTTTTGCTATTTTTTCTTGATATCATAAGAACTTCTGCTTATAATTTTATGACTAATTAAGAGTACGTTGATAACAATGTGTTGCAAACGATCAGTAAGAGGCTTATACTCGTAGACCAATAAAGTAACGAAATTTTTTTAAATATATTAAAAAGTCTTTAAAAAGTGGACCATAATAATCTCTTTAAATGACATTCTACTAATATCATAAATGCGAATGTATTATGTATGGATATGGATGTTTGTATTGTATGCATTTATGGATGTTTGTTACTCTTTTACGCCTAAACGGCTGGGCTAATTTTGATGAAATTTGGTACCGGGGTAGATTTTGCACTGGATTAACACATAGGATACATCTCAACATAATCATCATCATCCATCACCGCGCGGGTGAACTGGGCCAATATTGATGAAATTTGGTATGGAAGTATATGAGCCGTTGGACACATAGAATACTTTTCATCAACATCATCATCATCATACATCACCACGCGGGTGAAACCACGGGGCGCAACTCATAAAATCGGCAGTTAGTCATTAAAATCGGTAATTTTATATACACATAGAAATTACTCTCAAATCTTACTTGATATAAGCTGAACAAATACACCAATGAAAGAGGCTACGTACTACACGGGGCGGTGCTATGTTAGTACAAGAGTAAAACTCTAGATGGCGCCTGTATTCGAAACTTCAATCCTGAGTCGCGGTGACAAGATTCTTCGGTGATACTCTAAATTGTTTCGTTTTATTACCTGACGGTACTCTGGTTTCCCTTCAACACGTATAAATCTTTCGCCTTTTACTAAAGATTTCCGTGGAGGGGAACACTCAAATGAGTCTAAAGTCAGTTTTTGTTGCCCTGCTTGGGCAGGGCTTTACTTTAGTAACTAGGTATAGTATATCCAACAATTGACTGGCAAGTCGCCCGGATTTTCATTCCGTTCTCCAATCTCCACTCAAGTCTAGAATAGTCGTCTCGTCGGTCGAGAACGGAAATGACGAAACAATGGCTAAATTGGTAATTATCTTCCAGGAATAGGAACTGTTACATACAATATTTGACTTCATGGCTTGTTTCGGACGCGTTATTATTGGTAGTGGGACTGCGTTTGCACCATTCCCCCATATCATTATGGTACTCGTATTACTGTATAATACTCTGTTAAAATATTCCATACACTAACATCATATATTCTAGAAAAATATGTTCCTTATCGGACCATCGGGAAAGAGCATTATTAAAACTGTACTTCATTTTGAGAGGCTCAATTTTAGCTATTTATTTACGTTTTTTTTATTTGTTATCATTTTTATTAATTTTAACAAATATTAAATAATTTTTGGTAGACTTTAATTATTTTTATATAAAAATATTTAAATTACAGATATTTGAGTAAAATTACCCTTATTTAATAATGTTTCAATTTTATTTACATTTGTGGTTTGTTTTTACAATTTTATTATTATAATACAATAAAGATGAAATTTCGAATTTATTTTATAATTTTAAATAATTTTGAAGATATTTATGTAGTATTTAGTAATATTTAACCTAATTTAAAATAATTTCCATACATTGATATATTTTGGTTTCATATAACAATTTTAATGATTTTTTAATATATATTGTATGTTTAAGTGAAATTTCGAATTAATATTTTAGGTTGTTTCCATATTTTCGATTCAATTTATTTTTAATTAAAATTCAAAGTATTTTAAATTAAAATTTGTTTTTTTTTTATTTATGGCCCTTTTCAGATTTTTGAGTGCAAACATTTATTTATATATTTTCATATTTGCCGAAGTTTATATGAAATATTTAGTATTATTTACATTTTATTGAATTTTAGTTTTTTTTATTGAATATTTTTAGATAATTGAATTAAATTTGATAAAAAACCTTAGTAACTTAATAATAATAATAATAAAATGTCACCATCGCCGCCACCGGCACCTGCGCGACGAGGGCGACCACCGCTGCCGGCACGCTTAGAGCCTGCGGGACAATCTGTTCTGCGCCCGGCCCCCGCTACCGGTGGTGTAGTGCGCCGCATGCGATGGACTCCATCAATAAACGAGTATTGCATGCGTGCTTACTATGGGGCTACAAATGGAGGAAGCAACCTGACTGCGTATCGTGATCGAATGCTGTCTCTGTTTCAGACCCTTGAACCAACTTTGACCGTATCTGCACAACGACTATCGGATCAGGTGCGAGCTATTCACCGGTGCAAACTGTTGGACCAGCCTGCACTTGATCGGCTACGCCTGGAGGTGCTACCTATTCAGGCGTGTTCATCCTCGACACGGGACCCGTCTGACACGGTGTCGATATCGGTTCCGGTATTGACGAGTATACGGACGGATACTGCAGTCGACGAAGAAGATTGCCTGAATATGAGCGTAAGTACCCAGGTGAATGAGCAACTGAGGAGGGCTTTGGATGACGCGATTTTTACATATAGATTCACACTTGACTCTAGGCCACGCCTGCCTCGTCTACCCACGAATAGACATAACCTAGCGCTAATGGGAGCCTTGAACGCTTTGCTAGTTCCGTATATACGGGATAGCAAAGATTTAACTGATACTCACTCGATCCTCTATTGTGGGGCAATCGCGGTATGTCGCGTTGCTCGTGTTAAGTTCCCGGACACTGACCGAGCACCGCGAAGTGCTTCGGGTGTACCCGAGTGGCAAACGCGGATCGAGAGACGTATCAGTACGTACATGACTCTCATTGCAAAGCTAATCTGCTTCAGCAGGGGCAACAAACGCCCTCGAGTCATACGCTTCGTGAACCAAGCTTTTGCTGGGACTGGCATCAGACCCCAGGAGTATATGACTTGTGTCACGGAGCGTATAGACTTTTTTTATAAAATATTTGTGCCACTCCTCCGTGGTGACGTCAGTCACGTGTTTTTCATACTCTTCGACAGCCTCTTCTGGTGATGAAAACCGTTGATCGCGTAATTGGTTCTTGATTTTTGGGAACAGAAAAAGGTCACACGGTGCTAGGTCAGGACTGTATGCTGGATGACTCATAAGTTGTACGTTTTTCGCCTTCAAAAGCTCATTTGTCTGTCTGGCCGCTTGGGAACTTGCATTGTCGTGGTGCAAGATGATAAGGCGTTTACCGTTATTTTCACGGTGTTTGCCAATAATTTCAGGTAAACAAATGATCGTGTACCAGTCACTATTTACGGTACGGCAATTTTCTAAAGCAACAGTAGCCACGTGTCCAGTTTTATTGAAAAAAAATTTCGGGTAGTGCCCCCCGCAAACCCCACCCGCCGGAGACCATTAGTTTTCGAGTTATGTTTGTTTAAGTATTTTGAGGTTAAGTACTGCATTTCGATCTACTACCACCCCCGCGTCGGCTCTGCAATCCGACAAGACTACTTGAAATCGGGGTGCTATGAGTCGGTTCTGTCACTGACTTCGACCTATTCTAACTAACTATAACTAACCTATAGGTATGTCACAGACAAGTGACTTTGCCAATTCATTAGATAGCTACTGATATACTATTGTGCACAAATTTGGAACAAAAGTAGTTTGATGAAGCCTGGTGGAAAACCTGGTGGGTCACAGTTCAAACCTAACCTAACCTATAGGTTTGTCACAGACAAGTGACATTGCCAATTCATTAGGTACTAATATACTATTGTGCACACATTCCTACTAGTATGGGTCTGATAATTAAAATTGAAAAACAATTTGTTATTTTTAGAACTTATATTTTATAGACATAATTTATAGCATTTATAGTTTCGATGAATGGGTCTTTTTTATTTTTAGTCACATTTCTTCTCCATAAATACTCTATGATGGAGTTAGTGAAATTTTCAGTATTATTATAATTGTCTTTTTTAAAATAACGCTTCACTGCTCTCCATTGGGACTCGATGCGTTGAGTATGAGTCCCATCACTACTTACAAAAGGATTGTCCGGGTCAGAGTGATTCACCTTTTTATGGATGTAACCATTTTCTGCCAGACAATCATATGCTCTCCAGCAGTCAGTGTGGATGGTGGTGCCTTCTTCCACATGTTTTTTAATTAAAATCGTAGCAAAGTCGTTGAGATATCAAAAGAAAGCGCAGAAAAACAGGAGAAAACATTCACGTACACTCGGAAGTAACGGAATGACGCGAGTATTCCGACAGTGACATTACGCTATCTTCGATGTTTGCGTTCCGTTTCAAGAACTTACATACAACGTACATGTCAAAAAAGGCTAAAAGTTACCTAGAAACGTTTCGTTTTACGCATTAATGTCATTTATGTCACCTGTCACTATCAAAATTACAGTGTTTTATTGAAACTTTAAAAAACTATTTAGACTATTTTGGCGTGTCTCCGGCAGCTAAAATGTTGTAAATACGCTTTATACAAACCCCTTCAACCCACCCACAGTTTTTGTTTCACCAAATTCAGGGGTCACGATTCTAAAGCCAACCCCAAAAACATACCTACTTATTATACAGTTTACTTATATTTGTTACAAACTTGAATCTCATCTCATTTATTAATAATCACAATAACTGCAACTAACACATTGTTGTATCATGGAGGAGAGCTATATATTGTAAGTACAGCGAATCCTACCACAATGTCTACCGCTAAAAATGTAACAAATTACTATGTGTGTATGTAAATGTGTTGTACCTATCTAAACACATTACTATAGAACGAAAAAAAAGTTAATTATTACGATAAAATAATTAATTCATTGGTAAAATGTATCCAAATAATGAAAATACTTTACTGTTTTATATTTACAATAGTACCTATATAATGTAAAAAGTTTTCATAACTGTACAAGCAGCGCCATCTGTGCAAATGATAGGGAACTCAGTGAAATAGCCTGCAAATAAATAAGATGCTAACAGCCCGAGCAGTATTTGAGAATTTGCTTTCCGCGATAATTTTAGTTCACGCCATGACATGATGAGGTGGAGGACGAAAAAAATGAGGAACTAAATATTATATTGGGCAATTGAGATTAAGTTATTCCGTGATTCAATAATTTAGTTTTTTGTTTTTATGCTGTCAAGTGACGAGTACGGCAAGTCGCGCACCTGATGGTAAGCACTACGCTTGCACATAACAGTTGCAGTGCAACTCAGAACATGCATCATCTCAGAGCATTGCGCTGTGCTCGTCACCAAGACATTTCCGCTTGGGTTTTGAGTAATATTCGCCCAGTAGGTAATCTCACTTCTTGCAGTGCCCTTCACAACTGAACACAGTAAAAATACTTGCACACTATTGCTTCGTGGCAGAATTTCTTGTGTTACGGTGGTACCGACCAAGACGGTATATTGTACAAGAGGCCTAACTACCTAGTAAGTTGGGTTTCCTTGCCGCTTAGGATCCCATCCCTACGGTAGAGGGAATATTTTGTTAATTCCGTCCAATCACGGATAATAATGTAATAGTGTGTAGATGTGTTCATCTTTACTATGTAGTAACTGAAAGGATGAGTATACAATTGGGAGTGAAGATAGCTGTCTAAATCCTAGTTCCACCCATGATTCCATTCCACGTGGACCATAAATAATTATTTATTTATCAATACGCCAACAGCACAGATACAATACAACGTTATAATATTAACGTTATAATTTATATTTGTCGTGAGCGAGGTCCCGGGTAGAAACTAAACATATATTAGAACAAAATAGAAATCATATACTTACCTACTTACTACCAACAGTTTATAGTAAGCGGTCATTTATTTTCTTCTAAAAGATATATACACTATACAGCCAGGAATTACTATATAAAAAATGTGTACTTTTTTTTTTTTTTTTTTTCCTTTCCCTGTTCAGGGAGTATGGCTTTGCGCGTCTTGCGCATCTGCCAGTAACACGTGTATTTCTAGCGGTAGAGTTTCTCTTCAACGTCTTTTTTAGGTCTTTATACGAGGCGTTTTTAACTTATATCTTTTAAATTTTATAAAAGAGGGGAAACGTTTAACAAATGTGTACTTATTTTGGAATATATGTAGAACAAAATTGACAAATAAAGAAGGCTGCGTACTACATGGTTT
The DNA here is from genome assembly GCA_917880725.1 of Selenia dentaria. Lineage (NCBI taxonomy): Eukaryota > Metazoa > Arthropoda > Insecta > Lepidoptera > Geometridae > Selenia > Selenia dentaria. The sequence continues at coordinate 5,322,953 of OU862882.1, read as the reverse complement.
TGCGTTACTACATTTGCAAATTTAGTTCAAGAGTAAAACTCTAGATGGCGCTTGTATTCAAAACTTCAATCCTGAATCACGGTGACAAGATTCTCCGTTGTTCGACTATGTTATATCGTTTCGATACATTTCGTTACTCTGGTTTCCCTTCAACACGTATAAATCTTTCGCCTTTTACTAAAGATTTCCGTGGAGGGGAACACTCAAATGAGTCTAAAATAAGTTTTTTAATGCCCTGCTTCGGCAGGGTTTAGTAACTTAGTAAATCCAACAATTGACTTACAAGTCGCCCGGATTACCATTCCGTTCTCTACTTTAGTCTAAAATGCAAATGACGAAACAATGTCCAAATTGATAAATTATCTTCCAGGAACAGGGAACTGTTACATACAATATTTGACTTCACTGGGGACTGGGTGCGCGCCGTTCCCCCATATCATTATGTATTACCGTATAATACTCTGTCAAATTATGGCATACACTGACGAAATATTATTTCCTTGAAAAATATGTTCCTTATTGGATCATCAGGCAAGAGCATTATTAAAACTGTACTTCATTAATAGCCTATTTGAGAGGCTCAAGTTTTGTTATTTATTTCAGTTAGATATAACATCATTGATTTTTTTTGTATTGGTTATAATTTTAATACAGTTTTACAGATATTTGAATAAATTTTTAGTAGCCTTGTTTAAATTTTTGTTAATTTTCTCTCTATTTCTTTGTATTTTGATCATTTTTTTACAGATACTTGAGTAAAATTTGGTAGTAATTTTATGCATCATTTTTTTTTACTTTTTTGGGTATTTTTTACAATTTTTCGAATGTATTTTATATCATTTTAATAAATTTTTGAAGATATTTGAGTAATATTTGGTAGAATTTTACGTAATTTAGTAATTTTCGATATTTTTAAACATTTTGGTTTCTTTTACATTTTCAATGATTTTTTAATATTATATTGTACATATAATTGAGTAAAAATTCCAAGTAAATATTTTTTGTTGATGCCATATTTTCGATTCTATTATTAGTATTTTTAATTGAAATTCGTTTATTTTTAATTATTTATTACGTATTTTATTACGTTAATTTTTCAGATATTTGAGTACAAACATTTATTTATTTCATATATTCCTAAGTTTATATAAAATGTTTACCTAGTATTTTTAACATTTTTATTGAATTTTCGTTGTTGATCATTATTTCAAAATTTGGAATGAAAGATAATATATACAAAAAACGAAAATAAATAGCAAAAATTGTAACAAAAATTTTAAAAATACATAATATAAAAATTGAAGTTTTTAACGGAAGTTTATCAGAATATCTAGAGTAATCCATAAATAACATAAAAATCATTAAAATTGTATAATGAAACCAAAAATATTAAAAAGTAAGAAAAATATTAAAACAGGTTACATTTTTACCACATGTTACTACAATATCTGTAAAATTCAATAAAATAAAGAAAATACAAAAAACTTGAAAACATATAGCAAAAAATCACAAAATTAAAAAATTTACTGTTTATATCGAAGTTTAATTCAATAATCTAAAATTATTCATTAAAAAAAATACCTGTAAAAAATGATGGAATTTTACCTAATTTAAGAAAATTTAATTTTTTTGACATTTTGGTCATGCCGAACTTTTGTCTGTTCTAGAGTAACGTAAGCGCCTACGGATTACCAACAGCAAGCGCGCGACACGTCGACACTAACATGGACCGACAGAACATTTTGGAACCGCGGCCGCTGGGGAGTTGTGCCCGTGCACATAAACAACTGGCCGGAGTCAATGTCGACCATGTGAGGAAGAAACGGAACACTGAGGTTCATATTTTAAGGCAAGAAGACTGCCTTTTTGAAGCAAAAAGCTTAGTCCCTTCCGTAGGTTCTCAACATCGCTGGCTAAATCCATCGTTAAATACATTTGCCGTTCTCCTCTTGTATATTGAAAACCCCTACATTAGAGCTAGTAACCCACGATTCATAAAATACATATCGACAAAAGTAATGTAAACTGATATATATGACTGATAATGACATACCATTTATTTCGTATACCTATTTAAACCTATGATCGATATTCAAAACATTTTGTTAATGGAATTATACCGAAAATTCGGATGACAAATATTCCGATATAGATCGCTTTTCGCATCCACTTGCAAAGTAACTTTATTGAATAAAACGTTTACTCACAAGAAGCATCCGTATATACGGAAGACGTTGTTTGTTGGAGTTCTCGCCAACGTTCATACCACGTTGAAAACACCGGTTCTCGTCCGATCACCGAAGTTAAGCAACGTCGGGCGTGGTCAGTACTTGGATGGGTGACCGCCTGGGAACACCACGTAATGTTGGCTTTTTGCTACTCTTAAAAATTACTTTTTTAAGAGCAAGGCGAATATAAAAAGATTTTGGGTTTATTCGAAGCCATATCAGAGAGGAGCTTATACTTCATTATTTTGTCTGGTGATATATACAATATGGATAGGCTAAATATTATACTATTTTGGTAATCGTATAAAGTACTGTGACGTCACAGCCTCGTCTCCAATCTCCGTGTTCACGGTGGAAACAACCTCCTTCTTTGTCAAGTCACAAATTAAATACGATATAATACCTCTTTGCTTACCATTGATAGACCTATAACGCTGCATCAATGATGCTTATATTAACTGACGCTTAACGCCATCTGTTGATTAGCTTGCTCGATGTTTCCCCTTTGCGCGACCGATGCGCGACGACGTGTTTACTTGTACAATATCATACTGCGTAGTCTGTCATTTTGGTTCTAATGAATGTTACAAGGGGGCGCACCACTGCGAAGCCCGATTCCTGCATCGCGGTGACGAGATTCTCCGACGGTCCGAGAGCAGCTTCGCGCGCATATTTCAAATCATACTTACCTGGCGTAGGGGACACCGTGATCAAGAAGGCGGTTCCCCCAGAGCGAGGCCTTTCCATTGCACTGCGGATGGGTTGACCTCTGCGATTATCCCTAATGTGGATAACTCGGACGCGTTATTTTTGGTAGTGGGGACTGCGTTCGCGCCGTCCCCCATAATAATAGAATAACAAAAGTTATACTTTACTCTTTGTCGAACACACCATATAACCACACATTATCTAAGTTAAAGCGTAATAATATTTATGTTAGTCACCAACATAATATTATAGGTAGGAAAATAAAATAATACGTCCACTATACCGTGATAATTAAAACAAACGATTTATGAATGAAACTGACGTATATTTACGTCTCTGGGACGCATTAACAGATTAGGCAAAAGGATAATTTAATATAATAGTTTGGTTCGAATACTTCTATTATATAATAATAAAGTTCATTTTATAGTACTCGTTTTGAGAGGCACAATCTATACAAATAAACGCGATATATCGACGGTCCCTACGTACATAAAGACATGTCAAAAATCGAGGTTTCATTCTATGTACAATTATAAATCCTTTTTTTCTATAATGTTTTATAAGCTTTAGGAACTTCATAATATAAACATATTTTCTTAGAAAAACAGACAGATGACTGTTTCTACGCCGATGTTAAAATAAAAGCATGTCAGACATGTCTGTGATACCCTTTTTGTACGCAGGAAAGAAGAAAACAGTGTCTAATATAGAATTTAATTAAAATGATTTATGAAAACGTAGAATTTTGAGTCATTGTTCTCAAAAGGATATGTTATAAACATTCTAAGATCCATGGATATAAAAAATACATAAATGAAGACATATCGCTCTATACGCGGTTTCTTACTTCTTACGCGGTACTTTCATTCGGGGTAGGATTATATTTCTTGAAATGTAAATAAAGACATGTCTTTAAATAAAGATATCAGGATTGTATTTTTAAATAAAGAAGGTTTCTAATTAAAAAGTATTTATTGTAACAAACTTCTTAGCATCTAAACAATAAGTACTTGGGTAGGAACTAAATATTAAAAATCTCAGTTGTCTAAGATGAATAATTCACAATTTTTATTTAAGCTTGTGCCTCAGCTTAATTTTCTATCTACCAATGTAGTTAGTAATATATACCTATAAAAAATATATGTCTTATTACCCTTGGTCCTTGCATCACGCGTGAATGCATGGAACAAATTAATAACAATGATATATATAAATGATGGAACAAGTTAATTATTGTCAAGAGAATTATACTACTTATGAAAGAAAAATCAAGAAAACATGGGAGGTTATGGCGAGGCCAAAAGCCGAGCCAACTATGCGAACGAAGTTGCGGGCAGTCGCTAGTATTTAATAATCATTAAAGGATCATTTAAGTATGTGCCTCATCTATCTTCCAAATTGCTTAAACTTATTTATCATAGCTTTATTTAGACAGATTTTTATGAATATTACAGTTTTCTTAATTAAATCTTCTTAAATAACAAAATACATTTCACAGAAAAATAGTATATACCTATAGATAAATTTAACAATCTTCAAAAAGCAGGACCTTCGCGCTCCTCAAAAGTTCCCCAGGGGTTGATGCCCCTGACGTTTATGGCCATGGCAAAGGGCTATTGTCGGAGGTCACTCTTCACTACACCCTAAGAGGCAGGTGGAAGATTAACTGATGATGAACAATGTATTTCGTCTTTACCCTGTTACCTTACTATGCTTAAAGTTTTTATAGAAGTTATGATACTTGTTGGGACAATCATTGTATCGCATAAACTAATCAAGTCATTATATATCACTTCAGCGATATGAATAGGATCATAGGACACCTTCTGTAGTATTAGTTCTGGCTCCTTTTTTTCCTCCGTCTCATCAATTCAAGTTATTGCCACTGTTTTGTTTTCTGTAATTTTCTGCAAATAAATCGCACTTAAATTCAATAATGTCTAGATAACTTCCTTGGACTTTCACTTCTCTTATCTTATTACAAGAAATTCTCTAAGAATTCGTATCTTTTATCCAGCTTTTAGTATGTTCAATGTTGATTTCAATGCCCAGCTTTGAAATCCATTTTTAAGTCTTGATTTCTACAACTGTATAAGGTGGAACATTCCGTTTGGCCCCCTCGAACCAGGATGTAGGTACCACTCACCTGATATGTAAATAAGTTCGTTCGCTGATCGCTTTATTAATGCGTGCTATCTGCCTCGTTTTGAGTATGGGCTTTTTTCCAATAATCGATGGCACACATCTGCCTTAAATTTATTTCTTACATACAATCTCCATCAAATCTTGTGCTTCAGAAACGCACAACACAATATTTCTGGAGTTTGGAAGTTTGGAGTTTTTTAACAACACACCACTAAATCTTATCTGTATCCAAACATTAATTATTTCACTACGCGAACAAATCGACATGTCTTATTGGAGAACTCTCGGTGAGACATGACCGCGTTCGCACCGATCGCGCGCGCATTTTAAAACAGCGTACGAAACGATACGTATAGATATCCGCATCTACGACACTTCTTCACTGTTATCATAGTACTTGTTCTCATATACGATTTGTAAATAAAGATAAATACATAATATTTTTAAAATATAATAATATAGGTATGTGCGTAATGGAAAAACTAAAACCACAATCAATTAAAAAAAAAATTGAGATTTTTAGACATGTCTTTATGTACGTAGGGACCGTCGATATAATTTACCTTTTATTTAATCAGGCAATCATTATAATGGAAGAATATTACTATGTATATGCATATGGTCAGAATATCTTCTTGTCTTCAGATTCTCAGTGTCTAATTATAGGGCTGATGATTTTACATCTAATCGTTAAGAGTTTAGACCCTATTCAATATGAACATCGCCAAAGTTCATACCACGTTGAATACACCGGTTCTCGTCCGATCACCGAAGTTATGCAACGTCGGGCGTGGTCAGTACTTGGATGGGTGACCGCCTGGGAACACCGCGTAATGTTGGCTTTTTGCTGCTCCTTTTGCTATTTTTTCTTGATATCATAAGAACTTCTGCTTATAATTTTATGACTAATTAAGAGTACATTGATAACAATGTGTTGCAAACGATCAGTAAGAGGCTTATACTCGTAGACCAATAAAGTAACGAAATTTTTTTAAATATATTAAAAAGTCTTTAAAAAGTGGACCATAATAATCTCTTTAAATGACATTCTACTAATATCATAAATGCGAATGTATTATGTATGGATATGGATGTTTGTATTGTATGCATTTATGGATGTTTGTTACTCTTTTACGCCTAAACGGCTGGGCTAATTTTGATGAAATTTGGTACCGGGGTAGATTTTGCACTGGATTAACACATAGGATACATCTCAACATAATCATCATCATCCATCACCGCGCGGGTGAACTGGGCCAATATTGATGAAATTTGGTATGGAAGTATATGAGTCGTTAAACACATAGAATACTTTTCATCAACATCATCATCATCATACATCACCACGCGGGTGAAACCACGGGGCGCAACTCATAAAATCGGCAGTTAGTCATTAAAATCGGTAATTTTATATACACATAGAAATTACTCTCAAATCTTACTTGATATAAGCTGAACAAATACACCAATGAAAGAGGCTACGTACTACACGGGGCGGTGCTATGTTAGTACAAGAGTAAAACTCTAGATGGCGCCTGTATTCGAAACTTCAATCCTGAGTCGCGGTGACAAGATTCTCCGGTGTTCGAATAAATTGTTTCGTTTTGGTATCTTACGGTACTCTGGTTTCCCTTCAACACGTATAAATCTTTCGCCTTTTACTAAAGATTTCCGTGGAAGGGAACACTCAAATGAGTCTAAAGTCAGTTTTTGTTGCCCTGCTTGGGCAGGGCTTTACTTTAGTAACTAGGTATAGTATATCCAACAATTGACTGGCAAGTCGCCCGGATTTTCATTCCGTTCTCCAATCTCCACTCAAGTCTAGAATAGTCGTCTCGTCGGTCGAGAACGGAAATGACGAAACAATGGCTAAATTGGTAAGTAATTATCTTCCAGGAATAGGAACTGTTACATACAATATTTGACTTCATGGCTTGTTTCGGACGCGTTATTATTGGTAGTGGGACTGCGTTTGCACCATTCCCCCATATCATTATGGTACTCGTATTACTGTATAATACTCTGTTAAAATATTCCATACACTAACATCATATATTCTAGAAAAATATGTTCCTTATCGGACCATCGGGAAAGAGCATTATTAAAACTGTACTTCATTTTGAGAGGCTCAATTTTAGCTATTTATTTACGTTTTTTTTATTTGTTATCATTTTTATTAATTTTAACAAATATTAAATAATTTTTGGTAGACTTTAATTATTTTTTTATAAAAATATTTAAATTACAGATATTTGAGTAAAATTACCCTTATTTAATAATGTTTCAATTTTATTTACATTTGTGGTTTGTTTTTACAATTTTATTATTATAATACAATAAAGATGAAATTTCGAATGTATTTTTATAATTTTAAATAATTTTGAAGATATTTATGTAGTATTTAGTAATATTTAACCTAATTTAAAATAATTTCCATACATTGATATATTTTGGTTTCATATAACAATTTTAATGATTTTTTAATATATATTGTATGTTTAAGTGAAATTTCGAATTAATATTTTATGTTGTTTCCATATTTTCGATTCAATTTATTTTTAATTAAAATTCAAAGTATTTTAAATTAAATTTTTTTTTTTATTTATGGCCCTTTTCAGATTTTTGAGTGCAAACATTTATTTATATATTTTCATATTTGCCGAAGTTTATATGAAATATTTAGTATTATTTACATTTTATTGAATTTTAGTTTTTTTTATTGAATATTTTTAGATAATTGAATTAAATTTGATAAAAAACCTTAGTAACTTAATAATAATAATAATAAAATGTCACCATCGCCGCCACCGGCACCTGCGCGACGAGGGCGACCACCGCTGCCGGCACGCTTGGAGCCTGCGGGACAATCTGTTCTGCGCCCGGCCCCCGCTACCGGTGGTGTAGTGCGCCGCATGCGATGTACTCCATCAATAAACGAGTATTGCATGCGTGCTTACTATGGGGCTACAAATGGAGGAAGCAACCTGACTGCGTATCGTGATCGAATGCTGTCTCTGTTTCAGACCCTTGAACCAACTTTGACCGTATCTGCACAACGACTATCGGATCAGGTGCGAGCTATTCACCGGTGCAAACTGTTGGACCAGCCTGCACTTGATCGGCTACGCCTGGAGGTGCTACCTATTCAGGCTTGTTCATCCTCGACACGGGACCCGTCTGACACGGTGTCGATATCGGTTCCGGTATTGACGAGTATACGGACGGATACTGCAGTCGACGAAGAAGATTGCCTGAATATGAGCGTAAGTACCCAGGTGAATGAGCAACTGAGGAGGGCTTTGGATGACGCGATTTTTACATATAGATTCACACTTGACTCTAGGCCACGCCTGCCTCGTCTACCCACGAATAGACATAACCTAGCGCTAATGGGAGCCTTGAACGCTTTGCTAGTTCCGTATATACGGGATAGCAAAGATTTAACTGATACTCACTCGATCCTCTATTGTGGGGCAATCGCGGTATGTCGCATTGCTCGTGTTAAGTTCCCGGACACTGACCGAGCACCGCGAAGTGCTTCGGGTGTACCCGAGTGGCAAACGCGGATCGAGAGACGTATCAGTACGTACAGGACTCTCATTGCAAAGCTAATCTGCTTCAGCAGGGGCAACAAACGCCCTCGAGTCATACGCTTCGTGAACCAAGCTTTTGCTGGGACTGGCATCAGACCCCAGGAGTATATGACTTGTGTCACGGAGCTTATAGACTTTTTTTATAAAATATTTGTGCCACTCCTCCGTGGTGACGTCAGTCACGTGTTTTTCATACTCTTCGACAGCCTCTTCTGGTGATGAAAACCGTTGATCGCGTAATTGGTTCTTGATTTTTGGGAACAGAAAAAGGTCACACGGTGCTAGGTCAGGACTGTATGCTGGATGACTCATAAGTTGTACGTTTTTCGCCTTCAAAAGCTCATTTGTCTGTCTGGCCGCTTGGGAACTTGCATTGTCGTGGTGCAAGATGATAAGGCGTTTACCGTTATTTTCACGGTGTTTGCCAATAATTTCAGGTAAACAAATGATCGTGTACCAGTCACTATTTACGGTACGGCAATTTTCTAAAGCAACAGTAGCCACGTGTCCAGTTTTATTGAAAAATAATTTCGGGTAGTGCCCCCCGCAAACCCCACCCGCCGGAGACCATTAGTTTTCGAGTTATGTTTGTTTAAGTATTTTGAGGTTAAGTACTGCATTTCGATCTACTACCACCCCCGCGTCGGCTCTGCAATCCGACAAGACTGCTTGAAATCGGGGTGCTATGAGTCGGTTCTGTCACTGACTTCGACCTATTCTAACTAACTATAACTAACCTATAGGTATGTCACAGACAAGTGACTTTGCCAATTCATTAGATAGCTACTGATATACTATTGTGCACAAATTTGGAACAAAAGTAGTTTGATGAAGCCTGGTGGAAAACCTGGTGGGTCACAGTTCAAACCTAACCTAACCTATAGGTTTGTCACAGACAAGTGACATTGCCAATTCATTAGGTACTAATATACTATTGTGCACACATTCCTACTAGTATGGGTCTGATAATTAAAATTGAAAAACAATTTGTTATTTTTAGAACTTATATTTTATAGACATAATTTATAGCATTTATAGTTTCGATGAATGGGTCTTTTTTATTTTTAGTCACATTTCTTCTCCATAAATACTCTATGATGGAGTTAGTGAAATTTTCAGTATTATTATAATTGTCTTTTTTAAAATAACGCTTCACTGCTCTCCATTGGGACTCGATGCGTTGAGTATGAGTCCCATCACTACTTACAAAAGGATTGTCCGGGTCAGAGTGATTCACCTTTTTATGGATGTAACCATTTTCTGCCAGACAATCATATGCTCTCCAGCAGTCAGTGTGGATGGTGGTGCCTTCTTCCACATGTTTTTTAATTAAAATCGTAGCAAAGTCGTTGAGATATCAAAAGAAAGCGCAGAAAAACAGGAGAAAACATTCACGTACACTCGGAAGTAACGGAATGACGCGAGTATTCCGACAGTGACATTACGCTATCTTCGATGTTTGCGTTCCGTTTCAAGAACTTGCATACAACGTACATGTCAAAAAAGGCTAAAAGTTACCTAGAAACGTTTCGTTTTACGCATTAATGTCATTTATGTCACCTGTCACTATCAAAATTACAGTGTTTTATTGAAACTTTAAAAAACTATTTAGACTATTTTGGCGTGTCTCCGGCAGCTAAAATGTTGTAAATACGCTTTATACAAACCCCTTCAACCCACCCACAGTTTTTGTTTCACCAAATTCAGGGGTCACGATTCTAAAGCCAACCCCAAAAACATACCTACTTATTATACAGTTTACTTATATTTGTTACAAACTTGAATCTCATCTCATTTATTAATAATCACAATAACTGCAACTAACACATTGTTGTATCATGGAGGAGAGCTATATATTGTAAGTACAGCGAATCCTACCACAATGTCTACCGCTAAAAATGTAACAAATTACTATGTGTGTATGTAAATGTGTTGTACCTATCTAAACACATTACTATAGAACGAAAAAAAAGTTAATTATTACGATAAAATAATTAATTCATTGGTAAAATGTATCCAAATAATGAAAATACTTTACTGTTTTATATTTACAATAGTACCTATATAATGTAAAAAGTTTTCATAACTGTACAAGCAGCGCCATCTGTGCAAATGATAGGGAACTCAGTGAAATAGCCTGCAAATAAATAAGATGCTAACAGCCCGAGCAGTATTTGAGAATTTGCTTTCCGCGATAATTTTAGTTCACGCCATGACATGATGAGGTGGAGGACGAAAAAAATGAGGAACTAAATATTATATTGGGCAATTGAGATTAAGTTATTCCGTGATTCAATAATTTAGTTTTTTGTTTTTATGCTGTCAAGTGACGAGTACGGCAAGTCGCGCACCTGATGGTAAGCACTACGCTTGCACATAACAGTTGCAGTGCAACTCAGAACATGCATCATCTCAGAGCATTGCGCTGTGCTCGTCACCAAAAGACATTTCCGCTTGGGTTTTGAGTAATATTCGCCCAGTAGGTAATCTCACTTCTTGCAGTGCCCTTCACAACTGAACACAGTAAAAATACTTGCACACTATTGCTTCGTGGCAGAATTTCTTGTGTTACGGTGGTACCGACCAAGACGGTATATTGTACAAGAGGCCTAACTACCTAGTAAGTTGGGTTTCCTTGCCGCTTAGGATCCCATCCCTACGGTAGAGGGAATATTTTGTTAATTCCGTCCAATCACGGATAATAATGTAATAGTGTGTAGATATGTTCATCTTTACTATGTAGTAACTGAAAGGATGAGTATACAATTGGGAGTGAAGATAGACTGTCTAAATCCTAGTTCCACCCATGATTCCATTCCACGTGGACCATAAATAATTATTTATTTATTAATACGCCAACAGCACAGATACAATACAACGTTATAATATTAACGTTATAATTTATATTTGTCGTGAGCGAGGTCCCGGGTAGAAACTAAACATATATTAGAACAAAATAGAAATCATATACTTACCTACTTACTACCTACAGTTTATAGTAAGCGGTCATTTATTTTCTTCTAAAAGATATATACACTATACAGCCAGGAATTACTATATAAAAAATGTGTACTTTTTTTTTTTTTTTCCTTTCCCTGTTGTTCAGGGAGTATGGCTTTGCGCGTCTTGCGCATCTGCCATTAACAAGTGTATTTCTAGCGGTAGAGTTTCTCTTCAACGTCTTTTTTAGGTCTTTATACGAGGCGTTTTTAACTTATATCTTTTAAATTTTATAAAAGAGGGGAAACGTTTAACAAATGTGTACTTATTTTGGAATATATGTAGAACAAAATTGACAAATAAAGAAGGCTGCGTACTACATGGTTTTGCGTTACTACATTTGCAAATTTAGTTCAAGAGTAAAACTCTAGATGGCGCTTGTATTCAAAACTTCAATCCTGAATCACGGTGACAAGATTCTCCGTTGTTCGACTATGTTATATCGTTTCGATACATTTCGTTACTCTGGTTTCCCTTCAACACGTATAAATCTTTCGCCTTTTACTAAAGATTTCCGTGGAGGGGAACACTCAAATGAGTCTAAAATAAGTTTTTTAATGCCCTGCTTCGGCAGGGTTTAGTAACTTAGTAAATCCAACAATTGACTTACAAGTCGCCCGGATTACCATTCCGTTCTCTACTTTAGTCTAAAATGCAAATGACGAAACAATGTCCAAATTGATAAATTATCTTCCAGGAACAGGGAACTGTTACATACAATATTTGACTTCACTGGGGACTGGGTGCGCGCCGTTCCCCCATATCATTATGTATTACCGTATAATACTCTGTCAAATTATGGCATACACTGACGAAATATTATTTCCTTGAAAAATATGTTCCTTATTGGATCATCAGGCAAGAGCATTATTAAAACTGTACTTCATTAATAGCCTATTTGAGAGGCTCAAGTTTTGTTATTTATTTCAGTTAGATATAACATCATTGATTTTTTTTGTATTGGTTATAATTTTAATACAGTTTTACAGATATTTGAATAAATTTTTAGTAGCCTTGTTTAAATTTTTGTTAATTTTCTCTCTATTTCTTTGTATTTTGATCATTTTTTTACAGATACTTGAGTAAAATTTGGTAGTAATTTTATGCATCATTTTTTTTTACTTTTTTGGGTATTTTTTACAATTTTTCGAATGTATTTTATATCATTTTAATAAATTTTTGAAGATATTTGAGTAATATTTGGTAGAATTTTACGTAATTTAGTAATTTTCGATATTTTTAAACATTTTGGTTTCTTTTAATATTATATTGTACATATAATTGAGTAAAAATTCCAAGTAAATATTTTTTGTTGATGCCATATTTTTGATTCTATTATTAGTATTTTTAATTGAAATTCGTTTATTTTTAATTATTTATTACGTATTTTATTACGTTAATTTTTCAGATATTTGAGTACAAACATTTATTTATTTCATATATTCCTAAGTTTATATAAAATGTTTACCTAGTATTTTTAACATTTTTATTGAATTTTCGTTGTTGATCATTATTTCAAAATTTGGAATGAAAGATAATATATACAAAAAACGAAAATAAATAGCAAAAATTGTAACAAAAATTTTAAAAATACATAATATAAAAATTGAAGTTTTTAACGGAAGTTTATCAGAATATCTAGAGTAATCCATAAATAACATAAAAATCATTAAAATTGTATAATGAAACCAAAAATATTAAAAAGTAAGAAAAATATTAAAACAGGTTACATTTTTACCACATGTTACTACAATATCTGTAAAATTCAATAAAATAAAGAAATACAAAAAACTTGAAAACATATAGCAAAAAATCACAAAATTAAAAAAGTTACTGTTTATATCGAAGTTTAATTCAATAATCTAAAATTATTCATTAAAAAAAATACCTGTAAAAAATGATGGAATTTTACCTAATTTAAGAAAATTTAATTTTTTTGACATATTGGTCACGCCGAACTTTTGTCTGTTCTAGAGTAACGTAAGCGCCTACGGATTACCAACAGCAAGCGCGCGACACGTCGACACTAACATGGACCGACAGAACATTTTGGAACCGCGGCCGCTGGGGAGTTGTGCCCGTGCACATAAACAACTGGCCGGAGTCAATGTCGACCATGTGAGGAAGAAACGGAACACTGAGGTTCATATTTTAAGGCAAGAAGACTGCCTTTTTGAAGCAAAAAGCTTAGTCCCTTCCGTAGGTTCTCAACATCGCTGGCTAAATCCATCGTTAAATACATTTGCCGTTCTCCTCTTGTATATTGAAAACCCCTACATTAGAGCTAGTAACCCACGATTCATAAAATACATATCGACAAAAGTAATGTAAACTGATATATATGACTGATAATGACATACCATTTATTTCGTATACCTATTTAAACCTATGATCGATATTCAAAACATTTTGTTAATGGAATTATACCGAAAATTCGGATGACAAATATTCCGATATAGATCGCATTTCGCATCCACTTGCAAAGTAACTTTATTGAATAAAACGTTTACTCACAAGAAGCATCCGTATATACGGAAGACGTTGTTTGTTGGAGTTCTCGCCAACGTTCATACCACGTTGAAAACACCGGTTCTCGTCCGATCACCGAAGTTAAGCAACGTCGGGCGTGGTCAGTACTTGGATGGGTGACCGCCTGGGAACACCACGTAATGTTGGCTTTTTGCTGCTCTTAAAAAATATTTTTTAAGAGCAAGGCGAATATAAAAAGAGTTTGGGTTTATTCGAAGCCATATCAGAGAGGAGCTTATATTTCATTATTTTGTCTGGTTATATATCCAATATGGATTGGCTAAATATTATACTATTTTGGTAATCGTATAAAGTACTGTGACGTCACAGCCTCGTCTCCAATCTCCGTGTACACGGTGGAAACAACCTCCTTCTTTGTCAAGACACAAATTAAATACGATAAAATACCTCTTTGCTTACCATTGATAGACCTATAACGCTGCATCAATGGTGCTTATATTAACTGACGCTTAACGCCATCTGTTGATTAGCTTGCTCGATGTTTCCCCTTTGCGCGACCGATGCGCGACGACGTGTTTACTTGTACAATACCATACTGCGTAGTCTGTCATTTTGGTTCTAATGAATGTAACAAGGGGGCGCACCACTGCGAAGCCCGATTCCTGCATCGCGGTGACGAGATTCTCCGACGGTCCGAGAGCAGCTTCGGGCGCTTATTTCAAATCATACTTACCTGGCGTAGGGGACACCGTGATCAAGAAGGCGGTTCCCCCAGAGCGAGGCCTTTCCATTGCACTGCGGATGGGTTGACCTCTGCGATTATCCCTAATGTGGATAACTCGGACGCGTTATTTTTGGTAGTGGGGACTGCGTTCGCGCCGTCCCCCATAATAATAGAATAACAAAAGTTATACTTTACTCTTTGTCGAACACACCATATAACCACACATTATCTAAGTTAAAGCGTAATAATATTTATGTTAGTCACCAACATAATATTATAGGTAGGAAAATAAAATAATACGTCCACTATACCGTGATAATTAAAACAAACGATTTATGAATGAAACTGACGTATATTTACGTCTCTGGGACGCATTAACAGATTAGGCAAAAGGATAATTTAATATAATAGTTTGGTTCGAATACTTCTATTATATCATAATAAATTTCATTTTATAGTACTCGTTTTGAGAGGCACAATCTATACAAATAAACGCGATATATCGACGGTCCCTACGTACATAAAGACATGTCAAAAACCGAGGTTTCATTCTATGTACAATTATAAATCCTTTTTTTCTATAATGTTTTATAAGCTTTAGGAACTTCATAATGGTATATAAACATATTTTCTTAGAAAAACAGACAGATGACTGTTTCTACGCCGATGTTAAAATAAAAGCATGTCAGACATGTCTGTGATACCTATCGTGGAACTACCTAGTGTGAGTGCTAGGAGGACCCTGATAGGTATAAAATAAAACTCCGTTGGACTGTATGTTGGTGCGTGGTTTTACGAAGACGGCGTTCAGGTAGAGAATGACTCGTTGCGCAATGCGCGGCCGTTTTTATATATTTTTTTTTTTTTTTTTTTAACGGACTAATGCTGTTTGCCTCTACCGGCATTTACAGCGTCACCGGACGGTTGGCGAGCGCAGATGGCACTCAGCCAGATGCGGGCGCAGAGGGCGCACCGCCTAAGGCGAGCGTTGAAGACGCTTCGCCGCAAGGAGAGGAGTAGGCGACTTGCTCAAGGGCACCACTAGGGTACGGACCTCGGCTTGGGCCGTCGCCAGGAGAGAGGGGAGTAGGAGAGAATCGCCCCGGTACATAAGTGTACCGTTGGAAGTGGGCCCTATGAATTTTAACTCTACGACTATTTGGAGAGAATCTAACCAAGACATAACTTTTGCCTCGAGCTCGCCGGCGAGCTCGGTGTTTGACTGTGTTTACCACTAAATCATAACCTTGTGTACTTCGCCTCCTCCCATTTCCGCGACATGGGTCCACACCGCGACCAGGATCGTCGCGTTGTGCACTCATGACTGTACTTTGGGTGGGGCTACAATAAGAATGTGTATTACCTCGCCCACAGCCATGGTGGCTGGGACTACATAGAAAACCAGTGTTACCTCGTCCGCAGCCATTTGCTGGGCCGGAGGATACATCGCGACCGGGGCCGCGGTGTATACTCCCACCCGCACCGTGGCTGGGACTACAAACGTGTGTGTGTGAATTACCTCGACTGCGACTGGGGCTGCGAAGAAGATCTCGGCCGGAGCCTACAATGCGATCGGGATCACAGCCCTGGTCGGGTCTACAACCATTACCGGGGTTCCCTTGGGGCGACGCTAAAGCTGCCGAAGTAACGGCTGCGATGGGGTCGTCCGGGTCACCCAAAATATGCCTTGGACGGCGACGGGGGGGAAGGAAGTGGGGATCGGTTATGTCAGTGGAGTAGTTCGCCGCTTCGACCACGAGGGGATTCGAGTGGTGGGGAGCTTTGTCGAAGTGGCGGCGGGAGCAGTCTTTCATATACTGCGTAATAGAGGGGAGGGTGAAATCGCAGTGCAGTTCGGCGTTCCGCAAGTACCACGGAGCGCCCACTGCCCTGCGCATAAAGCGATTTTGAATCACTTGAAGTTTGTGGAGGTCGTGTTTCTGAGCATGGGCGAACGCTACAGATGCGTAAGTCATGATTGGGCGGATGCAAAGTTTGTAAAGAGTCGTCTTATTTCTAAGAGACATTTTACTGTTTTTGCCTATGAGGGGATTAAGACGACCCATAATGAAGGCCGCCCTATTGCGAACAATTTGGATGTGTTTCGCGAAAGTGAGTTGGCGATCAAGAGTGACGCCCAGGTATTTGGCAGATTTAGCCCATGGGATGGGTTCGCCGAATAGGACTATGGGTGACGGCATGAGATTCCGCCGGGTCTCAGTGAAGTACACTGCTGCACTTTTGCTAGGATTTACTGCAATCCGCCATTTACGAAACCATGCACCGATTACGGTGATGGCTCGTTGGATGGCGCATCTCTGCCTGACCTTGAACCAGCCAGTAGAGTAGATTGCAGTATCATCCGCAAACTGAGCGATCTGAACATTAGGTTCAGATCGTGGGATGTCGCTGGTGTACAGCGAGAAGAGAATGGGTGAGAGTACAGAGCCCTGAGGGACACCTGCGTGAATGGGATGCGGGGAGGAGAGCGTTCCCTCGGTGCGATAGCTAAACGTTCGATCCCTGAGAAAGTCTTGTAAGATGAGTACAAGACGGTCTGGCACACCCAGTTGGTACAGCTTGAATATCAAGCCGTTGTGCCAGACTTTGTCGAACGCTTTCGCTACGTCGAGGAAGACAGCTATGGTCCCTTGGGGCTTTGGTTTCTTATTGAAACCGCCTAGGATGTGCTCCGTTACGCGGTGCACTTGTTGGACGCAAGAGTGTTTGGCTCTAAAACCAAATTGCTCATCGGGAAGGAGGTTATTGGACCTAACGTGGGACCAGAGTCGGTTCACAATGAGCCGCTCGTAAATCTTCCCCAGAGAGCTGAGGAGACTTATGGGACGGTAGCTGGAGGGCTCGGCTGCCGGTTTGCCTGGTTTGTGAATACCAATGACAATGGCATGCTTCCAAGTGTCTGGGAAGGAGCAGTTGCTCATAGCCGCATTGAAGATGCTAACTAAGAGATGGACTAGTGGGACTGAGAAGTGTTTAATCACCTTGTTGCTGATACCATCAGCACCAGGGGATTTACGGGTCTTGAGGCTCTTGATCAGAGACACAACCTCGGATGATTTTACCGGTGGGAGGAGTGGGAGGTCAGAGATGGGCATAGAGCTTTTACGTTCGACTTCAGATTCCACCGAATCGAGGTGTTTCTGGTCGACGTGATCTACATTTAGAGTACACTGAGCCTCAAGGCTATCAGCTAAACACTCGGCTTTGTCTTCGTCAAGGAACGCTATGGAGAGGGGAGGTGGCCTAATGAGTGGAGGCATTGTCTGTTGTCCGTCAGATTTCAGAGTTCGAGCCAACTGCCAGTATGCCTGGTGAGTTGGCTCAATCTCTGACAGTTTGTCGTCCCACCTTTGATCACGCAGCTCACTCATGCGTTTCCTTACAGCACGCTGTAAATAGCGCATGGTGGCTTTGTTCTCTGGGGTTGGCATCGAGTCATACGCCCTAGTGGCGGCGTTCTTAGCTGTCAGTAACCTCCTCGCACCCTCGGGCAGTTCAAAGCGGCGACCATCCGCCACTTGGACCTGCTTTGAGGATTCACCTACTGCGGTGCGGAGGTGGTCACTGAGAGCCTCGATCGCAATTGACACGTCTTCTACTGTCTGTATGTCATCGGGGATTCTATCGAGAGCGGGTGAACTGATAGCTTGGAGGGATTCCCCCAGTTGCTTCCAGTTCACTACCGTTCTAGTGATAGGGGTTATGTCCGTCGGGTCGGGGCCTAATTTCAACAATACAGGGCGGTGGTCTGAAGTCAGTTCGTGTAACACTTCTATAGAGCGCAACCGGAGAGTGACGTTCTTGAGAAGTGCTATGTCAAGTATGTCTGGTCGTTGGTTGTCAACATAGGGATATTTTGTGGGCTCCAGAGGGGAGAGAATATCAAAGTTTAAGTAGCTGACCAAGCCGTCAAGGATTTTACCATTACTATTGTTACTAGTACAGTTCCATATGACATGTTTACTGTTGAAGTCACCGATCAGAAGGACGGAGCTTCCTAGAGAGAAGAGGGCTTCCAAGTCTGTCTGTAATAGTTCTTTACCAGAGGGGAGGTAACATGAGGCTATGATGACAGGTTGATGACCTGACATCGCTAGAAAGCAAACAGAGGCTTCTAGTATTCTAAGTGGTGGAGTAACAATTGGGATACAGTGCAGAGCTCTTTTGTAATAGATGAGAGTGCCACCTTTTGGGATGGCCACTCTATCATTACGAACCAAACGGTAATTTGCAAACCTAGGGTTCGCTGTACCTGGTTTCAGAAAGGTCTCCTGCACGCATAGGATATCGACCTGATGGGTCTTACAAAATTCGTGAACTTCGTCCTTTTGACTAGAGAGGCCGTCAGCGTTGAAAGTCGCTACGGTGACTGAGTGGGGCTTAATTCGTTTCGGTGTACTATCCATATTGGATGATACCTAAGAAACGCTGGGGAGGGCGTAGCGCCTCACTGCGCTGATTAGACCCGCGTGTGTGAGCGTGGCTCGCAAGCGGTCTTGGTCGTTTGTGGCAGTACGAAGTTTGTGCGCGAATGCACGTACTTCGTCCACGTCTATGACCATCGCGTAGTCCATGACAAGGGCTATGTCGGCCGCCAGGTCAGATTGACCTGGGGCGTCCATGAGCCCAGCCATTGGAGGCCTAGAGAGCGGCGGTTTGGGCTTAGGAGCCGGCGCGCTGGCAGAGGCCTGCGGGCGGGCGGGGGTGAGGGGGGCGCTTGCTTGTACCATGCTCAAGGGCTTGGACCAAGCGTTGCGTGCGGGCGCGGGCGCGGGAACAACAGGTGTTGCCTGCGGTGCGGGTGTAAGGTTAGGCTTAGGGCCGTTCCCTTGTGAGCGGGTAGTGACCGGGCGAGGAGGGGGAATAGGCCTCCTAGCCGGCCCACTGGGTGCGCGGGGTGCCTTAGGGCAACCGCGGTAGTTGGCGGTATGTCCCTGTGTGCCGCAGAGGACACAACTAGGCGGGTCTGATGAGTCCCTAGTGCGAGAACACTGGGCTGTCCCGTGATCCCCTAGGCACTTGACGCACCTCGGGCGGGCGAAACAGAATCGGGCGGCATGCCCGTACAATTGGCAGTTATGACACTGGCCAGGTGCTCGGTTTCGGAATGGGGGTTGAACGGTGATCCCCGAGAGGTTCACAACCGTTTTAATATTGAAAATCGCTTTGCCCTCTGGCGTGCGACTGAGGATGACCAAAAGTAGGTCATAGGGTTTGCGGTCCTTGCCACTGTACATGCGGTGGCATTCGCGGACGGGGTAGCCTTGCGCCTTCAAGTCGGCGAGGACACTATCGGTCTGTACCTCTTTAGGTACGCCGCGTATGACTACTCGTAATACCTTCTCTTCCTCGAGAGCATAAGTGTGAAAACTTATGCTCTCGTTTTTGAGAAGTCGAGTAAGCGCCCTATGGTCGCTTGGGGTAGGCACCTGGACTTTAATACCCAGTTGGGTTGAGCGGGCGCTAGTATATTGGATCTTACGATCCGTTAAAAGTCGTGAGACCATGTCCCACTTCGCCTTGTCCTGAAGGAACAGAGGCGGCGGCGGTTTCTCGCGTCTAACTGACGCTCCTTGAGAGGAGACGTCGCGTTGAGACGCGGCGATGCTTGCGGGAGCATCGGAGTGAGCGAGAGGGTCGCGGGAGGTGGAAGCGAGAGAGCCTGATGGCTTCGCTCCCGGGGCGGTGCAGGCCGCTTTGGGTGGCGGGGAGGGAGCCTCTGAGGCGGCTTTGGGGACGCGCTTTCTCTTTCCGACGGTAGTGAACCCGTCGTTGGAGATGTTGCCAACAGAGTTAGCGCGGGAGCGGGAGAACTCTACATCCATCTCATTCTCCGAGTTGGATGCCGAGTCGTAGGCGCGTTCGTACTCAGTCCGAAGGACTGGAGTATTGCGATCGTGTCCGGCATACATTAAGGAGAAGAAACTAAGGGACATAATGTCCGAATTCAACTGCACGTACCGACGTGCTCTAACGATTTACGTCCCACTTCGGTACTCCGAAGAAAAAGACGTAAGTACCAAGACGCAATATAATACTATCCCCGTCATAATACCTACTGTGGAACGGAGTCCGATTAGACCTTCGTATGCGGAAGCTGTAACCCAAGCGACTATACACAAGGACTGCAATACGAACCCTCGGACCTCGAAAAAACAAAGACGGGCCAAGGAGATAGAACCATATGAGTTTGAGTGGTCAGAGTCCCCTCATGTTGAAACGCCGAATAAGCACAAAGTTATGGATGAGGAAGAGAAGAAAATTAGAGATGTGAAATTTAGTGAGCTTTTAAGTAGGTTAAAAGACATTGTATTTTTAAGAGGAGTCACAATACCAGAAAAAGTACAAAGTGCGATAAAATGTTGTATAGAATGGTTAATTTTAGTAGTTGTGGAAAATATTTCTGACTGGCCAGTATTGAAGACTTTACTGGATTATTTTGGTTTTGGTACATGATGGATTACAACCATAATAATAGTAAAGTCAATATCATTCAATGGAATGCGCAAAGTCTTCGGCCTAAGTTAATATCATTAGAGAATATATTATACCAAGAAAAGATTCACATTGCTGCCATTAATGAGACGTGGCTGGAGCCGGGTAGTCCGCTTAAGGTAACTAGCTATAACACATATCGTAATGATAGGCAGGACTCGTATGGGGGTGTAGCGATTTTAGTACATAGTTCCGTTAAGGCCAGCTTACATAAAATTTGTTGTATAAACGGTATCGAATTAGTCATGATACAAATTTACAACTGCGATCATATCGAATTCTTAGCGTCTATATATTGTTCGCCGACTGCCCGCACCGGTCAATTAGACTGGGAGCAGTTGTTCAGTATCATGGAAACAAAGTGTATAATACTGGGCGATTTCAACGGCCACCATACGAATTGGTCATATAAAACCGATGCACGAGGTACCCAAATATTGGATGCACTAACAGAAAGTAGATTTATTACTCTTAATAATAATAGCATACCTACGCGTATTAAATTAGTAAACAATGTGTTACAACAATCGTCGCCAGATATTTCTATAGTTTCGTCAGATGTAGCGATAAGGTTTAATTGGAGTACCTTGAATGAGACGTTAGGTAGTGATCATTTGATTATTAAGTTAACTACACATCTGCAGGCCTCTAACAAAACAGTTTGTCGACGTAATTATAGAAAGGCTGATTGGAGCTCATATAAGAAGTTATTAGAGAAAATGTTTGAAGATTTTAATTTTATCTCGGATACGCCGCAACAGTTGTATGATAATTTTATTAAACTTATTAACTTAGCAGCAGACCGATACATACCCCGTATAAAAATTTGTCACAATCCGTGCAGCAAATTTAGACCTAAGCCCTACTGGCACTTATCTTTATCAAAAATTGTAGCTGAAAGACGTTTATTATTAGCCACGTTTCGACGGAACCCTACCCCGCGAAATTTAAATATATTACAAACAAAAATACGGGATTCTCAAAAGTTGATCCGTCAAACACGTGATAAAGCATGGCATGATTTTTGCTCTGCCTTGGATAGCACAATAACACAAAGTGAAATGTGGCGCAGAATGAAGTGGTTAAAAGGCTATAATATCCCGAGATCTCATGTAAGTAAAGAAAGTGCTCATCAACTTTTACACAGTTTAACGCCAGACTATGTAGTCCCCTGTGATCCATACTTTGATAATTATAAAACATGTTTAGATGATCAAATTACTAGACAGGAACTAAACAGCTGCATGCATCATAGAGACACGTCCCCCGGAAGTGACGGTATATCATATTCAATGTTGACTAATCTGCCTGATAACGGAAAACGTGCACTTTTGTTATTATACAACAAAATTTACACGTGCAGTTATGTACCTACACAGTGGCGAGAGATATCCATCGTACCGGTACCTAAACCAGGCCGTGATGTTCAAACGCCGGGTTCTCTGCGTCCTATTTCTATGATATCTTGCATCTGCAAAATTTTGCACTGTATCTTATTGAAGCGATTAGAGTGGCTTATTGAGAACAATAAACTTTTATCCTCAGACACTACAGGTTTTAGACGATGTCGCTCCACCTTAGACAATCTCTCAACATTAGTCTCAAGAATACAAACCGGTTTCTCACATAATCAGGTATCCTTAGCATGTTTCATAGATATTGATAATGCATATAATAACATCGATGTCAAGAGTATGATTCAGATTATGCAACAATTAGGAGTCAGTCCACTAATGTGTAGGTACTTATGGACGTTTCTGAAAGAAAGACATCTCCAAATGCACGTTGATTCATACTCTGGTTGTAGAAATACTTGTCGTGGTCTAGCTCAAGGGGATCCTATCTCACCTTTGCTTTTTAACATAGCAACTGTTAACATATGTAAAAATATAAAGAATGTCTATATTTCACAATACGCGGACGACTTTGTACTTTATATCAATTGTGACACCGTAGAAGAAGGAAGATTCCAATTGCAATTAGCCTTAAATACATTATTAAAATTACTGTTTAACATTGGATTGAATATCTCGACGACAAAAAGTAAAATATGCATTTTTAAAAGAGGCTATCGGAACGAATCTGTCCAAGTTACCATAGGCAGTACGACCGTGCAAGTTGTGGACCACGTTAGGTATTTAGGATTATGGTTAGACAGATCATTACGGTGGGCGAAACATATCAATGAACTGAAAGGAAGAAGTTTAAAATTTATAAACATTTTCAAGGCACTGGCTGGGTCCAGTTGGGGCATTCACCCGAACAATCTAAGACGTATCTATATATGTATGATACGTAGTAGGCTAGATTACGGTAGCGTATTGTATGGTAACAGCTGTAAAACTCATTTAGGTAAGCTAGATAAGATTCAGAACCAATGTATGCGCGTTATAGGTGGCTTTATAAAGAGTACAGCCATACACGTTATGGAGTGCGAACTTCATCTTCAACCTCTTCACATCCGTAGGTACTACCTGGCCGGCAAGTTTTGGTTAAAATGTAAATCTTTTATTGATAATGAAATAATTAATATAGTGGATACTCTAAGTGCGCTTTGTCATAATGTATATTGGAGACGCAAAAATATACCTTTATTAGTTTTGATTCACGAACATTTTAAGAATACATCTGTTTATGCTAGTAGACAACTAGAGATGTTTGCAATGAGTACATGGGTCAGCAATGTGGATCTATCTTCTATACTGGAGCCAGAAATCAAGGCCGTTGATAAACCAAAACAACGGTATCCGGCAAACGAATTAAAACAGATTTGTACTGATTTTATAAGTCAAAATTATGCTGATTTTTACCATATATACACTGATGGCTCTAAGGATGTACATAATAGTAGTAGTGGATTAGCCCTTTTTGACCCGCAAACTAATAGCTCTGTCCAACTATTAGTTAACACCAACATATCCATTATGTATACCGAATTGATTGCTATAGCAGAAGCTGTCGCATATATTGACTCACTTAGTCCAGGAAAATATGTAATACTGACAGATTCCAGAAGTGTCATCTACCATCTGGCTCGGTGCACCTCGACTGTTCGAGGCACTCCGATAGGCTACACAATTTTGGAATCGCTTCGTAAACTAGCTAATAGTAAAAAAGTCGTAAAGATTCAATGGGTCCCTTCTCATACGGGCATTGCGGGTAATGAAGAAGCTGATCGATTAGCCAAAGACGCTCTCACAAATGGTATACCATTCGCATGCCTCCCCTTGTTCACTGACTGCTTATACCTAATTAAAAATAAATGTAATGAGATGTGGAAGGAGTATTTTGACGAAAGGTCGTTAACGAAGGGAATATGGTATAAGACAATACAACCATGCCTAAGTCGTGCGCCGTGGTTTGCTGGCTCCACCATATCCAGATCAGATATTGTTATTGCTTTAAGGCTTCGGTCCGGCCACATTCCCCTAAACAGTTTCGCATTTCTCGTGGGCAAGTCGAGATCACCTAATTGTACTGAGTGTAACACTGTAGAGGACGTTTATCATATATTGGTGGAATGTGCCCGGAACGACATAGAGAGGATAAAATTAAAATTAGAAACAGGGATTGATTTGCACGAGTTGGGCAAATGTAATAGCATTCTGGCTTTTCCTCAATCGAGGGATGCCAGAATGCTATACAAAATTGTACAATTAGGTATTAAGCGTAGATTGTAAGATGCGAGTGGGCCAATGAGGGTGGCATGGTCATGTTTGACCAAACCCTCTATAAATTAATAAAGATTTAAAAAAAAAAAAAAGGACTGGAGAACGATCGCGGGGTGATAGAGGTGCACGGGGAACGCGGGGCGCATAGGGCGCAGGGTCGGGGGGGAGAGGGCTATCTAACGGCTTGAACGCCGAAGAACCGAAGGGCGCCCTCGGAGGGAGGGAGCCGGAGGAGGGAATTTGAGAGTCCGTGAAGCGGGGCCTCCCAACAATGTCCCGATTGGACTGGAGATATTCGGAAAGCATTTCCGGGTAACAGTTCGAGACCCACGAGACGAACGCCTGAGGCGAAGCGCCTTGCGGGAGGCTCATAGCGGGGGAGGGAGAGAGTAAAGACATCTCGAGGGGAATACTCGAGATGCGAGTGAGGGGTGAATGCCACTCCCGCCGGGTACAGGCGGGAGAGTGAGTGCCTAGGTGTCCCTACTGTGTGCCCTCTGCCAGTCTTATTGTGCAGAGGGATGTGTGCCTAAACGCGAGGCCCTAGCTGCTCCGGGGGCGAGGAGAGAAGACCGAGTAAAACCCGGCTTTCAACCAAACACTTGCCCAGAGAATAGGAGAGTAGGATAGGGTAGGGTGGGAAGGAGATACCTGCCGTCGGCGAGGGGAGACCCCAAGGCCGGTGAAGGCAGGCCCGTCCGGTTTTAGCCGTTCCCTCCCACGCTCAGGAGGGAAAGGCTTGACGCACCGGGTCCGCGCCCAACTGGGTGGCGTTAACACCGCAAGGATCGTCCAGAAGACCACGTGAAGCGTGGATTTGTTTGACTCGACTTTGAAAATTGAAAATTGAAAAATTAAAAAAATCGAAACAAGAGGTCGCTCTGAGAAGAGCGGTTTTGATTAGACAATGAACAATGTAGTTGATTGATGTGTCGAAGCGCTCTTACAAGAGCGCGCTTCTTTCGCGACGTGAGCCGAGCCGAGCCGAACGCCTCCGTGCGCCGAACGGTACACGAAGCGGTGGCTTGACGTCGAATCTGCACACAGAAAATCCACTATTAGCGAAGTCCAACACTGAATCCTCTTCAATCGAAACGATACAGGTAACCGGCACTAAAAGCGCAAGCACTTTTAGGCCGATCGGAATATTCTCGGGGAGCACTTGAGCGCACGTCCGTCCCACTCGAGCGCGCTGACCGGAATGCCGTTTTTATATATATATTTTTTTTTTTTTTTTTTTTTTTTTTTTTTTTTTTTTTTTTTTTTAGAACGGACTAATGCTGTTTGCCTCTACCGGCATTTACAGCGTCACCGGACGGTTGAGACGGCGCAGAGGGCGCACCGCCTAAGGCGAGCGTTGAAGACGCTTCACCGCAAGGAGAGGAGTAGGCGACTTGCTCAAGGGCACCACTAGGGTACGGACCTCGGCTTGGGCCGTCGCCAGGAGAGAGGGGAGTAGGAGAGAATCGCCCCGGTACATAAGTGTACCGTTGAAAGTGGGCCCTATGAATTTTAACTCTACGACTATTTGGAGAGAATCTAACCAAGACATAATTTTGCCTCGAGCTCGCCGGCGAGCTCTGTGTTTGACTGTGTTTACCACTAAATCATAACCTTGTGTACCTCGCCTCCTCCCATTTCCGCGACATGGGTCCACACCGCGACCAGGACCGTCGCGTTGTGCACTCATGACTGTACTTTGGGTGGGGCTACAATAAGAATGTGTAATACCTCGCCCACAGCCATGGTGGCTGGGACTACATAGAAAACCAGTGTTACCTCGTCCGCAGCCATTTGCTGGGCCGGAGGATACATCGCGACCGGGGCCGCGGTGTATACTCCCACCCGCACCGTGGCTGGGACTACAATCGTGTGTGTGTGAATTACCTCGACTGCGACTGGGGCTGCGAAGAAGATCTCGGCCGGAGCCTACAATGCGATCGGGATCACAGCCCTGGTCGGGTCTACAACCATTACCGGGGTTCCCTTGGGACGACGCTAAAGCTGCCGAAGTAACGGCTGCGATGGGGTCGTCCGGGTCACCCAAAATATGCCTTGGACGGCGACGGGGGGGAAGGAAGTGGGGATCGGTTATGTCAGTGGAGTAGTTCGCCGCTTCGACCACGAGGGGATTCGAGTGGTGGGGAGCTTTGTCGAAGTGGCGGCGGGAGCAGTCTTTCATATACTGCGTAATAGAGGGGAGGGTGAAATCGCAGTGCAGTTCGGCGTTCCGCAAGTACCACGGAGCGCCCACTGCCCTGCGCATAAAGCGATTCTGAATCACTTGAAGTTTGTGGAGGTCGTGTTTCTGAGCATGGGCGAACGCTACAGATGCGTAAGTCATGATTGGGATGCAAAGTTTGTAAAGAGTCGTCTTATTTCTAAGAGACATTTTACTGTTTTTGCCTATGAGGGGATTAAGACGACCCATAATGAAGGCCGCCCTATTGCGAACAATCTGGATGTGTTTCGCGAAAGTGAGTTGGCGATCAAGGGTGACGCCCAGGTATTTGGCAGATTTAGCCCAAGGGATGGGTTCGCCGAATAGGACTATGGGTGACGGCATGAGATTCCGCCGGGTCTCAGTGAAGTACACTGCTGCACTTTTGCTAGGATTTACTGCAATCCGCCATTTACGAAACCATGCACCGATTACGGTGATGGCTCGTTGGATGGCGCATCTCTGCCTGACCTTGAACCAGTCAGTAGAGTAGATTGCAGTATCATCCGCAAACTGAGCGATCTGAACATTAGGTTCAGATCGTGGGATGTCGCTGGTGTACAGCGAGAAGAGAATGGGTGAGAGTACAGAGCCCTGAGGGACACCTGCGTGAATGGGATGCGGGGAGGAGAGCGTTCCCTCGGTGCGATAGCTAAACGTTCGATCCCTGAGAAAGTCTTGTAAGATGAGTACAAGACGGTCTGGCACACCCAGTTGGTACAGCTTGAATATCAAGCCGTTGTGCCAGACTTTGTCGAACGCTTTTGCTACGTCGAGGAAGACAGCTATGGTCCCTTGGGGCTTTGGTTTCTTATTGAAACCGCCTAGGATGTGCTCCGTTACGCGGTGCACTTGTTGGACGCAAGAGTGTTTGGCTCTAAAACCAAATTGCTCATCGGGAAGGAGGTTATTGGACCTAACGTGGGACCAGAGTCGGTTCACAATGAGCCGCTCGTAAATCTTCCCCAGAGAGCTGAGGAGACTTATGGGACGGTAGCTGGAGGGCTCGGCTGCCGGTTTGCCTGGTTTGTGAATACCAATGACAATGGCATGCTTCCAAGTGTCTGGGAAGGAGCAGTTGCTCATAGCCGCATTGAAGATGCTAACTAAGAGATGGACTAGTGGGACTGAGAAGTGTTTAATCACCTTGTTGCTGATACCATCAGCACCAGGGGATTTACGGGTCTTGAGGCTCTTGATCAGAGACACAACCTCGGATGATTTTACCGGTGGGAGGAGTGGGAGGTCAGAGATGGGCATAGAGCTTTTACGTTCGACTTCAGATTCCACCGAATCGAGGTGTTTCTGGTCGACGTGATCTACATTTAGAGTACACTGAGCCTCAAGGCTATCAGCTAAACACTCGGCTTTGTCTTCGTCAAGGAACGCTATGGAGAGGGGAGGTGGCCTAATGAGTGGAGGCATTGTCTGTTGTCCGTCAGATTTCAGAGTTCGAGCCAACTGCCAGTATGCCTGGTGAGTTGGCTCAATCTCTGACAGTTTGTCGTCCCACCTTTGATCACGCAGCTCACTCATGCGTTTCCTTACAGCACGCTGTAAATAGCGCATGGTGGCTTTGTTCTCTGGGGTTGGCATCGAGTCATACGCCCTAGTGGCGGCGTTCTTAGCTGTCAGTAACCTCCTCGCACCCTCGGGCAGTTCAAAGCGGCGACCATCCGCCACTTGGACCTGCTTTGAGGATTCACCTACTGCGGTGCGGAGGTGGTCACTGAGAGCCTCGATCGCAATTGACACGTCTTCTACTGTCTGTATGTCATCGGGGATTCTATCGAGAGCGGGTGAACTGATAGCTTGGAGGGATTCCCCCAGTTGCTTCCAGTTCACTACCGTTCTAGTGATAGGGGTTATGTCCGTCGGGTCGGGGCCTAATTTCAACAATACAGGGCGGTGGTCTGAAGTCAGTTCGTGTAACACTTCTATAGAGCGCAACCGGAGGGTGACGTTCTTGAGAAGTGCTATGTCAAGTATGTCTGGTCGTTGGTTGTCAACATAGGGATATCTTGTGGGCTCCAGAGGGGAGAGAATATCAAAGTTTAAGTGGCTGACCAAGCCTTCAAGGATTTTACCATTACTATTGTTACTAGTACAGTTCCATATGACATGTTTACTGTTGAAGTCACCGATCAGAAGGACGGAGCTTCCTAGAGAGAAGAGGGCTTCCAAGTCTGTCTGTAATAGTTCTTTACCAGAGGGGAGGTAACATGAGGCTATGATGACAGGTTGATGACCTGACATCGCTAGAAAGCAAACAGAGGCTTCTAGTATTCTAAGTGGTGGAGTAACAATTGGGATACAGTGCAGAGCTCTTTTGTAATAGATGAGAGTGCCACCTTTTGGGGTGGCCACTCTATCATTACGAACCAAACGGTAATTTGCAAACCTAGGGTTCGCTGTACCTGGTTTCAGAAAGGTCTCCTGCACGCATAGGATATCGACCTGATGGGTCTTACAAAATTCGCCGTTTTTATAACCCACTATCTTTATTCTTATAGTGTGCGAGGGAGACAGCATACAATGCGGGAAAAGGATGGGGTATACACGTATTTTATGTGCGTAGGTAAATTACGCCAGGCTATGTAATAAATGCCTACGGCTTTGTTACATACATTAACATCGGTACATTACATACATTAGTATCTTAAGTATATTATAGTCGACAATACATTTATCACTTTTACTTACAAAGGTTGAAAACAAACTATATCCATGCTGAACCCCTCTTATGCGACTAGCTAAGCTATACAATTTTATTTTTATTACAGTTGAAATAGCTGACAAGTTGAAATCGTCGACAGTCTCCCCCTCGTGCGAAGATGAGTACATCGAGCACCTTATTGGTTCATAAAGACGATTTAGGCAATTTTAATAATACGCGACGCAGGCCTTCTGAGTTCTCCGGCAGTGGTTCGCACTGTCACAACGCGTACTTTGCCATCGGGGCCCGGGAAAGTTTTCAGTATTTCCCCTCGAGGCCAGGTACCCCTAGGTAGTGAGGAGTCCATGATTAGCACAGTATCACCGATTTTCAAATTTTTAAAATGTTGCATGTGATCGTTCGGTCTTGGTGCTATAGTAGGAAGATATTCTTTGAGCCAGCGGTTCCAGAACAAATCGGCGAGTCGTTGTACCGTCCTCCAATCGGCTGTTTCGACCAGGGTAGTATCGTCGAATTTTCCCATTATGTTGTTACCACACGATCTACCTATTAAAAAATGGTTAGGCGTCAGGCTTTCTTCATCGTCTGGATCCAATGACACCTCTGTTAGCGGACGTGAGTTAATTAAATGTTCCGCCTCGAGTAGTAGAGTATGTAAGATTTCTTCGCGCGGCTGTCGGCTGTTTAGGGTAGCCGAGAGAGCTCGCTTTGTAGATCCTACCAGTCGTTCCCAGCTGCCACCGGCGCTAGGATTTCCAGCGGCTATTCTTTTCCAGGTTATGCCTCTAGCCTCAGCGTCATTTGACAAGTTTTGAAATTCCGTTTTCAGCGCTTTTTCAGCGCCCACGAAGTTCGTGCCGTTGTCGCTGTATATCACGGTTGGGGTCCCTCGTCGCGCTATCATTCTTCTTAGCGACAAGATCATGCTATCAGCGGTCAGTGATGGTACCAATTCCAGGTGTACTGCGCGTGTCGTTAAGCAGGTGTACAGCGCTACCCATCGCTTTTCTTGTCTTCTGCCTACTGTAATAGTTAGGGGACCCATGTAGTCGCAACCGACGCACGTAAACGGTGGTTGATATTGTTGCAGGCGTTCCGATGGTAGGTCTCCGACCGGGATCGATATCGGTTTGGCCTTGCGAATTTTACACCAGGTACATTCACGTGCGATTTACTTTACTAAGTTTCTAAGCGACGTCACGTAGTACTTCTGTCTTATTTCGTTCATAACCGTACTGTGGTTGCCATGGTGATAGTCGCGGTGATATTGTTGCACGAGCATTTTGACTAGTGGATGTTTTCCATCGAGTACTATGGGTTTCTTGTATGTATCTGTGACACAATCCGCCGCGGAGAGGCGTGTCTCTAAATGTATGACGTCATCGACTATTGTCAACGCCAGTTTTCGCAGTCGTGAATCCTTGTCTTTAGGTATGCGTTTGGAGCGAAGTTCATTCAACTCGCTGCTGAAGCTTTCCGCTTGTATTCTTTTAATAATTAATTTTTCAGCGTCCTGCACGTATTTCAAAGGCAGTGGTATTAGAGGTCGCGTACCCGTAGGTATTGGGGTTACGGCCAGCTGTTTTTGTTGCTTTCGCTTGCTGTATTTACGCCAAGTCTTATCTTTGACAGTGCGTTTTATGGCCGCGACTTGATTTGCGACCTTATTGACATGTGACTTAAAGACGTCTATGCTTTGTAGGAATCGCGCGGTAGCGCGTACTAGTCGTGCCCATGTGGAAAACCGTGAAGGGTCGGGCATAGGCGTCTCGATGCGCCGCAGCGCGGCTGTCGTTTTAGCCTTTTCCTCTCCTGTCGGTGTCAACACGCGCTCGCTCTTATCTTCCGGCCATAAGTTGGGTTCGTTTTGAAGAAAGGCGGGGCCGTTAAACCAACGATGATGTGTGTCGAAGTCACGTGGTGCCTGTCTAGTGGCATCGTCAACTACGTTCTGACTTGTCGAGATCCATCTCCATTCGGTTGGTTTAGTGAGCTCTTCTATTTCCGCTAGTCTGTGAGCCACGAACGGTTTGAAAGAGCGGGGATCAGTTTTTATCCATGCTAAGACGGTGCGTGAGTCCGACCAAAAGTACTTCCTTTTCACGTTACTGTCTAGTTCTTGTTGCACGTTATGTGCTAGTCGGCATCCCATTAAGGCTGCTTGTAGTTTTAGCCGCGGTATGGACGTCGGTTTGAGCGGGGCGACTCTAGCCTTCGCCGCTAACAGTTTTACGCTTACGAGGTCATCGCGTACGGTCCTCCAGTAGCATGCGGCCGCGTAGACATCCTGGCTGGCATCTACAAACGTGTGGAGCTCCCCCTCGTCGCACGAGTTAGTACATCTAGGTAGGTCCAGACCTTGTAGAGATTCTAGACTTTCCAACCACCGTGACCAACTGTCGATGAGCGCGTCGGGTATGGGTTCATCCCATTCAGTGCCGGACCTCCACATCTGCTGTATAAGCCTTTTCGCGCTCGTCACCTTCCGCTTCGTAGGTGGCCGTGAGCAGTTTTTCACTTCGGGGGGGGTGTTTCGTAAATTGAGCGTATATTTTAGTGTGTCTTCGTTAGTATTCCATAACATTCCCAGTGTTTTTTCGGTTTGGCTATCGCATCCGATCGATATTTGCTCGGTATGTGTTCTCTCCTTGAAGTTTTCGATGACCGATGGTCGGTTAGATGCCCAGCCGCGTAGTTCGAAACCGCCTGCTTTGTGTATGCGGTCGACTTCTAGCGCAGTTGTTTTCGCCTCGTTTTCCGTCTTAAAGCTTTGCAAGTAATCGTCCATGTAGTGGCATCTTTGAATAGCGCGTACGGCTACGGGATATTCGTCCTTAAATCCTTGTGCGTTTTTATCTTTAACGTATATCGCGCTCGTAGGTGACGACGTAGCTCCAAAGATCAATGACCTCATACGATATTCTCGCGGTTCGGAATCTGTCTCGTTCTCCCGCCATAGAAAACGTAGGCTGTCTCTGTCTTCCTCGCGTATTGTTATTCGCAAAAACATTTCCTTGATATCGGCCGCTACGGCTATCGGGCCTTGTCGAAATCTGATCAGGACACCAAATAACGACTGAAGCAAGTCGGGGCCTGATAGTAGCGCGTCGTTAAGGCTCTTGTGACTCGTTTTATCGGCTGCGTCGAACACAAGACGCATTTTCTTCTTCTGTGGGTGAACGACCGCGAAGTGTGGTAGGTACCATGTCCTAGGTGACCTAGACTCCCTCGTGACTGGTTCTGCATATCCACTTGACAATAGGTTTTTTATTTGTTCCGTGTACTTTATCTTGAACTCGTTATTTTTTGCCATTTTCGTCTCGATGCCTTTAAGTCGCCGCAACGCGCTATGTCTGTTGTTAGGCATGGTTTCATCGTCCGAGCGCCATAACAAGCCGCACTCGTATCTCCCTTCCGGCAGACGTTTCGTAGTGTTTTCCAAGAGGGTAAGCGCTCTTTGCTCGGGGTCGCTGTTTGGCTTTCTCTGTGTGATACCAAGCGAGTCGAGACTGAAATGCGATTTTATTAAATCCTCTATGTCTTCGTGTGTTCTATGCAGGTGGTTCACAAATAAAACCTGTTTCGGAGCGTCGCTTTTGCATCCGTGTAGGATCCATCCGAGGTTGGTTAGTGATGCCACGGGCTCATGATTTTTCCCAGTTTTCAATTCGCGTGTCACGATCAGGTGCCAGTTATCTTGGCCGATGAGTAACGATGGGCGCATCTTGTCATACACGATCTGATCTTGAATATCTGTCAAGTGCGTACATTCCATAATATCTTCTTTGCGTACGGATTGAGAGGCTAGATTCAAATCACTTATCGTGTGAGCACTCATTTTTTCGTAACTTCGTGCAAACTGACCTTTAACCCGTAAGTCGAGTTTTTGAGACTTGGCGGTTCTGATCTGGTGACCACCCACGCCTTCTATTGCTAGGTCGCTGGTCGGCCCGCGTGCCCCCAATCTATCGGCGACTTCTTCTAGCAGTAGAGTTACCGTGGATCCTTCATCTAGAAGGGCGGCTACGGTTTCAGTGCCGTGTGGTCCCGATAGTTCTACCGGTGCTATTTTCAAATATGCTCTTGATGTACTGATGTGGTTCACTGACACGATTGTTTGCTCCTCCTTCTTCGGCGCAGGGTTGTGTAACAGTGCATTGTGTCTGCCCTTGCATCCATCCGTGCCACAAGGCTTGGCCTTGCACGTTGATTGCCTATGGTTTGACCTCAGACACTTGAAACAGACGCGTAGTTTCTTTACGGCGTCCCAACGTCCTTTTATGGTTTCCTTGTCAAATTGTGGACACTTTATCAAGTGGTGCTCTTTGCTACACATCGGACATGTGATTTGTCTATCGTGATGGTTTGTAGCTAGTACTGTGTCGGTGTCTCTTTCTGTCGCGCAGCCGAGTGCGATCTCTCTCTCCCTCTCGCACTCTGAGTCGCTGCTATCATAGCTTTCGGTGTCGCATGTTTCCAACTCACTTTCATTTCCTTCGTGTCTCGTAGCGTTTACTTTATTTCTATACGGACGGCTCTTGAACGGCTCTCTTTTTCCTCTTGAAGTTTCCGTCGTTGAGGAGTCGTATGCTTCGAACTGATCGGCGATGTGGTTCAAAAACATCGACAGTGACAGGAGGATCGGCTCGTCTTCCTGCGTCGATCTGTGTTCGTACCATCTGAACTTAACCATCATATTCATTTTTTCTATAATTTTCTCCGATACATCGCTTGAATATAAGTAGTCTTTGCGGTTCATTTGTTTGATGGTGTTTACACTGTTCGATACCGCGCTGGCGAATGCTCCTATTCCTTTGACGTCGTTTGACATAGCTGGTAGCTTTTCAAGTGCTGCTATCTCACTCTTTATAAGATGGGTCGGTCGGCCGAATCTTCTCTCCAGTGCGTCCATTATTTCATTCGGTCGGTTGTTGGTGTATAGCAGTGACTTGACAGACTCTCTTGCTTGTCCTAGTACCGCACGTCGCAATCTAGCTACGTTTTCTATTTCAGAGAAATAACTCTCGGTATCGGTGTAGGTAGCTTTGAAAGCTATCCACTCCCTCGGATTTCCATCAAAATGGTGTAACTCGTTTATGTACCTTGGTGCCGATTGTCCTGGGCTCTTAACACTCTTGATGGCGTCCGCTATTGCAGACGCGAGCGCGGCGATCTCGCCGCCGGGGCTAGATGTCTCCGGTTTTCGCTCCGCACATCTGTGGCTCGTTCTCTGTTTCTGCGGTCGACGACGCTCATCTTTCCTCGATTGTTCGACCCATTCCGATACCAAGTCTTCATTTTCACTTTCGCTCAAGTCCGACGAGTCTTCATTTTCGAGTTCAATCAGTTCCAACTTGGTTTTCGCGACGGCGGCCTCCGCTCTAGCTCTGTCTCTTTCGCTCTGTTCGTATGCGAGTCGCGCTTCTAATGCGGCTCGCCTCGTACTTGAATTTTCAGATGCGATCGAGCCCTCTCGTTGTATGCGGGACACCTGTCGGTTTACCACGGTACCTTCTCTCGATGAATGTGCCTCTTTTGACCTGATGCTTCTTGATCCCTCCTTCTTTCCTTTGTCCGATCCCCTAGACTTCTCGGTTTGTTCCGTGCTCGTTGTCCGTGCTGAGTTCGATGTATATTCGGTAGTACCGCTGCTTTCCGTACTTGCCGTGTGCTCTGTGTACTCCGTACTTTCACTCGGCTCTGTGCTAGCGGTCTTCCTTGACGAACCTGGTGCGCATTCACTGCCAGTTCTTCCCTTTAATCTGGCCTGCGTCTGACTTCGAGTTTCCACGGTACCCATCTTCGCCCGGGGGGATCTTCTGTCTTCCATCCTAGCTCCCTATCGGCCCTAACGTCCCTAAGGTCCCTAATACCCTAACAATACTACCTGAGGGGTTCAGATGACGCAGCAGGACAGCACCCTTGTCAGCCGGCGACTCGACGTCCTCTTCTTCGCAGCACGCCAACCACCACTGTTAGCCTCTTCTGGCCTCTTGCTGTGCCGCTTCTGGCCTCTTCACTAAAGAGTTCACGTCGAATAGCCTCTTCTGGCCTCTTGCTGTGCCGCTTCTGGCCTCTTCGCTAATATAGCAGCTTCACCGCTATTTCGTGCAACGTGTTCCAGCGGCTTCCCGTTCTATCGTAGATGGCTGCCTTATTTTATTACGTAAGGAGCCCGTAGAATAGTTTCCGCCGTCAGCTGCTTCTTTTTGATTCTTTCTCCTTGGTGCTCGTTGAATATTTGCGAGCATCCGCTTCTACAAGTTTTCTTTCTTCGTAGTGCACCCGCCTATGTTGCGAGCAAAACGCTTCCACAATATTTCTTTCTTCGTAGTGCACCCGCCTGTATTGCGAGCAAATGCTTTCACAAATTATTCTTTCTTCGTAGTTCACCCGCCTGTATTGCGAGCAAACGCTTCCACAAATTTTCTTTTCTTCGTAGTGCACCCGTTTCCACCAATTTTCTGCTGGTAATTTTTCTTCTTTATTCATCCGGCGCTCGAATGACCATTTACTATCGTGGAACTACCTAGTGTGAGTGCTAGGAGGACCCTGATAGGTATAAAATAAAACTCCGTTGGACTGTATGTTGGTGCGTGGTGTTACGAAGACGGCGTTCAGGTAGAGAATGACTCGTTGCGTTTTTTTTTTTTTTTTTTTTAGAACGGACTAATGCTGTTTGCCTCTACCGGCATTTACAGCGTCACCGGACGGTTGGCGAGCGCAGATGGCACTCAGCCAGATGCGGGCGCAGAGGGCGCACCGCCTAAGGCGAGCGTTGAAGACGCTTCGCCGCAAGGAGAGGAGTAGGCGACTTGCTCAAGGGCACCACTAGGGTACGGACCTCGGCTTGGGCCGTCGCCAGGAGAGAGGGGAGTAGGAGAGAATCGCCCCGGTACATAAGTGTACCGTTGAAAGTGGGCCCTATGAATTTTAACTCTACGACTATTTGGAGAGAATCTAACCAAGACATAACTTTTGCCTCGAGCTCGCCGGCGAGCTCGGTGTTTGACTGTGTTTACCACTAAATCATAACCTTGTGTACCTCGCCTCCTCCCATTTCCGCGACATGGGTCCACACCGCGACCAGGATCGTCGCGTTGTGCACTCATGACTGTACTTTGGGTGGGGCTACAATAAGAATGTGTAATACAGCCCTGGTCGGGTCTACAACCATTACCGGGGTTCCCTTGGGACGACGCTAAAGCTGCCGAAGTAACGGCTGCGATGGGGTCGTCCGGGTCACCCAAAATATGCCTTGGACGGCGACGGGGGGGAAGGAAGTGGGGATCGGTTATGTCAGTGGAGTAGTTCGCCGCTTCGACCACGAGGGGATTCGAGTGGTGGGGAGCTTTGTCGAAGTGGCGGCGGGAGCAGTCTTTCATATACTGCGTAATAGAGGGGAGGGTGAAATCGCAGTGCAGTTCGGCGTTCCGCAAGTACCACGGAGCGCCCACTGCCCTGCGCATAAAGCGATTTTGAATCACTTGAAGTTTGTGGAGGTCGTGTTTCTGAGCATGGGCGAACGCTACAGATGCGTAAGTCATGATTGGGCGGATGCAAAGTTTGTAAAGAGTCGTCTTATTTCTAAGAGACATTTTACTGTTTTTGCCTATGAGGGGATTAAGACGACCCATAATGAAGGCCGCCCTATTGCGAACAATTTGGATGTGTTTCGCGAAAGTGAGTTGGCGATCAAGAGTGACGCCCAGGTATTTGGCAGATTTAGCCCATGGGATGGGTTCGCCGAATAGGACTATGGGTGACGGCATGAGATTCCGCCGGGTCTCAGTGAAGTACACTGCTGCACTTTTGCTAGGATTTACTGCAATCCGCCATTTACGAAACCATGCACCGATTACGGTGATGGCTCG
Organism: Selenia dentaria; assembly: GCA_917880725.1. NCBI lineage: Eukaryota > Metazoa > Arthropoda > Insecta > Lepidoptera > Geometridae > Selenia > Selenia dentaria. The sequence goes on along the minus strand of OU862882.1, from coordinate 5,285,103 downwards.
TTGGATGGCGCATCTCTGCCTGACCTTGAACCAGCCAGTAGAGTAGATTGCAGTATCATCCGCAAACTGAGCGATCTGAACATTAGGTTCAGATCGTGGGATGTCGCTGGTGTACAGCGAGAAGAGAATGGGTGAGAGTACAGAGCCCTGAGGGACACCTGCGTGAATGGGATGCGGGGAGGAGAGCGTTCCCTCGGTGCGATAGCTAAACGTTCGATCCCTGAGAAAGTCTTGTAAGATGAGTACAAGACGGTCTGGCACACCCAGTTGGTACAGCTTGAATATCAAGCCGTTGTGCCAGACTTTGTCGAACGCTTTCGCTACGTCGAGGAAGACAGCTATGGTCCCTTGGGGCTTTGGTTTCTTATTGAAACCGCCTAGGATGTGCTCCGTTACGCGGTGCACTTGTTGGACGCAGGAGTGTTTGGCTCTAAAACCAAATTGCTCATCGGGAAGGAGGTTATTGGACCTAACGTGGGACCAGAGTCGGTTCACAATGAGCCGCTCGTAAATCTTCCCCAGAGAGCTGAGGAGACTTATGGGACGGTAGCTGGAGGGCTCGGCTGCCGGTTTGCCTGGTTTGTGAATACCAATGACAATGGCATGCTTCCAAGTGTCTGGGAAGGAGCAGTTGCTCATAGCCGCATTGAAGATGCTAACTAAGAGATGGACTAGTGGGACTGAGAGGTGTTTAATCACCTTGTTGCTGATACCATCAGCCCCAGGGGATTTACGGGTCTTGAGGCTCTTGATCAGAGACACAACCTCGGATGATTTTACCGGTGGGAGGAGTGGGAGGTCAGAGATGGACATAGAGCTTTTACGTTCGACTTCAGATTCCACCGAATCGAGGTGTTTCTGGTCGACGTGATCTACATTTAGAGTACACTGAGCCTCAAGGCTATCAGCTAAACACTCGGCTTTGTCTTCGTCAAGGAACGCTATGGAGAGGGGAGGTGGCCTAATGAGTGGAGGCATTGTCTGTTGTCCGTCAGATTTCAGAGTTCGAGCCAACTGCCAGTATGCCTGGTGAGTTGGCTCAATCTCTGACAGTTTGTCGTCCCACCTTTGATCACGCAGCTCACTCATGCGTTTCCTTACAGCACGCTGTAAATAGCGCATGGTGGCTTTGTTCTCTGGGGTTGGCATCGAGTCATACGCCCTAGTGGCGGCGTTCTTAGCTGTCAGTAACCTCCTCGCACCCTCGGGCAGTTCAAAGCGGCGACCATCCGCCACTTGGACCTGCTTTGAGGATTCACCTACTGCGGTGCGGAGGTGGTCACTGAGAGCCTCGATCGCAATTGACACGTCTTCTACTGTCTGTATGTCATCGGGGATTCTATCGAGAGCGGGTGAACTGATAGCTTGGAGGGATTCCCCCAGTTGCTTCCAGTTCACTACCGTTCTAGTGATAGGGGTTATGTCCGTCGGGTCGGGGCCTAATTTCAACAATACAGGGCGGTGGTCTGAAGTCAGTTCGTGTAACACTTCTATAGAGCGCAACCGGAGAGTGACGTTCTTGAGAAGTGCTATGTCAAGTATGTCTGGTCGTTGGTTGTCAACATAGGGATATTTTGTGGGCTCCAGAGGGGAGAGAATATCAAAGTTTAAGTAGCTGACCAAGCCGTCAAGGATTTTACCATTACTATTGTTACTAGTACAGTTCCATATGACATGTTTACTGTTGAAGTCACCGATCAGAAGGACGGAGCTTCCTAGAGAGAAGAGGGCTTCCAAGTCTGTCTGTAATAGTTCTTTACCAGAGGGGAGGTAACATGAGGCTATGATGACAGGTTGATGACCTGACATCGCTAGAAAGCAAACAGAGGCTTCTAGTATTCTAAGTGGTGGAGTAACAATTGGGATACAGTGCAGAGCTCTTTTGTAATAGATGAGAGTGCCACCTTTTGGGATGGCCACTCTATCATTACGAACCAAACGGTAATTTGCAAACCTAGGGTTCGCTGTACCTGGTTTCAGAAAGGTCTCCTGCACGCATAGGATATCGACCTGATGGGTCTTACAAAATTCGTGAACTTCGTCCTTTTGACTAGAGAGGCCGTCAGCGTTGAAAGTCGCTACGGTGACTGAGTGGGGCTTAATTCGTTTCGGTGTACTATCCATATTGGATGATACCTAAGAAACGCTGGGGAGGGCGTAGCGCCTCACTGCGCTGATTAGACCCGCGTGTGTGAGCGTGGCTCGCAAGCGGTCTTGGTCGTTTGTGGCAGTACGAAGTTTGTGCGCGAATGCACGTACTTCGTCCACGTCTATGACCATCGCGTAGTCCATGACAAGGGCTATGTCGGCCGCCAGGTCAGATTGACCTGGGGCGTCCATGAGCCCAGCCATTGGAGGCCTAGAGAGCGGCGGTTTGGGCTTAGGAGCCGGCGCGCTGGCAGAGGCCTGCGGGCGGGCGGGGGTGAGGGGGGCGCTTGCTTGTACCATGCTCAAGGGCTTGGACCAAGCGTTGCGTGCGGGCGCGGGCGCGGGAACAACAGGTGTTGCCTGCGGTGCGGGTGTAAGGTTAGGCTTAGGGCCGTTCCCTTGTGAGCGGGTAGTGACCGGGCGAGGAGGGGGAATAGGCCTCCTAGCCGGCCCACTGGGTGCGCGGGGTGCCTTAGGGCAACCGCGGTAGTTGGCGGTATGTCCCTGTGTGCCGCAGAGGACACAACTAGGCGGGTCTGATGAGTCCCTAGTGCGAGAACACTGGGCTGTCCCGTGATCCCCTAGGCACTTGACGCACCTCGGGCGGGCGAAACAGAATCGGGCGGCATGCCCGTACAATTGGCAGTTATGACACTGGCCAGGTGCTCGGTTTCGGAATGGGGGTTGAACGGTGATCCCCGAGAGGTTCACAACCGTTTTAATATTGAAAATCGCTTTGCCCTCTGGCGTGCGACTGAGGATGACCAAAAGTAGGTCATAGGGTTTGCGGTCCTTGCCACTGTACATGCGGTGGCATTCGCGGACGGGGTAGCCTTGCGCCTTCAAGTCGGCGAGGACACTATCGGTCTGTACCTCTTTAGGTACGCCGCGTATGACTACTCGTAATACCTTCTCCTCCTCGAGAGCATAAAGTGTGAAAACTTATGCTCTCGTTTTTGAGAAGTCGAGTAAGCGCCCTATGGTCGCTTGGGGTAGGCACCTGGACTTTGACGGAGGACCTCGCCTCCGCCACTTTTGGTCGCCGCACGTTGGACGCTCTCGGGCCGGTCCTACAAGACTGGCTCGGGCGGTCCCACGGTTTCCTCTCATTCCGTCTGGTGCAGGTGTTATCCGGGCACGGATGCTTCGGATCATACCTGCACCGGATCGGAAGGGAGGAAACAACGACATGCCATGATTGTGGCGCAGCGGAGGACACGGCGCAGCACACCCTCGAGGTGTGTCCGTCGTGGTCCGAGCTGCGCCACAGCTTGGTTGCCGTAGTCGGGCCGGACCTCTCGCTCCCCAGCGTTGTCAGCGCCATGCTGGAAGGTGAGAGGAACTGGGTAGCGGTCGCCTCCTTTTGCGAAGACGTGATGTCCCAAAAGGAGGCGGCAGAGCGCGCAAGAGAGGAAGACCCCCTTGCGGCGCCACTGCGTAGACGAAGAAGGGGCGGAAGAAGGCGATTGCGCCTTCTGCCTCCCGGTGGTGAATAGCGAGAGTTAGGCGCGGGGGCGCCTTCTCTCGCATTGCACCTATTCACCACCTCCGTCGGGCGGGAATGGCCGAGCACTCCTGGTCATTCCCTGGCCCCTCCTGGTGGGAGGGGCGTGCAGGCCCCGCTGTAAAAGCGGGCGGTCGTCGGTGGGGGACTGGACGTAGAGGCTCTGCCAACTTCCCAGTCCTCCTCCACACAGACGAAGCCGGAGTGCCGCTGGGTTAGTTTAGTGGGTATACCGGTTGAACCGGGGAGTCCCACATACCCCCCCTATCCCCAAGGGGGGGGATGCGTAATGCATTTTTCCCAGCGTCAAAAAAAAAAAAAAAAAAAAAAAAGGCACCTGGACTTTAATACCCAGTTGGGTTGAGCGGGCGCTAGTGTATTGGATCTTACGATCCGTCAAAAGTCGTGAGACCATGTCCCACTTCGCCTTGTCCTGAAGGAACAGAGGCGGCGGCGGTTTCTCGCGTCTAACTGACGCTCCTTGAGAGGAGACGTCGCGTTGAGACGCGGCGATGCTTGCGGGAGCATCGGAGTGAGTGAGAGGGTCGCGGGAGGTGGGAGCGAGAGAGCCTGATGGCTTCGCTCCCGGGGCGGTGCAGGCCGCTTTGGGTGGCGGGGAGGGAGCCTCTGAGGCGGCTTTGGGGACGCGCTTTCTCTTTCCGACGGTAGTGAACCCGTCGTTGGAGATGTTGCCAACAGAGTTAGCGCGGGAGCGGGAGAACTCTACATCCATCTCATTCTCCGAGTTGGATGCCGAGTCGTAGGCGCGTTCGTACTCAGTCCGAAGGACTGGAGAACGATCGCGGGGTGGTAGAGGTGCGCGGGGAGCGCGGGGCGCATAGGGCGCAGGGTCGGGGGAGAGAGGGGTATCTAACGGCTTGAACGCCGAAGAACCGAAGGGCGCCCTCGGGGGGAGGGAGCCGGAGGAGGGAATTTGAGAGTCCGTGAAGCGGGGTCTCTCTTTAAAGTCCCTATTGGACTGGAGATACTCGGACAGCATGTCCGGGTAGCAGTTTGAGACCCACGAGGCGAACGCCTGAGGCGAAACGCCTTGCGGGAGGCTCATAGCGGGGGAGGGAGAGAGTAAAGACATCTCGAGGGGAATACTCGAGATGCGAGTGAGGGGTGAATGCCACTCCCGCCGGGTACAGGCGGGAGAGTGAGTGCCTAGGTGTCCCTACTGTGTGCCCTCTGCCAGTCTTATTGTGCAGAGGGATGTGTGCCTAAACGCGAGGCCCTAGCTGCTCCGGGGGCGAGGAGAGAAGACCGAGTTAAACCCGGCTTCCAACCAAACACTTGCCCAGAGAATAGGAGAGTAGGATAGGGTAGGGTGGGAAGGAGATACCTGCCGTCGGCGAGGGGAGACCCCAAGGCCGGTGAAGGCAGGCCCGTCCGGTTTTAGCCGTTCCCTCCCACGCTCAGGAGGGAAAGGCTTGACGCACCGGGTCCGCGCCCAACTGGGTGGCGTTAACACCGCAAGGATCGTCCAGAAGACCACGTGAAGCGTGGATTTGTTTGACTCGACTTTGAAAATTGAAAATTGAAAAAATTTAAAAATCGAAACTAGAGTTCGCTCTGAGAAGAGCGGTTTTGATTAGACAATGAACAATAGGTGATTGATGTGTCGAAGCGCTCTTACAAGAGCGCGCTTCTTCCGCGACGCGAGCCGAGCCGAGCCGAACGCCTCCGTGCGCCGAACGGTACACGAAGCGGTGGCTTGACGTCGAATCTGCACACAGAAAATCCACTATTAGCGAAGTCCAACACTGAATCCTCTTCAATCGAAACGATACAGGTAACCGGCACTAAAAGCGCAAGCACTTTTAGGCCGATCGGAATATTCTCGGGGAGCACTTGAGCGCACGTCCGTCCCACTCGAGCGCGCTGACCGGAATGAGATGACTCGTTGCGCAATGCGCGGCCGTTTTTTTTTTTTTTTTTTTTTTTTTTTTTTTTTTTTTTTTTTAGAACGGACTAATGCTGTTTGCCTCTACCGGCATTTACAGCGTCACCGGACGGTTGGCGAGCGCAGATGGCACTCAGCCAGATGCGGGCGCAGAGGGCGCACCGCCTAAGGCGAGCGTTGAAGACGCTTCGCCGCAAGGAGAGGAGTAGGCGACTTGCTCAAGGGCACCACTAGGGTACGGACCTCGGCTTGGGCCGTCGCCAGGAGAGAGGGGAGTAGGAGAGAATCGCCCCGGTACATAAGTGTACCGTTGAAAGTGGGCCCTATGAATTTTAACTCTACGACTATTTGGAGAGAATCTAACCAAGACATAACTTTTGCCTCGAGCTCGCCGGCGAGCTCGGTGTTTGACTGTGTTTACCACTAAATCATAACCTTGTGTACCTCGCCTCCTCCCATTTCCGCGACATGGGTCCACACCGCGACCAGGATCGTCGCGTTGTGCACTCATGACTGTACTTTGGGTGGGGCTACAATAAGAAAGTGTAATACCTCGTCCGCAGCCATTTGCTGGGCCGGAGGATACATCGCGACCGGGGCCGCGGTGTATACTCCCACCCGCACCGTGGCTGGGACTACAATCGTGTGTGTGTGAATTACCTCGACTGCGACTGGGGCTGCGAAGAAGATCTCGGCCGGAGCCTACAATGCGATCGGGATCACAGCCCTGGTCGGGTCTACAACCATTACCGGGGTTCCCTTGGGACGACGCTAAAGCTGCCGAAGTAACGGCTGCGATGGGGTCGTCCGGGTCACCCAAAATATGCCTTGGACGGCGACGGGGGGGAAGGAAGTGGGGATCGGTTATGTCAGTGGAGTAGTTCGCCGCTTCGACCACGAGGGGATTCGAGTGGTGGGGAGCTTTGTCGAAGTGGCGGCGGGAGCAGTCTTTCATATACTGCGTAATAGAGGGGAGGGTGAAATCGCAGTGCAGTTCGGCGTTCCGCAAGTACCACGGAGCGCCCACTGCCCTGCGCATAAAGCGATTCTGAATCACTTGAAGTTTGTGGAGGTCGTGTTTCTGAGCATGGGCGAACGCTACAGATGCGTAAGTCATGATTGGGCGGATGCAAAGTTTGTAAAGAGTCGTCTTATTTCTAAGAGACATTTTACTGTTTTTGCCTATGAGGGGATTAAGACGACCCATAATGAAGGCCGCCCTATTGCGAACAATCTGGATGTGTTTCGCGAAAGTGAGTTGGCAATCAAGGGTGACGCCCAGGTATTTGGCAGATTTAGCCCAAGGGATGGGTTCGCCGAATAGGACTATGGGTGACGGCATGAGATTTCGCCGGGTCTCAGTGAAGTACACTGCTGCACTTTTGCTAGGATTTACTGCAATCCGCCATTTACGAAACCATGCACCGATTACGGTGATGGCTCGTTGGATGGCGCATCTCTGCCTGACCTTGAACCAGCCAGTAGAGTAGATTGCAGTATCATCCGCAAACTGAGCGATCTGAACATTAGGTTCAGATCGTGGGATGTCGCTGGTGTACAGCGAGAAGAGAATGGGTGAGAGTACAGAGCCCTGAGGGACACCTGCGTGAATGGGATGCGGGGAGGAGAGCGTTCCCTCGGTGCGATAGCTAAACTTTCGATCCCTGAGAAAGTCTTGTAAGATGAGTACAAGACGGTCTGGCACACCCAGTTGGTACAGCTTGAATATCAAGCCGTTGTGCCAGACTTTGTCGAACGCTTTCGCTACGTCGAGGAAGACAGCTATGGTCCCTTGGGGCTTTGGTTTCTTATTGAAACCGCCTAGGATGTGCTCCGTTACGCGGTGCACTTGTTGGACGCAAGAGTGTTTGGCTCTAAAGCCAAATTGCTCATCGGGAAGGAGGTTATTGGACCTAACGTGGGACCAGAGTCGGTTCACAATGAGCCGCTCGTAAATCTTCCCCAGAGAGCTGAGGAGACTTATGGGACGGTAGCTGGAGGGCTCGGCTGCCGGTTTGCCTGGTTTGTGAATACCAATGACAATGGCATGCTTCCAAGTGTCTGGGAAGGAGCAGTTGCTCATAGCCGCATTGAAGATGCTAACTAAGAGATGGACTAGTGGGACTGAGAAGTGTTTAATCACCTTGTTGCTGATACCATCAGCACCAGGGGATTTACGGGTCTTGAGGCTCTTGATCAGAGACACAACCTCGGATGATTTTACCGGTGGGAGGAGTGGGAGGTCAGAGATGGACATAGAGCTTTTACGTTCGACTTCAGATTCCACCGAATCGAGGTGTTTCTGGTCGACGTGATCTACATTTAGAGTACACTGAGCCTCAAGGCTATCAGCTAAACACTCGGCTTTGTCTTCGTCAAGGAACGCTATGGAGAGGGGAGGTGGCCTAATGAGTGGAGGCATTGTCTGTTGTCCGTCAGATTTCAGAGTTCGAGCCAACTGCCAGTATGCCTGGTGAGTTGGCTCAATCTCTGACAGTTTGTCGTCCCACCTTTGATCACGCAGCTCACTCATGCGTTTCCTTACAGCACGCTGTAAATAGCGCATGGTGGCTTTGTTCTCTGGGGTTGGCATCGAGTCATACGCCCTAGTGGCGGCGTTCTTAGCTGTCAGTAACCTCCTCGCACCCTCGGGCAGTTCAAAGCGGCGACCATCCGCCACTTGGACCTGCTTTGAGGATTCACCTACTGCGGTGCGGAGGTGGTCACTGAGAGCCTCGATCGCAATTGACACGTCTTCTACTGTCTGTATGTCATCGGGGATTCTATCGAGAGCGGGTGAACTGATAGCTTGGAGGGATTCCCCCAGTTGCTTCCAGTTCACTACCGTTCTAGTGATAGGGGTTATGTCCGTCGGGTCGGGGCCTAATTTCAACAATACAGGGCGGTGGTCTGAAGTCAGTTCGTGTAACACTTCTATAGAGCGCAACCGGAGGGTGACGTTCTTGAGAAGTGCTATGTCAAGTATGTCTGGTCGTTGGTTGTCAACATAGGGATATCTTGTGGGCTCCAGAGGGGAGAGAATATCAAAGTTTAAGTGGCTGACCAAGCCTTCAAGGATTTTACCATTACTATTGTTACTAGTACAGTTCCATATGACATGTTTACTGTTGAAGTCACCGATCAGAAGGACGGAGCTTCCTAGAGAGAAGAGGGCTTCCAAGTCTGTCTGTAATAGTTCTTTACCAGAGGGGAGGTAACATGAGGCTATGATGACAGGTTGATGACCTGACATCGCTAGAAAGCAAACAGTGGCTTCTAGTATTCTAAGTGGTGGAGTAACAATTGGGATACAGTGCAGAGCTCTTTTGTAATAGATGAGAGTGCCACCTTTTGGGGTGGCCACTCTATCATTACGAACCAAACGGTAATTTGCAAACCTAGGGTTCGCTGTACCTGGTTTCAGAAAGGTCTCCTGCACGCATAGGATATCGACCTGATGGGTCTTACAAAATTCGTGAACTTCGTCCTTTTGACTAGAGAGGCCGTCAGCGTTGAAAGTCGCTACGGTGACTGAGTGGGGCTTAATTCGTTTCGGTGTACTATCCATATTGGATGATACCTAAGAAACGCTGGGGAGGGCGTAGCGCCTCACTGCGCTGATTAGACCCGCGTGTGTGAGCGTGGCTCGCAAGCGGTCTTGGTCGTTTGTGGCAGTACGAAGTTTGTGCGCGAATGCACGTACTTCGTCCACGTCTATGACCATCGCGTAGTCCATGACAAGGGCTATGTCGGCCGCCAGGTCAGATTGACCTGGGGCGTCCATGAGCCCAGCCATTGGAGGCCTAGCGAGCGGCGGTTTGGGCTTAGGAGCCGGCGCGCTGGCAGAGGCCTGCGGGCGGGCGGGGGTGAGGGGGGCGCTTGCTTGTACCATGCTCAAGGGCTTGGACCAAGCGTTGCGTGCGGGCGCGGGCGCGGGAACAACAGGTGTTGCCTGCGGTGCGGGTGTAAGGTTAGGCTTAGGGCCGTTCCCTTGTGAGCGGGTAGTGACCGGGCGAGGAGGGGGAATAGGCCTCCTAGCCGCCCCACTGGGTGCGCGGGGTGCCTTAGGGCAACCGCGGTAGTTGGCGGTATGTCCCTGTGTGCCGCAGAGGACACAACTAGGCGGGTCTGATGAGTCCCTAGTGCGAGAACACTGGGCTGTCCCGTGATCCCCTAGGCACTTGACGCACCTCGGGCGGGCGAAACAGAATCGGGCGGCATGCCCGTACAATTGGCAGTTATGACACTGGCCAGGTGCTCGGTTTCGGAATGGGGGTTGAACGGTGATCCCCGAGAGGTTCACAACCGTTTTAATATTGAAAATCGCTTTGCCCTCTGGCGTGCGACTGAGGATGACCAAAAGTAGGTCATAGGGTTTGCGGTCCTTGCCACTGTACATGCGGTGGCATTCGCGGACGGGGTAGCCCTGCGCCTTCAAGTCGGCGAGGACACTATCGGTCTGTACCTCTTTAGGTACGCCGCGTATGACTACTCGTAATACCTTCTCTTCCTCGAGAGCATAAGTGTGAAAACTTATGCTCTCGTTTTTGAGAAGTCGAGTAAGCGCCCTATGGTCGCTTGGGGTAGGCACCTGGACTTTAATACCCAGTTGGGTTGAGCGGGCGCTAGTATATTGGATCTTACGATCCGTCAAAAGTCGTGAGACCATGTCCCACTTCGCCTTGTCCTGAAGGAACAGAGGCGGCGGCGGTTTCTCGCGTCTAACTGACGCTCCTTGAGAGGAGACGTCGCGTTGAGACGCGGCGATGCTTGCGGGAGCATCGGAGTGAGCGAGAGGGTCGCGGGAGGTGGGAGCGAGAGAGCCTGATGGCTTCGCTCCCGGGGCGGTGCAGGCCGCTTTGGGTGGCGGGGAGGGAGCCTCTGAGGCGGCTTTGGGGACGCGCTTTCTCTTTCCGACGGTAGTGAACCCGTCGTTGGAGATGTTGCCAACAGAGTTAGCGCGGGAGCGGGAGAACTCTACATCCATCTCATTCTCCGAGTTGGATGCCGAATCGTAGGCGCGTTCGTACTCAGTCCGAAGGACTGGAGAGCGATCGCGGGGTGGTAAAGGTGCGCGGGGAGCGCGGGGCGCATAGGGCGCAGGGTCGGGGGAGAGAGGGCTATCTAACGGCTTGAACGCCGAAGAACCGAAGGGCGCCCTCGGAGGGAGGGAGCCGGAGGAGGGAATTTGGGAGTCCGTGAAGCGGGGTCTCTCTTTAAAGTCCCTATTGGACTGGAGATACTCGGACAGCATGTCCGGGTAGCAATTGGACACCCACGAGGCGAACGCCTGAGGCAAAACGCCTTGCGGGAGGCTCATAGCGGGGGAGGGAGATAGTAGAGACATCTCGAGGGGAATACTCGAGATGCGAGTGAGGGGTGAGTGACACTCCCGCCGGGTACAGGCGGGAGAGTGAGTGCCTAGGTGTCCCTACTGTGTGCCCTCTGCCAGTCTTATTGTGCAGTGGGATGTGTGCCTAAACGCGAGGCCCTAGCTGCTCCGGGGGCGAGGAGAGAAGACCGAGTAAAACCCGGCTTCCAACCAAACACTTGCCCAGAGAATAGGAGAGTAGGATAGGGTAGGGTGGGAAGGAGATACCTGCCGTCGGCGAGGGGAGACCCCAAGGCCGGTGAAGGCAGGCCCGTCCGGTTTTAGCCGTTCCCTCCCACGCTCAGGTGGGAAAGGCTTGACGCACCGGGTCCGCGCCCAACTGGGTGGCGTTAACACCGCAAGGATCGTCCAGAAGACCACGTGAAGCGTGGATTTGTTTGACTCGACTTTGAAAATTGAAAATTGAAAAATTTAAAAATCGAAACTAGAGTTCGCTCTGAGAAGAGCGGTTTTTATTAGACAATGAACAATAGGCGATTGATGTGTCGAAGCGCTCTTACAAGAGCGCGCTTCTTCCGCGACGCGAGCCGAGCCGAGCCGAACGCCTCCGTGCGCCGAACGGTACACGAAGCGGTGGCTTGACGTCGAATCTGCACACAGAAAATCCACTATTAGCGAAGTCCAACACTGAATCCTCTTCAATCGAAACGATACAGGTAACCGGCACTAAAAGCGCAAGCACTTTTAGGCCGATCGGAATATTCTCGGGGAGCACTTCCCGTTTTTATAACCCACTATCTTTATTCTTATAGTGTGCGAGGGAGACAGCATACAATGCGGGAAAAGGATGGGGTATACACGTATTTTATGTGCGTAGGTAAATTACGCCAGGCTATGTAATAAATGCCTACAGCTTTGTTACATACATTAACATCGGTACATTTCATACATTAGTATCTTAAGTATATTATAGTCGACAATACATTTATCACTTTTACTTACAAAGGTTGAAAACAAACTATATCCATGCTGAACCCCTCTTATGCGACTAGCTAAGCTATACAATTTTATTTTTATTACAGTTGAAATAGCTGACAAGTTGAAATCGTCGACAATACCCTTTTTGTACGCAGGAAAGAAGAAAACAGTGTCTAATATAGAATTTAATTAAAATGATTAATGAAAACGTAATTTTGAGTCATTGTTCTCAAAAGGATATGTTATAAACATCAATAATAAAACCAATTCACAAAAAGTCGTCCAAACTTGACCCAGACAATTATAGACCCATTGCACTCCTGCCTACTTCCTCAAAAGTATTTGAGAAAGTCATGCAAAGGCGATTAAACTCATTTTGTGAAAAATTCCAATTATTTGATGACACACAATATGGGTTTCGTAAAAATCGATCAACTGTCTTGGCTATCTACAAATATGTCCAAAAAGCTTTAGATATATGTGATAATAAAAAATACGCAGTAGGTATTTTACTGGACATGAAAAAGGCCTACGATAAAGTTCAATATAAGATATTACTACAGAAATTATACGACATTGGAATACGCGGACAATCTCACGAGTGGTTTAAATCGTATTTAAGGAATCGAAATCAGTATGTTGAAATAGAACATTTTGACCATGACGAAAAAATTATAAAAACAATAAAATCGTCAATTACGGAAATGAACCACGCTATACCCCAAGGTAGTGTCATTGGGTGTACAATTTTTTTAATTTACATAAATGACCTTCCAAAAATTATTGACGATTCCTGTATACTTTTTGCGGATGACATTTCGATACTGACATCATTTAAAAATAACATGAATTTAAATAATCATTTAACTGACATTCTCAACAATGTAATAAATTGGATGACTAACCATTATCTTGACTTAAATTTAGCAAAAACAAAAATAATACAATTTAGACCATATCAAAAACCCCCCCTTGACATTAATTTTACATACAATAATAATAAATTAGCTTGTGTCGATGCGGCGACACTTCTAGGCCTAGAACTAGATACGCACATTAACTGGAAATTACATATTAATAAAATAAAAAGTAAAATGTCTAGTTTCTCATATGCATTGAGGGAACTTAGGCGAGCCACAGACCAAAATACAGCTATATCTGCTTACTACGGATTCGCGTTTTCGTGGCTTAGTTATGGTATCATAATGTGGGGCAACAGTGTAGACGCCAGTGACCTCTTTATCGCTCAAAAAAATGTATTAGGATACTTGCCAATATAAAAGCACCTAACATCAATATACCAAATTTTCACAAACCATATTTTATTAAATTTAAAATTCTATCCTTAGTATCTATTTATATTCTAGAAATTTGCAAATTTGTAAAAAAATACCCATCATTATTCCAAAAATATACCGATCAACGACGTGATATTCGATCTCAATATAGGCATAAATTGATAAAACCAAAGTCCAATCTAGAAATGTACAGATCCGGCCCTAATTCAATGGCTATAGATATATATAATAAGCTGCCTAATACGCTAAAAGACATTGAAAAGGTAGAATGTTTCATAAAAAACCTAAAATCTTTACTTGAATCTAAATGTTACTATACCTTAGACGAATTCTTCAATGATAAATTCAATGATATATAAATAGATCGTTCCGTTCCTACCATTGCCATACCCTTATAGGGTCATATGTATAACACACACAAACATGTTAAATAAGACCTGCATGTAGCTACATATGTTGCAATAAACAATTGAGAATTGAGAATAAACATTCTAAGATCCATGGATATAAAAAATACATAAATGAAGACATATCGCTTTATACGCGGTTTCTTACTTCTTACGCGGTACTTTCATTCGGGGTAGGATTATATTTCTTGGAATGTAAATAAAGCCATGTCTTTAAATAAAGATATCAGGATTATATTTTATTAAATAAAGAAGGTTTCTAATTAAAAAGTATTTATTGTAACAAACTTCTTAGCATCTAAACAATAAATACTTGGGTAGGAACTAAATATTAAAAATCTCAGTTGTCTAAGATAAATAATTCACAATTTTTGTTTAAGCTTGTGCCTCAGCTTAATTTTCTAATAATAAAAAAATATATGTCTTATTACCCTTGGTCCTCGCATCACGCGTGAACGGATGGAACAAATTAATAACAATGATATATATAAATGATGGAACAAGTTAATTATTGTCAGGAGAAGGTTCTTATGAAAGAAAAATCAAAAAAAGATGGGAGGTTATGGCGAGGCTGAAAGCAGAGCCTACCAGTCGCTAGTATTTAATAATCATTAAAGGATCATTTAAGTATGTGCCTCATCAATCTACCAAATTGGTGAAATTTAATTATCATAGCTTTATTCAGACTGATTTGATTAATATTACAGTTTTCTTAATAGTTAAATAACTAAATACATTTCACAGAAAAATAGTATATACCTATAGATAAATTTAACAATCTTCAAAAAGCAGGACCTTCGCGCTCCTCAAAAGTTCCCCAGGGGTTGATGCCCCTGGCGTTTATGGCCATGGCGAAGGGCTACTCGTATTGTCGGAGGTCACTCTTCACTACACCCTAAGAGGCAGGTGGAAGATTAACTGATGATGAACAATGTTCTTCGTCTTTACCCTGTTCCCTTACTATGTTTAGTTTTTATAGAAGTTATGATATTTATTGCGAAAATCATTGTATCGCATAAACTAATCAAGTCATTATATATCACTTCAGCGATATGAATAGGATCATAGGACACCTTCTGTAGTATTAGTTCTGGCTCCTGTTTTTCCTCCCCCTCATCAATTCAAGTTATTGCGACTGTTTTGTTTTACTTCAATTCAATAATGTCTGGATAACTTCCATTGTTATAACTTCTTCTGAACCAGGGTGTAGGTACCAGTCACCTGATATGTAAATAAGTTTGTTCGCTGATCGCTTTATTAATGCGTGCTATCTGCCTCGTTTTGAGTATGGGCGTTTTTCCAATAATCGATGGCACACATCTGCCTTAAATTTATTTCTTACATACAATCTCCATCAAATCTTGTGCTTCAGAAACGCACAAAACAATAAATAATAAATAAATTTACCACAACTATCACACAACGCCATCTAGTCCCAAGCTAAGCAGAGCTTGTGTAATGGGTACTAGACAACTGATAAACATACTTATATATTTCTAAATACATACATATTATAGATAAATTAAACCCAGACACAGAACAAATGATCGTTATTACACAAACATTTGTCCTGGGTGGGAATCGAACCCACGACCTCCGGCATAGCAGTCAGGGTCACTAACCACTAGACCAACAGGCCTGTCAAATATTTCTGGAGTTTGCAATATTATGAATACTTATAACTTGAAAACACACCACTACTTCTTATCTGTATCCAAACAGTACCTAATTATTTCAAAACCACAATCAAATAAAAAAAATTGAGATTTTAGACATGTCTTTATGTACGTAGGAACCGTCAATATAATTTACCTTTTATTTAATCAGGCAATCATTATAATGGAAGAATATTACTATGTATATGCATATGGTCAGAATATCTTCTTGTCTTCAGATTCTCAGTACCTACCTAATTCTAGGGTTGATGATTTTACATATAATCGGTAAGAGTTTAGACTCTATTCAATATGAACATCGCCAAAGTTCATACCACGTTGAATACACCGGTTCTCGTCCGATCACCGAAGTTATGCAACGTCGGGCGTGGTCAGTACTTGGATGGGTGACCGCCTGGGAACACCGCGAAATGTTGGCTTTTTGCTGCTCCTTTTGCTATTTTTTCTTGATATCATAAGAACTTCTGCTTATAATTTTATGACTAATTAAGAGTACGTTGATAACAATGTGTTGCAAACGATCAGTAAGAGGCTTATACTCGTAGACCAATAAAGTAACGAATTTTTTTTAAATATATTAAAAAGTCTTTAAAAAGTGGACCATAATAATCTCTTTAAATGACATTCTACTAATATCATAAATGCGAATGTATTATGTATGGATATGGATGTTTGTATTGTATGCATTTATGGATGTTTGTTACTCTTTTATGCCTAAACGGCTGGGCTAATTTTGATGAAATTTGGTACCGGGGTAGATTTTGCACTGGATTAACACATAGGATACATCTCAACATAATCATCATCATCCATCACCGCGCGGGTGAACTGGGCCAATATTGATGAAATTTGGTATGGAAGTATATGAGCCGTTGGACACATAGAATACTTTTCATCAACATCATCATCATCATACATCACCACGCGGGTGAAACCACGGGGCGCAACTCATAAAATCGGCAGTTAGTCATTAAAATCGGTAATTTTATATACACATAGAAATTACTCTCAAATCTTACTTGATATAAGCTGAACAAATACACCAATGAAAGAGGCTACGTACTACACGGGGCGGTGCTATGTTAGTACAAGAGTAAAACTCTAGATGGCGCCTGTATTCGAAACTTCAATCCTGAGTCGCGGTGACAAGATTCTCCGGTGTTCGAATAAATTGTTTCGTTTTGGTATCTTACGGTACTCTGGTTTCCCTTCAACACGTATAAATCTTTCGCCTTTTACTAAAGATTTCCGTGGAGGGGAACACTCAAATGAGTCTAACTCTAAAGTCAGTTTTTGTTGCCCTGCTTGGGCAGGGCTTTACTTTAGTAACTAGGTATAGTATATCTAACAATTGACTGGCAAGTCGCCCGGATTTTCATTCCGTTCTCCAATCTCCACTCAAGTCTAGAATAGTCGTCTCGTCGGTCGAGAACGGAAATGACGAAACAATGGCTAAATTGGTAATTATCTTCCAGGAATAGGAACTGTTACATACAATATTTGACTTCATGGCTTGTTTCGGACGCGTTATTATTGGTAGTGGGACTGCGTTTGCACCATTCCCCCATATCATTATGGTACTCGTATTACTGTATAATACTCTGTTAAAATATTCCATACACTAACATCATATATTCTAGAAAAATATGTTCCTTATCGGACCATCGGGAAAGAGCATTATTAAAACTGTACTTCATTTTGAGAGGCTCAATTTTAGCTATTTATTTACGTTTTTTTTATTTGTTATCATTTTTATTAATTTTAACAAATATTAAATAATTTTTGGTAGACTTTAATTATTTTTTTATAAAAATATTTAAATTACAGATATTTGAGTAAAATTACCCTTATTTAATAATGTTTCAATTTTATTTACATTTGTGGTTTGTTTTTACAATTTTATTATTATAATACAATAAAGATGAAATTTCGAATGTATTTTTATAATTTTAAATAATTTTGAAGATATTTATGTAGTATTTAGTAATATTTAACCTAATTTAAAATAATTTCCATACATTGATATATTTTGGTTTCATATAACAATTTTAATGATTTTTTAATATATATTGTATGTTTAAGTGAAATTTCGAATTAATATTTTATGTTGTTTCCATATTTTCGATTCAATTTATTTCTAATTAAAATTCAAAGTATTTTAAATAATTTTTTTTTTTTTTTTTATTTATGGCCCTTTTCAGATTTTTGAGTGCAAACATTTATTTATATATTTTCATATTTGCCGAAGTTTATATGAAATATTTAGTATTATTTACATTTTATTGAATTTTAGTTTTTTTTATTGAATATTTTTAGATAATTGAATTAAATTTGATAAAAAACCTTAGTAACTTAATAATAATAATAATAAAATGTCACCATCGCCGCCACCGGCACCTGCGCGACGAGGGCGACCACCGCTGCCGGCACGCTTGGAGCCTGCGGGACAATCTGTTCTGCGCCCGGCCCCCGCTACCGGTGGTGTAGTGCGCCGCATGCGATGGACTCCATCAATAAACGAGTATTGCATGCGTGCTTACTATGGGGCTACAAATGGAGGAAGCAACCTGACTGCGTATCGTGATCGAATGCTGTCTCTGTTTCAGACCCTTGAACCAACTTTGACCGTATCTGCACAACGACTATCGGATCAGGTGCGAGCTATTCACCGGTGCAAACTGTTGGACCAGCCTGCACTTGATCGGCTACGCCTGGAGGTGCTACCTATTCAGGCGTGTTCATCCTCGACACGGGACCCGTCTGACACGGTGTCGATATCGGTTCCGGTATTGACGAGTATACGGACGGATACTGCAGTCGACGAAGAAGATTGCCTGAATATGAGCGTAAGTACCCAGGTGAATGAGCAACTGAGGAGGGCTTTGGATGACGCGATTTTTACATATAGATTCACACTTGACTCTAGGCCACGCCTGCCTCGTCTACCCACGAATAGACATAACCTAGCGCTAATGGGAGCCTTGAACGCTTTGCTAGTTCCGTATATACGGGATAGCAAAGATTTAACTGATACTCACTCGATCCTCTATTGTGGGGCAATCGCGGTATGTCGCATTGCTCGTGTTAAGTTCCCGGACACTGACCGAGCACCGCGAAGTGCTTCGGGTGTACCCGAGTGGCAAACGCGGATCGAGAGACGTATCAGTACGTACAGGACTCTCATTGCAAAGCTAATCTGCTTCAGCAGGGGCAACAAACGCCCTCGAGTCATACGCTTCGTGAACCAAGCTTTTGCTGGGACTGGCATCAGACCCCAGGAGTATATGACTTGTGTCACGGAGCGTATAGACTTTTTTTATAAAATTTTTTTTTTTTTTTTTTTTTTTAATTTATTTATGGACTTTGTCGCTGTGCGACCATATCGTCCAGTAACACAATATAAATAAAAATACAAAACAATTAACAAAATAACTACTTAGCTAGACCTAGATCTGCTAAAGTATACAAATGTTGGGCTAGATTCGACATTGGGCTAGCTAAAACAGTATTACAAAATCCAACATCTAATAATATGTTGTTCCGACCAAAACAAAACCTTCTATAGTTTTCATTCCGCACACATTCCATCAAAATATGTTGTACGTCCTCTAAAACTCCACACTCATTACAGTTCGGAGATGGCACTTTATTCATCAGAAATCCAAACTTATTTGATGGAATATGTGCAGAGCGCAACCTGAGAGCCGTTACCAATATTCTGCGGTTCATAACATTATGATCTATCCATGGAAATTTTGCAATATGAGGTTGTATGGTACGGTACCAAATTCCCTTTTCCCTTGATCTTTCGTCGAAATACTCTTGCCATAAAATTCTGCATTGCTCTCTTACTACTTTAATATGATCAGAAAAAAGAGGAACAGTTTCCATAGGTATCCCGTCTATTGTCGCTTGCTTAGCTAATAGGTCTACAGCCTCATTCCCTTCTAACTGAATATGTGCTGGAATCCATTGCAAGTATATTTCTTTGCCTTGGGATTTTAAACGTAAGATTGATTCCAGAATACGATAGGCAATCGGTGCGCCTCGCTTTATATGAGAGGTACATCGAGCCAAATGTTGCAGGGAGCTTTTGGAATCTGTCAAAATAACAAATTTCTCAAAATTTATCGATTCGATGTAGGATAATGCTTCTAAAATCGCTATTAACTCAATATGCATAATCGAAATATCAGAATCAATCTTCAGTTTAACGTAACATCCATGTAATGGATCTAAAAATGCAGCTCCACCATCTCTGCCATCCTTAGAACCATCAGTAAACACTTTATAACAAGATCCATACTGCTGTTCTACATAATTTGCACATATATTCTTAAGAGCGTGGCAATTATACGTTCTTTTAGCGCGATCTACTAATGGAATAAAATTAAATACTACTTGCGATAGGTCAATATTGCTTACCCAAGTGTCCAACAAATACATGTCGAGTTGATTACTACTTTTAATAGGTATAGTACATAGTTCTGATTGAATGGAAACCAGCAAAGGATGTTTTTTATTAGACCAATATCGGGACTGAATATTGTTACAAAGGTCTTGTATGATGTTGGTTGTTTTATTATTTGAAAATGATTTAGATCTCAACCAAAATTTTGCAGCCAAAAACCTTCTGCGTAAACAAAGAGGTGGGAGATATAAATCACTTTCCATAACATGGATTGGAGTGCTGCGTAAATAACCACCTATTACGCGCAATGCTTGATTCTGGATCCTGTCTAATTTAAGTAGGTTGGTTTTACAGCTGTTATCATATAGAAAGCAAGCATAGTCTATTCGACTACGAATCACGGCTATGTATAAACGCCTGAGATGCTTTTGGTGTACACCCCAACTTGAACCTGACAGTACTTTTAACAAATTAATTAATCTTGAAACTCTTTGTGATATCTCATTGATATGTTTACCCCACCTCAACGAACTATCTAGCCAAAGACCTAAATATTTAAAGTGATTAACTAATGGTAAACAATTATTATTAATTCTGAGCTCGGCCAAACTTCTAAATCCGCCTTTTTTAAAAACACAAAACTTACTTTTTGTTGTTGAAACACGTAACCCTAAATTATTAAGCATCATATTTAACTTTTGACAGGCCACTTCTAGTTCACTGATAGCAACATTCAAAGTACTGTTAGATTTAAATAAAACAAAATCATCGGCATATTGAGTAATTAATACATTTTCTATATCTTTGCATATATATAAGGTTGCTATATTAAAAAGGAGGGGAGATAACGGGTCACCTTGTGCTAGGCCACGACCTGTAGTTCTAATTAAATTATTCCCATTTATTGAAATTATAAGCCGTCTGTAACATAAATAGGACCAAATGTATAAACAGATCTTCGAACCTACACCTAAATGATCTAATGCGATTGTTAGACAAGTTACATCTACATTATTATAAGCACTGTCTATATCAATAAAACAAGCAACTGTAATATAATCTTTGGAAAATCCTAATTGTATATGCGAGACCAAACGGGTGAGATTATCATAACAAGATCGAGCTTTCCGAAAGCCTATCGTATTTTCGGAAAATAGATGACATGAAACATGAATTAGTTACTCGTAGCTACCTAACCTACCTACTTATAGCAATTGTTAAAGGCGTTGATTTATATGTTACACTTTAATTTAGATATAAGTATGTTATTTTGTTTGTTTAGCTCAGTTGTTGAACGTCGAATTTAAAGTTTTGTTAATTTTTCTATGTGCTTACTTACAAGTAACTTAATTTGTACCGACCTACTCAAAGAGTTCGCCTTTTTTATGTTGTTTGTAGGTTTATGTTGTAGTACTTACCTACCTGATAATTTGCAATCGCGTTTTATAATCCAATACTGCTTTGTTTATGTTCCTACACATAATTATCTCATTATAGTTTGTTTTAATCCTATGTTCGCAATTACAATGTATACCTACCTACATTTAAGGATGCTTGTATTTCTCTGTGAAGTGAATTAATATTCTTTAGAGAAATAAATATCTTAAACCGTAAACCGTAATAATAGAGTGAAAAATCTTGCACAAACACGACATCAGTGAAATGGGGCGTAGTGCAGATTGTGAATTCGCATGACTGCCTGGTTTCGGGATAGGTACTATTTTAACCTCACGCCACTGAGAAGGGACAAAACCGGTTTCAAAGAACCTATTATACAAACATATTAACAGTGACCTACCAACAGATGAAAGGTTTTTAATCATCGAGAAAGAAATCTCGTCACATCCCGGAGCTGTATCACTCTTTTTAATGGAGTTGATTAATTCTTGCATAGTAATCTCTGTTTCTAAACAAGAGTTTACGGACTGAAACTGTGGCGTAGGAGGGTTTGCATAGTCAGGAGTTAGGTCATTCAGCAATTTCTCAACTTTTTCACGGTCAACACAGCGATTACCAGTGTTTGTACGGTGACCCTTTAGCCACTTCATTTTTCGCCATAAATCGGAAGAAGAGGAAGATTCATCTATAGACGTACAAAACCCTTGAAAAGATCGACACCTAGCTAAACGGATGATTCTCTGCGCGTTACTTATTTTGTATTTAAGAGCTTCTAAATTTTCAGGAGTTGGACATCTTCTCAGCTTTGCTAAAGCGAGACGACGTTCTGCAACCACTCTTGATAACTCTGCATTCCAGTATGGTTTTGGCGTAAATGTGCTATTAAAATGCTGTGGGATTTTAACGTAGGGAATGTGAGCGTCAGCAGCTGACTGTAACACATACTCAAATTTATCATAGAATATTTGGGAGTCTTGAGGAATAATAAAATCTGTAAATGAAGTTTCTGTTGTTGTTGTATATGATTCCCAATCACTTTTTTTGAAGTTTCTTTTTTTAACGTTTTCCCTTGGTAGATACATCTCTCCTGAGAGTTTGATAATTAAATGATCACTACCTAATGATTCACATGTTGTTTCCCAAAAAAAAAATGTGGCCAAATCACAAGAAACAAATGAGATGTCGGGGGACGACTGTTGCAACAGCCCGTTAACTAGTTTTATTCTAGTCGGTGAACCATTATTTAATGGTATAAAATTATGATCTAACATACTATCGAAAATTTGGGCTCCTCTCTGATCGGTCCTACACGACCAGTTTGAATAATGGGCGTTAAAGTCTCCTAATAATAATGTCTTACCATTAGTTAAAGAAAAAATGGAATCCCAATCATTTTGTGTAGTACGAACAGTGGACGGACAATATATTGAAATTATATTCTCAATATAACGACAATTAATAATTTTAATATGTAACATTTCAATACCGGAATTATAACTGCGTGAAGGACACAATAACGCTTTAACAGATTTATGCGTCATAATAGCTACACCGCCGTATCCATCTGTTCTATCTAGCCTATAAGTATTAAAACTATTCATGTTAAAGTAACTGTCAGGCTCAAACCAAGTTTCACTTAACACAGCTATATGAATTTTTTCCTGACTGAGATATGACTCGAGAGATATATGTTTAGGCCTTAAGCTCTGGCAGTTCCATTGTATAATGTTAACGGAAATATTGATACTGTTGTTATCCATATTCATTAATGACAACGTTCATAAACGTTGACATTAACGAACTAGCTGACATGCTACAACTAATCTTAGATATAATCCACTCCGTAAACGACGACACTAACTGCCTAATTTTATTTTCCAAGGATTGCCTACTAAATAGAATGTCTTTTAATTTTATCAATAGTCGTATAAAACTAAACTCTTTTGACCGGTCCGCCTTATCAGTGGTCTCGCTATTGTCATGAGAGTAGGTATCGGGGCACTCGTCTGCATTCCACTCGCTAGTCTCCATGGACAGCGGGGGAGGGGTAGGGGGCCGCGGATGCCGTTGTTTCTTCTGCTTCTTACGACTTTGAGCTACTTTGTAAGAACCGATGGTTTAAACAAATCGGACATCAATTTTTCACCTCCCATCGAATCACTTGTTTTTGACGTAGTAGGAGCTGGCACTGGCAGACCTGGTAACTGAGGAATCAGTTCTGGAAATCTTTCAAGAACAGGGCTACTATCTCTTGCCGGAATTGGAGAAGGTGGTACGTACACGCTTAGTGCTTTCCTATAAGTGCAGTTGAATTCTGCCATCAGTTCAAGAGAACTGATGGCAGAATTCAACTGCACTATCTCTAAAAAAGAGAGGAAAATAAGAATTTTCCTCTCTTTTTTATAAACTGGACAGACCTTTTGTAACGCCATGTGATTTCCAGTGCAATTTACACAATAGAATGTAATATTCTTACAATTTTCGTGCGATTTTGAGCACTTGGGGCAAACTACCTTTTTCGATGGGCACATTTTTAAAGTATGACCAAATTTCCAGCATCTGGAACATTGAGTGACAGGAAACACGAACGCTTCCACTTTGACCCTCAATCCATCAATAAAAACATGAGTGGGAAGCATAGAACCTCTAAATCCAAGTCGCACAGACTCCGATTTTACCCAGCCGGTACCAGCAGAGTCATCACTATTTCTTTTATTGAGCCTCATAACATGTATAATTTCAATGTCACAGGATAGGTTTTTCAAAATTTCGTCATTTTCTAGGTCCAACTCAACATTTTTAATAACGCCATAAGAAAGTCCCACTTCCGAAGTTTTTTGACTACGCCAACCGAGGTCTGCCAAGGCTTGGCAATTGATAAATATTTCTGCGCTTAACTCTTCGTCAAATGTTATCAACATTTTGTATGGATTAATGTACTTAATACTACTTATATTTTTTATCTTATTTTCTTTCAACGTGCGAGCTAAAGCAAACTGCTTAGGAAACACAGAGGAACATGTAACACATATTTGTATTTTTTCCTTCATCTCAGTCTGGCTGGGCCTACGGATAATCTTTCGTCCTCTAGAAACCGTATTCCAATTACTATCCTCTGAAGAATTTTCTTCGCGAGACCGTTTTCCTGGTCTATTAATTTCTTCCGCCTCCATGTTATGTGTTAAGTCACTGCATTCCATATCTTCTGCTACTATTTCGTCTAAACTTCTATTTACACACTCACTTATCAAACCAATCTCCACTGCATCGTCTACATAATACGGCTCATTATCCATCGCGGGAGAACGAGCGGCCGGCTATGCCGGTCCGCGCTTATCGCAAGTTATTGTTCGCGGCGAAATGGTACACGACCTATTGCTACGAAGTGCAACTACTCACTCCTATAAAATATTTGTGCCACTCCTCCGTGGTGACGTCAGTCACGTGTTTTTCATACTCTTCGACAGCCTCTTCTGGTGATGAAAACCGTTGATCGCGTAATTGGTTCTTGATTTTTGGGAACAGAAAAAGGTCACACGGTGCTAGGTCAGGACTGTATGCTGGATGACTCATAAGTTGTACGTTTTTCGCCTTCAAAAGCTCATTTGTCTGTCTGGCCGCTTGGGAACTTGCATTGTCGTGGTGCAAGATGATAAGGCGTTTACCGTTATTTTCACGGTGTTTGCCAATAATTTCAGGTAAACAAATGATCGTGTACCAGTCACTATTTACGGTACGGCAATTTTCTAAAGCAACAGTAGCCACGTGTCCAGTTTTATTGAAAAATAATTTCGGGTAGTGCCCCCCGCAAACCCCACCCGCCGGAGACCATTAGTTTTCGAGTTATGTTTGTTTAAGTATTTTGAGGTTAAGTACTGCATTTCGATCTACTACCACCCCCGCGTCGGCTCTGCAATCCGACAAGACTGCTTGAAATCGGGGTGCTATGAGTCGGTTCTGTCACTGACTTCGACCTATTCTAACTAACTATAACTAACCTATAGGTATGTCACAGACAAGTGACTTTGCCAATTCATTAGATAGCTACTGATATACTATTGTGCACAAATTTGGAACAAAAGTAGTTTGATGAAGACTGGTGGAAAACCTGGTGGGTCACAGTTCAAACCTAACCTAACCTATAGGTTTGTCACAGACAAGTGACATTGCCAATTCATTAGGTACTAATATACTATTGTGCACACATTCCTACTAGTATGGGTCTGATAATTAAAATTGAAAAACAATTTGTTATTTTTAGAACTTATATTTCACATTTCTTCTCCATAAATACTCTATGATGGAGTTAGTGAAATTTTCAGTATTATTATAATTGTCTTTTTTAAAATAACGCTTCACTGCTCTCCATTGGGACTCGATGCGTTGAGTATGAGTCCCATCACTACTTACAAAAGGATTGTCCGGGTCAGAGTGATTCACCTTTTTATGGATGTAACCATTTTCTGCCAGACAATCATATGCTCTCCAGCAGTCAGTGTGGATGGTGGTGCCTTCTTCCACATGTTTTTTAATTAAAATCGTAGCAAAGTCGTTGAGATATCAAAAGAAAGCGCAGAAAAACAGGAGAAAACATTCACGTACACTCGGAAGTAACGGAATGACGCGAGTATTCCGACAGTGACATTACGCTATCTTCGATGTTTGCGTTCCGTTTCAAGAACTTGCATACAACGTACATGTCAAAAAAGGCTAAAAGTTACCTAGAAACGTTTCGTTTTACGCATTAATGTCATTTATGTCACCTGTCACTATCAAAATTACAGTGTTTTATTGAAACTTTAAAAAACTATTTAGACTATTTTGGCGTGTCTCCGGCAGCTAAAATGTTGTAAATACGCTTTATACAAACCCCTTCAACCCACCCACAGTTTTTGTTTCACCAAATTCAGGGGTCACGATTCTAAAGCCAACCCCAAAAACATACCTACTTATTATACAGTTTACTTATATTTGTTACAAACTTGAATCTCATCTCATTTATTAATAATCACAATAACTGCAACTAACACATTGTTGTATCATGGAGGAGAGCTATATATTGTAAGTACAGCGAATCCTACCACAATGTCTACCGCTAAAAATGTAACAAATTACTATGTGTGTA
The DNA here is from genome assembly GCA_917880725.1 of Selenia dentaria. NCBI lineage: Eukaryota > Metazoa > Arthropoda > Insecta > Lepidoptera > Geometridae > Selenia > Selenia dentaria. The sequence goes on along the minus strand of OU862882.1, from coordinate 5,258,920 downwards.
TGTAAATGTGTTGTACCTATCTAAACACATTACTATAGAACGAAAAAAAAGTTAATTATTACGATAAAATAATTAATTCATTGGTAAAATGTATCCAAATAATGAAAATACTTTACTGTTTTATATTTACAATAGTACCTATATAATGTAAAAAGTTTTCATAACTGTACAAGCAGCGCCATCTGTGCAAATGATAGGGAACTCAGTGAAATAGCCTACAAATAAATAAGATGCTAACAGCCCGAGCAGTATTTGAGAATTTGCTTTCCGCGATAATTTTAGTTCACGCCATGACATGATGAGGTGGAGGACGAAAAAAATGAGGAACTAAATATTATATTGGGCAATTGAGATTAAGTTATTCCGTGATTCAATAATTTAGTTTTTTGTTTTTATGCTGTCAAGTGACGAGTACGGCAAGTCGCGCACCTGATGGTAAGCACTACGCTTGCACATAACAGTTGCAGTGCAACTCAGAACATGCATCATCTCAGAGCATTGCGCTGTGCTCGTCACCAAAAGACATTTCCGCTTGGGTTTTGAGTAATATTCGCCCAGTAGGTAATCTCACTTCTTGCAGTGCCCTTCACAACTGAACACAGTAAAAATACTTGCACACTATTGCTTCGTGGCAGAATTTCTTGTGTTACGGTGGTACCGACCAAGACGGTATATTGTACAAGAGGCCTAACTACCTAGTAAGTTGGGTTTCCTTGCCGCTTAGGATCCCATCCCTACGGTAGAGGGAATATTTTGTTAATTCCGTCCAATCACGGATAATAATGTAATAGTGTGTAGATATGTTCATCTTTACTATGTAGTAACTGAAAGGATGAGTATACAATTGGGAGTGAAGATAGCTGTCTAAATCCTAGTTCCACCCATGATTCCATTCCACGTGGACCATAAATAATTATTTATTTATTAATACGCCAACAGCACAGATACAATACAACGTTATAATATTAACGTTATAATTTATATTTGTCGTGAGCGAGGTCCCGGGTAGAAACTAAACATATATTAGAACAAAATAGAAATCATATACTTACCTACTTACTACCTACAGTTTATAGTAAGCGGTCATTTATTTTCTTCTAAAAGATATATACACTATACAGCCAGGAATTACTATATAAAAAATGTGTACTTTTTTTTTTTTTTTTTTCCTTTCCCTGTTGTTCAGGGAGTATGGCTTTGCGCGTCTTGCGCATCTGCCATTAACAAGTGTATTTCTAGCGGTAGAGTTTCTCTTCAACGTCTTTTTTAGGTCTTTATACGAGGCGTTTTTAACTTATATCTTTTAAATTTTATAAAAGAGGGGAAACGTTTAACAAATGTGTACTTATTTTGGAATATATGTAGAACAAAATTGACAAATAAAGAAGGCTGCGTACTACATGGTTTTGCGTTACTACATTTGCAAATTTAGTTCAAGAGTAAAACTCTAGATGGCGCTTGTATTCAAAACTTCAATCCTGAATCACGGTGACAAGATTCTCCGTTGTTCGACTATGTTATATCGTTTCGATACATTTCGTTACTCTGGTTTCCCTTCAACACGTATAAATCTTTCGCCTTTTACTAAAGATTTCCGTGGAGGGGAACACTCAAATGAGTCTAAAATAAGTTTTTTAATGCCCTGCTTCGGCAGGGTTTAGTAACTTAGTAAATCCAACAATTGACTTACAAGTCGCCCGGATTACCATTCCGTTCTCTACTTTAGTTTAAAATGCAAATGACGAAACAATGTCCAAATTGATAAATTATCTTCCAGGAACAGGGAACTGTTACATACAATATTTGACTTCACTGGGGACTGGGTGCGCGCCGTTCCCCCATATCATTATGTATTACCGTATAATACTCTGTCAAATTATGGCATACACTGACGAAATATTATTTCCTTGAAAAATATGTTCCTTATTGGATCATCAGGCAAGAGCATTATTAAAACTGTACTTCATTAATAGCCTATTTGAGAGGCTCAAGTTTTGTTATTTATTTCAGTTAGATATAACATCATTGATTTTTTTTGTATTGGTTATAATTTTAATACAGTTTTACAGATATTTGAATAAATTTTTAGTAGCCTTTTTTAAATTTTTGTTAATTTTCTCTCTATTTCTTTGTATTTTGATCATTTTTTTTACAGATACTTGAGTAAAATTTGGTAGTAATTTTATGCATCATTTTTTTTACTTTTTTGGGTATTTTTTACAATTTTTCGAATGTATTTTATATCATTTTAATAAATTTTTGAAGATATTTGAGTAATATTTGGTAGAATTTTACGTAATTTAGTAATTTTCGATATTTTTAAACATTTTGGTTTCTTTTACAATTTCAATGATTTTTTAATATTATATTGTACATATAATTGAGTAAAAATTCCAAGTAAATATTTTTTGTTGATGCCATATTTTCGATTCTATTATTAGTATTTTTAATTGAAATTCGTTTATTTTTAATTATTTATTACGTATTTTATTACGTGAATTTTTCAGATATTTGAGTACAAACATTTATTTATTTCATATATTCCTAAGTTTATATAAAATGTTTACCTAGTATTTTTAACATTTTTATTGAATTTTCGTTGTTGATCATTATTTCAAAATTTGGAATGAAAGATAATATATACAAAAAACGAAAATAAATAGCAAAAATTGTAACAAAAATTTTAAAAATACATAATATAAAAATTGAAGTTTTTAACGGAAGTTTATCAGAATATCTAGAGTAATCCATAAATAACATAAAAATCATTAAAATTGTATAATGAAACCAAAAATATTAAAAAGTAAGAAAAATATTAAAACAAGTTACATTTTTACCACATGTTACTACAATATCTGTAAAATTCAATAAAATAAAGAAAATACAAAAAACTTGAAAACATATAGCAAAAAATCACAAAATTAAAAAAGTTACTGTTTATATCGAAGTTTAATTCAATAATCTAAAATTATTCATTAAAAAAATACCTGTAAAAAATGATGGAATTTTACCTAATTTAAGAAAATTTAATTTTTTTGACATTTTGGTCACGCCGAACTTTTGTCTGTTCTAGAGTAACGTAAGCGCCTACGGATTACCAACAGCAAGCGCGCGACACGTCGACACTAACATGGACCGACAGAACATTTTGGAACCGCGGCCGCTGGGGAGTTGTGCCCGTGCACATAAACAACTGGCCGGAGTCAATGTCGACCATGTGAGGAAGAAACGGAACACTGAGGTTCATATTTTAAGGCAAGAAGACTGCCTTTTTGAAGCAAAAAGCTTAGTCCCTTCCGTAGGTTCTCAACATCGCTGGCTAAATCCATCGTTAAATACATTTGCCGTTCTCCTCTTGTATATTGAAAACCCCTACATTAGAGCTAGTAACCCACGATTCATAAAATACATATCGACAAAAGTAATGTAAACTGATATATATGACTGATAATGACATACCATTTATTTCGTATACCTATTTAAACCTATGATCGATATTCAAAACATTTTGTTAATGGAATTATACCGAAAATTCGGATGACAAATATTCCGATATAGATCGCTTTTCGCATCCACTTGCAAAGTAACTTTATTGAATAAAACGTTTACTCACAAGAAGCATCCGTATATACGGAAGACGTTGTTTGTTGGAGTTCTCGCCAACGTTCATACCACGTTGAAAACACCGGTTCTCGTCCGATCACCGAAGTTAAGCAACGTCGGGCGTGGTCAGTACTTGGATGGGTGACCGCCTGGGAACACCACGTAATGTTGGCTTTTTGCTGCTCTTAAAAAATATTTTTTAAGAGAAAGGCGAATATAAAAAGAGTTTGGGTTTATTCGAAGCCATATCAGAGAGGAGCTTATATTTCATTATTTTGTCTGGTTATATATCCAATATGGATTGGCTAAATATTATACTATTTTGGTAATCGTATAAAGTACTGTGACGTCACAGCCTCGTCTCCAATCTCCGTGTACACGGTGGAAACAACCTCCTTCTTTGTCAAGACACAAATTAAATACGATAAAATACCTCTTTGCTTACCATTGATAGACCTATAACGCTGCATCAATGGTGCTTATATTAACTGACGCTTAACGCCATCTGTTGATTAGCTTGCTCGATGTTTCCCCTTTGCGCGACCGATGCGCGACGACGTGTTTACTTGTACAATACCATACTGCGTAGTCTGTCATTTTGGTTCTAATGAATGTAACAAGGGGGCGCACCACTGCGAAGCCCGATTCCTGCATCGCGGTGACGAGATTCTCCGACGGTCCGAGAGCAGCTTCGGGCGCTTATTTCAAATCATACTTACCTGGCGTAGGGGACACCGTGATCAAGAAGGCGGTTCCCCCAGAGCGAGGCCTTTCCATTGCACTGCGGATGGGTTGACCTCTGCGATTATCCCTAATGTGGATAACTCGGACGCGTTATTTTTGGTAGTGGGGACTGCGTTCGCGCCGTCCCCCATAATAATAGAATAACAAAAGTTATACTTTACTCTTTGTCGAACACACCATATAACCACACATTATCTAAGTTAAAGCGTAATAATATTTATGTTAGTCACCAACATAATATTATAGGTAGGAAAATAAAATAATACGTCCACTATACCGTGATAATTAAAACAAACGATTTATGAATGAAACTGACGTATATTTACGTCTCTGGGACGCATTAACAGATTAGGCAAAAGGATAATTTAATATAATAGTTTGGTTCGAATACTTCTATTATATCATAATAAATTTCATTTTATAGTACTCGTTTTGAGAGGCACAATCTATACAAATAAACGCGATATATCGACGGTCCCTACGTACATAAAGACATGTCAAAAACCGAGGTTTCATTCTATGTACAATTATAAATCCTTTTTTTCTATAATGTTTTATAAGCTTTAGGAACTTCATAATGGTATAAACATATTTTCTTAGATAAACAGACAGATGACTGTTTCTACGCCGATGTTAAAATAAAAGCATGTCAGACATGTCTGTGATACCCTTTTTGTACGCAGGAAAGAAGAAAACAGTGTCTAATATAGAATTTAATTAAAATGATTAATGAAAACGTAATTTTGAGTCATTGTTCTCAAAAGGATATGTTATAAACATTCTAAGATCCATGGATGTAAAAAATACATAAATGAAGACATATCGCTTTATACGCGGTTTCTTACTTCTTACGCGGTACTTTCATTCGGGGTAGAATTATATTTCTTGGAATGTAAATAAAGCCATGTCTTTAAATAAAGATATCAGGATTATATTTTTATTAAATAAAGAAGGTTTCTAATTAAAAAGTATTTATTGTAACAAACTTCTTAGCATCTAAACAATAAGTACTTGGGTAGGAACTAAATATTAAAAATCTCAGTTGTCTAAGATGAATAATTCACAATTTTTGTTTAAGCTTGTGCCTCAGCTTAATTTTCTAATAATAAAAAAATATATGTCTTATTACCCTTGGTCCTCGCATCACGCGTGAACGGATGGAATAAATTAATAAAACAATGTTATATATAAATGATGGAACAAGTTAATTATTGTCAGGAGAAGAGTCTTAAGTAAGAAAAATCAAGAAAAGATGGGAGGTTATGGCGGCCAAAAGCCGAGCCTACTACGCGAACGAAGTTGCGGGCAGTTGCTAGTATTTAATAATCATTAAAGGATCATTTAGGTATGTGCCTCATCTATCTACCAAATTGGTGAAATTTAATTATCATAGCTTTATTCAGACTGATTTGATTAATATTACAGTTTTCTTAATAGTTAACTAACTAAATACATTTCACAGAAAAATAGTATATATACCTATAGATAAATTTAACAATCTTCAAAAAGCAGGACCTTCGCGCTCCTCAAAAGTTCCCCAGGGGTTAGATGAGATGTTAGATGAACACAGAATACTTTCATCATAATCATCATCATACATCACCACGCGAGTGAAACCACGGGGCGCAACTCATAAAATCGGCAGTTAGTCATTAAAATCGGTCATTTTATATACACATAGAAATTACTCTTAAATCTTACTTGATATAAGCTGAACAAATACACCAATGAAAGAGGCTACGTACTACACGGTGCGGTGCTATGTTAGTTCAAGAGTAAAACTCTAGATGGCGCCTGTGTTCGAAACTTCAATCCTGAGTCGCGGTGACAAGATTCTCCGGTGTTCGAATAAATTGTTTCGTTTTGGTAGCTTACGGTACTCTGGTTTCCCTTCAACACGTATAAATCTTTCGCCTTTTACTAAAGATTTCCGTGGAGGGGAACACTCAAATGAGTCTAAAGTCAGTTTTTGTTGCCCTGCTTCGGCAGGGCTTTACTTTAGTAACTAGGTATAGTATATCCAACAATTGACTGGCAAGTCGCCCGGATTTTCATTCCGTTCTCCAATCTCCACTCAAGTCTAGAATAGTCGTCTCGTCGGTCGAGAACGGAAATGACGAAACAATGGCTAAATTGGTAATTATCTTCCAGGAATAGGAACTGTTACATACAATATTTGACTTCATGGCTTGTTTCGGACGCGTTATTATTGGTAGTGGGACTGCGTTTGCACCATTCCCCCATATCATTATGGTACTCGTATTACTGTATAATACTCTGTTAAAATATTCCATACACTAACATCATATATTCTAGAAAAATATGTTCCTTATCGGACCATCGGGAAAGAGCATTATTAAAACTGTACTTCATTTTGAGAGGCTCAATTTTAGCTATTTATTTACGTTTTTTTATTTGTTATCATTTTTATTAATTTTAACAAATATTAAATAATTTTTGGTAGACTTTAATTATTTTTTTATAAAAATATTTAAAGTTATATGATTATTAACGGGATATTTACCGTGGTAAGGTTGTGGAATGAGCTCCCGATATTTCGGCGCAGTTACATGCACCATGTTCACGGGAAGACTGGGATCGGGATCTCATTCCACAACCTTACCACGGTAAATATCCCGTTAATAATCATATAACTTTAGAGAACAACCGTGATAGTTTAAAACAAAAATATTTAAATTACAGATATTTGAGTAAAATTAACCTTATTTAATAATATTTCAATTTTATTTACTTTTGTGGTTTGTTTTTACAATTTTATTATTATAATACAATAAAGATGAAATTTCGAATGTATTTTTATAATTTTAAATAATTTTGAAGATATTTATGTAGTATTTAGTAATATTTAACCTAATTTAAAATAATTTCCATACTTTGATATATTTTGGTTTCATATAACAATTTTAATGATTTTTTAATATATATTGTATGTTTAAGTGAAATTTCAAATTAATATTTTATGTTGTTTCCATATTTTCGATTCAATTTATTTTTAATTAAAATTCAAAGTATTTTAAATTAAAATTTGTTTTTTTTATTTATGGCCCTTTTCAGATTTTTGAGTGCAAACATTTATTTATATATTTTCATATTTGCCGAAGTTTATATGAAATATTTAGTATTATTTACATTTTATTGAATTTTAGTTTTTTTGTTGAATATTTTTAGATAATTGAATTAAATTTGATAAAAAACCTTAGTAACTTAATAATAATAATAATAAAATGTCACCATCGCCGCCACCACCACCTGCGCGACGAGGGCGACCACCGCTGCCGGCACGCTTGGAGCCTGCGGGACAATCTGTTCTGCGCCCGGCCCCCGCTACTGGTGGTGTAGTGCGCCGCATGCGATGGACTCCATCAATAAAGGAGAATTGCATGCGTGCTTACTATGGGGCTACAAATGGAGGAAGCAACCTGACTGCGTATCGTGATCGAATGCTGTCTCTGTTTCAGACCCTTGAACCAACTTTGACCGTATCTGCACAACGACTATCGGATCAGGTGCGAGCTATTCACCGGTGCAAACTGTTGGACCAGCCTGCACTTGATCGGCTACGCCTGGAGGTGCTACCTATTCAGGCGTGTTCATCCTCGACACGGGACCCGTCTGACACGGTGTCGATATCGGTTCCGGTATTGACGAGTATACGGACGGATACTGCAGTCGACGAAGAAGATTGCCTGAATATGAGCGTAAGTACCCAGGTGAATGAGCAACTGAGGAGGGCTTTGGATGACGCGATTTTTACATATAGATTCACACTTGACTCTAGGCCACGCCTGCCTCGTCTACCCACGAATAGACATAACCTAGCGCTAATGGGAGCCTTGAACGCTTTGCTAGTTCCGTATATACGGGATAGCAAAGATTTAACTGATACTCACTCGATCCTCTATTGTGGGGCAATCGCGGTATGTCGCGTTGCTCGTGTTAAGTTCCCGGACACTGACCGAGCACCGCGAAGTGCTTCGGGTGTACCCGAGTGGCAAACGCAAATCGAGAGACGTATCAGTACGTACAGGACTCTCATTGCAAAGCTAATCTGCTTCAGCAGGGGCAACAAACGCCCTCGAGTCATACGCTTCGTGAACCAAGCTTTTGCTGGGACTGGCATCAGACCCCAGGAGTATAGACTTTTTTTATAAAATATTTGTGCCACTCCTCCGTGGTGACGTCAGTTACGTGTTTTTCATACTCTTCGACAGCCTCTTCTGGTGATGAAAACCGTTGATCGCGTAATTGGTTCTTGATTTTTGGGAACAGAAAAAGGTCACACGGTGCTAGGTCAGGACTGTATGCTGGATGACTCATAAGTTGTACGTTTTTCACCTTCAAAAGCTCATTTGTCTGTCTGGCCGCTTGGGAACTTGCATTGTCGTGGTGCAAGATGATAAGGCGTTTACCGTTATTTTCACGGTGTTTGCCAATAATTTCAGGTAAACAAATGATCGTGTACCAGTCACTATTTACGGTACGGCAATTTTCTAAAGCAACAGTAGCCACGTGTCCAGTTTTATTGAAAAAAATTTTCGGGTAGTGCCCCCCGCAAACCCCACCCGCCGGAGACCATTAGTTTTCGAGTTATGTTTGTTTAAGTATTTTGAGGTTAAGTACTGCATTTCGATCTACTACCACCCAACCCCGCGTCGGCTCTACAATCCGACAAGACTGCTTAAAATCGGGGTGTAAATATGAGTCGGTTCTGTCACTGACTTCGACCTATTCTAACTAACTATAACTAACCTATAGGTATGTCACAGACAAGTGACTTTGCCAATTCATTAGATAGCTACTGATATACTATTGTGCACACATTCCTACTAGTATGGGTCTGATAATTAAAATTGAAAAACAATTTGTTATTTTTAGAACTTATATTTTATAGACATAATTTATAGCATTTATAGTTTCGATGAAATGTTCTTTTTTATTTTTAGTCACATTTCTTCTCCATAAATACTCTATGATGGAGTTAGTGAAATTTTCAGTATTATTATAATTATTTTTTTTAAATAACGCTTCACTGCTCTCCATTGGGACTCGATGCGTTGAGTATGAGTCCCATCACTACTTACAAAAGGATTGTCCGGGTCAGAGTGATTCACCTTTTTATGGATGTAACCATTTTCTGCCAGACAATCATATGCTCTCCAGCAGTCAGTGTGGATGGTGGTGCCTTCTTCCACATGTTTTTTAATTAAAATCGTAGCAAAGTCGTTGAGATATCAAAAGAAAGCGCAGAAAAACAGGAGAAAACATTCACGTACACTCGGAAGTAACGGAATGACGCGAGTATTCCGACAGTGACATTACGCTATCTTCGATGTTTGCGTTCCGTTTCAAGAACTTACATACAACGTACATGTCAAAAAAGGCTAAAAGTTACCTAGAAACGTTTCGTTTTACGCATTAATGTCATTTATGTCACCTGTCACTATCAAAATTACGGTGTTTTATTGAAACTTTAAAAAACTATTTAGACTATTTTGGCGTGTCTCCGGCAGCTAAAATGTTGTAAATACGCTTTATACAAACCCCTTCAACTTGAAAACATATAGCAAAAAATCACAAAATTAAAAAAGTTACTGTTTATATCGAAGTTTAATTCAATAATCTAAAATTATTCATTAAAAAAAAAAATTTTAGATTATTGAATTAAACTTCGATATAAACAGTAACTTTTTTAATTTTGTGATTTTTTGCTATATGTTTTCAAGTTTTTTGTATTTTCTTTATTTTATTGAATTTTACAGATATTGTAGTAACATGTGGTAAAAATGTAACCTGTTTTAATATTTTTCTTACTTTTTAATATTTTTGGTTTCATTATACAATTTTAATGATTTTTATGTTATTTATGGATTACTCTAGATATTCTGATAAACTTCCGTTAAAAACTTCAATTTTTATATTATGTATTTTTAAAATTTTTGTTACAATTTTTGCTATTTATTTTCGTTTTTTGTATATATTATCTTTTATTCAAAATTTTACAGGTATCAAATACCTGTAAAAAATGATGGAATTTTACCTAATTTAAGAAAATTTAATTTTTTTGACATTTTGGTCACGCCGAACTTTTGTCTGTTCTAGAGTAACGTAAGCGCCTACGGATTACCAACAGCAAGCGCGCGACACGTCGACACTAACATGGACCGACAGAACATTTTGGAACCGCGGCCGCTGGGGAGTTGTGCCCGTGCACATAAACAACTGGCCGGAGTCAATGTCGACCATGTGAGGAAGAAACGGAACACTGAGGTTCATATTTTAAGGCAAGAAGACTGCCTTTTTGAAGCAAAAAGCTTAGTCCCTTCCGTAGGTTCTCAACATCGCTGGCTAAATCCATCGTTAAATACATTTGCCGTTCTCCGCTTGTATATTGAAAACCCCTACATTAGAGCTAGTAACCCACGATTCATAAAATACATATCGACAAAAGTAATGTAAACTGATATATATGACTGATAATGACATACCATTTGTTTCGTATACCTATTTAAACCTATGATCGATATTCAAAACATTTTGTTAATGGAATTATACCGAAAATTCGGATGACAAATATTCCGATATAGATCGCTTTTCGCATCCACTTGCAAAGTAACTTTATTGAATAAAACGTTTACTCACAAGAAGCATCCGTATATACGGAAGACGTTGTTTGTTGGAGTTCTCGCCAACGTTCATACCACGTTGAAAACCACGTTCTCGTCCGATCACCGAAGTTAAGCAACGTCGGGCGTGGTCAGTACTTGGATGGGTGACCGCCTGGGAACACCACGTAATGTTGGCTTTTTGCTGCTTTAAAAAATATTTTTTAAGAGCAAGGCGAATATAAAAAGAGTTTGGGTTTATTCGAAGCCATATCAGAGAGGAGCTTATATTTCATTATTTTGTCTGGTTATATATCCAATATGGATTGGCTAAATATTATACTATTTTGGTAATCGTATAAAGTACTGTGACGTCACAGCCTCGTCTCCAATCTCCGTGTACACGGTGGAAACAACCTCCTTCTTTGTCAAGACACAAATTAAATACGATAAAATACCTCTTTGCTTACCATTGATAGACCTATAACGCTGCATCAATGGTGCTTATATTAACTGACGCTTAACGCCACCTGTTGATTAGCTTGCTCGATGTTTCCCCTTTGCGCGACCGATGCGCGACGACGTGTTTACTTGTACAATACCATACTGCGTAGTCTGTCATTTTGGTTCTAATGAATGTTACAAGGGGGCGCACCACTGCGAAGCCCGATTCCTGCATCGCGGTGACGAGATTCTCCGACGGTCCGAGAGCAGCTTCGCGCGCTTATTTCAAATCATACTTACCTGGCGTAGGGGACACCGTGATCAAGAAGGCGGTTCCCCCAGAGCGAGGCCTTTCCATTGCACTGCGGATGGGTTGACCTCTGCGATTATCCCTAATGTGGATAACTCGGACGCGTTATTTTTGGTAGTGGGGACTGCGTTCGCGCCGTCCCCCATAATAATAGAATAACAAAAGTTATTACTACTTTACTCTTTGTCGAATACACCATATAACCACACATTATCTAAGTTAAAGCGTAATAATATTTATGTTAGTCACCAACATAATATTATAGGTAGGAAAATAAAATAATACGTCCACTATACCGTGATAATTAAAACAAACGATTTATGAATGAAACTGACGTATATTTACGTCTCTGGGACGCATTAACAGATTAGGCAAAAGGATAATTTAATATAATAGTTTGGTTCGAATACTTCTATTATATAATAATAAAGTTCATTTTATAGTACTCGTTTTGAGAGGCACAATCTATACAAATAAACGCGATATATCGACGGTCCCTACGTACATAAAGACATGTCAAAAACCGAGGTTTCATTCTATGTACAATTATAAATCCTTTTTTTCTATAATGTTTTATAAGCTTTAGGAACTTCATAATGGTATATAAACATATTTTCTTAGAAAAACAGACAGATGACTGTTTCTACGCCGATGTTAAAATAAAAGCATGTCAGACATGTCTGTGGTACCCTTTTTGTACGCAGGAAAGAAGAAAACAGTGTCTAATATAGAATTTAATTAAAATGATTTATGAAAACGTAATTTTGAGTCATTGTTCTCAAAAGGATATGTTATAAACATTCTAAGATCCATGGATATAAAAAATACATAAATGAAGACATATCGCTTTATACGCGGTTTCTTACTTCTTACGCGGTACTTTCATTCGGGGTAGGATTATATTTCTTGGAATGTAAATAAAGCCATGTCTTTAAATAAAGATATCAGGATTATATTTTTATTAAATAAAGAAGGTTTCTAATTAAAAAGTATTTATTGTAACAAACTTCTTAGCATCTAAACAATAAGTACTTGGGTAGGAACTAAATATTAAAAATCTCAGTTGTCTAAGATGAATAATTCACAATTTTTGTTTAAGCTTGTGCCTCAGCTTAATTTTCTAATAATAAAAAAATATATGTCTTATTACCCTTGGTCCTCGCATCACGCGTGAACGGATGGAATAAATTAATAAAACAATGTTATATATAAATGATGGAACAAGTTAATTATTGTCAGGAGAAGAGTCTTAAGTAAGAAAAATCAAGAAAAGATGGGAGGTTATGGCGGCCAAAAGCCGAGCCTACTACGCGAACGAAGTTGCGGGCAGTTGCTAGTATTTAATAATCATTAAAGGATCATTTAGGTATGTGCCTCATCTATCTACCAAATTGGTGAAATTTAATTATCATAGCTTTATTCAGACTGATTTGATTAATATTACAGTTTTCTTAATAGTTAACTAACTAAATACATTTCACAGAAAAATAGTATATATACCTATAGATAAATTTAACAATCTTCAAAAAGCAGGACCTTCGCGCTCCTCAAAAGTTCCCCAGGGGTTAGATGAGATGTTAGATGAACACAGAATACTTTCATCATAATCATCATCATACATCACCACGCGAGTGAAACCACGGGGCGCAACTCATAAAATCGGCAGTTAGTCATTAAAATCGGTCATTTTATATACACATAGAAATTACTCTTAAATCTTACTTGATATAAGCTGAACAAATACACCAATGAAAGAGGCTACGTACTACACGGTGCGGTGCTATGTTAGTTCAAGAGTAAAACTCTAGATGGCGCCTGTGTTCGAAACTTCAATCCTGAGTCGCGGTGACAAGATTCTCCGGTGTTCGAATAAATTGTTTCGTTTTGGTAGCTTACGGTAGCATGCCATTGTCATTGGTATTCACAAACCAGGCAAACCGGCAGCCGAGCCCTCCAGCTACCGTCCCATAAGTCTCCTCAGCTCTCTGGGGAAGATTTACGAGCGGCTCATTGTGAACCGACTCTGGTCCCACGTTAGGTCCAATAACCTCCTTCCCGATGAGCAATTTGGTTTTAGAGCCAAACACTCTTGCGTCCAACAAGTGCACCGCGTAACGGAGCACATCCTAGGCGGTTTCAATAAGAAACCAAAGCCCCAAGGGACCATAGCTGTCTTCCTCGACGTAGCGAAAGCGTTCGACAAAGTCTGGCACAACGGCTTGATATTCAAGCTGTACCAACTGGGTGTGCCAGACCGTCTTGTACTCATCTTACAAGACTTTCTCAGGGATCGAACGTTTAGCTATCGCACCGAGGGAACGCTCTCCTCCCCGCATCCCATTCACGCAGGTGTCCCTCAGGGCTCTGTACTCTCACCCATTCTCTTCTCGCTGTACACCAGCGACATCCCACGATCTGAACCTAATGTTCAGATCGCTCAGTTTGCGGATGATACTGCAATCTACTCTACTGGCTGGTTCAAGGTCAGGCAGAGATGCGCCATCCAACGAGCCATCACCGTAATCGGTGCATGGTTTCGTAAATGGCGGATTGCAGTAAATCCTAGCAAAAGTGCAGCAGTGTACTTCACTGAGACCCGGCGAAATCTCATGCCGTCACCCATAGTCCTATTCGGCGAACCCATCCCTTGGGCTAAATCTGCCAAATACCTGGGCGTCACCCTTGATTGCCAACTCACTTTCGCGAAACACATCCAGATTGTTCGCAATAGGGCGGCCTTCATTATGGGTCGTCTTAATCCCCTCATAGGCAAAAACAGTAAAATGTCTCTTAGAAATAAGACGACTCTTTACAAACTTTGCATCCGCCCAATCATGACTTACGCATCTGTAGCGTTCGCCCATGCTCAGAAACACGACCTCCACAAACTTCAAGTGATTCAGAATCGCTTTATGCGCAGGGCAGTGGGCGCTCCGTGGTACTTGCGGAACGCCGAACTGCACTGCGATTTCACCCTCCCCTCTATTACGCAGTATATGAAAGACTGCTCCCGCCGCCACTTCGACAAAGCTCCCCACCACTCGAATCCCCTCGTGGTCGAAGCGGCGAACTACTCCACTGACATAACCGATCCCCACTTCCTTCCCCCCCGTCGCCGTCCAAGGCATATTTTGGGTGACCCGGACGACCCCATCGCAGCCGTTACTTCGGCAGCTTTAGCGTCGTCCCAAGGGAACCCCGGTAATGGTTGTAGACCCGACCAGGGCTGTGATCCCGATCGCATTGTAGGCTCCGGCCGAGATCTTCTTCGCAGCCCCAGTCGCAGTCGAGGTAATTCACACTCACACGATTGTAGTCCCAGCCACGGTGCGGGTGGGAGTATACACCGCGGCCCCGGTCGCGATGTATCCTCCGGCCCAGCAAATGGCTGCGGACGAGGTAACACTGGTTTTCTAAGTAGTCCCAGCCACCATGGCTGTGGGCGAGGTATTACACTTTCTTATTGTAGCCCCACCCAAAGTACAGTCATGAGTGCACAACGCGACGATCCTGGTCGCGGTGTGGACCCATGTCGCGGAAATGAGAGGAGGCGAGGTACACAAGGTTATGATTTAGTGGTAAACACAGTCAAACACCGAGCTCGCCGGCGAGCTCGAGGCAAAAGTTATGTCTTGGTTAGATTCTCTCCAAATAGTCGTAGAGTTAAAATTCATAGGGCCCACTTTCAACGGTACACTTATGTACCGGGGCGATTCTCTCCTACTCCCCTCTCTCCTGGCGACGGCCCAAGCCGAGGTCCGTACCCTAGTGGTGCCCTTGAGCAAGTCGCCTACTCCTCTCCTTGCGGCGAAGCGTCTTCAACGCTCGCCTTAGGCGGTGCGCCCTCTGCGCCCGCATCTGGCTGAGTGCCATCTGCGCTCGCCAACCGTCCGGTGACGCTGTAAATGCCGGTAGAGGCAAACAGCATTAGTCCGTTCTAAAAAAAAAAAAAAAAAAAAAAAAAAAAAATAGCTTACGGTACTCGCAGGCAACACCTGTTGTTCCCGCGCCCGCGCCCGCACGCAACGCTTGGTCCAAGCCCTTGAGCATGGTACAAGCAAGCGCCCCCCTCACCCCCGCCCGCCCGCAGGCCTCTGCCAGCGCGCCGGCTCCTAAGCCCAAACCGCCGCTCTCTAGGCCTCCAATGGCTGGGCTCATGGACGCCCCAGGTCAATCTGACCTGGCGGCCGACATAGCCCTTGTCATGGACTACGCGATGGTCATAGACGTGGACGAAGTACGTGCATTCGCGCACAAACTTCGTACTGCCACAAACGACCAAGACCGCTTGCGAGCCACGCTCACACACGCGGGTCTAATCAGCGCAGTGAGGCGCTACGCCCTCCCCAGCGTTTCTTAGGTATCATCCAATATGGATAGTACACCGAAACGAATTAAGCCCCACTCAGTCACCGTAGCGACTTTCAACGCTGACGGCCTCTCTAGTCAAAAGGACGAAGTTCACGAATTTTGTAAGACCCATCAGGTCGATATCCTATGCGTGCAGGAGACCTTTCTGAAACCAGGTACAGCGAACCCTAGGTTTGCAAATTACCGTTTGGTTCGAAATGATAGAGTGGCCACCCCAAAAGGTGGCACTCTCATCTATTACAAAAGAGCTCTGCACTGTATCCCAATTGTCACTCCACCACTTAGAATACTAGAAGCCTCTGTTTGCTTTCTAGCGATGTCAGGTCATCAACCTGTCATCATAGCCTCATGTTACCTCCCCTCTGGTAAAGAACTATTACAGACAGACTTGGAAGCCCTCTTCTCTCTAGGAAGCTCCGTCCTTCTGATCGGTGACTTCAACAGTAAACATGTCATATGGAACTGTACTAGTAATAATAGTAATGGTAAAATCCTTGAAGGCTTGGTCAGCCACTTAAACTTTGATATTCTCTCCCCTCTGGAGCCCACAAGATATCCCTATGTTGACAACCAACGACCAGACATACTTGACATAGCACTTCTCAAGAACGTCACCCTCCGGTTGCGCTCTATAGAAGTGTTACACGAACTGACTTCAGACCACCGCCCTGTATTGTTGAAATTAGGCCCCGACCCGACGGACATAACCCCTATCACTAGAACGGTAGTGAACTGGAAGCAACTGGGGGAATCCCTCCAAGCTATCAGTTCACCCGCTCTCGATAGAATCCCCGATGACATACAGACAGTAGAAGACGTGTCAATTGCGATCGAGGCTCTCAGTGACCACCTCCGCACCGCAGTAGGTGAATCCTCAAAGCAGGTCCAAGTGGCGGATGGTCGCCGCTTCGAACTGCCCGAGGGTGCGAGGAGGTTACTGACAGCTAAGAACGCCGCCACTAGGGCGTATGACTCGATGCCAACCCCAGAGAACAAAGCCACCATGCGCTATTTACAGCGTGCTGTAAGGAAACGCATGAGTGAGCTGCGTGATCAAAGGTGGGACGACAAACTGTCAGAGATTGAACCAACTCACCAGGCATACTGGCAGTTGGCTCGAACTCTGAAATCTGACGGACAACAGACAATGCCTCCACTCATTAGGCCACCTCCCCTCTCCATAGCGTTCCTTGACGAAGACAAAGCCGAGTGTTTAGCTGATAGCCTTGAGGCTCAGTGTACTCTAAATGTAGATCACGTCGACCAGAAACACCTCGATTCGGTGGAATCTGAAGTCGAACGTAAAAGCTCTATGTCCATCTCTGACCTCCCACTCCTCCCACCGGTAAAATCATCCGAGGTTGTGTCTCTGATCAAGAGCCTCAAGACCCGTAAATCCCCTGGTGCTGATGGTATCAGCAACAAGGTGATTAAACACTTCTCAGTCCCACTAGTCCATCTCTTAGTTAGCATCTTCAATGCGGCTATGAGCAACTGCTCCTTCCCAGACACTTGGAAGCATGCCATTGTCATTGGTATTCACAAACCAGGCAAACCGGCAGCCGAGCCCTCCAGCTACCGTCCCATAAGTCTCCTCAGCTCTCTGGGGAAGATTTACGAGCGGCTCATTGTGAACCGACTCTGGTCCCACGTTAGGTCCAATAACCTCCTTCCCGATGAGCAATTTGGTTTTAGAGCCAAACACTCTTGCGTCCAACAAGTGCACCGCGTAACGGAGCACATCCTAGGCGGTTTCAATAAGAAACCAAAGCCCCAAGGGACCATAGCTGTCTTCCTCGACGTAGCGAAAGCGTTCGACAAAGTCTGGCACAACGGCTTGATATTCAAGCTGTACCAACTGGGTGTGCCAGACCGTCTTGTACTCATCTTACAAGACTTTCTCAGGGATCGAACGTTTAGCTATCGCACCGAGGGAACGCTCTCCTCCCCACATCCCATTCACGCAGGTGTCCCTCAGGGCTCTGTACTCTCACCCATTCTCTTCTCGCTGTACACCAGCGACATCCCACGATCTGAACCTAATGTTCAGATCGCTCAGTTTGCGGATGATACTGCAATCTACTCTACTGGCTGGTTCAAGGTCAGGCAGAGATGCGCCATCCAACGAGCCATCACCGTTATCGGTGCATGGTTTCGTAAATGGCGGATTGCAGTAAATCCTAGCAAAAGTGCAGCAGTGTACTTCACTGAGACCCGGCGGAATCTCATGCCGTCACCCATAGTCCTATTCGGCGAACCCATCCCTTGGGCTAAATCTGCCAAATACCTGGGCGTCACCCTTGATCGCCAACTCACTTTCGCGAAACACATCCAGATTGTTCGCAATAGGGCGGCCTTCATTATGGGTCGTCTTAATCCCCTCATAGGCAAAAACAGTAAAATGTCTCTTAGAAATAAGACGACTCTTTACAAACTTTGCATCCGCCCAATCATGACTTACGCATCTGTAGCGTTCGCCCATGCTCAGAAACACGACCTCCACAAACTTCAAGTGATTCAGAATCGCTTTATGCGCAGGGCAGTGGGCGCTCCGTGGTACTTGCGGAACGCCGAACTGCACTGCGATTTCACCCTCCCCTCTATTACGCAGTATATGAAAGACTGCTCCCGCCGCCACTTCGACAAAGCTCCCCACCACTCGAATCCCCTCGTGGTCGAAGCGGCGAACTACTCCACTGACATAACCGATCCCCACTTCCTTCCCCCCCGTCGCCGTCCAAGGCATATTTTGGGTGACCCGGACGACCCCATCGCAGCCGTTACTTCGGCAGCTTTAGCGTCGTCCCAAGGGAACCCCGGTAATGGTTGTAGACCCGACCAGGGCTGTGATCCCGATCGCATTGTAGGCTCCGGCCGAGATCTTCTTCGCAGCCCCAGTCGCAGTCGAGGTAATTCACACACTCACGATTGTAGTCCCAGCCACGGTGCGGGTGGGAGTATACACCGCGGCCCCGGTCGCGATGTATCCTCCGGCCCAGCAAATGGCTGCGGACGAGGTAACACTGGTTTTCTATGTAGTCCCAGCCACCATGGCTGTGGGCGAGGTATCACACATTCTTATTGTAGCCCCACCCAAAGTACAGTCATGAGTGCACAACGCGACGATCCTGGTCGCGGTGTGGACCCATGTCGCGGAAATGGGGGGAGGCGAGGTACACAAGGTTATGATTTAGTGGTAAACACAGTCAAACACCGAGCTCGCCGGCGAGCTCGAGGCAAAAGTTATGTCTTGGTTAGATTCTCTCCAAATAGTCGTAGAGTTAAAATTCATAGGGCCCACTTTCAACGGTACACTTATGTACCGGGGCGATTCTCTCCTACTCCCCTCTCTCCTGGCGACGGCCCAAGCCGAGGTCCGTACCCTAGTGGTGCCCTTGAGCAAGTCGCCTACTCCTCTCCTTGCGGCGAAGCGTCTTCAACGCTCGCCTTAGGCGGTGCGCCCTCTGCGCCCGCATCTGGCTGAGTGCCATCTGCGCTCGCCAACCGTCCGGTGACGCTGTAAATGCCGGTAGAGGCAAACAGCATTAGTCCGTTCTAAAAAAAAAAAAAAAAAAAAAAAAAAAAAAAAAAAAAAAAAAAAAAAAATTTCAAATCATACTTACCTGGCGTAGGGGACACCGTGATCAAGAAGGCGGTTCCCCCAGAGCGAGGCCTTTCCATTGCACTGCGGATGGGTTGACCTCTGCGATTATCCCTAATGTGGATAACTCGGACGCGTTATTTTTGGTAGTGGGGACTGCGTTCGCGCCGTCCCCCATAATAATAGAATAACAAAAGTTATTACTACTTTACTCTTTGTCGAATACACCATATAACCACACATTATCTAAGTTAAAGCGTAATAATATTTATGTTAGTCACCAACATAATATTATAGGTAGGAAAATAAAATAATACGTCCACTATACCGTGATAATTAAAACAAACGATTTATGAATGAAACTGACGTATATTTACGTCTCTGGGACGCATTAACAGATTAGGTAAAAGGATAATTTAATATAATAGTTTGGTTCGAATACTTCTATTATATAATAATAAAGTTCATTTTATAGTACTCGTTTTGAGAGGCACAATCTATACAAATAAACGCGATATATCGACGGTCCCTACGTACATAAAGACATGTCAAAAACCGAGGTTTCATTCTATGTACAATTATAAATCCTTTTTTTCTATAATGTTTTATAAGCTTTAGGAACTTCATAATGGTATATAAACATATTTTCTTAGAAAAACAGACAGATGACTGTTTCTACGCCGATGTTAAAATAAAAGCATGTCAGACATGTCTGTGGTACCCTTTTTGTACGCAGGAAAGAAGAAAACAGTGTCTAATATAGAATTTAATTAAAATGATTTATGAAAACGTAATTTTGAGTCATTGTTCTCAAAAGGATATGTTATAAACATTCTAAGATCCATGGATATAAAAAATACATAAATGAAGACATCGCTTTATACGCGGTTTCTTACTTCTTACGCGGTACTTTCATTCGGGGTAGAATTATATTTCTTGGAATGTAAATAAAGCCATGTCTTTAAATAAAGATATCAGGATTATATTTTTATTAAATAAAGAAGGTTTCTAATTAAAAAGTATTTATTGTAACAAACTTCTTAGCATCTAAACAATAAGTACTTGGGTAGGAACTAAATATTAAAAATCTCAGTTGTCTAAGATGAATAATTCACAATTTTTGTTTAAGCTTGTGCCTCAGCTTAATTTTCTAATAATAAAAAAATATATGTCTTATTACCCTTGGTCCTCGCATCACGCGTGAACGGATGGAATAAATTAATAAAACAATGTTATATATAAATGATGGAACAAGTTAATTATTGTCAGGAGAAGAGTCTTAAGTAAGAAAAATCAAGAAAAGATGGGAGGTTATGGCGGCCAAAAGCCGAGCCTACTACGCGAACGAAGTTGCGGGCAGTTGCTAGTATTTAATAATCATTAAAGGATCATTTAGGTATGTGCCTCATCTATCTACCAAATTGGTGAAATTTAATTATCATAGCTTTATTCAGACTGATTTGATTAATATTACAGTTTTCTTAATAGTTAACTAACTAAATACATTTCAAAGAAAAATAGTATATATACCTATAGATAAATTTAACAATCTTCAAAAAGCAGGACCTTCGCGCTCCTCAAAAGTTCCCCAGGGGTTAGATGAGATGTTAGATGAACACAGAATACTTTCATCATAATCATCATCATACATCACCACGCGAGTGAAACCACGGGGCGCAACTCATAAAATCGGCAGTTAGTCATTAAAATCGGTCATTTTATATACACATAGAAATTACTCTTAAATCTTACTTGATATAAGCTGAACAAATACACCAATGAAAGAGGCTACGTACTACACGGTGCGGTGCTATGTTAGTTCAAGAGTAAAACTCTAGATGGCGCCTGTGTTCGAAACTTCAATCCTGAGTCGCGGTGACAAGATTCTCCGGTGTTCGAATAAATTGTTTCGTTTTGGTAGCTTACGGTAAATCCCCGATGACATACAGACAGTAGAAGACGTGTCAATTGCGATCGAGGCTCTCAGTGACCACCTCCGCACCGCAGTAGGTGAATCCTCAAAGCAGGTCCAAGTGGCGGATGGTCGCCGCTTTGAACTGCCCGAGGGTGCGAGGAGGTTACTGACAGCTAAGAACGCCGCCACTAGGGCGTATGACTCGATGCCAACCCCAGAGAACAAAGCCACCATGCGCTATTTACAGCGTGCTGTAAGGAAACGCATGAGTGAGCTGCGTGATCAAAGGTGGGACGACAAACTGTCAGAGATTGAGCCAACTCACCAGGCATACTGGCAGTTGGCTCGAACTCTGAAATCTGACGGACAACAGACAATGCCTCCACTCATTAGGCCACCTCCCCTCTCCATAGCGTTCCTTGACGAAGACAAAGCCGAGTGTTTAGCTGATAGCCTTGAGGCTCAGTGTACTCTAAATGTAGATCACGTCGACCAGAAACACCTCGATTCGGTGGAATCTGAAGTCGAACGTAAAAGCTCTATGTCCATCTCTGACCTCCCACTCCTCCCACCGGTAAAATCATCCGAGGTTGTGTCTCTGATCAAGAGCCTCAAGACCCGTAAATCCCCTGGTGCTGATGGTATCAGCAACAAGGTGATTAAACACTTCTCAGTCCCACTAGTCCATCTCTTAGTTAGCATCTTCAATGCGGCTATGAGCAACTGCTCCTTCCCAGACACTTGGAAGCATGCCATTGTCATTGGTATTCACAAACCAGGCAAACCGGCAGCCGAGCCCTCCAGCTACCGTCCCATAAGTCTCCTCAGCTCTCTGGGGAAGATTTACGAGCGGCTCATTGTGAACCGACTCTGGTCCCACGTTAGGTCCAATAACCTCCTTCCCGATGAGCAATTTGGTTTTAGAGCCAAACACTCTTGCGTCCAACAAGTGCACCGCGTAACGGAGCACATCCTAGGCGGTTTCAATAAGAAACCAAAGCCCCAAGGGACCATAGCTGTCTTCCTCGACGTAGCGAAAGCGTTCGACAAAGTCTGGCACAACGGCTTGATATTCAAGCTGTACCAACTGGGTGTGCCAGACCGTCTTGTACTCATCTTACAAGACTTTCTCAGGGATCGAACGTTTAGCTATCGCACCGAGGGAACGCTCTCCTCCCCACATCCCATTCACGCAGGTGTCCCTCAGGGCTCTGTACTCTCACCCATTCTCTTCTCGCTGTACACCAGCGACATCCCACGATCTGAACCTAATGTTCAGATCGCTCAGTTTGCGGATGATACTGCAATCTACTCTACTGGCTGGTTCAAGGTCAGGCAGAGATGCGCCATCCAACGAGCCATCACCGTTATCGGTGCATGGTTTCGTAAATGGCGGATTGCAGTAAATCCTAGCAAAAGTGCAGCAGTGTACTTCACTGAGACCCGGCGGACCTCAGTGACCTCGGCGAACCCATCCCTTGGGCTAAATCTGCCAAATACCTGGGCGTCACCCTTGATCGCCAACTCACTTTCGCGAAACACATCCAGATTGTTCGCAATAGGGCGGGCATTATGGGTCGTCTTAATCCCCTCATAGGCAAAAACAGTAAAATGTCTCTTAGAAATAAGACGACTCTTTACAAACTTTGCATCCGCCCAATCATGACTTACGCATCTGTAGCGTTCGCCCATGCTCAGAAACACGACCTCCACAAACTTCAAGTGATTCAGAATCGCTTTATGCGCAGGGCAGTGGGCGCTCCGTGGTACTTGCGGAACGCCGAACTGCACTGCGATTTCACCCTCCCCTCTATTACGCAGTATATGAAAGACTGCTCCCGCCGCCACTTCGACAAAGCTCCCCACCACTCGAATCCCCTCGTGGTCGAAGCGGCGAACTACTCCACTGACATAACCGATCCCCACTTCCTTCCCCCCCGTCGCCGTCCAAGGCATATTTTGGGTGACCCGGACGACCCCATCGCAGCCGTTACTTCGGCAGCTTTAGCGTCGTCCCAAGGGAACCCCGGTAATGGTTGTAGACCCGACCAGGGCTGTGATCCCGATCGCATTGTAGGCTCCGGCCGAGATCTTCTTCGCAGCCCCAGTCGCAGTCGAGGTAATTCACACACTCACGATTGTAGTCCCAGCCACGGTGCGGGTGGGAGTATACACCGCGGCCCCGGTCGCGATGTATCCTCCGGCCCAGCAAATGGCTGCGGACGAGGTAACACTGGTTTTCTATGTAGTCCCAGCCACCATGGCTGTGGGCGAGGTATCACACATTCTTATTGTAGCCCCACCCAAAGTACAGTCATGAGTGCACAACGCGACGATCCTGGTCGCGGTGTGGACCCATGTCGCGGAAATGGGGGGAGGCGAGGTACACAAGGTTATGATTTAGTGGTAAACACAGTCAAACACCGAGCTCGCCGGCGAGCTCGAGGCAAAAGTTATGTCTTGGTTAGATTCTCTCCAAATAGTCGTAGAGTTAAAATTCATAGGGCCCACTTTCAACGGTACACTTATGTACCGGGGCGATTCTCTCCTACTCCCCTCTCTCCTGGCGACGGCCCAAGCCGAGGTCCGTACCCTAGTGGTGCCCTTGAGCAAGTCGCCTACTCCTCTCCTTGCGGCGAAGCGTCTTCAACGCTCGCCTTAGGCGGTGCGCCCTCTGCGCCCGCATCTGGCTGAGTGCCATCTGCGCTCGCCAACCGTCCGGTGACGCTGTAAATGCCGGTAGAGGCAAAAAGCATTAGTCCGTTCTAAAAAAAAAAAAAAAAAAAATAGCTTACGGTACTCTGGTTTCCCTTCAACACGTATAAATCTTTCGCCTTTTACTAAAGATTTCCGTGGAGGGGAACACTCAAATGAGTCTAAAGTCAGTTTTTGTTGCCCTGCTTCGGCAGGGCTTTACTTTAGTAACTAGGTATAGTATATCCAACAATTGACTGGCAAGTCGCCCGGATTATCATTCCGTTCTCCAATCTCCACTCAAGTCTAGAATAGTCGTCTCGTCGGTCGAGAACGGAAATGACGAAACAATGGCTAAATTGGTAATTATCTTCCAGGAATAGGAACTGTTACATACAATATTTGACTTCATGGCTTGTTTCGGACGCGTTATTATTGGTAGTGGGACTGCGTTTGCACCATTCCCCCATATCATTATGGTACTCGTATTACTGTATAATACTCTGTTAAAATATTCCATACACTAACATCATATATTCTAGAAAAATATGTTCCTTATCGGACCATCGGGAAAGAGCATTATTAAAACTGTACTTCATTTTGAGAGGCTCAATTTTAGCTATTTATTTACGTTTTTTTATTTGTTATCATTTTTATTAATTTTAACAAATATTAAATAATTTTTGGTAGACTTTAATTATTTTTTTTAAAAATATTTAAATTACAGATATTTGAGTAAAATTACCCTTATTTAATAATGTTTCAATTTTATTTACTTTTGTGGTTTGTTTTTACAATTTTATTATTATAATACAATAAAGATGAAATTTCGAATGTATTTTTATAATTTTAAATAATTTTGAAGATATTTATGTAGTATTTAGTAATATTTAACCTAATTTAAAATAATTTCCATACTTTGATATATTTTGGTTTCATATAACCATTTTAATGATTTTTTAATATATATTGTATGTTTAAGTGAAATTTCAAATTAATATTTTATGTTGTTTCCATATTTTCGATTCAATTTATTTTTAATTAAAATTCAAAGTATTTTAAATTAAAATTTGTTTTTTTTATTTATGGCCCTTTTCAGATTTTTGAGTGCAAACATTTATTTATATATTTTCATATTTGCCGAAGTTTATATGAAATATTTAGTATTATTTACATTTTATTGAATTTTAGTTTTTTTATTGAATATTTTTAGATAATTGAATTAAATTTGATAAAAAACCTTAGTAACTTAATAATAATAATAATAAAATGTCACCATCGCCGCCACCACCACCTGCGCGACGAGGGCGACCACCGCTGCCGGCACGCTTGGAGCCTGCGGGACAATCTGTTCTGCGCCCGGCCCCCGCTACCGGTGGTGTAGTGCGCCGCATGCGATGGACTCCATCAATAAACGAGAATTGCATGCGTGCTTACTATGGGGCTACAAATGGAGGAAGCAACCTGACTGCGTATCGTGATCGAATGCTGTCTCTGTTTCAGACCGTTGAACCAACTTTGACCGTATCTGCACAATGACTATCGGATCAGGTGCGAGCTATTCACCGGTGCAAACTGTTGGACCAGCCTGCACTTGATCGGCTACGCCTGGAGGTGCTACCTATTCAGGCGTGTTCATCCTCGACACGGGACCCGTCTGACACGGTGTCGATATCGGTTCCGGTATTGACGAGTATACGGACGGATACTGCAGTCGACGAAGAAGATTGCCTGAATATGAGCGTAAGTACCCAGGTGAATGAGCAACTGAGGAGGGCTTTGGATGACGCGATTTTTACATATAGATTCACACTTGACTCTAGGCCACGCCTGCCTCGTCTACCCACGAATAGACATAACCTAGCGCTAATGGGAGCCTTGAACGCTTTGCTAGTTCCGTATATACGGGATAGCAAAGATTTAACTGATACTCACTCGATCCTCTATTGTGGGGCAATCGCGGTATGTCGCGTTGCTCGTGTTAAGTTCCCGGACACTGACCGAGCACCGCGAAGTGCTTCGGGTGTACCCGAGTGGCAAACGCGGATCGAGAGACGTATCAGTACGTACAGGACTCTCATTGCAAAGCTAATCTGCTTCAGCAGGGGCAACAAACGCCCTCGAGTCATACGCTTCGTGAACCAAGCTTTTGCTGGGACTGGCATCAGACCCCAGGAGTATATGACTTGTGTCACGGAGCGTATAGACTTTTTTTATAAAATATTTGTGCCACTCCTCCGTGGTGACGTCAGTTACGTGTTTTTCATACTCTTCGACAGCCTCTTCTGGTGATGAAAACCGTTGATCGCGTAATTGGTTCTTGATTTTTGGGAACAGAAAAAGGTCACACGGTGCTAGGTCAGGACTGTATGCTGGATGACTCATAAGTTGTACGTTTTTCACCTTCAAAAGCTCATTTGTCTGTCTGGCCGCTTGGGAACTTGCATTGTCGTGGTGCAAGATGATAAGGCGTTTACCGTTATTTTCACGGTGTTTGCCAATAATTTCAGGTAAACAAATGATCGTGTACCAGTCACTATTTACGGTACGGCAATTTTCTAAAGCAACAGTAGCCACGTGTCCAGTTTTATTGAAAAAAATTTTCGGGTAGTGCCCCCCGCAAACCCCACCCGCCGGAGACCATTAGTTTTCGAGTTATGTTTGTTTAAGTATTTTGAGGTTAAGTACTGCATTTCGATCTACTACCACCCACCCCCGCGTCGGCTCTACAATCCGACAAGACTGCTTAAAATCGGGGTGCTATGAGTCGGTTCTGTCACTGACTTCGACCTATTCTAACTAACTATAACTAACCTATAGGTATGTCACAGACAAGTGACTTTGCCAATTCATTAGATAGCTACTGATATACTATTGTGCACACATTCCTACTAGTATGGGTCTGATAATTAAAATTGAAAAACAATTTGTTATTTTTAGAACTTATATTTTATAGACATAATTTATAGCATTTATAGTTTCGATGAATGGGTCTTTTTTATTTTTAGTCACATTTCTTCTCCATAAATACTCTATGATGGAGTTAGTGAAATTTTCAGTATTACTATAATTTTTTTTTTTAAATAACGCTTCACTGCTCTCCATTGGGACTCGATGCGTTGAGTATGAGTCCCATCACTACTTACAAAAGGATTGTCCGGGTCAGAGTGATTCACCTTTTTATGGATGTAACCATTTTCTGCCAGACAATCATATGCTCTCCAGCAGTCAGTGTGGATGGTGGTGCCTTCTTCCACATGTTTTTTAATTAAAATCGTAGCAAAGTCGTTGAGATATCAAAAGAAAGCGCAGAAAAACAGGAGAAAACATTCACGTACACTCGGAAGTAACGGAATGACGCGAGTATTCCGACAGTGACATTACGCTATCTTCGATGTTTGCGTTCCGTTTCAAGAACTTACATACAACGTACATGTCAAAAAAGGCTAAAAGTTACCTAGAAACGTTTCGTTTTACGCATTAATGTCATTTATGTCACCTGTCACTATCAAAATTACGGTGTTTTATTGAAACTTTAAAAAACTATTTAGACTATTTTGGCGTGTCTCCGGCAGCTAAAATGTTGTAAATACGCTTTATACAAACCCCTTCAACTTGAAAACATATAGCAAAAAATCACAAAATTAAAAAAGTTACTGTTTATATCGAAGTTTAATTCAATAATCTAAAATTATTCATTAAAAAAAAAATTTTTAGATTATTGAATTAAACTTCGATATAAACAGTAACTTTTTTAATTTTGTGATTTTTTGCTATATGTTTTCAAGTTTTTTGTATTTTCTTTATTTTATTGAATTTTACAGATATTGTAGTAACATGTGGTAAAAATGTAACCTGTTTTAATATTTTTCTTACTTTTTAATATTTTTGGTTTCATTATACAATTTTAATGATTTTTATGTTATTTATGGATTACTCTAGATATTCTGATAAACTTCCGTTAAAAACTTCAATTTTTATATTATGTATTTTTAAAATTTTTGTTACAATTTTTGCTATTTATTTTCGTTTTTTGTATATATTATCTTTTATTCAAAATTTTACGGGTATCAAATACCTGTAAAAAATGATGGAATTTTACCTAATTTAAGAAAATTTAATTTTTTTGACATTTTGGTCACGCCGAACTTTTGTCTGTTCTAGAGTAACGTAAGCGCCTACGGATTACCAACAGCAAGCGCGCGACACGTCGACACTAACATGGACCGACAGAACATTTTGGAACCGCGGCCGCTGGGGAGTTGTGCCCGTGCACATAAACAACTGGCCGGAGTCAATGTCGACCATGTGAGGAAGAAACGGAACACTGAGGTTCATATTTTAAGGCAAGAAGACTGCCTTTTTGAAGCAAAAAGCTTAGTCCCTTCCGTAGGTTCTCAACATCGCTGGCTAAATCCATCGTTAAATACATTTGCCGTTCTCCGCTTGTATATTGAAAACCCCTACATTAGAGCTAGTAACCCACGATTCATAAAATACATATCGACAAAAGTAATGTAAACTGATATATATGACTGATAATGACATACCATTTGTTTCGTATACCTATTTAAACCTATGATCGATATTCAAAACATTTTGTTAATGGAATTATACCGAAAATTCGGATGACAAATATTCCGATATAGATCGCTTTTCGCATCCACTTGCAAAGTAACTTTATTGAATAAAACGTTTACTCACAAGAAGCATCCGTATATACGGAAGACGTTGTTTGTTGGAGTTCTCGCCAACGTTCATACCACGTTGAAAACACCGGTTCTCGTCCGATCACCGAAGTTAAGCAACGTCGGGCGTGGTCAGTACTTGGATGGGTGACCGCCTGGGAACACCACGTAATGTTGGCTTTTTGCTGCTCTTAAAAAATATTTTTTAAGAGCAAGGCGAATATAAAAAGAGTTTGGGTTTATTCGAAGCCATATCAGAGAGGAGCTTATATTTCATTATTTTGTCTGGTTATATATCCAATATGGATTGGCTAAATATTATACTATTTTGGTAATCGTATAAAGTACTGTGACGTCACAGCCTCGTCTCCAATCTCCGTGTACACGGTGGAAACAACCTCCTTCTTTGTCAAGACACAAATTAAATACGATAAAATACCTCTTTGCTTACCATTGATAGACCTATAACGCTGCATCAATGGTGCTTATATTAACTGACGCTTAACGCCACCTGTTGATTAGCTTGCTCGATGTTTCCCCTTTGCGCGACCGATGCGCGACGACGTGTTTACTTGTACAATACCATACTGCGTAGTCTGTCATTTTGGTTCTAATGAATGTTACAAGGGGGCGCACCACTGCGAAGCCCGATTCCTGCATCGCGGTGACGAGATTCTCCGACGGTCCGAGAGCAGCTTCGCGCGCTTATTTCAAATCATACTTACCTGGCGTAGGGGACACCGTGATCAAGAAGGCGGTTCCCCCAGAGCGAGGCCTTTCCATTGCACTGCGGATGGGTTGACCTCTGCGATTATCCCTAATGTGGATAACTCGGACGCGTTATTTTTGGTAGTGGGGACTGCGTTCGCGCCGTCCCCCATAATAATAGAATAACAAAAGTTATTACTACTTTACTCTTTGTCGAATACACCACATAACCACACATTATCTAAGTTAAAGCGTAATATTTGTTAGTCACCAACATAATATTATAGGTAGGAAAATAAAATAATACGTCCACTATACCGTGATAATTACGTCTCTGGGACGCATTAACAGATTAGGCAAAAGGATAATTTAATATAATAGTTTGGTTCGAATACTTCTATTATATCATAATAAATTTCATTTTATAGTACTCGTTTTGAGAGGCACAATCTATACAAATAAACGCGATATATCGACGGTCCCTACGTACATAAAGACATGTCAAAAACCGAGGTTTCATTCTATGTACAATTATAAATCCTTTTTTTCTATAATGTTTTATAAGCTTTAGGAACTTCATAATGGTATATAAACATATTTTCTTAGAAAAACAGACAGATGACTGTTTCTACGCCGATGTTAAAATAAAAGCATGTCAGACATGTCTGTGGTACCCTTTTTGTACGCAGGAAAGAAGAAAACAGTGTCTAATATAGAATTTAATTAAAATGATTTATGAAAACGTAATTTTGAGTCATTGTTCTCAAAAGGATATGTTATAAACATTCTAAGATCCATGGATATAAAAAATACATAAATGAAGACATATCGCTTTATACGCGGTTTCTTACTTCTTACGCGGTACTTTCATTCGGGGTAGGATTATATTTCTTGGAATGTAAATAAAGCCATGTCTTTAAATAAAGATATCAGGATTATATTTTATTAAATAAAGAAGGTTTCTAATTAAAAAGTATTTATTGTAACAAACTTCTTAGCATCTAAACAATAAATACTTGGGTAGGAACTAAATATTAAAAATCTCAGTTGTCTAAGATAAATAATTCACAATTTTTGTTTAAGCTTGTGCCTCAGCTTAATTTTCTAATAATAAAAAAATATATGTCTTATTACCCTTGGTCCTCGCATCACGCGTGAACGGATGGAACAAATTAATAACAATGATATATATAAATGATGGAACAAGTTAATTATTGTCAGGAGAAGGTTCTTATGAAAAAAAAATCAAGAAAAGATGGGAGGTTATGGCGAGGCCGAAAGCAGAGCCTACCAGTCGCTAGTATTTAATAATCATTAAAGGATCATTTAAGTATGTGCCTCATCTATCTTCCAAATTGGTAAAATTTATTTATCATAGCTTTATTTAGACTGATTTGATTAATATTACAGTTTTCTTAATAGTTAAATAACTAAATACATTTCACAGAAAAATAGTATATACCTATAGATAAATTTAACAATCTTCAAAAAGCAGGACCTTCGCGCTCCTCAAAAGTTCCCCAGGGGTTGATGCCCCTGACATTTATGGCCATGGCAAAGGGCTATTGTCGGAGGTCACTCTTCACTACACCCTAAGAGGCAGGTGGAAGATTAACTGATGATGAACAATGTATTTCGTCTTTACCCTGTTCCCTTACTATGCTTAAAGTTTTTATAGAAGTTATGATACTTGTTGGGACAATCATTGTATCGCATAAACTAATCAAGTCATTATATATCACTTCAGCGATATGAATAGGATCATAGGACACCTTCTGTAGTATTAGTTCTGGCTCCTTTTTTTCCTCCCTCTCATCATTTCAAGTTATTGCCACTGTTTTGTTTTCTGTAATTTTCTGCAAATAAATCGCACTTAAATTCAATAATGTCTAGATAACTTCCTTGGACTTTCACTTCTCTTAACTTATTACAAGAAATTCTCTAAGAATTCGTATCTTTTATCCAGCTTTTAGTATGTTCAATGTTGATTTCAATGCCCAGCTTTGAAATCCATTTTTAAGTCTTGACTTCTACAACTGCATAAGGTGGAACATTCCGTTTGGCCCCCTCGAACCAGGGTGTAGGTACCACTCACCTGATATATAAATAAATTTGTTCGCTGATCGCTTTATTAATGCGTGCTATCTGCCTCGTTTTGAGTATAGGCTTTTTCCAATAATCTATGGCACACATCTGCCTTAAATTTATTTCTTACATACAATCTCAATCAAATCTTGTGCTTCAGAAACGCACAACACAATATTTCTGGAGTTTGGAAGTTTGGAGTTTTTTAACAACACACCACTAAATCTTATCTGTATCCAAACATTAATTATTTCACTACGCGAACAAATCGACATGTCTTATTGGAGAACTCTCGTAAATGACGTTAAGTGAGACATGACCGCGTTCGCACCGATCGCGCGCGCATTTTAAAACAGCGTACGAAACGATACGTATAGATATCCGCATCTACGACACTTCTTCACTGTTATCATAGTACTTGTTCTCATATACGATTTGTAAATAAAGATAAATACATAATATTTTTCAAATATAATAATATAGGTATGTGCGTAATGGAAAAACTAAAACCACAATCAATTAAAAAAAAAATTGAGATTTTTAGACATGTCCTTATGTACGTAGGGACTGTCGATATTATTTACCTTTTATTTAATCAGGCAATCATTATAATGGAAGAATATTACTATGTATATGCATATGATCAGAATATCTTCTTGTCTTCAGATTCTCAGTAGGTATCTAATTATAGGGCTGATGATTTTACATCTAATCGGTAAGAGTTTAGACTCTATTCAATATGAACATCGCCAAAGTTCATACCACGTTGAATACACCGGTTCTCGTCCGATCACCGAAGTTATGCAACGACGGGCGTGGTCAGTACTTGGATGGGTGACCGCCTGGGAACACCGCGTAATGTTGGCTTTTTGCTGCTGCTTTTGCTATTTTTTCTTGATATCATAAGAACTTCTGCTTATAATTTTATGACTAATTAAGAGTACGTTGATAACAATGTGTTGCAAACGATCAGTAAGAGGTTTATACTCGTAGACCAATAAGGACCAAATTTTTTTAAATATATTAAAAACTCTTTAAAAAGTGGACCATGATAATCTCTTTAAATAACATTCTACTAATATCATAAATGCGAATGTATTATGTATGGATATGGATGTTTGTATTGTATGCATGTATGGATGTTTGTTACTCTTTTACGCCTAATCGGCTGGGCTAATTTTGATGAAATTTGGTACCGAGGTAGATTACGCACTGGATTAACACACAGGATACAGCTCAATATAATTATCATCATACATCACCACGCGAGTGAAACCACGGGGCGCAACTCATAAAATCGGCAGTTAGTCATTAAAATCGGTCATTTTATATACACATAGAAATTACTCTTAAATCTTACTTGATAAAAGTTGAACAAATACACCAATGAAAGAGGCTACGTACTACACGGTGCGGTGCTATGTTAGTTCAAGAGTAAAACTCTAGATGGCGCCTGTATTCGAAACTTCAATCAAGAGTCGCGGTGACAAGATTCTCCGGTGTTCGACTAAATTGTACTCTGGTTTCCCTTCAACACTTAATGCTGATATGAAATGATAATGCTAAATATTTTGTTTCGTTTTACCGTTATGTATGTAATTGACTTTCAAATGTTAATTAATGTAACAAAATGGTTAAATAAATATCTGAATCTGAATCTGAATCTTAGTAAATCCGTACTACTAAATACTCGTACTGTCTTCGCCACGCGTACTTTCGAGATTTTTCAAAATTATTGTGATTTGCATTTTGCGACTATTATAGTCGAGACTGAATAAGCAACCGGTAAGTCTATAGCGTAGACGAATAAGCAATATCAGTCCATGACGTACCCACCCCACTGGCACCGCATAGTCTCAAAGAAAGTTTTGACTAAGCATGCTCCACCACGCGGGTTCACGTGGCTAGCTCTAATGTAGGCGTTTTCAATATACAAGAGGAGAACGGCAAATGCATTAAACGATGGATTTAGCCAGCGATGTTGAGAACCTACGGAAGGGAACTAAGCTTTTTGCTTCAAAAAGGCAGTCTTCTTATCTCAAAATATGAACCTCAATGTTCCTCACATGTTCGACATTGGCTCCGGCCAGTTGTTTACGTGCAAGGGTTCATCTCACCAGCGGCCGCGGTTCCATAAATGTTCTGTCGGTCCATGTTGGTGTCGAGGTGTCGCGCGCTTGCTGTTGGTAATCCGTAGGCGTCTCTAGCAACAGTCAAAAGCTCAGCGTGACCAAAATGTTAAAAATATTTGAAATATTATCAAATAAGGTAAAATTCGACCAAATTTTACTCAAATACCTGTATAAGTTAATTAAAATGATAACAAAAAAAAACGAAAATAAATAGCAAAAATTGTGACAAAAATTAAAAAAATACATCAAAAAAATGAAGTTTTTAAAGAAATGTTATTAATATATCTTAAAGTAATCCATAAAATCAAGGAAACTTTTATATACTTAAATAATAAAAGTACTAAAAAATAAAATGAAAATTTGGTATCATTAAAAAAAATATTTCTAATTTTTGTTTTACATTTAATATAAAAAGGATTTTTACCAAATTTTACTAAAATATTTGTAAAATTCAATCAAATAAAGAAAATGCTATAAAAATTGAAAATATATACTCGTAGCAAAGACTAAATTCTAAGGTTAAGTTATTACTATTAATTATTATTATTAAGTTACTAAGGTTTTTTATCAAATTTAATTCAATTATCTAAAAATATTCAATAAAAACAACTAAAATTCAATAAAATATAAATAATACTAAATATTTTATATAAACTTCGGCAAATATGAAAATATATAAATAAATGTTTGCACTCAAAAATCTGAAAAGGGCCATAAATAAAATAAAAAAAAACAAATTTCAATTAAAAATACTAATAATTGAATCGAAAATATGGAAACAACATAAAATATTAATTCGATATTTCACTTAAACATACAATATATATTAAAAAATCATTAAAATTGTTATATGAAACCAAAATATATCAAAGTATGGAAAATTATTTTAAATTAGGTTAAATATTACTAAATACTACATAAATATCTTCAAAATTAATTAAAATTATAAAAATACATTCGAAATTTCATCTTTATTGTATTATAATAATAAAATTGTAAAAACAAACCACAAAAGTAAATACAATTGAAACATTATTAAATAAGGGTAATTTTACTCAAATATCTGTGATTTAAATATTTTTATAAAAAATTAATTAAAGTCTACCAAAAAATATTTAATATTTGTTAAAATTAATTAAAATGATAACAAATAAAAAAAAGTAAATAAATAGCTAAAATTAAACCTCTCAAAATGAAGTACAGTTTTAATAATGCTCTTTCCCGATGGTCCGATAAGGATCATATTTTTCTAGAATATATGATGTTAGTGTATGGAATATTTTAACAGAGTATTATACAGTAATACGAGTACCATAATGATATGGGGGAATGGTGCAAACGCAGTCCCACTACCAATAATAACGCGTCCGAAACAAGCCATGAAGACAAATATTGTATGTAACAGTTCCTGTTCCTGGATGATAATTACCAATTTAGCCATTGTTTCGTCATTTCCGTTCTCGACCGACGAGACGAGTATGAGACTTATTGAGACTTGAGTGGAGATTGGAGAACGGAATGGAAATCCGGGCGACTTGCCAGTCAATTGTTAGATATACTATACCTAGTTACTAAAGTAAAGCCCTGCCGAAGCAAGGCATCAAAAAACTTATTTTAGACTCATTTGAGTGTTCCTCTCCACGGAAATCTTTAGTAAAAGGCGAAAGATTTATACGTGTTGAAGGGAAACATTCAGCAACAATTTACTGTTTTATTACTGTACTGTACTCTATGTCAAATCTACCATACACTAACATAATATTTGTCCCATAACGGATTAGGCAAAAGGATAATTTAATATAATAATTTTGTTCGAATGCTTTTATTATTTATATAATAATAAAGTTCATTTTGTAGTACTCATTTTGAGAGAGCACAACCCGTACAACTAAACGCGATCTATTTCACCTCTTATGTATACATGTTATTATGGAAGAATATTACTATGTATACGATTGTTTGCAGTTAATAGCAAAAGCCAAGCCAATACGTTAGAAAGGTATTGGCTCAAGCTACGTGGGTGGACTAAAAGTTTCCAGAATCAATAATAAAAAATACTATTAATGGTCAAAAATGAATTTATTGTTTCTCAAATTATATTTTATTAAGGAAATAGTTTTAAATTATTTGTGCCACTCCTCCGTGGTGACGTCCGTCACGTGTTTTTCGTACTCTTCGACAGCCTCTTCTGGTGATGGAAACCGTTGATCGCGTAATTAGTTCTTGATTTTTGGGAACAGAAAAAAGTCACACGGTGCTAGGTCAGGACTGTATGCTGGATGACTCATGAGTTGCACGTTTTTCGCTTTCAAAAACTCATTTGTCTGTCTGGCCGCTTGGGAACTTGCATTGTCGTGGTGCAAGATGATACGGCGTTTACCGTTATTTTCACGGTGTTTGCCAATAATTTCCGGTAAACAGATGGTCGTGTACCAGTCACTATTCACGGTACGACGATTTTCTAAAGCAACAGTAGCCACGTGTCCAGTTTTAAAAAGACGCAATCATCCGCGTCGAGCACTTTTCACGCGCGCCACTTTGGTTGGTTTCTGCTTATCTCTATAGACCCATACGCTCGACTGCTGCTTCGTTTTGGAATCATAGCTGTAAATCCATGTTTCGTCACCTGTTACTATGTCCCACGCCAAATTTGAAGCACCTTCATTGTATCTGGCAAGTATAGCATGGTACCAAGTGATGCGGTCCGTTTTTTGAGTATCGGTCAAATTGTGTGGGATCCATCGAGACCACAGCTTTCTCACACCCAAATGTTTGTGTAGGATTGACTGTATTTGACTCATGCCTATGTCCAAAGATGTCCGGATCTCATGGTAGGTCACATGCCTGTCTGTTTCAATGTTATGGCGCACAGCATCGATATTCATGTTATTCACAGCGGTGCACGGGCAACCTTCACAAATTTCATCATGGAGATTGACACAAACCAGCTATAAAAAATGGTCGTCTTGCATGTTGCTTGTTCGCCAAAAGCACTTTGAAGCCGAACGAGGCTCTGCTGTCAAATTACATGCACTTAAAATCGTAAAAAGACTCAAATATATGGCACGCGTTGATGTCTTTTCTTTTACATATTGAGATATATTTTATGTTAATAAGTAGGTATGGTATATTACAAACACATACCTACTTATTATACAGTTTACTTATATTTGTTACAAACTTGAATCTCATCTCATTTATTAATAATCACAATAACTGCAACTAACACGTTGTTGTATCATGGAGGAGAGCTATATATTGTAAGTACAGCGAATCCTACCACAATGTCTAGCGCTAAAAATGTAACAAATTACTATGTGTGTATGTAAATGTGTTGTACCTATCTGAGCACATTACTATAGAACGAAAAAATAAGATAATTATAACGATAAAACAAATTATTATATGTTGTTAAAATTAATTCATTGGTAAAATTTATTCAAATAAAGAAAATACTTTACTGTTATAAATTTACAATAGTACCTATGTAATGTAAAAAGTTTTCATAACTGTACAAGCAGCGCCATCTGTGCAAATGATAGGGAATTCAGTGAAATAGCCTGCAAATAAATAAGATGCTAACAGCCCGAGCAGTATTTGAGAATTTGCTTTCCGCGATATTTTTAGTTCACGCCATGACATGATGAGGTGGAGGACGAAAAAAATTAGGAACTAAATATTATATTGGGCAATTGAGATTAAGTTATTCCGTGATTCAATAACTTAGTTTTTTGTTTTTATGCTGACGAGTACGGCAAGTCGCGCACCTGATGGTAAGCACTACGCTTGCACATAACAGTTGCAGTGCAACTCAGAACATGCATCATCTCAGAGCATTGCGCTGTGCTCGTCACCAAAAGACATTTCCGCTTGGGTTTTGAGTAATATTCGCCCAGTAGGTAATCTCACTTCTTGCAGTGCCCTTCACAACTGAACACAGTAAAAATACTTGCACACTATTGCTTCGTGGCAGAATTTCTTGTGTTACGGTGGTACCGACCAAGACGGTATATTGTAGAAGAGGCCTAACTACCTAGTAAGTCGGGTTTCCTTGCCGCTTCGAATCGCATCCCTACGGTAGAGGGAATATTTTGTTAATTCCGTCCAATCACGGATAATAATGTAATAGTGTGTAGATGTGTTCATCTTTACTATGTAGTAACTGAAAGGATGAGTATACAATTGGGAGTGAAGATAGCTGTCTAAATCCTAGTTCCACCCATGATTCCATTCCACGTGGACCATAAATAATTATTTATTTATTTATTAATACGCCAACAGCACAGATAAAATACAACGTTATAATATTAACGTTATAATTTATCTTTGTCGTGAGCGAGGTCCCGGGTAGAAACTAAACAGATATTAAAATAAAATAGAAACCATTAACTTACCTACTTACTACCTACAGTTTATAGTAAGCGGTCATTTATTTTCTTCTAAAAGATATATACACTATACAGCCAGGAGTTACTATATAAAAAATGTGTACTTATTTTGGAATATGTAGAACAAAATTGACAAATAAAGAAGGCTGCGTACTACATGGTTTTGCGTTACTACATTTGCAAATTTAGTTCAAGAGTAAAACTCTAGATGGCGCTTGTATTCAAAACTTCAATCCTGAATCACGGTGACAAGATTCTCCGTTGTTCGACTATGTTATATCGTTTCGATACATTTCGTTACTCTGGTTTCCCTTCAACACGTATAAATCTTTCGCCTTTTACTAAAGATTTCCGTGGAGGGGAACACTCAAATGAGTCTAAAATAAGTTTTTAAATGCCCTGCTTTGGCAGGGTTTAGTAACTTAGTAAATCCAACAATTGACTTATAAGTCGCCCGGATTACCATT
The DNA here is from genome assembly GCA_917880725.1 of Selenia dentaria. Taxonomy (NCBI): domain Eukaryota; kingdom Metazoa; phylum Arthropoda; class Insecta; order Lepidoptera; family Geometridae; genus Selenia; species Selenia dentaria. The sequence continues at coordinate 5,220,147 of OU862882.1, read as the reverse complement.
CCGTTCTCTACTTTATGATACTCCTAAATGCAAATGACGAAACAATGTCCAAATTGATAAATTATCTTCCAGGAACAGGGAACTGTTACATACAGTATTTGACTTCACTGGGAATTGGGTGCGCGCCGTTCCCCCATATCATTATGTATTACCGTATAATACTCAAATTATGGCATACACTGACGAAATATTATTTCCTAGAAAAATATGTTCCTTATTGGATCATCAGGCAAGAGCATTATTAAAACTGTACTTCATTAATAGCCTATTTGAGAGGCTCAAGTTTTGTTATTTATTTCAGTTAGATATAACATCATTGATTTTTTTTGTATTGGTTATAATTTTAATACAGTTTTACAGATATTTGAATAAATTTTTAGTAGACTTTTTTAAATTTTTGTTAATTTTTTCTCTATTTCTTTGTATTTTAATAATTTTTTTACAGATACTTGAGTAAAATTTGGTAGTAATTTTATGCATCATTTTTTTACTTTTTTGGTTATTTTTTACAATTTTTCGAATGTATTTTATATCATTTCAATAAATTTTTGAAGATATTTGAGTAATATTTGGTAGAATTTTACGTAATTTAGTAATTTTCGATATTTTTAAACATTTTGGTTTCTTTTACAATTTCAATGATTTTTTAATATTATATTATACATATAATTAAGTTAAAAATTCCAAGTAAATATATTTTGTTGGAGCCATATTTTCGATTCTATTATTAGTATTTTTAATTGAAATTCGTTTATTTTTTATGAAATTTTTCAGATTTTTGAGTACAAACATTTATTTATTTCATATATTCCTAAGTTTATATAAAATGTTTACCTAGTATTTTTAACATTTTTATTGAATTTTCGTTGTTTTTATTGAATAATTTTAGATTATTTAATTAAATTTCGATATAAACAGTAACTTTTTTAATTTTGTGATTTTTTGCTATATATTTTCAAGTTTTTTTGTATTTTCTTTATTTTATTGAATTTTACAGATATTGTAGTAACATGTGGTAAAAATGTAACCTGTTTTAATATTTTTCTTACTTTTTAATATTTTTGGTTTCATTATACAATTTTAATGATTTTTATGTTATTTATGGATTACTCTAGATATTCTGATAAACTTCCGTTAAAAACTTCAATTTTTTTAAGTATTTTTAAAAATTTTGTTACAATTTTTGCTATTTATTTTCGTTTTTTGTATTTGTTATCTTTTATTAAAAAATTTACAGGTATCAAATACCTGTAAAAAATGATGGAACTTTACCTAATTTAATAAAAATTTTTTTTTTTAAATTTTGGTCACGCTGAACTTTTGTCTGTTCTAGAGTAACGTAAGCGCCTACGGATTACCAACAGCAAGCGCGCGACACGTCGACACTAACATGGACCGACAGAACATTTTGGAACCGCGGCCGCTGGGGAGTTGTGCCCGTGCACATAAACAACTGGCCGGAGTCAATGTCGACCATGTGAGGAAAATCGGAACACTGAGGTTCATATTTTAAGGCAAGAAGACTGCCTTTTTGAAGCAAAAAGCTTAGCCCCTTCCGTAGGTTCTCAACATCGCTGGCTAAATCCATCGTTAAATGCATTTGCCGTTCTCCTCTTGTATATTGAAAACCCCTACATTAGGGCTAGCCACGTGAACCCAAGTGGCTAGCTAGTAACCCACGATTCATAAAATACATATCGACAAAAGTAATGTAAACTGATATATATGACTGATAATGACATACCATTTGTTTCGTATACCTATTTAAACCTATGATCGATATTCAAAACATTTTGTTAATGGAATTATACCGAAAATTCGGATGACAAATATTCCGATATAGATCGCTTTTCGCATCCACTTGCAAAGTAACTTTATTGAATAAAACGTTTACTCACAAGAAGCATCCGTATATACGGAAGACGTTGTTTGTTGGAGTTCTCGCCAACGTTCATACCACGTTGAAAACACCGGTTCTCGTCCGATCACCGAAGTTAAGCAACGTCGGGCGTGGTCAGTACTTGGATGGGTGACCGCCTGGGAACACCACGTAATGTTGGCTTTTTGCTGCTCTTAAAAAATATTTTTTAAGAGCAAGGCGAATATAAAAAGAGTTTGGGTTTATTCGAAGCCATATCAGAGAGGAGCTTATATTTCATTATTTTGTCTGGTTATATATCCAATATGGATTGGCTAAATATTATACTATTTTGGTAATCGTATAAAGTACTGTGACGTCACAGCCTCGTCTCCAATCTCCGTGTACACGGTGGAAACAACCTCCTTCTTTGTCAAGACACAAATTAAATACGATAAAATACCTCTTTGCTTACCATTGATAGACCTATAACGCTGCATCAATGGTGCTTATATTAACTGACGCTTAACGCCATCTGTTGATTAGCTTGCTCGATGTTTCCCCTTTGCGCGACCGATGCGCGACGACGTGTTTACTTGTACAATACCATACTGCGTAGTCTGTCATTTTGGTTCTAATGAATGTTACAAGGGGGCGCACCACTGCGAAGCCCGATTCCTGCATCGCGGTGACGAGATTCTCCGACGGTCCGAGAGCAGCTTCGCGCGCTTATTTCAAATCATACTTACCTGGCGTAGGGGACACCGTGATCAAGAAGGCGGTTCCCCCAGAGCGAGGCCTTTCCATTGCACTGCGGATGGGTTGACCTCTGCGATTATCCCTAATGTGGATAACTCGGACGCGTTATTTTTGGTAGTGGGGACTGCGTTCGCGCCGTCCCCCATAATAATAGAATAACAAAAGTTATACTTTACTCTTTGTCGAATACACCATATAACCACACATTATCTAAGTTAAAGCGTAATAATATTTATGTTAGTCACCAACATAATATTATAGGTAGGAAAATAAAATAATACGTCCACTATACCGTGATAATTAAAACAAACGATTTATGAATGAAACTGACGTATATTTACGTCTCTGGGACGCATTAACAGATTAGGCAAAAGGATAATTTAATATAATAGTTTGGTTCGAATACTTCTATTATATCATAATAAATTTCATTTTATAGTACTCGGTTTGAGAGGCACAATCTATACAAATAAACGCGATATATCGACGGTCCCTACGTACATAAAGACATGTCAAAAACCGAGGTTTCATTCTATGTACAATTATAAATCCTTTTTTTCTATAATGTTTTATAAGCTTTAGGAACTTCATAATGGTATATAAACATATTTTCTTAGAAAAACAGACAGATGACTGTTTCTACGCCGATGTTAAAATAAAAGCATGTCAGACATGTCTGTGATACCCTTTTTGTACGCAGGAAAGAAGAAAACAGTGTCTAATATAGAATTTAATTAAAATGATTTATGAAAACGTAATTTTGAGTCATTGTTCTCAAAAGGATATGTTATAAACATTCTAAGATCCATGGATATAAAAAATACATAAATGAAGACATATCGCTTTATACGCGGTTTCTTACTTCTTACGCGGTACTTTCATTCGGGGTAGGATTATATTTCTTGGAATGTAAATAAAGCCATGTCTTTAAATAAAGATATCAGGATTATATTTTATTAAATAAAGAAGGTTTCTAATTAAAAAGTATTTATTGTAACAAACTTCTTAGCATCTAAACAATAAGTACTTGGGTAGGAACTAAATATTAAAAATCTCAGTTGTCTAAGATGAATAATTCACAATTTTTGTTTAAGCTTGTGCCTCAGCTTAATTTTCTAATAATAAAAAAATATATGTCTTATTACCCTTGGTCCTCGCATCACGCGTGAACGGATGGAATAAATTAATAAAACAATGTTATATATAAATGATGGAACAAGTTAATTATTGTCAGGAGAAGAGTCTTAAGTAAGAAAAATCAAGAAAAGATGGGAGGTTATGGCGAGGCCAAAAGCCGAGCCTACTACGCGAACGAAGTTGCGGGCAGTTGCTAGTATTTAATAATCATTAAAGGATCATTTAAGTATGTGCCTCATCTATCTACCAAATTGGTGAAATTTAATTATCATAGCTTTATTCAGACTGATTTGATTAATATTACAGTTTTCTTAATAGTTAAATAACTAAATACATTTCACAGAAAAATAGTATATACCTATAGATAAATTTAACAATCTTCAAAAAGCAGGACCTTCGCGCTCCTCAAAAGTTCCCCAGGGGTTGATGCCCCTGGCGTTTATGGCCATGGCAAAGGGCTACTCGTATTGTCGGAAGTCACTCTTCACTACACCCTAAGAGGCAGGTGGAAGATTAACTGATGATAAACAATGTTCTTCGTCTTTACCCTGTTCCCTTACTATGCTTAGTTTTTATAGAAGTTATGATACTTATTGGGAAAATCATTGTATCGCATAAACTAATCAAGTCATTATATATCACTTCAGCGATATGAATAGGATCATAGGATACCTTCTATAGTATTAGTTCTGGCTCCTTTTTTTCCTCCCCCTCATCAATTCAAGTTATTGGCACTGCAAATAAATCGTACTTAAATTCAATAATGTCTGGATAACTTCCATTGTGATAACTGCTTCTGAACCAGGGTGTAGGTACCACTCATCTGATATGTAAATAAGTTTGTTCGCTGATCGCTTTATTAATGCGTGCTATCTGCCTCGTTTTGAGTATGGGCTTTTTTCCAATATACGATGGCACACATCTGCCTTAAATTTATTTCTTACATACAATCTCCATCAAATCTTGTGCTTCAGAAACGCACAAAACAATATTTCTGGAGTTTGCAATACTATGAATACTTATAACTTGAAAATACACCACTAAATCTTATCTGTATCCAAACAGTAATTATTTCACTACGCGAACAAATCGCATGTCTTATTGGAGAACTCTCGTAAATGACGTTAAGTGATACATGACCGCGTTCGCACCGACCGCGCGCGCATTTTAAAACAGCGTACGAAACGATACGTATAGATATCCGCATCTACGACACTTCTTCACTGTTATTATGGTACTTGTTCTCATATACGATTTGTAAATAAAGATAAATACATAATATTTTTCAAAAATAATAATATAGGTATGTGCGTAATGGTAGAACTAAAACCACAATCAAATAAAAAAAAAATTAGATTTTTAGACATGTCTTTATGTACGTAGGGACCGTCGATATAATTTACCTTTTATTTAATCATTATAATGGAAGAATATTACTATGCATATGCATATGGTCAGAATATCTTCTTGTCTTCAGATTCTCAGTATCTAGTTATAGGGCTGATGATTTTACATCTAATCGTTAAGAGTTTAGACTCTATTCAATATGAACATCGCCAAAGTTCATACCACGTTGAATACACCGGTTCTCGTCCGATCACCGAAGTTATGCAACGACGGGCGTGGTCAGTACTTGGATGGGTGACCGCCTGGGAACACCGCGTAATGTTGGCTTTTTCCTGCTGCTTTTGCTATTTTTTCTTGATATCATTAGAACTTCTGCTTATAATTTTATGACTAATTAAGAGTACGTTGATAACAATGTGTTGCAAACGATCAGTAAGAGGTTTATACTCGTAGACCAATAAGGACCAAATTTTTTTAAATATATTAAAAAGTCTTTAAAAAGTGGACCATAATAATCTCTTTAAATAACATTCTACTAATATCATAAATGCGAATGTATTATGTATGGATATGGATGTTTGTATTGTATGCATGTATGGATGTTTGTTACTCTTTTACGCCTAATCGGCTGGGCTAATTTTGATGAAATTTGGTACCGAGGTAGATTACGCACTGGATTAACACACAGGATACAGCTCAATATAATTATCATCATACATCATCACGCGAGTGAAACCACGGGGCGCAATTCATAAAATCGGCAGTTAGTCATTAAAATCGGTCATTTTATATACACGTAGAAATTACTCTTAAATCTTACGTGATAAAAGTTGAACAAATACACCAATGAAAGAGGCTACGTACTACACGGTGCGGTGCTATGTTAGTTCAAGAGTAAAACTCTAGATGGCGCCTGTATTCGAAACTTCAATCAAGAGTCGCGGTGACAAGATTCTCCGGTGTTCGACTAAATTGTTTCGTTTTGTTATCTTACGGTACTCTGGTTTCCCTTCAACACTTAATGCTGATATGAAATGATAATGCTAAATATTTTGTTTCGTTTTACCGTTATGTATGTAATTGACATTCCAATGTTAATCAATGTAACGAAATGGTTAAATAAATATCTGAATCTGAATCTGAATCTTAGTAAATCCGTACTACTATATACTCGTACTGTCTTCGCCACGCGTACTTTCATGATTTTTCACAATTATTGTGATTTGCATTTTGCGACTGTTATAGTCGAGACTGAATAAGCAACCGGTAAGCCTATAGCGTAGACGAATATGCAATATCAGTCCATGACGTACCCACACTGCACCGCACAGTCTCAAAGAAAGAGTTTTGACTAAGCATGCTCCACCACGCGGGTTCACGTGGCTAGCTCTAATGTAGGCGTTTTCAATATACAAGAGGAGAACGGCAAATGCATTAAACGATGGATTTAGCCAGCGTTGTTGAGAACCTACGGAAGGGAACTAAGCTTTTTGCTTCAAAAAGGCAGTCTTCTTATCTTAAAATATGAACCTCAATGTTCCTCACATGGTAGACATTGGCTCCGGCCAGTTGTTTACGTGCAAGGTTCAACTCACCAGCGGCCGCGGTTCCATAAATGTTCTGTCGGTCCATGTTGGTGTCGAGGTGTCGCGCGCTTGCTGTTGGTAATCCGTAGGCGTCTCTAGCAACAGTCAAAAGCTCAGCGTGACCAAAATGTTAAAAATATTTGAAATATTATCAAATAAGGTAAAATTCGACCAAATTTTACTCAAATACCTGTATAAGTTAATTAAAATGATAACAAAAAAAAAACGAAAATAAATAGCAAAAATTGTGACAAAAATTAAAAAAATACATCAAAAAAATGAAGTTTTTAAAGAAATGTTATTAATATATCTTAAAGTAATCCATAAAATCAAGGAAACTTTTATATACTTAAATAATAAAAGTACTAAAAAATAAAATGAAAATTTGGTATCATTAAAAAAAATATTTCTAATTTTTGTTTTACATTTAATATAAAAAGGATTTTTACCAAATTTTACTAAAATATTTGTAAAATTCAATCAAATAAAGAAAATGCTATAAAAATTGAAAATATATACTCGTAGCAAAGACTAAATTCTAAGGTTAAGTTATTACTATTAATTATTATTATTAAGTTACTAAGGTTTTTTATCAAATTTAATTCAATTATCTAAAAATATTCAATAAAAACAACTAAAATTCAATAAAATATAAATAATACTAAATATTTTATATAAACTTCGGCAAATATGAAAATATATAAATAAATGTTTGCACTCAAAAATCTGAAAAGGGCCATAAATAAAATAAAAAAAAACAAATTTCAAAAAAAAAATACTAATAATTGAATCGAAAATATGGAAACAACATAAAATATTAATTCGATATTTCACTTAAACATACAATATATATTAAAAAATCATTAAAATTGTTATATGAAACCAAAATATATCAAAGTATGGAAAATTATTTTAAATTAGGTTAAATATTACTAAATACTACATAAATATCTTCAAAATTAATTAAAATTATAAAAATACATTCGAAATTTCATCTTTATTGTATTATAATAATAAAATTGTAAAAACAAACCACAAAAGTAAATACAATTGAAACATTATTAAATAAGGGTAATTTTACTCAAATATCTGTGATTTAAATATTTTTATAAAAAATTAATTAAAGTCTACCAAAAAATATTTAATATTTGTTAAAATTAATTAAAATGATATCAAATAAAAAAAAATAAACAAATAGCTAAAATTAAACCTCTCAAAATGAAGTACAGTTTTAATAATGCTCTTTCCCGATGGTCCGATAAGGATCATATTTTTCTAGAATATATGATGTTAGTGTATGGAATATTTTAACAGAGTATTATACAGTAATACGAGTACCATAATGATATGGGGGAATGGTGCAAACGCAGTCCCACTACCAATAATAACGCGTCCGAAACAAGCCATGAAGACAAATATTGTATGTAACAGTTCCTGTTCCTGGATGATAATTACCAATTTAGCCATTGTTTCGTCATTTCCGTTCTCGACCGACGAGACGAGTATGAGACTTATTGAGACTTGAGTGGAGATTGGAGAACGGAATGGAAATCCGGGCGACTTGCCAGTCAATTGTTAGATATACTATACCTAGTTACTAAAGTAAAGCCCTGCCGAAGCAAGGCATCAAAAAACTTATTTTAGACTCATTTGAGTGTTCCTCTCCACGGAAATCTTTAGTAAAAGGCGAAAGATTTATACGTGTTGAAGGGAAACATTCAGCAACAATTTACTGTTTTATTACTGTACTGTACTCTATGTCAAATCTACCATACACTAACATAATATTTGTCCCATAACGGATTAGGCAAAAGGATAATTTAATATAATAATTTTGTTCGAATGCTTTTATTATTTATATAATAATAAAGTTCATTTTGTAGTACTCATTTTGAGAGAGCACAACCCGTACAACTAAACGCGATCTATTTCACCTCTTATGTATACATGTTATTATGGAAGAATATTACTATGTATACGATTGTTTGCAGTTAATAGCAAAAGCCAAGCCAATACGTTAGAAAGGTATTGGCTCAAGCTACGTGGGTGGACTAAAAGTTTCCAGAATCAATAATAAAAAATACTATTAATGGTCAAAAATGAATTTATTGTTTCTCAAATTATATTTTATTAAGGAAATAGTTTTAAATTATTTGTGCCACTCCTCCGTGGTGACGTCCGTCACGTGTTTTTCGTACTCTTCGACAGCCTCTTCTGGTGATGGAAACCGTTGATCGCGTAATTAGTTCTTGATTTTTGGGAACAGAAAAAAGTCACACGGTGCTAGGTCAGGACTGTATGCTGGATGACTCATGAGTTGCACGTTTTTCGCTTTCAAAAACTCATTTGTCTGTCTGGCCGCTTGGGAACTTGCATTGTCGTGGTGCAAGATGATACGGCGTTTACCGTTATTTTCACGGTGTTTGCCAATAATTTCCGGTAAACAGATGGTCGTGTACCAGTCACTATTCACGGTACGACGATTTTCTAAAGCAACAGTAGCCACGTGTCCAGTTTTAAAAAGACGCAATCATCCGCGTCGAGCACTTTTCACGCGCGCCACTTTGGTTGGTTTCTGCTTATCTCTATAGACCCATACGCTCGACTGCTGCTTCGTTTTGGAATCATAGCTGTAAATCCATGTTTCGTCACCTGTTACTATGTCCCACGCCAAATTTGAAGCACCTTCATTGTATCTGGCAAGTATAGCATGGTACCAAGTGATGCGGTCCGTTTTTTGAGTATCGGTCAAATTGTGTGGGATCCATCGAGACCACAGCTTTCTCACACCCAAATGTTTGTGTAGGATTGACTGTATTTGACTCATGCCTATGTCCAAAGATGTCCGGATCTCATGGTAGGTCACATGCCTGTCTGTTTCAATGTTATGGCGCACAGCATCGATATTCATGTTATTCACAGCGGTGCACGGGCAACCTTCACAAATTTCATCATGGAGATTGACACAAACCAGCTATAAAAAATGGTCGTCTTGCATGTTGCTTGTTCGCCAAAAGCACTTTGAAGCCGAACGAGGCTCTGCTGTCAAATTACACTTAAAATCGTAAAAAGACTCAAATATATGGCACGCGTTGATGTCTTTTCTTTTACATATTGAGATATATTTTATGTTAATAAGTAGGTATGGTATATTACAAACACATACCTACTTATTATACAGTTTACTTATATTTGTTACAAACTTGAATCTCATCTCATTTATTAATAATCACAATAACTGCAACTAACACGTTGTTGTATCATGGAGGAGAGCTATATATTGTAAGTACAGCGAATCCTACCACAATGTCTAGCGCTAAAAATGTAACAAATTACTATGTGTGTATGTAAATGTGTTGTACCTATCTGAGCACATTACTATAGAACGAAAAAATAAGATAATTATAACGATAAAACAAATTATTATATGTTGTTAAAATTAATTCATTGGTAAAATTTATTCAAATAAAGAAAATACTTTACTGTTATAAATTTACAATAGTACCTATGTAATGTAAAAAGTTTTCATAACTGTACAAGCAGCGCCATCTGTGCAAATGATAGGGAATTCAGTGAAATAGCCTGCAAATAAATAAGATGCTAACAGCCCGAGCAGTATTTGAGAATTTGCTTTCCGCGATATTTTTAGTTCACGCCATGACATGATGAGGTGGAGGACGAAAAAAATTAGGAACTAAATATTATATTGGGCAATTGAGATTAAGTTATTCCGTGATTCAATAACTTAGTTTTTTGTTTTTATGCTGACGAGTACGGCAAGTCGCGCACCTGATGGTAAGCACTACGCTTGCACATAACAGTTGCAGTGCAACTCAGAACATGCATCATCTCAGAGCATTGCGCTGTGCTCGTCACCAAAAGACATTTCCGCTTGGGTTTTGAGTAATATTCGCCCAGTAGGTAATCTCACTTCTTGCAGTGCCCTTCACAACTGAACACAGTAAAAATACTTGCACACTATTGCTTCGTGGCAGAATTTCTTGTGTTACGGTGGTACCGACCAAGACGGTATATTGTAGAAGAGGCCTAACTACCTAGTAAGTCGGGTTTCCTTGCCGCTTAGAATCGCATCCCTACGGTAGAGGGAATATTTTGTTAATTCCGTCCAATCACGGATAATAATGTAATAGTGTGTAGATGTGTTCATCTTTACTATGTAGTAACTGAAAGGATGAGTATACAATTGGGAGTGAAGATAGCTGTCTAAATCCTAGTTCCACCCATGATTCCATTCCACGTGGACCATAAATAATTATTTATTTATTTATTAATACGCCAACAGCACAGATAAAATACAACGTTATAATATTAACGTTATAATTTATCTTTGTCGTGAGCGAGGTCCCGGGTAGAAACTAAACAGATATTAAAATAAAATAGAAACCATTAACTTACCTACTTACTACCTACAGTTTATAGTAAGCGGTCATTTATTTTCTTCTAAAAGATATATACACTATACAGCCAGGAGTTACTATATAAAAAATGTGTACTTATTTTGGAATATGTAGAACAAAATTGACAAATAAAGAAGGCTGCGAACTACATGGTTTTGCGTTACTACATTTGCAAATTTAGTTCAAGAGTAAAACTCTAGATGGCGCTTGTATTCAAAACTTCAATCCTGAATCACGGTGACAAGATTCTCCGTTGTTCGACTATGTTATATCGTTTCGATACATTTCGTTACTCTGGTTTCCCTTCAACACGTATAAATCTTTCGCCTTTTACTAAAGATTTCCGTGGAGGGGAACACTCAAATGAGTCTAAAATAAGTTTTTAAATGCCCTGCTTTGGCAGGGTTTAGTAACTTAGTAAATCCAACAATTGACTTATAAGTCGCCCGGATTACCATTCCGTTCTCTACTTTATGATACTCCTAAATGCAAATGACGAAACAATGTCCAAATTGATAAATTATCTTCCAGGAACAGGGAACTGTTACATACAGTATTTGACTTCACTGGGAATTGGGTGCGCGCCGTTCCCCCATATCATTATGTATTACCGTATAATACTCAAATTATGGCATACACTGACGAAATATTATTTCCTAGAAAAATATGTTCCTTATTGGATCATCAGGCAAGAGCATTATTAAAACTGTACTTCATTAATAGCCTATTTGAGAGGCTCAAGTTTTGTTATTTATTTCAGTTAGATATAACATCATTGATTTTTTTTGTATTGGTTATAATTTTAATACAGTTTTACAGATATTTGAATAAATTTTTAGTAGACTTTTTTAAATTTTTGTTAATTTTTTCTCTATTTCTTTGTATTTTAATAATTTTTTTACAGATACTTGAGTAAAATTTGGTAGTAATTTTATGCATCATTTTTTTACTTTTTTGGTTATTTTTTACAATTTTTCGAATGTATTTTATATCATTTCAATAAATTTTTGAAGATATTTGAGTAATATTTGGTAGAATTTTACGTAATTTAGTAATTTTCGATATTTTTAAACATTTTGGTTTCTTTTACAATTTCAATGATTTTTTAATATTATATTATACATATAATTAAGTTAAAAATTCCAAGTAAATATATTTTGTTGGAGCCATATTTTCGATTCTATTATTAGTATTTTTAATTGAAATTCGTTTATTTTTTATGAAATTTTTCAGATTTTTGAGTACAAACATTTATTTATTTCATATATTCCTAAGTTTATATAAAATGTTTACCTAGTATTTTTAACATTTTTATTGAATTTTCGTTGTTTTTATTGAATAATTTTAGATTATTTAATTAAATTTCGATATAAACAGTAACTTTTTTAATTTTGTGATTTTTTGCTATATATTTTCAAGTTTTTTTGTATTTTCTTTATTTTATTGAATTTTACAGATATTGTAGTAACATGTGGTAAAAATGTAACCTGTTTTAATATTTTTCTTACTTTTTAATATTTTTGGTTTCATTATACAATTTTAATGATTTTTATGTTATTTATGGATTACTCTAGATATTCTGATAAACTTCCGTTAAAAACTTCAATTTTTTTAAGTATTTTTAAAAATTTTGTTACAATTTTTGCTATTTATTTTCGTTTTTTGTATTTGTTATCTTTTATTAAAAAATTTACAGGTATCAAATACCTGTAAAAAATGATGGAACTTTACCTAATTTAATAAAAAATTTTTTTTTTAAATTTTGGTCACGCTGAACTTTTGTCTGTTCTAGAGTAACGTAAGCGCCTACGGATTACCAACAGCAAGCGCGCGACACGTCGACACTAACATGGACCGACAGAACATTTTGGAACCGCGGCCGCTGGGGAGTTGTGCCCGTGCACATAAACAACTGGCCGGAGTCAATGTCGACCATGTGAGGAAAATCGGAACACTGAGGTTCATATTTTAAGGCAAGAAGACTGCCTTTTTGAAGCAAAAAGCTTAGCCCCTTCCGTAGGTTCTCAACATCGCTGGCTAAATCCATCGTTAAATGCATTTGCCGTTCTCCTCTTGTATATTGAAAACCCCTACATTAGAGCTAGCCACGTGAACCCAAGTGGCTAGCTAGTAACCCACGATTCATAAAATACATATCGACAAAAGTAATGTAAACTGATATATATGACTGATAATGACATACCATTTGTTTCGTATACCTATTTAAACCTATGATCGATATTCAAAACATTTTGTTAATGGAATTATACTGAAAATTCGGATGACAAATATTCCGATATAGATCGCTTTTCGCATCCACTTGCAAAGTAACTTTATTGAATAAAACGTTTACTCACAAGAAGCATCCGTATATACGGAAGACGTTGTTTGTTGGAGTTCTCGCCAACGTTCATACCACGTTGAAAACACCGGTTCTCGTCCGATCACCGAAGTTAAGCAACGTCGGGCGTGGTCAGTACTTGGATGGGTGACCGCCTGGGAACACCACGTAATGTTGGCTTTTTGCTGCTCTTAAAAAATATTTTTTAAGAGCAAGGCGAATATAAAAAGAGTTTGGGTTTATTCGAAGCCATATCAGAGAGGAGCTTATATTTCATTATTTTGTCTGGTTATATATCCAATATGGATTGGCTAAATATTATACTATTTTGGTAATCGTATAAAGTACTGTGACGTCACAGCCTCGTCTCCAATCTCCGTGTACACGGTGGAAACAACCTCCTTCTTTGTCAAGACACAAATTAAATACGATAAAATACCTCTTTGCTTACCATTGATAGACCTATAACGCTGCATCAATGGTGCTTATATTAACTGACGCTTAACGCCATCTGTTGATTAGCTTGCTCGATGTTTCCCCTTTGCGCGACCGATGCGCGACGACGTGTTTACTTGTACAATACCATACTGCGTAGTCTGTCATTTTGGTTCTAATGAATGTTACAAGGGGGCGCACCACTGCGAAGCCCGATTCCTGCATCGCGGTGACGAGATTCTCCGACGGTCCGAGAGCAGCTTCGCGCGCTTATTTCAAATCATACTTACCTGGCGTAGGGGACACCGTGATCAAGAAGGCGGTTCCCCCAGAGCGAGGCCTTTCCATTGCACTGCGGATGGGTTGACCTCTGCGATTATCCCTAATGTGGATAACTCGGACGCGTTATTTTTGGTAGTGGGGACTGCGTTCGCGCCGTCCCCCATAATAATAGAATAACAAAAGTTATACTTTACTCTTTGTCGAATACACCATATAACCACACATTATCTAAGTTAAAGCGTAATAATATTTATGTTAGTCACCAACATAATATTATAGGTAGGAAAATAAAATAATACGTCCACTATACCGTGATAATTAAAACAAACGATTTATGAATGAAACTGACGTATATTTACGTCTCTGGGACGCATTAACAGATTAGGCAAAAGGATAATTTAATATAATAGTTTGGTTCGAATACTTCTATTATATCATAATAAATTTCATTTTATAGTACTCGGTTTGAGAGGCACAATCTATACAAATAAACGCGATATATCGACGGTCCCTACGTACATAAAGACATGTCAAAAACCGAGGTTTCATTCTATGTACAATTATAAATCCTTTTTTTCTACAATGTTTTATAAGCTTTAGGAACTTCATAATGGTATATAAACATATTTTCTTAGAAAAACAGACAGATGACTGTTTCTACGCCGATGTTAAAATAAAAGCATGTCAGACATGTCTGTGATACCCTTTTTGTACGCAGGAAAGAAGAAAACAGTGTCTAATATAGAATTTAATTAAAATGATTTATGAAAACGTATTTTGAGTCATTGTTCTCAAAAGGATATGTTATAAACATTCTAAGATCCATGGATATAAAAAATACATAAATGAAGACATATCGCTTTATACGCGGTATCTTACTTCTTACGCGGTACTTTCATTCGGGGTAGGATTATATTTCTTGGAATGTAAATAAAGCCATGTCTTTAAATAAAGATATCAGGATTATATTTTATTAAATAAAGAAGGTTTCTAATTAAAAAGTATTTATTGTAACAAACTTCTTAGCATCTAAACAATAAATACTTGGGTAGGAACTAAATATTAAAAATCTCAGTTGTCTAAGATGAATAATTCACAATTTTTGTTTAAGCTTGTGCCTCAGCTTAATTTTCTAATAATAAAAAAATATATGTCTTATTACCCTTGGTCCTCGCATCACGCGTGAACGGATGGAATAAATTAATAAAACAATGTTATATATAAATGATGGAACAAGTTAATTATTGTCAGGAGAAGAGTCTTAAGTAAGAAAAATCAAGAAAAAATGGGAGGTTATGGCGGCCAAAAGCCGAGCCTACTACGCGAACGAAGTTGCGGGCAGTTGCTAGTATTTAATAATCATTAAAGGATCATTTAGGTATGTGCCTCATCAATCTACCAAATTGGTGAAATTTAATTATCATAGCTATATTCAGACTGATTTGATTAATATTACAGTTTTCTTAATAGTTAAATAACTAAATACATTTCACAGAAAAATAGTATATACCTATAGATAAATTTAACAATCTTCAAAAAGCAGGACCTTCGCGCTCCTCAAAAGTTCCCCAGGGGTTGATGCCCCTGGCGTTTATGGCCATGGCAAAGGGCTACTCGTATTGTCGGAGGTCACTCTTCACTACACCCTAAGAGGCAGGTGGATGATTAACTGATGATGAACAATGTTCTTCGTCTTTACCCTGTTCCCTTACTATGTTTAGTTTTTATAGAAGTTATGATATTTATTGCGAAAATCATTGTATCGCATAAACTAATCAAGTCATTATATATCACTTCAGCGATATGAATAGGATCATAGGACACCTTCTGTAGTATTAGTTCTGGCTCCTGTTTTTCCTCCCCCTCATCAATTCAAGTTATTGCCACTGTTTTGTTTTACTTCAATTCAATAATGTCTGGATAACTTCCATTGTTATAACTTCTTCTGAACCAGGGTGTAGGTACCAGTCACCTGATATGTAAATAAGTTTGTTCGCTGATCGCTTTATTAATGCGTGCTATCTGCCTCGTTTTGAGTATGGGCGTTTTTCCAATAATCGATGGCACACATCTGCCTTAAATTTATTTCTTACATACAATCTCCATCAAATCTTGTGCTTCAGAAACGCACAACACAATATTTCTGGAGTTTGCAATATTATGAATACTTATAACTTAAAAACACACCACTAAATATTATCTGTATCCAAACATTAATTATTTCACTACGCGAACAAATTGACATGTCTTATTGGAGAACTCTCGTAAATGACGTTAAGTGAGACATGACCGCGTTCGCACAGATCGCGCGCGCATTTTAAAACAGCGTACGAAACGATACGTATAGATATCCGCATCTACGACACTTCTTCACTGTTATCATAGTACTTGTTCTCATATACGATTTGTAAATAAAGATAAATACATAATATTTTTCTAATATAATAATATAGGTATGTGCGTAATGGAAAAACTAAAACCACAATCAAAAAAATTGAGATTTTTAGACATGTCCTTATGTACGTAGGGACCGTCGATATTATTTACCTTTTATTTAATCAGGCAATCATTATAATGGAAGAATATTACTATGTATATGCATATGATCAGAATATCTTTTTGTCTTCAGATTCTCAGTATCTAATTATAGGGCTGATGATTTTACATCTAATCGGTAAGAGTTTAGACTCTATTCAATATGAACATCGCCAAAGTTCATACCACGTTGAATACACCGGTTCTCGTCCGATCACCGAAGTTATGCAACGACGGGCGTGGTCAGTACTTGGATGGGTGACCGCTTGGGAACACCGCGTAATGTTGGCTTTTTGCTGCTGCTTTTGCTATTTTTTCTTGATATCATAAGAACTTCTGCTTATAATTTTATGACTAATTAAGAGTACGTTGATAACAATGTGTTGCAAACGATCAGTAAGAGGTTTATACTCGTAGACCAATAAGGACCAAATTTTTTTAAATATATTAAAAACTCTTTAAAAAGTGGACCATGATAATCTCTTTAAATGACATTCCACTAATATCATAAATGCGAATGTATTATGTATGGATATGGATGTTTGTTATTCTTTTACGCCTAATCGGCTGGGCTAATTTTGATGAAATTTGGTACCGAGGTAGATTACGCACTGGATTAACACACAGGATACAGCTCAATATAATCATCATCATACATCACCACGCGAGTGAAACCACGGGGCGCAACTCATAAAATCGGCAGTTAGTCATTAAAATCGGTCATTTTATATACACATAGAAATTACTCTTAAATCTTACTTGATAAAAGTTGAACAAATACACCAATGAAAGAGGCTACGTACTACACGGTGCGGTGCTATGTTAGTTCAAGAGTAAAACTCTAGATGGCGCCTGTATTCGAAACTTCAATCAAGAGTCGCGGTGACAAGATTCTCCGGTGTTCGACTAAATTGTTTCGTTTTGTTATCTATACGGGTTCAGATCGCTCAGTTTGCGGATGATACTGCAATCTACTCTACTGGCTGGTTCAAGGTCTGGCAGAGATGCGCCATCCAACGAGCCATCACCGTAATCGGTGCATGGTTTCGTAAATGGCGGATTGCAGTAAATCCTAGCAAAAGTGCAGCAGTGTACTTCACTGAGACCCGGCGGAATCTCATGCCGTCACCCATAGTCCTATTCGGCGAACCCATCCCTTGGGCTAAATCTGCCAAATACCTGGGCGTCACCCTTGATCGCCAACTCACTTTCGCGAAACACATCCAGATTGTTCGCAATAGGGCGGCCTTCATTATGGGTCGTCTTAATCCCCTCATAGGCAAAAAAGACGACTCTTTACAAACTTTGCATCCGCCCAATCATGACTTACGCATCTGTAGCGTTCGCCCATGCTCAGAAACACGACCTCCACAAACTTCAAGTGATTCAGAATCGCTTTATGCGCAGGGCAGTGGGCGCTCCGTGGTACTTGCGGAACGCCGAACTGCACTGCGATTTCACCCTCCCCTCTATTACGCAGTATATGAAAGACTGCTCCCGCCGCCACTTCGACAAAGGTCCCCACCACTCGAATCCCCTCGTGGTCGAAGCGGCGAACTACTCCACTGACATAACCGATCCCCACTTCCTTCCCCCCCGTCGCCGTCCAAGGCATATTTTGGGTGACCCGGACGACCCCATCGCAGCCGTTACTTCGGCAGCTTTAGCGTCGTCCCAAGGGAACCCCGGTAATGGTTGTAGACCCGACCAGGGCTGTGATCCCGATCGCATTGTAGGCTCCGGCCGAGATCTTCTTCGCAGCCCCAGTCGCAGTCGAGGTAATTCACACACACACGATTGTAGTCCCAGCCACGGTGCGGGTGGGAGTATACACCGCGGCCCCGGTCGCGATGTATCCTCCGGCCCAGCAAATGGCTGCGGACGAGGTAACACTGGTTTTCTATGTAGTCCCAGCCACCATGGCTGTGGGCGAGGTACTTCACATTCTTATTGTAGCCCCACTCAAAGTACAGTCATGAGTGCACAACGCGACGATCCTGGTCGCGGTGTGGACCCATGTCGCGGAAATGGGGGGAGGCGAGGTTCACAAGGTTATGATTTAGTGGTAAACACAGTCAAACACCGAGCTCGCCGGCGAGCTCGAGGCAAAAGTTATGTCTTGGTTAGATTCTCTCCAAATAGTCGTAGAGTTAAAATTCATAGGGCCCACTTTCAACGGTACACTTATGTACCGGGGCGATTCTCTCCTACTCCCCTCTCTCCTGGCGACGGCCCAAGCCGAGGTCCGTACCCTAGTGGTGCCCTTGAGCAAGTCGCCTACTCCTCTCCTTGCGGCGAAGCGTCTTCAACGCTCGCCTTAGGCGGTGCGCCCTCTGCGCCCGCATCTGGCTGAGTGCCATCTGCGCTCGCCAACCGTCCGGTGACGCTGTAAATGCCGGTAGAGGCAAACAGCATTAGTCCGTTCTAAAAAAAAAAAAAAAAAATCTATACGGTACTCTGGTTTCCCTTCAACACTTAATGCTGATATGAAATGATAATGCTAAATATTTTGTTTCGTTTTACCGTTATGTATGTAATTGACTTTCCAATGTTAATCAATGTAACGAAATGGTTAAATAAATATCTGAATCTGAATCTGAATCTTAGTAAATCCGTACTACTAAATACTCGTACTGTCTTCGCCACGCGTACTTTCGAGATTTTTCAAAATTATTGTGATTTGCATTTTGCGACTATTATAGTCGAGACTGAATAAGCAACCGGTAAGTCTATAGCGTAGACGAAAAAGCAATATCAGTCCATGACGTACCCACCCCACTGGCACCGCACAGTCTCAAAGAAAGAGTTTTGACTAAGCATGCTCCACCACGCGGGTTCACGAGGCTAGCTCTAATGTAGGCGTTTTCAATATACAAGAGGGGAACGGCAAATGCATTAAACGATGGATTTAGCCAGCGATGTTAAGAACCTACGGAAGGGAACTAAGCTTTTTGCTTCAAAAAGGCAGTCTTCTTATCTCAAAATATGAACCTCAATGTTCTTCACATGTTCGACATTGGCTCCGGCCAGTTGTTTACGTGCAAGGGTTCAACTCACCAGCGGCCGCGGTTCCATAAATGTTCTGTCGGTCCATGTTGGTGTCGAGGTGTCGCGCGCTTGCTGTTGGTAATCCGTAGGCGTCTCTAGCAACAGTCAAAAGCTCAGCGTGACCAAAATGTTAAAAATATTTGAAATATTATCAAATAAGGTAAAATTCGACCAAATTTTACTCAAATACCTGTATAAGTTAATCAAAATGATAACAAAAAAAAAAACGAAAATAAATAGCAAAAATTGTGACAAAAATTAAAAAAATACATCAAAAAAAAATGAAGTTTTTAAAGAAATGTTATAAATATATCTTAAAGTAATCCATAAAATCAAGGAAACTTTTATATACTTAAATAATAAAAATACTAAAAAATAAAATAAAATTTGGTATCATTAAAAAAAATATTTCTAATTTTTGTTTTACATTTAATATAAAAAAATATTAAAATAGTATAAAAAAATATATTAAAAATTTAGAAAAATATTACAAAAGGTTACGATTTTTTACCAAATTTTACTAAAATATTTGTAAAATTCAATCAAATAAAGAAAATGCTATAAAAATTGAAAATATATACTCGTAGCAAAGACTAAGTACTAAGGTTAAGTTATTACTATTAATTATTATTATTATTATTATTAAGTTACTAAGGTTTTTTATCAAATTTAATTCAATTATCTAAAAATATTCAATAAAAACAACTAAAATTCAATAAAATATAAATAATACTAAATATTTTATATAAACTTCGGCAAATATGAAAATATATAAATAAATGTTTGCACTCAAAAATCTGAAAAGAGCCATAAATAAAATAAAAAAAAAACAAATTTCAATTAAAAAACTTCGGCAAATATGAAAATATATAAATAAATGTTTGCACTCAAAAATCTGAAAAGAGCCATAAATAAAATTAAAAAAACAAATTTCAATTAAAAATACTAATAATTGAATCGAAAATATGGAAATAACATAAAATATTAATTCGAAATTTCACTTAAACATACAATATATATTAAAAAATCATTAAAATTGTTATATGAAACCAAAATATATCAAAGTATGGAAAATTATTTTAAATTAGGTTAAATATTACTAAATACTACATAAATATCTTCAAAAATAATTAAAATTATAAAAATACATTCGAAATTTCATCTTTATTGTATTATAATCATAAAATTGTAAAAACAAACCACAAAAGTAAATACAATTGAAACATTATTAAATAAGGGTAATTTTACTCAAATATCTGTGATTTAAATATTTTTATAAAAAATTAATTAAAGTCTACCAAAAATTATTTAATATTTGTTAAAATTAATTAAAATGATAACAAATAAAAAAAAGTAAATAAATAGCTAAAATTGAACCTCTCAAAATGAAGTACAGTTTTAATAATGCTCTTTCCCGATGGTCCGATAAGGAACATATTTTTCTAGAATATATGATGTTAGTGTATGGAATATTTTAACAGAGTATTATACAGTAATACGAGTACCATAATGATATGAGGGAATGGTGCAAACGCAGTCCCACTACCAATAATAACGCGTCCGAAACAAGCCATGAAGTCAAATATTGTATGTAACAGTTCCTGTTCCTGGAAGATAATTACCAATTTAGCCATTGTTTCGTCATTTCCGTTCTCGACCGACGAGACGAGTATGAGACTTATTGAGACTTGAGTGGAGATTGGAGAACGGAATGGAAATCCGGGCGACTTGCCAGTCAATTGTTGGATATACTATACCTAGTTACTAAAGTAAAGCCCTGCCGAAGCAAGGCATCAAAAAACTTATTTTAGACTCATTTGAGTGTTCCTCTCCACGGAAATCTTTAGTAAAAAAGGCGAAAGATTTATACGTGTTGAAGGGAAACATTCAGCAACAATTTACTGTTTTATTACTGTACTGTACTCTATGTCAAATCTATCATACACTAACATAATATTTGTCCCATAACGGATTAGGCAAAAGGATAATTTAATATAATAATTTTGTTCGAATGCTTTTATTATTTATATAATAATAAAGTTCATTTTGTAGTACTCATTTTGAGAGAGCACAACCCGTACAACTAAACGCGATCTATTTCACCTCTTATGTATAAGTATATATGTTATTATGGAAGAATATTACTATGTATACGATTGTTAGCCGTTAATAGCAAAAGCCAAGCCAATACGTTAGAAAGGTATTGGCTCAAGCTATTAACTGCTCTGCTACCAATCGCATTTTGATACCTTTTCGATGACATTGTGAAATTTATAAAATCATATTATATCTGAATAATACGTTAGAAAGGTTTTGGCTCAAGCTACGTGGGTGGACTAAAAGTTTCCGGAATCAATAATAAAAAATACTATTAATGGTCAAAAATGAATTTATTGTTTCTCAAATTATATTTTATTAAGGAAATAGTTTTAAAATATTTGTGCCACTCCTCCGTGGTGACGTCCGTCACGTGTTTTTCGTACTCTTCGACAGCCTCTTCTGGTGATGGAAACCGTTGATCGCGTAATTAGTTCTTGATTTTTGGGAACAGAAAAAAGTCACACGGTGCTAGGTCAGGACTGTATGCTGGATGACTCATGAGTTGCACGTTTTTCGCTTTCAAAAACTCATTTGTCTGTCTGGCCGCTTGGGAACTTGCATTGTCGTGGTGCAAGATGATACGGCGTTTACCGTTATTTTCACGGTGTTTGCCAATAATTTCCGGTAAACAGATGGTCACTATTCACGGTACGACAATTTTCTAAAGTAACAGTAGCCACGTGTCCAGTTTTAAAAAGACGCAATCATCCGCGTCGAGCACTTTTCACGCGCGCCACTTTGGTTGGTTTCTGCTTATCTCTATAGACCCATACGCTCGACTGCTGCTTCGTTTTGGAATCATAGCTGTAAATCCATGTTTCGTCACCTGTTACTATGTCCCACGCCAAATTTGAAGCACCTTCATTGTATCTGGCAAGCATAGCATGGCACCAAGTGATGCGGTTTTTTGAGTATCGGTCAAATTGTGTGGGATCCATCGAGACTACAGCTTTCTCACACCCAAATGTTTGTGTAGGATTGACTGTATTTGACTCATGCCTATGTCCAAAGATGTCCGGATCTCATGGTAGGTCACATGCCTGTCTGTTTCAATCTTATGGCGCACAGCATCGATATTCATGTTATTCACAGCGGTGCACGGGCAACCTTCACAAATTTCATCATGGAGATTGACACAAACCAGCTATAAAAAATGGTCGTCTTGCATGTTGCTTGTTCGCCAAAAGCACATTGAAGCCGAACGAGGCTCTGCTGTCAAATTACACTTAAAATCGTAAAAAGACTCAAATATATGGCACGCGTTGATGTCTTTTCTTTTACATATTGAGATATATTTTATGTTAATAAGTAGGTATGGTATATTACAAACACATACCTACTTATGTATTATACAGTTTACTTATATTTGTTACAAACTTGAATCTCATCTCATTTATTAATAATCACAATAACTGCAACTAACACATTGTAGTATCATGGAGGAGAGCTATATATTGTAAGTACAGCGAATCCTACCATAATATCTAGCGCTAAAAATGTAACAAATTACTATGTGTGTATGTAAATGTGTTGTACCTATCTGAGCACATTACTATAGAACGAAAAAATAAGATAATTATTACGATAAAACAAATTATTATATGTTGTTAAAATTAATTCATTGGTAAAATTTATTCAAATAAAGAAAATACTATACTGTTATAAATTTACAATAGTACCTATGTAATGTAAAAAGTTTTCATAACTGTACAAGCAGCGCCATCTGTGCAAATGATAGGGAACTCAGTGAAATAGCCTGCAAATAAATAAGATGCTAACTGAATTTGGTTTCCGCGATATTTTTAGTTCACGCCATGACATGATGAGGACGAAAAAAATGAGGAACTAAATATTATATTGGGCAATAATTGAGATTAAGTTATTCCGTTATTCAATAACTTAGTTTTTTGTTTTTATGCTGACGAGTACGGCAAGTCGCGCACCTGATGGTAAGCACTATGCTTGCACATAACAGTTGCAGTGCAACTCAGAACATGCATCATCTCAGAGCATTGCGCTGTGCTCGTCACCAAAAGACATTTCCGCTTGGGTTTTGAGTAATATTCGCCCAGTAGGTAATCTCACTTCTTGCAGTGCCCTTCACAACTGAACACAGTAAAAATACTTGCACACTATTGCTTCGTGGCAGAATTTCTTGTGTTACGGCGGTACCGACCAAGACGGTATATTGTACAAGAGGCCTAAGTACCTAGTAAGTTGGGTTTCCTTGCCGCTTAGGATCGCATCCCTACGGTAGAGGGAATATTTTGTTAATTCCGTCCAATCACGGATAATAATGTAATAGTGTGTAGATGTGTTCATCTTTACTATGTAGTAACTGAAAGGATGAGTATACAATTGGGAGTGAAGATAGCTGTCTAAATCGTAGTTCCACACATGATTCCATTCCACGTGGACCATAAATAATTATTTATTTATTAATAGGCCAACAGCACAGATACAATACAACGTTATAATTTATCTTTGTCGTGAGCGAGGTCCCCGGTAGAAACTAAACATATATTAAAATAAAATAGAAACCATATACTTACCTACTTACTACCTACAGTTTATAGTAAGCGGTCATTTATTTTCTTCTAAAAGATATATACACTATACAGCCAGGAATTACTATATAAAAAATGTGTACTTATTTTGGAATATTATGTAGAACAAAATTGACAAATAAAGAAGGCTGCGTACTAAGTACATGGTTTTGCTTTACTACATTTGCAAAGTTAGTTCAAGAGTAAAACTCTAGATGGCGCTTGTATTTGAAACTTCAATCCTGAATCACGGTGACAAGATTCTCCGTTGTTCGACTATGTTATATCGTTTCGATCCATCTCGTTACTCTGGTTTCCCTTCAACACGTATAAATCTTTCGCCTTTTACTAAAGATTTCCGTGGAGGGGAACACTCAAATGAGTCTAAAATAAGTTTTTAATGCCCTGCTTCGGCAGGGTTTAGTAACTAAGTAAATCCAACAATTGACTTACAAGTCGCCCGGATTACCATTCCGTTCTCTACTTTAGTCTAAAATGCAAATGACGAAACAATGTCCAAATTGATAAATTATCTTCCAGGAACAGGGAACTGTTACATACAATATTTGACTTCACTAGGGACTGGGTTCGCGCCGTTCCCCCATATCATTATGTATTACCGTATAATACTATTATATATAATCAAATTATGGCATACACTAACGAAATATTATTTCCTAGAAAAATATGTTCCTTATTGGATCATCAGGCAAGAGCATTATTAAAACTGTACTTCATTAATAGCCTATTTGAGAGGCTCAAGTTTTGTTATTTATTTCAGTTAGATATAACATTATTGATTTTTTTGTATTTGTTATAATTTTAATTTAGTTTTACAGATATTTGAATAAATTTTTGGTAGACTTTTTAAAATTTTTGTTAATTTTTTCTCTATTTCTTTGTATTTTAATCATTTTTTTACAGATACTTGAGTAAAATTTGGTAGTAATTTTATGCATATTTTTTTTTAATTTTTTGGTCACTTTTTACAATTTTTCGAATGTATTTTATATCATTTTAGAATAATTTTAGATTATTGAATTAAATTTCGATATCAACAGTAACTTTTTTAATTTTGTGATTTTTTGCTATATATTTTAGAGTTTTTTGTATTTTCTTTATTTTATTGAATTTTACAGATATTGTAGTAACATGTGGTAAAAATGTAACCGGTTTTAATATTTTTCTTACTTTTTAATATTTTTGGTTTCATTATACAATTTTAATGATTTTTATGTTATTTATGGATTACTCTAGATATTCTGATAAACTTCCGTTAAAAACTTCAATTTTTATATGTATTTTTAAATTTTTGTTACAATTTTTGCTATTTATTTTCATTTTTTGTATCTGTTATCTTTTATAAAAAAAATTACAGGTATCAAATACCTGTAAAAAATGATGGAATTTTACCTAATTTAATAAAATTTAATTTTTTTGACACTTTGGTCACGCTGAACTTTTGTCTGTTCTAGAGTAACGTAAGTGCCTACGGATTACCAACAGCAAGCGCGCGACGCGTCGACACTAACATGGACCGACAGAACATTTTGGAACCGCGGCCGCTGGAGAGTTGTGCCCGTGCACATAAACAACTGGCCGGAGTCAATGTCGACCATGTGAGGAAGAAACGGAACACTGGGGTTCATATTTTAAGGCAAGAAGACTGCCTTTTTGAAGCAAAAAGCTTAGTCCCTTCCGTAGGTTCTCAACATCGCTGGCTAAATCCATCGTTAAATGCATTTGCCGTTCTCCTCTTGTATATTGAAAACCCCTACATTAGAGCTAGTAACCCACGATTCATAAAATACATATCGACAAAAGTAATGTAAACTGATATATATGACTGATAATGACATACCATTTATTTCGTATACCTATATAAACCTTTGATCGATTTTCAAAACATTTTGTTAATGGAATTATACTGAAAATTCGGATGACAAATATTCCGATATAGATCACTTTTCGCATCCACTTGCAAAATAACTTTATTGAATAAAACGTTTACTTACAAAAAGCATCCATACATACATAATACATAGCATACGGAAGACGTTGTTTGTTGGAGTTCTCGCCAACGTTCATACCACGTTGAAAACACCGGTTCTCGTCCGATCACCGAAGTTAAGCAACGTCGGGCGTGGTCAGTACTTGGATGGGTGACCGCCTGGGAACACCACGTAATGTTGGCTATTTGCTGCTCTTAAAAAATATTTTTTAAGAGCAAGGCGAATATAAAAAGAGTTTGGGTTTATTCGAAGCCATATCAGAGAGGAGCTTATATTTCATTATTTTGTCTGGTTATATATCCAATATGGATTGGCTAAATATTATACTATTTTGGTAATCGTATAAAGTACTGTGACGTCACAGCCTCGTCTCCAATCTCCGTGTACACGGTGGAAACCTCCTTCTTTGTCAAGTCACAAATTAAATACGATAAAATACCTCTTTGCTTACCATTGATAGACCTATAACGCTGCATCAATGGTGCTTATATTAACTGACGCTTAACGCCATCTGTTGATTAGCTTGCTCGATGTTTCCCCTTTGCGCGACCGATGCGCGACGACGTGTTTACATGTACAATACCATACTGCGTAGTCTGTCATTTTGGTTCTAATGAATGTTACAAGGAGGGCGCACCACTGCGAAGCCCGATTCCTGCATCGTGGTGACGAGATTCTCCGACGGCCCGAGAGCTGCTTTGCGCGCTTATTTCAAATCATACTTACCTGGCGTAGGGGACACCGTGATCAAGAAGGCGGTTCCCCCAGAGCGAGGCCTTTCCATTGCACTGCGGATGGGTTGACCTCTGCGATTATCCCTAATGTGGATAACTCGGACGCGTTATTTTTGGTAGTGGGGACTGCGTTCGCGCCGTCCCCCATAATAAAGAATAACAAAAGCTAATACTACTTTACTCTTTGTCGAATACACCATATAACCACACATTATCTAAGTTAAAGCGTAATAATATTTATGTTAGTCACCAACATAATATTATAGGTAGGAAAATAAAATAATACGTCCACTATACCGTGATAATTAAAACAAACGATTTATGAATGAAACTGACGTATATTTACGTCTCTGGGACGCATTAACAGATTAGGCAAAAGGATAATTTAATATAATAATTTGGTGCGAATACTTCTATTATATAATAATAAAGTTCATTTTATAGTACTCGTTTTGAGAGGCACAATATATACAAATAAACGCGATATATCGACGGTCCCTACGTACATAAAGACATGTCAAAAATCGAGGTTTCATTCTATGTACAATTATAAATCCTTTTTTTCTATAATGTTTTATAAGCTTTAGGAACTTCATAATATAAACATATTTTCTTAGAAAAACAGACAGATGACTGTTTCTACGCCGATGTTAAAATAAAAGCATGTCAGACATGTCTGTGGTACCCTTTTTGTACGCAGGAAAGAAGAAAACAGTGTCTAATATAGAATTTAATTAAAATGATTTATGAAAACGTAATTTTGAGTCATTGTTCTCAAAAGGATATGTTATAAACATTCTAAGATCCATGGATATAAAAAATACATAAATGAAGACACATCGCTTTATACGCGGTTTCTTACTTCTTACGCGGTACTTTCATTCGGGGTAGTATTATATTTCTTGAAATGTAAATAAAGACATGTCTTTAAATAAAGATATCAGGATTGTATTTTATTAAATAAAGAAGGTTTCTAATTAAAAAGTATTTATTGTAACAAACTTCTTAGCATCTAAACAATAAATACTTGGGTAGGAACTAAATATTAAAAATCTCAGTTGTCTAAGATGAATAATTCACAATTTTTATTTAAGCTTGTGCCTCAGCTTAATTTTCTATCTACCAATGTAGTTAGTAATATATACCTATAAAAAATATATGTCTTATTACCCTTGGTCCTCGCATCACGCGTGAATGCATGGAACAAATTAATAACAATGATATATATAAATGATGGAACAAGTTAATTATTGTCAGGAGAATGTTCTTATGAAAGAAAAATCAAGAAAACATGGGAGGTTATGGCGAGACCAAAAGCCGAGCCAACTATGCGAACGAAGTTGCGGGCAGTCGCTAGTATTTAATAATCATTAAAGGATCATTTAAGTATGTGCCTCATCTATCTTCCAAATTGGTAAAATTTATTTATCATAGCTTTATTTAGACATATTTTTATGAATATTACAGTTTTCTTAATAGTTAAATAACAAAATACATTTCACAGAAAAATAGTATATACCTATAGATAAATTTAACAATCTTCAAAAAGCAGGACCTTGGCGCTCCTCAAAAGTTCCCCAGGGGTTGATGCCCCTGACGTTTATGGCCATGGCAAAGGGCTATTGTCGGAGGTCACTCTTCACTACACCCTAAGAGGCAGGTGGAAGATTAACTGATGATGAACAATGTATTTCGTCTTTACCATGTTCCCTTACTATGCTTAAAGTTTTTATAGAAGTTATGATACTTGTTGGGACAATCATTGTATCGCATAAACTAATCAAGTCATTATATATCACTTCAGCGATATGAATAGGATCATAGGACACCTTCTGTAGTATTAGTTCTGGCTCCTTTTTTTCCTCCCTCTCACCAATTCAAGTTATTGCCACTGTTTTGTTTTCTGTAATTTTCTGCAAATAAATCGCACTTAAATTCAATAATGTCTAGATAACTTCCTTGGACTTTCACTTCTCTTATCTTATTACAAGAAATTCTCTAAGAATTCGTATCTTTTAACCAGCTTTTAGTATGTTCAATGTTGATTTCAATGCCCAGCTTTGAAATCCATTTTTAAGTCTTGACTTCTACAACTGCATAAGGTGGAACATTCCGTTTGGCCCCCTCGAACCAGGGTGTAGGTACCACTCACCTGATATATAAATAAATTTGTTCGCTGATCGCTTTATTAATGCGTGCTATCTGCCTCGTTTTGAGTATAGGCTTTTTTCCAATAATCTATGGCACACATCTGCCTTAAATTTATTTCTTACATACAATCTCAATCAAATCTTGTGCTTCAGAAACGCACAACACAATATTTCTGGAGTTTGGAAGTTTGGAGTTTTTTAACAACACACCACTAAATCTTATCTGTATCCAAACATTAATTATTTCACTACGCGAACAAATCGACATGTCTTATTGGAGAACTCTCGTAAATGACGTTAAGTGAGACATGACCGCGTTCGCACCGATCGCGCGCGCATTTTAAAACAGCGTACGAAACGATACGTATAGATATCCGCATCTACGACACTTCTTCACTGTTATCATAGTACTTGTTCTCATATACGATTTGTAAATAAAGATAAATACATAATATTTTTCAAATATAATAATATAGGTATGTGCGTAATGGAAAAACTAAAACCACAATCAATTAAAAAAAAATTGAGATTTTTAGACATGTCCTTATGTACGTAGGGACCGTCGATATTATTTACCTTTTATTTAATCAGGCAATCATTATAATGGAAGAATATTACTATGTATATGCATATGATCAGAATATCTTCTTGTCTTCAGATTCTCAGTATCTAATTATAGGGCTGATGATTTTACATCTAATCGGTAAGAGTTTAGACTCTATTCAATATGAACATCGCCAAAGTTCATACCACGTTGAATACACCGGTTCTCGTCCGATCACCGAAGTTATGCAACGACGGGCGTGGTCAGTACTTGGATGGGTGACCGCCTGGGAACACCGCGTAATGTTGGCTTTTTGCTGCTGCTTTTGC
Source organism: Selenia dentaria (assembly GCA_917880725.1). NCBI lineage: Eukaryota > Metazoa > Arthropoda > Insecta > Lepidoptera > Geometridae > Selenia > Selenia dentaria. The sequence goes on along the minus strand of OU862882.1, from coordinate 5,189,986 downwards.
TATTTTTTCTTGATATCATAAGAACTTCTGCTTATAATTTTATGACTAATTAAGAGTACGTTGATAACAATGTGTTGCAAACGATCAGTAAGAGGTTTATACTCGTAGACCAATAAGGACCAAATTTTTTTAAATATATTAAAAACTCTTTAAAAAGTGGACCATGATAATCTCTTTAAATGACATTCTACTAATATCATAAATGCGAATGTATTATGTATGGATATGGATGTTTGTTATTCTTTTACGCCTAATCAGCTGGGCTAATTTTGATGAAATTTGGTACCGAGGTAGATTACGCACTGGATTAACACACAGGATACAGCTCAATATAATCATCATCATAAATGTAGATCACGTCGACCAGAAACACCTCGATTCGGTGGAATCTGAAGTCGAACGTAAAAGCTCTATGTCCATCTCTGACCTCCCACTCCTCCCACCGGTAAAATCATCCGAGGTTGTGTCTCTGATCAAGAGCCTCAAGACCCGTAAATCCCCTGGTGCTGATGGTATCAGCAACAAGGTGATTAAACACTTCTCAGTCCCACTAGTCCATCTCTTAGTTAGCATCTTCAATGCGGCTATGAGCAACTGCTCCTTCCCAGACACTTGGAAGCATGCCATTGTCATTGGTATTCACAAACCAGGCAAACCGGCAGCCGAGCCCTCCAGCTACCGTCCCATAAGTCTCCTCAGCTCTCTGGGGAAGATTTACGAGCGGCTCATTGTGAACCGACTCTGGTCCCACGTTAGGTCCAATAACCTCCTTCCCGATGAGCAATTTGGTTTTAGAGCCAAACACTCTTGCGTCCAACAAGTGCACCGCGTAACGGAGCACATCCTAGGCGGTTTCAATAAGAAACCAAAGCCCCAGGGGACCATAGCTGTCTTCCTCGACGTAGCGAAAGCGTTCGACAAAGTCTGGCACAACGGCTTGATATTCAAGCTGTACCAACTGGGTGTGCCAGACCGTCTTGTACTCATCTTACAAGACTTTCTCAGGGATCGAACGTTTAGCTATCGCACCGAGGGAACGCTCTCCTCCCCGCATCCCATTCACGCAGGTGTCCCTCAGGGCTCTGTACTCTCACCCATTCTCTTCTCGCTGTACACCAGCGACATCCCACGATCTGAACCTAATGTTCAGATCGCTCAGTTTGCGGATGATACTGCAATCTACTCTACTGGCTGGTTCAAGGTCAGGCAGAGATGCGCCATCCAACGAGCCATCACCGTAATCGGTGCATGGTTTCGTAAATGGCGGATTGCAGTAAATCCTAGCAAAAGTGCAGCAGTGTACTTCACTGAGACCCGGCGAAATCTCATGCCGTCACCCATAGTCCTATTCGGCGAACCCATCCCTTGGGCTAAATCTGCCAAATACCTGGGCGTCACCCTTGATTGCCAACTCACTTTCGCGAAACACATCCAGATTGTTCGCAATAGGGCGGCCTTCATTATGGGTCGTCTTAATCCCCTCATAGGCAAAAACAGTAAAATGTCTCTTAGAAATAAGACGACTCTTTACAAACTTTGCATCCGCCCAATCATGACTTACGCATCTGTAGCGTTCGCCCATGCTCAGAAACACGACCTCCACAAACTTCAAGTGATTCAGAATCGCTTTATGCGCAGGGCAGTGGGCGCTCCGTGGTACTTGCGGAACGCCGAACTGCACTGCGATTTCACCCTCCCCTCTATTACGCAGTATATGAAAGACTGCTCCCGCCGCCACTTCGACAAAGCTCCCCACCACTCGAATCCCCTCGTGGTCGAAGCGGCGAACTACTCCACTGACATAACCGATCCCCACTTCCTTCCCCCCCGTCGCCGTCCAAGGCATATTCTGGGTGACCCGGACGACCCCATCGCAGCCGTTACTTCGGCAGCTTTAGCGTCGTCCCAAGGGAACCCCGGTAATGGTTGTAGACCCGACCAGGGCTGTGATCCCGATCGCATTGTAGGCTCCGGCCGAGATCTTCTTCGCAGCCCCAGTCGCAGTCGAGGTAATTCACACACACACGATTGTAGTCCCAGCCACGGTGCGGGTGGGAGTATACACCGCGGCCCCGGTCGCGATGTATCCTCCGGCCCAGCAAATGGCTGCGGACGAGGTATTACACTTTCTTATTGTAGCCCCACCCAAAGTACAGTCATGAGTGCACAACGCGACGATCCTGGTCGCGGTGTGGACCCATGTCGCGGAAATGGGAGGAGGCGAGGTACACAAGGTTATGATTTAGTGGTAAACACAGTCAAACACCGAGCTCGCCGGCGAGCTCGAGGCAAAAGTTATGTCTTGGTTAGATTCTCTCCAAATAGTCGTAGAGTTAAAATTCATAGGGCCCACTTTCAACGGTACACTTATGTACCGGGGCGATTCTCTCCTACTCCCCTCTCTCCTGGCGACGGCCCAAGCCGAGGTCCGTACCCTAGTGGTGCCCTTGAGCAAGTCGCCTACTCCTCTCCTTGCGGCGAAGCGTCTTCAACGCTCGCCTTAGGCGGTGCGCCCTCTGCGCCCGCATCTGGCTGAGTGCCATCTGCGCTCGCCAACCGTCCGGTGACGCTGTAAATGCCGGTAGAGGCAAACAGCATTAGTCCGTTCTAAAAAAAAAAAAAAAAAAATCCATCTCGTTCATCCAGAAAAAAATATTACTACTACTAAAAAAATACTATTCTTACGATCATTCCTTAAAGATGTTGTAATGATCATAGCAAATAACGTCCCTGAAATGGCTGCGACTTCATCACAAGAAAACAGCTGGTTGTATTTTGATGCCGTTAACTACAGTACATTCTTTGGAGTCCTGAGCAAGTTCCTATTTTCGTTTTATCAAAATTGGCTCATTCAAAAAGAAGTTACAAGCATTTTTATATATTTACTTTTCACCTCGGAACGAGGATTAGGTAGGTAGGTACTATAATAGTCCTATCAAATGCGCTGTACCGCTACTTATCCGGTGTAAACTATCGGATTTAACACAAATTACACTAGAGTTACTACAATTTTTATAACTGCATCACACTTAAATTACGGCGCTGTACAGCGTTTTCGTCTAAACTTTAATTACTACATACTAATGACAGTACCTAGATGTAAAATTGAATGGTTCAATGGTGGAATACAATACAATACAATAATACCTTATTGAAAACCAAGCTTATAAATGAAGGAACTAAGAATAATTTACAAAAACAGGTTGTACACTATATCGCTATAAGAAATTTCTTACAGGCAACATTGGGATGGATAGTAATTAATATAAATTAGAATTGGCGCCTGGTGGTGTAAAATAGTAACAATTTTTAGAATTTCTTCAGACTCTACATATGATAGCGTTTTTAGACAATCTTCAATTTTAATATTTAAATTATTTTTGTTTAAGAAGGTAGATGTTTAATAATTTGTTAATTTTATTAATATACGAGTATATACCTTTCTATATATAAAATGTAAAAAAGTAAAAATGTAAAAGATAAATGTAAAATCTACTAAAAAATATTACTACTACTAAAAACAAATACTATTCTTACGATCATTCCTTAAAGATGTTGTAATGATCATAGCAAATAACGTCCTTGAAATGGCTGGCTTTAAAAAAAACTGAAAGCAGGACCCAACAGACACACTCTCTTTTGTATCCATATAATTAATTTAGAAAAAACATTTTTATATGACTGAATGAACGTGGCAGATTCAAAAAATATCCTTTAAGAATTTTTGTCTGTCTGTCTGTCCACATGCGACTTCATCACAAGAAAACAGCTGGTTGTATTTTGATGCCGTTAACTACAGTACATTCTTTGGAGTCCTGAGCAAGTTGTTATTTTCGTTTTATCAAAATTGGCTCATTCAAAAAGAAGTTACAAGCATTTTTATATTTACTTTTCACCTTGGAACGAGGATTAGGTAGGTAGGTACTATAATAGTCCTATCAAATGCGCTGTACCGCTACTTGTCCGGTCTAACTATCGGATTTAACACAAATTACACTAGAGTTACTACAATTTTTATAACTGCATCACACTTAAATTACGGCGCTGTACAGCGTTTTCGTCTAAAGTTTAATAACTACATACTAATGACAGTACCTAGATGTAAAATTGAATGGTTACACTCTCGGAAGAATAACAGGGCATGGAATCCGGTCTAAAACGGAACCGAGTACTCTATAGTTTATTCATTTATATCGAATAGCATGTCTTAAGGTGTGAGTGAAACAAAACATGGCTGTTCGTTTAATTTTTTTTACGTGTCTCAAGCAAAAAATTAGCAATGTCAAATGGTTACCTTTGGGCATCTTTTAACGCTAACAAATACAAAAGTTCTATTGTTCGCGCGAGACCGCGCGACGAGACAATAGAAGGAATGCGACGTCTCGCGAGACTGCTCGGCGCATCGGCACGAATGAGTCGCAGACAAACCGTCGCTAAGTGCGCACGCCCTGTCGGCCCGCCCTTATCTGTACCGCGTCGTCGGCATATCGATCCGCCGGGAAACGCCCCTTGCGCCCGCGTCGATATACGTGTTCGCGTATCCCAGTGCTTATGAGACAAATCTTCCCGAAAGTGAACCACCAGATCCATTCTGACGGACAACAGACAATGCCTCCACTCATTAGGCCACCTCCCCTCTCCATAGCGTTCCTTGACGAAGACAAAGCCGAGTGTTTAGCTGATAGCCTTGAGGCTCAGTGTACTCTAAATGTAGATCACGTCGACCAGAAACACCTCGATTCGGTGGAATCTGAAGTCGAACGTAAAAGCTCTATGTCCATCTCTGACCTCCCACTCCTCCCACCGGTAAAATCATCCGAGGTTGTGTCTCTGATCAAGAGCCTCAAGACCCGTAAATCCCCTGGTGCTGATGGTATCAGCAACAAGGTGATTAAACACTTCTCAGTCCCACTAGTCCATCTCTTAGTTAGCATCTTCAATGCGGCTATGAGCAACTGCTCCTTCCCAGACACTTGGAAGCATGCCATTGTCTTTGGTATTCACAAACCAGGCAAACCGGCAGCCGAGCCCTCCAGCTACCGTCCCATAAGTCTCCTCAGCTCTCTGGGGAAGATTTACGAGCGGCTCATTGTGAACCGACTCTGGTCCCACGTTAGGTCCAATAACCTCCTTCCCGATGAGCAATTTGGTTTTAGAGCCAAACACTCTTGCGTCCAACAAGTGCACCGCGTAACGGAGCACATCCTAGGCGGTTTCAATAAGAAACCAAAGCCCCAAGGGACCATAGCTGTCTTCCTCGACGTAGCGAAAGCGTTCGACAAAGTCTGGCACAACGGCTTGATATTCAAGCTGTACCAACTGGGTGTGCCAGACCGTCTTGTACTCATCTTACAAGACTTTCTCAGGGGTCGAACGTTTAGCTATCGCACCGAGGGAACGCTCTCCTCCCCGCATCCCATTCACGCAGGTGTCCCTCAGGGCTCTGTACTCTCACCCATTCTCTTCTCGCTGTACACCAGCGACATCCCACGATCTGAACCTAATGTTCAGATCGCTCAGTTTGCGGATGATACTGCAATCTACTCTACTGGCTGGTTCAAGGTCAGGCAGAGATGCGCCATCCAACGAGCCATCACCGTAATCGGTGCATGGTTTCGTAAATGGCGGATTGCAGTAAATCCTAGCAAAAGTGCAGCAGTGTACTTCACTGAGACCCGGCGGAATCTCATGCCGTCACCCATAGTCCTATTCGGCGAACCCATCCCTTGGGCTAAATCTGCCAAATACCTGGGCGTCACCCTTGATCGCCAACTCACTTTCGCGAAACACATCCAGATTGTTCGCAATAGGGCGGCCTTCATTATGGGTCGTCTTAATCCCCTCATAGGCAAAAACAGTAAAATGTCTCTTAGAAATAAGACGACTCTTTACAAACTTTGCATCCGCCCAATCATGACTTACGCATCTGTAGCGTTCGCCCATGCTCAGAAACACGACCTCCACAAACTTCAAGTGATTCAGAATCGCTTTATGCGCAGGGCAGTGGGCGCTCCGTGGTACTTGCGGAACGCCGAACTGCACTGCGATTTCACCCTCCCCTCTATTACGCAGTATATGAAAGACTGCTCCCGCCGCCACTTCGACAAAGCTCCCCACCACTCGAATCCCCTCGTGGTCGAAGCGGCGAACTACTCCACTGACATAACCGATCCCCACTTCCTTCCCCCCCGTCGCCGTCCAAGGCATATTTTGGGTGACCCGGACGACCCCATCGCAGCCGTTACTTCGGCAGCTTTAGCGTCGTCCCAAGGGAACCCCGGTAATGGTTGTAGACCCGACCAGGGCTGTGATCCCGATCGCATTGTAGGCTCCGGCCGAGATCTTCTTCGCAGCCCCAGTCGCAGTCGAGGTAATTCACACACACACGATTGTAGTCCCAGCCACGGTGCAGGTGGGAGTATACACCGCGGCCCCGGTCGCGATGTATCCTCCGGCCCAGCAAATGGCTGTGGGCGAGGTATTACACATTCTTATTGTAGCCCCACCCAAAGTACAGTCATGAGTGCACAACGCGACGATCCTGGTCGCGGTGTGGACCCATGTCGCGGAAATGGGAGGAGGCGAGGTACACAAGGTTATGATTTAGTGGTAAACACAGTCAAACACCGAGCTCGCCGGCGAGCTCGAGGCAAAAGTTATGTCTTGGTTAGATTCTCTCCAAATAGTCGTAGAGTTAAAATTCATAGGGCCCACTTTCAACGGTACACTTATGTACCGGGGCGTTTCTCTCCTACTCCCCTCTCTCCTGGCGACGGCCCAAGCCGAGGTCCGTACCCTAGTGGTGCCCTTGAGCAAGTCGCCTACTCCTCTCCTTGCGGCGAAGCGTCTTCAACGCTCGCCTTAGGCGGTGCGCCCTCTGCGCCCGCATCTGGCTGAGTGCCATCTGCGCTCGCCAACCGTCCGGTGACGCTGTAAATGCCGGTAGAGGCAAACAGCATTAGTCCGTTCTAAAAAAAAAAAAAAAAAAAAAAAACCATCTCGTTACTCTGGTTTCCCTTCAACACGTATAAATCTTTCGCCTTTTACTAAAGATTTCCGTGGAGGGGAACATTCAAATGAGTCTGAAATAAGTTTTTTAATGCCCTGCTTCGGCAGGGTTTAGTAACTAAGTAAATCCAACAATTGACTTACAAGTCGCCCGGATTACCATTCCGTTCTCTACTTTAGTCTAAAATGCAAATGACGAAACAATGTCCAAATTGATAAATTATCTTCCAGGAACAGGGAACTGTTACATACAATATTTGACTTCACTGGGGACTGGGTTCGCGCCGTTCCTCCATATCATTATGTATTACCGTATAATACTATTATATATAATCAAATTATGGCATACACTAACGAAATATTATTTCCTAGAAAAATATGTTCCTTATTGGATCATCAGGCAAGAGCATTATTAAAACTGTACTTCATTAATAGCCTATTTGAGAGGCTTAAGTTTTGTTATTTATTTCAGTTAGATATAACATTATTGATTTTTTTGTATTTGTTATAATTTTAATTTAGTTTTACAGATATTTGAATAAATTTTTGGTAGACTTTTTAAAATTTTTGTTAATTTTTTCTCTATTTCTTTGTATTTTAATCATTTTTTTACAGATACTTGAGTAAAATTTGGTAGTAATTTTATGCATATTTTATTTTTATTTTTTGGTAACTTTTTACAATTTTTCGAATGTATTTTATATCATTTTAATAAATTTTTGAAGATATTTGAGTAATAATTGGTAGAATTTTACTTAATTTAGTAATTTTCGATATTTTTAAACATTTTGATTTCTTTTACAATTTCAATGATTTTTTAATATTATATTATACATATAATTGAGTAAAAATTCCAAGTAAATATTTTTTGTTGTTGCCATATTTTCGATTCTATTATTAGTATTTTTAATTGAAATTCGTTTATTTTTTGTGAAATTTTTCAGATTTTTGAGTACAAACATTTATTTATTTCATATATTCCTAAGTTTATATAAAATGTTTACCTAGTATTTTTAACATTTTTATTGAATTTTTGTTGTTTTTATTGAATCATTTTAGATTATTGAATTAAATTTCGATATCAACAGTAACTTTTTTAATTTTGTGATTTTTTGCTATATATTTTAGAGTTTTTTGTATTTTCTTTATTTTATTGAATTTTACAGATATTGTAGTAACATGTGGTAAAAATGTAACCTGTTTTAATATTTTTCTTACTTTTTAATATTTTTGGTTTCATTATACAATTTTAATGATTTTTATGTTATTTATGGATTACTTTAGATATTCTGATAAACTTCCGTTAAAAACTTCAATTTTTATATGTATTTTTAAATTTTTGTTACAATTTTTGCTATTTATTTTCGTTTTTTGTATTTGTTATCTTTTATAAAAAAATTTACAGGTATCAAATACCTGTAAAAAATGATGGAATTTTACCTAATTTAATAAAATTTATTTTTTTTGACATTTTGGTCACGCTGAACTTTTGTCTGTTCTAGAGTAACGTAAGTGCCTACGGATTACCAACAGCAAGCGCGCGACGCGTCGACACTAACATGGACCGACAGAACATTTTGGAACCGCGGCCGCTGGAGAGTTGTGCCCGTGCACATAAACAACTGGCCGGAGTCAATGTCGACCATGTGAGGAAGAAACGGAACACTGGGGTTCATATTTTAAGGCAAGAAGACTGCCTTTTTGAAGCAAAAAGCTTAGTCCCTTCCGTAGGTTCTCAACATCGCTGGCTAAATCCATCGTTAAATGCATTTGCCGTTCTCCTCTTGTATATTGAAAACCCCTACATTAGAGCTAGTAACCCACGATTCATAAAATACATATCGACAAAAGTAATGTAAACTGATATATATGACTGATAATGACATACCATTTATTTCGTATACCTATATAAACCTTTGATCGATTTTCAAAACATTTTGTTAATGGAATTATACTGAAAATTCGGATGACAAATATTCCGATATAGATCACTTTTCGCATCCACTTGCAAAATAACTTTATTGAATAAAACGTTTACTTACAAAAAGCATCCATACATACATAATACATAGCATACGGAAGACGTTGTTTGTTGGAGTTCTCGCCAACGTTCATACCACGTTGAAAACACCGGTTCTCGTCCGATCACCGAAGTTAAGCAACGTCGGGCGTGGTCAGTACTTGGATGGGTGACCGCCTGGGAACACCACGTAATGTTGGCTATTTGCTGCTCTTAAAAAATATTTTTTAAGAGCAAGGCGAATATAAAAAGAGTTTGGGTTTATTCGAAGCCATATCAGAGAGGAGCTTATATTTCATTATTTTGTCTGGTTATATATCCAATATGGATTGGCTAAATATTATACTATTTTGGTAATCGTACAAAGTACTGTGACGTCACAGCCTCGTCTCCAATCTCCGTGTACACGGTGGAAACAACCTCCTTCTTTGTCAAGACACAAATTAAATACGATACAATACCTCTTTGCTTACCATTGATAGACCTATAACGCTGCATCAATGGTGCTTATATTAACTGACGCTTAACGCCATCTGTTGATTAGCTTGCTCGATGTTTCCCCTTTGCGCGACCGATGCGCGACGACGTGTTTACTTGTACAATACCATACTGCGTAGTCTGTCATTTTGGTTCTAATGAATGTTACAAGGGGGCGCACCACTGCGAAGCCCGATTCCTGCATCGCGGTGACGAGATTCTCCGACGGTCCGAGAGCAGCTTCGCGCGCTTATTTCAAATCATACTTACCTGGCGTAGGAGACACCGTGATCAAGAAGGCGGTTCCCCCAGAGCGAGGCCTTTCCATTGCACTGCGGATGGGTTGACCTCTGCGATTATCCCTAATGTGGATAACTCGGACGCGTTATTTTTGGTAGTGGGGACTGCGTTCGCGCCGTCCCCCATAATAATAGAATAACAAAAGTTATTACTACTTTACTCTTTGTCGAATACACCATATAACCACACATTATCTAAGTTAAAGCGTAATAATATTTATGTTAGTCACCAACATAATATTATAGGTAGGAAAATAAAATAATACGTCCACTATACCGTGATAATTAAAACAAACGATTTATGAATGAAACTGACGTATATTTACGTCTCTGGGACGCATTAACAGATTAGGCAAAAGGATAATTTAATATAATAGTTTGGTTCGAATACTTCTATTATTTAATAATAAAGTTCATTTCATAGTACTCGTTTTGAGAGGCACAATCTATACAAATAAACGCGATATATCGACGGTTCCTACGTACATAAAGACATGTCAAAAACCGAGGTTTACAGGAGAGCGTAATTTCTGTTCAAACCGCTCTAGAAATCATTCCATGTACAATTATAAATCCTTTTTTCTATAATGTTTTATAAGCTTTAGGAACTTCATAATGGTATATAAACATATTTTCTTAGAAAAACAGACAGATGACTGTTTCTACGCCGATGTTAAAATAAAAGCATGTCAGACATGTCTGTGGTACCCTTTTTGTACGCAGGAAAGAAGAAAACAGTGTCTAATATAGAATTTAATTAAAATGATTTATGAAAACGTAATTTTGAGTCATTGTTCTCAAAAGGATATGTTATAAACATTCTAAGATCCATGGATATAAAAAATACATAAATGAAGACATATCGCTTTATACGCGGTATCTTACTTCTTACGCGGTACTTTCATTCGGGGTAGGATTATATTTCTTGGAATGTAAATAAAGCCATGTCTTTAAATAAAGATATCAGGATTATATTTTATTAAATAAAGAAAGTTTCTAATTAAAAAGTATTTATTGTAACAAACTTCTTAGCATCTAAACAATAAGTACTTGGGTAGGAACTAAATATTAAAAATCTCAGTTGTTTAAGATGAATAATTCACAATTTTTGTTTAAGCTTGTGCCTCAGCTTATTTTTCTAATAATAAAAAAATATATGTCTTATTACCCTTGGTCCTCGCATCACGCGTGAACGGATGGAACAAATTAATAACAATGATATATATAAATGATGGAACAAGTTAATTATTGTCAGGAGAAGATTCTTAAGAAAGAAAAATCAAGAAAAGTTGGGAGGTTATGGCGAGGCCAAAAGCCGAGCCTACTACGCGAACGAAGTTGCGGGCATTCGCTAGTATTTAATAATCATTAAAGGATCATTTAAGTATGTGCCTCATCTATCTACCAAATTGGTGAAATTTAATTATCATAGCTTTATTCAGACTGATTTTTATGAATATTACAGTTTTCTTAATAGTTAAATAACAAAATACATTTCACAGAAAAATAGTATATACCTATAGATAAATTTAACAATCTTCAAAAAGCAGGACCTTCGCGCTCCTCAAAAGTTCCCCAGGGGTTGATGCCCATGGCGTTTATGGCCATGGCAAAGGGCTACTCGTATTGTCGGAGGTCACTCTTCACTACACCCTAAGAGGCAGGTGGAAGATTAACTGATGATGAACAATGTTCTTCGTCTTTACCCTGTTCCCTTACTATGCTTAGTTTTTATAGAAGTTATGATACTTATTGGGAAAATCATTGTATCGCATAAACTAATCAAGTCATTATATATCACTTCAGCGATATGAATAGGATCATAGGATACCTTCTATAGTATTAGTTCTGGCTCCTTTTTTTCCTCCCCCTCATCAATTCAAGTTATTGGCACTGTTTTGTTTTCTGTAATTTTCTGCAAATAAATCGTACTTAAATTCAATAATGTCTGGATAACTTCCATTGTGATAACTGCTTCTGAACCAGGGTGTAGGTACCACTCATCTGATATGTAAATAAGTTTGTTCGCTGGTTGCTTTATTAATGCGTGCTATCTGCCTCGTTTTGAGTATGGGCTTTTTTCCAATAATCGATGGCACACATCTGCCTTAAATTTATTTCTTACATACAATCTCCATCAAATCTTGTGCTTCAGAAACGCACAAAACAATATTTCTGGAGTTTGCAATACTATGAATACTTATAACTTGAAAATACACCACTAAATCTTATCTGTATCCAAACAGTAATTATTTCACTACGCGAACAAATCGCATGTCTTATTGGAGAACTCTCGTAAATGACGTTAAGTGAGACATGACCGCGTTCGCACCGACCGCGCGCGCATTTTAAAACAGCGTACGAAACGATACGTATAGATATCCGCATCTACGACACTTCTTCACTGTTATTATGGTACTTGTTCTCATATACGATTTGTAAATAAAGATAAATACATAATATTTTTCAAAAATAATAATATAGGTATGTGCGTAATGGTAAAACTAAAACCACAACCAAATAAAAAAAAAATAGATTTTAGACATGTCTTTATGTACGTAGGGACCGTCGATATAATTTACCTTTTATTTAATCATTATAATGGAAGAATATTACTTTGTATATGCATATGGTCAGAATATCTTCTTGTCTTCAGATTCTCAGTATCTAGTTATAGGGCTGATGATTTTACATCTAATCGTTAAGAGTTTAGACTCTATTCAATATGAACATCGCCAAAGTTCATACCACGTTGAATACACTGGTTCTCGTCCGATCACCGAAGTTATGCAACGACGGGCGTGGTCAGTACTTGGATGGGTGACCGCCTGGGAACACCGCGTAATGTTGGTTTTTTCCTGCTGCTTTTGCTATTTTTTCTTGATATCATTAGAACTTCTGCTTATAATTTTATGACTAACTAAGAGTACGTTGATAACAATGTGTTGCAAACGATCAGTAAGAGGTTTATACTCGTAGACCAATACGGACCAAATTTTTTTAAATATATTAAAAAGTCTTTAAAAAGTGGACCATAATAATCTGTTTAAATAACATTCTACTAATATCATAAATGCGAATGTATTATGTATGGATATGGATGTTTGTTATTCTTTTACGCCTAATCGGCTGGGCTAATTTTGATGAAATTTGGTACCGAGGTAGATTACGCACTGGATTAACACACAGGATACAGCTCAATATAATTATCATCATACATCATCACGCGAGTGAAACCACGGGGCGCAATTCATAAAATCGGCAGTTAGTCATTAAAATCGGTCATTTTATATACACATAGAAATTACTCTTAAATCTTACGTGATAAAAGTTGAACAAATACACCAATGAAAGAGGCTACGTACTACACGGTGCGGTGCTATGTTAGTTCAAGAGTAAAACTCTAGATGGCGCCTGTATTCGAAACTTCAATCAAGATTCGCGGTGACAAGATTCTCCGGTGTTCGACTAAATTGTTTCGTTTTGTTAACTTACGGTACTCTGGTTTCCCTTCAACACTTAATGCTGATATGAAATGATAATGCTAAATATTTTGTTTCGTTTTACCGTTATGTATGTAATTGACTTTCCAATGTTAATCAATGTAACGAAATGGTTAAATAAATATCTGAATCTGAATCTGAATCTTAGTAAATCCGTACTACTATATACTCGTACTGTCTTCGCCACGCGTACTTTCATGATTTTTCACAATTATTGTGATTTGCATTTTGCGACTATTATAGTCGAGACTGAATAAGCAACCGGTAAGCCTATAGCGTAGACGAATAAGCAATATCAGTCCATGACGTACCCACACTGCACCGCACAGTCTCAAAGAAAGAGTTTTGACTAAGCATGCTCCACCACGCGGGTTCACGTGGCTAGCTCTAATGTAGGCGTTTTCAATATACAAGAGGAGAACGGCAAATGCATTAAACGATGGATTTAGCCAGCGATGTTGAGAACCTACGGAAGGGAACTAAGCTTTTTGCTTCAAAAAGGCAGTCTTCTTATCTTAAAATATGAACCTCAATGTTCCTCACATGGTAGACATTGGCTCCGGCCAGTTGTTTACGTGCAAGGTTCAACTCACCAGCGGCCGCGGTTCCATAAATGTTCTGTCGGTCCATGTTGGTGTCGAGGTGTCGCGCGCTTGCTGTTGGTAATCCGTAGGCGTCTCTAGCAACAGTCAAAAGCTCAGCGTGACCAAAATGTTAAAAATATTTGAAATATTATCAAATAAGGTAAAATTCGACCAAATTTTACTCAAATACCTGTATAAGTTAATTAAAATGATAACAAAAAAAACGAAAATAAATAGCAAAAATTGTGACAAAAATTAAAAAAATACATCATAAAAATGAAGTTTTTAAAGAAATGTTATTAATATATCTTAAAGTAATCCATACAATCAAGGAAACTTTTATATACTTAAATAATAAAAGTACTAAAAAATAAAATGAAAATTTGGTATCATTAAAAAAATATTTCTAATTTTTGTTTTACATTTAATATTTTTACCAAATTTTACTAAAATATTTGTAAAATTCAATCAAATAAAGAAAATGCTATAAAAATTGAAAATATATACTCGTAGCAAAGACTAAATTCTAAGGTTAAGTTATTACTATTAATTATTATTATTAAGTTACTAAGGTTTTTTATCAAATTTAATTCAATTATCTAAAAATATTCAATAAAAACAACTAAAATTCAATAAAATATAAATAATACTAAATATTTTATATACACTTCGGCAAATATGAAAATATATAAATAATTGTTTGCGCTCAAAAATCTGAAAAGGGCCATAAATAAAATAAAAAAAACAAATTTCAATTAAAAATACTAATAATTGAATCGAAAATATGGAAACAACATAAAATATTAATTCGATATTTCACTTAAACATACAATATATATTAAAAAATCATTAAAATTGTTATATGAAACCAAAATATATCAAAGTAAGGAAAATTATTTTAAATTAGGTTAAATATTACTAAATACTACATAAATATCTTCAAAATTAATTAAAATTATAAAAATACATTCGAAATTTCATCTTTATTGTATTATAATAATAAAATTGTAAAAACAAACCACAAAAGTAAATACAATTGAAACATTATTAAATAAGGGTAATTTTACTCAAATATCTGTGATTTAAATATTTTTATAAAAAAATAATTAAAGTCTACCAAAAAATATTTAATATTTGTTAAAATTAATTAAAATGATAACAAATAAAAAAAAGTAAATAAATAGCTAAAATTAAACCTCTCAAAATGAAGTACAGTTTTAATAATGCTCTTTCCCGATGGTCCGATAAGGATCGTATTTTTCTAGAATATATGATGTTAGTGTATGGAATATTTTAACAGAGTATTATACAGTAATACGAGTACCATAATGATATGGGGGAATGGTGCAAACGCAGTCCCACTACCAATAATAACGCGTCCGAAACAAGCCATGAAGTCAAATATTGTATGTAACAGTTCCTGTTCCTGGATGATAATTACCAATTTAGCCATTGTTTCGTCATTTCCGTTCTCGACCGACGAGACGAGTATGAGACTTATTGAGACTTGAGTGGAGATTGGAGAACGGAATGGAAATCCGGGCGACTTGCCAGTCAATTGTTAGATATACTATACCTAGTTACTAAAGTAAAGCCCTGCCGAAGCAAGGCATCAAAAAACTTATTTTAGACTCATTTGAGTGTTCCTCTCCACGGAAATCTTTAGTAAAAGGCGAAAGATTTATACGTGTTGAAGGAAAACATTCAGCAACAATTTACTGTTTTATTACTGTACTGTACTCTATGTCAAATCTACCATACACTAACATAATATTTGTCCCATAACGGATTAGGCAAAAGGATAATTTAATATAATAATTTTGTTCGAATGCTTTTATTATTTATATAATAATAAATTTCATTTTGTAGTACTCATTTTGAGAGAGCACAACCCGTACAACTAAACGCGATCTATTTCACCTCTTATGTATACATGTTATTATGGAAGAATATTACTATGTATACGATTGTTTGCAGTTAATAGCAAAAGCCAAGCCAATACGTTAGAAAGGTATTGGCTCAAGCTACGTGGGTGGACTAAAAGTTTCCAGAATCAATAATAAAAAATACTATTAATGGTCAAAAATGAATTTATTGTTTCTCAAATTATATTTTATTAAGGAAATAGTTTTAAATTATTTGTGCCACTCCTCCGTGGTGACGTCCGTCACGTGTTTTTCGTACTCTTCGACAGCCTCTTCTGGTGATGGAAACCGTTGATCGCGTAATTAGTTCTTGATTTTTGGGAACAGAAAAAAGTCACACGGTGCTAGGTCAGGACTGTATGCTGGATGACTCAAGAGTTGCACGTTTTTCGCTTTCAAAAACTCATTTGTCTGTCTGGCCGCTTGGGAACTTGCATTGTCGTGGTGCAAGATGATACGGCGTTTACCGTTATTTTCACGGTGTTTGCCAATAATTTCCGGTAAACAGATGGTCATGTACCAGTCACTATTCACGGTACGACGATTTTCTAAAGCAACAGTAGCCACGTGTCCAGTTTTAAAAAGACGCAATCATCCGCGTCGAGCACTTTTCACGCGCGCCACTTTGGTTGGTTTCTGCTTATCTCTATAGACCCATACGCTCGACTGCTGCTTCGTTTTGGAATCATAGCTGTAAATCCATGTTTCGTCACCTGTTACTATGTCCCACGCCAAATTTGAAGCACCTTCATTGTATCTGGCAAGTATAGCATGGTACCAAGTGATGCGGTCCGTTTTTTGAGTATCGGTCAAATTGTGTGGGATCCATCGAGACCACAGCTTTCTCACACCCAAATGTTTGTGTAGGATTGACTGTATTTGACTCATGCCTATGTCCAAAGATGTCCGGATCTCATGGTAGGTCACATGCCTGTCTGTTTCAATGTTATGGCGCACAGCATCGATATTCATGTTATTCACAGCGGTGCACGGGCAACGTTCACAAATTTCATCATGGAGATTGACACAAACCAGCTATAAAAAATGGTCGTCTTGCATGTTGCTTGTTCGCCAAAAGCACATTGAAGCCGAACGAGGCTCTGCTGTCAAATTACACTTAAAATCGTAAAAAGACTCAAATATATGGCACGCGTTGATGTCTTTTCTTTTACATATTGAGATATATTTTATGTTAATAAGTAGGTATGGTATATTACAAACACATACCTACTTATTATACAGTTTACTTATATTTGTTACAAACTTGAATCTCATCTCATTTATTAATAATCACAATAACTGCAACTAACACGTTGTTGTATCATGGAGGAGAGCTATATATTGTAAGTACAGCGAATCCTACCACAATGTCTAGCGCTAAAAATGTAACAAATTACTATGTTTGTATGTAAATGTGTTGTACCTATCTGAGCACATTACTATAGAACGAAAAAATAAGATAATTATTACGATAAAACAAATTATTATATGTTGTTAAAATTAATTCATTGGTAAAATTTATTCAAATAAAGAAAATACTTTACTGTTATAAATTTACAATAGTACCTATGTAATGTAAAAAGTTTTCATAACTGTACAAGCAGCGCCATCTGTGCAAATGATAGGGAACTCAGTGAAATAGCCTGCAAATAAATAAGATGCTAACAGCCCGAGCAGTATTTGAGAATTTGCTTTCCGCGATATTTATAGTTCACGCCATGACATGATGAGGTGGAGGACGAAAAAAATGAGGAACTAAATATTATATTGGGCAATTGAGATTAAGTTATTCCGTGATTCAATAACTTAGTTTTTTGTTTTTATGGTGACGAGTACGGCAAGTCGCGCACCTGATGGTAAGCACTACGCTTGCACATAACAGTTGCAGTGCAACTCAGAACATGCATCATCTCAGAGCATTGCGCTGTGCTCGTCACCAAAAGACATTTCCGCTTGGGTTTTGAGTAATATTCGCCCAGTAGGTAATCTCACTTCTTGCAGTGCCCTTCACAACTGAACACAGTAAAAATACTTGTACACTATTGCTTCGTGGCAGAATTTCTTGTGTTACGGTGGTACCGACCAAGACGGTATATTGTAGAAGAGGCCTAACTACCTAGTAAGTCGGGTTTCCTTGCCGCTTAGAATCGCATCCCTACGGTAGAGGGAATATTTTGTTAATTCCGTCCAATCACGGATAATAATGTAATAGTGTGTAGATATGTTCATCTTTACTATGTAGTAACTGAAAGGAAGAGTGTACAATTGGGAGTGAAGATAGCTGTCTAAATCCTAGTTCCACCCATGATTCCATTCCACGTGGACCATAAATAATTATTTATTTATTTATTTATTAATACGCCAACAGCACAGATACAATACAACGTTATAATATTAACGTTATAATTTATCTTTGTCGTGAGCGAGGTCCCCGGTAGAAACTAAACATATATTAAAATAAAATAGAAATCATATACTTACCTACTTACTACCTACAGTTTATAGTAAGCGGTCATTTATTTTCTTCTAAAAGATATATACACTATACAGCCAGGAATTACTATATAAAAAATGTGTACTTTTTTTTTTTTTTTTCCTTTCCCTGTTGTTCAGGGAGTATGGCTTTGCGCGTCTTGCGCATCTGCCATTAACAAGTGTATTTCTAGCGGTAGAGTTTCTCTTCAACGTCTTTTTTAGGTCTTAATACGAGGCGTTTTTAACTTATATCTTTTAAATTTTATAAAAGAGGGGAAACGTTTAACAAATGTGTACTTATTTTGGAATATATGTAGAACAAAATTGACAAATAAAGAAGGCTGCGTACTACATAGTTTTGCGTTACTACATTTGCAAATTTAGTTCAAGAGTAAAACTCTAGATGGCGCTTGTATTCAAAACTTCAATCCTGAATCACGGTGACAAGATTCTCCGTTGTTCGACTATGTTACAGCGATGTTATACGTACCATAATTATGGTACACGTACCATGATCCAGATGTCTGTACCATGTACCATGGAACATTCATTATGGTACGCAAATGTACCATAATTTCTCATTTATCATCGATACATAGAGACAGAAATAAATACAACAATTTTGAATACCTTTTGCAGGATCATTGTTTTTTACATCATTCCCGCATTCCAAATCACAATAAAAATTTTCATTTTAAGTATTAAATTCAACCCAAAATACTACTTTTGTGTCAATATTGGTAGTAGGCAGTCAGGCATATTTAATTTTTAATATGCCTGAAAAATCAAAGTGAGTACCGTAGACTGCTACTCACTCACTTATTTAAAGTTAGTTTACAAGTCCTGCCATTGTAGCAAATTGAATTATAAACAAGTTTGCTGGTATCAATTTTCCATGTAAAATTGAAAATAAACATGATTATGCAATGATAAGATATTACCTCCACCTCTTTTCGGGTATAAATAGAAAAATATCGGTCCGAAGAAAAAAATATAAGAACCAAATTAATAGAAAACTTAATTGCTAACAACTTTGTTTTCTTACAACTAAGTTTCATGTTAGAAAAAAAATAAAGGTATCAAAATTGTAGGCAATCCAATTTTAAACAACTGTTGTGAAATCGTATTGACCTTATATTGTTTAACCATGTTCAATTTACAGTGTACTTCAGTACACGATAAATTCAATAAACAAAATTTGACCCTTTAAATAAAGATGGCGGATCGATTACCACGCACAATAAAATTCAGACTGCCAGTGACCTTTCCCATATAATTCCGAAGAAAAATTTATATTTATAATTTTTCCCAGGTCAAATCCTAATCGGACTGGGCTATGGTTGATAACACAGAATTAAGTTAAATGATGTGAAATAAAGTCCTGGTATACCACATACAGTGGTTGTTGTCCTAGACCAATATAGACCCTCAGAAAACCGTACCATAATTTTATCTAAAGTACCATAATTTTGAAGAGCCGATGTCATAATTCCTGAGTTGGCATCTAACATCCCTGCTATGTTATATCGTTTCGATACATTTCGTTACTATGGTTTCCCTTCAACACGTATAAATCTTTCGCCTTTTACTAAAGATTTCCGTGGAGGGGAACACTCAAATGAGTCTAAAATAAGTTTTTTAATGCCCTGCTTCGGCAGGGTTTAGTAACTTAGTAAATCCAACAATTGACTTACAAGTCGCCCGGATTACCATTCCGTTCTCTACTTTAGTCTAAAATGCAAATGACGAAACAATGTCCAAATTGATAAATTATCTTCCAGGAACAGGGAACTGTTACATACAATATTTGACTTCACTGGGGACTGGGTGCGCGCCGTTCCCCCATATCATTATGTATTACCGTATAATACTCTGTCAAATTATGGCATACACTGACGAAATATTATTTCCTTGAAAAATATGTTCCTTATTGGATCATCAGGCAAGAGCATTATTAAAACTGTACTTCATTAATAGCCTATTTGAGAGGCTCAAGTTTTGTTATTTATTTCAGTTAGATATAACATCATTGATTTTTTTTGTATTGGTTATAATTTTAATACAGTTTTACAGATATTTGAATAAATTTTTAGTAGCCTTTTTTAAATTTTTGTTAATTTTCTCTCTATTTCTTTGTATTTTGATCATTTTTTTACAGATACTTGAGTAAAATTTGGTAGTAATTTTATGCATCATTTTTTTTACTTTTTTGGGTATTTTTTACAATTTTTCGAATGTATTTTATATCATTTTAATAAATTTTTGAAGATATTTGAGTAATATTTGGTAGAATTTTACGTAATTTAGTAATTTTCGATATTTTTAAACATTTTGGTTTCTTTTACAATTTCAATGATTTTTTAATATTATATTGTACATATAATTGAGTAAAAATTCCAAGTAAATATTTTTTGTTGATGCCATATTTTCGATTTTATTATTAGTATTTTTAATTGAAATTCGTTTATTTTTAATTATTTATTACGTATTTTATTACGTTAATTTTTCAGATATTTGAGTACAAACATTTATTTATTTCATATATTCCTAAGTTTACATAAAATGTTTACCTAGTATTTTTAACATTTTTATTGAATTTTCGTTGTTGATCATTATTTCAAAATTTGGAATGAAAGATAATATATACAAAAAACGAAAATTGTAACAAAAATTTTAAAAATACATATAAAAATTGAAGTTTTTAACGGAAGTTTATCAGAATATCTAGAGTAATCCATAAATAACATAAAAATCATTAAAATTGTATAATGAAACCAAAAATATTAAAAAGTAAGAAAAATATTAAAACAGGTTACATTTTTACCACATGTTACTACAATATCTGTAAAATTCAATAAAATAAAGAAAATACAAAAAACTTGAAAACATATAGCAAAAAATCACAAAATTAAAAAAGTTACTGTTTATATCGAAGTTTAATTCAATAATCTAAAATTATTCATTAAAAAAAATACCTGTAAAAAATGATGGAATTTTACCTTATTTAAGAAAATTTATTTTTTTTGACATTTTGGTCACGCCGAACTTTTGTCTGTTCTTGAGTAACGTAAGCGCCTACGGATTACCAACAGCAAGCGCGCGACACGTCGACACTAACATGGACCGACAGAACATTTTGGAACCGCGGCCGCTGGGGAGTTGTGCCCGTGCACATAAACAACTGGCCGGAGTCAATGTCGACCATGTGAGGAAGAAACGGAACACTGAGGTTCATATTTTAAGGCAAGAAGACTGCCTTTTTGAAGCAAAAAGCTTAGCCCCTTCCGTAGGTTCTCAACATCGCTGGCTAAATCCATCGTTAAATACATTTGCCGTTCTCCTCTTGTATATTGAAAACCCCTACATTAGAGCTAGTAACCCACGATTCATAAAATACATATCGACAAAAGTAATGTAAACTGATATATATGACTGATAATGACATACCATTTATTTCGTATACCTATTTAAACCTATGATCGATATTCAAAACATTTTGTTAATGGAATTATACCGAAAATTCGGATGACAAATATTCCGATATAGATCGCTTTTAGGTTCTCGTCCGATCACCGAAGTTAAGCAACGTCGAGCGTGGTCAGTACTTGGATGGGTGACCGCCTGGGAACACCACGTAATGTTGGCTTTTTGCTGCTCTTAAAAAATATTTTTTAAGAGCAAGGCGAATATAAAAAGAGTTTGGGTTTATTCGAAGCCATATCAGAGAGGAGCTTATATTTCATTATTTTGTCTGGTTATATATCCAATATGGATTGGCTAAATATTATACTATTTTGGTAATCGTATAAAGTACTGTGACGTCACAGCCTCGTCTCCAATCTCCGTGTACACGGTGGAAACAACCTCCTTCTTTGTCAAGACACAAATTAAATACGATAAAATACCTCTTTGCTTACCATTGATAGACCTATAACGCTGCATCAATGGTGCTTATATTAACTGACGCTTAACGCCATCTGTTGATTAGCTTGCTCGATGTTTCCCCTTTGCGCGACCGATGCGCGACGACGTGTTTACTTGTACAATACCATACTGCGTAGTCTGTCATTTTGGTTCTAATGAATGTTACAAGGGGGCGCACCACTGCGAAGCCCGATTCCTGCATCGCGGTGACGAGATTCTCCGACGGTCCGAGAGCAGCTTCGCGCGCTTATTTCAAATCATACTTACCTGGCGTAGGGGACACCGTGATCAAGAAGGCGGTTCCCCCAGAGCGAGGCCTTTCCATTGCACTGCGGATGGGTTGACCTCTGCGATTATCCCTAATGTGGATAACTCGGACGCGTTATTTTTGGTAGTGGGGACTGCGTTCGCGCCGTCCCCCATAATAATAGAATAACAAAAGTTATTACTACTTTACTCTTTGTCGAATACACCATATAACCACACATTATCTAAGTTAAAGCGTAATAATATTTATGTTAGTCACCAACATAATATTATAGGTAGGAAAATAAAATAATACGTCCACTATACCGTGATAATTAAAACAAACGATTTATGAATGAAACTGACGTATATTTACGTCTCTGGGACGCATTAACAGATTAGGCAAAAGGATAATTTAATATAATAGTTTGGTTCGAATACTTCTATTATATCATAATAAATTTCATTTTATAGTACTCGTTTTGAGAGGCACAATCTATACAAATAAACGCGATATATCGACGGTCCCTACGTACATAAAGACATGTCAAAAACCGAGGTTTCATTCTATGTACAATTATAAATCCTTTTTTTCTACAATGTTTTATAAGCTTTAGGAACTTCATAATGGTATATAAACATATTTTCTTAGAAAAACAGACAGATGACTGTTTCTACGCCGATGTTAAAATAAAAGCATGTCAGACATGTCTGTGGTACCCTTTTTGTACGCAGGAAAGAAGAAAACAGTGTCTAATATAGAATTTAATTAAAATGATTTATGAAAACGTAATTTTGAGTCATTGTTCTCAAAAGGATATGTTATAAACATTCTAAGATCCATGGATATAAAAAATACATAAATGAAGACACATCGCTTTATACGCGGTATCTTACTTCTTACGCGGTACTTTCATTCGGGGTAGGATTATATTTCTTGGAATGTAAATAAAGCCATGTCTTTAAATAAAGATATCAGGATTATATTTTATTAAATAAAGAAAGTTTCTAATTAAAAAGTATTTATTGTAACAAACTTCTTAGCATCTAAACAATAAGTACTTGGGTAGGAACTAAATATTAAAAATCTCAGTTGTTTAAGATGAATAATTCACAATTTTTGTTTAAGCTTGTGCCTCAGCTTATTTTTCTAATAATAAAAAAATATATGTCTTATTACCCTTGGTCCTCGCATCACGCGTGAACGGATGGAACAAATTAATAACAATGATATATATAAATGATGGAACAAGTTAATTATTGTCAGGAGAAGATTCTTAAGAAAAAAAAATCAAGAAAAGTTGGGAGGTTATGGCGAGGCCAAAAGCCGAGCCTACTACGCGAACGAAGTTGCGGGCATTCGCTAGTATTTAATAATCATTAAAGGATCATTTAAGTATGTGCCTCATCTATCTACCAAATTGGTGAAATTTAATTATCATAGCTTTATTCAGACTGATTTTTATGAATATTACAGTTTTCTTAATAGTTAAATAACAAAATACATTTCACAGAAAAATAGTATATACCTATAGATAAATTTAACAATCTTCAAAAAGCAGGACCTTCGCGCTCCTCAAAAGTTCCCCAGGGGTTAGATGAGATGTTAGATGAACACAGAATACTTTCATCATAATCATCATCATACATCACCACGCGAGTGAAACCACGGGGCGCAACTCATAAAATCGGCAGTTAGTCATTAAAATCGGTCATTTTATATACACATAGAAATTACTCTTAAATCTTACTTGATATAAGCTGAACAAATACACCAATGAAAGAGGCTACGTACTACACGGTGCGGTGCTATGTTAGTTCAAGAGTAAAACTCTAGATGGCGCCTGTGTTCGAAATTTCAATCCTGAGTCGCGGTGACAAGATTCTCCGGTGTTCGAATAAATTGTTTCGTTTTGGTATCTTACGGTACTCTGGTTTCCCTTCAACACGTATAAATCTTTCGCCTTTTACTAAAGATTTCCGTGGAGGGGAACACTCAAATGAGTCTAAAGTCAGTTTTTGTTGCCCTGCTTCGGCAGGGCTTTACTTTAGTAACTAGGTATAGTAAATCCAATAATTGACTGGCAAGTCGCCCGGATTTTCATTCCGCTCTCCAATCTCCACTCAAGTCTAGAATAGTCGTCTCGTCGGTCGAGAACGGAAATGACGAAACAATGGCTAAATTGGTAATTATCTTCCAGGAATAGGAACTGTTACATACAATATTTGACTTCATGGCTTGTTTCGGACGCGTTATTATTGGTAGTGGGACTGCGTTTGCACCATTCCCCCATATCATTATGGTACTCGTATTACTGTATAATACTCTGTTAAAATATTCCATACACTAACATCATATATTCTAGAAAAATATGTTCCTTATCGGACCATCGGGAAAGAGCATTATTAAAGCTGTACAACATTTTATAGTACTCATTTTGAGAGGCTCAATTTTAGCTATTTATTTTACGTTTTTCTTTGTATTTGTTATCATTTTAATTAATTTTAACGAATGTTAAATAATTTTTGGTAGACTTTAATTAATTTTTGTTAAAAAAATTAATTTTTTTGTGATTTTTATCATTTTAATAAAAAAAATTACAGATATTTGAGTAAAATTACCCCTTTTTAATAATGTTTAATTTTATTTACTTTTGTGGTTTCTTTTTACAATTTTAATGAATTTTTATTATTATAATACCTATAAAGATGAAATATCGAATGTATTTTTATAACTTTAATTGATTTTAAGGATATTTATGTAGTATTTAGTAGAATTTAACCTAATTTAAAATAATTTTCCATACTTTGATATATTTCGGTTTCATAAAACAATTTTAGTGATTTTTTAATATATATTGTATGTTAAAGTGAAATTTCGAAGTAAATATTTTTTGTTGTTTCCATATTTTCGATTCAATTATTAGTATTTTTAATTGAAATTCGTTTTTTTTCTATTTATGTCCCTTTTCAGATTTTTGAGTACAAACATTTATTTATATATTTTCATATTTGTCTAAGTTTATATGAAATATTTAGTATTATTTACATTTTATTGAATTTTAGTTGTTTTTATTGAATATTGAATTAAATTTGATAAAAAACAGTATTTACTTAGTTTTTGCTACGAGTATGTATTTTCAATTTTTATTGCATTTTCTTTATTTGATTGAATTTTACGGATATTTCAGTAAAATTAGGTAAAAAAACGTAACCTTTTGTAATATTTTTCTAAATTTGTAATATATTTTTTTAAACTATTTTAATAAATTTTTATATTAAATGTAAAACAAAAATTAGAAACAATTTTTTAATGATTCCAAATTTTCGTTTTATTTTTTAGTATTTTTTTATTTACTTTTATAAAAAAAAACCTTGATTTCATGGATTACTTTAAGATATTTTAATAACATTTCTTTAAAAATTTCAAGTTTTTTTGATGTATTTTTTTAATTCTCGAAACTACGCGTGGCGAAGACAGTACGAGTATATTGTAGTACGGATTTACTAAAGTGGTCCATTCACCGCACAGCAAAAAGTATTCGGATGACAAATATTCCGATATATAGATCGCTTTTCGCATCCACTTGCAAAATAACTTTATTGAATAAAACGTTTAAAATCAGCTTTTCATGTTTGGGTATTACTATAATCATGAGTATTTATCTGTGGTATGGCTCACTACTTAAAAGTAACAGTCTGTTAAGACGCCTGCGCCGCTATTCTCTTAGCTACTGAGCACAAAGACCTTATACTTGCCAGTGTAAGGTCTTTGACTGAGCAATTGCCACACTACTGCAACGCTTCTGCGATTGTACTGCTTCTAATGTCAAATTCGGTATTCTGTTATATGTTGCTCTCAATTGCGTAGCTATTGTATGGCCCATAGATTAATCAGACTATATCTACGGCCGTGCTACGGCTTGCGAATGTTGCCACTCAAATAAGATTGAAAACTTGTAACAATTAAACATCATTCTAAACATCAATATAGTGGTTTTAAAGCAAAAATACATTAAATAATTATTTTGCAATCAAAAAACTGTCAAAATATCACTGAAACTGAGTTATTATTACTTCTTTGTTTACTTTATACAAATACAAATAATTTATTAATAACACCAAAAGTTACATGTCAATAATTGCACTTAGCAGACATTCAATTAATATTTTAATAAAAACTGTAAATAATAATATATAATAACATTATACATTAAAATTAACATTTTAAAAATATGAATTATAATAAATAAAAAAATATAATTAAAATTAATTAAAAATAATAATAATCAAAATTAATAAAAAATTTAAAATTTAAATTAATACAAAATTAATAATTAAAATTAATAAAAAATTAGTAATCTATTAATAGAAAATAATCTTCAATGTCGTAGAACATTTTTTCTAACAGCCAAGCCCTAAGCTTACTTTTAAAGCACGCAGTGGACGCTGCATCTCGAATGGATGCGGGAATGTGGTTGTACACCGCGGGCCCGAGAATATAAACTGACCGCCTTGACTTGACGAGCCGGTGCGACGGCGTCACCAGTTGGTCTTTTTTTATATTGCTCCGCAAGGCAATCGTTCTGTTAACACCCCTGCGTTCGTATGTATCGAGGTGGGTGTGTGTGAATATGGCTACCTGATACAAGAAAGTGATATAATTGAACTCACGTGTTTGTTTGCCATTCGTCAAGTTAAATAGTTATGTAATACATAATGTTGCATCAAGTGACATAATTATTCAAGTCATCATCATCATCATCATCTCAGCCATAGGACGTCCACTGCTGAACATAGGTCTCCCTCAGAAATTTCCAAAAGGACCGGTTGGAAGCTGCCTGCATCCAACGTCGTCCTGCTACCTTTGTCAGGTCTTCAGTCCACCTTGTCAGTGGACGACCTACGCTGCGCTTGCCTGTCCGTGGTCTTACTTCAGAACCTTCCGGCCCCATCGGCCATCTGTTCTGCGTGCTATGTGGCCTGCCCGCTGCCACTTTAACTGGCTAATCTTCTGACCTATGTCGGTGACTTTAGTTCGTCTACGGATCTCCTCATTTGATTGATTGATTTGATTCGATCACGTAGAGAAACCCCGAGCATAGTCCTCTCCATAGCTCGTTGTTCAAGTTGTCAGAGTCAAGTCCCAGTTACACAAATAAGTCCTTCGTCAAGTCACTGTCCTCTTTAAGTTACGTTCTAGTAACGAAGTGGTTCCATTACCAAGACTTTGTCCCGCCATCTTTCTAATACTTTTATGAATCATCGAATACAGACGAAATAATCCACATCGTCTTTGGCTCAAAAAAAAAGTCAACAACTACCGATGTCTCAGAGTAAGTATATATATATATATATATATATATATATATATATATAGAGTTGTCACGGTAGTAATAATATACTTAGCAAGATGTGCCAAACATTTATAAGAGATTTTTGTAATTCTAGTGAAATCTGAGTTTACAATGAAAAACGGTCTTGTATTGTTATCGAATACAAGATTTGTTAAAAACGAAAACATAACCTTTTATCCACAATATTGACCTTGTTAATAAATATAGATAAATATAGATAAATATAGATTATATCCTCAGACAAAATAAAAAAAGTCAAGACAGAATGTTGTAAACAGAGAAGTGAGGCCGGGTAAAACTACGCCTCGGCGTGTCCATACATATTTACATACAAAACCTACAACGAAACTACGCCTTGGCTCGTCAGTCGAAGTATCGCGGCGCGTGGAAGCAACACGTAAAGTTTTAATTATCATTTAATTTAATTTTATTAATTATTGATACATTTTGAACAACTTACATTTAATTTGAATTACCATGACAGTACCGAGTCACGCACATGTAGTTTAGAAAACCCACCTCACTTCTCTGTTCACAACATTCTGTCTTGACTTTTTTATTTTGTCTGAGATTATATCAAGACTTGCATGACTGCAACAACATAATGAAAATACAAAATAATACGTAAATTAGCCCAAGAAAATAATCAAATTTTGTAGCATTAACCACCCAAATTATGTAGGTAAGTAAAATAAATCCAGGTCCCGTTTCTAGGCATCATGAATACTTCGGAAATAGGGTTGTTGACCTTTTTATTGTACGTTTAATTAATCAGGACACCGAAATACACACTTGGCATATTTATAAAATATTTTTTAAAGAACACTAAATGTTTTTATTTCAACTTTTAAAATTGGCGCTTAAACATTATTCAATGGCGTCATTAAGGCAAGGTTTCTTGCTTGAACATGCAGATGGCGAGAAAAAGCCAACAATGACTATTATAATTTAGGTTCTTTTGTGTTGATTTTTAAGTTTTGACGTGTAATAGTGGTGGATTATAATAAGTTGATGTTCACAATGGTGCAGTTGAGTGTCAGGTGGTAAGTGAAGTGTATAAATTCATAAAACATTATTATTGCTTTTTTTCGTCAATCGCGTTAGAAAGTTTTAGTAATGCATCCACGTGACTCATACAAGACAGCAGTTAAATAACTGACTTCTTTCTTAGAGCAGACTCTAACTACCTACTTGAAAAAAGTTTTAATAGTACATTATGGTACTAGTGTGTAACATTGGTGCTTACCGCCGAGGCGCCATTGAGGGTCTTAAGAGAGCCGAGGACGGTTTGATGGCTTAGCGGTCTCATCACATAGATTATTTATTGAAATACTTTCATGTTCTATTGTAATTTGAGATGGCTCATTATTCGTGTATGTAGGTGAATTCCAATCATTGGATGTACTTGGTGTTTCATCAGTAGGAAGCGCCTCAGAATCAAGTTTAATTCTTTTTGTGATTTTTGCTCAAATTTCCTTCTTGTTTTGTATGTAATCTTCTACGAATGATTCTGCTACATTGCTAGATCGCCACCCACCATTACGCTTCAAAATCATTATATCAGCTCCTGAATTAGCCAGCAATGTAGCTGAAGTTCTTCTGAAACTATGTCCGTTTTAGCTCTCAGCATCTGCTAAACCTAAAAACTTAGCGATTTCTTTAGGTATATTACCAAATTTGTTTATACTTATAGGCTGACAGGTATATTTACTATTCTGGTAATTTAGAAAGAAACGGTCAGTTTATGCTTTTGGTGACCGCAAACTTTCATACTTCTTAATCTCAATTTCATAGAATGGACCGTGTATGGTGAATGACGTCGGTATTTTATTTTTCGTGATAGGTATCTTCACTAAAAGCATCTGGCCATGGTTCTCTGTGTTTTTACGGTTATATTTGGTAATTCTTGTATCCTACAGGCACCAGTTACACCAAATATTAAAGCAACCTGAAAAAAAAGAAACATTAATTAAGTTTAACACACAACACAGGCTGAAGTCGCGTAGATATTTAAAATTAATTTAACTAACCTTAGTAGCCAGATATTGGTTATCTGGAGCATCTTTTATAAATTTTTCAATATCGTCATACGATAAAACCTTTGATTTCTTGCTTATAAATCCATCGGATAGTCTCTTTAGATAAGACAAATTAGAGTATGTTGTAAGTCCACTCCATTCTTTGTTCGGACTGTACTTTTTAACATGAGTATAAATACCACAAAGAGCTAGGGTTGTACTTAGAAGATAATCCTTTGAAGTACACCATGAACACATTTTCTGAAAAATACTGCGTATTCTTGTTGTTTTGCCATTTTATGAAATTTTGGTGCGCTAATAGATATTTTTCCTTGGAGTTTTCAGTTAGTAAACTTTCCATAACGTTAAGGGCTTCTCATCTTATATCGGGCGGTGTACAACAAATCAATTTCTTCGTAACTAGTACTTGTAGATATTTTAATTAATGAATAACTATAATTTCAACAGTGAAAACGAGTTGTGAAAAATGTTTCGCTATGGCGGGAAAAAATAATCAGTTTTCCTATGCGCGCGCATTGCGATCAGCCACAGACTAAAGGGATGAGGCTCTCGTTGTTTTTTTATTTCACGCGCATAGTAATACAAAACAATTTAAAAAAAAATCAATGAAAAAGTCACAGTTCGATTCTGGGTGTCATTCTGTGCCAAATTGCGGTGACCATACAGTCACTTTATGAGCAAGCATGTTGAAAACAGTTGAAAAATTTTACATATATAATATTTTAGTAATTAGTCATGGCAATAAAAATACTGAAATTATAATAATATTATTAACACTTTGATATAGACTAATTAACAAATGATTTGATAATTAATAACTCTAAAATGAATATACTTGAGTTTCATTCATAGATCTTTTGTTTTAATTATCACGGTATAGGAAAGATTAATGAAAATATCCAGAGCCGTTGATTTTATGCCATTGGAATAACTATAGGGGTACTTAATAAATACTTAAGTTCAAACCTTTGAAGGCATATAGCAGATTTAAACTATTGTACCTACTGATGCTTGAAATGCTATAAAATTCTTTTACCTACGTTCCGCCACCGTCTTCTGAAGGCCGTGCGAGCGAAGCCAGTATGATGAAATAAAGATCTGAATCTTAGAAGCTTTATAAATGTAATTCATTCACTATAACTCGTGGCATCAGCAGCAGCAGCAGAAAGCAGGTTCTTGTTTGTACCAGCATGTTTTCATCACAAAACGCGGAAAAGTTTCAATGGTTCTAAAAAATAGATGAGGCACGGTAGGTAAATGCGACCACACTAATATTATGAAGACGGAAGTTTGTGTGTATGTTTGCATGTTTGTTACTTCTTCACGCTCTATCAACTGGAGCAATTTTTGATGAAATTTGGTATGGAGGTAGATGATGCGCTGTACAACACATAGGATAGGTACTTTTCATGATCATCCACCACAACGCGGGTGTAACAACCAACCTCGGGGTGTTGCTCGTTTCTTTATAAATGTAATTATTAAAGTTGCATCACATTGTATTGAATATTCAAACATATTTATTTATTAGCTGCGCCCCGTGGTTTCCCCGCGCTGAGATGAATGAAAATGATTCAAAGTATCCTATGTGTCTACCTACCAAATTTCATTTAAATCCGTTCAGGCATTTTGAGTGATTTTGTAACAAACATCTTTACATCCCAACTATTACCATTTTATTATTATAATGGTGAAAGCAATATACTATGTTTCAGTCTTTTAAAGCATCGGCTATAAACCGTTTCGATTAGGTACATAAGTGAAGAAAAAGAGAAATTTGAAGAGTACATGGACGTAAAAATTTTAGAAGATATTAAAAAAAATGGAAATGACGATTATGTAGCGTTGAAAAGTTCTGACCATATTTTACTACAGTAGGTATCTATATGATGCCTTGATGAATGAATGATTGGACTTGAATTTAACAAGCTGACATCGAGAAAGCCAAAAGATACCAGCCTTGACATGAACAAAGGGGACAAAAAACGCGTGATTCTGATTTGAAGCAATCATTTTAGTTTTCGAATATTTCAGAGAAATTAAACTAAAACTTTAACACGTGTGTTAAGTCAATCAAGTTTTGTAATAACTATAAACAGATGGATTTCTAATTGTATATCTCTAACTTTTACTTTTTCTAAAATAAAAAGGCTTGTGTTCCAAAAACAATCCAGTGCTGAAAAATATAATGAAATGTTGTGGAACACAATACATAATGTCTACATAAACAATCTTCTTTAAGAAGCCTTATTATTCGAGGTCAGTGTTATACACTTTACTAGTGTAGACAATTTTTTCGACCTCTTTCAAAACCTGAAAAACCTCCCACATTTCCAAATGCTACAGCAATGTCTACGGCTGCTACTTGCTACGCTCGTAGCCAAGGGGGGAGGGGGGTAGCTCCGTAGCAAGAAGGCGGGGCGCGAGCCGGCCCTCCGCCACTCGTCGCCGCCTCTCTTCAGTCGCGTGCCGACCGCCGCATTGAGCGTACGCTTTGCGGATTTACGTGGTACCAAGACCGCGATCGTGCGTCGATCAGAGTTATCAGTTCAGTGCAGTGAATGTGACATGTTTGGATCAGGTGCAACCTAGGTCATGTCGCGAAGGAAGCAGAGCAACCCTAAACCTTTGAAACGTGAGTTTAATGTTAAGTTTACTGTAAGCGCGATAAGGGACCGGCAACTTGTACAATGTTAGCGATAAGTTTGTTATTGTCCCACTTTTTGTAACTATTTTTTATAACTCCATGTATCAATAATACCCTAATAATAAGTATTCAAGTTGCTTGAATCCAAATTGCTAAGTTTGAAAGTTACAGATAACGTTGGTTGATAAGGTTAGGTGTAAACTTAACTTACTTGCACCTATATGTACATAAAATAAAAAGTATAATTTTGTTCGCATACCTAACAAATTAATCTTTGATTTTTTAACATATTAAAATGACTGGATCAGTAATAACGTACGCTCTGAAACGTTTAACCATAATTATAGTCATGCCGTCATGCATTGGTCATTTACCTAGTGCATATAGGTAAATACAATAAGGAAAATGAATAAAAAATAACTTCAATATATATTCATATTTATAGGTAGATTGATATATTTCCATAAACTATTTGAAATATCTGTGAAAACTTTAGTTAGGTATCATCAACTTATTAAGTGTTAATATGTCTATTCTTTACATAAACCACTATGAGTACCTATTACCTATTAGTAGGACTATACATTCTATTTAGTAAGTACTTCACTTAACAGTAGTAGGACCACTATGTTTAGTCACAGAATAACTAATAGTATGTAGTTATGTTTGTAATAATAGTTATGACATTTTTCGCACGCCAAAAGGCACGTTTTTCTAGCCGACATACATTTAAGTGATATCTAGTTATTATAACTTCAATTATACATCAACAATAACAAAAACAAGCCGATCACATAGACGTTGTGCTGTTGTATAGAAAAATGTTCATTCAGATATTTTCATATACAATATTATTGTTTTTTTTTCATCAAACGTTTATTCGGACTGTTACGAGCATTAAAAACATACAAATCGATTCAGGCGTTCTCGGTGTAAGTGTGTACCTATTTACATATTCGCTATTTATCTAGGACTGACATTAAAACTCTATTTAAAACGACTTTAGTGACTTTAGTAAGGGTAGTTTTATAATCAGACTAAGTTATTGGTGAAAAGTATATTATACTAGCGAATGCCCGCTGCTCCGTTCGCGTAGCAGTATCAGCCAGGCCTCGCCAGAACCTCCATCTTTTCTTGGTTTTTCTTTCATAAGAACCTTCTGACAATAAAAGACTTAGCGAGATTGTTCCATCCGTTCTCAAGTTATAGCGTGACCTGGAGAAATAGGGGTTCATATTTATATCATAGATTATATAATTGCAATTTGATTAAATTTACTTATAACTAATATATATATATATTACTTGTGTGTGGTTTCTTTTACTTCTTTTGATGTACTTTTTATTAGTTATCTACATTTTTTTAAATAAGTTAAAGCAGAGAGAATATAATATAACTAATGAGTTACTTAACAAAAACTAAACGCTTATAACAAACATAATCAATAACGAAAATACTAAATATTACTTTTGTTCGGTGATATTCAAAACTATATTCCATCAAAGGTCCGTTGGTCATAATGTGGCCAGACACAATAGAAATTTCATTGTTATAATATAACGACTCTTGAAGGGATTATCATTATTATTTTGAGCTTAGATTAGCAATACTATTTATTATTCAGATATCATAAATATAAAAATGCTATTTTGCATTGGCATTTAACCTATAAGACACATCAACAATCTAAAAGCGTTTTGATACTTAGTCATTCAGTTTTGGAATTTACGCAACTGCGACATGGACATTTTCAATGTGTTGGTCGTATTGATTATTAGGTGTTCTGATCTCAATTTATTTATAATTATGACCCCGGATTTTTATCTGCCTTGCGGTTGACCTCCTGCGATGAATTTGGGGTTGTAAAATAAGGCTACTTTGTTATACACTGTTATGACTTATTCACTGACACGTGGGTGTCCTAACATAACGAACTTACTACTCGTAAGGGATTTTCGCGTTAATTATTATGTTAATACATTGTAATAAAAGTTATTTATCAATTTGTTTCTTTCATTTGTCTAAAAAGAACACACGATTTCTTGGAATTCGTAGACCAAGTTTTTAGGCCAATGACACATAATAAAAAGTACAATAATAGGATCTAATATGAAACATAACGACGGATATTAGATGAAGTGTGACGTTAGTGGACTGCCGTGTGATTCTCTAAGAGCAAACATCGTTGCATCTTTGACAACATCCGTGAAACAAATGACGATGACAAAAAACGTTGGAAAAACAACCTTGTGTACAAGGAGGATATCTCAAAGTATTTGACATCGGTGAGCTCGTCGACGAGCACATCTACGAATCATTAGAGACACCAGGTTTTATTTAAATTAAATTATCTTAAACTATTCTAAAAAGGGGCCGGAATATTCTGGAGTGGACACCACGGACCGGCAAGCGCGACCGTCCACCGACACGGTGGACAGACGACCTGATAAAGGTCGCAGGAAGACGTTGGATGCAGGCCGCTTTCAACCGGTCCTTTTTGAAATTTGCGGGGGAGACCTATGTTCAGCAGTGGACGTCCTACGGCTGAGATGATGATGATGGTTCTATAAGCTAGAACTACACATGTTGGCAATTTCTAATAATATTAGAAATTGTCAAATCTTACCGTGTAGGTCTCACGGTAAGATTTGCAGTGTATGTGATCAGGGATTCCATATTTTAGTTATTACAGTAAAAAGCATTACCATCATTATGGTAACATATTATTACTAAGTTACTGTCAATATTGTTACGAAATTATTAACATTTTGACTACATATAAATCAAAATTTTATTTATTGATACCACGATTTATGATACATGATTTATTGATACGACCCGGTAGTCAGACGACCTGATAAAGGTCTCAGAGTGACGTTGGATGTAGGCCGATTCTAACCGGTCCCATTGGAAATTTGTGGGGGACGCCTATGTTCAGCGACGGATACGGACGTCCTACGGCTGAGATGATGATGATGATGATATATCAAATGGTATAATATAGTAAAAACACCATTATTATCATCAGTCTTATTGACTTATTGGTTTGATCGTCTAGTCTACACATAAACTGAAGAAACACAATATACATTATAATAAAACCTGGTGTAATTGAATGATTTCATATGAACAAGTTCTATTTCTAGTTTATTGATATTTTGGGAGCCAGTTTTAAAAATATATTTTGAAAGAAGTATGACATTTATATAAATGCATTAAAATATCAATAACGGGTTGGATGCCTGATTATGTAATGCAGCTTAAATATTTTATAATCTATATGAAACCTTACCGGTCTTTAATAGCTGATATCTTTTTAAATTTTGTGTTTTAAGATTCACATTATTTATTTTCGCATCTACATAAATGATAAGACCTCTGATAACACCATAGAATTCCTAATTCTGTTGTGATGTGATTAAAGGAAAGATAGGGCCCATTCTGCTGTTCAATGGAATCAGAATCGTAGTTTAATGTCATTCTAATCTTTATAAGTTGTGTCAAAAGCCAAACTTATGATTTCAATGTCATAGTTATTGTTCGTCAACTTTAGCAGAATTGGTAAAACTGTATATAATTAATTTAAATATATTCAAAAACCTATAGGCAGTCCACATAAAATCAGGATATTCCGTATTTTTAAAGATAATGGTGATTTTATGTTTTTGTATTAGATCATCGTAACTTTGTAGGCTTTTATAATGTTAATCAACGTTCATTTATCTGTATATTTTAATACAAAATTGAAGATTCCTGTTTGAAACAGTAAACGGCAGTAACCGGTGTAAACAGGTATTTGGTAAACTAGTGTTATTAACCTTACCATAAGACCACTATCAAAAGAGGACGAGGAAGAATCTCCGCGGAGCTTACCTATAGTCATTGTAAACATTGAATAGGTAACGTAAAGTTTACTGCGGTCACTACCTGGATGGGTGATCGTAATAACATATTGAACTGAACACTTCCGTGTTAAAAAGCTTAGGTACAGTCTATAGGGCATGTTAAAGATATTCGGGCAGTTAGAGACTCAGTCTCGCAGTTTCTCCTTCTCGGTAGAAGTTCTGATTATTTTGAAACGATATAATGATATAATGATACGATGATAATATATAAGCACAATAATTATTAATATATTTAAGTTTATTATTAGTCTTTGATACCTAAATTTAATAAATGATTACGATTTGATTTGATTAACTAAGGATGCACAAGTGTCAAGTTCCACAAGGCAACCCGCTCTGGGCCCGCATGGTGGAGTTTGGCACATACAACTGGCCCATTTCCCAGCTCTGGGACGTAGTGGGCTGATTATTCTTATGCTTTGATAGAACCAGACACTGGGATGGCTTCTGCCAATATTGACTTCGTGGATTGTATTTATAGACATAATCTACCGATTTCCAAAATGGAGGAGGTACTCAATCGACTGTATTTTTTATGTTTGTTACCTCATAACTTTT
This sequence comes from Selenia dentaria, assembly GCA_917880725.1. NCBI lineage: Eukaryota > Metazoa > Arthropoda > Insecta > Lepidoptera > Geometridae > Selenia > Selenia dentaria. Next base: position 5,153,019 of record OU862882.1, on the reverse strand, counting down.
GATAGGGTGAACCGATTCTAATTATTTTTTTTTTGAAATCTGGTGCTTCCCATTTAAATTTCATCAAATTCGGTCCAGTAGTTTTTGAGTTACACTCCAATAATTGAATAGAATGGAAGTCGGTATTAAATTTTACAAAATGAACTTGTGCTACATACGAATACCTTATTTGACTCAATATTGCATACGAGAATAAATGCTGTCATCGCAGAGTATCTTATATTAAACGAGCTAATTGCCATCTAACCCCTTAGTCGGCTTCACCACCATGTGGAGGATATGCCGGGAACTGGAACCGGATACAGTTTTTGACTAGTTTGTGAGAGGTAGTCAAGTCCAACTGTGATTTAACCTTCTATTTATAACCAGTTTTGATATAAAGAGTTTGTCACCTAAGGCCTCGGCTAATGGTGAATAAGTTCTCAGGTAAGTTAGGTTATATCAACGTCGTTTGGATTAACAGAATGGTTATGGAATGGAAATACCTACAACGCATAATTAACTCTGCCTACATTTTTTTTTAATAATTTATATTATAGACTAATGTTTGATTGAATTGTTACAGTATGTCTCCTACGAAGAAATAACTATCATTCTCTCACTTTATTTTGTTAATTTATTTAGTTTGATGATATCATTATTGAAGGTGAGTTAATCGATTAATTAGTTAATCTAAATAATACGATCTCGTAAGTAGCAAGGGTCACTAAAAAGGGTGAAAAAATATTTCTAACCAAGATTTTTTTTCTCAATTCGCTCGTATATTTATTTTTACGTGTGTTGGATAACTTCGTCGCTTACGATTTTGATTGTTCTTTTTTCATTTTCATTTGATAGAATATATTTCCGTGGTGCTCCCATTTAAATCATCAAATTCGGTCAAGCAGATTTTGAGTTATACTCCAAAAACTGAAATGTGATGACTTATCTTGATGATATCATCATTGACGGTGAATCCCGTAGTAGTCACTAAAAGGATGAAAAAATTTTTTTTTGTCAAAAAAATAGAGCCGACTTCTGCACTAAAAAGTGTGAAATAACGTGTTGAAGCCGGACCATGATAATTTATATTTTATAATTTCGTTCTAAGGTTTCTCTTAGAATGGAGAGTGGCTTCCAAGGAATGCTACCGGAACACTTAAGTTGACAGCCTCTTTAACTTTGTTGGGAGTCCCCCATTGGTACACTGTATATATCCTCCATGCACTTTATGCGGTAGGGAGGCCGGTGCACGCTGTATCTCTGCCATAAGCATTTTCCTACGGGAACGTAACTAAATATTCGGTATTAATATTAACATGAATTTCTACAATAATTACCTAAAGTCAGCAGATTGTCAATATTAAGTAGATACCACTGAGTGCAAACACTATAAACACTACGAAATTGAACTCTCCATAACACTTTAAAACGCATTAGTCACAGAACAGAGAGATACTAAGTTTTCTTCTTTGTGTTTTTGATCTTTCGTATAAAGATAAGGTAAACACAGGAAAATATCGATTGTGCATGTCACATGCTTATATAATATAAGTATGTACCATGCCTATTTCTAATTTCCCTTATCCTTCCAGATGGTTGTCGTTAAAGCTTACTAAGAAATTGAACTCCAAAAACTTATACCAAAAAATGGAAACGACTTCAAAAACAAAGTGTGAAATAACTTGCTATGGTCGGTACCATGATAGTTCAAAAGTAGGTTACCTTTTATCATAATATTTTGCGCATACTGACTTCGACTTTCACACTTATTGGGTTTTGAAGTCGGTTTTATTTTTTGGTAAATTATTTTTTCAACTTTTTAGTGACTTGCTTCTTACGAAATCGATTGTCATTCACCATCAATGATGATATCATCAAGATAGGCGTAGCAATTTTCGGTTTTTGGAGTGTAACTGAAAAACTGCTTGATTGAATTTGATGAAATTTAAATGTGACCACCTCGGAAGTATATTCTACCAAACAAAAAAGAATTTTAAGAGTCGGTCCACAAGTGGGGGACATATCGATTAACAACATACACATAAAAAAAATACAAATACACGAACATGTAACCGCCTCCTTTTTTGAAGTCGTTTAAAAAGGCCTCTATATTTTCTACTGTCCTTTTTGGAACGCGCTAAACGCTGTTTGCCTCTACCGGCATTTACAGCGTCACTGGATGGGAATTTTCTACTGTGATGCGGCCAAAAATATAGTAAACTGTTAATGGTTATACACCTCTGCTTATCCCTTAGGCCTTATGTATTAATGAATATGTAATATTTTAACCCGTAAATCGCCATATTTGGCCAATAATACAATAGATTTCGCAGAAATCAACCTACTTTTCCAGGAACTGCAACGTGTGGTTAATCCCAACTCTATCTGTAGAAATATTGTCGAGAATCCGGTTAAAAACCCGAGTACCGTTTAATCTCTGGTTAAAAATATAATTTTGTTTGTCCAATCGAATCAAAGTGCGAGTTCGTTAAACCGCTATCTCTTCTTAATGTATTCAACGATTGTGTGCTTATCACTGCTCTGATAACTCGTGTACCGTTAATTATTTATGTAGAAACGACCGTCAGATAGGTTGCTCGACATTTTTTTTACAAGAGAATAGAGTTTGGTACCAAACTTGGTGCATATTTATATGTATATGTATACTACGTACTTGGTGCGTACCAAATGTATTACGAACGATTCTTCTTCTTCTTCTTAATAATTTTTGAACGTTGCTATTGCGATTCTTTTTAGATGGCTTCTGATGTGACTAAATTGTTACAATTCTGCCAGTGTTCGTACATGACAGTGTCATAAACCGAGCGGAGATGTTCAACGTTGGTAGACGCTATAGTATAGTGCCACCAACTTATCTGTTCAGGTGGGCAAAATTGGAACTACAGTATACATGCATGCTAACTTTCGCGTTTATAATATTAGGATTATAATTGCAGAATTTGCAGATTAAATAGTAGCTTGAAAGACTACCCTATGTTTTGATTCTCTTTTTGCTTGGTAAATTTCTTAGGTTGTAATACCAAATTCTCCACTAGCGACGTTGTCAACTGAACTGCAGGCCTAGACCAAAGATGTTTCTGTTAACGTTAACGCCAAACGACAACTCCAAAATGTACGGCGTTGACATTACCTGTGGAAATGTCACGGGCCGTCACGCTAAGTTCGTAGACGGGACCCGGGAACGTTCTGTCTGTAGCGTGTGCGGAAAAACGCCTTCTTGAATTTTGTCTAGGCCTGCTGGTAAGATGGTGGGACTGTACTCTGCCAGTATCAACTTCTTCTTCTTCTTAGGCTTTTTAACGTACGTAGCCTAGATTAATCAGACTATGTTCGTAGTCATTACTCTGCCAGTGTATAACTATTTACTCGTCCCGTCGGTCAAATTATTTCAAATACCTATTATGTTTTATTGTTTTATAGTATCTTGTACGTAACTTCTATTTTATTATTTTATTTTAGTCTTTTATTCGGCAATGTAAAACGCATGTTACATCATGTGATACGTAGAAATACTTGAATAAGGCATTGAATAAGCGTCGTACTTACAATGTTTAATTCTGTGGGCTAAACAGACAATGTCAGTGAATTTGGGTACTGGTGACATTAAACAGTATTGAATCAATAATATTATTGTGAATAAGAAAGAAAGTAAAGTGAAAGTGACAGATAAGAGCATCACGTCTTTAGAATGTGACCCGATATCAGTCGCTGTATAAACAGTTGGTACCTATGAATCGCTGTTTTTTTAACTGACAATTGTAACGTCTTACACAAATTAATATACGCAAAAATATATTTACCTGCCGTGCGATTCTCTAACGATTCGTCGAACAGCTCACCGATGTCAAATACTTAGAGATATCGCCCTTGTACATAAGGTTATTTTTCCAACGTTTCTTGTTATCTCGTCATTTGTTTCACGGATGTTGTCAAATATGCAACGATGTTTGCTCTTAGAGAATCGCACGGCTGAATACTTAACTGCAGCTTGTACTGTAAAGCTTAAATTAGGCAATAAAATAAGATCACATTAAATTAATTAAATCCGTAGATATATAGAGTCCAGATCCCTTGTAGGTCATAACGAATGAGGCAATAATTTACCCCTAGGTTAGGGTCCTTACATTTCACCTGTCAAATTCAAAATTAGTACGCAAGTGCCACTCGCTGTGAATACTGAGTTTGATCGAGAGCACAAAATGCCATCTTGTGTTATAAATGTTTCAAAATTACAGGAAACTTTAAATAAAGGACTCTTCACGCTTCAGTAGACTCTAACATTTAACGTGTTTTCAAGAGATATTTTTATTAGTATCATTACCATCATCGTCATCTCAGCCGTAAGACGTCAACTGCTGAACTTCACCCCCACAAATTTCCAAAGGGTCCTGTTGGAAGCGGCCTGCATCCAACGTCGTCCTGCTACCTATATCATGTCGTCTGTCCACCTTGACGGTAGACGAACTACGCTGCGCTTGCCGGTCCGTGGTCTCCACTTCAGAACCTTCCGCCCCATCGGCCATTTGTTCTGCGTGCTAGCTTATCTTCTGGGCTATGATCGGCGACTTCAGTTCATCTACGGATCTCTTCATTTCTGATTCGATCACGAAGAGAAACCCCGATCATAGCCCTCGAATAGTATGAAACAGCCGAAGTAGTGTTACCACTCGACTCGATTGATTTCCCGAGAAATGCTATTTAGGTTTGCAGAAGGTCCAGTTATAGCTGATCGCTAGATCAAATAGTACATCGAAGTAGAAAGAAAATTATTCATGGAAACCTCGTAAACGGCCGGTTGGCGCAGTTGGAAGCAACCCTTCTGAGTCCCGGACAGGTCCATCATTTGTGTGTATGAACATGTCTGTTCCTGATGTGTATATGTATATCGGCAAGCATTATTACTTGACATCAGTCATCACGTTACCATAGTACAGGGTTTGGCTAGTTTAGTACCTGTAGCTTTTGCGGATGTTAAAAAAATGCAATGAGCAAATGGAGGGTATGTTCAAGAATTTGCTCAATGCATTTGCACAGTAAAGTCAAAGAAATAGGTGGACTAGAAATAGTAGAGTAGTACAAAATAAATATTAACTGTAGAAGAGTTCTAGAGAGAGGCATACTTGTTTTGTCACGCAAATTTCGCATTAAAAACATATCAGAGAGATATCTTATATTATTGTTTTTTTCGGAACGCATTTGCATAAAATTTTATTATATACTAATATAGTAAAAAGTAATAGTTTAATTTGTTTGTTGAAACTCGCTAATCTCTGATCTACTACCCAACTAGCCCAACATTTTTTTTAAATTGTTGCTGTTTTCATAAGGAGTACATTAGATATAGGACATAGGATATCTAGCATTAGGCTACAACCAGGCTCTTCTTCACCCCGGAAAACGTGGGAGATTCCGCAGGGGTATTTAAACTTTGACGCTATAGATATTAATTACAGTTTAAACCTAGATTTTGAACATTTTCTTTTAGGTTTCACTGACTAAGCGTTAGATAGGACCAGACGATGTTCAGTCCGTGTCTAAGAAGATTATTTGAGAGCACAACGATTTTTCCTACAACGATTTTTCCTCTTTGCTAATCTTAATATTTACAGAATTATTGCGCAAACAGACCATATCGAGGGTCCAAAATACCTACGCGGTTAAATTATCAGTGAATTTATAACTAGATGTTGTACTTTCTGCGATGAAAACACTTGTTAATCGTGTTAACCTTGCATGCTATCTTAAAGATTGTCACCTTTCTAGATAGAAACTTTTATAAACATATGATACAGTATCGACTTGAAGGTGAACGTAACTTCGCAACCGTTGACTCTTGCACGAGCTATAGCTGTCTATATCTAATTATAATGTACCCGGTAACCTTATCGCAACCACTTGTTTTGGACATGGCGATAACGTGATGACAGACAGATGACAATATATTCCTAATTAAAAGTCCTATGTGTCAATAACAACGCGTGAATGTAGGCGGTGAAATGGGTAAAAAGTTTTTGGTATTCTGCAAGAGTACTCATAAAGTTGTATAGAGAATTTAACTAGGTAAATTTTGAACGGATAATATTAAACAAGTACAATTTGAAAAATGTAATACCGACTTCCATTATATTTAGTTATTGGAGTGTATTCAAAAACTACTGAACCGAATTGGATGAAATTGAGACCACACGAGAAGCACCAGCTTTGAAACAAAAAAGAATTTTGAGAATCAGTTCACCCAGTCGAAAGTTATGAGATAAGAAACATAAAAAAACAGTTAAATTTATTACCTCCTCCTTTTTGGAAGTCGGTAGAAAATGGACTATATAATGTATATGTCCCCCTTCTTGAGTTTTGATTGTCTTCGCTTTGTTCAGAATGTTTTCAAAATGTATAAACTTTATTTTAATATTTTACTTTCGTCTTCACACATGCATACACACCCTCGCTCTCACACACTTTCGCGCATAAAATTAAAACACATAGAATTGATTATCCCGTTGACTCGCGATTCGCCATATTTGGTTAATAATACAATAGATTTCTCAGAAATCAACCTACTTATCCAGGAACTGCAACGTGTGTGGTTAAGTAATAGGTATACATTTTCTACCCGGAGATATGTACTTTGTTGTAATCTGTAAAGCCGTGCATTTTTAGGAAATGCGCTGCTTTGAAGAGGTACTCAATTCGACAGTTTAAAAAAAATCATCAAATTCGGTCGAGTAGTTGTTGAGTTACACTCCAAGAACTGAATAGAATGGAAGTCGGTATTAAATATTAAATTTTTCAAATTGTACTTGTGCCGTAGTTTTTTGATAAAAATAGCAGATTACTAACATAACTTAATCGACTATAATTTAGAAATAAAGATATATTTATATTGTATAATCACGGAGTATATTTCAAGATGCGTACTAAAATCCGATTTTTTTAAATTCCATCCACATATTTTCCTTAGCATAGGCTTATTCTTTTAATTTTTTAACGTTTGGATGTTTTGAATTGCACATTATTTCCATATAGACTATAAAGATAAGAAACAAAAACGTACTACTATTACTATATTTAAAAAAACTGGTTCCATAACAAAGTCATCTTCATAGTATTTTACATTAGTTGATATACTTTTATGATTTATATATTGAGAACTAAGCGAAGATACCGTCCAAATCATATAGTTAAAAACAAACTACCTACTCCAAATTTGAATTGAAGATGAAGAAGACAAGCTGTTTTAGAAAATTTATATTTTATGTTAAGAGGATTGCATAGCTAGTAAAAAATCAAAACGTACGGGCATAATAAACAATGTGCTGATTCCATGAAACAAAAATCACTAAATCGGACAATGTTAAGAGGTAGAAAAGAGTTTTCTCTTTAAGCATGGAAAGTACTAGCTATGCAAGCCTCTTAAATTAATAACATTTCAAAAGCAGTATTTGTTGAAATAAGCAAGCACTTTCATTGTCCATTGATGCATGTATAAAACAATCTCTTCTTTAAACTTACTTATGAGTCGAGCTTACGGTAAAGTGAACTAAACATTCATTTATAAATGTCAACAAATGATATACAAAAGAGGTTAGTAAAAAGCTTGTCTAAGAAACCATTTCCACAATCAATAGGTATCGCCGGATGCCGAAGCGTAGATAAACGGATGTAATTGGTCCATTCTATAGATATTTATTCAATAAATGTGGCTGGGAGTGGTATGTTGGGCGATAGATTGAGATTGCAGTGACCGAGTTTCATACAAACTGAAATAATCCGTTGTTTACTGATTGTTTTCGTAAGTTTTACAGTATTTAAGTGACGATATGGGCAAATCGTGGAACTGATGGTAAGCTTTACGCTTGCCTATGAGTTGTATATGTAAGTAGCACTTCTAAATATTTTTTATTATTATTTAAAATTAAGAACTTTAAAATATACACCGTCCTTTTAAAACCATCGTGTTTCAATCCATCCAAATGTTGTTACTTACTTATTTTAGATGTATATTTTCTGTTATTTCTTTAATGGTCTGAATAAAGTCTATTTGTATTGTATTGTGGCATTACTACCCAGAGCTCAGACCTGTAGTTATAGTAGCAGTGAATTGTGCTAATAACTCCGTTATTACTTTTGTACATCTTTCGACCTGTAATTTCATTTGCTACAATGCTTGCGCACTATTGCTTCGGGGTAAAATACCTAGCTCTGCAACCAACACGGCCTCTTGCATAAGATTCCTACCATCTAGTAACAACAAGTGACAAAATAGGCTATCGATTGCTTATATATCACACTGTGGTGGTACATACATCGATAATAAGAGGTCTATACAACCTAGCGTATCACCGGATGGCATCTCTACCCAGGAATAATGTGTAACCATTCGCTTCTTACGGACGTGGGGCTATACGATCCCCGCCAAGTAAGTTTAGCAGAAGTTCAATCACTGTCTCTCGCGTACATTGTGGCTGCCACTTGTACTAATGGAGCTGATAACAAGCTCTTGTAGTTATTTGGGTTTACATCTGATAGCCGCGGGGAGTTAGCACTCGGGGAATATAACTGGAAACAGATTAGTGGCGTTTAAAGTGTTATATCCAAATATATTTTTTAGTATTTCGATCATTCTATAAACACCCGCAGAAATCTCTTTTTTCGATTTGATCATCATACTAACTACAAAGTACTTGAACCGCGCGGCCCCAAGTAAGTAGATCGTCATCACGATATATAGGATGTTTGGCAGAGGGACCGACATACCAAATGAGCGTGTTCGGGGGACCACTTGGAGAATACAAGTTGGCCAAAAAAAAAGACCCCCCAATATGTTTAACTTTTTTTTTGTGATTTTTCCCTTTTTCTCTGAAATTGTACCTATTTACCACCATAACATTTGTAAAATTTGTAAAAACTAAAAACATGCGTCTAAAACATACTTTACTTTACTAAAACGAGAAAATTCACAAAAAAAAAGTTAAAAAAAATTGGGGTGTCGGGGATTTTTTTTGGCCAACTTGTATTCTCCAAGTGGGCCCCCGAACACGCTTTTTGGTTTGTCGGTCCCTCTACCAAACACTCTGTATAGGCGATAAAAGTGGGAAGATGCGGTGGGTGGGGGCAGATGACGCTTGCCAGCAATTGTAACGTGAGTGCCGGCAGAGCGGTCAGGGTTGGCAGTTTTTTAAATGTCATTGTTTTCTACCAACGTGGATAACTGGATACATGTTTACTTGTTTTGTGGCGATGTTGCTATACCTACAGAACGTACGTCTCGCGCTAAACCTGCGTGAATCAACGCTAGTAGGGAAGACGTTCTACTTATAGATATTTACTTACTTTGCTAATTATAATCAATTCATAAGTATCAGTTTTCATGGATGCATGAATGGGTGTTATGTTTAACATACTTACCTGAAGATAATAGTGTTATGAATATACCTTTTATCGTTCCTATAAGGCATCCTTTCAACTCAAGTAAAGCCGCGTGGCGCAGTCAGTGGTTTAATAGTCGTATACCGTCTGTATATCATATCTGTCACTCTGTGACTGTGTTTCAGCCATTTTATTCATAAATAATTATTATTGACTAGTATATGATTTTAGCTGAAATATTGCTAATATGTGACCACTACACAAGGATTGAGCGTTCACAGCTTAGCTTGCTTTGTCGTTTTCAACTGATCAACAAGGGTTAAGCAACCCTTCAGAGTCGTGACCGCAGCAAGGGTTAAACAACCCTCCGACTAATAAAATGAGAAAAGAAGTAACGTTTTGTACCTCATCAAATCCGATATAGGCGAATATTGGTATTTAAGGCGCGCTCGTACCCTGATAATAGTAAAAAGCTGTATTTTTAAACACATAGTGTAACGAAACAGATCGATAGTATAATATGAAAAAAATACAAAGGTTAGAAAAGGAATAGGAAAAGAGTAATAACTGAATATAATTCATAAATATAACTCTCTTTCAGCAGAAAAATATCCTGAATAGGTCCACAATAATAAACTTTCACGTTCAATCTCTCAGAATTTTCAGCGATAACACTATGTTTTTTTTAGGTAATACTTAGCCAACGTATAGTACTAAAGTAATAACCAGCAGTTTTTTCAATTATGTTAGTATATATCGAAAAATATAAAGAAAACGTACAAAATTAACGCATTTTCGCATTACATCGTCCAATCTAACAAGCTATTTTCAACCTTACGTAAAGCATCGTCACACTGGGAAAAAAATAGGTCGATTTATCGGCTCTGCAGAGCCGTGTAAACCCGGTACTGCAGTTGCAGCCGTGTCAACACGGCAAGGGTTACCGTGTCACGCTGAAACGGCTACGGTTAGGACACGGTTAAAAATACACACGGTTAGATTTTACACAACACGGCTTCTACTGCAGTGCCAGCCGTGTCAACAAACACGGCTAGATTTGCACACGGTACTGCAGTTGCAGCCGTGTTAACACGGCTTTGATTAGACACGGCTAGATTTACACACGGTACTGCAGTTGCAGCCGTGTTAACACGGCTGAATTTACACACGGTACTGCAGTTGCAGCCGTGATAACACGGCTTTGATTCGACACGGCTGAATTTACACACGGTACTGCAGTTGCAGCCGTGTTAACACGGCTTTGATTCGACACGGCTGAATTTAGACATGGCTACGCCTGACATGGCTGGAGCAGCCGTGTGACGGCATGGCTGACGGAGCCATGTGACATGGTTTGAAGTAGCCATGTAAAACGGCTGCCTCGGCCATGTCAACACGGCTGTCCCAGCCGTCTACCTAAGTCCCTACACGGCTGGCGGAGACGTGTGACATGGTCTGAAGTAGCCGTGTAAAACGGCTGCCTCAGCCATGTCAACACGGCTGTCCCAGCCGCCTACCTACGTCCTTACACGGCTGGCGGAAACGTGTTACATGGTCTGAAGTAGCCATGTAAAACGGCTGCCTCGGCCATGTCAACACGGCTGTCCCAGCCGTCTACCTAAGTCCCTACACGGCTGGCGGAGACGTGTGACATGGTCTGAAGTAGCCGTGTAAAACGGCTGCCTCAGCCATGTCAACACGGCTGTCCCAGCCGCCTACCTACGTCCTTACACGGCTGGCGGAAACGTGTTACATGGTCTGAAGTAGCCGTGTAAAACGGCTGCCTCAGCCATGTCAACACGGCTGTCCCAGCCGTCTACCTACCTCCCTACACGGCTGGCGGAGACGTGTGACATGGTCTGAAGTAGCCGTGTAAAACGGCTGCCTCAGCCATGTCAACACGGCTGTCCCAGCCGTCTTCCTACCTCCCTACACGGCTGTCCCAGCCGTCTTCCTACCTCCCTACACGGCTGGCGGAGACGTGTGACATGGTCTGAAGTAGCCGTGTAAAACGGCTGCCTCAGCCATGTCAACACGGCTGTCCCAGCCGTCTTCCTACCTCCCTACACGGCTGGCGGAGACGTGTGACATGGTCTGAAGTAGCCGTGTAAAACGGCTGCCTCAGCCATGTCAAGACGGCTGTCCCAGCCGTCTACCTACCTCCTTACACGGCTGGCGGAGACGTGTGACATGGTCTGAAGTAGCCGTGTAAAACGGCTGCCTCAGCCATGTCAACACGACTGTCCCAGTCGTCTCCCTACGTCCGTACACAGCTGGCGGAACCGTGTGACACGGCTCTGTCAGCAGCATATTATGGACGTAGGGAGACGGCTGTCCCAGCTGTCTCAGGTTGACCAGCTGAAAAGGGAAAAGGTAGAAGAGAGCCTGAAAGAAAGTTGAGTGAAAATTAAAATAAAAACTAAAAGTACTAAAAGAATACAAGAAATCTATTAACTAACTTAACATTATTTTCTTATACATAAAGGTGAATGTTGATTTCTAAATAATAAATAATATTTCCAGAATCTGACAATTTTATTGAAAAAAATTAAGACAAGTTCAAACATAACATCGCGTTAATGTCAAGACAATTTTACAAAGAACTTACAATTAGGGTAATATTACAACTTAAGTACCTATGTGTTAGTACCAGTGATAGGAATTTGGTGTGCCTATTTACCTAAACTTTGAAGAACAGGGACAAGAAACGGAGTCTTCCTTAGGACTAATTTTTTTCCGGGACAGATGGTCCCGTAATTCGGGACAACACTCCATATCATATCTCAATAAGGGTGAACGATAGGTGAAAACTTTAGGACTAATTTTTTTCCAGGACAGATGGTCCCGTAATTCGGGATAACACTCCATATCATATCTCAACAAGGGTGAAAGATAGGTGAAAAACTTATAGGGCCTTTATTGTAGTTCGCATAAAAAGCAACAAAAAGTATTCCATAAAAAAATCGTATCTTAACGGAGAACCGAGTTATTGTGAAAAAAATAAGTTTAATCTTTTTTCAAGATGGCGGAAAATGCACATAGGAAATCTTGGTCAACAATTTGAAGTTAAGCTTTTCTAGGCCACATAATAACCAAAAACTAGCCTTAAACTTAATTTTTTCAAAATAACTCGGTTCTCCGTTAAGATACGATTTTTTTTTATGGAATACATTTTGTTGCTTTTTATGCGATCTACAATAAAGGTCCTATAAGTTTTTCACCTATCTTTCACCCTTATTGAGATATGATATGGAGTGTTGTCCCGAATTATGGGACTATCTGTCCCGGAAAAAATTTAGTCCTAAAGTTTTCACCTATCGTTCACCCTTATTGAGATACGATATGGAGTGTTGTCCCGAATTACGGGACAATCTGTCCCGGAAAAAATATTGTGCTAAGGAAGTCTCCGTTTCTTGTCTCTGTTTTTCAAAGTTTAGGTAAATAGGCACACCAAATTCCTATCACTGGTTATTACAAGTACAACTAAGATGAACTTTAATTATAATCAATACTTGTGTGAACAATATTAACAACACTTAAAACAGTCGATAAAAATCAATACGGACATTTCTCTGAGTGCCGAAATAAGCTCGTAAAATACATAACATTAAGGGTAGCTGCCACCTGCAATAAATAATTAACTGTCCTTCTGGGGACCCCTCATGTGACAACGCCAAACAAGAACTTAACCGAGGGGCTAAACTTAGAAACCCTAAAGCACCATTACTGTACAAACTGGCGTAGGGTTTTTTTTAAAACTTAAATAAGGGTTTTTTATACATAACGTTAAGGGTAGTTGCCACCTGCTATAAATAATCAACTGTCCTCCTGATGACCCTCATGTGACAACGCCATTCAAAAACTTGAGCTCACCTTAAAAAATCTAACGCACCATTACTGTCCAAACTCAACAAATTATGTAACTATTGAGAAATAAGTTATTGTTAATGACATTTAGAAGTTAAACTAAAATGATATGGTAATGTAGCTAGTCTATGGAATTGCGGATGGTTACGAAAAAAGCTTCATCGATCAAAGAGGACGTTATTGTGTTGGGAAAGGGAAATTGTAACTGGTCTAAAGCAATATATTTGACCTCGTGGGTCTTCACTACTTTATAAGCATGAAAGTGGTTGTCGAAGTACAGTGTTTCGAAGAGTTGCCCTTTTGCGTAAGCCTTACCCACTCTGTTTTCGTAATAAATGTTAGTAATTGACATTAGCAAAGGGGCAAACATATCCTCAGACACCAACTCGAGGAGCAAAACATCAGTAAGGCGATAAGTAACATTATAATCAGCAACAGTAACGTATGGAACCGAATAAATTGACGTACTTTGAGGTAATGAGAACACATCTATAACAGCTATTTTATCTTCAATTGGGAGAGTTGTTAATGAACCAGGTACATTGACAGCAGTAGCTAGATTAGTTAGTAACAAATGGTTCAATTGAAGCTGAAGTTTTTTTGCTGCACTTTTACATACATTAATTCTACCGGCTCCTGCATTGACAGCAGCTTTGCCGGCTCTGTGCTTCGACTCGTAGCGCATACTAGAAATGTGGCAAACAGGTCCCAGCCTCAACATCATTCGTGGGTAATGAATCAAATGATGAAATTTAGGTTTTAACGTAGAACTGGACAATTTAATAAATAATTCATTGAAATCTTTAATATAAATGGCAAGCACTTCCGTCAACTGGGGATAAACTTGTTCAGTGAGGATAATGTCCATCAATTTGCGTAGCAGGAGATACAACTCATAGTATTCGTAGTAATTTGTTGAAGACGGGACTTTCCTGTGACTACCTATCCTTAATCTATTATCTACTTCATGTATCAGGTGCCCAATCATCAAGCCAAAATAACGTACAAGTCTGTGGCATTCAGAAGCCGACATTTTTATTTGAATTGAGTTGGCACCTAACTTTTTTATGATGGGTGGTTTGTTTCCAGAATCTGGACCATAATCAAACTCTATTATTCGTGAATTCAGGTAATCTAATGTGATGTGATTATTTTCAATAAGACTTTCGATAACGACTTTCATGGTGTATCTACAAACTCCTTCCAACAAGTCATGCATATAATCAACAGCAACATGTGAAAAAAGATCGAAGTGTTTTACATTTAACCAAACTGCACGCTCCCTTACACCAGTTTCTGTGACATTATCCCGATCGACATCCTCAAAATATGTATCTTTGTCTCTCAACAAAGTGGGGTCTTCAACGCATTGTGAAATACTTATTTCCTTTGATGCTTTACATATTCTGCATGAGTAGTTAGCTCTGAAACTCTGGCTGAAACCCAAAATAGTGTGTAGGCCTAGATTGTCTCCTATGATGAGACCAAGAACAAACCTCACATTTCCCTCGAAGCCCTCTACTTTGATGTTGACACCCTCTTCGGCAAGAAAATTAATTTCATCAATCACAGTTTTAAAAATTGTGTTACCAAACTCTGTGCGGTCATCTGAATGAAAAAGGTACAACAAAAATATATATTTCAACTGAGACGCTAGACGGGGAGGAAGTGAAGGAAGAGATACATACACCCCGCCAAGTTTATGAATACCAGCATGTGATCCTAAAGCATTTCCGGTCTCGAAATCATCGAAATATATGTAATAAGGGTAAACTTTTTTATCTGCGGCTAGAGAATGTTTGGATTTGGTCTCCTTCCAGACAAGAGACTGTGTAAAGTGCTGTATGCATGGCGATTTATGGCAGCGTTGAACATAAACATCCATTTCTGACATCAACCCTGGAATTGAGAGCAATCGCTGAAAAACTTTGTGTATTGGGATAAACTGACCAACAACCGGAACACTGCGAGGTGGGGGGTGTCGTCCCACTACTTCATTTCGAACACCTAGATAAACATCTTGGGGAGGAATATAAGAACCCAAGCTGGTGAAGTATTTCTCTCGCTTGTAAATCGACTGAAGTGGCTCAATAACTGCATTTAATGTTTTACGTAACTGTTCTATATATGCGGATACATGTTCACAGACCACATCGCCCGTGGTTGTGGGAAGGTCATTGCCCATCCGTTCTAAAGCTACATCCACGAGGTCTCTGTTAAAAGAGCTAAAAGCTTCTACAAAACTCTGGACTGTTTTTAAGGATATACCAGTGTTAGTGTGAAAAGAGCTGATTAATAATCCTAATTGTTGCTGCAAAAATGCTGTTACATTTTGTAATACTACTGGTTGCATAACTTGTTGAGAAGAGGTGTCGGTAAAAACATTACTAGCCATTTTCTCTGGAGTTCTAAATATGTTACCAGCAGGTAATACACCACTGCTTGGACCAGGTAAATCTAAGCTTTTAACCGGAGTCGACACAGAAGAGGAAGGGACTGATTTACATGGAGATACAAGAGCAGAGGGTGGAGAATGGTGTTGCTGCACATGACGCCTCCATGTGTATATATCAGAAAACCAGCGTGAACACATCCCACACCTAAAACCTCCCCAACCTTCGACATCACTGTACTTCGGACAACCGACTGTAATATGGGAAAACAGTAAACACAAATCACGGTAACATTTTTTACAGTAATAACAAGTAAGCATCTTGAATTTGTTATAAACAATATAGCTGTATCCTATTCTACAATTTCGTCTCTTCAGTCAGAGGGAATGTCTCCAGTATCTAGAGAGGAAGACTCGCCAGTTTCTTCAGACTCAGAGGGCATATCTCTAGTTTCTTTTGAGTGTGCAGTTTCTTGTGAGCAAGGTCCTTCTATTTCATTTAGGAATCGATTGACATCAATAATATATTTGTCGTGCTTTGCATCTCTAATACCATAGCAAATAAACTGTAACACCTGCCAGATGTGCTCACACTCAATTGGATATCTAAGGTTAAAAACGTAGAATATTTTGAAACATAGGTCTACAGCTTCCAGAATATGAGAACAGTAGAACCATACGCCATCAACAACAACGAATGCGCTATTAATATTAGCCAAGTCCTCACCAATAGCAATAACTAGAGGTTGCACACCTACTCCTAAAGATGTTGGTTTTTTTGAAGCTTCCTTTCCGAGTTCCTTTAGATGTGCCTCTCCCTCGCTGCGAGTTTTGGCGACGAAAATGAAGCGGATAGCAGCGTCGAACCGTGAAGCTTTTGTTCGAATACCGGTCTTCCCTCCAACGATTGCAAATGGCAATAAAAGAAGTACTGCAGTTAGCTTCTGTAACTCATTATCTGAAAAATAAAACTTAATGTTAATGAAAAAAAAAAAAAAATTATTTCAGAAGATTAAAAAAAACACTTTGAAACGTCAATGATCACCAGTGATAGGAATTAGGTGTGCCTATTTACCTAAACTTCGAAGAACAGAGACAAGAAACGGAGACTTCCTAAGGACTAAATTTTTTCCGGGACAGATGGTACCGTAATTCGGGACAACACTCCATATCATATCTCAATAAGTGTGAACGATAGGTGAAAACTTTAGGACTAAATTTTTTACGGGACAGATGGTCTCGTAATTCGGGACAACACACCATATCATATCTCAATAAGGGTGAAAGATAGGTGAAAAACTTATAGGGCCTTTATTGTAGTTCGCATAAAAAGCAACAAAAAGTATTCCATAAAAAAAACGTATCTTAACGGAGAACCGAGTTATTGTGAAAAAAATAAGTTTAATCTTTTTTCAAGATGGTGGAAAATGCACATAAGAAATCTTGGTCAACAATTTGAAGTTAAAGCTTTTCTAGGCCACATAATAACCAAAATTTAGCCTTAAAGGAGATGTTGCATTTTCGGCCATAAGATGTACATTTATTGAAAAAGAGGAAAAAATTCCACGAACTTAGTAAAAATATTCTTTCGTGAATTTAAGCCTGATTTGCTGTGCACAAGAAATTATAGTTTTTCAATTATTGCCCCATTCTATTCAACATGGCGTCTTCCACTTTGCAGTTTGCTTTCGTTCGGAAATCATGTCACATAAAAACATAATATCACATCGACGTTAAATTATGAAAAGTCAGTGTTTTTTAAATTAATTATTATTATTAGTCTCTTAGACATCATTTTCAACAAATTATAAGCAAGTGTGGTGATTTCATCGTTAAAAACTATATAATAGGTACTACTTTTCTGAAGTGTACTTCTGAACGAAAAATTCGAAATGACAAATGACAATTTCTAGGTTATGTAAACGTCATCTCTACAACCTGTCATGGCTGTCATAACTCTCGCGACAAACGTCAAACATTTTTAATTTTTATTATGTGCATAAAAACCATCTATTACTATTTAAAAAATGTTACTTTATTCTATTCAGGGGATTGTTTCCCACCTTTCCTGAAAGGTACAAGTCATGGCCGGAGTCCCATACAAAACTGCAACATCTCCTTTAATTTTTTCACAATAACTGGGTTCTCCGATAAGATACGATTTTTTTATGGAATATTTTTTGTTGCTTTTTATGCGATCTACAATAAAGGTCCTATAAGTTTTTCACCTATCTTTCACCCTTATTGAGATATGATATGGAGTGTTGTCCCGAATTACGAGACCATCTGTCCTGGATAAAATTTAGTCCTAAAGTTTTCACCTATCGTTCACCCTTATTGAGATATGATATGGAGTGTTGTCCCGAATTACGGGACCATCTGTCCCGGAAAAAATTTAGTCCTAAGGAAGTCTCCGTTTCTTGTCTCTGTTCTTCGAAGTTTAGGTAAATAGGCACACCTAATTCCTATCACTGATGATCACAACCCTACGCCACTCGTAGGAAAGAACTAGGCAAGAACCTAGGAGGGACCAATGTTTTCAAGTCCAGACATGGTAATAAATAACAGACTAGCTTCAGTGTGATGTTTAGTGAACTCAGCTTACGATATCACTTCTTACCTTTTGGGAGATCGTGAATCCTTTGTTGCTGAGCCCTTAACGGCTTTGATAGAGATCGCAGCTTTGAGTAAGCCCTATTTTCAATCAAGTTACAGTGTTTTCTTAGTCCAGTATACAGCGCTGTGGGGCTTGTTTTTGAATTGAGAGATGTAAAGTCAATATTTATCTGTAAAGCAACAATACACAACATTATGTTAATGAATAACCCCCCAATTATACCATAATATTATAATAGTGTTTTTTACTTTAGTTACTTCACTTACCAGATGTGGACCTACGCTTTTCAAGCAAAGTACAGCAAACTTTTTCAAGTACTGTCCGGCTGAAGCCGACAGTAAGTACCGCTTTCGAAGTGACCACGTTGCCTTCCAAGCTGTTTCTAGTATAGACGATAATTCTAACCCCTGGTAATTTGATATTGTTATAATGTCGGCGTTATTTTCCAGCTCATCTGCGAAAAAAAAATTGAGAATAATTTAGGTACCATTCAATCACAAACATTAATATTATTATTAAATATACTCAATGTTGTAATGAGTGAGTAATCGGTTGAAATTAATGAGTGGGTTCGATTTCCGCCGCAATGTTTGCTTAAATTGTCTAATGCCGCCACATTTGCCAACTATTTAAAAATGCTAGCTAGGTGGTACGAGGTGCATGAGCGAAGCTGCGGGCAGCAGCTACTATTGTAACATAAACGGTCATTACCTTCTAAACTATGGTGTTCTTCATCCAACAACTGCATCTGTGATTCCCTTTTGCGGCGACATCGCACTGTATCAGTTATATCTGAATCTGCCGAAGAGCTGGATAAAGCTTTTTTTTCAATGGTTCTAACGAGCCCTCTGCTCTCCCGCCAAATAGCTTGCCTTTTGTTATACCTTTACAAACAAACAAACAAATTCATCTTAATAATGTGGGTGTAGGTGTATAGGCATGAGTGGTGGGGGTATATAAAAGAAAAATATATAATGAATAAATAATAAAATAATCATAATAATTATAAATGTTATAATTATAAATGTAATAATTACCTGTCATACAACTTCCCATGAGGCCGTGCAGAGGCGCTAAGTGGGGCTTTTGCTCCTGGAGAAAGTTGGTTCAGATCTCTTTTCATGGGTGGGGTGACGCTAAACCAAATAGCCTCTGGTTCCTTTGTGAACAAATCGTGAACATACTTTGCCCATTGAATGAAAACACCGTATGCAAGTTTTGGTTTCTGATCACTACTATCCTTCAGGAGGTGGTCAAGGATGATGTCACAGAGTTCGCTCTGCTCGCTTCTTCGAAATTCTCTCTGAAGTCCAATCTTAAGCAACTGTCTGGTTGCAGAAGATTTCTCTAGCAAGTTTCTAAGGGGATTACAGTTGCCTGGTGTAGATTCTTGAGTTAAAGTTTCAGAGTGCGATAGAGCAGGCCGTTTTGTGGGAGGTCTGAAAAATGGAATATCATGAATCATGAACATCTTAAATTTTTACAAAACAGTGAAGTGAAGGAAACAAACACTCACACATATGTGTGTAAACACGCTGACAAACATCACATTAATAATATTAGTGCGATAATGCTACTGGTTTTATATCTACACTGGGAAAAAATAGGTCAATTTATCGGCTGCAGAGCTGTATAAACCCGGTACTGCAGATGGAGCCGTGTCAAGTCAACACGGCAAGGGTTGCCGTGTCACGCTGAATCAAATCGGTAAAAAAAGATACAACTGAATTGAGAACCTCCTCCTTTTTTTGGAAGTCGGTTAAAATGCATTCAAAAAATCTCTATTATAGAGCAAAAATCATAATAAAAATAAAGTGTTGGTACCTGTTGGTGTAAACATCAACTTCGCTTTCAGAGCTGCTGAATTGGCCAAGTGGATCAAATTCCTTGTATCCAGCTTCAGGGACCAGAGTTGCCAATGGATTGGACAGGTTGTCAACCTAAAATTATTGAAAAAACTTAAGATTGGGTTTAATAATTATGAGGCTACAAGTACATACTTGTACCTGCACCGCAGTCAGACACACACACACACACACTATTATAATGTAATGGGTAATCATAATTTAATGCCTATACAAAATTTCGTGTCTGTGCTGCTAACCATTGAGGAGTTCCCTTGGTAGGACCCCCAAACTCCATTACAGATGTCCATTACACTCAACCAGTTAGTAAATTAGCTAGCACCAAGTTAGTTAGGTAATTATACAGAGTGACAGAGTGTGGCAAAATTGTCATCTCTTCCTGGCAGAAACGGCTACCAAGGAAACACAATAAATAAAATATTAAATATACAGGTTGTTTGGTAGATGGACCAAATAGGAATTTTTGAAAAATTCCTTCTTTCATTTATTTTAAAACATATATAACCTATAAAAGTATCTTCCATAAAATCCTGTCAGTCCATCTAACAAACAACTAGTCTAATAAATGTAACATAAATAAACCATAAAGAAAAAAATATAATTAAAAATATTAATACAGTGGTGCATGCATTTTTGTATGTGCTGCTATAGATACATAGAAACCATATGGCACGGCACACATGCATTCATTTAAACCACAATTATGCAAAACCATTTGAACAGCACACATGCATAAAAACTGCAAACTTCAGTTTGCTAAAGGCGACATTCAGTCTTACATTATTTGTTGGTCTGAGCGTTTCCTAAGAGTGAAACATCCTCACAGAAAATGTTACCCTGTCCTGAAAGAAAATACCCCTTACTGTTAATATATCCATCCATGCTGACCAAGTACCTAACACTGAGGTGTAGGATTTAATAATCTGAAAATTATCAATGGAATTTAGAATTTTTAACAGACAGGGCACTTTTTATTTCGTTTGTCAGCCCTTTCTCTCTGCTATGTGCATATATAGGCCTCTTTCATGATAAGCTATTCGTTCTATTGTGAGCTGATCGCATCTGCACTGCTGAAGTAGGTATACTCTTGGCTTGTTCGGGGGCAACAATTTGGTCATGGTTTACTGCACCGGCCATGACTGCGTCTCGCAACTTAACATTTATTAGGTACTTAGACACATACAATCATAGACAATAAATCAAAACAGAAATTATGAACTGAATAAGTACATATTCTTACCTTTTGCATTGTCCATTCCTTCCATTTCATACTATACATTGTTCTATCAGGCATACTGGGTAAATTCAGTAATTTGAAGTTCTCATCAGATGGTACCAGTGATTTTAAAAGATCTATTGAAGTGTATCCATTATCTGAAAAGATGGTCTTCAGTTCAGAACCAAGTCTGAGAACTACAAGTGTAGGTACCTACTTTTCTTTGCCTATCGTACTTTGTATTTCAATTGGCCCCCGATACCTGTGTATGGAGTGTGATAGCGGCATGTCTGCACCTGTGTGTCCCTAAGTTACGTACATGTATTGGCATCCCGCGTTCCGAGCAGCATACCTATTAGACAAGGTGATCATGGCACATTGTACTTTGCTAATATAAACGTAGCGTAGGTTGGTACTTACCATTATTATAATGACTCTATAAAAACGGGCTTAGGTGGTACCTACCTACGCTCTCATCAGCTCAGATAGAAGGCACTGCACGGATTATGAAAGAAATTGGTTGTTTGCACTTACCAATAATTATTTTAATTGCAGGCTGAGACAATTTCCATTCGGCTAACAAATCATTCACTTCACAAAACTGCATTGTGCACTAGGCGTTGGCACAACTTGAACTGCAGTACTGCTACTGCACAAAGGCGTTGGCGCGAATTTTCGGTAGCGTCACTAGAGATGTCCTTCAATCAATCATGCATCGACAATAATTGACGTAATAAAAATCATTCGATTTTATTTGATCAATCTATCTTAACTTCAACAAAAAACGTCGATAAATTAATCGATTTTATTCCGTTAAATGCACGTAGGTATATGCAAATCTGTATGTACCTATTGGTTATTAAAATATCGCGATCTGTCGACTCCAATCCAATCTAGTGATTGGATTCACCACGGAGATAGGTATTTATAAAACCTTTTTATAAATACCTATCTCCATATAAGTTTTACTCAGGTACACTAAGATTTAATCCTACTAATTGTGAATGCGAAAGTTTATGAGTGTGAAACCTATATCACTGTTCAACGCGGGTGGAGCCGCGGACAGCAGCTAGTAAATTATAAACGCAGTCCGTCCCGGCTTCGCAAGGGTATTTAACAACAAAAAGAAACACACACACAATATCCCTTCTTTTTGCGTCAGGTTACTTTTTTAAGTTTTTTTTTAAATTCTCGTTAGGCAAGCATTTGGCCGCAACCTCACCTGATGGAAAGTGATGGTGTGGTCGAAGATGGAGCATGCTTGCCTAATAGGTGTTGAATGCACCTGTGGCTACTCCAGACATCATGATGGAACACGAATAATCGTTTGGCATTGGTTTTGTCTTGACATTACCCCAATGACGCTTACATCTACATCGCATAGAGATGCTGCCTAGCTAGCTAGCTAAGCAGGGTGAGCGGCGACCACGCAACTTTTTTCTAATACGAACACTGCGTTTGCTTTGCAGATGACATTTCCCTACTTGCTTCAATAAAAGTTAGCAAAGAAATTCATGCCAAACTCACCGCGATGCTTGAACAAACAACTGACTGGATGTATAAACATAACCTTGAACTCAATCTCGCTAAAACAAAAATTATTACATTTCATCCGTATCAAAAACCATCACTTCAATTCACCTACTCATTTCGAGGTATCAAATTAGAAACAGTCAAAGAATTCACTCTGTTAGGTATAAACATTGACACTTATATAAACTGGCACTCACACGTTATAAAAATTAAATCAAAACTATCATCTCTTACGTATGCCCTCCGCGAAATAAAAAAGACTACTGATATGAAAACGGCAATTACCACTTATTATGCGAATGCTCATTCGAGACTGACTTATGGCATTATACTATGGGGAAATAGCAGCGCTGGAAGCGATTTATTCACAATGCAGAAAAAACTTATTCGAATTCTAGCAAATATAGACCAGATTGATAGTTGTAGACCTTATTTTATAAAGTATAAAATATTAACTTTGACATGCATATATATTTACGAAATCTGTAAATTCGTACGTAAAAATCCTCATTTATATAATACTCGACAAGATGTAAAAACTAACTTCTCACTTCGTCACAGAAACAGGTTATTGTTACCTGTATCCCGGCTCCAGATCAGCTCATCTAGTACATTACCTATGTCAGTAAAAATATATAATAAGTTGCCAAAAGAAATTAGGTGTGAGGAAAATGACATAAAATTTATCAAAATATTAAAACAATTTCTTATTAATAAAGCATATTACTCAATTGACGAATTTTTAAATTATAAATAAATAACAATAATAAACTACGGCCTACCTTCATTCGACATTATAATTATGTATTTATTAAGGATTAATTTCATGTGACAGTATAAACGCATGCTTATATATTATAATCATATTAATTAAATCAATTGGTAATAGATACATATAATATTGCGTCCTCCTCTCTTCTAACATTGCTGTGCCCGACGGGGTCCATATATGACTGCACATTTATTATGTTAAGACCTTATATTGTAAACATTATGGAAGCAATAAATGAATATGAAATATGAAATATGAAATACTTACATTTTTAAACTCGTGATATCTTTCAAATGGAATGACCGAAATATTAAAAAAAAAAAGAATTATTATAAAAAATATATAAATATTAATCCAAGATACAAAATAAAGAGCCTTTTCTAGCGGCGACATTTCATTTATTTTTTTTAAATAAAAGAACACGTATTTTGGTGTAACTATTATATTTAGACACTAGCAGCATTCCACGGCTTCGCGCGGGTATTTACAAAATATCTATAGCATATGTCACCGGGGATAGTGTAGCTTTCCAACAGTGCAAGAATTTTTCAAATCGGTTCAGTAGTTTTTGAGCCTATTCAATGCAAATAAACAAACAAACAATCAAATCTTTCCTCTTTATAATATTAGTGTAGATTAATGTAGATAATGCTGTCGCGACACTTTTTCTTAATAATGGTATGTCCTACAAAGTCGTAGTACATTATTTTATTCTATCATCAAGAGTTTTCGCAGAGCGATGTAAAGAATATTATAGGTAGGTATATATTATATTTTACACCTTGGATTATACTGATACAGCCAATATCGCCTATGTCACCCGGGGATAGTATAGCTTCCCAACAGTGAAATATTTTTTCAAATGGTTTCAGTAGTTTCGGTGCCTATTCTTGCAAACAAACAAACAAACAATCGAATCTTTCCTCTGTATAATATTGTTATAGATTAGTATATATATAATATATGTATAGATAAATAAGATAATTAATCAAAGTTCGATTGTAATAATCGTTTGTAAGCAATCAGTCGTCGGGGGGACATCTCTAACCCATTTTCAAATTTAGAGGGAAATTTTGATTGGCCGCCGCAACAGATCTACACAAATATTTCACTCGAACCAATAGCTAGTGGTTGTTCTAATTGCGACTCCGGTAATCGATTTCCGGTTATTCAACTGTTTGGCTTTTATTGTAAGATTTACTTTTCGCTTTGTATTATAGGTTTATTCTAGTTTATGTAAGTACTGAAATAAATGTTTATGTTTTTTTTTATATTATAATAGAGATAAAACTAAATAATAGAGCATAAAATCAGCACATTGAAAGGCCAATCAAGCATTACCTAGTATTGCACGTGCCATTGCGAATGCACATGTTTGGACGTGTTTTATGTTTGCATGTTTTGCAAGGATAGGTAGGTAGGTACTAGAGATGCGCAGAATATGTCACCAACATGAAAGACGTACTGTGGCGGTCCCGGCTTAAGAATTGGACCCCTCCATTTCCTCCCGTGGATGTCGTAAAAGGCGACTAAGGGATAAAAAACAAGGAGATGGGCAGCAGCATCTACCTGAGTAGGTACTTGTTATCATACTGCGATCACCAATCCGCCTGCTAAGTGTGGTGATTATGGCAATTTCCCCCCAAATGATAGACACAACCGTGGCGGTATTTGGGAGAGGCCTATTATCCAGCAGTGGATGACAAGAGGCTGATGATGATGATGATGATGAAAGCTTAGGAAAAGCTTCGTAATAATTATATTTGCGAATGTAAAATCATATTATACACGTTGTAAGTTTGTAGCACAGAAGGGGAATAGTACAGGTACTTGTAGTAGGTAAGTAGGTATATTGTTTCTGCCGAGAGGTAGTTAGGTAGGTAATAATTATTACGGTAAGTAGCTACCACGCGTCAATGTCAAATTGGAGATAGGTATTAGGTAAATCATCATATGGCTCTGAAGTTGGGCTTTGCGAAAACTGCGTACGTACAGCAGAGCAGATAAATGTGTCTCGAACGTTGACAACGAAGTAAGTAGGTACCTACCTACTTAGCTCTTTCAATCCGATGGTCATGGGTTCGAACCTCGACTGGACATATCTCGTATTATTTTGTACCTACCTATACCTACTTCCTACGTAGGTAGGTTCCTAATTACTAGCCAATAATATAATTTTGAAGCCAAATGTAATGTTTGGATGCGCCTCTGACTGACCCCTTAAATAATTTTTGTAAGTCTGAGATCTATGTAGGTAGGCACATACCTTCCTTATACCTACCTTCTTGGATTAAAGTCGTGATCCTAAACTAGTTATTTCATTTATTTTTAAAATAATTACTACCTACCTACTTCCTACCTACTTTTAGCTAATGAAATGAAATAGGATCAAGACTGTAATCCCTAAAAAGAAATCCTCTCAGATCTCCAGGCGCTTAGATCCTTGAAGATGTATAAAGGGGGTAGAAGGAGGGGTAGTCAGAGGCATGTCCAAACATTATATTTGGCACATGCCCTCATTTTGCAGTAGTAGGTAGGTATCTAGGAAACCTACCTACCACACAGGCTGCAAATTGTAGTGTTTGGACGTACCTCTGACTGACTACCCCTTTAGTCATTTCCAGGGTAGATTAATTTATTCTTGTGTGTCGTAGCCTAATAACTCGGGCCTAAGTAAAAAAAATATACCTAATAGACTTTCTCCTTTTTTTAAGTAGGTTAAAAATGTTTGCTTTGTTCGGCTTGGCAATCGTTTGATTTGAAGCCGTGTTGACTGTCTAACTAAACGACTGTAAGGCTATGAAGATAAAGTCCAATTTCGTTTTTGGCGCATATTCGCATGCCAGGTTGCTAGGTCAGTTGCTAAAGCGTGTGCTAGATGGTGGGAAATGCGAGTTCCAACCAAGTGACCGTGGTTTGGAACGCTTTATCTACACGGTTTGTCCAAAAACAAACTACAAACCACAAACTTCAGTCTGTTTAAGCGCTCGCGCTGAGTAGACGAGTGTAGAACGCTTGTGTTGCACTCTTACATATTTGATGCTGACTGTAGGTAGGTACCTACATGTGTATAGTACTGTTAAATATGAACTGAAGAAAATAAGAACATAAATAGCCGAGTAGGTAGGTTATTATATCGGTATTATATCATACCATACCGCGCAAACAATCTGAAAATTACTAGGTAGGTAGGTATGGTAACAAAAGTTGCTTTTATACCTACTTGGATACTTAGAAATACTATAGGTAATATAATATACCAAGGTTCTATTCTAACTTGTAGGTATGTACCTACAAGTTAGAATAGTATAAGTAGGTACCTACTAACAACAACATAAAACGGATTTTCATTCATTTACAGAGGTAAGTAGGTACATTAAAATTTGCGTGGAATCTCTATATTCTTTGCAAGTTAGATCCCAAAGACAGGGCAGGTCTCAAAATAGTTCAATGAACTCGGTAAAAACCTCACGATCATTCATTGTCGTGCGCGCGAGCAAAAGGTCTGCACTCGGTGCGTGCAGCGGCGCGACTGTGGTAGGTTACCTAGGTACCTATGTAAATTAATGAAAATCCGTTTTATGTTGTTGTAAGTAGGTATCTACTACCTAGGT
Source organism: Selenia dentaria (assembly GCA_917880725.1). Lineage (NCBI taxonomy): Eukaryota > Metazoa > Arthropoda > Insecta > Lepidoptera > Geometridae > Selenia > Selenia dentaria. The sequence continues at coordinate 5,125,774 of OU862882.1, read as the reverse complement.
ACCTACTTTAACTACCTATTCTAACCTGTAGGTATATGTACCTACATTATATTACCCATAATATTTATATGTATCCGAGTACTTAAGTAGGTACCTATGTAGGTATAAAGGCACTTTTGTTAAAGAGCACGCCGCGCGCGCGTTAAAGTCAAAATAATATGCTGCTCTGCGGTTAGATGGCGCGCACTTCTCAAGCTTTTTACTCAACAAAATTTGCAGGGCACATAGATAGATAGATAGAAACACTTTATTATTACACCTTAAACGAAAATGTTAAAACTAAGTTACAAACAGGTTTAGGCACTAGGTTATCCGACAGAGAACCAAGATTATTCTGATTTACGACACGGCTAACGTAGCCAAGTGTAGATAATCACACGGCCCACTGTGCCGTGTGTAGAACGGCTGCGATAGCCGTGTATTTGACTCTGAATTACGACACGGATAACGTAGCCATGTATTGATAATCACACGACCTGCTGTGCCGTGTCTAGACGGCTCCGTCAGCCGTGTCTTTGACTCTGAATTACGACTCGGATAACGTAGCCATGTATTGATAATCACACGACCTGCTGTACCGTGTCTAGACGGCTCCGACAGCCGTGTCAGTGACTCTGATTTACGACACGGCTAACGTAGCCAAATATAGATAATCACACAGCCCACTGTGCCGTGTGTAGAACGGCTCTGACAGCCGTGTCTTCGACTCTGAATTATCACACGGATAACGTAGCCATGTATTGATAATCACACGACCTGCTGTGCCGTGTCTAGACGGCTCTGTCAGCCGTGTCTGTGAAACTGATTTAGACACGGATAACGTAGCCATGTATTGATAATCACACGACCTGCTGTGCCATGTCTAGACGGCTCCGTCAGCCGTGTATGTGACTATGATTTACGACACGGCTAACGTAGCCAATTGTAGATAATCACACGGCCCACTGTGCCGTGTGTAGAACGGCTGCGATAGCCGTGTCTTTGACTCTGAATTACGACACGGATAACGTAGCCATGTATTGATTATCACACGACCTGCTGTGCCGTGTCTAGACGGCTCCGTCAGCCGTGTCTTTGACTCTGAATTACGACTCGGATAACGTAGCCATGTATTGATATTCACACGACCTGCTGTGCCGTGTCTAGACGGCTCCGTCAGCCGTGTCTGTGTCTCTAATTTACGACACGGCTAACTTAGCCGGGTATCGATAATCACACGGCCCGCTGTGCCGTGTGTAGACTGGCTTCGACAGCCGTGTCTTCCACTCTAATTTACGACACGGCTAACGTAGCCAAGTATTGATAATTACACTGCCCGCTGTGCCGTGTCTAGACGGCTCCGACAGCCGTGTTTGCAAATTTCATTTAAGACACGGCTTTAGTAGCCAAGTAGTGTCAATTACACGGCCCCTTTTGCCGTGTCTAGACGGCTCCGGTAACCGTGTCTAACACTCTTATTTACGACACGGCTAACGTAGCCAGGTATTAATAAACACACGGTCCGCTGTGGCGTGTCTAGCACGGCTCCGACAGGCGTATTTGCAAATTTCATTTATGACACTGGTAACGTAGCCATGTTCGAAACGCACGTGGCCCACTGGGCCGTGTTTAAACGACTTTGACAGCCGTGTTTGATGTTTCTACACGGCCCCGACAACCGTGCCAAACGGTAACCGTGTATTTTTACACGGCTACGGTTTTAACATGGCTGCAAAATTATCGAACACGGTACACGTAGCCGTCTTTACCGGCTACGTTAACCGTTTAGACGGTACACGTAGCCGTGTAAAAACTCAAGCCGTGTACACGGCTTTTCACACGGCTGCCAAACCCGGCTGGCAGAGCCGTTTACACGGTTCCCGAACGCGTAGCCGTGTGCAAAAGCTGTGTATTTTTCCCAGTGCAATTATTTTAAAATTGGGGTCGGACCGTCTTAAAATAAATTGTTATGAGATTTACAATACAATACTCGTACAATACAATAACTCTTTATTGCTTACCACAAGAAAAGAATAAATATACAGTAGGTAAATTAACTAATTATCCTACTTACCGGTAAAATCTTAGAACTATGATAATACAATTGGCGGTCTTATAGCTAATGCAATCTCTTACAGACTTGAATGGACAGGACAACAATGAAAAGTGTAGACGGTGGTGTGCAACAATATAAATAGTTAAAACAAAGTTTCATTATTAAAAAAACAGGTTTAAATGAATATTGAATGATTTATGTAACCATTTTACGGATTTACATGTGGGACTTAATTTTAAATCCTAATATTAATAACTAATAATGGCTAATGACCCAACATATCCACATATCCTGTAGTAAGTATTGCCCCTTCAACACTCTCCAACTGCCTCGCTATTTTAATTTTCATGTTACTATTATATAACTACTTAGAGAAACAAAAAAAAACATACGTAGTATATTATCCAATCTGACCACAAACCTATAATAGTACATATAAATTAAATACGAAAGAAACAAATGACTCCTTCCACCATAAACACCAAACAAACGTACAGTTCGTCTTGTTTTACATGAGTTACAATACTTGAAACCCGATATACGAGCGCATCTGTGCAGCGATTCTGCTTTTTTCAACCAACTTCTAAAATAAAGAGGAGGTTCTTAAGTCGAAGCGTATATTATTTTATGTATGATCGCGCATAACTTTTTACAGAATGGTCCGATTTTCCTTTTTTCCTTTTTGTTTGGTAGAGTATACTTCTGAGGCAGTCCCATTTAAATTTCATCAAATTCGGTCAAGCGGTTTTTGAGTTACAATCCAATGACTGAAAATTGTTTCGCCTATCTTGATTATTTCATAATTGACGGTGAATGACAATCATTCTGTAAGTAACAAGGGTCATTCGAAACACGATAAAATTGTTTTTTACCAAAAAATGGAACTGAATTCAACACTAAAAAGTGTGAAATAACTTGTTGAAGTCGGTACTATGCGCGCAATATTGTAATAAAAGGTACTTTTAAATTATCATGATACCGACTTCAACAAGTTATTTCATACTTTTTAGTGTAGAAGTCGGTTCCATTTTTTGGTGTTTTTAAGGCATCTTATTTTTCAAGCACCAGAATGAGTTACGTAGTAGCATCACAAATTTAATTTTTAGAGAGCATTTTTTTAAATCGCTTACATTTAACGTCTGGCGTAAATATCTTCATTGTTGTACAACCGAGCATTGTGACATAAGGACGTTAAAATTATGATAAAAATGTATAAGTAAATGTTTTATTAATAATAAAATCTTGTACTGATATAGTTTTGGGGTTTTAAAATTTGTTAATCATTTTATATTGACTGTTGATGATTTTGGGGTTATCAATTATTTAAAAAAACTCCCATTGACAAATCAATACATATAGAAATACTACAATGATATTACGAGTACAAGTTATATCAATTAGATAAATTATTATAAAATTGATTTGGTCTAGCTTGTACTTAATTAAAGATAATGATAGCTTTCACCTTTAAAAAGCAGCTATATTCAAAATAACAGAATTGACCCCGTGATGTACAATACACCTGATGTATCGGATACCTGATACCTACGTCATCGAGCATTATGCAGGCGGCGACATCAAAGCGTTATTGTGTGCCAACTTGTACGCAAATTACTGCGCCTGCGCATGGTCGCCTGTTTACAAACAGTAGTCGAGTATTGATAATTGATGACACGCTATCTGTATTTACATAGAATCTATTATGATATATTGGCGTAAATGTAGCGTATAATCACTACTCTTAGGTAATCAACGTAAAAATAGTCTTTACGTTATCAACTATTATATTAACAGATAAATGTTTTTTTTTTATATTTCCGACCGAACCGATTTCAACACTAAAAAGTGTGAAATAACTTGTCGAAGTCGGTACCATGCACGCAATATTGTGATAAAAGGTACTTTTGAACTATCATAAAATTTTTTGGTAAATATTTTTTTTCACTCTTTTTCTGACTGTTGCTACTCACGGGAATTCACGGTCAACTACGATATCATCAAGATATAACACTTTTCAGTTATTGAATTTGTAACTCAAAAACCGCCCGAACTAAATTTTAAGAAATTGAAATGGGACCACCTTGGGATATACTCTACCTAACAAAAAAATAATAAAAATCAGACTAGGTACTCTGTAAAAAGTTATGAGATCATACTTAAGGCGCGCTCGTACCCTGATAATAGTAAATAGCAGAATTTTTAAACACCTAGTGTAACGAAACAGATCGATAGTATATTATGAAAAAAATACAAAGGTCAGAAAAGGAATAGGAAAAGAGTAATAACCGAATAGAATTCATAAATATGACTCTCTTTCAGCAGAAAAAAATCCTGAATAGCTCCACAAAAATAAACTTTCACGTCCAAACTCTCAAAATTTTCAGTGATAACACTATATTTTTTTAAGTAATACATAGCCAACGTATAGTACTGAAGTAATAACCAGCAGTTATTTCAATTGTGTTAGTATATATCGAAAAATATGAAGAAAACCTACAAAATTAACGCATTTTCGCATTACATCGTCCAATCTAACAAACGGTTTTTAACCTTACGTAAAGCATCGTAAATTATTTTAAAATTGGGGTCGGACCGTCTTAAATAAAAATATACGCGTCGCGCGACTTGAGAACCGTTTCCTTTTTTGGAAGTCTTGAATTATGATTCCGTCGAATTTGTCTTTTGTTTTACATTAGCACTGACGTTCATGTATACATCAAAAAGTTATTGAATGAAACCAAGAAGCGATAAGTCTCAAGGATGAAGGATAAGTTTGACGCTAACTTCAGGCAAATTACTTGAATAATGCTACTACTCACATCGAGATGTTTGCCCAAAATGTGTTTGTGTATTTGTATAATTTTGTAATCAAAGTCAATGTCAAAATCATTTATTCTATTTAGGCATCAAAGACGCTTTTATGAACGTAAATATTTCATTATAATGTACTTCAAAGACTACCGCCGCGTTTCAAAATATATAGAGTTTAATTTAATTATAAATAACTCTTCAGAGATTTATTTTTATAATAGATTTCTTTCTATAATAAAAAAATCTAAAATTTATACTACCCGATGTTAATGATAATTATTGATAATATATTTATTTTTTTCAAAAAGCACTGAATTAATTTCAGAAAAATTTTAACCAAAAAACCAAAAAATTCATTGGTAGAAATTACGGAAGACATAAAAAAAACAATCTAATTGAGAATCATCTCCTTTTTGAAGTGTCTTAATAAGGCATTGTTTGACTGGCAATGGATTATGCACTGCGGGGGCGGGAGTGTAGTTGGCATATACGCTACCCGCCCTCGCAGCATCTAACAATGTTTTACAATGGCTACAATTGAAAGGTACATGCTTATAAAGGTATATTGATGTACCTTCTATTAGTACAGTATTTTATTATCAGTATTCATACCCTAGTCTATGCCTATTACCAAGTTCAATGCACATTTTTTAATCAGTAAATGATCTCGTATTACAATACAATACAATAACACTATATTGACACCAAAATAAACGAAAAAACAGATTAGATATCTTAAAGCTAGGTACAATGTGCGGTATTATCGCTTAAAGCGATCTCTTCCAGACAACCTTAAGATGGAATATATATATTATGTATAATTACTCTAGGACGGTGGTGTACATAATGGAAGTATAAATAATTTTAAAAGAAATCTTACATGAACTTACTTCGCATTTTCATGCGACAAACTTTTGTGCGACGCAGGAATAAAGTTCACTATCGCCATCTATGACATCTTTGGGTAAACATTTGGATACCAGGTAAGTTTTTAACTTTAACTACAAATTCCTTCGACAATATACATTATGCATATCTATGCCTAATTAAAAGGAAAAAAAATACGCTTGTTTATGAAAGGAAATATTGTTTAGAAATAAACAATTCTTTTAGGCAAAGAAAAAAAATACGTTCACATACGTAATGCAAAAACATGCTTTTGCATTGGTTTTTGGAAACCATCGAAGAATTTAACTTCAGTTCAGCCAGTACAGTACCATCTTGGCCACTACTCGTACTCATAACACGAATATATAACAGACTAGCTGCTCTCAGCGGTTTCACCCGCGCGGTGATGGATTATGATGATGAATCTTATATATGTTACTCAAGGTGAATGTGACTTTCCAATGGTGAAAAATTTTTGAAAGTACCCTTTGAGCCTATTCGTTACAAACATACATACACATCTTTCCGCTTTATAATATTATAGTATGATATAGAATAAATAACAGTACTGTGTACTTATACAGAAAAATAATACATAAAATAAAAATATTTAAATTAAGGTTACCCCAGCGGTTAGGGTTTGCGTTGATGAACCAATTGGTCAGTCAGGACAAGTCAATTTGTATATATAGATCTAAGAACAAAGTTCTTTGTTCCACAATGTCAGTCATCCTAGTTATCCGAGATAGCAAAGTTATAAATATACTTTAATTAACCACTAAATCTGAGATGATTCATTTCTAAATGCGTCAACACGATGATTATAAATTAAGCCTCTATCACACCGATGCGTAACTGTAAGCGCAACTTCAATAATCGCAAATGCCACCTAATAGGGCAGGGCTATTATGTATCTCAGTTGCTAACAAAAGTTGATTGAAATCTAAAAAAAATGGCGGCTCTATGTCAGTTTTGACTACAGTAAGCAAAAATGTTAGTAAGTGTCTGGAGCTGACAAAATTGACATAGAGACGTCATTTTTTTAGACTGCAATCAACTTTGGCTAGTAACTGAGATACATAAATAATATCCCTAGTGGGTCTAGCAGTTTGGTAAATAATACCAAGTTCTTGAAAATTGCCCGTTACGCCATATATTCTTTTCTAAATAATTCTAATTTTTATGTATTTATTACCAAGTATGATATTTAAATTTGTCACTGGTTTTACATTAAAACCAAATAATATTTAATTATGTTTTATGTATGGGGATCCCCCTTATTTTTACTTTTGTGGTGTCTATTATTTGTAACAAAATCTGCCAGTCGCATAATATTTTGTGTAAATTTAAACTAGTTAGGTACCTATTACGTTTCAAAGTCACATCGTTTTCAATGTAAGGAACTATTTTATTCCGGCACCGGCAAATAAACTCTTAAAAACATTTTTACCCAAAAATTGACTCTTGATACTTTCGGGATCGATTATAATTCACCGTCAATTATAATCGATAATGAACATTTTTCAGTTATAGGATTGTAACTCAAGAAGCGCTTGACCGAATTTGATGAAATATAAACGGCCTCGTTGTATACTGTTTAAAATAAAAATAAATATTTTGAGAATGGGTCCACAAATGGGGGAGAAATCGGTGAACATACCTACATAAAAATACACACAGTCGAACATAGAAGCTTCTCCTTTTTTGCAGTCGTTTAAAAAGAGGTAAATATAAAAACACTTTCCTTCTACATGTCAACTGCAATTAAGAAACAAAAGAGACAGCTAACAAATCAAATCAAATATATATTATTCAGATCAGATGTACAAGACAAATGTCTTTCTTTATTACTAGGTAATTAACCAGTTAAGTATAGCTATTGTATGACATGTAACAACTCAGTGTTACGTCTGATAAGCTGCTTCCTTAGACATGACAATGCATGACATAACAATCTCATATCAATGACACTACAACTGTCATGGGTAGTAGAACTCACCATTAGGAGATAAACTTTCTCAAATCTTTACTTACTTATATAAGAAATGTTTGTCACAGTTATTGTTAAAAGTTTAAGCAACTCTTAGGCGCAGACTTGAGTCACGATAGTTTTAAGACGCGCTCGTACCCTGATTAAAGAAAAAGCAGTATTTTTAAACGCCTAGTGTAACGAAACAGATCGATGGTATATTATGAAAAAAATACAAAGGTTAGAAAAGAAATAGAAAAAGAGTAATAACCGAATAGAATTCATAAATATAACTCTCTTTCAGCAGAAAAATAACCTGAATAGGTCCCCAAAAATAAACTTTCACGTCCAAACTCTCAGAATTTTCAGCGATAACACTATATTTTTTTAGGTAATACATAGCCAACGTATAGTACTAAAGTTATAACCAGCAGTTTTTTTCAATTGTGTTAGTATATATCGAAAAATATAAAGAAAACGTACAAAATTAACGCATTTTCGCATTACATCGTCCAATCTAACAAGCGATTTTCAACCTTACGTAAAGCATCGTAAATAATTTTAAAATTGGGGTTGGACCGCGTCTTAAGACAGACTATTGCTTTACAAAAATTATGAAGACGCGCACACTTCAAACAAAACGTCTCATAGACAAAATTGTCTCATAGTCAAAACAGTTCGTTTTATATGTGCGACGTGTCGTTAGCAAAACAATTTGGTTTTAGTTTTAAGGCCTATTCAGACCTGAGCGTTATTCGCTACCGCTGTGGGTAGCGAAAAATACCACGCGGAGCTCGATGGGTAAATAGTATGAAGTTCCATAACTGCAGCGAAACTTGTACCGCCTGGTAAGGCGATATTTTCTCTTGTTAGGCGAAACTAGTTCCGCCGCCCCGCTAACCGTTGCCAACGAATATCTCTATCCGCCTTGGTGTGAACAGTGAAATTAACGCATACCCTTTCGGATTTCTCTATCGCTCGCGGTAGCGAATAACGCCCAGGATTGAATAGGCCTTAAAGACAGACTTGTCTATGTGAGAAAAGTCTGTCTTAAAACTGTTTTAAGACAGTCTTCATAATGTGCGCTCAGCCTTACCGTTACAAAACAGATAAAAAAAGCGGATAACAGACAATCGCAATAATTTGACACTAGCTATGAAACAGATACGCTATCTAGTATCCGATGTGCCAATAATTGTCTTGCTACTAGCCACTGATAGTGTTCTGAAAAATGGAAAATACGTATGATGACACCAAAGGATGACACTGATAAAAAAACTAAATGCTAAAGTGATATACTAATTCAATTACTCACCGTCGATAAGCGGAAAATAACTTTAAGCTCAAGTGCTGAGCCGATTGTTGAGGGTTACGCTGATCGTGGTCACTGCTGACTCAAAGATCACCGGTGAGATTATTCTGGGACGCTAAATTGATGATCCACAAATTACCGATCACTCTTTTGCCACCGACCAATTCCTTCGTTTGTTTTCTGCTTTACCCACGCGATATATAGGCGCTGAGCAAACGTAGACACTTCTTTGCAGCAGCGTTGCCAGTTTTTTTTTGCCAAGTCAGGATTTTAAAACATTTTAAGTGAAAAAGCGGGATTCTTCCTTCGAACGCGGGACCTAGTAAAAACCGGCCAAGTGCGAGTTGGACTCGCGTACAAAGGGTTCCGTACTATTATCTATCACATATTAAAAGTTTCTACTTGTTATCGTTATTAAGATATCACGTTTGTCGTATAGGAGTCCCCCTTAAATTATAATTTTATTTTAATTTAATTATTAATTTTTAAAGTGTATATATTATGTGAATATTTCAATCGTCTACTTGTTGCCATTATCAATATCAAGCGAAAACGAGCAAAACAAGACACGTTTGTTGTATGGGTGCCCCCTTAAATATTTATTTTATTCTGTTTTCTAGTATTTGTTGTTATAGCGCCAACAAAAATACATCATTTGTAAAAATTTCAACCGTCTAACTATCACGGTTCATGAGATACAGCGTGGTGCAAAACGGACAGACCGACAGACAGACAGATGGACGAACAGCGCAGTCTTAGTATAGGGTCCCATTTTATCTTTGGGCACGAAACCCTAATAACATATACCATAACCTATATACAGACTGACTGGTTGAACACTTTACATAAACAAGGACATGATAATTCATGGTCACATGAAACGTTTAAAAAAATAAAATTAAAAAAATACCGTTAAACTACAGAGGAAACCTTCATTCTATGAATGTGCTATAACTCGAAAGTTATGGACACCGTCCGAACGGGGTTAATGACCCAAAGCGCCGCGCCGCGTTCAAAGGAATCAAGCTGCGTCCGAACGGGGTTAATGACCCTAAGGGCCGCGCCGCCCGCGCCGCTGTTTATTACTACACGCGCGCCGCGAGTGACCATGTTTATTGTTTTGAGTAGACAATTAAAGTTAAATTAGGTAAATATTAGGCACCTATTTTTTTTTCTTAATTAGAACGAGAATCGAGTACTGAGCATATATCAATATGTAAAGTGTTCAACCAGTCAGCCTGTATATAATATATATATATATATGTTATGTTATGTGATGGTGTGCTGAGCCGACACGGCACACCATCACAGGGGGAACGGCACGGTAATATTATGAATATTACCGTGCCGTAGTTGCTGTGTCCTGTAGCGGTGATCGGACACGTTCGCCCGTTGCTACTTCTGGCCACTGGTACAATTCGTTGCTTGTATTCCATCAGAGTCACGATGGACATCGATGAAGAAACATTATCTTTGCTGGTTGTGTTGATTATACGTCGACGTAGACGTCGCCAATAATATTTACCCCTGCCCCTGCACCACCCGCGCTTGGGCGCCACCCGCTTAGTTTGAGTGGCTTGTGTCGCACACAGGAGATGGACACCGATCCATCTCGTCCGTTTGCGTATTATTATATTAAAGGGATCTTACTATGAGCTCTTAAAGCAGAACTTCTAGACAACTGCCCGGTTTATTCGTACCATGACAACTTTAAACCAGGCTTGCCCAGGCCTACTATTCAAGAACCGCAGAAAAACCGTTCATCTGGTTTTTTGTATGGACTCTCGTTAACATGTCGCTCAAAATCCACTCAGTTTATTAGCTTACAATAGCCTAGGCGTCTGCAATGTTGGTTATAGTAAATTCTTAAAATGCCAGAGACAATGTTATCCGTTCACCTTTGAGAAAACTATATTCAAACAGTTCACCTAAATGAGCGTCATGGTATATGATTTAATTCAAAACTGTTTGTCAGGTTTAAGAACTGCACGCAACTTGCATGTTTTTTACGCATTTTATAGTAAGGCCCCTGTACAATTGTAAGGAAATTTGTTAATGTTGCGTGTGTCTTCAACTGACGACTTTTAGTTTCCAGTTACCGACACTAAACACTTTAATCGTCATGAGTATGTGTTATGTGGAAGCTACTGAACACAAACAATGTTTACGTATGCGCAGCGAGTGAATGATTTCAGACTGGTTCTATAGAAATTAAATATGGATAATATTTTTGTGTTCACCAAAAATCTAAAGGTACATCTATGTATGCATTTCTAAAATATTGATCTTAAACCCGTTTAATTGTTTTACTATAATAAAACTACTCGGCCAACAAAATATGTTACATCAAACAAATTCCAAATTAACACCAAGATATAACACTTTTTTATTGTAGTGCGCTGCAAATATTCTATTGTAACAATAACTATTTTATTCTTCCCCGAAAAATACTGATCGTGCACCAAATATTCCTGAATGTTACACAAAATAGGTTAGGTTAGGTTAGCATTTTTTATTAATAAAGCTACATTGGACATTAATTGGTGTTTGATTCAAATACATTTTGCAGTGCATTATCTGAAGTAAAACTAAAAAAATAAATGCTTGTTTTTAAAATTAGGTGTATTACTATTTTTACAAATTTGCAACAGTTGTTAAATAGATGCTCGTTATATATTAAATAGGTGCTTCGTGCACCAAAATATGTTCATTAAAATATGTCATATATTTTAATGAACATATTTTGGTGCACATTCAGTATATTTGGTGGAACACAGGCAAAATTAGGTAAATGAAATGGGATTAAATTGAAGTACTTTTAAATACCATCCTTTAAATATTAGCTTATTTATTATTATTATCGATTTATTATCGGTAGCTTGTATCCGACACAAGAAACAAATGTGTTCAAGTTTGTGCTCTAAATACGTATTTGTTTTGTGCCTAAACAAACACTTTTTTTCGCCTTGTTATAAGTTCTGTATTTAGTTACCGTATTCCGAAAAAGGTGGACAAAACCGTGGGTAATGACTGGATGCAGGAAGCGAGTAGCCGTTCCATGTGGCGTCTATGGGGGAGGCTTATGTTCAACAGTGGACATCTTTCGCCCGATAATGATCAATTAAGAATGATAAATCCGATAAATACTATAGTGTCGAAATAGTCACAGCGTGGTCTCTCTATGATAATAAATAAATAGTCAAACGATGACATAAAAAATCGGTTGGCTTTTAACAAAGTTACAAAACAACATAATTATTGCAACAGGCCAAGTTTAATTGATATTACCTGACTGACGTGATGTATGAAACCCAAACCAAAAAGAAAAATATAGACATCTTGAATTTATCAAAAATCTATTAAAAGGGCAACTATTTAAACTTGGCAAACTATATGTTACATTCGCAAATCTCACCCCAAAATTAAATAACCATAAACAACGGGGTCACTTTACCCTACACTATAAACCAAAGTCAATAGTCGGCACGCAATATACCGTGGGAATCGAGGGTCTGCGAGGACAAGGGAGAGACAATATGGGTACCGGAGGGTTAAGAGCTTAGAAGTGATCTAACAAATCAAGCTTCTTTATGTTCTATGCTGTGAGCAGAATGTATATCCACACTAACTATAGTTTACTCTGGATAGCATTTCAACTGGCAGAGGCAGAAGTGATTCTTTGACTCCCTCCCCCTCTGTTTAGAATCATAATAAGAAACCCGACTTAGCAGGTGTTAGGTCTACTTTGTAAAAGTGCATCTTGATTGGTACCACCTTTCAAATCAAACCAGTATTTTATTTGCCAGAATTTAAGCCAACGCAAAACTTGTTGCGAAAGCAGTTAAAATAACTCCACATTCCACCTTTCAGGTATTCCTAACATTATCATTGTACCTACTAAAATTGCTAATTGAATTGCTAAAACCTTTTGATATTGTGATCGATAGGTACCACCCTCTAAGGAAGAAACGATTATCTGACACATTCTGTCTCGAAGCAACAGTGCGTTAGCTTTTAAAGGGCACTGTAGCGAGTGAAATTACTAGGCGAAAGAGATTCAAAAACCAATTTCTCAAGGTGACGTGAGCAGTCCAGTGTCACGCAAAACTACTGTATCTGTGAGTAGCCTTGAGTAAACAGAGTTCATATGTACCAAAAAATCATGTTTATTTCAAACTACGAGTATTATATTACTGGGTTTCTCTACGTGATCGAATCAGAAATGAGGAGATCCGTAGAAGAACGAAAGTCACCGACATAGCCCAGAAGATAAGCCAGTTCACGTGGCAGTGGGCAGGGCACATAGCACGCAGAACAGATGGCCGATGGGGCCGAAAGGTTCTGTAGTGGAGACCACGGACCGGCAAGCGCAGCGTAGGTCGTCCACCGACACGGTGGACAGACGACCTGATGAAGGTCGCAGGACGACGTTGGATGCAGGCCGCTTCCAACCGGTCCTTTTGGAAAATCATGGGGGAGGCTTATGTTCAGCAGTGGACGTCCTACGGCTGAGATGATGATGATGATGACGAGTATTATGAATTTACAGGATTATATTATCAACTTCTAGAACAATTAGTCGATTGTTTTCCGCGTATTTTCCATGTTAATTTCATATTTAACGGACATTTTAGTCATTTTTATGTTTTTAGTTTACGGAACAAGCACGAGACCCACGTGGTGTGAAACGGTAACCTTTGCCTCGTACAGATGCATTTCCTCATAAGTGACAAATTGCACTGCGCCCCTAACCCGAGACATTAAGTTGTTTAGTCTCATGTGCCTGTAATTTTGCCGGAACCCATACCCTTCAAACCAAACACAGTATTGCGAACTGCTTCGCGGTAAAAATAGATATGGTGGCAACACTTCCCTCGACGAAGTGGTTTATAAAGAGTTCAACTGCTCATAAACTGCTATAATGAAATAGTGGCTCAAGAAGTCCAGATGAATATCTAGAGAAGGGCTAGAATTATATAGGATCTTTCGTTCACCTTTTCAGCCACTGTACTAGCACCACAGTGTATACATATTGCAATGTGTGTGTCAGAAATATTAAGACATAAAGAAATGTGTTGACCAAAGAGCTGGTGCTTACCTCGGGCAACGTATCAGCCTGGCTATTCCACGAGGTAACGTTGCCAGCTTTTTGGGCACTCTACCCGGACAGGGACTTAAATGCTGTTTTTTATATATAGGGTGTTTGGTAGAGGGACCGACAAACCAAATGAGCGTGTTCGGGGGACCACTTGGAGAATACTAGTTGGCCAAAAAAAATCCCCGACCCCCCAATAAGTTTAACTTTTTTTGTGATTTTTCCCTTTTTCTCCGAAATTGTACCTATTTACCACCATAACATTTGTAAAATCTGTTTTAGACCGGACCCGAGTCGGTGGACGACCTACGCTGCGCTTGCCGGTCCGTGGTCTCCACTCCAGAACCTTTCGGCCCGATCGGCCATCTGTTCTGCGTGCTATGTGCCCTGCCCACTGCCACTTCAACTGGCTAATCTTGTGAGCTATGTCGGTGACTTTCGTTCTTCTACGGATCTCCTCATTTCTGATTCGATCACGTAAAGAAACCCCGAGCATAGTCCTCTCCATAGCTCGTTGTGCGACTTTGAGCTTATCTATGAGGCCCATAGTAAGAGACCACGTTTCAGTGCCATAAGTCATCACTGGTAACACACATTGGTCGAAGACTCTTGTCTTGAGGCACTGAGGTATTTTTGACGAGAAGACTTCGCGAAGTTTCTGGAACGCTGCCCAGCCGAGTTGGATTCGACGATTGACCTCTTTCTCGAAGTTGGACCTGCCTAGTTTGACTGTCTGTCCCAGGTAGATGTACTCCTCAACAACTTCGAGAACTGAGTTCCCAACTGATATTGGGGTAGGTACAACATGGGCATTAGACATAATTTTCGTCTTGTCCATGTTCATCTTAAGACCTACCCGTTGGGAAACTCGATGGAGGCCTTCGAGCATTGTACTGAGGTCTTCCATGGATTCTGCCATGACTACAATATCGTCGGCAAATCTCTCTCTCTCGGGGGTCTCGGGGCCCTCGGGGTCTTGAATACGGGCACGAGTGGGTCGGAGCGTAGACTTCATCAGACGAGACCTCTCAAGTTTGACATTAATATTCACCGTGCCTCTTACCATTCGGTGATCACTACCGGTTTTAACCCTGTTGATCACGGAGACATCAGTGAATATTTGCCTTTTGGTGGTCATAATGAAGTCAATCTCATTTCTCGTGGAACCATCGGGACTCAGCCAGGTCCATTTCCTGTGAGGTGGCTTCTGAAAGAAAGAGTTCATCATAAAGAGTCCCTCTTTCTCCAGGAAGTCGGCCAACCTCTGTCCCCTACGGTTCCGTTGTCCATAGCCAAATTGCCCCACTTTCAACTCATCCTCGCTTCTCTTATCCAACTTCGCGTTGAGGTCCCCCATAACAACTAGAAAGTGCGTTTCAGAGGTATGTATGGCCCGACTAATGTCCTCATACATATCCTCCACCTCATCATCCGGGTGCAACTTCGTCGGTGCGTAGGTATACTTGTATAACCTTCAGCGAATATCGTTTGGATACTCTGAGTATTAGGTATACGACCCTATTGGAAACGCTATCGATCGTAACTATGTTGTTAGTAAGGGACTTGTGGACGAGAAAACAGACACCACCTTAGGACTGTTGGTCGCCCTCCCGGTAGTAGAGTAGGTTACCTGATTTTAGGGTTATCGTGTCCTTACCCGCTCTACGGACTTCAGATAACCCCACAATATCCCAGTGTAGCTTACTCATTTCTTCTTCCAGCTCATATATCTTCTCGTCTGTCCTCATCGTGCGTATGTTGTGTATTACTAGGGCCAGTCGTCGTCGTTGGGGGTGGTAGCCGGGCGTCTGCCGGGGATTCTTAGCACCCCCTGCCCCACCGTTACCGTGGCCGCTACCGTAGCCAGGAATAGCGGGGACTGGGGGCCTGGTTCTTTTTGTCCAATCCATTGAGGGGTTTTTGCCAATACTCGCCACGCTTGGCAGGCGGGTTGGCGAGCGCAGTTTGTGTGTGTTTGACTGGGAAGGTGCTGCTGCCCACCTTCTGATTTGTTATCCCTTAGCCGGCTTCTACGGCACCCACGGGTAGAGTTGGGGGGGTGCTATTCTAAGCCGGCACCGCCACGGCAACACGGCTAACTAACTGATTTAGTTAAAACAAAATTGGGGTGTCGGGGATTTTTTTTGGCCAACTTGTATATTCCAAGTGGGCCCCTGAACACGCTAATTTGGTTTGTCGGTCCCTCTACCAAACACCCTGTATAATTTAAAAATATTTTATGAATTAGTTTTATTGTAACAGGTAAGTAGATTTATTTTATATTACTCGTAGAAACTTTGTTCTTATAATAATTATTCTGTGCATTATGTCTACAGATAATTATAATTACCTAACAGCTATTCAATCGTGTTTAAAAAGATAGATATCTGTTCTTTAAAGTTATTTATCTCGAACAGTTTGGTGCAGACTATTGAATATTGTAACAACAACCTTTCTCAGACGTTATCAGTCCGTATCACGTGTTACAATGTACACCTTTGTGTATACATGTATAAAGTACACAGCTGCTGTACCAAGGGCTACGACATAAGCGATTGTCGACTGTAACTTGTGTATTAGAAAGAGGATCTACCTACTCGTTGTATTACCATGTTAAAGTGTAGCGTGTCTTGCCCTACTGATACCATTATTATGGTCTCTTTTGTAAGGCAACACACTGGAGCTAAAAATAAACGAACATTTGTTATATACACTAAGAAATTGGCGATACAAAAAATATAAAAAGACAAGCCCGCTGAGCTTCTTCCCAGATCTTCTCAGTCGTGGTCGCGTTCCGACCCGGTTGTCGATTTAAGAAATATTAAATGTAATATGACACTTTGTACGTGCCCCCGTAGGCCTATACATAATAAACGATTTCAAGTGTTTGTCAAAGCTTGGATGAAGCTTTGACGTCAAAATCATTTATTCAATTTAGTCGTCAAAGACGCACTTATGGACGTCAATTATTAATTATAATGTACTTTAAAGACTCTACCGCCGCGTTCCAAAATATATAGAGCCCATCGAGAAGAAGCGGCAAGAAACTCGGGCCATTATTTTCATATAGATTTTAAAATATATCTATTCAAGTACTACTATTAATACATTCTATGCTGGGTGGTAGATGACAACTTGCCAGCAGTGCGATTCTCTAATGATTCGTCGATGCGCTCGTCGACGAGCTCAGCGATGTCAAATACCTTATGAGAGATCGCCCTTGTACATAAGGTTGTTTTTCCAACGTTTCTTGTCATCCCGTCATTTGTTTCACGAATGTTGTCAAAGATGCAACGGAGCTTAGAGAATCGCACGGCAGAAATGGACTTGCCTCCAATTTGAAATAAATAACACAGAAGAAACTAAAGCGATTTGGAATGTTTAAAGTGTGGTTAATTATACAAATATACAAATAATGTAGCTATGGAATGTGCAGAACACAAGCGGACCAAGTTACGCATTTTCTCTGATTTGAGACTACGTAGAGTTCTAATGTTAAATTAATATGTTATATACTAACATTATAAAGAGGAAAGATTTGTATTCATATAGTTTGTATGTTTGTAACAAATAAACTCGAACCTAGCATTGTTTGCGTCCCACTGGACCGATTTAAAAAATCTTTTAATATTAATATGCTACATTATCCCTAGCAGCATAGATATATTACCTCAGACAAAATAAAAAAGTCAAGACAGAATGTTACGAACAGAGAAGTGAGGCCGGGTGAAACTACGCCTCAGCGTGTCCATACATAATTACATACAAAACCTACAACGAAACTACGCCTTTGCTCGTCAGCCGAACTATCGCGGCGCGTGGAAGCAACACGTAAAGTTTTAATTATAATTTAATTTAAATTTATTAATTATTGATTATTTTCAATAACTTGAATTTAATTTGAATTACCAGGACAGTACCGAGTCACGCACATGTATTTTAGAAAACCGGCCTCACTTCTCTGTTCATAACATTCTGTCTTGACTTTTTTATTTTGTCTGAGTATATTACTAGCAGAGCTCCGCTGTTTGATGAAATGTTGGATGATGATGAAACGTTTCCCTTATGTTACCTTAGCACCACATCTATTACAAACCAAATTTTTATCCAAATTCGTTCAGCCGTTCTGGCGTGATTGAGTAACAAACATCCGTCCATCCAAACATTTACTTTTATAATATTAGTAGTTGTTAGATTGTGATTAGGATTCTAGCTTATCATAGTCCATAGTATACCATACAAATACATATATCTAATATTATAGTACGAAGTACAAAAACGTTTGCAGACTTGTGCTTATTAGTTATTAGAGAGCGTATTTTTTTAAACATTTATTTGTTTTTATTGTTAACTAGCTGCTCTCCAAAACGCATCGACGCCTTTGAGATGTGGTGCTGCAGAAAGATGCTCAGTATCCCCTGGACAGCATTCCGGACCAACGTCTCCATATTGCGAGAACTCAAGATCTTTTCGCGGCTGTCATCCGAATATCTACGCAGAGTCTTGGAATATTTCGGTCACATTGCTAGGAAAGACAGTGGCAACCTTGAGAAACTCAGTGTGACCGGAAAAGTAGACGGGAAAAGGCCTCGTGGTCGCAGCCCAATACGTTGGTCCGACCAGATCCGCACCGCGCTCGTCTCTACGTTTCACAACGCCCTCCACGCCGCCAGAAACAGAATCAGATGGAGAACGATCATAAGACAGAAGGTGATTCCGAAGGGAGGTCACGACCCTCATCACTGAGGAATACTACGCAAGGAGGAGGAGCTGCTCTCCGCGGTTTCACCCGCGCGGTGATGGATGATGATGATGATGATGAACCTTATATAGCCTCTTTACTCAGGGTGAATGTAGCTTTCCAATGGTGAAATAATTTTGAAATCGGTCCAGTACTTTTGGAGCCAATTCGTTACAAACATACATACATACACATCTTTCCTCTTTATAATATTAGTATAGATAGTATAGATATAGACTAGCGACTGCCCGCGACTTCGTTCGCGTAGTAAACTCGGCATTCGGTCTTGCCATAACCTCCCATCTTTTCTTGATTTTTCTTTCATAAGAATCTTCTCCTGGCCATAATTAACACAACAAAAAAGAATTAGCAAGTTTGTTCCATCCGTCTTCAAATTATAGCGTGACCAAGAGAAATAGGGGTTCATTTTTATATAATATATAGATATAGATGGATTAGAGATCGAGCGTATTTTCTGTAAAAACATATTTAATTTTATTGTTAACTATGAAAAAAAAAGGTTAATACATTATATACTACGTATAAAAATAGCGCGAACTGACACAATAAAAAATAAAAGTTCGTAAGGCGTGTGGGTTTGCTAGCGCAAGGATCTTTTGGTATATTTTTTAATTTTATATTTTTATATATTTTCAAGGATTTTTGGTATACATAATACAAATATTTTACAAATAATTATTTATTATTACATAGTTGTACGGAAACCTAGGTGATCAAGTCCGAAATTCTAATAAAAGTTTTTTGTAAAGCTATTTTTTGTAATAGGTATTGAACGCGCCGAAAGTTTGGGGGCCCAACGAATTCACATTCAGTTTAAATATAAGTGATAAGATCTAAGATTGTTTCAAGCCATAAATAAACACTCAAACACACGGTTCGTGATATCAATCAGTTTTTTACTGGTTGTAGGCCCCCGGCTTTAGCGATACCTACTATATAATAGTCCGGCTTGAGAGCAATTCTGATATTTGCTTAAAATCATAGTATAAACTAATAATATAGCTCTTTATTCCGAACTGACATGTTGTTATAAAATGTTTCTCAGTTCGGTGTGTCCTTTGACATAGGCCATCTCCAACTGCTTCCATTGTGCTCTGTCGGTTGCAACTCTGGTCCAGTAAGGACCCAAAGCTACGTGGAAATCATCTTCCCATCTTCTTGTTGGACGTCCCCAACTGATTGTCTGCTTCCATCTCTTGGGTACCAGAGTCTTACCTGTTTACTCCATTTATCAGACTCGCAACGTAACATGTGACCAATCCAACGCCATTTCAAGTGATCAATTCGAGTAAGTATATCGGTGACTTTGGTTTTGTTCCTTATTTTGAGTTAATTCTATTATTAAGTTTTATCGCAAAAACACAATACATACTTCTCTCCATTGCCCGCTGGCATACTTGGTTAGTTTTCACTGTGATTCTGAGTGAGGTCCAGGTCTCGCTTCTATATGTAATTTTGCACACTCAAGTTGAATTTAATGACAATAGGTTTTACTATTATGTACCTACTGCCCGCTACTTTGTATAGCAAAGCTAAATGCCGGATTAGAAAGGAACCATTCCAAGAACGATTCCATAGTGGGGATAAAAAACATTTGTGAGTCTAGTAGGGGCGGGAGAAAACTCAACAATGTCTATCGTTGATTTCGCTTAAGCGCGTAGTAGTGGTGGGTTGGTACGGTAACCCTTACCAGTAATCTGTGCCCTTACGTATTTGTGACCGTGCCCGAGTGTAGGCAAAGCGTACAAAATCATGAAAAGTTGTTTTTGTGTTTTCCTAAGTTAATCACCTTATGTAATTTTAGCAAAGCATCTACCGCTCCATGATGTGAAAGTTAGAAAGTGACTTAGACGGGTCAGTGACTTATTAGGAGAATTTTGTGTGACCGTGACTTGACTCTGACTACTTGAATAATAATCTCTAAAAGTATTAACAGCTTAAGGAACGGCAAACGTACGAGTCCTCTATTAGAATTTAAGAAAAAACTATTATAGTATGAATAAATTGACAAATTTGGTGTAACTGCTACACTATATCTTCATCAATACAGTTATTGATGTATAAGTTTACTTTTCTACCGACTTCCAAAAAAGGAGGAGGTACTCAATTCGACTGTATTTTTTTTTAATGTTTGTTACCTCATAAATTTTGGACTGGGTGAACCGATTCTCAAAATTCTTATTTTTTAAAAGCTGGTGCTTCCCGTGTGGTCCCATTTAAATTTCATCAAATTCTGTCCAGTAGTTTTTGAGATACACTCCAATAACAGATTTTTACCAAAGTTACAGAATGGAAGTCAGTATTAAATTTTTCAAATTGCACTTGTGACGTATAATAACGACCTGCACCAACCGTCTAAGGAGTAAAACTAGGTCAACATCTGTGATCTAAGGAGTAATATCCTAAATGACGCTATCACGGGTGGTGCAGGTTGTGGATTCAAATCAACACTTATTACTTGGGTAACACCTGGATAAAGGCACAAACCAAATACATTAAAAATAAATTATTCCGTTAATAATGTGAATATTTCTAATGTTATTGATCATTATAGCTTAACAACTTACATCTTGAGATACTTCTTCTAAAACAATCATTATGCTCTAGGGATGTGCACGGTTCGTAAGCACTATCGATAGTGAGTGAGTGCGTTCACTAAGACGTAATAGTACGAGTAGATTAGTAGCCAAGGGCTGTAAGGCATCATGCTTACACCCGAGCTAACTACTCTGCTTTACATCTCGATTGTGAGGTAAGTAGAAAAAACCGGCATTTAAAAAAAAATGATGACTATTATACTCATACGAAGACAAGGCTGAATAGCCAAGCGACCTCTTTTGTCATTGGGCTGAATGCATTATGTCTATTGCCAGTATGATGGTTAGATGTACGCGAACTTTTTGAAAGAGTGAAGTGTTGTTTTTTTTAATTACTTACCGCCCTAGGGCTTTTCTAGCTACATTATTACCCTAGAGCGCTAATTGGTCATCTACAAGCCCCATTTGGGGGTAATAAGGACCTACTTACCGAATATGAGAGATGTAAATGAGTATTTTTATATTCAGCTTATACCTTTTTATTTAGAATATTTTATAGTTAGTGCTTGTACTATAACTGTCAATGTGATTACACTGATTAAAATCAAGATGGATAAATAATCTGAGTATCGGTATAACATATAATCAGAGCTTTTGCATAAAGTTACACAACATCGAAACATAATTAAATCATGTACATGTAATCACAGAGGTTACAAAAATAATCAGGACGATAACACACTTTAAGTTTTTATAGTGTCTGTCTTGAAGTTTAGTGATCAAGAGGTAGCCGTCTAGCTTAGGTACTTTACTGTAACAAAATTGTAATAAGTGTGACTTTTAGTTACATGCAATAATAACATAAGTTAAACGTACTGTTACACCGTGTATATTGCTGACCTAGGGGCAAACCCTCATCGACTTCACTCAACACTGTCAGCATTATATGTTCCTATATAATCCGCGCTTTCCAAACATGCCTTTTTGTTTTGTGTCTTCAGTGTTTCTTCTAATCGCTCTTAAAGCTGTTATGCTGCCAGTTCTTCCGTGAGATTCTCCAAGAGCAAACATCGTTGCATCTTTGACAACATCCGTGAAACAAATGAAGTGATGACAAGGAATGTTGGAAAAGCAACCTTATGTACAAGGGCGATATCTCGTAAATTATTTGACATCGGTGAGCTCGTCGACAAATCATTAGAGAATCGCACGGCAGTACACTAAAAGTGAAGTGCAAGAATGTATTCCTCTGTATGTAAAAATCGTGTAATATTTAAATTAAATAAATAAGTTAGTGTGTGCGGGTGTGTGTGTCTGTATCTCTCTCTGTGTGTGTGTGTGTGAACGGTTTTTTAAGACAACCAGGAAGAGATACACAACGGTATGCATCTATTCATTTATGTGGAAACTACAAAACAAGTAGCCATATTAGAACGATCTTAAACAATAATTTGAACATAAGGATAAATATGATAGAAAATATTTGACACAGATAACGATCTTATCAATAGCCATTAAATACCTTAACGTTAACAAATTAACGTTGCATTTACGTTGTCTACCTTACCAACGTAATGGGACCACGACCGTTGCAATCGGTAGGAATATTATTTTTCTAGTGAATTATTTTAATCTTGATAAATATAATCGATACGACTTATCCAGGCGTGGATTATATCGACGGACGGTAGATATCGATAGCCATCTCGAGATAACTTTTTGATAACGAATTACGTGATTAGAGAGTACAGTTACACACAGAATGAAAGTACTTTGGAAATATAATGTAAGTGTAATAAGAAGGGAAGCTGCGATCCATTTTTTCGTCCACAACCTCAGTCAACCAAGATTTTCAAGCTGTGTTGCTAGTGATGACTTATGGCACTTAGACGTGGTCGCTTACTGTTGGCCTCATTAACAAGCTTAGCCGTGCGTGATAAGACGCGAAATGAGGTGATCCGTAGGAGAACTAAGGTCACCGACATAGCTCTCAAAATTAGCAAGGTGGCAATGGACAGGCCACATCGCTCGCAGAGCTGATAACCGATGGGGAAGAAAGGTTCTCGAGTGGCGACCACGCACCAGAATACGTAGTGCAGGCCGGACCCCTGGAAGGTGGACCAACGACCTCGTCAAACTGCGGAGAATCGCTATAGATGCAGGAAGCGAGTAGCCGTTCCAAGTGGCGTTCTATATGAGGCTTATTTTCAGGAGTGGACGCCTTCCGGCTGATAATAATGATGATCATGAAATAAGAAGCCGACAGTTTGCACTAGTTCGCAATTATTAGTACCAGTCTAGGAGTGCTCTTTGATTGATTGTGAAAATGTGATGTGAGTGATTATCAAAAACTAAAAACAGGTCCTAATAATTCCCGCTTATGTCCACTCTCTCGGCGAACAACAGTCCGAGCACAGGGGTATACTGAAAAACAGCGTCGCGTGCACGTTAACCTGTGAACGCGGCATCATCATCATCATCATCATTATCAGCCGGAAGACGTCCACTGCTGAACATAGGCCTCCCCCATAGAACGCCACTTGGACCGGCTACTCGCTTCCTGCATCCAGCGATTCCCCGCGGTTTTTATGAGGTCGTCGGTCCACCTAGCGGGGGGCCGGCCTACACTACGCCTTCCGGTGCGTGGTCGCCACTCGAGAACCTTTCTTCCCCATCGGTTATCAGTTCTGCGAGCGATGTGGCCTGCCCATTGCCACTTCAACTTGCTAATTTTGAGAGCTATGTCGGTGACCTTAGTTCTCCTACGGATCTCCTCATTTCGGATCTTATCACGCAGGGAAACCCCAAGCATAGCCCTCTCCATTGCTCGTTGAGCGACTTCAAGCTTGTTAATGAGGCCCACAGTAAGGGACCACGTCTCAGTGCCATAAGTCATCACTGGCAACACACACTGGTTGAAAACCTTGGTTTTCAGGCTCTGAGGTATTGGGGACGAAAAAATGGATCGAAGCTTCCCGAACGCTGCCCATCCGAGCTGGATTCTTCGTGCGACCTCCTTGTCGAAGTTGGACCTACCTAATTGGACAGTCTGTCCCAGGTAGACGTACTCGTCTACAACTTCGAGTGTATCGTTTCCAACAATTACCGGTATAGGTGGAACATGGACATTGGACATGATTTTCGTCTTATCCATGTTCATCTTAAGACCAACCTGTTGGGAAACTCTACTGAGGTCGTTGAGCATGGTGCCGATATCCTCGAGCGACTCCGCCATTATAACTATATCATCGGCAAAACGAAGGTTAGTGATGTATTCGCCATTAATGTTGATGCCACATCCTTTCCAGTCCAAAAGTTTGAAAACATCCTCCAATGCGTTAGTGAACAGTTTCGGAGAGATGACGTCTCCCTGTCTCACACCTCTCTGCATTGGAATTTGTTCCGTACTCTGGTCCTGTAATCGGACTGACATAGTGGCCTTGCTGTATAAACACTTCAACGCTTCGATATACCTATAGTCAATTTGGCATCGCTGCAAGGACTGCAGTATGGCCCACTTCTCGATAGAATCAAAGGCTTTCTCGTAATCCACAAACGCTAGACACAGTGGCTGATTATACTCTTCAGTCTTCTGTATAATCTGCCGTAGTGTATGAATGTGGTCTACGGTGCTAAAGCCTCTTCGGAAACCGGCTTGTTCAGGAGGCTGGAACTCATCAAACCTGCGTGCGAGACGGTTCGTGATGACTCTCGAAAACAGCTTGTACACGTGGCTCAAGAGCGATATGGGCCTATAATTCTTCAATAAGGTTTTATCACCTTTTTTGAAGAACAGCACCACCACGCTCTTGTGCCACGTTTCCGGTGTTTTGCCTTCGAAGATGACAGAATTGAATAACTTCTGGAGGACTAAAAGTATCGGTCTACCACCCGCTCTCAGAAGTTCAGTCGTAATTCCGTCCTCTCCTGGCGCCTTGTTGTTCTTAAGCTGCTTGAGAGCCATTCTAATCTCGTACAGGCTGATGTCCGGGATGTCTTCGGTATAGTGTCGGACTAACTTTGCTCTGGTGTCCTGAGCTGCTTCAGTAACGGGTTCGCGCGTCGAGGTATATAACTGTCGATAGAAGCTCTCAATCTCTCTCAGAATCTCAGGCTTGGATGAAACGATACTGCCATTTTCGGTCTTCAGTTTTGTCATTTGGCTTTGCCCAATAGACGAATCCTTTGCAAACACTTTAGAGCCCTGGTTCCGCTCAATTGCTGCCGTAATACGCGCAGTATTATAAGCACGCAAGTCGTGTCGCATGGACTTCCAAATTCGTCTATTGAGTTTACCGTAATCCGACATATCAACTGCGGACTGCAGTCTCATTTCGCTCCGTTCTGCCATTAGTTTCAGAGTTTCTTTTGAGAGTTTTTGAGCTTTCCTGCGGCGTTTGGTCTCACAGAATTCGGACCCAACCGCTTGGACAGTTTCCACCAACCCGTTGTTCAACTCATCCACTGTGTCGCATTCAGCTAAGCACTGAAAACGGTTTTAAAGTTCAAGTTGAAACTTTTCGGGGTTTTGGATTTGGGCACGATTAGGACGGAGCGTAGACTTCACCAGACGTGACCTCTCAAGCTTGACATTGATATTCAATGCGCCTCTTACGATGCGGTGATCGCTGCCGGTTTTTACCTTGCTGATCACAGAGACGTCATTGAATATGCGCTTATTGGTCGTCATGATGAAGTCTATCTCGTTCGTAGTGGAACCGTCGAGACTCATCCACGTCCACTTCCTGGATGGCCGCTTCATGTAGAAGGAGTTCATCATAAAGAGTCCCTCCTTCTCCATGAAGTCAGCCAGCCTCTGTCCCCTCGAGTTCCGCTGCCCGTATCCAAATGGCCCTACTCTCAACTCATCACGTTTCCTTGTGCCTAGCTTTGCGTTGAAGTCTCCCATTACAACAGTGAAGTAGGTTTTAGAAGTATGCATGGCCCTGGATATATCCTCGTACATACTTTCTACTTCATTGTCCGAGTGTGCCGAGGTCGGTGCGTATACCTGTATAACCTTCAGCGAATACCGTTTGGTTATTCTGAGTATAAGGAACGCTACCCTAGCCGACACACTATCGACTTTCACTACGTTGTTAACGAGAGACTTGCGGACGAGGAACCCGACACCACCCTGGGATTGTTGGTCTCCCTCCCGGTGGAAGAACAAGTTGCCGGAATTTAGAATTATCGTGTCCTGTCCCTGTCTTCGGACTTCAGATAATCCCATGACATCCCAGCGTAACTTGAGCATCTCTTCCTCCAATTCGACCATCTTTTCGTCGGTCCTGAGCGTGCGTGTATTGTATGTTGCCAGGGCCAGGGGTCGTTTTTGGGATTGGTAGCCGGATCTCTGCCGGAGATTCTTCGCACCCCCTGCTCCACCGTTACAATGGCCGCTACCGTAGCCACGGATAGCAGAGCTGCCGGGAACTGGGGGCCGTGGTTTAATGTTAATTGTCATGGGGGGGATTTGCCTTAATGCACCACGCTTGGCAGGCGTCTTGGTGATCGCAGTGGATGTTGACGCAGACTGCGGGAAATGCTGCTGCCCATTTCCCGGATATTCCCTTAGCCGCCTCTTACGGCACCCACGGGAAAAGTTAGGGGGGGTACAATTCGTAGCCGGTACCACCACGGCAACGGCAACGGAACGCGGCATACGCTGAGTAAATCCCTTTTGTCCTCAAATAATTAATAGTGTTTCTTTTTTATTTTGATTTATCTTGTGTACATTTTTTGAGTGCCAATAAATGTATTTTGATTGATTGATTGAGACTCGTGGCACTCGGAGACTGCCGCGGTAAAGCTATTGCATAGCATATTTGTACAAACGGGTTTATGGCTATTACCCTTATCTCTACCCAACTAAGTTTCTCCTCGGGCAACTTGGTTATAGCTCTTTGGAAGTTAGAAGGTCGGTTGATCAGCTTTCCACTTGCTGCAAAATTTTAGGAGGCAACATGGACCCTACCCTTCACAATCTCCTGTGTTCGCTGTACGTTCCTGATAAATACATCAGGCACAGGCCAAGCCACAGGCACTTGCTGTTTGCTACTCCTAGTCGTCGCACCGTGGCCCGAGCCCAGTCTCCCTTGTGTCGCTCTCTAACCAGACTCAACGCATTTCTGGACGCCAACATCGAATGTGACATATTTTGTGACAAATGGCATAGTATTTTTAAGTTATTACTGAGTTTCTGTGAAAAAATATAATAATTAGGATATTTTATGACAATTTAAAAATTTCTTGACATTTCTTATTTTGACATATAAATTTTAATAATAAGTGTAAGTGGTGTATGCCGTGCTTATTGTAACAAATAAATAAATAAAAAAATAAAAAATAAATAGCTGTTTTTATCAACTTATGCAATTATAATTATTTAACCAATGCCATCTAGAGGCGAGTTGCTGAACTAAAGAGACAGGCGTGATATTTCAAAAAGTCATTAAAAGTTCTGCTATTCATCGATAGATGCCAAATCAACTTATGTAATTATAATTATTTAACCAACGCCATCTAGAGGCGAGTTGCTGAACTAAAGAAACAGAAGTAATATTTCAAAAAGTCATTAAAAGTTCTGCTATTCATCGATAGATGGAGTCGGAGTGGGGGGTGTTAGGTTATTTTCGTTACGGAATTTCTGGATTCGGTCTCCACGCTCAAGACCCGCGATAGAAGCTATGCAATAGCTTAATGACTTCCACGATTTGTGTTAACCCAGTAAGTGCGCAACGTACCTAAAGAAGTTTTCCATACTTCAAAAAGTGACTGGGCTTCCTGCCGTTTCTCGAGGGAGGATCTATTTAGTACAAAACGAGGCGGTATTTTTTATGATAACATTAATCAAAACTAATATGCATTAAAAGAGATATTACGAGCTTGTAACTTTATTTTGAGGTATCAAATTATATTTTGCAATTTTGTTATGTGTAGAAAATTATAGGTTCGATAAACGATAGGCTCTTATGTGGTTTATCCCGCAGATTTCATGCATTGCTGCCCTGTACACTGCAGTTAGGACGAACTTCATCTCTTCCTTTAGTTTCCAGTGCAGTTTCTTAAGAGGTGGTCCCTGGACGCACTTAAAGTGACCCACGGAGCTTTACAAATTGAAAGATATAGCAACAACAGTAATGTATCCTGAACTTTCTGGAGCCAAATGACAATTTCTTTAACCAGGATTCATAAAATTTATACTGATGCTGAGAACTGAAATATGGAATTAGAAATTAGTAAGATTCAGTCACAAAATTTGGTATAAATAGTTATTTATTTCATCCCTACTTACCTCTGCTATATAACATTTTCTACAAATACTTAAGCAATTTATGCACGTTTTATTAATATGTACAGCTCTTTATTTATTTCCTGCTAATTTATATTACCTCCGACAGTTGGTGATCCATGGTAAGACAGAGTTAAGTGTGAGTGCCCCCGTAGGCCTATACAGATTTTGGTCCCTCATCACTTAATGGTTTAGAACCACTGCTCTACTGTAGTACAGCAGTAATATTGTATTGCCGTATACATTTCTAAATATCACAGCAATGATATTATTAAATATCAAAACGATCTCTTGTTGCCTTTGATTTATTAGGTAGTAAATCTTTAAACCTATTTGTAAACACACAATATATCTCATTATCATATTACCTCCAACAATGTTTTATAAAATATACGCTTTTATTTTGCTGTAAAGGCAGCACACAGTACTCGCCAGGTGTGATGTTCTGCGAATGCGATATGAGTAGCGAGGACTATGGCGACATTGGCATCTCTTTTTTATGCTATCAAGTGATTAGACGGGCCATGCACCGCGAGCAATTCGGATTACACGATAAATTTTCCGAGTTGATAGACTGCCTTAAGTCAGCTATCGTACCTTGTCTCTAGTATGGATCTAGCTGCGATAGATATAAATATATCGCGGGCTGGATTTAATCGATTGAGTTTAATCCTATCGATAATCCATGATCTCACCACTGATGCTAAGAAATATGATTGAATGAGCTTCGAACTGTAGTTTTGCGCGGCCCTGTATTATGCCCATCATTCAGAGTCTCTCGTCCTGTAATTACACATGCTACAGTGCCCTTTACATCTTAAAGCAGTAATGCTAAACGATGATTTGCCATAGAATAACAGGACTGCGATGGTACGGACCAAGATTACCCTTTATACAAGAGGCCTTTCATCTAGAAAGTCTGGTTTCCTCGCTACTTATGATTCACATCCCAGTGGCAAAGGAAATATTCTTTAACTCTGACTACTCGCGGAGTATAAACTGCCGCTAGAATGTATACGGTAAAATCTAACTCAGACCCCTCGCGGAGTATTAACTCTCGCTAGAATGTATATTGGAAACTCTAAGTCAGGCTCTTCGCGGAGTGGTACTAGGTGTATATCGAAAAATGAGACTATGACATTGCATTTTTTTTATACTGAACGCATGCTTACTTAAGCTTACGTAGCTTAGCCTGCCTGTATATAGGTATGTACTTGTTGCCATCACGAACAATCTCTCATTCCGAACACCTTCTTATGATTTGCTAATCTGCTGTGAGAATCTGTGTTTTTAGTACTAGCCGACCCGCCAGCGGCTTCGTTTGCTATACCTCCTTAGGGATCTAGTATCTAGAATATTTCCAATAAATTAAGAATCTCCTAAGAGTCCTTCCTTAGAGAATGCATGGCAACTGGCAAAATTTAAAGTTTGTAGACAAGTTGTTAGTCAGTCAGGAGAAATAACTATTTATTATCACATTAAATTTTGCACATAATCATTTATTACATGCAGTGGGAGTAACCAATGAGGGCATACAAAGACGATGAGTGAGTCAAACAAAAAGAGGTATGTCAGGATTTCAGTAAGTGGAAATCTTGTCTGCTTCGAGACCTGTGAGGCGGGAGGCGTGACATTTTGTACAGTGTTGTAAAAACGTAGGTATTGTACGAGTGTTGATTGGTTGATAGCAGTGCTTGTAGAGATGTATTTAGCTAAGTTAGACAGGGATGCTGTAGTGTGACATATTAAAAAACATCCGATGATATTGTATGCAGTTTTATGTATACATTCGAAATAAATATTACCCAAATACTGTTATAATTATGGCATACTGAAGTACAAATGTATTCTCTGATTCATAGAACTGTATAGCATAATGTTTAAAGAGATTTAATTAAGACGCGGTCCAACCCCAATTTTAAAATAATTTTCGATGCTTTACGTAAGGTTGAAAATCGCTTGTTAGATTAGACGATGTAATGCGAAGATACGTTAATTTTGTACGTTTTCTTTATATTTTTCGATACATACTAACACAATTGAAAAAACTGCTGGTTATAACTTTAGTACTATACGTTGGCTAAATATTACTTTTTAAAAAAAAATAGTGTTATCGCTGAAAATGCTGAGTTTGGACGTGAAAGCTTATTTTTGTGGACCTATTCAGGATTTTTTTCTGCTGAAAGAGAGTTATATTTATGAATTCTATTCGGTTATTACTCTTTTCCTATTCCTTTTCTGACCTTTGTATTTTTTTCATAATATACTATAGATCTGTTTCGTTACACTAGGTGTTTAAAAATTCTGCTTTTTCTTTAATCAGGGTACGAGCGCGAGAACTTATGACTATGGAATGTACGATATATGGGTATAATAGAAATGCTTTATTATATATATTGTAGCTATACCATTGTAGCTATTGCACATTATTATTATAAAGTAACAATCAGATTAGAATTAGGTAGACAAACGTAACAACTACATAAAGGTTACATAAATATAATGTAATGAATAACTCCTGCTATTTAACGTGCGTATTTCATAAGTCTTATAATAGCGTGTTAATTGTAAATTAATGTACTAGTTGAACTAAGAAAAAAATAATTGTATATATATCTTTATATATGACTGGCTCACACTTAGTCTATGTCTTGTTAGATACTTGGAGTTCAGACTAGTAATAAATAAAAGGTTTAATATCCTAAGGACCTAGTTGTCTGTAGTGTATAAAAAAGAGGGAGGAGGTTTTAGACCGTACACGCTGGTACTCCCATTCCCGCCGTGGACTCGGACATAACCTCAAACGAGCGTATTTCTAAATTATATAATTTAGTTATGAGCATCTATTTACTAGTCGGTCGGCGCAGTTATTACAGCATACTCACTTTCTAAGTGCACAAAAATTTTATGTTTTTATATATAAATTAATAATAAGTATGGATAAATACAATTGTACCAAGCTGAAACTATAGGAATATAAAATGTAGAAGACACTGACGGGGATAATTATTACTATGCGGACGCTTTTTCCGCTTAGTTTAGAAAGAGTGTAGTAGCAGAAACAACAAAACAGTTGGTCAACCCTGCCTTCTGAGCTGCTGGTTCCGGGTTCGGTCCCTGGTCAAACAGTAGTGTGTATGAACATGTCTGTTTGATCTATTATATATTTTTAAATTACTTCATTAGCTAAGACTTTGTTTTGTTTAATTTAAGAACTAATAATATGTATAATTGCAAGTGCGTTCACATTGATAAATAAATAAAAATAAATCTATGTCTGGGTGGTGTGTGATATGTATATCGTCATCTTTGGGCCGAGCACGAAAATCTGTTTACGTGTAACGTAATCGCACCGTTACAGTATTCAGTACAAACTGTCATTTATCTAGTACAATAGTGGCACAGATAACTCGTAGTTTGTACTAAATACGTAAACGATACGATAACATTACACTTAAGCAGATGTTCGTGCTCGGTCCACTGGTTACAGGCTCTGCCTAGTTGAGACTTAAAGACCTTGTGTGGATGTAGTCCTATATTATTATTGCTAGCCAATATTGTTCTGTCAATGCTAATCTAATATCTAGTAACACATAAACGATGTTAGCGATAAATTAATTTTGTTAAATTTAATCAAAGTACAAAGTTACTGATATAAAATAAATCTAACTATTACAATAAAACTAATTCACTAAAATATTTCTAAATTATAGATAAAAAACAACCCAAAAAGCTTTATTAAATATCATTATATTTAATAATGTTATTTATTTTGTTTAAATTTATACTAGTTTGTTGCAAATAAATTATTCAATTCAATTCAAATACTTTGTTTGCATGAATATGGGTACAAATAAGATCTACCTATAACAATAATTTAAGTCCGCCATAACAACCTCGTGTTAGGTATGCAAATGTCAATGTAGAATAACTAAAGTCGTCAGTGAAGTTATACAATGGAATGTCAATTGATAAGTTTACTATTTGTCATGGTAAATGTAATACCTACATGATGTTTCCTTCAAAAAGTCTTTGCCCGAACAAAAGCACTCGTCCACCAAAGCACTTTTCTAACTCCGTCTAAAATCTGCGACCGGGTAATTTTTGCAAATATTTCGGAATGGAATTATAAATGAGAGTTATTCTGATTCTGATAAATTTATATCGTAATAGAATTGTATATCTTATTTCTTTCGAACGTGTATCTTTTTTAAACATCATTCATTATTGTAGTTTTTCTGACATCGGTAGTGGTCGTTGACTGTCAGCTACCGTTTCCCTCCTGTATGCCAAAGCCTTTACCAAACCCGTTTTCCGCTCGTCTGTACACGTAATCCGTTCAAAAACATTCTCTATCCATGTAATTTGATCTGTATCTACCAGTCCCTAATCGCTCGAGGATTTACCGATACGAACTTGATCGATCATTTCCAGATATAAATTTAGATAGCGATGCTTATCTCCTAGAGATTTATAATTTTA
The DNA here is from genome assembly GCA_917880725.1 of Selenia dentaria. NCBI lineage: Eukaryota > Metazoa > Arthropoda > Insecta > Lepidoptera > Geometridae > Selenia > Selenia dentaria. The sequence continues at coordinate 5,092,589 of OU862882.1, read as the reverse complement.
CCTTCACAATGCTTAGAAATTCCATCGATTTTAATCTGATAAGTTATATTTTCGTAGGGATCGGTATGTGTCTGGTAGTCATGGGATTCTTAATTTATGACACTATATGTCAGACCAGTTGTAAGAATGAATGACTGAAGATTGTTTATATTTAACTTACTACCACATTCATAGCGTGGAATGAGCACATCGCTATCATTGATTAAGTTACGACAAAAACCAGACTATAGTTTTAAGCTTTACTGAAATCCTTTCAGCATTTTCAGCGCTGACTATTTTTACTATTATCAGAAAATGTAATCTCAAATTATCATGATGTATATGTGAAATTGCAATTCGCGAGATTGAGATGTGAATTTAAACAGTACAATTCCACAATTTGATTTTAGCTTGATAAAACTAATATTTGGTGGTCATGAATCGGTCATGCAAACACCCCGAGGTTATGTTGTGTAGAGGGCTCGTATTTGCATCCTTGGGCTTTACCTCAAAGTAATATATGTTACTAGGATATTATACTGTCACTGACGTTACGTAGGTATGTTATTATTACATTGTAATTAGTAGGTATCTAATTTAAACTGAATCAGATGCCAGCCAGATGAATTGCTAATTTTGAGCCGGATAGACACGACATAATAATAAAGTAAGTTTTGTAAAAGCTTTTAGGACTTCAGGTGGATGCGCTCATTATTAGAGAGTAATTCAAAATTTTAACACTTTTTTCTTTGATTATTTCACAATTAAACAATTTAAGCTTGTTTTGTTCGACTTCATTATTATATAAAGTAAAATATGGTTTAAAGGTCCTGTTACAAACGAAGTCATTATAAAAAAATATTCTTCATAATGTTTTTGTAATGATCAAACGGGATTAATGGGAGACTTACGCTTTGTCGAAATCACGATCGACAATTGTTTCAGCTTCATCCGGAAGTCTTCTTCAGGAGTAGTTACACTGTCAATTTCACATGTCAGACTGCAGGGGTACCACCTGAAGGAAGCAGTAACGACGAAGAGGATACTTTGCAGCTTGACTCGATGACGCAACAGTCCTCCACGACCGACTTCCCGTGCACAGCAGGTTGGTGCCTGTATTGCAAGGTGGGATACAACGACGAGCGCACCGCACTCAAGATCCTGAAAAAGGCTTCCGGACGAACCCGAAACATGCTCGCATCGTGATATCGACAACGCGTAACTCTCACGTTAGGTAATCCCGTTTCATTATTACAAAATTATAAAGTACGTGAGATTCATTATGATGGTTTTTGCTACTACCGGTATTAAACGGGTGAGTATCGGGACCAAATTAATGATACTTTAAGGGAAAACGAATCTTATTAGAATCAGCGCTAATTCTGATAAGAAACGGAATGTATATTATTGGATTCAATTGCAGATTGCTAATTAGAAATGAATTTTAACAGATACACCATAGATACTAGTAGTTTGTGTAGATCTTATGTGATACATCAAATGTTCAGCTGAACTATTAATTAATGAAATCGACAACCAAGCAGATTGATGTAGACCGATGCAAATATCGAGGAAAGTTTCGTATAACTATCATAGTCACACGCATTTTAAAATGGCTGCTGAAACTAGAATTTGAACCGATATTACAAAATTAGTCACATTATTACTATTTTAATTTTAATCAAATAATTTTGAGATTAAGATTTAGATTCAGGCTGTTTTCAATATTCTAGTGATACAACATAAGATTTAAAAATTAAATGAGTCAATGAAATATAATTTATTTATGACGGCAGCATATAACATTGATTGATTTACTATGTCATAAAAGGGCTCAAACTCAGCATAATGCTGGTTTAAACCAGCGCTGGTCTTCCGTTGGTGCCAGTCTGTGACGTCACTGTGGAATTATACTACAACAGCTTAAATTATTAAAAACAAATTAACACTACAACCGTATACTTAGTTCTTCAATAGCAATTTGTATCGATCTATATAATCTATCGAAATATATTGAAAATGATTGTCTTGCAACTTTTACCCGCGTATCCACCTTGTTGCGGTGGACGAACTACGCTGTGTTTGTCATTCTAAAACCTTCCGGCCCATCGGCCATCAGTATTTCCCATTGTTACTTCAACTAGCTTATCCTCTAGTCATAGATACAGTTTCAGAAAATCAATTTATACAGACCGTATTAATTTAATTTGTTTTGTTAGTAACCACAACGCTACTCATATAAATTATTTTTAAATAGATTAACTTCGTTCTTGTATAATAATAATAAATATTCCACAACTATCACACAACGCCATCTAGTCCCAAGCTAAGCAGAGCTTGTGTTATGGGTACTAGACAACTGATCTTTCTGTTTTTGCAACAAATATGTGTTATAGCAATTAGTCATACTATGTGTTGTTTCAGGGCACGCTGATATGAACATTGTTTTAATCGTGTGTTCTTCTAAAAACCCGAGAGAGTGGTTTGACTGCAAATCCACCTCACTCTTCAGATCAGCAGCATTGGGAGTTATAAATTACCCTGTCATCGTCCAACCTCAGACAGGAGTGGAACTAACAGCTGTGCGATTATGTAATTCGTCGATGTTTTCGTCGACGAGCTCACTGATGTGAAATCTTTATGAGATATCGCCTTTATACACAAGGTTGTTTTTCCAACGTTTCTTGTCATCTCGTCATTTGTTTCACGGATGTTGTCAAAGATGCAACGATGTTTGCTCTTAGAGAATCGCACGGCAGAAGAAGTTGTTCCACATTAGCAGCGACTTACATCTTATCTTCCGTCTTGTCTTTTTCTCCATATCCTTTTCGTGCGTCGATACCGTTTTGTGCATTACATGTTCCATTCCACATCTCGGTGATCTTCGTCCATGAAATCGTGTCCAAAACCTTACTGTGGCTGATCATGCGATCCAATTAAATATTAGCAATGTTTACTTCAGCGTGCTCAGATCGCAAGTTCTGATACCGTTTTATTTATTGTGTCGTGAATTGATAAAACCGTGCGATTGTATCTTTGAACGCAGTCATGATCTGCGGAAGACTACTTACTTATATACTCTATTTTTATAGCGCTAAGGTTGTATTTACTGTGTGTGTTTGGGAAGATGTAATGCGTCAAATGTAGGTGGATTTATGCACAGAGTTGAACATGTGTTGAGTGGGATGAAGATGTCTGTACTGTGTTGGTGTCTTCACATTTTTTGATCACGATGCTGGAGTTGGTTTACACTTATCCAGTTCATCAAAACCGTACTAAATTGGATCCCGAGTTCTGTTCTATTTACTTCTTTTGATTTCCCTCTCTCTGATTTCTTCATGTCATTCTCTATTTTATTTTTTAAATTTCACGTATTGCTGGTCAATAGTAATTGACATATAAACAGTTATATAAAAAAAAAGACGTGTGGCACTTGGAGACTGCCGCGGTAAAGCTATTGCTTAGCTGTTTTTATCAACGTATGCAATTATAATTATTTAACCAATGCCATCTAGAGGCGAGTTGCTGAACTAAAGAGACAAGCATGATATTTCAAAAAGTCATTAAAAGTTCTGCTATTCATCGATAGATGCCAAATCAACTTATGCAATTATAATTATTTAACCAATGCCATCTAGAGGTGAGTTGCTGAACTAAAGAGACAAGCGTGATATTTCAAAAAGTCATTTAAAGTTCTGCTATTCTTCTATAGATGGAGTCGGAGTGGGGGGTGTTGTCAAGGCCCGCGATAGAAGCTATGCAATAGCTTAAAAGTTTTTACTAAAAACCTTTTTTATATAAAAAAATACATAGGTTTTACTGTATGTATGACGATATGAAATTACGCGCTGTTGTTATTTAACGCATGAAAAACTTTAAGCTATTAATTTCTGGTGTTATAACAACATTTAATTACCAGCAAAAAAAAAAACTTGTTTGTCAGTTTCAAAAAGGAAAAAAAAAACTAATACCAAATTGATTGCTCGGTCACTGGAGTAAGTACTAGCTCAAAGTAAACAAACCTAACAGATTATTTGATTAGAGATTATAAGGGTTAACCCTGAAGTATGAGCTCACGATTTCGGAGAACATATAAGGAACACCATAGAATTGTTATTTTATTATCAATTTATTCTGTGAAGGGAAGAGGAGAAGTTAAAAGCATCTCCCTCCACCATCGCGATGTGAATAGGCGAGGAAACCACACTTTCCTGGTTGGTCTCATTTATCAGAGGTGGACAGGTGCTACCACTGCAGAGCAAACATTACTGTGTTAAAGTGGGCACTGTAGCAAGTAGAATGACTGGAAGAACAAGACTCTAAACTGATGCCTTAGGCAGTGCTACGCAAAACTTCAGTTCTGGTGATCTGGTGACCCTGTAACTGCCATAGGGTGTTTACTATCAGGCGCTAGATTGGTCCCGTCTTGACCCTTGACAGTACCTTTCAAAGGTTCTAATGAACCACTCTATGGTCGTTGTACATCCTGATTGATCTCTCAATCCCGGATAGTCCATATCTTATTTAAAACAGTTGCGCCTCATCTTTTAGTACACATTTCTTTTAGTAGTGTTGCTATTGGAACATGCCCACCAAATGCGAGCTGCGATACGATCAAACATAAATAACGAAGCGATTTAAATGCGATATCAGTTTTATCGCACGTTATATTAATTGAGTACACGAGTTAATGTAAAAACTACACTTCTGTATCTACACGGACACAAAAACTAAAAACATATTTATAAAAATCATGATGTTTTGCCGTGCGATTCTCTAAGAGCAAACATCGTTGCATCTTTGACAACATCCGTGAAACAAATGACGAGATGACAAGAAACGTTGGAAAATCAACCTTGTATACTAGGGCGATATCTCATAAAATATTTGACATTGGTGAGCTCGTCACCGAATCATTAGAGAATCGCACGGCTGTCTGCCAAAAAAATTAAAAAGATGAATTAAATCAGTGAGTAAAGAAATGTCGTCGGACTTCAACCGATATAATACCAAGTGAGTGCAGCCGGTATCTTTATATTATTATAATGTGATAATCACAATAGTTTTCAAACTCTAGATAAAACAAACTCTCTAATCTCACTTAAACAGGAATTTATAATTCCGGTTAAAGAGAGATTTAAACAGAAATTTATAATTCCTGTTAAAGAGAGATTTAAGATATAACTAAACTTTAAATTCACTGTTTTTATGATTTCGCGGTTGTTAAATACATTATAATTAGTACTCACGGGATATACACCACGATTAGGCAGGTTTTAGGAGTTCCCGATATTTCGGCGCAGTTACATGCACCATGTTCACGGGTAGACCTAGTATTCCAAAACCTGCCTAATCGTGGTGTACATCCCGTGAATACTAATTATAATAAACTTTAAATTATTTTTAGAGGTTTTCGCAAAGTAGAAATACGGTCGTGAGCCATTGAATTTGACAAGAATTAAGATGTGATTTGACTGATGCCTTCGATTATTTGTACACATTGCCAAAACAAGAATTTACGGTTTGTATGTTTGTAACAAATTTTTGAACGACTTCTGCAAAAAAAGAGGTTCTCAATTTTAGTTTATCATCTTTTTTCTTAGTGTGCATGCTTAATGTGTGATATTTACGCCAGTATTAGTTATACAACTCCTTTAACTAACGTAAATAAGTACGTTATAAAATAAAAATATCGACAGTTATGTAAGAAATCATTATCTTGACTGATGTGTTCAGATATTAACGGTAAAAATGCGATTAAACACAGATAACACTTAGCGATTACATATGTAACATATATTTTACAATTTACTTTATTTAACTTGTTACCCATTGTGATACTGGCTGATAACGTATCGTAGGTTGATCGAATGCTACCGATACTCGAGTGATATGATAACTTTTACATTATTCAGGGATCCGTCGCTAAATAGTGTAAACAGGGCCCAACGTATTCTCTGTATATATAAACAGGATGTTTGGTAGAGGAACCGACGAACCAAATGAGCGTGTTCGGGGGCCCACTTGGAGAATACCTACAAGTTGGCAAAAAAAAATCCCCGACACCCCAATTTTTTTAAACTAAATCAGTTAGCTCTGTTTTGTATCCAATTTTGCTTTGCGTGGCCTGAAGGTGTATTAGAGACCAAATTCAACTAAAAACATCCGGTCTAAAACAGATTTTACAAATGTTATGGTGGTAAATAGGTACAATTTCGGAGAAAAAGGGAAAAATCACAAAAAAAGTTAAACATATTGGGGGGTCGGGGATTTTTTTTGGCCGACTTGTATTCTCCAAGTGGTCCCCCGAACACGCTCATTTGGTTTGTCGGTCCCTCTACCAAACACCCTATATGTATTTTTTACCTGCTGTGACTGACAGACTTCATCAACAACGAGCCTAACCAGATGGTGGCTTTTACATTGTAAGCATCCTAAGGAGGGATTTTTGAAAAGTTTTGAAGTTACCGAAATAATATTAATTACTTATACTAGAAAGTAATTATTGACATCGAATATTTAAGTTCCTTGGACATGTCCATTTGAAGAGGTAATCCTTCATATAGTCAGATGGCATTCACGTAATCTGACTACAATTTTATAACTCTCGTTCTAATCTCCAACTCTATACAATCTATTATTTTATTTGACTTTTTATTATATATATATGGACTGTGCATAGATTATCGAGATTTTTCTAATGCCTTCTTATTTCTATTGCAACCTTTCGAATATTTGCAATTATATGAATTAGTAACTTTGGAGTTACTAACTCAGATAGTTGCTAAGTTGTAACCGTCTCTGACACCGCCTTTTTTTTCACCGGTTTTTTCCCCTCTCAAGTTAAATCAATAAGATAGTCAATAAATGGCTTATAGGAAATATACATGAAAAAATCGTCATCTTCAATACGTTCTCTTTAACAAAACTATATAAGAAATATTCTTGTGTGGTACTGCGACGCTTAACTACGTCTAGGTTTCTATGCCCCACATACATAACTTGATCTTGGGGTTAACACTTTACTAGTGTGGTATGTCCCAATAAAATCCACATAAATTCATTTAGCCGCAGATGATGCAGCAATTACAAACCTTGCGGGATTTCTGTACATCCCGCACCACACCATTTAAGTTTTCCAGCGACGGCAGTGACATCTAGTCAAGAGCAGTGCAGCAAGAAAAACCTGCTTGTACAGTCTCCAAATAGCATGTATTTTTTAACAAAATAATTGAATCGACTTCAACACTAAAAAGTGTGATACAACTTGTCGAAGTACCATGCGCGCAATATTGTGAAAATAGGTACTTCTGAACCATCATGGTACAAACTTCAGCAACTTATTTCACACTTTTTGATGTTGAAGTTGGTTCCATAATTAAAAAAAAAAATGTTTCACCCTTTTTAGTGACCCTTACTACTTACGCGATCGATTGTCATTCACTGTCGATAACGATATTATATATGATATTAACGTTATTGGAGTGTAACTAAAAAAAACGATTGACCGAATTTGATGAAATTTAAATGGGACTACCTCGGAAGTAGTTTTACCTACCTACTCTTTCAAATAAAAATAATTTTGAGAATCAGTCCACGAATGGGAGATTAATCCGTGAGCATACATAAAAAATACATACAGTCGAACAAAGCATTTTGGTAGTTCTGAATAAAACATTGTGTAAAATTGAAATCCCTTTCTTCTTTATAAGTCTATAAATAAATTAATCAATAAATGTAAGTACCAAATTATTGAACAGATTTAAGTCTAATAATGTACTAGTAATTTTTGCTGCTTCTCATTTACCAGTTGTAATAGGATTGTATTCTGATCTATTATTGTGCTAGGTACCTACTTAATTACCGCAGGAAGAAGTCGACTCATGGAAATCGGGACTACACTGTCCGGATTTTTTTTTTGTGCGTCAGCCGCACAAAAAAAAATGATTATAATTTTATTAACGTATTAATTTAACTCTAATTCAATCTATTCGCCTTGTTATTATAATTGTGTATTAAAATAAGATCATTATATTATCGTTGACATCTGTAAATTTTTTGGAAAATAAATATTATTTCTTTTGTTCAAAACAAAATCTCGGATTTCATCCGGTCCTTTACAAAGTCATAAGTGGGGCTGTAGCCAACACTTAGAGGCCTGTTTGGTATAAAAATACAACGGAGTATAAATACCAGAAAAAAATTTGGATTAAGGGTAACATGGTACTTATAACTTATAAATATTAATATTATTATAATTATTATAGCACCTCCTCATTTTTTGAAGACGCGGTATACGTCGTTCTTTCGTTGGTCGTTTTAATACGGACAGTGAATTAGCAAAATCACATAACCGATTCACACAGAGGCGAGTGTTATCGGCACTTTGCATCCCGTTGGCCATTACTCACCGATAAGGCACGAATATTAGCACAGTTGGTATCTGATGCTGATCCTGCACTTGAGTCTGCATCTTTCGAACAGGTTTTATCTTAGATTCGTTTGCGATTATCGATGTTTTGCTTTTATTTATTTGAGCTTTCTATGAAGCACTTTATTGAGTGTCATATTGATTTTACTTGGGAAACAGTGATCTAGTCATATTGTAGTTTGAGTAGAAAGTCTTTATAGGTGGCTGGTACAAGGTGGATATGTGTAAGGTGACAGTAAACACAGCAGCACTTTCCAATGCAATCATTTTCTTGAAATCATTTGAAAAGCTGTAATGAGAAATGGCAACGTACTTGAAACTTTATTTTGTTTTATAAATTAGCAAAGCGAAACGTCATCGACGCGGGCGTTCCAACACTCCTTGAAAAAACCACACAATGTGGTCGAAACTATAGTCGGACATATCCGATAAATATTACATGAGTAATCCCGTATTTCTCAGTAAAAATACCGAAACAGAAACTTTATAATGATATATGAGCGTATAGTTTACGGTGGAAATAATTTAAAAAGGTAAATAAAATAATGGAGTTGGAAAGTACGACGCAAGCTATAAACTCTTAATTAGATTAAACGTGAATTCGCCTGAAGAAATTATCTAGGATATTATATATACTATAAGGAATTATCAAGGATGCCTACGAAAGGTTGTAAAGTAGTCAACGAATCCAATAATTCGATTTACGGCCGGTGCGAATAATATATCTATCGCCGGTTTACTTTACTAGAGATAGATATTTGACACTATTTGTATGGACGTTATGTCAAATTGCTATCGGTAGTAAGGTAAACCGTGGATAGATAGATTATTGGGACGTGCCTTAAGGCATCACTCAAACCAATGAGAGGGTTGCATAGCTCGTACTTGTCCATACGAAAAGAAATAACTCTTTTCTACCTCTTAACATTGTCCGATTTCAGTGATTTTTTTTTCATGTAATCAACACATTGTTTACCATGCTCGTACATTTTGATTTTTTCAGTTTTTTAAGGTCTAGTAAAGGAGATTTATAGTAAGTACTTTGAAATAATTATATGAAAAAATATCACTGAAATCGGACAATGTTAAGAGGTAGAAAAGAGTTATTTCTTTTAGTGTGACAAGTACTATAGCTATGCAATCCTCCTACGGTATTAACATCCCTTGCTCCAGAATCATTACGTGGTTGCATTCTGTCGCGAGGTAATGTAGTGCGTGCAAGCATTACTCTGCGAGGGTGTGAAGAAAGCTTTAGTATTTACATGGAGGTTGAATGCCAAAATATATTGACTATAATTATTGGCACTATGTATAAATTCTATATATGTATATGTATATTCTATGATACTATGTCAATTATATTTTTTATTACAATGTCTGCGATGAATAGACTCATTTTTGTACCAACTCAATAACCCGTTATCAGCCAGAGTTAAATTAGAGGTCATCACACATCGATAATTAACTTTCAAACCAACCTAATTGTCATCGATATTATCTTATATCAGTCCACCATGCGTCCATCACGCTACATCTGTCCCACTCGCTCGCTGAGATAAGTATCGCTATCTCACTCCGTTATCAGTTTGAAATTAAAAAATATGGAATAACGAGCGATATCGCGTGATAGCGGCCAGCATCCGCCGCGTATCACTTCGATAACAACACATCTGCCATGTCAACGGTCGTTTTGCTACGTTCTATTTGTGAAGTATTGTATTACGGTACATATTAACGTAATAAACATAGTATTCAATAAATTACAGTAATAATAAGAAACATTTCTTAATTAAAAGCCTGTTTCTTAAGGCGCGGTCGTATCCTGATAATAGTAAAAAGCAGAATCTTTAAACATCTAGTGTAACGAAACAGATCGATAATAATCTATGAAAAAATACTTAGGTTAGAAAAGGAACAGGCACAGAGTAATAACCGAACATAATTCATAAATATTACTCGCTCTCTGTAGAAAAAAAACCTAAATAGGTCCATAAAAATAAACTTTCACGTCCAAACTCTCAGAATTTTCAGCGATAACACTATACTATTTTTTAGGTAGTACATAGCCATCATATAGTACTAAAGTAGTAACCAGCCGTTTTTTCAATTGTGTTAGTATATATCGAAAAATATAAAGAAAACGTACAAAATTAACGCATTTTCGCATTACATCGTCCAATCTAACAAGCGATTTTCAACCTTACGTAAAGCATCGTAAATTATTTTGAAATTGGGGTTGGACCGCGTCTTAAAGCTTTAAAGTATTCTTCTATATAATCTTCTACGAAATAAGTCACACTTACGCAATGTTTCGTTCTAGGCCTACAGTGGGCCGTAGCACAAACAATTTGTGAAAAATATTCGTATCGTAAGTGTAAACGCGGCACGCTTCAGCGTACAAACTATGGATTATCTGTGTCACAGTTGCCCTAAAATTTTGTTTGTACCCAAATAACTCTTAGTTTGTACGCCGACATGTTGACGCTTTCAATACGAATATTTTTTCGCAAATTGTTTGTGCTACGACCTCGGATGAAAACGCCAACATCGCAAAACGTAATCCTAGACCTACATCACACATACATTTCTCCGCCTAGCAATCTTTTAAGACTACATAACATTATTAGTCCCTACATATATATATATATATATATATAATTAGGTATAATAAAGGAGTAGATGCCGAAAAGTCTGCACTTGAAAGAAAAATAAAACAAAATGTGGGTCATAAACACGTAAAGGTACCTACTGAACAAGAATATGACGTTTTTGGAAAAAAAAACTCTATCTGTATGCTCAAAAAATACGGCACAAATTTTGATGAACTTTGGTATATCGATAGAATAAACTAAAAACTTTTTATCTTGATCCGTTGCAAAAGTCCAGATAGCAGCTTGATCTCTCTATGCTACACGGTCTGAGATAAATCAGGGTCTCGATTAACTGGTCATTGCGCAAGAACTTCTGTGGCACAGCTAAAAACCTACGCTATAACAATAAAATAAAACCAGCTAGCACTTCGGTGCGTGTAATAACTAGGGGTAGGGGATATAAAAGTAATAGATAGGTAATTAAGAATGTAACAAGTATTTTTAATTTTCCAATACTCCCTAAAAAGTACTTTATACTGTAGGCACATATATAATGAATTGTATGTTCTTTATAAATACAACATAACAAATCGCCATGCCTACATCCTCGAGAGGGTAGCAGCGGTGTTTGAAACACCTAAGTTTCATCAGAGGAATAATATTTTTTGATACCATGTAATAGGAGGCGAGCCTATTGCCATCTACGAGGCACTGTTCCAGACTCCAGACTGCCATTGATAATGTCTTTGTCAGTAAAACGGTCCGACACGGGTATTGAGCCCAGGACCTCGAAATCCCAAAGCGGCGCTCCCACCACTACACCAAGACCAAGCGAGCGAAGCCGCTGGCGGATCTGCTAGCTATAAAATGTTTCCGCGTTATATGTGTAGGTATACCCGCTAACTCCTGCTAAACGTGGTTTAAGATTTGGACGCTGAGATTTTGATGACATCAATCAATCCTTTTTTCCTCATATTCGTCGAGTGTTAGGCTGGTGCGTGTCGCTAGAAACATAAATATGATAATCATGTCAGTAAATGATCTTACTAATATTATAAAGTAGGTATGTGAAAGTTTGGATGGATGGCTGGATGATTTTAATGGATGTTTGTTACTCAATAACGGCAGAAGGGTTGAAATTTGGCACAGAGATAGATTATAGTCTGGAAAAGTACATAGGCTACTTTTCATCACCATCATCATCATCATTATTATCCATCACCACACGGGTGAAAAGCGTAATATTCTTGGGCACAGCATGGACAAAATAACAAGATCTCGGCCTACGTTAAGATCGCAATGAATACAGTTCTGTCAAAGTTTGTGTCAGTTTCTGATAGATCAAAAGCACGCTATCATTTTGACAGCTCGATACACAAGACGTGCTCGGCGACAGTCAAGGATGATGAAATGTTTTTTCCATGGTCAGTAATTACTGGTACTGTATTTTATTATTAGAGTTTACTGATTGATTTACTAAGTACTTATATGTACTCATATAACTATGTAAATATTTTATGTCGTTTTGATATAAAGATAGATACGGCTTTGGAGAAGATAATAAGGTACTCGAAGTATTAATCCTGCGCAGACGTAGTCGCGGGCACCAGCTAGTCCCACTAATATTATAAATGTGAATGTTTGGATGGGTGGATGATTTTAATGGATGTTTGTTACTCAATCACAGCAGAACGGCTGAGCGGATCTGCTTGAAATTTGGCACAGAGTTAGATTATAGTTTGGAATAGCGCATAGGCTATAGGCTTTTCATCATCATACATAATATGTAATTGATATGTCTGTAAATTATTTTATCTTATTATATGCTCAGATGTTATTTCCCAAAACATAAAGATAAAAATATCGTTTAGTTTGAAGTCGTCAGTAGAACTGAGTAACGTAATCTAAACTTTGATAACGTTTGAACCGAGATACACTTTGATTATTATCAGATAGTCCCATGCACAGCTGTGTCATGCTCAACACTAAGAAAAGTTTGTTTGTGTGTGTTATACACCGAATCGGATGCGGGATATGAAATCATCTTCTTAGAACGAGTGACCTTTTTTTAAGATTAAACATTGTATTATTAAAAAACGCAGATCAAAAGTGATGGTGACCAGTGGGTTAAGCACGAAAATTTGCTTAAGTGTAACATAATCGCATCTTTAACGAATTTAGTACAAACTATCATTTATCTAGTACAATAGTGGCATAGATAACTCATAGTTTGTTTGTACTGTATATGTAAACGATACGATAACGTTACACTTAAGCAGATTTTCGTGTTCGGCCCACTGGTGACAGAGGCACAGACTGACAGATATACGGACGGACTGCGGAGTCTTATTAATAGGGTCCCGTTTTACCCTTTAGGTTCGGAACTCTAAAAATGCACCGAGTTTATTACTTCCATAGATAATACCCTACGGAGATCCTCCTACATCATATTTGAAAAGAAAATGGTTAAAGTACTCCAAAAATGAAATCATTGAAGATAATACCGAAAAGAACTGGATGCTCTTTTGGGTATACAAGTTTCTCTACAACAGATCGTTCCTTAAAGTTAACAGCACAACTTAGTTCAATTCCATTGCATGCTTATCTCAAATGCACTTTAACGATAAATTAACAAAGTACAACAAAGCAATCAAGATCACCGACACTAACACAATGTGTCTGTGTGCGTGCCTTATCACCCCCACCCTATCGAGACAAAGAGCCTGATGCAAACTCTTGCGTACCATTTGTACAACACTATATCGGTATCGGGAAAAACGTTACTTAGTAATTGCGAGCTGAGTAAACAATCGGGTCAAATACTGAAATTGTGACAAAATTGTCAGACAATGTAATGTAGAAACTTTTTATTGTAATAAATTAATATAAATACTTAAAAGAAGTTTTTAAGGAAGTTTCTGTAGTGGAAACCACGGACCGGCAACGCGCCGCGTAGGTCGTCCACTGACACGGTGGACAGACGACCTGATAAAGGTCGCAGGACGAAGTTGGATGCAGGCCGCTTCCAACCGGTCCTTTTAAAAATTATGGGGAAGGCCTATGTTTAGCAGTGGATGTTCTAAGACTAAGATGATGATGATTATGAAAAGTAGTTTATAGTTTTGTATATGTATTTGCTACATCTATACTAATACTATAAAGAGGAAAGATTTGTATGTATGTTTGTAACGAATTGGCTCAAAAAGTACTGAACCGATTTCAAAAATTCGTTCACCATTGGAAAGCTACATTCACCCTGAGTAACATAGGCTATAGATCCATCATCATCATCATCATCATCCTTCACCTCGCGGGTGAAACCAGAGCAGCTAGTTATTAATATTTATGTAGGTATTTATATTATATTATTTTATATTATATATATATATATTAGATTTTATCTATTTATCTTGTTACACACCACCGTCTATTACACACAAAATATATACAAACGATTGAGAAACCTGGTCTTTTTTTTGAAGACGGTTAAAAAGCAGTTCCATTGACTCAAAATATTCCGTAATTATATGAGCAAATATAATAGTTTCCACGTAACTGTAGGTGCATTATCACTTGTGACACAGATTGTGACACAAAAGGGTTGTGATGCAAACTGTTTCGTATCGATTAAAACACAACAATCGTAACCCATATCGGTAAAACCCTACTAAGACAAGACTAAAGGTGTATTAGTCGGGGCAAATTCTTAAATTGTGTAATAATGCAACTAAGTGTTACTCGAATGTAGATTTTAATATTAACATAATAAGAACTACCAAAGTTTAGAGAATTTTAGTTTAGTGTACGCACAAGCGAATCAGTACCATTGGTACTGAATGAAAATTCTAAACATATAATAATTCTATCCAAATGTGGGTAGATTTACATCAGTTTAGACTAGTTTAGAGAGCACGAACTTACATGACGATTAAATTTGCACTAAACATACCCACAATTAAACAGAAACGGCAAATTTAAGAATTGTCACTTGCAAGCGTTAGACGAGTTTGGACTTAAGCAAGAACACAATAAGAACTACCACATATTTACTAAAAGTAGATTTTAGTTCGCTAGTTTAGTTTGGTGTTCGGAACAAGCGAATTACTACCATAGTACGCTAATAATATTAAAGTGCACTTAACCTATATAAGAAGACACAGGTGCTGTAATTATTGTTCCTTTTCTAAAATTATCTTAGCAACATCTGTTGTTATATCAGTTAGTTTTAGTTTATGTAATACAAATTAAAAAAATACTAAACCTACTATCAATATCAGCAACAGGTTTGGACTAACTTATGTGAGACCTATGTGAAAATATGGCATAATATAAACTTTGTTTAATGATTTAATAATTCAGATATGTAAATTAAGGACACATATTTTAATGTTCTTCTACGTTGTTTCATCGTGGCTGAGTGTCGTGGTCATCACAAGTGGTTCTTCCCAGTAGGATCTTCCAGGCTTCTCTGTTTTGAGAGAGTTGGATGAGAGTGGATTTACACGCCCGTTTTACAGTATCGGTCCATCGGGTCGGTGATCTCCCTCTACTTCTCTTTCCTTCCACGTGGCCGACCACTATCTGCTTTCCGAAATTGTCCGGCTTACGCCGTGCCACGTGACCAAAGTACTTGAGACCCTACGCATACATCTAGTTGCGGGACGAGTTCGGAAATTGATTTCATTCAGTATCGACACGTTGCAGCTGTGATGAGGATATGGCGCAGTTTACGCTCTAAGAGTGCCCAGCTTGGGAGATCGAGTGTCGTGAACTCGTCGCAGTGGTGGGGCTTGACATCTCGCTTCCGTCATTGGTTCAAGCCATGGTGGTGAGCGACAGGTCGTGGAATGCGGGGCTAGAATTCTGCGAGCGGGTCGTGTCGCAGAAAGAGGCTGCGGAGAGGGAAAGAGAGATTACCTCTACTCTCCCAATCCGCACCCGGAGAGCCGAGCGTAGGAGAAGGGCGTATCAAGGTCTCCTTCACCCCCCATAACAGAGGTCGTTGTGATGGACAATGGGGTGTCCGTCACCTTTTAAGGACCTGGAGATGGCGCACGCGGCGTTTCCGCGTGCCTCTCAAGGATTCTGAGATGGAGTCACTCCTGTTTTATCCCACCGGGATGGGGCCTCCATGAGAGGGCCAACGCCGCCGGGGCCCCGGCCGAGTGCGGAAGCGTTTCCGTAGCCCCGAAACACCGTGTGGTGGTTTAGTCGGCTGTCGGTATAGTCTGCTTGCTGCTATGGGTGCAGTTAGCGCGTAGATGACGAGTCCGACATACCCCGTCCAAGTAATCTGTGCCCCGTCGATCCCCCCGGGTTTGGTGGGGATGTGTAAGCTTAAGTATATTTTTAGTTTGTGTAGTTTAGTAGCATTCCCTACACGTTATTATGCCTTAAACACAATAAGAGATTAGGTTAAGTTTAAAATATTTTTTACCAATGTTTTTAAAACTTACCTTTGTCTGTAAATCCTAAGATTTCAAGGTAAAACCTAAGATTAATAAATACACAGGCTTTCACTGTAACATTTAAATAGGTATAAAAAAATCGAAACCAGAATCTTGCGTCAGTCATTGTGACCGCAGGAGAGGTTTGGATGCTTCTTCATCTGGCAGATAAGCAGCAGCAGCGATAAGGCCGATATTTTTCTTAATGGACTCCGTTGGCTCGCCGATAAGATAGTGGTAATGAATCTACGTCAAATCGCGGTGATATGTGTATTTATTTATCTGAAACTTCTTAAGATCGGCCATTTTGGAATGACAGTGGCGATTTGACAGTAACTTTATGTACACTATGAATAGTTAATTAAATACATACTTATGCGCTTACTTACATATTTAACTTGATAAGAGTTGATACTCTATATTCTGATATTCAATAATATATATTTTTCACTTGAAAAAACTGCTATTATTTCCAGTTTAGTAAAATTTAATTCATATATAATATATAATCAGTAATGATTCGGTCGTAGTAATGGTGGACGCGGTTTCGAGTTCTGTTAGATTTGTAATTTTTGTCCCAATAAAATGTAAAGTTTTGTAATAAACTGTTGCATGATGAAGACAGAAAAATACTGTCGTAATATCACTCCATTGTTTTGGTATTCATTAAGTAAATTTTGAGTAGTTGCATACATTTTAGTTGCACAACTTTATCTACGTTTTTTAATTCATAATTATAAAAACGTGTAACGTACATAGTATGGCATATTATAATGATTGACGTAATGCAGATGATATCAGTCTTTGTAACAAATCGTAGAGGATTTAAGGTGTGATGCGGGTGATGACCAGTCAAGGGGAAAACATCCAATGGAGAATGCAATCTGAAAAGGAAATGTCTGCCGTGCGATTCTCTAAGAGCAAATATCGTTGCATCTTTGACAACATCCGTGAAACAAATGACGAGTAGACAAAAAGACGTGTGGCACTCGGAGACTGCCGCAGTAAAGCTATTGCATAGCTGTTTTTATCAACTTATGCAATTATAATTATTTAACCAATGTCATCTAGAGGCGAGTTGCTGAACTAAAGAGACAAGCGTGATATTTCAAAAAGTCATTAAAAGTTCTGCTATTCATCGATAGATGGAGTCGGAGAGGAAAATAACCTAACACCCCCTGTGTTAGGTTATTTTCGTTATGGAATTTCTGGATTCGGTCTCCACGCTCAAGGCCCGCGATATCTTAAAAACGTTGGAAAAACAACCTCATGTACAAGAGCGATATCTTAAAGTATAAGACATTGGCGAGCTCGTCGATGAATCATAAGAGAATTGCACGGCTGGGATGACATAATTATCATTACCTACATGTACTCTTAAGGACTTGCCAGATGCGGTCTGCGGTCTGGTCAAATAAACGTTGTCCGCATTATGTATGAACAACATTGTCGGTCTCTGTATATATTTTGTATAGATATGCGATCTGGCCGTGTGGGCCTGTCTGTATGTACGCGGAAAGAATGCAAGGACGCATACGGGCACCAGTATCAGTGGCAGCAGCGTCGACCGCTGACCGATTGCCTGAACGACAATGTTGTTCATACATAATGCGGTCTGCGTTCAAATTGACCTGACCGCAGACCGCACCTAGAGTGTGGCAAATCCTTTGGTTGATACGTCTAAGATCCAGATGCACGTAACGCAACGCGCTACGATTTATACTTAGTAAAATTGTATTGACTTCACGATAATTCCTTGCACATGTCGTAATGCAGCGCGTTACGTGTTTGAATGGTCATAGCAAATAACGCCCCTAGAACCTACTACATAATAACGTATTCCCAGATTTCGTCTATCGGTCTTGGCGGACGGGAAAACAATAACAATAGGTATATTTAATATTGACTGGCCGGTTGGCGCAGTGGTAACAATCGTGCCTTCTGAGCCACTGGTCCCGGGTTCGATCCCTGGACAGGCAAACATTTGTGTGCATGAACGTATCTGTTTGGCCTGTGCCTGGGTGTGTATATGTATATCAGTCATCAAGTTACCATAGTACAGGCTCCGCCTAGTTTGGTACGTGAAGATCTAGTGTGGATGTTATTGCACATATTATTGACCGAGCGAGCGAAACGTCTCTGATTGAACTGGCCAAATTCACTTTCATCTGTCCGTTTGTTAGGTTGTATGTTGGTCGTCCTGTATAAGTCGCATTTTTCAACCAATATTGACGAAACTTGGTATGAGTGTTCTACGATTCAATATTTTGTTTTTGTCTTCAGCGATTTTTGAGTGGGGGGGTACATTTCCTAAAAAGGGGGAACATTGCTGCGGCGCTATTTATCTACCGACTTTGATAAAATCGGTACACTCTTATCGTACCTGACTTTAAAGTGGAATTGCGAATATAAGCATAATTTGTCACGTAGTTGTCAGGATAAGAAGTTGTGAAGTTTAAAAACTGCCGTGCGATTCTCTAATGATTCGTCGAGTTCGTCGACGAGCTCACCGATGTCTAATACTTT
Organism: Selenia dentaria; assembly: GCA_917880725.1. Taxonomy (NCBI): domain Eukaryota; kingdom Metazoa; phylum Arthropoda; class Insecta; order Lepidoptera; family Geometridae; genus Selenia; species Selenia dentaria. The sequence continues at coordinate 5,073,615 of OU862882.1, read as the reverse complement.
ATGAGATATCGCCCTTGTACACAAGGTTGTTTTTCCAACGTTTCTTGTCATCCCGTCATTTATTTCAAGGATGTTGTCAAAAATGCAAACTTTAAACATCTAGTGTAACGAAACTGATCGATAATAATCTATGAAAAAAATACTTAGGTTAGAAAAGGAACAGGCAAAGAGTAATAACCGAACAGAATTCATAAATATTACTCACTCTCTGCAGAAAAAAAACCTAAATAGGTGCATAAAAATAAACTTTCACGTCCAAACTCTCAGAATTTTCAGCGATAACACTATATTATTTTTTAGGTAATACATAGCCAACATATAGAACTAAAGTAGTGACCAGCAGTTTTTTGAATTGTGTTAAGTAGTATATATCGAAAAATATTAAGAAAACTTACAAAATTAACGCATTTTCGCATTACATCGTCCAATCTAACAAGCGATTTTCAACCTTACGTAAAGCATCGTAAATTATTTTAAAATTGGGGTTGGACCGCGTCTTAATAGCTCAGACTGCGATAAATCACTGCAGTTAAAGATTGTGCTGACTGATGGGGGAGACCTATGTATGTATACCTCCTACGGCTGAGATGATGATGATGATGATGAAATACTGTGCTCGCGATGTCTACTGTTAGCAAAACTACTAGTTATATATTATTGTTAGATATATTTGATCAATACCCATTCCTAGGAATAAAATGTATTAAGCAACAATGATCAAAGTTTAACTCCAAAAGATGTTATCTGCCCATTAACCGCCACGATTAAACAATAGGACTTTAATCGAAAAAAATAATTCCCCAATTTGTCAGTGCGGTCAGATTGATGCGCCGTATTAATCTGGCGCGTAACATCGCCTGATTGTTAACCGAAATTCAGTTGTAATTAGTGCTATTTGTTTTTGCCGCGCTATCTTGATCAAATGCGCCAAGACAATGGGGAAAGGTAGGGTTTTTAATTTGATTACGTTGTTTTTTATTGCTCTGTTTCGGTTAAGATTTTCCTTAATTTTTGGGAGCTTGAAGTGTTTTGTGCGGGTCTGCGTTGGCATTGTGCAAGTTGTTTACAGAGTTGACCTTAACAAGATTCAAATAAGAAAGTGTTCTTATAAGAGTCTCATATCATATTCTTATAAGACTAACTTTTAGTGAAACAGTAAGGAGCAATAGCATATTTAAAATTAAACACTTAAATAAGAAAAACCGCAGTATTTAGGAATAAATAACTTTTCACTCACACACTCACGTTAGGGATCGAATACGTCGACCGGGGTGGTGGAATGGGGGACCCCTTTAGGATGAGTGCACAGCGGCGTCTGCAAGCTCCCGGCGGGACCCCTTTTACAGTGTAGGTTTTTTATATTATTAACGGTACAAGCACGAGACCCGCCTAATGTTAAGTGAAGCCTAGAACAGATGCATTTCGTCACAAGTGAAGCGCCCGTAACCCTGATACATTAAGTTGTTAAGTCCTGTAATTTCGCGTGCAACCATACCTTCGAACCAAAATGCAGTATTGCGAACATTACTGCTCACGGTACAAACATGTATGTTCGCAGTACTTCCTGCAGTGTCCAGTTCTACTGCTAATTGAAGGTTGGTGCCTACATGGTGGTAGATATCCTCCTGCAAAGCAATAGTGTACAAACTTTACTGTTTATATGTTAGGGTGTGAAGGACATTGTAGTAAGTGAAATTGCTGGGTGAAAGAAATTTTAAAAAACAATGTCTCGAAATCTAGAAGAACGCAGTGTAGTGCCACGCAAAACTGTAGTTCTAAGCTCTGGTTGGCACTGCAACTGACATGGGCAAGCGTAACGCTTACCATCCAAATGAACCAAACCATGGAACCAAATGAGTACCAATACAATACAACAATACAATTACGCTTTATTGACAACAAAAATAAAAAATTACACAACAATATATACAAAAAGCGGTTTTATCGCTAAGAGCGTTCTCTTCCAGACAACCTTTGGACGTATTACATACTGATTTCGAAAGGAGGGCGGTGTATCTATTAACATTCTCAAATATATAATAAAAAAATGTATAAATAAGTAAAAAGACAGTTATACAAATTAGTGAAAAAATATAAAATGATACGCAATACTTATATATGCATATATATACGTTATATATAATAAACATACAATAAATAAATATTATATAATTATATCCATGTTGGATTAGCGAAGGGTAATAGTTTCAATAGAGAACAAATAAAAATATGCAAGCTGCGATTTAAAACTGTTTAAAGATTGGGCACGCCTAATCGAAAAGGTTAATCAAGTAACTGACGACATGAAGGTTTATTTCACCTCTACCGACCCCTTCGGGGACGTACAGGCGTGATATATTATATGATTAATATGTAATGATCTCTACACAGTGGCATAAGATACAAATATGTTCGTTATTACAGCTGTAACCTTATACTCGATTGGGAACGAACAGGTGTGATTTGTTCTAAGTAGCGCGCGGGTGGTCGCCGACTGCCTACTTACATTAACAATTTTAGTATATGACTGATTCATTTGTTGGACATTTTTCTTGGGATAGTGTTTCTCTCTCTCTCTCTCTCTCTCTCTCTCTCTCTCTATATATATATATCTCTCTCTTTCTTTCTATCTCTCTATAAGTTCTGGGAAATAATTGTTTTCATATTATCACTAGCTGCCTCGGCTTCATCGCGTGTAATTTAGTAGAGAAAAGAGGCCGTAGCACAAACAATTTGCGAAAAAGTATTCGTGTCGTAAGCGTCAACGTGTCAAACTTCGAAGCACAAACTATGAGTTATCTGTGTCACAGTTGTCCTAGATAAATGACAGTTTGTACTGTTTCACATGAACGACACGTTACGTTACACGTACCCAGTTATTCATGCTAGGCCCACAGTGGCCCGAGCACGAACATTTGCTAAAGTGTAACGTTATCATATCGTTGACGTATACAGTACAAACTATAAATTATCTGTGCCACAGTTGTACTAGATACATGATAGTTTGTATTGTATACGTTAACGATACGATAACGTTACACTTTGGCAAATATTCGTGCTAGGCCCACAGATGAACAATGTCAAGTTTTCCTTTCTACTTACATAAAAACTTAATGAGGTTTTTTATCAATTATTGATACTTATGGTCAAAATCCTGATTGACTGACTGACAGACAACGCACAGCCTAAGCCGCTGATCGTAAAGACTTGCAATTTGAAGGTTATTTTTGTCTTGGTGGGTTCAGGTATACTAAGAAAGGGGTTTTCAAAATTCAACAGTTAATATGAGATATGCTCCAAATTTGAAATTCATCAACACAGATAAAACACACACAATTCTTAAGCTTGAGATGTATAATGTCAGTTATCTTCCGATTGAAATTGAAATTTGTTTATTTGCTGTAAATGTGGTACAGTTTGAGATCTTAAATAATAATAATATAAGTTCTAATTCACATTCAGCCTTAATTAAAGCATGCAAATATTTATGATGTCATACATGGTATATAAAATTATTAAATGTCATACAATCATGAATTATTATTAGGTAGTTTACACGCTACTTAATTTAACTATTTTGATGTCAAAATCTCTTGTACAGAATAAAAGGTTTTTGTCCTTAACCAATTAAGTAACTCTAGTTTGAACATTTTTATATTAAGAGCTTTTATATGATCAGGAATACTTAACGGACATTGCTTGACTTTGGTTGAGATACAAAGTAGTCCTGGGGTGAACATCAAAGACCAGTCTGTCTGGATTGCGTGTACATCGAGGAAAAATCTCACGCGCTGTCTTGAAGTAATGAGGATTTGCGATCTGGTAAAGCTACATACATTTTAAATTTCACCCAAATCAATTCAGTCATTTCAGTGTAAAGTCACACAATCTCTTATTATCTACCCACTCTCTAACTTTCACATTTTCATTGTTAGTACGAGTATGACTTGTAAGTATAAATACTATCAACTTAAAAAAGCATTAATTTTTCGTTTCATAATCATAATCAGCCCATTTTGTTCCCACTGCTGGGACTCGAGCCTTCCTCTAAGTGAGAAAACTTGGGCCATTAACCACCACGCGGGCCCACTGCGACTTGGTGGATAGGCTAGTGGTCAACCCATGTCGAAGTTCGTGAAGTGAAGGCCGCCCGAAAGCCTTCGACATAGCCTAACGACTGTTGTCCAAAGCACGGAAACGCTTAGTTGAATAATGCCACCAGCACACCGCAGCAAGCGTTGCTTAACTTGTTGATCGCTTAAGATCGCCAAGTCGAGCTCCGCTAAGAGCGCTTCTCTTCGTTTGGGATCACGCTATTACATCCCTGAAGGATCGGCAGAGGAGTATATAAACACTAACATTTAGGCAGTTATGTTCTTGGTATTATAAAGTGGGGTTAGTCTACTGTTATAACTTTGACAACATCCATGTGAGATAATGATGAATAGATCTAGAAAATGCAATTCCTGTGGAAATATAAATATCTAAAAATAATTATAAGTGACGGGTAGCTATAAAATTTATGTTTGAAGTTTTGTAGCATATTTTTAAATTTCACAACCTATTATCTCGGCAATCACTTGACCGATTATGCTCAGATTCAAAATTCTTCTTTAAAGTCAGGTACCGAATTGTATATGTATCAAATTTTATTTTAATTGGACGGTAAATGGTGCCGCAGCAAATATACTCCCTTTTTAGGTAAAGTAAAAAAAAACTACTCACTCAAAAATCACCGACGACAAAAAAAAATTGAATAGTAAAACATGGATACCAAGTTTTGTCAAGGTTGGAAAATGCGACCTGTACAGAAGGACCAACATACAACCTAACAAACATACGGACATAAGTCAATTTGGCCAGTTAAAGCAGAGACGCTTCGCAAGCTTGGTCTTTCACTGCGCATTTAGGATTATCAATTGATTGTAAATTATTCCAAAAAAACTTAACAGACTGGTTTAAAGTTGATTGAAATGAAACCTTGAAACGCATAAAATAACTGGCTAAAACAATGCTCGTATTTACGTTACAAAAACCTCAACAGTCTAGGTGCTACAACATTCTGTTTTCCTAATCACCTGTCTCATCTCTATACTATCTATTATTTATGAAAAACAATCGATAATATACTGTATTCCTTATACTGTAGAATCCATTTTCATGAAATCGAAACTATAGTTCTCGACCTACGGCCCCGAGATCCATTTCATCTACTCAAGGCATAAACTACAGAACGCGCGTCAATTGTTAACAGCCTCTCCATTCTCGTGAATCGATACAATCGATTATGTCGTTTATTTTCTCTTAGTAGAGTTCCGATTGTTTTATTCATTTCTTGCCCTCGGGCAGAGATCGTAGTTTAGTCAAATTCAATCTTGCTTTCGAGTTTATTTCATTCCCAATCTTAAATGTGTATTGAGGTTAGGATTTTGACACTTGTATATCGAGTCGGATGACGGATACGGTTGTCAAAATCGATATTAAAATGATTTTTATTGTGGTAGCGCTTACACCATGTGCTTTATTGTCTTTGTAATACGTCGTGATGTTGTTTGGCACGTATATATTTATTTTATGTTTTTAAAAGGACAATTGTTCGTTTATTTTGACAGGCCGTGTTCGGTTACGGGTGACTAAGATCGTGCGATAATGTGGAACGTTTTAGATCGTCTGATAAGCAACTTGTGAAACAGTGTTTAAAAAGAACATAAGCTTTATATATCCAAACTTTTTAAACTTTATATATCCGGAAATGTTCGCACAGTACCAAACTGATGGCTTTCATGCCATCATTCGTAAAAAAGTAGCAGCATTGAGGTGCAGAATCGGGGTAGGTGACAACCCTATTTTACAAATGATAGCAGAAAGCTTATCTTCGCCTTTTATAAAGCATTTTGTTAAATTGATGGTGAAATAATATACATAAGTATATATTTTGGGTACCCACTGATGTTTATTATTTGACTGTCAATATATATATAATTTTGAATGTAAATTTAATTTTTTTATATTTTTTCTTACTAACATTATATTTTTAAGTAACACTAAGTTACTAAAACCATGGATCTTTGTTATCCGAAAATAAAGAATTTGAATTTGAATATAACGTGCGTCATAGACTTTTTAATACTTAGGTTACGTTACGATTCACTGCAAGCTTGCCTGATAAGGTTACTTATACGAAAATTAATTAATTAAAATAGTATTTATAAATTAGCTGGACTTGGATAGAAGTAAGAATATCAAGTTTGTTAATATAAAAATACTAACAGAATAGGTTATTTTTTTAAGTAGACTATGATCTGGAGTTGATACATACCGCAGCCACTTTTAACATAAAAAGATGTTGCACTAGATACCCGTTTTCAGTGCAGGCGGTGTCGCGGCCTAATACCTATATTACCTATTACTATTCCAGCCGAATCGTATTAGCAATTTTGCCGGTCACTTGCAATAGTAACTATGTAACATTTATCCATAAAAACAGAATTACTTTCGCATTTATAATATTATTATTTATGGCAGATTATTTGATATATTTCTATAAATGAAACTGTACATCATTATGTACAGTTGAGGTTGAGATATAATTAAATGCATTTAAATTACTTAGTACTTCTCAACTAAAGCATCTGTAACGAATAAACATGAATTTCTTCAAAGACAGCTTATCGGGTTAGCAATAATTGTTCTGTCTTTTTGTTTTACTTTTAGTCAAATTTAAGTACCTAAGAATGTTGATTTAAATTTTTTTTATTTATTCCATAAAGAGGCAAACGACCAGACACAATAGAAATTTCATTATTATAATGACATCGACATTTGAGGGGTTAAGAACATTTCGGTAATTGGTATGCAATATGCTCATATTTATGCAAAGAAACTGAATCAGTTTTTTTACACAAGGTAATAAAATTGGTGTCGGTAAACATCGTGCACATAATATGATCATTTGATTTATGAATATTGAACATCTGAGTGATGTTAGTATGGATACTAAATTATAACCTTGGTTCGTTTGACGCACTCGCAAGCAGTGTGTCCCAAAGATTGAACATTAGGTTCTTATTGTTTGTCAGAATGTTATAGTTTTTTTAGCTCTGTTAATGGTCGATGGCAGATAAGATAAGACGGACAATGTTTTAGTTTAATTATATATCTACGTGTTTGTTAATAATGATTAGTTATTGGTAATGGAATGTATGGCTGCTCGTGGGTATAAATGGAGAATGATCATTTATACTGTATAAAATGTTTACACAAAAAACTTGATTTGGTCATATGAGTATATTGCCATAAAACAATAATTTACACAAGTTATAATTTGAAAATTAGAAGGACATACAGTGTAAACTCCATGTAACGTCACTCTATTTAACGACAAACTCCCTTAAGCGTCGAAATCAATTGGCTTTGGTTGGTTTAGCTTGTCTTTCATACAATGTTTCACTCTACATAGCATTGCACCCACTCTCAATAACGACAACAATTGAGTAATAAAAAGTACCTTTTAAGTTGCTAAAATTAGTAAAAACTGCGCAGCTGTGTACGATCTATTGTCGCTTTATTATCCTAGCCCGCAATAAACTCGATTGTCGGCATCATGCATACCGAACTTTCTAAGAAATTCGTTCTTTTGTTTACAAATTGGGATTGCTTGTACGTGTAGACTGTTGTTGACCATGACTCATAAGTAGGAGTCATGGATTATCTATACCTTATCATATTCTTAGTTGCTCACAAACTTTCAAACTGTAAACATGGCTAATAAAAGAAAATCACTGTGTATTGACGAAAAAGTTTTACTGATACGCGCAATATAAACGGGAGAGAAGATAAGTGATGTTGGCAAACGCTTTGGATTTAGTCGCTCTACCGTGTCCACAATATGGAAAAACAAAGCAAAAATCCTCCACGCTGAAGGCGAGGGAAAATCTTCCAAAAAATTCCAGCAAAAGACGTCAGACAAAAATAACAGACTATACGCAATAGCGTTCAAATAACATTCTTTTTTATGCACATAACTACTAACAATAGTCGGAAATAAACTTTTTCTTTTTATAATTCTGATGTTTCTTCTCTCCATTTAACGACAACTCTCTATAACGCCATAAAATGCACAGTCCCTTCAGTGTCGCTATATAGAGTTTACACTGTATTTTAAAAAGATGCATTGTTTTTTTGTGGTAATCATCAATGAGTTTATATCAATAGACATGTCATATTCCTTCTTCAAACTGTTCTAAGTAAGTACACGCTGCATTTACTACTTATAAAATTGCATACGCATAATAGGTAGTCATTCCTCACGATATTAGGTATTATGTGTGATACTCAGTGTATGAATGAATAGGATGCGCAAGAGTACAAGAGATAACTATATAGGTACAGGGTTGTTGGTAAGCCGACCTATTCCCGTTAAGGGCGTGTAGTTTACATCGTTTCTGACTGATTTGACTTTGCAACACCCTATCCTAAATCTAACCGTTTTCGAGATATTTCAATTTAATTGAAATGTGTAAGCCTTATTATTACTAATATTATTTGATTTTTACATGTGAAATTAAATGCTTTAGGACCTCAGTAATATTGTAAGTAAAATTAACAAATAAGTAGTTGTAGATAAATAAAACGTACAAAAACTTATAAATAATAAAATAATTAAATTCAAATATCTCGAAAACGGTTAAATTTAGGATATGGTGTTGCATAGTCAAATCAGTCAGAAACAATGTAAACTACACGCCCTTAATGGGAATAGGTCGACTTACTAATAACCCTGTATAAGTAACTAGCTTCACTTTAGCTTAGTTTTTCACCCGCATCGTTATGGATGATGATGATGTTGATGAATCTTATATAGTCTATGTTATTCAGGGTAGCTTTCCAATGGTGAAAGAATTTATGAAATCGGTCCAGTACTTTTTGAGTCAATTCGTTACAAACAAACATACAAATCTTTCCTCTTTATAATATTAGTATACTTAGATTGCGTTCGAAATGAACAGTTGTAGAGATAGTAGCGCGCGTTGCGTTGCGTGGCACGAGTGAACTATTTGGACGTCTCGAATGGAGCATATTTTAGCTTAAATGGTATACACCATTTAAGCTAAAATATCACAGGGAATCCTAGTAAGAGGATATGAGTTTGTGAACGTTATCTATATTATAAAACTAGCTGACCCGCCAGCGGCTTCGCTCGCGTGGCCTCGCGGGATACGGTAATTACAGATTTCAATGGGTCAGATTTCAATTAGGGGTCGAATTTCACAAAATCCCGTCTTTGTGAGTACATAGGTCCAAAAAAGAACACCCATGCAAAATTTTAAACTTTTAGAACTCGCAGTAACGAAGTTTCATACAAACTATCAACCCCAAAAACAACCCTTAGGGGTTGAATTTCATAAAATCCCGTCTTAGTGAGCACCTACGTCCTAAAAAGAACCCGCATGCAAAATTTGAAACTCCTAGCACTTGTAGTTTCCGAGATTTCGTGATGAGTGAGTGACCTTTCGCTTTTATATATATATAGATAATATAACTTAAGCTTTCCACACGACAATAAAATAATATAGGTTGAAACTTCTTACCACCAACCAAGGAGCACGAACCATGCCAAATACAACGGCTTTTTGGTTCACACAAAACGGCTTTCAATATCAGAACCAGTAAAATAAATCCAGCCAGGCAAATTGGCTACACCTTATACAGCCTATCGCTTGGTACAAGCTCTACGATGGTATCGGAACGGGCCTGAGTCTAAACAATGGCTGCGTAGGCGCCGATTGCTCCTATCACAGCATCTCGGGTAGACCATTATAGGTGCTTCAAATGTGGATAACTGATATACAGTTCATTTACGGGAAGTTTGAATACGGTTAGAAGGTAATTAATATGAAGAATGGGTAACTACGAGTACTTCTTGTGCAATAGGGGTTACTTTGTTTTCCTGTAAAACACAAGCTCACTCATACACACATTTTTCTATCGGTACTTTATCTACACTAATAATAAAGAGGAAAGATTTAATTGTTTGTTTGTTTGTAATGGATAAACTCAAACAGTACTTAATCGAATAAAACAAATCTTTTACCAGTAGAAAGCTTCTTTATTTCTGAGTAACTTAGTCTATATTTGATTAATAATCATAACTATCCATCACCATTATGAAAAAGTGTTTGTTTAAATCTCTGGAACCACCAACTCTATCTGACAATTTATTTTTGTATACGATATCATACGATATACGACTCATGAAGAACTTTTTAAAACGCGGGTGATCCCGCATGAGCCAGCTAGCTTTATTATGTAAACGAACGTGGTTTGTACACGTGTTTAATATGAACAGGAAAGTTTAATAACCTACTAGGGAATTAATAAGGGCATAAAATCTGCCATTGAACCCATTTGCTAAAACGTTTCATTTTTCTAAATCGGTTTAGCTGTTGTGTAATTACCGACATAGGAAAGACATACATAGATACAGTTTAAACACATAACCTTCCTTTGCACTTCGCCGCAGTCGAATAAAAATGGTAACACTCACGTAAATCACAGAGGTACCATTACTACGTAAACGTACGCATTAATGGTGACGGATGGTTTTGTAGAGTTAGTCAAAGTCAAAGTCAAAGTCAAAGTCAAAGTCAAAATCATTTATTCAATTTAGGCATCAAAGACGCACTTATGAACGTCAACTTTTCATTATAATGTACTTTAAAGACTCTACCGCCGCGTTCCAAAATATATAGAACCCACCGAGAAGAAGCGGCAAGAAACTCGGGGCCATTCTTTTTATATGGATGTTTACAATGTTTCTACTTATTAATATTTAGCTAATAGCGTATTCGAAATTACTTTGATTTTCGCTGTTTCCAACTGAATGTTGAAAAGTGAATGTCAAAACAATTGAAAGTCGAAAACATTCAAATGTATTCATTTTTGACTTAAGCTTAATATACTTTTCGTGCGACTGTAATTTCACTCTGAAATCTGACACTATGAAGTTTTAATTATAATTCTAAGTGGCTAGTGAGATAAATCGGCGATTGCAAAAAGTCTTATTACTATTATTAGTGAGTTGTAGTCACGTAATGTGTAAGTAGTTAACTACCCTATGAGACACCTAAAAGAGAACAGCAGGCCTAGACAAAATTCAAGCAGGCGTTTTTCCGCACACGCTACAGACTACAGACAGAACGTTCCCGGGTCCCGTCTACGAACTTAGCGTGACGTCACGTGACTTTTCTAGAGGTAATGTCAACGCCATACATTTTGGAGTTGTCGTTTGGCGTTAACGATGACAGAAACATCTTTTATACTACACCTGCTCGGAAAGTACCTTGATACTTTATCAAATTTACGGTAGAAAGTACGTCATTGCATATCGAACAAATATGCGGCGAGAAAACGCATCTGAGCGGGAGAGAAAAGTGTATGAAAATCCATTTCTTACGTGGTTTTTCTTTTTTAATTTTGGGTAAGACTATGCGCTGGTAACCTAAATATCAAAAGCCAAAAAGTTTTTACAGTGAGTTTTTATCTCCAAGTTCGCAAAATGACACTGGCCACTAGCTGTGTGTTGGATGGTGTCAAACAATTTGAAAAAAGAACATGTGAATATTGCAGACGCCATTGGCGCCATTTTCAATTTGTGTGTTGTTTGAGGATTCAGTTTTCGTAGAAAAGTAAAATAAAACTCAACATCAAAAACATCAAACATCAAAATGATAAGTAGTGATAGTGATGATGAAGATTTTTTAACTCCGCCGCAGTTGAAGGAAACAGCAAAAATACTGATTGATAACCTTTTACCACAGAAATCAATTAAAAAATATAATAAAACTTATGACGATTTTTTGCAATGGAAAAGTGAAAAAAATGCGGCATCTTTTTCTGAAACTGTTTTGCTAGCTTATTTCAGTGAAAAAGCGCAAAAATACAAACCAAGTACGTTATGGTCTATGTACTCAATGTTGAAAAGTACTATATTGACAAGAAACGACATAAATATTCAAGAATACAAAAAACTTACAGCATTTCTGAAAAGAAAGTCGGAGGGATTCCGTAGTAAGAAATCAAAAGTGCTTACTACAAAGGATGTTTATTCAACATGATGACAAATATTTGTTGATGAAGGTAAGTTTATGAACAAAATGCACTGGTTTAAAATTTATTACGTACCTATTTATGAGTAGAAATCTACTAGGTTTTCATGTTTGATATTTTTGTTTACAGGTTATTTTGATTTTAGGAGTAAATGGGGCCTGTCGTTCGCAAGAACTTGTGGATATGACAGCAGACGATATCGAAATCCTCGAAAATGGAATAATCGTCAATATTCCTTACACAAAAACCAAAATTCAGCGATTATTTGTTATATCGGGCTTATTTTATGAGATAGTGAAGAAATATAACGAAATTCGCCCCAGTGACCCCAAAACCAATCGGTTTTTACTACAATATAAAAACAAAAAATGTACGAAACAAGTAATTGGGAAAAACAAAATAAGTACTGTGCCAAGAGAAATAGCTTCGTACCTTAATTTACTCAATCCACTAGAATACACTGGCCACTGCTTTCGCAGAACTTCAGCGACTATTCTTGCCAATACTGGTGCTGATTTAACCACAATAAAACGTCACGGTGGTTGGAAATCGTCCGCTGTTGCAGAAAGCTACATAGAGAATTCCGTAGAAAACAAAACACGAATAAATAACCAAATATCGGGATCGATTAATGTGCATCAAGACTCATCTCCTCAATCATCAACGAGCGCGGCGATGCCAGATGCCCCTCAGCAGCCAGTTGCCCCTTTGGCACCACAGCCTTCTACGAGCGCAGTGCCAACAGCACAGCCAGTTATTCCTCCTACATTATCGCAAACATCTCAAACAAACATTAATGGAAAAAGTGTTACATTAAGCTTCACTAACTGCAACAATTTCAATATAAATTTCAATTAGTAAAGATTTAGTTTTTTATTTTCCTCGTAGGTGTAGTATAAAGCACTATGTATCACTCGAGAGAAAGTGCGATTCCCGATCTCGGGTGTTTCAAACGACACCCTCGACGGTAATCGGTCACTTTCTCCTCTCGGTGAACAATGTACTATTGTCTAGGCCTGCAGAACAGCAAGTTTTTACAGTGCCCATCTCTAGCCCACTGGTATATCTTGCATGTACAATATCTGGCAGTAGAACTCCATGTGAGTGAGTTCGTGCGAGAAGTACTGCCACAGTGCCCTTGTCTACCGCGAAGCAGTAATGTTCGCAATACTGTGTTCTGGTTGGAAAGGCATTGCCAGCGAAATTACAGGCACATGGGACTTCACAACTTAATGTCTCAGAGTTACGTGCGCAGTACATTTCGTCATTTGTGAGAAAGTGCATCTGATCTAGGCAGAGGTTACCACTTAACATCAGGTGAGCCTCATGCTTGTACAGTCACCTAACAACATAAAAAAAAGAGTAGACTAAGTATTCCTGAGACTTTGCAAACTGTAAAATGTCACTAACTGTGGCCCTAGCACGAATAACTGCGTAAGTGTAACGTATCTCGTACTGTCACCTCTTCTTTTTGCCGTATTTATAAACTCTATATATTTCTTTCTTACTTCTTCCTACCATCTCTATGCAGACGATCTTCAGATATACTCTCAGGCTCCACTAGATCACTTAGCAGATGCTGTTGATGAGGCGATTCACTTCGTATAGCTAACTGGAGTAGATCTCACGGACTTACAATAAACCCAATAAAAACTCAAGTTATCATTGTTGGAAGCTCCAGATTAGTATCGAAGATTGATTTCACAACTCTCCCCGAAATCGTATTTGGTGGTATATGTGTGCCTAATAGCACTCAAGTCAAGAACCTGGGAATAATCATGGATAACTGTATGTCTTGGCAACCACAACTCTGTAGCACTCTGACAATCTGTAGCACGAAAAATGTTTGCATCAGCAGCCTCCCTTAACAGACTGCGTAACTTTTTACCCACTGCTACCAAAGCTGCACTTGCACAATCTCTCCTTTTTCCCATTCTTGACTATGCTGATGCCAGTTACATAGATCTCACAGAGGACCAGCTTAACAAGCTGGAGCGTCTACAGAATCTCTGTATTCGGTTTATTTTTGGTCTGCGAAAGAAACGACCACGTTTCCGAATTTCGCTGTAAACTTAAGTGGCTCCCTATACGCCTTCGCCGGAATTCTCACATCCTCTCTATTCTGTATAACATATTGTTTAATCCTTCTACTCCCTTTTACCTAAAAGAACGATTTAGATTTCTCCAATGCTCTTCTTACTCATCAGAAAACTTACTTCTAACGACTCCTGAACATTGTACTATATTCTACAACTCTTCATTCACAGTCCAGGCAGTTCACCTTTGGAATGCCCTCCCTACTAGTATCAAACGCGCGCAATCGCTGAATAGCTTCAAAGCTCAAGTAAAAGACTACTATCTCTCTACGTTAAATGTTAATCCCTGACATCATTCATTGATTGATATTATTTTATATTATTGATATTTATGTATGTGTAAGTATATATGTTCATGTATGTTTATAGTATAATATATGTATTATATTATTATTACGTGTAGGTAAGTGTAAGTATTGTTATATTTAAGTGTATTTTTATTAATTTGAATTTTACCCTTTTATCTAGTATTATCTAGTGTTACATCTGTTTCATGTAATACTAGGTAATAATATATTTCTTCGTGATGTTGCACCACCGTCCATGTCAATCATGTAATCTCTATCCATCCAAAGGTTGTCTGGAAGAGATCGCTTTTAGCGATAAGACCGCCCATTTGTGCCTACTATTTAAGTTGTTTCCTTATGTATTATTTACTTTGGTGCAAATAAAGAGTTTTTGTATTGTATTGTATTGTATCGTGTCGTTTACGTGAAACAATAAAAACTGCCATGTGATCTAGGGCAACTGTGACACAGATAACTCACAGTTTGTACGCTGAAGTGTGACGTGTTGTCGCCTAATAAACGAATACTTTTTCGCAAATTGTTAGTGTTAAGACCTCTGTATCATTTATTAATTATTTCAAATGATAAACATGATCTGTGGCCAGGGTAACTAAACACTAAAATAGACAATAATGTGTATTTATATGAATTTTTTTGTTACTATTGTCAACGTTCATCTCCTTAATACGATTATTACGAATTCGATTTATGCATACGTATATTTAGAAATAAAATACATAGACTATTTTTCCCCAAACCAAATAAATGTTATGGAATTATTACTAGCTATAACCTACATATTTATTTTTATAGACTAATATTTGTAATCTGTAGTTCGGTCCGAAGATAGTAAACCAACTCCCATATCTAATCTGAAACTATGCCGTAAGCGCGAGAAAACTATAATAAAATGTTATACTGACTACATTACGCTGTATGCAGTGTAGCAACCTGGCGCCCTACTCCTACCTCTTAAAGTAGTCATATTTGAGACGCGTTCGTATCCTGATAATAGTAAAAATCAGATATTTTAAACGCCTAGTGTAACGAAACAGATAGATAATATATTATGAAAAAAATACTAAGGTTAGAAAACGAATAGGAAAATAGTAATAACCGAATATAATTCATAAATATAACTCACTTTCTGCAGAAAAAAAATCTAAATAGGTCCACAAAAGTAAACTTTCACGTCGAAACTCTCAGAATTTTCAGCGATAACACTATTTTTTTTTAGGTAATACATAGCCAATGTATAGTACTAAAGTAATAACCAGCAGTTTTTTCAATTGTGTTAGTATATATCGAAAAATATAAAGAAAACGTACAAAATTAACGCATTTTCGCATTACATCGTCCAATCTAACAAGCGATTTTCAACCTTACGTAAAGCATCGTAAATTATTTTAAAATTGGGGTTGGACCGCGTCTTAAAGTTCTGTTAATGCATGATTTTGATAAAAATAAGGGGTTTGAAAGCTGTTCATCTCATAATTATAAAAAATAATATGACATTTCTTAGACATACTGACGGAATTAAACACATATTTTAACATACTAGAGTACATTAAAATAAATCACACATCACTTCATTTCACCTTTATAACAGTCACAGACCATATATCCATAGGTATAGGTTATATGGTCTGTGATAACAGTTTTCCTCTTTATTCACTATTGTATTTGTCATGAAACATATATCATAAAATAGCCATTTTCTACCGACTTCCAAAAAAAAGAGGAGGTACTCAATTCGAGTGTTTTTTTTGTTACCTCATAACTTTCGATAAGGTGAACCGATTCTTAAAATTGTTTTTTTTTATATTGAAAGCTGGTGCTTCTCGTGTGATCCCATTTATAACTATAATTTTGAGTGATGAAATTCAAATACTTTAATATTGTTTACCATTTTGGTATACAATATTATTGTGAATTATGAATAACTTGAAAGTAATAAATGTTTGTTTGACTTTATTAAGGACATACACATTTATATATTTCAAAATTCTGAATGGGTTTTTCCGGTAAAAAACCTCTGTTGTTAATAAAGATAACTATATTACCCCGTTATATTTAAAATGCTCTTTTTACTCGCCTATCTTGCAGTAAGGTACAAATTTCACTGTTTAGGATATTTTTTAACTAGGTTATAATTTTATTATCCACGTGTGTGTTTTACCTCGGTTTATGGCCCTAAAAGCGCTGTAATAAGGCTCACTTTACAAGCATTTGAAAAAAAAAACTTAATTACCATATAGCTAAGTAAACGATAGTATTTAAATCGACTCCCACAGCTATTCCGAATCCATTCTATAAAAAGGCCATAGGTCTATGTTTGAATTCATGCTTTTTAGGCGAAATTACGATTATAGTTATAGCGTCTACATTCCCCTTTATGTAGTTTATATTTCGTACTAACCTGTTATACGGCTATTTTACAGCTATTATACATGAACATTAAATATCGAATAATCGTTATGGTCTTAGTTTATCAATCAAGACTCGACCCGGTTTACTCGGGTATGAGAAAATCTATAGCGGACGTGATTCGACTACGTGTCTTCTGACTATCTGTGTCAAACGCTATGACCTAGGCCACATAGATACCTATCCGAGAATCAAATTTATCTCTAGTTCTTATAATGTCGCATGGGGACGGAAGCAATCTATAGAATTACTTGAAAAGCTTTATACGACCGAAGGAAGAGTTTTTACTAATAGCTAACTTTCGTATCGATGACCCTTCTTAATTTGTACTGTTTTTGATTTTTCACTTGCTTTGCGAAACCAAAGTTTATCGAACCGAGTCGGACATTATATCCGCTTTGTTAGACTGAGTATGTGAGACACCATTTCGGGGATCGAATTCATCTACCTAGCTCTTTTATCCATTTTGTAGTGTCCGATCGAAACTAGTTTTTCAGCCGAAACCTAAACTGAAACCGAACTTTCGACCTTGCTCTCTGTTTCAGCTAAAACTGACCGTTATATTTTTTTTTTAATTACGACTATTCACCGAAATTTACTGGTTTTTAACATTTATATGCATATGTAAGCGGGGTTATTGGTAAGCCGACCTATTCCCGTTAAGGGCGTGTAGTTTACATCGTTTCTGACTGATTTGACTATGCAACACCCTATCCTAAATCTTTTCGAGATATTTGAATTTAATTGAAATGTGTAAGCCTTATTATTACTAATATTATTTGATTTTTACATGTAAAATTAGATGTTTTAGGATCCCAATAACCAATATTGTGCGTAAAATATAAAGAAGTCGTTGTAGATAATTAAAACGTATAAAAACTTATAAATAATAAAACAATTAAATTCAAATACGAAGTATTAGAAAACTTAAAAAAAATGTTAATGAAATCCGTAAAGCCGTTTTCAAGTTATGGCGTGACAATAGGGGTTAATTTTTTATATATTTTTGATCGAGATACTGCATGGGCTTTTCACAGTCACTCTGTAATGGGTGCGCTCTGTACTTTAGTTCAACGCGACTACGACATGTTGCATTGGCCCCGATAAAATAGCTCCGATAAAATACAATTACAATTTGAAAAATTTGTACCTACTTCCATTCTATTCAGTTATTGGAGTGTAACGCAAAAACTACTGGACCGAATCGAATGAAATTTAAAAGGGACCACACGGGAAGCACCAGCTACCAAACAAGAATTTTGAGAATCGGTGCACCCAGTCGAAAGTTATGAGGTTACATATATAAAAAAACAAATACAGTCGAATGGAGTACCTCGTCCTCTTTGGAAGTCGGTAGAAAAGAGCAAATACCTCTAACGGCAAAGATAAAACTCATAGGAAAAAATAACTTATGTAATGGTTAGCTATGACGCCATAGTGATTGAATGAAATAGGCAATTACACTCACAGTACTTATTGGTTATTTGTAAATAAGAAAAACGTATATCAGAGCTATTCAGAGTCTGTAGATCTATAAAAAGACCACAGGTCTATGTCTGATCTGTACTTTATGTGCGATAAAACGATAAGTGTCTATACACACTATGCCGAAGGTACGCGACCGAAGTTCGGCATGATTACGCCTGCATGCTATTTGAATTACTGACGACACACTATGCCAAAATAACGTTGCGTTATAACGTAAAGCCTAAATTCGGTCGGCCGTATGTTCAGTGGCAACTTATTCTGTGACTTGTTCTGTAGTTTCGGCACTAATGGTGTGTCATATCAGCCGAATACGTCGCCGTGGAGCTTCGCTTTCGTACCTTCGGCATAGTGTGTTTAGACACTAATAGTTATAGTGACTACATTCCACTGTATGCAGTTTATAGTTTGGTACCAAACTGCTTTACTGCTATTATGTCTAACGAATGTCATAGAATGGTCTTAGATTATCGATCACTAAAACTCGACCCGGTTTCAAAAGAACATCTATTATAAAGTATCTAAAGTCGGACGTAACCGTTTTATAGATTATGACACCAAAGTGATCCTATAAAAGTAGTTAATTACCATATTGGTAAGTAAATGATAGTATTTAAATCGATTCCCACGGCTATTCCGAATCCATTCTATAAAAAGGTCAAAGGTTTATGTCCGAATTCATGACTTTGTGCGAGAAAATAATAAACTACTCAGAGAGGAATAAAGGTACTATAAATATTATTTATAACACTTTTATTCCCCTCCGAGTAGTTTATACTCCATGCCAACCTGTTATACAGCTATTGTATATGTCCATCAAATGTCACACAATACTTACCTATGTACTTAAAAATAAGTAGTGTTGTCAAAAACCGATGATAATCTTTTGAAATTATCGAGTAATCGACGCAACGGTTGCGCGCGCGCCGGATGTCAAAATAATCATAACCATCTTCATTATCAACACATTACACCTTTATTTTATAGCAGATAAAGTTGATTTTATGTAAATTATGTGTGTTGTAGTTTTGCCTGTCATAATAACAGTGACCTGTCATAGTGTGACATTTTCACAGATAATATCTAACCATTAAACTAGTGATGGCTGATAGAAATGTTTTTATTTAAAAGGTACCTATAGAAGTTGTTTTAGTTTAAAGCTATTAGTGTTGTGTATATCGGTAGCAGTTTGATCTGTTAGTTCTATCTCTTAACCGGTAGCTTGATATTCGTGATCACATGTTAACTGGTTTTTACTGTCAGTAGTTAGTCAGAGTACGTACTTTTTTGCGTTTCGTTCGCTGAGAACTGTAAAATACATTATTTAAAATTAAGAAACCACGGAGGTAAAACAGAACTTAAAGAAGGTTTTCGATTATCATTTCTTTTCTTAGAAAACGCCCTGATGCAAATAAAATCATCAGAAACGTTGGTACTAAAACGCACTACATCGTTCTACAATCTGTCATTTACCGACCTTATTCGCCTCTGTGATTGTTTGCCAGTATACGCCAGTCTTCTTCATTACACGTTTTTAAAGATCGATTAAATGGTTATTTATGCTACTAAAGCGGAAAGTAAGTGATTTCAGAGGAGTGTATCTGTAAGTCGACACGAGTTGGAAATAATCCTTACGCACGTGTATCATAAAATTTATAACCATGCATTGTGCGAGGAATTAAAAAAAGAACCATTTTCTGAAAATGAGCCGGATTTCTTGGTTTCCTTTACATCGCAAAAATTCATTGTATTCTTTTGCTTTAGCTGGTAAGAAAGAGGCTATTGTAGGTTCTTTTGTGCTTTGTGAATAACATTTTCTGCATGGGGTTAAATTTTAGTCGCTTGGCCTCGACATTTTCAACAGATTCAATACAGGTTGAGTCCAAACTAAACAAGAAATTAGTTAATTGGCGGGCCTTTTTGTTTTTAATCATGCGAATTCCACATAATATCTAGGTACTACTGCGCAGAATAGTCGCTATGTCGCAAAAAGGCACAACTAAAATGTTCTGCCACATATAATGAATGCATATTTAAAAGGATTTTTATTTATTGATTTTTTATACCTTTCTATTCGATTTATATTGTACCATATATCGTATGGCGACATATATTGAGAGTTGAGAGTACGCGTAAGTAAGTATGGATATCGGCACCCTTCATAATTTATATTGTAATGTGCTTTACAAAGCATTAACGCCTGCTTAGCGAGACCAATATTTGCTAATTTAGAGAGAATTTCGTTTTGTAATTTAGAAATTAGCGGTTTTTCTTACGACTTCCAAAAAGGAGGAGGTACTCAATTCGACTGTATTTTTTTTATGTTGTTACCTCATAACTTTCGACTGGGCAAAATGCTTTCTTTGAAATTTTTTTTGTTCGGAAGCTGGTGTTTCTCGTGTGATCCCATGTAAATTTTATCAAATTCCGTTCAGTAGTTTTTGAGTTACACTCTAACAACTTCTTTTTTACCAAAGCAAAAGAATGGAAGTCGGTATTAAATTTTCAAATTGCACTTGTTGAATGTCTTTTGGGGGTATGGATGATTGTTACTGTTGCCAAAACTGATGAATGTTTTGGCTGAAGTTACTAACGTATGTATGTATAGATTACTAGCTGCTCTCCGCGGTTTCACCCGCGCGGTAATGGATGATAATGATGATGATGAATCTTATATGGCCTATGTTACTCAGGGTGAATGTAGTTTTCCAATGGTGAAAGAATTTTTGAAATCGGTCCAGTACTTTTTGAGCCAATTCGTTACAAACATAACAAATCTTTCCTCTTTATAATATTAGTATAGATAATAAAAATACACATAGGCTACCTTTCCGGATAGATATAGTGGGACAGTAACTCTACACAGAGCCACAGAACAATTTATAGTAGAGTGGGCGTAGATGCGCGCCCCCGCTATATAACCTCACAAACTAATAGATCCTTTTGTCTAAAATCAAATAACACTCACGTAGTCCAAATGCAACTAACTATAATTGCTCTAACGATCCAAACCTCGCACTTTAGAAGCTTCGATCGATCAATTCGGGCTTTCCGAAGCGAATTGCTATGATTTAGCACTGAGGCTCGGTGAGAGGTCGTATCGTACTGGCTCGTGTCGATGGCAGATAGGCTCACGTTTGTAATTCATATTTGTTTTAAAAATATTCAACGCTGTTTGTAAATGGGAAATGTGTTTAGAAGACTTGTTCTTGAAATCTTTTGTCGGACGAGCAAAGGGATCGTTGCTTATTCTGTGTAAAAAAATAAAAAGTCTTGTGTTTTTATTCTTATTGGTGGCAACAAGAACCTACGTTAGTATGTTTGTTGTATGTTCCTTGATAGCTTACAATAATAGGATCCCAGGATGCCCACTCCCACCTTTTACGAAACTATCATAAATCAGAAGCGTTTTGTAATAAGCTTAGAATAATCATACTTACTATCGTACTCCCACCGACACAAAACGGTCGAAAATATTATTTTTATACTATTTACAGCGTGTTCCTTTGTAAGTCGAAATCGATCCTAATGGTGCGTTCCAGGATCAATACCTATAATGTCCAACCCGAATAGAACACTAACGCAGTTGCAAAGTACGCGAATTGAGTGCACTGTTTGATAATACGTCATCAAAACGTCTATCGTAATCCATTATTTTTTTAAACTTGCTATATTGACGTGGTGGTACCAAATTTAATGGTAAGGTTGAAATATGACTACTTTAAAAGTAGGGTTGCAGAATATTATGTCTGTGAGTCAAGTCAGATGGCAGGTTGTTGTGATATTGGGGATGTAAAAGGTAGGTAGAAATGTACAATTGGCTAGACGTATTAGAGCATCAAATGAATAGGCACATGTAAATTTAATTTAGCCCTATTTTATGTATTATATATTTCATTCTAAGCTAGTACTGGGGGCCTACTCCCACCTTTTACGACACTATCATAAATCAGAAGCGTTTTGTAATAAGCTTAGAATAATCATACTTAGTATTGTACTCCCACCGACACAAACGAGTCAAACAAATATAATGATAAGGTTGCAATATGACTACTTTAAGAGATGGGAGTACGGAACTTCAAAAAATTGACACTGGAACAATGAAACTTAGTGTCAAAAGTCACGTCAAAGTACGTGAATTGAATGAAATATTTGATAATACGTCATCAAAACGTTTCTCGTATTGCATTATTATTTTAAGCTTGCTATATTGACGTGGTGGTACCAAATTTAGTGGTAAGGTTGAAACATGAATATTTTAATAGGTGGGAGTATGGCCCCTGACATAAAAAATAAAAAATGAATTTCATTCAGTTTTCAATTCACTCAGTCCGATATAAAAGACAAATTATATCGAAATGTCACCACATCGAGAAGTCAGTGAACCACTAGTTACAAACAACAAATACTCATTTTACACGTGTCTTATGTCACATTATGAATCTTTTTGTAATATTTTATTACATCAGAAAAAAACAAAGTTATGGAAATAGTGCTGACCAAGCCTTTTTATTGGGTAGTTAATATATATTGCGGATGTATACCAATTGAATATATTATTACGGCATTATTGCTAAACAACTTCCATTACTATTCCTATATACAACCATAACAGTCACCATTAAATCTTGCCTAAATCTTGGTCCGCTCACTTCAACTGGTATCGCATATCATTTACTTTTATTGCACTATAAATACTTGTGTCCACGGCAACTAAAGAGAATGACTGAAATTGACTGCCTTCGCGTAGAATGTCCCTCATCATTTTAACTTAAAGAACTTAAAGATACAGGTGCTGCTATGTTCGCGAACAAAATAAGTATTACGTACAATTCTCTGTTGGCAAATGTTCGCGATAGGGGTCGCCACAATCGGCGCGGTCTCCAATCTCCCCATCGGTAATTTGGTAATAAAATTAAAATACGCTCGCCACTTATCTATAATCCGCTCTATATAAATATACACTATATAAATATTAACAAATCTATGGGAACAACTTAACTGCCTCAATAAGCTCATACCAATCCCGTCTTTAAGTGATTTTCAAGTGCAGTGCATATACTAAGCGTCTTGCAGACAACAGAGAGTATTATTGCGTGATGAAATAAAACTCAACTCCTTCGTTCCGATTTCGCGTGGCTGCAAATTTAATTTTCTTTAATAAGCTCTTCGTGATCAATCTTTGGAAAAGGGACTTTAGTGCCGAAGTGTAGGGTTTATTATTGCGGGATAGGGGCTCCAGTGTTGGAAGGCATGTATCTGGATAGCGAGCATGTTTCATCTCCAGATAGGTGCATGCGATAGCGGCTCCGCCCATGCTTTTTTCGTGGTTTCTCGAGAGTAACAATGGAGTGATCTGCTAACTAAATAACGAGGATGTTGGCAAGAGAACAATGTTCGTTTTATTTCGTCATGTTGGTATTGACGCGCTGACGCACGCTTGATGAGAGATTTGAGGCCGGGTATAAAATGGGTGTACTAATCTTGATTCTCGTAAGAACCACGAGGATGGTCTGGTACAGGAATCAGGAAATTGATCTGCGAAGCAGACTGGATCAATAACGACAGGAATTAAAAGTCTTAATAATAAATAAATAATAAGATTGTGAATATGCACCATCAAAATTTAATTATGTTAAGAATTTTATCAAAGAAAACAAGAGTAAAACAAAGCAACAAATAATGTTTAGTGGTAACAATTTGACTATGAAAGGATATTTTGATTAATTACATAAATTTGTCACAACTTATATTTATTGTATCTTTTTCTTAATTAGTTTGAAAAACAAATCTAAAGGTAAATGATTCATATATTATAACTAAGTATGTACAGCATTAAGTCACATTTTATAGCTGTGGTATAGTTGAGGTTAAATATAGAAAATAACCATGAGGTAATTATTAAAAATCTTTATTATATTGTTATAATAGCCATGGCGGTAATAACATGATAATAATCGTTGGGTTACATTAAAACATTATTTATTATGTTCTACTTAAAACAAAATGGCCGCCGCTGATATAATAATAGGGCGACAATAATTATACAAGGAAATATGGACACATAACAATCGATATAAATTTATTGAATTATTTTCCATAAAATTTGTTTCACTTATCATATTATTCTAATAATGACCGTTTGTGCATGATTTTCCTGTTTTTATCGTCGCCATAGACTTGTTTATTCCCTTTAGTTGATTATTTTTGATTCACATGAATTCACTTATAAACGAGAAGGAAAACGTGACAGAACATCTAATGACGTATTTGAAGAGGTTAGTCATTTTCGAATAGATAGTTTAGTTTTCCTTAAAGGATTCTTTCGGAAGCAAAACTTGAGGTAAATCTCCTTGTAATTATAACATCCTGAAAACAAGGCCTATTCAGTTTTCCAGTCTTCCTTAAAGACCTAAATTGACACCAATTTATTGCAATGAACAAAATTAAGGTTTTAATATAATGCAGTGTAGTCTGGGTCCTCACCATACATGGCAAACGCTAAGGTTAGGAATGGAATACGTAGACCCGCATTTTAAATAGGTGTCTTTCAAGAAAATTTCAAATCAACATTACAAAGAATGCATGTTAAAACTGATTAAAAGTTATTTTCCTCTGGCCAGTATTTATCTTTGCAATATAATAGCACTAGGAGAATCTTCCATGTGGCCCTATTGCGTGGTGGTGGATAAGATAGTAGCCAGCTCTAGTGTGAAATTTTCAAGCACTCCGTAAAACGCCAACATGACTGTTGATTTAAGACAACAAACTCAATTCAAAAACCCTAGCTTTTACCCACCCAAGTACATTTGAAAATTTACGAACGCAGCAAATTCAGTCTGCTTGCCTCCAACGTTTCGACTTTCATGATGTGTGTAGAATATAATTCAACCTAGTGAGTATAAAGTGTTTTAGCGGACTTCCAAAAAAGAAGAAAGTATTCCTTTTTTATATTTAGGTATCCGTACGTTCATATACCGAAAACACGGTCAAATTCGTATATGTTGTTGTTGTTGTCGTGTATGAATTGTTGTCCTCGTGGAGTAAGTTTACTGCGATTTTTCGGGAACAGGTGTAGTATTGAGATATAAAGTTGTCCATGTGTTAATCCTAGATATACCATATAATTGCAAATGCAGCTTCAGCGTGGACTCACTCACAACATTTTGCATGAATGAAGACATGATAACTCATTTTGTCACTGAAACATGCAATTTTGGTCGGTCTGTTGGATACGTTCTATTTAAAATTCATCGTCGTCGGTATCGAAGCTTTTGAATTGCGTTCAATGATATAGAAAGTATATTTGCTTATCTAGATGCAGATTAACTTGATCAAGAACTATTTGCAGTTTTAACGCTCTCTCTACTCGCGTCGTCACGGCTGCTGGTATTACTACCGACGGCCGTCGCGAAAGCGCCGAAAAAGCGATAAAAATACGATACACAGAAAATTCTTCATACAAAAGTCTTCATAGGCGGTGACAAATGAAATACTTCGAAGCCTATAACATTCTGAGTTCGGGTCTCAGCTTCATTGTCACCTCGTTAGTAGCGCTTCAAGCGGTACTCGACGACCCTGCATTAAAAGAGAGTACTTTAGTACAAAATGTATGCACCCGGCAGTAAAAATCTGAGTTTTCTTCAAAATTTCAGTCTATACTCTAAGATACACTTATTACGGGCATATTTATATAAGGTTAAATACCCATTAAAACATATCGTTAATATCATATGCGTGTTGAAAGTCAGCCGCCAATTGGTTGGCCGCTGGATATATCCCTCGTGCAATGCTTTCGGTAAAGGTATCAAGTTATGAAATCCACAGCATAGTGATATACCCTCAAGATTGAAAACCTGTCGCCAAGCACTTCACGGCATGTTCTGGCAGCAGTCCTTGAGAGCCATTCGCAAGTCTAGATCTATTGTGAAACGATCTTCAACCGCATGATGATGCAGTCCACCTGATGATCAGTGATGATGAACCATCCGGCGAGATAGTAGTCAATTATAGTCTATCGAGTATAAACAATATAATTTCTAAATCTTACTGTTGCAAAAGAATTATAAAGTTTCAGCTATAATTTCATATTGTTTAAGATTACGTTTTATTTTTAATTATTACTCGTCAGCCGTCAGCATACGTGCGCCATCGCCCCTATTCATAAAGAACTTCTATAAGTTGAGGATAAGCAGACGATATGGAATTTCTGTATTGAGATTTTCCTTCCTCTTGCTCTATCTGACACATTACAGCTAATCGTTGAATGGCCTAAAGCATTTTCCCACAACTATAGTAGGTTTCCGATTGTTATTGGATCACTTTCATTTTCTTCGACGACGCATCTATCTATAAACATTAATGTCAATAAAAACTACAGCGATCTACTGATATCTCCGTGCTTGCACGTAGAGTATTCGAGTATCGAGTTATCCTGTTATTATCGAAGGCGGAGGCTGCATAGGCCCCTCCCTAACTGCATGGTTAACCAAAGAATAATTGATAGTACGTACAGACTGGTCTCGCAGCTTCTAGCCGGTGTGCAGTGACATCTGTCGGTGACTATGGGAAACTGGCGATAAAGGGAAAAGTTTGGTTCATAAGAATGTACAACGAATGCCAACGAGCCGTCGTACATTACGCTGGTACAATCAGCCGTGCGATTCTCTAATGATTCGTCGACGAGCTCACCGATGTCAAATACTTTATGAGATATCGCTCTTTTACACAAGGTTGTTTTTCCAACGTTTCTTGTCATCTCGTCATTTTTTTCACGGATGTTGTCAAAGATGCAACGATGTTTGCTCTTAGAGAATCGCACGGCAGCACTCAAGCAACGTACAATTAAAGACCTCCAAGATTCCGGCTGTAAGGTTATTCATTTAATGTACTTGTTACAGAGCATTGAATAATCGTTACTTATAAATCTATAGGCACAATTCATAATAGCGAAGGAATCGCTCTTTTATACTTCGAATACCGTGATAATAGTACCCAACCGTGTTGGGTACTATAGGTTTATTTGTTCCAAATAACTACATTCGCGTCGACGTCGGGAGTCGACGTCACCATCAGCTGTTCTCATATCCCGTCTTACGCACCATGCATGCAAGAAACGCGCCCACCCCGCAGGCTTTTGTCAATTTTTAATCAATTTATCCACGAGCTCCAGCATGTCGACATATTTAATGACAGTTTGAGAACTATTGTATGTAATCTTAGTTTATTTTTAACAAATTATTTAAGATAGTTAGCGCTTTGGTTCATATACTGTAAGCTTACTATTTAATAAACAAATAAATAAATAAAAACAAAAGATTTATGATTGAAACTGACGGACATTAACGTTTCCGGTAGGCGAAGGGTTAAAGTTTTAGAATGCAAGTTTAAGAATCATATGTAATTGTATTCGTAATTCAGAATAGTAGTCATCATCACGATCACATCTCGTAAAAAAAAAGTTCATCATGCCTCCTACACTAGGACTTCCTGTGTCGTGGGAGGCACTCATACATCATAACACATCCAACGTCATACTTTTGTTAATACAAGCATAACAAGCAAACTCTAAAGAAGTCGTTTTTAATTTTTAACCATCGTTCGATAAAAGCTATTAAAAACGGTTCCCTTAAGACCCCTGATCCCGCGACGATCGACAGGACAAACAAATTAGGATCTTCAAACGTCGGGAAGAAGATGCGATGAGATGCTATTGAGAAATAAATTGCTCGATGCTTCAGGGTTGCCATGCAGTAATAATATGTAAAAAACGAAAAAATACCAGAGCATAGTGAAAAAAAAATGTTGTTTTGTCCTTTTTTAGAAATAAGTACAGTGAAACTTGGTTAAATGGGACCTGGATAAATGAGAAACCTCTATTATTGAGAGTAACAATGAGGTCCCGGTACTTTTTCATTAAATTACCTCTATTAATGGGACTTTTTGAACCTGATTAAATGAGATCTGATTTCTAGGATTTATTCGCAGTAATAAAATGAAGAAAAATAAAAATACCATAGTGAAAAAAAAAATGTTTAGTCTTTGTTTAAGAAATAAGTATGTACATAGAGCATTGTTTTTGTTTTAAATTATTTTTTTGACAAGTATATGTCTTTCCGTTTTTTGTTCATTTGTGTCTGATTAGGACAGCCAGATCTCAGATATATTGTTGAAATAAAATATACTTATTTGTCTATGCTGAAGTATAAACATTTTTACTAAGATTATGTTTGTTTATACGAAAAACATAAACTTAGTTCATATATTGGAAATCTCAATCATTACCTACATAGTATAAAATTAAGCCCACTGTCGCCTGTACGCGAAAATCTTCAAAACTTATAACTAAGTACATAGTTTTTATTTGGTTCGCACTAACAAATTGTATATACAATCACGAGTATTGCTTAGAATTATAAATGCTTAAAGTTTTTTTAAATATTATAACTACTCTGTGTATTTTTGTTTATCATGATGGAATAAACTTTTATTGAAATATAGTTTAAGGCATTAGAATACTCCAGTATTAATATTATTATTTGTTCAAGGAAAGTTACGAAAATTTCTTAAAACAATAATTAGATTGCAATTTATTATTTTGATAAACGATTGAATTTAGAATGAATGATACGAATTGTGTTGTGTAATATTTGATATTATAATGACTCAATTTCAGTTTTAACTTGTTGGTAGCCCTAGAAATAAGGCAGGGGCCGCGATGCCCGCGGTGTCGCATATAAATTACGGATTTACACGTAATAGACTTTCATTTTTCACAGTTGGTTAATATTGTCGATTGATAGCTGATTCATTTTTACATAAACAGCTTACATTAGATTAATTACATTTTATAAGCTCAAATTAATCTGGGCTTTTTATCAATATTGGCCTCTATAAAATAGGTATATATGCTACGTTTAGGAACAAGGATTTTTTTGCCACATAAAATCTGAGATGATGACTAATAGATAGTCAAGGGTAGCTAAATAACATTAATTAATTTGTTTACTACAAATTAAGTAATTAATTTTATTTATTTTAATTTAATTTAGTTTTTTTAATTAATTTAGTTTCTATAATTAATATTAATTAATTAATTAATTATTATTAAATAAAAATACGGGATTACTCACGTAATATTTATCGAGACTTATCAGTGCTAAGCGAGACGTCATCGACGCGGGCGTCCCAAACACTCCTTGAAAAAGGCCACCGAATGTGGTCGAAACTATAGTCGGACCTATCCGATAAATATTACGTGAGTAATCCCGTATTTTTAATTAATAATGATTGAAAACCACGTTAGTTTTTATAACATAATTAATTAATACTATTTTTTCTGAGTAGCGGCCGACTGGCTACACAACTCTCTAAGCTACACCTACCACTATGCTATGGATTAGTTCAATCAAATGAGTTTCCTTATAACTTTAACTTGTCCAATAAAAGCTCAAATATTTAGTTTCTTTGTACATCTCCAACTTGTCACGAAAGTGAGACAAAACTGTTAAAACCAAAGCATCTTTGACACCGAAAGCATCCACACTCAAAATATTAACACCTCCATTACAGAACAATGAGAGAAACACAAAATGTCGCCGTCACATTATTTGATAACATTTTAATATCCTGCAAACAGGTTCTTTTAGTCATTTCATCATTTGGGACCTGCTTAAAATTCGCGATGATGTTACCCGCGCGATTTGTAAACATGGCGGTGCTTCCGGTGAGGCTACGGCGGAAATTCGACCTCCTGTCTTGCTAAGGGATGAAAGGGGGTAAATACAACCCTTGGAACAACACGGGCGATTGTCAAATATGATAAAAGTGACGAATAGTTTTTGTTTTGTTGCAAATATGATTGGAAAATGTGAAACGGGAACGAAAATATTTTTTTTAACAGTCGCAAAATAATTATGTTTTTGGAAATACCTATCAGATCTTTTCGCGCATTGTTTACATTATGCAAAGCGATCAGAACGGCGAAATTAGTCGAAACTATGTTTTAATATTATACTGTGCGCAAATCAATATTTGCGACTTTTTCTTTTATTGCGATTACTCGACAGTATCTTAAAACATGTGACATAAATATACTTTTAGAGCTAAAAAAGAAAAAAAATCAAGATTGCACCTCAAATTTCAAGGTGCTGTACACATTTAAGGAAAACGACCAAAAACACAATTAAGCTAATTGAAAAAATGTCTCGAACGTTATTTTTCATAGCTTAATGTTCTCGCAATTTTTGCTAATGTTCTTACATCGGGTTTGGGATTAAAATGCATAATTAAAAATAGATCTTTTTTCTTAACGACTTTCCTGAAAGTAATTCAACCAGAATTCTAACTTAGTATGAAAGCATCGTCGAAATATAATAAATATCAAAGTATCGTCGACGTTGATACAATTTTTACTAATTTTATTATGTTGCTTCATGAACGTATAAAATTACCGATGTCAATGTGGAATTAAAATATGTTAAAAACCTAAAAGCCAAAAACTGAAATTAAAGAAGTAAACTGAAATGAAGATCAAATATTCATTGTATTCGTTCCCTATATCCAAAAATATGTGAGAATAATAAGAATAAAAAAATAAATATATTAAAATAAAAAGTTTACCTAAAATATATTTCGTGTTTACGTTTCAATAAACCCCAAAACTAGCGAGAAATAAACTTAATTAATTAAATATTATAATAATTAATTATTAAATATTATTTATTCGACAAGTGTTTTAAGTTAAGAGGCTATTTGCACTTGAAATATCTTATAAATCACATAAAAGTTAAGTCTGCTCTTTTTATGTTTTGTGTGTAATATAGTATATTATATATATAATATAGGTATATGTACAAAGATTATAATTTTATGTTTTATTGTTAGTTTGATATTTGATTTCATATTTAAGGAGATTTTTCGATTTTTAATACTTTCTTCCGCGAAAGGACGTTTCTCATTCGACCGTATATATATTTATATAACCGATTTTGATGATACTTTTTTGTTTGATTGAGTATATGTACTTGTATTCCGGTAGTCCCATATACATATCATCAAATTCGGTCAAGCATTTTTTGAGTGACACTCAAAAAACTGAAAAGAGTTTGTTTATCTTGATGATATCATCATTGACGGTGTATCTCGTAAGTAGAAGGTTACTAAAAAGGTGAAAAATATTGTTTATAAAAAATAGAACCGACTACGACACTAAAAAGTGTGAGATAACTTGTCGAAGTCGGTACCATGCACGCAATATTGTGATAATAGGTACTTTCGAACTATCATAGTACCGACTTAAACAAGTTATTTCACACTTTTTGTGTAAAATTCAGTTCTATTTTTTAAGTTTTTTTTATTCTTTAATAATAATGGAAAATGTGGAGCTTGTGTGTTTAATTGAGCTATGTAACCATACATTATTTAGATACCTACCTCCTCCTCCTTAAGTCGTAATCCTCATATCTGAGGTTCAACTCCCCCCACAATTATACTTCATTTTAGGATGTTACGCCTTATTATCTGTTTTCAACAAAAATTTAGGTACCTAATGATTTTGTGGTTGTTCTGAATCTTAACAGTTACCTTTTATCTTTTCAGGTAAGTGTACGCTGCATCAGCTCGTGATAAATACAGTATTATTCTTATTGTAAGTTAATGGTAAAGAGTATTTGTAATTTTAATTAAAGTGAAATTTCACAGCGCTCTCATTTGTAACAATCAAATACTAAATAAACAATACAGTACTACAACTGTACACTATGCAATCTGATAAGCATATTACACACCTATATACAAACTTATAGATAAATTTAGAGACGTTACTCTGGTTGCTATAAGGCAAGTCGTTTGAAGTGAAACTCTTTCGAGCTTATGTTTCCAACAACGAGCTATTTATGAAAACTTATTCAACAATTTAAATTAAACGTCGCACTATGACGTAAACACGTATCAGATACCCTGATTAGTTAGAATTAGACATTTTTGATCCTAAGCTCAGCAGTTACATAAAAACTGTTAAACATATCCTCCATCTTAAACCGGAAGGTTCAGACAAACAGCGGTGTTGCGTCTGAATAATCCACCCCGCTTAAAGTTTTAGATTCTCGATTATGTGTTTCGGGGATTGCAACGAATTTTCTTCGAAATCGGGGCAGCAATGATCGGCCATAGGTCGTCTGTTTCAAAGTGAACATAGAGTAAACTATATATATGGAGAAAAGTGAAGACAGATCGATCCGAACTACTGACTCAGTGACAGCCACAGAGAAAATACTTCGTTCAGGTGGCAGTATCTCCACAGACTCAGGAAGATTCAAACTTACACAGAGTATAAAGGCTAGTAATCCATTATCGGTTATTGAACAAGCTCAATAGATGGTGCTGAAAACAGTATATGTTTATGTTATGTTATGTTATGTTATGTTATGTTATGTTATGTTATGTTATGTTATGTTATGTTATGTTATGTTATGTTATGTTATGTTATGTTATGTTATGTTATGTTATGTTATGTTATGTTATGTTATGTTATGTTATGTTATGTTATGTTATGTTATGTTATGTTATGTTATGTTATGTTATGTTATGTTATGTTATGTTATGTTATGTTATGTTATGTTATGTTATGTTATGTTATGTTATGTTATGTTATGTTATGTTATGTTATGTTATGTTATGTTATGTTATGTTATGTTATGTTATGTTATGTTATGTTATGTTATGTTATGTTATGTTATGTTATGTTATGTTATGTTATGTTATGTTATGTTATGTTATGTTATGTTATGTTATGTTATGTTATGTTATGTTATGTTATGTTATGTTATGTTATGTTATGTTATGTTATGTTATGTTATGTTATGTTATGTTATGTTATATATATGTTTATGTTAGTATTGTATTATGTATATCTGCATCAACGTGATGGTATCCATCTGCAAAGATCATTGCTTTGCAGATGGATCCTTTTAACCCCATCTATCTCTTCTTGTTCTACTTTTTGTTTTTCTGTATACACATATTTTGAGTTACAATCCAGTAAAAAATTGTATTAAATTAGCATCTATATTTATAAGTGAGAAATTGATTGTAATATGTTTTGTGTATCATAAATAAATAAATAAGTTGTTTTGCTGACTTTGGCGGTAGACCGCGAAAGTCAGCATGCAGATAATAAGGCTCTCCATCCAGCAACCGTAAATCAGCATGATGGCTAACACGCCGATCCCTAAGAGAAAGATACTTCAGTACAGGAACATTAGTAAAAAAAAAGTGTTGTTAAGAAATATAAACATCTGTTTTTTACACAATTTGAGGTCACTCCACGAGCACTGCCTAAATGTTGCTTTATAAAATGATAATTTAAGGCAAATAAATTCAAGGTATATTTATAAAACGTATCTACTTAAAGTCATTATGATTCTCTATTACCTATAGCCTAACATTTTGTCACTACTATTCACCTATTTATTCTCTCTAATATAGTACAATTGTACTGTACTCTACCATTCCCACAAAGCTCGGGGCGGAATCGGCTGGTAGAGTCACATTCACACACGCCGCAAACTTTTTAATCTGTCGAGACAATTCAAATGCGCATTATGCGTCCGAAGCGAGTTTCACAATGGCAAATCCAGTTAGCACTGGTTAAAACCGGTTTAGCTTGGCTTAAACAGGCAAAACAGAAGCAAAGTGGGCTATCTCTCCGCTATTGTAGCATACGTGGAGTTACAGGAAGTGGTGACGTTGCGGTTTTTATTTTGAATTGGCTTTTTTCAATTGTACTTTGCGCTGGTAATGAAGTCGGGATGGGATAGAAATGATGTGGCCTTTAGGTATTTAGAGCAATCATTCAATTAAATAATTGATTGGTATTAAAATGTTTATTCACAATTTTTTTAGAGAATTATTAATTTGCTTATTGGTTTCTTTATTATCTTTTTTTTATAGTGTTACTTTTTTAAAGCAATAGTGCCTGCTTTAGCGATATCAAACATTGAAATATATAGAGAGAAAAAAATCACATCCTCGCTAAAGCAGGCGTTTTAAAAAAAGTATGTAATACTCGTACTATAAAAATTACAAGGGTTGCGACGTCAATACGAAAGTTCAAGTATTTCTAAATAATGCTTCTTTCTGTTGGATAGTACTGTCAAAGCTGTTCAATAGATGTCGCTCCGTCCCCGTAAGATGGTTAGTCAGATAGAGAGTTAAAATTTGATGCTCGGACCCGAACCTCGGTGGCCTTGTTGGTCAATGGCGTCTGACACAGAGAGTCAGAAGACGCGGGTTCAAATCCCGTCCGAGGGTGTGAATTTTTCTCCATAAATTTCAATGTTCTATATTTCCATTATCACAGTTGCAATCATAGAGTAACTTTGTGTATAGAAGGAAGCAGTCTACATCATAAGCTTTGCAAATACAACCTTACGGTATTCAGTTTTTAGACTGTTTGTCAAAAAACATAACAACTTGTATGCGCGTATCACAAAATGACGCTAGGCTATCTTCACTTGAATACATATTTGATAGAAAGCGCCATACAAAAATGCAAATGTCCAAATGCATCATTTGGGAACTCTGGCCGTAGTCACGTTGATCGATAGAACCGGAACTATGAACGAATTCATATGAATTTATATGCATTCTGAGGTTACAGGCCTACTTTACCTTATATTTAACAGCCCATTTAGTGATTTTATAGCGTCAACTTCATTTTAAATGTGAGCCACAAAATTAAACTTACGATCGTACAACCACTAGCCATTCCTATGTAAATAAGGCGAGTTCTGTGGTGCCACTATTCTCTCCGACTCCGCTGGCAACGGCCCAAGCCAAGGTGCGTACCTTAGTGGAGCCCTTGAGCAAGTCGCCTACTCCTCTCCTCGCGGCGAAGCGTCTTCAACGCTCGCCTTAGACGGTGCGCCCTCTGCGCCCGCATCTGCCTCAGTGCCATCTGCGCTCGCCAACCGTCCGGTGACGCTGTAAATGCCGGTAGAGGTAAACAGCATTAGTCCGTTCGAAAAAAAAAACAATGGTGCCACTATTGTATTCACTCACACCACATATACAGGGTGCGTTCAAACGTACATGACACACTCAAGCGACTCAGCGTTTGTATTGTTATTAAACCCTCCCACGCATCCTCTTGATACTAATATATGTTTTATGTATAATAACGTATAGTTATACTAGCTCCACTCCGCGGTTTACCCGCGTGGTGATGGATGATGATGATGAAAATAAAAGTAGCCTAAATTACTCCTTATCACATCAGCTATCTGCCAGTGAAGCTCTCGTTTAAATCGCTCCAGCAGTTTCAGAGATATGCCAGAACAAACGGACATACATAAAGACAAAAAAATAAGTATTGTTTTTATGTAACTACCGTATACTTTTATATGCATTTCGTGAAAAGCTGTTAATTTTAAATTACAAGCAGACTCTTTAATTTTATTTATCTGTTCAGATGATATCAGAAGTTAATACAAGCATGAAACCCACGTGGTGATAACCTTCGCCTCTATTAGATACAAGATACAAGATGTTTTATAGCCAAAAAAAAGTTATGTAAATACTAAACATTGTAACTTAAATAACGAGTAGTAACTAGTATTTATTGTATGTACAAACTATATATAGATGCATTTCGTCACACGTCACACGAACTGCACTGAGCCCGTAACCCTGAGAAATAAGGTTATTCGTGATGTATGTTCATGTGCCTATAATTTCGCCGATGCCCATACATTTCCAACCAGAACGCTGTATTGGTAGAAATAAGGTGTGGCGGCAGTACTTCTCCGGACTAACTCATTCACAAAGAGTCCTACTGACACCTAAAGTAGGCCATTAATGATAAAAGTTAAAACTAGTAGCCTTTAATTTTGTTATTAATTAGTTAGTTCTAATATGTCCTTCGGTTTGAACCTATGGGTCGTACCTTGTACCTATTTAAAAAAGGTGACTAAAAAGAAAAACTACTCTCGAATCCAGAGCAAAATAGTACGCTTGTACAGAGAATACGCCAAAGATGTACTAACTATACTCGCATTAACACACCGCAGATACATTCTTGCGTACACACTGACACTAAACAGACTCACACAGATACAATCACAACACTTTGCTTACGCACATATTGTTTTATTCTACCCTCAACATCTAATACACTAAAAATTATGATATAGTTTAGTACTGGTGTGTGCCAAAGTATATTCTATCCGTGGGAGGAGACCTGGTGACCTGTGACACAGGTTTTTATTTTAAAAAACCTACTTCGGGCACCAGCCCCCTCACATAGTTAGGTTTTATTTTGTCACTCTTCGCTAATTATTTTCAATTGTTTTTACCAACCCTTTGTGAGAAGGAAATAAATATATGTTTATTATTATATATTAGTACTTATATTTGTATTCGTGTCCTCAGTTTTAATTATTATGATCGTAACCGCATCGCTTTGCTCAAAAAGTCAACACATTCTAATTTATAGGACCATATTCTTAGCAGCAATAACAACGACGTTGAAACAATGCAACCGACCTGCGAGTACAAAGCAAGACGCGAAGACTGCGGTGTCGCTGTGATAACGCCGCGATCACGCTGCGGTATCGCCGCATCACTCTATGCGATATCGAGACGTGCACTTTCGCGAGATATTCAGGGCTGCCACAATCACAAAACTATTTTCTAAAAACCTACACGTTAGTTTACAGATCTGTTATTGCATATAAAAAGGTACTTACCAATAGTTACTGACGAATAGTTCGAGAAGTTGATGTTCAGTTTACAGACTAGACAGAGTAGACAGAATAAAATAACACTGAAGCTAAAAGTAAACATTTGTTATATACATTAAGAAATTGGCGATAAAAAAATGTAAAACACAAGCCTTCTCAGTCGTCGTCGCGTTCCGATTCGGTGGTAGATTTAAGAAAAAATTCATGTAATATGGTAAGTGCCCCCAATCAACCCAATCAATGTAATCTGCACATACTGAATAAATTGATTGATAATGAAAACTTTGATTTGATTTGACTTACTTAACTTAAACTTTACCCACTTTACTATACATGTAAATTAAAGTCTACTGTTTGTGCCTTTTGGGGTCGAAATTTTAAACCCATTGGGGTCGTTCGCTCTCAACTTGTTTAGGGATCTGGCGAAGCGTTTGGCTGAGGCGACGGGTGACTGAAATGCTGGCAGCGTAGCAATGCTGCCAACATTGTGTTAGATTGTTGTTGAATCTGGGTAAAAACTAGTTTGTGTTAATGTTGGGTATCATCATCATCATCATCATCATCATCTCAGCCTTAGGACGTCCGATGATTTTCCAAAAGGACCAGTTGGAAGCGGCCTGCATCCAACGTCGTCCTGCGATCTTTGTCAGTTTGTTGGGTCAATGTTGGGTATATGTTATTTTAATTTCTATTTTCATCACAATCCGCTCAGCCGTTTCAGAATGATGCACAACACACGTACACACTCACACACTCATAAAATTACGCATTTGTAACATTAGTTATGGTCTTACAATATGTTACTACAAAACAACTTAGTTATTGTAAAAATAAAAATAATAAAAATATTACTTGTATTACAAAGTTATTCTATAGACTATAATAGTTTATGTGTGTAATAAAATATAATGTCCATTATAAACACAATTAATCTCTTATTTATTACGCATTATAATTTCAACACCGACTACATAGTATTCGTTTGTACGAGTACAAACCGGTTATTTAACAATTTAAACGACCAAAAATCCATTATAAAAGTATAATATAATATGACTATATTAAAGGTACCACTGACCTGCCCCGCGGCTCCACTCGAGAGCTACCTATCCAACGTTTAATAGTACAGGCTATTTCAATTATGAGATGGAAAGCTATCGCGAGTTATGTTCATAATTACGCTTTAAAACCGGCTAGGACTCGCGTAATATTTACCGGAAATATTCTCCGACCAGTTCCGAACTTATTTGAAGTTCTTCTTCTGGGAGTCACCCTTGTGCACAGCGGCGAGCGCGGGCCACAGCACGTAACTGGCGCTGCGACGGTCGCGCTTTCTGTCTTCAAAAACAAAATCTGAAAAATCTCGAACTTCAAATAAGTTCGAAACTGGTCGGAGAATATTTCCGGCAAATATTACGCGAGCCCGAGCCGGTTTTAAAGCGTAATTATTTCAATTATTTTCAATGCCAAGAGAGCAATAAGAGAGCTAACCTAGAGAAAACTTCATCTTGGCTGTAATACCATGTTTACTTGACATGAAACACATATTATCGCATGTAACTCTTTCAATGTCATCATCATCATCATTCATCATCATATTCAATGTGTAATAAAAATAATATTTCTAACATATAATTGATATAATACCTTGACTTTCTTTCCCGGTAGTGGCTTTATTTAGAAGACGGCAGTGAAGTCTTTCAAAAAACATTAATATAATTAATCATTGACGTTCATAATTGCTCCTTTGATGCCAAAACAGAATATATGATTTAAATTTTTGAGTCGGTTTATTATTTTTACGAATCGCAAATCGTGGGTAAAGTTGTCAATCATATATATAAATAGGTATACCATAATAGCTGGTGCCCGCGACTACGTCTGCGCAGGATTAGTATTTCGAGTAGCTTATTATCTTCTTCAAGGTCATCTTTACACCAAAATGTCATAAAATATGTAAATGGTCAAACGTAATTGCTATGATAGTACGAGTATTATATGAATAAATTTAAATACTTAGTTATATCAATCAGTAAACATGAAATAAAACTGTCACTACATTTCATCACCCTTGACGGTCGCCGAGCACGTCTAGTGTATCGAGCTGTCAAATTGACTTGGCTTTCGACTAAGCTATCCTCGGAACAATAACAGGGAATGGAAACCGGGCTCTAATTCAGAAATGAAATGCATATGCCTGTCTTTTTTTTACTTACGATGTTAATAGTGCGTAGGTAAGAGACATACAATACCGTTTTGTTTCGTTATTATGCAGGTTGTCACAAGTTAATTTTTGGATAGCGACGATCCATTCTCATTTTCTTTTCTCGAATTATGGGATTAACATATAACTTCAAAATTAAGTAGATAGCCGACTTAAAGTATTTTGACGTATTCGATAGAACTTTTGTATTTGTTAGCAAAAGATGACCAAAGGTAACCATTTGACATTGCTGATTTTTTGCTTGTGACACGTTCAGAAATAATTAAAACAAACAGCCATGTTTTGTTTCACTCACACCTTAGGACATGCTATTCGACATAAATGAATAAACTATAGAGTACTCGGTTCTGTTTTAGCCCGGATTCCATGCCCTGTTATTGTTCCGAGAAGCTATCGGAAACTGACACAAACTTTGATAGAACTGTCATCATTACGATCTTGACGTAGGCGGAGATCTTATTATTTTGTCTATGCTGTGCCCAAGCATATTACGCTTTTTCACCCATGTGGTGATGGATGATGATGATGATGAAAATTATCCTATGTGTTAATCCAGCACCTCATTTACCTCCAGACCAAATTTCATCAAAATTGCCCCCCGCCGTTTGAGCGTGAAAGAGTAACAAGGATCCACACATCTACACATCCATACTCACAAACTTTCGCGTTTACAATATAAGTAGGAGGATTATAAAATGACATCGATTGGTAGCAAAGACATGTAAAAAAGATTTTATCTAAATATTTTTTGAAGATTATTAACCATTATAAAAAGTCACTAAATCTGTTCACAAAACGTTAAAGTGTTAGAAACATCTTGGCATACTTCCGCATATATACTCGTATTGTTAGTACGATTGGTAGAAACTACTAATGAAAGAGTCAGAACTAGATAGATAGTGCGCTTCAGTGAAATGAGATAATGCATTTCCGATAATACAGCATCTGATAACCTCTGTGCAAAAAGAGGACCGTTGTGGAGTTTCTATGAATTTACATTCAGATGTTTATATGGAAGCCCAATTTCAGTTATTGTCTGTCCGTCCCGCAACCAGTGTGAACTCGATAAACTAGAAAACAGTGAATTATCACACGTGCATCCTCTATTCTTAAGACGGTTCTCTTTTTGCATAGACTCTAAGAGCTAGGCCCCATTTGTGCGTTGGGCTGTGTTGGGTCGTCGCGGCGTCGGGTTCCACATATTTTTTATGACGTGCCCCATTAGACCGTTGCGTCGTCGCGCGCGACGTTTCAACGGATCGTCGGACAAGAGACGAAGCGGGAGGGAAAGTGATGGGCTGCGTTGTCGGAGCTCGGCTGCGACGACGGAACACGTTTGTTATCTGTCCATTGCGAATGGTGAACTGAGACGCAGCTGCGACGGCGTGCATACCCTCTTGCGTTGCGTTGTCGCAGCGTCAACGCAACGCAGGTGTGGCATGCAATGTGTTGTTCCATTGCAACGACGCGACGAAACGCAGCGCAACTCACTAATGGGGCCTCGCTCTTAGAAGTAATAGTCTGCCCCTCTAGCAGTGGAACACTGTCCGTTGTCACACCGGAGCCACGACAGCGCAGCGGATCAAAATCTCTTGTCCGTCGATCCGTTGAAACGTCGCGTGCGACGATGCAACGCACTAATGGGGCACGTCACAAAATATATATGTAAAACGTCGTAGCGACGCCGCGTCGACGCAATGCAAAGCAACGTACCAATGGGGCCTCACACGTTTAAACAATATTAGAAAGTTTGCTGGTTGTAACTGTAGCAGTGAGCCAGCCCTATGTAGCTATCGATGCTGTTCGGACCCGATAGTGCATTGTCGTGATGTAGTTGTGATTGCGATCACGAGAAAGCGGCAATCTGTTTATAAATATCGCTAAATAGTTGACAAGGCATCTTGCATGATGTAGTAATACATGAATTGTCATTTTTGTTGCATCTAGTTGGGAGAAGCCATTGGCACTCGAACCACAGTTTATATAACTAATTCGGATGCCTATATATTCAACAATTTTATATACAACAGTTTTATGTCAAATAAACTATTATTGGTATTATTGTTTCAACTTACCTGTTTCACCAGTTAGTGAACATAATGTCTACCACGATGGTGACGACAGGGATACTTTTGACTTATAATAAACTTTACATAGAAGTATTTGTCTCAATAGAATTCCCCCGTGAGTGTCCTCCGCAAAATTAGTACTTGATACTACCTAAAAATTAATTCTTTATTGTACAAAATCAGTTCTACCATTAAGGTACGATTAGCACCTTGTTGGCAGTTGGCCGGAGTCGAACCGGCAACAGAGCGTCCGCTGCGCTGACACCTCCGTCCTTTTATTTATTGCAAATTATGCCCTTATCCACACCATCTCCATCTCTCGATAATGGACTTCATACGATGCTGTAATATTATGGACATGCAGTTTTAAATATAAATGAAAATAAATAAAAAACTCCGGAAAAATACCTTACATTAATTTCTCTGATGTCTTTAGACTTGTAAACCTAAAATTTAAATAGAAAACTTTGGATTCTTTGGAGCAATAACTTCGTAACTACAATATTTTGTGTTCAAAAATTATTAAACTTAATGTTAAAGTTAATATAATCCTAACTTATTATAGATGTGAAAGTGAGATTTTTTGTTATTCACGAGATGGCGGGGTAAGCTACTTTTCATCATCATCATCATCATCATCATCCATCACCACGCGTGTGAAACCGCGGGGCGCAACAAGTGAAATATAAAGTAAATAATCTAGATAAAATTAAAATAATTTTTTTCTTACATTTACTCGGCTCTGAATATACGCCTTTTCTTGTAAGTAATAAACATTCATAGAGGTAATGTAATAAAAAATAAAAATAAAAATCCATTGAACCAATCGAATGATTTATCATGATGATTATGCATAATATAATATTTGTACAAACGGGCCCAGAGTAATTTAACTCTGAATATTTCTGTACCCCTAGTCATATTTTTCGTTGTAAATGTTTATTTTAATGTGTTTTATAGTTGAAATGGTAATTTTAATATGTATTTTCTTTAATAAAATAATAACTTTATTACTCGTATAATTATTTTTACTTTTGTATAACGGTATATACGAGTACGTGTATCTTTTTTTTGAGCCTGTAGTTTATTTATTTGCTGCAATGCATGCAACTAGCTAAAAGTAAATTATTATATAGATCAATAAAATTAAGAGAAAACATAATAGTCATCAAGTTGAAAATGTCAATGTTATAAGGTCAGTCATAAAAATTATCATAAATTAGGTATAACAAAATTATTTAGGCAGACATCGAGAAACATCCACAATTTAGTATTAACCCTTTGCGTCCCAGAGACGTACATATACGTCAGTTTCATTCATAAATCTTTTGTTTTAATTATCACGGTATAGGTAGGATTAATCACGATAAGAATAACATTAATATCAATAAAAAAAAATATTTTCTTATCTTGCCATTTATTTACACAGTGAAATATATCTTATCCATATTAGGGAAATGTGACTATCTACTATCTTCGTGGAATAAAATTATTATCCCTCAGCAAGTACCCGTTTTTATTCGGGTTGATAAAACCTATGTGTTGGTTCTGCCAAACCTAAGTGGCGTGCAATTGGAGAGGCCTATGTCCAGCAGTGGACTGCTACAGGCTGGTAATGATGATGTTGGTTCTGCCTATAATTTATTTCCAATCCATTTCAATTTTCAAAATTTATTTTCGTTGTACTGTTTCAACGTATATGTAGCAAACACAAACACACATCTCATCAGTTCCTCACTCTCAAAAGTATATATTATATAAAAATGAAAAGAAAAAATGAAGGAACACTTTATTGCCTTATAAAAATTAGCAAACAGACAATAGACAATAGACAATAGATAATAGACAATATTTTATTTGTAGCAAAAAACAAAACAATGTATATACAGCATGACTGGTTGAACACTTTACATAAACAAGGACATGATAATTCATGGTCACATGAAACGTTTAAAAAAATAAAATTAAAAAAATACCGTTAAACTACAGAGGAAACCTTCATTCTATGAATGTGCTATAACTCGAAAATTATGGACACCGTCCGAACGGGGTTAATGACCCAAAGCGCCGCGCCGCGTTCAAAGGAATCAAGCTGCGTCCGAACGGGGTTAATGACCCAAAGGGCCGCGCCGCCCGCGCCGCCAAAGGATGCCG
Organism: Selenia dentaria; assembly: GCA_917880725.1. Lineage (NCBI taxonomy): Eukaryota > Metazoa > Arthropoda > Insecta > Lepidoptera > Geometridae > Selenia > Selenia dentaria. Next base: position 5,030,025 of record OU862882.1, on the reverse strand, counting down.
CGATCGTCGGCCGCCCGCCCGGCCGCGCCGCGCTTTTATTACTACACGCGCGCCGCGAGTGACCATGTTTATTGTTTTGAGTAGACAATTAAAGTTAAATTAGGTAAATATTAGGCACCTATTTTTTTTCTTAATTAGAACGAGAATCGAGTACTGAGCACTATATATCAATATGTAAAGTGTTCAACCAGTCACCCTGTATAGATATAGATACAGACTTTAACAACAAATAAACAAAAGAACAGAATATAATTTGTTTTTTGCCACAAACTGGTCCCAACTCAGCAAATGCTGATCTAAAACCAACGCTGGTCTTCCGTTGGAACCGGCAGGTGTCGTTACGTACGCGTGAAATACACAGTGCACGTACGAGCTGATGAACAAAAACAATAACAATTACTGAAAACATCAAGCAAATTATGCATCACTAACCAATATGCCTAACCAATAATAAACATAATTATCAAACCATTAACTAATGTATTTCAATATATAATAAAAAGATTAAGTACTACCTACCTATTACCTACCTACCGCTGAACGAAAACTAGTAAGTCTCTATTTTTTTTTTATATATACTTAATTAGATAGCACTGGTGTCATATTGAAGTTCTTCCTCTTTTTGGTGAGAGTAAAATAGTATTATCAGTTTGGCTCTGAAAGTGTTTATACTCTGCAGGTTCCTTCTCGGCGGTGGAATGTTGTTCCAACACTTAGTCGCTGCGTAACGGAAACTACCACGAAAAGCGGCTGATCTGTGCTGCCCCGTGATAAGTTTCGTCGAGCATTGGCGACTAGTGTTGCGACTAGACTTCCATGACAACTTTTCGTACAGATAACTCGTATAACAGTGGTTTACCTTATTATAATCAGAAAATGTATGATGTTTTAAAATGCAAAAGGACTATACTCAGCATTGAGTGTAGTAATGATACATCATATAATTCTAATATATTATAGTAATATAATATTATTAATAATATAATATAATAATCATATAATATAATCATACATCATATAGGTACTACGTCCACGTAAACGTATACTGCTCTGTTTTTCAGTATATCCCTACTCGGACTGATGTGTGCCGAGATACAAGTAACGAAAACAAAGCAGATTACATGTACATAGTTATAGAACGGACAGATACAGACACGTATTATAATATTATACTATTTATATTGTGAGCGTGATGTATGATTATTTAGTTTGCGAGGCTTATCCTCTCATTCCTGCCCGCCCTATTGACAGGGCGGGTGTGAGCCGATACCGACTGATTTATACACCATTACACGAACTGCCCGCCTTAACTGATCCAGAGATATTACAATTTTAAAGCGCTGTAACGACCTCCCTAACTGGACGATTTATCGTGTCATTTTTATATCTGTTACCTTTCATAGATTTTGTACAGTAAGTAGCCTGCTCGCGTCTTTACCTCCATTCGGTATTCGCACTATAATATGTGCTGTATACATGAAACTTAATTACTAAAATACGCCTCCGTAAAATTGATAAAAAGAAGTCAAGAATACAATTTGCATAGTGGAAGAAGGGTACTATAATACTGACAATTGAACTGAAAGAGAAAAACATATATCATCATTTCATGCGTGTGCCAATGACCTCTGTTCGTTTGTGTCGGATCAGCCCAGTATATGTATGTCCAGTAGCAACTCTGTCTAAATGTCCCAAAATCTAAAGATTATATTGTCACTAGATTAAAAAAAGCTCCCATGCAAACTTCCAGGCGCCATTTCCTCATTTTCTACCGACTTCCAAAAAAAGGAGGAGGTACTCAATTCGACTGTTTTTTTTTGTTTGTTACCTCATAACTTTCGATTGGGTGGACCGATTCTCAAAATTCTTTTTTTGTTTGAAAGCTGGTGCTTCCCGAGTGGTCCCATGTAAATTTCATCAAATTCGGTCTAGTAGTTTTTGAATTAGACTCCAATGACGGATTTTTACCAAAGCAATGGAATGGAAGTCGGTATTAAATTTTTCAAATTGCACTTGTGTTTTAGCTAATTTCTTAGGGGTTTACCACAAAGAAACCTACCAAAATTCAGGATTGGTTTTTAATTTGGTTTTTATATTTTATAATGAACAAGTGTGTGGTGTTATTGATGACGTTACCATGACAGCTAATGAAAACGTTTTCAACCGACTTCCAAAAGGAGAAGGTTCTCAATTAGACGCGATTTTTTTTTATGTATGACCACGCATAACTTTTTACGGAGTAGTTCGATTTTGATAATTCTTATTCTACCGACTTCCAAAAAAAGGAGGAGGTACTCAGTTCGACTGTTTTTTGTTTGTTACCTCATAACTTTTGACTGGGTGAACCGATTCTCAAAATTCTTTTTTTTTGTTTTGAAGCTGGTGCTGGTGCTGGTGGTGAAATTTAATTAAACTCGGTTTAGTAGTTTTTGAGATATGCTCCAATAACTGAATAGAATGGAAGTCGGTAACACATTTTTCAAATTATACTTGTTTAATTTAAATTTCTTCAAATTCGGCCAAGCGGTGTTACTCTGTACCAAGGGCACAATACTGTGGTACTCTTGACCTACCATGAATCCGATTTGAACAAGTTATTAATTCACACTTTTAAGTGTTGAATTTTTTGTTATTTTTTATGTATCATATCTAACGCAATGATGTTTTAAACTTCTGATGCCTCACAAAAAAAAGTAAACTCTAGCTGGTATATTAATTTGATATCATGTAAATGTATTCTCTGACGATAGGTTTAATACCTGCCTTTCCCAAGAAGTGTTACAATGCTGTATGTGGTACGTAACAGATAACAGGTGCAACAGTGCAATCTGCGATGTGGTCGAGATAAAGCACGCGTTCTTACCTAAACAGGCGCTGCACTATGTAACGGCAGTTGACATACAATTATCTACTTAGCACTATCGACTGCACTTGCGATAAGGGCCAACTTATGACCGAGACTCGATTATTAGACCGTATAACGAACTAGACGACCCGCCTGCAGTTTCACTCGCTTGCTGCATGGAATACGAAGCCAATATTTAAAAAAAAACATCTTTAGTAGATGCTTACAATGAACAAGTACAATTTGATAAATTTAACACCGACTTCCATTCTATTCAGATATTGGAATTTATCTCAAAAACTACTGGACCGAATTTGATGAAATTTAAATGGGACCACACGGGAAGCACCAGCTTTCAAACAATAAAATAATTTTGAGAATTGGTTCATCTAGTCGACAGTTATGAGGTAACAACAAAAAAAACATACAGGCGAATTGAGTACCTTCTCCTTTTTTTGAAAGTCGGCAGAAAAGGCATCAACTTCCAAAGTTTCAAGTTTGTAGTCGTAGTGATGATAGTTCCACTACTAATACGATCCTAATACGATTTACACTATTCTGGGTTGATGAATGAGTCAGGCAACAAGCAATTTGTATTTATTTCCTTGTATTGCGTCAAGCACTGACCTTCAGTGCTTGACGCTGAATGGTCAAGCTGTGCGAAACCAAAGTAAAATGACTTGAAGATTGATGAATCTTATTGGTAGATAAAGTACCTTGGCCACCATGTCTAGGAATCTTATAAATTCATTGACTGCATGGCTCACAAATTAGTTACTAGTTACAATTGAGTTAAAGGCCTCAATGCTGACAAGAACATGGAATTAAAATATTAAATGTATATTTAGAGTAACGTACCTCAAGAGAAAAAGGATCCCATATTGGATCACTTTGTTGTTTGGTTGATATCAATATCAAATACAGGCTCTTAGTAACTTGGAGTTGTAAAGAACCTAAGTTTCTATGTCATTAAAATACCTAGTAGTAATATAGTGTACTTCTCGTTGACCTAGAATTATAAAACTTGGCAAAACGCAAGGAATCACAGCTCCAAGGAAGGAAGAGATCCATTTAAAAACCGTTAACGTGTAAACTGTAGATATATCACAAAATAACTTAATTTTTTAGATGGAGAGTTGACCCTTGCGTACAATGTACCGAATAACATATTTTGAACTACAAAGTTAAGTTTGTCGTTGAATCTGACTTGTCTTTTCGTTAAAAAAAATCACTTAATTGCTAAACATTTTTTTAAAAGTGTTTCTTTTCGTTCAAACTACAACATTAAAGTTTTTACGGAATCCTTAGTAGATTATTACATTACTAGCTGCGCTCCGTGGTTTTACCCGCGTGGAATCAAATACAATCGGTAGGAATCAACATATAGCCTATTTTACTCATGTCGGGGTCGCGCTCTCCAACTACTTACACGACAGGCCGGTTGGCGCAGTTGGTAGCACCCTTGCCTTCTGAGCCGCTGGTCCCGGGTTCGATCCCCGGACAGGTCAAACATTTGTGTGCATGAACATGTCTGTTTGATCTGTGTCTGGGTGTGTATATGTATATAAGTATGTATATCAGTCATCAGGTTACCTTTGTGTGGATGTTGTCCCATATTATATTATTATTATTATTATTTCTTTTATTCAAAACAAAATCTCGGATTTTATCCGGTCCTTTACAAAGGCATAAGTGGGGCTGTAGCCAACACTTAGAGGCATGTTTGGTATAAAAATACAAAGTAGTATAAAAAACCGAAAAAATGTTGGATGAAGGGTAACATGGTACTTATAACTATTACAAATATGGGTAAAATGGCCAGGCTATTGATATGAACTTATTAGTGATAAGGAAGATAGTGGGCTATGGAAGAGACTACGGCACCTGCCAATTTTAGTCTCATGTTAAAATATTTAGGCAGGTGGTGGCTTGCCATACACTAAACGGGCCCCCCATAAAGGCCACCATGAGTGATGACAAAAAGGGCAACGTTGGTGTGGATGTCTAAAGAGTGTCCAGAGGTGTGCTGCGGTTTCACTAGAGCGCTACTACCGGCGTTATGCCCTTTATCACTTCCACCCTTGGAGCTTTTTGTTACTTGCTCTTGCGTCTCCACCCCCGGACGGCCAATTAATTATTATTATTATTATTATTACTTTGCTCATGTATAGTATAATATTCTAAAGATGAAATACTATTTGAAATCGGTCCCGTGGTTTTTTCGTCACAAACATACAAAAATACAAATCTTCCCTCATTATAATATTATATATCATGAATATAGGATATCCCCTCACCAGTCGACTGTCCATATAACAATGACATTTCTATTGTGTCTGGGTCGTTCGACTGATGAAGTACTATAGCATAGATAGAAGACATCTGCTCATCAACTGCCCAAATTCCAGGTATGTAATCCCAGCGGTTTAATCTCTTTAATTTCATTACATTATTATAATTAACTAATTATTTTCATTGAAAGTAAAACCAGTCTTTAAGAATCTACTATCATTCACGGGCACAAACTTGTAAGAGGTTTATCTCGATATGCAAATTCCAGTATCGATCTAAATAGTAAAGCATCCATGTACCGATATCGCCACTTACGCTGTACAATGTTGCGATCATAGCATATTGCAGATATAAGATATTGGCAATTTGTAATTCTGTTATTTATAGGCAACTTTAAGTACTACCTTCTGTCGTTTACATAATCTTCACATAATAATACTGAACTATGGTCGATGTTTATATATTGAGTTATGTTTAATGGAATCTATACGGAGAAATAAAATTGAAGTGCGTATATGGGATCAATAACAGCGTTTAACTAAATGCATAGTATGAAAGTTTGTATATAATTTCATTTGACATCATATCTCATTTCATAAATCCTTATTTGTATTTTATATTAAAAACTGTTTTGATACTGACGAGCAATATGGGAGTATTAAAAACTTAAAAATAAAATTAAGGAATGACACAAGACGTAAGAGAGAAACAATTTTGATTTTGAGGAGAGAAGATGGATTCCTGAGAGAAACGATTTAGATTTTTAAGATAGAGGATTTTATGAACCCCAAATGAATACGGATTACGTTTCTCGAATATAGAAGTTAAAAGGAAGTAAACGGAGCTAATAAGTGGCCCAAAGATAAAAGAAAAGAAAGTGATTTGGCATCTTGGCCTTCTGATGAATGCGGTATCGCCCGGTAATGCGAATACGGCTTGTGTCCGATGTTGAAAGGTCCTTTCGAACCAATTAAGAAATTCTATAAAATCTCATTTGAGACTATGTGTATATATTAAGAAAAGCAAGACAGATTGAAGAAGAGTGATTTTAGAATCTACAGTGAAGTGCATTCCAGGTCATGTTATCTAACTAATATATTTATATTTCTAATTTTACATTTTATTTACTATTAACTAGCTAGGCCTTCTTCTTAGTGTAGGTATTCTATTAGGCGCTTTGCAGGCGACGGGGTGGGCCGAGGCGGTCAATTTTGCCGCGAACGATAGAGCAAAGGGAATCCTAGACTACCAACGCACACGGAGGGTAAAAAGACTGCGCCGCGCCGCGCTGCCAGTGCCCGAGCTACGTAGAGGCAAGGGCAGCCGCGGGCATCGGCGGGCAGACGCGATCTTTATTTCTTCGCGGTCAAAAAGACCGCCCCGCCCCGTCGTCTGCATAGCGCCTAACATTACATTTTATTACGGTAATTAAAACAAAAAAAAAACAAATTTTAGTTTCGTATCGTAACGTTCAAGTTCTCATGTAATATTTTTAACGCATCCATGTATTAACTGCGTATGGGTGATTCGCGATTTTATAGAGGAACAGTTATTTACAATACTCTGTACATATATTCATTTGTATTACTGATATATTCAACACTAGTAATTCATTTAATCAATCATTCTTTACATAAAACTAAACACAGCTCAAAAAAACTTACAACCACTCAAAAATCTGTTCATAACAAAGACAGGCAAACCTACATAACCAAAACTCCAGCCAAATAATGAAATAGCTAAAATGAAAAATTAAATACATCAGCCTCCATCCACGGACATAAACTGTTCAAAAGCGCTTTACGCCACAGCCTAAGAAATCCAAAGTGCGGTTTTCATTCCACCTGTGTTATCAATTACATCAAAGTTGCGTACTCTACATGGAGTGCCGACTGTATCGCGGAGGTTAATGGTGCGAGAATAGCTGATAACGCCCTCCCCGTTACCCCACTCCACTCCCCAATCCACTCCCCGTTCCCTCCCGACACCTCTGAAGTTGGGGCTAGTGTATTCGACACCAGATCTCACGGATTGGGCAATTGTCTGAATGAAGATAAGTGGAAAAGTTCTTTGCCATTTTTTTGACAATGATAGATATTTTTTATATGTTATGTTACTAGACGGGCAAGTTATTTGCCTGATGGCAAGAATTGTTCCAATCAGTTGCAGTTTCAGGCAAAGCTTAGGAATGAAATTTTGCGTTTGCACTGCGCTCGTCATTCCGTGACATTGATTTTTGAGTCTCATTGGCCCAGTAATTTCTCTTACTACCTTGGTGCATTGATAACCCAATTACAGTTGACATTTAGCTCACGTAAAATATAACTTCACGGCAGAATATTGGGCATTTCGATGGTATCAACCAAGATGGTCTTTTGCCCAAGAGGCCTACCCGTTAATCCGCTTAAACCTTGCTTATAACATTCACAATGGTAGAGGGAATGGTCTTCAACTCCGTTCCATCACAGATTTATAGTCGTAAAGGTTCAAAGGTAAAATTGAATCAAACTATAAACTATTTTTTTTAGTTATCGTAGCCAAGGAAATAAGTTTAAGCAATGTAAAGTATTATTTATGTAATGTAAAACTGTGATATTTGAGAACGAAGTCTCCATTGAAATGTGTGTTATTTTGATTAATCCATAAGTTTAAAAATGGTATGGACCAGTGTCTGTAGTGTGTAATTAATTAATTTTAAAAAAGATTGTAGGTATGTTCAACTTCTTACAGTTGACCAAATTGCACAGGAATGGTTGAATAGCTATACAAACATATTTTTTAAAACTACATATATAGGTTGTTTGGTAGAGGGACCGACAAACCAAATGAGCGTGTTCGGGGGACCACTTGGAGAATACAAGTTGGCAAAAAAAAAATCCCCGACCCCCCAATATGTTTAACTTTTTTTTGTGATTTTTCCCTTTTTCTCCGAAATTGTACCTATTTACCACCATAACATTTGTAAAATCTGTTTAAGACCGGATGTTTTTAGTTGAATTTGGTCTCTAATACACCTTCAGGCCACGCAAAGCAAAATTGGTACAATATTGGAGAAAACGAGAAAATTCACAAAAAAAGTTATTATATATACTAGTTATAAAAATTTTTTTTGGCCAACTTGTATTCTCCGAGTGGGCCCCCGAACACGCTCATTTGGTTAGTCGGTCCCTCTACCAAACAACCTGTATAAATTGTCGATTCTGCAACTGCAAATGTACTCGTAAGTTTTTAATCGCGAAAAATATTTATTTGGTGTGATACAAGTACAAACTAAAAAGTTCTGCCTAATTTCATGACTCTAAGTTATCGGAAAGTTTTACACATGATTTTTAAAGGCCGCAATCCATCCACATGTTTGTTACGATATTTTAAAATTATTTATATTATGTATTATATAATAGATATTATATATTATCTCGATACTAATAAAATCTAGTTATTTGATCATTCATGGCAAATCAAAAGTGGTGATTCCCACGCGCCATTTTAGATATTTTTATATTCTATGTCAATGGCTTATAAATATATTTATTTAGCAAAATCCATTATACTTGTCTTGTTATCGTGAAAATCTTTCATACATATTTACATTCGTCCTATAAGCTTACCCCTGTTTGGCAGGCGGGCATGTCTATGAGTTATTGATATCATTGTTGCTATCAGTTGGCTTACTCATGCGGACGAGCGCAACATTCCATCATCAGCTATCGTGGTATCCCTCGTACTTACATTGTATCACATTTTCATAAGAGATTCATTTAACAGCGCTTTGCTCGCGCCCAGTCGGATACGTTTCCATTGTCTATATTAGAATTTATTTTTATTAGGTTATTTTTATAATACTTTTTTGTAACTAATATTAATTTCTTCTTAGCAATCCAGATTTCGTTCTTGTTCACGTTCATGTAAATACATACATTCGAGGTAGACCCTTCATCATCAACATCATTATCAGCCAGGCGACGAATATATAGAGTATAATAAAAATATATATTACATAATATAGTTTTTGCTCTTATTACAACGATGTTATAATAAGAATTATGGGGTGGCATATGTTCAGCAGTGGACGTCCTTCGGCTGAGATGATGATGATGATGATGATGACAACGATGTTTGTCAGGAGCTAGATATCTTCAATGCATCAGTTAATAGTATTAAATCGTTCTTGTATCGTAATGTTTCCTAAATTGGTTAGTCGTATATTTTTATTGTATTCCTAATAACGCTACCTAAAACTATTTCTAATATCGTAACTTACAATTATGTTAAATCATTTAGCGAATTTTAACTAATAATTTATTGATTCAGGCGTTACTTTGCGGAAATCCATTATCTCATTCGATATTTCATTCGATCATTAATCTTTAAAACAGTAACAGAATTGTATGATCATAAACCAATTCAGTATTATGTTTTTTATTTATTTTATCCCAATTGAATACAACTCACGCAGGATTTTCGAGACGACACGGAGGTGTCATCAACATGCTAAAATTTATGTATCAATTTTTCATGCATAATTTAACACTGCTAAACAACAAAAAATAAATTCTGTTATTTTCTATCTAACAAAGGTTAGCGATAAGGCCGCATATTGCACAATGTAATTTTAAAATTTTATTTTATTGTTCATGTCGTTTTGTTAAACGTGTTCAATGAATTGTTATATATCTATCTCGACAAAAAGGTAAATTTAGAAATAAATCTCGTGACGTGTGCAATAGTGTGAACGGTGGTTTGGGCGGGCGGGCGTCGGTTCCTCGGTTCCCAGGGCTGGCTGGGTGCGATAACGCCTCACGTGCCTTTGTTCCGATCGCGTATCTCCCGTCGGCGGATCATACTAAATTATTTATCCTTTTCCCTAACAGCGGGCGGAGGTGAGACGTGATACGACATCGCTACAGAGATGTAGTGGAGAGTACACTTGCCCAAAAGTAAATAAATGTATTAAAAATTTGTTTTGGGATTTTTTTTGGCCAACTAGTATTCTCCAAGTGCCCCGAACACGCTCATTTGGTTTGTCGGTCCCTCTACCAAACACCCTATATAATTATAAGATGTGAATAATGCTATGCTCCTAAGACACTGACATAATCTACCTTTGCTACAATGCTGAAAGCTGAATTCAACAAAATATTTTAAAAATGTGTTTAAAGCAAAACACTTCACAATGGTCGTTTACAGATGTAATTATATGATTAAATTCATTGTTTATAAATCCTGTCTATCTAGTTGTTACCGTTTATTTTCAAAGCTGATTTTACAATCGACGCCGATATCTACAGTTCCATTTTTAAATGAATGATAAATCAACCTATAAAGTACCTACCTAAATATTATTTCAGCATAATGTCAGGAAGCCGAGTCTGAGGTAAAATTGGGTTGGTCAGCTAGAGTTGTAAGCAAAGCAATGAAAATTGACGCAATATCAGTTCCTCAGAATTAACACTACATCCACGTCCATCTCGGACTGGAGTGGCTATCGCGCAGTGCCAGGTAAATGGCAAGATATATATAAAACGTAATATATGTTAGATATATGATTATCCCAGATTACACGTGAAGAGGGCCGCAGATTGATCATGCAGGCGGACGTTATCGCGCCCTTCACGCGGCCGCGGTCGCGCGATTTCCGAAACGCACCTACCCACGCCCACAGCCCCACACCACCGAGATCGATTCAGTATCGGTCTGTCATCGAAATACTATCGCTGATTTTAATGTTGCTGTTGGAATACTGTTTTCTGATTTTTATTAGAATGAAATTCGCTTATTGTATGTTTTAGAAAATAACATTTTAAGGTACCTACCTTAAAATTTTTATTTTATTTTATTATAATTTAAAAGAAAGGCAATTTATTCATATATGAAACATACCTAGCCTAAGGATCTATATATATATATATATTCAGGGGTTCATTCATTCATATATATATATCCTACAGCTATTCTATATATATATATAAAAATGAACCCCTTATTTCTCCTGGTCACGCTATAACATGAGAACGGCTTTACCGATATCATTAATCTTTTTTTAAATGTTTTCTAATACTTTGTAGAACGTTCTTACATTAAACAAATTAAGAAAAGACGGGAGGTTATGGCGAGCCGAATCGAACGAAGTCGCGGGCAGTCGTTAGTTTATTATATAATTTTTTTTATTTTTTATGTTATTAAGAAATAGTATATGCACGAGGCACACCTAATGTTAAGTGGTTCACCTCTGCCTAGAACAGTAGCATTTCCTCACTTGTGACGAACTACACTGCGCCCGTAACACTGATATTAAGTTGTTCAGTCTCATGTGCCATGTGTGTAATGTCGCTAGCAGTACCTTCGAACCAAAACACAGTACAATGCAAACATTGCTGCAGGATAAAAAAGTGTGGTAGGTGGTAATCGTAAATAAAACAATAAAATTAAAAGTAACTACTGAATAAAATTAAAAGCACCTTGATACTTTTCTAGATATTCAGTAATTTAATCTAATTATACTATTTTCCTTATTATACTGACATTAGCTAGAGCATCCGGTCACCGACTCCTGCCTTTGCCCTATTGTACTAAGCACGGCCTCGACGACCTACTAATTATTGGAAATATATAGGTAAATATAGAAAGTTGAAGCTCGAGTCAGACACAGCTGATCGGGGGAAGTCAGAAGGTACAACTCTAAATAAAAACTCAGACCTGGCAACTTCATATTTCGATAAAGAACCCCTGTTTCTCTATCTTTACGCTATGTATGAAACCTTTGGGTTGTATGAAACCGCTAAAAAATTACAGCCATTGTAATTGCCAGTACTACCCGCCAATCTGTTTAATAGTGTATAGATTTTACTTTATATTTAATGTTTGTATATTTTCTAGCGACTTCCAAAAAGGAGGAGGTAGTCAACTCGAATGTTTTTTTAATGTTTGTTACCTCATAACTTTCGATAGGTTTAACCGATTCTCAAAATTCTTTTATTGTTTGAAAGCTGGTGCTTCCCGTGTGGTTCCATTTAATTTTGTCAAAATCGGTCTAGTACTTTTTGATTTACACTCCAATAACTGAATAGAATGGAAGTAGGTATTACATTTTTCAAATTGTACTTGTTTAGTCCATAGTACTCAGTGAACAACACAAGCTATCCCGACCGAAACTAGGTTATTTTAAAAAGCGTCCGTATTCCGGAGGTGGCGCGCGGACGCGATATCGGCCCGTTATCGCGTCACGCGCAATTTGGCGAGCGTTCGCCGTTCTACCTAACGAGCCGCATCTACATCACTGATATCGATGCTTTGTGGCCGCGTTAGGCGACATCTCTGCGCCCGTTTCTCACCCTATATACACGTTGTTCTACTAAAAACTCAATATAACTACCTAAATGAACTTAATGATTTTTCAGGTATTCGCTATTTGCCCAGGACTGCAAAGAAAGCTATTATGAAATATTTGAGAAATCCTTTTAAAATCAAAATTTAAAATTTAAATTAAAGTTTATTTAATTAAAGTATAGGAGTTTAATACGAATTTATGAGACTTTGTCACTAGTCATATAACACAATATAAACTATATAACATGTGTGTAAAAACGTTAAAGATGTTCCTATGAAAATAAATTAATAACAAGTCCAATTTGAAACCGACTTCCACTCTATTCAGTCATTGGAGTGTAACTCAAACACTGCTGGACCTGGAAATAGGACCATACGGAAAACACCAGCTTTCAAACAAAAAAAGAACTTTGAGAATCGGTTCACCCTATCGAAAGTAAAAAAAAACATACAGTCGAATTGAGTATCTCCTCCTTTTAGGAAGTCAGTAGAAAAACAGTAAGCTGGTGCTTCCCGTGTGGTCCCATTTAAATTTCAACAAATTCGGTCCTGTAGTTTTTGAGATACACTCCAATAACTGAATAGAATCGAAGTAGGTGTTAAATTTTTCAAATTGTACTTGTTTGTAAATTCTCGTAATAAAAAACTGCGTTTACAGAAAGTCCTTAAGCCTTCGAGTGTTCGGTGATAGTATCTGGAGTGGAGTGTATGCAACAAGCGTAACTTCTATCCGGAAAAGTGAACATTATCATTTCCTAACATAACAACAGTATCATAACAAGATAACAGTATCATTTCATTCCCTGTATTTAAATTGCATTATGTCCTGGGGCTTCCCAATACCTTTGTTTTGGGAAACTCCTGGAAACATGACCAGTATGATGAGAAACATAATAAAGGTTGTCTAAGAGACTAATACGACAAATAAACAACTAAGGTGCCTTCAAATACGCGGAACTAGTTCTCTTTCTGCGCACACTTTATATTGAATATTGTACTCGGCATTTTAGGAGATACCATCTGCAATCCATAACTTACTACGATGGCCTCCGACAAAGAAATACATTCACCACTACCGGCAAAGGCAAAAGACTGAGTATCTTTCCCAGAACCTTTCTCTCAGTTATGAGGAGTTATCTGCCTTCTGTGTCAGGGTCCAAGCTTCGCATCTGTATATCAAGATCGGTCTGACTACTGTCTATACAGGGTTGCTGGTAATCAGTTAGTATCCTGTGAAGGGCATATTCTGTACATCAAAACAAACAACTTTTGTTCTAGAACTTTTCCCAACACTAAACAAATTTCCCAAAAAATGTTTTTAAGTTTTTGTGATTCTTTCTTACACTTCATAACTCTACATCGCATCCACTTCATTCATCTACGTGTAGCCATGCATGTAGTTACCAGCGCGTCGTAGCGTAGCACAGCTACGATGACCTTGACTTGCCGCGTCTCAACCTCTTTCTTACGCTGCCTCCGCCGCCGCCGCCCGCCCGCTGCCGGCCGGGGCTTGTCGGCATAGTGTTAATTATGTTTAGACCGATCAAATTGATTTATTAAGTTTTGTTTGGAAGAAAAAAAATACGAATTTTGAAAGTCGTAGAACAAAAGATGTTTGTTTTGATGTACAGAATATGCTCTTAAAAGGGTGCTAATTGATTACCAGTACCCCTGTATATACTCGTATCTTTGTGCATCTACTCAACAGTTTGCAAGGGAGAACCGATTGTAGGACTGCACTTCAATAGAGTGTTTTGCGTGCGTACTTCTATATATTCTTCCCTATTGTAGGGATCAGTTACAGTGCCTCCATGGTACCGAATCTTGGCCCTTGAACGTAGTATACCCAACAGCCAGTTCATCCCGCTTCTGTCGAGTATTTTTATAAGGGCATATGTGAAAGTACTCCATTTTTTCGTGCCAACCCATAACACTAATAACAAGTAAAATTTGAAAAATTTAATACCGAGTTCCATTCTATTCAGTTATTGGAGTGAAACTCAAAAACTACTGAACCGAATTTGATGAAATTTAAATGGAACCATACGGGAAGCACCAGCTTTCGAAACCAAAAAAAGAATTTTGTGAATCATTCACTCTATCTATGAGGTAACAAACATAAAAAAATACAGTCAAATTGAGTACCTCCTCCTTTTTTGGAAGTAGATAACTAAGTAACTGTATAAATGCGTACTTGTGTTTGTCGGTTGTTGATCCTTCTTTCACGCATAAACTTCTGAATCGATTCGATGAAACTTGGAAAAGCGATAGCCTATATCTTGGAAAACGACATAGAATACTTTTTACATTCATGAAGATGGTGGTAGATAGCCACGAAATGCCCAAACAGATAAGAACACATATCTAGCAGGGCTAAAAGACTTCATCTTATATTTATTTCTGCTCATGCCTAACAGCTGTTGAGTACAGTCGGATGCGCATACGATCCGTTAACCAACAAACACGATTCAGAAAAATTACGTTTATTGTAGAAAACCGTAAAACGAGCGTTGTTAAGCTGAACAAGTTACGGTAGCTATAGAGGATTGTCGAAGGCAGTAGCGGAGGTGACCTGTTATTGCTATCATTTTAAAATGATGCCAATGCATGGGACGGTCGCAGATTCTAATTCTGCCGTGTGATTATCTAAGGAATGTTTCGTCGTTACTATCGTCGATGAGCTTACCGAATGTTAAAAATAATTTAAAAAAAATTGCCTTGCCATTTGCCTAAGCCTAGATACTGTAGCTCTCACGACACAAAAATATGCCACCAAGTAACTAATATAATTTAGTAGTCGGTAGTTTTCCTCGGAAGTTGTTCGCATTTTCTACCGACTTCCAAAAAGGAGGAGGTACTCAATTTGTCTGTATATTTTTTGTTTATGTTTGTTACCTCATAACTTTCGATAGGGTGAACTGATTTTCAAAATTCTTTTTTTGTTTGAAAGTGTGCTTCCCGTGTGATCCCATTCATATTTCATCAAATTCGGTCCAGTAGTTTTTGAGTTACACTCCAATAACTGAATAAAATGAAAATCGGTATTAAATTTTTCAAATTGTTATTTTATTTTATTTTTACATTTGAGTAAGACCAACAGCAATATAATTTTAAACATAAAGGAATATTGTACTTGTTATGTCTAGTTTCCTATACTACGAGTATATTTGACTGTCACTTACTATCAAGTAAGTTGGCCAAATGGTCAAACACTGAACTACCAAATGTAGACCTTGATAAAGTGAAATTATTAATGAAATAATTATTAATGAATTAATAAAGAAGGTAGAAATATTTTTGTAATAATAAAACGGGATTAACGTGAGAGTTACGCGTTGTCGATATCACGATGCGAGCATGTTTCGGCTTCGCCCGTAAGCCTTCTTCAGGATCTTGAGTTCGGTGCGCTCGTCGTTGTGTCCCGGCTTGCACTACGAACGTGAGTTCCAAGGTACAAATATTTAATCAATACAGACAACATTTTCGTAAAGGTTTTAAGTTACCTCGTTCTCAAAATTACTGTAATGGTTTTAAAGCTAGTATGTGTAAAGTTCATTCACTGTGTTGTCAGTACCTACGCAGAGCCGCGAGGTGTCTCATTAGAGACTCAATTGAGTGCGAGAGGGATAAGCAAGTTGTTAGGTGTATGCTTAAAAGCGGCTTTATTAGTTACATTGAAGTGCGTCGTCAAAAAGATAGATTTTATGGGAAGTAAGGTTAAGGAAAATGTCTTACAAAAAAAGAGACTTTTCAGCAAGAAAAAAAGACTTAAACATCAAGTCATCAGTCAAGAGTCAAGGACGTAAACATCTTGTTTTAGAATAGAATAGAATAGAATAGAATAATATTTATTTGCATAAAATGTGAATACAATTTAGGTGGATTTAATCATTTACAGTAAGACCTCACACACTTTGCTAATGAAATAGCATGCAAAAACTTATAATATAGGTACCTAATACTATCTAGTTATTTTTTCATACATTAGGCACATTAAAATAAAGAATACAAACATAATGAAGAACACTTATTCTAAATAATCCTTTAGAGAATAAAAACACTGATCCAGCAACCACACCTTCAGCGCTTCTTTATGTGTCGCATAGCGACGTGCAAACAATAGAATTTAACATATTTAGTTGGGTGGGTATACAGTTATTAATGTCAAAATTAAAATTACCACTAATGTCAAAAGTGTCATTTTAAAATACATAATATTATTATAATTATAATTACAAAATTTTAATTAAATTAATGTTTATTACTAGCAATTTTTGAGATCCAGCAACGAATAGTATGACTTTTCTATGAGCCATAGTTTAAGTTTCCTACAGAATCTGTTGGTTGGCAGTTCTTTGATCTCTTTGGGAATAGAATTATATAAATTCCCACACATTGCATAACAGTTATTCAGATACAGCTTTGTTCTTGCAACCCTTGGTAAGACAATTCTATCTGGATTTCTTGAATTTCTAGGAAAAATATCTTTAGCAATTTTAAATAACTCTGGATGGAATTTCACAAATTTAGCTGCTTCCAGAATATACATACAAGGTAATGTGAGAATACGAAATTCTTTGAAAAATGGCTTGCATGATTCCCAATGGTGGTATACCTGCAATTGCCCTGATGCATTTTTTTTGAGCCAAGAAGACTTTTTGAACGTCTGTAGAGTTGAGTTGTCTTGAGGTTACCAGCGCAGTGTCAGAGATTCTGTTTCTAAGAGCATGAACTTTTTTTGTTTGAAACTTACTGAAAGGTAAGTAGGTACCAAAAGAAATTGTATCAAATAATAGAACCGACTTCTAAAAAGTGTGAAATAACTTGTTGAAGTCGCTACAATGATATATAGTTCGAAAGTATCTATCACAATATTGCGTGCATGGTACCGACTTCGACAGGTTATTTTACACGTTTTAGTGTAAAAGACGGTTCTATAGTTGATAAAAAAAAATCACACTTTTTAGTGACCTTCCTACATACGGGATACAACGTCAATGATGATATCATCAAGATATGGGAGACACTTTTTAGTTATTGAAGTATAACTCAATAACTGCTTAAGACGCGGTCTTACCCCAATTTTAAAATAATTTACGATGCTTTACGTAAGGTTGAAAATCGCTTGTTGGATTGGACGATGTAATGCGAAAATGCGTTAATTGTGTACGTTTTCTTTATATTTTTCGATATATACTAACACAATTAAAAAACTGCTGGTTACTACTTTAGTACTATAAGTACGTTGGCTATGTATTACCTAAAAAATAATATAGTGTTATCGCTGAAAATTCTGAGAGTTTGGACGTGAAAGTTTATTTTTATGGACTTTTTTAGATTTTTTTACTGCAAACAGCGAGTAATATTTATGAATTCTGTTCGGTTATTACTCTTTGCCTGTTCCTTTTCTAACCTAAGTATTTTTTTCATAGATTATTATCGATTTTTTTCTTTACACTAGATGTTTAAAGATTCTGCTTTTTACTATTATCAGGATACGAGCGCGCCTTAACTGAATTTTATGAAATTTATATGGTACGACCCGGAAGTAAACTCTATCAATCAAAGAATCATCAAAATCGGTTCATAAACGACAAAGTTATTCGCGAACACATAAAAAAACATATGTACGGTCGAATTGAGATACCTCCTATTTTTTAAGGCTTCATGAGGGTTAAACTTATCATATTAAATTATAGTTAGTTATTAATTAGATCTATTTATAACTACAACTATAAAATTTGACATAACGTGCATACAAACAGTGTCAAATATCTATCTCAGTAAGATAAACCGGCGATAGATAGGTTGTTGGCACCGGCCGTACTAGATTTGTCACCGATTGACATAGAATATAAAGTCTAAGTCAAAATCATTTATTCAATTTAGGCATCAAAGACGCACTTATGAACGTCAACTTTTCATTATAATGTACTTTAAAGACTCTACCGCCGCGTTCCAAAATATATAGAGCCCACCGAGAAGAAGCGGCAACAAACTCGGGGCCATTCTTTTTATATAGAAGTTCACAATACAACTTAGGTACTACAAATATTACATTTTATGGATGGCAGAGTGACAGCTTGCCAGAAGTGGAGTATTCCAAGCATCTTTATCTTCTATATAATATCGGACTTTATAGTAAGCTTTTTTTATTAAAACGTTTTTTACAGTCAACTTGAATTTGCCCTCTGTGAGCTCAGTTATGTGCTTTGGGATTTTATTGTAAAAACGCACACAATTTCCTAGGAATTACTTATTAGTCTTCGCAAGTCTAAAAACTAGGTACAGCTATCCTATTTGTATTTCTGGTATTAAAAGTGTGGTGATCACTATTTAACTTATATTTATGTAATTTTTTACGAACAAACATTATATTTTCAAATACATATAAGGAAGGCAACGTTAATATATTGATTTCTTTAAATAAATCCCTCAAAGATTCACGGGGACCCATAAAAAAAGTGTTGCATAGGCTACGTTCTGGAAAGCGCCGAAATCACTCGCGGCGTTCGCACACCCATTCCCTTAAAAGCCCACGGTCATCGTGAGTGAACTCGATACGTCATCGATGACGTCACTGAAAACGTTCACAACGCTCGTAGATCGTAGGTGGGTTTTCGCGGTCGTTCACGAGCTGTCACTGTCAAGCATCAAATGTATAGGATCCTATCGATTTTTGACAGAAAAGTTGGCGCGGTTTCGCGACCGCGTAACCGTTCCGCTTGGGTTGATCACTGCAAGAATTCATTCTAACCGGAACGCTAAACCGGGGCGCGACAGTTGTGAGCGTTGACGGCGCTTCCCGGAACTTAGCCATAGTGTCAGGTACAGCGTATTGTCACGCAAAACTTTAGCATAAACATTTGGGCTTTTTTTTTTAAATAACATGGCTTTGGATACTTGTCCTTATGCCATATCTTATTGTTTTAATTTACGAGCATGGGTTGCACGTACCATCAGATGCACTTGCCCATCATTTTTTTTCCAACTTACTATCTTATAACACAGTCGAGTGCAAAACATAGTAAAGGAAGTAGATTCCAATGCAAATGACTTTCTTTCGTGTCCCATTATCGCCAGCCAAGATAACATCTCTGTAAACTATTACAAAGTTACTTGCCAGTTTTATTTGTATGGCAAAAATATAGGCTAATTATTGTGGGGTGGGTTTTTAATATATTTTGAATGCATGGCACTGTAAACATTACCACCAGACCTTTTGTTCTCATTTATTTAGCTTAGATTAATAATTTCTTGGTTGTTGTTATTAAGAATGGTCTACTTATATTTTATTTATATAATGACATGTTTGATTGTAATTATATAAGTAGCTGCGCTTCGAGGTTTCACCCGCGATGATGAATAAAAATGTATATAGCCTATGTTACTCAGAGATAATGTAACATTCTAATGGTGAGAGAATTTTAGATTTCGGTCCAGTAGTTTTGAGTGTATTCATGATGTATTAGATGATGATGATGATGATGATGAATCAAAATATATAAGCCTATATTCATCAGGGATAATGTAACATTGTCCCGATGAGAGAATTTTTGAGCTTAGTCCAGAAGTTTTTGAGTTTATTCGCTATGGTGATGGATGATGATGAGGAATCAAAATTTATTGTACCTATGCT
This sequence comes from Selenia dentaria, assembly GCA_917880725.1. Taxonomy (NCBI): domain Eukaryota; kingdom Metazoa; phylum Arthropoda; class Insecta; order Lepidoptera; family Geometridae; genus Selenia; species Selenia dentaria. The sequence continues at coordinate 5,009,923 of OU862882.1, read as the reverse complement.
CATCAGGGGTAATATGTAATAGGAAATAATTTTTCAAACCGATCCAGTAGTTTCAGAGCTTATTCAATTCAAACAAGCAAACAAACATTCCAATAAAACACTGTTTTAAACTATCACGGTTGTTCTCTAAAGTTATATGATTATTAACGGGATATTTACCGTGGTAAGGTTGTGGAGTGAGCTCCCGATATTTCGGCGCAGTTACATGCACCATGTTCACGGGAAGACTCAGTCTTCCCGTGAACATGGTGCATGTAACTTTAAACATTCCAATCTTTTCTCGTTATAATATTATCATTATAGTATAAATCAGTTATTTATAAATAAGCAGTATATCATTGATTACAGCTGCATTTTTAGTCTACTCAAGACCCTTTTAGATCCCTACAATACTTAAATAAACTGTTCTCATGCTCATAATACTCATAATACCCAGAGAAGTCGTTTTAATGCGAGAATATGGAATGTTAAAATATATTATTTAAATATATGTCGGAGCGACTATATTATTGCTACCATCGTCAGACATCATAGGGGCGTATAGCTAGGGTGATCGAGCAAAGTGAAACATCGAGTACAAAAAACACTTATAAAGTCTTTTAACAATTACTTATTAGACACACTTAGGGTATGTTCCGGGGTCACTGGCGAATAGTCGGGGGACTCTTCGCCGGTTTGTACGGCTCTACACGTCTAGGGGGTGACCTTGGTGAGCAAGGTCATCCCTTCACAGGCGCTGAGGCCCGGTTAAGATCAATCCGGGCCTACCGCTGGGGTGAGATGGTGACTGCCAGCGCGACCCGGTCTCGCCCCACCTTGGCGGAGGACTGCTCACGGGGGGGGTTTTAGTGGGTCTGAGCCCCACACGCCCCCTTCCGTCACCCCCATGGAGGAAGGGAAGTGCACAGCATTTCACCCACTCAAAAAAAAACCCGGAAGCGCCGGCAACGCTCACAACTGCTCTCGCTGCACGCGTCACGGTTCGCCGTTCCCTTTGGTTGGCAGTGACAGCTCGCAATGATCACGTAAACCCACCTTCGAACCGCGAGCGTTGTGGTCGCAGCGTGAGCGTTTTCGGTGACGTCATCGATGACGTATCGAACGCTGCGAGTGATTTCGGCGCTTTCCGGAACGTACCCTTAGCAATCGAAACGTATGACAGTTCCTGGGATGGAGGTACTGATCTCCAAGAAGGCCAATTGGTAAGTGTACGTAGTACATATAATAATTATATGTACTACGTACACTTACCAATTGGCTTACCAATTATTGTCTGTGGGTAAGTGAGTGTTGTCTCCGTGCGCCTTCATCGGATAGGCTCTGTCGTAGCACGACGTTAGGCGAGTTTCGACGTCATAGTGATGGTGCTGCCTCTCGGGAATCGTGCCGCGCTTCGTTTTGCTACCAAACTAATGATCGTCTCCGACATACCTATAAATAATTTATATACTTATCCCACAATACAACTGTATTACTGCATGCATTACAATATTGCTATATGTTGTATGTATTATAAATTTGCTTAATAATTTGGCAATAGTGTCACCTACACGGTAACTCAAACAAGAAGGTAAATATTTCAGTTTAAAAAGGTTAAACTTCTTTAAATTTCAACCTCTTAAATCTACAACTGTTACAATTGTCACATTGTAAATACCAAACAAATGGAAATGTATCGCCACTTTTGCCGTTATCTCCGCGATGCAAGCATCCCCCTCCACCCCTACCCCCTCTCTCCACAGCGACCCCCGATGCGGCCCCCGAGATAACTGATATTTTGATGTGGGCACCTATCTAATGGAACTTTAAGGATGCCTTTGTTACTTATGAACCGAGTTGTAAGAAAACATCATTAGTATTTTTAGGCGTTGGTTTGGAGCTACATGAAGTGATATATTAACAATGCAGAGCCAAATCTCAACTGTGTGAGACAGATAAAGTATCTTAAAGATAGACAAGTCCTTTTCTATAATATAACTAGCGACGCGACTTCGTTCGGGTACTATTCTCGACCTTCGGCCTCGCCGTAACCTTTTCTTGGTTTTTCTTTCATAAGAACCTTCTCCTGACAATAATTAACACAACAAAAAAGAATTAGCGAGATTGTTCTATCTGTTCTCAAGTTATAGCGTCGCCAGGAGAAGTAGGGGTTTTTAAACATATATATATATAGGTTAGTACAGGGCTTTGTATTCATATCAATGTATTAAAAAAGCAGAGCCAAATCTCAACTGTGAGAGACAGATAAAGTATCTTAAAGATATAACGTGTCCTTTTCTATTATATAATTAGTATTAAAAAAATCTAATTAATAATAATTAGTAAATCAATCTAAAATCAAGATTCCTTATACAAAGATACAACCTTCATCCATCTTGTGTGCGTTTAAGTATATTTGCGTATACATTTTTCAATTTAGACCTAAAAATTTATACGCAAATATATTTAAACGCACGAATTTAGAAATAAGACATGTACCGACACCGGATCCCAAAAAATGCGGTAAATATTTTATTTAGGTTTTTTTTTTCGTTTAGTTAAGTTTGGACAAGGATTGCGAGTGCCGCTGAAATTTTTCGCCTCGCCAAAGATAGAGATGAGTACGGAAAGCTGATTGCCAACCTTCACTGATTGAAGAGGCACCGAGAGAAGAGAAGAAGAAGTTTTGTTTTTTAAATTTCTCACTCATTTGATCATAAAATAAGTGAACAATCTTTAAAAAAACCTTTAAAATGCTAATACTAAATAGCTGTTAAACCGTGTACATGGCAATACCAATTACTAAAATGTAGTACATAGCATAGTAGCACATCCTTTGAAATCTAGTGAAAAATTGTCATCTTAAAGAGTAAAAAAAAGTTTAGTCCCTTCCTTTAATTTAATGAAATAGGTACACTAACAAGTACAATTTGAAAAATTTAATACCGACTTCCATTCTATTACTTTGGTAAAAATCAGTTATTGGAGTGTAACTCAAAACTTACTAGACCGAATTTGATGAAATTTAAATGGGACCACACGGGAAGCACAATCTTTCAAACACAAAAAGAATTTTGAGAGTCGGTCCACCCAATCGAAAGTTATGAGGTAACAAACATAAAAAAAAAACAGTCGAATTGAGTACCTCCTCCTTTTTGTGGAAGTCGGTACTAAACCGTATTTCTAAATATACCTTTAGTTTATATTTAGAAATACGGGATTGCTCACGTAATATTTGTCTTATCGGACAGATCCGAATACAGTTTCGACCACACACGGTGGTCTTTTTCAAGGAGTTTCCGGACGCCTGCGTCTAATAACCATAAGTAAAAATGAGTGAAAACCATGTAGGTTTAGTTATTATTAAGGATTGTCCAAATGTTTTAAAAGTTGTCGCATTTTTACTACCGATCTGATATATTTTTGATTTAGTGTATTTCTATGGTTTTCTTTTATTACACCACCATATTACACCATATAGCATGTAGTTAGTTTATAACAGTGACGTAAAGGCAGCCTTATCGAAGGCGTCCAGCCGCACCTTGCTGAGATGTTATCTTTTTAATTAATTTCCACAAACAACATGGTGCCGTAAAAATGTTGTGTGCTTTTCATAATACCCACATCAAGACACACCCGGCGTTAATTATTAATTACACGTATGAAATATGGGGTAGATAATAAAAACACACTTAGAGTATTTAAAACAAAACACATTGATGTCCTTAGTTTTAGAAATTTACTCCATATATTGATAAAACGGTTTTTTGGCGATCCAATTTTTATTCATTTATTCAAATTCAAATAGTCCGTGCACTCACTAGTATTAATTGAATTACCTTATATTTCTCTAACAAGTGAATTGTATTCTTTATGAGAAATAAATATCTTAAACCATAAATAATTTATTTTGCAAAACATAGGTACGTAGTGACATTAAACTTATAGCTATTATTATAAAAGCATATTAGATCGCCATGCTTTAGCCGCTTTGGCATGCAAAATTTTGTTACAATAATATATTACTTTTACAAACATAACAAGATAACTTATTACTCATCATCATCATCATCTCAGCCGTAGGACGTCCACTGCTGAACATAAGCCTCTCCATGATTTTCCAAAAGGACCGGTTGGAAGCGGCCTGCATCCAACGTCGTCCTGCGACCTTCATCAGTTCGTCTGTCCACCGTGTCGGTGGACTACCTACGCTGCGCTTGCCGGTCCGTAGTCTCTACTCCAGAACCTTTCGGCCCCATCGGCCATCTGTTCTGCGTGCTATGTGCCCAGCCACTTCAACTTCTTCTACGGATCTCCTCATTTCTGATTCGATCACGTAGAGAAACCCCGAGCATAGCCCTCTCCATAGCTAGTTGTGCGACTTTGAGCTTATCTATGAGGCCCATTTCACTTGAGGCCCACTTATTACTCGTACATTCACAATTCATTCACACAATTACATGTTGTTATCATTATTGTTGTTCGTTTATATGTCTTTACTGCACTAACCACTGGCTCAATCCCTACAGCCTTGATGTTTCTGTGAAGTTGACAACGTGATAAAGCCAGAAGCATGTGGCCTGGTTACCACCATCAAGATAGAAAAACTGTCGCTAAGCAGCTGTCTTGAGAGCCATATGCCAATCTATATCTAGTGCGATACCACCGTTGACCGCATCATCACTTACCTTCTATCGAGATAGTAGTAAAACACTACATTCAAGGTATATAAAATGTATAAGACTAATATAATAAATGTGAAAGTTTAGATGTACGGATGTTTATTACTCAATCGCGAATAAACGGCTAAATGGATAAAATTTGGCAAGTAGATAGTTGAGGTGTTGGATTAATGGAGACGATACTTTTCATCACTACACGGGTGCAACCGGGGGTGGAGCTAATCCAGATACATATAGTAACCCTACTTTTTATTAGTTTCTATATTAATTTCCAGATTCGGTATATTCATATTAAACCATTATTCACATATTCGGCATATTCAATCGAACTTATCATTTCCTTGCGTTATCGTTTCGTGTGCAGAACACTCGGTGCAGAAGTCATTTTACCTACAAATTTTGTAATTTATAATGTACTAGCTGCGCTCTGAGGTTTTACCTGCGTGGTGACGAACGATGATGATAAAAAGTATCCTATGTCTTAATCCAGCGCCTCATCTACCGCCATATAAAATTTCATCAAAAGTGGCCCAGTTCACCCGCGTGGTGATGGATGATGATGATGATAAAAAGTATCCTATGTCTTAATCCAGCGCCTCATCTACCGCCATATAAAATTTCATCAAAAGTGGCCCAGTTCGCCCGCGTGGTGATGGATGATGATGATGATAAAAAGTATCCTATGTCTTAATCCAGCGCCTCATCTACCGCCATATAAAATTTCATCAAAAGTGGCCCAGTTCGCCCGCGTGGTGATGGATGATGATGATGATAAAAAGTACCCTATGTCTTAATCCAGCGCCTCATCTACCGCCATATAAAATTTCATCAAAAGTGGCCCAGTTCGCCCGCGTGGTGATGGATGATGATGATGATAAAAAGTATCCTATGTCTTAATCCAGCGCCTCATCTACCGCCATATAAAATTTCATCAAAAGTGGCCCAGTTCACCCGCGTGGTGATGGATGATGATGATGATAAAAAGTATCCTATGTCTTAATCCAGCGCCTCATCTACCGCCATATAAAATTTCATCAAAAGTGGCCCAGTTCGCCCGCGTGGTGATGGATGATGATGATGATAAAAAGTATCCTATGTCTTAATCCAGCACCTCATCTACCGCCATATAAAATTTCATCAAAAGTGGCCCAGTTCACCCGCGTGGTGATGGATGATGATGATGATAAAAAGTATCCTATGTCTTAATCCAGCGCCTCATCTACCGCCATACAAAATTTCATCAAAAGTGGCCCAGTTCGCCCGCGTGGTGATGGATGATGATGATGATAAAAAGTATCCTATGTCTTAATCCAGCGCCTCATCTACCGCCATATAAAATTTCATCAAAAGTGGCCCAGTTCACCCGCGTGGTGATGGATGATGATGATGATAAAAAGTATCCTATGTCTTAATCCAGCGCCTCATCTACCGCCATATAAAATTTCATCAAAAGTGGCCCAGTTCGCCCGCGTGGTGATGGATGATGATGATGATAAAAAGTATCCTATGTCTTAATCCAGCGCCTCATCTACCGCCATATAAAATTTCATCAAAAGTGGCCCAGTTCACCCGCGTGGTGATGGATGATGATGATGATAAAAAGTATCCTATGTCTTAATCCAGCGCCTCATCTACCGCCATATAAAATTTCATCAAAAGTGGCCCAGTTCGCCCGCGTGGTGATGGATGATGATGATGATAAAAAAAATCCTATGTCATAATCCAGCGCCTCATCTACCGCCATATAAAATTTCATCAAAAGTGGCCCAGTTCACCCGCGTGGTGATGGATGATGATGATGATAAAAAGTATCCTATGTCTTAATCCAGCGCCTCATCTACCGCCATATAAAATTTCATCAAAAGTGGCCCAGTTCGCCCGCGTGGTGATGGATGATGATGATGATAAAAAGTATCCTATGTCTTAATCCAGCGCCTCATCTACCGCCATATAAAATTTCATCAAAAGTGGCCCAGTTCACCCGCGTGGTGATGGATGATGATGATGATAAAAAGAATCCTATGTCTTAATCCAGCGCCTCATCTACCGCCATATAAAATTTCATCAAAAGTGGCCCAGTTCACCCGCGTGGTGATGGATGATGATGATGATAAAAAGTATCCTATGTCTTAATCCAGCGCCTCATCTACCGCCATATAAAATTTCATCAAAAGTGGCCCAGTTCACCCGCGTGGTGATGGATGATGATGATGATAAAAAGTATCCTATGTCTTAATCCAGCGCCTCATCTACCGCCATATAAAATTTCATCAAAAGTGGCCCAGTTCACCCGCGTGGTGATGGATGATGATGATGATAAAAAGTATCCTATGTCTTAATCCAGCGCCTCATCTACCGCCATATAAAATTTCATCAAAAGTGGCCCAGTTCGCCCGCGTGGTGATGGATGATGATGATGATAAAAAGTATCCTATGTCTTAATCCAGCGCCTCATCTACCGCCATATAAAATTTCATCAAAAGTGGCCCAGTTCACCCGCGTGGTGATGGATGATGATGATGATAAAAAGTATCCTATGTCTTAATCCAGCGCCTCATCTACCGCCATATAAAATTTCATCAAAAGTGGCCCAGTTCGCCCGCGTGGTGATGGATGATGATGATGATAAAAAGTATCCTATGTCTTAATCCAGCGCCTCATCTACCGCCATATAAAATTTCATCAAAAGTGGCCCAGTTCACCCGCGTGGTGATGGATGATGATGATGATAAAAAGAATCCTATGTGTTAATCCAGCGCCTCATCTACCTCCATACCAAATTTCATCAAATTGACCCAGGTGTTTGAGCCTGAATTAGTAACAAACGTTCATACTCACAAACTTACGCGTTTATAATTTAGTAGGATTACTCGCATCTCCCCATCTTTTCCCCTTATAAGTGGACGGATAGGTTTGCACATTTGCCATATCTCAAGTTACTTATGCAACATTTGTAATTACAACAAGTGGTAAAATTATTCAAGTAGTCAAAGTCAAGTCACAGGTCACATTAAAGTTTATCTGTAACGGCCGTTTTCAATATTCTATTTATCCGCGGTTTTCCTTACTACCGATAGAAATGTGACATAACGTCCATACAAACAGTGTCAAATATCTATCTCTAGTAAGGTTAACCGGCGATAGATAGGTTATTGAAAACGGCCATAAGTCACTGTCTAATGGGGGGATCCCAATAATCTATCTATCCACAGTTTACCTTACTACCGATAGAAATGTGACATAACGTCCATACAAATAGTGTCAAATATCTATCTCTAGTAAGGTATACCGGCGATAGATAGATTATTGAAAACGGCCATAAGTCACTGTCTAATGGGGGATCCCAATAATCTATCTATCCACAGTTTACCTTACAACAGATAGAAATGTGACATAACGTCCATACAAACAGTGTCAAATATCTATCTCTAGTAAGGTAAACCGGCGATAGATAGATTATTGAAAACGGCCATAAGTCACTGTCTAATGGGGGATCCCAATAATCTATCTATCCACTGTTTACCTTACAACAGATAGAAATGTGACATAACGTCCATACAAATAGTGTCAAATATCTATCTCAGCCGTGCGATTCTCTAATGATTCGTCGATGCGCTCGTCGACGAGCTCACCGATGTCAAATACTTTATGAGATATCGCCCTTGTACACAAGGTTGTATTTTCAACGTTTCTTGTAATCTCGTCATTTGTTTCACGGATGTTGTCAAAGATGCAACGATGTTTGCTCTTAGCGAATTGCACGGCTGTAGGGAAAACCGGCGATAGATAGGTTATTGGCATCGGCCGTTAGTCATGTTCTAGTAACGAGGGTCCATTACTAAATTGTTCTAAGAGCATGACGAGGAAGGCAGACAAACAAAATTAAAAGATTGTGTACACTTTTCCTACGCTCGTGCAATATTATCAACACTTAACAGCTAATTGTTCATCATGTCAAAAATAGAAGAAACACGAATATAAGAAAATGAACTTTTACCAAAAAAGGAACCGACAACAACACCAAAAAGTGTGAAATAACTTGTTGAAGTCGGTACCATGATAGTTCAAAAGTACCTATTATCACAATATTGTGCGCATGGTACCGACTTCGACAAGTTATTTCGCACTTTTTGGTGTTGTTGTCGGATCGATTTTTTGTTAAATAATTACACTCTTATTAGTGAACCTTGCTAATTACGGGATCGATTGTCATTCACCGTCAATGATATCAAAACAGGCAAAACACTTTTCAGTTATTGGAGTGTAACTCAAATACTGCTAGACCGAATTTGATGAAATTTAAATGGGACCACCTCTTAAGTATAATCTACCATACAAAAAAATATAAATTGATCCACAAACGGGGGAGAAATCGGTGCACATACAAAAAAAATACATATAGATAGATAGATAGATAATTCTTTATTGTTACACCACTTATATAGTGTCCACACATATAGTCGAACATAAAAACTTCTCCTTTTTTGAAGTCGGTTTGTTAAGGACACGCGAGCACCCTAGAATAAGTCATAGAATGTAAATATAGGTTAAGGAAAATTATATGTATAAAATCAAATTGTTAAATAAAAACACTAGTCGACGACACCACTAGTTGCGAGGCCTAATGTGGCAATATAAATAGGCCAAATTTGTATTAAATTGTCAAATGTAGATCACGTCGACCAGAAACACCTCGATTCGGTGGAATCTGAAGTCGAACGCAAAAGCTCTATGTCCATCTCTGACCTCCCACTCCTCCCACCGGTAAAATCATCCGAGGTTGTGTCTCTGATCAAGAGCCTCAAGACCCGTAAATCCCCTGGGGCTGATGGTATCTGCAACAAGGTGATTAAACACTTCTCAGTCCCACTAGTCCATCTCTTAGTTAGCATCTTCAATGCGGCTATGAGCAACTGCTCCTTCCCAGACACTTGGAAGCATGCCATTGTCATTGGTATTCACAAACCAGGCAAACCGGCAGCCGAGCCCTCCAGCTACCGTCCCATAAGTCTCCTCAGCTCTCTGGGGAAGATTTACGAGCGGCTCATTGTGAACCGACTCTGGTCCCACGTTAGGTCCAATAACCTCCTTCCCGATGAGCAATTTGGTTTTAGAGCCAAACACTCTTGCGTCCAACAAGTGCACCGCGTAACGGAGCACATCCTAGGCGGTTTCAATAAGAAACCAAAGCCCCAAGGGACCATAGCTGTCTTCCTCGACGTAGCGAAAGCGTTCGACAAAGTCTGGCACAACGGCTTGATATTCAAGCTGTACCAACTGGGTGTGCCTGACCGTCTTGTACTCATCTTACAAGACTTTCTCAGGGATCGAACGTTTAGCTATCGCACCGAGGGAATGCTCTCCTCCCCGCATCCCATTCACGCAGGTGTCCCTCAGGGCTCTGTACTCTCACCCATTCTCTTCTCGCTGTACACCAGCGACATCCCACGATCTGAACCTAATGTTCAGATCGCTCATTTTGTGGATGATACTGCAATCTACTCTACTGGCTGGTTCAAGGTCAGGCAGAGATGCGCCATCCAACGAGCCATCACCGTAATCGGTGCATGGTTTCGTAAATGGCGGATTGCAGTAAATCCTAGCAAAAGTGCAGCAGTGTACTTCACTGAGACCCGGCGGAATCTCATGCCGTCACCCATAGTCCTATTCGGCGAACCCATCCCTTGGGCTAAATCTGCCAAATACCTGGGCGTCACTCTTGATCGCCAACTCACTTTCGCGAAACACATTCAGATTGTTCGCAATAGGGCGGCCTTCATTATGGGTCGTCTTAATCCCCTCATAGGCAAAAAAGTAAAATGTCTCTTAGAAATAAGACGACTCTTTACAAACTTTGCATCCGCCCAATCATGACTTACGCATCTGTAGCGTTCGCCCATGCTCAGAAACACGACCTCCACAAACTTCAAGTGATTCAAAATCGCTTTATGCGCAGGGCAGTGGGCGCTCCGCGGTACTTGCGGAACGCCGAACTGCACTGCGATTTCACCCTCCCCTCTATTACGCAGTATATGAAAGACTGCTCCCGCCGCCACTTCGACAAAGCTCCCCACCACTCGAATCCCCTCGTGGTCGAAGCGGCGAACTACTCCACTGACATAACCGATCCCCACTTCCTTCCCCCCCGTCGCCGTCCAAGGCATATTTTGGGTGACCCGGACGACCCCATCGCAGCCGTTACTTCGGCAGCTTTAGCGTCGTCCCAAGGGAACCCCGGTAATGGTTGTAGACCCGACCAGGGCTGTGATCCCGATCGCATTGTAGGCTCCGGCCGAGATCTTCTTCGCAGCCCCAGTCGCAGTCGAGGTAATTCACACACACACGATTGTAGTCCCAGCCACGGTGCGGGTGGGAGTATACACCGCGGCCCCGGTCGCGATGTATCCTCCGGCCCAGCAAATGGCTGCGGACGAGGTAACACTGGTTTTCTATGTAGTCCCAGCCACCATGGCTGTGGGCGAGGTATTACACATTCTTATTGTAGCCCCACCCAAAGTACAGTCATGAGTGCACAACGCGACGATCCTGGTCGCGGTGTGGACCCACGTCGCGGAAATGGGAGGAGGCGAGGTACACAAGGTTATGATTTAGTGGTAAACACAGTCAAACACCGAGCTCGCCGGCGAGCTCGAGGCAAAAGTTATGTCTTGGTTAGATTCTCTCCAAATAGTCGTAGAGTTAAAATTTATAGGGCCCACTTTCAACGGTACACTTATGTACCGGGGCGATTCTCTCCTACTCCCCTCTCTCCTGGCGACGGCCCAAGCCGAGGTCCGTACCCTAGTGGTGCCCTTGAGCAAGTCGCCTACTCCTCTCCTTGCGGCGAAGCGTCTTCAACGCTCGCCTTAGGCGGTGCGCCCTCTGCGCCCGCATCTGGCTGAGTGCCATCTGCGCTCGCCAACCGTCCGGTGACGCTGTAAATGCCGGTAGAGGCAAACAGCATTAGTCCGTTCTAAAAAAAAAAAAAAAAATATTAAATTGTCACAGTCCTGTGTCGCTTTTAATGCCCACAGTGGCAAAAGGCTCAATGTCCTTCCTAAAAAAAAAAAAAGTATTAAATTGTCAGTTTACGAACGGATACCTTGCGTTTTACTTCTCCTCAAGAACCCTCAAGAACCTTCAAGAACCTCAAGAGCTAGGAACAAATACAGTCCATAAGAAGACAGCAACACGGTTGTTAGCGACGCGCTCTTTAGTATCATATAAATGTAGTCTGTAAGTAGGTAGATAAGTATGTGTAACTAGTTTTAATGATTAAAAATGTGACCGAAGGTAGGTCGCGCCCTGTTGTCAGTTCGCTTAAAACCGAGCGGGTGCGTAGTCGCGCGCCGCGCCCTTCTTTTACTAAATATCCGGTCTAAGCTAGTACAATCTCTGTTTTCTACATTATACAGTACTTTAAAGTGCCAACAAGACTTTTATTAACAAAATCACGGCCAGTGGACACCCCATAACAACTACATCGGTTAACAAAATAAAATCAATGTTATCGATTTTCCCCATCATCCGCATCATCTTCATTCTCTAAACATGCGTATAAAAACACACGTCGCAATGTTGCAAGAAAGCAAAGTATTTAATTACCCAAATCGTATCGTGCAATTTGGCGAATTACAGGGTGATTCCGTCAGGGGCGGTGATAGAGCGCGCAATATCCGGTAGAGCAACAGGCGGCTCTACATTACAGTACATAATGAACCTGAACTGTGACACGGTAGAGTTCATTTTGCAATGGTAGAGTGTAAGGTAGAGTAATTTGCGGATAAACAGGGAACGTTTGTGTAAAGTGTTTATCGATTTTGTTCTTTGTAGTTGAATTAGGTTTGTTTTGTAATTGTTTTGGATTATTAAATATTTAGGGAGTTGTTTGTATTAACCATAGACTATTAGACATATTCCCAGAGACGAACATATACGTCAGTTACATACATAAATCTTTTGTTTTCATTATCACGGTATAGGAAAGATTAAGTATACTTGTAAATAGGCGCTGCTTACAAATATTGTAACAAGAAAAAATATAAATGATTTTTGCTCTATACTATATACGTTATATGTTATATTATATTAAATTACATATTGATTCAACACAAGAAACACAAACAATCATTGATATATCATTGATCACTCTTCTCGACACAAAGAATATTTTTTGCACTTTACCTGTTACTTCACTAAACCTTACCTTATTTAATTACCTTAATTAACCCTATTTTTTCTAAAATCAAAGTAGCTTTAGTTACTCCCTATATCGTCATGCCATCAAAATAGATTTAGCCGTTCCGGATATTATAAGCTACCTCAACAAACAACTAAACATTTTAAACGTTTATGTTCTAAATATAATAAAGTAGGTATACACTTTCATACGCATTTCATAAAAGCTGACATTAAAACAAAATTTTAATTTGATTTATTTGTATATATATATATATATATATATATATATTTTATAAGAATCTTGTTGGTTCATTTTTGGTTAGGGTAATGATTGTTTTTTTGTCTGTAGAAGATTGATGACCACATCACCTCCATAAAAAGCTTTCGAAGCTAACCTACATAGGTTAGTATTAACTGGTCAACCAGGTTAAACAAATTGGATGGACGTCCACATGTGGCAAATGCAACTGAGAGCTTTCGAGCTTTGGTGGGCACGTTCCGTCGGTCCAGATTTTAGATCTTCGTTAGGCTATTTTGAAGGCATTCGGTCCGACAAGTTTGACCTATATCCGCTGCCCTGCAGTAATGGTGGATTACAGAGAGGTTCCTGTGAGGAATACTCTGACTTGGCAACGGGGACCTAATAAATTTTGGTATGTATGCACTAAATCATACTATGTTTTTAATTAAATATATTGAATAATGCAATACATATTTTAAAAGAAAATTGTTATTATACTTACCCGCTGTTACAAATGCGTGGTGATGGATGATGATACAAAGTATTCTATGTTGAATCCAGCACCACATCTACCTCCATACCAAACTTTATCAAAATTGGTCGAGCCGTTTGAGTTGAAAGAGTAACAAACATACAAACACTTCAAACTTTTGCCTTTATTATATTAGTGTGATTATGTCCAGTTAAAACTATTATAAATATAAATAATAATATTGCGTGAGCAACATTTAAAGGTGCAATAATAAAATCTAAAAGCTACTGTTTATGCCTTTTCAACTACGAAGAAAGAAATAAAAAGAAAACAGGAAGAGTATCGCGCTTGGACCAATCCCTGATTTCCTTCTGAAACTTAAACCAATCACCGAACAAGTCTATTTGTAACCTCGAAAGTAATTGGTATTTGGAATCATACGTCGTTTTGGTTTGAAGGACCACTTTTTGTGTGGAATTTGTTCTGAGTTATGCTTCCTGACATTATTTCTTCGTAGCTTTTCAACAAGTCGTATAAAAACATTTATATGGGAACAAACATGATTGTTATTTCAATATAACTTCCTTCTTACTTAAGAAAAGGCCCGATCATAGGTGCTCAGCGGATAAAATTAAGCGCCTTAACTTTAAAGATTTATCCAGTTTCATAAATTATGAAAAGTGTCCGAAACGTGGGGATTAAAATAATAAAAATAGCTATAATCCGTTCCACTGCTGGGAAAGAGAAGTGTGTCACCCAAAAAGGTGCAGGAAGTATTACTTGCTGAACAGGTTAGTGGTCAGACCTAATGCAGAGACCGTAGCACAAACAATTTGCGATAAAGTATTCGTATCGTGAGCGACAACGCGTCACGCTTCGGCGTACAAACTATGAGTCTGTGTCACTGTTGCCCTAGATAAACGACAGTTTATTTACCCAGGTTAGGGATCGAACCTGATATTATGATTATGATTACGTGCCCTCCGAAGCACGGAAGTGCTCAGTCGAATAATGCCACTAGCGGTCACCCATACAAATCCTGACCGCAGCAAGTGTTGCTTAACTTGTTGATCGGTTACGATCGCCAAGTCAAGCTCCGTTACGTATACTTTTGTATCTCGCTTATATATTCAGTTGCTTACAAATGTTGATTGAAATCTTGTAAAATGGCGACTCTATGTCACTTTTGGCAACTCCAGTAAGCAGAAATGTTAGTAAGTTGATGACTGGAGCTGACAAAAGTGACGTAGAGCGGCCATTTTTTTAGATTTCAATCAACATTTGCAAGTGACTGAGATACAAAATACGATCGAAATGCTGATCACACGAACGCCTCCGATATGAACTAACAATTACTGTTGTCTGAGGGCCGTCTTCCAGAAGTACGCACAGTCAGTGTGGCTAACGAGCACAGTTATTCTCTGAACACCACTATCAATATTTATGAAATACTACTACTCCTCCTAGCATCGATTTCCTCATTGCTGAGATCTCGAGAGTATTTCCACCTTGATCTATCTTCAACAGAAATATATTGAATGAAACACAATAATAAATTTATCACGTGTAAGTAGTAGTCATGGAGTGTCATATGTAATTCTTCTCAGTCGTTTTGCTCTTGACAGAGCGGTCGTGGTCGTCATGTAGTTGTGGTGGAGGCAGATGTAATGCACCTCACGATGTCATGCCATCCCTCTCTATTTGCAGTCATCCTGGTGCACTCATGCAAGGGACCTCCCACTGTCGCATGGGTGACCGCGCGGTCTACTGCCTTCTACTTTGCCCTGAACGACAAGCTGCTCTATAGACTGGCTGCCATAGTTTATGTAATACATGATATGTATCGAATAGTTTTTGTACATGAAAATTTCATATGATTATATTTTCAAGTTTCATACTTTTTACAGTGCGATTTTTCAGTTGTCGGATTTTTATATCCGATTTTTTTTTATTTAAAAGTATTTTGCGGCTTTTGCAGAGCTGCATATTTTTTTTTCTGTTAACGGGTTTTTTGTTTTACATGTTTCTAAATAGTGCATAAGTTATAAGATTTTTAACTTTACATGATGTTGATGGGATATATATGAAAATAATATGATGTACCAAACCCGACCTTTATTTTAAGATTCGTCTTCATTGATACGACAAATCATAGGGTGGGCCGACAAAAATAATTTTGTTGCGGACTTCGTGGGTGAGGGCGTTATATTAAATTTTATGTGACGTCACAGCCTATAACCAGCCGTGTGATTCTTAAATGATTCGTGGACGAGCTCGTCGACGAGCTCACCGATGTCACATACTTCGCTCTTATACATAAGGTTGCTATTCCAACGTTTTCTGTCGTATTTTCATTTGTTTCACGGATGTTTTCAAAGATGCAACGATGTTTGCTCTTAGGGTCTAATCCTAAGTCTAGTCTAATCGCACCGCAGGGCACAAACAAGACGCTTCCAACGACACCTCATTTGTCAAATTATGACAAATAATTTAGAAGTTATGAGGGAACAGATAAACATACTTAAATACCGGTCAAATACATAACCTTTCCATTTGCTGCACGTGGTCGGGTAATAAATACTAATAAATAAGCGCTCGTTATCACGAAACCCGTAGCATCAAGGTTTGCTACAAAGGTATTGTCAGGAAGTCATTAAGACCCGTACTTATTCAGCCTTATACACAACTTTATCAATCTGTAATGATTTCCCTGTTTGGTTTTATCAGTAAATGGCAACGTCATTAATAAAGGCTCAATGTTTTAATAAATATAACACTAATTGATCCGGGTAAAAAAGTTAGTCTAATTATAATACCATTTGACCCTGGCTTGATTTGAAAGAATTTGACAAATTCTCCAATCCTACCCTCTAACTCTTCAAATTAAGGTGTTGATTTGTATTTTATATTTATTTATTTTATTTACTTATTTACTATCAGGAAGACCAACAGCCATTTAATATGTAATAGTTATAAGATAGAAACAAAGAGCCAATTACAGGTCCTCACGGATAAAAACATAATGGATTACAATGTGAACTTCGCCTGGAAACATAATGTGAACTATACAAACCAAAATAAAATATAATGTAATTAATAAATTGATATATACAAAAACAATAATATGAGGTATGTGATGCTGTAACCAAGATTATTCAAAGAACTCTCTGCTCATCAGCTGTCTAGCCGATCCGATACCTGAACAGAATAGATCTAGATCAAAGCGTTTACTGTGTATGTTAAACTTATTACTTGCTCTCAACAGGTAAGAGTTTTGCCTATAATTACTGTTAACTGGGACATTTAATAGGGGATTAAAACGAATAGGCTTAGTAGGAGTGGATGTTTAATCTCTTCCTTAAGAATTAATCCATGCTGTGTTTATTATGCAGGGTTATTAGTAAGTCGACCTATTCCCTTTAAGGGCGTGTAGTTTGCATTGTTTCTGAATGATTTGGATATGAAACACCCTATCACTAACCGTTTCGAGATATTCTATGAGTACTTCCCCAGACGGGCTTTGCATAACCCTACCTCCACAGCAGTAAGCACATACGTCATTTACGTGACCAAAACTGGTTTAGAAATGTAGATAACTGCTATTATAATAGCAGTCTCTTAAAGAAACTCTACAGTGTCGACACTTTAAAATAACTCTTATGTACATAATTAAAACCCGCACCCCCAACGCAGATTAAATTATAGCGTTGCACCATAGATTAAATAAACGTTACTACGTTAGTCCGACGTGAAGATGAAAACAGAAGTGTCGGTGTGTGCGTTCCCGTTTGTATGTGTGCGGGCGGCGATAAGGATGTATTAGCACATTCCGAGAGCCACTGTATTCTTATCCGGCAGGTTACACCCCTAGTGACGCCGGGATGTCGATGTAAGGCTTGTTTATTTGCTAGTGGGTGGACTGTAATATCGATAAATAAATAATATTGTAATGTAACATTTAATTTGAAATGCTTTTTCGCGTGCAACGATATAGATCCCAGTAGTATTCAATATTATACAAGATAACTTAACTTATAATAATGTGTACATACTCAAATACTCGGATGCCCTGAGACGCGTATAATCACGAGGCATGGGCACACAGTATAACCAACGACAAACATTCAAATACGAGGACAAATATGTACGTTCATCAAACAAATGTTATCTATCATAGTAACCTAGGCGATTAGTATTTGGTAATACCATCTCAGCTGCGATGTAATCCAACAAAATAAAATGACTTTATGAGGCAACCAAACAAGAAATATGAAATGAATGAGTCTAAACTGTATATTTTCCTCATTAAAAGCACTACATTACTATTAATATATATTATACGTATTTTACTTATAACTAACATAGATTGGGATTATCACACCATGCAAATAAAACCTACTGTAACCTCAGAAATAAAGTCACTATTTTTTATATCGATATGAAAAAGGACTTCCACAGTCACATCCCTACGCCTTCGAAGGGGGTGAGGCGACGCTTGGCGCAGCGAGATAGCGCGAGATACCATCGCCGGGTGGCAGCCCTGATAGTACGAATAATAATAATTTTATTATCACGATCCAGGGCTGCCACCTCGCGGGTCTGAATAGTGGCATGGCTTTTTATATTTTTAGGCAGATTAAACACTGATTAAATTTATTATAGATATCCTCAAAGATTTTCTACATTCTGAGTAATTTGTAATGTTATGGTAGTGGCTATCGATTTACGGAAACGTAATTAAAAAATAATTCGCTTCTTTTATTTTATTTTTATTTTACGATGATCGATGTCAATGTATATTACAAATGGTTGTTGTTTAATCGTTTTCATGGTTCTAACTGGGAAGTACCATTAAATACAGTGTTTCATCAAGTCAATTGTCAAACAAAACAGTTTTTTAGAAAAAAAATCCATCCAATCAAATACAATAAATACAATACGATACAATAACTCTTTATTGCTTGGCACAAGAAAAATAAATATAAAGCAGATAAATTAGATAATTAACCTACTTACCAGTAAAAACCTTAGAACTGTGATATTACAATTGGCGGTCTTATCGCTATTACAATCTCTTACAGACAACTTTTACCAACAAATACTTTGCAAGTATTGTAAATCGCGAAAATATACATATTTATTGAACAACACGGGCAACCAATGACTTCTACAAATGTCGTTTTACCCTTTATCAGTATATTGAAATCTATTTAAGTATTATAAGAAAATATATAAAAACGTGGAGTGACCAGTAACGACTCCTGTATCCGGTTCAGCTAAGGGGTAGTTCCCTGGGGGTGTAAGGGGGAAGAAGGGGGAGACAGGGGGTCTCTTATCTCAGACTCGCAGATTGAATATATTTCATGTGCGAGTTCATACGAGATCCGAGCAAATCGCGAGATTTTATACTGTTTTCGGAGTTTATATACTTTATGTATGCTGAAATTGCTTGGGGATATTTGGAAGCTTTGACGCGAGTAGCTTTGATTTGCCAACTTTGTATTATAACAATAAATATATTATTATTAATAATATTTAAGTGTTTTCAGATGTAACAAGATTGCCACTGTTTAGAATTTTTATTGTTTTTAAGTATTGGTTGGTTTGAGTAATTTTAAGATCACGAAGAATCCTTTTTTCCGCAACATATTTCGTACTGCATAAGTGCAACGTAACGTGTCGTTAACGTGAAACATTACAAACTGTCATGTATCTAGGGCAACAGTGACACAGATAACTCATAGTTTGTACGCCGAAGCGTGACGCGTTCATGCTTAGGATACGAATACTTTTTCGCAAATTGTTGTGCTACGGCCTCTGTTCAGAATAACTCAATGATTTTTTACATTAAATATGTATACAACACCACAACATCAATTTATTTAAAATTTTAAGGCGCGGTCCAATCCTAAATTTTAAACAATTTACAATGCTCTACATAAGTACGCTTAAAAACCGGCTAGGACTCGCGTAATATTTACCGGAAATATTCTCCTATATAAGGTTGAGAATTGCTTATCAGATTGGACGATGTAATGCGAAGATGCAATTGAATACGTGGTAATACTTTTTATATTTATTTCGTGCAATCAAATGATTAAATTTTATTGATAAAAGAGTCCATAGTTCACTAGTAAATTCATTGGGAAATCGAATATGATACATTCATTGAATTATATATTTGTCCATAATTTAATAAAAATGCTTAGTAGAAAAATTGCATAATTTAGGGAATGTTGCCGATTTTTTTCTATCAAGCCAAGTTTGCTCAATCGTGTATTGGCTCCCATACTTCATAAGAATGTTCTCGTATATTACACTACGTTTTTTTCAAACTTAAGTTACTAGGTTTAAGCATCGAAAAATTAGGTTTTCGCGAAGTCGAATCATGAAATTTGTTCGTAATTGACACTCATTTCGCCTTAAAGTAAAGTAATTGTTTTTTTTTTGTTTCAAGTAACAAGATAAACAATACACGACTGTTACTACGTCACACCAACATCAAACAATACCTTGTTACTTATGGAGGATCCCAATAATCTATCTATCCACGGTTTTCCTTACTACCGATAGAAATTTGACATAACTTCCATACAAATAGTGTCAAATATCTAACTCTAGTAAGGTAAACCGGCGATAGATAGATTATTGGGACCGGCCGTTAGTTGACTTCCTTTTTGAAAGTTTGTTATAATGCGTCTCAGAACCGTTTTAATACAGCATTGTTATCAGTGCCTCAAGTGAAACCTTGATAACGGGGTACTAATGTTAAACAATTGAACTATGTATCTTTGTTACATTTGTTATCAGTAAATTCAATTGCGAATAGCTATCACTTAATTACGAGTTTGAGGTCGAAATCGAACAAGTAACGACTCGTAACACCTTGAAATTTGTTTCGTTATCAAACGGTGGATGTCCTTATCATATTAGGTTGCTCAATTAATTGAAATCACCTTTTTTAATATCCAGTTATTTTTTTATTATCCAGCATATAATCTCGAACCAGCGAGACTCGAGAGAGTGTACTGAGGCAAACCCCTCCACTTGGAACCACTGTGCCGTGGGCTAATCTATCCATAACCCAAGGATTGGATATGATCAGATGCATGTAAATTTTTTCTTTACATTGGTAAAGATAAAATTAATTATTTACAAGATGGTACAATTTGAAAAATTTAATACCGACTTCCACTATATTCAGTTATTTGAGTGTAACTCAAAAACTACTGTGTCGATTTTACTGAAATTTAAATGGGAATACACGGGAAGTTCCAACTTTTAAACAAAAAAAATATTTTTAGAATCGGTGCACTCAGTCGAAAGTTATGAGGTAACAAACAAAAAAAACAGTCGAATTGAGTACCTCCTCCTTTTTTGGAAGTCGGTAGAAAATAAGAAAAAGCATAAATCATGTTGGGGATATTTTATTGAAATAAGTATGTATTTTTCCTTGCATCAGTCTATATTGTAACGTAACAACATAGAAGAGACTACAAAAGCCGCCAGACAATCGCTAGACAATGTCACTATCAACATCAGAAAAACACATTATAACCCCCTTTTAAAACGCTTCAATAAACTCATATCAGCCGAATCTGGCCGGCGTCCTAGTCTGGCACAGGGGTGGGGCGGGTGGTTCGGGTGGCATACGGGTGGGATTGGTGAAAAACGTGAAAAGTGGCCGTGATAAGCGAGTTTTGGGCGCGTGGCCACAGAGATAGCCTGCTACTCTTGTTTTGTACCGTGTGGCGTGTGTGCCGCGGAGGTATTCAGGCGCTGGCAGTTCAGCCGTGCGATTCTCTAAGAGCAAACATCGTTGAATCTTTGACAACATCCGTGAAACAAATGAGATGACAAGAAACGTTGGAAAATTAACCTTATGTACCAGGGCGATATCTCATAAAGTATTGACATCGGTGAGCTCGTCGACGAATCATTACAGAATCGCACGGCTGAGCTTGAATTCTTTCACTTGAAATCAAGCAAGCACATCTCGTATAAACGATTCATAAAAGGATATTGTTCACTGTTCATTAGAAACAGTATCCGTCAGTGTACTTATTACACATTACAGTGTATAAAAAATTGCCATCTTATGATATGTCATGACAAATATAATTGAGAATAAAGAACAAAACTGTATGTTAAAATATGTTTTTAAGTCCGTCAATGTGTACTTAAAAGTCTCAGATATATGTTTTCTTTCTAATTTAAGTAAATTGTTGCTTATGAGATATACTGCTTGAAAAACTCTCATTTTCATCGACGTCATGAATTGACAGCACCTTAAGTTTTTCTTTTCTTTATATTATAAGTAACATGATTATTTGGTTCTAAAAATAATAATTTACATCTATAATGTAATCACACTCACACTCATGTAATAAATTCGCAAGTTTGTGACTCAGTGTGTATGTGTGTGTATTATAGTAACTTCTTAACATTGAAGCGGTTCAACAGATTTTAGTGTAGTTTGAAATGAAGATACCTTTCACCCTGAATTTTTTTAACCCTGGACTAAAGTTTTTTGTTTACATCGGTATAGCAATAATTTGAACGGGTTTCGTATAGGGTTCAACTAGTATTCTATATATATATATAGTAGTATAAGTATGTTTATGACCATAGCGATACATGTACATATCACCGAGGTCTGTTCCCACTAATTCTATTGATTGTTCTATTGATAGAACTAGTTGGACTTTTTTGTCTAAGTAGTTCCATTACTTTATGTTTTTTGATGAATGTAACTAACTGGACCATTTTATCCAATTAGTTCTATTGATAGAACTAGTTGGACTTTTTTGTCTTAGTAGTTCCATTACTTTATGTTTTTTGATGAATGTAACTAACTGGACCATTTTATCCAATTAATTCTATTGATTGTTCTATTGATAGAACTAGTTGGACTTTTTTGTCTAAGTAGTTCCATTACTTTATGTTTTTTGATGAATGTAACTAACTGGACCATTTTATCCAATTAGTTCTATTGATTGTTCTATTGATAGAACTAGTTGGACTTTTTTGTCTTAGTAGTTCCATTACTTTATGTTTTTTGATGAATGTAACTAACTGGACCATTTTATCCAATTAATTCTATTGATTGTTCTATTGATAGAACTAGTTGGACTTGTTTGTCTAAGTAGTTCCATTACTTTATGTTTTTTTCATGAATGTAACTACCTGGACCATTTTATCCAATTAGTTCTATTGATTGTTCTATTGATAGAACTAGTTGGACTTTTTTGTCTAAGTAGTTCCATTACTTTATGTTTTTTGATGAATGTAACTAACTGGACCATATTATCCAATTAGTTCTATTGATTATTCTATTGATAGAACTAGTTGGACATTTTTGTCCAAGCCGACAGTCGGGGAGAATCTGACTGTGTAAATACCTTGGTTTTGCTTTGCTAGCCATGTTATTGATACACATTAGAATTGTTTCATGATTTAAGAGCCTATTACCGTCCATATATCCATTAATCCATTAATCGGCTGTTGGATATCGATATGGAGCTTCTGAGTGAATTATACTCAAAGTAAGGCAGGAATAGAGCCCCAGCTCTATCCCTGCTCACACTAATCATCACCATCAATTCCATTGTTATTAAATTTAAATATAATTTTAGAACATATAAGCTAAAAGGGTTAATAGCGGTGGAGGTCGCCAACAGTCAGTCTGCATGACTTCAGGTGAAAGTCTGCAGGTAACAACCAAGATCGATGCCCTTCATATAATTGATTTGGTCAGTTGAAAATGGCAGTAGCGGTAGTAGCCATACTTGAGGACAGCCTGCGTCTAGCATCGCGTTTATTCAAAATTATACCAGATCCAGAGGCAAAACTTATTACCACACCAGCCCCTACTGCTTGTAGTGTTACTTAGAACTTTAAGCTTCGCAACACCGCGCTACGCTCGTTATTAACGAGGCATCTATTTAGTCCACCTGAACGCAGTGATGCGTACACACTTGGAATCAGAACGTCGGCCAGACAAATTCTTGCTCAAGTGTCCTAATCACCTATTATGTTACATGCTTGGTGATGGACAACACTCCGAAGATCAGTTTAAACCTTCATATACCGTGATCCTCCTACTTGAGTCGTAATCCCCATGTCTGAGGGTCGTGACCTCCTCCACCCATTGTCCTTTCTTTTAAGATAGAACGCCAGTGTGCTCGGTCACCAGCTATGTGTAGAGCATCGTAAACGGATGTATCAAGAGTATATACCGTGATAATTAAAACAAAACATTTATGAATGAAACAAACGTACATTTACATCAATGTTACTCGAAGGGTTAAGGCGGATATTCTAGAATGACGCTCGGTTAGGAATCGCGACTCGAGTGGAGATTTGACATTTAGCCATACAAATGTACTAAGACCGGTACTCTAGTCTACATTTACTAATTAGCATTACTTCTGGAATACAGCCCTTAGAGTTTTTCTAACGTGTCAATAAACGTGTCTTATTATAAAACATGGAGTAAAGATTTAATTTCTCTCTGATTGGAAGTCTCGAATTTAAACCATGGTTTAAGATAAAAAATCTTATGAAATTCCTTCAAAATACCGTTTTAACTCGAGACTATATTAAATCCACGTTTTATTATAAGGCAGTTAGTGTCTAGGTTACATTATACATCAAGCACGTTAGTCACTCCTTCTCAATTTGTAAATCTTTAGAAACATCAGCCACTTTGTGCTCTTCCAAAAACACCAAGCTCAGTGAAAGTATTTTGGAATCTAATCGTTCCAGAGATCTCTACAAAAATCTAAATATATTAATGAAATTATTAAGATTACCCAATTTAATACATTTCTACGTAAAAATATGTAATTAAGTGCATGATAAACGATTATATATGTTCTGGCTGGCCTAATTACTAAAGCTTATAATAAAAACAGATAGCTGTCCGATGTGTTGACACGGCCGCATTTTTGAATTTCTATCGTTGTAGGGCTTCATTTGTTTGTATTTGAGTCAATGGGCTTTTTATGGTAAAGTGATTCGATACCTCTTGCTGGGTTACGCGTCATATCCTAGTAATAACACTACCTACCTACTTAAAATAGAGAATACTTTTTTCAAAATGACAGTTATTCTGTTACGTATAAAATTCCCATATAAAAATACCAGAATGTTGTCAGATGTTTGCATGAATGTTAATATTTACATTCTCGTGGTAATGGATGATGATGATGCTAATGATGATAGAAGTATCCTAAATACTTCTCCGTGATATAATCTATCCCCTTCCTAAATTTAATTACGATCCGTTCAGCCGTTAAGGCGTGAAAGCGTAGCAAACAAACAAACTTTCGCATTTAAAATATTAGTTAGGAAGTTAGGATTATAATATATAAGTGTGATTCACCATATTTTCAAAGACATTTTGTACCTATAGGTATAATGTAAATTTATTTATTATAATTGAGAAAATATCCCGGGTTCAATCTCAGTACTCATTTATCTAGTCTAGTGTAGTTAGTAGTTAGAGTCTCATTTATCTAGTGTAGTTAGCAGTTAGAGTCTCATTTATCTAGTTTAGTTCGTTGTTAGAGTCTCATTTATCTAGTTTAGTTCGTTGTTAGAGTACCATTTATCTAGTTTAGTTTGTAGTTAGAATCTCATTAATCTAGTTTAGTTATTAGTTAGAGTAACATTTATCTAGTTTAGTTCGTTGTTAGAGTCTCATTAATCTAGTTTAGTTAGTAGTGAGAGCCTCTTTTATCTAGTTTAGTTTGTAGTTAAAATCTCATTAATCTAGTTTAGTTATTAGTTAGAGTAACATTTATCTAGTTTCGTTCGTTGTTAGAGTCTCATTTATCTAGTGTAGTTAGTCTCTCTTATCTAGTTTAGTTCGTTGTTAGAGTCTCATTTATCTAGTGTAGTTGGTAGTTAGTCTCTTTTATCTAGTTTTGTTTGTAGCAAGAATCTCATTAATCTAGTTTAGTAATTAGTTAGAGTAACATTTATCTAGTGTAGTTAGTAGTGAGAGTCTCTTTTATCTAGTTTAGTTTGTAGTTAGAATCTCATTAATCTAGTTTAGTTATTAGTTAGAGTAACATTTATCTAGTTTAGTTTGTGGTTAGAGTCTCATTTATCTAGTGTAGTTAGTCTCTTTTATCTAGTTTAGTTTGTAGTTAGAATCTCATTAATCTAGTTTAGTTATTAGTTAGAGTAACATTTATCTAGTTTAGTTTGTAGTTAGAGTCTCATTTATCTAGTGTAATTAGTACTTAATGTCTTTTATCTAGTTTACTTTGTAGTTAGAATCTCATTTATCAAGTTTAGTTAGTTAGAGTAACATTTATCTAGTAAACGTTATGCTTGTACGGAGTGAAGAAGTGAAGAATAGTCTGACATGTGGAGGTAGCTACTAAGCCTTTTGCAGAAGTACTGCTGGATTATTAACCGTATAGTCGTATGTTTACAATGTAAAGAAAAGCTTTACTTCATGTACTCCTCGTCAATTGCCATACGAATGTTTTGTAATCCATCCACCGTATTTACTATAAAGTGACTTGGAGTGATTTTTAAATAGACTTTACTGTCATTGTGGTTACTACAGTCACAGTGAAGTCATAGTTGATTAAATTAATACAACTGAATGTATAATATCGACAAAAAATATATTATAAAAGGAAAGATTGGTTTGTTTGTTTGAATTGACTTAGAAACTAAAGCGATTTTAAAAATTCTTTCACCATTACAATCCCACATTATCGCTGATGAACATATCCTATAAGTTTAGATTCATCATCAGCAACCATTGTAACCGCGCAGTTAGTAGTTTGTAGCTACCACTTATTCATATAACCCAACTCACTGTATAAAAAACCAAATCGGACTAGATTTTAGGTGCAAGTTGGTAGCCGGCTACACTTCGCAGCCGCAGACGACGTGTCGTCGCTTCATGTCGCCGCGTCACGTCGTCGTGTCATGTCGCTGCAGTCATGATTCGAACCCGACTGCAGACGGCAACTGCAGATTGCATCAACCATTTGAAAAGCGATACGAAAGCTATTGTTTAAAAGCTTTTCAGTTGTTTTACTACGTAGATTGGTACCCGCGAGCGGCACTACTGCCATGAGATTCTGTAAGAGCAAACATCGTTGCATCTTTGACAACATCCGTGAAACAAATGACGAGATGACAAGAAACGTTGGAAAAACAACCTTGTGTACAAGGGCGATATCTCATAAAGTATTTGACATCGGTGAGTTCGTCGACAAGCTCGTCGACGAATCATTAGAGAATCCCACGGCTGATCTGCGGTCGGGCGACAGTCTGATTGCCGCTCGACGACGTGACGCTAGCTTCGTGTCGCTAACTACAAATGGAGTTTAACAGAAATACATAGAAACCAGTAGTGTCGCTGCGACACATCGTTTGCCGCGGCTTCATGAAGCCGGCTTCCAACTTGCACCTTTAGCTAAACCATACCATAATCATTGAAGACTATTTATAACAAAACCATAATCATTGAAGACTATTTATATTCATAAATGCAACGGTAACACAGTCGCTGAGGCCTATCGATAGAAATATAAGAACTTTACAACTTGAAATGTAATCAAATATAACGATAGAACAAGAAAGAATGGAAATGCACGTGGACGCCTGCTGTGCAGAAGTGGGTGGACGCCAGTTATTTTGTTTGGTTATAAATTGCTTGCTAGCGGAAGCGACATTATTTTTCTGTTTTATGGTAATATGTTTACATAAGCTGCATTAGATTGTGATCTTGTTTGATGAAAAACTATGTGAACGTTGCAATCAGTTTACTAGTCTGGGGGCTTCCACTAACTAAATTGCAATCAAACCGTAACTGAACGGTGACTTTTATACATTTTCTTATTCTGCTTTATTGTAAAACAGTCCAGCTGCAGTTACGTTTCTGTAGACGCCAGCGATCGAGCAAAACTTAATATTCTGGTAACTCGATAGATCATGAACGAACTCATATTCGTATGTATCAGCGTTTAATGTAATTTAATATACTTATAGTAGTGATACAGAGTGATAGAGTCTCTAGGAATAGTAGAATGGCTTTTTGGGCAATGATCTAACGACAACAGGAGTTGAACGAGTCGAACTGCAGTTGCCGCGAGACAATGTTGAATGGTGTGAAATAGTAGAATCGGCCTCTAGTTCCTTTATATTTGATACTAGCTGACACGCCAGCGGCTTCGCTCGCATGGCCTCGCGGGATACGGTAAATACTGTTTTTTAACTATCCCACGGGAACTCTTTAACTTACCGGGATCGGAAGTATCCTATATATTGACCAGGGGTATAAGCTACCACTATACAAAATTTCATTTAAATCGATCCAGTCGTTTCGAGATTAGCCCATACAAACAGACAATGAGACAAACATAGATACAAACAAAATTGAAAAAAAATAAATCAGTTCGATTCCACTCCTTACCACCTGACGCGGTTTTTAGCATTTTTTTCATTGTACAGAAGAATTTCACCTCAACAGTTTTATTATATGTAGTGAAGTAATTCTGGTGATCGGCTATCTCGTTTCATGGTCAGTGATGATGCGGTAGAAGGTGGTATCACACTAGACCTAGAACAGCGACTAGCTCTCAAGAACAGCTGCCGGAACACACTGTCGGGTGCTTAGCGACAGGTTTTCAAACTTCAGGGCGGTAATTAGCACATGCGGACGCCAAAAATGTCCACCACTGCTGTGGATTTCATCATGATACCTTCATCGAAAGCTCAAGCCTGACGTGGGATCGACCCCGTAGGCTTATTAACAGCCAACTCTGGTTGGCCCTGTGATGTCATGGGTTCTTGCGAAGATAGACGTAGAGAGAGAGTAGATAGACAGTATTGTCAGTAAGAAAACACATGTATGGTAAGATTTCATATACAAATAGTTAAATATTCTAACTGGAAATCTCGTCGAGTCTCGTAAAAAACTGAAACTGTTATGTTTTATGACTGATCACTAAAATATGAAACAAAAACATGCAAATTATTAAAAAATCACTATTCGTTAGACTGATATTGAAAAAGTAGAGAGTCGAAGAAGCCAATCATCAAAAATTACATGAATCACCAAATATTGGATATCAGCCCATTTTCCTACTACACGAGCATACACGGGCCTTTATTTCAGGGCCATAGTAATAAATATCAAGGCAATGGACCATAATCTCGTGGGTCTAGTAATTTTTAATCACGTTTACTCACTCATACCCTTCACATTAGATTTCATAAATAACAAAATATTGAGCCAGGGATCGAAACTGCGACCCCGCGTTTCTAAGGCTGGGCGACTACTCACTAAACCAACAGAGCCTTCAAACAAGTACAAGTTTATAGGGAAGTGGCCGGCTTTGGCTTATTCCAGTTTAGTGTGAGAATCGCCCGAACCTCTGTGTCATTACCTAACAAATGTTGTCCTAAGATAAGCAACCGGGACCGACGGCTTAACGTGCCTTCCGAATGTTGTTAATTGATAAGCGTTCAGTTGTGATTTCCCGAACCTGTCATTATTTGACCTGACTGGTGTAACTAGCCAGTGGGTAGTAATCCTGCCTTCTGAGCCCCGGGATGGATCCTCGGACAGGTTATGCCTGATAGTGTATAATATGTACCCGTATAAGTATGTATATCAGTCATCAGGTTAGCATAGTACAGGTTCTGCCTAGTTTAGGACCTGAAGACCTTGTGTGGATGTTGTCCCATATTATTATAACTTGTCTAAGTACTGACAGCAGTATTGCTTATCCCATAGTTTTATAACTAATCAGTTTAGAAAAAGGTTTTTATTCGCTCAATACTGCATTTTCGCTAAGTAAAAACCGACATAAGTACCTTCGTGAAAAGGCATTAACGTCATTCACTGCATTACCCCGAACAGTCCGAGTAGAATAGCAGAACATGCCACGACGCGTGTGTGGCCTGCCTTAGATCTAGCGATATACTTCATTTGCATAATACTGCAGATTTTTTTTAACAATACATACGTATAAAGTTGGTTATTATGGATGTACAGAAATGGCACAGTTGAGTACAAGTCAAAAGCGTTCATAAACATAATTAACTATTTTATTATCTACTAGCGACTGCCCGCGACATCGTTCGTGTAGTAGGCTAGGCCTTCGGCCTTTTCTTGGTTTTTCTTTCTTAAGAACTTTCTCCTGACAATAATTAACGCAACAATAAAGAATTAGCGAGATAGTTCCACCCGTTCTCAAGTTATAACGTGACCAGGAGAAATATTATATATTTATGTATATATATATATTATATTTAAGTAAATAATATATATATATATATATATATATATATATATATATATAAGATATTTAAAACACTAACGCCTGCTTAGCGAGACCAAACATATAGGAATACCAAGTTTAGAGAGAAAAAATCACATTTCCGGACGGGATTCGAACCCGCGCCAACCGACAATCCAATCAAGCAGCTAAAAGGATCGTAATGAAATTTAACAAGGATATAGAGTGTATCCTGCTGAAGCACATGGGATAATTTTCGTCATCATCACAGAAACCGCGGAACGCAACGTGTATACAATAGACGATTCTGAATGATATATTTATTGATCGATTGTACCAATACAAATATGTTCAATTTAAAAGCATGTTATTATTATATTGTATTACACAAACACCTATGACATAATTAAAAACGTATTAAAATTACCAAAAAATTAAACCGACTTCAACACTAAAAAAAGTGATAAAAACTTGTTAAAGTCGGTACCATGATAATTAGTTCATAGTGCCTATTACCACAATATGGTACCGACTTCGACTAGTTACTTAACACTTTTTAGTGATGAAGTCAGTTCTATTTTTTTTGAGAATTAATTACATCCTATTTAGTGCCCCTTGCTACTTAAGATAGGCGAAAGACTTTCGTCAGTTGTTGGAGTATAACTCAAAAACCGCTTTACCGAATTTGATGTCTCCTTCAAATAAACATTTTTGAGAATCTGTCTACAAATGGGGGAGAAATCGGTGTACATACCAAAAAAACATACACTAGAACTAGAACCTCCTCCTTATTTGAAGTCGTTTAATTAAATAATATATATAGTAATTAAATAATAGCGAAACAACACATCCAAGCACATTCAAATTTAAACGGCTTATGACTTGCACCAAGGAATAAGGTGAATTACAGGTCATGACCTAACTTTACGATCGTCATGATATTGTAATTTAATGAAATTTTGCTTTTTTGCAGGTAAGTAGGGCATCGCAGGCGGTTTCTTTGCATGGGTATCCTGAAGGCACTGTGAGTAACACGTTCATTGATTTATGGTCAAAGATTGCAGTTAATAAGACAGTTGCAGTGTATGATACGGAATACAATTTGTATATTTCGTAAAGTAATACAGAAAATGTATCTATTTTTATGTCTAATATAAGACCTAGATATTCTTTCAATAATAGAAAATCCAATAATAAATCCATGTCTAGCCACGATTGTCCGATACATAAATAAAAATAAATAAATTCTTAATTGCGATAAGGTACTTTTGATTATGTAATTGTATTTGATTTTACATAAACGTAAGTGTAAGTATTCATTTATTTAAGCTCATAAACATGAATAACGTAAGCTCTCCTCTATTTTAGACTACTTGAGGGTAGAACGTAATTTTATCACTTATTATTGACTGAGTGTTTTTTTTCCATTGCGTTGATTTACTATATAGTTATTTTACACGAACGATTGTAAATATTATAATCTTAGTTTGAATTTTTAATTGACTTCATTAATTCTCGAATTGTTTGTTATGTATGTTTTTGCATTCACATTATATGAAATCCCACTTTATTAAAACAGTCTACATAAAACAGTATATATTTTGTTCACCCCACATACATACTACATATATAGTGTTATCCAATATGCACCCTATCTCCAATCAACTTACGGCCTTACTAATAAACTTCGCTATACCCGGAATAGTTATTCGTATATATCTGTCAATGTTTCGCTTACAGTAATAGTCACGCGTGAGAGCAAGACAACGAAAGTTACGCCTAGTATAAAGTTTACGAAACGTTTATTAGTAAAGGTGTAAAGTTCACTGCATTCTGCACATACAAAGCATTTCACACAAGTACATCCATACTATATGACGACGTCCTCGTTCTGGTTTGAAAAATGTTTATTTATATCTTATTTATCTTCGACACTAGAGACCATTAACATTAATTTCTAACACCTGTTTCATTTTGAAAGTTATTTTATGTTTGTCTCCGCAGTTTTAAATAATTATATATCATACTGAGATACTAGCATAATAAAATGAATCTCTTTAATGACTTCCCCAATTCCATCATGACGAATCTTATTGGCAGACTTCATATAAAGGAAAAGTCGTCCAATAATTTTAGAACGCATAAATCTTATTAGCCTGTAGTCCTTACCTCTTATTAGTATTACCCACGCTCTAAACTCAAATATATTAAATGCGGGGGATGATGTATGTGGAGGGAGGGGGGTTGGTGGCAGGGGGAGGGGTGAAGTACAAACAGCAAAAGTTCACGTCGCCTTATCTCATCTGTTTGACGGATTCGTAGAGACAAGAGTATTCATATTTTATGTAGATAACTGAGAGGTAGAGGTGCTGGCCGGGCTTTTGTTTTGGTTAATAATAATGAGTTACAGTTGAGAAGCGTTCATTTGTTTTTATTTGGTGTTTGAATTTTGCGTTCTTTTTTATACAGTTGGCAATATGGTTCCAAGATTTTGTATTATAGTTCGTAGATCATGGTACAAGATTGATTTTCAGTTATTGGCTTCGATTATCGTAGCTTATTTGTTTTGTTATTGTATGAAGTTTGAAGCACAACTTCTGCGAAACCAAATTAGAAAATTTAACACACAACATTCGACAGAGATAATACACCGTATAGGATTATGTTTGAAGGAATATAATATTATACTATATAATTTGATTTTTCAGCAATGTGAGTATTAGCAGTGTTAAATTGAATTTTATTACAAATATAATTATATATAATTATAATAGTAAATATGAAACAAAATATATATTACATACTTAAATCGTTTACCTAGTAATTTTAGATGTAATTTTAAATAATAATAATGTCTCGTAAAACAGCTTAAAAATCATTCTTATCAAATGTGTATACAATATATGAAGGCAACAAAATGCAAATTAAATAAAGTTTTTTTACAAATACCAAAACTTGTATTAATTTGCGAGTCGGTATGACTAATTTAACAAAGAATCAAATAACTGTACTTTCATTACAACAAATGTATTAATTTCTAAAAAATCATTTAATTTGTAATTTATGAAATATTCTCTTGACTCACGCACTAACCTACACCGCCCAAGATCCCCGGGCGGCGCGGCGCGCTGATAACGCCGCTATTTAATCACAGATAGCATCGCAGGGCGGGCGGCGTTATCGCCCGCGGCTTATCGCCCGCCCGCCTTGCCTTATCACACTCCCTATATATTCTTATCCGTAGGATTCAAGGACGGCGCTGTTTGTGTTACCAATTATTTTGATAAAGATGCTTTTGGTGTTACTACTCAAGCTTAGTGGAATATAATTTAGTTTTTAGTAGATTTTAGTAAGCAGTTGTTGTGGTGAATATAAGCTAAAAGCTCCCCATAACTCACTGGCCGGTTCGCCTTTGAGTTGGAGCAATAATGTAACATGCCTTCTTAATGTACGCAACCCTCGGTGCACGAGTCTAACTCGCACAAAGCCGGTATTTTTAAATTTTATCAATATTGTAAAACATTTTTGGTCACCCGTTCTTCCTGGTCTAATACATTTAATATTTTATTTAATACATATTGACTGGCCACACTGTTGAAGTTTAAAACTACATAATAACACTTTATATCTATATATAGAGATATTAACCCCTATTTCTCTCAGTCGCGCTATAACAGCTTTACCGATTTCATTCATCTTTTTTAATGTTTTCTAATTCTTCGTAGAAGGTTCTTACGTTAAAAATACTAAGAAAATATAGGAGGCTAGGGCGAGGCCGAATTTATTTATTTATTTATTTCAACTAGAACGGTTATGAACACCACTTACACTAATGATAAAACAAAACTAACTTAATACTCATTACAAAAATGTCAAAATACAAAACAAATGTCAGAATAATATATATATATATATATATATATATATATATATATATATAACAGGCTATATATATATATAGCCGATACCGCGATCCCTTAACGCGCTCAATGCACTTGTAGACAACAATCGAGAGCGTGACGTCTTTAATGATGCCTTGAACGACATTTTAGCTGAATGTTTGACGCTCTGCGAAGCGATGGTATAATTATTGTATTATTTTGACATTTTTGTAATGAGTATTAAGTTAGTTTTGTTTTATCATTAGTATATATATATAGCTATATATCGGTACCGAAGGCCAAGCCTACTACGCGAACGAAGTCGCAGGCAGTTGCTAGTCTTATATACATAAAAATGAACCCCTATTTTTCCTGGTCGCGCTATAACTTGGGAACGGCTTTACCGAATTCATTCATTTTTTATGTTTTTTTTCTAATATTTTGTAGAAAATACTTATATTTTTTAAAATAAAAAAAATGGGACGATATGGTGAGGCTGAAGTCGGAGCGTACTACGAAACTATTTATAAATTATGTATAAAATAGATTTTTGGAAAAAGGAAGAAGTTTCAACTAGAATTGATTGAACAGTATTAAGTGAACAGCCATGCGATTCTCTAAGAGCAAACATCGTTGCATATTTGACAACATCCGTGAAACAAATGAAGAGATGACAAGAAACGTTGAAATAACAACTTTATGTACAAGGGCGATATCTCATAAACTATTTGACATCGGTGAGCTCGTCGACGAGCGCATCGACGAATCATTAGAGAATCGCACGGCAGTAGAGCAGTTAGTTGTATACGTCAAGTCAGATCAATGTCAGCTATTATGTATCTCAGTTGCTAACAAATGTTGATTGAAATCTTGAAAAATAGCGGCCCTGTGTCAGTTTTGGCAACTCCAATAAGCAAAAATGTTAGTAATTTGATCACTGAAGCTGACAAAAGTGCCATAGAGCGGCCATTTTTTCAGATTTCAATCCACATTTGTTAGCAACTGAGATACATAATAGCCCAGGCGGTCTTACAGTGAGAGAATACAACATTTTTACTGGAATGGACTACATTACTAAAGTGTTCTATATGTATAATTGAATGCTGAAATGTTATGAATGCAACCAAATGCGGCAAAGACCAAACGTGCACTGTTTTATAAAATTTACTGCTATGATTAGATGTTTTGCACGGTGGGTGGCACACCGGCCAATATGCAATGTCAGGAAATGTTTGGAGTTATAACAAACATGCCTTTTCAAAACACTGTTTTCCATTATTTACACATAAATATAGTTTTGATTATGCTCGGCAACCATGTCTTATCATTGCCACATTACATCTGCATTGTAAAACATGACGATAGGAATAGTACAATTGACAGAACGTTACAAGGCGGAGATCGTGTTCTATCGCTGTTCCAATCGGTATCCGCCATTAAATCTGATCATGGTCCATATCTGTTTACTTCCAGACTCCGACACAGTACAGAAAGGAACAGTAGTTGAGTTTATGAAAAAGTAACAGTGACATACTGAATGTATATATCTTATGATCTTCTTTTTATTGTAATTTTAAGGATTTATTATATACGTAAAAGTAGTACGTTTTAGTGATTAAAATTTATAGAAATTCCAGCAGGCTAATTATTTTTTAAATATATAAACTACTCGTTCTGGCTGACTGATATCAACGCAGAGTCTAAATGCCGCTAAACCGCTGTGGCTGTAAACCTGACATTTTGTAAGTTGATGCTTTTTAAGTTGTAAGAATTAACTAAATGATTTGGAAATTATCTGAAACCGCTGTGGCTGTAAACCTGACTTTTGTAAGTTGATGCCTTTTAAGTTGTAAGAATCCACTAAAGGATTTTGGAAATTGGATTTGAAAATTTTTGGAAACCGCTGTGGCTGTAAACCTGTCATTTTGTATGTGGATGCCTTTTTAAATGTAGGAATCCATTAAATGATTTTTGGAAATTGGATTTGGAAATTTTTGAAATCCGCTGTGGCTGTAAACGTGAAATTTTGTAAGTTGATGACTTTTAAGTTGTAAGCATCCACTAAATAATTTTTGGAAATAGGATTTGGAAACCGCTGTGCCTGTAAACCTGCCATTTTGTAAGTTGTAAGCATCCACTAAAGGATTTTTGGAAATGACACCCCAAGTAGTGAATTCAATTTATTTCTGTGTCTTCGTATCTCCTAGACCAAGCAAGCAAAGCCATTGGCGGGTCAGCTAATTTATAATAAACAGCAAGGATCGCTGAAGATTTTTATACCAAATGATGTAGCTAACATTTTCGTTTCAATTGGAACTATAAACTTTAACGAATAGAAGAGGTATTCTGCGTTAGATTCTCTGTTGATAAACATAAGTTACTGACTTTGGCTGTATAGTGCACTGCGTTCTGTTTGTCTCAAAGGGCAATAAAACCTATCGGGTTCTGTATCTTAACAGATTGTGGACTATAAACAAGTACTATTTATTTATCGACGCTTGACCGGTAGAAAACAACTGTTGTAACTTATTGGTTGTTACTAACTATTAGGACTTATTATTCATAAATTTTATTTTATTTTTAACCATCTGTAGCCCTATTAGTCAACAAGGTTTTTAAAAAATTAAACATAGCAATGCCATTTTTCCGGTTGGATAATGCTCTCAAGTGTTCAATAGATGTCGCTCCGTTACATTAAAATTATTAAATTAAAATCATATAGAGAGTTAAAATTCGATGCTCGGACGGTAAGCTTCGGTAGCGTAGTGTCATGGCGTCTGTCACGGATTTTCGGAAGACGCAGGTTCAAATCTCGTCCGAGGATCTGAATCTTTCTCTCTACAATTGCAAAGTTTAGTCTCTCCCTTTACAAAACTTTATGTCTAACAGTAATTTAGAAATCTCCAATAAATGTATGTTCGATATGACCAATCATAATATACCTATTGATTTCGTAATCCAATTTAAATAATTTTACCTGTGTACCAATTGTCATGAGTGGCAATTGTTCGTAATAATAAGCATTATTCCTGCTCATGTCACAGTCCCTTAATTATGCTACAGCAGGCATTGTGTTGCATACCTCATCAATATTGAAATCTCACAGATTTCTCCCTCTGTACTGCTTATTCAGTAATCTGTGGTACTGCGCACTTTGTCTGCACACACATGTCACCAAGTCAACAAGCTTATTAACTCCGATTCTACCGCACTACGGCAAGTTAGTACTTCCTGTTGGCTCCGGCTGGCGTGAGATATCGCCGCGATAACATCGAACACAGCTAATTAAACTTATCGTAGACCAATTATTTATAAGTTAGGCTTATCGAACGAGTCCGCCATTGTTTTATAAGTTTGCAGGTTGCGGTGACACACTGCTGCAAAGTTACGCGAGTTTGTTCGAATGTGTATGTTTATTTGTTGGATTTTACTTATCTATATATACATACAGTTACATTACATTACATAGCTATTTTAAGAGATTATAATATTCAAAGAAAATACAAGTAAAAAAGGACACTATTCTTTTTTCCGACAAAAGATCGTCAATCCAGACCCACCTACCTAATCATTACCTACCTTTGCCTGTCACAAGGCCATAAATTAATAACTTCTTAAATGTAATTGTTCATCAAAAGACTTGGGTAAATTAAGTTTTAAATGTATTCTTCAATATGTCAGTACAATCACCTGCACTAAAATATGTATGCATTCAATATTTTTTATAACTATTATACAGTACGTCATTTTGTAACTCTGTATATAAGGATTATTTTAAGTAATCAAATAATATAAATTACTTCATTTTAGATTATTTTAATGTTTTTTTTATGTTATTGTTGAGGCACTTTAGATAATTGTGAAATGTATATCATCATATTGCAGGAGAATAACATTTAATTCATAGAAAATTAAAAATAAACAAAAGTGTGATAGGTGCAGCCACAGCCGTGCGATTCTCTAAGAGCAAACATCGTTGCATCCTTGACAACATCCGTGAAACAAATGACGAGATGACAAAAAACGTTGGAAAACAACCTTATGTACAAGGGCGATATCTCATAAAGTATTTGACATTGGTGAGCTCGTCGACGAACGCAACGACGAATCATTAGAGATCGCATAGCAGATCACAGGTGTAGCAGAGACTTTGTTAAACCAAAGAAATCTTTGGCAAAACGATGAAAAGTGTTTATTAGATCTGACGCTAAATTGACATGAGCTTCAAATTACTTACTCTGAAATATATTATTATGCCGCTTTTAAAATAACACCCTGCAAATATTTCAAGTTGGCACCCACCACTTTCCAAATTGCAGTACCTATTCGAATCGAACCACAAACTATGTTCAAAAACCAGCCTAATCGGCAGTTTAACCTATTCTACAATGAAAAGATACATTAAGTTCGCATTTTGTCGACCATCAATTGTCCGAAGTAACGTTAAAACGAAATATATTGCCCATAAAAATGTTAATACTGTAATGCAACTGCACATTTCTTATGTGTGTAATTTGCCACGTTGCTAACTAAAAACGGACGGCGGATTTGTGGTTTTAGTTACAAGAGGTTGGCGGGTTGAAAACATTAAATATATTATTTTTATTGACGCGAATGGATTTTTTTTATATTTGATAGACTAGTGTTTGGCTCTTATCTCACATGATGGTCAGTGATGATGAGGTCGAAGGTGGTATCACGTTTTTTATAATGGTTCATCAAAGTGACTCCCTCTCACCTGATGGAAAGCGGAGATGGAATAAAGAAGCGATGCCTACTAACGCAACCGTAAGCTGCGATAATCGCCCCCTCTATGATGACCTGAGAGATGCTTTTCACGCCCATTTGAAAGACCCAGGGTCATAGCTACAAGGAAAAACATACGCTGGCAGAGCATTACATTATTTACTTACACGACCGAGGTAGGAACTGCCAAACATTTTGTCACGTTAGACCTAGAATGGCTGACTCAGCTGTAGGGACACACCCTTAGATGATAAATAAGATAGACAGGTTTTCAGTCTTGAGGGTGAGAAAGTCAGGCATTTGAAAGTCCCCTACCACTATTTCTGTGTATTTCACCATAATATTACCTTCCGAAGGCTCAAGCCCGAAGTAGGAATTAAACCAGCTGCCGTTGGGTTTGCGACCGACCCTCACTACGTCAGACCAGACTTTAGTAAAGATATAAATAAAATAATTTTAGTGGCAAATGAAAGTCTTCACTCGCCACTACAACTCGATATAATAATTTAAAAAATATTATAATGCTTTAATGAGCTCTGTAAGGAGCGCCATCATATTTAGAGACAAAGAACTTAGAGGAGCCCTGCTTTTCACAACACGTTAGAAACTTAACATTATTTTGAAGTTACTACATTCCTTTTTTGTCCCCTCTCTGTTAATAATGCAGGGCTAATATGTGTCTTAGTTGCAATCAAATGTTGGTTAAAATCTTGAAAAAATGGCAGCTCGATGTCAGTTTTGACAACTCCAGTAAGCAAAAATGTAAGTTGATGACAGGAGCTGACAAAAGATATTTTTTTTCAATTATAACCAATGTTTGATTGCAACGGAGATACAAATAGCCTTGCTGTTCAAGTGTTGTGTAAAATTATAAATGTTTATCCATACATTTAAAAATTAAACTATGTATTTATCTATACAGCTCTAAGTCTTTAATCGCTTCAGCTTATACCTCAGCCACTCGCCCACTGCAGTAGGTATACTCAAAACTGGCCGTTAAGGAAATGGGACATGTAAATGAAGCTATTGGTACACGAACTTCACGACACCAACACAATTTTAAAATATTATCGCCTATTTTTACGATTCATAATCAACACCAGTTTAAACCAGTCCACTGCTGAATAAGACCCTTCTAACTGCACGCCTCGACACAATCCTCCGTCTCTCCCATTTTAAATTATTGAAAAAACTTGCCAGTGCTTGTATCGCCCTCGTAACGTAGCATCTTCTTCTTCTACGTCGTTGCCTCATGGCTGAGGGTCGTGGTCATCACAAGTGGTTTTTCCCACTAAGATCTTCCAGGCTTCTCTGTTTTGAGGAAGTTGGATGGATGCGTGAATGGTGGATTTACACGCCTGTTTTACAGTATTGGTCCATCGGGTCGGTGATCTTCCTCTACTTCTCTTTCCTTCCACGAGCCCGACTACTATCAGACTCTAAACTGTCGGCTTCCGCCGTGCCACGTGACCAATGTACTTGAGAACCCTACGCATACATCTAGTCGAGAGACGAGTTCGGATCTTGAGTTCATTCAGTATCGAGTCTACATTGGCCCGCGTTATGTTAAGCATAATAAAAAAGTATGTATGTAAACGGTATGTAATACATATTTAACAAAATTATAAAGACGCTTAAGATTTATAAGTTATTATACAACCTTAAGCTTAGCTTTTTATTATGCTTAACATAACGCGGGCCAATGTAGGCTTGGAGAAAAGTCTAACTGCTGTTCCTGGCTGATTGCAGCATGGTCTATTGACTATTGTCAAAGAACTACTATATTAACACACGCCCTAACGCACCCTCAACACCCCTTGCAAAAATTCCACTGGCGCTTACCCGTATTCAAACAGCAGACGCAGCTTTGCTACCTTATTGCATACAATAACCAAGCAAACTTATATATAAGCTTTTGGTATTGTGTGTTATTTATATACCTATATTATTATTATATATTTACTAAATTCATACATAAAGTTCTTATCTAAATCGATAATTAATTTATTGCATTAAATAGATATGTTGCAGGAATTATGCTTCGTCTATTGTTAATATTAATATTTGATTACATATTATAGGCCAATAATAAATAAATATGTCCCAATATATATTTATGACATAATAGATATTTTACAGACATTAGACATTTTATATGCGACCATAAAGTTGAATAATAAACAAATCCAACACGCATAAAAGTGACACTTCCTTTTTAAAGTTTTGTCCCACGAAACTTCTTCAATGTGCTTGTAAAGCATGACTAATTATATTTAAAGACACTAAAAATATGACAGTAAATATCGTCTCATATACATTTATTTGATACGAGTATGAATAATTTCAAACCCAACAAATAAAACATAAAATAGCTCTAGCAAACAAGGAACAAGTGCAATTTGAAAAAAATAATACCGATCCATTCCATTACTTTGGTAAAAATCAGTTATTGTAGTGTAACTCAAAAACTACTAGACCGAGTTTGATGAAATAGGACCACACGGAAAGCACCAGCTTTCAAACAAACAAAGAATTTTGAGAATCGGTTCACTCAGTCGAAAGTTACGAGGTAACAAAGATAAAAAAAAAGATAAGAAATAATACAGTCGAATTGAGTACCTCCTCCGTTTTTTGGAAGTCGGTAGAAAAAGTCAGAATTTAGTATTATACGACCTAAAGTTATGTAGCAGTTATGTAGAAGTATGTTATTGACTATCACGTTTTTTTATTGACGGTCGTATTGTCAGCTGGTTCTTGTTAAATCCAGACTCTACGCTTCCAAGGAATTTAAAAATTGCAAATTATAGTTAAAGTGTAATTAATATACAATGATAGCTATCAACAATGATGATAATGATAGCTATATTTTGCTTTATGGCATTGTAAATATTTCAGGACCATAACTTATCGATTTTAAAACCTACCATTTTTTTCGTATCAAATACAATAAGGAAGGAGAAAAAACAAAATATGAGTTACTTCTTCAAAGCTAAAAAAAATGTGTTTTTCAGATAATATAGGTTTATAACGAGTAGGTATATAATTTTAAAAAAATATAGTAAGAATCACGTTTAGTAACCTTCAAAGTCTGCGTGTTGTGCACTGCGCTCGTCACTCTGTGACTTCTGTTTTGTCTTAGCCGCCCATTAATGTCACTTGCACGTTTTAAACATGTTAGTGATTTCAGGCTACATCGTGAAGGCAGTGTATCTAGCAATACTGAGGCACTCACCACGATGTACCCTTTCACGCGAGTCCCACCAGCATTTCACCTACGGGAATCTCAGTTACAATCAAGTATCAAGTATTGACTGAAATCTTAAAAAACTGCGGCATTATATAATTTTTGCCAGCTCCAGTAAGCAGAAATGTTAGTTAGCTTTTTTCCGTATAGCCATGACGCTGCTAGCGTATAATGCCAATTTTCGTACGTTAGTAAGTTGCTGACTGGAGCTGAAAAATTGACATAAAGCCACCATTTTCAAAAAACAACGTAAAACATATATATAACTATTAGGGCTTGCAAATATTCGAAAATTTTTATATTCGAATATTCGATTTTTTTCGGATACTATTCGAATTATTCGAATATTATTCGAATAACAGAAAAAAAACTATGTTTTTATTAGAATCACCTCTGCTTTTATTCTTTTAAGTGTTGTTTGCTTTAATAATAAATTTCACAACAAGAAGTAAATAAACACGGTAAGTAACGGTAGCACGGTAGTAAGTAGATACTAGACTAAGTAAGTAGGTACACTAGGTACACAAACATTCTTAACAGGTCTTACTCGTATACATCAAGCAATCATAATTAAGTTAGTAATTGGTTCTATAACTTTGTCTCGTTTCTGTGAGATCTATCTATATATATCTATATATATATTATAAATCTCTCGAGCTTCTAGAGTTAGTTACATACACCTAGTACTGCCTTTATTCGAATATTGCGAATGTCAGTATTCGAATATTCGAACTAATATAATATTCGAATTATTCGAATATTCGAATGCAAACCCTAATAACTATATACACTTTGCGTTCACACGTGCCCGGTAACGAATACTTAACGGTTAATAACCCGCCACTGTTGTTACACATCAAAACAGTTGTATATTGTAATTGTCACATCACTAATAGTGTGTCCCAACCCTATGTTGTGTCGCCATACTGTCCTGTCAGCTATCAAGAATAAATACTCATTGTGCCTGAAGTAGTATTTTAATTACAAAAACTAGAAGAGACACAAACCTTAGAAAATTAAACAAAATCAATTATAGCTGTTGTTGCGGCTTTTTTTCCCACCATCACATACTTTTCTACGCCATGATTACTAAATTAATTTAGTTTTTTTTTGCCTTATACAGAATTATAGATTATTAAATATTCATTAATCATAGATCTAAAGTTATAATTATGCTAATTGTAATCCTAATTGATATACAATCCTGTTGGATAGTCATCGACAAAAAACGATTTACCGTTTTAAATTCCTCGCATGAACACATGGGCAGAAGTTGGTAAATAAAAAATGTCATTTAATTATTTTAATGTCTATCAATGAAAAATATGAGGAATCTTCTGATAATCAAACTTTATAACAGATTCAAATGTCAAAAATTTAATATAAACAATAAATTGGTTGTATAGTTAATTATAATATTCAGATTTCTTGATTGCGTCCGTACATCATCATAAAAATATGAATCGTTTTTTTATATCTTTCACACTGATGTAGCTCAACTGATTTTAAAGAAGTTGTGTATTTTATGGAGATGAACCTTTGATGAGCATGTGTAATAAGTGTTTGCTTGGAGAAGAAGTTCTCGTAA
Source organism: Selenia dentaria (assembly GCA_917880725.1). NCBI lineage: Eukaryota > Metazoa > Arthropoda > Insecta > Lepidoptera > Geometridae > Selenia > Selenia dentaria. Next base: position 4,966,632 of record OU862882.1, on the reverse strand, counting down.
AGGTCTAGAAACATCGCTGTGAAAACTATTATCTTTCCTAGTTTTAGAGTACCGTAACCAAAGCAGGCTCACGGAGTTTTACTAGTCAACAATTTTGACACTATGCTTACATATGTTGCAACTCATAACAGTTAAATCGATGGTCTTCATTAATAATACTTTTGAATGAAAATCTTAGGTAAGTACTAGGTTTAGCGTGATTCTGGCGCTTCGCCGGCTGTTGCCGCGGCACGCTCGCTTAGCTCGCTCGGCTCGCGTCTTGTGTGGTACCATTCAAACTAACGCTCCTCCTAGCTATGCTCGTGGTCGCACCTATCGCAACTTTACTCTGACCATTTATTACACAATGTATCATTATACCATAATGTTAATAATACTTACTACTGCATAAACGTTATCAAATGCGTGTAACTGACGAATTTGGTTAACCATAATTAGGTACTACAGCGATAACCTCCATTTTTACATGTTATTTTTTTCCTAACTTCATACTTCTTATTAAAAATTTAAATCAACTGTATTCATACTCGCCGATAAACAAAGATTATATACGATTGTAGTATCGGCTTACAACATTTATAACCTAAAAACCAAGAACCATGGAACCTAACCTAAGAACCAAGGAGCGTTAAGATCGCCACATAATTATTAGCTAGTACGGAAGCGCGAGTATGACTGACACCAGTTATTAGTAAAAAACTACCTTATTGACCTTAAGGTCACCTCTCACCCATCAGCCAGACAAAGCTTCTACCCATATCTCACACCTCACACCTAGCTCCATAGTAGCCAGCCGATGACATGGAACGGAAGTCTGGGCTTAAGTAATTGACTTCCGGTTAAATTATACTTGTTGTTTTATGCAATTAAGTAACGAGATGTGCAAGTCATGCACATGATGGTAAGCACTGCGCTTGCCCATGACAGTTGCAATGCCACCCAGAGTAACTGTAGTTGTGCTTTACTTGCTTGCTTTACTTTGCTCGTTGCCCCGAGTTATGGGTTTTTTAATATCTTTCACCCTGTAATTTCACTTGCTACAGTGCCATTCACTCTCTAACACAGTAATGCTTGCATACTATTCCTTCGCGGTAGAATATTTGGCACTGCGGTGGTAGCAACCAAGACGGCCTCTTGCTCAAGAGCTTTACCACTTAGTAAATTGGGTTTCGACGCCTATTACGATTGATTCACATTCCAACGGTGGAGGAAATATTGTTTTAACTCCGTCCTCCCGCCAGTAGTCGCATGGTATCAGCTCATTTAACATAGGACTGCTAGACATCTTAAGGGGTGTTCCTTGGAACTGTGGTGAAGGGCCGAATGGAGTTTTTTTGCCAAAGAGTGCACATACTTGTGTCTTTGTGGGGTAAACTTGGACAAGATTTTGTCGTTCCCATTCAGAAACTTGCTCCACGGAGTTCTATACTTCAGACACAAGTCTGACCCGACTCTCTTACACAGACGATCTGGGGTACATACTTATTATCATTGTAGCAGCGGTCACTATAAGGTAATCAGCGATATGAGCTTCTGCAGTTAATAATCATGGGTAAAATTGCTGGAAAAAGAAAGGTAGGGAGAAGAAAGAAGTCGTGGTTGCGGAATATCCGGGAGTGGACTGAAATATCAGGAGCGTCTGAGTTGTTCCGCCGAACCAGAAACAAGAAGGACTGTACCACGCTGATCGCCAACCTCCACTAGTTGGAGAGGCACTTTAAGAAGAAGAAGAAGCGGTCACTACGCTGAGACGATGAAATCGAAAGTCAAGAAACGTTAGTATAAAGGCGAGGCGATACCAGTCAGGTGTAAGGTTGATAAATGAGTTGTGACCTTAGGTCAATCCTCATTAATATCATTACGGCATCATATCTCATATATTTTTAAAAGCTGCCATCCTAATCGGATAAAGAAATAAATTTTAATATACAATTATAATGGCATGGAATTGCCATAGATGAAATATCGATGGTGACTAAATTAAATTAATTATGTATGTTCTTTATAGTTTAAATATTACCACTAGTATCAAGATCTGATAATAATATGGGATAACATCCACACATGGTGGTTAGATCCAAACTAGGCAGAGCCTGTACTATGGTACCCTGATGACTGATAGACATACTTATAGACATAAACACACCCAGACCCAGCTCAAACAGACATGTTCATACACAAATGTTTGACCTGTCCGGGATCGAACCCGAGAGTTTTTTTTTATATCGGGATAAAAATTAACTTATGTGTTAATGGCGGGTACAAACCATCTCATCTCCTAATTACCTCTAAATTCTAAAAGCTGTTTTTGCGTAATTGAGTAAAAACATGCATACGTTCAATTAAACATTACCTACTAGTACGCGCGTGTGACTTCGTCCGCATGAAATATGGTTATGGTTGAAAAAGTAGCCTATGTTGTTATTCCGGGTACAAACTGTCGTATCTCCACTCCAAGATTCATCCAAATAGGTTCAGCCGTTTTTGCGTGATTGAGTAACAAACACCAACATTCAAACTTTTACATTTTTATTATTAGGGGTTAAAGTATGAAATTGCCATTTCGTGCTGAAAATCATTATTGGGATGTCGGGTTATATGGAGAATATACAAAAGACGTATTAAGTTATGGGTGCTAATCTGTGGTCTTATGTGATATTTTATACCGACTTCAAAAAAGGAGATTATAATGTTCGACTGTAATTTTATTTTGAGTATGTTCACTCATTTCTCCCGCAGTTGTGGAGCGATTCTCAAAATCTTTTTTATGGTATATTTCCGAGGTAGTCCCATTTAATTTTCATTATATTCGGTCCAGCAGTTTTTGAGTAACACCATGATAGTTCAAATGTACTTATTATCAAAATGCGCATGGTACCGACTTCGACAATTTATTTCAAACTTTCTGATGTTGAAGTCGGTTCCATTTGTTTTTGTAAAAAAATTCAGCCTTTGTGGTGACCCTGCTTATTACAGGATCGATTGTCATTCACCGGCAATGATGATAACATCAAAATAGGTGAAACACTTTTCAGTTTTTGGAGCGTAACTCAATAACTGCTAAAAATCTATTAAAATTTGAAAATCAATCCAGCCGAGTCTATAAACAATTTTGCTGACAGAGATTTATAAAAATAGTTGTACCAGGGACCGGTAGCGACCAGGGGATAATAAATAAGTGTTACCTAAGTAACCCATAAGTTTGTTTTTACGACTTCAATAATCGGATATAACGGGATATCTACAAGAGAAATTCAACTATAAATTCGGATCTTTATTTATAATGTAAATTTAACATATATTCATGAAACCGTGGTTTTTATTACATTTCTAGAATGGATAAGAAGTCATGAATTGTATAATATGTGAGATGCGGCATAAGTATTCAAGAGTTATTCAAATTGCTTTCGAGTTCAAGAATGTCTAAATCTAACTTACGGCTACAGTAATGGCGTGTCGTATAACGTACACGTAGTTGGATAAAATATTCATTACAAATTGGTTAATTATTTTTATTACATTACATTACGCCTGTGCGGGGAATTACATTATTTAATAATAAATCTTTGTAAGCGCAGTTGGTAGTGACCCTGATAGTGGGATCACAGGTTCGATCAGCAGAAATATTTTTTCATGAGTTTTGGATGTGTGTTATTAAGTGTTATATGTGTGTCTTCATGGCTCCAGCAACAGAGGTTACATTGATCAACATTAAACGGGTAGTTCCGGATCGCCATTTATTATAGGATATAACCATATTTAACAAGAACTAAGTCACAGGCAGATAACAGCTCGATAACCAATGAAGATCCGTCTAGATATACTAACTATATTAGCTAAGATATTTGCAACCAGAAAAATGTGTACTCGTGTAAACAATACGCACTAGAAGCTACGTGCATGATTCTGTAGCTAATAATTAAATAATAAAAAGTAAACGCTAATTATCAAAAGAAAAAAGGAATAGAGAACGACGTAAATAAATGCTATATAATCAGCCCCTTATTTTCCTACTGCTAGAACAAGTGCGTTCCTCTCAGAGAGAGGAGTTGGGCCATAAACCACCACGAGTGCGAGCGCCGCGTGGTGACACCAGTAGTGGCCAATCATAACCTAACGACTGTTGTCCTAAGACAAACAACCGGGACCGACGGCTTAACGTGCTCTCCGAAGCATGGAAGCGCACAGTTGAATAATGTCACTAGCATACACTCATCCAACTCCTGACTCAACAAGTGTTGTTTAACATTGTTGACCGGTTGAGATAGCCAAGTTGTCCTTCGCACCTCCTCCACGCTACTCTGCAAGCACACAAATGCTACGCATAAGACAAATTACAACCAAGGCGCCGGTCAAACAAGAAGGTAAAATGTATGCGGCGGATGGTAAAAAAAGTTGGAACTGATAAAATTTTCTAAAACAATACGCAAGAAGGAACAGCATATAATCTTGCTAAAAATAGTCTTGCTCTTAGGGAGAAAACTAAGGACCATATTCCACCACTTGAGCCCAGTGTAGATACCACAATATAGACGTCGGAGTGCCACACGTCTGCACCTCCGATGCGAGAACTGAAATGAGGGAATTATGTTTTGTTTTGTCACAGAACCATTGTAGTGGCTAGATGTTGTATTACCGGAAACTAATGCGACCCAACAATCTCCGTCCATCAGTCCAGCTTATCACGAATTTTACGATCATCCTATCTCACATACATATGAAACAATATGTAAATATGTCTAGTAATAAACCATCGTTTTGAGTCACACACATATATCCCGTACTGCTGTATCAGAGCGAGCGCTTGCCAAAATGAACTCGCTGGGAAAACGTATGGGATAGTCATGGCGCTTGTGCCAAAAAAACATCTGGCGAAATGCGATTGTCATGGAATATTTAGGGATATTGTAACTTTGAGTTTACAACTTTTACAGAAGCTGTGATTCAAGTAAATACGTGATAGGCCATTTATTGATTTAGGCGTTACTTTGCGGAAAACCAGTATCAGTAAGGACAATTTGAAAAATTTAATACCGACTTCCATTCTATTCAGTTATTGGAGTGTAACTCATAAACTATTGGACTGAGTTTGATGAAAATTAAATGGTACCACAAGAAAAGCACCAGCTTTTGAACAAATAAGAATTTTGAAAATCAGTTCACCCTAATTTTGAGAATCGGTTCGCCCTATCGAAAGTTATGAGATAACAAACATAAAAAAACAGTCGAATTAAGTACTTCCTTCTTTTTGGAAGTCGATAGAAAATTTAATACCGACTTCCATTCTATTTAGTTATTGGAGTGTCAACTCAAAAACTACATGACCGAATTTGATGAAATTTAAATGGTACCACAAGGGAAGCACCTGCTTTTAAACAAAAAAGACACACAGTCAAATTGAGTACGTACTCCTTTTTGGAAGGCGGTAGAAAACGTTATTAGAAGAAATATTTAGTGACGCTTCTGCTGAAAACAATGCTTATGGCCGAGTTGCGGTGTGCCTCCCTCCCGCGTCTGTCGGTCTAGCGCTCGACGAGTCAACATCTCCTGAGGATGCCTCGTGTAGAGGCGAAACACGTGTTGAATCGGTTTTGGTATATTGGGTGTTTTGTGTGTTGTTTATTCTGTATACTTTCTATTTGCAGTATATGCGGGAGGGAGGGAGGTGCACACCGCAACTCGGCCATAAGCATTGTTTTCAGCGGAAGCGTCCCTAAATATTTCTTTTCCTAATTGCCTATAGGATCACGTCCCGCGTTGCGTATTCCACGAACTACAATAATTGTTTGTATGAAAAGGACACTTGCGGGTGTCACGCGTGCGGGCAATCCCGTGTGCGTGGTGTAATCCACACGATGTTAGAAGAAGATGCCTGGAAGAAATTGCTTTTAGCAATAAGGTCGCCCATTATAGACACACTTTTTGTAATTATTACATTTAAGTTCTCATATTGATAGGTTTTTGTGAACAATAAAGTATTATCTATCTATATATGTTACGCCAAATGCAACGCCAAAGAAAAAAATTACATGTTGGATCTATTTATATATATATTTTATTTTTATCAAAAATCCAGCGGTGCTATGTCAAACAGTTGTCTCTTTTGAAAACCAATAACACTCCAATAAAGGTATTAGATACCCCTTAATAATGGCCTGAGTTTCTTACCGGTTCTTCATGTATTGATTACGGAACCCCGCATCACCATAAAAGGACATTAATAAGTGCGTTTTGATGTCATAAGTTTTGTTTTAAGTAGATTTGATTTGTCTAATTATCCGCATTATAAACAGAATGTCTACAGTGAGACCTCGCAAAATTAGTGCTCAGTTAACAATAACTGAGCACTAATTTTGCGAGGAGGAGAGACAGCTCAGTTATAATGGTTTATAATAACACTAATACAAATTAGTGTTATTATAAACCATTATAACTGAGCTGTCTGTTATTTTATTTATTTCTAGTAAATAATTATAAGTAGAGTAAGTAAGAGCTGCGCTCCGAGGTTTAACCCGCGTGAAATGATAAATGATGATGATGCTGATGCATCATAATATAAGTATAGCTTATGTTCATCAGGGATAATGTATATAGGATTCTAATAGTGTAAGAATTTTTCAAATCGGTTCATTAGTTTCGAAGCCTATCCAAATAAGAAAACAAACAAATCTTTCCTGTTTCTAATATTTAACCCGTCCCGGGTCTAGTGTTATTTGGTTTATTTCCGAACTACGCATAAAAGTTCATATAAAAATACTACTATTAAATAGTTTGACCAACTAAAAGCAAGTTTATACCGGCGGAGTGTATTGGATCTGATGAAATTAGTTGCAAACTCGAGGTCTAAAAATGTGTATACATTTGTGTATGCGCGACATGGCTTAGCACTTTTTTAAACGTACACATGGTGTACGCGTGTCACGCGACGGGTGTAAGGGGACGGGACGTAAGTACGAGTATAAATTACATAATAAACGTCAAAAATAAAAGTCTACTACAAAAAAAATGCTGATTGATAACATAATATGAAAGACAGTTGCCACATTATGATGCTGTAACTATTTATATGAAATTAATAAACAAAAGTTTAAATAAACGTTACTTTCATGAAATCAAGAATGAGTTGATGTTTTTATTGTTATTAAAAACGATACAAGCACGAGGCTCACCTGATGTTAAGTGATAACCTCTGCCTAGAACAGATGCATTTGCTCACAAGTGACGAACTGCACTGCGCCTGTAACCCTGAGACATTAAGTTAAGTCTCATGTGCCTGTGATTTCGCCGGCAACCATACCTTCAAACCAAAACACAGTATTGCGAACATTACTGCTTCGCGGTAGAAATAGGGTATGGAGGCAGTACTGCCCCGGACAAACTCATTCACAAAGAGTTCTTCGAAGGTTAACATCCCCAAGATGGAATGTTGCAAACACGATTGCTACAGTAATATTTACTGAAAATATATTTATTTGTAACAACAACATTTCTAAATATAAAACAAAGTAATAGACAAAAGTAATCAAGAACAATAACAATGTCAAATGTTACAAATCGGTCCCAACTCAGCATTGCTAGTTCTAAGCCAGCGCTGGTCTTCCGTTGGGGCCGGTTTGTGACGTCACGGAGGTATATTATAGTTATAACAGTTTCCCTAAGAATTTAAGTACTAGGTATTTGATGACCATAAAACCAACAATATATATATATATATGTTTCCAGAACGAAACAAATTAAAAAAAAAGTACGAATAATTTAAGTAAGTATACTGGTAACATGATTCCATTATGTCTGGATATGTATTACAGTTAATGACGACAGAACAATGCACTCTTGAATACGATCAGGTAATATAACAATTAAGATTTAATAAAAGAATAATGCACAAAACATTTGGTTAATTTATTAGCTTCTTTTGGTTGACGTGATAAAAATATCCCTATTTTATCTCCGTCTGCCAAGAGGGAACAATTATTACAGCCACCACTATCAGATCTCATGGAAATGAATCAATAACCATTTATTTCGCAGCCGGATACATACCCACTTAGCTAAGTGTCAAATTTGGACCAAGAACATTAAATGATAAGGTAGTGATATCATTGGCGCCTGCATCGATAAAGAACCCTGACGGAAACATCCGAAGGTTGCCGAAACCATCCTTGGTTAAAACCATTGGCGCCGAAGCTATCAGATTCACTGATAAACAATTCAACACAATATTTGTTTATCAGTGAATTAAGTACGAAATCTTATCGAATAAGTTACTTATCTTTTAACTTCGGAGCCTTTTAGATATTATTGAAAGCTTTATTTCTCGATGTGATATTATCACTTGGAGATTATCTTATTAGGAATTGGAGTCTTATGTGAGTTTAGGTATTTAATAAACGATCCTTGAACCTACCCTAACTAGGTACACTAATATGATATTTAAAGGAAATATTAGCGAGATTACGCTGAAAAAATTAGCATTAAATGAGCACTGTAGGTACTCCAAATTCATCCAACTCCAATATGTGAGTTTAGGTATTTGATAAACGATCCTTGAACCTACCCTAACTAGGTACACTAATATGATATTAAAAGGAAATATTAGCGAGATTACGCTGAAAAAATTAGCATTAAATGAGCACTGTAGGTACTCCAAATTCATCCAACTCCAATATGTGAGTTTAGGTATTTGATAAACGATCCTTGAACCTACCCTAACTAGGTACACTAATATGATATTAAAAGGAAATATTAGCGAGATAACGCTGAAAAAATTAGCATTAAATGAGCACTGTAGGTACTCCAAATTCATCCAACTCCAATATGTGAGTTTAGGTATTTGATAAACGATCCTTGAACCTACCCTAACTAGGTACACTAATATGATATTAAAAGGAAATATTAGCGAGATTACGCTGAAAAAATTAGCATTAAATGAGCACTGTAGGTACTCCAAATTCATCCAACTCCAATATGTGAGTTTAGGTATTTGATAAACGATCCTTGAACCTACCCTAACTAGGTACACTAATATGATATTAAAAGGAAATATTAGCGAGATAACGCTGAAAAAATTAGCATTAAATGAGCACTGTAGGTACTCCAAATTCATCCAACTCCAATATGTGAGTTTAGGTATTTGATAAACGATCCTTGAACCTACCCTAACTAGGTACACTAATATGATATTAAAAGGAAATATTAGCGAGATAACGCTGAAAAAATTAGCATTAAATGAGCACTGTAGGTACTCCAAATTCATCCAAATCCGTTGAGTCGTTACAGGCACATACAACTCACTTGTGATGAAACGTACTTGTTATAGGCAGAGGTTACCACTTAACACCAGGTGGGCCTTGAGCTTGTACCGTCTCTAATATAATAAAAAAAATTAGATAATAATACCAAAATTCAATCTAAATCTGTTTTCTTCACTTTTCGCATGATGCTAGCACAAATAAACAAATTTTAATTAAATGTTTTTTTCCTTTATATATCGGTAATTAACTTATTAGACCGGGTTATTTATCATAGTTATATAGTATATTTGAGCGCTCAGTGTTTAGTTTATTCCGTTTCTCAAGTTAATGCTTGCATTGGTTATTACTGTTATTGGAAGACCATAAGAAGCATTTGGGTTAAATCAGTTTGTGAACCCTGATCCCGTCTGCATCGGTCTAAAATCCTGATTCGGAATGACTTAGTGTAAATTTTCTATGAACAATATACACTTAAAAATTCTTAAGTAAGTAAATAAGTAGAACCTTGGAAGTTACTAAGTAATTAATTGCTTAAGGATTTTGAATTTTAGTGCGAACGGATATAAATACTTTTCCCAATACATATGACTACCAAAACAAATACAAAATCGTGCAACATAAAGAAACATTGTAAAGTGGTCAAACTGTTTTTAGTTCCGGTAAACCAGGATATTTTATCTCAAACAAGTACAATTTGAAAAATATAATACCGACTTCCATTATATTCGTTTGGATCGATATATATTTTTACAGATTCGATCCATTAGTTATTGGAGTGTGACTCAAAAAGTACTGAACCGAATTAAAATGCAAAGTTGATAAAATTTAAATGGGCCACACGGGAAGCACCAGCTTTCAAACTAAAAAAGGATTTTGAGAATCAGTTCACCCTATCGAAAGTTATGATGTCAACAGTCGAATTGAGTACCTCCTCCTTTTTGGAAGTTGGTAGAAAAGAATACTATTACCATTATAAATAATTAACAGGGTATACACAGGAACAAGTTAAAGTTGACAGACATTTTGCTTATTATTCTAAGACTTCGCGCGCGGCTTACGAATAAAATGAGGAAAACTAATTACGAGTATTCTACGCGTATTTAACAAAAAATACAGTTTATATACGAATTTTCAAACTCTATTAAAACACGCAGTGTGTGTATATTTTTGAGGAGTAAGTAATACAGACACGACCCGATAGAGTTGTATTGCTAATATAGATAGATGTAATCGCTTCTGACAATAACTATTTGTATTTTATGATTTCATTTATCTTTTCCCGTTTTGTATGCTGGAATTATCCATATTTAAGTATCTTAATTTCCTGTGATAATGTATAAATAGACTATACACACATACGTGTGAATATAATTTAATAGTATACCCACACAACACTCGAAATTAATTTAAGATAAACAATTATGTCAGATGGTAAATAAATATGTTGAAGCGCTCGCAGCGGAGCTTGACTTGGCGATCTTAACCGGTTAACAAGTTAAGTAACGCTTGCTGCGGTTAGCAGTTGGATGGGTGTGCTAGTGGCATTGATCAACTGAGCGCTTCCGTGCTTCGGAGGGCACGTTCAACCGTCGGTCCCGGTTGCTTGTCTTATCACAATAGAGATTAGGCTATGTCGAAGGCTAGGTAATAAATGTAAAGCTAATTAAAAATATCAAAAAAAATCCAGTGATCTATCACACTGACATAAATAATCCCATTTATCATCATCATTCATTTCGATATTCCTGCCCGCTGTCATCTCACAGTATTCCAGACACTTCCATTCCATGTTCTTTTTTTTTTTGTAAATACTTAAATCTATTGCTAGTGAACAATATTTCCTAATTTTATACTTATGTGTACGCTATTGGCCAGAAGTACTGGCCTCAGGCACGCCTTTGCCGTATCCCTTTTAACATAGCATTCACGATCTCTTCATTTCGGTCTTTTATCGCCATTTTGAGATTATACTCTATTATTCGATATTCGGATGCTTCAATCACCCGCCTGACGAAATCGCCATTCCAGACACTTTGACTGTATCGTCTTCTATTCATCCGTAAACAAGTCGCAATCCAGGTGCCCAAGACAGGAGACCGATCAATGCAGACTAACAATGTGAGATAGGAGTACCAGTGCACAACCGTGTAGGCTGGCGGGACCGCGAAGACCTGAAGGTGTGCCCACTGCGGCGACAGTGACTGTTTTTGTCAAATATTCATAAGTTTTTGAATAACTAAGTAATAAAATGGACTTATATAAGTCTATAAATAATTACCTTGCAACCAATATTACAATGAATTCAATTCGCATGCATGGTGAATGGCCACCGAGGTTCGGGTCCGAGCATCGAATTTTAGTTGTCAATGGCGTCTGACACGGAGAGTCAGAAGACGCGGGTTCGAATCCCGTCCGAGGATGTGAATTTTTCTCTCTATAAATTTCAATATTGTAGTTAGTTATTAATAAGTAAAACATTACATAAAGTAACTATCACCTTGTTCTGTTCAAGATTATAATTATAAGATAAATCTGTGGTCAACGTTTTTGGTACACTAATCAGCATTTTTATAAAACTATTCCTTTGTACTATTTCTTATTGTGTACTGTTTGTTGACCCTAAAATAAAATAGATACAAACTTCACTTTTTGATATCTAAATCATCATCATCATCATCATCTCAGCCGTAGGACGTCCACTGCTGCACATAAGCCTCTCATTCAGAAATGATACTCAATAAATGTCCAAAAGAACTGGTTGAAAGCTGCCTGCATCCAACGTCGTCCTGCGATATATATTAATGATTGCATTAAATCGAAACAGTTTATTCGTGTAAGGCCGTCGAATTCCTCAAATTACTTAAATTACAGTGCCATCACATCATACTTTACTCGTATTTATCCAAGACCTCTACCAAAACCTTGCCTTCTATATCTTCGCCATCATAACAGAGAGCCAGCATTAATCTGTCGGGGCCGTATCAGCCATCTTATCAATACGGCTATCAGCACAACGGCGTCATTATCAGTGGCGTACGTGCTTCTGAGCTTTTTCGGCCTTTAACTTTCTTAGAAGCACGGCTATTTTTAGTTTGTGTATACTTGCATTTAGTAGTAGGTTTCTTCTGTTTTGAAACCTTGTTAAGAAAAGGAGAGAACGTAGAGCATTCGTGTTATGATAAAAAATGCTATCATGAGAGATGGACATGTTGTATGCTTATAGTGCTGCAAGAGCAAACTTTCAGGTTTTTAAGGGGGAGAAGCATTGGCCGTGACAGGAACAAGCGTGCGTCTGTGAACACGATAACTTTTTCGCAGTATTACTTTGTTTATAAATAAAAGAAGCCACAATGGTAAAAAATAGATAGTTCTAAAAATTACCTATTTTCTGATTACAAAAAATATAGTAGGTGTCACTCAAAATACTGAGAAATGCGGTACGAAGGTTTCTATCTGTCGTTTTATTTCCGATTTTTTTCTTTAAGATGCCAGATAGATATTGTGCATTATTATTATGTCTGTTTTAAAATCATAACTATGCACTGTATTTTTTTAAAGTTTGTATCGACGACGAAAACCATAGCAGATCTTTGGCTTTGGGCCGCGTCTTATTGGTAATTAAAACACCTGCCGATGAGAGCTGTAGTACCACCGTGAACTTTAAGCTGAAGTTTTGCGTGGCACTGCACGTGCGCTTCACCTTCAGTTTGTGTCTTTTCTTGGTACAGTCGCTTTCAAACCTTCATACAGTAATAGCATGCGCTCTATTGCTTCGCGGCAGAATATCTGAAACTGTGGTGGTACCAAACAAGATAATTTCTTGCGCAAGAGACTCCCCTAATATACGAGTAAGTCAGGTCTTATCACCTTTTACGATCTGGATGCTGGGTTAGAAGAAATAATTTAATTCCACCCATTCATGGAGTAATCCCCAAGCCAAGAGCACTAGACATACAAAAAATTATTCCTTCAATTTGATTGGTTTGGCATTGCTATGGGTTTCTACATAAATGTCGAAAGAGTCGACTATGGAATATAATGTCATAGGCTTGCCCTCTATTACATGAGATGGGTTTTCTTGTTTCTGTGATGACGAACAATTTGAATCGCACTTAGTGTTTTTTTTATTTGGTGAAAATTCCAATCCTACGAGTAGCTTTGCCAAACTTTAGACGCTCTTTTGGCCAATAAGATAAATCATACTCACTCAGTGTTTAATTTCTTTGAATGCTAACAAGTACAATTAGAAAAAATAATATCGACTTCCATTCTATACAGTTATTGGAGTGTAACTCAAAAACTACTGGGCCAAATTTGATGAAATTTAAATGGGACCACACGGAAAAGAATTTTGAGAATCCTACTCCTTTTTGAAAGTCGGTAGAAAAGTATAATTTGGACGTAGAATATGAATCATAATTTAGAATTTCGACTTAAAATTAAAAGGCAAGTCCGCAAATTTCTCGCAGTGAGAATCAAAGCTTATGTGTAAGAGCTTATCCTAATACACTACAGCTTATACCAGTTAAGTTATTAAGAATTCAAAACCATCTAAAACCAACAAATTACAAATCACACACTGATACTACCGTTTCCTTTCAAGAGCATAAAAAAATACCAAACATACAGCCATCCATTAGAGCCACATAAAAAGACACAATCACATAAAAGATGAAATATCTTGAATCGGGGACACAACAACAGCCATACTTTTAATAACGTGGCAGTCTCAACACAAATCCAGATCACAATCGAGTTAAATCCGAGAGAACAATATTATCGATTCACATAAAAAAGGACACACACACGAGTAGTGACTGCCCAACAATGACACAACAAATGAGTGTCAGGGAGATAAAAAAAGGAACGACTACTGTCGCGCGCGCAGCCTTCGTCTACAAACATGATTTGTAAGACTTAACTCGCGCTGGCATGCTCAAGTTACGTCCTTATACTATTGAGAGTCAAATTATATTGTACGATATCAATGTACATCTTCAACATTGATACTGTAGCTTGTAACATATAAAGAATTGTTTTAAACAAGTAATGGATGAATGAAATTGGGAGCTTTGTGGTGTAACAAATAGTTCTTTGTTAACGTGGGTGTATCGAATCGAATCTTGACACGTCTGTGTGGTCATCAGTTATGAATTCAATTGGAATTTTGTAGGGATCTAGTGCTGGACAGAGTACTTTATATGCAAAATGTATTAAGTCTAAGAAAAGTTTCGATTTTAGTGTTAAATTACGATAAATACGGGCTTTTGCGGAAGTGACTTTTCAGCTAATAAGTTCTACTTCTCCGTCTTTAAAGAGTTGCATCCCGATGCCGTGCTTCCGTGCTTCGGAGGGCACGTTAAACCATTGGTCTCGTATGTTTGTCTTAGGGCAACAGTCGTTAGTTCTTCGGGCGGCCTGAAAACTTCGATATAGGTTGGCCTCTAGCCTATCCACCAAGCCGCATGGGGACCGCGTGGTGGATTATGGCCCAACTCCTATCTCTGAGAGGAAAGCTCGAGTTCCAGCAATGGGAACAAATTGGGCTGATTATGATGATCCCGATGCCGAGGGGGAATTATTCAGCTTCACCTGGCGTTAAATTTTCAACTGCTGCTGAGGGCAAGTTAATATACTAACGACAAAGCTTATGTCTCAGAGTATCCAAAAATGGGCGGACTTGAAAATTTCTATTCCTACTGGGCCCAAAGTAATGCTTGGAACACCAGCAATGGGATGCTCAGATAGTTTACATTTTTAAGCGACCTAGTAGACTACTTTTAAACAAACTCTCGTATTCTATAATACATTCGCCACCAATACGTGACGAGTGACGATAAGTACTGTGCCGAGAACATACCTATTCACTCTTTACTTGAAGACTCCCATATGCCACCTCTTGGGAAGACAGACTCAGGCGAAGAGTTCCATTTCGTGGCGGCACGCATGCTGGAAAGTACACGTAGAAGCAAAACGATTCCTGTGTGTATTAGAAATATCTTCCGTGTATCGATATAATTGTCAGCAAGTCTTAATGATGATGTAATGGGGATGGCGGAATCAAGTTATGCAATACTGTGGCACACTCTCCTAAATCAGTATCCCATTATAAGTTAACAGACTTACGACCTTTTGATAATGCTCTAAACAATCCTTGTGTCTAACAGCTCATCGTCGTCAGTGACGAATGTTTCTGCGATAGTAAGGCAGGCTTTATTCTACGCCTAGATATTTTCTCTCCCTGATCAAATCTGATTCCCAAAACATCGTAACCCGAGCAGAGAGTATAACAAATGTTTTAAGCTCTTCAAAGCACGAGTACTAGCCATTGTTATGAGATGGCTATCTGTACACAAAAGGCCATCGCCGCAGATTAATAAACAGTTTGTTGGCAGAGGCAGGTGACAAATGGGGGCCGTGGCCCACCCAGAGAGTGGGATGGAGGAACATCGAAGTCTGGAGATAAGCAGGGGTAAAATTGGCGATATAAGGAAAATTAAATAGGCAGTGTTTGTGTATTAATATTAGTGTAAGGGTTCGATTTACTATATATAAAATGACTTTTACTAAAGATATAAGTAGGATAGAGGTATGATTAGAATCATTTTAATGGTTTTATATTTAATTCAGTAACATAAAGATTAATTTAAAGTTAATTTAAAATCACTGACATATGTGTATTATACAAGATCGTCAATGGACTGTTTAGTGATGAATTACTAATGAATGTCTACTTTAACATTCGTAAGATTATGACTCGTAAATCATCTCTTTTTAGTATTCCGTTGTCGAACAACAATGTAGGACATAACAACCCACTTTATCGTATGTGTGTCGTGATCTTATGATGAGGTCTGCATCGATGTATGCAGCTAACTCGACATTTTTCATCAAACCTTCTTTAACTTTAAAAAGTCACTTCATAATTGTGACTACTAAATTTTTTTGATTCTTGACGTTGTATACCTTTTACTATGTTTAATTACCTGCAAAGATGTGTACAATATTGAGTTTAACAAATTTAACATGTTAGTTTAAAATCCAAGTTTATATAAGTTTCTTTAGTTTGTTAAATATTTTTGTACCAAATTTATAAAAATAAAAATAAAATAAATTTGTATGTTTGTAAGATTCTACATACCACTATATCTGGTTTACAGCTGCGTAAGGCGGCGGTTGAGTTGAGAAGATGCAAAGGATGGATTAAGATAAATAAATTAATTAATTGCAATCGGATGAGTTAGGAAAGCTACAAAAGTCGTGGGACGACACCGAGAGAGAGAGTCATAGGATGAATACGGAACCACCTGTATTTAAAAAAACGTTAGGCGTTTGGAAACATGTTAAGAGTTCACTGATTATCCTTACATAGTACAAAATAAATTCGCTTTCCGCATCTTTCTGTATTTCCGCTAGCCTAGCCTAGCCTACATTACGAATTCTGACGAGGTTTCCTCCATCAGCTAGATATTTTCAATGGAAGGTTTTTTTGTACAATACAATACAAATTTATTTATTAGCTAGAATACAAATTTGTATAAGGTATAAAAAAACCTAATTAAATACGTTTTTTATGTAAGAAGAAAAATAAAATAAACAACACAGTTCACATTATTCACTTATTTTTTTCTAAATTACACCCCTGGGCAGGTCATTAGCGATTATTAAATTGAGTTGTGTAATCTTCAGATAACCAAGAGACTGCTGAAGATGGCAGACAGGTTACAAGTTAAAAAGTTACACACATAGCGAGACATGAGCATGTAGTAAATTTTATTTTTTTATAATTATGGATGCATCAATCTACCAAACTACTCACTTTTTGAAACCTACACTTTTACCATAAAGAAATAATTATTATTTTAGAACCGGCTAGATCTCTCTTTATATTTGCCGGGAAATTTTGTCAGACTAATTTCGGAGTTCCAGTGAAGAACCGCTGTGCACGAGAGTAACTCCTAGACTATGTATGACTATATATCTTTAAACTGAGTTCAAAACTGGTCGGAGAAATTTTTCCGGTAAATATAACTCGAGCTCTGTCCATAATTATTCATTAAGAACCTAAAAAATAATTATGGGCAAAACTCACGATAGTTTTCTAACTTAAATAAGGAATGTACTAGATATTTATAGATTGTGTATCCCACACCATCCCGCCATGGTAAATGTATCGTGGGCCACGGCATCTCGTCCTAGTAACACTATCTGCACGACGGTGTTGCCATTTTTCTTCACCAACAAAGGATGTAATCGGCTGTGTGCGTTGCTAGTAATGTATGGTACAAGTCACAAGAGGAAATCAATGCACTTTTTCTAGGACGGCGTTAGGAAACTATAAATAAGCCTCACAAATTGTGATTCTGCACAAATTTAGGCAACCCTGAAACCGTCTCTAGAAGAAGCTTAAGATATAGGTATAGCAATAAAGTCTATGGAAAAAGTAAGCATCATAGGAATTGCGGTCACGCGAATGCTAAATTACTGTTTTAATGCTTGTAAATAAAAAAAATGGTTGTCTGTAAAGTCGGTCGGACGATAGTTTTGTATGATAACGACAAGCCGAATGCTTAGGCGTAAAGTGATAACGTAACGTGACAATGAGTCATGCTTTTTCGTGCGTGCAGCCGGCGTTCATCGGCTTGTAAGACGTTATCACGGCAAAAAGCCGATAAAAATTTCTCCTAATTCACTGTTTTATAGTTTATTGAGTCGAAGTTCACACTAGTTGTGTAACGGACAGATGATGGTTTGTGTGCCATATAAAATCTGAATGTAAGTTTACTGTAACGCCATAACGGTTGCCTTTTTGCCCATCGTTTTTATTATTTCTTTTAGCACAATAATTCCCACAATGCTCTACAACCCCATAACTTGAATGCTGTCACAGGTTCGAGACTGGATACCTGGCATTGCAGTGCATATCAAGATGGACACTTGCAGAAAAGTTGTGCCTCTAAATATTGTACCTACTTGATTAGCACCATCTGAAGACCGTATGGGTTTACTGAAGATCCTATGGACGTGGTTCAATTGGATAATTTTTGGTTAGCTATAACTTTTTTAATGCAATTAAGTGACACGTGCAAGTCGTACGCATGATGGTAAGTACTACGCCTGCCCATGTCAGTTGCAGCGCCACCCAGAGCTTAGATCTATAGTTTTGCGTAGCACTGTACTGTACTCGTCGCCCCGAGATATTGATTTTTGAGTATCTTTCGTCCAGTAATTCCACTTGCTACAGTGCCCTTCACACTCTAACACAGTAACGCTTGCGCACTATTGCTTCGCGGTAGAATATCTGGTACTGCGGTGGTACCAACCAAAACAGCCTCTTGCACAAGAGGCCTAGCACCGAGTAAGTCGGGTTTTCTCACCTCTTACGGTTCGCATCAGACGGTGGAGGGACTTTAACTTCGTCCCCTCCTGGTATTAAAATTCATAGGAAGCCACCACAACAGAGCCGTGGTTTTGTGGTAAACAACACGTTTATGATAAACTAGCTGCTTTCTGCGGTTTCACCCGCGCGGTGATGGATGATGATGATGATGAATCTTATATAGCATATGTTACTCAGGGTGAATTCAGCTTTCCAATGGTGAAAGAATTTATGAAATCGGTCCAGTACTTTTTGACCCAATTCGTCACAAACATACTTACATACAAATTTTTCCTCTTTATAATATTAGTATAGATATAGAAGTATAGATTGATTACACGTAGAGAGGCTTTTTTAAATAAAATCTGGTAAATTAATAATGTCAAATAAAAACGCTAACTTCTCATAGGTTGTACCACATCGCCGTACAACGTGACACCCGTCACCTTTACCCCTCTATCGCCAATGATTCACTGCGCGATTCACTCCGATTCCATCGCGGTCAATCTAACAATAAAAGCGAAATGCCATATTGATTCATCGTCATGTTTACTGTTAGTCAGTAAATGTCAAATATTCAATGCAATTTTAAGACCTTTTTGCTTAGCATATATTAAGTTTTCACACCATTTATTTATATGTTATGTAATTTTATTAAAACCAATAATATACGTTTGTGAAAGCGAAACCAGTTTTTAATACTTTTGATATTCATATTACTTTCATTTGATTCCGTACCGTACAATGGTCACTCCTTCAGGGTTGGGGGAGTACAAGGGCAAAATATCCGCCAAAACATGACACTGGCAGAGTAAAGTCTTTCCACGTTAAAAAGGCACATAAGAAGAAGAAGAAGAAGAAAAACTTTTACTGCCATATTAGATGAAGAATCTTCGTGTCATTGTGCTATTCGCGGATAACATATCTCTGATTTTTAAAGCATATCGAAAACATAGAACACTTCTACAAGTCTATACACTATATACTAATCTATACTATAATAATTATAAAGAGGAAAGTTTTGTATGTATGTTTGTAACGAATTAGCTCAAAATGGTACTGGACCGATTTCAAAAATTCTTTCACTATTGGAAAGCTACATTCACCCTGAGTAACATAAGCTATATAAAATTCATCATCATCATCATCATCCATCACCACGTGGGTGAAACTGTGGATAGCAGCTAGTAAGTAATAATTTTGTTACAAAATAAAAAAGATATTAGTGTTACTTATAAACAATGATTAAATTTAAATTAAGTCACTTAGTACTGCGCTACAAAACTGTTCTGCCACTTAGCTATGCAGTATATATATATATATATAAGGCTGTATAATATATGTTTGGATTCCTCTTTGCCTACTATACCACCATTAGAACCAAATATTACTTCATCTTCAGCTTTTGTGATAGTGCCACGCTGCAACCCCACAGCCGAATGGGCCGGCACGACCGGGGAAGTACCACACTCCCACATATCACCGACGTGAAGTAACATACCTTGCTATTGCGTTTCGTCGTTTAATGGGAGGTTCCGGAGGCTCGATTCCCCCCTTCTATCTCTTCCTTCCTATCATGCTTCCTCAAAGGTCGGCAACGCATCCTCGAGACCTCTGGTATTGCGGATGTCCGTGGGTGACCTTACCATCAGGTGATCCGCTTGTTCTTTTGCCAAACTATCCAAAAAAAATCTAGAAATATAATTGATTAATATATATTAAAATACTACTGTTGTGTTTCAATATAAATAAAGCTACACCGCAAACAACCAGCCAAGTAGAAATACACTTTTTACATTCTTTAAAAAATGCAATTTGTTAGATTTAGCGCAATCTATATTATATAATTACATATGTGGCGAATGTCGACTTGCCATTACTATATAATAGGTGTTTTTTAAATTAAATCACTTTTATAATTTATTTTAATATTCCTATTTTGTTAGCTTTGTTATGTCGTTGGTATATCATTGTTACATACAGTTCTCTAAGAAAGAATTATTTGTCTCTCGTAAAATCTTTCAAAGATTTCAAGAAAATATAGTGCGCATGATCCTTTAGGCTAGCATTATTAATTAAATTCCTAATTTCGGTAACGTGTCGTCCACGTGAAACAGCACAAACTATCATGTATCTAGGGCAACTGTGACATGTAAATGACTTTGAAATGTAGTAGAAGTAAGAATAAATATAAGTAAAATATTAGTAACTAGCTGCTCTCCGCGGTTTCACCCGGGCGGTGATGGATTATGATGATGAATCTTATATAGCCTATGTTACTCAGGGTGAATGTAGCATTCCAATGGTGAAAGAAATTTTGAAATCGGTCCAGTACTTTTTAGCCAACTCGTTACAAACGTACATACAAATCTTTCCTCTTTATAATAGTAGATATATAGTATAGTAATAATTATAACAAGTGTACAGTTTAGACACAGATATATACGTACTTAGAATAAGTGACCTAGCATAAGAACCCATGTACCTATACCAAAACCCCTGATTACGTCAGGGACCTAGTTTGCGGCCCGGCCAGAAAGCGCCGGTAAAAAAAGAGCAACAGTGACAAAGACAACTCATAGCCGAAGCGTGAGGCGTTGACGCTTACGATACGAACACATTTTCGCAAATTGTTTGTGCTACGGCCTCTCATGCTGTGACCGGCCTCGCGAGCATACAAACAGACAAATGTGATTTGTAGTTAACGTTACTGTCACGTGGCGAGAGGACAAGACGAGCGCCGATAGTAAACCTCACACTGTCCACGGCAGTGCAACGCCATCTAGAGCTTAGAACTGAAATTTTACGCAGCACTGTCTAGTAATTTTTTGCCCTAGACACTGGTTCTTGAGTCTCATTGCCTCAGTATGTAATTACACTTACTAAAGTGCCGAGTACACCTACCGAGGTTGTTGACGAGTACATCTACCTGGGACAGACAGTCAAACTAGGCAGGTCCAACTTCGAGAAAGAGGTCAATCGTCGAATCCAACTCGGCTGGGCAGCGTTCCGGAAACTTCGCGAAGTCTTCTCGTCAAAAATACCTCAGTGCCTCAAGACAAGAGTCTTCGACCAATGTGTGTTACCAGTGATGACTTATGGCACTGAAACGTGGTCTCTTACGATGGGCCTCATAGAAAAGCTCAAAGTCGCACAACGAGCTATGGAGAGGGCTATGCTCGGGGTTTCTCTACGTGATCGAATCAGAAATGAGGAGATCCGTAGAAGAACGAAAGTCACCGACATAGCCCAGAAGATTAGCCAGTTGAAGTGGCAGTGGGCAGGGCACATAGCACGCAGAACAGATGGCCGATGGGGCCGAAAGGTTCTGGAGTGGAGACCACGGACCGGCAAGCGCAGCGTAGGTCGTCCACCGACACGGTGGACAGACGACCTGAGGAAGGTCGCAGGACGACGTTGGATGCAGGCCGCTTCCAACCGGTCCTTTTGAAAAATCATGGGGGAGGCCTATGTTCAGCAGTGGACGTCCTACGGCTGAGATGATGATGATGATGATGAAAGTGCCTATTACACCCCAACACAACAATGCATGCGCACTATTGCTTCATAGCACAATCTGGCACTGCGGTGTTACACAAGACGTCTTCAAATTAGAATAAATCAAAGAAATTTATCCGAGCCTTCCATTTGTTTTCGCTCACATTAAGTAAGCCAAAATAAATGACTAACTAGGTATTAATACTACATAGTTAGTCATTTATTTTGTTTATGGCAATAATAAGCTTACTTTTATTTTTATTTATTTATTTGTTTTCCCATGAATAGTTACATTAGTTCTTGTCTTATACATATTCTTAACTAATTTGCTTAATGCACTGTTTGTTGTGGGAAACACCAAATGCAATATTATAAATTATACAAAATAAGTTCTTTTTGTCCACATCCTAACTTAATCATTCCAGGTATTAACTATTTGGGAAATTGCTTGTTCGTCTTATAACTGGTTAACATATAATATATATCTAGTATCTCTATCTATATATCTAGTATAATACATATCTAGTAGTAGTAGTAGTATATATATATATATATATAAATATCTATAACAAATATATATCTAGTAGTAGTAGTAGTATATATATATATATATATATAAATATCTATAACAAATATATATCTAGTACACACCTTAATCTTTCAATATTTAATTAGTCTTTTAAATATTTTAAAAAGATCTTTATCATGATCACACCAGCACGATTTCTCGTTAACTTTATTTGTGAGAGCTTTTTCAACTTTTATGTATCATCAGTATCAATTGAAAATGTAAATAAGGCAATATCTTAAATTAAAATTTATGGCAAATTATAAAAACATATTTTTGTAATAAATTTTGTATGCTCAGAGCTGAACTCATAATTAATTGTAATTTATTTCGTGTGGGAATAGTAATCATATATATATCATGATATATGTGGTCTACAATAATTATAAATCTCAAAGCTTAGAGTTCAGTAGCAAAAAATATCATACGTGAAAAAATAAAATTATTATAACTCCATTAAAATTTTCTATTCATGCTTTTACTTGGTGAACTTTGCCAGTTTTTTAAGCACTCTACACAGTGCGATTCTTTAATGATTCATCGATGCGCTCGTCGACGAGCTCACCGATTGTACATAAGGTTGCTTTTCCAACGTTTCTTGTCATCTCGTCATTTGTTTCACGTATGTTGTCAAAGATGCAACGATGTTTGCTCTTATGGGGGATCCCAATAATCTATCTATCCACAGTTTCCTTACTACCGATAGAAATTTGACATAACGTCCATACAAATAGTGTCAAATATCTAACTCTAGTAAGGTAAACCAGCGATAGATAGATTATTGGGACGGGCCGTTAAAGAATCACACGGCTGATATCTGTGTAATTGACAATATATGACACTGAGACAGAATTTTGACTTTTAAGCTGGTGAGATGTAAGGACTCAGTTTGCTCGGCAGGAGAGTTACTGTTCTGTACGTCAACACTATTATATTCTGTGGTGTCGATTGAGTTGCATTGACAGTACAAATAGATCAAGCGTTTTCTTAATACGTGAATCGCTTTTGGCAAAACCTTTTCTTGATACATGCTTTATTGCAATAAAGTTATATGATTATTAACGGGATATCTTCTGTCTTCCCGTGAACATGGTGCATGTAACTGCGCCGAAATATCGGGAGCTCATTCCACAACCTTACCACGGTAAATATCCCTTTAATAATCATATAACTTTAGAGAACAACCGTGATAGTTTAAAACAGTGCTTTATTGCAATATCTTTACCGCAAGTCGTCATCAGTTATGTGCTATCAGAATTAGCGTGAGAGATATGTAATGTATATTCCCCGATACAATTTTCGATGATTCCGCGAGCCTTTGCATTCTTTAAGGTTGCTACAGATTGATGGCACGATAGGCGCAATATTTCAGGGAATCAGCTCGGACTGAGTAAAACTCGATCGGTTCCAATTTCGCAAAAACTACACAACACGATCCGTTGGTCTGATCGCCTGATAGGGTTCAAGTAACGTTGGCAAAACAGGTTCTTTTGAACATTGTTATAATTTTATAAATAAATTAGGATTTGCATTTAATTACTTTATGTCTAGACAGTGGCGAACAACTAAGTAGAAAAGCTCATTTTGTTTCGTATTATTAGCTTTAAATTATGCTTTTATCATGCATCAGGCCGTATCTATCCTTATTAATTTTATTACTTAGGTTACTTCTTCGGCTATTTAAATAAACATTGATGGAGTTTGTCAACGTATACGATATCTTTTTATGTTTATGTTTCAATATGCTTAATCATGAATAAAATCCATCAAATGTTTGTAGTTTAACCCGCTAACGGACTCGCGATTCGCCATATTTGACCAATAATACAATAGATTTTGCAGAAATCAACCTACTTTTCCAGGAACTGCAACGTGTGTGGTTAATGAAAGTTCAATATTTACACGGAAACTCCATAATTTTCTTAAACTGGCACTATACACACCTTTTTGATGATGTCTATATATTTATATAGACATCATATAATATACAAGACCCCCTGAACCTGAACCCCTATTTCTCCTGGTCACCTGGTCCTGGTTTTTGTTGTGTTAATTATTGTCAAGAGAATGTTTTTATGAAAGAAAAACCAAGCAAAGATGGGAGGTTATGGCGACGCCTACTACGCGAATGAAGTCGCGGGCAGTTGCTAGTAACCAATAAAGTGTGTTTTTTTTTTATAATTTGGTACAGTAGTTTTCTGCTAACGCTGCGCACACACTGCCGCGGCCGCGTATCTCGCCATCTAATATTATTCTGGGAACGGCCTTAATAAGTCACTACAGAATGTTATCTATTCCATTTTATCGTGGCGCGATACTCATCTCAATCCAATTAGCCTTACAATGCAATATGGGCCGAGTTGTTATGACGGGAGCTTTAGGATTTTATATACTATCGTGCCAAGAGGATACATTTTACTATCTAGAATAGGACGGAATAACTGTGATCTCTGGTGATAGGTACACATTATAGACAAACTCTTCAACTTCTCAATCTGAAGTAGCTGTATCATTAAACGCATACCTATTGCTGGTTAAGCCGTCTGGAAAACTATCAAGATTTTGAACAGTTTTATCAAGCGTAGAACATGATGGTAGGGCATTTCTGGTATCTGTGTTTAACTGGCTAGCTACTCTGAAGTTCAAATAAAAATTAATTCAAGTGAAAATCTGTCGATAAGCACTAACAGCGTGTTCTGGCAGGTGTTCTCTGTAGGTCTAGTTTGATACCACCTCATTATTACTGACCGTTTCTAGCTACTCTACTAGTGATCTCTATCACTGGTCTATTAAGAGGAAAACTCAAGTTAAATATATAACTGGTGATGATGGTCCCATTAATGCAGTATACATTTTAAAGTAGCATGACGGCACTAGAAACGTTTTACGTTCTCACCTTTGCAACAAACATCTGTTGACGCCGAGACCGAAAATCTGATTAATCGGTCCGAATCAGCAAACCTCCACTTCATTCATTAATCTTTTGTTATAGCGGTCAGGTTTACCTGATGCGGACAGATTAAGTGTAACGTAATCGCATCGTTAACGTATTTAGTACATACTGTTATTTATCTAGTACAATAGTGGCACAGATAACTCATAGTTTGTAGTGAATACGTCACAGATACGATAACCTTACACTTGAGCAGATTTTCGCGAAGAATGGAATAGAAGCGCGAAGGGTACAGTTGAACATCCTGCAGTCACCCCTATAAGTATAGTGGTTGCAGAAGCTAACCTATTAGACAGCAAACAAAGAGCAAGGGCAAGCTAAGAAGACACATGATCGACAGGCCTGTTGGTCTAGTGGTTAGTGACCCTGACTGCTATGCCGGAGGTCGTGGGTTTGATTCCCACCCAGGACAAATGTTTGTGTAATGAGCACGATCATTTGTTCTGTGTCTGGGTGTAATTTATCTATAATATGTATGTATTTAGAAATATATAAGTATATTTATCAGTTGTCTAGTGCCCATAACACAAGCTCTGCTTAGCTTGGGACTAGATGGCGTTGTGTGATAGTTGTGGAATATTTATTTATTATTTTAAGGACAACATTGCTGAATAATGATTAAATCATTTTCTAACGGGAAGTGACCTAATTTTGTACTTGTGTGGTTTATGTAAGTAACAAAAGCAGATAGTTTTTAAGACACAAGCTATTGTATTATATTAACATTTGAAATGAAAAATCTTATTGAGTTTTTAATAACAAAGATGTTACATATCACACAATAACATTATACTTAATTCCAAAGGTATCTACCATGTGTAAGTACTTATCTAGTACTGCTAGGCTTAAAAACGATTACTTATTATTGATTTTATTGGTTGACCAGCGCATTGGTAAGCACCCTTGCTTTCTGAGCCGCCTGGTTCCGGGTTATATTTATAAACATGTCTGTTTGGCCTGTGCCTGGGTGTGTATATGTATGTATATCAGTCATTAGGTTACCATAGTCTCTGCCTAGTTTGGGGTCCTGAAGACCTTGTGTGGAGAATTCAAGGGCAATCTCTGCTGGAGTGTCATCGATGCGAGTGACGTCGCAGCGCACAGCTTTTTATTGTATCCGAAGGACGTGTTCCCAATTGGCTCCGCGAGCTCAGAGCTGTCGATTCCGTATTTTATTAATCCTAATTTTTATGTCTTTATGTTACGCAACAGGCACGATGACCACCTGGTGTTAAGTGGTAACCTCTGCCTATAACCGATGCATTTCCCTACGCGCCCATCACCCTGATATATTAAGTTGTTAAATCGCATGTGACTGTAATTTCACCAACCACACCTATCAAACCCTGTCACTGTAATGCGAACGCAACTGCCTCATGACAGAAATGGGTGTTGTGGCAGTACTGCCCGATCGAACTCGTTCACAAAGAGTTCTACTGCTCTTATATCAGTTGCAAGTGTCAAATGTAAATGAGAGAAACATATTTTGAAAACATCTTTGAGAAACAGTCATCTACAATGTCAACGCAAAACTTTCCAAGTTTTTTCAAATATTTTTTTCCAGTGTATAAGATCTAGAAGTTTTCGAGACTAAAGTGAAATCTTCTAGGCAGAAGAGATTCACCGTAGACTGTATCACTTAAAATCAGTTCATATAATCTTTAAGCGATGGTCTATTATCTATAGCAGGGGTGGCAAACTTGATTAGCCTCAAGATCTACTGTTTACTGACGAAACCATGTGCGATCTACTAAACTAATACATAGAGATAATATATTATAACATAAGAGATAACATAAAATTGAATATTATTCTCAATAATTAAGTAACTAAATTAGCTAAGTCAGGTTCGTCGAAATGTCCAATGTATATGGACGGATGTGTAAGCGTCTGTCAGGTGACAATGTTAAGGCGCGGTCGTACCCTGATAATAGTAAAAAGCAGAATCTTTAAACATCGAGTGTAACGAAACAGTTCGATAATTATCTATGAAAAAAAAACTTAGGTTAGAAAAGGAACAGGCAAAGAGTAATAACCGAACAGAATTCATAAATATTACCCGCTCTCTGCAGAATAAAATCATCACGTCCAAACTCTCAGAAATTTCAGCGATAACACTATATTATTTTTTAGGTAATACATAGCCAATATATATTACTAAAGTAGTAACCAGCAGTTTTTTCAATTGTGTTAGTATATATCGAAAGATATAAAGAAAACGTACAAAATTAACGCATTTTCGCATTACATCATCCAATCTAACAAGCGATTGTCAACCTTAGGTAATGCATCGTAAATTATTTTAAAATTGGGGTTGGACCGCGTCTTAACGGTACGGTGAAAATATGTTTTTGTCTTGCCGCGGTCGACTGGAGTAATACCCGCTATCGATCGGTCGATCGCGATCGACCGGTTGGCCACCCTAGATCTATAACATACGTGCTTCATTCACCAATCCTGACTTTCAAAGATATATCAGACAAAGAAACCTGGTGGCTACAGTATCAGAAGTGACCTTCAATGGTAGCCTTCACTTGACTCCCGTGGTAGGTGGCAACCACCGGCCCGGTACGGACGGTCGCAGCGAGCGGTAATTTGATCGTCCGATTATCAGGGCCACCATCTCACCATCGCCTAAATGCAATGTAGCGATAGCAAAAACACTATTGTGAAATTACTGTTTGGCGGGCTCTATAGGGATTAACTTAATTAGATTTATATTACATTGTGGGTACATATTGTTGATTTTATAATATAAGACAGTTTTGGCGTTTATTACTTGTGTATTTTTTTAAAACATGAAAACTATTTTTTTATCTGATTTTACACTCTTATTTGCTTTTGTACACAAATACGTTGACTTTTAAAGTCAACGTCTTCGTGTAAGAACGCTGTCTAAGAAGCGCACTTGGCGATCTTAATCTGTCCGCATCAGGACAAAAAATAACAATAGATTTATGAATGAAACTTGCCTCGAATGAGGCTTGCTGATTCGGACAGATTAACCGATCAACAAGTTAAGCAACACTTGCTGCGGTCAGGACTTAGATGGGTGACCGCTAGGGGTATTATTCAACTGAGCGCTTCCGTGCTTCGGAGGGCACGTTAAGCCTTCGGTCCCAGTTGTTTGTTTTAGGACAAAGTCGTTAGGCTAAATGGGTTGGCCACTAACCAACCTACCAATCCGCACTGGGCCCGCGTGGTGGATTACGGCCCAACTTCCTCTCTCTGAGAGGAAGGCTCGAGTCCCAGCAGTGGGGACAAAATGGGCTGATTAAGATTATGATTTGTTTAAGTTTTAACATTAGTGCAACAAAAGAAAATTGAACTTTTTTCTTGTTGGTTTGTGTGACTAAGTCGTCAGTGAAGCATGGATATAGGAAAAAATAAACTAAACAAAAGGGATATAAACACATCTTGATTTATATATTTATGCTCTATAGTGGTTTTATGAGTGCTTAGTAATTAATGGTAAAAGTTTAATTTAAATATTACTTGGGCTGTTAGTTTTAAGGTTTTTACAACTATTACTAAACACAATCGGTACTCGTAGATATAAAAATATTATGTCTGCAAGCTAAAACGTACAAGTTTATTAAGTTTTGATCTATATAAGACACTGTTACTGCTATGGACAGGTGTTATGTTTCCAAAATAATTACTAAAACAAAGTTAAATGAAATTTAGTTAATCGTGTGTCTTCTTGGTGAAACACCTATAAAAGCCTTTGCAAAGACTTGGGGGCAGCTTAAAACAACATGATAAATACATACTTGTCACTTTATGAATCTGCATTCTTTTTTTCTAACCTTACACCATCTGTGGGGTTCGCGGGTGGTAGGAGGGAGAGGGCTGTACTGATAACATATCGATTGACCGCCTTATCGGTTGATCAAATGAAGCGAACCCTATCAGGTATATCAGGCCAGTTGTTTTGTTGTAGGTACTGTATCTGTATGAGCTTTTTGACGCTCCTGTTAATATAAAGTTAATGATTTTTTTAATCGATTCAGTTACATGCTGCTTAACGGACTCGTCCAAAGTCTCAAGTGTCAACCATGAAAAGAGACCTCATAAGTAAACTCAAAGAAATGCCACTATGGAATAATTGTGCTCGGGATTTTTCTAAGAGATTGAAGGAGTAAGGAGATCGGTAGATGAACGAAAGTACCGACATTATAAAGTGGATTAGCCAGTTCACGTGGCAGTAGGTAGGTCACATAGCGCGTGGAACTGA
Source organism: Selenia dentaria (assembly GCA_917880725.1). Lineage (NCBI taxonomy): Eukaryota > Metazoa > Arthropoda > Insecta > Lepidoptera > Geometridae > Selenia > Selenia dentaria. Next base: position 4,936,743 of record OU862882.1, on the reverse strand, counting down.
TCACCGGTTGAGCTGGAATGTTCTGGAGCAGATCATGGACTGACAAACGTAGCGTAGGTTGTCAACCAACAAGGTGGACTGCACATTCTGGTGACATCACAGGGTTAGATGCAGGCCACGTTATTTACATCATTACAATACATTATAATACATTTAGTATATATAATCATATACTAATTGTATTAAAAAAAAGCAAATCTGCTTTTTTAACCCGTTGACTCGCCAATCCCCATATTTGGCCAATAATACAATAGATTTCGCAGAAATCAACCTACTGGATTTTACATACAACTTAAAAAAGCTCTAGCCCAAAACTCAAACTAAACGTATGCTATCAACGTCCATATTCCATACTAACTGATATAAAAGTATAAAAACGTTTATAACTTATAATTAACGTAGATGCATATTGCCATTGAACATATGATATTGAATACTCATGAGAATAATCGGTCGATGATGACGATGACGATTTCTATTGTGATGATAACGAGGACTAACAAGAAAATACAGTCAATGTAAAATTGCCAAGTTTTCGGCAAAGATGCCGAAATCTTGCCAATTTTACATTGAGTTCTATGCATTTTACTAATACGTATATATTAATGAAATCATAATCTGTTTTGTTCCACTTCAGAAAGTAGGAGGTTCACAGTTCGATTTTTTACGCACACGAAGCCTTCGCCGATTGTGAACCGATTGTAATGATTATTTTTTGTTGAACATTTTATACCTTCAAGTCCATTTAAATTTCGTCAACGTCATTTTTTTCAGTCATGCTCCATAATATAAAAAACCTATTTGCATATGCTCAAACATTCTAACTGTTGTCTCTCAATTTATCTATTAAAATCTAATGTATGAAAAACAGATTTCTCAGTTTTGAAAAAAGGGACTCATTCCATCAACACGCGGAATAAGCACAAGTTATCCGTACATGTAACGCGTCTCCACAGAATAAGTCATTCTTTTATGGGACAATGTATACGATTCTATAATAAACTTCCCAATGCTATCCGAGATTTGCCTATTAATAAGTTCAAAATTACTATTAAAACTCAACTCTGTCAAAAAGGTTATTACAAAATTTCGGATTACTTGGAGGATAAAACAGCTTGGGACTGATCACTCTAGGATCTACCTGCTCGTGTATCACGATGACAAAGTGGAGAGTGTCTTGCCCTATTGATACATACTAAATAAATGATTTGAATTTGGACGACATAATTATACATAATGCAAAGCATTCATATAACAGTAACTATGGAAAACTGCAATGCAGTATTTTATAATAGTATTAGTCAGTAGAAGTTAACAAAGAGCAATGCATAATTGCCAGTTAATTATGACTACATAAGCATACGATACATTGAAATAAAAATTTAAAAAAGGAACTACCCAAACACCCGAAAACACCGCATCCTTCAACTGCATTAGGGAACCCATTAACACAAAATCATACTGATTAATAAGTTTTATCTCAGACGGACTGTGTATTATCACGACCAAAGTACCAGTGCCTGATTTATAACATATCACAGGATTTATCTGGCAGATGTAGATGGCGCCAGTAGTCCGTTTATATCACAACACAGGCTTTCTTTTATGAATTTGAAGTATACGTCCAGTAAGTGGCGAGATAAAGTGGAACGTCTAAATGCTCTTGATTTTTGTTTTTTGACGCGTGTGAAGGAATGTTGTCGACTTTGTAAGCAAGGAAACTTGATTTTGATGTGGCTGTTGATGGGATGGTATGTAGGCTCGTGTTGATTAGATGTTGTTTTGTACTTACAATGATAGACAGTTTGGTAGGTGCTGTTTGTTCTTTTTGTAGGTTGTGTAATGACCAGCGGAGTTATTATCTATCTCAGTTGCTAAAAAATGTTGATTGAAACCTTGAAAAATGGCGTCTCTATGTCAGTTTTGACAAATCCAGTAAGCATAAATGTTAGGAAGTTGATGACTGGAGCTGACAAAAGTGACCGCCATTTTTAATCGATTTCAATCAACATTTGTTAGCAACTGAGATACATATAGCCCTACAGAAGGGTTAGTTTGACTTATGCACCAGGCCTGCCTATAACAGTTACAGAGTCGACCAGAGCTTTCAGCTGAGTTACATTTATAAGCTGAGTTTAGTTGTATACCATAGTGTTTCATATGCTGCAAGCCCATGACATTAGTTTTCAATATGTTATATAATGCTTTAAAATGTACTTATATTCTAATACACATCTAAAGTCTATATCATCAAAACTACTGCAACACCATATGCAGGGTGCTCAGACAAAATAAAAAAGTCTAGACACTTTTGAACAGAGAAGTTAGGCTGGTTTTCTAAACTACATGTGCGGGCGTCGGTACTGCCATTACAACTCAATCCAAATTAAAATTATTAAAACTTAACTATTCATTAATAAATTTAAATTAAATGATAATTACAACTTTACGTGTTGCTTCCACGCACCGCGATAATTCGACTGACGAGTCAAGGCGTAGTTTCGTCGTACGTGTTGTATGTAATTATGTATGGACACGCTGAGGCGTAGTTTTACCGGCCTCACTTCTATGTTGGCAACAATTCGTCTTGACTTTTTTATTTTATCTGTGGCAGGGTGTTGGCCATCACCATCCTTCTCATGACATTGACATTTACATGATTTGTAAAAAAATCTCTACCTAGTATAATACATACGAGTATCATATCAAACTGGGTTGTTTTAACACATCAACGCGCGCGCCGCAATTATCATTAGTATTTTCACAAGTATGATTAAAGTGTATGCAGATATGCTTTTTTACAATACATATTTTAATGCGCAATTACAATTTTTAATGTTATTCAAATTTCAAATTTCAAATTCAAATTTATTTATTTTGGTACAGAAATGTTGCCCTTAATTATCTTAAAACTATTCTAGAACTAGACAATGTTATGTTTAGATCTTGCAACAAAAACAGTAATATTTTGGTTAGATTAGATATTGCCCTTCCTTTTTGCATTGTATTCGTCATTTCATACACAGTGATTAAGATAGATATTTGACACTATTTGTATGTACGTCATGTCAAATTTCTATCCGTAGTAAGGAAAACTATGGATAGATAGAATATTGAAAACGGCAGTAAGAGGATTGCATAGCTAGTACTTTCCATGCTAAAAGAGAAAACTCTTTTCTACCTCTTAGTTATCCGATTTCAGTGATTTTTTTTTCATGGCATCATTACATTGTTTACTATGCCCGTACGTTTTGATTTCTTCAATATTTCAAAGTACTATAAATTTACTTTTTTAGAACTTATAAAAACTGAAAAAATCAAAACGTACAGGCATAGTAAACAACGTGTTGATTACATGAAAAAAAACACGGATATCGGACAATGTATAGGTAGAAAAGAGTTATTTCTTTGTTCTTTCTTTTTAGTATGGAAAGTAATAGCTATGCAATCCTCTTAACAATTTTAATCTATTCGATCAGTTTAAATAATTCAACTAGTATCATGCATTAAAATCTTCATCAAGCCATCGTTTAGAAACGAAATTAAGAACAACAAAACAAACAAAGATATTTAATCACTAAATTATAAAACCCAAAAAAGAAACAGACTTATATTAGCGCTGAGTAACAAAACATTGTTATTACCATTATTCTCTAGCAGAGAAAAAAACTCTTAATCGATGTAAGATAAAGTTTATCGTCGAAAAATAATAGTTTTTATGTAAATGAGTGTTGCATACGGCGTGATGGGGCCGAGATATGAATAATCAGTAGGTACATCGGAACGAACGCCGTGAAGGTACCTCGCTATCTAACCTCGGTTGCTATCGTGCCATCGCACAGAGACGGCTCGAAGGACCTTTACTTGAGTATGACGACACCTTAGCCTAGTTACTTCTTCTTCTTCTTTCAGTGCCTCTCCAACAAGTGAAGGCTGGCAGTCACCTCCGCATATTTCACCAGGTCTTTGGTGAGGTTGAATAGCTCAGTTACTTAACCCGCCTACAAAGTGACAGGTCCAGGTTCTATCCCAAACTGGGGCTCATATTTAAGAGATGAGCTATAAAGTTTGTTCTCGGATCTTGGATACAGGTGTGAGTCCATGTCGCCCGCAACACAGAGATTCCTAGTGCGGGGTGTGAGTGTGTTTGTGTGTAGGGGAGGTTTTGTGGATCTGGGGACATCTTGTTTCGAAATCTTATTGTGTAGAATCTTTATTTTGACTGGCTGGTTGGCGCAGTTGGCATTACTTGCACCCCTGCCTTCTGAGCCGCTGGTCTCTCGACAGGTCAAACATTTGTATGCATGAGCTTGTCTATTTGATCTGTGTCTGGATGTGCATGTATATAAGTATGTATATCAGTCATCAGGGTAGCATAGTACAGGTTCTGCCTAGTTTGGGACCTGAAGACCTTGTGTGGATGTTGTCCCATATTATTATATCTCTTATTGTAAGCCCAAACATTGCAATGTATCCTTATTCTAAATAAGTTATTACTTCATACAATTAATATAAAAAATAACTTCTGAGCTTTCAAAGTGGAAAATTTGTGTAAATGTTATGAAAAGTGTCAACTTTTAAATTAATTACAAAAAGAACTAAAACCCATTTTGAATTTAGCTTTCTTTTAAAATGTTCTTTAGTTATTACCCGTTCCAACGATAAGCCAACCACAAGATTCGAAAACGGAAAATTCCACCACTACAACATGACGAAGCTAATTAAAACATAACAATGATGAATGGTGGTCACAGAGATTGTGCACATATACTTATGTGTCCTAGTATCCTTCGTTATTAAAACTAATCATACATTTTTAAATAATGATGAATGGGGCTCATAGGGAATGTGCCAACTCATATATATTCTAATATCCTTCCTTATTGTCACTCTCATATTCATTCGTATAATATACCTATAAATGTTCAATTTATTTAATTCATCGATACTTTCATGTAGGTAATAACATCATTTGATATATGTTTTTTGCCTGTTGCTCCATTAACTCTAAATAAGTAACAAATATGCCAGTTCTAATTTCACACCAATTAGAAGATGATGATGATGATGAATCTTATATATGTTTCTCAGGGTGAATGAAGCTTTCCAATGGTGAAAGAGTTTTTGAAATCGGTCCTGTAATTTTTGAACCAATTCGTTACAAACATACTTACATACAAATATTTCCTCTTGATAATATTACTAGCAGCTCTCCGCGGTTTCACCCGCGCGGTGATGCATGATGATGATGATGATGAATCTTTTATAGCCTATGTTACACAGGGTAAATGTAGCTTTCCAATGGTGAAAGAATTTTCATCGTTTCAGTACTTTTTGAGCCAATTCGTTACCAACATACTTACATACAAATCTTTCCTCTTTATAGTATTATTGTATTATATATTATTTTATAATAAATAGTAATATAGTATAGATAAATAAATTGCAATTGTAGAGAGAACGAAGGGAAGCGTGCGGTGACGATGACGCGAGTTTCACGCTTCTTGTCCCCCAAAAAGTAGTTTTCTTTGTTTGAAAGCTGGTGTTTCCCGTGTGTTTCCATTTAAATTTCATCAAATTCAGTCCCGTAGTTTTTGAGTTACACTCCAATAACTGAATAGAATGGAAGTCGGCATTAAATTTTTCAAATTGTACTTGTTTATATCTTTTCTAGACTTCATAGAGTAACACGTCTTGAAGGCCTTAATCCGTCTCCGATCAGAGCAGAGACGAATCTTGCTCGATTCTAAGTGCGCAGTGTTTGTAGGTACCTACACAATAATAACGTATACCTAATTGTAATATTATATAGGTATAAACGTTAGGCAGTTTAATAGATTTAACCTGTTCTCAAGGCTCCACGGCTACCTTATTTTGATCACTTTGTGCGATAAGGCTAAGGTTTATTATAAGTGTTTTGTACATAAGCCGAAGCTTTCAATTTTGTCTATATTATTGAATACGTTGAAATGTTTGATATACCTATCTATAAATATATATCGCGCACCTATATTCTAAGCTCATTCTTGTTTGATGACTTTTTTGTATTGTTTTTTTTTAAGTTTTAATAAAGTAAGAAATGTTTAAACTTGTCTGGGCTTAAACCAAAACTTAAATGATTAGCGTACATACCAAATAACATGCGCATCTGTTTCAGCGCTCACATAGATTAGGGCAATATTATTACAAAAGTTACATACTCAAACTATAATCCACATATGACGATTCAAATCAACTAGAGAGCTGAATTCGACGCTCAGATGAAACCTCGGTGGCATAGCGGGCATGGCGTCTGACACGGATTATCGGAAGATGCGGATTCGAATGCCGTTCGAGAATGTGTAATATTTCTCTCTTAAATTGAGAAGTATGAATGTTACACTTTTTTGTACTTATTTCGAATAAAGATCTCTCTTTTATTATGTGCGTGAACTAATTTTAATATTTTCTTTTACAGGTAAGTTTTGGAACTTTTGGAGTTTGTCAAGCCGAAAGGTAATCAGCAAAACAAAGATAGCTCTACCGATCTTCGAGGTATATCTTCCGGCCATCTCGTTTCCTTTTGCGTCATATTATAAAACGTCATCCATATCAAAAGATAGCCTTTTAGGCGCAATCTCGATTTAGAAACCGCTGAAATTAACCTAGAGTACTCGCTATCATGCAATCGCTTGCCTGAGATACGACTTTTATGGCGTGCAGCTTTTTTATTTGACATTTTATACAAGTTTATTCAAACAGTAACGATAGGATCGGAGACGTTATCTTTCAATGCAACGTTACCGCGAGCTCAGCGCGATACCATCTGGGGCCATTGCTAGTTAAACCAACCTGATAAGGGATCGGGCTTCACTGTGTGCGTGCGTGTGGGGACGCAGATGGGCCGCGGCTGTGTGCACGGAGGGGCGCCCGACCGCCGACCAGCCAGTCACTCACTTTACGCGGCAAAAGAATGACGGCTGAATCGAATATGCACTGTGTTTTAAAAAGTATTAACTAGTGTTGGGAAAAGTGCTCGGGATGTTACTGTGATGTTGTTGTGGCTGAAGTATCTCAAGGAGCTGGAGCTCGCTTGCGCTAGTGCCGGGCAGGTGACGCCAGGCGGCGCTGCCGACGTCAAAACAATGTGTAAGAACTTTTCTTGTTTACATCTTTGTTATCTATGTTTTTGCCGCTTTTTTCTTTTATTTACATCACTTCAATTGTTTAATCCTGATAATTCGTAGCTTCAATAATGATGATTCACTTGTTTTGTCTGCGAACAATACAGAAATACCAACAAAAGCTGCATAATATTTGTGTGACCCAAGATTTTCTTCAAAATTGCGATAAAATCGTCGTTAAGATTGCCTTTTTATCTTATTTGTATGTGTCTGATAGCCGCTACGATGGTACTAATGTAAATACTGGATATTATTGCTGTGTAGATGTTTATCTGTAAGTACATGGAGTGATATTAAATCATTGATAAACATTATATTTAATTTTAAAAGTAGCTCGGTTTACTTGTCATAGATCGATAGTACTAATACTTCATACTAAAACATTTTATCTGCGAGTTACGTAGGTATGTCCTTGTTTTATAATATAAAACGCACTCTATTTCATTGAGCTTTAGGCTAAGGTAAGGTACTATAAGGAAATAATGTATGAGTTTAGGTTAGGTTAGTTTTTAAAAAGCATTTCAACATTTAACAACATAAATTAGTTTTTAAACAATTATGCTCGTGACCCTGAGTATCACCTAATAACCCTTGGTATACGTAAGTACCAATAAAAATATGATTTTTATTCAGAACAAATTCAAAAGGTTGATTATATGGAGGTAGATATGATTATATTTAAATCAGTCCCATTACATAGATTTCAATATATGAATATGTCGTGAAGTAGTTAAATACTTTTACTGATTGACAACCGGCCCGCCTCTTCATGCGGCTAAGAAACTAATCTCTGTAGACAATGGCGTGCACACATGGACTAGACGTTTTGACATTGACAGCTGCTGTCAAAATAAGAATATGCCGCACGCGGACGGCATTTAAATCCTGTCCTGATGTTATCTCAACGATACCTACTTAGTAAAATACGATCTTGATAACGCTAAAATGTATCCTCTTAATCTTTATTTTGTTTTAATGATAAAATGTAACTTGAATATTTTCATGGATAAGTTAATATACTGCAACTGCATTAGTTTAAGACCTTTTTATTAGGTTATTTATTTAGTATTAAGGTATATAGTATTTATTTTAGTCTTCCATAACTCTTTTAGTAGCAATATTACTATCTCATATTAATGAGACACTAGAGGGTATAATCGCGCACAAACATCAAATTATCAGTAATTTTGACTAACTAATAAAAATTAATTTAGTTATTTATGTAAAATATAACTATTCGTGAACGGGTTCTTCCTGGGAAGTACTGCCACCACACCCCATTCTACGGTGAAGTAGTAAGGTTCGCATTACTGTGTTTTAAAAACGGTAAAATAACAGGCACATGAGACTTATTTAACAACATATGTCACAGGATGATGGGCGATGGGTGCGGTGCAGTTGTCACAAACCTATTATGACGAAATGCATCAGTTATGGGCAGATTACTAATTACTACCAGGTACATCTCGTGGGATTACCGTCTTCTAATGACATAAAACAAGTACAATTTGAACAATGTACTTGTAATTTGAAAAATTTAATACTGACTTCCTTTCTATTTAGTTATTGGAGTGTATCTCAAAAACTACTGGACCGAATTTGATGTAATTTAAATTGGACCACACGGGAAGCACCAGCTTTCAAACAAAAAAGAATTTTGAGAATCGGTTTACCAGGTCGAAAGTTATGCGGTAACAAACATAATTAATTGATCATTTTATGTTTGAAATCCAGTAGTTTTTGAGTTACACTCCAATAACTGTTTTTTGCCAAAGTAATAGAATGGAATTTGCTATTAAATTTTTCGAATTGCACTTGTTTAATTTAAATTTCATCAAATTCGTTCCAGTAGTTTTTGAGATACACTCCAATAACTGAATAGAATGGAAGTCGGTATTAAATATTTCAAATTGTACTTGTTTGGAAGTCTAGAAAACTCACTCCCATTTCCAGTGCAAAGTTACAAATGGGGACACCTATACATACACACAACACATACGTGTTTGTAGGGAAATGAAAATGAAATGATTGACAGAGACGTTATTTAATATGCGTTAATAATAGTCCATCGCCATTAAAAAGTAAACATTTGCTGCAGATAAGACGATCGTCTATCAGTGTGTAAACATTCATTCGACGACAAAATAATCTTTGGAAATCAAAGTGAGCTCTACACGAATATGTCATTATTAACACCAGTTACTCATTTAATACCAACCATCGAAGACATTTATCATTTTATGATTATATGATAAATTCCTATACATGGAGATAATACAAACTTTACATATACAAAAAAGGTAGAATTAAAATTTAGATACTAATTGCGTTGGTTTGGGTTTTTTATTATTATTTTGGAGCTATGAATATATAATTATTATATTGGTCACTTGATGATTAGGCGAGTTATTTTGTTTTATGAAAATAACATAAGTAATACAAACTTTTCTACGGATATTAACTATAAAACTAAAGTGTAATTACACAGTAAAATAATCATAAAGTTTACGACAAATTTAGTTGAGAATGTCATGTTCCATAGTAGTTCAAAACCTTTACATGTTCAGTCTTGAAACGCTAAAGCATTCCTAGTATTATGTACTTAAGTAGATGTTTAGTTATTTGTCCTACTCTTATGTACTTGTTAACCTTAAACAAGGAAACGACAGGAAAACACAACAATAAATATACCTCCATTTTCAAGTTTCGATAACAAAACCTGGCGTACATAAGTTGAAAATAGTTTGATTTATATTATATAATTCATTTATCTTTCACTGGACACCATAGTATCGCAAACTTTATTTACTGGTATATCTGAAATTTTCCAAGTACTGAATCGGAAAAACTTTTAAATTCATGGTTAATGTGAATTTTATACATTTGCAAGTTCTGTTTCTAACGTGTAGGTACAAAACTTGCAAATGTATATAAATTAATCAACCATTAACCAACTACCTAGTTTAAGTGAATTATTTGCACACAATTTGTGTAGGTTTTTTGTCCTCTCAACACTATACATAAAACACGACTAATACAGGTCGTGACCTGCTGGGCTATTATGTATCTCAGTTGCTAACAAATGTGGATTGAAATCTGAAAAAATGGCCGCTCTATGTCACTTTTGTCAGCTTCAGTGATCAACTTACTAACATTTTTGCTTACTGGAGTTGCCAAAACTGACATAGGGCCGCCATTTTTCAAGATTTCAATCAACTTTTGTTAGCAACTGAGATACATAATAGACGTGCTGCTGGGCTATTATGTATCTAATTTGATAACAAATGTTGATTGAAATCGAATAAAATGGCGGCTCTATGTCACGTTTGTCAACTCCAGTCGTCAAATTACTAACATTTTTGTTTACTGGAGTTGTCAAAACCGACATAGAGACGCCATTTTTCTAGATTTCAATCGACATTTGTTAGCAACTGAGATACATAATAGCCGTGCAGATCTACTTACTGACTAGAATTTGATATGACAATGATATCATTTGGTCAATTGCAAATCTAACTTGATACAACTGATTTTGCTAGACATATGGCAAAATGTTAAACCGTACTAATCCATATTTGAATAAAAAAAAAGTATTCCTAAAAGCCACTGTAGACTAGCCTCTATCGCATCGCCGTCGCAACGCAGGAATTCTAGCGATAACCATGACGTGTGTCTGAATGGGCCCCGATCTAAATGATAAAAACGGGGGAAGGAGCGCTATCTCTACTCAGATTTCACGTTCATTATCAACTGTATGCGTGTGTGAGTGAGGGTGTGTGTGAAAGGTCAGACTACGCTGGTTGGTTCTGTGGGAAAATTTGACTGGGGAGAAGTACTACCAACTGGGATTTTATCTATTAACAATAATTATTGATGTTATACAAACAAACACAAGACATTCTACATTACAATTGTGGCTTTATATAGAAGGGGTCAACCGAGGTATACGTATAAACACCCACGTTGGGTCTGCTATGTTCTTAGTCTGGTAAAAATTATAATACAATCTTATATCTTACATTAGGCCTCAAACTCTTGCTGAACCAAACATTGAAATTCACAAATATATCTGGTACAGTCGCCTGCAATAAAATGTATACGTTCTACAAAGTTCGCCACATTCCAAAATTTACATAATAATTATGTAAGCAATAAGATAATATAAATAACTTTAGATTTAGATTAATATTGTCGTACATTTTTAGGAAAGTAGTTACTGAGAGTCTTTTGAAAATTATAGAATATATGCATTTTATTGCAGGCGACTGTAAGTACTTACTAATAACTGGAGCTAACAAATTACCTAATACCCACAACCTGGTAGGACCTGATGGTAAATATGCAACATCTATAGAAGAAAAACTAAAGATTTGGCAATAATATGTTCCAAGACGATAGGCAAAATGTAGACTTGGATTACGACTCAAATCTAAAGAGTACAGGTCCATATATTACAAGAAGTGAGATTGCTCATGCTATTAAAACATCAAAAGCGGGTAAATCAGTAGGCCCCGACGAAATACCCAGTGAATTATTAAAAGTTCTGGAGTATAATAATCTTGGGCTAGTGGAAAATTTGTTCAATACCATATATAATACTGGTACCATTCCGAACGATTGTTATTAATTAATAATCTAGTTAGGTAAGAAAAAGAATAAATAAGTAATAAGTGAGTTCACGCGTTTCAAATCTTATCCAGGGAACAAGGTGATTATTTCTTACATTCTGTAATTTTATTATTACGGTAATACTAACCATAGAGGCCGTACTAGGCCCGCGTGGTTGGTTACGCTACAAAGTCCATCAGCCATCCTCTCTGAGAGAAATGCCGACGTCGCAGCATTGGAAAATGAAGGGCTTATTATGTTTAAGATAATATTATATCAAGTTATATATACTTTAGTATAGTGCGCATAACATATGTGAGTAATAAATTAATTTTATTACAGCTCCAAACGATTCGTATCAAAGGAAGCGTTATCGCAACGATCTAGAAAAAAAACGCTTATTTTTCGGCGTATCAATTAGGCGAGCTTATCGCTACCCTCATACTGTGGAAGTGTGCTTCCTCCGTCTGATAAGAGTTACTGATAACGGCTTTGTACCCCTAATTAGTAAATACCTAAGGCTTCGCCATGCTGACGCGATTGTGCGCGTTAAAGCCGTGTACATTAAAGGGAGTGGTAGACGTCACGTTTTCAACACTAGGAATTTTTTTCTTCTCTCATCTGACATCTGCTTCTCAGATAAACTAGTACCTATGCTATGTCTATACTTAAATACTATATAATATTAAAGGAAAAATTTGTATGTAAGTATGTTTGTAACGAATTGGCTCAAAAAGTACTGGGTCGATTTCGAAAATTCTTTCACCATTGGAAAGCTAAATTCACCTTGAGTAACATAGGCTATATAAGATTCATCATCACCCATCACCGCGCGGGTGAAACTGCGGAAAGCAGTTAGTATGTTATATTATGTGCAGCTGTAAAGGCCTAATGCCGGTATATCCTAAGAGTGTTTATAAATATATACATATATTATAAAACCTAAGATTTACCAATTCTTAATAGTAAAAGTCCAAAAAGCTTTGTGCTTTGAACAGCTTTGTGGTTTTGAACCATTAATATTTAAAATTCTGAATGGGGAACTGTTATGGGCGTGGCGCTTAACATCAGGCGTCCGACTGGTTCGTCTCCTCACCGAATGACCTAAAAATATTAAGAAAGGTGGTTACAGCGAATAAGCTAGTGGCCAGCTCTAAAGTTCAAGTTTTGAAACCGCTACTGTGGGTCTAGCACGAACATTTTAGTAAGTGTTACGTATCCTATAGTAGTCCCCAGTAGAAACTATGAGTTATCTATGCCATAGTTGTACTAGATAAATGATAGTTTGTGCTGTATAAGTCAACGATACGATTGTTAGACTTATAGGTATACGCAATTTTTCGTGCTACGCCTTCTGAATTTGCCCTTAAATTGCCTAAAGACGGTTGTTCTGAAACAAAACCGGGAACTATGGCTTGGGGTACTTGCGGGCTTCTTTAATACAAATATAAGTAGGTGTTAAAAAAGCAATATATGCATCCGAAAATAGATGAATGAGACATCAGACCAATTTGACATAGCAGGCTAGTGATGGGGAGCGGGATCGACTAACTAATAGTGATGTTCTTGTTATGGCTTGAATAGTTATGAAATGAATAGCACTCGGGTTTCTTGCAGCTTCTTCTCAGTATTTGTTTTATTTCTTGTGGTCCGCGGCGGTAAAGTGTTTTAAATTATAATAATATAGTACTATAATGTTCATAATACCGCCATTGATGCCATAGTCATTATTGAAATTAGATGAAATTATTTTTGAATTTGAATAAGTGTAGCTTACATTGTTACGGGAAATGAGGATTTTATTTAATATATTTTTGATTATAAGTAACATTTTATAAATCTATGTCATATGTCAACATGAGATTTTTAAAATGCTCGTACGGTTTTTTATCGAACAATCGCGTCTTTCTAAACTGTATTTTTTCACTATTTAATTCTATTGTACGGAATTCTATTTCTAGAAAGACTTGATAATAAGTGATCATGTCATGTCATGGATAAACATGAGATTTTTAAAATGCACCTACAACTTTTAGTCGAAAAGTCGCGTCTTTCTGAACTGTATTATTTTCACATTTTAATTCTATTGTACGGAATTTTATTTCTACAAAGACTTAACATCCACGTGCTGAATACCACGGAATTTGTATGGATGGATATACGTTCGATATTTGACCAACTAGGCCAGAACCATTGTATCAAGCTATAGGTTCAAACGATGTGTTGTATATATACAAACAGTGTGCTCGTCGAAGCTCAATCTACGCTGACACTATACCTACGCTGACGCTCTACCTACGCTGACGCTCTCTGCCTCTTCATTTCCATCAGCTTAGAGCGTATTATTGAATATATTACCCTCGCGTAAAACTGTCACTGATAACAATTTTGTTCTCATAATTGGCAAATACTTATTAAGTTGGGTTATCAGTATTTTTCATGATAAGACCACGATAAACTTGAGTGTGTTGTTGTGTCTCGAGGGGGTTTATTTTATAGTTTTTCCTGTTGAGTTTCCGACACCTAATCTTATTATGTTGTACAACAAATATATGAACATAATTTTCGGTAAATAGTTAGGAAACAATTATTGAGTGTTTTACTGTTATATGCCTACCTAACCATTGCATAGCTAGATTATTACATAGATAGATTAGTAGTAACTTACATAAAATCAAACAAAAGAAACTAGATGTGTAATTTAAGCAAATATATTGCAAAATGGTTGATCTTATCATCAAAGTGCAAATTCTTCCACGAAGCTATACAATAACAGACTAATAAACATTTTTATGTTTCAATACCACTTTTTGCGTGTATGCACGAGTCGCGCTTAGACTAATACACATGTTGTGTGGAAAAAGTTGGATGAACGTGTAATTTATTGTGCCTATTTTGCACCTGTTCATTTGACACTTCCAAACTCACTACATATAATAACAAAATAGCGAACTCTTTTAAGGGTTCCGTACCTCGAAAGGATAAAGGATCACGTCATTGTCCGTCTATCCGTCTGTCTGCCTGTCTGTCTGACAAGACCGTTTTCCCCAGAAACGCGTAAAGATATCAAGTTGAAATTTATATCAAATACTCGAATTTACAGTTTATTTTACCTGTAAAAAATTAACTTGTAAGTCAATACGATCAAAAGATATGTCACATATTAAGTTTTTTTACAAGGGAATAAAAATTTATAGGGTACTAGGCTATAAATTATGACCCTAGAAAATCTAAACTTTCAATCAATTTATAGGCTACTGTCCGTTGACCAAGAATCGTGAAATTTGGCAAAAAGCAATATCTTATAAGAATATATATAGAAATAATCTGAGAACTGTAAATAAGTAATTGAATGACATAAAAAACGGATTTACTATTACAAACTGTGTTTTCGCAGTTGGTGTGACATTCGTGTCTAGGGATCGAACGGCAAAATGAAGTTTTTCCTTTAACCTAGTTTGTCTTTTAGTTAGAACAATAATGTTAGATGCTTTCTTAATGTACGGAACCCTCGGCGCGCGAGTCCAACTCGTACTGGGGCCGTTTTTGTTATTTTAAACAAAGACTCTCAATTTCTACATTGGCTTATTTGCGTTGTTACATAACCGAAAAAAAAAGCAAAGGAAATCATGTCAAATATATAATAACGATAAAATATATCGCATATCATAACGATAAAGTTCTCTTTGTCTATACTTTTATTTTTTAATTTAATTTAATAATATTATAAAGAGGAAAGATTTGTTTGTTTGAATTAAATAGGCTCCGAAATATTGAACCGGTTTGAAAAAACCCTTCACCATTAGATTTCTACATTATCCCTGATGAACATAGGCTATATATTTTGCTTCATCATCATCATCATCATAATACATCACCACGCGGGTGAAACCGTGAAGCGCAGCTAATACTTTATATTTTCACTTTATAAAGTCTAGTTTTTACTGTACCGTAAAAACTCTCTCATACCAAACTATACTTACTGGTATACTTTTCCCAAAATACTTTCGTTATCAACAGAGAACATCAGCGGGAATCGAACCCCTTATCTGCAGTACGTATCGACCCGCGCGCTATCAGCCTGATCTAGGAGTTTTTGTAACCGGCTCCACGTAAAGAGTGATGGCGGAAAATATTTTCTATCGACTTTCAAAAAGGAGGAGGTACTTAATTCGACTCTATTTTTAATGTTTGTTACCTTTCGATTGGGTGAACCGATTCTCAAAATTATTTTTTGTTTTTAAGCTGGTTCCCTTTAAATTTCATGAAATTCGGTCCAGTAGTTTTTGAGTTACACTCCAATAACTGAATAGAATGAATTCGGTATAAAATTTTACAAATTGTACTTGTATATAGACAAATGTTTTTATAATACCTACGCCATAAAACCTATAACACTTCGAAACAATTTAAAACTTATATTTATTTTATATTATGGAAACTGACGTAGTTTATACACATTTACAATAAGATTTATTTACCCAATAATTTAATCGACTTCAACACTTAAAAGTGTGAAATAACTTATTAAAGTCGTTACTACTCGTATGATAATATCATGTGCATGGTACCGACGCCAACAAGCTGTTTCACACATTTTGGTATTGAAGTCAGTTCCATTTTTCGGTAAAACATTGTTTCGCCCTTTTTAGTTTGGTATTGTAGTCAGTTCATTTTTTTGGTAAAACATTGTTTCGCCCTTTTTAGTTTGGTATTGAAGTCAGTTCCATTTTTTGGTAAAACATTGTTTCGCCCTTTTTAGTTTGGTATTGTAGTCAGTTCCATTTTTTGGTAAAACATTGTTTCGCCCTTTTTAGTTTGGTATTGAAGTCAGTTCCATTTTTTGGTAAAACATTGTTTCGCCCTTTTTAGTTTGGTATTGAAGTCAGTTCAATTTTTTGGTAAATCATTGTTTCGCCCTTTTTAGTTTGGTATTGTAGTCAGTTCCATTTTTTGGTAAAACATTGTTTCGCCCTTTTTAGTTTGGTATTGAAGTCAGTTCCATTTTTTGGTAAAACATTGTTTCGCCCTTTTTAGTTTGGTATTGAAGTCAGTTCAATTTTTTGGTAAAACATTGTTTCGCCCTTTTTAGTTTGGTATTGAAGTCAGTTCCATTTTTCGGTAAAACATTGTTTCGCCCTTTTTAGTTTGGTATTGTAGTCAGTTCCATTTTTTGGTAAAACATTGTTTCGCCCTTTTTAGTGACCCTTACTACTTACGAGATCGATTGTCATTCACCGTCAATAAGGATATCATCAAGCAAAACACTTTTCTGTTATTGGAGTGTAACTCAAAAGCCGCTAGACCGAATTCGATGAAATTTAAATGGGTCCTACCAAACAAAAAAAGAGTTATCAAAGTCGGACTACTCTGTAAATCATTAAAAAAAACACGCGTCGAATTGAAAACCTCCTCCTTTTTTCGGAAGTGAGATGAAAAGGTTTTAATGAAGAGCCTAGAATATTTATGACATGTATTAAGACATTATTTAGAAGACAAAGATGCTCCGAGTAGTCGACTACGGTCAAGCGACATCTGCTACCTGTGTAACTATTTGATTGTAATAAAATGAATACGAGTACATTGTGAAAACATAACTGAAAATAATGGCCACGAGTCTAAAATTTAATAAATGATTTCAATTTTATTATATAAAAACTGTAGCATAAACGCCTGCTTAGCGAGATCAAACATTGCAATTTTAAAGAAAACAAGTACAATTTGAAAAATTTAATACAGACTTCCATTCTATTCAGTTCTTTTTCTTCTCGGGGTGCCATCTTCTAATGAAGGTCGGCGGTCATCAGTGCAATTTGAACCCTCGACACAGCAGCTCTGAACAATGTGTCTATTTATGTCTATTGGAGTGTAACTCAAAAACTACTGGACCGAATTTGATAAAATTGGACCACACGGGAAGCACCAGCTTTCAAACATAAAACATTTTTTGAGGATCGGTTCACCGTATCGAAAGTTATGCGGTAACAAATATAAAAAAAA
Source organism: Selenia dentaria (assembly GCA_917880725.1). Taxonomy (NCBI): domain Eukaryota; kingdom Metazoa; phylum Arthropoda; class Insecta; order Lepidoptera; family Geometridae; genus Selenia; species Selenia dentaria. Next base: position 4,918,972 of record OU862882.1, on the reverse strand, counting down.
CAGTCGTATTAAGTACCTCCTCCTTTTTGGAAGTCGGTAGAAAATACACATCCTCAGACGGGATTCGAAGCCGCGTCTTTTTACAATCCGTGTCAGCCGCCATGACCACTAGGCCACCGAGGCCCAAGGTCCGAGCATCGAATTTTAACTTTCTATCTGATTTTAACCGTCGTGTGGAGACCAGAGGATGTAGGTTTGAAATCTAGCCGAGTCCATTGAATTCAAAAGATGAATAAACTTATAATTAAATAATTTCATTAATGAATAGTTAATGCGTCATTGGTACCTACTACGCTCGTCATACTCAGGCATGTAAACCATCTAGTTTCAAATTTCACCATTAAGGTAGATTTATACGGTAATAAAATCTTTACATTAGCATTTTAAATACTTTAGAAATAGACCAATTAAAATCAATATTATATACCTAAATAGACATTAAAAGTTGTTATAATGAAAAATAAAATTTAATGTTATGGTTATTGGGTAGTTAATAAAATTTTATATTATCGAAAAATGTTATTTGAGAACAAATAAGTTGTAATACGATCATAAAAATCGATAGGTCAATTAAAGACAATCGATGCATTTTACTATTTGTTTTGCGGGTAAACATCTCTTTAATTGGCATTTTTTTTATACTGGAATGTTTTAAATCTAAATTTCTATAATAATAATATCATAGAATGCTTTATGGCGTGTACAGACTTAGGCAACACAAGCCAGTAAACGAAATTAGAATTAGCCACCGCCGCAAATTCATAGGCTTCTGAAGGCACGTCCAAATAAATATATATATACTCGTATATGTTTATTTGAAGTACCATAGGTATACTGTAGTTAAAAACAATCGAATCAGCAGTGTTTGATTTGTATTTGCTCTCGTTTCCATCTTGGTAGCCATCATCGAAGAGTAGACTTGATGTAATTTTGAGGATAATACCTTGGCACTTTAAAAAATGCTATGCTAATGCTAACTTTAAAAAGTGCTTCCCTGTGGTCCCATTTGAATTTCATCAAATTCGATACAGTAGTTTTTGAGTTACACTCCAATAACTGAATAGAATGGAAGTCGGTATATTTTTTTTCAAATTGTACTTGTTTTTGAATACACCAATAAAAAAAAAAATTATACCATTAGTAGATTCTTTAACTATCTTTATTTGTTTCTATATGTTTTCTTTGTTTCTTCTTTCTCTAACTTACTCTTGTAAGTGCATGTTGTGAAACATTTTATTATGTTAGGGTCTGAGCTCATAGTTCACGGCATTGTCGCGCTTCAACTGACTTCGTTCGTCGTCTTTTGGTGCGTCCACAATAAATTAAATTTGGTTATATAGCTCAGTTATTTGATTGATCAGTGAAAGTCATTAGCCTTCGTTGGCCTGGTTTGTGCGCAATATCACAATAACTCTATGTACAATTATTATATACTATGTGCTCCTTAACTATTCTAAAACGATTATTACGTCATAACCAACTTCAATCATATTTATTTTAAAACTTATTTATTTTGGGGTTTATAACCATTTTGGTAGGCCAACGCCATCACACCCTAATAGGATTAACGCATCTACTAATAACCGATATAGTCACCGACGTAGCTCCCAAAATTTGCAAGTTGAAGTGGGAATTGGCAGGCTACATCGCTCATAGAACTGTTAACCGATGGGGAAGAAAGGTTCTCGAGTGGCGACCGCGCACCGGAAGACATAGTGTAGGCCGGCCCCCGCTAGGTGGACCGATGCCTTCGTCATAACTTCGGGGGGAATCGCTGGATGCAGGAAGCAAGTAGCCGTTTCAAGTGGCGTATTTTGGGAAAGGCATAATTATGTTCAGCGGTGGTTTTGGTCTTGGACATTTTTCACCACTTCAAAAAAAAGGAGTAGGTTTCTCAATTCGATACTTATTTTTTTAGTGTGTTCGCGGATATCTTCATCGTTTCTAAACCGATTTTGATGATATTTTTTTGTTTGCTAGGGTGTGACTTGGTCCCATTACAATGTTTATTAATTTGGTCCAGTCCCATTAAGTTTGGTCCAGCAGTTTTTGAGTTACACTCCAATATCTAAAAATTGTTTCGACTATTTTGATGATTTGATGATATCATTATTGCCGGTGAATCTCTAATGATTCGTCGATGCGCTCGTCGACGAGCTCACCGATGTCAATTACTTAACGAGATATCGCCCTTGTACATAAGGTTGTTTTTCCAACGTTTCTTGTCCAATCCTCATTTGTTTCACGGATGTTGTCAAAGATGCAACGATGTTTGCTCTTAGAGAATCGCACTGCTGTAATTAGCAAGGGTCACTAAACATTGGGGAAAAAAACAACGGAACCGACTTTAACACCAAAAAGTGTGAAATAACTTGTAGAAGTCGGCGCCATGCGCACAGTATTGTGATAAGAACTTCTGAACTATCATGGTAGCGACTTTAACTAGTTATTTCACACTTTTTGGTGTTGAAGTCGGTTCCGTTTTTTTTTAAGACAAAGACGGCGTACTCCCCTCTGCCAAATCGACTTCTGCCACATTTGTATATTTATGACAAGATTGTAATAAACATAATAAATGTATGTATAATTGCTTCTAGTTTCTTCCCGTTTTACTCAGCAGTGGGTATTTTGGAACACAGCAGTAAAGTTTTTATAGGCTATTAATTCATAATAATTGGCATCCATAAGTGTGTCTCTGATGCCTTAATTGAATAATATTTGATTTGATTTTAATGAGCGCTATATTTTTTCGTACCCAATTAGAATATTTTAAGAAAGTTAAAATAATAATCGATAAAACGGGATTATTTGTTTAACCTTAATAAATAAAATCAATATGCTAATCGATAATTCATAAGTAAATACATTAAATTAAAAACGGTAAAATTAAATTAAAATTTTGTGACAGAAACTTCTGCCAATTTGCATTAATATAGTATGTACTAATTGCGCCCCGCGGTTTCACCTGGGCGATAAAAAGGGTTGACAAGGATGAAAAGTGCTTTAATTCCCAGGACCTGAAAACGTTCAGTCGTGAAAGGTAACAAACACAGACGAGAGTCTTGTATCGTATATTTAATATTTAGTGTAAATCATGTCATCATTAGTAAAAGTAAACAAACAAAAATATTTTGCAAATCTATTTAGATAAATAAATAAATGATACGTCCCCAAATGGTATTCGAACCTGCGTCTTCTAACAATACGTGCCAACATACGAAATGTATGTACTTATTCGTAAACATTCTTCTTTCCTCAGATTAAGTTTTTCAAGATATCCGATAGATGGCGCTCAGTGGCTCATACGACGGTTAAAATCATATAGAAAGATAAATTCGCTGGTACGGAAAAGTGTCTCGGTGGCCTAACGGTCATGGTGTCAGACACTGATTGTCATAAGACGCGGGTTCGAATCCCGTCTGAGGATATGTAATTTGTGCTCTCTAAAATTGCAAAATATAGTTTCGCTTAGCAAACGTTAGTGCTTTAAAAATAACCTACTAAATAGGTCTAATATTGGAAAGTATTCAAAAAACACCTTCATCCCAAATCTATCAATGCGCAGTTATCAATTTCTATGATTGCTCGGAAATATTGCCAGTGTCGACTTAATTTATATATAACTAGCCGGCCCGTAGCGGCTTCGATTCACATCAGGATACAATGACATACCGACAGCAGCTCCACCTACCGGGTACAATTGCGTTTTAAAACCATATAAAACCATCCTGTAACCCGTTGAAAATATTGAAATATACACAAAAAAATTTGTGAACGCCGGATATTTTTCAGCCGATTTCCAAAACAAAGGAGGAGGTTCCTTCCTGATCACGCATAACTTTTATAGAGTAGTCTGAATTCTTTTTTGTTTGGCAGAGTATACATCCGAGTGGTCCCATTTAAATTTCATCAAATTCGGTCAAGCGGTTTTTAATTTACAATACAATAACTGACAAGTGTTTCGCCTTCCTTGATGATTTCATAATTGACGGTGAATGACAATCGATCCTGTATATGGCAGGGGTCACTATAAATGGTGAAAAAAAACCGAATTCAACACTAAAAAGTGTGAAATAACTTGTCGAAGTCGGTACTATACGCATATCGTGGTACCGACTTCAACAAGTTAATTTCAGTGTAAAAGTCGTTTCCATTTTTTGGTAATTTTTTTAACCCACATTTTTACGGATTAAAGATTCATTCAAACGTTAATACAACATATTACAAATTTAAATATATTTTGAAAACTGTTTTACATTTAACTTTTTTTTTTAATAGTTATGATTTTAAACCGCATAGGTATATGAATAAACTACATATATTTGTCAAGACTCCCCTCTCTCCTAGCGACGGCCCAAGCCGAGGTCCGTACCTTAGTGGTGCCCTTGAGCAAGTCGCCTACTGCTCGCCTTAGGTGGTGCGCCCTCTGCGCCCACATCTGGCTGAGTGCTATCTGCGCTCGCCAACCGTCCGGTGACGCTGTAAATGCCGGTAGAGGCAAACAGCATTAGTCCGTTCTAATAATAACAAATTTGTCAAGTTAAAAATCATTTTTAAATAAATCGACAAACCAATTTCAGAATGAGAAAATAAAATAAAATTTTATTATATCGATTTGAATGACAGTTGTAAATGTAGAATTAATTGAAAAATCAAACTTGAAACAAACGCCTTATAACATTATCATACAAATGGAACTTTTAATGCGTAAAGTTTATTTTGTGTATTGGGCAAAATAAATCCTGTATTTTGAATATTAAGTATATTAAATGAATGATATTAGCTGGAACTATCTCAAATTTAAAAACAGAAATGCAATCATCGAAATTACTTTCTAAGATCAATGATCTCTAAACTGAGACGTTTTAAGCATTTTACTGATATTATTTATTAAATGAGTAAGTAATCATAAATATGATTTTTAATTATTTCAAAATTAATTTCTAGGAAGAGATCTTACGTAAACGTAATAATCATCAACGTCGTTCACTTTCCGTGGTATAAAAATGGTGACGTGGAGATGTTGAGACAAAAAGCAGATGTTTACGAAAACTATTTTATTTACACATAAGCTGTTACGTATGCAAAAGTTATTAATCTGTCCGAATCAGCAAGCCTCATTCGAGGCAAGTTTCATTCATAAATCTATTGTTATTTTTTGTCCTGATGCGGACAGATAGATGAAATATGCTCCAAATTAGAAAATTCGTCCTCACGAATATTTAAAACTAGACCATTGAAATCGTTTATTGATATTTTTTATGTATAATAAATGTTCACAAAATACTTTATTCAGATATGTTCACAGATAGACGATTAAAGAAATTTGGATCGATAGAAAAAACATCACAAACTTTCCCGTCGATGTAATGAATTAACTCCATTCAGTTTCTATGGAAGATATTTATAAAAAAAAAGAATGTATGTAATCCTTACACATATCAGCCTGGCTCAGTTTTTTGAAACGTACCTAAGATTCTTTTTTTATTGAAAATAAAATAACAAAAATTTTGTAAATTTTTTAAAGCGCTGTATTTCATACTGCCTTACAGCTTCCCTACCATTTTGCCTTAAGATGTAAAGGATTATTAGACTGACCGACATAACGTGTTATAAGGGTTTCTTGTGTTTGGAGCCCTTATACTTATAGGTCTTACTTCTTATCACTTAATGTAAATGACGTGTAAGTGACGTACTAAAGTACGGCACAAACAGTTTTATAGTGTGCAAAAATACGAGTATGTTATTTAAATTTATGTAACCTTTTAGGATTTGCTATACCTACTGGATGCGGTCTGCGGTCTCCGGGTCCGGTCGAATTGAACGCAGACCGCATCCACTGTGGTAAATCCTTTTAAGTAAATATGTCATATAGATTAGTCTACGCAACAACGATGCAACACCCGATACTTTATGTCAATTAGAAATTTGATGAATATTGGTGCTGAAAAATGAAACTATTGTAGAATTTACACGGGCTTAGAGCTTAACATATGCGTTTTTTGTCTTTGGCTTGGCATCCAAACGTTTTACGAAATAATGTTTATTAATGTTAGTAGGAGACGGTAGATATAAGCACGAGGCTCACCTGGTAAACACTGCGAACAGATGCATTTCGTTATAAGTGATGAACTGCACTGTTCATTACCCGGAGACATAAAGTTACTAAGTCTCATGTGCCTGTAATGTCGCCGGCAACCATACCTTCAAACCAAAACACAGTATTGCGAACATTACTGCTTCGCGGTAGACATAGGGTATGGTGGCAGTATTTCCCCGGATGAACTCATACGCAAAGAGTTCTACTGTACTGATTGACGTCATGATTCGGAAAGTACTACGAGTAAATTAAAATAACGTTAAAATAATGTTTACACACTAGCATATTCATGTGTGCAGGAAACCCCAAACTTCATGAAATGATCTCAAACATTGACATTTATAGAGATCAAAATTCACATTCTTGGACGGGATTCGAACCCGCGTCTTCTGACTCTTCGTGTCAGACGTCATTGCCAACTAGGCCACCGAGGTTCAGGTCCAAGCATCAAATTTTAACTCTTTACCTGACTTTAACCGTCTTACGGGGACGGAGCGACCTCTATCTTATGTTCAATATATGATTCGAAGATTTTATGATAATTTAGACTTACAAGTTGACATCGCTGAGCGCATCGACGAATCATTATAGAATCGCACGGCAGAGCCCTGCAGTGCTTAAGATATTAGAGATAGTAACAGAGATTAATATATAGTTAGTACGTGTTACCTTTACATTAAAGAGGTGACGGGTTATTAATAATCGATATCGATTGAATATTTGATGGAGGTATTACATATCTATGTTCTGGGGCACACGAAGTCTACGCTCAGTGGGCCGGCCGGATCACGTTAATTGATTCAGTGGAGGGCGTGGCGCGGATAGGTCGCGGGTTCGATGCCTGTGCCGGCGATGTTATCTTAGTAAGTCGTGCTAGATAGTTCGTATTGTAATCTACTGGTAGATTTTGTTTCTATAAAGATTTAATGAGATTAGCTTAGCGTTAAATACTACTAGTAAACTACTGGTACCTATAGGCGGGCCTTTCGTATCCGTTTTCTTATACGTAGCACAAAAAATCCGCGAAAATATGTTAGTATCGTCAGCTTCAACGCGTCACAGTTGCCCTACATAAAACACAGTTGTATTGTTTCACGTGACGACACGTTTTGTTACACTTACGCAGTTATTCGTGCTAGGGCCATGGACACACAATAATACATACACCCAAGATCTGAGAACATACTCGTATATTTCCGATCAAAACACAAATATTATACCCGGCCACCTAACGGGATCGAAACGACACCGAGTTTGGAAGGCAGGGTGGCTATCCACTGAGTTAACGGAGCCGTCAATAACTTTAATACTTTTCGAAACTGTAAACACATAATGATAGAAGTACCTTGATGGCTAATACAAAATAGCAGCACATGTTCTGTGAGAATCTTGTCACCGCGATTCAGGATTGTGCAATGCGCCTGTTATGCCGTCTAGTTTGAACGCAACGAGTAAACTGTTGCTTTTCCTGAAAACAAGGATAAAACGTCGATTTCTAAAAATGAAACCTAGCTAGATCGATTTATCGCCCCTGAAACCTCCTGCACACTAAATTTCAAGATAATCGTTGTAGCCGTTTCCGAGATCCAAATTCTTATACAAGAATTGCTCGTTTAAAGTATTAGATATACACAATAATTTCGTACTTAACACTTTTGTGAGCAGAATTTATGAAAAACAACTGTTAGACTCTTATCTTGAGGCAGTAGAGGTGGTAGGGCTACATCGTTGCTGGGATACACTCTGCATAGCTCTGCATGGACTAAACGCGTACAGCAGTTAAATCCAAAATACTTAACGTAATAAGACTTTATACTCTTCAATGTCTTGTCAAATTTTCATTAATTACTTTTCTTGGGCATGCGACACTTTTTCTTTACAAGTGGACTCGTATGTATTGGACATTGCCATTTTTCAGGTTAACATTTATATTTGCATTAAATGAGAACTAAAAAAAATAGTGCAAAACAACACATGTAAATGAAATTGAATATACGTTACATAAAATACACGTTTATACAGCAAGCTGGCCTTACTCGGCCGCGTATCACACCGTCACGCTCCAATCCTCCTTCCATTTATTTCAGGATCCTAATCTCAGATGGAGAGCGAGCGTCCGATAAGCAGCGCTCGCACCATCGCGATAAGAGCTCCACAGTTCTGTGTTAACAGTATGGTACGGGAGTATGTATGTGGCAGCTTTCCTTCACGAATTATGAATATAGAATACTGAATAAATTAAACAAAAGAAAACGGCAACAATAAGTACGTCCACATTAATAATTCAGGGACATAACAGTAACCGAATTTTCAGGGTCAGTATTGGGTGTGTGGATAGGTAGTGTATATAGTATGTAGGAGTATGGTAATAATCACAGATTCCAATCGGATATCCTAGTTTCAATAGTTTGTTGCAGTTCATAAAAAATACAACAAATAAATAACAACATTCCAAAAGCATATCCCACCAACTAATCTATGTAAGTAGGTATATAAAACAAAGTCGTGTATTTTCGGCGGGCCCATATTTTATGATTTTACTGTTTTTCAATTTGTCATATGTCGAGGCATAGGATACTTTCATCATCAACAACATCCACCACCACGCGGGTGAAACCGCGGGGTGCAGCTGGAATATTATAAACGTGAATGTTTCGATGTATGGCTGATTGTCACTCCATCGTCCAATGTAATGTAATGTCTGAACGGATTAATACACATTAATAAAGGAGCGGAGATAAACTTCCGTCGCTCAACTTATTAGTATAGATGAAAATAGATACCCAACTTTTTTATATTATTACAGCTTCATTCGTCTTTTTAGAGATCAACTTAACTAGATTACTTAAAATACAACTTTAGCTTAGTTAAATACATACTCGTACCTTTTACAATTACAAAAGTTTTTAGATGAAGTTTCTTTACTGGCAATGATTATAGTGTGACATAAAAGCGAACGTGGTACGCCTCGGTCTGAGAGGGAATAATTAACGACCGGGAATTTTATCAACATATCTAATTGCTATGAAAAACTGCTATTCTGATAAAATGCAACTATGGAATATTTTATCTGCCTTGTCTAAAAAACTCCAATTAAAGTAAATGCTACTTTGATACAAAAATAAATAGCAGAACAGTTATTATTAATAATTATTCAGTCTTCAAATAATGTGTTAACATGAACAAAGTATTTTTTTTTAATATAACGCACCTTGTTTAAGAATTTACAATTACTATTTTCGGCCCGTGATTTAAATCTCGCGTGGAAAGGTTATCCCTCGGAAATAACTTAAAAGGGGATAAAAATAATAGAGGCCTATGATAAGCTATCTTTATTTGTTTCTAAGATTTCTACAAATCCGATAAGGCGTCTGAAGAAGACAAACACTTACCCACATTAGAATATCAATTATAAATTGTTAAAATATACAGTCAAATCAATTAAGGCATTAAATACAACATAAAAACGAGAATGCTTAATTAAGTGTGTATGTTAAAAATAATACAATCGCGTTCCAAAATAGATAGAATTTGAATTTATCAATGAGAACGTTCTAGGTTTTGGCAAAAACTTCATTTGTGGAGGCGCGAGGAGATTTTTATCGCCGAAATGCTCCCGATCGCGCACGAAGATTGGGGCGGATCTCGGAGCAAGATTCGCCCAGCGCGATACCAGCCGCCTCTCACACCGTGCTATTCACCCCCATGATATCGCACGATCCTGAGACGAGATAAGGCCCCAGTCTTAGTACATGCCTGTATCTTTCAAAAGGTTTTTTGTCTTTTATCGCGAACGAATCTAGTTTTAATAGCTTTTCATAATAGTTTTACGCGAGTTGAATAATTTCTGCTTATAAATGTGTTGTAGAACAAGACAACCGACGTCTTCTATAATTAAAAATTCAGCATGACTTTTATTTTGTGGTAGTTTGGTACGCGGATAGCATAAATTATGAGTATTTTTGAGGTTTTCTTAAATTACATTCATGATAGCCAATTATTATATAACCTCATATTTGTTTGCAGTATTAACTTTTTTATGAAGTCAACGACTTTTGTCTACTATCTATTTGTTACTATTCCATGAATAGATTGTTCCTATTTCTATTACATTGATAACCTAGTATGTTTTAAAAGTAGATAAGTACTAATGACATATTGGTTCTGAATAGATGCATTTTAATTATATTTTCAATTACTGAATTATCATTGAAAGTTGAATAAACTATACGTGTGTGAATACTTAGCTATTGACTACGACTTCGTCCGGATGATATGAAGTTCTCGAGGACTCTCTCGATCGATCCACTGGATCGGGATTCAAAATGTGGCCTATTTGTTAATCCTAGTTATCAGTCATCAATAGCCGTCTCATCGCCCAGTGGTAAAAAGTACGTGTATTTCATTCATTATTATCTCAGCCGTAAGACGTCCACTGCTGAACATATGCGTCCTCCACAAATTTCCAAAATGACGGTTTGGAAGCAGCCTACATCCAACGTCGTCCTTCGACCTTTACTGACTTGACTTTACGACCTATGCTGCGCTTGCCGGTCCGTGGTCTCTATTCCAGAACCTTCCGGCCCCATCGGCCATCTGTTCTGCGTGCTATGTGGCCTGCCCACTGTCACTTTAACTGGCTAATCTTCTGGGCTATGTCGGTGACTTTCGTTCTTCTAGGAATCTCATTTCTGATTCGATCACGTAGAGAAACCCCGAGCATAGCCCTCTCCATAGCTCGTTGTGCGACTATGAGCTTATCTATGAGGCCCATAGTAAGAGACCAAGTTTCTATGTATCTCATTATGAAGAAGTTAATTAACATAAAATAAAGTTATCATATCCTTGAATTAGTGAGTGAAATTCATTTAGTGATGAACAAACAAAACAACATATATTTAATTATAACTGGTAACATATTATAAATACAAAATATGTATGTCAATATGGTTATAATTATAATCATTCAAAAATTATAAATGTAAAATGATGTATGTTGACTTTGTTCTATATCTTAAATGTGTGTTACGGCTCAACAGACTTATACCTATATATATTTAAATCTCTTATGTTTAATAATTGTATAAATACATAGCGTCATGGTAACCTTATGATAGTTATTCTGACCCAAAATTCATACAATTCCTGTAGGGTTACTCACGCAAGCAAAGCCACGAAACAAGCTTTCATTTTTTTGGTCCAATAAATTTTCATAAGCAATATCATTATGAAATGTTTAGTATGTTAAACATTTTTATATATTATTTGTGGAAGTCTGTCTACTGATTAACATAGTTCTCTACCAATTATTGAATATCTGTCAAAACTTTTAATTGGTCATCTCTTATGTGTTTCTATTTGATAATATTATAGCTGTTAGTTTTTCTAAGACTTTAGAAATAAAATAATAATTATTTTTCACTTATTAATTCGTTAGAAAGTGTGCTATCTGTTCTCTGCTCTGTGCTCGCGTATCATTCAGCACCGAATTGAATTTGGATTTGAAACTGATTGAATATCGTATGCAGATAACTTTTAACTAGTTTTTTTTTTGTATTAGGAAACGGTACAAGCACGACGCCCACCTTAAGTTAACCACACACGTCGCAGTTCCTGGAAAAGTAGGTTGATTTCTGCGAAATCTATTGTATTATTGGCCAAATATAGCAAGACGCGAGTCAACGGTAATGGTAACTGTTGCCTATAACAGATGCGTTTCCTCACAGTTCACGCACAGACTGAGCCCGTAACCATGAGACATTTTAAGTTGTTAAGTCTCATGTGCCCGTAATTTCCCGGCAACGATATCTTCACACCAAAACGCAGTATGGCGATCATTACTGCTTCACGGTAGAAAAAGGATCAGTACTACCCCGGACGAACTCATTCCCAAAGAATTCTACTGCTCTTAATGCATACAGTCCAGCAGACAGCTCATCCCGATTCAACCGATTGCTACTGGATCCTGGCATTAATATATTTTACATAGACGATTTTGTAGACATTACCTGCCATGCGATTCTTCGTTGCATCTTTGACAACATTCGTAAAACAAATGACGAGATGACAAGAAACGTTGGAAAAACAACCTTATGTACAAGGGCGATATCTCATAAAGTATTTGACATCGGTGAGCTCGTCAACGAACGCATCGACGAATCATTAGAGAATCGCACGGCTGGTCAGTTTGGTTAAAATCAAAATATGACATTATTAAGTTTAACAACGACATAAATGCAAAAAAATAACATTTAATAGAAATTACAATTATACAGATTTAACTTTGTCAAGTGTGTTGGACAGAGGAGGCTGGGTTCCGTAGCCCAGCTACCACCGAAAATATGTTTTATTATAAAGCAAAGACTTTTATTCAAATATACAAATTTATTAGTTGTTGGCCAGCTCTCCGGTGTTGAATTTGGTTAATTAACCTCTCGAGCACGTGTTTACGTAATCAACAGATGATTTATGAATACCTTGAGCCGCTAGGCATTTGAGGAATTAAGCCATCGTGTCATTATAATTTAAAACGATATTAAAATAAATGTTTAGTGACACTTCCATTGGAATAATGCTTATGTCAGAGTGGCATGCAAGAATTATACAGAATAAGCAACCCATAGAAAAGACCAACAGTCTAGCGCTCGGCGAATCAACATCTCTTGAGGATGCCGCGTGTAGAGGCGAAACGCGTGTCGAATCGGTTTTGATTGTTTGGGCTGTTTTGTGTGTTGTTTATTCTGTATACTTCCTGCATACATTTAACGCGGTAAGGAGAGTAGTTCACACTGCATCTCTACCATTAGCATTTTTTCAGCAGAAGTGTCAATGAATATTTCTTTAATACAAACACTAAATACGTTTAAACTACTCGTAGTTACTTAGAAGTATAAAAATTTGTTTAGGAAACCAGTTTCCAAACATCGGTTACCTAACCGGCTGAATCGGCTTTAAATGGATTTACGCAACGCCTGAATTAATAAATTATCATTATAATTTCTTACCATGTCTAACCATCACAAGGCTCTTGAATTGATGGAAAGGGAAGCAATTATAGCCCTAGTGTAACAAGGCTCGGCCATCAGTTAGACAGTCAAGGTATCTATCTCCAAACTGGGCTAGAGTTTAAAGGTAGTTTGGTTAGTTTGAAGGTAACATCGTGATAAAATCCACAGCAAGGTGGTAGGGCACTTCCGATGTCCGCCTGACTAGCTACCACCCTCAAGTTTATACATCTGTCGCTAAGCACCTAACAGTGTGTTCTGGAAGATGTCTAAAGTCAAAGTCAAAATCATTTAAAATTTAGGCATCAAAGACGCACTTATGAACGTCAAATATTCATTACAATGCTCTACAACCAAATTAAAGACTCTACAGCCGCGTTGCAAAATATACAGAGCCTACCGAGAAAAAGCCGCAAGAAACACGGGGTCGTCCATTACATATAGATTTTTATACAATGTTTCTACTAAGGTACTACTATTATTACATTTTATGGGTGGCAGTGGTCCAAAAGTGGAGTATTCCAAGCATTTTTTCATCATCTTATTTATTTAAATGTTTTTACAGTCAACTTGAATTTCCCCTCTTCTATTGTCCTTGAGAGCCATCAGAATTAAATAAAATCGTTTAGTATCAATTATAATTTTGAGATCATCAAAATCAGAAATTGGATGGGTGACCGCTAATGGCATTATTCAACTGAACGCTTTCGTGCTTCGGAGGGCACGTTAAGCCGTCGGTCCCGGTTTTATGTCTTAGAACAACAGACGATAGGTTATGTCGAGGCCTTCTGGCGGCCTGAAAACTTCGACATGAGTTGGCCACCAGCGTATCCACCAAGCCGCACTGGGCCCGCGTGGTCGATTATGGCCTAACTTTTCTTTTATAGAGGAAGGCTCGTGTCTCAACAGTGGGAACATAATGGGCTGATTATGTACAAAGCACCTGCAGGCCTAGACAAAAGATGTTTCTGTTATCGTTAAAGCCCAACGACAACTTCAAAATGTATGGCGCTGACATTATCTGTGGAAAAGTCACGTGACGTCACGCTAAGTTCGTAGACACATTTTTGTCTGTAGCGTGTGCGGAAACACGCCTGTTTGAATTTTGTCTAGGCCTACTGGTGTTTCTATGTGTATCTAAATGTGTGTGTTTGATGCCTAAATAGAATAAATTATTCGATTATTATTAATATTAATTATTCGAATAAATTACGAGCGGCCTCTACAGACCTATGGCCAACCATTACCTGCCGTGCGATGCTCTAAGAGCAAACATCGTTGCGTCTTTGACAACATCCGTGAAACAAATGAAGAGATGACTAGAAACGTTGGAAAAACAACCTTATGTACAAGGGCGATATCTCATAAAGTATTTGACATCCGTGAGCTCGTCGACGAATCATCACTGAATGACATTGCTGCTTCAAAAATTATCAGCGCATTTATTTTTTTCAAACAATTGAATTAGCAAGATAACGGAACAGCAACAAATTGATACACAAAAAACTTTCACCGTTAACTCCGTAACAGGTTTCAACGTAAATTCGCATAAATAACTTCTAAATGATAAGAGAGCGATAAAATTTCAGCGTTTTTCAGCTAGCCTACATTCAGAATAATTGTGTTTTTATCTAAGCGCGAAACATACGGGTTTTATCGCGGCTGTGCCGATCCCGCGATAACTCGGTTTTTAACCCCTATTATATATGCCAGTATCACAATATTTCTTTTTAACTGGCACCCATAAAAACAATAATAATTTTACAAGGTAGAACGCTCTACGCAGTGTGCTTCGTCATTATAAAGAAGCACTATTTTCTGAAATTCTTTAATAATACTGTAAATTGTAAATTCTTAAATCTATTGACTTCATCGGAACTATAGGTAGGGTGAGTTTTTGAGACGGGACAGTAAGAGTAGGTACCTTTTCCGTTATAGTTACAGAAAAAAGTTTTTAGGAGACTGACTATCCATAATTTTTTAAGGTACTGCATTTACAGTTTTTGAAAAAATTTACAGTCAACAAGAAAATGGTCATTTTACTCCAAAATCTAATTTTTTTTCGTAATCTGTAAATGCAGTTCAGAATACCTTAAAAATGTATGGATAGTCGCCTAAAAACGTTTTCCTGTAACTATAACGGTTATGGTACCTGCCCTTATTGTCCCGTCTCAAAAATTCAACCTGTATAGCACTAGATATTTTAAATACTTGGACTTGTATGACTATCCGGTGCTGGTATTTGAGTGCATCAACTATTATAGGCGCTTGATCGGTTGGCACTAAAATGGCACCGACCAGTCTGAACATTGATGTACTGCCTACGAAGAAATCATAAGTCTATTTCTTCGTAATTATGCTACAGACAAAATCTGATTTGCTGTGAGAGTAGAAGTCTGATGGTGTCAATGTTTTCAATTTATTATTAATTTGTATAATAAACCTAATTAATTGAGTAAGTGAAAGTGATTATATTCATTATTGGTCAATTGTTATTAGACTTCTTTGAACAGTAATCTGTTGAACAAGTTAAGAAAAGTTTAAGCTTGGTACAGTCACTAGATTTAATGATGACCGCTTGTAACAATTTCCGATCAAGGACTTCTGTCATTTGGAGGTCTGCATGGCGTTGTCAGTCCGTGTTTGTCTTATTGTTGGATGACAGTCACCAGGTCGTGTCGGAGGTCTAGTGGAGGTCCATCACTGGGCACGCGGGCTGTCGGCTCTATATAGCACGCGGGCTGTCGGCTCTATATATTATGGCCCTCTGAGAGACAACAATTTAATAAGTTAACAGTTGTTGGTTGAGGCGACGGGTGATTGAAATGCTGGCACCTACTTTAGGCAAAAAGTTAGCATTACCATCCAACGTGGCAATGCTGCTAGCATTTTGGTCACTTTTCTCTCGAACTTCCCTTAAAAAAATGTAATTTACTTACTCTAATATACTTAAGATTAGATTAAGTAGATTAAGTACTTTTTTATATAAACTGCTATTTGTAATTTCGTGTAATTATTATATTAATAAGTAAATAAATACGAGATAACTAATAGCTTACTAGGCAATAGAAGATATGAATACCCTACACAGTAGAGCAATGAGGTCATCCTCAGAAATCATCGCAACTTTTAGGCAGGCGCCTAAAATTTGTATTGAAAATGTGGGTTGTATATTTATAAAGGCTTATTTAATAGGTATGGCCTTATGATATAATGAAGTGTTAGACTAATTTATTGATTCAGGCGTTACTTTGCGGAAATCCATTATCAAAAACGATATTAGAAGAAATATTTAGTGACACTTCCGCTAAAAACAATGATTATGGCCGAGTTGCGGTGTGAACCTACGAATAATTATTATTCGTAGGTGTGAACCATCCTCCCTCCTGCATATACTGCAAATAGGAAGTATACAGAATAAATAACACAAAAAACAACCCAATCAACTAAAAACGATTTGAAACGTGTTTCGCCTCTACACGAGGCATCCTCAGGAGATGTTGACACGTCGAGCTCTAGACCGACAGACTAGCAGACTCTGCAAATCGCAATATCTCCTACCTTGGGATATAATGTAACTTATTGCCAAATTTCATCCAGATCCGTTTAGTTGTTTAGGCGTGAAAGCGTAACAAACAAGCAAACACTCTTTCCTATTTATAATGTTAGTTAGGATAGGTAAAGTATACTATTGATACCTACATGTATACAACAGCTTTGTATAACTACCAGTCAGATAAGATGTTGCATACACATGCATACGGAACCCGGTTGCGATATCGCTGCGACGCGGGACGATAGCGATAAGTATAGATAAGCAACGCTACCTCACCCCTTCCCCGAGGCGTTTCGTTGGATAAGTGGCATTAACGCTACGTTCACAACACTGGAACCTACTTCGGTGCAAAGCGGGTTCTCAGTAAAATTTTAAAATAATTGACAAAGAGTGGATGTGGGCATTTAGGGCACTCAGAAAAAGGTGCTGGCAGGCGGTGGCGTGTGTGGCGGGTTGCTATTGTCCCCTAAATATGGTTGAGGAAGCACTTTGGCACGTTGGCTGGTTTGCGATGGCTGCCACATGCTTTAACTCTAGAACGGGTGTTGCGTGCTAGACTGGTCTGCTTTGAATGCTTATGCCAACTCAGAAAAAAGTAGATCTTAAAAAAATATATAGTAGTGTCTATAGAAAATAAGAAATTCCAATATGCCCCTTAAATGTCACCATGACCACGGCCACTCTGCTAAAAGTGCCCGACTAATAAGATATACCTACCTAAATCGGTTAAAAACGCATTATTATGGGAATGCATTTCGCATATCGCGTTAGCTATCGCATCGCGCGCGGAAGTGACTATCGCCTTATGCAAACGGGTGCTATCGCTTCCTAACTTCAAACTGTAGATAATAAAACAGTACCAACTTGAATAGGTACACAATAATTAACTTACTGTTGCCTTCGAGTGCGTGTGGCATTTAGCTATATCGCGAAATATAAGGATCTACGTTTAAGATTAGCACTGCAAGCATGAATTGTCGTTTGTCAATAGGATAAAATAGGATAGAATTTGACAGTAGTTATCGATAAAACTCTGATTCCGATCACGTTTGATTCCGATCACGTTGTAGGCTCCGGCCGAGGTAATGACTGTGGGCAAGGTACTCAAGGTCATGATAACGATTCCCAGGTAAACACAATCAGACACCGAGCTCGCCGGCGAGCTCGAGGCAAAAATTATGTCTTGGTTAGATTCTCTCCAAATAGTCATAGAGTTAAAATTCATAGGGCCCACTTTCAACGGTACACTCATGTACCGGGGCGATTCTCTCCGACTCCCCTCTCTCCTGGCGACGGCCCAAGCCGAGGTCCGTACCTTAGTGGTGCCCTTGAGCAAGTCGCCTACTCCTCTCCTTGCGGCGAAGCGTCTTAAACGCTCGCCTTAGGCGATGCGCCTTCTGCGCCCGCATCTGCCTGAGTGCCATCTTCGCTCGCCACCCGTCCGGTGCTGTAAATGCCGGTAGAGGCAAACAGCATTAGTCCGTTACAAAAAAAAAACGATAAAACTCAGCCCGCCTTAAGGCTATCCCGGCTATATGTGACAGGGTATGATAGCTGATAAAAATCTGTTGCTCTGGTACGTTAAAAGTATCATAATACGTGTCTTTCTCCATTCTCCATTCTCCAACCTCTGTCCAAATTCCCTTATTTTGTTCGAATAGAGTATTCTTCTCAAAGTGATAACTATTACACTCCATGATCATACGTCGAAAGAATATGTAACAGACAAAAGTAGCATAAACAACTTTGGAAAGGCAAGGGTATAGTCTGTTATTTAGTTAATCTTACCATTTTTAATAGTTGTTTATAAAGAATTCGCTGAGTTTTGCATTATCGAGGTATCACATATAAATCACAGTCTAAACAAAAGTATCTAACTAGAGTCTGTGCAAAACGACAAGCGACCTAGGAATTGAGGTCGAGCACACACATTGCAGAATATTAGCCAGTTAAAGTGGCAGTGGGCAGGGCACATAGCTCGCAGACCAGATGGCCGATGGGGCCGGAAGGTTCTGAAGGGAGACCACGGACCGCAAGCTCAGCGTAGGTCATCAAGTAGACAGGCGACCTGATAAAGGTTGCAGGACGACGTTGGATGCAGGCCGCATCCAATTTGTCCGCATCCAATCCAAACATTGTTGCATCTATGACAGAATCCTTGAAATAGTAATTGACAACCTTGTCAACAAGGGCGATATCTTATTTGACATCCGGCAAGCTCGTCAAAGATCGCAACGATGCGACGAAGCATTCCTTACAGAATCACACTGTTGAATGGAGCTGATGTATTAAATCTGAATGTTAGTTCACCATAACGCCACGACGGTCCTCTTTTTGTACGGACTTTACATTCCAAGTTAGCGGTCACAGACCTATCGGTTCGCATAAGTCAAAACTAACAAACTACAACTTCGCTCTCGCAATCAATAAGGAAGGGAAATAATTTTAATTGGTTACAATAAAATGCTTTGTTCGTTTGGTCGTTTGCTGTGTGGATCCGGATTGGTTATACGGAGCTAAGGGAAACGGTCGACACCGAAGTAGGGGATAATATAATTTTTTTATGCAAGATAAATACATTATTAATAATAATAATCATATTTATTTTCGTGACCAACATTCATTCTTATATCATCTTATACAAATATAAATTAAACAACATAAAATAAAAAAAACGTAAGATATACATGCAGCCCTAGCTCTCACAGTAGGATTCCCTGTGTTTGTGAGAGCTAGTTTACTCCCTTAGGTTATCTTAATTAAGAAAATTAATACTTATATTTAAAGAGCAAATGATGTTTTTATTTTAAACTTTTATAGAAATAACCACGAAAAATAATAAAAATATTAAAGATAATAATAATAATACAAATAAAATTAATTAACATATATTCCTTCTTCTATTTTATGACTTTAGTGTGTCTATATATTGATTCTAAGTAAATCTTCAGTACCCTTGAAGCCCAATGCTAGTAAGTGGTTTTGGATTTTGATTTTGCAAGTTTGTCTCGTGTCACCTACTATGTCCAGTATTTTGTTTAATTGCTTGTAGATATATGGTCCCAAAAAGTTATAGCATTTTTGTCCTATTCTAGTTTTAGTACTTGGGCCCAACCATGATAGTTTGCGCCTGGATTTTATTTTTGTTTGATCACTGTTCGTAAGAGCTGTTTTATGGAACCTCAGTGCACACGCTAATACAAATATTTGTCTAACTCTTAATTCTTTAGTGTCGCTGTATAAATCGTCTGTTGGATATCTGTAAGGCTTTTTGTGAGCAACTTTCAGAATGACTCGTTGTGCTCTTTCGGCTTTTATTAGATGTGTAATATAGGCCGCGCCCCATGATGTAATGCCGTAGCTGATTACTGATCTGCATAATGCAGTATACACAACGTTAATAGTATCTACATCTGCCACTTTTCTCAACCTTCTGAAAATATGTACTAGTTTCCGTAGTCTACAACTCAATGATTTTATTTGTTTGATCCACGATAAGAGCTCATCAATATATATTCCTAGATACTTGATGTCACTGACTTGCTCTAGCTTAGGACATGTACATATTTGTTCTATTTTAGCGTCGCATGTGTGAAGATTAATGCATAAGGGATTAGGAGGCGCGGACCGACACGACACTCTAAATGCTATGATTTTCGTCTTCTCCGCATTCAGTGTTAGCAAATTATTTTGCAGCCACTTCACTACTTCACGAAGACCATCATTAGTTACTTTTGATAGTGACTCCCAGTTTCGGTCGTGGAAAATAATAGCGGTGTCATCAGCGAAGGCGAACATCTTGGCTTGACCCACTTTAAGATGGCAAAAGTCATTAAGGTAAGCAAGAAACAGGGACGGTCCGAGTACACTGCCCTGTGGGACTCCAAAGGGGATATCTTGGAACTCACTATAGTGGTCGCCTATCTTTATTCGCTGTCTTCGTCCAGTAAGGTAAGATTGAAACCATTTTAACGCTGTCCCACGTACACCAATGTATTCCAGCTTTTTTAGTAGTATCGGTCGTGACACAGTGTCAAATGCTTTTGCTAGGTCAAGGAAAACGCCAATTATTCATTCTAAATTAGAGTTTGAAAACTATCGTGAGTATACTAATATAAAGATACCGGCTGCACTCACTTGGTATTATGTCGGTTTAAGTCCGACGACGTTTCGAACGTGTAAGACTTTCTTCTTCAAGAAGCGTTCACGTGGATTTCGCGTCACTCGTCTTATACGTTCGAAACGTCGTCGGACTTAAACCTACCACTAACATGAGGTGCTAAAATAAGAAAATAAGAGCACGAAATGGAGATATTTATCAATTTTGATATATACGAGTGTACTCGTATAGCATAAGTTAAAATTATGCGCTTGAAACTGTCACGAACATAAAATAGGATTGTGGTTTGTCTTTCATTAATTGACCAACGAAAGAACAGCAGGGCTATAATGTATCTCGGTTGCTAACAAATGTTGATTAACATTGAAAAAATGGCGGCTCTATGTCAATTTTGGCAACTCCAGTAAGCAAAAATGTTAGTAAGTTGATGACTGGAGCTGACAAAAGTGACATAGAGCGGCATTTCAATCAACATTTGTTAGAAACTGAGATACATAATAGCCCAGCAGATCGACGTGTATCTTTTTCCAAAATCAAAAGATTTCAGATTCAAAATTTGTGTATTTGGACAACAATTGGGATCCATTAGGTAGTAAAAATGCAATAAAACTTAAAATTAATGTTGGTACAAATGAAGCGGTATAAAAATTTAAAAAAAAATATAATGATGGCGTCCGCCCGGCCAAGAATAGAACGAGATGTGTCTCGTTGCGTATCACTCGATCATTACCGTGACGAAGTGCCTCCACACAGGTGCCCATAAAGGCACGTCCCAATAATCTATCTATCCACGGTTCACCTTACTACCGATAGCAATTTGACAAAACGTCCATACAAACAGTTTCAAATATCTATCTCTAGTAAGGTAAACCGACGATAGATAGGTTATTGGGACCGGCCGTAAGTCTTCAGGAGTGATTTCTGAATGCTATTGTGACTTATTTATTTGATGCATAGATTTTTTTAAATTTATTTGAAGAATGTTAAAAATATGCGCTAGAAACTTTCGTCAACAGTTAATAAACGGCATAGTACGTTTGAAACGCCTTAACCCGTTGACTCGCGAATCGCCATATTTGGTCAATAATACAATAGATTTAGCAGAAATCAATCTACTTTTCCAGGAACTGCAACGTGTGTGGTAAAAAACCACTACGTAAAAATCAAAAATATATTTGGCTAAAGTAAAATGTATACGCTAGAACAGTTTCATCATTCAATATCTAATCCCGTAGAAACTTTGAGCTTATAACATTCTGAAATGTGTAACTCTGTCTTAATTAATGTTGATATTTGGGTGCGGAACTCTAAAAGTGTCTTATACAAATTAGACCTAACTAAGTCTAATTATACCTTTATTACTTCCTCGGTGTACTTTTGTTTAAAATGATAATAAAGTACGTCGACAGACATTAGCCAGAGGTCGAAAATTGCTTCATTAGATATTTTAATAGCGATTTTACCTTATAAAGGCAACACTGTCGCGAATGTGGCGCATGGCGTGCGCGCGCGAGCAGGTGGTCAATTCTGCTATTTGAATAGTCATAATTAGCATCATAACTATAGATCTAACTTGATTAACGTAAGCTTTACTTCACTGTCGATATCATGATTAACAGTGAAGAAGCGAATATAAAGGTTTCTTCATAGCTTTAACTATGTTGAGAGCAGTGTGTATCATTCCGCTGTTTTCATACAAATGAGAGTCATCATGCGTTGCATACGTGGGCTCAGTTTGATCTCTGCCTTCAATCTATTGTGATATTGCTAACGCATAAGTTTTCGTTGATCATTGAACGGGATCAAGACGTGAATTTATTATATAACTACTAGATGCGGCCCGTGGTTTCACCCGCGTGATGGTGAATTATAATGATGATGATAATGAGTATAGTGCGTTTTTTTTTCTAACTTGACATTTACTTTAATATTATATACAATCTTAATTTTTGAAGTTCAAGAATTCGCATGTCTGCTTGCAGATTGAGTACAATTTGCCACATTTATATTATTTAAGACCTTTGTGACTGTATTCTGGCGAATAAATGATTTGATTGATTGTAAATCCAGTGCGTCATCTATCTACTGACTATATTTCATGTAACTCCAATTGGCTGCTTTTGCGTGATTGAGTAACACACGTCCATAGATCAAAAGTTTCACATTTCTAATATTTAATGTTTTAATCTATTTAAGTTGTAAATTTTACACTATTGATATGTAGTTACATTAACACTGTTATTCATATGCCTAAGATTTAAGTCTAAAATACATAGTAAAGGTTTATAAATATGAGGTTGGCTTCATATGCAAAAATAAGGGGAGGGCGCTGTATGCCGAAACAGGCGATGAGCTTAGTTTGGCGATAGATACCTCTGATTTCTTGTGTAACATGTTCGCGTACACGTACACCTAAGTATCGAAATTATGTAAGTGCTAAAATATCAAATAAATTGTTATTATTTATTAGTACTATTACAAAGTATTTAAATCGTGTTGTAATTCAAATCATCATCACCATCATCATTGACTGACGTTATCACTGCTGAACTGCCTCTCCCATAATTTTCCAACGCCGTCTTTCGATCTTTATCAAGTCGTCTGTCCACCTTGTCGGTGGTCGACTCTCTATCTGGTGGACGATCTCCACTCCTGCCCTATCGACTATTTGTTCTGTGTGCTATGTGTCCTGCCCCCTACCACTTTAACTGGCTAACCTTCTCGGCCATGTCGGTGACTTTCGTTCTTCTACGGACCTCCTCATTTCTGATTCGATCACGTAGAGAAACCCCGAGCAAAGACCCCTCCATAGCTCGTTGTGCTACTTTGAGCTTGCTTATGAGGCCCATAGTAGGTAAGAGTCATAAGTCATCACGTCATGGTCAAAGACTTGAAATCGAAAATTGGCAAATAGCAGAATGAGAGCCAGTTGCAGATGTTTGGTCGCGATTACGGCATGCAGGTGCGACCACGATCGCGCTGCGCGTCCCGTACGTACGGAACCCTCCACGGGCCTCCACGAGCCTTCGTGACAATATAATTGTGCCGCATACCTCATTCCTCGTACTTAATTTATACCTAATAGCGAGATAATCTCATTTTTCCCCACGTCTCATTTACATTTTAAAGTTTTATCTTTTGGCGTCGCGGTCGCACGTTTGCTTCTCGCTTTAGAGTTATTTCGAATTCATTTTGTTGGTAGCTTGCGTTTTGCATTATGTTTTAGTTTGAAATTATTTATTATGTTTTAGTATTGAATGTTTTTTTTTATTTTGTGGATTAATTATATGTGTTGTTTTACTTATTACTACATGCTTATGAAAGTATAATATACGACTGCGGTAAGTATTTACAACAATAATATATATTTATACATTTTGGTGTCTGTGTTTTGTTCCGGCTTATCTCGGTAACGGGTGAACCTATTTTAACGGGTCCTTTACTGGCAAATATCTGATGATATGAGTATCTTATGCTTCTTTTGTTTAAAAAAAACATCCTTTAGGCTACCAGAGTGAAACCGCGGATACCGGTCAGCTGAAATTTTATAAAAAGTCTTGTGTACTTTTATAAAAAGTCTTCACATTTAATATAATAATTTAGATACAAGTACTTAAAGCGCGTATAAAACCGGCCGGTGAAGTAATCAGAAATCGCCGAAACAATAGAGACACATCGCAGCCGGTTAGCGAGAGCTGTTCCTTAGTAGGCAACACAAAATCAAAGTATATTTTTTTACAAAAATAAACAGTGTTCAAGCAAGTGCGAACATTAACACTTCGTGCCGTGCCGAGGTGCGCACGAGGCGCAATAATGATTGCGCAGATCGCGCACAGATTGCACTCGCCGATAGATCGGACCTTTCCTTAACGTTTATATTGGCTCGTAGCGGATATATTGTCTGTCGTGTGGACTTAACTTTATAACAATTTAAGGGATGTATAGTAAATGCGTTTCATGCTTTCTGCCGTGCGATTCTCTAACATCCGTTTTCAATAACCTATCTATCGTCGGTTTACCTTACTAGAGTTAGATATTTGACACTATTTGTATGGACGTTATGTCAGATTTCTATCCTTAGTAAGGAAAAACATGGATAGATAGAATATTGAAAACGGCCATAAGACCAAACATCGTTGCATCTTTGACAACATCTGTGAAACAAATGAAGAGATGATAAGAAACGTTGGAAAAGCAACCTTATATACAAGGGCGATATCTCATAAAGTATTTGATATCGGTGAGCTCGTCGACGAACTCAACAACGAATCATTAGAGAATCGCACTTCTGTTTTATTTGCACTTAGAGCGACGTGAGTTCCAATATTAGCACTGATAATATGTATACTTATTTCTGACTGACTGATTCTGATTAATAAATATAGGAAATATTTGGTGAAAATTCTTAAGGCACAGATACATGCTGTATACTGAATCAGCAATATACATAGAACTAACTCAAGCAAAACCTCTTCGACGCGTATTGGACCTCTACAGAAGGTAACCTCTCAAATGAGGATGAATTCGATGAAAGGCGGGAAGCCGGTGCACAATGTATCTCATCTAAGCATTTTCCTAAGGGATATGTCGCTATTTTTTTCTAATTAATGTCTTATTAATATGGATGTTCGCAAAGTAACGCTCAAATCAATTAATAATTTTAATTACAAAAATTGTATCCAACAAAATTAGGATTTATTGGGTGGTTCCCATGTAGCAAGCAATGCTTTATATTTGTCTTACGTGCACCACTTCCATCTCTCTTCGCCATGTGTTAGTTTGACTTTGACTTTGAATTAAAATCCTGAAAATGTGACAAATACTGAAATAATGTAGTTGTAATTGAAAGTATTTACTTTATCTTGTAACTTATTTTGATATTAATGTTACCAATCGCATTATCATTGGAGATATATAAAACGATATACTTACATTCAATCTTTTAAATTACCCAAAATCAAATAATCGCCTAACCAAGTTCTACTTTTAAATTACCCGAAATCAAATAATCGCCTATCCAAGTTCTACTTTTAAATTACCCGAAATCAAATAATCGCCTAACCAATTTCTACTTTTAAATTACCCGAAATAAAATAATCGCCTAACAAGTTCTACTTTTAAATTACCCGAAATCAAATAATCGCCTAACCAAGTTCTACTTTTTTTATTTCTTTAATATTTCTACGCACAGACTCCAGGGTCCGTCCCATTTTTTTACATTTACTAAACTTAACTAATTAATCAACTATTTAAATATACATCTTTGACCAAGTTCTACTTAATGTATAAAAGTTTAAATAATCACTTTATTTATTATTTACTAGCTGCGCCCTGCGGTTACACCCGCGTGGTGATGGATGATGATGATGAAAACTACCCTATATGTTAATATAGTGTCTCATCTACCTCCATACCAAATTTCATCAAAATTGGTCCAGCCGTTTGAGTGTGAAAGAGTAACAAACATCTGCTTTTCATCCATCCATCCAAACTTTCACATTTATAATATTAGTGGGATATTACATTATTCAAGGAATTTCTTTGTCACATTTCCAGGAATTTAATTGTCCCGGAAACGGACGCCTGGTTTCTAGCAGTAGTATTTCCTTTATGCTATGTTATGGTAAGGTATAAGCAGGCGTGAGAAGAGCACTTGTAATGTAAACTTGAAGGTTTAATTGGCGCGGGCGTCGTGCCTCAGAGGAATTGTAGCCTCGAGTTATAGAACCTCGATAAAGATGCGCCTATTCGTTTTCTATTGTCAAACGAGTTGGTTTATGTGCGTGCTTTTGATTTAATAGGTACGTTGGATTGTTAAGGTATGAGTATTTATGTTTTATATGACTTGTTATACGTATAACGTTACAAAAAGGAATTCCTGAAACGGGGCGAAGTTTTCTGCAGCGTTATTTACCAACCGGTTTTGATTAAATTTGATACACACATTAGGTAGGTACCCGACTTTAAAAAGGAATTTCGAATATGAGCAAGATTATTCAAGTGTTTGTAGAGATAATAGGTTAGGAAATTTAAAAACTTAGCTCTGACTGCGAAAGATTGCCGCTGATAAGAATGTACTCGCGACGTCTGCAGCCGTGCGATTCTCTAATGATTCGTCAATGCGCTCGTCGACGAGCTCACCGATGTCAATTATTTTATGAGATATCGCCCCTGCACATAAGGATTTTCCCAACATTTCTTGTCATCTCGTCGTTTGTTTCACATATGTTGTCAGGGATGCAACACCGGCTCTTAGAGAATCGCACGGCTGTTTGCAGAACTACTAGTTTTATTCTATTGAGTGACAATATTTGAGCATCACGTGTAGTGTTGAATTTCGTTGAAGGATATCTATAAGTAAGTGATTTTATTGTCAAACTTTTCGAAAGAATCTTCCAAACTGAGTAGGTAACAACAATGAACCCTTGCACTTGGCCAACAAACAAGATATATAAACCAACATACCAGCAGTCCTTGACAGGGCCACCTATACGCCCTATCCTAGGCTCGCGTTTGTCGCGTGCCCAATAAATCGCGTCGGACGTGCGTACAAATTGGCCCGATCGGATCGCGTCGCTTGTCTGCCCGCGCGCTTGTTAACGCTTCCCGAGATCGCATGCGATCCGGTCGCGCTGTCCCCGCGTCGTGACTACACCCACCACTTGTTTTGGTGATATACTGCTTTTGTTACTAAATAAATATATATGTGAACTTTGTTTGCTTTGGGGTCACTTCCTTGGTTTATTTCAAGTTGCTTTCTTCTATTTAATATAAATTTCTTTTTGAGACACTTTAGTTAACTTTTATTCATTGGGTCTACAGTGATACTCCAAATGTCATATGAAGGCGTGACATTTACTCTCAAGTAAATTGCTATTTAATCAGTTGCGAGCATGGATTTATCCATGATAAACTTGTAATGTCGATAAACTAACTTTATCTATCGTATACTCTAGCCGCAATAGCTATATCACAGCCTATAATATAATATGTGTATATATATTTTATATAATAATATATTTACACACACACATATATAGCTAGCGACTGCCCGCAACTTTGTTCGCGTAGTAGGCTTGGCATTCGGTCTTGCCATAACCTCCCGTCTTTTCTGAATTTTTCTTTCATAAGAACCTTCTCCTGACAACCATTTTATTAGGTTCACAAAACTGGACGTTACACATAAATTTGAACAGGAAACAAAAATAATAGATGCCATGATGGTAATCTAATATGATTACAACAATAAATAGCGTGACCAGGAAAGATAAGGGTTCATTTTTATATACATAGATAGATAGATAATTACTGTCAAATTGTATCCTATCGACCACCCATGCTCGCAATGGAGTCATTAAAACAACTTTAATAAATATTTGTACTACTACCTATTCTATGTCACTCTATAGTATTGAAACCAAGTAGGCAAAGTAATCAGACATATGCTCACTTACAAGAAATCTATGAATCACCTTTTTCCCACTAAAAAGTCGGCTCACACGCATCGCGTTCCGTTACCGATCTTGATCGACCGATACCGACCGAATTGGTCACCAATGCACGTGTGCGTTTACCTTTTGCAAAACCGACATGCACACCCCCAGAACGTCCTAATCACCACACTCGCACAAACAGAAAAATCTACTTTATTCAACTAACTTTGAAGCGAGAATAGCTTGTACTCTAATCATCAGAGTAAAAGACATCAACGCGTGCTCTATTCAAAATTCGAATTCTCGAACGTTGAGTGTGGAACTCTTCAAATTTTCTTCCATGGAAATTGAGATTAATTGTCAGTACATAAGGTCTATTTTCCGTTGCGTGTTTTAAATAAAATAATTTATTTATTAAGGTTTTAGATCAGCAGAAGGCTTAAATAAAAATAAACCCTAACTACGAACAACTAAAGTTGAATTTAGAAATTGTTTAGTTTTGCAAACTTTTAAAGGGCGGTTATCGTGAAAGCAGACAACGTACTTGTACATAGACAGGCTAGACGACGCACAGACATCTGCGTCTCGGAATGCAAGCTTTCTTTAGCCAACAAATTAACGTGTATTTAATAGCTTTACGCTATGATTGTGTGTCGTGTCAAAGTTCCTTAATTTAAAAAAAAAGGGTGGTTGTACACTTTTTGTTTCTACATCATCAACATTATATACATAAAACACTGTTTTAAACTATCACGGTTGTTCTCTAAAGTTATATGATTATTAACGGGATATTTACCGTGGTAAGGTTGTGGAATGAGCTCCCGATATTTCGGCGCAGTTACATGCACCATGTTCACGGGAAGACTGAAGAATGCGGGTGGTTGGTCAAAAAGTTTAAAAGTTAGGTGCAGACATAACGATCTCCCTCTTTCTTAGTCTTTTGCTACGGTTATCACTGGAACTCGAACTCGATCCTAAGTCTCGACAAAACACACTCACTGTATCACTGCGTATAGTATTTTGAACACATTTATTTACATTATATACATATACATACACACACTTTGCCTCATATTTGGATTTTGCTTTGTCTTATATTTTTTTAAGTTTACATCCACCTTTGGATTAAAGAGGAGATAAAGGTATCCGCGGATCCACATGTGGAGCCGAGCTGTGGATCCAAGTGACGGAGGGACTTATAGCATGTAGTGTTTGCCTGTAAGTGATTATACATTAAGCACGAGTGTACTGCATGAAACTATATTTAAATGTAACTATGTAATAATCGTTGGTTAACCATAAATAAATAAAAAAATACTTAAAAACAGTATTTACGCTATGCTACTTATAATACTTACCAGTTCTTCTTATCTATGGATCCATAGGATAGAAGAGTAACATAAAGTGCACCATTTCCTTTTTAATTAGTGTCGATTCTGTAAGCTTTCTCTAGACTAAAAATCTCTAAATTATGGCAGTACTTACTCTGTTTAGGATAATATTAGTATAAAAAGTCCAAATGACAGCACAAAAATTAGACATTTCTATTATTATTTATATATACTACTATTCTGAAATAATCCGCTGAAATTTAATCTACAATGTTGGTAGATATGTAGAACATTTTGTTATACTATTTAATTCTTCTTCTTCTTGAAGTGCCTCTCCAACTAGTGGAGGTTGGCGATCAGTGTGGTACAGATCTTCTTGTCTCTGGTTCAGCGGAACAACTCGGACGCCCCCGATATTCCAGTCCTCTCTCGAATATTCCGCAATCACGACTTCTTTCTTCTCCCCTTTTTTCTTTTTTCCTTTCTTTTTCCAGAAATTTTATCCATAATTATCAGCTACAGGTCATACCGCTGTTGACAGAGTGATTTAATTTTATTAGAATTTTACAATAAACCACACATGTCGCAATTCCTGGAAAAATAGTATGATTTCTGAGAAAACAATTGTATTATTGGCCAAATATGGCGATTGGTGAGTCCACGGGCTTTTTTTTATTACAAACCCCCACAGGCTCCACGGTCCGTGCCATTTTTTAGTTTTTTTGCTAATTAATATAAACTAAATACAATTAAAAAGAGACAACAATAATATATTTAATTAGAGGACATAGGATTTTTATGTTAAACTACTTAATTAAGGGCTATATCGTTTCTGAGTTTGCATCAGCATTCAGAGCAGACCGGTCTCCGCAGACAGCACCAGTTCACGAGTTGACGCATGTGGCAGCCATCGCCTTCTTCAACCATATTTGAGAGAAGATGGCGAGAGAGTATACTGGTTTAATGACTTTTATCTATGACGTTACTCGAAAACATATCAGTTCTATACAAACTGGGCCGCAAATAAAGCGGTCGGTTCAGTTAAGGCGTCGACATCGTCAGCAAGAAATGAAGTGAAAATTGTGATCGGTAAGAAATAAAAAGGTGATTGTATGAAATAAACTTCAGTTGAGCGAACGAGCGAACGGTGTGATCGGCGTATCTGCTTTAACTGGCCAAATTGACTTTCACCTGTCCTTATGTGTGTTAGGTTGTATGTACGTCTGTTCAGCCGTGCGATTCTCTAAGAGCAAACAGCGTTGCATCTTTGACAACATCCGTAAAAAAAATGACGAGATGACAAGAAACGTTGGAAAAAAAAAGCATTTGACATCGGTGAGCTCGTCGACGAGCGCATCGACGGATCATTAGAGAATCGCACGGATAGTCGCATTTTTCATCCAGTCTTGACGAACCTTAGTAATATGAAAGGGGATGAGTACTTTTTCTAAAAAGGGGGGAAATTTGCTGCGGCACTATTTACCGGCCGATTTTGATAAAATTTGATACCCACATTAGGTACGTGACTAAGGGAATTTCGAATACGAACATAAATTGGTCAAGTGGTTGCCGAAATGATAGTTTGAGAAGTTAAAAAAATTAACGATTTTGGTAATATTCGGCATTTTCTAACTACAGACAGCTCAAACTGAGAAAAATTGCCGCTGTTAAAACTGTGCTCGCAAGGTCTACTATTTGCAGAAATTCTTGTTTACTTTTTATTTCAAAAGAATTGCAAAATTAATTTAATATATATTGCATGATTTATAATCGCCCGTTTTGTTTGCGGCCCAGTATAATGTCTTACTATTTTCTTCTTACTATAATATATATATATATATATATAATTATATATTTATATAGGACAACACCCACACAAAGGTCTTCAGGTCCCAAACTAGGCAGAGCTGTACGGCTCAGAAGGCAAGGGTGCTACCAACTGCGCCAAACGGTCTGTCGGTGAAATATTAGAGCCATTCTTACTATAATATTATAATATTAGAAGATTAGCCACTTAAAGTGGTAGTGGGCAGGGCACATAGCACGCAGAACAGATGGTCGAAGGGTCTGGAATGGAGACCACGAACTGGCAAGCGCAGCGTAGGTCGTTTATTAGGAAAATTATGGAGGAGGCATAATGTTCAGCAGTGGACGTTCTACGGCTGAGATGATGATGGTGATGATAATATTAGAAATGCTAATGTTTGGAAGGATGGAGCCTAGGTTTGTTACTCAATCACGTCAGAATGGCTGAACGGATTTGGATGAAATTCGGCAAGTAGATGATGAGCAGCGCCTCATAAATTAACTATAATATTGAATGAACACAATTGGTACTTTTTATCATGATCCGTCACCACGCGGGTAAAACTGCGGGGCGCAGCTAGTCTTCGATAAGTTGCCTTGGTTACCATGTTTCAGTAAAATATTACATTTATATATGTATCACGACATTTATGAGTTTTCTTAGTAATGTATTAATCGTCAAAATCTACAGATATCTATGGGTATTCTTACTTTGCTGACCGCTGTGTTCCTATTATCTGAACAGCAGTGCAAGTACCGAACTTACCGATCGATAAATTTGAGTCTTTTTTTATTTATATTTGAAAACTGTTTATTGTAATAGAAGTTATTAAAAAAGATACAGCGTCAAGCACTTAAACTAAACGAGATTATGTGCGCTTGACGGGTCGCACACTACTACAAGATACCTATATTATACTATGGCTACGTCCCGGGAAGCGCCGTCAACGCTCACAACTGTCGCGGCCCGGTTTAGCGTTCCGGTTAGAATGAATGCTTGCAATGATCAACCCAAGCGGAACGGTTACGCGGTCGCGAAACCGCGCCAACTTTTCTGTCAAAAATCGATAGAGTCCTAATACATTTGATGCTTGACAGTGACAGCTCGTAAACGACCGCGGAAACCCATCTACGTTTTGCGAGCGTTGTGAGCGTTTTCAGTGACGTCATCGATGACGTATCGAGTTCGCTCACGATGACCGTGGGCTTTTAAGGGAATGGGTGTGCGAACGCCGCGAGTGATTTCGGCGCTTTCCGGAACGCAGCCTATGAAACATTTTTATACCTCTATGTTAAGTAAGTATGTTTTTACAAATCGGAAGTATAAGATATTGACAAAGGCTGTGTCGTCGCACACCCGTTTGATCTTTCTCTTGTTAAGAAATATTTTTTAGTGTCCGTTTTAATTGTTTGATATGTAGACTAGGTATTTTTTCGAGCAGATTCCTAGGTAAGCTGTTTAAGGTTTGGGGCAGCGCGTTCGTCCACACCCTTCGTCCATAGTTATTATTACATTTAGGTACTTGAATATATCATACTTCGAAAAAACTGGCTATATCGATCTTTTGTCGATCATTGCAACTAAGTAACAAAATTAAGCGATCGGTAGACAAATACGATAAGCTTTTACGATTATAACGATAGCGTGGAAAAACTGTTACTGTGTACGTTTGAGATCGTCTATTTAATCGATATACTGTCGACGATTCGGCGATCGTAGAAGTCGTCGATATGACTTCCATACTTGCTAGGGGCGATACGATTCTTAAAATGTATCGCGTTTAGCGACTCGACAAATATAACGACTATTACGCTAATTGCACTGCTGTAACAGCATTTTCGATTAATCTCAAATAAGATTGTATATTGATAATTCTAGAATTCCCAATCATATATTATTTTGTTAAGTTTATAAATATTTTTTACAATATTATGTGGATTATCAAAGATATTTTATTGGTTAGTTAAAAAAATAACGAAATCTTTTTTGATGTATCCAAAACCCACCGGCATAACGAAATTCGGGTCACGACTGACCGTTAAATAAATATTAAAATATAAATTTCCTAGAGTTATGGTATAATTGAGACATAAATTATAAATAAAAACGGATCCACATGTAATCGTTTTATATATATTTATGAGCGTGCTAGAGAAGTATTTAATAGTGCCTACATTTTAAAACTGTCATAAAATGTTATAATAACAACTTTACCAAGATCACAGAAAATTCAAGTAATAAAAATTTAGCTACCGTTTTATGGTTGTTTCCCATTAAAAATGTAATATAATCTCTAAAATATGTGCTACCTACTAGCTGCTCTCCGCGGTTTCACCCGCGCGGTGATGGATGACGATGAATGTTATATAGCCTATGTTACTCAGGGTGAATGTAGCTTTCCAATGGTGAAATAATTTTTGTAATCGGTCCAATACTTTTTGAGCCAATTCGTTACAAACATACATACAAATCTTTCCTCTTTATAATATTATAGTATATAGTATAGATGTGGCGGGGCGTGCTGAGTTATCTGTAAAGATCAAATAGGTTAAGTAATAACTGAGGTTAATAGGAGATAAACAGCCGTGTGATTCTCTAATGATTCGACGTTGCGCTCGTCGACGAGCTCACCGATGTCAAATACTTTGAGATATCGCCCTTGTAATTAAGTTTGTTTTTCCAACTTTTCTTGTCATCCCGTAATTTGTTTCACGGATATTGTCAAAGATGCAACAATGTTTGCTCTTCGCACGGCTAATTAATGAACGCTTGTTTTTTTTTCTCTTACAAAGGCATCGTACGTTTGTACATTTGCCATTACTCAAGCTTAGTTGCAAGTTGCATTATTAAAGTGAAATTTTGATTCAGTAAGTAAACAGAGTCAAACCACAGTCACATAAAGCCTATCTAGTAACCGGCCTAAATCATGTTCTAGTAAAGCAGTGAATGCAATACTGTGATGTGAAAAATGTTCTAGGGCGAGTTATTGGGATAACACAAAAACAACGATTCATACACATTTTGCAACAATACGAACCCTTGACAGCAAATAATGCACCGCTATTGTATATCAGAGTCTAAGAAATACAAATCTAGGAAAAATCAACAAATACAACGATAGCCATTTTTGCAGTTTTCCCGCCATCCGACCCGTCACTCAATAATTTTAAAGTATCGAACTCAACCACTACACCACCATTCGTTACCCATGTCACTACCCGTCTTACTACCAGTAGTAAGACGGGTATTTTTTTTACCCGTGTTACAACTAACTGCTCTAGTACCACATATTATGTGAAATTATACTGTGACTTGATCTGACTACTGAAACAAAAGAGATCAATCAAGATTCATACTTTTTTTGACCAAAAGTATACTAAGTTGTCGCAGATGTAATACGCTTTGACGGACAAACTACGAGTTATCTATGTCAGAGTTGCTATAGATAAATGACAGTTTGTAATGTTTTACGTGAACGACCCGTTATGTTACACTTACGCAGTTATTCGTGCTAGGGACGCTGGAAGTCTGTGTATGAATGCTTTTATGTACCTATTAGATTTTTACTTGTTATGTTAAATTCAAAATTATACTAAAATCTAGACTGACATGAATAGCAGCATTGACTAGAAATATATTTTTCCTAAGTTTGATAACATTTATTGTAACTTTTGGTGAGGTTTATATAAAATCCAAATCACAAACTCATTTTCGTAGCGCTCGATGTTGCCATATCTCGAAATGTTAGAATAAATAACGTAGTGACACATTGACGGACCGACAGAAGGAAATTGCGGCCGCGATCGGACTGTCAACGTCAAATTGATTTTAATGTAGTGGATATAAAATATAATGGTGTTGTTTTAGGCCGCGGACTTTTGTATGAAACGACGTTACACAATGTTATATTTTGTAACCCTCCGTAAGAACGATTTATTTTTAATGATATTATAATTGGAGATATTTTTAAACTATTTAATGATAGTTCCCCAGGGATTCCCTATTTTTACGTGGACGAAGTCACGCGCACAAACTAATTAACCCTTACGCGTCCGTCGACGTTAGTTTCATTCATAAATCTTCTGTTTTAAGAGGATTACATAGCTAGTACTTTCCATACTAATAAGAAATAACTCTTTTCTACCCCTTAACATTGACCGATTTTAGTGTTTTTTTTAATGTAATCAACTCATTTTTACTATGCCTGTACGTTTACATTTTTTCAGTTTCTTTGAGTTCAAAAAAAATAAATTTATAGTCCATTGAAATACTGCAAAAATCAAAAAGTACAGGCATAGTAAACAATGTGATAATTAAATCAAATCGGACAATGTATAAGTGGAAAAGAGTTAGTTCTTTTAGCATAGAAAGTACTAGCTATGCAACCATCTTAAGCGTAAATAGGATGCCGAGTTATTACTAATAATTGAAAGAAAAGAAATAGACTATAATATAAAAATGACATTCTAAAATTAGTTTACGTATCATTTATGTTTGTTTTGTATCATTTTGATAAATATTGATTGAATGAAAGAGTTACAGCTGGAAAACTTGTGTAGTTAGATTTAGAAGAAACTTCGAGATTTAAAAAAAAAAGCTGGTTATTGCCGATTACTGCCCAGATGCTGTTTTAATATATGTATGTTTTTTATGGTAATACTTTTTAAAGCACTATCGCCTGCTTTAGCGATCTCAAACATTGAAATTTATAGAGAGAAAAATTCACATCCTCGGACGGGATTCGAACCCGCGTCTTCAACTCTCCGTGACAGACGCCATTGACCAACTAGGCCACCGAGGTTCGGGTCCAAGCATCGAATTTTAACCCTTTCCACCCGGGGTAGTGATTTTTGACGAATTTCCGCTTTTCAACTTTATTATCATAATAAGGTAGGTAAAAGGAAACGCTCAGATTATTTTAAGATTTTTATTGTACCTAGAAGTATTATTTCCAAGACCTAGACTTAAAAGTACCGTCAGGAACTTTGTGTTATTACAATGTTAGGAACTATGATAGAAACTACAAAAATAATGAGATCCAATATTTACTTAGTTATAATTAAATAAATAGGTTTTTAATTACAAATTGACCTCGTGGTATTCAGCAAAACAATTTTTCTTTTCATTTACACACAAAAACACGTTGCAATGAGAACATTTACTATGAGGTTTCGACTGAATCTTTTTCAAACTACAAACCTCACACCTTCCCCTATTTTCTACGAAAGTAGGCCAATGGATGCCTCTATTACCCAAGCGAACGTCTTTTATAGTAGAGTACTCAGATTTGCGTCTTTTGGAAGGGCCAGCTTTCGCAGTATTATCAGTAGAAGTCTTTCTTTTCTGACTAACATCTTTCATTGTCATCAAGCCTTGAGTAACAGAGCGAAACTTCTTTATATAGCCTCTCTGGTCAGCTAGACACCACAACTTGTATCCCCTTTTTATGGGCTTCATAGGAAGATATTGTTTCAAGACAGACCTACCTTTAAATTTAATCATAGATTCATCTACACTCAGTTCGCGAGTACCATTATAAACCTCTTGAAATTTTTTATTGAGTGCATCAATCATCAATCTAATTTTATACAACTTATCTTTGCAGTCTCTAGGCTTTTGGGAG
Source organism: Selenia dentaria (assembly GCA_917880725.1). Taxonomy (NCBI): domain Eukaryota; kingdom Metazoa; phylum Arthropoda; class Insecta; order Lepidoptera; family Geometridae; genus Selenia; species Selenia dentaria. The sequence continues at coordinate 4,881,998 of OU862882.1, read as the reverse complement.
TTATCATTGCAATGCAGATGAGATAAAATAATAGCAAATCTGTCTCTGGGCATTGTTTTGCAGAGAAGTGCATTGTTGAGATCAGATGCCGAAGAGTAATGGTCTCTCCACGCCGGACGAGTATTGTAACCCATAAAAAAGTTCATACCTATAAATGTTAGAAGTTCCTCCTTTTTTAGGTTCAATACTTTGCCTCTCTGAGTAGCATAAAGGTTGCTTTGGTACACAATATTATCAATAATATCTTCAATCAATACTAAAAATATATCAGTCGGGGTGTTACAGTGAGCAAAGTAGTCTTCTATTACTCCAGTATCTAGAACGTATTCCGGTAAAATTGTATCTAGGTCCTTCTTTTTCCATTTACGGTTTGGTTCAGGTAATCGCTGATTAGTTCTGTGTGAGGACGTATTTGCAGACGGTAGATCAGTCTGAACACTAGATCCAGGTATTGGTGATGGTGGTACCTGATTTACAGGGCACTCCAGTTCAACTTGTTTTGAAGGCGATGATGGTGGATCTTCGGCTAAAGTATTTTCTAGAGCTCTTTCAAAAATCTCATCGAAGCCTATTGGTGAGGGTAGTTGAATATTTTCCACTTCATCATCGGACACACCTGCATCAGACTCTTCGTTACAGTCCGGAATCTCTTCTAATAGCAGGGCTTCAATTAGAGCAGTATTCTTAGAAATATCCATCTCAATGGCTAAAACAATAAAAAAATAGCTCAGAAAAAATAATAAAAAGAAAAAACAATAATGTTTGATAAACCAAAATACCTACTTCATCGAGTATGTGTATTATCAAAGTTCATGATTTTTTAGACTAAAATCACCTGACGGTACTTTTAAGTCCTCATCAGTTTTTATCAAATATTCTTATAAAATAAAGTGATAATATGTTATACCAGCTTTTATAAATGTACTCCGTGATATAAACAACGTAATTAGTAAAAAAAATAGTACTTACCTATGATATTCTATTTATAAACATTTTACAATTACACCGCACAGTAAAGTGAAAAAATGTCCGACCAGTTGTAACTCGCTGTTCAAATTTCTCGACAATGTCGCGCGGTAATACAAATAACGCGCTGTGATTGGCTTACGGAAACGGTACTCTAAAGGAACGGCAGTTGTTGTTAACATAAAGTTATTTCGTACTTAAGTTATTAGACGAAAAATGTGGAGGTACTTCTAAGTACCGTAAGGAGGGAAAGGGTCTCTATCTGACTAACCGTCTTACGGGGACGGAGCGACATCTATTGAACAGCTTAGACAGCACTATCCAACCGAAAGGAGCATTATTTAGAAATACCTACTGAAACGTTTGTATTGACATCGCAACCTTTGTAATTTTTATAGTATTACTTTTAAAGCACTAACGCCTGCTTTAGCGATCTCAAACATTGAAATTTATAGATATGTATGTTTGTTGAATGTTTTCCTTTTTATATTCAAAAGCACAGGGGAGCGAGAACAACCTTTCTTTACAAAGTTACGCAAAATTTGGATTCCAAAGCGTCTTAAAAATAAAATAACTCTCACTTATGTCATGCGTTCGCTCCGCTTAATGGATGACATTATCTGTAGACATTATACTCTGAATTAGAAAAAAACTAATTATATATAATTATAAAACACTTAATATTATTATGTTTATAGATACCGGCATAATCATTTAAATTTAAGAGTTTACATTCGAGGTTATAGATTAACAATGTTATTAGGTAGCTTATGGATGTCATAATGGTAATGTATATCAATTAAATGTGATGACTTCAATAATTTATATACATAACGGTAGACAATCCATCCTGCTGCGAGTTTTTTAAATGCACTTTAAAATAATGTTGCTTTTACGATCAAAGTCATTTAGTTTTATTGACAGTCCCGTGTCGAATGTTTGAATGTTAATAAATAAAATAAATGAATGAATTGAACAACTTGAAGAAAAAACAAGATCATATCGAGCCATGTTTATCATAGGGTTCCGTAGCTGATGTGATAGTTAATTAAAAATATAGGTACTTACTTTAATTATTTAACAAACAAATTGCCAATAAACCAACATTGTCTAAGATATTATTTTAAGTCAATGAATCTGTCATTGACTTAAAATATAATATATATTAGTTACTAGCAAACCCTGCGAACTCCGTTTCGCCACCAGATGGCTTCGTTTTATGTAACATTTCGTTTGGCGCCATCTACTTAAAATATTGGTTTGTAGTACATGCTATGTATCAGAGATGGCGCTGTATGTGAAAAAAGATTTTCCCGCTTTTCTTTTTAAATTTTTCCTGAATTTTCTTTACTATAAACCTCACGGAGCCCGAGGCCTTTCCAACGAATGCAAAACCGTGGAAATCGGTTCGTGCGTTCTGGAGTTATAGCGTCAGGAAGGAAAACCCGACTTATTTTTATATTTAGTTATAATAAATAATTTAGTTATAATATTAAATAATTCTCCTGTCACAGTATTTGTAACAAAACTGCTTCGAAACGGTTTGACCGATACTTATGAACATTTTGTGTACATATTTAGTAGGTACTAGTAATTCAGTAGTAATCTTATAGTTTTTAAGTGAGACTCAGGCAAGCCGCGTGCCTTATGTTAAGCACTACGTTCGCTCATAGCCATTGCAGTGCCGCGCAGTGCTACGAACTGTTTTTTCGTGGCACTGTAGTGAGCTTGAATATATATATTGTTTTTTGGGTTTCTTTCGGCCAGTCATTTCACTAGCTAGACACTGCGACGGTGCCTATCAAGACGGCCGCTTGTACAATAGGCTTATTATCACCAAGTATGTTGGGTTTCCTCGTCCTACGATTCACATTCCGATGGTGGAGGGAATGTTCTCAACTTCGTTCCATCACGGAGTATAAAAGATATATTAAATAATTCTAAACACGGTTGCAACGATGGAAAAAATATCTCTGTTTTCTACCGACTTCCAAAAAAAGGAGGAGGTACTCTATTCGACTGTAGGTTTTTTTTATGTTTGTTACCTCATAACTTTCGACTGGGTGAACCGATTCTCGAAATTCTTTTTTGTTTGAAAGCTGGTGCTTCCCGTGTGGTCCCATTAATCAATTCAGTTCAGTAGTTTTTGAGATACACTCCAATCACTGAATAGAATGGAAGTCGGTATAAATTTTTTCAAATTGTACTTGTATAGGTATGGGTTCCACCCATCCTCAGACGGGATCCCATCCCATTTTTTTATAGTATTACTTTTTAAAGCACTAAAGCCTGCTTTAGCGATCTCAAACAATTTTTCTCTCTATAAACTTCAATGTTTGAGATCGCTAAAGCAGGCTTTAGTGCTTTAAAAAGTAATACTATAAAAATTACATGGGCTGCGATGTCAATACGAAATTTTAAGTAGGTATTTCTAAATAATGCTTGTTTCGGTTGGATGGTACAAGTACTATTAAACTGTCCAATTGATGTCGCTCCGTCCCCGCAAGACGGTTAGTCAAATTAAATGAGAAAAAGAGTTAAAATTCGATGCTCGGACCAGAACCTCGGTGGCCTAGTTGGTCAATGGCATCTGACACGGAGAGTCAGAAGACGCGGGTTCGAATCTCGTCCGAGGATGGAAATTTTCTCTCTATAAATTTCAATTGAGATCGCTAAAGCAGGCGTTAGTGCTTTAAAAAGTAGTACTATAAAAAAACACATTTTTTATTATATTGAAATCTAGACAGTTATTTTGTTATATCTATTTGCTTAATTCATACGTTACAATTGACTTTATAAGTTACTACCTGCACCCCGCGGTTTCACCTGCGTGGTGGTGGAGGATGATGATGAAAATATCACGACAGTACAACAACAGACAAGTAAACAAAAGAAACAAATAGCTTACTTTGTCATTTATAGTATTATCTATAAATATTATTCAAGTAAGAATTATAGCGTAGCTTTTTACTGATGAATAAGTAACTATTTTTAAGATCGGTTCAAAGAGATTACTTAATAGAAACAAACAATCTTGCGAAATTATACTCTATACGAGTGTAGATTAACACGTTAAGAATGAGTATGGATCTAGACAGACCGACAGACAGGTACATGGACAGTGGGCCGAGCACTGTCCGAGAGCCGAGAAAATCTGCTTTAGTGTAACTTATCTTACCGTGTACGTATTCAGTACAAACTGAGTTATCTGTGCCACTATTGTACTAGATAAATGATAGTTTGTACTAAATATTTTAACGATGCGATTTAGTTGCACTTAAGCAGATTTTCGTGCTCGGCCCACAGAACGGTTCTTACAAGAGTTCCTGGGGCCCTACTTCCACCTCTTAAAGTAGTCATGTTTCAACCTTACCATAAAATTTGTTACCACCACGTCTATATAGCAAGATTAAAATAATAATATATTACGGTAGACGTTTTGATGACGTAGTATGAAATATTTCACTCAATTCGCGTACTTTGACGTGACTTTTGACATTAAGTTTCATTGTTCCAGTGTTACATTTTTGAAGATCCGTACTCCCATCTCTTAAAGTAGTCATATCGCAACCCCATTAAATTTGGTTGACCGTTTTGTGTCGGTGGGATCGATAATAAGTATGATTATTCTAAGCTTACTACAAAACGCTCCTGAATTATGATAGTTTCGTAAAAGGTGGGAGTAGGCCCCTGGTAGTCCTACGGATCCCTAAAAAAATGTTATTGTTTTAGTGATTTTATTTATTTTGCGAAACGATGGTATAACTATGAATATATAATTAAAAAGTTGATACGAAGTTGTTTTGAATAATAGCACTAATAATTACCGCGGTTGCGCGCGGTAGGTACTGCGCGGTTGTTCAAGGCAGTAAAATTCAGTTAATCGGAAACCGAGTGATTAGAAATGGATTTCGTTAAAATGAATTACTTAAACTAACTAACTTAACCACGTTGCAGTACCTGGAAATGTAGGTAGATTTCTGCGAAATCTATTGTATTATTGGCCAAATATGGCGAATCGCCATTCAACGGGTTGACTATCATAAAATAGGCAATCACTTCTTATATATAGGTATTGTTACATATTTATAAATATACGAGTATATACAGGCTGGGCCATTTAGATATATTATTGGACATGATAGGGTCTGTATGGGGAAGCTTGAAACTATACAAAGATCTCTTCTCAGAAACTATGTCATCGATGTTAGTGACAAGAAAAACTGCATTCACAGAAAAAAAACTTCTACTCAGTTCGGGAATTGAACCGGGTCGTATTGAGAGAAAATACATTATTTCTTTTTCGATATTCAGTATCTACATTCAAAATTCCATCCAAATTCATTCAGCCGTTCTAATATTAGAGTAGTAATCCTCCAGCCATGCAAACATTCGCATTTATACATTATATTTATATATTGATATCAGATATACCTATATATTTATAAATATGTAGTAAGATAATAGATTATAATATCATTTAATATAATAATCTTACTTTGAAATTTATAGAGAGAAAAATTCCATCCTCGGACGGGATTCGAACCCGCGTCTTCTGACTGGACTGACTGAGGATGGAATTTTTCTCTCTATAAATTTCAATGTTTGAGATCGCTTAGGCAGGCGTTAATGCTTTAAAAAAAGTAATACTATAAAAATAATCTTACTTATTATAATTCTTATAATTTTTTCGTAATAAGGGACAACATCAAAAGGTCTTCAGTTTCCGAATTAGGCAGAGGCTATATAGGAAGAGTACCATGGTAACCTGATGCTGATACATACTTATATACATCTACACACCATAACACAGCTCAAACAGACATGTTCATGCATACAAATGTTTGACCTGTCCGGGGATCGAACCCGGGACCAGTGGCTCAGAAGGCAAGGTTACTACCAACTGCGCCGACCTGAGATATATACGTAAATGTTATCAAATTAATACTCAACACGCTTTTGGTTGAATGTTAGAGCTTATTTCGAGCAATAAATTGACGCAAAGATATTTATTTACGTTTCCCAACTCGATGATAGTAATCCTTCCCCCTCCCTTTGCCACCCCCCCCCCCCCCATCCCAGACTAGCACTCGATCAGATGCGGTGACATTTACACATTCCTATCATATCCCTCCGATCCCCGGAAAACGTGGATGGGCGGATTTAGGTACGGGCGGCTTACCCCTTTTTGAGGTTGGTTAATCTGTCTAATGCCCGTTTCACTAACATTTTAGATAACACCTAAGCCAGTTAGGTAACACTTAGTAGTACAAAAATGCCACCTAAATAGGCTTAGGTGTTACCTAAAATGTTAGTGAAAACGGGCATGAGTCATCGAGATAATATCACATACAAATTGAAATCAGTTAGTATTCGTATTACGTATACTAACTGATTTCAATTTGTATGTGATATTACGTATTATGTAATACGTAAATCATAAATTAAATATCAGAGATTCAGACTAGTTAATTAAAGGCTGCAATCAGCTGTACTAGATGCTTCTCATTGTGTGTCCGCATTTTTCAAGGTAGACGTAATGTTTCATCTATTTATTTAACCTGTGAGTAATTTATCTGGCGTAGAAATCCAAGGAATAATTAAATGACAATTGAATATGTCCTTATCATCAGCTTGAAAGTAACACAAATGTAATGAGTTGCGTAGTTTTTTGAAACTTGAATAAAATTCATTGATATTTAAATCTTTTCTTTAACCGGTCTAGCGGGGGGTGGGGGGTGAAAGTCGTGTCAAATTTGACGTATCCGCGTTTGTACGTTTGAGAATAACTTACAAATGTTACAGGATATCTTCATGAAAATCGGCTCAAATATAGTTGTTGTCATCGGAATTAAAATTAGATTAAACTCACTAAAACTGCCGATTGGGCTTTCATCAATCAAATTGCACTTACTTTCCACAAACCATGCATGACTGGTTTCCAAAAAAAATCTGTAGCCGACGGTGGCAAACGTCGGCCCTGCCCCTGCCCATCCTAACTCCTGCCCCGAGTGGATACGTCCTCCAGGGTATAGGTCAGATATTTCAATTCTGCGTCGGATATTGGCGGCGGCGTGACGACGCATACATCTCAGATCGGCCTCGGCGGCCACACGTTATCGAAATATTGAAATCTTGTGTGCATTGAGTTATGCCGGTCGCCTTCGCCGCCTCCGCCTCCGCCGCCCGCCTGTTTGTGATGCAGGATACAGATTTGGCCGACTTATATTACGGTTTAGGGAGATCATATCTCTATACATGTATTGGAATATGTGACATAAAGCGAAAGTTTCGTTCGGACATAAAGACTATTTACTCTCCGTATTATGTCCGAGCTGCGCGTGAAGTGTTTTATCATCAGTCATGTTTTGTTGAGAAGGTTCAAGTTCAGTACAGCTTGAAGGAAAGGCCAGCCGTATTGGCATACAGTGAGTTTTGAGACCGTTCAAATATCTACAACATGGCGTAAGTAACTGTTGTTCTAAGGCAATAACTGGAACCTTGACGTGCCATCCGAAACACGGAGTGCTCAGTTAAAGTTGAAAATGCCACCAAAGTTCCATCCAAAAAACTAAACAGTTACGAATAACGATACTAACTCGACAGTAAGTTTTTAACTGATGCAACTTGATGTAACAACGATCGTTTCGTAAAACTTGGAGCTGAATATATATATTATTCGTAGTCTTAAAAAAACCCGTTACAACCAAGTGTGAATATGCCGAAATCTAACCCTTGATTTCCAAAAAAGCAATACTCAATAACATCGGCTTAAATATAACCACAATAAATGCTTGATTTTAAGGCTTGTGTATAACATTCAACATCTGAAAAGTTTCCTCTTGCAATATGAGCCATTCATGAAACATTTATACATAACTAAAGAAACATTAAATTAAGGCAAGATTAGCACAGATAAATAACTGCTAGCCCAATGAACAACAATACAAAACACAAGATACCACCGAAAATATTAACACACAAGCAACGTATTTCAATCAGAACAAAATATCCGCTTAAAATAATTTGGATATCGAATCGAGAAACAAAGGAGCATCATTCAAACGAACGAAGTGAACGAGTGAACGAATAGATTGAGTGAACAATATCTTATTTTGCAATAATCCGCGCGGGAAGCAAAGCAATGCTAATTTCCTGTATTTCCTGTACTTCCGGTTACAGATGGGACGCGACGCTAACCGGTCTCTATTTTAAACTTCTGTTTACGTTAAACGATTGTTTTCTGAATATAAAATAGGAACCGTTTGTTCAGATTAGGGATGGACTATTTTTTGTTAAAGTTTATATATTAAATTCAGTTACGAATGTGATGGATGTGGCATCAGTCCTCGTAAGGTATCAAAAATACATTCAACAAAAAAACTTAACCGAGAATATGTGTAATACTTACCTACCAAAAATTTGTTGATCAAGAATGTAAGAGTTAACATCAGAAATGGGATATTTACCATGTAATCCATTTTGTTTGATTTCCGATAGATCAAGAATCTGTGTATTAACTTTGTCTAAACTTTGTGTAACTTTCTCTAAATTCAAGACTAAGAGGAAGATAATTGAAGGAGACCCAAAGCCTAAAGATATTCAGTTGTGAATCTCCTTAATGTCTTTCAAAATTAACCCAGGTCTATACTCAAGCCTAGACTCGCTGCTGACCGTACTTCTGGTATAAAGGCGTTAGATTTACTTTTTTAAGCCCCGTACCTACGCGCTATGGGTATCTACTTATACGTCACATTCATCTTGAATTCGCATAATAAATTGACAACAAATATTATGACTGTGACTATCCAATATTGTGACTATTGAGGATTCTTTAGGCATAAACATTCCATATGCTCAGTAGTTACCTATGTAATTTGTGGGAAGAGGTCGTCGTGTGAGCCAGGCTCATTAGTCTTATAGGTGTAAGCAGGACATCGCTACTATATTTTGTATAAACCAGGTGAACGCTAAATTCTGAAACTTCGAGCGTTCACTAAAGTCAAAATACATTCAGCCAATTGTCCTAATTACAGTATAATCACTTCTCATCGGCTGCGTAAAAGAAACCTCCGCCATTTGCAGTCGGCCATCTTGGCCGTTTCGCGCCAATTTGTCACATGCGCCGAGTTAATAAAGCTGCAAGAAATGGCAAGTTCTTTGTCTCGAGCGCGGTTGAATTTATCGCGCCTCCTCCGCTCGGCTTCATTTCCTGCGCTCGACTCTTGTCGAACTTAGCGAATGGCGCGAAATTGTGAGAAGAGCGGATTATAACTTTAGATCTGTGTCAAGTAGACATATATTTGTGTATGATTGAGAAATTATTTACAGTTTACCAATAGCACATTATAGAAACAATATTTTTTAAATCTGGTATATGATGTTGAGTAGTATTATTTGTAAGCAAGGAGTAAGTATTTGTAAAAACGCTTGTGTACATCAGCTTTTCAACATAAGTAGTTTTTCTATTAGATTATTTAGCTTTTAAAATATGTCCGCTTAAAGAGATTTTATAGGTTATATTATCTTTATTTTATAGGTACATTGCCAGTGCCAATGCCAAAACAGGGTTTTTTTTCCATTAATTCTAAAACGTTAATTTCAAATTCTAAAAACTTACATGTATGAACAGGCGGGAAAACAGTAAATGTTACAGAATTTTCTAAGTCTTATCTTCATTTGGTCTTAACGTGTCATTCGCCGTTTGAATAATTATGTAAGGTACACAAGTAAAGGCAAAGTGTACATAACCGCTTTTCATGTAGGTACTCCTCGTCCAACGCCTTAAAACCTTTAGTAATGTGTCCACATAAATATGACTAAGACCGGATTGTGAATTATTGATATTTACTTTGACAATGTATATAATATTAACTATACATACTACCTTCAAGACTGATTGACTTGGCTTGAATATTTTAATACAAATTAATACAATTCATTTTAGCTCAAATAATAATTTAACTTCACGAACGGCAATTGCAAAAAAGGTTCGAGTCCACATGAAACCGAAATAAAATTCACACTTCGAAGCATAGGACAGTTTATCTCTTTGCTTCGAATTACAAATATACGAGTATTTACGCTATTCGAATGCATGCGCTATTCGAAGATTGAAATGACATCATCGCCTCCGCTTGTAGCTCACAACACATAACACTATAACGCGAGAGGATAATCACATTGTTTTGTTTTGATTCATTGCACCGTAGGTACCGGCAAAACTTGGTATTTATAGTACTTGTACCGTACGTACTAGAACTTGGTATTTATTGTGTTTCTTGCCGCGATCGGATATTCGCCTGTTTACATTAATCAATGTTTCAAGCATTGATTAATGTAAACAAGCGTATGTTTGTTTTATTACTAGATACTAATTAGTTTTCTTTTATTTTTCAGGTAAGTTTACATCTACGCGAGATCTCAACATCTAAGTACAACAGATAAGTACAAATCACAAAGGAAAATATAGATACATACTCCTACTCATATATGTAAATTTACCTATCGGTTACAACTGTATAGGTACGGCTATTACCTATACAGTTGCAGAATAAGTTTAAAGAATACAGTAAAAAAAGGAAAAAAATGTTTGCAAAGTTTTGCACCATGGAGTAATGTGGTCAGTGGTTTGTTATTTAATTAAGATTTTTTAATAGTATTAGCAGACGCTGTCTCTGAGCATAGAGCTTGTACAGACAAGCACGAGGCCCAGCTGGTGTTAAGTGGTAACCTCTGCCTAGGACTGATGCATTTCCTCACAAGTGACGAAGAACAATCTAATAATATATTAAAGGATCCACACAAAGGTCTTCAGGTTCAAAATTATGCAGAGCCTGTATTATGGTAACCTGATGACTGATATACATACTTTTATACATATATACACCCACAGACGCAGGTCAAACAGATATGTTAATGCTCACAAATATTTGACCTGTCCGGGGATCGAACCCGGGACCAGCGGCTCAGAAGGCAGGGGTGCTAATAAACAATTTTAATTTGAATTTGAACTGCTCAATTTGAACGGGCCTGCGCCCGTAACCCTGAGACATTAAGTTGTTATGTCGTATGTGCCCCCGTAATTTTCTATAAAAAAACTAACTTTGACATAGTTAGTGCGTAAGTGTACCGTAATCGTATCGTTGACGCAAAACTATTGAATTTAGTACAAATTTCATTGATCTAATACAACTGTGGTACAGATAAATGGTAATTTGTATGGCATATGTTTACGATACATACAATTTCGTGCCAATTTTCATGCTTAGGGTTAAGCGAGTACAAATACCTATTAAGACAGGCACTCCCTAAAAAGCTACATTTATATTATGTACAGTTTATTCCAAGCTAATATTCATCTAGTTACAAAAGAGCAAGAAGATAAGACAAAAGGCGAGGTTTTTCAAGTATGCTCAGCCATGGTGGAGTGCGGTTTGATGATAGATTAGCCACTCGCGTTCTTGTGTGGTCTCTATGAATGGGGCTGATACAACACCAAGTGGACAGAGCAGCTACGTCGAAATATCGTTACAACTTTTCTATATAGTGAATTTCTTGGCGCTGATTCTGTCTACGTATATCGCGGTACATAGTACAGGCAATATAAATAAATAAATAAATATTCCACAACTATCACACAACGCCATCTAGTCCCAAGCTAAGCAGAGCTTGTGTTATGGGTACTAGACAACTGATAAACATACTTATATATTTCTAAATACATAAATATTATAGATAAATTACACCCAGACACAGAACAAATGATCGTGCTCATTACACAAACATTTGTCCTGGGTGGGAATCGAACCCACGACCTCCGGCATAGCAGTCAGGGTCACTAACCACTAGACCAACAGGCCTGTCAAAATATAAACAGTGATAAAATAAATTAGACATCTGTATCTCGAACATATCGCGTTAGATTTTTTATCGTTGACAACTTGATCATTTGAAAATAATTCTCCGATAACTCTCTTCTACTTTATTCTTAATTATTACTAGTAGTTAATAAAATGTCTAATACTGTATCTGCCGACTTCCAAAAAAGGAGGTACTCAATTCGACTGTACTTATTTTTTATGTTTGTTACCTCATAACTTTCGATAGGGTGAACCGATTCTCAAAATTCTTTCCGTATGGTCCCATTTCTTTTTTTTTTATTTTCTTCATCAAATTCGGTCCAGTAGTTTTGAAGTCGTTATTAATTTTTCAAATTGTACTTGTTTACTCTACTATTAGTCTAATACACTTACTGAAATTTATATAAACTACAAAATATTGAACTATAGTATAGGGAGAAACTTGTGTGGACTCTTTCGCAGACCTAGTGCTAAACGCATAGGAACTTCCTACGTTTAGCACTAGGTCCAGTGAGACATACCTCGATTGCATATTTCCTAATTGGAAATATGCAATCGAGGTATACTACTACGGCGAATTTTGCTAGCGGAGTTTAAGAAGGCTCAGCGCCATCTGTTATTAATATATGGTAACTAATATATAAATTAGGTAGATAGATTACATTGACTCTTTATTAAACCACCACTCTTCAAATACATTACGTATGATTACGAAACAATTGTAAGTATAGATAACATTTCACTACAATGAAATGATATTATCTATTGTAACTATAATTTGAAAAGCACTAACTATAATGATCAGTGTCTATAAATATGTTATACTGAATCATATAAATTGCAATAATATGTTTAGTACTAGCCTAAGCCTTATTTGTTTTGAAACAGTGTATAAAACACAAGTTGTCAATAATAAAAAATCTCTGAATTATTCATTTAGTTTAATACAATTATGTAGTATTATTATCATTGATATTACGCTAGTAACCACCACCTGAACTGTCGCACAAATCGGTGCTCATGACTTTTTTTAAGGAAGATCGTTTTAGATAAAACAAAAACATATAGTTCTGCAGAGCTCCAATGTATATAATAATTATATATATTTCAGTAGCAAAATCTAAAGCAAAAAACAGTTTTTAATATTCTAATACCTTCCTATATACCAATAAATTTATTTTTTAATACAGTTGCTCAAAAAGTGGCGTATTGCAGGGACGTATAGCGTTCGGGATGTGGGCTATTACATACTCGTGCTTTTTTTTACCTTTCCCGAACTCGTAAGTTCTCTTTTCTAACTATCAAAATAATGTCTATTAAAAAGAAAAACCAACCATGAAGTTTTTACTATAAAAAAAAACCATAGAAGTTTTTATGATTCATGCAAATACGTATATTTCTAAAAATAAGCTACTAATTTGTTTTAATATCAGATTTAATGATTTGATTGAATGAGTTAGTTTAGGTTTCATTTCACTTCATCTCATTAAATTTCATTTTCATTTCATATCAATAAAAAAAATCTACTGAAGACTTGGCTGTATGGGCATAGTTCCCTTTGCCTACCAGAATGGGTGAAGAAAAAAAATCTCTGCTTATATTCTACGGTTGACGCCATTTTCCAGAAATTTACTTTGCGAGTTTATTTTATTAAATTTCTTAATTTTTTCGCAACTGTATTAAAAATAGTCGTTCAGTACACGTGCGAAACCGTCAATGCAACTTGTTCCGACTGTCAACCCTCGCCTTCGGCTGCGCCTCGGCTCGGGTAGACATTTGTCGGAACTCTTTGCAATGATAGCCTTTCCCCACTTGTAATGAAATATACTATATCCTGTTATTTTGTATTTTGTACAGGCAAAACGACCTTGATAAGTTTCTTCAACACACTTGCTCGTAAAGTGAGCCTTATTTCATCGCTTTTACGGCCGTAAACCTAGATATAAAATAGTGCATAATAAAATTATAGCCTAGTGCATAATAGAAGTATCCCTACAAAGATAAATTAGTACGGTACTGCAAGTTATAGAGGACTCAGCAGATCATATTCAATTTAACCTGTAATACAGTTTAATTCTTCTTTGCTGCAACAAAAAGGTTTTATGCTGCCGAAAATCCAATGAATTTTTAATGAGGTCATAAAAATATTTATTATTATCAGACTATTTCACAATTATTTCTTATAAAATATAAAAATATTTGCATTTTATCACTTACAATTATAATTTGAAGTTAAGGTGTATGCTCCATCCAACGGTGCGTGAAAAAAAACTTGCGCGCCATTGTCTAAAATTTTCATATATCGTTTTTGTCGTATTTGTCTCTGTGTGGTACCTAATAGCAATTTCAGTTTGTGTTTTCCTACAAATGTTTTGAAAAACGTATGAAAATCATGAGCTCTGCTCATTTGTATTATAACATAATAGCTTCTCTCCGCGGTTTCACCCGCGCGGTGATGGATGATGATGATGAACCTTATATAGCCTATGTTACTCAGGGTGAATTTAGCTTTCCAATGGTGAAAGAATTTTTGAAGTCGGTCCAGTACTTGTTGAGCCAATTCGTTACAAACATACTTACATACAAATCTTTCCTCTTTATAATAATATATTACTATAGACTACTGGATATAATATATCCAGTAGTCTATAGTAATATATTATATAACTATACATATTATGTATAGTTATAGATATTGAAGATATAGATATCATCGTATTTTATAATGATATTATAAAGTCATTCATCATCACCCACCAATTAACCTAAGTTAAAATGTTAATCTGCAACTGTGGTACCTCTCCTTCCAAGTTAAATGGCCAATTACTCATGGGCATAGGTGTTGACATTCGGTATCAAATGTACATTTTGTAAGTTGATAGTTAGGTTTAAACAGACGATTATATCTGATGGTCAGAGCTCTGCAATCAATTTGGGGAAGTGTATTTTTATGTTAAAGAGTTAAGATGGTGGTGGTAATGTTGCCAGGTTTAAAAGTTTCCCAAAATTTTGAAATGTTTTTACAGGTACGTAGATATATGCTTTTTTATAAGAAAATGCCGACATGATAAGTAAAGATAGACTTAAGTTAACAAATGTGTGTTGATACGGCAGTATACAGCGCTTAACGTGCGCGTTTGACACTCACATAGCTAGTTATTAATAAATCTACCAATATTACCCGCTAGCATATATAAAAGTATATACACTAAATACACTTAAATTATTATTCACGTCATAGGAAGAAACTATGTATTTATGTTTTAAAAACACTAATAAATTTGTGCTCCGAAATCATCAATCTTTACTTAGGAGTTTAATTGTTTCAAAAACATTGAGCTGTAATTAACTTAGATATTCTGCGAAGTTACTCTCAAAACTATAAATTTATTCGCTAATGCCGTAAAATATGTAAGTTGTCGTGTTCTATCAAGTGATTAAAACGATCAAATTTCACTAATTACACCATATAACACAATCAAAAGTCTAATAAGAAATATAAAATAAGAAGTAATCGCCAAAACTTTGCTTACAATTACCATTTAAAATTAAAAATGTCAAATGGTATAACGTAAAAAATCGAGTATAGCGTTTTGCTGTTCATTTGTGGGAAACAAAAAATCTAATGCCAGACATAACACACAGACTTAGATGATTTGTCAATACTGGCAAACTTTATGATTTACATACACTTGTTAGCAAACATTTTTGTTAATAAACATTTTACAAAATGTTTATTAACAATCATTTTTGCTAATTATTACACAGACAATGTGATGTGTCCTATAAAAATACACTTTTTTAAGCGTTCTTCTTATTTATTAAGTTATTTTTATTTATAACAAATAATTGGATATTTTAATTTTATGAATTTGGTAACACCAGAAAGAAAAATGGCCACTGGATTGCCATTTAATAAGGTACGTAATCGAAGATCTACTGACGCTCGAAGCCGACCTCAGGTGAGATGTTTTACAATATTCTACATAGATCGGTGATTTCGATAGACAAGATCGATTATTATGTTCACTCACATTTCGGTGGGTTGGACAGCTTCCAGAGCTAGTTTACTAATTTTATACGTTCTTTAATGTTTTTAATCGATGCGGAGTCATGTTATATACGATTAATTTATGCTATCTTTTGACCTAACAAACGCAACAGAGACTTAGTTTTAATAATATCTTTTGAATGAATCGCTCGATTTACATAAATATGTAAGTAACTAGCTGCGCCTAACGGTTTTCCTCGGCCTTTACAGAAACTGTACTTTTGTGCAGATAAAAAGTATTCCGTGTTATTTGAAGATTTCAAGTATTACCCAACTATCAAATATTACTGTAACAGAGCATAGAGCTAACCGGTATACTATACATTGAGCAGATTTAATAATGTTAGCAGTTAGGTCAACATAATTTTTAACCCGTTGACTCGCAATTCTGGCCAATAATACAACAGATTTCGCAGAAATTAACCTACTTTTCCAGAAACTGCAACGTGTGCGGTTATCTGAATCCGAGTAATTTTTTTAGCGTAACAAAAATCCGTAAAGTTGTACGGAAAAGGGAAATTCAGGAAAAACTTCAAGTGCTTATTTTTTTAAGACGCGGCCCAACCCCAATTTTAAAATAATTTACGATGCTTTACGTAAGGTTGAAAATCGCTTGTTAGATTGGACGATGTAATGCGAAAATGCGTTAATTTTGTAGGTTTTCTTTATATTTTTCCATATATACTAACACAATTGAAAAAACTGCTGGTTATTACTTTAGTACTATAAATTGGCTAAGTATTACCTAAAAAAAAATATAGTGTTATTTCTGAAAATTCTGAGAGTTTGGACGTGAAAGTTTATTTTTGTGGACCTATTCAGGGTTTTTTTCTGCTGAAAGAGAGTTATATTTATGAATTATATTCGGTTATTACTCTTTTCCTATTCCTTTTCTAACCTTTGTATTTTTTTCATAATATACTATCGATCTGTTTCGTTACACTAGGTGTTTAAAAACTCAACTCTTTCTTTAATCAGGGTACGAGCGCGCCTTAATGGCACTGGATAACATCCGTAAGATCAGCCGGGTATTAAATAAAACATTTATATGAAAATAACTATTATACCTGTACATTTTATGGTTAGCCGTTATTGTGCTGGAGATTGTGCCTGGAAAAGTCAGAAGCAGAAAGTTTGACTTCGGAACTATGTTAGGAGTTGGGATGCAAACATTTAACATACTCGTAATAAAAGTTCCCACCCTTCTGAGGTAGTAGGTCCAGTTATTTGGTTTTGGCTTACATCTCGATCTTGATGAACTGTTGTATGAAAGCTGATATGATCTCTATAATGAAAGCAGATAAAATTGTCTTCAGCTTTGATTCTATTTGCCTATAAGCACATGAGCTCCGAAAACGGTCGATTTTCATAAAAGTGTTTTGCCTGACTTTTTTTTCTTATACACTTGCTCTACTTTAAAATAGTTCATTTATTGATAGTAAAAAACAATCAACGACGGCTGCAGTTAAAAAGCATTTTATCCTGAACACGTTTCATGCGAAAAGGTATACGTACTTCCCAAAAATAACTATTTTGCACATTGTCCACTCCCATAAAATCCACTATCCATCTTGTCCACTCCCATAATGAATCCACCTCCTTACTTGATTAGTTTTCTAGAATCCAGGACACTGTTCAACCACATTGGTACCAAAATGCCAGTTAGGCCGCTTGAGAACCAACTAACATTTGTTAAAGTCGCGATATCGAGCGAATCTTGCGCAAGTAAGATCTAATCGGGCTATAGATCGAACAATCTGTTGCGGAATTGCTAAAGAAGGTTGTTTTGTATCCAATCTGAAATGTGTAAATTAAATTAATTTTCAGCTGCTATATAAATACAGAATATATTTTAGTGCTAAGTAAAGTTTTTATAGTTTACTAGATGTACCTGGCATGCGTTGCAATGCCACGTAAAGTATAAAAAATACGTCCCCAGAACACTCTACCTAAGTTTTGTCACAATCTAATTAATGTTTTCGGAACGCATAGAGAACACACACACAAACATCTTTAAGTCTTATATTTCTTACTTTTAAAACATCTACATACCGCGTCAGTTGCAAAAAACACACCAAAAAGAAATTTTCCACTTGTACCCAATCTTAATCCGGGTGTAAGGCATAAGGCATCCTAATTCGAACGAGCTCTCAACGGCGCCGATCGCCCCGCGGAGAGAGATTAACCGCGGTCGGGCCCTCGACGGGCCGTGATGATGCTTCGATGATATCGGCTTGCTCTTTCCAAGCCATGACTGGCCCTTGTAGAGAGGTTATTGATACGGCGCCAAGTGGAGAACGCCTGCCTTTGCTGCGGGGAAATTGTGATGTGTACTTTAAACCGATGAAGTCGAAGACCGGATGGGTTTTATTAAAATGCTAGTTTTGATCTTTAACGCTGTAATGAGATGGTTACTTTCATTGGTAGAATACCTAGCTGAAGGCCTAGCTAGCTAACTAAAAAATAAAAAGGAACATCAGAAATATAAACAAAGTTATAATAATAAGTATTACATGACCTGGCGGATAACACTTCACCACAAGTCCACACACACACACGTTCCATCAAAGGTTCCAGTTAGCTTCTTGCTTTATCGAAGACTTCAGTTCTGAGCTCAGAGAACACGAGATACCCGAAATAGCTTGTTTTATATATCAAGGCGAGAGTATTTATCAAACCAACACCCTCGATTTGTTATTAATTAATACATATGAAAATATCTTTCCAAGTCTTGACTTCAGGAATGTAATTGACGATATCGAGAGTGACTCGTCGGGTGCAAATCACTATTTCACCAACTTCAACACCTCACCGTCAACTAAGGTTTCCAGGGAATATAATTATTTCGTGTCTCGGCACACCAAATTGGAATCTTCCTATAATCTTTTTTTAATTCGGACGTAATCCGTGATCCAATACTCTCTCTTCCCAAATCCAAATTAAAATTAAATCATGTCTCTATTGTGTCATTCCATCACCGTTCTCCTTTTTTAAAGTTTGTCAACGTTATGATTACTAAAGAAATAGTTTTTGAATACACACAATAAGGATTTAATGCAATGAAATATGATCATGAAATTATATTACAACGCCTTAACCATTATTTAAATAACGTTTAATTTTTGCATGTTTTTTGCACTTTAACATTTTTAGTGACACTTTTCTCTCACCTTTACTTAACTAGAAACATTTATATATTCATTTATTTCATTTTATATATTTAATTTTATATTAATTTTCCTTTACTTAAAATCAAGCAATCGCATCTCGTAAATACGTACAAAATTCTTAAAAAAATAATGTGCACTCTTAAATAAAAAATAAGGTCAATCTTTGTGTATTAAAAATTGCTATTTAATGATATGTATTTCATGACAAATACTATAGTGGATAAAAAGAAAAACTGTTTTAAAGGTGAAATTAATTGGTATGTTTGGATTTTTTATATACTTTAGTATGTTAAAATATGTTTTTAATTCCGTCAATGTGTACGTAGAAGTCTTATAAATGTCACATTATTTTTTGTTGTTTTAATTAAATCGCTTCTTTTGTGATAAATTGCTTTAAAACCCTAATTTTTATCGATATCATGATATGACAGCACCTTAACAAAGTTATATATAGGGTGTTTGGTAGAGGGACCGACAAACCAAATGAGCGTGTTCGGGGGACCACTTGGAGAATACAAGTTGGCCAAAAAAAATCCCCGACCCCCCAATATGTTTAACTTTTTTTTTGTGATTCTTCCCTTTTTCTCCGAAATTGTACCTATTTACCACCATAACATTTGTAAAATTTGTAAAAACTAAAAACATCCGGTCTAAAACATACTTTACAAATGTTATGGTGGTAAATAGGTACCACAGACCATAACCACTATGGTCTGTGATAGGTACAATATTGAAGAAAACGAGAAAATTCACAAAAAAGTAAAAAAAAATTGGGGTGTCGGGGATTTTTTTTTGGCCAACTTGTATTCTCCAAGTGGGCCTCCGAACACGCTCATTTGGTTTGTCGGTCCCTCTACCAAACACCCTGTATAATAAATATTTATATTAAAGGTGTTACAGTTGCCAAATTTCGAGTAGTAGCTTCTCGGCTTGCGTGCTAAATCGTAGATCACATCCTTGTTTAACGTCATTGTGATATAGTGGTTACACACATGCCTATATTGTTCTGTGGGGGTTGAAATCGATGAACCTATTACATAAAAAAATACGTACCTACAGTCGATTAAGAACCTCCTCCTTTTTTGAAGCCGGCTAAAACTATTGCTGTGGCATTGTAATTTTCAGTGTATAGTAATTAATATTTGCAAGAGTATTTGTTATAAACAGGCATTCGAAAAGTATATAAATAAAACGAAATACTACTTACCTTTGTAGGGTTCCGTAATTCATTTTTGGTATTGTAATAGAAATAAAAAGTTCACAGTACTCACTTTTTTCTAACTGAAACTGAGGTAAGAATATTTCGTTTTATTTTTCTTTTCTACCGACTTCCAAAAAGGATCATTCGAATCATTTTTTATTTTTTTTTATGTTTGTTACGTCATAACTATCGACAGGGTGAACCGATTCTCTAAATTCTTCGAAATAAAAAATTCTGTTTGAAAGCTGGTGCTTCCCGTGTGTTGCCATTTAAATTTCATCAAATTCGTTCCAGTAGTTTTTGAGCTACACTCCAATAACTGAATAGAATGGAAGTCAGTATAATTTTTTTCTAATTGTACTTGTACTCTGTCCCCTTACCGATAAAGTACATGTAACCCTCACTAATTTAGACTTTCGCCGGTTGTTAATCAAGTTATAATTAGTGCTCACGCGATGTAGGCCACGATTTAATAGATTTTGGAGTTCCCGGTATTTCGGCGCAGTTACATGCACCATGATCAGGGTTAGACTGATGATGCGGGTGGATGTGAAAAAAAGTTCAAAGTTAAGTTAAAGTCCAAAATGTGATGAAAATTGTCGCAGTGATACAGTTAGTGTGTATTGTAGAGACTTACAGTTGGAGTTGGATTGCCAGTGGTATCCGTAGTGAAAGAGTGAGAAAGAGGGTAAACTGTTTTGTCTGCTCTCAAATAACTTTTGAACTTTTTCATGAACATGATGCATGTAACTGTGCGGAAATATCGGGGACTCCAAAATCGATTAAATCGTGGTCTTCATCGCGTGAGTACTAATTATAACTCATTAATTTAGCACTCCCACACTTAGAAATTTACATAATCAGCTGTCGTATCTGACAGAGCACGTGTCAAATGCAAATAAATATTAGAGTTGTGGTACATTCGTACAAGTCTATCGACTGCTAACCAGCGTATCTCTAATGGCTACAATCTCGGCA
The DNA here is from genome assembly GCA_917880725.1 of Selenia dentaria. NCBI lineage: Eukaryota > Metazoa > Arthropoda > Insecta > Lepidoptera > Geometridae > Selenia > Selenia dentaria. Next base: position 4,860,770 of record OU862882.1, on the reverse strand, counting down.
TTATCTATGCTGTGCCACAGCGAGGCTACAACCAGTTGACAAAGTGCACTACGTGATATTGCAGCCATTACTCCTCGTGATTCATATCGACCCCCTCACCCTCTCGCCTCCACCCCTAGCTTTCTCAGATAACACTCTCGCACACTATCCGATATACCTAAAATATAACACAGCCAAAAATCAAACATGCTCGATTGAAAACAATCGCGCGACACACAAAACCTCTTTTGTAAAAAAACGCGAACCGTCAAAGTGACAGTTGGAAAGCGCGCCAAAACTACCACTGACAAAGCACCGGTGAGCCGAAACAATCAACAAATTCACATCGGACATTTATTGTTTGGTATCGTAACATTCCACCTCTGTTGTTTATAACAGAGACGCGGCCAATTTGCTCGGGAGACTTTTTATCTCTCATTTTTGCAACTTTTTTCGTTGTACGTTGAACAAAAAGTCGATATGACAGGTCTCAATGTAGGGTGCCGGTATCGGCGGCGGGCCACGACGAAAAACGAAAATCGAGTGATCGAGCAGTCGAGTAAAAACAGAAGGAGCTGCCTCCCGCTCGCCGCTACTGGCCCGTGACAATTGCATCTGTTCTTGCATTCAACTACCATGCGCCATGTTGGATTATTGTCCCTCTCCATTTCAGTTTAAAGTGTATACTGCTTCGTGTTTTTTTATTATACCAATTTTTGCCTGCACCTAACCACTGAATATACGTCGTCGTAGTTCAAATTAGCAGATAGCTTGTAAGCTAAATTATAATTTCATGATTTCATTATTAAAAATAAATAACTATAAATTTCAGGCCTGTTTCGACAATTAACCAGTGATAATCTTTATTTCCAAACGTTTTTTTTTTCTTGTTCTGTTTTTTTCCCTTTTTTTTCGAGTAAATGAAATGTTGGTTTAATGTTCATAAAGAACTAGCCGCGACTGGATCCGCGTAGAATAAGTTAAACATGATCCCTCTGGAACGACCCATTAAATCGAGATAATAAGTATCCAATGTATTATTCCTGAGTAGGTATAATCTATCATCGTCCGACAGTTTCAGCTGTAACCAACATACGCATAATTGTGCACATAATTATAATGTGAATGTACGATTTTATTATATGAATTTAAAAGTATGCTTAGCGAGACCAAACTTTGTAATTTTAGAGAGAAAATATGTGTATTTTTCTCTCTAAAGTAGGTACGATGTATATTCTTTCAACGAAAAAAACAAATTTTTAAAACACGAACGAAAATGTTTCGTTTGCGAGCGCAGTTATCACCTTACGAATTTTCTCGAAGGTCCGTACACAATAGTGTTGCGCTTTAAAATACTATTCTTATTTTAATCGAGTGGGTGTATCAAGACGCCTAGAATCGAACCGCTCGTGTGGAATAAAGATAGTGACGGACGGTGGACGGCCGCAAGAGCTACCGAGTGCCGTCATGAAAACATTCACATTTTTCAACACTAAATATGAGGTGTGCATCCATATTCATAGCACGTAATAAAACCTATAACCTCATTAAGATAACGCGTAGTCAAAGTTTTAAAGTTATCTAATTAAAATGGACATAAAATTATGTATATAGGTACCTCACAAATAATTCGATGAGAGGTGTGAATTTATGCGATAGCCCCGTCATTTATTACGTTAATTTATACGTATACATCCCAATGTATTAGTATGTAAAGTTACAGTGAGTTATGCATGTAATCACTTTAAAAATACCCATGATCATAGTCAACAAATTAATCAAATTAATTATATGCTTTTTTATAATAAGAAAAGATTTGTATGTGACTTCCAAGGAAAAGAAGTAAAGCAACTGTCTAAAGTTCAATTGGTATCAATCGAGGCCGTGTTTCAATTTCATAATGTGTCTGGCGCCTTTAAGCCAGCGATTGCTCGTCAATCACAGCTCCCAAACTTTGACAGCATTTAAAAGTATTCGCGATTCCCACACGGAGGAAGCAATAGGATTCGTTGTCACGTTGGTAACAAAAAGGCGGGAGGCGACGCGTCATCCGCGGGATGGATTCGAAAATTAAAATCTCGCGTTAGTTGGCAGCTCTGGCACCAGTGACGGCTGTCACGCGCGCTACATGTTGCCGCTCGTGTTGCCAGTTCGATTTCAGGCTTGTTCTAAATATGTCAATACTTCTTTGTCATCGAGCGATGTGCGCTCGGAAATGAAAGTCCATCGAGTAGGCGACTCCATTATCGTCGCATCGCATTATTATTACGGAATATGTTAGGCGAATTAAACATTAAGCGAATTAAATGTATCCATGTATTTTAATTCAAGTCTATAAATTAAAACAATAAGCATTAGTAACATATTATTATCCACTGTATTCTATTGTTTTAAACACTTATGAAACATTTTATGAGCAATTTTCTAAGAAATTTGTTTGATTGGGTTCTGGAGGTAGTCAGTGTCAAAAATAAACTTGCCAAATTTCATTTCAGAGTTTTATTCGATAATTCGTGAGTTTGAGAGAAAAACTTACGCGTATATGAGTGACGTATCTGTGAGCGGCAGGCGAGTGTCAGATGCCCTCATATTTACCTGCTGCGGGGCTTGGTTGACTCCGCTCAGTTCGCTCTGTCGTTGAGTATGAGCTAAGCCTTCACTTCGCTCAGAGACGAAAAGTTTCCGACTGGTGTATGTGATAACAAAGCCATTTGCACTCGACTTTTGCGAATATGGTGTCGTTTAAGTTTTACGAGATTATTTTAATACAGTATTTTTTGTACTTTGTTACATAACGCCAATAGAGCATTTGTATTATTACTGAGTTTATAAAGAGGTTAGAAAATCTAATATGATTGAGTTAACAATATTATAAGACTGCCTACTGCCCTCGGCTTCGTTTTCATGAACAAATTATTAATCATTTCATTAAATTAACAAACACATACGCATACTTAATGTGCATTTACTTATAATATCAACAGCATAACATGAAAATTCATTTAATTACCTACATAGCACAGGGAACTGTTTTCCTATCTCCGTTCTTACAAAAAAACGTAATAAAAGAGAAAGTGACAGTACTATCACCATTAATTTTGGTACCTACATATTAAACGATCTTTGCTCTACCTCGAAAAATATATATGCTAAAACTTTTTCTAAATCGCGGTGTTTCGTCACCGCGTCACCTGTCCGAGACGATCGAATCGCGATTCGCATTATGTGTGCTCAGTCGTCAAAAATTCTTTTGTCCGCGGCGATAAGCGTTCGCGCCACACTGTGCGGGCTCGCTAGTCATCGTGCCGCGTGATTTTTTAACCTAAAGCGGTGATATTATAGCAATGTATCGACTTGACTTGGATCGATTGAACTTGAAATCGATTTGAGAATCGAATTGACTTCATGACATTTTGATCTGAAATGAAGTCGTGCGCAACAAACATCTTTGGTGCACTAGCCTGCTGCATTAATAATGCGTAAATAATGAAAACACGTGACAAAGTAAACAAAATCATGAAAAGTAAATTTCATGGTTTGCTCTTCAATCGCCTTTATAGTAAAGTATCCACCAATTTACTATAACGTGACTTGGACATGACAGTGACCAAATGAAAGACTTATTTATGTGACTGTGATTTTAATATGATTTTTGAAAAAATATCACTCAGTGCAACCTTGATACAAACCTATTTACAAATATTGGGAATGGCAAATTTACCAAGGTACGAGTCCACTTATAAAGGAGAAGAAAGAACATGACTTACATGATGTACGTTACGTATCTTCAACTTTAGAATCATTAGATCTAATCAATCAAATTAGTACCTCTACATTATTGTGAACTACTCCGTAGGTAGTTTATTGTTTACATGTCTACTACGCTTGACAAACATCTCAGCTCAAGCAATGGGGTATGCTGAAAACCAGCTCTGCGTGCTCTGTTCACGCAGAAAAACGCTGAGCATATCCTAATTGCCACAATCATTAAAATTAAATGTTAACTAGGTATTATTATTAATTTTAATTTAGTTACTACATATTATTCTTCCTTGGCAAATGTTAAAATTTTTTGTAACATTTTTGCGGTTTTGGGAATAAAATCTATTTTATACCATTCCCCCTCTAAAAAACTCTATTCACTGAAAACAGTGAATAAAGAGGCCTTTTAATCACCGTATTTTGGTGCTTGAATTTAGAACATACCAATACATTCGATCTCCATCTAAATGCTTATACAACTTGCTTGCTTGAATACTCGATACAAACTCCTTGCGCATAGAATATTTGAAATACAAACTCTTTGTGCAAATACTGAACTCCTCGAGGTTTGATTGGTCAATATTTGTGACAAGGAATTTAGCAATAGAATAAAAACTGTATTGTGTTCTTTGCTGCCATTATAGAAAAAGTATATAAAAATAATATTTAGAAATTACTTTTATGTTTAAATTGTTCCAATTTTAATGTGCATATTAATTAATTTAACCTTCCTTTTTTCGTTTTTAAATGTCTATTTTCACATTACTTATTTCTTTTTCTCGTAGTCATGGTATAAAGTATAGTATGCAACTCTTGAATAAAACGGATTTATATCGAGGCCATGAATCACTCGCATCGCTCAGGATTCTAATACTTGAATAACTCGCTATTATTATTTTATTTTTATTTCATTTAATTAGTTCAAAAGTATTTATAGAACCTAATCTATAGTTCAAAGATCCTGTACCTTCGGCATAACGTATAAATTCTGGCAGCCTTGTTTTGACTTTTGACTAGCATTTTGACCACCATAGCCATAGATTAATCAGACTATATATAACCATAGCTTACCTATATGAGTATTTGAAATCTAATTTGTATTTTTTTTAATTAATTTTATTCTTACATTGACGTATTCAAACGCAGAAAGTAATTTATTTTCAAGCTGACGGGTATGTTTTGATGAATGTACAAATATCTCTTTGCTGACAATCAGGCGATGAGGATGGTTATTATTAATTAGATAAGTTTATATTTAGGTTGGCCATATTTTAATTTAATCGACGTTTGGAAATGTTTCACATATCAGTTTATAAACTAGAATTTCTAGTTTTTTCACGATAGTGCAATTGATGTATTATTTTGGAACATTATCTTAAGCACATAAATTAATAGATAAAAAATAGAAAGTAGGTATGTAGGTGGCAGACATGGTTACATTTATCTGATATTTATACAATTCCAATTGTGTTTTTTGCTATAATGTAATTCGATATATTTTATTCCGAAAGTACTTAATTATATTTTGGTATATACAATGGTCTTATATTAAAAAGAGGTAGATACGTTATGTTAGAACTGACGCGAAGTCAATGTTAAATATTTTTTGATTTTTTTTTTTTTGAAAAAAAAAAAAAAATATTTAAATGCTTTCGCGCTAACAAGAACGAATTTTGCTGAGGTTCTTAGACTTCATAATATTACGGATAGCATATATGCAGCATTTAAACTCGAGTACCATATCTACCTCTTTTTAATATAAGATCATTGTCTATATAGTCGGATATATAGGCTACCTATAGACGGGAAGACCAGTGTCTTCCCGCCAAACTAAGATTTAACAATAAAAGAATATGACACTATAAAATTATGTATATATAAGTGTAATTAAGTATAAGTGTATGTTTGATAAAGGTAAATTTTAAGAAAATCCTTTTTTTTTATTATTTATTGTGTGTATACACCGTATTGCAAGCGACTGTACGTAAGCGTCATTAAGACACAAACTAATAAATTTGGTGGACATCTAACAAATGTTAACATGGTACAAACAAACAGACGACTCGTATAATGTATGTAAATATAAGCGACGTTGAACGATGCTAAATGTGCCCGTTGTAAGCGACACACCTGGCTGTATACGATTTTTCAAATTCTCTTATATGGACAAGCTTATCATAATTAATAATCTGATTTATAAGTTAATTATATTATTTACCCGTATAGTTTTAAATATAAGATACGATATACGCCCAAAACCGTTCTCCAAATACGTCCCAATTGGCATATCCTTCGATTCGCTCGTGTCCTCGGTACGTTTCGCACCGCATGGTGTCAAGCGGAATTATTTGTATATATTATACTAGCTGGTGCCCGCGACTACGTCTGCGCAGGATTAGTACTTCGAGTAGCCTATTATCTTCTCCAAGGGCATATTTGTATTAATATCAAAATATCATAGAATATGTACATGGTCAAAAGCAATTGCATGAATAGTATAATATGAGTAAATTTAAATACTTAGTATATCAACCAGTAAACATTAAGAATAAAATATAGTACTTACGTACATACAAATGTATAACCAATCACCATGGAAAAACCTTCATTACATTTTATCACCCTTGCCGGTATTTATGTTACTTTTTATCACCCTTGACGGTCCCCGAGCTTTGTCTGGTGTATCGAGCTGTCAAGTTCGCTTGGCTTTTGACTAAGCTATCAAAAACTGACACAAACTTTGACAGAACTGTCATCATTACGATCTTTACGTAGGTGGAGATCTTGTTATTTTGTCTATGTTGTGCCCAAGCATATTACGCTTTTTTACCCGTGTGGCGATAGATGGTGTTGATGATGAAAAGTATTCTATGTGTTAATCCAGCGCCTCATCTACTGTCATCTACCTCCATACCGAATTGCATAAATATTGGCCGCCGTTTGTGCCTGAAAGAGTAACATAGATCCACACATCCACACATCCATGCTCACAAACTTTCGCGTTTATAATATTAGTAGTTAGTAGGATAGATTTTATTCTGATGCATATCGTATATATATATATATAGGGAGACAGGAAACACGTTCAAAAGTTAGAACGTTATGTACCTACTAGCTTAGAATGACAATTTCATATACTTAGGCGTCTCCGTTCCCCAAGGTCCCAGGTTCGATCCCTGACATGGACACTCATTTGTGTGATGAGCAGAAATATTTGTTCTTGGGTCTTGGATGTATGAAATCCATGAGCGTGTTCATCCCTTCGCGACACTGGGAGTCCTAGCGCAGGGGTTACGTTATGTATAGTTATCGTAAATAGGTTTAGTAATTTTACTTTTGGTTCCGTTCAGTATTTTATAGTCACTGCTAGGTCGTGCCCCGTATTTTATGACCGAGCGTGTTCGAAGCACCAGAGAAGTGTCTGCAATAGCTTTGGCAAAAACGCTCGAAATGAAAATAGAGAAATGTCCGGATGTCCGGCTGTTCTCCTCTACAGCCGTGCGATTCTCTAATGATAAGTCGTTGCGCTCGTCGACGAGCTCACCGATGTCAAATACTTTATGCGATATCACCCTTGTACCTTGTAGGTTTTTCCAACGTTTCTTGTCATCTCGTCATTTGTTTCACGGATGTGTCAAAGATGCAACGAAGTTTGCTCCTAAAGAATCGCACGGCAGGTCGCATTTCTCAACCGACTCTTATGAAAAAAATGAGTGTTTTGTAATTACATTTCAAACGAACGATAATTTACAACATACTTTTAAAGACATACAAGGACGGCAAAGTTAATCACAGGGATTAATGCTTCAGAAACGTTCAGTTGCCACAAACGCCACAACGTTATCAGGCTTCAAATTATGTACCAACAATAATTCTGATCGTTATCAGTGTGTGTAATCCGCCATGTCGACTGATAACGGGAATCGTAAAAATCGCGCCCGATTAAACGTTTATCGGTTTCCTGATAAGAACGTGGCTGCGAGCCATTCGGTTAGTTGCCAGTTGCCGCTCACTTGTGTTGTTATTGCCAGTGCTACTGTGGTGTTTATGTGCCCATTGGACTGTTACAAGGATAGGTTCTATTATTAAAGGTTTGGGATTTTTCTTACAGTTATGTTCGTATGATAATAATATTGTGAAGTGATGGTAACCCTGGAGGCTGATTCCACTAACTATCTGTTCCAACTGCATCGAACTTTCTTATTCTGCTATTGAAAATAGTCCAGCCGCAGTTACGTTTCTGTTGACGGCAGCGATCGATCAAAACTTGCTAACTCGATAAGTCATGAATAATAATAATAATAATAATAATAATTTTTATTCAACAAATAACAGCGGATTAAGCATTTTCCTAAGTCAAAAAACGATATTAAAAATATTTAGTGACACTTCCGCTGGAAAAAACAATGATTTTGGCCTATTTGGGGGTGTGCACTATCCTCCCTCCCGCACAAACTGCTTAATAGGATGAATACAAAATAAAAAACACACAAGAAAACCCAAATAAACCTCAGGAGATGTTGACTCGTCGAGCACTAGACCGACTGTCGGATGTCTCGTGTAGAGGTGAAACACGTGTCGAATCATTTTTGGTTTATTTGGGTTTTCTTGTGTGTTTTTTATTTTGTATTCTTCCTATTAAGCAGTTTGTGCGGGAAGGAGGGTAGTGCACACCCCCAAATAGGCCAAAATCATTGTTTTTTTCAGCGGAAGTGTCACTAATTTTTTTTAATATCGTTTTTTGATAATGGATTTCCGCAAAGTAACGCCTGAATCAATAAATTATTTTCCTAAGTATTAAGTGGTAGTTATTAATACAGATATAATTTAATGTACTTAGCTATAAACACTTAGGATGGCCTTCAGTAGCTGTACTAGGATCCCCTGTGTTACAGCTACTGCGTATCTTAGCTCTAGAGAGGAACAAGTACAAGTTAGATAATAAATATATACCTAGGTAGAAAGAAGCATACAAGTTTTTAATTAATATACTTACACAAAACCAAAATTCACATATATTTAGTAGGTATTTTTTAGTAAAAAGAAATAAAGCTATGTTAATGTAGGTAGGTGGGTGCTTATATGTGCATCATATGGGATAAAAGAAAAAATATACCCACTTATCTTTAAACTCGTGGAGAAGGTAGCGGCTAAAAAATTAAGGTAATGAATTTAAAAAATACGATATTAAAAAATATTTTGTGACACTTCCGCTGAATAAAACAATGATTTTGGCCTATTTGGGGGTGTGCAAATAGGCCAAAATCATTGTTTTTTTCAGCGGAAGTGTCACAAAATATTTTTTAATATCGTTTTTTGATAATGGATTTCCGCAAAGTAACGCCTGTATCATTAAATTATCTGTAATGAATTAGTTGTGTTACGTCACACAAAGCACAGAACAACCACCCACCCTCACGTATATGGTCATATCTACGTGTGGGTAATTATCATGTTTATACTAACAATTACAAATCAATAATAACAAATTATATGTAAGATAATGAGACAATTAAAAGGAGTAAAATAGACACGACAGACCATTAAAAAAACATATATGATTAGACTACTAGACTTTCTATATTCAAGTAGGTATTCTGTTAATAATAACATAAAAAAGACAATGTGACGCGAACTCATCTCCGTATAAAATAGTGTCTAATATAAATATATAATATAAAGTGGCGTTTGCATTACGTTTCAATTTGTCTATATAAATAGTAGAATGGCTTTTTGGGTAATTATAGAACGGCAACAAGAGGTGAACTGCAGTTGCAACGGGATATATTGTTGGAAGACTTTCTGGCTAGCTACCTCCTGCACCCTCAACTGTGAAAACCTACGTCGATACACTTAATGTTGCGTTCTAGCTATTGTCTTTGGGAACCGGTAGATCGTGTGATAAATAAATTGATTTGCGGTAGAAATAGGTATGATGGCAGCACTTTCCCGGCGAACTCGTAAACAGGTGGCGTGATTAATTCAACAAGCATTCAGATATTTCTTTATAATTGACAGCCAAGCGTTTGCCCACTTTCTCATTCAATTTGAAATTCAAAATATCTTTATCAACATAAACATAAGCAATTGTACATTTCTTGTGTAGATTTAATCCTAGAATGCCAAACAACTTATAAAATAGGGTATGTTTATCAAGCTACAACGCTTTTAAAAATTGTAGGTATGTTTAATATTCCATGCTATACATGGATAATGCTAATTGTGCGAAATATAATAAAATAAAATAAAAAAGTAACTACATAAACAATCGGGTTATTTTTTATAAATTTATTTGTTGAATTTGTACCAGTATATTCTCTGTGTGTCTTATAGCTCAAAAAAGTATGGAAATTAGAAAAAAGTTTGAAACAAAAGTTGTAGAGAATAAACTGATCTTTAAGAATGTATTGATGCATTTCATTGCTCGGAAACTATGCACTTTAGGGCAAAAGTCATAGAGACTATTATTGTAAAGAATAAAATTTTCAATCTTTTTGTTTTTCATAAACTTTTTTGTAAAACTTACCGTTTACGATTTATGGCTCATTTAATGAACCGGTTTTCTATCGCGGCCAATAACTCTTGAAATATTAGATTATTTAATATTATGTACGCTTTAGTAACAGAGTTACATTTAAAACTAGTTCTTACACAAATAATAACTAAGGATGACGAGTTTGAAAGGAGCACTACACTAGATGAAGGATGTTGATGCACTTCAAGGAAGGTCCCGGAATAGCACGGTGTTTACCTACAAACTTTAAATCTTGCGGATGGTAGCTAGGGGCACACGCTGCCGTGTGATTCTGTACTGATTCGTCGATGAGCTCGTCGACGAGGTCACCGATGTCAAATACTTTATGAGACAACGCCCTTGTAAATAAGGTTGTTTTTCTAACGTTTCTTGTCATCTCGTCATTTTAACGGATGTTGTCAAAGGTGCAAAGATGTTTGCTCTTAGAGAATTGCACGGCTGATGCTGTCTTAATGACATTGTATTTACTAAAAACTCAAGCTCTATAATTTTGATACAAGTTTAAATATAGGATTTTAAAGGGCTGAGCACCTTACTGACACCCGATCCTCGCTGCTCCTGACCTATCATTATATTCTGCGTTTGATATTGCACAGACTATACAATATCACCATCATATCATCTTCATTGCTGAAGGTCGTGTCTAGTCTGAATGGTTGACCGCTCGATGTACTATGCTCTTCCACGTGGTTCTCTCTTCGGCGGTCTTAATAGCATTCATGATTGGCAGGCCGGTGAGCTTCTTTACTACGTCTGACCATCGGGTAGGTGAGCGACCGCGTGGTCTTTTCCCGTCGACCTGCCCAACTAGAAAGAAAGAAAGAAAGATACTATCATTAACTCTAGTTACTATACAATATAATACACATACATATAGAGTGGATGATTTTCAAGGTTGACGTTCGTAAAGCTCAAAAACGTTATTTTTGCCACTTTTGCCATAAATAACTATTGTTTAACTTTGCAAACGCTGAACGAAAAGAGTCCAAAACAACATTTTCACCTACAGATTCCCAATTCGAACGCCCTTGTGAGGTTGTTTTAGGTGAGGGATGTTTAGAAAGGAAATGTGACCATCCACAGAGTACAAAAGTAATCTTCAATTTCCTCACTGAATATTGACACTAGTCAATATTTTTTATTTTTACATAGCTAATGATCACTGACATGTCCATATGTTTAGTTTTGTTTGATAATTACTTACTTCTAAAGAAGGTAGAAATCAGGCCAGGTAATTTGAATGTTTAGATTTCTAAAGTTAACTTAAATATTTATCAATTATAAATATTGTAGCCGTCTGTTAAATGATACCAAAAACAACAAATTATTGGAAATTATTTTATCACATTTATCACGAACACCGTTTTCGACTACTGAAATATTCATATACTTATCTAGGCTTGAAACTATGATATCATATGCGTACATTCAAACACGATATCTTTGACCAAATAGCTCAAATTAATCTACGGATAAATTGCTCCGAAATTGTGTTACTTACATGAGGTAGGTACTCCTTATATTTTTTTTGGGTATAATGAAATCTACCAATCAATTTTTTTTAATTCAATTTTAAGCAACTTTGAAATGCATACAAATTATTGCCGGTGACTCAACTGCATTCTAGGTAATGTAGGTAAAATGGTTCACTACAGAAGCCCACCCTGTCGGGTTCGGACGCAATTGGGAGAGAGGACTTCTCAACCTCATCAACGCAGACGGAATAGGAATGAAAAACCAATCATGTTCGCATATTTCAAAAAGGAGTCTGTTAGCTTTTTCACTCTGCAAACAATAGATAGCATTTTTTCTGTTAGGATGCGCTCTTGAAGAGCCGAAGCGTTGTTTTTAATCGACTTAAAAAAAGAAAAAGGGTTCAAGGTAACTCATACATAGTTTTCACCTACGAAGAAATAATGTCAGGAAGCATAACTCAGAACAAATTCCACACAAAAAGTGGTCCTTCGAACCAAATCGACGTATGATTCCAAATACAAATTACTTCCGAGATGTTTAGTGTCATGTTTAGTGATTGGTTTAAATTTCAGAAGGAAAGCAGGGATTGGTCCACGCACGTGCTGCAACGGCTACTATGACAGCTGAGTCATAGCGGCGTGAACGATGTTATTGATTTAGCACGACATTTAATAGGTCATTTTTTTAAGGCAGTCATTCTTCCTCATATTATTTCTTCGTAGGTTTTCACATATGACCTTCCATTTTTAGTGGATCATCCGATGTTGATGTTTGTTTTTTGGATATATTTATACCTCCAGGTTTCGCTTTAGTAGGTTTCTAGTGTATCCACACACATCGCATTTCTTGGAACCTGGATGTTTTCTAAGAAAACTATTGTATTATTAAATATGAAGACTGGCGAGTCTACCGGGTTAAATAACCCCGGTTATAATGATTTTGAATTAGGTACCATAATAAGGAAGTAGGATAACAACAATATGTTAGAAATACCTACTACCTACTCATAGGACATAAACCAATGTTTTTTAAATAACTTTTATAATTAAGCAGATAACTTTTTTGAGGTTTTTGAAATTGAATTGAAATGAAGCTCTTATCTGCATAATCTCATGACCCTGCCTATAAAGACAGGGGTCACAGGTTCAATTCCTGTGCAGTCTAAATATTTGTCTGAAGAGCAAAAGTTTTTGTTCTCGAGTCTGGTGTTTATTTAAAACATTATAATAATATAAGTTTTTAAACTATTATGATCACAAACAGATATATTCACATTATTAATGGGTAGGTACCATGGATATTTGGTTAGAGTTTTGTTGCAAGCGCCATGATCACGGATGAACTGAGGAATTGCGGGTGGGTGAATTTTTACGAGCAGAAGAAGCGGTCTACCCTCTTCCGTACGCGTTTGTTATGCGAGACACTACTATTATAGGCACTGTTATTTTTATATTATCACGACACACAACACTAACTGAATCAGCTCGAACTTCGGGACTAGAACAATTTTTGTATTATTTTTGTTACTTCACTCAGAGAAGCGATTGCATTCACGAAGTTCAACAATTTCAATCGTGAGGATAGTTTTCAACTGTCGAATATCTAGAATCCAGTGGTACGTTTGTGGTGATCATGGCGCGTGTAACTGTGCAGAAATATCGGAATTTCAAAGAAAATATACATGGTAACCGTCCCGTTAATATAACATTTCTAATTATAAAATTAATAAATTCAAATCGTTTATTCCTAATATAGGTTACCTAATAAGTTGTTACAAGTTCAAATGCTCAGCTATATTCAGCCTTTCGGCATGCAACAATACTAACAGTTGGTGAAGGTAGACATGCTTGAGACTGTCAAAATAAAATTACAAAATGACAACACCACACAACGTGAAACTAAACAATGTTATGTTTTAGCATACGAGAATTACTTACATAAATTATAATTTGATCCCAATGTCAATTATGAATTAAATATATGACGGAGAAAGCACCTCCGGAGTGTTTTTAAAAAGTGTGACGTCAGCATTTCTGACGTCACAATTGTTGTTTTCATGATGATCACTCATTTTTGGGTCCTCGAAGTAAAACTTCACAAGTACTTTTATAAGCTTCGTATATTCAACGAGCAGCGTAACAACGTCACAAAGAGGTCCGTACTGTACGGCGACTCGAGAGCGACTGAGACGAGCACCTTTTTTTTTTTTTTTTTTTTTTTTTTTTTTTTTTTTTTTTTTTTTAGAACGGACTAATGCTGTTTGCCTCTACCGGCATTTACAGCGTCACCGGACGGTTGGCGAGCGCAGATGGCACTCAGCCAGATGCGGGCGCAGAGGGCGCACCGCCTAAGGCGAGCGTTGAAGACGCTTCGCCGCAAGGAGAGGAGTAGGCGACTTGCTCAAGGGCACCACTAGGGTACGGACCTCGGCTTGGGCCGTCGCCAGGAGAGAGGGGAGTAGGAGAGAATCGCCCCGGTACATAAGTGTACCGTTGAAAGTGGGCCCTATGAATTTTAACTCTACGACTATTTGGAGAGAATCTAACCAAGACATAACTTTTGCCTCGAGCTCGCCGGCGAGCTCGGTGTTTGACTGTGTTTACCACTAAATCATAACCTTGTGTACCTCGCCTCCCCCCATTTCCGCGACATGGGTCCACACCGCGACCAGGATCGTCGCGTTGTGCACTCATGACTGTACTTTGGGTGGGGCTACAATAAAAATGTGTAATACCTCGCCCACAGCCATGGTGGCTGGGACTACATTGAAAACCAGTGTTACCTCGTCCGCAGCCATTTGCTGGGCCAGAGGATACATCGCGACCGGGGCCGCGGTGTATACTCCCACCCGCACCGTGGCTGGGACTACAATCGTGTGTGTGTGAATTACCTCGACTGCGACTGGGGCTGCGAAGAAGATCTCGGCCGGAGCCTACAATGCGATCGGGATCACAGCCCTGGTCGGGTCTACAACCATTACCGGGGTTCCCTTGGGACGACGCTAAAGCTGCCGAAGTAACGGCTGCGATGGGGTCGTCCGGGTCACCCAAAATATGCCTTGGACGGCGACGGGGGGGAAGAAAGTGGGGATCGGTTATGTCAGTGGAGTAGTTCGCCGCTTCGACCACGAGGGGATTCGAGTGGTGGGGAGCTTTGTCGAAGTGGCGGCGGGAGCAGTCTTTTATATACTGCGTAATAGAGGGGAGGGTGAAATCGCAGTGCAGTTCGGCGTTCCGCAAGTACCACGGAGCGCCCACTGCCCTGCGCATAAAGCGATTCTGAATCACTTGAAGTTTGTGGAGGTCGTGTTTCTGAGCATGGGCGAACGCTACAGATGCGTAAGTCATGATTGGGCGGATGCAAAGTTTGTAAAGAGTCGTCTTATTTCTAAGAGACATTTTACTGTTTTTGCCTATGAGCGGATTAAGACGACCCATAATGAAGGCCGCCCTATTGCGAACAATCTGGATGTGTTTCGCGAAAGTGAGTTGGCAATCAAGGGTGACGCCCAGGTATTTGGCAGATTTAGCCCAAGGGATGGGTTCGCCGAATAGGACTATGGGTGACGGCATGAGATTCCGCCGGGTCTCAGTGAAGTACACTGCTGCACTTTTGCTAGGATTTACTGCAATCCGCCATTTACGAAACCATGCACCGATTACGGTGATGGCTCGTTGGATGGCGCATCTCTGCCTGACCTTGAACCAGCCAGTAGAGTAGATTGCAGTATCATCCGCAAACTGAGCGATCTGAACATTAGGTTCAGATCGTGGGATGTCGCTGGTGTACAGCGAGAAGAGAATGGGTGAGAGTACAGAGCCCTGAGGGACACCTGCGTGAATGGGATGCGGGGAGGAGAGCGTTCCCTCGGTGCGATAGCTAAACGTTCGATCCCTGAGAAAGTCTTGTAAGATGAGTACAAGACGGTCTGGCACACCCAGTTGGTACAGCTTGAATATCAAGCCGTTGTGCCAGACTTTGTCGAACGCTTTCGCTACGTCGAGGAAGACAGCTATGGTCCCTTGGGGCTTTGGTTTCTTATTGAAACCGCCTAGGATGTGCTCCGTTACGCGGTGCACTTGTTGGACGCAAGAGTGTTTGGCTCTAAAACCAAATTGCTCATCGGGAAGGAGGTTATTGGACCTAACGTGGGACCAGAGTCGGTTCACAATGAGCCGCTCGTAAATCTTCCCCAGAGAGCTGAGGAGACTTATGGGACGGTAGCTGGAGGGCTCGGCTGCCGGTTTGCCTGGTTTGTGAATACCAATGACAATGGCATGCTTCCAAGTGTCTGGGAAGGAGCAGTTGCTCATAGCCGCATTGAAGATGCTAACTAAGAGATGGAATAGTGGGACTGAGAAGTGTTTAATCACCTTGTTGCTGATACCATCAGCCCCAGGGGATTTACGGGTCTTGAGGCTCTTGATCAGAGACACAACCTCGGATGATTTTACCGGTGGGAGGAGTGGGAGGTCAGAGATGGACATAGAGCTTTTACGTTCGACTTCAGATTCCACCGAATCGAGGTGTTTCTGGTCGACGTGATCTACATTTAGAGTACACTGAGCCTCAAGGCTATCAGCTAAACACTCGGCTTTGTCTTCGTCAAGGAACGCTATGGAGAGGGGAGGTGGCCTAATGAGTGGAGGCATTGTCTGTTGTCCGTCAGATTTCAGAGTTCGAGCCAACTGCCAGTATGCCTGGTGAGTTGGCTCAATCTCTGACAGTTTGTCGTCCCACCTTTGATCACGCAGCTCACTCATGCGTTTCCTTACAGCACGCTGTAAATAGCGCATGGTGGCTTTGTTCTCTGGGGTTGGCATCGAGTCATACGCCCTAGTGGCGGCGTTCTTAGCTGTCAGTAACCTCCTCGCACCCTCGGGCAGTTCAAAGCGGCGACCATCCGCCACTTGGACCTGCTTTGAGGATTCACCTACTGCGGTGCGGAGGTGGTCACTGAGAGCCTCGATCGCAATTGACACGTCTTCTACTGTCTGTATGTCATCGGGGATTCTATCGAGAGCGGGTGAACTGATAGCTTGGAGGGATTCCCCCAGTTGCTTCCAGTTCACTACCGTTCTAGTGATAGGGGTTATGTCCGTCGGGTCGGGGCCTAATTTCAACAATACAGGGCGGTGATCTGAAGTCAGTTCGTGTAACACTTCTATAGAGCGCAACCGGAGGGTGACGTTCTTGAGAAGTGCTATGTCAAGTATGTCTGGTCGTTGGTTGTCAACATAGGGATATCTTGTGGGCTCCAGAGGGGAGAGGATATCAAAGTTTAAGTGGCTGACCAAGCCTTCAAGGATTTTACCATTACTATTGTTACTAGTACAGTTCCATATGACATGTTTACTGTTGAAGTCACCGATCAGAAGGACGGAGCTTCCTAGAGAGAAGAGGGCTTCCAAGTCTGTCTGTAATAGTTCTTTACCAGAGGGGAGGTAACATGAGGCTATGATGACAGGTTGATGACCTGACATCGCTAGAAAGCAAACAGAGGCTTCTAGTATTCTAAGTGGTGGAGTAACAATTGGGATACAGTGCAGAGCTCTTTTGTAATAGATGAGAGTGCCACCTTTTGGGGTGGCCACTCTATCATTACGAACCAAACGGTAATTTGCAAACCTAGGGTTCGCTGTACCTGGTTTCAGAAAGGTCTCCTGCACGCATAGGATATCGACCTGATGGGTCTTACAAAATTCGTGAACTTCGTCCTTTTGACTAGAGAGGCCGTCAGCGTTGAAAGTCGCTACGGTGACTGAGTGGGGCTTAATTCGTTTCGGTGTACTATCCATATTGGATGATACCTAAGAAACGCTGGGGAGGGCGTAGCGCCTCACTGCGCTGATTAAACCCGCGTGTGTGAGCGTGGCTCGCAAGCGGTCTTGGTCGTTTGTGGCAGTACGAAGTTTGTGCGCGAATGCACGTACTTCGTCCACGTCTATGACCATCGCGTAGTCCATGACAAGGGCTATGTCGGCCGCCAGGTCAGATTGACCTGGGGCGTCCATGAGCCCAGCCATTGGAGGCCTAGAGAGCGGCGGTTTGGGCTTAGGAGCCGGCGCGCTGGCAGAGGCCTTCGGGCGGGCGGGGGTGAGGGGGGCGCTTGCTTGTACCATGCTCAAGGGCTTGGACCAAGCGTTGCGCGCGGGCGCGGGCGCGGGAACAACAGGTGTTGCCTGCGGTGCGGGTGTAAGGTTAGGCTTAGGGCCGTTTCCTTGTGAGCGGGTAGTGACCGGGCGAGGAGGGGGAATAGGCCTCCTAGCCGGCCCACTTGATACGCGGGGTGCCTTAGGGCAACCGCGGTAGTTGGCGGTATGTCCCTGTGTGCCGCAGAGGACACAACTAGGTGGGTCTGCCGAGTCCCTTGTGCGAGAACACTGGGCTGTCCCGTGATCCCCTAGGCACTTGACGCACCTCGGGCGGGCGAAACAGAATCGGGCGGCATGCCCGTACAATTGGCAGTTATGACACTGGCCAGGCGCTCGGTTTCGGAATGGGGGTTGAACGGTGATCCCCGAGAGGTTCACTACCGTTTTGACATTAAAAATCGCTTTGCCCTCTGGCGTGCGATTGAGGATGACCAATAGTAGGTCGTAGGGCCTGCGATCTTTGCCACTGTACATCCGGTGGCATTCGCGGACGGGGTAGCCTTGCGCCTTTAAGTCGGCGAGGACACTGTCGGTTTGCACCTCTTTTGGTACGCCGCGTATGACAACGCGTAGTACCTTCTCTTCCTCGAGAGCATAAGTATGAAAGCTTATACTCTCGTTTTTTAAAATTCTGGTGAGCGCCCTATGGTCGCTTGGGGTCGGCACCTGGACTTTGATACCCAGTTGGGTTGAGCGGGCGCTAGTATATTGGATCTTACGATCCGTCAATAGTCGTGAGACCATGTCCCACTTCGCCTTGTCCTGAAGGAACAGAGGCGGCGGCGGTTTCTCGCGTCTAACTGACGCTCCTTGAGAGGAGACGTCGCGTTGAGACGCGGCGATGCTTGCGGGAGCATCGGAGTGAGCGAGAGGGTCGCGGGAGGTGGGAGCGAGAGAGCCTGATGGCTTCGCTCCCGGGGCGGTGCAGGCCGCTTTGGGTGGCGGGGAGGGAGCCTCTGAGGTGGCTTTGGGGACGCGCTTTCTCTTTCCGACGGTAGTGAACCCGTCGTTGGAGATGTTGCCAACAGAGTTAGCGCGGGAGCGGGAGAACTCTACATCCATCTCATTCTCCGAGTTGGATGCCGAATCGTAGGCGCGTTCGTACTCAGTCCGAAGGACTGGAGAGCGATCGCGGGGTGGTAAAGGTGCGCGGGGAGCGCGGGGCGCATAGGGCGCAGGGTCGGGGGAGAGAGGGCTATCTAACGGCTTGAACGCCGAAGAACCGAAGGGCGCCCTCGGAGGGAGGGAGCCGGAGGAGGGAATTTGGGAGTCCGTGAAGCGGGGTCTCTCTTTAAAGTCCCTATTGGACTGGAGATACTCGGACAGCATGTCCGGGTAGCAATTTGACACCCACGAGGCGAACGCCTGAGGCGAAACGCCTTGCGGGAGGCTCATAGCGGGGGAGGGAGATAGTAGAGACATCTCGAGGGGAATACTCGAGATGCGAGTGAGGGGTGAGTGACACTCCCGCCGGGTACAGGCGGGAGAGTGAGTGCCTAGGTGTCCCTACTGTGTGCCCTCTGCCAGTCTTATTGTGCAGAGGGATGTGTGCCTAAACGCGAGGCCCTAGCTGCTCCGGGGGCGAGGAGAGAAGACCGAGTAAAACCCGGCTTCCAGCCAAACACTTGCCCAGAGAATAGGAGAGTAGGATAGGGTAGGGTGGGAAGGAGATACCTGCCGTCGGCGAGGGGAGACCCCAAGGCCGGTGAAGGCAGGCCCGTCCGGTTTTAGCCGTTCCCTCCCACGCTCAGGAGGGAAAGGCTTGACGCACCGGGTCCGCGCCCAACTGGGTGGCGTTAACACCGCAAGGATCGTCCAGAAGACCACGTGGATTTGTTTGACTCGACTTTGAAAATTGAAAAAATTTAAAAATCGAAACTAGAGTTCGCTCTGAGAAGAGCGGTTTTGATTAGACAATGAACAATAGTTGATTGATTGATGTGTCGAAGCGCTCTTACAAGAGCGCGCTTCTTCCGCGACGCGAGCCGAGCCGAGCCGAACGCCTCCGTGCGCCGAACGGTACACGAAGCGGTGGCTTGACGTCGAATCTGCACACAGAAAATCCACTATTAGCGAAGTCCAACACTGAATCCTCTTCAATCGAAACGATACAGTTAACCGGCACTAAAAGCGCAAGCACTTTTAGGCCGATCGGAATATTCTCGGGGAGCACTTGAGCGCACGTCCGTCCCACTCGAGCGCGCTGACCGGAATGAGACGAGCACCTACAGTGCGGCCGTATTTATAGGACTCGGCGCACGTGCATGAGTTTACAAGTTTGTTGGTAAAGTATTGAAATTACAATCATAACATTAATTTTACATCGTAATCAACTCAAAAATAATCAACTGATGATTTATAAACTATTTTTAGGGCAATCAAATGATTAAACTTAATTATTCTCGACGAACTGTTGTAGTTGCGCCGATACGGCCATACTGACAGGCGGTGCGCGCTCTGCACCAGCCTCGTTGGTTCTCGTAGATTGTTATGGATTCTCGTAGATTATTTGGATTCTCGTAGACCTGAAAGAAATGAAATAACTTTCTTTGAGTAGTGCGTCTGTAAGCGTCCTGCGTTGCTATGTCTTTTTGGGGATATCAATGCTTATAGGGTTAGTAGGTTCTCGTAGAGTTCTCGGAGGGTCTCGGAGGGTCTCGTAGAATTCTCGAAGGGTCTCGTAGAGTTCTCGGAGGGTCTCGTAGAATTCTTGAAGGGTCTCGTAGAATTCTCGAAGGGTCTCGTAGAATTCTCGAAGGGTCTCGTAGAGTTCTCGGAGAGTTATTTGAAATATTTGGATTTAGTTACTTATCTTTTATTCTGATGGGTCGTCTTGGTTCGAGTCGTGGTTTGGCTGTACTTGCAGCCCTTCTCGTGAGGTCGACGGAATGGGCTCATTTGATTCTGCAGTGGGATCTCGTTGAATAGGTGATTCGTTTCCCGCCGATACGGTCAACTGATCCCCAGGTTGCGGAGCGCGGTGCAGGCAGCTGATCATGGGCAACCTTGCGAGGTCGTCCTCTAACGACAACTTTCTTTACCGGATATCGGTCATTATCCAGTATTCTACAAACTTCATATGGTTCGCTGTATTTAAGGTCAAGCGAGGTTTGGTTTCGAGGATTATTTTTCACCAATACGTAGTCTCCTCTTTGAAAATGATGGATTTTGGCCTTGTGTAGGTTGAAGCGTTGTCTGTCTTGTTCGCTACAACGAATCATTTTCTGTTGCACCTGTTGAGTGAGCGCTTCAATATCAACGGTTTCGTTGTCAATATCCACCAGGTTGAGAAGCTCAGGAGGTACACAGTGCTTTCGTTGTGTAATAAGTGTCAGTGGAGCAACACCGGTGACTCGGTGGATTGTACAGTTCATTGCCAGCTGAAGTTCCTCGAGTACAGTGTGCCACTGCTCTACTTCGTAATTTTTAATCATTACCAAAGCATTTTTGAGGGTTGCAACGACTCTTTCAACTTGGCCATTCGCTCGGCTGACTCCTGGAGCGATAGCATGGATATTTATTCCGATGGCGTCACAGTAGTCCTTGAACTCGCCAAGGAACTCTCTTCCTCCATCTACTATTATTTGAACCGGCGCACCAAATAGATGCACCGTGCGTTTTAGAGCGGCTAATGTGCTGTGTGGGTTTTTGTTGGTACTGAAGTACAGTAAAACGTACTTTGAGAAAGCGTCAATGGTGACTATGACGTATTGTTGATCATCTGGAGTGCCCAGCTTCCCTGTTATGTCCATATGAATAACTTGGAAGGCAGCCGTTGGTTTTTGTATGGGGTATAACTGGGCTTGAATGGCCCCGGATCTTCCTTTGGATGTTCGGCATACAACACAGTTATCCACAAATCTTCGGATAGTGGAACTCATTTTGTTGAACCAATAGGTTTCTCTGAACTTCTGCAGTGTCTTTTCCCAGCCAGGGTGTTTTAGTGCAGTGTGAAATGAGTTTATAATGCTCCATTGAAATGATTTGGGAACGACGGTACTTAGCTGCTGACCGAAGACAGGATCATTGACGTTCCTATTTAAAACGTTGTCCTCTAACACATAGTCTTCCACTGGGTTATTGTCACTGAGGCTGTCCATTATCGGACGCAGTTCTTCATCCCGTCGCTGTTGAGTTTTGAGCCAGTTAAAGTCTCTTGTCATAACATTGACTGCAAGCTCAACTGGATTGCGACTGAAAAAGTCAGCATGTTGGAGACGTTCACCTTTACGGTACTCTACCTCGAAGTCATAATTTTGTAAGAACGCCAACCAGCGATGAATCCTTGGCAGAAGATCCTATTTGTGTTTTGACGCTTTTAATGCGTTGCAATCCGTTATCACGGTGAATTTTCGCCCATATAGATACTGGCGAAAGTGTTTTATAGCTCGTACCACTGCCAGTGTCTCCAACTCGTAAGAGTGGTACCGACTCTCGGCTTCCGTGGTTCTCATGCTCATAAAGGCAACAGCATGTTGTCGTTTTAAACGTTGACTAATTATTGTTGGCTAATTATTGTATCCGCGTCGATACGGCCATACTGACAGGCGGTGCGCGCTCTGCACCAGCCTTGTTGACTCGTTAACTCTCGCAGACTGCTGTTAATTATGGCTGGCCTGCAAAGAATGAGATATTCTCTGAGTAGTGAGTCTGTAAACAACTTACGTTGCTTTATCTTGTTTGTTACATTAACAACTGTTATGTAACCTTAGGAGTCTTTTGATTAGTAAACAGTACACAAAGACATCGTGCACTGCCTTATTGATTTAGAATCTGTGGTGTATACGTGTCTACCCATAGTTCCACAAGGCGTCCCCACGGTATCTCATGGTTCACTTGTGGATGCATCAAGGATCCGTGGTTAGCTCAAGGGTAACACATGGTTAGCTCAGAGGTATCACTCTCCAGACATTTTTGTAGATTACAACAGTACACTAAGACATCTTAAGTGCACTGCCTTATTAATTTAGAATCTGTGGTGTATACGTGTCTACCCATAGTTCCACAAGGCGTCCCCACAGTATCTCAGGGTTCACTTGTGGATGCATCAAGGACCCGTGGTTAGCTCAAGGGTAACACATGGTTAGCTCAGAGGTATCACTCTCCAGACATTTTATTTTTGTAGATTACAACAGTACACTAAGACATCTCAAGTGCAGTGCCTTATTAATTTAGAATCTGTGGTGTATACGTGTCTACCCATAGTTCCACAAGGCGTCCCCACAGTATCTCAGGGTTCACTTGTGGATGCATCAAGGACCCGTGGTTAGCTCAAGGGTAACACATGGTTTAGCTCAGAGGTATCACTCTCCAGACATTTTATTCTTTTAGATTCTAGTTGCAAATATCGTGAAACATAATGAATGTTATACTCGCCGGTTTTAATCCGATGATGCGTGTTCGTCGTCGTGAGTTATCTGGACTGACTGGCCAGCTTGAGAAGTGGATCACACTTAATCAGGGGCGGTTGCAACGTTGTTTTGCAGTGTATCGAGATCATATCCATCATTTGCATCATACTCGTAAACTGGGGAGGGCATCCGACTATATGAGTAGTTGGATGCATATTCGTTGTGTGGGACGATCCAGCAGCGATGAACCCCTGAAACCCCTGAAAGGTATACTTCTTGATTGTAAGATGTGGGTCCCATTGACATGAATGGTATCCCGACGGAAGCTGGTATTCCCGCAGCGATTGGTGTAGACGTCATGCCTGTGGTAATTCCCGTTGTGATGGGCTGCACGGTATTAAAGCTGCTTTTTGGCACTCCTGAAGTGTTCAATGAGGCAGGGCCTATCAGCCTGGTACTGCCCTGCGCTGTTCCAGTCGTGACAGGTTGAACCGAAGTCGATGAGGATGTGGTTGGGACCAGAGCTTGTTCTGATCCCACTTCTGATGACGAAGAAAGCACCTCCGGAGTGTTTTTAAAAAAGTGTGACGTCAGCATTTCTGACGTCACAATTGTTGTTTTCATGATGATCACTCATTTTTGGGTCCTCGAAGTAAAACTTCACAAGTACTTTTATAAGCTTCGTATATTCAACGAGCAGCGTAACAACGTCACAAAGAGGTCCGTACTGTACGGCGACTCGAGAGCGACTGAGACGAGCACCTACAGTGCGGCCGTATTTATAGGACTCGGCGCACGTGCATGAGTTTACAAGTTTGTTGGTAAAGTATTGAAATTACAATCATAACATTAATTTTACATCGTAATCAACTCAAAAATAATCAACTGATGATTTATAAACTATTTTTAGGGCAATCAAATGATTAAATTTAATTATTCTCGACGAACTGTTGTAGTTGCGCCGATATATACAATGTCAAAGTAATAAAATATATATAAATATACATTATTATAATAAAATATTCATTATTAGCGACCCGCCCCGGCTTCGCACGGGTGCAATGCTGATACTAAATAATATACCTACCTACTACCTCAGACAAAATAAAAAAGTCGAGACAGAATGTTGTGCACAGAGAAGTGAGGCCGGGTAAAACTACGCCTCGCTGCGTCCATACATACAAAACTACACCTTGGCTCGTCAGTCGAAGTATCGCGGCGCGTGGAAGCAACACGTAAAGTTTTAATTATCATTTAATTTAAATTTATTAATTATTGATTAATTTTAATAACTTTAATTTAATTTGAATTATCATGACAGTACCGAGTCACGCACATGTAGTTTAGAAAACCGGCCTCAATTCTCTGTTCACAACATTCTGTCTTGACTTTTTTATTTGTCTGAGCCTACTACAAAATGAAATGTAAAGGACCGTATTGATCTAAGCTAAAATAACTTACTAAATAAGCCATTTTTCCACGTAAATTGTAAAGGATAAACATGTTTATTGTGGGTTATCCTTAAGAGATAGACATATACCATCGCAGATTTTTTTGTTGACCCTTTTAAGGTGTACAATACCGTAGGACATTATTTTGATTTATTTCGTGGGGTTCAGTCAGCGTTTGCAATGTAAGCGCAAAAGACATCACATTAGAAACCTGTAAATTCATCAGTGTTTCTCTACAATATCATGCATGTATCATATATGTAAACCTTTCTCTTGAATCACTCTATCTATTTAAACAAAGCGCTTCAAAATCTGTTGCATAGTTTTGAAGATTTAAGCATACATAGGGACGGACAGACAGCGACAGCGACTTTGTTTTATACTATGTAGTGATGATGAAAGTCTCTGAAAACTAAGCAATTATAAAATTAAATAATTAATGTGGATAAAAGTTATCATTAATATATTCATTTACATTATAATACGCCTTATGTAACAAAAACTATTTAAATTTAAATTTAATAATATGTTCACAGACAATTATAGTAATTGGTAAATGTTTAAAAGTGCGTAGCGTAACGCAGAATTAGGTATCGTGCTTGAAAGTAATTATTTGTGTATGAAAAAGAAACATTGTTTTTACAAGTCGTGTAGAATGATTGTTCAAAGCCCAAAATCCTTTATCAATCACTTCTCCACCACAAATCTCTAAGATACCATATACTATCTTTACAACTGTACAACATCAATAACATTGTCTGTGTTATCGCTTCACATTTTACATTATACAACATTTTAAATTATTTCAGTAGCCACTGATAACGAGCGCGCTTATCAGTGATTGGCGATTGGTTGGCCAAGGCTGTTTGGTGTTTGCTTCTAAATAAAACAATTGATTAAACCCGCGAATAGACACTTCACACACCGACCCCGTCACTATCTCTGTGTCGCTGTAGGCATGGGCACACATATCATCACATGTATCCAAGACTTGTGAACAAACATTTTTGATTTTGAACAAATATTTACCCTATTCAGGGTTCGAACCTGGGAGCTTCGTAGGCAGTCACTGTCAAATATAAACTAACGGGGCCGTCGACTGGTAATGGTTTTTTTATTTGTCCGGGGTCTATTGGCCCGGCCCCCAGAACCTGCTGGCTATGGCTCATCCAGCATCATTAAAAACGGGACGAGCATTAAATATATGACAGATGGACATTTTGCATCGGAAATTTATTTTTCTTGTAGGTATTTTTTTTGTCAATTTTCCAATATTTTTAATAGTTATTCTGCTATTCGGGACGGAATAAAATCAAAAATCATAAAAACCCGTGCCGCCGTTATCCAGTTATAAGTGTTCGAACAAACCCGACTTTCTTTTAGTAATGTATATAGAAGATTGAAGTATTTTTTTATAAATATCTCTTCAATAAGACAAGCCGAATGCTGCAATACTTAGAGAAACATAGCCAGAATGTCATTAATGGTGGTCAGGATCCTCGGTCAAGCGTAGCTAAACAAAAAAGTCAACACAATATATATAAATGCATTTTAATAGTAGATTATGCACCGAGGGAGTAAATTAGTGTCTTACGTCACGGGCGGCATATAAAACCCTGAGTGTAACGGGGACTGTTGAGCTAATCCCTGAGCACAGCGAGTGGAGTAAAATGTAATTCCCGAGCGAAGCGAGGGAATTATGTAGAGTTCTGAGTGAAGCGAAGGGTTCAAGCCGCCCAAGACGAAGACAGCTTTATCGTCGAGGTGGATACTCTACTTTTCATACCTACCGCGAGACAATAAAAACTCAGAGCTTTAAAAAAGCTGTAAAGTAAAATTAATTAATAGTTTATATTCAAATTGGAAAACATTTGTCCCGTCATAGAGTAATATTTTTGGAAGAAAAATTTTATGAAAACTCTTTTAGACGTTCCCGGTTGACTAGGTTATAATTAGAATTCACGAGATGTAGACCACGATTTAGTTGCTTTTCAAGCTCTCCATTAATTTCCAAAAAAAAAATAACTGGAAGTTGTTAAAAATAACACCAAACACCGTGTGTTGTTCGAAACTCACAGATCGCGGCACGTAACTTTAACTATGAACTTGAATGCGCACAAATACCAGAGAAGGGCAATGCGTAATCATAGCAACGTGACGACCAAACAATCACAATAATTTCACACGCCTTTGCCTTTTTTTCCTGTATGCTGTCTCCGCACTAAGAGTTTTCCTACAGCCTTGCTTTACGTCGAGATTGCGTGTAATTGGACATTTTCGAGCAGGTGGTATGCAAATGTATTTTAAATTGCCTAAAAAAAATTATCAGAATAATATCATCAAACTAAAATTATAGATATATTTAAAAAAGTTTAAGTTGTTTAGCATTAAAAGTTGGTCCAATATATGTACGCCAATGTTGTCCAAGTGTCCAAGCCCGCAGACGTGCATTGAATTTCGCGTGCTGCGTTGCGATAAGCCGATTTCTTTCTTATCTCCCCCCATTCCCCCCTCACCCTCGGCCTAACCTCCGCGTTATCGGTTACAGTAGAGTTACGCTTGCGTTTTGTTTCCAATCAATAGGGCTTGCAAATAGCGTGGAATATTAGAACCAATGGTTTTTGTCGATATATGTACCTGATATGTGCTAGCATTTGTTCCGGGCGTGGCTCGAACACGGATGTATCGATAATTTATGAATAGTTTGATATTATCGGATTGAAAATCGATATCGTGTTATATCGTAGCTGAACACTCTGTTCTGATCCACTAAGGGTTAGAATAGACTGTATGAAAAGCCTTAATATTGATTAGAGTTCATTATGAAATAAAATGCAGCAGTTTGAAAAAATAGCGATATATGAGACCGACATAACATAGTATCTAATAATAGATATACTCGAATCATAACAACGGGAGCTTGGCACATGGGCCGACAGGATGTTTTGGGGGGTTGGGGGTCATGTGCTCTTTTTCCTGAAAGACCGATGTCCTAAATGTCACGTTAGTTTTGATGTTAGTTGTTATTTTTTTTTAATCACCTGAAATTTTGCCTCTAATTTAAATTGTCATAACTTTTTTATTTATGGTTGTAATACCACAAAATAACTTATCTGTAAACTTCAATGTATTTTTACTCTAACGGCCGTTTTCAATATTCTATCTATCCATAGTTTTCCTTACTACAGATAGAAATTTGACATAACGTCCATACAAATAGTGTCAAATATCTATCTCTAGTAAGGTAAACCGACGATAGATAGGTTATTGAAAACGGCGTAAGTGAATCATTACTTGTTATAATATATATTAAAAAAAACTGTGCTTTCAAAGTGGTAAATCTGTGTGTTGAAAAGTGACCTCTTCTTCTGCAAAAAAAAAAAAGCCATTTTGGCTTTCTTTTAAATGAATCTTTAGTTAACGCCTTTGCCAACGATTTGTTACATGACAACATGACATAAGACATCGTTCAAAAGGTGGTCAAATAAGATTTGTTTCCCAGGGCCCAGGGCTGGATTTATTTCAATGTTTTGTCAACCGGTTAAAAATACTGCTTGCACAGTCCGCAGTTCTGACACCCCTGGATTTCAACATCTGGGATGTGTAAAAAATAGTTTATGCAACAGAATTGCTATTTTCCGTGCATGGTTGTCTGGAAGAGATCGCTCTGAGTGATAAGACCGCCCATTGTGACAATTTTAATCTTAAGTATTTAATTATGAAATATTTTTGATCGTATTTTTATTTTATTCTTATTTCTTTATTTGTAACATATATTTGTATTGTGGTGTTTCAAAAATTTGTAGTTAATCTATCTATCTATCTATGTTTACTAAACTGAAATATCACACTCAAATACTATAGAATGTAAATAAAGATATGCGTGGAACTTTATAATTTTCAAAGGTGTATTTGGCATTTCTTTTTATCTAGCTAATAATACTATCGTATAATATAGTAAGTAACGTATATTATCAGTTATCATGCATTAAAATTTAATTATCTTCATGTTCTTTCATGCATCTTTGGGAAGATTACTTATAACTTACTTAATTGTACTTATTTTTTTACGGAAATAGGTATTTATTAAGCTATTGCATTGCAATCCAGAAATTCCGTAACGAAAATAACCTAACACCCCCCACTCCGACTCCATCTATCGATGAATAGCAGAACTTTTAATGACTTTTTGAAATATCACTATTGTCTATTTAGTTCATCAACTCCCCTCTAGATGGCATTGGTTAAATAATTATAATTGCATAAGTTGATAAAAACAGCTATGCAATAGCTTTACCGCGGCAGTCTCCGAGTACCACACGTCTTTTTTATATATAGATAGATACATAACTACTTACGTAGTTAATTATTATTATTATTTCTTCACGCTCAAGCTGCTCAAATAATTTGGAATACATTTTGAATGGAGCTAGCTAATATCCCTCGGGATATAAACCATACATAGAATACTTTTCATCATCAACATCATCATCCATCACCACGTGGACGTATTTTTTTAATCTATTTATTTTATATCCCTATTTCTCTTGGTCATGCCATAACTTGAGAACGATTTAACCGATCACCTAGGTTTAACAAATATGATTTATTATCGCAATTTAACGGTTACTTCCCGATAAAATCGCGATAACTTTAACCACACGAACAAAGTCGCGGTCAGCATCTAGTATGTTATAAAACCACTTTCTTAAAAGTTACTTTACCAATTATTTCTTTTTATTGAAAACGTATTTATTCAATTGATTGTTCACTGACCATCCCGTAAACAGGAACTTATCATAGCATTGTCACAATAATAAAAAAATAATCTACTATAATTTTATCAACATAATTAATTGCACTATTGTATCTTGTAATCGAATGTAATAAAGTTGTAGTTGTAATAAAATTACACTTACTTATCTACTTATCGTGCTGCGTGTGTAGGCTGATAAAAAAATACAGCAATTCTAGTTTGCCAAATATTTTCTTATTGTTATTTTATCTGAATATTATGCAGCAAATCATAGTAATATTGTTAATGAGAAAGTTTGGAGATTTGGATGTTTTTTACTCAATCATGCTGAATGAGTGGAGATAGTTTGTTCTCGGGATTAACACATAGGCTATTTATATTATTATAAAAAAATTCACGGATTTCATCCGGTCCTTTACAAAGGCATAAGTGGGGCTGTAGCCAACACTTAGAGGCCTGTTTGGTATAAAAATGCAGAGTATCAAAAACAGAAAGAATGTTGGATGAAGGGTAACATTGTACTAGTAACTATTACAAAAATGGGTGAAATGGCCAGGCTATTGATATGAACTTAATAGTGATAAGGGAGATAGTAGGATATGGAAGAGACTACGGCACCTGCCAATTCAGTTTCATTTAAAAATTATTGGGCAGTGATCCACTAAACGGGCCCCCCATAAAGGCCACCATGAGTGGTGACAAAAGGGGCAACGTTGGTGTGGATGGCTAAAGAGTGTCGAGAGGTGTGCTGTGGTTTCACTAGAGCGCTACTACCGGCGTTATGCCCTTTAACATTTCCACCCTTGGAGCTTTTTGTTACTTGCTCTTGCGTCTTCACCCCCAGATGGCAAATTAAGGCAAGCCGGGGGTCAGGGATCTCATTTAGCCCCAGGGAGAATCAGGGTCCGCGGTGTCGCCACTCACCAACGGCTCGCCACAAAGCCGCCCCTGCGGTAATATTATATATTACCGTTATTATTATATTATTATTATTATTACTACTCGTATTTAACGCTACAAAGAATCTCGATGTCCAATGTCAATCCTCAGTAATTTGACATTGCAAGATCGTGGTGGTCTCAGTGAGTTTACGCTGCAAGATCATGGTGACCTCAGTGAGTTTACGCTGCAAGATCATGGCGACCTCAGTGAGTTAGGCTGCAAGGTCATGGCGACCTCAGTGAGTTTACGCAAAAGAATCATGGAAACCTCAGTGAGTTAACGCTGCAATGTCATGGTGACCTCAGTGAGTTTACGCTGCAATATCATGGCGACCTCAGTGAGTTTATGCTACAAGATCATGGTGACCTCAGTCAGTTTACGCTGCTAGATCATGGTGACGTCAGTGAGCTTACGCTGCAATATCATGGTGACCTCAGTGAGTTTACGCTGCAAGATCATGGTGACCTCAGTGAGTTAACGCTGCAAGATCGCGGCGACTTTAGTGAGTTGTAAACTCAATGAAATATATCATGCTCAATTGACTCTAATTTGTCTGGTATATTCGATTTCAATACATTAGTTGAATTCCACCTTCATCTGTGTTGTGTTACAGCTGTGAGCTATCAGATACCTTTGTAAGAGATGGTATAAAAGTATAAGATGAAGTAATTGCACGTCATGAACGGTATCAGCAGCAGATCATATTTATGGACAAACTTGTTTAGGCGTAAGAAGATCAGGAAATAGATTAGTATCCTGGCTCCGCTCATGTAACAGACGAGAAGAGTAGAAGATTTAAAAATTAAGTTAACTCCAAATTTCAGAAGGATGTTTCTAGGATTGCATTGTGTCCAAAAATGTCGTTTGCATTTTACGTTCCAATATCTGCTTAAATCACCATTCGAAAGTCTTTTTTATCTAGAATGGGCATAATGCGTGAATTATCTGCCACTACAGCCGCTCCAAGCTCAGTTTATTTTAAATCGATTATATCTTGTCTATAATATCGAAATGCCATTGAATTTTACTGTACATCTTCAAACCTGACGCTCGACAGGTGGGTGGTATATCACCATCAGTGCCTACTCTTTTATGGTAATCAACCCTGTTACGGCTTGTTCGACAACAAGTATCATTGGTTACTATTTGTTTAGACACAACCTTAATGTGTTGTGGATCAATAAAACTTAATGGTGTCGTTAGGACCTCGTGTCTTGTGACGTGTAAACGTACCTTTTACACTTCAACTGCACCTCCAGTTTTATATGCACTTAAAACTTTCAATATTTTGAGGCTTTTTATGATACCGAGAACGTCTTTCTTTCACGTAATTGTTTGATCCGCGGTGTAGTTTCTGACCATAATAGATGTGACTATTATATTAATCTGTAGCCACAGTTTCCCTTTTCCATTGCACTGCACGTTATGGGAGACTGTTCATTCCTTAATTTTTTGTCAGTCTTCCTAGGCATTAAAATTGACGCAAAATTACAATGGTCCTCATATAAATGCTATGTAAAATAAGAGAGCTAACAGATGCTTCTACGGCGCAGTTAGTGTATTTTGCATATTTCCACAGCGTAATTTCATATGGGATATTGCTATGGGGTTCAGCGGCTGATATAGAGACCATATATTTTATCCTTCAGAAACGTGCTATTAGAGCTATATACGAAATGGGTCCCCGTGAATCTTTGAGAGATGTATTTAAAGAAATCAATATATTAACGTTGCCTTCCTTATATGTGTTTCAAAATATAATGTATGTTCGTAAAAAATTACATAAATACAAGTTAAATAGTGATCATCACACTTTTAATACCAGAAATACAAATAGGATTGCTGTACCTAGTTTTAGACTTGCGAAGACTAATAAGTAATTCCTAGGAAATTGTGTGCGTTTTTACAATAAAATCCCAAAGCACATAACTGAGCTCACAGAGGGCAAATTCAAGTTGACTGTAAAAAACGAAAAAAGCAGTTCGACATTATATAGAAGAAAAAAGATGCTTGGAATACTCCACTTCTGGCAAGATGTCTCTCTGCCACCCATAAAATGTAATATTTGTAGTACCTGTAGTACCTAAGTAGAAACATTGTAAGCATCTATATAAAAAGAATGGCCTCGAGTTTCTTGCCGCTTCTTCTCGGTGGGCTCTATATATTTTGGAACGCGGCGGTAGAGTCTTTAAAGTACATTATAATGAAAAGTTGACGTTCATAAGACGCACGTCTTTGATGCCTAAATTGAATATATGATTTTGACTTTGACTTTGACTTTTTGTTCCTATACTGTACAGTAAACGTCAACATAGGCAATGGGTACATAAGGTTAGATTGTGGTGCAATAATTAGGACAGCAAAGGTGGAACATTGTAACGAAACACTTTGCGTTCCGCTCAGTCCACAAATATATAGAAGCATAATTTACAAACACGAGCAAATGAAGCGATATTATTGTTGCTATCCCAAACAAAACTCCTATAGAGGTACCTCAATCAAGCTTTGTTTCGAGAACCAATGGTTCCAAGAATTAATAACAAACAACCTGGATAAAACAGGCTACATACCAAATTGAATGCTATTGTAATGACGAAAAGGTACAAAATCCCTTGTAATGAATTTGATGACTATGAAAATATATAATAAAGAATAGTCAGAGTTCTGTTATTGGCTAAGAAAGTCGCAGCCTCAAGAGACACACACTATGATTAGTCGAAGCGGCCTCAAATGAGCCTCAGCCGGCATCAATCGAGCTTCAGTTGATGATATATAATGGACGTAAGTACTAGAGGGAAATTCATTATACATCAAGCAATCGGCAAGGAATCTACGCTTAGTACAGTGACACGTAATTATTAGTCTATTGACTATATCGACTTAGTAGTTGCCATAGTGTTCGAATATCGTAAAATTATCGCGTTCGGGTTGGTGTAATTACTATGTCGTTATAGTGTTGCGTTAAAGTAAATTTTATTTGTAAAGTTATTGTACTGTGTGTTGATCGGTAAATCGAAAAACGAGTGTTTTTCGTAGTATAGACTCGAGACAAACGGTGCCATATGAAGGTCTATACTTATCTTCGAGCCTGGGAATTGAGGCGAACCAGGAGTCGTATTCTTGCTCAGCAAGCGACTAGCAGTCTCCTCTCATAGCTTTTTCTGGTATCGGTGCTCGGGGCTCGTCCAGTGTGTCATGTCTTATACACCGGGTTACTGATACTAAGAAACTGTTATGGGCGGTCTATCTTTATTATATTTATTTATTCGCACTTATCAGGTATAATTTCCGGACCGGATTCAATCCCAAAGTCGCAAATCGATGATGGTCCATTACACACCCGATCCTAGGATTTAGGTCTAAACGGGGGAGATCGACCCGATTTCGTTCTGTTAGGGAAACCAGCTAGCGGGATCACTCTGCTGTGCAGATTTTCCCTTCGGTAGGGACTGGACCCTTTGCTAAGGAGAAAGTCAACACTTACACGATTAAATGTAAATGTGGGACACGGGTCCCTAGTTTTGAATGACACTTTAGTTAGATTGATAGGAGATTGTAGGCATTATAGTATAGGAAAGTTAGGGACTATTCAATATTCTTAAGAATTCTGTTATAATTCCTATGAGCAAGTAAATGTTGACTTGAAAAGTATTAATTTAAATTTACTATTTAAATGTATGACAAAATGATTAATATATAACTAATATTTTGATCAGTAGCAAACGTACTGTATAAATAACCTGAAAGTCTAACTTTATTTATTGCGTTACTTTAGACTTTGGAATAAAAGTTTAAATAATATAAAATGAAATATACAATGAAAATTAAATAATATAAATATCCAACCAAAATGATCAGCTCAGAATAAATTGTCTGAAAGATATATTGTAAATGAACAACTATAGTACATTACGCTTCTAAAAATATTGAGGCTAATTGTTGATAACGTTTGCCAACGGCTGGAATAAAATTCGTTCCGTGGATTTTCTTGAAGCTAAAAGTGCAGAGAGACTTTCCCATTTGTCATTGGTAGATTCTATCAATTCTAGTTAAATATGCTAGATATCTTCAAATTTGTATATCTTAAGGACAAAATCTGTCTGATTGTTATAATTATTCAGTAAGGTATAAATAAATACCTATCAAAACAACAATAGACAAAGAAACTATTTCAAAATATGAATTACTATTATGCTATGATAACTAGCATGAAATAAATTATTTTTCAACATAAAGTCTGTATGAAATATCATAAATCAGGATATGAAATACATGCCTTCAAAGTAAAACTGTGAGGCGATATCAGAAATAACATTGTAAAATATATACCTAACAAATCTATTAGGAACCAATATCTCAGCATTGAATTCGTATAGTGTGCGCCAGCGCCAGGAGTCAGGAAGGGATCTGGTGTGCCAAAGGGGAGCATTTGAGCGCTCAGTAAAGGTGCCTTAACCCTACAACCCGTCGTTGCAAGTCTTCGGAAACACTAAAAGATTCCTTCCACTAAATTGCATTAGACTTTGTATACATGTGAAATTGTGAACAGTCTAATACAATTATATTAAATGAAAGCGTTCAAAATAACCAATCGACTTAAACAAACATAACTAAGAAGAATACCTATTCATAAATGAAATTAAATGAAAGAAATTACAACAAAATATTCGACTATTATCAGAGCTATATAATCTTATCTAGTATACAAAAAAATACAACAATATAGTGCAAATGACTAACATTTACAACCGAAAATAATAGTTCACTATATCTATATGTTATATAGAGAATCTAAAGAAGTATAACTCCTACTGTAAACGGTAACAGTCAACTCTAAGAATAAACCAGAAATAGGTGAGCGACTTAATGACAATAAAATACCAACCATTATAATTAGTAAGCTACCAAAAACATTTTACTTGTTCCATTCGTACTCGTTCTCCTCATCTTTAAGAATACTTGTAGGAAAGTAATGAAAATGGTTTTGAAATTAACTCAACTCAAATTTACTATCTTCATTATCAAATAATACCAAGGTTTATATATATTTAAATGACTAGATAATTAGATGAGGTTTATCCTAACCAAAACTACGTATTCTCTAAAGTAGGTTTAGACTAAATTAGGAAATCCATGAAAATAATATAATTAGTTGATTACTTATTTATTTACAACAATTTAATAAACGTTTTATTATTCATATAGGTCATTATTATTATTAGTTGTTACTTAGGATTTTATTAGGAACCTATAGTTCTAAAACAGTATCTTTGTCTCAAGTCTTCCTGAAAAGAACTAGGTACTACGACGGTTCACAATGTTAAGGTCCTCCATAGACTAGACGATCACTGGCCAAATTAGATTAGATTAGCGCAATAAATATTAATAGGTAGAGGTTTTTGAACCTTTACAAAATTTACTTGGACCAAAATTGTCCAGACGATTATAAGGGCGAACCATTACAATTGGTGGCGCCGTTACCAGGATTCGAGTTTTGTGGTTAGAAATGTTATTTATTTTATTTAATTATCAGTACACTAGGCAGTCATTTCAAACACTGCCATGCACAGAATCGAAAGTGGCGAGAGATGCTTCTCTCGTCACAATTGTTGGCGTGAAAGAGATAGGGTTTATTTGAGATAAGATACTGTTGATGAACGGAAAATAGGTGATATTTCCTAGATAGCAATAGTAGGTGAAAGTTATGTTGTTCTAGCTAGTCCATAATAGATTGTATATCTCTACAAAAAATTACAATACTGACTGCAAATACAAATTGTGAATAGGTAATATTGCAACATTAGGTACTACGAAATGACATGATATTTAGAGTTAAATGTTTTGTTTGTAAGTTTCATGTATGTGCAGCCTTCTTAGCACTTACGTACACTTCATAGTCGGTCTCTAGAACCCAGAAGTATACTTATCGCACATATAGGCAGTTTGCGTGATGTGTTAGGTGAATGAATAGTTACTAAATGTTGTAGTGCCCTCGCTGTAAATGCATCACAAAGGATTACATTTGTAACCAGCAAAATACAGCGATGATCGTGTATATGTCTGTCAATAATCAATGTTTGTAATGTTCGGAAGTGTAAAGATTACGTAAATGTATGTCAAGTTGTACTTACCCTTCTGGCAAGATAAAATTGATGGTAATGAGATGATTATTAGCAGTACAAGAGGATTGTAAAACATTTAGGTCAGTATTGTCAATGTTTGTGGGAAAACAATTTAACTGTATTAAACCCATATGATATAAAGTTATTTATAGGTATTATAGACAGATAAAATCTAAACACAAGTATATGTGAACATAATGCATTCAAAACTTAAAAAACATTAAAAATATTTAACCATCAAATCTTTCGGGAAATATCGCATGGATACTAGTTCTTGATAACTTTGAAGATCGGCAGATTAGAACAGACAGCCATCACGATGAGAAGTGGTTTCTGAAATGAGATAAAAATTTAATTAATAAAGGTTGGGGGGTCGAGACATTAAAATCCAATGCATATTCATATTGAATCATAAAATGCTATTTCTCATGCTACTAATAAGTTACAAATTATATTACCGAAAGTAGCCAAATTTAAAATTACATTGTCCGCAAAGTGTATAAAAAATACTCTTAGAATAATAAAAAAAAATTACATTGAAATAGAATATCAATAAAAGATAGGACAATTACGTTAATGGAATAAAAATTTATGTGAAAGTATAATATACCTAATAAATCATACTAATATGAGTTTACTGTCGATAATAATCTACAGATATATAATAATCTAAAGATCTACATTCAAAAAATTATTAGGTGAGTGTGATTACTTTTTGGCAAATATCTGCATAATAAATACTGGAAAGTAGGTTTCTTCAGTTAATGTTAGCTTAGTGATATCAGATATTCTGTTTTAGGGTTATAGTGTATTATCAATAAGCTCTACTGTATTACGGTCGAAGAATACAGTAGTATGTGAAATTTCTGGGCGAATAAGCAGCTAAGTATGTTATGTCTACAAGTGAATAGGTCTAGACTTTCAATGTAGAAATTTTGACAGGCCGGCTGGGGAAGTTGCAGATCCTCGACTTCCGAGTTCAATTGTCCCGGGTTCGAACCCCGGGCAAGTCAAACATTTGCATGTATGAATATGTCTGTTCGATCTTGGGTATATTATGTACCTATTGTATACAAGTATTGTATATCAGTCATCAGGTTACTATTTCTAGTACGTAGTAGTAGTTTGAGACCTGAAGACCTTATGCGGGTGTAGTCTCAGATTATTATTATTATAAATTATGACGATGATCGCGGTACATCTCTCACGAGACAGAACGCTTAACATCAGGCGAGCAACTTGCATGTCTTTCAATGGAGGCAATTATATTTCTATTGCCTATAGTGTAATAAACTTGTAGGTAAATGTATAAAGGAAAAAGGGAACTTACAGTGATGAGGTTCATCAGTGACAGTGTAATATTACATGTGTAATATGTATTGTAGAAAGTACTAAACGGCTCAACTGTGTCATATAGAAGTTGTCAGGAAACAGTTTGGTCCTGAAAAGTGAAAAACAAACTCATAAAATTTCATAATGTATGCATTTACTACATACATAAAACAAAGTCGTATTAATTATACAAATTAAACTTTTATCATCATCCGTCATAACACGGGTAAAACCGCGGAGCGCAGCTAGTCGTTCAATTATTATGACTTTTAGGGTTTTAATTAATCATATTTTGGGGAAGGATATATGCAATACTTTTCATCATCATCCATCACCACGAGGGTGAACCCGTGGGGCGCAGCTAGTATTTATATATATAATGATTAATAAAATAAACAGTGACTTATTTTTATTGTATTTTTTCAATTAGTCATATTTCAGGGGAGGACACAGGATACTTTTCATCATCATCCGTCACAACACGGGTGAAACCGCGGAGCCCAGCTAGTCGTTCAATTATTATGATTTTTATGGTTTTAATTTATCATATTTTGGGGAAAAATATAGGATACTTTTCATCATCATCCGTCACCACGAAGCTAAACCCGTGGGGCACAGCTAGTATTTATATATTTAATGATTAATAAAATAAACAGTGACTTATTTTTATTGTATTTTTTCAATTAGTCATATTTCAGGGGAGGACACAGGATACTTTTCATCATCATCCGTCACAACACGGGTGAAACCGCGGAGCCCAGCTAGTCGTTCAATTATTATGATTTTTATGGTTTTAATTTATCATATTTTGGGGAAAAATATAGGATACTTTTCATCATCATCCGTCACCACGAAGCTAAACCCGTGGGGCACAGCTAGTATTTATATATTTAATGATTAATAAAATAAACAATGACTTGTTTTTATTGTATTTTTCGATTAGTCATATCTCGGGGGAGGACACAGGGTACTTTTCATCATCATCCGTCACAACACAGGTGAAACCGCGGAGCGCAGCTAGTCGTTCAAGTATTATGACTTTTAGGGTTTTACTTTATTATGTTTTGGGGAAGGATAATATATGCGATACTTTTCATCATCATCCATCACCCCGAGGGTGAACCCGTGGGACACAGCTAGTATTTATATATTTGATGATTAATAAAATATTCAATGACTTAGTATTTGCATACTAGATATGTAACATTCCTATTATGAAAATTTGATATTTCTGTACAACTGAACATGAGATAAAGTATTAACTATTTGTCATATTATCTTAACAGAGTCTATAATGAATTAGTTGCGTTAAAATAAGATGTGACGAATACCTATCAATATTAAGAAATACTTTTTACGAATTCAGTAATAGTAAAAGTCATACTCATTAGTAATAAAAAAATGCCAAGCATTTAAAAAAAAAACAGTCCACATTTATTAAAACGACTATAAATGTTTAGTCGAAAAAAAAACCAATAGTTGTTGCTGCATGTGAAACTGTTCATTAAAAGAACAAACTTTCTTAAACACAAACAGCATTGAGGCCATCTGTGACCACTATTTGCCATCTTGGCTCAACGGCTTGCATGTGTATTGTTTCTAAGAATTAGAGAAGACCCTAAAATCGACACTGTTTACTTTTACGATAATAGCCCATTGACCATTATGTCAAATTGCTTACAACACAGCTGAGCTGGTTGTATAGATTCTCTGAAAGCAATGCAGTCATATAATTAGGCGGTCACATAGCATTCAACTGGGCCCTTTGATTTTGATGAATGTAACCTAAACAGTTTTAACTGTATTTACATACAATATTTATATATATAGTATAGTAGGTATATGTAGATGTAGACCTCGGAGCTTCCAACTGTAAACTAACTTGATCTGTCACATAAATTCAGCAGTATTTTAAACAACAGCGATTAGCCGGATATATTTATGATTTTAAGAAATAGGGGTCGAGCCTATTTACGGGATACTGTTCCAGACTACCGGCTGTTGTTAAGAATTTGTTTGGCAGAAAATCCCAATAACCAACCACCGGGGATCAAACCCAAGAGCTAAGATTCCAAATCAGCGCTTCCGCCACAACAACAAGAATAAGTTACATAATTAGATTGACCTAAATGTTTCAATAAAATGAACTAAAATTTACTCACCAGTAGATTCCAATCTTTAACATCGCATCGGTTCAAATTGAGAAGACTTATACCATGTTTTATGTCCACATATTCAGCATCTGAAAGTTCGAAAAAATAAAATAGAATAACGAAAATAGAAATATATTTTGCATTTTATCAAATGCATAAAAACATAACAATTTCAGGCGTAAATACCTAGTAATTGGAAAAATGTATACTGTACTCAAGACATAGCTACAATGACACAATTTAGAAGTTTATGTAGCAAATTCATTTAGATTCCATTAAATAACCCCTTACAGGTTCACTGGCCTCATGAACAATGGAGTTTTTATTTTGTCTGGTAGGTTAGACTAAGGCATAAAAACAGTAAAACTGGTTCATTCAAGAGTACCTACTTGAAACATGCCAAGCCATATGCAGGTATAAACAATGATCTCAGTGTGCATTTGGGTGACGCAATGTGTAATATTACTAAGGAGAGAGAGTTTATTTATGTTTCAGATACTTGATAGGTGTAAAAAAATGAAGGTTACTGTTGAGTTAAAGTTAATAATAATGACCAGTTAGTAACCTTAATGTTTATATGATGAAGGGGAGAGTTGGCGGCCTTTCTACAAATTAATATGTATTATAAGTATAAATAAAAATATATGTAAACGCGAAAAATAAAACACATATATAACAAATTCAAATGGCTGTCTCCAATGTAAAAATTTATAATTAGCTAACAAATATATAGATAAGTATTTATTGGATGTCATAATTTGAAAGATAACGCAATAAATGTAGGCCTACTTATATAAGATAAATTACATTAAAGGTTGCCTATGTAGAATAAATAAAGATTAACTTTTCATATGTGTGATGCTGAATCGAATGCTACAAGTTATCCATATATATGAATATAGGCTTTATAAAATTGTATTAATCATCCGTCTCTACACAGGTGAAACTGCAAAGCACAGTTACCTATTACTAGATATGTTAGAAATCTATAAATAAAAAAAAAAATGTTAGAAATGAAATATTATTACCGTAATTCTTTTGAAAAAATTCCATAGGTAGGAACAAGAAATATGTAAGTTTTAATTTACTCTAAACTTAAATATTCAGATGTTACTTTGTTTCAAACTTAGTCACATACTACTTCACATTAAAAATAATGTTTATCCAAAGGAATGCATTTAAGTATTAGAAAATGGCGGCCATTACGTCGAAGATTCGGAACAAATTAGAAACGATTTTTACGATTAAGGTTTAATTAAAAATATGAGCTATGAGATAAGATTATGCTTGACGTTAATAAACTATTCGACCTTTAATTATAATTCTGTAACATACCTGTAGTCCACGCTTGATGTCGTTCGTCCGGGAGTCAAGTGGTGGTTTCAATTCTCGTGAACACAACATTATGCTGTCGTTAGATAAAAACAAATCCCGCACATAATTAACAGTTTACATTACAAAAAAAATTGGGTGTATTGTACACCAATAATTACTTCATTCACTTTAGAATTCACAATAAACGTTTTGACGCTGCGCAAGCGCACATCGAATCGAACAAAGAATGGAGGACGCTCTCATTCACAGATCATAGACTATAGACAGAGACAGATGCTAGCACGCATATGTCACTATCGCTATTTCTGACAGCAAACAACAAAGGGCCTCTAGCGCTTTTGAATAGTGTTGCCAGGTCCATTCTTATAAAAATCAGAGTACGCGACTATGTAGCAAATGTCGTGTTTATTATGTCCAAATTTAAAATAAAATAAGTAGCTCAGTAATTTTATAAAATAAAACACAGTGAAATATTAAAATAACATTTTTAAATACTTTATGTTCTTATGTATATATTGTCATTGAAATAAATGTAGTTGATGCTTGCCTAACATTTTTAGGGCTTATATTAGTGTACTCGTAGTAATAAGTATTTTCTAAATTTGTGTACTTATTTTAATAATCTTAGCGAGTGAGTTAAGTCGAACCAGTTTATTTCACTATTAGAATATGGATTTAAGATTTAATATGTTTCATTCAGTTGTCAATTCACAAATCCATTTTACGGTGACAATAATTTAGTAGCACAAACATGATCATGTTGATTTTGTGTTACGTTTCACAGATGTTCTTTCATTTTCCTGTTTTACAACGAAAAAGTGGTATTTAATATATTTAGTAGAATTTCAATTCAATTCAGTACATTAGGATTTTGGGAGAATCAGTAG
The DNA here is from genome assembly GCA_917880725.1 of Selenia dentaria. Taxonomy (NCBI): domain Eukaryota; kingdom Metazoa; phylum Arthropoda; class Insecta; order Lepidoptera; family Geometridae; genus Selenia; species Selenia dentaria. Next base: position 4,818,534 of record OU862882.1, on the reverse strand, counting down.
ATTCCCCGAAAAATTGGGAGATGTGGTGTCGCTGGCGGGGATAGTATCTCCATAAACTGAATGTAATACAAAACATGAAGTAGCTTTTTAAAATGGACTCGTACATTTACCATGCCGATGTAGACTATCAAATGTTGTACACATTCAATTATTTAGTTTCAAGTAGATATGAACGGCTGGTCGAAAATGTGGATAATAAAAGGCTGCCATTCTTGAAAAAGGAAAAGTTACATATTTCGGATCACAAAATATAAATCTAAAATTAAAAACAATAAAAACCGTTTAGAGATGATACCGTGCGAGTATTAAAATCGTATTGGGTTTGTAGGTCTATTCTTGGGTAGATGGTACCTCATCTTTGTAAAGCAAGAGAAAAAGAAATCATTGAATCAGGACTTGGTGCTGACCGATGCTATACGAAATTCAATGCTGAAATTTATGGCGCTGCTGTATAAAGATTCGTTGCGAATAAGAAATACAATGCTGAGATATGAACGACTATTAAATAAGCAATAAGTACGAATATACATTGCAATTACATGCTGAGACAAATAAAGATTATATTACAAAAAAAATAAACAACACTAAATCAATCACGAATTTGGAAAGACCAGCGGAAATAATTCGTGAAATACCCTTTGAATGTGGTTGAAATAAAAATGAAAAATGCAAAAAAATTAATTAATGGAGTACCTCGTTGGCTTCACTCATGCCAGCTTTATGAATTATATGTGCGTGAAAAAAAATATCATCCTAAAATGATTATTGCAGGTAGTATGTAGTTAAAATACTACATGGCATTCGTTAATATACGTTAGTAAACAAATACTACAATGACATAAAGATATTTTTAATGGGTACCACTCTTAAACACAGTATTTAGCAAATACAAATAAGAGTGTGTGATGGGGTCGACATTAGAAATTGCATAAGAATAATATTGTTTTGATCAATATTATTTAGCCCAGTTGTGAGAAGACGCAACACATTATTCGAAGTAAAAAAAATAATAAAAGAAGTTTAAGAGGAGAAAGGGTACAGTTGTAGATGGGATATTTTTGAATATCAAACTTTTGGATTGGTTCATAAATATAATAAAAATTGATAGTTGAATAAATTCAATACTATAGCAATACAAAGTTTGTACTTTGAGTTGATTTATGGAGAGTAAGATAATAAATAGCGGACTTTGTATCGGAGAGTGGGGGTCGCAGTTTGTTTTAAATACAGAGTATTGTATTATTAAATTAGAATTATTGTGTAATAGTAATTAAAATATATTTGAGAAGACAGGGGTCGCAAACTGTTTAATTATAGACTCTTGTCCAATAATTGATAAATATTCAATCTTTAATATCAATTTTTAGAAAAGCGTGGGGTTGTATATTTTCATATCATTCACACTTAAGTTGTTCATAAATGTGTATTTCGTAGTCTTGGGCCTGTATTTGTTTTGGTGGATTGTTGAGTGGCGTGAAAACCTGTGAAGTTGAAGGTCTGAATTGTGTTGGGATGATAAATTAATTAATTAATAATGACAATTGATGGAAGTCGAGATGAAAAATGGAAGGGAGGTAGGTATGTTAGAGCTAAAATAAGGTTGTAGGGCTTAGCAGTTCAACAAGACATTGGTTTAAGACGGCTTGTTCTTGCATGAATTCTAACATATTTATCACTACACAAAGGACTTCAATGAAGGTGAAATTTGGTGTTAGGTTAAAGTATTATTCATCAGTAGTTGCTGATTTCATTGGTAGTCCATACTATACAGGCGCTAGGCTTACTAGCAATGGTTCGGCACACTTCACACACACCAGATTTTAAATAAATCATGTCATTGAGATTTCAGTGCTGGGTGGGGTGCTGCAACTATGGAAAATTATCATCTCTTTGCTATTAACGGAATAGCCTAAAAAGAGATTATGTAGGCAGTTCTGAACAAACGAAAAAATAGTAGTTTAGTTCTGAAAGGTCTATATACGTCCACTAGGGATGGGGTGAACTCACAACTCACGTTTCTCGTTTTGAAAGTTATTGCCCTTGTGAGGAGTGATTTTTGTTCATTTTTAAAGCACTAACAAGCTCAGTTGCTGACTCGTGGGATATTTATTTATAGTCTGGTCTAAATATACACTACATAATGAAGGGATACACTTACATTCTTATGTTTGAATTCAAGCAATAACCAGTTAGAAGTACACATACTTTTCTAATGTAAATTCTGCATCAAGAATCTGTCTATATTTGTGGGAAAATGTAAGAAAGTGAAAAATTTCCTCCGGTAAGCCTTCGCAAATTTATTCAGGGGTCGAACTGTAACGAAACACTTTGCGTTCCGCTCAGTCCACAAATATATAGAAGCATAATTTACAAACACGAGCAAATGAAGCGATATTATTGTTGCTATCCCAAACAAAACTCCTATAGAGGTACCTCAATCAAGCTTTGTTTCGAGAACCAATGGTTCCAAGAATTAATAACAAACAACCTGGATAAAACAGGCTACATACCAAATTGAATGCTATTGTAACGACGAAAAGGTACAAAATCCCTTGTAATGAATTTGATGACTATGAAAATATATAATAAAGAATAGTCAGAGTTCTGTTATTGGCTAAGAAAGTCGCAGCCTCAAGAGACACACACTATGATTAGTCGAAGCGGCCTCAAATGAGCCTCAGCCGGCATCAATCGAGCTTCAGTTGATGATATATAATGGACGTAAGTACTAGAGGGAAATTCATTATACATCAAGCAATCGGCAAGGAATCTACGCTTAGTACAGTGACACGTAATTATTAGTCTATTGACTATATCGACTTAGTAGTTGCCATAGTGTTCGAATATCGTAAAATTATCGCGTTCGGGTTGGTGTAATTACTATGTCGTTATAGTGTTGCGTTAAAGTAAATTTTATTTGTAAAGTTATTGTACTGTGTGTTGATCGGTAAATCGAAAAACGAGTGTTTTTCGTAGTATAGACTGGAGACAAACGGTGCCATATGAAGGTCTATACTTATCTTCGAGCCTGGGAATTGAGGCGAACCAGGAGTCGTATTCTTGCTCAGCAAGCGACTAGCAGTCTCCTCTCATAGCTTTTTCTGGTATCGGTGCTCGGGGCTCGTCCAGTGTGTCATGTCTTATACACCGGGTTACTGATACTAAGAAACTGTTATGGGCGGTCTATCTTTATTATATTTATTTATTCGCACTTATCAGGTATAATTTCCGGACCGGATTCAATCCCAAAGTCGCAAATCGATGATGGTCCATTACACACCCGATCCTAGGATTTAGGTCTAAACGGGGGAGATCGACCCGATTTCGTTCTGTTAGGGAAACCAGCTAGCGGGATCACTCTGCTGTGCAGATTTTCCCTTCGGTAGGGACTGGACCCTTTGCTAAGGAGAAAGTCAACACTTACACGATTAAATGTAAATGTGGGACACGGGTCCCTAGTTTTGAATGACACTTTAGTTAGATTGATAGGAGATTGTAGGCATTATAGGATAGGAAAGTTAGGGACTATTCAATATTCTTAAGAATTCTGTTATAATTCCTATGAGCAAGTAAATGTTGACTTGAAAAGTATTAATTTAAATTTACTATTTAAATGTATGACAAAATGATTAATATATAACTAATATTTTGATCAGTAGCAAACGTACTGTATAAATAACCTGAAAGTCTAACTTTATTTATTGCGTTACTTTAGACTTTGGAATAAAAGTTTAAATAATATAAAATGAAATATACAATGAAAATTAAATAATATAAATATCCAACCAAAATGATCAGCTCAGAATAAATTGTCTGAAAGATATATTGTAAATGAACAACTATAGTACATTACGCTTCTAAAAATATTGAGGCTAATTGTTGATAACGTTTGCCAACGGCTGGAATAAAATTCGTTCCGTGGATTTTCTTGAAGCTAAAAGTGCAGAGAGACTTTCCCATTTGTCATTGGTAGATTCTATCAATTCTAGTTAAATATGCTAGATATCTTCAAATTTGTATATCTTAAGGACAAAATCTGTCTGATTGTTATAATTATTCAGTAAGGTATAAATAAATACCTATCAAAACAACAATAGACAAAGAAACTATTTCAAAATATGAATTACTATTATGCTATGATAACTAGCATGAAATAAATTATTTTTCAACATAAAGTCTGTATGAAATATCATAAATCAGGATATGAAATACATGCCTTCAAAGTAAAACTGTGAGGCGATATCAGAAATAACATTGTAAAATATATACCTAACAAATCTATTAGGAACCAATATCTCAGCATTGAATTCGTATAGTGTGCGCCAGCGCCAGGAGTCAGGAAGGGATCTGGTGTGCCAAAGGGGAGCATTTGAGCGCTCAGTAAAGGTGCCTTAACCCTACAACCCGTCGTTGCAAGTCTTCGGAAACACTAAAAGATTCCTTCCACTAAATTGCATTAGACTTTGTATACATGTGAAATTGTGAACAGTCTAATACAATTATATTAAATGAAAGCGTTCAAAATAACCAATCGACTTAAACAAACATAACTAAGAAGAATACCTATTCATAAATGAAATTAAATGAAAGAAATTACAACAAAATATTCGACTATTATCAGAGCTATATAATCTTATCTAGTATACAAAAAAATACAACAATATAGTGCAAATGACTAACATTTACAACCGAAAATAATAGTTCACTATATCTATATGTTATATAGAGAATCTAAAGAAGTATAACTCCTACTGTAAACGGTAACAGTCAACTCTAAGAATAAACCAGAAATAGGTGAGCGACTTAATGACAATAAAATACCAACCATTATAATTAGTAAGCTACCAAAAACATTTTACTTGTTCCATTCGTACTCGTTCTCCTCATCTTTAAGAATACTTGTAGGAAAGTAATGAAAATGGTTTTGAAATTAACTCAACTCAAATTTACTATCTTCATTATCAAATAATACCAAGGTTTATATATATTTAAATGACTAGATAATTAGATGAGGTTTATCCTAACCAAAACTACGTATTCTCTAAAGTAGGTTTAGACTAAATTAGGAAATCCATGAAAATAATATAATTAGTTGATTACTTATTTATTTACAACAATTTAATAAACGTTTTATTATTCATATAGGTCATTATTATTATTAGTTGTTACTTAGGATTTTATTAGGAACCTATAGTTCTAAAACAGTATCTTTGTCTCAAGTCTTCCTGAAAAGAACTAGGTACTACGACGGTTCACAATGTTAAGGTCCTCCATAGACTAGACGATCACTGGCCAAATTAGATTAGATTAGCGCAATAAATATTAATAGGTAGAGGTTTTTGAACCTTTACAAAATGTACTTGGACCAAAATTGTCCAGACGATTAAGGGCGAACCATTACAACATCTAACAAGGACTTTAGTTCAAGGAGCCTACCACATAATGCAATGGTAGACATACTGACTAAATCCTACTTGATAATATAAGCGATTCATAAGCTTAAATTAGCTACCCCCCATTACAGGGACACTGAGCCTCTTCTCACAGAGAGGAGTATACACATTAATCCACGGCGTCCGAGTAGTATAGTATAGAGGCAGGTACGTAGTATGGCAGGCTCAGTTTACGACTGTTGTATGAGGCAACAACCGGGCCGACGACGGCTTAACGTCGCCTCTGTAGCACGAAGCGCTCCGTTGAAAGTGGCATAATAATGACAGCAGTAAGGTTTAGCTAGTTCTTCAGCTTAAAATTCGTGAAGTCATGACTATGGTTTGTGACTGAAAATCATGACGAATGATTATGTCCTTAATCGTATATACTCATAGTCAGGACCCATACTCATGAGTTTTCCATACGTGTTTTAATGCATAAAATGTAGGTATGTGTTTTTTTTTTATTTCGTATGTCTGCAATATGTAATGTGTTGTTGCGTGTGTCTTGAATAAATACGTTTTCATTCATTTTCATCAATTCTTAAAACGCTTAGATTAATCATTGGTCTCGCTCTCGCTTCGACCGCGCGCGCGGAGACTAATCATTAATCTAAGTTAAAACGATTAGACAAGCTCAAATCCTGTTATTAGAGCGGTCTGAGATTTCACCCGCGTCATGACTGAAGCTATGATATGATAAAAGCCTACTACTACAACTACCCACGTCACTATTTATAACATAAGCTATCTGCCAGTGAAAGTCTCGTTTCAGTGGCGTCAACAGTTTTTTAGGAATTACTATAGACGCTAAATTACAATGGGGTCCCACATTAAAAATTGTCTAGTAGACTCAGTCCTGCGGCTTATGCTCTTAAAAAAATTAGACTATTAACTGATGTAGACACAGCTGGAATAGTTTATTTTAGTTATTTCCATAGCGTTATGACTTATGACATACTGCTCTGGGGATCTTCTAAAGATCTTAATTCTATTTTCATACTGCAAAAAAGGGCAATACGAGCTATCTACAGTTCAGCTCCCAGAATTTCGCTTAGACGGAAGTTTAAAGTTATAAAAAATCTAACAGTTGTCTCTCAAATTTTCTATGAAAATCTAATGAATATCAAAAAAACATGCAACAGTTTTGAAAAAAAGAGTGATGCTCATTCCATCAACACGCGGAATAAGCACAAGCTATCCGTACATGTAACGCGTCTCCACAGAATATGTCATTATTTTATGGGAAAATGTATACGATTACTTACCAATGTTATCCGAGATTTGCCTATTAATAAGTTTAAAATTACTATTAAAACTAAACTCTGTCAAAAAGGTTATTACAAAATTTCGGATTACTTGGAGGATAAAACAGCTTGAGACTGATCACTCCAGGATCTACCTACTCATGTACTTCAAAGTGTAGCGTGTCTAGCGCTACTGATACCATTATTATGGTCTCTTTTGTAAGGCAACACACTGGAGCTAAAATTAAATTAATATTTGTTATATACATTAAGAAATTGGCGATAAAAAAATGTAAAAAGACAAGCCCGCTGCGTTTCTTGCCGGATCTTCTCAGTCGTGGTCGCGTTCCGACCCGGTTTTCGATTTATGAAATAATAAGTGTAATATGACAATTTCAAAGTAATATACAGAATAAACGATTTCATTTCATTTCAGTCAAAAGTTCTGAGATAACAAACAAAAAAAATATAAATAAATAATAAGAATTGATGACTTGACTTGACCTCTTTCTTTTTTTTGAAGTCAATTGAAAAGACCAAACGTGTCTCTTTTGTCCTAGCCTAGTTTTTCTCCGGTCGGATAAGCTCCTGCATAAAATATCGACGTAACTTTCCGAAACTATTCAACGCAATCTTGCTATTATATTATTTTCTTATTCTTATTCGTTTTGGGGGCGATGCGGCCTGCACTGACGTCCCGCTTGGGGTGTTTTGTGCATTCCCCCCTGCCAGCATTTACTCAAGCCAGCCTAACTCCTTCACATAGCGGAGGATATCCTTCATATGGCCTTGGGTCGCTGGCACAATGGCTGCTATTATATTGCGAGTTATAACAAAATTTTAAGTATTATAATTGATTTAAAAAATTATAGATGATCAGTAAAACTAGTTTTATTGATCAACTAATTAGCGGATGTAAGATAGCATCTATAAGAAATTAATTAATTTACCAGTTACAAAAACTTGAGGAGGATTGGGTATTTTAGTTAATCTACATGTCAAACTAAAACAAAAGTTTTAGAATATTACGAATAATACGAGAAGTCAGTTCTTGCAGGCTAAGTACAGTGACCAACCGTGCGATTCTGTAATGATTCGTCGATGTACTCGTCGACGAGCTCAGCCGTGCGATTCTCAAATGATTCATCGATGCGCTCGTCGACGAGCTCGCCGATGTCAAATACTTTATGAGATATCGCCCTTGTCCATAAGGTTCCTTTTCAAACGTTTCTTGTCATCCCGTCATTTGTTTCACGGATGTTGTCAAAGATGCAACGATGTTTGCCCTTAGAGATCCGCACAGCTAATACGTGTATTATTTTAAGAACTTGAGTTACTGTATCTGTATTCTAGAAATTTAACTTTTACCCACGACTTCGTCCGCGTAGATTTTAAGTCAGCTCTGTCAAAAAATATTAAAGAAATTATTACTTTAAATGAACGACCTAGATACCAATTTTTACACCTATAAGTTCAAAACAAAGTACTTTCATACAATATCTTTCATCCATTTTTACCATATTAGGGGTTGAATTACGAAAAACCCTTTGGTAGTACATCTCTACCCATCAAAACAAAAACACCCTCCAAGTTTCAAGTCTTTACGACCAGCGGTTTAGGCTGAGCGTTGTCTGTCAGTCAGTCCAGCCGTGCGATTCTCAGAGCAAACATCGTTGCATCTTTGACAACATCCGTGAAACAAATGACGAGATGACAAAAAACATTGGAAAAACAACCTTGTGTACAAGCATTGAAATTTATAGAAAGAAAAATTCCATCCTCGGACGGGATTCGAACCCGCGTCTTCTGACTCTCCGACTGACTTCTGTCTTCTGACTTGTGTACAAGGGCGATATCTCATAAAGTATTTGACATCGGTGAGCTCATCGACGAGTGCATCGACGAATTATTAGAGAATCGCACGGCAGGACTTAGATTCTTATGTAAATTGTTGGATTGGGATGAAATTTGTAATAAATATAGCTTATATCTAGGATTAACACATAGCCTAAACTGCCTTTAAAAAAATGATATATCTAAACCGATGATCACAGTATCTTTGTGTTATTTTAATTGCTTATAAACATATTCATCCATCCTATACTATATCCTATACGATAAACTAAACCTGACAACACAATATTAAAACAAATCTTCAACCGCATAATTAGGTACTCGTTTGTTTTGTCAAAAGTCCTTTCAGAATTTCTTAACTTTTCTTTTGGTAGGCTCGTGTTTGATGGTGATGCGGTCGAAGGTGGTCCCTACACTGGACCTATAATCGTGATTAGTTGACTGCCAAAACACATCGTAAGGTGCTTCGTGGCATATTGCCGGACCCCAGGAAGCCCTACCACAATGATGTGGCATTTCATCACGGTGTTACGTTCAGCGAAAACTCTAGCAAAGTAGTACCAGGGGCCACACAAATGGCGGCCGATCATTTAATTATGATTTATCTTTGCTTCTAAAAACATACATTCAATTGCATAGTTTCGTAAAATGTGTCGTTTGTTTTTGCCATACGAGTGACATGTAGGTACAGAACCCACAGGCAGATTTAAGCAACGTGTCTATGTTAATGAATTTGAAACAAATAAGCTTACCATTAATTAAAATACCTTACTGACGTAACAAGTAAAATACCTACATAACTAATAATTACAAAATGCGAACGGAATTTCCGAGAAACTTTTCAAAGCAGCCTTACAAACGTAGATGCCTTTTTGGGTGGCTCGATTTAAATCCGATCACAAGAAACGAATTTCAAACAATCCCAACATACATCATGTTATCGATACAATCGACTCCTGTTTGACAACCCTAAAGTAGCCGCCACAATTTACTACTCAAACTTAATACAAAAATTTGGATCGAATTTAGTATCGATATTAACTCTCACATAAACTAAATCATAATCGGTGATAAAGATAGATTTATGATAATTAGACATGCTCTTTAATCTTATTGTTAAGTTTGTTTAATGCGTGAACCCGCATTATTCTTTGATTAAAAACAAGTCTTTGAAGTAATAAAAAGCTTAATTTAGCGTCTGAGAGCAATAAATAAAATTATATAACTGTTATTTTCTATAATTCAGTGGGTAAACATTATTTTTGGTTGTTAAAAATATCCAAATCTCGGTCAAGTCAATGACTTTAGGAACATATTTATTTAATATGAAAATTGACTTTACCCATGTAATTAACCTACGTCTTTGATCTAGGTTTCATGCATGTCCGATCCGGGTAAACGACCTGTAGATGGGCTACAGGGAGTTTACCCTGGTTTACGGGTTTGATATCAAATATGTATAAACTCAGGAGAATATATACTTTTTAATTATACAATACAATAATGTTCATTATAATATAGGTACATGTAGATTAGATAGTGACTTAAGAAGTTACCACCGTGCCAACAAATAATTAGAAGCACTACAAAAAAGAATCTACAAGAGAATGCGGGTGTGATAATTGTTGATATATTTTTATCTATGATATATTGTATTAAACATATATTTTTATATTATAGTATTGTAGTTGGTCCAATGGCGTCAGTGTCTATGCCATAGAGGGCCCAGGCAACTCGATTTCCAGTTTATATAGATTTTTATTCAAGTTTTTAAAAAAGCGATTCTCAGTAACTGTCTAAAATGTGGAGCTGTACCCGGCATATGGCAAAAAACTCGCCCCCTATTACATTTGGAGTTAGTAGATATATATCCGAAAATTAAAAATCCTGACAACACCCTGATTTTTATAAATGTTTGCCTTGATACTTATGAAGCGAGCGCGCGTCCCTAATGAATAAATTTAATATAAAAATATTTTAATTGATTTAAAAAAGGAGAAGTCTCATGAATCTTGAATCAAGTCGATAAGTATACCAGTTTTTAATACTTCTGTAGTACTACATGAAATGTTTATAAGATCGTTCTATTCGTCAGTTTGTCAGTTTGTCCATCTGAATTTTATATAAATGTTGATAGTTTATATATAGATTTTAATTAGACAAGAATAAAATATGGCAGTTACATATTTTATAGTGGTACCTATACATGTGAAATGCGTATGAAATTATTGTATATGACTAAAACAATAAGTATGCAGATGTAATAATAAATTGATAAAATAATTAGAATAGAATTTCAGAGCTCTTAACGTAAGTTGATTATTGGCTACTGCCTGCGGCTTTGTCCGCGTGGACGATTCGAGGTCGATGAGATTCTCGTAATCTCTCGGCACAAGTTGCGGATAAAAAGTGACAATGTTAATCAAGAGTATAATAACTTATCTCCTATATCTATGTTTCAGTCATACTGACTTACTTTTAATCAGTTGTATTTATACAGTTAGTTTATTTATATAATCTCATTCGGTAATATTCTAATTATGAAATGAAATACAGACTTTTATTGGCATATTTTATTTACATACTTAAAGAAAATTAAAAAAATAAATTAATGCATTATTCTCCTAACAAGACAATGCTTTAAAACATTTTTTAATTACTCGAACTCGATCCTAAGTCCCGACAAGGATAGAGTTCGAGTTCCACCACTTTGCGACCAACCACCCGCATTCTTCAGTCTTCCCGTGAACATGGTGCATGTAACTGCGCCGAAATATCGGGAGCCCATTCCACAACGTTACCACGGTAAATATCCCGTTAATAATCATATAATTTGAATCTATCTCCGTACCAAATTTCATCACGATCCCTTCAGCCGTTTAGGAGTATTAAGGTAACAAACAGACAGAGAGGCAGAGTGGCAAAGAGAGTGACAGACTTACGAACGTTTTTATATAATGGATAAAAATACAACCATCCAAAAAGATATACTTTTGCATATTAGTGTGATAATATTTACTTAAGTGGATTATACAGATATTAATTTCGAAGAAGGTGCAAAAGTTTTTATGTTAATTACGTTGATTAGTATTTAAATGTATTAAGTAAAACACGAGTTGATTATACCAAGCGAGATAACAAAGATTTCGTAAGTAATTAAGGAGTAACTGAGCCTTTTAAGTTTTTAATTGTATCTTCATTATTAAATATATACATATTTTAAATAGATTAAAAGAGTATTAAAAGATTTTTATGTTAATTCTCTTGATCAGTATGGCTCAGTTATTGTTGTCCAAAATAAATGCTGTATGCTATATTTATTCGGTATTTAATTAATTGTTGAAGTATCCTCTACGTTATGGCGACCCGGCGCTGACTTCTAATTAATAATTACGAGTAACTCCTAATTATCCACGAACTCCAATGAAATATTTTTAACAAAAACTCCTCGCATATTTCTGACTGACATATTCCTGACTTTAGGTAGGACCTTAGGCTCATATTAATTCTTAAAGCCTACCACTTTCATATATATACTTCTTATGTTATTATATATACATATATTCAAATATAGTAAATATTATGGATCTTCTGTATTATAACTGCGCACGTGACCTCTTAACGTCATTTGTTACGAGGTCAGCCGTGCGATTCTCTATGAGCAAACATCGTTGCATCTTTGACAACATCCGTGAAACAAATGACGAGATGACAAGGAACGTTGGAAAAGCAACCTTATGTACAAGGGCGATATCTCATAAAGTATTTGACACCGGTGAGCTCGTCGACAAGCGCATCGGCGAATCATTAGAGAATCGCTCGGCTGTAGATATTTGGTTAAGGCCTCTAAACAAACTACGAACAATGTATATGTCGTAGGATAATTTGATACTTCGAATCTTCGCGAAAATCCTAGGGGTTTTGCGAAAACGCGGATAATTAGACATAGGCGAAAAATTATCAAATCTTACTGGACAAAGTCAGGATTTTTGCGAAAAGTGCGAAAAGTGCCTAATACCTAAAATTAACGTAAACCAGTCTAAGGCAAAGTCACAAATAGGTACGACGACGAGCGAAGCGAGGAGGAGTGTTAGGTTACTTGTGACCACAACGCGCGAGCCGAGCGAGCGCAGCGAGCGTGCGCTGTTCGCAAAAATCCTGACTTTGTCCAGTAATTAAGATAAGATAATTTTTCGCCTATGTCTAATTATCCGCGTTTTCGCAAAACCCCTAGGATTTTCGCGAAGATTCGAATTATCAAATTATCCTACGACATATACATTTTATTTTGTCATATATACATGAAAATTAACTTGGTCTATAACCCCTTTATTTCCTAGTGTCCAATGTATTTTTTTTGTTAATTTATAAAACATCTAGGATTTTAAAATATCTTTTTTTATTGAAATAATAATAAAAAATGATCTGACAAAGTGAATATGACAAGGCCATTGGCATTTATATAAACCTGACCCATAATACGGAAAAAAAAATAGATTATCTAGCTAATCGTAAAAAACATAGCTGCATTTAACACTAGCGACATGTTTTGAATTTATATGTATTATCATATTAATTCTTTCTATGCATTATTTAAACCATAAAAATTGAAATAAATTCCTCTTTGAAAAGTGACAAAATATTTTAGCTCTAACCAATTTATTTCTCAATAGTCATATATAATAAGATAATTTAAAATATAAGTTTTAGTGGCATAAAGCTACTAAGTTGACGTATTTTATCTAGGGCGGTAACCACCCTTTAAGAAGGATGCCGTGAAGTGCTGGCGCGTGTGCTTGCTTACTTTATATAAAAGTACTTGTAATGAACAGGGGACTTCCTGGAAATCTGTTTTTTTTTTTCAAGAGTAGACACGTGTCTCTGGTGTCCCGCATAGATACGTATAATGTATCGATAACATGTATATTCATATTTTTAACCGACATCAAAAAAGAAATATAGGTTACATTATATTCGTGTGTATGTATTTTTATGTGTATGTTGGCCGATTACTCCCCTATTTGTGAACCGATTCTCAAAATTCTTTTTGTGTTTGGTAGAGTATACTCCCAAGGTCGTCCCATTTAAATTTCTTTAAATTCGGGCCTTTAGTTAGATCATGCCTGTGGGGTAAGAAGTTTTAAGCCAAAAGTAATGGGTAGGTTGAGAAGGTTTTGTTTGTCTTATTGTATAAGTAAGGGCCAAGAAAGTCGAAAAAGTTGTTAGAGTGGATAGTAAACCGGTAACTTGTGGTTGTTGTTACTCTGACCCGGTGTTCGGACAGTACTGATGCCCATCCTCATAGAGAGATTGATACAACTATAAAATATTTGATATGAAGTATAATATATAAATTCAGTAATGGCAAATGTAGGTACATAATCATGAGACATTCTTCTTCTTCTTCTTTAAATGCCTCTCCATTACTGAAGGTTGGCAGTCAGCTTCTTAAATTGTTCCATGTTAAGCGCCAATCTGAACTATTGCTCCCTGACCACTCCCAGATATTACGAAGCCATGACATCTTTCGTCTTTCGATTTGCGCTTCTCGGGTACATTTCCCATCATAATGGTCTGCAGGAGAGAATACCGATCATGCCGCAGAACATCTTAGAGGTAGGCGACCTTTCTCTGCTTGACAGTCCGGATAATTTCGAGAGCATTCGACGGTATTCGACCAAAACAAAAGAAAAAAACAATAAAGGTTGGTCTAAAGTGAAACTAACGTTTAATGTTGAAGAACAGAAAAGCATTCTTCAGCCGTGAGGAGACTGAAGAAAAAGGTGCGATTTTTTTGTGAATGATACTAGATGAGCTACTTTCCAGTCTTCATAGTAACGAGACTGAGCAATTTTTTGTTTGTTTATGCTATGATCCACGTCAGTTGCCTATAACAGATAAGTGCATTGGCTTCAGTGCTAGTTTTAACATAGATTACCACCACGTTCATCACTTCAAAGAATAACAACACTAACAAAAGTCACAGATAAATATCTTTGACCTTTTTTAAATAAAATGAAATTGTCGGGATGGACTGAAATAGCGGTCAAGCGGTTTTCAAGTTTCTTGTTTTCACTCGTCTATAGTACGCCACAAGGTATAGGTACAGGTAAACTATAAAAAAATTTAGCGTTCTTTCTAGAAACTTTCGTTGATTCAAAAATCTAGTAGTGCATCTCATCACCATCATCATCTCAGCCGTAGGACGCCCACTGTTGAACATATGCCTCCCCCATAATTTTCCAAAAGGACCGGTTGGACGCGACCTGCATCCAACGTCGTCCTGCGGCCTTTATCAGGTCGTGTCGGACGACCTACGCTGCGCTAATCTTCTAATCTTCTGGGCTATGTCGGTGACTTTCATTCTTCTACGGATCGCCTCATTTATGATTAGAAACCCCGAGCATAGCCCTCTCCATAGCTCGTTGTGCGAATTTGAGCTTACTTATGAGGCCCATAGTGCATCTACAGTCTTACAAACACTGTTTATAAGTAGAATAGAACGCTGACGATTTTTCTTTGCGACTATTACTCAATTCTGACCACTGAAATACAAATCTGGCTCGATGTACTAATAATTTGACTAGGCGTACAAACCGTCACACAAACAAAGAATAAAATCCGCAACGTCTATAGTAGTTTAATGTACAATTATTGCAATATAAAACAAGCCATTTTGTTCGAGATGTTTAACAGCCCGAGCCAAAGACGAGGGCTGATATTTAAGTCTAGAATAAAATGAATTTTAATCATGCACTTAAAATACGAGGAAATGAAATTGTGATACTTAAATTAATATACTTTTTATTAAGGGTCGTATAATATATACTACTAGCTGACCCGCCAGCGGCTTCGCTCGCGTGGCCTCGCGGGATACGGTGATTACATGTTTTTAATTATCCCACAGGAACTCTTTAATTTAACGGGATCAAAAGTATCTTATATGTTGATCAGGGATATAAGCTACCACCATACGATATTTCATTTAAATCGGTCCAGTCGTTTTGGAGATTAGCCCGTACAAACAGACAGACAAACATACAGAGAAACAAACAATTTGAACTTATTTTTTACTCCTTACATCCCCTGACTCGGTTTTTAGCATATTTTTCATTGTACAGAAATTTGACCTCTACAGTTAATAATATGTAGTAGTTTTTACATCCCTCTTTTAACCCCTTTAAGTCATCCCTGACAAAAATATTGAAATCATCACTTTAAACTGTCCAAATGCTAATTTTCACCACTGTATGTTCGAAAACAAAAACTTTCCATACAAACTTTCACCCCTCCATTTCACCCTCTTAAACCACCACTATGCAAAAAAATTAGTCCAACATTTTTTATTTTGAATGACCTGTCCATATACAAATTTTCACAAATATAAACTTTTTAACCCCTTTTGTCCCCCTTAGAGGTAGAATTTCGATAAACCCATTCTTAGTACACCTCTACGCATCAAAAACAATACACCCTCCAAATTTCAAGTCTCTACGATCAGTGGTTTACGCTGTGCGTTGTCTGTCAGTGAGTCAGTCAGTCAGGATATCTTCTTTTATATATTATATAGATTCAATACATGCATGTGCTTTAAGACAATTTCAAAACAGAAACCACCTAATGTTACCGCAAAATTCGGCTAAAATTACATATAGGTCTTTAATAATACCCTAATCCATGTGTATTTTAAACTTAAAAAGAGGACTTTTATGCATTAGACCATAAAAGCCGTTTTAGTCAGCTTATACATAGCATAAACAAGAATTTTACGAGCATGAGAAGTGAGAAAGGTAATAAGCATAGCACATTTGAAATAACCATAAAACTAGCTTTGCCTCCACATCGATAGGTAAATTTAACAATAGTCAAAAGAGATATTAATTATGTTCGTAGTCACTTAAACATTCACTTTTTAGGTTAATTAAAAAACTACACAGTTCATATTACACTCAATATGCATACCGATAATATTTACATATAAACGGAACCATTGGCCACGACCACCTACTGATTCTTTAATTATGACAATTTGCTAGTTTATAGCAAAGAGGAGCTAAAGTTTCGTCAAATGCTTAGAAGAACCAAAAATAACATTAAAAGTATCGATTACACTCATTGGCAACTAGTAGCACATTAAATTAATTTAAAAAATAATTTATATTTTATCGTTATTGAAGTGGGCATAAACATCATATTTTATGAATAATATTTTTATTTTGACGTTTGGCTTTGTACGAGTATAGCAGTTTTTTTCTTACCGTTTAAACAAACTGTCAAAAAGTCCTATGAATCAACGTCCTGACAAATGCTGCATCACTGCAATTTAATTGATCACTAGTTTATTCCCGCGACTTCGTCTGCGTGGTATTTATGATCCCTCGAGAACTACCCGTTGAACTAAATTATTGATAAAAGTATACAATGGGCTATTCCCAGGAAATCCAATTCTTTCTTACTTCTTTGTGTGTGACACACACACTGGCTCAGTCACAAACTCATTGAATTAGCGAGCGAAGAGTCTTTGCTTTAACTGGCCAAATTGCCTTTCATCTGTCCGTATGTTTATTAGGTTGTATGGACGTCTTCCTGTACAGGTCGCATTTTTCAACCAATCTTCATGAAACTTGGCATGCGTGTTCTACTATTACTTGTTTTTTTTTTGTAGTTGTGATTTTGAGTGTGGAACTTTTCCTAAAGAGGGGGAAGTTCGCTGCGGAAGATCGATAGCAACCATTACTTTTAAAATTTGGTACGCACATTAGGTACCTGTAAAGAGGTATTTCGAATATGATCATAATTGTTCACGTGGTTTCCGAGATAATACTTTGTGAAATACTGCGAAAAATTGCCGCTGATAAGACTATGTGCTCGCGAGGTCTACTGTTCTCAGAACTACTAGTTTATAATATTAGTATTACGCCTCAAAGAAATTACAGGTGACCAAAGAGCTGATGCTTACCTCGCGCAACGTATCAGCCTGGCTATTCCACGAGGTAACATTGCCAGCTTTTTGGGCACTCTACCCGTAGAAAGGACTTAAATACTGTTTTTAATACCATAAACCGTACCATAAAACAAACATAATGTAAGCCGGATGTAGTCGAAACTATAGTCGGATCTATCCGACACGTATTTCGTGAGTAATCTCGTATTATCCAGTGAAAACCACGTTATTTTTATATAAAAATGATGATAAGTATAGCTATTTTTTATTAAACTCAACAGACGCTAATGTATGTTTCATTCGTTTTCAGGTAAGTCCCCAATTTCAGCACATTCATCAATGATACCACACACCACATTAAAGGGTAAGTGCTACCAACATTAAGGAACCAATGCTAATGTATTGCCAACATGATTCATTACCGGATGTCAAACGTATTTCATACGTGTGTTTGTAATCTGCAGTAACAAAATAATTTTGGTTCTCGTAAAATGTACAACTGATTCAATTACACTAATATTATAATTGTGAAAGTTTGTGAGTGAGTTAATCTGTATTTTGATGAAACTAGAAGTACATAGGCACAATATATTCGCTACATTTCAGCCTGAAAAACATGTGCGTGTTAGATAGTTATTTTCCACACGGGCGCGAACGCGGGATGCACATAGTAGCATATACTTTTACACTGTGCTGAATGTCTAGTATTTCTTGACCGGTTGACGCAGTTGGCAGAAACCCTGCCTTCTGAGCCGCTAGTCCCGGGTTCGATCCCCGGACAGTTTAAACATTTTATGTGCATGAACATGTCCGTTTGACCTGTGTCTGTGTGTGTATACGTATGTATATCAGTCATCAGGTTACCATAGTACAGGCTCGGCTTAGTTTGGGTTCTGAAGATCTAGTGTGCATGGTAATTCAAAATAATAATAATAACATGGAGCAACCCCCATGTTATTATAGTTTTATACATTGTTAATCGTGATTGTTTCCTAGGATTTTCGTAAAGAATCAATTTGTTTAATAACTTAACAAAAAATGTACCTAAACATAAGGGCATGCCAGTGATCAAAATCGGT
This sequence comes from Selenia dentaria, assembly GCA_917880725.1. Classification (NCBI taxonomy): domain Eukaryota; kingdom Metazoa; phylum Arthropoda; class Insecta; order Lepidoptera; family Geometridae; genus Selenia; species Selenia dentaria. Next base: position 4,799,978 of record OU862882.1, on the reverse strand, counting down.
ATCACTAAAATACTGGCACTACAGTGAAGATACAACGAGAATATCAATGAATACGTTTGAATGGTTAAGTCTCCAAATAAACGTACTTGATACTATTGTGGTCCTCAATGTTTCCACTTAAAATAACACACAAAAAAGAAGAAATTTTAATAAACTTATTAAATGCCCAGAAGGCAAGTTTCCGCTGAATAGTTCATCCTCTGTGCTAAATGTGAGCCATCACTCTGGTCACCTGACGCTTCAACCAGAGCTCAGGTCTAGTCCCAAAACATTTCATATGCGCCTTGCTCCCTCGGACTCAAAGCTTCTAGACCTAACGGTACAAAGACAACATCCATACAGATTTGAATAATTAGTTATGTAAATATTTAGTTTGAATTTTGGAAGATTTTTTTCCAGAAGAGCTATTTTAATGATTATTGGCTTCTGGCGATTAAGATGTATTGATTATGCATTGAGGTATATAAATTAATAAATCTACAAAGATTTATATAAAAAGATAAAGCTAAAGATAAAAAACTTGTTTGTTAGTTAAGCATTATTGTCTTCTAATCAGTTAAGGCCATCAGCTGATATTTTTTTACAACATTAATAATATCCTTAAATACTGATTCAAATTATTTTAATGCCTACGTTTATGGCGCATTCAAATCTATATCAGATGTATAAAATCAACAATTAAGGTATGTTTCATTTTTATGTGTTTCAAAAAGTTAATTTATAACCTATAAACAATTTAAAATATGGTATTATAATAAATTAAAAGCCACGAATCTGATCTGCTGTCATAAAATTTTGCAGTAAAATGATAATGACATTCCAAAAACATAAGTCGTATAGTCTTCGCGTAAATGAACGAGAAAAGACAAACCTTTTTGTTAATGTAAAACTAATCAGCTGATGCTCAAGATACAGATAAGTGATAGCTTGAACACCCAGACAGTAAATAGTCCACGTCCACAATAAATACTCTCTCGCTGTACATACGGATGGACAAAAAAGTATTGGTTAAGAACATCACTATTCTATTCCCATGCGACACTTGCGCGAGATCATGGTTAAAATAATTTTAGGAACTTTTTTATGAGTGGCATTAATTAATATTGAATAAATTGTGAATAATAGGAGACATAATCAATGTCTTGGGGTGTCGTGTGCAGTACAGTGCTACGCAGAACTGCAGTTGTAAGCTCTGGATAGCACTGTAACTTTCACGGGCAAGCGTAGGGCATAATGTCAGGTGCACAACTCACCCGACATGCCACGTAATTGTGTAAAAAAATCAACAATCTATTTTTTTTGTTATAAAATCAACTCAAACATTTATATGTGTTAAAACCTAAATAATTTAAAATGATTCGTCCACGTAGATACGTACATCCAAATTCTTCGAAAAGTACCTGATATATCTAACAGTATGTTGTGACATTCTTAGATATATGCTATCCCCATTCCGAATTTCATCCAAGTTCGTCCAGCCGTATCAGCACTGAGTGGTAACAAACATAATATAAACACATAATATAATCAGCCCATTATGTTCGCACTGCTGCAACTCGAGCTCTTCTCTTCAGAGGGAGGGGTTAGGTTGTAATCCACAACGCGGGCCCATTGCGGTTTGCTGGATAGGCTAGTGGCCAATCCATGTCGAAGTTTTCAAGCCGCCGTAAGGCCTTCGACATGACTGTTGCTCTAAGACAAACAACTCGAGACCGACAGCTTAACAAGCCCGACCGCACACGAGCGCACAGTTAAATAATGCCACACCCATCCAACTGCTGACCGCAGCAAGCGTTGCTTAAATTGTTAATTGTTAAGTTCGCCAAGTCAAGCTCCGCTGCGAGCGCTTCACATACTTTACATACAGACACATACTTTCGCATTTTTATTACTAGTATGAAGTAGGAATGACATTATATGTACTATAGTAAGTCTCGGTGTCGTAAATCCTCGGATTTGTCTTCACTTATTACGTCAGTCATATGTCTAAATTAATACTAGAAAATACAGTCAAAATTTCGTTTCTACGCTCTATTGAGTATGGCCTTATAATTTCCCTCCAAGTGACTTACGCAAGCTACTTTAATCAAACGAGAACCAGCCCACATCTTGTCGAACTCCTGATAAACCCCCCCATTCACGAGGTGACGCGCAGAGACAAATCTGCACAATTACTTTCTACGCTAATGACGCGCGATACCGCGCGATGCCGCACGATTTATAGTCGGGCCATCTGTGGCCGGCTTTACATACATTTTCATATTTAGAGATAGCGCGCGAAAGGATTCTACGACTTTTTCTTGATTTCGAATTTATTTCTTCTTTCTAGAGAATCCTTTAATTTCCTTAGATACAGAGTAGATACATTTAGAGATGTTTTTTTTTTAAATTCTGATTAACTAACAACAAATTGGAATAACTTAGTTATAGTTGCGAAGAAATAAAAAAGAATCGTTTTATATATCTATCAACTTATTTATTCGCCATTTTCCTAATAATTTCAAAATGCTCGAGTGGCATTAAAATAAATATCTACGCAAAAAAATCAATTAATATTACAAAAAAGCTGGCCCATTCCGTCATTAAACATCTGTCAAGCGCCAAAACGCCTGAAGGCGCCAACAAGTTAACCAGAGCTGTTTAAACTCTGGTTAATGTATTAACCTCGTTTAACTCGCCCGCGTTATCGCGCAACAATTTATCCTGTAGGTGAAGTCAAAAAAAGTAATCCAAAAAAAGTTTAATAAAGTCACTTTGTCGTGGGACACACGCTCGGCAAAGATAAGACGGTCTAAAGTTTCTTTGTCAGTTTATATTCGTAGAGCGTGCTATATATTATGATATAGCGATGTATAATGTACTTTACAATAGATGTTCTTTCTTCATTATGATGATATAAATTGCAAATAATGAATACAGTTTTACAAAATTATCTGTAACATGATCAACGCCGTAGCAAACGGTATTAATTATAATATCATTTATACCACGATACATATCGTGGAGAGGTTAGACATTTTAAGTATTTTGATTAAATTCATTAATATGTCTTTATGTAAATGATGTGAATATAGTAGATAACCATACGAATCATATATTCAAATGTATTTATCTCGTGTAGATAAGCTTACAAAAATCCCGTCATTTGCGAGTCGTATATGACTCGACATTTTAGTACTAGTTATATTTTTTATATTTTATATACATTTTTAATTATTTATTTTCTTCTATTTATTTGCTTAAAACATGTTTCAGTAACTGAAATCCTTATTTTGTGTAAACAGAAATCTTTCGATATAATACATATGGTCAAACGTGTGTTCTAATGATCTAATTATTTCTTAACCTAATGCGATTTTTTTATATTGAAATTTAACGAGACGTATAAAATCGCTTATACACAACGTTTCGTACACTTTTGTTTCGTTTCTTTTAAAATTTGTTCGTTTTTGTTTTTTATATGGTAATGTAAGAATGCTGTTAAATTAAGAATTTTGTTGATTGCTGTTTTTCTGAAGTTGAACTGAAATTTTCAGTAGTAACTGTTTAAAAACAGGCCTGAGTTAAAATTAAAGATAGGGCCCGAAAAAATAGCAAAAGCAAACTGACGTCAATCTCCCACAATCAAGTTCCAAGAGAGCAATTACCGAAGTTCAAACATCGCTCGACCCATGACAAATATCTCAGCTCCAAACACTGCGCCGTGATTTTTTCGCTTTATCGCCCGCCTCAGGCCACGGGCCTGATACACAATTTTTCAGAACGATATAGCCGCTGTACCAAGTTGAGTCTTTAAAAGTTTATCGCTGAAAGTTCGCGCACCTCGCCGCGTCGCAAATGATATATCGGACAGCATTAATCTTCGTACCGTTGTTAAACGTTAGTTAACCTTTGTTGGTGGAGTTGGTCCCTTTTTTTGTTGCTGCTTGGGTAAGATCTCTATTAGCAAACATTCCTTATTAGCGAAGTCATATTAGATTTATTGCTGGTTATGAATAGTGTTATATATAATAGTATTGAAACAGTTAGAGGTTTTTTATGCTGGCAAGTGACTAGACGAGCAAGTCGTACGCCTGATGGTAAGCACTACGCTTGACCATGGCAGTTGCAGTGTTATCCAGAGCTTAGACTGGTCGGCACCCAGAGATACTGATTTTGAGTCTCTTTCGATCTTTTACATTGCGGTGGTACCAACGAAGACGGCCTCGTTCATAAGAGGCCTACTGCCTAGTAAATCAGGTTCCTCGCCCCTTACGATTCACATCCTAACTATGAGAGAATATTTTTGAACTCCGTCCTCTCACGGAATGAACACATTTGCCAAACAAGATAGCTAATACATAACTGGAACAAAATGTCCAAAAAGACTGAACTAGTTAAAATAAGGCAACCAAGGTAATAAGGCCAGCAACAGAACTCGATGGAGAGAAACAGTAAACTAATAGTATACTATTATAATCAAGCAAAACGTATTATTTGTTTAAGCGCGAAATATTCTCTGGAAGTACCAGTTCGATTTTATTAGATTATATGAACTAAACATAATAATTATTATAAAAATAAACAATAAATATGATCGCAAACTCATGTATTTAACTGTTTCGCTGCACTTTCATATCACCAATCGTTGCATAATATTTTATCGACACTTCATTTATAGAATATCGCTTAGTTATATCGACATTTCATCGAGGGTGTCCACAAACGAGGGTGACCGCTCAGGCAGACTGCTGATTTATCAGGTTGTATCCGTCGAAAGGTCATGGAGGGCGTATCGCATGATCGTAATTTACAACCGTCTTTTTTCTCTATTATTTAGTCGATTTCCTGTCAGGATATGACGTCATGCACCACCACGTGAAAAGTTGGGTTCATTGTACTGAATCATATTACATTGGTCAATAACATCATTTTATAATTGAGATAATAATCGATTTGACAAGTCTGAGATTGCCAAATAGATTATTTTTTGCCTTTATATTTAACGCTAAATGACTAAAAATATTTCCCATTCGTGTATAGCTTGCAGCTTCTCAGAGACGTAAATATACGTCAGTTTCATTTATAAATCTTTTGTTTTAATTATCACAGTATAGAAAGGATTAATAAATGTAGTTTATATATAGCTTAATATGTACATTATAGTAACTGAGCATACGCTAGGGTTGCGTTTCTACACTAATACGCGTTTGATTTTCAGATCTCATAGCTGACATTACGAGCGCATATGTGAAATAAGACACTCAGTAATAAGGTCGATATCTCATAAAGTATTTGACATCGGTGAGGTCGTCAACGAGCGCAACGACGAATCAGCCGTGCGATTCTGTAATGATTAGTCGACGAGCTCTCCGATGTCAAATACTATTTGAGATATCGCCCGTAAATAAGGTTGTTTTTCCAACGTTTCTTGTCGTTTGTTTCACGGATGTTGTCAAAGATGCAACGATGTTTGCTGTTAGAGAATCACACGGCAGTAGAGAAGCGCACGGCTGATATGATGTGTAGATGTGTGGTAGTAATGTATCGTACAAATTTAAATAAAACTTATAACTTTAAAAACTTCCATCCCCAGTGTTAGTCGGTCGAAACTTCGACCTGGGGCTTGAACATGCCCGATACCTAGGTCAAGATATCGAGTTGATACCGTGGGTGTTAGTCGGTAAGGCCATTAATGTAATGTATCAACCTTACGATGACTTTTATGTGTCCATAGATCATTTGTACGAAAATTTGTCATCACTACCGCACCGCAACCACGTCTATATTAAGCCAATAACTTGTCCACACTGTTGATTAACTTTTGACTAGTTGTATAGAATGAAGCTTTGAATAAATTGAAATTGAAAGTATTTTACCTATTCACTGTTATATATTTTTACGCTGATACCTGTGGCTGATACTATCCACCACTGTCTCTGAAAATAATATTCTTTTCACCCAAATGGTGTCTAGAAGAAATGGGTTTAAGTGAATAAACCGCCTTATGAGCTACTATTTTTTGTTATCTCGTAAATGTTTTTATTAATCCTTCTAATATTATAAACGTGAAAGTTTGTGAGTATGGGTGTGTGGATGTTTGTTACTCTTTCACGCTCAAACGTCGGGGCCAATGATGAAATTTTGTAATGAGGTAGATGAGGCGCTGGATTAACTTATAGGATACTTTTCATAATCATCCATCACTATGCGGGTGAAAAAGCGTCATATGCTTGGGCACAGCATAGACAAAGTAATAAGATCTCCGCCTACGTCAAGATCGTAATGATGACAGTTCTGTCAAAGTTTGTGTCAGTTTCTGATAGCTTAGTGAAAATCACGATATACTTTTGACTTTAGTTCGATGCACTAGACGTGCTCGACGACATCAAGAGTGAAATGTAACACAAATACCGCCAAGGGTGATGAAATAAAGTTTTTTTCCATGGTGATTAATTTTGTATTAGAATGTAATGCATGTGGTATCCCATTCTATCCTTCCATACGGCCACCTCCACCAGACAAACCGGCAGATTAACGTACCTCCGTTATCGGAGGTACGTTAATCTGCTGGTTTGTCTGTCTATCTCTGATAATTATGAGAGACACATAAATACATTATTATTATTATCTGTCACGCTCCAGTATTTCTTTATGTCTATTAATTTTTACATGTTGAAAATCCGTAGACGCTCCCTCACCGGTGAAAGGGTATAACATCGTATAATTTTTGTGTTTTATATTTTTACCGTCTTATCTTCAAAATCCAATAGGTCCCCACGATGCTCGAGTAAACCGCTATTTATCATCGTGGGCGTTATTCACAATCCCGTTATATTCACAAACCTAAAACAAAACACTAGAAGGGCTACTATGTACCTCAGTTGCTAACAAATCTAGATTGAAATCTTGAAAAATGGCGGCTCTATGTCAGTTTTGACAACTGCAGTAACGAAAAATGACTGAATGTTGAACTGAATGATGAAGTTGATGACTGGAGCTGACAAAAGTGACAGAGATAATTTATTGATTAAGGCGTTACTTTGCGGAACATTATCAAAAAACGATATAAAAAAATATTTAGTGACACTTCCGCTGAAAAGAAAACAATGATTTTAGCTTATTTGGGGGCGTGCACCACCCTCCCTCCCGCATAAAATGCTAATAGGAAGAATACAAAAGAAAAAACACAAGAAACCCCAAATTAACCAAAACCAAAACCGATTCGACACGTGTTTCGCCTCTACACGAGGCATCCTCAGGAGATGTTGACTCGTCGGGCGCTAGACCGACAGATCTAGCGCCTCGGTCTAGCGCCCGACGAGTCAACGGTGGTGCACGCCCCCAAATAAGCTAAAATCATTGTTTTCTTTTCAGCGGAAGTGTCACTAAATATTTTTTTATATCGTTTTTTGAAAGTGACAGAGAGCCGCCATTTTTTTCATTTCAATCGACTTTTATTAGCAACTGAGGTACTTAATAGCCCTACCTAGGTTAATATATGCATGAAATTATTTTCATCATAATTAGATTTACATTCATAGATTTCCGATACATCTAAACAATTCAATTTTATTTTATTGCGTTACCTAACCGTCGATCACGGACATTCGATCTTACTTCTCGCTCAAAGTTATTGAAACAGATTTTAGATATCGATTTTAAAATGTAGAAATTAAAACGGCATTACATGAAGCCCACTGCAGTAACTGTGGCTTATCGTATTAGGAAGCATGCCTACTAGGGCCGAGCTGAGACCAATTTCGGTATTCAAGCACCGATAGCATCTGTCTCGGTTTTTATTTATGAGTCCCGTATAATATTCACTATCTAGTTTGGTATAAATAAAGCGAATCTATACGTATTATCTCTCTTATCTGCAGATACGGCGATATGGTTTTATTTATTCGCCGAGTGAGTCTGTGTTTTTGTTCGCCTACGCGCGGTTGCCGGTGTCGACGAATTTTTGTGTGATTTGTGACCGTGTGACCCCAGCGGGTTTGCTTTCATGCCCATATACTTATCGATATCATCTAGTTCTTATTGCTATTATTTCTAACAGTTAATTTAAAAGATTTTTCATATCTCTATCTTTTTAAGAGTTGTCGCTGATCATTCAAATGTGCTTACGTCGACCATTTATGTATTAGAACTGGAGCGGGGTTATGTTTGTCCTTTTTTATTCATTTTAATATTGTCATAGTCACAAAACATGTCAGTTTTCATGCTAAAATGTATTGAAATATACCTTTCCCGTTCATTTACGTCAGTTTCATTCGAAAATATTTTTTTTAATTATCACGGTAGAGGAAGTATTAAGGAGTTTATGGATGCAATGTGTGTGTTTGGAGCATTGTTTTTATATATACATAATATTAAATCATATCTTCGTCAATATGAAAATGTTATATACACAAAGTTTGTTCGTTGTATACACAACTGGTAGACCATTCATCAGGTAGTTCTAATTATACGATGTAATAATATACGAGTTCCTAAATTATAAATATGAAATTGTGTAGTGAGTGTCACCACATACATAATACTTTTATCGCCGGTAATAGGGTTGTTGACCTTTTTTATTGTACGTTACATTAGTCCGAACACCGAAATACACACATAGCATATTTTTGATATTTTTTATAGAACTCTAAACTAAAAAAACGATGTTTTCATTTGAACTTTTAAAATTGGCGCTAAAACATTATTCAATGGCGGCATATATGACACTATACACTAAGGCAAAAACAAACAGTGTTGTGATTATAACTCGTTTTGCTTGCTTGGAGGTTGCTTACTTGAACATGCAGATGGCGGGAAAAAACCAACAATGACTATTATAATTTGTTTTCTTTTATGTTTATTCTTAAGTTTTGACGTGTAGTAGTGGTGGATTATTAACCGTTGATGTTCACAATGGTGCACGAGTGTCAGTAAAGTGTATAAATTCATAAAACATTATTTTTGTTTTTTTCGTCAATCGTGTTAGCTTAAGTTTTAGTAATGCATCCACGTGACTTATACAAAACAGTAGTTATTTAACTGACTTATTTCTTAGAGCAGACTCTAACTACTACCTACTTGAAAAAAAGTTTATAACTCTGCAGTTACAAAAATTAACCTAAATTTTAACCGTATAATTTGTTCTATGTAGGGTTGTACACCTCAAAAGGACAAATCAATACTTATCGGATCACTTTGTTGTCCGTCAGTTCGTCTGTCTGTCTGTCAAAATCCTTTTTCATTTATGAAAAGAAAAAATCTGAAATTCATAAATGTGTAACAATAGTAATAACAAGAAAAACGAATTTACTATTGAATATGTTTATAAACTTGGGTAAATAATTAGTTTAAAAAATGTATAACAAACTTATTATTTGCGGTTATAATCGTGTTTATAGATAGACAGTTTATCATTTTACCTAGTATGTATTTAGTATTAAAACAATAATATTAGAGACTTTCTTCACTTGCTTGATCTCAATCTGCCGTGCGATTCTCTAATGATTCATCGACGAGCTCACCGATATCAAATACTTTACGAGATATCGCCCTTGTACATAAGGTTGTTTTTCCAACGTTTCTTGTCATCCCGTCATTTGTTGTCAATGTTGTCAAAGATGCAACGATACTTGCTCTAAGATAATCGCACGGCTTTTGATAAGGCACGACACTATCATGTTTTTGCCATTATGACACCATTTCCGCCGCTACTTCCGTTTGTGGTCACGTGACTTCTAAAAACTTTTGTACACATTTTGTTTATTCAAATAAAGTTCATAAATTCATTGACTTATTTGCTCCAACTACTATTAAGTTAACATTACATTTTAATTTATTTTTGACTGAGTCAACTACCCTTGTTATATAACCTACCAGCCGTATTCAAAAAGATACACGCAAGATAGGTGACGTAAGTTTGTATAAATTTCTATTCATTAGGAAGTTAGGAGTTTCAAACAAAGCACCTCTTTAATTAATTATTTATACGTCGGCCATCAATTTGAAGAAAATTATGTTCTAAAGACCGCTTCACTCACGTAATAGTACAATTCGAAGAAATAGATGGACGGATTGGTTAAAATGCCTTTTCATAATTGAACTTAACCGATCTTGACGAAATTTGATACAGAGACATCCTGAATCCGAAAAAGAACACACTTTTCCCAATCCAAAAACCGTCAAGAGGTCGCAATAAATACCAAATCCCACGTTTCCAAAGACGCGGGCGGAAGGTAGTTACAACCTACTCATATCCTGGGATTCCTTGTGTCACGTTCCCTGTGACACACACATTAATTCATCACAAACATCTAAAACCCGACTACAAACATTGCTACTTATCACACAAATGTTTACCCCCTGGCCAGGGATAGAACCTTAAACTCATAGCTTTGAAAGAAGAGTCACTGCCACGGCCGTCGAGTTATAATATGAAACTTACTGGTTTTGATGGAAGATTCCATCAAATCCATTGAACGCGCAGTTTTTACATGGGTTTAATTAATGCTTCGGTGGTAAATATTCATTTAACTTAACTCATAAAAACATGTTAAAGTCATAAAGTACATCTCGTACAGTTATGCATACATAGTTACATTGACATTTAAGTAACAAATATTCTACATAAACACCTCATACCCTATATCAATTAACACTTAATAAAACGAACTTGATCTGTTGACAAAAAGCGCTCGTCTCCAAATGGTCTTCAGCCGACATAATGACGAGACCTCGCATTCTTCGGGCCTTCTCGAGTTCAACAAAAAAGTATCAAATAATAACCAGCGGACACACCTGAAGGCAGACCGCTCGGCATGCATATGAAAACGACAGATACAACCCGACAAATTGCAATGAACACGCCCAAAACATACATCTAAACTTTACGCACCAGTAATAAAGCTCAAAAATGAATCTGAGAGCGGCAACAATCATTTTGCGAATGTGGACAAGATACTATCAATTCGTACGTTAGCAAGAAACACATTTCAAGAGAAACATGGGCCGATGTTGGGCGAATCGAAACAAAGCGTTGTGACAACGCGATAAGCATCGATTGGGTCGCGTCGCGTCGCGTCGGGGTACCTCGCGAAATGCCGCGCCGAAACGCGAACAACAAATTATCGATTCATAAAAACATCGATTTTAAAATATTGCTTTGTGTTTATTGCGTCATTGTTCCGTGGGGTGGCCATTAGCGGTTTTTGGTTTGTATAAAATTAATTAAAACATGTTTGAAATGCCTGCAGCGTGTGACTTTGCCGACGCCCTTCGCACTGTGAGCGTTGTGTCAATTTGTTTGGTAGATTTGCAGGCGTGCCAATATTTCATTTTACACTTAAAACTAACACTTTAACATATTACTAGTCTCAACAAATCTCACATAAAACAAGTACAATTAAAAAAATATAATACCAACTTCCATTCTATTCAGTTATTGGAGTGTATCTCAAAAACTACTGGACCGAATGTGATAAAATTTAAATGAGACCACACGAGAAGCACCAGTTTTCAAACAAAAAATTGAATTTTGAAAATTGGTTCACCCAGTCGAAAGTTATGAGGTAACAAACATAAAAAAATACAGTCGAATTGAGTACCTCCTCCTTTTTTTGGAAGTCGGTAGAAAATTGAATTACACTATGTTTAACTTTTCACTTTAACTAAAATTATAGGTTAGATATCCCACAGCTCTTGATCATCTCTGATATGATCAGCTTCACCTAACTAAATCCTTATAGTGGCTCACCTATACGCACAATTCTCTACATTCATCATCAATCAAAATTTTAAAAAAATCTGTGAATGTCAAAAACTAAGAATTGGTAGTCAAATGCAAATAACTTGAGATTACTGAATCATAAGTTGTACAAAATATACTTTTTCACCACCTGCTCGAAAATTAACAATTACATATAACGCAATTATTGACGTAAAGCAAGGCATTACATCTGGGGCTGTAATGCTGTATAAAAATCCCATGGGCCAAAGTTATTTGGATTTGGAACGTTAGTTGTATGAAAACTCTTAGTACGGAGACAGCATACAGAAAAAAATTAAAAAAGGCGGGATTGTACTATAAGCAGTGTGATTGTTGTGCGCCGCGTTGTTATGGGTTACACACGGCCCCACTTTGCTCATTCAAGGTCATAGTTCAAGTTACGTGCCGCGCCGCGATCTGTAATGAATTTGGAACAATACACGGTGTTTGATATTATTGTAACAACTTTCATAAAATGTTATAATTTTGAAGATGGTGCATTTATAATGTGCCGAAATATCCAGAGCTCTAAAAGCAACTAAATCGTCGTCTACATCTCGTGAGTACTAATTATAACTTAGTTAACAACCGTGAAAGTCTAAAACAGTGTTATCCATAAAATCTCCCTACCAAAAATATTACTCTGTCCCTCTTTAACGGGTAAAATGTGTCCAATTTGACTATTAACTATTAATTTATTTTACTTTTAAATAACTGTTTTTTAAGCTCTAGCTTTTTATTGTCTCGCAGTACGTATGATATTGTATGCACCTAGAGGATAAAGCATGTATTGGGCGGATTTAACCCCTCGCTTCACTCAAGACTCTACATAACTCCCTCGATTCCCTCTGGAATTACATTCTAATCCCCTCACTGCGCTCAGGGATTAACTCAAGAGTCCCCGTTACACTCAGGGTTCAATATATACCGCCCGTGACGTAAGACACTGCTTTACTCCCTCGGTGCATAATCTACTATCGTACTCTTAATAGAATGGTACTAAAATGTTATCACGCGGGTTTTGACAGAGAATAAACCATATTATATATGTTGAAAAGAAGACTATTTATCCGCACAATCGTTTACGCATGCTATGGCATATTTGGCCACCCTCGCACTGCGGGTATCTCGCTCGTACGTCATGCGATATCGCTCCATCGCTCTCTGTCGCCAGCTCGCCTTTACTCAATATACATCACTAGAAAAATATATTATACATTTCGTATTATAACAGTCAAGCAATAATAACATGGCAGAAAGGTTATTTAAAAAAGAAATACAAGTACGTTATTTTTATTACATGATTTTTATAGCATAACGCCTGCTTAGTGATAATCTGGAGACGCGGTATTGTTTCCCGTCCGAAGATGTGTATGTTTTTCTCTAAAATTGCCTAAGAATAGATCATATATATTTTAGTAATATATAAAATGACTTCAAAAAATAATTTAAAATTGGATTAATGTAACGACAAAAATTGGCCAGTTGGCTTAGTTGGTAGACACCTCTAAGCCGCCGATTCTGGTTCGATCCCCGGCCAGGTAAAACATCTGTGTGCATGAAACATGTTTGTTTGAGCTGTGTCTGGTTATGTATATAAGTATGTATGTCCGTCATCAGGTTACCATAGCGCAGGCTCTGCCTAGTTTGGGACCTGAAGACCATGTATGGTTCATAACACAGAAAACTACAAAACATGTTTTGTTTTAAATAACTACATAGTTATTGTGTACATACTTAATAAAATAATATCCTTATATATGAAATAAGTATGTACTACGAAATGTCATTACATCAAACCTACATTATACTCGTATAACCAAGTAGTTCAACATTCCGCAAACTGTTTGCAAATTACATTACATAGTACTCTTCAGTAAACACTTAAGGGCTTTTGTAAGTACTTTTTTTTAATAAACTTGTGAAGGTAAACACGTTCTTGTCTCGTGTGATGGCATTTTGATGAACATCCTATATAGGCAACTCAATTTGAATAAGTATTTTATTTTTAAGCCCGCCACCAAGCATAAAGTTCTCGAAGTGATAATATAAATACAAACACAAATTGTTTATTGTTCTTAAACATCGTACATATAAATATAGGTTGCCCTGCCTGCTGCTTTAGCGTAAGCTGTGTGGCAGCAGTCAGTGTCTTCCTCAGACCTTTAACAAAAATATGATAATAACCCAAGGAGTAATACTGGCCAGCCAGCAATTCGTATGACCACTGGATCCATCTCTATGCCAGGCTTGAGCTCTTCATAAGGGTAGCATCATGATGAAATCCACAGCATGATCGTAGGGCTCTTCTGGTGTCCACCTGCCTAGCAAGATTGCAATCCTGTCGCTAAGCGCTTAAAGATGTGTCCCGGCAGCTGTTCTTGAGAGCCAGTTTAGGTATAATGGTACCTGCGCTTGCATCATGACTGACCACCAAATTAGATATAAGTCCAAAACTAGTCGGTTAACTATAACTAGTAGTTCAAAACGTAGAACAGTACACCTCGCGAGCACAGTCCTATCAGCGGCAATATTCGCAGCCTGAGTTGGAGGTGGAATATTAGTCCAATATGTACAGTCAAAGCCACAGAACAAAATTATGAGGTTGAAAAATACGCCGAAATGTTAACCCTAAAATAAACTAAATAAGGAGTATGACAAAAAGTACAAAAACTTTACTTAAGAACGCTAAAAAAGCTTAAGATAATAAAAACAGTCATCAAAATTAAAATTTATTTACAAATATTTATTGCAACAAGACAGTCACACCAGTCAAAGCCACAGAACAAAGTTTAAACAAGGTTTAAAAATACGCTAAAATAATAACCGTATATTACAATACTTTATAATTATATACTTTTGATACAATGCGAGTATAAATTTGTTTCATTTATAGATTCATAGGGAAATATGTACCTATCATAATATGTGCATATTGTTAAATCATGTTTATGTTTATGTTGATATATAAAATATAGCTGTGTGTGTGACAGGCATTCTTCAAATACCATCACGCCTTTACATCCTTGAAAGAAAGACGTAAAGAAACAGTTAAAATAATGGGCGTACATGAGCACTGCCAAATAGACGAGGTACTTATAATCACAAACACGATACCAGTCTAGTCATCTAAACAAGTACAATTTGCAAAATTTTATACTGACTTCCATTCTATACAGTTATTGGAGTGTATCTCAAAAACTACTCTACCGAATTTGATGATATTTAAATGGTCCCATTAAATTATTAATCCAATATTATGCATCAGCTTTCAAATAAAAAAGAATTTTGAGAATCGGTTCACCCAATAGACAGTTATGATATAACAAACATAAAAAAACAGTCGAATTGAGTACCTCCTCCTTTTTTTGGTCGGTAGAAAAAGCAAAAATATTCATGTCATATAAAAATAGGTTTGAGTAAAAACAGATAAAATCAGGCTCGCGGTAACAAGATACATCGTAAATAAAATTAAATAAATAAAATAAAACCAGAAAAGCCATTTAGAGCACGGAAACATAAAGAAGACACGTGAGAAACAGAAATCGAAATGTATGAGTAAAAGTAACGGGTTCAATGTGATAATTTTTTTATCTTATCTTATGTAAGGTAATTACATAAACAAACCAAATCATTACTGTACCACAGTTTGAATGTTAGAATGATACCTCTATAGAGAAAACGTTAGAACGCGTTCATTACCGGCGGTCAGGGCAGGCCCCGTCTTAGCATATCACTGCTCACAGGGGAGGCTATTTAGTGAATACGAACTCACACCCTTTTCACCCCCGTTGCAAAAAGACAGTGCGACAGAATTTCCTCCGCTCAAAAATAGGTAATGAGCTGATACCGCAGTGTGTACAACACTTTACGTAGCATTGTGCTACGCGAAATGTAGTGCTACGGGGCGTAGACAACGTAGTGCTGTATATAACAGTAAGATGTCTTTGATTTGAATGTATACTTTACTATGCAAATATTCATAACTATATTTTTTATTTGTGTGTTTCATAAATATTAGTTTATTTGTTACTGTAACTAGTTCATATAATGTTACAACTTTATATTATGCAACGCAGTGAGAGTTTGGACATGTTGACCAAAATCATCTTCTAAATGTAATTACATAATTTTTTCAACATTTAAATAAAAAACATAGTATGTATATTTAGTATTATCTGTAAATTATCTATCTATTCTATATACTTATAATAAAGGAGTAGAGACCAAAAAGTCTATACTTAAAAGACAAAGTAAAAAAATGTGAGTCAGAAGACGTAAAATTACTTACTGAACAAGAATATAACGTTTTAAAAAAAACTATCTGTCTGTCTGTCTGTTTGTATGCTCTCGCATAACTTAAAAACTACGTCATAGATTTCGATGAAACTTGGTATATGGATAGAAAAGAGCCCAGAGAACTCAACTTAACTCAAAAAGGCGGAGATTTCTGAAGTTTACTGTGCATATATTTTTTTTAATGTGTGTTTGCGGATAACTTCGTCATTTATGAGCCGATTTTGATTGCTCTTTGTTAATTTTTATATAATATTTTATTATTTAGTAGTCAAAGTAAAGTTATATACCGCAAACTAGCTATATAGGCCCCTGCCTAATGACTCGGCATCCCCTTTTAGTAAGAACAAAATATATTGACATCAATGTACGTCGACGGATACAAACGGGTCCGCTTGAAACCTTAGTATTATTCCAGATTTAGACATTATGTGACTGTTTTCAAAATTTCAAATAAATCTGTTCTATCCAAGCAGACTTACGGTTTTAAATTTTAAAGTGTTAGGTAATAATCAAAAACCTTACAAAAATCACACGTGACGAATTAATTAATTAAGTAAATAATAAGTAACTAATAAATATGAACTGTTACAATAACGTGTTACTGTTTATATTGTACACTGTGGCGTAGCAACAGGTGCTCTTCAATGGAAATGACTGCTGCTTGCCAAACGTCGCACACCAGCCGTGCGATTCTCTAAGAGCAAACATCGTTGCATCTTTGACAACATTCGTGAAACAAATGAAGAGGTGACAAAAAAGGTTGTTGTTCAAACGCAACAACTTTATTTACAAGGGCTATATCTCATAAAGTATCTGACATCGATGAGCTCGTCGACGAGCGCATCGACGAATCATTATAGAATCGCACGGCAGGACTACGATACATGTTTACCTCTAACCCAATAATCTATCTATCGCCGGTTTACCTTACTAGAGATAGATATTTGACACTATTTGTATGGAAGTTATGTCAAATTTCTATCGGTAGTAAGGTAAACCGTGGATAGATAGATTATTGGGATCCTCCATAAGTGTAGTGACCTGTAATATTGACTCATAATATAATTACAATGCACCCCATATGCCTTCTTCTTACGTCGTTATCCACCACGCGAGCCAAGTGCGGTGGTTAGACTTGTAGTTGTGGCCGCTCTAGTTGCATAGTTATATGATTAGAAAGTTCTTGCATCCTAGAGTTCATAATCATAATCAGCCCAACTATGTTCCCACTGCAGGGATTCAAGCATTCTTCTCAGAGAGAGGAGTTGGGCCATAATCCATAAACAGGCCCAGTGCGGCTTGGTGGATAGGTTAGTAGCCAACCCATATCGAAGTTTTTAGGCCGCCCCAAAACCTTCGACATAGCCTAACGACTGTTGTCCTAAGACAAACAACCGGGACCGACGGCTTAACGTGCCCTCTGAATCACGGAAGCGCTCAGTTGAATAATGCCACTAGCGGTCACCCATCCAAGTTCTGACCACAGCAAGTGTTGCTCAACTTGTTGATCGGTTAAGATCGCCAAGTCAAGCTCCGCTACGAGCGCTTTCTAGAGTTACTGCAATAATTTAACACGTTAATATGTCTAGATGAAATCCGCTATGAGCACTATGATTATTTTAAGATTAAGTTGAATATAAGTATTAAAATGAGCCATTTATAAGTAAAATATACAAATAAATAAGCCCAAATTCTTGCCTTGATCTCTATCAAAAACAGGATGTAAGGCTAAATTAAAGCAAAAATTGCTACAGTATACCTATCAAATTACTTCTTTGTGTGAAGTCACACCGTTTTATAAATACGAACCTGAACACCGATTGTTATCGCAACCATCATAGTCTGGTTTCAAAATACCTATTTAAAAACTGACGTAATCCTAATGAGATAGTTTATTTATGATTATATATAAGAGAACTGAGAATTTATACAAATGCATTCATTGTTATCCTCATCAAGTAAATTGTCGTCGTTTGTATAATATATATACAATGTGTTGATTGCATGAAAAAAAAATCACTGAAATCGGACAATGTTAAGGGGTAGAAAAGAGTTTTTTTCTTTTAGTGTGGACAAGTACTAGCTATGCAATCCCCTTAAGGGCACTGCAGTCGGTAAAGTTACTGGATAAATAGAACTAAATAACTGTGTCAGTGCAACATGCAGTGCTACGCAGAACTATTAATCGTGAAGCGCGTATGTGGCAGTGCAATTTAATAGGCATCATCATCATCATCATCTCAGCCGTAGGATGTCCACTGCTGAACATTTGCCTCTCCATAGTTTTCCAAAAGGACCAGTTGGAAGCGGCCTGCATCCAACGTCGTCTTGCGACTTTTATCAGGTCGTCTGTCCACCGTGTCGGTGGATGACCTACGCTGCGCTTGCCGGTCCCTGGTCTCCATTCCAGAATAATAGGTAATAGGCATGCATTCAACTTAACATAACGATGAATGCTTTGTCAATCACCTCTATATTTATTTTTTAAATCAACTATTCTAAATGTCAACTTACAAGTAAGCGCTTCTTTAGTGTCGATTCTGTAAGCATTCTATAGTATAATCTTAAAATTAAAGTAGTTCTTATTCCGTTTAGGCTATAATCCAAATTAGTATAATACTTTCTAATGAGAGCACTAAAATGGATCTCTTTAAGTGTGTAAGACAGTTTAGTCGACACGTAACTGGGTGCTTACTAAACTAACGTAATATACCCAAAACTAAATGATGTAATTTTATTTTTAGAGCTGTCATTCTAAGTGACAATTTGTATTTTAGTTTTAACAGAATAAGGACTACCATAATTCGATTTTAGTTCGCTAGTGTAATTTAGTTTTTCGAACATGGGAATTGCTGACAATGGTAGCGATTCACTTGTTCAAATAAACGAAACTAAACTACCGAACTAAAAATGTATGATGGTGGTCCTTATTCTGTTATCAATTAAATCCAAAATCATTTAACTAACTTAGAATGACACTTTCAATAGGATTCTATTCAATTTTGGGTTATTTTAAGTTAGTTTAGCAAACACCAAGTTACGTGACGACTAAACATTATAAAATATGCCCACAATTGTTGAGAAATGTCTAATTTTAGTGCTGTCATTCGAAGGTGTTATACTAATGTGGATTTTAGCCTAAACAAAATAAGAACTGCCATAATTTAGAGATTTTTAGTTTTGTGAATGCTTACAGAATTGACACCTTTATCAAGTCATATATATCTATCAAAATAATATCTTATAAGTTATTATATCAAAATAGTACTTAATATTTATTTTTAAATATTATATAGATAATATTTTATGGTTATCCGTCTAGTACCCAATACTCAATAGATTTACTGCAATATTATGATTTTACAATACAGGTCTTAATTATACATATTTTGTTGTGTGTGTTTCATAATAATCCTAGGCGGATATGGCAACATTTTTTTGGCTCACAGGTCAAAACTATGACTACAATGTAAGTACCCAAGATAGGTATGAGTTAAAATGGCTAAACGTTTACCATTGTAGATGCATTCCGTATCTCACCGCGCGGGGTGGTCGCTCGATTTGCAAACGCGATTACGCGCGACTCGCGAGATATTTCGCGAAATGACACGACAGCAGCGTCCCGTCGCGTCGTGGGACGCTTATCGTGTTTAGTGTTAACCCACCTTTATGTTACTTTGTTATGCAGATAATAATATTATTCTGTGAATTAATTGAAATAACTGGATGGACTAATGGAGGTGTTATAGCCATCTGGTGCCCCACGTCACTAATCATCACACAACAACACAACACAAACACGTAAGTTTTTAATTTCGTTGTTGTATTAGTCATTTATAATGTACGTTTGAAAGGAACGAATGTGTTAGCGAACAAAAGAATTTTATGAAGGTAGTTTTACAAACAAAATATATATTTTTATAAAGGCTATTTAAAATATTGTATCCAATCGGAAATAATGTGATCACAGCCTTTTGGTCTCGCTCGCTCGCATTCAATCGCATGTCTTCTCATCCTGTTCTCAGCAGTCTGCCAGTCTTTTTAATTCCTACTTAGTTTAAAACATATTCTCGGTTATTTTCTATTGTCTAACGACAAAGAAGAGACAATATATATACATGCGCCTTAATTTAATCCCATTGACATCAAAGAAAATTCAAAAAGTAGAGTTCAGAAAGTGATTGTCCAAACGTACTATTTATATATACTTAACTATTATATAAATTATTATAATTTAAGATAATTCTATTAAAACGTAATTTGTATTATATTATTATCTTGTTGATATTTATGTAAGTACCTTATACGGTCTTGAGCCAAATATTATTAATGCAGACAGAACAGATGCGGTGATATAAATCATGATACCACAATTTATGACCTGAGAAATACGACTGACCTTTATCGATACCGATCTGAGATTGGCAATCATTACCAACACAAGTATTTATTTATAAAATACTACAGGTATTTTACTTTATATTGGTACAGGTCACAGATAAGTAAGTTCATATTTTTCTTAGTACACATCGATTCTGGTAGAAATAATCCTGCCGTCACAAACCGCTACATAAAACCGTTTTTCGCTTAAAACTTTCTTGTTAAAAACAACGTGCGAATAAAATTGGGGACACACTAGGAACTGAGTTAATGTTAATTATACAAATGGGAGTGTTTTTGAGTGTGTAAGTGTGTGAGGATTTTAATAAGTGAGCGTATGTTTGTTACTTCTACACGCTTAGTTACTTTCTAACGGCTCAACGAATTTGAATGATAATATACCCACGTTTAACACATATGCTTTTATTCGACTTGATGTTCCTGAATCACCATTACCTTTCTTTAAGAAGACAAAGTAGCAAGGAGAAGCTAGCGTTGTATAAACAAACGCAGTAGCACAAATAGTTTGCGAAGAAGTATTCGTATCGTAAGCGTCAACGCGTCACGCTTCGGCGCACAAACTATGAGATATCTGTGTCACAGTTGCCCTAGATCAGGGATGGCCAACCGGTCGATCGCGACTATTACTCCAGTCGATCGTGGCAAGACAAAAAACAAGCTCCGTAAATACACAAAAACAAACAAAAAGTTAACAACGTTCTCAGCTGACAGACGCTCACACATTCGTTAAAAAAACATTGGATTCTTTAAGGTTGGTAATTTTGATGAAGATGATTTTGCATCTAAGTATTGACAGTAATTATCAACTTCCCTTATTAAATATCTCTCATGGTTTACACACATGGTAAACAGTAGATCTTGAGTCTAATCAAGTTGGCCGCCCCTGCCCTAGATAAATGACAATTTGTACTGTTTCTGTTGAACGATACGATACATTACACTTACGCAGTTATTCGTGGTAGGCCCACACAGCTCAAAAATATACAAGTTTGTGCGGATAATGACTATTTTCGCGTGGCATAAGGTTATCGCTATCCCTCTGGAACTACCCGCTAAATCGGAATAATAAGTATAGCCTATGTGTTATTCCCGGTTACAAACAATGCTACTTCAAACTTCATCCAAATTCCTTCAGCTTTTTATGTTATTGTGTAACAAACATCCAAATACACAAACTTTAAACGTTTATACATACTTTTTTATTTTTAAATGTGCAATAGTAACGCCGGTACAAACTAGGCCACTTTATTCGTACATTGGTATTAATCCTTATCAACTTTAATAATAAAGAGGAAAGTTATATGAGTGTTTGCTTTATTAGTGCGAAATGAAAGTCTTTTGTAGAAAATAAACTCAATAAGAAAACGTTCTAAGTGTTGATTTTTCGCGCCCTTTGCGACTGGTCACTCTATTGCGGAAGGTTAAAAATTGGTAGCTTCTTATTTCGGAATAATTCGCGTCTTTTGGCTTAGTAGCCAAAGGAAACCTAGTGGTTTCCTCACCAACGATAAGGGAAGATTAGGCCCGTCTATCCAGGTGTATTGCTAACCTTTACTTTATTTATCTAATACAAACAAAATTACGACTGTCTTGAACATTAGTATACTTTTATGTAGATCAAGAACAACACATTATAAAACATATTTTAATAAACTTGAATAAAACCTAACCAAATTTATCAAATAACAGTTAGGACGCTCTGATTTAATCTATTTTTAGCTGGAATTCTCTTCTTTTTGGACCATAGATAAAGTTAAAAATACTAGACGGCAAATACAGTGCCCCGTATTGAGATGAGGTCGTTGATATGAAATAAAATTATCTAACAGCCTTAAATTTATTACAATGTTTCGATAAAAATAGCAAAATATAAATAGAACCAAAATGGTGAGAATTTAAAAAGGTAGCGGTGATTTAAATATTTTATCTTGTTTTTTTATAAACAACTGTTAAAGATAAGACAAACATATTTTTTTGTGATTTTTGTTAAACCAATAAAATAAATATTGTTTTTATAAATATTTATAATACAACATTTCATTGCAATGCTTGCTCTTACTAGTAGCAAAGAACCATTAATTTCAGCGAGCCTCAAACCCAGCTAATAAATAAAATGAGCTACCATAACCCACATTTAAATATTACATTAATAAATATCTACTATTACAAACAGGTAAATAGATAACACCTGATAATTTATTGATTCAAGCGTTACTTTGCGGGAATCCATATTAAAACTATATTAAAATAAATGTTTAGTGACTCATCTGTTGGAAAATTGGTTATGGTAGAGATGCAGTGTCCACCACCCGTCCTCCCGCATAATATTGAAATAGGAAGTATACAGAATAAGCAACATACAAAACAACCCAAACAACCAAAAACGATTCGACAGTGTTTCGCCTCTACACGAGGCAGCCGTGCGATTCTCTATGAACAAACATCGTTGCATATTTGACAATATTCGTGAAACAAATGACCGGATGACAAGAAACGATGGAAATACAACCTTATTCAAAAGGGCGATATCTCATAAAGTATCTAACATCGGTGAGCTCAATCATTAGAGAATCGCACGGCTGGAGATGTTGACTCGTCGAGCGCTAGACCGATGGTGATTAACGAGAGATAACGCATGATTAGAAGATACTTCTATACACATGACTTGATGTTACCCAAATTATACCTGAAGGGCGATATATACACCAGAAATACATTCTAATCTATAAACCTTAGCCATACGTATATAATCTTTGAAGCAAAACCCTTCTCGCGCAATGGAATTACGAACATTTAGCGATGTCGCAAAGCTGTGCGAATTGTCTATTCGTTTGCGTATGGAGCGGGAATGGAGGAAAAAACTTTTAATAACCAAGTGAAGTATTAGCAAATAGTGTAACTGCCTGAAATAATTCAGGCAGTAAAAACTGCATGACTAACGATTCTATGCGTCGGCCCTCAAGCCTTCATAGTTTTGCCTTAACCAGAGAGTGGATTTAAGAGTTTCAAGCTTTCACACTGAAAATTATATGCTCTATATAGGCGGTTATTGCTAAAACGATCTCTTTCAGTTAAATAATTTAGTTATTCACTAGCTGCGCTCCGAGGTTTCGCATGTATGGTGGTGAACGATGATGCTGATAAATCAACTATAGCCTCAGGAATAGTGTAGTTTTCTTTTGGTAGTAGTATAGTAGTAGTTTATACATTAGAAACAAACAATCAAATCTTTCATATTTACATTATTAGTGTTGATACGAGTAGATTACCTATCTAGCGAGCTCACTTACCCATCTTTTAAATTAGAACACATTATAACACAGGCACTTACTAAACATTCATAATCAGCTCGTTTTTATGTTAACTATGAATAAAATATACTTCTTAAGCCACGAGTAGTATGATGCTCTAAGTATCTCTCTCGCGACAATAATCATAAACATACCTCCAAACACGCGTAGTTTTCCCAGTGGTAATCAATTCTTAATTATTCACAAAAATATCTTCACCTACATAAGTAGAGTTTCCTTGTCTTTGCCGATTCCAATCCAGAAGTTCTTTAAAGCCGTCTACCCACGGGTTGAAATTATAATAACCAAAGTCAAATACAAAGCCAAAATCATTTATTCAATTAAGGCATCAAAGACGCACTTATGAACGTAAATTGTTCATTACATTTTATTATTATATATAATACCATATACAATTATTATACTATATACAATTATTATTCTCTAAAATCATCTTCATCATCATGTGTAAATTGATGGATGTAAGGCAATCGATTTATTTAAAGTTTACTGAGTTTAGTTGATTTGTTTATTTTCTGATAATAATGCGCTATGATGATGCATGTTAACTTTAATATGAAATTAAAATAGAAATTATTTTATTGCCAAAAAATACAAACAAAAAACATAAAGACCTATTACAAAAACATATTAATGTCTGACAATGATAACAACTAACTTAATGATTAAAAACAAACGTATATTAGCAAACGGAGTTAAGCTCAGCACTGGCTGCGTAAACACGAGTGTGTACGCAAGGCTGGTTTTCAGCTTACCTCTATGTATCGAGCTAAGGTGTTAGTACTCGAGTAGCTGAGTGAGGCGGATAGTTTTACTCTTTATTTTTCTTCAGTTCACAAAGAACAGTTGATTTGTTATATTTATATATACTAGGTGTGTGTGCGTGTGTGTAGTGTGTGTGGAGTGCATGTGAGTGTATGGTTGAGCATGTGTGTAATATTTATTATTTATTAGATTATTTTATACGATAATGGTGGAATGTGGAGAACTTTAAGTTATTTGGAACTATCTATATTTGTACCCATATTCATGCATATAAAATACTTTGACTTTAAAAACTTGAAAACGAAAAAAAATAAACGAGAAGAAACTTGGGGCCATTTTTTATTTAGATTTTTACAATGTTTCTACTTAGGTACTACTATAATTACATTTTATGGGTGGAAGAGTGACGACTTGCCAGAAGTGGAGCATTCCAAGCATCTTTGTCTTCTATATAATATCGGACTTTATAAGATGCTTTTTTTATTAAAACGTTTTTTACAGTCAACTTGAATTTGCCCTCTGTGAGCTCAGTTATGTGTTTTGGTATTTAATTGTAAAAACGCACACAATTTCCTAGGAACGACTTATTAGTCTTCGCAAGTCTAAAACTAGGTACAGCAATCCTATTCTTATTCCTAGTATTAAAAGGGTGGTGATCGCTATTAACCCTCGTGGTAATCTCTTTACTGAACAATATGTTCAGGTAAATGGTGTTGAGGCGCACTTCCTCCTTAATTGAGGCAGCGGCGCCCAACTCTAGCTCCAATGAGTCGCGGTATCTGCAGCGGGCCGCGCTTGGCTGCACCTGCTATCGCCACCCGACCGCACTAACTATGCAATAATCAACGCTAAACCTTTGTCGCGTGTAGAAAGTGTGGTGTAGTCTGTGGCTGAGTATAATGGAGGCGGAAGTGACGTGTTAAGTCTAGATACATTGGCAGTTTATGGTGATGACGTCATAATACAGCAGTGTTTACATGGTTTTACAAAACATTCGCATACGAACAGTTTTAACTTAAAATGTATGATTAAACGTATTTTTATACAAAATTAAGAAAATTCACTAAGAGAGAAACAGTGGATAAAGAAATCTTTAGAAGAGATTTGTTTTTCCGAAAAATTAAAGCGACTTCAACGCTAAGTGTGAACTTGTTGAATTCAGTACCATGATAGTTCAAAGTACTTGCGTATTATCACAACACAAATTGGCGCGCATGGTACCGATTTCGACAAGTTATTTCACACCTTTTAGTGTTGAAGTCGGTTCTATTTTTGGTAAAAAAAAAAAATTCACTCTTTTTAGTGACCCTTGCTACTTACGGGATGGATTGTCATTCACCGTCAATAACAGTATCATCATGGTAGGCGAAACACTTTTCAGACACACTTTTCACTTTCAGACGGGATTCAAACCGGCGCTTCCGACTATCCGTGTCCGACGCCATGATCACTACGCCACCGAGGCTTACCGTCCGAACATCGAATTTTAACTCTCTTATATGATTTTCATCATCGTAAAAGAACGGTTCAAATCATATAGAGTACTCCTACCCAGTCTAAAAACGCCGAACATATTAAAATAAATTATATATATGCGTTTTTAAATCCGTTTACACAAATACAAGGTGTTTTCCAAGTACATATACATTTTAAAAAAATTATAGCTTTATTATGAAATAGTTTTATCTAAACACTTAAAATAATGATAACTAAAGCTCTTTTTTAATTGTAAAGATAAATTTATATGAGACGTAAAACATACTCGTATGATGCGTTTAAAAGCAGTAGAACTCGATAACTCGTAAACGAGTTCGTCCTGGGAAGTCCTGTCACAATAACTATTTATACCATGTAGCAGTAAATTTCGGATTACTGTGTTCTGGTTTAAATGGTATGATTGCCGGTGAAATTACAGCACATTAGATTTAAGGTGCTCTCGTATAATGATGTCGGTAAAATTAGGGTTTTAAAGCAGTTTATCTCATAAGAAGCGATTTAATTAAAACTACAAAAAATAATGTGACATTTATAAGACTTATACGTACACATTGACGGAATTAAAAACATATTCTAACATACTAAAGTATTTAAAAAAAATCCAAACATACCAAATAAATTCACCTTTAAAACAGTTTTTCTTTTTATTCACTATTATATTTGTCATGAAATACATATCATGAAATAGCAATTTTTAATACACATACATTGACGGATGATTTTTTTATTTAAGAGTGCACCTTTCTTTTTTATGAATTTTATACGTGTCTACGAGATGCGCTTGCTTGATTTTAAGTAAAGGAAAATGAACGTAGCCAAGCGCTGAGCTGAGAGCGTGCAGTGCAGTTCGTCACTTGTGACGTAAATCATCTGGTATAGGCAGAGGATATTGCTTAACACCAGGCAAGCCTCCTGTTTGTTCTTTATCTGTTATATATAGGTATTACATATAACATAAAAAATGCAAAACCAAGGTCATACATCTGCAACTTCAATGGAAATCAAATATGACATGCGTTTGATGACTTTTCAGATTTTTATTGAAATGTGATTGTGATTGGTTTTATGATTATTTTGTGCCTTGTAATAAAACATACTCGTTGCCAGTTTTTTTATAAACAATGAAACTAACGAAAAACTAACAATTATCGCCACATGCGTCATAACCACGATATTTTTTGTGATAAAAAAAGAACAATAGACGTGCATATAAAAGAGCACGCCATCATGTTTGCTCGTCTATTTATCTTTATCGCCACTTATTTATTTAAAAATCAAAAATTAGATCGCTTCTGAAACAGGTTTTAATTCTTAGTTTTCTGTTCAAATCGTGTATATTACTAATTTTTACAAATGTTATTTTGCAATCAAACAGCAACAATAAATTTAAATTTAATCTAATGCACCTGCTAATAATCCTAAAAACATGCGAAAAACATGAAAAACATATAAATTCATTTTTTGTTAATAAGCCAATTTGTAGATGTAACCATATATTATGCTGATTAAATCTGCATCAGACTTAGCGATTCGAGTAGGTGGCATAAGTAGGTGACTTGATAGCTCATTAAGAAACCAAAACGGACTTTGACGAAAACTGATGCTATTTCACCGGACTATTTTTTAGAGTTCCGTATCTTACATAAGACGAGGATGATGATGATCATGAAAATCTGATGACCGATACGGTCTAAGCAAAAAGTGATGAAGTGGAGATCACGGATCGGAACGGCAGCGTAGATGGTACAAACGACCTGATAAAAATCGCAGGACGGAGTTGGATACGACGAAGTCGCTTCCAACGTTCTTTTGGAAATTCATTACTATCTCTAGCAGTCATATGGCTGAAATGGTGATGCTGATCGCATCGAAGGATTTGTTGGTAGTAGTGCTACGCTGCCGAATAGGCTGGCACAACCGGGGAAGTACCACACTCCCACATAACACCGACGTGGCCGGCACGACCAGGGAAGTATCACAGTCTCACATAACACCGACGTGAAGTTATATAGCTTGCTATTACGTTTCAGTCTGTATGTGGGAGTTCCGGAGGATCAATCTCCCCCTTTCCTCCTCTCTTTCTCCTTCCCCTCCTCCCTCCACTCTCACCCCTTCTCCTTCTTTTAAGGTCGGCAACGCATCCGCGAGACTTACTCTCTCCTCTGGTATTGCGGATATGCTATTATTGGGCGACGGTATCACTTTCCATCAGATGAGCCGCTTGCTCGTTTGTCAACCTATCCCATAAAAAGTCTCAATGGTCATCGCTTCTTGATTTCGTCTCCGCTTTCCATCCGGCGAGAGGGAGTCACTTTGATGAACCGATACAAAAAAAGAAAGCAGAAGCAAGCCATTTGCCCATGGCGCGCGTTCCACACGTTGAATCAGTAAAGCGACGTATCGATGTTGTATCATATAGATAACATTAATGGCTAAAAAATACAAAATGACAGGTACTATAAATAAATCCGTAACAAAATATGTATGTATAATTGTATCGAATAAATATTTTTTATTGACAGGCCGGTTGGCGCAGTAGGTAGCACCCCTGCCTTCTGAGCCGCAATACAAAAAAAAGAATTGTCAAGCAAGCCATTTGCGCCATAGTGCGCGTTCCACACGTTGAATCAGTAAAGCGACATATATAAAGCAAAGAGAGGTATATGTATAGTAATCAATATGTACTCCTACGCAAAACAGCTTAATTTTCACTCGTACAATACTAGGAGATCAGAGAAATATGTAGGTATCGGCGGAATACTGGCCAAGTCATAAGGATCACTCTTGTCATGAAGCCAACAGTATACAATAGCTAGTCAAGTAATATTATTGATGCCCCAAATTTAATGAGATATAATTATCACCTGAAATGCTGCCTTTACAGTTATGGCGAATTCTTTGACAAAAAAAAATGTTTTTTTTTCTGTCAATTAACATGATATCTTTATAATGCAAATGTGATGATTTATTTATTCATTTTTATTAACTTTTGTGATACATGCTATTTTGTCACGCATTTTTTTAAGCTTTTTATGCATCAAGTGAAGGGACGGGCAAGTTGTACTCCTGTGGCAAACACTATGTTTGTATTCACGACAGCAATATCGCGGCTGCCTTTTATTGATAATTACTGTCAAGTTTTATCGACAATCCATGCTCGCAGCGCTGTTGTTAAGGATAGAATGTAGATTAAGACTGATCACGGCTGCCTACAAGATACCGTTGTGTCCCCTCGTGATTTGAACATTGGCACCCAAACTATATACATACCAGCACAATCAAAAACCCACGTGTAACTAGATACATCCAATTTGAACTACCTAATGTTATAGAATTGAAAACAACTCTAGACTAAACAGGTACTTATACGTCAAAATTTCCATAATTATAGGAACTGTGATTTGGAAAGTTAGATTTCGATAGAAATACGAGTATCATAAACTAACAGAATTTATAACACAATCGATTGAATGAGAATTTATAAGACAAGCGAGAAATCCGTTGATAGTTTTAAATAATTCAGGATTTTGCTAATAGGATGTTTTTTTTTTAAATTTGTATATGTGTAGTAACATAATTGTATGGAAAGATATCAATTAATTAGCTAACCCGTGGCTATGCAATCTAATTACAAAAACGTTAACTTTTAAAATGTTAATTTTTAATAATCATTAATACTGTTTTGTGACATCGACTTATAAAATATTTTATCTACTGACTTCCAAAAAGGAGGAGATACTCAACTCTACTGTGTTTTTATTAATGTTTGTTACCTCATAACTTTCGATAGGGTGAACCGATTCTCAAAATACTTTTTTTGTTTGAAAGTTGGTGCTTCCGGTGTGGTTTTCTACTTAGAATTCTGAATAGAATGGAAGTCGGTATTAAATTTTTCAAATTGTACTTGTGTCATGTACATTGTGTACAATGTTAATTACTTAAATTGAAATTGTAGTGAAGTGTATTTGAAATTAATTTACGAACTACATGGCTTATCTATAAGTATCTCTAGTACTACCAATAGAGTCCTAATCTAATATACTCAGTTTTCCATATTACAGAAAAGAAAAACGATTCATACATTTCGAATAGTGAGAAAATAATAGCAAATTTACATCTAAAATAGCTTTCAAAAGAAACACATTCTAATCAAGAATATAATTTAAAAATAACAAAGTAGTCTTATATTCCATGATTTTTTTTCTTTCCCTATATTAGCAAAAGATTCAAAGTTATTTTGTTTCAAAATTTTGTTTCGTTTTACAAACGAGCTCTCTATTATTTTCCTTTTTCCTCATGTCAAGATAGAAATGCTGCTATCCCTCTCTAAATGTATTATTTGTTGTTGTCCCGTGGCCAACCCGAGTGATGACTGGAATCTGATGATAAGAGCTAGTTTAGATAATTACATAATACAGGCAAGAGAGCTGATAAAAGTCAGTTTACCGACTCGACAAGTTTATCGTGAGATTCATGCTCGCGCCGCTATCAGCCAGTAGAAATCCCGTCAAATTTGGTCCAACCATTTTGGAGAGTAGCCTGAATAAACAGAAAGACGAAACATATTACAAAAGTTTTTAATCAAAGTCAAAGCTAAAGTCAAAATCATTTATTCAATTTAGGCATCAAAGACGCACTTATGAACGTCAATTTTTCATTATAATGTACTTTAAAGCCTACCGCCGCGTTCCAAAATACATAGAGCCAACCGAGAAGAAGCGGCAAGAAACTCGGGGCCATTCTTTTTATATAGATGTTTTTACAATGTTTTTACTTAGGTACTACAAATATTAGCTCCAGTGTGTTGCCTTACAAAAGAGAACATAATAATGGTATCAGTAGGGCAAGACACGCTACACTTTGACATCTTAGTACACTAGATAGATCCTGGAGTGATCAGTCCCAAGCTGTTTTATCCTCCAAGTAATCCGAAATTTTGTAATAACCTTTTTGACAGAGTTTAGTTTTAATAGTAATTTTAAACTTATTAATAGGCAAATCTCGGATAACATTGGGAACTTTATTATAGAATCGTATACATTTTCCCATAAAAGAATGACTTATTCTGTGGAGACGCGTTACATGTACGGATAGCTTGTGCTTATTTCGCGTGTTGATGGAATGAGCATCACTCCTTTTATCAAAACTGCTAATGTTTTTCTTTACATACATTAGACTTTCATAGATAAACTGATAGACAACAGTTAGAATGTTTATGTCTTTAAACTAATATAATAGTAATGTACTTATGTAAATTTATGAGCCAGTTAAATTTAGTAAAAAGCTGAAATTATGACATTGCAAACAAATCGAAAATGCATTGTCTCCTTAAGGTGCTGTCATATCATGATGTCGTTAAAAATGAGGGGTTTGAAAGCAGTTTATCTCATAAGCAGAGATTTAATTAAAACAAAAAGAAATATATGAAATTTCGATGACTTCTAAGTACACTAGAAATATTCAAATTGATAAAAAGATTAAAAAAAACGAATGAACTATCAGTTCATCCGTGATCATGGCGCTTGCAACAGTGCCGATATATCGTAACCTCGCAGAAAGTATACATGGTAACTATCCCGTTGATAATTTGAATATTTCTAATGTTTGTGACCATGATAGTTTCAAAACGTATATTCTAAATACACATTGACGGAATTAAAAACATATTTTAACATACTAGAGTACATTAAAAAAACTCAAACATACCACTTAATTTCACCTTTAAAATAGTTTTTCTCTTTATTCCCTATTATGTTTGTCATGAAACACATATCATAAAATAGCAATTTTTGATACAAATACATTGACGGATAATTTTGTTTTATTTAAATGTGCTCAAAATTTTTTTAATGAATTTTGTAAGTTTTTACGAGATGTATTTGCTTGATTTCAAGTAAAGGAAATTGAACGTAGTCAAGCGCTGAGCTGAGAGCGCCTTAAGGTGATCCCGTCTCTAGGTGCAACATCTTGGTAGCTTAGCGTCGGTAGGTTGTTGCTAACCATAAGGTTGTTACGGCAAAACCCAGAGGATGCAGACTCAAACCCTACTTTTTTCTATCTTAATCCAAGAATCTAAACTTTTTTCGCTAACCAGGCTTCCGTGTTTTTCAAATCATTCGTATTAAATCAGGCCACCCAAAAAGTCAGCAAACATATTTTTTTTATGTTTTGAACATTTACATGCTCGTTTATGGAAATTTTACGTAATTTTTGTGTTTAATTGAGCAGCGTGACATTTAAATATTTTCTGTATATATTGATATAATATATATTAATATATATATTGATGCAATATAACATTAATTATACAATACAGTAACTGTTCCTTGTACGCCAAATAAGGCAACACATATCCGAACAAACATGAAGAAAGGAATAATTAGAGGCTTTACTGCTAAAAAACAATTAGACACTTTTTGGTTACCATTAAAATATTCTGACGTTATCTTGCAACTGCGTTACCTACACCCCGGAGTGTGGGTAAAGCAGTTGTAAGTAATGTTGAGGGGCAAGTTAAAGTATTGTTCACCCCTGCTGATTCTCCATCCCCGAGGATTGGTACCTCGGCTATTGTTATGGAGAATATTTTAGTTAGGCATCCATAAAAATCCTGTATAGAAAATGCTATATTGTTAACTGTCCTGGCACATCTCCATTAGGCTAAGTAGTGAGCCTGCCTTCAAAGCAAGAGGTCCCAGCTTTGATCCCGCGCTGGAACAAATGTTTTTGTGATGAGCATTTGTGTTCGGATATTGGATATAATATATATATATATATATATATATATAATAGTTCTAATTAAGAAAAAAAAATAGGTGCCTAATATTTACCTAATTTAACTTTAATTGTCTACTCAAAACAATAAACATGGTCACTCGCGGCGCGCGTGTAGTAATAAAAGCGCGGCGCGGCCGGGCGGGCGGCCGACGATCGCGGCGATCGTGGCATCCTTTGGCGGCGCGGGCGGCGCGGCCCTTTGGGTCATTAACCCCGTTCGGACGCAGCTTGATTCCTTTGAACGCGGCGCGGCGCTTTGGGTCATTAACCCCGTTCGGACGGTGTCCATAATTTTCGAGTTATAGCACATTCATAGAATGAAGGTTTCCTCTGTAGTTTAACGGTATTTTTTTAATTTTATTTTTTTAAACGTTTCATGTGACCATGAATTATCATGTCCTTGTTTATGTAAAGTGTTCAACCAGTCAGTCTGTATATATATATATATGTCCATGCCTACCGCGAAACACGACATCCTAGTGTGAGGACATGAGTTTTGAATGAAATTTACTTATTTAAGTTTCATATAATTATAATGAACAAAAATTTACAAGAGGAGCAAAAAAATACAATATTTTTATAATAAACACTGAAGACGACGTTATCAAGTTTACTGGTACTGGTTATTCTTTTCGTGTTAATAAATAATCAAAATTAATTAACTTTTTAATTTTCTTCTTTGTTATTTTGTAACCTTATTATTTTAATCATATAAAATAAGTATAGTTAATTTATTTTATTGAGATCTTATCGTACGTGGACTCTTGTAATAGATTTGCATATTTCAACAATTTAAGGCCATAGGTTATGAGTTACTCATAAAAAAGATTTGATTGAATTTTTTAGGTGTTTGATTGCAAAACGCAGTCATAAAGCCCATTAGGAATATGAGAAACTGTTAATAAAGATGAAGAATAGAATCTACGCTAATTATAATAGTTAATAGACTTGGGTAATCTCTCGCTCACAAACTATCATTTATGATATTAAAGTAAGCTGGAGACTTACATAGATTTAATGCAATTATTATTTCTTTGAAATTGGTCTCGCACTTCTGTACATTTGCCGTTCCTCCAGTTAGCAAGGTAAATATTTACAGTTGCATGAAGTTATATTATTACTCAAGAAGTCAAAGTGGAGTCACAGTCCCATAAATAAGTATTTCATTAAGTCACTGTCCATGTCTAAGTCCTTGTAATGCATCCACCCCATTGTTAGGTTCTGTAAGAACAGTAGACCTCGTGAGCCCTCCCTCCACCCCCCCTTTTTAGTTTTCATCGCACCATTACGTGTAGAATGAAGTTCTTATTCTGCCTTCCAAATTTTGATGAAATCCATCGATAAATAACGCTACAGCAGACTTCCCCCCTTTCCCCTCTAATTTCCTTCAAAACAAAAATCACGACCGATTTAAAAAAAAAAGTAATTTCTATGCCAATTTCTGTAGGACACTGTTGAAAAATAAGACCTAACTGAATGCGATACACAGGCTGACGGATAAAAGCATTTTCATGCATAATGTAACTAAAAATGCTTTTGTATCTCGAAACTTAAACGTTTCGCTCGTTTCGATCGCTCAGTCATTTACCTAAGGCGATTGAGGAGTAAAACACATTTTTTTTATTTCACTTTTTCACTCCTGCACTCGTTTACCATCACGAACTCTTACATTCTACACTTCAAAACTAAAAGTAACACAAATGTAAGAAAATGAAACAAAATAAACGATAGCTTTTTGCCACCCATTATTTAATCCTATTGATGCTCTATACATTTTATAATGTCCCAATAATCAACTTTGAAAACGTGGAACGTTACTCTACAAAAACGTTGTCCACTACGATAACATTCCACAATAAAAATTGCATTGTATTGGACAATCAACAAGTTGCAATAAAACTACACATATAGATATAAAAGTTTTTGGTAGGTATTTAATTTAGAACCAAAAAATATGTATTAGTTAAAAAAATAAATAACTGAATTAACAATGTTCTTCTTATAACTCTACAATATAATACAAAATATATCTTCTTATATTTCTTGTAATTCTTCCTTTATATAATTGACATATTTATCTAATCCTTCTCTATTACAATTTTCGAGTGAATAAGAAATATCAATCATCATCAAATTTATTTTTCTATATCCATAGTCCATACCCTGTTAGCTAACCAGCTACAGAAATAGAAGAGTATCTTATCATATATCCAGTATCATCATTAGGTTTATCTTTTTTTCAGTTATTATAATAAATACGTTTTTCTAGTTCTTTGTAGTCTTCTTAGTTTTATTGTTATTCTTACGTAAAGGTGAACGGCAGATGTTTTACTGCGTGTAGTTTTATTGTAATAGGTAGATTTATTTTATATCAGTAAGCGTGTAACTTAAAAATGTATAAATTATAATAGATAAATATCGATGAATAGAGCATCTATAAAACGATTTTATTACTTTTTGCAAATAAGTAATCATTCCAGACAGCTCAGTTCAATCTGATTATACCACCACACTAAATCACATATTTTATGCCATTCATAAAATTCGACATTTGCGGATCACATGTTGTTCCTATGCCCGGTCGCCATCGTGCGATTATATACAACTTGGCCTTTTATGTGTCATATATCAGGTTTTAATTTGGGTACACCAGCTAGGCGTAGCATTATGCTATTCATAATTAGCGGAATTTGTCCTTGAGTTTTATTCCACCGAGTAATTTTACTTTCTACTAAGGGACTAGCCCCTTCGCAACTCAAAACCCGCGACAAATACTGGCAAATACTTGTAAAAACGGACTGCAGTTCCCATCCAAACAAAACCCAAAACCCGCGACCAATACTGCCAAATACTTGTAAAAACGACCTGCAGTTCCCATCCAAACAAAACCCAAAACTCGTGACCAATACTGCTAAATACTTGTAAAAAGGGACTACAGTTCCTATCCAAACGAAACCTAAAACCTGCGACCAATACTGCCAAATACTTGTAAAAACGGATTGCAGTTCCCATCCAAACTAAATCCAAAACCTGCGACCAATACTGCCAAATACTTGTAAAAAGACTGCAGTTCCCATCCAAACAAACCCAAAACCCGTGTTAAATACTGCTAAATACTTGTAAAAAGGGACTACAGTTCCCATCCAAACGAAACCTAAAACCTGCGACCAATACGGCCAAATACTTGTAAAAACGGATTGCAGTTCCCATCCAAACTAAATCCAAAACCTGCGACCAATACTGCCAAATTCTTGTAAAAAGACTGCAGTTCCCATCCAAACAAACCCAAAACCCGTGTTAAATACTGTCAAATATTAGTAAAACGGACTGTAGTTCCCATACAAACATATGGGTTATTCAATATTCATCTACATCATCCCAGTCGTCATAGGTTTTCAAAACCACCGGTTGGAAGCAGAGTGCGTCCAACGGTGCGTCCTGTGACTTTTATCAGGTTATCTTTCCACCTTGTTGGTACAACAACATACGCGGTGCATGCCGACCCGTGGTTACTCCTGAACGTTTCCTCCCCGTTTTCACAATAACTTTAATATTTCTATAATCGCTAGAAAATTTTAAATTTCACTATGTTCTTACTACACCTCGAAATAAGTAAAGCATAATAACATTTCCACCAAGACATTCCTAATATCGGTCGATGCGTGTTGGACGCCGATAAGCTCGCTTCCTTGCACCTGATTCAAACAGATAATATTCGTCGTAAAGTTGGATCCAACCGCAGTGCTGTGCGCTACGAACTGATATCGGTTGGGTGCCATATTATCTAACTTTATTGTGTCTGACGATTGGGTGAACTGCCGTGCTCATGGGCTATAATAGATTCTAATAAAATTCTATGTATTGTTGGAGATGCTGCGTGCTGCTGAGCCAGCATTAATCAAAATTCCATATTTTGAATGTAGAGTCGATATTTTATTTATTTTATTTTAATCAAAAAGGATAAAGTCGGTGGCGGGAAAAAGTGGAACAATGAATATCGTTGATTTTGTTTAATTTTCCGATACTTAAGTTTTTCAAGTTTTAACTTGTAATAGGTTTATTAACCGTTAAGTGTTCGTAATGATGCACGAGTGTAGTGAAAGTGAACAGAATTATGAAACGTTCTTTTCTACCGACATCCGAAAAGGAGGAGGTACAATTCGAAATTGTATTTATTTATTTATGTTTGTTACCTCATAACTTTCGATTGAGTGAACAGATTTCCAAAATTCTTATATTGTTTGAAAGCTGGTGGTTCCCGTGTGGTCCTGTGTTGTGTAATTTTATCAAATTCAGTTCAGTAGTTTTTGAGTTACACTCCAAAAACTGATTTTTACCAAAGTAATAGATTGGAAGTCGGTATTAAATTTTTCAAATTGCACTTGTGTGTTTTTCTCGTCAATCACCACAGAAAGTTCTAGTAATGACACCGCATTACTAGAACGTGACTTAGACAGGACAGTGACTTTATATGACTTATTATTTATTTATGTGACTGTAACTTGGCTCTGACCACTTGAATTAAAATTCACTTGACACTTGACTTGCTACTTTATGTATTGATAATTTAGTTTAAGGATTGGCAAAATGTACAAACGTGCGATCTTGTAATGGAAAAACGACAAAGCTAATTTAAACTTATTTATACAAGACATGTCATACAAGAAAAATCTAATTTTATTACAATCCTATTGGGCCATAAAGATAGAGGCTCAGCCTAGCCAAAGTCAGCACATATCGACAAATATGTGATATTTTGTAGTTAGTAGGTATATTAAATACATAACTTAAAATATAATCATATAATATCTGTGTATCTATTAAGTGTCTACTTCGTTCGGTGTCTTTCCAAACTACGCATTAAAAGTTAATGTAAAAAATACTACACTTGAATAGTTTGACCAAATAAAAGCAAGTTTATACCGGGGAGTGCATTTGATCTGTTACAAGCCAGAGGCACAGATTACTGAATAAGAACCAGAGGTATAAAGATGTGTATACATTAGGTGTACGCGCGACACGCGACGGGTTAAGTCGTAATACGATTAGGCCTTTATTAATAAACGTTGCGTAAACATAGATTAGGTGTAACATGCTTTGTCTTGTTTTCACGCGTGACATTTACTGCAAGCGAAAAATTGACAGATAATGTTAAAACATCTATCTGTCAAACTACTCCGAGTTTATTACAAGTTTATTAATAAGGCCGGTAGTGTATAAGTAGATCTAATATAATAGTGGTGTTGTTCTTGTTTGTCTTGAGTTGAGAGAAAAAATCCGATACATAATAATATAAAAAAAGGTTGCAATTTTGTTTATTGTTTTCAAAGATTAACAAAAATCCTTTAATACA
The DNA here is from genome assembly GCA_917880725.1 of Selenia dentaria. Classification (NCBI taxonomy): domain Eukaryota; kingdom Metazoa; phylum Arthropoda; class Insecta; order Lepidoptera; family Geometridae; genus Selenia; species Selenia dentaria. Next base: position 4,761,832 of record OU862882.1, on the reverse strand, counting down.
TGATGAGCAGTTTCGTCCTTCAGAGAGGAAGGGAAGAGGAAAGGCCCGAGACCTACGTTCGGTCGCCGGCACCACCAATAAAGCCATTTATAAAAAAAACCCTGTTCACAGAAAAAAAAATGTCGTATTGTTACATGTTATGTTATTGTAAAACCTTTCAAACATATTAATTCTATAAAATCGCAAATATGCGTTTAAAAAGGGATTTTTAAAAACATTTTTTCCGAGACTTAATTTATGATACAATATTTTTTTCAAAAATTAGAATCTCAAACCTAGTTAATTACTCCGTTATAGAATTAAGCGCCTACTTTGTAAATTTTCGTAACGTACAAGTGCCGTTATCTCTTTTTCAATTTTTATTATAAGCAAACTTAAGTATGATTCGAACTGGCGATCGCATGGTCAGCGACCGAGTTTCACTACCATTGAGTACCGTCTATTCAAACGCAAATATAAATATATGTATTACCATATGCCGTTTGGTACAGTTACTGAATAAAAATCTGTAATACTATAATGACAAGCAGAAACTGGCATCGTGTATATATAACGTATAATATGCATATGTAATATAGTTATTATACCTACTGTTAATAATAAAATGGGCACTTAGGTAGGTATTTCCTAAAATATTCATTAATAAATATCCTTATCTGCCACGCATCGAAGCAATCAATTACTTCATTAATTGATTAAAAACGAGTTGGACATTTCCACGCTTGGGTTCTCTAACTAGAAGGAGAATAAAATTGACGTAAGAGGTATTCAAATTATCAACGGGATAATTACCATGTATATTTTCTATGAGTTTTCGATATTTCGGCACTGTTGCAAGCGCCATGATCACGGAAGATTTGAGAAAAAAAATTGACGTATTTTATTTTCTTACTATATACTTGCTTATTGCTTCAACGTGAATTAGAAGTCAACAGAAGTTATAGCTTCTTTAAAAAAAGGTCTAAATTAAAAATTCTTAACTCATTTTCTATACAAAAATCAGATATGCTACTAATGCAAACGGAGAGTAATAGAAATTACAATGTAAACTATACAGACTACCTACAGGAGTTTTAAAAAAGACAGGTCCTCTAGTCCCTTGTTCTGCTTGACTCTAAGACTGATACTACAGAAACTAAATAGTTAAGAGTCAATTTTTCCTCCTCCTTTAAAAAAAAGTCCTCTAGAAAAAACCTTACGCCAAATCCGTCCATAACCGGTCTTGGTCTAAAGTTCATTTTATTTACGTTCTTTATACCTATAAAAAACCTTCCACTAATTCTATAAAATTCCAGTTCAGTTCCAGTTTCTAGTTCCAGTTGCAGTTTCCATGGTAAAATGGAACTCTAAAACGACAGTGACCTCTATTAATAAGTGTGAGATAGTCCTGCCATTTGAAAGCTCAACTTGGTTATTTTTAGCTTTTTAGCACCTTGTTTTGGAATGTATATTACCATTTTTTGTATCTATCGTTAGAATCATTTAAGAATACTTAATTAGAATTTATATACTTTTTATTCGTCTAGATAACACTATTTATGAGGGAACTATATTTTAGATACAAGGAAATAATGATCAGAAGTCAAAGGTGATATTGATTCACGTGACCAAAGTGTACCGGGATTTGCATATAATTTCAGATGATTTTGACGGACAATGACGAATCGTTTTTGATCAACACGTGAAATGGTGCTTACTTGAAATAATCCTACCTGGGTAATGACCAATAGATACGGTGATTTCACCAGTCTTAACTTAATTTCATGCTCTTTAAAATCATAGATAAATGTTTACTTAAGGTGCGTCCTATACCAAATTATGTGCAGGCCCTGATGATTAGAAGCTATCATAGCATTATTTCAAGCACATTAAACCAAATAAAAAATATCATGACAAACTCTAACATTTTCTCTACATATTACATATTATAGAAATCAGAAAGAAGATAATGGGAAACAAACACTGATGACTTGCATCTCCACATGAACTGCAAATTATTTTGATATTTGGTGTTAAAATTTGATTTATAACACGTTTAAACATATTCAAAATACCTATGTTATATGTTTGTTTAACCAATTATTCAAAACTCGATGAGAATAAGCCGTGCGCAGAGATCACGCAGCTGTCGACAGTCGCCTTTCGAATGGGGTTCAAGAGGCGACTGTCGACTATCGCCCAGAACCCGGTACTAAAGGTAATTTCCTCTGAGGTGCGCCTTAATTAAAATAACGTACAATATGGCACATATGGTATAGTATGTTAACCTGGTCCACATAGACTATTGAAAGGATACAGAAATGTTCCTAGTAAGGCTCCAGCTAGAAGACTATTAAATTATGAACTAAGCTGCACTGGACCCGCGTGGTGGATTATGGCCCAACTTCTCTCTCTGAGAGGAAAGCCCGGGTCACAGCAGTGGGAACATTGGGTTATTTAATAGATTACACATTTATAAAGAGACGTTTTACACACCAATAGGATAGAACTCCGTGTGTCGCATACACACACACAAAATACAAGAGGCGATATCAAACATTTCTGCATATCACACAAATATTTGCCCTGGTCAGGGATCGAACCTCGGACCCTGCGCTTCGAAGGCAGAAGCACTAACAATTGAGTTAACGCAGACATCAGTCATATAGTCATAACATATGTGGTTAGGGTTTCGCATCTCAACATAAAATAAATCCTTATACTCGTAGCATCAATTTTTCCGTCGGTTACAAGACTGTACGTATGAACTCTTTAAAGTAAACTGAAATTACTTACATACTAATTAAACTTAAAAAATAGCTCATGTATATGCCACTTAGTTGACATTTGAAATAAATCAAAACATATAGTGAACTATATAGAATCATGATATTTTGCAAAATATTTGTGGTCTGAGACCTTACTCACATGACTAGAAAAAGAAAAAAATCGTTCATTAAATGTTACCAATCTTAGTAAAGTGAGGTTACTTAAAACGACTATTCGATAATGTGTACTTTATATTTCACAAGAACGTGTATAATATTTAACCAAATATCTTTTACTTTAAAGTTAGGGCTACAAGTAATAGTTCAGTGAAAACCCAAAAAGAGCAAGCACAAATGTGTGGGCACGTTCCGTCGCTCGAGCAAAAGTGGCAACAAAAGTGGCGGCATAGCGGCGGCCCTGATGACCCGTCATCACAGATCGGGAACTCAGTCCTTGCCTTCTTTCAGCAACGCCATCTGTCTACCGCCCGCACCAACTTTACTCGGTGTTTCAGAGAACATTTTACGTACAACAGTTAAGGTTGGAAAGTTAACTTATTAAGTGACTTAAATCGATGTATCGGATAAACATTTTTAGGCACAAAATTACTACACAAAACACAAAGTTTGTCTTCTTCTCAGAAAACTACATACCTACTAACTAGTTTTTAGGGATCCCTCGGTACGCGGGCCAAAATCGCACTTGTCCAGTTTTTTTATGAAACCTGCCATTCATTCGCACCGTGGTATGACGTCTCACATACAGAAGAGGTACATTGTTATTATAATGTTACTTTGTATTGTATACTATTATGTGACGAGTTCAAGTCGAGGACAAGTCGTTTGCCTGATGTTACACGCGTGATGAAGCGTCATGGCTACCCAAGACTGTTCTAAACTGACCCAGATCTTTTTGACTAACATCCAAAGTTGTAGTGTCACAGAAAACAACGATAAGCCGGCTACAGAAGGAAAGCGTATTTCGTATAACGTACACCCGATGCCCTACAAACAACGACTAGATCATAAGCTGCGAATTCACTTCACTAAAATATTTGTCTCGTATAACGTAGTAGTGATGTTCCACTATCAATAATCAAATCGTCCGGGCCGTATCTCGCCGCGGACACAAAACCCGGGAGATAGAGTGTTCTAGCGATAGTGCGGGTGTTAGCGAGCGATAACACTCCCGGACGCTCCCGGTTGGGTATAGGCCTGTCCGTGCTCTCGAACTGTACTTCAAGACTGATAGTCCATAATTCCAACGATAATAAAGACTAATTCAAATCTTAAAACTGGAACGACGTGCTAGGTGCGGGGAATGTTTGGGGATTTTCGAACTGTTTAGGGCACGGTCTCGGAATGCAAGTCCAGACTGACCGCGTCCTTTTATTGACAAATAAATACCCGTGTCCTGCGGTTTTGTGATTGAAGTTGCATTCCATTATTAGGTTATCTTACTATAACAGAAAGCTTTTTATTAAACGAAGGTGATAAGTCAGAAACTATTGATATTACCTACGGGTAATAGGATGACCTCGCCTCAAAGAACGGTACAAGACTCGTAGTTTTTTTTTTTAAATTTTAGTTTAGTGCTATTTTAGAGAGAAAAACTCATATTCTCAGACGGGTAGAAACCCGCGTCTTCAGACAATCCGTGTTGGATGCCATGACCACTAGTCCCGCCATCCGAGCATCGAATTTTAACTTTCTATTTGATTTTAAACGCCGTTTGGAGACGGAACGTCAAATTTTAATGTTTGGTGCATCTTTGTTGGGGTAGTGTTGGACGCTCAAGGACTCTGACTTGGACTAGAATTCAAGACTCACAACAAGACTGGCAACACAGGCTGTATTTATTTAAAAAGTATTTGTATCAAATATAATATTTTTGCCGCATAACTATATTAATTAAATATTGATAACAATCTTGCTTTTAATCAGTCAATGACTCTACTAAGCTTTAAAATATAGATGTTATCTGCGAATGAACGAGTCTCTTATCTTAATCTTCTGATATTTTTTTCCGTTTGTATTGCTAATGGATACGTTATTACATTAGATACATAAATATTTTATTCAAGCACCACATTAAAGAAGTTGTCACCTAATGTGTTTACCAAATTTTATCAAAGTTGGTCTGTAAATAGCGCCGCAGCAAACTTCCCCCCTCTTTAGAAAAAGAAATGTAACTCACTCACACACTGCAAAGTAATGCACTCAAAAATCGCGACCGGCTAATTACATTTAATAGATTACATTATATAAAAATAATTACATTATAAAGTATGAACAAAACATGCATACCAAGTTTCGACAAGATTGATTGAAATATGCGACTGTACAGGAGGACTAACATACAAACGAACAAACATACGGACAGGTAAAAGTCAATTTGGCCAGTTAAAGCGGACGCTTCGCTCGCTCGGTCAATTTAAATTGTATTAAGAAATATTTTTGTCAATTAATGAAAATACCTGCCGACATTTCAAAATCAGACATAATATTTTACTAGCGACTGCCTGCGACTTCGTTCGCGTAGTAGTAACAGTCACCATTCTAGTTTTAATGTGATACCACCTTCGACAGCACCATCACTGAGCATCAAGGTGAGATAGTGGACATACATTAGTGTATCAAGCATGTCAAAAACTAGAAGATTAGACAGAGACCACCATTCTCTTACATATAGAATTGAACCGGCAGATTTATTGTAAAACCAAAATAATTATGACACTAGAATTGTTTGTTCACGATGAAGAATTATTATATATGCGGTCGTGTCATCGTAAAATCCATCACTCTCGTCTAGACTTTGAAATATAATACAAAAAAAATAATGCCAAGAATGATTTTGCATAAGGAAACTATTATGCCGAATATTCAAGATAGATCGTCTGTTTAATCGTAAAATCTAAGACGAGTATGTTTAAAATGAGTTCCTATTATCATAACAGAAAAAATAAAACAAATTACATTTGCATAAATAAAAAAAAACAATAAGACATTTTAAAATTTTCCGCAGTTAGCGTTCTTATATGATTGTTTTTTTATACAGCTAGCTTTGCTCCTCAGTTTCGCCCAAGCGGACTCTCAGGATTTTTTTATCTCAGTTGTTAATCTAATATTTATCAATGTGTATATTTCAGCTTACTTAATTTTGTTGGACTCAATAGTTTTGACGCTAAAGAGTAACCTTCAATGAAGATAAAAACAGACATATTAATTTGCAGCTACAATATTAGTGCGATTAGCAGTGTTCTGCGCAAGTATAAAAACGTATAGATATACAAAATGTCATCATAATTCAAGCAGCTGGCTCAGCTCTGACTACGGCTGGTATTCCCCTTTTCAAATAAATTTGACCAAAGTACATTTGATCAAACAAATTGGATGACGTCATCCAATTAACTAACAACGCCGATATTTGATCAAAGCTTTGACATTTCAATCCAACGGATGCAAATACAATTTCGTGGACAATTTCAATGATGATATTTTTGATATATGCTTATAAAAGCAATCAACTATGCAAATTAAAAATAAATCTTGGACAAAGAATATTTGACTAGTGGAATGGAATCTTAGAAAGTTGAACAAATGTTGAACATAGAAATTGGACCAAGAAATTTTAACAGTGTAATACCACCCTAACATACTTAGTACCTAACATCCACACGTGCCCACAAACATCACAAACATCATCATCATCAGCCCACATTCGTTCTTTAATGATTTAGCTTCATTAACAGTCCTAAAATATATAACTCATATAATTCATTTTCAAAAACCTGGCATTGTATAAGAATATCACAAACTTTAATTAGCCCAATTTCCATAATTACTACTAAAATTCTTATTATTGGTTTCATCATTCATTTTAAAAAACCTGGCTTGTTATAACTAACGAGCTTTAATTATAACAAGTTTCAAGTCTAGAGAGTCCGTTAAGCTCTGGGGGATCTTGAACTTGTTTTATATTAACTTAATTAATAAATGCGTCTAATTGTCAACCAATTGGTTTTTCCACATTCAACACGGAACTCTAAATCCCCGTGATCTGCTTCACGATCTATCTCTAGTAAAAAATAAAATAAAATTTGCTTTAGATAATTTATTGATTCAGGCGTTACTTTGCGGAAATCCATTATCAATAACGATATTGGAAGAAATATTTAGTGACGCTTCCGCTAGAAACTAAGCTAATGGTCGAGTTGCGGTGTGAACCACCCTCCCTCCCGCACAAACTGCAAACAGAAAGTATACAGAATAAACAACACACAAAACAACCCAATCAACCAAAAACGATTCGACACGTGTTTCGCCTCTACACGAGGCATCCTCAGGACGATGGTGACACGTCGAGCGCTTGACGTCACACAGCAACTCGGCCATGAGCATTGTTTTTAGCGGAAGTGTCACTAAATATTTCTTCAAATATCGTTTTTTTAAATGTGCTTTACCTTGTCGTCTACACTTTAGATTTCAAATGAGAGTTACTCTACAATATTTTTGAAAGTTAGCACCTTATACTGGTGTTTTAACCTCCGTCTTGTCAGCTTATGCCTAACGCATTCCGGGTTGCTCCATGCAAGAACGAGTGATACATTCAGCTGTACCGTTTTGGTCTTCGTCTTCATCTTCTTTTCCACATTCAGTTAACACCGCACCGTCTCAATCAAATCAATATATTAACGTTGCCTTCCTTATATGTATTTAAAATATAATGTATGTTCGTAAAAATTTACATAAATATAAGTAAATAGTGATCACCACACTTTTAATACTAGAAATACAAATAGGATAGCTGTACCTAGTTTTAGACTTGCGAAGACTAATAAGTCATTCCTAGGAAATTGTGTGCGTTTTTACAATAAAATCCCAAAGCACATAACTGAGCTCATAGAGGGCAAATTCAAGTTGACTGTAAAAAACGTTTTAATAAAAAAAGCTTACTATAAAGTTCGACATTATATAGAAGATAAAGATGCTTGGAATACTCCACTTCTGGCAAGCTGTCACTCTGCCACCCATAAAATGTAATATTTGTAGTACCTAAGTAGAAACATTGTAAACATCTATATAAAAAGAATGGCCCCGAGTTTCTTGCCGCTTCTTCTCGGTGGGCTCTATATATTTTGGAACGCGGCGGTAGAGTGTTTAAACTTAAAGTACATTATAATGAAAAGTTGACGTTAATAAGTGCGTCTTTGATGCCTTAATTGAATAAATGATTTTGACTTTGACTTTGACTTTCTCAATTGCAATTTACGTCAAGTCGACTGCGAGGCAAGTCGAGTCGGTGTTGACTTTACGTGTCAATGAAGCCGTCTGCTCTGTCACAGTGATACTGACACTTCATCAAAGTATATTGTCTGTCATTCTCTTCTTCCACAAACCTTTTCTTCAATAGAACCTTTTATTTTTGTGAATCGTGGCAGTTAGATTTTAAATGTTGGCAAGACTGGTCCCAGCGCGGTCTCTCCAACCGATCACTAGAAGTGTCACGCGGTTATCGCGCTCGCCCAGCCTCTATAGTTCAGCAACCTACATTGACAGTCACTTTTTCTTCCAAAAAAAGGAGGAGGTACTCAGTTCGACTGTATTTTTTTATGTTTGTTACCTTATAACTTTTGACTGGGTGAACCGATTCATCAAATTTTTTTTGTTTGAAAGCTGGTGCTTCCCGTGTGGTCCCATTTAAATTTCATCAAATTCGGTCTAGTAGTTTTTGAGATACACTCCAATAACTGAATAGAATGGAAGTCGGTATTAAATTTTAAAATTGTACTTGTGTTATTCTGTCAATTGGGAGTCACGGCTGACAACAAGAAAGTTCTATATTTTTAAGACATTACGTCGCTCGGGCTTACCTATGAATCATTAGAAATAAAATGCATAGCTTTGATAACCACATATGCTTTCAACCAACTTCTTAAAGATGTGTACCTACGCGATTTCTTAGCCGATTAATAATGTCAAATAATTAACTTATTGTGAGTTAAGGCTTTCTATATTGTCTCATTTAAATATCATTATCATCAAGCTTTCAGCTCAATAGAAGAAATCAAAACATATCTACATGACATAGTTTAGCGTCAAGCGATGTTAAGTAGCACGTATTGTAAAGATTTCATACCTTAATAGCGGAAAACAGCTATACTTTTTTCATAATTGTATATTGTATCATTTGTTATCGCATTTTGACCTTTTGATGAGAAATTGAAACGGTAACTTTATCTACAAATAAATTTACGTTTTATGCTAGAAATGTTATATAAATAACCTCCAATATATTCAAGAAACCTTCAGATTGCATATCATCATAATTGATATTCTGTATAGTGATGTAAACTCTCCTCCGCACACCGTAAGCGAGAAATGAAATTATCCACCTTTATGCACCATCGGCGAATCATAGACAATCAGCAATCATACCTAGGTAAATACATTGACAAATCACTTTTCCTCTTATCATTGTTAGAGTTTCAATAAGTGTAATTTGTAGAACGAGTGTTTTCTCGAGACTGTTATAGTGTCCCAAAGTCCCACCCGCCCCCCACACTAGCGGTAGCGAGATGCAGCCGTGCGGTTATCGCGCCCGCCCAGCCGTATCGCGTTATCAGCGCGCCCCAGACAAGGACGTTCACAGTTTTATAACGTGTGTGCAAAGATTTATATTTGATGGTCAATGCAAAGCTTTATACAGTTTAAACTTTGAAAGTAGTTTGTTTTCTATATATATAAGTTTTTAATCTTTTTCATGAACATGTTCCTTCTTACATCTGAGTACCTATTACTGACTATATAGGTACCAAAGAAGCATCTTCCATGAATGTTTTGATCTCTGACAACAAATTCATTGATATCAGACCCAGTAGGATCGAGTGTGTAAATACATTATCAGTCTTTAATCTTGACTTGGAACAAAGGTAACCTGTTTAAATAGAAATAATAGCATAACTAAGTCTATCCAAATAATAATTGTTACTTTATTTAGGTTACGTAACTTTTTTTCTTTATAATGGTTCATCAACGTGACTCCCTCTCGCATGATGGAAAGCGAAGATGGAATCAAGAAGCAATGACCAATAGTGCAGCCGTAAGCTGCACTAATCGCCACCCCTATGATCTGACAGATGCTTTTTCACGCCCCGCTTGAAAGACCCAGGGTCATAGCTGCAAGGAAATACATACGCCGGCAAAGCATTCCACAATTTACTTACACGACAGAGGTAGGAACTGCTAAACTTTTTGGTTCGTGGTACGAAGTTTTCAACAGTATATGGATGCAATACTAGGCTGGAACGAGTAGTTTGGGATCAGAATGATGAGGAAGGAATAACATTAAAAAGCTCTTCACAACATTCGCCATGAACTTTAGAAAAAGCTCGTTTTCTTTTAGAAATTAAACTCCTTCGGAACTGGTGCAAATCGCCCTAGCGCGTAGGAGGGTTTGTAGAGTACCTTATGTTAATCCCATCATGTAATTCCCCGGTGGTGTTCACTAGCTGGTAGGTACCATCACCACCACAGTCCCAGATATTCTTCCGAGAAGATCTAGTGTGTAACCACTTCTTTGTTAAAGTTGATGGGCACTGTTGAATGTGAAATCGAGCGAACGGGGCTAAACAACTATGTTTCCATGACTGTAACGCTCTGAGCAGTCGTAATGATTGCCATCTGGCGAACGACTTGCCCATAATAGAAAAAAATAACTACTTTGAAAATAGTTATTGACTAAGTATGACTATAATATAAAACTCGGTATGTTTTCATTTATAGAAATTTCAATATCAAACCTTCAACTTTCAAAAATATTTATTAATGTATCTTTACTACAAAGTAAAATCAAAGTCGTGAAACACTTATTATTGCACTGAATCATCTCCTACATCTCAATCGCAAAACAATGTTATCTTTACTCGGAGAACTAGTTTGGAACACAAAGAAAAATCAGCCTTTCATACTTGTAATACAGTTAAAATCACTTTTAAATCGATGCCCAAACTAATCTATCTGAAAAATCATAAGCAGTAATTTCCAGCCGATCAAAAAGCGACTTTATTTTATTATGTCTTACATTGATTATTGATCGGCGGTTAAAGTAAAAGGTTTAATATAAGTAAAGGGTGCAACCAACGCCCCTCGAATGAAAGCTGAGAATGCGCGAGATAACATCGATGTTTTAACTAAATACGTGCAAAGTTGCCTGCAGGCGATTGCACTGTGTGGCCTCCGCAGATCGCTTATAAATTGACTGTTATGTTTATGGAGTCTCGAATAACTTGTTTGTTTCGTGTTATCATGGGCTGTCTGTTCGCCTGATGGGACGTTACGTTTCCCATGACAGTTCTATAGGTACAATCTTACTACGGGGTTTTCAAAACCGCAAAGTCGAAGTTCCGAACCGCACCGCACTGCACTAATCTTAACTTAATATGGACTTTTATTTAGTAGGATTTTTGCAGAGTCACAACAAAACAATACCTTTGCCAGTTTTTCTACCGTGAAACAGTAGTGTGCAAACATAAACTATATTTCGTTGAAGGACAATGTTTCCAGCGAAATCACAGGGTAAGAAGAGATTTAACATCCTATATATCTCAGGTAGCCAAGCGCAGGGCTTTGCTATATGCAGCAGGGTTTCAAGCTATTTTATTTAAGCCGCCCCGAATCAGCCCATATGTACTATACAGATACAAGTTTGTACTTGTAGTGTTTGTACACTATTTTATGACATTTAGTACAGTACATTGGACGGGTACAGATAAGATAATAGAAGATAATCTTGACATTGTGTTATTAAAACTAACGTGGTTTTCACTCATTTTACTTAGAAATACGGGATTACTCATGTAACATTTTAGGATAGGTCCGACTATAGTTTCGACCACATCCAGTGGTCTTTCTTAAGAAGTGTTCGGGACGCCCGCGTCGATGATAATAAGACGTCAATGATACATAATATTACGTGAGGAATCCCGTGTTTCTAAGTAAACATGATGTTATGGTTGACATAATGCATAATAGAGTTTTACGGGTTAAAGGGTGTATCCAAATAATTTATTTCCACCGCCTTGACTTGCGATTATACAAAACTAGCTGCAGCCCGAGGTTTCACTCGCGTATGATGGATGAGGATGAAAAGTTTCCTATATTCTTCCCCGGGATATGATCTCTTGCATTACCATCCATTCAGCCGTTTAGTGTGAAAAGGTAATAAACTAACAGTTACTACAGCATTTATAATGTTATAACTAAATATATATAACTAGCTGTGGCCGTAACACCTGCATAATGATGATTTATTATTTACTTAATGACCCCTGTGTTGGGGCAAACAAAAAAAATATTCAAGTCTCGATCTAGCCATTTTCGAGTTTAACGAAGAGCAATAGATTTTTACATTCACATCACTAGTTTTAGTTTCTCCTCTCTATTTGTTTCAATGTATTTTTTTTTTTTTTTTATTGATAGGTTCGCAAACTGGACGTTACAATACAGAATATATCACATTATTTCAATTAATACAAAAGAGTATGGAATGTATGAACGGCCTTATTGGTGCGAACACAACATGCACACGAATTTTGTTTACATAGACCTATTTAATGCTTACTTAAAGAATTAAACGTAGGTACTTAAAATTAATTACAAAGAGTGGAAAGAATAAGATTATTAGTATTACAATTAAGTTTATCTATAGAAAAATGACTTGATTCTGCCAACCGATGCGTTGAAAATGTCAAGGTCATGACAGACGTCATTATAATAGGAGCTGAAGCGATAAAACGGCGAATGACAAACATAGTTAGCGCGACCTGGGGGAAGAGTGAGTACTGTGCGATTTTGTAGACGACTGCTCATGCGTGGTACAGTAAACTGTAATGCTTCTGTAAGTACAGGGCTATCTATTTTTCCATTTATTATTTTTGGAAATAAGCTATCATTACCTAGAAACAATGAATTTTAATTGAAGAAAGATACTCCATCTCAAGAAACCTTCAACAGCTGCTCCCGTCAATATGTTTCTAAAATCATTTTAATGAAAGTGTTTGTAAGTTAAAGAGATAAAACACATTTTTGCTTGCTCATGGAAATTCTTGAGATGTTTTACGTAGTTGACACAAATCCGCACAATACGAAAAACACTAATAATTCCGCGTTTTAGTTTGTTTGGCCAACCGAGACGGTTTATTGTTCACTGATGTTAGCTCTACTAGAAAAGCTAAACATTTATGTTTTTTAATCATAGATACAAAATGAATACAACAGCTTATAACTAAAAATTAAGGATTAAGTGATGATTAACTAGTTACTTAAAAGCAAAAAAGGAATAGACGTATTTATTTAAAAAAAAGGTAAAATACGTACACTTTATCTTCGAAAGGGTCGACATAAACACCCTCATTTTGCGAGTACTTAACCATTGTACAAAAAATAAATATCTCATGTAGTAACCATCGTGTTCCTTAGTCGGCTTTTACGCTATGCATGTAGGAATATATGGAACAGTCATATTCTTAAGAAGTTTTATTCAAATAAGAATTAGATTTTACCACACATTATATTATTATTATTATAATAGAATATGAATTTTATGTAAAGTAAATTTATTAAAATGTTAGTCAAATACATTTTGCGGTATTTCCTTGAAAAGCGATAATAAAGAATATGAAAAAATAAAATATTTAATCGAACTCTGCACGAACTCCGAAGTAAGTTAGCACTAAGTTTTTTAAAGTATAAACTTGTAAAGTCGACGCCACATCCAGCCCGCGTAGTTCCGTTTCGTTACGTGCCGTATCTCGGGCCGCTCGCGCGACGGTAACGATTTATTTAGTAACGCCAGTAACACTGTAACGACGTTTGCTCAGCCGTCGCCACACGTCAACGCGTAGTTGCGAGTTTTTATCGCACGATAACGCGACAGGCGGCAGACCCCTTTGTTTTGTGGACCGCCTATGGTTAAATGATCACCTATCGACTATGGAATGATTATACGGACCACAGTTCGTTGAAAACTTAAATTTTACATAAATTCGTAGATAAGCACTTATTTTAAACTTCCACGGTTGTTTTCAATAAACATATTGTTACTTACGGGATGAAAACCTTGCTATTCATTTTAATGAGCTCCCGATATTTCGACGCTGTTGCAAGCGCCATGATCGCGGGACGACTGGAGAATACGGGTGGGTGGATGAATTTAACATTAAGTAGCAAAAGACAGGGAAAGAGGGTAGATAGATACGTCTACTTATAATGAAATTTATCCACCCACCCGTATTCTCCAATCGTCCCGCGATCATGGCGCTTGCAACAGCGTCGAAATATCAGGAGATCATTAAAATAAATACCACGGTTTTCATCCCGTAAGTAACAATATGTTTAATTCGTAGATATTTCTCCCACTAAAGTACATATTCCCCTGCGTTCATTCTTCCAAACAAAACATCATATTAAGCCGGCATCTATGACTAGTGAAATGGTTTTTGTACTGTATCTAGATTTCTATATTATATATAAATAAATAAATATTCCACAACTATCACACAACGCCATCTAGTCCCAAGCTAAGCAGAGCTTGTGTTATGGGTACTTATTATTAATATAATACTTGTATATATATTGAGAAAAACGCGACGCCACTATGACTATTTACTATATACTATACTAAATACTATATTGATGACTATTATAATTATAATAATAATATGAAATAACATTAATAATTTTGCACGGGACTAATATATGTAGAATATTATATTGTTTTATTTATTTGCGCCTTTAATGAATTAATATATTAATCGTAATAATTTAGGTAAGTACATAATTTTGCATTTTCCTAGCGTTACACGGAACAGTGATGGAACGAAACATCAACATTATTTCAAACATACTTATTTCAGTTTTTGGATTGGCCCGCACAAACTACTCGGTTGGCGATGCTATTCGCCTTTACGTTTGTTTATCGAAGAAACTATTTTTAAATACAGAAAAAGGCTTTGTAGTCAATCTCGACTTAGATTAGATTGTAACAGTTATTGACATTCTAAAATCACTGGGTCAATTCGAGACTCCCCATTAAGCGTCCATTGGAAATTGAGGTTTTGATTAGTGAGTTTTTATTGATGCCTGTCCCACTAAACTAAATTCACCTTTAAATCTTTCGCCTGTAAGGTCATCATTATTCACACTATATCAAAAATTATGATGATGAATATATCAAGTAAACATAAGATGAAACTAATATTTCAAGACAAATACAAAACGTTGTCTAAAAAATAAAATAATTAAAACTTAGTTGAAACAGATGACCCGGATAACCTGAACAAAACGGTGCGCATATTTAGAAACTTAAATAAAATCCACTAAATTATCATTTCCTTTGCGTTGAATCAACTATAAATTCCGTATTTTAAATTAATTTGCAATATTTAACGTAACATAATATTCGGAATGTCCTCCAAAAAGCTTAGATACATATAGAAGAGATATATAGATAATAATAAGAAGAAAATAACGATGCAACCACACCATTAATATTTTAAGGAATGGCTCGGAATCGATTCTTATTCTAATAATATCAGAGCACAATTTTAAATAGAATAAATTTCTCACTAATTATCAAGTAAAAAAATTTATATGTTAAAGCTATTTTTGCTATATTTAGCTTTTGTCATGGAAGTTTTTAGTTTTTTGAATTACAAAAAATTACAAGAACCCATTACTATTGTCAGCGTATATAAGTTGAAAACGATGGAGAGATGTCGCCGAACTTTCTGCGATGACTGCATCGTCGACTTCGCCACTTACCTAATTCTACACTAAAGTTTTTTAATGATTTTATTTAAAAAAACAAATCATTGGAATCATGTGTTACTTATTAAGCACTACCCTTACCCGTGGCAGTAGTAGTACCCATAGCTTAGATTTTAGTTTCGCGTGGCACTGGGCTGCGCTCGTCACCCGATGTAAGTTTTGAGTATCCGCCCTATCATTTCACTTGCTACTGTCCCCTTCACACCCTAACACAGTAATGCACACTATTGCTTCGCCCTACCACTGTGGTGGTACCAACCAAAACGGCCTCTTGCAGGCCTACCTAGTAGGTCGGGGTTCCTTGGCTGTTACTATTCGCATCCAGACGGCGGAGGGAATGTTGTACTCCATCCCTTCATGGCGAGGACTCGTAACGTTTTCGAATTATAGCACAGAGAGCACATTTTAGACATTAATTATTCAAAATTAGAAGCGCGCGTAGCGGAACTTGACTTGGCGATCTTAACAGATCAACAAGTTAAGCAACACTTGCTGTGGTCAGGACTTGGATGGGTGACAGCTAGTGGCATTATTCAACTGAGCGCTTCCGTGCTTCAGAGGGCACGTTAAGCCGTCGGTCCTGATTGTTTGTCTTATAGGACAACAGTCGTTAGGCTATGTCGAAGGCCTTCTGTCGGCCTGAAAACTTTGACATGGGTTGGCCATTAACCTACCCACCAAGCCGCACTGGGCCCGCGTGGTGGACTATGGCCCAACTCCACTCTGTGAGAGGAAGGCTCGAGTCCCAGCAGTGGGAACAAAATGGGCTGATTATGATGATGATTATGATTCAAAAATAATGCTTGTTTTGTTTTGTTAGCTCTGATACAGTGGTGGTGCAGAAGCAAAAAAAAACGCGGGACAGTCTTTGGGGACTGCCGACAGAAGTGAAACTAAGTAACTTGTAGCGTTCGGTGATGATGACGCGAGTTCCATGATTTTTGTTCACCCAATAAGTGTTCAACGCGCCTAAAGAAGTTTTTACTTCAAAAATGCATCATCAAGATAATTCATCACCACGTAGGTGAAAAAGTATTATAAGTAATATTAACTTAGTATTTTAATAAGTTCTATCAATTTATATTAGTATAAATAATGTCGTGAGTAGTATATGGCCGGGCATTGGCTTTAAACGCATTTGGTTTTGGACTTATTTTAATGAATAAGGCTTGGAATCGCTTAGCGAGTTAAGAATAAGAATCTGTTGAATAAATTATATGCGAATCTGCGCATGGGCGCGGCTTCGCTATATTCTAAACTCACATTCTATAAACCATAAGCACCATAAGTTCCATAAACGGATGTTATATATCACGTCTGCAGCGTAAATTTAATAAATACTCTATCTACTTCTTTATTTTTCCGTTTATCTATATAAAACCTATGCTAATTTACGAAGAATCTTTATTCTTTCAAACGTTTGAAAGGATTTTAATTTTACATCATTTTTAATCAAGATATTACGATTATGTTAACATAAGAGCCGTCGGCTAATGAAATCAGTTTTAGCATTCATCCATAGTCGTACCAAGCTATGGGTCTAGCACAAATAACTGCGTAAGTGTAACCTACTGTGTCGTTCACGTAAAACAGTACAAACTGAAATTTATCTAGGGCAACTGTGACGCGGATCAGCCGTGCGATTCTCTAAGAACAAACACCGTTGCATCTTTGAAAACATCCGTGAAACAAATGAAGAGATGACAAGAAACTTTGGAAAAGCAACCTTATGTACAAGGGCGAAGTATTTGACATCGGTGAGCTCGTCGACGAATCATTACAGAATCGCACGGCAGCACGCGTTAACGCTTACGATACGAATACTTTTTGGCAAATTGTTTGTGCTACGGCGTCTGATGACTAAATGAAAAACTTATCACCTAACTCTACGAGGCATTAGAAACAAAGCAAGCCCATTACCTGTTAACACAGAATTAAAACCGTTTGAGCAACTATCGCCGCCCTTCGTAAGATAACATCGCCGCCCGCCCCGCGCCGCCGCCCGCCTAATTGAATATATAGACTCAGGTGCCCACTAATGACAGGAGATAGTGCCTTCCTCTGTTTATTGTTTTAGTTGTTTTGGTACAAAGAATACTGTTCTGCATTGTGACTGTTCTTTTGTATTTGATAGTACCATTTTATTTTAAAAACGAAGTGTGTTGGCATTAATTTTTAACATGATAGTCTTTCAGTTCGTATATTTAAATGACCATATCAAAAATAAATGCAATCACATTTAAAGTATTCAATATTTCGTACATAGTTTGACATAAGTGTCTTAATATTCAGAATTCTAGATCACGTGAAAATATCTAGCCATTTTTATAGATGGATTTTTGAAATAATTTACAAAAGTACTTATCGATGATGGTGATAAGAAATAACGGCCGCTATTTATCCAATATTGCCCAAAAATCATGGGCACCCAAATTTTATTTAGTAGAGGCAGTGTAACATTTAGTCGAGAGACTAAACTAACAAACCATCTGACGATAGCAGCGCCCGATCGGTCAAATTTACGATCTTTACTTTCGGGGGGCATTTTACAAAGTTCGCCCTCACAATGGCGGAGGAAGCGACCGCTTCTAACGGCGTCGTTACAGCCGTTAACGGCCGTTAAACGCACGTTATCAGCGATACAGGACGGGCGGAAGGCCACCTGCGGTTAGCCGCCCAGGCCCGCCTTAATGCATCCGCACTTATTTATTCCGCAGTAAAGCTTGCGATATGTTTCCTGATCAGTATCAACATTGGATGAAAGGGTCAACACCGTTTTTCTGTGTTTCAAACGTTTAGCCTTTCCGGACTTTTATTTTTCA
Source organism: Selenia dentaria (assembly GCA_917880725.1). Classification (NCBI taxonomy): domain Eukaryota; kingdom Metazoa; phylum Arthropoda; class Insecta; order Lepidoptera; family Geometridae; genus Selenia; species Selenia dentaria. The sequence continues at coordinate 4,743,435 of OU862882.1, read as the reverse complement.
AGATTATCGAAAAACGGATGCACCCCTCTTGAGAGTGCCGTTATTTTTGATTTGTCCATAAATGTGTGCATAATTTTGCATAAAGGCTATTTACGTCAATGGGAACCAAATTAAATAAACCCGTGTGTGTATGTATTAACTTCAAGCAACCATCTACGCTTAGGTATAGGTATTTGAGCGAAAATATTTCATGTACATTTTAGAAGACTTGTGATAAATTAAGAATCGCCGTAGTAAGTGTATATTTTAAACATCGAATTATAATTATTTTCATCAGTATCTAATAAAACAATACTGTACAATAACTTTGTTTGTGATATATATATCAGTTGACTGAACACCTTTATTTTCCGTACAAGCCAGAATTCGCCTGCTGAGGCAAGTTTGTAACTTCGTATCTGCCCGAAGCCGAATATATCACAGCCATATCTGCCGGCGAAGTAAAACTTTGGAAGTGCATCGCATCAGATAACTGCACTCTGCAATCGCGGACGTAAAATTTTAAACGTTAGACGTTGAAGCAGGAGCAGCTTTGCAATTTTGATGGGTAAAATACTTCGCGTGAATCTAAGAATTTAAAAACGATACACACAAATCAAAGTTATAGATATTGGTATATTTATTGCAATCAGTGGGCCGGGCACGAAAATCTGTGAAACTTTATCGTATAGTTTACGTATTCAGTACAAACTATGAGTTATCTGTGCCACTATTGTACTAGATAAATGTAAAGCAATTAAAAGCATACGTTAACGATGCGATTACGTTACACTTAAACAGATTTTCAGTGCTCGGCCCACTGTATTATTACATTTACATATTTTTACAATTTCTATCACATAATATTATGTAGGTATCTGTTGATGTCTCCGGTTATAGAAATGTATTCCTTAACGTCATAATCTTAAGTACAAAGTAAACCCTTATTACGACGTAAAAATTACACGTACAATTGGAAATAGTGAAAATAGTGAATAACACCATATCACCATATGAAGGTGGTCAAACCTTATCGGAAACTCTTAGTCTGCATATGCAGTACACGTACTCAATATAACTAAACGGACAAATGCCCTATGTGACAGCACACCAAGGCTATCATTTTACCATCATGGCCGATCCGACAGGGGCAGCATAGATCTGTACACTTCTGAGCAGGGCTTAAAACTGACGGAGCAGGAAATACTCTGATGAACATAGGTCTACCCCATATATCCCCCAATTTCCAAAATGACCGGTTGGAAGCGGCTTGCACCATCCTGCGACTGAGGTCGTATGGTCACTTTATCGGACGACCTACGCTGCGCTTGCCGGTCCGTGGTGTCCACTCCAAAACCTTCTGGCCTCATCGACCAGCTGTTCTGCGTGGTATATACTCTGTCTACTGCCAGTACTGTAAGTAACTATCACCTGGTAGGATATGGATCGATCTGAAAGCAAAATTGTTACATCATTTCTTTGTTAGTGAAATCGATACGCAACTTCATGCCGGTACATGCATCCTACTGAGAGCATTCCTTGTGATCATCGACTTTGATAAATCAAAGTTTGTCGAGTGGATTCGGTACAAAGCCCTTAGTTTTTATTAAAATCATCATACATATAACGCAATCACGTAGTATTATAATATGTAACGTATACATTCCCTCTGCTGGGTCTCGGGTCTTATTACATGAATACACAAGAAATGTATTTAATATGTGCATAGTTGTGTATAATAAATTACCCGAAGATTTAAAAACCCTAAAGGGTAATGTTTTTACGAGTAGATTGACTGCATGGTTATCGGACAAGTGTTTTTATAGCATGAAAGAATATTTTGACCTTAATTAATTGTTAATCTTAAATTGTAATATAATAGAATATTGACATTGTAATTGGATATATATATTTTATTAATTGTATTTAAATGAATTAAGTTTAAATATATGTAACACGACACGACCAATAATTATTTGCACGCCTGCTTGCAGGCTGAGTACAGTGACTATATGTTTACTATAAGACCTTGAAAATGTACCTATCTGTATTCTAGCAAATAAACATATGCTTGATTGATTGATTGATTACATTACCTAGATTATATCTTTGTTTACAACTAGTTTGATCTTAATTTGAATATGGCAAAAGATGAGTAACTTTTAGAACGTGATAAATAAAATTAATCGTTGCCATAACTATTTTATATGAAAACTAGCGACCCACCAAGCCTTCGCATGGGTGCAATGCTGATACTAAATAATATACCTACCTACTACAGAATGAAAATAAAATGATTATAAATGATTATAAATGATTATAAATGACCATATTGATCTATATTGAATGGACAATGTATTTAAGGTACTTAATTGGATAAGAATTAATGCTATATTGCTTAAAATAACTTCCTAAATAAGCAATTTTTTTCCGTAAAATGTAAAGGTTAAAAAATGGTTATTGTGGGTTATCCTTAAGAGATAGACATACAAGTATACCATCGCGGACTTTTTTGTTGAACTTTTTACCGTAGTACATTGTGACATTGTACATTTTGATTTATCTCGTGAGGTTCAGTCAGCGTTTGCAATGTAAGCGCAAAAAATGTGTTTATTTACGACATCACATTAGAAACCTGTAAATTCATCAGTGTTTCTCTACAATATTATGCATGTATCATACATATAAACCTTCCTCTTGAATCACTCTATCTGTTAAAAAAAGCGCTTCAAAATCCTTTGCGTAGTTTTGAAGATTTAAGCATACATAAGGACGGACAGACAGCGACAGCGACTTTGTTTTATACTATGTAATGAAGTGATTAAGCCGTAAAAAAAATTTTAAAGCATTTGGTCACTATATTGAAGCTATCAGTTTAACTTTTTCTTTAAATCATACTAGCAGAACAGACAGACGTTGGTTGGTCTGTACGTTTTGTTCTGCAGAAAAAATCATTTTTAGTTTTTCGGAATTTTATTTTCCAGGCAACTTTAGTCTTAAGGTATAAACCTTATTTGCACTACTGCAAACATTTCCAAAACGATTAAAATTGGTACAGTAGTAACCCAACGATGCGCTTACTTGTGTCACTTGTGTACTTATGTCGAATAGTATTTAATTTTCTAACGACTTTCATAAAAAGGAGGAGGTACTCAATTCGACTGTTTTGTTTTTTTTTATGTTTGTTACCTCATATTTTTTCAATGCAAACAATAATTTATCCAATTAAATATTTCTATATTTAAAAAAAATGTAAACAATTGGAAATAACTGTGTGAATGATAAAACTTTCATATACGTCTGGGCGGAGGACGTATTTAAATAAGTGTTATCTCTCCCATCGGTGGGCGGGCGGGCGGCGTTATCACACCGCGACACGCGGCCCTCGTGTATTTAGCATTATTTATCTTCAAACTACGCTTCGTAAGAGCTGGAATCTGTTCGTTTAAACAGCCTGTTGATTGTTTAAATTATAATTAAAAAATAAGGTATTGAAAATCATTAGGCAATCGCTCTTCAGAATATCAGCTAATAAAGGAAAAATTGCACAATAAAAACAAAGAATATCCAATACTTTGGTTCAGAACTTATCGCGTCCAATATATATAAATAACAAGTACAATTTGAATAATTCTTCTATTCAGTTATTGGAGTGTATCTCAAAAACTACTGGACCGAATTTGATTAAATTTAAATGGGATGAAATTTGAATGAGACCACATGGGAATCGCCAGCTTTCAAACAAAAAACTAATTTTGAGAATTGGTCCACCCAGTCGAAAGTTATGAAGTAACAAACATAAAAATATATACAGTCGAATTGAGTACCTCCTCCTTTTTTGAAGTCGGTCGAAAAAACAATCTGACCCCACACGCGATTCACATACATAAATAAGTAAATGTCATTAGCCTCACATTACAAACAATTTCGTATAAAAAAAACCTTATTCCACTATCAAAATACCTTTTTACCTTTTACAAAATGGATACTTGACATTTTATAACGAGATACGGTTCGGTCGCAATTTTAAATCATACTCAGATTTTGGTCCGCGCACGGACGTCCTTATCTGCAAAAGCACTCCGCGTTATCAGGCGAGACGCTATCTCGAGTCCCTTATGTGTTAAACTTACGTACTAACTACTAAAACCGAACAAAAGTTTCCTATCTGAATATTATGAACAGAAATTGCGGCAACAGTACGAGCTCCTTGGAACAACATCTTATCGCGGGTACGGTACGTTTGTGCAACATTAGTGCAACATTCACGCGGGGTTAGTGCAACATTAGCGGCACTCGCGACGTACGCGACATTAGGCGTGAAACTAACATAACACTTTAATTAGAAGTGCAACTAAAACGTGTTATTTGCAACGCTTGTCTCTATTGGAGTGTGGTGCAAAGTACGAACGAATAGCGTATGCAGACATCGAGAAATTTTGTACAAACTTTTAGACAATTTCATTCATATCCGTGAAATATCAAAAAACATTACGAATTTAAAGTAAGTAATATAAGTGACATAGTCGGGAAATGTCAAACGTGACTGTTAAATTACCTTAACATTCTTGATTAGTATCAAACCCATTCTACTTACTAAGTATAGACTATCTATTCAATATGCAATTGAATATTTTCATTGAATCTAAGATTTACTTGATTGGAACCGTCTGAAACCGTCCTAAATATATTTTATTACTTTAATATTTCTACCCACAGACTTCAGGGTCCGCGCCATTTTTTTACATTTACTTAACTTAACTAGTTAATCAACTATTTAAATATACATATTTGCATACAATGAGGGAACATACTAAATCTAACATTATTTATGAAGTAAAATAAAAAATAAACAGAAAATTAGAACCAAAATTAGGTATCCATTGGAATTTCGAGCAGACCGGTCTCCGCAAGCAGCACCCGTTCACGAGTTGACGCATGTGGCAGCCATCGCCTTCCTCAACCATATTTTAGGGAAGATGGCGACCCGCCACACGACGCTGCCACTTGCCAACACCTCTTCGTGAGCATGACTGGTCGGAATGCTAATGTTTACCCATTACATTAACTCCAGATATTACGGGTTTTTTTTCGTTTGACGTCATTAAGACGTAGAAGACTTACCCACATCCCATTTCAGCAGGGCCTCCATCACCACGCTATTTCTATCTCGGATGGCCATTTTCAGATTATATTCACGTATGGTCTCTGGTCTTATAACCATCGCCTTCCTAACGAATCTTCCAATGGCATCATTATCGTCCTAAAGATTTATACGTTTTTAATATTATTTTGATGGTTTGACTTACGGGGTACATTCGTGTGGTTTTGTGACCTTCCGGGTCACTTCTTCATAGAGCACTTGCGTTCTCGGCTGCGTACCTTGAAATGAACTATGAAACTAGTGGAGATTCTTGCCACGTAAGTTAAATCGTCAAATTAATGTACGTCATTTGGCACGCAAAAACAATGACATTTTGGATAGGCTAATTGTAACCGACAAATAGATCCTATAAGCGAATATAATTATATTCTGCCATTAAGCAGACCAGCTAATATTTATATACTGTTCTAGTAATTTATTTAAAAAAAGAAATTATTATTAAAGTCGACAATTAATGAACGGTTTGTTGATTAGGTATAACTTTTTTTTTTTAATTTGAAGCAAGTTGAACATCATTATCAAAAAATATTTCCTAACACACACCGCCTTAAACTTGTTTCATATTATGCTGTATATTAGCTGTTGCAAGGAAATATCTCATTATCTTCCAGAACATTATTATTTTCTATTATATTCATAGAATAAACATTTCGTTTGCAAATATTTTTATGACAGGAAGTTTGATGTGATAAATTCTGCCTTACGATTCTCTAATGATTCGTCGATGCGCTCGTCGACGAGCTCACCGATGTCAAATAATTTATGAGAGATCGCCCTTGTACATAAGGTTGTGTCTCCAACGCTTCTTGTTATCTCGTCATTTGTTTTACGAATGCTGTCAAAGATGCAACGATGTTTGCTCATAGAGAATCGCACGGTTCACAGTCTAATTTACCTCGCCTATGTCTTCACCCGCGTCCACCTTTCACTTGTACCACAAAACTTAGCCCAACTTTCGGTGGCGGTATTGGATCTTGCGAAGTTGTCCGTATCTCCTAACGTATCGCGGCCAATGTCTTTGAATGCACTGCAGGGGCTATATACTATATACAGCCCGCTTCCGTACTGAGAGCTGTCCTGTACATATAGCATGTATAGAACACGTGCATAGTCTGAGCACGTAGGTGCGATGTATGAACTATAGATAGGGCGCTTTTGGGTGTTGTTTAGCAGGTTGATATCGAGACAAGGAGACTAAACTGTCGTGTAGTCTTAAATCACAGGATACATTATTTCGTTTCATGTTTTACATAATTAACGATACTTGGATACTAAATACTAAGACACGGGATATTATACTCGTAGGTTTTTTTTTAAATATTATTGCTTTTGTTCACAGACTCAATGGGTCCGTGGCTTTGCTTACATTTATATTTATTATAAGATTTCATACTAAGCACTTGCATGAATTACCTACATATATGTAAGCATCGTCATTGGAATGCTTTTCAATTAGTTCGCTATCAATTAGTTTCGTCTCCGTGGCTTATTTTGCTAAATTGTTCCTCATGCATCATATTAATTCATACTCTTTAATGAAACACGACAAATATGCTTATTGCCTTGAATGTTATATAATGCATTATATATATACATATAACATAGCGCGCCTGAATTTTAGCGGTATATAATAGGAACATGGAATGCCTATATATATATAAACTCATTGGTGTGGGCACCAATTTGTATCTCAAGCGTTAAACCCAAGACTGGTCTAAATGTCATTCCGATAAAAGGCTCTACCTTTTCACCTGTAAGACTTCTAAATATTAGAAAGACTGGAATAGACGGTTTTTGAATCCTAATAATGTTTTTAGTATTTAAGTCAACTTGTACGGTGGCTTACTAGAGATGAATAGCGCTAAACAAAATTGAACATAGCTCTTTTTCTATTCGGTTTTTGAAGGCGATAATGATACGAGTGGCAAGACTTTTTAGATATATATTTAGGGCTCGGACCAAATCTGATGTTTGGTCCGAGCCCTAGCGTGACGTAGTGCTTTTGTTTTATTTATAGTTAGAAAGGATAAAATCTTGTTTGTATAGAATCTATAAATATCTATTACAGCTTTCAACATACATCAATATACCTGTGAGTGCCGAGCGGCAGACGTCAGGGCGGGAGGTTATCAGGCACCGCGCTGGGCGGGCGGCGTTATCTTGCGGCACCACGCGCCTAACATTCGTTTATTTTGCAACAAATATGTCACTGTGCACCGCGCGTGTTTATTGTCAAGTGAAATATGATTTTATTATTGTAACATTACGACATAATGTTTATAAATTTGTTTAACTTATTACTAAAAATATAGTTTATTTAGTACTTCCATAAATTGTAATAACCTCCTTAACCGAATTGACTTTTTTGTTTGTCTATTTTTAAATGACACTAATGATGACACTAACTGCACCCTGCGGTGACATCCACTTGGTAATTGATGATGATGATGATGATAATGATTATGATGATGATGATGATGATAATGAAAAGTATTGTAGGTGCTAATATTTAATCCTAGCTCCACCCTGCAGCTCTGCCCACAAGGAAAATTACTAACCCATAGGAATATTTTTCGTTTCGCCTACGTGGAACGATGTTATCTTAAGGTGGTCTCTTAAGAACTACGAATGGGGTATACGCTATATCTCCATACCAATATGCATCCAAATCCATTGAGCTGTTTCAGTGTGAATAACTAACAAACGTACACACTCACTCACACTCCCTCACATTTTCAATATTAGTATATGTACTAAGAACAGTTTTAGTGTAAATCAATTTCTTTCATCGATTCTTTATTCAAACAGTCTCCCACTCATGACCCACGAACACTATATTAATTTATGATATGGCTTCTATATTTTACATAATCATAAACCGTAACCAATAAAGTTGATATGATATTATCTTCGCCTGCAACATCGGCTTAAGATGTTCATAAATGATCATCCGGATAATTAATTTTACGGATACAAATGTGTTTAGTGACGGTTATCGACCGAGACGTCACTAATTTAGTCATTTTATGGTTATCATATAATATTTCTATCTATATAACGAATCTAATTAGGAATGGACTAAAGATGAGTCTACACTGTACGCAGCCTTTTTTTTATAATGGCTCTTCAAAGTGACTCCCTCTCGCCTGATGAAAAGCGAAGATGGAATCACGAGGCGATGACCATTAGTGCAGCCGCTATCTGAACTAATCGCCATCCCTATGATGACCCGAAAAATGCTTTTTCACGCCTCGCTTGAACTATCCAGAGTCATAGCTCCAAGGAAATATGTACGCCGCCAGAGCATTTCACAATTTACTTACATGACAGAGGTACGAACCGCCAAACTTTTTAATTCGTGGTAAGAAGTTTTGAAGAGTATATGGATGCAATGCTAGGCCGGAACGAGTAGTTCGGTATCAGAATGGTGAGGAAGGAATAAGATTAAAGAGATCTTCAGAACATTCGCCATGAAACAAACAGTAAAAACGCTTAGAGAAGCTATAGTTCTACGCATTTGTAAGGGGTTCTAGGTGTTAAGTGACTTCAGTGTCTCTGAGCGCTGACTATGAATAGGGACAGCGCGACGTTGCAGTCTGTCGAGAGCATCCATAAGGTATTTTGCGGATTCATCCCAGAGGTGGCAACAATATTCAATACAAGGGCGCACCTGAGTTTTATAAAGAAGGCAAAGCTGATCAGGAGTGGAGAAGCGCCTCGCTCTGTTCAGGACTCCGAGCTTGCTGGAAGCTAAAGCTAAGCCTAGTGGTGTGCTATGTACATACTAGTAAGTAACAGACATGCAAGTATGTGTTTCATGAGAGATGCAATGTCACCTTGATCTGCAAACGCACAGTAGTTTCACTTTTGTTACAGTACCCGTTAATTCTGGCTTTAAACCCCTACCACTTAGGATGTCCTGATTGCACCACCAGCAGACCACGTTTTGGGTTTTATTACTTTATATATAATTTTTGTATTGAAATTCTCGTGAGTTTGACATATATTAAACTATTACTGTTAACCGGCAGAACACTCACGTTAGGGATCGAATACGTCGACCCGGGTTTGGAGCATGTCAGATACTCATCTTCAGGGCGAGTGCGGCGTCTGGTGGCTCCTAGTGGGCACAAACCCGGGATGACGTAATCGATCTCTAACGTGAGTGTTTTACCGGTTAATAGTAATGGTTTATTTATATTTAATTATTAATCTTTATTTGTTCTACGTACGACTGTGAAGTTAAAATGAAACGAAACACAAATGGAGGTACTTAAAAAAACAGTACACTCTTGTGTAGCTGCTCATAATAACCCTGATTGGTTTTTGTCAAAACATGTCTGATTACAGAAGTTTCGAATCATGAGTGAATCTTACATTTTATTATAATAAATATTGACTAGCTGTACCGCCAACGGTTTTACTCGTTTAATTTGTAGAATACCAAGCTAAAGAACCTTTTTCAAGTCAGTGATAACTTTGCCACCGACTGTACTATTTTCCATAGAATTTTCACATCGGAAAATGTACTATTCATATTTTTTTTAAACTTAAGCTTGTACAAAAAACCATTTTAACGTATCTATCTCATTTCCCTCGGCCGTAAAAAAGGTTCAATTGAATTCACCATTACCTTAAATCTTTCCATAGTTGATGCCGACATTATACAAGGCTTTAACTGTCAAAATGTTAAGTTTGTAGCCCAATGGTTTAGGTTCTTAGTTGATAAATTAGTCTGTTCGTTTGGGCAAGTAATTGAAATTACTATAAATAGTAAATCTAGTGTGCACTAACCCTTAATCCTAATTCCCGATCTACAGATTATGACGGCTTTTTTGAAAACATTTGAGACTACTAGTTTGATATCAAATTTTCTTATGAAGATGTAATAATTGATGTTTCAATAGTTTATTCTCAATTCCTGTTTTCACAGACAAGTATTAAGTTACGTTCAGCTACCTGGTACCAAAATATACCCGATACTTTTTCTTTACGATGTAATTTATTATGTACATAAATAGTTTAAGCAACTTGTTTTAGTAACCGAAGTGCCTTTTTAACAAATATCGTAAGTTTATCGTGATGATCGTAGAAACTGTTTTATGTAAGTGTCTACAATGTTATTTAGGTTAGACTAGTTCGGGACATGTTTAATATGCTTTCAAACGAGTTCTTTCTTGGTTTGAACGACTTTTTTATCTTAGTAGCCACATGTGTCACACTCGTATTATAAATGCAAAGTATGTTTGTTTGTTACTCCGTTACGGCCAAACTACTGTACAGATTTGGGGTTGGCATTAGAATAGCCCAACACGAATTTGGTGATTTTAAGAGTTGGATCTTATAGATAATAATTTTCTCTACGCTTTGGTATCAATTTTAGAGCGAGGAAATGTCTAGTTTTCTAGAAAAACTAATTTCAATTTCAGATTTTTGATTCGACGATTCTCTATAAATGCGTGTAACGAAACGACTTGGTGCAATGAAAATGGTATTAAAATAAATATTTTAATTATTTGAACTATTATTTTATTGCTAATTTAATTTACAATACTTAATTACATAGTTTATAATACTTGACATCGATTTTATTAAATTAGCTTCTGTTGCAAATACTTTTTTTAAAGAATGGAACGTATGACCGCCATTTTATTTTCCATAGACGATCGACTACGCCGCCCGCGCCGCGCATTCCGTTCCTCTTCGAGTTACGTGAATGTGCTCTGTTCGCTCTCCGTGTTTTTCATTGTTTTGGCGTGGTATTTTGTGTTAATTTTTCGACGACTTTTGCCTGCTCTCTGGACTCCGATTTCTTCTTCAACTACGACTTTTGCCTGCTTTCTGGACTCCGATTTCTGTTGAACCACGACTCTTGCCTGCTTTCTGGACTCCGATTTCTGCTTGAACCACGACTTTTGCCTGCTTACTGGACTCCGATTTCTGCACGATTGATCTGCCTAGCGACATGGCTAATATTCCATCAGCAGATGAACCAACGGCTTCCACAAGCCGTGAAGATGCAGTACCAGTAGCTTCTACCAGTAGAGGTGAGTTAACTATTCATTTATTGTAATCTAAATTATTTCGCTTGATAAACCACAAAATATGTTAATCAAATGCTTGTTTTTCATTTTAGATGATTTTGAAGAAGAACCCGCATTTAAAAGGCGGAAATACGTGGGTGAAGTTTTACAAACGTGGAATATTGTAAAGCTGGCGCGTATGTTAAGTACACATGAACAAGGACTGGTTTTTGCCGAAGAGCAAGGCTTAATCTTGAAAACTAAGAAGTGTAGAATACACAAAAATCCCATGAAACTTGTTTTCAAGAACGACAAAACTATGGGCACATTTGTGTGCAGCAAGGGTTCCTGTCATAATAAAACTAGAGTATCTAGAGCCCAAGGAACATGGTTTGAGAACGTAAAACTAAAATTGGGACACATTTATTATTTAATGTACTGTTTTGCATACAACTACTCGCATGACATGGTAATACACGAAGATATATTTAGAGAAGAACATTGTTTGTCCCGGCCAACCATAAGCGATTGGTATAACTACTGCCGGGAAGTTGTGGTAATTTACCAACTGGAGAAACAAGAAGTCCGGGGCAAAATAGGAGGCCCTGGAAAAATTGTGCAAGTAGACGAAAGCAAATTTGGGAAGAGGAAATTTAATAAAGGTATTTATATAAGGCATTAATCAATTTCATTATTTTATACTTGTATTTTCAATTTAATAACTGTTTTTTAATTTTTTTCAGGGAGACACATTGAGGGACATTGGGTCCTTGGCCTCATAGAAGATGGTTCAGAGGACTTGCGGTTGGAGGTGTGCCCGGACAACATTAGGTCTGCAGAGGTGCTAATTCCCCTAATTCAAAAACATGTAGAGCCGGGCACAACCATCCATACTGACTGCTGGAGGGCTTATGATTGCCTAAGCCAACATGGATATATTCATAAAAAAGTCAACCACAGTGACCCTGACAGTCCATTTATAGCCGAGGATGGGACACATACTCAACGAATTGAGTCTCAATGGCGGGTGGTTAAAAGATTCTTCTACAAGAATAATTACAACCACCCGGGCAATTTTGCAGACTCAATTGTTGAGTATTTATGGAGGAGATCTGTGGAGGCCAGTAAGAAGGATAAGTTTTTCGAACTGATAAAAGCTGTGCAATATGTATACAAAATATAAGTTAAATACTTTCTAAATTTTGTTTTATTTTTGTCCTAGTTTTGCACCTATATGATTTATTTCTAATGTAATTCAAAATAGCTGTGACCATCAGGGCTAGCACTCTTATTCGAGTCAAGGGCACTCTAACTTGAGTTGGTTAGGTTCAAAATAAGAGACAGAGCCGACACAGAGCACCCCGACTCCACCTAGTCTTGTGGCTGACACCCCTAGATTGTATATAAAAAGTGCGGGAGCCAGAAGCTCAAGGGAGGTCCTGAGAGGAGCGAGCCAGACGAGGTTGAGCCGGCGACCTCCGTAGCGAAGCGAAGACCGAGTTTGGCGAAGTGACACTCAGGGGCGACCGCTAGAGCTTCTGGCGGGAGCCCACCCAGAGTCAAACATAGAACACACCAAAATAGTCAGTACTCCATGTCCAATCCATTCATATTTGTAAGTAAATATAGTTAAATTCAATATATAAACGTTATAAATTTGAGGTTAAGTTCAAAGAAAATTCAAAGTAGTTTTTCGCAAAAACTAGGCATTTCCTCGCCACGAGAGTAGTGTCGGAGGACATCCCCCTCCCCCCTCCCTCCCCCCTCCCCCTCCCCCCCTTAAATTCGTGTTGGCCTATTCTAATGCAATGCCATTTTTAGAACTGTGTAGCCAATGTATTCAACATCAATATGTCTAAATTCCTATAAATTAGACTTTAAATAAATCCCAGAATTTAAAAGATATAAGATGATTATTAAACCTCTGTCAATTTATGCATGCAACCAATTTTTCATCATTTGTTTCTCCAGTAACATGTTTTACATATAACAATATCCTTGTAGAAAATTACAGTACTGCATGTTACTACAAAATATTGACAATACTTGATCGAATTCTAATGTTATTGAAACTCCACCATCTTATATCTAAGAGTAACGTGCCCAGAACTTTGCTATGCGTCTTGGTTTTGAACTCTTGTAGGTTATAATTCTAAATGGCACTGAAGTTTTATGATCAAGCGTGACGCATAATATCAGGCGAGCGATTTGCTCGTCTCGTCACCAATTGACATAACAAAAGTTAATAATATACTTGATATCATTTTGAGTCGGTTATTAGAATGGTTTTAGTATCTGCTCATGATAATCATAATTTTTTGGGTCAAATTCTTATAGACATCATTAAAGTAAAGTCCATACCAACTCCAAGTTTCAAGATAGCTAATATGAGTCCCATATTTACCTTCCCCAGTTAAGTCAAAGGGCGTTATCGCGGCGGTGCATCCATCAAGCAGGGCGGGCGGGAGGCGCGGCGCGGTGAGCTCGGGTGGACTTCGTTATCTGCAGAGCACACCCGCCCGCCTTGTCGCCTTTTATTTCGCAGCTATCCTATACACTTTAAAGTCAGCCTTTTAGTGGCTGTGTCAATATTACTTGTTGGTTGGGTTAACATTGCGAAAGCGTGGTTTGGTCGTTGTAATTAGTGAATGGTCTTTAAGTGCTTTTGGTGTCCTCATTTCTGGTAATTTCTGTCGAACTGCGTTTGAAAGAATAGTTTTTTTTAATTATGCATATCTAGTACTATGTCCGTTAATTTCACTAATCATTTTGAAAATGGTATTTTTCATAACATGTAGGTACCTACTTATACAGGGTTATTGGTAAGTCGACTTATTCCCATTCAGGGCGTGTAGTTTACATCGTTTCTGACTGATTTGACTATGCAACACCCTATCCTAAATCTAACCGTTTTCGAGATATTTGTTTTTAATTGAAATGTTTAAGCCTTTTTATTACTAATATTATTTGATTTTACATGTAAAATTAGATGCTCTAGGACCTTAATAACCAGTATTGTACGTAAAATTTATAAATCAGTAGTTTTAGATAATTAAAACGAAAACCTTTTAAATAATAAAACAATTAAATAACCCTGTATAGGCATATATTGAAAAAAGTGTAATCAATTTAATTGGGAAGTAGTGAAGACTATATTCAGTAATTTAATTTTATAAAAGCTCATTAATATATAAAGATAACCTAACCACGTTTTCACTGCTGGCTGCTCCGGCACTAGGTCTCGTCAACTGCATTGAGCCCATGTGGTGGATTATGAACGGTCCATAACCGTTTCTCTCATAGAACGGAGGTTGTTTTTCCCGGGTAAAAGCCTAAACAAGCCTATGCACTATTTCAGGTGCTATCTATGCTAAAAATCCAGCCAGACCGGTTAAGTACTTTTTGCGTGACCATGTAACAGGTATATTTTCGCAGAGTAATTTTATTTCTTCTGTGTTATTTTAACTCAACATAACATCAATTACTGTATCTGCACAGTGAGTAAAGTTTAAAGTCATAACCTGTTACTTATCAACTAGATGCAAAAATCCTCATCCGCCAACATGCAATGCAAAAATATACTACGAATTGATACTAAATAACTAATAAATGTAAAATCTCCAATCTTGTATCTGCGGGCCGCACGCGCAATAACTTCAGATATGGAGGTGCACTTTGACATTATTTCTCACGTGAATTTCACTCGCTTGGGACTTTATAGCATTTAGAAGTCGCTTAAATCTATTGGGACAGTTTTCATACTAAAGAAGTTATTTGTTAGAAGTAGGTGTGAGTTATATGAGTGAGTTTAGTTTAAAATAAACGTATGCGTATATTATAAAGATCTGACAACCTGGAAAGATTAATTGTAACAGGTAAAATAGAGGGCGAAAGGCAGAAGCCCAAAACGGTGGTCTGACCAGGTTTTGCAGCAGCTTGATATGCCGATTAAAGTAGCTCTCCATGAAGCCACAGTCCGGAAAAGGTGGAGGAAAGCAGTCAGGAGACTTCAGATGAGTCACGATCCTCAACACTGAGGAAACGATTGAGGAGGAGGATGGGAGGAGGATATTATAAAGTTTCATTATTTTATATCTATACCATATTTTTTATTCTTCTTTTTTAAGTATAGCGACACTAATGGTGCATCAAATGAGATGGGTAAAGACAACACGCGATAGAGACAACTTGAGATCTAATATTCTATTTCTATATCAGCTCCTGATAAAGAGCTCGTACTCTATAATATCCACCGCGTAAGGAGCAAAGATCTTGCAATGGATGCGCAGAATGACTCACCCGTACTATAAATGATTCAACAATTTACTACTGCTCGATCAAGGTTGGAGCTCTATTAACGTGCTAGTTAGACTAGGTTTATACTTTTATATCGCGACATTAAGAACATTGTTTATCGCAAAGGCTCATATAATTGTCGTAGAATAAAAAAAACACATCTCGTAGGTTTTTAGTTTGACGTTCTTGCAACAAAACATTATGACTCTTACCACCACAATACGAGTATCATCTTAATCACATATAAGGCCCTATTTTTATCGAATTGGCTTGTCTCCATTACCATTAAAATCTGCGTCTTATCTTCGCCAATAAAACGTACGGCTCATAAATAAAGAACAATAACTATGGGTAATTAGGCAATAAATAACTCTAGCAGATATGAGGGGTATTAGTGGAAACGAGTACGGTTTGATTTGTTTGCGACCGACCTATTCGATGCGTGGTTTCATTGACGTACCTTGATAAGCCAGATTAAAAAAAACTCTTGCTAAGGGGTTTAAACCTCTGTATGAGACGCTATGGCATAGTAGTGATAGTAATTTAGCGTTTTGTAAAATTTCAACGTTTTAAAAATATCTTTAGATGGATCATTTCGAAAACCGGTTTTCTAAGACTTTATGTCATATGCCACTTTTTCTTTGTCTATAGATCCTCTATTAATATACATAAGTTTAACCTCTGTATATTTTTTTTCCGAAATTTCCCGCGATTATATATAGTTACCACTACGCCAAAAAATTTGAACCTCTTTCCATACTTATAAATACCAGAAGTATTGAAAAAAAGAATGACAAGCCAATAATTGAAGAAAAACGTTGTTCATGTAATTTAAAGGAATGTATCTGCAACACGTTTTTCTAGGTACATGTCAACTAACTATATGAATAAAAACGTTATAACCTTTTAAGGTACTTCCTGATTGTAGCGTCAGTCATCAAAAAAAATCGCTTAATCTTTATAGTATTCTATAGGACAGTTTAACAGTACCATCCAACCGAAAGAAGCATTATTTAGAAATACTTGAAACTTTCGTATTAACATCGCAGCCCTTGTAATTTTTATAGTATTACTTTTTAAAGCACTAACGCCTGCTTAAGCGATCTCAAACTTTGAAATTTACAAAACTACAAGGGCTGCGATGTTAATACGAAAGTTTCAAGTATTTCTAAATAATGCTTCTTTCTGTTGGATGGTACTGTTAAACTGTCCAATAAATGGCGCTCCTACCCTGCAAGACGGTTAGTCAAATAGAGAGTTAAAATTCGATACTCGGACCAGATTCTCGGTGGCCTAGTTGGTCGATGGCGTCTGACACGGAGAGTCAGAAGACGCGGGTTCGAATCCCGTCCGAGGATGGAATTTTTCTCTCTATAAATTTCAACGCTTAATCTTTGTTTAGGTATTTCCTTAATGTGGTGTCAGTCACTAAATAATATTGCAACTCATCTCTTAAAGAGTGTGTAATATGTAAAATGCTTATGCTATGCAAGCTTAGTCTGTTTCTATATCATCATCTGTTTCTATACAAAAATATTAAAAAAAAAAAAAAAATTATGTTTATGTACTCGTAGCAATGTTGCTTGTAAGATTAAATACTATTCTGAATTTTAATAAGAACCATCTTATAGTATTTCAGTTATTTTCTGGAAACATAAAAATGGTCAGCAGGTGTTTAGGTCGAAAACATTTTTCTCTTTTATAGCCGAATATAATATTTACATGAAGCTTAGATATTTGAAATAAGTTCTATTATTGGCGTTAAAGTGATCCAATGCTCAAAATGCTATATTGATATTGAACGTGATTAATAAAATGTCGTATCGTCCCCAACCTAACAACGCAAACATACACGTTCAAAACTAAAGATAAGTCGGTATTCATTTTAAAACACGCGAGATAAGGCGCCGAATGCGAATCGATTAGGAGACGGTATCTCCGTCTGTTTGTCTACAAATAAACCAACTGTCTGGCTATAATCGCAGCTTTTAAAAGCTCATATCTTCCAATTTGAGTGTTCTCATATCTCTAGATACGTGAGAGCTGGGCCTCAAATTGTAGAAATTTGAGACGTCGCCGACAAACGTCACTTCTCACTGCATAATAATTTCGAATCGTCTATTATGTCGTATAGATATGGAAGGTTGGTGTGGTAATGGATGCCCCGTCTACACATTGAGGTGTTTAAACTAAATGATTGAGGTTTTGCTTCTGTGGGAGTAGTGTTGTCGTTCATCAATATATACATTATTTTAATCTTTACTATGGTTGAACATTTGTCATTTCTCGAGTCAAATTACATATTTATAATTACATCAAGTGGAATTTTTAGTCAAGTAGCCAGAGTCAAATCACTGTCGTTTAAGTGACTGTCCTGTTCATCCCACGTTCTAGTAAAGTGGTAAATGCATTATTTTTCTAAATTGACTGTCTAGAATAAACATTAAGGATCCATGATTATTACACTTTTCCTCTAGTCACATTTAGGTCTTCCATAAACTTTAACTTTGATAGAGGCTTCACGGCTTTTAAAAAGGTTTTACTCATTTATTTTAGTGCAAATGAGTTAAACTAATTTTCCAATAAAAAATTATCATATCAGGTGAATCAAACACATAATATATGTGAACCATTATAAGATTTCCCATCGAAAACCTTTCGAAGGATAAAAGCCTAAATTTCCAGATGGTAAGGAATTTAAACAAGAACGAAACTTCGAAATTCGCCAACGACATGGCACAAGACATTCTCCGCCGCCATCATCACAATCTCTTCACGTCACCATAGACAATCTAAGCTCTAGAGTGGACAGACGTCAACTATCTACCGTCTACAGACGTCAGACCACCCACGTGACAGAATGGGCAAATGCGCGAGCCAGATAACTATAAGCACAGATAGCGCAGCGCAGCTGGTCTCTACTCTATGGTCTGATGCAGATACGCCCAGGTCGCTTCGGGTAGCCTCGGCTTGCTTCGTGATCGGTGATATGCCCACGCGCAGGTAGAGTGTGGAACGTCGTGTTTTTGATTATAGAATATGAATGGCAGTTAGATGTGGTATTTGAAGAATATTATAGCCGGAATAAACATTGGTGCTGTCACATAAGTGGTACTTATTCTGACATGAAATAGAGCAACGTCTCATTTGTGGAACGCGCGAGTAATTCAGGCGTTACGATAATTAAACAGTGATGAGGTAGGTACACACAAACCCGTACTCCGCTGTCATGCTGTCCTATTTTGGGTATTGATCCTTCCCCTAACAGAGACGTTAATTTACGTCAGTTTCGTTCATAATCTTTTGTTTTAATTATCACGGTAGAGGAAGTATTAATATACCTTCATATATTTGACTGTATACGCCTTTATAATTACTAAATATGTCGAGAGGTTTATAATGCTCCAGCTATGTTTTGATCATATTGGAGACTGAGCCTCTCGCAATTCTTAAAGGTCGATCACAGTCATCGGGGAGGAAATGAAACAATCCGAATCGTCCCAAATCCTGGTCCATTAAAACTAGTTACACCCTGTGACTCCACCTAACCAATGATTGTCACACAGAAACCTTTCAGGACAAGCTATAATGCCCTTTTCAACTCAAATCCGATAAGACATTTCAAAAGAATTAGCAAACACACACACTCACTAATATTAGTGTTTAGTCTAATCATAACAAAGATTGTCCATATACTTATAAACATACAATTGACAATGAATGTGTTACGTTTAAAAACAAGTTTTTATAGGTTCTATTGATTATACATTATACAATCGACCTATCGTGTCATTAGGGAGTATTCCTAATAGCAAAACCCAGTGGACTTGCACTGTAGTTTTTACTACCACAGGGTGTCAGCATAGCGCACACCCGAATGCAGCGAGAGGGGGTAGATTGCCCTCCCCATTGCGATTCCGATCGCCTATTGACCGATACGGCAGATTTATGTCCCGTATCTGTCCCGTCTTAATTTACAGCGAACGCCTGTACTACGGCACTACGGCAAAAGATACGGTAACTGCGCTAATTCTCTTTTAGCGAGATCGGGAACAAAACGCTAATAAATGGAGAAAAATTTAACCGTGCTCCTGCCTATGTTTTATGCACTTTAATGTGTATAATAATTGGAATGTAGTATCTACATAGTGTTTTTTTTTTCTATCATAAACGCGGTATCATCTGCGTGGTGGTTGACGATGTTGATGATGATTTTTTTTCCCTAAAACAATCCTTGTAATATTAAGAGTGAATAAATCAAAAAATAATTAATTGGGCAACCCCTTTTTTGAGTTTTAGTGAGAGCAATGAACAGCAACAGATTTTTATTTATAAGAAAGAAGACGAAGAAGATAGGCTATCTTGCATTTGAGTATAAACTAAGTACTTATGTCACTTTGTTAGTAAGTATGTGATGATTTGATCGAAGGAACACGCTAGAAGTAAAATGACGTTTGGTTTACTCTTTATATAAAAATAATTATAAAGCGTACTGCACGTCTCTGTTAAGGTGCAGCCTGTGGGTGGACTGTACTGAACTACAGTGCCCTCCGCGTCCAGTACAACTACGAGCTCCGGGCGGTGTTGGGGCTGCCTCGTTTCTGTATGTTAGCGGAGGCGCGAACTAACTGCTTTCACGCTACGATGCGTAAGCGTGGTGCGTCCCTGGTGCGCAGGGTGCGGAGCCCCAATGCCGTATTGGTCATGATTGCCAGCAGACTGGACTGTCCGTATATCCGGCATGGTTGCGGGAGGCAAGTCGTGATTCCAATGCCGGTTAGAAAATTATATTTATTTTATATCAAACCGACTTTACGACATAGGTTTCGGGCATGTCCGATGTCCATCCTGAGGGAGTTTACGTTACGCTGCTAGATCGCGGCGATAACGTCGGCTAATTACGTGAGTTAAGTCGGTTTTGATATTAATTAAATATGTGTCAAACTCACGAGAATTCTCAAACTGAAATAGATAATTATAAATTATGTTGTTATTATGTTTTATGTACCTATGTATGACTTGACTTATTTATTATTTGTATGTTCATTTCGTGTTGTTACATTATTTCTGAATTTATTTGATTATGATATTTGTATGTGCTTGATTCTATTTTAATGAGTTACCCGAAATTAACAATTTTTAATTATAATTTTGAATATTCTTCCCTTATATTTCACTAATTCTCAACACAAATTCTTATTTATATATTAATATTGCTTTATACAACATTAACTTACACATTAATCTTGTAAATAGCCTAACAGCATACTAAATATGTCTATAGAACCTGCTATCTATTGTTTAATGTTTACTTATTATGCGCATACAAACAGTTTATCTTAACACGTGTACCACAACCTCTTAAAGATTCCTGAGATACCTTACTCGTGTATTCTATCTCTTTCGTCCTGATTTAGAACGACAGAGACAGACGAACGTGCCTGGATGGGAAAGGTCTGTGATATCATATTGGTGCTTTTAGCGAAATGATAGTCTTTTAAATTAGATCGGGCCCGCTAAGTGCACGTTGTGAGTGTGAGGGAGACAGGTTTTTTCAACCGACTTCAAAAAAGGAGGCGGTCCTAAGGTCGTCTGTATGTTTTTTTTAATGTATGTTCACCGATCTCTCCCTTATTTGTAGAGTTTAACAAACTGATATCATATTGGTGCTTTTAGCGAAATGATAGTCTTTTAAATTAGATCGGGACCGCTAAGTGCACGTTGTGAGTGTGAGGGAGACAGGTTTTTTTAACCGACTTCAAAAAAGGAGGAGGTCCTAAGGTCGTCTGTATGTTTTTTTTAATGTATGTTCACCGATCTCTCCCTTATTTGTAGAGTTTAACAAACTGATATCATATTGGTGCTTTTAGCGAAATGATAGTCTTTTAAATTAGATCGGGACCGCTAAGTGCACGTTGTGAGTGTGAGGGAGGCAGGTTTTTTCAACCGACTTCAAAAAAGGAGGCGGTCGTAAGGTCGTCTGTATGTTTTTTTTAATGTATGTTCACCGATCTCTCCCTTATTTGTAGAGTTTAACAAACTGATATCATATTGGTGCTTTTAGCGAAATGATAGTCTTTTAAATTAGATCGGGCCCGCTAAGTGCACGTTGTGAGTGTGAGGGGACAGGTTTTTTTAACCGACTTCAAAAAAGGAGGAGGTCCTAAGGTCGTCTGTATGTTTTTTTTAATGTATGTTCACCGATCTCACCCTTATTTGTAGAGTTTAACAAACTGGTATCATATTAGTGCTTTTAGCGAAATGATAGTCTTTTAAATTAGATCGGGACCGCTAAGTGCACGTTGTGAGTGTGAGGGAGGCAGGTTTTTTCAACCGACTTCAAAAAAGGAGGCGGTCCTAAGGTCGTCTGTATGTTTTTTTTAATGTATGTTCACCGATCTCTCCCTTATTTGTAGAGTTTAACAAACTGATATCATATTGGTGCTTTTAGCGAAATGATAGTCTTTTAAATTAGATCGGGCCCGCTAAGTGCACGTTGTGAGTGTGAGGGAGACAGGTTTTTAAACCGACTTCAAAAAAGGAGGAGGTCCTAAGGTCGTCTGTATGTTTTTTTTTAATGTATGTTCACCGATCTCTCCCTTATTTGTAGAGTTTAACAAACTGATATCATATTGGTGCTTTTAGCGAAATGATAGTCTTTTAAATTAGATCGGGACCGCTAAGTGCACGTTGTGAGTGTGAGGGAGGCAGGTTTTTTAACCGACTTTAATAAAGGAGGAGCTCCTAAGGTCGACTGTATGTTTTTCTTAATGTATGGTTACCGATCTCTCCCTTATTTGTAGAGTTTAACAAACTCAACATTACTTTTATTTGGAAAAGTATATTTCCGAGGTGGTTCCACTGAAATTTCATAAAATTCTATCAAAAGGTTTTTGAGTTACACTCCCATAACTGAAAAGTGTTTCGCCTTCTCTTGATGATATCCTCATTGAGGTTGAATGACAATCGTTCCCGGAAGTAGCAAAAGTCAATATAAAGGATATTTTTTTTACAAAAAGTGAAACTGACTTCAACACTAAAAAGTGAAATAACTTTTCTAATGAACCATGCCACTTCAACAATTTAACGCTTTTAGCGTTGAAGTCAGTTTCATCTTTTTTTGACGGATAAATGCCTTAAAAATCGATGAACGCCAGCTGCACGCAAGAAAAAGTGTGGCTAATTGTCATGTTCCGCTGGGACGAGCGTGCAAACTAGAAACAAGCGATAGAGAGGCACGATCGGCCTAAGCGTTCGGCTTGTCTGATGACGTTATCACGTAAAATTATCGTCCGTAAACCGACTTCACAAACAACCATTTTTAAACTAAGTATGTTTTTATAGTTACCCTGACGAGACACACACGTCGTGCCTTGATTGGTAACCATCACACCTGCCTATACCAATCACAGCGCTACCCAGAGCTTAAGTAGTGCGTGGTATTGCACTTCTCTCGCTGCCCTCGGGATTGGCTTTGAGTCTCATTCGTGAAGTGTGAACACTGTTATGATTGCGCAATGTTGCTATATCGAGGAAGAATATCAGGCGTTGCAGTGGTACTTACCAAGACGGCCTCTTGTACAAGAGCTCTACCTCCTAGCCAGAGTATTACTACTATGAGGCATACTATGAGGCAGTTGTTTGCGTGCAATAAAGCATTATTGTATTGTTTTTACGATAGAGCTCAATAAAGTTCCCTTTGGAAAGTTGTGGAGGAGGCCTATGTCTAGCAGTGGACGTCCTACGGCTGAGATGATGATGAATTGAAAAAACACTCCATCGCCTGACGACTACCCTGTTATATCATCAACCGGATCTGAAGGAGACGGTCTAAAGTGCGCTCCTGAATACCGAGGCAAGTCTTCTAGTTGTATAGTTTAGAATGCCTAATCGCTAGTTTATATTTAACTATCCTTTATGGTTCTAATAATGACACAACAATTATGCTAATGATATTAACAAAATGCTGATGAGTGAAAACTAGTGGGTGCGTCCGGGCCCGCCTTTTTGTATCGTGACCCGTATGATGAAATTTGGGCATTGGTGTATAAAACTTGTAATTAACATAACGGCCTATGATAAAAAGTATATCTTAGAGATTCATCCGTCGAGTGCGTATCAAACCATCCATCTGATTTATGTTTCATTAATTTATGGATAGATTAAATATTCTTGACTTACATGTTTTTAACTAACTTCAAAAAAAGGAGGAGGTTTCTCAATTCGACCGTCTATATGTTTTTTTATGTGTTCGCGGATAACTTTGTCGTTTATGAACCGACTTTGATGTCTTTTTGTTTGATAGAGATTGAATATACTTCCGTAATGGTACTATATAAAAATCATCAAATTCGGTCTAGTAGTTTTTGAGTTATACTTCAATAACTAAAAAGTGTTTTGCCTATCTTGATGATATCATCATTGACGGTGTATCCCGTAAGTACAGGTCGCTAAAAAGGGTGAAAACTATTTTTTATTACATAATAGAACTGACTTCAACACTAATAAGAGTGAAAAAACTTGTCAAAGTCGGTACCATGCACGCAATGTTGTGATAATACTTTCGAACTAACATGGACGTCAACTTCAACTTCGACCGACTTCAACAAGTTATTTCACACTTTTTAGTGTAGAAGTCGGTTCTATATATATATTTTTTTTATATTTTAAACACACTTGATCGTAAAGTGAGCCTTATTGCGTTGCTTTTAAGGCCATAAGCCGAGCTTATAACACACGTACATAATACAATTTTATAAGAAGTAAAATTATACCTTACTGCAAGTTATAGGCGAGTAAACAGAGCATTTTCAATTTAACCGGGTAGATTTTCCTCACAAATGTGTTGAAAAAAGTCATATGAAACTCGTGAACTCTGCTCATTTGTATCATACTATTATATTAGTATAGTAAGGGTTCACATACGAACTCTTTTTGTTTATTTTGGTTATATGATTTTTAAAGCACTTACGCCTGCTTAGCGAGACCTATCTGCAATTTAAGGCGCTGTCAGCTCAGCGCTTGGGTACGTTCAATTTCCTTTACTTGCAATCAAGCAAATGCATGCAGTCAAAACGTACAAAATTCATAAAAAAAAAGATGTGCACTCTTAAATAAAAAAATAATCCGTCAATGTATGTGTATTAAAAATTATATAGATATTTGTTTCATGACAAATACAATAGTGAATAAAGAGAAAAACTGTTTTAAAGGTGAAATTAAGTGGTATCATTAAACATTTTGTATATACTTTGGTATGTTAAAATATGATATTAATTTCATCAATGTGTACATAGAAGTCATAGAAATGCCATATTATTTTTTTGTAGTTTTAATTAAATCGCTGCTTATGAGATAAACTGCTTTCAAAACCCTCATTTTTATTGACATTATGATATGACAGCACCTTAAGACCGAATAACTACTCCTCCATACACATGCGTACGCTGCGCCAGTCTTTCTTTCTACCTAACTTGCTATGATTATATTTGATACCTATTTTTCGATAGTACGTTCTAGGAATGTTGAGCCTTGGGGTGCAAGCTCTCAATCTCTATGAACTATGTTCTATCCCTTTCCAATAGGCATCACATCACTCAACCAATCACTAACGCATAGAAATCATATTGATATTATTTTAGACAGGACATCTCCATTGATACATGGACAAGTACAATTTGAAAAATTTAATACCGACTTCCATTATATTCAGTTATTGGAGTGTAACTCAAAAACTACTGAACCGAATTTGATGATTATGAACTTAAATGGGACCACGCGGGAAGCACCAGCTTTCAAATAAAAAGAATTTTGAGAATCGGTGCAACCAGTCCAAAGTTAGTAGTTAAAGAGATAACAAACATAAAAAACTATACAGTCGAATTGAGTACCTCCTCCTTTTTTGGAAGTCGGTAGAAAATAGGGGGATCACGACTTAGTAAAGACAAAGTTATCATACCTTTTAGTGGGGAAACTGTGACTTTTTGTACACTGTAATAAGGTCAAAATATTAAAAAAAAAAATACCGTACCTAAGCGTGCAAATGCCATAGTTACGCGTTGTTACAAAGATTTCATTTTCCGAAATTAATACTGAAGGTGATCACGTTAAATTGTTTTATAATGGTTCATCAAAGTGACTCCCTCTCGCCTGATGGAAAGCGGAGATGGAATCAAGAAGCAATGACCATTAGTGCAGCCGTAAGCTGCGCTAATCGCCACCCCTATGATGACCTGAGAGATGCTTTTTCAAGCCCATGTTCACAAAACAGCTTTTCCGGTTTATCGAATGCGGGATTTTATATTAATAAAGACAGCGATATATTGTTTTACTTATTGTAATATTATTATGACTATAATATAGTTCCTTACTGGTCCATTTTCTTCCACATATAATTATTATGCCGTGAAAGCCGACTAACGGATAGTATGACAATAGGCTCGCCTCGAATTACGTGACATAGTTCTTACTTTCTGTATTGGCCCTTGCCCGGCTCTTCTTCGGAGATATAAAGCCATTAGGACGCGGTCCAACCCCAATTTTAAAATAATTTACGATGCTTTACGTAAGGTTGAAACTCGCTTATTATATAGGACGATATAATGCGAAAATGCGTTAATTTTGTACGTTTTCTTTATTGTTTTCGATATATACTAACACAATTGAAAAAACTGCTGGTTATTACTTTAGTACCGTTGGCTAACTACCTAAAAAAAATATAGAGTTATCGCTGAAAATTCTGAGAGTTTGGACGTGAAAGTTTATTTTTGCGGACCTATTTAGGATTTTTTTCTGCTGAAAGAGAGTTATATTTATGAATTCTATTCGGTTATTACTCTTTTCCTAATCCTTTTCTAACCTAAGTATTTTTTTCATAATATTCTATCGATCTGTTTCGTTACACTAGCGGCCTTATTAATAAACTTGTAGTAAGCCCGGAGTAGTTAAAACATCTATCTGTCAATTTTTCGCTTGCAGTAAATGTCACGCGTGAAAGCAAGAGAAAGCATGTTACGCCTAATCTATGTTTACGCAACGTTTATTAATAAAGGCCATAGGCCATAGGCCTCTATTAATTATGTGTTTAAAAATTCTGCTTTTTCTTTAATCAGGGTACGAGCGCGCCTTAAAGATAACTTTTAGTTTGGTTTATAACTGCGTATGCATATCTAATAGAATCAATGATTATTACTCTGTGACGAATACGTCACATTTCATATATATTTATTTTTTTCACAGTTACTAAATGAAGGATTTATTAGGATACCGTTCCTCATATCCTTGGATAGTATATCACTGCAGAGTTTGCATACACACATATAAATACACATGGGAAACAAGGCGATAGGCAAATCTATTACCGCGTCCAAGACCTCGGCTAGCAGTGCTGACAATGCTTTGATCCGTATCTGTGGCACCCACGCTGGCGGTATTGTCGGTAACTCTCCGGATCTCTGCTTTACGGGGAACTTGGATTCTGCAGTACTGCCACTGTTTTATTGCTCTATGAGATATAGCGTACATGGGTATATCCCCCGATATATTCTTCATGGAAACGCACCACTGTTTTGTATCATATTTGATTTTCTGTGTGTGTTTTGCCACAATAAGTATACGAGTATAAGTAGGTATATATAATATATGAATCTAAATAGATAGATAAACTCTTTATTGTAACACAACATGTATAATACAAACATATATATATATATATATATACGATAATTCAGTCAACAAAAACAATATGCGAGAATGAAAAAATTAAAAGTAAGGGACACAATCAAAGCATACAGGGTTATTGGTAATTAGACCGGATCCTTTTAAGGGGTGGTAGGGAATGCCATTTGCAACAATATGACTGTACATTGTGATATCCGGAAATGAATCATTTCTGTGATATTTTTTTTTTTATTTTTTTTTGGAAAATCCAGTTTTACTACTTTAAAATTCAATAAAAAAAAGGTAATCAACCGATTTCAATTCTGTTCGCAGTTTTAGAGAAACCTTATTACAGCACTTAATAATAAACAATAATATCGTACTAAGGTAGATCCATCCAAAAACTAGAGGCTTTTTCATAATTTTTATTTGATAATTTTTGTAAGATGCTTTACAAAAACCTTTATTTTCTCTACAAAAACGATAGTAAATTAAGTCTGCATTTTATTTAAAAAACATCTACAAGTCTTTAGCTATCCAACGAGGTCAAAAAATTAGCACTTTATTGCACAATTGCAGAAATAATGCGATTACAAAAGGCCGAGAAAGGAATGAGAATAGTCCATGAGAAGTAGCTATGGAAGAAATACTTTCTTAAGGTAACTTAATTTCTTTTAAAGAAATAAAAGAGTAGATGTAATTAGTCTGTATTTATTATTTTTACAGTTCGTTCTCAAAATGTGACCCAGAATTTTGAATGCAGAGACGCATACGTCTCTTCCTGACACGGAAATGAAATAGGCACAATATTATCAGTGGTGTATAAAATAAGTATTATAATTTAGAAGACTTAGGAATGTAGATACAATATAGAAGTAGGTATACATTAACATAGCATAATGGTAACATAGTCATGTATTAAATTTATTTTTTTTTATTATGTACAATAGGTTAGCGCTTGACCACAACTCGCCTGATGTTAAGCGTAGTTGTGATCTACGATGGAGCGCGCTTACCTAGAAGATACCGATTCACTCTCGACTTAAAGACTCGTAGATTATATTTATCAGGAAACAGAGACATCGGCAGTAAGTTCCACAGTTTGGCAGTTCGCACAATGTAAGAGCCAGAAAACCGCTTAGTGCGAGTCCCTGGAACTTCAACCATGTAGCGGTGACGCCTTGAGGTGTCTCTGCTCGTCCGGTGATAAAATGGGGATGGGGGAATAAGATCGTGTAATTCCGATGCACACTCTCCGAAGTGCAACCGATAAAAAACCGAAAGGCAAGCAACTTTGCGACGATGTTCTAAACTTTGCAGCTTAGATTTGCAAAGGGATTCACTGCCTATGAGCTTCCTGGCTCTCTTCTCAATCGATTCCAGCGCCTGAAGCTGACATTTAGCCGATCCATCCCAAAGGTGCGAACAGTACTCCATGTACGACCGAACTTGTGCTTGATACAAGGTAAGCAACTGTTCCGGCTTAAAGTACTGTCGCACCTTTGCGAGAACACCCAGCTTTTTGGCAGCCAATTGAGCCTTCGACTCAATATAGGAACCGAAGTTGAGAGTTGGGTTCAGAGTAATGCCAAGAAGCTCCAGGTGGTCAGTGATCGGCAAAGTTGTACCACGGTTATTATTACATGTACTAATGCTAAAGGAATCAGCAGTTCAATTACGTAACTATACTATCATATCTCAGTTGCAATCAAATATAAATCGAAATCTTAAAAAATGGCGTTGACAACTCCATTAAGCAGAATTGTAAGTAAGTTGCTGACTCGAGCTTACTAAAGGCGACACTTTTTTAGCTGCAATCAAGATTTGATTGCAGCTGAGATACTTAATTGCCTTATAGAACATATCGCTCTGTTACTATCACAGGGCGATATGTTCCTGCCGTGCAATTCTCTAATGATTCTTCGACGAGCTCACCTATGTCAAATACTATATGAGATATCGCCCTTGTACATAAGGTTGTTTTTCCAACGTTTCTTGTCATCTCGTCATTTGTTTCACGGATTATGGTGATGATTCGGCCTATACGGCGGTTCACGCCTGCCTAGAACCTACTCACTTAAATAAATACAGATAGTCGTGCCTTGACAATGCTCAGATGGTATAGGAAATAGAGGTTCTAGCATTATGAATGTTGAAGCCAAACGCTTCTTGCGTCAACTATTATTTTCTTACGAGCTGCCGTGCGATTCTCTAATGATTCGTCGTTGCGCTCGTCGAGGAGCTCACCAATATCAAATACTTTATGAGACATCGCCATTGTACACAAGGTTGTTTTTCCAATGTTTCTTGTCATCTCGTCATTTGTTTCACGGATGTAGTCAAAGATGCAACGATGTTTGCTCTAGAATCGCACGGCTGGTGGGTTTTTAAATGAGATACGGGAACGAAAAAAGGATGTTGTACATTCATATTTACTATTCTTCTATATTTATTTTAAATTATATATGTGCGTCCTTACAGCACCGTCTTTATAATGCCTGATTATTCGTGCCCCGTGTGCGGTTATCAAAAGATAAAGGAAAGAGAACTTTTTCTTTTGACAACCGCCTTACCCCTTTACCTTAATACCTTTGTGCTTTTGTAGCAAATATACCTAATATTTGCCCTATCGTAGATTTTCAATAAACATTGACATATATAATCTATAGGTCTTCGTACCATATATATACCGTATACAACAGAGCGGAACTTGCCGTAGCTCAATTACCGCGATATGAAGTACAGAGTAACTTTACATTTGGCCACATACTGGATATCCCGGTACTTTATAGAAAGGGCCTAAAGTAGCAGATAAAGCTAAAGGTGCGTCAACACGGGTGTCACGCGACCCAGTCCTACACACGTGACGCGATCGTGCGATAACACGCGATGACACGCGAAACGCTAACCTTGTCACGGGACAGTGAAAAGTGACAGTGTTCCGCATACTTGTAAAAAGATAAGTGGGTAATGCGTTCAAAAGTCAGGCAAAGTAGGCTAAAAAATCCTACTAATATTGTAAACGCGAACGTTTGTATGTATTGATGTTTGTTACTTTTTCACGCATGGTGCTGTCAATTCATGACGTCGATAAAAATGAGGGTTTTTGAAGCAGTTTATCTCGTTTATTAAAATCGGTAGGTATGTAGATAGATGAGGAATAACATAGGATACTTTTTCATCATCACCACGTGGGTGTAACCGCGGGGCGCAACTAGTATACAATACTTTGAACCAAATATAGGCCAAGAGGGGTCGGCCGATACGGGTTGGATTTCTGACTCTACCTTTAGCCACTTTAGCCTTAATTTACTTTTCAGTGAATGTAGCATCGTGAGGGATTAACCCTTTGAGTACCATTGACGTAAATTTACGTGCGTCTCATTCATAAATCTTTTGTTGGAACGAAGTTCCTTATCGCGCGTTGTGAAAGGGGGCTAGACGGAAAAAATTCTTACGAAAAGTTGTCACGACACTTTTTGCTATAGTATGCTATGTTTCTCTGTCTGTCTCTCTCTCTCTTATAGAAAGCAAGTGCGGCGTCGCATGTTTCTCTGTCTGTCTCTCTCTCTCTTATAGAAAGCAAGCCAGATGTTGTAATCGTAGCAAGTGGCGCCATTTAGTTCCGTAAATTTATACTAGATGGCGATTCAGGTAAAGTTTGCTCGCGGAGGCATTTCATTCACTGGATGTAATATGTAATTTTGAGAAATATATATTTTTGAACACTTCCCATACGCAGAAAGGAGCTTTATTGAAGTAACCCTATACGCGCGATTATCGGAACCTATTATTGGAATATTTACCATGGTTTTGTATTTTTAGCATTATTTTTTCTGATGAGGAACTTCGTTCCATCCGGGTGTCCCTTGACACCTCTCAAGTTTTTTTAATTATCACGGTAAATGAAGGGTTAATGACAGACCTATCTAAGTGACTCTTAACTAGTGCATAAAATATCACTTGAAGCTAACATTTGCCTAACTCGAGAAATGACAAGGTACGGGTAAGGGCCACGTTTGCCCGTAACATTTCAGTACCAGTATTTCAAACTACAACAGTTCACAACCATGCCTAATGCACATGAACAATGCACTGCGCTAGTCACACTAAGATATAAGCTGTTAAATCTCTTGCTCTGTAATTTCACTAAAATCATTGCCCTTCACCGAAACACAGTAATGTTTGCACACTACTGCAGTTGAATAACTGGTAACGGTGTGGTAGTCCCCAGGCGGACTGCAAAACTCCCTCACAACAAAATATATAACTTACTAGCTGCTCTCCGCGCTTTCACCCGCGTGGTGATAGATGATGATGATGATGAATCTTATATAGTCTATGTTACTCAGGGTGAATGTAGCTTTCCAATGGTGGAAGAATTTTTGAAATCGGTCCAGTACTTTTTGAGCCAATCCGTTCCAAACATACTTACATACAAATCTTTCCTCTTTATAATATTAAGTATAGATTATTTTAGTGAATTTCGGATTGCGTATTTTCCTGCTCAGGATCATATGGATGATTAACTCCTTTTTCAACTGACTTCCAAAAAAAGGAGGAGGTTCTATTATTGGTAAAAAATATTTTTAAGTATGTAGGTAGCATCAGTCATTATTTAAATTGCGTTATGTAGTACTTATATACTACTATAACTTACAAAATCAAGGCTTTAACGTTAATTTTATTAGCCATGCCGATATATTAAATATTCGTAAATGATTCTTTCATGGATAAAGAAATATAAACTACGTACATTACGTTATCACAATAGATACGTTTAACATAAAAACACTTTTTAGTTTTCATCGGCTATAAATACGAATAGGTGTATTAAGATTTATCAATCAGATACATATATATTAATGTATGTAGGCAGGCGAGGACTAGTGTTCGCCTACGATTCTTCTCGATATACTTATCTACACTCGTAATATTATTGATAAATAATAAAATTGTGAAGTTATATGTATGAATAAAGTGTTTACAGAAACTCCTGAAAAAGGTCCTGGTATAAAACGCTTAAGGCGCGTCCCATATCAAATGCTGCGCAGAACCTGACATTATAAAGCTAATTTTGCGTTATTTCAAGGACATTCAACGAAATAAAAAAAGTCTGGTCAATTTCCAATCATTTATCCACATATATTACGTTTAAAATATTAGCAGCAGTTATAATAGAAAAAATCTAATTCGATATTAAAGAAAACACACGTTTTCTGGACCTGGAGCAATCCAGGCGAACTACAACTTGTTTTTAAAGGTGTACTACTAACTACTTATGAATTAACCGTTAAACATTTTTTTAATATTTAATTTAATTTTGATTAATTCAATTAATTTATATAATTTTGTTTTAGAATTGTTTTTAAACTTCTTATTAAATAAAATTAAGATAATTTTCGGAAGAGTGCGGTGCGTAGGTTACGCGGCTGTCGGCAGTCGACTCTCGAACGGAGGTTGGAAAGTCCACGTCACCTACCGTCCAGAACCAGATTGTAAAGATCATTTGCTCAAGGATGCGCCTTAAGTACCTAAGTACACATTTTTGTTGAATTAATTAATTGTAGTAAATATTTTGCATTATATTTCATTATATTGTAATATGGTACACAAATAGTTAATGAAATATATAAAATTCATAAGTAGGTATTTCCTCGCTTGGGAATTCTATGAAGTACACATAAGTAAGTGATTTTTTGTATGTACATAGACTCAAAGTTTAAATGCAATAGACGATGCGATTTTCATGTTCTGAAAGTGTCTTTCTTATTCCTAGTTTAATGCTATATTGACATCGCCGCTTTCGTATTGAATCTTATTCTATTTATACATGTATTAAAGTCACTGGTCCTTACTGATTGGCTGATTCATTAACGCAGAGCTGAGGTAAATAATTAGTAATTAATTAACCCCTGAGGCTACAAGCTTGATTTTGCCACTAAGGAAGGATATATGTGTGTGGCCAACCGAAGTAAGCCATTAGGGGTCAGCTAGTTGGTTATGAATAGGTAGAAGACGATACTCAGGCACAGTTTTACTGGTTGCGAACTGATTATTGAACTGAAGAGGATCATAAGCCAACATTTTTTTGTTGGTCTCTGATTAATCGAAAGCATTCTACTTGCCTTATAGTTTTTGTCTCGATATATTTAAAACTAAATGAAGAATCGAACCAAACACCCATATACCTAAACATATTTTTTATCATCTCGTCTCAGCCGTATGACGTCCACTGCTGAACATAGGTCTCACCCATAAATGTCACAAAAGGACCAGTTGGAAGCGGCCTGCATCCAACGTCGTCCTGCGACCTCTATCAAGTCGTCTGTCCACCGTGTCGGTGGACGACCTACGCTGCGCTTGCCGATCCGTGATCTTCACTCCAAAACCTTTCAGCCCCATCGGCCATCTGTTTTGCGTGCTATGTGCCCACGCACTCATATGAAACATCACATCAAACATAAAAACAACACAAAACATTAAACTCAGTTCAGCCGTATGGAGACAAATACACCTTACTTACTCGTATGTTAAGATTAACGTGACAAACCGATAAGAAGTATTATATTATTATATCGACTTTAGATTTTATTCAAATATAATCAATTAAATCAAATGGATCGCATCGACTTATGTATATATACTTACCTTAAATATCGTATATTTGCATAATTGTTATGTATTAACATATTAACAGCTTGTCATTAAATTAGGATATTTCTTAGGAATATACAGCGTGTAACTAAATGCTGTAGTGATACTAAAACCACTCACGCAGACGCTTGCATTTAATTGGGACCTAACTACTGCGTCCCAGTAGAAAGTACTTAGTCAAACTTCTTAGTTATCATTAACCAATTTTTTACTAATACTCAAGCAGGTTCATCCCTGAACAACTAGGCCATAGACGGCAATGACCTCCAGAAATCAGACTAGGTAACAAGGCGCCTGGGCTGGGGTGCGGCGCGGGGAATGGGCGCATGCAGAGTACGGAGACGGAGGTGATTGAATAGGCGGCGTAGGAGTTGCAGACCCCAACGAACGCCTAAAATAGGAATGACTAATAGGGCTGTCCGAAAAAAAACGCATAATTTTGTTTTAACTTTGTATGAAAAAACTATAAGCCATTTATATCTCGATTCTTTGCCATGTCAATCCAGACAAGGTACACCTTTCAGGAGTACTAAATACACCTTTTTTGTTACACACTGTATATGATACTAGTAACCACCTGCGACTGTTTTTATAAAATGATCGTATAGGTAAGCTGCCCCTAACGTTCCCACTGCTGCTTCTACTGCTCAGAGAGAGGAGTATAGTCGTATTCCACCACGCCGGCCCAGGGAGGCTTGGTGGACAACGTCTTTTGTACTAAGGCTATAACTGGAACAGAAGCACAAAATAATAAACTTTCAAGATACGTTTTCTCGATTGAGTCTTTAACTCACGGTCGTTACATTTCCAAACAGTCTAGACAGGTTTTTTTAATATCGTCGATTATCTAAATATCTATAATAAATTAATAAGATAGGCCCCTCCCACTTCAATTTTAAATCACGTGGCGACCATTTCAACACTAAATGCTTGCATCATAAGTAGCTTAAAACACATAATGTTACAATCGTGAAAAAAATCTATATAAATTTACGAGTATTTAAAATATAAATGTTATCGAAATATATAAAATCGCATTCCAGGCTCCTTATGTATTCTTATTCAATGTTATTTATTACAGCTAACGTTTTTAAAATATGTTTTGTATGTTTTGCTTACAATAATATTATTTTCATCATCCTCCATATTTTTAGTTGTTACTTGAAATGTACTCGACTTCAAATCTGTGTTTCGTATATTAAGTTAACAAAAACTCCTCTACTCAACAAATATCTATCATCGCAGAGATATATAAGAGATGCAGCAACTCCTTGGAAGTATATGACGATGTAGAGTTCCTGAAAATATACCGCTTCAACAAAGACACAGTTGTCCAAATGTTCCTTTTATCTTTTTTATAAAATACTACCGAAAACCGCGGATTACCACTGACGCCAGTTTAGGAATTTCTAATTGCTCTCAGATTTTACGATACAGGAATTTTTAGGCAAGTAACTATCTAAGTTAAGTGCCTAGGTACATTATCAACTATTTAGGCACCTGCTTATGTTTTAATATGTACCATAGGTGTATTTTCACAGGTACGTATTTAGCTACCTAAATAAATACATATTTAGTACTACTCTACTTCGAATTTACCTCGAGTACCTTGAAAAGTTGAACTAAAAATACCTAAATGTAAGTAGTTTTCGAGGGAACCTTGAATAGCCGCTGTCTTGAGTTCCAGTGAAGGATGTTTGGAGTAATATCTAACCATATGGGTGTTAATCTTTTATATATGAAGGTTATGAAGGCTAAAAAGTTATATATGTATGTATATAGTAAGATGTGTATTGCCCTATATATATCACTGCCCTACGCTAAAACGTTTTTGCCCTACGCTAAAATTTGAGTGAAATGCATTATTAGAATTTTATCCTGGCATCTATATCGGCAGTTTTTGTGGCACGGAAAGCGCCCCTGGCGGGTGATTTGTAAATCTTTCTTGACACCATATTGGCGTAGGTATTACCAACCATAAACCTTCGCTATTAGAATTTTGATGGTCACGCAAAATCGCAAATTGTTCCGGACTTTTTTATGTGATGAGGAGACGCTACAAGCTCGAGGCCGACCTGTTAAGTGATTACCTCTGCCTAGAACAGATGCATCTCCTCACAAGTGATGAACTGCACTGCGCCCTTAATACTAAGACATTAAGTTGTTAAGTCACATGTGTCTGTAATTTCGCCGGGACACGTACTCTTCAAACCAGAACACAGTAATGCGAACATTACTGCTTCTCGGTAAAAATAGATAAGGTCAATGGTGGCCGTACTTCCCCGAAAAAAGTCGTTCACAAAGACTCTACTGTTACTAAACCAGACCTACTATAGATTTTCTAAGACACAAAATTAGATGTTAAAATAATGGTATTTAAATCTCAAAGCTTAATTTATATGGTTAAAGTAGCATAACATAACGTTATAACGAATAACGTGTTGACAAAAAGCTCGCCGGTCCCGTTGCAGAGACGACATGCGTGCGATAAGGATCGCCGCACACTTCCGTGCCTACGCCGCACATATCACTGATCTATGCTACACATCGCTAATAAAATGTCGTGTTTGTATGTTTGTGCAGTGAATAGTAGCCCTATTACCTGTTTCTGTATTTTTATTAGAGTACCTTCATAATAGTTTCGACTTTTTCTGAACAGGCTATAAAACTTTTTTAAATGTACCTGATAAAATAATTCCCTATGCAAAATTAATTATTAGCCGTATGTACCTATCATTACGCATTATTATTTTAAAACATTTAATTTTCAGTTATTATATTAGGAAACTTTATTAATATACCGTAATAATTAAAACAAAAGATTTATGTATGAAAGTGACGTATATTTACATCTCTGGGACGCAAAGGGTTAAGTATTGAATTGTGCAAAATTGTACGTGTTTGTAATAATGGTAGTTTGTACTCCTGGATCAATCCGTTGATCCAATGACTCAGACCGGATCCACAATAGAACCACTGAAAAACTATTTCTCATTGACTATGTTAAAGTATTTATATTTCGCATTAGATTACCAACCGGATCATTTACATATCTATTATTTAAAAAACCTTTTTATGTTAATGTACATGTAAATGTACCGAGTACAGTTTACTGTACTCGGTACATTTACACCTTAACCTTGTTCCCCTATGTTCCCCTAACCTTAACCTATGTTCCCTTTAGGGAACATAGCATAGCGTTAGAAATATGTAAGTATGAAAAATACTATAATAAAAAAAACACTCTTACCTAAGTATTTATTTACTTCAAAGTTCAGTTTATAAACTAAAGGCCTATTCAGACCTGAGCGTGATTCGCTGCCGATGTGGGTAGCGAAAAATACCACGCGGAACTCGATGGGTAAATAGTATGAAGCTCCATAACTGCAGCGAAACTTGTACCGCCTTGTGAGGCGGTATTTTCTCTCGTTTGGCGAAACTAGTTCCGCCGGGCGACACGGGAGCAAGTAACAGCGACATGCTTCCATGCCAACGGATTTCTCTATCGCTCGCGGTAGCGAATAACGCCCAGGTCTGAACAGGCCTTATAGAACCGTACCCTCTGACAGTCGCCAGAGTTTATCACACGCAATATGACAAAGATAATTTGTCAGCGAACTATGCCCGCGTTTTTAGGGAACTATGTCAACTAATAACATTTAGGGCTGTTATGTTTATGGTATGCGGATGTCATATGCGGAGTTCACGTGAATAATGAGCAGGGTGGCTTTATTATAGTTCTGGTATAGTTCGTCAAAGTTGGCAGGAATCGGCGGTAGGAATTTATAGTGAGAAACTAGCTTGACTGAGCGATCTAACCGCGCGAATAGAAGGTAAACAGTTCTGTTTTAAGCTACCCTGCTAAATACACGCAATATCAAATATACGCAACAATTCACTCTGTACTTACGTATGGAACGGAGTTGTGGGGTGACACATCCGAGCCTGAACGCACTCTACTTATACAAAAAAGAGCCATACGCGCAATCGTGCATTTGAAATGGGATGAGTCTGCGAAGCCACACTTCACCAAACTTGGAATAATGACGGTGCCCTCGATATTTATTTACCAAATATGCAAGTTTGTTCATGCTAACCCAGAAACATTTGAAACCCTCGGGACAGCACACATCTATGAGACCAGACACAAGGACAGACTTCGAACACCTGCTCGCACCCTGGTCAAGTCAAACCAATCCGTACATGTCCTTGGACCAAAGGTTTTTAACAACCTACCGAATGTGATTAGGAATGAAACTTCCCGATCTAATATTTTTAAACGTAGGTTAAAGAGTTTCTTAATTAGCAAAACCTACTACTCCCTTAAGGAGTACCTTGACGATGAGTTACTGTCTTACTATCAATCATATAATTATTGACATATTTATAAATTGTTATTTTTTATTTCTCCTTTATGTAATAATATTGTATCTCTAATTTAATTTGTAACTTTATGAACCCGACTTGTAAATGTTTTATTTACCAATAAATTGTCTATTGTCTATTGTTTATATGAGCTGATTGTGCAAATTGCACTGTTTAATTTATTCATGAGTGATGGAAACTTTCTAGCTCTTGTCTAGCTGTCAAATGCTACGCACCTGAAATTGATATTGAAATAGTTTTAACTGTCAAAAATAGACTTTAGGTACACAGCTTAACTCTAATTAATATATTATACTTTACCTAAATTAACCTAATAAGTACCTACTAGTGTATCTACACTTAGTTCTAGGACTGCGTTTAGGTAGGTTTGAATTATTTAAAAAACTTTGCAAAAAACAGTATCTAGTCCTTATACTAGGACATCACAGGGATGTGTTACAAGGACTAGTTTCTCCCATTGCCCTTTTCATTTTACACATTAAACGAGACCTTGTGCGGATGTTATTTCATACATATAAAACACGTGATATGAATCTTAATTTATCTTAGCTTTACCTTTTACCTGGAATAAAAAAATCTAAACCTCATTCTAATACCTTGTTTCTATTTTTCAGGTAAGTGTCCAAGTTCTCACAAGCAATTTACCGTATGGACCACGTTCGAGGCGACAATATAGTGCAGCCAGTCATAATGTACGTATTGCGATGCTAACGACCACAAATGCATTTTAAATTTCCTCGGGACAGTCCTATTTCTTATACCGTAATGTGCCATTAATCCTACAGATGTACTGTTAAATTTGTCGGTAAGTATTCTAGAGAAGCGATGACGTACGTCTCATTAAACTTGGCCTTAAGCGTATTCTTCAAAATATATCTATCTCCCTCACTTTTTATTATTTTGATTTTTAGTTTAGTAAAATAGTAAATAGAAAGAATTTAACCTTGTCCATAAAAGATGTAAAGATGTGTTCACTCACATAAATTTCACTTTGGCACCTATATAACCTTATTTATTTGTCTTTAATTATATTACTATTGTAAAGAGAAAATCCTTCTCTGTTTAGATACTTATACTTGTATGTAATCAGGTTTATTACATAAAGAAATAATATTGTAAGTTTAGTGATCGAAAATAATATTTTTTGATATCCGCCCATCGCATCACCTATCGAAAATCAATATTTCAAAAATAAGCATGTTTTCTCTTCATCACAAAACAAGACCACGTTACAACACTAACCCAAATACATATGAAATCCGCATAAAAACAAGATACAAGACAAGCCGAAATAAATATCGATTCATAACACAATACAATCTACAATCGAATAAAAAGTAAGGGTGGCCACACATTGAGTATCGTTGCCAGCATCGCGCGCCTGTCTGTATATTGTCATTCCGCGCGTATCTCGCGCGCCGATCGAGAATTCGCCTCGAATCGGAACCGAGACAGGTCAGTGTGGACGGACACTGTAATGATACCATCTGTCAAAATTCAATATAAATACACCAGACTGTCTGGAGACCGCCCTTTGCAATGGTGTTCAAGTCCAATAAGCTGTTTGTTCCAGCCAGCCTCAAATGAATCTATTCATTATTGTTTTATCTCGCAAAAAATATAAAATGTTATCGCTGATAAAACTATAATGATTACACGGACATTTATTATTTTTATGTAAATGTTTATTGTGCGTTTTATTAGTTGAACTCTTCGGCGAAACAATACAAAACAGGTTTCCTACAATTAACTCTTAATTTCCGTACTGTCGAAGATCGTTTATCTACCGCGTGGAAAGCTCAGTGGGTGGCGCGTCGAACAATGGCGAGCCTTCGCCGATGTATTCGCTTCGCTTTCAATATCTTTTCGCTATTAATTCAACCTGGACGCGCTCCTAATTGCGCCCGCGAAATATCGTTGACATCCCCACCCGAAGCTTACGCGACTCAATCGTACGATTATAACCTCTACTACGTTCAATTTTACGTCGGATCGTATCGCAGTTGTACGCGAGCGAGTTAGTATTTACGCCGGGTTTGCGCAGATTTATAAGTCGCCGCGCACTATGGACGCGTGCTAAGATATTTATTGAGGAATGTAAGGTTTTGTAGGAAATTTGTAGTCGATTTGTTAGCGCTATTGTGGCCGCAGCTGTTTTATTCGCGGCGTTTATTTAACGTGTCGAGTGGAGTTGTGGTTGTTTGGGTCAAAGTTTATTTCATTGAAACACGATATTGTGTCAGCGCTTTGTAATACGATCTTTTTGTAGACTATAACGTATAGGTATCAAAATATATAGTTATCACATATAACGCTTCGTGGAATGGGAACCGTAGCCGCTTTATAGTGCTTTGGAAACTGTATCTTAGAAGATGAACAGTCATATCTTATGGATGGCACGATCATTGTCAACGACAAAAGATAACTGTTCCAAGTTAAATGATATATTGATACGAAACTATATAGTTTATCTTCTGTCTACGCTATATTATAAACTTTTTAACCGACTTCAAAAAGGAGTAGATTATTATGTTCAAGTATATTTTTATTTTGTGCATTTTCACCGATTTCTCCCCCATTTGTGGACTGATTCTCAAAATTCTTTAGCGTTTGGTAGAGTTTACTTCCGAGGTGGTCCCATTAAATTGTTTGAGTTACACTCCAATAACTGAAAAATGTTTCGCCTATTTTGATGATATCATCATTGACGGTGAATGACAATCGATCCCGTTATTAGCAAGGGTCACTAAAAGGATAAAAAAAAAACCAAAACTAAACCGACTTCAACACAAATAACTTGTCTAATTCGGTACCATGCACACGATATTGTGATAAATGGAGCTTTTGAACTATCGTGGCACTGTTCTGCGATCGTCCCCTCTACATTGCGTTCATTTGAGTCACATTCGCTCACTGATTTTCCTTGCCACAGTACTTTACCCAACCTAACACCCTTGCACGCTTCTGCTTCGCGGTAGACTATCTCTCTCTACAGTGGTAACATCAAAGGCGGTCTCTGCACACGAGACGTAGTAATAAGTCTGCGTTCCTCGTCTATTACAAATCGCACAGCCACGTCGAAAGAACAAAATCTTTAACTCCGTCCCTTCACGGAGTAATATGATTCAACAGCCTCGCATTCAAGAATAGATACAAAAAAAATAAAAATAACCGACAGCCGTAAACCATAAACAGAACAGAAGATCGATAGCGGTTCGGATCAGATCGAAGTTGCGATTGGTGGATTCCCGCGGAATTGCACAATTTCCCGCTGCATCTCGACAAGGCTAGCTAATGAGAGCGTGGACCGTACCATTGTTTACAGATTCGATCGCGCGTTATCTCCGCTATTTTTGCTCGGTACCCATGTTACACTTATCTCTGCATTCGTACGGCGCGTCGATTGTTCCCTAAGCGGCCAGTTTTCGTCATCGTATCGTTATTGTTTTTGCACGACGCCGGTCCGATTCAGATACACATCGCGGTATGTAAGCGATAGTATAATTATTTTGATTGTTTTAAAATAACTGATGCATTGTATGTAGATCATCGCGATACGAGTGCGTGTACCTATACCGTATGCCGGGTAATTATTTCATCCTTATCTGTAAATCAGAGACATAAACACAGCGGAAATCTAGCTACGTACATCATAGATTGATATCGTTACACAATAAATAGGCCTGAGGCGAATTAGAAATTTTACGGTAGAAGAGTATTATAAAACGTACAAACGCTACCAATATTTTATTGAGGACCACAGCTGTAAATACTATCAAAGTGTCGTCGATAAATTTTGTAGTCCGTCTCCCAAAATGTATAAACCTTATAACAAAGGCATAAATCGTAGAGGTGCTGAATAAAGCACGAAGCAAATTAGGGCGAGATCTGACGATAGGGTCGTGTCAGCGCGCGTCACAAATCGCGCGCTGATCGCACGTCGATCGCGCGTCAATCGAGTCGCAAGTCGCGCGTAACGATGCGCGTATTGTATGCAAACCGTGAGTAACGACCTTATCGTAGATAATACAGGCGATTTCAGCAACCGTTTGTTAGGTGTAGGTACTTAAGGAGTTTTACTTTTGAGTTTGTGTTGTTCAGTAATTTGGAACATTTTTGCTTAAATTTTAACATCACGTCTGTACGCTATCCGAAGGGGTTAGCAGGGCGTCATAAACATGCGACAGTTCAGTTGTGTGTTGCAGCAGTTCTCATTCTGGCAAAAGCTTTCTCTTGTATAATTTATTGATTCAGGCGTTACTTTGCGGAAATCCATTATCAAAAAACGATATTAAAAAATATTTAGTGACACTTCCGCTGAAAAGAAAACAATGATTTTGGCCTATTTGAGGGCGTGCACCACCCTCCCTCCCGCATAAAATGCTAATAGGAAGAATACAAAATAAAAACCACAAGAAACCGCAAAAAAACCAAAACCGATTCGACACGTGTTTCGCCTCTACACGAGGCATCCTCAGGAGATGTTGACTCGTCGAGCGCTAGACCGACAGTAGTTTCTCTTGTATCTATCTTTTCACCAACACAAGTTCGGTATACGGAACATTGGTAAAATTCAAAGTTTGACATACCTAATATTTTGGTAAACATGGAATGAAGACATGGAACAAAAAATGTTAAAGCACCTGTAGATTTGTCTCTGTCTAAACCTGGGCTAGTCTGACGCCTTTGCAACCTATGTCATCTGTAAGATTGAAACTGTATAAAACTGTAGGGATTACATACTCACAAGGGTGAATACATCAGCTTACGTATATAGTGATGAAGGAGATGTAATATTTCAGAAATTGTTTAAGATGATGGGTGAATATAAATTTAGACATATGTGCTATTATTGATGTATATATTATATACGGTGAGTGAGTTACAACTCACGATTTTCAGTAGTTTTTAGTAGTATTTATAACGAATAGGTTATGCTACCAGCTGATTCATATCTCAACACGCGTATGTTTCCAGATGCACTTGTATATGTGTATATAAACCATGAAGGAAGAAGAAAATGACAAGGAAGGACCCCCTGTCCTTCTTAGCAATGTTGAAAGCAAACCATTTTTCGTTTCCTCGTCGACAAATCATTGGAAATTGAAACAGAGAGCATTCTATCGAGGTAATGAATCCCTTACGCCAAGCTAAGACGTAAGCTGATGCAATAACATGAGTTTTTCAATGGAGATCATGAATCCGTAATCATAAGTGAAGGCTAGGTAGTAATAAGAATAATGAATACTACTGGTAATAATAATTAGTAACAATAAAATTTCTTTTCCAGTATTACCTTCAGCGGTGAAATCAAGCTTGAGTACAGATCTGACAAAAAACTTTATGGCATTTACAGTGAAATCTCTTATCGAGTAAACTTACAACTGAGCGTCTTTCTAGAATTCTGACCTTAACCTTTTCTATACCGTTATAATTAAAACAAAAGATGAACGAAACGCACGTAAATTTACGTCTCTGGGACGCAAAGGGTTAAAAGTAGCCAGTAGCGACTGGAAAAGGAGAGCTGAAGTTTAGTCATAGTGGTGTTGTTTATAGGAGACGCCTATTTAAGTAGTAGGTCGATGTAGATGATGATGATTATAAGCAAAATTTTATCGCTTTCCTTGTCTTTTATTTTTGAAAAGTTTTCCATAAGTGTCTGTTATTTTGATAAAATGATGTTAATGATGATAATATAATATACCATAATGTAAGATTACCGAAAATTTTCTTATAGTCTATTTGTCACTAGAGTACAAAATAATATTCTAAATACAAATTTTTCTGCAATCACCCATATTATAAGTTCCATTGTATGGCCAAAATAGCCCGGGGCATCGACTCAAACTGATCCTTTCCTAAACCGTCCCCGAAGCCTTGAGATATTTCGCCTCTAAACAAATTCAACTTTATCTCTCTGCAAGCTGGAGCTCATAATCGGTCCTTTCTTCGCAACTTATATGACGTTTCGTCATCACGGTTCATTGGGGTTTTCCGAGCAAACGCCAACTCTTCTAAC
Source organism: Selenia dentaria (assembly GCA_917880725.1). Taxonomy (NCBI): domain Eukaryota; kingdom Metazoa; phylum Arthropoda; class Insecta; order Lepidoptera; family Geometridae; genus Selenia; species Selenia dentaria. The sequence continues at coordinate 4,699,253 of OU862882.1, read as the reverse complement.
AGAAATTTGAATCCTATCAGAATTAGTTACAGTATATTTTTGAATATTTAAGCGGAGGGGCATAAGGCATTCATTCTGCATTGTTAGTGGCGCTATCGGCATCACCTTAATGATGTCTCGATGTTGGATAGCCATTGTGTTGGATGTAAATTTGTAGCCGTCGGCGCGGGTAATGATGTGAGAACAAACTGAGATCCCGATAGCCAGATCTGGATCGCTTTCGGCCCACTGTGCACGGATTGTATTCACTCGCCTCGGCCCGTGCCCGTGCGAGTGTTATACTTTTATTTTTGAATGTTGAATGAGCATTGTTTAACATCGCCTGTCTTGTAAATCATAAACTGTTTCTGAACGTTTAGAACAGCTTTTTGCCTTGTCACAAAAACTGATACGAGCCTTTTCGCAGCCCTAAACCTTTACACACGAGTTGACAAACAAAGCGTTAGATTCAAAATGGCGCGGTCTAAATGGCGGTTAGAAGCCGTCATTAACGTCAGATAGCGCACTATTTTGTCGAATAGACGAAAATGCCTGTCTTTCAACGTGCGTCGGCGTTAATAAAGCGATGTAAACGATGTTTAGAGGAAAACACGATAAATAATAAAGGCACTAAAATGAGCTTGATGAAAAACGACGCGCGATGCGGGTTATTAATTTTGGAAGGAAATTAGACCGCCATTTTGTGGGGTAGTGAAGGTTAGTGTTGTAGCCTAATAGCTACATGTTAAATCGGACGATCTACGTTTGTGATTAGGTACTTACTGTAGAATGTTAGTTGTAAAAATTATCAAGGTTTGTGAATATTTTATTAGCGCCTGTCAAACATCAACCATTCTCAAACTCCTACGTCAAATTCGTATTGTATACGTACTGTATAGCAATTAAGGTAAATAATGTTTTTTAAAAGAAATTGTCCTTTATTACACCAGGAGTGTACTATATACAAACAACTTAAATGTACAACACTACATTAACAGTGCTTCAAACATAAATTTTATAGCCTACTACATTTACATTAATGTTGGAATTCACAATTAACCCGAGTACGACCAGTCGACAACACTCACAACATCTTTATCAAAGAGAAATCGATTTTTTTCTTTTGAATCGAGTAGAATCTCGATTCGAGCATGGCGCCGGCCGATCTGTGTTTATCGCGGTATTATCGGAGACTAATGCATCTGGAAAGATAAAGCAGACATAAGTGCGGGTGCGGATAAGCTCGGTGTGGCCATGTTATAAATAGTTTTACACGCATAGTTTCTCCATAGGTTATTGAATATTTATTTACGTACAATACACGTTATTTAACGGCTGAGGATATGGCTGTTACAATGCTAGTCGTCGATAAGACACTTTTATGCTTATGACTAAACAAGATAATGGCGTAGATGAAAATTAAATAATCAGGTGTAATTATAATGTATTCCATAAATTCAAAAAGTGGGCTTATAAATGTTCTATATTTGTATATAGTTTATAATATAGTAACACAAATTGGATTCAGGTGCATAGTTTAACTGTTATTATTTTGTATTATAACTGTTGTATGAGGAGTGTAAACGCGCCTTAATTTTAATTTTGAACTGTCTTTGATTAGTGTAATTCTTAATATGATGGTTTGTGGCAAGCCTGTTGTGTCAGAAATACTCGCGCGAACATGTCATACATTTTAATTGCTTTGTTACAATGCTACTACAAGTTATTGTCGAAGTGTACCTACACTAACTCATAATTGCCTACCTATCATTACATGTAGTTCACGTAGTGGTTTCCTTGCTCTCCGAATTCTAGTCTTCACATACCCTCGAAAAAAATAAACATTAAAGGGTCCCAGGACTCCGCACACTCAGGCCCCCAAATATTGTGATTGGCTTATTTAAAAAGCTTATATTAAAATAATGTTAAATCACCCTTATAAAATTATAATGAAATATTTAATAAAAAACATATAATTAATTACCTAGTCATCCGTTCTGAAAAAATTATACTTATTACAATGTTCACGATACTCCTAATGCACGAAAATCGTAGGTAAACCAGGAGCGGCATTCCATTTCTTCCTAATACTGCTACTTTAATTTTTACCGTAACAATTCCTGTACCTTACATTATCTTTTAAAACTCATGAATCTTCGTCAGTATATAGGTACATAACATTTTTATAATGTCCATTTCTCCCTACCTTATTTCTGCATACCTTAGTCAAACAAATTGAAATTGTTTAAAATCAATCACGAAAGTCTGTTAAATTTAATTTAAAAACGTACCGATGTAATAATAGCTTATAATGTCCAATTAACCGAAACCGACTCATAAATCAATCGAATAATATCGGTCGGAGCACATCCTTACCATATCTTCCAAATTTCGAATTCCACTCACAAATTCTTTCCAAATTCAAATTCGAACTTATCGACCGCCGAAAGGAATACATCTTCCTTACTTAAATCGTCATTACGAACTCTTTCGTTCACCGGTTATCGTCTGCGGCCGGCTCGAAGAGATGGCAATAATAAAAATTATCTATACAAATGGGCCAGGATTACTCGACGACATAAATTCGGCTCTGGCACCGATGAGCGCGAGCTGGGAGAGGAAAGATAAAGGTTCACAGATTTTTACAGACGCGCTTAGCTTTCGGCGCTCTAGCGTATGATGGTAGGTACTACATCGGTATTTTCAAATTTGATGCTTTTTTTTATGTTCTACTTCTTCATCTACAGAGTCGTTCTAGTCGGTGGAGCACATGACATGTCTCTGTGGCTCTAAACTAACTCCCTGCCTTTAAATAACTTGATGATTTGATAGGTATCGAAAAATAAATACTAATTGCAATGACAGATTAATCTTGGTATTTCTATTTGAGTTTACCTGCATATTAGTGTAATAAGTTTTTTTTTTAATTGTAATAGTGGGAAAATAATTTTCATAGTCTAGTCTAGAAAGACCCATATCACATACTCGAATAGTCATCATACATAATGTTAGTACACACGAATCAGTGTGTTATAGGAGTTCAACTCAAGTTGAAGAGACGAACTCGTTAATATTTTAGCAGTTTGAAGTTAAAACGTACCAGTTTAACCCTTACGTTTTAGGATTAGTTGGTACATGCAGTATCAAGTCTGAAAGAGAGCAGAAATATTTTAAAGTCCAATCCTGTAAAACGAAAAAACCTCAGGTTGGGCCAACTCGTCGGTATCGGGCGTTCAGCGAGACACCGCACTAGAGTTATTCGACAAAAATGCTAATTTTCAAATCTCGAACTCTCTGCTCGCCCGCCACAATCGAAGCGACACTATAGTTTTTTTTTATTTCAAGCAACAAACCGATTTTATCCTCAACTCCGTTCTGCACATGTGCACAACACTATCGCATCGCAGCCTTTGCTTTTATACGGCAATTTTAAAAACTAATTTGCTAACGTACGCGCCGATTAAAGTCACGTTATTCGATTAACATCGTACGAACATCCGATCGCAAACGGATCGTTTTTTTTAATTATATAATTTGCATTGTGGAGAACACCAAGTATCGGGACAATCTCTCAGCCCACGCTAGTAATTTGGTAGATATAACGGATACCGATTATGAATTGAATGTGATTTTTTTTTAAATAAGACTACCCGCCGCGGCGCATGCGGAGCTTTCCTGCAATCGTATTTACGAACTGATGTAAAAAATATTATGTCGCGTTGATAACAGCCCCGGACAAGTTTATGCGATTTATTCATGAATTCAATAAAATTGATTTCTTTTGCTCTATCAGATCGTCCAGCCGGTTGCGTCCATCGGCATTCTGACTCCGGTACTTAAGTGGCGTATTATGAAGGGTGTCAGCCAATCAAAACAATTTTGTCGTCGATGTAAACGTAATAGACGTTGTTAGTTGTAGAACATGGTGTCTGATAGCAGCTCGATCCATCAAAGGCTCGTTAACACGTTCACATAGCCGGCACAGCGCGGGCGCGGGCGCGGGCGTCGCTCGACATTTTCTTTTTTTAAACCAGTCGGGGCTAGTGTTGGGCGCCTGTTTTTGTTAGTGGATCGATTGTCGGTAGTAATTGGTATGGGAGTAGCCGATGTTAAACATCATGTTTGACGATGAACTGAGTTAATTATTTTTGTGTCGTAGGCGTTCTTTGAGATGCTATCGCGCCGAGATTCTACAACGAGGAAATGGATCATTGTGATGTTACAGTTTCATTGTCTATTCTTTATTACTTCAATAACACGTCGTAATGAACTCATGTATTTTATTACATTGCAATTATGATATTAATGTGTATTTAAAAAAGTAGGCTCAGACTTATAAAAATTAAATAAATTTTATCAAGATCATGCTTGCCACACGTAACATAGTGAAATTGTAATAAATTGTGGTTTTATTTTTCTTAGTTGGTACAACAGACAACTATCTGCGATCTTTTGCGGAAGACCATTATCGGGCACATCTGTTTCGAGGAATGTCGTGGGTTCCGCAAATCAAATTACGCATTACAAATTCGAAATTCGAACGGCGGTCCTCATCAGACGAATGAAAGACCGACTGTCGATATCGATGCGTTCGCAATAAACATATTAATATTCTATCTAAAGCCGTCGCGATGTTCTCGATTCGTATAATTAAAATCGAGATGGATACGATTGGATGTCGGATTCCGTCACGTTATTCATCATAAGTACCGCCCACTTTTGACGCCTCTAGCGATGCGTTAACGCAACTTTTAAACTGTTTATTTATTATTACATTTTATCATTTTATCGATTCTGCGCCATATTAAGTCGGCCATCTTGACGAAACATTAATCGAAAGCAAATCGAATAAATTAGTAAGTAATGGAAATATTTTTATCAGATCTGAAAACAGCTCATTATCGTCGATAAAGTTTTCTTGAAATACCAGTTTTTGGATAAGTAATTAAACATCCGAATAGTTTGGAAATGGGCATAGTCGCAGCAATTAAAAGGTCATAAGGTTTTATTCAAATTACGTTTTAATCGGGTCCTTCTACTGGTAACCCTGTGTTATTAATCAACCGCCACACGTACCGATGTTGTAGTGTGGGGAAGTATTATGAAATCGCATGTGTTTTTACGAAGGCGCGGTGGGGGGGTCGACTCGTGAGCCCCTGCAGCGTATCGTCGCGTTTTGCATAGATTTAAAAACTCGATAGTTATGCAAATGTCCCGCTGCCGTGTTTACTTGTTTCTGAGTTACGGCGTGCCTCCGTAATAGACCCCCGCGCCTATCAGAATTAGACTTTTTAGAGAATGTGCTTTTTTCTCGCGACCTGCAGCACGTTCGTTTCTGCGAATGTAGATTGCATGCGCTCGGGTCATATGGGCGGGGGTAATGAAATTAAAATTGTTCGCACTCACGAATATAATAAAAGTACTCGTTTACAGGCTCTGTGCAAAGAATGCCTGCCAGTTAAAAAGAATAATTTCTTTATGGCATTTACGAGCTCGGTTATTTTTTATTAATATTAAACAATAGGACAGCGATTGTTTAACTTGTTTGATCAGTGGCGATGCAGTCGAAGATTGGTGCGCACCAGCAGCCCTATTATGTATCTCAGTTGCTAACAAAAGTTGATTGAAATCTTGAAAAATGGCCGTTCTGTGTCAGTTTTGACGATTCCAAGTAAGCAAAAATGTTAGTAAGTTGATGACTGGAGCTGACAAAAGTGACATAGAGCCGCCATTTGATTCGATTTCAATCAACACATTTTGTTAGCAACTGAGATACATAATATAGCCCTACAGATCTAGAATGACTACTTGCTGTCAAAGACATCTCCAGAATTGTGATATACATATTCCCAAAGGAGTTTACCCACGTGACCAAAGGAACTTTTTAATAATTGGAATGAAGATCACAATTTTACCAACCTTAAGTAAGATATTAATTTAAATCTATACATATAATAAAAATGTAAAGGATCGCTGTACGTACATGGAAGATATATGAGCAAAAATATTGTTGGGACTTTTATAAACGAAAATATAACGAAAAAGTGATTGTTAGTATTTTTGTCTGTTTATATGTTTGTCTGTGCGTTTGAGCACTACTACTTGACCGAATTTGATGAAATTTTAATGGGACCACATGGGATACAAATCTTTAAAAAAAAAATTATGAGCTAAATCACCCTAGTCGAAAGTTATGAGGTAACAAACATAAAAAAAAATCAGTCGAATTGAGTACTTCCTCCTTTTTTGGAAGTCGGTAGATAATGTATGATCGGTGTTGAAATATTGAAACAAATGTAAAAGGGTCTGAGGAGGTTTGTCAGTAGAGTTTGCAAGTAGAGTTGCGAAGCAATGATGAAACTTTTGAAGTGACAGTAGAATGTGGAAAATGAAATAATAGAAGCACTTAAAACATTTATGAGCAGCCGGAAAGTGTGTATAGAACAGCACGACTGGCCGCGCACAGAGAGGAGTGTTACTCCACTGCTAGAACCAATGTTATTTATTTTTTATTTTATAAGTATTGAAATACTATAAAGTAATCCCCTTCACATTCATACACTACATACACCCCAATACACACACTCATTACACTACTTACATAAATACACATTGCACACACTACACACAACACACACACACACACACACATTGTTTTAAAATAATCTTACCTATTTAAAACCAAAAATAAAAGTATTGTATCCACTTAATGACATAGGTAATTAGAGATAAGTCTTTCATGAAAGAAGCCATTGGCTCCTGAAACACAGTAACTCTAGTTCGGGAGCGTTCGGGGGAGAAACTTATATGTCAATAAAAGTATTTTGTATTTGTATATTGTAATTAATTAATCATACAATTTTGAACATTTTGTATTTTTTGACTTTACTCACGATATATTTTATTTTATTATTATTTGTACGCTTTATGGGTTTAATTGCCTGAAATAAATATATTTGAATTTGAATGTAATCGTAATAAATTATTATTTATATAATTCAGTTAAAATAATGCGTTATCATGCAACCTCCTTTTTTGTAAATCGATTAATAAACGCATTTATATTAATTAGAAGTACAAACTCGTATGTAGAGACAGGCATAGCTCTATTTGGCTCTACTTTTTAATTTTAATTAAATGGTCGTTTAATTTTATTGACACACCCACTTCTTGAGTAGGCTTATATCAAAAATATATAAATATGTTAGACTAGGTTTAGCGCGATATCTTCATGCATTTAGGGTTTTTTAAATCAAAGCTTGTAAGTTTGTAAGTTGAACAGAAAAATTATAAGTAGCATACAAGTTTCTATAGGAAGTGCAGTAATTATTATCGTGGTCTTTGGAGACCAGTTCTATTCGTGGAACGGCACTGTTCAGAGCTGTACTTACGGCCTCTTATGACGCCACGCTCTACCTGCAGCCTCATATGACGCCACGCTCTACCTGCAGCCTCATATGACGCCACGCTCAAACTGCAGCCTCATATGACGCCACGCTCTACCTGCAGCCTCATATGACGCCACGCTCGGCATTCAGCCTCGCAACTTGCCAAAATACGCTACCTGGGTTGTAGCCTAAGCTACTGCTCGGCCTCATTTTGCAATTGTGGTCCTACCTACAATCACTTTGTATGATGGCTAAAAAACAAGCCAAACACATGATTATCTGACCTTAAATAGGTTAGGTAGGTCCTAGATCGCCAATACCTTTAGACGTCAATTATCTGCCGGAATCAAGAAACTTTCCATTTCAGCACCATTTTGAATTTACCGCATCGTGTATTTTTAATACTTTAATTCTCAGGCAAAAAATATCTTCCCGTACCTTCTGGCATTTGTCTAACACCTCTGCTTCAGAGTTGTGAACATTTGAATTATAAATATATATCATCATCATTCGTTCGTCCATATTATTTTTAATTTTTATTATTAGTAGTTATGGTGATATTTCCTATCTCACTTATGGTTTCCGAGAATAGTTGGGAGGTATATATATCCAATAGGAGCTCCATCGTCAGCTTATTTTCGTTTTTCCCACGGTACTCTTTTATCCAACCAGTCATGACTCCTCATAGGAGATTCCCTTCCTTCCGGACCGCGATAGCTACTAGACGTGTGTAACAATATTTTTGAATAAGTTTTAAATTTATTTACGTAAAACAAAAGTAAAACAAATCGCAGAAGTACCAGGATCACATAAAGCAAGAGGAGCTACATGCGACACTAGACAAGGAGAGATATACTGTACAACTCGGACCGACCGGCGACCAACGAGTTTTTGAACGCTGCCACAAGCTACAAGCGGGAGCGTTTACTGAATCTGCAATTAATTTATTTATTTTGCGAGAAGTAATTTCTGCTTATTATGCCACTTGAGCGTACACCTGAAAAGTCAGGTTCGGACTCAGATCTACATAAACACGGGTCAATATTACCACCAATAGCGCAAAAATTAAGGAGTAAAGTAAACAGTCAAAGTGAGCCTAATATAACAAAAAATAAACGGAAACGGACCTCAGACCCCTCACCGAACCGGGACGATAATAATGAAATTTTGGCTGCGCTCACCAATATGAACAAGGAGCAAGATAGAAGGTTTACGAAGATTGAGACCTCGCTTAAGGACCTTAAAGACATTCATATTGGATTCGAGAAAAGCATTGAATTTCTATCCTCGCAGTATGAAAATATGAAATTAAGGGTAGAGGAAGTTGAGCAGAAGATCCTAGAGAAGGACAAATTAATCTTCAATCTTCAGGACACTGTAGAGGATCTTCAACGGTCATTAAGAATAGCATCTGTGGAGATCAGAAATGTCCCTGCAAAGCCAAATGAGACTAAAGAAGACCTAATCAAGTTGGTACAAAGTATGTCAACCACTCTTAAAATTGACATACCTACAGCGGATATTAAGGATATTTTCAGAATTCCTGGCAAAATCGAAGCGAGCAAGCCTATTATCACGGAGTTCGCGAATACTATGACAAAAATCAAAGTCCTAAAGGCTGTAAGGGCATACAATGCCATTAACAAGACCAACAAGCTTAATTCTTCTCATGTTGGAATTAAAGGGAAAACATCGCCTGTTTATATAACAGAGCATCTGACAAGCAAAGCTAACCGGCTTTACTTCCTGGCGCGAGATCTCATGAAGAGTGGGCAATATAAGTTTTGCTGGACTTCTAATGGAAAGGTATTTGTTAGGAAAAACATTGAATCCTTCATTATTTTGATAAAAAATGAAGAACAATTAGCATATCTTAAAACAATATGACTAGTTAATATTAGTCTAGAACTTCAAGTTTTTTCGAACATTAGTAGCTCTATTCAAGTAACTCCTATGTTTAAACATTGTAAAGGCATTTATATCAGACTCACAACCTCACTAATAGCACACTCACTCACACATATCCAATTTCACCATTATCTTAATCTTTATACAAAACATAAATACAAGAAACTATTAACAAATCGTATTTTCCGCCTACTACAGAAATTCCTACTCTACCATGTACTGGATTTTTTCACCAATATTATAAATATGGTTTTACCAAGTATTTCAGTCATCCCCACAAGTATCTCACTACTTGTTATGTTTTCTTTGTACCAGCTGATAATATATAATGGCATTTCAAGGCACATGTATTCACTGACATGCTCAGTCTCATACAATTATGGATAGTCTCCCTAATATTATTGATGAAATCGACTCTTATTCTGCTATCCCAACAGCAGTTATCAGCCCGGAAGATGTTGCTTCTAAGATTCCTGAGAGAAAACAGTGTATTAAACTCATGACGCTCAATATTAGAAGCATTCATAAAAACTTCCCATCCTTGGAAGTCCTTCTAAATAGAATTCACATTACCTGTGACATTCTTATTTTAACAGAATGTTGGTTAAAGAATGCACGACGTCCTCCTATTCTTGATAGCTATAATATCTTTTCCACATCACACTGTTTAAATCAAAATGATGGAGTTGTCATCTACGTGAAAGAAAATTTAGATTGTACCGTTGAAGAACCTAGTTTTTCGGGTGGTAGCTGTTTAATGGTAAAAATTGGCAAAGACACGGTAGTTTTAGGAATATACAGATCACCGTCATACCGTCACATAGACAACTTTATATACTCTCTTGACCAAATAATAGATAGATTGCATAAAAACACGAATGTAATTATAATGGGTGACATTAATATTGATATCAAATCACATAACTCTGATATACACAGTAACGAATATCTAAACTTTCTGGCCGAAAAAGGAATGCTTCCTGCCCACACCTCCCCCACGCGTCTCTCAAACTGTATTGACCACGCCATCATTCGTAGACCTGACTTGGCATCAGCTTATGTTATTGAAACTGCAATCACGGATCACTTCCCTGTACTGCTATGCTTAAGTAAAATACCTTCTGTAAAAACCATAATAACTTCATCCAAAATTAACTATCCTAAAGTTTTGACGACTTTGCAACACTTTGATTTCAATAGTATAATATCAATTACTGACCCGAATCTAGCAATGGATCGTCTAGTTCATACTCTCTCTCACGCAATTCTGAAACACACTAGAATTTTGTCGATTCCTAGAAATCGCATTAGTTTGAAACCCTGGATAACACCCGGACTCGTAAAATGCATAAGACACAGAGACCGGCTACATATCAAATGCAAAAAATCTCCGTCAAATGTCGTTTTAGTAACATCATATAAAAGATATCGTAACTATTGTAATAATTTACTTAAAAAACTTAAAAATCAATACGAGCAATCAGAATTGGCAAAAGTTTCTAATAACCCAAAACAGACATGGAAGGTGATCAAGAAAATTACCTCCACGACCAGTCGTAAAAATAAAGCGTTGGAATTACTTAAAGACAAATCACTCGATTATAGGGAAGCAACTGAAAATATAAACAGTTTCTTTATCAACATTGGTAAAAGGCTGGCTGATTCGACTTTGGCTAATGCTATAAGTAGCGAGTCATCTGATATCCCAATTCATACACATACTAACTCTTTTGTCCTAACTAGTACAGATGACGCCGAAGTAGAATCGATAATACTAAACCTAAAGAATGATTCTGCTGTAGGATACGATGGAATCTCATCACGGTTTCTTAAAATGGTGCGAAACAGTATAGTTCCTTCACTCACACACATTTTTAATCGCTGTTTTGAAACTGGGATATTCCCACTGGCATTAAAATATTCTTTAGTTCATCCAATTCATAAGAGTGGATCTCGAGACTGTGTTAATAACTATAGACCCATATCAGTTTTGCCGGCTCTTTCTAAAGTGCTGGAAAAACTAATAAACAAACGTTTAATAAACTACCTAGAAAAACAAAAAATAATAGCGGAATCTCAATTTGGATTCCGAGCCGGTAAATCTACAGAGCATGCTGTTGCCGGTTTAACTGATTATCTAGTCACTAACTTGGACAGAGGAAAAAAATGTATAGGCATCTTCCTTGACCTCACGAAAGCCTTTGACACCGTCTCTCATCCACTATTATTGACAAAAATGGAAAATATTGGCATTCGCGGTTTACCATTACAACTCCTTAAAGATTATTTGACCAATCGCTCTCAAAGTATAAAAATCGATGATATTATTAGCTCTCCCAAGAGTGTTACTTACGGGGTGCCACAAGGCAGCATTCTTGGCCCGAGCCTCTTCTTAATTTACATTAATGAACTCTGTTTGTACGCCCCAGTCAATGGCAAAATCTTCTCATACGCGGATGATACAACTCTAGTATACCAGGGTGAATCTTGGGACGAGGTTAGGCTTGAGGCTGAGAAGGGACTATTCCATGTCTCATCATGGCTTAGACGTAACCAACTCACACTTAATATCGAAAAATCTAAATACTTGTCCTTTTCTATAACCGATGCTACTCAGCCTCGTTCCCCATTGGATATTAAAGTGCACTCCTGTGCTAATACCCGTGACAATTTCGGCAATACTGTGTGCGCATGTGTTTCTCTCGAGCGAGTTTCAACGATTAAGTACTTGGGTATCACCCTCGATAATCATCTGACTTGGACCCCACAAATTAACGCACTGTCTACCCGCCTCAGAAAACTTACTTGGATTTTTAAAAGGCTAAGAGATATCGCCTCACCCAGTTTATTAAGGTCGTTATACTTTGCATTGTGCCAGTCGATTATCGGATATTGTATTCCAGTGTGGGGTGGTTCATTCAAGACCACACTTTTAAATGTGGAAAGAGCTCAAAGGTCTATTTTAAAAGTAATGTACAAATTACATTTTAGATATTCAACTACAACACTATTTCAACACTGTAAACTACTAACCGTGCGCCAACTTTATGTTCTTCGTATTATCCTCTTACAACACTCAAATCTAGACTTTGACCCATCACTTTTAGCGGGTAGACGAATCACTCCTTGCGTAACTAATCGTTTACATTGTAAGACTGCTTTCTCCAAGAGACAAATAACTTTCCTTGGTCCTTATTTGTACGATAAAATTAACAAGATTTGTAATATTTACCCAAAATCAAATTTTTGGTGTAAACGAATAATTGAACAATGGCTTCTTACGAACGATTATGACCGAACAGAAGATCTTCTAAAAGTTCCTACGTAACTAACCTTTTACTTACTCTATATCGTTTCTGTACCTATACCGTACACACGCACGCACAAACACACACTCACACACACACACACACACACACATTCACACACACACATACACACACACACAAACACTTATAAATAATGCTTATTATGATCACAAAAATGCCTCGTTTATTTTTAATTGTTGTTTAAATTCTTAAATTCAAAATTACCAAAATTGTATTTATATAATTAAACTTTAAACATATGAATAACTAATAACATATTAATAAACTTATAATCAGACTTTGCAACCATATATTATGCGCTAAGTATCATATATATTACAATAATTATACCTTTGTTTCGGGAGGAGGGCGTTGGTACGCCATACCACAGGTTATCCTAGTTTGGGTACTAACGATCTTCCTAGGATTTACTTATAACTTCACAGTAGTCTGTAACTTAGTAGAACTGTCTCTTAGCTATGCATATTATGTAAAAGTGTAAAGTTATTTAAGTTTGTAAACAATTAATAAATCATTTCATTTCATTCATGTCAAGTCTACTATAGTCGATCAGCGAGGCAGTGGTAAGAGAGCTACATACATAGGGGGAATCAAGAACTATTTTCGTTTTCAACTTAATTATATATGTATAAACATTTGGTATTTACGCAGTAGGTTTATTTTATAAAATATATTTATAGAATACTCTTTTGACAGACTTTGTATCCGATCAAGCGTTTCTAAGTTATCTTAGTTCATTAACCGATATGTGTATAAATACCAACACCACGCCCTCTTGTGCCTACGCCACACCTTTGAGGCAAAATTATATGCTTAGTTCTTAAGATATTTCTTTCAAAGTCAAAGTTAAAATCATTTATTCAATTTAGGCATCAAAGACGCATTTATGAACGTCAATTTTTCATTATAATGTACTTTAAAGACTCTACCGCTACGTTCCAAAATATATAGAGCCTACCGAGAAGAAGCGGCAAGAAACTCGGGGCCATTCTTTTTATATAGATGTTTACAATGTTTCTACTTAGGTACTACAAATATTACATTTTAAGGGTGGCAGAGTGACAGCTTGCCAGAAGTGGAGTATTTTAAGCATCTTTATCTTCTATATAATGTCGAACTTTATAGTAAGCTTTTTTTTATTAAAACGTTTTTTACAGTCAACTTGAATTTGCCCTCTGTGAGCTTAATTAAGCTTTTTGGGATTTTCTTGTAAAAACGCACACAATTTCCTAGGAATGACTTATTAGTCTTCGCAAGTCTAAAACTAGGTACAGCAATCCTATTTGTATTTAAGTTCTAATTTCATGGTCCTCTTTTTTGATTTGAATAGTAAAGATTCGTAGATTACCATTTCGACATACACGGATATAGCCTAGTTCACTAGAAATAATGTTACAAATATCACGCTAATATTTAAAGGCGAAAGTTTGTGAGTATGTTTATGTTTGTTACTTCTTCACGCTCAAACGGTTGGACAAATTTTGACGAAGTTTGATACATAGGTAGACGAGGCGCTGGATTAATAATTAGGATACTTTTCGACATTATCATCATCAATCATCACCAATAATAATAATCATATGTGGCAAGACGTTGATGTACCTAAACTAAGAACAACAATGGACCTATGATTAACTCTTGGTGAATGCAAAACAACTTTTCGAACTAGAGACCCGGAAGCTATTTGTTAGTGTTTGATGCTTAACAGACAGCTTCCTATAACTCGATGAAGTCAGTCATACGCGAATTCAATTAGTCAGCCAGTTTGCGAATCATTAAACTATCTTCTACCTTCTATTCTTCCTCTATTCAATTACAGTCGGTATTTTTTTCTTGAGATGGAATTGAATCGGCCAGCTATTGACCACCGCTACCACATCTCTTTATACGCAACTCATAATCGAGATGACTACTTCTCTAGAGGACGCTCCAGATGCTGTGTAACAGATACATCCTCAGCGCGTTTAACAATGTAATCCCCTGGTTTAACAATTTTTTGTAAATCAAATTTCTAGGAATTAGCCTTAATATACATTCTCTTGATGTATATTGTGGTTGTCTGAAAGAGAGCGCTTTGAGCGATACGACCGCCAATTGCGACATTAATTTATTGTTTACAATGGTTGATTAAGTTATCGTAAATTATCGTATATCTTCGTTTGTGTTATTTTTTGTACTGTGGTGTTGCAATGAAGAGTATATCTATCTATATTAAATAAATAATCTTGGGGTCTTACACATCGATATTCATGAGTATTATTCAGAAACAGATTTAACAATATTCATAAAACAAAAACAACAACACAAATATACAAAAGCAAAAGTAATTACACGGAAAAGCTGCTTAATTTCCTCAACACTTATCTGTAAAATCGTACACGTACTTTAGTTATTTATAATTACAAATACGTATGTTAGGTATAACCAAAGAGGTTAATGAATAAGTGGCCGATATACGAAATACTATGTTGTGTGGATATGACATAATTGATGGTAACGTAACTGTTCTTGATGGTATATACCTGAATGATATAGCCCGTGTTTCAAGCCTGTTCTCGGCAACAGTAATCTATTAATTATAAACGCGGCATCAGTCTGTTAAGAGCACCTTAATATGTACAAAGTTAATAATTATCGTTTATAAAAGCGTGTTCAAATCATTTAGACTAAGGCCCGTAATATCAATCGCCGCTTATCTCAGAGTTTAACTAAACGAAGCTAACATTCAATCTACAGATTAATCCCTACTACTAATTGGAATGCCATATCACTGGACGATTGGTTAAACTGAGTTTAATAATTGTAAATGTAGCCACACTTGTCAAAATGTGGATTATGATCGGTCAGTTGTATAAAAAAATTGCGACTATGATAGACGGCGCGGTGCCAGATTTTATACGTAGTATCCTTCAAAGAGAATTTAATCACTTTGTTTGTAATTATAATATTCTGCTTTCAGTCTAACGAACAATATACGAAATCCAAACAGCTGATGGAGAGTAGCCATTTTGTTTTTACTCTGGTTTTAAACTCCACATGGAAGTTTAACTGACCTCCCTCGACCGATTAAACTTTCTTCTGATCTTCTAATGGTTTAAACTTACATTCATATATTGATTTCCATTCATATTACGAAAAAATCTATAAAGATGATTTAAACTAAGAGTCATGGATTAAACTGCGTATTATATTACGAGCCTTAGGACGTAATGTTTTTTTTTTGAGTTGTGTAAAGAGTTTTTCTGAAAGAAGATTCATACAATTTTAGTTACGAATACTATTATGGGGTTGATAGACGAGTAATCAAAAACACTGCAAATTTACTTTAGTTTTTTACCCCGTAGAAGTTTTAGATAGTGCACCTGTGATCATGTGCAGCAATTAAACTAAGCATTTGATTTTACCGTCATGACACGTTATCAATAAAAATACAATCATTTTCGAACTAATAAATACAAGTCTTTTTTCGTTCGAAAATTTTTCTTACAGACTCAATTTCCAAGGAAATTTTCTTTATATCAGGTTAAGATGTGAAAAGAAAATAAATGGAATTATGCCTTTAGAACGAACTATATAGTAGAGTCAAAAGTTTTCTCCGTTGAGCAGAATGTTCTTTAGAAGTTCATTAATAATACCGTATCCATCCAATTCCTTTCAGATCCAACCTACTTTTAAACACTTACATGTAACAGCTCATGAATATTAAACCACACATCAATCATACTCGTGGGGTTGCGATTCCTGAGATTGCGCCTACTCGTTTGTAAGGGTTACTTAACCTATATATTCATATACATTTACCAAACGGGTACTTAGACTATCAAGGATATTTGACCTCCCTTTCAGCTAAACCAGATTAGGCAGTTTTTGTGAAAGTAAGCGACGGCAAATACCAGCCCATAACATCAGGTAATTTTAAAGCTTCGTCTTCAGCACTCCTTGAAGTCAGTAATATAACGCCACAAAATATAAAGTCTGTCCGGTCGTGCTAACCGCTAACAGCTTATGCACTTTTTTCTATAACTGGACTGGTACAATTTTAATATTATTTTATTTTCCCTATTCCTCATTTTCTCTTTCAATATTCTATTCTTCTCAATTTCGCTATTCCTCAAGTTATTTAGGCAGGTAAAAATTTATAGATGCATTATATGAGATTTAATTCAAGTCAGAGTCAAGACACAGTAACTTATATAGTTCCGTCATTAAGTCACTGTCCTGTCTAAGTTACGTTCTATCAAAGAAATGGATACATTACTAAAACTTTCCAAGGCGAATGGCAACCCAGGTTTCATGATTTTCACCACTATTAAACTTAAATAGATAAACAAATCATTAACTTTTTTGCTTCTTTAATACACACGCATATTTATATGTAAGTACAAATATAATTACTAAGTATCTAAATAAGAAACAACATTTTAAAAAGTGTACGTGTAGGCAGTGTATGAGCCTAAACAAATGGGTTACCTTTAACTCTGCGAATAAAATTACTCAAGAAGCAAACACTGATTATCAGCTATAACCCTCGAGATGATGAGATGAAAAGTCCATCATAAACAATCAATGTATCCAAAATTTGTTTAAAATTAACTTTGTATATGTGAGTGTGAATTAGAAAATAAAGTATGAGATTATTTCGTGCAATAATGAACGACCGCTGCAAAACTCGAAGAAACACATTAGGAAAATTCTCTGGTATATAGATACGAGTACAATATTGGTCTATGTCGAAAATGAAACAAAACCAATACCTTTTTTGGTTTTATTTCCCGCCATCTACCAGCAGTTTTCTAATTTCATTAGTTTATGATGCAACTGCACTTCTTTCACCTCGCTACCTCGAAGCGAAAAGGCCGTAAGTTGAACATTCAAGATAGTGAGAAGTGACGTTATCGCCCGCAGTACGTTACGTCGTTATCGCTCGGCGCGAAGACATCAAGATTTATTCATCATGAGCCAGGACGTGGACACTAAGGAAATGTTTATCTAGTAGCAGCAGATTATTTAATAGTTACTAGGTAAAGTACGGTTGCAAGCGTTTTTGCTGCGAGTGTGCATAGTGCGATACGACCCGGCGGCGGCGAGGTACTTCTATCTATACGGCACGCGGGCATAGTCAAATTGTTACCTGTAAACTAAATCGAATTGGTAGCGTTTGGATAAACCTAGTTTTTGACGAGATGGACAAGAAGGACGTCTGGTAAGCCATACGCTTGCCCAAGGCAGCTGCAGTGCCACCAAGAGCGTTTTCAGACTATTTCGCCCTGTTCAGTATTTTCTACAGTTGGCCGCTTTTTTCCTGCGCTGTATTACTTCGCTTAGAATATCTGAATGGCACTGAGTGGTACAAACCAAGAAGGCCTCTTGCACTCTTGCTTGCATGGCAGATCATTGTCGACTTACTAAGTGGCAGAGCTCTTCGCATCCCGACGGCGGACAATTTTTTTTTAACTGTGTCTCCTCACGAAGTAAACGTTTCGAAGAGTAAAAACATTTCTTTACTCCTCAGAGAGAAGAGATCTGAACGAAAGATTCAATAGATTTTAGAACTTTTTCACCAAAAATGGCGATAGGAAATCCGAGGCAGTGTATGTCAGCTAAGGTATAGAATGACAGTAATAAATATGTGTACATTTTGGATAACCTTTTCATGTTGTTTGATTCTCTCTTCTACTCCGACCATATTTTAAAAGTTTACTTTAATTTCTCCTACAGTTTATGAAACTATCATGTAACAGATACTGGCAAAGTTGCGACATTCAAAACAAGTCTCAGAGGCCATACACAAATAATCTAATCTAACCTTTACATGTTATTTGTGTAAACTTCTAATATTTTTGTCAATAACAACCACATCATACTTACGTTACCATCACATTAACTAAATAAATATAATGGTACTGAGATATCCTTATGTTAAATAATTTGATTAAACATCTTCCGTTAAAACAACACATCTAAGTTTTCGGTCCAGTTTTCCCAATACGACATTATCTACATTTATCGACCGTCGATTTTCTACAGTCGTTGAGTAAAATGTTAAAGCCGTAGTACACTTATAACTTATCAAACAAATACCATTAGTTGATGTCAAATACAATAGATAATGAAACATTCCCACTACAGTGATATTTTTTTTATCAATGGACTACTTTCGACTAACTGTTCCAACTCGAGGTGGTCTTGATAACAATTTTATTGACAAACTGCACAGTATCTTAGTCCAGATATAATTTTAACGCACACCCGGTTGCGATTAATGACTCGCTTTCTGGGATACGCTATCTCACTCTCCGGCCCCTCTCTCTCGTTCTCTCTCTCTCTCTCTCTATCCGAAAATCACGATGATCCGTCTTTGTTTCTAAATAAACAAGGGATCCACCACCAGGGAAACCAACAAACACAGTTTTGCAATTTTTATAAGGCTTGTAGAGACCACAAGAAAACAAAACAGCATTCTATGTTCTACAACTCAGTGCTAACAATGTTGGCAGGGAACCTTTCCAGGGTCCAGACGGTAGGATCATAGACGAGCTGAACCAAAAATCTTCAGTACCAGTAATCAAACGAACTAAGACAGTTTTGCAATTTTTATAGGGTTTGTAGAGACCATAAGAAAACAAAACAGCATTCTATGGTCTACAACTCAGTACCTACGATGTTGACTGACAGGGAATATATCCGGACGGTAGGATCATAGACGAGTTGCACTTCATTTCCAGACGTTAGGATCATAGACGAGCTGCACTTCATTTCCAGATGGTAGGATCATAGACGAGCTGGACACGTTCTTCTCTCAGTAATATATTAAAAAGTGCAGTACCTAACGTATATATAAAAAAACAAGTTGACAACGCACACGCCCCCACTCAGCTGGTATCAGAATCGAACCCGTGATATGTTAATGCGCGTCCGATCGTGACGCACGACGCTCATCCTTCGGACACTTTCCGATCTTTCGATAGTTGTCGTTGTTGTTTTTTTGTAGCCAGCTTTTGCTAACGTATTGAGAGATTTCTCACGGAGTTGATGGAAACTATACACTCTATATAATCTATCTATAACTCTTATAAATGCACATTTGAACAGTATTGATTGTGCAACATAACTTTTTATAAATTAGCCTTGACACAACTTAAGTAAGAGTGTTTTTCAAATATCTCGTTTTCTTTTTATTGTTAGTGTTAGTTTGCCAGTTATTTTTGCTGACCAACTCTGACCCTTCGTAGCAACAGTATTGTCTAGATTTGGCACTTGATTTTCATTGTGTATTCGCTTTTCTATATACTTTGACTATGAATTGAGATTTACACATAAATGCACTGTCTTCTGAGAGATGTATAGTTACTATGCCAGCACGCATTACTTTCAATGTGTAGTGTTATATATCGTACGTTGAAAACGGACAAACTATCATTGGATTCATAGATAGGTAATAGATAAGCCTATCATTCAGCAATCTTGTGTGTGTGTTGTTGTGTATCTATAGTTGTCAGGAAAGAAAAATAGGGCATAGAAAAATTCCCATGATTGTGGGGCATTTTTTTCGGAGAGCAGATTTTATTTTTAGCTTTGACAGAACCTGCACCTATACAGTGACCCTAAGACGAGAACTATACTGAGCTTCAGACCAAAATAAAGACTTCACAACTCATACAGACACAGTTTTTGAAAATGGTACCAAGTAAAACAAAAATGGTAGGGCTTGGACTGATGTTCTTTTTCCCAACTGGAATGTTTCCTGATGTTTCCCTTTAGTGTACCCGAATTCGAAAACAATACCTAGGAAAACCATAGAAAAGTAAATAACATACAGACCTACTTCCTATGAAATTGTCTTCGTAGGCGTCTAATTAACCATTCGAGAATGTTTAAAACATGAATACGGTAATAAAATGCCCAAAACTGTCCTACCTCCGTAATGCCAAACCATTTACGACATAATATTAAAATATTATTCATGTATATGTTGGTATTTCATCCTTTTTTATTATGTTTTACATGTTTATTTTATCATCTAAATGAAATAGTAATGTAAAATGTGGCTATATAAATCGCCTGTGATTTATCTCCATTTAACACAGCATTAAATTAACATGTTAAACACATCCCACTTTAAATAAAAAAATCAATCTTGAAATAATATACATTTAATATTCATGCGTTTTTTATTGAAAACAATAAAATTGACGACCATTTTATATGCCAGGTCAAAATATTAAAAAGATATAAAATGGTGTTGCAATTTTAGAATGAACTAGAAAAACGTCCGAGAGGTTTTAAATTAAGATTAGTTTATTGGATCTATCAAGTTTCTAAGCTCGTCACAGTGCAGTATGTCGTTTAGTAGGTGGCATTCTCTTCTGAAAGTGACCGTTATTGGTTTATGTAACCATTGAGTGTTGCCAGCTCAAGTGTAACCAAAGTGATTTTCTGCCAAAACGCTAGGGCGCGTTCAAACCCTTGACTTGTGTTTTGCTCGTTTTCTAACTTGCTTCTATAACGATTGCCTACGTTTGATTGATAACCCCAATCATTGTTTACATTTTGTAAATTTTGCTTGATTATTTTATTCTTTTTTTAAAGACTAACTAGTTAACAGTTTCACAATATAAGTTATACATAAATGTGTAAATTCTAAGTTACAATAAATGTGAGACCAACTGCGTTGACCACATGTTTCGTAAAGAAGTTTTATGAGGTAAAAGTTCTAGACGTGTAAAAAGTAATAATTAATTATCCAAGAAGCTAGAATATAATATTAATATTCAATAATGATATTCGTCAGTAATGATTTACTGTTTTCGTCACTCCTCTTACATTCCCTAAAGATAAAGAAAGTGTGTTATGAGCAGAATTTCTGTAACATATCATATTTTGCCTGTTTTTCCAACTTTAGAGAATAAGGCATTCCTCTCAAAGAGGGGAGTACCTACGGAACATAAGCCACTAAACACGAGCCCAGCACTCGCTGGATCGCGATTTTGTGGATAATTTGAACTTCAGACCAAATAATAGATAGGTACCAGAAACACGTTCAATTGCAAATTTTGACAAGAGTAGAGATTTCACACGAAAAGTGCCATGAAAAAATACCTTAAATCAGTTTGAGTACATTTCGTGCTGAGCGTAGGTACTTCTGGAATACAGCCCATAGTTGCACACTATCCCGAATGTCTCGCCCAAAATATACTTCTTGGACATATCATTATCTAACTACTACTTAACACATCTAACTATTGTATGTCATTGGCATAATTTATAATGTAGGTGTGGCATTTTAAACATTTTAATTTAAAAGTTGTGAACTGTTTCGCGTCTTTGACATTTAATTTTATGAGTTGATTGCATCAACGCCAGAGATTTAGGAAGCTTAAGCGAAGACCTAAGAATAATGGTTTTCAAACAGTCCGATAGGTACAGAGACATAATTTTCCCATAGTAACATAAATACCTAGACATTTAAGTGCATGTGAAACTTAGTAAACAATCAATTCCGTATATCCTCGAGTTCATATACCGACTACCTTTTAGCCTGTCCTTGGTGAAATACAAATGTACCTAGCCTGCTGCGGGTTGTATATTTTTTCTTAATTAATAAAAAGGAACCACAGCACATTCCTGGTCCCAAATAGGTTTAGGGTGACAGACATATATATCTTCTTTTGTTTATTATGCAAAGGTGGCAATCATACCCGCCTACACGGTACGTACACATCTCCATATCTGAGTTTGAGATGCGATCAGAGTTCCGAGTGGCTGGTGATCGCTCACCGGCGTCACAATCACAGATGCATATCGCGGCGATTGTGACGCGTTCGATGCACGACTATTTTAATTGGGTCCCGATCATCCGACCGATAACACAAGATGGCGGATGGATGGCGGCTTTGTTTTTAATGTAGACACATGTTTCGCTCATGTCAGACTTGTTCACATTCCAAATCATTGAATTATACATTAGAAATGATAATAGAATTTCGAGTAACATGCTCATGAGGAACGAGTACGCAGTCAAAGGTTAAATTAATGTACGTATCTAACAAACGGTTTGTCAACTTGTACTTACTATGCGGGTTCAAGCTTTGAGCGAATATTCCGTATGAAAGCATGTTTCTCTTGTAGGTACAAACGCAATGACATGTTTATAAAGACAAAGGGCAGAGATGAGTATCATTTAACGAATCGACATTCAGTTTCGCAATGCTGCAATAACGGCCCGGAGTCACGCAATCTATCTGATTGAGCGCACCTACAGCTATATACAGCCCTTTCCTGGGCCCCATCACAAGCTTATAACTTCTTTAGCGAAAAACAGAAGCTGGAACGCGACTAACGAACAGCGATAAGCTCGCGTTCAGTATGACGCTAACATTAACCTGCCAGATAAAGGCAGCATTAGCGAGCCAATCGCGCGTCACTACCAATCGTAATGACCAATCGGAACGCGCGCACACTAGGATAGCGTGACCCGAACGCAATCGGATTCGAGTGGTATTCGTTACCGAGATGTCGGTCGGTGCGCGGCCGCACCAATCGTCGCGTCCATCTCGCTGTCGTGCCCATATAATGATCTTCACAGGGGCAGGAGAATGAAGTTGAGCCTCTCATTAATTGGCGTTTTGAGTCGAGATCGTTGCGCGAAAGATAGGTTAATTCCTCGCTCGGTCGAGATCGTTGTCGCTCAAAAAGGAAGGTGAGCTCGCGTTTTCTGGAAATCAGATCCAATTACAACGGGGCCCGTTAAGGTTTTGTTCTGTTTGGCCGCGGGCCGCCTCACGATATTGACGGACGAACAACCTTGCGGCGACGGATCGCCCGCGCCCGTTCTCTATATGCACTGCATTTCTCGCATTTGTGCCGTCACAAGGCGATGGCGATGCCCGTCGCGCCCCACCCACGCGGCGACATTTACATAGCGCGAGCACGTCTCAATTAGGTGCGCTAATGTATGCCTCGACTCGCAACTCCATCTGACTGACGTCGATTGATAGCGGGCAAAACGTGACGAGTGACGACTATCGTGGAATCCTCAACCGGTCCTGCATCGTCAGCTATTAAAGACACTAATAGGCAAAGATACGGCCCTCAGTTTTGTTGGTCGATCCCACGTTACGTCTTATACTCAACCGAACTATTTTTATTTTCAGGTGAAGACGAGGAATGGGGAAACGAGACCGAGGCGATGCCGGGAGAACCTCGCACGCCGAGCTCTGGAGGCGAGCGGGAGGCATCGAGCGGCGGCGCCTCGCCTGCATCTGTTGGTTCGCCGACACCTTCACCGCCGAAACTGCGCCTCAACACTGCGCTTGCCACCGACCCCGCGCTCGCGCCCTCCGCCGTTCGCCTCAAGCGTGAACCACCATCGCCATCACCGCCACCTGCGCCCCCCGCGCCCTCCACGCCGCTTACTGCGCCCCAGGCACGAGACTACCTCGCCGCTGCTGCGGCCGCCTTTCCAGGCCTCTTCCCGACCGCTGCACCCGGCTACGTGTGCCAGCCGTGCGGCATCCGCTATTCTTCCCTGAGCACGCTGCAGGCGCACCAAGAGCACTACTGCTCCAACCGACTCCCGAAGCCGCCGGCAACCGACTCGCCGACAGACGCGAATGCAGATGATTCAAGCGGTGACTCTAAGACCCCGCGCCCACCTAGCAAGCAGTACGCGTGCACACAGTGCTCCTACAGCGCCGACAAAAAAGTGAGCCTCAATCGACACATGCGAATGCACTCATCCTCCCCCGTGAGCGGTGGCACCCCCGCGCCCACACCCACTGTCAATGGAGAGCCGGCGGACGGGCCGCCCGCGCAGGATCGATACTGCACCGACTGTGACATTCGCTTTAGCTCGATCAAGACATATCGCGCGCACAAGTCGCACTACTGCAGTACACGACAGGTCGTCAAGAACTCAACGTCAAATGCACGTAGTGGTTCGGTGACGTCGGGCTCTGCACCGCCCTCGCCCGGACCTACCCCGCCGGCCGCGCCACGCGCAGAGTACGCGCTTGCGCTGCCTACCAATCCAATCCTCATCTTGCCAGTGGGGCTTCTGCGCAACGCGAGTACGCTGCCCGGTGCCACACTGCCCGACCCCGACGCGGCCTGCTTCCTGCTTCCCAACGGCACCTTCCAGCCGCTCAGCCAGGCGCTGTCCGCTATGGAGGGCGAGGGACGGGGGCCCGTCGTGCTGCGGACAGCTAACCGCGCGCGCGAGGCGGCACGGGACGGCGGCGCAATCCCGCTCGATCTCAGCCTTCGTCGCACCATAGAGGCCATGACGGTCAACGACCACGAGAAGGAGAACAGGCTACGTTCTACGACGCCAGAGCAGATAGTTTGCGCGCCATCTCTACCGCCGTCCCCCGGCTCGCCATCCCCGTCACAACGGCGCTCATCGTCCCCGAGCGCGGAGTCCCCGCCTAAGCGCCGCCGGCTATCGGCGCGAGCCCCGACACCGAAGCCAGCGAACGCGCCTTCACCGCCCGAGGAGAAGTTTAGGCCCGAAGATAAATATTCACCCGTGGCACCACCGCTGCCCTCCGCTTTGGCGCTGAGACTTGCGGCTGAGATGCCCGTGTCCGGCGTGGCGCCTTCGGTGGTCGTGAAGCAGGGTGTCTCCAAGTGCAAGGAGTGCAACATCGTGTTCTGCAAGTACGAGAACTACCGCGTGCACAAGCGGTTGTACTGCTCGGCAGGCGGCGGCGAAGAGCGCGCGAGCCCCGCGCCGCCTGAGGGAGGCGCGCCCCACCAGTACCGGCAGCTGATTTGCCTCGCGTGCGGGATCCACTTCAGCTCACTGGACAACCTGCAGACGCACCAGTCGTACTACTGCACGAAACGCGAGACACGGTCCCCGCGAGGCCCGACCGGCGGCGAGGTGAGGACTGGAGGTGGAGGCGGGGTTGAGGGCGGGTGGAAGTGCCCGTGCTGCGAGGTGGTATCGCCGACGGCGGCTGCGGCGCAGCGACACATGGAGGCTCACGCGGGCGTGAAGGCCTTCCGCTGCACCATCTGCCGGTACCGCGGGAATACGCTGCGTGGAATGCGCACGCATATACGCATGCACTTCAACAACAAGAAACCAGCAGATTTACAGGTAAGATCATACTTACGAGTACATACTAGCTGACCCGTCCGCGGGATCACTCGCTCATAAATATTATGGTGCTCCTTTCATTTTAGAGGTCCGCGAGGGAATCTCGAAGTTCTGGGTTCGATCCTCGGGTCACACAACTATTGGGATTTTTTGACAAGAAACTCTCAATAGCAGTCCGATGTCTGGAACAGACTCGCCCCCTATTTGGTACATGGTACTAACACATTTCTGCCGAAACGTGGATTGTTTTTTAAATTACCTATTTGTTTTAAAAGTTGCACCGAGTTTTGATTGAATCAGGCTAAGGAATAATATCCATAGAAACTTTACCACTTTAACTACTCAAGCCTAGTATTACTTCTACATTAGCCTATGTGCGTTATACCAGAACGTAAACTTTCATAAAAATCGGTTTCGTATATAGTGACAGCGATACATGGTAACAAACGTTCACATATAGACTTTTACATTTATGATATTAAATATTACTAGCTGCGCCCCGCAGTTTCACCCGTGTGGCCATAGATGATGACGTTGACGATGATGAAAAGTATCCTATGCGTTATTCCAGCGTCACATCAATCTACACGCCAAATCTCATCAGCAAATCTGATCAGGCATTCTGGCGTGATTGTGTAACAACGTTCATTCAAACATTCGCATTTAGGTAATATTATATTAAATGCGAATTTTTAATAGTAAGAGTAATATAAGATCAGGATTGATACACGAACTTAATAAACTGGTGGAGGTAGAATTCCCAATTTTTTTTCCCTTCTCTTCACTCTTAATTTATTTAGAAGCACCTTGGCCTGTGTTAATATCTGCAAATTAATACCGTAATAAGAACCTTCATTGCAAACCACTGAGAATAATCAACAAATTTTTCTGATGACCAATCTCATCACATATAACAATGATAACATTCATTCACCACCAAAGCTCAAATTTACCCAGCATACAATGTAAAAAAATATTTCTTATAAACACAATTTGCATTGATCCAAGACATAATTGTCTTCCATAATAATTAAGGAAGACTAGTTTCTCTTAATGTAAAAATATATATTGTTAGTCAAAATCATTTTATGCTATTAAGGCATCAAAGACGCACTTATGAACGTCAATTATTCATTATAATGTACTTTAAAGACTCTACCGCCGCATTCCAAATTATATAGAGCCTACCGAGAAGCGGAAAGAAACTCGGGGCCATTCTTTTCATATAGATTTTTACATTGTTTCTACTAAGGTACTACTATTATTACATTTTATGAGTGGCAGATAACAACTTGCCAGAATTGGAGTATTCCAAGCATCTTTGTTTTTATTTAATGTCGGGTTTCTACGGTCAACTTGAATGTTCCCTCTGTGAGCTCAGTTATGTGTTTTAGTATTTTATTGTAAATACGCACACAATTTCCTAGGAACGACTTATAAATCTTTGCAAGTCTAACATTATTGAATCAATTTATAACAATATATTGTTAATAGAAGTTTTTGAGTATGTTTACTCACAAGAGTATTAAATTGTATCGGCATATTCAAACGCAACAGCTAACATAGTCCTCTCACATTCCAGGAAGAGAGCTACATAGCGTGCGTACTGGAAGACGACAGCCGGGAGACAACGTCCCCGAGCCCTGCCGCGCCGGGAGACCGCGTCCACCGCTGCAGCAACTGTGCCTACACCTCCACCTACAGAGGAAACGTCATCCGACACGCGAGACTCGTCCACGCTACCGACGAACCAGAAGAAGACACATCTCCTTCCCTCCCAACCCTCCCCATCCCCACCCCGACCCCAACCATTGACATAAAGAAGGAACCAGATGCAGAAGTTGAAGAAACTCCTAACTATTGCAAATCCTGTGACATTTCGTTTAAGTATGTGAACACTTTCAAGGCTCATAAGCAGTTCTACTGCACGGCTAACAATCAGGAGGCAGCCGCGAATAATAACGTGCCTGCTCCTCCTCCCAGGATCAATGATACGCCTGTGGTGTGAGGAATTGATGGGGTTTCTCATTGGTATCTGAATCTGAATCTGGTCTCGCAGAAAAACTTTTTTGCGTGGACTTTCTGAAACTTGGTACAGTCTTACCATGTCCCTTTTAAATGAAGTGCGAGCTGTGTTTTATAGTTGCACCAATTGAAGAGATTGTAACAGGGACGGTTTTCAAAGTTTCGTAATGACCAATGAGAAGTGTTTATTTTCTAAAATCGCTAGCGAAACGTTTAAATGCTTCTGTTGCTAATATTAGACATAAGATTGTATCTACGAGTAGGTGTATTAAAAAGTAATGTGCAATAATTGATGATTAATAAATGTTTAAACTACTGCATATCAATGCCAAATTAAAGTTTCGAAATTTCCAATTATAGAAACGTGTAGATCGAGTGTATTCTAACGGCTAGTGTACATAGGCCTAATTTAATGTTTTGTTATAAACCCTTGTTATTGTAAATGTTATTCTTCGTCATTGTATTAGTATACGTTATTATTACCAAATTGTAAATAGTTGTAAAGATATTATTACATTGTAACTAAATTTTATTACCATTCGTTCTAAGTGATTGTTCTTTCTTTGTTGTTAATTTTGTTTAATTATTAATTAATTGATAGGTTTGACTCATACAGATGTGCTTAATCCGCGGTACTATGCTTATGGATCAGTTCTCTTATCTTAACCTCCATAGAAATTACGGTGTTACCATGTTTCTCCTCCAAAATATAAATTTAACTATTTAGAAAATAGCTCAAATTTTGAACGTCTTAAACTTAAATAAGAACAAAAACGTACATAATGTAAAAAATCCCTTCTCATGCCATAAAAAATAGCCTAAATCAATCTTATTTCAGAAGATAAACGGGGGAATATAGAAAATGTATTCTTTCCGATTTTATTAAGGAATTATTAAACAACATTGCCAGAGCTTTAATCTGGCTCCTCATCTGTCAGTATAGTTCTACAAAAAGTCCGGCTCCGTTAGTTTAATTAATAGCAACATACTTATTAAGTATACGAAACTGTTTTAGGACGAACCTGGAAAGTGACTTACCGGATCACTGACATTCCGAGTAACTTGGATCACCACCGTTTGGAAACGATAATGATTTCGATCGCCTTTGATACCACATCGGTGATATGTGAAGACAGGAGATGGGCCGTAAACAAACCATAAGATTATTTATTTTTAATATGAGAAACGGGATTCACTCGCGTAAATAAGGCAGATCTTTCCAACTATAGTTTCAACCACATCCGGTGGTCTTTTTCAAGGAGAGTGCAGAAAGCTCGCGGTTGCGTCTCGCCATGCAATCTCTCATATTAAAAACGTGCATAAACCACGTTAGTTGTCATTATAAGATTATTGGTACCATACGACTTACATTCATGATGTCCATCGATCTATCGACATATATATCGGATATGTCCGATGTCCTTTATCAATAAATATCTTGCTGCGCTCGAATCGCTCATTGAATCGGATCGAAATTACTTGAGCGTAAGCCTATCAATGCCAATAATGATGATTTCATAACCTTACTTTGTTATGAACTAACCAATAAGACGTCGTTATTTTCTCATCACGCGTAATAACTGGATCCTACAGGCTGTTTACGGTTTCTACCTCTCCAATTTGTCTCCAGACATCTGTCTACCTATGCTTTAGCGAAAAGTAAACCGGGGCTTAAAGTCGGCTCAATATTCAACTATTTCAATTGGAACATATACATATATAGTGGAGGTTACTAGATATTCTTTCAAATTTTTATAACACATATTTTGAATTACAACTCTAAAAAACTATAAGTTAGTAAAATTAAATACTGGAATTTGATGATAAGAACGACGCAAATCCTTTATGCCCACGCGGATAAGTAATGATGATAAAGATATTTAAAACTGTATGTACGAAGCAAAGTTAATGTAACTCACGTTAAATTAAAGTCAAGATCATTCTCAAACACTTTTGCTGTGATTTTGACGTTTGTAAATTCTAAAATGTGTCATAGGTAGGTGATACTTATGAGAAAGTTTTCATGATTTAAAATCGTGAATATTGTGGTTTATTGTACTGTGCAGATATATACCACGTGAATAAAGCTGCGAAGCTGAGCTTCTTTTACACGTCAGTAAACTTTGATAACCTTTAAATATTGTCATATTCGAAGCATTGATATTAACGACATAGATACGCGGTTTCTCTCAATATAATAACTAAATTAAACAAAATTACCATGTTTTGTCTATGCCAAAGCATTGCTAGATATAATAATGCATTTATAGGTATCTCACTAATTGTATAACTATAGTTGATAAGTGAAATAAAGACTTATTCCGTAGATATACCTACGTGTACGTAGAATTTGTGTTTGTCCCTACTAGGAATGAGTCTCGAATCTTTGTTTTGCAATAGTTCAAAAGGCAAACCATCGATCTTCCATTTGTGACTTTGTTTTGTGTGAAATAGAAAATAAACGTTAAAAATACGTACAGTCGCCTATAAAATTGTAAAGTCATTGTTTTTTCTTGTTAATAGCATTTGCTAGATATGTAAACTTCTGCAAAATTACTTATGTACGCGACTGTCCAGTATGAATAGACGTAACATGACATTTTTTGTGTAAAAACAGATAGAGTTACATACAATAAAACGAAACTGTGCCACTTGAGTACCAATCTATCTTATATCTTATATTTTTGGTTAAATGTTACGAAAAGTTTATGGTTAAAAACAGCTTACAAAGGAAATTTTATAATTTTTTTTTCGATAGTAAGTACGTAGGTACTTATATTATTGCAGAGTTTCGTTGATTTTATGTAACTCGTAGGTACCTACTGCGACGCAGCATCTGATGTTACGTGCCATACTTTGTGTTCTGTTAAAAAAATTTATTAATAATTAAGGCGTTTTCTCGAATAGTGCTTCAATTCACTGGATACAATTAGTTAATTTGATATAATGCCTTTAACATTTTGAAAACTATTTACGTACTACATTATTTAATATAACAATATATGCTGTAATAAAGTATTTAAAATCAGAAAAATTATATTAAAATATCACCGTCAAAAAACCCTATAAAAATACTATGAAACATGATATTTAAGTTACATAGCCTTTTTAATATTTCAAAATATTTAAGGCATTATAGGTTTATGTGCGACAAGGTACGTACCACCGACAACCGCTACATACAGTAAAAAAAGTTAATTTGTTGTGAATCAGTTAATAGCGTAGGCATACACAATGATATTGTAAAATACCGCCAGACAATAAATTATTTATCACATATTGATTATGTTTTTCATTTGCTTCATCGCTACAGCAATTTAGCAGGTGATGAGACCTGTCCAGCAATTATTCCTCGTCTTGTCAAGGTGCCATAATATAACAGTGGCGGATATTCTTGGCACTGTTGCAAGGTATACGGTTTTTTGTTATAATTACTAATATAAGGGGAATAAAACAAACCAAGTGTCCAATCCAACTAAATAATAATTGTATTTCGTGATCTTTCTCCGATGGTAGACAAAGAGAATTATTATGATACTGATTAATTTATAACAATTTTATTATTAACATCAATTATTATTAATAACATAATAACTTATTAAACTATGATTAACATGATAAAGTTTACATCACTCTCCGACTTCCGGGGTAAAGCAGTACTCGCTACTGACGTCATATCTTATGAGTCGTTACCACTCTAATGCTTTGTCCCGGAAGTCACTCAATTCATCAATCTTCTTTTAAAACACACTAGTACTTACATGAATAATGTATTGTTTACATTTGCTTACACTAACCTGTGGGCCGAGCACATAAATCTGCTTAAGTGTAATATTATCTTATTGTTTACGTATTCAGCATAAACTATGAGTTGTCTGTGCCACTATTGTACTAAATAAAAGACAGTTTGTACTTAATACGTTGACGATGCGATTACGTTACACAGATTTTCGTGCTCTATCTTAGAAGAATGTGGAACGCATACGAATAATTATTTGAGTTACTAGAAGAAGTATATAAAAAGTCATCTCATATTTTCACGCGCTCGAACTGTTTTATTTTACCCTACAGCTATGCCGCTATGGGTATTTAGAACTCCCATAGTACCTACTTCTAAGTGAGCATAACTAACACGAAGACGAGGTGTAGACGCGGCCATAATTCCAAGTTGAATACCGTAAACTGGGGTAACTTTGTGACAGTTTTTGAAGTTTTTTGCAAATAACTTTTTTGTATTTTGTTGCATTTCATGACTTAATACGTTTTTACCATCTTGACGATATAGTTAATCGATTTAGATATTTAGCATTAACTAAAACATCATTTTTCCCTGTGTTATAACCCTTCAAAGTATGGCACAACATTACCCCTGGTGTGGGGCTACTTTGTGACGCATCACTAAATGGTCTATAACATCATACTGAACAAACCCAGGCACAAATAAACCCCGTTCAGTTGTTTCTACAACATCTTAGAAAAGAATAAAAACATAAAAGTTGCCAGTTGTACTACAAAAAAAATATCTAAAATGAAAAAAAACTTTTTGTTATGTTTATAAAAAAGACATTTATTTTTTACATTACAAAATCAGACAAATCTTGGCATTCTGGCACGTCATAATGGCCTCGTTTGGTCACCAGTTTCGGCTCCATAAGTTTTTTTACCACCATGTTGGCTTGATACCATATCTCGTCACGTTTTTCTGGCCATTTCCAAAATTTGTTACCTTTGGTCATTGTGGAGATTAAAAAGGTGTTATTATCTTTTACTGTAATTTTTCCCGGGAAATATTGCCCTTCGTATTTGACAATAACATAATCGCCTTCTTTGTATGTATCTACCTCTTCTTCGCTCGAGCTTCCATTTTCATAAATCATCTTTCTAAGGGTCTTCAATTTAGGCTGATGGGGTAGCATATTCTCTAGATCTTCAATTTCATCCATTTCATTATATGGGCTGCAGCTGCTATCTCTGAGAGAAAAGTTATCTTCGCTTTCTGAAGATGATGAGTTCCTGGCAACTGGGATTCTTTGACGTTTCCTCCCTAAATTCTTTGCGTTTGAAGAACCAGCACTTATATTTGATGTTGAAGGTTGCTCCCCGACTTCTAAGTCCGTACAAGTAACGCCTTTGCCTGGGACGACATTAACAGCTTTGCGCTTTTGTCTTGGCTTAACCACGGTTTGAGTTTCTCTTGAACTTATCAGAAAATCTACAAACGATTCGCTGACATTCCCAATTTCTTGTAGACTGGTATCCAGAATATTTTTTGGAAGACGATCCAGAACCATACTCCTGTTAATTGGTGATATCCCACATTTACGAAACCCAGATTTTAGGTTTTCTTTATTTCATGGTTCTAACACATCAAACAACTTCTTCAGGAGTCTCGTAAAACAATCCTTGGGTATTGTGGGGCATCGGCTACCATGATGTGTTGCTTTCCAGTCTGATAAAATTTTTCGCCAATTGACTTTCATTGGTCGAAAGTAAGCCACATCAAGTGGCTGGAAGAGGTGTGTTGCGTTAGGTGGAAGACACACGAAAGAGATGTTGTTATCTTCGCAAGCTTTCACAACCTCCATGTTCAGATGAGAACTGAGGTTATCTCCGATCACGACTTTTTTACCCTCTTGCTTTTTTAGAATCGGAAGCATTAAATGCATGAACCAATCTTCGAAAGATTGTGTGTCGAACCATCCTGACTTGCTGCTGTTGTAGCGAGCTCCTTCAGGGCCTCCCTCAATCCAAGTTTGCCAAAGTTTCTTTGCCTTGTAGTTAACATAAACTGGGGCAATATCACCTGCAGCATTCCCAGCAACCATTATAGACGTACATGCTTTTGTCGAGTTTCGAATGACTTCCGGATATTTACAGCCTCTTCTTACTATAACTTTTTTTGAACCGGGATCATCTACTAGATTAGTTTCATCATAATTCCATATGTTTGCAGCAGGCACGTCTTTCACCTCGTTTTCTAAGTGGTCGAAGAAATTGTTTACCACGTTAGCATCTATGGCAGCACGAGCGTTCTTAATGTTTTTGGCGAATCGGTGCGACAGTACTGATTTATGTCGCTTAATAAAGCTGTTAACCCAGTCAACACCAGGCAAATTTTCTTTGAAACAAGGGACGTTTTTGCCGATTCTGTTAAGGTATGATCGTACAATACATCTCAATTCAAAAGGGGTTACAGAAAAACCATAACTTGACATAGAAATTATGTGTTTCACGAATTCTGTTTCTTCTTCGGGGGTGAAAATAGTGGGACGTCCCGTCTTAGCACCTGAGTGTTTTCTTTTGATCTTGTTATGAAGAGTGTTGCGATGTATATTATATTTATCTTGCGCGCTTCTAAAAGATATTCCATTTTCTAGTATGTCCTTGATTGCTTCCTGTAATTTTTCTTTGGTGTAATTTTGGTAAGTACGCCCACCAACCTTTTTTTTGTACGAACGAGGCATAATTCATCGGAGAATTATTCCTGAGAAAAAGAAAAGGGGTATTACTTTGTGACACACATACTTTTGGTACTAGGGTAATAGGGCATTGCATTAGAATAGGCCAACACGAATTTAAGGGGGGGAGGGGGAGGGGGGAGGGAGGGGGATGTCCTCCGACACTACTCTCGTGGCGAGGAAATGCCTAGTTTTTGCGAAAAACTACTTTGAATTTTCTTTGAACTTAACCTCAAATTTATAACGTTTATATATTGAATTTAACTATATTTACTTACAAATATGAATGGATTGGACATGGAGTACTGACTATTTTGGTGTGTTCTATGTTTGACTCTGGGTGGGCTCCCGCCAGAAGCTCTAGCGGTCGCCCCTGAGTGTCACTTCGCCAAACTCGGTCTTCGCTTCGCTACGGAGGTCGCCGGCTCGCTTCGCTCGCCACCTCCCCCCGTCGCTCCGCTCAACCTCGTCTGGCTCGCTCCTCTCAGGACCTCCCTTGAGCTTCTGGCTCCCGCACTTTTTATATACAATCTAGGGGTGTCAGCCACAAGACTAGGTGGAGTCGGGGTGCTCTGTGTCGGCTCTGTCTCTTATTTTGAACCTAACCAACTCAAGTTAGAGTGCCCTTGACTCGAATAAGAGTGCTAGCCCTGATGGTCACAGCTATTTTGAATTACATTAGAAATAAATCATATAGGTGCAAAACTAGGACAAAAATAAAACAAAATTTAGAAAGTATTTAACTTATATTTTGTATACATATTGCACAGCTTTTATCAGTTCGAAAAACTTATCCTTCTTACTGGCCTCCACAGATCTCCTCCATAAATACTCAACAATTGAGTCTGCAAAATTGCCCGGGTGGTTGTAATTATTCTTGTAGAAGAATCTTTTAACCACCCGCCATTGAGACTCAATTCGTTGAGTATGTGTCCCATCCTCGGCTATAAATGGACTGTCAGGGTCACTGTGGTTGACTTTTTTATGAATATATCCATGTTGGCTTAGGCAATCATAAGCCCTCCAGCAGTCAGTATGGATGGTTGTGCCCGGCTCTACATGTTTTTGAATTAGGGGAATTAGCACCTCTGCAGACCTAATGTTGTCCGGGCACACCTCCAACCGCAAGTCCTCTGAACCATCTTCTATGAGGCCAAGGACCCAATGTCCCTCAATGTGTCTCCCTGAAAAAAATTAAAAAACAGTTATTAAATTGAAAATACAAGTATAAAATAATGAAATTGATTAATGCCTTATATAAATACCTTTATTAAATTTCCTCTTCCCAAATTTGCTTTCGTCTACTTGCACAATTTTTCCAGGGCCTCCTATTTTGCCCCGGACTTCTTGTTTCTCCAGTTGGTAAATTACCACAACTTCCCGGCAGTAGTTATACCAATCGCTTATGGTTGGCCGGGACAAACAATGTTCTTCTCTAAATATATCTTCGTGTATTACCATGTCATGCGAGTAGTTGTATGCAAAACAGTACATTAAATAATAAATGTGTCCCAATTTTAGTTTTACGTTCTCAAACCATGTTCCTTGGGCTCTAGATACTCTAGTTTTATTATGACAGGAACCCTTGCTGCACACAAATGTGCCCATAGTTTTGTCGTTCTTGAAAACAAGTTTCATGGGATTTTTGTGTATTCTACACTTCTTAGTTTTCAAGATTAAGCCTTGCTCTTCGGCAAAAACCAGTCCTTGTTCATGTGTACTTAACATACGCGCCAGCTTTACAATATTCCACGTTTGTAAAACTTCACCCACGTATTTCCGCCTTTTAAATGCGGGTTCTTCTTCAAAATCATCTAAAATGAAAAACAAGCATTTGATTAACATATTTTGTGGTTTATCAAGCGAAATAATTTAGATTACAATAAATGAATAGTTAACTCACCTCTACTGGTAGAAGCTACTGGTACTGCATCTTCACGGCTTGTGGAAGCCGTTGGTTCATCTGCTGATGGAATATTAGCCATGTCGCTAGGCAGATCAATCGTGCAGAAATCGGAGTCCAGTAAGCAGGCAAAAGTCGTGGTTCAAGCAGAAATCGGAGTCCAGAAAGCAGGCAAGAGTCGTGGTTCAACAGAAATCGGAGTCCAGAAAGCAGGCAAAAGTCGTAGTTGAAGAAGAAATCGGAGTCCAGAGAGCAGGCAAAAGTCGTCGAAAAATTAACACAAAATACCACGCCAAAACAATGAAAAACACGGAGAGCGAACAGAGCACATTCACGTAACTCGAAGAGGAACGGAATGCGCGGCGCGGGCGGCGTAGTCGATCGTCTATGGAAAATAAAATGGCGGTCATACGTTCCATTCTTTAAAAAAAGTATTTGCAACAGAAGCTAATTTAATAAAATCGATGTCAAGTATTATAAACTATGTAATTAAGTATTGTAAATTAAATTAGCAATAAAATAATAGTTCAAATAATTAAAATATTTATTTTAATACCATTTTCATTGCACCAAGTCGTTTCGTTACACGCATTTATAGAGAATCGTCGAATCAAAAATCTGAAATTGAAATTAGTTTTTCTAGAAAACTAGACATTTCCTCGCTCTAAAATTGATACCAAAGCGTAGAGAAAATTATTATCTATAAGATCCAACTCTTAAAATCACCAAATTCGTGTTGGGCTATTCTAATGCCAACCCCAAATATAATATTACCGTATAATTAAAGACTGATCAAAATTTTACTACTTTGGGTCATTTGGGACTCACCTGGCAACACAATGAGAGTATTCAATTTTGGCACAAAGTTCCCCCTATATGTAGTGATTTTTTACAAATGTCGAAAAAACTCATTAAATATTTTAGCAATCAAAAACAATATTAGCATATCCTTTTCTTTTACAAATTTATCACAAGAAAAACATACCCGTAATCCTGAACAGCGCTTAGTTTTTTCTTGACTGAACAAAGTTTGCAGACCTCACAGGATTCCGCGAAAACTTGCTTGACAGTAAATTCATCACAGATAAAAAAAATGCATAGACAACAAAACTGTACTATGTTTGAAAACGTTCACACGGTATTTTTATTTAAAAAAAATCGTTTGGACTCGTTCACAAGTAAAATTTAAAAAATAACTCAGATTATGTTCTGAAAAGTGGGTGTGTCACAAAGTTTGGCCTAAGGCACAAAGTAACCCCAGTTTACGGTATATAAAAATACACACTTGGAACACCGTCTTGATATTGTAGGTAGATAATAATCATTCGGGTAATTTCTCTGAGAATCCACTTCAAACTGTTCACTGTTGTTCACTAGATTGGATGTGTTCTAATATCATTACAAAATATTTGTACATTGTGTAATGTAACTTGAAATTAATTCACTAAATCAAGGTCACAAACTCTGCTGGATCCCGAGTGATGAGTGTGGATGACGAGTGCTGCTATACAGGTGAATTTTTGAGATGCGGTAGGTAAGTATCTTAACCACCTTGACAGTGACGAAATGACATAATTTGAAACACTAATAAATTTAAAAAGATTGATTTCAATTCGCTTCGACAAAGGCCTAGCCTAGCGGCTAGCCCAACGCGTTAGGTTTACATACTTTAAAAAAAGAAGAGGCCGACATCGCTGGGAGAAACGCCCTACAGGACAAAAAAAACATAGATAGGTAAGTACCTACACCTCACGTGCTTATAGTCGTAAAACTACTCACAAAATAAAATCCGAAACTAAAATACGCGAGAGTTACGTGTTATTATTAATTTTTAATTGTCATATCAAAATATAATAGACACTTTTTATTTGATTCACACAAATTGAATAATAGATGAACTCTAGCAGTGAAAGTGAGGTACAAAATAAACGCAGAAACAGAAAATAATATAGTAGGTATTATGTACTGAAACTGTTATTTATTACTAAACAAATAGAGACAAGTGTATCAAAATGCCAATGAGAATTTAGTGACATGGAAAAATTAAAAAGAAACAGTAATTTTCGGAAACTCATTTTTCATGATGATAGCAGAGTGTGCCACACACACGGTACCGAAGTTATTTAAGCTCAAGCGACATACTCAATCGCAAGAAGCAAACAATCTCTCTTACCCTCAATACATTATTTTAGTCTGTGGTGACACAATATAATATTACATAGGTACAGGTACTCATCACGTAGTACCTAATGATTCGTAACCCATGTTACTGTCAGTCTTACTACCAGTAGTAAGACGGGTAAATTTTTTTACCTGTGTTACAACTAACTGCTCTAGTAGTAACAGGGGAATTTACATTACCTACCCATATTACTACTGGCCAATACCTATCTGTTCAATCAATACATAGTTGAAACTTCTCCATTGTCAAAACACATAAGGTAGGTAACAACAAATGTCAATTTAAATTCGACTCGAAAATAACACCGATTTAGATATAAGCTGTGACAGCTGTCAAAGTGGCAGTTGATATGGTATTTTAAGATTTTGATTTGACAAAGTAAGACCTTTATCGGTGTTTTATTTTCATGTAGGATGTAGTCAGACTGGTAGTAACACGGGTAACGAATGTACCTAAATAGTATAATAATATCTTCTCTATGAATTCTTCACATAAATCCAAGACTTTGAACAAACATTTCTGCTCATCACCCCTCAGTTAGTAAATTTTTACTCTTGCTCAAAAAGTCCGTCATTGTAACCTACCGGAGTAAGGAAAAAATGTTATAGTAGATCCAACCGTTTATCCTCTTTTTGACAGCACCAATAGAACGTAACATGACGATGTTACGCAAAAGTTAACTTATAAATGCGAGGTTTTAAAAATATGACAACTGCTTAAATTTGCTCCTTGATCCCGTATAATAATCATCTTTCACAAAATGAGTCCATAAGTGCAGTAGTTTTTTTATAAATTCCATAAAATAACAAACGTTTTTAAAAAATTACGTTCTATGGCTATCAACATAGTGATGTTACGAAGTTACGATTGAGATATCGATATTGTTTATGAACTATTTTTACACGGGTGTTTTCCGTTCTCGGCACATAATATCGGATTTATTTTTATGTAAAACCGTTATATTGATGCGCCTCAGGAAAACATACAGCATTATTTGAAGACGTGTTTATCTCCTGGTGTATATCCAAAAAAGAACAAGGTTATGATGACTATGATGATTACAAGTACAAGTCATACTTGACGAAGCTGTTACCGGTTAAATCTGGGATGGCCAGCGAGCAACACGGAAGGGAGTAGGCATACACAG
This sequence comes from Selenia dentaria, assembly GCA_917880725.1. NCBI lineage: Eukaryota > Metazoa > Arthropoda > Insecta > Lepidoptera > Geometridae > Selenia > Selenia dentaria. Next base: position 4,659,832 of record OU862882.1, on the reverse strand, counting down.
CGTTTCCCCTCTGTCAAAGTACAAGTCCGCATGGACCATGGAGTTTGATAATATACTGTGGGGTGAGGGCGGGGCTAGATTTGTGAATGGTGCTTTATTTTTTATGTGTTAGTGATTTGGTTGTGTGAGTATGATCGGCAATGGATCGGTACAGGTATGTTTTGTATGTAATAGTGCGGCTTTGCGCTAGTGTGCAACTTCCCCTCCCGCAAGAAATGACAGAAAGATTTGAACAATATTTTTTAGCTAAGGCTACTCCCTTCCGTGTTGCTCGCTGGGGATGGCAGACATTAAAGTCTGCCGTTTGGTACCAGAAAATAGTAAAGTTTGAGCAACCCCAATTCCAATTTAAGCAAACGAAATCTAATCTTTTATTTTTATTTATTTATTAATCAAAATCAGATTCATCGTTGCTGTCACTCGAGCTATTGCCGACATTTATAATTAATTGTTGACTCATATAATCTATCGCCACGTGTTTATCCCAATCTGCCATTATAGTTTCTTGTGTTTTTTGAATTACATTTTGCCAGCTTTCCGCAGTTACTTTCACACATGCATTTTTTAATAAATTTACCATTTTGTTTGCCGTGAATGGGGGTTTTGTGTTATTTCTAGCAGCGTGTCCTTTAACTTGAGCCCATATTAATTCAATGGCATTGTATTGACAATGATAGGGTGGAAGTCTAAGAACCCAATGACCATGTTCTGCAGCTATTTCGTCGATCACATATCGTTTTGGGAAGTGTTTTTTTGTTCGTAATATATTTAGTAATTGTACTTTTAGTAAGGAGTTATCAACATTTTCACCATGTCGTTGAAGCCAGTCAATGATTACTTGTTTTTTGTCGGCCTGGGTCGGCATTTTATCAATTTGGCGTGAGTGATAGGATGCGTTATCCATAATAATAACTGACGGTTCTTCCAATGATTGTACCATTTCCTTAAACCAACTTTCGTAAACCTCAGAATTCATTTCTTCGTGGTACTCAACTGTTTTTTTGGATTTAAAGGCCAACAAAGCATCTGGCATGAATCCTTTCACAGACCCTGCATGGCAAATGATTAGACGTTCTCCTTTTCCCATCGGTACTGAGGTAGTGGAAGCAGCGGTGTCATCAGTCCAGCTCTTAGACACTGTGTGGTTCGCATTCAGCCAAGTTTCGTCAGTGAAAACAACATTTGACCAATCTGTAATTTTTTTGGCTTCGCTCAAAAATTCGCAACGAGCAAAAGCTACGTCGCGACGCTCCATCAATATTTTGCGTTTGTCCGATTTTTTATAAGTAAATCCAATTTCATTCAAGACCTTTACCAATGACGATTTTTGACCTCGGAACAAATCACATTCACGCAAAGAAGCAACAAGTTTTTTAAGTGTTGGAACTTCTTTACGTAAGTAATAGTTATATATATGACGGCGTATAGCGTCTGCGTCAAAGTTGTCAACCGAAGTCACACGACGTGGTTGGCGTTTTTTCTTCGGCGTACGAAGCTTATTCTCCTGCATGCCGCTTGTTCCGTAGGCTTCGGTAGTAATTTTTGTAATCGTAGATGCACTAATACCTAACGCGGCCGCAACGCGCTCTCTCACTTGCGACAATGGTAAAAGCGGGCCGCCATTTTGATACTCTGCTTCAAAGTAATTACGAAGCTTGATCACCATTTCTCTCGTCTGTCCTTTCAGCACTGATCCTTTCGGCATTTTATAGTTCCAATATAAAACTCAGCAAATAATTACTAGCACGGGCGTCTTGTTGCGAGTGACAGTGACAAATACAAAACGGCGGTGGACCATTGAGTTTTACTACCTTGATAAAATACTACTGCTTACCCATAGACAAAAAAATTGGCAGTCATAGGAATTGCCGATAGAAGTGAAAACTTATAACTCAGAATTTGATAGCTTACCTTGGAAACTACACGGGTGTAACCGGACGGCGTGGCCTCGCCATCTGGGCATGGCCATCTAGAAATGCGTCAGCATTTCCCATTGGCTGATGCGTTTCTAGATGGCCATGCCATGACGGCCTGTCCACGCCCTTTCAACATTCCCCATTGGCTGACGTATTTCTAGATGGCCAATAGCCATGGTCATGGCGCCATTCCTAGGACTATTCTCTTTCCGCACAGACTCGATAGAAAAATGAATCGAAATCGTGTCCACTATAATCACTTGGTCACAACACTTTAACTGACAAATTAGATCTGTCAAAAAGAGGATAAACGGTTGGATCTACTATAGGGGTTATATTATAAGTAGAATGAAATTGCCATTTCGTGCTGAAAAATTTATAAAAAATGTTTGTAGGTTAAACATATTTATTTAAACACTTGTTATCTATAAATTTCAAAATGTATTAAATATTTCCAAGTTGTATTGAAATAATATTCAAACCATAAATAAAATTAATCAGACTATATCTAAAGATTCAAACACGCGCGCGCTACATCCAGCAGCCCAGCAATACAGCAACTAGCTGGCGTTCTTGTCCAATGCAGTAGTTAGTAAGTAGAACTCACTAGATGGCGTTTTTAAAAATTGAGACGTTCTATTTGCCTTTAATTTATTAGTTTAAAAAATGCTAGGCCCATGAACAAATAAAATAGGTACCTATGTACTACGCATAGGCTTATTGTTTGAAACCTGTATTATTTATGCACCTATAGAATACATTGAGAATACCAAAAGGGTTTTATTATGAATATAACTTTTTATTGTGGATTCGTATGGTGTTTACATTTGCCATTATTCTGTCTGTATTTTGTCGTTCGTGCTTTATAATTTTCGTCAGATACTTAGCTGTAGCAGCATTAGTTTTAGGATTTTTGAGATTAAAATTAGAACCAATGCTGCAACAGCTATCTGACGGAATTGATAAAGCAGGGTATTGAAAGAACTTCGGGATTTGAGGACATGCATTAATTCTATACAGTCCAGGCATCACCCTTAAATAATATGCCATCGATGCAAGAAAATGTTTACCTATTTGCTGTAGGTATGTAGCCAAAACCCAACTTTTTACCAGAGCCAATAAAACTTAAAAAAGATAGAAAAATCATCATATCTTTTTAAATACCTTGGACTGAAAGATGATTTTTGGAGCACAGTTTTGTTAAAATAAGACTCATGAACAGCAATGAAAATATTTTTGTAAAAGTTTTTTTTTATTAACCAGTAGGCTTTTCACTACTTACAGAAATTGACTTTTCATTTTAAAGGCCTGAAGAACTTCTTATGTAGGTGACTTCCATGGAGATAGCTAAGTTTCGTATATTTCCAGACATTTGAAATGCTGTTACTTGAAATATTTAATAAACTACGTACTTTAAAGAGAAACGCTAAAAAATTGCTGATACCAGTTAATTGGCATAAGAATGCTGAAAGTTATATCAGATGTTTAATAATAAACCGCACTTTTACTGTAAGTAAAATAGTGTGAAAATACCTTTTTTTAGTAACTTACAGCAAAATCTTCAAAAAAGACCCTATTTTAATAATTTCAGTCGACGTAGCAATAAGTGACCCAGATCATTCGACCCAGAATTATTTTATGAATCTCACTGTGTGTTCAGTCTTTTTACGCCATTCTTGTTACTTACAGCAAATACGTTTTCTTAAGTCGATATGTTTATATCTTACCTATGCTTAAATAGGTGGTCTTTACTTTTTATAATGTTTTTCTCTTCAACATATGTTCTAATTTCACTAACTCCAATAAAATTTCATTTTATTTCATCTATTGTCAGTTCTAGTTCTCAAAGTTTTCTGAGGTTATAAGTAATCGACATTTGTTATGTGAATGTCTATCCTTTTCATTTGTGTGCAATGGGGGCGTGACTGTTGTTTGAAATTCATTTTACAGATTTTTATTTTAATACCATTCACTTGATATAAAAGACTTGCCGTAACGGACAGTTGATATAATTTTATTTGGCCTACGTTATAGTTAATATATAATTTAGAATCTATACCAGCACTTTATATAACGATCAACTGTAATACTATAATTTTATTTACTACTAATATTGCATACTGTTCAAGTATCACATTTTTCTTTAATACATTTTGGTATAATTCCGTTTACAAAATGATGTAAGTATGTATAATGGTATTCAGTTTTTATGACTAGTGTATGGCAAAGTCACGTTAGGTGCGACCACGAGCAAAGCGAGTTGGAGCGTTAGGTTGAATAGTGACTACACGACGCGCGAGCTGAGCGAGCACAGCGAGCGTACCGCGGCAGCGGTTGGCGAAGCGCCAGAATTTGGGTAAAATACACCTCGATAAGGATACATAGTAGCACTTTTGGGATAAAATTATTGTCGAACATATGTCCTGTCAAAGCAATGACTTGTCTTGTGATGTCGTTTTTTCGAAGTAAGCGACTTGTCGTAGTATTGGTCATGTCGAAATTCAGAGGTACACCCAGCAGTTTTATATATGTGTGACGACTAGCGGAGCAACGATTGCAGATAAGTTATGCATATTTATTTATGCTAACTGCCTTTGTACCATATTAAATAATATTCCTTACCTTCAATAATTGCTTACAAGTTGTAATAATGACAAAATATTGATCAGCGTATTGCAATTCTTTTGGTATATATATATATATATATAGAGAGTATAGTTCTTTTGTTATAGTCAAGCATTTTTTGATTAGTTTTGAAATATATTTATAGGTTTTGACATTTCATTATATATGTTTACTAAAATTCGATAAAAAAAGGAAGTATATGTACTGATTACATTGTGCATTGTCATAGTCCTTGTTAAAACTCGAGAAAATAAATAATTTTGAAAATCATACCAAAACACCCACCTCCATATTTAAAAACCTTCTCGCCAACTCTTATAGTAGATATTTAATTTCTACGTCGTCACTCGTATCAGAATCGAAGCAACTGAGTCTGAACTTACTCATATCATATTTATGTTCTGTGAACTTCTGTGTGGCTCAGATCAGACACACTCACCTAACAAATCAATATTCATTAGCCTGCCCTGCCCGCCCGGCTAACTCACCAATCAGCAACAGTGACCCTGACCTCTACTATGTCCTAAGATAAAAGTGCGTCACACTCACATCACAATGAATCAATCTCCCTAGCGTAGTGTTCATTCTATGGTCGTATTGTTTAAAGATTTTAATTTGTTTTGTGTTTTGTATTCACTTTAGTTGTACAGTGCAGTATCTAAGAAATAATCAACAATGCCTGTTAAAATTATAGACAATAATTGGAAATCGGAGGACTTCCGCCAGATAATGGTGGAAAAGATGTGAGTACCTATCGTAAACAATTCATATGAACTTTACAAAGCCCAAACGTTATTTACTTACTAGTGGAAACTCAGTGGAAAATGGTGAAATGTAACAGTTTCAATTAATAAAATAATACTAAACTACCTATTATAAAGATAAAAAATACTGTCGGCACCTAAAATATACTTACTTACCTACTTATTATGCGTAATGCAATGCAGCGCTGGCTCGCAAGATGTTATTTCAAGAAGTTTATACTTACCTCATATTCCTGCATTCAACTGATTTAATTTGTTTTGACGAAGGAAGTGAACACCAGTTTTATTTTTATACGTCACGTTTTGTTTACCTTTCAACTTTTTTTAAATGGAGTCGTAGGATTTTTACATTTGCCATTCCGGAAGGAAACTTATTAAGTACATATTTAAATTTAGATGTAGTAGAGAATAAACTGATCTATAAGAATAGATTGAAGCATTTTATTGATTAATCTAATATTTCAAAAGTTATTAGCCACGATAGAAAAACCGGTTCATTAAATGGGCCATAAATCGTAAACGGTACCTAAGTTTAACAAAAAAGTTTACTGAAAACAAAAGATGCTATATATATAATAATAGTAGGCAAATTAAGCATTATTCATTTAACCACTTTCAAGGAATAGGTCGATTTACCAATCACTCTGTTTGTCTCCACAGACTGATGCTAGTTTATCTCAGAGAGCTGATATATCGATTGTTTCACATAGGTTCTTATTCTAAGGTTTCACATGAGCACTGTGATCTGTTACATAGATAAATTGCAAGTAATTTATCCACAGATCACAGTCAACATGGACAATTAGACATGGATAAATTAAGGAAGTTTACTTAATTTATCCGTGTGTGATTTTGGCGTGTCCTAGCCACGTCCGAGTAACGACATACATACCGTGTGTTCCTAATTGCGCTATATTTCCGTGCATTTTGTATGAAATTTGAATGGAATAGGAAGCCGCCCGTGTTATGTTCGCGCCCGATTCCATTTATGTGTGGCCTGCACCTTAAGCGCTCTACATACGATGCAACCCCGAACGCAACATGCTGTAGCAATCTGCTGTAGTCGCGGTTGCACGTACTCTACACACGATGCAGCGGCTATTACAATTTCAATCCGCGTTGGATCGCCACAGCGTGCACACGTGAATGAAAATGGCTCAAATGCTGTCCAAATATTAAAAACGGGTCTTGCAATTGCCTTCGCTGAGTTCGCTTACCCACTGCGACTAAGAGACAATAAACATTAATTTTTACTATGAACATTAATAGATGCACAGCAATTCTACAATATAATAATACCTATTATTATGTTATTTAATAATTAAAATCATTATTTCTAGTCTAGAGAAATTTGAATAGGAAGGGACAATGGTGTGTCAATTATTTTCACAAAGAAAAAAATATCGCTGCTAAGAAAAGTAAAAATACGCCATAACTATTTTATTATTCCTCAAATGTGGCAAGTCATTAATAGATTCCTGAAATTATTATCAATATAGTTTTTTCTGTTTAAAATTTTGCATCCATTTTGATATTTCATTTAATTAAAATTCACAGCGACACTAGCCTCTTGCGGCGGCACGATCGCGGCTGAGCCCAGATTGCATGCAACCGCACTACTCACGTTACAACGCGGCTTACAATTTGCTGTAACAATCTGCTGGATGCTAGGACGTACGATACGACGTCCAACATGTTGGAAGGGAGTCACTACACGCCTACATACGATACAATTTGCTGGATCACAGCAGATTGCTACAGCATGTTGCATTCGAAATTGCATGATGTGTAGATAGCTTTAGATGGCGAGAAACCTCATAAAATGTCTACAATCGTTGATTTTGTTTCCTAGACTTGTGTTTCTTCTAGTTTTCAATTGTAATAGTGGTGAATTATTAACCGCTAAATGTTCGTAGTGATGCATGAGTACCTATAGGCAAAGTGTACAAAGGCATGAAACATTTAAACATTGTTTGTGACATTATTATTCCTTGTCGATGACAAGGATAACTTTCTAAGCCGATTGTGTTAGAAAGTTTTAGTAATTCATCCACTGGCTTGATGCAACTATAAGTATGTATTGAAATTTTATTAGGAGAGGCAAATATACAAAACATACGAGTCCACTTATGTAGAAAAAATATTACTGCGGAAAACCCCTTATGGCTGCCATTCGTATTTTGTTTTTCCTATATTTTTATGCCTTTTGATGTGCAACAATGGTAGTTCCAATGGTTGGTAGATACATACCTATGCGGTAGGTATAAGGTCAGGTAGATTAATTATCTCGACCATACATACCGCGTCAGTTAAACGTCAAAAATAAATATAAAAAAAGACGTGTGGCACTCGGTGACTGCCGCGGTAAAGCTATTGCATAGCTGTTTTTATCAACTTATGCAATAATAATTATTTAACCAATGCCATCTAGAGGCGAGTTGCTGAACTAAAGAGATAAGCGTGATATTTCAAAAAGTCATTAAACGTTCTGATATTCATCGATAGATGCCAAACCAACTTGTGCAATTATAATTATTTAACCAATGCCATCTAGAGGCGAGTTGCTGAACTAAAGAAACAAGCGTGATATTTCAAAAAGTCGTTAAAAGTTCTGCTATTGGTCGATAGATGGAGTCAGAATGGGGGGGGGGGGGGTGTTAGGCTATTTTCGTTACGGAATTTCTGGATTCGGTCTCCACGCTCAAGGCCCGCGATAGAAGCTATGCAATAGCTTAATAACCTATACAGGATGTCCCAAGAAGTAGTGATATACTGAAGCTGGGAGGTAGAGGACCTAGAGGGCTATCTGAATCACCCCCATGTATGTTCCGAGATTTTTCGTATTTTCGGAGTTATGACTTTTCTTAAATTTTCACCTATCGCCGAGTACGATGAGATTTTTATTTATGGTGACGTGAATTATTGCGGTACATGCTTGATTTTTTTATGTGCTAAGCTGATACGAGTAGATAGGCCAATTCAGTATGGTAACATTTACTATCCTTAGATCTTTGAATGAAATAAAAAAAATGCCAAGACAGATAAAATTACTTAGTATGTTCACAACTTAAAAGGCCATTAAAAAATAAAATCACATGAAAAAAAATACCGTTTTAATTTTAAAAACTTGCTCTATCTATCAGGTAGCTACCCTGAGAATTTAATTTTATTATTCATACGGCTTCAATCAAAAAAATGAAATCTAAATGTGGTAAGTGCAAAATTTTAATTTACATGATGATTAATGCAAGCAAAGCAAAACCTTTCTAAATAAATTTCGTTCTAAATCACGCACTGGCCATCAATAGAAAAAGTACAAAAAACAAAATACGGTTGACGAATGGGAAAATTTTCACGTGTTGTTATTTTTATTGTTAGTGGATTAGTGTTATTACCTGGAATCGACGACTTGGCATTATTTAACTGGACTTGAGTTTGCATGTAAGTGATCATGTTTTCTTCACGTGACTACGCAGAAATGCATTACTATTACGGTTATGCTAGGGGGAATGCGGCGGAAGCTTCAAGGCTGTACCGGGAACATGTGGAACGTAGAGGCGGGCCTCAACCTGAAACGTTTCCTGACTATCGCATGATCTTAAGAGTACATAATGCGTATTTGTAACGGTCAGCTAATCGGGCCCTTTCAGCTGCCAGACCGCTTGGGCGGCAATCACTTTTTAAATTTTCTACGCGTCGATGTGCCCCTGCTGTTAGAAGATGTGGACTTGGAGACACGCAGAAGCATAGTACTGCAGTGTGATGGTGCACCATGCCATTTTGCCTTGGACGTGAGAAACTATTTAAATCAAAGATACCCTTATAGCCTGGCCTCCACGGACCCCCGACCTAAACCCCATAGATTTTTTTGACGTCGACAAAGAACTCGTCTACTCGAAAGAATGCCGCAATTTGGACGAGTTAACCCGGAAATTAGTAGCAGAAGAAACCATTAAAAATAATAGAAGTGCATTCAGACGTTTAAAAGACAACTTTTTCCGGCGATGTCGCACTTGCATTGAGCAACAGGGGGCCTGTTTGAAAATTTATTGTAATTAAATACCTTGTAATTGGTTTTGCTTTGCTTGCATTATACATCATGTAAATTAAAATTTATGCACTTACCACATTTATATTTCAATTTTTGATTGAAGCCGTATGAATAATAAAATGAAATTCTCAGGGTAGCTACCTGATAGATAGAGCAAGTTCTTAAAAGTCAAACGGTATTTTTATGTGATTTTATTTTTTTAAGGGCCCTTGAAGTTGTGAACATATTGGGTAAGTTTATCTTTCTTGGCATTAAATTTTTTTTAGTTCATTCAAAGATCTAATAATAGTAAATGTTACCATACTGAATTGGCCTATCTACTCGTATCAGCTTAGCACACAAAAAAATCAAGCATCTACCGCAATAATTCACGTCACCATAAAAAAAAACCTCATCGTACTCGGCGATAGGTGAAAAATTTAAAAAAAAGTCACAACTCCGAAAATACGAAAAATCGCGGAACATACATGGGGGTGATTCAGATAGCCCTCTAGGTCCTCTACCTCCCAGCTTCAGTATATCATTACTTCTTAGGACAGCCTGTATAATGAAATTTCTATAGAGTTATGAAATTATCTAAACGAAAGTTTTAATCCAGCTGAAGTTTACTATTTACTATTAAGTAGAGCATATGTGTTGTAGGTACTTAAGCTTCATATCCATAATAAATGGGTACCCATCCTTCGGGTTCAAAAGAACTCTTAAGCTGGGCTTTATCCTGGTAAAAACCAGGATAAAGCCCAGCTTAAGTGTCAATCCTGGGAATAAATTATTCTCTATTCTTACTGGAATAAATCTACTTAACTACTTACTTTATTTTCTATTCCATATCGCGCGCTCGAATCCGTTTAACCGTTTTGGCGTAAAGAAATAAAAAAGCATGCCAAACATGCGTAGTCACAAACGTTTATATTGCATTCATTGCATCTATGAGCAGTTTTGAAGAAGTAACGGACACGCGCACTTACAAACGTTCCTATTGAATTATGATTAATACAAGTTTGTGAATGAGTGACATGTTTGTAACTTTTTCACCCTGGGTATAAATTATTCTCCATTCTTACTGAAACAAATCTAGGTACCTACATATTTTATTTTCTATTCCATATCGGACTGACACCGGTTGAGCAGTTTTGAAGAAGTAACAAACACGCGCACTTACAAACGTTCCTATTGAATTATTATTAATACAAAAGTTTGTGAATGAGTGACATGTTTGTAACTTTTTCACCCTGGGTATAAATTATTCTCCATTCTTACTGAAACAAATCTAGGTACCTACATATTTTATTTTCTATTCCATATCGGACTGACACCGGTTGAGCAGTTTTGAAGAAGTAACAAACACTATTGAATTATTACTATTAATACGAAAGTTTGTGAGTGAGTGGGATATTTTCAACTTCACCCTGGGTATAAATTATTCTGTATTCTTACTGGAATAAATCTACTTACGTACTTGATTTTCTATTCCATATCGCGCTCAATTTCGTTTAGCCGTTTTGGCGTAATGAAATAACATGCCAAACATGCGCACTTAGAAACGTTGATTGAATTATTATTAATACGAAAGTTTGTGAATGAGTGAGATATATTCAACTTCTTCACCCTGGGTATAAATTATTCTGTATTCTTACTGGAATACTTACTTTATTTTCTATTCCATATCGCGCGCTCGAATCCGTTTAACCGTTTTGGCGTAAAGAAATAAAAAAGCATGCCGAACATGCGTAGTCACAAACGTTTTTATTGAATTATTATTAATACGAAAGTTTGTGAAGAGTGAAATGTTTGTAACTTCATCAAGCCGAACGGCTAAACGAATTTATGTGCACTGTAGTTAAATAAAAGCATATAAAGAACCTGTCCTTATTCTAAGCACACCAAGTAATCTCAATAAAGTTAACACGTTTCAGTGAAAACGTCATCCAGGACTCGGCCACGCCCGTGGCTCGGACCAGCACTGAACTGGAGAACCATGTGTTCATGAAAGCAAAGTGTCATGACGAGTATGTGGCTTTGATCTGCAAAATAATATTCCACATTAGGGAGTTTGATGGTAGGTAAAAAAAATGTTATAACTACCGGAGTGCTATTACTGTTGTAAGAACAGTCAATGTTTGGTTGAAGTGCTGTGCCATGCAGATGTTCAGCTTCAGTTCAGCAGTGCGATCTCTTCAAAGGTTTTGTGTGTGCACTTAGCTGGTTACCCTGTGAAATAGCCATTTAATATGCTTTCTTAGAAGCGCTCGCAACGGAGCTTGACTTGGCGATCTTAACCGATTAACGATGTTAAGTAACTCTTGTTAGGATGCTAACTACAAATAACAAAGTACTTACCTACAAATTATAAAGGTTGCTTCTTGCTGTGCTACTTTATTATTTACATTTAAAGAATTATCTTTTTAGAATTCGCATTGTTATAAGCTCCATTTTGTATTGTGGATAATTATAGAAAATATCATAAAATTAAATCGCTATATCATGATTTTTTATGGGCAAGTCATACTCCAGATTGTAACCACTATGCCCCATGACAGTAGCAGTGTTACGCACAGCTAGAACTGAAGTTGTACCTATTAGGTAGTAACTCTTTGGTTTTACTTGGCATTGTACTTACGTAGTAACTTATTTAATCTGTGATTGTACTGCTGTTCTCACCCTAATATAGCCTCGGATATAAGGAGGGAGGCAAACTGGGCTTTCAGAGTGCCAAAATCATAATATAGTATGATTTAAAATCTTGTGCCACATATAATAAAGACACAATGGTGTGTTTTAAAAAAATGTATCTTGAACGCTGAAAAAAGGGCGCCGCTAGAGAGAGGGGCGCCGCTAGAGAGAAGGGCGCCGCTAGAGAGAAGGGCGCCGCTAGAGAGAGGCGCGCTGCTAGAGAGAGGGGCGCCGCTAGAAAGGGGCGCTGCTAGAGAGAGGCGCGCCTTCCCTAGCGGCGCCCCTCTCTCTAGCGGCGCCCTTTCTCCAGCGTTTGAGATACATTTTTTTAAAGCACACCATTTGTAGTCTTTATTATATGTGGCGCAAGATTTTAAATCATACTATATTATGATTTTGGCACTCTCTGAAAGCCCAGTTTGCCTCCCTTACATCCAAGGCTATATAAGAGTGAGTACAGCAGTACAATGCCAAGTAAAACCAAAGAAACAAAAAGAGGCGAGACATTAAACTTTAATCACCCAGTATTTATTTGCCCTAAACACTATAATACTACGGCTTTTACGTATTTGATAGGCCGCCTTTAACAACAGTCATGATGCGCTCGGAAATGTAGCAAACTAGTCTTAGAATGTCAGCACACACTGTTAGATGCTTGGTGCCTTGATTTGGTGCATTTTGTAGTGCTACCAAGCTGTGAAACTTCATCACGACGTTACCTGTACCGAAAGTTCAAGCCCGAAGTAGGATATGAACTGGCGATCGTTAGATTAGCGGCTGACCATACCACCTAAGCTTTAAATGTATGTAATGGCATACAACTAGCACAAAATTCTGTAAAAATATATAAATGACCTTTTATAGTATTATTTGTTTGTTTTTCAGGGCAGTAAAAATCGTCGAAGTTACCAGGATCCAAAGTGGCATTCATACCATGTAGTGATCAACATCAAGCCATATTTAAATAGTTTTAGTAGGTGTCATGAATATATTGTTTATATTATGTAGATAAATATGTAGTCTTGAAAATTATTGATTTAATTTGTGGGTGGTGTTGGTGAACAGTGGCCGGAGCACGAAAATCTACTTACGTGTAACGTTATCGTATCGTTTACGTATTCAGTACAAACTATGAGTTATCTGTGCCACTATTGTACTAGATAAATGACAGTTTGTACTAAATACGTTAACGATGCGATTACTTAAACAGATTTTCGTGCTCGGCCCACTGCAGTGTCATATATTCTGCGTCGAAACTGTATACATATTATTTACTTATGTATGTACAAGCAGGTACCAGATTTATAGGGCATTGTAATAAGTAAACTGAATAACTGCACTCACCACCTCTTTCTTTAGAGGTGGTGAGTGCAGTCGAGTGTCTCCCCATTAGTTTAATTTTACCATATTGATTCATTTATTCACACCAAATGCAGATCATTTTCGAGATCAGGCCAAATTTAAGGCTGCACATCACTTCCTGAGCAACAGAATTGCGAACATCCTGGAATCAACTGCCAGAAAATGTACTAACATGTTCAAGAATAGACTGGACAAATCGCTCTTATCTGAAAGGAAGTCATTGCTCAATTTATGAATGAATTGCACTGAAATAGATTACTACACTTTTGCTGATGTATCTATTTGCGCAGACGAGTACGTCTATAATTACATAAATAAATAATTTCAAAATGTCGAATGAACATACACTTTGCTGGCCTTTCATATTACATCTTAATTTCAAGTAAAGGTTTGATGCATATTTTTTCATAATACATGCATGTACCTAAACCCAAATATCTTTTTGGGTTTAGGTACAGATCGCGGCACGTAAGTTGAACTATGCGCAGAACATATTTTCGGGTCTCAATCAAGTGCGGTGTGCGAGGCTGTGCGTAACCATAGCAATGCGGCGACATATAATCACACTCTGCCCCTCGCTACCCGCGCACGCTCTGCGTAACCCTGGAGTACAAACGCGCAAAAAGGTTTTAGTTCTACGACATTTCAATATCTATCAAAGGTGTGATCATTAAATTTAAGAAAATGACAAGACTTTATGGAGACACGCGAGTGGAATTGTTTTTGACATAATATATTATTGTTTACAATTTTTATACGATAGCATCAAAAGAGACCAAGTCATCGATAATATGACTGAAGAATTTATAACCCAGTCGGAGATTCTGATAGCAGTGATTCTGAATTGGATTCTTCAACTGACACAGAAGATGAAATCGCAGCGCTTGCCCAAGTTCTAGAATATAAGTTAAAAATTGTGTAGAAGGTGTTACGCCCATGAATAATAGTGATAAGATCAATATTCATATAATTGTTCTATTTAATAATACCTAAGGATTACTTCCCATAACACTTCGAGAAATACATGATTTGAAAGGAAATCCGAGATTATTTTTATGAAATTTGTAATTTTGGTTTAACTTGTGTTTAATTTTTAACGACCGCAGAATAGTATTCGTCTATCACATTTCTCCATAACTGTACCTGTGCGGCGACCACCATTTTCGTTCAAGTTACATGCCTCGAACATCATTATCATCAACATCGTCGTCGTCATCATCATGAGTCATCGGTCGTATTTATTTACATAGTTCCCTATATCCAGCATATTTAACAATTAAACAAAATAGATAAAACCAACCAAAACAATAATATCAGTAAAGAATATGGTCAGAAAATATAAAACAAATGTAGCATATATAATATAATTTAAAAAAAAATCACATGTGTAAGGAGTTACTAATAATTATTATTCAAGATTGAATACCTAGGTCAGAAGTCAGAATAGATATTTAAAACAACAATATGAATCAATGGTCATGCCCGAAACCTAGGTCGATAACGTCGGCTAATTATGTGAGTAAAGTCGGTTTCACGAGAATTTTCTAAGATAACATTTAGGAATTCAACACCAGGAATTAAAATTCAATAAAAAAATATATCTAAACCAGCATATGCAGTCTATGCGGGAGGGAGGGTGGTGCACACCGCAACTCGGCCATAAGCATTGTTTCCAGCGGAAGTGTCACTAAATATTTCTTCTAATATCGTTTTTATATCTAAACCATTGTCGCAATAAGAAATGATTTGAAAAATATGATTCACACTATAATAATGTGACCTATAACAATTATTGTATTCAATACCTATCGGTTTTGGCAATTCTTTTTTCACATTAGACATACTCTATTAGTCAGAGGCCGTAGCACAAACAATTTGAGAAAAAGTATTCGTATCGTAAGCGTCAACGCGTCACGCAAACTATGAGTTATCTGTGTCACAGTTGCCCTAGATAACTTAGTTTGCACTGTTTCACGTGAACGACACGTTACGTTACACTTACGCAGTTATTCGTGCTAGGGCCACACAGGTGAACAGTTCTGTTCTTTTGAAATGCTTATTTTATTACATAAGCGTTTGCATAGGTATCAGCTGCTTAAAAAAGTTTGCATTCATCCTGACAAACATACATTTCATAATATTTCAATATTCATACAGGTAGGTATTCGAAATTATTATAATAGTAGTTTATGCAACTGTCATATAATACCTAATTATATGCAGTTGCATACACTACTTTATTTAATCTCATGACATTTTTGTTACTAAAGTTTTATCCAACAAAATATTACATTACTCAAATTCGTATGTACGAAACAGCGCCAAAATGGAAAAAGTCTTCTTCTTCTTCTTGTTTGTATGGCTTGTGCGGCGTAACCACAATTTTGCCAATATCAGTGGAAAAAGTCTGTTATTGGTCTATTGGCTTGGAACCAGCGCGTTGCGCGCGCAGTGCGCTCACCACAGATAATGTGTACTTAAATTGAATTGAAACCTCCTTGGACACATTGTACTTTAATAATTAAAAATTGTTTTAAATCATTGTTTTGTTAGGAGAATAATGCTTTAATTAAATTTTTTAATTTTCTTAACTCGTATGTAAATAAAATATGCCAATAAAAGTCTGTATTTCATTTCATAATTAGAATATTACCGAATGAGATTATATAAAAAGATTTATGTAGAATTACTTTTTTCTGAGCAGTAGAAGTGTTCGTCCAGGGTAGTAGGTACTGCCACCGTACCTGTTTCTACCGTGGAGCAGTAATGTTCGCAATACTGTGTTCTGGTTTGAAGGGTATGGTTGCCGGCGACATTACAGGCACATGAGACTTAACAACTTAGTGTCTCAGGGTTACCGGCGCAGTGCAGTTCGTCACTTGTGATGTGACGCAAATGCATCTGTTCTGGGTACAGGTTACCTAACATCAGATGGGCCTCGTGCTTGTACCGTTCCTAATAACAAAAAAAAACATATTAACTTGTAAATTTTTATGCATGGTAGTAAGTAATAAAAGTTATAGTATAAAAAGGTTTTTTTTTATTATCCAGGAAAAATGGCATTAAATCAAAACTGATACAAAGAGTAGACATATAATTCCTCATTTGTATAAAATCACATTTGCTTAACCACTAATATGTAACAAACACTAATGCATAACCGTTCAGTCAGGCGTGTACTCGTCTGATGCATCGCTGGCGTATTGCTCTTTAAATTGTCGGCTCTCTTCCTCCTGTCCGTAGTAGAAGCCGTCGTCACTATCGTCCTTATACCCTGGTGATAAAGATGAAGACTTTATTTGATAAGAAATAAAGGCAAGGTTTCTACAGACGTCGGAAGGGAATAACAGCGCTAGACATTAGGTTAGTGGGCCTAGCACGACAATTTGCGTAAATGCAACGTAATCGTATCATTGACGTACACAGTACGAACTATAAGTCGTACCATCGTATGTTTAGTACAATTGTGGCACAGATAACTCATAGTTTGTACTGTAAAAGTCAACGATACGATTATGTACACTTACGCAAATCGTGCTTCCGTGTTTTGGGCGCACGTTAAGCCGTCGGTTTTGATTGTCGATTAGGACAACAGTAGTCTTTTCTCCATAATTTTATTTTACAATTCATCTTTTATTTTTAAATGTACATCTTTAGATGTAAGTACTCCTTTGAGGTAAATTCGAATTTACCTCAAAAAAAGTGGAACTAAAAATACATGCATTTAGTTTTCGAAGTAGCCTCGAAAACAATTTGGACTCGAGTTCGAGTGAAGCATGTTTGGAATAATATTGAACTATATGGAAGCTAGTCTTAGTAGTCGTGCCGGAGACCTTCGAACGGTCAAAACTATAAATATAGGTGCGTTCGTTTAGCTTTTAGGGAATTGGTGGCGTTGTCATTGATGGCTCTTTTGTTAAAGCGTTCGTAAAGCTCAAAAAACGTTATTTTTGCCACTTTTGCCCACAGCCTATTCGAACGTTAAACTAAGCATAAAACCTAAAATCGCATGATTATGTTGTCAAATATATACACGATCACAAACAACCATGCTCCGGACGTGGGTAAAAATTGCATTTACCTCTTTTTAAGCTTTCCGAACACTGAACAAAAAGAGAAGTGAACGACACTTTCACCCACAGATTCCCAATTCGAACGCCCTTTGTGAGCGTTTTTTTAGCGTTGTTTTCGATAAAACGCTCACAAGGGGTCTATTCGAACGCACTATATATAAGTCATTTTGATGGTATCTTACTTTCTACTTAAATAATAATTGCGAAAGTATGAGTATGTGTGCACTGTTCACCACTGTAGCGGTTGGACGGATGTTATTGCAATTTGGTATGTACTTTGCATTCTGGAATAATACATAAAGTGTGTGCAAAAAGAAAACGTCCTTTGTTCCTTTAAAACAGTACGCGAGCTCAAATGAATTGAGCTCGCGTACTGTTTTAAAGTTTAAATAATAAAAATGTAAAACTGCTAATTCACTGTTTTATTGCTTTATCGAGTCGAAGTTCACACTAGACAGTTGCGTGACGGCCAGATAATACGTACATTGGGCTGCCATATATAAACCTGTATGTTAGTTCACCGTAAAGCCACGAGGGCCTCTTTCTGCACTGACTCTAGGACATCACGGAAAACATCATGTACTATAGACATTGGCGCGGTTGGAATCACGGGGCGTAATAGTGTTGAAATATTGCATGCCTAATTGCAACAGCCATATTTTATAATGGGATTAATCCTGCATTTAAATCCTGCATTCACCAATGAACGTCGTTTCTGGGATACCTGAACTAGACAACCATCTTGTATATTATCTTACATAAAAATTAATTTTATTCGAATAGATATGGATGAACTGGAGCACGCCTAAAGGTCATTATGATTCATGAGATGATAAGTGCAGAGATACAATACATTGTATATGATACATATTAAATATATAGCCCGCCTTAAAATGTACACTGATGGACCTAAAACGACTACTGTTATTTAGGAGGCGCCATATCCCGCGACCCAGTTCCAAGTGGCGTTCTATGGGGGAGCCATACGTTCAGCAATAGACGTCTTCCGGCTGATAATGATCATATCCCGCGAGCCTAATTGAGCGAAGCCGCAGACGGCAGAATGTAATTATAAAAATCTGATCCGTACCGATTGAAAAAAGAAAGATTCAAAAATACCAACACAAAATTAACACCTTTGTGTGATGAAACCCCATGTTTTACTATGACTAAGTTAGGCAGACTTATGACTGTAATGCAGTGTAAGTTTTGCCATGGGCATGTCCTATATTCTTGACCGGTGGAGAGTAAATAATATACTCAATTTAGTTTGAAACCAACAAAGCTAAGACCCGAGTTATATATGTCTAACTAGTTTTTGACAGATATGGTAAATGACATTGTAGCAACGCTCAATCTTATTTATGTTATTTTTTGTGTGTTTTAGAATAATCACTGAAGTGGAACAGTTTGTTCGATTCTATCTTCTCTTTATTCGAATCACCGATCATATTCTAAAAGTTTACTTTAATTTCTCATGCAGTTTATGAAACTATCATGTAACAGATATTGGCAAAGTTGCGACATTCAAAACAAGTCTCAGAGGCCAAACACAAAGAATCTAATCTAATCAAATCTTGGCCAATTATTTGGTCTAAAGCTTGCTGGTACACAGCACTGCTTATGAAACGTATGTAACCCTAAGGTGCGATCGAACACCATGAGCTATCTGCCAGGCTTGCGGTATTTAACTAAAACTAAAGAGAAAAAAATAGAGAAACACAAACCATCTACAGACTCTTCATCCAGGTCTTTAACTTTAATGCAGTGCATCAGGCCCTTGCTATCGTCGAGGTCGGGGTTCTCAGCCATCACCTTGGCTTTGTACTTCGCATAGGCGGTCCCATAACGAGTGACGTCATCGTTTTGTCCCGCTGGATCGTAGATTGCATCTTCACCCGCGTCACTAGAGAGATCTTCTGTAAAATAAGTTTTACTAATAATGAAGCAAACTTATTTGGATACTTTCAATCATTATCCTAAATCCGTACAATTTACATAATATGGATAATCTGTACATACCTAAGATCAGATTAAATAAAGTTCAAAAACAGTTAAAAATAAAATGTATAATAAACTATCGATTAGCATTGCCAAATTAAATATGAATGAGTATTTTTTAGAAAAAAAAAAGTTTTTTGAAGTCCAATGTATGCGATAAATAAATATCTATATGAATTTACGTCTGAACGAATCTTCGTTCTTGTACGAGTCTGCGTTTAACCGGACACTATTGACTAAGTACATATGTACTTACTATATTTTAAACTACTCATGTTAACCAGGCAAAACACTCACGTTAGGGATCTAATACGTCTCGCCGCTCGAAACCCGGATCGACGTATTCGATCCCTAACTTTAGTGTTTTGACTGTTAATAATAACGGAGGTTTTTTTTTTCAAAAGTTTTTTTTATTTTTGGAGCTACAATGATGAAAATTGATAACTGGATAGGTAATTTAAAATAAATAGTGATGCTTTCAATACTTTTGTCAGGGATGACTTAAGGGGGTAAAAGGTGGGGTGTAAAAACTACTACATATTATAAACTGTAGAGGTCAAATTTCTGTACAATGAAAACTAAGCTAAAAACCGAGTCAGGGGATGTAAGGAGTGAAATATAAGTTCAAATTGTTATACGTGCTAATCTCCGAAACAACTGGACCGATTTAAATGAAATTTCGTATGGTCAACATTTAGAATATTTTTGATCCTGGTAAATTAAAAAGTTCCCGTGGGATAATTAAAAATCTGTAATTACCGTATCCGCGAGGCCACGCGAGCGTAGCCGCTGGCGCTAGCTAGTAGTTTAATTTGTGTCAAACTCACGAGAATTTTAATACAAAAAATATTATGTTTAGTTTATTTCTCTTGTTACTTTTTGTAAGTATTATTGATCTTTTCTCTAAATGTATTTGTATTGTGATTTTTAATTTAGGAACTTAATAAATAAGGTAATTATTATATTAGCTAGACATGCCAAATGTAACATCCACAGTTATAAGGCCAATAAATAATCTTAATCTTAAACAAATCATATCACAATTGAGTCAAACCGATTTGAATACTTATTGTATTAATGTTACTTTCAACAACTTGTTAAAAAGACCATGCACGTTTATAATGTCCAATATGATAAACATCCTTCCTACTAATATTATAAACGCTAAAGTGAGTATGGATGTATGGATGTTTGTTACTCATTAACGCACAAACGGCTGGGGCAATTTTGATGAAATTTGGTATAGAGGTAGATGAGGCACTGGTTTAACACATAGGATACTTTTCATCATCATCATCATCATCCATCACCAAGCGGGTGAAAAAGCGTATATGCGCAAAGCATAGACATAAATAGTAAGATCTCCGCCTACGTCAAGATCTTAATGATGACAGTTCTGTCTGTTTAGCTTAGTAAAAAGCCAATCAATTTGACAGCTCGATACACTAGACGTGTTCGGCGACCGACAAGGGTGATGAAATGTGACACAAATACCGCCAAGGGTGATGAAATGTAATGAAAGTTTTTTCCATGGTGATTAATTTTATTTTATAATTATTGTTTACTGATTAATATATTCAATATTTAAATGTACTCAAATAATACTATTATAGCAATTGCGTTTGTCCATGTACATATTTTTTGACATTTTGGTATAAAGATAGATATTCCATCAAAGGTCATGGTCATCATGCGGCCAACCACAATAGAAATTTCATTGTTATAATATAACGACTCTTGAAGGCATATGCCTTTGGAGGCATAATAAGCTACTCAAATTCAAAATTCAAAATTCAAAAATTATTTATTCAGTTTAGGCATCATAGACACTCTTATGAACGTCAAATTTTTTAAATGATTCTACCGCTGTCTTCGGAAAAGAACCACCGCCGAGAAGAAGCAGCAACTCGAAGTACTAATCCTGCGCGGACGTAGTCGCGGGCACCAGCTTGTACTACTATATAATGAGTCACAATAAGTGACACTATTACTAGTTTAATTTTGGATAATTTATTGATTGAGACGTTACTTTGCGGAAAAACGATATTGAGAAAATATTTAGTGACACTTCCGCTGAAAAGAAAACAATGATTTTGGCCTATTTGGGGGCGTGCACCACCCTCCCTCCCGCATAAAATGCTAATAGGAAGAATACAAAATAAAAAACACAAGAAACCCCAAATAAACCAACACCTGTCGGTCTAGCGCTCGACGAGTCAACATCTCCTGAGGATGCCTCGTGTAGAGGCGAAACACGTGTCGAATCGGTGTTGGTTTATTTGGGGTTTCTTGTGTTTTTTATTTTGTATTCTTCCTAGTAGCATTTTATGCGGGAGGGAGGGTGGTGCACGCCCCCAAATAGGCCAAAATCATTGTTTTCTTTTCAGCGGAAGTGTCACTAAATATCTTTTCAATATCGTTTTTAGTTTAATTTTGCAAGAAGTGAAAGCTATAAATATTTGATAGCATATAA
The DNA here is from genome assembly GCA_917880725.1 of Selenia dentaria. Taxonomy (NCBI): domain Eukaryota; kingdom Metazoa; phylum Arthropoda; class Insecta; order Lepidoptera; family Geometridae; genus Selenia; species Selenia dentaria. The sequence continues at coordinate 4,637,894 of OU862882.1, read as the reverse complement.
TTGTGCTTCATCTTTGTATTAATCTATATTTTGTTTGCTTCCAAACATGTTTACAGTATTTCGAAAACATTTTTGGTCAAATCAAACATCTCTAACCTATTATTGAAGAGATTGGCAGAGATCTGTGATAAAATACATTAAATCAAGTAGCTATGAAATTAAGAAAGAAAAAATACCTAGCATAATCGTCACTTGATAGCTTATGGCACTGAAACATGGTCTCTTAATGGGCCTCATAACTAAGCTCAAAGTCGCACAACAAGCTATGGAAAGGGCTATGCTCAGGGTTTCTCTATGTGATCGAATCGGAAATGAGATCCGTAGGCGAATGAAGGTCACTGACATAGCCCAGAAGATAAGGCAGTTAAAGTGGCAGTGGGCAAGGCGCATAGCATGCAGAACAGATGGGGCCGAAAAGTTCAGGAGTGGAGACCACAGAGCGGCAAGTGCAACGTAGGTTGTCCACTGACAAGGTGCACATACGACCTGATAAAGGTCATAGGACGATGTTAGATGCAGGCCGCTTCCAACCGGTCCCATTAGAAACTTGTGAGGGATGCCTATGTTCAGCAGTGGACAGGACATCCTATGACTGAGATGATGATGATGAATCATCACTTTCCATTAGGCGAGATTGTGGCCAAATGCTTACCTATGATTAAATCTAATTCTGACACTCATGCATTGCAGTTATTGTGGATGAGCCACCACAATTTCATTACTATCGCATAGTAAATTAAACTATCAAATGAAGGAGAACAGTTGGTAAAATGAAAGTGGTGAGCAGAGAGCCTGTTGGTTATGATATATTTAATTAAAAAAAGATTAAACTTACTACAAGACATAGAGGAAACAAAAACTTAAATGGTATGCAGGTTAGGTTTTGAACATTTATAAATAGAGTAAAAACAAGCGAAGTCTCTTACATTTGGAGAAAATAAGGCAAATCTTATCAGAAGGAACAGCTTCATTAAGGACAATCCTATTATAGGACAACACTAAGAAAGCCAAAATACTGTGGGCCTACCACGAATAACTGCGTAAGTGTAACGTAAGATGTCTCACACGAGAAAAAATACAAACTATCATTTATCTAGGGCAACTGTGGCACAGATAACTCATAGTTTGTGAGCCGAAGCGTGTGACGTGTTGACGCTAACGAGACGAATACTTTTTAGCAAATAGTTCGTGCTATGGCCCCTCAGTTTATAAATTCACTTACTTAGAATTACTTCCATAGAGGTTAGTCTATCCAACTAATCTTGAACTATAGCTGTGAGCACTGCCCATCTGTTTATGACTTACTTTTAACTAAAACCTAAGGTCCTTTAACCAATTTCGTAACTTTTCTAGCATAAAAACTAAAATATAAAATACAAGCCCATTACAATTCAAAGCTTCATTCAGGGAGTTGGGTAAAGGCTGGCAGGGGGAAATGCACAGAACACCCAATGTGGGACGCCAGTGCAGGGCTTATTGCCCCCATATAGAATAAGAATATAATTCAAAGTAAAACCTATTTAAGCACAAAACATCCTCTTATTATAATGAATAATACTAAGCCAATTTTTTATCAGAGATAAGGTATCGTAGAACGGTTAATTTAACATTTCAACTAACTTTACCAAGATCAACTCTCTCCATAGCCCTTATCATGTCCTCCTCGTCGATGCTGCTCTTTTCAGAGTCCGGGTATTCATTCCTCCAGTTGTTTTCATCATTGGAGTCATCATCATCGTCAGCTTTGTCTGAAGAGTCTTCATTGTCACTATTACTGTTGTAGTGTTCTATGCTGGAATGTAAACATTCTGATTTGTAATCTGGTTACTATATTATTTACAACTGCTATAGAAGTTTCTATCACATGTCACATACTTTATTTTCTTTTATGAGACATGATATAATATTCAAAGATGTGCAAATTTTAATTAGAACATGTATTCAGCATCACACAGCATGTGTAAAGCTGAATACATCGTGTACACCTATGTGATGTCTATTACACATAGCTGGATATGAAATCCCTTCATTTGAACAAGTTCATAAATTAAGTAACATAAATGTAAAAGAAATGAAAAATAGTATAAACTTAACAAGAAACCTTTCTTTAAATATTACTTCACAATTGATTTTCATATACCATGTAAAGTATAATGGATAACATTATTTATTATGAAATTTAACTGGATAACTGGTATCTTACTATGGGCCTCATAAGTAAGCTCTAAGTCACACAACCAGCTATGGAGAGGGCTATGCTCCGGGTTTCTCTATGTGATTGAATCAGAAATGGGAAGATTTGTAGGAGAATGAAAGTCACAGCAACATTCAGAAGATTAGCCAGTTAAAGTGGCAGTGGGGAGGGCACATAGCACACAGAACAGATGGCCGATGGGGCCGGAAGGTTCTGGAGTGGAGACCATGGACTAGAAAGCGCAGCGTAGGTTGTCCACTGACGAGTAAGACATAGGACCTGATAAAGGTCGCAGGACCATGTTGGATGCAGGCCACTTCCAACAGGTCCATTTGGAAAATTATGGGGGAGGCATATGTTCAGCAGTGGACGTTCTACAACTGAGTTGATGATGAGAAGAGTATGTATTGTTATATAGGTATGCTTTTACTATTTCTACATACTTTTTTTGTAACCATGTTTGGTTTAAATGTTATAACAACATGCTCATGTTGATGAATTTTTAACATACATTTCATTCTAAGGTGGCAACCTTAGGATGGAATGTATGCATGGAAGAGATTGCTTTTAGTGATAGCACATTATGTCACATTTTTTGTAATTCATAAATTAAAGTTCTTTTCTTTTGTTGTAACAAAGTATTATCTATAATGCAATCTATCTATCTATAATGCAGCACTTTTGGGATAAATGTCTTGTCAAAGCAATGAAAACTTAAAACTTATAGATCAAACAGTAATAAAGGAGTTATGCATCTCCAGTGGGAGGGGCAAGTGGGGGGAGACTCCCCCCTTTTCTTGCCCTCCTAAGGGTAGGCTCCTCCAAAGGCAACTTATTTTAAGATATTTTCCTATACTGATGTTTAAAGACCCTCACCTAACTAGATTATCCAACATAGACACATCAAAGTCCTTTTTTGTGGAGATATACAAGTCATATGCATACTGCACATCACTCTCTTCATCAATAGCTCTCTGTAAGTCAACTAAATCAATTTGATCCTCTGCCTCGGGGTCCAAACCTCGACATAAGTTAACAACTTTGTAACGGCTCACAGAAGCCTGCTCTTTTTGCTCTTTTCGTAGCTTTTGAATTATATCTTTGACATTTGGTGCTGCATGCAACTTTAAATCCTTTTTGGGGACTATGCTTTTGACGTGTGTTGCTTCCTGAAAGTTTAAAAAATTAGAATTAGGACAATTTTCTATGTTAGAACCTTAAATATCTTCTGAATGATTATTTATTTATTTGGGTTATGGGTGTCGAAATTTTATTTAAGTGTTTACATAATGTCCACAATGTTTAAAGTTCACTGGTGCACTGATCACACATCATTATTTTCAGTTGAATGGTCAGTCCTGCTCTAAGACCATTGAGAATGTAAAATTCTTTCTCTTCTTTCTGTTTTATGGCTGTTGAGAGATTATCGCAATTTGGCCAATGTCGAGTGGGTAGAGCAGAAACAAACAAAGGAGATTGGTCGGTGGCGGGAAATGTAATAGCGTGGCTCTGTGCATCCATCCATACAAATAGTATCACAACTAAACTCTATTATGAACAATATACTAATTCATATACCTTTATCACCTGTACTACATAATGTCTAAATGTCTATATATAATCTTTCATCTGAATCGAGACGTCGGTGCAGGACTGGCATAAAAAGTAGCCGGCAACCATTTCCTGTGAGCTGTGACTGCTGTGAGAGCATCGTGTATTCTAAATCTTTCTCAAGACCGGCTTTAATCCGATGATAACATGTGGCTTGTTAGATCCACACAGCTGTAATCATAAAATAAATTAATATTTACCAGATTTTCGACGGTACCACGAAACACAAACAGCGAGGGTGTTATCTCCTCAGCATCAGTTTTCATACGTTTGCACATGAGCACCAACGCATCTTGAGGGTTGTCTTCGAGACGCCGTTTTACTCTCAGCACTGTGGACGAAGCCATTCTAATTCTACTTTAAGACCACCACAAGAATAAGAATCGGCCTTTAACGTGAAATATTCGTTCGTCGCTGGCTGTCTACACTACATATACATATTTACGTGCTGTGCGCATAGATTAGAGTATGTATAGAGTATAGAGATTAATCAGACTATAGATACTACTAGTGCGTTCGAATAGGCCATTCGTGAGTGTTTTAGCGAAATTAACACAAGGGGCGTTCGAATTGGGAATCTGTGGGTGAAAATGTCGTTCATGTCTTTTTGTTCAGCGTTCGAGAGCTAAAAATGAGGAATTTTTGCCACCAAAAAGTGTAATTTTTGACCCACGTCCGGAAGATGGTTGTTTGTGATCGTTTTTTGACAGCTATGTATTAATTTTAACAGCATAATCATGCGATTTTAGGTCTTGTCTTATGCTCAGTTGATCGTTCGAATAGGGTGTAGGCAAAAGTGGCAAAAATAACGTTTTTGAGCTTTACGAACGCTATAACAAAAGAGCCATCAATGACAACGCCACAAATGCCCTCAATATGGTCACAATGGTGTTGCTATCAGAACTTTTGCACTCTTCGATACATATTTTTTTAATTTACTTAGACTTTTTTTCTTGATGTACCTAGTTTATACTTAAACATCAGCGGGTCTTTATGTACAGCATTCTTATAGGCCTCGCATACGTCACTTATTGACTTTGTAATTATAATTAGCGTAGTTGAATATAAATATTGTTGGATTTAAAAAGACACTTCTATTTTGGACATTGTACTCCCAATAAGTTTAGTTAAAATAATGTTGCATCAACTAAATTGATTTTATGTCCAATCCCACAGATGTTGCAAAATATTTACAAATTACAAAAAATCATTATTGAAACACTCGTAGAAGTGGAGGCACTACTTGCCAAACAGACTTTGTCGGCCCATAACTCACGGATAAATTACCAATAACGAAGGAACTTGTGCCATCTAATGGATTTTTGTAATACTTCCGCAGGTGTTTTGCCCGAACAAAGCCATGGTTCATAGCTAATTAGGCATACGTAACTGAATTTTGCAGTTTTGGCCATTTGGGACTCTATTGCACCGAAGGTGCGATGTTATGATACAGATCGCGCGGCGAGAGTTTGGCTTTGACCTTCGGGTGGAGGGGATTACTGCGCATGGGTACTGTCGCGCCATGTGACAGAGAGAGACAAGAGTCCCTCGTCTTCGATGTGACAGAGAGAGACAAGAGTCCTTCGTCCCTCTAGCCACCCTGTGATACCCAATTTTTGACTTCTGCGCAATAACGGTCAAAGCCAAACTCTCGCCGCGCGATCTGTACTACGTATCAGTAAATAGTGACACGACAACGAAACAACGTTGGAAAAGTCAAATTTTGCTAGTAACTTGTAATGACATTGACATTAATACTGCGGTCCGTATCGCGATATTTTTGCTCACGGTGCTATCGTCTACCAAAGCTGGTCCGAGACAAATATCGCGATTTTGACAGCTCGTGGCACTGTAAGCGTGTTGATAAATCGGACCAGAAATGTAGCAATAACGAACCATTTGCGCGCGAAAAACAAATTCATAAAAATAACGTGCATAGTGTTAAGGTTAGGGTCTGGCCAACGAAAGCTGTCCAAGAAAAAGGCGGGAATTTAAAAAAATTAAGAGCTGTTAACCCTGGCTATACACTACATAAACGGAGTTGATACTATTTATTTTTCAGCAAGTACATTTTTTTCGAGTTGTAAAAATTTTGTTTTGTTAGCGACTGTTGTTGAAATTTTCAAATGTATTATGAAGAATATCAAATAAAAGATTACATTTAATTCTGTCTTTTTATTATTTTCAAATAATCCATTATTTATGTACAGTTGAGGACCCCGAGGAGCCGTACAAATATAGGAGCTATGAGTCATAGTTAAAATCGGATTCCAAAAACTCTACACCTGATATTGAATCAGCTTCATTGCTCTCTTCGCTGCTACTGCTACTCTCCCCAACATGTATTATGAATGGTTCAAGTTCGTTTTCAGTAATACGGTCCCTTAATTTGTACTGATTTTCCACATTTAGTACATGATCAGTGTACTTCTTCCAGTCATCAGCAGTTATGGATAGAAAACATTCTTTTGTAAAATTTTGCATTTCAGACCCTGGTATTCCTATATTTTTGCTTGCTACTTTTCTCTTCGCTTGACTCCATACAAGCTCAATAGCATTGAGGTCGCAATGATACGGTGGCAGCAACAAAATTTCGTGATTTTGGATATGACTGTGTTTTTTTAGAAGCACTTCTGTTTCGTAAACAACGGCAGGTTTATTATCTTTCACCAAACACATTAATTCAGCTTTGGTGTGGTATTCTTCAAAATGAATATTATTTTCTTGAAGCCATATTCGGAGATTAGCTTTAGAATCAGACATAGTAGGGGGTTTGTTTACTTGTTTCACATGGTAACTTGCATTGTCCATCACGATTACACTAGGTTTAGTGAGATTAGGTATCAACATTTCCTCAAACCATTTCATAAAGTTGGTAGCATTCATATCATCATGGTAGTCAGCTGATTTGGATTTTGTGCTGAATACCAATAATGCACCTGGCACAAACCCTTCCTCCGATCCGGCATGCACAATAATATGTCTTTTTTCTGATGATATATTAGTAGTGACACCGCTTGTTGAAGGTCCTTGCCATGATTTTTTAACTTTATAGTTCTGATGTACATATGTCTCATCAAGTTAAATAATCTGTTTACCTTCTAGCCTCTTTTTATCTATTGTCCTCAAGAATCTATGTCTCCATGCCGCAATATCATATTTTTCTGTAAGTAAAGCCCGTTCATTTTTATTGTTTTGAAACTCAAACCCGTTCTTGTGTAAAATTTTTCTAAGGGTTTCACGGCATCCCTTAAATTCAATTGCTTCCCTCAGCTCATTGTGCAGGCTTTTCAGTGTTGGGACTTGTTTTCTAACTCCATAAAATTCGTTTATTTTGTTTCGTTTATGTATAGCTGAAATATCAAAATTATCCAAATTGGAAACTGTTGCTGAATGTGGATGATTTTTCCCCGGAGTATTCCACTGTCCTTGATTTTTAGACCCTTCAATTTTAATTCTTCTTAGAATCTTCACACTGACATCTGAAGATAACAAATACAATAAATTATGTATGTAACAGTATATTATTAATTATCAGTCATTATAGTCAAAAACCATAATAATATACAAAGACATTATTACAAAACCATAATATTATATTATTTAATTTAGCCATCCATACATTGTCATAAATTTATATAACTTTACTGCTTCCACTATTTTAAGTTTTGTCTCCTCGTTGTTAATACTTCCTGAAAAGTAGATACACCATGAAATATATTGCGATTTGTCTTAAATAGTCTAAAAGTATCAAAATGTTTCATTAGAAATTCAATAAACTAACCTGAAAGTGAAAGGATTGAATCCAGTCGTAGTATTTTCTCTGCAGATTTCTGATTTAAATCACTTTTTATGTCTTTATATTTGTCAATCATAGTAAATAGAAGCTTCCTCGTCGAACTTTTAATTGTTCTCGGCATTATTTTAAACAAAATCAATGAAAATATGTTGCACATAAACCAACGTAAACAGAAGATGACTCAAGTACGAAACGTCAAAGTGTCAATTTTGACAGTCTTAAATTATTGCCATATCAAAACTTCTGAAAATAATACGTGGACAGCTTTCGTTGGCCAGACTCTAACTATGTGGTGTGTGGATTAAAAGGAAATAATGGAATGGATGGACCAACTTTTACATCAAAAACAAGGGACACCAGTAAAGACAATGTAGAAATAAACAAACACCTGTCACTTTTGACAGAACGCTCACGACGATTATGGTGTAGAGCATGGTTCATGTAATCGTCAATATGGCGGCAGTTAAGACGTCATCGATGACATAACGTGGGCCATCGTAATCACGCTCACGGTGAAAGGGACCGACTGTTATCGCGCTAATATCGATTATGGCATTTATGGCTCAATTGGGACAGACCTGTAAGTTAAATTCACTCCTTTAATTGTTTTTTTAATCTGCTTCGGCCTTTTTGGCCAGGTCTTGACGACGTTACTGCCTTTTTTTCAGTAATCACTCGAGTTGTGTAAGTCATATTTAGGTGGCAGCAGCTGCTGAGCGTTCCTCATCAAATGTTCTAAAATAGCATAGCATGGGTCTGTGGTGTGGTTGTGTGTTGTCTTTAGATATAGTCAATAGAGAAAATTGTATATACGGATATAGTCTGTCTCATGGTGTTATCATTTAGAAGAAACGTATAGATCTTATTATCCAACCGATTCTAATCAGTATTAAAGTATCTTGCTTTGTTAACATACCATACCTGTTCAATTTGAATGGATAATAATTATAGTATAACAAAACAAAAGATGGCACTTTTTTACAGTCACATATTTAGGCAATTGTACGAACTATAGGAGTCAACTTTACAAATGTTAAAACAATATTTTATTCATAGATTAGAATATGTATACTTTTATTTAAATCTTTCAAATAACTGATAAATCGTCATTGTCAAATTTATTATCATTTTCTTTCTTCTCGAGTGAATGGAGTTGCGAAAAATGTTCCGTGGATTTACGACGACCTGGCTTGTTCACTGACTGACGATTCTGCTTACCTTCCCTGACCTGGCATTATTTGGATTCTTACGGCTGTGTTTATATCGATTTACCCTTGCGAATTATTTCGGACTCTGTTTTTGTGCCTAGCAAATTGGATTTTCGTCATGTCAGCTAAAAAATGTTGTGTCCCGACCTGCCGTACAAGACCCGTAAGTTTCTATACCTATTTTCCATCGCATAGATTAGATCTTACAGTATTTACAAAGGTGGAATCTGTGACTAATATGACTGAATATATGACTGATTGATCAATCATATTAGTGTACCTACTTTCATAACTTTTAATAGTTGTTAATATATATTTATGGTGAAGACAACACAATTCTACATTTATTTCCCAATCTAAATAAAAACTTGGAAAGATAAAATACAGAATAATTAAAATGAAGGTTAATGCGTTACACAGGTTTTTAGCCATTCTGTTGCTGCTCACATGGGATTCCTAGCTAGTAAGTTTTTTGTTAGTTTATTCCAAGGCATGCTTGTTTTTCTATAAACAGGCAGAATATCTGACTCTGAAATTTGTACCTCATAAGGCGAGTTCATTATTCGCTCAATGATTTATTTATTACAATGTAGAATAAAATATTCTATATAATATTCTAATATATTAAACGTTTCATCAAAATCCAATCAAAACAAAGTTTCATCAAAGTTCCTCAAAAGTAAGGTAATAGGGCCGTCTCAACTTAGTGTCAATATTTCTCTTTGTCAAAATACATAAGGATTCATACATATCAATTATCATTTATTTTGTTTTTATAATTTTTATGTAAAATTAAATTGTTATTTCATTTTCAGATTTTGGAAATCTTCCAAAAGAATATGAGGAAACTGCAGACATTATACTCTTCTTCGATAATCTGTTTGATTCATTAAATGTAAGTTACGACAATTAAAAAAAAAAGAAGCGGAAACCCTTTTCTTAGCGCTGTTACACCTAATTCAAATCACCGGTTGCTGTGGCAGGAATCCAAAAAAGTCTTGAGCTCAATGAAATTTACAAATAAACATAATACAGCGTCAGGTACTGTTCCATCTCTAACAAATTGGTTGCAAACTGTTGAAAACGTTGAATACATTGTCGATGTTTTAGCTAAAAAGTATGGTTTAACATCTGTTTGGATGAGATATTTTAATCAGGACCCTTTGAATGTTTTTTTCAGCTCTATTCGTAGCCATGGGTACCGCAATAACTCTCCGACATGCGCTCGTTCGAAGCAGCCTTTGCATCGTTACTCATAAATAATATGAGCAGCATGCATTCCAAAGGGTCCAACTGTGAAGTTGATACATGTACAGTCGCCTGCAATAAGATGTATTCTTTTCACAATTATAAATCACTAAAAAAACTGTTTTTGGACAACCTGAGATGATAAGCCATATAACTGAATTTGATTTTGAAGATGTTAACTGTGACCATATCTATGTAGAAGTCACCCAAAAAAGGAGTAACCCGAAAATAAAAGCTCAATTAGATTATGTATCAGGCTACGTGTTGCGAAAATTACACATTAAAACATGCAAGACTAAAAAATGCTTTTACTGCAACGAAGAAAGCGTGTATAAAAAGAGTATTTAAAAAAGATTGCTATCATATCCTTCAGTTTCCCTTACAAAATGTTTTTCACAAATGCAAGATGTGGTCGTCAGTATTCTACATAAAGACAGTAAGAAGAAAAATATAAGACAATATACCCATAAAAACTATATTCTCTGTTGTAATAAATTACAATTTTATAAAGTGTTCACTGAACGGATATCATAGAAAACTTAGAAAACTTATCAATAAATATATACATTTACAATTGGTGTATAGATACAAACAAAATTTTAAGTGGGAACAGATCTGATTATGATAGAGTCCAAAAAATTGCTTTGGCGTATTGCAAAAAAAGATGCAAAATATTTAAATAAAATAAGTGTGACGATATTATTGTGCTTTTATTAATTTTCCCCAACCTACAAAGTGACAAGGGTCCGTTTTTAATCCGTAGTACTATTAGTAGTAGTAATACATACTCATAAATATTTGATTTTTATATAATTGAAAAAAAAAATTGATTATTATAGTTCAACTAAGGATAAAATAAAAACCAATTAAACAGGTAGCTAAGTAAAAAATAGTAAAATTAGTATCGGTATATTATAGTCACAGAATAACTGATAGTTTTAATTTTCATAACAAATCAATAGATGGCGCTGCGTGCGATAATGCTGGAATGACAACTCTATCTCCAGTATACAAATCTCTATGGTATGTCTGTTTAATCTATGTGTGTTGTGTGGTGTGATAGGTATATTTTCTTTGTTTTCGTAATTTTAATTGTTTTTATCCTTGCATATCCTACTATTACCAGGTTTGAGCTTCATTCCACCAACTATAAAAAAATATTAGTAACTAGATCCATAAGTAGTAAATTTTACATCCCTCAATTTTAGACTCTGTGCAGAAAGACAGAAAAACAAAGTATATAATGGCTGCAGAGGATAACTGGAGAACCCAGGCGTTCCGTCAGAGCGTAGTGTCGAAGATGTAAGTACTTGACAATGCTACTTACACATATATTATCAACCCTCTGCGTTACAAGTTCTAAGAATGTGGGGTTGCTGAGGGTTGTTTGATTAATGTAGGCTTCTCCAATTTTAACCGTTTGGGCGCAGTCGAACGGAGGGCAGGAGGCAGAAGGCCAGCGTGCCTTCTCTTTTCTGCCTTGACTTGTTTGTAGCAGATGAGAATAAGATAACTTTATTCACACTAATTTTAATATTGTGCACTTGTGTCGTCTAAATCAAAATCAAATCATTTTATCTGCATAGGCCTATGGGAGCACTTACAAATTGTCATTTTACATTTATTTTTTCTTAAATCTACAACTGGATCAGAATGCGACCATGACTGAGAAGATCCGGCAAGAAATTCAGTGGTCTTGTCTATTTTAAATAATTTTTTTTATTGCCACTTACATAATGTAACAAATGTTCATTTATTTATTTATTATTAATGGACGAGCAGCAATATGCTGATAAGTATCCATATCATTGCAGGGTTGGATTTATAGTTTCAGAAGAGATTTCTTTTCTGTAGATAGCCATTTGTCCAGTTTATTTTTTAAATTGTTTATTGATGTGGCTGACACAACATGTTCTGGTAGTTTATTCCAGTTATGCACAATTTGTTACTCAGGAAATGGTGTGCAGGCTTTGTTTTGGCCAAATCCCGAGTAAGCTGGATTTTATGTCCCCGGTTTGGCCTTGAGCTTTCTCTGATTATATAAATGTCTTCTATGTTAGGTAGGTTATAATATTGATTAATTATCTTAAATGTGTCAATAAGAACACCCCTAAGGCGTCTTTCTTCTAGACTAGTGAGGCGTAGTGTTAGGAGTCTCTCTTCATAGGACTTGTGACGCAGGACCTGTGGTAATTTGGTTGCTTTCCTCTGGACACTTTCTAGAAGGTTAATATCTTTTTGGAAGTATGGGCTCCAAACTTGAAAGCCATACGCTAGCAGGCGTCTGATATATGTTTTGTATATTTTTAGAAAGACTTCTACAGTGAAGAGTTGGAATGATCTCCGTATGACATATAAAAATGAGTTGGCCTTTTTCACTATAGATATGATTTGATCTTCCCATTTAAGATTAGATGCTGTCAACAGATTCTATATCACTGTTGTCTAACCTATACTTTGCTCTAGGGCAGGGGTGGGCAGACTTTCACTAATGGCGATCTATATCAATAAATTGAGACGACAAGCGATCGACTTGCAATAAGACAATATTTTTTTATGTTAAATCGTTTATTGTAGGTATTGCGCACATATTACTATTTAAACATACTTTTATTTACAATTAAAGAAGTACAGTTTCTAATTATACAAGTTAATAACTAATAACTACTAAAAATAAGTATGAAGCCAAACTAAGAGTGTTTTTATCAGTTTTCGGGCCTCTCTGGACAGATTTACTTAGAGGTTGATGCATGGCACTGCGTATTTTCTGCTAATTTCTCATAGGAAGGCACGTATTTACTAAGTGCCAAACGTAAACAGGAAGACAAATGTTCGTCGGTAAGTCGATTGCGGTATTTGGATTTAATTATTTTCATTTCAGAAAACGCAGATTCGCACAAATACGTCGACCCAAACAAAGCAGTTAAAAGCTGTGCGATTTGTTGGAGACTTGGGTATTTTTCTTGGGTCAAAAGAGACCAAAAACTGATATCTGTTGCTTTGGCTTTTAGGTGAACATCTGAAATGTAAGTCAGAAAAACGTCTTTCAAACTTGCTGAGAATATTTCCAAGTTCTGTTTCGTATTTATTATAATTTATTACGGCGCTTGCTTTTGCTTTCAAACACGCAAAATTTTTCAAGTCCTTTTTTTTCAGTTGGTTGATCAGAAGCTGCAATTTACTTTTAAATGAGTTAATTGTGCTAATCATGTCCATAATAGTTTTATCTTTCCCTTGTAGCTCCAGATTTATAGAATTCAAATGACCAGTCACATCAGTAAGGAAAGCCAAATCACACAGCCAACTTTCATTTTTAAGAATCTCCGTGTCATCACCCCTTTGATCCAGAATAAAATAATTCTTGAAACCGTTCTAAGATCTTTCCCCGGCTCAGCCACCTTACGTCTGTATGGAGCAGTAAATCTGTGTGCTCAGATTCGTTGGCCTCCAATTGCACTTTGAAGAGGCGTCGTTGCAAGTTTCTGGCTCGTATAGAATTTACGATCTTCATAGTGATGCTCATCACATCTGCCATGTTCAGTACTTTCGAACACAACAACTGCTGATGAATGATGCAATGAAAAGAAAAAAAGATGGGAAGTCGTCATTAGCTCTGCACAGTACCACAAATCCATTAGTCTTTCCTGTCATTGATGGTGCTCCATCTGTTGTTATGCACACTAGTTTATACAGAGGCAGCTCGTAGTTTTTCGCAAAACTTAGAAAAGCATCGTATATGTCTGAACCGCGAGTGGTTTTTTTCAAAAGTATGATTGTTAAGAACTCTTCTTTAGACGAAGTATCTGGAAATGCCATCCGAATAAACACACATAGCTGGGCAGTGTCAGTCATATCAGTGGATTCATCAAATTGTAAAGAAAATAATGAATCATCTCATAATATCACTTTTTAGCTTTTGCTCGATATAACTGTTCATGAGCTCAACACGTCTAGTTACAGTCCGACAAGACAACTGGAGCTCTTTTATGGCATACATGATTTCAGTTTTATTTTTAAAGTCGCCAAATAACGAATTTGCGCCTTCGAGAAATGCTTCTTTCAATACCTCGCCATCTTCAAAGGGTTTTTTGTGTTTTGCCAATATATGAGATATTTTGAAGGACGCAACTGTCGCAGCTTCCGATTGTTTACTTGGCCTGGTAAACATAGCTTGCTCGGCCTTCAAGCTACCTTTCAGATCTTGAACTTTCCGACGTCTTATTTCACTTTTGAGAGGAAAATCACTTTCGTAAATTTTATGCAAGGATTTATGATGCCTTTCTAAGTTGCCGCGTTTAGGCAAAGCTACTGAAGCTCGACAAACAAGACAAATACACTTGTCTTTCACCATGGTAAATAAGAATTCTTCCCATTCATCGTTGAAATGATAAGTTTTACTATTTTTTGGCGCACTCATTTTAAATAATAGTTACCAACTTCACTCTCTCCTTTAGTTACACTCAGTACAAAATATATTCATGAGCAGCACGAAGTCACACGATCACGAAAGTTATGTGGAAACATAAACAAGTACAGAATCCAGAATCACGACACGACGTCTCATCGAAACCAAAATCTGTGCGAGACTGGCGAACACGTGCCGGCCGTCGGCAATTGTCAAAGCAAAGTAAATCGGGCGGCAAGCATAAAGCTAATTCGCCGCCCGCACAGGTCAAAGGACGCCGCCGCGCCGTTCAACGAGCCGACACCGGCACACGTGCACAGTACAGCCGCAAATAAATCTGGTGCCTTCTTATTTCATATCGACATTTTCGCAGTGAAAGGTTGTTTGTTGACAAGTACTTATTTTCTTAAAGTTACGCGCGTGTAAAATAAAAAAAGAGGTATTTTTGCTATGCTAAGTACCATGATAAAAAGAAAATCCATGATGTTGTGGTATTTGTTGACGATATGATCTAAAGTTGTTAAATTTTTCTTAATTTCTAAATCTAAGTATGATAACATTTTCACACTGATAAGGTTACAAAGATGTTGTTTAAGTACTTGTTACAGAATGATGAGATGTCAAAAACAAGCATTCTCTGATGAATAGGGTATCAATGAAAGATTTTTTATATTTATTTCCTACACAAGTTGATACAAACACAAATATGTACAGTTCGTGGCACGTATGTTGAACCAAAATGGTGGTCGTCTGCATGGACAAAAGGGCATGGCTCATGCCCCGGAATGCGAAAGCAGATACCCTCGCCAAAAATGCGACTAAGAAACAGGTAAGTGGAGATGTAACTGATCTCTGCAAACCCTCAGCGATGGAAATACGTAATCTACTCCGTCGCTTTACTGAAAAAGAACAACAACACATTTGGGATAACAAAAAGGACTGCAAACAAGCAAAATCTATGTTTCCAATCTTGAACAGATGCACAACTAATAATTTGTTGAAACTTCAACGACAGGACCTCCGCCTAATGGTAGGCATTATCACAGGTCCCTGCAATCTCAACTACCATCTATATAAAACTGGTGCAACAGATAGTCCACTGTGCAGAGGATGTTTGCAGGAGAACGAGACCGTGAAGCACGTGCTGTTGGAGTGCACGGCTACGGAAAATATACGGAACACTACCGGTCTACTAGAGGATCACTGTAGTTCTAAATCAACATCAGTTTTAACACCTCAAATATCACTGGAGCAGTTGTGCCAGCGACCCAGGGTCATACTCCGTTACGTAAAGGAGTTGGGATGGCTAGGGTAGCTGGCGGGGGAAATGCACAATACACCCCAAGTGGGACGTCAGTGCAGGACTTAGCACCCCCAATCAGAATAAGAATAAGAAGGGTATCAATGAAAGATTTTTTATATTTATTTCCTACACAAGTTAATACAAACACAAATATGTACAGTTCGTGGCTCGTAAGTTGTACCAAAATGGTGGTCGTCCGCGCAGGTACAATTATGGACAAAAGTGGTAGACAAATACTCCCCTGTCGTTCAAAATGAAACACAAGATGTACCAAAAATTAAATTTCTGTCAATTTTGTATTTCTTTTCAAATCATTGTATTTCTCGAATGAAAGTGTTGTGGGAAGTGATTGTTAGGTGTTTTCAATAGAACCGTTACAGGAATACTAATAATAATTGAATACAATAAAAGTTAATGTATCTACATGCTTATTCAGTATCACTCATGGGCATAACACCTACTTAATATATATTATGTAGGAGGTGTTTTTCTTAATCATATATATGTGTATTGTTAAGTGATATCCTAGAACTTGGGCCAGGAGATGCGATTCCATCTTTTATGTCAGTTGAAAAATTCAATTAAGAATCACTGCTTATCAGAATCTCCAACTCATATTATAAATTCTTCCATAATTTTATCGATGACATAGCATCGCTTATACATATGACATAAACTTTTTGGATTGTCTTGACCTTGTAGCTTTGCTTTTTCCAGTCACATGGTTCCATTGCAATAACTTTTTCGTTCACTCTATGTGTTATATTAATTAATTAATTATTATTCTTGTGTTATCACAAGGTAAATTCCACCGTAGTTTTGTAATTTTTGTCTTTTTTTTTCGTTTATATGATCACACATAATTTTGACCGATATATAAATGTCGAAGAACTGCGCAAACGTTGCTGCGTTGCTATGGTTACGCACGGCCCCTTGCGCCGCACCTTATACCTCACTTCGGTTGAGACCCAAAAAACGTGTTCTGCGCATTCAAGGTGCCGCCGTGCATACGGCGTCACCTTGCGGCATCATACGTGCCGCGATCTGTACATAACATTTATATAATAATAATATATAATAGAGCCTTTTATTCCGAATTTTTACGACATAGGCCTCCTCCAACATGTTCCACTGTTGTTTATCTGCCGCAACTCTTAGCCAAAGTGGACCTAGGGGCATTTTCAGCTCATCCTCCCATCTTCTCACTTTGCGGCCTCTGCTCCTATGCCCATCTCTTGGATACCAGACAGTCATCTGTTCACTCCATTTTTCTAGTTAACAGCGAAGCATATGTCCTGACCATCTCCATTTCAGTTGGTCGATATGTACCAGGATGTCTGTTAGTTTCGCCTGATATCTATATTCCTAACCTTGTCTTTTAGCCTTAGTCCTAGTATGCTTCTTTCCATAGCCCTCTGGCATTTTGCAAGTTTGTCTCTGTGACTTTCGGTCAACGCCCAGGTTTCACAGCCGTAATTGATGCAGGGAAGAGTACAGGTATCGAAAGTATTTTTCTTGATGTTAATGCTAAGTTTTCATAATTTCTTTCAGAGCCCAGAATTTCTTCCAGCCAGTGGCAATTCTTTTATCAATTTCTTTGGAAATTTGGTCACTTGTTGAGACATTTAAATAACCATGACCTAAATTAAAAACCACGATATCAAATACAACTAAGTTTAAATTGAAAAATAAATCAGTAGAGTACATAGCTGTGTACATAATTTAAATTTTATAAGAAATATACTTTTATTTAAATTACTGGAGAAGAGATACATCAAACGAGTGTAGGGTACTCTCACAGAAAACAGAATTCACCAATTGAAAAAAAAATCTTTTGCAGTGAGGAAGTCATCCAACGATCAGGCATGCAGGTGGCCCGTAACAGCAGCGAGATGGAGAACCATGTGTTCATGAAGGCCAAGAGTCGAGAGGAGTACATGAACATGGTCGCCAAACTTATACTCCATGTTAGAGAGATGTGTAAGTAGTTCGGGTTCCATATTCTCCTAATTTTGAAGGGATTATAGCTCAGGTGTGAGGCAGGCGCTGATAATAACCGAGGTGAAGCCCAAGGTAACAACGTGAAGAAAGCACAGCTGGCGGCAGGGCAGTTTCTAACATGAGACTCATAATTTTACACCATAGAATACCTTTCATAGAAGACTCATGACTATACAACAAAATATCCTGGCTAAAAACAACATAATTCTATCATTTCAGCGCAACCCAAACCAAACCAAGGAGCACCGAACATGCAAGTTCCAAACCAGAATCAATCAGGCCCAAGTCCCCAAGTACAATCCCAGCAAGGTCAGCCCCAGCAAGGACCCAATAGTCAGCAAGGCATGGCTCCTGACCCCATCAACGCGCTCCAGAACCTTGCTTCACAAGGATCTCGAAATCAGATGATGAATATGGGGCCGCAAGGTCAAATGCAGCAGCAACTCATGGGACCAAATCCTGGAATGCAAGGCATGCAGGGTCAGATGTCCCAAGGGCAAATCCAAGTATCCCAAGGTCCTCAAGCACAGACTGCTACAAATTTATTACAGACATTGAATCAGCGCCCTCAGATGAATATGCAACATAAGATGGGTGGGTCAGTGGGAATGGGGCAGCAACAAATGGGAAATAACATGGGTATGGGTGGAATAGGAAATCCCATGGCCAGTCAGTTGCAAAACCAACTCTCCGGACAGAGTATGCAAGGGCAGATGATGCCTAATATGTCAATGCAGAACCAAATGCAGGTGCCGATGGGTGGAGCGAACAATATGGGGCAGATGCAGTGCAATCAAGTCGGGATGGGGGGACAAATGGCACAAAATTCAATGCAAGGCCAGATGGGGGGACAAATGGGTAAGTTTCACACACTTTTATAATGTTAAAAAATGCTTTAGTCACACCCTTTTATAACTTTATTTCTTGTTTAATTACAATGAAACTGAATACATTAAGTTGCTCATAGTGTTCTTTTTACATCCCTACAATAAATGAAAGCCCAGAGTTAGCATAGTATTAAGTTATTATTATTATACTTATGACGTATCATAATCATATCATCACAAAAATTTATATGTTATGCTTTATTAACCTTCTTTCGGAAATATATGTCAAACATCATAATGTCAAAAGCATTTTTCCATTTCTCATTTTGTTAAATCTCATTTTAAAATTAGAATCTAAAATAACCATTATATTTTTTTTATGTATATAATATGATCACAAATAGTCTATATTCAGTATAGCATATCTGAACAGGTATCTACGTCTTGTACACGGATATCTTCTGAGACTGACTTCCAGAAAAATAAGCAACTAATCTGTGGTCCCAAATATTTCCTCTTAAATAGAGTAATAATTCTCAGAAAGTTAAGTAACATAGTAAAACCTATAATTTGTCTATGATTTGTCACTGATGAGTGTGTATATATTATCTCAATACAACCCCATAAAACCGTGGTCATGGAGGCTCGCCGTCCGAGCATCAAATTTCAACACATTTCAACCGTCCAATATAGAAGGAGCGACATCTATTGAACAGCTCTACCGACTCAATGCATTTAAAGTTAAACTAAAGGCATTTCTTTTGGATAATAACTGTTATACCATTGACAAGTTTATGACATAATTTTAATTACTTGATTTGCTTGAAATTAAAAATTTAATTTCATGCAATGACATTTAAAATGTATATATGTCTCAATAATAATATATTTGTAATTATTGTAAGAATAATAATTGTTTTACTAATTAAGTCATAATTGAGTGCTAGGTCTACATTTTTAATTGTTAGTTGTAAGTGGATATTTTTACCCTAAATTCAAATAACTTTCCAATACTTTGTTTATGAATTGTTTATGAATAAATAAATGAAATGAAATGCTTGACAGCATTATCCAACAGAAAGAAAAGTTTTTTCAAACACCTAACTTTCGTATTGATGTCAAATTCAAATTATTTATTTGTGATACACAGGTAAGACAGGATCTTAAAATAGATATGTCGCAACCCTTCATCATTTTTATTATATGTCTTTTAACCCGTAGACTCGCCATTCGTCATATTTGGCCAATAATACAATAGATTTTTTTAGAATAATACATTAGATTTAGACGCAGAAATCATACTACTTTTCCAGGAATAGCGACTTGTGCTGTTAAAGACCTAACGCCTGCTTAGCGATACCAAACATTGCAATTGTAGAGAGAACAAGTGCAATTTGAATAATTTAACACCGACTTCCATTCCATTAATTTGGTAAAAATAAGTTATTGAAGTGTAACTCAAATACTACTAGACCGAATTTAAGGGAAGCACCAGCTTTCAAACAAAAAAAGAATTTTGAGAATCGGTTCACCTATCAAAAGTTATGAGGTAACAAATATAAAAAAAATGCAGTTGAATTGAGTACCTCCTCCTTATTTTGGAAGTCGGTAGAAAATACACGTCCTCATCCTCGGACGGGATTCGAACCCGCGTCTTCCGACGATCCGTGTCAGACGCTATGCCCACTGGGTCACCGAGGCTCGACGTCCGAGAATCGGATGTACTGCGATACTACTAATATTTCCTACTGCGAAGTGCGATGGTGGTCTAAATGACTAAAAATCATAAATCTTTTGTACTTTTAGGTGGTATGTCCAACAATCAGATGGTAGGTATGAACATGATGCACATGCAAGGCCGCGTGGCGCAGAAGCAGGAAGGGGGTATGATGGGAGGGATGGTATACGCCGGGGGCAGTAGACCACCGCCCCCCAACCCGTTGTTCAGGCAGAGCCCGAGTCCGTCCGCACCTTCGCCCGGCATGGGTGGGCCTAGTCCTGTACCCATGGGTAAGTCAACATATATTTCAGCTACAGAATATTTACTTATAGTGACGAGTTACAGACTTACAAAATAGTTTTGACTGTACCGCGCTCGTCACTGCGACACGAGTCTGATTCGCCCAGTAACTTCGCATGCTACAGCGCTCTTCACACCATAAAACAGTAATGTTAGCCTTAGCACAGTATAGCTTCGCGGCAGGAGGCAAACTACCAAAACCGAACTAAGAAGTTTCTTTTGACTATTCTACTGTGAAAGTAAAAAAATCACCAAGGTTGATGAAATGTACAGACAGGTTTTTTCATTAAAATTTTAAGAATGTAAGTTTTTATAATATTTAAATAATTATATTAGTATTTAGGTATGTAATGTGTTTTATTATTAATATTTACTGATTCATATACAACATCAAAAAAGTATTACTAATTAAATACTGTGTAGGATTGAATGGTTACGTCATAACATATAGAAAATACAACAACATTTCAAAACAGTCATAAAATATTTTATAATATGTATATTATGCTCAAAGAATAACTATTGCAACACAATATTTTTATGCATAAATACTTAATTTATATAGTAAATGGTAGTAATTCGCTTGTTCAGAACACCAAACTAAACTAGCTAACTAAAATCTATTTTTAGTAAATTATGATAGTACTTATTCTGTTCAAACTAAAGTCCAAATTAGTATAATGCTTGCAAATGACAATTCTAAAATCTGCCGTTTCTGCTTAATTGTGGGTATGTTTAGTGCAAATTTAATCGTCATGTAAGTTCGTGCTCCCTAAACTAGTCTAAACTGATGTAAAACTACCCACATTTGAATAGAATAATCATATGTTTAGAATTATGATTTTAAGTGTTACATGAATGTAGATTTTAGTGTTAACATAATAAGAACTACCAATATCTTAGAGAATTTTAGTTTAGTGTATGCACAAGCGAATCAGTACCAATAAATTAGTAAATATCAATATTAAAACTCGTCCTACATGCAAATATACTATACACAAATATAGTTCGTACGGTAGTAAATTTATAGACATTCACGTCAATACACCATAGTCTTTACCGCCCTCTCTTGGCGGACAGCGTTCGTGTACGCCGATGTAAGAGTGTTGTGTGGGTTGCAGGTGTGATGGGCGGCGCGATGCCGTCACCGATGTCGGGGCTGGGGGGGATGGTGGGGGGCAGTCCCTCGCCCTCCGCCCCCCCGCATCTCCAGCACCACGTGGCACAGCCGCAGCGGTAACTCACTTTAATTTTACACTAGTCTCATTAATCTTATACACATTGACTTCACTATGCAACAGCAGAGTTATAATATAGTGAATAATATATATTTGCAATGTGCAGGGCTATTATGTATCTAGACTTGACTAGTCTTCTTATTGGATGACTTCTGTGACTAAATTGTCACAGTTCTGCCAGTTTTCGTACATGTTGTGTGATAGGATTAGGAGTTTGTAGGATGTCTTCTAAGAATATGATCGGTGATTAAATAAAGAGAAACTCAAACAGAATTTAAAAAGCCCATACTAGCCTAAACCCATAGCTAGCATACGACATCATTAAAATCGCTGAATGTTGATGACGGATAATATAATGATCTGTTCTATAAAATATGAGTACGCGTCGCGACAATTAAGTATCTGTATAGATAAGCTTTGGCTATGTATAATAAACCTCATAATTTGGCTATGTAATATCCGTAAAGCATTTTTATATAATTTTAGGAGTTTGCCACGGATTCCAAAATCTACCAACGTAGAAACAAGTCATCTGATAAGCACGTGGTCAAAAGCTTTTTCATAATCTAGGTAGATAACATCGTTTGTCCCAATTTTTGTCCACATAAATATATTGTTGGTCTCTTATGATCGCCCTGAATTGAAACCATGTTGTTCATAAATTATTAGGTACTCTTTCCTTGGTTGGACAAGAGTGATCTTAAGCCCGATTTACACATCAATAAGTACAGTAGCGAGTTAAGTAACCGGTCAGTTAAGTAGAAAGTAGTATGTAGCGTCCAAATGAGTTATGTCTAACAGCGATAACAGTAATTTATGACTACTAAGTCATAAGTAACTGTTCCGAGAAGAAGACCAGTCGCGTCTGTTGTTGTGTTCCTTCGAGACAGTTGTTTTAATTCAGAAAATGGATGTCGAATTACTGGATACCAATATAAGTGCAAGAGTAATAGTATCAATACTTTTACAACACATTGAAAATGAAATATTAATAGAAATGAACACACCCAAACGCATATGGGAAACACAAAAATAACACGTGTGTGCGTCCGCAGTGTACAAACTTATGTACTGTACTATATACAATGTGCTTTGTTGTACTAAACTCGCCCGTCTAGGTTCATGCTGGCCAGTTAAGTTGGCGGGGTGCGGGCGACGCGAGAAAGGGGCCTACTTCGCACTGGACTTGCCAAAAAATAGGATCGCGATCTATTCAACTCAACTTAATCAACAACTTACTACTCGTCGTTTGAATGGCGAACGCGAGTTAAGTATAACTCGCGTTTGCCGTTCAAACGACAATAACAACTTAACTCTCTGATGTCGCAAGTTAACTCGCTACTGTACTTATTGAAGTGTAAATCGCGCTTTAGTTTGTCGGCAATATTTTTTCCATTGCTTTGCATGGCTTTTGGGGCGGGAGTTAAGACAAGAGATATATTGATTTATATGATATTTACGTGCAATGATAACGTCATAAGACAAGCCGAACGCTTAGGCTGATCGTACCATCTATCACTTGGTCCGCGCTCTCCATTGCACGCTCGGCCCAGGCGGAACGTGATAATGAGATATACTTTTTCGTGCGTGCAGCCGGCGTTCATCGACTTATAAGACGTTATCACGTCAAAAAAGCTTATTGCTTGCTCATAACTGCACTACATCTCTGTAATAGAATAGCAGCTATTCTATCTATGGCAGAGTCATATTGTGAGGGCTTTTTGTACTAGGTCCGCTGAAAAAGTTCATAGTATATACAATTACCAATTCTTGGGGATTTTGATTGGTGGGACTGGTACATGTGGTGGCTCTCTTACTCTGTTCTGACTGTCGGCAAAGTAAGTAAATCAAGGCCGCGCGCTCCAAATACTTTGCTGTCGGGCAAAAACTTCAGCAACTTTTTATTTTAGTGATTGAAACTATTGAATTGGCCATACTCATCATCACTTAATGAAGGAGGCACTGATACTTTAGATGAAAGTTGCTGCCTCATCTATATATATAAAAATGAACCCCTATTTCTCCTGATCACGCTATAACTTGAGAACAGCTTAACCGATTTCATTCATCTTTTTTTTAAATGTTTTCTAATTATTCGCTATGGTTCTTACATTAAAAAAATATTAAGAAATGATGGGAGGTTATGGCGAGGCCGAAGGCCAAACCTAGGCTACTACGCGAACGATGTCGCGGGCATTCGCTAGTATAGCTATAAAAAGTTTTATGCCCGGTACATATATTAACATTATTCAAAATTGTATTTTAATGTACTTATAGGCAAGTAAGTAGTTATTGTTTGTATGCAGTTGAAGTAGCATGTACCCATTTCATGTAATGAGTACGATTTAATCGTTTAGATTTTTAGTTTTTACCTGCGGACCCCAATTTGATAGCTATAGCTACGTCACTGGTATGCATGCTGTTAAACATTTACAGTTTCATTTTATTTACTTATATCCACAAAAGTTGATTGAAATCTTGAAAGATGGCGGATCTGTATCACTTTTGTTAGCTCCAGTCATCAACTTACTAACATTTTTGTTTACTGGAGTGTTGTCAAAACTGACATAGACTGCCGCCGTTTTTCAAGATTTCAATCAATTATTTTACTTTTTCAGCAGCATATCCATGCTAAAGGAGTTAGAATATATATTACTAGTTGCGCTCCGCGGTTTCAGCGGGTTGCGGCGCGTGGTGATGGATGATAATGAATCAGCTTCAGTTCCTCAGGGATGATGTAGGAATCTAATGGTGTAAAAATTTCAAGTCTGTCCTAGTTTCGAAGCCTATTCAATTCAATCATACAAAAAAAAATATTTCCTGTATATAATATTAATAAATATGTTTTATATTTTCAGTAACGTAGGAATGGGCATGGTGGGGTCCCCGTCCCCGTCCCTGAACACGCCCCTGGGCGGGGGTGCGGGGTCTCCGGGGGGCGAGGAGGTGGCGTATCGCGAGAAGGTGCGCCAACTCTCCAAGTACATCGAGCCGCTGCGGCGGATGGTGCAGCGGATGGTCAGCGAGGGGGAGAGTGAGTACTATCTTTATTGCTAGTTTTTTTTACTTTATAAGTGGACTCGTGCGTTCGTACATTTGCAATTCCTCAAGTTAAATAGGTAATATCTGGGTGACCCAGCTTTGCTCGATTTTGATACGAATTACTTACTGATGAAATATTTATATTTTTCGATAAATACGTTACCTCAAACCAAACACACATTGGCTAAGTGTTGCTTAAGAAATAGCGTTGTTAAGCAACACTAAGCTAAGGGTAAAACAAGGATAAAACGACGTTTCCTTTAAATGGAACCTTAAGCTAGATCGATTTATCGCCCCCGAAGCCCACGCACACTATATTTATGTGTATATTGTTATAGGTATTATCATTTCATGAACATTTTTGGAGCCGTTTCCTAATTTCAGATTATACATTTGTGATATATGTGGGTAGTTATGCAATTAACGAATTGATGTGAATACACGCTCAAGCGAGTTGGTTGTCAGCCATTACAGAACGTTTATTGTACTCCGTTGTTTTATTCAATAATATCCCAAAATACAGGATATTTTGGCGACGAGTAATAAATTCACGCGTGTGGAACGGCGTTTTAGTGTTGTGTTGTTGACATTTGTCGCAACAATATAGAATACCAAAGGAAATGACCAGTTCAATGATGTTTGGCGGTAACCTCGCATTCGACCACCGCTCGCAAGATTGGGGGATTTTTCGTAGTCGTTTTATCCAGTACTGTACGGCGAACGATATCAATAACGACACCGATAAGGCTGGACTGAAGCGAAGAGCTCTATTGCTGACGAGTTTGGCGGAAGATACCTACCGCATAGCGACGGACCTGGTGTTCCCAGATAAGTTGGACACAGTGCAATTTGAAACGTTAGTCGGAAAATTATCGAATCATTTCCTCCCAAAGAAAAGTAAATTTGCAGAGAGGTTCAATTTTTATAAAGCGGAGCAGCGGCCGGGAGAGGAATTAGCCGAATGGGCAGCACGAGTGCGAAATTTAGCCCAATATTGTGGGTTCAAAACAGAGTTGGAGACGGCTCTAAGAGATCGTTTTGTGTTAGGGCTAGAAAACGCCAAAGAAAAGGAGAAATTATTTGCTGAAAATATCGATACCTTAACATTTAACAAAGCGCTGGAGTTGGCTCAAAGCATACATTGTGCTAGGACGGCGATGCAATCTGCACGAGCTGGCAACGCCGCGGCTGCCACGGTTGGCGCTGGCACACCGGAGACGATGCCGGCGCAGGCTGTGTTCGCGATGCGAGCCGCTGGGACCAATGCGGCGCACGGGTCAAAATGTTGTGAAGTGTGTGGTTACAAAAATCATACAAAGGAAAAGTGTCGGTTTGTTAATTATACGTGTCAAAAGTGTAACAAAAAAGGCCATTTGAAAAGAATGTGTAAAGCTAAATTACATACTAGCAATTATTTGGGTGCGGATGACGACGACCTAGAAGGTATTTATAATTTATTTAATATCGAGGAAGCCCGTAAGGAGGGGCCGATACTGTGGCGTGTTTTGTTAGGAAACAAACAAATGGTGTGCGAAGTAGATTGTGGTAGTGCTGTTTCGGTTTTGCCTACGACAGTTTTTAAGCAGTATTTTGAGGTTAATGGGTACGGGTTGCAACCGTGTAACGAAGTGTTTAACTTTTATACAGGGGTCCAAACATCGCCTGAAGGTTGTTTGTCATTGCCAGTAACTTACGAGGGATGCACTACTACGCTTAAATTTTATGTTATTTCAACCAACGTCAGGCGCTCGCCTTTATTAGGGCGCGATTTTATGAAACTGTTTGATTTACATGTGTGTCGCGTAAACTGCAACCTTATGAGCGCTGCAAACGACGAAGGCGAGAGGTTGATGAAAAAATATTCTAAACTATTTAGTGACGAACTAGGTACCTTCAATAAACATAAAGTAAGCCTTAAAATAAAGCCCGGCGCGCAAATGAAATTTTTTAAGCCACGGCCCGTTCCATTGGCTTTGAAACCTTTAGTTGAACAGGAGTTAACCAGAATGGTAGATTTAGGTATTTTAGAGAAGGTTGATCATTCCGACGTGGCTACACCCATAGTTCCAGTATTACGACCAGATGGAAACGTTCGAATTTGTGGCGACTTTTCTGTCACACTTAACCAAGTTCTATACTTAGACAATTATACGTTGCCTCGTATTGAAGAGTTATTTGCAAAGCTTCATGGTGGGGTAGAATTTTCAAAATTAGATTTATCACTGGCCTATGCACAACTTGAGCTAGACGAATCTAAGAAATGGACATGTATAAACACCCACAAAGGGTTATTTCGTTATAATAGGCTCGTTTTTGGATTATGTAACGCTCCTTTCATTTTTCAGCGCACTATGGAACAGTTGCTAGGAGATATTGACGGAGTTTGTATATATTTAGATGATATCCTTATCACGGCCTCAAATAGGGTGTGTCATTTAAAGCGACTAGATCTAGTCTTGAGTAGGTTGGAAGAGGCTGGTTTACGGTTGAAGCGAAATAAATGTGAATTATTCAAGTCCTCAGTCGAATATTTAGGATTTGTCATAGATCGGGACGGCCTTCATAAATCAGGAAAAAAGGTTGATGCAATATTGAAATGTTCGCCCCCAAGAAATGTTACGGAACTTAAATCGTTTCTGGGAATGGTAAATTATTATAGGTGTTTTGTGCCACAGACGTCATCGGTGTTAAACCCTTTACACAATTTATTAAAAAAAGGTGTGGCTTGGGTTTGGGATAAGGAACAAAATAAGGCTTTTGAAATGATAAAAAAAGAGTTAGCCTCAGATCGCGTACTGGCTCATTACTGTTCCGATTACCCCACCATCGTAACTTGCGACGCGGGGCCGGCCGGACTGGGCGCGGTGCTGGCGCAGCGGCAGCCGGACGGCCGCGAGCGCGTCGTTGCGTACGCGTCGCGCTCCCTCTCAAAGGCAGAGACTAATTATGCACAAATTCAAAAAGAAGCGGCATCTATAGTGTTCGCGATTAAGAAATTTCATCATTATCTGTACGGTCGGACCGTACCGTTCATTTTACGCACCGATCACAAGCCTCTTTTAGCTATCTTTGGTAATAAAAAGGGTGTACCCGTGTTAGCAGCCAATCGACTGCAGCGATACGCGTTGTTTTTAACAGCGTATAACTTTAATATAGAATACGTAAAAAGCGAAAATAATGTTGCTGATTTTTTGTCACGCTCAGTAGACCGCCAGATGGAAAACGAGACAGACGACATTAGGGATAAAACTTTGTATATTGATTTCATTGGTCGAACTATTTTGCCTCCTATCACAGTCGATGATATTAGGAGAGAAACCAGCCGTGACGAACTATTGCAGAAGGTGAGCGAATTCATTATTAAAGGCTGGCCATCTAAAGTAAATGACCCACATATGAAACCTTTCTTTTTATGTCGCCATGAGCTATCAGTCGAAAACGGTTGTATTTTGCGCGGACATAAAGTCGTTATTCCTTCGCAGTTTAGAGAAACGCTTCTGGAGGAGTTGCATAATTCACATTTTGGTGTTGTCAAAACTAAATCGGAAGCTAGGTCACGTATGTGGTGGCCAAATATTGACAGGCACATTGAAGAAAAAATAGGGTCGTGTAGCGTCTGTAACACAATGCGTAGTAACCCGCCGCATGCGCCGCTTGCTCCGTGGCCATACCCCGAGCGCGTTTGGGAGCGCGTGCATTTAGATATGTTTATGTTGTCGGGTAAACATTATTTAATCGTAGTCGACGCACATTCAAAATGGGTTGAATGTTTCGCGATGCCTAAAACGGATAGTGAAGCTGTTATCAGTAGGTTATGCGAGATATTTAGTAGATTCGGACTCGTGCGTACTCTGGTTACTGACAATGCAACAATATTTTGTTCTAATGAATTCGAATATTTTTGTCGGTTAAACGGAATTCAGCACTTAACTATTGCACCTTATCACCCGGCTTCGAATGGTCAGGCTGAAAATAGCGTTAAAACGGTCAAAAGGGGTCTTAAGGCCATCTTATTGTCTAATAATAATTCAAAAACTATCGCAACAAAGTTGAATAAATTTATGTTTGACTACAGAAATTCCGTTCATTCAACTACTGGATTTTCACCTGCCCAACTAATGTTAGGGCGACCTCTGCGGTGTCGGCTCGACTTGTTGCGATCAATGGAAGTACCGACTCCGTCGTCGTCAACCGCGGCAAATAGTAATGTCGTTCATAAACAAATTGCACAGAGTAAACATTTTGGTGGAATAAGAAATGTACATTTTACGGAGGGAGACAAAGTGTTGGTTAAACATTTGTATAATAATGGTTTGAAACATACTTGGAAGTACGGTATTGTGAAAAGTCGTATAGGATCTCGAATGTTTACCGTTTTTATACCGGAGTTGAATACTATTGTTAAGAAGCATGTAGATCATTTACTGGCGTACAAAGGACGCTGTTTGGACGATACCGACGACGATGATATCAGTTGCCTCGGAGATTCTATAGATTCAGAGTCGGCCTCGGAGCCGCAGCCCATAACTAATGGTGCGGTGGCAGGCGCCGGTGAGTCGCCTGTACCGAGCCCCCCGCGCGCTCCGCCGCAGCCGCCGGGGGAAGAGACCATACCGGCAAACGCGGAAGAGGAGTTTTTAGAAGCTTCGGCTTCTACCGAAAACTCAAATAACATTGATGTTCGTCACGAATCAGATGGTGATAGAGTTTCACCTCAGCCTGAATTTGTACGCCGGTTGCAACGAAAAACTAGGAATAGGAAAGTTAATTATAAGTTTTAATTTCGGCGTTTATTTTGTATTCAGTTGTGGAGGGATGTGATATATGTGGGTAGTTATGCAATTAACGAATTGATGTGAATACACGCTCAAGCGAGTTGGTTGTCAGCCATTACAGAACGTTTATTGTACTCCGTTGTTTTATTCAATAATATCCCAAAATACAGGATAACATTATAATCAATCAAAAGTTTTAAATACAAAAATATTACAACACCAAGACTTATATTTCACTATTTAACAATTTATCAAATTATTGGCAAAACTAAATTAACGGAACTGAAATAAGGTATCCCTAACTCCGTAGCACGTCCGCACGCTCCGACCGTCCGAGTGAAAGTGACGAGTACAGATTACTCGGAAACCGAATTTAATTTTATTCGTGTTTCACATATATTATCTATATTATTTACCTATACTATTTTATTATACTTACAAGAATAGCTCGTTTAAAGGTATTAAAAAATAAGTTATATCAAGTAAGATTTTTATTCAAGTAGTCAGAGTCTAGCCACAGTTACACAAACAAGTCATAAAATCAAAATCCTGCCTAACGTCACGTTCTAGTCACGAGTTGGATAATTAGTTAAACTTTCTAAGGGGAAAGAATGTAGAGAAGTTTGAAGAGCTGCGCCGTTACGTCATAGCATAGTAGATTATGCACCGTGGGAGTAAAGCAGTGCCTTACGTCACGGGTGGCTTTGCTTGGGACTTATGTGGAGTCCTGATTGAAGCGAGGGGTTAAAGCCGCCCAAGACAAAGACAGGCTTTATCCTCGAGGTGAATACTCTACTTTTCCATACCTACTGTGCGACAATAAAAAATTAGGATTACACAAAAGAGCATTTATTTGGTTAAAACTAAATTAATTAAAAGTTAATAATAGTATTGGACATATTTCTCCAGTTATAGAGGGACGGAGTAATGTTTTTGTCAGGAACATTTACGGAAGTTGTGGAATTTATTTGAGCAGTACTTAAAGATTCTGAAAGTTGTGTCAGGCTTCTGTTTTGAATTGTGGACGTTGGTCGGGCATTGTAAAGAGGGTTTATTCGAAAATCTAACTGGCCACCACAGTTAGATCACATAAAAAGAACATAAGAGTTTTCATACAAATTTTAATGTTCAAAATCCAAATCACTTTAATCCCTTGGGAGTTTCTTACAACGTTACAGCCCCAACCATATGTAATGCTTTGCTTTACGTCGAGATTGCGTAATATGTTGGACATTGTCGAGCAGGTGGTATGATAAACCAGTTTTGTACCCAACTATTTTTTCTAGATGTGGAGAAGCTGACAAAGATGAAGAACCTTCTGGACATATTGTCAAACCCTAACAAGAGAATGCCGTTGGAGACGCTCATGAAATGCGAAGTTGTGCTTGAAAAGCTGGACTTCAAAGGACGCGAAGGCGGCCTGGGGTTGCCCAGCGCTGGGAAGGTAACTCCTCGAGACATCTAATGTCGATGGTATTATCTCATTTGAATCTAAGGCCATCTATTTATCAGATATGAGCTAATTGCATCATTTGATACTGATTCTGTAGGGTAATGAAATTTGGTAAGGAGATGGATTACATCCCGGAGAAGGACATGGATACTTTTCATCATCATCGCATCTATCACTACGCAGGTGAAACCGCGGAGTGCAGCTAGTATAATATATGTATTATGAGTAAGAATCAGTGTAGTGGCTGTAGTGAGTAATATAGTTAAGTGAGTGGTT
The DNA here is from genome assembly GCA_917880725.1 of Selenia dentaria. Classification (NCBI taxonomy): domain Eukaryota; kingdom Metazoa; phylum Arthropoda; class Insecta; order Lepidoptera; family Geometridae; genus Selenia; species Selenia dentaria. The sequence continues at coordinate 4,606,494 of OU862882.1, read as the reverse complement.
TTGTTTTAAATTAATATAACGTAAGTATTACCAACTTCCCTATAGATATGAGGCCGTAGCACAAACAATTTGCGAATATTCCTAAGCGTCAACGTGTCACGCTTCGGCGTACAAACTATGAGTTTCTGCTGTTTCACGTGAACGATGCGTTACGTTACACGCTTGCAGCTATTCGTGCTATGAACACTAAAACAGAAGCGAAGTCGCAATGATGTTGAAATGGCAATGTCTCTACGGCAGTTGATCTTTAGCCAGCCGTGAATCTAGATCTAGCAGCCATCTTTAACCACATCACCAGTTAACCATCAAGTGACAGACGGTACACGCTTGCCTATTAATTAAATATTAATAAATAAAGTTCTTAAGATGAGGTCACTATCAAGGCACACTGACACCAGCAGTACTATTATGTATCTCAGTTGCTAACAAATGTGGATTGAAATCTTGAAAATGGCGGCTCTATGTCACTTTTGTCAGCTCCAGTCTTACTGAATAACATTTTGGCTTACTAGAGTTGTCAAAAGTGACATTTTCAAGATTTCAATCTACATTTAATTTTGTTAGCAACTGAGATAGATAATACCCCTGCAAAGTACTAAGCTCCCAAGCTCTTGTTTAAAATATCTCCTATCTATACTTAATAAATAAAAAGTGTCTGTTTGTAATGCCAAAATAACAGCTTTATGATTCATGTTAAAAAATTCCTCAAAATTGTTGTTTGTTTGTGCCGGACAATCTGCGAAACGATTGGTCCGATTTTGACAGGAATTGCTCTGGCTGATAACCGATGTTGTAAATCTTAGATCTATCGTCAGCTTTCATACCGTAATCATCACGCGGGTGAAACCGCAGGAAATGAAATGAGAGTTTTCTCATTTGTAATGTCATGTAGCTTTTAGATCAATAATCTTTTTTTTGATTTCAGGAGCAAATATTCAATCCCCTATTGGAAGTAGTGAACAACTGCCTGCAGTCACCCCTCGCGAACCACACGCTCAAACGCACCTTCGGATCCACTTTAGATGCGCTCAATGGGCCTGAGATCAAGTGAGTCTTCATTTCACAAAATTAAATTAGTTTGAAGATATACGGCCATCGCATTCGTCAGCGGGAAATTGCGGGTGGGTGAATGTTTACATTACAATACATTGTAATACATTTTTTCCTTGCAGGAATTTACCGCCTCCACAAAAAATGCCTAAAGTAGACGAGCCAGAATTGGAAATTCCGGATGTCCTTCAGGGTGAAATAGCGAGACTGGACTCCAGGTTTAAGGTAATAGTTTCTCATATATTTTCAATACGATAATGTGTTTTCTTTCTGTAATTTAGCATTAAGTTTTCCCAAAACGATATTAGAATGACGAAATAATTATTTTCACATAGCTATTTTAGACAATCTGTGTGAGAAGGTTCTTAGGTGATGTATGTAGTCTACGATGCATCATGTCTGATTTTGATTGATGATATTCCTCCTTAATTTTTTTTTCAATTTTTTAACCTTATACTGACCCGAAACTAAGAATTTTATTCTACGTATAATATAATGAATATGAAATTTTTCAAATTTGGATTAGAAGAATCATTCACAAGTTGTTGTCGAATAAACATCAAGAGATCTGAGTAAATGCTCTATACATTTACTGTCAAATGTCAAGTCGAGTTTAAAACGTGTTTCTGGAATACATCAGCCTGAATCCCCAGAATGTAATGGGGGCAATGCTCGCCATTTATCACGCTTGGTGGCGCTGCGATCAACGAGGAGTCAAGTCAATATTTAGCATTTAGGCACTACACAGCATGAAGGCATCTTTTTGTTTCAGAAAATAATATTTGCAATGAATCAATGAAAGTACTTAGAACAAATCGCAAGCAAAGTAGAATTTTGACAGTTCTACACTGACTGCAGCGCCCTACTGGTGGCTCTTTTTAGAAATACTCAGGGACCAGAGATCTCAGTATGACCATTACGAGTGATAATTTCCAGGTATCCTTAGAGAGCCTGCAGTTGTCTGGCGGTGGCGGCATCTCCCTCGTGGCCGCGCTAGACGACGCGCGACTGCCGTGCGTGCCCGCCGTGCATCTGCACGTGCCGCGCGAGTACCCGCACAGCGCCCCCGCGCGCCGCCGGCCGCGTCCCCCGCCCGCCTCGCCCTTCCTCGCGCGGCTAGAGCAGGCCATGGACGCGCGCTGCAAGAGGTGAGCCCCTGCAACCTGTGCTAGCCTGTACATTGTTGTCACTAACATAGCCACGTACCCGCTCAGTGTCCCCGCGCACCTCACACCTGCAACCCTGTGTTATCGTGTATGCCTTTTTAATATGATCACTCATGCACATGTACTTTGTAGCGTACGTGTCAAACGTGAAAGCGAACGCGAAACTGCGTTTATGTCCTACGTTGTTTTTATTACAGCGATCATTCTTCTTAAGTTGTTTGAAGCTTAAAAACAAAAACGACAGCAAAAAATAGGAAAAAGTTATTTTGAATATATACAAATATGACCATATGACCGTGTGTTAACATTTAAGTACAACGCTGCCAGTGTGATAAACTTAGTTCTGCGTTAGTCTGCCGTTACGATGATGTATCAATCTACATTTCCCTTGGCGCAATCGGTAGGATACGGAATGTTATTGAACATACCTAAGGCTTCAATTAATTGGGACGTGTGAGGTGACGCATTTTCGCTACATCTTGTGAAGAAGTTTTATTTCACGGTAACTCTGATCACCTATTCCTCAGTATATATGCATGTTATGTTCAGGTCCACTCAACATCAAATAAGAGATGTTCGAACTTGATTGAATTTATTTTTTCGAAAATTTCGTTTTCGTTTTCTTTTTTTTTCATTTAACATTATAGTAAATAATATAGACATATTATTTATTTTTTAATCCCCTTATAACTCCGTCATAATCTCTTATAAGAATTTATATTTCAAACGCCGGCCAGTCCCAATTAAAATGCAAAAAATAAGTGCAGTATGATGACACGGTATTATTTATTAATAAGAACAAGACTTTAAAGCTCCAGGTGACATTGCAACTTTGCAGGCGTAGAGTTAAAAAAGTGTCTCGCACAAGTCGACACTATAAACACTTTTAACTACATTTCCTACAACTATGTAAAACCAAAATGTATTTAATATCAAACCCGATTTTACTCACGTAATTAGCCTTCAATATCAACTTAGGTTTTGGGCATGTTAGATGCCCATCCCCAGGGAGTTTACGCTGCAAGATAGCGGCGCCCAGTGGTCGGACATGCCCAATAATAAATAATATTAAAAATTAATAATAATAATGTCAGCTAATTCGTGTGTAAAGTCGGTTTTGATCTACACTAATATTATAAAGAGGAACAAATTTTATATTTGTGTTTGTGTGTATGTTTGTAATTAATAAACTCAAAAACTACTGTGATGATTTCAAAAATTCTTTCACTATTGGAAAGCTACATTCACCTTGAGTAGGATAGGCTATATGGGACGGAAAGAAGTATGCTCAATATTAACTTAAATAATATAAACTTATAAATAAAATAAAACTTGAAACAATCCGGAAGCAAACTAAAATTAGGGATGTGACATATTGTGTCAAGAAATTAAAGTTGAGATGGGCTAAGGATGTAACCGAATAGTGCCCAAGACAGCACAAAAGAAAGAGAGGGAAACAGCGTCGGGAGGTGGGAAGACGACATAAAAAGAATAGCAGGTGCCACATGGAGTAGGAAGACACAAGACCGCGCTTTATGGCAAGCTTTAGGGGAGGACTATGCTGAATAGCAAGACAATCTTCGCAAAACCAGTGTCTATGTTAAGGATGTTACATCATATAAGAAGTATTTGTTTTTATAAGATTGTTCTATAAAGGATTTATTATTATTAAGATAGGCTATATATTTTGATTCATCATCATCATCATCATCCATCACCACGCGGGTGAAACCGCGAAGAGCAGCTAGTATTAAATAAATATGTGTCAAACTCACGAGAGTTTTCAAACTAAAACATGTAAAACATATTTAAGTTAAATATTTTGTTGCAGGTTACCAAAAAGCTGTTCCGTGGGCCAACTTCTGGACGCATGGGAGATGAGCGTGCGACAAGCGTGCGCGCCCACCACGCAACCTTACACACCCGTGCCGGCGCTAGGACTCTAAACACTTCACTGTACATATAGGTTTTAATAATAATTGAGAAATAATATAACATCTGTACCACAGATACAATAGAACACGCATACAATAGATAACGCAAACGCGTGTACTTCCCGTGTCCGAACCCCGACCGAGCGATAAGGTTGGTCGCCGTTACTTACAGTCCGCGCGTGTCTGTTGTTGGACACACACGTGATAATTTACTGCAATAGCCCAAAAATTACGATCCCCCAAAGGCAAGTACATATTGTTTCCTATCACAGGTAGGTTATTTAATATTTTAAAATTATGTTATGTGCAAATTAATTTCAATCAAAACTCGGCACGCTTGGTTTCAATACAAATCGTGATACTTGTGTTATCTATTGTACATATTATATTGCATCTGTGATCTGTACAGAATCCAAAGTCGTTTACTACACGATATCTTATTTTAACCATTAATTCCAAGACAGACTCGAACAGATGATATAAAGTCTCCCATTCAGAAAAACTTACCTACTCTTACCTCTCTCTTCGGTCGTTCCCTCATGACTGAGGATCGTGATCATCACGGCAGCACTTTGGATCTGACGAACTGTCTCCATCGGCTCCGGTCTGTGGCCATCTCCACCGCGGTGTCAAAGCGGGAAGTTGTTGTCTTTCAGTTGGTCAGACCACCTGGTCGGAGACCGGCCTCGTGAAAGTTTCTCTTCCACGTTTCTCACCACAATGAGCTATTCCAAGCTGCTGTCGCCACGCCTAGCAGTACTCTTACCTACACTTCCTATAAACGTAATTATAAGTATATAGATTTTATTATTAGCTTAAGAGTATTATATATACAGAATCCAAATTATTCTCTGCAATGACGAAGTGTATTTTATCCAGCATTCCCAGAAGAACGTCAAGCAAGTGGTCCAAATTAATAAACTCCCTTCAAGACCTCACCACAAAATTTGGATGTTGTAGACATTTTATATGTTTGAGGAAAAGAAGGTTTGATATTGAGAAGATACGTTGAGTCCAATAATCTTTAATGTACTTTATTCTAGATTGATATCTAACCTCTTTTTTAAAGATTAATTTGTCCAAAGTGGTTCAAAGATCCGATATATAACTCGTCGTAGTCGTTCCTAAAATATTATCCATAATCTTTTCATTCCTTGAACCACCCAGGCAATGATTTATCTCTGTTGCAATCAAATAGTGAGTGAAATCTACAAAATGGCAGCTTTATGTCAGTTCCGACAACTCCAGCAAGCAGTAGGGCTATTATGTATCTCAGTTGCTAACAAATGTTGATTGAAATTGAAAAAAATGGCGGCCCTATGTCACTTTTGTCAGCTCCAGTCATCAAGTTACTAACATTTTTGCTTACTGGAGTTGTCAAAACTGACATAGAGCCGCCATTTTTCAGGACATCAATCAACGTTTGTTAGCAAATGAGATACATAATATGCCCTGCTGGAATGTTAGTAAATTGCTGGCTGGAGCTAGCAAAAATTACTTAATCCGCCATTTTTTTAGATTTCAATGAACTTTTGATTCCAACTTAGCTACATCCAGCAGATCAGCAACTTATTTATAGGCCGAAACTGTATTATATCATACGATTAGCATCCGCGGGCTGTTAACGCGCCTGAACGCCTCTAAGGCCGAAGCCAGCCTAGCCGAAGCTGGCAAGGATATGCTCACTGTGGAGCCCCGAGAGTCGGGAGGCTCTAAACAATGTGACTTTACTAGTCGCGCTTCACTCCGTGAGGTGCGACCCCTAAGCCGATTTGGACGTTTCAAATCGGTGCATTTGCGTGTCAACTCGTGCATCACGGCTGCTCTTGTCCGAACTTAGCTCAGTTCGATGTCGGGTACAAACCTATTAGATACGTGCAGCACAGAGCTGGCTTAGCCTATCGGTCTAGATTTTGAGGTGATCTTCGTTCTCTGAATAATATTCGGTAATACAGAAGGCGACACCAGAGCGGCAGGTGTTCGATCTCGCTCAGCCTTCATATTTGGCTAGAGTTCATTAAAAGTATTGCTTTATGCATATTGCACAATATGATCAAAATACAGGTTAACCTACTTTTGGGACCCAATAACAGGCTCCGTAATATGTTCCATAAATCAATAAACGTTTATCGATATTACAATCGAAACAGCACGTCGAATATTCTGAAGAAACGTAAAACCGAATATTATATTTATTTTTAAGTAAATCCCTAAACATATATATCGAGCGAGGTTCTTCCCAATTAAATATATATTAATTTACAGATGTGATAGTAATCTGTGATAATTTGAAGAAATATCAAAAAATATATAATACAAAAAAATAGATTACAAGTAGATTGTGGCACAACTGTGGAAACGCGTTTTTTTTTCATTGTATTGGAATCATATAATTAGAGATGGGGCAACCTCTGATTCTCAAGACGTTGTTACCAAAAATCAATTGCAATGATTTTGAGATTGGCCAATGATATTTTTTTTAATAAATAAGTTCCTCCGGGTGAGCAAACATAATGCAAAGAATTTTATTCGAGCTTAATGAGTGAGAGTGAGAATACAAGTATCAGCATTATTTGCGCTAAGTTATGCTAAGTGAAATTAAAATAAAATTATTTTAATATGTACCTATTACTTTTATTCAAAATAAAATTATTTTAAAATTATGTTTATTTATAATAAATTTATTTTAATTTCACTTTAATTTAATAATCAACTAGCTGACCCGCCAACGGGTTCGCTCGCTTGGTGTATGGGATACGAAGCCACAGAAATAAATTGACCTCACCCTCTTGGGGGGTAAAATTGCCTAAAGTGCTTGGTGGGTGCTTACAATATAAAAGGCATTAACTGCTAAAATTCAAGTAATTAATTATTAAATTTTATGTGTTAAACATAACTGCTGTCACTCAAATATAAGCCCCCGTTAGGAATCGAACCTGGGACTCGCAGTTTGAAGGTAGACTCCATACCAACTGAACTAACTGGAACCGTCAATTAATCAATTTGATATATTATTAATTCTAAATATAAATCATAAATAAGGTCAATATTTTAGAATGTAAGTAATTTCCTATAGTTGCGTCATAATGAACGCCCATTTTGTATTAATTGACTATATTTAATTATTGTTTTATGTTAAATGTAAGCATTTTTTGTAATTTTAATAATATACGATTGAATTATGTTAACCTGTTTTGTTATTTAATAGCCAGCATGAAGAAACGATGTTGTATATCTATGAATGTAGGTACCAAATGGCGTGTTGTAGGTATTTTATAGTATCGCACGCTTCGGAACTGGATGATTGCATAAACAATAAATAATACACAGTATATATTTAAATAACAATATATTAAACTATATCACACAGACATTCATATTACGTTATATTACTATAATAACCATTGACAAATGTCGATAGATGACCAGCAGGGCTATTATGTATATCAGGTGCTAAGAAATGTTGATTGAAATCGAAAACAAGTACAATTTGAAAATTTAATACCAACTTCCATTCTATTCAGTTATTGGAGTGTATCTCAAAAACTATTGGACCAAATTTGATGAAATTTAAATGGAACCACACGGAAAGCACCAGCTTTCAAACGAAAAATGTTGAGTATCAGTTTATCCAGTCGAAAGTTATGAGGTAACAAACATAAAAAATAAAAACATACAGTCGAATTGAGTACCTCCTCCTTTTTTTGGAAGTTTGTAGAAAATGGCGGCTCTTTGTCACTTTTGTCAGCTCCAGTCATCAATTTACTAACATTTTTTCTTACTGGAGTTGTCAAAACTGACAAAGAGCCGCCATTTTTCAAGATTTCAAACATTAGTTAGCAACTGAGATACATAATAGCCCTGCGTGTCTCACTTACGGCCGATCCCATTAATCTATCTACCCGCAGTTTACCTTACTGGTAAAAACTGATAGAAATTACACATACCGTCCATATACCAGCAATAGTCTCAAATATCTACTCGTATGTCTAGTAAGATAAACCGACGATAGATTGGGATCGGCCGTTAACAGGCAATTATTTCCGGAGGCCAATTCTACTATTTCACAACTTCCAATTATCTATCCTGCTGCAACTGCAGTTCGAATCCAGTTGTCGTTCGATCATTACCCAAAAAGGCATTCTACTATATTTAACCGACTTCAAAAAAAGGAAGTTCTCAATTCGACCGTATACTTTGTGGGTTCGCGGATAACTTCCCTCGTTTATGAACTGATTTTGATGATTCTTATTTTGTTCGATAGAGTAAAAAGTACTTCCATGGTGGTGGTCATATAAATTTCATCAAATTCAGTCAAGCAGTTTTTGAGTTATACTTCAATAACTAAAAAGTGTTGATTTATCTTGATGATATCATTGACGGTGTATCCCGTAAGTAGCAAGGTCACTAAAAAGGGTTGAAAATTTGTTTTTTTATGTAAAAATAGAACCGAGTTCAACACTAAAAAGTGTGATATAACTTGTCGAAGTCGGTACCATGCACGCCATATTGTGATAATAGTATACTTTCGAACTATCATGGTACCTACTTCAACAAGTTATTTCACACTTTTTAGTGTTGAAGTCGGTTCTATTTTTTGATAAAAAAATTATGGACAAAGTGGAACGTAACGCCATTCTATACACTACTATACCATCCATTAATCCTTCCTATACCGTGATAATTAAAACAAAATAGTATAGTCTACAATGAGAACTGGTAGAGCCTGGAGCGAGTCCTGGGCGCGCTGGTGCAGTCCCCGTGACGCTGCGTGCTGCCGCAGCACGACCAGTGCCGCGCGCCCGGCCAGCCCGCGTGCCCGTGCCCACAACCTGCCCATAACACACTGTATCAACCACTTTGCAGCAAAATCTTTCGGTCGTGATGAAGCGAGAAATATAGATATATTTCTAGATAGATACCTAGATCTACTTAATAAAAAAGGTGTGCGTCTCGGGACGCCCGACAGAAGTGATAAATTAAACTAGTCTAGCGCTGTGGGTTAGAGTGAGAGAGGATGCGTGAGAGAAAGGGAAGCCAGACTGGCGGCGTAACGCGTTACGTAACGGATAGGTTTACCCTCCCATAAGAAGTTATCACTTCAAATTCACGGCAGATAATAGATATATGAGAAAAAATATTATTGACACATTTATAACAATGAAAAAAAAAACACGCTAATCTCAGAAACGGCTTATTCGATTAAGGTTTTTTCACTAATATATTGCTAAGTTTCAATTAACACTCATGTCGATTGGTTCATAAGTAAAAAGTCATTGATTAATCAGGTTACCTATCACGCGAGCGAAGCCGCTGACGGGTCAGCTTGGTCATCCATAAAAATATAGTTCGAATCCGTTGTATCTTCTTATTGATTTATGCTACAATTATCGACAAAATGGGTCGATATTTTTATAATGAATTCCAACCTAGATGCAGTGGGTACACGGGTCGCGACCGTAAGACCAGACCCAAGTGAGGCAGTAATGCAATGCTGTGATCATGTCTCGTAAAGTATGCTTGGAACTTTTATACCATATGTGATGGAAAAGGTTCAAAGAATAATTAATCCCAACCTTGAAAAGAGGATGATGTTTTTTTACTTGCTGTGATCCGCGGTTTCACCCGCGCTGTGATGGATGATGATGATGAAAAGTATAATTTGTCCTTCCTGGGGATGTCCCCAACAGACAAATTATACTTGGATGTAGACTATGGGCTTTTTTTGGAACGAAGTTCCTTATCGCGCGTTGTGAAAGGGGGCTAGACGGAAAAAATTCTTACGAAAAGTTGTCACGACACTTTTTGCTATAGTAAGCTGTCTGTCTGTCTCTCTCTCTCTTATAGAAAGCAAGTGCGGCGTCGCATGTTTCTCTGTCTGTCTCTCTCTTTCTTATAGAAAGCAAGCCAGCTGTTGTAATCGTAGCAAGTGGCGCCATTTAGTTCCGTAAATTTAAACTAGATGGCGACTCAGGTAAAGTTAGCTCGCGGAGGCATTTCATTCACTGGATGTAATATATAATTTTGAGAAATAATTTTTGAACACTTCCCATACGCAGAAAGGAGTTTTATTGAAGTTACCCTATACGCGCGATTATCGGAACCTATTATTGGAATATATACCATGGTTTTGTATTTTTAGCATTAATTTTCTGATGAGGAACTTCGTTCCATCCGGGTATCCCTTGACACCTCTCAAGTTTTTATTAAACTCACATGGTCACTAATACAAGAATGCAAACAGTAAACAGTTTACTCGTGAACATGGTGCATGCAACTGTGCCGAAATATCGAGAGGTCAAATTAAATACTTCAACAATTAGGTACAATCTTACAATTAATTAAATTCTTGTAATCTATCTTCTTGCGTAATTTCATTAGGTACGATGCGTTCGACCGTTTGGCGTGAAAACGTAACAAACAAACTCACTTTGGCGTTTTTAATATATATTAGGATGTAAGATCCTTAGAATCGTCCTACAGTTAACAGTTTGATTGATGTCGATACATTTTATATTGAGGACGACTTAGGTCGTAAAATATCATATCTGTATGTAAAGGAAGGGACTGAATCTCACGACACAGGCCATCCTAGTGTGGGATTCAGTGATCATCACCCAACTACGATTATAATATATAAGCCAAAAGATGTAATCTATTTTGTAAGTAATCAGCATAAGTTTTATTTCCTAATAAACGTTAAACGTTATTGTATAAAGATATGATAGGATTTATAACAAAATACAGCATCTTATGAAGTCGGATAGAAATGGAGGTTTAGATTTCAACAAGTAATTGTATAGATTATTTTCAAAATTATTTATTTTTCGCAACAGTTTTAGTTATTAATAGGAACTCACTTGTTTATCTGACACGTTTATACAAAAGGTGCGATTTTCAAATACTTCTTAGGTAGGTACGAGTATAAGTACATACACAGGGAAAATAAATTTCTTTCTATAAAGTAATAATTATTTTTACATCTCTCATATTCGGTAAGTAGGTCCTTATTACCCCCAAATGGGGCTTGTAAGTGACCAATTAGCGCTCTAGGGTAATAATGTAGCTAGAAAAGCCCTAGGGCGGCAAATAATTAAAAAACTCTTCGCTCTTTCAAAAAGTTCGCTCACACTTACCTCACAATCGAGATGTAAAGCAGAGTAGTTAGCTCGGGTGTAAGAATCAATTGCACCCTCGAACTATAGGATACTCGCTGCGCTCGTGCACCTAAATATCTTGGGCTGCAATGATGCCTTACAGCCCTTGGCTACTATTCTACTATTATTATAATACCTTCAAATATTAATTTATGATTTTAACTTCTACTAACCTTTATATCCTCCCGGCATGGTGGCGCCACATCCGCAAGTGACGTCCCGCTTCCCTCCCGAAGAACAGAAGGCGCAGCAGTGGAACTGCCCCGTGTGGCTCTTGACCACTCTCGCACAGCACGCGAATGGACTGCCCTGAACATAACGAGGTATGGTGACGTAAGGTTTTATTGTCCTGCTGATAGATTTTGTAAGAACATTACGAATGACACCATCATCCCCTTATTTATACGATATACCCCGAGTGCCTACTTAATCCTCATCAACAAGAATACATGTTGCTGTAAACCTACAAGGATATAAGTAGTTAGTCATCGCTTTGTTTCTCTAAAAAATATATGATGTAGGTACGGCCACTGTCTTTTCCGTCTTTCCCTTGTATTCTCTTTGCTCCCTACTTAATATTTGGATTGGCACGACTAGTTGTGCAAGCCGCGGCCGTATTGTCTATCTTTTCGGAGAATGGGAAATTGCTTCATTTTGACATTTGCATTCCATTCTGGGCGAAACTCCGCAAGCCTATTAGCTTAACCATCAATGGGAATGAGAATGAAGTGACATTTCATTCTCATTCAAGTTAGACAATAAGGCGGCCGGTTTGTTCATGAGGAACACTCGTTCTGCATACCCACGAAATCCTACAATCAGTGGAGAGGTCATACACCGTTCTCTCAAAGAAACACTACACAAAACTGCGGGGCGGGGGCGACGAAGTACGTAGTAAATGTGGCCTTGATTGGCACGCACAATTTCAAATATTGAAACCTTGTTGGGTATGATTGGTCCACACAATGACAAATTTTGAAAGCTTGAGTAGGTATGATTGGCACACACTTGGCGTGTGTGTTCCGCTTGAAACTATTTTGTGGGACATAGGTCCCAGATCCAGTGGAGAAGTCCAGAGATACTACAGACCTTGGGGTACCCGAATCGCCCCCATGTATGCTCCACGATTTTATTATAGAGTTCGAGTTACGAATTCTTTTTGGAAATTTTTGACTTTGTTAAAAAAGTAGAATACTTGTTTGTTTTTTTTATATATTGAATGTTCATGACTTGTTCTTTTATGTATAAAATAATCAGCTACGTAACTTTGATGAAACCTATGAAAATGTTGGCGTAAAATGCAAAAATTACGTTCGGTAAATTATGACTTAAATTTTCAACTTTAAAACAAGTGATTTCGTGGTTCTTAAAGAAGTCTTTAGAATTCTCCAGACTCTTAAGATTAAAATTTAAGTCATGATTTACTGATCGTAATTAAGGTTGTCAAAAAGAAAATTTTCAAAAATGAAGAAATAAATCATATCTCGAAAACTATAAAAACTCATGGAACATACATGGACGGTGGTTCGGGTACCCCAAGGGGTGTTCCTTGACACTATTTTTGGGACACTCAGTGTATTGTTGCATCTCAAATAAACTGATCTCAAATTGAGCTTGGCTATGATTGGCTCTCACAATAAAAAAATAAGGGTTCAGATTAACCCGAGAGGGATTGATTGTAACATGCATGCATAATGTGTGTATCAGGTTGGTTCTGGAATAAACCCTTTGTTACCTTAACAGGCTTGTTGTTAAGCGTGACGGCTAGTAGGTACCCCCCCGGCGTGGGCGGCGTGAAGGTTATGACGTAGGTGCCATCGGCGCGGTCCGACACGCCGCAGCACGCGGGTCGCAAGCTCGAGTCGCGCCGCCGGAAGTAGCCTGATACCTGGTAAAAGCCAATCACATCACATTATGTTAGGACTTCTGTCGGCGCGTATTGTATTGCATCGAAATAATATATACAAACACGGCACATTTAATACAAACGCGGGCCCGCCGATGTCGCTGTATTAACCGTATTTGGTCGCGTATTCCCTTTGAGCTGAAGCCTATAGCCTTTTGTAACCACGAGCAAAAAAGTAGGTAGAAATGGAAGTTATTTGATATATGGAGGTAGTGCTTACCTGTTCTCCACCACACCAAATACGTTCACCGCTGCTGTCCCGCAGTTCTAAGACAGCTTCCTGCTGACAATCTACTCTGAGATCTTGGAAACCTGCAAAAAAAAATACTTCTATTCGGTCTACCCTATTAATGATACCTTAGATGAAAATTTAACATGTCTACGCAACCTCCGTCATGTATTATGTGTGGACGAGCAAACTTTTCCTTTGTTTAATACCTTGTGAGATTGGAGTTCTTAAACACGAGCGGCGCATGTTGCCAACACCAGAGGTAACTGCTGCCGTCGACCTACAGCGACACTTGCAGTTGTAACTTGCCGACGATGGCCGCCGCTGATCCTCAAAGTTAGAAAGTCGCCAGCTGCCACCGAGGCATCAAATACTGCCGTCGGCGGCTGCCGTCGACGCGTGTCGACAGCTGCAGTTACCTTTGCCGTTGGCAACATGCCGCTCGTGTGTATAAGAGATCTAAAAGCTCTTACTGTATTTAGGTACAAGGGATTGTAAAATCGGTTCCCTTTCGAAGAACCGGGAATCCCGGGATTTAGGTAAAGTACCTAACTGTCATTGTCATAATGATAAGAAATTCTTTAAACCTTAATATTACAATTCCGCTAAGCACTAACAATGTGTTCCGGCTGCTGTCCTCGTGAGCCAGTCGACCTTCGATCGCATCATCACTGACTGTCAAGTTTTTTCATGGGTTAGGTTGGCAAACGAGCAGGCGGCTCACCAGATGGTACCTGATCACCGTCGCCGTATGGACATCCTCAATACTAGGGGTCTTGAGGCCGCGTTGCAGGCCTTTGAGGAAGGAAAAGACTCTCTTCTTGAAGGTTCCCAAGTGCGATAAACACTAGACTATACCAAGTGTAGAAAATTCTTGTCAAACAGTGTGTACCCATATCTAGCTGTATATCCAATACTAATAAAAATTTAGCCAGTCTATTTAAATAACCTTCAGTCCTGAGCACACACGCGGCCGGGTCAGGCGCTTGCGTCGACAATCTGCCGAACAGGGTGGAGTCTGGCGAGGCTGGCGCTCGTGGCGCGAACCGAAGCTCCAACTTGGGCACGTCTCCTGCCGGGGACTCCGTCACCTGCTCCAGCCGACGGAGCACGGGCCCGCTTAGGGAGAGCATTTCCCCTTCTTTGCCTTGAGTCAGAAGCTGAAACAACCAATGACCATCCGATGTATTTGTCGATTCTGTAAGCATTCCCTAAATTAAAACCTCTAAATTATGGCAGTTCTTATCCTGTTTGGTATAATACTTCCGAAGAAATTCACTAAAATTAGATTTTATTCTTCGATTGTGGGCAATGATATTATTATATATATATATATATATATATATATATATAAAGATCTTTGATTGTGGGTAAGTATTTAAGATAGACTAGACGTCACGTAACTTGTTGCTCGCTACACTGACGTAAAAATACACAAAATGTAATACATTGATACTATTTATAGAACTGCCATTCTAAGTGTTACTATAACCTGGATTTTAGTGTTAACAGAATAACGACTACCATAGTTATTTAAATAGGGTAGTTTAGTTTCCCCCCGAGTTTCTTGCAGCTTCTTCTCGGTAGGCTCTATATATTTTGGAACGCGGCGGTAGAGTAATTAAATACATTATAATGAATAATTGACGCTCATAAGTGCGTATATGATACCCAAATTGAATAAATGATTTTGACTTAGTGACGTGACGCTTAACATCAGGCGAGCATCTTGATACTATATCGATCATGAGAGAGTTCATCCTCCAACTCGCACATGGGCGATTTTCGGGTGGCTGTGAACATGACTTTTTTTGTGTAATCTAAAGGCTCGTTCCTACTTAGACGGACCGTCAGTTTGAACGGAAGACGGCGGTCGGACGTGTGTGTTCACACTTCCATCAGCAGGCTCCTATCAGTATGCTTTTAGAAATGTCTTGTCATAAAATTCATTCACACTATATCCGATCCGGGTATTTAGACGGCTCTTCGCAGTGGCAAAATGTCCATCTAAAAACCCTGATCCTACAAAATTTATGAGAAATGGATACAAACATTTAATGAAACGTCACTGACAAAAGGCATTTGTTATAGAACTATACAATATGAACCTCCTCGTAAACCCTGTTGAGCAAGTAGCAAGCTACGAAGATGTTATATTGTAATGGTTCATAGGTTGCGGTCCGGATATGTCCCACTAAATAAATTTAAACACCTTATGAGAGTGGCAGATTCACCTAATTGTGAAATATGCGGAACCATTGAAGACGTCCAGCACCTTCTAGTGGAATGTGTACGGACCCAACCGATGAGATCAAGAATGATACATCAATACGGGCTAAATCCAGTTGATGTGGGGGTGCTGCAGAGTGTCTTAGCCAATCAATAGAACGGCTGGGGCGCTCTGTGGCATGATCTATCAAATAGTTCAAAGCGTGATAAAATGATAGTCATCACGGGGCTGACATGGTCGCAAAGCACCAAAAGTACCTTATAAATAAAGATTTAAAAAAACCCCTGATCCGTTCTTTATCTCGGATCCGCCTTATGTGAACATTGTCATTTGTCATATAAATTGTACTGCCACTGGCATTATCCGTTTCTTTAGACGGACCGAGAAATCAGACGGTCCGTCTTAGTAGGAACGGGCCCTAAGGATCACTATTATGTTACATTTTTATTACTTAATCTTACCTTACTTTTTACTCATGCTATTTTATTGTGATCTTAAATGCCCACCACTGTTTAGAG
Source organism: Selenia dentaria (assembly GCA_917880725.1). NCBI lineage: Eukaryota > Metazoa > Arthropoda > Insecta > Lepidoptera > Geometridae > Selenia > Selenia dentaria. The sequence continues at coordinate 4,590,304 of OU862882.1, read as the reverse complement.
AATTATGAAATAATGTAAATATCCTATCTGGTCATATCCCATAATTCCCTGACTTTTTCTTTTCTTTCCGAACGCATGTGTAACAATAACTTAATTGTTTGTATATTACACTATGGAACTCCTTTGTCTACTATTATATAATAATAACAAATACATATAAGTAAGACTGTTTGTTCCTTATATAAATAAATACATTTTGGGTACTTTTCGAATATATGTCGTAAACGGAGTGCCTTTCTAGTGTCTTATCATACACACTCGTATCCGCTATAATATTTTGCGTATATAAGTACAAAGCAAAGCGTTACTGATGCTTTGCTTCGTATGAAAATGTCAATATTAAAACAAGCTATCATCATCTCCATCATCATCATCTCAGCCGTAGGACGTCCACTGCTGAACATATGCCTCCCCATTAGTTGTCATACAAACTGTTATTTATTCTGCGCGATATGCGTACGCGCGGATTTAAATAAACTTACAGTATAAACTGATGAATGGACCGAAATAAAACCAGTGCCCCAATACCGTCATAGAATGGTGTTCTAGAGGTGGCTTATGAGCTCGGGCAAAACGCCAGACAGATAGATTAGATAGATTAACTCCTTATTGAACACCACATTACACATAGGTAGGTACATTACAAATAAAGAATTACGAAACAATTGTAAACAAAAATATTTTACTATACAATTAAACGCTTAAAATTAATAGTGCCACAATGGTCTTATCGCTTAGAGCGATCTCTTCCAGACTGCCATGTAAAGACAAAGGTTAAGCGTCTTTGATGCCTAAATTGAATAAAAAAATTGAAATTGAATAAATGATTTTAAGAAAATTGAGTGGATATACAGGTTTATTTTACTATAACCCGACATTTGCTACCTCGATCTATCCTCAGATCTTCTTAACAAACTTGACAGACTTCTAAACACATGCATCCGATACATTTTGTGTCTTCGTAAGTATGATCATGTGTCAGAGCATCGGAAAAAGTTAAAGTGGCTCCAGATTAGAGACAGAAGAAACGCGAGAATCCTCGGATTATTGTACTCTCTACTAAAATATCCTAACACTCCTTATCTTAGAGGTTCTTGCCAATTTATTTCTGATACACATGACCTAAGTCTCAGATCTACTGATAACCTATTGCTCAGCACTCCAGTACACTCCACTTCCTTTCAAGACAAATCCTTCGGAGTCGCAGCAGTGCGATTATGGAATAAGTTACCGCTAAATATAAAACAAGCTCCTATAAGGAAAGTTTTAAGCGGCTCGTCCGCGAACATTTTTATGAAGCGTCATTGAATCTGTAATCGATTGTCACATAATTTCATATTATATTTATTGTGTATTCTCTGTATGTATGTATATTTGTATATATAAATAAATATATATATAGGTAGTGTATGTTTTTATATTTTATAGTATATTATAAATAGTAATAGTGTATTATATGTAGTGTATATCATTTATATAGTATGATCATAATTTATATGTAGGTATTTTTAATACAGTCCTTTGCATTCTTTTCCTTTTGATGCACGCCCGACTCCCCTTGTTTTGACAATGTGTAGGATGACTGGTAGAAAATGCTTTAGCATTATGTCCTCCATTTGTACTTTATTTTAGTGCAATAAAGAATTAAATAAATAAATAATATGGGCTACCAGCCTTCATTATGCTAGGTATAGGTTCCAAAATATAATCTGGGCCGTGACTGATATTTTTGTGATAAGCATAAATATGTTTTATAGTCGATAGGAATATCAATTTAGGGACCACAGACTCTCCTACGAATGTAAGTTCAGGAAAAACTAAATTTGTACAATAAAAGGAGCCGCAAACAACATAAGGCTCAGAAAGAGAATCTACATCCGATAAACCACTTTACTGCAAATACCGCTAACCCTCAATCGCCAAACGTATGCAGTTTACTGCTAAGTTATTGTACCTGTGAAAAGTAAATATGTAGTATACTTTATCCAATAAGAGCACGACCTCTTGTCAAGTCACAAAATTTCATAACTTACTCATCTTCAAAGTTATATGATTATTAACGGGATATTTACCGTGGTAAGGTTGTGGAATGAGCTCCCGATATTTCGGCGCAGTTACATGCACCATGTTCACGGGAAGACTGAAGAATGCGGGTGGTTGGTCAAAAAGTTTAAAAGTTAGGTGCAGACATAACGATCTACCCTCTTTCTTAGTTTTTTTTCTACGGTTATCACTGGAACTCGAACTCGATCCTAAGTCCCGACAAAACACACTCACTGTATCACTGCGTATAGTATTTTGAACACATTTTGAACGCGGACTTTTATTTTTAAAACAACTCAATACTGGATTCCACGCACTGGCGAGTTGAAAACCATCACCTCGATTGAAATTCTGGCATTTCGAGATCTCAATAGTTTCCTTTACTAGCATTCTTCAGTCTTCCCGTGAACATGGTGCATGTAACTGCGCCGAAATATCGGGAGCTCATTCCACAACCTTACCACGGTAAATATCCCGTTAATAATCATATAACTTTAGAGAACAACCGTGATAGTTTAAAACAGTGTTTTACTCATCTTCTCATCAGCTTCCTTCGTCAGTTGCGCTCTATCTACCAACTACCTGAGGATGACTTCCATTAATTTTAGACATGAAAAATCACTTCCTTGGAAGGGACTCCAACCCGCGTCTTCCGACAATCTGTGTCAGACGCCATGAACACTAGGCCACCGATACGAGGCTTACCGTCCGAGCTTCGAACTTAACTCCCTTTTTCTTTTTTTTTTTTCATGGGGAAAATGCTTTTCCGCATACCCGCTCGCTGGGGAAAGCGCGCGGGTTATGTCGGACTCTCACTACCGACTAAAAACCCCACGATGTCCTTCGGCAACGACTGCAAACAAGGCCACGGGTCCGTTTGCGCACTCTCCGCAGCCCTGTCTTGCCGACGTCCGCCCATCGATGCTTCAGGGCAGACACACCTCGGAGGAGGGACAGAACGCCCTCCTCATACGGCTCCAGCGACGCACTGGGACATCCAGCGCGTAGCCGCCTCGGAAGGACCTCATGGTTGAGGGGTGCCAGACGTCCCCACGTCCGACGCCCCAGGTCCTCCTAGCGGAGACGGTGTGCTAGCTCTAATAGCTCGCCTCCATGTCCGTGCCCTCCACTCCGTGTCCTGAGCGGGAGAGAAAGAGGATTAATCTCTCTCTCGCGCTCTTCGGTCTCCCTCTGCGACATCACGTCCTCGCAGAAAGAGACCATCGCCTCCCATGACCTCTCGTCATCGACCATCCTGGCTAAGATGGTCGGTAAGGAGAGGTCTACCCCCACCACTGCGATTAAGGATCGCCTTGATTCCGCCGATCCCGGGCACGCCTCCAGTACGTGTTGCGTGGTTTCTTCCACGCAGCCGCACTGGTGGCACACTGGGGTTACCTCCCGAAGCATCCATCAATCCAACTTAACTCCCTCATTCAACTCATTTTAACACTCGTATGGGGACGGAGCGACATCTATTGGACAGCTTGACAGCATTATCCAACCGAAAGAACAGTTTTTTCATATACTTAATTTTCGTATTGATGTCGCAATAATGTTACTTATGAAGGATGATTTATATTATGATACTGTGATGACAAGCCGAGTGCCGCAATACATGGAGAAATAGTCCAGAAGGCCGTTCATGATGGTCACGACCCTCAGTCATGCATGAGGAATCGATCGAAGAATTTTTATAATGTGCTTTTTGAAGCAGGCCTAATATTACAATTTCAGAGAGAAAAAGTCACAAACAAGGTTGGTTGGAAACAGGTCGTTTTCAACAGGTCCTTTTGGAAATTAGTGGGGGAGGCGTATGTTCAGCAGTGGACGTCCTACGGTTGAGATGATAATGAATAACTCGTTATGATGTTACCTCATCAGCAAACTGCACAGCTTCCTTGGCATGTTGTGTGCGATCTTCCAACTGCCTGTGCGTAAGTTCGACCCGCTGCCGATGCCGCTCCCTGGCCCTGGCAGCCGCGACACACAGCGCTCGCCCGTGGGCCTCCACAGCCCTGCGGTACTGCTCCGCCCACGTTTGGATTTCTGCCTCTACACATGCTGCTTGGGACTGGAATGAGAAGGTGCTCTTTTAAATCTGATCCGATAAACGCAGAAATGTCTTTATTATACTGCATTTTTATGTACACACATCAAAAAACGTTTGTGATCACTAGCATAAGCTGATATAACTTTTTCAATTGAATCAACAATTTATAAAAGCTTTATAATCAACTAGCTGCTCTCTGCGGTTTCAACCGCGCGGTGATGGATGATGATGATGATGATGATGATGAATCTTATATAGCCTATGTTACTCAGGATGAATGTAGCTTTCCAATGGTGAAAGAATTTTTGAAGTCGGTCCAGTACTTGTGGAGCCAATTCGTTACAAACATACTTACATACATATCTTTCCTCTGTATACTTAATATTACAGTATAGATATGATAACTCTTCCCCTGGCTAGAACACATGCGGTGATCCTTCGGGTATGCTGAGAATCAAGTTATCCAGCATTTCTTGGGGTAACCTGTCCTATTCTTGAATAGCGGCTTCCCTGAGCTCTGGCACTGTCTGGGGACGTGGCTGACGGTTACAAACAGCTTGCTTAAGCAAAGAGCACGCGTGGGATGCTTTTAAGAGCATCTTTGGTTTTATGTCAGGCGAGCCGGCAGGCCAGTCTAACCTTGTGATGTCGTATTCTCGGAGAGCAGCATTGACTCGTTGAGCTCGATGGGCGGGCGCATTATCATCGACGAGTACAAATTGGTGCACATGATTTATAAGTTATTTCACACTTTTAAGTGTTGAAGTCGATTCTATTTTATGTTTCGGTAAAAATATTTTTTCACCCTTTTTAGTGACCGCTTACTACTTACGGGATCGACTGACATTCACCGTCTATAAGAATATCATCAAGACGAAGGTGAAACATTTTTAAGGTATTGGAGTGTATCTCACAAACAGCTTGACGGAATTTGATGAAATTTAAAACAGGCCACCTTGGAAGAAGAATCTACCAAACAAAAAAAGAATTACCAAAATCGGACTAATCTGTTATGCGTGGTCATACTGGTCATATATAAAAAAAATCATACGCATCTACTTGAAAACCTTAATGGAAGTCGGTGGAAAAATAATTGTTTGTTACCTTACGAGTAAGTATATCTAATGTAAAGGGAAATAATGGAATATGAGTCTTATCGAGCGATAACTTTTAATAACAACTTTTTGTGTTCACTCATAATTCTGGCACATAATAAATTTGATTGAGAAATTACTCAGAGAAAACTTCGATAAATTGAGAATACAGTTTAGATTGTTCAGCTTCTCTCAGTCTCTAGAGGACGCGTGTGAGTGTATTTTAATGTTTATATAAAAAAGGCTAGAATTAGGTTTCATATCCCATTTCTATCCTGGTATTCGTAATCCCACTCACGTCAATCTCATAGGCCGTCACGTGCAGAGCACGCGTGGCTCTCGCGACGTGCTCGGGCACGTGCGTGGCACGATCGCGCGCGTCCCGCAGCAGACGGGCGCGCTCAGCCGCCGCGCGCGCCACGCTGCCCAGCGCGTGCCCCGAGTGGGAGATCACGCAGCACTCGCGGCAAACTACCTGCAGTGATTGTACCAGCAGTACTATTATATATATCTAAGTTGCTAACAAATGTTGATTGAAATCTTGAAAAATGGCGGCTTTATGTCACTTTTGTCGGCTCCAGTAAGTAAAAATGTTAGTAAGTTGAAATATGGGGTATGGTCTGATAATATATTAATAATCACATGATACATTTAAATTATTTAAAAATATATTAAACTCACGAGAATTGCAATACAAACTGTGTCATTGAAATCGACCATATAAACCCCATCGCCTCTTATAAGCAAAGAGCGTAAAAACACTTAAAAATATTATGTTAGTTCATTCCGTGAACGTGTACCTACATTAAAGCCTCACGGAGACTGAATCTATGCTAGGACTGGAACCCGTGGTTGGGCTGCTGAAGTGTATCTGTACTAACTAATCACCTGCTGACATGAAGAACAGTACACGCTGAGCTCTGCCCGAGGGTGCTGACTGCAGAACCTGACCGGGAGAGGATCGATGGGCTGCAGCGAGTGTCGGGCGGTAGCCTTCTGCCTGCCGTGAGCTTCACCACATGAGGAGCAGATGCTCACCAAGCATTGGTTGCAGCGGGTTTCTGCCTGCGAATACAACACAAGTGAAACACCATTATCATCGAGTAGGTACACTATCTACTTATAAGTAGGTATTATCTATAAAAAAATAATACAATTTTTTTTACCGACTTCAACACTAAACACACCTGTACCTGTAGACACCTCTGTCAATTTTCTACGATATACGATATTCTCGTAATATTACATTATATCTACGAAGAAAATAATGTCAGGAAGAGTAACTGCTTGAAAAAAATTACCCAATAAAAGTCGTACTAAATCAAAGCCATCGTTCACGCCGCTAGGACTCAGCTGTCATAGTAGACGTTGCAGAACACACGTGGACCAATCCCTGCTTTTCTTCTAAAATTTAAACCAATCACCGAACATGTCTATTTGTAACCTCGGAAGTAATTCGCATTTGGAATCACACGTCGTTTTGGTTTGAAGGACCACTTTTTGTGTGGAATTTGTTCCGAGTTATGCATCCGGACATTATTCGTTCGACACCAAACATTGCAATTTTAGAGAGAAAAATTCACATCCGCGGATGGGATTCGGATCCGTATTTTCCGACAAAACGTGTCAGACGCCATGACCACTAGGCAACCGAGGTTTACCTTCTTCTTCTTCTAGTGCCTTTCCAACTAGTAAAGGCTGGCTGTCAGCTCCGCATATTTCACCCGGTCTTTGGCGAGGTTGAATAGCTCCGCGAGACTTCCGATTCCGGTCCATTCACGGATATTACGCAGCCACGACTTCCTTCTACGTCCAACAGCTCTTCTTCCGGCCACCTTGCCCATCATTATCAACTGAAGAAGCTCATATCTGGAGTGCCTAAGAACGTGGCCTAGATAGGCTACCTTGCATCTCTTTCTGTCTGCATGAGTTTTCGTTTTCTCGTCGAGGTTTACCGTACAATATTAAATCTACAAATAGCTGGAAACGAATAGTTTTACGTTAGGCTCCATTAGCAGTAATCCCATTTCCAATGAGATACTTCAGGAGCTTTCAATAACCGAAATAAACCACAAAGAATAGTAACGCATTAAATGTACCGTCGCGAGGTGTATGGTAATTAGTTGAAATCGTACGTGTTGGGGAACGATCGGTATGGATGAGTGGCTTTACACGTGTAGAGACAGTGCTTCAAATATATTGGTGTTATGACATTAATTACATATTGCAATATCATACGAAATGCAGCGTAGCTGCGACCTACTTGCGCACAAGCGGCACAAAGTGCAACACGAGGCGCCGACTCAGCACACGTGTCGAAGCCGACACCGGACGAGCGGAGCGGCGTTTGCGTCACTCTTGGTACACACCTCGACCGGAGTACATAGCATAGTTTAGCAATAGTCAATTAATTAAATTGTAGTAATTATATTTTAAAATAAATTAGTTGCCAACAGTTTTGGTTTTTTTTAAGTCCTTCGGCTGCAGCTAACGTAATTGGCGCAGTCGGTAGGATATTAGAGTCAGCGCGCGCGGTCTAAAGCTCGAAAAGCTCCAAAAATCGTTGCACGGCTTGACTCCGATAGTCGCTGGCAGGCTCCTAAGTCTTCATCTAATATCCGAATCTACGTGGCCGCAGCTCCGGGGACCAGTATCCGACAATTGATACGCAGAGGAAACCAGAATGCAACTGTAAGTACGCAAAAACTTTCTTTTTGTGTTGCTCCTTTTAGTCCTTACTTATCCTTGTAATTTTTCAAGATTTTTCATCCTAAGAATCGGGGTGATCGGGAGACTGTATCTCGCCAGTCTCACCGTCATAGGGAATTAGATAGTATTAGGGAAATAGATTTAGATTTAGATATAAATTCATTAAAAATGCCTTATGACCCTGATGTTATTTTTAAGGCCTTACGCCCAGTGCCAGATTTCGATGGAAATCCGAACGTGCTCACACGATTTATAAAAATATGTGATCAACTTGTTTCATGTTATATGAGTGCTGAGGCCGGCAATGAATTAGGTAACTTGTGTCTATTAAATGGAATATTAAATAAAATAACTGGGCCCGCAGCCACAATCATAAACTCAAATGGCGTTCCTGATAATTGGTTAGGGATCCGCGAGTCATTAATAAATAACTTCGCTGACCAAAGAGATGAGACCGCATTGTATAATGACCTCTCCTTAGCCACGCAAGGTCACAGGACCACACAGGAATTTTATGACCATTGTCAAACGTTATTTAGCACGATTATGACATACGTTTCATTGCACGAAACTATCGCCACAACGATTGAATCAAAGCGTTTATTATATAGGAAGCTCTCTATGCAAGCTTTTGTACGAGGTCTACAGGAACCCTTAGGTTCTCGAATTCGTTGTATGAGACCTTCAACGATAGAGCAGGCATTACAATTCGTGCAGGAAGAAGTGAACATACTTTACTTGCAACAGCGAAATAATGAAATACATCCTAGAGCTCAGCATCAGCAGAGAACTCAACCTCTTACTCAAATTCCTCCTGCACCAAGGCACGGTTATCAACCACCTATGATGTTAGCACCTATTAGTCAGAGGCCTACGTTCATGTCGCCTCAACCATTTAAATTTAGTCCGCCACAGAACCAATTTAAATTTAATGCAGGACCACAAAACCAGCCTCAATACCGCATGCCGACTCGAACACAGCAGATGTTTAGTGCACCACCACCAAACTATAATGCTAGGAGTAACGCGTTTCGAATTCAACCTCGTAATCAACCCCAAAATTTTACCCCTAAGCCTATGAGCGGTATACAACATTTCACCCCTAGAGCTTTACCCCCGACTGGACTAACTGGACACGACTGGAGTAAGCACGGCAACCCACCACCTACAAATTATCTTAGAAGCCGTGAAATGAACTTCAATGAATGTACAAATGATGGTTATGATTATCACTATGAGCCTGACTTTAACTACTGTCCTGATTACAATGAATACCCGACTTATGCGTACGAGTACGTTGACCACGAGAACTACGGGCCGGAAACGGCTCAAGTATACGAACACTATAATGTCCATGACACGGTTGAAGAGCCGCAGCCTTCCACTAGTCAGGAATTTTTTTTTCAGAAGGCCTCAATATCAGACAAGCCAAAATAGAGGTCAATCTGCAAACTCAACGACAGCTACCCTTTGTTCAGATTTGTAATCCACCCTTAAAACTCCTCATAGACACCGGCGCGAACCAGTCATTTCTCAGCCCGGATGCTGTAGAGAAATTTTACTCGCATGTAAAGTTAGATTATGATCCATTTGAAGTCACAAATGTTCATGCTGTCAGTCAGAATGATTTTTCTATTACAGTTCCCTGTTTTTCAGAAATAAATGACCCTGAACCGATCAAACTCTTCGTGTACAAGTTTCACGATCATTTTGATGGATTAGTTGGTCTTGATCTGCTCACTAAATGGGAAGCTAAAATTGACTTAAAGAGACTATGTTTAAGTACTAAGTCAGCAGTAAATCCCATCTTATTGTATAACTCACGAAATGTAAATTTATACGAAGATATCATTCCGGCAAACAGTACGAAGTTAGTCAGAATACCTATAGACACCCAAGATAGTGAAGTTTACGTTCCGGAACAATTCATATGTAACTGTATTATTCACGAATGCATTACTAGCGTAGTTCAGAACAGAGGTATATTAGAAATAGAAAATCCAAACAACAACGACGTTGTATTTTCATTAGATCAACCTGCTCACGCAGAGTTGTTTAATGTTGAGTGCGCGCGCACTGAAAAACGGCCCGCGCGTGTTAATGAAGTCTTATCGCGACTTCGCACGGATCATCTGAACGAGGAAGAAAAGGCTAACTTGATGGCTCTTTGCTCAAAGTATGCAGATGTTTTTTATATTGATGGCGAAAATTTAACTTTCACAAATCAAATAAAACATCGTATCCGAACTACCGATGATATCCCGGTACATACAAAGAGTTATCGTTACCCTTTTGTTCATCGACAAGAGGTTAGCGACCAAATTAACAAAATGTTGACTCAAGGTATCATACGCCCTTCTGAGTCCGCGTGGAGCTCACCAATTTGGATTGTTCCAAAGAAGGCGGATGCCTCGGGTAGACAAAAGTGGCGTCTAGTGGTTGATTTTCGTAAGGTCAATGAAAAAACCATAGACGACAAATACCCCATCCCGAACATAGCGGATGTTCTGGACAAGTTAGGGAAGTGCCAGTACTTCACAACCCTAGACCTGGCCAGTGGGTTTTACCAGGTAGAAATGGAACCCTCTGACATCCAGAAGACCGCATTTAATGTTGAACATGGGCATTTTGAGTTCCTTCGGATGCCCATGGGTTTAAAGAACTCACCTTCTACCTTTCAGAGGGTGATGGATAATATCCTCAGAGGTCTGCAGAACCAGGTATGCCTGGTCTACCTTGATGATATTATCGTATTCAGCACCTCGCTGCAGGAGCACATGACCAATCTTGAAAAGGTGTTCCAAAGACTTAGAGAATCCAACTTCAAGGTACAGATGGATAAGTCCGAGTTCTTGAAGCTGGAAACAGCTTACCTAGGTCATGTTATTAGCAGTGAAGGAGTGAAACCCAATCCTGACAAAATAGCGGCGATAGAAAAATATCCTATCCCCAAAACGCCTAAAGAGATAAAACAATTTCTGGGCTTATTAGGGTACTATCGGAAATTTATACCGGATTTTGCACGAGTTACAAAACCATTGACTCAATGTCTAAAGAAGGGCAAGAAAGTTACCTTTGACCCTGAATACGTCAAGAGTTTTGAAAAATGTAAAACCTTGTTAACAAATGACCCGATACTTAAGTACCCTGATTTTGATAAGGAATTCGTCCTCACAACAGACGCTTCTAATGTCGCTATAGGGGCCATTCTATCTCAAGGTCCCATAGGTTCCGACAAGCCTATTGCCTACGCCTCCCGTACACTCAATGACAGCGAACTAAATTATAGCACCATTGAGAAGGAGCTTTTAGCAATAGTTTGGGCCACTAAGTATTTTAGACCCTATCTTTTTGGCAGGAAATTTAAAATACTTACAGACCACAAACCGTTGCAGTGGGTTATGAGCTTGAAAGAGCCCAATTCGAGACTCACGCGATGGCGTCTCAAACTCAGCGAATACGATTTCACTGTGTCGTATAAAAAAGGAAAATCCAATACTAATGCCGACGCGTTATCTCGTGTAGAGATTTATAATGAGGAAACCAACTCCCTCATGGTAAATCGCTCGGAGCAACCCGACCCAGATGACGAGTCTGCGACTGTGACAGCTCATACCAGTCACGAAAATCCAATATTGGAAGTTCCTATTACCGACGACCCGCTAAATAGATTTCATCGTCAGTTAGTCTTTACGATTGTTAGTGATGTCAAAAGACGACCAGTGGTATCGAAACCGTTTGATACACATACTCGCGTATCTGTACAAGTTACCGAATCTAACTTAGAACGTGACGTCGTTAATGCCATAAAAGAATTTGTTAGCCCAAAAGTTAAAACAGGACTTCTAATTGACCCTCCATTAGGTTTTTACTCCATAATCCCAATCATACAGAATCGCTTTAAGAGTTCATCTATGAATCTTGTGTTAACTAAGATTGAACTCGAGAATGTCAAACCTTATCTCAGACAGCAGGAAATAATTAAGCACTACCACGAAGGAAAAACTAATCACAGAGGTATCAATGAGTGCTACTTGTCCCTCTCAAGGAAATATTTCTGGCCAAAAATGAAGGAACATATAACGAAATTCATTAACGAATGCACTGTATGTGGCCAAGGGAAATACGATCGTAATCCCGTACAACCGCGGTTCAATATCGTTCCACCACCTAAAAAGCCCTTAGAAATAGTTCATATGGACTTGTTCACTGTAGACAGCGAAAAGTACGTTACGTTTGTAGATGTGTTTTCTAAGTACGGGCAAGCATATCATCTTCGTGATGGAACCGCCATCAGCGTTCTTCAGGCACTATTAAAATATTGTACACACCATGGTTTACCACTAACTATTGTCACAGACAATGGAACTGAATTTAGCAACCAATTGTTCTCGGAATTTTTACGAACACACAATGTGAACCATCATAAAGTTCTCCCACACTCACCTAACGATAACGGCAACATAGAGCGTTTTCACTCGACTTTACTTGAACATCTGAGACTTTTAAAATTACAACGTAAAGACGAACCAGTGGTAAATCTTGTACCATACGCGATAATCGCTTACAATAGCTCAGTTCACAGTTTCACTAAATGCAGGCCATTCGACATAATTACTGGACATTTCGACCCTAGGGATCCCGTAGCAATAGATTTGACGCAGCATTTACTACAACAATATACTCAAAGTCATAGAGATCAGATGAAATTAGTTTATGATATCATAAACGAATCAGCCCTGCATAATCGTACTGATTTAATCGAAAATAGGAATAAGGATAGGGAACCTGAAATTCAATACGATCCTGAACAGCAAGTCTTCATAAAAAACCCGTTAGCTAGCAGACAAAAGTTAGCGCCGAGATACACTAAGGACAAAGTTCTCGCTAATTTGCCCATACATATATATACGTCGCGAAAACGTGGTCCGGTAGCTAAATCTCGCCTTAAGCGAGTACCTAATAGTAATAAATTGTTTCAGAATTCTGCTGATGATCATGGCGCATCTTGTTCGAACGCAGGAGATAAGACTTGAAAGTCTTAACAACGGTCCAGGACTTCTACCGTATAAACTCGGACAAACTCGTCTTATAACTCATTATCATAGTTTCTTACAGTACATTCAGATTAATGACATAGAGAATAAGGCTCTCGCGGTTAGGAAACAGCAATTTAAATTAAATAATGATACGCACGCTTTATATGAGCTACAAATTAATTATTTATCGCAGAAAATTGAGAAGGTCCTAAATCATTTGAAAATCTTAGAGCCTAGCCGGATAAAGAGAGGTCTAATTGATGGTCTAGGGTCCGTAATTAAAAGTCTCACTGGTAATTTGGATTATCAGGATGCAATTAAGTTTGATAACGCGATTAAAAATTTGAAAACCAATGAGAATAAAATTATTGCCGAGTTCAACTCCCATATAAGCCTTGGTAAAGAATGGATGACGCAACACAACGACGTCATAGACCAATTAGTAAAGAACCAACAATTTATAAATGCTACACTTGAGCTTCTATTGAACAGCGATGCTTATAAAGATACTAGCCTCTTAAAATATGCTCGATTTGCTCAGCTATTAACTATTATAACGGAAAATGTTGATGATTTATTTAAGGAATTACTTAGGATAGAAAATATTTTAGCTTTAGTGCGAGCATCGAGCACGCACCATTCTATGGTAGACGTAAATACTTTAAGAAATATGATAGATAGAGTCCATATAATCTATGGAGATAGTAGAATATTAAATTTAGATTTACGCGATTATTATAGTATTATAAAGCCTGGGTCATACTATGCTGACAGACAAATAGTCATAGTTTTCAAAGTACCCATTGTTAGCAAAGACATATTCGATTTATACAAACTTTCAATAGCCCCGAATAGGTATAGTCAAGTCCTTATTCCTCCCTTTCCATTCCTTGCAACCAATAAGGAAGCGTATGCGTACATGGAGGCAGAATGCCCGAAGGTAGACAAGCAGTACCTCTGCGAAGAAGACACCATAAACCAAATCAAGAACCAGCATGACTGTACCCGAGAACTCGTCATCAATCATGCGTTGGGAGCAGCCTGCAACCTCACCACTGTCATCCTGGAGAAGGAAGCAATGGAGCAACTGGACGACAAGGACTACGTCGTTACATTTCCTCGCACTACAAGAACCCACCTGCGATGCGGAAGAGAAGAGTACAAGATACTTCAAGGGAGCTACTTAATCACCGTTCCTATTAACTGCAGCCTGATGACGTCAGAATTTACAATAGCTAACGAAAACGACCAAATATCCGGCCATCCTCTTCTGATCACGGATATCTCATATAATTTCAAGGAGAAATCTGTACGCTCACATAAGATATCTCTGCAATCTATCGATTTAAGAAAACTACATAAAGCCTATAACCAAGCCATGATGCAACCGAACTTAGAACCAGACACGACGGCAGATGACACACTCTACCATACCACCCTACCTTTTTATGTGGTACTATTCGGTGCATTCGCACTTGGACTCACCATGATTCTACGACGTCTCAACCTGTGGAAACGCAGCAAACCTCAACATCAAGATGACCAAACATCTCCGAAGCATGTATATGAAGATCCTGAAAAACCTGCGGCTTTTCCAGCAACATTTTCACTAAACGTTGGAAAATAGTTGCTGATCTGCGGGTGGAGGAATTACATATTGCAATATCATACGAAATGCAGCGTAGCTGCGACCTACTTGCGCACAAGCGGCACAAAGTGCAACACGAGGCGCCGACTCAGCACACGTGTCGAAGCCGACACCGGACGAGCGGAGCGGCGTTTGCGTCACTCTTGGTACACACCTCGACCGGAGTACATAGCATAGTTTAGCAATAGTCAATTAATTAAATTGTAGTAATTATATTTTAAAATAAATTAGTTGCCAACAGTTTTGGTTTTTTTTATCCCCGGCGGCGCACGAGTGCAGCTTGTCGCGCTCGCCACCGCCGCGGCACAGCGGCTCCGCCCCCGCGCACGCCTCCCCCGCCAGCCGCTCCGCCCACTCCGCGCCCGCCTCCGCCTCGTTCATGTGCGCCTGGTACACAACACTACACTATAGCTTCTTGCGATAGATACAATATTACTTTATTGTTACACAAATACACATCGGCCAAGTGCGAGTCGGACTCGCAGATCTATAAAAAATTGGAAAACGGTTTTATAACCGTATAACCTACCAAAGATTTGAAAACATTTGTTTGTCGACCTTTTAGTCATACATTTTTGCTAGGTCGATCTCCTTAAGAAACAGTATGGGCACCGCTGAAATTACATATTGCAATATCATACGAAATGCAGCGTAGCTGCGACCTACTTGCGCACAAGCGGCACAAAGTGCAACACGAGGCGCCGACTCAGCACACGTGTCGAAGCCGACACCGGACGAGCGGAGCGGCGTTTGCGTCACTCTTGGTACACACCTCGACCGGAGTACATAGCATAGTTTAGCAATAGTCAATTAATTAAATTGTAGTAATTATATTTTAAAATAAATTAGTTGCCAACAGTTTTGGTTTTTTTTAAGTCCTTCGGCTGCAGCTAACGTAATTGGCGCAGTCGGTAGGATATTAGAGTCAGCGCGCGCGGTCTAAAGCTCGAAAAGCTCCAAAAATCGTTGCACGGCTTGACTCCGATAGTCGCTGGCAGGCTCCTAAGTCTTCATCTAATATCCGAATCTACGTGGCCGCAGCTCCGGGGACCAGTATCCGACAATTGATACGCAGAGGAAACCAGAATGCAACTGTAAGTACGCAAAAACTTTCTTTTTGTGTTGCTCCTTTTAGTCCTTACTTATCCTTGTAATTTTTCAAGATTTTTCATCCTAAGAATCGGGGTGATCGGGAGACTGTATCTCGCCAGTCTCACCGTCATAGGGAATTAGATAGTATTAGGGAAATAGATTTAGATTTAGATATAAATTCATTAAAAATGCCTTATGATCCTGATGTTATTTTTAAGGCCTTACGCCCAGTGCCAGATTTCGATGGAAATCCGAACGTGCTCACACGATTTATAAAAATATGTGATCAACTTGTTTCATGTTATATGAGTGCTGAGGCCGGCAATGAATTAGGTAACTTGTGTCTATTAAATGGAATATTAAATAAAATAACTGGGCCCGCAGCCACAATCATAAACTCAAATGGCGTTCCTGATAATTGGTTAGGGATCCGCGAGTCATTAATAAATAACTTCGCTGACCAAAGAGATGAGACCGCATTGTATAATGACCTCTCCTTAGCCACGCAAGGTCACAGGACCACACAGGAATTTTATGACCATTGTCAAACGTTATTTAGCACGATTATGACATACGTTTCATTGCACGAAACTATCGCCACAACGATTGAATCAAAGCGTTTATTATATAGGAAGCTCTCTATGCAAGCTTTTGTACGAGGTCTACAGGAACCCTTAGGTTCTCGAATTCGTTGTATGAGACCTTCAACGATAGAGCAGGCATTACAATTCGTGCAGGAAGAAGTGAACATACTTTACTTGCAACAGCGAAATAATGAAATACATCCTAGAGCTCAGCATCAGCAGAGAACTCAACCTCTTACTCAAATTCCTCCTGCACCAAGGCACGGTTATCAACCACCTATGATGTTAGCACCTATTAGTCAGAGGCCTACGTTCATGTCGCCTCAACCATTTAAATTTAGTCCGCCACAGAACCAATTTAAATTTAATGCAGGACCACAAAACCAGCCTCAATACCGCATGCCGACTCGAACACAGCAGATGTTTAGTGCACCACCACCAAACTATAATGCTAGGAGTAACGCGTTTCGAATTCAACCTCGTAATCAACCCCAAAATTTTACCCCTAAGCCTATGAGCGGTATACAACATTTCACCCCTAGAGCTTTACCCCCGACTGGACTAACTGGACACGACTGGAGTAAGCACGGCAACCCACCACCTACAAATTATCTTAGAAGCCGTGAAATGAACTTCAATGAATGTACAAATGATGGTTATGATTATCACTATGAGCCTGACTTTAACTACTGTCCTGATTACAATGAATACCCGACTTATGCGTACGAGTACGTTGACCACGAGAACTACGGGCCGGAAACGGCTCAAGTATACGAACACTATAATGTCCATGACACGGTTGAAGAGCCGCAGCCTTCCACTAGTCAGGAATTTTTTTTTCAGAAGGCCTCAATATCAGACAAGCCAAAATAGAGGTCAATCTGCAAACTCAACGACAGCTACCCTTTGTTCAGATTTGTAATCCACCCTTAAAACTCCTCATAGACACCGGCGCGAACCAGTCATTTCTCAGCCCGGATGCTGTAGAGAAATTTTACTCGCATGTAAAGTTAGATTATGATCCATTTGAAGTCACAAATGTTCATGCTGTCAGTCAGAATGATTTTTCTATTACAGTTCCCTGTTTTTCAGAAATAAATGACCCTGAACCGATCAAACTCTTCGTGTACAAGTTTCACGATCATTTTGATGGATTAGTTGGTCTTGATCTGCTCACTAAATGGGAAGCTAAAATTGACTTAAAGAGACTATGTTTAAGTACTAAGTCAGCAGTAAATCCCATCTTATTGTATAACTCACGAAATGTAAATTTATACGAAGATATCATTCCGGCAAACAGTACGAAGTTAGTCAGAATACCTATAGACACCCAAGATAGTGAAGTTTACGTTCCGGAACAATTCATATGTAACTGTATTATTCACGAATGCATTACTAGCGTAGTTCAGAACAGAGGTATATTAGAAATAGAAAATCCAAACAACAACGACGTTGTATTTTCATTAGATCAACCTGCTCACGCAGAGTTGTTTAATGTTGAGTGCGCGCGCACTGAAAAACGGCCCGCGCGTGTTAATGAAGTCTTATCGCGACTTCGCACGGATCATCTGAACGAGGAAGAAAAGGCTAACTTGATGGCTCTTTGCTCAAAGTATGCAGATGTTTTTTATATTGATGGCGAAAATTTAACTTTCACAAATCAAATAAAACATCGTATCCGAACTACCGATGATATCCCGGTACATACAAAGAGTTATCGTTACCCTTTTGTTCATCGACAAGAGGTTAGCGACCAAATTAACAAAATGTTGACTCAAGGTATCATACGCCCTTCTGAGTCCGCGTGGAGCTCACCAATTTGGATTGTTCCAAAGAAGGCGGATGCCTCGGGTAGACAAAAGTGGCGTCTAGTGGTTGATTTTCGTAAGGTCAATGAAAAAACCATAGACGACAAATACCCCATCCCGAACATAGCGGATGTTCTGGACAAGTTAGGGAAGTGCCAGTACTTCACAACCCTAGACCTGGCCAGTGGGTTTTACCAGGTAGAAATGGAACCCTCTGACATCCAGAAGACCGCATTTAATGTTGAACATGGGCATTTTGAGTTCCTTCGGATGCCCATGGGTTTAAAGAACTCACCTTCTACCTTTCAGAGGGTGATGGATAATATCCTCAGAGGTCTGCAGAACCAGGTATACCTGGTCTACCTTGATGATATTATCGTATTCAGCACCTCGCTGCAGGAGCACATGACCAATCTTGAAAAGGTGTTCCAAAGACTTAGAGAATCCAACTTCAAGGTACAGATGGATAAGTCCGAGTTCTTGAAGCTGGAAACAGCTTACCTAGGTCATGTTATTAGCAGTGAAGGAGTGAAACCCAATCCTGACAAAATAGCGGCGATAGAAAAATATCCTATCCCCAAAACGCCTAAAGAGATAAAACAATTTCTGGGCTTATTAGGGTACTATCGGAAATTTATACCGGATTTTGCACGAGTTACAAAACCATTGACTCAATGTCTAAAGAAGGGCAAGAAAGTTACCTTTGACCCTGAATACGTCAAGAGTTTTGAAAAATGTAAAACCTTGTTAACAAATGACCCGATACTTAAGTACCCTGATTTTGATAAGGAATTCGTCCTCACAACAGACGCTTCTAATGTCGCTATAGGGGCCATTCTATCTCAAGGTCCCATAGGTTCCGACAAGCCTATTGCCTACGCCTCCCGTACACTCAATGACAGCGAACTAAATTATAGCACCATTGAGAAGGAGCTTTTAGCAATAGTTTGGGCCACTAAGTATTTTAGACCCTATCTTTTTGGCAGGAAATTTAAAATACTTACAGACCACAAACCGTTGCAGTGGGTTATGAGCTTGAAAGAGCCCAATTCGAGACTCACGCGATGGCGTCTCAAACTCAGCGAATACGATTTCACTGTGTCGTATAAAAAAGGAAAATCCAATACTAATGCCGACGCGTTATCTCGTGTAGAGATTTATAATGAGGAAACCAACTCCCTCATGGTAAATCGCTCGGAGCAACCCGACCCAGATGACGAGTCTGCGACTGTGACAGCTCATACCAGTCACGAAAATCCAATATTGGAAGTTCCTATTACCGACGACCCGCTAAATAGATTTCATCGTCAGTTAGTCTTTACGATTGTTAGTGATGTCAAAAGACGACCAGTGGTATCGAAACCGTTTGATACACATACTCGCGTATCTGTACAAGTTACCGAATCAAACTTAGAACGTGACGTCGTTAATGCCATAAAAGAATTTGTTAGCCCAAAAGTTAAAACAGGACTTCTAATTGACCCTCCATTAGGTTTTTACTCCATAATCCCAATCATACAGAATCGCTTTAAGAGTTCATCTATGAATCTTGTGTTAACTAAGATTGAACTCGAGAATGTCAAACCTTATCTCAGACAGCAGGAAATAATTAAGCACTACCACGAAGGAAAAACTAATCACAGAGGTATCAATGAGTGCTACTTGTCCCTCTCAAGGAAATATTTCTGGCCAAAAATGAAGGAACATATAACGAAATTCATTAACGAATGCACTGTATGTGGCCAAGGGAAATACGATCGTAATCCCGTACAACCGCGGTTCAATATCGTTCCACCACCTAAAAAGCCCTTAGAAATAGTTCATATGGACTTGTTCACTGTAGACAGCGAAAAGTACGTTACGTTTGTAGATGTGTTTTCTAAGTACGGGCAAGCATATCATCTTCGTGATGGAACCGCCATCAGCGTTCTTCAGGCACTATTAAAATATTGTACACACCATGGTTTACCACTAACTATTGTCACAGACAATGGAACTGAATTTAGCAACCAATTGTTCTCGGAATTTTTACGAACACACAATGTGAACCATCATAAAGTTCTCCCACACTCACCTAACGATAACGGCAACATAGAGCGTTTTCACTCGACTTTACTTGAACATCTGAGACTTTTAAAATATCAACGTAAAGACGAACCAGTGGTAAATCTTGTACCATACGCGATAATCGCTTACAATAGCTCAGTTCACAGTTTCACTAAATGCAGGCCATTCGACATAATTACTGGACATTTCGACCCTAGGGATCCCGTAGCAATAGATTTGACGCAGCATTTACTACAACAATATACTCAAAGTCATAGAGATCAGATGAAATTAGTTTATGATATCATAAACGAATCAGCCCTGCATAATCGTACTGTTTTAATCGAAAATAGGAATAAGGATAGGGAACCTGAAATTCAATACGATCCTGAACAGCAAGTCTTCATAAAAAACCCGTTAGCTAGCAGACAAAAGTTAGCGCCGAGATACACTAAGGACAAAGTTCTCGCTAATTTGCCCATACATATATATACGTCGCGAAAACGTGGTCCGGTAGCTAAATCTCGCCTTAAGCGAGTACCTAATAGTAATAAATTGTTTCAGAATTCTGCTGATGATCATGGCGCATCTTGTTCGAACGCAGGAGATAAGACTTGAAAGTCTTAACAACGGTCCAGGACTTCTACCGTATAAACTCGGACAAACTCGTCTTATAACTCATTATCATAGTTTCTTACAGTACATTCAGATTAATGACATAGAGAATAAGGCTCTCGCGGTTAGGAAACAGCAATTTAAATTAAATAATGATACGCACGCTTTATATGAGCTACAAATTAATTATTTATCGCAGAAAATTGAGAAGGTCCTAAATCATTTGAAAATCTTAGAGCCTAGCCGGATAAAGAGAGGTCTAATTGATGGTCTAGGGTCCGTAATTAAAAGTCTCACTGGTAATTTGGATTATCAGGATGCAATTAAGTTTGATAACGCGATTAAAAATTTGAAAACCAATGAGAATAAAATTATTGCCGAGTTCAACTCCCATATAAGCCTTGGTAAAGAATGGATGACGCAACACAACGACGTCATAGACCAATTAGTAAAGAACCAACAATTTATAAATGCTACACTTGAGCTTCTATTGAACAGCGATGCTTATAAAGATACTAGCCTCTTAAAATATGCTCGATTTGCTCAGCTATTAACTATTATAACGGAAAATGTTGATGATTTATTTAAGGAATTACTTAGGATAGAAAATATTTTAGCTTTAGTGCGAGCATCGAGCACGCACCATTCTATGGTAGACGTAAATACTTTAAGAAATATGATAGATAGAGTCCATATAATCTATGGAGATAGTAGAATATTAAATTTAGATTTACGCGATTATTATAGTATTATAAAGCCTGGGTCATACTATGCTGACAGACAAATAGTCATAGTTTTCAAAGTACCCATTGTTAGCAAAGACATATTCGATTTATACAAACTTTCAATAGCCCCGAATAGGTATAGTCAAGTCCTTATTCCTCCCTTTCCATTCCTTGCAACCAATAAGGAAGCGTATGCGTACATGGAGGCAGAATGCCCGAAGGTAGACAAGCAGTACCTCTGCGAAGAAGACACCATAAACCAAATCAAGAACCAGCATGACTGTACCCGAGAACTCGTCATCAATCATGCGTTGGGAGCAGCCTGCAACCTCACCACTGTCATCCTGGAGAAGGAAGCAATGGAGCAACTGGACGACAAGGACTACGTCGTTACATTTCCTCGCACTACAA
This sequence comes from Selenia dentaria, assembly GCA_917880725.1. Taxonomy (NCBI): domain Eukaryota; kingdom Metazoa; phylum Arthropoda; class Insecta; order Lepidoptera; family Geometridae; genus Selenia; species Selenia dentaria. The sequence goes on along the minus strand of OU862882.1, from coordinate 4,568,437 downwards.
GAACCCACCTGCGATGCGGAAGAGAAGAGTACAAGATACTTCAAGGGAGCTACTTAATCACCGTTCCTATTAACTGCAGCCTGATGACGTCAGAATTTACAATAGCTAACGAAAACGACCAAATATCCGGCCATCCTCTTCTGATCACGGATATCTCATATAATTTCAAGGAGAAATCTGTACGCTCACATAAGATATCTCTGCAATCTATCGATTTAAGAAAACTACATAAAGCCTATAACCAAGCCATGATGCAACCGAACTTAGAACCAGACACGACGGCAGATGACACACTCTACCATACCACCCTACCTTTTTATGTGGTACTATTCGGTGCATTCGCACTTGGACTCACCATGATTCTACGACGTCTCAACCTGTGGAAACGCAGCAAACCTCAACATCAAGATGACCAAACATCTCCGAAGCATGTATATGAAGATCCTGAAAAACCTGCGGCTTTTCCAGCAACATTTTCACTAAACGTTGGAAAATAGTTGCTGATCTGCGGGTGGAGGAATTACATATTGCAATATCATACGAAATGCAGCGTAGCTGCGACCTACTTGCGCACAAGCGGCACAAAGTGCAACACGAGGCGCCGACTCAGCACACGTGTCGAAGCCGACACCGGACGAGCGGAGCGGCGTTTGCGTCACTCTTGGTACACACCTCGACCGGAGTACATAGCATAGTTTAGCAATAGTCAATTAATTAAATTGTAGTAATTATATTTTAAAATAAATTAGTTGCCAACAGTTTTGGTTTTTTTTAAGTCCTTCGGCTGCAGCTAACGTAATTCATTATTGTTTACCATTAATGTAAACAAAAACAAAACAAGGTAAACAATAATGTAATAAGCACGAAGATTCGGTTTTCTGTTGTGTGATTTCGACGTGTGAGGTCAAAACACTCATTATTTCTGGAACATTTTGGGATGAAACAGTGAAAAATGTTATGACCACGGATTTAGGAAGGATGGGATATGGCGCGAGGAAATTATTCTACTGATTCGCATGTCGCAATCATTCAATTACGCAACCCCACTGCACTTCCCACCTACAAATGGAACAATAACCACATAAAGTAATACACTGAACGCAACGCTCTCATTATAGCTACTTACACCATCTCATTACAATGCACACTAATAAATCAACCAATGAACGCTAATAAAGCTAATTTCAGACTACGCTATACTATTGTACATATAGTATAGCAAAGAAGAACCTAATGCTATACTATATAGCATAGCATTCACATTACGCAATATTATCCCAAGCATTTATAGTATATAGCAAGCTCAGTTGACCGTGATTTTTGAAGAGTGTGCACAGTTGCACAGCACACATTACTATCGACACAATGGATTGAATACTGGATAGTCTTGAAAGCTTATCGAGCGATGATGGCAATGCGGTATTTGAAACCATCTTGTTATTAATGCTACGTAAGAAGAAAAATGCCTGACCCTGGTTATCAAATCATATGAAGTTCAGAGGAGAACGTGGTGATTTTAAACTTTTTGAAGATTTAGATAATGAGGATCTGTTTCAAAATTATTATAGGATGTTCAGGCAGTCGCTCGTTTGCTTGCGGGGCGGCCGGGGGTGAGGGAGGAGGAAGAGGGCGGTGCGTGATATAGCACAGCAATGAACTCAGCGCATCGCATCAATTTTATAGCAATATATTAATTTTAATATTTATAGTAAGCCAATAATATATAGTAATACAGTACAGCGCGAACGTGTCCATAACAATGTATGGTGCGCGATATTGTTGTGCTATGAGCTATATACTATGTGCTATATATTATACTATGTATATATTATAGCGCAGTCTGAAAGCCGCTTAGGTAACTTCCGGCGCCGATAGCAGCGGCCGCACTACCATACCGTAACATGTTAAAACTAGTAGTTCTGCGAACAGATACCTCACGAGCAAAATCTTCCTGCCGAATATTACTATATATCGTCCAGTTTTAAACTATAGAACCTAGTATCTCAGCAACCACTTCACTAATTATGCTCATATCCAAAATTCCTCTTTAAAGTCAGGCATGTAATGTGTACCAAATTTTATCAAAATCGTCTATTAAATAGCCCTGCAGCAAACTTCCTCCCTTTTAGGAAAAGAATCAATCAATAATCGCCGACGTGGAAAAAAATATATTGTATTCAATATATTTTTTTAGTAGAACATGCGTACCAAGTTTCGTGAAGATCGGTTGAAAAATGCGACTTGTACAGGAAGACGTACACACAACCTAACAAAAATACGGACAGATGAAAGGCAATTTGGTCAGTTAAAGCAGAGACGCTTTGCTCGCTCAGTCAATTACTATCGTAGATAAATACTATATTACTATGTACCTACCTACCTACCCTACGTTATAAAAATAAGTATAACTATGGTAATCGTAGAATTATGGATATGATCACCTTGTTATCACTGCTGCAGAGATCACAAAGCACGTTGACATCAGCCTGCGTGGCCGCCATCTTCCTCAACAGAACGTAGTTCATGGGGAGGGCGGATATCCCCCCCAACGGTAGCGGAGTGTCGTGGCCACATGTTGGACATAGGACAAACTGGACGTGTTTGCCTGAGACCTGGAAAAGGTAAAAAAGGCTAGGTTCCTTTACCTACTCATTTTAATTACCTACTTGGAATAAAAATGAGGCCGTCAGCGCCATAGTGGCCCAACTTTTCCGGACACAACTGATTTCAATTGAGTCTGGAAAACTTGGATAATTTAACATACTTACTTGATGAATACGGATTAAATCCGTATTGTGAAGGTGCTGAACATCCAACTTCAACCTGTAATATTCTATATACATCTATAAAACATATATATATACGGTGACCACTATCTTGCCGCGTAAACTTCCTGAGGATGGGCATCGGACATGCCCGAAACCTAGGTCGATACTGAATAAATATTTTATTTAGTTTTTATAAATATATTTTTACACACCGGCTAGGTTAGTGATATTTACTGGAAAATGTCTCCGGCTCAATCTTATTTGCAGTCACTGTGGTGCACCGGGCGAGCGCGGATCACTACAAAAAAATTCAATAGTTTGCTTATTTGTTAACTCCTCACCTTCCTGGTCAAAATGCCATACTTCCTCGGCTTGACGTCCCAACTGCCATCAGACCCTGAGTGCCGGAGATCGCTCTCGTACCCAGACCCCGCTGATCCGCCGCCTGAACCAGACCTGGAGCCTCCGGGGTCCAGCTGAATAGATCCTGCCAGGATTTGAATAATATAAGTAAGTATAAACTGGCACACCGACATATCATAGCATAGGCAATCGATTAATTATACAGCGTCTAACAAAATGGTGTACTATATACTAAAACCACTCACGCAGAAGCTTGCATACAATTGGGACCTAACTACTGCGTCGCACGAAGTAGTCAACATTCCGAGTGATGATGAGTATCCAAGGTTTGTCTAATACTCAAGCAGGTTCATCCCTGAAAAACTAAGCCAAAGTTGTCAATGACCTCCAGAACGTAGATCTAGATTCCAGGTTAACAAGGGGCCTAAGCGGGGCCTGGACTGGGGTGCGTCGAGGGGAGAGAACGTATGCAGGGTAAAGTCAAAGTCAAAGTCAAAATCATTTATTCAATTTAGGCATCAAAGACACACTTGTGAACGTCAATTATTCATTATAATGTACTTTAAAGAATCTACCGCCGCGTTCCAAAATATATGGAGCCATAGCTATAGAGGATATTGGCGCAGCGCAGAGTGCGCCCGCTCGCATCTCTGTACGGACTTGAACTGTTTAGTTAGACGGTGGCGGTGTAGACCGCACCCGTATTATCACAAAAATGAAGGTTATTTTATAACTTAACAATTAAAGTTACAAGTATATGAGCGCGTCGCTAACAGTAAATATATAAAGTTATAATAAGCTTTTTTACTAAAACATTTTTACAGTCGACTTGAATTTTCCTCTGTGAGCTCAGTTATGTGTTTTGGAATTTTATTGAAAAAACGCACACAATTTCCTAGGGTAGGGGGACCGAGGTGAATAATAAGGTGGCGTGGAGATTGCAGAGCGAATTGACCCCAACGAACTCCAAGAATAGGCTTGTCTAATACGGGCTGTCTAAATTTTATTTTTAAGCTTTGTATAAAAAACTTAAGCGATTAAAATTTTGATACTGTGCTATGTGAATACCGACTAGGTAGTAGGTTAGGTATCACATAATAATATGCAACCTTTGAATATTACTACACATTTTTGTTAGACGCTGTATATATAACTAACTAACAATTATCTCGAATAGGATTACTTAGTACATGTGCGAAAGTAACCATGAAAATATGGAACAGTCCGAAAACTGTGCGTCAGTAGGCACTGAAAAGCTTTCAATCAGTGTCAGTCCACCATCGCCGACGTGAAAATATTACAAAATTGAGTCAACGCTGACCAGCCTTGGCAATGAAATTATTTTTGCTACCGGAAGAACGAGTCACTTTACACAAAATAGTGCCATTGTACATAGTTACCTACTAATAGCGTAGCGTATAGTCATCGTTCAGTATAATGGCACGGTAATATACTATTGAGATGATGATGATGAATATACTATTGCCGTGATAATGGTAAAGCATACGATAATTGGCAAAAGCACGCACTAAAGGCTGGGTGTGTAAATTTATGTACAAATAGTATGTATGTAAGTATATCAGTCACCCTTATATAATGATAAGTCTCGCTCAGCGCGCGCGCGGAGACCAATCCTTAAGGCGCGGTCGTATACTGATAATAGTAAAAAGCAGAATCTTTAATCATCTAGTGTAACGAAACAGATAGATAATAATCTATGAAAAAAATAGTTAGGTTAGAAAAAAAAAGGCAGAGAGTAATAACCGAACAGAATTCATAAATATTACTCACTCTTTGCAGAAAAAAAACCTAAATAGGTCCATAAAAATAAACTTTCACGTCCAAACTCTCAGAATTTTCAGCGATAACACTATATTATTTTTTAGGTAATACATAGCCAACATATAATACTAAAGTAATAACCAGCTGATTTTTCAATTGTGTTAGTATATATCGAAAAATATAAAGTAACCTACACTGAGAAAAATGTAATTATGAGATAACCTTACAATATCGTGACGTTGATCTAAAATTGGCGCATTGTCTTTTATTATGGTGATAATAGGTCAAAAGTGAAACCATAATAAGAAAGGTTTAAGGATGTAATTGCATTGATTGAGTAAATAAGACAACTTATAATAATTGTCATCATAGAAATTTGTCACTTAAAACAATATTATTTTCTTCATAAATTCATAGTATGTACCTAATAGTAAATAATCCGCTTTTTTATAAAGTTGAATGATACTAGTAGTTAAGATCTTTATTTTCATTGATTTCGTTAGTAAGTATATAAGAAGAAATATGTCTGAAAATACGTTGAAGTCATCACTGTTTAGTAGGATATAAATAATGTGCCAATCATCATATATTTCAGGGTATATGCATCGAATTTGAAATACCATTACAGAAACATCTCATTATAGAGCTAGCATTAAAAATATTAAAATAATAATGATGTCATATAATTTTATATGAATCACCATTAATACGATTACAGAGACTGACATAAGAGTATGCATCAAAACTATAGGATGGTCCTACAATATTACGGTGACAGCACAGCACGGCAAGTCGGCGGATCGAGCTGTGACAGTCTGCTAAGACGTCTGGTCTAGCAATGTTGGTCGCTCAAAAAAACAGAGAGTAATAACTGATTTTAACTCAATTTTAGTAACTTTTCTACCGACTTCCAAAAAAAAGGAGGAGGTACTCAATTCGTACTGTATGTTTTTTAATGTTTGTTACCTTATAACTCTCGATAGGGTGAACCGATTCCCAAAATTCTTTTTTTTTGTTGAAAGCTGGTGTTTCCTGTGTGGTCCCATTTAAATTTCATTAAATTCGGTCCAGTATTTTTTGAGTTACACTCCAATAACTGAGTTTTACCAAAGTAATAGAATGGAAGTCGGTATTAAATTACATAGTGACGTATTTAATGCAACTAGATTTTAATGATTTTGTGTGTGGATTATTACGTATGATAAAAGTACGTAGCACGTGTAGTATACGTACCTACATAACAAATTTCTTGAAATGCAGCTTTATGGCGGTGGTAGATTTCTATGGTGACATTATGGCAATTTATCTCGATACAGTGGCCTTCAACCTTAACACAGATGTGCTGTCACACTACCGATTCTAGGAAGAATATCTGGCGCTCATCGATCTATCAAGTCATCGATTAATAATAGGAATACTAAGGCGCAAGTGTAATACTCGTATAATTGGTAGGGCATACCTGAACGTCTGAGGAAATCACTGATAAATAGCGGGAAAAATAATATGACATATGCTGAAATACGAGGCAAGTATACTATGAATGGTATACTATATTTGCATACATGAGGAAGTCATCGACTATGTCTAGGAAAAATAAAAGGGCATAACTTGAGGTAACTATCAGAAAAGGACACAAAAATAGTAATTACTACTAATAGGAAACGTACTTAATTAATCTATGCTCATCCTTCTATGGTGGCATGTCATCTTAAATACCGTTATAATCAGCAACAGTGGTATCATCGTTCATTTTGTGACATCAGTATGCTCCCTACTTTAATTGAATTCATCATACTTTAAGCTGAATTCACGTCATTTATGATTGCTATTTTACTCAGTGTAGCTACGAGTAGCTCTGTTTATCGCCCCCGAAACCCCCTACACACTAAATTTCATGAAAATTGCTGGAGCCGTTTCCGAGGTCCAGATTATATATTGCTAGTTTAAAATATTAGATTTCAGCATACTTAAAATCTTGAAACGTGACTATATATTGAAATCTCGTGACGTGTGATGCCTGTGCTATATATAGGTGATAGGAAAGTAGGTAATATTTATGTTTGTATAAGTGAGTGGATTCGCGTGTTTTTCTCATTCCAAGTTCTACTAAAGCAATGATATAGCTTATTAAGCGGCATTAGAAGACAACGACAAGACCATATTGCCAGAAGCAAACATTAAAAGTGTTTGAATCTTTCATTATTCATTTCATTATTTACTGGGTAGGTACATCCTGAGACACCGACACTGTTGAATATGTGCCCATCCGATTGTATTATATCTCCAGGATATTACGAGTATGTGTTAATCTTGAGTAAGTGTATAAATTATCTTAATTTCACATTTTATCTAAATCCTATTTCATACTCTATACACATATTCACAAACACTCATTCGTTCGCTCACTCAAAAAATTGTTGCGCAGCGGTGCCAACGCATTAAAAAAGGCCCACCCAGGTACCTTTTTTGAAAAAACCTATTGCTAATCGAGGTTACATTTCGAATTTCACTCATATCCTTTCTACCATGTATGAGTTACAAACTCTTATGAAAAACTGTTGGGCATTTATAACCACGTGGTGTAGTCAGATGGAATACCAGTTGCTGTTGTTTATCCACCATGTATGGTACCTGCTCCGAAGTTCAAAAACATTCGCATTCACTTGTAACAGACTCGTACGTGTGCCTGTGTGGTCAGAACAATCCCCAATAGGGTTTGTTTTCCCGCCATGTGTCCACAGAGTGGAAACAGTGAACGAAATCTGAGGTCAGCACCTATTAAAACAGTTTTATTTCCTAATAATATCCAACGAACCCTGCCAATAAATCTGCCAGTTCAGTGAATCACCGCTTCACCGCGCCGCCGCCCCGGCCTGAAAACTAAATCATAACAATGCGATATGAACCAGAGCCGGAGATTAATCAACTGACGGTATATTTACGTTATCTTTCAGCAGATCTTTCATGTTCAGTTTCAGAGGCGATTACTGTTAAATCTGATACTGTTTCATCATTGTGAGATCGATTGCCTGGACCGGATCAAACGTTAAACATTATAACCGGCACTGTGAGTGTTTTGTTAGTTAATAATCACTCCATGTGTCAAACACGAGAATTTAATAGTCTAAACGTTCACAATATACCCCATTGACAATGAAGATATTACCTACGCGGTATCGCGGATCGGTACGTGAGAGATCATAATGCCGATCGCCCACCGCAACCAAACTAAGTTAGTTTAGTAAGCTCACATAGTTGAACTAGTTTTTCATAAACCTTCAGTGCCTCCACCGCAAACTACGCCAGTTAAGTTACGTTACTTTATAGTCTCAACTATGTGAGCTATAGTAGGCGGTTGGCTTTACATAGGGTAGCTAAGAAATTTAAGAGTAGTTTATCTCTTTGTGAACGAGTAATGCCACGTACGTTTTCTACCGCAAAGCACACTGCGTTCCGTTTCGAAGGGTATGGGTGAAATTACATCACAAGGAACAACTCAGAGTGCCGGGCACAGTGCAGTTTGCCGCACGTGAAGAAATGCATTTGTTATATGCAGAGAGGTAGCTTATCACTAGTGCCTTGTGAGTGTTCTGTAACATAATCACATTAAAAAACCCGCTTTGAAAAATGTATGTTTCAATGTTGCCGCACGTGAAGAAATGCATTTGTTATATGCAGAGAGGTAGCTTATCACTAGTGCCTTGTGAGTGTTCTGTAACATAATCACATTAAAAAACCCGCTTTGAAAAATGTATGTTTCAATGTCTTTCATCTTTGATGCTATCAAGTGACGGGACGCGCAAGTCGTGCGCCTAATGGTAAGTACTACGAAATAAATTCTCAAATGAATCTAAAAAAAATCTATATAATTATCAGACCTGCAATGCAAGTACCTTAAATTTGTCTAGTCGCTAAGATCGATAAAAATCGTATCGCCCCTAGCAAGTAGGACGTCATATCGACGACTTATACGATCGTCAAATTGTCGTCAGTATATCGATTATTACGAATTATTTGCATCCCACAATGCGTCCTTCTATCATTTGAAGATTTCTACGAGCTTTCGCTCTTCTACGATTAAAAGAAGGCCGAAGTGTAGTTTTTATTGAATACTAGCTGCGCCCCGCAGTTACACCCGCATGGTGATGGATGATGACGATGTTGATGAAAATTAATCTTTGTGTTAATTCAGCGCCCCATCTGCCTCCATGTTTAAGCGTAAGAGAATAACAAACATCCATTCATCCATAAGTACAAACTTTCGCTTTTATAATATTAGTAAGATCAAACGCAACTGAACAATATCCCCATTCCCGTCGGCTGTCGATAAGCTATATCGAGGTAATTTCCAAAGCTGACAAAACAATCGTTAAAATCGATGAAATAGACGATCCCAAACGTAATTCAACAGTTCCATGCTAGGGTTATCGTTATAATCGTAAAAGCTTATCGAATTTGTCTACCGATCGCTTTAATTTTGTTACGTACTTGCAATGATCGATATAGCCAGTTATTTCGAAGTATGACGAATCCGAGATTCAAATTTATCGATCGGTAAGTTCGGTAGTTGCACTGTTGCTCATTCACGAAATGTGTCCTGTTGAGGACAACAGCCGGCCATCCGGACATACGAAAGCATTTTTGCCCAAGCTAATGCAGAGACGCTTCGCTCATTCACACACGCTTAGTCAAGTCATTACCTTACATTTTCACAGAAGTAAGAGATCACAAAGAAAAGCTCTATTTAGACATTTATACTTTCTATATGTTATTTATACTTTCTCTGGCACCGTCGCATCTTCCAGAAACTTACGCTCAGGCTGCTATGGCAGCGACAAATGCCGAAAACTTTACGGCGCAAATATGCCAATCTCGATGGAAGATACATATTTGTGCCGTTTGGGGTAGATACTTTGGGCATTTTGGGTCCGTGGGGTCCAGGTGCATACGAAATGTTCAGGGACTTGCATAGCTATTCAACCTGGAAATGCAGTCAGCATTCTGGGCACATCTCCTTCAACAAAGGGTTTAATAAATTTTTAAGTGTCTTTTAATCTTTGTTAGACTGGGTAATTCTGTATTATATTTGTTGATTTTTTCAAGAAGCGACATATTAATTACGTCACAATTTATATGGGACACCTTTGAACCTACCAAACCAGACACGCTCACGAAAAGGTGTCGGCAGGCGGTGGCGTGTGTGGCGGGTCGTCATCTTCCCTCAAATATATGAGGAAGGCGATGGCTGCCACATGCGTCAACTCGTGAACGGGTGCTGTCTGCGGAGACCGGTCTGCACTGAATGCTGATGCAACGATATAGCCCTTAATTAAGTAGTTTAACATAAAAATCCTATGTCCTCTAATTAAGTATGTATTGTTGTCTCTTTTTAGTTATATATATTTAGATTTGGTAAATTTGCAAAAAAATCCAAAAAATGGCACGGACCCCGGAGTCTGTGGAGGCCAGTTAAAAAAAGGACCTAGCAAACAAAAAAAGAATCATTGAAATCAATTTCTAATTATTGTCAGGATATTCAAGTAACAAACATAAAAAAAAACAAGCCCGCCGAATTGAGAACCTTTCGTTTTTGTAACTCGGTTGAAAGTTGATTTGTTTTTGTTTGCGTCAACCGCGCAGGGTGGCTTGTCTATTTAAAGGAGCATTTACAAGTTCCGGTGTTTCAGTTTGCATCAATGCGCATCTTTGTCCATTATTAGGAAATAGAAAGACATGTGTTTGTTTGTGATACGATTATAGATCTATGGATGTTTGTGGTTTGAATTTGAATGACGGGTTTCCGAGCTTCTGGTGTTACAACTTACGAGTTATTTTTAAAAAATTTGATAGTTATTTTTTGGTAATAGCACAGAATAAGAAATAGGGTGACGGGTAAACACCCGGCCGATGACCAGCAGTTATCTAGGTATTTCGGTCGGGTACCTCCGTGGCTTGGGTGTTATGGCGTCTGACACGGTGTAAGTATTAGAAAACGCAGAAGTGAGTGAGTTTTTTGTGGTAGTGCTACGCTGTAACCCCACAGCCGAATGGACCAGCACGACCGGGTAAGTACCACACTCCCACTTAGCACCGACATGAAGTACCTATGTTAGGCCGTATACAGAAAGAAAGCTGGAAAAAGCTGGAAACTTATAAGCGCTTATCGGTGCTTGACAGCGCTGGTAACCCGCGCAGGAAAATATATGAACGCGCGCCGATAAGCGCTGACCGGCGCCGACAAGTACCGATAAGCTTCAAAACGCGCTGGTCAGCGCTGGGCGCTGCCATTTAAAATTAATAAACAACTGCGACAACACGTGCAATTACGACAGGCATATTTATTTTGATAATATTAAAATGGATAGAGACGTGTTGATATCCTTAGTCTTCAGTATCAGGGATAAAAGGCATTGTAATAGAAACGTGACTGACAAATGTTGGAAAGAAATAAGCGAGGCAATGAATGAAGACGGTAAGTATTCATTGATTTTATTTTTGTTTCTCGACTTAAATAAAGTTAATAAACAGTGAAGTTTTGTAAGTTCTTTATTTAAATATAAGTTGTGATGTCATAGCTATGCCATTAATGTTAGTGAGGGTAGATAAAGTTAAATAATTAATTGTTGTAAGTCAATGTATTGTGTGAAAAATAGTCAACGTAAACATTTCTTATATCCATTGCTTCATTTGTAGGGTGATTTGCTCTATTCCACCTTAAATGTGTTGTATTTACAGGAGTAAAATTTCGGTCGATACCTTCTCTATCGATTATAGTGTTGTGTAAAACACAAATACATTTAACAATTTTTTCTGCTAAATCAACATTACATTCAATGCATTTAGAAAGTAGTCGCCATTTTGAGTTTGCTATGCCGAACGCACACTCAACACATTTTCTGGCTCTCGATAGACGATTATTAAATTTTTTTTGGTCTGAAGACAAATCTCGGCCACCAAAAGGTTTTAATAAATATTTTAGCAATGGATATGCTTCATCGCCTATAAAAACATACGGTACTTTCACGTTCGTTCCTGGAAAATATTCCGGTTCTGAAATATCCATCTCCCCAGTATTTGAATTTTTATATAGTTCGGAAGCCTTAAATGTTCCGCCGTCGCTCTGTTTACCAAATCCACCAACTTCAACTATTGTAAATTTATAAATTGCGTCGGCGACTGATTGCAGAATCATAGAAAAAAACTTTTTATAATTGAAAAACATAGATCCTGACTGATCTGAACAGATTACACATACATGCATCCCGTCGATGGCCCCTAAAGCATTCGGAAAATCCCAAATATTCTTGAAGTCGTTTGCTATTGAGTAGAAAGTTTCTTTTGTTGGTATAGGCATATGTATTGGTTGTAATTCATCCCATAATATACTGACTGTTTCTTCAATTAACGCCTTTACTGTAGAAATCCCCATTCTAAATTCAGATGCCAAATGTGCAAATGATGCACCAGTTGCAAGATAGCTGAAATAAAAATAAAATATTTTATGTTTCAGAGAACAAAGTCAGGAAGAAATGGAAATATTTGAGGGACCAATTTGCAATCGAACATGGAAAAATTCCAGTTGCACGTTCTGGGGATGGAGCGTCTGCTTCCTATGAACCAAAATGGCCATATTACAAATCCCTGCTGTTTTTGAAAGATATCATTAAGGCAAGAAAATCTTCGGGAAATCTGACCAAATCGAAACGTCAATTATCAGTGGGATCTGAGCCACAAACCAATGATTCTAATCTCGACCAAGACAATCTCGATCTAGAAAATCTCGATTAAGACAATCTCGATCAAGACAATCTCAATCAAGACGATTCAAATCCTGATCAAGCCGGCCCAAGCAACGTCACAGAGAGGTCAGCAAGCACCAAATCACCGAAGGAGAGCTCAGTACCACGCAAAAAAAAACAAAACATTCAATCAAAATATGTTAGATTTAGAGAGGCAAAAACTGGAGTATTTGAACAACAAAAGAAGTCAAAATGAAGATGATGATAATTTATTGTTCCTAAAGAGTCTCCTGCCTCATATTCGCAAGATTCCTCAAGAACGACTGCTGTCATTTCGTAATGATATTCAAAAAACAGTAGATGATTATGCATATCAGTTACATTTTTCTTCACACTCATCTCTCTCTAGGTACTCACCGTATACGCCATCACCACCACCATTTACACATCTATCACCGGATACACTCACCACTCAATCGATATCAGCAACACTCCAGTCACCAGCAATCATACATCAATCACCAGATACACACACCACTCAATCGATATCAGAAACACTCCAGTCACCAGCAATCATACACCAATCACCAGATACACACACCACTCAATCGATATCAGCAACACTCCAGTCACCAGCAATCATACATCAATCACCAGATACACACACCACTCAATCGATATCAGCAACACTCCAGTCACCAGCAATCATACATCAATCACCAGATACACACACCACTCAATCGATATCAGCAACACTCCAGTCACCAGCAATCATACATCAATCACCAGATACACACACCACTCAATCGATATCAGCAACACTCCAGTCACCAGTAATCATACATCAATCACCAGATACACACACCACTCAATCGATATCAGAAACACTCCAGTCACCAGCAATCATACATCAATCACCAGATACACACACCACTCAATCGATATCAGAAACACTCCAGTCACCACCAATCACAAATCAATCATCAGATCTAAACAATTATTTTCATTCTTTCTCTGAGACCATATCAGAATACCTTAGTGAGGATCATAATTAAGAACACCTTTTTATAAAAATGTGAATCAGAAATAAAAATATATTACCCTAAAACGTTTTTTTTTCTTTATAATATAAAACTACTTATAAACGTCAATTTTTGTTATTGAGATCAGATTGGCCGATATCAATGAAATATTCATTTTTACTTATCATCAAAGTATTATAATAATGAGTATTATAATAATTAATATTTTTATAAATCTACCTAATATATTCTTTATCTTTGAATAAATAAGCGATATTTGTTTTATACTTACCGAATGGTGACAACAAGTCTTTCTTCTGGAAGAATTGGTTGTTTATGCCAATTACACCAATTTTTCATCAAATGGTTTTTCACTAAATCCAAAATGTAATCAAATGTTTCTTGAGTCATTCTTATATATTTAAAAAATCTTTCGTCATCAAATTTCAATTTATTTACAAATAAATGATGGTACTCTGCGAAATGTTTCCTTTCTCTATTAATGGGATGTATGGCTTCTTTTCGCATTTTTAAATACACATTTTTTAACAAAACCAAATCATCGTCCGATGAGTCCGACATTTTGCTTGGTCTGCTTCAACCTGCTTCCTTTGTGTGGAACGAACCAGCGCTGTCAAGCGCCGATAAGCGCTTATAAGTTTCCAGCTTTTTCCAGCTTTCTTTCTGTATACGGCTTTAGGTTGCTATTGCGTTTCGTGGGTTTGTGGGAGGTTCTGGAGGACCGATTCCCCCTTCCCCGTTCTCCCTCTCTCTCCCTCCACCCTCACCCCTTCTATCTCTTCCTTCCTATCATCCTTCCTCAAAGGTCGGCAACGCATCCTCCGGTATTGCAAATGTCCGTGGGCGACGGTATCACTTACCACAGGCTCGTTTGCCAACCTATACCATAAAAAAAGTCCGAATTTCTCTCTAAAAATGCGAAAATTGGTTACATGCAATGACAAATTGCTGTCTCGTCAAGCTCTTTTAAGTAATTTATATCTTAAAACGTATTGTTTTGATGGTCGTTATATTTTGACAATATCTCATACACCTCTCAAAACATTACTAAATTGCTAAAATACTTTTTGAAAATGAATGAAAACTTCTTTTTCACCTCACAACCTCGAAGAGAGATTCTGTTTGTCATTAGAAATCTGAGTGCATTTTGCAAAATGCAAGGCGTGGAAGGAGGTTTTAAAATTCGAACCTTTCTATTCCACACTTTTCTATACCGCAAAACCACTGGAAATGCAATAAACACGTATTTCATGTTAGTGCGCCAACCTCATTTCTTTGAATAATCGCACTGGCCAGCCACAGGTGGCAGCACCGGACTGAATAAAAAAAATTAAAAACATCCATATTTTTTTTTAATCGTAATTTCAATAAATTTAAGCGAGTCCAGCGACGAAGATCTGCAGAAGATCTGAGAACACCTGCAGAATTAGTGCAAGCGGTGCATTATGCCGAATTGAGTTTACTACCGGAAAAATCGCGTGATGAGTACTTAAAAGCGTAGGTACATATTTTTCAATAATGGAGACATAAACGTTTTCGCAGACTATAATGCTATCATACTTCAGTAAACTATGAAACGAGAAAATCAATCACGCTTCGGAGCATTTACTCAATGCTACGATCAAAACATAGTATGATATACCTACACATATAAAAATATTCGAAACTATTGTCGTTTTAAAGGAAAAAGTCTACCGGCCACAAACCAAAAAGATCTAAGATTTTCACCGCTTCTAACATTGCGCAGTTTCTCAACAAAACGGCCGACTCCGAATTTCTTGCTACAAAAGTAAGTACTTATTTCGCTTTTTTAATAATCTCTAATATCTTTGTTTACAATAGGTACCTACTTTTATGTGTAAATAGGTAGGTATGTACTTAAGCTGCTGTGACACTTTTTTATTCATTTGCGTTATACTTATTTGTCCTTATTATTGGGGCGTGCCGGACACAATCATGAACTCACGTATCTTACAACAAAAAACATTGAGAAAAGTTTAGGTTGGTTAACTTTTGCCACGAGAAATCGCTACTGTTTTAGGCTACCGGAACCAGAGCAATATACCAGGCATTATTTTACCAGGACGTCGGCCACAGTTTTGGCTGACTCGGGCGCTAAACGGCTGGAAGTCCATTACCGTGGCAGAAGGATACATAGAGGACTCTATAGAAAATAAGTTAAATTATATACATTTAAAACAGTCTTGCCCAGATCCTTGGAATCGTCCACTTCTGAAAAAAAACGATAGAAAATCGTTTGGAATCGCCTGCCAACCCGTTTGTGTCTACAATATTTACAATGGAATCCAATGAAATTGAGAAATGTTCCTCAAATTTGCCAAATAAATATCCAGTAATAGTATACAAGTGACAAACACTGTACAACAGTTCCAAAAAAATATAACTATCAACATTACTAATTGCAGTAATTTTTATTTGTAAAATGAGTAAACAATAATAGTACTACTTAAACTGTTTTTTTTCAGCGAGCGTTTTCCTCGCTGTAGTGACGTGAAAAATTTTGTGTTTCACTCTGCAGCAAAGTTATTTTGCATCTCGTACCTTTGTAACCCTCGCTACGCTCAGGATTTTATATTTCAATCCTAGGCTCCTTCGCTTGCTCAGGCTTTAATACAAGTACTAAATGTTTACTTGGTGGAAAAAATCTCTTCTTTTCGCCTTATAATATTATGTTAACGGAAAGTTGTTACAGTAGGTTTAAATTTACTGGAGAGGGTAAAAGCAACTTTTAATCAAATTATGGCTATCTTGGTACCTAAATAAGTTCGTACATTAAAACAGCACAATTACTAATGATTCGCACTTCATTACATTGTTAGAATATCGATTGAACTCTGGAGATTATGTAATGAAGCTAGGTCAACTGGAAACTCCGCAACGTATCTTGCATGGCTTCTCTGTTCAATTTGTAATACCTTTTTGCGGCAATGTTCAATCTTATTGCAAAAATGGGGTCATTTAAATGTTATTGCATTTTATTCCTTAGCCGGTAAAATAAACTTTACCACTTTGGGTTGGAGGTAAGCGGGACTATTCTGAAAGTTCCGTTCTTGATTCTAATATAGGTACCACCACTATGTAATATAAGTTGTCCGAACCCCTCAGGAAAATGATGACTTAATAGTAGATTATGCACCGAGGGAGTAAAGCAGTGTCTTACGTCACGGGCGGTCTTACGTCCTGAATGTAACGGATACTCTAGCTAGAGTAATCCTTGAGCGCAGCGAGGGGTGTTTAAATTAAATTTTAAAATGAGAGTACTGAGTACTGAGTGAAGCGAGGGGTTCGACAGGCCCAAGACGAAGACAGGCTTTATCTTCGTAGTGAAAACTCTACTTTTCATACTACTTCGCCAATAAAAACTCAGGGCTTCATAAAAATCATTTATTTAAAAGTAAAATAATTTAAAAGTTAATATGAGTCATATAGATGCAAAGACACCATCATCCAATTTTTTCATGATAGCAATTTTGAATGCAGTCTGACATTGTAAAATCAGCTTAATTAGTTGACCTAATCAGTTTCTAGCAAAATAAGCAATATCCCGTATAAAAATACCGTTACAATCTTAGATTTGCAGCAAAAACAGCTTTATCCAGTAGAGTAATGCTAAAGACAGCAACATCCGATTCGACCAATCAGGTGTCTGTATTTGGCCGCCATGACACTTTATTTAATATGACGATTACTGTTTAGTTGTTCTTTGGTGTGTTGTTTATTTTTGTAAAATTAAATAGGATTCGGCATATTTTTCCCAATAAAAGGTGAAAATCAACACGATGGAGTGTTATCCTACCCAGTGTGATAAAAAGTTTAGCAGAAAAAAGCAAGCCGACCCCGATAAATGGAAAAGAAATGTTGCTAAAAAATTGCGGTAAGTTATAGTGTAATTCAACGTTTTTGATCTTTGAAATATTTTGTGTATATGACACGGAAAGGAAAAGCTTGTTAATTTTTATTATGTTTTTAAGTGTATGTTATTGTGATGTCTGCTGATTAGGGACAGTTTTATTATATTTTTAAATTTAAATTAAAATAACTTTTGAAAATCTATTTTTGTAATCAGTGTAAAAATGAGAGGCCTTCCTTTAAATATATAAATCGGTTCAGTATTTTTCATTCCATTTCCCTATCAACAAAAGCTGATAAGGAAGTTTGGTTCTTGCAATTATTGAAGTCGATTGTTATTAACGTTGTTGTAGTTTTTGATTATTGTGGAACCTGTAACTAATATTTTTTTGTAATTAAGATGAGTTCTATGAGTTTAATTTGATTGGAGGAATATAATGTACTACAATTGGAATTGAAGTCGATTTTATTTATATGATGTAATTTTATTGTTTTAGGTATTCTGCGAAGACTCTTCCGAAAAGATTGCTATGTAGGCACAAGAAAGGTTTTGGCTGTATGACACTAAGTATGTCTGATTTGAAGCATTTTTTTGATAATTTTTATGCAGTCCCAGACAAACAAAACCAGGATATGTGTATTTTAAAACATTGCACACCTTGCAAGGTGTCTCGTCGCCGTCCCACTACATCAAAATATGCAAATAAAAATTTCCAAACTAAATATTACATTTACAGCAAAACGCTAAAGAAAAAAGTGAAAGTGTGTCAACAGTATTTTTTAACAGCATTACAAATCACAAAGTATAGAGTTCAATCTGTAATGAAAGAATATTATAAAACTGGAAAGCTATTAGCTGAAAAAAGAGGAGGGGATCGCACTTCAATGAAATATGCGACGAACAGACAAGCTATAATGAATTTTATAAACACGATACCATGCCAAGAACCGCATTACTGTAGAGGAAACACTAAAAGGTTGTATTTGCCGTCAGAATTATCAATAAATAAGTTACACAAAGAATATAATACGAAAGTTGACGATGACCTGAGAGTGAAGAAGTATTATTTCAGGCATGTATTTAATACAACATATAATCTTTCATTTGGTACTCCGCGTACCGATGTTTGTGCTACTTGTATAAAATTCAATGAAGAAATGAAAAGTGAAAAAGACATTAGTAAGAAGAATGATTTAATGATAGCCCAAAGGCTACATAAATTAAGAGCAAAAGTTTTTTTCGAAATAGTTAAAGAAGAAAAAGATAAGCTTAAAACCTTTTCGTATGATTGTCAAAAAAATCTCAATCTGCTAAAAGTGCCCGATCAGGTGGCGTAATACCTTAGAAATGTATATTTATACAATTTTACGATAGTAGAGGGATCATCGAAAAGCAAATTGCTTCCAGAAAATGTGTTTGCTAACTGTTGGGCCGAAAATGAATACCCCAAAGCTGCAAATGAAATCGCATCAGCTCTATACGACAGGCTGAAAAATTCAGACCTTTCGTCCGTAGACACAGTAAGACTTGTTGCAGACGGATGCGCGGGTCAAAATAAAAATACTATCATGTTGGGAATGTTGTCGAAATGGTTGACCAAAGCACCACATAACGTCAAGAAAATTGAACTTGTTTTTCCTGTAGTCGGGCATTCGTATATACCGCCTGACAGGGTTTTTGCCCAAATTGAAAAAGAAGTGCGAAAAAATGAAGTGATTAGCGGACCTCAAAAATATATCGAAATAATTTCGAAATTTAGTACCGTTAACCGCTTGGGAACTGACTTTGAAGTGTTGGATTGGAAGACAGCATCACAGGAAGTTTTTAAGCCTGTGGGTAGCTGGCATTTTCGGTTCAAGCATTGCAAACGTTACATAATAAAGCGATCGAAACGGCCTGGAAACGTTATGATTGAGGGACATCTACACTAAAAAACAGATGATGGAGTTTCGAAAAACGTTTGTCAAAGGAATAAAGTTGCTTCCATGATAAATCCAAGAAAGATTAATGCTTCCAATAACATAACGGATAGTAAGAAAAAAGATTTATTAACATTACTTAAAAGCTATTGGGGAGATGATTGGCGGCATAATACAGAGTTCTCATTCTTTGTAGCGTTACTAGAAAGTAACAACCAAGATGAAGGTGACGAAAATGGATTCAGAGAATGTGATTTAGAGTGTGAAGAGTATCACGAAGTAGATGATTTACATGTTTAATAATATTTTTCATTAATTTGTATATTTATTTTGCTAATTATGTATTTAACGTAATTTTTTACTGGTCGATGAAAAATCCACTTAATTTTTATTCATTTAAATGGTCTTATTTTATAATTTAATTAGTAAACTCCTGGAGCAGTGAGTTGTTGTATGTACTTTACACCAAAAGTATCAAGATTATTTAGTCTAATTATGATCTAAAATATGTGGGTGCAAACGCAGCAACATCCCAGACACTTGGCTGCAAATGTAGCAATATCCACGAGTTGGGCGCAGAAACAGAAACATCCAAACCAAACGTCTAGTTTTTACAAAAAATATCATATTACTGTAAATTCCTAAACTTTTCTTTTATTGATCACATGATTCTCTAAATTTGTATGTTAGAATTATCACTTTAAAGTTAACTTACTGCTATAAAACTAAAAATTTCGTTTACTGCCATTTTGGTAAAACTGGATGTTGCTACCTATGCATCTATATGACTCATATTCATGTAGGGCTCATTAAATTTGTCCAGTTATGTATGTTCAAAGTAATATTTTTGAGGCAACGTGTACCTGATAAGATACTTAACAGTGAATAGAGGCACCCTCTTTTGATTCACATTCATTATAAGCGCGCCTCTTTTCTTTGTTATTTTTTTTGTGTGCTGTCTGGGGAGACTAGTTCGATTATCGAACAACTCTTTTTACAATGCCCCATGCATCTATACTAAAAGTTATGCCTACAAATTTTAACGTTCTAAATTCAAATTTACTTAAACCCCTGGGAGGTTCATACAACATTACATCCCTGGATATGTAATGCCTTACTTTACGTCGGGATTGCGTGATATGTAATTGGACATTGTCGAGCAGGTGGTATGAAAACTATTTTTACAATGCCCGTATCTATGCTAAGAGTTTGCCTACAAATTTTAACGTTCCAAATCCAAACCACTTTAATCCCTTGGGAGTTTCATACAACATTACATTGCTAGGGATGTAATGCCATCGTAATTGTGATATATGTAATAGGTCAATTTCTAGCAGATGGTCTGAAAAATAGTTACAGACCGGCTGTAATTAGTATTGCAAACATTACTGCTTCGCGGTAAGGTGGCAGTAATTCGAACTCGTTCACAAGATTTCTACTAATTTAAAAGTTTTGTAATTTTCTAGTGTGATAAATCTGGAGAAATGGATACCTAAATGACGTGAGGGAAGCACACCAACAAACACGCATTGAGTTGAGTGCTTCGTTCAACCGTCACAATAACGAGGGATTTTTATTTTTCGTTTTACTTATTCCATATTTATCGCCAATTTTAAATAATAATCTTAACCTAATATTTTGTAATATATTCTGAATCTACTATTATTTTTGTAATTTTTCATTTTCCACAATTATTCCTTCTGATACTTACTTACTTGAACTTGATTTAGATAGTTTTTAATTTCCTGTATCAATTTACAAAATGCAAAGATTTGACATTATTTTTTATATATTTCTTTCATGATTTGGTATTTATATATTTCTATAAAATTATAACTGATTTCATCGCTTTTTTACATTTATTTATTTGTGGCGTTATATCGCGCACTCTACTCTCTATTTTAGGATTGTTTTTATTATGTATGATTTTAGAGACTATAATCTGTGTCATTGTCGTCACACACAATTTTGTAACTAACGACTTGTTCAGAAAAATACAAATACTTCAACTCAAAGCCCTAGTATAATTTCACTTCGAAGACCTGTCTTCACAAAAATACGAACACAACAAAATACAAAAGGGACCTCTGGGGGCCTACTCCCACCTTTTACGAAACTATCATAAATCAGGAGCGTTTTGTAATAAGCTTAGAATAATCATACTTACTATCGTACTCCCACCGACACAAAACGGTCAACCAAATTAAATGGTAATGTTTGCATATGAGTACTTTAAGAGATACGGAGTACGGATCTTCAAAAATTTGACATTGGAACAATGAAACTTAGTGTCAAAAGTCACGTCAAAGTACGCAAACTGTAATATTTGATACTAGGTCATCAAAACGTCTATCGTAGTCCATTATTATTTTAAGCTTGCTATATTGACGTGGTGGTACCAAATTTAATGGTACGGTTGAAACATGACTGCTTTAAGATGTGGGAGTACACATCATACATCTCCCTAAATATATTTTCTTAATTTTTGTAACCACCATATTCATGGCTATACCCCTGGTGGCATGGGAAGCCCGCGCGAACCCGTTACTTCACCATCACGTGTATAAAATAATTACATTGACGAGAAATTACATTATACTAGTATAACACGAAATATCTCCCTGAGAGCAGCATTGTATCGCGTCATTAATAATACATTAAACATGTTTATTGCCTCTCCAGATGCACTCTTCTTCTTGCCACCATAAACCAGGTTTTATTTACATATTCCCACGACCAGCATCATTAGAACCATCGAAAGTTTCCTTTCCCAACGTTTACAATGAATTGTTGATTGCGAAAGATATAACTCTGATTGGTCGGTCGTTTTAATTTAACAATGGTTTGATTTTATAGAGTTCGAACGAAATTAGATTTATATGTGGTGGCCTTTTATAAGAGTTTTAGAATCTCCTGCAAAATAAACATTCAGATAAGTATCTACCTATACCTACTTACCTAATATATCTGGGTTGATTTTAACGATCGAATTGAATAAGATCATATTAAAATATGAGAAAATCCTAGGCTGTGTATCTGTACCTATCTAAAATAACGTAAGTATGTGCGTAGTTACTTAGTTCACTTGTTTTTTTTTTAAATGACGTTTAGTTGTTAATATTAACGTCTAGTCTAAGGATGTTCGTTTTTTTATAATTCTTGAATGGTTCTTATTCGGTTAGGCGAATATGTCGCCCTGTTTGACGATAACACAATGTTTATTATCATTATTATAGGTACTCTTTATTTCTATATTTTCTCGGATTTCTTACTATTATGTAATTATTATTTTATTTTATTATTATTTTCTTTTTTTAAATAATCCTTTTAATAAAATCGACAAAAAATTGTAGATTGGTTCAAATCTTTTTCTCGATTGCTTCGAATAATGTTACATTTGTTATTGCTTATATTTATTGCAATATATATCTAACTTATATATATATTAATAATTAGTAATTGTACATATCTACTTTAATTTGTGAACCGCTCGTTTATATTACTGCGTGTAGTCGGTGCCTATAATTGGGTTAGCATTTAGTAAGAGTATTTTTAAATTGTATTTTTTATAATAATTGTCTTAATGTAAATAACATGTTGGTACCCAATAAATAAATAAAAAAATAAAATAACATAACATACTTCATCTAGGTACTTGCTTATGAAATCACATTCAATATTACCGAACACGTCCTAAAATAAAATATAGGAACCATTAAACATTTCACATTTAACCAAACGACGAATCCATACAATTGGATGATTTAGTTATAATATTAACGCGTTAATAAAAAATCTAAAGTAAGTCTGAATTTTCTTTAATTTTCTGAGGTATATGTCACAGATACAATATAAATTAAATATATTTAATTTATAAATATATATTCTGTACTTTATATAGAAGCTATATATAGGTATGTGTTTAGTTGAATTAGTCCACGATAAAATCACGATTACGAACGAAAATGTAGTTTTCAATTTAATATAGAATGGGTAACTACTTACACGTTTTTTCAACATGTCGTAGACATAATCGAGTAATCACTTACCCCCGTCCACTTCACTCCACACATCAGCTTCGCCTTCCTGGGGTAGACCCTGAAGACACCTGGTGCAGAAGCTGTGCAGACAACCAAGCAGCCTCGGCTCCACCAGCTCTTTCCCGCACAGTTTGCAGTCCCATTCCTTCACCTGACTCTTCCTTCTACCCCTATCTTCGTACGCTGAGGTTCTAGGGGCTATCTTCAGGTCCTGGCTGACGGGTCTGTGAGGGTTCTTAACTGAGTGAAGTGGACTGTTCCCAGCGCTGATTGAAGATTGATCCATGGACTTCCTTTTGTCTTTTTTTCGTGTGAAACTTCCGAAAATGTATAGAATCCGGTCCACTTCCATGTTTTATTTTTATCAAGGAGTATTAGTAAAATTACGAAAGTAAAACACGTAATACGAAAGAAATAAACAGAACGGCTGTTTGTAAGTAATGTGACGAAATTGTATCGCGAAGGGCATACGTTAAAAATAAACGTACTGTCGCCGTCGTGCGTGTAGTCCGACTGAGTTACATGCATCGGTAGCGGTGGGTACAGTAGTCAGCCCGAGAAGACCTTCGTTATAAAATGTGTATGCTATTTAATGTTGTATAGTAAATGTTTATTCAGGGAGTTTACGCTAGCAGAGCGCTGAGATCTTTTAGCGCTAATGTACCTACTGATAGGCATTCGACATGTCCAACATCTAGGTCAAGCTCGGATTCAATAATCCTCACCTAGGTTGACATGTTCGACATTTATATAGTTATGATCTACCTACATTAGTTGGTGTTATAATCTATTGTAAGCAAGCTCACATACCCATATCAGTTTGCAGTTATCGTGAATATAGTTATGTGGGAAGCTCAGGAGATCACGAAATATTAAATTAAATATGTACCTGCATAAATTAAATACATTTATTTTTTTAATATGATTTTAAACCACTAACGCTTGCACAGTGATACATTGTAATTTTAGAGAGTAAAATATCAAATCCTCGAACTGGAGCCTTCTTCTTCTGACAATCCGTGTCAGACGCCACGATCACTAGGCCACCGAGGGACGACGTCCGATCATCGAATTTTAACTCTCTATATGATTTTAACCGTCGTATGGGGACGTAGCGACATCTATTGGACAGCTTGACAGCATTATTCAACCGAAAGAAGAATTTTTTCATATACTTAACTTTCGTATTGATGTCGCAACCTTTCTGAGGAGGCACTCAATTTGACTGGATGTATTTTTTTTTCTTTTTTTTGTTACCTCATAACTTTCAACTGGGTGAACCGATTCTCAAAATTCTTGAAAATGAAAGCTGGTGCTTCCCGTGTGGTCCCATTTAAATTTCATTAATTTCGGTCCAGTAGTTTTTGAGATACACACCAATAACTGAATAGAATGCGAGTCGGTATTAAATTTTTCAAATTGTACTTCTGAGTATCATGCTTCTATTGTTACCTATTGTTTATACTGCCTTGTTATTATACCTATATAATACCAAGGAAGTATGTATACGCAGGTACGTGAAAAGCAGTAAAAACTGTGTTCATATCCAATCTAATCATGCGTGAAGCATGCCCCTTCCAATTTCCTACACGAGGGATGACACGACAGATGACAAATGTACCACTGTAACCAGTGATTTGTTATTGTGGATAGTCCATTATGAAGGTTTACTATAATATTTCGGGTAAGAAATTAAAATGTCAGAATGTTTTTTTTGTTTATTTTTATGGGATAGGTTGGCTAACGAGCAAGCGGTGCACCAGATTGTAAGTGATACCGTCGCCCACGGACATCCGCAATACCAGAGGTCTCGAGGATGCGATGCCGACCTTTGAGGAAGATAGATAGGAAGGAAGAGATAGAAAGGTTGATGGTGGAGGGGGAAGGATAGGAGGACGGGGGAAGGGGAATCAGGCCTCCGGAAACTCTCACAAACCGACTGAAACGCAATAGCAAGTTATGCATCTCGGTGTTATGTGAGAGTGTGGTACTTCTCCGGTCGTGCCGGCCCATTCGGCTGTGAGGTTGCAGCGTGGCACTACCACCGAAAAAGTTAGAAACACAATTAATAAAAGTGAGGTTTTTTTTATAATAATAACCTAGTGCTTGAACGACTACCTATTGTCTCATATCATTTGATGGTCAGTGATGTTATCGTTGAAGGTGGTCACAAGCAAGATGTAGAATAGAGAATATCTGTTATAACAGCAGTAGAACTCTATGTGAATGAGTTCGTCCAGGGAAGTACTGCACCATACCTTTTCTACCGCGAAGCAGTAATGTACCCAACACTGTATTTTGGTTTGAAGGTATGGTTGCCGGCGAAATGACAGACACATGAGACTTAACAACTTTATGTCTCAGGGTTATCGGCGCAGTGCAGTTCGTCACTTATGACGAATTGCATCTGTTCTAGGCAGAGGTTACCACTTAACATAAGATGGACCTCGTGCATGTACCACATCCTAATAACATAAAAAGGACCAGCTCACTGTTAAGTGCTTGATGGTAGCTATTAGGTAGCATTTCCTCATGATGATGCCTTCACCGAAAGCTACACTAAACAATAGTTTTCTTAAATTGTCATTTATCTAGTACAATAGTGGCACAGATCATAGTTTGTACTGAATATGTAAACGATATGATAACGTTACACTTGAGGAGATTTTCGTGCCCGGCCCACTGGCGATAGCCTGTCGGCAGTCATCCCTCACTCCCTCCTCCTAGTGGACCTAGCACGAAAATTTTCTAGGTAAGTGTAATGTAATCGTATCGTTCACGGTTATAGCACAAACTAGTTATCTGTGTCACATTTAATAAATGATAATCTGTACTGTATACGTCGACGATACGATTACGTAAGTGTAATTCAACTAGACCCTCTGAGTTATACGCTTGCACTAATAGCCTACCTATAACTTTCCTCCCTTCTATACAATGCTAGTTATCAAAAAAAATATTGTTTTAGAAATTTTAGTTTTCTCGTTGGCACCAAAATGTATGTATTGGAACCAACTATAATTGCCATTTCCATAGTACCGATGGGCCCCGTCTCATACGACGTAATACAGCTCAATACGAGTAAGTGTAGATCTATTCATGTAGTTTACTACCCTTGTCAGTTCTCATTTCCTTAGGGGTGTTATAAGATATTTTTGTAGTGATATTGAACGTGCCGTTTTTGATATATTTCTTGTTTTAATACTCAAGGTTGACAATTAGAACTGATATTTTGTTAAAAATATATTCTGATTTGGAATAGGTAGTTTAAAAAAGTTTGAAAGTTTCCATTATCTTTGTTGCAGAAATACAAATACATATGTATTTTCAACAGGTACTTATCTAACATTGTTTATTACTAATGTTTTCGATTTGACAAACACAAGCAATAAATTGTTAAACAAATTTTATTTCAAATAGGTGCAATACTTACATTTTGAAAATTTGTTGTATGCGATGGACGCCGTAACTAGTATATTAACATAAGTTTGTTTGTCATAATGTTTATCTATACTAACGAAGAACGAGGAGAGGTTTGTTTATTTATTTGATTTGAATATGCTCTGAAAATACTGGACCGAAATTGAAAAAATCTTTCACCGTTACAATCCCACACTATCCCTGATGAACATAGGCTATATATTTTTCAACACACCTATTAGAAAAGGGACTCTTATTGAACGATGATTAGAATCAGAATGCAGCGTATTTCGAACGCGTGCTTTTTACTTTTCATTCCCGCACGAGTGCAAAAATGAGACAGATTTTTCAAACATTCACCTTTTTGATAGTTTTGTTAGTTTTATAGTCAATACATTGGAATAAATAAATTTGGTACCATGCCAATGGAATCATATACAGGACATAGCTTTAGGCGAACGTCAGCCTCATTATTGGCTGATTCAGGAGCTGATTTGCTTACATTATAGCGCCATGGTGGGTGGCGCTTTAATCTATATACAAAATAAAGCCAACATAAGCGCGTTAGTGCTTTAAAAAGTAATACTATAAAAATTACAAGGGTTGCGATGTCAATACGAAAGTTTAAGTATTTCTAAATAATGTTTCTTCCGGTTGGATGGTGCTGTCAAGGCTGTCCAATAGATGTCGCTCCGTCCCCGTAAGACGGTTAAAGTCAGAAAGTTAAAATTCGAAGCTCGGACCCGAACCTCGGTGACCTAGTTGGTCAATGGGGTCTAACACGGAGAGTCAGAAGACGTGGGTTCGAATCCCGTTCGAGGTTGTGAATTTTTCTCTCTATATATTTCAATATTGGTTACTTTTTATTCGTATGCCCAGTGTTTATTATTGACTGTCTCTTCCAGTATTAAAAATGTGCTGCACGTGTTCCCTAAAACAGTTTGTAACCGTGTTTGCAGAAAGATTTTATTTTATTTTAAATTATTTTGTCCTAAGACTTGTTGAATGTTTTTTATACGATTTATAAAGCACTTGCTTAGCGTGGCCAAACATTACAAGAGCTTAAAATCAGAGGTTAAAATCATATAGAGTGTTCAAATTCGATGCTCGGACGAATCGCCTCGGTGGCCTAGTGGTCATGGCGTCTGACACGGATTGTCGGAAGAAGCAGGTTCGAATCCTCTCCAAAGATGTGAAATTTTATCTCTAAAATTGTAATACCTTTTAAATGTTTTTGTGAATACTTATAAGGTGAAATTAAATTAAATTGAACCTGTCCTGCATCTGTCTTTATTGATTATATTTGTTTGTATTTTTAAATGTGTACTTTATGGCTGTGAGACTGGAGGTAGACTGGTATTGTTTCTATGTAACCTGTTCACCTACAAGGCTTTGTCTGAAAATCTGCGTCAGATGTCACAGATCACAGACATCTGACATAGGTATGTGCTGAGGTAGGGCCTGTTTGACATATTGTTGTTACTGCTGCTTTATTACTGTTTTTAACCTGTGTGTCAAATAAATATTTTTTCCTTCTTTTCTTACTTTCTTTCTTTCTTACTGATGGAACGAAATGGTGTAACCACGGACAATAGACGGTTTTGTTAAATGTTTTACTCACTTTTTTTCATTGATAGTTATGAAAAATTTACTTATTTGACAAATATTCTAGGAAACAAAAACCCGGTCACAGTCTCACACCTGGTTTGCACCAAAAAACTTTATAATAAAAAATAAAATATAAAGAGATAATTAATCTCACAACTTGTTTTGTTGAGGTTTGCCTTTCCACTGCAGAAAACTGAACCTAGAGGATTTGTGTCGTTTCTGAATCTCGCGACATGTTTAGATCATCATACATTGAAATAAAACAGTGTTTACAACATGTTTCCATGTGAATGTTTAAGCAGTGCTCACGGTCAGATGCTGATGAAGATAATAAAATGCAAACGCCAGCTAGAAAAAGAATAACGTAGTTTAAATCAAATTAACCTCGGCCACCCGTCGCGTATTGATTTTGTATTCTAGCTCGGTTATTTATTTGTGTGACCGGCGGAACTGCGGTTTGTATATCCCGTGTCAGTTGATTAATTCTGCTGCCAGAATTTGTATTGAACGTATGTATTATGTTACTTTATTGTGCAATGCCAGTGAAGCTTGGACTTGCTTACAAAATTACCTACTTATTTGAGCTAAGAGTGGTGTCATCGGTACATCGGAACAATAAACAAATTTAATACTTTACGTACAAGCTTAATATAAGATCGATATGAACATTTCATAGAATCGTGCGATTTCGCTTCATAGGTACTTAAACCTTCATAGATATCTACCTGTATATATCTAAACGCGTTCATTACACAAACAAAATGTAGGTAGGTACGTTCCCGCCGATGTTTTCTCTCTGCGCTTCGATATGGGGTTCTTTATTAAGGGCGTCATATAAGTTATAAGAGCTTGGCAAAGCCCTTGGCACGGTAATATTATCTATTAAGCGGTACGAGCATAGATTGTCGATAGGATAAAACTATCGAAATTTATCAGTAAAAGGTTGCCCGCGATATATCTATCGCAACTTGATCCAAAGTAGAGACAAGTAAGGTAGCTGATTAAAGCCAGTTTATCGACTCTACAAGTTTATCGTGATTCATGCTCGCAGCGCAGTATTGTAATGTAACTCGTCCCTGTCATCCCTGTCCTTGAATTAATTACCTACAGCGCGAGGTACGTAAACACGCGTAGGGCTGCCCGCTTACAGTATTTTAATTTCATCTACCGACTTGAATTTCTTTCTAGTTTTGTGATTGTAAATATTATATGTATTACATATATAAAAAAATAATGTAGTACTTAGTAGTACTGTTATCTATTCCGTGATGTAGCGGTGTGTCGAGTCGTGCGTTCAGTCGCACTGTAGTTCTTAGCCGTGGAGCGGCGAATATGGGCTAATAATAATAAAAAATATATGCCATTTTATTCTTTTACTATTATGACCAGTTATCGATTCCAAATCACGGTGTTCAATATTTTTCACGTGAACACGTGAATTTTCTGGGACTACTTTGGATACCGACCTTAACTGGAAACTGCACATAGTTAATAGTTATGTGTATGTATATTATAACGCTTGCGCAAAACTACGAGCAGAGAACTACATTAATGGCATACCTACCATGGATACGTCGGCTCACTCCTAAGGTATGGACTCATCGTATGGGGACGAAGTACTGGTTTTTTACGACCATTTATCGCCAAAAATGTTTCCGTGCTACTTGGGATTTAAAACCTCTTATTCGTGATTTAAAAATACTACCACTACCGTGTCAATATATAAATGATATGTCGTGCTTTGTTAAGCAACATAACTATATGTATTCGAAAGCGAGTGACGTTTTCCCACGAAATACCTACTAGGAACAGAGACCGAATAGTAAATAATTATTCTTGCATAACTGCTCGTTCCCAAAAATTTTGTTTTCAATTTCATCAAAAATATACAATAAATTACCTTATCAAAATATCACAAATAGATTCATATATCTTCGTGTTCTTTTAATCTTGTCAGTGTAGTTAATGTCGTTGTGCGAGTTGTTTACTATAGCAATAAGTAGGTACCTATAGCATAAAATTTGCCATGTTTAAATTTCATATTCAAGGAGTAAAACGTATACCTATACCTAGGTAGTTAATCTCATATCCTACTAATAATATAAACGCGAAAGTTTGTGAGTATGGATGTATGGATGTGTGGAAGTGTGGATATTTGTTACTCTTTCACGATCAAACGGCGGGGGCTATTTTGATGAAATTTGGTATGGAGATAGATGAGGAGCTAGATTAACATATACCTACTTTTCATCATCGTTATCATCCTCCATCACCAAGCGAGTGAAAAAGCGTAATATGCTTGGACACAGCATAGACAAAATAATAAGATCTCCGTCTACATCAAGTCGTAATGATGACAGTTCTGTGAAAGTTTGTGACAGTTTCTGACAGCTTAGTCAAAAGCCAAGTCAATTAGACAGCTCGACACACTAAACGTGCTCGGCGACCATCAAGGGTGATGAAATATAACACAAATACAGTCAAGGTTGATGAAATGTAATGACAGTTTTTTCCATGGTGATTAATTTTATATTTGTATGTACGTAAGTCCTCTTATATATATATATATATATAATATCATTGACGTAAGTCTTGTATTTTATTATTAATCTTTACTGGTTGATATACTAATTATTTAAATTCATTCATTAATTACTATTATAGCAATTGCGGTTTGACATGTACATTTTATGACATTTGGGTATAAATGTAGATATGGCCTTGGAGAAGATAATAAACTATTCGAAATACTAATCCTGCGCAGACGTAGTCGCGGGCACCAACTAAGTAGTTACATACTCAGACAAAATAAAAAAAGTCTTTTTTATTTGGTCTGAGGTTACATATAACTCGATAGGTACCTATTTCTTCTATAACTGAGTCAAATCTGTACCTACCTACTTACCTAATTTTTTTTGAAAATTATATTTTTGTGTAGGTATTAGGTACTTTGTTATACTTAGATATTGTGGAGGCCAAAAATAATATATTCAATTTTGTCTGCATATTGTAAGTATGTCTGTCTGTCTGTCTGTTCTGTACGCGCATCACTCTGAAATTATGAGACATGTAAGTTAAAACTTTGGAGTAAGTACCTACCTAACTTATCTACGTAGGTAGGTAGGTACTTGGCGGATTTTAATGCAACTATTCATTAATTGAGCATTACCAATTGAGCCATTGGTAGGTATGACCAACTTTTTTGGTTTTTGTAAATTGCTAATAACAACTAGCTACTACAACTAACTACAACTTTATGCGGTTTTGAGCAATCTAGTTGAGCAGTGGGGAAGAAGTGAATCTTCTCTGTTCGGTAGTATTATATAAATAGTAATTCTAGAGACCTAGGCAAAACGAGAAAATAAATAAAGACACATGTATTTTTACGTAAGGTATTTTAAAGTAAAGTGTGCAATAAAATCCTGAAATTTATATGAAGAAAAATATTGTCTGCTTCGATTCACTCAAACTTGGTAAAACATATTAACGTGAATAATTAAATACATACATATTGCGATATACTTAGGTACGTAAGCCACGAATATTTTGTGAGGTACTATGTTGGTAAAGAACCCTCGAAGTGCGAGTTCGACTCGCACGCACTTGGCCGTTGTTTTTATTAATGACATTGACAGTGACAACTTTTTGTCTAAAGTCAAGCAGTAAGTCCAGTGCTGCCAGAGGGTCACTTAAGTTACTCTTTGTGTTACTTTTAGATGTTAATCATCAGATTGATAATGCATTTTTTCTCCTTTATAGTATACAGATAAATAGTATGCGCCCTATTTAAGCCTAAAAAGCTATGAAATTTAATTCTATCCAAAACTACTACTACTAATTCTGTGCTGAATGCTGATGCAAACTCAAAAATAAAATAGCCCATAAGTAATGTAACCTAAAAATCCTATGTCCTCTACATAAGTAGGTATTGTTTTCTTTTTTTAATTATGTTTAAATGTAATAAATTCGGAAATAACTAAAAAAATGCCCGGACTGTCAAATTGACGTCTGTGGAGTACTTTTGTGATAATTAAAAAAGGAAAACTAGTTATATCATAATAATAAAAAAGCTGCTAGATGTAGGAACACACTTAAAAAAGTGCCCAAAATTATTTTCTTATTATCTTGACTTGAGCCTGATGAAGCTTTGTTGAGTCTTTTTTGTATTCGATATGTTGGTTGGCGTAAAATTATAGGTTTTTATGTAATTTGTTGCGAATTTGGATTTCTTTGGTTACAACACATCCCCTGTAGTTAGCCAGGTGTGATTCTCCAAAGTAGATGCTTGGTTATTCCTGTTTTGGTTTTGGCAGTTCTTGGTATGGTGCTTACCAGTTGCACTTTATGGACCTTGGTTCTTTTGCGCAGTACCTTTGCGTAAGCCTGTCACCTCTTTCTTGCACTGAGGTGCAAGTTTGATGATTTTTATCGACTCCAAAGTCCAAAAGTCGACATTGCTGTAGATTTAGACTTTTTGACTAAAAACCCGCTGTATACAGGTGCAGACATAAGAAGTGTCAAGCTTTCAACGTAACCCTTTATGTATCATTATCTTCTATTTTGTCACTGACTGTATCCCATTTTTAAGCTTGGTTGCCTGAATTTTGTTTGACATCCTGTATTTTTTTTGTCCATTGCATGTTATACAACATAACCTACCAAACTCTAGCAAGTGAGCTTTTGTATTGATTGAGAGTTTTGAATATTCAATTTATTTGCTGAGGTTTGTATTTAATTTATTGATCACATTAGGACTATACAAAACGCAGATATAAAAACCAGTGTGTAATTCTAATAGATACTCGAAAAAGTATCTATCTATATTATTATTTAAATCTGAAATATAATTTAAATGCTTCTAACAATCTCCCATCTCATATAATATGTGGACAACGTAGTTAGCTATTCATTAACTCATTTGTATAAGTTATTTAATGTTTTAAAGTCTAAAATTTAGACTAAGCGAACTGCTGTTTGTTATCCAGAATAAAATAAAATCTCTAGACCAACCGTGTGACCAAGCATACGTAGTATCCTATTATTTTTGTGAACCAACTACTAAATTCTTGGAAGAATTCATGTTCAATAAATTGTGACGAAATGTCGAAGGTTGGCATCCCCATTTAAAACTAAAAAGCAAACAAGCATAGAAACAAGTAAAAGTTACAACATATTTATAGCTATACATAAGTTACAGTTGCGTTCGTACACTTACAGATATGATACAGTATTTATAAGGTATTTTAGTTTTATTTTTCATGACAATACCGGCTGTTGTGTTGAGATAGCAAGTTCTTACTGCGAACTTCGGTGACCATTCGGCTAGGCGGCGCGAGTCGAGTGAGACTTGTGACGTCAGCGCATGCCCAGCCGGCCGCGCGTCATTATATTTTCAAATTGGGAGGGAATAGCTTCATAACTTCGTCACTTGTAAAGATTATGGAAAAAGAAACACTAGGAATTATTGCAGTTAATATATTAAATTTACTCGTATATTGCCCAATACAATTAATCATTTGTAGATTTACCCTTTGTAGTGTTACTGAACATCATTTTACATACCTATAAATATAATAAAATAATAAATTACTACAGTTACATACTTTTTAAACCGTAAAGGAAGGTCTATATTTATTTTGGAAATTAATTACCTACTTTTCTAGATAAATGTAACATTTTGGGTAGTCTTGTGTTACTTTCAACGATTGTGCCCTGGCAGCACTGCTAGTTTGTCAAAAATGCTATGGCGGGGGTCAGCTGGTCGTTGTTCGAATCGATGGCCGACGAAACAAAATTTTATTTGTGTGTCCTAAATAATGTTTATTTATAATAAACACGCAATAATTATGCCAGTACATCTTTCATGGTAACACAAAGTTAACGGGACTCGAGCAGCAATGTTCAACGTAAACAAACTTTGTCTGTTTTCATGTCTCTGTGTTGTTGTTATTATCGTGCTGTATTTCCAGGCAGAAATCGTACGACTAGAGGACAGTTATCGAAAGCTAGGTATGTTACTTCCTCCTTTTATCACTGAGTTACCAAAAACATCATAATACATTCAATATATAACTAATTATTTTGTTATAAATACCTTCTAAATGTGGAACGACAAATTCGGCAACAAATCATTATATCTTGAGCACTTTATATGTGCCCAACCTAGCATTAGGTACAGCTCACCTCACTTCCAATTTTTCATTCCAGAGTACAGAGTAGCCCAGTCTCATACAGAATCTAGGCAATTTTTTCCGAAGTCAGTGGAAAAAAATGACGATGATACTGTTATTATATATAACAGAGTTCCCAAGACGGGCTCCACGAGTTTCGTCGGCGTAGCGTACGACTTGTGCAAGAAGAATAACTTCAAAGTGCTACATATCAATATCACAGCGAATAGACATATCATGTCGCTCAATAATCAATATAAGTTTGCTCAGAATGTGACTAAATGGAATGATGTT
Organism: Selenia dentaria; assembly: GCA_917880725.1. Classification (NCBI taxonomy): domain Eukaryota; kingdom Metazoa; phylum Arthropoda; class Insecta; order Lepidoptera; family Geometridae; genus Selenia; species Selenia dentaria. The sequence continues at coordinate 4,533,420 of OU862882.1, read as the reverse complement.
AAACCGGCCCTTTATCATGGGCATATGGCATTTTTAAACTTTGAAAGGTAAGATTTCACTTATTCAGGAATTCAATTATTTTATATATGTTTGTTCATTTACATTATATTCAAAAGGCTTGTAAATATTACTGCTAACATGCAAAACCTACCATATAAAATAATTTATACAAACTAATTGGTATATTTATGATCTGATATTTGTGAGATTCACTTCTGATTATATCTAACTGCCAGAATAAATACATACAATTAAGAAGATTATAGTTATAGAGAAGGTACATATGTACATTTTTCTTTACTTACCATATAAATCTTTGTCAAACTTATGTATCCCTCTTGAAGACGGGCAGAAATACCTTTATAGACAAAAGAACCACAAATCCAGAGTCATGGGATTATACCAAAGTTAGGCCATCAAATTAGATGGAAAAACAATGTTATATTCTTCGAATCTTTAAATATTTGGCATGCTGTCCAGGCATTTTATTTGCAATACTTCCAACCAAACAGGCGATGGTGCACATGTTTTCTATGATACTTATTAATGTCTCAGTAAGTTTGTCAATTATTTTATCCTGATAACTCTGAGAAAAAGGTTAACTCCTATACACCACGCCAAACTTAGCCTGCGTAGTAGATTATACCCAATCCTCTAATTGTGATTATATTGCTCTTCATTATACCAATTATTAATAGGCAGTGATGTATTAATTTATTCAATCAACATTATCCAACTTTATTATTACGTTAGTTTTTATAACAAAACTTTATTATTCTAGTTAAATATTATTTTGTTTTTTATTATTGATGAAAATGAAAAATATATTAAATTCAATACATATCAGATAATTAACATTTCGATTAATTTTCGCCACGCTCAATAATAATAAATTCATTAATATAATTCATCTCGCATAGTACATGGAGCAAATGACCCTGCAACACTAGCAGGGTTTCCTCGCTAAATTGCTATAGCTAGTCTTAACACCAGATCGACCCGGAACGGGAGTCAAGGCCTCTAGCCCTCAATTGGCAAATTCATTAATTGTTTTTTTTTCATTACAGATTGGGAACAAATTCGAAACCTTTATTTATAAATCTCATAAGGAAACCCTTAGACAGGCTAGTTTCCTATTATTATTTCCTCCGTAATGGAGATAACTTCAGACCACATCTAGTGAGGAAAAAACATGGTGATAAAATGGTAATTATGTTTATAAATACTTTGCATAAACCTCTTCATATATAACTATTGTGGGTGTTTACAACAATAACATTCTGTGAATCGGAACACCAAATATTAAGGCCATAACAGGTAATATATGCTATGACCTACATCCATCGAGAAGTGTAGGTATATATTGAATAACACTTTGAAACTTATACCTTTATCATAAGGTTTAATCTTGTATAATTTAAGCGAAGCTAATGATGCCTCATGAAGTCATTAGGCAGTAAAACATGTGCACAAATAACATGTCTTATTTTATCTTGCCTGGATATTTTGTATGAGACACTTTTTGCCGCCATTATTTGCCTGCATCATCATCATAACATTGGTGGGTAACATCTTAAGTTATGTTATATATGTATATGGAAAGTTGGCTACCCTTTCCGCACTAATAAGTTATGTGAATGTGCATGGTCCATGGGACTTGTTCACATTACTTGCATGCATGCTTGTAGTGTAGTGCTTGTAAGGTAATGTGATAATCAAATGCATGAATGAAATCAGTTTGATAAATATTTTAATTTAAAATGGACATGAGCATAATTTATAATTATTAATATATTTATTCTGTGATATTTTACTGCCCAAACATTCATAGAACATCACACCTTGCAACAATATTGTAATTTTTTTCAATATAGTTGCAAAGATTATATATTTTAAATATCATATATATATATATATATATATTATGTTATAATATTTTATATTATATATATATATATATATATATATATATATATATATATATATATATATATATATATATGTATTATAAAATCCCTATAAAAACTTAATAGGCAGGCTATTTTGAATCTATGCTCTGTTGACCAAGAGTCACAGCCATTTGAGGCAGAACTGAATCAAAGCCACTTTTTACTTTAAAAATTAATCTTCATCGAAATTTGGTACACAGATTCTACGATTCCGTTGAATTTTTGGTGAGTGCCGTTTTTTTACTGAAAGGGAAATATTTCTTCTAAAATAGGTAAATATGGCTGTAGCACCATCTACCGGTTGATTTTGATAATATAAGAAGAAATTAAAAATATAAAATAAGGCAAACAGCATTATCCGCTCGAAACAATAATAATTTTAGCATGGGATACAGAGTTTATAAACCATGCTAATATAAAAAATATACATACATTTATATATAAAAGTAAATAATTTGTACATTTTTAAAGAGTGTTTTCATTTATATTGCAGACATTTGACGATTGCGTTGAGAAGAAACAACCAGATTGTAATCCAGAGAACATGTGGCTACAAGTACCTTTCTTTTGCGGTCATGCTGCAGAGTGTTGGTTAGTAACATCTTATTTAGAGTATAACCTTTTAATATAGAAGGTATTAATTCTGCCAACCCCATTTTACCATTGAACTAGCAGACTTATTATCTAACATCACTGTTAGTGGCCGTTACATGGTAAATGTTTCAAATACTTTATGCACAATCTGTTTTTCTACTGCCATCGGGCGTATTATCAAAAAGTGGAAATCTGTGCTCGAGTCTATGTTTCCTGAGAGGTACAGTTAGGAAGTCTTCAATGCAAGTTTTTTTTAATGCATTGGTTGGCAAACGAGCAAGTAGCTCACATGATGGTAAGTGATATAGTCGCCCATGTACATTCCCAAACCAGAGGTCTAGAGGATGCGTTGCCGCCCTTTGAGGAAGGAAGAGATAGAAGTGGTGAGGGTGGAGAGGGAGGGGAAGGAGGGGGGGGGGAACGGGGGAGGGAGGGAATCGGGCCTCCGGAACCTCCTACAAACCGACGAAACGCAATAGCAAGCTATGTTACTTCACGTCGGTGTTATGTGGGAGTGTGGTACTTCTCCGGTCGTGCCGGCCCATTCGGCTGTGGGGTTACAGCGTGGCACTACCACCAAATAAAGATTTTGAATAGAATAGAGTTTGCATAACTACCTTCTAGGCATGTGTCATCATCGACCGTATCGACACTATTTTCGTCAGGTGTTAGTATAATTCCACTTGCTACAGCGCCCTTCACACCCTACCACAGTAATGCTTGCGCACGTTTGCTTCGCGTCACGAAGTATCTGGAACTACGGTGGTACCGACCAAGATGACCTCTTGCTCGTGAGACTTACCATCTTTTTTTAAAATTAGAAATACGTGATTACTCACGTAATATTTATCGGATAGATCCGACTATAGTTTCACATCACGGGCGCTACGAGCAGCCGGCCTTAGTGCTAAGCGAGACGTCATCGACGCGGGCGTCCCGAACACTCCTTGAAAAATACCACCGATTGTGGTCGAGACTATAGTCGGACCTATCCGATTAATATTACGTGTGTATTTGAGTAATCCCGTATTTCTAATTAAAAATGAGTGAAAACAACGTTAGTATTTATAACAAAACTTACCATCTTGAGTCGGTTTTCACGCCTATTACGATTCACGTCCCGGCGGCGCCGGCGGCGTGGTTGGTTCCGTCACTGCGAAATCACACTAATATTATTTAGGCGAAAGTTTGTTTTTGTGTTTGTATGTTTGTTACCTCTTCACGTTCGAACGGCTATACCAATATTGACGAAATTTGGTATGGAGATAGATGAGGCGCTGGCGTATGATACGACTGCTTATAGCAGATATCTGCTGATAGCTGCGCCCCACGGTTTCACCCGCGTGGTGATGCATGATGATGATGAAAAAGTAGGCGTCCTATATGTTATTCCATTCATCAGTTTTTGCGTGAAAGAGTAACAAGCATCCATACATCTATACGTACAAACTTTCGCGTTTATAATATAAGTAGGATTAGCTATATATGGCGACTAGTGATTCTAAGGGTATATCTTATTTTGCTTCAGGGTGCCAGGCAACCCGTGGGCGCTCCAGCAAGCCAAACACAATCTAGTCAACCACTATTTAGTAGTGGGAGTAACGGAGGAAATGCTAGACTTCATCACAATCCTGGAGGCTACCCTACCTCGCTTCTTCAAAGGAGCCACGGAGTATTACTTAAACAGCAACAAATCTCACTTACGACAAACCAGCTCGAAGATAGAACCCAGTTTGTCAACCATAGAGAAAATACAAGAATCATCCATATGGAAGATGGAAAATGAACTGTACCAGTTCGCATTAAACCATTTCAAGTTCGTCAAAAGAAAACTCCTAGTGAAAGAAGCAGACAACGTGGCACAGATATATTTCTATGAAAAGATTCGGCCTAAATGAATATTGAGGGTAGTTAGAGAAATATTGGATCTTATACGTAAGTAGCAAATTATCATTCCATGGTTATTAATTTATTGGAAAGACAAGTTCTGTTTAGATAGTAATACTTGAATTAGGGAGTTGTTGTGTCCAGTTTCTTAATTTTAGTTTTTTTTTGTATATCTACACACACCACACGTCATGGCCAGCTCAGTTATAATTCGTAATCTATTATTTTTTTTAATCATTCAATTAAATATTGCAGTCTATTGCACAAAAAGGTACGTATAGGTATAATTATGTTCTCAAATTGACATTAAGGTATGGTGTCTGACGTTAGAGCTCAAAAGAGTGAAGTCACCAACGTGTGACGTGTGTAAAGTGTGACGTGTGACGGATCGGTGACGTTATTTAATAGCTGACCATTTACGTCTGACATTCTCTGCTTTCTGATTGAAGTCAAAATTCATTTTGGCGCTGAGATTGTCATTCCAAACAACGAAAGCGCGACAACGTAGACCCATGACGTCATGGATTACGTCACCAAGGGCTATTTTGCGATTTCAACGACTACGCTACGAACTGAAATCACCGTAGGCAGCGCTGTCAATAATGACAGATTCGTTGATGTGTGCGTCTGTTTACTCTTCTTCGTTCTTCTTCATATTGTCGCGTTTTAACATTTGTAAGTAACGTATCACTGCACTGTCAGCCGTGAGCTACGTGAGCGGATTTCACCCCTCAACCGAATTCCGAATTGCTGTCAAAAATGCGATATTGAATTGGAATGAAGAACAGTGATAATATCACCAAAATCTGTTTTGACTTCAATCAGAAAACAGGGAATGTGAACTGATCTTAATTCAAAAGATGATCAGACTATGTGAAACTGGTTGTAAAGTAATTACGGAATATTTAAATTAGACTGTTGTTACACTTGTATGTAGATAATTATGAATTCTCTAGGCCTCAAATACTTAGTTTAAATTTTATATATTATTATTATACTAACACCATTACTGTTTTTATAAATTAGTGCTCATTATAGACGAAATTATTAGAAAAGACATTGTTTTAGAATTAACATCTCATACACTAACTCTATTGTATTGAAATGTTTGTGAGTTTTGAAATATTAATTAACTGGCACAGCATATCAGATGCTAATCTTCACTGTCCGCCCATGCGCAGACGCCGGCGCGAAAGAGAAAATGAGCATTATGATTAGCTCGAAACCCGGGTCTACGTAATCGATCTCTAACGCGAGTGTTTTGTCGGTTAATTAATACTTTAACCAGTCTATTGTATAGGATAATATAATGCATTTGTTTATTTTTACTTCGTTTTAGAAAAAATACTCGTTAAAAGTTTATAGATGAAAGCGTCAAGTCGCTACGTTGACGTTACGTCTGACGTAACCAAACTGGGAACATCTCCAAATTTCCGGGCAACGAAATTAACGTCGACCGCGGTATTCATAAAAGTAGTTAACTTATAAAAGTGACCACGAGTTACACGAGCCGCGATGAGGACCACAATGCGGGTGCGGTTATCCGATTATCAAAGGTTAAGAAGTTATATCGTGGTAGAGGATATATGTTTTAACGTAACAAAGCCAGAACTATAGCTTCACGGAGGTGGTGTATCTGACACGATGATCTAAAATTGTGTGAAGGTCCAGCACATTGCCCCGGCGGTTAGAGAAAATCGATCTATTTGACCAATCAAATTTTATCGACCAATCAGATTTGAACTTTGAATCCAGCTATTTCTTATAGTGGGCCTTTTGGAGAACCACAAAGTTTGCAAATCAAAAAGGTTTAAATCAAAACAGTTTCAATATCCGTGTATTCTTCTTTTCTTCATATAATTTAATTTATACTCTGCTTGACGTTTTTCTGCGAGAGCCAAAGTGATGTTAGTGTACGCTTTACAAAAGAAATTGAGCCGTATAAAAAACAGAAAAATTCGTTTTTAGGATTATAAAATCAATAATGGCCGATACTTTCTGAATTAGCGATAATTGTAATGAGACGTATCTGTGACGTGAGTGACGAAACTATGACGTGGGTGACGTAACTGTGACGTGATTGGTACGGTTTCTGACGTGTACGGGCATTTGATTTCACAATCGCCGAGTCTTATTACTAGTAAAGATATTCCGCCATTCCTCATTTTTAGCAAATTTCAGTTTTGAGTTTCATTGCTCGATCGCATGTTTGCGCAGAGTTGAGATTGTAACGCCTCATTACACTGAAACGTTGTCTAACGTCAGCCAGTTACTTTCACACGATTCAATTAAAAAGACATTTCTCGCATACATGTTGCAATGCGACCATTTCTCTTATTTAAGCCATTCTATATGTAGACGTCTGGTGGTCCGCTGCTGTGCGTCTGTGGAACCAGCTGCCATCGAAACTGATACGACTAAGGGACCTTTAAGAAAAGAGCATGCTCCCTTAAAGGCGGGCAAGGCATCATCGAGACCTCTGGCGTTGCGGATGACCGTAGGCGATGGTGATCACTGATCGCCAGGTTTGCCGCATGCTCGTCATTCCTCACTCTCATAAAAAAAGTGTGGTCGTCGTTCGATCGTACCAGAATACTTAACAATTTTTGTTTGTTGTTTGGATAAACACCCTTCATTCAGTTGAGTAAAAATAAAATAATCCAAAACTTCTTTACAAGTTTAGATTTTTTCCGCCTGTTCTATTTTCTGTCTGTCCATCTGCCCGTCTGTCTATCTTTTTGCCTGTCTATCTCTTCGGATTTCGTTCTACGGAGTGACCAAGGTGTAGCAGGTTAAAATATCTTTGTAGTGTGACGCCAGGCTGCATTAACAAATTTAAGCATTTTAGACAAGGTTTCTAAATGCTTCAATTATTAGTTTAGCGTAACTATCTCGTTTTCGCTAGATCTATTATTAAAATGTACACCTACATAACCATACCAGACATCAACTTCTGTCTAAATGTATGGCACTTTAATGAGACATCATCTAAAGGACCTAATATAGATTAATTCAAGCAGACACTTTTAAAATGCGTCTCATGTTATTCGATATTTAATTTACTTAATACTTTGTGATATTTTGAAGTCCACCCGGAGACTTATTGACTCATGGATAATTAAATGTACTTGTTATTATTTGCTCGTTTTTCGTAACTTATTAGTATATAATATATAAGCACATAAAATGCTAATATCTTTTCCTGTTTAATCTTTCCTTTAAGACATACCTAGTCTTATTCCCCATAGCAAAAAGATCAGCAATCTCATTGTCTAACAAAATGCATCTGCAATTATCTCATGTGAATTTCAAGTCGAGAAAATTTAAATTTGTCTTGAATTCTGGACGGATTTTGATAAAACTTCGTATATTTATTACATATACTTTATGGATCAACATTCAAATTATTTTTTTTCCTGAAAAGAAAAGTATTCCTGCGGTATAACTAGGATTTGGGAATTCCCGACTATTTCAAAGTCCCGGGACATGAGACAGCCTACAATCAAAGTCCCGGGAATTCCCGGGACTTCGAGACTTCAGAAAAAATAATTTTGGTTTTTTTAATAGGGGCAAGCGTTTATTGAAGAATTAGTAGTATTAAAGGCAGGCACGTAAAAGGGCATTTTTTTGTATATAACTCTTCATAACGTTAATTTCAGTCTTAATAATTGTTTTATTTATTTCTTTTAATCACGCACAGATTTTATTTTTAAACAGTTTACTTTTACGCAGTTAAATAAGTTAACACAACAAAACTAGTCAAAAAGCACACTAATTCTTAATGACAACTATCATCTAGTAATTGTAGTATCTAATCCCATACTTTTTGATCTAATCCCATCCAATCTCCATACTTTTTGAGATATAGGACGTAGACCCATGTCTACGTCCTATATCTCAAAAAGTATGGACATTAGAAAAAAAACTATAAACAAAAGTTGAAGAAAAAAATATCTTCATCAAGATAGCGCTTGAAACTCCACCTGGATCAGTCAGCATTTTGTCAGTGATTTTATAATCAGTAAGTGAACCTAAACCTTATAAAAAAAAGATTGAGGGAAAAAGCAGTGCGAGGTTGATCAAAACAACTGCTATTTTTACTGGCCTGGACAATCTTGTCTCGTCTCGAGTCTCGATCCGGGAGTCCCGAGACTCGAGACAGCGTAAATTATGAAAAGTCCCGGGACTTCGAGACACGAGACATCCCGGAACCCAAACCCTAGGTATAACTGTCTTAATTTTGAATTAAGTGGCTATCGAGGTATTTAATAAAAAAATGATTAATAATAAAAAAAAACAGTTTTTCTATGTGCATATTTTATAATACTTATAAGGATATGTTTAGATAAATATGATAGTCACAAATATTGATCCTTATTAATACAAATGTTTTTTGCGAACCATTTATTGTCCCATAAGACCGATTTACACATCAATAAGTACAGTAGCGAGTTAAGAAATCAGCCAGTTAAGTAGCAAGTAGTTAGTTGTAAGTAGCGTCCAAACGTAGGCGAGTAAGTAGTCATAAGTTACCGTTTCAAGAAAAAGACAAGTCGCGTCGGTTGTTTTGTTTACTACTTGTCTACAAATCTATGGACTGTACTAAACTCGCCCGTTACATGCCGGCCAGTTAAGTTGGCGGGGTGCGGGAGACGCGAGACGGGGCCTACTTCGCACTGGACTTGCCAAAAAATAGGATAGCGATCTATTCATCTCAACTTAATCAACAACTTACTACTTAACTCGCTTGAGTCGTTCAAACGATAATAACAACTCGCCGATGTCGCAAGTTAACTCGCTATTGTACTTATTGAAGTGTAAATCGCGCTTTATGTGATTTAGATAAGGGACAAATTAAACTTTTCCTGCCCACAGCGATCACAGTTGGGGTAAAGGGTAGCGGGCGGGGGAAATCATGCGTTTCACATTATGTACTTACATTACAAGACACAAACAGCGGACGAGCGAGTCCTTTCTATATTTCGATAGAAGAAACTTCTCGAAAACTGATTGATTTGCTTTGCATTAACTAAACTAGAAATGATAACATTAGACAACTAAATGATTCCGGTTATATCACCCGAGAATTCCGGGAAACTTGTATGCATAACATTCTTTAGTAGTTTTAAGTATTTATTGACGAATCGTCATACAAACTACGGTCTATTCTTTGTACTTTTTAACTAAGAAGGCGTTCGTACTTTAAAAACGTATAGTATATATATATTCTATATACATAAGAATCAGGTCAATATGTCAACTTGTTAATGTAGACTGGCCTAAAAATGTACATGTATGTCTAAAAATGTAATAGTATACCAATGTCAAATATTCAATTACTTATTTGACTATTTTGTGTTTATTTAGTTTGTGCGATAACCACTCGAGTCAACGTGTTGATGGCACAGCTCACAAAATATGATTTTCAGCGTTTGGTTTACGTCGTCAACCTTGACTGACGGATTGACTGATACGAAATTGATCATCTGATCGTCGCTTTAAATCATCCTGAGTAATTACTCGTTAATTTATTTGTAGATAAGTCGTAGGTAAATAAAAGTTAATTTATACTTATTTAAACGTAGACTCATATGAATTTGTATATATATACTCAAGCATTAGTTACAATTTATTTTCCTAGTTAATTGTATATAAGAAGCATTTAATAGTTATATAAGAAAATGTTCTTCCATTTAATTAAGTTATCGAATATTTGTATATCTGTAAAATATATTGTAAATGATGATTTAAATGTCATTGGACCATTTGGGACTAACTGTTTTGTCTTGTTACTCATATTTTTAAGTCGCGCAAAATATCTTGATCGGGCTGAAGTGAGCTTATTAATTACGTATTATTTTATCATTGACCGAATTGTAGAAGAATAAAGAAACAAAGCAATGATGCTGAAATAATTCTCGAATACTAAGGATTAAACGTGTTATTTGCGTTTTCCTTGTGTAAATTGATTTAACTTAGCTGTACAGAAATAAAATTCTGCTGTTGACGTACATTTCTCATAGGAATAAAAAGTTGTTAGTGAGTGTTATAGTTATATAAATGCCGAAGATGTCACATCTTGCTAATCGGTCTAACCACGAGTTTGTTTACTTTTTTTGACGCAAAGTAATCTTTTATGGATACCACCGGCTCCGGGTGGTAGTAGTCTCTGCCAGAAGGGCATACTCACCAAACCTCTGCGGTGTTCCGTCACTGCTACTTTTGGCGGTATCGCGGGAAAGCTTTCGCACACGGCCGCGAATCCGCCGCGTCTGTCCGTTGCCGGACCCTTCTCTCTTGCAGCACGCCAGAACACTTGGCTTGCCGCAACCGCCTCAGGGGACCAAACCTGCAAATGGACGTCAGACTCCCCTGAGTCTGGGCGCCCTAAGTCCCGCTACGATGGGTCAGGTGAGTAGCCCCACCGCCTGCTACTTTGGCCGCAGAGGACAGCGGCGCCTCGTAATACCGATAGTCCTCTTCCCCTGCGACCCCACCGCATCCGCCATCTAACGGTGGCGGCCCCGTCAAGGCCGCGGAAGGCAGGGAGAGCGGCTCACCGTAATACCGGCACTCCACTCCCGCCGCGGCCCCTAACTCTCAGCCGCGATGCCGCCCATACGACACCGCTACCTACAGTGACCGCTCCCATGTGGACTTGGACGGCAAAGCCCATAGGAGCGGTCCCACCTCGGGCCCGCCAACTATCGGCTATCACTGGCAGGTCCATTGGTTCCTCTTAGCTTCACCGTGGTGACCCAAGCCACGGCTACTGAGCTCACCCGCCACGGCAAGGCGGAAACCCCCTTGATCGTGTTTGTTTACTACTTGATGTTAGCTCAACTCAATCGAATCCTTTTCAGCGCGGGGCGATAACATAGAACGCGTAGATCAAGACACTAAATATTTAAATATTTATATCAACATATTTATGAGTAATACGTTGTTTAAAATGTTTACGGAGTAAAGCTGATATAATAATAAAATACAACGCTCGTCATCGATTAAAAATAACGAAGTAAAGATGCGTTTACATGGTAGCGAACTGTAAATTTTTGATAGTCGATTGTACGCGTAAAATAATTTTTAAATTATATGTGTTATGTGTGAAAGAGCGATCGTCAACTCGGTGCTCTTTAGTTTCCAATTTTCGTCTTTATAATTGTGACTGCATCTTTCTCGGATTGGTGTTAAACTGATTGACTAAAACTATTCAATATCTCAATCTAGTTAAAAGTGACATTGTATTAGGGTAATTATCGATGGCATAGCAAAGCGCAAAATAAATCTACGCTTCGCTATAGAAAACCTCAGAAACAAAATTATTACGAAAACCAAATATTGTTAAAAATATTTTAATTTTTTGGATAGTTTTTGCGCGCCATGTAAGCGCATTTCTCATCATCATCAACGCCAATGGGCGTCAAATGGCAGTCATCTATATTTTTCACTCATACAAATGTGTAAAAGAAAGGACACTATAGAAGCATTTCAAATTAACCTGTAACAAAATAAGCCTGATTTATGTTTTGAAAAGCTACCCGAAATCCATTATCTCATCGAATTTACTTAAATATTATACCTATATACTTAAATATAAGTTAATTTTATCGGCATTGGTCTTAATAGTGATGTAACATCTCTGTAGAATAACCGTCTATTTAGAAACTAAACTCACATGTAGTTATTTTTTATTTGGAGTTTAACATTCTAAATCTAAGTTACTTAAACTGACATCTGTGTACAAAGTCGTACTTAAATCGTTTAAAAATCATACAATTTTAAACTTTTACCTAATCACAAGGCAGTGTGATTAGGTAACTCGAATTTTAATAAGAAAAATTGTGATCGTTTAGAGAATCTATTTGTATGTGTTTTTTATTTTATTATTTTCATATTGTTCAGAATCTCTGCACTCACTAGTTTATCGTGCAAATAATGTTTTAAATAAAATGAAATTTAAATATTGGTATGTTTTTAATTTGTACCTTTCAGAAAATACTAGCTGCGCCTCGCGGTTTCACCAACGTGGTGATGGATGATGATGATTAAAGTACCTTATGCCCATCCCCGGTGAACAACGATCTTACAAGATCGCTATTTAAAGACATAAACATTCTAACTGTTGTCTCTCAGTTTATCTATGAAAATCTAATGTATGTAAAGAAAAACATTTGCAGTTTTGATAAAAGGAGTGATGCTCATTCCATCAACACGCGAAATAAGCACAAGCTATCCGTACATGTAACGCGTCTCCACAGAATAAGTCATTCTTTTATGGGACAAGACAATGTATACGATTCTATAATAAAGTTCCCAATGTTATCCGAGATTTGCCTATTAATAAGTTTAAAATTACTATTAAAACTAAACTCTGTCAAAAAGGTTATTACAAAATTTCGGATTACTTGGAGGATAAAACAGCTTGGGACTGATCACTCCAGGATCTATCTACTCGTGTACTAAGATGTCAAAGTGTAGCGTGTCTTGCCCTACTGATACCATTATTATGTTCTCTTTTGTAAGGCAACACACTGGAGCTAATATTTGTAGTACCTAAGTAAAAACATTGTAAAAACATCTATATAAAAAGAATGGCCCCGAGTTTCTTGCCGCTTCTTCTCGGTAGGCTCTATATATTATGGAACGCGGCGGTAGTCTTTAAAGTACATTATAATGAAAAATTGACATTCATAAGTGCGTCTTTGATGCCTAAATTGAATAAATGATTTTGACTTTGACTTTATTAGATTTAAAGAGCTATTCTCCTCGCAAAACTTTATTACGATCTGTTTAGCCGTTTAGTCGTGAAAAGGTAACAGACAAACAAACAAACATTGGTCTCGCTAAGCAGGAGTTAGTGATTTAATCCTTCCTATACCGTGATAATTAAAACAAAAGATTTATGAATGGACTGACGTGTATTTACGTCTCTGGGATGCAAAGTATCATAGTATCATATTAAAAAATATGAAAGGTTACGACATCAATACGCAAGCTACAGCTAAGTATTTGTAACTCTTGTAACTTTATTTTGTGAAGCTATTCAATAGATATTGTTCCCTCCCAATACGACGGTTAAGGCGCGGTCGTACCCTGATAATAGTAAAAAGCAGAATCTTTAAACATCGAGTGTAACGAAACAGTTCGATAATAATCTTTGAAAAAAAAACTTAGGTTAGAAAAGGAACAGGCAAAGAGTAATAACCGAACAGAATTTATAAATATTACTCGCTCTCTGCAGAAAAAAATCCTAAATAGGTGCATAAAAATAAACTTTCACGTCCAAACTCGCAGAATTTTCGCAGCGATAACACTATATTATTTTTTAGGTAATACATAGCCAACATATAGTACTAAAGTAGTAACCAGCAGTTTTTTCAATTGTGTTAGTATATATCGAAAGATACAAAGAAAACGTACAAAATTAACGCATTTTCGCATTACATCGTCCAATATAACAAGCGATTTTCAACCTTACGTAAAGCATCGTAAATTATTTTAAAGTTGGGGTTGGACCGCGTCTTAAAATCATTATAGAGTTTTTGAAATTTTACATAGAAAAATACACATCCTCTGACGGGTTTTCGAGCCCGCGTCTTCTGACAATACGTGTCAGACGCCATGACCGTAGCCCACCGAGGCACGCCGTCCGAGTATCGAATTTCAACTCTCTATTTAAATTTAACGGGAGCGACATCTATTGAACAACTTGACAGCACTATCCAACCGTAAGAAGAGTTTTTTCAAATACTTCACTTTCGTACTGATGTCGCAACCCTTTAGAATATTTTCTACCGACTTCCAAAAAAAGAGGAGGTACTCAATTCGACTGTATTTTTTTTATCTTTGTTACCTCATAACTTTCGACTGGGTGAACCGAATCTCAAAATTCTTTTTTTGTTTACGGTGTAACGGGAAAGCTGGTGCTTCCCGTGTGGCACCATTTACATTTCATCATATTCGGTCCTGTAGTTTTTGAGTTACACTCCAATAACTGAATAGAATGGAAGTCGGTATTAAATTTTTCAAATTGTACTTGTCTATAATATTATTTTTAAAGCACTGACGCCTGCTTAGCGAGACCAAACTGCAGTCTTAGAGAGATAAGGCCTAGTGGTCAAAACGTCTGACACATATTGTTGGAAGACGCGGGTTCAAGGACCGAGGATGTGTAATTAAAATTTCTAAAATTACAAACTTTGGTATAGCTAGCATGCTTAGCTATACCAAACGTCGCTGTTTAGTTATATTTCCAATACTAAACTGCGAAACTAGGTACATCTTTTATGCCTTATTAACTAAGTATTTCCCAATAATTACCGCTACAAAAACGAGGACCTTGTGGCAGTACTTAGGTATGTAAGTACGAGTATATAGTCTGCTTTGGTCAGACGTGGGGAAGTACCACCTAGAGCCCGGTATCTACTGTAATTGTAGCTTACAAAAGTTCAAACAACTTTTGTAGAATCCTTTCGTAATCTATTCCTTAAATCGTCTTGAAAACTTTCACCATTTGTTCTAGTATAGGTACCTACTTCATAGCCAACTCATACATTGTAGGCACCTTCCATCAAAAATTAATAAGCAAACGTACTAATTACGTATTTACGAACATATGTCTCCAATTCCCCGAACGGAATACACAATAATTGGGCCGCACTTTCTTATGTGTCATTATACGTAATTCTTGGAAGTTTTCTGAACGTGACAATTATCGTTACCACTGGTCTTAATAAAATATACTCGTCCTCGGCCTGTCACGCTCATACCGTAGTTGAAAAATTATGATGACCCTAATCGTCGCATTTCTTATGGTGTGCAAACACCCTCATCCGTCGCGACTCACGATGTTCTGCAAGCCTGCATTCGCCGGTGCGGCCATGCGATCGTGCTTTCATTCAAGGACTACCGTAAATTATTCAATTGATCGTCTATCTCGCTCGTACCATCACTCACGCTTTGTACGGAGTGAGTCGGACAGTGTTCAGTCAGTGGTCGCCATCGAAGCCCCCGTGAAGAGGTGTTGCTTCCAGTCCAACTTCCAATGGCCTCAGTCGCGCGCTGGGACTGATGAGAAGCGGCTGGCCCGCAATGCCAGTGAGATTCAAACCACTTGCAGAGATGCTATCACGAAGGCATAACTTTCGAATAACTGAAAACAGATCGTGCACTCGACAATTTTGAAAAATGTTTTAGCTGTTTTTGAATTTAACTGGTTTGTTCAGTGTGTGTTTGAGGTTCGTTTACGAAGGTCGCGTCCTTCAATCGATAAACTATTAATTGCCGGCGTGTGATTGCTCGTGGCCATCAGACAACGAAACTGAACGCGTGTTTTTGATGTATATTTTATTGTATATATGTGCCAATTGATGAAGTAGAATAATTTCGAATGTAAGAACTTCGTGCGGGTAGTTTGCTCGCTGCAAACACTGTTTCAAACTCCGTCTTCATGGAATATGGGCATCTGTTTGGACACAGGTAAGATATTTTTATCACAGTAGAAATGATTAAATGTAGGTACATTCTCGATCTTAATTAATCATCAATATAAGTGCGAAAGTATTTGCTCGAGTCCTAAGTCCTTCATATAGTCCCTACATGTGGCCCTTGCGGGCAGTACCATGCTGACCATGGTGTAGGTATCTTCTGCAAGTGTCCATATGAATGTGTACCAAAGCAGAGCCAGACATTTTGTCTCGAAGCTGTAGAGTGGTAACACTACTGTTAGGTTGTAGCTTGTAGCATCCTAAGCGGAGCAGCCTCTTCTCGTGGTGACAAGCGCTGCGCAGAGCTTTGAAACTTAATGGATACACACTGTTACTGGTATGGGCAAGCGAGAAGCTTTCTATCACGAGTGTGTGACTTTTATATTTGGTATGTGTAATAAAGACATGATTTATGATCTGGAATAACACAGTATATCGGCCATTTAACTGCCCCACGTTGGGCGCCAAAAAATGTACAAGCTATATAGAGATTCTCGTAATTAAATAATCGTCTGATCTAATTTTGATAATCTTTCATAATATGATGCAGTTTGATGAAACGTTCTTGTTTAACGAAATGCCACTACAAATAATCGTCTATATCTATAGCTATACATATAATAAACCTGTAACAAATGCCGTGTCTGTGTGTCTACGACGAAAACGGCTAGAAACGACGTGATTTAACTTTATAGCAAGCTATTGGGGTGATGCTTGTAGCTGCTTGATTATCTAAGAATCAAAAAGTGATTTCTATAGAACGTACGATAATAATTTTTATAAAAGTGATAAAGAAGCGGGCTAATCTTTCTCAAATTCTGCCGATATGCTTCGACTTATTGGGGATCCCAGTAATCTATCTAGCCACAGTTTTCCTTAAAACCGATAGATGGTTGTTACCAAGCAAGCAACCAAGCCGATCTCTCATATGGCCTGAAGCCAATATACAAGACCGATCAAAACAGGGCTGGGACCTGCCACCAATAAGCACAACATATGGTCCGACTTATATGGTTACAGTGCGGCTCTACCACCAGAAAACCTTTACATTACGTACTACACTTTATACGTAGAAACTTTTTGTTTAAATTGGTTACACTTCTTTAATTACTTAATTCTTTACTACCTGTGAAGGCTTGTTAATTGTTTTTCAACGCATGTTTAATGATACATACATATGGTAGCTGTCTCTAAACTAAATGAAACAAGTTCATTGCTGCATCAAACTCGAGGGAGACTCGCACAGTATTATACATGCATGTCTTTCTTAAACAAAGGCTGCCAATACACACTTGATTGTAGGTGATAATCAAGGATTTTAGTATAAACTACCTTACTCACCTGCGCGTCCAGCGTGGCCTACGGTATGACCTTAAGCTGTTAAAAGAGACAAAACCACATACATTATAGGAAACATCTAAGATTTACGATAATCATAGTACAATACAAGAAGAAAACAGCGTTTTATTAAGATACAAATGAATTCTATAAAAATGTGCGGAGATATGGGAAAATTATCATATATTTCATCAAGTGTCAAACCTGAGGGGATACAGATCTAGAAAAGAGATCACTTTTTAATACAGGCACGGCCACAAGCGTAAAACCATATTTATAACATTGTATTTTAAAAGAATCTGCAGATGACATATATATAAAGAATTCAAATCTTTTACCAACGTCAATATATATAACTAGCTATGGTACCGCGACTACGTCTGCGCAGGATTAGTATTTCTAGTACCTAGCTTATTATCTTCTCCAAGGCCATATCGATCTTTATACTAAAATGTCATAAAATATGTACATGGTTAAACGCAATTGCAAACTAATAGTATTATATAAGCAAATTTAAATACTTAGTAAATATATTAATCAGTAAATAAAATACAGGACTTACGTACATACAAATATAAAATTAATCACTGTCATTACATTTCATCACCCTTGGTATTTGTGTCACATTTCATCACCCTTGACGGTCGCCGAGCACGTCTAGTGTATCGAGCTGTCAAATTGACTTGGCTTTTAACTAACCTATCAGAAACTGACACAAATTTGACAGAACTGTCATCATTACGATCTTGACGTAGACGGAGATTTATTATTTTGTCTATGCTGTGCCTAAGAATATTACGCTTTTTCACCCGCGTGGTGATGGATGATGATGATGATGAAAAGTATCATATGTGTCAATCCCCATCCAAAAAAATTTCCCCGCCGTTTGAGCGTGAAAGAGTAACAAAGATCAACACATCCATACTCACAAACTTTCGCGTTTATAATATTAATAGGAAGTAGGATGTCAAAACTACGGCAAACCACTGATGCACATTACTTCCATGGAAGTAATGTGCATCAGTGGTTTGCCGTAAAAAAGTTTGTGAGTATGGATGTGTTGATCTTTGTTACTCTTTCACGCTCAAACGGCGGGGAAAATTTTTTGGATGGGGATTGACACATATGATACTTTTCATCATCATCCATCACCACGCGGGTGAAAAAGCGTAATATTCTTGGGCACAGCATAGACAAAACTTATCAACAGACTCTCAAAAACTCTAGTATTAATATAAAAAAGATCGCCCGGTCACGTTACTAGTATAGATTATGTTAGATGAATAAAATAATTAAAATATATTACTATAGGTAAATCGCACTGTGGCCATTTTCTTCTCTGAGATCTATTTTACCTTAAACTATATACAGTCAAACCTCGAAAACGGGGCGTTTCCGTCACTGATATCCACTTGAGTTTGCCCTGCTCTTAAGAAATCCCCTTATTAGTTTTGATCTGGAAGCTTCACCCTAACATGTTACTATGGCTACGTTCCGGGAAGCACCGTCAACGCTCACAACTGTCGCGCCCCGGTTTAGCGTTCCGGTTGGAATGAATGCTTGCAATGTTCAACCCAAGTGGAACAGTTACGCGGTTGCGAAAAGTGCGCCAGCTTTTATGTCAAAAATCGATAGAATCCTATACATTTGATGTTGACAGTGACAGCTCGCAAACGACCACGAAAACCCACCTACAATCTGCGAGCGTTGTGAGCGTTTTCGGTGACGTTATCGGTGACGTATCGAGCTCGCTCACGATGATCGCGGGTTTCTAATGGAATGGGTGTGCGAACGTCGCGAGTGATTTCGGCGCTTCCCGGAACGTAGTCTATGAAGTCAAACATCGACTCCTCTGGCTGACACCAGTTTACCACTATTGTACATCACTGAGATCTATAATAGCTCTACCATGAGTTGGCAGCATATATATGTCATCATTAGGTGCGTTCGGTTAGCTTATGAGAGCATTGGTGGCGTTTTCATTGATGTCTCTTTTGTTAAAGCGTTCGGAAAGCTCAAAAACGTTATTTTGGCCACTTTTGCCCATACCCTATTCGAACGCTCAACTGAGCATAAGACCTAAAATCGCATGATTATGCTGTCAAATACATAGCTGTCAATAGCGATCACAAGCAACCATGCTCCGGACGTGGGTTAAAAATTGCACTTTTTGGTGGCAAAAATTCCTCTTTTTAGCTCTCCGAACGCTGAACAAAAAGAGGCAAGAACGACATTTTCACCCACAGATTCCCAATTCGAACGCCCCTTGTGAGCGTTTTTAGCGTAATTTTCGCCAAAAACGATCAGAAGTGATCTATTCGAACGCACTATATAGTCGATACTAGGGGTACATTCCGGGAAGCGCCGTCAACGCTCAACTGCTCTCGCTGCTCTCGCCCCGGTTTGCCGTTCCCTTTGGTTGACAGTGACAGCTCGCAATGATCACGTAGCTTCACCCACGTATCATCACCGCGAGCGTTGTGGTCGCGTCGTGAGCGTTTTCGGTGACGTTATCGATGACGTAGCGAACGCCGCGAGTGATTTCGGCGCTTCCCGGAACGTAGCCTCGATCTCGTCTACCTATTAAGCTTTTGATTGGCGTGCGTACTCGCTGTCAATTTTAGTTGTACAATTGACCGCGAGATGCCATTCTTTTTTTCATACCTTTTTCTTGCGGCAGGCGCTATCGAGCATCGATTGGCGTCAATGTTGTAAACTCATGGTAGACCTACTAGTTAACTTTCTCTGCTCAGCAGCAGACTCTCAATAGTGCATGTCTAGACCCAGCAAACACAATCATGTTATACATGTTATTTCTTGCTATAAGTTAAATGTAGGCGCCCCGTGCCATTTCATCCAGAGGTTCGCTCATTATGACCCACAAGAGCTCACAATCAGCGTTCATATGTATTATCCCTAACGACTAAGGCCCCAGATACACGAGCGGCTTGCAGCACTCAGTATGGACTGCTTCATGCTGCGGCTGCACAGTGAACTAGTCTTCTACTTAGACACATACACGAAACCGGTCGAACAGTTGCAAAAGCGGTTATCGGTATGTGACACGTTATAACCAACAGCGTGTTATGCTGGTGCCTGCCCATGCCACGATCCTGCTTCACCCCGCGCTGTGTCGTCACCCGATATCGGCACGACAATCTGTCGGCGACGATAACGTTAACTACAATGACACAGTGTGAAAGCATTTAGTAGTGGTTGTATCAAACTACCAGTCCGACGATATCATGCAGTTATCGTGTAGTTATAGTTATCGTTCAATGTGAATACACCCATTCACGGACTGCTCGAGCTGTAGACTGCTTTCGCGCAGTTAGGTACTTCCGCCCGGGCTCTTCATTCCATGTCGCGCGCGTTTCCCGCCCCCGAATTGAAATTGTCACTTGTTGAGCAATTAATACCAACTGCTCGAGCAGTTATCAATGGCAGCTTCAAGCTGTTGACTATGACTGCAAGAGCGGTCCGTGTATGTTGATCACTGTCTAACTGTTGGAGCAGTCCGTATATGTCGGCTCTAATGCGCATATCATTAGGTAACTATTGCCTAATCTAAAATCTTCCCCGCTGCATTTTTACTCTAGGTTTATTGCTCATAACTTCTCGGATAGAACGATTTCGATAAAACACAGACATAAACCTCCGCAGGACTCTAGTGAATATATTTGAGTAATAGTTCAGTAGTTTTTAACTGGCCAAATTGACTATCATCTGTCTATTTATTAGGTTGTGTGTTGGTCATTCTGTTTACAGGTCGCATTTTTCATCCAATCTTGACTACACTTGATATGCATTTTCTACTATTTAATTGTATTTTTTGTCGTCAGCGTTTTTTGATTGGGGGTGAACATTTCTTAAAAAGGGGGTTTCTTAAAAAGTTTACTGTGGCGCATTTTACCGACCGATTTTGATCAAATTTGGTACACACATTCGGTAATTATCTGACTTTAAAGAGGAATCTCGAATATGAGCATTTCTGTCTGTTCTTTGGCGTATCACGTCAATTAACACACGAGAACACGGCATGTACG
This sequence comes from Selenia dentaria, assembly GCA_917880725.1. Lineage (NCBI taxonomy): Eukaryota > Metazoa > Arthropoda > Insecta > Lepidoptera > Geometridae > Selenia > Selenia dentaria. The sequence goes on along the minus strand of OU862882.1, from coordinate 4,512,117 downwards.
ATAGCTTCTAGGCATCTTCTTTTCCAGTCAACCGCCGCACACGTACTCTGTTATTCTGTGATATGAACACTGAACAACCACCGTTCGTTCTCCATGCTTCTCTAAGTCGACCGCCACTCCATAGACTACCCAGTTACCTACTCGATTAATCGCGGTGTCGAGGGCTCGATCTCGACATAATAATAATAATTATGGATTTTACGATAATTGGTGCCTGTGTGTGGTTAACTAATATGGAATGATTAACAACTTTTAAATGTTTATCGGGACTTATCACGTATTATTTAATATAGGTAAAAATATGTACCTTTCGCTCGACGTTTCGACCATGTTACAATGGCCGTGGTCACGAGCTGACTGAAAACTGCGGGTGAGTCCGGCGAGAAGAGCGGGTGTTTTGTTCTCCTACCCTCACTTTATCTTGAAAAATCGTGGAGCTCGATCCAGTGACCGGATCCCGCCTCAAGCAAATGTTCTGCAATAGCCGACTTCTGTGTCTGGCGATTTTTGACGGCCGCGATATGTTCTTTGATTCTTTCAGCTATGGTACGCTTCGTTTGACCTATGTAGGAACTACCGCAGCTACAATCGACCTTGTACACATCAGGGGTCTGGAAAGGAATAACGTCTTTTGGTGTCCTCACATACCTCGCCAGCTTAGATAAGGGGGTATACACCGTCACAAACGAAGCGTACCATAGCTGAAAGAATCAAAGAACATATCGCGGCCGTCAAAAATCGCCAGACACAGAAGTCGGCTATTGCAGAACATTTGCTTGAGGCGGGATCCGGTCACTGGATCGAGCTCCACGATCCGAAGGTCCTCTCCACTGAACGACATTATTTTTCAAGAATGGTTCGTGAAGCGGTTGAAATTAGAAAACATCGCAATTTCAACCGGGAAGATGGATTTAGGTTAGCGGCGTCGTGGAATCCCGTAGTGAGCAAGTGTACAAACCGCGGTGTAGGTACTAGGACATTTACCGATACAGTCAGGGTTGTGTGTCGTAGTGACAACCCTGCGATTTTTCAAGATCAAGTGAGGGTAGGAGAACAAAACACCCGCTCTTCTCGCCGGACTCACCCGCAGTTTTCAGTCAGCTCGTGACCACGGCCATTGTAACATGGTCGAAACGTCGAGCGAAAGGTACATATTTTTACCTATATTAAATAATACGTGATAAGTCCCGATAAACATTTAAAACATGTGTTCAAATCGCGAAAGTTTAAAAATTACTATTAACAACTTTCTCGGTCTACTATGCTTCGGTAGAACATATGAGTAGTCCACTTTCTAACACCGCTATGGCATAAGTTCTGTGATTTTTTTATTTTGACAGTATGTCTTTGACGTATATCTTATAGGCTTGGGAGAGCGCACATGATGCTATCGGTGTTTTTTGTGATCTCTCTAAAGCATTTGATTGTGTGGAACACCGTATACTGATTCTAAAGCTTTTCCATTATGGTATTCGTGGAGCTGCGCTTGATGTCATCGAGTCATATTTATCTGACAGGATGCAAAAGTTTGGCATAAATGGTTCAACATCTTCGGGATCTATAATTAGAATGGGAGTTCCACAAGCCCACATTTAGGACCTTTTGTGCTCTTAGTATACATTAACGACTTGCCACTTATGGCCAAGGATCTTTGTGATATTGTTTTATTTGCGGATGACACATCTCTGATTTTCAAAGTAGATAGGAAAGATAGCACACTAATTCAAGTAAACAACGCGATATCTAGTATCTCTTACGGCCGTTTTCAATATTCTATCTATCCACAGTTTTCCTTACTACCGATAGAAATGTGACATAACGTCCATACAAATATCTATCTATCAAATATCTATCTTTAGTAAGGTAAACCGACGATAGATAGGTTATTGAAAACGGCCGTTAATGGTTCTCAACTAATAATTGACTTCTGAATTCATGAAATACAAAATGTTTGAAGTTTTCTTTGCCATGTAGTCCAACGTTACGCTAGATGGAATTAAACTCGTAATAGACAAGGCAACAGTCTTCCTAGGCATTAAAATTGAAGCACAATTGCAATGGAGTCCTCATATAAATGCACTGTCTGGGAGACTCAGTTCTGCTGCATATGCGGTACGCAAAATAAGCGAACTAACAGACGCTTCTTCGGCGCGGTTAGTATATTTTGCATATTTCCACAGCGTAATGTCATATGGGATATTGCTATGAGGTTCAGCAGCTGATATAGAGACCATCTTTATCCTACAGAAACGTGCTATTCGAGCTATATACGAAATGGGTCCCCTTGAACCTTTGAGAGATTTATTTAAAGAAATCAATATAATTAACTTTGCCTTCCTTATATGTATTTGAAAATATAATGTATGTTCGTAAAAAAATACATAAATATAAGTTAAATAGTGATCACCACCCTTTTATTACTAGAAATACATATAGGATAGCTGTACCTAGTTTTAGACTTGCGAAGACTAGTAAGTCATTCCTTGAAAATTGTGTGCGTTTTTACAATAAAATCACAAATCAAAACAAACTTAGCTCCCCTAAAATATTAAACAAATATTTCCCCTTTATAATATTAGTGAGTATAGATAGGTATAACTCCAATATGATTTGGATATATTATGTGTACGGTGTTATTTTTATGCGCGGCATGAAGACGGGCATTGTCGGATTTCTCTATAATTGCTTTTTAAAAATTAGTACTTGATTTTTTTATGCCGTGCTTAAACCACACACGCGAATACCACATCTAGGTACTCTATCTTTTTATATAATATCAATGATTTTATCCTGACAGACAACAACATCGACAATTCTTCAAACCCGTTTTGAGACGTAAAACCATCAGAATTGGGCGTTCAGAATGTTAAACGAGTGTAGCCATAACTTTGGTTAGTGTCCGCTGGTGAAATTCAAAATGTACGAACAGTACTCGTTTGGATGCATACACGAGTTTAGCTCCAATGAATCATGTGAATTTTGACGGAGACATCCGGCCTTAAACTGATTTCCCCAGAAACGAGTGTGGTTACACGCGTTTTATGATACGAACGGTGAAATCTGCCCTTAGATATACTTTAGATTATTCAATTTTACAACCTTAATATGACAACGAGTTACATGTGGCAACAGATGACGATGATAAGAGTGACGATTTTGAAATTGTTATATCCGAGACTGAATTTATTTCTTCTGGATTATAGTATTCTGGAGTATATTGTAGATTGGATTGTATTAGCCTGTTTTTCTGAATAGCATATTTAACCGTTCAGTAAAACAGGCTAGGGCTAATCCAGAACTGTAAAAAGAGGCTTCGTAACGGTCTTGTGTAATCCAAGTTGCTACGGACATACACACAGCAGACACTTTCAGAGTTTCTTAAGTTTTGAAAGTTCGCGTTATGCAGAATAAAACCTAAACCTGAGGAGGTTTTCAAAGCAATGGAGGCAATATAGATATCATACGAGCGCTTACTCGTACTATTGACATGGACATCGAGGTCTCTAGTGACATGGACAGTAAAAGTAGTTGGATTGCAATTTAGGTAGTATCCAATATCCAAAATGTTAGTTTTATAACTGAAACTGATTACTCAACATTCGGATGTGTTGAGAACCAGTATATTTAACGTAGATTATACCTACTTTTGTATTTTTCATTTGCTATTCTTAGCAAATCCTCTGTCTGAAGAGTCATCAAATCGGCATGAACATCTTTATGTCATTCACGAAATGCAGGTCTTCAGCAATCGTTAATTGTTGTGGTAGGTACTCGTAGCAGATGGACTCGAGAGAACATATTTGGAGATGCCTATGTCCAGCAGTGGACTGATGTTAATGATAATGACTAATATAAACCCATATTGGAATCCATATGGAATCACAACATCTACAGTTGCCGTTACGCGATTGTACTTATTTGATTAATAACCTCTCTACGCACATAACATGAGCTCACGATAGTTTTATAGGGTCCATAATTATTGTATAGAATATTTTGATCAGATAGATAGATAGATAAACTCTTTATTGCAACACCACAATATAAAGTAAAATAAACAAATAAAAACTTAAAATTAAGTGTCACAATGGGCGGTCCTGTCGCTCAGAGCGATCTCTTCCAGACAATTGATTTTGGTTGATCAGATAGTAGAAGATGTATCTTACTCGTTTTCGATTATATATATACCTACCTATATATGTCGGAGAAGCATTCTCATTGTCATCGTCATTAGTGGTTGCGAGCTTAGTGGGCGTTATCAGGGTAAAATGCGAGCAGAAACACAACGATCACAGTTTCTCACTATTTTAATTTAGATTTAAAGAATACTTTGTCATCGATTAATCGCCAATGCTCAAATGTAACGCATAAACTGTCAGTCTCCCTCAAGTAAAGATGGTGCTTCGACTCCGCTCGAGGCACGTGCTCTGCTCTGATTGGTCGTTACAATATTTCGTTACAAATACACTATTCGTAACTTTTATTACAAATTACTTTTTTAAGTACCTAATACAAAAAAAATTACAAATCAAATTAAATTAATTTAAATAATGATTTTTAGAGGTAGTTAAAATGCGAACAAATAATTCTGTGCATTATACAAGCAAAGAACAATCAACCCGACTCAGCTTAGGTACTAATAGGTAAAGGTAATAATATATTTAAATGAAAATTGTATTGGCGCCACACGACTTTATATAGAGGTAAACGCATTAGCTTTGTTATACGAGTATTTTAAGTTATCTGAAAGAGTCCTTTGAAAAACGCATAATATATTGATATTGTGCTGAATTTGAAAAAGCGGATAAAGATGATAATACAATTTATATATATACACGTAAACGAAAAAATTAAAGCCGCTTTCTACAAAATTAAAGTTCTCTATGGCATCAGGAAATATATCTCAGAAGAGATAAGAATGTTACTCTGCGATCTTCTAGTTCTCTCACCTTTCAACTACTGCAGCGCAGTCTATGGCCCAAGGTTGTATGTAAAAACAGAAAAAGCCATTCAGAGAGTACAGAATGCATGTGCTAGGTTCTGTTTTTGCATTCCCAGAAAGGAACACGTAACTCCTTACCTAGTTAAAAATAATGTTCTGAATATGAAAGCACGTAGAGAGCTTCACCTCGCCTGCATTACACAAAAAATTTTGTGGGGCAAAAATCCCGAATACCTGTTCCAAAAGTTAACGTGGATTAAGGATATCCACTCTCTTAACACCCGATCAAAATTATTTCATGCTCTTTCGACTCCTAAGCACAAGACCACCAGATTTAAAGGTAGTTTCAAATATAGCGCATCCAAAATTTGGAATACCATCCCACCTCCTATGAGGAAGACAATGAGTTCAGTTGTTTTTAAACTAAAATACAAAGCCTTACTGTTAAATCGCCAAAAAAGTACTTTTGAAGCTACCTTTAAAACCAAATAGTGCCACTTAATACACATGCACACATCCCTACACACTCTACAATACACCTTTACACATAGGTATCCCCATGATCCTAGACTCTCATGAGTCTGTTGATACAAAGTGATACCATCACGCTTTAACATATCCTGACACACTGTCACACATATTCACACACCTACATAACGTACCCCGGTATGCCCTCGTACCCGGACTCGTTAGAAGGCTTGTGATACGAACGGTATACCGGTGATACGGATACCACAGGCCCCACCATACACACATAAACTCACGCACACGCGTAAGCTCTAACTTACTAGTTGATATTATATACAATCAAGCCCGCTTCTAACTTTATCCTCGACTAACATCACAGTTCGAGCAAAGGGGTACACTGAAAACCAGCCCTGCGTAAACCGCGGTTTACGCAGCACAGTGCTGAGCGTATCCCTATTGCCAATCAATGAAGCATATTTAGTTTAGTTAACATCTATAATTTTGTCTTTGAACCTTTGTTGGTAATAAATTGATTTGATTTGATTTGATTTGATTTGATATAATAAAAACTTGTTATTAAAACATTATACTACCATATTCACACGAATTTAACATTTGTAGGCAAAGTTCAAGGCAAAGGCAAATCACTTCGGGGAAAAACTGCTTTCATCCTGGGCGAGTTTAAATCCCTGTTCCATTCATAATTCCAGTCTTAACATTATAACATAATTAAGCACCTACAATTACATAATTATATGAAATAAACAAAAAAATATAAGAAGAGCAAAAAAAATCTTGGAAACTTTCGGTTTAAAAAGTTGATGTTTCAACAAGAATCTGTTTAATGCATTAGGTAGAACAGCAGTCTGTGTACAATAACAGCGTATTAGTGTACATGCTGTATCTAATGCACTATTTTATATGTGTGCAGAGCAACACAATGAAGAAGTGGAGACCACAGCTGGAGACAGAACCAGGGGGCCCAGCGCTTGGGCGGGCCGCGCGACGCCGCCCACCGCTGGCTTTCCAATGCAGAACACCAGCCAAGTCAAGTTCGAGCCGCCCAACTGTCCTGTTATATTCGTCCTGGGTAAGTTACTGACAACTACAACTTGTAAAGGGATTCCGTAGGCTGATTCTACTATTTCACAACATTCAACAATCTATCCCGCTGCAACTGCAGTTCGACGCCAGTTGTCGTCAGATCATTAACCAAAAATCCGTTTTACTATTTCTAGAGACAAACTAAATCGTAGTAGGTCATTTTGACCACTACTATATATATATATATATATATATATATATATATATATATATATATATATATAGGTAGATATACCTATATTAAACGCTACTACATACGAATGTGAGTTAGCGTCGCGTTTATTATCTATAGTTAACAGAATATAAAGTTTTGATCGATCGCTGCCGTCAACAGAAACGTAACTGCAGATGGACTGTTTTTCAATAGCAGAATAATAAAAGGTATAAAAGTCACAGTTCAGCTACGATACGATTGCAATTTAGTTAGTAGAATCGGCCTCCTATAGACATTCCACCATTGCCCACAAAGCGGTTTGCTTCAACTTTCATAGTGCGCACAGCCAAGGAGTGGAGATCACAGCTCGAGTCTGCATTCCCAATAGAATCTTCAAATAGTGATCTCGTTTAAGCGTGACTAAACAGGTATCTGCTAGGTATTCTAAATCTTAGACTGAAGCATGAATTAATAAGACGTTTCTATTTGGTACCTATATTTCTTTAATATAAACGAATAATCATTGTATATGCGAGTTATAGGGTATGGAATTAAAAATAGGACGTACCAGTGTTATCCACTTGCAGGTGAGGCGGTCGGGCATTCCTCCACAGATTTGGGCCGGGAATGGATCACTCGGGATTTTCACACAAATGTTATCGGATGATTATCCAATGTCGTGCACTGAGTCTTAAGCACATATATTACACACATCACACCACGTATCACATAGGATCACAGGTTGAGACCGCGGAAGAGATTTACGTCGCGAGCACAGCTTTGTCAATTCGACGTACACGCAGAGACTCATTGGTAGGGTAGGGGGGTAGGAAAAAGTAATATGTGGGAGCGGGACAAAACATAGGTCGATGACAAGGAAACTACACAAATATACAAATAGTTCGCTAAGCTCGATTTTGGCCTGAACAATCATCATTTTTCATAACTACCGTTATCCCATATTTCAGATGGGCTCGGAACAATATGTTTTTGCTTACTATACACACACATACTTATGTAAAGTTTTTGCCTTTTGTTTTTTTTCTGTGTGTAGCGGCATGCTGGTCATTCTTTGAGATTTTCTCTTTTTTACGCTCACCCAATGTGAGGATAATGGCATTTTCCTGGAATATTAAGCCGGGAACTGACGTTATCTATGTTATCACAGACAATAGTATTTTACTACGTCCTTAGTAGCTAGGTGGATGGACCAGCTGTGAAATAAATAAAAGCTTGTAATAATTATTAGTTTTACGACCTCGCTGCGTTTTTATATGTCGCCCGACGATGCCCGATGACGTCCTATGTGTCTTCTTATGTGCCCGAGGCGATCGCTCGATGATCACTCGGAGCGTTATTTTATATTGCTCGACGACGCACCGCTCGCTCACGAAATCGGTGGATGAAAGTTGCCCTGACCTTTAAGTTGGCAGGTAGGACTTGATTTTTGTGTTAATTAGGTCACTTTTGGTTGTGCATGTTATGTAGTGCCGCGGAAAGAGTTAAAATAATTACATCAATCTTCTGTGAAAAGAACCACGTTTCAGTAATTTGTTGTTACAATAATTTGTTCATTACAAACAAATTCTAACAAATCGTAAAACATTCTCAGTTCCTGTATGTCGAGCGAACTATGGTCAGGGGCCTTACTATCAGCAAACCGGGCAGTTGTCTAGAAGTCCTGCTTTAAGAGCTCATAGTAAGGCCCCAGCACTCGCCATTGAACCGGTTATGCTCATGCTACGACAGCATATGCCACCAGCTCGATATTTTCAATGCATCGGTCAAAAGTATCAAAAAAATTTATAGTTAATGTTTTTTTTTCTTCTCTTTGCGATGTTTATGGTAACTATAGTAATTACACTAAATTATTGTATATTTGGGTATGGACTATTTATACGCATGCTGTGTTCGCACCAAGTAGCCCTACTTTCATTTTCGTTCAGCAATTCTTGTTTATATAATGTTAATCTCTGTCTCTTATGTTGTTGAAACGTCCAGTTTGCGTAGGTACCTATTAATAAAAAAATAATAATTACAAACCTTGATAATTCATTTAAAACTTCTTTATTGTGTTCGACGGAGTCGTTTTTGAACGGCGGATGATGAGCGTCGCTCTTTGTGTGGAGCAATCGTCCTTCATCAGACGATAAATAAAAACGCAGCCCCTGTGAATCAATCTTGTGAAAATCAGTTATCTGGAGTGCCTCCACTTGTTCTCCCCAGGCGGTCCAGGCAGCGGTAAGGTGACACACTGCGACAACCTGATGCAGGAGCGGCGAGGGTTGGTTCACATCAATATGACAGATCTCCTGCAGCAGTACGCCATCGGTAATGGTGAGTAAAACTATATTCTATTTTATACAAGTTTTCAATCAATGATAAGACAGAACACGCAGCAGCCCTGCATAAAGAGTTAGAGTCCAAGCTAATGACCAGAAAAATAAAGCAACCTTTTTAAAAGAAAACTCTAATAGAACCTATATCGTCGTACGAGTACGTATATAGGTACGGATGCGAAGGCAAGACACTAACACAGAAGGAAGAGCATAAAGTGCTGATAGCGGAGAGAAGCTCTACCGAAAAATTCTTGGCCCCGCCTAATTGGCCACGCCCTTTGCAGGGCCAAGATTTTTTCCGAAGCTGGAGACTAAAGAGTTTAGATCTGTAATAATACCTAATCCAATATCATGTCATAACTACGGTTATTCCACTGACATACATGGACATACAAGTACCTGCTAATAAGCAGACTCAATAGCTCGAGTAAGGGTACCTACGCACTATGCGGTTAGCCGGAATCCGCTTCCGCAATCAAAAATATGTACGAGAAGGTAGTTTCATCGCGATGCGGTTGCCGGCCGACCGTTCCGGTCGTTCAGAGTGCTGCGGTTTGACTAACGGCCAGCCGAACGGTCGATATACACATTACAACTTACTTCCCGACCGCACGATACGGTTGTGGTTGCGGCTACACGCCGCCCTGCTAACCGCAAGCGCAACCGCATCCTACGGTTAGCCGGACGCTTGACCGCGTTTCGGTTAACCGCATTTGTAAGATTTGTACTCATAAGTTATTACTACAATTATTAGTACAATAAGTAATATGTAAACTTACAATTTTGAGCTCCAGAGGTAGGCAAAGATGAGCAAAACTCTTGATAACATGGCCCTAGGTGCCAACTTTAGACAGCAAAGAATAAAACGTATAACGTATATAGTAACGTGTTAGGTATATCAGTATTGAGGATCTGCTGTGAGCTGCTGACCAAGTGAGCGAAGACGTGGGCGGGTCAGTTAGTCTTTAAATAAAACTTCGGAACGTCCTTCAAAGTGCCTTACTTGTGTATTATACGTTCAAAAACAACGCACAGAGCATTGAATACATACGTCAATTACATTTGCAAATATGCATCGAAATATGTCTCAGGCTAAAAAGCTGTGAGGTATAGAGCTCATAACCGCAAAATACCTAGTCAATGTCCGTGTCGGCATCGTTTAGTGTATTAACGTAATGTCGTCAGGCTCACGTGTTACCAATTACCCACATTATCATGGTAACACCAGCACATGGCCACCTCGTAATGTTACTATTTAACATAATTTTTAAATTTACAATTTTTTTTTGTTCTTTTTAATCAAATGGTGTAACAAAGTTGGCAAGTACCGTACCTATATTTAAATATAGGGTGTTTGCGCATGAACCGACAGAATTTTTGGGGGTTGGAGGTCTTGCGCTAGTTTTCCCTCATATACTATGTATCTTAGGGGAAACTGTAGTTTAGTAAGTTTTTATAGTTTATTTTACATCCGAAATTTTACTTTTTTATCTTTACTTTTATCTATACTTTTATTTTCTACATAACATAAACCGCCTTGAATAAAACGTAGACTAAAGAGTTTAAACCATAGTTAAACTTGGGATAATCTTTAGTCCTCGTTAGTTATGACTGATTGAGTTAACATTTAATATCCACGTAACAAACCATGCGGTTGTTGTTCTACAATATGGAAGTTGTTCTGTTGACTTCGCTGAATTGAATACATTATTCAGTCTGCACTTGACCCCGTGCGAACACTGCAATTTTGCCGATGATGTCATACATCTTGCCCATTAAAAAAGGTAAAGAATAGCCGGTTACCATACAATCGATTTAATTAAAGCAATTTTTCCGGCACCAATTTATTTTTGCCATTCATATTGTTATCTCTAAATAGATGGTGGTTACTTAAATTCTTTGCACGTTCCGTTTTCCATACAATACCTACAACTGATATTTTAATTACTTAATCCTTTGAGTACCATTGACGTACATTTACGTTCGTTTCATTTATAAATCTTTTGTTTTAATTATCACGTTATATGAAGGGTTAAATAGTTTATTTTACGTACAGTCTGCTTAATAAAAGCTTGTCCAGGCTGCAAATAAATATTGATTCAATGTAACTTCATCATCATGTTTAGTTTCATCTCCATCTGTTTTATTTTCATGTCATGTTTACGGTTCTGACGTAAAAGAAGATTATGCATCAAGAGGTTAAAGCAGTGTCATCACGGGCGGCATTGGATATTTTATATTTTTGGGCGTATTGGATCTTGAGCGTAACGAGGGACTATAGTTCTAGTAGACATAAAGCGCTGCTTTACGTCGAGATTACGTGATACGTAATTAGACATTGTCCAGCAGGTGGTAAGAAAATAAGTTTTTAACTCCATCATCATGTAGACAATGTCGACATATACATATTTTCAACACACCTACTAGAAAAGGGACTCTTATTGAACGGTAATTAGAATCAAAATGCAGCGTATTTCGAACGCGTGCTTTTTACTTTTCATGTGCGAGTGCGAAAATGAGACAGAAAAGAGTGATAGATTTTTTTAAACTATCAAGATGGTAAATGTACAAGTCATCGCAAGAAATCGCAAAGTTTCTAGGTTTACCAGATGCAGAATCATATACAGGACATAGCTTTAGGCGAACTTCAGCCACATTATTGTCCGATTCAGGAGCTGATTTGCTTACATTAAAGCGGCATGGTGGATGGCGCTCCAATGCAGTGGCAGAATCGTATGTAGAAGACTCTATACAAAATAAAGCCCACATAAGCGCCAGGATAACCCAGGATATCAATTTGGAACCAAAACCAAAAAAAATATGATCAGAACCGCTTCCTTCAACGTCTTTCGATGTCAAGACCGATTTAGTATCTGCTAAGTACTTATAATAATGATGAAACACTTTTTCTTACTCCCTGCGAGAACAATCCGCAATCTTCAACATTAACTCAAATCAAATCAAGAGCAAAATAATTATGTTTCTAATAGCAAAGCGTTACCCTATAATTTTACCAATTCATCATCATCATCATCTCAGCCGTAGGACGTCCACTGCTGAACATAGGCCTCCCCCATGATTTTCCAAAAGGACCGGTTGGAAGCGGCCTGCATCCAACGTCGTCCTGCGACCTTCCTCAGGTCGTCTGTCCACCGTGTCGGTGGACGACCTACGCTGCGCTTGCCGGTCCGTGGTCTCCACTCCAGAACCTTTCGGCCCCATCGGCCATCTGTTCTGCGTGCTATGTGCCCTGCCCACTGCCACTTCAACTGGCTAATCTTCTGGGCTATGTCGGTGACTTTCGTTCTTCTACGGATCTCCTCATTTCTGATTCGATCACGTAGAGAAACCCCGAGCATAGCCCTCTCCATAGCTCGTTGTGCGACTTTGAGCTTTTCTATGAGGCCCATCGTAAGAGACCACGTTTCAGTGCCATAAGTCATCACTGGTAACACACATTGGTCGAAGACTCTTGTCTTGAGGCACTGAGGTATTTTTGACGAGAAGACTTCGCGAAGTTTCCGGAACGCTGCCCAGCCGAGTTGGATTCGACGATTGACCTCTTTCTCGAAGTTGGACCTGCCTAGTTTGACTGTCTGTCCCAGGTAGATGTACTCGTCAACAACTTCAAGAACTGAGTTCCCAACTGATATTGGGGTAGGTACAACATGGGCATTAGACATAATTTTCGTCTTGTCCATGTTCATCTTAAGACCTACCCGTTGGGAAACTCGATGGAGGCCTTCGAGCATTGTACTGAGGTCTTCCATGGATTCTGCCATGACTACAATATCGTCGGCAAATCGAAGGTGAGTGATGTATTCGCCGTTAATATTGATGCCAAGTCCTTGCCATTCCAGAAGCTTGAAGGCGTCTTCCAATGTAGCGGTGAACAGTTTCGGAGATATAACGTCTCCCTGTCTCACGCCTCTTTGCAATGGAATTGCCTTCGAACTCTGCTCCTGTACTCGGACTGACATGTAGGCGTTTTTGTACAAACACTTCAGCACTTCAATATACCGATAGTCAATACGGCACCGCTGGAGAGACTCAAGCACTGCCCACGTCTCGATCGAATCAAAGGCTTTCTCATAGTCCACAAACGCTAGACAAAGAGGCAAGTTATACTCTTCGGTCTTCTGTATAACTTGCCGTAGCGTGTGGATGTGGTCTATGGTACTATAGCCTTTTCGGAAACCGGCTTGTTCCGGAGGCTGGAATTCATCAAACCTGCGACTGAGACGGTTCGTTATGACCTTCGAAAACAGCTTATAAACATGGCTCAAAAGCGAGATGGGTCTGTAATTTTTAAGTAAAGTGTTGTCACCTTTCTTAAAGAACAGCACCACCACGCTTTTGTTCCATGCTTCTGGCGTTGAGCCTTCGAGTAAGACGGTATTAAAGAGCTTCTGAAGGACTTTAAGTACCGGTGTTCCACCCGCTCTCAGAAGCTCAGATGTGATACCGTCGTCACCAGGCGCCTTGTTGTTCTTAAGCTGTTTCAAGGCCATTCTAATCTCGTACAGGCTGATGTCCGGGATATCTTCGGTATAATGTCGGGTCAGCTTGGCTCTTGGGTCTTTGACCGAGCTGCTAACAGGTTTAGCGACCGAGGTGTATAACTGTCCGTAGAAACTCTCGACCTCTTCTAACACTTCCGCTTTGGTCGACGCTACACTGCCGTCTCCTCTCTTCAGCTTCGTCAACTGGCTTTGCCCAATAGACATGTCTCTTGCAAACACTTTGGAGCCTTTTTTCCGCTCTATCGTCTCTTTAATACGGTTTGTATTAAAGATCCGGATGTCGTGTCGCAAGGACTTCCATATTCGTCTATTGAGCAGCCTATATGCTTCAGCATCATTCGAAGACTGCAATTTCAATGAGCGTCGTTCAGCCATGAGGTTGAGGGTATCGTTGGAGAGTTTCTGTGGCCTATCTGTACGGTGGGGTTTAAAGTACTTGGAACCCACTGTATGGACAGTTTCTACTAACCTGTTATTGATCTCGTCCACTGAAGCGATGTTCTCAAGGCAATCGAAGCGATTTGTACCAATTGTACTTTCAATAATTGTTTTAATAAATAAAAGATACTATGAACTGAATTTTTTTCAAGCAAGTAAGTGTGTTGAAAACTTCGTTTGAAACTCGTGCGCGTTGTTTATTACAATCTCTACTCCATTTAGGTAAACCCGTCTCGATTGTAATAAACAACTTCGCGCAATTGTTGCATAATGTACTATTGTAGTTTTTTGAAATATATCTCTTTTCAAATTTTAAGTAAAATGAACTGCGTGGAAAGAATGGCGTAATAATAAATGAAAGAATAATGGAAGAAGGAGGATTATGACTCGAAGAAGACCAACAACTTCCTTTAATTTAGGCTACTACCAGAATGTTAGTAGAAGTTTTTTTGTCAGCGACAGTACATGTATACGTGCTGTACAAGTATAGCTCATAATTCAATACTCAATACTCAATTATTTATTGCAACATAAATGTAGCGACATGCAGGTCTTATTGAACATGTTTTTTATTGTATAACATTATGTCCCTAGGGTATGGCAACAGTAGGAACGCAACGATATATTTTAATTCCATTCAATTTATCGTTGAAAAATTCGTCTGATATGGTCTAAATTGTATTATTTTTGTTTTTGCTTAATTTAAGACAAGATAATGGTTAATCATGCAGATAATTACATTGTTTAAAATGTCAGTTAAATGATTATTTAAATTCAGATTATTTTTAAATAATGTCAATATGGAAATATCGTCCGAAAAAAGTACACAGGAATTCACCACCACGCAACCTTATACATGAGTACACATATATATATATAGGTATAGCTCAGTATCCTCGATTCTAACATTTCGCGTTAAAGACAAATTAATAAGTAGCAATATTTCCATTTATTTCTCACTACAAACAAACTGTGACACTGTTATTTCTAGTCCTTAACAAACAAAACACTACGCAAATATACAGTAGTTGAATTTTAAATTAAAACCATGTCCACACTGTAAACGCCCCCCTGGGAAAGTACACACGTGTTCTTACTGAAGACATAGCTCACATAAAAGTTACTATGTAACCCAAGGTTCCTACGGACTTATCCATAATTTATTTTGTGACTTCGGCAGTTTCAACCTTATTGAAAAGGAAAGGTTGGAAGACTTGTCGACATTGGTATATACCCAGGCGGTTAGAGACATTTAAAGATAAGTACAATTATTAATTTAGAATAGGTAAGTATTCCTAGAATTGTACTGTGGAGACAATTTGTCAATAAATTCAATACCTATAGGTAACGACGGGAAAAACTCGACTACAGATTTCATAGATTTCCTTTAAATTGGCTACTTTAATGGTTTTTTTTCAGTTTTGCCGTGTAATAGTGGTGGATAATTAACCGTGAAGTGTTCGTTACGGCGCACGAGTGTAGACAAGGTATACAAAATCATGAAACGTTTTTTTGGACGTCATTTCGTCGTAGGGTGCTATCAGACAGAGGGCGGTCACGCGTTCACGCGTGCTCGCGGTCAGTTTGCGTTCATTGTGTTGTATTGCGTTACATAGATAAAACCATTTTTTTTGTCCCGGGGAAATCCTTTATGGATACCACCTACCACGGGGAGGTAGGTGGTTATGTGGGAGTCCGTATACCCACCAAAACCCCGGGGTGTTCCGTCACTGCCGCTTTTGGCGGGAACGCGGGACAGATTTTCCATACGACCGCGAACCCGCCGCGGCTGTCCGTTGCCGGACCCTTCTCTTCGCGGCACGCCAGAACACATGGCGCGCCGCAACTACCTCGGAGACCAAACCCGCCAACAATGAGCGCCAGACTTCCCCGTGTCTGGACGCCCGTGGTCTCCCTGCGGTGGGTCGGATACGTAGCCTCACCGCCTGCTACGTCAGCCACAGGGGATAATCCCCAGCGACCCCACCTCCTCGAGTCAGCGCCGAGCACCCGGACCCCACCTCCTCGAGCCTGCACCAAAGTGCCCAGGCCCCACCTCCTCGAGCCTGCACCAAAGTGCCCGGGCCCCCCTTCTCGAGCCTGCACCAAAGCGCCCGGGCCCCACCTCCTCGAGTCTGCGCCAAAGCGCCCGGACCCCGCCACTCCTATGTGGACTTGGCAGCCAAAGCCCATAGGAGCGGCCCCGCCTGAGCCGGCCAGCGCACCCCAACGCCGTCGCGGCCCCTGGGTTCCTCTTGGCTTCGCCGTGGTGATCCAAGCCACGGCTACTGAGCCCCCCCGCCACGTCAATGCGGGAACCCTTCGGGGGGGGGGGGGGGGGGGGGGGGGACATAGATAGGCCCAACAGGATCCCAACAGAAGGCGTTCTCACGTTACAGACAACCATTTTTTGTTTACCTTATCAATCGCTTTAGACAGATTTAAAACTATAAACTACCATAAAAACTATATCTATATAACTGTATAAACTATCCACCGCTTTTCTAGAACGTGTAAAAATAATATTCTTATATTTATTATTTATATGATTTGCAAGCACTAATGCCAGCTTAGCTAGAAAAAAACTACAATTGGTTAAAGAGAAAAAAATAGCACAACGGATTCGAACCCGCGTGTTCGGACAACCCGTGTATCCTAATAGTAAGGTATACCTACCGCCCTTTTCGAATTTCGGTCGTGACCGTTTATTTTATTCAACAGACATGCAAGACTTCGGCAACCTGTCCAGCAAGACGGTCACCGAAGTCCTCATGCTGGAGATGAAAATGGCGCCGACTGCCAAGACGTACCTGGTGTCAGGGTACCCTCGCTCGATGCGGGACGTGGCTGAATACTCCGATAAGGTAAGTGCTCATCAACAATCAGCAAGCTGGTTTGCAACTGGTTCTGTAAGTTGTCATGCAAGTGAAGTAAATGGTGCCAAGTGATAAGGCCTACTTGATATCACGGTGATTAACTCCATGGAAAAAGTGACTAAAGATCCCATAATTTTTTCGAAGCAATATAATATATAAGCAAATATAATACAATTTAATACACTGGGCTGAAAAGGATCGGCTGACTGGCTCGATTTCCACGTCGGGCTTGATCAAATCAAATGAAATTATTTATTCTGTATAGGCCTACACTTACAAATTGTCATTTTACATTTATTTTTCTTTAAATCTACGATCGAAACGCGACCACGACTCGGAAAATCTGTATCGGTATCTGCCTGGCTGGCCAGCCATACATACATACATCACTCTCAAATTTCAATATCTGTCGATAAACACCTACAGTGTATTCCGGCATGTTGTCTTTAAGAGCTAGTCTCTGTTATAGGTCTAGTGTGACACGACTTTTGACCGCATCATTACTGACTATCAAGTGAGATAGGGGTCAACCACTAGCCTATCAAAATACAGTCCAGAAAGATTGTCACTGAGTTGCTCAATGCGCAATTTTCACTAATTGTGTACGATTACTTAAAATGACAATTCAATGGTTTATAATAGTAGTTTATGCGGTAAACATTTAGAATCGTGGCGCCTGAATTATAAAAATATTTTGGCGTGTCTCCGGCAGCTAAAATGTTGTAAATACGCTTTATACAAACCCCTTCAGCCCACCCACAGTTTTTTTACACCAAATTCAGGGGTCACGATTCTAAAGCCAACCCGTTTATGCAACTGTCATACGAGTATAATAGAGGGTATTAAAACATAAGTGTAGTTTTAACTCGCCTGCGGCTCGTTTCAAAATAAGGTTACACGAGTGTTTTAATACCTAATTATATGCAGTTGCATACACTACTTTATTTAATCTCATGACATTTTTGCTACCTATACTAAAGTTTTATCCAACAAAATTTTACTCAAACTCGTATGTACGAAATAGCGCCAAAATGGAAAGAGTCTTCTTCTTCTTCTTGTTTGTATGGCTTGTGCGGCGTAACCACAATTTTGCCAACATCAGTGGAAAAAGTCTGTTATTGCCAATAACAGACTTTTTCCACTGATATTGACAAAATTGCTTCCGAGCCAATAGACCAATAACTTATTGGTCTATTGGCTCGGAACAAGCGCATTGCGCGCGCAGCGCGCTCACCACAGATAATGTGTACTTAAATTGAATTGAAACCTTACCTACTTTAAAACTGTGACACTGTTATTTCTAGTCCTCAACAAACAATAAAAAAAATATCAAAGTAAAATCCCGACGAAAAAATTGTTTTATAGCATTGTTTTGTTAGGAGAATAATGCTTTAATTTAATTTTACATTTTCTTAAGGAAGTATGTAAATAAAATATGCCAATAAAAGTCTGTATTTCATTTCATAATAAGAATATTACCGAATGAGATTAGACTTAAACCATTCAAGTGTCCTCTTATTCCAAATCATGAAATTTTCTTTAGTAGTAGAGTTGGCCGACCGAGATAGTGTCAAAAGCTTTTGCCAAGTCGACAAACACTACAATGCAGTTATCACTCTTGTCAATGTGTGTAGATACCAGGGGCCCAAGTCTCTTAGTTATTGAGTAAACGCTATACTTTTGCGACGCTTCCGTGATTGAGCTGCCTTTAGTGTCAAATTCGGTTATCTGTTAAATCTAGTTCTCAATCGCAGTTGTAATGAGAATTGCATCACTGTCGCATTGATGCGCTAATGCTTGCGAATGTACCCACTCACGTAAGATTGAGAACTTCTATTAATCAAAACATCAATATAGTAGTTTTCTAGCTAAAACATAATAAGTTTATAAATTTTCAGTCATTTTTCTCTCTATAAACCATTTCCACTACGCTGCAACTAAGTATTGGAACAATATTCCTCCACCAATGAGGGACCTCAAAGTGTTAATAGTTTTAGACGTAGATTGAAAAGATTTCTTTATGAGCATCAAAAGCAGCAGGAAACTTTGAAACATAATACGAGTGCTCTTTAACTGTATAATTTGCATTATTCAGTTTATCTATCAATTCTAATGCCTATTATTATTTATATGATGCCAAATTATGTATTACCTAATATCACAAAATCTTATAGTAATTTTGCCTGCAATAATATTTAAATGCTTATATTATGTAAATGGTTTTAATTTTATATCTGATTAATTACTTTTGAATTCATATTTTTATTATTATATTATTTATTATTAGTATTATTATATATCAATTATATTATTCATAGGCTTTAACGGTATATTACTCGTATTATATGTTTTAGTCACTTTTGCGCTTGAAACTCATTGTTAATTATCTAGTACCATTTCCTGTTTTACGGTTAGTGAGTTTGGTTGTTAGATGGCGTTGTGCTGTTATGACTTCACCCATTGGGTCCATCGGAATATTAGCGCTGGTTAGTAACCAGCATATGCGAGATGAATCCAATTTGAGACGGGTACCATTAACTTGACGTATACCTCATTATTTAATACTCAAGAACACGTCATTGTAGGTACGTGTTTTGTACCTTTTTGTTTATTCTTTGTATTTTTTCTTCTGTTTTTATAATTCCGTGCTTACATTGTCTTGATACATGTTAATTAGTGTCACTTGGTCTTAAATAAATATAATTTAATTTCCTTTCACTTAACTAAAAATGTGATCAAGGCAAGCTTTAATGGGTGTGGGCTGATAAATTGTGGGTAAGATAGATAGATAGATAGATAGATAGATATACTCTTTACTGAACATCTTAAAATTAAACAATCAATACGGGAATGATACTATGTGAAGCCATGATACAGAGAACTGTACACTCTTACGAGTATTTTGGTTACAAATGTATATATTTAATCACCAGCCACAACAGTAAACGGTAAAGATTGTATAGTGTTTTTAGTGAGTCCATTTCAACTAAGTCTGGTTCTTGCACCATAGATTTGAGGGAATTGTTTATATCAATTACATCGCCCCTATTTTGTTCATCTGAGCAGAAGAACGAAAGTACGAGTAGCTTCTGTATATGAATTTAATCAATTATTTAAGCGTCTGATAACCAGCTTTCAGACAAGGCTATAACGTCGATATCACAATCTAAAGTGTATAGACACAATCTATAGACGTACAAACTTAAAGTACGTGGTTTTTATAAACCGTGAACTTACTCGGCTGGACGTCGGTGACACACGTGAAGCTTACTGTCTCTGTATTGCGATGTCGGTGACTGAAGAAGCTTTGTGTTTTTTAGAAATTACATCGTATAACATTTAAAAAACTAGAAGTTTGTATATTTTAGAAATTTTTAGTTTTGAAAACAATATTAACAAAAATTACAAAAACCTCAAACACTGCAAGCGTTGCTCGTCCACCAATTGGCGAAAAAAGTTTATTTTAACCGAGTTCCACAAAGTAGCGTCTTAATCAATTTTTATTCAATTAAATTAATGAGGGTTAATTATATACCTACCGACTGTACTTACACCTTACTTTGTCCTTGACACACATGGCGCTCACATTTTTGTCAATGTCTACAAATCGATCTGTTCAAAAGATTAGAAAGAATTTGTGGGTACTTACTCGTATATCTAGTCTAAGCAACTCACAGTCTAAGTACAGTCACAAGTACCAACCAGTAAACGTTTCCAAAGTTTAAAATTGTTGTAACTATGTGATTTATTTTACTATTTATTATTATTATTATTATTTTTGTCAGAACTCGATGTTTACTTATTTATAAACTCTATTAAGTGTGCTTGTTTCTACAAAATCATATAGTAGGTAACAGTAATTTGAAACTTTGGAAACGTTTACTAGTGCTCGTGACTGTAGGTACTCTAATTAATTCTCTTAATGTTTTACGGTGGAAACTTTTTTACAATGTGCAAAAACCTTTTGGCCTCTTCTTAATCGGTGATGTTATGATATTTACCCATATTAAGATAACAGATGCCAGTGAGGACATGTAGAGACGTTTTGCTGCGTCGTCGAAACTCTCTACTCTGATAAATAATAGAATTAATTAAATATAAGACAGATTTAAAGTTAAAAAAAAATAAGACCTTGAGAGCAAGTGCGATTTGGGCTCATGCACCGAGGGTTCCGTACTAAGAAAGCATCTAACATTGCTCAGGCTAGATAAAAAAACATAAGTACTTATGTTTTTCGTTCGATCCCTATTGCACATAATATAGACACAACTATAACGAACCACAAATAATAAGTTTGTAATAGTACATTATTTTTATTGTTATTAGAAAAAGAAGCAGTAAGTACAAAAAATGCAAGCCATTGAATTCTTGGATTCCTACTAGCGTTATAAAATGCCTAAGGCGTAGAAACCTATTCCAGAAACATTGGAAAATGGCAATGAACAATGTAGAGAATCGAAATAAATTGACTCATTATATAAAGTTAACTGACGATGCTGTCTTCCACGTAACACCGCTCATAACAAAGCATTTGAACAACGGAGAAAAATGTGTCGGTGTTTCTTGGATATCCAGAAAGCATTCGACATAGTGTCTATTAGCATGTATGGAAAGCCTAGGTGTGAGTAGAAATGTTCATGACTGGTTTAAAGGTTAACTTACTGAGCGCAGGCAACAAGTAAGAGTTGACCGCTACGTGTTGTCTGCAACAAAGGAGTTCCCCAAAGAAGTACGCTCGGCCCAACACTATTTTTACTAGGTATACATTAACAATCTATGTAAAGCAAAACTTAAAAATACAGACATTGTCATGATTGGGGATGACTTTGTCCTACTGTTTCTGGGTCCTTCATGGATATGGCGAAGGAATTGGTGGAGGAAGGGTTGGCTTAATTACGTCATATCCTGGCTGGATTTGACATAAACCAACTAAATTTTTAATCGCGTTGACTAACATGTTTGATTTTTCATATGAAAGAGACCGTAGACCCGAGTATTTGCTATAAATTTCAACTTGCTCTTTGCTGAATTTTATTAAGTAAGTTAAATTTCTTCATTTGCCGAGAACTAAACCTAAAAACTAAGCTTGTCTCGGAGTGATGAATGCAGATCTTTGAAGCTTAAAGTCTAGGTGGCCTTTCAACTATCATGGCAGGCGTTACCGTCAGGCGCACGATCCCTAGTTACGAAGTTACAGACAGTAGGTGTCGATCTTGTTACACCTTTTCGAGGTCCACCATCTTGTCCCAGGTTGGATCTCGAGCTGGGGAAAATATTGTTTTTTTATGGGATAGGTTGGCAAACGAGCAAGCGGCTAACCTGATTGTAAGTGATACCGTCGCCCACGGACATCCGCAATACCAGACGTATCGAGAATGCGTTGCCGACCTTTGCGGAAGGATGAGATAAAAGAGGTAAGGGTGGAGGGGAAGGGGGAAGGAGAGGGAGAATGGGGAATCGGGGAATCCTCTGGTACCTCTCACAAACCGACGAAACGCGATAGCAAGCTATATTACTTCACGTCGGTGTTATGTGGGAGTGTGGTACTTCCCTGGTCGTGCCGGACCATTCGGTTGTGGGGTTACAGCGTGCTACTTCACCGAAATGGTAGTTGGTGCGACAAAGAATGTGAAGAAGGAAAAAAGAATAAATAAATATTAATTCCCCTTTTCTGTCGTTAACAAAAGATCGTACAATAAAAGGTTTCACACCCTCGCTGGCACCGGCACGCATAACTCGAGCTGTTCATTAGCCACGCGTACCTTGTAGATGCCTATCTGCTAATGTAATTGTGCTCCGGTTTCGATTGATTCTAATTCATTTGTGTAACGATGGCAACACCAACGTCAGTTAATGGACACTACTTTTATGGAATTATAATTTCTTGGGGCATGTCATCGTTTTTCTTCGGGCGTGAACTGAATCTCGCTCATAGTACGTAACCTAGGGTAAAACCTATAACCGAGTGTCTACAATGATCTGGTATTCTGGTATTCTTCTACTTCTGACTGGTTTTTGTCTTTCAAATTCGAAATTTCACCCCTAAGACGTTTTGATTAATTTTAGTTAATTCGTGTCCCATAGACCAAGCGAGTGAATCCGCTGGTGGTTTAGCTAGTCATATTCAGCCCAGAAAAAAATGTATAACAAGTATACACATTGTAATTAAGTATTTTTATATATAAATTAATTACCAAACAACTCAGAGCTCTGAACGTCTGCTTGTTAGATTTCCTCCGTTGCTTCAGAGGTGACTACCTCCTTCACCACCTTTAAAAAAAAAAACTAAG
The DNA here is from genome assembly GCA_917880725.1 of Selenia dentaria. Lineage (NCBI taxonomy): Eukaryota > Metazoa > Arthropoda > Insecta > Lepidoptera > Geometridae > Selenia > Selenia dentaria. The sequence goes on along the minus strand of OU862882.1, from coordinate 4,488,983 downwards.
CCATGTCCATAGACGACGCAAGGCTCTTCTGGCATCTTGGTGGCATCCCTAATGTTTCTTATTGTACAGTTATCGCTTCTAATAATGGGTTGCCATATGAGCAAATCATTATAGCAATTATATCTGCCTGTAACTATAAACCGCATCATTACGTTCTTGAGAATAAACTGTTTACATATGTCTTGTAACTGAAACGTTCAGCTGTCAGGGTTCATCATAATAAATCATCATAATTCGTAACAATCAATTAATGCAACCGCCGTCGTACCGTAACTGCCTTTTAATGTACATGTTAGTCATCGGTGTTTACACCACACGTGGACAAATAGTAATGTAAGGCCATGTGTACACTAGACACTTTGAACGAGCATTAAATTGTCAAATGACCGGTATTCAACTGAAGGCTATTTTATGGAGATGCGGCGCTTGCGTCTTCTATTATAGGTGCGTTCGCTAAACATTGGCGGCGTTGTCATTGATGGCTCTTTTGTTAAAGCGTTCGTAAAGCTCAAAAACATTACGCCCACACCCTATTCGTAACTATACTAACGTTTAACCGAGCATAAGACCTAAAATCGCATGATTATGCTTTCAAATACATAGTTGTCAAAAAACGTTCACAAACAAGCCGAACGCTGAACAAAAAGAGACAACGACATTTTCACCCACTTACTTGTTATTAGTACTTAACTATGATTTTGGAAAAAGTGTAATAAAAGTTATATGATTTTATGTATAAATAATAAAATATTTATAAATATTAATTAAAGGACCACTTACCTATAGGAATTCATTGAAAAGTGAATGGTCCGCCCGCCCCTACTAACATGCAAAAATCAGTTAGAATATCGATATGAAAATCGATGGCATCGATACATCAAAGTGTATCTAAAATAACTAACTTTAAAATGTATAGAGAGAAAAATTCAAATCTTCGGACGGGATTCGAAACTTCTGACTCTCCGTGTCAGACGCTATTGACCAACTAGACCACCGAGGTTCTGGTCCGAGCATCGAATTTTAACTCTCTATCTGACTAACTGTCTTACGGGGATGGAGCGACATCTATTGAACAGCTTTGACAGCATTATCCAACCGAAAGAAACATTATTTAGAAATACTGAAACTTTCGTATCCCGCCCGAGGATGTGAATTTTTCTCTCTATAAATTTAAATGTTTGAGATCGCTAAGCAGGCGTTAGTGCTTTAAAATGTAGTAATACTATTGAGGGATGGTATATCACTGTGAAATGCTAAGCTACCGTTAGTAGGTATTGTTATCATGCTCACTAACCTATTTTCTATCGTTTTATGTGTAGTACAATTAATGGCATAGATGTGTTTGCTTTAGCGTGTATATTTTGAATGTATGGAGATCACGTTTTCAGGCTGCCATTGTATACCATCGCCGTCACAGTTTGTGACTGCTGTAAATCTTTATTGCATTAAATATGTTTCTACACACTTACACACTTATTATAACATTGTTCTGCTTGCTACTATGGTACATCTACACATGCCCGGTGGCACAACCGGCTGTATGCTGGTACGCCCTTAATAATAGGTCGGGCCGGCCCGGGAATAGGTCGACTTACCAATTACCATGTATATAGGGTTTATGAAGGCGAAAGTTTGTGAGTGTGTTTGTATGTTTGTTACTTCTTCACGCTCCAACGGCGGGACCAATTTTGATGAAAGGAGAGTGTCTAAATGCAGGTCCCCTTTGTGTCGGAGTGTCCGATCAAAATATTATCCTAAAGAAATTTTCTTTACTCATTTGTCGATCACAACGTATTTTTTTCACCCAATTATTTTACAGGTGACTAGCTGCTCTCCGCGGTTTCACCCGCGCGGTGATGGATTATGATGATGATGAATCTTATATAGCCCATGTTACTCAGGGTGAATGTAGCTTTCCAATGGTGAAAGAATTTTTGAAATCGGTCCAGTACTATTTGAGCCAATTTGTTACAAACATACATACAAATCTTTTTCCTCTTTATAATATTAAGTATAGAAATATACATTAGTTAGAAGTACTATTTTGATACGTTGATTTATTTCCCGTGATTTCAACACTACCATCCAGAGATACAAGAATGTGCACCATAAATGAGCATCACAATATAGTGTACTATAGCCATTTTCAAGTTGCATTTTAATTAAAAATACCTTTCTTTTAGTAAATCTAAAATGGATTTGGATTAGCTGTATTTGAATCCGTTACTGTTTCATACAAGTTGTTATAGGTAAGTATTACTTTTGCCTTTTGTCGATAGGGTAGCAACATACCTACCTACATACACCTACATACGGGTAATATTTTAACTTGCCTACTTATTGCACTATCTATAATTTTGATGATGGTAGTAATTCGCTTGTTCCGAACACCAAACTAAACTAGCGAACTAAAATCTACTTTTAGTAAATATGTGGTAGTTCTTATTGTGTTCATGCTTAAGTCCAAACTCGTCTAACGCTTGCAAGTGACAATTCTTAAATTTGCCCTTTCTGTTCATTTGTGGGTATGTTTAGTGCAAATTTTATCGACATGTAAGTTCGTGCTCTCTAAACTAATCTGACGTAAAACTACCCACATTTGAATAGAATAATCATATGTTTAGAATTTTCATTCCAAGTGTTACTCGAATGTAGGTTTTAATATTAACATAATAAGAACTACCAAAGTTTAGAGAATTTTATTATATTGACGTTTATTCTATGGACGGTTAAAGTATCGCAATACTGTTTATTGGTGTCTAGAATGCAACGGAGATTGGTTCCCAGCTTACAGCCGGTTGTGCCACCGGGCATGTGTAGATGTACCATAGTAGCAAACAGAACCTATCCGATAAGTATGACGTGAGTAATCCCGTATTTCTCAGTAAAAATGAGTGAAAACTACGTTAGTTTTTATAAAAAGACTAGCAAACCCTGCGAACTCCGTTTCGCCACCAGATGGCTTCGTTTTATGTAAAATTTCGTTTGGCGCCATCTACTTAATATATTGGTTTGTAGTACATGCTATGTATCAGGGATGGCGCTGTATGTGAAAAAGATTTTCCTGCTTTTCTTTTTACATTTTTCCTGAATTTTCTTTACTATAAACCTCACGGAGCCCGAGACCTTTCCAACGAATGCAAAACCGTGGAAATCGGTTCGTGCGTTCTGGAGTTATAGCGTCAGGAAGGAAAACCCGACTTATTTTTATATAGTAGATTTATAGGACGTTATATGAGGACAAAACATTTTTGTATAACTAAATGAAAGTAGCAGAATCCAAAAATATCTGATTTCGGTGTCGCTAACAAGCTGATTTCGCATTTAGGATTTTCGCCGCGTCGACGCATAGGTATTTATGTTTTGTGCGGACAGCGGCGAACATGTCGCGCAGCGGTTTTATTGCGCAATTCAGTTAACTCTATCTTGAGGTTTTCTACGGTTTGCTCCGAGATGTTTAATTTGTACGACTGCTCATGTCAGCGATTTAGATGATAATATCAATAATAGCTCTGTTGTTTCATTCATGATTTTATTGTAAAACACACAAGGTGCCCTGAGAAATAATTAACTATTCCCTTTGCTAGTCTAAACTGGACAAAGTTTTTTATCCTATCTTTATTTTTAGTGTATAAAATGGAATAACTTAATATAATTACTGTTAAATCGAATAAAAATCTGTTGCTAGCAATATGAACCTTCCTTATATATATTATTATATTATATACCTACACAACACACACACACACCCACACAAATATGTGTGTTGTATGAAAAGCGAATAGGTAATACCTATGTATAAAAAATAAGTTTATAAATACAAATACAAATATGAAGTTCCTACGTAAGGAGTTCAATGTATTCTCGGTATCGGGTAATATACTAATGATGAGGGTAATTAAATTATCTCATTCTATCATCATCATCATCATCTCATATTGTCTCGTATACATCACATTCCTACACATGTCATATTCCTTATATAAAATTAGGGTAACCTGTTATTGGCCCTACAAATATATGTATATATATGCACCCCTATTTCTCCTGGTCACGCTATGTCTTGAGAACGGATAGAACAATCACGCTAATTCTTTTTTTGTTATGTTAATTATTGTCAGGAGAAGGTTTGTATAGAAAAAATGGGAGGTTATGGCGAGGGCGAAGGCCGAGCTTACTACGTGAACCAATTCGCGGGCATTTGTTAGTCTATATATATAAAAATGAACCCCTATTTCTCCTGGTCACGCTATAACTTGAGAACGGCTGTACCGATTTCATTCATCTTTTTTTTAAATGTTTATTAATACTTCGTAGAATGTTCTTACATTAAAAAAATATGATAAGATGTGAAGTTACGAACTACTACGCGACCAAAGTAGTAAGTAATAAGTATGAACATGGGCACAGTCTACCCGTACGAAACGTCGGCATAAAATAATATAAAACAATTTTAGAATGTTATTATTATTATTATTTTATTTAATTTTTAATTACTAATAAAAATTATCTAAACGAAATTTTAACCTAAGTGACTTGACATTACATTACATATTCAAATATTTAGAAGGAGATATTTTCTTTATTCGAGAACAGCTGTGCAATTCTCTAATGATTCGTCGATGCGCTCGTCCACGAGCTCACCGATGTCAAATACTTTGAGATATCGCCCTTGTACACAAGGTTGTTTTTTCAACGTTCCTTCTCATCTCGTCATGTTTCACGGATGTTGTCAAAGATGCAACCATAGATATATGTAAATAATTCATTGGATGCAACGATGTTTGATCTTAGAGAATCGCACGGCTGCTCTAGAACTATTCAGTAAGCAATATGGTAGATATCACATATAGGCATAAACCGCAACTTTATTGGATGTAAATTGGTTTATCAACCCTTTGGTTTGAAAGTGAATTTATAGATACTGTTATTTATTCAGTGATGTGGTATGACGCATAACTACACTGATACTTATCTGTGGCATGGCTTCGAAGTTCTGGTGAAAGTGATTCATCATTTACAATTAAACCCTGCGAAACTCCATATCATTGTGCATCATGGTTTTCATGTGAAGTGGCTTATTTGATGTGCAGTTTGTTTCCACTTAGTTTCATGACTTAGTCATCATCATGTGATCATTAATATGCCTTCACTATTTATCGATTACTAGTTTCGTCGATTTTTACGGCATTTTCTTATCTTGAGGCTGGTTGTCTACTGGGGGCCGCTTCTACTATTTCACAACGTTCAACAATCTATCCGCTGCAACTTCAGTTCGACTCGTGCAACCTTGTTGTCGTTCGATCACTACCCAAAAAGCCATTCTACTATTTCTAGAGACAAACTAGAACGAAAAGTCATCTTAAACACTAACTACTATACATGTTAATTACACATTTAACGCCATTTTTTACGTATATGAGTCGCCCTCATTATCTAACTAAATAAAGTTTAGATCGATCGTTAGTCAGCAGAAACGTAACTGCTTCTGGACTGGTGTTCAATAAGAGACTAAGAAAACGTATAAAAGTCACCGTTGACATAGAATATCCGTTGATCTACGTTTCGACACAGATTACTGAATAATGCAATTATTTATGGTGTGATACCTAAACTTGCCCACTACCATCGGGTCTGACCATCTGATTTGCTTAACTTCGATTGCAATTATTTATGGTGTGATACCTAAACTTGCCCACTACCATCGGGTCTGACCATCTGATTTGCTTAACTTCGATTGCAATTATTTATGGTGTGATACCTAAACTTGCCCACTACCATCGGGTCTGACCATCTGATTTGCTTAACTTCGATTGCAATTATTTATGGTGTGATACCTAAACTTGCCCACTACCATCGGGTCTGACCATCTGATTTGCTTAACTTCGATTGCAATTATTTATGGTGTGATACCTAAACTTGCCCACTACCATCGGGTCTGACCATCTGATTTGCTTAACTTCGATTGCAATTATTTATGGTGTGATACCTAAACTTGCCCACTACCATCGGGTCTGACCATCTGATTTGCTTAACTTCGATTGCAATTATTTATGGTGTGATACCTAAACTTGCCCACTACCATCGGGTCTGACCATCTGATTTGCTTAACTTCGATTGCAATTATTTATGGTGTGATACCTAAACTTGCCCACTACCATCGGGTCTGACCATCTGATTTGCTTAACTTCGATTGCAATTATTTATGGTGTGATACCTAAACTTGCCCACTACCATCGGGTCTGACCATCTGATTTGCTTAACTTCGATTGCAATTATTTATGGTGTGATACCTAAACTTGCCCACTACCATCGGGTCTGACCATCTGATTTGCTTAACTTCGATTGCAATTATTTATGGTGTGATACCTAAACTTGCCCACTACCATCGGGTCTGACCATCTGATTTGCTTAACTTCGATTGCAATTATTTATGGTGTGATACCTAAACTTGCCCACTACCATCGGGTCTGACCATCTGATTTGCTTAACTTCGATTGCAATTATTTATGGTGTGATACCTAAACTTGCCCACTACCATCGGGTCTGACCATCTGATCTGCTTAACTCTAGATTAATTTAAGAACGTTATTAATTTGTTAACAAAGTTTTATTTATATACTAGCGACTGCCTGCGACTCCGTTCGCGTAGTAGGCTCGGCCTTCGGCCTCACCGTAACCTTCCATCTTTTATGGTTTTTTTCTTTCATAAGAACCTTCTCCTGACGATATTTAACACAATAAAAAACAATTAGCGAGATTGTTCCATCCGTTCTCAAGTTATAGCGTGACCAGGATAAATATTATATATATATATATATATTATATATATATATATATATATATATATATATATATATATACTAACGACTGCCCGCGAGTTCTCGCCATAACCTATCTTTTCTTGGTTTTTGATTCATAAGAACCTTCTCCTGACAATAATTACCGCAACAAAAAAGAGTTAGCGAGATAGTTCCACCCGTTCTTAAGTTATAGCGTGACTAGGAGAAATAGGAGTTCATTTTTATATATATATGTATAAGTTACCAACACAAACATTGGTTTTCACTTTCAACAGGCGCATATTGAATATTATTATAATTATCTATATACCTCTATAAAAGAAGATGTCTTTACTGACTGACTGACTTACAGACAACGCACAGCCTAAACTACTGATCGTAGAGACTTGACATTTGGAGGGTGTATTGTCCTTGATGTGTAGAGGTGTAGGTACTAGGAGTGGGTTTTTCGAAATTCTACCCCTAAGGGGTGAAAACGTTTGCATGTAACTCCTTTGTTTTGAACTTATAGTTGTGAAAGTTTGTATTTGGATAGGTCATTCAAAATAAATAATGCTGGTCTAATTTTTTTTGGATAGTGGTGGTAAGGAGAGAAAAATAAGTTCAAATTGTTCAAAAATACGTTTGTCTGTACGTGCTAATCTCCGAAACGATTGGACCGATTTAAATGAAATTTCGTATGGTGGTAGCTTATATCCCTGATCAACATATAGGATTTTTGATCCCGGTAAATTAAAGAGTTCCCGTGGGATAATTAAAAATCTTTAATTACCGTAATCCCGCGAGGCCACGCGAGCGAACGGGTCAGCTAATATTAAAATAAAATAAGTAAAATATAGGGAAACACAAAAACATTAGTGAAATTTTTATAATAAAATTTTAGTGTGGTATTTTAGATTTCAAGTATATTATACTTGAGATCTAAGAGTACCATACAATAATTAGTAGCTTCTAGATAAAAAAAATACATAAACGTTCCTAGTCCAACGGAAAAGTGTAGGTACATATAAATGGGTTTCTTTTTGTCAAATTATACATTTGTGAAGAGTCATGTAACAAAAATGTGTGTAAGTCAACATCAGCAGGGTTGGGCAGTATTTGCATTACTTGTAATTAGAATACGTAATTGAAATACAAATACGTATATTTGTATTTCAAGTACTCCCTTCAAATGTGATTTGTAATTCGTATTTCAAATACCTGACGCCGAGTTTTTTTTGTAATTAGTATTTCATATATCAAGTATTTGAAATACTTGATATTTGAAATACTAATTCAACATTTTAACATTAAAATACACTTAACCTTTATTTAGCGATTGTGAGTGAGCAGTAGAAAGAATTTCTTTAGCAAGCAACAAAAGGCTGTTTGTCTGACAGTACATTTAAAAATGTAGTGTTCATGAAAGGAAACTCTGGTTTTACTGCTTATTTATTCTTGTTTTACTCTACTTTTCAGCCCGTGCTGGTCTAGATTACATATTTTTTATTTTGTATATATATTTTTTGTTAATTTTTTTTATATCACATAAAAATAGCTAAAATATTATATTTTGTATTTTATATTTCAAATACCATACTTGAATGTATTTTTTATTTCGTATTTACACCACATACGTTGCAGTTCCTGGAAAAGTAGGTTGATTTCTGCGAAATCTATTGTATTAAATATGGCGAATCGCGTCAAGTCAACGGGTTAATTACATGCGATACAGTATTTTTTAATTCAATTATTATTAAAGCAAAGTATGTATTTTGCCCAGCCCTGAACATCTGGCACCCTTTAATTTCAATAATTGTTTTAATTAAGTACACTATTGTGTAAAATAGATTTTTAGGATGGTTCTGTTTGACGATGAATCTACTGAATTTTTAAACATTTAGATGATTACTTGGACTAGCTCCCGAATAGTAAGCTGAGGGACGCATTTTATATACACTTTATTAAAAGTTTCTAGACTGGGCCACAAAGTAAGCGGGTTGATATAGGTCAATTAAAAAAATGCGATAACTTTTAAAATGTGTGGGTAATCCTATGATTATAAACATTCAATAAAAGTTATCTTCAATAAAATATAGATTTAAGTAAACCTGTTTACTTATTTCTTTTTGAAATTATAGTTTTAGTCGATTTCAAAAAACGCTAGCATCAAAGCTGAATACTAAAATGTGTAAAAATTGCTTTGATACCGTAGTACATATTATTTGTAAACCTAGTGAAAAATGTACATTTTAAAAAGATATACTTAAATAGGTTTTTACATAATCAGCCTATTATGTTCCCACAGCTGAGACTCGAGCTTTCCTCTCGGAGAGAGGAGTTGGGCCATAATCCACCACGCGGGCCCAGTGCGGATGGATAGGCTAGTGGCCAACCCATGCCGAAGTTTTAAGGCTTTCGCCATAGCCTAACGACTGCTGTCCTAAGACAAACAACCGGGACCGACGGCTTATCGTGCCATCCGAAGCACAGAAGCGCTCAGTTGACCAATGCCACTAGCACACACCCATCCAACTCCTGACCGCAGCAAGCATTGCTTAACTTGAATTAAGATTAAAAGATTAAGTAAATCACAAATTTTAAGTCTAGTGCTGTATGCTCTTGAAAAAGATCACTACTTTACTGGAAACGGAGTATGGGCAGAAGAAAAAGCTAAGACTGTTATTGTCTGCTAAATTGTATAAAGTATGCTATTAGTAAAATACTTATCCATAGTAAACTACTAACTAATTGTTTCATTGAATTTTAACAAGGCCCATCAGTTGTGTTGGCCATACATTAAGGATCATGGAAGGTTCTTAGTTTATATGGTAAGAAGACATGATCTCGGTTGCAGCAAGAAATGAATACAATAAGTCTATCTGACTTGTCCTATTCTTCTTTCCTCCTTAGCTTAGATCTTATTTAGGTATTGTACTGCTGGCAGCTGCCGAAGTACCTGAATTTGTCACTATAAATTATGTAATTTATAGGCTCAGCCTTCGGCCTCGCCATAAACTCCCGTCTTTTCTTATTTTTTTTAATGTAAGAACCATCTACAAAGTATTAGAAACATTTAAAAAAAGAAGAATGAAATAAGTAAAGCCGTTCTCAAATTATAGCGTGACCAGGAGAAATAGGGGTTCATTTTTAAATATATAGATTAGGGTTTGTTAATCTTTCGGCTTTACGAAACCCTTCTAAAGTTTCCAGGTGACAGCGATCCCCTTAACTAAAGGAATCAAAAGAAAATAATAAATTGACTGTTGAAGAAAATATAATAAGTTATTTTTATTTCAATAAAGGTAACAAATTAAGTGCCAAAAGAAATATCTTTTTAACATTAAAAATCTTAAGATTAGTCAAGCTCCACTGAGAGCGCTTCTTCGCTTTTACTTCTTTCTATATTCTAATTGAAATAATCTTTAATTTAGTATTTATTTTAAAAGATGCCACCTGTACTATTTTAAAAGTTATTGCATTTTTCAAAACCGACTCGCTTTACTGCCACGCAGAGTAGTTTACGCTTGCCTAATTGTTTATACGAGCCTACAGACACAAATTACCCCTTAACCGTTTGCTCTCAGATCCAAACCATAAACGGCGTAGTGCTGGTGAGCTGGAGACAGCGTGTCCTGGAGCGGCAGATCGAGTACGGAGCCAGGCTCGGCCACGTGGTGCTGTCCCTCGCGAGGATGGAGCTCGCCAACTTCTACCGGAACGTTATGCCCGTCGCTGACTACTTTGACCAGACCAACATGCTTCTGGCGGTAAGTACGCATGAATAAAATGGCGGGAAAATGCCCTACAATGTCTGTCACTGATTTTGTGTACTAGTGCAGTCCTCCGAGTGTTTTGCCGCTAAATAATAGTTATTTGGTATACAAGAGAGCAAAGTCGCTTTTTAACCGCATGCTCAATTTTGATGATCGAGTAAGCGATGGATTCTAAAATTGAATCATGAGCGCAACGAGTGATCTTAAAATTAGAATCCTGAGCATTAGCGAGGGAATCAAAACAGCACGAGGTGAAAAATCTTTGCACTCGAGTGCAACACGTAACTTTTCATCCCACCTCAGCGAGGAAATGACTAAATGCAAAAAAAAAACATTTTCCAATCACAAGATACTTTACTTCAGTTTAGGTATTAACTACTACCTACATTATAAAAGGTAAGTATTACAGAATAATGTTTAAATTATAACAAATAATACTTAAAGTTTTTAACCTAAGGTTGCAATATGACGTGAAAAGAAAATGGCGCGCGTAAAGATAATTAATAAAAAAGTACACCAAGAAGGTTCCGAGTCTGAGTTTTGAACAAATTAAAAAAGGTTGTATGATGAATTCGGCATCATGGAGGTAGAAGTAAATAGGTTTAATGATGTTTTGAATTCACAAACTTAGTGCACGCGATGATCTAAATTCAATTTACTTTATCCTCTAGAGGATAAAAACGGCTTTTGCACTCAGATATCGAAGAGTAAAAATACTTTCCGAGATGGGGGGGATGAAAATAATATTTTATTTCCTTCGATATCTCTAAAGTAAAAAATAACGGTATCAAACGTCGACACAAGCATTGAATAAATATATTTGTTTTGTGACAAAAAGCAAGTCGTTCGCATAATGTAAAGTGATACTTATCTACCCTGTGCAGTGCTCATGCATTTTGTTACTCAAAAACGGTTAAAAAAAAAGTTTGTTACTCAAACGGCAGAACGGCTGAACGGATCTGGATGAAATTTGGCACAGAGATAGATTATAGTCTGGAATAGCACATAGGCTACTTTTCATCATCATCATTATCTATCACCACGCGGGTGAAAAAGCGTAATATTCTTAGGCACAGCACAGACAAAATAACACGATCTCTGGCCACGACAAGATCGTAATGATGACAGTTATGTCAAAATTTGTGTCAGTTTCTCATAGATTAGTCAAAAGCACGCTATCATTTTGACAGCACTAGACGTGCTCGATGACTGTCAAGGGTGATGAAATTTAATGACAGTTTTATTTTATTATTAGTGTTTACTGATACATTTGCTATGTATTCAAATTTTCTAAAACTGTTATAGCAATTGCGTTTGACCATGTAAATATTTTATGACATTTTGGTATAAAGATAGGTAAGGCCTCGGAGAAGATAATAAACTACGTAAGTACCTAATCCTGCGCAGACGAAATCGCGGGCACCAGCTAGTTAACTATATAGGTATAATGCTTAATAATTACTCGTTGGTGTGGTAATAAGGTACTGGTGGTTCGCAGCACTACTACTACTGAAGGTAGTAGGTACCTATCGTTAACCACCGTCTGATACTTGTACCTACTTAAAATAGATTTCAAATTACAAATGATTTATCGCATTATCTTTGTTTAATTATCTATTGTTTATTTACAATAACTGTCTATTATATAAATGTTCTTATCCAATTTTATCAATACAAACTACCCTGCAATAGATAGCGATAAATAATTATTTCAGGAAATAGATTTCTATTACAAATATCACACGTCTTTAATATTTTGTTTAGCGCCTTAATATATTACTTACATTTTTCAGCAATTTTCTCCATCGGCCCATTAGCTCAGTTGGTTAGAGCGTCGTGCTAATAACGCGAAGGTCGCGGGTTCGATCCCCTCATGGGCCACTTTCTTTTTGCATTTTTATTGTCGCGAACTAAGAGTTGTAAAAAAATATGATTAAATGTTATTTTATTTATAAATAAAACACTATATTATTTAGTTCTTAAGCTTATGTGTAAAATTTTAAATTATATTGGTGAAACTAATTGAATAAATTAACCTAGGTACGGTTAGTTGATCAAAATTATGTACGAACAAGACTGGGTATTCTGAGTAGTTGTGGATTTCCAGTATCCATCGCGGCACCATCATCAGACCAGCTGCATTTGTTATTATTTTTACATCGAATTCTCTTTACGTCGACTTAAAATCTCTCTAAGTTCGCGTTACATCGAAGTGCAGGAATTCTATGTATACTACCAGGCAATCATGAATTAGTAAGCGGGTTAGTAAACTAACGTAAGTATCTAAGGCCCACTTGCACGTTTCAGAGTTAGCTTCAATAACTCAGAGTCAAATGCTAAATAGGGGTTTTATAATTAATTTATCTTGCGCCATTAAAGGTTAGGAGTAAATCTAAGGTTATTTATTGATATTTAACCCAGCAATGTGGGAGGGTTAAGTCTTTAATCGGTCCGAATCAGCAAGCCTCATTCGAGGTAAGTTTCATTCATAAATCTATTGTTATTTTTTGTCCTGATGCGGACAGATTAACTAGGGTTAGTGAAGATTTGTGTCAAAAGAAATTGAGGTTACATTCTGCTGTATAGTGTAAGTACTCTTTGGACGAAATGACACGAGACAATACGTATAGAATAAAAAGTCGTCAAATTTCATACAACAAAGGATAAACAAGAAAGTCTATATACATTGTACTGTAGTGCCAAAGAGATAGATATAAGTTTCACTTTTTTTTCGATTCATTCATTATTGGTCAGGTTACAATATAAGCGCATAGACAATTAAATGGTCCCATCTAAAGATTACAAATGTCAGTTTAGCAAAACCGTTGATCTTTAATAGTCGTGCAAGGCAAAATGAGAGTTAAAAATTGATATGACTAACGCAAGTTTACAAACTCGTAGACTTATTTATTATATATTAACCAGTGCAAACGTGCAAGTGGGCCTAGTATACTTAGGTAGCGCCAAATTATTTAACTATCACCAAATATATATGTCAATAACAAAATGAAACCATTTAACAAATATGAACTTTATTAACACACGAATGAAGCAAGTTCAATAGAAGCTAGTAAAAAATAATTTTATTAGCGTAGCTTTAATACAATATTACAAGGCACAACAAATTATAGGCTACCTTCCTCCATCGGAATTCTCAAAGTGGTAGGTTCATAACTGCCGCCATGCATAGTTTATAACAAAATTACCCGTAACTTAGCCCTAAGGCGATGTTCACGCGGCGATTCGATTCCATATTTGCACAAGAACAGGGGGCCGTCACTAATTAAATTTCAATCAAACCGTACCTGAACGATGCCTTTTATTAGTTTTTTTATTCAGTACCTCTACCACGAGTTGGCAACATAAATGTCATCTATAGTCGATACTCGATCTCGTCTACCTATTAAGCTTGTGATTGGCGTACTCGCTGTCAATTTTAATTCTACAATTGACCGCGAGGTGGCACTCTACTGTTTTTCATACATTTTTTGCGGCAGTCGATATCGAGCATCGATTGATCAAAAACTTTGTACCTAGGTATTCTGTTAACTCGATAAATAATACGACGCTAACTCATATTCATTAAGAAGTGTTCACATAATTGACCGAGCGAGCGAAGCGTCTCTGCTTTAACTGTCCAAATTGACTTTCATCTGTCCGTATGTTTGTAAGATTGTTCGTTGGCCTTCCTGTACAGTGGGTCGAGCAAAAAATCTGCTTTAGTGTAACGTTATCGTATCGATGACGTATTCAGTACAAACTATGAGTTGTCTGTGCCACTATTGTACTAGATAAATGACAGTTTGTACTAAATACGTTAACGATGCGATTACGTTACACTTAAACAGATTTTCGTGCTCTGTCCACAGGTCGCATTTTTCAACCAATCTTGTCGAACCTTGGTATGCATGTTCTACTACATATTTCTATTAATAAATTTTTGTCTACGGTGAATTTGAGTGAAGGGGGCAGTAAAACTCTTTGTGAATGAGTTCATCGGGGAATTACTGCCATCATACTGTTTCCACCGCAAAGCAGTAATGTTCGCATCGCTGTGTTCCAGTTTGAAGGGTATGGGTGCCGGTGAAATTGCAGGCATATGAGACTTGACAACTTATACGTGAAACGTGACCATGACGCGAGTTCCATGATTTTTGTTCACCCAACAAGTACAATTTGAAAACTTTAATACCGACTTCCATTCTATTCAGTTATTGGAGTGTAACTCAAAAACTACTGAACCGAATTTGAAAAATTTAATACCGACATCCATTCTATTCAGTTATTGGAGTGTAACTCAAATAACACTGAACCGAATGTGATGAAATTTAAATGGGACCAGCACCAGCTTTTAAACAAAAAAATTTTGAGAATCGGTTCTCACCATTGAAAGTTATGAGATAACAAACATAAAAAAATAAATGTAGTCGAATTGAGTCCCTCCTCCTTTTTGGAAGTCGGTAGAAAAGCGCTCAACGCGCCTAAAGAAGTTTTTTCACTTCAAAAACCTTTCCCGTCTATTATAATATACACACAAACACACATGCGGCTGTGTTGACAAATCGATGTCCATGTTAACAGCGGTCTGCTCTGGTGACACCATCGATCGATTGTCATCGGCGGTCAACGGACAATGTCACGTACCATCTCGCCTGTGCCGTACTGACTGCTGTGCAAGCTGTGGCAATGTCACGTCGGCACGCAATCACCGCGTGACGTGACACCACACTGCTGATGGTCATGGTCCGCAGAGCTTTCGAGGACAGCGGTGATCCAATGTACTGAATTGATAGGAACCAAATCTTTTTCAAAACTACAGTTTGCTATTCACTAGGTTATGTTTCCTGGACTGGTTTACGAGCATAGGCAGAATGTGTAAAGTAATGAAACGTTTTTGAGGTATTTTCTTCAAGGGCCGTAGAAAGTTTGAGGCACACGTTCACTGCTTTACAAGAAGGCTTAGTTGGGAAAGTGACTCTCTATCAGACTTCTTCGTGACTGTGACTTTGACTATTTGAAGACACATCTCACTCAACTATTTTACATATTCTGTAGTCTACGAAGAAATAATATCAGGAAGAGTAACTGCCTTAAAAAAAGGACCCAATAAAAGTCGTGCTAAATAAATAACGTCGTTCACGCCGCTCAGCTGTCATAGTAGACGTTGCAGCACGCGCATGAACCACTCCCTGCTTTCCTTCTGAAATTTAAACCAATCACCGAACATGTCCATTATCTGAAGATGCCAGAAAACTTTATTTGTTAGTAAGTAAGAGAACAATTAGTTATTAGTTTATCATTACTTTGTTGGAATAACCAGGGCGGCATAATCGCATCAGCGACAAAGCCCTTTAATTAAGAATAAAAAAAAATGTCTATTTGTAACCTCAGAAGTAATTCGTATTTGGAATCATACGTCGTTTTGGTTTGAAGGACCACTTTTTGTGTGGAATTTGTTCTTATGCTTCCTGACATTATTTCGTCGTAGTATGTACTTATGTAGTATTATTAATTTTATTGAAGAATGGCCAACGTACAAACCGTACGGGTCCGAAAACGAGAAAAGGGAATATAAGGTGATTAGTGTCAAAAAGTAACGAGTCGTTAGCAAAACGTTCCGTTTTTAGATATAGAAAGCCGGGGATAAGATGACATCTTGTGAAGTCATCATCATCATCATCTCAGCCGCATCTTGTAAAGTGTATACATCGATTAGCTGTCAAAAGTCAATTTAATAGTCACCGTTGGGCGTTGTGATACGCAACACCAATGCCGTGATAATCTTGGTAGACATCACAGTTCGGTGGACAACCGAACCTTGATCGTTAGCCAATAGCCCTGCTGTTTCGAGCCGTTGAAACCCGCGTGGTTCTAAGGTTGGAACCTGAAACACATAACTACTCGTAATAGCACAGAATAGTAAATAATAGTAATATGCTAATGGTAGACTTGAAGGGCAGTGTTATTATATATGTTGGAGCTGGACAGTGGACAACATAACTATCTTGTTTTTGGCCAGATTCTCATCTGTAGGTATAAATACCAGTGTTTTGTGGAATATATATATAGCTAGCTGACCCGCCAGCGGTTTCGTTCGCTTGGTCTTGGTATAGTGGGGAAAGCGCCGCTTTGGATCTTCAGGTCTTCAGTTCAATACCCGGGTCGGGCAGTCAGGTTTTTCTGACAAATAAAATCTCCAAATCCACAAATGAAGTCCGGAGTCTAGCGTCGGTTTTTAGCCGTACCATAGAAGTTAATATGCGCGGACCAGTCAATCGAGACCCCGGTTGTATATGAGACCATGTAGCATAGAGAGATCAAGCTGCCATCCTGGATTTGTGTGACGGATCAAGATAAAAGTGTATAGTTGGGAGCTCCGGGCTCTATTCTATCCATATACCAAATTTCATTGATCTGTGCATCTGTGCTGCAGTTTTTATGTTATGCGTCAGCGTACAAATAGACAGATTTTTTTTTAAAAACGTTTATTTTGCATTCATATTCAGTTCAGTAGGTGATTTTACCTCTTCTGTGCCACCTTTTTTATTTTTCTTCCATGTGCAGAATTTTTGGCCTCTGCTCTTTTATCATTGTAGCTATATTTATTTTATTTATTTTATTTATTTATTTATTTATTTATAAAAGAGAATACATATCGATGATTAATGTTATGTCTTAAAACCAATGCTAGGTTTATCTAGACAAACATCAGTTCTTAAAAAATAATATTCGTCAGCTAAATTACAAAAATTACTTATTGTTATACATATACTACAAAATGGTCTAAATATACTTACTATAATCTACATGAAAACATCTTTTATAAAATCATAACATAAAATACATACTAACAATTCAAGTAAACAATAGTACCTCGGTATCTCAATGTTTACTCGCAGAGCGCAGCGCACACAAAGATAAAAACCGGTCAGGTGAGCTGGCCGAGTAATACTCATAGCACAGCTACAGCTGACAGCGGTACACACACATGCACAGTAGCATTCACTTACATATAGGGAAGTATGGTATAAGTGTGCGCGTGCGCTTTACAAAGGATGCTCCATATTATGCGTTAGAAAGAAAATGTTTTTTTAAAATAGTTTTGATGTTTTTTTCTGTAGCTTTATTTCTTACGTCCATAGAGTAGGTATAGATTTCACGGAAGTTCATTTTTACGCATGTGACGAGCTGTTTATTGAAATAATAATGTAGGTAAATGGTATATTGTTCTCATTCAACAATGAATTGTTCATTATTTTAATAAAAATAAAAAATCTAAGTTATAATTATTATAATAATAAGCAGACTTCAGGTATAAATAAATTAGTTTTATGTCCGACGCTCCTGTGCACGCAAGTTGCGTTCGCGTAAAGTTGAAGCAAGTTGTCGGTAACTAGATGGGCACCGCGACTTCAACTGTGCGGGGATAATCACTATCCTAAAAAAAAAAGTCTTATAAAATAAAACTAAAAGGCAACAAAACGAATACAACAACACTCACTGTCTGTCACTGTTCAGAAATATTATATGGCGCGAAACTTCGACAAAAATGCTAAGCTTTGTCGAGACTAACATACTTTATGCTCGTACAAAACAAGTTTATAAAATAAAAAAGTTTATAAAAAAAAAGTTTATATTTACATTAGCGACTGCCCGCGACTTCGCTCGCGTAGTAGGCTCGGCCTTCGGCCTCGCCATTACCTCCCATATTTTTTTTCTTTTTTAACGTAAGGACCATCTACGAAGTATAAGAAAAACGTTTAAAAAAAGATGAATGAAATCGGTAAAGCCGTTCTCAAGTTTGTAGCGTGACCAGGAGAAATAGGGGTTCATTTTTAATATATAGACTAGCGACTGCGACTTCGTTCAGGTAGTAGGCTAGGCCTTCGGCCTCGCCACGCCATAACCTCCCATCTTTCTTAATTTCTTTTGGGTAAGAACCATCTACAAATTATTAAAAAACATTTTTAAAAAATGCGAATGAAATCGGTACAGCCGTTCTCAAGTTATAGTGTGACCACGAGAAATAGGGGTTCATTTTTATATAAAAAGATTTCTTTCCTATTTTAAAATAGAACAGTTATGTTCACAGATATCACATGTATCTTCACATCACAAAGTCAACCTACAAGAAGTTTAAACAAACTCCTACCTTTTTCTGTGTTCCGGCTACTTTTGCTTTGTTTAATAGGCTTCGACTTTTATCGCTGACTGTACTTACTTCGCCTATAATAATCGCACTTGTATAATTGCATGTCCGACATACGTTATTATCCCTACTATTGTGTATCGAAGACATTCGTTAAATTCATTTTCGAATCAAAATGACACCTTAATAACAAACTGCAGTTTGTCTTGACTAATATTTTATTAACCAGGCGGCATGTCACGTGTTGGTGTCATTTTCTTTCCGATGATATGCTTACTTTAATAATGTAGCTATCGGTTTCCAGCTTTATCGACTGACAGGAAAATTTATATTTATTAAAACAATTATTTCTATGGATCTGTTTTGTTCTCACTGTAGCTGTGTGATTCTCTAAGAGCAAACATAGTTGTATCTCTGACAACATCCGTGAAACAAATGACGAGATGACAAGAAACGTTGCAAAAACAACCTTATGTACAAGGGCGATATCTCATAAAGTATCTGACATCGGTGAGCTCGTCGACGAGCGCATCGACGTATCATTGGAGAATCGCACGGCTGTACATAGATTACGCACCAAATACCACGGGGATAAAGCAGTGTCTTACGTCACTGGCGGCATATTGGACCCAGCCGTGCGATTCTCTAAAAGCAAACATCGTTGCATCTTTGACAACATCCGTGAAACAAATGACGAGACGACAAGAAACATTGGAAAAACAACTTTATGTACAAGGGCGGTATCTCATAAAGTTTTTGACATCAGTGAGCTCGTTGACGAGCGCATCGACGAATTATAACAGAATCGCACGGCTGAGCGTAACGAGGGATACTAGGGCAGAGTTCGGATTGAAGCTAGAGGTTTAAGCCGCCCAAGACAAAGACAGGTTTCTACGAGACAGTGAAAACCCAGTGCTACTTAAATGAAGTATTTATTTAGTTTAATGTTAAAATAGTTCATATTGATATTGGTCACATTTGTATAGTTATGGAGAGTAATATTTTGAGTCAACGTGTAATGACAAAAGACTAAAACGAGATGAAAGAAGAACTATTAAAATATTTTTACCAAAAAATGGAACCGACTTCAATACCAAAAAGTGTGAAATAACTTGTTAAAAAGTCGGTACCATGATAGTTCAAAAGTCGTCAGAATATTGTGCGCATGGTACATGTACTTACAAGTTATTTCCGAGTACATTTTGGTGTTGAAGTCGTTTCCATTTTTTAGTAAAATATTTTTACCATATTTAGTGACCTACTTACTACTTACGAGATGACTTGCTACTAACGAGATCGATTGTTATTCACCGTCAATGATAATATCAAGATAGGCTTAACACTTTTTAGTTTTTGGATTGTAACTCAAAAACTGCTAGCCCGAATTTAAGCATACTCTACCAAACAAAACAATAATTTTGAGAATCGGTCCTCAAATGGGGGAGAAATCGGCCAACATACACACAAAAAAAATACATACAGACAAACATAATATAGCCTCCTTCTTTTTTGAAGTCTGTTAAAAATAACACCACGCATGGCGCACAACCTCTTTTATTTCACATTCATTACAATCGCGTTTTGTTTTCTTTTTTTGCGCGCTGCCTGTGGTGGCTAGTTCGATTTTCGAATAAACTCTACAATCCCCTTACCTAATAATTCGAGGAATAATAATTTAATCATTTATATTTATTTATTTTTATAACATGTTTACCAAATCAAAATCACATTAAATCCCTTGTGATTTTCACATGACTTTAAATCCTTTGGGATATAGATAGCGCCTTGCTTTACGTCAAGATTACGTGATATGTAATTGGACATTATCGAGCAGATGGTATGAAAAATATCATTTCAACTCAGACTATTCCACAAATGGGCATATTATTCTTACCCTCGCAGTTCTAAAACAATCTGACACCCCGATTTACAGACATAACAACGTCGTCGAACATAGAATGACACATGAATACCACCCACTCAACTTTTTTACGAGAACTAATAAAGAAATTACTGATTCAACCACTTAGCTTTCTTTTCCAATGCGTAATAAAATATCAGAGTGATCAGTCTAATAGAGTAGGTAAAACAATATGAATCGCCCTATCGAATGGTACCGTCCGCCAAAAGATCCGAAACTCCGCCACGCTTATTTGAATATTGAACCATATAATATGTCGAGCGTGGTATGACATTGTTTGAAGGATTAATAGTAAGTTCGTGCAATTAGAGACCCCAGTCATGCATATTTGACGAGTTGTGGAACAAAGTATGACAAAACTATTGATGTGGATGCCAAATTGTGGGGCTCGGGCGCTGTCGAGGACTCCGCCCGTTACTTTAGTCGGAGCCTCGATCTGTTTTCACGAAACTTTCTGATGTGTTGACTCATTGTCAGTTGATGTATGCCATTCGTACATCTATCCGTTGATCCAATGTGACAGAATTAAATTAGGATCAGTGTGGCTATTATGTATCTCCGTTGCTAACAAATGTTGATTGAAATCTTGGATAATGGATGCTCTATGTCAGTCTTGACAACTCTAGTAAGCAAAAATGTTAGTAAGTTGATGACTGGAGCTGACAAAAGTGACATATAGCGGCCATTTTTTCAAGATTTCGATCAACATTTGTTAGCAACTGAGATACAAAATAGCCCAGCAGGTAATAAATGTTTTAATGTTATTTGACGGTTTTTTTTTAATTTAATTATTCTTCCACACTACAGACTCTTTGGTCCGTACCTTTTTTAGATTTGCTTTTTTTTATATTACATTTTTCTTGGAGATTCGTTCTCCAAACATCACAATAAACATTCTTAAGCTATGGTGGAAATTGCTTAAAAACTAAAGTGAGTCCATTTTTTTTTTCTTTTGTAAATACATAAATCTATTGCTAGTGAACAATATTTCCTAATTTTATACTCATGTGTACGCTATTGGCCAGAAGTACTGGCCTCAGGTTCACGCTTATTTGACGGTTTAACTTACGCGGCAGTTATAGTCGCATATCTCGGCCGGTTTCGTGACCGTCCGGGCCACTTCTTCATGGAGTACTTGCGCACCCGGCTGCGTTCGCGCTTAATACTGTACTATAACCGGTCGAGATATTATACTATATACTATAGACCTACCGCGTAAGTTAAACCGTCAAAATAATATTAAAATGTGTAATACTTACGGATAAGCACTCCATAAAGGGTGATCATGTAGCTGTTACGCGTACGTAAAGTTATTACGTTCATTATTTCTAAAACGCCCACACTCACTATGCGAAATGTAATAAGACATGTTCAACTACTGTAATTAAAAAGTTTCACGTCATAATTTTTCCTACTGTCAGGAAATAATGAACTAGGTTCTTGGTAACCGGGGTTTCGACTGACTGAGGGGACAGTTCTGACGGGAATGTTAGGAAGTTGATGACAGGAGCTGACAAAAGTGACATATAGCCCTACTGTAGGGCCCTAAGGGACCTACTCTTAGGCGAGTTTGAATAGCTCCGCGACACTTCCGACACTGTAACATAGTAATTGTTTATCAAAAGAATTTATATTCCGGTTACTTACTAGTAACGTAGGAATTAAAGTTAATATTCATGGTACATGGGAACTGCCACCTGCCGTCTCCATTGGACTAGTTTATTCAAACACTAATAATTACTACGAAATTAAAGGGGACTCACACCACGCCGACTGTATACTAAATAATAAGTAGCTATACCATCTACAATTAAATATGACCAAGTTACAGCACCGTGCCGTATCTGGCACGGTGAACTCGATGAAAGCCTCTGGTGATGGCGATGAAATCTTACGTGCTAGGTGTTTCAGTAAGTATAGGATTTCTTCACCTTTTACAATTAGCATTGGAAACGACAGCGCACCGTCGTTCACATTTTTAATATGAAAAACGGATTTCACTCACGTAAATAAGTCAGATCTTTCCGACTATAGTTTCAACCACCGGTGGTCTTTTTCAGGGTGGTTTCCGGTGGTCTTTTTCAAGGAGAGTGCAGAACGCTCGAGTCGAGACGAGACGTAACCGCGTTGTGAAATCGCGCGTGAATCCCGTTTTTCACATTACAAATATTTATGTGTGTTCGCGGATAACTTCGTCGTTTATGAACCGATTTTGATGAATCTTTTTTGTTTGAGTTTGAGTATACTATCAACTTCGGTCAAGCAGTTTTCGAGTTACACTCCAAAAGTTGAAAAGTGTTGATTTATCTTGATGATATCATCATTGACGGTATATCCCGTAAGTATCACTAAAAAGGCTGTGAATTTTTTTTAATCAAAAAATAGAAACGACTTCTACACTAATAAGTGTGAAATAACTTTTTGAAGTCGATAAAAATATAAACGTTGTCTTTTCAAGAACATAGATATTAGAGAGGACATGTATATAATAAAATCGAAAAATCATATTGTGTTTACACAGATTGTGTACTTCGGTAGTCGATAGTCGTCCTAGTTAAAATAAACACGTATTCATGTCAAATTACAATTACATATATTAAAAATATAAAATAAATTACAAAGGCTAAATTAACCTTCTAGTCAAAATTAAATAACCCGCCCCTGTCCGCTCCCGGTGGAAAGGTGCCCATTACACTAGCTGCGTTCCCGCGCTGAATAGCTATGGCCAGCCTTTGCACCAGGAACGAACCGGAGCGGGAGTCACCGGTGATGTCACAGAGTCTACGACCTAACTCTCCGAAAAAGCTCTTAGCCTCCCAACTGCCCATGGTATCCACAGCCACGGGCACAAAATGGTAAAGCAGCTCCAAGGCAGCGTACTTAAGCTTCTTCTTAATGCTGGCGTCTTCCGCAGCTGCTGACGGGGAGTTGACGGTGCGAGTCAGGTGGCTGGGGGCAACAGTGCTGACGCAAGTAGCGTCCCAAATTAAGCACTAGTTAAAATATGTAAATAAAATATATAAAACTCTGTGGCTTTGTCTCCCGTAAACCAAGCGAACGAAACCAAATACCTACTTACCTAAATATCATTTTTTTTTGCATGTAGGTAAGTATCTACGAGTAGTTCTATTTTACGTATAGTTGGTAATAGTATATTAGTTTTTGTACAGTTCCGTGACAACTTGCCACGCGAGCGAAACCGCGAGCGGGTCGGCTGTTAGTAAATAAGCAAAAGGCTGCTGAGGCGGCATGTTCGTTCAAGGAAACTATAAATTTTTTGTTAGTTTCCCTAACGACCAACCTCGTCACACTTTCCAAATATGGCTTCAAGCATCATAAGCTTTTTCACTGCTAACTAATTAATGAATTTGTTAAAGTTTTAGCGATATTTTGAATATTAAATTAAACTGACACATTTGTATATAATATATGACGATTACTACATAAATAACAATTTTACATTACTTAATATATTAGACTTCGCCATCAACATAATTTTTTTGAACACCGTGATCAGTTTCAACAATTAATTAATTTTAGTTTTTGTAACTAGGGATACCAGGATCAGCCGATTCTCATCTCTGTTGGAAACGGGTCCCGGTATCAGTGGATACAACACGCCGGGATCCGTTGCTAATTCAGTCTGATCCCGGGATCCGTGATTACAAACTCCATTTTTACTGTTTAGGTGTTATAGCAAAGTAGAAAACCACTAAATTTCTTCTAAATTACGATTACTTACACATTTTTGTTACTAAATTGTATCAATTTAGAAGTTAAAATAAAACTAAGTCCACTTTAACTATACTATTCTAAAGGTGTAGATGTTAAAAACAACATTGTGTAGAAATGATATTTAAAGTTGAAAATTTTAAGCAATTTTAATTTGTATGTAATAAATCCTTAAGAAAGCTACAATTAGAGTGAAACATATTTTATTATGAACATGTTTGCTCATTTATGTATTTTACTTACAGAATAGTACCATACATTTCAAGAAAAGGTAGTCATATCAGTACTGTTTTTTTTTTACTTTCTTTTCATAATGGTTCATTAAAATGTCCCTTTCTCGCCGGATGGCAGTGCCGGATTTATAGTTTTTATGAGTGTAGGCCACTTTATTTCCGCCGCACCATGTACCTTTCTAAAATAATAATTTTCCGTTGCGATCGAGAGGTCATGACTTCGATCCCCATCCATTGCGTTATCGATGTGAACCCACTCCAGACGAGCATATTTAGCTTAGTTGGAGGGGACTACAAGACAAGACTACAAGTAATATGCAACGCGCATTGCTGTTATTTGAAAAAGAAACAGGCACTAAAGTTAAATAAACAAATTAGCCCAGTCGAATTAGCTCAAAAAAAGGACACACCTGGAATATGTGTAGCCATTTTCCTTCGGAATTCGTTGGGGAGGTCAGTGGCAGTCTAAATTTTGTTTTGCGTGGTAATCGATCCGTTGCGTCATCTGTCATTTTGATTTTAAGGGTCAATTATTGTTTACTGAAAAACTCGTTTATTTTCATTTCACACGAAAAATAGTTTCCAGAAGTTGTTTAGAATTTCATTTCCTACAATTTAAATACCGATATTTTTTTCCTAAGATTATCGATATTTTCTGATTTATAATCAAAAGGCTGGGTGAATTTTTGTTTGATTAACAACTCTTTTAGAATTCAGTTTTCTACAATTTTGATTCTTATATTTTTTTCCATCAGATCGGTATTTTTCGATTTATACCCGAAAAGAGGTGGGGGTTAAACCTTATCATTGCATTATTACGTTTATTTTTAATTTTACATGGGAAATTTTACTACCCAAGTAGTTTGAAAATATACTTCCTTAAATTTTAGTGCGTATCATTTTTGGTAAGATCGATATTTTTCGATTTCTACCTGAACAGCGGAGAGAGTAAAATCTTAACTTTCTATTATCAAGTTTATTTTCAACTTTACGCAAAACATGGTTACAACAAAGTTGTTTAATTTTATTTTCACCAAAATTGTAGAAAACTGAATTCTAAACAACTTTGTTTACAACAATTTATGTAAAATTTAAAATAAACAAGTTGTTAACAAACAAAAACCGTTCATTCTTTTCGTTACAAATCGAAAAATATAGATCTTAAGAAAAACTTGATGACAATCTAAATTGTAGGAAATTCAATCCTAAACAAATTTTGTAAAACTGTCTTCCGTGTGACATTGAAAATAAAAGAGTTGTTCAAGAAACAAAAAAAATACCCTTAAAATAAAGATAGCGGAGGACGCAACGGATCGATTACCACGCAAAACAAAATTTAGACTGCCAGTGACCTTACCCAACGAATTCCGAAGGAAAACTGCTACTTATAATTATTGGCGGGCCTAATTAACTGGTCTAAATGAATTAGTCATTTAGAAAGAGGACAATAACAGGTACTTACTTGGATCAATAATTTTCGCTAAGAATGATTTTCTATAGGGATTTAACATATTAGAATAAAAAACCATGAGAAAACCAGTAAACTTGTTTGACTTTTATCCTCTGAAATCAAGTGAGCGAGCGCCCTCTGAAATCTGCCGCCCCTAGGTCCCCGCCGCCCCTAGGCCGCGGCCTATATGGCCTATTGACAAATCCAGGACTGCCTGATGGAAAGCGAAAATGGAATTAAGAAGCAATGACCATTAGTGCAGCCTGTAAGCTGCACTAATCGCCACCCCTATGATGACCTGAGAGATACTTTTTCACGCCCCGCTTGAAAGACCCATGGTCATAGCTGCAAGGAAACACGTACGCCGGCAAAGCATTCCACAATTTACTTACATGACAGAGGTAGGAACTCCCAAACTTTATGGTTCGTGGTAAGAAATTTTGAACAGTATAATGGACGCAATGCTAGGCCGTAACGAGTAGTTCGGGATTTAATTTAATATGTTGGAAGACAAATAAATAAATTAAAAATATAAAGTTTTTTTAAATATTACATGCAGTAATATTTTGAAAATTTTATAGCCTATCTTGATCTTGATCTTACTTTATAGCTTGAGCACTATCTTGCTTGATGGTCATTATGCGGTTGAAAGTATATACCTAGAATAAACCTTACAATAATAACGTTTGTTCTGAGGCATAATTGTATCTACTATCAATGCCTACTACGCTTAGCTACCACGTATACAAAATGCTTTTAATATACTCACAATTTTTATATTTAAAACCTAATTTCTAAAATTAAATGTTATAATCCAAGGTATAAATTTTGAATAGTCGTGATTTATTCTGTGTCGTGTGCACAGTAACAAATACCTACAAGTATTTTTTTAGCATGAAAAACGGAAATCACTCGCGTAAATAAGTCAGATCTTTCCAACTAAAGATTCACCACATCCGGTGGTATTTTTTCAGGGATTCAGGGAGAGTGCAGAACACTCGCGGTTGCGTCTCGCCTCGCGCTGACAGTCTCGAGAGACTGACAGAGCACTGACAGTCTCTCTATTAGATTCAATATAAGTCTAAATCACAAATATACTTCCTTGTATTCTTTATACCAAACAGGCCTCTAAGGTGCAGGCCACTCTTAAATGGCGTCGGGCGCGGACATGGCACGGGCGGCTTCATAATCAATTCAAATTTCATACAAAATGCATGGAAATAAAGCGCAATTTAGAACAGAAATGGCGCGTCATAACCACGTCCGAGCAACAACATACCGTGTGTTCTAAATTGACTTTATTTCCATGAAATTTGAATGGAATAAGAAGCCGCCCGTGCCATGACCGCGCCCGACGCCATTCATGTGTGGCCTGCGCCTAAGTGTTGGCTGCAGCCCCACTTATGCCTTTGTAAAGAGCCGGAACAAATCTTTAAAAAAATGCAATAATAAAAATGTATTTCATAAAGGGCCTTTACAAATAACTTCGAGTAGAATCAACTGGTTTTCAAACTAGGCTGGTTAAAGCCCGAATTAAGGGTTCTAGGTCTCTTTCGTCGATATAATAAGATATAAATAAATTGCCATGCGTAGTAAAACAATTATATGGCGACAGATTTAAACATAAAAAACTTAAGCCGGTTTTACAATGCAAACATATTTAACATAAATAACATACTTAGGTTCGTACAGTGACAATGCACGTGTTTGCGTATTTTAAAGTAATATCTAGTTACTTCGGTCGGTATTCCAGAATGGCGCTCAGAAGTGAATCTCTACGTGAGTGGAGATTTTAAAGTGAATGCCACACAACATTCAGTCTTAAACTCAGGTCTGTAGTCTCGAATCGATTCCGGTCTTAGTTTATTGTACTAAACCCTGCTATGTAGGTATAGACGAGTTACTAAACTAAAATAAATTTTGCAGGTAAATGGCGAGCGTAACCCAGAAGAAGTGTACAAAGACTTCCGTGCTGCGGTGCTGCAGATCCTCGGCACCACAGATGAACAAGCCAACGGAGTCAGTGGTATTCCCGGGGAAATCGTCGGTGTCGAACCGGCTCCGGAGAGAGAGGAGTTTGGAATGGAAGAGGAACGAAGACAGGACGATCGAAGAGGGGACTGGAGGAACGAGGCTGTGATACCACCGGTGCCCATCCCAGTCACGCAACCAGTGTCCTTGCCAGTTGGACAGAGAAGTCATCCAGCGCCGATTGGGAACCCTATATCGTTGCCGTCTCAGATGCAAAGCGAGAGGATCGTCAGCCCACAGGTATGGTGACTAACATTCTTACTCAGTACTTACTTGCCCTTACTTATTCCTCTGGCGTAGCGAACCAAAGTAAGTCTTGGCCGCCAGTACAAGAGAACGCCATCGGCCTCGGTCCCGTGCTGCCTCTTGCCAGTCAGCAACTTGGAGCTCGCGCAGGTCCGACTCCACAGCGTCATTCCAGCCATATCTGGGTCTGCCGACGGGTCCGCGGCCACATGGGACTCCAAGATTCGCTTTCTTGACTTGGCGATCCTCCCCTATTCTCTGTACATGGCCCACCCAGCGGAGTCTTTGGGCTTTGGTCTCTCCCATGATGTAAGACTCGGCTATCAGTTCTTCGATCTCATGGTTTTTCGCCAACGCCAGCTGCCATCATCGCGTTGGGCTGGGCCCAGAATCTTGCGCATAATTTTCCTCCCTCCATCCATTTGGATCCACAGCTCGGCTCTACATGTCTGAGACTGAGTTTGTCCTGTGTTTATTTTTTTTAAAAGCTTTTACCTTAGCACCTGCCAAAGGCCATTACAAAACAATATTTTTTTGCCGTTTTACGTATTGCAAATTGTGTCTATATCACGGTTTTCGGAAAAAATCCTTGATTGATACCCTGAAAACCCTGAAGTCTTAGGGTCTATATGAGGCCCTAATTGGCCAACCGTAGTTTCGTAGTTTTTAGACCGCTCGAAGCAGTGCTGTCCTAACGACTGCCCGAAGTAGGGTGATATAAGTGGTCACCCATCTAAGTATCCGTAGCCGACTAGGTGACTAGGTAAACTCACAAAAAACTTACTAAATTAACTTAACTTAACTTAAACTTACAAATATAATTAAGATTATTTAAGTTCTACCAATCCCGTTATGTCGAGTGAGTAGGCGAAAAATATCGTCATGCATACCTATTTATCACCCTGTGAATAGGAGAGGCCGTCGTAGCTGCCGACCACCTTGACCTATTGGGCCCTTCGGTTTATTTGGAATTATTGATAAAATATTGAGTTTTTTGCGTAGACAGGCAGACGGGTACTAATTTATTTGTAAGCGTTTCAGACCGTGACCGACTTATTCGTAGATAGGTTATGTTTGAAATAAGGGCGAAGTGGAACTTTAATTACTTATTGTATTGAAGATTTCACTTACTATTATTAAATTTCTGTTTGTGATTCTTTTATAATATATGAATAAAGAAAAAAAAAATTTCACTCGTACAGAATTTATATAATTCTCGCACTGTCGAGACGTGAATCAGAGGCCTGCCCGCGTCTTCGTTTGCGTAGTATTTTCCTGATAATATTTAACACAAAAAAAATGGCGTGATTTTTCCATCCGTTTTTAAGTTATAGCGTGTTATAGCGTATAGACTAGTTGTGCCCCACGGTTTCACCCGCGTGGTGATGGATGATGATGATCAAAAAAGTATCTTATATGGTATTCCAGCGCCTCATATATCTACATACCAAATTTCATTAAAATCCATTTAGTAGTTTTTGCGTGAAAGAGTAACAAAGATACCTACAAACTTTTGCGTTTATAATAGTAGCAGGATTTTTTTACTTATTTTTTTTCAAACAAAGATCAAATTATTTTAATAACTGATAAATATTTAAATAACTTAATTGACTGTCTCAACTAAAAATGTATATATAATGTTGCTATAGTTTTAAAGCAAAAAGTTCAATCAGCAGGACATATTATATATATAATATTATATGTTATTACGCTGTTGCGAATACGAGATTCGCAACAGCGAACCAGTAAGGTGACGTAGGTAGGTAACTAGCAAGTCAACAAAATACATATATTTTGATTTATTTCCCTACAAACCACCAAGTGACCAAAACATATAAAATAATGCATATCAACGTGTGGGATCACTAAAATACAATCTATATATATATAAAAGAAGATGTCCTGACTGACTGACAGACAACGCACAGCCTAAACCACTGATCGTAGAGACTTGAAATTTGGAGGGTGTATTGTCCTTGATGCGTAGAGGTGTACTAAGAATGGGTTTTTCGAAATTCTACCCCTAAGGGGGTGAAAACTTTTGTATGAAACTCCTTTGTTTTTGAACCTCTAGTTGTGAAAATTTGTATCTGGATAGGTCATTCAATATAAAAAAATGTAGCACAATTTTTTTTTGGATAGTGGTGGTTTAAGAGTGTGAAATGGAGGGGTGAAAGTTTGTATGGAAAGTTTTTTGTTTTTGAACATACAGTGGTGAAAATTGGCTTTTGGAGAGTTTAAAGTGATGATTTTAATATTTATTGACAGGGATGACTTAGAGGTAGAAACAGGGGATAATATTTTTTTCAAAAATTCTTTGTTTTTGGAGCTACAGTAATGAACATTGAATGGTAATTTAAAATAAATCGTGCTGCTTTCAATATCTTAAGATGACTTAAGGGGGTAAAACGAGTGATGTAAGAACTTCTACATATTATAAACTGTAGAGGTAAAATTTGTGTACAATGAAAAATATGCTAAAAACCGAGTCAGGCGATGTAAGGAGTGAAAAATGAGTTCAAATTGTTTGTTTCTCTGTCTGTTTGTACGGGCTAATCTCCGCAACGACTGGACCGATTTAAATGAAATTTCGTATGGTGGTAGCTTATATATTTGATCAACATATAGGATACTTTTGATCCCGGTAAATTAAAGAGTACCCGTGGAATAATTAATAATCTGTAATTACCGTATCCCGCGAGGCCACGCGAGCGAAGCCGCTGGCGGGTCAGCTAGTCTTAAATATAATAACATACATATTGAAAATAAAATATCATACTAATATTGAAGTGAAATACATATTCCAAACATCCGTGAGCTGGGTTATGAATCTGTGCTTTATTCGTCCTCTTTTTCTATGGTAAAAACGCAGAAAACTTTTCTTAAAGATTTCTTTGTTATCACTAGTCTATATCTAGGTTTTATAGGAGCAAGTATTCTAGCAAATTTACTTAATGTTTTCATTTCTTTGAATACATACCACAAACCTACCTATAACTCCAAATGTAAGCTTCGCCCATATTTGCAGTATGATAATTGAAACTGTCGCCTACATAGCAACACACTGCAAGTTAATAAAATAGAACCGACTTCAACACTGAAAAGTGTGAAATAACTTGTTGAAGTCGGTACCATGATAGTTCAAAGTACATATTATAACAATATTGTGTGCAAGACCAACACCATTTTCATATCTTTCCAGGCTGAAGTGATTAGGGTCCGTGGTGCGATGACTACTCCCGCCATGCTGTGGGTGGTGGGGGGTCCGGGTAGTAACAAAGCAGCACTGTGCCAACGAGCAGTCATGCAGACTCCAGGGTGGTCCCACTACAGGTATGCGCCTAACCAACCCAGGTGATCAACGTCTGATTTCCATGCAATATATCAACGTAATCCACCTTAATAAAAACCGTAGATAGTCCCGAGTTCGAAACATATCCTGATATTGTATATTCATATGTTAATTATTAACACAACAAAAAAAGGCTTAGCGAAATTGTTCCATCCGTTCACGCGTGATGCAATGACCAAGGGAAATAGAGATTCATTTATATACTCTTATTTAATAATGTAATTAAATGAATATAATTTAACTTATATAATTAAATAACAAATTATATAATTTAATCTTAATTAAAATAATAATATTAGTACGCTTTTTTTCTCTATAAACTAATACTTAATATAAAGAGGAAAGATTTGTTTGTTTGTTTGAATTGAATAGGTTCTAAAAATACTGGATCGATTTGAAAAAATCTTTTAAGTACCATTACATTCATTATCCTGATGACATATAGGCTATTTATTTTGATTAATTCCTTCATAAATGTGTTCCTAGTCCTTTATAAATGTGGTGAAATTGTCAGTTACCCATTTACTACCTAGACGTTAGTAGATGAAAACCGTGGTAATTATTTTAATGAGCTCCCGATATTTCGACACTGTTGCAAGCGCCATGATCGCGGGACGACTGGAGAATGCGGGTGGGCAATATGTTTATTGAAAACAACCGTGAAAGTTTAAAAAAGTGCTTACTTATACTAATCTCTTTCCCATTTTCACTAACCTTAGGAGTTGCCTAAATCCGATGCTGATCCTGATATTTAAGAATTGCCTAGAGCAAAAAACCGTTTCACCAACCCTAAGTTGCCGCCTAACACAGACCATATAGTTATATGGTCTGTGCCGCCTAACGATGTTAGGCGTTACCTTTAGATAAAGCTAACTTTATTTACGACACCGATTGGGCATTGCGTAAACCTTACGCAATCCCTAAAATAGGTTTCACGTGCATAGATAAATACCATGTATAATACTAGACCACGAGTGATTCGACCCAGGATAAATAATTTTCAAAATTATGACGATCTTGACTTTTTTAAAAGATACAGAATGTCCAAAGACACGGTGTTGTTCATATTACATCAAATTGATGAATATTTGGAGTTTCATAGGAACAGGTAGTCCAATTTTCATTACTACCTAATATATGTGGCCGCTGAACAAAAGATTCCCTTCTCTTGTAGTCTTCATACAAGAGTACAACATACAGAGTTTTTCTTCAGTCTTGGACAACGTCTCCGAGCTCTGGCAGACACAGGAGGTGGACCGGCGTCGGACGGCGCCCTGGCCCGATCAGCAATCAGCGGAGGGGAACTAGCGCCAAGAGAGTTAGTGACCAAACTAGTGAAGGCAGCGGTTACGGACGCCTCCAGGGGCGGACATGGGCTGGTGCTGGATGGCTATCCGAGGGACTTGGAACAGATGGAACAGTTCGAGACTGAGGTCAGGAGCTTTTTTATACCTGTATTGTATTTAAGGTTTTTTCCGCAATAGATAGGTTTGTTATTTCAAATAAGAGATTGTATTGATTGAGAGATTATACCTAGTCTATGCTACATTAGGTACATCTAATAATTCAAGAGGCTATCGTCTATATTTTATAGAGGAATGATTTGTCTGTTTGTTTGAATTGAATGGGCACGGAAACTACTGGACCGATTTCAAAAATTATTTCACCATTGGAATGCTACATTATCCCAGAGTAACATAGACTGTATATTTTGATTCATCATCATCATCATCATCATCATTCTTCACCACCCGTTGAAACCGTGGACCGCAGCAAGTTATCAAATAATTCAAGAGTTCATGTCATTATGAGTGGGACTGTTCCATATCCATCGCACATGGATGCCGTACACCGTACAATCCAAATAAGGGACATATTCTTGTAGACTCGCCCCCAGTTAGATTATTCATATGTGACAACCAGCTTTACTAGATGTTTGTGCAAGAGACTGTCATGATCGGTATCACTGCAGTGCCAGGTATAACCGCGACGCAGTTGTGCGCAAGCATTATTGAACTATGATGAGAAGAGCATTAAATATCACATAATGAGGCCCAAAATGTATGTCTAGGGGTGACAAGCGGAATCCAGTGCCACGTCATGGGCAAACGTAGTCTTAGATAGCTTACAATAGCTTATGTATATAGGTGTATGTAGATTACGGATATAGATATACAGCGTGTAACAAAAAGATGTACTATCTAACACTGAAAGGTGTGCATATGTATATAGGTCAGGATTTATATAACAAAGTTTCAACATTTAAGTAGGTTATATTTTATATTTTTAGTAGTATCTTATATTTTTTTTCAGATACAGTAAAAATATTATCCTACCATTTTTGAACAGCCCTACGTATTAGAAATGCATATTCTTGGAGTTGGTGTCAATACCCTCTGCAATCCTACACAGAAGCAGTAACACCATCTATTGATTCACCTCCGTCCCACTACCCTGCACGCGCCCTCTGCCTGCACAGCACCCCAGCCCACTTTGAGCCCAAGCCCCACTTAGGCTCCTATTTTACCTGGTCTATATTCTGGAGGGCATTGCCGTCTTTGGCCTTTTCAGGTATGAACCTGCTCGAGTATTAAAAAATCTTAGCTTACTCATAACTCGGAACTTTTACTACTTCCTACTGGGACTCAATAGTTAGGTCCCAGTTGTATGCAAGCTTCGGGGTTTTTGTATTACTACACTTTATTATACATACACTCAAAGTCGCACAACGAGCTATGGAGAGGGCTATGCTTGGGGTTTCTCTACTTGATCGAACCAGAAATGAGGACATCCGTAGACGAACTAAAGTCACCGACATAGCCCAGAAGATTAGCCAGTTAGTGGCAGTGGGCAGGGCACATAGCACGCTAGCACGCAGAACAGATGGCCGAGTGGGCCGGAAGGTTCTGGAATGGAGACCACGGACTGGCAAGCGCAGCGTAGGGCGTCAACCGACACGGTGGTCAGACGACCTGATAAAGGTCGCAGGACGACGTTGGATGCAGGCCGCTTCCAACTGGTCCTTTTGGAAAATTATAGGGGACGCCTATGTTTAGCAGTGCACGTCCTACGGCTGAGATGATGATGACACTTTATTATTTTACTTTTTTAAGTATATACTTTTATAGCTTGCAAATACCTTTCATAGCTTACAACTAAGATGCACTTTGTGACTTGAGGGTACTCTAAAATATTTAATATAATTTTGATTTGTTGTTTTACAGTTTCACATATCCCCTCGGATGGTCCTCCTGGACTGCTCCAAGCTGCAGCTGGGGCGCGGCCGGAGAGACGACTCTGTGGCAGCCTTCAGGAGAAGACTCGAGGTCTTTCGGGAGCTAAGCCTACCGATGCTGAAGACTTTGGACAAAGACCACAGACTTATGATTGTAAGTTCATAAATGACCGAGCGAGTGAAGGACGAAGCGTCTAAAGTGCTTTCAGTGGCCAAGTTGACTTCATCAGTCTGTATGTTTGTTAGGTTGTATGTTGGTTCTCCTGTAAAGGTCGCATTTTTCAACCAATCTTGACGACTTAGTATGCATGTTCTATCATTCCATATATTTTTTGTCGTCGGCAATTTTTAATAAAATTTGGTACTCAAACTAGTAGGTACTTCACTTTAAACAGGAATTTCGAATATGATCATAAAGTCAAAGTCAAAGTCAAAACATTTATTCAATTTAGGCATCAAAGACGCACTTATGAATGTCAATTTTTCATTATAATGTACTTTAAAGACTACCACCGCGTTCCAAAATATATAGAGCCTACCGAGAAGAAGCGGCAAGAAACTCGGGGCCATTCTTTTTATACAGATGTTTTTACAATGTTTTTACTTAGGTACTACAAATATTAGCTCCAGTGTGTTGCCTTACAAAAGAGTACATAATAATGGTATCAGTAGGGCAAGACACGCTACACTTTGACATCTTAGTACACGAGTAGATAGATCCTGGAGTGATCAGTCCCAAGCTGTTTTATCCTCCAAGTAATCCGAAATTTTGTAATAACCTTTTTGACAGAGTTAAGTTTTGATAGTAATTTTAAACTTATTAATAGGCAAATCTCGGATAACATTGGGAACTTTATTATAGAATCGTATACATTGTCCCATAAAAGA
Source organism: Selenia dentaria (assembly GCA_917880725.1). Taxonomy (NCBI): domain Eukaryota; kingdom Metazoa; phylum Arthropoda; class Insecta; order Lepidoptera; family Geometridae; genus Selenia; species Selenia dentaria. The sequence goes on along the minus strand of OU862882.1, from coordinate 4,453,188 downwards.
ATGACTTATTCTGTGGAGACGCGTTACATGTACGGATAGCTTGTGCTTATTTCGCGTGTTGATGGAATGAGCATCACTCCTTTTATCAAAACTGCTAATGTTTTTCTTTACATACATTAGATTTTCATAGATAAACTGAGAGACAACAGTTAGAATGTTTATGTCTTTAAATTTCTGTCTAAGGGAAACTCTGGGAGCTAAACTGTAGATCGCTCGTATAGCCCTTTTTTGCAGTATAAAAATGGAATTAATATCTGCAGAACATCCCCAGAGCAGTATGCCATAAGTCATAACGCTATGGAAATAACTAAAATAAACTATTCTAGCTGTGTCTACATCAGTTAATAGTCTAATTTTTTTAACAGCATAAGCCGCTGAACTGAGCCTACTAGAAATTTTTTTTATATGGGGACCCCATTGCAATTTAGCGTCTATAGTAATTCCTAAAAAGACCGTTGACTCCACGAGGTCCGACCCTGTTCCATTCAATTGTATATTGGATTCTACTTGTCTCACATTTGGTGTCGAGAACTTTATACAATTAGTTTTCTTCTCATTGAGGAGAAGATTATTTGTATTGAACCAATTCACAACTTTAGCTAATGCATTGTTAACATCGTCATAGTTTAATAACTGCCTTTTAATTTTAAATAACAGTGAAGTGTCATCTGCAAACAATACAATCTCGTGATTCTTCTCTACATAATAAGGTAAGTCATTAATATAGATTAAAAACAAGAACGGCCCTAGTATTGAACCTTGTGGAACGCCCATTGAGATTATAGAGCCGGGCGATTTTTTACCATTTATGTCAACCCTTTGAATTCTATCATTTAAATATGAAGTCAAAAGGTTTAGAGCCATGTTCCTAATACCGTAGTGTTGTAATTTCCTGACAAGTATATCATGTCGGACGCAGTCAAATGCCTTAGATAAGTCACAAAAAACACCTAAGGCATCTTGAGACTTCTCCCAGGCATCAAACACATCTTTTATAAGTTCTATACCTGCGTCTATAGTAGAGCGATTCCTTGTGAACCCAAATTGATTCTTATGGAAAATTTTGTTTGCACTAAAATGAGTTTCTAATTGATGTAATATAATTTTTTCGAAAATCTTACTTAGCGTAGGTAGTACAGAAATAGGCCGAAAATTTGTTGGATCAGTAGTACTACCAGATTTGAATAAAGGAACCACTTTACTGTGCTTCATTAGGTCAGGAAATACACCACTTGCAACACAACTATTAAACACAGCTGCTAGATTGGGTGCAATGACATCTATAATTGAAGAAACGGTCTTCACAGAAAGACCCCATAGGTCTGCCGTTTTTTTTGCATCTAGACTTTTGAAACTGCTTACAATATCTTTGCAATTAACTATTGAAAATTTAAAAGTTGTGTCACATTCAGTTACACTTTGTTTAAGTAAGATCTCAGCAGAGATGGAGGAAGATTTTAGAGTTTTGGTTGTTAAAGAAGGAATATTAGTGAAGAAATTCTCAAACTCGGCCGCTACCTCCAAATCTGCTCTTACATCTTTATTATTAATTTCTAAATGAAAGTCTCGATTACGCACTGTATTCCTACCAGTTTCACTGTTTATAATGTTCCACGTCATTTTTATTTTATTAACAGAATTTTTGATCTTATTTCTTAAATAAATAGATTTAGCTGAGGAACAGGCTCGTTTAAATAACTTAGAATAACGTTTGACATATTCCAAAAATACAGGTTTATGATTATACGATTTATCATGGTACAATTCATATAACTTTTGCCTACTTTTATGAATTCCTGGAGTTGCCCATTCACTAAACCTAGCACGATTACCAACAGATATTGTTTTTGGTACAAACACTTTGCCAAATTCATCACTGATAAGATAATTAATATATATATATATATTAATTATCATATATCAATCATAATTGTTCACGTGATTTCCGAGATAATAGGTTGTGAAATACTGCGAAAAATTGCCGCTGATAGGACTGTGCTCGCGAGGTCTACTGTTCTCAGAACTACTAGTATACTTGAATTATTAGCTTTGATGAGATGTGTCGGAGATGACTTGGAGAGATGCATGGAATGACTTCGTAATTATATAGGGAAAAGACGCCTGGTCTTTTGGGATTACATATCTCTTAATAAGAAGTAGTCTTCATAAGACATTTTAAAAATACCAGTAGTTTTTTGTTATACAGGGTAGGCCCGAAAGTTAGATGGATTTGAAAAAAAATATCAAAAAAGCAAAATTAGCACACAAACAAATATGTGTTTAAATAAAAGTTAACATTTGTTTTTTTTAATTACGTGAACCGTTTCATGGCGACTGCATTTCCAAGAATTGAGCTACTTCTCCTCCCCTCCCGTGCACCGCTCCATCATACTTAATTTGCAAAGTTTCAATGCAATAGTGTTTTTAAAATAGTACGTCTTTCTGGCTTGTACTAGAATATGGTGATGAGAAGAAAAACTGAGTTAAACTAAACTTTTTTTTTCCGTTTGACTGAACTAAATTGTTTCATTCATTCATTCATTCATTCATTCATAAATCCTGGTTATTTTTTGATAATATTGGTACCGCTTAAGTGGAGACCAATACTACTATTATGCACAAGTAAAACTAGTCTTTTTTATTATAATACCTACTTCCAGCTAACCTTTGTGTTATATGCAATGGGAATGTGAGAGTCGTACTTTATTACGATTGTGAATAATAATTATTACAACAATTAAGTATTATAACAATAACAGCAATACTTGTAACAAAATATATAAAGTTGACTAGGTATTTAAACTACAATTTTGTTCAAAAACTAGTAGTCCCGTCAAATTAGGTTAAAGTATGGACATAATTCTGATAGTTGTAGATTCTTCTGGAATCGTTAGAAAACACAGCTAGAAGTATCTACCCGGTTTGTCCCGTTTGTAGCACCTACGGAACCATGTTAAATATTAGGTATAAACTTTAACGGTCCGTTAATCAGAAAATTTTAAAGAAGTTGGAATAGTTTATTGTATTTTTGAATTAAGGCTTCCTTTATGTACTTATAATAAATTCAATAAAAAAAGTTGTGCGACGTAAATAATATTTGTTATTGTTTTTTTTTATTTGCGGGTCTAGGAAAATTCTGAATAACGGTGCAAACTTACTATTAGGTATCTGTAAGCATCATAAACGTTTAGTTAAATTTGCACCAATGTGCAAGCTACGGATCATATCTTTTCTACCGACTTTCACAAAAAGAGGATTTTCTCAAGTCAATGTGTATATTTTTTATGTTAATCACGCATCACATTTTACAGAATTATCCGATTTTAATCATTATTTTTCGTTTGGTAGAGTATACGTCCAAGGTAGTCCGGACAATCAGTTTTTGAGTTACAATCCAATAACTAAAAAGTGTTTCGCCTATCTCGATGATATCGTAATTGATATTCGAGATCAGAATGAGCAAAACTTTTCAGTTATTAGATTGTAACTGAAAACCAAAATTGTAACTAAAAAAGGAAGGTAGATATATACTTTAAGGTATACAAATATTATAGTGATCACTACTCTTTCTTGAATGTAGTTATGCGATTTAAAATTTTACTTAATTTTACTCTCTTCCGAAGATTTGCTTTCGTTGGGGTCGAGTTAGACATGATTTTTAAAGCATATTAAACCATAATGAAATAAAAAAACCCACATGCGCGAATTACTTACATCCTCTCTTTTGCAAAATATCGCCTAATTTGACTGCACTATAGCTAAAGTGTAACACAGAAACAGCGAATTTTTCCACCGTCCAGCCGTGTTTATAGACGAGAGAAATTACATTAGAAGTGTAATCTCCAGGTGGACGGAGACACGGACTCGCCGGAGGTCCAGGCGGAGTTCACGAGGGTCCTGTTGGAGGAGATGGAGAAGGCAGAGGCCATAGCGGCCATGCCTCAACACCCACCGGCCGCTGCCGAGGGACCCAGGCCTGGTAAATATATAATTTTAACATACTATGCTTTACCTTGGTCGTCCAGAAAATACTGTAACTACTGGACATGCACTTTAGGAAGACAATGACATTTTGTTTTAAATACACAATGATGCGTGCAAAGCCGGTTCTTTTGGAAAATCATGGGGAAGGCTATGGGGATAATCATAGGGAAATATGTTCATCAGAGGACGTCCTATGGCTGTTTAACACAGCGCCATCTGTACCTTTTTCAGTGCAGATGACTTTTGAAGAGCTCCACAGAGGGCGCTTGTTAACAACTGCATCATAATTCCCCCACTAGTTGCGGCCTGCGACAGCGGCCATTTTTTGAAGCCTCACTTATCACATTTCAAGAGTAAAGCGCGCAAACATTTTTTTCAATATTAAGTTTTTGTCGCTCTATTGCAATAAAGCTTTGACATAATTTATCTACTCTTTTCTATACTTATCAGCAATCGATCAACGGCCGAGATGATGATGATGATTCAAGTCAGCGACCATACATAACTACATTATTAACTGTTTCACGATACCACAATAACTCTTTTTTTATGTGACAACTAGCATAAGGCACTCCTGGTGTTGAACGGTAACCTCTACCTTGAACTGTAGGCACTGCGCCCATAAACCTGAGAGATAAAGTTGTTAAGTTTCACGTGTCTGTAATTTATCTATTTGCCTTCTTACCACGATCTGCCTTCATTCTCATTAGATGCCCGTAATAGTGTAGCGTCCTCAATAAGATTCGGCTCGTGAACTACCTTATTAATAGCTTTTCTTCTAGCCTTTTAGCTATTCTCTTTAGTTGGGGTTCAGAATTTTGCGAAGATTATATTTACAAATTTTTTTCACATAAGAGTTTCATCACGTCGTTACAACGCGGATATTAAATCAATTTATGGATAGGTACACTATGTATTTAAAACGTAATAATGCTATTTGTATATAGACCTAATATTAAAATTCTCACCCTGATTCTCCCTGGGACTAAATGAGACCCCTGACTTTCCTTTAATGGCTGTCCGTGGCGAGGATGGAGACGCAACAAGAGCAAGTAGTTAATAATAGCTCCAAGGATGGAAATGTCAAAAGGCATAACGCCGGAAGCGCTCTAGTGAAACCGCAGTACACCTCTCTCCTATATCTCATAAAATTAATCATCTATAAAATTAAATTAGTGTTAAATAAACTCAACTCTTTTACCACAATTATGAAAACCCTGGACAGACTATATGATATCATCATTGGCCAGAAAAATGTCGCCACACTTCTGATACCTACTGAAACTTGCCCTAAAATACTACTTACCATGTTGCTTTACCAATGCTTTATGGCAATCTTTTTCCAGATATATCTTCGATGCAGCAATTCGCGCACGCCATGTCTCGAATGGGCGGCGGCATTGCTAACGGCCACGCCAACGGCGCCATTCGTAACGGCAACGTCCACAACGGAAACTTGCCCAACGGCGTCGCTAATGGATTCTTAAATAGCAACAAGGTAGTACGGGCTTAAGAAATAATCCTACTCATATTATAAACGTTAAAGTTTGTATGTAAGTATGAAGGTATGAATGTTTGATACTCTTTCATGGAAAAACTACTGAATGGATTTTAATGAAATTTGGTATGTAGCTAGATGAGGCGCTGGAATAACCGCGAACAACCGCGGGACGCAGCTAGTAATCTCATATTATTCCTCTCAGACAAAATAAAAAAGTCAAGACAGAATGTTGTGAACAGAGAAGTGAGGCCGGGTGAAACTACGCCTCGGCGTGTCCATACATATTTACATAAAAAACCTACAACGAAACTACGCCTTGGCTCGTCAGTCGAACTATCGCGGCGCGTGGAAGCAAGACTTAAAGTTTTAATTATCATTTAATTTTAATTTATTTATTATTGATAATTTTTTAATAACTTTAATTTAATTTGAATTACTATGACAGTACCGAGTCACGCACATGTAGTTTAGAAAACCGGCTTCACTTCTCTGTTCACAACATTCTGTCTTGACTTTTTTATTTTGTCTGAGTTATTCCTAAGGTAGGGGTAAACTCCCCATACAAATAAAAGTTAAAACATTGTAATGAACAAAAGATAGCTTTGACAATACATAAGACGGGAACGGCAATCTGTAAGCCTACCATGAGTTTACAACATTGACACCAATCGATGCTCGATATCGACTGTCGCGAAAATATGTATGAAAAAAGAACAGTGCCACCTTGCAGTCAATCGTAGAACTAAAATTGACAGCGAGTACGCCAATCACAAGCCTAAGGTAGGCGAGATCGAGTATCGACTATACGGATTCGTGAATTTGCAACAAGGTAGGGCTTACGTACCTGCGTTATGTAAGACCCCAGAACAAACATCATCTAATCACACAAATAATTGCTCCGGCTAACCGAACCAAATCCGAACCCAAGGACCTCGCACTCTGAACTCAAGGTCGCCACCTCCAGAGTTTTTAATCGGACCCACCTTTTTTCTGTCCTGCCGTGCGATTCTCTAAGAGCAAACATCGTTGCATCTTTGACAACATCCGTGACACAAATGACGGGTTGACAAGGAACGTTGGAAAAATTTACCTTGTGTACATAATAAAAAAATGAAAAAATTGAAATTTATACAAAAAATGTTTGTAGAATACGTTTAGAAGTTAAAAAATATCAATAGGCGATGGATGTTACCGGTCGCATGCATGAGCTGATTTCTAGTTAGAATGTGTTAGCAGTTTCATTAATTTCACATTGATGGCGCACTTTTAAACTTTTCTAGGGGGTGAGATTACTCTGGAGCTGTATGTACAAGGGCGATATCTCTAACTCTCTCTTCGACGATCGCAACGACGAATCATTAGAGAATCGCACAGCTGACAGCATAAAATATTATATTGATAAATTACTTCCAACAAATAAGTGCAGAGATTCTTTATGTTCCAGGTAAAGCCAATCATGAATACATCGGCAAAGATCGCAACCGTGTCACAGATGACGCACGACGACGTGCGACGTCTATACGAACACAGCACTGGCGACATCCCTGTTAACACGCACATGTAAAGGATTTAGTCTTCATTTAATTTAATTAATCGCGCACTAAACATTAAGACAAGTAACGACAAAACAGTCTACAGTATTGCCAATGTTGTTTTAAAGATCAGCAGCGACTAAACATCGTAAAAAAGATCTGGTTAGTCTTTTTAATAAGCCAAAATGACTTTATAGCCGTATGACATGATACCGGAGACTTGACCGTAAACATGCACATTTATATAATTTAGTCTCCATTTGATTTAGTAAATAAACTCTAAACAACGCAATTAAGACCACAACCGAATTTTAAACGAGACTAGATGACATTTACTTTGCAAGAATGTTTACTTTAGTTCGGGTTGAAATGTAAATGAACACTAAATAAACAAATTTCGAACGAGTTAGAAACAGCGCACTAATACTTTTGTTTCTTTTAGGCACTGGTAACTTGCCCATAAACACGCAAATTATAACTATAAAGTCTGCGTTTATTTTATTATGTGTCTACACACAATTTTCCCGTCTGTATTTAAAAACTCACATTTTGGGTTTGTATTATGATAATTTACTTATAAACATGTACTTCACACCTATTTTTATCTCAGTTTTATTTAGTTAATGAAGTGTCTTCTAAATCGCATTTCATAATAACGTACGAAGTTAGGGCCCTATACGAAAAAGGCACTGATAATTGCACATATATATTTAAACATAAAACATAATGTTTAGTCTCCGTTGAATTTCTTATTGCACACATAACTTTTAACTATATTTAGTCTCAATTTAAATTATCACGGATACTCAACAACGTAACAAATAACCGACCTTATTGGAAAGGTATACATACATACATACACAGTATATGTTTCGGCAATCATAATACAGGTAAATCACGTGTGCGAAAATATTTTAGTCTCCATTTAATCAGACAGATTAAATATCCACTAAAATAATAATACAATGACGCTAAACTCGCAATGCAGTTTTTTTTTATCTAGTAGAAGAGCAGCTGCTGAAATCACAATTATCACTGTTTGTAATATTTAGTTTACTTCTAGATATAAGTAAATACAAAGTAAAATAACACATAGATCTCACAGTGTAGCGATGGATAGCGATAACGAAGTTTGTGTGTACCTAATTAGAAATACTTGGTAAACATATACGTACTTTGTTTGATAATGTAATATATTTCTGTTACTTTGCTTACAATCATTTAAAACAAATAAATATCAGTTTTTTGTCTAATACAATATGAGAAGCGTATTAAAAAAAAAAGGAATTTAAACTTATAAAACTTTAGTTGTTTTGGGACTTGTTTCATTTATTTATTTGTGGTATGTGATACCATTGTTGACTCTTTGAGAGAATATCGAGAAAGTGCCGAATAAATTAAAGTAGATATAAAATATGTACCTAATATGTATAATGTATAATATAGATTTAAGTTCTTGAATAGGTAAGAAAGAATCAATAAATAAATTAAAATATTTACATAACCCACCTAAATTAGATAATATTTTTAGGTACCTACTAAATTTTTATCAAATTGATATAATAAATATCCGAATTTCAATAATAATGGATTATAAACGTAGGTGTTGAAATGTTTACATTCAAAAATTACTTCGTATTAATCGTAAAATGAAACAAAATTGGACCAAAAGCTACAAATAACTGTAAAAAAGGATAACGCACACATGAATTTTGTAAAAAGTGCCTTAGTGTTTAAGACATTATTTTTAGAACATATTTAGCTGAATTGCAAATTATGAAAAATAAGTTTTTATAAAACTATGTAAAGTAACATTAAGATGTAATGTAATAAGAATAATACATAATTATACCACTTCTATGATAGTATTATAGAAATGCCGTCGCTTGGCTACGTTACATAAATCCAGACTTTTGTATTAATACCTCACATTATGCTGCAATTGCATGAAATTAACTATTCGCGCAATGTTTGTAAGTGAAACGTAATGAAATGTAGTCCTTAAGACGCAGACCCAATTTTGGATACTTCTGTATGAAACAATGTGGTAAAGTTACAGATATATTATGTATAATAGATAATTATCTATACAAATCAGTATACTTGCATTAACGCAAGTACTTATCACGAGTTGTATTGAAACCACGCGTACCGATTTTTTAATGAATCGAATTACGTGAATTTACGCTTAATCTGTCCGCATCAGGACAAAAAATAACAATAGATTTATGAATGAATCTGGCTGATTCGGACAGATTTAATATAATTTCAAAATAATTTACCTGTCATAGGAAATATGTCCTTGCTTTTGATGGCTCAAAATTGTTGGGCTATTGCAGTTCATTATCACTCAGTTTACACAACAGACGCATGCAGACTGTAAGTAGCGGCGGCCAACCTTGACGCTAAGTCGGGGTTCAGACACTGGATTATACACGCCTTTGCGTTGTCTATTGTACATATACATCTGTGGTGAAAGTGCTATAATAGGCCTCTATCGCAGCTTACGTAGTGGCAAAAATATCAATTCTTTTTGCCACGATCCATGTGGTTCGCGGACCAACTATGAATTACATTTTTTGATACTTACGTAATAAAAACACAAATATCACCATTATAGATCGTAGCGTCGCATATAATAATAATATAAGTAGATAGACACGTAGTTAGATATAGTCACAATCAGGGGCCAACTTAGACTTAGTGTAATAACGTTTGAGTGATTCATAAGACACCTCATACGTTGCTACAAAATCATTCAGAGTATAATGAAATTAGTACGGAATGTCAAATAATATCTTTACGAGTGCACTTAAAAAAAGGAAAGGAAAATTATATTTTGAAATGACATCGATTGTTCGTTTTTGTTCGCTTTGTTTTAAAAATTTGGGTCCTATTGGAGTAGTATTTTTGCTTGGGTCGCAGCGTGATTATTTATTATTACGAAAATCTAGTTTTTTAGTATTAAACGTGATTAACACGAAACTTGTCTATATCACGATCGACAATTGTTTCGGCTCCGCCTTCTTCAGAAGAATATTCTCTATTTTAACGAGTGTAGTTCATTGAATCTAAGGATTAGCCGTTTCCATTGCTTTTAATTTTTCGAACCTTCTGGTCTCTTTATTTTTGCCAGTCTGCAGTACGAAGGCATAGTAAAATAAAAGAAAATTGTGTTCACCTAACTTTACACTATTTATATTACCTTTATGGGCGGTGTTTCACTGGTGAATTAATTTTGTCCAGTATGGTTTGAACTTGAACAGATACATTTCTCAGAAATCGACGTCATATGCCGAATTAATTGACGCTTGTTCGATCGAATGTTAAATACTACATTACTTTGACATTGACCGAATTGATTGTATTATACTTATTAGACAAAGATTCATAAGGACCAAAGTTGCATGTACGAAGTCTCTTATGAATCACCCAAAAGTAACAGTACATATTAGTAAATTGTAGATATAGTAGACCTAAGCAGGTAGTATATGCGAAGATACATCTCACTTTAGAATAGTTAGGTATTAAATATGCACTAATTTTATATGAACTTTGAATTGTTTCATTTAGTCTACGAAGAAATAATGTCAGGAAGCATAACTCAGAACAAATTCCACACAAAAAGTGGTCCTTCAAACCAAAACGACGTATGGTTCCAAATACGAATTACTTCCGAGGTTACAAATAGACATGTTCGGTGATTGGTTTAAATTTCAGAAGGAAAGCAGGGATTGGTCCACGCGCGTGCTGCAACGTCTACTATGACAGCTGAGTCATAGCGGCGTGAACGATGTTATTGATTTAGCACGACTTTTATTGGGTCATTTTTGAAGGCAGTTACTCTACCTGATATTATTTCTTCGTAGCATTTAGTAAAGTGTAATGTTATTAAAACTCACGATCATTATAATTTTGTAATAATAAAACAGTATTAACGTAACAGTTACGCGTCTCCGATATCACGATGCGAGCACGTATCGACTTCGTCCGGAACCCTTCTTCAGGATCTTGAGTGCGGTGCGCTCGACGTTGTGTCCCGCCTCGCTCTTCTGACATACTTTCAACAGTGGTCCGAGCACGAAAATCTGCTTAAGTGTAACGTTATCGTATCGTTTACGTTTTCGTTACAAACTATGAGTTATCTGTGCCACTATTGTACTAGATAAATGACAGTTTGTACTAAATACGATGCGATTGCGTTACACTTAAGCAGATTTTCGTACTCGGTCCACAGTTGTCGATCGTGATATCGACAAAGCGTAAATCTCACGTTAATCCGGTTTAAAACTATTGTGTAAAGTGTCCCACAGTGTAACACTGAAATGAAGTGTATAAAATAGAAGTTCTGTATATGTTTTCGTATTTTGTGTTTGCTATCAGGTGAGGCAAGTTCATTCCGAAATGACTTTTCTAATGCGATACTGAATATAGCTTGAAATCCCGATGTACTTTATTGATGAAGGTGTTACATGTACTTGCGTTGCTTCAAAAAAACCTTTATATAAAGCGTATCTACAATATTTATCGTTAAGTAAAGCGAAATCAAAACCGCGTACATTTGTGAGCTCTTATTCTGGGCTGCTTTTGAGCGTAACGAATAACGTATTGAGCTAATATTTAATTGGTATTACATGTTATTTAATATTATTGGTACCTAGCGCATACAAATCAAAAACGACTTATTAACAGCTCAATGATGGTACTTTGCGAATACAAAGTAAAAACAACCTAAAACTCATTAATCAAGTGCCCACTGTTATGAAACATCAAGGCCAATGATCAGCCGTGCGATTCTCTAACGGCCGTTTTCAATATTCTATCTATCAATAGTTTTCCTTACTACCGATAGAAATTTGACATAACGTCCATACAAACAGTGTCAAATATCTATCTCTAGTAAGGTAAACCGACGATAGATAGGTTATTGAAAACGACCGTAAGAGAAAACATCGTTGTCTCTTGACAACATCCGTGAAACAAATGACGAGATGAGAAGAAACGTTGGAAAAGCAACCTTGTGTAGAAGGGCAATCTATACCAGTCTATACTATTATACTATAATATTACAAAGAGGAAAGATTTGTATGTAAGTATGTTTGTAACGAATTGACTCAAAAAGTACTGGACCGATTTCAAAAATTCTTTTACCATTAGTAAGCTATATTCACCCTAAGTAACATAGATTATATAAGATTCATCATCTTCATCATCATCCATCACCGCGCGAGTGAAACCGCGGAGAGCAGTTAGTATCTCATAGTGTTTGACATCGGTGAGCTCGTTGACGATCGCAACGATGAATCTTTAGATAATCGCACGGCAGGACGGCTTTTCTATACCTACCTATTTCGTGAGGTCTTCTTCTTTAACTTTTGAACGTCGGAAAACATTAGTTTTCTCAGGAAGAAAGTTGCACGTTTCATTGTGAGCGTTGGGTACGGCCGCCTTATTGTCTAACTTGAATGAGAAATGAGAATGAAATGTCACTTCATTCTCATTCCCATTGGTAGTTCCAGCCAATAGGATTGCAGGATTACGCCCAGAAGGGGATTTAAATGTCAAAATGAAGCCCATTCCCATTCTCCGTAAAGATAGACAATAAGGCAGCCGGTTAAAGCAAGTTAGAAAACAACTAAAGAACCGCACTCTGAGGTTCCGAACGCGTCCCAGTAGGCGCTTGATTTTAGATTGATTTTGTTTTGTACTCCTTCGAGGGTACCGTAATCATTAGGCTAAATACTGATTATTTTAATGACCGTCATTCATTGCGTTTAAATCTTCATATGTTACCAAAACAGTGGCAGATATACAGAACGTCGCCGTTCTTAATCGAAGGAAAAAAGCGTGACACTTACGCAGGTTAGATTTATTATATCTGCCGGGCTGCTAGGTATCGTGTTACAATCAAATTTTGATTGAAAACTTGAAAAATGGCGGCTTTATGTCGGGTTTGACAGGTCCAGTAAGCAAAAATGTTAGTAAATTCATGATTGGAGCTGAAAAAAAATACATAAAGCTGCCAGTTTTTTAGATTTCAATCAACTTTGATTGCAACTGAGACACTAGGCCTGTCAGATCTGAGGCATTCTTTTTGGAGTGACATCGTAAAAAACGCACCCAGCAGGGCTATTATGTATCTCAGTTGCTAACAAATGTTGATTGAAATCTTGAAATATGGCGGCCCTGTCAGTTTTGGCAACTCCAGTAAAATATTATTAATTTGATCAATGAAGCTGGCAAAACTGACATAGAGCGGCAATTTTTCCAGATTTCAATCCACATTTGTTAGCAACTGAGATGCATAATAGCCCAGCTGGTCACAAAACTTATGATAATATCTGTCGTTATATTTAGTTAATAATTTACACAAATTATGTGTACTTACACATAATTTGTAGCGTCCAAAAGTTTGTTTTAAAATTTTATTACAATAAAGGCACAATTTTGATAACAATGTTGTTTATTTTATTCTCTTCCTGATATACTTATTTACCTGTAATATAATATGTTCTGTAGGTCTACCACGAGTTTACAACATTGACATCAATCTTCACTCGATATCGGTTGCCGCAAAAAAATATGAAAAAAGACAGTGCCACCTCGCGGTCAATTATAGAACTAAAATTGACAGCGAGTACGCCAATCACAAGCTTAATAGGTCGGCGAGATCGAGTATCGACTATAGATGACATTTATGTTGCCAACAACATGGTAGAGCTACAGGATTGATTTTTGATATTACGTTTTCTGCTATGTATACTTAGCATGCGCAAAAAGGGTTTTTCACGCCAACACTACTGCAACACTCCAAAATTTTTAACATATAAGCTGACGGTCTGGAATATGACGAAGACAAGTTTTTATCCCGTAAAATCTGTCGTGGAATTGAAAAAAAGAATAAAATTTTCAGAGCTCGACTGACTGTCACTCTCGTTAAAGATCCCATGTCAATATTGCCCGTTGCAATAATTAGGCGGACCCTCTACTAGTGTTAAGCGTCTAGTCACTAGCGTCTAGTCGTTTTTTAAATACTACACGAAAAAATTCTTCTTTCGGTTGGATAATACTGTCAAGCTGTCCAATAGATGTCGCTCCATCTCTATACGACGGTTAAAATCAGATATACCACATACCATATACTCGTAATATACCACACACGTGCGCACTCTAACGGATCTCCAAATCTATTTGCTGCAATCTACTATGGACTCCTACAGTCTTGTGTGCACAGGGGATAGCGGAAGACAGAGGAAAAAAGGTTTGATTATTCTACGGGGGAAGCGATTCCATGTTATAATTTTTTTTACCAGTTTTAGTAGAGTAATTATAGTATACGTCATTTACTATTAGGTATTTGTTTATATCCGTCAGTCACGGATTTTCGAAAATCATTTGATCAGGGGGCCGCACGACCTAAGAAACAATTGTATTCTAGGAAACACTAATAGCAGATTTCTGAATAGTAATGTAATTAAAACAGCCGTCGAAATACATTAATACCTAATCAAAATCTACGTAATTGATCGTGTAGGTAAGTACATTTTATCATAGGTGATAGGTGAAATTGTGTGCGTTTGTACAATAAAATCCCAAAACACATAACTGAGCTCACAGAGGGCAAATTCAAGTTATAAAATAAAGTTCGAAATTATATAGAAAATAAAGATGCTTGGAATACTCCGCTTCTGGCAAGCTGTCACTCTGCCACCCATAAAATGTAATATTTGTAAGTAGAAACATTGTAAACATCTATATAAAAAGAATGGCCCCGAGTTTCTTGCCGCTTGTTCTCGGTAGGCTCTATATATTTTGGAACGCGGCGGTAGAGTTTTTAAACTACCTACATTATAATGAAAAATTGACGTTCATAAGTGCGTCTTTGATGCCTAAATTGAATAAATGATTTTGACTTTGACTTTAACTCTAATTTTGACTTTAATGAAATACTCTTCCGTAACTACACTTTTGTTTTATACCTTATAAAAAACTTATATAGTAAAACAAGACTTTCTCTTCATGGTCACGCCGCCTATGTCATTTGCAATACCACCGAGAGCTTCACACTGCGCTCGTCACTCGGAGGCCTTTCAGCTCGCTTGTAATTTCACTTGCTACTGTGCCCTTCATCTCTAACACGCCACAGTTTTGAGGTAAGTAGAATATCTGGCTAGGCGGGGGCACTGTTACAATCCCTTACACGTGTATATGCAACGAAGGTAAAACCGCTAAAGTTGCATTCCATTCTCGCGTCATTGTTTTAATGTTTTACGTAAAGGCAGACCGTACTGAAACTTCGTGACGGCCACGCGTTTTTTATTGTTACTATTTTCATTTCTAATTCCATATTTCTATTTTCGTTTTGAGATTATAAGTTCTAGTGTAATAATAGTTTTCTTTCTTTTAAACCAAATCCTGACCCGCTCCGTTACAGTACCTACCAAGGCAGACAACTACAGAAGAGTCATATCATCCAGGACTCGCAGCAGGGTATACTATTATGTTCTATATAAACTAACGTGGTTTTCAATCATTATTAATTAAAAATACGGGATTACTCACGTAATATTTATCGGATAGGTCCGACTATAGTTTAGACCACATTCGGTGGCCTTTTTCAAGGAGTGTTCGGGACGCCCGCGTCGATGACGTCTCGCTTAGCACTCAGTGCTAAGCTATAGTAAGCTATAGTGCTATAGTCGGACCTATCCGATAAATAGTACGTGAGTAATCCCGTATTTTTAATTAATAATGATGTTCTATATATGGACGCAGATGTGCCGATAAGCAGTTACGTATAATATACTATACCAAGATATTATATCGTTTTATCTACCCCTGTATCACTCTACATAGGTACTAATACCTAGTCAGCACAGAAATTTAATTCTACTATTTCACTACGTTCATCAATTTATCCTTCTGCAACTTGAGTTCGACTCCTGCTGTCGTTCGATCGGATCATTCTCATTAGTTCCATCATGTTTTAGATCCATGGAATTAGTGGAAAAAACTTTTCTCACTAGTTCCTAGTAGTTCCACTAGAAGTGTGTTACCAGTGATGACATATGGCACTGAAACGTGGTCTCTAACTATGGGCCTCATAAGCAAGCTCAAAGTCGCACAACGAGCTATGGAAAGAGCTATGCTCGGGGTTTCTCTACGTGATCGAATGAGAAATGATGAGATTCGTAGACGAACTAAAGTCACCGACATAGCCCAGAAGATAAGCCAGTTGAAGTGGAAGTGGGCAGGCCACATAGCACGCAGAACAGATGGCCGATGGGGCCGGAAGGTTCTGGAGTGGAGACCACGGACCGGCAAACGCAGCGTAGGTCGTCCACTGACGAGGTGGACTGACGACCTGATAAAGGTAGCAGGACGACGTTGGATACAGGCCGCTTCCAACCGGTCATTTTGGAAATTTGTGGGGGAGGCATATGTTCCATGTAGTTAGTTCTAGTTCCATGGAACTAAAAAACGATAGAACTAGTGGGAATGATCCGTTCGATCGTTTACCTGAAAGCCTTTCTACTATTTCTAAGGGCAAAATGGAACGTAACGTCATCTTAATCACTACTATACTTTAAATATACAATAAATACCTATATAGGTACGTGGTTAATATTGAACGCACCCAGAACACCAACAATGTGGGTAGTTAGGTAACTCCTATACACCTCCCTGTCTTACCAAACGTCAAGTGACTGACATGAACCTTTCGAAACTTCAACCACACAAGTCGTATTTGTTCCGTGTGCATTATCCGCCATTTTGCACAGCAGCAGCAAGAGAGCCGATCTACATAGCCGCGCCAACCCATCGGGCACCCATTGTATCGCCGCGAACTTTGCTTCAACATCTTTTTCCACAAGAAAATAAACCGCGCGTCGCCGCCTAAACCTTACTCGCCATCAGTGCAGCTGCATGATATGGGCTTTAGTTCGCGACCGCCTTCAGTGTCATCATCGGTGCCCATCCAACCAAAATCATCTAAAGCTGATATCAGACGATTCATTTTTCGTGCATTTTACTCTTTCATTTGGCAACTTTCACTCTAAATGAAACGTCTGAACAGAAAATGAAACAAGAGTGCTGAATGAATTCATTAATGAACCGATCCAACGATATTGGATATTTTCATTCGCATCTTTCACTCCCAACCCGAATAAACGACAAATGAACTGTCTGAACACAGAGAGAACGTAGAACTCGGATTTGGTCATTTTGTCTCGAGTCCTGCAGAAGACGAATGTCGCTACGCTACATCGCTACTTTAAATATTTTCTCTGAGTTCGCGGTAAAATGGTGTTCAAGTGGAATGATACTTAAACGCTGCTGTTTTTGGATAACTTTAAAAACTGCCAATGCCTTTGGAACCACAAACTTTCTGAATACCATATCCAAGACACACGACTTCATTAGACGACATATTCGATGAAAAGAGAAGTGAATGTTCATTTCTATTTCATTCCTGAATGAATATTTTGCGACGGGATAGAAATACTCCGTGCGGAGGGGTGCTATTAGCCGGGCGCGCACCTATTGCGCTGCGCCGGCACACCGAGTTGGAATCCGCCGGTGGAGGAGAAGACTTGTGGTCGAGTTTCGAGTGGCACGGGCATAAGGTTTATGTATGCGTCGTTTACATTAAATCAAATGCTTCTGATGACTTTTACATGAGGTGGTTTTGTAAGGTAGAAAGTTTTATAAATGACCTAAAGGGAATTATATTAATATTTGGTGACTTGAATTTATATACTGCGTCTTCAAATGTAAACAATTACTTTTGCTATTTTATGTGTTTTTGTAATTTGTGTGAATATAATACTGTACCAAACATAAATGGTAGGATGTTAGATGTCGTACTGACGAGAAGCAGCACAAATGTTCGTGTAACTGTTACGACTACGGAACAGCTTGTGAAAATTGATCCTCATCACCCACCACTTGACATTTGCATCGAAACTGTTGCTTCTCGTCTCTCGGACAGTATTGAGCCCAGTAATATTGACTCGGACAAGGATTGGAATTTTAAAAAGAGTGATTCGATTTTATTACTTGATATGCTTGCTAATGTATCGTGGGATGAATTTTATAAAATTAATGATGTTTGTCTGAGTACGGAAAGCTTATACACAACACTCTACAACATTTTCGATGCTTGTGTTCCCAAGAAGCGCCGTAACCAGTATAAGGGGTCGCGATATCCGGTTTAGTTCAGTAGGGACATCATTGACGATATAAAACGCAAGCTTGAGCTTCATCGGAACTGGAAGCGTACCAACTCGAGTGGGGCCTATGAATTATTCTCTAACCTAAGGGCGGACCTGAAAACCCGTGTCTCGAATGCGTATGACTCGTACATGGTCAGTATTGAGCAGAACATCCAAACAAATCCTCAAGAGTTTTGGCACCACGTTTCAAATTTGCGATCGAAAGGTGGATTTGAGCCTACCGTCGTTTTCAATGGTGAAACCTTGAAGGGCAAACAGGCTTCTGACGCTTTTGCTGATTTTTTCTCGAGCGTTTTTTTTAACCGAATTACCTAAGCTAGATGCAGAAAGTACCTCAAACAGCGACCAGTCTTCGTCGAGTAATTATGTGCACATACCGGAGATTTCACCTTGGGATGTGGCTGCTGGGATACAAAATCTAAAATCTAGTAGCTCCATTGGGCCGGATAGCATACCTCCGTGGCTTCTTAAAGAAGGAAAGACACTTCTGACATATCCACTTTGTCATCTATTTAACCTTGTGCTACGGAATGGCGTCTATCCGCCCCAATGGAAGCTTTCGCGGGTCACTCCTATCCCGAAAAGCTCCAATAAAACGTCGGTAGAAGAATACCGACCTATAGCAATATTACCAACCGTGGCAAAAGTGTTCGAACATATACTCCATCTCAAGTTGTACAAACAAATTGAGCCATATCTATGTGATGAGCAGCATGGGTTTAGAAGGAAAAGATCAGTTAACACTAACCTTTTGACACTAGTCGACTACATTTCCACCAGGCTCGATCATCGAGTACAAGTAGATGTACTATACTTTGACTTCCGGAAGGCGTTTGATAGAGTCAACAACGATATACTGCTGGAAAAGCTCAGTGCTCTGGGCTTTGCCCCAGGCCTTCTCAGATTTTTCGCTGATTACCTTCGCGATCGCCAGCAGTATTTTCGACTTGGCGTATACGATTCTCAACGCTATCATACGCGTTCCGGAGTGAGTCAGGGATCGATAATGGGGCCCCCACTCTTCAATTTCATGATCAACGATCTTCCCACAGTCATCAAGTATTCGAAGTGTCTCCTTTATGCCGATGACTTGAAACTGTACCGTGAAATAAAATCACCGGAGGACTGTTTATTGCTACAGAGAGACGTTGATTCGGTTTATAAATGGAGCGTGGAGAATAAGATGGAATTTAATTGCTCAAAATGTTGTCAGATGACTTTCGGTCGAATGCGATGCCCAATCGAATTTCACTACAAGCTGGACCAGAACGTGATATCACGTGCTACGTCGGTCAAAGATTTGGGTGTTTCATTCGACCGAGAGCTCACATTCCACGATCACATAGCCACGGTTGCTAAGGAGTCATACCAACGGCTGGGTTTTGTGCTAAGAAACTCTCGGGAATTCCACAATTTGGACGTTGTAAGACTCATCTTCAGTGCTCTGGTTCGGAGCAAGCTTGAGGCCAGTGCTTGCGTGTGGCATCCGCATGAAGACAAATACACCCTTTTGTTGGAGAAGGTTCAAAAAGCCTTCCTCAGATATTTATACAAGCGTTTGTATGGGTACTACCCATATATGTATCCGACAAAGTTTTTGCTCGGTTCCCTGGGGTACAACTCTCTGCAAGTCAGGCGATCCTATGACCAGCTTATAACTATGTGTAAGATCCTTCGAGGAAGAGTAGATGCGCCGGTTCTTAATTGTCAGTTATGTCGACTTTTTGTTCCTGACCGGTATCTTCGAGCCAGGAAGCATAAGCTTTTGCAGTTCCGCGTTATAAGACAGTTGCCCACGAACAATCCCCGATACCGCGTTCACTTGCTGCGCTAAATAACCTCCTTGACGCTAAACAAGAGTGTGACGTGTTTGCGGATGACTGGAAGGTGATAATGTCGGAATGTTTGCGGTACTGTGAGATGATTGCGTGATTGGGTAGGTATGATAGCTCCTGTTATATTTGTTTGTTTTAAGGTGTTTTAATTTTAATGCATGGTAACTTTTTATTGTAATGTGTTATTTAATTTTTAATTATTTAATTTTTAATTTTTGTGACTTTTCTTTTAATTTTTAATTTTTGACATTTTAGCATGATAATTATTTATTCTATAATGATAATTTACTTTGACTTTTAATTAATTATTGTATAACGACCATTTATTTATTTTGTATATAATATTATCATCACCTTTTATATTGTTACTATCTATTGTGACAAAAATGTATTATTTGACATGTAATTAATTAATCTGGTAGGTATTTAAATTTTATAATTATGTAATATTGTCTGTCATTAGTGTAATTGGTTTTTGAACCGTGCTAGTTGAATAAATAAATACAAAATTCCACCTAAGCCGTGTGAACATGAAATGAAAGAGAGATGAATCATTAACTCGAGTGAATATTCATTCAAGTGAAACGTCTGATATCGCCTTAAGAATAGTGGAGCCTAAGACTCGGACCAACGCCATACCTAAAGGCTACCGAAGAATCACGGGTGAGTCAGTCACATTTTCCACACTGAGAAAAATCGAATTCTGAGCTAAGGTGAATTCGCTCGTACACGGCTGAATTGTAATTACGTGAGGTGAGTTTGTAAGGCTTACGTTTATTTTTGCTCACTTAAGCGAAAAAGTACAAACGGTTTATTACATTTAACAGATACAAACTGTTGAATGTAACGTACCGTAAGGCACTTTCCGAATAGACCCTATACTCCGGTTAAATAAGCATTCTATAAACGCTCTACGAAATACGCTCGCAATAAAAACTAAACAAACGTAAACCTAAGTTAAAAAGCGACGTTCATATGCGGCATTTACTAACGGCGGAAGATGATTTTCATGTTATGGCAAGGTATAAAGTGCTACTACTAAGATGCTAAACACTCTCAATGTAAGACCATCGTGAAATCGCAAAAACCAATTTCCTCTCTAAAGCCCCACCAATACGAATATGAGTTAGCGTCGCATTTATAACCGTACAGTTATTAGAATATAAAGATTAGTTCGATCGCTGGAATCAATAGAACCGTATCTGCAGCTGGACGGTGTTTCATTTCAATAGTAGATTATGAAAACGTATAAAAGTCACCGTTCAGCTACGGTGCGATTGCAATTTAGTTAGTGGAATCGGCCTCCATACTTGTTACGATATCGCTCATGATACTCATACCTACATACCTATATACACATGCAACCCAATGTGAATGCAATGCAGCATGACCCTAATACCTATATAATACGATAAAATTGCCCCAGTTACTTTGCAGCAATCCATATCGATACGACATTAAAAGGACATATTTAGTGATATATCACAGCGGAAGTATACTTCCGCTGGAAAACTGCTTGTGCAAAGAAGCAGTGAGCAGCGATCTCCTGCATAAAACAGAATACTATTTCTTTTTACGCTAGGCGCAGCGTTGAGCTATTAAAGAAAAAAAAGAAAATTACAATATGAGTAGACATACGGTACGGTGGAGTACGGTAGAGTAGAGCGCTCCGATTTCCCGCTCATTTTCGGCATTTCAGCACGTTTTCCCGCGCTATCAGCGCTGCGAGGTCGATTATTGGCTGTCTGGCTGGCACAGTTTCCATGGCCTTGACCGACCGGGGCACCGCAGTTGGCCCGCAAAGCTCGCGGTGGACGGACGTCCTTAGTGTCTGCTCATAAATCCTGGGATCGCACGCGCGTTTCTTCAATTAAAATGGTAAGTTTCACTTAAAATGTTCTTTTTTATACATATGCGGATTTGTAAACTTTACCGGTGTTTTAGCTGTGAAAAATATACGTGTGTAGTAAGGAGTTACTATATTTTCAGCGTTTTTTCAGTAGTTTTGGCAAGATTGTTACGTCACTGCCGCGGTAGGTATTAATTATAGATTGCGAAAAGCGGGAATTCACATTAGAATCGTAGGTATGTTATTGTTTACAGAAATAGCCGGTATCAGTGACATGTTACATAAGGAACACAGTTGTGGGTTATATGTGAAGATCGTGAGTGTCTGGCGATGAAAATATGTAGAGAAATACCACAATATCGTAGGTCTTAAAATAAATATGGTAACTATTTTAATGTTGTTTTTATAGGGGTTTCTTGTGGGACTAGCACTTGACTCAATTCTAGTACATCTTTAGAACTTCTCGCATATCCATAAGTATATGGACTGTACTATACTTACTAATGTAAGAAGCTTATAAATAGTAATTTATACAAAATTAATATTTATAAGTTTCTTACATAAGTAAGTATAATATAATAAAATCTGGTTTAAATCATCTATATCAACTTGGATTTTAAAGACTAGCACTATCTCTATATTAGTGTAAGAACTTCATTAGTTAAATACTTACAAAACTAAAAAATAAATAACTAGGCTATAGTAGTGATGTATACCTAATTATGGTAACTTATAACTGGATATGCAAATAAGTAGTGAACTGGTTTACTTGCTTGGCGATTGCTCGTGTTTGCAGCAATGCAGTTAAACTAATATTATGCATTGCAGTATAAATAACGCCTTTCTCATTGTCAAAAGAAGATGAGACAATTTGAATAATGAAACAATTAAAATTAATCAAAAAATCTAAAACACATTTTCTAGTGACACTGGAGATTTAAATGTAGAGGAAAAGGTCGTTACCTAACTGCTTGCTCGAGTTCACTTCAACCGATAATTTTGAAAAGTCCATCTATTAAATGTAATCGTTAAAATTTAGCATTCTCCTGTCTGTCGAGTTTCGGAACTTTTTGAATTAGTCAAATGCGCGCTGTGTCATAGGGCATGGTTCCGTAGCCAAGATAACAACGAAACTTCTTCATGAGGCCCACAGTCTCTCCTGTCAAAGCAACACAGCAATGTCGGCAATATACAAACTATCCCAAGAAGCTACTGGTACATCAGTTGAATGGTTCTACAATTTTGAAAGTGCTACATACCTACTAGACATCAATATTACATAGTCACTTTGCTAATAGAAATATTAGATATAATGACTTTTTATTGAAACACCGCAGTACGAATACATTACAAACAAAGAAATAAGAATAATGCGTACAAAAAATATTAAAGGACAATTATTGTTATTTATTTAACATATTTAATACAGGCTTAAAATAATTACAGTACCACGATGGGCTGCTACTTCGTGTCCTATTGTTTTATTGATATCGATCGATCGATACGCGTGATCGTATTGACCCAATTTTCTACCGCAAGATGTATACGATATATAGGAAAGTATATATTGCGTTTGTAATAACTATCGTAATAGACAATACAATGAAAGAAAATACTCACGATGTGTATATATATTCTTCAAATCAACTTGCTTTCATATTACTACAGTAATTTGCTTTGAGATTGTTAAATGTCGTAGCAGCACGCGTACGAAAGTGCTACGAGTTGTAGCGTTAAATATTCTATATAGAATAATTGAGGATATATTGTAGGACCTTTACTAATAAACGTTGCGTAAACCTATATTAGGCGTAACATGCTTTGTCTTGCTTTCACGCGTGATATTTACTGCAAGCGAAAAATTGACAGATAGATGTTTTAACTACTCCGGGTTTATTACAAGTTTATTAATAAGGCCGTAGAGGTTTATACTACCGCGATATAGGATTATTTTAAGTATAATAATAATATAATAATATAATACATTTCCCAATTTAACATTATACAGTTAATTTATTCAAACTTATACAGTTAATTTATTCAAAACTATACAGTTAATTTATTCGATTTACGGACGGATAAGAAGAATATTTTTCACTGTACGGCAGAGTTCACAGAGACATTTATTATATGTGAAAAAATATTTATATTAATGGTACATAGAAATAAGTTAAGAGAATTAAGTAAGTATAACATTGTTTTGGTTAAACTGGTATAAGGCTATAATTGTTTGTATGAAATAATTTCTACTATTTCACAACGTTCAACAATTTATCCGCTGCAACTGCAGTTCGACTCCTGCTGTCGTTCGATCATTACCCAAAAAGGCATTCTACTATTTCTACAGACAAATTGGAACGTAACGTCACGTAAACTCAACGTAAACGCTACTTTATAACAAATAATATATTAGACACGAATATGAATTAGCGTCTTGTTCATGATCTACGGACTTACAAATGGACAAATATAAAGTTTTAATCGCGCAGTGGGATTGTTTTTCAATAGCAGCATAAGAAAACGTAATTCAGCTATACGCTTCGATTACATTCGGAACAAATTAGTGAATTCGGCCCTCGGCGCGGTCGGCGGTCTGGAAGCACAGATTATAGAAAGTCCTACTGGAACTGTGAATTGGTTACACACAGGAATCCTACTGCGGGGGGTTTAAGTGTGAAAACATATGTTTAATATAAATATACGAGTGTTTTTTTAGTAGATAAGTTGGCAAGCCAGCGGATAAGGGGCTCACCTGATGGTTAGTAATTTTTTACACAGATGCATTTCTAGTCTGTTGTTTCTTGCTGTGTTTGCAATGATGGAAAGGAAGATGCATGCTTATCTATACATAAAAAACGAAAAAAGACGCCATACGTTAAAACTACGTCACCGATTTCATTTGATTTTTTTATGTTTCTAATACTTCGTATAAGGTTGTTACGGGAAAAAACGAAAGTTGCACAGAAAATATGAACATTTAAAAAACTGACTATATAAACATCACCACGCATGAAACCACGGGGCGCAGCTAGTCATAAATATATATAAAATTGACAATATTTACAAAGTTAAATAAAAGCAGCCCTGCAAAAGAAAAGGCTCGATAAATGATGTTCCATTCATTTCTAATGGTAGTCATTCTTGTTTGTTCCTTCACATGCCGTATTTATTAATCCACCTACACTTTCTGCGGTCTACTTTAGCTTTTTACTATCTCTCCGTCATATGGTTTATGTACCTAACGTTACGAAGGCTTATGAGGTAAATGTGGTGAAATGAAACCTTTGGCTTGATTTGCAAAATTTACATTTACATAGCAATTCCCTGTTTTAAAATTACATGTCTATTTTATCTTTTTATTTTATTACTATTGTTTATATTGCAATGTATGTAATCTATTCGCATGTTAACAAACCAAAAAGTATACGTTATATATCTTCATATAGGTTTAAATTTGATCGAACAGCATCGGAATGGTAGAATTTCAATTTTCTATTGCATTGAACTGAAAACCACATTATTTGGTCACATTAACAGTTTATGGTCCATCACATCACCCAGACTTCTCTAAAATTACGAGAGATCATGGTAGTGGACCGACGATCTCGTCAAAACCGCGGGGAGCCGCTGGATACAGGCAGGAAGCAAGTAGCGTTCTTAGTGGCGCTCTATGGGGGAATCCTATATTCAGCAATGAAGATATTCCGGCTGGTAATGACGAAAATAGTTATGATACATCATGCCTTCACATCCTTGTAAGCATCGCAGCAGTGTATAAACACCCACATTTCACCAGTCGCGTTCTTAGCTTTATTATACTCGTTGTACGGTCTACATCGGTACTTTGTAAGTACATTTACTTTTTATTATCACAATCAGTCAATGCACGACGGAGATAGATATCTTATCTGCTTGTATTACTGCAAGTTAATTCTTTGATTAGTCAGTCTCTATGAGACGATAACAAACCACTAGTTCTACAATAACGTAATGCAATTTTAACAGCTGATATCTAGATAAATGTAGACATATAATACTTAAGTACACGTACATAGGTGGTGATAAATAAACAGATTGATATTGTATACTTCGGACCTATTACTGAGGCTGGTTACGTCCAGTCCGTACTACTTCTCTTTCACCATAAATATCACATTTTTCTACTCCTGTTCTTGGTCTCATCACACAGACAAAACAAATAACTATTTAGTGGAATACATTAGGATTTATGTTATAGTATTAAAATTCTCGTGAGTTTTCCACATAATATTTGTATATGTATAAATTATATTCTATTATTAATAACTGGCAAAATACATTATGGATCAGAATACAACGGGTGCTCGCCGAGAGCTCGCAAAGGGCCGCTGCGCATTCGTCCTGAAGACACATATGAGTAATTTATTTACTCATGTGCTGAAGATAGGCATCTGATACGCCCGAAACCCAGGTCGACTTATTCAATCCCTAACGTGAGTGTTTTGCCAGTTATTAATAATAGTCTGAGTATATTATTGATCCATTATCTTTTCGCTAAGAAAGTCGATTTTGTAGTCACTCATCCTCTTACTTTGGGTTAGTTAGAATATATCATATAGAAGGATATAGAGTTGTCCGATCCTAATTGTTTATACCAACCAACTTCCCGATCATAAATCATACTGATTCTATCTAATGACTAAATACCCAAGGGTTTGGAGCCAACATGTGTACATGTTTCATAAATTAGATTACATACTTTTCTTCTCTTTCATTAAAATCAATGTTCACATATGAAATATTGGGAAATATCCAATCCACTATTGAAGATTGAAAATTTGGAAGAAATAACAACCGTGTTGGCCAGGCCAGTGGCCAGCCACAGTGATACAATGACGCTGTGATGATACACGCCTGCGACATTTCCTAACGACTATTGATCTATAAGAAAAACAAACTGACGTGCCACCTGATCCGAAGCACTAGCAGCGTTCAGATTTAAACGCGGTCACCCATCCCAGTAGTGACCATAGTATACAGATCGGTCGACAACGACAATGCAAGCTCCACGTCACCATTGTAACATGCGTCTCCACAGAATAAGTCGTTCTTTTATGGGACAATGTATACGATTCTATAATAAAATTCCCAATGTTATCCGAGATCCGAGATATTAATAAGTTTAATAATAATTAATAAGCCTATTAATAAGTTTAAAATTACTATTAAATCTAAACTCTGTCGAAAAGGTTATTACAAAATTTCGGATTACTTGGAGGATAAAACAGCTTGGGACTGATTTATCTGACTTATCTGACTTTACTGACTCCAGGATCTACTTACTGGTGTATTACCATGTCAAAGTGTAGCGTGTGCTGAGTTTCTTGCCGGATCTTTCAGTTGAGGTCGCGTTCCGATCCGGCTGTCGATTTAATAAATAATAAATGTAATATGACAATTTGTAAGTGCCCCCGTAGGCCTATACAGAATTTAAAAAAACATACCATACGTTACCAAATATATCTTGGGGAGTGTTCCGAGGAACTGTTCGGTCTAATACCTGCAGCTGAAGTTCGCAATCGGACGGATCGGATCGGATCGGAAATCACGACGGAAATTTCATAGAGATTATGTTGACGTCTGGAAGTCTACAACCATGCGATTCCGACGGTACTTTCTGCCGCACACTACTACTATGTGGAACCAGCTGCCACTTGAGGTGTTTCCGAACAGATACGACTTGGGAGCCTTCAAGAAAAGAGCATATTTCTTCTCAAAACCCGGCAACGCATCCTCGAGACCTCTGGTATTGTGGATGTCTGTGGGCGACAGTGATCACTTTCCATCAGGTGAGAAGCTTGCTTGTTTGCCAACCTATCCCTTAAAAAATATCTAGAGGCTCTTAGGCAGTAGGAAAACATAAGCGATCACAATCATGATGACAAACAATGTTAATAAAAGCGCGTACTTTACAAAAAAGTTGAGTAATACTAAAACCACACACGCATATAATTGGGACTAACTACTGCGTCCAAGAAAATAGTAAAAGTTCGAGTAATGATTAACCTAAGTTTTTATAATACTGTTTTTGTAATACCTAACAGTGCATCGCGGGGAGAGATCGCATGCAGAGTAGAGGGATGGAGGTGAATTGAGGAGAATGCAGAGCGCATTGACACCAAGGAACTACAAGAATAGGCATGTCTAATAGGGCTGCCCAAAAAAATTTCGTATAATATTTTTATATCATTATACTACACCTATTTGTTACACGCTGTATAAAATTAATTAAACTTTGTATTTTGTATTTTATACTACTACTAATTAAGGAGAACTTTAAGCTGAAGCTTAGTTTAGCACTGCACGGTACAGCTGTCCTGTGGTCACCATATGTGTAAGGAGTAGAATGAGATGAAATCCTCGCTACCTACCATTCACATCCCTAATACAAAACTGTCAAATTATTATAATAATTATTCTATTTTTGAACTGCCTCATCGCCTTCAGAACATAGTCATGAATGAGATACGTAGATAACACCAGCAAATGTCTTAAAAACATCTAGCGGGCCATTTGCCAAAACAACAACAAACATACCCGTCGTCGACCTCTCGCTACCAATGCGGTCGTAACCCTTGGAGAAAATAAAACGTGGATTTTCTCCAAAATAATCCAGAGAACATCTACGTACCGCCCACAGCTGCCAAACTCACACTTGGCAAGACATGCCGTTTATTTCGAGGCTGGGAGAGGCAGAGACTAGTCGGTGATTCTCGGCCTTCACAGCATTGTGTGCTGTATCTTTCTCGTGGAACTCTATTGGTTGTTCAGACCGCCAAAGGTCTTCAAAATGCCTTAAAGACTGCCGCTCTGAAACAAGTGACAACTGTGACGAAGTTTCTTCCAAAGCACGACGGGCTGGAAGTGGGCATGAAAAACAGCGAAGGTATCTTCAAGCTGCTGTATGCTGGAGTGTTTGTACTTGGATTGTGGTTCGAAGTGAAGCTCGATTCGAAGGCGATCTTCCTTGAGGTATGGAGATGATAAGTGTAATAGAAATTAAGTCGAACTTCATGTTATTTAGTTTATCTCCTGCTTTCCATGGTTGTGTGCCACACAATTATTATGGATACTTTACAGATTAGAAGTAGACTCTCACATGTATTTTTTTTCCTGTTAAGACGCAGTCCAACCCCAATTTTAAAATAATTTGCGATACTTTACGTAAGGTTGAAAATCGCTTGTTAGATTGGACGATGTAATGCGAAAATGCGTTAATTTTGTACATTTTCTCTATATTTTTCGATATATACTAACAGAATCGAAAAAACTGCTGGTTATAACTTTAGTACTATACGTTGGCTATGTATTACCTAAAAAAATATAGTGTTATCGCTGAAAATTCTGAGAGTTTGGACGTGAAAGTTTATGTTCGTGGACCTATTCAGGATTTTTTTCTGCTGAAAGAGATATTTATGAATTCTATTCGGTTATTACTTATCCTATATTACTTTTTCTATTCCTTTTCTAACCTTGGTATTTTTTTCATAATATACTATCGATCTGTTTCGTTACACTAGGTGTTTAAAAATTCTGCTTTTTACTATTATCAGGGTACGAGCGCGCCTTAATACCTTACTGCCTTGGATCGATTTTCAAAAGTCTCGTAATATGCGTCAGTCTTCGTTCCAGTATACTTACTAACGATGCAATATGTATGTTAACAATACGCTTCTATCTCAAATCAAAAGGGCAGATTCTGCAGTCTGCAGAGCGCAGCTAGTCAGAAAATAAAAACAAACTAAAGCAAAAAAAGACAATCAACGGGACGAGCTTTGAACCATGGATTTGTACACTCACGGACTGAAGTGTTTACGGTATAATAAGCTTAATCTTACATGTATACATAAAACAAAGCCGGGTTTGTTCGAACACTTATAACTCGAGAACAACGGTGTGGTTTTTGATTTGTTGTATTTGTCTCCGTCCCGAATAGCAGAATAACTATTTAATCATTGAAAAATTGATGAAAAAATAATATACAAAAAAAAAGAAATTTCAAATACAAAATGTCCAACTGTCAAACATTTAATGTTCATTCCGCCAACACTGTACACTCTCTTAAATAAATTCATAAACGTCAGTAATATAAAATTATTAAAAAATAATATTGGTTGTCAAATATGCATGCGTGCATTCAGAAATGTATTTTGTGTAAAGTAAGCAACTACATTGCTATATTAAAAAAACGTCAAATCGATTGGTCCTTACTGAATCATTCCAGATAGAGAATATATTTAAATTTTATTTATTTTTGCTTTTATCTTAATAAATAATCCTAATTAAATAATGAGCTTAATATTCATTGTATTTACTTTCATAAAATGATAGGTATATTAACTTTAGTTAATCTGCAACACGACATTGAGTGTTAGGCGGTACAAAAATCGCCGGGGCAACTAGTGTTACATAAACCTTGTTCCATCAACCAAACATTTGTAGCGGGCACAACACTAGCAGCAATAGTATTAATAATAGAAATTTACTTCCCATAAATTTCCGAATCCATTAGTTGATTTAGTTAGATAAAATTCAAAATAAAATAATGAAATACATATGACTGAACTTTGCATTTAGCACTTCGATTTCATAAACGGTTCCTGTTAAAGTATTAGGTTCAATTATGGGACGTCCATTTATGAACGCAGGCTACCCCGCCCGTCCATGCTCCACTCGCGGCTTTTCGCAAGTACCAGTGTAGCACCCTCTGGTTCCACCTGTTGCCGGAAGCTACAATATAATATAATAATACTCGTATTTATTTCGAAAAGTTGTACAGAGTTTTTATTAAAATTTAATTGGCTAGCTATCTACTATATAAAAATAAGTCGGGTTTTCCTTCCTGACGCTATAACTCCAGAACGCACAAACCGATTTCCACGGTTTTGCATTCGTTGGAAAGGTCTCGGGCTCCGTGAGGTTTATAGTAAAGAAAATTCAGGAAAAATTTAAAAAGAATAGCGGAAAATCTTTTTTCACATACAGCGCCATCTCTGATACATAGCATGTACTACAAACCAATATTTTAAGTAGATGGCGCCAAACGAAATGTTACATAAAACGAAGCCATCTGGTGGCGAAACGGAGTTCGCAGGGTTTGCTAGTGTCATCTAAAAATCAGTTAACTGCTGCCGAGCTAGGCACGAAGCCTGTGTTTCGGCGTCCAGCGCCCTCCCCACTAGATTGTTGTATTTACTAGCCTAGACATATTATAAATTATCAATTTCTATACAATATAAATGTGACATCTACTATATATTTATACAAATTCACATTATCTACATTTATCCAGTTAAATTTATACAATAACTAATTTATATTATATATACATATCCCCATCATGTTTTAGTGAGTATCTGAGCGAGTGTGTAGCTACTGTTCCTCTTTTTGTATTCTATGTTTGTGATAGTGCTTGTGTATGTGCGTGAGGTATCATCAGCTCTTGCAATATGTCCTCCATTACCAGTCTAGCCCATCGCCATGTTAGGCTACAAGATGTTTGTGCGTCTATGATGTTCTTTGACTTGTATTTTGTTTTTAATCAATCTAATACCTTTAAACAAGCAATTCTTGAATATCCTACTTATATTATAAATGCGAAAGTTTGTGAGTATGGATGTACCTATATGCATGTATACGGATGTGTGGATCTTTGTTACTTTTTCACGCACAAACGGCGGGGGCAATTATGATGAAATTTGGTGCGGAGGTTAATGAGGCACAGGATTATTTCATAGGATACTTTTCATCATCATCATCAAGCGGGTGAAAAAGCGCTATATGCTTGGGCTCAGCATAGACATTATAAGATCTCCGCCTACGTCAAGATCGTAATGATGACAGTTCAGTCCAAATTTGTGTCAGTTTCTGATAGCTTAGTCAAAAGCCAAGTCAATTTGACAGTTCGATACACTAGACGTGCTTGGCGACCGTCAAGCGTGATGAAATGTATCACAAATACCGTCAAGGGCGATGAAATGTTATGTCAGTTTTTTACCATGGTGATTAATTTTATATGTGTAGGTATGTATTTTATTATTAATGTTTACTGATTGATATACAAAGTATTTAAATTTACTCATTCTCGTATAATACTATTATAGCGGTTGCGTTTGACCATTATACATATTTATGACATTTTGGTATAAATGATGATGTCAAAAAGACACGATTTACCAAATAAACAAACACCGAGCAAACAAGCATTGTTATATCTTGATACGACGCAAAACAACGTATTATTTTTTTGAAGTAATTTTCATTTTTGGCTTGTAAATGTGCTGTGTTCCAGTAAGAAGTTCCAGGCATACTAACGAGTCTTACACCCATGAATGCTGCTCTACAGCAAATTTTTTATTATTATCCTTGAACGTAAAGAACTTGGCAGTGCTCCGCCAAGTCGCACTACGGTCACATGGGTCATAGCGTGTGACACGGGTTGTCGGAAGAGGCGAGGTCGGATACCATCCGAGAATATTTAATTTTCTCCCTAACGGTGGTTTTCTATATACAGGGTGTTTGGTAGAGGGGCCGACAAACTAAATGAGCGTGTTCGGGGGCCCACTTGGAGAAAACAAGTTGGCCAAAAAAAACCCCGACACCCCAATTTTTTTTAACTTTTTCTTGTGAATTTTCTCGTTTTCTCCAATATTGTACCTATTTACCACCATAACATTTGTAAAGTATGTTTTAGACCGGATGTTTTTAGTTTTTACAAATTTTACAAATGTTATGGTGGTAAATAGGTACAATTTCGGTGAAAAAGGGAAAAATCACAAAAAAACAGTTAAACATATTGGGGGGTAGGAGATTTTTTTTGGCCAACTTGTATTCTCCAAGTGGTCCCCCGAACACGCTCATTTGGTTTGTCGGTACCTCTACCAAACACCCTATATAAAAACGGACCGTTTTGCTTACGACTCGTTACTTTTTAACACTTTTTGTGTGAGACAACTGTCAAAAAGTTAAGAGTCAGCAAAACGGTCCGTTTTTAGACATAGAAAACCGGAGTAAAATGGTAAAGTTTAGTCTCGCTAAGCAGGCGTTAGTGCTTTGAAAATCATATAACAAAATTATCTCTGAGATTTGTGCAGTGGGAACGAATGGGTTCATTATATCCTGAAGGACTTGCCAAGAATGAACGCTTCAATCGTGAATACTATTTTCCAGAAATATTCCGACAAGGTCGATTCGTACATTTCAAGTTGTGCATTTTTATAGTATTACTTTTTTAAAGCACTTACGCCTGCTTAGCGATACCAAACATTGAAATTTTTAGAGAGAAAAATTCACATCCTCGGACGGGATTCAAACCCGCGTCTTCTGACTCCATGACCATCTAGGCCACCAAGGCTTGTGGTCCGAGCATAGAATTTTAACTCTCTATCTGATTATAACCGACGACATACGGGGACGGAGCGACATCTATTGAACAACTTTAAGGCCGTATACAGAAAGAAAGCTGGTAGCCGGCGCTGATCTATCAGCGCTTATCGGTGCAGGTTTATTCTGGTACCAGTTACATAAAGGAAGCAGATTGAAGCCGAACGAGCAAAATGTCGTACTCATCGGACGATGATTTGTTTGGCGGCATCAGCGCTGACCGGCGCGTGTCAGAACTTGTCAGCGGCGTTCGGCGCTTATCGGGCCAGTTCCTATAGGCGCTGGTAGGCTGCCAGCTTTCTTTCTGTATACGGTTTAACAGCATTATTCAACCGAAAGAACTTAAACTTTCGTATTGACGTCACAACCCTTTATAATTTTTATAGTATAATTTTTTTAAGGCACTAAAGCCTGCTTAGCTATACCAGATATTGCAATTTTTAGAGAGAAAGATTGCAATTGTGCATAATATTTATTACTAATGTGTATAATATCAGTCAAACATAATATTGCTGGTATAGTACGTGTTTATTCACATGCGTGGCAATTTCATAAGTAAGGAATCGTTTTCCAAATTATTTAGGTTACGTTATTTATTTAGATGTGCAATTAAAAACATTATTTTTAAATGTGTTGGTCTACCGCAATTATCGGGGTGGGTAAAGCCGTGGTCGGTGTTTCTTGGTTGGGTTTTCTCGCCCTTATTCAGTTTGTTCTACAAAGGAATAGCCTTCCGGATCATCCTTGATTGTAGGACTATTATGTATCTGAGTTGCTATCAAATGTGGATGGAAATAATAAATTTTTTGCTTACTCACTCCAACAAAGTATTTTACACTTTTTGGTGTCGAAGTCGGTGCCATCTTTTGGTAAATAAAATTTTTATTATTAAATATTTTTTTCGCACTTTTGGGTAGGTTAACTTGACGTACACTTGATATAAACAATTGTAGACATACACAAATATCCAATTAACGTACGGTGTATTAAATTATTTGTAAACTGTTCTTCCATGGAGCTTAAATTATGCATGAAAATGAATTAATTCCTGCATAAACCCATACCCTCCCGACTATCTAGAGGTTTCAAATTATTTATAATATTTAATTAATTCCTGCATAAATAAGGTTTGATAATATAAGGATAAGTACAAAATACCCTCCAGACTATCAAGGGATTTGAATTACTTTAATTAAATAATCGTAACATTTTCATGCGTTTAAGTTCGAATTGTCACAATCTATATAACAAATAGTTGTCAATTACTGGAGCGGAGCTGGCGGTGATTTTATTTATCATCATCATCATCTCAGCCGTAGGACGTCCACTGCTAAACATAAAGGCCTCCCCCATAATTTTCCAAAAGGACTGGTTGGAAGCGGCCTGCATCCAACGTCATCCTGCGACCTTTATCAGGTCGTCTGTCCACCGTGTCGGTGGATGACCTACGCTGCGCTTGCTGGTCTTCATTCCAGAACCCTCCGGCCTCATCGGCCATCTGTTCTGCGTGCTATGTGCCCTGCCCACAGCCACTTTAACTGGCTAATCTTCTGGGCTATGTCGGTGACTTTCGTTCTTCTACAGATCTCCTCATTTCTGATTTGATCACGTAGAGCAACCCTGAGCATAGCCCTCTCCATAGCTCGTTGTGCGACTTTAAGCTTATATATGAGGCCCATAGTAAGAGACCACGTTTCAGTGCCATAAGTCATCACTGCTAACACACATTGATCGAAGACTCTTGTCTTGAGGCACTGAGGTATTTTTGACGAGAAGACTTCGCGAAGTTTCCGGAACGCTGCACAGCCGAGTTGGATTCGACGATTGACCTCTTTCTCGGTGCTAAACCACACTATTATAAAAACTAAACTCGCTCGATCATAAATATCCTCTACATGCTCACTGAGCTACTACAGTTCAGATCAGCGGTGCGCACGGAAACAGCACAGTTTGCTCCTACGACTCAGGCACGGTAATATTATCTATTATTACCGTGGCTCAGGCTAGTATTCTGCTCATTGTCCTGATTGCTTGGGAACCACATCTTGATATATTTTGTATAAGAATGCATATGTTTATTCAAATGTGTTTAAGTGTTTAAGTCACAAATTGTAATTGATGTTAGCTTAGTGTATGTGTTAACTTTTAGCTGTAAGCGCAGTAAGCATTTATTTCAGATAACGATTTATGAATGGGTTTGCTCTAGCTTTATAAACATTTACCCTTACCTACTCTTCCAAGGTATATATTGAAGTACTGGAAATTGGCATAACTAGTGTTAATTGGGACCAATAATCATCAATGCATCAGCATCGCTATCACATAATAAACGGAAATTTACTCATATGTCGCTAGCCTGTTATACAAACCCCGTCTATATGACATCGGCACCGCTTTGTGCCGCTGACATGTTCACGAGTAGACCTTTTAGGGAAATAGCTCGGTGGGCCTTGCACGATAACAGCGTAAGTGTAACGTAACGTGTCGTTCACGTAAAACAGTCAAATTGTCATGCATCTAGGGCAACTGTGACACAGATAACTCGTAGTTTGTACGCCGAAGCGTGACC
The DNA here is from genome assembly GCA_917880725.1 of Selenia dentaria. Classification (NCBI taxonomy): domain Eukaryota; kingdom Metazoa; phylum Arthropoda; class Insecta; order Lepidoptera; family Geometridae; genus Selenia; species Selenia dentaria. The sequence goes on along the minus strand of OU862882.1, from coordinate 4,417,260 downwards.
GTTTACGCTTACGATACGAATACTTTGTGCTACGGCATCTGAACGCTTTTCAAACTTGATGATTAAAGTCAAAATCATTTATTCAATTTAGGCATCAAAGACGCACTTATGAACGTCAACTTTTCATTATAATGTACTTTAAAAACTACCGCCGCGTTCCAAAATATATAGAGCCTACCGAGAAGAAGCGGCAAGAAACTCGGGGCCATTCTTTTTATATAGATGTTTTGCAATGTTTCTACGTGTCTCTGTGTATGAGAAGAGTACGATACGGAATTAAAACTATTAGCATATGTTTTGAGCACAGCTTATACGTGCAGGAGGCCAATTCTACTAATTCAAAACGTTCAACAATCTACCCCGCTGCATTGAAGTTCAAGTCCTGTTTTCGTTCGATCAATACCCAACAAGCTTCTACTATATCTAGAGACAAATTGGAACGTGTCCTCGTCTTAAATACTACTACATAATAAATACACTAAACGATACTGTTCAATCCATATACGATTTAGGTCCGTATATAATAATAAATCGCCGCTTATTTCAGAGTTTAACTAAACGAAGCTTAAATATGATCCATACATATTAAACTTCAATGGCATATCACTAGACGATTATCTAAACTGAGTTTAATTATTTTAAATGTAGCAACACTTGTCAAAATGTGTATTATTATAGGTCATAGTAATTTTTAAACTTTCGCGATTTGAACACATATTTATATTATATTAACGGGTTGAGATTAAAAAACACCGTAACTTCAACCGGGATGATGGTTTCAAACTGGCGGCAACATGGAATCCAGTGATTAAAAAGTGTTCCCGTCGCGATTTATCCTCAGAAAAATCTGTCGATATCGTTAGTGTGGTGTGTCGGGACAATGACTTTTTATAACAACTGTTGGGGGTATATTAAAAAGTATCTCCATACTTCAAGACAATGACACCCGCCTCTTCAGTCCGCTCGTGACCACGATCAATGCAACTTGTTCGAAACGTCGAGGTAAATAAATACTATTACTAACGCGATTAAGCCCCGTTAATATAATATAAATATATTATACTTAGGTCAGTTGTGTAAAAAAAGTTACGCCTATGACAGACGGCGCGCCGCTAGATTTTATACATAATAAGTACCTACCTAGTATCCTTCAAAGATAATTTTATCACTTCGGTGTTGTACATAAATATAATATGCTGATTTCAAGTCTAAGTTCTAACGAAGAATACAAGCCGAAAGCCAACAGATAATTGATGAGAGTAGCCATTTTGTTTTTACTCTGGTTTAACTCTACTTACATGACGGTTTAACTTACCTCCCTCGACCGATTAAACTTTCTGATGGTTTAAACTCACATTCTTATATTAACTTATATATAATTCATATTACGAAAAATCGAAGATGGTTTAAACTAAGAGTCATGGATTAAACTGCGGATGGTATTACGGGCCTTAGCGCTGCTTTAATTATCTATCGAATTAACAGAATATAAAGTTTAGATCGATCGCTGGCGTCACAAGAAAGTCGTTTGAAAGACAGCGTTCAGCTACGTTTCGATTGCAATAATTTACTTAGTGGAATCGGCCCTCAGTTCCCCATCAGCCAGAAATAGGTATCTCGTTTAATTGTCTCCTTGTCACATCGCGTCGACACGGATGTCTGGGTCACTGTCAATGCGGAGTGCGCGCGGAAATAGATCAACCTTGTTTGTTGCTGACAGATGACACTATGATGACAAATTAGTATAGAGCTAACTAGTGTAGAGCATAGACTAAAATATATACTAGGAAAGTGTAGAGTAGGTAACTAAAAAGTGTAGTCTTTGATAATGACATTATATTCCTATGGTTGGATTTTAGCACCTACCCAAGTGATCCCTACCCACTACAGCTGAGAGAGGTAGATACATTATTTCCCATAGCTGTAAAACGTAAAAAAGTAAATACTCAGTGAGGGTTGGTGGCAACCCTTCTGGACCACAATGTTGAATTTGCAAAATGTTGAATTCATAAGATGTTGAATTCGCAAAATTTTAAATTCCAAAATGTTGAACTCCAAAATGTTGAATTTGCGAGATGTTGAATCCTAACTGTTATATTGCTGGGTGTATGAGATTATTGTTCCGCGTTCTATGGTACTATTTAGGACATGTGGAAATAGTGAAAAAAACAAAGAAAATCGAAGAAAAACAAAAGTCGAAACCAAACAACATCGAACAACAAAAAACAAGTTTTGTTTAACATTTTAATTTCTTAAAGTAAGTACTAAAACTGAAAATCTCGTTATCATCCTTAACTAATAACAAAACAAAAATAAAATAGGGGAGATTGACGGGTGGTTTGACACAATTTTTACGTTACCACGCATAATATCTTAGTGTAATGTAAACCTATATAATATATAGGTACGTGAAACGTTTTTAGATAATTACTTCTGTACACTATTTCGTCCTATCACAAAATATGTAATAAGTAATTAAGAGATATTTCGTTAAAACCACACCAACTCTCAGTGTTTCAACTCTCCTACTACCGAGGTAAGTTGAAACAGCGTCTGAGGCGAGTTGAAACGTGTATCAAAATGTTTATTTTAAACATAATAAAAATCTTTTTAGTGGAGATATTTTTTCATTGGCAATCAAAAATCATCAAAAAATGGGATACAACTTTTTTGCGTTCACGTTTTGAGATTCAACATATTGCAAGTTCAACTTTTAGCGAACTCAACATTGTGGGTCTAGTAAATTCAACTTTTTAGGAATTCAACATTTTGGGAATCAACATTTTGGGAATCAACATTTTGCTAATTCAACAACTTAAGAATTCCATATTTTGCAAATTCAACATTGTGGTCCAGAAGAGTGGCAACGCTATAGTGACCAGCCATATTGTCTAACAGTCGTCCGTAAATGTTAACCTAAAGCTCTGCCACATGCTTCAACATGCTATTGTAATGTTCACCTTTCAGTATTCTAATTTAAACATTCTTTCAAATAACAACAAATAATGTCTATTCCTGTTCAAACAGACCACTCGAGTAGCGTGTAAACAAATCAGTCACAATCACTTCTTATTCAAATGTTATTTTTAAAAGAAAAAGTAACCTTGCGTTCGTACCGTCTGCTTTATGTCGTAACTTCAAGGTTTCGTGAACAAATTGTCGTGAACCGGCTTCAACGGAAAATTCAGAATATAATTATTTAGATAGTCTCGGCTACAGAATGTGATCTCGTGTCCACAGTGCTTATCCGAATTAAGCTTATCTATGAGGTTAACGCAACCTCCACTAACTAAATTGCCATCAATATGCAATATGAATATTGCACACCTCTAAAGGGGTAAGTTGTAAGGATCATTTGAATGATTTATAATTGTTATACCTTTACCTACCTACAATTTGCAATTAAGAAATTTGAATTTGAATCGAACCGTAGCTGAACGGTACTTTATTTAAACAGCATATAATAAGCAGTGGACGAGAGAGGAAGAAAGTCTGGTTGCTAAACTACGTTTGCCTAAACATAGGTCGAAAATGTGAATGATCTGAATAGTCTACTAGACCAAAAATACGCCTAGTAAATAAAAATACAATAAGTAAATGTATCTACTTTTAAAACTGCTTTAAGAGCCGGCTGTATTCCAGTAGTATGTATTCCAGTACCATGAGTTTACAACATTGATACCAATCAATGCTCGCTATCGACTGCCGCTAAAAAATGTATGGAAAAATTAACAGAGTCACCTTGCGGTCAATTTTAGAACTAAAATTGACAGCGAGTAAGCCAATCACAAGCTTTATAGGTAGAGACTAGAGATGACATTTATGTTGCCAACTCGTGGTAGAGCTACAGGACCCCCAATCGCCCCACAGGTTGTCGATCGGTCATAGATAAAAGGTTTATATATACATAAGAGAGTTGTATCTATCCAATAATATTGAATTTATAAGACTACTTAACCAATTAGTAGTGTGACTGGTATGAAGAAAACACGTAATGTCTATTCCAACAATAATCTTCGACCGCAGCCAACTGCAACATAGATTAATCAGACTATATCTAAAACTGCAACTGAGCTCCGGTTTTTTTTTAGGATGGACATAGAGCTTTTTGCTATTACGGGCATTAAAAGCGGCAACGGACTGTTGGTGAGTGCACGCAGCACTCAACCGAGGGAGCTCCGGTTGCCAAGCGCAGCTGTTTTATAGGCGATTGTGTGCGGCGGTGACTCAACCGCTCGCCCGTTGCGCATGCTTCACAATAGGCGGCCAACGCCGTCATATGCATTAAACATATTTAATTAATTTTACAACAGTATTATGTAATATACTTATATATAATTATTCCCCTATCATAATTGCTAGACGAACAATTAAACTAATATTAAATGTTGCAAACGTGTTCGTGACCGCAGCAAAAACAATTCGCGAAAAATTATTCGTATCGTAAGCGTCAATGCGTCATACTTCGACGTACAAACTGTGAGTTATCTGCGTCACAGTTGCGCTAGATAAATGACAGTTTGTACTGTTTCACGTGAACAACACGTTACGTTACATTTACGCAGTTATTTGTGCCTACTGTTCGGCGGGTGAAAGATTCAGAACACAAAACCTAGAAATATAAAAACTCAAACTAAATCGTGTAGATTAATACTTTCAGTACATATACAAATATACAGGGTGTTTGGTAGAGGACCCGACAAACCAAATGAGCATGTTCAGGGGCCCACTTGGGGAATACAAGTTGGCCAAAAAAAATCCCCGACACCCCATTTTTTTTAACTAAATCAGTTAGTTAGCTCTGTTTTGTATCCAATTTTGCTTTGCGTGGCCTGAAAGTGTATTAGAGACCAAATTCAACTAAAAACATCCGGTCTAAAACAGATTTTACAAATGTTATGGTGGTAAATAGGTACAATTTCGGAGAAAAGGGGAAAAATCACAAAAAAAAGTAAAACATATTCGGGGGTCGGGGATTTTTTTTGGCCAATTTGTATTCTCCAAGTGGGCCTCCGAACACGCTCATTTGGTTTGTCGGTCCCTCTACCAAACACCCTATATATGACTGAACGTAAATAACTTTTGTATAATCTCATCTATACCAATAATATTGTCTATATAAATGTATTTGTTATGCATATGTGAATCATTGACGTATAATATTTATTACCAATAAATGATTTATCACCTTTTGTTTTTACCAACCTTTTGTGAGGAGGAAATAAATATATGTTATAATATATATGTTATTATTTATGATATTGTATGCAGGCAGGTTACATATGTAGGTAGGATCATTTTCATAAAGCTATAAATAATTCAATTCATTACGAGTTTTCTACATTAATAAATAATAGTAAGTACTACGTATAGAGCGTCTTAACAGAGTAACTGTGGCTATAGCACGGAAATCAATCAATCGAATGTGCGTGTTAAGGTACACGCACATACTATAGTGCCTGCCTCAGCCACTTGTCAAATCAATAGGCAGCAATGAATTATTCAGACAGCTTATACTAGTCATAAATCGAATCATCCAGTAGCTCATAGATAGATCGATAGATAGATAATACTTTACTGTTCACAAAAACATAACAAAACGAGAACTTAAATGTAATAATTACAAAAATTGTCAATGGGCGGCCTTATTACTAAAAGCAATCTCTTCCAGACAACCTTAGGATGGAATGTAAATTTAAAATTCATCGACAAGGCGAGATAATACATGGTATGGTAATAATATGATATAACTCTTGTAATATCATATTATTACCATGTACTTGAAAAGTGTCATACACAACAATAAATACGTAACCAATAAGTATAAATACCAAAATAATAACCTAAATACATATATAAGATAAGACTGTTAACTTTATATCATTATTATTGAAATATTGTGTTGAAATGTTGTGTCATCCGGTTTATGTACCCAATGTGGTTCCTAATTTTACTGTCACGAATGAAACTTACTGAACTTTCGGGAAGAGACTAGCCTCCCACAACACAGGGAATCCTAGTGTGGGAGCTAGTGCTTATAACTTAGCTTAAAAGTATAGATAAATTAAGTAAAACTTAGTATAGCTACGTAATTTTAAGCTACATATTGTACACCTATATCCTGAAATAAACATGATTTGATTGATTGATTGATTTGATTGATTGATTTGATTGATATAAATACATAAACCTAAAGCATTTAAGGGACAATAAAAAAGTGCAGTGCAGTATCATAATATAGGATATTGGAATGAGTTATAATCTAATCTGTAACTATATTTTGGAACTAGCTGCGCTCCGCGGTTTCACCCGTATGGTGATGGATGATGATGATGATCAATCAACATTTGTTGAACATAGGTTCATCAGAGATAATGTAGGATTCTAATGGTGAAAGATTTTTTCAAATAGGTCTAGTAGTTTCGGAGCTTATTTAATTTAAACAAACAAAACTTTTCTCCTTATAGTATTAAAGTTTAGATAACGTTATAAGTACGTTAAAGTGTATACACTCACCCCCCCCCCTAAAATCCGTAATCTAAAATCCCTAAAATGCCCCTAAATTGCGAAAGGCATGGAAACACACAACAACAGCCCACAACAAACATTTATGTTCAACAAACAAACATTTGTCGCGGCTAAGGATCGAACCTGGGATCTCGAGCTTGGAACTAGAGTTACCGCACCAGCTGGACTAAAAGAATCGTCAGTACAAAGTCCAAGGGCTAGAAAATCCCGCAAGTAGTTTAAATAAAACGATGGAAGTCTGACGGAACGAACAATTTATTTTGCGTTGTCTTAAATTCTATTGTCCCACCTAATCTTAAAGTGGTAAAGTAAAAAAGGTAAAGTAATCTAAAAGAATACATGGTATATGGCTGTCTTCTTTATCCTCTTAAATCCTTTCTTAGTTATAAATAATATTTATAACTAAGAAATATATTTATTAAATATATTTATTAAATACCTTCTTCACAAAAAAAATTCAGGCAAACCACACTAGACGCGTTTGGTACCATTCGTCTTTTCAAATAAATTATCAAATACTAGCTGCTCTCCGCGGTTTCACCCGCGCGGTTATGGATGATGATAATGATGATGATGATGAATCTTATATAGCCTATGTTAATCAAGCTGAATGTAGCTTTCCAACGGTGAAAGCATTTTTGAAATCGCTCCAGTACTTTTTGAGCTACTTCGTTACAAACATACAAATCTTACCTCTTTATAATATAAGTATAGAAAGCAAAGTATACTATAAAAATTATGAATGCAATGACGACTCCATGTATCAGATAACGTTCAGCCGTGCGATTCTCTAATGATTCGTCGACGAGCTCACCAATGTCAAATACTTTATGAGATATCGCTCTTTTACATAAGGTTGCTTTTCCAACGTTTTTTGTCAACTCGTCATTTGTTTCACGGAAGTTGTCAAAGATGCAACGATGATAGCTCTTATGGAATCGCACGGCTGTTACGTTTCCGCTCACGAACGGACGACGCGAGAGTGAAAGTGATGCGTATATTGCAAACGGTGATGAATAGTTAATAAAAATATGAATAAAATGCCTCAAATTGTGAAAAAAACTACGAGAAAAGTCAACTAAAAGATATACTTACTGCAAGTACAAACCTCAATGTTTTTTTCACTTTTGCTGTATAGTTTTTGCAATTTTTAATTAAACTCTTCGGCATCGTTGTGCATTTCTACATACCGGTCACAATCAGACCACTCACGCACGCTGTCACCGAGCCGCATGAGTGCAAAATAGAGGTGAGTCGTATTTACTAGAACAGATCAAAGGAACAGGTATTTTACGTGACTAGGTGGCACCTATTCCAATCTTCGCAATACTAAGTCTAACTAGTCTTCCTTCACAATAAGCATTCATTCAGTACATCACCTGTACTATCTCTCTCTCTCTCTCATATGCTGAAGGCGAAGCTGAAGTCCGGTTGAAGTGAGACGATGCAATACTTACATACATCGTCTTGTTACCTGTAGAATTGAGTATCAGACTAGTATTCTTTTGAAAGTAAAAAAGTAATAAAATTGTATACTTATTTAAAGTGCAGTTTGTGCAGTGTTTGTAACTTTGTACATATTTCCCTATGTAGGCATAAGAACAAACTTTTCTTTTATTTATATGATTACATTTTTATTAAAGTAGATTTAGTGAATTCAAATCTCATAAATACGCTATCTTCCAAAGCCTACGCCTTTAATAAATTGAAAGTATAATATGTTGACAGTCCTAATCCTGTCAAAGTATGAAGGGAAGATGTCAGTTGAACATACAGCAAATAATAGTAGTAATAAATATAAGTAGTAGGTACCTATACTCTATTTGTTGTAGTCTACTATTTAATAATTCAAAAATCTCTCATGAATCGAATCGAAGTATCGAGTCATTCTTTAAAGTATTATGTGAAGACTTTGTATACGCTACGCAAATCGTAGGCGATACTAGGTAAGACTATGTGGAACAGGTATTTGGATCACGTATTTGCTTGGACTAGGAACAGGTGCAACTAGTCTCGAATTTACCTAGTACAACCCATCTCTAGTGCAAAACAAGTCATATTACCAGTTCTTGAGATAGGGTGGCAACCCTACCTCATAATACACACTTATTAGTGTTGAAGTCTGTTCCACTTATACCTAGGTAAAAAAATTTTTTTTTACTTGAAATGAAACTACTTAAATGAAATTATATTTATTTAACCGAAGTGACGCTAAATTAACGTGTACAAGACAATGTAAGCACGGAATTATAAAAACAGAAGAGAAAAGACAAAGAATAAACAAAAAGGTACAAAACACGTACCTACAATGACGTGTTCTTGAGTAATAAATAATAAGGTACTCGCTAACTAAATGGTACCTGTCTCAAAATGGAGCCATCTCGCATATCCTGGTCACTAACCAGCGCTGAGCCGATGGACCCAGTGGGTGACGTCATAACAGCACAACGCCCACTCACTAACCGTAAAACAACAAACGCTACTACATAATTAATCATAAAATCCAAGTAAAGTAAAAAAGAAAAAAAAAGATATACTGTTACAATTATATGAATTAAATAGTAATTAATCAGGTGTAAAATTAATACATGTACATAATAAAAGCGTCTAAATATTATTGCAGGCAATTTTTTTATCAGATTTTATGTTATTAGTTAATACATAATTAGGCATCATATAAATAATAACAGACACTAGAATGAACAGATGAACAGCCGTGCGATTCTATAAGAGCAAACATCGTTGCATCTTTGACAACATCCGTGAAACAAATGACGAGATGAGAAAAAACGTTGGAAAAGCAACGTTGTAAAAGAGCGATATCTCAAAGTATTTGACATTGGTGAGCTCGTCGACGAACCATTAGAGAATCGCACGGCTGGACAATGCTTCTATACATCACTAATTTCACCAGCTTTACATTGTCATTCAGTGTGAAATATGTAGCACAGGTTACGATTACAAGGCCTATGGCTACGGTTACGTTGCTACGGTTACCGTAATGGTTCTACGGATGTGGTTACGGTGCTACGGATACGGATCCTTATATTAGACGACTATACCAAGGATATCACGTGATTTGCTTGTTACCACTTGAGCTACACATATATCAATATCTACCTAAGGGTCTGAGTTGTATATCAGTCATCTGGTTTGGTAACCAGAGTTAGTACAGGCTCTGCCTAGTTTAGGATCTTTGTGTGAAAGAAAAAGTAATCCTCGTGATTTAGTAACCACTCATATTTCAAAACACAGTGCAGCGCCAGTATCCGCTAATAGTCTTATCGTATAACTTATATTGAATTCAACTCCACCATACGTATTGTAATTAAGTATAAAGTGATCACTATTCGTGGGCACGAGAAAACTCGCTATCGCGTGCATTTCGAGGGCACGGCATACGATCGGCTTGCTCCGACTGCACTTGCGACACGCGTGCGCCGTTGCACAGGGTAAGAAATACCCTGTAGGTAGTAGCCTCCCGAGGTCCAGCAGGGGCAAGGAGCGCATACTCGACGCTCCCCTTGCCAGCCTCAAGAGGCTGAAGAAAACCAACTTACTACGTGCGCCGTTGATATTGGTGCGAGGGGGTAGGTGTTGACCTCTCGATGTACCTCTAACAACCTAGACAATTACTACCTCGAGGTGAAAAACTACCTCTGTTTTTGTTAAAATCTCTGTTACTATGAATATTTCGGGACGTGGTCTGATTCCTATAGTTATAATTAAACGCGTACCTATGGACGTGTGTTTCCGCGTCTATTATCATTTTGGCTGATATTCATTATCCGTTGGTCCACATTCCTAAACAGTGAATTTTCATCTAAAGCAGTTTGGATTTCCTCAGGAAGAAACAAGACTCCCTGGGGTGAGATGGTGAATGCCAGCGCAACCCTATCTCGCACCATCTAGCGGAAGACTGCTCACGGGTGGGTTTTAGTGGGTCTGAGCCCCACATACCCCCTTCCGTCTACTCCCGTAGCGGAAGGGAGGTGGATAGCATTTTCCCCCCTCAAAAAAAAAAGTAAAAAGGAAGAAACAAGACGCTATGATGGTACTCAGTCGAGAATCAGATAAACCATCAGCAAAACGCTTGATAGCAATTTACTCGTTCAACAGACGGGTACTTCATATCATCACTTCTTGCTTTATTGTCAAGTTAACGAATAGTTGCTCTATTACGTTCAAAACTATATTCTATGGTTTGGAACGGGATTAGATCTATAGTTTTCTTTAGATCTACGCCCTTGTTTAGCGCTACTTAATTACGATTTAAGAGCGAGCAGTGGACTTCTGAACAAGATGCAACCGCATGTCTAATATCATAGCCTCAACAGATGCGTCGTTAGACTTTAACCTTAGCTTCGCACTAGATAGGCAGGTTTTCATTACAAAGTTTACAATTTGTGATTTTCCACTATCATCGAGCATACTACTACATACGTGAATGCTATCCATTAATTGCAAGGTCATTTATAGACACGGCCACAGTAGATATATAGAGAACAGTACGGAAACTACCTTCAATCGTTCGAAACGGCCCACTGACATAAACATGCGCATCGACGAGACCCCTAAGCGGTTCTCGCGGTGCCGTCAGTAGAGAGTGTTACAAACTATGTTTACATCATAACCTTTTTTATATAATCTAAAATATGAAATGTCACACTTGACTGACTGCTGTGTGATTTAAAATTGTAATAGTGTTGTTGTATGATCGATCATAATAAATTTGTAAAACATAACACAAAATACCATTCTTAGATGGCGGCTGCAAAAGATTATAATATTATTATGAACTATATCGTACTGGGTGTCGTTTTTATGGTTTTCGAGGGTGTCGAAGCCGATAGTGCTGACAAAATTGAAATCTAAGATGGCGTCTGCGCGAAATAATAATTTTTTTCGCCATGGGTGTAGCTTTTATTGTTTTCGAGGGTGTCGAAGTCGATAGTGCTGTCAAAATAGAAATCCAATTAGGCGTTTGCGCGAAATTATAAACTTTATCGTCATGGGTCTCGTTTTCATGGTTTTTGAGGGCGTTGAAAACGATAGTCCTGTCAAAATAGAAATGCAAGATGGCGTCTGCCCGAAATTATCATCTTGGGTGTCGTTTTTATGGTTTTCGAGGGCGTTGAAGCCGATAGTGCTAACAAAATTGAAATCGAAGATGGCGGCTGGGTGAAATTATTAACTTTTTTGGAGTCAATTATTTGTAATTTATGAAGAATAAAAGTATTTTTTATGTAATGTTTTTTTTAAATACAAGGTATCAAACGCATTTTTGGGGTTGAAACGCAATATGGTTCAGCCCGAAAATGCGTGACAAATACGCTCCCGCCAAAACTTGTAAAAGGTTATGTCATAATGATAATAATGGGTTTACTGTAGTAAACCTACAAAAACCCTAAGATTTACAAGTGGTTGCGTGTCAATACTAAACTGTTTTCCGTATTTTAAACTATCAAGATTAACCGACGGCATGATACACCTACATACATTTTATTTGTAAATTAGAATTCACTAGATTTAATGTCTACATCAAAACAACGAATATTTTATTTAAAAAAAAAGACGTGTGGCACTCAAAGACTGCCGCGGTAAAGCTATTGCATAGTTGTTTTTATCAACTTATGCAATTATAATTATTTAACCAATGCCATCTAGAGGCGAGTTGCTGAACTAAAGAGACAAGCGTGATATTTCAAAAAGTCATTAAAAGTTCTGCTATTCATCGATAGATGTCAAATCAACTTATGCAATTATAATTATTTAACCAATGCCACCTAGAGGCGAGTTGCTGAACTAAAGAGACAAGCGTGATATTTCAAAAAGTCAATAATAGTTCTGCTATTCATCGATAGATGGAGTCGGAGGGGATTTCTGGATTCGGTCTCCACGCTCAAGGCCCGCGATAGAAGCTATGTAATAGCTTAAAACAATACCTCAAAACATTAAAAGTGACAACTCTATGGCTTCAATGAGGCATAGATAATGATTTGATCAACTAGGCTTACTTTCCATACTGTTGCATCTTTATACTATGCATGGCCAGGATGGCATGGAGACCTGACACACGACCACATAGGTACTTGTTTTTGGGTTTATTTGTAACTATCTACAACGTCATACAATTTGGCCATTCTGTTTTGTCATTCATTTGGTCAGTCAGTCAGATTATCCTGACATTGCAATCGTCATCTATACCCGATTGGTGCCACCGCCCCCGCACATAATAAACAAGCAAAAAAATATGGTTTGATATATCTTTATTTCTCACAAGAAAATATTTGACTAACATGAGAATAGATTATATGTTCGCACTGTCAAAAAACAGCTTGAAATTTTCTTTGAAATTTTATCAATAGTAAACTATCACTGGTTATCTCAGAACTCTCATATGTCGATTTAATAACAGACGAGATATTCTCCAAAACAGTGTTTGCGCCTGTTTGTATTTATCTAGCTCAGTGTCGGATTTCTGCATTTTGCATTGCTATTTTCAGTAAATAGTCTTTTATATTGTAGTCTTTTTAGTAATAGTCTTTTATATTGTCTTTTATGTTTTATACATTTTTTTAATCAGACAATGACATTACTTAGGGAAAAGAATATATGGAAATGTTATGCTAAAAATTACTTAAATATAGGTCCGACATGAATATAAAATCTTGGAAGGTTATGACATTAATCATATAAAATAAGCAAACTAAAAATAATATTCGACTGTTAGAATGTGTTAAACCTGAGTACCTGAAAATGAACGACTGTGGTGGTCATCAAAGAGAATATAAACACGTTTTTTGATGGACATCTCAGTGGAAATCGTATGGCGGCGCGGGAGACAGGCCAGGCAGGAGGCGGCGCATCATTGCTGGTCTTGTGATTTTGGAAACGAGGTTCGTAGATGAAAAATAATACACAGGAGAATACGGCATCAGCGAGCGATTAATTTGAGTTGATTCTACTATCAGTAGAATCAAATCTAATCAAATCGTCAATAATTATGATGATTATAGATTAAACTTGCATACAGAAACATAATTCACAGCTAATTACAAGACGAGGAGACTTTGACAGACATGATGACATGACAGATGCTAACTTGACGATGACAAACACAAACATAAACAATAGATACAGGGGTTCGTACCTCAGAGCGCCGTTGTTGCAAAGAAAATTAGGTAAGGATCAAGTGATCTGTCAATGTCGAGTTTGTCAAAGTCTGTTTGGGGTTAGAAAACAACCGTGACCGTTCCGTACCTCAGAGCGAGTTAGAAAACAACTAAACAACCGAACTCTCAGGTACGGAACGACCTCCAGTCTGGTCCGAAACTTGGCAAATACGATACTTACAACACTTCCCCTTAGGATTTTCAAGTTTCAATGTAGATAAATCTCTGTGAAATACTCTACATTAAGTCTACTAACGCATTATTCCACTATGAAGTTGAAGCACAAAAATATAGGTACATTACAATTTAGTTCACGCCTCAAGGTCTGCACTGCGTGGTCGTGGCATTATGACCAAGGAAATAATAGCCACAGTGGCGATGAGTAGCCCTTGGAAAACGTTTGAGGATCTTGAATCGGCCCGGCGCGCGGCGGTAGCAGATGCGTTTGCATTTTGCACAATAATGACTTTCTCTTTTAAATAAGTTTTTCCCATTATCAAGTGCTTTTCTATTGGTATTTTGGTCTTCTGTTATTTTAATTTATTTTTATATTATCATGGAAAACAAACAGCTGCTTATTTGCTTATGGGTCCAAGTTAATAAACATTATAAAGCCTAAAGAAGTTTCCGCTTATAGACATATATAAATAAGTTAAGTGTCCTACAAAAGAAAAAAATCTGTATGCAACTTACAGAATAATAATCAGAAAATTGTATCAAATGTGCAATAAATAATAATATTCAAAGCCAAATAAATCAACTCAAAGAATAGATAATGCAATAAATTGAATCAATAAATGATTTAAATCTGAGGAGTGTACAGCTTCAGGTAATATCTGCGACAGGTCGTTCTAGCCGGCGTTACAAGTTTGATTTTGACAGTGAAGTTGGAGAGTCAACAAAGTCAGAACAATATTATGTAGAATACGTTTCTACATAATATTTAGCTTTATTTTAGATTATCAGCTCATTTAGATTAGATTAGCGGCTTCTCTTCTTTTAAATAGGGGTAGGAGATGATGATGTTTACAACTATCCACATAATCAGCTGTTTCTTCTGTGCTTGTAGTTGATGTGTTTTAGGAACTTTTTCTGGGGTTTTCCAAAATGTTTATATGTTTGTCATAGCGTAGATTCTAGATTAGGGAAGCGTATTCCAAGTATTTACGGACTAGGAAGCAGGATATTTTTTTTTATGTTTTACTGACTGAAAGTCCTTAGTAACTCGAAATAAAGAAAACCCTAAGTTTTTCATATCTTTACATTTATTTTTACTATTTTTAGCTGAAACTTTTTGCGCTCATCAAATAGTAGTTTGGAGTCAAGAGTTACGCCTAAGTCAAACACAGTGTTTTTCTTAGCGAAAGACTGGTGATTGATTTTGTACCTAATCGAGTTGATGGATGTTTGTAGATCTATTAAAACGAATGCAGCAACATTTAGGAATGTTGAGATCAAGTTTAATTAAGGTGCAGGAGTTAAAAAGGTTATAAAGTTCATGTTGAAGAAGATCAAAATCATGACTACTGTTCATGCATCAGCAAATAAATGTTATTTATTCTTTATTTTCTTTCTTTAAAACATGCCCTCCAGGACATGACATGGGTCGCTTTCTTCATTAAGGGCCTTTGGGTCTGGATCTTTGGTTGGTTGCAGTCTTCAGCAATAAAACATGTTATCTGTTCGATCTTCGTTTATTGAATGAATCTTGATTCTATATAATATTAAACATGTAAAGTAATTGCTCTGCTGATGCCTCACAAAGTAGTCAAACTTTAACTCGTGCGATCTAGATAGTGTGTGTATTCATCAATACACTTCAGTTCCTTAGTAGTCTTCAGGACCTTCAACAAATTTTGTCAATGAGATACAGAGAAGAAAAGCAAAAATGTACTTTAGATTTTAAAGTAATGAATATAACAGAACTGTTAACAATATTATGTATGCATTATGAAGATACAGTGAGCAAGTGTGGGGGGAAGTAGATGTGTATTATTTTAGTACTACTAGGATGTCTTCGGTATATTGCTACGTTAAATATTGGAGAAGATTGGAGTTTGTGGACACATAATACAATTTCACACCATAACATATTAATGATAAACAGATGAAAATAATTAACGAAAATGTACTTGCTAGAGTTTTTAGACAGAATCACTATCACACTAGACAGAATTGACGCGTGGAGGGTATCAAGGTGAAGACAAACTGAGCCCACGTATGTAACGTGGGAGACTTGGTGTGCACACTTGTCTCGCGTACACAACCCATGTTGACGTCACCTCATATGTAATTTCTTCAACTTCTAATACAAGTTAATGTAGTTGAGGACAAACAATTGTCGCCGAAACCCCAAGGGTTTAGCTACTCATGAATCGTGTCTATATAGCTTTTCAAGTAGGCTATGGGTTGCATGTCATCAAAACCATCCTGACTTGAAGTACTCAAATACAATCTTTTATAAATGTAATGTACAATAATGACCATTCCTCACCACCCGGAAAACTGGTGATCGCTAAGTCCTCAGAATGTCCAAAGAAGTGCAAGTCTTTAACGTGTAAAGCATATCAAAAAGTACGTGCACGTGTCTATGATCGCGCGATGATCTCAACCCTCATGGTCTCCAATTGAAGGGGGTATACAGAGATAGAATTGCCCATCGATAACTGGATCGTTAACTAGCTTTTAAGCCCTTGCAGTTATATAATGGTTAAAGAAAAGAAAGGTTTCATACCGGGTTGACAGCACGTCTTACACTAGTCCTTATTCATAAAGCTGGAAGACCTATCCAAGTCTGTGTACTGGAGGAATGGCTTTATGTAGTTAGTAGAAAAATGCCCATAAAGCATGCTGTGTATATTATTATTTATGTAGCGTATTGTTCGTGCTTATGCTATCGTATGGCTAAACAAAGTGTCAGATTGTAACAATAGTAATTACGTATAAAACTGTTTCAGGCGCCAGTAGATTTTGGCAAGAAGCCCATCGTGTGGATCCTCGGCGGCCCTGGCTCAGGCAAGGGTACACAATGCGAAAAGATCATCGAGAAGTACGGGTTCACTCACCTGTCCACCGGCGACCTGCTCCGGGCGGAGGTGAAAAGCGGCTCAGAACGCGCAAAGTCCCTCACAGCAATCATGGAGCGGGGTAAGACTACAAATCCACAACAATAACTTTTTACAAAGAAAATGCAAGGCTTTTTTTTCTGTCTCTTTTAATCTTTTATCTTTTATTGTGTGAGATCTTTTGCGTCTTATTCATCACACAAAGTTTTTAATCAAGTCACGTCAAATTATCAATGGCATGTATTTTTAAATCAATCCAAAAAAATTAAAATACCGTCCGTATTATATCCGTAAAAATCCGTATATTATCCGTCGTCAATAGAGAGGATAGGAATAATCCTATCCTCTCTATTGACGCGGACGGTTTGCTATACTAGATATAATTTGTATATCTACTTACCACTTCTATACATATAAATAAAATTGATGTGTCTATTTGGAATTCCAAATTAACAGCTTTTCATATTCATATCATATTCATATTCATATTTCAGCTTGCATTGCAGTAAGTATTTATGGATAAAAAATAAAAAACATTTTTTTAGTTTTTGTCATAATAATCCCATTCCTGGAACACCGGAGTTGCTCTCAAAGAGGGCAGTATGAGCATTTTGGAGGTCGGTTGGGTGAATAGGTAGGTAGTAGTAGTAATTGTAAGCATTCAACTTGAAGCGCCTCCATCCAATAGGAACGATGATGCCTCCCTCTGAGTCAGGTGTTGCTGGCCCCGGGACAGCTGTCCAATAGTGCATTTTCCTTTGGAGCTTGTATTTTAGGTTGCTGTGCCGTATAAATTACATACGCGATTCAGAAACTTGACACTTTTTGCATTTGATTAACTTTTTGTGTGATTGATGTTAGCGCCATCTGTTAGCTTTCTTGTCCTAGTACGGACGATGATTATTATCGGTGTTTTACGAGGTTTCGACAATACTACTGCAGAGGTATAACTGTTGTCTTTTTATAAACTTTATATAACAAGATAATTTGTTATCGTTCCAGGTGAGCTGGTCCCCAACGAAGTCGTGCTGAACCTGCTGAGCGAAGCGATCGTAGCGCGCGCCGCCGAGTCCAAGGGCTTCCTTATCGACGGCTACCCCCGGGAAAAGTCGCAGGGCATCGCGTTTGAGCAAGCCATCGCACCAGTCAGCGTGAGTATATCCTCCAGATTAGTAACTTCATTCATATTTCATTGCCCTACTATTATCCTACGTTTAAGGGTCTGTATAATGAATGAATCTGCCTGACGCCAACCTAACATTAAAATCCGCGTTGCGAGTATATCCGCACTACATTTTGGGTCGCTATATAAAAGCGTACTTGATAATCTTTAATAATAATTTTGATTTAGAATTGAATTAGAATGTAAGTTATCAATCGATCTGTGGAAGCCACTCGTACTCTCGCACGTTAACTCAGTAAACGTAACAGAAAGTCTAAACTATTGACGGTCTTCCCTAAAACTGTTCCACAAATTAAAATTAACGCCATTTAATACGCGCACTACAAAACTGTTTTGGACCGTAGTGTATGACGTTATTTAAATGTATACAAGCAAGGCTTTTATTGTACAACAAAACAAAATTTGAATAAAAAAATAATTATATATACAGTGGTGGACATATAATTAAGAACGATTTAAAGTTCATGTTTTTTAAAATATAAATCATGTCACGTATATTTATGTGTTCCTTCTTAGAAATAACTAGGTATGTTATGAAATAGCCACATGGATAGAGCAAAGGGGAATACAAATATAAAATAAAATTGCTAACATTTTTTATTTAATTATACTCTATAATAACAAATTCATATAGTAATGAAGCTGGACAAATAATTAAGAACGAATTATTAAACTGTTCAAGAGTTGTTTTATATGAAACTTAGATTAAATAAATCACATTAATATGAAGTGCGTAAAGGAAAAAAAGAACAATTTATTACATTTAAACTAAAATTAATAGTTAGTAGCATGTCCACGGCTTTTAATTACTGCTTTACACCGGCGAGGCATTGACTCTATCAATTTTTGACATTTCGCAAGAGATATAGAGTTCCATTCTTCTAAGAAAACGTCGTACAGTTCTCTTAAATTGCCACACTGTCGATCTGAAACCTTTTTCTTGACTTCGCACCAAAGATGCTCTATTGGATTTAAATCTGGGCTGTTAGCTGGCCAATCTAAGACAGAAACTGATTGCGATGTGAGAAATTCCTTAACTGTGCGTGCAGTATGCTTTGGATCATTGTCATGCTGGAATGTCCAGATAACCGGAAGCACGTCTTCAGCATAAGGTAACATTGTTTCTTCCAGTATATTTTTGTATTGGAATTGATCCATGTTTCCTTCTATCAACTTAACAGGTCCAACACCATACCCAGAAAAGCACCCCCAAATTTTCACATTTCCCCCACCATGCTTTAATGTCACTTTTGTGTATTTTGGGTCAAATGCTTTATTCGGAGGGCGTCGTACATATCGTTTTCCGTCAGAACATACCCTATTTATTTTTGTTTCGTCAGAAAAAAGAACATTTTTCCACTGACTAACTGTCCAGTTTTCATACCTTCTTGAAAATGCAAGCCGGGCTTGCCTATGGCACCGTTTCAACATGGGCACCTTCCTTGCTATCCTTCCGTGCAACTTTTCTTCTACCAAACGCCTTCGAATAGTGCGTGCCGAGATTGCTGAAGGGTTGTTTTCACCAAAATATTCTTTTCTCAGCTCATTAGACCCTTTAAAAGGATTTTGTTTTGCCAAACGAACGATATTGCGATCATCTCGACGAGATGACTTTCTCTGTTTAGGTACACGGGGAACTGTTGAAGTAGTTTGATACATGGCAAAATGCTTCACAGCGTGGAAAACCATAGTTTTTGAGCATTGCAGATGGTCGGCTATCTTTTTATATGACCAATTCTTGTCGCGAAGTTTTATTATTACTTCCCTTTTAGATTTATCACAACTTTTATTTTTCCCCATTGTTTTTATATGAAGCAATCACCTTTAAGACGTTTACAGCACTAAATGGCGCCAAAATTATACGAATAGTGCCCAAGAACCACAGAGCAACAGAGTGTTCTCTATTTAAATTTGAATAAAAAAATAAACTATTCAGCGTTCTTAATTATGTGACCAGCCAGTAAGTAGTAATACTAGGCTCAGATCTAATGTATAAAGTTTATATATGAATTTTTTAGCCAATCATGTGTATCAATGAATGTACCGCTAGTATGGAAAAGTTTTGCGATACCAAGAGAAATACAAAAAAATACATGCAATTGGTTATACTTGTTAGTTTGAAAAAATCTTCCCTTTAAATTAGCGTTCTTAATTATATGACCACCACTGTATAACATAATATATATAATAATTTAATATCAATTTGGAAAAAGCAGTTAATTTTAGTCGACTAACGGCTGGTGCCAATAACCTATCTATCATCGGTTTCCCCGACCAGAGATAGATATTTTACACTATTTGACACGTTATGTCACATTTCTATCCCTAGTAAGGAAAACTGTGGATATTGGGATCCCCCATAAAGCTTGTATTGCTTGTAGGGTTGCGGTTGTCAGGCATAATTGTTAATGGAGCCACCTTTTCCAATGACGGACAGAAATAAATAGATAAATTTTTATTTACCAAAAATGGAACAGACTTCATTACCAAAAAGTGTGCATTATCTTCTTGAAGTCGGTACCACGATACTTCAAAAGTACCTTACCTACGTACGGTACATTTTATCACAATATTGTGCGCATGGTACCGACTTCGAGAAGTTATTTGACACTTTTTGGTAATGAAGTCGGTCGGTGTTATTCCATTTATTGGTAAAAAAATAATTCTCTATGTTTTGTTACCCTTGCTTGCTACTTACGGGATCGATTCTCATTCATTCACCGCCAATGATGATATGAAGATAACAGACTCACGGCGTAACACTTTTCAGTTTTTGGAGTGCAACTCAAAAAAAGCTTGGCCGAATTCGATGAAATTCACTCGGGACCACATCGAAAATATACTCTACCAAACTAAAAAAGAATTCTGAGAATCTGTCCACAAATGGGGGGAAAATCGGCCAACCAACACAAAAAAATAAACATACAAACAAATAACCTCTTCCTTTTTGGAGTCGGTTAAAAATAGGATAGGGGCTAGGTGCTCAAGAATAATCTAGGCCCCTGGCACAGTGAGAAAGATAAGATTGGTTGAGCACGACCCGAAAATATAATACTTTTATAAATACGAGTAATCTTATACTTATAATCTCATTAATACTAATTTGTTCATCTCTGGAGCATTTTTAAATCCGCATCTGTTACTGCCAAATATTATCATTCAGTTATCTCCCTCCAGGTGATCATCTACTTCGAAGCGTCTTCTGATACCCTCACCAAGAGACTGTTAGGGCGCGCCATCAGCTCTGGCCGTGCTGATGACAATGAGGACACCATCAAGCTGAGACTGAAGACCTTCCTCGACAACAACGACCAGGTTTTGGCGCAATACCCCGAAAAATTGAAAAGGGTTAGTAGATTCAATTTCTTGCCGCTTCTTCTCGGTTCTCGGTAGTCTCTTTATATTTTGGAACGCGGCAATAGAGTCTGTAGGTAAATTAATGTATAATTTACATTCATAACTGCGTCTTTGGTGCCGAAATGGCTCCATCACAGAATGTCCCTTTCCTAAAAAGTCTACCACACGCAAAACGTCCCTTTAGCACAATGTCTGTATCGCAATATTATGTCTCTATCGCACAATGTCCCTTTCGCAAAATGACCCTTTCGCACAATGTCCCTTTTCTCCGCCAGTAGTGTAGTGGAACCTATTTGACCTTGTCACCTCCCTCTGACGTGTTGTGCTCGCTACGAAATTCTCATATTCGACTAATGCTCTATACCAGCCAAACTATTATTATTATTATTACCCTACCTATTAGATATCTTCTTCTTGGTCGTATCCTCATGACTGAGAGACGTGATTTTGGTCTGTATCCTGTGCCATCAGTCTATTCTTCAGCTCTATCTATCTTGCGTCATGGAATAGATAATGATTGCAAGGTTGCCCCTGTTACCTTTTGGGTGGTGTGTGTCCATCGCGTCGGAGAGCGCCCCCTGCCTACTATTAGATATAAATACCTATTATAGACCTATTCTAAGGACCCGCTGTCCGTCCGTCTGTCTGTACACCTGTCTGTCTGTCCGTCTGTCACCAGGCTGAATCGCATGAACCGTGATAGTTAAACAGTTGAAATTTTCACACATGATGTATTTCTGTTGCCGCTATAACAAGAAACACTATAAAACTGGCCAAGTGCGAGTCGGACTCGCGCACGAAGGGTATAGTACCCTTTGTGCACGAATCCGATTCGCACTTGACCCGTTTTTATTATTAACCTCTAATATTTTTCTTTATCCAACGAACGAGTTTTACTTACATTTGAGTATTTTCGCTTTATCTAATGAAACGTAATTCAAAAAGATTTTCTTTTTTTTTTCAGATAAACGCAGAGCAGTCCGTAGACCAGATATTCGCGGAGGTGCAGCAGATCCTCGACCCCCTAGTCCAGGCCTAAGCGACGGAGCACAAATAACGCAATACACTATTTGTACATATTAATGCTACTTAATTTATTTTAACGATAATTGTTGATTAAATTATTATCTCTTTATAAAACAATCTGTATCTTTTCTGCTCTACTGTGAAGGTCGTTGGTCGCTGGTGCTTCAACAATAACGAAATCGTTATTGTTTACTAGCTGAAGCGCCAGCGGCTTCGCTTGGTTTTGGAATAGCGGTGAAAGCGTCGTTTTGGAATCTCGGGGTCCTGGGTTGGAGATCCCTAGAAAATGTCAACAACTGTCCAATAGCTGATATTTTCTGATACAGAAATCCTCAATAGCAGTCCGGAGTCTAGAACAGTGTCCCGTAGATGGCAAAAGGCTCGCCCCCTGCTTATCGCCGGATGTATTTTTGGGACCAAAAATATATACCTAATGTTAAAACACCGTTGCTTATCCCTTCGAGGGTGTAAAGGTATAACCATTATTGCGTAATTTTCGTTAAAGTTATTTTATATCTACCAAATTGACAGTAAACTGCACCAAAAATATATTATCCTTGTAATATTTATTTCTGAACTTTAGTGCACATATGGTATATTTGCAAAAATTAGGAACGACGTGTTACATTCTTAATTATTAGGGTTTTAGCCGTACCATAGAAGTTCATGTGAGCCGACCAGTCAATCGAGTTTTAAGTACGAGTATATATTTTTTTAAATATTAATTCATCATTATTTTTAAATATTTTATTTAGTGCTTCAACAAACTTTCATTCATTTGCAGCTGACTTCTATAGGAATATATAGTTTCTTCAGCTAACTCTCACATTAATATATTAGAAGCTCCTCTCTGATGTCTTCTGCCTATTCATGATCATAAATGTTCATGAAATATCCAATTCAAATACAAAATACGTTTATTGACATATAATTTTCTACACAGATTTAATGAATCCATAGGCTTCTGAACTAGTGGTACTGTGTTTCAGGAACCAATGAACTTCTCTCATGAAAGTCTCTAAATATGGCATAAGTAGATACAGTATTCGTCGTATGATGTTTTGTTTTTTTTATGTATCTCCAACTCTTTGATCAAACTATCTATGATCAAATGGGGTTCAGCGGCTGATATAGAGACCATGTTTATCCTACAGAAACGTGCTATTCGAGCTATATACGAAATGGGTCCCCGTGAATCTTTGAGAGATTTATTTAAAGAAAACAATATGTTTGCCTTCCCTATATGTATTTGTAAATATAATGTATGTTCGTAAAAATTTACATAAATATAAGTTAAATAGTGATCACCACACTTTTAATACTATAAATACAAATAGGATAGCTGTACCTAGTTTTAGACTTGCGAAGACTAATAAGTCATTCCTAGGAATTTGTGTGCGTTTTTACAATAAAATCCCAAAACACATAACTGAGCTCACAGAGGGAAAATTCAAGTTGACTGTAAAAAACGTTTTAATAAAAAAAGCTTATTATAAAGTTCGACATTAGATATATAGAAGATAAAGATGCTTGGAATACTCCACCTCTGGCAAGCAGTCACTCTGCCACCCATAAAATGTAATATTTGTAGTACCTAAGTAGAAACATTGTAAACATATAAAAAAAAATGGCCCCGAGTTTCTTGCCGCTTCTTCTCGGTGGGCTCTATATATTTTGGAACGCGGCGGTAGAGTCTTTAAAGTACATTATAATGAGGGGTTGACGTTCATAAGTGCGTCTTTGATGCCTAAATTGAATAAATGATTTTGACTTTGACTTCAAAGAAACTCCAACACGCACGACTTGTGACGACGAAATCTACTGATGATGCAGTGCTACATTTAACATCATTAATAACCAAGTATTTGGATCAGGGTCAGAACTGCGTCGCTGTGTTTTTGGACCTCCAAAAAGTATTTGACACTGTTTCGATACCTATACTTTTGGCACGGTTGGAGAGTGTTGGCATAAGAGAAGTAGTTCACAAGCTACAGTAGCTACGTGAGGGACAGTGCTGTCTGCAGTTACGGAGTGCCTCAAGGATCAACTCTTGGTCCTTCTCTATTTTTAACTTACATTAACGAGCTATGCAACATCCCTATTACTAATGGAGATATACGCATGTTTGCAGAGGACACTGTCCTTATAATTCATGACGTTTCCTGACAAGAAGTGTATCAAAAAGCTGAAATGGGTCTCTCTTTAACTATTTCCTGGTTAGAAGATAATCTTCTGACACTAAATACGAGCAAAACTAAATATTGGTCTTTTAGCAAAACCAACGCAGGAAGACCGCCAAGCAACTTGCAAATTAAAGCCCATACATTTCCGTGTAACCGTGAATATGCTCTAACTGGCCTACAAAAATTAATTACTTAATTAATATTTATGGCCCACAAGGTCAGTTTATGCTGGTTACTCCAGCCAAATTAGAGGCTCGCTCGATTTGATTAGGTTAGACCGTCTAACTTCCGAGTTGACCCCGAACAGAGACGATGGCTGAACTGAAGGTTTGACGACTACTGATTCTGGTAACTGCTAACCTCGCCGAGATCTTTATTTCGGATGACAGCTGTCAAACTTAAACCTGCTATAATCCTGACTTGTAATCCTAGAGTACTACATAGTTTCTAAACTGTAATGATAGTCACATGTCTAAGTGACAATCGAAAAATGCTTCGTAAATGCCTGCTGGAAAATTGTCATGTCTATGTTTGAATACCTAATGGTCACGGGAGTGCAAAAAAAATACGGTAGTGAAGCGATACTACTCAATCCATTATTTATATTTATTTGTGTATATACATTTGTGCTAAGTGTATGATATAACTCCTAAATAACTCAAAACCTCCTCGATATTATGAAAACGTCGAAATGTCGCCGATGTCGAGTCAAGTAAGAACGCGTACTTACAAAACCGCGAGTTTAAAGGTCGTAATTCTATCACCCATATAATATGATTTACCGACCGTTGTCGTTTAGCGATCGATACTATGTAGAGACTACGACCCTCTATAAGATTAAAAATATAATATAAAAAATACATAGGTACTCTTTGTAATCCTTTTTGTATGTTTTATCTATGCAGTTATCTAGATACATTTCTTTTTTTCATTGTACATTTTTTCTAAGGCTACGTTTCGGAAAACGCCGAAATCACTCGCGTCGTTCGCACACCCATTGCCTTAAAAGCCCACGGTCATCGTGAGCGAACTCGAACGTCATCGATGACGTCACCGAAAACGCTCACAACGCTCGCAGATCGTAGGTGGGTTTTCGCGGTCATTTACGAGCTGTCACTGTCAAGCATCAAACGTATAGGATTCTATCGATTTTTGACAGAAAAGTTGCCGCGCTTTTCGTGACCGCGTAACCGTTCCGCTTGGGTTGAACATTGCAAGTATTCATTTTAACCGGAATGCTAAACCGGGGCGCGACAGTTGTGAGCGTTGTGGCGTTTCCCGGAACGTAGCCTTTATTGTTTAACAGATATAGTCTGATTAATCTATGGTATGCTATGGAGTTTAACTGTCAAATATGGTCAAATAGAGTAATGCACCAAAACGTGAAAAATAGGAAAAAATCTAAAAATAACTAAACGGTACCGTCTATTTTCTAGACACATATTATACTCTAAAAAATTACAACCACTGTAAATAAAAAATTGTGGGCACAACACAAGTAAATAAGTAAGATGACCGACGAAAAATTGTGTCCATCATGTGAACAGCCAGTGATTGAAAAGTATCCGGCATGTCCGCTGCAGTGCATGTCTCCCAAATGTAAAGCATATCAAAGTGTAAGTAATGGTAGTAATTCGCTTGTTCATAACACCAAACTTAACTAGCGAACTAAAATCTATTTTTAGTAAATTATGGTAGTTTTTATTCTGTTCATGCTTAAGTCCAAATTCGTATAACTCTTGCAAATGACAATTCTTAAATTTGCCGTTTCTATTTAATTGTGGGTATGTTTAGTGCAAATTTAATCGACATGTAAGTTCGTGTTCCTAAACTAATCTAAACTGATGTAAAACTACCCACATTTGAATAGAATAATCATATGTTTAGAATTGTCACTCTAAGTGTTACACGAATGTGGATTTTAGCATTAACATAATAAGAACTACCATACGAGTAGTTTAGAGAATTTTAGTTTAGTGTCTTTACTTTTTTTACAATACCATTGTATACCATGTGTGTTGGTCATAGATATATGCTGAGGAGTTGTAACTGCATGGGGCGTAGCATCTTTTTTTAATTTTATTTGGTACTTGCCTTCCATAGCTCCCAGTCCTTTGAACATATCCTTGAACTCCTCTTCAAGTAAGAGTTTTTTTGCGATTTGTACTTGCATGATTTGCGCTTCTTTATGCCACTGTTATATGCGACTATATTATGCCTCTGTATTATGTCACTGTTATATGCCACTGTATTATGCCACTGTATTATGCCACTGTATTATGCCAAAAGCATCACATTCTGTACTTCCAAGTAGTGGACTATGTTGGCCTTTCAATATGTAAATATCAGTGACTTTAGTGCTCCCTTGCCATGTCATTTGATTAAAATTCATACAATATTGTTATGTGCCTATCTTATCCTTTAGTCGGTTAAAGTGTCCCAAAAATAAAATAAAAAACGGCCAAGTGCGAGTTGGACTTGCGCACGAAGGGTTCGGTACCTACCATAATCTATAATATATATTTCAAATTAATACCTGTTAGTTATTATAAGACCGAGAAAAATATTGGAAAATAATCACGATGTATGGGAGCCGATTCAATATGTATTTAATTCTGTTTTTTTATTTTTTTGTTATAGCGGCAGGGTTGATACGTATAAGCAACAATCTTAATATGTTTTCACAGCAGCAGCCTGTCCTCTCGAGCCTATAAAAATAATTAAGTACCAGGCGATCATGAAATAAAAATAGTTTGTTAAAGTGGTGAACGTCTGACTTTCTCTCTAGAGATATTTACCATGGGTATGGGAAGGTGGTAAATGTAAAAAAAACCTTTAGTTGGGTCAAATGGGGTCACTTCCCCTTTTGCAAACCCCGTCATACTTGTATGATCTGAGACCACCAACGATTTAATCGTAGCTTACCAAAATGATATCTGTATTTAACCGACTTCAAAAAAAGGAGTAGGTTTCTCAAATCGAATGTATATTTTTTTATGTGTTCGCAGATAATTTCGTCGTTTATGAACCGATTTTGATGGTTATTTTTTTGTTTGATGGAGTGTAGTCTTTTTTAGTTTGAGATACTTCTTTGGTGGTCCCATATAAATTTCATCAAATTCGGTCAAGCAGTTTTTGAGTTATACTCCAAAAACTGAAAAGTATTGATTTATCTTGATGATATCATCATTGACGCTGTATCCCGTAAGTAGCAAGGTCACTAATAATAGTTAAATGTTTTTTCATCAAGAAATAGAACTGACTTCAAAATAAATTTATTTTTTACACATAAAACTGCATTCTTAATTTTTCAGTTGAAAATAGACTTCTCCAAGAAGCCCATTATTTGGATCTTAGGCGGTCCCGGCTGCGGCAAAGGGACGCAGTGCCGTAAGATATCCACCAAATACGGCTTCACTCATTTATCTACCGGAGACCTGCTCCGAGCTGAGGTGAAGAAGGGCACTGAACGATCCTCGTGCATCGCTAATATCATGAAGCGAGGTGATCAATAACTGTTCCCAATTGCTATACCTACATGTATTGTGTAGACGGCCCGATAGAGGTTAACGTGAGCTAACGAGTTTTTATATTTTTTCTAATACTACTGCATTTAACCGGCAGGCGCGGACAAAAAAAAAGGTTGAGGTCATAGCCACCCGAAAATCAGCAAAGTACCTATGAGTCGGAGCATGAACTCTCTCACGATTGATGTAGTATTAAGGCGCACGCCTGATTTTAAGCGTCACGCTTGACCATAACAGTCCAGTGCCATCCAGAATTTTGAACTGGGTACAACACTTCAAAACCGTGCATGGCAAAGCACTGCGATTTTCACTAGGATATATAAGATGTTCTTGCTCTGTAATGTCGCTGGAAACAACTACAAAGGATATCAAATGATGTCAAATTAAATTTAAAAGCAGCTTACGTTTCTTTTTCGTTTAATTTCATGGATATCCAGGTTTTGTATATTTTATAAAACGTCATATCGTCGGCCTGTCGAATATGAAAGTGTGACGTCTGATGTCACAAGTCTTTCACGGTTGTGGGCATGCCCATTGTACCCACAACGGTGGATCCGCGCTTGCCGGCGACATATACCTTTTCAACAATAACACAGTAGATATCATAAAGGATGCATGTCTGGCACTGCGGTGGTATGAATGAAGAACGAAGACGGACACTTACAGAAGAGTCCTCGTACCGCTGGTATGTGACATGATTCGCACCACCTGGGGACCACAAGTAGGCTGGAGGGTAGGCGGGCGCAGCTAATTATCATGTACTAACTACTTTCAACGCCACAAAATATATATTCATCTTCTTGTCTATCCAGGCGAACTGGTTCCTAACGACATAGTATTGGATGTGCTAAATGAAGCGATAATAGCAAGCGCTCCTAAGGCCAAAGGGTTTCTCATCGATGGCTACCCTCGAGAGAAAGAGCAGGGAGCCGCCTTTGAGAGAGTCGTCGGTCCACCGAATGTAAGCCGCTAAAATACCATCTTTCAATGATTTCTCACCCTTTCATCACTTTTGTAACACGTGTACTGAATCAGAAACGTACTCGGGCAGAACAAGTTTGAAAATGTGCAATTGGCCATATATCGATGGATGAGTCTACGTAAATCCGTTATAGAAACAGACTGAGAATTACGACACTCGGAGCATGACCGCGATTTAGTATTTTTAGTACCTAAAACTAGTGTAAATTTGGGACTATTAAGGAGACAAATTATATAAGTACACCGAGTGCCACGCTATAATCATATCTTCACCTGCCTACCCACATTCCTTGACATAAGTACAATCCTGAATTAGTCATAGCATATTATTATTTCAGACATTAATGGAATTGTGACACAAGTCTTAAAGGCCTGAATAACACTTAAGCTAGTAGGCAGAATAATCTGGCCATGGCTGTAAGGCTGCAAGTTCGGTTCCTGTCGATCCGTTGAAATATCCTTATTTTTGAAGATATTTTGACACCAATAGGAAAGTTAAGAAAAATATTTTCTTTCAATCAAATAAAGTTTTGCTTATAGATAGCTCACACGTAGGTTAACATCAACTAGGGAGATAAATTAGATGCTTTGATAGGTAACCCGCGTCCCACGTCTTACTCACGGGTAATTTTGACCTGCGTCTTTTGACTATCTGTATGTCAGATACCATGACCACGGTAATGGTATCCATCTATTACCGTGCCATGACCGAATATTATGAAGAAGTTTGTGATTACCCAAAAAATTTTAAGGATTCTCCATCCACCGTCACTAGCGAGTCATTGAACATAATATCCAATGACTGAGGCCTGCATCCCAGAACCACGCTCGGTTGTCAATCTAGGTTTTTTGTACAGGATTGTATGGCATTTACTGTCAAATTTCCGTGCAAGCCAAGATTCACAACTGGACGTCTTTCTTAAACTTACTTAATGCTGTATCAGTCAATCACACATAGTAATTCTCAACAGGTAGTAATCTACTTGGAAACTTCTGACAAAATCCTCACCGAGAGACTGTTAATACGTGCAGCCACATACCCCTTTCGCATTGACGACACCGAGGAAATCATCAAGCTGAGGCTGAAAATCTTCTCCGAATACAACGACCTGGTGCTAGCGCAGTACGCCGACAAAGTCCATAGAGTTAGTATCTTATTTAGAGTGAAACTATAAGGGATATATCTATTTTTGGACCCGTGGGAGCCGTCCACTTTCAGCTTGAAACGTTTAGATGAGGCGACAGGTGACCGGAGTTCTGGTGCCTACTTTGGACAAGAAATTAGCATTGCCATCCACCGTGGCAATACTGCCAATATTTAGGCAATTTTTTCCTCCACTATGAGTTTATGTTTTAAGTTCATAAAGCTTGTAAGATATTTAACATCAAGTTGGGATATTTCACTTTTACACCTAAACAGCTTAAATAAACGCATCTTGTTGAACTCAAATAGTTAATAAAATATACGACTAACGAAAAAATAACCTACAGATAGTGGCGTGTCCTTCTATTAGCGGCTGGCTTTTAAAGGGCATATTACGAAATTTGTTTACGACTACTCGTATAGACTACGACCTATGGCCTGGGCCGATCCCATAAGCAAATATAAGAAATTCGGCGGGTGATCGAAAAGCGCCGCGGTTGGAAACAGCATCATCAGCATATTTGTCCACTGCAGGACATAAGGGCCTTCTAATGTACGCCACAAAACTCGATCTTCATGCATACTATCTCCACATGGATTGACCTACGGAAGTCCTGCCATTATCAGTTTTTTGTTAAATACATTCCGCTCATTGCTACTTAAGCTTGCTTCTTTAAGCCAGCATGTCGAAGAGTTTGGTTCTTGTGCCATACCGTGACGTATAGTCTGTTCCAAAGTTGCTATGCTCAGGGCTCACTAATGTACTGGGTCCCACGTCTCTTAGCTATTGAACCGTGTTATCGCATGTCAATTGTATGAAAATTGACGTTCTTGACCCTTTTCGTAGTCTGCTCGCTATTTTGGTTCGATCGCGGTGTTGTTATCGATAGTTTTTGATATAATTGGTATGATGTAAGCTATTGTGTTGCGATTGCGTTGCTATCGTACATCGGTAGTCTGATCTATAAAGTTATAGTTTCCGTGATATTTTGATGGTTTTAAAAGAGAAAAATTATTAAAAATATTACAATTATTATGATTTAGCTAGGAAACCACTGTGTTGATGTTTAGAAGTTTTCAATCTTATGTGAGTGGCAACATTCGCAAGCCTGAATAAGCGCAGGCAAACGACAGTGATGCAATTGCTATACAACAGCGATTGAGAACTAGATTTAACAGACTACCGAATTTGACACTAAAGACAGCTCGATCGCAGAAGAGTCGTAGTAGTACGGCGATTGCTCAATAGCTAAAAGAATTGGAGCCCTAAAGTATTGCATGGTACTGTACTGCGCTCATTACCCCGACTCATTGGTGTTTGAGTCTCGCTTAACTTTCATGCTTCGGTGCCTTTCACAACCCAAAACAATAATGACAATAATGCTTGAGCATTTCGCTTCACGCAGAATACCTGGCACTGCGGTCGTTGCAACCAAAAGAAGCTACCGCCTAATAAGTCGGGTTTCATTGCTTCTTACGAAAGTGTTGGTTTCGTGGCATGTTTTCTATAATATGTACTTAGGTACTCTATGTTGCAGATAAACGCAGATCCGGGACCAGACGTGATATTCGAAGAGGTGCAGAAGATCCTAGATCCTGTCTTGCAGGCCATGAACCTTGTTAAATAACTCTAATAATATATTATACTTGGACTCCCTAGGTTCGCTATTTTGTTGCCGGATGCCCCACTGACGTAGTCATACCATAAGGTTGTACTCTACTAATAAATGATAGTGAACTTGAACGTGAACTTTAATTGTTTGACGTCAACGATACGATTACTAGTGTCTAGATCCAGGTAGAAAATTGGCGAATACGTTTATATGTAGAAGACGGCAAACATGTTCTAACTAGATTCTAGTCTGCGGTTTCGCAAATTTTTCGCTATAAGCCCGATTTACACATCAATAAGTATAGTAGCGAGTTAAGTAACCGGTCAGTTAAGTAGCAAGTGCAGTAAGTAGCGTCCAAACGTGCGCGAGTTTAGTAGTCATAAGTTACCGTCACACGTGTCTGCGTCCGCATTGTACAAACTTACGGACTGACGATTGTACTAAACTCACCCGTCTACATATATATGCCGGCCAGTTAAGTTGGCGGGGTGCGGGAGACGCGAGAGAGGGGCCTACTTCTCACTGGACTTGCCAAAAAATAGGATCGCGATCTATCCAAGTCAACTTAAATCTTAAAAGATGAACTATTTACTACTTAACTCGCTTGTGTCTTTCAAACGACAATAACACCTTAACTCGCCGATGTCACAAGTTAACTCGCTACCTATACTGTACTTATTGAAGTGTAATTCGCGCTATCTACAGTGCCGCGGACAGTTTTGGTGAAACGTAACGTGACATATATAGGTACTTCTGCCTTTAATTGTACGTTGCGCGCACGCGTTTCCGGAAGCGACTGTTCTCGCTACTGATCCGCGCAACCAGCGCGTCCCTTTGTGTTTCTCCTAAAAACCGAGAAATGTAACGGATCGCTCAGCGCGCGACTCTTAATATTTTGTTATGTATATATATATATATATATATATATATATATATATATCTAGCTAAACTAACTCGGATAAATAAAAACCAATTCCAACATTGGTGACTATTAAGTGCTAAAAATCCCTTTCTCTCTAAAATTAAATGTAAAAGGGGATATTCAAACAAAGCTCTGAGCCACACAACCACAAATGTATGTGTAAAAATTTGCATTTCTATACGGGGCCCAAAATACGCCCGATCTTATATAAAAACTCAAATTAAAGGAATAAAATATTAAAACATATTGTTAAACAAAATATTAAATAACATTTATTATAGCAAAGTTTAAAACGACTCCCAATTAAATTAAGTTAAAAATTAAGCCTCGACCACGTGTTCGTCTGCTGTGTTGTCAATGACAGTTCGATTCGTTGCCGGCGTTATGGACGCCACGGCAGGAGCTGAAACTGCCACTGGGGGACAAAGGTATGGAGACTCTGATCTCTTGTGTTGCTCTAACGTGTCTGAAAGAATCTCCTTGAGTGTGGTTGCTAGGGCTTTAGGATTGCTTGTGCTGTCCAGCTGTAAGAGAAGTTAGAGGTTAGATTAATGCACTAGATGATACCAAAAGGATTCTTAAGCAAGGAGGCCATTTTGTTTTGTGATTATCATCACCATCATCTCCTCGTTCAC
Source organism: Selenia dentaria (assembly GCA_917880725.1). Taxonomy (NCBI): domain Eukaryota; kingdom Metazoa; phylum Arthropoda; class Insecta; order Lepidoptera; family Geometridae; genus Selenia; species Selenia dentaria. The sequence goes on along the minus strand of OU862882.1, from coordinate 4,383,921 downwards.
TGCTGAACTCCCCCATATATTTCCACAACGACCGGATGGAAACTGTCTGCATCCAACGTCATCCTGCGATCTTTATCAGGTCATCGTGCCTTGTCGGTAAATGACCTACGCTACGCTGCTGGTCCGTGGTCTCCACCTTCCGCCCCATCGGCCATCAGTTCTGCGTGTTATGTGCCCTACCCACTGCCACTTCAACTAGCATATCTCCTGGATGTCATTGACTTTAGTTCATCTACGGATTTAATTTCTAATAGAGAGATCCGAGCCAGAGAGCATAACGCTCTCCGTAGGTCCTTGTGTGACTTTGAGCTTAATTATGAGGCTCATAGTAAGAGACACCGTTTGTTGTGGTTTACCATCACGGATACAACCTTAAAGTTTTGTTGTTTGTTGCATAATACCTGATATTTTTATAACATCCTAACACAGTCAAGGATCGTTTTAAAAGAGGTCGAAGATTTGAATTCAAAGAATTACATATTTAAATGAATATCACACAGATATAAGAGAAGCAGAGCTAACATAACAGAAATTTATTGAATCTTGATTTACCACATAGTGTTATTCAGGCAGGGCTGAACTAAGGTTGACAACTATGCATCATCATCAGTTAAAAGACGTCCACTGCTCCACTTTATCCTACCACTCTGAACGATAGTCTGCTGTCTGCATACCTACACTAGACCCTCGCGAATTTCACGATGTTGTTGGTCCACCTAGTGGGAGTCCTACCTACGCTGCACCTTCCAGTTCGTGGTCTCCACTACAGTACCTTCTTCTTGTATTTTTTTTAAATGAAATACTGCTGATTAATTCATTCAATTCTTTCAATGGCCATATATTGAACCATTGAGGTATATACACACCTGTGATGTTTGTGAAGCTTATGATACCCCACTAGTCAGGTTCCTTTTGCAGGGACCTACTAAGGTACGGAATCTGGTGGTTTCCTAATAGGCCACCGCAGCATGTTGCTATAGCGCAAGTACGAGTATTCCGCTAGGGTGATATAACATTTATGAATGTTCCTACCGCAGAGATGAGTAGAAGATATAGCAGCATGCATAACGTGGTAGCAGTATCAAAAGAAAATAGTAACTAATAAAGTTTTAAAGCAGTTTAAGTAAAATAATGTTACTTACCGTAACAACATGACCGCCAAATCGCTTGTGAACATTCTTGACTTTGTGTGCTGCTTCTTTGACGATTTGATGCGCTGCGTTTATTTCTGACTCGGGCCTGCCCAGTTCGGATAGTTTGTTCTGAAGCCTGGTAGCCGCAACCTGAGGATTCAGCAAAGTTAATTTTTATATAGTTCACATTTTATTATGATTAGAATGTCACATTTTCCAAAATATCACTCAGATAATCCTCAAACTCAGGGCAGTAATGCGTTTTGTTTATTAAGAAAACGAGTATGACTTTAGAGTAATTCCTTAGTTGTTCTCTGCCTGGGTGGAGCAAGAGATCTCGTAAAGCCCACATGGATCCGTGCTCCATATATTGAAATCGTTATCTACCACATACCCAAACAGGCTATAACTATGGTATGTACTGTCGCGGTGTCAGTTATGATGTCGTCTAACCCAACGATTATGATAACGGACAAAGTAACCACTGATAACTCCACCATTTTACCAGAAATGAGCATATGTTTAGCAAGAAGTAGGAGCAAGTAATTGGTATTGCTGATTTTTTGGTCTATGGTATTTAGTCCGACATTGAAAAGTAGTACACGATATATATTCTTAAAGACTAAGCTATAGACAAAGGTTTCAAAGTTGTAAGATCTGCCAATGTTACAGACATAAATAACTATTTACCTCATTATCGACTTCCAAGGCGACGATCTTCTCTGGCCACTTGACTTGCCGGTTGAATATCGTAGACATTCGAGGGTTTTTCGGAAATCCGACTAGGATGAACCCTTTTACATCGGGTTGTGATAGCATCGCCTCTTTTATTAGGTCCACAGTCGTTTGCTGAATCATAATAGAAAGAATGGATTGTTCAAATTTCAAATCAGAAATTAATCATGCGATCCTCAAAAGTTTAGAATTATTAAAGATATCATGTATAGTCCTTAGTTCGTAGTCAAACAATGGTAGGTAGGTAGAAATATAGTCTTGCACAAGAGGCCTCTCAACTAATTGGCTAAATCAAGTTTTTTCGCCTCTGACGATGCGAATCTTGAAGGGGGAGGGTAATCATTTTAACTCCATGTCGCCATGGAGTTAATTAAGAAACTCCTGCTCATGCTAATGCCTAAGCGAAGACGTTAGAGTCTTGAAGTAATACGGTGGAAATTGTTTTCATAGAGGTCCTACAGCTGGCAACGTAGCTGTAAAGAACAGGCGTGGCGGTTTTCGTAAATTGATCTGCGAGCAGGTACTTGCCCGTCTGCGTATTCTAGAAATACGCTCAGTAATGAGTACAGATCTGAACTGATTTTGTATGGCATTTACTGCTAAATCGCACCAAGTCGAAATTTATAATTGAGAATACCAGCCTTAAACAATTATTAAAATATATACCTAGGCATAAACTGGGTTTCCACCTACGCTGTTTTCATTGTAACATGCGTCAGTAAGTAGACACATAAGAACATTTCGAAATCGTTGGTGGTACCTATGCGTGGCACTGGAATCATTACACATTCAAATTCATTTTGTTCTTTTTAGGAATGAAGGGCGAGCTCTTAAGAACAGTAACTGTTAATTACTGTAAGTACTTTGAAGGATTGTACTGCCTATCACAAATCGCTATTTAAAAGGTATTTTCGTCTACAATATCAAAAGGAGTACTCCAACCATCGTCGTCTGCTAAATATAATGGATAACTACATTTGTGTTTTTGAATAAACATTTAATACAGTTAACTCCAATTTTCTCTCCACGAGCTCTTTGTAATAATGACACTTCCTAAAAAAAACTTTGTTAGATTTCACCAGCCTAGATCAGCTAAGTATCCCATTTGGTACCAAGTGTCTATTTAACAAATAGACAATTACTGATTCTAGAAGTGACTACTCCGCAACTAATCGGCCTACTTAGATTATATTTCTCATTGAGCCTACTTCTCAAAGTGACTTCTTTGCCGACTGCCTACTTCTCGAACAATACATAAAGTACAGACGAGAAAATAAGTTACATGACAATTAATTTTCTCTTGAGCAAAGTGAAACGTTTTATATCAGAATTATACTGCTATACTATAATGCTTATACTAGTATTAAATCCACAGAGATCAGTAGAGTGGCCGTAAGGTAGGGGAGGAACTGGACTATAATGTACAGTTACCTTCATTAAAACGTGTTTAACGTTCCGTGCAAAACAAGAATGTCTAACCTCAGGAACATCGTCTTGAGCCTGCAGCTTATCAGCTATAAGCCTGCCCCTAGCAGTGTCTTTTAGCGCCTCTTCTCTGACCAGTTCGCCCGGCCTGATCATTGTGTACCCTGTGATGTCGGAAATGGTCTGCGCCACCGTCTGGTTTCCAGCCCCTGGCACTCCGTTCACGAAGATCACGGGCAAGTGCCGGATGGGTGACATGTCGTACAAAGTGTCCTCCTGGAAAACGGGAAGATTTTGTAAGAGCGGGAAGACAACGTTGAAGTCAGAACTTATCTCTTTGTATACTCTGTTTATATACGTAAATACCATCGAAAAAGCTGTTTAGTCGCATAACTACTATCTCTACTCGAGATGTAACAGATAGGTATTTTACGATTGTATTTAAACGCCAAACTTGTAAGCATTTTCAACGGAATTCACTGTCCAAGCTCGATAGTAACAACTTCGCACGTAGCAACGAATAGACGGCTTGCCAGACCCTTCTGGGCGTACGTTATGCACAGTAACTAAGTATTAAGTAACCTGCTAATACTTGTGTATTGATGAGATTTGATTCCTTGCTCTGTGGACACTACATCTAGTAAATGGCACACATATCTAGTTCTATCCAGTCTAATTTGAGAAGAAGAGCACTCACTCAAAATGTAAGATCAAAACATCTCATAACTGGGTAATTACTTAGCTATTGTATTCCTGTCCTGAAAGCTGATCAGTGTCATCAGTTTACGCACGCCACTAGTGTCCAGGCCATTTATACAGGAAATGATCCGTTTGGATGACAAGTTTGACACTTTTTATAAAATTAACGTAAAAAAGCTGGAGATCGTAAACAAAACGAGAACTATCTTTTTTATAGGAACCTGGTAGAAGTCTGATCATCAACTTTTCTTGTCCAGTCACTGCCAGCTGTTAACTTACTAATTATTATGTGGTGATAATGATATGATAATCAATAATGTTTAATGAACTTGCCTCCTCTATACTCCGTGAAAAGAAGCATCCCATTTCGTATAACAATATAACAATTATATCAGTGATAAGTATTTGTTTTTAATTATATTCCACAGTAAAAATACCGAAATAAAACGACATTTCCAAATATAGACGTCTGTTTGAATGCACGTCTAGATTAGTGACGGTTTTTGAAAAAAAGTTACAGTAGTGGACAGTACCTACATACGCAATAAAAAAAGACGTATCAAGTTTTTATACCGATAAGGTTTGTATGTATTAAAATGTATTAATGTGTTAAAAATGTATTGAAAATTACAGGTAAGTAAGGGGCCTCACGTGATGTTTTTTAGCATTTTTTGACCCCCCCCCCCCCCCCCCTCTTGGTGATACGTGGTGAGGTTTAAGACTAACCCCCGCCCCATCCAAAATCACGTGTATTTTTAGTACCTACAAAGAATCTTAAAATTTTAAGAATAATATTATTATCTTTAAATACAGGTAAGTATAAGCCATTATCTACTTTTATTCTAGAAAATTAAGTCAAAGTCAAAGTCAAAATCATTTATTCAATTTAGGCATCAAACACGCACTTATGAACGTCAACTTTTCATTATAATGTACTTTAAAGACTACCGCCGCGTTCCAAAATATATAGAACCCACCGAGAAGAAGCGGCAAGAAACTCGGGGCCATTCTTTTTATATGGATGTTTACAATGTTTCTACTTAGGTACTACAAATATTACATTTTATGGATGGCAGAGAGACAGCTTGCCAGAAGTGGAGTATTCCAAGCATCTTTATCTTCTATATAATGTCGAACTTTATAGTAAGCTTTTTTTATTAAAACGTTTTTTACAGTCAACTTGAATTTGCCCTCTATGAGCTCAGTTATGTGCTTTGGGATTTTATTGTAAAAACGCACACCATTTCCTAGGAATTACTTATAAGGACCATGATATCCAGACAGAAAGGTTGCAGGTTGTTTTTGACTTGCATACTTACAAATAATATTAATGGAATGGTGTAATCGTGCGAAAAATATATGTTGTACTTATAGTACATGAACATTTTTAATGTATCGCGTTAGACAAAAAAATTAATACACGTGATGTCTCTTACTACACCCCACTGCCCCCTGGTGATATTTCGTGATATTTTCCGTACCCCTCCCCCTTTTTTGAGCCTCACGTTATTAATGAACGGCCCCTAAGACGGTCCTTTGTTAGTTAGGAAATATGTTTATGGTGTTATGATGATTATCTGACACCAATATCACATCTAACGGACTATTCAGAGAGAGCTCAATCACTACGTCGAGAATGAGTGATGCGTTGACAAGTTGTACTGGGGATCAATTATTTAGCGGATGGCACTGAGCATAATACAATCACATAATATCCCATATAAGTGCGGACGGAACCACACATAAAGCACATAATTGCGTTACAGATTTTATAGTTTGAGTATCATCGGTATTGGATACAGAGCTGACAAGCAATGCGGAGGTCTCGCTGCCTCGGCCTTACGGTAGCAAAATCTGCAGTCTACTCGCAAACAAAAACATACCGAATGAAAATCACATTATTGCTTATCCTGAAAATGCTAATCCCGTTGCTAGCAAATCGAAGATGCCCGGAAACCACATCAGTACCTAAATACCAACTGATAGAAAGGTGCTATAGCTCGAAGCTCGGTATAGCCGCAAAAGCCAACTACACTTCTCTGACCAGCTGCCAACGGCTTGGCATTGAAAGGAAGGGACTGGCACTGAACTTCAGTCCTGTGGGAGTGAAGAAAGCTGGTGTAGAATACTCCTGTGAAGTGCTGAAGTGTGCGGAGGTGGATGGTGGGTTGTCGCTCTCAAATGATACAGCGTTTGATTATTACAGTATTTACGGGAGGCATATACGTAAGTTATTACAAACTGTTATAACTATAAGTACTACCCCTATTGTTTCCCATATTGTAACTGCATAAGTACAAACTTTTCATTACTTACTAGACGGAAGAGAAAAGCGTAGTAACGCCGCGCGTAGTAAACCGTGATACACGTTCAGAAGGACATGTTAATTAGTTACTTTAAGCAACTTATATAGGGTGTTTGGTAGAGGGACCGACAAACCAAATGAGCGTGTTCGGGGGACCACTTGGAGAATACAAGTTGTGTATATAATATATATATATATACATATATATATATATATATATATATATATATATATATATATATATATTTAAAATATCTATACCAATAATATATATCAAGGGGACCCAGTATGCTGCCCTGTGGTACACCCTATTTTATAGTTTTGCAATCCGACAGGTATTTGATTTTTAGTTTAGTGTTCGTATCCAATCTAGTTATTTCTGTGTATTGTACTCTATTTTAAGGTATCATGAGATTAAACAAAGTATGATACCTTCTTGTACAGTATAGCTCTTAATTTATAAAAAAATGTGGTCTACATAATCAAAAACTTTGGCCATGGCCATATATAGTTCAGTTCACTCTATTTTGTTTTAAAGCTGCTATACTTTATCTCACGAAAATTGAAAATAGCACTATCCTTACACTTTTATATTTTAAAACCAAGAACAAAAATATCATTAGCTTTGAAATGCCTATTTAGACGCGTGTAACTCTTTCAAATACGTAAATATACTAGCAGTAAACCAATTATCGGTCTATAAAACCGCATATCCTCTGTATCTTCTGTTTTAAAAAGGGTTAATATGATAGAGGTCTTTTATTTATCTAGAAATATACCGTTTTCAATGCCCTTATTTATTTCGTAACAAAGAACAGGTGATAAGGTTTTAGCAGTTGCCTTTACTTATTTAGTAGAAATGCCATCATAATCAGTAGTTTTTTACTTTTTTAAACACTGTTTTTTTTTTCAATTTCGTATTTATTTGGGGGTTCTATGTCACAATTACCTGTATGTATGCTTAAGTGCCCCTTGTATACCAATATTCTTCACAGCGGCATTGTCCACTTCATCAATTAAAAATAAATTAAGTACCAATAACCAACCACTAAGGTACCAATAACTTTTGTTCTATTTATTTCGTCGGTAATGGTGTGTTCTTTGTATTTATTTTTACTATCCTAAACAGCTTTAAACTTAATACTCGCCTGTTCTAAATAATTTTCTGAAATGTTTGCTTTTGTTCTAGACTAGATTTAGTCTCGCTCTACGAATAAAATAGACTTTTTATTTATTCGTAGGTCTCGCTCAGTATTATTTGTAGATGTTTTATTGTTTTCATTTGAATGACGTCTATATTTCCAGATTAATCGCCGTTATCGCTCCGTAGGGGAAGTGGGGGGAAATCGTAGTTTTTAAGTATTGTGAATATTTTTTTACTTATAACTAATGTCACATAATCAATCTTTGGAAATGAGGATCTTAAGAACCTTTACACTCATAGAAAAAGAAAAAAGTTACCAATTATGTCATAATTGTTCAACACCCCATCTTGCCCCCTAGGTAGGGTAAGACGGGGTGCCCTATGGGGCAAGATGGGGTTTGGCAGACTTTCCATTTCTGGTAGCAAGATTTGCTAATACTGCCTCATCGTCCTCTTCATGCCAGCACATCCACAAAACAGTGTGCCCATACTTCATTTGAATCAAAGTATTTTCCATTGCAGTAAAAGCAAGGCATTTTATTTTCATCGTAATCATTTTCTAATAGCGAATTAGGATTATTGTTTGTTTTCTTATTCTTTTTCTTATCCATATTAGTGTTTTTTTTGTTCTTTACCTCTCTTTTGCACTTATTGTTATCTGCGGCCAGTTTATTTTTTTATTGTTTCTTCTAATTCATTTTTATACGGGGTAGAAGTCACGATAACTGTTTTTCCTTGTCACGCGTTGGCCTTCGATAATATATTTCCATATAGCTCATCCAAGTGAAGCATCCGGGCTCAGGCACTGCTTCTATCTCAGATGGTGTCTTGACAACGGGCATACGGCATATCTGCGGTTCGTCAATACGTTCATTGTCAGATTTTAATTTTTTTTACCATCCTAAAACAAGATAAAACTCAATCAGTTTAAAGAATCATAAAATGTCAAAACAAAATCACTTGAATATTTTTCGAGGGGTATAGGTTACCCCATCTTGCCCTCGCATGCACATTTAAATAAAATGCCATGCCTTAAAAAACTAAATCAAAATATGCAAACAAACACGTTCTTACCTGCTGGTGTAGTCGTTGATAAACAAGATACGATGTTTAATACGAAAATATGGCGAGGTGCCGTTATCGTTCGTCAGGAAACAGATTCGGGAGGAGACTGTCAGAAGGTGGCAGGGGCGCTACGAATCCTCTAGTACAGGTTCGGTCACGAAGGCTTTCCTTCCTACCGTCTTCTTCGCAAGACGAGTACTTAAGGACATGGTGCTAACACCTATCCATGTCCAAACATTGACCGGCCACGGAGGATTCGCAGCGTACCTACATCGGTTCCATGTAAAAGACAGTTCCTCTTGCGTCTGCGATCCAGCTTGTGACGAAACGATATGGCACATACTGTTCGAATGCCCAAGATTTGGCCTGGAAAGGATGGATCTGGAATCTAGAATCCAGATCATGCTAGATCAATCCTCTCTCCCGACCATCATGGAGAGCCAGGCCTCTAGAACACCCTTCTTGGCATTTGCGAGCAAGGCTGCCAGAATCGCAGCGGCGAGAAATGAGTAAGGTTGATTTGTGCTAAGTAGATTAGAGCTGCTGGACGACTCCTTATTGGATTTGATTTGTAAATGTATTTCATTTGAGATAAGATACAATAATTGTAAAAAAAATGAGTAAAGGAAAAAAAAAGAAGAGGAAAACCCAAAATAGCAAAAAAAGAGAAAAAAATTACCACAAAAATACGAAAATTACAACGAACTTTACAAGAACCGAGTTTTTGGTATTAGGGCAAAAACGCGTGAACCTACAAGCCTGTCACAACGCTGCATGGTAAACAACATGGTGTCGCTCATTACGAGCCAGAGCTGCTGTGATTGGTCGTTCGTGTGGCCGATGAGACCGGGTACCCCGTCTTGCCCGCTACTCCATCTTGCCCCGCCATTCCTCTACATATTATCTTTATGCCTTTGATTAGCCATTTAGGTGGTTTAGTAAGGGTTATTTTAATTTTAAGTAAAGGAAAACACAAGTTGTAAAATAGTAGAAATATTTCGATGAAATAGTTTTAGGCTATATCTGTGTCTCCGTCGTAGATATCATGAAAAGAGATACTATTTAGAAATTTATAGAATTTGCTAATGTTTACAATCTTGGTTCCAACAACAAAAATATGGTAAATGGAGTTGATTCTATCATCAACAAGAACGTTAGGGTGTTTTATTTTGGGAAAGTTCTCCTATTTTTTCGTGTATCGGTAAACATACCCGAATAAAGTGTTCTATGAAAATTTATTACACATTAAAAAATTATGTCAATCAAGCGTTTTCAAAGGTCCAGTTTTAAATATTCGTGAGGACGAATTGCTAAGTTTGAAGCATATTTCGTCTGAAACTTCCTTCGATATCATCATCGGCCCGTGTAGCTGCACGGTTGACACACCCGACATAAATTAGCCAATACATAACGGCGATGGGTACTTAAATATAAATCCTATAATTAAATAATCTCAATAAAAATATAGTACATAGTAACAATATAGTAGTTCTCTATATAATGAAAATATTATATAGAGCCATGAGCTACTCTACTATGTATATATTATTATATAAAAGAAGATGTCCTGACTGACTGACAGACAACGCACAGCCTAAACCACTGATTGTAGAGACTTGAAATTTGGAGGGTGTATTGTCCTTGATGACTAGAAGAGTACTAAGAATGGGTTTTTCGAAATTCTACCCCTAAGGAGGTCAAAAGGGGTGAAAACGTTTGAATGAAACTCCTTTGTTTTTGAACTTATAGTTGTGAAAATTTGTATTTGGATAGGTCATTCAAAATAAAAAATGTTAGACTATATTTTTTTTGATACTGGTGGTTTAAGAGGGTGAAATGGAGGGGTGAAAGTTTGTATGGAAAGTTTTTTGTTTTCGAACATACAGTGGTGAAAATTAGCATTTGGACAGTTTAAAGTGATGATTTCAATATTTATTGACAGATGATGACTTAAGGGGGTGAAACTGGGGATAATATTTTTTTCAAAAGTTCTTTGTTTTTGGAGCTAACAGTGATATAAATTGAAAACTGGATAGGTAATTTATAATAAATAGTGATGCTTTCAATATTTTTGTCAGGGATGACTTAAGTGGGTAAACAAGGGATGTAAAAACTACTACGTATTATAAATTGTAGAGGTCAAATTTCTGTACAATGAAAAATATGCTAAAAACCGAGTCAGGGGATGTAAAGAGTGAAAAATAAGTTCAAATTGTTTGTTTCTCTGTATGTTTGTCTGTCTGTTCGTACGGGCTAATCTTTGAAACGACTGGACCGATTTAAATGAAATTTCGTATGGTGGTAGCTTATATTCCTGATCAAGTTCAAGTTCAAGTCATTTATTTCGCTTTAAATTGTGGTTACAATGAAAGATCTTAAAGCTATAATGTTTAGTACAACACAACTTTTGCCTATTTGACATGCGAAAATTTAAATCTTAATCTAAAATTATATTAAATTTAAGGTAATATACATTAAAATCCTAAGTTAACTAGGAAAAACCAACTAATATGTTTATAATACATGACACTGTAGGTACTATACTCTATATTACTATTTTAATGATAAACTAAAATTATACCATATGTTTGATATTAGGATGGGCTATATTTATGGTCATTATGTGAAAAGAAATGATTAATTTGATAAAAGCTACAATCAATTAACCATCTGAAAAGTTGAACTTTGAATTTTGGGAGTGGAAGGGATATTAATGATTCTGGGATTTTATTAAACACTCTTAACGCCATAATATAACAATTTCTGCGGTAAAGCTCATTATTACACTGCGGAAACACTAATCTGTTCGGAAATCTTGTGCAGTAGCTACGGTAACATCAACATTTATATGATACTTTTGATCCCGGTAAATGAAAGATTACCCGTGGGATAATTAAAAATCTGTAATTACCGTATCCCGTGAGGCCACGCGAGCGAAGCCGCTGGCGAGTCAGCTACTATACTATAATAATAGTGTGCGTAGTAACGATACTTAATTTTTCCCATAATACCCCTGTTCTTGAAATCAATTTACAGCTGACGTAAACTCAACCTGCTTGCCAACCATAGGAATGTTTCACTTACTTCAAAAACGTAAGAATTACACTGAAAGTCAAACAATGTGCAAGAACATGAGTTCCGTGGTGCCTGATATTACCACCGAGCAACGCACTGATGCGTTAGCGCAGCTTTTAGCAGGCGCTGGTGTGGACGCAGTCTTTGCAAGCTCCAGAAGGTGGAATAGCAGTGACTTTGTGACAGATATTGGTGAATAAAACCTTCATACTACCTACTATTATTTAATTTTATATTTGAACTACAATCAAAGCCAAGTAATGTGTAAGACCATGAGTTCCTTGGTACTGAGCGAGCGCAACGCGGAGCTTCTGGCAGGCGCTAGCAATAACGCAGTATTAGTAGAGGAAAAATAGGAGTGACTTGGCAGAGAGTAGGTTATATTTCTCTTGACATGAAGATTAAAATGTTATAGCTACATTTTTAGTCTATATCAAAAACTAAGTGTAGATGCTAACACATCTAAATTGTATCATATACCTACTAACACAGATTTTGCCCTATTTACATAGAATAGTCATCATCATCATTATCAGCCGGAAGACGTCCACTGCTGAACATAGGTCTCCCCCATTAAACGCCACTTGGACCGGCTACTCGCTTCCTGCATCCAGCGATTCGCCGCGGTTTTTATGAGGTCGTCGGTCGAATAGTGTTCACTACTAAATAAAATTAAAATTGAAGTTTTATGAAAATTTACTTGTAATGAATATACCTATTAAGTTCCTTTAATAAAACTTTTTTATACTTTCTTATGTCTGGTACTTTAGGTATTTATAACCTACTTATATCTCAAGAACTACGGGAAAGAATATACTTCATGACAAAGGAGAATTCAAGAATATACTGAAAACGAGTTGTCAGATTTATTTTGCTTAGATTTTAAACCCACGGAATACAGTTACTAGGTATTTGCCTTTTAATGTGATGTGACATCAGAGAGCAGAGTTATAAAGCAAGTTTTGATAGATTATTCTTTAACTGTTGGGCTACTGAACTGAACTTGTTGTTGTGTACAGATTTACTTCGTTGATTTTTATGCAATAAATATGATACCATGAGAACCACCTGGTGTTAAGTGGTAACCTCTGCCTAGAACAGTTGCGCTTTGTCACAAGTGACGAACTGCACTGCACCCGTAATCTTGGGCCATTCAGTTTTTAAATCTAATGTGCCTGTAATTTCGCCGACACCCATACCATTCAAACCAGAACACAGTATTGCGAAAATTACTGTTTCACGGTAGAAATAGTTCATTCATTCACAAAAGTTCAACAGCAACTGAGTAAGACTTAATTTGTTTTATCCAAATAGGTATGACGACAAAAGCCAAGTTATAAAGTAAATGCGTGTGATAAAATTCTATAAGACTCTTGAACTACTTACCTACTAAATACCTTGCCGTTGTTTTAATACCTATTCATATCATATTATGGTGATGCTTTTTTATCAACCTTTAATGGTCAGCTGATAAGCGGGGAAGACTCAACTGGAACTCATTGATGGAAGTGAGTGAAGCCGCGGCCCTCCGGCTATAGCTAGTTATAAATTGACATATGTATAAGTACCGTAGACGACGTTATGTACCTATTATTCATAATATCTATTGCAGGCAATACTTTAGATTGTACGGCATACAGAGCTTGGGCCCCAGGTCACCCCAGAAAAAACTACACAAAGTACGACTGCATGCTGATTACACGTCGCAAAACTTGGCTATCTGCGCCGTGCAAGAAGCGCTTTCCAGTCTTTTGTGAACTGATCCCTGGAGGACCTTACAAGAAAGGCTCTATATTTGCGTCTCGACTTCTAAGTGAAAACGGTAAATAACATCTAACTATACCTACATAGACATGTAGGTATAATTAAATTTGATAGATATCTAATAGCTCTTACCTTTATATTTTTTCAGATACTTATATGCAACCAAATTGAGAAGGTGCAAGTGTTTTGATCTGAAATACTTAACCAAGACTGCTTTAAACAGTTGAGAATAGAAGTCTTGCGAAGTAACAGTTTTGTGCATGTGTTGTGTGTGTGTAGTATCACGTAGTGTTATAATATCGTTGTAAGTGGATTAGCTACGACTGGACTACTCCAATATCAGAGGAACACTACTAGATAACTCAGATATTGGATGTAAGTGTAAGGTAAGGGTTCCACAATGGAAAATTGAATGAATTCTGGGCCGTAAGTCCTCAGGTTTCAAGCTGGGTAGTATATTAGCTTGTATAGATCTGAAACGTATGCATCAACCTAGGTATGGCTCGTCCATGATTGTCAAAGCTACGAGTCTGCTCGCGTAGTAGGCAGCATGGCTTTCGGGTAAATGCTTTCTTATTTATGTTACTTATCATAAAATTTGTTGTAGTAGATAATTGGAACTCTTCAAGTTTGCTGGAACTTGTTTGGCCCGTTCCACGTCCTGTCGGCTCGTCCCCTACCTTCACTCGTAAGTGTTCGCATCACGTTGGCATCCTCAATCCTTTCACCTTCGTGAGCACTCTGAGCAAAATCGACAAGCACCACTGAGATTCTGCGCTGGAGCGCTGCGTGTTATGCGTATCACACTTGACAAATGGCAAATGTACAATCCATACGAGTCTCTAAGACCGTCAAAATTGACAGCAACTTTCTGTACTGGCAAGTGTGACCAGATGTAACGTGATCCTGCGATTTATGTAACTTTTTAGCAATATTTAATGTATTGGATGACATGATCTCTTGCTCTCTTCACGATATCTTTATAAATATTATATTTTAGTAAAATTTTGCTAATCACTGAAACAATTCTCTTTTTGTAAACTATAGTTTTTTTTAGTACCTACTGGTTGATGAAAATTAGACCTAATATTCCGTATAAACCTAAGTACTTTGTGCATTGCATTACTATTAATTACTTTAGACCTGGCAGCATTGGTTTTTTTGTTTATTTACTTTTGATATACATTGAATCACCAAATTACATTTTGATATTGTTTTGTTCTTTGAATTATCAAACTTACGAAGTGTGGACTACATTTATTAAAAAAATGGGTCAAGGAAAAAGCCAATTCACTGAAGAAGAACTACAAGATTACGAAGTAAGCATCTATACATCTGAACCAATTATTTTGTATCATCAATCACTTACCACATGACTAATAAATGTTTTTATTTCAGGATCTCACATATTTTACCAAAAAGGAAGTACTGTAGTAAGTATCAAGTAATACCAGCGCTACTTCTCATTCTACAATCATACATATACACTTAGCTTGTCTGACACAAAAACTATAACATTCTTTATCATGAAATTGTAAAAAGTGATACAAAATGTTGTAAGGTCTGCCAATTGTTATTGCAAATCAAAGATTCATTTTAAGATTCACTGTTTCCTGTTTCTTTTCCCACCGTCACACAGAAATTAGTGTAAAATATAATTAAAGTCTGTATCTCCATATATGTTTTTCAAGACAGAGGCATAATCAATGGCCACACACATCATATATTTAGTGCTTGGTTAAACAATAATCAAAAGGTATTATTTCAATTTAAAGAAGTAGTTTTATATGTAAATTCAAAGACAGTTTTATTAAATTCTTGCATGTCCCAATTACCCAACCTAAAGAGTGTTTTTCTGCTCTGTGACAGAAGCCACTGAAAAAGAAGTTGAAGTTCAACTTTTATCTTATTATTATTAGTCTTGCTTTGCCGCTTTTGTGAACAGTCATGTAAACAATGGACTCTCAGGAACATTGTATGGTGAACAGAAATTTGTCTGATTGATATGATTTATGACCACAGAAACAATAATGAGTTACACAGCTAGACAACTTGTAAAAATATTAAAAATGAAAAAGACACAGTATATGCACACAAAAGATCTTGGATAAATAATTATAACTTAATGTTTTTGTCTATAATACATGTACACATAGTACTTATAAATGGAGTAAAACAAGGGAAAAGAGAAACATTTTTATTCATCTATTATATATGTCCCCAATCAAATACTACCTTCGGTTGCAGTGCACATAACAAGTTCAAAGCCCTAGCTCCGGAAAAGGTTGGCCACAACAAGAATGCTAAGCTGCCCATGGCTAAAGTTCTTCAATACCCCGAACTTCGGGTAAATCCATTTCGAGATAGGATCTGTAAGGTGTTCAGCTCAAGCAATGATGGTGACTGTACTTTTGAAGATTTCTTGGACATGATGTCGGTGTTCAGTGAAATGGCACCCAAGGCTGTGAAGGCAGAACATGCATTTAGGATATTTGGTAAATGTATAAAATAACATTTTACATAGGCTTATGTACCTTGTTATTAGATAATAATTTTTTAACACATAAAACATATTGGGACTTATGACAAGAGAGAGAGAGGAAATCTGGGATTATGTTTGTATGAAAAAGATGCACACAAACAAGATACAAAGTTGTAGCACTTGGAGGAAGTTGTTGTCTTAGTCCTCTTGGGGAGGAAGTTGAACAAACAAAGAACAAAATGTGCAGACTGTTGGTCATGATATCAATTTTGTCTTCGAAAGTCTAGAATATAATATGTCTCATTCTGTTTTGAAGCTAAAATAGTTTCCAATAACCATCTCTATATGTGTCTTTGTTTATTCTTATGGCTTATAGTCTATGTACAGATTTTTTTTATCGAATGGGCACAATCTCATTTAACATTAATAGGCTTCATAGACGTATATTTAGATCTATGTCCATTGGCTTAACCAGGTAAATATACGATCCAAAATTACTAAATCCGGTCGACCAATAAGTTTGATGACTAATTTTACTTTTATTTATGACGGACTTCAAAAAAAGTAGGTTTTTCAATTCCATATATTCAAGACTGTATAAAATATAATATATATTTTTATGTGTTCGCGGATAACTTCGTCGTTTATGAACCGATTATGATGATTATTTTTATGTTTGGTAGAGTATACTTCCATGGTTGTCCCATATAAATTTCTACAGATTCGGTCAATCCGTTTTTGAGTAGCACTGCAATAACTAAAAAGTGTTTCTGACTACCGATCAACTATTATGTACATGTAAAAACCTATTTATAAATAATTTCATATCAAGTACCCCCCTTCAGATTTTGATGGTGACGACATGATTGGAGTATCAGACCTTCGTGAAGTTATCGAACGCCTCTGTGGCCCGGAAATGAAGCTGTCGGACTCAGAGTTACAGCAACTCGTTCAAAATGTTCTAGAAGAGGCTGACTTGGATGATGACGGGGCTCTGTCGTTTGCAGAGTTTGAACACATTATCGACAAGAGTTCAGATTTTTGCCAGTGAGTATAGCATGTTTTGTTTAAGTACCTATATCTGTACATGAACCGAAAATTCCGATTAATCATAGACTTGCTACTGCTCGTGAACATCCGCATGGAATAAGGTTTGATAAAGCGTTGATAAGCTACCTACATACCTACCGTCTTATCCATTACAAATTTCATCCAGTTCTGTATAAGTAGTTGCTTCAGCTCCGAGTGGTAATAAACACGCACACACAATCGTATTAATATGCTGACACCTCGGCGGCTTCGCTCGCGTGGCCTCTCGGGATGATGGTCTTTAATTGTTTTGCCTCAACGAATTTATTTTTTTGTAAAGTATCCTATAATACTCTGTATAACATCAGCTATCTGCCAGTGAAAGTCCTATCAAAATCCGTCCATTCATTTCGGAGATTAGCTAGAACAGACAGACAGGCCTACTTTTGGTATAGGTCTCTTCTAGGTTTGCCTCCTCCCATTGGCCCACGCCTTTCTGTCTTGGCCTAGTATTAGCCATTCTTCTGCATCAATTTGTGCAGTGTCGTCAGCCCATCTTCTTTTTTGCCCCATCACAGCCACCTCCCAGTTCATTAGCCATAATCATATCAAAACTAATGAGCAAATAAGTATTACTGAGAACCCTAGTTCTAAAGTTACGTCATGTTTTTTTCTCCCTATTACTCAATTATTTATATCATCATAGATATTTATAAAAATAAAATTGACATGTCTGATAGTTCTTTAAACTATTGATAATATAGAACTATATTACACTTTTATACTTACCAACAAAACTAATCATAAGTTCATAATAATTTATTTACTATAATACCCAGGAAGTAATTATGCTTGGGGCCGTCCATTAATCACGTGAGGTTTTTTAAGCATATTTTAGCAATTGGTGATACGTGATGAGGAGGTTTAAGACTAACCAAAACCCACCGAAAATCACGTGTATTTTTTAGTACCTACAAAAAACCTTGTTTTTTTCGAATATTATCTTTAAATACAGGTTTAAGATATATATAGATAGGGCACATAGCACGCAGGACAGATGGCCGATGGGACCGAAAGGTTCTGGAGTAGAGACCACGGACCGGCAAGCGCAGCGTAGGTCATCCACCGACACGGTGGACAGACGACCTGATGAAGGTCGCAGGACGACGTTGGATCAGGCAGCTTCCAACCGGTCCTTTTGGAAAATCATAGGGGAGGCCTATGTTCAGCAGTGGACGTCCTACGGCTGAGATGATGATGATGTTGATGACAGGTTTAAAGTATAATCTAATTATATTCTAGAAAATTAAGGACCATCATAAAAAGTCTAGACCTTTCTAACCTTTCCGTTGCAGGTTGTTTCTGACTGGTATAAAAATAATAATATTGGAATAGTGTAATCATGCGAGAAGCATACATTGTACATGAAGATATATTTAATGTATAGCGTTTGACGAAACAACTACTACACACATCCCCCCTTGTGATATTTCGTGATTTTTGCTCTACCCCCTCCTCACGTGATTAATGGATGGCCCCCTTTACAATCTTCACTCATGAACAGACTATTCCTACAGATAGTTATTTTATTCATATTAACAATATATAACAATATACTATTTTATTCATATAACAAATGTTTAGGCATGTAGGACAGATATTGATCTGTCGCTAAGCAGTAGTGTGCAAACATAACTGTAGGTATTTTGTTAGGATAAGTGCAAGTCAAATTAAAGGCTTGATAGCTTAGTTCTTGGACTTGTAGAACTGAGTGAAATTGCAGCTGTCATCTCTATGGGCGTGGTCACGGTAACACATACCAATAATTAATGAACACATCTACATCAGAGGCCGTAGCACTAATAATTTGCGAAAAAGTATTCGTATGAAAAGCGTCAAGCCGTCACGCTTCAGGGTACAAACTATGAGTTATCTGTGTCACAATTGCCTAAGGCGCCAACCCCACGTTACGGTCGCCGACATGCCACGTCCGAGCAACGACATACTGTGTGTTCCAAATTGCGCTTGCCAAATGCATGTGAATAGCATTTTCGTATGAAATTTGAATGTAATAAGCCGCCCGTGTCATGTCCGCGCCCGACGCCCGATATGTAGGGTTTGCGCCCTAGATAGATGACGTTTCACGTGAATAACACGACACGTTACACTTACGCAGTTATTCGTGCTAGGCCCACAGCAGATTTGTTGCGTCCATCGGTTAGGATATTTCAATCAAAAATCATTAACCATCTAAAAAAATCAGATCCCGAAAGAACCGGATTTAAGTAATAAAATAACACAATTTTTTGTTTAAATACCTATGGAAATATAATAGGAAACGGTACAAGCACGTGGCCCACCTTATGTTAAGTGGTAACCTCTGCCTAGAAGAGATGCATTTCCTCACAAGTGACGAACTGCACTGTGCATGTAAGACATGTGTCTGTAATTTCGCCGGTAACCATACTTTCAAATCAAAACGCAGTATTGCGAACTTAACTGATTCACGGTAGAAAAAGATGTGGTGTCAGTACTCCCCCGGACGAACTCAATAACATAGAATTCTACTGCTTTATTAAAGTAAGCTTTTTGAAACTGAAATGTACGATATAATCTTGTAAGTAACTGTTTTCTCCTTTCAGTTCATTCCGGATAAGGCTGTGAAGATGTGTCCCTGGCTGTGAATGTCCCTCTTGTGACCCTCTTATGCACATGTCTTACAATCTCATATATAACTAAGGGCCGTATCGCAGAAGTACGCTCAGTAATGAACCGATACTTAAGAGGATTGCATAGCTAGTACTCTCCGTACTAAAAGAAAAAACTATTTTCTACCTCTTAACATTGTCCGATTTCAGTGATTTTTTTTATGGAATCATCACATAATTTACTATGCCCGTACGTTGTGATTTTTTTCAGTATTTCAAAGTACTATACATTACCTTTTTTAGAACTTAAAAAAACTGAAAAAACAAAACGTACGGGCATAGTAAACAATGTGATGATTCCATGAAAAAAAATCACTGAAATCGGACAATGTTAAGAGGAAGAAAATATGCAAATATGCTATGCAATCCTCTAAGTACAGATCTGATTAAATTTTGTATGGCTTTACTGTTATTATGAGCGTCTTTCTAGAATATGACCGTTTAAGTGACTGATGTAAGTTAATAATAGTAATAATTAATTATTTATCCTAAGAGATTCTTCAGCTGTGAAAAACATATATCTATAACTATCTGCTCTCCGCGGTTTCACCTGCGCGGTGTGGGTGATGATGATCATGATGAATCTTGAAAACCTATGTTACTCAGGGTGAATGTAACTTTCCAATGGTGAAAGAATTTTTGAAATTGGTCCAGTACTTTTTGAGCCAATCCCTGACAAACATACTTACATACAAATCTTTCCTCTTTATATTATTAGTATAGATTACCAATGTTAAAATAACATATACTGTTCGATCTGAATCTTAATAGGCAAAGTTCTGAATAATATAACAAGTATACTATATTATGCTGAAATGAGGCTTTATGCGTGACCTATCCTATGTTACATGTGTTGTTTGATCTGTAGCTCAACCATGAGTTGGCAATATAACTGTCATCTATAGTAGATACTCGATTAAGCTTGTGATTGGCGTACTCGCTGTCAATATTAGTTCTACAATTGACCGCGAGGTGGCACTGTTCTTTTTTTCATATTTTTTTATGCGGCAGTCGATATCGAGCATCGATTGGCGTCAATGTTGTAAACTCGTGGTAGACCTACTGGACCTTATATAGTCAACTTTTGAATATACTCAGGAGAATATAGATTATCGATATTCATTGCTGTATATAGTTCGCCCACATGCTAATGAATGTCCTTTATATGGTATATAATAGTGTTTAAAGAAAAATCAGACCTAGAATATTATGCATATTTCCTGTAACTAGCTAGATGTAGGCAGAAGTATGCTGAAATGAGGCTCTGTCA
Source organism: Selenia dentaria (assembly GCA_917880725.1). Lineage (NCBI taxonomy): Eukaryota > Metazoa > Arthropoda > Insecta > Lepidoptera > Geometridae > Selenia > Selenia dentaria. Next base: position 4,363,087 of record OU862882.1, on the reverse strand, counting down.
TCTCCTTTGTTATATCTGTTGTTTGATCTGGACCTTTACCTATACCATGAGTTGGCAACATAACTGTCATCTATATTCGATCTCGTTTACCGATTAAGCTTGTGATTGGCGTACTCGCTGTCAATTTTAGTTCTACAATTGACCACCAGGTGGCATTGTTATTTTTTTTCATACATTTTTCGCGGCAGTCGATTTGAGTCGATATCGAGCATCGATTAGGGTCAATGTTGTTGACTCGTGGTAGACCTACTTATGTGGTCAACGTTGTTGACTCGTGGTAGACCTACTTATGTGGTCAACTTTTGAATATACTCAAGAAGTAATAGATTATAGATGTATTGATTGCTGTAGTTGGACCTGCTGTAGTACGGCTAATGCATGCCCTGTATATTATTATGATATTTAATAGTTTTTAAAGAAAAATCAGACCTAGTATATTTTGCATATTTTCGGTGACTAGATGGAGGCAAGTGAAATATTATGAGTATGTACCAGATAAAAACAAGTAGATAAATTAGCCAAGCTGTTGACAGGTGTCGAGGGGAGTTGAAGTTGATTCTAGAGGTACTTTTCAACTCTGAATAAGGAAACCAATGGAATTGCCATACCTAAGAAAAAACGTGCATGCCTACGCAGCTAAACATGGCGGCTTAGTGTTGTTACTACCACATTACACGTTTCGATTTCACCGTACCTATCGATAAAACTATCGACACGAAACTAATATAGGACGAATCAAAATTAATAACGTCTGTGAAGTTGTTAGCGCGCACGAAGCACAAGCTGTTCAAATGGAGTGGGGACTCCTTGCGCCGCTGACATATGAATAAAATTGATATCTTCGACCAAGGAGTACTTATGTCTTCGACATGCATTGCGTTAGAGCGGGGAATACTCCCTTATAGTCCCTACTACGTGCAATGAGGATATGCGCCTAGCATACAGCGAAGTTGGCTCACCGTTGACTTGTAAGAAAAAATAGGTAATAGATAATAAAGAGTACTAAGAAATCCTATGTTTATTAAGTAATTAATTAATCTCAAATGTTGGGTTCCACTGTCAAGGTTTTGCCCCATTCAAAAAATTCTTAGATCCAGCACTGTACTTTAACATTGCATTTAAGTACTGTCTATAACATTTTATAATCATAAAACAGTAGTATAGAGTACGTGGTAAGGCTAATTCAAATGCACATTGTTTACCTACACTGTTTTTTTCTACTGACTTCCAAAAAGGAGGAGGTACTAAATTCGACTGTTTTTGTATGTTTGTTACCTCACAACTTTAGACTGGGTGACCGTTTCTCAAAATTCTTTTTTTATTTGAAAGCTGTGGTCCCATTTAAATTTCATCAAATTCGGTTCAGTAGTTCTTGAGTTACACTCCAATAACTGAATAGAATGGAAGTCGGTATTAAAATTTTCAAATTGTACTTGTTATGTTTAAGATAGTCTAGTTAGATAACAGGAAAGATAAGCAATACTAAGTACTGCATATTCTTATTGGATATTTTAACATTGTACTGAGAGTTAGATACAACATTTTTATTAGTTGGTTAGCCAGTAAGTATAATAATTAATATTAATAGCAAACTGAGTAAAATTATTTAATGTTGTACTAAAAATGTCTTCCTTTATTATGTTTTATTGAAATTACTAGATAAAGATTAAATTTTAGTGTTATTTAATTACTTATTGAATCTCTGGTTTAAATTTTATTTAACGCTTTATGTGTTGTGATATCTTAATTTTACACATTTTTTGTAATATAAAACTGCCAAAGTACTAAAGATATTTAAATAACTTTTATTGTTTCACTCATACCCACTTCTTAGGAACATGAAGATGGTAGGTACTAGACAGGTAAGTAATTTCAAAAGATCCAGTAATGTAAAAGAGTAAGTCTCCAAGTAATACAGCAGCTTTTTAAAATAATAATAATAAAAAGGGGCCTAGTGCAAGTCGACTCGAATACGAAGGGTTCTGTACCATTTTCTATAAATATCGTCCGACTCGCACTTGGTTGTTGCTGCTGCTGTATGGTTTTTTTTGTATTTTTATTATATGTTGTTATAGCGGCAACAGAAATAGATCTGTGAAAATTTCAACTGTATAACTATCACGGTTCATGGAGATGCAGCCTGGTGACAGACGAAGTTAAGGTTTAGTAATAGGGTCCCCTTTTCTCCTTTGGAACGGGATGGAACTCTAAAAACTCTATTCATTTTAGTCTCCCATTCAGCAGATTTATAAAATTAAAAACCACGTAAAGCATTTTATTACTAGACTGTATTTACTATTCGGCTTTATTTAGAAAATTCGCTGATTTTATGAATATGTTTTACTTACCATACCAGTATAGTACCCATCTGCGTGCAGGTGCGGAGTTAACCGCAATCAGGTGGCGAATGGTAAGAGGCGAGGAAACATGACTTACTGGGTAAGGCTTTTCTGTAAGAGGCCGGCTTGGTGGGTACCACCGCAGAGGATATTCTGGCGCTAAGCAATTGTGCACAAGCAAACTACTAGGTATACTTGTCTCAGGTGACAAGAGCTACACATGACTACAGCTACCTACACATAAACATGCAACTAACAAGTACAATTTGAAAAATTTTATACCGACTAACATTCTATTCAGTTATTGGAGTGTATCACAAAAAACTACTGGACCGAATTTGATGTAATATGGGACCACACGGGAAGCACCAGCTTTAAAACAAAAAAAAATAATTTTGAGACTCTGTTCACCCAGTCGAAAGTTATGAGGTAACAAACATAAAAAAAACATACAGTCGAATTGAGTACCTCCTCCTTTTTTGGAAGTCGGTAGAAAATAAAGTTATAGACAGTGTGGCAATGCATCTGTCACGAGTAAGCGTAGTGCTTAACATCAGACGCACGGCTTGTCACTTGACACATAAAAATAAACCATTGATGACAAAAATGAGATCGATGGCCTCATTTTTCGCGGCAGTCCGGCTGCAACACAGATGTGTGCGAACTGTTAGTCGTTAGCAGTAGTTAGCGGCGGTCAACCTTGACGCTCGGTCGGAGTTCGGACACTGGAAGTACACGCATTTGCGTTATCTATTGTATATATCTGTGACGAATATGATGGGCAATGTTGCATAGTATTTTGTAAATATCTACATTGTATACTTAAAAAATGGCGTGCAGAATACACCTTGGTAGGGAAATAATACATATGATGAAAAATTTTCAACAACTTATTTGAATAGACATATTCAACACAAGGGACTGCAGCATTAAAATATATATCTCCATAATTAGGTACGATTTTAAAATTGAGATAGGTACATACATTCAACAATTATTGTGCAAAATTCCATGCACTATGTATATAGATGTTGTGGATGAGGATAGGCAGAATTATCCTATAAGATTCTTGTAGGATTTTATTATTATTTTTATTCCTAAAAATGGTAAAGTTAATAATTATCCTCATAGCGTCTTAAATTTTTATTTAGAGTATGGTCTTGGATTGGTTACAATGAAGAATATTTGATCAACTTTATTCTTGCCGCTTTACTAGCATAGCAATCTTATGACACATGTGGCAAACTTTGTGCTGCATTACACTCATGTTTTGTTCCATATTACATAGCTGCAAATGTATGCAAATAAATTCCTAGCACATACAATACTTCTAAGAATAATAGTATATTTATTCACATTCCACAATACCTGCACAATGCAGCTCTAACCCTATTTAAAATTAATATCCCACAGGGACATTCTCCAGATATTTCTTTATTTTATAATATTGTAACATAGATGGTAGAAACATTATGCCAATTATAGGTCCTCACGGATAGTTGTTACATAAATTGTTACTAATTGTGAACACGAATAACCGCAACTTAGTGCGTAGTAGATACCTAATACAAACAAAGCAGCCAAAAAACTCTCTGCTCATCAGTCGCCTAGCGGACGCTATGCTTGTAAAAAACAAATCAATATCTAAGCATTTAGATAAGTTGTTAAAGTTAATACTCACTCTCCACACATTAATTCTATCTATAATTACTATTGACGGCCAGCACACTTAAAGGGGGATTAAATCTCAACTGTCTTGAATGACGTAGTAAATTTATTTTATCTAACAGACCAGGACAATCAACCGAGTTAGAGGTAATCTTAGGAAGATATGTTATTTCTCTCCTCTTAGAAAGGGGAAGAATATGGAACTTTTTACACAAATCAAGGTAATTTTTTGATTCATATGGAATTTTTAAATGATAACATAGATAATTTTTTTTATCCTAATAAACAGTAAATTATGTGTTAATCCTGGGCATAAGCTATCTCCATTCCAAATTACACTTCCAATCTGTTGAGCCATTTCAAAATGAGTAAGTAACAATCATACACTCTCGCAAAGTTTAACATTTTATTTAACCTGTAGACTCTCCGTTAGCCATATTTGAATTCATATTTATTTGACCAACATAATAGAATTTCAATAAAAAAAACTATAGTTGCAAGAAATGCAACACAGTAGGTGAACATATTAATCCTTATCTGACCAGAGATGTCACTTTATTATGATTTATGTCAGTTTCATTTATAAATCTTTTGTCTAATTAAATACAGTAGGGAAGGTTAATACATGATAGAGAAAGTGGTCACTCTAGGCACTTGCCTACTATACCTTTAAGAAAATACATCTTTTATTTACTAATACATGAACAATAAATGAAGAATTATTGCAAGCCTAAGTCCCTGAACTGTTCTAATAAGTTTCTATAATCTCAGTTTTACGGATGTAAGTATATGGGTAATTGGGTATATGCAGAAACAACATTTAGATCAATATAAAAATTTAATAAAGAAAAAGTAAAGAAGACAATATAATTTATTGTAGACTTAGAATCTAATAGTCGTTTTAGTTCTGCAAGTACCCTGGCAGCTTCATCCTCATGAATATCCAAGTTGTGAAGAACGAAACAAGGATGCAGAGAAATGCAACAGAAATTAGAAGGATACGGTTAAGTTTAGGCGTGGTGGGGTTGTGCGTACGGTCGAGAATTATGAATCCCAGGCCTCCCATAGAAAATAAAAAGCTTGATGCCAGTCCTTCCATGATATATTGGCCGTTTACACGGTTTGGCATGAACGCTACCGGCCGGCTGTGGCCGTGCTCGTCGGTCGTAGAACCCACACTCGGAGGCTCCACAATCACATCGTAAATGATTCCTGAAACAGATTATTATAGGTACTTAAGTACAATACGATATATACGATAACATTATTATCAGTAAACAAAACTCACCTCCGGTAACCAAAAAGTACGACAGCAACACGATCGAAAACGTAGTCATAGCAGACGGGGGATGGAGCCATTGAGGCTTTTTAATCTTAATGTTAGGTATTTCGAGCACGTTGAAGGGGAGAGCGAACAAAGCTTCCATTTTAAATAATTTACAAATTAATTAAAATCAAAACCTGGCCTAGCCTGGTTTGTGATTTTCCGTTTTCGTCGCCAATTCGTCGCGTCGATGGGTTTTGACAAATTGACAATTGACAATGATGTATTATGTACTGTGGACAAGCACTAATGTCACTTTTACCTTTTTATGTGGACTCGTATTTTTGTACATTTACCATTCCTCAAGCCAAAGCACCATCAATTAAATTAATCTGTTATTTATAAGATAACTGTAATAGTCTAATGACTAGATCCACTATTTTCCTTACTAGAAATTTGACATAAGGTCCATACCAATTGTGTCAAATATCTATGTCTAGCAAGGTAAACCTACGATAGATAGGTTATTGGCACCGGCCTGTAAGAGCCCTACAACAACCTAGTTCGTTAAGACTACGTCATGCGTCATGTTCCTGATAATTATTGGTCACATCATTAACGGGGGAACATGAAATGGCAATTCTGCCATTCGTAACCCATGTTACTACCAGTAGTAAGACGGGTATTTTTTTACCCGTGTTACAACTAACTGTTCTAGTAGTAACATAGGGGAATTTTCATTACCCATATTACTACTGGCTGATATCTGTTCAAATAATTCTAGGTGAAACTTCTTTCTTTTCCTAAATCCTAATGTGACTAAAATGTGAAATTTATATTCGACTCAAAAATAACACTCATTTAAGTATTAGCTGTGACAGTTGACGTCGTATTTTATGAGCTTTTGATTTCACACTTCGAGGAGCATGTACTCAGCTCCTCGAAAATAAAACACCGACATCAACTGTAACTTTGACAGCTATCACAGCTAAGTAATACTTAAATAGGTGTTATTTACGAGTCGAATGTAAATTTGACATTTTAGTCCTATACATTTTGTAAAAAGGAAGAAGTTTCAACTAGAATTTATGGAACAGTAGTTACATGGGTAATGAACATTCCCCTTTGTTGCAACTAGATCGGTTAGTTGTAAGTTGTAACACGGGTAAAAAATAACCCGTCTTACTACTGATAGTAACCTGGGTAACGAATCGACATGCCTGCTTTGAATTTTGGCTCATAAAAATCTGTTATCCAATTCACAAAATCACATTAAATTATATATTTTATCACTTTGGTTGAGAACGGTTGGAACTATCTCGGTAGTTCAGAAGGTTCTTATGAAAGAAAAACCAAGAAATTATGAGAGGTAACGGCGAGACTGAAGGCCGAGGCTACTATGCGAACGAAGTCGCGGGCAGTTGCTGGTGGTATAATAAAATTGTTTGCCAAATATGCCATATACACAAAACAAAATAGTCAAGTAAAAATGTCAAGTAGGTACCAGCATAAAATAGGTATATAGGCTTCGACCAATATATTTTATATTGGTCGAAGTATATAGGTTGAGTTACTAGCTGTTTTTTGTGCTTGGAACGGACCGTAATTATATTAACCAATCAAAAGACTGCTTTGTTCTTAAATGTATGCGAATGATTGGTTGTTATGAACTGATGACATATCTAAATTCTATCCAATCCATGCTAAAGATTATTTTGCACGAATATAAAAATGACGGCTTGTCAAATGTCATATGTCAAATTTAACTACTTAGTAAAATTGAATAAAAAAATCAGAAATTGTGTTCCCCATTTTTAACGTTCTTAGACCAGACGGCAGCTGGCACTTTTATTATAATTTGGTAGCATAAATTGTGCATGTGATTGTGTTTCGCGTATGTAAATAGCGTTAGCGCTACAGTGATAATTAATAGGAGGAGTAGCGTCGTAAAAAATGTGTTAGCCAATTGTTTTCGCACAAAATGGTATGGACTGTGGATATATCACTAATATTACGATGAAGGGTGGACTGTGCGTTATTTACACGTCTTTACTGACTATTTCAGTGCTCTCCAGGTATAGTTACATTCACAATGTCCCATTTACAGAGTGTTCTTAAAGTTATTTTCTGATTGGCATATTGTTCTTTCCTCAGTTGTGCTCTATTCATTTTGGTGGTGTCAGAAGCTTTGCAAGCTGAAGGTGAAGGGGAAGCGAAGGTAGACCTGTCAGGGTTGCACAATGTCAGTAAGAAAGCCAGTGCTGTTAGTAAAGATGTGTCACCAGAGGCAATTCCTCGAGAGAACCCTGAGTCAAAAATGGTGGAGGAGGAAAAAACAGCTGTTGAAGATCAAGAGATGATATTTGCTGAGGCGCTGTCATTGAACTCTGTCACCACAGATGGGTAAGTTTTCACTTATTAAACCATGTTTTGTACTTGTAGGTTTAAAAAAGGTCTATTGCATCACAAGCAGTTATGAAACTCCTACTACTTACTTAATAACCTAATATATTACAGTGAAATTAATTTAATCCATTTACTACCTACCTATTTGAAAAAAAATAATGGGGATAATTTAGCAATCTCCCCACTTATCATAACCTTTGATTCAATTTTATTTTAGATTTGAGTCACAAGGGTACATTTACATTTATGCATTTAAGTACTTAGATACCTTCTATGTGTGAATAGACAGATTACTAGTAAAGTACATATATTCTAAGTAAACTAAAAATTTTATCCAATAAAATGTAGCTATACCTCACCAAATCTGGAATATATGTAGTGTGATACATGCTGAGCTTGCCAATAGTTGGTTAGGTATCTGATGAAATGACAGCAAATATGGATTGATCCACAATCTTAAAAGTGTATTCTTATATTTGTGTCTTCCAGAAAACTTAGTAACATTCACAATTACGTTTTCTGCAAGATCTTTATATATATATATATTAATAGTTCTCTAGTTTTGTGAGTAGAAGGATGTTTATGGAATGCCAGAGGAATTATGTATAAGTCTTCCAACACTCAGAATGTGTAACATGGTGTTTACTGGCAGGTGAGCATGTTATTCAATATTTCACGGAAAAAACAAAATATTTTTTATGAATGGGGTTCGATTTCCATCCACAAGGGGACTAGTTAAATAAAAGTTTAACCCGTTGACTTGCGATTTGCCATATTTGGCCAATAATACAATAGATTTCGCAGAACTCAACCTACTTTTCCAGGAACTGCAATGTGTGTGGTTAATGGACTTTACCAACATAACAATACAATCATTGTTAGCATATTAATCTGTCCGCATCAGGTTTACGCTATAACAAAAGATTAATGAATGAACTAGAGGCTTGCTGATCGGATGGGTTAAAGGTAAGAACTTGATTGCATACTCAATCTATTTGATAGCTTTTGGCTTATTTTAGTTAAAGGGAAAGTTATTTTAACTTATTTTAGAGTTGAAATTAAATCAGCGTTTTTGTGAATATGAATCAAGTAATTAGTACATCACTCGACAATGTTGTCATGTCATTGTCATGTAACTTTTACAGCACTCAGGAATACAGTTATGAAATAGTTTTATTGAAATTGGGGACTCTATTATTATTATTTTTTTTTTTATCAACCAATTTCACAGATTTCACCCGGTCCTTAACAAAGGCGTAAGTGGGGCTGTAGCCAACACTTAGAGGCCTGTTTGGTATTATAAAACATACAAAGTATGAGAGATGATACATAAATATGAGAACATACAAGTGGGCGATGTTTTGGTTTCGAGGCAAAAATTAGCGCCGCCAATTGTATAGGAATGTGAAGTGATTTTGATAGGCATGCTGAAGTCATGTGATGTGTTTGGATACATTTCTCATTACCATCATCCATAGACTAACCTAACCCACTGCTACTTCTTCGTTCACCTGTTTATATATTTGGCGAACCTAGTACCTGCGCCAATCTGTTTCCATTTGAAGGCAATTTTAACCATATCGTCCATTAGTTACGAACTATACAAACCTGATCCGTGTTTACCCTTTATATATTAATCTTATTACTACATGATCCGTCGCTCTCAACTTTACTTTGTGGTAGTGCCACGCTGCAACCTGCAACCCCACAGTCGAATGGGCTGACACGACCGGAGAAGTACCACACTCCCACATAACACCGACGTGAAGTAACATAGCTTGCTATTGCGTTTCGTCGGTTTGTGGGAGGTTCCGGAGGCCCGATTCCCCCCTTCCCCGTTCTCCCTCTCCTTCCCCCTCCCCCTCCACCCTCTCCCCTTCTATCTCTTTCTTTCTATCATCCTTCCTCAAAGGTCGGCAACGCGTCCTCGAGATCTCTGGTATATACACCTGGTACATACTCTGGTACAGAGCAAGCATTGTAAAATGTTTGCATGCAATATTGCGACCGGCGTTCAGTCACATAGTGCCGGTATAACCGCCGCGAGCATGTGTTCGTTTTTGTACATATTGCTGCGACACCAGCCCCACCCCCTTTTCATATCTCCCTTGTTTCAGTTATCTGTGGTTTTACCTTACACTAAAATCATCTGTAATCTGTATTTCCTTTTTATCTTCGCCCATAAGCGTTGTTATCACCCATCGCGCACAACTTTACGCTTACGTAGAGCGCCCGCGGGCGCTCGTGTTATAGCGGGGTTTTAGTGGGCTGCCTTTAGTTGAGTGTCGATCACTATGGTATGTCGGAAGCGAGACATAACGGTATCAATAACGTACCCACCCAAACGGGGCCAAATTAGCTATGACCATACATGCACGTAACACGGTGGGCTACGATATCTTCAAGGTACGACAGTAAAGTTTTCATGGACTTCACGACCATTCCATGAAGATATCGAAGCGCAGCGTGATATATGTTGTACTACATGGTGCGTGCAAGAACAAATATGGGCTATGGGCTCTATGGGCCCCGTGTAGTTTCGTCTTTTGCCCGCATTAACAATTGAAGTGTCGGTGTTTTAACCTTGTTTGTACACTTGTCAAGGCCAATCGATTTGTCGCGGGTGTTGACTGGCGTTTGGAATAACTCTTATGTTTCGTAAATTACTTTCAAAACACAACACTGTATTTTCGTAAAAGTGTTTTCGATTTAGAAAAAATATAACGTAACTAGAGTCATAAGTGTCAACCCATCCAACCTACCACGTCCACGGTCCTCCTACGTGGGGTAGTTTTTATTCTATCTTATAAAGGGGGCGTGAAGTCTGACGTGGGTTTTGTATGTCTGTCTCAGCGTGAGCTTGTCCGTGCGAAACGAATGGTCCGATTTTGATGCGTAAATTATATGTCTACACTAATAGGAAAAGAAGAGGAAAGATTTGTTTGTTTGAATTGAAATGACTCCGTAACTACTGGGGCTTTACTATGAGCTATTAAAGCAGGACTTTAGGACAGGCCTACTATTCAAGAACCGCAGAAAAACCGTTCACCTGTTTTTTTTTTGTATGGACTATCGTTAACATGTCTCTCTAAATCCACTCAGTTTATTAGCTTACAAACGTCTAGGCATCTGCGATGTTGGTTATAGTAAATTGTTAGAATGCCAGAGACAATATTATCCGTTCACCTTTGAGAAAACAATATTCAAAAAGTTCACCTAAATGAGCGTCATGGTATGATTTCATTCAAAACTGTTTATGTCAGGTTTAAGAGCTGCACGGAACTTGCATGGTTTTTACGAAGCTGATAGTAAGGCCCCTGGACATAGGCTAAACGTTTTGATTCATCGCCATCATCATTCATCACCACGCGGATGAAACCGCGAAGTACAGCTAGTACATAATATAATTTGCAAATAGTTTTGCGAGATTTGTCTTAGTCGCAAGATCTTCTTTAAAGGAAGACCTTTGATGTCTTATAAGAGGGAGGTACTGCTAATGTTAAAAACCTTAAAATGTTTTATTTATTGGTGTGCTTCTCACAACTTTGAAGATCTTATGATGACCTTGTTCACATGGAATTCAACCATTACGCAGGATAAAAACTTCGAGTTGGAACTCTTGCTTATAGGTTCCTGTTGTAGTTCTCAAACCGTCACCTTGTAGCGTATAGTCATAGATGCATCTCTACAGTTATCTGTATATTATAGTCTATGTTCAGCAGTGGACGTCCTACAGCTGAGATGATGATGATGATGATATTATAGTCTATATATTCATTATAATAAAGTCGAAAGAGTAGCTGGAGAAATGCTCACGTACGAAGATACAATAATAGGCCCTTATGACAAGAGATGATCATCAGACATACTTACTACCTATCTTCGCTTTAAAGCCGATCGTCCACCGTCAACTGAACTAAGTAAGTTTAGCTTAGCTCACATATCACATAATAAACCATTTTACGTATCTTAACTGGCGTAGTTAGTGGTGGACGCACATGTATGAAAAACTGGCTCAACTATGTGAGATATAGCTAAACTAACTTAGTTTAGATGGCGGTGGGCGATCGGCTTAATAGTGACATGATAACAAATTTAAAGCTGTGCGTGGAAAAATGCGTAAAAAGATTAGGTACACTAAAACAATTCGTCAAATAATAAATCACACAAAAAACCCTCCAATCAGGTCTAATCTCCAACTGCGTATCTTAATAATATGTTTATCAAATATACACAAATGTGAGAATTGTATTTATATCGTGCAAGTACATATGAAATGACGCAGTACGAATGGTCATTGTCACGCAAAAGATCGATTTATCGACTCAAATCGAATGTTGTTAAAACATTCGTCCACGGTTGGCGACCTCGCGAGCCACTCGATTTGATTTGACATGTAAATGAGAAAGCTGAATGTATGCAGTATATATACTTTATTTATATTATATACTAGCGACTGCCCGCGAATTCGTTCGCTTAGTAGGCTCGGCCGCATTCTTGGTTTTTCTTTCATAAGAATCTTCCCCGGACAATAATTAACACAACAAAAAAAGAGAATTAGCGAGATTGTTCCATCCGATCTCAAGTTCTATAACTTGACCATATAACGTGACCTGGAGATATAGGGGTTCTCCCTACTATATACGGTATCGATTGTCATTCACCGTCAATTACTGTATCATCAAGATGGACAAAATACTTTAATTACAATGAATGTTAATATATTATATAATAATAAAACTTGAATACAATTATTGACGTGTTACTCGAAAACCCCGTAATCCTTCCTATAGCGTGATAATTAAAACAAAATATTAATGAATGAAACTGACGTATATTTACGTATCTGGGACGTAAAGGGTTAACAAAATTTTATGAAATTAAAAATAAAAATATACGCGTCGACTTGAGAACATCTTCCTTCTGGAAGTCCGTTGAAAAGGTACCTACAATATACCCCCAAAAAATATTGGGTAGCGGCCGCAACCACTATCTATTGACAAATAAATATTATCTACAAAAACAATGATCTAATACGAGTTACGACTCGCGAGAATGAAATCGATACCAAACAATTTAAGTCATTAATCCGTCAGTGAAGTATCATTAACAATTACATAACCTTATGCAATAACTAACATTAAATACATAATTAATGTACTTTTATAACTAACATATTTTTTTATTGCCAATTCTCGGTCTAAAATTAACTAGCGATTATCGACGCGAATCGAATCGAAAATGAAAGTGCATATAACGCTGTACTACGTTAACTGTTAATGGTTTTTACTTTTAGTTGTGTTTGTTTACTTTGTGTTTTGAATACTTTGTTACCGAATGTAGCTCAAAGTAATGGTTATATACAGGTGTCCCGAAACTCGAAGATAACCTGGTACCGGATGAGAGGCCAAGGTATACAAGTTATGAAAAACATGAGAAAAAAATGGCATTTTTTCCAACATGGAGTGTCAACGTTAACTGACAATAATTTTGTAAACCATAACTCGTCAAGACTTATTTTACTTAGTTAACAATGTTTATTACTTTGATTTGTGGTTGCGATGAATAGCAGTGTTATTTGAGATTACATTATTAAATTTTTTACATATTCGAAAAATGTCTATTATCGCTTGGCTAAGTGACATGGATTTTATTTATTATTTTTTCATAACTGGTATAGCTAGGCCTGTCGCCGGGTCCAGATTATCGTTGAGTTACGGGACATCCGATCGATTAATAACGTGAGGCAATTTTGCCCAATCGTTCATCCATAACACCCAAGGGTTTTTTTGCATATGACGTCAACGTAAACTAACATAAAAAGGGTACCTAATTAAATAGATAGATCATAGTATTATTTTATAAATCGATACATTACATTTCAATTTATTATGCAGTATTAAAGTTAGTATAAAGTAAACAACCATTTGTAGCCTAATCTATACCTAATGAGAAAAGATTTTTATTTTTATATTTGTAACGAATAAACTCAGAAACTTCTGGACTCATTTCAAAAATTCTTTCCCTATTAGAATGTATAATATCCCTGTGTAGCATAGGCTATGTATATGCCACCTCTGCATACCGAGCATAGAATTTTAACTCTTAGGATTATAACTGTCGTATGGGGAAGGAGCGACATCTATTGAATAACTTGACAGCATTATCCAACCGAAAGAAGATACATTTTTTACATGACTTTTAAAGCATGCATCAGCATTTTTTTTAAATCATGTAATAAAAATTATGAAGGGTTGCGACACGTCATTCATATGCTCACCATACGACGGTTAAAATTCGATGCTTGGACGGCGAGCCTCGGTGGCCTAGTGGTCATGGCGTCTGACACGGATAGGCTATATTCCATCAAAGGTCATTGGTCATCATGCGGCCAGACACAATAGTAATTTCATTGTTATAATATAACGACTCTTGAAGGGATATATTTTGATTCATTATCATCTATCACCACGCGGGTGAAACCGCGGAGCGCAGTATACTATATACTAGTCCTAGTATAATAAGAAGATATAGGCGTTCTTATCGCACTCTCGCGACTGTGTTTGACCTGAGATTTCAGAACATTGCTGTTTTATTTTCCTTCCTTATCAGAATATCAACGTTTCGCACCATGTCGTTGTAAACTAAATTATTAGTACCTACATGGAACATCACTGCTGATACTAAAACAATTTGATGTGACAAGGTATTATAATAGTTGAGGTTAGCGCATTTATTTAACGAAAAGTTTTGATAATTTGATTTGTTTGAGCACTTATTTAAATCTAAGAAAACCTTGTTTTTTTATTTGAGGAAGGAAGAGTGCCATGTCATTTTATTATTAACAAGGCTGTCGAAATGTATTATGAAGCACGTTTTTTTAGTTCTATATTTATTTGGGGACTTTTACCTGAAATGCTATTGTAGTCTTGTACCTTACAACTAGTTATACATTAACTTTTAACTACCAAAAAGAGCTACTAATAAACTTATGCGGACAAGACGAAAACATTGGTGAATAAATATTTCGAATAGCACGCAGGCTGCTCCGTAACTCGGGGCCATTAATATGTTGATGAATGTACCCGTATCTAAATTAACCTAAATAAATGCTTCAATGAGTCCCTCTCGGCGCAGTACTTGGTACAATCCATCAAGAGGTGATACACGTCGTAGAGTGAACGTCACTTCACAGTGTTGAATATGGAGCAGGGTAATCCCTAATACGGTGCAGACAGCAGATACGAGGTGCGTTCGTTTAGCTTATGAGGGCATTGGTGGCGTTGTCATTGATGGCTCTTTTGTTAAAGCGTTCGTAAAACTCAAAAACGTTATTTTTGCCACTTCTGCTCACACCCTATTCGAACGCTCAACTGAGCATAAGACCTAAAATCGCATGATTATGCTGTCAAATACATAGTCAAAAACGATCACAAACAAACATGCTCCGGACGTGAGTCAAAAATTACATTTTTGGTGGCAAAAAATCCTCTTTTTTAGCTTTCCGAACGCTGAACAAAAAGAGACATGAACGACATTTTCACCCACAGATTCCCAATTCGAACGCCCCTTGTGAGCGTTTTTAGCGTTATTTTCGCTAAAAATATTATTATTTTCTTCAGGATCTTTTCCCATTATTGGCTTGGAAGAAGCCCAAAATGCTTGGGTTGCAGCCTGTCGGAGCGAATCCCCAAAAAACCTTCACTCACAGAGGCAATGGGACGAGCCACTCTGTAAAATAA
Source organism: Selenia dentaria (assembly GCA_917880725.1). Taxonomy (NCBI): domain Eukaryota; kingdom Metazoa; phylum Arthropoda; class Insecta; order Lepidoptera; family Geometridae; genus Selenia; species Selenia dentaria. The sequence goes on along the minus strand of OU862882.1, from coordinate 4,347,668 downwards.
CACAGAAAGCCATTATAAATAACACTAATGATTTGAGAGATAAGGCTCGTCTTCTTGCCGCAAGCGAATGCGAATCCGGTTTCTGGTTGCAGGCGATACCTTCTGTCAATATAGGAACTTTTCTAGACAACACTAGTTTTTCCATAGCAGTAGGTCTGCGTCTGGGTATCTCCAGAACTGAACCACACCTGTGTCACTGCGGAGGTGAAGTAGATCGTTTGGGTCATCATGGTCTATCTTGCCGCCGCAGTTCTGGACGAATTTCAAGACACGCTGCCTTAAATGACATTATCCGTCGGACCCTTGCTACCGTTCACGTGCCGGCTATTTTAGAGCCGAACGGTATTTCACGTGATGATGGCAAGAGGCCTGACGGTTTAACGTTGATTCCGTGGAGTCATGGGAAGCCGCTGGTGTGGGATGCAACTTGTGCAAGTGTGTCACTTGCGCCTTCTCACCTTTAGCAGACGTCACGGACGGCAGGTGCTGCTGCAGAATCTGCAGAAAACCTCAAACGGAGAAAATATGCTTGTCTTGTACATAATTATATTTTTCTTCCGTTTGGGGTTGAAACTATGGGTTCTTGGGGTCCAGATGCACGGCGTTTAGTAAAGGAGCTGGCCAGACGCCTCAAAGAAATTACAGGTGACCAAAGAGCTGGTACTTACCTCGGGCAACGTATCAGCCTGGCTATTCAACGAGGTAACGTTGCCAGCTTATTGGGCACTCTACCCGTAGACAGGGACTTAAATGCTGTTTTTTATCTGTAATATTATATATAATTTAGAAATATTTTAGTGAATTAGTTTTATTGTAATAGCTAGATTTATTTTATATCAGTAACTTTGTACTTATACAGAAATAAACTAATATTTATATATATATATATATATATATATATATATATATGTATTGTTTATGTTTGTTACCTCATAACTTTCGATAGGGTGATCCGTTTCTCAAAATTGTTTTTATTTTGTTTGAAAGTTTAATTTTAATTTCATTAAATTCGGTCCAGTAGTTTTTGAGTTACACTGCAATAACTGAATAGAATGGAAGTCGTTATTAAATTTTTCAAATTGTACTTGTGTATGTTATATACCAAACAGGCTCCTAAGTGTTGGCTACAGCTCCACTTATGCCTTTGTAAAGGACCGGATGAAATCCGAGAAAATAAAGAAAATAATAATAAATATGGATACTATGAATAAAGCTAGTGAAATCGGACCTGTCGACGGTTTGTTGATGTGCCGATCGCATGGAACCGATACGTCTTTGATTGCGATATTATCCAAGTTCACTCTCAGGACATTTAACTAAATCTATTCATAAAATCTCTCATCTATCGGTTGGACCAAAGATTCTTGAAAAAAACCAACCAACAAACACAATTGCATTAACTATGGCATTGAGTTACTGATTGTATACTGAGTACGGAGGCTAAAGGTTTGTATATTATATACCCTTATTGTGGGTTAACCTTGACTTCACTTACATTGTCAATTTTGTTACACCATTGGATTGATATCCGTCCAATGGCAGATGGTACCCGAGATGAATTTAAATGAAATTCGAATGTATCCTTATCCGTTTCAAAATTATTATTTTTTACAAATTGCAACTCATTACAATTTTCCTTGTAAAGATAAAAATTAAAGATTTTTCCCATTACTTTCTTTTTGTTTTATTTGAATTAGAATCACGTTAAATGTAATAATTAAAAAAAAATGTGTGATTTATACTCCTCTGCCACACTTTCGGAGAACAGCCGCTTCTGTTTCTGTATGTTCTGTTTGAAAAAGATCATCATGTACAAGTAATTATGTTTTTTTTTTAAATAATAAGATTGCGACTACTACATGTGCTACTTCTACGCCTGAAACTATAGTATCACCCACATACGCATTTAACCTTCTTATATTATTGTCCAAAACTCATGTGTCGGTCCAAAGAACGGTTGTGATGAAAATATAAATGGGGACAACTTGCAGCCATACCGTATTTGACAAAACTTGATTAAATCGATTCACAACTGACGTATACAAATTGTGCACATAATCATACATAAACTATAATTAAAATAATAAATACCTACACTCCTCTTTGAATTCGGTTCAAAAAGAAAGACTTGAAAGTATCATAATATCATCTAGGTAATCAAATACTTTTCACTATATTTTTTAAACATAACGAAAACATTTTGTCACATGTTGTTTTTAAACGATACCAACATGTAGGTATAATATTCTTACCTACATTTAATTTGACATTCTAATGCTGATCCAAACTCAACGAAACACTCGCCAAAACACCTGTGCCTGACCTGACAGGTTATTCCATAAATAATTTTAATAAGCTATATTCATCTCTAAAATAGATCAAGAATACAGATTACAAGCTAATAAACATCTAGCTAGATGATCGCAAACACTCATTTAGCCGGCGACGCTAGTGCTAGGCGAATAATAAAATTACAAGTGCAATATGAAAAAATTACCAATACCGACTTAATTTAATAAAGTTTGATGAAATTTAAATGGGACCACACGGAAAGCACCAGCTTTCAAACAAACAAATAATTTTGTAAATCGGTTCACCGAAAGTCGAAAGTTATGAGGTAACAAAAATCAAAAAAATATAGACGAATTGAGTACCTCCTCGTTTTTGGAAGTCTGTAGAAAATAGAACAGATATAAATATATATATAAAAAATAGAATAGATAAGAGAATAAATTCATGGAAAGCTTAGAAAGGAAAAACGTATAAAAACACTTGTGTTTTTATACAACTGCTGATACGGTTTTAGCTTACATAAATGAAATACGTTATACGTAACATATTATTGTTATTATTATTAAGTATTTATACCACAAGGGCAGTGATGGTGGAGTTCATCCATTGACATGGAGTGTTCATAAGTCATATTTCTCGTAAACTATCTGCGTGGTGATGATGACTTTTTATTCCTAAACCTCCCCTTTACAAAAACGAGCAAACCAAAAATGTGGCAAGTTTTTTAGTTTTAACAAGACTAACGAATAGCTGTTGTTTTTATTTTTTGTAACTATTCATTTAATTGTTTTTTTATAGTCAATTGTAAACATTATTAATACAAAATTAACATAAGTAGTACGACTAAGTAGGTACCTACTAGATTTATCTTCGAAAGAAAATTATAATTGTACACTAGCTACGCCCGGAGAACTGCGCTGAGTTTTATATAGGTATATTTTTTTCTACTAAACTAATGTAACCTTAGTTACTCCTAAAAGCATCAGCTATGTGCCAGTGAAAATCCCGTTAAAATTGGTCCAGCCATTTCAGAGATTAGCCGGAACAAACAGAAAGATAAACATTTTATTGATTTTCTACCGACTTCCAAAAAAGGAGGAGGTACTCAGTTCGACTGTATTTTTTATGTTTGCTACCTTATAACTTTCGATTGAGTGGACCGATTCTTTGTTTGAAAGCTGGTGTTTCCCGTGTGGTTCCATTTAAATTTCATCGAATTCGATCCAGCAGTTTTTGAGTTACACTCCAATAACTGATTTTAACTAAAGTAATAGAATGGAAGTTGGTATTAAATTATTCAAATTGCACTTGTTTTATGTACCAAATAACACACAATTCACATTTAGTGAAAAACTGTTGATTTGGAACTACAAACAGACACTTCAATTATATATATCTGTATAGATAGGCATTGTCATGTCAACTTCGACGCGTTAAAAATTAAAACATCCCAGCCATCAGTTTCAGAATGACAAGTCGGAACGAATTATTTGTTGAACCGTTACGTTACAGTCGCACGGTTAATTAACAGTTTGCGACCAAAATACAATTCCATCCAATGGCACACGAGGTAAGTGTATTGTCAGTGCGACGGTGTGTGTGCAACAAACAGGTGTATTATTACAAGGTGGTGTCTGAAAATACGCCTCCCGTGTCAAATGTTATGACGTGAGCTTTGGCAATGCGCGACCCGACCTTGTTCCCGCTGGACGTTTGTTCATTATCGCGATAAACTTAACGTAAAAATGTCTACTACCTATAATATTTTGTCACTGCACTTTTGAGCATTTAATTCAGTGGTTCTTAACCTTTTAATGACAAGGGACCATTTCACAAAATGTATGTCTTGCTTCGGACCACCATATGTTAGGTTGGGTTAGAATAAATGTAAATAAAGAAAGGGTTGTAATATAATATATATATTATGAATAAAATATACATAAAATGGTTCGAAGTCAACATTATTTAAATATTCATTTTGACATTATTACAGATATAAGCAGGTACGTAAAAGGTTTAGGTATATTATTTTAATGCCATTTTTGCGACTCCGTACCTTTTATTCGTCGACGAGCTCACCGATGTCAAATACTTTGAGATATCGCCCTTGTACACAAGGTTGTTTTTCCAACGTTTCTTGTAATCTCGTTATTTGTTTCGTGGATGTTGTCAAAGATGCAACGATGCTTGCTCTTAGAGAATCGTATGGCTGAATACTTGGTTCACTTCGCAAGATCAGTATTTCTCGAATCTATGTGAAGGAAATTGCCTTTTGGCTCCCAAAGTCACTAAAAGCATTACTGCTTAGAATGTATTTTTCAATTTGGATGTGTTCGCGGACCACTTCGCGTGCTTCCAGGGACCACCAGTGGGTCCGCGGATCACCGGTTAAGAACCACTCATTTAATTGAATGATTTCATAGATTCCTAGATAAAAATAACGCTGGGCACCCTATGCCACATGCATGGATAGTCGAAACTAATAGGATAGGATAAATAAACTAATCTTGAAGCGCTCGTAGCGGAGCTAGACTTGGCGATCTTAACCGATCAACAAGTTAAGCGAAGCTTGCTGCGGTCAGGAGTCGGACGGGTGTGTGCTAGTGGCATTATTCCACTGAGCGCTTTCGTGCTTTGGAGGGCGCGTTAAACCGTCGCGTCGGTCCCGGTTGTTTGTCGGACAACAGTCTTTAGGCTATGTCGAAGGCCTTCGGGCGGCCTGAAAACTTCGCCATGGGCTGGCCACTAGCCTATCCACCAATCCGTACTGGGCCCGTGTGGTGGATTATGGCCCAACTCCTCTCTCTGAGATGAAGGGTCGAGTCCCAGCAGTGGGAACGTATAGAATGGGCTGATAATGTATGTAACTATTTTTTATCTAGTCTCTATCATGAATCAATAGCTATTTCGCGGGCTATCTTTTATCGATAATTACTACTTTTACTTACTTACTACAATTACATCCATAAACAATTGTCAATTGCATCATATTTCAACAGAATGACTGAAGTCCATGTTAACGTAAATATGACTATGGTAAGACAGGAAATCCTTACTCATGGAGGCAGCTACAAACACAGACTAGAAAAGCAGCCGAATCAGCTTGCGCGACAACTTTAAAATACTGAAAAAGTCGGCTAAAAAAACGGCGGCACATCTTCGACCAAGATCGTTCAAGTTCAAGATCGATGGCCTGACTTTACAACAATTACAATTTGAAAAATTAGAAATGACTTCCATTTTATTCAGTTTTTGGAGTGTAACTCAAAAACTACTGAACCGAATATTATGAAATTTAAATGGGACCACACGGGAAGCACCACCTTTCAACCAAAAAATAATTTTGAGAATCCGATCCTCCAGTCTAAAGTTAGAAGGTAACAAACATAAAAAATACAGTCTAATTGTATTGTTTTTGGAAGTCGGTAGAAAAAACAGCGAAGTCCACTGGGAGTAGTATACCTACACTGCAAAAGGCTTTGGCCTCATCTGCTTATAATCAACATTACTGATTGCAAGATTAAAGTCTAATGACTGAAAAAACCTGTAATTATGTATCATAACATATCCTATCGACAATGCATGCTTGTGGTGCGCGCGGTGCACTTTACCAAGAGTGCTGTTGCACACAACCGGAATTGAAACCTTCGCCGGCAGTTTTGAAGTGGCAACAACAATTTTCTAAACTGTAGAGTACCTAATCGTTTCCTTCCGTGTCATTGACTTACAACAATTGAATTCAAACTATAATTTTATCTAGTACTAACGACTTCGACCGCGTAGTACGCTCGCCCTTCGGCCTCGCCATAAACTCCCGTCTTTTCTTAATTTTTCTTTCATAAGATCCTTCTCCTGATAATAATTAACACAACAAAAAAAGAATTAGCAAGACTGTGTCCAGGTTTAATAGGGGTTCATTTATATCTATATATATTTATATAGATTACGTACGTATTGATAGTAAGACACACCGGAGCGCGCTATTGAATTATTTAAGATGACGTTGCATGTTATTTGCAATGCTTGCAAGAATGGCCGGTTGACTCAGTTGGTAGATCCATGCCTTTTGAGCCGCTGCTGGTCCCAGGTCCGATTCCAGGTCATACATTTGTGTGTATGAACATGTAAATATGACCTGTGTCTCTCTCATAATATTACTAATTATTAGTATCGTAGATTTAAACAAACGTTGAATTCATAATATCCATAGCTAACTAAAAAAAACCTGTAATTATTAGAACAAAAATATCAAGTTTAATCATTGGTAGTCGTCATTCATGAAAGTATAGTCACAGAGACAGCGCGTTTGCTTTTGACGTAGAGTCTATACATAGCAATTGTTGATAACAACATGTTAAACATAATAGACCTTATTGTGTCAAGTGTGGGTGCTATATTCAGAGTGTAATTTTCTATAATTAATAAAAATTTAAATAAATTGCATCATGCATCATGCATTAGTGCGGAAACATGTCATTATCATTGAGTCTCGACTCGTATTACCCGAACCGTCTTACCGCAAAGAAAGTAATTACAAGTAGAACGTCTTTTCTATTAGCGTTGATTCCCGCAGGTTTGGCGCGAGACGCGTGTAGGGATGTCAACATCGTCACAAAACAAGTGCACATCGCATCTACGTTTTGTTGGTAGCATTCCTACGCAATAGAAAACAATGACATTTAAAAACTGCCAACCCCGACCGCTCTGTCGGTACTCGTGTAATAATCCTCCTCTTCCCACTTTTATCGCCTATTTATCGCGATGATGTTCTATTTACACGGGGCCGCGCGGTCTAAGTGTATTGGTTTCACTATGTCGGACCTGAAGGCTAGATTTATAACACCGGGATGAATTTGGAGCTGTTTATAGCGTAAATATAACTCCAGTATTACCAGTGAGTAAATTCTACACCGTTGTATCTGGTAATTGTAAAAGTGTGTAATGTAATTGTGTAGTAAAGCAATACACACATTTTAGTATGTATAAAACAAGTTCTAAAAATGAAGAGAGTGATCGCGTTCGATAAATGGCTTGTGTCACATTAAATAGATTAGGATATCAATGTTAACGTTGAATTTGAAAAATTCCATTAAATCGTCTATTTTGTTTGTAATGTTATAACGTAACTAACAACTAGTTAAGTGACCGATTTCTACCTAGTCTATTTAGTTCAGCAACTCGCCTCTAGATGGCATTGGTTAAATAATTATAATTGCATAAGTTGATAAAAACAGCTATGCAATAGCTTTACCGCGGCAGTCTCCGAGTGCCACACTTTTTTTTTTGGGGTTGTTAATTATTGTCAGTAGAAGGTTCTTATGAAAGAAAAACTAAGAAAAGATGGGAGGTTATGGCTAGGCCGAAGACCGAGCATACTACGCGAACGAATTCGCGGCAATAATACAAAAAATACGTGATCTGTTTAAAGAAATGATCCCTCAAGCTGCACTGGACCCGTTTAGTTCAGTGTATTAAGGCCTTTTTCTGAGAGGAATGCTTCGAGTCCCAGCAATAAGAAAACAATAGTCGTAACATAACCGTAACATCTATATATTATGTTACTGAACCATTGATTAACATCAATAGTATATTATGTTACTGAACCATTGATCAACATCAATGATATCTTATGTTACTGAACCATTGATCAACATCAATGATATCTTATGTTACTGAACCATTGATCAACATCAAGATATGTTACTGAACCATTGATCAACATCAATGATATCTTATGTTACTGAACCATTGATCAACATCAATGATATCTTATGTTACTGAACCATTGATCAACATCAATGATATCTTATGTTACTGAACCATTGATCAACATCAATGATATCTTATGTTACTGAACCATTGATCAACATCAATGATATCTTATGCTACTGAACTATTGATCAGACACGCCCCAATCCTAGCTCAATAGAACAAACTTACGTGAGAGTCAGTCGTTATGTAAGATTATCGTTTACATTAAAGGCGGTTCAATTCGGCTTAGTAAAAAATTATGTTGTTAATATATTATAATTGGTGGCATGTACGTTTTAAAGAGCTGTTGTAATCGGTCATTGAACTGATCGATTGAAGCCCGCCGCAGGCACTACCATTGTCTCTCGGACAATCCATCCGGAAACGTGAGACGTGTTCGAGAAAGTTACTGGTTTAGAACCTTTAGAACGGTGTTACGTTTGTAACCTATGCCTCGTGAGTGGCCTGAATAGTTCTGTTATTATGTAGAATAGCCGTAAATGTTGTGTTGCATGTGGACAGATTAGAATATGTAAAGGTACGGGACTCACGTAATATAGGTTCGTGTACCAATCACATCTGTTTAAGTTTCATTGGCTGGTTGCAAGATTTTTAAAAGCGTTTGTGACAAAATATTTGACAACAAAGTATTTTGGTTTAATGATACAAAAAATTGGCTCTAAGTAGATCCAGTATTGGATAAGTAAATGTTTTTACTGATGTCGTAAAATTTATACTTCCTATTATACAAGGATCATGGTCGGTTGGGTCATCTGTTAGGTAAAAATTTATACTTCCTATTATACAAGGATCATGGTCGGTTGGGTCATCTGTTAGGTAAAAATTTATACTTCCTATTATACAAGGATCATGGTCGGTTGGGTCATCTGTTAGGTAAAAATTTATACTTCCTATTATACTAGGATCATGGTCGGTTGGGTCATATGTTAGGTAAAAAGTTATACTTCCTATTATACAAGGATCATGGTCGGTTGGGTCATCTGTTAGGTAAAAATGTATACTTCCTATTATACTAGGATCATGGTCGGTTGGGTCATCTGTTAGGTAAAAATGTATACTTCCTATTATACTAGGATCATGGTCGGTTGGGTCATCCGTTAGGTAAAAATGTATACTTCCTATTATACTAGGATCATGGTCGGTTGGGTCATCTGTTAGGTAAAAATTTATACTTCCTATTATACTAGGATCATGGTCGGTTGGGTCATCTGTTAGGTAAAAATGTATACTTCCTATTATACTAGGATCATGGTCGGTTGGGTCTTCTGTTAGGTAAAAATGTATACTTCCTATCATACTAGGATCGTGGTCGATTGGGTCTTCTGTTAGGTAGGATGGTCCTTAATAAGGTTAGCGTAGTTTTTAAATGTTACTCTCTGATTTGTTCTCGGCTCAAGTAGAGATTACATACAAAACTGACGCAATCTTGCAATCAAGCCTAGATCATGCCAAACTTCACTACTGAACATCTTTGAATACGACCTTTACATCCTAGCCTCTTATAATATTTATCGGATCAGCCCCCGTTCCAGAAATTTTCGTTTGGTAGCTAACCGAATCAATTCCATTAGGTAATTCTTGCCGTGTTCGCAGGTTTCTTATCGAGTTATACTGAATATTCGAGTAGCGGTTGCATTTACAATATCGGCATTAATTGGAATATCCTTCCTAATCGTCGTACTAAACATGTAAAAATACTTGATTGTGTAATACCGATTCGCGGTTGATTACTAAGTAATTCTGGTCACTGCATCTGGGTGCATGTCAAAATCACTATATAAATATTATATATAAATTAATTCATAATTTTAAAACAACGAGTCATATAAATCATACCGACTCCTGTCACAAAATATGAAGCGGGATTTCATGCTTTTACATAATATATGAACGGCTGGGAGAGTTAGAAACACCTACAATCCGCCGGTGATATTCTAATGCAACGAGTAAAACCAGAAAAATAAAGGAAGAAGCTATTGGTACATTCATCCATTAGTCGGCTTTTACGAAGTCCATGTCTGAGAATACAAAACAGTCCATATCTGAAACCGGGAAATGTCAACAAGACGTAGTCTTCGAGAATAAATAGTAATCTCTATATTAGATAAACGATTAACAGTCCGGCTCAAACCCAGCTGGTGTCTTACAAGAGGGGAAAGTGATAAATTCAACGTACAACTGACCACTTTTTGTCGGCCATTAGTGGCACGACCACGCCTTTATCTGCCGAATCGATCTGATACTTCATACTTTGTGATAAGACACAGTTTTCAGCGATTGAACACCTTAATGTCTTCCTGGTACAATTATTCCAGTGTTAGGATATATACCTTGGTAGCATGTGTTAAGACTTAGTTTCCAATTATTGCTATATTTATTTTATTAATGTCTCATGTAAAATTATGTGGTTATAGCTTCAATTCCTTATAATCCGTGTGGCGTGGTTTCCGTACTAACACTATTTACAATATACATATTAGCTATTTTGTGCTAACACCACAGAATCGCTAATAATAGCATATTACCAATATGCAATAAAATAGAGTTATGTGTAGGTCCACCAAAAATGTATTTTTTCGTGTTTTAAAACATTTTCGGAATATTAACTAAGGCTGTTGAGCGCGGTTCACATGTGGCCGGTTATCTCATTACATCAATTTTAACGCTTTGCATAGACAGTTGAAGTGTGACGTCAGAAAATGGCTTTGACATTTGGTTAAAATCAAAGATCAGGTTAAAATAAAAAAAAAGATGTGACAAGGGATTTGTATCGTTCTTTTACCTTTAGTACGTTTCTAAAATGTCTTCAATTGTTAACTTGAGCACAATTGTAGAGCAATTTAAAGATTTCTGTGTTTAAGAAAGGTGAAAAAAAACTTCTTGAGACATGGTTGCACCCAGGGACAAAACAATACAGGATTTTATATATATTTCACAACAAAATAAGCGCGTAGTAATTTGAAATGTTGAATTCACATGCGTTTTCGTCTTTGTTTTGACCCAAACTGCCATTTTGTGACGTCACAGCTTCCACAGTCTACAACCTTCGATCAAGTATGTACTTGATGGAAGATTACAACGATCCGTTTTCATGTATCGCTTATGGCGCTAAATTCTGTCACGCTGGGACGATATTAAAATGCGCGAATTCGTCGCTCACAGCGTCAGTAGCGTGATAATGAATCGGATCAATGGATAATACAAACATAACCTTGACATCGAAGAAGTGTACTTCGCGTTTTTTGTTTAAATTAAATGATTACCGAGTCCCGTCTAGAGCCAGCACAGCACACAACTTCTTTCTAAAAAAAGTTTTTCTCGATGTCGCTAATTTCGCGTGAATATAGGAAATAAACGAAAGAGAATGCTTGGTGATGTCACCATGGTCTTTCGAATGATGGATCTTTGCATCTTGAATTCCGCATTCGTGTAAATAATTATCTATTCTTTCAGAATATTGAAAAAAAACCATTAAAGCACATCTAAATCTGTCTGAATTTTGCAGTACCTACGCTCCATCATTACCTATCAAAACATCATTACCATCAAATAAAAAATTGAAATGATGCGTAAACTAATTTAGAAGGAAATTATTATTATTAATAATGTTACTTTTTTAGCCGAGGCGTGACATGATCAGCACTGTCTAGCACCCGAGAGTATGAACCTACGTGGCGTACTTAAATGCACCTTTCGTTGATAATTGCCTCTGAAACCATTCATATTTGGCTTTGATGCTGCCTACAGCGTCCCGGTTGATGAAGTCATGGCGCACGTCCTGGCAGGAAAAAGTCAAGTGACATAAGAAGAAGAAAAAATTTGGTTTAACAGTTTTCCTGCTGATGGTACTTTTAGGCAAGATTGATGTTTTATTGACTTTATTGCGATAATTACAAATCATGGCTCTCCGGGACTCCCTCAGGGAATGAGGCCCTAAGGGAGTAACCCGGACTGAACGCTTCGCGCAACATCCCGCATCTTCGTAAACCATGGTATATAATATTAAATATGCGTATTTCCGAGTGGTATACAATGATACAAATTAGTCCTCCATTCAAACCTTTTTATCCTTCACATCACCGACACCAATCTCCTGGCCTATTGTATTTAACTCGTTGACTCGCGGTTCGCCATATTTGGCCAATAATACAAGAGATTTCGCAGAAATCAACCTACTTTTCTAGGAACTGCAACGTGTGTTACGTAGAAAATAAGTAAGCTCTCTATAATTCTAAAAGATGTTGCTATTGTATCATTAAGATAACATGTTATAGGAAAGGTAAATAATTTACCTGACATCAACAAAGCGAACGCCATTGTCCAACTTATCACTACCATAGAATACTATAAATATCTGTAGCTACACTAAACTCCATTCAACTGACAAGTGTGCACCAAAGTGCAGCAAGTCCAGCGAGAGACTGATATAAACAAATACTATTTATTATACGTACTACATCTCAACCTCTGAGCGCATTTATACTCGCACTTAATAACTCTAAATCTCCCACTTTATCACTGGCAACACTATAAACGTTGCCACTTCCCGCGACACCATAACAATTGCATTTCCACTAGAAATGTCAGACATGTCCGGTCACTTTATGGATCCGGCCATATTTAGACACCAGCAGGACTATTATGTATCAAAGTTGATTCAGACTCAGTTGCAATCAAATGGTGATTGTAATCTTGATAAATTGCAACTCTATATGTCAGTTTTTACAACTCCAGTAAGCGAAAATGTTAGTAAATTGGTGACTGGAGCTGACAAAAGTATCATAGAGCGCAATTTTTTTAGTTTTCAATCAATATTTGTTAGCAATTGAGATACATAATAACCTTACTAATTTTGTGTTTTCTTTTCGAACTTGCCTCGGCACGGCGTCAGTCTCAATATATTGTTATTCATAAAACATCATTATATTTGTAAATCTATGGACACGGTAGATTGAGTTCTTAATTTCAGGAGCAGGAAGACATTATTAATAGTGATCTACATTATAAAATTCTCAATATAGAGATTGCACTGGTTTCGTATATTTTATAGGACACAGAAGAGGCCCGCCATGCTAATGTGATTTATTATACAACATACAGCAATTTAATGTCCTTGTAAGTACATTTATCACTATTAAATCAATTATGTCGGTCAATAACTCCGTCCATCCGGCGATCCTGTACACCCATATAATTTCTAGCTCTCAGTTATTGGCAATAGATATCGAACTGTGTAAACCATGAGCTCGGTTATGTTATTTGAAATGAATTCCTTGTTTACGACTGTCGTAGGGAAAGCGAACTGCAGGTCGGTTTCAGGTGAAATGAATTTGCTTATTCAGTATCGTGTCGGTAGGCGAAGCATAAGATAAGTTAAGGAGTGAAGTATGTCACTATTATATCCGATTAAAAAACGATTACTGGGAAAAAATGCAAAGTGTTGGGCGCCAAGTTGCCTAGATTTTATATTGGAACCATTTCACAAGCGTGCATAGGAATTGCATGTGTCCTTTCGACATCCATCAACAAGAGTAAAGAATTCATTGCATGAGTCTATGTTTCTCGATACATACGATCTTCGAGGTTTCATATTGCGAATAAACATGTATATTTTAGGCTTGAGTGGCATCGAGGCACTCATCTTCACGTAGTCAAACATTATAGGTAAAAAACGGCTAAGTGCGGGTTGGACCAAGAGTTCCGTATATTAAGAAAGCATCCAACATTATTGCTCTAAATAAAGACAAACTAGGTTAAAAGAGAAATGTAATTTTTCCATCGATCCCTAGACACGGTTTTTGCACTAACCGCAAATAATAAGTTTATTATAGTAAATTACTTTTTTTGCTTTATCCAACTAAATATATTTATGGTTTCCAGATTGTTTCCTTTGTATATGCTGTAAGACGTAACTTCTTGCCAAATTTCATGATTCTAGGTCACGGGAAGTAACCTATAGTTTTGATTCCCTTGTGAAATCGCAAAAATGTAATAAATGCGACTAAAACAATCATATCTTTTGTTCGCGTTGACTTATAAGTTTGATATTTTTACACCTGAAAGAGATCGTAGAGACACGAATATTATATATACATTTTAACTTAACCCGTTGACTCGCGATTCGCCATATTTGGCCAAAAATACAATAGTTTTAGCAGAAATCAACCTACTTTTCCAGGAACTGCAACGTGTGTGGTTAATACCCTCTACGAGTTCCTGAGAGAGGCAGTCTTGATAAACAGAAATACAGATGGACAACAAAGTGATCGTTTAAGGGTTCCTTTTTCTTAAATTTTCTTAAAAGGACCATAAATGGTATATCAAGTGAAATTGCTGGTCCAATGAGTCTCAAAAACCTATATCGTTGGGTGAAGAGCGCAGTGCAGTGGCACACATAAGTTCATCGTGGTAGTGAAACTGTTATATGGACCGGCGTGGTGCTTACTATTAGGTACACCACTTGCCCATCTTGTCATTTTTAGTTATACACTAGCAACTCGACATAGATACGACATAAATAACAAGTGCGAAGGTTTTAATTCTTTTTTAAAAGAGAACAAGAATGTAAAGTTTGTTTTCTTCTACTAACAAAAATACTTAGAGGATTGCATAGCTAGTACTTTCCATACTAAAAGAAAAAACTCTTTTCTACCTCTTAACATTGTCCGATTTCAGTGTCTTTTTCATGGAATCATCACATTGTTTACTATGCCCGTACGTTTTGATTTTTTCCGTTTTAGTTATATTAAAGGAAATTTATAGTACTTTGAAATACTGAAAAAATCTAAACGTACGGGCATAGTAAACAATGTGATGATTCCATGAAAAAAAACACTGAACTACTAGTACTAGCTATGCAATCCTCTTAAGTGATGATGAATACCGCACCAAAATCCGTTTCGTAGCTTCGACGAGTATCAATCCAAAACAGGATAACACGTTGTTGTACGGGAGTAGTCTAGTAGTTCTGCGAACAGTAGACAATTATTGCTAATAATAGTTAAAAATATTTCTTTAAATTACGCCTTGATAAGTTTGGTAGGAATTAATTTTGAATCAAGTTGTGACAATGATATGTAATATACCATTTCGGAATCTCGATGAAATAGGCTATTTTTTTTTAAATTTGGCATTTAAGTGACCATAAATTTTTTCACACCACAGGAGGGTAAAGGTCAGGAAAACAAACGAAAGCAAGTAAAATTTTAGTGAAATCTTATTTTAAAAACATAACTGTGCTTGTGTTATAAAAATAATAGTTTCCATTCGATAGCACATCTATCCAAGAATACTATCCAAAAAACAGATAGAAAAAAAAAATTCATTTGCAGTCTTGGCGCCAAAAATAGTGACGAAGGGTGAAATATTTCTTAAATTTCGAAAATGTCGAATATTTCGAAAACCGAGGCACTTTTACTGAGCATAACAAATATTTTTCTGAACCGCCACAATGGCCCCTACCCGCAGGTACCCTATTATCCACTCATTACGCCACACCCTGTATATACAGACAGACAGATAGACGCGTATAGCTACTTAATTTTATAAAATGTAAGGAACAACAATTAAATAAACATTTGGAAATTTTACAAAACCTGACACATTTAAATTAACTTTTATCACTATATATCAATTATGTCGTCGTTAATGCTGCTCAACTGTATAATTCCACTTCTAATTGTTTGATATATTACTTAAGTGGCTAGGAACAATTATACAGAAATTTAAATTTTGCTGCTTTATGATTGCCTAATTCATCCAATTAAGTTTAGTTCGAAAACTTCAAGTAATAGGAAGACTGTATATAACTTCATCAGTCGAACGACCCAGACACAATAGAAATTTCATTGTTATATTGACAATCGACTGGTGAGGGGTTATAGTTTACAATTCGACCCAATTGTTTGTAACGGCTTTGTTTGTAATGATAACAGGGTTGGTCCTCTAATAAAGTTGTTCAGAATGAAAACGATATTAAAATTAATATTTAGTGACACTGGAATAATGCTTATGGCAGAGTTGCAGTGTGCACCATCCTCCATCCCGCGTAAAATGCAAATATATGGTATAATCAGAATCAGTAACATTCAAAACGACCCAGTCAACCAAAAACGATTCGACACGATGTTTCGCATCTTCGCACGAAGAATCCTCAGGAAATGTTGACTCTAGCTAGCTCTCGATGAGTGAACAGGAGGAAGAGAGGGTGATGTACACTGCATCCTTGACACAAGCATTTTTTCAGAGGAAGTGTCACTAAATATTTAGTTCAATATCACTTTTTAAGTCCCCAACAGCTTGGTCCAGCAAACTGAACATACAATAAATTTATTAATAGTTATAAAAAATAACTTAAATGTAACAATTGTAATTTATTTTCTGTCAACATTACCTATATATTAATGTAAGTAATTATATTCAATATCAAAAATGTAATAATAAAATTATGAGTATAAATTCAAATGAACCATATAATTAATCAATCATATATCACCAATCCTTTAACATTGTCTTTTAAAAAGTCATTTACACTATAATAAAGTTTCTTTATTAGAAAATTAAATACTTTCTCGTTAAACATGTTGATGCTTCCATCCAATATTGCTCTCGGTAAATGATTATATATCAAAGAACCCATGCCGAACACAGCCTTTGCGAAACATGCTGATCGTGCGGATGGAAATTATATAATCTCTCTTGAAAAATATTATCACCTCATCTATTGATTGTCCTGATTTGCTTAATTTGATCAAGTTTTACGTACCTTCTAGGCCCTTCCGCGCAAGCCCGCTCTTTTATCTTCCTTCAGTTTCAACGAACTATAGGCAGAACAGTGTTATATATCGTGTGTGTAAAACCTTCAACAAGGTACATAGAGAGAATAACCTTGAACTTGACATTTTTCACTCTAGTCTTTTTGCTATGAAGAAACAGCTAAGCGAATATTTTCTTAACAATTCCTAATTGACTAAGTAATTTAAATAAATTGTTGCATTTCTTCCATATCATTATTAATATTATGTAAGTGAGTGTAGATTTTTGTAGAATCAGTATTCTATCATATCGTTTATGTATAATATCCTTTTACATTATAAGCTCAATTTAGTATGCTATTTTAGCGCTATCAGTGGAGACTTATAATGACTCTGTGTTACTATAAGAAATATTAATCAATTGTATTAGTCGATAGTCTTCCTAAGATTAAATAAATAATGAAGATATTCGGAATACCAACACTACTACGCATTTTTTCTGCACACCATAAAATAGAACAGAAAGCTGGCAGGTAGGATCTAAACCCTGTTCCTAAGCGTTAAGTTTTTAATAGGTTCATACTGGGACAAATTAGTTACGATCAACACTAAATGTGTAAGAGCTTTATATCTCTGGTAGACGAGCTGTCTACCACTTGTTCGCGTTTCTCGATACCCAACACGGTTCCGAGAGTGAAATCCGCACTCGCGCGATAAATCTCCGCGCCGCACCTGTCTACTTATAGCAGTAATTGCGAACACTGGACCATTGGTACCATTATACCGACTTCGGTTAATTCTCACGGTTCTCTATAGGCTTTAGATATACAATGGGCAATGACTCAAAATGTACATAGTTTACTTTGATTTCACATGTGCGTTTAGGCTCTCTCGCACAAATTACTGTGTGCTCTATCATTCATTCGAGACGTTCATCTTTCACCAATGGATTATACGTATAAGCCAACAAAATAATCTTCTTTCTTGCCATCATCTGATAATACTTAACCGGGCTTTAGGTGGTTGGTACAATCTTATATAATTGGTGATACTGTTATATATAAAAATACTAATAAATAATAATACTAATATTGGTAAAACTAGGTAAAAGCGTGACCAGAATGCTGGCTCATATTTCCCACAAAAAATTAGTATAGCTATCCAACATGGAAATGCAACCAGCATTCTGGCTGTGATTCTGGGCACATCTCCTTCAACAAATGGTTTACTATATTTTTGAGTGTTTTTAATCTTTGTCCATTATTTGTATAACTTTAGTATATAAAAATATCTGTTATTAAAATGAAAAAATAAAAATTCTTAATTGTTGATATTCTCTCAATTGTTATAAATCATTCAACTTGCGAGAATAGGTATACAACATTAGAAAAACATTGTGTTCGAAAATAGATGGCATGTTCGGCTGTCACCGCTTAGTTAAGCATGCAAGGGTAGATACGCAATAAATTTAAAATGCCATATCAATAATAATTAATAAAAATATCATAAATAGAATATATCTCAATCATGTCATATGTTACAGATTGGTTATGTCAAAAAATCTATTTTACATTTTTATCGTTTACTAGCTGCTCTCCGCCGTTTCACCCGCGCGGTGATGGACGATGATGATAAGGAATCTTATTTAGCCTATACTCAGGGTGAATGTAGCTTTTCAATGGTGAAAGAATTTTTGAAATAGGCCCAGTACTTTTTGAGCCAATTCGTTACAAAAATACATACAAATCTTTCCTATTTATAATATTAGTATAGATAAGATCATCGATTGTGTAATATTAAGCTTTTCCTATTAACAATTCAGTTAGGGCACTTTTAAAAACATTAATGTTATATTCAGGACGTATTAATTGTAGTATAGTTGATGCAGCCTTGTTTTTTTATTATTTAGATACATATCCGATGTCATACATTTTTGGGAGCCGACTGATAGAGTTCAATGATAATATTATTATGCGCCCCTTTGTCATAGTAATGTTATAGATAACATTCCGTGCCTTTGTTCACCTAACCACCTATTGTTGAGTCTGTAGATACTGCTGTTCTTATTGTTGTTTTAGTTAGTTTCAAAGACATCCATGTCGGGATACATATGTTTACATAGTTCATTATTAAATTGTGGGCCAAACACGAACATTTGCGTATGTGTAACGTACCCGCATCGATGACGTATACAGTACGACTGTACGGAAATTAAATAAAAATGACACGGTAAAATAAATCAAAAACGATATTTGAAGAAATATTTAGTGACACTTCCGCTAAAAACAATTATTATGGCCGAGTTGCGGTGTGCACCACCCTCCCTCCCGCATAAACTGCAAACGGGAAGTATACAGAATATACACCGCGACTCGGCCATAAGCATTGTTTTTAACGGAAGTGCCACTAAGTATTTCTTCTAATATCGTTTTTGATAATGGATTTCCGCAAAGTATAACCCGCGGCACGTAACTCTAGCGCTGACCGTTATTGCGCAGAAGTCAAAAATTGGGTATCACAGGGGGGCTAGAGGGACGAAGGACTCTTGTCTCTCTCTGGCACATCGAAGACGAGGGACTCTTGTCTCTCTCTGTCACATGTGCGCGACTGTACCCATGCGCAGATATCCCCTCCACATTCCTCTCACACCTCCGTTGGTAAAATAAACGTTTACCAAAAAATGGAACCGACTTCAACACTACAAAGTGTGAATAACTTGTTGAAGTCGGTACCATGATAGTTCATAAATACCTATTATCACAATTACCATGTCCACAATGGACATGTACCGACGTCGACAAGTTATTTCACACTTTTTAGTGTTGAAGTCGGTTCCATTTTCTGGTAAAAAAAAAATGTTTCAGCCTGTTTAGTTACCCTTACTACTTACGGGATCGATTGTCATTCACCGTCATTTACAATATCATGCAGACAAGCGAAACACTTTTAAATTATTGGATTATAACTCAATAACGGCATGACCTAATTTGATGAAATTTAAATGGAACCTGGAAACCTCGGAAGTATGACACAAAAAAAGAATTTACAAAATCAGACTACTCTATAAACAAGTATGCCGTGATCATACATAAAATATATACGCGTCGACTTGAGTACCTCCTCCTTTTTTTGGAAGTCGTTTGAAAATAATGTTTTGTTGTGCATGACATGCATGATGTCTTTATTCTAATATTTGTTTTTGCAACTCCAGTATAATACACGCATGTTTATCTCCTTTCTTTTATATCTAATTTCGTTGTGTGAGAAAGTTATACTGATAGGGCTATTATGTATCTCAGTTGCTAACAAATGTTGATTGAGATAAAAAAAATGGCGGCTCCATGTCACTTTTGTCTGCTCCAGTCATCAATTTACTAACATTTTTGCTTTCTGGAGTTGCCAAAACTGACGTAGACCCCCCTTTTTTTCGATTTTAATCAACATTTGTTACTTCACTTCACTTTACTCTGATTTCACTTTTGTTAGGAACTGTGATATACAATAATAGCCCTACTGTATTCTAAGTCTAAGTAACAGAACATCATAGACGCCGATTCTAATTTAAACAACTCCCACTAGCAGCGTTGTTAATTGTTTCACTCCAGCTCTCGCATGCGGTACCAATGCGTGACTAAATTAATTATTTATAAGGAGAACAGATGAATGATACACCGTCCCTTGCAGCCGTCTATGAGCTATGTAAAGCCCACGTCGGAGAAATGGTGCTTTCTCCATTTGTCGCCTACGCAGCTCGTGACAAACGCACCTTAATATCGCCGCCGCGTTGTCTAGTTAACATCCAACCTTGGCTTAGCCGGAAGCGATGCGTGCGAAAGCGGTGCGAGACTGCAGGTGCTACTGCAGAACCCTGAGGTACTCCACGATTCCGCGGCAAGCCAGTGCCGCTCGATCTTACGCTGTGGGTGGGTGATTTCGTTTAGTTACTATAATAAAGAGATGTGACCAAGTGTGTCATGCTAATCACATCGTCTAGGCATAATGTAGTGGCGGTGATATTGGTTATAACATTACCCTAGTAAATTAACCCCATAAAGCCAGCCCGATTTCACAATACACTATAAACGCGTGTTGCATTTTAGAGCAGGTATTTATACCACGCTCATGGCTCGAAGCAAACTATTATCCTCTTTATACTATAGTTATAGTTTAGTTAGGTCTGAGCTTAGAATGTCAACATACAGGATCTCGAGATACATGCTACAGGTAAGCATATATCTATTTTGGTAGGTAGAGAGTAATTATTACAAAATTTATTTTAAACTCTAAATTTCAAAACAAATTCTCAACAAATACATATACTCGTACAATACATTTTAGTCCAGTCAAAAGTAGAAATTGACGTCATGTTATAAGGTAAATTAAAAATATATATATTCACAAATACGGCATTTGTTTCCAATTTCTCCATCATAAATGTTTTTGCGGTTTCTCTCTTCGATAGCAGCTGTCTAAATATGAATCTAAAATGTAGGTACAACTTGTGATCTAGAATTTAGAACATAATCATATTATAACCCTTTGACAGAAAGCGAGCTATATAGGGTAGGTACTTGTAGTCGTAACATAAAAACAATTAATAATATATGTATATGTATGTTGGTGTTTATATATGGTGTATGGTGTTTGGTAGAAGGACCGACAAACCAAATGAGCGTGTTCGGGGACCACTTGGAGAATACAAGTTGGGCAAAAAAAAATCCCCGACCCCCCATATGTTTAACTTTTTTTTGTGATTTATCCCTTTTTCTCCGAAATTGTACCTATTTACGCCAAGTGGGCCCCAGAACACGCTCATTTGGTTTGTCGGTCCCTCTACCAAACACCCTGTATATACATATATTAGAACATTTTCTTACACTATGTGACGTTTACACTTAAGACAAGGGAAGAGTCCTAAGGGCTTGAAATATTTCTGTGATATATACATCTGTATGTTATACCTAAACAGGTACTAGACTAGTACATCATAATCCAAGGGCCTGAGTGGCAGTAGGCAAGAATATTTAACATTATCAAGGAAAATAACTGTCTGTTCGTCAGCATATTTATAGGTCGTTTTCATAAATCTCTGTGAAATGCAACTTCCGAGAATAATGCCTTTGGAAAGTAAGGTGTTCGCTATCGTGTACATTGAATAATTTATCGTCATCTTTATTTTATTACCTCACCACCGGATAAGAGATTAACGGTCACATGTACGGCGTCTCACTAAACGCGTTTATTGCTAAATAAAATTAAAAAGTCATTCCATTCGCAAACAATCTAATTATTTTGTCTCGCTCGTCTGTTAGTAAGTTGACAAAGTCAGATTGAAGTTTTAATCACGTTTAATACTACTTTTAATTTTCTTCAGTGAGATTCGTGCAAGTGGGTTTTAGTTATAAGGGAACGGTCAATGTATTTTTTTTTAAATCTGCGCTCTGTTTGAGAATACTGCGAAATAGTAAAATGAGTATATTGATATTTGAATGAACGCCAAGTCTACATTTTAACGTCTCTGACGGAAGAGTATGATCAACACAGATTATAAATTGTAGAGAAAGCTGTAAATATGGACAATATAATTTAATCTTTAACTTTAAATGTAACTGCCGTCCGTGGGTCCTTCATATTCGCGTTCCATCCTCCAGTTCCAGTTTTCATCTATTTACTGGAATGGTCTGTCTGAGAGTTCAGTTCATATCGCCATCTCTTAGAAAGCTAGCTCTTGAAATTAGAACACAAAGTGACTGTATTATGCTACAAAATTACATAAATTCTTTATATAACTGGACTGTAGCGAACAAAATGCTATTTAACCCAAATAAATGTCACGTCATGACTTTTGACCGTAAACGCGACCCTATACATTATAACTATACAATCTGTGACAATATTCTTAAAATAGTGACCACCATAAAGGTCCTGGGCGTTACGTTTGATCGTGGCCTATCTTTTCGTGACCATATTTTAAATACCACAAAGGAAGCCTCCCGACGTTTAGGTTTTGTGCTGCGGAACGCACGCGATTTCCATGACCCTAACGTCATCAGGCTCTTGTTTAGTACTCTCGTTAGGAGTAAGCTGGAGGCAAGTGCGGTGGTCTGGAACCCGTATCACGTGACTTATACCTTGCTGTTGGAAAAGGTGCAAAAAACTTTTTTGCGGTATTTGTACAAACGGGTATATGGCTATTACCCTTATCTCTACCCAACTAAGTTTCTCCTCGGGTAACTTGGTTATAACTCTTTGGAAGTTAGAAGGTCGGTTGATCAGCTTTCCACTTGCTGCAAAATTTTAAGAGGCAACATGGACTGCCCTACCCTTCACAATCTCCTGTGTTCGCTGTACGTTCCTGATAAATACATCAGGCACAGGCCAAGCCACAGGCACTTGCTCCTAGTCGTCGCACCGTGGCCCGAGCCCAGTCTCCCTTTTGTCGCTCTCTAACCAGACTCAACGCATTTCTGGACGCCAACACCGAATGTGACTTATTTTGTGACAAATGGCATAGTATTTTTAAGTTATTACTGAGTTTCTGTGAAAAAATATAATAATTAGGATATTTTATGACAATTTAAAATTTTTCTTGACATTTCTTATTTTGACATATAAATTTTAATAATAAGTGTAAGTGGTGTATGCCGTGCTTATTGTAACAAATAAATAAAATCTCCGCCTGGGGTCAGCATCTTTATTGCTGTCTAGTATGTTGAATGGAAACCGCTCATTAGGATGACAGCAACCCGTCCAGCCAAATTATTTTTCAAATTTCAAATACAATAAAAAGACACGGTGTGCCGGCATTGCTCGATTTTTTCGATCTGGGTTAAAATGCAGATCGCAACATTGCAGCAGCGCAGAGTATTTAACCCAATAAATTTTAATTAATTATAAATAACACTAACCACCAGTCATTAATAAACAGGTCATAACATATTAGTTAATTTGATTTGAATGTGCTTGGATAACATCAAACGGCGCTGTGTTATTTTCCACAATATAGATAATAAAAATATGTACGAGTACTTATACATAAAGATAAATTAGCATACAAAACAAACTGTCAAGAAAGCAATATGGCGACTGTACGCCACCATATTGGATTTAATATAATAATACAATAATAAATACTATAATAATAAATCGTATATAATTTGTGTTATTTATGTAAGTTGTTGCAAAAGTGTTTCTGTCTCCTTGTAATCAATAGTTCTATAAGTAATTGGATTAGAACTATTGATTACAAGGAGACAGAAACACTTTTGCAACAACTTACATAAATAACACAAATTATATACGATATTCTATGAACTAAATAGTAACTTAAAACAAACATACATACGCGCACACAAACTCACACACACACACACACACACACACACACACACACACACACACACACACACACACACACACACACACACACACACACACACACACACACACACACACACACACAAACACATGTATACATATACACACACTCAACATTAATCTATTATCGATTAAAAGGTTTGTGAAGCATTTATGTTTACACACAATGTTACTAGTATGTACTGGAAGAGCGGAGGCTCCTACTACAGGCATTTTATGCTTAAAAGGAGACTCCTGACACTTGCTTTATGTAACATTAATCTTTGAAATGAAATAAATAATTTTTGTATTTTGTATTTTTGTAAAATAATGTAGAAATACTCTAAAACATTTTTGCCTCATTTTTTTAGTTCTTGGTTAACTTATCTACTGTGCCAATGAAAAAAAATTGAAATTCAATAATGCTCACGCTCACAGACGTTATTGGGTTTAAGGCGCGGTGCAATCCTAATTTTAAAACAATTTACGATGGTTTAGATAAATAAGGTTCAGAATTGCTTAACAGATTGGATGATTGACTATGTAATTTTGATGGACTATGTAATGCGAAGTTGCAATTGAATACGTACTAATACTTTTTATTTTTATTTCGTACAATCAAATTATTAAATTTTAATGATCAAGGAGTCCATAGTTTACTGGTAAGCTTCATTGGGAATTCGAATATGATACATTCATTGATATATATTTGCCCATAATTCAATAAAAATGTAAATTCAATGTACACTTCGTTTTTTCGAACTTCGGTTATGAGGTTTAAGCGTCGAAAATCGTTTTCGCGAAGTCGACTCATGAAATTTGGTCGTAATCTACACTCATTTCGCCGACGAAACCTATATCACTTCATGTAATTTCAACTAAGACAAAGTTATCCGTGCACAAACAACTAAGTACGAGTAACTAACTTCTTACTCTTTAACGCAAAATCTACTGAATGGATTTTAATGAAATTTGGTATGTAGACAAATGAGGCGCTGGAATAACATATACGATACTTTTTCGTCATCATCATCATCTATCACCACGCGGGTGTAACCGCGGGGCGCAGCTAGTAGACAATAATAAAATCATATCGAGGCGCGGCTGACAGTAGCAAGTTTATTGGATATCTATGGCTGTGATATGTTAATTGAACATATCAACCGCTAGGGTGGGTTCACATTTATAGGAGCATTTCATGTTTATGTTCTAAACTTTCTTTTCCTATTATACGACTTGCCAATCGTAACGCTTTGCATGTTGGTATAAAGATCTGGAATTAGAAAAGAGAAGCAAACAAAAAAGTATTAATGAAACGGAATTAACGTGAGAGTTACGCCTTGTTGATATCATTACCAAAGCCTGAGAGACGGACGCAGCAGAGGCAGCACTCAAGATCCTGAAGAAGGCTTCCGTTTCCCGAACAAATCCGAAACAATTGTCGTAATATCGACAACGCGTCTCAAGATAACCCTATATCATTAGCACGAAATTGTGAACGGAAATTTTAATAACAGCTGTATTTTTTGAACTCAAAACTATTTACACATTAGTAGGTATTCTTAAAGACTAAATATATTGACTTGCTTAATTAACATTCCGATAGCAAGAATACAGATAACGTATGATCGTAGTTACCCCAGTGTCACAGTTGTACAAGTATTTCACAACGTTAAAGTACCAGGTTATTCTGCCGCGAAGTAATGTTGTGTCAGCAATACGTCTACTATGTTAGGGTTTGAAGGGCACTGTAACAAGTGACATCACCAGGCGAAAGAGACTCAAAAAAATCTAAATTCACACAAAACTTCAATTCTAACTCTGGGTGCACTGCAATAAAATTGTCATTAGTGTGCGTACTGCTTAGCGTCAGACGCACGCCTTGCTCATCTCGTCACTAGAAGGTATTAAATAATCTATATATTTGTAACTAAAATGGCAATTAAAAGTATTCCATTAAAAGCATTAGAATTGCCCTGGGCGGCGTTCCTTTAAAAGGTACCCGCTTTCCCACACCTGCCTGGCACACTGCCCACGCACGTGGATGAAAGCACATCCACAGAACAGACAAGAGTTATGTTCCACATTATGTTCCAAGTTCACATTTGGAATTCACTCAATATGTACCCAGAGAAACATTAAAGGCTTTGGCAAACAACAATCGTGGCGGCGCGGTGGCGGGGCGCGACGTGTTCTTGGCTTGCTTATTTACAATGGAAACATAATGTATCGTCATACACAACACGCCACGCTAACACCTAGCCGTAAGCGTGGCGTGTTGACGATTAGTATGACTACATATTATGCTTTCCAGTCTAAGTAAGCGCTCCAGGAACACGTGGCGCCTCGCCACGCCCGCTGTTTGTCAAACCCTTTAGGCTGGCGGTGGCGAGGGTAACATTCTTTTGTCGTATGTCACAATAGAGCAGTAGTGGTCATCATAAAGAGCTGGTTTAATCAGAAACTCTACTTAAAAAAGCTCAATCCATACACCGAATTGTGACTGAGATAGCTCAGTCACAATTCGGCGTACATATATATAAATAAAATATATAAATACATACAGTATCTGTATTTACGACCAGTATAACAGGTTACCAAAGGATATTCAAGTATTAGATGGATTAAAATTCAAGAAATTTATAAGTGACTGGCTCTTAAAAATTGTATTTATAATATTAACGAATTTGTAAAACTGTAACAATAATTTTAAAATATTTGCACGTCTGATTACAATGGCTTTGTACGTTTTAAGATCATTACCTGAATAACAAGTACCAATATAAGTGTAATCTTGAAAACAAATTATTCTTATTCTTAGTATAGACCAAACAAGGGACCTTAGCGGAGCCTGCGGTGGGGTATAAGTATCTAATTGAAATCTCTTGCCGGTACCATTTCTAAACTATCTTCCACGTGTAACTAGTGACAGATTTCTCACTTTCTCCATAGAATCTCCTATGCACAAACAATTCGCACCGCCTAGCGAAATGCACCGGATTATTAATAATAGAAAGTACAGTATACATATTGACTCTGTCATAAACAACTGAAAAGCTGATTGCTTCCACCCCTTTAATAAGGTAGGTGGCCACTTGTCTTGTAATATATATTTATATTCTAGCAAGCTGTGTATTTTCTTCTAGAGTTGGTGTTATCGAGTGTGAAGTTCTAATAATATTGTGTTTAATTAATGATTGTAATTTGGGTTTGAGGAGTGGGTTATCATTTGTTTTGAGATGGATGACGTGTTAAACGACTAGCCGGTGCAGAATCTATTTTCAATATCTTCCATATTTTGACTATACTATCTTCAATATCTCCCATGTGTTGACTATACTATCTTCAATGTCTCCCATGTTTTGACTATACTATCTTCAATGTCTCCCATGTGTTGACTATACTATCTTCAATGTCTCCCATGTTTTGACTATACTATCTTCAATATCTCCCATGTTTTGACTATACTATCTTCAATATCTCCCATGTGTTGACTATACTATCTTCAATGTCTCCCATGTTTTGACTATACTATCTTCAATGTCTCCCATGTGTTGACTATACTATCTTCAATGTCTCCCATGTTTTGACTATACTATCTTCAATATCTCCCATGTTTTGACTATACTATCTTCAATATCTCCCATGTTTTGGCTATACTATCTTCAATATCTCCCATGTTTTGGCTATAATATCTTCAATATCTCCCATGTTTTGGCTATACTATCTTCAATGTCTCCCATGTTTTGACTATACTATCTTCAATGTCTCCCATGTTTTGGCTATACTATCTTCAATGTCTCCCATGTTTTGACTATACTATCTTCAATATCTCCCATGTTTTGGCTATACTATCTTCAATATCTCCCATGTTTTGGCTATACTATCTTCAATATCTCCCATGTTTTGGCTATACTATCTTCAATGTCTCCCATGTTTTGACTATACTATCTTCAATATCTCCCATGTTTTGGCTATACCATCTTCAATATCTCCCATGTTTTGACTATACTATCTTCAATATCTCCCATGTTTTGGCTATACTATCTTCAATATCTTCCATGTTTTGGCTATACTATCTTCAATATCTTCCATGTTTTTACTATACACAGGCTCCGTTAGTTCACTTTACCTTACCTTCGGAGCTTGAAGTCCCAGGTGTGTGATCCCTGACCGGGGGAAATATATGTGTGATGAGCAGAAATGTGTGTTCTCGCGTCTTTGGTGTTGTGATGAGTTATTGTGTTCGTCCATGCCTCCGCGACTCCTGGAATCCTAGGTGCGAGGGTATTAGTGTATTATGTAATATGTTTTGCCTGAACCACTTATTTTATCATGGTGTTTTGAAAGTACCTGTAATTATTACTATAATAAGGAAAATATGAGCACATAAAATTTCTACAACGTTCATACGCCCCCCCCCCCCCCCATTACTCCCACCTACGAGTACCTCACATAATAAGTACATCTGTATGTATCTGAACCATGCCGCTGTAAACACAATATCTGTTTTTTAATGTTTTATAATACGTGTAAACTTTTTTGCTATATTTAAGTTTGTATTTGATATACCTGTATGTGTTACGTAAAAGGCTATTGGATTACCTTTATTCAGGAGGTTTTAATATGAAAAACGGGAATCACTCACGTAAATAAGTCACATCTTTCCTAACACCACATCCGGTGGTCATTTTCAAGTAAAGCGCAGAACGCTCGCGGTTGTGTCTCGCCTCGCACATCTTAGGCAGTTTCAGGAGCTTTATTGAAACGTTTTCAGAACTCCACTTTCCTCATTATTTGACGAACACGAGTATACGGCGTCGCACCATCTGTATGTAACTCGAAAATTTGCGTGTAACTCAATCGTATCGTTGACGTATACAATACAAACTATGGAGATATCGGCAAAGCAATATGTAAACAACTTAAAGAGGATGTAAAAAAAGTAGTGCGGTATATCAGGGTTCTTCACATTTAAAGCGTATTCCGTTCTTGGTAGCTTCTAAACACGCTCTAGTGTGTAAGGCTTTAAATTAAACAATATATATCGTAATTATATATTGTGTATAACAATATATTCTTATTATTCTGGCACTATAACATTTTAGTAGTTATATTATTTTCATCTCTTTCTCGATAATTATTATGTCACCCGATAAATAACCTTCCGCACTTTCCTGATCCCGCTTTCCTTCTATTTCTAAATTATCCGTAAGTATTCCGTGAAAATTTATTTTGTAAGTATATATACCAAGTTTAAAAGTAGAAAAATATAGAAATACAAGTTTACGTCATGTTTTATAAATCCAATGAAAATGAAACTCGAAGAACTGGCACAATACGCTGGTCGCGTCATGGCCATAAAATAAAAAAAACATTAGGATCTCTGAGGCCGTAGCACATATAATTTGCGAAAAAGTATTCGTTTCGAAAGCGTCAACGTGTCACGTTTCGTACCTGTAGCTACTCTTTTTTCTACGATTTTAGTTCTACAGTTGACCGCAACTGGTACAGGTGGTCAGGTGGTGTTCTTTTTTTCATACATTTTTCGCGACAGTCGATACCGAGCATCGATTGGTGTCAATCTTGTAAACTCATGGCATACCTACTGTGCCGCAGTTGTACTAGATAAATGATAGTTTGTACTGTATACGTTTACGATACGAATACACGTACATTTTCGCGCTAGACCCACAATGTGCTCCCGGAACGTTTCAAATAGTTTAGCATATGTTATTATATTGCTTTTATACATTTTCAAATGTCTAAAGTTATCTGTGATCGATTGAAGTATACATTTCATAAACAACAGTCTAGAATAATGAAGTGTCAGTGTTAGACTTATATCAGATTGACACTCCTTATAAGGAACACGTTCGTTTTATATAATTGTATGTAACGTAATTCCGTAGTACGCCATACTGCCGCAGGTTACTTAGTATAAATTAGAGTTTCGATTCATGTAGTGTAGAACATAACCATCACGTATTAGGTGTATTAATTATGTAGAATTAAAAGGCACTTAACCCATTAGACATTAGTAGACTCGCCATTCTTCATATTTGGCCAATATTACAAAAGATTTCTCAGAAATCGTACTACTTTTACAGGAATTGTGACATGTGTGGTTAAGTACGAGTAAGTGATGTTATTTTTTCCAAACTCTTTTAATACTTACACAGAATGTACCTACTTATCGGAAAAATTTTTAAGTGACGAAGCGGTCAATTCGTTACGCACCAGGTCACGCCTGAAACTAGAGCTAGAGATATCGAGGTTTTGAGTCTTATTCGCATACTAATTTGACTGGCTCCAATGCCCAAAGCACACCAAAAAAGTAGTGGTTTACACTTATGCTTCGACAAAGAATATCAGACAGCTTGGATGAGACCAACTCATGAACAAGATGGGCTCTTGTTCATGAAGCCATCCACCGAGTAAATCGAGCTACTTTGCCTTTCACGAGTCGCCTCCCGAATCATATGTGACTTAGTACCGCGGATTGATATATATATATATATATATATATATATATATATATAAATATAATGTGGGATAGGTGCGGTATTTTAACCCTTAATCATGTTTCCTTGTGGTGCAAAGAAAATCAGAACAAATTACTCCATAGCTTTCAGTGAATTTGTTCTATTCATTTAAAACAAACACTTTATTTATGTATTTTATTTAATCTCTACATTTTAGAATGATTTGGACCTCCTACTATGTATTATAGGCTCTTATAAGTTCTGTCTATTATATAAAACTACCCTCTTCTGTAATAAAGTCTATAATCCTAAAGCATACTTTCAATTAATTACGATATGGTTCTGATAAGATTCTAATTCTTGAACTTATGCCATCTATGAAAATGTTATTCTTTGGTTTGTATTACGTTATTCTCACTTTCATACACACATTAAATGACCTAGAACATCATAAATTATGAGAAATGGCTTTAAAGTTTATACTCATGGATAATATCTCACTCACGGCAATCATATTTTCCCTATTTATTACTTTGGTCATTAGAACTAACTTACTCTCACCGAAACCAGTAAAATGTGAGACATAACTTCAGTTATTTTCTCAGTTAACTAAGGTAATCAAATCGCCATGCGTTGTTTTATAACTGTCATTAATCTACGATAATTGGTATGTGCTAACAGATTTAATTGCGGTGAATACAGAACTCTCCCTCAGCGGTGATTAGCCAAGCTCTTATCTATATCGGTACTGTCATTGAAATTAGTTGTATTGATGTCTGTCTATGGTATATGTGTTTGCTCCCGTTTTTGCACATGCAACAGCGTTTTGGGCGCAATCCATTTTCACACGTAGCTCTTTTGATTGCGACTTTTATTTCTTCTGTTTTGTTACTTTCTCAGTCTGTGACAAATTACTCTGCATGGACGTTCTGGATAGGTGTGGCACGCCACAATACACCTAGACAGACGATCAGCTGATTGGACACCCACACGTGGTGTTCAGGTCCCAAAACTAAGCAGAGTGTATGGTAACCTGATGCCTGATATACATACTTATTTACATATACACACCCTGACATAGGTTATGACATGTTCATTCATGCACACAAATGTTTGACCTGTGAGGGGATCGTACCTGAGGCCAGTGGCTCAGAAAGCGGAGATCTATCAACCAGCCAGTTAACTTTTTAACAGTTAACTGGGTGACAATTAAATTAGAGGTAATTTATACACACGATAAACGCATTGTATACTTTTTTATCCCAATTTAATGGTCAGTTCCTGAGGGATCGCTTTAATATTATTCCACGCGGACCAAGTAGCAGGATTGTATATACTAAATTTTCTGTTGTTGATTTGAACTACGAGTATTATACTTGTATTTCTATGAAAAGCTGTTGATCTAATCTCGCCGATCAAAGCCCTGGGCAAGAGTTAGTTTAACCGTAAAAAGCACAGATTTTATGTAGCTATAAAGATTATCTTCAATCATCCAACAGACTTCCGAATCATCAATCTTCATTATATCGAGTAGGGATAGTTATCTCACACTTTCACTCTCAGAATATCTATTTGTGCATTGAAAATGTGACGGGCTTTTCCGTGATGTGTGATCTTACCAGCGCTAAGATCACGTACTTATTGGATAATATTCTTATAAAAGAAAACACAGTGTTCTGATCCTGCACTAATTTGATTGCATAGAAAATGGTGAATAAGTATATATAGCACATACAATTATTTTGTGTGTTTTCCAAAAGCAGTTGCCAAATATAAACATTCCTACTATTATACCGACGAAATGTTATTGTATTCCTCATAGTGTCACACGGCGATTCGTCTGCTTGACCACAACTCGACTTAATAAAGTAGGCCCTTGTGAGTTTAACGAGTAGCAGCATAATCAACGTCATGTTTGTAGAAATTGCTTATACTATGCACCGCCATTGTCTCCCATTATTCTAACATTCGTAAACCAATTTCTAAATGAACTGTCGGTACCATTAACACTACAAGCTAATCCATTAATCTATTCAATCAACACCAATTACTCCGAAACATTTGCCATTAGTCCGATCATTACGTAACTCTCGATTATGCCGTATCAGACTTTCAGTCTGTTCAGTTGTAATGATTGTTTTTTTCACTCTATTATATTCTTAGAAAGTTTCACGCGGTTCTAACAGGTCGGTATATCTGACTGCTTTAGAAACGGCAAGCGCTGCCCCGTTATAGGCTGGACTTGGTATCGTTTCCTGTGATAATGCGGCTGTGGAACTAAATCTTACCGAAGTGCTATTGGAACTTAGGGCTTTTAGTGTTATTGCAGTATTTGCTATGGGATTTACTGGACTTTGACATGCTCTATCTAACTAATCTTTTAGGTGATTTATCACAGTCATAATACTCGCAAGTAAAGGCATCGTGGATAAAGGCTTAAGCTTTTATAAGAGCCTAAGTAATATAACTTTCGATGTATGCTTTTAATAAACATTCAATGTTTATTACATCAACTGTACAATATGCACTTACGCATGCGGGTTCATCTTCACCGACGTTATTAAGCTCATTGATGTTTTCACTTCCATTATCTCTCGAGTTTTTATTGTGGCCACTTACGGCAGTGGTTTTTTTGGCCAGTCATGATTTATTATGTTGTTTGTTTATACGATGTTCAGATGGAACAAGTGTTACTGCTTTGCACTTGGCGGTGTTTGTTTGGACAGCTGATGGATCTTGTGGCTGGCAAATATTTGTTATGCAGCGTTGCTTCGTATAGTTCGCTAATATTTTTATGTAGAAGTACTGCAGAAAGGTTAACACTAGAAATAACGATATGGTAACTATGCTTACTTTTAAACTACAGTGAAGATGAATAAGTAACGGTATTCGTTTTTGTGTTCTAATCTGAATTACAAAATGTATAACAGATCACGGAACTAAGATTTAAGTTGGCTGGAAAATATTGTTTTTGTATAGTTTATTTTTATAGTCTCATCTTCTCCATATATCATTAAATATTTATATTAAAAAAAAAGCTGTTTTAAAAGAATGATCCCTAGTTTTTTACAGTTTCTTTTTACTTGATAGTTAGTGGCTTTATTAATTTCGGGACGCGATGGTCGTTTAATAGAATATTTTTTCTATAATAATTCAGACAAGAACGTGCTGAGGGATGAAACACTTAGCGGAGCTTGACTTGGCGATCTTAACCGATGCACAAGTTAAGCAACGCTTGCTGCGGTCTTGACTTGGATGGGTGACTGCTAGTGGCATTATTCAACTGAGCCCATCCGTTAAACCGTGGGTCTTGGTTGTTTGTCTTAGGACAACAGCTGTTGTTAGGCTATGACGAAGACACAAACATGGGTTGGTCACTAGCCTATCCACCAAAGCGCACTGGACCCGCGTGGTGGATTATGGCCCAACTCCTCGCTCGAGAGGAAGTTTCAAGTCCCAGGAGTGGGAATATGATGGGCTGATTATAATAAGGCCCCCTTGGTGCCCGAATCCCATAGATTTTGAACTGTAGGCAAACCATGATCTTTACTTCACAGTATTTTTCCGACCTGTTGTTGCATTTTGCGTTCTTTATTTTTACTATCTTACGAAATTCTTTGCACAACCCACGAGAAAACAACTCAGATATACGTAAAATAACTGCTTTTAAGTGAAATTGTATGTGCTACAAACTTTCCA
Source organism: Selenia dentaria (assembly GCA_917880725.1). Lineage (NCBI taxonomy): Eukaryota > Metazoa > Arthropoda > Insecta > Lepidoptera > Geometridae > Selenia > Selenia dentaria. The sequence goes on along the minus strand of OU862882.1, from coordinate 4,313,311 downwards.
ACAATCAAAGATTTGTGTAAAAAAATAGTTATAGAACAAATTCATTTTGTAGTGGTTTCCGTACAAATCTAAACACATTCCAGGCCGCCTACGTATATTTAACACGTCATGATTACGAAATAGCTGATGTTTATGACGTCGGTCTGAGATAATTCTTCACTCGCAGCTATTTCGCAGATCATTGCCGAAGATCATTCACCTCTGATACCAATTATCACATAACACGTGTTCGGTCGGAATAAATGAACATATGTATATATCTATCAAAACTGCACTTCTATATAATTATGCACCGACTGGTACACATGGTCAAAAATATGTCATAACGCCTTTACATCCCCGAAGGTGTTTTAGAGTTACATACATTCCCAAATTTCGCCAGTTATGTTATGGGACCCCATGTAGGATATGGTGTGTCGTAATGCTTATGGGGTGTAAAAATAGCGAAGGTGACAAAGGGACAAGCCTATCGTCATCTACTTACCGTTATAGTCAACCGTTATTGTAAACCGCCGTGTGATAATATAGAACAGTCGTTCCTCTTCCCGACAGGCCGGTTGCCGGAGTTGGTAGAAACCTGTCTTTTGAACCGCTGGTCCCGGGTTCGATCCCCGGACAGGTCAAACATTTGGGTGCATGAACATGTCTGTTTGAGCTATGTCTGGGTGTGTATATGTATATCAGGTCATCAGGTTACTTATAGTACAATGCGCCAGAGGGAGCTGAGATGCATTGTACCAAATATACGCATAATGAACTACTTATGATGAAAAAATTAAAGTCATTTAGGCAGCAGAAGAAATGAAATATTACTCCTCTCGCCCATTCTAATAATTATATTGATCGTATTTAGTTCTATTTCTTGAAGCCTAGTAGTGTTGCAATTAACCTTGTCCGCAGTCCGCAAGGTGAGCTTTTATCGAGTACCTGAGTATATTAGATTGATCGATAAGCAGTGCTTCTAGAACTATGTAATTATGATATTTTTAAATATATTTGACTAAAAAAATAAAATGAAATCGTTTATTCTGTATAGGCCTACAGGTGCACATACACATTGTCATATTACATTTAATATTTCTTAAATCGACATCCGGATCGGAACGTGACCACGACTGAGAAGATCCGGCAAGAAACTCAGCAGGCTTCTTTTAAAAAAATTTTGTATCGCCAATTTCTTAGAGTATCGCCAGAGTCTGGACTGGAAAGCAACTGTTCTGTAGAAAAATTATAGAGTATACTTCCGAGAAGGTTCCATTTAAATTTCATCAAATTCTGTCTAGCAGTTTTATGTTCCACTCCAAAAACTGGAAAGAGTTGCGCCTATCTTGATGATATCATGATTGAGGGTGAATGACAATCGATCCCGTAAATAGCAAGGGTCTCTATAAAAGGCGAAAATATTTTTTGACAAAAAATTTAACCGACGTCATTACCAAAAACTGTGAAATACCTTGTCGAATAAATTGTGCACATGGTACCACAATATTGTGATAAAAGATACCTACTTTTGAACTATTATGGCACTGATTTCAACAAGTTATTTCACACTTTTTGGTAATGAAGTCGGTTCAATTTTATGGTAATTTTTATTTTTGTATTTTATTCTCCACCATACAGGAAAAAAGTGCGCTTTCATTAATAATTAGGTTTGAATAAAACCGCTTGCGTATTACAGGCATGCTTTATTTATCATATTACTAGTCGACTGCCCGCGACTCCGTCTGCGTACTAGGCTCAGCCTTCGGCCTCGCCATAACCTGGCATCTTTTCTTTCATAAGAACTTTCTCCTGCCCATAATTAACACAACGAAAAAGAATTAGCAAAATGGTTAAAGCCGTTCAAGTTATAGCGTGACCATGAGAAATAGGGGTTAATTTTATATTATATAGATTTACTGACTTTGAAAGACAGTTGATGATATGATGCATTTTATTTGTACTGCTTATTGTGACGATGTTACATTAAAATGTAATGAAATAACACGGATTGTTAATACTATCCCAAGATATGTTCTAAGAAAATTATATCGCACGTGATGTTTACATATAATTCTGGTAGAAGTTTACTGTGTTTTTTAGCTATTATGAACTGCCCGAAATAGACTCAATACATTAGTTTACGGAATCGCCACCACAAAAGCCTTCAGACTTTTGTCCTTCAGATACTGTTCAGTATTTTAATTCAGGCTCGAACTCTGTCGGCTCGATACAGACTTGGCTAAAGGCCAGACCGAGCACCCTCGAACTACGAGTTATTGATCGGCAGTGGACCTAGTTACTTAAAGTGGGGGAATACCACATATGCAGTTGGGTCACAATAGGTACCCTATCTGTACTTGTTCTTTATTCTTCCAAGGGCGTTGAATACATTTCAGCCGTGCGATTCTCTAATGATTCGTCGTTGTGCTCGTCGACGAGCTCATCGATGTCAAATGCTTTATGAGATATCGCCCTTGTACATAAGGTTGTTTCCAACGTTTCTTGTCATCTCGTAATTTGTTTCGCGGATGTTGTCAAAGATGCAACAATGTTTGCTCTTAGAGAATCGCACGGCTGTTTGTAACCCTGTACCTATGTGGAGAGGACTTTAGCTATTAGGGCGTCTAAAAGTGTTAGACGAGTCGTATGCAATCTTTACCTAAAAAACTAACTATACCTTTTGGAAACGTGGCATTACCTACTGAAGTGTTTCTCTACGCCCTTGTTCCTGATACTTGGCATGTAGAATAAATAGATTATCACGTTTCTAATGTTTATTGTTGCATTAGTGACCACGCCAGTTTACTAACTTATAGATAAATAATATAATATAAATACTCTGCCAACAGTAAAATCCAAATTCAACCAACATATAGAATGACATCTCCTAAAACAGGATTATTCTGTTCAATCCCTGGTATTCCTACGCCAGTTTAGCGAGCACTAACATACGTGACGAGACTAATCCACCCGAAATATACCCACAATTGAACAAATGTCCAACCTTAGTGCTGCCACTCAAGAGTGCTACACCAAATTGGACCCGAGCGCAGTCAGAATAAGAACTGCCATAACTTGATGATCTTTAGTTTAGAGCAGAGGGGTTCCCAAACCTGTTTTGTCTACTGCCCACTTGAAAAATACTCAAAACCCAATATAATTTCAATTTAAATTAATTATCGTGAGCAATATTAGCAAAGAGTTAAAAATTCATTCTAAACGAGACTTACTATACATGCAAGAGTTAACTTGATACCTGAGCGCAGTAGGTAGTACACAACGGCGCTCAGATCTCAAGTTAACTCTTACGGGCTACATCTGCCACCGAGAATTATTATTGAAACGCAACTTTATAGTATCAGACAGAGTCCTTATCTTTTATTCAAAATAAAACAAACATAATGAATTCTAATATAAAAACTAATGTGAAGGATGAATCTGATACTGTTTAATAAGTCTGTTGATATCGGTAGGGCTATTATGTATCTCAGTTTCTAACAAATGTTGATTGAAACCTTGAAAAATATGCTATAAAATAAAAATAAAAATGATAGATTATGCTTGAAATTAAACAACTCAACTTTAAACGGATTCAATCGCGTAATATTATATTATTTTATCCCTACGTTTCGCTCACGTTTCTGTGAACATGGTGACGGGTAGACTGGACAAAAACAGATAATGGTTTTTGGGATACATGTATTTTCAGAGTACAGCTCTAATTTTTTAGTTCTGTATTTATTTGTAACATTTTTTTATTAGCAAATACTTTTAATTTGACGTGCGTGTACGGTTCAGCAGGGCATTATGTATCTCAGTTGCAATCAAATGTTGATGGGAATCTTGAAAAATGGCGGCTTCTACGTGTCTCAGGTTTCTACGTGTTTACTTCTAGTTTTCAGCCAATTTTTAATAAGCAAAAATGTTAGTAGGTTATGACTGGAATTGACAAAAGTGACATAAAGGCCATCTTTAAGGTCCTTACCCAAAGGGTAAAACGGTACCCTATTACTAAGACTCAGCTGTCCGTCCGTTTGTCTGTCACCAGGCTGTATCTCATGAACCGTGATAGTTAGACAGTTGAAATTCACAGATGATGTATTTCTGTTGCCGCTATAACAACAAATTATTATTATTACTAAAAAACCGGGCATGTGCCAGTCGGGCGATAATTATAGAGATTTCACTCAACTTTTGATTGCAACTGAGGAAATTATAGCCCTGCAGGTAACTTTGTTTTATAGTTTCTTTTTTTCAATAGAAGGAAGTGTGTTCGTGGGTTGGCTATGATAATGGCAGTTGTAATCACGTCGTAATCAATATCTTATGCGCTAAGGTTGGATTTTTGTTATTGGAGTGTCCCGGGGCCAGAGAGTACGATTCGACATACGACATTCGAGTGTTCATTTACTTTTTGATGTTCTTATAAGCTAAACTAATATCGTTGACATTTGTAACGTTTACAATAACTTGTATGATCAGTTCTTTATTTGTTGATCTCTGGTTTGCGTAATACATTTGATGTGTTATTGATGTGATGAGCTAAGAGAGAATCCCAAATACGATTGATAGAGTGAAAAATAAGTTGGTACCTACCGTGATAGTTCAAATGTAGGTGTACCTGTTTTATCAAAATATTGTGCGTATGATACCCACTTCGACAAGTTATTTCATACTTTTAGGTATTGAAGTCGGTTTCATATTTGTACTTTTTTTCACCATTTTTAGTGATTCTTGCTACGTACGGTATTGACAGGCATTCATCTTCAATGATGATAACATCAAAATAGGCGTATCAAATTCTGTCAAACAGTTTTTGAGTTACACTTTAAATACTGCTTGACAGAATTCGATGAAAAATAGGATCACCTCGGAAGTATACTCTACCAAACAAAAAAAAATCTTAAGAATCGGTCTAGAAATGGGGGAGAAATCGGCCAACATACACATAAACAAGTACAATTTGAAAAATTCAATACCGACTTCCATTCTATTCAGTTATTGAAGAGTATCTCAAAAACTACTAGACCGAATTTGATGAAATTTAAATGGGACCACACGGTTTCACCAGCACCAGCTTCAAACAAAAAAAAATAAGAATGGGTTCACCCATTCGAAAGTTATGAGGTTACAAAAAAGACATACAGTCGAATTGAGTACCTCCTCCTTTTTTTGGAAGTCGGTAGAAAAATACATATACACAGCCATAAAACCGGACTGAATTTTATTAAATTGTTCTATTATTCATTTCACACAACCCGCGCAATTATCGTCATTAATTACATGTTTTGATTTTTTAAGTAGGTACATCCGCAGCACGAAATCAGAAGGAAAAATAACATATCTATCTGTTTGAAGATATCGCTTTCGCAATACATACTTAGTGCGGGAATTTACATTATATTGGTACTTATATATATAGTAGGTATCTATAGCTATTATGATTGGAATAATTAATTACTGGTACCAGCAGATAACGGCAATAATCATTGGCGGAATATTAGATAATCGAATTCCTCGCGTTATTTTTCGATATTTATATGATAATTCGACCAGTTTTCATGTTCTAGTAATTCTAAGACTAGTATGGTTGTTGGTAATTTTTGACATGGGACATTGTTAGAAATAACTACATCGCCTTAATTGCATCACACTAGTATTATAAATGTGTGGATGTGTATGTACACTCACTCACTTGTTACTACGAATTTCGATGAAATTTGAAATGGAGATAGCTTATAATATATCCAGTAAGGCATTTTACTCCTATTCAACGAGTAGCTCTCGCGTTTACTCCACACAAAGTCGCGGACAGAAACTAGTTATCAATAGCATAAACTGCGAACTTTTTGAATCAATAAGTATTGTTTCTAAGTATTAAGTTGTTTAAGCGATTGTAACATTTTTCGCGCTGAAATGACGGATTCCGATGAAATTAAAAAAGGAGAAAGGCTGAATTAATATTGGATAAACGGTAACCGTGACGTAACCTACCACAATCGAAATTGGCCTATCACACACCTTTGACATAATATATGTCATAATTAGGGCTCGACGCCCACCCTTATTTGTTTAGTCACTAGCTCAATTAATTGGGGGATCCCAATAATGTATCTATCCACAGTTTTCCTTACTACCGATAGAAATTTGACATAACGTCCATACAAATAGTGTCAAATATCTAACTCTAGTAAGGTAAACCGGCGATAGATAGATTATTGGGACGGGCCGTTAGTCTTCAAAATCGAACCACTTTCTAGATAAGCCATCGCTGTAAGTATTTTCGTGCATGTTCTTTAAAAATATTTAAATTTAAATCGGGAGGTTTCAACTGTATTCCTGGTGCTGGGATAATTGAAATAAATAAGCCTTTTCTTGCCTTTTTCTTTTTCCTTCATTCTACCAATTTCATAAATATTTTACATGAAATTAACGTAGCGCATACGTTAATGTAAACACAATATACAATTTGGCATAGCATTGAAACCGGCCGAGTGAGAATCTGGTCTCGCTCTATTAGTGTTATACTCGTTTTGTATATGGCAATGATTTGTAGCCTGTATAATACATATTTCTTAGTCTTTAGGTAGTATATATTAAACTGAAACCATATCAAAATTTATAAGCTTAGGAAAGCTGTGCGTTCATACGCTTCTACTGTACAAGTTCAATATTGAACAAACAACATGATAAAGATGATTTCTGTAGGTATGTAATGTTTTGAAATATAGGGTACTTTCATATAAAGAAGTTGGTTAGTTTTTAAATTTCAGTCCGAAAAATGGTCTTAAAACTTTGACGAACCCTATCTCTTTATTAAGAAATGAAAGTAAGTATATTTGCAATCATTGCTACAGAATCATGTCTATTTATAGTAATATATGTAAATTACCTCTGCTAAATTGATAAATTGAATTCCTAATTCAGTCAAATTCGGAAGAAATCCTGTACAAATTATTAAAAACTAGCTGCTCTCCGCGGTTTCACCCGCGCGGTGATGGATGATGATGATGAATCTTATATAGCCTCACTCAGTCGTGTCTCACTCATTCACTCAGGGTGAATGTAGCTTTCCAATGGTAAAATAATTTATTTTTGAATTCGGTCCGGTCCTTTTTGAGCCAATTCGTTACAAACATACTTACATACAAATCTTTCCTCTTTATAATAGTAGTATAGATTTTAGATTTGTCCTTCATTTCGCTCACTGGCGAGAGGCCCATGACAAATGGAGAGACAGCATTCACAATAATGGGATGCAGGATCCCATCTTTTTCTTTTCGGTAGGAAAACCTAAAGACGCGACATGAAGCCTGCTTACAACATGATTTATGTGATGATAAATATGTCGTAGCTGTTTTTTCTCACGTTACTGCCTTTATCTTATCGTAATATGCATATAATAACGTGGAAATATTTTAATTATCATCGTCAATCAATAATATCTCATTCAGGTATGTACTTGATAAAGTAAATTATATACATATCCATATTTACTTCTAGAAGTTTCAGCCTATTGTTTTTAAATGATATACCGATGTTTTAGAAACAATAGAAAGAATTTCATAAGATTTTGTTATAAAAACTAACGTGGCTTTCACTCATTTTCTACCGACTTCCAAAAAGGAGGAGATACTCAATCCGACTGTTTTTTTAATGTTTGATACCGCATAACTTTCGATAGGGTGAACCGATTCTCAAAATTCTTTTTTTGTTTGAAAGCTGGTGCTTCCCGTGTGGTAGGACGGATAGTTGGACCTATCCGATAAATATTACGTGAGTAATCCCGTATTTCTAATCAAAAATTTCGTATGATATTTTATAAATAAAATATTGTTTCCGATATGCCAAACTAGTCCGTAAAACTTTATTAAAATGATATTCAAATTATCATTATTTATTGTATATCACATGCTACTTAAATATGAAGGTATAAGTAACAAAATGAACAAAGTATTCTTATTAAGATAATAAAGTTGTGCTATTCTTTTTATAAGAGTACTTATTACAAGAGTACTGTGTTATTCTTTAACATAAACGAAATTAAATTATCCTAAGTAAATAGCAAGGGCCTTATTCGCTATGAGATGAGCATGCAAACACGTAACGCGCTGCGTTTCGATATGTTCAAAGCATGGCCGTGAAATCAATATAATTTTACGATCATTCTCTATGTTAAAGTCAAAGTCAAAATCATTTATTCAATTTAAGCATCAAAGACGCACTTATGAACGTCAATTTTATATTATAATGTACTATATTGACTACCGCCGCGTTCCAAAATATATAGAGCCTACCGAGAAGAAGCGGCAAGAAACTCGGGGCCATTCTTTTTATATAGATGTTTTTACAATGTTTCTACTTAGGTACTACAAATATTAGCTCCAATGTGTTGCCTTACAAGAGAGAACATAATAATGGTATCAGTAGGGCAAGACACGCTACAGTTTGACATTTTAGTACACGAGTAGATAGATCCTGGAATGATCAGTCCCAAGCTGTTTTATCCTCCAAGTAATCCGAAATTTTGTAATAACCCTTTTGACAGAGTTCAGTTTTTATAGTAATTTTTAACTTATTATAGGCAAATCGCGGATAACATTGGGAACTTTATTATAGAATCGTATACATTTTCCCATAAGAGAATGACTTATTCTGTGGAGACGCGTTATATGTACGGATAGCTTGTGCTTATTTCGCGTGTGGATGGAATGAGCATCACTCCTTTTATCAAAACTGTTCATGTTTTTCTTTACATACATTAGATTTTCATAGATAGACAACAGTTAAAATGTTTATGTCTCTAAACTTCTGTCTAAGGGAAACTCTGGGAGCTAAACTGTAGATCGCTCAAATAGCCTTTTTTGCAGTACTGAAATAGAATTAATATCTGCTGAACATCATCAGAGCAGTATGCCATAAGTCATAACGCTATGGAAATAAGTAAAATAAACTATTCTAGCTGTGTCAACATCAGTTAGTCTAATTTTTTAACAGCATAAGCCGCTGAACTTTAGAACCCCACTGCAATTTAGCGTCTATAGTAATTCCTAAAAAGACCGTTGACTCCACAAGGTCCAACCTTGTTCTATTCAATTGTATATTGGATTCTACTTGTCTCACATTTGGTGTCGAGAATTTTATACAATTAGTTTTCTTCTCATTGAGGAGAAGATTATTTGTATTGAACCAATTCACAACTTTAGCTAATGCATTGTTAACATCGTCATAGTTTAAAAACTGCCTTTTAATTTTAAATAAAAGTGAAGTGTCATCTGCAAACAATACAATCTCGTGATTCTTATCTACATAATAAGGTAAGTCATTAATATATTTAGATTAAAAACGAGAACGGCGCTAGTATTGAACCTTGTGGAACGCCCATTGAGATTATAGAGCCGGGCGATTTTTTACCATTTATGTCAACTTATATCATTTAAATATGAAGTCAAAAGGTTGAAAGCCATGTACCTAATACCGTAGTGTTGTAATTTCCTGACAAGTATATCATGTCGGACGCAGTCAATTAGAAGCCTTAGATAAGTCACAAAAAACACCTAAGGCATCCTGAGAGTTCTCCCATAAATTTTGGAATTGTCGTTTGGCGTTAACGTTAACAGGAACATTTTTTGTCTAGGCCTGCTGCAGAGGGTCTCTCATTACCTTACCAAAAACATTCATAAATGGCTACCTACGTCCTAAAAATCAAATTACATCGCCTACTTCCCTTGTGGACAGTTTGCTTAAATAAGTTAAATGCGTTCCACATCCTTTCATGTTCCAAAACCATTTACAAAGAAAGTAATTCGGATCACAAGTCTTCCTGGATCGAAAATACTCCAGTCCACTGACTTTACAAAGTTCAATGGTTTTTTATCTCTGAGTATTTCGACTAATATTAAGATGTTCCGGTCATTAGCACTATAGGAAGATACTCAACAACATATGGAATAATATGTATGTAGTGCGGTTTAGTTTACCCACTTGGCATACATGCAGAATCATAGTTGGCAATGGCGCCGGGTCACGAAATAAGAACGTAAACAATGATACAGACTTACTCCATTACAAACACGCTCATTTATTATGGTAACAACCGTCTACAATTTGGGATGAGGAATACTGTTAGAACAGTCACCTTCATAATGAACGCTAATGATTATGTTGCTTTATAACTGTAATTATGGTTACAGTGCATGTCTGTTGAAGTGATGTCACAACTTGATATATTGAATAAAGGAAACACTCATGAATAACTGGCCACGTACGAGTCGGAATAGCACACCAAGAGTTTCGTACCATGTCAATAATTGTCGTCCAACTCGCACTTGACCGGTTTTTTTGTAGTTTTGTTGTAGCGGCAACAGGAATACATCATCTTAGAAAATTTCAACTGTCTATCTACCACGGTTCATGAGATACAGTCTGGTGTCAGACGGACAACGAAGTCTTAGTAATAGGGTCCTGTTTTACCCTCTATGTAATTCCTCAGTATGATCGTTTGTGGCACTTTTGAAAAAACGTGTGTCTCATAAGTAGCGGTTTAATGCGTAAATTGCAAAAGGATTGTCATTCTATTTATTTGTAAACCAGCTGCTGGATTTGCGAAACGGGTGGACGGATTTGGTAGAAATCAGGAGTACAATTCTACTATTTCACAACGTCCAACAATCTATCCCGCTGCAACTATAGTTCGAGTACGGTTGTCAAAATAAAAAAAAAACAAAATCAAAATCAATTTATTTGCATAAATAGTTAGTATCATATTTTATCGACTCGCCATATTTCACCATTATTGGTATGCAAAATTTTAATAGGTAATATTGTTATAATTATTAATTTATACAATTCAATTTTAGTCATTTAAATTATTGATCAAATACAGTAAACCACAACAAACTTGACAGTCACTAGCACTAAGCCATAGATGAATATAATACCTAGCGAACACTAAGCCACCCAAAGTACAATAGTCATTTTACATCAAGATATACAAGTACAAACTTACATATTTTATGTCATATTGAAATTAAATGTCAAATTAAAATTAGCTGCTGATTAAAAAATGTCATTCGATAATTACCCAAAAAGACATCCTACTACTTACATAGACAAATTTGAACGTATCATCATTCTATTTCCGCCTATTCACCATCCTATTCACCCGTGTGGTGATGGATGATGATGAATAAAAACATAGCCTATGTTACTCAGGGATAATGCAGTAGCATTGCGACTGTCTCGTCCCTCCTCCGTAGTAGGGTCACTAGCGAAGAGTCGGGAGACACAGGCGCTGAGGCTCGGTTAAGATCAATCCGGGCCAACCGTTGGGGCGAGATGGTGAATGCCAGCGCGACCCTGTCTTGCCCCACCTTGGCGGAGGATTGCTCACGGGGGGGTTTTAGTGGGTCTAAGCCTCACATACCCCTATCCGTCACCCCTGCGGTGGAAGTGGACAGCATTTCCCTTCCTCAAAAAAGTAGCATTGTGACTGCAGAGCTGCATTCAGTTTCCGCGCTTACTGAAATTATATACCTGTGTATATTAGGGCATAATCTCTCAGTCTACAAGCTTGTGACATTATAGCGTTCCTATTTTGCGGTCGGGGGGCTAACTAGGTTAGGCAGTTCTGTTTATCCGGCCCGCTGCACATCGGAGCGTACAGCAAGCCGAGCGCGCCGTCTTCGCTGTCAACGACACTTCACTTCATGTCTCAGCAGTATACTTGACAGTTTGTTGCAGGTTTTTGAATTTAATTCGGAATGTAAAAATGTTGTTTTTTGAGTTTTACATGTGTTTTCTCCATTGGTAGCGATTCAATTGTTAAATAACTAAACTGTACTAGCGAACTTAAATTTAATTATTAACCTTATTCTGTTAACACTAAACTCCAAATAAAAATAAAAATGTATTAAAAACAAAAAAAAAACATAAAATAACATAAACAAACAATACAAATAGGATTAATCTATATGTCATTCTACGTATTGTTTGTTCATGTTATTTTTAATGTTTTTTTTTGTTTTTAATATATTTTTTACGTTATTTTTACGTTAGTTTAACGAGCACCAAGTTGCGTGACGGCTAATCTGTCTAAAACATACCCGCCATTGTAGAGTAACTTATGTAATTTTAGTGCTGTCATTCATTTTTCATGTTATCAATTTTATTAGTGCCCAGAATAAGAACTGCCATAATTTAGATATTATGGGCCTTATTTATAAACGCTGATTAACTTTAAGTGACGTTATTTAGTACTGCGCACTACAAAATTGTTCTGCGCCGTACTAAGTGACGTTATTCAAATTTAAGCAGCGTTTATAAGTAATCCTTACTTATAAACGCTGCTATTTGTAGTTTAGAGAATCGACACCAATGTCTGTTAGGTCATCCAGCCGCCACCTTGACGCATTTCTTGCTGTGAGGGAATACTGTAGTGTATGGAAACTCTGTGACATTGTAAAGCAAGAATAAAGAGAATACACTGTACCTTAACATTGTACTGACCCCCTAACATCTACTCCGTCTATTTATATCACAATGAGAGAACACATGTCTACCTTTTTCACAGAGTTCGTTAATATTCATACATAGATAACAATATGTGAGGACAAGTTCATTTGAAAAGTGGTTATTTTAATTCGTCGCACACAACGGTACACATCATAAAAAATGAATGCACTTCATTTACATATAAAGAACAATCGCTATGATTGTATATTCATGCTGATACTGGATCATGTATAATGTAATGAAAGGAGAAACAAGTACAAGAGCTTATTAGGCTTATTTATATACATCTAGCTGGTGCCCGCGACTACGTCTGCGCAGGATTAGTACTTCGAGTAGCTTATTATTTCTCCAAGGGCATATCTATCTTAATACAAAATGTCAAAAAATATGTACATGGTCAAACGCAATTGCTATAATAGTATTATTTAAGTACGTTTAAATACTTAGTATATAAACAATAACAATAAAATAAAATTAATCACCATGAAAAAAATCTCATTACATTTCATCACCTTTGGCGGTATTTGTGTTACATTTCATCACCCTTGACGGTTGCAGAACACGTCTAGTGTATCAAGCTGTCAAATTGACTTGGCTTTTGACTAAGCTATCAGAAATTGACACAAACTTTGACAGAACTGTCATCATTACGATCTTGACGTAGGCGGAGATCTTATTATTTTGTGCCCAAGCATTTTACGTTTTTTCACCCGCTTGGTGATGGATGATGATGATGAAAAGTATCCTATGTGTTAAATCAGTGCCTCATCTATCTCCATACCAAATTTCATGAAAATTGCCCCAGCCGTTTGTGCGTTAATGAGTAACAAACATCCACACTCACAAACTTTCGCGTTTATAATATTAGTAGGATTACACATGCTTGAACTACCTTTAAAACTTTGATTAGAGCATTGAAGATTAGAGATGCTACAACTCCTACAAACTGCAGTACGTACGTATTACATTATTATTGGTGGCATTTATTACTGAGCGCTTCCGAGATTTGCAGATCACGTTCCGTCGTCGGTCCCGTTTGTCTTACCACAACAGTCACTAACCCGTGTCATAGTGCTTTCTGTTTTTTTCGGAAAATCCCGACACTATAACTGGCCACTAGTCTATTAGTACTACTGGACTCGTGGGGTGGGTTATGACCAATGATCTTACATTAAAAAGCTATTTATATGGTACTCGCGTATAAATAAGGTAACGATATATGATATTACGCTATCCGTCGTAAAATGACGTCTAAGAACCTCAGCAACTCCGTTCTTGTATGCGCGAAAGCTGAGACAACATTGACTTCGCGTCAGTTCTATTGTTTCTAGGATTTGTGGTTCTAACATAACGAATCTACCTCTTTTTAATATAAGATCTTGGGTTTGACCCATACACCTTTCCTGTCTCTGTCTTAACAGTTTGAAAGAAATGGTAAATTATTTACAAAGCTTCAACAGAATAATTTTACATGTTGTATTTTACTCTGATCGTCACTTGGTAGCAAACAAGTGACGATCAGTGTCAATGGTGTCGATTCTGTAAGCATTCTCTTAACTAAAAATCTCTAAATTATGTAAGTACTTATTTTGTTTAGGCTAAAATCCAAATTAGTATAACACTTTCGAATGACAGCACTAAAATTAGATATTTCTCTTCAATTGTTATTAATATTAGTCTTCAATATTTTAGAGATTTTAAACTAAGCTAAAATAGTCCAAAATTGAATAGAATAATCCCAATTTTTAGAAGTGTCGTTCTAAGTTTTAAACTATTTTGGATTTTATTGTTAACAGAATAAGGATCACCATAATTAAATTTTAGTTCGGTAGTTTAGTTTTTTGACCAAGTGAATCGCTACCATTGTTAGTTGACAATCGTAAGTTAGTATCGAATTAATCAACACATAGCCGTTGTCCTCTTATCAGGTGTATATCTGCCATCTTGCTTGACCACAAGCCTTAAAAAGCTTACCCAATATCTTGTAAGTTATTCAGTGGCACAATACCCATTGCTGCAATTGTATTCAACGCGGTGACATCTAATCCCGTATCTGAATTGACGTGCAGTGTGACATTTAAAGTTCAATTCGGTATTTAGTCCACTGCTATAATTAGCTCGCTGGAGATAAGCGAAGTTGTGTGGTCACAACGTGAGGCCGAATCACTTGTAGAAATGTCGTTGGTTATTGTCTGCTGAATAGCTTTTTTGGTAACAAAACTATACAATTATGTCTTTACATACTATATGAATACTAGGGCTTGCAAATATTCGAAAATTTTGATATTCGAATATTCGATTTTTTTTCGGGTACTATTCGAATTATTCGAATAACAGAAAAAAACTATGTTTTTATTAGAATCACCTCTGCTTTTATTCTTTTAAGTGTTATTTGCATAAACAAATTAAAATATCAAATTGAAATAAACTTCATAAAAGGTTGTGTCGCCGTAACGAGGCATTTGGCATTGGCGATTTACAGTCATAATCAACCAAAGATTCTTTTAATAAAAAAAGGTCTTCAAAATCTAGGTGAGTAGGTATTTTAACAATATCTATAATAAAATTTTACACAATAACAAGTAAATAAACACTAAAAGTAACGGTAACACGGTAGTAAGTTGTTACTAGAGTAAGTATGTAGGTACACAAACTACTTAAGAGGTTTTATAAATCACGAAATCATAATAAAATTAGCAATTAGAGTAACATATATCAAACAGAATCACAAATTCTTAGTAAAAAACAGCCTTTGAAATCTAGGTGACTTGGTATTTTAACAATACCCACCTATCTTTAATAATAAATTTCACAACAAGAAGTAAATAAACACGGTAAGAAACGGTAACACGGTAGTAAGTAGATACTAGACTAAGTAAGTAGGTACACTAGGTACACAAACATTCTTAACAGGTCTTACTCGTATACATCAAGCAATCATAATTAAGTTAGTAATTGGTTCTATAATTTAGTCTCGTTTCTGTGAGATCTTATAAATCTCTCGAGCTTCTAGAGTTAGTTACATACACCAAGTACTGCCTAAATCTAACTTGATTTTAATCGAATATTCGAATATTGCGAATTTCAGTATTCGAATATTCGAACTAATATAATATTCGAATTATTCGAATATTCGAATGCAAGCCCTAATGAATACTAGTTGCATCGCCCGCATAGAATATTAGTGCCTCACAAACATACTCTTCCAAGACAAAAAGTTGAATAGGTTGATGTTGATATCCAGGATCTTTTTTCATATAGCAAATTTCATTAATCCTTCCTATACGAAGAAATAATGTCAGGACGCATAACTCAGAACAAATTCCACACAAAAATCAAAACAACGTATGGTTCCAAATACGAATTACTTCCGAGGTTACAAATAGACATTTTCGGTGATTGGTTTAAATTTTAGAAGGAAAGCAGGGTCTGGTCCACGCGCGTGCTGCAAGTCTGCTATGACAGCTGAGTCATAGCGGCGTGAACGATGTTATTGATTTAGCACGACTTTTGTTGGGTATTTTTTTAAGGCTGTTACTCTTCCTGATATTATTTCTTCGTAGTTCCTATACCGTGATAATTAAAACAAAAGATTTATGAATGAAACTTTCGTAAATATACGTCTCTGGGACGCAAAGGGTTAAGTCAATTTAAGTACATTTCGTTCAGCGGTTGAGACCTGAAGAGCTAACAAATATCTCGCACACTTATGGTTGAATGGGATGGAGTGGGAAAAGTAATAAATTTGTTAGTAGTTAGTATTTCCTGTGCACAACTTCAAGATAAAAGTCTTATGAGTCTAACTCTATATGAGTTAGAATATGAAATAATTGAAATGATAAATAACAGTTTTTCACCAAGCAAGATCATGTTTCCGCATACACACGTACCAATAATTAAAAAACACTATAAGTAAATTTGGACACCCTAGATGAAGGACGAAGTATGCTGATCATTTGAGAAATCTCACCATCAGATATTATGTGCTGTTGTGGCTCTCACAAAGGAATACTCTTCTGGTGTCTTTAATTAATAATAAATATTTAACATTAAATCAAGAGCCTAGACAAAAACCTGTTTATTGTAATGGTACTCGACGATTCGAGTATGAGATGAGTTATTCAAATGCTGACAGCATCTAATTGAGCTTCAGTTAAAAAAAACATATAATCTCGACTTGAGAACCTCTCCCTTTTTTGGAAGCCGGTTGAAAAAGTCTATGTAAACTTATATACTAAATTGCGCCTAACCATGGTCTTCGAAAGAATACAATCTGACGTTAAAATTTAATTTTATCGATATACAATTTGCAATACCTAAATAAATTGTTTTACAACAACCACTTAGGGTTTTCAGGTCCCAAACGCGCCAGATGCTGGCACCTGATGTCGGATTTACATATACACACTCAGACATAGATTAAACATATTGGTCTGTGTCAAACATACCATGTTCATGCTCACAAAGGCTTAGCCTGTCCGGGGATCGAACCCGAATTTGTTTAAGTAAGTGTACTTTTCCTGATATTAGTATAGGCTTAGTTTATCGCTCCCGTTTAAAATATCCGCGTATAATATTCATCTATATTATAAAATGAACCATATTTCTACTGGTCACGCTATAACTTGAGAACTTTTAGAACAATCTCGTTAATTCTTTTTTGTTGTGAAGTTGATGTCGGTTCTTATGAAAGTAAAACCTAGAAAAGACGGGAGGTTATGGCGAGGCCGGAGACCGAGCCTACTACGCGAACAAAGTCGCGGTAAGTCGCTAGTATAATTATTATACAAAATGAAATAGTTGTCTTTTAACTTTATTGCCAGGACGTAGTACAGTCAAAAAATATGTACATTGTCAAACGCAATTGCAATAATAGTATTATTTAAGTACGTTTAAATACTTAGTATATCAATCAGTAAACAATAATAATAAAATAAAATTAATCACCATGAAAAAAATTTCATTACATTTCATCACCCTTGGCGGTATTTGTGTTACATTTCATCACCCTTGACGGTTGCAGAACACGTCTAGTGTATCAAGCTGTCAAATTGACTTGGCTTTTGACTAAGCTATCAGAAATTGACACAAACTTTGACAGAACTGTCATCATTACGATCTTGACTATGCTGTGCCCAAGCATTTTACGTTTTTTCACCCGCTTGGTGATGGATGATGATGATGAAAAGTATCCTATGTGTTAAATCAGTGCCTTATCTATCTCCATACCAAATTAATTAAAATTTATTAATACAAAAACCCCAGCCGTTTGTGCGTTAATGAGTAACAAACATCCACACTCACAAACTTTCGCGTTTATAATATTAGTAGGATTATACATGCTTGAACTACCTTTAAAACTTTGATTAGAGCATTGAAGATTAGAGATGCTACAACACCTACAAACTGCAGTACGTACGTAATACATTATTATTGGTGGCATTTATTACTGAGCGTTTAAAATATCCGCGTATAATATTCATCTATATTATAAAATGAACCATATTTCTACTGGTCACGCTATAACTTGAGAACTTTTAGAACAATCTCGTTAATTCTTTTTTGTTGTGAAGTTGATGTCGGTTCTTATGAAAGTAAAACCTAGAAAAGACGGGAGGTTATGGCGAGGCCGGAGACCGAGCCTACTACGCGAACAAAGTCGCGGGAAGTCGCTAGTATAATTATTATACAAAATGAAATAGTTGTCTTTTAACTTTATTGCCAGGACGTAGTACAGTCGCCTGCAATAAGATGTATACATTCCATAAATTTCTAATACTACAGTATATAACAATGTAGATATGGATTACTTTAAGCAGTAAAATAATATTAATAACTACATATGAGAATAATATTGGTGTACTTTTTTATAAAATTTAATGCTGAGATGTGTGAAATGTATACATCTTATTGCAGGCGAGTGTACTTACACTTGTATGAAGAGCGGTTCTGAGATTACCTGATGGCGTAACGGCATGCAGTTCACGCGGTGGTACACGAGGATCTGTTAGGGCACGTGGTGTGCTGCATGATCTCATTAGGATCGCAGGGTTTCATAGTCTTGCGTCGCGGCCGTTTGGCTCCATCCAGGAGCGCAAATCATAATAAAAGATTTGTTATCACATATATACATTCACAAAGATTTTTTTGTCGTTCAGACTTTAGACAATATTTATTTATAAGCGTATGCTCAGTACTAGACTAAATAAGGGTTAACATCAGAATTAGGGAAACGATATTTGCAATTCTTTATGATAGATAGGTACTATAGTTACTCGATCCCTGACCAGCCGTGCGATTCTATAATGATTCGACGACGACTCACCGATGTCAAATACTTTGAGATATCGCCCTTGTACATAAGGTTGTTTTTCCAACGTTTCTTGTCATCTCGTCATTTGTTTCACGGATGTTGTCAACGATGCAACGATAATTGCTCTTACATAATCGCACGGCTGGCGTCGATGGCGTGGACAGTTATCTGTGTTTAATTAACTGTCAAGAGTAAGGGAGTCGGAACAATCATCTGTTCTGATAATCTAATGTTAGTAAAATACCGTTTCAAATGTAAGTCTAAACCGGGTAAAATAACACCTATAAGGCCTATATACATAATACGTACTTCCTAAATGTGCTGAATTGTATAAATACTAGTAAATTTCAAAAGTAAAGTAAATTTTAGTAATCGAGTAAACTTGTACCATGACCGTTCTCTATTAAAAAAGAATTTGTGATAAAACCTTTTAAACGCAACCAGATCGGGCGCAATCGTCACAAACTACTCGTATATAATTGTTATCCCAATCAGTCCATTGCTATACCGTCTCTATGCGGTCTACTATCAGAATTTATATCTATAACTATATATAATATCCCTAATATATTTTGTCCGTTAAAATGATTACACAATTAGTACATTAAGTTAAATTTTATACAAATATTAAAATATACATGATACATTATCAGATAGAAAGCTACACTCCATTCTCTATCTAATCGACTTTACTAATTATTAGAAGCAATTCTATTAATACCATGTCTATAGTAACGAACATACTACACATTTAAAGCACATATACCTTATTATTATCTTCCGTGTTCATAGAGTTTTAACACACACAAATCCGAATGTATAGTGCCCTGCATAGATGTTGGTCCGCAGGTCAACCCGCGACCTAACAGATTACGTCGACCATTGTTTTCAGCATAATTGACTTATACTTGCCGTATAAAGATCTGGCAATCCTGATTGAGAGCGAGGAGTTAAATTAAGTTCACATTTAGGTTTTCACGATCGGTTCTCAGCTATATAGGAGTAATAAAGAATGCACTAAATTGCATTTTACAATTTTACAAGGTATTTTAAAGTTTTATGTGCCCGAAGTAATTGAGCATTTGATTACTTATTTAAATGGAACGTATCTCTCGAGTCCCGAGCGAAAGCACACAAAACTTGGATTAAGTTTGCGTGCCCTCCTCGTATAAAACGATTAACTCTCGGAGTAGACTGCAGTATTCAAAGAACTTGTAACGAATTAAGTATCAGCGAGATCTACTAAAAACTAAAATAGGTATAGTCTAATACCTACTTATTTAAAGCAATTACAGGATGGTGTCTAAAAAGAGCAATGGGGTGCATGGGATACATTTTTCGATTAGATGTGGATGAGAATACGGCTTTGCTGCATAATTGCTGAGCTAGCTCAGCAATTGGCGAAGTAAACAGATGACATTTGTCCAGCAATGGATCGATGTGGGTTGATGGTCCTAGAAGAAGAAGAAAAAAATTATATCACGGAGATGATTTCAAATTGTGGCAGACTTGAAATCAATTCCGTTGCCATCATTTCCTGGAAATCCTTGTGTATCTTCAATAGGCCACGACGTTTACCAAACAATACATTTCCTGGAAGCGTCCACTTGTGTTAAATCCACCTTCTAAGCGCTCAGGAATGGTATATAGCATATTACATTTTAATTTTCAAAGTTCTTGCAATAACGTCGATAGATAAACTGAAGGCTACGTCGCCCTCAGTTAGTTAAAGTCAAGTTATTCAGTAAGGGGGTGTCTATCGAATCTCTACACATGGTCCCCAGATCATGTTCATTTGACTTAGTGATAGGACTCTTTTGTATACATCATATCATATATGAATCTAGGTAGTTCTGCCACATTTATGGGCAGGCGTGACGCTCACCATCTTTTCTTATTCTTAATCGTTTTTGGGGCGATGAGGCCTGCACTGTCGTCCCGCTTGGGGTGTTTTGTGCATTCCCCCCTGCCAGCATTTACTCAAGCCAACCTAACTCCTTCACATAGCGGAGTATGGCCTTGGGTCGCTGGCACAACTGCTCCAGTGTAGTTTGAGGTGTTGTATGAATAAACGTCGATGAAATGCATCTTGCGTTCTGGCGACGAGCGACGCTCACCATCATCCGAAAGACTCGTCTAGTAACTCTGCTGAAACTACTAAAAAGAACTTTGTGTGTCTTCGGTCTAAACAAACTGAAATTATGAATCGTGTGAGCCAAGTCACGGGTTTCCTTAGGAGTGTCGACCTCTGCACCGTTGTGTAACAATGGTAAACGGGAGATTTATCACTCGTGCTCGAGAAATTACCATCGTTGTGCTCGGGATGATCCTAGCCATTACATACATGTCGTACATTTTCTGTGAAAGTGAAACCATCATTTTACTTTGGAACTTTATCATCAGGCCAATTCAACACACGTCTCAGTAACAGTCATCATATTTTGTGGGAACAGCTTGTTCTTGAATGTATAAACTTGAGAAAGAATCATTTATATGGTGGTAGGCTAACAATAGAACACTATTTCACTTGATGGTCAGTCATAACAAAATGCTGTCCAAAGTGGTGACACATTACTTAAAAATAGAGACAGGCTCATCTGATGATGCTCTGCAAATTTTTTTTGACTTTGAGGTTATGAGCACTAGAAGTTCCCCTTGGCCCACGATGCGGATTTCCTCACAACCTTCGTTGAAAGCGTAAGCATGAGGTAGGGTCTCGAACCCGCGTAAACGACCCCCCATAAACGACGGCTTACCCTCACTACAAATGGACGTCATTGCTTCAAAAATGTGTGTCTTTAAACCATCTGTGGTGTGTAAGTTAATATTATAAAAATATAAAGTGTTTACAATATTCGTTATATGCTTGTTAATATCTATTAATCAAATGTTAATCTTGAGTCTTCAATTAATATCTCATTTATCATCATGCATCATTATTCTAACATTATTTTATTACATTGTTTAATTTACTTTCTCCTTAATAATTACTATTGTAGACACAGATTACTTTCTGCATGTTGAATAATTAATCTTTTTGTGTTTAGTAATGTATTAAATAATGTTGGACATGTATTGACGAGACTGGAAAGTCGTTCAAGACTTTCAAGTCAGCTTGTGTAAATAGTATGCAATTCCAGTATTTGCCACACTTCTTTATAATACGTATGTTTCTTGCTCAGTTCTTTGACTTTAAAATTAGACTCCATATCCTCCCACATGCATGTCATAAAATATGACAAAGTGATAGTTGTTTCATGTTCTGTTATGAAATCAAGGGCATGTCTTGCGCAGTGCTTGTTGTTTTACACCTCTACTGAAACCTTCCGAAATGCAAAAATGGTTTTAATGTCACGAAAAAGTTTTTTTTTTACCAAAAACCATCATGTTATCTTCTATATTAATCATTTGGTAATCTTTGAAGCGTCACGTCTCGTGCCACCCACCAAGATTTCCGTCACGAAATCAACGTTGTGAACAAAATTACACACTTCAGTCTGCAGTTACGTGTCTTCTGCGTCACTGTTATCTCTCGAAGAATCGCTTTATTTCATGAATAGATTCATTAACTTTTGCGTACTCTTCTATACTAGAAGCAATTGTATAAACAATTTTGACGTCAATAACGGTATTTGTATGAGAGAATTCTAGAATAGGGCTAGCATTATCGTAGGATGGCATCCGCACTACCTTCTATACTTAATCG
Organism: Selenia dentaria; assembly: GCA_917880725.1. Lineage (NCBI taxonomy): Eukaryota > Metazoa > Arthropoda > Insecta > Lepidoptera > Geometridae > Selenia > Selenia dentaria. Next base: position 4,290,797 of record OU862882.1, on the reverse strand, counting down.
ATTACTGACCTGCCTTCGATGGTGTGGATAATCAGTATCTGCTTGTGTTTAATTAACTGCCTGAGGGTCAGGAAAGGGAGTCGGAACGAGCATCTGTAATGATAAGCTAATGTGAGTAAAATATCGTTTACGAATATGAAATATGACGATTATTCGTATAATGAAATGTGAAGTATTAACAAAAAAATAGCTAAAACATGGAAATTAGATCCAGGTGCTTAACTGTTTTTAATCTACTCTTCCACGCTAATAAAAAACTAGTGCAGAAATTTCCGTCTATGTCAGTTTATTCGTTACCATTCCACGACAAACGGTGAAGTTATCTTAGGTTCTGGATGCCGGGGACATACATACATCTATACTTACATCATTATCTATATTTACATCATTATCAATTTACCATCACGCGGGTGAACTGCGCGCTGCTAGTGATGTATACAAGACAAGGTAGGGTGAACACAAACCAATCGAATCTCCCATGTTGGCAACCGTACCAGTAAAGTGGAACAGCAAATAATTGGTTAGTTTCGCGTTTTCACCCGAGTGGTGATGGATGATGATGAAGAAAAGTACCCTATGCCCTTCCCCGGGATAAAACCTTACTTGTCGTTCACGTAAAGTCGTTCACGCGTGATGCGATGACCAATTGCCAATTTTTTAAAATATTAAAATGGATATAGTATGTTATCCATAAGAGATAGACATATTATGCCATTCCGGACATTTCTGAAGACATATATAAGATAAGTATAAATACCAGGTGGATACACAAACTTACGGATTATGTTTTGTATGACATTGAAAAGTATATACTGCTTAATTGAATTGCAATGTCTACAAAATTCACGTTCTAATCTTTACATATGTTTTTGATTGACCAATAAACAACAACATGTCTATATATGGTCACTATTACACTAACAATATATTAATCACGTGTTCCCCAATGAATTTGATAATAAATAAATCGCAAAGATAATGAAATGTCCGCCATCTTATTCGACATTTATAGTGTTTTAACTTTTGTAACTTTCGTTACAAGGGTGGCATATTCTTGTAGAGTAATTTTGAACGTGTTTTTTGTGTTAACGTGTTTAAAATGAATGAAAAAAAACGTTTTTAACTGTTCGTTTGTTAGAAAGATATATATCTCCTAGTTTGACAACAGATTGCTGATAATTTTGTCGTAAGTTTTTTTGGAAAATCGGTATTAGGTTTTTTTGCCCAGTAATTTTACTAACTACGGTGCCTTTTACATTCTTAATATAGTAATACTTGCGGACTTTTGCTTCACAGCAGAATTTCTGGCACGGCCGTATAATCGACCAAGACGACCTCTCCTATATCCCTTAACTCGGCCCCAGCACTCCCAGCACTGTGCACTTGATGTATGCGCGATAGGTGTATAGTTGATGGTGTATCTTCCAAAAGTATTACATAAAGTTAGAAAAATTGTAAGCATACATTAGAATATTATACTATGACCTCGATATTAGTCTCTAAATCGGTTCTAAAAAACATTAAGTTGTTAATTAATATTCAAAATAGGATCAAACTAAGTATGTATGATGCTTGTTACGTGTAACTTTTTGTGTTTGTGCAAATCCTTCTAGAAATAATTAGATAGGCTCATTGGTGATACACAATTATGTGGAATGTCTAATCACCATGCTATCGTTTAAGTTCCGATTATCATGTGATGTGTTGAATTATTCATGCTTATACGGCGTGTGGCTGCGGTCAGCGCGCCTGCTGATCCGTTACTTCACGGTACACCGCTCACGCATTAACTCACAGCGGTCTTACTTCTACAACAACCCTCATTACATCGGCTAGACTGTCTAGGCTCCATATGACCCACAATCCAGCATAACCATCCTAATACATCCCTATTGCTGTACACATCTACTAGGTAAGCGAAAATTATTCTTTCCAACCGATTCCATAATGGATCATTATCACGGAAAATTGTCATCTAATGTAATTTATCGTGTGAACCGTCTTTATCATTCCGATCTCGGCAACAAGTTTTGCGCTTAGTGAAATACTGAGTTCCAATGAAACCACCGCAGATATCGATTTCCCTTACAAATATATTCAATCAGCGCCAGAGTTTCTCTAAAGCCGGTGGATTGCGGAATCCTTACAAATGATCGGCGGACGCTCGGCCCATCACTCTTGAGGAACATCGAGATGAAGCGATCACATGTTGCTATCGGTCAAATGCTAAAGACCTACGTTTCAATTTCCTGACAGACGGTGAATTTCTCGAGCCTAACCTGTTTGCTGTAACGATAAAAATGTCTGCCACGGCAAGGACTGCTTTACCGAGACTCTAGTAAAGCTCTATTTCTATTGATGTTCGGAAAGTAATTTCGCTCTCAACAGCCGACTCTGTACTTGACTTGCCTCTGTAATAATTCAGTATGGCGCGTGACCGCGTACCCGACAGACGTGTGTTCTACGGACGGATTATTATCCATTATAATACGCGACGCGATCGTAAATGTTACAAAGTTAAAAAGTTTTGATCGAGAGGTGAACTTCTTGAATATGCTTGTGCTAGTCTCGGATAGTTTTGGATTGTGGCATCGCTTCTGTTACCTACGTGAGTTTTTCCCAAGTTGTATGGGAAAAGCCATTGCGTGTTTGCAAAACATCGATATTTGTTGTGTGTAAAACTGCATGGAAGTCTGATGCATTCGTAGCTTATAAATAGTAAAATTTTTTTGATGTTTATAATGGTTTTGATTTTATATAACATCTTAAATGAAGCGAATAAATATGATGCAATTTTCATTCATAGTTATTTTTCGACAAGTCAAGGTGAACATCCTTATTTGTTTTGGCTTTTCTAGAATTCGCACGTCGTGTTTACACTGTTTTCTACCGACTTATATTGTTCTTATTTCGTATTATTACATAACGTTTCTTCTTTATTTCGGCGGTGTAGCTTTCAAAAGTAATTTGAACTGCGGTAGAATCTAGCGCCATGTCATCAGTAAATGCCAATATATCATCAGGTTCATAGACTGCGACTGTAGCAAAAATTAGTTCTTGTTATTTTTTTCCTTTCCATCCTCATAATGTTTTTCTAATACTGGATCTTGTCTCGTTTGTTTTCTTATTCGTTTGTCCTTGATACTGTTTGCATATTTATTTTCCTCGTCTGCAATTGTTGCATAAGTTTGCTATATATACTTCAATTATACGTATTAAATCAATTTATTATGCAATGAAGTTAATTCGAAAATAGTTATTTCGTAACACAGAATAGGGGCCGTGAAATTTTGCATTTGAACCAGGCGCTTATCCTCGGTTTTGCTTGTACAATTTTGTGAATGAAGAAGTTTTGAATTCCATTCGGGTTTCGATAAAACTACCTATAGACATTTTATTCAATAATCGAAAACCATATTGAACCAAAACCAAATCGATCAGTACTATTACATCTATTATAATTCAAATTACATATTTCGACTATTTGTTCTGGTTGTGGCTGATTTTTTTTTTTCAGATTCTAAATAAAGATTTAAATTTCCTTTATAATGGCTTTAATAATTCAACAATGAAACAACTATTTAGTGATGTTAAACATGTCAGGTAGTTATAATTTTTGAAACTGAAACATTTAAAATGTCTTCAGAATTCCGACATACGAGAGACGTATAAAAATCCGACAAATATAAATTATACTAGTGTAAGCGTTTAATTCATTATAGCTATATTATTACTTAATTATTAGTTCATCTTTTATAAAATACTGGCTGCGTTCCACGGTTTCACCTGATGGATGATGATGAAACAAAATATTTAGCCTTGTGTCACTCAGGGATAATTTAGCATTATAAATTATAATGGTGAAAGGATTTTTGAAATAGGTGAGTAGTTATTGAGTTTATTCGTTACTAACATATAAAAATACAAATGTTTCCTCATTATAATATTTAAATAGATGATGATATAATTATACATCATAACAGGTATACCTTATGTAGCGTATAAGGTTTAATATTTATCCAGTCATTATCATCATCATCTCAGCCGTAGAACGTCCACTGCTGATCATATGCCTTCCCCACCAATTTCCAAAAGGACTGGTTGGAAGCGGCCTGCATCCAACGTCATCCTGCGACCTTTATAAGGTCCTCTGTAAATGTAGTGTATTTAGACAGATATATAACACTTTATTGGGACACTACATTTATGACTTAATATTGGAAAATAAAAAAACAATGCTAAAAACTTGGTGCAGCAATGGGCTGTCTTATCGCTTAGAGCGATCTATAACAACTTATCCAGACGACCAATTCGCAGAGTAGCAAATTACACATGGTCGGTAACAATACAAAACAGTAAATACATTATAAATATGTATTTATATAACTAATACTAATATACAAATACATAAACAACATACTTTTATAATATATACGTAATTATATGTATATAATTACAAAAAAAAATATAAATATAAACAATAAAGCATCTTGAGTATTCAAATAGTCTAGGAAATGTTTGTTACGTGTGATCACAAAATAACAATTCTAAAGAATAATATAAAATTAAATCATCATCATCATCATCCATCACCGCGCAGGTGAAACCGCGGAGAGCAGCTAGTCCGATATAAATAACTACTTAAGTACTGTAATGTTTCATCATCATCATCTCAGCCGTAGGACGTCAACTGCTTAACATAGGCCTCCCCCATGATTTTCCAAAAGGACTGGTTGGAAGTGGCCTGCATCCAACGTCGTTCTGCGACCTTCCTCAGGTCGTCTGTCCACCGTGTCGGTGGACGACCTACGCTGCTCTTGCCGGTCCGTGGTCTCCACTCCAGAACCTTTCGGCTCCATCTAATTAATTAATAACATAAAAGACGTAGACGTCCGTAAGTTCGTTTTACGTGTGATCATCTCAAATGTATAATTCCTGGAGACGAAACGGTTAATAGGTATGCATATTTCTTAGACATGAGTTTGACGAAACCTCGCGTTATTTTATAACGGTGCCGTATAATAATAAATATAAAGAAGAAGAAAGTCTAAAAGCAATTTCTCAACTTCATGAAATAAACTCGACAACTTCTACTCGTGGCTACGTAAATATCGAAGCAAGTTCGATTAGAATACTGTCTCCCCCATCACAGGGCTGTCGTACTTAGGACAAGTATAACAAACAATTAGTTCTAATATGAAATAGTGTTTGTTTTATATAATTTACTAGTTGACCTAAAAGTCAATTAATGTCGTTTTGCAGATTTAGCTAAGCTTAATTTGTGATTTTATGTTAGTAATATAAAATAAATATTAGGCTCATTAGTTTAGTAACATAAAAACACAAAAAGAAATAAAATTAAATTATCAGGAATGTTTTTTTATATAGTAATTCATTTATTGTATATTTAAGTTGCTTGATATTTTCCATCGTTTACACTAAATACATTTCTGAACGTACGCATAAATATTTGACAACCAATGTTTTATGTCGATACATTATCATTACTGACGTTATTATACATATTTAAAACTAGCTGCGCCGTGCAGTTTCACCCGCGTGGTGATGGATGACGATGATGATGATGAAAAAAGTATCTTATATGTTGTTTCAGCGCCTCATCTATCTACATACCAAATGTCATTAAAATCCATTCAATAGTTTTTGCGTGATAGAGTAACAAACATCCATCCATCTAAACTTTCATATTTTATAGTATATGTGGGATATAAATACGCAATTATCCGAATTTTTTGGATATCTTGTCGATTCGAAACCTTTATTTAACCACACATGTTGCAGTTCCTGGAAAAGTAGGTTGAATTCAATTCAATGCCAAATATGGCGAATCGCGGGTTTAATATATATACACGTTCTTTAATTTGAGAGGAGAGTGTACCCTATCGACGGGATGAACATTAAATGTTTGGCAGTTGAATATTTTGTATTGTATATGTATTTTTATTGTATTTAATTTTTCTTAAATTTTCCAATGTTTTAAATAGTTATTCTGCTGTTCGGGACGGAGACAAATGCAACAAATCAAAAACCATAAAAATCGGTTCAGTTGTTATATATATATATAAATTAAATAGTTATTCTGCTGTTCGGGACGGAGACAAGTGCAACAAATCAAAAACCATAAAAATCGGTTCAGTTGTTATATATATATATATATATATATATATATATATATATAGATAAGTGGAATCGATAAAACAATTTATTGCCTAGACGGAAAACTTAAAAACATAAAAATAATAAATGCATAAAATAATGCTCCAGCAAATAGCTTAATTAACATGTATTAATTATTTAAAATTATGTATCATTTAATTGAAAATTATTTTAATAGAAATATAATATGTTTGAAATCAACATTAAATAAAATGACCGTTATTGCTTTTCCAAGAGCTTTTTTTAAAACATAAAATTTCGTGATAGATATATTACATTATTAAGATTGCGTCTTAAATAGTGGCATATATTATATTCTTTTTTTTCAGGATTTATATGTTTGTACACTTTGTACATTATAATAGTACAGAGCGATAGTTCCACGGCAAAGTCAGCCATTAAAGCGCTAAACTCATCCTTTCCTGTCTGATCCATCGGGAAATTACTTAGAGATGGACTTCTACGTTCATCCAGACTTCACAAAGCGCTTCGTCAACTGATCCCGAACTAAACGCACTTATTTTGATAGTCCGTACAATACTAGCCGTGGCGGTGCCGGCTTAGAATAGCACCCCCCCAACTCTACCCGTGGGTGCCTTAGAAGCCGGCTAAGGGATAACAAATCAGAAGGTGGGCAGCAGCACCTTCCCAGTCAAACACACACAAACTGCGCTCGCCAACCCGCCTGCCAAGCGTGGCGAGTATTGGCAAAAACCCCTCAATGGATTGAACAAAAAGAACCAGGCCCCCAGTCCCCGGCAGCCCCGCTATTCCTGGCTACGGTAGCGGCCACGGTAACGGTGGGGCAGGGGGTGCTAAGAATCCCCGGCAGACGCCCGGCTACCACCCCCAACGACGACGACTGGCCCTGGTAACACACAACATACGCACGATGAGGACAGACGAGAAGATATATGAGCTGGAAGAAGAAATGAGTAAGCTACGCTGGGACATTGTGGGGTTATCTGAAGTCCGTAGAGCGGGTGAGGACACGATAACCCTAAAATCAGGTAACCTACTCTACCACCGGGAGGGCGACCAACAGTCCCAAGGTGGTGTCGGGTTTCTCGTCCACAAGTCCCTTACTAACAACATAGTTAAGATCGATAGCGTTTCCAATAGGGTCGTATACCTAATACTCAGAGTATCCAAACGATATTCGCTGAAGGTCATTCAGGTATACGCACCGACGAAGTCGCACCCGGATGATGAGGTGGAGGATATGTATGAGGACATTAGTCGGGCCATACATACCTCTGAAACGCACTTTCTAGTTGTTATGGGGGACTTCAACGCGAAGTTGGGTAAGAGAAGCGAGGATGAGTCGAAAGTGGGGCAATTTGGCTATGGACAACGGAACCGTAGGGGACAGAGGTTGGCCGACTTCCTGGAGAAAGAGGGACTCTTTATGATGAACTCTTTCTTTCAGAAGCCACCTCACAGGAAATGGACCTGGCTGAGTCCCGATGGTTCCACGAGAAATGAGATTGACTTCATTATGACCACCAAAAGGCAAATATTCACTGATGTCTCCGTGATCAACAGGGTTAAAACCGGTAGTGATCACCGAATGGTAAGAGGCACGGTGAATATTAATGTCAAACTGGAGAGGTCTCGTCTGATGAAGTCTACGCTCCGACCTACTCGTGCCCATATTCAAGACCCCGAGAGCTTTCAACTTGAGTTATCCAATCGCTTCGATTGCCTTGAGAATATCGCTTCAGTGGACGAGATCAATAACAGGTTAGTAGAAACTGTCCATACAGTGGGTTCCAAGTACTTTAAACCCCACCGTACAGATAGGCCACAGAAACTCTCCAACGATACCCTCAACCTCATGGCTGAACGACGCTCATTGAAACTGCAGTCTTCGGATGATGCTGAAGCATATAGGCTGCTCAATAGACGAATATGGAAGTCCTTGCGACACGACATTCGGATCTTTAATACAAACCGTATTAAAGAGACGATAGAGCGGAAAAAAGGCTCCAAAGTGTTTGCAAGAGACATGTCTATTGGGCAAAGCCAGTTGACGAAGCTGAAGAGAGGAGACGGCAGTGTAGCGTCGACCAAAGCGGAAGTGTTAGGAGAGGTCGAGAGTTTCTACGGACAGTTATACACCTCGGTCGCTAAACCTGTTAGCAGCTCGGCCAAAGACCCAAGAGCCAAGCTGACCCGACATTATACCGAAGATATCCCGGACATCAGCCTGTACGAGATTAGAATGGCCTTGAAACAGCTTAAGAACAACAAGGCGCCTGGTGACGACGGTATCACATCTGAGCTTCTGAAAGCGGGTGGAACACCGGTACTTAAAGTCCTTCAGAAGCTCTTTAATACCGTCTTACTCGAAGGTTCAACGCCAGAAGCATGGAACAAAAGCGTGGTGGTGCTGTTCTTCAAGAAAGGTGACAACACTTTACTTAAAAATTACAGACCCATCTCGCTTTTGAGCCATGTTTATAAGCTGTTTTCGAAGGTCATAACGAACCGTCTCAGTCGCAGGTTTGATGAATTCCAGCCTCCGGAACAAGCCGGTTTCCGAAAAGGCTATAGTACCATAGACCACATCCACACGCTACGGCAAGTTATACAGAAGATCGAAGAGTATAACTTGCCTCTTTGTCTAGCGTTTGTGGACTATGAGAAAGCCTTTGATTCGATCGAGACGTGGGCAGTGCTTGAGTCTCTCCAGCGGTGCCGTATTGACTATCGGTATATTGAAGTGCTGAAGTGTTTGTACAAAAACGCCTACATGTCAGTCCGAGTACAGGAGCAGAGTTCGAAGGCAATTCCATTGCAAAGAGGCGTGAGACAGGGAGATGTTATATCTCCGAAACTGTTCACCGCTACATTGGAAGACGCCTTCAAGCTTCTGGAATGGCAAGGACTTGGCATCAATATTAACGGCGAATACATCACTCACCTTCGATTTGCCGACGATATTGTAGTCATGGCAGAATCCATGGAAGACCTCAGTACAATGCTCGAAGGCCTCCATCGAGTTTCCCAACGGGTAGGTCTTAAGATGAACATGGACAAGACGAAAATTATGTCTAATGCCCATGTTGTACCTACCCCAATATCAGTTGGGAACTCAGTTCTCGAAGTTGTTGACGAGTATATCTACCTGGGACAGACAGTCAAACTAGGCAGGTCCAACTTCGAGAAAGAGGTCAATCGTCGAATCCAACTCGGCTGGGCAGCGTTCCGGAAACTTCGCGAAGTCTTCTCGTCAAAAATACCTCAATGCCTCAAGACAAGAGTCTTCGACCAATGTGTGTTACCAGTGATGACTTATGGCACTGAAACGTGGTCTCTTACTATGGGCCTCATAGATAAGCTCAAAGTCGCACAACGAGCTATGGAGAGGGCTATGCTCGGGGTTTCTCTACGTGATCGAATCAGAAATGAGGAGATCCGTAGAAGAACGAAAGTCACCGACATAGCTCAGAAGATTAGCCAGTTGAAGTGGCAGTGGGCAGGGCACATAGCACGCAGAACAGATGGCCGATGGGGCCGAAAGGTTCTGGAGTGAAGACCACGGACCGGCAAGCGCAGCGTAGGTCGTCCACCGACACGGTGGACAGACGACCTGAGAAAGGTCGCAGGACGACGTTGGATGCAGGCCGCTTCCAACCGGTCCTTTTGGAAAATCATGGGGGAGGCCTATGTTCAGCAGTGGACGTCCTACGGCTGAGATGATGATGATGATGTACAATACTTAATTATTTTCAATTCAATTTTTTCATTTAATTCAAACAACTTCAAATTCAATCAATCAATCCAATTCAAACGCAAACATCAAACATAATTAAAGGCAACGTATGACACAGAATAAGTAGTATTACACTTATGATTTACCGTAAAAAAATTCAAATTATTAATATATAATTATATCATATTATAAGTAATTTCATTTAAACATTACATTGTTAGTAATTAAAAATTAAATAATAAAAAAAACTATCTAATCTATAAGCCCCATGGTGGGGGGAAAAGTGGCCAAAACGCTGGCCACGCTGGATGGCAATGCTAAGTTTTTGCCCAAAATAGGTGCCAGCATTTCGGTCTCCCGACGCCTCAAACAAACGTTTCGCCAGATCCCTAAACAAGTTGAGAGCGGACGGCCCCCATGGGCCTAAAGTTTCGACCCCAAACGGCACAAACATGTACATTCTGTCTAAATACACATATTTATGACGTTTGAGGTCTTCCGCTTTAGACGCAGCAGCGCCAGCCCGATCAATCGTCCCAGGGAGATAAGACGGCGCCAGTGTAGCACACATGTAGCATCCCAAACCAGGGGCTGTCCCATCTTCCACGGGACGATAGTCAACCCATCTGATCTCTTGCCGTCATCTCGCATCAATCCGTTTGGTTCCAAAACTGACAGGACTCCAGCACTGACAAATGCCCGACGGATGATATCATTCAAGCTGGCGTGCCGCGGTATGCGCCCCGCGCTCTTTACGCATGAGAGTGCGTGGTGGCCGAACCGATCCACCATTTCACCGCAGACACAACGGTGAGGGACCTGGCAAGGGGCACCTACTCGTAGGGATACGGCTATTCGGAAAGTATTGTTGTCCAAAAGATTTCCAACATTTTTAGACGGCAAAGCATATAGCCAAAGCCCCGACTCCCATCGAGAAACAGCTAACAAGCGAGCACGCTCTGCGGAAGAACTAGTTGAATTGATCAGGTTTTCAAGTTCTAACTCACAGAGCGGCCCGTCCCACTGCCTCTGAGAAGCAGGAGCTTTGGGCAGGGACTGACTTGGACAAGCTATTTTCCAGTTTCCTAAAGCCTCAGTCATATAACTAATTTGAATAGAAGGCGATAAAATTGCCTTTACTAACTTTTGAGTACTGAAAATTAATGAAAGGAAAGCGGGTAATGCTACACTAGAAATTTTGCGAATACCGAGACCTCCACACCTAACAGATAGTGAGGCCTGGCGCCAAGTGCGATCGTCAAAATGTGTGTTAAGTATGGTAGTGAGCGTATCCTTCTGGATGTTGTCAAGTTTTTGTAAAAGTAAAGGATGATTCCAAAACTGACAACACCTAAGAGAATACATAAATTTAGGGACAAAAAGGCAATATCGAATAATAAAATAGGCCATGTGACAATTTATTTTTTGTAGGCGGTCCGATCTGAGTTAAAGTTTTGAATTTTGTCATCAATAAAATCTTCAATTGACTCGTCTAGGATTGGAGACCCTAAGAGGCGAAGTGATCGATAATCTAATATTTTGATATTGGGAGCAATTCGTTCAAAAATGTTTACTATCTTATTTCTTAGTAGTGTTGTAGAATTTGGAATGAAAAGTTCGCATTTTGAAAAGTTGAGAGCAAGACCTAGTGAACTAAATTCTGAAATTAAATTTTGTAGGTCTTTAAGAACAGTGTCAACATCTCCTTCTAGGGACCCATCATCCAGGTACCAGACATTAAATTTCGATTCTAATTTTTTGATGATAGGGTGGATTGCTAGGCTAAAAATAGCTGGTCCAAGCGGATCACCTTGTTGGCATCTTACTTCTGAAGATAACAAATTGTTTTTGTATTAATTTTGAAGGTTTACCATAACATTGCCAAATGAAATTATATATAAAAGGGATTTTATTTTTAACTTGTGTCAAAAGAATGTTTCTATCAAGAGAATTGAAGGCATTCTTAATATCAACCTTCAGCAACACTTCACATCCTTCATTTGTTAAAAATGTTCTTAGGGCATGTAACGCCGCGCCGCCTCACTGCCATATATATCTATCTATATATATATACATATATATATATATATATATATATAATATATTTATAGAAAATTTGAAAAATTACAATTATTAATATATTTGACTATCGCAGCTTTATCGACCGCGTGTCTTTTAACCGAATTTGGGTACTTACAGCTCCGAAGAACTTATCGTCTATATATGTTCTGCTCTACGTTCGAACTGGCTGAATAATATTGAATGCTGTAGGCAAAAGAAAAGCTATTTGATCTACCATATCCAATTATGGAAAAATTCTGTCCAGCCATATAATATATAGTGATTCTGTGCGTGTTGTGTCTTACATCGTTGACGCTACATGCTCTGAGCTACGCTTTCCGCAGAATTGCATCGCATTCGTCAATCTCCATTACTCGTGCTCTCGCATGTCGGGACTTCCTAAAGCTATGACGGCTTATTAAGCTCTAATTGACGTTTGGCCGCAGGTTGTACGTAAACTTGGATTTTCACTGTAGCGGTAGAAAACGTGAAAAGTTGCGCGGCCGGCTCCATTGCAACGATTTACATTTTTGTATTTGAAGTGATTGACTTGTGTTTACATTACCATGGCAACCATGGCGATGAAGGATTTATATACCGACTTTTTTATGTTTGTTACCTCATGACTTTCTATAGGGTGAACTGATTCTCAAATGTTTTTGTTTGAAAGCTGGTGCTTCCCGTGTGGTCCCATTTAAATTTCATCAAATTTGGTCCAGTAGTTTTTGAGAAACACTCCAATAACTGAATAGAATGGAAGTCGGTATAAAATTTTTCAAATTATACTTGTTAAATATGTTTTTATTTGCAGTAGTTTTTAGAATAAATCAATTTATTGAATTGCAACTAAGTATTGGTAACATTAGAATGTTGCTTGTCGTAGATTACAATTTTTAAAGTTGTGCAGACATGTCTCCCCAAGAGAGTAATGTACATGCTCCTATTATATTAATTAATGACACTAAATACATGTAGATAAAGTAATATTGTTATAACATCGTTAAGAAATATTGTAATGAACAACAGTTAGCTAATTATTATTTATCTAGTTAATTCAAGTATGTTTTAAACCCATATCTTTCCAACGCTCAACAATAAAGGCCCTTTTTGTTTGTTATCAGACACTTTTAAAGTTATTGTTTTCTCTTAAATAATTATATGAAATTTGTATGCAGTTAGTGAATGGCGGTATATTTATAGCCGTGTCAATGCATCTTGTTTCAGATTTTTTTAAGTATTGAATTTAGACAAACAAAACATTGGTGTCGATTCTGTAAGCATTCCCCTAACTAAAAACTTCTAAATTGGCAGTACTTGTTTATTTTGTTTAGGCTACAATCCAAATTAGTATAACACTTTCGGATGGCAGCTCTAAAATTAGATATGTCTCTTCAAATGTGGGCATGTTTTAGACAGTTTAGTCGTCACGTATCTTGGTGCTCGCTAAACTAACCTAAAATAACCCAAAATTTAATAGAATAATCCTATATTCAGAAGCGCCATTCTAAGTATTAAATGATTTTGGATTTTATTGTTAACAAAATAAGGACCACCATAATAAGTTTTTAGTTCGGTAGTTTAGTTTTTTTGAACGAGGGAATCGCTACCATTATCTTGTTATTGAGACGGATTAACGGTTTATAATTTCGCAAACATACCCCACGTATTCAAATATTATTATTATTATTATATATTATAAATATAATTTATTTGTTTGAAAAGTATCACCACGGTTGACATTTGCATGTATTCATCATTCATCATCATCATTATCGGCCGGAAGACGTCTACTGCTGAACATAAGCCTCTCCTATAGAACGCCTGCATGTATTACGATAGAGCAAAAACGAAAATCTGAGCACGAGTTGTAGGCAGTGAACAAAATCATGAAACGGTGTATATAGTGTGGTCCTCGCCAATCGTCCACCGCATTACTTAGAACGTGACTTAGACAGGACAGTGATTTAATGACATACTCATTCATTTGACTTGACTCTGACTATGTGTATAAAAATTTAAAATCTCATGTAACATGATGCAATAAATATTTATAAAAATAAACCCCTTATTTCTCCTGGTCACGCTATAACTTGAGAATGGCTTTACCGATTTCATTCATATTTTGTTTAAATGTTTTCTAATATTTCGTTGAAAATTCTTACCTAAAAAACTAAGTACAAATTTGAGGTTATGGTGAGGCCGAAGACTGAGCCTACTACGCTAACGAAATCGCGGGCAGTCGCTAGTATTTATATATTCAATTCAACAAGTTATTTCACACTTTTTGGTGTTGAAGTTGGTTCCGTTTTTTTTTACAATTGGTTAACTTGCGTACACACTAGGCCTAACATTATCAAGGATGCCCACTGGATCACAACGTCTGGCACTTGGCGTGACATAAGGTTGACGATTGTAGCTAGACGTCAGACGAGCTCTGGGAAATGTAAAACCGTTATGACTTCCGTTATCGAAACGGAACTTCATCTGAAAATTACGTCTGAGTTAATAATTTGAACCGCGATTGTAAGACCGGTGATTATTTTCCGTTAGAGCCATTATCACTGCAAATACTTACCGTAAGAGGGTTAAAGAAAAAAGTGCCGTAAAGTGACTGATGTCCTGGGGCCTTACTATCAGCTTCGTAAAAAACCATGCAAGTCCCGTGCACATATCAAACCTGACATAAACAGTTTTGAATGAAATCATACCGTGACGCTTATTTAGGTGTTTGAATATTGTTTTCTCAAAGGTGAACGGATAATATTGTCTCTGGCATTCTAACAATTTACTATAACCAACATTGCAGACGTCTAGACGTTTGTAAGCTGATAAACTGAGTCGATTTAGAACGACATGTTAACGAGAGTCCGTACAAAAAAATAGGTGAGCTGTTTTTCTGCGGTTCTTGAATAGGCCCGGGGAGGCCTGCTTTAAAGATGTCATGGTATGAATAAGCCGGGCAGTTGTAGAGAAGTCCTGCTCATAGTAAGGCCCCTGAAGTTTGTGATTGCATTGCCATTGATGATGACGACTTCATCTCCGTTTTCCCCACTACCATATAATCCCAAACAAAAGATATTAGATAAAATAAATCGTCTTCTAAAGTCTTTCCCAATCCTCAATCCCAATCGCGTCTTGCTCTAAATATAACATAATATTGTCAATCTCTATACAGAACCGTCAAGTAAGGTGAGGCGTTCGTAAATTGTTCACATTAGTATCAATAAAAACTTTATCGTCCATAAATGGAAGCAATGAAATACTGTTTAAATAAGACTCAATTGTCAAGAAGATAAGCGACTCGCCACCATCAGAAACTGCAGTATTTAA
The DNA here is from genome assembly GCA_917880725.1 of Selenia dentaria. Classification (NCBI taxonomy): domain Eukaryota; kingdom Metazoa; phylum Arthropoda; class Insecta; order Lepidoptera; family Geometridae; genus Selenia; species Selenia dentaria. Next base: position 4,275,511 of record OU862882.1, on the reverse strand, counting down.
TATGATATAACAACTGAATCCTTATAAGAAATGTGATACATTTCGATTTTGTTTTAAATATGGGACAACATCCACACAAAGGTCTTCTGGTGCCAAACTAGGCAGATCCTGTACTACGGTAACCTGATGACTGATATACATACTTATATATACACACCCAGATACAGACGTGTCCATGCACACACATCTTTGACCTGTCCGGGGATCGATCCCGGGACCAGCGGCTCAGAAGCCTGTAAATTTGAATGTGTTAATATCAGAACCGTCCTATTGTGTATATTGGTGTTCTGTATCATTGTTGTTTACTTATTTTAACTAATAGTGTTCAAGATATGCATTAAAACGCTAAAACGCAACAAGAAGTTGTCAAAAATCGGAAATGCAGAAGATTAATTTGGTGAATTTATTGTGGAGTTAAAAATAGCCTTGAAATAGTTAATAATCCAATTAGCGAGGAATACGATCCATGACAGATAATACCGAAAAAAATATACATTTTCTTTATATTTCAATTACCATAACCAGATCTGTAAATAATATTGTATATAAATATTATTTAATTAAAAACGAAATTATTAATTCCTTGTTTTGCATTCTGTTTTTGCAACTACCCGAACATAATACGACCCCGTCACAGTCAAATAACAATCTACTCAGGTAACATCCTTTACGCTACTAGCCTTATCGAATTAAAACTTTTTCCTGATAAGGGAAGTTCCGAATATGTTTGCCGATAAGGCAGTGCGGCTCCGGCGGCCCGTACGTATAATAGGCGACTTGCTTGTCGATACAATTTCAGGTCAGTAGAAAACCTTGAATGCGGCACTATGCCCATTTACAACCCTAGTTAAAGTTGTTTATTTTTAGCAGAGAGTAATATGAGATAGAGAACGGTACGTGAAAATGGATATACTCGTAGTTGCGACATTGTAAATAATCCTTCCGTCTGCTTAGAAATTAATATCTGAATTGAATTATTGTTCTTCGGCTCAAATCATACCAATTGTTTACACTTTGTATGCTCAATTGGAAAACTTTCTAAAGAAAACTAAGCCATGTGTTACTACACCCAAGGCGTGATAAAAATAAAGTACGTTTATTTTAGACAATGCCGACATCCCAAAAAAATATCATCTTCAAACTATAAACAACATTCTCACATCAAGGTGTTCAGGTCCCAAACGGTAGAGCCTGTACAATGGTAACATCATAGCTGATATATATATTATAAAAATAAACCCCTATTTCTCCTGGTCACGCTATAACTTGAGAACGGATGGAACAATCTCGCCTTTTTTTGTTGTGTTAATTAGCTTAGTTTTTCTTAAATAAGAACCTTCTCCTGACAATACGAGTAATTAACACAACCAAAAAAAGGCGAGATTGTTCCATCCGTTCTCAAGTTATAGCGTGACCAGGAGAAATAGGTGTTAATTTTTATAATATATATTTTATATATATCATATATATATATATTATAAAAATTAGAGAGAAGGTTGTTATGAAAAACTAAGCAAAGATGGGAGGTTATGGCGAGGCCGAAGGCCGATCCTAGTTGAGTAGCAAAGCTAGTTTACAATATAAGTCAAAATATCTTCAGATTCCATATCCTTCCAGTCATATTGTATGTTAATAATCGTGATTTTAAAAAAATATTTATTTTCCTAATAGATACGAAAAATCCCAATTTAAAAAAGAACTGAGTAGTTTCTGAGCGGTATCAAGAAAGATCTCGTCACGTAACTTGAGACGACAAGTAGATTGTTATTTCATATCAATGTAGTATCGATATTTTAAGATCTATTACATCACTACATTATTTATAAAATTTCAATGAAGAGTAATAGCATAGTCATAACAGAGCTTGTCGTTCGTTGCTGTTCAACTAGCTTGAATAGAGCACATTTGTAGCCCACGTCGGAGGAACTCGGGTGGTCTGAAAATACGGATACTGGCCTGGCCACTAGTCTATCAACCACCCTGCACTGAGCCTGTGTGGTGAATAACCCCGTGCCGTGACCCAGCTGTGGTAACTTTCGCTAACACGCTATTGTTTTGAGCATTCCTCCTTAATTAAAAAACTACTAATAGTGAGAGTAGTAGTAGTTATCCATCTATCTGGCCTCATTTTGATTATAATTTACATTCAGCTATGGTCACATTACTCGGTTCACTTGTTCAGTATATGTGAGATATACACATTGATAATTATATAAATGTGTATATTTTTCTTATAGTGAGACTTATCAATATCCCGGTAGTAGAGTTTGTTCAATTTATTAAAAGCTAAACCTCGGCTATTATTTTTCATTATATTAGCCATTCGATTTACTCCTTATTTCAAATATTTGGGTACTTCTCTCTACACCGCTAGAATCGTAACCGCTTCCTAGGAAGCATTACATTATATGAGCGAGCATCCTGAAGATTCTAGGTCAATGTTCCACGCCGTTGTTTTATTTACATCTGTCTTAAAACGAGGGCATTACTATCAAATTATCTGGGCTTCTTACTAGTTTACGAATTTGGTGGGTCATGAAGTGTAATCTAATTAAAAATGAATATTTTGAAACGATGCCTATAAAATTAGACAGACTTGATAATCTTTATCAAATCGGTAATCATGAATACGTCATGTCTCATTAATAAAAAAAATATACAATGCTTTGCTGAAGAGTTTGCGTAAATTGCTCTCACATCTCTACTGCCGTATTACTTTCGACCTATCACTAAGACAATTGCTTAATTGCCTTTCATATCGATTCTCTGAATTCCAACATCTCAAACGTGAGTTATCGCTGCTAGGTTCTAATTAGTAGTTATTCGTAATGAAGCCGACCGCCGCAGTATCTCCTGTGCAGTTGCGCCACGCACTCCAGCCGTAGCAATAGGTCTCAGACAATGGTCGGTAAATACTGGATTATTGCGGTATGTCAGTGCAACCGGCATTCATTATATCGCGCCCACTGCGACGCCATGGCCGATCCTGCGTGGGCGATTAGCTCTTGATCCACCACCGGTCCCAATGTTACTCACTCGAATATCTAAAGCTTGTGAAAGGGCACGGGAATTGCAGTCGTTCAGTTTAACGTCATACATCGTGTCAAATAAGTACCGCAACATACAAAAGATCTTGAATAGTACACGAAATGGAACGGCAAATGCTTAGGCGAATGCCTTTCTTATTCTTTGATCGGATTGCAGCCTGCTATAATCTGGTCTCTATTATTATGATGTTTATTCATTGCTGAGCAGTTACAGTCAGATACATAAAATGATGGTTTAGGATGAATCAAACATTAATTTCTTCGCTTTTGCAGTAACCAGGTGAAATGGTATTGATGTAATCCCAGGCAGCTGAATTAGATTCAATTTCGATCAGGAGTTGATCCGATGATAAATTGATCCTGTCTATAGATTTATGATTTTCATCTGTTGTAGTGTTAACATAATCAATTTGTTATTCATTATCATTTATAATATTTATAACAGCAGATTTTCGGTATCGCTTCAGTAGGATAATAGTTTCTATCAGTAGTACGAAATACAAGGTGCCTTAGGTCACTCGATAAAGCATTGGTTACAGCTATTGGCCAATAAATTCTGATTTCGATTTAGTTACAGAATTCTCTGGTTTGGTCAAATGGAAATCTCATTGTGCAAGTTTGTACGCACACTTCTGCGAAAATACCTTAGTTATCTTGAAAGTATTATCACAAATAAACATTCAATATTTTACTTTGATTATTGTAGAATTCTATTTCAAATCGATAACATGAATAAAGCTCGTTTGGCGAGAATAATTTATGCCTGTGTTTGTCTGACCATTAGAGTTATCTGCTCGATCAGGCGTGTGGGGCTAGTTATCGGAATGCAAAACCTGAATAGGTGACCTCTCTTTATTACATAATATGGAACACTGTTCTAGAAATTAATATATTAAGATATTAAAAACGATATCTTATACACAAAATAAATATAGAATTGTATTTTACCTCATCTTTTTTGCCCATATATATGCAAATTAGTTGTTAAGCTCGATTGGATGTTATGATAAGAAAATAATTACCGAATAAAACGCGTCCATGTTGTTGTGGAACCTGCCAGGTTTTTTAAAAGTCCTCCGATTTGGCAGCATTCCTTGTATGCGGGTCGTCCGTTGCACATATTTAATCTGTGGCTGAACGTTTAAACTAGTTAATTATAATATTTGACTAGCAACCCACTGCAATTTACTGGACAAAAGAACTATGTATACCTTCATTGTATGACATTAGACTTGTTTTAACACCAAACGATATGAAGCAATTTTTTGTCGCATTAGGTGTGCCATCAAAATGGAATATGCGGTTATGTTTAAGTTTTTATGTGATATTATACATTTCACTTACATATAATCTTTGTTGTATTATGCTAATAAATAAAGGTGCATCGTGAGAATATATTTGTCAAATTTTTTTACAAATTTGTCAACATTAAATTAAAACACGTATTTTCGCTTCTGGATGATTCCATTATTATCTTTCAATGTTTTAACAAATATTTAGTTTCAATCATAGAACTTATTTATACCTTTATTGATTTTATCGACCTTTAATAATAGACTTGAATATTAGTTAGTTGCTGTGTCTGTTTTAGCTTTCAATTATTTCAATAAATTCCTAGATCAAATTACGTTTTGACAGTAGTTACGAGCTATGCTGGAATTACTTGCCTCACCGCTTGTTCTTTGAAATAAATGACACTCAAGCTATGCTGTGCTAAATAGCTACGCTTTCTATTATTATTTAGCATGCTATTAAAAACGAACTTATATACACCATGTTTAATTAAATTTATAGCATCATTTGTTTCAACACTTTAGAGATGTTTATGATTTTGCGATCTATTATTTGTAAAGATGTGTATATGCCAATATGATTTCTGATTCTATGGTACCTATATGAATTAGAAAACGTTAATGCTGCCACTCTGATAGTTCAAATATTTTTGGTGCCACATAAAATAATCTTGCGTTAAAAAACGTAACAATATCTTACCTAATCGGGAGTGCAAAGATAATGTGTTGATTTATATCCCTTCAAGAGTCGTTATATTATAACAATGAAATTTCTATTGTGTCTGGCCGCATGATGACCAACGACCTTTGATGGATTATAGATAGATGACACTTTATTGTACACGTTAAACAAAATAACATCAACAAATACAATAAACACTTAAAAATAACATTGTACAATGGGCGGTGTTATCGCTAATAAACGAACTCTTCCATACAAACTTTGGATGGAGAGGAATTCCTAAACTACAATAGACGGTGGACACAAGAACACACAGCGAAGACGGTATTGAATTAAGTACAAAATTAGATAACTATACATAAATATATGAACATAATTATACGTACATACAATCATAATTATGATAGCATTTCTGATAATTTATACATAACCTAAAATGTTGTACTTCTCATCTGACGCTTGTCGGTATTCTTTATAGATCAAGTGATGGTAACTCCTGTCTTAAACATATTTCCGCATTTTTTATAGTAATAATTAATAATGTTACGCTCTGCTTCAACGTTGATTGAAAGCTGTTACTTCATCTCTGAACTAATCTAGCCAACACTAAGAATATGGTACAATGTTGTACAAACTTCATAATAAGCCCCTACGTTCTTTGCCAGGTTTCTATTAACTTGCCTCCTTTTCTGTCTGTTCATTTGTTCGGTAAAAGTTTTGCAATCGATCTTAAACTTTGCAAGCTTTTAGAAACTTTAAACATTGGAATAGCTCACTGGACTTCAAAGCAAAAACAAACCGGTTTTTTTTATCTTTAAGACTAAAAAACAGGAAGTATTATTTTTGATTAAAGCTTGTTTTGAAATATCATATGTTTTCCAAATATTAAAATTAGTACGCAATAAATGCATAATGCCTTAAGATTTTCCTTATAAAGATTTAAGTATTTTTTAATTAAATTTAAAATAAAAGTACATATATTAGGTACATATATGTATTTCTATTTTGTTTTTATTTAATTTCATTTTTAAAATACTAAAATCTTTAAGAAAAGGTTTTTTTTTTTAAATAACGGTGTGGCACTTCTAATAAACGTTTTGAAATGTTTATTCTCTCATATTATTAAAACACGTGAAGTACGCACGAAGGTATGTCCTTAGCTAATTCAGCATCCCGAACCTGCCCGCCTACTTAGACCGTTACACCTACGCTGCATTACGGCGAAAGCTTATTCGTACAAGAACAATCTACAGTCTTGCTATCTTCATAATAAATCTTTGGCACACGGACAGCTCCCGAGCATTGAGAGCTCACGATGAAATTGAAAGTTGTCGGACGTTGGACGTGCGATACTTAGATTTATTATATAAATGCGGTCGTGGAGCACGTCTGTCTGTCTGTCTCTATATTGGTAAAGTATGCAGACGCCGCGCCGTCGCGTGCCGGTCAACGTCGTTGAACACTCTTCAGTTTTTATGGTGGACTTGAAAGCTTCTTTGTAAGACTAGTTTCATTATAAACAGTTCGTTGTAATGCATGTAGAGAAGTACCACCGTTATCAGTCCTGCGGATAAAACTATCAGGTTACTTGGAACTACATTTTTTACACATTGAATAGTTTTTTTTTATAGTTTTAGATTAGAACTACTGTTTTCACGCTACCATTTTTACTTTTCTACCGGTTACCAAAAAGGAGGAGTTACTTAGTCAGTTCGACTGTATTTTTTTAAATGTTTGTTTCCTCATAACTTTCGACTGGGTGAACCGAATCTCATAAATTCCTTTTTGTTTGAAAGCTGGTGCTTCCCGTGTGGTCTTGTACTAGACCGAATTTCATCAAATTCGGTCTAGTAGTCTTTGAGATACACTCCAATAACTGTATAGAATGGTAGTCGGTATTAATTTTTTCTAATTAAACTTGTTTTATAGTTATATTAGAACTGCATTTTTCACGCTACCATTGGCACTTTAATATAAAAAAGCAAGAACACTGAGAATAAAACATAAAATCTTTACAAATCCCTTTAATTTTTTTTTATTTTCACGTATCTAAAACGAAAGTTTGTAAGTGAATGTTTATGAGTATTAATATTTTTAATTTATATTTTTTTCACACTGAAACATGCTCAACAGATTAAGGTGAAATTCCAAATGAAAATAGCGAAAATCGATTCATCATGTTGTTCCAAAGGGATCGCAATAATATTATTTCTCGCGGACGATGTCGCGGGCAGTAGCTAGTGATAAAAGTATTTTTCAAAGTCATTTACTGTACAAATATTAAATTATTAATTAACCTGAAGTGCTAGGCGTAACAGCCTCTAATTAGCAAGGCCGGATATGAACATTGTTTAAATAGAAATTCCTTCGACGTTTGTATCGAGCCGACAATGCTATTCGCCTTAAATTAGAATGCAGACATGTCCGGTCCTTCCTTACATAGGATAGGAGTATTATGGCTCGCCGCTAAGCTCCCGTGTTGCATATAGCGTGTCTCTCAATAAACATCACGTACTTATGCAATTATAAATATCCTGGATGAATCAGAATTCATTTAATGTATGTAAGCATTTGTCTACATTGTATAATCAATAAATGTAGAGAATATTTAAGAGTAAGTTAAGTATTACTTTAAAACAAAGTCATAGTTATTATTTGAGCATTATATTTTTTTGAGTACTTACCACCTAATTGTACCATTGACAAGAAGTGTTAGAGTGTCAGTTTTCCTCTATGTGTCAGTTCTGCTTTAACTAGTGATACAATAGAGTAATCATTTTATTGTACAATACATAGTAATTGTGGTCGGAAGGATCGTATTTATTTTTGTATCAAGATAGTTGCTAATTTTTATACAACTTCTTAACATTCTTAACGTAGGAAAAAAACTCTTTTTAAAAGTTTGAGAGTTACGTAAAATACTTAGCTCTATTATAAAAATGAATATATATAAAAAGAATTCTTCAAACGCAATTTTCAGTGTCCATTAATCAATCAATCCTTATCCATAATATAATATCTATAAATGGGACACCATCCACACCATAAACGTCATCGGCTCGATCTCGACGGCCTCGAGATCTATGATCCACACAAGGTATTTAGGTCTCAGACTAGGCAGAGCCTGTACTATGCACACACATCCACACACGTGTCAAACAGACATGTTCATGCACACACATGTTGACTTATCTGGGAAGCGAGCCCTGGACGAACAGCTCAGAAGGCAGGGTTGACTGCGCCAATCGGCCCGTCATCTGGAATACTTTAACATAGAAAATAAATATTATGCTATCGAATGTGTCTAGTGGACATGGCTTATTTATAGATCGTCAAACAGACCATTTTATCATCTAATTAATGTTTTTTAAACCAAAATACTTTAACGTCTTCCGTTTCCTTAGTTCCTTGTTTTTTTTATGCCGAGTGATGTTGAAAACCGAGCAAGCGGTTTTTCATATAGTGCTATGAACCGAAGTTATTTTAACATTAGTATACTAAGTTGTAATTTCACCAAGTCACTTATTTATCACATTAATTATTGGAGTGTATCTCAAAAATATCCTGACCGAATTTTATAAAATTTGAATGGGGGAGAAATCGGTGAACAACATAAAAATATACATACAGTTGAACATATTACCTCCTCCTTTTGTAACACCAAATTACGTAAACATCTTCCATTATTATTTCACTCATTCCAGTTATATTGTAAGCTATATAGATTATAGGTACGCTACGAGCATTTAATTGTAAATACAATATATTTATAATTTTGTTTTCGTTAAAAAAATGCACACTTATATTATCTTATATACCATATTAAACACGTGAACGTAATTAAAATAAAAGAAAAACAAAATTATTTCCAAAAATACAACTTAGAGTCAATTACAAATATGAAAAGCAGAATAAATCCGAAAAAAGGTCGCCTAGCTCGATACAAACCGATAATTTTCAACCGACTTACAAAAAAAGATGAGATTCTCAATTCGCCCTTTTTTATGTGTATTGCCAAATAACTTTAAATAATTGAACCGATTTCGAAGATTCCTTATTTTTATAAAGCTGGTGCTCCGCATGTGGTCTCATTTAATAAAAAATAAAACGTGATCTAGATTTGACAAGATATAATATATATATTTGAATAAGTCATCATAAACATCGGGTATAATGGAATGAAGGTCGGTTTCAAATTTTGTTAGAAAATGTTATCTATATTAATATTATAAAGAGGAAAGATTTATATGTATGTTTGTAACGAATCTGCTGAAAAAGTACTGAATCGATTGCAAAAAATCTTTCACGATTGGAAAGCTACATTCACCCTGAGTTACATAGGCTATATAAGATTCATCATCATCATCATCATCATCCATCATCGCGCGGGTGATACCGCGGAGAGCAGCTGGTATTTTATATTTCGCAAATACAAATTGAGTTGCTAAATACCCGCATAAATATTGAATATTGTTAAACGATCTTGGTTTATTATAGGTACTTAAGAAGTCATTTTTTTAGATGTCTTGAGTTTTAAGAAGCATAATAAATTTAGGGTCGGGTAGAGCTTTCTCATGCAAACATATTTTTTCAATCGTCTGGAGTTTCTAAAAAGACATTTTGTAATATTTTTATTATATGTTTAGTATTTTATGTGTCTAAATAATGCAAATAGTAGTACCATGGGTAAAAATCTAGGTCTTACCTACCAGTAGATACAGTACCAAAAAAAAATTATAACGATAGTCAAATTGATAGAGCAAAAAAAAAACCTTTGAATCAACCAGTAGAACTCCGCGATCGGACCACGGGTAATAAACGCTTTTATTGCTATGTATTTCTATTACTCTCTCAACTCATTCGATTGTTTAACAGTTTGATTCAAAATAATGTTTAGTTAATTACTCCGATTTTCATACCGCATATACCACTTCAGTTGTACAGGCAAATGCAATAAAAGTCCTTATCAGCACTCAAATCAACTCAGCACTTATCATCAATGTGTAAACTCTTACGAGTATTTCTAATCAAAGTCAGGTTTGTGTGCGCTAGACTCATTTGGAGTTACTTTGTTGGGTTTCGATAAGGAGAATGAACACGAGTTCCAGGTCATGATCATATATTCCAAAGATCGGCATTATCAAATTACTGTAACAGCAACAAACTTTTGTACATGTATTTGGCGTACATTCAAATAGGCTCATGAAAATATAATGTGGTTTTTCTTAACCTTTAAGCAGACGGTCGTAGACTAGAGTTCGTATCTTATCGCCTTCTATGCACCATCTGCAAGAACAGGGGCATCACTGATACTTTGGTTACCCTTTAACCATAACATCACTTTGCATGAGTTCAACACATTGTAATTTAACTAGTTGACCCGACTGACACTGTCTTGTACAATAGAAAAAAAAAACACTTTATGTCTTCCCCGATTTCCCCTTATTTCCCGAATTGTTCCGGATATGTTTACGATTGTTCTTGCCCTAACAACCTTATTCACACTACTACATACATTAAATTGGCCAGCTTAACTTACAGGGTTTCCAAGTACCTAACAGAATATTGTAAGCAAGTGGTCTCCTCTTTCTCTTAGCCGGTGTCAAACTATTCATTATTGTAATAAATTAATTAAAAATCAACAAAACAAATATGTGGTGGTACGGAGGTACAGAAATCACGTTCAACTTTACTTCTAAGTGCTAGGTAGCACTGCAAGGGCCATGGGCTGGCGTAGTGCTTCACACAAAAAATAATAAGTCTGATCAGATCTCAAGCCGTATAATTTTTTTAATTGTGTTAATAATCATCTAGATAATTATCAAATCGGTAGTGTCATGAGTTCTGAATCTCGTCCGTTCACGAATGCTGCGGGCCTAGCACGCTTAACTGCGTAAGTGTAACGTAACGTGTTGTTCAGGTGAAACAGTGCAAACTGTCATTTATCTATTGCAACTGTGACACAGATAACTCACAGTTTGTAGGTACGCCAAAACGTGACGCGGTGACGTTTGCTACACGAATACTTTTTTGCGAATTATTTGTGCTACGGCCTCTGTTGTCTGTTACACACGGGCGATGATGTACATGATACAATGTTCACAGAGCACACGCGCGCGTGTGTGGATCGTCATTCCACGTGGCTCTTAGGAATCCCACGTTCATATATTTCGCGTCATTATGTGTAACTATACGTCACGCAGTAGGCAACTCTTATATTCTTATTACGTGGGTTATTCCTTCATTTTGATAAATCAATATTTATGATGTATTAGGTTTAATTCTAAGTAATTCGTGTATAAAACTAACATGTGTGTTGTGTACGTATTTGAAATGACCAAATAAGCATACCAACTGTACTGTGAATAGACTAGCACGTATTTTATTAAGTATCAAATTCAGTACCTATACTAACAGCAAATAATGTCCGTTCAGTACCTACTTATTAGCTAATACTTATTTGGTAAGACTTACAGTTAATTAAGTATCCTGTATATCTCCATGTAAGTGAATTTCATTCTTTTTTGAGAAATAAATGTCTATAACCGTGTTATATAAATTGTGTGCTTGATTTGTATAATTAATATGTTGGTTCCGAGTTCAGAAGTTACGCGAGCTAAATACTACTTCATCAGTCGAACGACCCAGACGCAATAGAAATTTTATTGTTATATTGACAATCGACTGGTGAGGGATACATATTTATACGACACTTTCGGGTTTATCGTACACATCGCAAGGTTTTATTCTATGAGTGCGTTCCGATAAGCGCAAGACAGCAAAAGTAACAGGTGATAAAATGCTGAAAGCTAGGGATGCATTGATACACCATTTTTGCCGATACGATACCGATACTCTAAATATATTGGCGATATTGATACCAATACCCGATGACCGCTTATTGATTTTAAAACAATAAGGTAAAATAAACAAAATATAAGTTAGGTTATTATTTTAAATTAATGTAACACAATATAGACAGGTTGAGATTAGTTAATAGTTCTAGTAATTAACATTATTAATAAGAATGTTGTATAAAAATTAAAGTATTCTATGTTTTGTGGGTTTGATAAGAGTACCAGAAGAGATATGGATAATAAGAAAACTTCGTGTATTAGCATCGATGCAAAAACCTTGGGTTGTGGTGACTGGGTCAGCAGTGCATGATAAATGTTGGCAAGATATGTGTCAAGAGTTATTAATATTTACTTCTATTATTAGGTCGCTGGTTGTTGCCATTGCTTGTTAAATCCGGCAACTTCATAATACTAAATTCGAATGCAATGCTCGGGAAATCTGTCTGTCGTATCTCGTATGTTTTAACCACACTGGGTCTTATAAACGCTGCGTAACTTAAATGACGTTATTTAGTACTGCGCACAGCAATTCTGCGCCGTACTAAATGACGTTATTTAAATTTAAGCAGCGTTTATAGCTAAGGGCGTCTATATACAAATCTAAAAACGAAAGTTTGTGAGTGAGTTAGAGTTTATGTTTGTTCCTTTTTCTTGGCTTTAGAAATTTGGAATTGAGATAACTTGTATGCAAGATTAACACAAATCTTTCTGTCCCAATTCAATGGGCATTTCTCGAGATACGAAGTCATAGTTTTCTTACTATTTAATTAACAGGGTTCCATATTTTATTTCTTGTCATAAAATCTATTACGAGTAGGTTTCTATCTACCTACATAATAGTAGTTTATGCAACTGTCATATAATACCTAATTATATGCAGTTGCATACACTACTTTATTTAATCTCATGACATTTTTGCTACTAAAGTTTTATCCAACAAAATATTACTCAAATTCGTATGTACAAAATAGCGCCAAAATGGAAAAAGTCTTCTTCTTCTTGTTTGTATGGCTTGTGCGGCGTAACCACAATTTTGCCAATATCAGTGGAAAAAGTCTGTTATTAGTCTATTGACTTGGAAACAGCGCGTTGTGCGCGCAGCGCTCTCACCACAGATAATGTGTACTTAAATTGAATTGAAACCTCCTTGGTCGGAACACATTGTACTTTAATAATTGAAAAATTGGTTTAAAGCATTGTTTTGTTAGGAGAATAATTCTTTCATTTAATTTTTTAATTTTCTTTAAGAAGTACCTATGTAAATAAAATATGCCAATAAAAGTCTGTATTTAATTTCATACTTAGAATATTACCGAATGATATTATATAAATTGTGTGTAAAATTATGTGTTGTGTGTAGGTATGTACGGTACAGTTCAGTAGCATCGAAGGTCTTTTCGAGCAGGCTATTTGTAACGCTTTAATTATTCGCGATACATTAACATAGTTACGCTACTCGGTCAGGACACAATGTTTGCACAGACTCAGTGCCAGTTTCTGCCGTATATAGGCTATTAACATCGCTGGAAAGTATTCTAGAAAGGCTGATTTAACTTCCATGTCTCTCCATAGTTAGTACACAACGTAAACAAGGTGCACATTTTACGTTAATTATGCATTATTTAGTAACTTTATGTGTATTGTTTTAAAAGACCTGTAGGGCTATTTGTGTCTCAGTAGCTAACAATCGTTGATTGAAATCTTGAAAAAACTAACATTTTTGCTTATTGGAGTTGTCAAAACTGACATAGAGCCGCCATTTTTCAAGATTTCAATCAACATTTGTTAGCATCTGAGATACAGAATAGCCCCGCTGGGGCCTTACTATGAGTTCTTAAAGCAGAACTTCTAGAAAACTGTCCGGCTTATTCGTACCATGACAACGTTAAAGCAGGCCTGCCCAGGCCTACTATTCAAGAACCGCAGAAAACCGTTCGCCTGTTTTTTGTATGTACTCTCGTTAACATGTCGCTCGAAATCCACTCAGTTTATCAGCTTACACACTTAGAGACGTCTGCAATATTGTTTATAGTAAATTGTTAGAATGTCAGAGAATACATTATCCGTTCACCATTGCGAAAATGTTCAATGTTCAAACAGTTCACCTAAATGAGCGTCATGGTATGATTTCATTCAAAATTGTTTATGCCAGTTTTAAGAACTGTATGGAATTTGCATGGTTTTTATGAAGCCGATATTAAGCCCCTGGTGACTTGTGAAACAGGTTTTTATTTAAAAAATCTACTTCAGGCCCTCACATAGTTAGGTTTTATTTTGTCACTCTTTTCTTATTATGTTAAATTGTTTTTTTATCAACCTTTTGTGAGGAGGAAATAAAATAGTTTGATTTACGTGATATAATATCTTTTTGTTGTGCTCAGTAACACCGTTGTAAACATTGTTTATTAAGTCTTCTTAGTTGTACCTACTGAATTTGATTTTACAATACGCCTCCACCGATCCTGAACCGACATTAGGCGGACGCTATCATTGAGTGAGGTCCTTATTGAGTGGTTATAACGATATATAACTAGCTGTGAACCCGCGGTTTCATCCCCGTGACTATGGACGGTGATGATGATGATGAAAAGTATCATAATATACTTCTCGGGTATGTAATCTATGTCCTTGCAAAAACCGTTCTCAAGTTGAGAACAGTTTTACTGAATTCGATGAAAATTGGCATGATAATAGCGTGATTGCTTGTAACTTACTAGCTGTATCAACAATCAAAATTTCCAGTTTGTAACTCCAGCGGTTTCAGTTCTGCGTAGATAAATCAGTCCATCAGTTCATCAGTCAATCAGGAGAAGTAATTATACACCCGCCCGGAAACAGACCGACGTCGATGGTGCGACGTGCCCTTCGAAACACGGAAGCGCTCTGTACAAAATGCCACTAGCTGTGTCTCCCATACAAGTACAGGAGGCCTACTCCTAAAAACTAACTACGAAGTCTCGCTTGCTGGATTTCGCGTTTTCTACTGTGAATGTGAAAAAGCACTAATAAAGTGAAGGGTAACGAAATGTAATGACGTCCGTCAAACGAAACTTCGTAGTTCGTTTTTGGGAGTAGGCCTTCAAACCGCAGCAAGACTTACTTAACCTACTGAAGATGATCTGTATAGAACAGTGATTGTTAAAAATATCAAAATCGATTTGATGTCGAGCTACATCTATTCGTGAAACTGTAATATCGACCTCATACGCAACACCTTTTTTATATTATTGAGCATAATTCGAGAATTATCAACTGATTGCGGTGAAATTCAAATGGAGCCAACAAGGAGCCATATTTTATTCTATTAAAACGCTTCACACGAGACGGATAAATCTCTGAAAATACTCTTACATTAAATAAATACTTACAACAGTCAATAAAACCTCCTTGTTTGAAGTCTGCTTAAAACAATTAGCCCCATTCCGAGATCCTCTTTGCGGTACGAATACTAAGTCAATACAAAAAAGGTCTTCAACTCTTCCCCTATAAAATACTTTCCATTCTTACCGTATATTGTATTAAATCGCCTCCCACATGTAACAGGATGATGAACTTAAGAAACCTATTCAAGATCGCACTATGTCATCACCTTCTTTTAAACAAGACTATATGTCTCACAGTACCTATTGTATACTCAGTGCCTATTACTCTAGAAATTACACAAAGTTGAAAGCACGTCAATTCATAATTCATGAACCACAAGAAGTAAACTAGCCCTCACAGACTCAGGGTATCCTACCGTGAGGGCTTGTGTTACAAGATTTTTGGTACAGATGTACCAAATTGGAACTGTCATGGCTGAATAATTAAATAATTAATATGTTATTTTTACTTTGCATGCTTTTTCATGATAATGCTTAAGGCGCGCTCGTACCCTGATTAAAGAAAAAACAGAATTTTTAAACACCTAGTGTAACGAAACAGATCGATAGTATATTATGAAAAAAATACAAAGATTAGAAAAGAAATAGGAAAAGAGTAATAACCGAATAGAATTCATAAATATAACTTTCTTTCAGCAGAAAAAAATCCTGAATAGGTCCACAAAAATAAACTTTCACATCCAAACTCTCAGAATTTTCAGCGATAACACTATATTTTTTTAAGGTAATACTTAGCCAACGTATAGTACTAAAGTAATAACCAGCAGTTTTTTTCAATTGTGTTAGTATATATCGAAAAATATAAAGAAAACGTACAAAATTAACGCATTTTCGCATCACATCGTCCAATCTAACAAGCGATTTTCAACCTTACGTAAAGCATCGTAAATTATTTTAAAATTGGGGTTGGACCGCGCCTTAATATAACAGTGTACCCCTTATTTTTAATTGAATAAATATTATTATTATTATTCCTTTTATTATAATCTATCTAGCGTCTCATCTCAAATAGGGTTACCAGATGGAAAAATCAAGTCTGGAGAAAAGGTCTGATTTCCATTAACAAATCCTGAGATTTTGTTTCATGTTTAGAATGTTCTCGCAAACGTTCTTCATAATTTTAGAAAGTTATTTTATTTATTATCGTTTTCATACAATGCAGATCTCAGGACTCGCAGGAGTCTCTCGCCGCTTTAGGTTGTTTAACTTTTTACAAAAGATATATTTAAAATGTGCTGTATTTTATTGAACATTCTAAACATGTTGAAATCCTGAAATTAACTGAAATTTGCAAAATCCGGTTGCAATCCTAAGAGTCCAATAATCGTGAGATATGGTAACCCTAATCTCAACACACGGTTGCTCGGGGGGCATCATTGTGTGTCATTCAGTTTACGCTTAATGTTTAATTTGACTGTTCTCTCATTACATGCCTATTGTGAAATGTCATCATCGGGCGGCTGTGCCTGTATGTACCACATGTTATTGTGTTGTGAGCAAGATTCGTTAAACTGTTGTTGTTTAATTGACCGAGCGAGTGAAGCGTCTTTGCTTTAACCGGCCAAATTGACTTTCATTGTCCGTATGTTTGTTAGCTTGTATGTTGGTCGTCACGTACAGGTCGCATTTTTCAACCAATCTTGACGAAACTTGATATGTTTCTATTAATCGATATAATTTTTGTCATCGGCGTTTTTTTAAGTTGGGTTCGTACGTTTGCCTAAAAAGGGGGAGTTTGTTGCAGCGCTATTAACCGACCGATTGTGAGAAAATTTGGTACACACATTAGGTACCTGACTCTAAGAGGAATTTCGAATATGAGCACAATTATATAGTCAAGTGGTTGCAGAGATAACAGATTGTGAAGTTTAAAACTAGACTATTTTGGTAATATTCGGTACCAAATGTTCTTAACATTTGGTACCAACATTTAGAATGTTAGCAAAATTGATCAAGATTGCCGCTGATACGACTGTGCTCGCGAGGTCTAGGTACTGTTCGCAGAACTAGTAGTTAAACAGTGTTTGGTGCCAGTGTACTACTGCACTTGTCCATGCACCTCTGCAACTGTCCACCTGTATGTATGTTCGAAGTTAGAGTGTGAACGTACTAATGTGTTAAGGTTGAAAGGCACTGTACCTGGAGAAATGACTCGCCGAATGGGACAGCTGGCTCGGGACGATGAGCGCAGTGAAGTGCCACGAACTTTATATCTAAGTTATTATTATTACTAAGGATAGGTACTTACGCCTTCAGAAATTCTATTAAAATGTTTGTTCGCAATTTAAACACAGTAATTTAGTTTTCATGTCCACATTAGTACATGACTTTAGAGTATTAATATTGCGATTAAAATGCAGCGTTGAAATACTTAGTCATATAATACATGTACTTATTATAATATAATTTATGTGAAAAGATAATGACGCGTTTTCATAACGTAATCGTTCTTCCCTGAATATTTATAGTTTCATTGTTATAGTAGCAAGCTATACATTTCTGTTATTCCTTAGGATCTTTGTTTTGCAAACACTTTACGGTCCACGCCTACGTATTGCATCTGCGCGATTTTGTACGAAATACCATTACTCGACGAAACAATGCGCGGCAAGAAAACGCAAACATTGTCCTTCTTTACACGGCGAATAGAGTTTTAACATTTATCTTTCGGACTATCACGCGCCAATGACCAGATGATTGTCTAATATAATGATCAGTATGTGGTAGAAAACTAAGGGCCGTATCCCAGAAGTACGCCTAGCAGTGTATCTCGAATTGAGTGACAGATATAAGTAAATTTTGTATAGCATTTACTGTCAAATCTCCATTCAAGTCGAGATTCACAACTGGCGCCTAGCACGAATAACTGCGTAATTGTAACGTAACACGTCGATCACGGGAAACTGTACAAACTGTCATTTATCTAGGGCAACTGTGACACAGATAACTCATAGTTTGTGCGCCGAAGCGTGATTTGACGCTTACGAATACTTTTTCGCAAATTGTTTGTGCTACCGCGGCTGATCGTCTTTCTGGAATTGCGGCCCAAATGAGAAGCTACACCAGCAAATCATCTGTGCGATATTCTGTGTGCAATGCCAATGACATTACGCGGCGGTATAGAGCTCGTCGTTGCCCTTTGTATATTTTGACAATTCCGCGCCGATCATCAGCAGCTGTGCCATGACTTTTGTCATTTTACTTCTCATCAGAGGCATTGATAGTCGCAACAGTTTTGATACCACAATCCAAATTAACAAATTCTTGAATATTTAAGATACGCCGTCAAGCTTGAATGTGCTAATAAGCTTAATCGACTGACTTCAGTAAGAAAACAAAAAGATCCTAACTGATGTATGGCATATACCGTAGTACGTTGTGCAGTGCTGATAGTGTAGAAGTGTCGTCGAAATCCGCAAGTGCCGGAAGCGTTAGCCTTACCTTTATCGCGTGATCGTACCTCGACATACGTGAGGGCATACTGTGAACAACTAGCTAGTGTCGAATCGGCGGTAGTGCCGCAGTGCCCGTGGCGTGGTCGTGTCGTCGTGCAGTGATAGGTGCGCCGGAGCGTCGCCAATGCGCGACCGGCTTCTGCGGGATGTCGCCGCCACGGGCGCTCCTGGCGGCGCTGCTCGTGTGCCAGCTGCTCTCGTACGGCGGCCACCAAGGACTCACCAAGATATTCTACACGTAAGTTACATCAGCAGCTAAAAGTCCAAACATCCGGCTCGAAGGACCAACTAGTCTCTCTGGGAGACAATAAGTACTATTCAGTCAAGACGTTACAGAAATCAGTTTAAATTTATATGTCTAAATGCATCGAATGAATACTGTTATGAATGCCAATTATAAATAGTAATACCTACTTTAAAACACACAGAGTTTTTCAAATAAATAAGAACCACCACCGAGAAAATAAGAAACGCCAAGACGGTCACAGACTTCAAATGTCTATAGCTCAATAATAGAAACACTACTTAAAATGACCGTAGCATGTAGGTCAAAAGGTTAATTTGGCTCGGACATGCTGAATTCACTAAAATAGAATATTAAAATTTTAAGAGAAGAATCTCAGGTCTGCTAATCGTTCTCTTGTACTTCTAACATGAAACATTTTCCTAGATAGCAACACACACGCTTGAAGCTCAATGCAGCGACCTAAGTAACCAGCTAGTTGGAGAGTTTCCAGCAAAACACGAACCACGAAAACCTCGCAATCTAATTTTCGGGCATATATATGTTGAATACTTAACCCAAGGGTTTTATTAAGACTATTATCATGCGTGATCGCTTCACGAGCGCGCCAATCAACAATGTAGGAGTTGACAAATGTACTACGCAGTATCGTTAGTAAGTATGGCTTCGTAATCTCAGATAGTGGAAAACGTGGTGTAGTGAAAGATAGATTCAATATCCACACGTGCATGCGGTACACGCGAGTTGCTAAAGTGTAACCCATAAACAATACTTGTTTACGGGCGCCACCGCAGGAGGTTTGCGGACTAATTATTTTGGAGATTTGTTTAGTAGGACCTCATGCTGCTTGTAAACTCACAGATAAAAAGCCGTAATTACTACGCCTAGGTGGCAACCCTTTTTGCTTTTGCCATAGTTAATCAGTTATAACTTGATAAAAAAAAAGTTACACTGAATCTTCATACATGTACATACATACGAACTATGAGTTTTCTGTGTCTTGTTGACCTAGATAAATGGATGTTTGTACTGTTCGTCACGTGAACAACACTTTACGTTACACTTACGCAGTTATTCGTTCTAGGCCCACAGAGTCAAGAAGTGACTTTACGGGTGCAGCCCGGTGTTCTACCAAAGTTACCTGGGTATAGAACGCAGTACGTTAACATGTACCCGTCCTCCACGTTTTCCCTATGTACTTAACTAATCGAAAAGTAACCTAACTCTTTAATAAGATAATTAAACACACTTACTTTACTACATGAAACTAAATAACTAAGAATTCGTAACGGACAGCGTTAGACAAAGTATAGATCACTTTAAAATTCATAGGAAAAATGTAACTATGTTGGCTCGGATCCCATTTCTTCAATAAATAAATTAACCCAATCCAATTTCATGTCTTTTGGGTCCTAAATCGAATAACGTTGGAAAAGGTTCTAGAAATCTACGAATACCTCTAATAAGATTTTATTTCATTTTAGGACAGCTGCTGATAATAATTGCTCTAAAAGATAAATTTGATTACAATTCTGGTTTGATTACAAAGTTAGTGGTAGGTGTTGATTTCATTTTTTTTTATTGTATCACGGAACGTTTCGTATGTTTTTAGTGATGGCGGAATAGACTACTCTGGACCACGATCGTTAAAACTTATTTGTTTAGTTACATGGATACTGCATATGGTGAAATGCGGTTTTATATTTATTAATCTGTCCGAATCAGCAAGACTCATTCGAGTTAAGTTTCATTCATAAATCTATTGTTATTTTTTGCGCTGATGCGGACGGGTTAATCGATAGGCTTGCGTTTGACTGTTATCTCAATTGATGGACAGTATTGAAGAGGATCAGCTGATCGTCTCAACCGAAACATAAAGTCACAAATGTAAGCACACACACACACTTCTCATCATCCGAACATTTATTCGACGTTTGATATTTTGTCTGTCAGACCCAATTAAGCAGAATTTTTCGTGGAATCGCCCTGCGCTTGCCATTGCGAAACATTTGAGCTTCATTGCCAAAAATTTCACAGCTTCCTTCCTTAAACCATACACAAACATACATTTTTGCACAGCACTGCATGTCTGGCACTGCGATAATACTTATCAACAAGGACTAGGAGAGGCCAATACTATAACAAGAGGCCCTCGGACGATTCGCATCTCTAACGGCGGAAGGGTGTACTTATTTAATATGTGGGAACGTTTTTGAAAAAATACTGAAGATTTCTATTTACTCTCCTTAACGCTAAAACATGTACTACCTCTAGAATTCTTGTGTAGGAACACTAGAATCTACATTAGAGATATATTTCAGATTTAATGAGTTAAAATTAATATTATTCATCCAAAACCTCATAGAGATATGTGATAAAACGGAGCTCTTATCCAGACCACGATGTCGTCATCCTGTTATGGAATTTGTGTACCATGATTGTCTCAATTGGATACATGTGGTCAATAGAATAAATCACACTCGATTACCACCCTATTCTAAATGCAATATAAACTATTTTCATATGCACATCCTCTATAGCTGATCAGTAGGAATATAAGTGATATGAAGATAGACATATTGTGTGGTCTTTGTTGCCTACTGAGTTTAATGAATAAATTTAAATAAGTAAAGTGCATTGTGTTCGGAACAATATGTGTTTAGGCACGTTTCAGATACAAAGTTTTCAAGAGGTTTGTAACGCTAGGTCCTGTTTTGTGACCTATTTATAAACTAGATAATTTTAATATTCAACGGTTTACGTACATACAGATATCTTGTAGATAAGATATCCGGAACTTACCCTGTGTATTCATAATGTTTATTATATTTTTATGTTATCCGATTATCTCTTTAATCGTTCATTTGTCTACTGTCCTCTACTTCTCACTTTTGGTCTACTATTAGTTGTTATGTACTTTTGGTATAAACAAGCTCAAAATATTCATATATGTCTTTGTAAGCTAGTATGTAAATTACATCTCGAAACAATAACTCTCTGATGTCGTTTCGCGTCCGAAGTAATTAAAGCGGGGGTACAAAGATAGCGAGGAGTTTGGCATGCCGCCAGGTCGATGACATTATACTAATTAGAACTACTGTTATGTAGATCTAAGCACCCATTGTTGTCATTGGGGCCTGATAAATGTCTAGCCATTTATTAAATAATTACGTACTTAACTGTATCACTAATGGTATTTCACTTATGATTTGTGAAACTGGTAATTACATGTTCTATAGGTAGATAGTTGTTCACCCATTTAAGCATGTTATATCTGCCTGGATGTTGACTAACGCATGTTTTCCCATCTTTCCAGGTTACCTGACACCGGACAGCCTCCAGTGCTCGTATCGCTAGGAGATAACGCTAAGTTGGAGCTAAGGAATCCTGACGGATTTCTATTCGTTAACGATTCAGAAGAACACAATGATACGAAGACGTTCTCTATCATAGACAGCGACTCTTTGGAAGAGGAGAGCATTACGAAAGCAGATGGAGAGAAAGAAGGCACGGAGCCGAGGCTTGTCGTTAAGGCGAGGCCGATGCACGAAGTCAGACAGACGGAAGAATCGTTTCAAGCGCCCGCCATAGAAGTAGAATTAGCAGAATCTCAAGAAGAACAAAAAGAACAAGAAACAGAAAACATTCCAGTCAAACCGGAAACCCCGCAGGAAGACATACCCTCGTTCTCAGAGTGGGCGCAGAAACAGCTCGCCGAAGCGGAGAAAAAAGACACAGTCTTGAACCATTCGAGTCAACCTAGTCATAGTAATACGAATTTTAGTAGTAAAAGCACCAAATTACGGTCGAAGAATTATGCGTCGTTGATATGCGGTGCTAAGATAGTCGCAGTAAACCCCGAGGCGGGGTCGGCGAGCTCCATCCTGTCTCCCAACAGAGACGAGTACATGCTCAACACGTGCACAAGTCGGATATGGTTTGTAGTGGAACTTTGCGAGGCTGTGCAAGCTCAGAAGATAGAAATAGCCAACTTCGAGCTATTCTCTTCCACACCAAAAGACATAGCGGTCTACTTCAGTGACCGGTTTCCCACGAGAGATTGGGCTAGTGTCGGCCAGTTCGCGGCGCAAGATATAAGAGACGTGCAGAGTTTCGACCTCTATCCACAGATATTTGGGAAGTTCATCAAAGTTGAGATGCTATCCCATCACGGATCAGAGCACTACTGTCCTATTTCATTGTTCAAAGTTTATGGCACTTCCGAATTTGAAGTGCTAGAGAAGGAAAATTCCCAGCATCCAGCTCACATAGATGAGGATGAAGACGAGATAATAGACGTGCCAGACGTTCCCGCTGCTGAGACAGAACCATCAAAGAATCTGTTCGGATCAGCACGAGACGCTGTCATGTCGATAATGAAGAAGGCCGCTCAGGCGCTAGTCAAGTCGGAGGTTCCTAAGAATGCGACAAGCGAAAATAACGACACGTCCACGGATGAAGAGTACAAGCGCTGCTGCTCGCCAAGCCATATAATCGTATGTGACAATTGCAGTGAGACTCTTTACAATGAAGTGTATGAACTTATCAGCTGTAGCTCGGACAAATTAGTGAGCCTAGTGCGTCAAGTGTTCCTTCGTGATACGCTTAAGTGCACTGGCATTTGCCAGCCTTACGGCTTAGACTTTAAAAGTACAAAAACAATAGAGTTTAGTGATGAACGCGTCGCGTATACGAACGCTTTGTTTCCGCAGAAATATTTAGCCGCCTTATGTAATATGTTAGCGATTAAAGAAAAGAAGGTTGTCTTGAATACGAGTTTCGAGACGGAGACAAACGTTACCACAAATATGACTGTCGACGAGTCGAAAATCGTAAGCGGAGAGACTACTTCAGGGCAAGAAATAAAGTTGACTCCGTACAATACGAACGATTCTGATGATAACGTTAATGAGACAGTTCAAGATGGAAACCGAGCACCTGATACACTCGAAGTAAACGCCCAAGTTTCTTTAGATTTACTCAATGAAGAGAAAGAAAGTATAGAAGATAAAAAAGACGATTCTGTTGTAGAAGAAAAACCGGAGCCGCAAGAGATTGTAGTCCCTGAGGTAGAAAAAGTAGAAACTCCCGTCGATTCTGAGGGCAAAGATGTTTCAAAAGAATCAAAGAATGGTAAAATTGAAGCGTCGACAGAAAAAGCGAAAGACACTGGTAACGTTGAGGATATAACCGACCCTATCTTGATAGACAATGATAATTTTATATCAGACTTTGAGCAGATAGCAGTAGACCCGACGCCGGCGGGTGCGCAGATGCCTAACAACCAGAACCAGGGGGCCACTTTACAGAAAGAGTCAGTGTTCCTGCGGCTATCTAACAGAGTAAAGGTTTGTGTTTTTCTTTTACATTTTTAACATACTCGATCTGTCATATTTGTGTATGAAAGTAATAATCTATTTTTGTACTTTATTAAGTACAAAAATAGATTAAATTTTCATAATATTCGCCAATGTTGAAATTTTTGGAATTTTCTGTTTTTATATATTACTAGCTGCGCCCCCCGGTTTCACTCGCGAGGTCCTTCCCCGGGATAAAATCTCCTCGCCAAATTGTATTACGACCCGTTCAGCCAGATTCAGTTTATACTTACACCTGATAATAGTCTTATTAGTTATATTTATATTGGTTTTGTATGTTACATGACATGTACTTAATTATTTATTTAATTTTCACTAATCATACTAATATTATAAATGTTTCTTGGCGAGTGAATATTTGTTTGTTACTCCTCCACGCTGAAACGGCATAACGGATTTGAGTGAGATTTGGCATGGAGATAGTTTATGTATGCTTCCTGTGGGGTAGTCAGCTACTGTGCGGGTGGATCCGTGAGGCAGTTAGTAACATAACGCGTAAGAGAGCTTTTAGTATTTGTACAATCCTAGATTGCATATGAAAAAAAACGGAGTAAATGGATTAAATACATATCGTTTAATAAACTCCTGCACTCTCTTTTTACCTGGTGGTAATTTGGGGATATTGTGCGATAAGGGAACGCCTTCCAAATAGTTATAGAAAACCGTTCTTAGCAACCCATACTTAAGTTTTGGAAGTATTTCTATCTGTATTTACAGATTTGAAATGAGTAATACAGTGAGCAATAATAACACTTATCAAATGCTCACGTATTTATTTTTATAATGCCAATGGAACCCCTTTTGTAAAACGATCGAAAGATCTTGGTACCAACTAAGGTGAAAATACAAGAAAACTCGGATTTTACATAATTTCCACGAACGTACAAGATTAGCTTGGACGAATATAATAAAATTTTACCCGGATTAAGTTTCTTCTCTGACTGTATGGAAATCTTCGATTGCAGTTAGAAATACCTCCAAAAGTTAGGTATGGTCTATTTTATGGCTATTCTTAGGTAGCGGTTTAGGTAGCTTGTCTTACTACTCCATTTCAAATTTCATGGGACACGGATCGTTTGGTAACGTTTAACAAATTCATTAGTAAATCAATTTGTAATCTTATAGCTAAAGCAAAATTACTATTTTATTTGCGATTCATTTTAGATAATACACAGTCAATTTCGGTAATAGTTATCACAATTGTATACCAATCCATAAGCGTGGAGCAACATTGTTGTGGTGTAAACGACAAAACTTGTTGCACTGGCTAGACAATGGCGGCAATAATGGACCATGTAACAGTACCCTTAAGTGAGCATTGCGAATGCATAATATTTTGGCGAAAAAATTATGTCCTAATAACCTAACTTATCAAATAACTTGTTTGCGGCGTGTGGCGTGACTCGAAGTGGGCACAAGTCTTCTGTGTTTGCGCTTAAGAGGATTGCAAGTCTAGTACTTTCCATGCTAAAATAAATGACTCTTATCTACCTCTTAAAATTGTCGTAAGCAGTAAACAACGTATTGATTACATGAAAAAAAATCACTGAAATCGGACAATGTTAAGAGGTAGAAAAGAGTTATTTCTTTTAACATGGAAAGTACTAGCTATGCAATCCTCTTAAGCGCCAAGACTTACTCCTAGATGGAATTAGATTATCTTCTATACAAATTGTGAATTGACTGTTTTTAATGTCCAAATAACATCATATCATCATAATCAGCCCAATTTGTTCCCACTGCTGGGACTCGAGCCTTCCTCTCAGAGAGGGGAGTTTGGCCATAATCCACCACGCGGGCCCAGTGCGGCTTGGTATATAGAATAGTGGCCAATGTCGAAGTTTTCAGGCCGCCCTTTGACATAGCTCAACGACTGTTGTCCTAAGACAAACAACCGGGACCGGCGACTTAACGTGCCCTACGAAGCACGGAAGCGCTCAGTTGAATAATGCCACTAGCGGTCACCCATCCAAGTCCTGACCGCAGCAAGTGTCGCTTGTTGATCTGTTAAGATCGCCAAGTCAAGCTCCGCTACGAGCGCTTCATATTCGATATAACATATTTATACTTAATGGTATGAAACTATATAATTGGTACAACTGTTTCGCAGACGGTCTGATAATCAATTCGTCTAGTTTCTGCAATCCGTCAGATGTATCACGTTTGTGTCGTAATTCGTCTGATATAATATTTGAACGAGTACTTTTAGACGAAAAACATTTTTGCCTATCAGTTTATTTCGGCTAATCTTCGATGTGGTTGGATCTATTTTGACGGGCAGATAACAGATGTTATAATTAGTATAAAACTTCTAGTTAATAATATAAGCGGTACATTTATTAACACCAGACATGTATCTGTTTTCATGGTCAAAATATTTCACTTGGCTAATTGAGATTTCAATTATTTCAGACACTAGAACGCAACATGTCACTTTCGGGACAGTACCTAGAGGAGCTGAGCCGGCGCTACAAGAAGCAAGTAGAAGAGATGCAGAAGACCTTTGAAAAGACGGTGCAACAAATGAGCGAAGAACGACGCAAAGGCAATGAGCGCGAACAGAAGTACATAGAACAAATGTCGACGATGCAGGAACAGATTGGACACTTGGCCCTAGCCGTCACTACTCTCATGGACGAAAGAGACAACTGGTTCGGAAATATAAACTTTTTCAAATTCGTCACATTTCAAACAATAATAATCGCAGTAGTGTTTTACTTCTTTAACAAAAGGCGAAAAATCGAGCCGTTGATCGTTACAATTCCAAAGAAAACGAGGAAAAAGCAAGACAAGTTCAGGAGAAAATCTGTCGAGGGTGTCAGCGGTCACGCCACACCGGCCGCTAAGAAGCGACGGCCGAGCGAGGAGGCCTTGCAGATCGCCCGGCAGTCGGCGGAAGAAAGTAGAGACGATAACGAGGGAGAATGGATTGTAGCCAGAAAAAACAGAAAGAGAAAGTCTTCTATAATTCATAGACAAATAGAAGCAGAACAAAAAGTCTGGTCTCGACCGGACAGCATCGGGAAACTTCAAGATAACCCTATACCGTTGGACGAGGAAGAGTTTTTCGCTCCAGTCACGGAGCCTAAAGAATTCAACGGGAGCGAAGCCTCCCCACCCCCGAAACAAGACACGGCCAAAACTAATGGATCCTTTTTCAATAATTTGAAGACGAAAACGATGAAAACGCGTCGGCTTTCATCTCCAGCATTTTTAAGGACTTTGAGCCGCCAAAGCAGTCGTAGCACGCCTAGTCCAGTCGTACGTACTTTGGAGCCTATTTTCAACGGTAAAGCGTCGAAGAAAGCCGCTTCGGAATCGCCCACGGGAAGCCTCTGGTCAGAGTCCACGGAGATCTCACAGAATGGACAGGACAATGTGAGCGGTGGCAGCAAAAAGAAGAAAAGTCTGAAAAATATATTGAGGAAAGTGTTCTAAGGACATTTTGTGTATAATTGAACCCGCTTGTATTGTTATAAGCAAAGCTATTGTAATTTATTTCCTTGCGAATATTAATGTACTTTAAATTATTGTCTGATGATTAATGTATAATTATGTAATGTGACAATGGAGCGAAAAGTACGGCCAATATGTACGACAGGGGCTGCCTCTTGTCATTCATATTTTTTATGAAATAATTATGTATCATGCGAATTGTTTTTATTTTACTATTTGTTTTCTTTTTATTGTTATAAAGTTATAAGAATGTGAAGCGTTGAGTTCAACGTTATCAAACAATTGTCTAAGTTACAAGCTATTCTTGTGTTTTTGCAAAAAGTTCGTATGGGATTTATTACTTCAGAGCGTCATCACCATATGATCAATTAGTTTCAGCAAGAGGTGAGATGGGTCGTGTAATTCCGCAAATCATATGCTTGTTTACACTAATACGAACTAATGTGTGTTATTATTACCGTTAGACTGACTTGTCTAACGGAAAGCCTAAGCCCACGACGATACCTATTTAGTACAAAATAGGTCATCAGAATAAGTATTTGTTATGGGCAGATAAGCGTCGAGCTTAAATTAGGTGACTAACTAGCTTGTCTTCATATTTGATGCCTACGATGAAATAATATCAGGAAGGGTATAACTGCCTTTAATCACCCAATAAAAGTCGTGCTAAATCAATAACATCGTTCACGCTGCTATGACTCGTCATAGTAGACGTTGCAGCACGCGCGTGGACCAATCCCTGCTTTCCTTCTGAAATTTAAACCAATCACCGAACATGTCTATTTGTAACCTCGGAAGTAATTCGTTTTTGGAATCATACGTCGTTTTGGTTTGAAGGACCACTTTTTGTGTGGAATTTGTTCTGAGTTATGCTTCCTGACATTATTTCTTCGTAGTTTGATGCATATTTATACTTAATTGTATGCAAAGTAAAGCATTTGATACTCATTACTAAATGATATGACTAGTATCTACTCTGAAGAAGACTTACTTCTCGATTGTTTGGTACTCATTTAGTGATATGAAATGGTTTCCTTGCATCTTGTCCGTACCTTTCGCACATTGCAGTATTGTTGTTATTAGAACTCAGGTGCCAATTGTGATAAATTAGGGAGCCTAATTGTTAGCTTGTTTTGTTGCAGTGTTGAGTTGCGTGCATGTTGTGTTTGCGAGAGGTTAAACGTTTGCGTTCGATGGCGGTACTACTTGTGAAAACAAAGGAACGACATTAAATGCAGTAATTTTATTTCGGTGTTTAATTTACAATATATTCACGTTATCACAGAGTTGAGACAGTTTAGAAAAGATAGGTTGTCTTCTTCCAATACAGAGGCGTATCACGTTTTCTTGTCTACCATAAGGTACCATATAAACAATGTGGTTATATTCTAAAAGTAGCAGGTAAAAGAGTCTACGGTCAACAATATCACCAAGTTCGGAATGAGCTCTGAACCAGGAAACAGCAAATGTGGTACCGACCAAGCCAACTCAGTTTTATTTTCTACAGACTTCCAAAAAAGGAGGACTCAAGTACTCATTTCGACTGTTTTTGTTTCTTACCTCATAACTCTCGATTGGGTGGACCGATTCTCAAAATTCTTTTTTAGTTTGAAAGCTGGTGCTTCCCGTGTGGTTCCATTTAAATTTCATCAAATTCGGTTCAGTACTTTTTGAGTTACACTCCAATAACAGATTTTTACCAAAGCAATAGAATGGAAGTAGAATGTACTTGTTGCTCGAGTAGCTGAGTGTGCTATTAAAACATTGTACAGATAACTCATTATTTGTACAGTAAACATAATTATTTTAACAGTGCTACAGACTAAATAACTAGCCAGTTCAGTTATAATGTCTGCTCATACAGTATGATTAATTTATTTTTAAACTTTCAATATTTACATTGTACAAAGCAAATAATAGTCGTACCGAGAAATAAAATATCCGAGTATTTTCATAACAAAAAAATAGCGTATTAAAATATGGCGTACGTAGTTATCAGAGCGCTAAGACCGGAACAAAACATACAATATGATAATGACAATGGCACGGCGCGGCGACCTTGCACCGAATTTACAGACTACGTTACACGCGCTCTATACATTAGCGTACATTCTATTGTACATTATTTTCAATACAATTTGTTTTATTATGTAATAAGTACACGGATTTCAAAAGTAAAATAAACTTCATTTTTACAAATAATTAAATTCAAAGTGTCAAAATAACAGTTTTTTACGAAATGCATATAGCCCAGTCGAATTAGCCACTGCCAGTCTACATTTTGTGCCAATTTTTGTTTATTGAATAATTCGTGTAATTAAATTCCGACAATTTTGGTTCTCATCAATGTTTTCTACGATCGATATTTTCCGATTTATACCCCAAAAGTGGGGATGAACTTTTGATTAACAACTAATTTTCATCATCATCTTTATCAGCCGGAAGACTGTTGCTGCACATAGGCATGAACATAGGCCCCCATAGAACGCTACTTGGACCGGCTAATCACTTCCTACGTCCAGCGATTCCCCGCGGTTTTGACGAGGGCATCGGTCCACCTAGCGGGGACCGGCCTACGCCACGTCTTCCGGTGCGTGGTCGCCACTCGAGAACCTTTCTTCCCCATCAGTTTTGCGAGTGATGTGGCCTGCCCATTGCCACTTCAACTTGCTAATTTTGAGAGCTAGGTCGGTGACCTTAGTACTCCTACGGATCTCCTCATTTCGGATCTTATCACGCAGGGAAACCCCAAACAGCTCTCTCCATTAGCAACTCGTTTAATTACAAGTTTACATGAAAAATTGTTATAAATGTTGGTGAGTACAAAGGAAAAGGCTACTTAGATTTTTTCCAGGTCAAATCCTAATTCCACTGGGCTAATATGAAAGTATATACGGTACTTAACAAAAAAAATATTTTTTAACTTTTATTTCTGTTCCGGCTCATCTTTGAAACGGCTGGACCGATTTTGACGAGACATTCACTGACATTCATAACTTTAAATTAAAATCTATCAAACCTCGACATAAATAATGCATATTGGTATCAAGACACTTTAAACCTGTACATCACAAGACCCTGTAAGGTCACAGCTTGAGAACTACACACTTAGGAAATCATAGTACTCTTCGCTAGCTTTTGAAAATTAACTCAAGAAAAGTAACATTTGAAAAATTTTATAACGACTTCCATTCTATTCAGTTATTGGAGTGAAAATCAAAAACTATTGGACCCAATTTGATGACATTTAAATGGGACCACACGGGAAGCACCAGCATTCAAACAAAAAAAGAATTTTGAGAATCGGTTTACCCAGTCGAAAGTTATGAGGTAAAACATGCAGTCGAATTGAGTACCTCCTACTTTTTTTGGAAGTCGGTAGAAAATAAGCCTTATAGGCCCGTCGATATTTATTTTGTCCTCCCAAGAAAAGGGGAAAACTCCCGCAAAAGTGCCATATTCCGCATATTCACGCGTAAAATGAACGTAAATATGATTTAGTAAGATCATACAATAGGTACTAATTTAATGAAATTCTAGTCAAAGATACTGTTTAGCAATTTAACACATCTGCGGTGCTAATATGGATTAGGATAAAATTTGACAGTAATTATCGGTAAAAGACATTCCGCGCGATATTGTCACGGCTAGAGACAAGGCAAGATAGATATATAATAAAATCAGTTTATCGTGGCTCTCTTCGGCTTTGTACCAACAAAATTATATTATTATCTCTATCTATTGATTAAAAATATGACCCTCTTTTTGGAAGGTGGAAGTTCATGCAATATTCACTTAAACAATCTATATATACAAATCTTTTATGAAATAACATTAACAGACTGTAAGAAGTCCTTCAAATCGACACACCTCACGCTGACTAGATGCCCCTGTCTCGCCGTCGTGTTCAATCCCTTCACGGCCTCCTCTAGCCTATCCTTATCATAGCCACTACTGCTGTTAGTCGCGAATACGATCTCGTTGACGTCTTCGTACAACTTGACGGATGCAATGTGCGCGAAGTGTTGCTTCAGAGTCGCCATGATGGAGGCTTGCAGGGTCGAGTCGCGGCACACGAGGTTTAAGATGAAGTGGCCTGAAATAGTAAGAGAGACAAAGGTAAAGTAATGTTTCGGAAAATGTCGTGCTAGCACTTATACAGAATGGTTTTTTGAGAAGGGCGGTCATTGCCCTGTCCGGAACTACGAGAGTTAAAGAACAATCGTGAAACGATACGTGCCCTCGATTTATAAGAAAACAATGTCTGCATATTTAGTTGTTTTTTTTTCTCTCTTTTACTTTTCATCTTTTACTTTTACCACTTTGAGTAACTTATTGGTTAGGTAAAATTGAGATATTAAACGAAATTTGTAAAAAAAATACTATTTCCTTTCATTTTTAGTAATGCATTTCTTTGCGAAGATTGATCTTTATCAGCAACAAAATCTATTAGTTCAATAATAAAGGTGTCTTTTTTTGAAAAAATCTTTCGTCGATTTCCGTCAAAAGTAAAAGATTTATAAAAAAAAACTAAACATGCAGATATTGTTTTCTTATAAATCTCATGACTCCTTTCACGATTTTTCTCATTCACGATTCCAGGCGACAGGAATCGTGATATTGTAGCTGCGACTAATATTAAAAAAAAATAGACTTTGGCTTTCTTTTGATACGAGGAAGAGCGAAATCTTCAAATGATAGAAAGACGCATATTATGGAATGCAAACCAGCCAATGGAACTTTCGGAAGAGTATTCAAGACTCTCTTCCAAAGAAATTGCCCTCGCCCTCATGCAAGGCATTGAGAGTGATATCAAAAGACACGCACGATCTAACGGTCTACCCGTGCACATTATTGTGAGTACCTACCTCTTATTTAGATAGAATATCGACGTAAGTAAGTAACCTAACCTAACGAACAATCTATTCTCCTGTCTTCCTAGGTACATAATATTAGTAAGTAGCTACTACCTCACTTTGTTTTATTTCTGAAAACGATTTAATTTGCTAGGCTCTCACGGGTGTGCTATTTGCTGTTGGCAGCTACCAAAGATGGTCAGGAACACAATTGGGGAAACGGTGAGTAAGGTGGTGACAGTAGTAAGCCGAGTCATTGTGCAGCGACTGTTTCATACTCATGCAAGATTTCCCAGCACTGCAGCTAGGGGGCGGGCAGTGTCTAGGGACTTTGAATAAAATCATGGGGTGTGATTCACCCCGGCTATCCTGTAAGTACATCCTAACTGTTCCTTAGCGATGTATGGTGCTAAACCATATTTTCCTCCGATCCTGGATAATTGAACCAGCACCTTAACCATATTTTCCTACGAGCGCGGATATCCGGCAACATATTCTTTCGCTGCCGGATAAAAGAACCAGTGCTATCACCCCCTAATTCCTTTAATACAGTCCATTAAATCTCCCATTAACCCAAACTACTTCTTATTGATTTAATTTAAATCCCTTCCGTCATACAAATCACCTCAGGTATTTGCTTATCAAGCTAAAATCGCCGAGTTATTAGAAGTTTCTAGAAAAGTGAACCGGCCGGGCGATTTGCTAGACGAAATTGACCCGTCCAGGCACCTTTATCGTTGTTCGTTTGACACTCACGCGCCACAGAATAAACCACAGTACTGCAGATAATCGCGTTTGACAACAAGCGTTCGCGACTAATTAACAACGGCCGGTAAATTGCAAGCAGCGGTGATTAAGAAATGCGTTTATCCACGATAGTTTAATAATTGTTTGCAAGAAAGGTTCGTAATTAAGAATTCTTAAGGCTAGGTACCAGTACCTACGACATTAAGTTTATTTATTAAGTTATAATACTAATTGTACTAAGTACTGTTAGAAGAGCTACTTGTGCTCGTGATTATCATGAAATAATTAATGTAAGTTAATTGTTTACATTTAAGAGATCAGCACAAACGTCTTAGGGTTCCGTACAGAATCTTCGTAAATAACATAACGAAATTTACGGATTATAATTAATTAATTAAGTAATTAAACCCTCAGCTCACATAAGGTTTGGTACACGCGTTAATAATTTAGGCGTTATTTTAACAGACTTCCGAAAAAAGGAGGTGCGGAATTTCACCTACGATTAAATATTTTAATATTTTTATTTCTTTTATTTTTCTTGCGTCCTTGTGCCTGACTTCGCCTTCGACGTTAACGATGCCTTCAAAATCACAGGTAGCCAGGTTTAGGGAGGAACAGATCGCTATTGTTAAGCTTAATTTGGAAGCGTTATCATTGAAGGCAAGCAAATCCAGGCATTATAGCCTAGAATTCGATGCCAGAGCATCTGGCGTAAGAGTGACTCGTGATAAATTCGACGCGGCGTATTACATTATATTAGACACCGACGATTTATTAGACGAACAGGAAAAATTCTACATCGAGCAGTATGAAAGGACAATAGACGCCTACTACGAGATTCTCGTTGTAGAATTAGAACAAAAAACATGGTCATCAACTCCCAACGACGATGTAAAAACTGCGCCACATACGGTAAACACGGTCATCCCCCTAACTGAGTTACCAAGGTTTACCTCACAACCCGCGCGCCCTTCGCCGTCAGCTCAGCAGGTATCGAACCCGCAGCCACAGTGCTATGCGCAGGTTTCGAACCTGCACCCTCTCAGCTCCGCGCCTATACCCGCGCGCTTCTCACCATCAACTCAGCAGGTATCGAACCCGCAGCCACAGTGCTATGCGCAGGTTTCGAACCTGCACCCTCTCAGCTCCGCGCCTATACCCGCGCGCTTCTCACCCCCACCTGCGAAGGTATCATACTCCACAGCCTCTGTGCTATATGCAGGTTTCGAACCTGCAACCTCTCAGCTCTGCGCCTATACCCGTGCGCTTCGCGCCCCCACTTCAGCAGGTTTCGAACCCGCAACCTCCGCGCTATGCGCAGGGTTCGAACTCACGACCTTTCAGCTCCGCGCCAAGACCCAAACAGGGATCGAACGCGCAACCTCGCTATGGTGACGACCATTGCTACACATGGTGTAATGTAAAGGGTCACAAGCCTCGGGTATGTACCCGATACTACGCACCACCAGTGCACTTATTGCCGGTACAACAGCGCGAGGTACCATAGCGCCGTCCCTCACCTGATACGGGCCAGATGGTGTACTCCCGTCGTACTCCACCGCGCACTACCTCGCGTTCTTCACCGCCGCCTAGGCAATGACTAGGACGGCACATTCAGCACATACCGACTCAGCACACAAATACTCAGCCCATATCCACTCAGCCCACAAAGAATCACCACATATCCACTCAGCCCACAAAGAATCAGCACATATCAGCTCAGCTCATAGCTAATGAGCACAAATCTCAGCACGCAGATAATCAGCACACATCTTATCTGTTCACAATTACTCAGTACAGCACCACACGACGACAAACTGTCGTCGCAAACACCTTAAGTCAGCCAGGCGCGGACATTTTGCACTCACCCTTACGCCAGCATTTCTGGACGTTATCAGCTCGTCGTATTATGCGACATCGAGTATACAAATGTATACATTGTTTACGTTTCCGCGCTAAACCCAAGGCCCCGTACATGGCCGACCTACCCGCCGACCAAGAAAGGAAGAAGAAAGAAAGAAACATTTTTATTAGGTACTTAAACATATACAGAACACAGAGCCGACATATAACAAATTAATAAACAAGGTGGAACAAACATGAAACATAAAGACACTTACATAACGCACCGCCTGAACCCTGGAGGGGAAAGCAGGCAGAGACAACGGATTTACGTACACTACGCTCGTCTCATGTGCCTGAATACTTGACAAGTACCTAACTGGTATTCAGCTCAGCATGAGTTGGGTGTGTTACCAACACCCAACGCTGGTTTTCAGCTGTGACCAATAAGTGGAGAAGATAGTGCAGCAGTGACAATGAAAATAACATACAAACGTTGTAGGGTACATACTCATATATCATAAACAAACATAAGGTATGATAAATATTATACTGTATCATAAATAATATAAACAAGAGTAGGGATAGTCAAAGTCAAAATCATTTATTCAATTTAGGCATCAAAGACGCACTTATGAACGTCAATTTTTCATTATAATGTACTTTAAAGCCTACCGCCGCGTTCCAAAATACATAGAGCCAACCGAGAAGAAGCGGCAAGAAACTCGGGGCCATTCTTTTTATATAGATGTTTTTACAATGTTTTTACTTAGGTACTACAAATATTAGCTCCAGTGTGTTGCCTTACAAAAGAGAACATAATAATGGTATCAGTAGGGCAAGACACGCTACACTTTGACATCTTAGTACACGAGTAGATAGATCCTGGAGTGATCAGTCCCAAGCTGTTTTATCCTCCAAGTAATCCGAAATTTTGTAATAACCTTTTTGACAGAGTTTAGTTTTAATAGTAATTTTAAACTTATTAATAGGCAAATCTCGCATAACATTGGGAACTTTATTATAAAATCGTATACATTGTCCCATAAAAGAATGACTTATTCTGTGGAGACGCGTTACATGTACGGATAGCTTGTGCTTATTTCGCGTGTTGATGGAATGAGCATCACTCCTTTTATCAAAACTGCTAATGTTTTTCTTTACATACATTAGATTTTCATAGATAAACTGAGAGACAACTGTTAGAATGTTTATGTCTTTAAATTTCTGTCTAAGGGAAACTCTGGGAGCCAAACTGTAGATTGCTCGTATAGCCCTTTTTTGCAGTATAAAAATAGAATTAATATCTGCAGAACATCCCCAGAGCAGTATGCCATAAGTCATAACGCTATGGAAATAACTAAAATAAACTATTCTAGCTGTGTCTACATCAGTTAATAGTCTAATTTTTTTAACAGCATAAGCTGCTGAACTGAGCCTACTAGACAATTTTTTAATGTGGGGACCCCATTGCAATTTAACTTCTATAGTAATTCCTAAAAAGACTGTTGACTCCACAAGGTCCAACCCTGTTCCATTCAATTGTATATTGGATTCTACTTGTCTCACATTTGGTGTCGAGAATTTTATACAATTAGTTTTCTTCTCATTGAGGAGAAGATTATTTGTATTGAACCAATTCACAACTTTAGCTAATGCATTGTTAATATCGTCATAGTTTAGTAACTGCCTTTTAATTTTAAATAACAGTGAAGTGTCATCTGCAAACAATACAATCTCGTGATTCTTCTCTACATAATAAGGTAAGTCATTAATATAGATTAAAAACAAGAACGGCCCTAGTATTGAACCTTGTGGAACGCCCATTGAGATTATAGAGCCGGGCGATTTTTTACCATTTATGTCAACCCTTTGAATTCTACCATTTAAATATGAAGTCAAAAGGTTGAGAGCCATGTTCCTAATACCGTAGTGTTGTAATTTCCTGACAAGTATATCATGTCGGACGCAGTCAAATGCCTTAGATAAGTCACAAAAAACACCTAAGGCATCTTGAGAGTTCTCCCAGGCATCAAACACATCTTTTATTAGTTCTATACCTGCGTCTATAGTAGAGCGATTCCTTGTAAACCCAAATTGATTTTTATGGAAAATTTTGTTTGCACTAAAATGAGTTTCTAATTGATGTAATATGATTTTTTCGAAAATCTTACTTAGCGTAGGTAGTACAGAAATAGGCCGAAAATTTGTTGGATCAGTAGTACTACCAGATTTGAATAAAGGAACCACTTTACTGTGCTTCATTAGGTCAGGAAATACACCACTTGCAACACAACTATTAAACACAGCTGCTAGATTGGGTGCAATGACATCTATAATTGAAGAAACGGTCTTCACAGAAAGACCCCATAGGTCTGCCGTTTTTTTTGCATCTAGACTTTTGAAACTGCTTACAATATCTTTGCAATTAACTACTGAAAATTTAAAAGTTGTGTCACATTCAGTTACACTTTGTTTAAGTAAGATCTCAGCAGAAATGGAGGAAGATTTTAGAGTTTTGGTTGTTAAAGAAGGAATATTAGTGAAAAATTTCTCAAACTCGGCCGCTACCTCCAAATCTGCTCTTACATCTTTATTATTAATTTTTAAATTAAAGTCTCGATTACGCACTGTATTTCTACCAGTTTCACTGTTTATAATGTTCCACGTCATTTTTATTTTATTAACAGAATTTTTGATCTTATTTCTTAAATAAATAGATTTTGCTGAGGAACAGGCTCGTTTAAATAACTTAGAATAACGTTTGACATATTCCAAAAATACAGGATTATGATTATGCGATTTTTCATGGTACAATTCATATAACTTTTGCCTACTTTTATAAATTCCTGGAGTTGCCCATTCACTAAACTTAGCACGATTACCAACAGATATTGTTTTTGGTACAAACACTTTGCCAAATTCATCACTGATAAGATGGAACAGTGAGTTATATAATATATTTGGGTCATTGTGACTGGTCAACTCTGGCACTTTCTGGGATATATTACTTCTTAACAATTCTAGGCGGCTTGCATTTATTGGAACAAAGCTAACATATTTGCTTTGGGGTTTGTTTGTTTTTCTTGGAAACACTGCTAGTTGACCACAGTGGTCTGATTCTAGATTATTTATAATGAAATTTTTAATAGGTTTTAGATTAGTAAATATATTGTCTATGCAGGTGGAACTTGTGGCTGTTATCCTAGTTGGTTCCAAGAAAATATTGTACATATTATAAGATTTAAACAGTAACAAAAATTTATCCACTATCTGATTATTTTCTAGCAAATTAATATTAAAGTCTCCACAGATAATCATTGATTTATTTGTATTAGAAAGCTTAATTAGTAGATATTGAAGTTTTACATATATAAATTTGAGTGAGGTCGCAAATAATACGTATTCTT
This sequence comes from Selenia dentaria, assembly GCA_917880725.1. Taxonomy (NCBI): domain Eukaryota; kingdom Metazoa; phylum Arthropoda; class Insecta; order Lepidoptera; family Geometridae; genus Selenia; species Selenia dentaria. The sequence continues at coordinate 4,236,862 of OU862882.1, read as the reverse complement.
TACATGAACAATGGTTGGTTGAGACAGATTTAAATTATATTTTAATTAAATTAAATTATTAAATAAAATAAAATATATTATGGAGAAATTTAAATTATAGCTATATTTTATACTACAACAAAAAAATAGTGAGGTGTAGATATATTGGCTAAATAAGCGATTTTATAATACCTTGCTGTATTTGGCCGTCAATAAGAAACTTTTTTAGTTTTTGTCTAAAACTGTAGACGCTTTTTGAATTTCTTATTGGCGGTGGCAAATTATTCCAACACCTGGAAGCCGCACATCTAAAACTACCTCTGAAACTTTCAGATCTGTGGTGTTGTGTGGACAATTGAGTGGAACATTGCCTTCTTTCACAGCCTCTATTGCTAGACATCCAACAAAGTTTATCGTACAAGTACTTAGGAGTACCGTAACGAATTACCCCAAAGAGGAGACATGCTAAATGTAGTTTGCGGCGAGATTTCATTTTGAGAGTGTAATGTTTATTAAGAAATGGCGTAATATGGCTTCTTGGGGGCACAATGAAACAAAACCTCGCGCAGGCATTTTGAACTCGCTGGATAAGATGTTGGGTTCGCACAAGCAGCCGCGGACCGTATACAGTGTCTGCGTAGTTTAGTTTAGATAGTACTAATGATTCAACAAGATGTGTACGTAATTCCTCGCTGATAAAGGGTCTTATCTTATATAAGACTTTTAACCTGTAAAAGCAATTCCGTACACAATCAGCGACATGTTTTTCAAAACGTAAATTCGAATCCATAATGACGCCCAAGTTTCGAGCTTCAAAAACACGCTCAACTGCTTCGCCCTCAATTAACACACTCGTATCGAAGTTTAAAGAGGCTACTTGATGTTTACTACCAAAAATCATATATTTAGTCTTAAGTGGATTGAGGACTAGGCTGTTTGCTTTGGACCAGGACGTGATCCTGGTTAAATCATCATTTATAGCGGTAATAGCGCTGTTAAGGTCTTGTGGCTTAAAAGAAATATCAATCTGAACGTCATCTCGTCTCGTCCACGTGATTGTTCAGCTCGTATTCAGCAAAGTCACAACGTTATTTAGATATGATTGCGGTACAATTTATGTAGGCGCTAGAAATGAACTTAGGGAAATACAAGACGTTCTTGCAACCAATTATCACAATATCGCACCTATACTTTCAGCTCTTTGGGCGCGCATTGCAGCCATGCTCGATGCACGCCCTCTCAGCCCACTCTCTTTTGACCCCGCGGAATTCGAATTACTCACCGCGGGTCATGTCCTTATAAAACGTCAGCTCAACGCCCTACCTGAGTATTCGGTAGGAGGACGAGCCATTTCTGCACACAAAAAGGTTCAAGCTCGTCCTATCCTTATCCCAACACCTTTGGCGATCCTGGTCCAAACCCTACCTGCACACCATCCAAACCCGCTCCAAACGGACTCCCCGATCCAGCCCACCTCAAGTCGGGGAACTGGTACTGATAGTGGAAGACCAGGTGCCGCCTCTACACTGGCGCATGAGCCACAAGACGACCCCATGAAGGGATGGCGTCACCCGAGTGGTGGAACTCAAGATCGCCCACCTGACTGTCGATTGACCACCACACCACACCTTTGCCGCGTGGGGAATATGATCGCGCCAAAGGCGCGACGTCACCTCAAGGAATGCTTCCCGCCCGCGCGTCCCGCCGCCGCTGTCCTGCAGCTGTCAAACTACAAGCAGGCGGCTGAAGGGCAGCGGAAAGAGTCACCATTTTAGAGTCGAAGCTAGCGGACGTATACCGCTCCGCTTCCGCGTCGCGACCGCATGGGAACTGCACTAATCAGCCCGTGTTTACGCGTAAACCAGTCACCCGAAGTGTACCGTCGCGTGCGCACGCCAAAACCGAGATCCGCTCCGCACCGCCGCGTTACGATACGACCGGATCCGCCCCCATCTTTACCGGCGTAGAAATACGTGTGCGTCCTAGTGCATAAACATTATATCCACGAGTGAACAACAGATCTTCAGCCCCTTCAGCACGACGTCGACAGCAAGACGCCTCCACAGAGGAACTCAGGACGCCTACCCATCAGCTCCAGATTCACCCCGGCTATCCTGTAAGTACATCCTAACTGTTCCTTAACGATGTATGGTGCTAAACCACAGTATATGTATGGCAGTTAGGTAGTACGTACAGTAAATTTCACAAACTTATAGATTGATTAATCGAAAAAAAAAATAAAAAAAAACAATCACCACGCGGGTGAAACTTTGGGGCACAGCGAGTATTATATAAGTGAAAATTTGTGAGTGTGTTTGTATGTATGGTACTTCTTTACGCTCAAACGTAAGGTAGGATAATTTTCATCGTCCATCATCATGCGAGCGAAACCGCGGGGCGCAGCTAGTAGAGTGATAAATGTATAAAAGCCAGGCTTACCTGCATCAGTGAGCAACTGTTTGACATTATCCAGCACGTCGTTGTGCAGGAACTGTTTGGGCGGACACGAAAGGCCGAGAGTTCGGTCCTTACTGTCCATGTCGTATATCAACGCTTCGTATTTGCTGCCTGCGACGTGATAACGTAACATCATTTACTGCATTTATAACGGTGGTTGTTATATTATTCGTTAAGTTCATAATATAATATAATTATCAACGTCGCGTCAGTTACACCTTGTATAACTAAAGTAACAAAACCTTATTTAAAAAAATATTCAAGTACGGCTGAATGGTTTCAGATGAGTTTTTTTACGTAGATAGGTGAGGCACTGGATTAACACATATGATAATCATCATCATCCATCACCACGCGGGTGAAACTTCGGGGCGAAGCTAGTTATAGCATAAAATCGTTCATCAATAATTTTTGAAAAACCATAGGCAAATTAAATTAATGACACGGTATATCATAATTTTATATACGTCTAAACTTAAATATAAATAATGCAAATAAATCTTCCGCCCGCGTGCAGGGTGATTATCTCACAGTAACACATTGAAATTTATAGAGAGAAAAATTCACATGCTCGGACGGGATTCGAACCCGCGTCTTCTGACTCTCCGTGTCAGACGCCATTGAGCAACTAGGCCACCGAGGTTCGGGTCCGAGCATCGAATTTTAACTCTCTAACTGACTAACCGTCTTACGGGGACGGAGCGACATCTATTGAACAGTTTTGACAGCACCATCCAACCGAAAGAAGCATTATTTAGAAATACTTAAACTTTCGTATTGACATCGCAACCCTTGTGATTTTTATAGTATAACTTTTCAAAGCACTAACGCTTGCTTTAGCGATCTCAAACATTGAAATTTATAGAGAGAAAAATACATCCTCGGACGGAATTCGAACCCGCGTCTTCTGACTCTCCGTGTCAGACGCCATTGACCAACTAGGCCACCTAAACTATAAATTTCAATGTTTGAGATCGCTTAAGCAGGCGTTAGTGCTTTGAAAAGTATAAAAATCACAGTAACACGTCAATCATTACAGAGTTATAAAGTATCATAAGTAACACAGAATTCAGCGGATTAACAATTAACTATAATCGAACTAATAGATTTGTCAATAATCAGTCGACGCTCTTTTAACAATTTAAGTCAAATTAAAATTTCTCATTAGTATGTATTGAATAGATTGTAATGCAACGAGGTACAACATGTACATTATTAAAAAACAATCTGTCGTTGAGCAAGTAAACAAATGGAATAGGCAATAATTACCATTGTTAGATTCATCCCTCAAGAAATCCAAGCCATCCTTAATCTGCACCTGTAACTGGTCATCAGTCTTCAACTCGAAATGATCTCTCGCTATGTCAAGCATGGCGGGGTCTATGTCCACTGCTGTGATCTGGAAAATTAAGCATTTTTATCAATCAATTATATCTTGCAAAACTTCAGGTCAAAGCACTGGGGGTGACGCCGCGACTGGTATGAGTTCACGTGAAGCTTACTATGTCTCGTAATCCAATATCACAATCGATTTTACGTTAGAGCTCTATAGGGGTGATGGTAAAACAAGAATAAACGAACTGGATTCAGTTATCCATTACTAAAAACGATTTAAAAACGAAACGATTATTATAAGAAATATTTAGTGACACTCCTGCTGGTTAAATGCTAGACAGACAGTCGGTCTAGCGACGAGTCAACATCGTCCTGAGGATGGCTCGTGTAGAGGCAAAACACGTGTTTTCGTTTTTGGTTGTTTGGGTTGTTTTGTGTTGCTTATTCTGTATACTTCCTATTTGCATTTTATGTGGGAGCGAGGGTGGTGCACACTGTATTTCTCATACAAGCATTAGTCCAGCAGAAGTGTAACTAATTTTTCTTTTAATATTCTTTTTAAAATGGATTTATGCAAAGTAACGCCTAAATGTATTAATTATCTATTATAGTTTCATTATATAAAACATTTCATAGGACAGTAATTTTTTTGTATGAAATAATGCATAAGCATACCATGGATTTTTAATAATTTTTAAGATAATTTGACCAAAGGATCATTCAATCATCCAATTAAGTCGCAATCAAAACAGCGGTTATCATGCATAAGGGTATATTCGAATTCATAAGCATACCTTTAGCTTCTCATAGCACTTCCTGAGAAACATACAAAGTCCGCCGCCTCCCAATCCGAGCACGGCCACTCTACTAGTCGGGCCCATAGCTAACTGCACTCCCACGCACATGAACGATTGGTACATCGATATGTGCCCGAAGTCTACGACTAGACGGGTCTTCTGTTTGTTTTTGACTGGAATATAAAAAACAATTATAAGTTTTAACTAGTGGATCTGTGTACTGTAGACCTCGCGAGTATGTTGCATAGTTTAAACTGAATAAATATTTACCGCGCACCTTAAACTACCAACGCCATCTAGTTTATTTTTAGAGTACTAAAACATACGGAACTAATTTCATTAGAAAATTTCGAAAAGTAGAATCGACCAAAAAGTATTTTTCGAAGCGGCTCACAGAATTTCACGAGAATCGTTTGAGAAATGCGACATGTAGAGGAGAACAGCCGGAGATCCGGACAGACAAACATACGACATCATTTTTTCCCAAGCTATTTCAGAGACGCTTCGCACCCGCTCGGTCAATAACATGAAATTAGATCGAAATATGATGTACACACGGATCAAATTCGAACTCCAAAACATTATTTTGAGTATTGCACTGTTATTAAGTCAAGTTAGTCGACGGGAAAAGACCACGCGGTCGCTCACCTACCCGATGGTCAGACGCAGTAAAGAAGCTCACCGGCCTGCCAATCACGAAAGCTATTAAGACCGCTGAGGACAGAACCATGTGGAAGAGCATACTACATCGAGCGGTCAACCATTCAGACAAGACACGACCTTCAGCAATGAAGATGCCGACTATGATGATGTAAGTCGTCTAAATCTTATATAATACCAAGGGTTTAACATGGTATAAACTTTCTCCGTAACCCTTGCCCCCGCACTCCCACCTGTAGCAAGCGAGTCAAAGCTGATACTTAGTTCCAGTTATATTAAGACTATTTCGAGCGACTATTTAAGACTTTGTATAAACAAAAACAAAATGTTTGCGGAAATCATTGAGTGCAGCTGGACACAGTTTTAGAAGTTCTTAAATTTATTCAAGGCATGTGATTAAATTATTTAAGAGTGCTCTCTACAATCTAAAAAAAAATGTTTCGCATTAATTTTAATTGCTTGCTTACTTATTTTTCAACACCAAATATCGCAACAATGAATATAGTTGATGTTGTTTAATTTTCCTGTTTATGTGTTTCTTCTAGTTGTGGATTATTAACCGTTAAGTATTCGTAATGATGTGTGAGTGTAGGAAGGTAATCTGTACTAAATCATTAAAATAAATTTCCTGTGTTCATCGTCAACCACCTTACAAAGTTTTACTAAGGTGCGTTCGTTTAGCAATAAGGGCGTTGTTGGCGTTGGCACAGTTGGCTCTTTTGTCAAAGCGTTCGTAAAGCTCAAAAACATTATTTTTGCTACGTTTGCCACTTTTGACCACGCCCTACACGAACGGTAAACCATAAGACCAAAAGTAGCATGAATATGCTGTCAAATAGATAGTTGTCAAGAAACGATCACAAACAACCATGCTCCGGACGAGGGTCAAAAATTGCAGTTTTTGATGGCATACAAAAAAATTATTCAGACTAATATCAGTCCATATTATTAGTAAAGGTGCATGCACATAGTCTTACATCTAAGTTAGTTAAAATAATCAGTATTTTGAATTTAGTTCAGATATACATTATTAAATTATTCACATAAATAGCATTACAAACAATCATTATAAATTCGATTAATAAGAGATTAACTAATAACAATAACATTTAAAAGTAAAAGTTTGGGTGGGTTTAACTCTTTTATTGCGAACGGTGAACGAAAAGAGTCCAAAAGACATTTTCACACACAGATTCCCGATTCAAATGCTCTCGTGAGCGTTTTTAGCATTATTTTCGCCAACTTAGGGCTATTCGAACGCACTACAAATACATACACTGTTTTACTAGAAACTTAATGACAGACTTATATAAGTGACTGTAAATCACTTGATGTAACCATAACTATTAACATAGTTAAGTTGACGAATGGCAAATGTACAAAAGATTCTACTTATAAAGGAAAATCGGCCTTTAACGTCTATCCGCATGGACGCATCATGATCAGGGGGCGAAAGTTAGTGAGTGGGCTGCGATACGATGCTATCGTGGTCTCCGCACCAACATATCGTAAATATACGAGTACATATACAAACATGGCTTTCAACGTTTATTCTAAAAACATCCCAAAAAATAAGAGTTATAACTGGAAATGTGACAGGGACTTACTTTGTTTAAGCTTAGCTTCACTCTGCACCAGCAGCTGGTTGTCCAAGAAGACTAGTCGGCGATGCGTGGCGCCCTCTACATCCACATCCTCGATGACGAACCCCCCGGAGAGCGGCGAACATCCCTCGAACACTTTGACCCGCCGGCCCACGTCACTGCCCAGCGAGAGGAACGGGATCTGGGGGTCATGGTTCATTTCCTCACTATATTATACTTTCGGCAAAATCATCAACAAAACAATCAATCGTTAATGGCATTCCAATACAAATTAGTATACAAGACAATGTATGACACAAGGAAATTACAATGAAGAACATACAGAGTCATCTAGTATTGCAGAATTTAAACATTGTATCGTACTCGTAACATAACGCACGATTAGGTACCTACACAATTCAAAGCTCCTATTTTTGAAAGAAAACCACCAAAAAATGATAACTTGTCGACGTCTGTACCAAGCGCACAATATTGTGAGCATGGTACCTAATCGAACGTATCATAACATTCTCATTTTTTGAAGTCTATTAAAAAGGGTTGCAAATATCACATGCGACAACATCAAATTCTATCCGGTAGATACAAGCATCCAAGCAGACAGAAATATGGAAAATGATTGATTCTTGGTATATTGCTACTTTCTAACGCCACTATATAACTTTTGTTTGAAATATTTACTCCACAAACATTTTGGTACAGATTAAGAAGTGTAAAAAATGCAACAGTGTGTTTGTTGCTTTATTTGTTCTTTAATTCATAAAATCGTTAATCTTTAACAAATGTGCCTTTTTTAGTTATTTGTATTCCTACCGAGTTGCTAATACAGCTGTTATGAATGGGGCGTCTGTACGTTTGATCTGCTCGCATTACCTGGCCAGCGAACCCGCTAGGGATGAGCATCTTGGCGGAATGCGCTAACTCTTCCTTCACAGCGTCGAGAGACTCGAAGTGGTGCCCTCTATGCAGCACGGCGACCACGAGCCGACCGAACCGCGCCGAGTCTTGCAGCTGGCGCCGCCCTGCTGCTGTACCGAATAACCACTCCGATTCTCTGTAATAATGAAATATAGTCACAGTAATCATGTACCTAATACTCTCTTCATATCAAACTAATATTATAAACGAGAAACTGTGTGTGCATGTATAATAAATAATAATAATATATTATTACAATAAAAATACATATACATGTTAAAAGTTACTGGTGGTCCCCACACTAGGTCCCCAAATTTACCTATTTCACACGACGACGCGGGTTCGAATCCCGTCCGAGGATGTGTATTTTACTCTCTAACATTGAAAAGTAGAAATTTCTACTATTAATTTTAAGAAGATGCTAATTAGCATTAAGTTTGCCCATGTACTTTTAGTTTCGTGCAATAAAGAATTTTCTATCTATCTATATATAAGCCAGCCCCTGGAACTATTCCTATGTATAAGCTATATTCACTCGAAATTTCATCAAAATCCGTGCAGTCGTTTCAGCGTGTAAAAGTTACAATTATACAGATTAGGTAACTGTTGAATATACGAGTATAGCACAAGTGTGATTTTTGTAATATCATTTTAAAGCACTAACGATTGCGAAACGTATTTGTAAAAAAATCTTCTTTCGGTTGCTGTCAAGCTGTTTGAAACATGTCGCTCCGTCCCCATACGACGACGTTTAAAATCAAATAGAGAGTTAAAATTCGAGCTCGGATCTCGTGCCGCGGTGGCCCAGTGGTCATGGCGTCTGACACGGATTTTTTACGCAGAGTAATCTTTTTTGGGGGAGCACGGTGGTTGTGTGGGAGTCTCTACCAGAAGGGCAGCAAACCCACCAAACCTCTGCGGTGTTCCGTCCGCTTTTGGCGGGAACGCGGGACAGCTTTCGCGCACGACCGCGAACATCCGACACGGATTGTCAGAAGACGCGGGTACTAATCCCGCCCGAGGATGTTTAGTGTGATGTTATTTTTATTGTTTTTTTTTCAACAATTTAGTAACGTAAGCATTGCATTGCCCATGACAGTTGCAGTGCCATCCAGAGCTCACAACTGTAGTTTAGCGTGGCACTACACTGTACTCGTCACCGCGAGACATTGTGGTTTGGGTCTCTAAAAACATGAAGTTGTTTACTACACATTTTGTAAGGCAATAAAATAAAAAGTAAAACTTAACTTTGTATCTTACTTGCAAGTATCAAATTAAATTATTTGCATGAAGATATCTGATAAATAACACTAGCTGCAATCCACGGTTTTACCCGCGTGGTTATGGATGATGATGATGATGAAAAGTATCCTATGTGTCAATTCAAAGCCTCATCTACCTCCATACTAACTTTCATCAACATTGGCCAAGCCATTTAAGCGTGAAAGAGCAACAAACATCCATGCATCCATCCATCTAAACCTTCACATTTATAATATTAGTAGGATAAAATATAGTTGACATGTCTCTCAACGGAGCGTCACTATTACTCAAGAGTGGTACGTGAAGCGGTTGAGATTGAAAAACACCGTAACTTCAACCGGGAGGATGGTTATAAAACTGGCGGCAACACGGGATCCAGTGATTATAAATTGTTCCCGTCGCGATTTATCCTCGGAAAAATCTGTCGATATCGTTAGTGTTGTGTGTCGGGACAATGACTTTTTATAACAACTGTTGGGGGTATATTAAAAAGTATCTCCATACTTCAAGACAATGACGCCCGCCTCTTCAGTCCGCTCGTGACCACGATCAATGCAACTTGATCGAAACGTCGAGGTAAATAAAAACTATTACTAACGCGGTTAAGCCCCGTTAATATAATATAAACATATGTCCCATAAGTTATTTCACATGTATGACAAAGAAAATTATCACAAGTGCTTTCCCGGGATATAATCTATAACCTTGCCAAATTTTATCACGATCCGTTTAGCCGTTTAGAGGTGATAAGGTAACAAACAGACAGAGTGACAGAGTTTTACATTTTTTTCTAATATAGAAATAGCTTAAGTTACTCCTCATAACATACCTTACTATGAGCTCTTAAAGCAGGACTTCTAGACAACTGCCCGGCTTATTCGTACCATGACAACTTTAAAGCAGGCCTGCCTGGCCTATTCAAGAACCGCAGAAAAACAGCTCACCTATTTTTTTTGTACGGACTCTCGTTAACATGTCGTTCTAAATCGACTCAGTTTATCAGCTTACAAACGTCTAGGCGTCTGCAATGTTGGTTATAGTTAATTGTTAGAATGCCAGAGACAATATTATCCGTTCACCTTTGAGAAAACAATATTCAAACAGTTCACCTAAATAAGCGTCATGGTATGATTTCATTCAAAACTGTTTATGTCATGTTTAAGAACTGCACGGAACTTGCATGGTTTTAACGAAGCTGATAGTAAGGCCCCAGCTGTCTGTCAGTGAAAGTCCCGTTAAAAACGGTCCAATCGTTTCAGAGATTAGCCGGAACAAACACACAGACAGATACAACATATTAATAGTTGATTTTATATGTAAGTAGGTACCGTATAATAAATACTTTCATATGCATTTAGTGAAAAGCTATTAATTTGGAATTACAAACAGACACTTCAATTTTATTTATCTGTATGTATAGATAAGTAATAAGTATGATGAACAAAGCAAAAGCAAGTACATAGCATTTAATTGTATTATCAGGCAAACTATATTTTTTTTACTTACGTTATATCCTAGGGCGTCCTATTTTCTGTGATAAAAGCACAGTTTTCAAAGACAAATCAATAAAAACCTTTAACGACGTAAACAATTGAAAGTATTTTGTTTATTCCGATTTTTTTAAATGAGTTTTAACAACGCCCAGATAAACAAATATAACTGTTATTTCGTTTTATATTTACGCGTAATATTTTAAATTATATTTATATTTTATGTCTTTTTTTAGTCAGATTTTAAAGATTTTTGTTGGAACTAAGCACGTCTGTTTTACAGTCTCTCCAAGTTAAGTTTGCGCTTGTGCGTCCCGTGTACAACAGTTTTATGGAACACGAACAGCGCAGCATTGCTGTATATATAACAAAGTGTATGTTGTCTCGAAGATTCGAGTGGTATGTCCGCGGGCGCGGGTGTGGTCCGCATCGCGGGCATGGATCCAAACGCCTTCATCCTTATTGCGTTGGACAAAATAACACAGCGTGTAACAAATAAGGTATAATAATCCGGTAATCGCATAGCAAAGTATCAAAATTTAAATCGCTTTAATTTTCTTCATACAAAGTTAAAACAAACATTATCCGTAGTTTTTTTGGAGACATGCCTATTCTTGGAGTTTGTTAGGGTCAATGCGATTTGCAATCCTCACGCCTCCCTACCTGTGCGCCTCCGCGCCGCACCCTATAGTCCAGCCCAGGCTCCGCTTAGGCCCCTTGTTTACCTAGTCTACGTTCTGGAGGTCATTGCCGTCTTTGGCCTAGTTTTTCAGGGATGAACCTGCTTGAGTTTTAGAAAAACTTTCATTGCTCATAACTCGGAATGTTTACTTCCTGGGACGTAGTAGTTAGGTCCCAATTGTTTGCAAGCTTCTGTGTGTGTGGTTTTAGTATTACTACACTTTATTGTTACACGCTATATACGTATATAGTATACATAGTACCTACACTATATATATAAATGAATATGTAACTGCCCGCATGACTTCATCTGCATGTTGTTTTTATTTACACGCTTTTTAGTATATAATTTCTTTATAATATAGAAAGTTGAAAGCTGTTTAGTTATTTCCGTTTTAAACCACCAATACCACCATGTAATAAATTGTTTATAGAGATAAGGTCGCCCATTGTACAACCTTTTCTTTTATAAACTCATTAGTATATTATATATATATATATATATATATATATATATATATATATATATATAAATAATATAGTAGTATTATTGTATTGTATATATCAGAGGCATTCGGTAGATTGTGCCGACACCATAGATAGATCACCGTGACTAAAATATCCGCTACCCATTTTATTATTGTAAACAAATGAAGTCCGTTTGACCTGTAGGTATATCAGTCATCAGGTTACCATAGGACAGGCTCCGCCTAGCTTGGGACCTGAACACCGCGTGTGGATGTTGTCCCATATTTATTATTATATTATTGCATATATTGAAAGTTGACGGAGCACTTGCTTAATTTACATTACATTGAAACAGAAAATCTTATCAAACAACCACTATAGGCTCAATACACACATACACACACATACTCCCACTTACCCTCTACACACACACACACGCGCGCCCTCGCGCGCGCAAATACACATACACACATCCTTTCTTTTAGCTAAAACAAGGCATGCATTTTTATTATTATTATTATTCTTAATTTCTTACTTATTCTTTTTTATAATTCTTCTCGCTATGAGTACAAAATTACTTACATTATACCAGGTCATTCGAATATACTTAAGCTAGGCCTTTTACTTTGTAATATTGTTTATACCTGTACAAGAACTGAGGGCGTTGTGGTCTGTAACACAGTTTTATACTACCACAGGCACCAACGATCTCATTAAAAAGATATGATTTATGTAAACTTATATGCAAACACAGCATATTACCTAAGTCTATTGTTATTGTAAGTACCTATTACCTAAGAAATGTGTCAATAAAGATTTTATTATAATTATTATTATTACGGTAAAAAAATTAACCGTTAGTTGTGTATGCAATATAAATGTCGTGTAATAACATATGATCTCGCCTCGGTGATGGTTTCTGCTCGCACCTGACTGGAGCATAAATTAAGCTTTACGAGCGGTGTGATGACAAATCGTGGTGTAATTTTAGTTTCTCAGCAACATCCTTCGAAAATTACACGTTTTATTTTTAATTGCGTCGGAAGGTGGTGTGTACAGGTAAAACTGTAATGTATGTTGATTATATTGTATTTTCTTGTGTTTTATTAGTTACATCTACAACAGAAGATCAAGCAACAATGTCACCGTCTACCGCCATGGATCATTTATAACTGAAACTACTGAGCCGTTATAAAAGCTCATAAAAGCTGCAACACAAACGTCCATAGTGCAAAGCACTCGAAACGCAGAAGACCGCAATGGATGGAGGCGCATCGCAAGGCCTACATTATGTAAAGAAAAGGCATCGTCTTCAACCACGACCACTCTATCAAGAGTGAACGACTAAAGAGAACGAGGAGAACTGAAGAGTTTTTACTATATATATTACTATAGAATTACTATAGAAAGTGGGCCTAGCAAGAAAAAAGTTGGGTAAGTGTAAAGTAATGGTATTGTACAAGCTATCATTTATCTTGTACAGCTGTGGCACAGATAGTTTATAGTTTGTACTGTACACGTCAACGTCGTCAACGATGCGATTACGTTAAGTTACGCGCAACGTGCTAGGCCCACAGGAGTGACCTGTAGGCCTAGCACATATACCGGCGTAAGTGTAACGTAACGTGTCGTTCACGTGACGTGAATACAAACAGCCATTTATCTAGGACAACTGTGATATACCTAGATACCTCATAGTTTGTACTGTACACGTCAACGTCGTCAACGATGCGATTACGTTAAGTTACGCGCAACGTGCTAGGCCCACAGGAGTGACCTGTAGGCCTAGCACGTATACCGGCGTAAGTGTAACGTAACGTGTCGTTCACGTGACGTGAATACAAACAGCCATTTATCTAGGACAACTGTGATATACCTAGATACCTCATAGTTTGTACTGTACACGTCAACGTCGTCAACGATGCGATTACGTTAACTTACGCGCAACGTGCTAGGCCCACAGGATAGACCTGTGGGCCTAGCACGTATACCGGCGTAAGTGTAACGTAACGTGTCGTTCACGTGACGTGAATACAAACAGCCATTTATCTAGGACAACTGTGATATACCTAGATACCTCATAGTTTGTACTGTATACATCAACGTCGTCAACGATGCGATTACGTTAACTTACGCGCAACGTGCTAAGCCCACAGGAGTGACCTGTGGGCCTAGCACGTATACCGGCGTAAGTGTAACGTAACGTGTCGTTCACGTGACGTGAATACAAACAGCCATTTATCTAGGACAACTGTGATATACCTAGATACCTCATAGTTTGTACTGTACACGTCAACGTCGTCAACGATGCGATTACGTTAACTTACGCGCAACGTGCTAGGCACACAGGATAGACCTGTGGGCCTAGCACGTATACCGGCGTAAGTGTAACGTAACGTGTCGTTCACGTGACGTGAATACAAACAGCCATTTATCTAGGACAACTGTGATATACCTAGATACCTCATAGTTTGTACTGTACACGTCAACGTCGTCAACGATGCGATTACGTTAACTTACGCGCAACGTGCTAGGCCCACAGGATAGACCTGTGGGCCTAGCACGTATACCGGCGTAAGTGTAACGTAACGTGTCGTTCACGTGACGTGAATACAAACAGCCATTTATCTAGGGCAACTGTGACACAGGTAACCCATAGTTTGTACACCGAAGCGTGACTTGTTGGCCCATGCGATACGAATATTTTTTGGCAAATTGTGCTACGGCCTCTGCTGAGTAGATATCGAGAAGCTGGTGCTAGATATGTAGGTACAATCCCATCTTCAGAGTAAGGCTGTTCTATGTCCTCCCTATCGCATGTTGAAACGCGACCGAATGAGCAGTATGGCACTCGATTGTGTGCGAATTATATTAATGAAATTTTTTGTGTATGGTTACGCCACGAGCGTATTTACTTACTCTACAAATAATTACTCAAACAAGAGTCAAAATCACCGCCTGCATTCCTAATACATACTATAAATATATTTTGTATAAAAACGATACATTTTCCAGCTCACTCCGAGGTAAACAAAGTGAAAATAGATCAGTATTATGTTTTGTTTACTTGGGTCGATGAATCCGCGTGCGGTGCGTTTATTTTGAGAACGCACGCCCTTACGTGAGCCCACGCCACTCTTGTTTACTGAACTGCTATTCAATGACTTGATTTACATCTATAGTAGGTACCTACAATAAACAGTAAGAGTGTTTTGGCGGTCATTCGCGTAAACAGAAATGAAATGATATTCACGGAAAATAGAGTACCTAATATTCAGATGTTAGTGGCCATTTTTGTTGTCTATTTTGCCGTAAACCGGCATGTGAAATAATTAATGCTAATTATAGGTATGTAGGTATTATACACTTTTTCATGAATATAAAATTAATGAAGAATAACAACCATTTGTCAGTTGGCTAATAATTAATTAACTGAAATTGTTAAGTACGTCCAACCAATTTCGAATAACAATGTACGAGTAGGTTTAATACTATTTAAATATCTGTCAAGCGTTTTTCTCGTGACTTCCCCTTTGCTCCACCATATTGCTCAACTGGTGGAGCAGTTGAGCAGTAGGACATAGTTTGTATTACCGAATATTTAATGCCCTCTAGCTCAACTTATTTATGCTCAACTTTTTGATTAGTAGGTCATCCTTTTCAACTGCATCAAGTTGAGCAGTTGGTAATACCATCGACTCAACTGGTAAAAGTTGAATAATGGGTGTTACCAACGGCTCAACTGATTCTATCAACACGAATGATTCCATAGGGAAGGTCTTTCAGACGTGATGCACATGGCATATCAATTCTTTTGAAAGAGTGCTAATCTCTAGGATGTTCGAGAACAATTTGTTAACTATTTCTCTCATTCTTCTCATTTTCGTCAGAATTACGAACAAATATGGCTTTTTCGAATATGCACATGTGTACAAACATCAAGTTTTTTAAAGAATTGCAGGACTCATTATAACTAAGTTACGGTATGTACATACATGCTAAATACACGCCCAATTAAAGGTACACACGGCTTCTATTGAAAAAAACATCGAGAGAATAACAAAACTCATGATTGATTTGATAGTATTATAGGCATCAGATTAACTAGGCGACGCCGGGACCATCAGTAACGTTTACACACTCGACCAGGGATCGAAACCAAAACCCCGCGCTTCCGAATATAACTACATCAATACTCAGCCAGTGCTATTTAGTAATATCGTTGATTCGCATACTTTTTTATCATTTTTATATTTTAGGCACGCGTGCGACCGTTGTCGACCGCATCGTCACTTAGCGCCAGCACTGCGAGCACGGATTGTCTATAAAAATTGACAGTATCGATAAAAACAGATCGCTATATAGCTGCCGCGATTAGGTTACGATACGATAGGTAACAATCAGTTTATCGACGTAACATAAGTATCCATGCTTGCAAAACTGCATGCAGTTTGAGAATGGATTATATATATATATATATATATATATAAGTATATTTTATGCGATATAGCTGTCGCGGTTAAATCCATGCTAGAAACAAGGTACGATAGATAACAATCAGTTTATCGACGTGAAAAGTTTATCATAGACTAGCTGCTCTCAGCGGCTTCACCCGCGCGGTGATGGATGATGATGAAGATGAATCTTATATAGCCTATGTTACTCAGGTTGAATGTAGCTTTCCAATGGTGAAAGAATTTTTGAAATCGGCCCAGTACTTTTTGAGCCAATTCGTTACAAACATACATACATACAAATCTTTCCTCTTTAGAATATTAGTATAGATAGATCCATGCTCGCAAAACTGATGAGATAGCAATTGGTAAAAAGACTAGGCTGTAAAAGTACAAAGAATACAAAGATAATAGATATGACATACCGGCCCTGTGGTACGATGAACACAGCATACTTGTTGATGGCCTGAGATTTCTTCTGGTCCACTATGTACAGGGTGTACCGAGGGGACTCCACTCCCGGCTGTATCAGGTCTAGGGATACCTGACGTTAAATATATACAACTATTGAATATATAAAATTCAAATCTGTTTGTAATGCCGAAATAACGACTAAATGCATATGACCATATACAGGTTACTATAACACAAAAAAAATAAAGAATTGTCAGATTAAATAGAAATTAGATGTGCATCTTCCTTGGACACTTTCAAACAATGTGTCAAAGCGTTTTATCTCTCGCATTAGCTATGTACTGCATTGCTACAACTTGTTTTCATTCTATTAAGTACTTATTAATTAGTATAAGTAATGTTATAGTGTATCATCATCATCATCACCTCAGCCGTAGGACGTCCACTGCTGAACATAGGCCTCCCCATGATTTTCCAAAAGGACCGGTTGGAAGCGGCCTGCATCCAACGTCGTCCTGCGACCTTCCTCAGGTCGTCTGTCCACCGTGACGGTGGACGACCTACGCTGCGCTTGCCGGTCCGTGGTCTCCATTCTAGAACCTTTCGGCCCATCAGCCATCTGTTCTGCGTGCTATGTGCCCTGCCCACTGCCACTTCAACTGGCTAATCTTCTGAGCTATGTTGGTGACTTTCGTTCTTCTACGGATCTCCTCATTTCTGATTCGATCACGTAGAGAAACCCCGAGCATAGCCCTCTCCATAGCTTGTTGTGCGACTTTGAGTTTATCTATAAGGCCCATAGTAAGTTATAGTGTATGTATATTTATTATTATATATGTAATATTTACGTGTATTGTATATATATAACTGATTCTGACGGGACTTTCAGTGAAAGATAGCTGACATTTGGAGTAACTTGAGGGAATTGAAATACTGGCGGAATGTCTCGGAGTGACGACCGCAGTACAGTACTGCGCAATACTTTGAATTTTAATGATATCTGGAAATAATGTTACGGACAGTGACGCCAAGTAAAATATGAGTAATGATTGATTGAATGATAATTACTCATAAAAATCTAAAAATCATATATGATGTTTTTTTATATTAGAAAAGAGATGATTTAAACAAAAAAAATCGGTTCTTCTTTTTTGATTAAAATAAAAAGATAATGTTTTCTCAATGCTGAATCAAACCTTACAAACTTTCGAGTTAAGATGCGAGTTCAAATCCTGTCCAAGGTTGTGTATTTTCTCTTTCTACAATTGCAAAGTTTGGTCTCACTAAGCAGGCATTAGTGCTTTAAAAATCATAGAATATAGATTATAAAAGAATACAATATATATATATAATATACAATACAACATATTTAACCTGTCTAGTGTCTACTTCTTTTGGTGTCTTTCCGAACTACGCATAAAATTTCAGATAAAAATACTACTCTTGAATAGTTTGACTAACTAAATGCAAATCTATACCGGTGGAGTGCATTGGATCTGATAAAATTAATTACAAAGAGTTATAAAAATGTTTTTACATTTGGTGCAACATGGCTTAGCTCTTTTTGTACGTACACATGGTGTACGCCCGAAACGCGACGGATTAAGGGATCAAAGTCACCAGTGGTTTATAGACAATTAACCCAACAGTGTGATGGGTTGTTCAAAACACCATTGCTTACCCATAATAGTTGCAGTGTCATCTAGAGACTTAAGCTTTCAAATTTTCTGTGTATACTGTCCTTCACTCATCACTACGTCCTAGTTAGTAGCAGTATAGTGCAATGCTAGTACAACAGCTTGGCACGAGACAAGCTCTTGAAGAGTGCTGCTACTTACATAGTTATAGATGTGTTAATAAAGGTCATACTTCGTTATCATCATCCAGACTGGTCCGAGCTAGTCCGTTAGTAACAAACGCTGTATCCTGTGCAGACTTCACATGGCTTTTCAGTTCCTCAGGTGTTTTGAGACGAAGCATCTTCTCTCCTGCCATGCAAATTTCCAAAATCTGTAATTTCAGTGGATCTATATATATAAAAGCGAAAGGTCACTCACTCACTCATCACGAAATCTCAGAAACTACACAAGTGCTAGGAGTTTCAAATTTTGCATGTGGGTTCTTTTTAGGACGTAGGTGCTCACTAAGACGGGATTTTATGAAATTCGACCCCTAAGGGTTCTTTTTTGGGGTTGATAGTTTGTATGAAACATTGTTACTGTGAGTGCTAAAAGTTTAAAATTTTGCATGGAGGTTCTTTTTAGGACGTAGGTGCTCAATAAGATGGGATTTTGTGAAATTTGACCCCTAAGGGTTGTTTTTGGGATTGATAATGAAACCTCCAAGACCAAGCGTACGAAGATGCTGGCCGGTCAGCTAGTATATTATAAATTTATGCATGCTGCACAAACAAAAGCAACACTACTTACTAAACTCTGAAAACTCTAAAATAACAAATGTTTGTATTATAATTTCTATAAATATATAACCGGCCCACTTGCAGAAGAGAAGGCATATTTAATTAAAACATACAAGCCTATTTGTTTTATTTGTATTTTTCAGTTAATCAATTTTGAATTGAATTTATTGTTCAAATTTGGTTTTTCAAATTTTACTTCAGATAGGTACTGGTTGTTACCTAAATATAGTAAATATGTTACTATGTACTGTATGTATTGTAAAGTGCTGTATGCTGTTTAGTATTTCAAGAGAAAAGTAACAATAATTTAAAATATCAAGAGGAAGTGCAGGCCTGCCCTTATGTATGGGTTTAATTATTAATAATTGCTCACCAGTTGCGGCAACTCTTTGAACTTTGTTATAACAACAGCAAAGACTGGCAGTGTCATTCCTTCTCCATTTTCTGCATTTTTTTCCTCTGCTTCATGGCATCTCACAACTCTAAACATCCAAGACTTATCACAAAATGTTGACAACAACTTTTCAAGGATATGGCTCTGCAGTAAGGAAATACAGACAAACCGACCTCCAAATTTTAAAACTCTTTTGACTTCAGCAAAATATTTGTCTATACTCTTAACCGTTTCTTCCGAATCGTCAGGCATAAGCGCATCAAGTGTACCTTTATCGAGAACTACGCTGAATGAATCATTTTCAAAACTCATGTTCAAGGCATCCATGTACAGAAACTTCATGTTACTTCGATGTGCGTTTGTAGACTTCATTTGTCTTATAACGACTTCAGATAAGTCTATGTTAGTGATGTTTTCGAATCCTACGTCGTACAAGTCGGCACTTAGGCTAGAGTTACCACAACCAGTTATAAGAATGGTATCTGTTGGTTTTATGTATTTGTGAAGCTGTCCGCATAGTTCGAGATACTCGCCGTACCTTAAAGATAGATTTCTGTGTCATTTTTAGATAAAATAAACTTGTGAAGTAGGTAAAAATTTATTAGCTTACTCCTAGTAAATAACATACCACTCAAACGCTTTATTCCCCCGTTTTTTGAAAAACTTATTCCAGTAGTCTTTTTCACTGAATTCTTTGTGGCTTTTGGGTAGGAGATTCATTTCAAAACAAGACAACCTACGGCTACAGGTAAATATTTATTAATTTTTTTAGGTTATGTTATGTTTTATGTATTTTTATTTCTTTTTTATAAGGTGGAGTGGATTCGTATGATTTGGATATGCACTACTTGACTTGGTAAGAAGGTTTAGAAACATGATGGTCTGTGTTTTGAAAAGGTAGAAAACTATTCTACCAATTTTTATTCTTCTGGCAACAGTCTAAAAATTCTACATTGCCTGTGGCTGTGGCCCTACATTGAGTGTGTGTGCATGGTATTACTTTATCGTGCGTGTTGTATACAAATAATATCTTTGGACGTTGTTTGGTGTACTTCAATACAAGAAAATCTTCATACATATATGAATATATATACATTCGGTCAAGTAGTTTTTTTTCAACACTCCGACAACATTTAATGTTTTTGCTCCATAGGAAAATGTTACATTTAAACGTAGAGGTCAAAACAGTATTATTTTACTTGTTTTAATTTTTTTTTTTTATTTAACTGCAACCGACTTTCTTATCTACCAAGTTTGATTCGAAGTCGTGCTATGGACCCTTTACCAAACGAAAAAACACACTATACCTAATTTGTTTTAAAAGTAACACTGTTTTGACCTACATGTGTTTCCTTTTTTTGTGCCGTTTAAGTTTTCGAGAAAATCACGACCTGCTTACGGTACAAGTCCGAGACTGACCGGAGACTGCAAACTGCAGCAGCAAACTTCAAGTGACATTACCGATTTATATGAATCCCTATGAAAGTGATTCCGTGCGCGGCCACATTCACTGCGGCCTGCAGTCAGCCGCACAGAGTTCTGAACAATTATTCTGAATGACATGAAGAAATACATAATACTATAATAATGATTTTTATATAATTTGTGTATCGTCTTAAATTAAAATAATATTAATAAATTTGGTATTAATAAAATTAATATGATGAAAATTGATATCATTCCTAAAATATTTAAAAACAATTTGTTATATTAATTTCATTTTTACTTTAAAAAAAATCGTACACTATCTGTAGCATTGTCAGACTTTGTGTCTCCCGCGAAGGTACGGGAGTGACTGAGGCGTTGTTAGCCACGTCCACCCTATGCCTTTTCATCTTAATATTTCTATTCAACTTTCATTTGGCGTTTTCAATAATTTAATGCGTTAACGAACGCAATGCCAATGTTGTCATTTAGTTCAGTCATAATTTCTATCAGCTTATGGAAACATGTGCGATAAGAATATTTTACTTGGAAGAATATGTGCGGCTTACCTGGCTATTAGAAATTCCAGAATAATAATACAGCCAAGAAAAAGTTTGTGGTTATTATAATAATCAATGTATTCAACGTGATTATGAGTGAATTACAATAAGAAAAAGATATTATTTTTAATAATTTTACACGCCTTTCTAAAAGAAATTGGCTGAACCAATAATTACAAAGCAGTAAACCGAGTAACATGAAGCTATACTTAGAAGCCATCCCATTGTTGAACGCTTTGTGGCACAGAAATCCACCCGATGCGAGAAAACGTCCTAACAGCACGCGCTTCGTTTTCAACTATCATCGCGAATGCGTTGAGGGCATGACGCACGTGCGCTGTTGACTATGACGCATGCCCTTGATGAACAAAAAAAGGCACAATGTGGACACATGGCTTTGCGTTTGTTAACTCATTAAATTATTAAACGTAAGTTGTATATAAAGATGAAGACGAAAATTTAAGATGAAAAGGCACAGAGTGGACTAAAGTTATGCATTGTGCAGACTCTTGGAATAGAGGTGACTGCGACCGCAGGCAGCACTGCTGTCGACTGCAGTCGCAAGCCGCAATATCGCCTGCAGTCGCAGTCTGCGGTCCGTCTCGGACTTGCATCTTTAATCAGTGGATCTAATCAACAGGAAGACAAAATTTTACTCCCATAAAATACTATAAAAGAGGTAGCAAACATTATTTGGAAAAGTTTTTAACGAACAGAAAATAGTTTGACAACGTTTACATAATTCAAGTACATCATGTAGATTATAAAAGTCGTGTTAAGGAACTTTTTATTTTTTATTATTATAAAGCGTTTCCTATTCATAAATAGAAGCGCACGCCGCTATGGCAACACAACACGCACACATTGAAATATTATCTATTTCATGTATAAAAATACCTTAAAGTTACTAACTAGACTGCACTAGACTGTGCACTATGGGGAAAATACCGGTCCGCGCTAGAGGGCTCCCGTTCGTAGGTAGTGTGTTTCTTTTTTCGCGATTTACGTAACTCTGCAAGAGTGCAGTTAAGTGGCAAATGGTCGTATATTTGGAATCGAGCAAGAATGATCAAAGGTAGAAATTTTGACTTATTAAGCCTACCATACCTTCAAAACCTTGGTTTTTTAAGATTAAAATGCTGAGAAATAGGTCTTTTCCATCGTTATTTTATTGCGCTTAGGTCAAGCCGTGGGGTGCCGGCTTAGAATAGTACCTCCCCAACTGTACCCGTGGGTGCCGTAGAAGCCGGCTAAGGGATAACAATCAGAAGGAGGGCAGCAGCACATTCCCAGTTAAACATCCCAAAACTGCGCTCGCCAACCCGCCTGCCAAGCGTGGCGAGTATTGTCAAAACCACCCAAATGATTGACACAAATAAAAACAGGCCCCCAGTCCCCGGCAGCCCCGCTATTCCTGGCTACGGTAACGGTGGGGGTGCTAAAAATCCCCAGCAGACGCCCAGCAGCCGCCCCCAACGACGACGACTGGCCCTAGTAACACACAACATACGCACGATGAGGACAGATATGAGATGGAAGAAGATATGAGTAGGTTACACTGGCACATCGTGGGGTTATCAGAAGTCCGAAAAGAGGGTGAGGACACGATAACCCTTAAATCAGGTAACCTGCCCTACTACCGGGAGGGCGACCAACAGTCCCAAGGTGGTATCGGGTTTCTCGTCCACAAGTCCCTTACTAATAATATAGTTACGATCGATAGCGTTTCCAATAGGGTCGTATACCTAATACTCAGAGTATCCAAACGATATTCCCTGAAGGTTATTCAGGTATACGCTCCGCCAAAGTCGCACCCGGATGATGAGGTGGAGGATATGTATGAGGACATTGTCGGGCCTTACATACCTCTGAAACGCACTTTCTATTGTTATGGGGGACTTCAACGTGAAGTTGGGTAAGAGAAGCGAGGATGAGTTGAAAGTGGGGCAATTTGGTTATGGGCAACGGAACCGTAGGGGACAGAGTTTGGCTGACTTCCTGGAGAAAGAGAGACTCTTTATGATGAACTCTTTCTTTCAGAAGCCACCTCATAGGAAATTGACCTGGCTGAGTTCCGATGGTTCCACGAGAAATGAGATTGACTTCATTATGACCACTGATAGACAAATATTCACTGATATCTCCGTGATCCACAGGGTGAAAACCGGTAGTGATCACCAGATATGTAGTAAGATGCACATTGATTATTAATGTCAAACTTGAGAGGTATTCTCTGTTGAAGTCTATGCTTCGACCTACTCGTGTCCATATTCAAGACCACGAGAGCTTTCGACTAGAGTTGTCCAATCGCTTCGATTGCCTTGAGAACATCGATTCAGTGGACGAGATCAATAACAGGTAAGTAGAACCTGTCCATACAGTGAGTTCGAAGTTCTTTAAACCCCACCGTACTGATAGGCCACAGAACCTCTCCAACGATACCCTCAAGCTCATGGCTGAACGACGCTCTTTAAAACTGCAGTCTTCGGATGATGCTGAAGCATATAGGCTGCTCAATAAACGAATATGGAAGTCCTTGCGACACGACATCCGGATCTTTAATACGAATCGTATTAAAGAGACGATAGAGCAAAACAAGGGCTCCAAAGTGTTTGCAAGAGACAAGTCTATAGGGCAGAGCCAGTTAACAAGCTGAAGAGAGAAGACGGCAGTGTAGCGTCGACCAAAGCAGAAGTGTAAAGAGAGGTAGAGATTTTCTACGGACAGTTATACTCTTCTGTCGCTAAACCTGTTAGCAGCTCGGCCAAAGACCCAAGAGCCAAGCTGACCCGACATTATACCGAAGATATCCCGGACATCTGCCTGTATAAGATTAGAATGGCCTTGAAATAGCTTAAGAACAACAAGGCACCGGGTGACGACGGTATCACATCGGAGCTTCTGAAAGCGGGTGGAACACCGGTACTCAAAGTTCTTCAGAAGCTCTTTAATACCGTCTTACTAGAAAGTTCAACGCCAGAACTATGGAACAAAAGTGTGGTGGTGCTGTTCTTTAAGAAAGGTGACAACACTTTATTTAAGAATTACAGACCCATCTCGCTTTTGAGCCATGTTTATAAGCTGTTTTCGAAGGTCATAATGAACCGTCTCAGTCGCAGGTTTGATCAATTCCAGCTTCCGGAACAAGCCGGTTCCCGAAAAGGCTATAGTACCATAGACTACATCCACACGCTACGGCAAGTTATACAGAAGACCGAAGAGTATAACGAGAGTTATAACGTAGAATGTGTATACATGCTAGGGGACTTTAACGCTCATCGCGGTGAGCTATTTTATACTAAACTACTATGTTTTTGTTCTGAACAGTTTTTTTTTGTTTTTTTAACTCCAACTGTATATATTAGTAGTATTTTTAATACCCATAATCTTAGTTTTAAATTGTATAATATTTTTTTTTGTTATTTTGCCCGGAACATGTATTGATTCCGCACCAAGTTAAATTATTAATGATGGTGATTTGTTTTTATATGTAGGTAATCCCGTATTTTTTTGTTATGATTATGTTTCAGCTTTTGAAGCTAATTAAGCAATCAACTCTACCGTTGTTACGCTTAGCTTGGTTGTGTAGTAACTTCTTGTTAATATTTAATTATTTTTCTTTCGCTACTTGTGGGAATGTTTTTTTATATCTTTTGTTTTTTTTTGTTTTGTTGTTGTGAATGTACTCTGTGGACTGTGACGTGCGTGACGTCACTTGCCGGTCCCAACGGAAGATCAGCGCTGGTTGATTACAACCAGCATTATGCTGAGTTGGAACCGGTTTGTGACAGAAAACTTATTAACTAAGTAGGTATTTTAATGTATAGTAAAATTTTTATGTATTAATGTGTTTTCTGTGACAAATAAACTGTATTCTATTCTTTTCTATTCTATTCTCAATTCAATTCTCAATTGTTTATTGCAACATATGTAGCTACATGCAGGTCTTATTTAACATGTTTGTGTGTGTTATACATATGACCCTATCTATATTCTATCTGTACGCTGGGGTTTAAAGTATTGGGAACCCACTGTATGGACAGTTTCTACTAACCTGTTATTGATCTCGTCCACTGAAGCGATGTTCTCAAGGCAATCGAAGTGATTGGATAGCTCAAGTTGAAAGCTCTCGGGGTCTTGAATACGGGCACGAGTGGGTCGGAGCGTAGACTTCATCAGACGAGACCTCTCCAGTTTGACATTAATATTCACCGTGCCTCTTACCATTCAGTGATCACTACCGGTTTTAACCCTGTTGATCACGGAGACATCAGTGAATATTTGCCTTTTGATGGTCAAAATGAAGTCTATCTCATTTCTCGTAGAACCATCGGGACTCAGCCAGGTCCATTTCCTGTGAGGTGGCTTCTGAAAGAAAGAGTTCATCATAAAGAGTCCCTCTTTCTCCAGGAAGTCGGCCAACCTCTGTCCCCTACGGTTCCGTTGTCCATAGCCTAATTGCCCCACTTTCACCTCATCCTTTTTTTTTTATTTTTTTTTTTTTATTTTTTTGACGCTGGGAAAAATGCATTACGCATCCCCCCCATTGGGGTTAGGGGGGGTATGTGGGACTCCCCGGTTCAACCGGTATACCCACTAAACTAACCCAGCGGCACTCCGGCTTCGTCTGTGTGGAGGAGGACTGGGAAGTTGGCGGAGCCTCTACGTCCAGTCCCCCACCGACGACCGCCCGCTTTTACAGCGGGGCCTGCACGCCCCTCCCACCAGGAGGGGCCAGGGAATGACCAGGAGTGCTCGGCCATTCCCGCCCGACGGAGGTGGTGAATAGGTGCAATGCGAGAGAAGGCGCCCCCGCGCCTAACTCTCGCTATTCACCACCGGGAGGCAGAAGGCGCAATCGCCTTCTTCCGCCCCTTCTTCGTCTACGCAGTGGCGCCGCAAGGAGGTCTTCCTCTCTTGCGCGCTCTGCCGCCTCCTTTTGGGACATCACGTCTTCGCAAAAGGAGGCGACCGCTACCCAGTTCCCCTCACCCTCCAGCATGGCGCTGACAACGCTGGGGAGCGAGAGGTCCGGCCCGACTACGGCAACCAAGCTGTGGCGCAGCTCGGACCACGACGGACACACCTCGAGGGTGTGCTGCGCCGTGTCCTCCTCCGCGCCACAATCATGGCATGTCGGTGTTTCCTCCCTTCCGATCCGGTGCAGGTATGATCCGAAGCATCCGTGCCCGGATAACACCTGCACCAGACGGAATGAGAGGAAACCGTGGGACCGCCCGAGCCAGTCTTGTAGGACCGGCCCGAGAGCGTCCAACGTGCGGCGACCAAAAGTGGCGGAGGCGAGGTCCTCCGTCCAATGATGGACGACTGCGTCCCTAGCCTCACGCCGGACAGCCACCCGCTCCTCCAAGGTGGGGCGCTCCCCGAGCGCCTTACGCCTCGCCGTCCACTCGTACACTTTGGCGAGCACCTCTGCCTGGAGCTCCCAAGGAGGGGTGCCAGCCAAAGCGCACGCCGCCGCGAAGCCCACCGACCGGTAGGCCCTCGCCACCCGCAGTGCAATGGCCCTTTGGGGCCTGCGGAGAGTAGTGGCGTTCTCCCTCTTTTGAAGGGAGTCAACCCAGATAGGAGCCCCGTAAAGGGCCATACTCTTCAAGATGCCGGCGTATAAGAGCCGGCACCGCGCTTTGGGCCCCCCCAAGTTCGGAAGGAGCCAAGAGTGGGCGCCCGCGACCTTTAGCAGGCGCGTCGACAGCCCGCTGAAGTGCGGGCCGAAGCGCCACCTGCTGTCGAGCACTAGGCCCAGATATTTCATCTGGGCTTTCACCTCGATCCTGACCCCCTCCACGATAATGTGGGCGTCAGGGGGAATGCGCTGCCGAGGCCCGTGGAAAAACACGGCCTCGGTCTTATGCAGTGCCACCTTCAAGCCTAGGCGGCGGATCCTTCTCGCGATCAGGGATCCGCCGGCCGAGGCCAGACTCGCCGCCTCCCTGAAGTCTCTCCCCCGGGCAGTGAGTAGAGTGTCATCCGCATAGCAGATGACACTCGTGCCACGGAAAAGATTTCCCCGCAGGAGACTTTCAACTCATCCTCGCTTCTCTTACCCAACTTCGCGTTGAAGTCCCCCATAACAACTAGAAAGTGCGTTTCAGAGGTATGTATGGCCCGACTAATGTCCTCATACATATCCTCCACCTCATAATCCGGGTGCGACTTCGTCGGTGCGTATACCTGAATGACCTTCAGCGAATATCGTTTGGATACTCTGAGTATTAGGTATACGACCCTATTGGAAACGCTATCGATCGTAACTATGTTGTTAGTAAGGGACTTGTGGACCGGAAAACCGACACCACCTTGGGACTGTTGGTCGCCCTCTCTGTAGTAGAGTAGGTTACCTGATTTTAGGGTTATCGTGTCCTCACCCGCTCTACGGACTTCAGATAACCCCACAATGTCCCAGTGTGACTTACTCTTTTCTTCTTCCAGCTCATAAATCTTCTCGTCTGTCCTCATCGTGCGTATGTTGTGTGTCACCAGGGCCAGTCGTCGTCGTTGGGGGTGGTAGCCGGGCGTCTACCGGGGATTCTTAGCACCCCCTGCCCCACCGTTACCGTGGCCGCTACCGTAGCCAGGAATAGTGGGGCTGCCGGGGACTGGGGTCCTGGTTCTTTTTATCAAATCCATAGGGGGGATTTGGCCAATACTCGCCACGCTTGGCAGGTGGGTTAGCGAGCGCAGTTTTGGGGTTTTAATACTGGGAAGGTGCTGCTGCCCACCTTCCGATTGTTATCCCTTAGCAGATTTCTACGCACCCACGGGTAGAGTTGGGGGGTACTATTCTAAGCCGGTACCCCACGGCCGGCAATATGTATTACTCTTAATAAATTATAATTTTTGTTATTTTAGAATGTGATCTTAAATAAATGGATTTAATTATTTTAAACTCGATTTTTAATTTCATTAAAAAAAAATTATAATAAAAGAATTTAAATAATATTAAAAAAAAAATTGTTATGTGAACCAGGGTCGTTCACATAACAATATTTTAATAGGTTACATAGGAACGCTTATTGCTTCCTCGATATCAAACAGCACATCCCTATTTATCGATATCGATATCGATACCCGCGCGCTCGTCTTCCACGTCACTAATGAGTTCTACGTCACTAATGTCACACAGGATTTCTGTGAGGACGAGCGCGTGACTATGATCCGTCAAAGTGGATGGCACTGAAAAAGTTAAACGTCCCGCTAACGTTCCGTTGTTTGTTTTAGTGATTGCCATCTTTCTTTATATATTCTTTATATAACCATTCTGATTAATCTATGGTAGTGCGTGTTTATTCTCTTTGGTGCGTGTGATTTTTGTGTTTTGTAAATTTAGATTGAGTTTTTTATAATATTTTCAATCATTGTACTTGCTTTCGTCCATCACCATGGAGTAGCCTAAAAATGAATTTCGTTGATTATCACGAGCTAAAGTCGTGGGTTCAGGATTTCTGCCTTATAGCTACGTACGAAATATTCACCAAGGACAAACGATGGATAAACACAAACAGGATAAATGGAAGGCCCTAGCCACTATTAAGGCATTTGATTTAGGTAATTATCTCAGTCACTTCTACATTTTATTCAAATAGGCAACAGGGAATATCTAATGTCTGACTAGGTATAATTGAACAAATTCCAAATGATATTTTACATGACTGCTAGGTAAACAGTCAAACTTCCAAACTAGAGGATCAAAACATTTCTCTTTTGTTAGTTAGAAGGTGAAAGCGCCAACCACTAGATCTTAGGGAAAGAAAGCAGTTGCCACTAGTTTTCATTCAAAATCTTCTCCTCTTTGTGTTCCCTCTCTTCTCCTCGTACCCTCACTGCTGAGGATCGCGACCACGTACAATCAGTCTCCATTGGGTGTGGTCATAGGTTTTGTGAACTGCATAGTGTATGCTACCACCCACCACCTTCTTAATCGTGTCAGACCATCTTACTTCCATGACCACGTCTACCATCCATCTTTCCTAAAACAATAGCTTTCTCTAGACTATGCTTTGAAGACTGCATAATATGTCCGAAGAAGCTGAGGGCTCTTTGTCGGCAGATAGTGGAGAGCCATATAGTTTTATTGTTTTCTCTACATGAGTCTAATTGTCAACTTGTATAAAATATGATGAAATAGTTATAGAAGTTGTGCCAGGCTTCTAGGAAAGGTAGCATGGAAAAATTCAAATAAAAATAAAAATGTGTTCATTGTAATTAATTCGTATGAGCTGTACTTACTTTTACCTGTTTATCAAAAACAAATATCTATGGTTTTACTGAATAGGACAAGCCATAAATACTCACTTCAGTATCTCTATATATATGTATAAAATTCAAAATTTTAACCATGGCATCAGTATATATTTTCGAAATTTGTAAGTTTGTACGCAATAACCCTCATTTATATAAAGCTCGGCAAGACATAAAAACTCACATTACACTTCGACATTGGAACCGGTTATTGTTACCCAAATCCCGGCTGCAGATGCACTTGTCTAGTACGTTACCGATGTCAGTAATTATATACAACAAAATACAAAACCAACTTGATTGTGAACAAAATGACAAAATATTTATGGCTAAACTAAAACTATTTCTACAAAACAAATCATATTACTCAATAGACGAATTTTCGAAAGATAAATAATATAATTACGGTATAATTAACTATTGACATTTAAATTATTTCTACCAATATGTTACAAATTAATTTATATTTATATGACCATAATTGCGTCTTCGTCTCTTCTAACTTTGCGGTGCCCGACAGGGTCCATATAAGACTTTATGTACATTTTATTTTTTAACACCTTTACATTGTATATGGAAGCAATAAAATATCTGAATCTGAATCTGAATCTAGAACATTCAAGATTTTTTAATTTTACCACTATTTGTTGCAAAGGCATTAGTAAACTTTTAAATGTTTTATGGGTCTTTTGTAAATATAGTGTTAAAAGCATATCCAGGAACCTATTAAAATATATTAAGTTTCTATTCTGATATATTTTTTAAAGGATGAATGTTTCAAACTGCTATATTTTCTGATATAATTTAGTCTTTAAATTGTATCAGGAATCCAGTAATATTTATTTAACTAAAATCCTATGTTCTATGGTGGGTCAATATACAGTATTGGTATTGTAACAGTCCCATCAGAAATACTTCACAAAATTAAAATGTTGAACGGCAGACTCAAAACCATGTTTGGACCAGTGGGCCACGGCACACAAATGATGGTCTACTGTATATCGGGTTCAAAAGCGGCTTTGGACACCATCCCTGTGTCCCCATGCCCTCTTTTACTTCAGAAGCTTGTAGGTCCACAGACAGCGTTTTTACTGTTTTTATCAAAGTATGCGACCCACAGCATAACCTGGCCTCTTGGCACCAAAAAAATTCGAAAGGACTAGGAATTTATGGGCTTTTCAACAAGTTGTTTCCAAACATGTTGCCGGTCCTTTAATTAAGTATTTTGAATCATTTATTTGTCATTATATTTTTAGGTAAACTTTAATTTTAAGCCTTTATAAGGCACTGTAGAGTCAGTAGAATTATAATTCTTTTCAGTCGAGCATGTATCAAACATGTAATGGGTTCAGTAGGTAGTTTATGTAGTAAAGTAGCTAATTAAAAAAATTAAGTCAAAGTTTTTCCCTTCCTTTGTTTTAGCTTACATACCAAGAGAGTGCAAAACTGCATATTTTATTTGAATTGATACCTACTACCTACCTTGCTTGTTGGTTAGAACAGAAAGATTCAAAATAGTAATTCTAAAATCTGAAAAATGAACATGAAATGAAAATTAAAAAAATGAATGAAAATGAAATTATATTTATTTAAGACTAAGTGACACTAAATTAACATGTACAAGACAAGGCAAGCACGGAATTATAAAAACCATAAAATGAAAAGACAAACCATAAACTAAAAAACACGTACCTACGAGCACATGTTGCTGTGTGTAAAATATTAAGGTACACGCTAACTAAATGGTACCTGTCTCCAGGTCTGTGTCCTGGTCTTCCGATGGACCCAGTGGGTGACGTCATAACAGCACAATGCCAACTCACTAACCGTAAAACAACAAATGCTACTACATAATTAATCATAAAATCCAAGTTAAGTAAAAAAGAAAAAAAAGATATACTGTTACAATTATATGCATTAAATAGTAATTAATCAGGTGTTAAATTAATATCTATCATAATAAAAGCATCTAAATATTATTGCAGGCAAAATTTCTATAACATTTTGTGTTATTAGATAATACATAATTTGCATTATATTAGTAATAACAGACATAAGAATGAACAGTTGGACTGGATAATGCAAGTTGTAGACTTAAAGAGCACTCGTATCATGATTCATGGTTTCCTGCTGCTTTTGATGCTCACAAAGAAATCTTTTCAATCTATGTCTAAAACTATTAACGCTGTGCAGATTCCTCATTGGTGGAGGAACATTGTTCCAACACTTGGTTGCAGCGTAGTGGAAACTACCTCGGAATGCCATTGACTTGTGATGTTGCATTAAAAGTTGCATAGTGCATTGCCGGGAACTAGTTGACCTGTGACTCGTCATCGAGGACAGCTTACCATAGAGATACACTTGCGTTTTATGTTTCATCATCATCATTTCAGCCGTAGGACGTCCACTGCTAAACATAGGCCTCCCCCATGATTTTCCAAAAGGACCGGTTGGAAGCGGCCTGCATCCAACGTCGTCCTGCGACCTTCATCAGGTCGGCTGTCCACCGTGTCGGTGGACGACCTACGCTGCGCTTGCCGGTCCGTGGTCTCCACTCCAGAACCTTTCGGCCCCATCGGCCATCTGTTCTGCGTGCTATGTGCCCTGCCCACTGCCACTTCAACTGGCTAATCTTCTGGGCTATGTCGGTGACTTTCGTTCTTCTACGGATCTCCTCATTTCTGATTCGATCACGTAGAGAAACCCCGAGCATAGCCCTCTCCATAGCTCGTTGTGCGACTTTGAGCTTGTCTATGAGGCCCATAGTAAGAGACCACGTTTCAGTGCCATAAGTCATCACTGGTAACACACATTGGTCGAAGACTCTTGTCTTGAGGCACTGAGGTATTTTTGACGAGAAGACTTCGTGAAGTTTCCGGAACGCTGCCCAGCCGAGTTGGATTCGACGATTGACCTCTTTCTCGAAGTTGGACCTGCCTAGTTTGACTGTCTGTCCCAGGTAGATGTACTCGTCAACAACTTCGAGAACTGAGTTCCCAACTGATATTAGGGTAGGTACAACATGGGCATTAGACATAATTTTCGTCTTATCCATGTTCATCTTAAGACCTACCCGTTGGGAAACTCGATGGAGGCCTTCGAGCATTGTACTGAGGTCTTCCATGGATTCTGCCATGACTACAATATCGTCGGCAAATCGAAGGTGAGTGATGTATTCGCCGTTAATATTAATGCCAAGTCCTTGCCATTCCAGAAGCTTGAAGGCGTCTTCCAATGTAGCGGTGAACAGTTTCGGAGATATAACGTCTCCCTGTCTCACGCCTCTTTGCAATGGAATTGCCTTCGAACTCTGCTCCTGTACTCGGACTGACATGTAGGCGTTTTTGTACAAACACTTCAGCACTTCAATATACCGATAGTCAATACGGCACCGCTGGAGAGACTCAAGCACTGCCCACGTCTCGATCGAATCAAAAGCTTTCTCATAGTCCACAAACGCTAAACAAAGAGGCAAGTTATACTCTTTGGTCTTCTGTATAACTTGCCGTAGCGTGTGGATGTGGTCTATGGTACTATAGCCTTTTCGGAAACCGGCTTGTTCCGGAGACTGGAATTCATCAAACCTGCGACTGAGACGGTTCGTTATGACCTTCGAAAACAGCTTATAAACATGGCTCAAAAGCGAGATGGGTCTGTAATTTTTAAGTAAAGTGTTGTCACCTTTCTTGAAGAACAGCTCCACCACGCTTTTGTTCCATGCTTCTGGCGTTGAACCTTCGAGTAAGACGGTATTAAAGAGCTTCTGAAGGACTTTAAGTACCGGTGTTCCACCCGCTTTCAGAAGCTCAGATGTGATACCGTCGTCACCAGGCGCCTTGTTGTTCTTAAGCTGTTTCAAGGCCATTCTAATCTCGTACAGGCTGATGTCCGGGATATCTTCGGTATAATGTCGGGTCAGCTTGGCTCTTGGGTCTTTGGCCGAGCTGCTAACAGGTTTAGCGACCGAGGTGTATAGCTGTCCGTAGAAACTCTCTACCTCTCCTAATACTTCTGCTTTGGTCGACGCTACACTGCCGTCTTCTCTCTTCAGCTTCGTCAACTGGCTTTGCCCAATAGACATGTCTCTTGCAAACACTTTGGAGCCTTTTTTCCGCTCTATCGTCTCTTTAATACGGTTTGTATTAAAGATCCGGATGTCGTGTCGCAAGGACTTCCATATTCGTCTATTGAGCAGCCTATATGCTTCAGCATCATCCGAAGACTGCAGTTTCAATGAGCGTCGTTCAGCCATGAGGTTGAGGGTATCGTTGGAGAGTTTCTGTGGCCTATCTGTACGGTGGGGTTTAAAGTACTTGGAACCCACTGTATGGACAGTTTCTACTAACCTGTTATTGATCTCGTCCACTGAAGCGATGTTCTCAAGGCAATCGAAGCGATTGGATAGCTCAAGTTGAAAGCTCTCGGGGTCTTGAGTACGGGCACGAGTGGGTCGGAGCGTAGACTTCATCAGACGAGACCTCTCCAGTTTGACATTAATATTCACCGTGCCTCTTACCATTCGGTGATCACTACCGGTTTTAACCCTGTTGATCACGGAGACATCAGTGAATATTTGCCTTTTGGTGGTCATAATGAAGTCAATCTCATTTCTCGTGGAACCATCGGGACTCAGCCAGGTCCATTTCCTGTGAGGTGGCTTCTGAAAGAACGAGTTCATCATAAAGAGTCCCTCTTTCTCCAGGAAGTCGGCCAACCTCTGTCCCCTACGGTTCCGTTGCCCATAACCAAATTGCCCCACTTTCAACTCATCCTCGCTTCTCTTACCCAACTTCGCGTTGAAGTCCCCCATAACAACTAGAAAGTGCGTTTCAGAGGTATGTATGGCCCGACTAATGTCCTCATACATATCCTCCACCTCATCATCCGGGTGCAACTTCGTCGGTGCGTATACCTGAATGACCTTCAGCGAATATCGTTTGGATACTCTGAGTATTAGGTATACGACCCTATTGGAAACGCTATCGATCTTAACTATGTTGTTAGTAAGGGACTTGTGGACGAGAAAACCGACACCACCTTGGGACTGTTGGTCGCCCTCCCGGTAGTAGAGTAGGTTACCTGATTTTAGGGTTATCGTGTCCTCACCCGCTCTACGGACTTCAGATAACCCCACAATGTCCCAGTGTAACTTACTCATTTCTTCTTCCAGCTCATATATCTTCTCGTCTGTCCTCATTGTGCGTATGTTGTGTGTCACCAGGGCCAGTCGTCGTCGTTGGGGGTGGTAGCTGGGTGTCTGCCGGGGATTCTTAGCACCCCCTGCCCCACCGTTACCGTGACCGCTACCGTAGCCAGGAATAGCGGGGCTGCCGGGGACTGGGGGCCTGGTTGTTTTTATCAAATCCATAGGGGGGGGATTTTGCCAATACTCGCCACGCTTGGCAGGCGGGTTGGCGAGCGCAGTTTTGGGGTTTTAATACTGGGAAGGTGCTGCTGCCCACCTTCCGATTGTTATCCCTTAGCAGATTTTTACGCACCCACGGGTAGAGTTGGGGGGGGTACTATTCTAAGCCGGCACCCCACGGCTTTATGTTTAATCACTCCAAAAAGCAGGCATGCTAAATGTAACTTGCGACGGTGTTTCATTTTGAGAATGTAGTGTCTGTTCAAGTATGGGGTCACATGACCCCTAAATGGGATATCAAAGCAAAAACGGGCACACGCATTCTGAACCCGCTGAATCGGCCTCTGTGTTTTTGCAAGCAGAGGAGGGCCAAAAACTACTTCCATATAATTAAAATTTGATAAGACAAGTGATTCTACTAGAGATACACAATTTTACTTTTATAAATGGTCTTATCCTATACAGTATTTTAAGTTTGTAGAAGCAACTTTGAACTGATTTTGCTATATGTTTTTCAAAACGCAAGTCACAGTCCATTTGCAAGCCTAAATTTTGCGCTTCATACGCACGGTCTATGGGATTGTTCATGAGCATCACAGTTACAGATGGGCTGAGAGTCGATAGTTGGTGCTTACTACCGAATATAAGGTATTTGGTTTTATTAGGGTTAAGAAGTAAACAATTATTATTTGCCCATGCAGTTATACTCGAAAGGTCTTGATTTAGCTTGCCAATCGCTCTGTCAATTTCATCTGGTCGGCAAGCAATATATACTTGCATATCATCCGCGTAAATGTGAAATTGGCAGTGTTTAATACAGGGAGTGCATATGTATGGGGTATGAAATATTTAAATAGTACTAGTAATATAACAGTACCGAAGTTTTTATACTGGTCCACGGAGTTCAAAATCGGTATAAATATTTAAATAGGACTAGTAAAATATCAGTACTCAAATATGAATACTCCACGTTTAACCGCTACTTTTTCAAAATCTAAACATGAACCATCACTACTACTGAGCTTTACGTATTGATAGCGATTGCTGAGATAGCTGTTAAACCATTGTAAAGTTTTCCAGCTAAAACCGTAAAAACTTAACTTGGACATTAAAAGATTAATATTCAAAGAGTCAAAAGCGCGGGAAAAATCAAGAAGAACTAATAGAGTGCACATACCCTTATCCTGAGAACAAAGGATGTTGTCGGTCACATCGAGTAGAGCAGTCACAGTACTGCGTCCTTGTCTAAAACCGGACTGTACCTCCGGTAAAATGCGGTTTTCTTTAAGATAATTATTTAATTGCGTACTGCTTTTTCCAAAATTTTCGATAAACAGGGTAAGATGCTGATGGGCCTAAGATCTTTTATTTCGGCTGGATTAGAAGTTTTAGGAATTGGACGATAAAAACTGTTATTTTAATTTTATTTTTGTTGACACACCGATAGAAAACATTAACATAGATCAGAGCTATATTCATAAGCATGTCTAATGCAATGTTTTTATACCACCAGCTTGTTTTGCAAAATGGGGTTGAATAAGAAGCCATCTGGTCAGCTAAATCTACACCTTAGCTGTTGTATTCCAAGACGATTATCGGCTTCCTTTCTGGCACTTTTCTGTACAAAGTGCAAGGAGTGTTCTGTGGATATCACAAGAACATCCCGCTTGTCTTTCCACTTTAACTGCGTTATTCCATCTCTCCTCTCTTTGCCATAATAATTGCTCCTCTTGAGTTTGGTGCTGATGCCTTTTAAGGAAGCCCTGCCTGTTTTTTCTGACCGTCCCGACCAGATCAGTTTGTTTGTCCAAAAGCGCCAAACCAATGCTAGTATACCAGTTGTGGATTTCAAAGTATGGCCCCTTATTAACATAGTTTTCACACAAATCAATCACCACATTTGTGGGTGTTGTGTATGTAATGTTGTTTTTGCCAGCACAGATATTTATTTTGTGTGTATATCCAGCAACAGAGTCCAATTTAAATAGTTTGACACCGTATTTATGCCGCTTATTATTGTTATACTACCTGAATATGATTCTACCACGAAAGGGCACCATACTCTCATCGATGCAAATATCTTCCTTGAACAATGAAGACGGTTGTAATTGTTTTCTCCGTCATCTTCAGAGAAATGCAACATGCGAAGCAAAATTTCGAAACGGTTATGTGACAACAGTTCTAGTAAATGGATGTCAAATAACTTCGTCCTTTGACCAATAGTCTAAAAGCTTTGACCTACAGAATCATCCGTATAAAATTCAACAAATCATCCAAGACACAAAGCGAATAGAAATCAGCTGGAGCCTTATTGACCATTGTAGAGCGAACAACAAGCGAAGGCCTTGAAATGTCAGTAAATGGAACCAAATGACGTTGTTTACCTATTGGCGGTCCCCATACACTGCCATTAGTTTGAGTGTGTTCTGGCAAACTAGGTGCAGTATTTTCTGATCCGCTAGCCTCACTTACCGAGTGGAAGACACGGCGACGATTATGTTTGTTCGGCTGCGATACTAAAACAATCTCTTTCTCATCTTCAGGAGATAGGTATGTTAAAACTTGAGTTCAACAAGTTTATTTCAATGTTCTTCTTCTTAGGTTATTACGAATATCTTCTTGGGTTATTGCGAAATTTTCAAAGTCTTCCATGGTGCACTACGAGCTAATTTATATAAATATATATTCTATAAAACACAACAATCTACTATATACGAATGAAATGAAGCGTCTCGATAAAAATCGCGCGCGCGGGCAGCACAGCGCGAGGAGCGCGGACGGCGAGACCCGCGCGGCGTATCACTAGAGAAAGACGGTTGGATATGCCCGCAGGCTGCGACGGACACTCGTGTCTGCCATTGGACGTCTTGGAAAATAATGAGGAATTCTCTGTTTCCGTAAGTCGACCATTATTTTTGAGCTATTTTGTGACAGTATTTGCAACAAAAAACCTCAACGATTTTTGGATGATTCTTGATTTGCTCCAAAAATTCGTGCTTATCTGTTGAGGGTGCTAATATACCAATTCAAGACAATGATGCGAATTTATCTTTGATGGTGAACTAAGATTTGAAAAACTTGTTACTGAAAAATACAAGCTGGTTTCTGTATCTTATCTCAAGGTTCTTTATGGGATTAGGAAATATCTTTCGGAGGGAATCAGAATTTTGCTATGTGATTTGTTGGTGCTATCTCCCCTGAACTATTGTAGCTCAGTTTATGGGTCAAGATTGTATGCTAAAACAGAAAATTCCATTTAACAAGTGCATAACGCATGCACTAGATTCTGTTTTAGCATACCACGGAGGGACCATATCACTCCCTATCTCATCCGGCACAATATATTAAACATGAAAGCAAGACGAGAGCTTCATTTAGCCTGTATAACACATAAGGTCAAATGGGGGTAAAAAACTTGAATACCTTTTCGAGAATTTGATCTTTACCTAAAGTATCAACTTAGTCAATACAAGATCAACATTTCTACTTACTCTGTCTATACCGAAACACAAGACCACCAGATATAAAGGTTGTTTCAAATATAGCGCGTCCAAAATCTGGAATAATCTCCCTCCTATGAGAAAAATGATGAGCTTTGGGACATACAAACGAAGGTAGGTGTATCGATATTATTCATTAATCGGAAAAACACGTTAGACTTACCACGGAACTCACAATCAACACAACACACAATCGAAACACACACACATCATCATTACACAGTACACACATCACAACACAATACACACATCACAACACAATACATACATCACAACACATTACATAGGAACATTACACTGTAGCAATAGGTTAGGTAGATAGTAAATTCGTGACTTTACTAGCATAATGTAATCTTTTTTATTAACCTGATGACTGATATACATACTTAAACATATACCTACACACAAATAACATGTCGTATACAAACATATACATTGGGCCGCAAAAAAGCGTTAGTGAGTTGCGAAAATTTGACAGCTTTTGGAAATATTTGAGTTATTCTTTTAATATTCACTCCATCCCTATGTTTATCTTTTAACCTAGATAAGCTAATTTAAACAATTTTCAGTAGTATGTAGTATTACTATGGTAATTCAGCTGTCTTATTCATTGAATTCTTAATTTTCAAATAATAATATGTATAGGTGTACTAAGATCTCGATTAACATCTTTGGCTCGAGAAAAGGAGTAATTTGAAAACCAGCCCTGCATGGACCACCAGGTTTATGCACCACAACGCTGAGCTTACTCCTATTGCCATTTAATTTTAATGGTGTTTATGTTATCATTTTCTATGTATTATTTAATGACAATAAATATATTTTTCTATTCTATTCTATTTTCTATTTATTGAAAGTATGCTGTCGGACATAATTATGGTGTCCGTCATGGTGTTCAACATGTTAATTACTTATTGTTCTATGTGTTTGCAGTAACGTTTGATCTCGTGTTTTATATAAGCCATGTATATAAATTACGCTAACTATATCACTTCAGACTATTATCGATTAAAAAGTAATAAAAGACGTGTGGCACTCGGAGACTCCGCGGTAAAGCTATTGCATAGCTGTTTTTATCAACTTATGCAATTATAATTATTTAACCAATGCCATCTAGAGGCGAGTTGCTGAACTAAAGAGACAAGCGTGATATTTCAAAAAGTCATTAAAAGTTCTGCTATTCATCGATAGATGCCATATCAACTTATGCAATTATAATTATTTAACCAATGCCATCTAGAGGCGAGTTGCTGAACTAAAGAGACAAGCGTGATATTTCAAAAAGTCATTAAAAGTTCTGCTATTCATCGTGTTAGGTTATTTTCGTTACGCAATTACTGGATTCGGTCTCCATTTATTATGTATATTATATTTAGTAGATTGGTCTCTTGAAGCAATAGCTTAAAAATGTATACTCCCTGGCATGTCCCATTGCCTAATAAATTTGTGAACATATATTTTTTGATTTAAATCCTATAAGGATATTTCCCTAATAATTACATAACTGAATATAGGACGAAACATAATTATATGAAATCAAGATAAACAAAATAATATCAATGTAACCATAATTACAAAGTTTTAAGTCCCTCTAAAGTAGCGTAGTGTCACCCTCACCTGGCGAACTTTAAATTAAAACTACGAGTATTGTGTAAAAATCGGAAACGTGGACCCTTAAACTTGGCAGGTGAATATTGAACAAGTGAACATAACAACAAGCCAATCGCAGCGAGAATTTAAAAATCGGCATCCCATCTACTTGCCATAATTTAATGTAGGTTCGTTAGTTTAGTTTTTTGAACAAGTGAATCGCTACCATTGGTGTCGATTATCTAAGCATTCTCTGAACCAAAAATCTCTAAATTATGGCAGTACTTATTTTGTTTAGGCTAAAATCCAAATTGAAATGAAATGATTTATTGAATATAACAACAAACATCGCTTAAACACAAACTATCCTTAAAACTTACAATAGTAACAAGTATTACAATACAATACCATATTATTTAACATAAATTACAACAGAGATATTTAATTTAGGTACACAGCTATATCAATTACCTCCCATATTAAGTGTATGCTGCGCGTACTTAAAAGTATGTGTTGAACTTTTTATTTAAAATTAATTAATATAACACTTTCGAATGACAGCACTAAAATTAGAAATTTCTCTTCAATTGTGGGCATATTTTAGACAGTTTAGTCGTCACGTAACTTGATGCTCGCTAAACTTACCTAAAATAACCCAAAATTGAATAGAATAATCCCAATTTTAAAAGTGTCATTCTAAGTGTAAAAACAGAATAAGGCCCACTATAATACATTTTTAGTTCGGTAGTTGTCTAATTTATATGGTCAATAATATTTTCAAATTGCGAAAACTCTATAACGGCTTACGGCCGATCCCAATAATCTATCTATCGGCGGTTTACCTTACTAGAGATAGATATTTGACACTGTTTGTATGGACGATATGTCAAATTTCTATCGGCAGTAAGGAAAACTGTGGATAGATGGTTATTGGGATCCCTCTTTGGTCAATCCGAGGTCCAGTAACATTCAAACATTGATCTTGAAGTACTTTAATAGTTATATTGCATTATAGTGTGTGTATGCGACAACAAATGCGTCAAATAAATTAGATTTTTGAACTATTTTATGAATCATCCCACTAATGTCTTCTGAAATATGTTTCATTATCTACCCTGCCTGTCTGAATTGAATTAATGTGAAACAATTAAAATTCCCTGGCAAAAAAATTTGGTGATACATAATAAATATTAAAGGCCTTAAACCGACTTTTAAACAATATTTATATGTACAAACTTGATTACGGTCTGCTAAGTCACGACTTCCCAGCACAAACTAACGAGTAGTTGCCGTTTAATTTTGATTTGTTTTTATCATCACTTGGAATAAAGTGCTTATTAATCTATCTAGAATCTAGATAACTAACATCTAGAACGGTAAAGATCGAGAATTTAGATCCGTCCGGTTACTTTACGGAGAGCTACGGCTAGTTCGCGAACGAAAGCGTTCTAAATGTTTTTGAGGGTACTACCTATGGTTATTTTACAAGGTCAGATTTCGTTATTGTTCCTTGAGAGATGAAATTATATTTCATCGTAATAAGCGCCCTACACGCTTCTCTAAGTTCCTTTTGGAGGGACTGTAAAGTAAAACCATCTACAGCTGTGGAAGTTCAATATAATATTATTGTAGTATAATATATATAGTATATACAGGCTGACTGGTTGAACACTTTACATATTGATATATAGTGCTCAGTACTCGATTCTCGTTCTAATTAAGAAAAAAAATAGGTGCCTAATATTTACCTAATTTAACTTTAATTGTCTACTCAAAACAATAAACATGGTCACTCGCGGCGCGCGTTGATTCCTGTGAACGCGGCGCGGGCGGCGCGGCCCTTTGGGTCATTAACCCCGTTCGGACGCAGCTTGATTCCTTTGAACGCGGCGCGGCGCTTTGGGTCATTAACCCCGTTCGGACGGTGTCCATAATTTTCGAGTTATAGCACATTCATAGAATGAAGGTTTCCTCTGTAGTTTAACGGTATTTTTTTAATTTTATTTTTTTAAACGTTTCATGTGACCATGAATTATCATGTCCTTGTTTATGTAAAGTGTTCAACCAGTCAGTCTGTATATGTTATATATAGTAGTATAACACTATATTGTAATATAGTGTGTATAAGTATAATAATTGACCGGCGAGCGAGCGAAGCGTATCTGCTTTAACTGGCCAATTTGACTTTCATCTGTCCTTGTTGTTTACTATTCAATATAATTTTTTAAGGCGTCGGCGATTTCTGAGTGGG
Source organism: Selenia dentaria (assembly GCA_917880725.1). Taxonomy (NCBI): domain Eukaryota; kingdom Metazoa; phylum Arthropoda; class Insecta; order Lepidoptera; family Geometridae; genus Selenia; species Selenia dentaria. The sequence goes on along the minus strand of OU862882.1, from coordinate 4,194,579 downwards.
CTATTTTTCCTAAAAATGGGGGAAGTTACTGCGACGCTATTTACCGACCAATTTACTAAAATTTTGTAAACATTAGGTATCTGACTTAAAAGAGGAATTTCTAATATGAGTATATTTGGTCAAGTGGTTGCCGAGATATACTGGACAATTTGGTGATTTTTGTATTGAAATTTTCGTTTTTGACACACTTTAAGCCATTACTCGAGTATTGAACATGTCCGATGCTCATCTCTGGGCGAGTGCACAGCGGCGTCTAAAGCTGAGCATCGGACATGATTGAAACCCGGGTTGACGTATTCCATCCCTAACGTGAGTATTTATATGGTTAATAATAAGTTAGATTTTGGTGATAAGCTGTCCTCGCGAGGTCCTTTCGCAGAAGTACTAGTAATATATTGAACAAACTAGATACTGTCTCTTGCCATAGTAAAAAGCATACAAGAGCTATGAAAATCGTCGATGTGCAGTCCGCCATAGACGAAAGAAAGAAAGAAAGAAAACGCATTTATTCAAGACACACACAACATCACATTACAAACATATGAAATAATAAAAATAAAAAACAAAATACTTACACATACATTATGAACAACAAAACCCGTATGGAAAACAGCGTGATGGTGTGCGTGTCATGAACATGGGTCCCGACTCAGCATGGACAGAATCCTTACTCACTGATTTTCAGTCGCAACCCATAGTCATGATCTCACGAACATCTGTTGAAATCAGCTCGAGCAATGGTTTGGGTGGAGTTTTATAAGCCGCATATCTTATCGACGGAGCGCCACTTCATTACGAGATCGGTTGTAGAAACGATTGAATTGTTTCAATTGTGAAAATGAATATAGTTTGTTTATCACGCACGGCGCAAACAAAAAACCATACACGGTCTAATATTGTTTCTGTAAACGTGGTGATACAGTGAGTGTGTTTTGTCGTGAAAATCGAGTAACATCAGTTCGCGTAACAAAAGATAAAGAATAAGGGTAGACAGATATTAATATGTCTGCTCATAATTCATCTATCCGCATTCTCCAGTCGTCACGCGATGATGGCGCTTGCAAAAGCGACAAAATATCGGGAGCTCATTGTAAACAAATAACACCGATTTCATCCCGTAAGTAATTGTGACAATGACGGGCATGTAATGTGTGAATTGTACCTACCTTCATTTGTCATCTTATTTTTATTCCCCGTTTGATAGTGTATAAATAACTAGCTGCGCCCCGCGGTTTCACCCGCGTGGTGATGGATGATGATGATGATGATGATGAAAAGTATCCTATGTGTTAATCCAGCGCCTCATCTACCCCCATACCAAATTTCATCAACATTAGCCCCCCCGTTTGTGCGTGAAAGAGTAACAAACATCCATACATCCATACATACAAACTTTCACGTTTATAATATTAATAGGATAAGAATATAGGTACCTATTAAATGTCAAGTAACGAGGGAGCCCAGCGAAAAAAAATACCTCCACATTTTATATGTATGCGAGAGAGCGTCTGTAGAAAAATATTGATTAATATTTTTATTAGCGACTGCCCGCGACTTCGTTCGCGTAGTAGGCTCGGTCTTCGGCCTCGCCATGACCTCCCATTTTTTTTAGTATTTTCTTTCATAAAAACCTTCTCCTGACAATAATTAACACAACAAAAAAAGAGTTAGCGAAATCGGTAAATCCGTTCTCTAGTTATAGTGTGACCAGTAAAAATAGGGGTCATTTTATATATTAGATATAGATTCCAGTTATTTTAAATTCTAGTTTGCTATTCGAGGGCCTGTGTATTTAGGCTGCGAGCCCGAATATCGTGAGTTTGTCAGCTTTCACTATGCAGTACATTGGTTGTATACAGGAGGTATTAGTACAATCAACATCAAGTCGTCAAGTCAGTACCTATATCAAAGTTATTTAGGTCTATGTTCCTTACGAGTTAATAATTCATTTATTAAATAGATGGCTTGTTTTATAACCTATTTCTCACCCTATCTTAAGTGATACTGCCGTCTAAGCTACGAGTATTTTGTTTAAAGAATGTGTAGGTGATACATTATGCACGCTTGGCATTGCGCACTCAGATAATTGTACATAAGAAGAAATAAATGGCGATGAATTGATGTCTATTATGTTTTGGACACCCATACGTAGATTTACAGGTTCAATAAAGACTAATAAATAAATTAACCATACATTTTCCATCTAATATTTATAAAACTTTTATACTAATTAATTTCAGGTATCACCCAACAAGAATCAGTATTAGAAGAGAGCATCAAACATGTAGACATCATTGATGCTGCCACCACCACACCCATCAGCCTACTCGTCCAATCCCTGGTCAAACAACTCTGCTCTCTGCTCGAGAAGGATTCCCTTCGAGCCACCCAACTGTACAACACCATCTGCGAAAAGCTTCATAGCATGCACCTCATCGACGACTCCTACGCAATGGGAGAGTTTGAAGCGATGAGATGCCAGTACCAAAGGGCTCTTTACCAACTAGTCACAGTCGCCACTGGCTCAGAAATACCCATATCAATGCCTGACTCCTGGCCCATAACCAAATCAGGTCTAGAATGGTCACGCTACCACAGGGAGTTTGAAGAATTGTACTTTATAGCTGGCGGTGGGTTTGGAAGTGTTTTCAAAGCTCGACATAGGCTGGATGGAGTGGAGTATGCGGTCAAGAAAGTCTACATCAAATCGTCAGATGTCAATTCCATCATGAGTCATTTAGCCGAAGTTAAAACTATAGCCAGTTTAAATCATCCAAATATAGTTAACTACAAAGCGGCATGGTTAGAACCGTTGATTGAATCCACAGTGACGAAGAAACATAAAATCCCTATGGAGACTGATAGTGAAGACTTCTCTGTTAGCGCTGATTATACTTCCTCCGTCCATCCGAATATTGTTACATCTTTCAAAACCCACAACTCCAAAGAGCTTAGGAAACAAAAGAGTGTTTCTGACTTTGTTATTTCTTTCCAAAACTCAAATAGTTTCGAGGACTTGTCCAATTCTAACGATGATCTGCATGAATCTGACAGTGACGAGAACACACCTGAGGATGAGGCCCGCAATAAAATATGTCAGCTGTTGTCTCACGACAATTATGAGAACTGTTCTCGCATCAACTTGAAATGGGCTACGCTGTACATTCAGATGACATTCTGCCAGCAGACTTTGAAACAATGGTTGGACGAGAGAAATAATCAAATGGCCTTCTCGAGAAAGAGTTCTGAGGACATGACCATCCATCACAGCGATTCGAATGATTCCTGTTTGGAATCTCCTGACTTGAAACATCCTGTGTCTTGGACTCATATTGATCTACTTATCGACATGTATACACAGTTAGTTAAAGGATTGCATTATATCCATTCCCGTGGGATCATTCATCACGACATAAAGCCTAGCAACGTGTTTGTGGAGCAAAGCGAAGGGGGTTTGCAAGTGCAGTTGGGTGACTTCGGGTTAGCGTGTCCGTTGCAACAGTCTCACAGTGGTCTCGCGCTAGGAACACATCTGTACGCTGCGCCTGAGCAGTTGGATGGACAATGTAATCCAAAGGTAAGCTTACTTGTTATATTATATTCATATTTTTCTCAAGATTTCATATACAGTGTAATCTCACTAATCCGGCACTATTAAAACCGGAGGGTGCCGGATTATTGGAATGTTCGGATTACTGGGTTATATTGAAAAAATCATCGGTAATAAATAAAATAAAGCATTTCATAGAGAGAATAAATGTATGTAATGTAATATGGAACAATTGAATTAACATACGTTATAGAAACAATACGTTAGCACGTGCACGTGATAAGTTTTGAGGTTAAACTGCTAGTCGATGACGCAGCGACCAAAGCGCACAGGTATAGAGGGGAAAGGGAGGCGTGGGCGGAGGGTGCCGGATTATTGGACGTGCCGATCTATCGAAGTGCCGGATTAGTGAGATTGTACTGTATTTGGAAACGATTGTACGTACCCATAATACAGGGTAGTACGCACCTTTTTTATATTTCAGTTGGGCGTCTGTATCTGATGGCCTCGCGGGTTTAATCATTGATAAGTTATTTGTTTTTCATAAACATTCACCTAATATAAGATAAAATTCTGCTTGTGATAAATGCCATCAGTTTCGAAACAATGAAGTTATGTAAACTTGTTATCACTAGTAAAGATAATAATTGAAGAAACACTGATAGTTGCAAAAATTGAAGATAGGTCATGATCTGGTTTGCCCAAGTTAAATGTAGGAATGTTAAATGGAAGATTTATTTATATGTTCGATCTCATCGCCATTCAATATCACTCAATTCAAACATACGCTTGCACGAAGAATGTTTTTTTAGAAAGTTAGTTTAAAAAATAACCAATAATTTAATGTGTAAGACTTTTTTAATGTTACCGCCTCGTTAATCCCGTGGCGTGCAATTCACTGGTCAGATTAAATGTTATTCCATTCTGATTAAAATTAATTTCCAAATAGAATTGTTTTTGTTTCCTTTACAAGCGGATTCGAATGGTTATACATTAGCCATTCCTTTGAAAATTAATAAATGAACATGTAGTAAGAGTCAAGTCACAGTCACTTTACAAGTGTATCACTATGTCTGAACAGCCGATGCCAATAACCTATCTATCGTTGGTTTCCCCGACTAGAGTTAAATATTTGACACTCTTTGTACGGACGTTATGTCACATTTCTATCTGTAGTTAGGAAAACTGTGGACAGATATAATATTAACACCGGCCGTAAGTCACGTTCTAGTACAGCATTACTAAAAGTTATTTTTCGAAATTCTTAAAGTTTAGTCTCGCTAAGCAATGCATCAAAAACTCACATCTATATATTAAAAATGAACCCCGATTTCTCCTGGTCACGCTATAATTTGAGAGCGGATGGAACAATCTCGCTAATTCTTTTTTGTTGGTGTTAAGAGAATTGCATAGCTAGTACTTTCCATGCTAAAAGAGAAAACTCTTTTCTACCTCTTAACATTGTCCGATATCAGTGATTTTTTTTTCATGGAATCGTGGCATTGTTTGCTATGCCCGTACGTTTTGATTTTTTCAGTATTTCAAAGTACTATAAATTTCCTTTCTTAGAACTTAAAAAAACTGAAAAAATCAAAACGTATAGGCATAGTAAACCATGTCATGATACCATGAAAAAAAAATCACTGAAATCGGACAATGTTAAGAGGTAGAAAATAGTTTTCTCTTTTAGCATGGAAAGTACTAGCTATGCAATCCTCTTAATTATTGCCAGGAGAAGGTTCTTATGAAAGAAAAATCAAGAAAAGAAAGGCGGTTATGGTGGGGCTGAAGGCCGAGCCTACTACGCGAACGAAGTCGGGGGCAGTCGCTAGTAATTTATAAAGATTAGCTTTGAACATATCACATAATGTAAGATAGTATCATATTTGTATGCTACAAGAGCCCAGAGGTCACGTATTATGTGATAATATGGAGCTTGATTTAAAAGAAAAATTTAAAAAAAAAAGAGTGTGCCTTAGGGCTTGCACTTTTTAAACAAATTTAAAGCAACAGTACATGTCTTTGCAGGCTTATGTTCACAATGTGAATTAATTCTGTCCCCTACATTCAACTTTAAATTTGTTTATTGGCTAATGAAACATGTTATGTATGAGTATACATAAGCACAATCAATATGCATACACTACTATAGTATAGTACTGCATAGGTACCACACCCCGCCCACCCATGACAGTGTTTTTATTGCGGTTAGAAACCGAGTGCAACGTAAGGACAGACGACCTGATAAATGTCGCAGGAAGATGTTAGATGTAATCCGTTTTCAACCGGTACTTTTGGAAATATATGAGGAGGCATATGTTGAGTCTTACGGCTGAGATGATGAATGGAACACAAATTGCGTCCAAAATAACATCGCCGCAGTTACCACTGAGGTGTGGGTATCGGCGTGGTATGGCAATGCCGGAATGAAAGTCTCAAATACAAAACGGGTACTTACTTAAATCATCGACATATAGAAGATAAAGATGCTTGGAATACTCCACTTCTGGCAAGCTGTCTCTCTGCCACCCATAAAATGTAATATTTGTAGTACCTAAGTAGAATCATTGTAAACATCTATATAAAAAGAATGGCCCGAGTTTCTTGCCGCTTCTTCTCGGTGGGCTCTATATATTTTAGAACGCGGCGGTAGAGTCTTTAAAGTACATTTTAATATGTACGCATAAAAATAGTTAAATGTGCGAATATTGCATATTTCATACTGTAGCGCATTTTACGAAATATAGTGAGAAATGGTAATTTTAAAAAGAAATTATAATGTTATAATTCTGCCTATACATATTCGAAATAAACTCGGTTACTATTTAACCCGTTGATTTGCGATTCGCCAAATTTGGCCAATGATACTTTTCCAGGAACTGCTACGTGTGTGGTTAAAAGAATAACTCAAATATTTCCAAAAGCTGTCAAATTTTCGTAACCGACTAACGCTTTTTTGCGGCCCAATGTATATGTTTATTACATTTTAACTTAGGTCACGTTATTTGTGTGTACATATATGTATACGTAGTACAGGCTCTGCCTTGCTTGGGACCTGAAGACCTTTGTGTGGATGTTGTCCCATATATATATATTTACGTGCATTCTTTGTCTCCTTTTCAGAGCGACATGTACAGCCTCGGCATCATACTACTGGAGATGGTGGAAGCGTTCAGCACTGACATGGAGCGAGTGAAAACCATCAGCGACCTTCGCAAGGGTCAGATCCCGGCTCATCTCACCGCCAACTATCCCAAAATAGCCCACATCATCGGCAAGCTGGTGCAGAGACGTCCCAGCAAGAGGCTGGACACCACACAACTGTTGGAGGAACTCAAAAATCTATGCGAAAACAAAGACGAAACTATAAAGACGCTGAAGGAAGAATTGGCAGCGAAGGATGATGAGATTGCCAAGTTGAAGATGATGTTAGCACGGCTGAACCAGCCTTGATCTTCTGGGGTGGAATCAACTCTTTGAAGTCTGTGGAGGTTTCCTTTACATGATTGACGTGATATTGCCATAAGCATATGTAAAGCATGGTTTATGTGATAATTACTTTTGCTTTGACTCGACTGCTTTGTTTATGGCTCCTGTGACATGTCACAATTATGCCAATGGTCCGTGCATAATAATAATAATATTGTTTTTGCCAAGAAAAGTAATATACATATTCAATTTTCCCAAGTATGCATGCATAATGTATACATGCAAGGTGTAATAAACCGTGTTGAAGTTTGTTAATTGTAGTTTAAAAATATGACCGGTAAAGTTAATATTGCGGTTCTGATTGTAATAAAATAATAGACTCCAAACTAACCTTTATAAGCAGTCACTGTCTTGTTGCAAACTAAGATGCAAAGTTGATGGTGACGCTAAATGGTCCAGAAACTACTGACCATCTCGCTGCTTACCGATCACTCTCTATCGTTTGTTGTCCGCTCCATCCGCGCGACCTGTTATTGGCAAAATTGTGGTTACGCCGCACAAGCAATACAAACAAGTAGTTGAAGTAAACCCCTTCATTGACTATACCTCCAAACCTCCAAAAACACTGACCAATCGGCGTTTTGAAAGCTAAATCATAAAAAAACAACTGGCCAAGTGCGAGTCGGATTTGCGCACCTACGTTTCCGTATTTCTTTACTATCTTACACTTGCTATATGTATTATTTTTAACGCGAGTCCAACCCGCACTTGGCCACGTTTTACTATTTATTGATTACTTTTGAGTTTCTACTATAATTATACAATGTTAACTGTACTCATATGTAATGAACTGGCTATCTGTTAAGGTACAATACAGACTTTATACATAAGAGTCATACAGACAGATAGACGACGGTGTAGGCTTAGGTATAAGATTCCGTAGGCTCGCACGGAAGTCTATAAAACATATGTGGCCGTATTAATAAACTTGGCTATACCCGGAGGAGTTAAAACACCCATCTGTCAATTTTTCGCTTACAGTAAAGGTCACGCGTGAAAGCAAAGCATATTACGCCTAATCTATGTTTACACAAGGTTTAATAATAAAGACTCTGTAGATTAAAGCTACGTCACAAGATTGGTTCTAGAACGAACTAGAGTATTGGTCTCACGGGATTCAAAGAGTTGAACGACCGACTGGGCTATTACGTGTCTCAGTTGCAATCAAATATTGATAGAAATTTAACATCAACTTTTGACGTGATAATGTCTTATAAATTGATGAACGACGGCTGCACGCACGAAAAAGTATGACTCTTGTCACGTATCGCCTGAGCCGAGCGTGCAAGCGAGAGCGCGGAACAAGCACTAGAGGCACGATCGGCCTAAGCGTTCAGCTTGTCTTATGATATTATCACGTAAACTTATCGTCCGTAAACCAACTTTACAGACAACAATTTTTTTTAATTTAAATAGCTTGTGCGGGATTACACAGTTTCGCTAAATGTCTAGTCTGAAATCTAATAAACGGCGGCTTACGGGCTCATTTTGGTCAAAAAACGATATTAAAAAATATTTAGTGACACTTCCGCTGAAAAGAAAACAATGATTTTGGCCTATTTGGGGGCATGCACCACCCTCCCTCCCGCATAAAATGCTAATAGGAAGAATACAAAATAAAAAACACAAGAAACCCCAAATTAACCAACACCGATTCGACACGTGTTTCGCCTCTACACGAGGCATCCTCAGGAGATGTTGACTCGTCGAGCGCTAGACCGACAGTGAGAGAACAACGTCGGTCTAGCGCTCGACGAGTCAACATCTCCTGAGGATGCCTCGTGTAGATATCGAATCCTCGAATATTTTTTAATATCGTTTTTTGATAATGGATTTCCGCAAAGTAACGCCTGAATCAATAAATTATCATTTTGGTCAGTTTCAGTCCGCAACTAACTAAAATTTCTGCTTACTGGAGTTGTCGAAAGTGACATAAAGTCACCATTTAATAAACAAGTACAATTTGAAAAATTTAATACCGACTTACATTCTATTCAGTTATTGGAGTGTAACTCAAAAACTACTTGACCGAGTTTAATGAAATTTAAATGTGACCACACGGGAAGCACCAGCATTCAAACAATAAATCTTGAGAATCGGTTCACCCAGTCGAATGTTATGAGGTGACGAACATAAATAAAATACAGTCGAATTGAGTACCTCCTCCTTTTTTTGGAAGTTAGTGAAAATAACTATCAACTATGTACTCGTTGATAAATAATGATTTATTTATTATTATTATTATTTATAACTGAGATACGTAATAGCCCAGCTGGTCCGGTAATAGCCCTGCGGTGCGATGTCCTGTTGTACTTACTCGGATGTATTCATTACTATGTTTGTGATTATTGACATCGACATTAAGTGTGTGAATCTGATTCTAAATTAATATATGATTAGACGTAGGTACTTAATTTTAAATGTTTTGACTGTTTGCATAAGTCGCATACAATGATCGTAGTACAACCGTTTGAAATAAATGATATGTACTTAAAGCTTGTCTAGTTTTATTCGTTATTATCATGGGTGTGGCAGACAAAAAAAAAATCAATTTTTGTTAGCAGGTAAACTTGCCTTAATAAGGATTTCCGGGCTTATTGCGATACACAGTAAGGGTAAAGAATAGAAATCATTGACTGGGGCCTTACTATCAGCTTCGTAAAAACCGTGCAAATTCCGTGCAGTTCTTAAACCTGACATAAACAGTTTTGAATGAAATCATACCATGACGCTCATTTAGGTGAATTGTTTGAATATTGTTTTCTCAAATGTGAACGGATAATATTGTCTCTGGCATTTTAACAATTTACTATAAACAACATTGCAGACGCCTAGACGTTTGAAACTCATAAACTGAGCGGAATTGGAGCGACATGTTAACGAGAGTCCATACAAAAAAACAGGTGAACGGTTTTTCTGCGGTTCTTGAATATTAGGCCCGGGCAGGCCTGCTTTAAAGTTGTCATGGTACGAATAAACCGGGCAGTTGTCGAGAAGTCCTGCTTTAACAGCTCATAGTAAGGCCCCTGAGCCTATGTTACACTATCACATTTTACCGAGTGAACAGGTCGAACTCGACATCGCTTAACACCAGTGGGCCGAACACGAAAATCTGTTTGTGTAACATAATGGCATAGTTAACGTATTTAATACAGACTATCGTTTATCTAGTGCAATAGTAGCACATATAACTAGTTTGTACTGAATACGTAAACGATACGATAACGTAAAAAAGCGTAATTATTATTATATAACATGTAATTTTGTGTTATAGTCACTTATAGAATATGTAAGGCATTTTACACTGCATCCATCGCGTAGAAAAAATATTGAATTAAATGAAGATGAATCAGGTTTGCCGTTTGTAAAATATGACCCGCCAAATTGACTATTCCATATGCTCCCTTTGGAAGATACTAATAAACGAATAAAGAAGAAATTACGCCAAACGAGCAGTATGCCTACACTTAAGCAGATTTTCGTGTTCGGCGCACAGGTGATGTAGTGCTAAGGCCTGGCTTCACTTGTATAAAATAGCCAGTTATGTTTAAATAGAGTCGGCAAATCGACATCCGATGAAATCGAATTGGTATCACATCAGTGGCGTAGGTAGCTACCGGAGGGCAAGACGGGGCAGTGCCCCGGGGCCCCCACGCTCAGGGGCTCCTCGGACTCTGACTTACATACTGTAGGTCTACCATGAGTTTACAACATTAAAACCAATCGATGCTCGCTATCGACTGCTGCAAAAAATGTATGAAAAAAAAAGAACAGTGCCACCTTGCGGTCAATTGTAGAACTAAAATTGACAGCGAATACGTCAATCACAAGCTTGATAGGTAGGCGGGATCGAGTATCGACTATAGATGACATGTATGTTGCCAACTCATGGTAGAGCTACTGATTACTTACATAACTGAAGTATTAAAAATTTCTCCCACAATCGGAATATAAATAAACCAGATTCCAGGAACGCGGCTTTAATTCTGGTAACTTATTTGAAATATACAGAGTGCCTAATAAGTGTCGAACGTCTTTATTTGAAGCTTGCGGAGAACTCCCCTGTATTCTTAGACTAGATGGTCTTGTAGGGTCAATACGATATCTGCAGTAAAACTTCGTTATTTCGATATAATCAAAGCAAAGAAATGAAAAGCAAAGAATGATTTCTGAAATGAAATCATTCTCAAAAAATCCAGTAAAAATGAGCGTAGTCAAGCAGAAAATGTTAGATTTAATTCGTATTAATGCACTGCATAATGATATCAATTATGCATCTGATACTTTGTAAAAATGCAACGTTGACTTGGACGAAGCAAGTAGAGCTATACAAGAAACAAATGCAAAGATGCAAATTTATATTTAGTTTTTAATTTTATTATGGAGTCGACCGTATTACAACGAATCTGGAGTGCGACGAATTTGGATTACGATAAATCTGTAGTACGTCGAATTCGGAACACGACGAATACGGAACAAACGATTTTAAATGGTTTAGTTGGGGCCCTAGTTTATTTTTTGCCCCAGGGCCTTTGTTTACCTGGATACGCCACTGATCACATTGTTGGTATTCAGCTTCGATGCGTGACGTCACACCTATTATCGCTCATTGTGACATGTAATATTGGTAACTATATAACATTTAGCATTGGTGATGTAATTTTGATAGTCCGTACATTACGCAAGTACGAGTACATGTCACACAAACACTAAACGTGTCTTATTTTTATACTTACCCGCAATTTGCTACTTTTGTGTAATTTTCCGGTTAACTATAGCGTAATTAGGTATGTTGCGTTATTAAAATGAAGCATTGCTTTTGTTTTACGTTACCAATGAAGTCATTATTTCGTGATCTATTAAAATCTATTCATTTGCTAAGTTACAAAATTTAAAAGTTAAAAATAATGAAACAAGTACAATTAAAAGTCCATAAGTTTATTTACAAAACACGAATGTATAAATAATTATACCTAATTTATATTTACAGTCTTAATATTAAATTCATATTGATAGCAGCTGAATAAGGTAATTCATTGCAAACCTTACATGACACAGTACATACAGAGCACGGCAGGACAACTTTAGAAATATCCCTTTTTTAAATTGTGTAAAGATGTCCTACTGTGCTAAACCAAGACTTTCAAGTATGTATAAATCTAAAAAGGTAGCAACAATGAGATTTAATGTATTCTTATTACAAGCGAAGCCAGTATTAGGTTCGAACCTTTTGCTTGACTGATTTTCCTGTTTCTTATCGGTATTTCCAAATGATACTTTTTTGATTTGGTGTGTACAACACCAAAAAAAACTTTTTTAAAGTTAGTTTGCAATCATTTTTGAAAAATTCGGAATTTGGCACTTTATCTCTTGTTTGATGATGATTTATGTACAATTTCATCCTAAGTCTCGATTAAATGTACCAAAATTCTTCTTTATAGTAGGAAGGTCGCAGTCAAGGAACAGATCTCATGGAAGGTAGCTTCACTGAAGCCAATTCGGAGGTGGTTACAGTAGCGTGTCGACTGCGTGAATGACGCCATTGGTCGCCGGGATGTTGTGCGTCACCACTTGAGCGTTGTTCACTTTGATTCGGCCTGGAAAAAGAAGAAAAAGAGATGTGAAGATTACATTACCTAAATCAGCCGTTAAGTTTTTAGTAAAGCCGTAAACTAGGCTAGGTGAAATGTGGTAAAACTTTAGGATCAACTTTTGCTGCTTGTAAATTTTTTGTATACTATTGCAAGTCTTTGACCAATGTGTGTTACCAGTGATGACTTATGGCACTGAAACGTGGTCTCTAACTATAGGCCTCATAAGCAAGCTCAAAGTCGCCCAACGAGCTATGGAAAGGGCTATGCTCGGGGTTTCTCTACGTGATCGAATCAGAAATGAGGAGATCCGTAAACGAACTAAAGTCACCGACATAGCTCAGAAGATAAGCCAGTTGAACTGGCAGTGGGCAGGCCTCATAGCACGCAGAACAGATGGCCGTTGGGGCCGGAAGGTTCTAGAGTGGAGACCACGGACCGGCAAGTGCAGCGTAGGTCGTCCACTGACGAAGTGGACTGACGACCTGATAAAGGTAGCAGGACGACGTTGGATGCAGGCCGCTTCCAACCGGTCCTTTTGGAAATTTGTGGGGGAGGCATATGTTCAGCAGTGGACGTCCTACGGCTGAGATGATGATGATGATTCCCAACCGGATGCGCCCTGCGGTGGTGGCGTGCTGATGAGTGATGATGATGAAAGTATCATATACCTTTTCTCGGGATATAATCTATAACCGTGCCAAATTTGATTACGATCCGTTCAGCCGTTTAGGCGTGAAAAGGTAACAAACGGAGAGAGAGAGAGAGAGTGTTTTTCTAAAATATTAATAGCATAAGTTACTCCTTATAACCTCAGCTATCTGTCAGTGAAAGTCCCATTAAAGTCGATCCAGCCGTTTCAGAGATTAGCTGGAACCCATAGACAATCAATTTTTTTACGTAAGTACCGTTTATACTTTGCATATGCATTTAGTGAAAATCTGTTAATTTGGAATTACAGACCCTTCAATTTTATTAAACTATATAAATATAGATGTCCGTTTGTATTCTATTTTATATAAGATTTTAAAGTAAGTAGTGTTTGCCTGTGTGCCTGTTAAGTTATGTTTTATATATAAAAAAAGTTATTAGGTTCTGTAAAAATAATATGTTTATATTTGCTGCATTTTGTGCATATTTTATTGTATCTTTACCAACGCATCAGCTTCATTTAGATGCAATACTCGATACAAATATAAGAAATGACAAGGTCACTGACTGTAGTCGTCGAAAATTCAGTTAAGTGTTTCTAGAAGACGCGTTACCTTTTAGTACGTACGTAGAGATAATAAAACTCACCAGCATTCTTCTGTAACGTCAAAGGCTTGGCGTCTTCCATAGAGTTCCTGAGCTGGTAATATCTCATTCCTGCGCTGTACAGAGTCCCAGGCAGAACGTGCCGGGCTACCAGCGCCCGCGCAGCCGCCTTGTCGGAGTACCGGGAAAGTTCGACGGGAGTCAGTCGCGCAAAAGCCTCGTCGGTTGGAGCGAAGACTGTGTAAGTTTTACTTTCTGAAAAGTATGAAATCCAGTGTAAAAATTTAACTCCAAAAGTAACACAGACAAAAAAACCTGTAATCAATTAGTGGAAGTCGATCGGACCACGGCCAATAAACGTTGAAATGATTTGTTTCCCAGTAGTGACTTCATGGGTAATACTGCTATTTGTTGACGTGGAAGAAGCCAGGTGGATCTTAAATGGCTTTATGTGAATGGATCATCTATTTTTTATAAAAAAAGTTTTTCTAACGGATACTTTTGGAACATGGTTTCATTATTTTAATAACGCTGTTTGTTAATTAAGTCTATTGATTCTCATTAATTTACAAGTTTGTGGAAAAATCTTACCTGCTAAAGTGTTCTCAAATCCGCTGACATGAACAGCCTTTAGGAAAGTGGTGAACCTTCTGTCCCGGTCAGCTTGCAGAGTCTGCATCAGGTCACCGACCGGAAGCGGAAACATTACTCTGTCCACTGCGTGCGCTATTCCCTGGAAGATGTGAAAATACTGGCTTAGAGATCTTATTTGTAGCTGAAACATGTTTTAACAGTAAGATGTAAAATGTACTTCCTGATGGCAAATCCATAGCAACGTTATGGAACTAGTTGCCACAATGAACTGGGGTTGTAAGAAATTAAGAAGTTGCTGATATTTAAAGGGTACTTGTTTGTCGACGTTGTCGTTTTGTTCCTAGTCTAAACGTTGCTACTGATTCACAAGGGCCTTTAAACTGATAAAATTTTCCTTGAATACTGGATTATTTTTAATTACTGACAAATAGTTCGTTCATTACAAAATTATTTACAAACGAATACGAGACATATGTTCAACACTCACATGCGTACAGATTTTTTAAAACAATTTTGAAAAAAAATTACGTTTATTTTACAAACTGTGTCGAAGGACCTGACCAGGATAATGGAGAATGTTAAACGCTAGCCACAACTTACCTGAGGGATATGTATATCCTTCTTATCGTCCAAGACCCTCGCTCCGTTGATTGTGGTGACTCTCACTTCGTTCCACTCGACGTCGTGCATGTCGTATTGATTAACCCGTAGCTGAGTGCCCGCCAGAGATACTCCTGTCATCTCGTCTTGGAGAGACCCGATGTCGAAAGCTCCAGGGATTACGTGATGCAGGAGTAACTAGAAAACAAACCATCTCGTTGTTGATCACAAAATAACCGAAAAATGTTTGCCTGTAACAGTAGCTGGAAATTTTGAAATCTACTTACGCCACTAAGAAGACGGGGGTTGTCGCGGAATTTCTCTTCAGCCTTATCGGGTCCACCAAGTTGCACTAATAACGTCCTGAACGCCTTGTCAGTCGGCGCGAAGATGGTGTATGGTCCGGTTTCATTCAGGATCGTGTCCAATCCAGATTGTTTTAGATATTTAGCTGTAGCGAATAGTCCATTTTCCTTCAAAATGTCCACTAGTCCTGGGCTGTCCTGGCTAGCGAAATTGAGATGTGAGCTTCCAGTATCAATGCTCGGCGGAATCGAGCTGGATCCGATCACTACAAGGTCTTTAGCTTGCTGCGTCCTGTATGAACTGTAAGATGGTGTAGTGTTGATGATTGTTGAATACGTAGAGCTAGGGAAGGTACTTCTGGGTTCTTGTCTGATAGTATTCCTGCTAGAGGAAGAATATTCATAAGCAGGTGTGCTCGATTTATATGAAAATCTCTCTGTGCTAGTCACCGGTGGCGATGTGTATGTTTGTTGTGGCTGAGTTGTTCTGAAACTTTTTAAGCTTGGGGAGGGTGAAGGACTCGTTACATATGAGAAAGGGTTGGTGTGACCACTTGTGCCATGATTTGTAGTAGTAACGTATGTCGACGGAGGAATGTGAGAAGATGCAGCCACGTAATCAGTTGTATCCGTGACGGGGATAGGACTAGCTGTAGTTGAACTGAATGAAGTAACGCCGTTAGAGATCTTGGCCGGGCCGGGTAATTGAATCTCGCCATTCTTTATTTTATTTAATATGTTTTCGACTTCTGGTCCTTCTTCAGTCTGCTGACCGTTTGCCTTGACTCCTTTGACTTTGAATGAACCATCATCCTGTTCTTCGAGAAACACGAAAGTGACTTTCTTTTTGTTCTGAATCTCAGTCGGTGTTTTCACTTCTTCTAGTTTTCCATTTTCTGCTTGTCTGACCAACTCAAAGTTAGCACCCGGAGGCAGCACTCCTTTAGTTAAATCCTCGAAAGATACACGACTTTCTTTCACACGTTCTTGTGACTGTGATTGCGCGGCGATCTCTTTAGCTAAGTTTGGACTCTCAGCAACGATTGCTCCTTTCGGGATAAGATTAGGATTTGTTGTCCTGATAACTTCGAATTTTTGACCGTTGAGAGAGATCTCACGAGATGAAAAGTTTTTTCCATCAAAATCTTCCGGGTTTTCCGCTAATGCTACTTTCAACTGTTTTAAAATGTCAGGTTTCTGCAGGAGCTCTGCACTCTTTGCTCTCAAATTGTCATCGAATCCTTTTGTGTCGCTTTCCTCCAGTAGATTTTTGATTTCGTTGTAAAGCTTTTGCTTATTTCTGTCTTGGGGTGGATGCCTGGGCTTTGGCCTTTGCCTGGACTTATAGCGTGGAGAGGGCGGCGGTGGTGGTGGAGGAGTTGTTGTAGTTGTGGTGGTTGTAGTTGTCGTAGTAGTAGTCGGATGCTCTTTCTCATACAGTTCAACTGCTTTCCGGAATAAATCGGTCTCATGTGGCTGGATTGGTCTCCTTCTCTCCTGATTTCTATTATAGAAATCATCATAACTCTCTGTAGTCGTGTATATGGGGACTGATTTAGTCGCTTGCTTGCTTACAAATTCTTCGTGCAGTTTCTCTACTTTTTCTTGCTGCTTTTGTTGCTGCTTTTGGACAAACTCTTGGTGCTTCTGAATTATTCGGGCTCTTTCTTGAAGCTCTTTTATCTTTTCCAAATTTTCTTTAGACTGTTGCTCATAATATTCCTGAATCTGCGCGTTTTGGTTGTTCGATAATACAGAAGTTTGACCAAGGGTTGGTTGGAATGGAATTTGAGCGTTGAAGTTCGGATTCTGTGGAGCTAGGTTCGGAGCAGGTTGAATGGTGATGGGACTCGGGTTACTGAATATGGGTTGGTTTTGTGACGACGTCAAAGTAGGTAAGAAAGCTGCTGTCGTTGGCCTTTGCTGGCCAATACTGACGGATTGACTTGGAATCTGCTGGCTGTACTGCGGGGGATTTTGTACTTGAATGTTGTTTTGGAAGGTTGGGAGTGTTGGAGGCGATTGAGGAACTGTGTTTTGAGGATTTTGCCTGAAGTTCTGTTGGGGGGTCTGTGCGAAAGAGTTTTGTAAAACGGGGTTGATGTTGGCTGGTTGGCTGAATTGGAAAGCATTGTTGCTTTGAAGAGGCACATTGTTTTGAAGGCCAACGTTGCTGGGGAGATTCTGAGTTGGAAGGAGATTGTTAAATTGCGGGACGTAAGGTTGCTGTAACTGCGTGTGTTGAGGGAACACTTGCTGTTGGAACTGGGCGGGAGCAGGACTGCTTTGGAGACTGGGCTGGTTCTGGAAGCTCTGGAGCGGTGAGTTTATGCCGAATCTCGTTTGATGCTCGTTGAATCCAGGGTGTCCCAACGCCGAAGCTGCTTGTCTTCTTCTGTCGTATTCATTTTCTATCTGGAAAGAAGAAACAAAGTTTCGGTTAAGATTCCAGACAAAGGCACCAAATTAAATATGTACTGGACGTGTACTACTAGTACTAGTACATTATCCGGCTTACAAATACATTTTTACGTTTTTAATTTCTCCGAAAGCTATTTATTTACACAAGTTAGATACCTACTAACTAACTGAAAGTATCTACAGTAAATTTTTAATACGATACCATTTTGCAGCTACATATTTTATAACTTTAAACGTATTGTTTTGTAAATAAGCGGCTTGGAGTGTAATTAAGTATGTCCAATTATCTCATTAAAGTTACAGTGTTATGAAATACATTATTTTGAGTTCTTCACGGCCCAGTTCCGAACAAAACAAATAAAAAGCACGATCAAAACGTGAAGGTGATTTAACAAAAGTAAAAGCACGAAAGTACATATGTCTTTTTTTTTGTGTGTGTGTGTGTATAGGTCTTTTTACATGTACAATCTTTTTACAGAATGTGTTTCTGGTAAAGTATTGTTTGTACCTACTAAAAGAAGGCAAATCGTTTGTGCCACGCATTAAAGTCGATGAAAATGTTACCCTCTCTGCCAGGTAAAATCAGCGCATTCTTAAACGAAATCTTTTATAATGGTTAGCTAGCTGTCAGGTTATAAAATACTGCCTTATAATGACATTACTTAATTTTATCCTCTCCATTGTTTCAATTGCTGAACAACTAAAGCACGAGCCTGCGGTTAACCACATACTATTTGGTTACATAATGTAACCACAATCAATTTGCCATTTGGTTACATTGAATTTCATAACTAATCGTCTTGAGTAAGCAAACAACGAATGGAATACCTGCCTAATTAGGGGAAAGGTGTCAAAAAATTATTCACCTAAGGAAAAAGCTTTACTGTGTCCAAAATATGAGGGCTAAAGAAAAAGTAAAAGGAGTTTTTGATGAATAATTTCAGTGCTGACGTTTATGCAAACGACTATTTTCAGTTCTTTATAAATTTCAGATGAATATAAGATTTTCCAAAACAAAAGGATCATTTTGTACACCTGAGTGCTAAAATGATCCCTGAGTTTGGGTCAAAATGATCCTAAGGATCATCATCCTACGATCAAGTTAAAATAAAAGGTATATATTTTTATAATTTATGTTTATTTTTATGACTAAAAATCAGCTACCAAAAAAGTTTACCTACTTAAATTGTTAAAGTAAAAGTTGTAAAAATAAACACTTAAACTTCTTGAGTTCAATTACAAATACCTTAAATTAAACACACTGATTATTTTTTGCGATATTTCGACGCGCAACACATACACCGCCATGACACTTTGTAGAGGCATTGAGCGGGATAAGGGGAAGGCATTTGCACCATAGGGAATCATATTACCTCGAGGGATCACTTTGTACACCTATCCCCTAGGTACGAGTATTTTATATTCTATATACAATAACATTTGGTAGATAGATAGATGAGTGGATAAAAAATTAAGATCTTCATCATCGTCATCATCTATCATCATGAGAATGAAATCGTGGTGCGCAGCTAGTATTGGTGCCGATGAAATTACAGGAAAATGAGAGTATGTCTAAGGGTTAGGGGGGCAGTGCAGTTCGTCACTGGTGAGAAAATTCATACACACATTCTGTTCATAGATAGAGATTACAACTTAACAGGTAGGTCTCGGGGTTGTACTGTTCCTAATAACAAAGATATATTTAAGCAGATTTTACACCATCAACAATCGCACATTTTTAACACTAATGTTGCCAATCCTAACTGAATCCAAGTTCTCTTAATTATCTTAACCTTAGGGGTTAAGAACTTACGAGTGATGACAGATCACCAGTGTCCCACGAAATAATGCTGTATTCATACCGTATTAAAAAACTGGATTCCGAATATTAATTCTTACTAGGTACTCGTATTTGAACTTAAGACTTCTATCTGTATTACCTAAGGTAGCGGGTCTTCACAAAAACGTGGACAATTGGCTTCCACTGAGAAGAAAAAAACATTAACCATTATTTAATCTGGTCTTTCCTTTTTCTCTTCTTATCGTATAGTCCTAGCATATGAGACACGTGTCGGCGTGCGCGGCGCGCAGGAATGCGCTTTCATGCCGCCGATGCGTCACGGACCGAATGCAGAGAGGTGCGCGTGCGCTGCTCTCCACACGATGACGCGATAGTTTCCTTACTACCCATGCACTTGGCGCCTTATTATCTCAACAGTATTAAGTAGTAGTTAGTAGTAAATGTTAGTACGAATTATCTACTCTCCCTATCAGCAGAAGGTTTGCCAACTGAGCTTTTTGTACAGACTAGTGCAATTATTGACGGAAGCGTGTTGATATAACAGTTATATTTGCAAGCGCTGCAAAGACAAATCTATATATATGTATAAAAGTGAACCCCTATTTCTCCTGGTCACGCTAGAACGGATGGAACAATCTCGCTAATATTTTTTGTTGTGTTAATTATTGTCAGGAGAAGGTTTTTATGAAAGAAAAACCAAGAAAAGATGGTATGGCGAGGCCGAAGGCGGAGCCTACTACGCGAACGAAGTCGCGGGCAGTCGCTAGTCTATATATACAAAAATGAACCCCTATTTCTCCTGATCACGCTATAACTTGAGAACGGATGAAACAATCTCGCTAATTCTTTTTTGTTGTTTTTACTTATTACCAGGAGACGGTTCTTATGAAAGAAAAACCAAGATAAGATGGTTATGGTGAGGCCGAGCCTACTACGCGAACGAAGTCGCGGGCTGTCGCTAGTGGTCAATAAATTTTGAAAGTTTAAATTCAGATTTTCATGTATAATCAATTAATCATTATATCAAATATTTAATTGCCAAATAGTTATATTTTAAGTACATAGGTACTTAATTAATAAAGGTAACTAATTATTACAATAGGATCTTTTTGTATGTCGTCAATTGTATTTTGTTAATAAAAGATTATCAAAAAACTGCCTTTTTTACTACATTTTCCACTGCTGGGATTTCAGGCATTTCTCTTAAGAAATGTATCTTATGATAGGTGAAATATATTGACCGGTAAACCACTAATTATGTATTTACGTACGACGACATAACGGCCATAACTATAACTAGATGATGGATGATGATGATGAATCTTATATAGCCTATGTTACTCAAGGTGAATGTAGCTTTCCAACTGTGGAAGAATTTTTGAAATCGGTCCAGAACTTTTTGAGCCAATTCGTTACAAACATTTACATACAAATCTTTCCTCTTTATAATATTAGTACCTATAGATGACAATCAATTCCTAGAATCCGTAATGTAAAACGAAGACAGCCAAACATCCTATTGCAACGGTATCATATAATCTTCTGTAATATCCCTAAAGGTAATAGAATAAAGAGTATTTTAAATGCTAAGGTAACATTTTCCAATTGTCTATATCCGGTTATAGCTAATACAAGTTGACGCACGACTTCACTCGCCTCGCTACAAGTTTCGCCAATTAACAAAATGATATCCATTCAGTCGCCAAGAGCGTATAGTACACCATTTGCAAGTGAAATGCATTACATTTTATACGCACGTGCTGTTGGATATATTATTGCTAATAATAGCAAGTATAAACAATTAGTAATCGCAAGTACCAAAGTAAGTAGCATAAGCTACTTACTTTGGTACTTGCGGCCTAGTATTATTTGTTTAAAAGTAACTCCTATTAGATGATAGTTTATAAAATATTTTTATATAAAATAGCTATATAATTATATAAAATTATAAAATATAAAATTTAATTGTAATTAACAAATTGTTCATTACATGTTTTTTGTATAAATTTTAATGTACTTCTTTAATTAATATTCTCTTGAATATTAATTATAAAAGAATTTACTACTTTAATTAATATTCTCTTGAATATTAATTATAGAAGTAAATTCTCAATCATTCAAAATCATTCATTAAATCAAGATGAAGACATCTTGATCGATTCCTCATGACCTAGGGTCGTGACCACCATGAATGGCCTTCTGGACTATGTTTCTCCAAGAATTGCGGCACTCGGCTTGTCTCATAGCAGATGATACATTTGCCTTAGTTATCTCTTACTGACTCTGACTGATAACGTCAGTCCACCTGGTGGGAGATCTTCCACGACTGCGTTTTCCTTCCATGTGACCCACAACAAGTGAATTACAATTATAATTATTTACTTCTTTAATTAATATTATCTTGAATATTAATTATAGAAGTAAATTCTTCTTCATCTTGATCGATTCCTCATGACCTAGGGTCGTGACCACCATGAATGGCCTTCTGAACTATGTTTCTCCAAGAATTGCGGCACTCGGCTTGTCTCACAGCAGATGATACATTTGCCTTAGTTATCTCTTACTGACTCTGACTGATAACGTCAGTCCACCTGGTGGGAGATCTTCCACGACTGCGTTTTCATTCCATGTGACCCACAACAAGTAAATTACATGATTGAATAATAAGTAGGTACTTAAGAGTATAATCCAGAACACATTATTATACCGGATACCTGCGATTTTAATACATCTGGTACCTTCTCAGCCGAATAAACGCCCAAATGTGATTGATTTTTGGAATTTTCCGCGGGTGCATATTAAACCATATTTACAATTTAACGCTTGAAAAGCGGAACGAATGTGAGGTTAAAGTAGACTCTTTTCGGCTCAGTATTAGAAAGTCATAAATCATGACATGATATAATATTATAATTTTTTTTCATTATTTATTACAATTATTTTTAATACCTACACTTTTAATGATAGGTTACCTACTTGGGTTGCGCCTACAAAATTGAAAAACATTTACTAAATACAAGGTACGTCAGTTTTAAAGTCACGAATGCTACAGCTACTCGTATTAACTGATAGTGATTGCTGTTAGCATTAATTGCGACTCGTGGAATTCGATTGAGTGGTCTTAAATTAATATCAATGCGAATCCATAATTGGCGATTCTCTAAGAGCAAACATCGTTGCATCATTGACAACATCCGTGAACCAATTATTATCGCAACGGAAGTAAGAATAAAGACAGTTTTTTTAGTTTTACAATATGTAATGAAAATATCCTGTTGTCAAAATGTCTTTGGTCTAAAAGTGCCACTTGCGTTTTAGTTTGGTCACAGCTATGTCTCACCGCGTCTATGGTCCGAATTGTTGTAAAATATTTAGTACAAATAAATACATAACTTTCAAATTATGAACAGTTACGAGTGAGAGTGTAACTCAAGCAGGATTACATAACGCTTTCAATTCAACTGCCACTTTACCTAGATGACACGTTCAAATTAGCCGTTTGTAATCAACGGGCACGCCGCATCAATAAAACATAACCTTTGTCCAAACGAAAGTTACTTTCGTTGTTTTATGGAAACTAACAACAATTAAATTGGCATTCAACTTGCGTCCAAACACGGGCTTACAAGAGGCCACGAAAAACGCTTTTCGGTGAACACGGTTGAGGCGTCACACGGTAATGTTTTGCCGTTAGTCACGTGACTATAAACGATTGTACCAATCGAAAGTAAAAGCATATACGGAAATTATAACCTACCTCCTAAGATTGGGCCCAGCGGTACTTTCATGTTTACTAAGGTAATTGTGATGAAGGCAACGAGATTTGCAAAATAACTCAATGAACGCAGTATCTAGGTCATACTATCAGTGCTTGTATAATTGTGTATAATATTTTTTTTTTAGGTTTAACTCTTGACAAACACCTGAATTGGAAAATGCATATTTACATATCCCCTCACCAGTCGATTGTCAATATAACAATGAAATTTCTATTGTGTCTGGGTCATTCGACTGATGATGTAATATTGTAAGAAATTAGAACGCTTCGTATTTGCACTAAAAAAAGTAAGGCAAACTGTGTCTATGGAGGCTGCGTTGATGGCACATCACGGTCATGTG
Organism: Selenia dentaria; assembly: GCA_917880725.1. NCBI lineage: Eukaryota > Metazoa > Arthropoda > Insecta > Lepidoptera > Geometridae > Selenia > Selenia dentaria. Next base: position 4,170,852 of record OU862882.1, on the reverse strand, counting down.
GCTTCGTTGCTTAGCTATGGCTTGATAGTATGGGGCAACTCAGTCGACATAGGCAGAGTATTTAAAATAGAAAAACCGTTGTGTAAGAGTCATAAACAGGGCGTGGTTTTTAGCCAGTAGCAGACCGCTTTTTAAAGCATGTAACATACTTCTTCTACCGTGTATGTACTCGTATATTAGAGATGCCTGTGCCTTAGTGAAACAACAGCCTGTTTTGTTTTAAAAACGTGGACATATTTTTACCCGCCAATAAGAGTGAAGTTTGTAAATTTACTATATCAACCCGAATTTATATAAAAGGAATGTGTACAATATGTGCATAACTCTATATAATTATTTACCAGATGAAATTAAGACCTTGGATGGAAATCTGTTTAAAAGTAAACTATCAGATTGGCTTCTTTCGAATTGTTTTTATAATGTACAGGAATTTCGGGATTATTGTGTTCGACTTTTTGGAGAGTATTAGATATAGAAAATTTGCATACATCACAATACATTGTGACCTATATTTTATAAGATCTCGACTTTGTACACGTGTTCTAGCAAATAAATTATTTGATTTGATTTGATTTGATTGGATTTGCCACGATAATTTACTGGTCAGGGGTTATAATAAAATACTACATAAAGAAAGGTAGAAATATTAAACCTTGTGGTCTGATATTGTAATACAAATATAACATAAATTTATTGGTTTACAGCATCACTTCGCCATAGTAAATCTGTTAACTATTTTTATTTAAATAACCGCTTCTCGCTGACGCTTGTACTGTTATGCGATTTCACTGGCAAAGCGATTTTCTTATAGCCGAGCAACTCATGTTTTAGGAATCTTGTAACTTGGAGTGAGGAAATGCAGCTGGTCTCTTGACAATGGTTTATGTTTGAATGCAGTTACTTTGCAGAGAAAGCGGTGAGATTTGACAAGGGCGATAATATTCTGTTATGTAATTAATGAAGGACGTGGTTGACGAATTTCTTTTAGTTATGGTTTTAGACAATTTCATTCAGAGCTACTCTATTGTTAAACTGTTAAGCTGGGAATTTTAACCTACCGAAAATAAAAATATTCTCTTTGTTTTCGGCATCCGAATGGTAAGAAGCGAAAAACTTCAACTTAGAATGGTAACTCGGACTTATAGTGATTTAAAAGTATGTTGGTGTACGAGTGCTATTCGCACATTGCCCGTGTTTTTCTTTTATATTTCAATGATTAATATAATAATAGTAAGCATTTATTTATCTCATCACAAAAGGTTTCTTAATGATAGACGCTTTAAGTATTGTCAGTATTGCGTAAACCTGTTTTGTGCCTGAAAATAGGTTTCCGAAGGAACCTGTGATACGGGTCACCAGTGCCTCACTCTGCGAAATTTTACATAACATTAACATTAAACCATAAAAAGGATAAGAAAACACTCGGGATTCATTTCTTAATAGTTTACTATGACATGTGAGTGTTTCCTTGCTTTTCCTAACTATATAGGCACTCGATATTGACAGGGTTCTTAGGTAATTATTAAACCAGCATTATGAAAGCCAACGTGTACTTTGTGAGTATGAATAGGTATGTGTGTAGAAACATTATTTAATGCTTGTGTGTGCAGTGATCGTATGTGTGGGTATTTTTTAATTATGGATGATCTGAAAGAGATGGAAAAAAATGTCTCGGGATGACGAATACTGTATGAGTAGCACTGCAACTGTCTTCCTGTCTTGGGCAAGCGTAGTGCTTACCCTTAGGGCACGAGTTGCCCGTCTTGTCACATGTTGGTATTAAAATACTTTTATCAAGTTAGTTTAATCCTTCCTATACCGTGATAATTAAAACAAAAGATTTGTGAATGATACTGACGTAAATATACGTCTCTGAGACGCAAGGTTTAAGGCGGTCAACTTTCTGAAAATTGCATGCGGGACTTTTTGTGGATCGATATATTATATACGGGTTTGGGATAATGTCAGTAGGTACTAGGTAGGTATAGGTACACATACACCAAAATTTACGAAAGTGATTTATTTTAAAAATCGTATTTTGCACTAGTGTGTAGAGATACAATTTAGAATGTTCAGGGATTTTATTGAGTAGGTAGGTATGTCATGAAAATGTTCTCAACTGCCCATATTAAATTGAGGTATAAGCAGAGTTCGTAGAGTGTCCACTTTAGTGACGGTTTTCGGACGTCCACAGTGCATTCATCAAAGAAAATACTCTTTCGATAGCCGCGTTCGTCCCTGTGCCTATACTATGTATGTATAGTATGCGTGTGGTTGAAAAATAGGGATGCGGGACGCATCGAACGTTTTACGGGACCATTTTACTAATTATTGTAAAGCGGGATTACCTACATCTAGCATTACGGACCGGTCCCGCAGAATACGGGATGGTTGGTCACACTTTAATATCTTAAAAGTAATTAAAGTTAACACTGAAACATAAACATATTATTGAGCAACTCGACCTACATTGCCGTGTGAATCTTTGGTCATGCGATTTCACGTGAAGTTGACACGCGAGCGTGCTATTGAAACATATGACATTCTCAAAGTGACATTTTATTTTTGGGTTTAGATAATAGGAGTTAGGACATATTACGAGACCATGGCAAGATTATTGATTTCGTATTTTGTTTTCACAATGTCTTATGCGCATGTATAGGGATTTGTCAATTGGTAACATTTTGCTAGTTTCGGCAGAGGCAAGCAATTAGAACACTAATAGGCATCCTTATTTTATTTGCATGAACATGTCAAATGTACACTGGTACAAAGTCATGTAACTCTTCGGAGTTGAGGTAGAAGAACATATGTTTTTTTTCCTATGAGTACTACTAAGAGTATGTTTGTTGATTCTGATAGATATTAAATTTTTACTAGCGACTGCCCGCGACTTCGTTCACGTAGTAGGGTCGGCCTTAGGCCTCGCTATAACCTCCCATCTTTTCTTAGTTTTATTTAACCTCCACGATATCCATCTGGAATAAGATAAAATAAAAAAAAAATGAAAAATGTAAGAACAGTCTATGGAATGTTCGTATATTTTTCAACTTTTTTTTGTCGGGCTTTACCGATTTCACTAATCTTTTGTTAATGTTTTCTAATACATCATAATGTATTAGAAAACATTACAAAAAGATGAATGAAATAGGTAAAGCCGTTCTCAAGTTATAGCGTGACCGGGAGAAATAGGGTTCATTTTTATGTAAATAGAAAAATTGTTTACCATTGCCGTCCAGCGTGGCAATGCTGCCAGCATTTTGGCTCCTTTCCCCCCTCATCAGGGGGCTTAGAGATTAGTATATCTATCTGTGTTCTATTCTTAATATTCTGTAATTGTTTGTAGCACATTTTTGACATATAATTAAACATATATCATCTTAATTTATTTATTAAATGTGTAAGTAAGTGTAGTATTTTCACATAGAAATATACATATAGGTACTTATATCTATTTATCAATAATAATAACATCAATGTAGAAGAATAAAACGATTTGAAAAGCATGTCTATAGGGTTTAAATTGTATTTTTCTGCACATAAATGCGCAATTTCGTCATTCATCGATCCAAGAGATTACGCTTACATCCATACAGATTACGTCACATTACTCTACGCTTTATTTTCCATACGCATAACAATACAGACCTTTCTGTGTGTGAAGTGTGTGAACGTCGAAGTGTACTGCCCTACCACGGTAATAAATATTACCGTGGCCCTACCAACAGACAACGTCATTGACCGAGCTCAAGTCATTCTTTCAATGACCTTTGAAGTTGAACATACTGGAGACCCGCCGAAACAAAACCGAAAGTAACCAACTATAATCTAATCTATGTCGAAAGCTCAGACCGGTCTGAGGGTGAAAGTTTATGACATAACCATAATGATATAAGCTTCCTGATGAGATGACTTAACCTCTTGTATCGTTATGTTATCGGATATGCAAGTGGAATGCTTGACTTGTTTTGGACTAGACTGGTTGTTGAAGAATGTATGGGCTTGCACGTTGTAACGTTTCGTACAGGATGTGATGTCATTAGAACACGAAGATTTTATCGGGTGTTTGAGGAATTTTTGAATCCACAAGTACAATTTGAAAAATTTAATACCAACTTCCATTCTATTCAGTTATTGGAGTGTATCTCAAAAACTAATGGACCAAATTTGATGAAATTTAAATGAGAAGCACCAGCTTTCAAACAACAAAATAATTTTGAGAATCGGTAAAGTCGAAAGTTATGAGGTAAAAAACACAAAAAAAATATACAGTCGAATTGAGAACCTCCTCCTTTTTTTGGAAGTCTAAAAAATAGAATGGATATTTTTTCACTAAATGAACGGTAAATCCTCCAACAATACAAGAGTAGATGGCGGGAAAAGGCCCAGTAATGGGTATCGTGATGATTTTATTTACTTTTCCCAGCATTACTTATGTTTTTTCTAGTTTTGACGTGTAACAGTGGTGGATTATAAACCGTTAAATGTTCGTTATGGAGCATGTGTGTAGGCACAGTGAACAAAATCTTGTTGTTTTTGTTTTCCTCGTTATCACCGTGAAAGTTTTTGTAATACATCTACCGCATTATATAATACATCACAATAACGGAAGTAGACAGGACAGTCACTTAATGAAAGAGCTATTTGTGCGACTGTGACTTGGACTCTGACTACTTTAATGGAAATCTATCTTGATACAATAATTACTTACTAAACTTTTTCTACTGTAAATGTAGAAGTAAGTGACCTAATACAAAGAAAAAACCCTTATCCCGTCCAGCTACTTCTTTCAGTGTCTTTCCGAACTACGCATAAAAGTTCAGATAAAAATACTACACTTAAATAGTTTGACTAACTAAAAGCAAGTTTATATTGGTGGAGTGCATTTTTTGATCTGATAAAATTAGTTACAAACCAGAGCTATGAAAATGTGTATACATTAATAACGCGCGACATGGCTTAGCACTTTTTTTACGTAGACATGGTGTACGCGCGACACGCATATTATTCACCAAACTTGTCTGTTACCTTATTCTGTGAGCTGGTTACAATTTATTCAGGCAGGATTCCTATTTACTTCGGAATGCTTGCGAATAAATTCGCAATTATTATGTAATGAAGGGCCTATAAAAACCGCATATTGCTGTGTGCTTAGTTTCTTAATGAAGGAAGTCTTCGGCAATCCCATGATGTTCTTAGGACGTAACTAGAAATTTGCGTAACAGAATAGTTTAGTGGTCGTCTTATCCACCAGTAGGTAATTGGTGCCAAGCTGAAGTTGATTCTTGTAGGGCCTGTTTGCAATAAGGTATGTAATATGCATTAAAACATCAACATTATGGCATTCAGTAATCAGAGAAGTACTGATACCATACATACACGGGAGAAATATTTCTGCCGTGAAGCAGTAATGTGCTGGTTTAATGGTGCCAGTGAAATTACAGACTCATGAGGCTTAAGGCGAAATGAGTTCCAAATTTCATGATTCGACTTCGCGAAAACTTATTTTTTCAAGGCATAAATCTAATAACCGAAGTTCGAAAAAAACGTAGTGTAAAATGAATATACGTAGTTATGGGAGCCAATACACGATTGAGCAAACTTGGCTCGATAGAAAAAATCGGCAACATTCCCTAAATTTTGTAATTTTTCTTACATGCTTTGTGGGAAAAAGCATTTTTATTCAATTATGTGCAAATGTATTTCAATGAATGTATCATATTCGAATTTCCAATGCAATTGACTAGTGAACTATGGACTCCTTTATCATTAAAATTTAATCATTTGGTTGTATGAAATAAATATAAAAAGTATTAGCACGTATTAAATAGAATTTTCGCATTACAACGTCCATTCTGGTAAGCAATTCTCAACTTTATGTAAAGCATCGCAAATTGTTTTAAAATTAGGATTGGACTGCGCTTTAACAACTTCGTTGCTCGTGACGAAATACATATGTTATAGGCAGAATTTACCGCTTTAAACCAGGTGGGCCTCATGCTTGTACCGTCTCCTAATCATATTAAAAAACAGGCCAAGTGCGAGTTGGGCTCGCGCACGATAGGTTCCGTACAATCTATAAATTATTACATACCATACGCCCAATATGATTTTTTTGCTGTTGTTTATAGATAATGGTACGGCACCCTTCGTGCGCGAGTCTGACCCGCACTTGGCCGGTTTTTTAGTATTTGTTGTTATAGCTGGAACAGAAATACATCATCTGTGTAAATGTCAACTGTCTAACTATCACGGTTCATGAGATACAGCCTGGTTACAGACGGACGGAAAAATTACTCGAACTACGTTGCACTACTCAACAAAGTTGAAGGTACGTACGGTACGGTTGAAGGACCCCATATATATAGTAAATACGGTAAAAACGTATTCTCTGTAACAGATTAATATATGCATAATGCACGTCCTAATAATACATACTAATCAGTAATCGATGGTAAATATGTATAAGAATCTACTTTAACTTATAAATACACTAGATTAATATCCGTACGCGTGAAATATGATTATCGCGACCCCTCGGGAACTACTTAGTGTCGTCATACATAATGGTGTCTGCCATACCTACCCATCTTATGACAAACAGCACTGCGCCCATAAACCTCGTCAAGAACGCAGTATTGCAAGCTACACTGCTTCACGGTAGAAGCAGTAGGTATGGTGGCAATTCTTCCCCGAAAGAAGAAGATTTCTTCTGCTACTGAAAAACTAAATGATATAAAAACTATGTTACAATATACTGCATTCAATTATTGCGAATAACATCTAACTGATGTTAGTTATAAATGCATGATCAAGAAACTATCCAGGTAAGTATAAAAAGTTTATCGCACTACTATACAGCTAGTTACAGCTAATTGAACAGGCAGTGAGTATAGTAAGTGGACGGCAGACGAGATGCGCGGGCGCACCGGACACGGAGAAAGTCAGTGTTCTTGACACACGTCACGCACGCGGATAACGCCATTGTCAATAATAATTACGACACAGTGTCGGGGAGACAACACTGCAATATGTTACGGTTGGAAACAGTCGCAATTAACGTTATTTAGCTTTAATATATCCTACTAATATTATTAATGCAAAGTTTGTGAGTGTGGATGTGTGGATCTTTGTTACTCATTAACGCACAAACGGCTGGGGCAATTTTGATGAAATTTGGTATGAGGGTAGGTGAGGTACTGGTTTAACACATAGGATACTTTTTATCATCATCATCATCCATCACCAATCAGATGAAAAAGCGTAATATGCTTGGGCACAGTATAAACAAAATAATAAAATCTCCGCCTACGTCAAGATCGTAATGATGATAGTACAGACAGTACTTTGTAGAAGGTTCATTGCGGAAAAAATAATTAACAAAAATGGTAAGAAAAAAAAGAAAACTTAACGTCTGTATATACATAACCACGCGGCTGAAACCGCGAACCGCAGCTAGTTATTAATATACTTATTTTTGAAGACTAGGCCTATAAGACTAGATCTTTATTGGGCTAGGTATTTTTGTTCCTAGATCTCAAAATTACGGAACGCTACAATTGATTTCATAAGCATAGATATATGAAATAATAATTATTCCTATCGCCCAGCATCCACGCACGTGGTTTAATTAAGCCTTTCATGCTCCTTTTCATTCTTTGGCAATGTGTCGCGAAGAGATGAGTGATCCATCGAAAGGCTGGTTGTGCAAGGCAGGGTTGACGGTACAAGACTTCGCAGTCTGTCACCAATGCGATGTACTGACCAAATCAAGAACAAACTGGATGTCCCTATAAGTGAGTGTACCAGGATACCAGCCAACAAAGAGAGATAGAGGAACGTCGTGAGGCGAATATAATCTGCCCCCAATACCACTATTACATGACGACCACGACCGCTCTGTCAAAAGCGGCTGAGAAGAAGAAGACTCCTTTTCAGTATGAGAGAAAGGACTTGTCCCAGTCCCATCTCAACTTAAAAAAAAGTACCTATACATTATTGTTTAAAAGATTGAAAATGAAGTAAGTATCTACCTACCTACTTAAGCGATGTGGCTCGCCTACTTACTCGTCTGTTGAAGTTTGGTCGTGGATTGTTAGTGTTTGCTAATAAAATAAATGAAAATAATATAATTATATGAGAACTCACAATCTTATTAACATAGCTTTTTGTCTCACAACAAAAAGGGGAGTCGCGTTAACCGAACGGTTATCTGGTGATGCATATTCTTGGGAAAGTAAGGCCATAGCTTTTTGTCTCACAACAAAAAGGGGAGTCGCGTTAACCGAACGGTTATCTGGTGATGCATATTCTTGGGAAAGTAAGGCCATAATCCACCACGCTGGCCCAGTGCGGATTGGCGGATGTAAACGTCGAGTTTAAGATTATGTATCGGTAAGTAAGCGTGTTTGATACATCGTCAATTTAGACCAGCTTGACGATACTGGTTTCCCCAGAAGTCAGTGACTCCCCGAATATTAAGTTTGAAAAGTATCATAATATGCAGATTGCTAGTGAAAACTTTGCTTGCGCGATTCAGGACACTTATTCCATAACTGTCAAATTAAGTAGAAAGTTAATGTTTTTGTATAAAATAAACTATAATAGATACTTATGTTTTTTAAAAAATAAAGAAAAACAAAGGTTTATTGATAAAATAGTAAGAAAGAGGTAATTTGTTTAACAATAGTTTTGCTCAAATTGCACCCTAGCGCCATCTGTGATTATAGCGTATAATCACCAACCCAACGAGTCAGGAATAGGGACAATACTGGGTTTAAAGGTTTTAGTTAGAAGTAGATAAAATTTTACTTCTTCTTGAGGCAAGAAGTATTTTACTTCAATTCCGCACTCGCTAATGTTACATTTTTATGCCCATATTGTTTATTCCTATGTTTAATTTAAGAAAAAAATTAAGAAAAGAGGCATCTCAACCTTATTTTTTTTATATACACCTACATATATTATCAATAATGAAAGCGCAAAAGTAACTACCAGTTTATTGAATATTAGTTTGAGTATGAGTATTTAGAAACTAAATAGAAAAAAAAGCGTATTTACCTACAATAATTGCTAAATAGGGTTGTGAAATTGAATACATGTTTTATGTAGGTAGGACAAAATATATTGTCAGATCAGGGAACATAGTTGGCATTAAAGATTACAAATAAAATATAATATATACATATATATATAAATAAAAATCAATTGTTGTATATATATATATATATATATCCTACTAATATAACGAGACGCACCGGAAGACGATGTGTATGTGTAGGGCGGCCCCCTGCTAGGTGGACCGTCAAAACCGTAGGGAATCGCTGGATGCAGTAAGCTAGTAACCGGTCCAAGTGGCATTCTATGGGGGAGACCTATGTTCAACAGTGAACGTCTTCTAATGATAGTGATGACGGCTGATAATGATGATGATGAAGAATATAACGAGCACAAACGCGAAAGTTTCTATGTATGTACGAATGTTTGATACTCTTTCACGCTCAAACGGCTGGACTAATTTTGATGAAATTTGGTATGGAGGTAGATGATGCGCTGGATATGGAATACTTTTCATCATAATCATCCATCGCCACGCGGGTGTAATCGCGCAGCTTGTATAAAGTATAAAATGTATAAAATATATGTTTGATACTGTATTAAGTAATAATAAAACTAATAAGAGTTTTTCTATCTATAATTAATACTAGCCGACCCGTCCGCGGCTTCGCTCGTGTGGCCTCGCGTTGTGCCAGGAACCCTTGTGTGCGTCCTCAGAACACCCTACCAAACAATCTGATCAATTGTTTCGGATCGAGGACAAACATACATGAATTGATTTTTATTTATATATAATAATACATATATATATCCTACTAATATAACGAAACGCACCGGAAGACGATGTGTAGGGCGGCCCCCTGCTAGGTGGACCGTCAAAAGTCCGTCCATAGGGGATCGCTGGATGCAGTAAGCTAGTAACCGGTCCAAGTGGCATTCTATGGGGGAGACCTATGTTCAACAGTGAACGTCTTCTAATGATAGTGATGACGGCTGATAATGATGATGATGAAGAATATAACGAGTACAAACGCGAAAGTTTCTATGTATGTACGAATGTTTGATACTCTTTCACGCTCAAACGGCTGGACTAATTTTGATGAAATTTGGTATGGAGGTAGATGATGCGCTGGATATGGAATGCTTTTCATTATAATCATCCATCAGCACGCGGGTGTAACCGCGCAGTTGTATAATATAATACGAAAACTGCGTAGCACGCGAAGCGCGTTGAACTCTTTTATTTGACAATATTTAAAATAACTTCGAAACGAGCGCGCAAGCATTACTGTGTTAAGGGTGAAGGGGTCTGTAGCATGTGGAGTAATATATATAGAATAGTGGATAACGAGTGCGGCGCAGTGCCACGTAAAACTACAGAGGCCGTAGCACAAACAATTTGCGTAAAAGTATTCGTATCGTAAGCGTCAATATGTCACGTTTCGGCGAACAACTATGAGTTGTCTTTGCCACAATGGCCCTAGATAAATGACAGTTTCTATGTTTCACGTGAACGACACGTTATGTTACACTTACGCAATTATTCGTGCTAGGGACACAGTTCTATGTTCTGGATGGACCGTCACAGTGACGGATCATCTTACCTTCAGCAATGACTTGCCTCTCTTGACATCTCGTCATTTGTCTACCGCCTTCCAAAAAGGAGGAGGTACTCAATCGACTGACTGTATTTTTATTTTTCTCATAACTTTCGATAGTGTGAACCGATTCTCAAAATTCTTTGAAAGCTTTAGAATTGAAAGCTGGTGCTTCCCGTGTGGTTCCTTTTAAATTTCATCAAATTCGGTCCAGTAGTTTTTGAGTTACTTGTAGAATGGTATAAAATTTTTCAAATTGTACTTGTATCATATAAAAATTCAGTCAACCAGTCATTGGAGACTGTCGATATAGCAGTGAAACTAAGTAACTTATAGCGTTCGGTGATGATGACGCGAGTTCCATGATTTTTGTTCACCAAATAAGTGTTCAACGCGCCTAAAGAAGTTTTTTACTTCAAAATCTTTTGGACTCAGTTAACCACTCCACTACTACTCTACTACCTACGGGCAGATGTGAATCAAAATCAAATCATTTATTCAAAATACAAATTGTTATTTTACATTGATTTTTTCTTAAATCTACAACCGAATCGGAACGCGACCACGACTGAGAAGATCCGGCAAGAAACTCAGCATCCTTGTCTTATAAACTTTTTTTATATATGACATCTTAACTATAATAATAATAATAGGTTATTTATTTAGAACAGAAATACAGGCACACAAACATACATCGATATTCGATGACCCTTGCGGAAGTGTGAAACTGTGTCGCAGATATCAACGCCCTCCTCCGGAAAGGTTACACGAGGTTCCATAGTTCACAAAGTACAATTAATTAGCTAACAAATAGCTTGTATGTAAAAAAGGTGAAATTATAACATGATATATTGTGTAGTATGTGTGTGTGTGTGTGTGTATGTGTATGTGTGTGGGGGAGGAAGAGTGTGGATGAGTTATGTTAATTATATACAACTAGGATAATTGACTTATTATATTGAAAACTATAACTTGAGGCAAACAACTTGTCTCTCGAAACTTACATAACATCACACCCGGGGCTTATTTGCTATGTAACGTGTAACGTAGCGCGTTACGATATCTTCAAGGAATAATATGGGAGAACATCCACACAAGGTGTTCAGGTCACAAACTAGGCTGATCCTTGGCTGGTATACATACTTATGTACTTAGGTACATACACACACCCAGACACCGGTCAAAGAGACATGTTCATGCACACAAATGTTAGAACTGTCCGGGGATCGAACCCGGGACCAGCGGCTCAGAAGGCAGGGACTTAGCAACTGCGCCAACCAGCCAGTCAAATGACAGTAAAATTGTACAACTGCCTCCAAGGTGTGGGAAGATTACTTGAGTACACCTACGTGGCATAAATTGCGTAATTAATACCGCAGTTTATCACATTTTTCGAAACCTAGTGAAAAATTTACCCTTTTAAAAAGAAATAATAATGTTTTACTTCTGCCTATATTTCAAAGAAATAAACTATGGTTTAGTTTTTAAAGGATTTCTCAAATAAGTATTTTAAAAGTCATTGCATTTTTCATAACCGTTCGTCTCTGCCCTACCATTAAAGCATACTTAGGTATTTTATTATCTAATGGCCTAGCACGAATAATTTGCGTACAGGTACAGTATCGTAATCGTATCGTTAAATACTAACAATTTAGTTATTATTTCATAGCTTCTATCGCGGGCCTTGAGCGTGAAGACCGAATCCAAAAATTCCGTACTAACACCCCCACTCCGACTCCATCTATCGATGAATAGCAGAACTTTTAATGACTTTTTGAAATATCACGCTTGTCTCTTTAGTTCAGCAACTCGCCTCTAGGTGGCATTGGTTAAATAAGTATAATTGCATAAGTTGATTTGGCATCTATCGATGAATAGCAGAACTTTTAATGACCATTTGAAATATCACGCTTGTCTCTTTAGTTCAGCAACTCTCCTCTAGATGGCATTGGTTAAATAATTATAATTGCATAAGTTTATAAAAACAGCTATGCTGAGCTATGCTGTTGATAAAAATAGCTTTACCGCGGCAGTCTCCGAGCGCCACACGTCTTTTTTTCTAGTACGGTTGCAGCACAGATTACTCATAGTATGATGGCGGAGCGCGGTGTGTGTTTTCAATTGTTTACATTGACGAATATTTATTTCGCAAATTACTCGTACTGTGGCTTATGTGTACTCGGCCTGAATGAATTGCGGAAATTAATTGAATTCGAATTGTTAACGTTAATTGAATTCAGAGAAACCATAAATTGATCTAGATTTCACCTTGGTAAAATAAATATTTGGTTATGAACTATAATCGACAGGTTGAAAGACCCACAATTAGCTGTGTGTTTTTGAATGCGTTTTATACTGTTTGGGAAAAGGGTATGTTGTCCCTCTGTCTGCCAATCTATTTCTGAGTGTTCATCAAGACTCTTTTTCTCTGCAATATCTCTAAAATCTATAATCAGAATAATCAGAATAATCAATTTATTGGTAAGAAATATTACAAGTCAATATAATAATAATCACATATAACTTAGTATAACACTAGAGTATAAGATATGTCAATTGTGAATATATATGTAAATTACATTAAATACAATGTATTTATATATCATACTATTATTATTAAAAGAGTTATTTAATAATAATGTCAATTTAGATTATATAAATTATATTAAATACAAAATAAATTATTTAAATGTCATTTTATTTTTCGTACATATTCGTCAACACTGTAGAACGCCTTCTCAACGAGCCACGATTTAAGTCTATGCTTAAATGAAGAAAGGCTAGGTGATGAGACTACATGATCTGGTAGGTGGTTATAGAACGCGGGTCCCAGCGCGTGCGTGAGTCTGTCTGACTTAGCCAGTCTGTGCGGTACTGCAGATAACTTGCCAGCTCCGCGGGTGTTGAAGCATCGCGTTTGGTGATCTCCGCGCGTTCTGAATTGCTCCAGGTTTTGCCTTACATGCATAGCTACTTGCAGTATAACAATGGAAGGCAGCGTAAGGATCTGGAGAGATACAAAAAACTGTCGCGCCGGCGTGTCCCACGTTGTCCCCGCGATCGCCCTCACAGCACGTTTCTGCATGCGGAGGACGCGCTCCCGATCAGCCGCGAGTCCCCACAGCTCTGCGCCGTACTGGAGGAGCGAGTGAACTGTCGCGAAATAACAAGTGCGGACCACGTCGGCGGACACCACGCGCGATAGCCTGCGGAGAGCGAAGCATGCGCTACCCAGCCTGGCACACAAGCTGTCGATATGTTTATCCCAGGTTAGGCCACGGTCTATATGAAACCCCAAGAAGACGGTCGTTGGAACCTGTTCAATCGCGTTTGTTTCAATAGCAACGGACAAGCTCCTAACCTGACGCCCTGATATGCAAAAATGAACGAAATGCGTTTTCTTGTGGTTCAGAGCGAGTCCGTTCCACTGAAACCATAGTGCCACCTGCCGTGCGACCGTGTTCAACCGCTGCTCGAGTTGGTCCAGTGACGGGGCACTGACGACCACGGCCACATCGTCCGCGTACACGTAAGTTTCCCCCTCAGTTACGTGCTCCGGCAGGTCGTTCAGTAACAGCGAAAACAGGATGTTGGATACCGACGAACCCTGCGCCACGCCCATAACCGTTCGGAGAGGGTCGGACTTCGTCTCACCGCCGTCGGTAACCACCATCTGCGTTCTGTCCCGTAACAGGTCTGTCAGGAGCGAATGCGCTGGTCCCCGTATGCCGTAGTGCTTGAGTTTGGAGGCGAGGACACTATGGTCTGCGACATCGAAAGCTTTCGATAGGTCGCAGCACAGAACTGCAACTTGCCGTCTCGCCTCACAAGCCTCAAGCACTCGCCGCAAAACCTCACGTGTGAGCGAGGTGGTCGAGCAGCCAGCGCGGTACGCGTACTGCCGCTCCGACAGCGCTCAGGTGGCCCCTAAGTACTCGGTGAGACGTGTACTCAGTCCGTTCTCAAAAATCTTTGCGACAGAAGGGATTATTGACACCGGTCGATATCCATCGATGTCATCGCGCTTGCCCTTCTCTTTAAATAAAGGTGAGATTTTGCTCACCTTTAAGGCCTTTGGGTAACTTCCCGTTTCAATGCAGCGGTTGAACAGGCTGGCCAGACACCAAGCTAGAGGTTCTGCGGCCGAGGCAATGAGTTCCATCGAGATGTTGTAGATGTCTCTTGTGGGTTTTCTAGGAATCTTTGACATTATAATGTGGAATACCTCTTCGGCGGTAAACTTGACCAACCGCAGAGAGCGGTCGCAGGCGGGCCACGCCGCCGCGAGCGCCGCCTGCACGCGCACATAACCGCGGCGCGCACGGCGTAGTGGTCGCTAAGCTGGGTGTCGACCGGGCTCGTCACCACCGAGCTCCGCGGCAGGTTGCTATATACGTGGTCGAGGCACGTCGATGACTCACCCGCCACACGCGTAGGGAAGGCCACTTCGTTGTGGACATTATGCTCAGCGAGAAGGTCTACCAGTTGCTTTTTAACAGAAAATAAACCACCTAGCCAGTCAATATTAAAATCACCTATAAATAGAAAACTCTTACCAGTCTCATTGGCTCGTTCGAGCAGGCGTTCCAAATGCGATAAAAAGTCAGTTGAACTAATTAAGTTAGTTCTATAAATACACAAAATTAATACATTAAAATCAATAAGTTCAACAGCTGATACTTCGCAGTATCTCTCTGTTGACATGTCAGTGAACTCCAAACATTCTATGGCCTTAACAGTGTTTTTAACATAGATACATGAGCCACCGTGTGCTAAAGTCTTTCTACAGTAGCTAGATACTAATGTATATCCGTAATAGGTATCCGTAATAAGTATATCTAATGTATATATCATGTAGAACTTGCATGCAGTTATAATAATACGTTAATTTATACAGCATATTTTGACAGACAGACGGTGTGATCCTTTATGAGTTCTTTATTTCTCTTGATATATGTACGGATCCCTAAAATCATTAATGCATTTGACTTGCACGCACACAGACAAATTAATGTCTGTGTGCGTGAACTGTCTCATTCATTTTTACTACAAAAGCTCATACAGCTATCTCAATCAAACCTCATGGTTTACATATGCATTGTTTTCTAGTTCTCATTTAGCGGGTCAAGGAATTTAGTGAGTTTAATGGGATATAAAAGGCCTAACAATAATAATTTTATTCTTTTAGGTCACAAATATTATACTTCAGTTAATTATTAAGATTTATTAAGATAAAGACTTTGTAGTATATAAATTACAATTTAGTGGATTAAATTATTCGATATAAAACTTAAGAGGATTGCATACCTAGCTAGAGTACTTTTCATACTAAAAGAAAAAAACTCTTTTCTACCTCTTAACATTGTCCGATTTCCGTGATTCTTTTTTCATGTCATCAATCATTACATTGTTTACTATGCCCGTACGTTTTTATTTTTTGAGTTATCTATGTTCTAAAAAATGTATAGTTCTAAAAGAAAATACTTTGAAATACTCAAAAAACAAAACGTACGGGCATAGTAGACAATGTGATTATAACATGGAAAAAAATCACTGAAATCGGACAATGTTAAGAGGTAGAAAAGAGATTTTTCTTTTAGTATGGAAGGTACTAGCTATGCAATCCTCTTAAATATGAATATGGCAGTTTACGCCAGATGTTAAGCGTCACATTGCCAGTGACAGTGCCATGCAGCTTTCAAGTTAAGCCGTATCTGGCTCAGATCAAACAGATTTTAACCTGTTCGGGGATCGAGCCCGGGGCACGGCTCAAAAGGCAGGGATCTACCAACTGTGCCAAGTGACCAGTCAAAATTATTTGATGACTGTGTCAACGTTATGAATAATTAACTTCCATTAACATTATATGATTACTTCATTGCTTTTTCGTACATAATAATATTATACTTACTTATAATATTATAAAGAGGAAAGATTTGTATATATGTTTGTAACGAATTGGCTCAAAAAGTACTGGACCGATTTCAAAAATTCTTTCACCATTGGAAAGCTACATTCACCCTGAGTAACAAAGCCTATATAAGGTTCATCATCATCATCATCATCGATGACCACGCGGGTGAAACTGCGGAGAACAGCTAGTATTTAATACAGAATAAATCCCCAAAGTTGATTAAAACCGGGATTGAGTGCATGTCAAATGTATTAAAATTAAAACAATGTGGGTAATTGCGTGGAACCTGAATATATAAGTATAGGTAAGTACTAGCCATGCCCCGCAGTTTCACCCGTTTGGTGATGGATAATGATGATGAAAAGAATCTTACTATGTGCTTCCCGGGATGTAATCTATAACCTTGCTTAATTACGATCCATGTAGCCGTGTAGTCGCGATAAGGCAACAAACAGAGGTTATTTTTTAAATCAAAATAGCGTTACTCCTTATAACATCAGCTATCTTGCCATTGAAAGTCCCGTTAAAATCGGTCCAGTCGTTTCAGAGATCATCTGGAGAGATTAACTGGTACAAACAGACAAACAGACAAATATTTAAAAAAAATGTTTTTTTTATGTAAGTACCGGTATATATTACTTCCTCAGACGGGATTCGAACCCACGTCTTCTGACTATCCGTGTCAGAAGTATAATATATATAATATATAGTCTCTAACCGGTATATACTTTCATATGCAGTTAGTGAAGAGCTGTTAATTTGGAATTACAAACAGACACTTCAATTTTATTTATCTGTATAGATGTATAAACGTACTAATTAATTATTACTAATGGTTTGTTGTTCAAACAGTATAAAAGTAGGTACAGATCGCGGCACGTAAGTTGAACTATGCGCAGAACACATTTTTGGGTCTCAATCGAAGTGCGGTATGCGGTGCGGAGAGAGGGGCTGTGCGTAAACATAGCAACACGTCGATAAATCTTTGCCCAAGTTCTAGAATATCACTTAAAAATACCTGTACCTACCCAATAATATAAATAACGGTGTTAATAAAATAATTAAAATTAAGTCAGTTTAATTCAGACCAATTATCTGTCCATATTATTAGATTAAATACACATATCATAGTCTTACTTCTAAGTTAATTAAAATAATGGGTTTAATTTAGTTCATAAAATGATTCTAATGAAAAAGTGACTAAACAGCATTTAATACGATAATTTAAATTCAATTAGTACGAGGTTATATAACTTATAACAATAATATCATAAATGTGAAAGTTTCGATGGATGTTTGTTAATATTATATAATTTAAATTAATACTAGTAAAAAGGAAAACAGCTAAACGGATTGAATGAAATTTGGTAGATAGATAGATGAGGCACTAGGTTAATATATAATATGATACTTTCCATGACCATCCATCACCACGCGGGTAAAACCTCGGGGCGCAGCTAGTTAGAATAACTACGAGTGTTAATAATTAATGCCTATCTGACATTTCGTATCACACCTAATTAGAGAAGTGAGCAACAATGCGCATGCGCACGATATAAGTTACCGCAAAATGTCGACTTCCCGTTCCTAGTGCAACTGGAACACGCATATTTCTAATTGTCCGCTGTTTGTGCTAGTGGGACAGAAGAGTATATCTAATATATGTATACATGTACAGGTGTCCCGTAATGAATGGATAACCCGGCAGGCACTTGCAGTTTCGTCTATCCTATTCGTCTATACATCCTTATTGATGGTAAATGACAATCGATCCCGTAAGTAGTTTTGTAAAACTTATACCGTTTACGAATTATGGCCCATTTATTTAACCGGTTTTTCTTTCTCGGCCGATAACTCTTAAAATATTGGTGTAATCAATAAAATGCATAATGGTAATGGGGCATTAATCATAAACGTTAAGTCTTAGAAATAAGTCCACTAAAAATAAAATATGCGAAAATTCTCATACAGAAATGGTCTCTATAACTTGTGCAGTAAAGTGCATAGTTTCAGAGATATCGGCCAACAATTATTTTCAAGATGGTGCTTGAAGCTACACCTGGATCTGTCAGCATTTTGTGATTTTATGCTCAGTAAATTACCCTAAACCTCACAAAAAAATTGGATCGGAAATTTAGTGCGAGGTTGATCGAAAAAAAACGTCAATTTTTACCGGCCTAGTAGGATAATAAGTAATTAATTATTAGATATTCTAATAATATTTATTAATATTAATTTAAATGTAATTATATCTTATCACTCTGCTAAAATTCGCCCCGTCTTGCTAGGGTAATAGTAATCATTTATCTTACAAATGCACAAATCGTATATTTTTTATATAAAATAATAATAAAAAATAATAAGAAAGAAAATAACTCCTAAGTTTTGTTATGATATTGGTCTATTTATTAGTCTGTAAGGCAGTAGAGCCTTCATCTCATGGTATTAAAATTGGTATATTTAAATATAATTCAATTATTCGTTTAATAGTACTTAATATGGTCATTTAAATCATGTACAAATTTATGTAAACATTTAATTGATTTATTAAAATTGCTGAATATGTTAACAAAATACATTTACGAGTACGTCAAACAGAATTAAACAAAAATAAAAACTTTCACCATTTCTATTTCATGTATTCAACTGATCGATAGTTTAATTATTAGTTACGTAACGGTTTATGCATATTATTTGAATATATTCTCATAATAACGGTCATATGTCGTGAATTCAAATGCAGAATTAATTATAACTTCATAACGTTGAGATAATTTTATTACCGTTATTTAACTCGTTTGATTCTTTAATTTTACTTTCGTTCGCACTTTCTGCGGTCTTTTATTATCCATGATCATTGTTCTTGAATGTTTTGAATGTACATACGGAAACATGATATTTGTTCATGAGAAGCTGTTCCGCTGCTTTCTAAACAGCTTTTTTTAAAATAATAACACTGAACTTGAAGAAAGGAGAACTTTTTACTATAAATGGACATGGTTTTATATTTCCTCCAAGCTTATAAATCTTCCGACTGTTGTATGTTTGATAATTTACAACATATACTGCATATTTAAAATTACTTAATAGGTACATTTAAAACTCGGTCCAAGTAAGTAGAGAAGATACTCACTCTGGGTCCAGTAATGGCGCTGACCACATGCGCCAATAACAAACATTGCCAAACGCCCCTCATGCTGCACTCTCAACAACTAGAGCGGCAGAGTACCATCACACAACACTTGCCAATCGGAACGGAAATCGCGGAATCACTAAACTAATATCAAACACTGACACCACACAAAAAAAAGAAAATTGATTTTTTGAATTAGCGCGGGAAACCAAGTGACAGTTTGTTTTTTCGTCGTGGACGCACGCGTCGAAAGTCTATACGGCAATAGCGCGAGCCACGAGATGCGTTCCGTTTTACCACCCCTCCTCCTAAATGCCCCTACTCGAAGTTTCGAAAGGATACTGATGAGAACAGTATTGAGATACTCCACAGTAATTGTAAATAGAATATTGCATAAATTAATGAGGAATTTAAAGTTTGAGGTCAAACAAGCTGCGGAAAAGAAAGTAAAGTGGATTGGTGCAGTCAATAAACTTTGATTGACCCATATTTATGTCATGGCCGAGTTGGCTCCTCTGTCGTTAAATTTGCATTATTCTGAGCGATACGAGCTGCAATAGTAGGATTACTGTAATTTACATTCTAAGTGCATGGTTATTTTTTTGTGTTTATTTTATTTTATTTTTTAAACGTGCAATAGAAGGTGGTCTTCGAATGTTACATGTATGGTAGTCGTCATGAATATGAATAAACGTACTTACATAAATTAAATAAAACTATAATGTTAATGTTATGATTTAAGTTTTTTATAGGTATGGCAGGTTTTCATGGTTTTTACGTTTATTACTTATTATTATTTTACGGTTTTTACGTTTATTACTTATGTAGGTAACTATTAACGTTACAAAACATGAAATGGGTCTACCAGTCGCGTATATATGTTTTATCATTTTAATTCTAGCACTTATCAGTGATCGTGGACTCTATAGTTACATAGTTGATATGAACATAAAGAAACTGAGTTAGTTTACTCCGTGAGGGGTAGAAAAATATTCTGTCCACCTGTCTGTCGACATATTACGTGGTAGGTCTTTTGTGTGGAAAGTGTCTTGGTTGGAACCAACGCAGCGCCAAATATACTGCCACGAAGCAAAACTGCGAAAGAATTACTGTGTTACGGAGCAAGTGAAATTACCTACTGAGCGAAAGAAACACTTAAACCAAAAATGTTACAAGGCATGCAATGACGAGTTCAGTGCAGTGCTACGCAAAATTATAAGGTGTGGTTGGTACTGCAACTGTAATGGGCAAGCGGAGTGCATCACTTGTCCGTCTCTTCACTTGATTACATAAGAAACATTACACAAGTGATTTGGATCAAATCCAAAAACAAGATAATTTTGAAGGAAAGATGAGATTAACACATACAAGCTGAAAACGAAGTATCTACCTACCTAGGTATATTTCGTTATAAAAACTAACGTGGTTTTCACTCGTTTTTACTTAGAAATACGGGATTAATGACGTAGTACTTATCGGATAGGTCCGACTATAGTTTCGACCACATCCAGTGGTCTTTCTCAAGGAGTGTTGGGGACGCCTGTGTCGATGACGTCTCGCTTAAGTCTCCTATACCTAGGTATATCGAGTTTTCAGTCAATTGTCATTTTTTTTAATAATTGGACTAAACCGATAGGTATCTACGTTATGTTATCTAGTGGCTGTGTATTCGTTTTACTTACTTTTAAAATTAGTTTATTTAAATTTTGAGATTTAAAAATTAAAAAGAAATTAACGTGACAAATTCGAAAATTCCATTAATTGAGTCCATTATCTAGGTAGAAATACTGGTTAGATATAACATAACATATTATAATTATAGAAAAATAATAAACTTAAATGTTGCCATCCGAAACAATCAAATTAAGAAACGGCCTACGTTCCGTTTGACGCAAAACGATAAGTCACATCGGCAGGTAAATGACAAAAATTGCGTCAAACTCCCTTTTGCAAGGCTTCATTTGTTTGAAATCTTATGGTAAAATCATTAATCAAGCGAGATATCTCGTTTTGTAACGAGTAACGTACCATGAAGACAATAGGCAGAGCCGGGATTGAGCCATGTCTAGTGAAAAGAATAATGGTGCATGTCTCACAGGCTCTAATTGGTATACAATTGTACGGCCGGTGTGGAACAATCGTTTTGCACAGTTTTACACCAAACCGGAATGGCTTGTGCAATGCGTACCTATCAAGATTTGAATGTGCTTCATAGTCTTCATGGAGGCGTTTTAATTGAACGAAAGTTCTAGATAATGGCTCCTATTACTATTAGGGAGTAGTACGTTTAACTTCGGCCATATATATTAAACTAAATGTACCTATTTATATTAAATGTAGGTACCTATACTTACTTCTCTCGGTGGAGTGACTGATGCATCAATACAGAGCCTAAATGGATGGGTCTACAAATTTGAAACATTGGCATTTGATGCATTTTATATTGTAAGTATTCCTTAATCTGTCCGCATCAGGATAAAAAATAACAATAGTTTTATGAATGAAACTTGCCTCGAATGAGGTTGCTGATTCGGACAGATTAAGTACGAACTTTTGGAAATTTCACTCTTTGTTCAATTTATAAAAATGTTATCCCTTATCTCCCTTCGTATCTCCTAAACTAAGCATTTTTAGGTCATCTTGTAGGTCTATAACACAGGCTTTGTAATCAAGGCACTAGTAAAGTCCATCTCGCGTCGTTTAAATTCGACTGATTTGTTATTTTAAGTTTCAAATTTCCCTAAACAATCATCTACAGTCTAAGCATACTGAGGATTGGAAAAAGAGAACAGGATGTCGATACTTACACGATAAACTTGATACATTGGCAATAGGCTAGAGCTAGAGCAGTAGGCCAAGGGTATCGAAACTTTTGAATATAGAAAGTTTGTTATTTCAGGTATAGCTTTAAAATTATATTTTCTTTATATATTAGAACTCATGGAGTACCGGGGATCATCAGATCATTTTTGTGGGTGTTAATTCAGCGATCAGAGAACATACAAGATATATAAATTTTAATAAAAGAGGATTTGTTATGTTACCTATGATGTTTACACTGAGAATATAAGCAATTACACATTAACTTTTCTTAATGTTAAAAAACGATATTAAAAAATATTTGGTGACACTTCCGCTGAAAAGAAAACAATGATTTTGGCCTATTTGAGGGCGTGCACCACCCTCCCTCCCGCATAAAATGCTAATAGGAAGAATACAAAATAAAAAACACAAGAAACCCCAAAACCGATTCGACACGTGCTTCGCCTCTACACGAGGCATCCTCAGGAGATGTTGACTCGTCGAGCGCTAGACCGACAAAGTAACGCCTGAATCAATAAATTTTCTTAATGTTTCAAGATAATACATTTTCAAAATACTTTATAATTAAAATAATATTTACTAGAAACTTTATAATGTTAGTAAACTTTACTTTAGGACACATACTCGTAAAACACGTTTACTTGTAGCGAAAATGTTTGCTTTTGCTTCGCACATTTCAGAAGGTATGACGTCGAATCGCATGTTTAGTATGTATGGAGCGTTTTAGGCGTGGAAGCTTGGTGTACTTTTCAAACTGGACTATATTATATTGAGCATGACAAAGAAAAACAGACAGAAGATACGCTTTTCTACAGACTTCCAAAAAAAGGAGGAGGTACTCAATTCGACTGTTTTTTTAATTTTTTTATGTACCTCATAACTTTCGCCTGGATGAACCGATTCTCAACATTCTTTTTTTGTTTGAAAGCTGGTGCTTACCGTGTGGTCCTTTGACGACTGGTGACTGAATTTTATCAAATTCAGTCTAGTAGTTTTTGAGTTACACTCCAATAACTGAATAGAATGGAAGTTGGTATTAAACTTTTCAAATTGTACTTGTAACACTAAGGTTTATATAAAAGTCTTTGACGTTCACACGTTTCACCGAATACAAGATTGCTGTGTTAAGACGTTTTGATTCTGCTTCGGATTAGTTTAATTAAAACATTAGTCATATCTTTAAGCCAGTAATTAGTATAATTATTCAACACGTCAGTGCTCTTGCTTCGTGCTCCAGTAGCACTTTAATGTAAGTGTAGGTAATTTAACTAAACAAAAATATTGTGTGTCTGTGGTCGGTAAATAACTTAGGTGTTTATAGCGTACCTTGAATGTATAATATGCAGGTATAATTAGTAAAGAAGAGGGTAAAGCAGCGGTGTAATGACTCGGCGTCCTGTTTACTCCTAAAATAAATGATTTTTGAATTAAACTAACGTCGACGGATGTGTAAGGTCTAACTCATAATACTTTCAATACAAACGTACCTACGAGGTGTTTATTAATCTGTCCGACTCAGCAAGACTCATTCGAGTTAAGTTTCATTCATAAATCTATTGTTATTTTTTGCGCTGATGCGGACGGGTTAACCAACTTTTGAAGTTGGTTAAGGAGGAGGTTCTATGTTTAACTGTATGTGTTTTTGTTGTATGTTCACCGATTTTCTACCGACTTCCAAAAAAAGGAGGAGGTACTCAATTCGCTTGGAATTTTTTTATGTTCATAACCGATTCTCAAAATTCTGTTTTTGTTTTAAAGCTGGTGCTTTCCGTGTGGTCCCATTTAAATTTAATCAAATTCGGTTACACGTTTATTCGGTTCGGTTTTTGAGTTACACTCCAATAACTGGTTTTTACCAAAGTAATATAATGGAAGTCGGTATTAAATTTTTCAAATGGCACTTGTTCCCAATTTGTAGACCGATTCTCAAAATTCTTTGAAAGAGTATACTTTCGATGTGGTATTCGGTCAAGTGGTTTTTGAGTTACACTCCAATAACTGAAAAGTGTTTCTCATATCTTGATGATATCTTTATGGACAGTGAATGACAATCGATGCCGTAAGTAGCAAGGGTCATTATATCATTAGTCATTATAAAGGGTGAAATTTTGAAACAAACAATGAGCTGTCTGTGTCACAGCGTTGTCAGAAATGACAGTTGTACTGTTTCACGTGGACGACACGGTGCGTTACATTTACGCAGTTATTCGTGTTAAGCCTACAGGGCCCCAGTTAAGACTAGAACCCTGAATGCAGTGTGTTTGTGTGAGGTATGTGCATCAAAACGAAGTTATTTAAGTCAAGAGGGCATTAGCCTAAATACCCTTCACTGATATGTATTCACTTCATAATTTTATCATGTGCTCATTTATTTACTTCTATTGCAATTTTAGATGCAGATCAGGGCAATAAACAATCCCATTTCATTCAAATTCATAATACAAAATAGTTATCTAAGATTTTTAAAGCAGCCTGTGCTCTCTCTAAAATTGCAAAGTTTGGTATCGCTAAGCAGGCGTTAGTGAATTAAAAATCATATTATAAACAACTAGCTGCTCTCCGCGGGTTCACCCGCGCGGTGATAGATGATGATGAATCTTATATAGCCTATGTTACTCAGGTTGAATGTAGCTTTCCAATGGTGAAAGGATTTTTGAAATCGGTCCAGTACTTTTTGAGCCAATTCGTTACAAACATACTTACATACAAATCTTTCCTCTTTACAATATTAGTATAGATATAGATATGAAGGATTGCAACATCAATACGAAAGTTAAGACATAAAAAAAAAAGTTCCTTTGGTTGGATAATGCTGTCAAGCTGTTCAATAAATGTCGCTACGTCCCCATACGACGGTTAAAATAAAAAAGAGAGTAAAATACAATATAGTTCCTGAAGGCTGACTTGCCTTACACGATTCTTCAAAACTTCCAACGGCATTAACACATTGCACTTTCCTCAAACCTTGAATCTTCACATCAACAGTCGAATTCATCAGTATTTCATCAGTCCTAACATATCTAAATCTCGCATTTAGCGTCGAAATGCAGATATTATTGTGAGATAAGTGAACAATGGGTTCGTATTGCGAAGTGATGAAGTGCAATACACATTACACCGTGGCTGGTCGGTGGATTGGTGCAATACTGGTCTGGGCGGATATCATTTGGTAACTTACAATTTGATGGTTTAGGTCGAAGGTTTTATCAGCCTTAGATAGTTCGAAAAGTCAAAACTGTTGGGTATCTTTATATCTTTAGCTAATGGGACAAGCACGAGGGGACAACACGCAACCTGGTGTGGGCCTGGTAAACGGTAACCTCTACCTATAATAGTTGCAACCCATCACTATGACGAACACTATGCATTGCGCCGCATCTACCACACTGATGACAGCTCAGACACAATTGGCCGTTTTGTGGGGCGGGCAACAGGAGCATCCGTAAAGATCATAAAGAGTACACCAATGGCAATGAAGGACAGAAACGAAGAGGTCGTGACGGATCGGACCTGCGATCGGTCTAGATGGCAGAAAGTTCAAAATGTTAAACTTAGCCTAATAAGTGTTAGGTTGTAAATTAACGTAAAAGATATACCGAGAAAAATTGTGAAAAAAGAAGAAATCGTTTGTGTAAAACTGGACTCACACTTAGTTTGCACTTGAGGGTCACACTGGAAATAAATTTAAAAAATAAAGAAGTTTAATATTCTAAGGTTACGAACCTAGTTGTCTGTAGTGTATAGGAAAGAGGGAGGAGGTTTTAGTCCGTACACGCTGGCTTTCCCGTCCCCGCCGGTGGACTCGGACATAACCTCGGAGATACCTACTGCTTTCTGCGCTATCCATAAAGGATTTCTAATATGAAAAAAACGGGATTCACTCACGTTAATAAGTCAGACCTTTCCTACTATAGTTTCAACCACATCCAGTAAGCTTTTTCAAAGTGAGTGCAGAACGCTCGCGGTTGCGTCTCGGCTTGGAACTATCTGACATATTTACGTCAAAGTCAAAGTCAAAGTCAAAATCATTTATTCAATTTAGGCATCAAAGACTCACTTATGAACGTCAACTTTTCATCATAATGTACTTTAAAGACTACCGCCGCGTTCCAAAATATATAGAGCCTACCGAGAAGAAGTGGCAAGAAACTCGGGGCCATTCTTTTTATATAGATGTTTTTACAATGTTTTTACTTAGGTACTACAAATATTAGCTCCAGTGTGTTGCCTTACAAACGAGAACATAATAATGGTATCAGTAGGGCAAGACACGCTACACTTTGACATCTTAGTACACGAGTAGATAGATCCTGGATCCTGATCAGTCCCAAGCTGTTTTATCATCCAAGTAATCCGAAATTTTGTAATAACCTTTTTGACAGAGTTTAGTTTTAATAGTAATTTTAAACTTATTAATAGGCAAATCTCGGATAACATTGGGAAGTTTATTATAGAATCGTAGACATTGTCCCATAAAAGAATGACTTATTCTGTGGAGACGCGTTACATGTACGGATAGCTTGTGCTTATTCCGCGTGTTGATGGAATGAGCATCACTCTTTTTATCAAAACTGCTAATGTTTTTGCTTTACATACATTAGATTTTCATATATAAACTGAGAGACAACAGTTAGAATGTTTATGTCTTTAACGCAGTGTTACGTGAGTGAGTCCCGTTATTTCATATTAAAAATATATACTAACCACGTTAGTTTTCATATTAAAAATATATACTAACCACGTTAGTTTTCATAATAAAGGATTTCCTCCTCTTTAAGTCTGCACTTGCACTGAAATTAGAAAAAAACACAGAAATGCGAACATTATACTGCTTACCGTAGTATAAGTAGAAATAGATATGGTTGAGGTATTTCCACGGACGAATTCGTTCCTAAAGAGTTCTACTTCTAACAAATTTGGTTCACTCAATGAAAACATGGGGTTTTTTTTAAATGAAAACTACACTCCTCAGTGCCTTTTTTTAATTGTTAGAGTACATGGAATAAGGACAACATAAAATATATACACACTTAGGAAATAAAGGAACAATTTTTATTTATATATATATTGGTAGTGACACAAACAGCTTCTTTTTTTCTTCCAATGTTCTTATTTACTAAAATACATGTCAATTACATTTCTCAAAGTTTTTATGGGCATTCGAAGCAGACCGGTTCCCGCTTGCAGCACCCGTTCACGAGTTGACGCATGTGCCAGCCATCGCCCTCCTCAACCATATTAGAGGGAAGATGGCGACCCGACACACGACGCCGCCGCAAGCCAGAACCCTTTCGTGAGCATGACTGCTTCGAATGCCCATACCAACTCTTTGTCATTATCGTTATTACACACACAATTATATCTACTTATTTCTAGATTACATGCACTAATTCTTTTTTTATTTATTTTTTTAACTACACTTTATAACTATCTTATTTCTGCTTTTTCGTCCAAACCCGCGTTGCACTGAAGATCCCCATCACCGCCGCGTTCCTGTCAGGAAACATGGGGTTTGAACCGTCGTGCTAATTGAGCAAAATCAACACTAGATTCTGTAGCAGTTTCTGCTAGAGCAAAACTGGACTTTCAGCCTCTCACCACGATAACGTGGATATAATAAATAAAATATCCTTCATACACTATCAGATGGATGGTTGGTTCCCTTTATACCAGATTCCTAAAATACCAGATGACCAACATACCAGATTCCTAGTATATCAGATTTTCACAATACCAGAAGTACATACGAGCATAAAATGACCGAAAGCGCTAACAATGGATAGCACACACAATTTGTGGAAAAGTATTCGTATCGAAAGCGTCAACATGTCACGCTTCGGCGTACAAACTATGAGATATCTGTGTCACAGTTGCCCTAGATACATGACAGTTTGTACTGTTTCACGCGAACGACACGTTCGCAGTTATTCGTGCTAGGCCAACAGGTCTAGCCAATTATAGCGTGGTCAGCATTACAGCCCCCGATGGACAAGCTAGAATAAAGACCGAGGTCGAAGATCGAGAACTGTATAGCGCGGACAGCAAAGGCTGCAGTGTTCAAGTTAGCAGAGAGCGTAGCTAAGCCATAGATTAATTCTTCCATTAAATTATGGCTAAGCTTAGGCGTAGGCAAACCAACATAACGTGGTCAGCATTAAATTCATTGCGATCTTCTATATTGCGAGTAATTTAAATCAAACCAGCTTAGTAGGTATATTAAGAATAGATTTAATCTATATATATAAAAATGAACCCCTATTTTTCCTGGTCACGTTATAACTGGAGAACGGCTTTTTATCCAATGCTATCTTTTTTAAATGTTTTCTAATATTTCGTAGAAGGTTCTTACATTAAAAAATTAAATAGATGGGAGGTTATGGGGAGGCCGAAGACCGAGCATACTACGCAAACGAAGTCGCAGACAGTCGCTAGTAGTACATAATTATAACATCACGACGTTTGATATTAATCGAAAAAAAAGCACCTCGCTGCCGCGCTGCTGATTTTTTTCTAATTAAGAAACTATGCTTGTACCTATTGTTTATGCATAAACACCTAAATTCTGAATAACATCTCTAAGCACCTGACTTTTTTTAAATATATCTCGACAATAACGGATTTGCAAAGAAAATTGCTGACCAGTAAAGAAATTCCATACAGCATTGCTGGCGCCTTGTCGAGTACCGCGGCAAGGTCGACATTGATGGAAGAAGCTTGTCATAATAATGACCCCATTCGATTTTTAACCTTATAACTATGTGTATCTAATCATAGAGTCACATCGGATGATATGCGTAATGATATATATTTTAATGAAATAATATTCAACCAATAATCAAAGTAGGTGAAAAATTGAATGAAAAAAAAAATCAACACGTAGCGAGAGCATTTCAAATTATGATTACGAGGTGATGTAAAGTTTAAGAGCACCTGTCCATGTAATGGATCCCAATACAAGGGCGTACCCAGGTAGGGGCAGGGAGGGGCAGCTGCCCCCCCCCTAGAAGATTGAATAAATGTAATTTTATTTTGGCAAATAGAAATTAAAAACGTATTACCTACTCTGCGCAAAATGAAGTGTTGGAAACAAAATATCTTTTCAGCCAGATTTTTTTTTCTATAGTTAAATATTCTACAATATTCGATATAGAGTCTATGTATAGTGAGTCGTGTCGGTCGTGCCGCAACGTATTTATTAGAATATTATATATAGTGACTTTCAGCCGCCGTCAAACGAAACGCAAAATGTTTTGATCAAGTTTTGATACACTTTATTTATTTCTTTATTTCGTTTTTATTATTTTTTAGTGATAATGAAAGTGACAGTAACGATTCATAGTCGAGAATTTAATTTCTGGAATCTGATTTTGATTACGCGACAGAATAAATAAAAACTAAGTAAGGTTTTGATGCAAGTTCGGTTTTATTTATTATATTAATTTGTTTTCAATGCTAAAATAAAATAATATTCAATATGTTGCATATTATTTTAAGTAGTATATATCTGTACAGATTTAGTTTAAGATTCTTAGTGTTTATAAAATAAAATAGTGAAAGTATCAAATTCAAATTTCATAGTATATTCAGTGTTTACAACTAAAAGATTTTTGCTGCGGTTTTATCTGTGCCGCGGCTCACTAGACAGACTCTAGTAATTCTAGTCGATCGACATGATCTCGGTAGGGGAACACATCAAAAATATCAAGGACATTCTCAGAAATGACCGCGAGTTTCCTGATAGAATAAGTAATGAAATACTTCAAAAAGCACGAGCTGTTGCAATGGATTTGAACATAGAAATTTCGGTTCCACGTCTTGCTCATAAGCAAACACATAGAAGTAATCCGCCATCAGACAATGATAACGAATATTGGCGGCGTTCCCTGATAATCCCATATATTGATTCACTCATTTCATCACTGAATATTCGATTCTCCCAAGAAAATACTCCGGCGTTTGCTTTAAGCAGGCTACATCCCTTGTATATGACAAAAACCAGCATTACAGACCTACACAAAAACGCAGAATCATTCCAAGAATTTTATAACCTGGATATCACCGGAGAACTGAACCTTTGGCATAATTTATGGGTGACGAAGGCTTTATCAGATGATCA
The DNA here is from genome assembly GCA_917880725.1 of Selenia dentaria. NCBI lineage: Eukaryota > Metazoa > Arthropoda > Insecta > Lepidoptera > Geometridae > Selenia > Selenia dentaria. The sequence goes on along the minus strand of OU862882.1, from coordinate 4,140,211 downwards.
ATTAAGGGACATAGAAGTAATTGATCTGTTCAACGAAGCCAACATTTTTTACCCTGCTGTCAGAAAGGCATTAATTATTTTAAGCACTATCCCATGCACCACGGCGACCGTAGAACGGTCCTTCAGTACGCTGCGAAGAGTTAAAACGTGGTTTAGAAGCACCATGGGTGAAGAAAGGCTTACGGGTTTATGTCTGATGAGCGTACATCGCAACTATTTAATCTGTCCGAATCAGCAAGACTCATTCGAGTTAAGTTTCATTCATAAATCTATTGTTATTTTTTGCGCTGATGCGGACGGGTTAAAAGACAACAGTGAGTTTATTGAAAAGACTGTCATAGACAAATTTGCGGCAAATCCGAGAAGATTACTGTTAAATTAATATATACATACATAATATAATAATATATATTATACATAATGTATGGTATAATTATGTATAATATTTTGTTTTGTGTCATCATCAAAATTAATGAATAAAAGTCAATTTTCATGATTTTTTGTTTCAATATACCCGACAGACGATCTTTTCGAAACAGGTATAAGCAGCCCCCTGCCCCCTCCTAGCTGAAATCCTGTGTACGCCCTTGTCCCAATATCTATCTATCCACAGTTTGCCTTACTACCACTAGAAATTTAACATAACGTCCATACAAATATTGTCAAATATCTATCTCTAGTAAGGTAAACCGACGATAGATAGATTATTGGCACCGGCCGTAAGGCGCATATCACACTGGATACCGTTTCGGTGTGTGGTGATGCGGTTTTTAAATGACTGACTTCGCACTAAGACGCGGTGTCGGTATCTTATACCCTATGGTTTTGGTTATACAAATCAAGGATTTACAGTCAAAGTTAAATACCGCATCACCGCACACCGCAACGGTGTCCGGTGCAGTGTGTAATGCGCCTTAGGGTCTTAGTGTGTGTTTTTTTAATATCGTTGTTACAATGAATGGAAGAGGTCATCGACACTCAAGGTCTTATTTTGGTGTTTCAATCATCTCTTCCTAGTTACCTTCCTCAAATATGCAATTAAAATAACTTAACAATGACATATCTTCAAGATGGCTTACATATTTCTCTCGTAAGATCTTTCAATTCCTATAGCTTACCTCGTCTATTTTTTTATGTATGACTATAATATTTTTAAGTAATATTTTATCAGAATATTAAATGCCGAAAGTGACAAGGCAGTCTAGATGTTGGTATGATAGCAAGCGCCATGTTTTGCCTTATCTTTTGAATATTTAAAAATATTATTGCTGTGGTAGCGTTTCAATAGTCTGTAACGGTGTTCGAATTAAAGAAATAATTTAAGGAAACCCTTTTTACAATATGAAAAACATTTGAACTGAGTAAAAATCGGGTTACTCGGGTTTTTTATTTTTTTACTGGTTTTTTTTAGTATGAAACTAACAAGTATTGTACCATTTTACAATCCTGATTAAATGCGCGAACTTTTAATGGCACTTGCCAAGGCACTTTTGTACATATTTTTAAATGAGGGTTTTTCAAAGTTACGAAAAATTTTTTTAATTTTTAATTTATAGTTTAACAAATAGTCTTGATTCTAGAACACTTGGGGCAGTTGTGTCATGAATTTTTGACTATGGTTCTAGAAATGTTATTTAGGGTTACGGTTCCAAAGTTTAAATGTACAAAATAATAAAAATTAACCACAATAACCGAGAAATGGTTACAGTTTGACCAAATTTCTAGGTTTTTCTTAAACGCCCATAATTTCCAAACTGCATGGTAAAATTTTTTTTCTAATTTTTTTCATGATGGACAATCAATCCTGTCACCCGTTTCGGCTTGACGTTGAGTTCTGGGACATCCTGTATAATGAATAATTTCATGTTTAACTGCTGAGTAAACCATTAATCCATTAATCACAATTTGTACGAAGTTTACGTATCTACGCGAACGTAGTCACGGGCAGTCGCTATAGTCTATATATATAAAAGTGAACCCCTATTTCTTCTGGTCATGCTATAACTTGAGAACGCATGGAGCGATTTCGCTAATTCTTGGTTAATTGTAATAACTTCGGTAAATACCAGGTCGGTCACTCAATACTAATTGTAAGTAGTAATGTTACAAGTACAATTTGAAAAATTTAATACTGACTTCCATAATATTCAGTTATTGGAGTGTCTCTCAAAAAGTACTGGACAGAATTTGATGGATGAAATTTAAATGGGACTACACGGGAAGCACCAGCTTTCAAACAATAAAATAATTTTGAGAATCGTTTTAGCCAGTCGAAAGTTATGAGGTAACAAACATAAAAAAATACAGTCGAATTGAGTACCTCCTTCTTTTTTTGGAAGTCGGTAGAAAATAGTTACTGGTACCACGTTTTGATATCAATACGGTCGATCAATCGACTCAATAATGTATACTTATAAAACGATTACCGATACCTTCAAAACAAATGTACTGAGAAGAACCTGCATTAAACTCGGGAACATTATTTTCGAATAGTTTTACCACATATTCGGTAATAAATCTAGGTGTCAGATAACATGCATGGCATAATTGATATATTCTTAGTTATGATTTCAAGTAGTTTGTTTTCTAAATAAAAATATTTAATTGGAAAAACAAATTCTTCCGTTAGTGATTTTGTTTTTTTTTTCCCTTTTTTTTTCAATTTGATTGTGGGATTTTATTTTATAAACACACACATTTTATTCAAAAGAATTTATTAGTCTACATTTATATCACTACTAGCTCGCCCCGCAGTTACACCCGCGTGGTGATGTATGATGATGATAATGAAAAGTATCCTATGTGGTAGTCCATCATCAGCGCCTCATCTACCTCCAAAACTAATGTCATGAAATTGGTCCCGCCATTTGAGCGTGAAGAAGTAACAAACACACAAACTTTCGCCTTTAAAATATACTAGTTGCGCTTCGCAGTTTCAACCGCGTGATGATGAATGATGATGATGATGAATCAAATTTCATTCAAGAATAATGTAGCTTTCTACAGGTGAAATAATTTTTCAAATCGGTAAAGTCGCTTTTGAGTGTACCCATTACATACAAACAACTCTTTCCTCATATTATTAACTATCTGCTCTCCACGGTTTCACCCGCGCGGTGATGATGAATCTTATATAGCCTATGTTACTTAGGGTGAATGTAGCTTTCCAATGGTGAAATAATTTTTGAATACGGTCCAGTACTTTTTAAGCCAATTCGTTACAAACATACATACAAATCTTTCCTCTTTATAATATTAGTATATATAGGTATCCATTATTGTTTACCACAAGATAGTAGCGTGGGACAAAACTAACATCAACCAAAATACGAGTAACATAACATGACTTATTTATATTATATTAACGGCGCTTAATCGCGTTAGTAATAGTATTTATTTACCTCGACGTTTCGATCAAGTTGCATTGATCGTGGTCACGAGCGGAAACGCGATTAAGCCCCGTTAATATAATATAAATATGTGTTCAAATCGCGAAAGTTTAAAAATTACTATAACATGACTTGTTTGTGATGATTGCTATAAAGCCCTTATCACACTAAATAGGCCGAAGTTTTTAACATGGTTAGATGATGACTTGGCGTAAAAAATAAGTTGCTTTTATCCTAGAATCATGATCCGTAGAATTGTGTTTTTTAAGTTAATCGTTTGAAAATCTCAGTCGTTATAAACCATGGGTAATAATGACTATTTATATAATTCATATTTTTTTTATCTTTCACATATTAAATTTATCATAATAAATCTATACTTAATATGTATTTATTTACAAAATATTAAGAGTAAAAATAAAAAAACTAATCTACTCGTATAAGCCCCATGGTGGAAGGAAAAGTACTAAAACACTGGCGGCATTGCCACGCTGGACGGCAATGCTAACTTATTGCCCAAAGTTGGCACTAACTATACTTTAAATCAATATTCGTTACGTCTGGAAAATGATTCTGTCTCAAGTTTTTTTTAATTTGTTTTAAACGTAGCTAACAATATTTAACCGAATCTTAAAATAGCGTCTTCCTCTCTTATAGGCTGGCCGGTTAGCGCAGTTGGTAGCCACTCTGCTTTATGAACCACTGATCGATTCCAGATTTGTCTCTTTTTAATAATGTTATTAGAAAAGCACGAGACCCACCTGATGTTAAGTGGTAACCTCTGCCTAGAACAGATGCATTGCCTCACAAGTGGCGAACTGCACTGCAACTCATTCACAATGAGTTCTACTGCTCTTAAACGGTCAAATATTTATGTACTTACATAAGTACAATTTGAGAAATGTAATACCGACTTCCATTCTATTCAGTTATTGGAGTGCAACTCAAAAACTGCTGAACCGAATTTGATGAAATTTAAATGGGACTACACGGAAAGCACCAGCTTTCAAACAAAAACAAAGTTTGAGAATTGGTTCACCCAGTCGAAAGTTATGAGGTAACAAACATAAAAAAAACATACAGTCGAATTGAGTACCTCCTCCTTTTTTTGGAAGTCAGTAGATGAACATGTCTGTTTGAACTGTCCTGAGTGGATATGTACACGTATATGTAACTATATCATTCATCAGGTTACCACAGTACATGCTCGGCCTAGTTTGGTACCAGAAGACCTTCTGTGGATGTTGTCCCATATTATTATGGCACGTATGATGCAACATAAGGTCACCTAATCTCCGGGTTATTTTTGAACTAGATCCGTACGAAAAGTAGTTCTGTATTAGGCCAGCACCATAATCTTCGGCGTGACTAACCCTCCAGTCACGGGCGTTACATCACGCGGACGGTCACCGTGTCAGCCGTGTCACCGTGTGGCGAAACCATTACTTGTGCAGTCGAGGTATATTTCCGATTTGATTTTTACAAGCTTGCAAAACAAAGTGATTCAACAAATACCATGCAAATTGAACTTTTATGAAGAATTCTGCAACGAGGAAAATCCTTTTTGTTATATCTATGATGTTAGAAAATATGATGACACACAAAAATGCCACGCGATTTTGCTGCGTGCATAGACATTGCCCATCGCTTCAACGCATTAGATATGAAATGGTACCAATTTCTGCTGATGAGACACTGATTTTATCATAATTACCCTATTTATACAGTTTTTTACGTACTTTAACTTAAATTAGAGAGCTTGGGGTTTCCCTGCGTGATAAGATGCGAAATGAGGAGATCCGTAGGATAACTAAGGTCACCGACATAGCTCTCAAAATTAGCAAGTTGAAGTGGCAATCCACACATAGCCACATCGCTCGCAGAACTGATAACTGATGGGGAAGACGATGTGTAGGCTGGCCCGGCTAGGTGGACCGACGACCTCGTCAAAACCGCGGGAAATCACTGGAGGCAGGAAGTGAGTAGCCGTTCTATGGGGGAGGCATATGTTCAGCAGTAGACGTCTTCCTGCTAATAATGATGATATACAAGAATCGTTCTTTTAAAGGTATTACTCGTAGATTAGATAGATACTTATTAGCAATGATTTCTTATTTATTCGGCGATTATTCCAATTTAATTCAAGCTAATTTAAACGGATAAGTTGCATATGATGGCTCAGTTGATAGCGACCCGGCCTTCTGAGCGCAGGGACCTAAGTTCGGTCCCTGGCCCTGACAATTTCTGTGACGAGCACAAATGTTTATTCTGGGGTGTTATCTGCTGTGATATTGTGTGTGAGCGTATGAAGTCCAAACGTTCTTCTTTTTATTATTATAAATATATTACACATAGGAATGTTATAGACAGGCGTGGCACTGTACATCAGACTGGCCGTCTCGTCACTTCCTGCCTTGAAAGTAGCAGGCACCTGCTCTTACATTGTTTGTTTTATTAGCATAGCTGGTCATATATTATAAGCATAATCAAACCATTACGTTTCTGCTTGGTCACAGGCTTTCCCTATGACAAGGAGGAGAATGGGGCGTGGTCCATCCCGTGGGACCAGTACGGTTCGATAGATAGGCTGGCCTAGATAGGACTAGTCTTAGCGTCTGAGTCATCTCCCCCCGTTGGGGATGGGAGGGGTATGTGGGACTCCCCGGCACTAAAATTCATGCCACTAAACGACCCAGCGGCAGTCCGGCTTCGTATGTGTGGAGGTGAACTGGGGAGTTGGCCGAGCCTTTACGTCCAGTCCCCCACCGACGACCGCCCGCTTTTACAGCGGGGCCTGCACGCCCCTCCCACCAGGAGGGGCCCGGGAATGACCAGGAGTGCTTGGCCATTCCCGCCCGACGGAGGTGGTGAATAAGTGCAATGCGAGAGAAGGCATCCCCGCGCCTATCCCTCGCTGTTCACCACCGGGAGGGAGAAGGCGACTATCATTCAATCGCCTTCTTCCACCCCTTCTTCGTCTACGCAGTGGCGCCGCAAGGGGGTCTTCCTTCCTTGCGCGCTCTGTCGCCTCCTTTTGGGTCATCACGTCTTCACAAAAGGAGGCGACCGCTGCCCAGTTCCTTTCGCACTCCAGCATGGCACGACAACACTGGGGAGCGAGAGGTCCGGCCCGACTACGGCAAGCTTTACGTAGCCCTAGTCTAACCATACACATCGTAGCAAATTAAAAAAAAAACTATTGTATTATTTGCCAAATATGGGGGTCGGCGAGTCTACGGCAAAACATATACCTATTTATTTATTTTACGTTCCTTTTGTATATTTGTATTTCGAGAATTAGCTCTAAGCTATTTACCTCCATAGTAATAGTGCTTATTTAATTTATTCTTGTCTCGTATGATAATTTAAATTTAGGTACTTACTTATTCTTTGTTTTATTATGTAAACTAAATTAGCATATGTGAGTATCAAAAACGCTTCTTTATCTGAACACATTGAACATATAAAATGCAAATTTATTTTAATATAAAAATATAAATGTATGTATGTACACCTAAATGCATATTAAGCAAGAGATTGCACAGACGAAACCCATACGAATCTATAAGAGACATACAAATTATGTTCCAATATACAATATTCATTTCGTAAAATGATTTCTTTGTCAACAATATTGAAGTAACTTCATTGAGACCTTGTGGGAAATAATCAATTACTCGGCAAAATTACCATTAATTTCATTAACACTGCAACAAATCGACTTGCAGCAATGCAATCTAATTTCTACCTTATCTGTTAACCTTAAAATCTTATTTATATAAAAGTTATAACTTCACAAAAATACGTTGCAAATGTGGTATTTCAGTGTTTATTTCGAACCACAAATGGTTTATAAAAATTAGGTTATCTAGGTGTTGTGAAAATAACTAATGTAACACTAAGAATTTTATCACGGCCTAATAGAACCGTTAGTTTCCTTTGAAATAGAGCGTGAGACACACAAAGACCTAACCTATTACACTGTATTTACGTGACCAACAATTATCACAGTAAGAATTTATCAAATCATGAAATTTAGAGCCTAACAAATCTAGTCTTTTGTTTTGTTTTTACACTTCGATTTCGATTTTTATTTGGAAAGTGTTTGCTGCAATAACAAGTACTACAAGGTAATATTCTGATCTTTATTAACCCTTACGTATCTGTCGACGTAATATTCATCGATCATAGATAAATCTTTTGTTCTAAGAGTAAACAGAATTCCGGGTCACTAATATTATAAAGAGGAAAGATGTGTATTTTTGTAACGAATAAACGAAAAACAATTACAAACATTATTTCGCCATTAGAATGCTTTATTATTCCTGAGTAAACTAGGCTATATATTTCGATTCATCATCATCATCATCATCCGTCATCTCACGGTCGAAACCGCGGAGCGCAGCTAGTTGACAATAGTAGTATATTATAATATATAGTATCTGTCTGACTGATCGCTTATATACCTCGTAATATTTTTTTAATGTTATTTAAGTGACAAGTGGACTGATGGTAAGAACTACACTTGCCCATGACAGTTGCAATGCCATCCAGAGATCAGAACTGTAGCTTTGCATGGCACTGCATGGCACTGCACTGCACTCGTTACCCCAAGATCTTGTTTTTTTTGTAACTGTCTTGTCCAAATCATGGCAGTCAAGGAGTGACTTATCAAACATTTGAAAATACGAAAATAACAAATGAACGGCCATGCGATTCTCTTTATGATTCAACGACGAGCTCATCGATGTTAAATACTTTATGAGATATCGTCCTTGTTCACAAGGTTGTTTTTCCAACGTTTCGTGTCATCTCGTCATTTGTTTCACGGATGTTGTCAAAGATGCAACGCACGGCAGTACTGTCTCGTTCGTCCATGCATACCTGTTTCACTAATCATAATATATACCTACCTACCTTTAAAAACCATCCCAGTTATTGAAATGATTACAAAAGTAATCCAACCTCCATAAAGTTTGTATTATTACGCGTTCATCTTATTCTATTGTGAATAGGACAGCAATATCAAATCAAATAGGCATATAATATGTATTATCAAATGATAACAATGATATAATACTACATATTTTCTGCTTCAATACCTCTAACGAGCAGGTACATTGACAAGGTAAGTTCTTTTCTCCGCTCTAATGCATATCGGCCATGCAGCCACCGTGATGCAAGCCTATGTAACTGACATAACTCTACCTACATTACATTACATAAGGCTCTACAATACCACATAATTCGCGCCAGATTATGAGGGACTAGCGTAATTAAGACACCATTGGCGTTCTAGCTAGGACAGTGGTTGCCAAAGTTAACGGTATCCCTCCCCCAGATCTTTCAGACACTCGACGACGTAGTCTAAGGTGCAGGTATGGTTTCTGATTTTACTTACTGGATACTGTGTTACTTTTTAAGTAGGCCTGTCATCATAATACCACCAACCGAATGAACAATATCTGAATTTTGACCATAGATGAATATTGATTAGGTAAGGCAAGAAAGATATGCCTTTGTTTGGTAATATAGAGCTATACCAGTATTTCGCCGCGACTTTGTTCGCGTGTATTTGAACAGGGTGCTTCGCGGGTTTCCCCAGAACTCCCTACCAAAGTTTAATCACAATCGGATCGATATGTTTGTTATTTCTTCGTTGAAGTAATTGTACTTGTTGTTCAAAAAAAATCTATATGTGAATGGTTTTTTAGTGGAATTGCAACGCACCGTGGTTTAGCTAGTAATAAATAAATAGTAAAATGGGACAACATCCACACCAAGTTTTCAGGTCCTAAACTAAGCAGAACCTATGGTAACCTAAGATGACCTATATACATACATATATATATATATATATATATATACATACTAGCTGACCCGCCAGCGGCTTCGCTCGCTTGGTATTGGTGTAGTGGTGGAAGTGCCGTTTTGGAACCTCGAGGTCATGGGTTCGATCCCGGGTTGGACAGTTATTGGGTTTTTCTGAGAAAGAAAGATTTTCTCAAAAACAGTCCGGAGACTGGAACAGTGCCCCGTAGATGGCAATAGGCTCGCCCCTTGTTATATGATCACATGACCAAAAATATATATGGCGTAAGTTTGAAAGCACCCCTTTAAGGATTATAGGCAAAAGTATCGATTAATTCAAGACCGCTAGACTGATGTGACCGCCCCGTGGTTTCACCTCCGTGGTTGTGGATGGTAATGATGAGGAAAGTATACTATTAAAATACTGATGCTTACCCCTTCGCGGATATATAGGCGAAACTATTTGTTATGTTGTGCGGGTGACGGGTTAAAAAACATGTAAGTAATTATTACGAGTGATTCACTCAAGACAGCTAGACTGATGTTTCACCTCCGTGGTGATGGCGGAATCGCTCGACTACAGCCTGCTGAACAACAAAGATGGATGACATGCCGACTCTATCGCCGAGCACGTCTAGTGTATCGAGCTGTCAAAATCGTTGCGTGTTTTTGAGTAAGCTATCAGAAACTGGCACATCTTTGACCAAACTCTATTGACAGAAAATAAGTCATCATTACGATCTTGACGTAGGCGAAGATTTTGTTATTTTGTCTATGCTGTGCCCAATAATATTAGGCTTTTTCACCCGCGTGGTGATAGATGTTGATGATGATGATGATAAAAAGTAGCCTATGTGCTATTCCAGACTATAATCTATCTCTGTGCTAAATTTCAACCAGATCCATTCAGCCGTTCTGCCGTAATTGAGTAACAAACGTCCAGATATCCATCCATACATCCATCCATCTAAAGTTTCACATTTATAATATTAGTGGATATACACACAGGCACAGATCAAACAGACATGTTCAAATTTCACTAGATAACTTAAAGAATATACTTATAAATCTTGCGAATTGCATGATTATGACGTATAAAATAAAATAGGTACACAACAGAAAAAACAATTGCTTTTACAAAATGCGAGTAGATATCTTACTCGTAATAATGACAGTGAGATAATACAATATTGGGGAATGAATGTTTAGTTAATGTTTAGTTACTCATTAGATTGAGGCATATGATTACAGTTATTAATCTGTCCGCATCAGGACAAATAACAATAGATTTATGAATGCAACTTGCCTCGAATGACGCTTGCTGATGCGGACAGATTAAGGGGGCATAATTTAAAGTTTGAGAATCATAACTAATCTAGTGTACTAACTTTAATCTATTCTGCATCAGTAAGGCTCGACCCACATTCTTGTTGAATTGTGGACGTTTCCTGAACTATCTATGTAATGTAAAGGCACTTAAACATTTAATTTGTAGTAATGGTGATGAAGTAAATTACAGAATGCTGTAATGTGCATTAATTAGAGAAGCTATGGGAAAATTATGTAGTTGGTCGGTTTGAGACTTACCTATTTGTACGCGTAAGAAGTGAGAAAGACAGGTATCGCCGCGTCGGATAAGTAATTGAAAAAATTCTTCTTTCGTTTGGATAATGCTGTCAAGCTGTCCAATAGCTGTCGCTCCGTTCCCATACGAGTGTTAAAATCAGATAGAGCGCTAAAATTCAATGCTCGGACCTCGTGCTACGGAGGCCTAGTGATCATGGCGTCTAACACGATTGTCGGAAGATGCGAATTCGAATCCCGTCCGAAGATAGAATATTTCTCATCAACTAGTTTCATTTCATTCATTTCGTTTCATTCATTTTCTCATCAACTACTGTTTAAATCTTATATTATCTAGAGACATATTTAATCTCCCCGGGTTTCGGCAATTGGAGGCTTTGATACCTGATAGCACATACCCTAAACTGCTGGGGCTATAACTAACATAGCTATATATTTTAGATTTGTAGTAGAATTGACTTTTATTTTCTAAGCAGTGGCTTAGTGGGCTAAGGAAGAGTTTTTGGAAAAGTTTGTTTCTAGTGCGAATCTGATATCGTGCGCTGCAAACTGCTAGACGAATGAAAAAGAAAGAAGAAAACCCTATTATATTAACTCACTAAATAAAAAAAACATTTCAAACTCTACATGTATATACTTATTTTTGGACGCAAACTCCTACTTCAGACAATAGATGGGTCATCTGTAAGTAGCTACTTACTTTTACATACACGCTAATTACTAATAGGTATATTATATATGAGTATTACGCGTACCCGTGTCTAAAACTCAGCCAGGTTCATAGTTCTAAGACAAATCAATAAATATTGTGTTTATACAATTTCAAACAGTTATGCAAAATTGATGCGAACATTGGCATGATCACATATCCGCTTTCTCGTGTCTAGCTCTACCGGCGACCTTGCGGTGTCGCTTCAGTGAAAGTACCTATAAACCTGGGAAATTGTAATACCTTCCGATCTTCCGTCATGATCTCGTAAAAATGAACATTGGACATTGGCAGGATAATAGCTAAAATGTAACTATTGTCTATTGTGTCAGACAGTTGTTAAAGTGTTTCATAATCGTTATTTTTTGACGTGGACAAAGAAGACTCTTGTTATAGCAGAATTAGACACGGAAAATTTTTCAAATGCACAATAAGTAGCACACTTTTTCATATAAATGGAATCAATTTCTTATATTGCGAATATGTATTTGCAGAATCTAAATCTATCGAGTAGCTACCTATGCTTAAACGCAATCAACATCTGCAAGTAGCTCGGAATCTTAATACACAAGCGTTATTGCATTATTTTGTGATTACATCAGCAAGTAGACAGTTTTCTAAAGAACAAACGCCCTCAGACTTCAACACACTAAGTTCTTTTGTAAATCCCATATGGCTGATGAAATTGGAAAACCAATTTCAAAACGCTCAGAAAATTAATATTTTTCTTTACACACTCGTTGGACCTTGAAGAAGCAATTTATCTTAACGATAATTAAAAACGCTTAATTCTTACATTGTTTTTAAGTGTCTTGTTTAATGCCAGAAATGGATAGTTAAAAAGTGTTGAAAGTTATTTAAATAATGCGTCTGTAGGCGTTCTTCTTGTTGCTAAACTGTTTTAAAACAAGTCAAGAGTCAAGGACGGAGACGGTCAGAGATGTTTCCTAAATTTGGTAATTTATACCTTACCTGAATACATTTAAATGTATTGCAGTGGCGATGTGGCCGATGATGGGGTTTGTATTCACGGATCCTCGGATCATACTGAATCAGCCACGGATCCCGGAGTGTTGTATCCACTAATACCGGGATCCGTTTCCAACATATAGAAGCGAATTAATAATTACTCTCCTATAATTAATAATTATCTCGGTATCCGTAACTATAAAAACTAATATTAATTATTTGTCAAAACTGTTCACGGTGGTAGCGTACTAGACCTCAACATTAGGTACCTATTTAGCAGCTGAGTTTTGATCTTGTGGTCAAACCCATGCTAGTCTGGCGAGCGCTATAAAGGTCCGTATCACCATGCTGTGGGTTTCCTTACTATGTATGTTACTCGTACCTTCACCAGTACCTCTACCATGAGTTGGCAACACAAATGTCATCTATATGCCGTGGTCCGTTTTGCGATAATTTTGCTCACCGTGCTATCGTCTACCAAAGCTGGTCCGAGATAAATATCGCGATTTTGACAGCTTGTGGCACTGTAAGCGTGTTGTTAATTCGGACCAAAGTTGTAGCAATAACGAACCATTTGCGCGCGAAAAACAAAAATCATAAAAATATCGTGCATAGTGTGAAGGTTAACTATGTAGTGTGTGGACTAAAAAGAAATAATGGAATGGATGGACCGACTTTTACAACTTTTACATCAAAAAGAAGGGACACCAGTAAATACATTGTAGAAATAATCAAACACCTGTCACTTTTGACAGAACGCTCACGACGATTATGGTGTAGAGCATGGTTCATGTAATCGTCAATATGGCGGCAGTTAAGACGTCATCGATGACGTAGCGTGGGCCATCGTAATCACGCTCACGGTGAAAGGGACCGACTTTTATCGCGCTTATATCGATTATAGCCAATTAGGACCGCAGTGATAGTCTATTCTCGATCTCACCTACCTATTAAGTTTGTGATTGGCGTACTCGCTGTCAATTTAAGGTCTACAATTGACCGCGAGGTGGCACTGTTCTTTTTTCTTAAATTTTTTCGCGGCTTTTGATATTGAGCATCGATTGGTGTCAATGTTTTAAACTCATGGAAGAGACCTCAAGACCTACTGAAGTTCAAACCCCAGTTACAATTAGAACGAGCGACCGCCCGAACTGTCATCGCTCTAGAATTTTTATTTCTCCATTGTACATTATAAGTTATTCATCCATCCAGACATCCTCAGATGATATAGAGAGATATAGATCTCTCTATATCATCTGAGGATGTCCCGTTTATAAGTTAGCACATAAACCAAGACGATACCTTATCATTATCTTTGTCAGCTATTTAGTCCAATGTTGAATTTAAATTAAGCCTGTGGACGGCTATTTGCCAATTAAACCGATGGATTCAATTGACAAATAGCCTATACCTACCCTGTTCGACGTACGATGACGTGTAACGAAACGTTAAGATAAGATCAAAGAATGGAGTGTCTTTTACAAAATATTAGACTTATCAACACATTGGCGTTGAAAAGTTACATAGGCATAAGATTTTGGACATAAAGTGACGTTTAAAGTGAATGCAAACTCGTGTTACTTCGTATAATTATTACCACCAAACCGAGCGTAAGATTTCGATAGTGCATGAACTCAAACGACGTGTTTAGTTATAAGTGATTCTTTGTATCAGACGTCATTATTAGTACATCCTATAGTAGTGTTCCAACTAAAAAAAAACATTTACTACGGCAGTGTGGCTGGAGCTTTATCGAAGAATTCAATATTAATTTCACAATGAGTACGTTTACTTTCGACAAAACTAGAAGAGGCCATTATTATTGGGACACAATGCAACACTATAGTTTATAAGTATGTTATAACTAGCATTCTAACGAGCAGAAGCTGTCCGCAATCGTTATAATATCAAATAACATAATATCAATAACCGTTACTCAATGGACTCTATTACATGGCAATAGTGAGGCAAAGGCCTTAGAGGATACATGGCGACGGCAGATGAGCTGAAATTTCGTAATACCATTCGCTTTGGAACAGAACATGGACCCCATGCATAGATGTACTTAATTGATATTGTAGTATCGGACCTAATAGATAAGCCTAAAGACATTTTGAAAACGGCGACGTTTTTGGCTCTAAATTATTTATAAGATATAGCCTGGAGGGAAATAATGAGCCAAAAGGGGGTAAAAATAGTATATACCATATTAAGGAAACCCCCGACCGAACACGACTTTCCTAGTATATATTTTAGTCTATGAACACGACTGAGTGAAAGAGTTAATGAAGAAATAAGACGGTTGCTTAGATCTTATTGTAGACAGAATCATAAGGGGTGGGTAACTATTTTATCCGAAATTAAAGAATTATACAATAATACCCATCATGAATTCATGCGGTTCACACCATGGGAGTTACTATATGGTATTCAAACTAAGTTATCATTTGATGAAGTCGTAAAGAGAAACGAGGACAGAAGGGACGTCAAAAGTGTAAAAGAAGCAGTGCGGAACAATTTAGCCACCGTAATAATATAATTATATTTATTCATTTACTTACTTTATTTATTTATTAGGTCAAGATTTCGACAGCTACGTGGTAAGTCAAATTACTGGGTGTATGGGATAACTTGGTCATTAATTTTTTTGGTAATTTAATGATTAGGGTTGCACTGCAGAACATAACTTAACATCATAGGCGTAATGGGCAGGAGTGACGCTTGTAACGTGACAGCGATAGACGTAACTTACACGTCACTTAATGCACAAAATCTGACTCTTATCTTGCGCCTAGATCATTTGTCTTGTTGGGCTCCTGGTTGAAATAACTGTTTGCTTCAATCCAAAGGGATTTAAGTTCAGATAGAAGATTTGAGTTCAGACAACAATCAACCATACTAGAGCTGCATCTAATAATGATATATTTTTGTGGCTTGTAGTTCGATAATATAGTTACTGCTTTTATATAACTGCCCGCGACTACGTTCGCGTATTATACCATACACCTCCCGTATTTTTGAATTTTTTTAGTGCAGCTTCTAAGTCTTCGAAAACATTAAAAAAAAGATAAATGAAATCGGTAAAGCCGTTCTCATGTTATACATGTATATGTAGATAGCGTGACCAGGAGAGTGACAATAGAGGCTCATTTTTATATATGTAGATTATCGTTTTACTATCTCACTTATAAACTTTTTCCTGGCTGAGCTAAGTTTACTCTTTGAAAGTTACTTAATTAACGTTAAAATAATTGTTTCTATGACCATATCCACACGGTTCATAACACATCACTGGTCCTATGTGTTTTAGAAAGCGGTGTAAGATATTATACAGTGGAATATTATTAAATATAGATTTGCATGTGTTACGGAATGTTTATCATATTGGATTTCCATATTATTATGAAGTCAATTAAGTTTTTAATTTGTATTATATTGTGTCATAAGAATATCAGATTTTATTGCTATTTAATTTTAACCAAGATATTGATTTTGTTCAAAACAATTATAATTATATATAATACTTCTTCACGCGATATTATTTTGTTCGTCTTATCAATAATATTATAATTATACGTACTATAAAATAATACGTAATACTATATAGTGACATTTCAGTAGTAGTAATAGTAGTAGTTAATCTACTGGTTACATACTAGCCGATTTTTGAGGTTGAAAATCGATCTCCTTGAAGGATAGACCGATACGAGTGGTAAATGAAGACTGGTCGCTTCAGACCCTAGAGCAGGGGTCGGCAAGTAGTTTTGAACGAGGTCCGGGATAGAATTAAAAAATTTGATCGAGGTCCAGAAAAAAAATCTTATGTATTTACTAGTAATGAGTATCAATACTAAGTACCCCAGCAATTCAACACTCTCTTGTGCAGTATAGCCACAGTTATGCGTCTGCTTTAGCTAGGTAGCAGCTAGGTACAGGGCGTCCCACGGCTATGCCACATGGAAAGAAAGTACCTTGAATATTGTAGATGGAACATTTTACTGAAAGAAGGCATTATTTTATTTTCAAAACTTAGTGATACTGCATTTAAAGATTTTATAAAAAATATTTGTTTCGTCTGGGAATCGCACCTACTCAAATATGAAAAAATAAAACTCTTTTTTATGATGGTATCAAGGCATCTACCTACTAGTACTAAACTAAGTAATAAAGATTCTTCCTGACAGAATATAGATAATATAATATCTATACAAAAATATACTATATTACTGTATATCTGTCACGTAGAATGACATATTTGGCGGTCCCAGTTCCAATCATTCGCGGTCCGGATGCGGACCGCGGTCCGCCATGGGTTCGCCTGTTGCCGACCAACGCCCTAGAGCATCGTCATAAGGTCGCAAGTCTGTCAGTTTTTATCGTATCGTATTCAATTTAGGGAATTGCTTTATTTAATTCCGCTATTAAATTACCATCCAACGACTTATTACCATGAGTCAGCAGTACATAAGCACACGTGACGTATTTTGCTGCTACTTTTATCATGTGAGGGATGGAACTCCTTGTCTAAGCCAGAGTTTCCCAATTTGAGATCAAATCAAGAATGAGTCTTCTAGGCGAGCGTTTATCATCGACCGCGTCATCATTCAACATTAGATGAGGAGTGTTCTAAAGCAAGTCGTATGTTTCTCAGAGATATCTCTGCATCTTAAAGAAATACAGTATTTACTGAGAAATGTTGTACGAGTATAAATCCAGCAGGCCTAGACAAAATTCAAGCGGGTGCTTCCGCACACCCTATATAGGCAAAAATGTGTCTACGAACTTAGCGCGACGTCACTTAACTTTTCCACAGGTCAGACGGCACAACGACAGGCTTAACGCCATACATTTTGAAGTTGTCGTTTGGCATTAACGATAACAGAAACATCTTTTGTCTAGGCCTGCTGGAACTCCAGACGATTTGCGACGGTGGCACTAGTGAAAACATGCCTCAATAGTTTAACCAGTGGTACTACAGGGGTAGCTACTGCTGGTATAACTGAATGTTTCTTTTCCTGCAATAGGTAATAACTTTATTGAATAATGCTGATGGTATCTGCTTACCTCCCATAGTGGCGTCATTATGAATCGAGGCCTGCGTGAGGAAGTCACAGCATTCCGCAGTTCTCAAGCAGATAGCGAGATTATTGAGATAGCTGTTTACGACTGGCTTGTAGATGTTATTTTTGTTGTGTGCGTGGAAAAAAAGTATTTCTAAAATGTCTGCAATGATGTAGATAAGCGCATTACGTGTATAGAATTCGTAAAAGTTTGGGTACCTACTGTGCTTTAGTAGTAGTAGTTGTACTTTAGTACTTTCACCTTTTACGTTTTATGCTTACTACTGATTTGAACCTACGTCTTGTATATTACGTTGGCCATAGCGTCTCTTATGTGCCAATTTTTTGGTTTCCATAGTACTACACCCATATAAAATTGGTCGGTCCATCCGTGTTTCTGTATGTCCTTTACAGCTTAATGTTTTTACTCTCACTAAGTCATAATTGTCAACTTGCATATGCACGCGCGTACATGAAATAGGGATGTTTCTTGGTACGTCTTGTATTATAGAATAAATCTTTTGGAATGAAGGTAATGCTAGAAACAAAGTACTTGCAGCGCGCGGATTAACTTGTTTTGCTGGATATATATATTTTTTTATTTTTTTTTACTAAATGGACCATTTGGCAAATAATGGTTAATGGTCTAGCCGTGTGCCATGTCCAAACTGTGCCACGTAGAAACTTATAATTTTCTAGTTTGATGAACCTAAGTATAAAGTTTCGCCTAAGATTTTGTTTTTCATTTAATATTTATCGTGCTTTTTATAACATGCAGAAGGACTGACCGCTAGCCTATCTGCAAACCCATACTGGACCCGCGTGGTGTGCTATGGCCCATAAGCCTCTCTGATATAATAATAATAATATGGGACAACATCCACACAAAGGTCTTCAGGTCCCACATTAGGCAGAGCCTGTACTATGGTAACCTGATGACTGATATTACATACCCAGACACAGATCAAACAGACATGTTTCATGCACACAAATGTTTGACCTGTCCGGGGATCGAACCCGGGACCAGCGGCTCAGAAGGCAGGGATGCTACCAATTGCGCCAACCCTGTATAATTTATTTTTTTATATATATTTCATATTTATCTATACTTAATCTTAACTCTATTATTTAAAATGCGAAAATGAGTTAGTTTATCTGTTAAGATTTCACGCCTAAACGACTGAACGGAGCTCGACGAAATATGGTAAGGATATAGACCATATCCCGGAGAAGGACATCGGATACTTTCATCATCATCATTTATCACCGCGCGGATGAACCTGCGGAGCGCAGCGAGCGCATTATATTTACATAGACATGTAATATATGAATGAATGACAGACATATGGAATGTACTGACAGATGGAAGACAATAAAAACAAAATTCACATTTGGAAGAACTTTAATCATGATTTGATTTGAACAAATATTGAATTAATACCTAATTACAGTACAAATACAATAAAGTTTAATGATACACAGGCGTAACAACCATCTAAGTCTAGTTTTTCGTTACGATCACATACACATTGTTCCTATAACAACATTCAAATGATCAACATTTATACAGAGTGTAACAATATACGAGTAACATGTAGAAGCCGCTTTCTATTGTATCGTGGCGTATAGGTGTCCTGTAAAAACAAAGGTTCTATGGTCGAATCAATAGGCACGGTTACGCTTTTCCAGGAATGTAAACTTTCTCAGAATGGTCGGTCACGATAGCCAACACAAATAGACAAATCATTTAGTCGTTTATAAAAAAAAGTTAAATTCTCATAATGTTGAATTTGCAGCATGTTGAATCCTAAAATATTGAGTTTGCTAAAAGTTGATTTTGCAGTATGTCTAATCCTAAAATGATGAGTTTGCACAAATTTGTTTGAGTACAGCATTATAAACTTCTAGTTATATAATTCTACAAAGTACATAACAAATACAATGTTATTCTAGGTCGGTGTTTTTGACTAAAATTCAGTAAGTACCCAACTTATGTCGTCACTTTTAAGATCTATTACCATCAAAGACAAATTGTCACTTACGAGGTAACATAATTTTAGTAAACAATTTATGTTCGTCGTCGCCAAATATGGACAAAATTAGAAATAATTTAACAAATATTGCAAATAAAGTACGCCGCCAAACAAAAAAACTGTTCATCAATAAACTTTACAATATATAAGTCACTCATTTAACCCATTTGATGTATCTGCGGTGATATGTTGAGCCTTACATAAATATAAATAAGCGCTATGGCCGTTTGTAATTGTCCATTAATATCACATTGAATAATCTAATAACAGTTCTCTAGCGATTATCAATTTAGAACACTCAACTTGATTTTTTTCATTCAAACTCTCAGCGTA
Organism: Selenia dentaria; assembly: GCA_917880725.1. Lineage (NCBI taxonomy): Eukaryota > Metazoa > Arthropoda > Insecta > Lepidoptera > Geometridae > Selenia > Selenia dentaria. The sequence continues at coordinate 4,120,323 of OU862882.1, read as the reverse complement.
GTTTGCGTATTTTTGGATTACAATTAATATCTATAATAATTCAAAATTAAAGACCTCCTCAATCATAAATTCTAAATAATTTATACAATTTAGACATTTTTCTGAACGTTACTTGTTAATTAGTTTACTTTAAAAGGTTGTACCTACTCCCACGTTCCCAATAAACAAAGCCACTTAATAAATTTAACTTTCTACTGTATAAGTTAAATACTCACTGTACTGGATACCGTAATTAAATAAATAAAGAGCGAAATACGTAAATATTTATTCGATAGACGTACCTAACAACAATGTATCCTTTTATATTAATTACACACGTATACCGAAATTTGCTACACTCTGTATTTTAACATAAATCAATTCATAGTTTGGCTCTGCCTTATCTATACCACATGTATATTCAACTAGATGTATAATGATAAGAATTACTTATACCTATGTACAACATTTCATTATTAGACCATTTTCTCTAATCTACGTCTAGGAGATCTACTTGATAATGAAGTTAGACTAGATCAAGAATACAAATATAAGCTACAACATCAAGGGATATGCGGTCTTACTTTTATACTCTTAAATTTAGCTAACGTCATTTAGTACTGCGTACTACAAAACTGTTGCGCCGTACTAAATGATGTTAGGTATTTAAATTAAAGCAGTGTTGATAAATAAGGCCGATTTAATTTAAGATAGACTAAAATTCGATGCAAAGTCAGCTCGAATTAGTTCACAAACCAACCGATTGATTGTCGTGGCAATTGTGTAAAATTGGTCCAAACGGATGATCTCGTACGGTCAATTAGAAGCCAACAGGTTAATGCTGGTCACAGCTTTAGGTTCTACATTCTAAAAAAAAAATCTTCGTCGTTTTAAAAGTATAGCATAAATACCTTCTAGGAAATAATATTTTACAATTATATTTTAGTGTTTTACCTATCTAAATAACAAATCTCAAACTCAGTCATTAATTTGGAAAACGAGGAAATCCTCATTATCTTATAATAAATACATTAACTAATATAACTACATCGAAACATAACATTTTTGATGAGTTGATTTTGAGTCAATTTTGATACACGAGTGAGAGAGACACAGCTACACTTAAATCTAGTAAGAAAAAAGAATACCTTCGTAATGTATGATTTAATATTGGCAAGAAGTAAAACAGTAATTCTTAAGCTTATATCATATCTAAATAAATTTACAAAAATCTACAACATCACATATACTAACATTGACTAATACCCGATTGTAGAGACCTAACTAGGGTTAACCATTACTTACTCGTAGTTAAAGTTAGAAGGCTTTTTTAAAGCTAATAACTTCCTTGGGTCTGCCTACAGCCCACTAGACACATATTAACGTTAAGCTACTTCAGACTATAACGTCTCGAAATTTTAGACCGAGAGAGGGCAGCACTCCAATCCAAGTTAAATAGACTGTGACGGGCGTTTATAAACAAAACCCCGTAAGTTTATTTCTAACTATCTTATATATTACATACTTGGAGCATATGAATTGCATGCTTTAACGTGATTGATTAAGATCCCTATTTTGACTTATATATAACAAAATAAACATAAGGCATATAATATACATAATATATTATAATACTGCTATACGACAGATAATACATCGCTTCAACTACGTGTCCAACATACTCGTATGTTGCTGGTGAGACGGTAGTCATGCAGTAGGTGAAAAGTCAATTGTAGAGACTTAGGCAGAACAAAGACCTAAATCAGCTTGAGAGTCAATATACCTTAAGGTAGAGATACTCTACATGGCAATAAAAACATTAAATATCTACTTAAAAATGAATAGTCGGCCACCAACTCTAGGAAGTAATTTATTCTATAGGCCGTGCTCCCTACCATATAATATAAATTCAGGAATCGCGATTCCGTCCTTTATGGCATCAGCGATCTAATAAGTTCCAAAGGCGCTAGCTCGTCTAGTTCAAGTATTGTTGAACTATATAAGATTGATAACGCTATCTATTTCCGAATATAGACGAAATTACTAAAATAGTAGTATACACCCTCGCTCGGTCTACGTGAAAGCAAAAGCTCCACACTTTGGATACAGAAGAAATAACACGAAAAACGATACAGCAATAACAATATCTTATCTACGCAGCTACGCTAATTTTGGTATCCAAAATGTGAAGCATTTCTTTTAAGCAAAACTTACAGGTTTTGATATAGAGTCATATTTTTTTAATCCTCCCGTAACTCTTAACTTTAGGGATACAATAGATAATGTATAATTGTACACGCCCCGCGTACGTTATGCGTATGATCTTTATGGGGTTAAATGTAGAGCCATATGATATGAGAAAACGTATACTCTCCTTTACTATGCTTCAGTCATGTCATTTATCCAAGTCATTGTAAGAATAATAAAAAGCAAGACCATGATATCTATCCATACGTATTTGGCACTATTCAATACATACAGTACACGATAATTATTAAGTATAGCGGTACTGAGAGGTTAGTAAATCTACGATCAGATTAATGAGAATAATCATAAATGTACACCAACAATTTTCATTATGCTCATACATCATATTATGCCGATGCATTATTTTAGAAGTTTTATTCATACATTTTATTTACTATTTAATCATGTCGTAGCTAAAGGTAGTGCAGAAGATAGGCACTTAGATAGGCATAGGTGACATTGATATGAAGTTGATGTAATCAAGGTACAAGAATACGAAGTTGATACTATTATTATAAGGTCCCATCATATGAATACACAATGTACTTACTTGTAGAGCTTTTTCATGTAGATTTTTGTACTGAACTTGATTCCTACTGCATATTATCTACTTGAGTGGTAAAATAACTTTGCTTATTATGTTAGAATAGCACACAAAAAATCATCATCATCAGCCGGAAGACGTCCACTGCTGTCTCGCTTCCTGCATCCAGCGATTCCCCGCGGTTTTGACGAGGTCGTCGGTCCACCTCTGGTCATGGGGGGGATTTGCCATAATGCACTAAGCTTGGCAGGCGTCTTGGTGATCGCAGTGGATGTTGACGCAAACTGCGGGAAATGCTGTTACCCATCTCCCGGATATTCTCTTTAGCCGCCTCTCACGGCACTCACGGAAAGAGTCGGGGGGCGCAGGGTAGCTTTTATAAAATAGTGTACGTTCACACGTTTATTGGCTGTTAAATTATAATGTTTTATATTTGTAAAAGAAGCTCAGTTATGAATCTCGACTTGAGAAGAGATTTAACAAAAAATACTCGAATCTGTACTCAAGCGTAGTTTTATTACAACACACTTAGTAGTAGTCCTCTTCTTGAATACGCGCCTAAGATTGAAGTTCTTTCACAATCTTTACTCATTTCAGCAAAATTTAGAGCTAAATCGAATCTAGGAAAAGGGGTTTCTAATGCAAAAATGCATAAGCTTAAAAATGGTACAGAATGAGAATGTATGTCGAATATACCTACTAGTCAACGGAGTCATCATTCTCGTGTCGGCATCGTCAGCATTCATTTTATATACAAGAAATTAAAGTAGAAGGAAAGTAGTAATAGTAGTAGAAAGTGGCTTTTCCCAAGTACATCATTATTTTCCCAATAATATTGAGATTATATTATATTATATATTATATCATAACTTATATAATAGCTTATATGTATGACTTGTTGAGTGGTAAACGTGTGGCAAACAAAATGTACTATTTTGTAAAGAACCGACACTTACATACCCGTTGGTTGAGCGTCGTTCGATAAATACGACGCTACATAAAATGCTCGTGGTAAAGCATTAAATTACATTGTTAGGCTCATAATCCCATTCATTTATCTATTTCGTTCTTAATTTATATAACTCTTTGCCGATTCAGGTCACTTAGAAACCCAATCGATCACTTGAATTCAGCTCTCTAATCTTGTTACATATTATTCAGCTATACAAAATGACATGACACCCACTTGTATGACGCACTCACTTGATCTCGCAAGTTCGAAATAAAAGGCTTGTATGTTTTTGTTTTACGTAATTTAGTTGAATTGCTTCAAGTTATACCCGATTCAAAGTTCTTTTGGGCTTAGCCCGGAGTGTTTTGAAATCTGTCGCCTGACATGGTACGGTCTGTAACCCATAATAGGGAAGAGGTTTATGAGCTGTGCAGTAGGCGTAATGAGTAGCTGCTCTATTTAGGACATACCCACGTATCTCTGCATATTGCTTAATTGACTATAACAATACCGCAGAATAAATAATAGTACAAATACATTAAAAAGGTCGCTTAAAAAATGTTTGCTTTACATAATCTTTGTAATCACCAGATTATGTAATTATTAAAGTCTGTAGATGTAGTTCGTCAGGATAAACTACTATATATACATACTCGTATATAGCAGTAATAATACTGCGCAGGATTATATTTATTCCATAAAATCGATTTTTGTAAACAAGAAGAAAGATATTTTTAATACAGTTGCTCAAAAAGTGGCGTATTGCAGGGACGTATAGCGTTCGGGATGTGGGCTATTACATACTAGTGTTTTTTTTTTACTTTTCCTGAACTCGTGCGTTCTCTTTACCAACTGTCAAAATAATGTCTCTCAAATACTATTAAAAAGAAAAACCAACCATGAAGCTTTTACTAAAAAAATCATAGAAGTTTTTATGATTCATGCAAATACGTACATTTCTAAAAAGAAGCTACTAATGTGTTTCAATATCAGATTTAATGATTTGATTGAATGAGTTAGGTTAGGTTTCATTTCATTTCATCTCATTAAATTTCATTTCATATCTATAAAAAAAATCTACTGAAGACTTGGCTGTATGGGCATAGTTGCCTTTGCCTACCAGAATGGGTGAAGAAAAAAAAAATCTCTGCTTATATTCTACGGTTGGCGCCATTTTCCAGAAATTTTCTTTGCGAGTTTATTTTATTAAACTGCTTCATTTTTTCGCAACTGTATTAAAAATAGTCGTTCAGTACACGTGCGGAACCGTCATTGCAACTTGTTCCGACTATCAACCCTTCGGCTTCGACCTTCGGCTGCGCCTCGGCTCGGGTAGACATTTGTCGGAACTCTTTGCAATGACAGCCTTTCCCAACTTGTAATGAAATATACTATATTGGCCCAGGACGGTGAAAATTTTAGTAAAGTGTTTTCTTCCACATACTTTTATCTAATTTCTCTGATACCGTTCTGATATGGATAATATTTTGACGTTCTAATTACCTACTTGTTATCTAAATCCTAACAAAATCGCTATCACAATTAAGTTATATGTCCATCAACAAGTAACCATACATTTTGTGTTTCGTACGAGTAGTTCTACTGAGTTCACGATGTGGTCGTAGTAATTTTAACCATTTAGCAATATGTAAGATTGAAAGTAAACTGTTTCAAAACGGTATAAAGTTAATGCATAGTTGCGAAAATGGAAGTGCTGGTTGCATCAACTGAACTTTATTGGAGTCTTGGGTGTTCAAGCACGTTAAATAGTTTTAATTAAGGTAGAGATATAGCCGTTCGAAAGTACAGAATAATTTGGCACCAATTTGAGAGATTTGAGACCGTAATGAATTCAGTCAGTGCTAGTAGCCAGTGAACTTTCTGTAAGACGAAAAGGAGGGTTTCCTAACTTTATGATAACTTACAAAAAAGAGGCACTACGTAGTCTACTTACAGACTACATTGTCGACGTCATCTAAATGACTAGCAACTTTTTGTCACAAGGCTTTATAATAGCCACAAAGATGATAAATTACGAAGAAAAAATAACTGTAACGTTGCCGTTGGGCAAGAAGCTGACTGAAAAGCCTCAATTCCAAACTTTTCCTTTGTGGGTTTTTCTGAAAGACTCCTTTTTTTTTCTTCTATGGCCATGACGCGACCAGCGTATTGTGCCAGGAAGGACTCCTTCAATACAATATGCGAGCAATTATTAGTAAATTATTCTTGACCCACTGATCATCAACAGCGGAATAATAAGTCAAGAGATGGCGGTAAAATGAAGCTCGTTTTAATATGTTCCAGTTATCCACTGCTTGCAATTACTTATGAGTATCAGGAACATCGACACTGGGTCTGAGTAAGTAATGTGCCATATAAATTGCGTGGGAGTTTTAGTGTGACTCAGGTTTGTACACTTCATAAAAGTTACGTTGCCCTCTGCACTATATAGGGTTGTTCAAAAAGGGCGTCATTAAATTTCTTAGAGGTTGGCAGCGCGTTGGCAACGCCCTTGGTGGTGCAAACGTATATAGGCGACGGTGACCACTCTCATTCAGGTGGGCCGCCCGCTTGACTGCCTATTATTGACAATAAAAAAAGTATTCGTTTGACCACATCCTTTTTAAGCTTTTATCTATCGTTACAAAATAGTGCACCTTAACAGTTGCACCGTCGAGTTGTTTAAATTAGAATGTGGTGAGAGGTAGCCCATTGCGACTTATGGCCGGTCTGGTAACCTTATCTCGGGAACGGACAGCTTGCTAGTAGATAAACGGCAAATGGATTGAATTCATGTACAATATAGGTTTTGAGTGTCAGCTTTATTAGACAGCGCCGCATTGGTTCTGTACAAAAAAAAACATTTAGACTATAAACTTAAACCTATAAGGAATTCTGCCTAAGAGAGCAGGTCGCTGTGGTTGCTACAAATATGGAATGGAAGAACAATCAAATTAAGTTTATATCAGTAAGCTTTGGAACGAGGCTCTGTCACGAGTGCACTGAAGATAGATAGGTATATGCCGAGTTACGTATTATTATGGTGGGTATATGGTCTGTGATTATGGAATATTAAAAGAGCTGTTTGGCATTTTTTGCCACAAAGCTAATATACCATTACATAGACATGTCGCGCATCGATGTCGTATATTTTTGTTTCACTAAAGTTAGGCAATAATAGTTTTATATATTTTAAATATTGAGTTTTGGGGATATTTTCGTTTTCCACTCTATTGTATTATTATGCTTCGTCTGATCAATAGTTCGAGTTCACACCCCTTCTCCAATGACTTCCATGAAAAGGTTGTAATAAATTTAAGCTTTCGGTAACAAAGCTATATATACTCCATGCCTTCAGTTGTATCAGGGACCAGACACAATAGGAAATATATTGTTATCCTGGTTAACGACAGCTGAGGGGATGGGTTATATATTAGGTTATTAACAATACCTTATTCCGAGTATCACCAATAGTGGAAAGTGAACAAGAATATAATTGGTGAGTTGATCCCTAGCTTCGAAAAATGACTATATTATCTATACACGAGTAATCCTCCAATGATACCTTTATTCCTGTAAAATTATACTTTCCATTTTCCAAAAGCTCCTTGCGTCGACTCAGAAATATCTCATACTTACGTTTATTATAATAATGTAATAACAAAACGGGGTTACTATAAGACCGACATGTAGTCGATATTACGATCGACAATTGTTTTGAGTTCGTCTGGAAGCCTTCTCAGGAGGTCGAGTGCTGTGCGCTCGTTGCTGCATTATGCCTCGTATTATTGTCGATGGTGATATCGACGACGCGTAAGACACTAGTTAATCCCATTTTATTGCTATAAAAATACTACCATAAACTATATTTCTGTTATAATACTTAGGTACTTTTTGGGGTCGACTTATATAAGAGAAAACTAATTTTGAGTGAGTGAACTTAACAACTAATTGTTTAAGCAATATTATTTGAAATGGTCCTTATTTATACAGATATCCCTGAGGGTAGCTACCAGAAAACTATTACAAAATTGTAGGGTCCATGTCACAGAGGTTCTTGCCAGCCTAAAATAGGCCTATGTAAGTTCACTACATAGGCGTATCTCGGATAACCTACGTTAATCAATCATCATCAGTAAATCGTTACTCTATGCTTCAAATCATTTATTATTTTATGTTAGGGCTTGTCTCCCAGTCAACCTATAATAGATTAGATATAATTAATTTTGGATTTGGGACTCGGTGGCATTCAAATAAATTTATAGCCTTAGTTTGCCGAATTATTCAGTTTTATATTCCTATCAGTGAAGCAGATTTTCAAACGACTATCAATAAACTATGCAATTGTAATTAAAACAATCTCGTTTCATGAATCATGTCATTATAGAAATATCAACACCAACTGGCCCAACTGCTCTCTCTGAGAACGGCTCGAGTCCCAGCAGTGGGAAAATAATGGGCTGATTATGTCATTATAATTGTATTGGCAGATTATTACGATCTTGGAGGCGAGACAAACTTTTAAACAAACGGCTCAAATGTAAACATATACCTACTTAAAAGTAGTTGTATTTCTATACAACTACTTAGACCTAGACAAAATAACCAGAAATGTGGACATGTGACATTTTGCCACACATTGGCATTATCTGTGTATCGAATGTTACTTCAGATAGTTGCTGGTTATTAATAACGCATGCATCTTTACACACTATAATATAATAGTCTGAAGATATACCAAAATCACGGAATTCAGGATATTTATCTAATTACTCATGACCCATAAAGAGAACAATCTTGGATATCAACTAGGTTCTACCTAAAATCTTCAGACAGCTAGCTTACAGCATCCCGAGTGTGCTCTCTCTCAGGACTCCGCCTGTCACGCACGACCCAGCATTGCTGCCACGTCGCCAGCGGATTGGGAGTGCAGGAGCGCCCCACGCGTGGGCCGAGGGGGAGCCAGCCGTGGGAGTGCTAGCACCCCTGATGGCGTGCTGCCCAGTGGACAGCCGGTGACGAACTCATGACGAGACGCTTCCGTTGGTGTTATTCGCCGCTTCGGGTCCCACCTGGAATAAACTTGCGTGTTAGAGTTACCTATATACATAGAAGACAAAACAAGAAGAGGATCAAAGTATTGTGAAGGCAGGTAGGTATTAATGGCAATACCATAAGATTATTTGTACTTTTTCGAGTGTTGACAAAGGAAATGTGTGCGTAATCTGGATATGATGTTTTACAAGTGCAATTTGAAAAATTTAATTACCACCATATACCATACGACTACCATTGTATTTAGTTATTGGAGTGTAACTCTAAAACTACTTAACCAAATTTGATTAAATTTAAATGGAACTACACGTGAAGCACCAGATTTCAAACAAAAAAAGAATTTTGATAATCGGTTCACCCAATCGAAAGTTATGAGGTAACAAACATACAAAAATGCAGTCGAATTGAGTACCTCCTCCTTTTTGGAAGTCGGTAGAAAATTATTAAGAAAAACTATACTAACGTTATTCATAATAAAATGTTCTTAATTAATAGTATACATGTTTCATGTGAAATATTCAATAACATTACTTAAATACATAAATTAACTAGGTAGTTAACCCGCCAGCGGCTTCGCTCGCTTGGTCTTGGTGTGGCGACAGAGTTATATATTTAAATTTCAATAACTTTTATGAACCGATCGACATGAAAAAAACATTAAATGAAGCTTACCACAATGTATTAGTGAAAACCATATCTAAGATTATATGGGATGCCCAGAAGGCTGGGGACGTAATTTCATTGAACATTAGATACAATGCTAAGATGCTCTGACTGACGTAAGCACCAGTTCACTGGTAGTACCTATTTATGATTTATCAACTTTAAAAACAATTATATCTGGCATCACTTTAATTTGATGGTATAAGTACAATGAGAAATTGTACTTTTTATGTTTTTCTAAGGGTATTTAAACAAGTAATTCAAAAATAATATCTTGGTAATTTAAAACATATCTCTGTTCAAGTTGTTCATTGATTACGTTTTCGTGAAATGAACACCTGCTATGTTTTTACCGTGCATTGGAGTCTAGACGAACAATTAGCACCTTAAATATCCACTTAAATGTTCGACAGCAATCGGGAGATTGGCCACAGGTATGCCTACTTATCGAAACCATGTAATAAGTTACGCATTACGTGCTAATATACGGTGAAGCTAAGAAAATATAAGCATCAATATAAAACCGGACAAGTTGTACGGTTCGAGAATACAAATACGAGTACATTTCAATACGTAGGTATGCAGGGTGGTTTATTATTGAACGGTTTTTAGGCTTCTTTTAAACTTAAGAAATTATTGTTTGATTTTAATGTAGGTACATATAATATTGTAGCTCTTAACCCGTCCGCATCAGCGCAAAAAATAACAATAGATTTATGAATGAAACTTGGATTCGGACAGATTAAACAATTAATACATTAATATTAAACAGTTAATACTTCTTAGGCCGCTTTCAGTGCTCGACCGACCGTCGGTGCGTACGTCGGTCGCGCTTGTCATTTGTATAAGTCTCACAAGTGGTTACAGTGCTCGACCGACCGTACGCACGCGTATACCGTACGATCGGTTGTGCGTATCGTCATCGGCGGTACGCGCGGACGGTCGGTCGATCACCAGCCTTTGATATATTCTTATTTGTAAAGGAGGAGAAATTAGACTGTCAATTTTTCATCCATAATTTTCATCCAAGAAAACCTTGACAAATACGGAGTTCATTTCAGTAGGACAAAGTATCCTTCTTGTACACTTTTGGGTCAGCTACGATTAGTTATACATTATTGTAATATATTAATTAGTATTGAAGTATTATTTTTGAAATTTAGTCTAACTGAGCAGTATCTGTGACTACAGATAACTCAGTGTTTAGATACCATATCAGACAGTTTGACATGACTATGAGTTAATATTCTATAGTTACTATAGAATATGCAGAACATATTATATAAAGTAGGTAGTAGCTATAAAGTATTAGTAAGTAGTAGGTATTTGGCTATATAGTGGGCACCGTCCTGCAAAGGTAACGCACCCAAACTGGACCAAGGCGATAACTGTCTCTTTTGAACCGACTGGAATTGCTCCGTTATGGTATTTATTAACTATAAATAATGCAGGTTCAAGTTATTTACTCATGCTTTAGGCTTGATTAATTAATCATTAAACTGATAGTTGGCTTGTGAATTAATTTTACAAACAAATACAAGTAGTTAATGTCTTTATTTTATGAAAAAGAGAGATTAGGACTAAAGTGGAGTCATTTTAATAGGTAACATTTGACAGTTCATTTATGCAAAGAAAAATATACCTTACGCTAAAAGAATAAAACTCAAGAAAACAACATCAGTTGTTTAATACAATTATTTATTTAGAAAATTAGACTACTCCTAATGTACATAAGTAGCACTACATATTAAAATGACTCCACTTTAGTAATGCGAACTCATATTGTTACCCGACTGCGGTGAAGCACAAAAGGAGAGTTATGTGTTTGACCTGTATGTACAGAATGGTTATTTTGAGAAGGGCTATGATGGCCAAGTTCGAAACCACGAGAGTTAGAGAAAAGTCTTGAAAGATGTGATATTATGCCCTCGATGTATAAGGTTAACCTCTTTTTACTCATAATATAATTATAGCACCACGGATACTCAACTGATCTTAGTGCTTATAAATGATAAGTCATTTGATTTTCTTGAGAGTGTCACGGGTACTGAGCCATTTCACAAAATCACTCTACTGAAGTTTAGGTAAATGCCAGCGCATCGCTTACACAGGCGAAAGAAGTGACGACGGAATAGCGTGACTGTGAGTAACATATTTTGATACTTGCACTCATTTTAAAAACTGTGGCTTTGGAATGAGTAAACAATCAATTTCTTTACATTTCAATTTATAATCATTTAGACTTATGTTAAATATTTTTTCGTGTCTAACAAAGCAGAGTTAATATCATATTTTAACTGAGATCAGATTAATTGAAGAATGTACTTTCTTTTGATATAATATCAGTTTGGAATTACACTTTATTTAACGCAATAAATCGTGTTAAACTGCTGATATAATTCGTGGAAATTGGCGAAAGATCTTTATTTTTTTTTCTATAATGATGATCAATTATCGATATTCTAGTACACTGTGTGTCAACAAGATTATATTCCTGATGAATAGATTTTTTTGTTTAGTTAATTTGATGAGTTTTTATACAAGAGATAGAACTCTGAAGTTTGCTATATTCCATTTAATTCGTAAAACGAGGTGCGGGAGATTGGTCACTACAAAATAATTAAAGTTATGCTTGTAAATGTGGTACATTAACTGAAAAGAGGACAGATTATTCTATTTATTTCAATTATTCAACTATTTGTGAATCTTTCCTATGATAGTAAATTAAGCGCTTAAAATCTACGATTACGCGCATTAAAATGTGAAATGCCTCTTAAATAAATAACAAGAACTCAAACGGTGGGTTGTGTGGGCTAATTATTCGCCGGGTTATTTCAGTTCTATTTTAATAATGTTAAAAAAAAAAATTACATATAATCAGCCCATTATGTAACCACTGCAGGGACTCGAGCCTTCCTCTCAGAGAGAGGAGTTGGACCATAATCCACCACGCGGGCCCAGTGCAGCTTGCTGGATAGGTTAGTGGCCAATCCATATCGAAGTTTTCAGGCCACCCGAAGGACTTCGACATAGCCTAATGACTGTTGCCCTAAGACAAACAACCGGGACCAACGGCTTAACGTGTCCTCTAAAGCACGGAAGCGCTCAGTTGAATAATACCACTAGAACACACCCATCCAACTCCTGACCGCAGCAAGCGTTGCTTAACTTGTTGATCGGTTAAGATATCCAAGTCGAGCTCCGCTACGAGCGCTTCTTTTTAAATTATATATATCTTTGCAGAAATCGAGGACGGTGTTTCTTTTGTCCGTGTCAATTTACCAACCTATTTAAATGGTACAATGAAGACATCGAAAACAACACACGAACGGCACGTTTCTAAAGGCTACAATTTGTCTTCGTAGTTCCAACTACGTATCAATCATGTAAGTAATCCTCCACAGTAGTTTGGCGGCACGCACTCGCTCGGCTCATTATGTAAACTGCACAGCTCAATTATCTGGGCAAAGATCAATTGTTGGAGAGTATTTACTAATTATAAACAAGATAGAGATATATAGATAGAAAACTCTCTATCTATAGAAAAATCTCAGAAACTACAAGTGCTAGGAGTTTAAAATTTTGTATGGGAGTTCTTTTTAGAACGTAGGTGCTCACTAATACGGGATTTTATGAAATTCAATCCCTAATTGAAATCTGACCCATTTGTATTTGGATAGATAATTCAAAATAAAAATTTTGGCATAATTTTTTTTTTGGATAGTGGTGGTTTAAGAGCGTGAAATGGAGGGGTGAAAGTTGTATGGAATGTTTTGTTTTCGAACATACAGTGGAGAAAATTAGCATTTGGACAGTTTACAGTGATGATATCAATATTTATTGACAGGGATGACTTAAGCAAGTGAAACGGGAATTTTTTTTTCAAAAGTTCTTAGTTTTCTTTTATAATGGTTCATCAAAGTGACTCCCTCGCGCCTGATGGAAAGCGAAGATGTAATCAAAAAGCAATGACCATGAGGCAGCCGTAAGCTGCACTAATCGCCACCCTTATGATGACCTGACAGATGCTTTTTCACGCCCCGCTTGAAAGACTCAGGGTCATAGCTGCAAGGAAATACGTACGCCGGCAAAGCATTCCACAATTTACTTACACGACAGGGATAGGAACTGCTAAACTTTTGGAGCTACAGTGATGAAAATTGATAACTGGTTAGGTAATTTAAAATAAATAGTGATGCTTTCAATATTTTTGCCAGGGATGATTTAAGGGGGTAAAACGAGGGATGTAAAAACTACTACTTATTATAAACTGTAGAGGTAAAATTTCTGTACAATGAAATATATGTTAAAAACTGAGTCAGGGGATGTAAGGAGTGAAAAATAAGTACAAATTGTTTGATTCTCTGTATGTTTGTCTGTCTGTTTGTACGGGCTAATCTCCGAAACGACTGGACCAATTTGATTGAAATTTCGTATGGTGGTAGCTTATATCCCTGATCAATATATAGGATACTTTTGATCCCGGTAAATGAAAAAGTTCCCATGGGATAATAAAAAACTGTAATTACCGTATCCCGCGAGGCCACGCGAGCGAAGCCGCTGGCGGCTATAAAAATATATATATCAAATAACAAAAACATTAATACGAAACAGTAGTACGAAAGGTGGACATTACAGTAAATGCAAATTGCAATACAAAATCATTATGATGATTTTTGTATCGCAATTTTTGTGACTTTGACTTATACATGTTATACTTTTACTTATTTTCATAAAACACATTAGTGATCGACAATAATCTGTATAATCTGACCCGATGTATATATCTGTATGTATATATATGTATATATCTGACCCGATATTATGTATCTCATTTGCTAACAAACGTTGACGGAAATCGAAAAAAATGGCGGCTCTATGTCACTTTTGTCAGCTCCAGTCATCAACTTGCTAACATCTTTGCTTACTGGAGTTTTCAAAACTGACAAATAGCAGCCATTTTTCAAGATTCAAAGTCAAAGTCAAAATCATTATTCAATTTAGCCTTCAAAGACGCACTTGTGAACGTCAGTTATTCATTATAATGTACGATAAAGACTCTACCGCCGCATTTCAAAATATATAGAGCTTAGCGAGAAGCAGCGACAAGAAACTTTGGGCCATATATTTTTTTTATACAGGTTTTAACAATGTTAGAAAAATAAAATTCTATATAAAAAGAATAACTTGGGTACTACTAATATTACATTTAATGGGTGGCAGATGACAACTTGCCAGAAGGGGAGTATTCCAAGCATATTTGTCTTCTATATAATGTCGGACTTTATAATATGATTTTTTATTTATAGATTTTTCACAGTCAACTTGAAATATCATTCTGTGAGCTCGGAAAATCGTACACGATTTCCTAAGGATGACTTATTAGTCTTCGTAAATCTAAAACTACGTAAAGCTATCCTATTTGTATTCCTAGTATTACAAGATATGGTGATCACTATTTTACTTATTCTTATTAGATTTCAATCAACATTTGTTAGCAACTGAGATACATGAGCATAACCAGGGGTCGATTCCACTAATTAAATTGCAATCGACCAGCTGCAGTTACGTTTCTGTTGACTCCAGCAATCGATCTAAACTTTGTATTCACTAACTCAGTTCCTTCCTCAACCAAAATATGCTTCTTAATCCACTCCAGTCTGGGTTTAGAACCGGCCATAGCACTGTCTCTGCACTTGTCAAAGTAACTGATGACATCAGACTAGGTATGGATAACAGACAGCTTACCATACTTACCTTACTTGACTTTAGAAATGCTTTTAATTCCGTAGATTTCGACATCCTCCTAGCATTGCTTCGCTCTATAAACATATCTCCATCGGTAATTGACTGGTTTCGAAGCTATCTATTTGGGCGACGCCAACGTATTCGCATTCAGGATACTTTCTCTTCTTGGTGTGAAACAAATGCTGGCGTTCCTCAAGGCGGCGTACTGTCACCTCTTCTTTTTGCCGTATTTATAAACTCTATATCTTTCTTTCTTACTTCTTCCTACCATCTCTATGCAGACGATCTTCAGATATACTCTCAGGCTCCACTAGATTACTTAGCAGATGCTGTTGATGAGGTCAACGGCGATTTACTTCGTATAGCTAACTGGAGTAGATCTCACGGACTTACAATAAACCCAATAAAAACTCAAGTTATCATTGTTGGAAGCTCCAGATTAGTATCGAAGATTGATTTCACAACTCTCCCCGAAATCGTATTTGGTGGTATATGTGTGCCTTATAGCACTCAAGTTAAGAACTTGGGAATAATCATGGATAACTGTATGTCTTGGCAACCACAAATCCAATCTGTGGCACGAAAAATGTTTGCATCAGCAGCCTCCCTTAACAGACTGCGTAACTTTTTACCCACTGCTACCAAAGCTGCACTTGCACAATCTCTCCTTTTTCCCATTCTTGACTATGCTGATGCCAGTTACATAGATCTCACAGAGGACCAGCTTAACAAGCTGGAGCGTCTACAGAATCTCTGTATTCGGTTTATTTTTGGTCTGCGAAAGTACGACCACGTTTCCGAATTTCGCTGTAAAATTAAGTGTCTCCCTATACGCCTTCGCCGGAATTCTCACATCCTCTCTATTCTGTATAACATATTGTTTAATCCTTCTACTCCCTTTTACCTAAAAGAACGATTTAGATTTCTCCAATGCTCTTCTTACTCTCTTAGGTCATCAGAAAACTTACTTCTAACGACTCCTGAACATTGTACTATATTCTACAACTCTTCATTCACAGTCCAGGCAGTTCACCTTTGGAATGCCCTCCCTACTAGTATCAAACGCGCGCAATCGCTGAATAGCTTCAAAGCTCAAGTAAAAGACTACTATCTCTCCACGTTAAATGTTAATCCCTGACATAATTCATTGATTGATATTATTTTATATTATTGATATTTATGTATGTGTAAGTATATATGTTCATGTATGTTTATAGTATAATATATGTATTATATTATTATTACGTGTAGGTAAGTGTAAGTATTGTTATATTTAAGTGTATTTTTATTGATTTGAATTTTACCCTTTTATCTAGTATTATCTAGTGTTACATCTGTTTCATGTAATACTAGGTAATAATATATTTCTTCGTGATGTTGCACCACCGTCCATGTCAATCATGTAATCGCTATCCATCCAAAGGTTGTCTGGAAGAGATCGCTTTTAGCGATAAGACCGCCCATTTGTGCCTACTATTTAAGTTGTTTCCTTATGTTGTATTTACTTTGGTGCAAATAAAGAGTTTTTGTATTGTATTGTATTGTAACTCGATAGACCATGAACGCGACGCTAACTCATAATCGTATTAATTAGCCTTTAATAAATAAATAAGCAATAGTGTTTAAGATGACGTTCTGTTCCAGTTTGTGTCTAGAAACAGTAAAATCGCTTTTCAGGTAATTATCAAACGACAACCGGAATCGAACTGCAGTTGCAGCGAGGTAGATTGTTGAACGTTGTGAAATAGTAGAATTGGCGTACAGAAATGCTTGTTGTCGTGTCTTGAACGCTGTGATATGTTATTGTATATGTGCATAATTGCCACGACAGAAAATGCTATGTTATTTATTTTCAGAAATATCACTAAAAGTTTCAGCAATTTTCAGGATGTAAGCACACTTTTTTCAAATAACATCAAATAAGGTGATAATTTGAAAGTAGGCATCGACAACACCGGCGTCTGTTACCCACATTACATAATCGGAGTCCGCACGGCTCGTTGCGTCAACGCACCGGCGCGGGCGCAGCGTCACCGCCCGTAACCTTTCACTCATAACATCACCGTGCGTATGCGTAGCTCTATCGTACACCTGTCATAGGTTTACTGATGAATCTATACATCGTAATAATCGCAAAGATTTATCTGAAGAAGTCTGCCTTTACGTATGTCCGTCTATCTATCCATCTGTAAGTTCGCCTGGCAAAAAACAAAACTTTATTGTTCTATTTTAATTATAGTTCACTAAATCAATTTTCTCTTGTCTGATGGAAAGCGAAGAATCAAGAAGCGATGACAATAAATGCAGCCGTAAGGTACGCTAATCGCACTCCCTATGATCACCAGATATATCCACACCCTGCATACCCAGGGTAATATAGTGGCAAGGAAAAACGCACGATAGCAGAGCATTCCAAAATTTAATCACACGGCAGAGTTAGGAAATATCTTGTAATATACAAAGTCATTTTACTTCGTCTATTTTCCTATTTGCTGATTGATTTACAAAATTTTGATCTTTAATTCTAAAGAAAAATTATTAACTAAATCATTAATTTACTACAAATAGAAAATGCCAGACAAGTTAGACAAAAACAATCTCTTGGCAACACTAAGTACTTACTTCTCAATTATTCGAATTGTTCGCGGGAGTCACTCAGGTGGTGGAGAAAGGTGCTTAGGTTTATTATCCTCGTTCTACGCAATTCCATGATCGCGATGGCCCTTCACTAGAGGGTACCTTCAAATTGCTCAATCTAGACTTAGTAATTAGAAGTCCGTGTACTGTATATTCTCATCTCGTTACAAATACTTTATAGGTATACAGAATTCAAGCCGCTCAGCGCGACTTCACTGATAGAGATACGCGAGTGGAACGCTAGTTTTAAACTAAAAAAAAACAAAAAAAATACACCTATATTTAGGTAAAAATCAGTACTACGTTAAGTATATTCGAAGAGATTCGAACCCGCATCCTCTGCGCTGCCGGTTTATTTTGCTCTAACCAACTAAGATTTATTATTGTATTAAGGCCTATTCAGACCTGGGCGTTATTCGCTACCGAGAGCGGTACAGAATCGGATAGGTTATGCGTTAATTTCGCTGTTCACACCTGAGCGGATTTCGGTACCGCGCGCGGTAGAGATATCCGGTGGCAACGGTTACCGGGGCGAGGGCAGGAAGCATGTCGCTCTCACTACTTGCTCCCGCGTCGCCCCGCGGAACTAGTTTCGCCATACAAGAGAAAATACCGCCTCAGTAGGCGGTACAAGTTTCGCTACAGTTATGGAACTTCATACTATTTACCCATCGAGTCCCGCGTAGTATTTTTCGCTACCCACAGCGGTAGCGAATAACGCTCAGGTCTTAATAGGCCTTTATATTGGTATTCTAGAAAGACGCTCAGGTTGGAATCTTGAATTGAGTGGAGATTTAACAGTAACCTATATACAAAGTTTACTCAGTAGGGTTAATTAAGTACTCGTATCTATCTCAGTTGCAATAAAATGGTAAAAAATGGCGGCTCTATGTCACTTTTGTCAGCTCCAGTTATCAACTTACAAACGTATTTGCTTTGGTCAAAACTGACATAGAGCCGCCATTTTTCAAGATTTCAATCAACATTTGTTTGCAACTGAGATACATAATAGCCCTACTGATCTGAATTGTAAGTACATAGCATCTTACACCTACATCTTAAGCGACCAGGGTTTCTTTTTAAGCACATAATGCCCGTATTAGCCCCCTACGAAGAAATAAAGCACGACACACCTACCATATGTGGTGAGTGCATGTAATGTGTGAAGGTGAATGGGGATGTTCATGTGTGAAAGGGGGTGTAAATGTGTGTCAATGTGTGAGGGTTGAATCGTGGTCGTACCTTATTAAACCTGGTAAGTAACCTTAGGTAAGTGGTGTTACGAACTTGAAGATAACTATTTTACATTCATTGATTTAGCTTTAGATACTACACTACTGAGTGTACTCTAGAATAGGGGCGAGACCCTTAGTTAGAGAGCATCCGGGTCGGCAACCCAGACAACCCAGATTCAACTTCTCATAAGGGCTGTTAGTTTTCCTGTCTGTATGCATGAAGAAAGGAGTTGGCGTTTTAGGCAGTGCTTCTAAAATCGTTATAAAGATTTCCATAATATTGAAAAATACAATTTTGGTATTACTGCCTTTGTAATATTGCACCATTAAACTTTCTAGTAAGTACCATGATCATTTCTCCCGAACGTGTTCATCTTTTATTACATTTTATCTTAAAACATGAATGAAAGTGAATGGACAAATGTATGAAGTAGTTAGTGGCGAGGTCGGTCGTGGACCCTGCAGTATCAACTTTCACCCTTAACCTACATATGAACTATGGCGATTTCGCAGAAGCCGGATTGCTTTACTAACTTGCACCCTGTGACTAAATGATGACTGACTTTTTTATTTAGACACCGAAAAATATAAAATAAAACATGTTTATAAAGGCGAGTTTAAGGTGTTACAAAATATTAGAATATAAGATTATATATACCATAAGAGATTTAAGATAGAATATATATTGATACAGGTTAATTATAGTATATAGCTATAGGTATATAATGTATAGGTTAATTTATACATGGTTCTATAATTAATGTGAACAAGAAATTAAAGTAAGTAGGTAGGTATAGATACATTATATAAGCAGAAAATTGTATGCTCCAAATATCTAAGAAATGGGACGTCTTACTATTAGTCTGGTTTTAACGTGGTATCCTATACCGTACTAATTAAAACAAAAGATTTATGATTGAAACGGACGTACATTTACGTCAATGGTACGCCACGGTTTAAACGCACGGCGAGCACAATGCCTCCGTGGATAAATAACATGGCATGATAATTTATTGATTATTGATGAGCTTGGCAGTTTGAGTCCCCAGCCCTCATACTAGAATTCCCTGTCATGAGAACACGCTTTCCCCTTAATCTACTGTTTGTAAGGAAATATGTAGTAGGGGAGAGGGGGGCACCCTAGGACACTTTTTACTCAATTATTTTTAGTTTTTTCAGTTTTAAATGAAAATTATGTAAAATTACTAGAAAAACTAAAGCAATATTTTGTGTTTCAGAAAAAAAATTTAAATAAACATATTTATCAAGCGGAATATATATTTTGTTACTTTTTAAAAACCTTGACATCGTCCTAATCTACCCCTCATAGGGGCCTCCCTATGAGGGGTATTAGTCCTATACTGCCCCAGTAAAGTCCTAAGCTGCCTAGCTTAGGACTTTACTGGGGCAGTATAGGACTAACGATTTAAAAGGCCAATTTAGGGAGTCAAACATACTATTTATTAATAATCTGAAAGTAGGAAGTACTACCCAAGTTTAAACGGGGAAAAATTGAATTTAAATGTAAACATTGCAGCAGTTCTTGACGTGCTTCCAGCATCATTGGGTGGTGGCAGTTTTGCTAAAACATCCATAATGGATATGGGCCATTTATCCTCCTTTTCAGGAAAGTAAAATGTATTGAACACTGGTTTTTTATTTAAGTCATTTACAATTAAATTGTTTTCATTTTCAAATTCAATTGAATTTGCCTACGAATGCCAAAGATATTTTGCTGTTTGTCGATGAGCACTGAATTAGGCAAAAATCACCAGGATTGATATTTTCCATGTTGGCATCTTCTATATAGGACGTTATATTGTCGTCTTCGTCTGTTAAACAGCAATCCGTGTCACTGTATATAGGATAGTGAGTATCGTCATCGGTAGTATCTGTTTCAACATTTTCTATAATTGGTTTGGCTTTCTTAGCTTTCTGTTTAGTTATCATGGTTTTAGATTTTCGGAGTCCTGATTTCTCAAGTCTTTTTTGTCTTTCTAAATATGCTGTTAATTTATATATATATATGATATTTATACAGTTAATTTATTTATATTTATTTGTATAGAGGGGTACATTAGGATATGTCCAAAAGTGCCCCATGTCCTGTGTCCTAATCTACCTCATGGCCCTTGTTGCAAATCTTAAGACTCATATTGCAAATTAAACATGCTATTACGTTTTGAAAATGAGCTTATTAAGTGAAAGTGTAACCAAACATACCCAAAACATATAGTAACTTATCATTTATGCACTATTTTAGCCAAAAAATACTTACGTTTGTGGGCGAAAAAATTTACGGTAGCCGACGAATATGAAGAACAGGTTATGAATCAGTTTGACTGCTGACATTTCGTTAAATGACATCTGATGGTATTGAGTGATAGTGTTGCCACTTAAATGCTTAATATCGTGATAAAAATTGTCGATGCTTTTGGAATTATCTTCATTGTCCTAATCTGCCTCTGTCCTAAACTGCCTCCTTCTCCCCTATATATAGATAGTAGTAGTAGTAGTAGTAGCATATAGTATCATATTTTGCAATAATGATAAAAAAGGTGGTGAAGAGTGTTTATTAATGTGAGGTTATCTTTGTTGCAAATCTAAAAAGCATGCTTGAGAAAAAATGTTACTATTCATTAGATGAATTTTTCAACGACAATTTTGTTGATTTGAAATAACTCGTTCCGCACAAACAAACTATTGCCATACCCTTACCCTTACAGGGTCATATATTGTCATTCTGTAACATGTAAACAAGAGCTGCATGTAAACATATATATGTAGCAATAAAGTATTGAGTATTGAGTATGAATGTGGCAGTGGTCGCCGCGATCTTGCCGCGGTTACTCCCTGAGGATAGGCATCGGACATGTCCGAAACCTTCGACAACTTCGGCTAATTACGTGAGTAAAGTCGGTTTTGATATGAAATAAATAAAGATAAGGATGTGAATTCACAAAAAGACGGTATTAAGTCTGCCTGTGTCTGACTGATTGTGACTCAGTCTGTGGCGTCGATGCGACTGTCCAAACGCATAAGAACAATCGATTATTATTTGGAGTTTTCTTGGTTGTAGTGGTAGTAGTTTCACTGTTGCAATTATATATTCTACATTGAGGAGTAGCCGAAGTAGAAGTTAGTATTTCACATATTTGTACTTTTTTATTTGTAAGGGCTACTTATCAAGACATTATCACCGAGCAGTATCACCACCCACCACTCCTCAAGAAAAGATTATGCCCCAGGCCTCGGGCTATACTCGTTGTAAATCACATATAAGTTCTCAACTATGCGAAGTGCCTGAAGTACGTGTCATACAGCAGATACTTTCACCAATAAAGAGCCCAAAGGTCGCAGGGCATTTCACTGCGATGGTGTGAATATTGAAACGGGAAAAGTGCGATATCTAGTATATGTACGTGTAATGAGAAATTGTGTTTTTTTTAATACTCGGCATATCGAAATAGACAAAAACTGAGGAGTTTTTGTTTATACAGCTTATACAGCAGCATAAGAAGATAAGTACTAATCTTATGCCGATAATAACAGTGCCAGAACGTGTTACTGCATAATTAATTAAGAACAGTTTTTTTTAAATTATAAACTGAGTATAACGAATGTACATTATAGCCTAACCTTTTGTGTTTAAACAACTAAGTACTCAGCTACTTATTCGCCCAAAGTTTAATATTTCCCTTTAACGTAGGTACTAAGTCTAAGTTATATTGAATGCAAGCATTTTTTTACTCAAATCTAAGGAAATTTGCACACAGACAATAATGTTGACAATATAAAGCAGCCTCCTTCCGATATTGACACATAACATCCAAACAGCCGTGCGATTCTCTAATTTAAGTAAGTCGTTGCATCTTTGACAACATCCGTGAAACAAATGACGAGAGACAAGAAACGTTGGAAAAACAACCTTATGTACAAGGGCGATATCTCATAAAGTATTTGATTTTATCGCACGGCTTGAAGGCTATAATAATATTGATCAATATTCAGTGATAGTATACTCTAGCATTGTTATTGTCAATATTAAATACAAAATTGACAATATTGCGTGATCAATCATTGGAAACTATTTATTCTTTATAATTTGCAATACTGATTTCAATTTGCAAGGAAACATATTGATCAGTAGCAGACTTTAGCAACCACATAGAAATTTGTTCTGATTATCCATATCTAATCGCATATAGAGATACGTTTCACATAAACAAACGTGAACATAAATACCTAATCTCTAACCATCATAATAAATGGCCTGAGAAAAAGCCATTCATCACAATCAAATCGTAGAAACAACAGCGCGTACGTGAGCGAAGATTCGTGCGCTACGCATGTTTAGCCCCTAGCACTACACGACAGAATATATAACAGTATACATTACTATCAATATTTTAGCTATACATACTAATGTCGTATCTGTGTCAATATAATAATATAGTAAATGCTTTCATCGTGATTATACGCCTATCAGCTAAATTTCCCCCACGACATGATTGAGGATGGACTCAAGGATAAAAAGTTAGGGGGAAACAGCATTCAAAGTTATCCATTAATTGGAACTGTTCTTCTAGAATTTTAGAAAAAAAATATTTTCGTTTATACATAAATCATTTTTTACTATAACATACTAATTTTATACGTTCGAAAGTGTGCAGGTGCCTGTACCTATCTATCTATATCTATATATATTACCACATAACGCTAAATGTCTGAACGGATTGTGATTTAGATAACAACTGTTAGATAAAGCATCAGTATTAAGTAACGTATTAGGAAAGTATTATTAATAACCACGTGGGTTATACAGGAGACAACAGCAGAGAGATTCCACGGCGAGAGCCACAAGAAGTGTTACGTCAAAACCAAAAATTGTAAATCTCAATACGCAACAAAATAACCTCAAAATGGCGGTACTTCCCCCTCTAACCCGCGAGATGCGTCACTGTTCTCGTTGATCGTAATGAATTCTTTGATCCTTCAGCTATCCATTTAATTTTGGATGTATAGGATAGATTCGAAACTATACAACGCCAAACTGTATCCGCCGATTTTGTTATTATAAGTTTTTTTTGGATTGCCCCCGTATGGTATGGCAAATTTTCAACGATCGGTGTAATTGAATTTAGTGCTAAGCAGTTTTGGCACAGAATAAATTATAGTACGTCCAATTCGGACATCCTCACACCAATATTCGGAGAAGTTGCCCCTCGGTTTTGTCTACCTTCAACCGTCCCTGTCTAAAGTTTATTAAACTTAAGGCTTTCCTAAAAACCGTCTAATCGATTCAAAAGGCATTCATTCATAACAATGGCGGATCGTCAGCTTGTTCCTATTCCGTGATAGTAAGCGCAAAAAGTTGGGAACCGAGTTCAATAGAAAGTTGTGATTTTTGTCGTTGATTCATGCCGGTTTTTATATACTTTTGCTTATAAAGAATAATTACTTAATGGAATGTGTAGTTGATTGTAAAATTTTAAGAGCATGACGTGGTAGAGTCCATAGAGTTTGTGAATATTGATCTTACTATCTAATTATATAAATGCTGTTCTCTAAAGGAAGCTTTTAAAGCACGAGTCTGGTAGTCGTGCCGGATGGTGTGATAGTTTTTTTTTTGGTATAGCCATGTCACGCCAGCATATTGTGCCAGTTCTTCGTGTTTCATTTTCATTGGTTTGATTTAAAGCATGGCCTAAACTTGAATTTATTTATTTGTATACTTTTAATTAAATAAAAGCGAGGAAACTAGGTATTTACAAAATAAAACTACATGGAATACGTATAATTTATAAATGGAAGGAAATAAGAATCAGAAAAGTGCGAAAGGTTATACCTATATATGACAAAATAATTATGGAGGAAGAGATGAAAATACTCGTAGTATAAGTACAAAAAATATACTAACAGAATTTTAAAAACTAACAGAAATTTTACACAATATTAGAATTTTATATTGTTTAAAACAATAAAATCGTTTTTTTTATAATGGTTCATCAAAATGACTCCCTCTCGCCTGATGGAAAGCGAAGATGGAATCAAGAAACGATGACCATTCGTGCACTAATCGCCACCCTTATTATGATGTCCTGACAGATGCTTTTTCACGCCCCGCTTGAAATGCCCAGGGTCATAGCTGCAAGGAAATACGTACGCCAGCAGAGCATTCCACAATTTACATACACTACAGAGGTAGGAGCTGCCAAACTTTTTGGTTCGTGGTAAGAAGTTTTGAACAGTATATACGGACGCAATGCTAGGCCGAAACGAGTAGTTCGGGATCGGAATGGTGAGGAAGGAATAAGATGAAAGAGCTCTTCAAAACATTCACCATGAAACAACCGGTAAAAAAACACTATTTTAAACTATCACGGTTGTTCTCTAAAGTTATATGATTATTAACGGGATATTTACCGTGGTAAGGTTGTGGAATGAGCTCCCGATATTTCGGCGCAGTTACATTACAGCCGACCTTTGTGCCATATGTTAAAGGAGTCACAGACAAAATAGGTCGAATTCTTGACAAATATGCTATCAAGACCATATTTACTCCTCATCAGAAGATTGCGCAATGTCTGCGTTCCCCTAAGGACAAGATTCCTTTTCAGCATCCCGGGGTGTACAAAATTAACTGCAGCTGCGGAAGTTCGTACATAGGACAGACGAAGCGAACTGTTTCATGCCGCATCAAGGAACACATAAAGGCAGTAAAAACAATGAAAGACACAAATCTGCCATAGCTGAGCATCTGCTGGACGCGGGTCCTAACCACTGGATTGAATTCCATAACCCTAAAATCTTGTCCACCGAACGCCATTACATACCAAGGCTAGTAAAGGAAACTATTGAGATCTCGAAATGCCAGAATTTCAATCGAGGTGATGGTTTTCAACTCGCCAGTGCGTGGAATCCAGTATTAGGTTGTTTTAAAAATAAAAGTCCGCGTTCAAAATGTGTTCAAAATACTATACGCAGTGATACAGTGAGTGTGTTTTGTCGGGACTTAGGATCGAGTTCGAGTTCCAGTGATAACCGTAGCAAAAGACTAAGAAAGAGGCTAGATCGTTATGTCTGCACCTAACTTTTAAACTTTTTGACCAACCACCCGCATTCTTCAGTCTTCCCGTGAACATGGTGCATATAACTGCGCCGAAATATCGGGAGATAAAGTGCGAGTTCAGTGTCTCCAATAATACGGACAGCGCGACGTTGCAGTCTGTCGAGAGCATTCATGAGGAACTTAGCGGATCCATCCCAGAGGTGGCAACAATATTCAATACACGGGCGCACCTGAGTTTTATATAGAAGGCAATGCTGATCAGCAGTGAAGAAACCCCTCCCTCTGTTCAGGACTCTGAGTTTGCGGGAAGCTAACGTTAAAGTTATTACAGTTGCTGTGTTATCCAGAAATTAAAAACTACAATTTTAAGAAGCACTGAACTGCACTCGTTATTAAGGTGCTGTCATATGATGTCTATAAAATTAAGGTTTTTAAAGCAGTTTATCTCATAAGCGGAGATTTAATTAAAACTACAAAAAAATATAGGACATTTCTAAGACTTTTTAAGTACACATTGACGGAATTAAAAACATATTTTAACGTACTTTAGTACATTAAAAAAAATTTTAAATATACCATTTAATTTCACTTTTAAACAGTTTTTCTCTTTATTTAATATCGTAATGGTCATGAAACACATATCATAAAATAGCAATTATTAATACACATACATTGGCGGATTTTTTTTATTATTTAAGGGTATATATTATTTTTTTATGAATTTTGTAAGTTTTTACGAGATGCGCTTGCTTGATTTCAAGTAAAGGAAATTGAACGTAGCCAAGAGCTGAGCTGACAGCGCCTTAAACATAGACAATTCGCTAATTTGATGTGCTACAGTGCTCTTAGAACTTTAGCACTCCTACATGGCTTCGCCACACAGTAACACATCTAGTATTACTGCGGGATTACAAATTCCAGTTCAAAATTATTTATTCAATTTATGCATCACAGACGTACTTAATGAAAGTCAATGACTAATTAATGTATAAGTTAATCTATGCAGCATTCCAATACAAATAGAGCAACTACCGAGAGGAAGCGGTAAGAAATTCAGGATTCATTGTTTTCAGATTGTACTACAATGTACTTATGTTACCCTGGTCAAAGAACACAGCGTAACATAGGCGGGTCGACGTGGATAATTTAGTTATACTTACGTAATATAGAGATATGATTTTTAATCGGTTGAGGTTTGTAATATAATGGAAATGTCGTAAATATTCTGTTGGAAAATTATGTAATGAAAGGTATCACATAAAATCGAAATCTGTCAAATCGATTATAACTTCCCAACTCTTCACACATTTACCGAGCCATTACGAAATTAGAAACTTCAGAGTTAAAAACAACTTTATAAATTTTTAACGAACATAATTAAGATTAAGTGATTAGGCCAGTTTGCCACCACAGATTCTAATAGATGATTTTATAACTAATACTACTCACACTCTCACGGCTGAGCTTGCATTTGATATCGTCATACAGTAAGCATACGTTTTACTTCATGTATAGGTAGGTACTTCAGTTATTTATTGAAATTACACCTTTAATTTATAATATTTTTTACATAAATTAATTTATTTGATTATCTACATATTAGGTTCATCAAAGACTGTTTTTAAGAATAAAATTGTATGTAGGTTCGGACTTTTAGGTTGTGTCGCAACTACTATACAACTATGCAAATATATTATATTTGTCAGTAGGTTCATAAAATTTCCTCCGAAAAATCTTTCTAAGTCATCCATACTTTTCGGTTTGGTTAAGATTGTTGCAAATGTTGAGGCAATAATTTTCACTGCGCATCTTATATAAGAACTAGATGCTCTACGCGGTTTCACCCGCGCGGTGACGGATGGTGATGATGAAGAATCTTATATAACCTATGTTACTCAGGGTGAATGTAGCTTTCCAATGGTGAAAGAATTTTTGAAATCAGTCAACTTTTGAGCCAATTCCTAACGAACATACTTACAAATCTTTCCTCTTTATAATATTATAGTATAGATTAAAATATATACAAGTACAATTTGAAAAAATTAATACCGACTTCCATTCTATTCAGTTATTGGAGTGTATCTCAAAAACTACTTGACCGAATTTGATGAAATTTAAATGGAACCACACGGGAAGCACCAGCTTTCAAACAAAAAATAATTTTCAGAATTGGTTACTCAGTCGAAAGGTTATGAGGTAACAAACATAAAAAAAACACGCAGTCGAATTGAGTACCTCCTCCTTTTTTTGGAAGTCGGTAGAAAAGTACTTTCTGCCAACGAATGACATACTGTTAGCGATTCCTTAAGAGTTCATGGTAGTTACCTGTCGACTTGAGAAAAATATATTTTATTGTTAATCCTCCTAACAAACACACATACTCGCTCACACCTTACTCACTCACAACTTTATGGGCATTTATCGTATTAATGTGATTTGCCTTGTTTGAAAACAAAATGCGAGTCAATAGGTACTTGCTCAACTCATATATTCTGTTCGAAGAAGTAGTAGCGCGAAAGTAAAAACAGATGACCGAAGCACGTTAAACTTTACTTGATTTTGTACTTATATACATATCATATTGTTTATTACAAATTTAACAACCCATTTACACAATTTCTAATTAATATAATTTATAGAATGTTCCTACTTTGCTCCAATATTTGCTCCAAAAAAAGGGAATTATGAATATTGTTTAAACTATTAATTATGAAATATGCTCAGATGTATTAATTTAAAGAATATAATGTTATCCAACATATTTTGATAGTTAAATTAACGTAATTAGGTATTTTATAAAACTAGGAATAAGGAGCAAAGTTACCCATGGTTATAGGTAACTTTGCTCCTGGGTATGTTTCACTAGCAATCTCCATTGTGGAAGCTTTTTGAGCAAAGTTATACTTGCCATATTCAAACTATGCTCCAGTTATATTACGCTTTACCTATTATGATAGTATTGATGGTCGAAATCATACTTTGCTCCAGGCGCAAAGTTACCCAATCGTACCTACGAAAATATGAGCACGCCAAAAAAGTGTGGTTAGATTACGACCAAATCAAAAATTCAATGAAATATTAACATATTCGTTTACCTGATTATATACATAATAACATAAGAACATAATTCCCTTAATGCGCTATGCAGATTTCAAGATGAAAGTGGCTTTTTCGGATACACAAAACAATATAACTTTTGACGTCTGGAGTTCAGCTGCACCTGACATAAGAAAAAAATGGCGGATGAAAAAATTGCCAGCTCAGAGGTGCCACTTAAAAGTCAAATGTTTCGGATGCGTTCACATTTAAATGAAATGTTGCACCGATTTGGAGATATTAAGCGATAAATCAATTGAGAGAATTGGAGCACAGTTAACCCCATAGGAGCAAAGTAGGAACATTTTACGGTAACCAAATGATTTTAGCAATGGCTAAAATTTTATTAGCTAAATATAAAGCTACTTATTGCGGTGGAGCATGTTCAAATGGTTATACTATTTTAATGAGAAAGACTACGTATGGTATTGGGCAGTTTGTTAGACAGAGAGCATTATTACAATTTTATGTGTTTTAATATAAAAGATTAAACTTAAAAATGTGTGGTCAGGACAGTCAAGGAAGTAACATACAAGTCTAGTTAGATACGCTTGATCTATGTAATGTTAGTTGGGGTGGTATGCAGAGAACCTCCACGTGGTGCACCCTGGAAACTGTTTGGACCCGGTAACGCAGGTGTCCAACAGGCCAATCTTCTGCCGTCGCTGTTTACGCGCCGTTGCTGCGACTAAGTCGGAATGCCTAAGCAACCAAAAGACCCGTCTGAGAAACTAATAAAAGGCCCTTATCAGGGCCACCCTACTGCAGGAAGAGATTCTTCTGTAGACCTCTCAGAGGCTCATACAGATGAAGAAGTAGTGCCGGATGCTGGATCCATCTCTAGGATGGTGTTGCGCAGTAGTTCGGAGACTGCCGATGGAGAGCTCAGCCGTCGAAAGCGGCCGGCTTCTTCACCTCTCGTGCCCGGGCATTTAGACTCGGACACGGAAAATGAAGGGACGGCGTCCGCTAAGGTGGCGACATCCAGAAGGGGGAGGGGTAGGACCACCAAAGTGGGTCCGTCAAGAGAAGCATTTCTTAAGCCTGCGCCGGTGGCTTCACCTGCGGCGTCGGACGGAGAGCTTAGCGAAGTCCTAAAAAGCAGGCACTTTAAAAAGGCACCGGTTGCTGCTGCCGACTTCGGGATAGAGACTGGGAGTGAGTCCGACGCTGTTCTGATGGTCGACGATCTCAGCACGTTGAACGCCCAAGAACTGAGGGCGCAGGCGGGCGAAAAGCTCGCCTGCATTTTAGAGGTTGCCAAGAAGTCTGGCAACCTCAAGGGTGAGTTCGTCGGCCGCCTGAAAAGGTCTGCATCGATCCTAAGGGAGGTAGTAGATGCCCTGGCCAGTAGGAGCGAAGCGGAGGAGACGCGGCGACTAAGGGCGGAAAACAGCCGCTTGCGACTCGAAGTGGAGTCCTCCAAGGCGGAAGTGAAGGCGCTGCGTCGCGGCTTTAGCGAAGCCAAGTCTGAAGCTGCAGCCGCTACCACTGCCGCCGCTGCCGCTGCTACTGCAACGCAAGCATGTCCCACCAACGTGCCGGTAGCTGAAATGATGGAGGAGCTAAAGCGCTCACTGACCATCACATTCGGGCAAATGCTCAATGCTCGAATCGCGGTGGT
Organism: Selenia dentaria; assembly: GCA_917880725.1. Lineage (NCBI taxonomy): Eukaryota > Metazoa > Arthropoda > Insecta > Lepidoptera > Geometridae > Selenia > Selenia dentaria. The sequence goes on along the minus strand of OU862882.1, from coordinate 4,089,471 downwards.
TGAGGAACGGCTTCCGCCCGCTCCGACGGTCCGCCCACCTCTCAAGGCGGATACCAGGAAAACGGTGAAAGAGACTGCGGCACCCAGGCCAGTTTCTGAGCCAGCTCAAAAACTTACCCGCGAAGCCGGTAACAGGGCATGCCAGGCCCCGAAGTCTATCGCTTCTAACTTAGCGGCCACGGGCCCCTCCACCTCCAAGGTGGATCGATGTGGCAGAGAGGCTGCCTCCACCACTCAGGCGGAAACTTGGGTCACGGTGGTGGGGAAGGGCAAGGGGAAGGGGAAGGGAAAAGGAAAGGGGAAGTCATCCCCTCCCTCGGCCATACCCGCAAGTGTTCCTGCGACTCGTTCCCGGGCCGGAAAGCGCAATAAAACCAAACCGCAGGCTACCGCTACCCGTAAGATTGTGTCGGCTCTGATATCCCCAAAATCTGCGGCTGTGGTGTTTTCACTACAGCCTGAAGCCGTGGAGAAAGGGGTAACCTACAGTGACATCGTAAAGATGGCACAGGAGAAGGTGGATCTCCAGGAGCTGGGAATAAACCAGCTCCGCTTTCGGCAGACGGCCACAGGAGCCAGAATGTTGGAGATCCCTGGCTCACAAAATAGCGAGAAGGCAGACAGACTCGCGGAGAAACTCCGTGGTGTTCTGTCTGAGGTGGCTAGCGTCACCAGGCCCGTAAAATCCACCGACGTAAAGATAACGGGTCTAGATGATGCTGCCACGAAAGAGAAGGTGGCACTGGCAGTCGCCGAGGCGGGTCGGTGCGACGTGCGCCTCGTAAAAGCCGGGGAGATACGTCCCGCTTTTGGCGGCACCAGGTCCATAATTGTCTCCTGCCCAATTCAAGCAGCCAAGATGCTGCTGGAGAAGGGCAGACTCTTGATAGGTTGGAGCTCAGTACGAGTGGTGTCACTGGGGGTGCGCCCCATGCGCTGCTTTAGGTGTATGGGGCTGGGGCACACGCGCCCCCAGTGTCCCGCATCTGCTGACCGAGGGAATCTGTGTTTCCGATGCGGAGACGCGGATCATTGGGCCGCCAGCTGCAAGAAGTCTGACCCGCGCTGTGCAATATGCGCGGAGTCGGGTAGGCCTTCTGGCCATATAATGGGGGGACGCAACTGCGCCCCTCCGAAGACGAAGGGGACGGCCAACAGGACCCAAGCCTCCCCTTTAGCCTTAAATAAGGCCACACATGACGCCATGCCCCATCCGGCGTGCGAGGAGGTTGTAATGTCTGACTGATGGATCAGGTCCGACATCACAACCTTCTCCAGACGAATTTGAACCACTGTGCCGGGGCTCAAGATCTGTTTATGCAGAGCTTGGTGCAGTGGAAAATAGACGTGGCGGTTGCCGCGGAGCCATACTATATTCCCCCTAATCCCTACTGGGCTGGGGACTTGGATGACTCCGTGGCTATTGTGGGACGGAGGGGCGGGCCCCCCTTCTCAGTAGAAGAGAGGGGCTCGGGTTACGTAGTGGCCAAATGGGGAGAGTATGTGGTCGTTGGTGTATACTTCTCCCCAAACAGACCCGTTGCAGAGCTCGAGGTCTTTGTAGACCTTTTGGCCGCAGCGACAAGGAGACAGGCGCCTCGTCAGGTCTTCCTACTGGGAGACCTGAATGCCAAGGCGCGAGAATGGGGCAACCCCTACACTGACTCTCGCGGGGAGATTGTCAGGGAGTGGGCGGTTGCCACAGGATTGATCCTGCTGAACACAGGGTCAGCCCACACGTGCGTGCGGCACAATGGGGGGTCCGTGGTGGACATATCTTTCGCCACCCCAGGTGTCGCAGCACGTATCTTGGACTGGAGGGTGTTGTCTGAGGTGGAGACACTCTCGGACCATAAATATATAAGGCTCGAGATCTCTGCCTCCCACAGCCATGGAGGGCTTCAGCGCGTGGAGCGAGCTGATTTCCCTCGCTGGGCGATTAGTCGCCTCGACGCCAATCTTGCTGAAGAGGCGGCAATCGTTCAATGTTGGTTGGCTGGCCCCATAGTGAACGCTGAAGCGGAAGTGGACGCTGCAGCAGGCCACTTCCGAGAGGCGTTGACGGCCGTGTGTGATACGGCCATGCCGAGGTCCCAGCGCCGCCCCGACCGCCGAGAGGTGTATTGGTGGAATGCGAAGATTGCAGACCTCCGAACTGCCTGTTCCAAGGCGCGTCGGCCGTACAGCCGCTGCAGAAGACGACGCAAGGGCCGTGGCGACGCCCAGCTGTCAGCTGAGGAACTGGCAACCGAGAGCCAGCTGTATAGCTTGTACCGTGACGCCAAGCGGGAGCTTCAGCTTGCCATCAAGCAGGCAAAATCACGGGCCTAGGGCGAGGTGCTGGTGGATCTGGATAGGGATCCCTGGGGACGTCCGTACAGAGCCGCCCGGAATAAATTCCGAGGCCAGGCGTCCCCAGTAGCGGGAGGCCTAGAGCCACTGCTTCTAGATAGGGTGTTAGAGGGACTCTTTCCTGCCATGAACCCTTCCTACATCCCTCCGACAATGGCCCCCATATCCCTCGAAGAAGTTCTAGACCCGGCCTCTATCCCACTTGTGTCGGAGGTAGAGATAGAGCTTGCAGTCGGCCGTCTACGAGGAAAAAAGACGGCACCCGGTCCAGATGGGATTCCAGGTCGGATTCTCAGGATCGCCCTGAAGGAAATGGGAGACCGGCTTCGAGTCCTGTTTGACGCGTGCCTCACGTCAGGGCGGTTCCCGAAGCTGTGGAAGGATGGTAGATTGTGCCTTTTACGGAAGGAGGGCCGAGCCGTTGATTTGCCATCCGGGTACAGGCCCATCGTACTGCTGGATGACACAGGAAAGCTGTTAGAGAGAGTGGTAGCCTCACGTGTCATCCGGCACCTAAAAGATCCTGGGCCTGGGCTGTCGGAGGCCCAGTTCGGGTTCAGAACAGGGCGGTCTACAATAGACGCCCTGCTCTGGCTCAAGGAGTGGACACAGGAAGCAGTCAGCAAAGGAAATAAGGCGCTGGCAGTTTCGCTAGATATAGCCAACGCCTTCAACAGCCTCCCTCATGGAACAATTCAAGAGGCGCTCCGCTATCACGGAGTGCCCTTGTATCTGCGGAGGCTGTTGCGTGACTATCTCCAAGACCGTGAGATCCTGGTCGAAGGACGCGACGGTCTAAGGCGTCATCGTGTCTGCTGCGGTGTTCCACAGGGGTCGGTACTGGGACCGCTTTTGTGGAACGTAGGCTACGACTGGGTGCTCCGTGGAACGTTGCCTGCAAACATACGGGTTGCGTGCTACGCGGATGATACCCTAGTCGTAGCCAGGGGTAGGGATCTTAGGGAGGCAGTGCGGTTGGCCACGGTGGGCACAACCCTCGTTATTGACCGCATTCGCACTCTGGGTCTGGAAGTTGCCCTCTCCAAAACCGAGGCCCTACTGTTTCATGGGCCTCGGGGGGGAGCCCGTCCAGGTACGCAGGTGAATCTGGGTGATGTCCAGATACCGGTTGGGGCCCAAATGAAATATCTGGGCCTTGTCCTGGACGGGAGGTGGGCTTTTAGGGCCCACTTCGCCTAACTGGCCCCAAGAGTCGTGGGGGCCGCAGCTGCCTTGGGAAGGCTACTGCCCAACGTGGGTGGCCCGAGTGCTAATTGCCGCCGGCTATACTCCGGAGTGGTCCGGAGTATGGCTCTTTACGGGGCACCGGTCTGGGTGGACGCTCTCAGTCGTGACAATAAGACTCTGCTGCGTCGTCCGCAGCGGGTCATCGCGACGAGAGCGATACGCGGGTACCGGACGGTGTCCTGGACGGCAGCGTGCGTGCTGGCCGGTGATCCCCCCTGGGAGCTCCAAGCGGAGATCCTCGCCGAAGTGTATCACTTCGTGGCGGCGAGGAGATCCCGTGGAGACGCTCCAGCGTGGGAGGAGGTCACACGTATGCGGTGGCAGGCGCGAGACGCCTTGTTGCGGCGGTGGACGGAGGACCAGGCTCCACCAGTCCCTGGGCAGTGGACGGTGGAGGCCATCCGCCCAGTCCTCCAGAGGTGGGTGAGGCGGCGATACGGTTCGCTGACCTTCCGATTGGTGCAGGTGCTTTCCGGACACGGATGTTTCGGAAAGTACGTGCACCAAATCGCGAGACGGGAGGCGACCCCAGCCTGCCATGAGTGTGGGGCGCCGGAAGATACAGCGCAACACACGCTGGAAGTGTGTGCTGCATGGGGCCCGCAGCGGCACACGCTTTCAGCGGAAATAGGCGGAGATCTCTCCCTGCCGAGCGTGGTAATTTCCATGCTCGGCAGCGAGAGATCGTGGCAGGCGGTGGCCACCTTCTGCGAAGCGGTGATGGCGCAGAAGGAGGCTGCGGAGCGGATCAGGGAGAACGATGTCCGAGCTGATCCACTCCGGCGCAGACGACCGGGAGAACGGAGGAGACGGTTCGCACGTCTCCTCCCTCCGCCGTAGTGGGGTCACTGGCGAAGAGTCGGGGGACTCTTCGTCGGCTTGCACGGCTCTACACGTCTAGGGGGTGACCTTGGTGAGCAAGGTCATCCCTTCACAGGCGCTGAGGCTCGGTTAAGATCAATCCGGGCCTACCGCTGGGGCGAGATGGTGATTGCCAGCGCGACCCTGTCTCGCCCCACCTTGGCGGAGGACTGCTCACGGGGGGGTTTTAGTGGGTCTGAGCCCCACACGCCCCCTTCCGTCACCCCCGTGGCGGAAGGGAAGTGCACAGCATTTCCCCCCTCAAAAAAAAAAATAAAATAAAATAAAATGTAATGTTAGTTGACCAACCTCTGTGTGCAAAACCAGTATCGAACTAAACAACACGTAACAATTGAATCTTGTCAAACTACCCTCAAATACAAAATGTTTTGTATCGTACGACCACAACAATAATATAATGTTTAAGCTATTCTCATGTAAGTGAAATATTTTCTTATGAGAAATAAAGATATCTCAAACCAAACCATACAAGTCTAGTTATTTGCCCTTAAATTTAACGCAAAAATATTTCGCAATTTTCTGGACAAAAAATAGTATGCTTGGACTGGGTTCGAAACCGCGTCTTCTGACAATCCATGACAGACGCCATGACCGCTATACCACCGATTGGTTTCACTGAGCAGGCGCTAGCTTCAATAATCATGTAATAGGCTTGCTTAACAAAATGTTGTTAAAATATATTCAGGAATAAAAACAAAAGTAGTTAACACCGTCGTCATCACGAACTTAGAGCGACGTCGCGTGACTTTTCCACAGGTAATGTCAGCGCCATACATTTTGGAGTTGTCGTTTGACGTTAACGTTAACAGAAACATCTTTTGTCTAGGCCTGCTGTGCGACTGCCGACCGCTGCTGCTCTCATATCGCGCCCGCGATATGAGAGCGTAAATACATAACTTTTGCTTTAAAACTTTGTAGTATAGAGCTATAGCTGTATATTATAACCTATAATGTATTATAATAGTACAGTTTATGATTTAAGGCTTTCGCGATTCTTATACTTTGAAGTTTGAAATGTACCAATTTTAAAGGGATTACGCGTTTAATTTTATATTAATTTATTCCAGCTTATCGAACAGATTTCAGTGAACAGGTGACGGGTAATTTCTTTAATAATGATTTAATAATTTCCATAACTTTATAACAGACAACTGTCATTCATTCTATCCGTGAAAATGTTCACTGAAATCTGTTCGACACGACGGGATTAAATAATATAAATACACGCGATTTAATCCGTATGTTTAATTTCAATAAAGTATAAATAATTGAAACCTGCAATAAGCAGACGCCCATTTCAATGATCCGCAAATACCTGTTAATATATGCAATTACCTACATCCATCGAGTGTTCCCATTACACATCCATAGCTATGTTAGTGATCGTAGTGCGAGTTCACACGGTTATATAATGGTGGTATTCTGTAATAGAGCTGTTTCTGTCTCATCGCTTTCCCATCATGCGTCGTGCGGATCGTGCGTAACTGTAAGGGCAAACGCACACGTGCAACTAAAAGTTACTAGTCTGATATGATTGACAAAGATAACTTTGAACCACGCCCATTCGCTCAAGAAAGAAGCTGGGCGCCTCATTATTTCATAACAAATCTAATATTCATTTATTATACATCTGGATTCTTGCTCACTAAGATAATATTTACTTTTGTGATTAAATATGTATTATTATGTGAATATGTGATATAATATTTTAGTTTTGCTACACGTCCGTCCTTGCTTTAAAAGTTTAAACATATAGCATCTGCCTATCTTAAAGATGCTTGTATCGGTGTACATGAAAAAATACATCACTCCTATAATAGGATTGGTTTGATATGTTTTATGTTGTCATCTAGGGTGATAGAAACATATTTTTATTTTTTCTACGTTCCAGAAGTATTTGATAGCGTAAGCATTCTGTTGTAAGTATTTGTAACGTTGCAAGTGAGATGGAATGGTAACCATATTATTATCTCATGTTGTATTATAAAGTTGCTTTCGTCCGGTAGACGAACCCAGCAGAGCAATTAAAACGAGTGTCAGCCATTGATATAATAAAAAAGGTAATCGAGTTGTTTATGCGAAGAACTTTCCTACGCCAAAACATTTTGATATGGTTTAACTAGCAAGCATGGATCGGATATTATTTGAAGTAGACATGAAATTAAACGAAGTGTTAAATAGATTATACTGATTACTTTAGTGTCCTCTCCGGTACGAGTAGTCAGCGATTGTTGCAAGTCTGCGCTTGTACTTAAATGGCATGTAGTTAACAAAAGCCTTGTGTTGTCAGAAAGACAGTTGCCAATCGCATACTAATGCAGATTTTGAACTTAACTGGAACTAATAACATTAGGTTCGGTCATTTACGTTTTCTTACATAAGAATAAGTATACGTTATTTCAATGATGAGTAATGAACGAATCATCATTGAAATAACTTTAATATCAACGGAAGTTGCAACGGTTACTCGCTCCACTTCTCCCGTAAAGCGCAATAGTTTAGGCATTATTATCTTTAACTACTACATTCTTCAAAATACTTTTCGACTTAAAACAAATGACTACTTAGATTTGGGAAATCCTATTTGCTGCCTTTGTCGAAAAAAAAGAGAAATTTATACCTACCTACATACTTACATACTCAAAATTACATCCAACATAATTGAGTGTCCTGAAATCTTAGGCAAAATTAAATTTAGCTCCCCCATTACACCCGACCGATTCGATTGAAGATAATAAAATAATGTTACTAAGAGCAATAGAACTCTCTGTGTGTCAAGACCCTTTTTCTCTAGAACGCATAGAGGTATCGTGAGAGTTCAACTCGCATTTTTTTATTTTAGTAATAAGAAACGATGACCTAATCGCCACCCCTATATATGATGACTTGAGAGATCCTTTTTCAGGCCCCGCTTCAAATACTAGCTGCAAGGAAAAATGTAGGTATTACGGAATTACGGGATGTATACTTTCTAAACCGACTTAAAAAAGGAAGAGGTTAAATATTATTTGTTAAAATTAAATGTTCAACTCACCGATTTCTCCCCTATTTGTAGACCGATTTTCAAAATTCTTTTTATTTGGTAGAGTATACTTCAGAAGTGGTCCCATTTAAATTTCATAAAATTCGGTCTAGCAGTTTTTGATTTACATAATGAAATTTTAATTACATAATTACGTAACTGAAATGTGTTTCGCCTATTTTGGTGATACTCGTATCATAATTGACGGTAAATGACAATCGATGCCTAGCCAGGGTCACTAAAAAGGGTGAAACTTGTCGAAATCGATACATGCGCACAATACTGTGATGATATAGCTACTTTTGAACTATCATGGTACCGTTGGTCCGTTTTATGGTAAAACTTTTTTTTACTTAATACATACACTAGTATCGTACTACAACAGTTGGAAGTATGTGGGTCGTACTCACTCTAGGCATTTATGTAGGAAGTGGAGGAAGGCAGGGTCGTCCGTCCGCACTGCTGTGGAGAGAGTCTTGGACGCAGGCCTCCGCTTGCGTCCTTTCGAATTCGTAACGGTGCGCGGAGACCCTTTTGAATCTAGAATAAAACCACATTCACTAGACCATTTTGTATCTAGAACAAAACAACATTCACTAGAGTTAGACGCTTTTGAATCTAGAACAAAACAACATTCACTAGAGTTAGACCCTTTTGAATCTAGAACAAAACAACATTATTAAATTGGATGGCGGGGAAAACCCAAAAATGACTATCGTTGATTTTGTTTCCTTTTCCAAGGCTTGTCTTTTTTAGCTTTCACGTGTATTAGTGTGTGTGATTATTGCCTGTTCAGTGTTAGTTACTGTTTAGTGTAATGGTTTACGAGTGTAGGTAAAATGTACAAAATTATAAAACGTTGTTTTTGTTTTTTCCAAGTCTATTGCCTTAGAAAGTTTTAGTAATGCATCCACCGCCTTACTAGAACGTGACTTAGACAGTACAGTGACTTAACGACAGACTTATTGTCACGGTGACTTGACTCTGACTATTTGACTATAAATCGGACTCGATGTAAATTTAGGTTTTAACATAGCTAACTTGAGGAATTGCAAATATACGAGTTCACTTACTCGTATAAAGAGGGAAAATACAGGTAGGTAAGTAATTTATTGTTACTAAGATACTACTGTCTCCAGAAGTCTACAAAGAGCCTGACGACATTCTTAAAGTCAACCAAGTCGTGCGTTGTTTCTGCTAGATCGTGAAGACGACAGGAAATGACATATATTTTCTGTTCAAACCTTCTATACATAGTTAACTCACCAAAGAACAGTCGTTTTCTCGTGGCATGCAGCAGCAGGTCTGGAGGAGGTGGCCCCAGGAGTTCCATTATGCAGGCCAGTTGTTCCGCCTCGTTCTCACCCGGAAACAGGGGGTAGCCTGTGTGGAGTTCCGCAAGGATGCAACCTGGGATCACAATTATTTCGTGAGTTTTGGTATTAGAACTACATTTTATATAATAAAGTTTGATAGTATATATGTTTGCGGTAAACATGTACCTACTTATCTAATTCGAAGACGTTTTTAGGTTTCCAACATTAAAACCGTCTATCTAACCAGACATACTTTAGCAATTGTATAGTAGGAGTATTAATGTGACACGCTGCTCCGCGTGTGCATTTTTAATTATAAACCGATATAAAAAATTAAGACGAAGTCGGTCCTCTATCTTTCGCGTCAAAAATTAAGAAACACCCATCCATCCGTCCAAACAGGCATACTATTAAAGCCAGATGGCTTTAATATTAATATATATATATATATTAAAGCCTATGTCTAAGTATTATGTACATAGATACTTTTAAATTTTATATTATTAAACTTCTCCGGGTGTCCTTTTTGAATTATGTATTATAAACCTATGCTTACAATTAAGACGAAATCGGTTCTCTACTTTTCACGTGACAAAGCAAAATTCCTGATGAGTGCGCCCGGAACCAGGCTGAGAGGCAGAAAACGTTTCACGATCTTAATATAAATAGAACACATTTGGGTGTGTTGTTTAATATTTTGTCATGTCCAACGTCTAGTGAAGCTGGAATGATTTTGACAGGCCTGTTGGTCTAGTGGTTAGTGACCCTGACTGCTATGCCGGAGGTCGTGGGTTCGATTCCCACCCAGGACAAATGTTTGTGTAATGAGCACGATCATTTGTTCTGTGTCTGGGTGTAATTTATCTATAATATTTATGTATTTAGAAATATATAAGTATGTTTATCAGTTGTCTAGTACCCATAACACAAGCTCTGCTTAGCTTGGGACTAGATGGCGTGGTGTGATAGTTGTGGAATATTTATTTATTTATTTATTTATTTATTTATTTATGAACTAGTGACTCCTTGTCTCAGTTCATGAATCATTTCACCCATCATCATACTTAACTTTGTTAGTTATTTATTTATAGATTTGTTATCTTATTTATGTATAATTTTGTAATGTATTAATGTTGTGTAAAATGTGTATAATTTGTATATTTTTTATTATTTGATGGGACTGTCATAAACACGATGTTTAAAAATCCCTAAATTAAAAAGTAGATTAAAAACAAGTATAATTTGAAAAATTTTATACCGACTTCCATTATATTCAGTTATTGGAGTGTAACTCAAAAACTACTTGACCGAATTTTATGAAATTAAATGTTTTTATCGTAAAATGAGTTGCAAAAGTCTTAATTTAGTCAAAAAACTAATAGATGGCGGAAAGTGCAACCTAGAAATCTTGGTCAAGTTTTTCCAAGTTAAGCTTTTCTAGGCCTTCCCCACGTAATATCCAAAATTCAGCTTTCCCGTTTCACTTTCTTTTCTTACTCTTTTATTTGGACGTAATGACTGGACCTCATGATTGTACTATTAGCTTCTGTAATCAATTGGCATAAGTGAACAAACTAGTCGCGTCGCTACAATAACAGCACACCCGTGTGCCATCGCGATGTCAATGAGGCGCGAATGAGCGATTACGTACCGATAACGACAGCTGCGACCCATCGCTTGCGCAACAATATGTAGAAAGCAGGGGAAAGGTGTTCGCGCAGCAAATATCCAAACTCGTCTCCGTAAAGAATCTCGTTTTTACGCAATGCATGATGGATGCCCCGGAACAACAACCTGTTCACCGCAAGTTTGTGGACGTGGGCGGTGATTGAACGGTCAGCGATGCCTTGACATTCGCCGAACCCTATTTAGGTCGGGATGATTATTATGACGTATACATTGCAGACCTGCTTATGTTATAATTGGGAAAGTTTCCCTGTTAGGACGGTTATTCTACCGACTTATAAAAAAAGGAGGAAGTACTCAATTTGACTGTTTTTTTTATGTTTGTTACCTCATAACGTTCGACTGGGTGAACCGATTCTCAAAATTCTTTTTTTGTTTGAAAGCTGGTGCATCCCGTGTGGTCCCATTTGTTTGTGGTGCATTTAAATTCGGCCCAATAGTTTTTGAGTTACACTCCAATAACTGAATATAATCGAAGTCGGTATTACATTTGTATATATATATAGATATTTGTGTCACAAAGCAAGGCTACAAATCACGCATACCTCCAACGCGTACCAAACAGTTCTGTGTATATAACCTTAGTTTATATTGAAGTCTTTGGTACTAACTATTCTCTGCTCTGTGATTTGTGTTCTGTAGTACATTGTTGGTTGAATTCTTTAAGGCCGTCAATTACGTAGAGCCTATTACGGAAGTAGGTATATTTCCTTTTGTATATCTTCTATTGATCGTAAGATGCGATAATCCTTACCGAAGTATTGCTTCACAGAGATAAAGAATAGAGATGTTTAGTTTCACTACTCTGTCAAACAAAGAGTTGCTATATGTATACTATTAATTTGAACTAAATCTTGTGATCTGTCTTTCGCCTACTTACTTTCAAATAAGGAGAGCATAGAACAGTTACGTTACGTCACATTGACGTAAATACAATCATTTGTGGCGTGACTCCTTCGATCAAACCGCTAGTAGAGGGTTGAAAAAAAATTTCGCAGTAGGTCGCATTGAAGTAAAGCTCATACTGCTGGGCAGCCACTAACGTAGGACGTAAAAGATGCCCTACAGAGTGGCTGCGGGACTGTCCATCCCAATACCTAGGCTAAACATGCATTATTAGGCGGAATATTGATAAAAATTGCTATTAAACACAATACAATAAATCTAATACTATAATCTGCACCCCTAATCTACCTAATAGGTAGGTAAAAAGTAGTAATATAATTAGTAACGGTTTGTTTTGCATTCTTTTGATGAGTAAAAATGAGACAAGTGGAAAATGTATGTATTTACATTACGCTCTACTACCTGGGACCTTATTCCCTATGAACATTCAACAAGTAACGCGGTGCTATACGATATCTTCAAGGAATGATCGCAAATTTGTATTGATTTCACGGTAATTCCTTGAAGATACCATAGCGCGCCGCGTTACTTGTTTTAGTGGACATAGCCAATAACGGCCGTGTGCTACTACTGAAAGGACTGTAAGCTAATGACGCACCACGTGGGCCTAGTGTGGGTTGACAATTGGGCTTGTGACTAGTCCTGGGTCTGAGTTTTCAGATCACCTGAGCACCCCCGACACATGTAGCGAATAGGCAAGGTTAGCCACGAAGTCCTCAATATACAAGTAGAACGCAACTAAGAACAACGCACGATGATGATGATTTCTGATCATATCTGAGAATGGGGATGGGGTTTAGGCATGAAGTAATAGTAAGTACCCACTATGACGGGGCCTGGTGGGAGCTGATCATCTGGAGGCATACCCTGGGCAATCCATTGAATGAACGGAAACGATGACGTCACTTCGATGATCGTATGTAGCTCATAATAAAGATGTAGGTAACTATGAAATTAACCTGTAGCATATGAGTTATTAACGTAACTTTTCTAACATATAGTTTAAGTTGGTAAGTACCTATCTAGTTCTTATGATTTCTCGGCATCCATACCCTTCAAACTAGATTTCTATTTTCTTTCATCATGCATTAGTAAAAAGATATTGTATCGACATTACAAACGGACCCATCAATTCAAATTATTTCTACAGACAACTAACATTAATGTGTGAAGGTCACGTGTGCACTTGTGCAGTGCAGTTCACCACTTGTGATGCACTGCACAAGTGCACACTGCATCTGTCCGCTTAAATGTGGGCTACTCCAGCTTGTTTTGTTTTATAATGACATAAAAAAAACTCCAATGTACTTACCCATGCTCCACATATCGATCGCGGTGCCATACTGGAGCCCTAGTATCACCTCGGGGCTCCGGTAGAACCGCGACTGGATGTAGGTGTACACCCTCGCGTGCGTGTAGCAGCTGCTGCCGAAGTCTATCACCTTGATGGAGGAGCTTCCTCGCGCTTTCAAGAGAATGTTCTCCTAAAAAATATAATACATTATATTAATGTGTTACCAATTTAACAGGTTAAATGTTAATTTCGATTTCTAGATTCTGAATATGAATCTTTGGACATAGCAAGCTCGCAAGTATTGCTGCGTTTACATTTGTGAAATGTATTAATAGTCGCAAAATAATTACTAGCGATTGTACTCAAAAGTTACTCAAACTCAAATCATTTATTGCTTATGTGTCAGCCGTGCGATTCGAGCAAACATCGTTGTATCTTTGACAACATCCGTGAAACAAATGAAGAGATGATAAGAAACGTTGGAAAAACAACCTTGTGTAAAAGGGCGATATCTCAAAGTATTTGACATCGGTGAGCTCGTCGACGAATCATTAGTCTAATCGCACGGCAGTTTTTGTTGCTGGTTTACAATAAGTACGAGTACATGTCACATATTCCCTGGGGGTGTTGCAATTGTGCAGAGAGAACCGATCTATTTCAAAGTATTAGATTTATAACAATAGTTTTTAAGTATAGTACGATAAAACAGTCTATTAATGTATCATCATTGAAAATTTCTGCAAAAGTAATGTTTAAGTGTAAATTTGAATACATTGATTTTATTTAAGTCTTTTATTTTGCAAGTTTGTATTATACATTTTAACTACCATTGCCTTTGTACCGAAACTGTGCATTTTCAATCTGGAATCGGGTATTAAAAGTGTATGTTTCCGTGTAAGTCTAAGGGGATATTCCTCATCTGTTCACGTGCTTTTAAAAAGTATTGAGGATATTACATGCAAATTTCCAAGATGTAGGGTGTGAGGGTCAGCATTTGATATTTGATAAAATAAGGTTTATAGAAATGATGTATTGTTAAATCTGAAGATTTGATGTTAGCAAGTTTTCGTAGGGATAGGCATTTATTTGTGAGATGAAAAGGTTATTTACATATACAATATTTCCCCATAGTATGATGCCATATCTGAACCATGAGCATGCATATGCGTAATAAGTGGTCATAGCGGCATCAAGTCCATCTGCTCACCGCAGTTCCCTTAGTCCATACATAAAACTTGATAATTTTAATTGAATTTTTTTAACATGTAATTTTCATTTTACATGTGAGTGTAGTTCGAAACCTAAGACAAAAGCAGTGTTCACACATTCTAATTTCGTATTATTATAACAAAAGTGTATGTCAATAGGCATTTTTTGATACGGGCGTAATTGCATTAGTTTTGTTTTTGATGTATTGAGGGCAAGGTTATGTTTATGAGTGATCATCCATTTAATTACATTATTGAAAACGTCAGTGAGGTTATTAATTAAATTAGAATTATTATTACATGATGTCAATTAAATGTCATTCGCGAAGAATACAGTTAGAACTCTAAGAGCAGCCGTGCGATTCTCTAATGATTCGATGTGCTCGTCGACGAGCTCACCGATGTCAAATACTTTATGAGATATCGCCCTTGAACATAAGGTTGTTTTTCCAACGTTTCTTGTCATCTCGTCATTTGTTTCACGGATGTTGTGAAAGATGCAACGATGTTTGCTCTTAGAGAATCGCACGGCAGTAGAACTCTTTGTGAATGAGTTCGTCCAGGGGAGTATTGCCACCAAACCCTTTTCTAGCGTGAAGTAATGTTCGCAATACTGTAATAATTTAATGGTAAGCTTTTTAAAATTTACTCGAAGATTGGAACAATGAAACTTAGAGTTAAAAGTCACTTCAAAGAACGCGAATTAAGTGAAATATTTGATACTAGGTCATCAAACGTCTATCGTAATCCATTATTATTTTTAGCTTGCTATATTGACGTGATGGTACCAAATTTAATGGTAAGGTTGAAACATGACTACTTTAAGAGCTACCTCTTAAAGTAGTCATGTTTCAACCTTACCATTAATCCCTGATCCCTATCCCTGATCTTGTTAGCTCTGTTGAAGCGAGCCTGTCTTCAAAATGAGAGATCACAGGCTTCCCTGACAGGGAAAAATATTTGTGATGAGCAGACATGTTTGTTCTCTGGTCGTGGATGTTGTGATGTATAATTGTGTGTGTCCTGCTTCCTTCAGTTTGTGAGTTTATATAAAAGACATGTTAATTTTCTCAATCCCTAAGAACGTAAAAATAAGAACAGATAAAAAACACAGAATAAAATCCCAGGCGCTAGACGAACATAGTCTTTATAGGTTCCCTCGTCCGGTCACGGTCTCATTGGATCCACAGACTTTAAATAATTAGTCAATAGTTGTTTTTTCGTTACATATAGGAATAGCATTGCAACGTCCGAAATGAACACTTGTTATAATGCCTAATTACTCGTAGCTACTAGGAAACTAGACCATACATGCTTCAACTTTGATTTATTCTAACGGAAACCAGCAGCCCTTGAATATAAATCGCTACTTGATCAAATAAATTACCATACAGGTGTACAGCTCGTACGCGAGTTCATTGTAAGATGTATTTCCAAAGGGACCGGTTGGAAGCGGCCTGCATCCAATGTCATCCTGCAACCTTTATCAGGTCGTCTATCTATCTTATCAGTGGACAACCTAAGCTTCGCCTGCCGGTCTGTGGTTCCGTACGTCTCCACCCCAGAACCACCCGACTCCATCGACAGTCTGTTGTCCACTGCCACTTTGACTGTCTTATCTTATTGGCTAGGTCGGTGACTTTAGATCATCCACGGATCTCCTCATTTCTGATTTGATCTCGTTCAATATACGATGATCTGTTATATACGAGTAAACAATTCTGCAGATTTCACTTTGAAATAAATGTGCATCATATCCGTTTCGACGGAGCTCAAATTAGGGCACGAGACATCAAATCAAAGTCACTTATTAATTATAGCCATCAACGCCGCACTTATATACGTGATTACATTAAAAGACTCTGATGTGACTGCCGCATTTCAAAATAAACAGAGCCAATACCGAAAAGAATGGATAAGCAACCCTGGGCTATTCTTTTCAATATTAATGTAATTAAATATATACCTACCAATACTGCCAAGTAGTGGCAGTATCGCTACACTCAGTGCTCATACAATAGGGCAAAGGCAAAGGAGTCTGCGGCCGGATGCTCTAGCTAATATCAGTATAATAAGGAAAATAGTGTAACTAGATTAATCCGTTGAATGGCGATTTGCCATACCTGTTTGGTCAATAATACAATAGATTTCGCAGAAATATATCTACTTTTCCAGGAAAAAAAAATTGTATTAATTAGTATTAATACTCAGAACTTACATAAAAAATGTTCTTGTAGAACTGGCATACATTTCTTTGTTGTATTCTTCCTACGGAATAATTTAAATTTAGCATTGAGATATATAATTAAGATATTAGGTAATTGTAATACGGATGTGATAAGATCTACAGCATTCTAAATGAGCGTAAAAAATGCACTGAGTTAATGATTTTCTTATTAATTTATTCTTCGTCGACGAGATTTATGTAGAAGGAAGGTAAGGATCCTGACTTCTTAAAGAAGTATTTAAGTTTGATTAAATGCAACAAAAAGTTATTGCTGCTCTTAATGTGTTTAATTAAATGTGTTGTTAGACATTTATAGAGGCATAGGGAGGTACTATATGCAACCGCCGAACCGTAACTACAATGTAATATGATACTCATCGCCTATAGACACCCTGGCTTTTTTTATTTTTTTTTAATTTAGACAATTATGAAAAAAATAATGTTTTGATTTTTTTTATTTTAAGTACGAACGCTGGTAGTATTATCTGGAATAATTAGATGGTCTAACAAATGCAATTTGAATAATTTAATACTGACTTCCATTCCATTACTTTGGTAAAAATCAGATATTGGAGTGTAACTCAAAAACTACTGGACTAATAAAATTCACGCGGGAAGCACCAGCTTTCAAACAAAAAAATAATTTTGAGAATCGGTCCACCCAATCGAAAGTTATGAGGTAACAAACATAAAAAAATACAGTCAGTACCTCCTTTTTTTGGAAGGCGATAGAAAAAGAGAGGCAATTGTCGATGCATTTTACAATTCAGGTACTTTTTATACTTTACGCGCTATGCCTGCGGCATAGTACCTGATAAAGTTTGCAGGACAATGTTGAATGCAGGTCGCTTCTAACCGGTCATTTAGGAAGTTTATAGGCGGCCTATGTTCAGCAGTACGTCCTACGGCTGTAATAATGACGATGATTTATATCTATTTCTCATTTTTATGTTTTTGGCAATGTATTCATTTCACATTTTTGACAATTATGCTACTTAGACTATTTGGACTTTCAGGCGTGCGATTCTTTAATGATTCGTCGTTGCGCTCGTCGACGAGCTCATCGATGTCAAATACTTTGAGATATCGCCATTGTACATAAGGTTGTTTTTCCAACGTTTCTCTGTCATCTCGTCATTTGTTTCACGGATGTTGTCAAAGATGCAACGATGTTTGCTCTTTAGATAATCGCATGGCTGATAAGGACCCTAAGGAATATCCGCAGATCTACTACGACTTGCTTATGTTAAAACTTAAGTAATACCTAAAAAAAGCATTAATTCCTTCTACGCAAATCTAATGATTTCTTATTATTTAAATGAATAATAAGCTCTATACCCATTCAATAAAAAAAATCGGAGATCTATGTACTTAATTAGGGTACCCCCACTACCCTGGTAGATCTTCATTGCAAGTTCTTACCGGTTTCAAGTCGCAGTGTATGATGTTTTCAGCCTCAAGTAGTCTCAGACACCGGAGTAGCGAGCTGGCGAACCTTCGGATGAGGCTTAAACTGAAGCCTTGGTAGTTATTTTTCTTGATCAGCTCGTATAAGTTGATGCTGGAGATGAAATAAACAAAATAGTTAGTTTATGTATCCTGCGTCCCAGTGAATGTTTATTACGGATAATAAAATAAACTCTTTATTTGAATGATCTGTTTTATTTGAGCAGGAATTGAACCTAATTTTATGAACTACTTGCACTTGAGATATCTTGAAGACTCACTGACTCGCTGCATGTAGAGACTCACTTAAAACACACCAAGTACAAGAATACGTTAAGGTTTATATATTTACGTAAACGATTGAAAAGCAATGACACAAGTGAATTACGATGAAAATGTATTTAACTATAACTTTGTTTCTGGAGTGTTACAACATCGAGCCCTGCCGCCAATAAGTCACAATAATATAAAATAACTATGGGTAGAATATACGAATATGTAGTTAGATAATTCAGATAATATCTTAATTATATTTATAATCATCGTATATTTAATTATAATTGTATTTCGGCAAATAAGCTACTTGAGCTACTTATTTTAATATTAATTTATGTGTAATTAATTATTCAGAATGGGTTATTGTTTTTTGCACTGGCAATCGGTAGCACCGAGTAATCTATGATCGAGTTTTACTTAACTTTGTTCTCTGTGGTCGTTAACTCAGATGATTGAGACGAGAACGCGGGAATAAAATACAAATAGAAATATCTTCGAGTAATTATCGTAATTTATCAACACCAAAATCATCCCCTCATTTCACGAGCGCAAGAGCAATACCTACTAAATAGTACTTTAAAAAAAAGTGACACTGCAATGAGATTGTGTGGTTAACATCAGGTCAACAACATCAGGAAAATTATATAATACATCATGTGATATGCTTAACACAAGAAAATTACCGAAATTGAAATAAAACGTACCTCATAAGTTCAAAACTGATGCACAAATGGTTCCTAAAGTAGAAGTAATCCAGCATATGAATCACGTTGTGCGCCTGGTCCTTGTCCTTCAGCCGAAGATGGTCCAGCACCCGCACTTCCACCAGGGCCTGGTGGTGGAACCGCTTCTTGTTCCTGATGATCTTGATGGCCACCTGAGAGCCCGACCGATGGTCCAGCGCCCTAATCACTTGGCCGAAGGAACCTTTGCCGATCACTTCGAGGATCTCGTACCGATATGCTATGTGGTCGTGGATTTGCTGCGAAAGAAGTTATTCTACTTTAATCGTGTTTTTATGACTGATGCTGCATCTCAATATTGTCATCCTATCCATATCTTTTTATAACGTTTTCTTTTCATATCAATGGACTAGCAAAAAAAAAACATTTTAGCCTGTCTTAATTATTTGTTAATGCGTAAAACGAATGGAAAATAGAGAGTATAATAAGTTAGTCAATGGTACCTATCTGGTTGTCTACTCCAATAAAAGCTCGTATAAATACGTGGTACATCTTTGGTTAAGGGCGTTGTAGCAATAAACACTTATGTGTTAAGTACTCGTAAGACAGTAAATTTTATTTTTAAGCATACCTATTATAGAAAGAGAAGTAGTGACCATTACCATCACCAGTGCCCAGGTCGGATATGATAGTGACCAGAACTAAGTGACTGAAAGTACAGATGATATATTGGTATTATGCAAGTACTTAGTTTAGACAAATATAATAATAATAAATTAAATTAGTATAATAAATTGTTCGTAATATAACACTAATTTACAAAATGCAGTTTGGCTACTAGTGAAACTAGTCATGTAGTCACTATTTTTGTGTAAGTAGTTAATTACGAAACTTATCGTTGTTATCAAAAAAAAGTTTTTTTTAGTTATAAATGTAGGTACTAATCTCAGATTATAAAACTTTTGTTTTATAATCTGAGGTACTAATTAATATCAAATTCAGTTCATTATAATTATTTTGTTTTGTTAATCTCCTTCATCTAGCTACTACGTATAAAAGTATCAAGCTTCATCATTTTATAATTTTTTATAGGTATATGTGTTGCATATATTGTTTTCCGTTAACAAATAGTGTATTTTAGGCAACTTAATACAAGACACGTGATAATATGACACTATTTACGGGAAACCAAATAAATAAAGTCAAAGGTAGGTTACAAGGCTAGTTCAAGGCGAAAGCGAAGTGTATAGAAATTGACAATAGAGGTCGGGCTATAAGGGGTTTCTTAGGGCAGGAAGTGATTGGCTTTGCGGCGGTGAAGCCCTACCGGAGCTAAATCTGTCAAGTGTCACATACAACGTTCTGCTTACATATTATTTTATACTGAAATATTACAATTTAGTTTGTTGACAGGCTGGTTGGCGCAGTTTGAAGACCTCTGCCTTCTAAGCCGCTGGTCCCGAAATCCCCGGACAGGTCAAACATTTGTGTGCATGAACATGTCTGTTTGATCTGTGTCTGGGTGTGTGTATATAAGTACCTATGTATATTAGTCATCAGGTTACCGTAGTACAGGCTGTACCTAGTTTGAGATTTGAAGACCTTAAAAACAAAGTTTCGTTTTATTTTTTATGTAACAGAGAACGAGCCTATTACCATCTTATATTCGTTTCTGATGCCATCCAGGTAAAATGATATAAAATAATTTAGTGCTTAACTCGTCCGCATCAGGACAAAAAATAACAATAGATTTATGAATGAAACTTGCCTGGAATGAGAGTTGCTGATTCGGACGGGTTAAAAGTGATAACTACAAATTAAAATGCTATATTACATGAGTAGTGCAGAGTAAATAAAATGCAATTGAAGACAAATGTTTCAATAGTCTATCTATGAACCGTTTACGGATAGGAACTTGCTAGAAATATCTATTTCTAGTAAGGGAAACCTACGATATATAAGTTATTGAAATCGGCCGTAAGTTATTGAAGCCTTGAACTATTATTACCTTGGTATAGCTGCCGTTCTCATCATCAAACCCGCAGTTGTTGGGCAGGTTCGCCCTGGCCTGCACCTTGTTGGACTCCAGCCCCAGGAACCACACTTCAGGGTACTTCCTGATCTCGTTCCTCTCCCACTCCGACAGCCTGTCGCCGTACATCTTGAGGGCTTCTGAAATAGTGAATATGACAATGTTAACACATATTTAGCTCTACCTATCTTGTCATTTTATTAATCTCACTAATATTATAAACGCGAAAGTTTGTACTCATATATATATGTATGTTTGTTACTCTTTACTAATCAGTATTTTTTGAATGTCAATGAAATTTGGTATGTAGATAGATAAGGCGCTGGAAAAATCATATAGGATACTTTTTCATCATCATCATCCATCACCACGCGGGTGTAACTGCGGGGCGCAGCTAGAATACATATAAGGTAACACTATTATATATTATATACTATGTTTGTTACGGTTTCACGCCTATCAGCTTGTGTGCCTACTTTTCTACGAAGAACACTGTAGCTAATCAAAAAAGGTGTAAAGTAACACTCACAGTATCTACTTATCTATGTAGGTACTATATATATCTAGTTTATTAATAAATTATTAGTAAAGTTTGTGAGTGAGTGAGTGTGTAGTGATTAGATTTGTTTGTTACTTCTTCCCACTGAAACGGCTCAACAGATACGGATGATATTTAGAATGGAGATAGCTTATACACAAGATCAGCACTTTATACTTGTACTTCCCGAGGGAGAAGAGATAGAAGGAAATCGGACAGGCAATTGAAATCACAGGCAGTAGCTACAAATTTAATATTTATAAACTGTTATAATTTTTATTTATATACTTACACTAGTATTTGGAGTTAAAAGAGCAAATCTAATGCAATTAATCACGCAACACAAAGTTTATTCTTTATATATACTAATAGCAGGTTTAATTTAACTGTTTTCTCGTGGACCTTATTGATGATATACTTATTAACTTACCAAAAATTAACCACTGTATACGAGTATCATACAAATCAATACTGCATAAAGTCATCGACGCGGGCGTCCCGAACACTCCTAAAAGACCACCGAATGTGGTCGAAACTGTAGTTGGACCTGTCCGATAAATATTACGTGAGTAATCCCGTATTTCTAATTTAAAATGAGTGAAAACCAAGTTAGTTTTTATAACAAAAAATTCTGCATTGTCAGGGATAGTAAGAAAATATCGCTTTATGCGTACGATGTTATCTTACTATCCCTCTAGTAACTAAAAAAGAATAAATTCAAATGCTAATTATTATGTTCATTATAAGATAAACCAACATTTATAAGATAAAAAGCTGTTATGATTAATGCGTAGGTTTGCAGCTAAATCACTTCTTGGTTCCAGTTATGTGGCGGTACAGTTCTTTAGAAAACCCCTTTGTAATAAGATCACTTCGTCATGTAAGATTGTTGAATAAAATGTAAAACAAAAACATTATTAGATATCCACGGTCAGAAACAATTTTTTTATAATAATATTCTTGGCTGCTGCTACAGAACTTATTTGGAATTCTGGCTGTCCCTTTGTACCGATGTATAGGCGTGTATATAAATATGAGGCACGGCTGTACTTAACTGAAGATTAGAGACGTGCGCCTTTTATAAATAAATAGCAACTACTGTATCAAAGTTGCCGCGTCAAAACCGTAGGTGTAAGCGTTGCCAAATCATCTATTGAATAGAGTAACAATTCTCCGAGCACAAAGGAATGTATTCATTGAGTTTGAATTATATTGAGGTTGCAAATCCATTTACTGAAATTGCTTCAAGTAGAATAAGTACTAGCAGTTAAAGACATAATTATGTAATGTATGACCGCATAAGAGCAAATTATTCGACTGAGTTACATACTGGCAATATAAACCTGCAAGTAGGTAAAGCCGTTGGAACGAAATTGTATCAGCCATTCGATTGTACAACTATAGGTATGCTTATAACCAAATCATCATTTATTTGTTCATTTTATTTGCAGTTTAGATATGACGCTAACAACAAAACGTCAACCACCTCCATTATTGGCTTAATATAAGAATATAGAATCAGAATAAAACGAGGATAGAATAAACGTAAAGCTTACGCTTAGTTTCCCTAAGGCTACCTACTCACCTGATCGTAAGTGATGCCGTCGCCCACGGACATTCGCAATACCAGAGGTCTCGAGGATGCGTTGCCGACCTTTGAGGAAGGATGATAGGCAGGAAGAGATAGAAGAGGTGAGGGTGGAGGGAGAGGGTGAAGGAGAGGGAGAACGGGGAAGGGGGGAATCAGGTTTCCGGAACCTCCCCCAAACCTACGAAGCGCAATAGCAAGCTATGTTACTTCACGTCGGTGTTATGTGGGAGTGTGGTACTTCCCCAGTCGTGCCAGCCCGCTCGGCTGTGGGGTTGCAGCGTGGCACTGCCACAAAAAAACGCTAACATTTCTATAAGTTTTGCAATGTCCATATGAATAATCTATGTAGTTCGACAACAGACAATATTTTGCCTTTATATCAAGAATACAAATCATGCCTTGGTCGTAGAAATAGGTAAATATAAATTCTTGTGAATTGGTCTTATCTTACTGCTTAAAAAAAACTCTCAACTCTTATTCCTTCGACGTGTCTGACATTTATCTGAAGCATCCGCTCTCACCGTTCTTATGTAGGTCAAGGAGGCCACACTTAATCGCAACTAGAAAAAACCAGCGCCAGAAGTACCACGTATGAGATGAAGGGCTCGAAAGTCGGGTTGACACGATCAGTCTGCTCAGACCGAGTGGATTTGTACGAATAAGCTTCATACTAGTGTACTAGGATAGCTGTATATAGTAACATAGTTCAGTCGGATCATTTTCTTCATGCTTCCAATTATTTTTATTAGTCAATATCATAAAAATCGAAAAACCGTTTTTAAAAACTCCCTGATGCGCTTCCGAAACGTATGTAACTCGTCTGCTTCGTACAGTTCTATAAATTCATGTTACGTGCCAGATGACCCGTGGGATGGAACTAATATATAATTATATTGTAAAGAGGGCCGATTCACATTTTTGTACCTAGTTACTTTACAATTAACTAGCTGCGCTCCGCGGTTTCATCCACGCGGTGATTGATGAAAATGATGATAAACAAAATATATAGGTGCGGTGCACTAAAAGTTTCCGGAATCAATATTTCGTATAAATATATGTACCAAAGTAGCTAAAGTTATACTTAATTATGAGAAAAGGGGACGGGTATTAAGTGTGTGTGTGTGCGTGTGAGTGAACTGAAATAACAGTAAACGCCGTAACGTTTTGCACCAAGTCAGACACGGCCAGACAGACAAATGAGTTTTTGAGGTGAAAAACGTACAACTTATGAGTCATCCAGCATACAGTCCTGAAGTAGCACCGTGTGATTATTTTCTTTTCCCAAAAATCAAGAACCAATTACGCGATCAACGGTTTTCATCGCCAGAAGACGCTGTCGAAGAGTATGAAAAACACGTGACTGACGTCACCACGGAGGAGTGGCAGAAATGTTTCAAAAGTTGGTTCAATCGTATGAAAAAGTGCATTGACGCAAAGGGAGAATATTTTGAGAAACAATAAATTCATTTTTGACCATTAATAGTATTTTTTTATTATTGATTACGGAAACTTTTAGTGCGCCCCCCGTATATATTAAAACTCCTAAGTAGCCTAATAATACAATACACCTAAGTAGTGTGTGTGTGTGTGTACGCGTGAGAGGGAGAGAGAGAGAGAGAGAGCAACGATTTATTTTATGCCTGCCTGGTGGTTTTATCGCGAATGATGCTTCGTGTTGTCATTTTATTGTAAATATAGGGAAATCAAAGGACCTTTTTATACTATTATTATAAATCAAGAAATATTTAACGTAGATGCGAATTATATATTTTTTTCATACCCACACATTGATCCGTGTGTCACGGGACGCATGGACACACATACACTAGAACCGACAACAAACGTATCGGCTCATTACACGATATCTTGCCCTACTGATACCATTATTATGTTCTCTTTTGTAAGGCAACACACTGGAGCTAATATTTGTAGTACCTAAGTAAAAACATTGTAAAAACATCTATATAAAAAGAATGGCCCCGAGTTTCTTGCCGCTTCTTCTCGGTTGGCTCTATGTATTTTGGAACGCGGCGGTAGGCTTTAAAGTACATAATAATGAAAACTTGACGTTCATAAGTGCGTCTTTGATGCCTAAATTGAATAAATGATTTTGACTTTGACTTTGACTATATATATATAGTGTACCTATATATATATATATATATATATATATACACTATATATACCTCGAGCATACTCGGGGTGATGAGCGCACTGCAGTGCCATGAACTATACAAACATACAACTACAGTACCTACTGAACTATGGAACTGAAAATGTCATGGGCAAGCGTAGTGCATAACATCAGTCCGTCTTGTTACTTAACGGCATTAAAAAAAGTTTTACCCGCTAGGAACCGAACCTGGGCTAATGTGGCCACATAATACATAATAGTATAGCGCACTAACGTAGCTTGCAAATATTAAATCATAAAAGCACATTTTCTTGTTTCTTTAACGTCTTGCCCTAGATTGAATAAGGCACCCACCTCACCTTATCCTTGCCCGTTATAACGCCCTATTTTCCCGAGGTGGGTCCAGTAAATTCTGCCGACACCTACCCTGTTCCCTTTAGTTGCAATATATCCCGTGGCCCATTGACCTACATCGCTCGAGCGCCCTCGCGTATGTCACCATCGCAGTCAAGTAGTCGACTTATCTTCGATGGTGGCATACGCCAAAAGTGCCAAAGTTTCACAGGTATTTTAAGAACAAATAATAGGTGTTTAAAAATTACATTGCTGATGTAATGCACTAATCACTTAGATTTAATATAAAACCTACATAGGTTCAGATTTCAGAGTGAAACCTTTTTCATATGAAAACTAGCATGCGTTTAATTGTTTGACGTTCAATTGTTTTTACATTCGATTTTAACGTGATAATGGAACGGCAAAAATCGGAGTAATATTCGAATACGAGTTCCGGCCATAGAAGAGTTTAATACTTATAGCGTGGTTCCGGCGTGGAACGCAGCAGAAACTGCTCGAAATGTCAATGCTGTGTTTGGAGAGGATACGGTCAACGAACGCACCGTGCGTTTGTGGTTTAACCGCATTCGTAGTGAAGCTTCGACAAGAAGGAACCGCGAGGAAGACTAGCCGCTAAGGTAAATAGCGATGAATTGAAATAATGAAATTTCAACTTTTCAGTACTAAATGACAATTTAATACTTTAAACCCTAATACATAATTATTACCCATAAGATTTTGAAAGACAGTCTGAATATACTTTGTGCATATATGCTAAGGCTATCCAGTTCTTTCGACGTTTAGGTACGTAGGACGTATTCCAAAACGACGCTAAGTGTTGAATCTCAACTTAAGTGAAAATTTGACAATAAATACTACACGAAATCTACTCAGATCTGTAGAATAACTTCTGAGCTTATTTCTGGAGTACAGCTCGTAGACAACATGAGAGACCCGGAACCGTTTACTGTAAGCTCGTAAATTAAAACCGAAGTACTCTCTTAAAAACGAAATTTAAGGATCAATAAAAATAAAACGCCTTTTAATGCCAGTCACGTTAGAATATATTTCTGACTTAGCTGCTCTCCGCGGTTTCACCCGTGCGGTGATGGATGATGATGATGATGATGAATATTATATAGCCTATGTTACTCAGGGTGAATGTAGCTTTTCAATGGTGTAAGACATTTTGAAATCGGTCCTGTACTGTATGGGCCAATTCGTTAAAAACATATATACAAATCTTTCCTCTTTATAATATTAGTATAGACAAGCTGCGCACGCGGTTTCACCCGCGCGGTGATGGCTGACGATGATGATGAAAATCCTATACCTACTATGGCTGCGGTAATATACATTACCCCAGCGCCTCATCTATCTACTTACCATATTGCGTGAACGAGTAACATACCTACATACATTATAACATATAAATGCCCATTTTTTTTAGTATTAAAATGGATATAGTATGTTATCCGAGAAAAAATATGCCATCGCGAGATTTTCTGTAGATCTATATAAGATTCACAATTCAACCGTACATCTTATTTAACAACAAAATGAGAAAATTTTACATTTTGCGGTCGGTATTTATTTGTTTTGTTGGTTTCCTTTAGATTGACGCTTGTTATAGTAGATAACTTTTACACTCATGCAGACACATCGTTGATCTGCTGACGTGTGTATCCAAGCGTCCGAGGACATATAGATTCTTATTTTTTATAAGAATCTATATGTCCTCGGACGCTTGGATACACACGTCAGCAGATCAACAACGTCCAACACCCGAGAACAAACATCTCTGCACATCGTGTACTAAGATTTGCACGGGCAGGGATCGAACCTAGGGTCCCTAGCTTGGAAGACAGGGTCACTACCAATTGGGCTAATGGACCCGCATAACAACCGTTGTACAAACCTGAATTCTCGGGTGTTTGAATCGGATGTTTTATGCCTCTTGCGGGTTGTGAACCCCAGTGCAAGGGCATGAGTGTGTAAACGTTATTTATTGACATACGACATAAACAGTGTTGCAGGTACACTGGAAGTATCTAAAGAGGTTCTAACCAAGTTAGCTTTGAGCTTATGAGTATAGCTCGTATGACATTTCATAATCACAATATAACTAACTTGTTTGTTATACAACACTGTGTGTTGTGAGTTTTTTTTTTTATATTGTGTTTTGTGTTACTTGTAAGTTAAAAAGATGTTTATTGGTATCAATAAAAATGCTTTATTTTTTATTTTTTATAATGCTTATAAATTATTAAAGAAATCAATGAATTATATTCATCTCTCGAAACCAAATAAAATAATTAATTATTCCTATAGCTATAATTTCAGTATCATCTTGGTGGAAATAGTTCTTCTTAACTCTATGTTCCTGTTTAATTAATCCCCTGATCTGCTAAGTCTGGGAGATTATCTATTTAGCCGTTGTATATGTAGCCCACTGCCCACTGGCCTACCCTTGACTTGCGCCAACGATGCGAAGCCGCACAAGCTCGGGAATTGTGTCAATCAATCAATATCTCTGGCACCCAGCTGAGAATCATCCTTTTACGAAATAGGATAACGCCCTGATGAACAAAAATAGAGATATGTATCCAATTTAAAATAATAATATACTTACTCTTAGATGCGAAAGTAAATTGTTGTCTTGTTTGGTATTCCTTTATGGGCAAACTAGGTATTAGAGCAATCTCAATAAAAATCATACAGGGCTCGTTGAAGCTCGTATGATACTTAGTCACTATATATGAGTAAAATATAAAGTATAATTATGAAATGGTCCCATCAGTCCAGTGTTTCTATTGCGAAGTGGTCAGGGCGTCTGTCACGGTCAGTCAGAAGACACGCGTTTGAGTTTTTCGAGTCGTTCGTGGAACTCAGTCAAGGAAATATTTTTGACTCTATTCTAAAGTAAAGTTTGACATAGAATAGTATCATTGCCGTGGAAATGGGGGTTACCTTACCTTTAACCAAACAAGTTACACTTAGAACGCCTAACCACTTTTGCTCCAGAACTCTCCTACTAGTAACTCGTATCTTCTCTTCGTTCATAGTTTAAGTGCTATTAGAGACGATGGACTGCAAAGTTGGTATACGAGGAGCCCATCATCACTATCACTATCACTACATAGTATAAAACAAAGTCGCTGTCTCTGTCTGTCCGTCCCTATGTATGCTTAAATCTTCAAAACACATTTTTTGCGCTTACATTGCAAACGCTGACTGAACCCCACGAGATAAATCAAAATAATGTACTACGGTATTGTACACCTTAAAAAGGTGAACAAAATCGTCCGCGATGGTATACTTGTATGTCTATCTTTTAGGGATAATCCACAATAACCATTTTTTATCCTTTACATTTTACGGGAAAAAATGGCTTATTTAGGAACTAATTTTAAGCAATACAGCATTAATCCTTATCCAATTAAGTACCTTAAATACATTGTCGATTCAATATAGATCAATATGGCCCTTTACAGCATGTAATTTAAACGAATATTTCCGAAGATATTACAGATTCAAAATGCAGGGACATAGCGGTGCAGCGGTTAGATTTGAGCGTTGAGTGTTTTTCTCGTGATCAATTTTATGTCGCTCTTTCAAGAGTAACTTCTAAACAAAATATGTCTGTATTGTCTAATGAAGTCAAAGTCAAAGTCAAAGTCACAATCATTTATTCAATTTAGGCATCAAAGACGCACTTATGAACGTCAATTTTTCATTATAATGTACTTTAAAGCCTACCGCCGCGTTCCAAAATACATAGAGCCAACCCAGAAGAAGCGGCAAGAAACTCGGGGCCATTCTTTTTATATAGATGATTTTACAATGTTTTTACTTAGGTACTACAAATATTAGCTCCAGTGTGTTGCCTTACAAAAGAGAACATAATAATGGTATCAGTATGGCAAGACACGCTACACTTTGACATCTTAGTACACGAGTAGATAGATCCTGGAGTGATCAGTCCCAAGCTGTTTTATCCTCCAAGTAATCCGAAATTTTGTAATAACCTTTTTGACAGAGTTTAGTTTTAATAGTAATTTTAAACTTATTAACAGGCAAATCTCGGATAACATTGGGAACTTTATTATAGAATCGTATACATTGTCCCATAAAAGAATGACTTATTCTGTGGAGACGCGTTACATGTACGGATAGCTTGTGCTTATTTCGCGTGTTGATGGAATGAGCATCACTCCTTTTATCAAAACTGCTAATGTTTTTCTTTACATACATTAGATTTTCATAGATAAACTGAGAGACAACAGTTAGAATGTTTATGTCTTTAAATTTCTGTCTAAGGGAAACTCTGGGAGCCAAACTGTAGATCGCTCGTATAGCCCTTTTTTGCAGTATAAAAATAGAATTAATATCTGCAGAACATCCCCAGAGCAGTATGCCATAAGTCATAACGCTATGGAAATAACTAAAATAAACTATTCTAGCTGTGTCTACATCAGTTAATAGTCTAATTTTTTTAACAGCATAAGCTGCTGAACTGAGCCTACTAGACAATTTTTTTAATGTGGGGACCCCATTGCAATTTGGCGTCTATAGTAATTCCTAAAAAGACTGTTGACTCCACAAGGTCCAACCCTGTTCCATTCAATTGTATATTGGATTCTACTTGTCTCACATTTGGTGTCGAGAACTTTATACAATTAGTTTTCTTCTCATTGAGGAGAAGATTATTTGTATTGAACCAATTCACAACTTTAGCTAATGCATTGTTAACATCGTCATAGTTTAATAACTGCCTTTTAATTTTAAATAACAGTGAAGTGTCATCTGCAAACAATACAATCTCGTGATTCTTCTCTACATAATAAGGTAAGTCATTAATATAGATTAAAAACAAGAACGGCCCTAGTATTAAACCTTGTGGAACACCCATTGATAGAGCCGGGCGATTTTTTACCATTTATGTCAACCCTCTGAATTCTACCATTTAAATATGAAGTCAAAAGGTTGAGAGCCATGTTCCTAATACCGTAGTATTGTAATTTCCTGACAAGTATATCATGTCGGACGCAGTCAAATGCCTTAGATAAGTCACAAAAAACACCTAAGGCATCTTGAGAGTTCTCCCAGGCATCAAACACAAATGACAAAAAAGCTGTAAACGTTGTTTATAAGGACATTCTGTAGTAGGTAGGTATATTATTTAGTATCAGCATTGCACCCGTGCGAAGCCGGGGCGGGTCGCTAATATTATATAATTAACAAATATAAAAATAAATATTAAATAGTAAAGACGTTAGACTTTGACGAAAATAAACTGCGTGAGGATTCAGATTCATGGAGCTAAAAACGTTGCGCATAGGCTTATGTATACATACTTTTATAATCCTACCTACCTATTGGTAAGTACCAATATCCATTATTGTGACTGGTAAATACTTCAACTACGTATCTAATAATAGTTTGACCCTATTCTCTTAGCTATTGAACTGCGTTATCGCAACTCGATTGCACGAAAATGGACGTTTTTGACTGTTTTGCGTAGTCTGCTCGCTATTTAGACTCGAACGCGATCGAAATCGACGCAATTGAGTTGCGATAACGCAGTTAAATAGCTAAGAGAACAGCTCCATCTCGGATAACTCTTTCAGATCCACCCATACATTTAGCCTTTACATCAAGAACCCAAGCCAAGCCAAACCCAGTGCTTTAGGAAAGCTCTAAGCTATGATTCCTGCGACGTGCCTGACATGCATCTGAAGCATCCGCTCTCCCAGTTCTTAAGTAGGTCAAGGAGGCCACACTTCATTACAACTAGAAAAATCAGAGAAGCGCTGAAGAACTCTACAACATTAATTAAGCTAATGATGTTGGTGTTCTTTAGTAAAGACGAATACGAATAATGTGAGGTGCGGCTGCTTTTATTTTGTACCGTAGACCGTACCCGTAGATTCGCCAATCGCTATATTTGGCCAATAATACAATTGTTTTCTCAGAAATCATACTACGATGAATTGCGACATGTATGGTTAAGCTATTGATGAGTTTTTTAAAGTTACTTATGTCTGACCAGCCATGCAAGTACAGTAATAGTCGTTAAATCGAGTCGCTAACATCGATAAAAAAATTGCCCAATCTACCTCCATGCCAAATTTTATCAAAATTGGGCCAGCCGTTTGAGCCTAAGAGAATAACAAACATCCATTCATTCATAAATACAAACTTTCGCGTTGGTAAGATCAAACGCAACTAAACAATATCCCCATTCCCGACGCCTGTCGATATGCTATATCGAGGTCATCAAAGCTGACAAAACAATCGTTGAAATCGATTAAATAGACTATATCAAACGTAGTTTAACAGTTCCATGCTAGGGTTATCGTTATAATCGTAAAAGCTTATAGAATTTGTCTACCGATCGCTTAATTTTGTTACTTACTTGCAACGATCGTCAAAAGATCGATTTAGCCAGTTTTTTCGAAGTATGACGAATTCAAGACTCAAATTTATCGATCGGTAAGTTCGGTACCTGCACTGCAGATTGGCAAGGTTTTCGCCTAATGGTAAACGTAAGGATGCCAACGATAATGCAGTGCGACGAGAATGTTTATGCTTCAGAGTTATGTGCGACAGTGAACTTTATTGATCGTCACCTCAAGACAACTAGTTATTTCGCCCAGTTTCTTTCACTTGCTGTAGCAAGTTAAAATTTAGTGTTAAGAACGTTAGTGATTGGCTGCAATACTAGAATGTAGGTAGTTGCGCACGGACCAGCAAAAAACATTTCTATATATGGCTCAATTCAAACCATATCATTAGTTGTGTTCTAATGTAAACAAAACGAGAAGCTAACAATGGTGGCTAAATACATAACACCTGTACAATTATACAAAAGGTTGATATAAACACCTGGCCTGCACCAGTTATGATTTTGTTGCATTATCTTATAATGTAATGGTGGAGAGCATATTGTCGTCCACCGGACACTGTTCCTTACTCCGTACTGCTACTGAGATTTTTAACCGGAAAATTCCAATAACATTGCCCGACTTGAGAATCAAAGCCAGGATCTTAAACAAACAATGTTCATGTACAAAAAAATTTGAACTTTCAGGTTATCGAACCCGGGACCAACGGCTCAGAAGGCAGGGATCTACAAACTGCGCCAACCGGCCAAGCTTTAGATTAGCTCAAGCTAGTCTTTAGACTTTAAGATCCATTTCCATTAAGGATTATTGAACCCCTCATTATAAAGCTTCTTCAGGATCTTATATATTAAAATGTTTGTTCCATATCCTGATTGGAAATTAATAATACGGACACAACAATAAAGAAACACCCTCATCAAGGAAAAGTTTCCGAAAATGGGAAAAAAATCTCTCCAAAATGCCTATGGTGGCCATCAACGAAGAAAAATGAACGAGAAAAAGATTCTTGGAAAAAATACGCAAAAACTTGTTAAACAGGAAAATGCCTGTCAAAATGAAGTACACGCCATTGTCCCCGAAGTACAAAGCTTCTAAACACAATAAACTGTTACAACGAACCTTCACTGAAATTTTATAAAACCTTCGCAGATTTTCTAATATTATTTAGAAGCTTTTACTCGCTAAGGAGTTATTAAAATTTTGCATTGATTTTTCTTGCTGTATTGCGCCGGAGGCATATCCTCCAACCTCGAAGTCCTAAAAAAAATTAATGATCATATTTTGCCAACAGCTAACAGTCTTAAGGAAAGAATACCTATCATTATTATGGATATATTTTAAAAGCCACTTCGCTTAATTTCTTCAGACATTTATATACTTAGGGTAGGCCGGGGCGAATCGGACCATTTTTTTTGGAGTGTAGTAAATGAAAGTAAAATTTAATTTAAGTAACTTTTATTAAGAAAATAGCATGCATTAACAATCCAGCTACTCTAAAAACATTTCAAAACTTAAACTGCTTATCAATTCTCTTAAGTAGTGACTAAAAACTTCAAACACGAAAATATCCGATTCGCCCCAATTCTCGGGGTGAATCGGATCATACTTAACATGAACTAAATTTGTTCAGTACCATAAAGTATAACCGGGGAAAAAAAGAGAAATACATATAAATATATTCTTTTTTATTATGTATATAGAATTTTCCGGTTTCCCGCTGAATTTTACCAAATTTTCTTTCCCAAATATCCGAATAGGATTATGTTTATTATAAGAAAATGTCAAACTGCTCAATCGATCATCAAACCGTTTTTAAATCACGCGCTCAGCAACAAACGTAATTTCATATTTATTTATACAGATAGACATTGTACTTATATATTTTGTATGAAACTCGGTTACGAAACTAGCAGGTCGCTTACTGGATGTTAAGCGTCACGCTTGTTCCTATCAGTTCAGTTCCATTCAGAATTTAAAGTTCAACAGTTCAAAACCCTGCATGGGGATGTGCAGCGCTAATCACCCTGTGATATAAAATTTTAAATATCTATAGTTTCATTCGGAACATAGCCCTGCAAACCGGAACACGGTTGTTTGCACACTAATGATTGAAGGTTGAATACTTTTGGTAGGTATTTTGACGTGCAAAGGTGTGGTTTCGTGGTTTCACAGACGGACTCTGCAAGTCCTAGAGCTACTACAGTCAAATAATCAATTGCCAGTAAGTGCTTCTGCTCCGGGTGGTACTGAACTATTTGTTTTTATTTGGCTTTTATTTTATAATCGAACGCAAGGCTTCCCAGTCTCTCTAGTCTAAAGTTCTTGTGTTTTCTTTAAAACCTTAAAAATTATCAATGATATATCTTTAGCTTAGCAATCTACATTACATTTGTTGGGATAAATAGTCAGCAGAATATCCGAGTATGCCAATTAATAAGTTTAAAATTACTATTTAAACTAAACTCTGTCAAAAAGGTTATTACAAAATTTCGGATTACTTGGAGGATAAAACAGCTTGGGACTGATCACTCCAGGATCTATCTACTTGTGTACTAAGATGTCAAAGTGTAGCGTGTCTTGCCCTACTGATACCATTATTATGTTCTCTTTTGTAAGGCAACACACTGGAGCTAATATTTGTAGTACCTAAGTAAAAACATTGTAAAAACATCTATATAAAAAGAATGGCCCCGAGTTTCTTGCCGCTTCTTCTCGGTAGGCTATATATATTTTGGAACGCGGCGGTAGTCTTTAAAGTACATTATAATGAAAAATTGACGGTTATAAGTGCGTCTTTGATGCCTAAATTGAATAAATGATTTTGACTTTCACTTTGAAAAACGAGGAGCTTACAAAAATAAGTTGGAATCAAATGATAAAAGTCTTCAAATACAAATTAAACATAATACTTGCAGACACTGCAAAGGGTATGAATAGATTCTGTTTAATGTTTTGCGCTTCTTCATTTTGTTCCAGGCTTACTGCGTGTTGACGAAAATGGTATTTCTACTTCGTAGCGATACATTCTATTGCGGAAGGGCTTTGGATTTTTTCAATGCTTTGTATTACACTGCGAACTTTGTGTTTTCCTTTATGAACCTTTGGTGGACACAAAGGCCAAAGAAGCTATTACACTTTATTCAATGCTGACTTTGAATGAAATTCGATTGTGCCGGCTTCCTGTAATTTTGTAACGTGACCTTTTCGTTGTGACTCGCCTGCGTCAAATATTTTTTATATATGTAAACAATTCAAGACCAGTAAAACTGTTTCTCTCTCAGATTTGGAAGAATAGAGAGATCAACCGAAATACCAAGGTCAACCTTATGGGCATTCTAATCTTTTATATTTTTCTGTACGCTATAGAGCACATGCACTGTAGCTATAATCACGATATCTTTCTCACGAACAAAATGTGTTTAAACTCCGTAGATGGAAATAGTACAATGTGAACGAATGGTTTTGACTACAAAACCACCGTTAGAGGTTGTTCTTAGCGGATGATTAACGGCCATTTTCAATATTCCATCTATCCACAGTTTTCCTTACTACCGATAGAAATGTGACGTAACGTCCATACAAATAGTGTCAAATATATATCTAGTAAGGTAAACCGGCGATAGATAGGTTATTAAAAACGGCCGCTAGAAAACAATTACCTATTTTATTAATTTTGACAACTAGCAATCTTTTCCCAAATTATGGCTTAATTGTTTACCTACTTTCTCATATTTAATATTAAAACTGCTACATAGTTTACTATACATACACGTACAGAGTAGGAATGGACACACATGGAATTTAGTATTCGTGTGCGGTCATTGATTCGGACGTCTGTGGCCGACTTTAAGCTGGCTCGCAGCCGCAACTTTCCGAATACGTAATGAAATGGGGCCTAAAAATAGACAGCGGTTTGTTTTATAGATTTACCGCGTTTGTCAGACGATTTTGTTGACATAAATTGACAATTTGATACGTTAAAGGCTCCTGTAAGATCGTAGCCCACTTGCGTGCACGACTCCGCTCCCACCCGACAAAAATAATACTTTAGATATACTTTACATTGGCAACGTAAACTACGCAACAGCTCGCTGTCAGCGAGCTTGCTGCCGTCAAACTGCTCGAGTAGTTGACGCTTCGCTTACCACGCGTTGCAAGGAAGCGGTCAGCGAGGTGTCCGCGCGATGACAGCAAGTGGTCGCCCCGTTGTTTTAATGGAAACTGATCACGAACTGTGTCTGTATCGAAATGCGAAAGCGGTCGGCGGTGCCTGGACAGCTGGTGCCTGCTAGCTGCCGACGCGTGGACTGCTGGGTGCCTACTAGCTGTCTCCGCGTGGGCTGCGAGCAGTCGCCATAGTTTAAGGCGGTGTTTTGTGGGAGCGGTGTTGGAGCAGAGTCAGTGCATGGGCTAAGATGCGACTTTTATGTCTATTTTAAGCGACGTAAAAACGATGAATATTATAACACGAAGAAACAAACGCTCCATATGAGGCGTCGTGGCGTGCCACTCACCTCTGCGCAAAGAATAAGGAACAAGTAAAACGTTGGATGTTGGAATAGTTTATTGTATTCATTACAATAAAAAAAGTCGTGCGACTACGGAATCTTTGTTATTGTCTTTTTTTTTTGATGTAGGCAAAACTGTGAATAATGGTACAAACTTACTATTAGGTATCTATATGCATCATAAACGTTTAGTTAAATTTGCACCAATGTGCAAGCTACGGATCATATCTTTTCTACCGACTTTCACATAAGGAAGATTATCTCAAGTCGACGTGTATATTTTTTATTTGTTTAGCTCAGTGATTTTTATGTATAATCACGCTAAAGTGTCAAGTCGACTATACTATTAAGTATACTATACTATTTTCTCAAGTCAACTTGAGAAAATACTCCTATTTTTGGAAATTGGTTGAAAAATACTTAGTTAAAAGGTTGATAATACTTTAAGTATAGTGTACAAATATAGCGGTCACCACTCTTCCCTGAATGAAGTTATGCAATTTCAAAGTTCTTAAAGCATATTAAACCATAATAAACAAAAAAACACACATTCGCGAATTACAAGTACTTCCATTCTTTTGCAAAATATCGCACATTTGACTGGACTATTTCTAATAATTTTTTTTTTCTAAGATTATATATATATATATATATATATTAAAAATTAGAAAAAAATTAAATTTTTAAGAAGAAATATTAGAAATTATATATAAATTTCTAATATTTCTTCAGGAATGTATAAAACAAGTGTATGGAGAAGCGTTGGCCGTTTCAGTTCAAAAACTTGATCAAAAATGATATGATGTGCCTCTTCGTAGACCCAATTACGTCAATACCTGTACTATTGAGTAAGACTGACCTGCAGGCGTGAGCTGCCTGGCACGCGGGGAGGCGGGAAGCTGTGGAGGGTTGTGGTTGTCATCCCGAGGGGGGCTAGCGACTGCACCCTCAGTGTTGTTGTTCCCGGGGGGGCCAGGGCCGTCCCCTGCACCCGCTCCGAGCTGCAGCTGTAACAATAAATACAGCTATTAGCTTGTGGAATTGCTTACGAACTCGGGGATGCCTCGGTTCAACGTTTGAGTCAGTAGTAACCGTTTACGAAGAATAAATGTTATTGTAGCGGTAATTAAAGTTATAATTAATACAAGTGCAGTACACTGATTATTGTATTAAATTAATTTGCGACACTAATATCATACGTTCAAAAGTTTGTACTAAAACTGTGTACTCGTGAAAACTACAACCACTATGCACGGTACTTTGTGGGTGAAACTATCTACACGCTGAGCTTCACCAATCTGAGCTACAGCCCAACCACTGCACCGATGAGAGAAGCCAATTATTCTTAATTTATGTAATATATACGTACCAAATATAATACGTGTTAGCATTGCTTTAAAACAAAATAGCAATCCGCGTGATTGGAATAATATATATGGTTGTAATACGCTAAACAAACTTTGATATTAACTTGCACATACACTGGCACAATTATATCTGCAATAGGTAACTCGTAGAATTATTACCTAATATCCTTAGATAATTATAGTTCTATGAGGTAACTACTATTTCTTAAAAATGGTATGTAATGTTGCCATAACATCTCTCAAAAGTATCCAGAAAGTGAACTCTACCGGAGACTTACTCACAACTGTCCAGTAAGACGCGAAATTTTAAATTTGGAATC
Organism: Selenia dentaria; assembly: GCA_917880725.1. NCBI lineage: Eukaryota > Metazoa > Arthropoda > Insecta > Lepidoptera > Geometridae > Selenia > Selenia dentaria. The sequence goes on along the minus strand of OU862882.1, from coordinate 4,051,692 downwards.
TCCTACTATCCAATAAATAAGTATGTAATTTACTTACTGGAAGTAAGTAAATTACATACTTATTTATTGGACAGTAGGAGATTCCAAATTTAAATTTTCAAATTTTTTTTTGGGATGAGATTTTATGAGATAGATATATTTTTGGAGCCTTAAACAGTCTGTGACACTTAACGCGACGCAGAAAACGCACGATGCGTTTTGTACTTAGTAATGTAGTAGAAATATAGTGTGGGATTTTATGTTTGTATTTAGTTATTTTAGTTTATAAATAATGTTGGATTAAAACTTTCCCTTCTAAAATTAACATGGAGATTCAAAAATATTTTTTTTTACTATGACATTCACGTAATGTAAAAACAGAACAATGTTTAAAACTAAACGCAAGCTTTTTAGTAAAAAAAACTACTGGCGGGATTTCACATTCATTTGCGACAATTGTGTTTTAATTTACTGTGTGAACATAGATAATCCTAAAAACTGAGTTCAAGCGAATCTGATTCGTAAATAGATGGCAGTCCTCTTGGTTTAAAAGCTGAGGCCGAAATAGCAAAACACAATTTACTTCCTCCAAAATCCAAGTAGCGCTATATGAAAACTTATGAAAATTTATGAAGTGGAAGGCAGAAAACAAGCCAACAGTTGGTCTGAAAATAGCATTTTTGAAAAAAGCATTATACAAGCTAAGTAAGTAATAATAAGTAATACCAGTAAGTAAGCCATCCTGGCCTCGAATATAAACGAACTCATTCTGCAGTAATGTGTTTTTTTTCATACTTGCTTTTGCAGTCAATAATCGTATCTTCGAGGCAATAGGCAACCCATATAAAAAGCTTACGCTTAAAAAATACCGACATTTAGTAATATAGTAAGAAGTATACACTCGCCATAACTTATTCCACTGGGTGTACAAATTAATTCAGAACTTCACATACATTCTATTCTGACCGTTACGTTACTTCTTTTACACTAAAAAAGTACTAAGATCGGATATTAAAGCCAGGTATGTAGTTAGTAATTAAAAATAAAAATAAAAAAATAATAATAATAACTATCTAGTCTATAAGCCCCATAGTGGGGGGAAAAGTGGCGAAAGCGCTGGCGGCATTGCCACGCTGGATGGCAATGCTAAGTTTTTGCCCAAAATAGTCGCCAGCATTTCGATCACCGGACGCCTCAACCAAACGTTTCGCCAGATCCCTAAACAAATTGAAAGCGGACGGCCCCCATGGGCCTAATATATATATGTAACATAAACTTTTCAATCGAAGCCTGGTATTAATGGACCTCAATTTTGCTCCAACACGTCAGGCCTCCGGATTAGGCTGTCAAACTCAAGTGGGTGGAAAACTCGATTGAGTTTCGTGAATGAAATAGGTGTATATTTAGCACCGCTGGGATATTATTAAAATAAGGACTTACTAGCATTAGGTCTTTGAAGAGACAATTTGGGTGTTTTAGAGAACGCAAAACACAATGAATTTTCATAAATTGCCTTCTCCGCTGTAGTATTAAATCTCCTAGATTGTTAATTGAGCATGCTTCGCCGAAAATTTATTCGCGGAGGTGTAGTATGCCTTATTCTTGGCTTGCAATTTAAAAACATAGTTATTTTGAGACTGTCTCTCTTCAGTCTCAGATAGTCTTTCACCTAACGTTAAGCAGTGGAATTATAGGGTGCCACCAACTGGGCACATCTGAATTATATTTTACATTTTATTCTTCTTATATTTACCTTTCTTACATTTTTATCGTAACACTGTGAAATAATCTCACGGAATAATCAAAATATAGTTTAAAGTAACCTTATAAACTGTAATCATCGTTACTATTTGTTAAGCCCGATTCACACATCAATAAGTACAGTAGCGAGTTAAGAAATCAGTCAGTTAAGTAACAAGTAGTAAGTTGTAAGTAGCGTCCAAACGTAGGCGAGTAAGTAGTCATAAGTTAGTGTTTCGAAAAGACGACTAGTCGCGTCGGTTGTTTTGTTTACTACTTACTACTAGTCTACAAATCTATGGACTGTACTAAACTCGGCCCATCTACATGCTGGCCAGTTAAGTTGGCGGGGTGCGGCAGACGCGAGAGAGGGGCCTACTTCACACTGGACTAGACAAAAATGGATCGCGATCTATTCAACCCAACTTTGCTACTACTTAACTCGCTGTTGCGGTTCAAACGGCAATAACAACTTAACTCGCTGATGTCGCAAGTTAACTCGCTACTGTACTTATTGGAGTGTAAAGAGCGCAGAGCCAGTAACAAAATACTTAATTATAGCACAACTTATCATATCGGTTGAGTCGTTGAGTAGTTACGAGCGGGTCGAGCTGATAATAGGAAAGGACTTCTATACATACGTTCATTCAAACAGCTCAAACACATAACCATTGAGCTTCTCCGCAGTCGGGAAAATAAGAAAAGTTACGTCTAGTTGGTTAACGGGTCCTATTCCATCACAATAATTACCAGCGGTTCCAGTTTCCCCCTTTATTATTGCAGCAGTTATCCCTGTGACGTCACGCGCTCCTAATTACCGTCACTGGCGAAACTAAAACACGAATAATTCCTTCGTTTCCGACCTCGTAAATACGGTTTATGGACGGATTCGTCTATAAAATGTGCCGGCTCTGTTTGGTATAAATTAGAGTTCGAAACGAAGTTGCTGTCACGAGACCCGGTAATGGAAACGCGGTGATATCCCGCAGTACAATAAAGAGAATGAATCAATGCAAAGAGCTCATTGGACGTCACCTCTAGAATAATGTTCTACGCTTGTATGATATTTCTCCTATTTGGGGTGCAAAGCCAATGGCGCTAAGTAAAGTTAACTATGGATCGTTTTGTAATTGCTATAGTGCTATATAACTGTGTGTTAATAACCCTAAGTATAATAATAAGTATATAATAACAATGCTAAGTATAATACTAATACACACAGTATTATGGGTTATAAATAAAGGTGAATACATAAACAATTGAGTGGAGATTTGATCAGTGTTCATGAGTCATCGTTACATCTTAGACCATTCACTATTATATTCTTTCTATTCTTTTATATTTAATATTTTTCACATATTTTTTAACACATTTATATTTAATATTGTTATTGTCGGTCTAGCGGTCGACGAGTCAACATCTCCTGAGGATGCCTCGCGTAGAGGCGAAACACGTGTCGAATCGTTTTTGGTTTATTTAGGTTTTTTTGTGTGTTTTATTTTGTATTCTTCCTATTAGCAGTTTGTGCAGGAGGGAGGGTGGTGCACACCCCCAAATAGGCCAAAATCATTGTTTTTTTCAGCGGAAGTGTCAATAAATATTTATTAATTAGGTTTTTTTTAAACGACCTACTGATGCTACTAGACACAAACTAAAAAAGACAGACAAAATAAAAAAGTCTTTATTTTGTCTGAGACTAGACAGTATTAATAGTTCGGTGCTTTGTAAAAACCGGATAATACCACTGAAAAGTTTCACTAGATTCGGTCAACCGAACGAACAACCGAACAACTGCTACTTGACCTTCTATTTATGATGGTCGGAAAGCATTTGAAATTAAGGTCTAAGGGCTCATCAACCAAGCAGTCTTATTAGTCATCATAATGTAATTAACAATGTGTCATAATGAATCGTTATAAAGAGCATAGCTGCTTATTTGACTAACAACAGCCCTGCGTTGGGACCATCGTTTGGCAATGGTCGTCTTTTAGCTGGTGATGACAATTAACAGTTGTATTTAGTGTGCAGTGTCACCGCTTGGTCATTGGTAAAATATCTTCACTACTAAGTGGGAATAGAATCGTAACTTTCTAACTGCCGTATTTATAAACAAGTAAAAGTAATTACTTAAATAGAAGTACTTCTAGCAACGATTTTAATTATATAGACTATAGTATTTGCCTGAAGTTAGAACTATCAAAAGAAAATGGTGACTATTACTCGGCTAAGAATGACGAGTAATAGTCACCATTTTTTTTACTTAAGAATAAGCAATGAGAACACGTAAATTTTTCGTTTTTATTGGAAGAGTGAAGTTGTGTAAAAATGACATTCGCACACAAGACGTCTGAAGTCTGACCTGTGAAGAATCTATTATGCTGTAAAAATTAAAATCCCTTGACAACAACCTAATTAATACTCACAAGTGTAAACATATACAACCAATTTTGATATGGTTATGTCATTACTTACTTAAGCATTTACTTTAGTAAGTAACGTTCATTGCTCGACTATAGAATAAGGGCCTTACTTATAAACGCTGCTTAACTTTAAATGACGTTATTTAGTACTGCGCAAAGGAAAACTGTTCTGCGCCGTACTAAATGACGTTATTTAAATTTAAGCAGCGTTTATAAGTAAGGCTATAAGATTTTATATTGAAGTATAATATCGTCAAGTATTTAGGTAGGTACTTCATTGAGAAATTACTTAGCAACGAGTATTTACTTATAGTGTTTATAAATACGGCTGTTAGTCTTTAGTTAAATTTTCGCGGTCTTTACGCATGAGAGTGCGTGGTGGCCGAACCGATCCACCATTTCACCGCAGACACAACGGTGAGGGACCTGGCAAGGGGCACCTACTCGTAGGGATACGGCTATTCGGAAAGTATTGTTGTCCAAAAGATTTCCAACATTTTTAGACGGCAAAGCATGTAGCCAAAGCCCCGACTCCCATCGATGTTTGTCATTCTGTCAACAGGAAACCGAACTAAGTAATTAAATTATCAGCAGGATAATGACCATGTATATTTTCTATGAGTTTCCGATATTTCGGCACTGTTGCAAGCGCCATGATCACGTATGAACTGAGGAATTAATTAATTTGAATATTTCTAGTGTTGGTCACCATGATAGTTTAGAAACTTATGGGCTACGAAGAAATAATATCAGGAACAGTAACTACCTTAAAAAAAATTACCCAATAAAAGTCGTGCTAAATCAATAACATCTTTCACGCCGCTATGTCTCAGCTGTCATAGTAGACGTTGCAGCACGCGCGTAGACCAATCCCAACATTCCTTCTAAAATTTAAACCAATCACCGAACATATCTATTAGTAGCCTCGGAAGTAGTTCGTATTTGGAATCATACGTCGTTTTGGTTTGAAGGGCTACTTTTTGTGAGGAATTTGTTCTGAGTTATGCTTCCTGACATTATTTCTTCGTAGCTTATAAGTCATTAAAATTTGTTTTGCAAATTGCCCAAGCCCCGGAAAAAGACATACTAATATACTTTCCATTCTGAATAAACTACGCATAAGTTTTTTAAGACACTCAATATCACCACGCCCTTTAATCCTAAATAAGTATTGACTCGTTCCTCATATTTCGCTAAGCCCATCACTAGTCGCACAATAAGTGATTGTTTGCTTCGATCAATTCCGATAATGGATCACTTGTTGCTTGCGGTCCCTCTGCGTTTGCTATCAAAGTGATGTTTATTATGGCTTCACCGCAACGTGGATGGTGTCTGAACGAGAGATGACTGTTAAATTGAGGAAGTTTATAACAAAGTTTGATAATAATAAGTTTATATCTAGGCAAATAAAACTTATCTTTTTATATAAATACTCGTACATGTCATATTATTATATTAAAGTAATAATAATATATAGTATAATAGAATATAGTATAGTAATATTTAGTTGTCCCATATATGATGGCAATATTCCTGCAAAATTACAGGGAAAAAGATTTAACATCTAATATATTTTTTATGGAATAGGTTGCCCCGCTCATAAGTGATCACCGTAGCCCACGGACATGCGCATTACCAGAGATCTTGAGGTTGCTGGTTTTTGAGGAAGGCTCTCTTCTTGAAGGTTCTTGACATCTCATCATGACGAGCGCAGTGCATTGGCATGCAGGGTTTTAAATTATTGTAGTTTCAATTCTTAATACCACTGAACTGTTATGAATATGCGTGAAGCTTAACATCAGGCGAGCGATTTACTCGTCTCTTCAACGATAAAACATTATGTCTCTCCTCACTACAATTCCATGTTTTGTGGAGACCAATTTTGACAGTTCCATTAGCTTAATCGGTGACATTAGTGATTAGTAGTCACGAGCACCAACATCTAAACACTTAACAACTTTGCAAACTGTTTTTCTCCCACTGTGCTGATTAAAACTTCATGTTCCTAACGACATAGTATTCTGGATAATTTATATTGACAAGTATTATTTAAAAACTTAATACCAACTTCCATTCTATTCAGTTATTGGAATGTAACTCAAAAACTACTGGACCGATGTGAATGAAATTTAAATGGGACTACTACACGGGAAGCACCAGCTTTCAAACAAAAAATAATTTTGAGAATCGGTTACCCTATCGAAAGTTATGAATTAATAAACATAAAAAAACAGTCGAATTGAATACCTCCTCCTTTTTGGAAGTCGGTAGAAAAGATCTTATCTTCATATTACAATTATTATTCCGCGAGAAAATTGCTTTAAAATTTAGGAAAATAAATATTGGTGCTGGTGACTGTACACTAGTAACACATCCTTCGAAGCAAGGAGTTTCAGGTTCGATACTTGACCGGAGTATTTGTGTGATAACCAAGAATGTTTGTTCAAGATGTGATGATTCATGTGTGTGTCCATGCCTACCGCGGAAAAGGGAGGACTGTGCGAGGTTGTGAGTTTGTGAACGTTATTATTTTAATACTAGCTGTGCCCCGCGATTTCACCCGCATGGTGACGGATGATGATGATGATGATGATGAAATACTAGCCTAAGTTAACTCCTTACAACATCAGCTATCTGCCAGTGAAGTCCTGTTAAAATTGGTCCAGCCTTTTCAGAGATTAACTAGAACAAACAGACAGGCTAAAAAATTAAAAATCGTTTTTATAGAAGTACCGTACTATATATACTTTCATATGCATTTAGCGAAAAGTTGTTAATTTGGAATCACAAACAGACATTTCAATTTTTTTTATCTGTTAGTGTGAGAATTTATTGTTGCTTTTTAAATTTTGCTGATGGTTTTGCTACCCTAAAAAAATAGTCGCCAGCGTATATATAACGGCTGACGGCATAAAGGTTTCATTTTATTTTGAGAATGGTTTAAAAAGCAATTCCACGCGCTATTATTTTAAAATTCAATGTGAAAAGGTAAGCCTAGTTAAAAAACGGAGCTTAATTTTAATCAAGGAGTTTAAATTAACGTGCGAATGCAAAAATGCTGAGCGTTATAGAGCCCTGACCTCTGCTCCATTTGCATAATGTTCGCTAACTTTAGCCGGAGTCAATTTTATTATATTGGCTTATATTAAAGGATCATAAAATTTATTGAAAATAAAGATAATTTATGATGTAGATAATGTACTAAAAGCTAAAAAAAATTTGGTAGGTCCTATGTATTAGTCATCACGCCACTCTCCTCATCAATCTAGTGCATTGATGAGACAAAAACATTGTGGGGCATTTTGTGCCGGCAGCCATCTTAGATTTGAAAGTTGTCATGGTGTACAAAATTCTAGGTACTAATTAAGTCCTTTCATTTGTTATATACCTATATTGTAAATCCAAGATGTCTGCTGGCGGTTTACATATTTTTACACAACCTCAGTTGTGTAAAAATATGTAAACCGCCAGCGGACATCTTGGATTTACAATGATACTGATTATTGAATAATTTTAATTATATTGTAATCAGAACTAAAGGTTAACCAATTAACAAATCAATCTGTTAACCAGAAGTGCATAAAAGTTTTAATAACTGAATTTAGCCCCAAAAAATAAAACTACAAACAGGGAACATTACAACAACAGCTAGGTACATTATAACCGTTTAAAAATAGACGCAAATTAATCAGTTAAAAGTTGTTTAATTTTTAAGTTTAAGAATCACGAAATACTAACAAATCATTTTATATTTTTACCCAAAAAATTATTTAATTTCAATGCTTTGAAAATTATCTTAAAACCTGGATTTTACATAAAATTATATTATAAATTATTATAAACACTCTTTTACTTCTCTGTTATATTTGATCTCTAACAAAGGTTCGATAAAACTTCAAATAAGCCTAGACATACAATTTAATCAAATACTTAGCCATTTTTATATCACATTGAAGTTAAGATACGAGTAGCTTCAGCTCGAGATGAAAAGATAAAAATGAAAGTAAAAAAGAGAGGTTGACGACTTTTTAATCTTGATAGAAATCCAAGGGCAATATTTGATCAAATGTATAGGTATATGTGTGATAACAAAGTTTTGATACACGAATGTTATCGAGCCTTTTCAAAGAGAGTGTTCCTGGGAAATCCGCCCTTATTCGAGACGAGAAATAAATACCCGAATATGAGAAAAATAAAATACGAGAAATGGAGGAATTATATCTTTGAAATGAAATTACATGTTATTTGTTACATAGTACATAGTTACTTGTTATGCAAGGCTGCGAAGTTGGTTTTTGGTGCGAGTACTTGTATTGAAACCTAAGCAAGTGAAGGAGTCGAAGAGCGGAGGAGAAGAGTTTAGAACTGTTATACTTGTGTTTGTCATTTGCGTACTACTAGATAAATTATTTGGCAAATTTGCGGAACATTGCTCAATTTCATTGGATTCCATTGTGAATGTTGTAGACACAAACGAGTGATCAGGCGATTCAAAACTATTTTCTATCGCCTCTTTAGAACTTGATGGACGATTCCAAGGATCTGGGCAAGACTGTTTTAAATGTATGCCTCTAACGATGCCCTTGCATATTTTAGACTTATTTTTTGTGTAGAGTTGCAGGACTTCCAGGTGCCCTCCGTGACGCTTAAGCATGGTCAGATCAGCGCACGAGTCCACCAAAAGTGTGACCGACGTCCTAAAACAATGCCCGGTATATTGCTCTGGTTCCGGTAGCCCAAGAAAAGTAGCAATTTCTCGTGGCAAACCACCAATTTTAGTACTTCCCATAGGCTTTACACATTTTTCTTCGCGATATTGAAAAAAAACGATCGGTTGGTGTATTAGCAGGGCGCAAGCACCTATCAAAAATTTTGACATATTCTTCACGAGTCACGAAGTTCCTATCAATATTGGTCTTCGTGTTTGATAAGTTAACCAACAGAAACTTTTCTGAATGCTTATACGTGATTTAATTTGTCCGGCACGTTCCATTAGTGCCAACAATAAAGATAATCTGTAACGCAAACGAAAAAAATAGTTTCACAGCAGGTACTAAGACAGTAGGTAAGTAGGTACCTATTTTCACATAAAAGTAAGTACCTACTTTAAACAAACATATTAGATTATTAAAAAGCGAAATACTTATACTTTTGTAGCAAGAAATTCGGAGTCGCGCGCTTCGTTGAGAAACTGCTCAATGATAGTAACGGTGAAAATCTTGAATTTTTTTGGTTTGCGACCGCTAGACTTTTTCTTTAAAAACGCCAATAGTTTGGAATATTTTCTATGTGTATATATTTTTTTTGTTTTGACTGTATCTTTCAGCATTGAGTAAATACTCCAAAGCGTGCTTGATTTTCTTTTTTCAGATAGTTTAATGACGTATGATAACATTATAGTCTCCGAAAACGATTTCTTTAGAATGTATCCATGCATTGAACAAGTTGTACGCTTTTAACTACTTTTCACGCAATTTTTCCGGTAGAAAACTCAATTCGGCATTATGTACCGCTTGCAACTCTGCAAGTGTTAAATTAATATCTTCGTCGCTGCTGGACTTGCTCATATTTAATGAAATTACGATTTTCAAAACAAAATATGGAAGGTGAATTGAATAAAGAGAAGAAAATTTTAAAATGTTTTTATTTTTTTAATTCAGTCCAGTGCTGCCACCTGTGGCTGGCCAATGCGATTATTCAAAGAAATGAGGTTGGCGCAGTGACATTAAATATGTAAGTATTTAATGCATTTGCAGTGGACTTGCGGTATAGAAAAGTATGGAATAGAAAGGTTCGAAATTTAAAAACTCTATCCACTAGCGGACCAAATGCACTTTTGCACTCAGATTTCTAATGACAAACAGAATCTTTCCGAGGTTGTGAGGTGAAAAATATATTTGCTGCTTGTGCCCTCCACTTCAGACACGTCTCGCTGCACGGTTGTTCGTTCAGTTTTATGCGCTTGTGAAGGCTATGCGGCCCTCCCTCGACACAGCAACTCACTGGTAGTATAAATTCGTGTATTAAGAGGAGTGCATAGCTAGTACTTTCATGCTAAAAGAGAAAACTCTTTTCTACCTCTTAACATTGTCCGATTTCAGTGATTTTTTTTTCATGGTATCATGACATTGTTTACTATGCCCGTACGTTTTGTTTTAAGAGGTAGAAAAGAGTTTTCTCTTTTAGCATGGAAAGTACTAGCTATGCAATCCTCTGAACAAAATATCAAAATGAAATTAAGAAAATGAATCGTTAGGCACAGAATACGCCCTATGAGACTATTATATCTATGTCGTTAGGTACCTTTTTACTTTTCCTTTTTTCTTCACAAAAGATGTTAACTCTTACAGATAAACAGACATTCATTAATTCAAATTATTAAATTAACTTGCCGCTTACGGCTAATATAAAGAAATATAGCGGAGGTGACTATGCGAACGGGAGTATCGTGACAATTAAGTTAGTGTTAGTGATAGAAATATATCCATTTGACAGGCCCGTTGGTCTAGTGGTTAGTGACCCTGACTGCTATGCCGGAGGTCGTGGGTTCAATTCCCACTCAGGACAAATGTTTGTGTAATGAGCACGATCATTTGTTCTGTGTCTGGGTGTAATTTATCTATAATATTTATGTATTTAGAAATATACAAGTATGTTTATCAGTTGTCTAGTACCCATAACACAAGCTCTGCTTAGCTTGGGACTAGATGGCGTTGTGTGATAGTTGTGGAATATTTATTTATTTATTTTATTTTATCAAAGGGTGGTGGGTATTTTTTATCTACACTAATTCACGGGACTACGGATTAATAAGGAATCATTAAGAAATTACCAGTAGAGTTCTTTGTTTACACAATATACTTACAATAACAACTGCAAGATGCATGCAAAGCAAGGACAATGACATCTTAACAACCCATTCCCCCGTTCCGTCTTCCCCTTGACTCCCAAAATGTGGATGTACTAGTGGACGTAATAGTTTTTTTTTTTTTTTTTTTTTCTTTCCCTGTTGTTCAGGGAGTATGGCTTTGCGCGTCTTGCGCATCTGCCATGACGTAATAGTTCTTTGTGACTGTTGTGGAATTGTAAACACCTAAATAATGCGAACGTACCCTAATGATAATTTTGTGAACGCATCCAAAAAATGTATGTTAAACTAAAAAAAAAATGCTTCTTCTTCTTCGTTCTACAATGCAATGGTGTAGTTTTATTTTATGTTAAACTTTTTCTCACCGAAAGTTCCCAATCAAGACAAGTGACCCTTTTATAGGAGAAGCCCTGGGCCCCTACTCCCACCTCTTAAAGTAGTCATATTTTAACCTTACCATTAAATTGACTACTACCACGTTAATATAGCAAATAATAATGGATTATGATAGACGTTTTGATGACGTACTTTGACGTGACCTTGGAAACTATGTTTCATGGTTCCAATGTTAAAGTTTTGAAGAAAGAGGAAGCCTTTGCCTTAAGAGGGGCCTTTACCCTTAACTAAAATTAATAATAAATAACTTTAATAAAAAAAATAAAAATATACTAAAAATAAAAATAATAATGATAATTTTTTTTATAAAAAATCTGTTTTTTAAAGCGCATTTTCTTAATGTAAATTGTGGATAGAATAAACAATTTTGATATTGTAATAAATATTTTTCAACCATATTGTGGCGATGGGAGTACGATAGTAAGTATGATTATTCTAAGCTTATTACAAAACGCTCCTGATTTGTGATAGTTTCGTAACACGTGGGAGTAGGCCCCCTGTACATATTCCTGACTTGTCGGATATTGTATTCTTTATACTTAGGTACTTTTTACTTGTTCCTTGATGTTGTACCTTTTATTAAAGACCACATTTTGTTAATCTTCGTACTGTATTTCTTTTCGAATGTCAAAATCTAAAATAGATCGGATGTTACTCGTAATTGCATTTTGGCGTGCCACAACTGCAAACGCTTCTGGAGTCGCTAACTTTGGTATAAAACTAACTTTGTACCTAACAAACGATGATAACAAGTTATAAAGACAGTAAATCACTTCTGTACAAAATGCACATGAGTATACGCGTTTAACTTTAGTATAACTTGTAATCTTTGAACTGAATTATAAACTTAATGTTAAAAAAGTATTTTTGTCGAAGACCATTTAGAATCAGAAAAAAATGGAACCGACTTCAACGCTAAAAAGGGTGAAATAACTTGTTGATGTCGGTTCCATGATAGTTCAAAAGTGCCACGATATTATGCCGACGGTACCGACTTCGAAAAGTAATTTCTGCCTTTTTTGTGTTGGTTCCATTTTTTGGTAAAAAAATTTTTTTCGCTATTTTCACCCTGGCTCCTTACGGGATCGATTGTCATACACCGTCAATAATAATATTAAATTTTGTAAATAAAAAATATAAATATAAATGATAATATTAAATTTAATTCGCTGAAAATCAGCGCTGTAGGTCCGCTTGCAGCATCATGCTGAGCCATAACCCTTTTGGACGGGACTGCACACGACAGGGATACATCTCTTTTTTTTATGTTATTTTTAAGGTTGTGTACTTTGAATGTAACTTGATTTGTTCTTGATAGTAATTGTTTATGTTGTTGTGTTCAGTATCTGTTCAAATAAATGCCTTTTCTTTCTTTTTCTTTTTATTATGAAATCATCAAAATAGGTGAAACAATTTTCAGTTATTGTGTAACTAAAAAAATGCTGGACCGAATTTGATGAAATTTACATGTGACCACCTCGGAAGTATACTCTACCAAAAAAAAAAGAATCAACAAAATCGGTTTATAAAGAACGAAATTATTCGCGAACACACTTAAAACATATACTGTCGAATTGAGAAACCTCTTTTTTTTTTAAGTCTGTTAAAAATGTATTATTTTATTATTATGCTTCATGGAAAGCTGCGTTGGACCGAAACCTCATACCAATTTATCTCTGAATAACGAAAAAGAAAGACCGCACAAACAAATACGTATTACCTATACGTATAAAAATAATATAAATAAGAAGTTAGTTAGCAATAACATCAATTTATGTGAGAAATAGAGATCATATAATATCATATATACTTAAGAGTTCGCATGCCTACCTTAACTTGCCAACTTAGGACTTATGGGACAAGCAAATACAATCAATAGAATACATATTTGTACCTAGCGTACACATATTTACTATCGCGTCGTGAAAGAAAGTTGCTCGTATGTCATCTACATCGACGTGGCAAAAGCATGTGTTTATGTTGAACACGATATTCTAATAGGTAAATTAGAGGAATATGGAGTAGAAGGTAATGTTTTTAAGTTTTAAATTTAATAAAATCTTGCCTTAGCAATGGATTACAGCCAACTCGAACCATAAAAAAATAATTTACTGTACACTAGCTGCTCTCCGCGGTTTCACCCGCGCGGTGATGGATGATGGTGATGATGAATCTTATATAGCCTATGTTACTCAGGGTGAATGTAGCTTTCTAATGGTGAAAGAATTTTTGAAATCGGTCCAGTACTTTTTGAGCTAATTCGTTACAAACATACTTACAAATCTTTCCACTTTATAATATTAGAGATTAGGTATGGTGAAAATACGGTGTAATGCGTTTTGTTTATATTTATCGTTTTAAACTAATATGAATTCAATTTGGTTAAATGTTTTTCCTGTTCCTTTTCTGAACAAAGTATTTCTTTCATAGAATATTATCGATCTGTTTCATTACACTAGATCTTTAAAGATTTTCTTTTTATTATTATCAGGATATTTCCTTTCATTATTAGTAATGCATTCCTTTGCAAAAATGGATCTTTATCAGCAACAGAATCTATTAGTTTAATAATACCGGTTGTATTTTTTTTTTTAAATCATTTGTGTCGATTTCCGTCAAAAGTAAAAGATTAAAAAAACAAATATGCAGTTATTGTTTTCTTTTACATCGAGGGCATGTCTCCTTTTACGATTTTTCTCTAAATCTCGTGGTTCCAGACTTGGCCATGACCGCCCTTCTCAAAAAACCATCCTGTATATAAATAAAAGTCATATATCACTGAGCAGTTCAATGTAGATACGTCAGAGAGTGAAATAGATTATTTGTATGAAGAGTACTAACTGCTATTTTGAATTAATTCTGATAATCAGCTAGATACGGATCAAAGTGAATAAATTAAACGGTTTCCTGAAAATTACCGTAATTTGTTCGGTTTGCGCGCCATCGCGTGCCTGTCGTATGCGGTGAGCCACTAACCCATAGAGATCCCCATCGCGACTAGACGATCAACTGCTTTACATCTTTAATGCTAATTTGGGCTTAGAGTATTAATAACGACAGATGACGGGGTAAATGATAAAGCAAATACGACGAGCCTGATGGGAGTCATTTACTTAGCGTTATCGCCGCATGGTTTTTGAAATATTCGGTAATAAAAATGTTAATTATAATCATTTGTCGGTATTCAACTCGGCTACGAGTGTGTGTCTAAGGAAGGCTAGTAATCATCAAAGAGTAGCAATGTAAGCTAATAATGCTAAGAAAGATTATCTGTCTGATTTGTCGTTAAAAAAATGGTGTTGGTGGAAAAAATAATTAGATAAAATGCTTGTAGAAAAATTCACTGAAATAAGTTCATACTTGCACGCGCTGACTACATAACACCCGTTATGAAATATGCATATTTTACACATTTTAGTATTTTGTACTGCTGTTAGTACAGCTGTTAAATGTGTATAAAACTGCATATTTGATACCGTACCAAATTGTACAAAAACTTGTGATTTTTATAAATTTATATACATATAAATAAAATGGATTTTTTTCTTTAATTACATTTTCATTTTAAAGGATTGCCTATATTTCAAAGTTATAGTAATTTTTCACCGACCCGCTTTTTTGCAGTTCAGTGTATAAAATTTTGAACGAAATATGACACCTGCAGGGCTGGGTGCGCAAGTGCTCCATGAAGAAGTGGCCGGACGGTTACGAAACCGGTCGAGATATTCGACTATACCTACCGCCTAAGTTAAACCGTCGAAATAACATTAAAATGTGTAATACTTACGAAAGTTTCAATCAAGTTACCTATCGTGAATCAAATACCTTTTTGAGTTATATAAAGAATTAACTTGTTTTTGTTCGGAATTAGAGTGGTTATGTGCAGATGCTGAGTTGTTAGGGTCTGAATCGTTTACTTTTATAAGCGACGCAAATGGATCTAGACGCTGGCTAGACCATTGTGTAGCCACAAAGTCTGCTATGCAGACCATTATTAATGTTAACGTTACGTATGATGTCATGTGGTCTGATCACTTCCCATTAACTATACAATTTAAGTTGGAGCGCATAAAGCCTAGAATTTTAAGCGATGTTAACAAATTTTGCAATAAAGTAAGATGGGGGGAGAGAAACCACGACCAAACAGAATTGTTTCATAAGCTATGTAATGAGAAATTGAGATATATAGATTTTCCTAGTGAACTAAGTGCGTGTTGTGATAAAAGCTGTAGATCGTTGGACCACAGGCAAATTATTGACATAATGTATAAAAAAGTAGTGAATGTTTTATGCCACGCGGCATCCGAAAGTCACACTGTTAACCGTGTTAGAAAGAAAAAACCTGTAATAGGCTGGAATAGGCATGTAAGTGAGGTTCATAGGTACGCTAGGTATAAGTTTGAGCTGTGGGTACTGCAAGGTAAACCGAGATCGGGTCTTGTTTGGAGTGAAATGCAAGAAAGTCGTAGAGTGTTCAAATCTCGTCTAAGGTGGTGTCAGAATAATAGTGACCAAATAAAAATGGACATTCTGGCCTCACACCACTCTAAGCACGATTTTCGTAACTTTTGGAAATCGACTAACAGATTGAACAATGGACCGGGCTTACCTGTCAGTGTCAACGGTATTAACGACGCTAAATGTATAGCTGATAAGTTTAAGGACCATTTCACTATAAAGTCACCATTGGGAAATTCACAGTATGGGTGTCAAGATCATCATGATCCAGAGCTCAGTACGAAATTCACAGCAGCAGAAGTTAATAATGTTATTAGATCAATGTCGCGAGGCAAGTCTCCGGGTCATGATGATCTGAGCATTGAACACTTAAGACATGCGGGCGTTCATCTTCCCAGAATCCTAGCTATGTTTTATACTCTGTGTGTAGGACACGCTTATTTACCTGCGGAAATGGTGAAAACTGTGGTGGTACCAATAGTGAAAAGCAAAACGGGTGACATAAGTGACATTAACAATTATAGACCAATCTCGCTGGCCACTGTCATGGCTAAGGTGCTTGACAGTTTGCTTAATACTCAGCTTGATAAGTATGTACAGATCCATGACAACCAATTTGGTTTCAAGGCCGGACTCTCTACTGATACAGCTATATTGTGTTTGAAGCAAACTGTCAAGTACTACACTGTGAGGAGTACTCCCGTCTACGCCTGTTTTCTCGACTTATCGAAGGCATTTGACCTGGTTTCTTATGACATCTTATGGCAAAAACTAAATAAAATCTCAATGCCGAAAGAACTAATACGCATTTTTAAATATTGGTACCAAAACCAGGTTAATGTCATTCGATGGTCGAGTGCGTATTCGGACCCGTATGGGCTGGAGTGCGGGGTGAGACAGGGAGGGTTAACCTCACCTAAGCTCTTTAACTTATATGTAAACGCTCTGATAGAAGAGCTCAGCAGCACACATGTCGGCTGTCATATTGACGGACTTTGTCTCAATAATATTAGTTACGCGGATGATATGGTGCTGCTGAGCGCTTCTGTGTGTGGGTTGTCAAAACTTCTGGCCATCTGTGAGAAATACGCACTTGGTCACGGATTGGTCTATAACACGAAAAAGAGTGAGTGTATGGTCTTTCGGGTTAGAGGAAAATGTCTAGAAAGTATACCATCAATCAAACTGTACGGGACACCGCTGAAAATGGTAGAACAGGTTAAATATCTTGGGCATTGGGTGAGGTCTGACCTGAAAGATGATACAGATATAGAGAGAGAACGTAGGGCGTTGTCTGTGAGAGCAAATATGATCGCTCGTAGGTTTGCTCGATGTTCTACGGGGGTCAAAATTACTCTTTTTAGAGCATTTTGTACCTCGTTTTACACGAGTAGCCTCTGGATAAGCTACACTCAGAAACAATACAACGCCCTGCGGGTTCAATACAATAATGCGTTCCGGGTGCTGTTGGGGCTGCCCCGATTCTGTAGCGCATCGGGGATGTTTGCCGAATCACGTGTCGATTGCTTTTATGCGACTATGCGGAAACGGTGCACATCCCTGGTGCGCAGGGTTAGGGCCAGCTCTAATAGCATCCTGAAGGTATTTGCTGAAAGATTTGACTGTCAGTACTTGAACCATTGCTGCATGGTTCATGTACTGACTAATACATAAATAATCACAATTCTTATTAATATAATTTTGTATAGGTACCTAATAAATTGAATTTTGTATGTTATTTAATTAAATTTTTATCTAATTTGAATGAAATATAATTATTTGGATTTATTTTTTTGTACATAATGTAATTAATTGTGATTGTTGTTGAGATCTTATGGCCCAAGCTGGTCGAAATAAACGATTTTATTATTATTATTATTATTATTATAAATAGGTGCCGTCCAACTCCCCGAGAACGTGTAAAATGATAATTAAAAAGGTTTGTGAAATAATAATTAAAAAGGTTTTTTTATTTATTATTATTGCTTTTGTTCACAGACTCAATGGGTCCGTGGCATTGCTTACCTTTATATTTTAAACTTATATTTTTTTTTTTTATAATTACTAACGGATTACAGTAGGAATTTTTTTTTCCTAACTAAACTTACATAATAATTATTTTTTTTGTACACAGATAGACTTTTAACTAATTCCTAAATATCGTACATACCGAGAGCATACCGGCTCCCGCAAGCAGCGCCCGTTCACGAGCTTGACGCGTGTGCCAGCCATCGCCCTCCTCAACCATATTGGAGGGAAGAGGACGACCCGCCACACGACGCCGCCGCGAGAAGAAGCCTTTTAGTGAGCGTGAATGCTCAAGGTATACACGCATACATAATACAAAAGGCTGCACTTGTGTAATTTTTTTTTATAATTAATTTTTATTTAAGTCGGTTTTCTCCACCCGGCCCAGGGCCTCCTTCACATCCTCATTCCGATCTTTTATGGTCATCTGCAAGTTTTAGTCGCGGGTAGCATTTGGTGACGCAGGCACGCCGCAAGAAACGGTCGATGGCGTCTTCTTCGTCGTCGGCGTAGTAGGTGAAGGTCCTGGTGTGCCGCGAGACTGCAACCACTGCGTGCAGGACGCTCTCGTGCAGACTCATGTTGCCCTTGGTTTTAATGGCGATGACCGACTCGTATGTCAGTCCCTGTGCTTCATGGATGGTAAGGATGCGCGACCCCGTGGCTCCACCATAACCCTGGTTGGTCAGGGTCTCCTTTTCTTCCTGAGTGTGTACTAGGAAGAGGGTGTTGGGAAGGGTGCTGCGTGGGGCTGAGGAATATATACCTGAATATATTTCCCTCAACGCGTACGCGACATCCATGGGATTCCGGTGTGTGCACAACAACTCCTGATTGATGGTAGCTATCAGGTTGTTAGGCATTAAAAAGGTATTTCTGTTATTCATTTCCATGTTAGCTAATGCCCGACGACCTTTATGTTCCAAACTTTCCAAGTTCATAATTTGTACGTCTAGTATATAGGCTGTGGTAAATCTCGAATCGCTAAGTTTCGTGCTGCTACGTCTACGAACTTGCACTGTTTACTACGAGCTACGTAACTAGCTACGAGCGTAGCACAAGCGTAGCCAGTAGAAGACTAGGTTTAATTTTTTAAGAATTCGTAACAAACCAAGTAAAGATGATCATTTATACTCCAACTGGATGACCCGTGAACCGTGAACTTCGTATCGCGTGCATTATAATAATAGAACGAGTATCAATTTTTGCACTTAACTAATCAATTTCTGTTTTATATACTTATATATAAATTAAGAAAATTAGACTTCCATGACTACCGATTGTTGTTGATTGTGTGTCTTCAAGAAAATGTTTGGCAGGAAGGAGCAGTTTGTATGGCAAACTAAAGTTGTTGCTATTTCAATTTTCCATGCAAATTTTGCACAATTTCTCACCGTTTAAACCTTCCCTGGACTGCCACAAATATTTCAAAATCAAAATTAGCCAGATCAAAAGTCCAGCCGTTCTCGTTTTAGCGAGACTAACGAACATCAATTCATTTTTATATATATGAGTCGAGAGCTACTTCATTGTTAATTCATATACCATACTGCAACATTACGTTCACTTTCTACTTTCAAGCACACCGCACAGCTAGGGAATGCTTGCACACAGCTGTAAGATTTTGTAATACTAGTAAGTGGCGATACAAGCAATCATACCTGGCCAAGTCTTTCCAGTGCCACCTGAAGCTTCAAAGGTCTGTTCACAGCACTGCACTCATCACACCGGTTTACCATCGACATGAGATCGGCTTCCAGTGATGTATTATATCGTAACTTTGACATAATACATGTGAACATAACATTGGTTTATATTTGTGATGTTGTATGGTACTTGTAGTACTACTTAATCGCCTGTTTGCGTAAAAGTAAGTAGGACTTAGATTTGGATCACTTTTTCTACCGACTTCCAAAAAAAGGAGGTACTCAATTGGACTGTATTTTTTTTATGTTTTTTATCTCATAATTTTCGACTGGGTGAACCGATTCTCAAAACTCTTTTTGTTTGAAAGCTGGTGCTTCACGTATGGTCCCATTAAAATTTCATCAAATTCGGTCGGTATTCGGTAGTTTTTGAGTTACACTCTAATAACTGAATAGAATGGAAGTCGGTTTAAAATTTTTCAAATTGCACTTGTTTTTATATGTGTTCACATCGCGAAAGTTTAATAATTAATATTATGAGTATATCAACAAGTTCCATACAAACGTAGTTTGATGTGCACACTTAAGTTTCGTTAAGTTTTGTGTAAAAAGTCTGAGGAGAATATTACTCATTGTTATATTTATATATTTTCCAGCTATCAAGAAGGCATTTTTATGTTACTATTCAAAAAGCTGAATTGTCCCCATGGCCCAATGTACTTCCTCTGCTAGTTCCAAAGTGGGTTACTGAGAGTGTTCTTTTTGATAAATAGAGCGGAGAGAAACAAGTGAAGCCGAAGGCAGAAACCAAGTAAAAGTAATTAGAAGACTCATCTCGTTTCGCTAATATATAATAAATAAGAATCAGCGTTGTATATATACAGCATGTAACAAAAAGGTGCAGTAAAACTATAACCACAGACGCAAAAGCTTGCATGCAGTAAGGAACTAAATACTGCGTCCTAGATAGTAGTAAAAATCCGAGTTATGAGTGAGTAATCTCAAGCAGGTTTATCCCTGAAAACTACGCCAAAGACAGCAATGACCTCTTGAACGTAGACTAGGTAAATAAGGAGTCTAAGCGGAGCCTGGGCTGGGGTACGGTGCTTAGAGAGGGCGCATGCATAGTAAGGAGAAGTAATAGGTGACGAGAGGATTGCAGAGCACATTCATCATCATCATCATCATCATTATCAGCCGGAAGACGTCCACTGCTGAACATAAGCCTCCCCCATAGAACGCCACTTGGACCGGCTACTCGCTTCCTGCATCCAGCGATTCCCCGCGGTTTTTATGAGGTCGTCGGTCCACCTAGCGGGGGGCCGGCCTACACTACGCCTTCCGGTGCGTGGTCGCCACTCGAGAACCTTTCTTCCCCATCGGTTATCAGTTCTGCGAGCGATGTGGCCTGCCCATTGCCACTTCAACTTGCTAATTTTGAGAGCTATGTCGGTGACCTTAGTTCTCCTACGGATCTCCTCATTTCGGATCTTATCACGCAGGGAAACCCCAAGCATAGCCCTCTCCATTGCTCGTTGAGCGACTTCAAGCTTGTTAATGAGGCCCACAGTAAGGGACCACGTCTCAGTGCCATAAGTCATCACTGGCAACACACACTGGTTGAAAACCTTGGTTTTCAGGCTCTGAGGTATTGGGGACGAAAAGATGGATCGAAGCTTCCCGAACGCTGCCCATCCGAGCTAGATTCTTCGTGCGACCTCCTTGTCGAAGTTGGACCTACCTAATTGGACAGTCTGTCCCAGGTAGACGTACTCGTCTACAACTTCGAGTGTATCGTTTCCAACAATTACCGGTATAGGTGGAACATGGACATTGGACATGATTTTCGTCTTATCCATGTTCATCTTAAGACCAACCTGTTGGGAAACTCTACTGAGGTCGTTGAGCATGGTGCCGATATCCTCGAGCGACTCCGCCATTATAACTATATCATCGGCAAAACGAAGGTTAGTGATGTATTCGCCATTAATGTTGATGCCACATCCTTTCCAGTCCAAAAGTTTGAAAACATCCTCCAATGCGTTAGTGAACAGTTTCGGAGAGATGACGTCTCCCTGTCTCACACCTCTCTGCAATGGAATTTGTTCCGTACTCTGGTCCTGTAATCGGACTGACATAGTGGCCTTGCTGTATAAACACTTCAACGCTTCGATATACCTATAGTCAATTTGGCATCGCTGCAAGGACTGCAGTATGGCCCACTTCTCGATAGAATCAAAGGCTTTCTCGTAATCCACAAACGCTAGACACAGTGGCGAAATAAATACAAAAGTATTAAAGTACTGCGCCAAGTCGATATGTCAACCTCTTTCTCATGTTATTAACTTGTCTTTTCTGGAAGGTGTTTTCCCCGAAGAACTGAAAACTTCTATTATTAAACCACTGTTTAAAGCGGGTGATAAGGCAGACCCCAACAACTATCGACCTATAACCATAGTGCCAATTATATCAAAAATTTTTGAGAAAGTTATGCTTCATAGAATAAATAATTTCCTCTCAAAACACAATATACTATGCAAGGAACAGTTCGGTTTTCGCAAGAAAAGTTCAACGTCACTTGCAAGTTTTAACTTAATCAAAATGGTCACGGAAAACATTAATAATGGAACCCCAATAGTATCTTTATTTTTAGATTTAAAAAAAGCATTCGACTTCGTGGATCATCCAAAATTATTACATAAGCTTGATGGTTATGGTATTAGGGGTAGAGCACTTGATTGGCTATCTAGCTATTTAAAAAACAGAAAACAGTATACTGAGATAACTAAAGTAATAAACAACAACAAAAATACATTGACAAAACAGAATTTTAGGTCCGAAATAGTTTTAAATAATAAAGGAGTCCCTCAGGGGAGCATTTTAGGCCCTTTATTCTTCTTGATATATATCAATGATCTTCCCGAAGCTACAACTCACAATTGTATTCTTTTTGCGGATGACACAACAGTAATCGTAAAATGTGACAAAACAGGTTCAACTCCGAAAATTGTATATGAAGCCTTATCTGACATAAATAATTGGACAGAATATAATCACCTCAGTATAAATATAAAAAAAACAAAAATAATTCAATTTAATTCATATAATAACAATCCATTACCCCTTGACATTATGTATAAAAATCAAAAGATAGATGAAGTGGAATCGTTTAAATTCTTAGGTATACATTTGGATAGACATTTGAATTGGAAGGTACATGTCAATGCAGTACATCAGAAGCTGAGTCGCTTTGTTTTTGCGCTGAAGAAACTGAGGCAGACGGTTTCCAAGGAAGCTGCATTAGCTGCTTACCACGGATATGTATCATCAGTCCTTAGTTACGGTCTTATAATGTGGGGAAACTCCGTAGAGTCTGGGTCAGTTTTTAAAGTGCAGAAAAGGTGTATCAGGGTGATAAACAAAGCATGGTACTTGGACAGTTGCAAACCATTATTTAAAAAATGTAAAGTCCTTCCACTTCCATGCATGTATATAAGAGACGTATGCATCTTTGTTAGAACACATTCAAATTATTTTACAAAACGCAATGAAGTTTTAATGAGACAAAAACGAGCAAAGTTTAAAAACTTACTATATCAACCTCCTTGCCGTAAATATATATATGAAAAAAATGTTTTTAATATGTGTATACTAGTGTATAATAAACTACCCGACAATATAAAATCGTTGCAGGGCAATGCATTCAAAACTGAACTTAATAATTATTTAATGGACAATTGTTTTTATAGCATGATAGAATATTTTAATCGAGAATGTAATTAAATTAAATACAATTATTGTTTTAAATACATTTTATATTAATTAGAGAATTGACATAATATTTGCACGCTTGCTTGCAGGCTGAATACTTGACTGTTGTAATTAGTTTTAAGACCTTTATTGTATGTATTCTTGCAAATAAACGATTGATTTGATTTGATTTGATTTGATTATACTCTTCGGTCTTCTGTATAATCTGCCGTAGTGTGTGAATGTGGTCTACTGTGCTAAAGCCTCTTCGGAAACCGGCTTGTTCAGGAGGCTGGAACTCATCAAACCTGCGTGCGAGACGGTTCGTGATGACTCTCGAAAACAGCTTGTACACGTGGCTCAAGAGCGATATGGGCCTATAATTCTTCAATAAGGTTTTATCACCTTTTTTGAAGAACAGCACCACCACGCTCTTGTGCCACGTTTCCGGTGTTTTGCCTTCGAAGATGACAGAATTGAATAACTTCTGGAGGACTAAAAGTATCGGTCTACCACCCGCTCTCAGAAGTTCAGTCGTAATTCCGTCCTCTCCTGGCGCCTTGTTGTTCTTAAGCTGTTTGAGAGCCATTCTAATCTCGTACAGGCTGATGTCCGGGATGTCTTCGGTATAGTGTCGGACTAACTTTGCTCTGGTTTCCTGAGCTGCTTCAGTAACGGGTTCGCGCGTCGAGGTATATAACTGTCGATAGAAGCTCTCAATCTCTCTCAGAATCTCAGGCTTCGATGAAACGATACTGCCATTTTCGGTCTTCAGTTTTGTCATTTGGCTTTGCCCAATAGACGAATCTTTTGCAAACACTTTAGAGCCCTGGTTCCGCTCAATTGCTGCCGTAATACGCGCAGTATTATAAGCACGCAAGTCGTGTCGCATGGACTTCCAAATTCGTCTATTGAGTTTACCGTAATCCGACATATCAACTGCGGACTGCAGTCTCATTTCGCTCCGTTCTGCCATTAGTTTCAGAGTTTCTTTTGAGAGTTTTTGAGCTTTCCTGCGGCGTTTGGTCTCACAGAATTCGGACCCAACCGCTTGGACAGTTTCTACCAACCCGTTGTTCAACTCATCCACTGTGTCGCATTCAGCTAAGCACTGAAAACGGTTTTGAAGTTCAAGTTGAAACTTTTCGGGGTTTTGGATTTGGGCACGATTAGGTCGGAGCGTAGACTTCACCAGACGTGTCCTCTCAAGCTTGACATTGATATTCAATGCGCCTCTTACGATGCGGTGATCGCTGCCGGTTTTTACCTTGCTGATCACAGAGACGTCATTGAATATGCGCTTATTGGTCGTCATGATGAAGTCTATCTCGTTCGTAGTGGAACCGTCGGGACTCATCCACGTCCACTTCCTGGATGGCCGCTTCATGTAGAAGGAGTTCATCATAAAGAGTCCCTCCTTCTCCATGAAGTCAGTCAGCCTCTGTCCCCTCGAGTTCCGCTGCCCGTATCCAAATGGCCCTACTCTCAACTCATCACGTTTCCTTGTGCCTAGCTTTGCGTTGAAGTCTCCCATTACAACAGTGAAGTAGGTTTTAGAAGTATGCATGGCCCTGGATATATCCTCGTACATACTTTCTACTTCATTGTCCGAGTGTGCCGAGGTCGGTGCGTATACCTGTATAACCTTCAGCGAATACCGTTTGGTTATAATGAGTATAAGGAACGCTACCCTAGCCGACACACTATCGACTTTCACTACGTTGTTAACGAGAGACTTGCGGACGAGGAACCCGACACCACCCTGGGATTGTTGGTCTCCCTCCCGGTGGAAGAACAAGTTGCCGGAATTTAGAATTATCGTGTCCTGTCCCTGTCTTCGGACTTCAGATAATCCCATGACATCCCAGCGTAACTTGAGCGTCTCTTCCTCCAATTCGACCATCTTTTCGTCGGTCCTGAGCGTGCGTGTATTGTATGTTGCCAGGGCCAGGGGTCGTTTTTGGGATTGGTAGCCGGATCTCTGCCGGAGATTCTTCGCACCCCCTGCTCCACCGTTACAATGGCCGCTACCGTAGCCACGGATAGCAGAGCTGCCGGGAACTGGGGGCCGTGGTTTAATGTTAATTGTCATGGGGGGGGATTTGCCTTAACGCACCACGCTTGGCAGGCGTCTTGGTGATCGCAGTGGATGTTGACGCAGACTGCGGGAAATGCTGCTGCCCATTTCCCGGATATTCCCTTAGCCGCCTCTTACGGCACCCACGGGAAAAGTTAGGGGGGGTACAATTCGTAGCCGGTACCACCAGAGCACATTGACCCCAACGAACTCCAAAAATAGGCATGTCAAAAAAAAATACGGATAATTCTTTTTTCACTTTGTAAGAAATCATATATAAGATACTTAAATTATACTACTTTGCCATGTGAATCCTGACTAGATACATATGCACACTTTTTTTGTAGTAATACTGCTACACTTTTTGTTACACGCTATATAATGAGTTATCATGACTGATTCATCGACGCAAGCATAAACTGCTGGGGCTGCACTCATGAAATTCAGGCAATTGATTTCAGTTGTAAGTATCCAATAAGGGGCGAAATCAATTTATTTCTGCGGCTTCTTATTCCATAGACCAAGCGAGTGAATCCGCTGGCGTCAGTTAGTAACACGTAATATTGTCAGGAGCTCGTGACAAATATAGGATTTTTACTTTTGAATATTGTAATTGGATTTATGCATCCGCAGATTATACATAAAATGGTTATTATTATTAACTCGTGTATTACCCTATAATAGTTAGAATACATTTTTCTGTATGAATGCTGTTTAGCCAATTTTCAGCCGCACCAATTTATAGGTTGGCTCTTGGATTTGGATTTGGTCACATTTGTGTCCCCATTTCGTCAAGGAGTTAGTTCTGTTTACGCTATCGAAGCTTTGTACTTAATTTCACACAAGTTACTATAATTAACCGATTTTTGGTATTTGACAATGACATCTACGTATCCTTCAACATAATAACATGTATTTGTTATAATTACATGGTTTTAAGCCCCTGAGTCCGCCCACAAGTGATACGATTATACATTGGTGGGATCGAATGGGACGGATTCCATTTCCTTCCACATTTATATTGTTTGGCGCGCACATAAGTATTTATGTCGTCAGATGTATTGTGACTAGGGATTGCAATCCGGTCCGGCGGATCCGGTAATCCGCCGGATCCGGCGGGTTTTTGAGCCTACCGGATCCGGTGGGTCAGGGCCGGATCCGGCACCGGATCCGGTAAAACATAAAAACCGCGAAAGGAAAATCAAAAATCGAATTACACGCCATACTGCAACGACGCGCGCGATGTTGCCAGATCGCTTGACGTGCCCCCGTCACCCCTGGCCCGCTCTGCGCTTGTCAGTCGTCACTAGACCTTTGACACAAAAGTGTGTGTGTGTTTGTGATTGATTTGATTTGTGTCGAGATTAAGCGTAAGTTGACAAACACTTTATTTACCTAATTACCTTCTATCAAATCGTGATTATGTGACGGAAAAACATGGAATAATCTAGATAGGTATTTGAATTATTAAATGGGCTAAGTTAGCTAGTTGTATTGTTTGTATACCTAATTACCTACTATTAACCTCTTACTATTAAAATATTTATCGCTAATTTACAATTTCTTAATGGCGATTAGGCCTACAAGTGTTGAGGCAGAACGGGCCTTTTCAGCCGCAGGCTACATTTGTAGTACTATTAGTATTTTTTGTAGACAGTACAATCAATACAATATGCTTCCTAAGATCGTTTTTTCAGACACAGAAATAATATTCACATGCATTTTGCATTGCAGCAAATAAATGTTTCTTGTTTAATTGTTTGCTAGGGTTAAGAATGACTAAAGTTGAGTTTTGAAGTACAAATTTTAAAGACTGGTTGTTAAATCTATGTAGATTATTAACGTTATTATTACTTAAGTAGACTGATTATTTTATTATGAAGAAGAGTTTTATAATTTTGTTTAGTACTCATAGTACAACTTTCAAATAATACCAAATAAAAATAATAAAAACTATTTTTATTCTCCATAAATACGTGTTTTATTTTTCTTTTAATTATTAAAAGTCAAAATATATTACTTTCCCTTACCGCACTTTCATTTAAAATTGAAAAACTATCATTAAATACCAGGCCGTAAATAAATTAACAATCCGGCCGGATTTGCGTCAATCCGGTAAAATCCGGCCGGATTGAAAATGATACCGGATTGCAATCCCTAATTGTGACGCAGTAAGTAGCACGTATGTCATGTTGGTAAACAAACAAGTTGTTTTGCTTCTCGTATGTCTTGTGTGTTGTTGTGGTGTTTATCGCCCGCCATGTTCGTGAACTTATAAAACAAGTGCAATTTGAGTGTTATAAGTCATTTTAAATACTTTTAATTTTTGTTTCTACTACTGTCAGTGATCTGTCCAGCCGTGCGATTCTGTAATGATTCGACGAGCTCGTCGACGAGCTCACCGATGTCAAATACTTTATGAGATATCGCCCTTGTACATAAGGTGTTTTTCCAACGTTTCTTGTCATCTCGTCATTTGTTTCACGGATGCTGTCAAAGATGCAACGATGTTTGCTCTTAGAGAATAAAACACCGTTTGTCTCGTGTGACTCTTAGAGAATTGAACACCGTTGTCGCACGGCTGGACAGCCGTGAGCTCGTCTACGAACCATTATAGAATCGCACGGCTGTCAGAGGATGTCAATCAGCCTTCGAAATTTTCATTACTTCTAAAATTTCTATTATATTCCAACGTAACTGAAATAAATTCCTTCGTTTCAATCTTCCAACTTCAATATTGTATGTGACATTGCGGTCCACGAACTTAAATAATATTTAAGATCACTGAGAAGGTCGTGTCTTATTTACAAGTAAGAATGTTGGAACTCAAAGCTTTCGTAATGCCTCTTTCAATGTTGAGAAA
This sequence comes from Selenia dentaria, assembly GCA_917880725.1. NCBI lineage: Eukaryota > Metazoa > Arthropoda > Insecta > Lepidoptera > Geometridae > Selenia > Selenia dentaria. Next base: position 4,023,467 of record OU862882.1, on the reverse strand, counting down.
TCCTTACAAAGTGTTCACCGCGATATTATATCGAATAACAAAGGCAGATTTCTTTGAAAACTGAAACCGTAGTAGAGTAGTATACTTTTCCAATAGTTTATTATACAAGGCTTCTTTGTCATGAAGGTCGCTTCTACCTTCGCCTTCACCTTGACAGTGTAAAGTGAATTAAATACTTATAAGTATACCACAATATCTACGTCATAAAATGTTACGAGTGTTAGCAGCAACGCACCAGCGGTTACTTTGTACAACTATGCCCGACTTTACCAGCCGTGCGACTCTGTAATGATTCGTCGACGAGCTCACCGATGTCAAATACATTATGAGATATCGCCCTTGTAAATAAGATTGTTTTTCCAACGTTTCTTGTCATCTCTTCATTTGTTTCACGGATGGATGTTGTCAAAGATGCAACGATGTTTGCTCTATCGCACGGCAGTTTGTCATCTTGTATACATTTTATTGGTAAACTATTTTACATGTCAATTATAAGTTGTATGCAATTTATCTTATACTAAGAAATATCTAGTAGACTTAATAAGTAGGTAAGTACTATAATTTTTGATATTTTTATAAAATAAAGTTAATGAAAATTTAAAATAAAATTTCAAATGTAAGAACAAATTAAGTCACTTAATAAAAAATAAGTGAATTCGAATCCCATCCGAGGATAGAGTTCGTGACGAGCGCTACCCACATATAAGATGTTAAATCTCTTGCCCTATAATTTCGCTGGAAACAGTGTCCTTCAACGAAACACAGTAATGTTTAGAAACTACTGCTTCACCGCTGAATAACTGGCGAACTTCTCCATGCGGATTGTGCACAAGTCCTACCACTAACATTCAATTTTTAGATTTATTATGATTACATTTTTCATACATCTTTCATGCAATCCCCACATTTCATCCCTTGCCACACCTTCTCCTTAACTGTTATCTACAAAAAATATATTGTAGAGTTTTTGCTATTCTAGAATTTTATTATGCAAACTAACGTGGTTTGTACACATTTTGTACACAGGTTGTGTCTCGCCTCGCACTCTCTCACCTCGCAGTAAAATATTCTAGAAATCTTTGGTTCACAAAAATTTCTCAAACTTTAACCCCCAATTTTACTCCCTCAATCGCAAATCGCACCTTTCGAATCCAGTTCCGTCGCTTCTTCACAAACTACCTACTTGCCAAATTTCAGCTTCATAGTTCGAGTAGTTCCTGGGATTTCGTTTCGTTTTCGAGTTTACAGTCAGTGAACGAGTAAGTGGTAGTTTACAGTATAGGAAGTTCAGCAATTTCAATAGGTTTTGGAGTGCAATAGTACTGCGCAGCCGAATATGCAACATACATACTTCCACATTTATAATATTAGTGTGTATATTAGGTACCTGTTGTTAGCATTTTTATTTTATTCTGCCCTAACCTAGCGAGCGATATATTATGATCTATCATAAGAACCCGTATGAGGGCTGAAAACCACCTTCTATTCTATTGCATTTGCAATGGAATAAAATACGAAAGCCTGTCGATAGATAGAAGTTAAGGACTACGACTATTCCAAAAATGTATAATACTTATACCTTAATCTATACTAAGTATATACTCGTATATATTCTCTATAACTGTTGGATGAGGTAAGGGCATTACGCCATATGTATATACAGTTAAAGTAAAAGAAGTAAAAGTTAAAGTTAAAGTATAAGAGTACGTACAAAATTGTAATTTTGAAAGAATAAATAAAATACATCGGTAACTAGAAATTTTAAAGAACCTTTTGATCAAATGTGTTAAGTGTACTGCATACTATTTAGATTTTTGTGTATATCTTTACAAGCATGTAAAAATGTAGCAGCACGGCCTAAGTTCAGGGTCGCTCACTCGCTACTTCCCGCAGAGCTAACCAAAACGATCGTTATGTGGCTGCAGCTACGTTTCGCATATTTTTGTACCTATAGTTGTTGAATAGAAGTCTTCTATAATATGACAATGCGTTTCACCTTGTCGATCAATCCTATCGATAAAAGTTTGTAGCCTAGTATGTACTTTAAAACCTTTATAAGAGGTGCCACTTTAACATGATTTTTCCTGATGATGAGAAATCGAGAGCAATATTTTTTTACTTGATTGTGCAAAACCCTCTTACTTAATATAAGTTTAAAAGTGCATCTTACTACCTACTTAAAACCCCAGACTCTTCTGTAAAGGAGAAAATTAAAGGAGATTTCTCAATTCATTTAAGTGCAAAACATATTTTTAGGGGCTGGCACAACACATATACATACATATATTATTATACAAAATACATAGGATATGTTTTATGCAAGAAAAATGTTTCTTTGAGATACTCTTTAAACACACAGAGTAGACACACAACACATCTAATTTATTATTTCTCTAAAAGAAGGATTTGTTCCAATTAAGATTTTCACCTCCAAACTTAATAACCAACCTCCTCATGTTTATTAGGTTAACAACACGTGTCATGCATGCGTCCTTTACCCGGCTTTCGGTATGATTCGATTTTAAACGAGTTATTTTATGAAGTATTCAAAAGGACATGCTTAATCACTAGTCCACGAATGAAGACACAAGTCACATATCCATCATTAAAACTTCGTGTTAAGCATGTGCAAACAATTCTGATATTCCCTATAAGAGCTCAGGAGTAGGACGGGTTTGCCACCGATCAGGCAATCTCTGATGAAATCCTACATTGAGGTCATTACGGTACAATACCTTGTAGAGGCTTAATCATTCAGTGTAAGCATCATCATTAAGAAATTAACATGATGGTCGTAAGACACTTTTTTATATCTGCCTTGTTACCCGCAAAATTAAAGATGTTAATTAAATCGTTTGTTTCAACATCTGTTCATGAGAGCTAATCACCATTCCACCACCCACCATAGATATATCTATATGTGTGTGTCAATAATATAATAAATATATACGGTCTTACTTATAAACGCTACTTAAATTTAAATAACGTATTAACATATATATAATATTAAATATATAATATATTTATTATATATATAATATATAATAAATATATACGGTCTTACTTATAAACGCTACTTAAATTTAAATAACGTCACTTAAAGTTAAGCAACGTTTATAAGTAAGGCCCATAATCTAAACATGTCGATCTTGGTCTAGTAACCCTGTAGACCTATCTAGTAAATATATTATAGTGGTCGGCGCTAAAAAACCTATCGTTTGTATAAAAATGAGCTGGGTGAACATGGTGTTTCGTTCAAGGTCTTAGTTTCGGAAAAAGTGCTCGTACATAATCCCTTCCAAGATGTACACAGTTTATAAAAATAAATATTTTATACTAAAAATGGTGGCATAGATAGCTTCAGTACGTTTGCTATTCTATAAATTAGCAATTGATTTCCGATTGCATGCACGTGACGCTATTCCGAAGGTTCTATTCGTTTGTGAATTTACTTAGGAAATACAATAAAACTATTAAATATAGCATAAACAATAAATTTGGATATTTTTATAATATAAGATACTTAATTATTATAATATATTGTTATTTTCACGTTTGAGTCGGTTAGATTGGCAGACAAAGCGAGTAATTTTTTGAAAATATTTAAATGCAGTATTAACAACTGTAAAAAATAAAAATAAATTTGCTTTCCTATCCTACCTACAATATAAAAGGCACTTTCCTTTTATGTCGCATAGTCTTGGGATTCTCTGTACTTATTATTAATATTTATTACTAATAATTAACTTATTATTACTAATATTGTAGAGTTTGGATGGATGGAGGTTTGTAACTCAATCACGCTAGATGAACTTCGCGGGTTAAGATGAATTTGGTATGTAGATAGACGAGGCGATGAATAACACATAGGACTGTTCATCATCATCCATCACCACGCGGGTGAAACCAGCAGCTAGTATTAAATATGTTTATTAAAGGATAATAAATGCAAGTAAAATAAGTCTTCCCCATACGACGGTAAAAATCAATTAAAATGTTCAATTCTATTTTTGTGGGGTGCATCGGTGGCCTATAACGGTCATGGCATCTGACACGGATTATTGAAAAACGCGGGCTCGAACACCATCCGCAGATGTGTAATTTTTCTCTCTAAAATTGCATATTTTGGTTTCGCTAGACAGGCGTTATAAGTTTAAAAAAAAATATAACAGAAAAAGTAAGACTTTTTCTACAGCCTTATATATAGGGTGTTTGGTAGAGGGACCGACAAACCAAATGAGCGTGTTCGGGGGACCACTTGGAGAATACAAGTTGGCCAAAAAAAATCCCCGACCCCCCCAATATGTTTAACTTTTTTTTTTGTGATTTTTCCAATTTGTAAAAACTAAAAACATCCGGTCTAAAACATACTTTACAAATGTTATGGTGGTACAATATTGGAGAAAACGAGAAAATTCACAAATAAAAGTTTAAAAAAATTGGGGTTTCGGGGATTGTTTTTTGGAACACGCTTATTTGGTTTGTCGGTCCCTCTACTAAACAACCTGTATACTACAGTAGAACCAAACCTACTCAAATCACAGAATAGACAATAGTATAAAATACGTAATAAAAGCTCTGGGACGAACTTAAGCCCTTAAACAGCAATTACACTAATTAAAGATCAAACAATGCGGGGGCAGTTTAATAAGAGCTCTTTTGAGAATCCCTTTTCTGTGTAATTTTACCTTTGTTCTTTGTAGAGATATGTCTTTGTGAATATTTAGACAATTTGAATCATGAAACAATATTGTGCCTTATAATGTTGCAGTAGGTATTTTAGGGTTCCGTACCGCAAAAGGAAAAGAGAACCCTTGGACACTTTCTTGTACGTCCGTCTGTCTGTGCGTCTGTACGTCTGTCCGTCTGTCTGTCAAGAACGCGTTCTCAGGACCGCGTATATCATAATTTATATCAAGTCCTCGGGCCTACGGTCTGTTTCAGCTGTAAAAAATCTAACTTTTAAGTCAATGATATAACCATGTATGTATTTATGTGGCTCTAATTCGCATATTTTGCAATTCCCAAGAGACACTCGGGTACCTACTTGACCTAGAATAATGAAATTTGGCAAGAAGCAATGTCTTACAGCACATATAAAGAAAGAAAGTTTGGAAACCGTAAGGGTGTAGTTTAATAACTAAAAGCGAGTTTATACGCTTATTATTCGCGGTTGGTGCAATAGTCTGTCTAGGGATGAGACGGCAAAGCTGAGTTTGTCTTTTAGGTAGAGCCAATACTGTTACAAGCTTGTTTAATGTACGGAACCGTTAGTGCGCAAGTGCAACTCACACTTGGCCTGTTTTTTCTAATGTTACCTTTGTAGGGCAAGTTGGGTTGGGCAAACTGTTAGCCAGGTGGTGGGCTAAAGTTGTAAACTCACAGAGTTTTCTTTCAGCTTTGAATGTACTCGCATGTGCGCCACTGTACTCGTCACTGAGACGAGCGTAGTATTTACTATTGTCATTATTATTTACCAATAATTTCAGACGCTACACATCAAATTTAAACACGGATAGTGGCACTAATCCTGCTTGCAGACTTACATTTACGGCACAATATTCATTCTTGAAATAATTTTAAGAGGCTATGCCTTGAGTCTTTCTACTATTTTGTGTTGTTTATGTCGTTACCATGATAATTCAAAAGTAGGTACCTACTTTTGAATTATCATGGTAACGATTTCAAAAAGTTATTTCACACTTTTTGGCGTTGAAGTCGGTTCCAGTTTTTGGTAATTTATTTTTCAAAACTGTTCATGTTTTTCTTGACATACATTAGAGTTTCATAGAGAAACTGAATTCCCTCTGAATCACAGAAGCTTTCACCTAAAATGTCACTAGCGATCACCCATACAAGTGACTACAACCAAACTCTAACTTACCGCTGCGTTCTGCCGTGCGATTCTCTAAGAGAAAACATCCGTGAAACAAATGACGAGATGACAAGAAACGTTGGAAAAACAACCTTATGTACAAGGACTATATCTCATATTTGACATCGGTGGGCTAGTCGACGAGCACATCGACGAATCATTAGAGAATCGCACGGCAGTATCTGCCGTATTGACCTACTGTTCTACAGTTTTGTATCTAAAGTACCACAGTAAATGTATTCATATTACGTAAGGTACTTAGATATACCTATTACGTATCTCATAATATTGTTTGTCAAACTATGGGCTAAGCCGGATGATCCCGATATCGCTGTACGATCGCAGGATATTGATCACTTGTTACGGGTTCGTTACGAGGGAATTCTGCTAGTGTGCCAACAGACACCTACTTGTGCTAACGTGACTATATTATTCTAAGTTAACTATTTTATGTCATAACATAACTAGCTGACCCGCCAGCGGCTTCGCTCGCGTGGCCTCGCGGGAGACGGTAATTTCAGATTTTTAATTATCCCACGGGAACTCTTTAATTTACCGGGATCAAAAGTATCCTATATGTTGATCAGGGATATAAGCTACCACCTTACGAAATTTCCCTTAAATCGGTCCATTCGTTTCGGAGATTAGCCCGTACGAACACACAGACAAACATCAGAGAAACAAACAATTTGAACTTATTTTTCACTCCTTACATCCCCTGACTAGGTTTTTAACATATTTTTTCCAAAAACAATTTTTATTTTGAATGACCTATCCAAATACAAATTTTCACAACTATAAGTTTAAAAACAAAGGAGTTTCATACACACGTGTCACCCCGTTTGACTCCCTTAAGGGTAGAATTTCAAAAAACCCATTCTTAGTACACCTCTACGCATAAAGGACAATACACCCTCCAAATTTCAATTCTCTACGATCAGTGGTTTAGGCTGTGCGTTGTCTGTCAGCCAGTCAGTCAGTCAGGACATCTTCTTTTATATATATAGAATTATATTCATATTTATTTAAATTATTTTTAGCTAGATTACATTTGTGACTATAATTATTTTATGTATAGACTAGTTTTAGTTTCGTAACGTTTAATGTTTACTTTTCTGAAGTATTACTCGTATATTCGGAAGTTGTATATCGTATACTCGTATATACCGATACTACTATACGGTACGGTACTTCAATTAATTTTAATTTTACTGGTACTAGCCCTTTTCTAAATTATCATGACTAGTATTTTAAAGGAAACTGCAGTGCAAGTACCGTAATAGTCGTTAAATTTGTCGAATCGCTAAGATCGATAAAAAATCGTATCGCCCCTAACAAGTATGGAAGTCATATCGACTACTTATACGATCGTCAAATTGTCGATAGTATATCGATTATTACGAATTGTTTGCATTCCACAATATGTTGAAGATCTCTACGAACATTTCGCTCTTCTACGATCAAAAGAAGGCCGAAGTCTATTTTTTCATTGAATACTAGCTGCGCCCCGCGGTTATACCCGAATGGTGATGGATGATGACGATGTTGATGAAAATTCTATGTGTTAATTCAGCGCCCCATCTACACCCATGCCAAATTTCATCAAAAATGGGCCAGCCGTTTGAGCGTAGGCGAATAACAAACATCCATTCATCCATAAATACACATTTTCGTGTTTATAATATTAGTAAGATCAAACGCAACTTAACAATATCCCCATTCCCGTCGCCTGTCGATAAGCTATATTGAGGTCATTTGCAAAGGTGACAAAACTCGATTAAATAGACGATCTCAAACGTAATTTAACAGTACCATGCTAGGGTTGTCGTTATAATCGTAAAAGCTTATCGAATTTGTCTACTGATCGCTTAATTTTGTTACTTACTTGCAATGATCGACACAAGATGGATATAGCCAGTTTTTTTCGAAGTATGACGAATTCAAGACTCAAATTTAGCGATCGGTAAGTTCGGTAATTGCCCTGCTGTTTACATGTTTGATTTACTAGGTGGTAAGACTAGTATGTAAGCACTACGCTACGTAGTAGTGTGAAAGCAGTTGAAGAGCACTACAGTGCCTTCTGAAATCAGGGCTAATTAATTTAGCTGTCATTTGGAACTGAACCGCAGCGTTGTCCCGGAGTGTTGTGATTTTTTCTCTCTAAATTTCTAATGTTTGGTCTCGCTAAGCAGGGGTCAATGCTTCGTAGTCTAAAAAACTAGTGCTAATGTTTTATTTACGTGACATAGAGATATGGCTCACTGGTATAAGGAACATAGGGATGTTTATTTATATTTGAAGTTGCCTTCTCTTTCTTTCTGTATCTATTATACTCTATACTTATAATAAAGGAGTAGAGGCTAAAAAGTCTGTACTTGGACGAAAAAAATATGTGTCAGAAGACGTAAAATAACCTAATGAACAAGAATATGGCGTTTTTAAAATAAAAGTCTGTCTGTTACTGGTTTCTCTTATACTCGTACATTTATCTTATTTGCCTGCCCATACATTATTATATATAGTATAATGTATATAACCAAGCACTAGTATTGTGAGAATTCGATATAATAAGGAATCTGGCATTCTGATCATCTGGTACTTTAGAAATCTGGTGTAGAGGGGACAAAAGTATGACTCACCATAGCATAACATGGTATGTACACTACACTTATATAGTAAATTATTAAAAAAAGACTAATATCTACTTAATTAAGTACAACTTTCCAATAAAACTACGTTACAGTGGTCATAGATTCTTACTAAAACGGGTTTTCAGCACCAGGCTAAGTCTTTTGGACCATTTTGCTACATGCTTGAAGACCTTGTATTGTTTATAATTATCTTCACTGACTGGAATATTACCTAATTTGTTATAAGGAACATAGCTGTACCTTGTTAGACGAAAAAGGTATGAACAAAAACATGTACATCTTGCTGGACCAAGGTTGTCCTTGAAATACGCCTTATTATTTACTAGTAGGTAGGTAAGGAAGAAACAAGGAAGTACAGCCAAGGGCTCTCCCATTATCCGACATAAATGCCACATAACGAGTACTTCTATTACTGTCATTATCGTACTTACTGTTGGTCGCTGCGGTGGTATACTGTCCACACCCATTTTGTAAGCACTCAGAAACACTAGCACATATTATTTGTACCACTTGTTTTTTCTCTCTGTTACTGAAATGTACCGTTTTCAGGTTTTGAGGGTTGCGGCATTAGGTATGCGTCCATCCCGGGCAAGAGGAGGACTGGAAACTGTAGAGTTGGGGTGAAGTCGATATAAATTGAAAACTGCATAGGTTTGGAATGTCGAAAGGTGGTAAGAAACTCGGTTACGTTTATATTCTTTTATTATACTAATACATTAATGATATGTTTACTTATAATAAAACTCCAACTGGTAGTTATGGTTTGTTAAATAAAGGATCAAAGTAGTAATTTACCAGGAAGGAGAATGAATAATTTCTCACGAAAGCATAAAATATCGATATAAACATGAGACTATAATTATATGAAACAGTCACATATATGATAGAATACGATAAAATTAAGTATGAAATCGTTTGGATTGCAGCTAAGTTATTGAGTTAACGTTTGGGCACTTTGCCAAGTAAAAACTAGCTTTATTATATAATCGATTCTTACTGGTATAACTTTCGGTAAAGTTTGCCTGTGAGTCATTCCATTATATATATTTATCTGAACAGATTCCAGTTATCGTAACCTGACCATAATTGCCAGGTCTACGTTTTAAAAAGTATTTATTTAGCTGTGACTCTTTAGCTTAGCATCTTCCTGTCTTAAGACCTGTATTGAGAACACGCTGTACCTACATCTTTATTAAAGGCGTGATAAACATCATGTAACCACTACATTATATCTTATACAACATTTAATTTAATTTATTAGATTTTTTTTAATATCAGTTGACAAGAGGGACAAGTTGTGTGCGTCATAATATAATAGGTATACATAAGCACTGCGCCAGTCCATGATAAAAGCGAGCGAGTACTGCAACTTGATTTGAAGTTATTCGTGGCACAGCACTGCACCCTAAAACTCTCACTCAGTTACTTACTACTCAGTAATTTCACCTCCGTTCTATTATTGCTTTTCGGCAAATTTAGCCTCAAGTGACGGCAAGACTTTTGAAGTCTTGTTTCAGCGCCTCTTTCGATGCACATCGCGTCAGCGGAAGGAATAAACTCCATCATAGAGTACCATCTCCTCATGGAGAAACTACAATATTTTTCTATTTACCATTCAACCTATCTTCCACGGCTGAAACCTCGAGATTTCAGCAGTCCCATCCCTACAAATCTAGATGCTGCGCGCGCCGCATGCTCATACCTTCATCTCCCCACCCCACTCCATCTCGTACCCTGTGCCCTTCAGACTAGAGTTCACTTTTGTAAAATTGTGTTCATCCTTCAAAGTCTCAGCTCAGTGCAAGTTACAAACGATGATTGACGGAGGTGAGGGCGTACTGACCATTTAATTTAAAGTCGAATTCGGGGAGGCTCGTGTAATGAATATGTCGACTCATTGGGGACTTTACCACGTACCTACATCAGCGTTGGACTTGTCTGGGTTTGTAAACGGTTTCACTGCTGGACATTACATTGTTGTGATTTAATTTCAGAGTAGCATATATCCCATTTCTAATTTCGCAATGTATAAGTACTTTGTTACTTGGAGTTGATATCAATTTTTTTTATTTACTTTCAACGGACTAAATAGTGTATGTCAGTTAGTCAAAGTTTCGAAACCTTTTTTTTAAATAGTGGGTTAAAGCTAAATAGTTCTGTATGTGCTGCTAAAGGTTTTAATTAAGTACATTTATAAAAAGTACCTGGATGACCGAGCTTTGCTCGAATTAGAATCGTGAAGGGCAGATAGGGTTATTGAATAAAACCTTGTCTGGATCTAAGTCGGGTTCAAATTCATCCAGGTTTATTTTCCTTAGAAAATAGCAGCACTTGTTCCGTGAGAATATTGGCACCGCGACTCAGGATTTTGCAATGCGAATGTTACGCCATCTAGTTTGAACGCAACGAACAAAGTTTAGTTGTTGTTTTTCATTGCCAGAAACACGGATAAAACGACGTATTCTAAAAATGAAACCTAGCTAGATCAATTTATCGTCACTGAAATCCCCTACGAACAAAATTTCATGGAAATCGATGGAACCGTTTTCCAGAGCCAGATTATATTTATGTACAGACAACGAACATAGATAAACATTTTATGTTAATAATTATATTATGTACCTACTACCTTTAATTTGAAATTCCGTATATTTGTATAAAGCAGTTGCCTCGGCGCCTCAGTGTTGAGATATATCACGCTAAATCCCGCTGATCTCTTCCTTCTTACACCTGCAGCCTACGAATAGTATTCCACGGTTTGCAGCATTTACTCGCCTACGGCTCTCTCTACTACTATAGGTAAGCATAACAACCGAAATGTCAGCGTATTAATACGTCTGAGAGGGCCATGGGATATAACGACCTTTGACGAAAAGGAAACATACACATTCCGATATAGAAGGAAATAGCGTTTGGTAATATAGAGTCGTAGGTTGACAAAACAGTAGGTAAAGTTTAATTTTAGCGTAGTCTAAGTTTTTGGAATAATGAAAAGGGAACGCTTTAGTCTATTCTATTATTTCTAGTATATCTGCATCAGCTTTATTGAAATAGAACTCAAACATGTTTTAATAAGTCCCTAAACTCAGTGCAAACAAACAGATAATTAGAGCCACTACATTATTATTCGCTTTACCTATAAAGTGGTAGGTCTCACCTCCTGCGCCAGTTCAACGTACGCACTTACGGGATAGTACGAGATGAGTGTATACTCGATATTTTAATAATAATAATATTAATAATAACACAATAATAACACACTAACGGTGTGGGAGCGTCACGGTGTTTTGTGGTTGAGTACCGCGGTTTTGACAATTCCGATGTATGTAAATTTATATATAAGTACATTTACATACATCGGCATTATATAAATTTATATAGCAATGTTTTAGCCTAAAATTGTACAAAGCTACTTATAAATAAAGAAAAATAACTGGTAATTTTAACAGTTATTTTAAGAACTTTTCATTTAGAAATAAAATTATATACATCGGCATTAGATATATAAATTTATATAGCAATGTTTTAGCCTAAAATTGTACAAAGCTACTTATAAATAAAGAAAAATAACTGGTAATTTTAGCAGTTATTTTAAGAACTTTTCATTTATATATAAATTTACATACATCGGCATTATATAAATTTATATAGCAATGTTTCAGCCTAAAATTTTACAAAGCTACTTATAACTAAAGAAAAATAACTGGTAATTTTAGCAGTTATTTTAAGAACTTTTCATTTATATATAAATTTACATACATCGGCATTATATAAATTTATATAGCAATGTTTCAGCCTAAAATTGTACAATACTTACCTATAAATAAAGAAAAATAACTGGTAATTTTAGCAGTTATTTTAAGAACTTTTCATTTATATATAAATTTACATACATCGGCATTATATAAATTTATATAGCAATGTTTCAGCCTAAAATTGTACAATACTTATAAATAAAGAAAAATAACTGGTAATTTTAGCAGTTATTTTAAGAACTTTTCATTTATATATAAATTTACATACATACATTACATAAATCGGCATTATATAAATTTATATAGCAATGTTTCAGCCTAAAATTGTACAATACTTACCTATAAATACTACTTTTCATTTATATATAAATTTACATACATACATTACATAAATCGGCATTATATAAATTTATATAGCAATGTTTCAGCCTAAAATTGTACAATACTTACCTATAAATAAAGAAAAATAACTGGTAATTTTAGCAGTTATTTTAAGAACTTTTCATTTATATATAAATTTACATACATCGGCATTATATAAATTTATATAGCAATGTTTCAGCCTAAAATTGTACAAAGCTACTTATAAATAAAGAAAAATAACTGGTAATTTTAGCAGTTATTTTAAGAACTTCGGCAGTCTAAGTATACCCATATTCTTAATCTCAAATTATTTAAGCATTTTTTGCATAATGTAATTTAACGTACTTATTTATGAACGTTAATCTACACCAATATTATAAAGAGGAAAGATTTGTGTGTGTGTTTGAATTGAATATGCTCTTAAACCACTGGACCAATTGGAACCACTATTAGAATGGAATTTACTATTAGAATCCTACATTATCCGTATTGAACATAGGATATATACCTAATATTTTCAATAACTTAGGGAACTTATGAAAACTTCGATAATATAACCCAAGGTGTGAACAAAATACATAAAAATTATCCTTATATCGCGTGACTGATCTGCAGAGAGGAGCGCGCGTTGAAGCTTGCCTTACCTTGTTATACCGAAACAGAAATGAAACAAAAATGCCCTAAAGCTAAGCTTACCCATAATAAGGTGATGGTAACGATTTCGTGATCACTTCATGGTGTAATTCACTGTCGCTCCCGCAGATCAGGCAACAGCCTGACCGGATCTGTTGTTACAGCAGATGTATACTGTGCAGAACTCCGAACAATGATAGCGAAACTCGCAACAAAATAAGAACTGCAGGTAGAAACCATCCGTCATCCTCATCGCCGGATCTCGCCCGAACAGACTAGGTACCATGTTTTCCGCGAATTGGACAATCTTTAGCACGGTTTTTTTTTTTATTCCAGGTACCAATACAAAATGTGGTCGAAAAATACTTCCAAAAAAGAGGAGGTACTCAATTCGACTGTATTTTTTTTATGTTTGTTACCTCATAACTTTCGATTGGGTGGACCGATTTTGAATGGTAATGAATATCATAAAATTATTATTTTTGTTTGAAAGCTGGTGCTTCCCGTGTGGTCCCACTTAAATTTCATCAAATTCGGGCCAGTAGTTTTTGAGTTACACTCCAATAACTGATTTTTACCAAAGCAATATAATGGAAGTCGGTATTCAATTTTTCAAATTGCACTTTTATTTTGATTGTATTTGTGTGAAGTATTATTTTTATTTGTCCGTTTTTTTTATCGAAACTGTCTCACTAGTACGCAAGACCCTGCTCTGTCTGGCCACGAGTTTTATCGCATTATCATTTTTTTTATTGTAACGTCACCTCTCGTTAATTGGTAAAACTGTTTCCAACATTTCAAAAATAAAAAAAATATGTAGAAGAATTCTTAGCATTAAAATAAAACTCATCCAGGGTAAGGCCTTCTTTATAATAACTCTCATTGCTTTCCACCTGCAGCGAACCTTTTCAATTCGGCCTTTTTTATGTGATTGGGATAAAAAACAAGCACCAGAACTACCTGATAACAGTGGTAATAATAATAATAATAGTGGTAACCTCATTCGTCACAAGTAACGATTAGCACTGCGCCCGTCACTCTGAGATATTAACTTGGCATGTCTCACATGCCTGTAATTTCAATCAAGGTCAAGAGAGAACATAAACGCTACAATATTATAAAAGTAGGTAATTACTCACATCGTATAATATCATGTCCAAATTCGATGAGTCGCTCACCTGTTGCACTTTCCTTAATTTAATGTTATCAGTAACTATACACTCGACAGCGCGATATCGCTCGAGTGTTCAAACTTAGTCTATAGTCACTTTGTTTGAATTATTATTAATTTCATACACTCACTATACAAAATGTATATTAGTACATTGTTTTAAAATACACAGCGTCACAGGTAAAGTTTTAGGTTTGTGTTCTAATTTGCTAAATTGCCCTCCTACAACTCCTGCAACTCTTTGAACTAAATAATGACTGAAAACTTTTTTGCTTTGATATGGGAGTGTGTAAACTTTTTTGTTTTGATATGGGAGTATGTAAGTTTATTATTCTAAATTCAGTAGGGAATCATTTAGTGAAACAAAAGACGATCGCTACGTTTCAGTTGACGTGGACGCGAGCACGCCTGAACACAGCGCGAGTAGAACTAAGGGCGGGCGGGCTGGCCTGCGATGCGACTAGCTGGGCGGGGCACAAACGACCGATGATTTTAATTCGGTTAGCATTTTCCGATAGCCACGTCTGCTGCTTGAATTTAACTTTATCTTTCGTAAGTTATGTGCTTCGATAACATGATTTACGATGTTGGCTTATTACTTTATATTGTATCTGAGATAATCTACTCTAATGAGCTCCATACCGACGTAATTTTTCGTTATTAGGAGACGACAAGCACGAGGATCACCTGGTGTTAGCAGTTACCTCTTTAAAGAACAGATGCATTTTGTCATATGTGACAAACTGCACTGAGCCCGTATCCCTGAGACAGTTGTTAGGTCTCATGTACCTGTAATTTCGCCGCCATCGCCCTGTAACCAGAACGCAGTATTGCGAATATTACTGCTTCACGGTAGAAATAGGGTATGGTGTCCTACGAAGAAATAATGTCGGGAAACATAACTCAAAACAAGTTCCACACAAAAAGTGGCCCTTCAAACCAAAACGACGTATGATTCCAAATACGAATTACTTCCGAGGTTACAAATAGACATGTTCGGTGATTGGTTCAAATTTCAGAAGGAAATCAGGGATTGGTCCACGCGCGTGCTGCAATGGCTACTATGACAGCTGAGTCATAGCGGTGTGAACGATGTTATATTGATTTAGCACGACTTTTATTGGGTGATTTTTTGAAGGCAGTAACTCTTCCTGGTATTATTTCTTCATAGATGGTGGCAGTACTTCCCTGGACGAACTCATTCATAAAGAGTTCTACTGCACCTAATTCTTGATATCATGAAATATATAAGTTAATAAAATATCATGGAACATCTACTCGTACATAGACTGGAGGTGGTAGGGGTGCAGTTCGAAGGTGGGAGTGCACTAGAACGGTGACAGGCTTTCAAGTGTGGTAGCTATTACCTAGTGCCTTCCTGACTAGCTACTGGGTGGTTAGGAAACCACTAGAGCTCTACCACCATGTTATGAATTCCTCATGATGTTGTCTTCACTGCAGCTCCGAGCAGTGTGGAAGGCTATGAAGATAGCTGGTGTCAAATACACTGTGGCCCTTAAAAAGCGCGTCGGGCATAAACACAGGCATATTTTTTTTAATATTTAAGTAATACTGCTCACATAATAACTAAATTATAGTTTATTTTATTAAAATATAGAAGAACTTAAACCTTTATTATTTATTTTTAAAATGTAAGTTTTTACACGACAATGATATGAAATGAAATGCATTTATTTGACACACACACACACACACACACAAATAGAGACAAAAAACAGTAATTAGTAAGACTAAGTTAATAATACAACTTAAACACAGACTCATAAGAGTATATTGTGTTGTGATGTCAAACCGGCCCTGTCTCAGCATAATGCTGCCCCACATTTGTAAACATGAGACAGCGCTGGTTTTCAGACAGAGCCAAGGACAGGGTGACTTCGCGGGCGGATCCCTGACAATATAAATGAAGGAAGGAAAAACAAGTAATATAAACATACATAAAATATTAATAATAAAATAAATAAATAAGTATGTAGTGAGACATATTTAATATCTAAAATTTTGTATATATATCTATCAAATGGTTTTATAAGTGAGAGCTAGAGTGCCGGCTATATCATCATACATAGACTTCTATTATAGTCACTTTTACTTTTTTTGGCTATTATTAGAGTTCCAGAAGTAGGTTTGGGAAATACGGAGTAGGTTGACCTTGATGACGAACCAGGGCGACATAAACTACCGCGGCATTTCAAATTTGTGCGTAGTGATAATCCAGTGCTATATGGTGAAACAATTATCTTGAGCATTTTTGTGTTGATAAAAGTACCCTTTTAAGGGCTAAACTAAAGGCGTTCAATGATTTTAGATTACGAATTGGTATTAGGGTAGGGTAAATGGTAGGGGTATAGGTAGGGGGTAAATCGTTCCAGCACCGAGTTGCTGCAAATCTAAAATATGAGAACCTCCTCCTTTTTGAAGTCAGTTAAAACAGTGCTTAGGGTAGGGATAGAAGAGGGGGCATGCGGGTGTTGCGGAAAAGATAAATATTATATTAAATAATCGATAGCAGAAATAAATCTTAGATTACATTTTTCGGCCCTGTGTTTTTCTATATAATACGTATTTATAGGTAAATAGTTTTTGGTAATTTTCTTACTTTTTACATTATAATAGCTGGGCGACGTCGTCTGCGCAGGATGTGTACTTCGAGTAGCTTATCATCTTCTCCAAAGCCATATCTATCCTTATACCAAAATGTCGTAACATATTTACATGGTTATATACCTAAGTACAATTAATTACTTAGTAAATCATTCAGTAAACACCAATAATAAAATACAGTACCTACGTACATACAAATAAAAAAAATATTCATCATGGAACCAACTGTCGTTACATTTCATCAACCTTGACGGTATTTGTGTTACATTTCATCACCCTTGTCGGTCGCCGAGCAAGTCTAGTGTACCGAGGTGTCAAAATACACATACTTTGACAGAACTGTCATCATTACGATCTTAGCGTAGGCCGAGATCTTGCTATTTATTTACTATGATGTGCCCAAAAATATTATGCTTTTTCACCCGCGTGGTGAATTGATGATGATGATAGAAAGTATCCTATATGTTTATCCAGCGCCCCATCTACCTCCATACCAAATTTCATCACAATTAGCCCCGCCGTTTGAGCGTGAGCTATAGGCTAGTCTAAATACCTTGGGAATTGATTAACAATCTACTATTCCATATCATTTTCAGAACTTTGCACACCTCTAGGGGTAGATTTGGTCATATAAAAATACGTTTCAGATTATTTATTACATTACTTCTCGTTATACCTACATGGGTGAATAGAATAGCGCGCCATCGCATATCACATATCGTATTGCTAATTGACTCCAGAATAACTATAACCAATTAATAAAACGGGTGATTTTTATCACAAAATTAATAGGTATTTATGAATCCGAAAAGTTTTACTGAATTATATTACAAAATAAAAACAAAATTTATACCACACCCAAACAGAAAGTGTCTTATTACTCGTCCATAAACATGTGGCAAAGTTCGTCATGTTTCCCTTATAAATGTGCGACGGGAAAAGGTATATGGAATTTCAAAACTATTTCTACAAAACAAATCATACTACTCAATCGACAAATTTTTGAAAGGAAATTTTGTTATAAAACTAACGTGGTTTTCACTCATTATTAATTAGAAATACGGGATTACTCACGTAATATTTATCGGATAGGTCCGACTATAGTGTAATATATACGTGCTAAGCGAAACGTCATCGACGCGGGCGTCCCGAACACTCCTTGAAAAAGACCACCGAAAGTGGTCGAAACTATAGTCGGACCTATCCGATTAATATTACGTAAGTAATCCCGAATTTCTAATTAATTTTGAAAAAAAAAAAGAATATAATTACGATATAATTAAATATTGACATTAAAATTATTTGTACCAATATTTTACAAATTAATTTATATTTATATAACCATAATTGCGTCTTCCTCTCTTCTAACTTTGCGGTGCCCGACAGGGTGGGTCCATATAAGACTTTATGTATTTTTTTTAACACCTTTACATTGTTTAAGGAAGCAATTATATATCTGAATCTGAATCATTTCTGCCCTCCGTAGCAGGGCAGAAATGTTGTATGAAAATCTATTTCTGCCCTGCTAGAGTTCTTTTGTTTTTAGCAGCGACAATAGGTCATAATGTATTTGATTTCTTACAAAAAGCTCCAGGGAACAATTATTTACTAATTAAGGTAGTAACTATTTTATTTTCCTCGTAGGTGTAGTATGAAGCACTACGTACCCTCAGGAGAAAGTTATATTTCTGTACTCGAGTTTCCTTCCCTCCGCTACGCGTCGGGCTTAAACATACTCTCGGACAGAGACAGATAGATCGTTTTCTACCTTCAGTTCAATGTTCTATAAAAGTTAAAAAGCAACAAGTACAATTTGAAAAATTTAATACCGACTTCCATTCTATTCAGTTATTGGAGTGTATCTCAAAAACTACTAAACTGAATTTGATGAAATTTAAATGGGACACGGGAAGCACCAGCTTACAAAACAAAAAAATTTGAGAATCGGTTTACCAAGTCGAAAGTTATGAGGTAACAAAAATAAAAAACAGTCGAATTGAGTACCTCCTCTTGTTTTTGGAAGTCGGTAGAAAAATACAATTAATGAGATTGGGATTTGAACCACGATCCGTTAGCTTCTATCACGCAGACTCGCAGCGTTATAAGCGTATCGTTGCTATACTTACTACTTAGTTGAGCTTATGCATACCTACACCATAAAAATCATCTTGTAAATACTTACAGTACAACCTTTACTTATATTATGTGTTACTTTGGGTACGTTCTGGCAAGCGCCGTCAATGCTTACAGTCGCGCCCCTGTTTAGCGTTCCGCTATGGACCAAAAACTAACAATATTCAACCCAAACGGAACGGTTACGCGGTCGCGAATTGCGCGCCAAATTCTCTGTCAAAAATCGAAAGAACCCTATACTTATTTGATGCTTTGACAGTGACAATTCGCAACGACCGCGAAAACCCACCTTCGATCGGCGAGCGTTGTGGTCACGACGTGAGCGTTTTCGGTGACGTCATCGATGACGTACGAGCTAGCTCACTAGATGATCGTGGGCTTTTAGGGGAATGGGTGTGCGAACGCCGCGAGTGATTTCGGCGCTTACAGGAACGTAGCTTTTAAAGTGTATAAACACTAATTTAGTTATTTATGCTGTTTCATTTTCCTAACTGCCACTGCAGGATAACTTTGCTGCCGAGTGAAACACACAAATTTTCACCTCACTTGGTGAAAATTGAAACCCTCGCTACGCTCAGGACTGAATTTCAAAGGAAAAAGTACTCGCGCCAAAACAACTTTACAGTCTATCATAACGAATAGCTAGGTATTATTTTAATAGATAAATAGATAGATAGATGTACCACAGTCTATGTAAATACGATTTTTATGTTGTATATACTCTTTATTGAACATCATATAGTTAAACATTTTTTTTATGTGTGTTACCTCATAGCTTTCTATAGAGTGAACTGATTCTCAAAATCTTTGTTTGAAAGCTAGTGCTTCCCGTGTGATCCCATTTAAATCTCATTAAATTCGGTCCAGTAGTGTTTGAGTTATACTCCAATAACTGAATGGAATGGAAGTCGGTATTTTTTTTTTTCAAATTGTACGTTTTTTCAAGATTTCAATCAACATTTGTTAGCAACTGAGATACATAATAGCCCTGAGTTTGCTATGGGCAAATATTTGCAATGAGGAAAATTATTTGTACTCGGATCTTAGAAATTTGTGATCCGTAAATGTGTGTGTCCATGCCTACGGCGACACAGAGAATCCTAGAGCCGTGTGAGAATTGTTACCGGTAACTATCGAAACGAAACGATCGCTTAACATAAGAACATCCGTAGCGATAGGGTTGGTGTTACGACACTTTAATTATCGCAAGAACTGCACGTCACATGACCTATATCTACTATCATAGATGATCTTTGTGATGCTGTAATTTTGATAAAGTAATAACGGTGAAAAGTTAAAAATTAAATACAAATACACAATGATGTTATATATAAACTGAGGTAGATACGCTTTACCGCGCTCGGCTTGGCGACGTCAACACAAGCTAATTGTCTTGAGTTAACTTAGTTCTAGCCTGTCTGGTAACGACGCAGTAGAAAAAATGCCTTCTTGTGTGTTCTGAAACTGCAGAACATATACAGGGACGAGTGTAAAAAACAAGAATGATGTATCTTTTTATTTGTAAGTATTGTTTTTCTATTTTATATATCAAAAGTGGAAAATCAAAAATTGTTTTTTTATTTGAATTAACTCCTGCAAAATTGCCGCTTCGCCACCCACGCGAACGAGACAGTAGCGAGCGACAGGGAGAAAGAAGCTGTCATTGGCTGTCGAATGGTCGGCCACAGGGGAACGTTGTTAATAATATGTTGATACCTTTCTGACAATTAGATTCATTATATCTTCGTGTTCTTCTAGTCTTGTCAGTGTAGTTAATGTCGTAGGTATAGCATAAAATGTAAGTGGTAAGTATAGCATTAAATTTGCCATGTTTAAACTTTATATTCAAGCTGTAAAACGCCTCTATAGTTAATAACTATTGCAAATACATGGTAAATATCCCGTTTCTAAAGTTAATTCTGGTAATATTTGCAAAGATTGCATAATATTCACTTCTTTCTCTTTACTGTGCCCCTGTGAATAACGAACCTGACCATCAAATCGTACGTATAGACCTGACATTTAAGAAACAATTCTGATTGACTCCATCCAGGAGCTAAGGGTAGGCCTGCAGAGCTTCTGACACGCGGCTCGGCCTCCAGAGACACCAACACTAAAGCGTAAAGGTTATATAGTCCTACTTAAGTAAATAAACTGTCCAATTAAGATAAAAGCCAACAGTCAACAAAGTTAACAAGCTCAAGTTGGTTCCTTAATTAATTTCTTAGTAATCACCCTGTACAAACACATGCCGTGGGCGGTAAATGTCGAAATGAAACCATATAAATAAGGCTGTATTATACTAAAGGAAAATCACATTAAAAAACATCCAAGCATTCATTACCCAATTGCATCAATCAGTATATATGGATCTAGGTACTTACTTATACGTAAAGCCAATTCAACCTTTATAAAGAACTACCGACTGCCCTCGACATAGTTCGCGTAGTAGGCTCGACCTTCGGCCTTGCCATAACCACCCGCCTTTCCTTCATTTTTCTTTCGAACCTTCTCCTGGCAATAATATACACAACAAAAAAAGAATTAACGAAATCTGTAAAGCCGTTCTCTAGTTATAGCGTGACCAGGAGAAATAGGGGTACATTTTATATAAATAGTTATGGCATTTATTTACGTAATTGGAGTTACGAGAAAGGCGGACATTATTATTTCGTTACCTTACTACTAAAGTGTCTCAAAAATGATGTATGTTATGTACGTACCTCTACCACAGAATAAATACACTCGAGAGCAATGAATCCGGGTCACTTAAAGAATCCTAAAAATCTCGGAAACTAAAAATGCTAGTTCAATGCAATAAATTGTATTTAATAGACAATGTAATACTCCTTAAATGAAGGTATTAAAACTTCTTAGTTATTGTAAAGTTATATCATAAAAAAATCAAATTTGAAAAAGGGCCACTTTCGAAGATGGAACTACGAAATTACAGCATTTGGTTTTGCTTTTGTTTGTAATCTGTCATTTATATGGGTACATAAACCATGTTGATAGTGCTCTATATTCATTATTCAAGCTGAAATTATGTCGCTTACGCCTGAAGAATGCACCAGAATACTTACAATGCTGGAAACCGGCCGGAGTCAGCGCGATACAGCCAGGACTGTCGGTGTGTCGCTGTCAACAGTACAAAGAGTTCTCCGACGTTACGAAGAAACTGGTTCTAACCTACGCAGACCAGGAACGGGCAGAACCAGGTGTACCACAGCACGAGAAGACCGATACTTGGTGAACACCATGCTTCGAAATCGCTTTCTCACAGGAACTGAACTCACAAATCAGTTTTGACGCCTCGGAGGAAGTAACCCAAGTGCATGGACAGTAAGACGTCGGCTTGCTGAATCTAACTTAAAACCCCTTAGACCTGCAAACGGCCCTAAACTGGAGCGTGGGCATCGTATTTCAAGACTAAGATATGCCCAGAGCCACGTAAATTGGAGTATTGAAGATTGGTCAAAAGTTATGTTCTCCGACGAATCAAAATTTATGCTCTACAAGCACGATGGAAGACACAGAGTGTATCGAAGACCAGGGGAAAGATTCAAGCAAGCATGCATCGAATTAAAAGTAGCCTACGGTGGTGGGTCTGTACTTGTGTGGGCCGGAATTTCTTCTGAAAGTCGCACAGAGCTGGTGATCATAGAAAACGGCTCTTTAACTAGCGAAAGATATGTGGAAGAAATCCTCAATGATCACGTTGGTCCATTTATGGTCAATTTAGGTGAGGATGCTATATTTATGCATGACAATGCCCGACCTCATACAGGTAGGATTGTGAATGACTACCTTCAAGAGATGAACATTACTCGTACGGAGTGGCCAGCGCGCAGCCCGGATATCAACCCGATCGAGCATGCTTGGGACGAGCTAGGCAGATGCGTAAAACAACGAAACCCTCCCCCAATCACGCTTCGTGAGCTCAAAATTGCTCTCACAGAGGAATGGGAGAATATTCCCCAAAATCGTATAAGGAACTTAGTGTACAGCATGCCAAACCACGTAAACGCAGTAATGGAAGCACGAGGAGGCAATACGAAGTATTAAAATTCAAGAAAATCGTAATAAAGTTCAAAAATTTCATGTTTCCTATTTTTGTTTTAAGGAGAGATCAGCAGTTTTTTTCTTTATGTAATTTTGTGTTAATAAAATGTATGGTGACTCATATTTTTTTACTTTCATTTAAGGAGTATTACATTGTCTATTAAATACAATTTATTGCATTAACCTATCATTTTTAGTTTCCGAGATTTTTAACATTCTTTAAGTGACCCGGATTCATTGCTCTCGAGTGTAGTTATATCGGTACCACGCCCTTCATGACAGTAGACATTGCAGAACAACTTCCTACACGACGCAAAATAGTGACGCCCATTAATATTAAAACAACTAAGTAATCTATAATACAATACTGAATACGTTCTCACCTTTGTAATGGAGCTTGCGACGCATGTATCTATTGAGAGAAGACCCAGGAAGATCTTTAACGGTGATAAACTATTCAAATCAAGGCTTCTGAGTCTAGATCGTCTCAAGTATTTCCATGGGATTCATTTTGGAGAGTAACTTAGTCTATACTTTCTTACTTTAGCGTAGCGTATGAGCTAACTTATGTCTAACTGCCGTCACCGTTACATGCTACGTCTAAATATTAGGAACATATTGCGTATTCTTCCAGCATGCGTACCGCTTACGAAACTCATTGCCGGAATCTATGTTAAATTATATAAGTCCTCATGAGCAAGGGAGAATAAATATCATCTAGGTAAGCGTGCTGTATCACCACATGACATCTAATTAAGTAGTGGTCAAACGAAAGCCTTGAAAGTGACTGACTGGCCGAGTTCGCAGCAACCCTTGCTTCTGAGCCGCTAGTCTAGGGTTTGACTCTCGGTCAACATTTGTGCACATGAACATGTCAGTTTGGGCTGAGCCTGGATGTATATAAGTATGTATATCAGTCATCAGGGTCCCATAATGCAGGCCTCTAGTTTGCAACCTCGTGTGAATATTTTCACTTATTAAAAAATATAATCACCTACTGCAGTGAGTTTTCTGTGTCCTGCTAGCCTGTGTAACGGCAACGTAGAAAGTCTCGTGCTTGAGAAGCCCGCGCCACGCGACCACGCGACCCTACACTATTCACTATACTGTGACGCGGCTGGCAGCTAATTCAATTTATCCCGAAAACGTGCCTTGCTCAGGGATTAGGTACCACTACGCAGTTGCTTTCCGTGATTTAAAAACATGTTTTTTTCCGCACGTGACTTGAGAAACGTGATGGTTGATGGATAGGTTAAAATGGTTATACGCTCGAAGGGTGGCAGATCATTAAATGTAATTTAGAATTATTTTTATTGTCCTTAGGTAATTTTATGTAAGCACTTATTTATGTATGTATGTCATTTTATAACAATTTAGTTAAGGTAGGTTATGTAATGTAGGTAGGTACATGACCATTTGAATCGATTATTTGAGAAATCTCATAAGTCATCAGACCTTAACTTTACAGGAGGTGAAAAAACCTTTCTGTGAAAAGATATTGTCAAATAATACGAGTAGGTACCTACCCAATAGCATACTTACCTATATGTGCTCCAAGGGCATGCATAAAGCGCTCGTAGCAGGTCGTCGTCGTTACTAGTCGTTCCTAAATGGCAAACTTCGGACGGGATACGAATCCGATTCTTCCAACAATCCGTGTCAGACGCCATAAACCACTAGGCTACTGAGGATAGGCAAACTTTGATTCGACTGCACTTGTCTTGTATGTGCGAGCACAAGTGGATTTTCAACTGAGCGCTTCCGTGCTTCGCAGGACACAGACGGTTGCAGTTGTTGTCTTATGACAGCAATCTCTAGATCATATCGAAGGTTGGGTCTGTCTTCGTCATTCATCACGTACATCTACCTACAGCATTCAACACACTAGCATTTCCTTCCAATTATCCGATTCCTTTAACCCGTCAATACTCAAGAGAAAGCAAATGTAGAAGAAGAAAAAAATGTGTTAACTACCAAAAAATGGAACCGACTTCAACACCAAAAAGTGTGACTTTGAGTCGTGCAACGCCTATGTCAGTCCCAAGGTTTACTCAAAAAAAAATTGTATACATTTTTACACTTTATCCTTGAGCAGAAATAACTTGTTGAAATCGGTACCATGATAGTTCTAAAAAAAAACCTATTATCACAGTATTGTACACGTGGTACCTTCGACTAGGTAGTTATTTCATTATTTCACACTTTTTGGTGTTAAAGTCGGTTCCATTATTGGTAAAAAAAAAAATTACCATATTTAATGCTTTACCCGCTGCTTAAAGGGTCGATTGTCAATGATGATATCATCAAGACTTGAGAAGATTTTCAGTTTTTGGAGTATAACTCGAAAACTACTTGACCGAATTCGATGAAATTTAAAAAGGACTACCTCTACAAAACAAAAATAGTATATTATGCAACTAGTGAACGAAGGACGGATTTAAAGCGAGGGGCATAGATGAATCACGAGTAAGTGAAGGATTCTAACGACTGAATCACGACCGCAGGGAGTGATTCGTGATTATTAAACCACGAGCGTAGCGAGTTATTCAAGTGTTCTGTTATGGGCCTTTTATGAGTTGGCTTTTTAAAAAAAGATTTTTAATTATAATATTTGAATACGTATATTTGGTTAAAATTATTAAACAGAATTATTTTTAGAGACCCTTGGGCAGACCCGGTTATGACGGAGATTCAAGACGAACTGACTTGAGAGCCTGAAGTCTATATGACGTCTCTTATGATAGTGCCGATTAGGCACATAGGGAAGCACTAAGGCTCACATGGTTAGGGTATAACACCTCCCCCCTTAGAAGGAACTTCGGGGTTAGATCGAAGTTACGGATTTATATGTAAATGTTATTTAGATTTTTCTTCTAATAGAAGGAAGAGGAATTTCTTCATGCTCAGAATTACTATTTTCTATATCATTTTTAGATTTACAAGGTTTATTAATAACTAGTATCCTTGATTGGGGGCTGCTGCCAGGTCGTACATGTTTATATATTTTATACAGTCTAAAAGATACATACAGTAACATTAAGACAAACATTATTATAATTATTATTGAATAATGCGTCCCGTATTTAACAATATGTGAACTGTCGAGGACATTATCTACCTCGCGTAATTGTTTTAAGAAAATATTTTTATTTAATTTAAGGTCGTCTAAATCCAAGTTTTGCAACTGAATAGGGGACACATTATTACTTAACTGGTTAAATTTGGTTATATTGCAACAAGTGTCATTTAATAAATTAAAATCTGGATAGTTAATAGGTGTGGTGATATTTAAAGAGTTATATTTTGGAATTAAAATTGTGCTTTTGCAATAACCCAAACAATTATTGGGAAGTGTGAGTATACCGGTTCCCAACACTTCTACTTCGAGAAGGTTTGAATTTCGGCAATCGATTGAGATTTTATTTGACACTGATTGTATATATATCCATTTATTGTGTTCTATGGGTTTCCAAATATCTAAATGGCCGTAAATAAACTTAGTTTCACATATTTTTGGAATTTCACTTATCACTTTTGTCATAAACTCGGTTTCGCAGATTGGTTTTGTTGTTGATAGGTAAACGTTTGGTATATCACACACATATTTTCCAGGGTAGACAGTTTTACAATTGTTTAAATCACTTAGAACACAGTAGTGCGTTTTGTCTTTGGTCATTGCAATGTATTTAGAACTAGGTACAACTAGGCTGAAAGAGTAAGGTTTATTTGTATTGTGAGGTGTAGGCAGAGCTATGTTATGAAACAATACATATTCCGTAATTGAAACCAATGGTATCCGTAGTACAAAAAATATCTTATTACTAGTATAGTAACTAATTAAACTAGACAAATTCAAAATTATATGAGTAGAACTTAAATCTAAATCTACAGGTAGCTCCAAGTCGTTGGGCAAATGTTGATGGTTATCGGCAAGCTCTCGGAATAGTTGTTGTGTAGTGATTACAGATGGGTGTAAAGTGTTTTGACTACTGAATAGGATTGCATTAGTTAGATCTTCAAGTTGGAATGACAAAGTTAAAATAGCAGTTTCTATATTATTAAGAACTTGATTAATATTGAATTGTAGCAACAGCTCGTTTGTGGCACTTGTAACATTAGCCAAATTTGCCGAGAGGTTGTCGATAGCTTTGTTTAAGTTAAGCTCATTGAACTTAATTTTATTAACTGTATCATTGTATGATGAGATAGTTGATGTTGCCAATAAAATGTTTTCTTTCATCAGCGCGGCTAACTTTTTCTGGTTATTTTGTAATAAACTAATAGCATCATTATACCGGAGACCGTCATTTTCATCCAAATTTCCAAAAACTTGTTTAATTAAAGTTCCTAATCCACCTACCCAGGCTCGTTTCGACCTCTTCTCTAAAAGGTGTGAAATAGAAGATAGCTCCTTGTACATATCAATATATCGAGCATTCAATGGACTAATCATATTACGACAACTATTTTCTACTTCTACCAGTCCAGTTTGTTTGCACATATCGCTAGCTGCCTTAAGGGCAGTATTAATATTTCCGACATGCGTGCTAAAATGTGAGATATCTAACGGCATTATCACACTCAATTGTCCACTATTAATTTTCAGGTTGCCGAGGTAGTCGAAATAGAGTCCAGGACTTGATTCTATCTGCTGTATGTAATAGTCTTGTCGGCTTCGAGCCTGACTTGGAGTTCTGCAAATTAATTACCTAAATTAAATCACTAAAATAATGATCTACATTATCTTATTTATTTATCTAGCCTTATATAAGCTTACATTCTACTGAATTGTATTATATCGTTAGTAGGTAGGTACTCCATTTAATAGTTATTTATGAATATTCATTAATTTAGATGTGTTTATGAAACATATTTCATTACAGGTTGAGGGAGTTATTCATAAAGGTAAGTCTAATTCTTAATTAATTTTTTGACTTAGTATTAATTATAAATCTGCATTTACAGGTTGTTCCCGATCTCAGCCGGCTTTACCTGATCTACGTGGTGCGTAACGTGACGCCGGTTGATGAGTAAGGTAAGTGTATTATTACCATTAACTTTTACAATTTTATAGGGACCCTTCCAGAGAGGAGAGAGTGCTTTACGAAGCCTCAGGTGGTTTTTCAGGTAGACGTAATCACCGCTTTTATATTTTACTGAGCGAGTACGCGTGTCGTAATAAGTTTTGGATGATTCCTTTGATTTCCGAATAAAATCTAGCGCCTTGTCCCGAGAATACTTTAGTCGATTTTGCAACATGCGGACATAGTCGGGATATGTAGCTCCCGGGGATTCATTATAGATAGAGTTAGGTATGAATGGTTTGTTCCCAAACATAAGTTCGTAGGGCGTGAAATGTGTCGTGGAGTGAACAGAAGTGTTGTATGCTAGCATTGCTGTGTAAACATAACGAGGCCAATTTGATTGTTCCTCATTAACATATGATTTGAGGTATTCTTTTAATGTCGAATGACTTCGCTCCAGAGCACCTTGGGTTTGCGGGTGATACGGAGAAGACCACAAATTTTTAATTTTTAAGAATTCACATGTTTTCCTGAACAGTTCTGATGTGAAGTTTGTGCCTTGATCGGTAAGGATCGTCTTAGGGATGCCGAATATAGAAATAAAATGAAGCAAGCATTCGCTTGTTTCTTCAGCGGTTGTACTTCGAATTGGATATGCTGAAGAGAACTTGGTGAGATCATCTTGGATGGTGAGTATATATTTCAATTTTGCAGGGCCAGCTTCGGGAAGCGGACCTACAATGTCGAGAGATATGCGTTGGCAAGGGGCCGTTGAAGTGCTTGTGATCTGCATGGGAGCTCTATTTACCTTTCTTAAAGCTTTGTTTTCTTGGCAAGATTTGCATTGTTTTACGTATGCTTCGATATCGCTTCGCATACCCTTCCAGTAATAACCTTCTTTTATTCTGCCGTACATACGGGCAGATCCCAAATGACCTGCTATGGGGATATCATGGTTATCTTGCATGATTTTCTTTATTTCAGACGGAGATGGGAATATGATGTTATTATGGTAGACAACCACTTTAATGTTAGTATTATGAAATAAGTAGTTAAGTATGTTAAAGATTTTGATAAAGGAATGTTTTTCGAACGGGTTTTTAAAATCTGATATACTTATTTCCGTTGTGTCCTCTGTTACTATTAATTCATTTCTAATTCGTTTTAATGTTTCATAAATTTCAGGGTACGTGGCTTCGTCAAAGTGATGGACTTTGGTGAATAAAAGGTAATATGCTTTATTATTTTGGATTATTTTAAGGTTTGAAAATAACTCCTTTTCGCTGTTCATGATTTCGTCGCTGTTTTCAGTATTGCCCAAAATTTCTTGAATGTACGGATTTGATTCATCTAAATCGATTGAGGTTGGAATTAATATTATTTTGGAGGTGCTCTTCATCAAACTTTCGTTACGTTCTTCAATATAAGTACTAAACGATATGTCTTTATTTGCCATTGTTTTCAGAAATGTGGAATAGTCATCGAGGGGTGCGTTTGGAGATGCACTTGTGGACGGAATTGGATCCTGCAGGTGAACTTCGGGAGCCGTTGGTCGTTCTATTATTTCAGGTAAGTCGGTCGTTTCATTTTCAATTAGATCTCTCAAGGTATCGGGGACGTTAGAAGGTAAGTTTGTTTCAGATAAAGGTGAAATGTCTGTATTCAGATTGAAAGGATCAACTGGTGAGTTTAGAATGTCTTCGTCAGGGTTAAATGAAGGAGGGGATATTAGTAGGTCCATTAAGTCTCTATCTAATTCTTGAGCGGTCTCTTCAGTGATGGTGTCGGATGTTGTAGGGTTTGTTGGTTGGATTGGATTTACAGGAAATCGGGATAGGGCATCAGCGTTTGAGTTAGTTTTGCCCTTCTTGTATTGTATGTCATATTCAAATTCTTCCAATTTAAGACGCCAGCGGACTAATCTAGATCCGGGATCTTTGCAGTTAAATAACCATTGTAATGGTTTATGATCGGTAAGAATTTTGAAACGGTGCCCATAAAGGTAAGGTCGAAATACTTTAGTGCCAAATATGATTGCAAGACATTCTTTTTCTGTTACGCTATAATTGCACTCCGCCTTATTGAGCGTGCGAGATGCAAATGCAATTGGTCTATCTTGTCCTATTGGACCCTGAGATAGAATAGCAGATATTGCATAATTTGAGGCGTCGCAGGTTAAGAGGAATGGTTGCGTAAAGTCGGGATATGCTAGGATGGGAGCAGAAATGAGTTTATTTTTTAAAGATTCAAATGCAAGTTGTTTTTCGTTTTGCCATTTAAATGGCACATCTTTCTTAAGGAGTGAGGTTAATGGTTTTGCCAATTTGGCGAAATCAGATATAAACCGTCTATAGTAAGACACTAGCCCTAAAAAGGACTTAATGTCTTTTGGGGATTGAGGAGTCGGAAATTCGGTTACAGCTTTCGTTTTATCCGGGTTAGGTTTAACACCATTTTCGCTAATGATGTGGCCAAGATAAACAACTTCTTTTCGAAGGAACTCACACTTTTCAGGTTGTAGTTTCAAGTTGAAGTTTCTGAGTCGGTTAAAAACAGCTTGCAGATTATTAATGTGTGATTGTAGATCGAAGGAATAAATCACTATATCATCAAGATAGACGAAGCACCTTGTGCCTTGGAGACCAGAAAGACAATTATTCATTAACCTTTGAAAAGTTGACGGCGCATTTTTCAGGCCAAAAGGCATCCAATTAAATTGAAAATGACCCTGAGGGACAGAAAAGGCGGTCTTGGGTGCGTCGTCGCGTGAAATTAAGATTTGGTGGAAACCGGAAGTGAGGTCTAGTGTTGTAAAATATTTACTATTACCTAGTTGGTCTAAGATCTCGGATATCTGTGGAATTGGGTATGTTTCTCCTACTGTAATATTATTGAGTTTCCGATAGTCGATTACTATTCTCCATTTACGTTGTCCTTGAGAGTCTGCCTTCTTGGGTACTATTCAAATAGGCGAGCTCCAAGGCGAAGATGATGGTTCTATAATATTTTGATCGAGCATCTTTCCGATTTGGGTTTCCACTTCTTTCTTGTGACACTCGGGGAATCTGTGTGATTTAGTATGAACTGGTACATCACTACTGGTTTTAATTTGATGGTCAAGAGCTGTTGTGTAAGTCAATTGATCATTAGATAAATGTAAAATGTCAGAATACTGTGCACAAAGTTCAAGAAGAGCATCAGATTCTTCTTGATTTAAATGATCGATTCTCAAAGAACTTATAACCTCACCGGTACGGTTAATTGTTTTGTTAGTGTCATGTCTGATCCGTAGCGCTGCAGAATGTAATGGTTCAAGTTTCAGGTTAAGATTAGTATTGATAGTGGCGAAGGTTTCAGATGTATTGGCAATTGTCAAATTAACGCATTTGTTGTCCTTCACCTTCACAATACAGTTGGATATCAATAGATTGTCGGACAGGTGTTGGTCCATGATGACGCCTTCCTTTAAGTCGGTGTTTTGGATCGAACATTCGATAACGGTTTCGGTGCGAGGGGGAATTATATAAAAAGGATCGAAAAAGTGTAGTGTTAATATACGGTTTCCTATTTTCAGTGTGTCTGTGTTGTAATCAATATTACAGCCGAATGCAGTGAGGAGGTCGGTGCCTATGATGCCATCGTAGGGTAAGTTAATATTTGTTATGACATGAAATTTGTGAGAGATGGCTTTGGTTTCAGATAATTTTAACTTTAGCCGGAAATGACCCAACGTTGGAGTAGGTTCATCACCAGGATCAATTCCCTTAATGTTTATTGACTCATTCGTTAGAGTTGGTTTATGTGACATGCAGGATTGTTTGATTAGACATATAGCAGAACCTGAATCGACTAGAAGAGTGAGGGGAATATCAGAAACTTGAGTATATAGGAGAACATGAGGCAAAAGTCTCTTGGTTGTATCTATATTTATTTCATAAACTTCTTGATTTGGGTTGAGGTCATTACTTTGGGTGGTGCTGGATTGATTATTGAGATTGTTGTTGGTTTGGGACTTGTTACATTGTTGGCAATTGCCCGGTACAATTTTAATAGCACTGTCGGTTTGGGGCTGTTTACCCTGTTGGTTAGCGCCTGATAAGTTATTAGTAGCACTGTCAGTTCGGGGCTGGTTACCCTGTCGGTTAGCGCCTGATAAGAATTTAATAGCACTTTCAGTTCGGGGCTGGTTACCCTGTTGGTTAGCGCCTGGTAAGGTTTTAATAGCACTGTCGGTTTGGGGCTGGTTACCCTGTCGGTTAGCGCCTGATAAGAATTTAGTAGCACTTTCAGTTCGGGGCTGGTTACCCTGTTGGTTAGCGCCTGATAAAAATTTAATAGCACTGTCAGTTTGGGGCTGGTTACCCTGTCGGTTAGCGCCTAATAAAACTTTTGAATTAGGTATGATTTTATTTGTGAGAATCGTGTCGGTTTTTACAGAATTTTGGCCCGGACGGCACGCACACGGGCCAGGCCTTAGTTTAAAGATTGAGTTGGATCTTGTTCGGATTGAGTGTCGTCAACCTCGTCTTGGCCGGTATTCTCAATGGATTGTTCGGCGACGAAGTTAACTCTTGGAGTCGGTCTGTATGGACCCTGTTTGCTCACTGGATTTTGTTGAGTTTGAGATCTGAAACGGTTATTATATTCTCGTTTTCTGCACACAGAAATGTCGTGACCGGGTATTTTGCAATAGCGACAAATTACGTTAGATGAAGACGTTGATGACCCTTGTGGTGTCGAATTAAAAGATTGTTGCGAAGTGGTCGGGTTCGATGACCTTTGAGGCTGTCTGAATTGGTTTATCTTAGGTTTACTATCAATAGTTAGGTTCCGTTTATAGATACTTTGTTGTATCCGTTCCTCAGATATGGCGAGATTAATGGCTTCGTTAAGATTTTTGGGTGACCTGCACCTCACAATATTCGATACACGAGGATGTAGGCCCATAAGGAAGTGATGGAGGGCGAGATCCTCCATCGCAGCTGTACGACCAGGTAGTTCCTTGGCCTTTGTATTGGAAAGGGAAATTTCCGTAAGCAATTGTGAGAGGCAGTTTCCACGCGTAGCGAATATTGGCTGACATTTTCTTGCGGGCTTTGCTTGCTCTCTTGTAAGTCGGTGAGAAGATGGGAATAATGTTTACGTTCACAAAATTGAGTTTTCAAGAAATCTTTAAGTTGGTCCCATGATGTGAATTCTTTGATCGAACATGCAATTTCCGCTTTACCATGTAATTGGCTAAGAATATATTTGAAAAGAACTGGCCTCTGTGACTCTGACGCGAGCTCGTATGCGTTATTACTGTTTATTATGAACGAGTTGACTGACTCTCGGCTACCATCATAAGGCTTGATAAATTTAATTAAGGTATTGAGGTCTAACTCGGCCATCGTGGCGGCTGCTACAGTTGATCTAGTGATTCTAGGTGAAACTAGAGGTGATTTTGTGTCACCGGAATGTTCCTCCGTCTCAGGAATCTGAACACTTAATTTACTTTCTTCTGATTTAGGAACTTTAGGCATTATATGCTTCGATAAGTCACAGGTGTAATGATGCTTCACATATAAAAATAACTATATCACAAATTAAATAAATGAAATGGTTTCAAAAAATTACTTGCGGTACCCTAAGTCTCAGCTTTAAACAAAACAATGACCAAAGACTTACGATATGGCGAATGCGTAGGCGACGGAAGCTAGTACGGCGAACTGGAACATTATTGCGATAAGACGCGACGCTCAGGAATGCAGACGGAGATCGATAAAGTGCTCCTGCTCGATGTTTGCACTGAAGATCTTTGTGATGTATGATACACGATGCGATCCGATGGATGTTGAGAGATTTTCAGGAACGGTATTTAGGATTTTCCGGCAGCCCCCACTCGGAGCCAAAGGTAAGTATTTTTCTTTCAGGATTAGTCGCTCGACTTTCCAAAACGCGGCAAGGCAGAGGAGACCCACAGGTAAGGTATATTTTTGATTTCAGGTCCAGGAGTCACGAGGTACGAGTTCAATGACGTTGGTAGAGTTCCGTATTTACGGTAAGTATACACTTTTTACTATCACTGTTTCACTTATTAAAAACACAGATGTTCTGGACAATGTCTTTTAAAGCACAGTAAGTTTAAGGACACTGGGGATTTTCGTATCCCACCGCTGCCACCAAAAATGTTATGGGCCTTTTATGAGTTCGCTTTTTAAAAAAAGATTTTTAATTATAATATTTGAATACGTATATTTGGTTAAAATTATTAAACAGAATTATTTTTAGAGACCCTTGGGCAGACCCGGTTATGACGGAGATTCAAGACGAACTGACTTGAGAGCCTGAAGTCTATATGACGTCTCTTATGATAGTGCCGATTAGGCACATAGGGAAGCACTAAGGCTCACATGGTTAGGGTATAACAGTTCGAATCCTGAGTGATGCGAGTGAATCATGGCCCTCGATATAAATCCGTTTTATTCAAGAGTTGCATACTATACTTTATACCATGACCACGAGAAAAAGAAATAATTTAAGCGAAAATAGACATTTAATTTAAAAAAAGGAAGGTTAAATTATTTAAAATGCACATCATAATTGGAACAATTACTAAACAATAAGAGTACATAATTGATATATTATTATTATTATTATTTTTCTATAATCGCAGCAAAGAACACAATACAGTTTTTTTTTTCTAATGCTTAACTCCTTGTCTCAAATATCGACCAATCAAAGGTGCGTTCGATTATCTTATGAGGGCATTGGTGGCGTTGTCATTGATGGCTCTTTTGTTATAGCGTTCGTAAAGCTCAAAAACATTATTTTTGCAACTTTTGTCCACATCCTATTCGAAAGCTCAACTGAGCATTAGACCTAGAATCGCATGATTATGCTGTCAAATACATAGCTGTCAAAAAACGATCACAAACAACCATGCTCCGGACGTGGGTCAAAAATTACTCTTTTTGGTGGCAAAAATTCCTCTTTTTTAGCTTTCCGAACGCTGAACAAAAAGAGACATGAAAGACATTTTCACCGAAAGATTCCCAATTCGAACGCCCATTGTGAGCGTTTTTAGCGTTATTTTCGCTAAAAACGCTCACAAAGGACCTATTCGAACGCACTACAAATCTCGAGGAGTTACACAAAGAGTTTGTATGTCGATTATTCTTTGCGTAAGGAAGATGTATAAGCATTGAGATGGAGGTCGAATATATTGGTGTGTTCTAAATTCAAACACCAAAACAGTGATCAAAAGGCCTTTTTAATCACTGTTTTCAGTTAATAAAATAAGCTTTTTAGAGTGGGAATGGTATAAAAGAATTTTAAGAATCGGTTCACAAATGGGGGAGAAATCGGCTAACCTACACATAAAAAAAACATACACACGAACATATAACCTCCTCCTTTTTTGATGTCGGTTAATAACAGTCGTTCTTTGGTATTTTCTCGCGACACATTGACATGACAGGTTTTTTTGGTGGGGCAATTTCTCTTTTGTATGTATTTTCTTGTACCTTACCTCAAGCTATTAGTAAATAGGTATTCAAAGAGAATATAACGATACGCTAGTAATACGAGTAGTTAGAATAAAGTTAAATTTTTATTCAAGTAGTCAAGACACAGTCACTAGGTACCTATAATAAGTATTTTTATAAGTAACTGTCCTGAGTAAGCCCATTTAGATAGTAGGTAATGCCACAGGATACATTTACATAGACTGTGGTAATGTGGTGTATACATCAGGAATTTCCGTTTCAATAGTATAGTATCTCAAAGTATATAAGTATAAATTTAAAGTAAAGTATTATATATTATATCATCAGGAACGTATAAAGTTTACTGCACAGAGTACTATTCTATATATGGAAAGTTTACTGGCAGCCCCGAATCAATCATTCAAAATAGGTATTGAACAGATCTGGAAGTAACCGATTAATCGATTAAGCATAGTTAGCTACTCGAACGAAAAAGTTAGTTTGTAAAATGTTGTTAAAATACATTTTATTAAATGCTATTCGAATAGAGATTGCATGAGATTTAGAGCATAAAAGAAAACTACGGCTCAATAATTTACTCTTTATTCAGAACATGTTCTAGTGACATTTAAAAGTCAATGGGACTCCAGAAGTGTACGCAGGAGCACACTGGTTCATACGTCGCACATGCGAAATTTTGTGTGTGAGTGAACCCTCGCTCACTGACATGTATAAATGTGTGTCTGTTGTTTCTTGTTATGAAGTTGGCATGGAGTGGAAATAGCTTATAGCAGCATATCGAAACATTTATAGAAATATGTTTGCGTAATATGACTAGCTACGAAATGGTTCACGCCAGAAGCTTAATGAAAATGCGCAAACGCTGAGAGTGACAGCTGACAGATTGCATGTGCACGTAAAACGCATTATAGCACTAGTCCTATCCTACTTAGAAATCGCCGCCGACCGGCATGCTATCACGAGTGTAAAAACCTCATCAGAGCACGAAATATATGATTATAAACCGTACATAACATACGCAACTTATAGGAGGATCATACCTTCTCCCGCATCCATATGCGGGCCCAGCAACAGCAAAATCATCATCGGTAAGTCCACAAATACCTATTGTCGTCTCTCCCCGTACTCCATAATTTCCCTTACGATTCTGTGGTGTCTGCATCTCATTTCTCAGAGAAATGCAGCACCATGAATTTTCTTAGCTAGTCATATTACGCAAGTATGAAGCCGCAGGAGGCATCGAATAATAGATATTAAATTCGCTCTCACACCAATGCAAACGACAACAATAACCGTTTTAACATAATCGATGAATAGATAAATAGAATAATATAAGATGGAATAGACCTACTCGATATATTTTTTTATATATAATGGTTCATAAAAGTAACGCCCTCTCGCCTGATGGAAAGCGAAGATGGAATCAAGAAGCAATGATCAATCGCCACCCCTATGATGACCTGAGAGATGCTTTTTCACGCCCCGCATGAAAGAAAAGACCCAGGGTCATTGCTGCAAAGAAATATGTACGCCGGCAGAGCATCCCACAATTTACTTACACGACAGAGGTAGGATTCGGGATTGGAATGGTGAGGAATAAGATTAAAGAGTTACTATTGTATTATTTGATTCGTAAAATAAAATTTACGATTAAAGTATTGATTCATGTAATCGATCTTCAGAATCGAGATCGAACATCCCTAACTAAATCAAACAAATGTCAGATGTTATTCTGTCTTAATCCGTAATTTAAAAATATTGTAAACAAGGTTTTTACCTGTTTGTTTTCGTCGGAATCTTGTGAGAAATACCTAACAATTTAAAGTTAGCAGTTCATCTCCTTGCCAAGTAATTTAGATGACACTCGGACGTAAATATCAGCAATCATCCGGGTAAATGGTTCCATCGGCCTTGCCTTGTGGTTCTGCTCAATGATGCATGCTTGGGGTCTTTTAAAATACTCCAGGATTGATTTTTGCTTATTTATAGGAATGCGGGGGAGGCTCGTAAAGGGTATTCTAACCAGTCAAAGGTTGGGAGTCTATCAGGCTGCTCATCTTCTGTAAGTTCTGTGCTAGTTTGCATGTAACAGTTAACTTCGGTGAATCATCTGGAGGCTTATTGTGGTAGTTTCCTTAAACGTGTGGCATGTGTTGTGTTTATTAATAAGATACTAATTTATTACGAGCCTGACTAATTAATAGGTTTATAGGTATGTAATAATTTAGATAGTCAAGGTTGGTATTGTGTTTATTGTTACCAGTTACTGTTTGTTACATCCCTGTACCTATATTAAATGTAATCTAAGCTGGTAGGAACTTGCTCAAAATTATACACTTGTTGCACAGGAGTCAATTGATGCATTGTCTCAGCTCTTGGAATTATGTTATGTATATTGACCTGTTATATCTATTCACTTTTTATAATGAGTGGACAAAATAGATATATTGTGGTGGAATGTATGCATATGCGTGTTTATATGCAACAATTCCATATATGTACCTGATATAAGTTATCTTTCTATGTATATTCTATAAATGTTGATCTAGTCTGATTATCTTTTATAGTCCATCATTATCTCTATGAGTAAAAACTTATCTTGTTTTATTCTGCCTAACAAACGTCATATGTGTTCTTGTAGAAATGTTAAATTTATGTATGTATTATCAGATAATAATTTAACTATTGTTTTAAACAATCTGCCTACATACAATCTGTGTAGTTTTAATTCCAAACCAAAAGATTATAAGTATTGATTATTACAGCTTCGCAGGGAATTGGCTCAATTGGTATGGAAAGTAGCTTATACCCAGGATGTGTGATAGTAATAATTTTTATTCCAATCAATGGCCAATGCATGAGGGATTGATTGCAATAGCCTTATTGCATACCTATAAAGTCTTGTGCAGTAACTAGTCTGTATGATGCTTTAGAATGAATCCCAACAAAAAAAAACTTATTACAAATATGAAAGTTTGTGATTGAGTGAGTGAAGATTTGTTTTAGTAAATTTGAAGGGCCTTACAGAATCAGATAGAATTTGGTCAAAAAGTGCCTCTGCTTGAGCCTGGTTCTTAGGGAAATACCCTCAGGGCTAGTTCTTTAAATATCAAATGTTACTTTTTTTGGTAAGATATGAAACTTTACCAAGTTTTTATAGATAGAAAAATAATAACACTTGTTTGAAGTTGTATTTATAATAATAATAATAAAGCCCTTTATTCTGAACTGATGAAATAAATATGTATGGATAATTTTATTTTTATTTTATATATATGATTATAATATGTCGCGCAGTTCAGTGTGCCTCTTGGCATAGGCATCCTCTAACCTCTTCCACTGTGATCTGTTTATTGAAAAAACGAAAAATGAAAAATATTTTTATTTGCAGCATTAGATGTAAGCCAATGTACATTACCATCACTTAGTTACAAAATGTTACTTAAGTAAGATTACCTAATGCTGAGAAAGCTTAAAAAACTTCTAACGGTAAATTGTGATCTTCACACTAGGCAAGCCTGTATCATGAAGTTCCATTTACGATTATCTATATACAAAATATATAATTATTGACACCTTGGTCTATGATTATAGATGGCAAGTAATGTACAAATGTATAATAAAAAGTGAATGAGTATCTAAATAATAATAAAAATATATATTAACTACACAAAATATATACGTATATTGTGGACAATACACAAGTTATGTTTTAATTGAAAGTATGTCTTCAGTACTGTCATAGCTCAGGGATGATAACCATTTTTGTATTATCTGTTTTGCTTCACATAAATTTTAATTTTATATTACAGTATTGAAGCATTGTATTGTATACATTAGCCCTAACAAAGGGACCAAAATGCTGAGCAACAGTAGAATTAACAGATGGAGTGGGCAAGCGAAAAACTCTGTGTTGTCATTGCTTGATATTCAGCTGAAGCTAGTACCTAAAAAAAGCTGTCTTACATTTAGAACTCCACTTTCTTTATATAGTTCTAGAGTTGGGTATCTAAACGTCTTCTTCGTCATTACTTTCAATACCGAACGTTGAGCTCTCTCAACGTTGATAAGAAAAGTCTTTGCGGCACTGCCCCAGCAGGTTATACAGTATAAGATGAGAGATATTACTACTCATCTCCAATGATGTCCAGCAGTGAGTTTCAAATCGTCTTCCCATCTCATTGGTTGGTGTCCTCTATTGCGTTTTCCATCTCTGGGATACCAGTCAGATAGAATTTTGCTCCATTTGTTTTGTGGATCTTGTACCATGTGACCGGTCCATCTCCACTTCTGTTGGTCTATTTGAGTTAGAACATCTGCTACCTTGGTTTTTTCTCTTATAGTACTACTTCTCACTTTGTCTTGCTTTTTTTATTCCTGTCATTCTTCTCTCCATGGCTCTCTGGCACCGTTCTAGCTTTTACCTGTGATGTTTGGTAAGTGACCAGGTTTCACATCCATAGATAATGACTGGAAGTATACAGGTGTCAAAGACTTTCCTTTTTGTTGACAAGCTTAGTTCCTTGGATTTCATAATCTCTTTCAGTGACCAGTAGTTCTCCCATCCGTTTGCTATACGTCTATTAATCTCTTTTGTAGTTTGGTTACTATGAGATACGAGGGTCATTTGAAAAGTTCTTAGCCTAACATGTTTAACCCTGTGTCACTAACCATTCGTCAAAATAACGACGTACCTCGCGTATTTAGTGATTCCGTTAAGATCCCGACCCCCGCCACCCCGCCCGTTTCTAATTACCTTCCTAATTCACATCGCCAATGACCCGCAAACACTCATTGCGGATGCACACTCATTAGATCGGGATATATCGAGTGATCGTCGTAAAATTTACGAAAGGTTAGTATCTACGTAACTATTTTTCAAATTTGTGCATTTATTTATTTGTCAATTATTTTCAATAATTACTAATGAACATATTATTTTAGTCCAGGTTTATTGAGAAGAAAAGTCTTGTTTCATCAGGACAATGCGCG
The DNA here is from genome assembly GCA_917880725.1 of Selenia dentaria. Classification (NCBI taxonomy): domain Eukaryota; kingdom Metazoa; phylum Arthropoda; class Insecta; order Lepidoptera; family Geometridae; genus Selenia; species Selenia dentaria. Next base: position 3,982,696 of record OU862882.1, on the reverse strand, counting down.
CGTTCACACCTCTGTGCAATCCATGGCAGAAATCCATCAATGTGGCTTCGAATTGTTACCTCATCCCCCATATTCACCGGATTTAGCACCGTCCGACTTTTATCTGTTCCCAAAGCTGAAAAAATTTTTGGGTGGTAAACATTTTTTTACGAATGAAGAGGTAATAGCCGCCGTGGACGCTTATTTTGAGGAGTTAGACGAAGATTTTTTTTAAAACGGGTATCGAAGCCTTACCGGGTCGATGGAAAAAGTGTTTTGAGCTCGGAGGAGAGTATGTTGAAAAATAAAAATAAACTCAAAATCGTGTGGTTTCATTAAGTATGTTAGGCTAAGAACTTTTCAAATGACCCTCGTACATCTGTCCCAGGTAGATGTAATCTTGTACATATTCCAGTGGTTGGTTATCAATTTTTATACTTACTACTTGTTTTGTCTTTGTTCATTGATAGACCTACTTTGTTGCTTTCTTCATCTATTGACTTTATCATTTTTTCGAGGTAGGTATGTTGGATTTTCTTGTAGAAAATTGTCTGTGTGTAAGAGAATGTGAAATAATTCCATTCTAGTTATAAGATAAAATATTTTTTGAATATCGAATTCCTCATTGATGTTTGGATGTTGTTTTTATTTTACCATAAGCTTGCTTGCTTTATCTGTGCATGCCTAGAAGATGCATCATCCACAATTTCAGAACTTCAAGTTAGATTTTATCGAAAGCATTTGGGCAACAATGCATTCCTCTCCTTAATTAATTAGTTTACAACATATCTTTTCAGATATCTCTTTGCGACATGATTGAGCCGCCGGACTATGAGGAGGTGTGCGAGCGGCTTATGGGGGAGCGAGACCCGCTCGCGTATCCCCCAGCTGACACCGACTTGTTGTGTGTACCAAGACGGATCAGGACTCTTACACATGTGTTGCCTGATGAAGATCTGTGAGTGTCTCATTAATTAAATTAACTAGTGAATCTGCCCGCATCAGGTTTACCCTGTAACAAAAGATTTATGAATGAAGCGGAGGCTTGCTGATTTGAACCGATTAAGGTGCGTCATCCCCATACAACGGTTAAAATCATAGAGAGTTAAAATTCTTGGATGGTAAGCCTCGGTGGCCTAGGGGTTATGGCGTCTGACCCGGATTGTCAGAAGACGCAGGTTGGAGTCCCGTCCGAAGATGTGAATTTTTCTCTCTAAAATTGTACTGTAGTTAAGATTTCAGGTTCAATATATTTTACACTAGCTGGTGCCCGCGACTACGTCTGCGCAGGATTAGTACTTCGAGTAGCTTATTATCTTCTCCAAGGGCATATATCTATCTTTATACCAAAATATATACATGGTGGAGGGAGTAAGGAAGAGAATGGTCTAAGATCTTTGCCGACCTCAACTGTCAACCTCACCTGCTATTGGCTATTGAATGATAGTTTGTCAGCATACAAATAACTATTAATTTACATTATCTCAGCACGAAAGCGTCGATGTTCGTCCGCGACTGCCTGCGCTGTTACACGGCGGACTACACGGTGGTGGAGTACAAGTTCCGGCCGTACTCGGGCTCGGCCGTGGTGCGCGAGCGGCTCGCGGAGCGCCTGGAGCGGCTCCAAGCCGCGCCGAGACACCACTACGAGATCGACGCGGAGCCGTGCACGCTCACTGCTGACGAACAGGTACCGTGACTCCCCCCGCTACACAGTCAGTACTAGTGTTTCGGAACGCAAACTGCGTATGCTAACGTACATGCGCTTGACATCGTTTGCTTAAATTTCGACAGGTGATTGAACGTTTCGCGACAATTGACATGCGACACGGACATGGTAGAAAGAGATCTAAACGCAGGAAGCGTGATGCGACATAGTATTAAGAAGCGAAACAAACTTACAGCTGCGACGATACACTCTATGATGTAAGATTTGATGTTTATGAGCAAGGTGACTCAACTGGACTTACTTACATCCAATCGTATTACAAATTTAATTTATATCATAATCGACTTTACTCGCGTAATTACCCGACATTATCGACCTAGGTGTCGTGCATATCTGATCACTGCGGGCTGCAGCGCGCTCAGCCCGGCGCGAGAGACGCGGGGCGTGCGCGGGCGCGGCTGCTGTATGTGGTGAGGGGATGCGCTCGGTACTGGTAGTGCGCCGCGTCATCTCCCGTATGCACGGAGATTGCCCGAGTGTTGGTGGTGTATATTCTTAGACAGTGTGATCTGTATCAACGCCTAATGTGCCGGAGCAATTGATGTTGACTTTGTCACACTCTAGATTCCCTAGCACTTTAAGAGTTGAGGAAGCATTTCGAGGAGGGGTCCAGGCTGACGGGAAAGCCCATCCACAAACTCTATTGAAATTTCGGTGATCTCGATGGCCTCACGTACTTTACGAGGTGAAACGTCTTTTGCTAGTAGTGGAGGCTTTGTCTATAATCAGTCTAGGTATCTAATAAAATGTTTTGTGCCCGACAAACGTGCATGTTCTGTGATGGCTAATTTCGTTATGTCCATAATCTTAATGCTCCTAATGTGTTCAGTCAGTCTAGTTGCGATATTGCATTGAGTCTCTCCTACGTAGCTCTTACCGCAGTCACACGGTATTCTGTAGACACATATTACTTATATTCTGTCCATATTATCACACCTAATTTTAAGTGACGATACGTTCAAGCGTGGTACACAGGATGATGCTTGAAGAAGATTTGGACCACCTCCAATTTTTCCTGGAAATGTTTCTTGTGGGGGATGGTAGTTTTCCGCATGCATGGCACCTGCGGAACGCTGTTAGTGTAATCATAAAATATTCAGTTCCAGTTTGAGTCGCAGCCATCCAGCGGGCGCCAGTCAGTGGCGTCCATATCCTCTTCATCATCATGCAACGAGACCCTGACTGCGCGTGGCTCGTGGGCCAGCCTAGACCTGCGGAGTTCCTCCTCCGATCCCCTGATACCTGATCTCTTGGAGAGGAAGTCCACAGACCAGGTGGATGCTGTTAATGAGGCCAGGAGGTGAGTTCAATTGTTCAATTTTGTGAAGTTAATAATATGTAAATGTAATAATGGTAATTAAAAAACCTTACCTCTATCATTATTACCAAACATTAAAAAAAATTACTACAAATTTTAGTAAAAACATCGCTTGCTTATAGCGTAAGAGTATTTCCATGTTTGAACGTGTGTAGGTACGAAGCTTTTGCAAGACTAAGTAAAATATGTAGAGCAAAGTTTACGGCAAATACTTTCAGTTTCTATAATTTCTGGAACGAGTTTTTGTGAACATCATAAGTTACAACAGGCCTTTGTACTAATTAGTACATTTTCCCTCTCGACATGAAAGTTGAAACGCAATGCTTTAAAGAAACATAAAACAAACTCTTCTCGAGATAGTGGTGTCGATTCTGTAAGCATTCTCTAAACTAAAAATATCTAAATTCTAGCAGGTCTTATTTAAGCTAAAATCCAAATTAGTATAAACACTTCTGAATACATAATCAGCCCATGATGTTCCCACTGCTGGGACTCTCCTTCCTCTCAGAGCGAACACTTCTGAATGACAGTACTATAATTAGACATATCTCTACAATTGTGGGTATATTTTAGACATCTTGGTCATCACGTAACTTGGTGCTCACTAAACTAACGTGAAAATACCCAAAATTGAATAGAATAATCCTTTTTATACAAATGTAATTCTAGTGTCCCGTAGATAGAGCAGACAACAAACGAGAGAGAAGGATCAGTGGCTTCAATAACAGTCCTCCTTAACTTAAATTAACAATAAGTTTTAGTTTAGTTAGCAAGTGCATCGCTACCAATAACTACATAAATTATAATATGTTTTTGTGTTATGTGTTGCTGTTGGTGTTTATTGTCAGACTGGAGAACCGTCAAGCGGACCTGCTGGGGCTGTACGCGCCGTACCTGGACGAGGAGGAGGCCGTGGAGCGACGGCTGGCCGCCGAGCCCCCGGGGGACCTGCTGGGACATCGGATACTCGTGCACTGCCATCAACTCAAGTACCCGCAACCATATCCTAGTGAAATCTAAAAATATGCCGGATTTATTTCACTTTTGTGAGCTCCAGACAGCAAGTTATTAAAATGTCTGCTTGCTGGAGCTGGAAAAAAACGTTTACCAAAAAATTTAACTTATTTGTTGGTGTTAAAGTCAGTTCCATTTTTTGGTAAACTGTTTTGCCAACTCCAGTAAGTTTGGGATAAAGGTGTTGCTGCTTACGGGATTGCCATTCATGGTCGACAATGATATCATCTAGATAGGCGTAACATTTTTCAGTTATTGTAACTTAAAAACTAGTTGACCGAATTTGATGAAATTTAAATAGACCTTTGAAATATCAGCATTTCATTGTAACTGAGATACGTAATTGCCCCGCGGCTGGCTGCTGGCTGCGTAACATCGTAGGGATCACTTTGTTGTCTTTTGACATTTAAGTCTTTCCTTACAAGAATGACGATGTAACATACAAACCGTTTTGTATAAAAACATTTTTTTCAGGCTGGAACTTGACGTGGAGCCTCTATTTGCCTCGATGGCACTCTATGACGCCAAAGAGAAGAAGAAGTTGTCTGAAAACTTCTACTTCAATCTGAACTCGGAGTGCACCAAACAAATGCTGGCCGCACACATCCCACACGCGGACCTGTCGACACTCAGTCGGAGTGCAGTGTTCGATGTCATCAACCCCTCGCCTGATATCTTTCTGGTTGTGAGGATCGAGAAAGTTCTCCAAGGAGATGTGAACGAGTGTGTTGAACCTTATATCAAGGATGATAAGGTAAGTTTTTCGATAGATGCTGATTGTTGCGGACTTGTCTGCACATTAGACTTGATGTTTTTTTATTTATTTATAATGCTTTTGTTCACAGACATCAATGTGTCCGTGGTCTTGTTTACATATATTATATTTCAAACTTTTCATTTTTTTTATAATTATTTAAGGAATACAGAAGGAAATTTAGGAGACTTGATGTTTTAGAGTTATGTATACTTGTAGGTTAAAAATCGTCTTAAATCTATCCTGGGATCGTGGGTTGAAATCCAGCTGGTAGCCGAAAATTCTTATTTTCATAATTTGAACGCAAATCCCCTCCCTGCGTGCTCATACATTAAAAAATATAATGATTTTCTATAATTCGGTTATAATCCGGTACCAAAAGTTTGAACTAAGCTGTGAAAAGATGACAGGACAATAACGATGCTTGTAGTTGTATTAGTATGAAATATATTTTCCAGAACCGTGAAAAAGTCCGGACATCGGCGCAAGCAGCTTGCAACCGGCTCGGCAAGTACCGTATGCCGCTCGCGTGGAGTGCTGTATCTCTTTTGAACATCCTCAGCGGATCGAACAGTTTGGAACGAGACACGACAGGCGGCGATAAGGATAGCTTGTCAGCCGGGACTAACACTAACAGTCTTGGTGAGTACACAAGGTACATTATCAAATAGGTCGATTATCACGTTTGATGGGAGAACATTACAGTTAAGATATTAAACTAAATCGATGTTTAGTTAGTTAAATTATAGGAAGAAGTATAATTCTATTTATTTATGTTTAAAATGTAAATTGTTCACTTGATTTTGAAACATTTGGTTTGGTATCTATTGGGCAAGTTTTACACGTTTTAGTATTTCGTATTGCCACCACGAGCTGTTAAACATGTTTAATCTTATATATAACAGCTGTGTTAACAGATGACAATACAAAATACTGATATAATAATGAACTGCCTAAGGGACCTTATTTGTGCTCCACTGTGCTGCATCTCATATGCACGAACTTAAGATATGCAGTCCTGTATAACCATGCTTGCAACGCAAAGGTTTTAGTGAATAGTTTTTATATTTCGACTTTAACCGACGTATGGGAACGCAGTGACATTAATTGAACAACTTGACAGCATTATAAAACTGAAAGGGTCCCGTCCAAAGCTGTGAACATTTCTCTTTACAATTAAATTTTTTTTAGCAGGTATTTTATTTGTAGCAGAAAAATTATCGAAGGATTTTTCACTACCTGGAGTACTACAGGATTCAGAGATGAAAGGGACTTTATCCTTACCAACACACCAAATATATTTAAAGACATCAACACGCAGTGTAAATTTTAGCACTGATCATCGTTTGGTCAGGGGATAAATATTTGCTGAAGTTCCAAAAAAGACAAGGAAACATATTAGAGCTAAACAAATAACAAATCTACCTGTAATTCCAGACATAATGGTCAAAGATTTACAGCTGGCCCTATTAAAGTACCTTCCAAATGTTCAAGAAATGTACAATCACTTGGAGAAAGAGCTACAGAATATTAGTAACAAAATAATAACTCTACAAGTAAAAAAGACAGAATAGTTCCGAAGCTAGAAGACTATTAAATTTAATGCAGAAAATGCTTACAGACAGGAAAAACAATAAAAAGGAATTAGCAGACATAAACAAATCAAACACTAGTATTAGAAAATTTAGGAAACATTCAAGAAAAGACACTATTAATAACTGAATAGAGGAAACTGGAGGCTTAAAAAGAGCTACAAAAGAATAAGCTGAAATTTGAAACTGGATATCGGCAATCAAAGACGGTATGAATAACAAAGTTACAAAACGTTTGTACATATTGAAAGCTGCCACAGAATTCTACCAAAAACTAAATGATGACCAGGATGTCTTACAACAGGTCATAAATCACATTGAAAACTGAAGATGAAGGGGTTTATATAATCAGGTTCTAGGTTATATATTCAGGCATGTAAGGCTATAAATAAATAAATGTTGTTCAATACCGTTCTTGCAGACCGGAAGGCGTCTTCCTCAAGCCTGGAGCAGCTGCGACGGCGCGCGGGCGAGGTGGGGGGATCGCTGACGCGGCGCGGCTCCGTGGAGCGCCGCAATCACGCGCACCAGCCGGACGAGCTCGCGCATGCTCTGCAAACCTTCAAGCCCATCGTCATCACGGTCACCAGTCTCTTCAAGCAGGTGGGTGGTGACGGCTGGCCCCCACTTTCTTATTTATGGCATGTGTATTATGTACACAGTGCGAGCTAGCGTACGAGTCAGCCGAGTTTTTTTTCTTTTTAGATTGAAGAGTTTTCTGGTGAATACTGGATTCAGGTCCAGAAAAGCCGCCTTTGACTGCCTACAACCCTCGATACTTGCCCAGTAGTTATGATTCTGTTTTATAGTTCCCTGCCAGATCCAAGTACGGATTTCATTAATGGGCATCGGGATCATTGGCTCAGGTCATACTGAGCTCATGCTTGAGCCTCTCCTTGCTGCTTCATCTGCTGCGTCATTGCCTCTGGACTCGAAGTTGTTTCACACTTTTTAATGTTGAAGTCGGTTCCATTTTTTGGTAAAAAAATAATTTCGCCCTTTTTAGTCGTTGCTTACGGAATCGACCGGGACACCATCTATGATGATAACATCAAAGCATCGAAATAGGCGAACCGCTTTATTGCAGTGTAACTCAAAAACGGCTAGATCGAATTGGATTAAATTTATACGGGACCACCTCGGAAGAAAAAACATCAAAATTGGTTCATAAAAAGAATATATATACTGTCGCATTGAGAAACTTCCTTCTTTTTTTATGAAGTCGTTTAAAAAGAGTAGTAGAACGTGTGGCAGTGTTCAATGGTGTTTAATTTGACAGGAAACCGACAAACTCCGCGACGAGGACCTCTACAAGTTCCTGGCGGAGATCAAGAGGCCCACCTCGGCTCCCAAGAAGCTCAAGTGCATCCCGGGGACGTTCAAGATAGAAGTGTGTCCGTGCCCCGAGGAACTCAAGAATGGACTCACTCCGGAATTGGCCAAGTTAAACCCGTATGGAGGTATGTCACACGGTGCATAGGACAGTATTCAGCTCATTATGTTTCCATCGTTGGGACATGGTTTTTCTCAGAGAGACTATTTTTTACCATAATCCATAATACACCGTGTGGGACCAGTGCGAATAACCGCCAGCCCGTGTTCATTTCTGTACTATTGAAAGCAGTATTTTGGAAATACTACTTCAGTTGGCGTCAATGTAAGCAGTGAACGCAGCAGAGATTCCATTGTCCTTCTACAAGGGCTTCGAGGAAGAGATAATATTATGATAGTGTTGTATATAAAACCCTTTACGACCGTCAGCCGTCCGCTAGGAAGAGTTCACTGCTCAGCCGTCGTCTCGCTGATGAAGCACTGGTATAGAAATGGTCAAGTTCAGTTCGCTTGCTCAGTTTATTAAAGTTATTGCTCGCGCGCAATAGTTAAGAGTTCTGTCTATAATTAGTTGATACTACAGGAACGTTCAGGGGTGCATGACATCTGGTGGATTTGAGTGGAACATTAAGTTTAATCTCATTCATAAGCTCTGGGCAATCAATTGCATTGCTCGTGATTTTTAAAAGAAACGCAAGGTCTGCGATTTTACGTCGTTTTGAATGTCTATACTTATAGCAGACCAAGCTTTGCAAGTGGTCCTCTTTTGATTTTATTTTCAAGTGCAGACTCTAATAGACGTCCTTCCTGTTCTATTAGATAATATAACGCGATCATATCCGAATATTTCGAAAATTACTAATTCGACGAGAGTCGAATCTGCGTCTTATAACAATCCGTGTCAGATGCTGCGACCGTTATACCACTGAAGTACCCATTCGAGCATCGAGTTCAACGCAGGTGTTAATTTATAATATTTACACACACAGCACACTTAATTCAATTCAAATTCATTTATTCAGATAACATAATCCATTATAATTAGTAAAAGTTAAATATTTAGTTTAGTGCTTAATATCTAAACGTGAGTTAGTCTCTGGATGAGTTTACATTCCACACCAGTACCTCTACCATGAGTTGGCAACATAAATGTTATCTATAATCGATACTCGATCTCGCCGACGACCTATTATGCTTGTGATTGGCGTACTCGCTATCCATTTTAGTTCTACAATTACCCACAAGGTGGCACTGTTCTTTTTTTTTTCATTTTTTTTAACGGCAGTCGATAGCGAGCATCGATTCTCAATGTTGTAAACTCATGGTAGGCCTACAGAAGACAATTAAATGTATCTGCTATGGCGTTTATTACTGCTTGTGCGAAATTTGATCAGTAATGAGGCCGTCTTTTTGCGCCAAATGGCGTCAAATGTGTCAGTGCGTGACTCGGTGAATATAGTTAAGGCGTTGCAAAATCGCGAAAGCCGTAACAACGCCCTAAAGCCATTATTATATTGGACCCGCAGAGCGTTGCAAGCTCTCTGCGCATAGTTGAACCACAGACTCCCAGAATACAGATATGTACAGTACGCTTTGAATAGTGTTATTTTCACTGCGTCTTGTCATGTCACTAAAGGCGAAATTAATGCAGATTACGACCAAATTTCATGATTCGTCTTCGTGAAAACTTAGTTTTTCGACACTTAAACCTAATAGCCGAAACTCGAAAAAAAAACGTAGTGTAAATTGAATATACATTCTTATGAAGTATGGGAGCCAATACACGATTGAGCAAACTTGGCTTGATAGAAAAAAATCGGCAACATTCCCTAAATTTTGAAATATTTCTTACGTGCTTCGTGGGAAAAATCATTTTTATTCAATTATAGGCAAATATATTTCAATAAATGTATCATATTTAAATTCTCAATAAAATTTACTAGTGAACTATGGACTCCTTTATCATTAAAATTTAATCATTTGCTTGTACGAAATAAATATAAAAAGTATTAGCACGTATTCAATTGAATTTTTGCATCACATCGTCCAATCTGGTAAGCGATTCTCAACCTTATGTAAAGCATCGTAAATTGTTTTAAAATTAGGATTGGACCGCGCCTTAATGCCTGAATGTGTTTATGAGCAGACGAGAACGTGCGTCCATGCAAGGAGATACTCCCGTTCCCCCCGCACCCGCCTGCCCTGCCGCACTTCCAGTACCGCAACTTGCTGTACTTGGCTGTGAAGGACATCAACCTCAACGCGTACACCTCCCGCACCGGCTCGGCTAGGAATATCACTGTGAGTACATCGATAGCTTATTGTGTCTTGTGGAACGAGTCATTATTTGAGTGGCCAGTTGGCGCAGTTGGTTGGCCTCCTCAGCTGCCCCAAGTCTCTTATAAGGGTGACCGAGATCTTGGTCTCGGCGCCGGCATTCTTGGCCACATATCCGACCGAGAACTCGGTCTCGGTTCTCGGCTAAAAGTTGCCGACATTTCGGCCATAGCCGAGACGGCTCGAAAAGTCATTATGTATGGGATTCAAATTCAAATTTATGGTGTTAAATTGTTTGCCACTGATTACTCCAACACTGATCGTCCTATGCATGATTTTAAACTAAATATTAGACTGAAATCGAAATTAAGTCAGCTCAGATATTATGAATAACAAAACTCTCAATGTACTCGTAAATGTGGGAACTGATTCTCGTGAGATGGCATACTCCTTCTGCTTCGTCAGACTAGTTTATCAAACATGGCTGCAACAAATGAAACCAACTAATGCGCTGCTCATGATTTCATAGAGTTGGAAGATGGGATGGGATGAATAACCAGGAATGAAAACAGTTGAAAATGCTGTGATCGAAATAGCCCTTGATAAAAATCTTTTTGTAACATCTTTATATTTTTTTCATATTTCTGTCTCGGCTCTCGGTCGTGGCCGAGATTTTATTTGATTCTCGGTTTCGGTCTCGTTCTCGGCCGAGAACAATAAACCTGTCTTGGTCGACCCTTAGTCTCTTAGTTATTGAACTGCGTTATCGCAATATCAGTTGCATGAAAATGTACGTTTTCGACAGCTTTTTGCAACAGTCTGCTCGCTATTTTAGGTTCGATCGCGGTCCAGTTGCTTGCTATCGACAGTTTCTGACATAATATGCTTAGTTTTTAAACATGGTATACTCTAAACTATTGAGTTGCGATGCTACCGTGACATATCATCCTACCATACATCGGTAGTATTAAGATAGCAAAATGATAAAAAAAAAATTATTTTATTGTGTTTTGCTAGATAACCACTATATTGATGTTTGGACTGATACGTGACGGGTAGAAGTTTTAAATTTTATTTCAGTGGCAACATTAAAATTTGCAAGTCGTAGCACAGCCGTAAGACAGCGATGTGATAACTATACAACTGCGATTGAGAACTCGTAGACGTAACAGATTACCGAATTGAATCGCAGAAGCAGCGCAGTAGTGTGGCGATGTAGCTTTTGAGCTATCGCCACACTTGGGGCCCTGGTCCCGGATTCGATTCCCGGACATTTCAAACATTTGAGTGCATGAACATGTCTGTTTGAACTGTGTCTGGGTGTGTGTGTGTATGTATATCAGTCATCAGGTTACCATACTACAGGGCTGTCTAATTTGGAACCTGAAGAACTTAGTTTGTATATTGTCTCATATTATTATTTTTTTCTTTTAAAATTTACCAATATGACTTCCACTAATGACTACGTACTTCTACGCCTGATACTGTAAATCCTTTCACAGACGCGAACACCCCTTTCATTAGTTTCCATAAACTCAAAAACTTTTAATTCGATAGGTATGGAGTTTAAATGGCTTTAATTTGGGCTATAACATATCCAACAAGCCAAACAATTCATCCACATCGGATGATTCAGTAAGAAGAAATGCGTCAATTTCATACAGAATGTGCCTGAAAATTTCCTTTTTTTCTGGAAGTCTACTGACACCTTTTTGCATTTATTTTAGCTTTGCCATTTAGAACGATAACATAGAGTTCGGGGCCCAGCGTGTTCAGTACAATAACGCGTTTCGTGTATTAATGGAGCAGTCTCGCTTCTGGCTCTTATATCAAACACTATGATATATTACCTGTTCGCGCCAACGCGACGTCAACAGATGAATGCGGACCCCCGCGTCCGTACCACCGCGCGCCCCGCCGCTGGCTGTCCGGCGGCCGTCAAACGCGAGGCGAGTCGCTAAGCGCCTCGCCCGACAGTCACCTTTTCGGAGTCGCCGCGTCCGCATGGCGCAGTCGGCATCCGTCATCAGCCCAAAACCTTCGCGTTACGCGTCAGCCCAGAGTGAACTTTAGTGTGTGCCGGCACGGCCGCACACCCAATCGCACCCCAAGTGACTCGAACGTAATCAGCGCGCGCGCACGCCAAATTTGGCAGCCGTTATCAGCTCCTAAATCAGCTCCGCGTTTACGCGCCACCCCAGTGTACACGAGTGCGCGATAAACTAGTACAAAGGCTTTATGCAAGTGATCCATAACCCTTCAGCACGCAGTCCACAGCTGGACGCCTATCCAGAGGACTCTCAAGGTCATCAGCCCGCACGACCCAGAGTCACCCGACTTCCTGTGAGTACATTCCCTCCTAATAACTATCCCCTACCGACGTATGGTGTTGTTACACCATATTTCCTTCGAGCCGGATAATTAAACCGGCACCTTAATACCTTCATTCGACCGTATGGTGACACACCATTACCTATGGTATTGTTATGAGTGGGGATGGGCCTTAAAAAAAGAAATAAAATACAACGTAGATTTCAAACCCGTCGGATTTGGAAGTTGGATAGACTGGTTCGATGGATGGGTATCTGAGGCAATGTGACACAAGAAATGATGATTAGGCAGGATATGGAGGGAGTTAATCAAAACGGGGTGCGTATACCATATTTATATATGCTGTACGCACCCCGTTTTGATGCGTATATGAGTAACATTGTTATTAGCATTAAATTATACCTAAGCCATTATATAACATAGGCCCTGCTCTTAGTTTTTTGTCTATTCAGACATTAAATAAATAAATAACAGTAGCATATCTGTATGTGTAAAGGTGAGGATACAACTGATGTCTGGAGAAGCGGAAGGGTTCGCACTGCCGGCTATATTCGGGCGGAGCTCATGTTCGGAATTCGCTACAGAAGCGTACACCACCGTGCTGTATCACAACAAGTAATTCTACTGTTTCATTATGTAATTTTCAAAACCAGTAGCCACCATAATTATGAACCTTGCTTTATAAACTTACTATTACTACAGGACTCTATTACTAAGTCTATACTATCCTTCTGTTTGTCTGTCATGTCTTAAAGGGTCTATATTTTGAACCGTAAAGATTCAGAATGCTTGAAGCCAGTTAAAATTTTCACAGAATTAAAAGTTTCAAAATAAAATGAGAGACATATTTATTTTAATCCATAGACCCAATTAGCCGAATTAGGCCATACAAAATGCACTACGATACTAAAAAATGCAACGTGTGTGGTTAAAGCAATTTTGTTTTCTCCGTTTTTTGTAAAAACGAGACATGCTTAAAAAGCTTATTACAGTGAAAATTTTAACATTATATATCAAAATGTAGCCAAGTTCGGATCGGGCTTGGGCTAACGATGACCACATATCACACGTATTTTGTGAGGATAGATGGCTCTGTTAGCTAAGTTGGTAGTGACCCCGCCTTCGAAGCGCGTGGTCATAGGTTTGATCCCTAACTGGGGCATATATTTATGTGATGCGCAGTAATTATTGTTCTCGTATCTTCGATGTTGTGATGTTTATGTGTGCGTCCAAGCCTACTGAATCCCAGGAATATCTAGTGCGGGTGGTATGAGTAATTTTGTGAGGTCCAACTCATACTTGGCCGGTTATTACAACAATGCTTTTCCTGTAGAAATCCATCTCTGTACGACGAGATCAAACTGAAGTTGCCTGCGGACCTCGGAGACCAGCACCACCTGCTGTTCACATTCCTGCACGTGTCGTGCCAGAGGAAACCCGTCGCCCCCGACCAGGAGAAGAACGTCGAAACTGTTGTCGGATACTCGGTGAGCTGATATTAGTTGTTAAGGTGCGCTAGTATCCTGATAATATGAATGAATTAATGAATAAAAATGATATGATAGATGTTTAAAGAGTCTCCCTTTAAACATCTAGCTAGTGTAACGAAACAGATCGATAATATACTATGAAAAAATACATACGTAAGGAAAAGAACGGGAAAAGAATAGTAGCCTAAATCCTAAATACGAGTAGGTCCACGTTTTTCCACACAGCTTTCCCTACCAAACTCTCAGAATGTTCAGCGATAACGCTATATTTTTTCGGTAATACATAGCAAACATATAGTATAAAAATAGTAACCAGCAGTTTAAATGTGGTAGTATATAGGGTGGTTTTTTGAAAAGGGTGGTCATGGCCTAGTCCGGAACCACGAGAGTAAGAGAAAAATCGTGAAAGGAGACATGCCCTCGATTTATAAGAAAGCAATAACTGCATTTTTTAAATCTTTTACTTTTAATGGAAATCGATCCCAATGATTTGACCGAAAAATATAAAGAAAACGTGCAAAATTAATGCATCTTCACATCGTCGAATCTGATAAGAAATTTTTCATCTTACGTAAAGCATCGTAAAATGTTTTAAAATTTGGTTTCGTTCGCGCCTTAAGTAAGGAATGAGTAAAGTTTGCAAGACGGTATTACCCTCATAATAGTTTGTACATCTCAGTGTGTGTCTCACATTGTAGTAAATGTGCAAAACTGAGGTGTGAAGTGACAGATCTAAACTAAATAATTCAAATGGCACGAAGAGAATATATCGTATGTTTAGGTGTAAACAGTACTATTTTAGACTTTTGCGGTTGTTAACTGATGCGGGATGTAATGTAGCCCATTTAATAGATTTTGGAGTTCCCGATATTTCTGCACAGTTACATGCACCATGTACACGGGTAGACTGAAGACGCGGGTGGATGTGAAAAAAGTTAAAAGTTTTTGCTACGGATACGACTGGCACTAGAACTCGATTGTAAGTCTCGTCAATACACACGGATTGCCTGTGACTGTGCCGAAATATGGGGAACTCCAAAACTTTATAAAATCGTGGTATTCCGTGTTAACAATATATAATTATTTCACTATAATAGAAACATACATTATATTAACTATTTACAGTAGGTTAAAATTAGCATAATTGTTGTTTAAGTTAAATGGAATGTATTTGACTCGTAGATGTTTTCTGAATTCACCGCAAGGTGGCATTGTTGACGATCATGGAGGGGGGGTTGTTCTACCGCCAAAATAATGTATAAAAGTAGTAAGCGTGGCGGATAGCGGCCAGTCTGTTCTCGCTAGCCGAGGTGAACACTAGGAAACGTTGACCGTCGAATTTATGTCGGCACAACTATAAAATCTAAGCACATGTTGACTAAAATCTTTATTTAAAAGGATATGTATTTATACTTTAATAAATAAATTGAATAATGTATACTTGTGGTTTAACATTGTTAAACAGAGTTAAATATTATTAAATGCGAAGTATAGTGATTAGTGAATTATTGAATAAAATGTAAAGTACCAAGTGATTGCTCTGTCTTATTTAAAATATCATATTAAGGAGTACATTCCTTATCAAGTATGCATATTACAGCGATAATGGTAATGAAATGTTACAGCCGTGAGTATTAATTATAACTTTGTACCATTTTAGTCTTTTTAGCTTGAGGAACACACGAGTTAATTACAGAAACAAAAGACAATCTGGGTAATCAGTTTCTATGTCAGCAATCAATCTATATCACCATCCGTATTCGAAATCAATAAATGCGATTCACGATGCGAGCATGTGTCGGATTCGTCCGAAAGCCTTCTCCAGGATCTTTGGAGTACTGAGGGCACATCGTTGCATCCCGCTCGCACTACGGGAACTAGCCAGCTGATGTGGTGAATGTTGAGTCATCGAGGTAGACAATGCCTCACGTTAAATCGGTTTTGTTACTACCAAACTATAAGGAACGTAAGTTATAATAACATTCATAGCGATTCAGGTTAGTGGAATACGAAGTAAAATAAGGAGTGGAACACAAAATTTATCTAGATATTATCTGAACTTATCTAGATATTTTGAAATCTAGATCACAATTCTAATAATCGTGGTCAAGATTAAACGTGTGAATAGTCAGTCCTCGCTCTATTCTGGGAAGACAGACGCCGATGTTACGAGCTATCTGTCATTTTCGCTGATCAATGCAACTGGTTCCAAGTGACTGCGTTGTGTCATTGGTGATAAAACGAAACGCAAGAAACGTGTGCGGAAGAGGGTAGACCGTTTCGTCTGCTTATAATAACAATAACACCTACCCGGGGTACGGGATACGTTAGTTTACTCGTGAATGTCGCATGCAACTGTGCCGAAATCTCGAGAGTTCAAAATACAATAACCCGTTTCGCTTCTCTTTAAGTTAACTCTGGAATGTGTACGGACTGCCGATACACTATAGTCATGCTCCTTTCTGAGCCGAAATCACTCGCGTCGTTCGCACACCCGTTCCCTTACAAGTCCACGATCATCGTGAGCGAGCTCGATGTGTCATCTATGACGTCACCGTCAAACTATCAGGTTTTTCGGTCGTTGCGAGCTGCCACTGTGAAAGAGTCAAATAAGTATAGAATTCTTTCGATTTTTTTTAAATTTGGCGCGCATTTCTCGATCGCGTGAGTGTTTCTGTGGATTCGGGTTAGGTATTAAAAGCATTGGAACTAAAGAGAACGGTAATCCTTAGCGCGAGAGTTGTGAGCTTTAACGGCGCTTACCGGAAAGCCCCCTATGTAGACGACTCTGCTAATCTACCTTTCTTTTCCCAGTGGCTCCCCCTATGCCGTAACGGCAAGCTGACGTGCGGAGACTTCAACCTACCCGTGATGCAGGAGGAGCCTCCCCCCAACTACTCGTTCATATTCCCGGACGTGCTGCTCCCCGGGACCAGATGGATCGACAACCACAAGCCGATATTCACCATCAGTCTGGACGCTCACACCACTGTGCATCCTCTGGTAGGTTACAAAAGCACAACTGTACTTGGCTGTAATTTAATTCCGTGAACTGATTTAAAAAATGTCCACCGCCGTCGGAAGGCGAATCGTAAAAGGCAAGGAAACTTATCAAGCAGTAGGGCTCTTGTCCAAGATGCCGTCTGGGTTGGTACCACTGCAGTGCAAGATATTCTCCCGCAAAGCAAAAGTGCGCAAGCATTATTTTGTAGTGTGTTAATGGCATTTTAAGAAGTCAAATCGGTGGACGAAAGAGAATCGAAAACCAATGTGTTTAGGTGACGAGCGCAGTTCAGATCTGCGCAAAACTACAGTTACCGTCTTGGCACTCAATTTCATTAAAAATTAACACGTTAAAGTAAATGGGAGACAACAAATAGAAGAGTACCGAGTGATATGACGTCAGCGCGGTAACTATTGGTTGAAGCTCGGCGCACAGGGGACGGTACGTTTTTTCTCTCAAAGTTTCACATTGAAGTTTCAGGTCCACACAGTTTATAATTGTGTAGTATTAACTCATTAATCCTTTAAGGGTCGATGGCATTATAACAATGAAATTTCTATTGTGTCTCGCCGTGCGACCGTTGATGCACTATTTACACTGGTTTTGTGACAGACTCTTCTCTACGCTTCTTGACTGATATAGGTGAGGTAAGGAAACGGCAAACGAATGGAGTAAAAAAGAACGCGTACATATACATTGTAGCTATTAGGTCTGTTGAGCAAGCGTGAACAAATAACAAATATACAAACCAAAGACTACCTAAAAGAGATGCTTTCACAGTTAGACCATCAGTGTGAAATCAATCGATATGATAATAACTCTAATTAATTAGTATTTGAATTGGTCTTGCTCAAAGTTGAGTTTGTTTTCAGGATGGATACATAGAACGTTTCGCGATGGCCTGCGAGGCGGTACAAGAAGGCAATATTCCGCCCAGGATCGGACTCGCCAACATGGAGGCAGAACTACGAGCAAGGTTAAGAATATTCATTGTTTATGTATAGGGTAAATTTGTCGTGTGTGTGTGCCCCAATGGAGGATTTACGGGAAATGCAGAAGCATAGTACTCAACAACTATGTTAGTGAATATCGTGCTACTTATCATAGAACCACAATGAGAACTCACTGTGGCTCGATTGTGCCTATTTAGCCTGTTTTATTTTTATGCAACTATACTTGAAAAATGGCAAACATGCGTACATTCTCCATTATTCAAGTACACTCCCTACGAAATTATAAAACAAGTTATAAAATGTTCGAATTTCAAGTAGGTGTATATTGCAGTATAAACGAACTGCCGACTGCTAACGTAGAGACGTTGGCCCGCTACGCGCCGGCGGCTCTAGACAAGCTGGTGCGGTTATTGGTGGCGCCGCCCTCGCTGGCGGGACACACGCTCAACATCGCGCAGGACGTGTTCACCTGCCTCGCGCATCTCTTCACTGATATATCTGTGAGTAGTGACTCCAGCGGCATTGGCGCTACACTAGTGCAATACAGGGGGTGATTCCACTAACTAAATTGCAGTCGAACCGTAGCTGAACTGTGACTTTTAATACGTTTTCTTATTCTGCTATTGAACAACAGTCCAGCTGCAGTTACGTTTCTGTTTACGTCGCGATCAATCAAAACCTTATATTCTGTTATCTCTATAGATCATGACGCGACGCTATATCATATTCATATGTAGTTGTGTTTAATGTGTATTTAACATGGTAGTAGTGTTTAAGATGGCGTTACGTTCCAATTGTGTATAGAAGTAGTAGAGTGGCTTTTGTGTAATGATCGAACGACAACCGGAGTCGAACTGCAGTTGCAGCGGGATAGATTGAACGTTGTCAAATAGTAGAATCAGCCCCCAGTTTTTCCACTCCTTTAGAAGAGAATTTCCCTATCTTAGGGATGCAAGTAGCGATTAAACCAGATTTACTAAGAGTTAGCCTCTTGTGTAAGAGTCCGTCTAAAGTGTAAACACACCAGTGCCATCAATATTAGACATCGAGGTACTACTTTGCAATGATTGCAGTGTTCAATGTTCCAGTCCAGTATATCAAATCCGGCTCGAAGGACCAAATATTACTTTGAACTAAATTTGATTTATGGTCAACACGGATACTTTTTGTATTGTAACAGATAATACAAGTGACAATACATGAATGTTATTAGAATAACATGCTTGTTTTCTACAACAGAACATGAACGAGGGCGCCACTTGCGACTTCCACGGACGAAGCGGCCTGCTGACGACATACATCCAATACCAAGCTACTATCCCTAGACCTTCACTCACTGATAGAGATGTAGGACTGCCTTTACCTCCGGCAGGTTGGTTACTGCTTATATCATCAGCATTTGCCTGTGAAAATCCTGTCGGAATCGGTCCAGTCGTTTCGGGAATTAGCCGTAACACATGGACGACACATAAAATTAAAAAATAGTAATGTTGTTATCTATACTTTTATATGCATTTGTTTTTGCAAAAGTTAATATTTAGTTAGATATACACTACAAATTTTATTTATTTATTTATATTATTTTATTTTACAGTAATGACGGACGGCTCCTGCAAGATTCTACACGAAGAATTAGCACTGCAGTGGGTGGTGGCCAGCGGGGCAACCCGGGACCTCGCCATGCACAACTCGTGGTAACTATAACACATACAAACATACTGCATATTACATAAGAAAGAAAAAAGTAGGCATTAAAATGCCCACGGATAGAATGGATTTACGAATGTCTCACAATGTTACAAAAATATGACCCGAGACTCTGAATCCAGCAAGCAAAAACATAGGTAAATATGCCACATCGTTTGTATAAACACATTATATTAGATCGCATTTAGAATATGTTGGTGCTTCTTCATTTACATCTTGGCATGGTAAATTGCAACCTAAAACCGTAGCACAAACAATTTGTGAAATAGTATTCGTACCGTAAGTGTCAACGCGTCACGCGACTTCACGTACAAACGATGAGTTATCTGTGTCACTGTTGCTCTAGATACATGACAGTTTGTACTGTTTCACGTAAACAACACGTTACGTTACACTTACACAGTTGTTCGTGCTAGCTGTATTGTAATGCTGTAAATTAGTAGCCAATGTTGTAAATTACACTTTCTCTTTGTAAAAAGCTTGTAACTGATCTATGGTGGTTCAAACATGGGGTTGCTTCAGAGAACTATTTATTGATGGATATTACATTATAGTAGCATCATTGATGGACGAGCCATAGCCAATAAATTATATTGGTTGGAGAGATTGATGAGAACATTGGAGTAATCCTGCCATAAACTAACATTTTCGACAATAATTTGAACTAAACCTAGGCCATAATTTTACCAGCCCTTATCGCTTTATCAGTCATATCAGAATGTGGTTTTTAATGTAAAAAGAAAGATTAAATTGGTTAATTTTTAGAAAACATCCAAAAGTTTTAAAATTTTATTCATAACTAAAAAATCGTTTCAGTAATTCGCGCCATTAGTAAAGCAGTTTTACAATAATCATTATTTTTCTTTTGTTAATTTTAAAATTTAAATTTGGAACGTAAATAATCATGCCAGGATGCTTCTAATAACATGCCAATACATCGGCAAATTAATAAACCTCTTTCTTGTAATATTTATTTATTACAAGAAAGAGATTTTATTAATATAATATAGAGTTTATAATTATATTCATTTAAGTAAAGAAACATTTTTTTTGCTAATTAGTGTATGTTTACATAGCACGGGATCCCAGATTCGATTTCTTGCCAGGCAAATTCTTGTATTCGATGCTCGAACCCGAACCTCGGTGGACTAGTTGGTCAATGGCGTCTGACACGAAGAGTCAGAAGATGCGGGTTCGAATCCCGTCCGAGGATGGAATTTTTCTCTCTATAAATTTCAAAATTTCTAAATTCTTGTATATTAATTTATGCTGCCATTGTCCAGGACCCTGTTCGAGCTGATGATAAAGTCCATGGTGGAGTACCTGTGGTGGTCGGGCGCGGCGGAGGCGGCTCGCAAGGCGCGGTTTCCTGAACAGTTCACCGACGATCTCACTACGCTCGTCAATAACGTCACAAGCGAGATCATCTCCAGGTAACTGCTATGGGGCTATAAGCTGAGTGTTTATCGATATTTTCGAAAATTTCAGCCTGGAGCTGTGCCATGACTGTGACAGTGATGGGGATGACCCCATCGCTGACTTTCAGCTCAGATCTTTAGTGTATTACAATATATTATAAACGCGAAAGTATGTTTATTTGGCTGGATGGTTGTTTATTACTCTTTCACACCACAACTACAGAATAAATTTTGCTGAAGTTGTCATCATAAGTAGTTGATAGAACATAGATGACATGCTGAATGATGAACATAGAGGGTTAAGACTTAGGCTACCATTTAGTCTGTAAAATATTCCTGTGCGATGGAAAAACGCACGGATGGAATCGCGCAGCTATTTAATGTTACAAATTAAAAACAACATATTCCGTTATTAAAAATGCAAACCTGACAAAATAAACTGTTTATTATCACGAAACTGTCAATTTTTCCGCTTCCAGATACGGCAAAGACAGCCGGCTAACCCAGAGCCTGAACAATAGCTTGGCGTTCTTCCTGTTCGACCTGTTCAGCATCATGGACCGCGGCTACGTGTTCAACCTGGTGCGCAACTACTACAAGCAGATGTGCGCCAAGATCGCCTCGCTGCCCGACGCTGTGCCGCTCGTGCACTACAAGGTACCAACTCATTGGGATACAGGGTACAGTCCACTTCCTGTTCGACCTGTTCAGCATCATGGACTGCGGCTACGTGTTCAACCTGGTGCGCAACTACTTCAAGCAGATGTGCGCCAAGATTTGGTGACTGTAGCTCGTAGATGATTCTTATTATTGCACCAATTGAATTTTGTAGGGGTGCAGCTTTAGGTTTTTGTGCAAAATGTAATGATGATCGGAAAATGGTTAGGATCGTCACATACAGACTGATTAACACTCTTTCGGTTTTCTACCGTTTTTGATAACCTTGGCCCGGGTTATGGTTTTTAGCGTTGTACCGGTCTCTTCAAACTTGACCTATGTTCGAAATAAGAAAATGCCTGGGTAATCATTTAAATGACGAAAAATGTCGCCTAATCACCGTTTTGTAAAACTCTCGTACGCACAATGCGCGGTCTGCTCCCGAGAAACGCTCCATAGCGACTGAATTCCCTTCAGCCAGACTACCGATGGACGTAACGCTCGTTGCGTTCGCGCAGTAAGTTAAATAAATATAAACTTTCTCTTGAAACGCCTTGTATAACCTGTTACAGATAGCATTTCTTCGCATCGTGTGTTCCCACGAGCACTATATATCGCTGAACCTGCCAATGCCGATTCCGGGGCAGGGTGCGGGTGCGGGAGGCGGTGCGGTGTCCCCCGCACCCTCCTCCCATTCCATAGCCTCTCACTCGAGCTCGGCGCACCATCAGTTGGGACATGAATTCCGTTCGAGACACTATCTGGCCGGTCTGCTGCTAAGCGAGCTTACCAACGCGCTGGAGTTGCAGTGAGTTGTTCTTTACACTATAAGCATTTGTTTGTTTCCATATTCCTCTATAGGTCTTTGTATTCGAACCTTCCACTCAGAAAGAGGAATTGGACCATAATCCACAACGCAAAGTGCGGCTTGGTGGATAGGCTAGTGGCCAACCCATGTCGAAGTTTTCAGGCCGCCCGAAGGCCTTCGAGATCAGCCAATGATCAGCCAATAACTTTTTTTTTTTATTGTTGGTTCACAGAACTGGATGTACACAAAAAAACAACACAAACAATATTTAGATCTTACAAAACATGTACAGGTGCGCACGTCCTCCTTGCTGTGAACACGCATGCTTACAAGTATTGTGCACTAAAATATATTTAATTTTATGTTACTATTTTTTAAGAACAGATAATAGCAGTCTCTTAAAAGAAGAGACTGATGGGTTAAATATGTCTACATCATGACTAATGTCATTATAAGAACGACAAATACGATACAATGATGCATGGTGACCGTAGTTCGTACGTGAGTGTGGAAGGCTGAATGTTTTTCGATTAATGAGACGGCTAGCGGGGCGAGGGATGTCAAATTTAATTTTCTCAAGCAACGAGGGACTGTATATGTAGCCATGGACAAGCTTATGAAGAAATACAAGGTCAGCGATGTTCCTCCTTTGTTGAAGTGAAGACATCTCAAAGTGATGAAGTCTAGAGTCATACGAGTCCAGCTGGCTACAAAGATTGTTAGTGTAGGATAGGTGGTATAAAAATCTTTGTTGCAGTTTTTCTAATCGTTCAATGTGTAGCTTGTATGACGGGCTCCAAACGGGACTGCAATATTCCAGAATGCTACGCACGTAACAATTAAAAATTATAATAGAAACATCGGGGTCCTTGAAAAATTTAGTCTGCCTAAACACAAAACCTGAAAGGCGAGAACTTTTTTTAGCAATACGGTCAATGTGTTCTCTAAAATCTAGCTTAGTGTCAACAGTAACACCAAGATCACGCATGCTAAAGACCTCAGTTACGGGTATGTTATTTATAAAGTAAGATACTTGCGTTGGTTTTCTTTTTCTGGAGAAATTAAGATAAAAACACTTAGAAAAATTTAAAGTCATCTTGTTATAAACACACCAGTCATTTATGGTATTTAAGTCATATTGTAAATTTTCCAAGTCACTGTCGGAGCGAATTTCTCTATAGATTTTTAAATCATCTGCAAACATTTGAAATTTTGACGTAATTTTAGAGGACAAATCGTTTACGAAAATTAGAAAAAACAGAGGGCCTAGATGCGAGCCTTGTGGTACTCCTGATGGAACTGATCTTGGTGGAGACATCAAACCACGGACCTTGACGAATTGTGAACGGTTAAGGAGATATGACTCACACCATCGTAACAAGGTACCGCAAATACCAGCATGCAGCAGCTTCCGAATCAGTAACCTATGATTGACCACATCGAATGCTTTCGAAAAATCGGTATAAATTGCGTGAATTTCGTGCGAGTTTGTGAAAGCTTCTGTGATATCACTCACAAAATCGACGAGATTTGACGCTGTCGATCTACCCGGTAGAAAGCCGTGTTGTTGAGGTATAATTAACGGTTTGAGGTGGAAGAAAATCCTTTTTTGGACTATCGATTCAAATAGTTTTCCCATGGGGGATAAGATTGAAATTGGTCGGTAGTTAGAAACATCCCCAAGATCTCCTTTTTTGTGAATAGGAGTGATGTTTGCGACTTTCCATTTAGTTGGGAAAATTCCACATGACAGTGACTTGTTAAATATAATGTGCAATGGCTTGACCAGTTGTGAGGAGCATGATTTCGAACATGAAGGCGGTATGGAATCCGGACCAGGGCCCTTGCTAGCGTCGA
The DNA here is from genome assembly GCA_917880725.1 of Selenia dentaria. Classification (NCBI taxonomy): domain Eukaryota; kingdom Metazoa; phylum Arthropoda; class Insecta; order Lepidoptera; family Geometridae; genus Selenia; species Selenia dentaria. The sequence continues at coordinate 3,958,476 of OU862882.1, read as the reverse complement.
GCAAGTTTAGTGATGTCAGAACATCTGATTCGGAGAGATAACATGAGCTAAGTGATGTATGATTTCCGCAGGACTCATCGTAATAAGTATCTAAGGCAGTTTCGCTGGAATCACATTGGTAACTGTTGTCAAGACAAAACAACCTGGACCGACGTCTTAACGTGTCCTCCGAAACACTTAAGCGATCAGTTGAACAATGCCACTAGCACACACCCATCCAACTCCTGACCGCAGCAAGCGTTGCTTAACTTGTTGACCGGATAAGATCGCCTAGTCAAGCTCTGCTGCGAGAGCCACCCACCTGGTCAATTTTTTATTTCAAAATATCTTTATTCAACATAAACATTATGCAATTGTACATTTCTAGTGTACTTTTAATCCTAGAATGCCAAACAACATACAACAAGGGGTATGTTTATCGAGCTACAACAGTTATATAAAACTTTAAAAAAGTGTAGGTATGTTGACTGTCCTCATGCTGATACATGTAAGTGAGAGTGACAACAAGCTCGGCTATAATTTCAATTTACTATTATGTACGCTTTAGTAACAGCATTCAAGACTAGTTTTTACACAAATCAATAAATCTATGAGGTAGGTGAGTGTATGTAGAAGACCAGCAAGGAGCCTGCAGAGGTAAGTTGTGTTCCCTCGCGTCTTACGTAGGGAATATTGTTTAACTTTGACTCCTCACGGGGTGGTTGTAGATAATGGGCTTGTTTGTAGAAGCCCAGTGCTGCAGTGCGCGGCGGTGAACGCAGTGCTGTCACTGCTGACAGCGCACGACGCGGACCCGCGGCTGGCCGCTGCCGACACGAAGGCGCGCGCTGCACACCTCTACCTGCCGCTCCTCGGCATCGTGCTGGACGCGCAGCCGCAGCTCTACCGCCCTAACAACGCTACCAACAACAAAGGTACCCCGTACTACACAGACACGGTGAAAAGTGAAACAGAGAGCTGTGAACTTCTCTGGTTTTAAAAGTCTATTGGATTCAGTATTATAATTAGAGTATTGCAGATTGATGACAAATCTAATCTTGGGTGACAGTAAATATTGTTCTTATATCTAAATAATTCGATTTTATCAAAAAGTTATCAACCAAAGACATACCGGAACACTCAGGAGGATACTAATCTAGTCGCAGTTGTTTGATACCCGGTTTCTCACGTTTTCGCATCCCCACGGCGAACAGGACATTTGTTATCTCAGTACACTTTTTTTACAGACAACACATTTTCCATCTTGAAGGTAGAATGTGCTCGACCTACATTCTGTAAATCTTCTCACGTCACTTTCACCTGGAGCTGAGTGACCGTCGAATCACACTCTATTCCGTTAAGCTATCATCTTGCTTAACATATTTATAAATGAGTATACAGGGTGTTCAGTAATGAGTAGATAATACTTTACCTGCGGGCAGTGAGGGTCACGGCTAACCAAATAAAAAAAAATATGTTCAGTGAAAGTGCCACGGTATTCGAGATATTTGACATTTTCTAAATTTTAGGAAATATATACCCTTGGTCGCTATTTTCAATCCTGTGACCTGCATTCTCGAAATTTTCTGTGTCTGTTTTTTGCAATGTAATCTCGGATAAGTTCGCTATCAAATTCAAACAGCCACTTTAGTGTCGCATCGTCAATTTTTTTCCTTTTTAATATTTTTTATCAAACATTTTCAAGGAGAAAAACTAGTGCGTAAGTTTGGAGCTCCTGTGGTGAGAAAAAATGTATGACCACCCAAGTGCCCATCATTCTAAAAACTTGCCTAGTTCACTACGGTCCGATACTAATGGCATAACACGTTACATTTTGATCATCCAATAACTGATATTAGCTCATTAAGTGCACCAAAGTTGAAAATTTCAAGTTCTAAATTCATTCAATTGTTTTATTTTGTTTGTGTCACTGCTAAATCTATTAATAATGCTTGGAAACTGATAGCGGCCCATGCACCTGAGGTACTGTCCTTATCTTTTATGGATCTAGTTAAAGAGATAGCTAATTACTACCTGGCTCCCAGCTTGCCTGTGTACCCTTGAGCCCTTTGACTTGTTTTGAAAGAAATTTGAAGAGCAAGTTAGTGTGTTCTCATACTGCAACCGTGCTACACCTTGCTGATTATTTTCCTTACTACTGCGAACTATAACTATCGATTTTGTGCTGTGACTGTGCACTTGATTTTCGCCTTGTGTGTTGGCTTGTTACCTGCTTTACGACGACTTTGCGCTGTGATATTGGACCTGATTTTTACTTTGCGGACTGGAATAGTGAACGAAGTAATGTCTCGCTTTACTAATTACACTGCCATGGAGTATGCTCAAATGCATTACATTTACGGCGAGTGTAGGGGCAATGCAAGCCGAGCCGCAGCTCTCTATCGGGAAAGATTTCCTAATGCACATCCTGATTATCTAGTCTTCATCCGAGTACATAATGCCTATTTGGAAGGACTCACTCCTGGAACTGGTATCGGTGGCTCAAGCTCTGGGAGACCAAGAGTATTAGATGAAGAGCAAGTTTTGGATGAAATTGTCGAAGATCCAACCACTTCAATACAGGCAATTGCAAGAACAACGTGACTATCCATAGCGACTGTTCATGGGATTTTAAAAAGAGCGGAGCTACATCCATGGCATTATAAACGCGTCCAGTGCCTGTTGCCAAGAGACAACTCTTTGCGAGTCACGTTTTGCCAACGAATGTTGAGAAAATAAGAGACAAACCAAACTTTTTTGACCAAATACTGTGGAGCGACGAGTCAACTTGTAAAAAAGACGGTTATTTCAATATGCACAACTTGCATAACTGGCAGCTCACAGACAGTACCTCTGGCGCATGGGCCGCTATCGGTTTCCAAGAATTATTAATAGATTTAGCAGTAAAACGCAGTGACGCAAACAAATTAAAACAATTGTATGAATTTAGAACTTGAAATTTTCAACTTTGGTGTACTTTATGAGCTAATATCAGTTACTGGATGATCAAAATGTAACGTGTTATGCCATTTTAGGACCGTAGTGAACTAGGCAAGTTTTAAGAATGATGGGCGCTTGGGTGGTCATACATTTTTTTTCTCCACAGGAGCTCCAAACTTACGCACTAGTTTTTCTCCTTGAAAATGTTTGATAAAAAATATTAAAAAGCAAAAAAATTGACGATGCGACACTAAAGTGGCTGTTTGAATTTGATAGCGAACTTATCCGAGATTACATTGCAAAAAACAGACACAGAAAATTTCGAGAATGCAGGTCACAGGGTTGAAAATAGTGACCAAAGGTGTGATTTTCCTAAAAATTAGAAAACGTCAAATATCTCGAATACCGTGGCACTTTCGCTAAACATTTTTTTTTATTTGGTTAGCCGTGACCCTCTCTGCCCGCAGGTAAAGTATTATCTACTCATTACTGAACACCCTGTATATAGTTTTGCCTAGAGGAAGACCAACAGCAATATATTTATACGAACCTCAATTTACTTTGGTTTTTTATCTTCTCAGAAATATTGCAGTTGGACAGCGATATGGGGCAGTTCGGAAGTTTTTACATGGCTTCTTCGCCGGAAGAACTCAAACAGGTACGTTACTATCTTATTAATTAACTAGCTGACCCGCGAGCGGCGTCGCTCATTCTGTCTTGGTGTAGTAGTGGAAGCGTAACTTTGGAATCTTGAGGTCCTGGGTTCGATAACCGGGTCGGACAGTTGTGGGGGCTATGACAAAGTAATTCTCAATAGCAGTCCGGAGTCTGGAACAGTGCCCTGTAGATGGCAGTAGGCTTGCCCCCTATTACATGGGACCAAAACATATAATAATAATAATAACCTCTGGCCAAACCTACGAATAATAATAAGTCAGGAAGCATAATTCAGAACAAATTCCACACAAAAAGTGGTCCTTCAAACCAAAGCGACGTATGATTCCAAATACGAATTACTTCCGAGGTTACAAATAGACATGTTCAGTGATTGGTTTAAATTCAGATGGAAAGCAGGGATTGGCTCACGCGCGTGCTGCAACGTCTACTTATGACAACTGAGTCGTAGCGGCGTGGACGTTGTAATGCAACAAGTGGATTGGACCAAGTCAATAATATACACAATGTTTAATATTTGTTTTTATATCGGTTACTTTTTAAAATTCAGTGAACTTTATGTCCCGCAAAATATTAAGTTTTCGTCTAGAAGTAATTAGAAGAGACTCTTTTTCCGCAATGTAGTAAAGTGAGATTAAATAACCAAAAATATATTTAACTAGCTGGTGCCCGTGACTACGCCTGCGCAGGGTTAGTACTTTGAGTAGCTTATTATCTTCTCCAAGGCCTCACCCTGACCAGACATCCATCTAAAAACACCAAAATATCATAAAATATGTACATGGTCAAACACCATTGTTATAATAGAAATCCAAGAGAAAAAATAAATACTAAGTGTATCAATCAGTAAATATAAAATTAATCACCATTAAAAAACTGTCATTACATATCATCACCCTTGACGGTATTTGTGTTACATTTCATCCCCCTTGAGTCTAGTGTATCGAGCTGTCAAAATACGAGCGACACAAACTTAAGGCACAAACAAAAAACAAACTTAATTTAAATTTAGGCGTTGGAACACCGCTGCTTACCCCTTCGAGGATATACAGGCGAAACCATTTGTTATGTTGTGTTTAAAAATAACATGTAAGTATTGCGAGCGATTCACTCAAGACCGCTAGATTGATGTTTCACCTAATCGTGATGCCGGAATCGCTCGACTACAGTCGGCTGAACAACAAAGACGGATGACATGCCAACTCTATCGCCAAGCACAAATCTAGTGTATCGAGCTAGCAAAATCATTGCGTGCTTTTGCCTCGAGTTGCGTTCGTTTAGCAATGAGGGCATTGGTGACGTTGCAATTGTTGGCTTTTCTGTTAAAGCGTTCGTAAAGCTCAAAATCGTTATTATTGCCGCTATTGCCACACTCTACTCGAACGCTAAGCCGTGCATAAAATCGCACGATTGTGCTGTCAATTAGATAGTTGTGTCAAAAAATGATCAAAAACAACCCCAGGTCCGGACGTGGGTTAATAATTGTACTTTTCGGTGGCATAAATAACCCTTTGTTAGCTCTGCGTACGGTGGACAAAAAGAGCCCTAAACGACATTTTCACCCACAAATTTCTAATTCGAACGCCATTGTGAGCGTTTTAGCGTTATTTTCGTCAATTTGAGCTATTCGAACGCACTATATAATCTATCAGAAACTGACACAACTTTGACAGAAATCTATTGACAGAAAGTAAGTCATCATTACTATCTTGGCGTCGGTGGAGATCTTGTTATTTTGTCTATACTGTACCCAAGAATATTAGGCCGTTTCACCCGCGTGGGTGATGATAATGGTGATGAAAATTAGCCTATGTGCTATTCCAGACTATAATCTATCTCTGTGAAAAATTTCAATCAGATCTGTTCAGCCGTTATGCCGTGATTGAGTAATAAACATTAAAATCATGCATCTATCCATCCAGCCATCCACACTTTCACATTTACGAGTATAATATTAGTGGGATATAAGTAGGAAGTAGGATAGGATATTCGTTATTTGCCTGGTGGATGTTTTTCAGTGGTCGCAGAATACCTTCATTATCAATTATTTTAGAAAAGCATTGTGTTGATATTACTGACAGATTTATGAGCAACTCAATTAAACCACTTCAAAATTTGCAGAGGGTGAATTTTCATTAGCTTGAAAAATTAAACGTACTTACATAATTCAACCAAACAATGAACTATTTTTTAATGCTATATTATGCAACTGTAGGTAATCGGTTATTACTGTTAATTGTTCATTTTCTGTAGTATTTTTTTGAGATGTTGATTTTTTTTCGGGACGAATCATCAGCGTTAAAATGCTTAATATAAGATTTGATTTACATAATAATATAACTAAAAAAACAGTAGTACTTACTGTACTAACTGGGAGGATCTGCAGTTTTGTGTAACATGGTACATATACAATATCTTTCAATTTACTTTTTTATTTTTTGTCTTCAAAATGAACGGAGTAAGTATATAATGCTGGTTTTCACAGGCATCTTATCATAATCTTGTCTTTCTAGCTTAAGTGCAGAGAGGCATTGATTTTACTGCATTGGGTCGGCAAGGAAATGAAAATAAAACAAAATAAGCAAAATACATTGCTGTTACATTTCAATATTCAGTTCTGTAAATAAATATACAATAAACAATAGTATTGACCATCTCGGTTTGTATACGTATTTGAACATCTTTGAATATAAATATAATTTTGCTACTACGTACTAATAAAAGTGATTCCTGGACATTTTAATCTTGTATGGATCCTGCACCACTTCACAACACATGCTGGCATGATGATTCACAGCTGTAGTTCATAATGATAAAAAATAAAATGTATGCGAAGATTTCACGTGTGCTCGCTTGCAAGAAAAATGTCCGACTGATGACGTACTGAACACGACTTTTAAGCCCCGCCTACTTGAACACGACTTTTGTTGGGTCATTTTTTTAACGGAGTTACTGTTCCTGACTTATTGTTATTCGTAGGGCCAAACGTAGGTATTTAAAAAACCGCTGTCTACTTCTTCGATGTTATACACGGTATAACAAAAGGGTTGGATCAACGGTGGCTGGAGGGTGGGGTGCCTCAGTACATATCGATTTAACCCCCCTGTATGTTCTGCTGTGGTTCAAAAGTTAGTTGGACTTAGGTAAAATTGTATTCAGATTTCTGCCATAACTTTTCAATTGCAGCCAAAATATTAGGTCTGCCTTTTTTCTAAACAAAATCAATAGTGGACCTTTCCTGTCCCTACACCAATTCTCAGATTAATTAAGAGAGTGTTAAATTCATAAAATTCCAAATAAAAATTTTTAGTGAATATTTTTTTCAAAATCCAACGTTAACATAAGCTTTGTGTGTTTCTAAAAAAATACTTTCATATTTTTTTCTTGAAGAATAAACACTCAAGAATCATGTTGAAAAATGTACTTGAATAGACTTAGTGCCAAAAATCCGTGACTATTGAAGACAAAAACTACTTAACGTAACTTAAACTTTGCATATTAAATACCGGCCAAGTGCAAGTCGCGCACGAAGAGTTCCATACCATTACCTATATAAACGGCAAAAAAATCACCTTTGTTGTATGAGACCCCTTTAATTATTTACTTTTCTGTTTTTTTAGTATATGTTGTTATATCGGCAACAGAAATACTGAATCTGTGAAAATTTCAACTGTCAACTATCACGGTTCATGAGATACAGCCTGGTTACAGACGGACAGACAGGCAAACAGACGGACGGACAGTCTTAGTAATAGGGCCCCGTTCCCGTAATCTGAGATGGGCTAGTAAGTTTGTAGTAAGGGCACATGCCGCTGGGTATATCTCAAAACGTATGTAGTTTTGTGGTTACTTGCGTACTACCAGAAACGTAGATAAACTTTGGACGAACGTAATTATTATGCTTGAATAGGTTATAACTACTATTTAACTGGTGCAGCGATGATACGTTCTATATAACATGTATTACGGAAGAGCGGGACTCTCTAACACAGTTATTTTAATACATAAAAGAGGGTCCCAATCCAATGAAACGTATCATAAGCTTAAGTTTACCGAAATAAAAATATTTGTATTGTATATGTGAGTATGTAGTATGCAAGATGTGCTGCTAATTTGACCAATAATTCAACATTTAACAGTGCAGGTTTATGCGTGCACGCCACCTCTTTGAACAGAATACCTACATAGCGCATTAGATCTGCAATTACTGTCCCACACTTTTCACGTAGCATGCCGGGAGTGATTAGCGTTTGGTAGTGAAAGGAAACAATTTGGAAGGCTACCTGGTTCAGCTCGCGTGCCTGATGTTATACGACGCGCCGTATTGCTTCTTTTCCTTTCTACATCGACGTTGATTTTCTCGGGAGTTATCCGAGGGTGATTTGTAATGCGCGAAGACCGCGACTGATGTTGCCTTTCCGTCCGTTTAGCAATATTTTCGAGGAGAACTATGGAGATCTCGACTCGTTCGCGTGCCGGTCAAACGTCAACTCTTTTTTCCCAAAAAACTAACTCCCCAGGTTAGCCAAGAATGTTGTAAGGTGATATATGGAAAATGTTGGTTGTTTGGAGAAAGGTGTTGACAGTTTGCGTTCAGATAAAATAGATAATATGAAATGTTGCGTTCAAAGATTATGGCTCACCAATATTACGAATATTAGCAAACAGCGTTCATTGGTTGATTTGTCATTGTAATGAGCTGGTGTAAGTAGCTAATGAGAGCGCTGCGTTTAGTGTATTACTTTATGAGTATATTGTATCATTTGTAGGTGTGAAGTGCAGTCGGAATGCGTAATTGAAAACTGTGACATGCGAATCTCGAATAAATGCCTCGTGCCATATACGGCCCTTCCAAAATCCGTGTTTCTGATTCAACTGTTGTCATAAAAATTCAAGAGTCTAGATGCGTACGTGGGCTCAGGATGTCCTTACCTACAATGACCTGTGCTTGTTGCAGAGCGGGCGTCCACCGTTGAACAGCGAGACGAGCCGCAACCTGCTGATGTGCCTGGCGTGGGTGCTGAAGTGGGCCGACCGCGGAGCGCTCAGTGCCGCCGTCACCGACCTGCCGCCTGCCCGCATCCACGCCCTCCTGGCGCTGCTCGACCTCTGCTTCCAGTGCCAGGAGTACAAGGTCTGCGCCGCCGGCTTAGATAGATAGATTAACTCTTTATTTAAATACGACACTACTTATATACTTATGTTAAAAACAAAGAGATATGAAAACAAAAAAATATTTGAATATTAAAAGTAACAGTGTCACTGTGGTCGGTCTTATCGCTCAGAGTGATCTCTTCCAGACAACCATGAATTAAAAGAAATAGGCTTAAAATAATGTAATGTAAGGCGGTGTATACAACAAGTATATATAATATCTAGTGCAAAAGACTGGATATTACTTTTGTGTCTCGTTGTCTCAAAACCAATACCGAGTCCAGGACAGTGTCCAAGATCTGAAGCACGCTGTATCTGTTCTGGGCTTGCATATAATATAATAATATTATAATTTAAGTTAATTTTGAGTACCTAAATAAATAACTGTTATTATTAGATATAATAATAATAATATATATAACCGCAGGGGCGGCTTTGTGGCGAGCCGTCGGTGAGTGGCGACACCGTGGTCTCTGATTCTCCCTGGGGCTAAATGAGACCCCTGACCCCCGGCTTGCCTTAATTGGCCGTCTGGGGGTGGAGACGCAAGAGCAAGTAACAAAAAGCTCCAAGGGTGGAAGTGTTAAAGGGCATAACGCCGGTAGTAGCGCTTCAGTGAAACCGCAGCACACCTCTCGACACCCATTAGCCAGCCACACCAACGTTGCCCTTTCTGTCACCATTCATGGTGGCCTTTATGGGGGGCCCGTTTAGTGGGTGGCAAGTCCAATAATTTTAAAATGAGACTGAAATTGGCAGGTGCCGTAGTCTCTTCCATAGCCCACTATCTTTTTATCACTAATAAAATCATTTCAATAGCCTTGTCATTTTACCCATTTTTATAATAGGTATACCATGTCACCATCCATCCAAAAGCTTCTGGTTTTTTTTTTATACCAAACAGGCCTCTAAGTGTTGGCTACAACCCCACTTATGCCTTTGTAAAGGACCGGATGAAATCCGTGATTTATTTTGAATAAAAGGAATAATAATATCATATTTATTTCAGACCACAGTCCATATAATGTTAGTACTACCTACAGAGCACTTATAACTATGTTAGTACTACTAAACTAAATAATATAAAATATTACAAATGTTACCTATTAAATTTATTATTTTTTCAATTAATTAAAATAAACCTACTATTTAGCCACGAAGCATGTGATAGGCTTGAGCACTGACATCCAGTGTCTCATCAAAGATGAGTACATATCCTCAGCCACGACGGCCAGAAGACCGCAAGAGGTAGTGCGCATGGAACTCATCAGGGATGCAACTCTTTTTCGCATGATTGCATAGAAGAGTTCAGTGCGCGCATCTGCAAACATTCCTGATGCGCTACAAAAACGCGGCAGCCCCAGCAGCATCCTAAAGCCGTTGTTGTATTGGACACGTAGAGACGTTGTAAGATTTTTGCCTATATTTAACCCACAGGCTACAAGTGTAAAACGTTGTACGGTACGCTTTAAATAATGTTATCTTTACTGGCGCTGTACATTGAGCAAATCTGCGAGCCAACATATTGCACCTAACCGACAACGCCCTACGTTCCCTTTCCATGTCCATGTCATCTGACATATCATCAGTGAGCCAGTGGCCCAGGTACTTGAAATGTTTTACCCAGGTAAGGGGAGCTCCATCAAGCTCTACCGTCGGAACAGAGTAGCTTTTCCGACCCGCTTTAAACTGCATGAGTTCACTCTTCTTGACATTGTACCTGAGCCCATGGCCTGCCGCATATGTCTCACAAATAGTTAAAAGGCGCCTTAGGGCGTTAATCGATGGAGTCAGCAGAACCATATCGTCCGCGTAACTGATGTTATTGACACTGACGCCATGAATTGAGCAACCGATTTTGGTTTCACTGAGGTCAACGATCAACCTGTTGATATACAAGTTAAACAACTTTGGTGAGTTTATACCGCCCTGCCTTACCCCACACTTCAATTGATACTCCTCAGAGTATGATCCTGCCCATCTAACTGTATTCTGTTGATTTTCATACCAAAATTTAAAAACGTTTACCTTCTCTTTAGGTAATGTGGTGTCTGTTTCAAGCTTACGCCACAAGGTGTCATATGAAACCAAATCAAATGCTTTCGACAAGTCCAAAAAACAGGCATAGACTGGTGTCTTTCTACTAGTATAGTATTGGGCAGCATGTTTCAGACATACAATCGCAGATTCAGTAGAAAGCTTGGGTTGAAAACCAAACTGTGCCTCATGAAGATCTAAGTGTTTACATAGTTGTCTATTAAGACGAAATATGCGTCAAATTTGACGATTCGTCGTTACGAATATTTAAAACTAGACCTTTTAAAACAATTAATTGACATTTGTTTTTTACGTCTATTAACAGTTCACAAAATTCTTTATTCGGCTATGGTCACCGAAACACGATTAAATAAATTTGGCTCGATAGAAAAAAATCGTAAACTTTCCTAAAAAATACCCTTTTTGCCGTTCCCGTCGGTGGAATGAATCAACTTCATTTAATTCCTATCAAAGATATTTATAAACAAAAATACACATTTTAATCCTAACAAACACACAAATCCGTCTATGAACTCAGTTTTTTGTAAAAATGTAAGATTATTTTTAGAAAATAAAGTAAAGTTAATATTGAAACCATTTGCAAACGCGCACACTGAGTATGCAGCCATTACCATGGCTCCCGACCCCGACCTAGTCGGCCGGAGTGCGTTGTCGAGAGTGGACGTGTACAACTTTATTCCCTCCAGCGCGCCCGGACGACTACATTATTTTAGTCCATATTATCGACTTTTGGGAAATAAAGATAAGAAGAAAAATAAAACTGCTCGGAATTACAATAGAAACAGATTATCGAACTTGCAGACAAATATGTAAGTACCTACCTGATTGTTTTCATTCATAGGCTTTGCGTAGGTTATCTGTAATATTGATTTAGCGTAGTATTATAAAATATTTTATGATGATGAAAATAAGGCGACCATAATCAAACTAATGTTATAAATGCAAAAATTTCTAAGTGTCTTAGTGTGTTAGTTAGTTTTGAGACGTAAGTAAGACGGCCGATTGAATTTGTATGATATTTAGTATGGTGGTAGCTTATTATATGTATATATATATCTACCAATATGTTATTCTATAGGGTATAGAATAACATATAGGTATACATATTTATATATTTTATCCGACCCGATGACTACCTGGTCAGAGTTTTCAGGGATTAATTTAGAATATTAGTAGGAATTTGACTTTTATTTTTACTCCGCCCTACAAAGAATTGTCTAAGCAATCCCATGAGGATAATACCGAAGTATTGCTGCCAAAAACTTTACCGGAATCTTCCGATGCGTTATACGAAAATCTTCGACCAGTTATTACACCTGGTTTCTTCAAGTAAGTTACATAGTAAATTTATATCTGCGACCACATGGTCGCTTGCCAAAAACAGGCGAGTAAAAAATTTTAAAAAGTCTGTATGGATTTCTACTTCCCATCTCATAAGTCTAGTAGGTATTACTAGATTGTTATATGCACTTGAATGAAACATGTATATTGTGTACGTTTTCCATCTAATTTGGTGCTCAAGAATAAGCCACTTGTATAGGGCAGACATACCGGTTTTAATAAAACCGATATTTTTATTTAGGCGTACCGCTTTATTTATATTTTATTACTAACACGTCCCTAGCTTCATCTTCCGGCTAAACTACCCAACGCCAACATAATATATTAGAGTCCAGAGGGTTAATTTATTTGTAGGCGGTTATATAATAATATCTTACAATTTACTTTTATTTAAGAAAATTTTATGATATGTCAAACTAATTACTTAAAATTATTTTTTTATTTTCAAATAATTCAGATACTCTTTGTATTTAATTTGTTACTTCAGTATTAGTAGTACAGTATTTTTATCAAAGATTAATAAAGTAAGAAGTAAAGTAGTTACTATTTGTTATTTTTATTATAAGGTTACTGAAGTAACAAGTTAACTTGTTACTTGTCATTAACCTTTTGATAAAAATGTTCAACATGTTTTTGTATCTATTGTTCCAGTGAAGAAATGCCATTCCTAGAAGAGCCGGAGTGTGAGATAAGCACAAAAGAATCGACAGGTCGCAGAATAGTAGATATTGTTTTTTTAGCAATTGAAGAACTCAAAGCACAACCCTCTTTTTAAGTGTGATTTCAGCTGCTTGGTTTTACAGACGGAAAAAAGATATGGGCTTGTTTCAAATTTTAGTTGTCTAAGATGTGCAAGAAAACTTTCGAAGTGTGTTCGGATGATATAAATAATGATACCGGCCTGAACGCACTGCAGCAATTTCTGGAATTGTAGCTTCTGGTATCGGATACTCACAATTTGAGAAAACTATGGCAGCCATGGATATTCCTATTTTTCGAGAAAAGTATTACGCAATAATTTGATATTTTTGGCCAGCCCGAAACACGCCAATAGTGCTAATCGACGCTTGGCTGTCGGCAACGCGCGAAGTGTCTCGGAATGCACCATCTTGTTTGTTTTTGTTTTCTTGTCTGTATTTTTGACTGTAATTATAATAATTATCTTTGTTTCATACTATGTATCTTTGTTTATTTTCTATTGTTTATTTGTTTCTGTTGTGTCACGAGTTACGTTCGTGGTGTCAGTGAGGAGCGCTGACTGAAAATCAGTGCTTGGGTTTACCCTAGCGTATGCTGAGTCGGGGCTCTTTCATGGCATTACGCAACATTATTATTATGATGGTTGTCCTATTTTGTCAGTATTTTTGTATGTTATGTTGTGTGATGTCCTGAATAAATCTATTTTCTTACTTTCTTTCTTTCTTTCAATATATTCAATGAATTGGAGGCTACAGCGGTAGAGGTGATGGAACGCGCTGCTGCAAAGGAACGGGAAGCAGCAATCGAAGAAGGAAACAATAAATAGTGTTCCCATAATTGATTTTTTGCAGACAAATCATGGTGCAAACGCTCATATGGCAACTTATATAAAGCGCTATCTGGTGTAGCTGCAATCGTTGGTCGAAAATTCGGGGAAGTTCACTTTCTCGGTGTGAAAAATAAAACCAGAAAGTAAAAGAGAGCATCATAGAAAAAACCTAACGCGTTGAAAATAAAAAGAAATAGAGTAAACCTTTTCGAAAATCAAAGGGGAATGCAGGGGAACAAGTGGCAGCACCTGATATGTCTGATGAAGACAATAAGGAAGCATCTTCAGAATTCATAAAAATCTGAAGAAAATGGCCAATGACAAAGTCCAATTTTTTTATATTATAAAATACATACAAAAATAAATACAAACAGTAAATGGTACTATCAGGTTAAACGCAATTACGAGTTACTGATAAACAAAGCAGCGTTTTAGGTATTTGGGGAGGAGAGAATGAAAAAACCTACGTTTTCATATAAAAAAGATGAATACTTTATGCTATTACTTAAATGGAGGCCGAACTTGTTACTTTCTACCAGACGCATAATAATATGCTTCCAAAGTTAGTAGATTCACGACGAAACCGTGGCATGTCGTTGAGAGGCTCTGAGAAGTAACTATTTGTTTTGTAGCTTAGACTCACCTCTTACTGTAAATCTCTTCTCATAACTTTGGAAATACAAATCTCACCATTTCTTTAGATATTATTTATTATCAATAAGATTTTTTTATTTATAATGTTTTAGTTCACAGACATCAAAGGGTCCGTGGAATTGTTTATATATATATATATATATATATTATATTTTAAACTTCTTTTTATAATTACTAAAGGAATACAGGAGGACATTTTTTTTTACTTAACTAGACTTACATAATACATTTGTGAAGGCCTGAAGGGCACTTAGAAAACTTTTGAAAACCTGCATTTATTTAAGCTTTCAGTATTAATGTCATGATTAATAAAAAAGTTGTTATTACAATACCTATGTGTATACGAAATTTATACCTTAGTTGAAGTTGATTTTTGGATTTTAGTAAAACAACATTTAATTATACCGGTTTTTATATCTTACCGGTATTTGATAGGACTTGACCTGGTTGTGTATCAAATACCGGTTTTATCTTATTCAAGCCCTAGTTTTATTTGTAACATGGTCAAAAAATATTTGTTTAGTATGTGTTGTTTATTGTTTGATATTAATAATAAAACCTTATAGTTTGTTCGTTTTGGCATATAATAGGTAATCAAAATAAAATTTATTGAAAATCACAAAAACTATTTAATCGTTTACTCGTGTCAATACAATACAATAAAGACACCCATAGCCTAGTATGATAATGGTATTAGTAAATCTTGTCATAAATCTTTACACCATTATAATTACCTACTTAAAATAACGTACCTAATTAGTTAACAACGCAGGCGAATTGAAAATCATAAGTCAGTAGAATACTATCAAGTAACCATACGCCCGCGAGTGGCTATGCTGGCTAGACCCCTTGCGCCGCCCGGCGGTCTGCGTCTGCTTCACCCCCTCAATATCCGTGTAACGTCTCTACCATTTCACCTTAAGCATGCTGTCCAACACTTTGGCAATGACTGTACCTAGCGAAATAGGTCTGTAGTTGGACCTGTCGGAAGCATCGCTGGTTCTATTCTTTATGATAGGTACTACAATAGTTTTCATCAAATTTCGAGGCAAGTATGAATGTCCGATACAGAAGTTAAACAACATAGCTAAAACTCTGGGCAGGTGATGCCCAGCATACAATAGATGCTCTATACTGAGCCCATCGTGCCCTGGTGATTTTCCCCGCTTCATTTTCTTTATAACTATTGCAACGTCTTTTGCCAGAACATTTTCGTGCCTAACGGTGTTATCAACACGATGTAACTCAGTACAGGGCTCAAACTGTTTATTACATGTTATGGGCTCGACCTGGAACTGTTCTTTAAATAAATTAGCAATTGCCCCCGAATCAGACACGCCATTCATGCTTACAGGCAGACTATCAACCGTACTGAGCTTTTTAGTGTGCTTCCAGAAACTACCGAAATCTTTAGAGGTATGTTGTGTGGCCAATATATCCATTTTTATTCGGTCTTGATTATTTTGACACCATTTTAGCGCCCTCTTAAAAACTTTGCGTGTTTCATTCATGTTTCGATAGTGTATGCCCATTGTGGGCTTACCGTGCAGTACCCACATCTGGAAAGCAAGACGAGCCTCCTGGTGTACATGTCTGACGTGTCTATTCCAACTAACCACCCGAATTGACCTAACTCTTTGTTTTTCACCATAACTCAAGATTGACGCATGTCTTAAAATTTTAATAATATTGTCATACATTCTATTTATAATAGTCTTATGATCATAATCATTACACATTTTATCACAGCATTTTTCTATTACACTGGGGAAATCAACGCTTTTCAATAATAAGTTGCATATTTCGTAATATTGGCATATTTGTGATGACTCACGATGTCCCCATATAACTTTATTACATATATATCTATTGACCACTATTTTTGGTTCGATCAAACCAATATTGCATGTACCTACAAGTGGAAAGTGATCCGACCAGAATACATCGCCGTATACACTTATGTCTGTGACAGTATTTAATGCCGCTCTAGTTACTACGCAATGGTCTAGCCAACTCCTACTGCCGCTCGCTTCACAAACAAAGGTATAGGTATCTGATAAGGGGCCGAGTCTCTCGTAGTCTACACACACCCAATCTTGATCACTACAAAACTCCAAAAGTTGCTTACCGAAGCACTTGACAGGATGTGCGTTAAAATCCCCAAGCATGTACACATACTCTGCCTCTGCACTCTCAATGAAGATAGATATGCTAGAACTGTATCTCTTACCGTCCGGTGCACGACTGGCTGATCTCGCCACTTGTTAGTATAAAAGGAAAATCATAACAACTAAAATAGTCGTTCAAAACTGGTTTCTTACAATTTAAACTGTGTAGGTATGTTTTATTATGAAAACTAACGTAGTTTGTACACGTTTTTAATATCAAAAACGGGATTCACTCACGTAAATAAGTCAGATCTTTCCGACTATAGTTTCAACCACATCCGGTGGTCTTTTTCAAGGAGAGTGCAGAACGCTCGCTGATGCGTCTCGCCACGCATGTGTGTGGTTTAAACTATAGTCGGAAAGATCTGACTTTTTACATGAGTAAATCCCGTTTTTCATATTAAAACTGTGTAGGTATGTGTTTGTACTGGCCGTTCTAAACCTAACACATTTCTCTTAAACGAGGTAATCCCTTAATCTACCTTTTCTATCTCACAGTGTTTTAAAACTCATGTTGTGTCCATGCCAGGGTCAGAAAGAAGTAAACAAGTGCGCGCAACAGAACGTGCGCAAGACCACTGACATCAAGGCGAAGTTGGAAGACGTCATCCTCGGACAAGGGTCGGCCAGGTCCGACTTCATCATGCGCCGTAAAGGTAAGCTTTTATAAACATTGCGATGTTCGAGGGAGAATGGGGAAGGGAAAATTGGGCCTCCGGAACCTCCCACAACTCCCACTGTTGCGGTTTCACTAGATGTACTTCCGGCTTTGTTCCGTGTAACCCTCCCACCCTAAGCTTTTTGATACTTGCTCTAGCGTACTCCTCCCAGACGCCTATTAACGCAAGCTCTCGTCGGTTGTCGGGGGTCCAGGGTCTCTTTTAGCTTCATGGAGAACCGGGGTCCGCCTTCTCACCACAAGATCGTCCCTGTGTTTTAATTACGGTATACCTATCATATTATTGGATTGTTAGCAGGCGGGAACTCTTCGATGGGAGTGGGCGGATGCAAGCGCGAGCGGTGGCGCAAGGAGTGGGTGCGCGGGGGGACGGCGCACCCCACCCCTCCGCGGCCGCACGCCGCACTCTCCGCCGCGCTCGCCGCGGAGGTCGCGCTCACGCTGCTGCACGCGCTAGAGACTATTGTACAGGTACACAGAAATACCTACGAGTTGAATAGATAAAAATGGTTGTCTGTAAAGTCGGTTTACGGACGACAATTTTACGTGATAATGTCATAAGACAAGCCGAACGCTTAGGCCGATCAGCCGAGGCACGATCGGCCTAAGCTCAGGAGGAACGTGACAATGAGTCATGCTTTTTCATGGGTGCAGCCGGCGTTCATCGATTTAGAAGACGTTATCACGTCAAAAAGAAATCAAAACTGCTGTACAAAAAGGGTTTGTTCAAGTTGTCACCTAAAACATTTTGGTAGACCTAATCACTCAACTTTGTTCTTCAGTGTTTGCTCAACACTCGTCACAACAAAACTCCTGACATGTTTTGTTTATCCTTTCATTCGCACTGGCTGGAGACGTAGGTATGTCTTTGTACGTAACTCAGGATATGTGGTGGTGTTCGTAACCACTAAGTAAAACCTATGCAAAGGTAAAGTATTGTGAAGTTTTGAAATATTTAACGTTGCACTAGTGGACAAAAATGTCCACCTACGCCGTGTGCGACCGTCTTACGGAGTGACAGACGGTGGCGGGGACGAGATAGCACGTCATTCTAGCACACGGCTACACACGGAGGTCGTGTTCCTTTATGAGCCGAAATCACTCGTGGCGTTAGCACACCCATTCTCTTACTCCTCGTTAGCGAGCTCAATACGTCATCGATGACGTCACCAATAACGCGCATAATTTTGGGTCGTTGCTAGCTGTCATTGCCAAAAACATCAAATCAAATAAGTATAGGATTAAAGAATCCCATACTTATTTGATATTGCGCGCCAAATTTTCTATCATAGTTTTTCAGAAAATTTGGCGCGCATTTCTGGACCCGCGTTCTATTCGGGTTTGTTCGTTATGATCATTGTAAACAAAGGGAACGGCAAACCGGGGCGCGATAGTTGTAAACGTTGACGGCGCTTGCCGGAACGTACCCGGAGAGAAGTGTCTCCTTCCCCGCTACCCGCTGACATCGTTACTACCTTGTCCCCGCTACCGTCTGTCACTCCGTAGCTCCGTCAGGTTATAAAACAGGGTACAATAATGTTCGTAGCTTGTTATGAATTTCTATTAGTGTACGTGGATGAGGGGTTTTCCAACAGGATCTAGGCTGCAAATCTGCGCTGTCTGTCACAGACACTCAACAAAACGCTGAGCCAGGGGGCCCAAGCTCAGACAATGTAAAAAAGTAAAGACAGAATGTTGTGGAGAGAGAAGTGAGGCCGGTTTTCTAAACTACATGTGCGTGTATCGGACTTCCATGATAATTCAAATGAAATTAAAATTATAAATATTAATTAATGATTAATAAATTTAAATTAAATGATAATTCAAATGTTACGTGTTGCTTCCACGCGCCGCGACAGTTCGACTGACGAGTCAAGGCGTAGTTTCTTTGTACGTGTGTGTGTAATTATGTATGTACATGGCGAGGCGTAGTTTTACTCGGCCTCACTTCTCTGTTTACAACACTCTGTCTTGGATTTTTTTTCTTTACTTCAATTTATACATGTAACTTACAGACTAAAATCCAACACATTACATGGCACAATTAAGCTAGGTCAGAAACAGTAACCTAAATCTGCCTACCGTATCATAGAATATATCTGAATTTTGTGTTAAAATAATTCTTATTAATATAAGTGATAGCTCTCGGGGTTGGTGCATTGTGTGCTTGTACAGTGTGAAGGTCGGGGGGCGGTGCCAACAGGCGGTGCAGTCCCCGTAAGTATCCCGAGGGAACCTGCAGGCGCAGGTTAGTTAGCGTGCCCTCGCCCTCGCATGCTAGCGAGGGTTGTTAACGCGATTGCGTACGAGAAGCATGATGCATCTTTCTCTGTAATTCTAAGGTATGCATATCAAGCATATTTTGTCGGAGGGCGCAAGCATCATTCATATTTTTGTTACGTTTTCTTGTTTGTGTACTGTTTTTACTGTCGTGTGAATGTTTTTCACTTGGTAACCGTGTTACAGTCGTGCAGTAACTTGGAGTGCGGACAGAACGTGTGCAGCGGTGCGTTGCAGGTGTTGTTGCGTGCGCTGCAGCGCAACCAGAGTGTCGCCGTGTTGCAACACATGTTCGCGACGTTGCGCGCTTTCATTGCCAAGGTAACATTATGTGTACATATGCTGTGCGGGTTGCGACTACCACTAATAAACCAATGCTTAAGGCGCATGTTAACTCAAACAAAGTGTTTTAGACACATTTCCTAGTAGAGCATTGAACTTAATTGTAATTCATATCTTCAAGTTTTCAGTGTAGGTTGCCAAAGAAAGGTTTCGTAGAAAAATTAATAAATAAACATTCTTAAAAACTTGAATAAAGAAATTTTGTTCAGTTTATATCGCTGATATCACGCAGACGTCACGATACCATTACGTTATACTTGCGCAAATTTTCCTGCTAAAGCGGTAGTGTTCCTTAAGTATATATCAATTTTATCCGTAATTCGTTCTCGTTCATTTAGCCAAGAAAAACACTTTATAATTTATCAGGCTATAGTCTCAATAATAGTTACCAAGATTATGTCTCCTACTCTGAGAAATCGAACTCGCTTTTCATCAGTATGTGTTGTAGAAGAGTTATGGGAAATAAATTCAAATTAACAAAAAGCGCTCAATTTAGTTATTCCATTAACTGTCAAACCTACCAGACACAATAAAAACTCCATTATTATGAACGAGTGGGCGGGTTGGGGATTTTTTCTACACATATCAGTGTTATGATTGGTTATAGCTGGGCTGGTCGTGCTGCGGCGAGGAGTCAGGCATCTGCCGCGTGCTGCTGCGGCACTGCGCCGCGCTGTCGGCACACACGCGCGCGCACGCCTCCGCCACGCTGTACGCCCTCATGCGCCAACACTTCCAGCTGGGGAACGTGAGTATTACGTCGTAAGGAACGTTCTCGGGATCTACGACAAACATTTATCTTCGTTTACAACGGTCGGTACTTCGGATAATGTTTAATCCTTCATATACCGTGATAATTAAAACAAAAGATTTATGAACTGAATGCCGAAGACATAAGGTAGATTGAGAATAAATTGTACTAGAATAAGTTGTTAAAACCAAAATGAATGGTTAGAGACCGCTATTGTTTCGTGACTAATTTCGAACATTCTGGACCTCTAATGACTGGGTACAAATACTGGGTAATCCTCCAAACGGATTGAGACAGTTTGAATTGCGATAGGATAGTGCGAAACAAGTTCTCCGACGCGAAGAGTACTAGTGGGTGAGCAACTACCTATACTATTATAAATAAAGGGTTTTCTTTAAATGGTACATGAAGACTATGTCACAGGTGGTTCAGTACAGCTTCGATATGCCTCAATTGGTATTTTTAAGTCAAAAATTTTAGACAAAACTCTCGTACAAGTTAATCGAAACAGTTGTACTGTAAAGATACGAGGTAAAACCTCTTAGCGAAATTAACAAATGTGCTCAAATACCACAAACTTTATTACGGGTGCTTTTTGTCACTACTTTTTTATTAGATTTTTATTTAAGAACACTTATAGCTAGGTACGAGGAAATCAACTTAAATTAATACATGCTAAGAATGTGTTTGCAGAAGGCCAATTATTACAAGTTTCTGTTGTTGAGAACTTTTCTACAAACATAAGAATATATCTAAACAAAAGAACAGAACAAAACTAATTTAATATTAAGTGATATGTCCAAAAATTCTTCGAGTTTAAAATAGGTGGAACACATTACACAGAGCATTAGATTAGGCCTGTTAAAGTTGTTGGCGTTTTCTTTCAATTAAATGTAAACAATTATTTGATATAAATTGTCCTAGTTCCCATCTGCTCTAGCAAACAATAAACTAATGAATCATTTTGTCTGTGTCACAGAACTTCAGCCGAGTGAAGATGCAAGTGACGATGTCGCTATCCTCCCTGGTGGGCACATCCACCACCTTCAGCGAGGAGTCGCTGCGACGCGCGCTCAAGACCATCCTCGTGTATGCTGAGCGGGACACCGAGCTGCAGGGCACTTCCTTCCCTGAACAGGTCAGTACTCTTATTGGGATAACTTTATTAAACATACCGTTTTGTAATTCAGAATATTTTCAAATGGCAATAAGCTTTTCATAACTCATAACTTATTTCTATGAGCAGAATAGAATACATAATAAATAATATATTATATTATGAGTCTGATATATTTAGTTTTTAATTTTTTTTAATAGTTTTTAAAATTGGAAAAACCGTCCGATTTTATTTAATTTCGGGTAAACTGAAACCGCCTTCTTTTGAGTTTATACCGTGCATTAAGAGAATTTTATACAGTACATTTGCTTAACCCATGGTTTAAATATCTATAGTATTTTTTTGCATTGGTCGACGTTAGATTCATTCATAAGCCTTTTGTTCTAAGTGTAAACACGATGCTCAGTAGCTAAGCAGTTCTTAGCGCTCGCCTGGCTACCTCGAAATTATAAATATGTCGCAAAATATCTAAAGGTGAGTTATGAATGTTGTTCTCGTGAGCTGGTCGCTATTCTAGAATCGTGTGCTACCATCCAATACCATACCAATAGTTATAAATTGTTAAAAAAGATAAAACATGCCGTATTTTTTTATATTACTAGGAGATGGTACAGCCGCCTGCAATAAGATGTTTACAAACCGTCATTTTCAAAACTATGAAACAGTACCATATTTCATAACAGTATCGATAACGGTTATTTTAAGCAGTTAAATAATATAAATAACTTCATTCAAGATTGTTTTTGGTGTATTTTTTTATGAATTTGAATGCTGAGGCACTTTTAAATATCGTGAAATGTATACATCTTATTGCAGGCGACTGTACAAGCACGATGTCCACCTGGTCTAAAGGTAACCTCTGCCTAGAGGAGATGCATTTCATCACAAGGGACGAACTGCGCCCGTAATCCTGAGACATTGAGTTGTTAAGTCTCAAGTATCTGTTATTCACCAGCATCCATACCCTTCAAACCAGAACACAGTATTGCGAACATTACTGCTTCACAGTAGGCAGTAGCTTCCCCGGACGAAATCATTCACAAAGAGTTTAACTGCTATTAAATTCCGTGTATCCATTAGTCCTCCGACAAATTTGATTCATGTTAATACATCTTTTATCCCAGGAGAGTGCTGAATCGCCCGGAGAAATCGGGCAGAGTTCGGAAGGTGTCGCAGTTCGGAAAGTTAGTCGTATTTGGGATTTCTCTGGAAATGAAATCCTTTCGTAATATATTTGTTCGATTTCCATGTTTAATTGTCGTGATTGTCCCTTATCATCTGATAATTCATAATTTATCGACGGTCGAAAAAACCTATTCTTTCTTTCACGGCTAGTTTACACCCTAAACTGATAGCAGCCTTCCAATAGGAATGTAAAGTGTGATTTGTCATTAAAATGGTATATTACAAGTTATAACTGACAATAAGATGAAAACCGTTTCAAAAATAAACTGTGTCTTGACTTATAAGCAATCAGATATTTATCATTTATCACTTTCTCGCAATCACACACAAATACGAAGTCTCTCATATTTCATGATGTAAATTTTATGCCTCGTAACTTCATTGCTTTGAATTTATTTGGAATAATATACATCAACTGTCTCCCGATAATAAAATAAGCCAAAAGTAATAAAATCGATACCAAATTGCTTCAACCCGTACAGCTACAAGCCTGTTTTTAAATCTATAATTCTGTATTTAAGCTACGGGTACAATATCCAAGAGATAAGTTTGGAAACACCACAAACTACAAAGAAAAAATGCTTTGTAAAGTGTTTCATTCATCATATACAGTTTATACCGGTCAGATTTTAAACTTGTATAACTACTAACATTACTGACAAAAATGCAGCTTTTAGATCATATCCTATTAACCACACACGTTGCCTGGAAACGTAGATTGATTACTGTGACATCTATTGTAATATTGGCCAAATATGGCGAATCGCGAGTCAACGGGTAAAAGCGTGACCCATGTACTTGATATTTCTTTCAGTTTTAATTCAGATGTAGTTTCCATGTTGTTAATGTAGTTAAATACGTCTGTAATAGTCACGATTGTAATGCGACCCCGGTTTTACATCACTTTTAACAACAAAACCAGCCCATGTAGGTACTATAGTATTTCTTTAAATATAAAGTTATATCCTTGTTACTTTTATTTACACAGAAGAAACAAATTAATAAAATAATAGCACATAATATAAATATAAAATCACACAGAGAATATTACAGTTTTTGTTAGGTAGTATACAACTGGCGAACTGGTTACTGGATGGTTAAAGTAATTTAGGCGGTTGATTGGTCGTTTTAGTTCAGAGAGAGTAGTTTCGGTGGTGTAAACTGGCTATATTCACGACACGAGGCACGATTGTAATACGACCCCGTATTATTTCACATTTGCAAGTGTTATCCATTTGGTTTTACAAAAACGTGTTTTGTGTATGTGTACGGTCAAGGCAGCCATCTCATTGTGATGTCTAGCGCTGATGCATGGCGATTATGCCCCAATATATGTGTGTTAATATAAATTTGTGTGTGAGTGCATCCTATCAAACTGTCGCACAATCCAAATGTTATGTTACAATTTGATGTGTATGTAAATGTACTTTTTCGTCCCGAATCCAAATCCTACGGCCTCACCAAGGGTATTTCTACAAATAACGTTACTCGACCATATTTAAAATATACGAGTACTTATGTTATATATATTATATTATTACTCAATTATTGATAAAATGTATGTGGGAGCACCCACATACATTTCATCAACGATGGTTGAAATGGCATGGTTGTATAACAACTAATAAACAAACGAATGAACAAAATCGGGTGATGAGTAAAACCATAAGGACTTTTGTTAGTTCAAGTCAGTCCAATTTGAATTTTGTTACATTATGGAACATATGCTATATAATAAAAATAAGTCGGGTTTTCCTTCCTGACGCTATAACTCCAGAACGCACGAACCGATTTCCACGGTTTTGCATTCGTTGGAAAGGTCTCGGGCTCCGTGAGGTTTATAGTAAAGAAATTTCAGGAAAAAATTAAAAAGAAAAGCGGGAAAATCTTTTTTCAAATACAGCGCCATCTCTGATACATAGCATGTACTACAAACCAATATTTTAAGTAGATGGCGCCAAACAAAATGTTACATAAAACGAAGCCATCTGGTGGCGAAACGGAGTTCGCAGGGTTTGCTAGTAATGTTATAATTTAAAAAAGGGTTTCGTCAATCTAGATGATATTAAAGTTTCTAACGGGAGCCAGATGACGCAGCATGTAATACAGGGGGTCTGTTTCATATATTTAAACAATATTTCTTATCTTCTATAAAAAGACAACAATAGTACATTGCACACCGATGGGATAAAATTATCTATTTCTGTTTGAGTGTATGTATAAGCCCGGCGCGTAGCAGAGTTAACGGAAACTTGAGAACAGAACAAGAACTCTCTCCCGAGGTATACATAGTGTTTTATAGTACACCTACGAGGAAAATAATAGTAGATTATTAACCAAGGGCTGTATGACATCAATTGCATACGAGGTTTTTGGCGCCTGAGCGAAGCGAAGGCGCTAATTAACCCGAGTATGCAATTGATGCTTACGCCCGAGATAAATACTCTGCTTTACATATCGATTGTGAGGTTAGTAAACAACAAGACAGCAGGTTTCAATGAACATTTATTAAGAAGAAAAAAATGTGTATTTAATTAAAATTAATAGTAAAATTATTACAATTTGTAAGAGATATGGTCACGTTCTTTTTAGGAATATTTATAGTTTGAATATGAGTTTGTGATGATAAGACTTGAGTTTGAGTGACTTGAGGTTCTTGCATCGTAAATGGCGGCAGTTGACTGGTACTATTTTCTTCATTAAAAAATGGCTCAGATGATGTGCTTTGACGTGGTGATTTCAAGTTTATATTTTCTGTTATTTTAGAAGTAATTTTGCTTTTGTTTGCCATCGAATCTTCGATATAACCTTCGGCCACTTTGCTGGACTTCCAGCCGCCGTGCCTTTTTAACAGAGTGAGGTTGGCTCCCGAATCAGCCAATAGAGTCGCTGATGTTCTGCGAAAGCAATGCCCGGTGTATAACTCTACGATACTCAGTTTTAAATATGTGGCTATTTGCTTTGGCATGCCTGTAAATTTGTTTTTTCCTATTACTTGTCTGTGGCATTTTCCTTTACTGTAATTAAGAAAAAAACGATTTGTATCCACGTTTTCAGGCCGAAGAGCTTGATATTTTTCAACATAATTTGCAAATTCTTCATGCACAACAAATGACCGGTCAATTTTAGTTTTCGTGTTAGGCAGTTTTATGAGTAGTAATTTGTTATGTTTTTCTACATTTTCTATTGTCAAGTTTGTCAATTCCACGGGCCTGCAGGCTCCCGATATCCCAAAAATTAGAACAACCTGTAAAAAAGACATAAGTTGTATTAAAGGCACCAAATTCGCATAGTATTTTTGTGAAATATTTTGGTAACTTACTAAAAAGGGCAAGTAAATACGTAGGTACCTTTATTGCTAAATAAATTTCATCCGGAGCTTCATTTAAGAATTTCTGTACTTCTTCTGCAGTAAATACCTTCGATTTCTTGCTTTTAAAGCCGTCAGACTGCCTTTTCAAGAAAGCAGTAAGTTTAGAAAAATCTTTCAAATTCACGTCATGTTTTGTCATCATTGTAGATTTTAGCATGGCATAAAAGCACCATAAACTGGAAGGTTGTAGCCTCTTAGATAATTCATCAAAATATGATATAAAAACACTTTCAGAAAGAGATTTCACTTTTTTTTCTGACCGCCATTTTATAAATTCGTCGTATGCATTTTTTACATATCTTTCTTTCGAGTTCGGCGGTAATATATTTTCGAGAACTGTTTTTGCCCTTTCTTTAATAAAATCGGGCGTTAGATCTATGTCTTCGTCACTAGACATGTTTAAAACTTTTGAAAAAGAACTCAAACAAGAAAATTAATTATTTTCGCGATGCTTTCGCGCCTACTAGTAGACTGCCTTTTTTTTTCACGCACGCAAGCGCGTCAAATCTTGCTGGCCAGTTTGATTTTTAAATCGATTCCATCTAACATACGATGTGGAAACAAATAGTTCCATATTTAAAATAAAATCTTTATAAAATAAATTGTCTAGATTCCGATTCGAGTAATTAATCGATACCGAGAAAAAAAATATTAACTTTTTAAAAATATTCTTCGTGCAGTATGAGTATGACAGTTCTTTTTTCAAATTCCAAAACCTATGCTGTAATGATAGTCATACACCCCGGCATTCAGGGGTGTAAGGGTATACTTACAGAGCAAGAGATATGTAAAATAGTTTATACCACACCCACTCAGAAAGTTCTTATTAATCGTTTATAAAAGTGTTTCAAAGTTCGTCATTTCTCCCTTATAAATGTGCGGCGAGAAAAGTTATATGGAATTTCATTTTGATTTCTGCCCTCCGTAGCCGGGCAGAAATATTTTATGAAAATTCATTTCTGCTCCTGCTAGCGTTCTTTTGTTTTTTAGCATTGAACATAAAAACAATACAAACTTCAAATCTCAAAAAGGTTTTATAACAAATAATTAGAAAAAAAAGAGATGGGATTTTTTGTACTCGATTTTCAATGATAGGAGGCTGGATAACCTTTTTTCTGCACTATTGCAATTTGTTTTGTAATGTTAATATTTTTTTATTATTGATAATTTTACAGTACGCTTTTGAATATTCTAATAAAAATTTCAAAATCTCACCTGATAGTGAAAGTGACGTTTTTATAATGATGAAGCAACTATAAAAAAGATGGTGAAGGTGCGGTGCTATATGGTATAAAATATTTTTACGATATACCCATAGAATCCATGTGAGGATTCAGCTTCAAGCGGCGCGTCAAGAGTGATGTTTTACCGTGGAGTTTGACGTTTGCAGGTGAAAGACCTGGTGTTCAACCTGCACATGATCCTGTCGGACACGGTGAAGATGAAGGAGTTCCAGCAGGACCCTGAGATGCTGCTGGACCTGATGCACCGCATCGCGCGCGGATACCAGCACTCGCCCGACCTGCGGCTCACCTGGCTCAGCAATATGGCGCAAAAACATATGGAGGTATTACTAACTTTACTTAGGAGGTATACTTAACTACGTTTATGTGAGTTCTTGTTATTTAAAACTTGACTTATGGACGAATAGATAGACTACATTGTAATTGCAATAGGGTTTTGCTTTTGAAAATTATTGTCAATTATATGTTAACAAATATGCCTTGCGGGTAACCTACATACATACATGTACTTCCGTAGTGATACGCCTGAATGCACCAACGGTCCACGGACTATCTATCGACGGTTTCCCTTACCAGATATTAGATTGCATTTAATTATATTATAAAGTCCTTTTTGTTTACCTGTCCTAACTTGTAAACAAATGAGATTTAGTTAATTACAGTATTCCGTCATAATCACATAATTTTGGCCATGCACAGCTGGCACGATTGATAAAACAAACATAAACGCTTCGAAACATAACAACGTCAATTAAAAATAACTAATTAATGTATTAATTTAGTCAATTAATCATAAAATCAGCAAATAAAAGTAGATTGTGTGACAGTAGGTATTTTGATGTTTAGAAATCTAGATTGTCTATGGGTTTTAGTGACGGTAACGAGCGCATGAATGATCGAACGGAAGAAATAGAGAAACTGCAGTTAATAAAACAACTATTTAACATAAAATTTGGTAGGAACAATTTAGTGTTGGTTTAATCATATCCAAGTCTATGGAATTGGCGATCTTAACCGATCAACAAGTTAAGCAACACTTGCTGCGGTCAGAACTTGGATGGGTGACCGCTAGTGGCATTATTTAACTGAGCGCTTCCGTGCTTCGGATGGCACGTTAAGCCGTCGGTCCCGGTTTTTTGTCTTAGGACAACAGTCGTTAGGCTATGTCAAGGGTCGGTACTTCGACATGGCCACTAACCTATCCACCAAGGTGCACTGGGCCCGCGTGGTGGATTATGGCCCAACTCCTCTCTCTGAGAGGAAGGCTCAAGTCCCAGCAGTGGGAACAAAATGGGCTGATTATGATATTAGAATTGTGGGAAATTATAACATCGATCGTGGTCGTAGAAATCGTCCATAAATGTAGGAGTCTGAAAGCGATCACTGTGAGCGATACTACCGCCTATTGTTACCATTAATTTGAAGCTGTTGATGTTTATGTTGACAATATTAATATTACGTATTTGTTTGTAATATGTGTGTAGTGTGAGATTGTTATGTGTGTGTGTGTGTGCAGCGTTCGAACCACACGGAGGCGGGCATGTGCCTGGCGCACGGCGCGGCGCTGGCGGCGGAGCAAACGTGCGCGAACGGGCGCGGCGCCGCGCTGCTGCACGCGGTCACGTACAACGCGCTTGACGAGAGCTGCGCTGACGCGCTGCACCACCATCTCACGCACCACGAGCTGCAAGTCAGTACCGCTCATATCTAATACCTTCTACTTCAAGACACCCAAATTGTATCTCTATGGCTACGAAGAAATAATATCAGGAAGAGTAACTGCCTTAAAAAAATTACCCAAAAAAAGTCGTGCTAAATCAATAACATCGTTCACGCCGCTATGACTCAGCTGTCATAGTAGACGTTGCAGCACGCGCGTGGACCAATCCCAACATTCCTTCTGAATTTAAACCAATCACCGAACATATCTATTTGTAACCTCGGAAGTAATTCGTATTTGGAACCATACGTCGTTTTGGTTTGAAGGACCACTTTTTGTGTGGAATTTGTTCTGAGTTATGCTTCCTGACATTATTTCTTCGTAGCTCTATGGGGTTTTTTCGCAAGGCGCACATCAATCAGGTGTGATTGATTTGTAAGTTTAGGTTATTGTTGGTTATTATAGTTTTAATTTTGGCTTCGCAGGCATTATTGGAACATGCGGCGAGTGAGTTGATGACAGCCGGCATGTACGAGATCGTGAACGAAGTGTACAAGGTTCTCATACCGATCGCGGAACAACACAGGGACTACAAGAAACTTGCTAATATACACAGGTAAATGTTAACTCAATGATAATACATTATTTAATTAGTCTAAATTATATTTTATAATTTGCTTTATTTTGAATAGATTATACTTTTACATTGTAAAATATCAAATAAATAATGTCGTCAAGTAATTATACCCACTCAGAATATGATAAATACGCCATATCATGTCAGGATCGATAAAAAACCGAAGTCACGTGACAGTCAAATTCGCTAGTACAATTTTCAAAATTCAAATGTAATTTTTTTTTAAATATTTCTGATTTATTAGTTATTCTTTGAAACCTAGTTTGGTTTGTGGAATTACTAATAAGAATTCCAATAAAAAAATCCAATAAGAAAATTTATTATTTTATATTAAAAATATATTTTCAATATCTAATTCTAGAAAATGGGCCCCCAAGTCAACCCCCAACATCATTGATCGGTCGGTTGTAGAAAGAAACGAGCGTGTGGTAGCAATGGCTGTTTATTTACAAATAACTTCAATGTTCTACGAACTAGCGGACTGTATGATTTATTTGTTTATGACTTTGATGTTTATTTACTTAGACATGCGATTCATCGGTCTTAACTCAATCAACATTATGTAGGTACCTTGCCTATACCAATGCACCCACTAATTTCTAATTTGTTTTTATATGTAGGTATCTAACGTATGGTAGGATTTGTATGCAGGAGAAATCTAGACTTACTTAAATACCTAACAATAATTATTGGCTGAAATTTCAAAGTAACTCTTATTTTTTATGTAATTATTAATAACCTAAACATATGTTACTAAGCAAAAAAAACGTATTGGTATTGGTGTAAATTTTGATGTTAAAATTTTTTTCAACTCTGATTCGGCTATCGTCCAGTTTGTCCGCGTGTAACATAACATTTTACTAATACATTTAACATAAATATTTATGTATCAGATTCCTTGGTTATTCAACTATCTCTGACAAAAATTTCGTCCCTTAACTCGCTATAGGTGTGGCACAAGAGCCGTTTGTTCCCAACTCGGCGCAAACATATGACGCGGGCGCAGGTTGCAATACTTACTAGGGCGCCGCAGCGGTCGTTAAAGCAATTTAGTCGGTAGGTGAATATAGTACTAAAATAAATTAAAATAAACAGTTCTGAGCCATAAGGGCGTACTTTCGTGAATATCTGTTCGTGTCTATGCGAGCTTGTATAGTTGGGTCACAGCGACCCTCTCGTCCCTCTCTTACTTAAATAATATATTATCTGACAGCTTAATTTATCTTTATTTTATAAATGTATGTAGGTATGTAACTTAAATACTTATGTATAAAAACATTCCTTACGTTCTTACGTCTTAATTTATTTTATTGCAAATTATGAAAAATGTTTGTCATTATGTCTATGATTTAAATTGTAACTACTCGGAGGTTTGTAACAGAACCTCTTATTGTGAAACTGTTTTATTTAGGGAAGACGCTGTCATTTGTGCCACACAGTTACCTATTTTAAATAAAAAAAAAGCCGAGTACTAACACAATAGATTCCTACTATGATTTTGCAAAATAAAGATGTATTTTTATCATAATCCACATCATCTTTGCAGTAGGAAGTCAACTGCTGGACATAGACCTTTTGTGTTTGTTAACTTGGCACATAAGCAATAAATCATTTGAGTTTGAGTTTGAGTAAACGATTCTCATTTAATAAGTGTTTAAGTGTTTCATTGAAGTCCAAGAAGCCTTCAGGAGGAGGTGGAGGAACACAAAATGAACGTTTGTTGCTTTTTCATGCCTAACTTACAACTTAGTCGAGTTCGTCTTAGGCTAGCATTCGTGGCCGTAGTGTAGTAGTGATGTTGGGGGCAGATGTTATTCGCCTCACGACGTCCTGCCATCTCTCTGTGTTGGCTGGTATCCTGGTACACTCACTTATATGGTCATCCACTGCGTTCTTTATTTGGTCAGTCCATAACATTGGTGACAGGCCGCGAAGTCTTGTTATCGTCAAACCTGCCTTGCACAACCAGCCGTACAAATGGATCCCTCTTTATTTTTTTGACTTTAGGTTTATAATTCAAGCACACTTTTGAATACTTACTATAAAGTTTTTTACTTCCGTATCCAGTTGTTCAGAAGTTTTAAGATGGTATCATATGGTGTTTTTATAGCGCAATCTAGATCCCATCAATCTAGGTGTATTT
This sequence comes from Selenia dentaria, assembly GCA_917880725.1. Lineage (NCBI taxonomy): Eukaryota > Metazoa > Arthropoda > Insecta > Lepidoptera > Geometridae > Selenia > Selenia dentaria. The sequence goes on along the minus strand of OU862882.1, from coordinate 3,926,568 downwards.
TGCATGATAATGCAAAAAACACCTAATGGGAATCTTACCCACTTGATTCAAGAAGCTCCTGTATTGCTCAGCTTTTAGCTTAAGTTTAGGTGGGCAATAAATAGGTGATATTGTAACAGAATATGTTAATAGTGGCTTGAACAGTCACAGCTTGATTATGTGTATGTGTTAATTTTATATGCTCTTGTTTTTATCTTCTTTCTTTTATTATCACAGTAGTGCCTCTCCTAGCAGTGTTTGCAGAATACAATACTTGTAGCGCTTAATGTTGATGTTGGATTCTCTGGTAAAAAGTGTTTCTGATATAACACCTACATCTATATTTTAATACATTTTATGTAATACAACCTGTAGTTCTTGTCGAAGCTGCAGGAACGAGCCCATTTGCATTCCATGACATATTAAGTGGATGAATCATTATAACTTTTGTTTCAAAGTAGACGTCATGTTGCCACATTCAATTGTATTATTCGATTATAGAATGAATTTAGAACAATGGTGCTTAACCGGTGGTCCCTGGAAGCACCGAAGTGGTCCGCGAAGCCATCCAAAATGACAGATACATTCGGAAAAGGAAAGTATCTTTAAGATCTTTAGAGCGATTAAGGCAATTTCTTGTATACAAAATTCAATAAAAGTTAGTAAATAGTATACAGTTATAAAAATACAAATATATACAAACATACCTATCTCTGTAATGTAATATTTTCGTTAAATATGTATTCAATTTGTTGGATTTGAACAATTTTATGCATGTTTTATGCACATGTAGAACAATCGTTACAGTATACTGTACTACCCCCAAACAGTTAGTGGTCCATGGCTAAACAGAAATTTTGTGAAATGGTCTCTCGTCACTAAAAGGTTAAAAACCACTAATTTAGAATATTTATGTAACTTTTTTTGAGTAACTTTAGTATTTTGTGCATATGAGACTTTGTTACGCCCTGCTGAGTGGTTTTGTTTGTAGTTGGCACCTGGATGATGGGTACTGATGTTTCTTTGGCTACAACGCACCCTCTGTAGCTAGCTGGGGGTCCTTCTCAAATTTGGATGCATTTTGGCTTTGCGTCTGCTTGTTTACTGCAGTGTGTCCGCTTGACGCCTTTAGCATTATAGAATCAATCTTGTTGATTTTATCGGTTTAAATCTTGCAACCTAATATTGCATTGATACTGTATATCTTGTTGATATCTTCATTTGTTATTTCTAATGAAATCATAAACATGTTTAGTGGCTCCTTGCTTTTCCAGCCAAGTTTGTCAAGTGAATGCTCGGCTTTGTATCCTTTAGATGGCAGTTCTTCAATTATTGTGACACATTTTTGGCCATAACCCGAGTTGGTATGTCCTGTTTGTTATCGCCGAGTGCCAGAAACACTTTTCTTCTCTCAAGAGCTTTGTGATATCTCTATATACGTCTTCATTAATTGCGTGTATTTTTTTGGTGACCGACCCGTGGTACAACTGCGATGTCCAACTGGTTGTACTACGGAGAAGTAAAATTACCCATGGTTCAACTCTTTTTTTATATGGTTCAACTGGTTGTTCTATGGGGAAATATCTTTACCAATGATTCAACTCGAGTGGGTTATTCTTTCCTTGGTTCAACTAGTTGTACTACTGGGAATTGAATTTATCTATGGACCAACTACTGGTAATAAACAGGAAAAGTTTATCTATCAAATCTGAAGTGCAATTAAAAGTACAGGTTAGGTTAGGTTAGGTTAGTTAAATGAATTAATTATTTTAAATGAGTTGAATCATTGGTAAAGATATTTCCCCATAGAACAACCAGTTGGACATAATTCCACCGTTGTACCATGGATCATAATCATAAATATATAAAAAAAGAGTTGAACCATGGGTAACTTTACTTCTCCGTAGTACAACTAGTTGGACATCGCAGTTGTACCACGGGTCGGGCTTGTATTTTTTTCTCTTCAGGCATTCATCAGTTTTGCGATTATTCCATCTTTAACCACACTTGCTGAAAGAAACTCGTAGAACTTTTGCTAGTTCTTATAGTATACAACCACAATCGGCGGTGTTAGGTGTTTTTATAGTTTTGTTAGTCTTTCCTTGCGGTTTCTCACTGAAGTCAGTTTCTTTTTGTGCTGATGATGACAATAAAAAGTTCAACTTCCGTTTTTCGAGTTTGTATCGTACTTAATTGACTGAACTGAACTTATCTGTAGTTTTTTTGAGTTTCATCTTTGAATCAAATTTTGCTGAATTTGCTCAAGTTGACGCTAAAGCTCCTCAATTTGACTTCAGATCTAATGCCAAATTTTATACTTTTTCACGTTTCTTGATTTCTTCTGTGTAATATGTTTATACAGTAGTAGTTCTGTTTCAGTTTTTATACGAGTAGTTAATCCCATTGCCATATAATAAGTTATAGCTTCGTCTTTTGAACTATTTACGTACGACATAATATTGCGAACAAGCACATTGCCGCGATCGAAGTCACGATCAGTGAGGCGACGGCTGACGAAGATATAATAATAAATACTTTGTTCACCATAATTGTAGGCACATTATCAACTTAGGCACTATAGGTAATAACTAGCTATATCAGAGAAAAAAAATATAGGTACGAGTGTTACGTGCTAGCTTTGTAGCTGACCACAGTTTTTAAACTAGTCAGGTATTATGTTGTACATAGGTAATACTAGATCCCACACTAGGATTCCCTGTGTTGTGGGATGCTAGTCTCTTCCTGTTGTTACAAGAACTGTGATGTAGGTACCACAGTCAACCAGATACAAAAAGCAATTTAAAATTCCGCTACCTACTTAAAAAAAATATAATCTAATTTTTGAAATAAAAAAAAGATGAAATAATTATCAAAAGTAAAAAACTAAATAATCTCCTGCAGTATATGTAGTCTACCATCAGTTATTTTAAAGTAAGTTGATGCATCACTCTTCAATTCAATTTTTTACGAAGGAAACAAAACAAAACCAAAGTATCAATAGGTTTATTAGTTAGTTGGGCACTATCTACCGTGAATGAGAATACTTTTAAAAGTATACATATTATAAGGTACATGAGTACCTACCTACTTAATTAAGTTACCTACCCACTACTTTTAAATTAAAAATACAATTTACACAGAAGCAAGATCGTAAAATATGTACCTAACTTAAATTCATTTCCTACCTCCAAAAAGCGGTGGTTTGAAAAATAAGGTGACTTAAATAACAACACTGGCATTTGTATTATTTAACTAGGATACTGCATAAAATATGCGTAGATCACAACCCTTGCATACTAAAAACTAGGAAATTCCGCTAACTTGATAAATTTAAATAATAACATTTGCCCAAAACATACCTTACAAAACTTATACGCCCGATGCTGTGTCGGCGTTTTACTCGTGCACTACGTAACTAAGCGGCACCGACGCAACCGTTTTCGATGAAAGTTGAACAAACACTTCAATGTTACCCTTAGAGAAATGAGTATTTATGATAAGTTGTAACTTATTAATAAGTTCGCTACTATATCATGAACATATTGCGTTATAATGTTATGTTTACCTTGTAATTATGTCGCATGTGTAACGAGTGATGCGTAATACATTATGGTGTTATATCCAGTAAACTGAACGAAGCGTTCACCCGCATCGAGCAGCTGCACGGCAAGCGCGTGTTCGGCTCCTACTTTCGCGTGTCGTTCTACGGCGCGCGCTTCGGCGACCTCGACACCGAGGAGTTCATATACAAGGAGCACGCGCTCACCAAGCTGCCCGAGATATTCAGCAGGCTGGAGGTAACCACGCGTAGTTAAGTGCAAGCCGACGTGTACTGGGAGCAGTTCATATACAAGGAGCACGCGCTCACCAAGCTGCCCGAGTTATTCAGCAGGCTGGAGGTAACCACGCGTAGTTAAGTACAAGCCGACGTGTACTGGGAGCAGTTCATATACAAGGAGCACGCGCTCACCAAGCTGCCCGAGTTATTCAGCAGGCTGGAGATAACCACGCGTAGTTAAGTACAAGCCGACGTGTACTGGGAGCAGTTCATATACAAGGAGCACGCGCTCACCAAGCTGCCCGAGATATTCAGCAGGCTGGAGGTAACCACGCGTAGTTAAGTACAAGCCGACGTGTACTGGGAGCAGTTCATATACAAGGAGCACGCGCTCACCAAGCTGCCCGAGATATTCAGCAGGCTGGAGGTAACCACGCGTAGTTAAGTACAAGCCGACTTGTACTGGGAGCAGTTCATATACAAGGAGCACGCGCTCACCAAGCTGCCCGAGATATTCAGCAGGCTGGAGGTAACCACGCGTAGTTAAGTACAAGCCGACGTGTACTGGGAGCAGTTCATATACAAGGAGCACGCGCTCACCAAGCTGCCCGAGATATTCAGCTGGCTGGAGGTAACCACGCGTAGTTAAGTACAAGCCGACGTGTACTGGGAGCAGTTCATATACAAGGAGCACGCGCTCACCAAGCTGCCCGAGTTATTCAGCAGGCTGGAGGTAACCACGCGTAGTTGTAATTGGTGCGCTATTAGGGCTTATCTTTAAGCGGGTAACCTATAGGGGCTTATTCATACTTACCTCAATAACCATAGCAGTCTCCTACGGCACATGTTCATGCTTTCTTGCATACTGGCTAGGTCACATTTCTAATTTTAAGATAAACTTTTGTGAGTAGGAAATAAATAGTAGTTTATGCAACTGTCATATAATAGAGGGTATTAAAACATGAGTGTTGTTTCTTGAAACGAGCCGCAGGCGAGTTTTAAAATAAGATTACACGAGTGTTTTAATACCTAATTATATGCAGTTGCATACACTACTTTATTTAATGTCATGACATTTTTGCTACTAAAGTTTTATCCAACAAAATATTACTCAATTGAAATGGAAAAAGTCTTCTTCTTCTTTTTGTTTGTATGGCTTGCGCGGAGTAACCACAATTTTGCCAATATCGGTGGAAAAAGTCTGTTATTGGTCTATTGGCTCGGAACCAGCGCGTTGCGCGTGCAGCGCGCTCTCCACAGGTAATGTGTACATAAATTGAATTGAAACCTCCTTGGTCGGGACACATTGTACTATAATAATTTAAAAAATGTTTTAAAGCATTGTTTTGTTAGGAGAATAATGCTTTAATTTAATTAATAAATTAATAAAAGTCCGTATTTCATTTTATAATTAGAATATTACCGAATGAGATTTTATAAAATATATTATATTATTTGTGATATACGTCTACGGGCTGATATAAGTACTTGTGTAGTGTTGTCTAGTTTCGTGTGAAATGACCGAAATTCCGTAGCCCTGGCAGGACAAATAATATGGGAAGAAGTCTCATTAACGCATGATAAATGAATTCAGTACAAAAAGTTCTATATTTTCACGAGATTGGAGGTTCACGATAAATAGGTAATCTGCACGATTACACCAAATTGACACTTTTATTTACAGTCTTTCAGTTCACAATCACTGATACACAACGTTCACAGTTCACATCACTAAACACTCCACTTAGCACTTATTATCACTGCACTGGTATACAATACTTTACTTGTAATGTTCGCGTCGGAGACCTTGTTCCGCACTGTATCGCGAATTAAACTGAACTAACTACGGGTGCATTTTTTTTCTAAGGGTCTACTTGCTTTTTGCCTCTACCGACATTTACGGCGTCACCGGATAACAACTACGGTTGGCAGATCCTCCAGTATTTAGATATCTAGAATGTTCGTCATCAGCCACGAAACAATAGCGGTCTCTAACCATTATTTCTGGTGTAAACAACTTTTTCTAGTATAAGTACTTGTCAAGGAAGGATATGTAGATTGCTATCTTGTCTATGGTATAAGGTTTAATTTGCTAGAGTTTGTCTTTAGTTGTGAACAAGGCCATTGTTTGTTTGTGAAGGAGCTGGTGTAATTTAGATATCCTTGAAAGCACCGACCGTTGTCAAAAACGATAGATGTTGAATGAAAACGTTTCTTAGGGTGTATCAGTATGTAGTTGCAATGCAGGACAGTTAATTGATATACATTGAACCGCGGCGTCTGAAGTGTAAGGTCTGATCCACATTATGTCCGACAGAACTTCTACGGACAGCGGTTCGGCCCCGAGAACGTGGTGATCATCAAGGACTCGAACACCGTGGACACGGCGACGCTGGACCCGGACAAGGCGTACATACAGATCACGTACGTGGAGCCCTACTTCGAGCCGCACGAGCTGCGCAAGAGAACCACGCACTTCGAAAGGAATTACAACATCAGTGAGTTACACACAGCTACAGTTCACAACAGCCGACGAGGATCGGAGATAGGCGGGAATATGCCCAATTATAGATACCTATCATTGACATTGTTTCATTTTACTAAATTTCTCACAGATGTATATGTACAATAGATAACGCAAGTATCACGATTTGTATTGAAACCAAGCGTGCCGACTTTTTAATTAATTTGGGCTATTGCAAGTAATTATCACGCAATTTCGTAAATGAAAAATTGAATTGAAAACGATAGCAACAACAGACGCGCGCGGACTGCTGGTAGCGGCGGCCAACCTTGACGCTTGGTCGGGGTTCGGACACCGGAAGTACACGAATTTGCGTTATCTATTGTACACATTATATTGCATTGAAATTTGTCTTCCCTCGAGTTATATGTTTAGTAATTGTGTTATGAACTGTTAAGTTTTGACGCGGCACGCTGGACAGTAGACGTTAGGCCCCGTTGAAGATATTTGGGGGAGTCTAGTAATTTCAATATCTACTAAAACTGACCTATTTGCATGGACTTGCGTTCTGGATTTTGGCTCATAATACTCTCTCTGCCTAAGTCTCGCCGGCTGTCCGAAGAAACCAAATCACGATTTGTGTCGCTTTTTGTCCGCTGGGCTGCTTTTTTTTATCACCCGATGACGGATGATGCTCCAAGCAGAGCGACGCTCGTCATCTACCGTTTAAAACTACTCTGAATCATATTTTTAATCTTCTCAATAGCTTGCTATTGCGTTTCGTCGGCTTGTGGGAGGTTCTGGAGGCCCGATTCCCTCTCCTTTCCCCTCCCCCTCCAACCTTAGCCCTTCTATCTCTTCCTTCCTATCATCCTTCCTCGAAGATCAGCAATGCATCCTCACGACCTCTGGTATTGCGGATGTCTGTGGGCGACGGTATCTCTTACCATCAGGTGAGCCGCTTGCTCGTTTGCCAACCTATCCCATAAAAAAAATCACACTCACAAAATCAATGACATAATTAACAACTTGTTGTAAACTCTCTTGTTTGTAATGAACTATTTATCATAACGTGAAACATGCTTTTTCACATAGGAGAAATTGACAAAATCAAATTAACTTTTTCACAACAACCACAACCTAACATAAAATACTAAAAAGTAATCTAAAATACAAAAATGAAAGCCTAACTGTAAATTGAGACGTCAGGGCGACTTACATCCACTGATATCGTGGGGCGTCGTCGAGCGCCATATAAAAAACGCTTAGGATTTCATCGGGCATCGTCGAGGACATATAAAAAAGAACCCATGCAACCCATCAGTTGCTAATAAATCTTGATTAAAATAAAAAAAATGGCGGCTCTATGTCAATTTTGCCTGTCGTCATCTTACTAACATTTCTGATTTCTGGAGTTGTCAAAAGTGACAGAGCCGCCGACAGAGCAGAATTTAATTTTTATCTGCAATTGTTAGCATAGCACCTGAGACAATAGCCCTGCCGGTGACATTGCGTGCGACCAAACAGTCGTGTTCCATTCGCAGAGCGGTTCATGTACGCGACGCCGTTCACGGCGGGCGGGCGCGCCCACGGGGACATCGCGGAGCAGTGCAAGCGGAAGACCGTGCTCACCACTGCGCACCACTTCCCCTACGTCAAGACACGGATACAGGTACCCACGCACTGCACACACGATAACTTCAGCTTCATTATACATACAAGTACAATTTGAAATTTGAATACCGACTTCCATTCTATTAAGTCATTGGAGTGTATCTAACCCAAAAAATACTGAACCGAACTTGATGAAATGGGACCACACGTTAAGCACCAGCCTTGAAACAATGAAGTTATTTTGAGAATCAGTTCACCCAGTCACAAGGTATGAGATGAACAAATATTAAAAAAAATACAGTCGAATTGAGTACCTTCTCCTTTTTGAAAGTCGGTAGATTATATTAATAGCTATATTTTGAATGGAATGAATTCTAAATATGTGATGGTCCTAAGCAAATTAAATAAAAAGAAACACGCTCTTACACGTTTACACACTCATACCTCTGCACTCCGCACACACACAATAACACATCACAACATTAGATATAATACGGGACAACATCCACACAAAGTTTCCAACACATCCAGACACAGGTCAAACAGACATGTTCATACACACAAACATTTGCTCTGTCAGGGGCCAGTGGCTTGGAAGCCAGGGTAACTACCGACTAAGCAACGGAACCTATTCAGCCTTAGACATAACTCAGTTTCAAACCAGCATTAAACGGAGGTAGTAGTGAAAAACTATTCTATAAATAACGAATATATAAATACATGGTTATCTACTAATGTCGAACCGTCCGTCGGTCTCACTCAATACAGACGTTTTCCATCCAGTTCCAATTAATTTCAATGGTAACACAAATGATACAGACACAAATCCTGTTTAAGGTTAAAGTTTCATAATCAGCTAATTTTGTTCCCACTGTTGAGACTCGAGCCTTCCTTTCAGAGAGCGGAGTTGAGCCATAGTCCACCGCGCGGGCCCAGTGTGGCTTGGTGGATAGGTTAGTGGCTAACCCATGTCGAAGAAAGGCCGTCCGAAGGTCTTCGACATAGCCTAACGACTGTTGTCCTAAGACAAACAACCGGGACCGACGGCTTAACGTGCCCTCCGAAACACGGAAGCGCTCAGTTGAATAATGCCACTAGCGGTCACTCATCAAAGTCTTGAACGCAGCAAGTGTTGCGGTCAGGACTTTGATCCAGTGTTCGTGTCTACTTTTTTCAGTTTATTTCCGACCTACGCATAAAAGTTCAAATAAAAATACTACCCTTGAATAGTTTGACCAACTAAAAGCAAGTTTATACCGGTATTGGATCTGATAAAATTAGTTACAAACTCGAGGTTAAAAGGGATATACATTAGGTGTACGCGCAACATGGCTTAGCACTTTTTTAAACGTGCACATGGTGTACGCGCGACACGCGACGGGTTAACTTGTTGATCGGTTAAGATCGCCAAGTCAAGCTCCGCTGCGAGCGCTACATTTTCAGGTTAAAGTTCACTAACTTTTAATAAAATGTTTCATCAATTCCAGGTAGTCCAACGAACGCAGATCATCCTGTCGCCCGTTGAAGTGGCCATAGAAGATATTCAAAAGAAGGTATTTTTATGTGCTTCTTATGTATAATAGAACACTATCGGCTTTATTCGCGCACAAATATTAAATCAAACAACAAAAAAGAATAAAAGATACGGGGCTTTATATAACACTTACTTAGCCAAAAATGGCAGATTCTCACTTCACCGCCCCGATTATTGGAGGCCACCTTCTTAAAGGATTTTATAGGAAGCGATGAGGAGCGTCAGGTTACTGGCGATACAATACAACAACGCGCAAGTCATCAATATTTAATTCTAATAAATAATACAAGCCGTGTCGTGCCGTACCTTAATATTGCGATCAGCAGTGCGAGCATGGATCTTCGATCGATAAATTTACCGAATCAATAAGTTGTTTAAATATATCGAATCATTTCAATAGTCGGTAGCCTGGATCTTATCTCGACACGTTTCTGTCGAGGTCGACAATTTATTGTAATCATATCAATTATAAAATGGCAACATGGTTGACGACAGAATAAAAATAACGCATTTCGATCGACCTATTCCTCTGTTTTGTTTTCAAATGTGACATTGTTCGTAGTTAAAACGAGATCGGTAGCTTGCAACGTTTTCAAGAGACGTATAGATAAATTCGATATAATCATAGCGATTATACCGAATTTGCTAGCATGAATCTCGTTTTTAACAGTTTTCCCGATTAATTTTAATAACCTTATCGATGTTTTATCGGGTTTTCAAATTTGCTGGTTGCTTGCTTTCAAACTTTAAAAAAAAAGGGTTGCTCGATAAATTACATTTAAAATAAAATTTAATTAAAATATATTTATGTTAATTATTGACAAGAATTTTGGTGGTGTTTTACTACTGGAGACTGAAAGAGGTACGATGGGAGGACAAACAAGCCAATGACTATCTTGACTGAGATAGCAGACAGTTTGAAATTATTTTTCGGTTCTATATAAATATTGTTCTCACCCTTGTTCAAGGTGTTGAGAGAGATTTAAGGAGTCGATACGGTATGGCCACGGTCGGCCATCCATAGTAGGTATGCCATTCGTACCTTAAAGTACACAGACAGGCAATGCTCAAAAAAAAGCGCATTTAAAATAGCAAATAGCATTAAGGTGTTCGTTTAGCATGAGGGCATTGGTGGCGTTGTCATTGATGGCTATTTTGTTAAAGCGTTCGTAAAGCTCTAAAACGTTATTTTTGCCACTTTTTCCCACACCCTACTCGGAACGCTCAACCGAGCATAAGACCAAAAATCGCATGATTATGCTGTCAAATACATAGTTGTCAAAAAACGATCACAACCATGCCCCGGACGTTGGTCAAAAATTGCACTTCTTGGTGGCAAAATCAACTCTTATTTTTGCTTTGCGAACGTTAAATGAAAAAAGTCCAAACCAATATTTTCACCCACAGATTCCCAGGTCTAACGTCACTTGGGTCTATTTGAACGCACTAGTTATTGACAATCTGAATTCACCGAATCATTAAGTTGTTTAAGATGTCGATTCGTATCAATAGTCGGAAGCATGGATCTTACCTCGATAGGTTTATAGACTGCTGTCGAGGTCGATATTTAACGAAATCATAACGATTATAAAATGGCAAGACGAAAGTCGACAGATTAATTAGATTAGAACTCCTAACTAACCTAACGTTCATAATTCATTTATTTCACATTGTGTTTCTGCTATTTGGTTGGCGAAAACAAACAAGAATGACTAATTAGAATGTTGATTTTGTTTAATTTCCTGGCGTTGCGATTCACCGAGTTTTGACGCGCAGTAGTGGTGGTGGGTAAACTGTTACCGTGTTTGTAATGGTCTACGAGTGTTGGCAACTTATGAGCCATATTATTTTTTAACACATACATTCATACAACTTTGAAACGCCGATAAAAATTCGATCGAAATGAATTGCGGATAAATGTCGATAATGAGATTCATGCTAGCAAATACGGTATATTCGATAAGATTTATCGAATTTGTCGATACCCCTTTAAAAAAATCCATGAACAATGTAAAATTTAACGACAAAAATCAGGAAAATTATCGATCGATAGATCCATTCTCGCACTGCTGGATGGATAACCCGGCTCAATAATGCGCAGTCCATGAAACACCGTCCTGATAAGTGAAATACATGTAAACGGGTTGTCGGCCGTATATTATTGGGTTGCCAATTACTTTACTACAATTACTACACGCGACGGTACTTCTTTAACCGGTGGTTATACACATTGATCTTGTTGCGTTCTGAAGTGTCTTGGTATATTAAATATGCTTGGTAACACTAAATAGCTTAATTGTGCTATGTATTACCAATATAGTTTGTATGTATTAAATAAAATTCACCTCGTACATCTGCATAAAAACTTTGTAATTAAGTACTAACGAGAGGTGGCAAATGGTCAGCAAAGTCAGTTGAAGACAGTTTTTTTTACTAAGATCTGTAAAAGTTAGTTTTTTTTCGTATAATGCTCAGAAAAGTCATTACTTTTAAGGCCATGCTTTCATAAAAGCGGTGCTTTTTGTTGATTAAAGTGGTATTGAGTGTGAGGAACATAAAGTTAAGGTTTTATATTATTTAATTTTTTTAGGATGGCTCTCTTAGCTCGTTCACCATTTTGTGTCCCTCTTCAAAAAAGAGGTCATACATTATATTTTTCTTATTTGAAAGCATGGTGAATGTTAAATAAAATTATTAGCGTACAACTAACAGCGAGTCACGTGCATATTTCAATGTTAAATTGGTCGACAAGTGTCAGTACCTTATTCATTCAGGCGTTACTTTGCGGAAATCCATTATCAAAAAACGATACTAAAAAATACTGTCGGTCTAGAGCTCGACGAGTCAACATCTCCTGAGGATGCCTGTTGGTTTATTTGGGGTTTCTTGTGTTTTTTATTTTGTATTCTTCCTATTAGCATTTTATGCGGGAGGGAGGGTGGTGCACGCCCCCAAATAGGCCAAAATCATTGTTTTTTTTTCAGCGGAAGTGTCACTAAATATTTTTTAATATCGTTTTTTGTCAGTACCTCTTGACGTTTGGTCAGTAAAATCAGTATTTTAAAAATGAAATCAGTTTCCACCTTCCACCCTTAGAGTATACATAACTATAGAGCGCGCCTTAGTAATAATGAACCGAAAGTATGAACAGAACAGTCGCTCTACAATACGAGTAATATAGAGATGTGTCCGTGACATGTGCGGCGTCAGGGTGTACAAACTATACCTGAAAGCAAAATAAAAGGATTTGTAAGTTATTTTCATCGGTAAATAGTATAATCGTCTAATAAAGCGCTACACGATAGACACAATGTATGTAACATTTGCTTACGATCGACACAAACGAGCCGGAGCGATACGCGCGCTTTATAGTTTATGTATACTCTATGGTTTGCACCACTGCCTTACAAATATTGAATTGGAGCGGTTAGTCATTGAAAATTTCCGAGCCGGGAACCCGATTTGCTAACCAAAGAGGCTACATGTTGTAATCAAATTTGAAAAAGTTTATTCTACTTAAGAGGATTGCATAGCTAGTAGTTTCCATACTAAAAGAAATAACTCTTTTCTACCTCCTAACATTGTCCGATTTCAGTGATTTTTTTTCATGATGATTGCATCACATTGTTTACTATGCCCGTACGGTTTGTTTTTTTTTCAGTATTTCAAAGTTATATATATTTCCTTTTTTAGTACTTAAAAAAAAATATCAAAACGTACGGGCATAGAAAACAACGTGATGATTACATGAAAAAATAACACTGAAATCGGACAATGTTAAGAGGTAGAAAAGAGCTATTTTTTTTAGCATGGAAAGTACGAGCTATGCAATCCTCTTAAATAATTTGTGTATACGTGTAGATAAACGAGCTAGCGGCTGCGACAAGCCAAGAGCCGGCGGACCCCAAGATGCTACAGATGGTGGTGCAGGGCTGCATCGGGACCACTGTCAACCAGGGCCCGCTCGAACTGGCGCAGGTAGTCATGATACATATCAATTCATTGTTTAGCTTAAACACGGGTACAATCAGAGTTAGTAAAACAAAATTTAGTCCTCTATGTTTTACCTTTTTAGGCATGCTAAAATTGTAATAAAAATAATACTTAACTAACAATAATCCAAATAATTATTAACTAACTAATTTAATACAATACACAATTCACATAAATTTGTCGCTAAGATGTTCATTGATAGAATAAAATCCCTTATTTATAAATAATTCGTGAAGTCTTTTCTTATAAACATGGACGCAAGCTGAGTCTAATATATATTTGGGTCAATGATTATAATTATAGTCTGGGGGCCATACCAAATACATTCTTTTTAAACAGTGCAGTTTTATGTTTTTGTACACAAATTTTATTATTATTACGTTTGCTTTTTAAAAATGTAAATAGATTTCAGTTGTTCCTAGTAAATAAAATAATGTTTTATAGATATAAGCATGGAAATGTCAAAATATTCAGTTTCCTACAAGAAGGCTTACAAGAGTATATTGCTTGTAGATGACAAACTGGTCGACACTTTTGAGTCCTGAAAATTTTCTCTTTCTGTACAATTACCCCAGAATATTCCATAGCGCAGTGTCGATGTCACATATGCGTGGTAATCAAACGAGTGACGTTGTTATAAGATCGCGGGTAAACAGTACGCCAATTGTACGTCATTTGCTGCGCTGGCCGGCCTAGGCTTAACTACAATAATATTTATAGCAGTTATCTTCGGTGAATCGCAGCATACATAAAACTAGTATTCACTCAAAAAACCATCTGTCGGATACTCAGTGTAATAGTGGAAGTTTTGGTGGTTCACTCCACTCCATACTTGGTGGGCGGGCTCTTCTTTCCGCAACCAGGCCGTTAGTGCGCGGCCCATTTTGTGATGTCGTGTGGTGCTCATCGTGCTTGGTAAAGAAGTGTTGTTTTTGTACCTTATCATAGACAGATTTCATAGGGGGTTGCCTACTGCAAAAAAAAGCTGTCTTTTATTATGGCAACGAAGATATGGTATATATTATGGTAAACAAGCTAAGAAGTAAATTTCTCAATTAAAGAAAAGTCTAGTTCTGGTTGGAATGGAAAATTTACTGTCAGACGATAAAATGGCCCTTGCAACAAGAAATAAATTTTTTTGAAATGGGTTAGTATTGATTGGTACGTATACACAAATGTACGAGTATTATCTGGGTTATAGGGAATATATATATATATATATATATATATATATATATATATATATATATATATATATGTGTGTGTTATGTTATAAATACTAATGTATTACGATATGTATATATATGCTATTTGTATGTCTGCATGTGCAATATGCACCCGCAAATGTACATGATTATTTGATTGTAATGGTTTTGAACTTTGACGTGTAAATTGGCTTTATTAATAAATATATTATGATTATATTATTATTAAAAAAGTTTCTAGTTCAATTTGTATTTCATCCTCTCACTTTGTAATGACAAGCGTTGCATACTCTTTATTCGTCCCACGTATTTTTCGGCTAACGGATCGGTATATATTGCCCTGTCTAAATGCTAATTAATGTTTATGTTCTAAAATGAAACATTACCAACTTCTATTACCTACTTTAACAATGGTTAGTTGTCAAATAACTCGCACAAATACAATATTTTAGCGCAGTACATTGCCACATCAAATTGGAGTTCTCAGTTCTAGGTGGCACTGCAGCTGTAAGGGACAGGAGTAGTGTCTACCATCAAGTATACCAGTTACCAGTCTCGTCAATTCATAGTAAAACAAAAAGTGAGCCATCAAGCTTCCAAAAGTTCGTAGTATCCGCAAAAAACTAAATTTTGCCTGAAGACTTTTTTGTCGGTAGAAAACTAGCCGCAGCTTTTACCTAGCTATAAGAATAAACGCTTGAATAAAGAAAACTTTAAATGACGAAAAGTTATGTGTTTTTAGGTGTTTTTGGCTCCGGTGGTTGAAGGCACTCAACCACCGACGAGGCTCACCAACAAACTGCGGCTTGCCTTCAAGGACTTCTCGAAAAAGTAAGTTTCACATTATCCGTTTCTAACTATCATTATTATTTTCTGGTAAAATATGATGGACTAGGTCTGGTCCTAACAAAATGCGTAGTTTGGGCCGCAATAGCCGACAATCCAAACTTGTTTATAAATATTGCGATATACAAGTATAATTTTTACTGAGAAATTCGGGATTACTCACGTAATATTTATCGGATAGGTCCGACTATAGTTTCGACCACATTCGGTTGTTTTTTTCAAGGAGTGTTCGGGACGCCCGCTTCTTAACACTGTGACGTTTTTATATGTATTTTCATTTAAGCAATAATGAAAAACTAATACATATATTGATGAAAAGTTTGGCTGTGAATATAAATACTGGCACGATATACTGGGCTAGGAGACTACAACGTGCTAAATAGGTAGTCGGTATTCTACGAGTATACGTCATTAGACCTGTTTATTTGAAAATAATTGTAGCACCGGACCGACTCGAAAGTATATCGTTTAACAAAAACAGTGTTATTAAAATCAGTTCACAATCTGCGAAGAAGCTTCACCTAGTTGATTACTTGATAACGGCATGACGAGCTCCGCTGTCAGCTCTGCAAAAAAATAAACCCAATTGTAAACTTCCTTATTATTAGGAAGTTGATTAAGAAACAGCAATAATTTCTTTCCCCCGTTGTCAGATGTCATGACGCGCTGCGCAAGAACAAGAACCTGATCGGGCTGGACCAGCGCGAGTACCAGCGCGAGTTGGAGCGCAACTTCGCGCGCTTCACGGAGCGCCTCGCGCCGCTCGTGGCGCACAAGCCCTCGCACGTCGCGCAACTCACGTATGCACACACTCACTCACTTACTGCTTATACCATACACACCAGTGTGCCTAGCACGAATAACTGCGTAATTGTAACGTAACATGTCGTTGACGTGAACACAGTACAAACTAGCATTTATCTAATGCAATAGTTAACGCCGGAGCGTGACGCGGTGACGCTTACGATACGAATGCTTCTTCGCAAATTGTTTGTGCTACGGCCTCTGGTTCTGTTTCGGTAGGTGTTGCCGATGTAGGGTTGGAAAATATATGATTTTTAAAGCAATAAAGCTTGCTTAGGCCGTTTGTCCACCGCCACCATCACCGGGACGTCAACAACGAGATGATTTAGCGATACATACATTTACTATGGCCGTGTGCCCTCCGCACGCCCGTCACCTGAGCGCAGTCATCCCGTCCGCCGACATATCACTTCGGCTCGAGATTGTGACGGGCCGAAGAGACGGCAATAACATGGCACGTCTAAACGTGAGATCGTGCCGGTGGCGGTGCGGCGGACAAACGATCGCAGTTACGTCAACCTGATCTCGGCCAGAAATAATCTCGTTCACGGTGACGTCCCGGTGACGGTGGCGATGAACAAACAGCCTTAGTGAGACCACATTTTTCTCTCTAAAATTGGTAAATCATATTCAGTAAAATCAGTGGTGGGGGGCGCAACTAGCTTAGAAATGAAGCTAGTTCTGTCTACACGAAGCCAAAAGTACTAGCTTGCTAGCTTACTGATACTAGCTTGATATCCTGGCTTGAAAACTGGACTTGTGTAACCCGCGCATTAGGGGTGAAATTTCTAAAAATCCTTATTGGATAATCATCTACAAAATAAATGGCATAAACTGATAACATTTCAAGTTCCAAACCACAACGGTTTAGTTTTGCGTTGATGATCCAGTCAGTCAGGACAAGTAATTATCTATGTTGCAGTCAAAATACTTTTAACTATGAAAATAGACGAGCCTTCGACAATAATACGTTTGCTTGAAAATCTGCGGATAGAACTAGGTTTACCCTAATTCTGGTCGTATTCGTTGTGGTCACGATTATACCTATGAATACTCAGTGGAAACACCTGATTTTGTGGAGGCAAATTGTCTGGTCCTAAAATTGTCCAACAAAGTAGCCTTATTAGCAATTTATCGCTCACCCTCTTACAAATGTATTAACACCTTCCTAAACTGTCTTGATACTACTCTAGACAGCATAAGTAATTTTAAGACTGCAATAGTTATTGGGGACATTAACATTAATATAGCAGAAGATAGCAATGATCCATTTGCTGATGATTATCTAACAACTATTTCCTCACACGCTATGTTGCCGGCGTATACACTTCCCACCCGCCTAAGCAATTGCATTGATCATATTATTCTCAGGACTCCATATTCTGCTACTACATTCCTCCTTGATTCAGTAGTTACCGACCACGCACCCATTTTACTATACTGTAGTACTCAGCACTGCGCTAATCCTGCAAATAGAACTTCTCAAAAAAATGATTTACCTGCTGCTCTTTGCGCACTAGAACAAGTAGATTTTGGTCCTATCCTTGAATCTACTGACCCAGAATCCGCAGCGGAATCTCTAGTGAATATGCTCTCATCCATTATCAAATTGCATTCTAAAGTTGTTCAGATTCCCAGCAGAAAACGCATAATTAAACCCTGGATTACTCCAGCCCTTCTTAAATGCATACGGCACAGGGACAAGCTGTACCAAAAGTTGAAAAAGAGTCCTAATGATGCAGTATTAAAGATCATTTTCTTACGATATCGTAATTTTTGCAACCGTCTGCTCAAAAAAACAAAACAATCATATGAACCCCTTGAGTTTCAAAAAGCTGCAAAAAACCCAAAAGCCACCTGGAGGCTTATTAAACAAATCACACACCTGAACACTAAAAAGACAAGTTCTACAGAATTGTTAAGACTCACCAATAGCCCTTCCCAATGCGTTAATAACGTCAATAAGTTTTTTGTCAGTATAGGAAAAACTTTAGCTGGTAAATTTACATCCCCGTCCACTAAACACCTACTAACTTCATCTCAAAAACCGACCTACAAGTATGATAAAATCTCAGAACAACAATCTCCATTAAATTCAATGGCTTTGTTCAGTGTGGATTGTGATGAAATCGAACATATCATCATTCACCTCAAATCCAATTGTGCTGTTGGTTGGGATGGCATTTCTGCCTCTTTTATCAAAGCAGCTAAACATGTTCTTGTCCCTATACTTAATGTTTTATTTAATCTGTGCTTCAGTGCTGGTATTTTCCCGCGTGTGTTTAAGAAAGCTATCGTTCACCCTATATATAAGAACGGGGCCAAAGACAGTGTCGATAATTACAGGCCAATTTCAGTACTTACAACCCTATCAAAAGTTTTTGAGAAAATTTTAAATGTCAGGCTAATTAAATCTATAAACGATAACAATTTACTATCCAATAACCAGTTTGGATTTCGATCTGGAAGGTCCACTGAGGATGCAGTTTTGGAACCTACCAATTCAATCGTTAAATCTATTGACAATAAATTAAAAGTGATTGGAATATTTCTTGATCTTTCAAAGGCTTTCGACACTGTCTCTATCCCCATCTTGCAAAACAGGCTTGAAACTATCGGTATCAGAGGCCTCACACTCTCTATTTTTAGCATCACAACGCTCTCAATGTGTCAAGATCGACAACATTGTAAGTGAAGAGAACCGATACATTTTGGCGTGCCCCAGGGTAGTGTTCTCGGACCTACCCTGTTTCTTTTATATATAAATCAATTATGCTCCCTTAGTATTCCAAACACTAAAATAATTACTTATGCCGATGATACTGTACTTTTGATAAATGGTCGAAACTGGGAGGAAGCCCAGGAGTTATCTGAAAATGCGCTAACGGCTGTGACCCACTGGCTAAACCAGAGCCTCCTCACGCTAAATGTGAAAAAAACTAAATTTATTACCTTTGCTGCTAAAGTTACATCGCAACCTTCTGATTCTTTTAAAATCCGCACACATACATGTCAAAGTACGCTTCTACAAGACTGCCAATGTAGCCATATAGACAGAGCTCATAATATTAAGTATCTTGGTGTGATGGTGGGAAGCTCTATGATTTGGAAAGAACACATAGACGCAGCTGTATCCCGCACCAGAAAACTACTTTATGTTTTTAAAAACCTTCGAGATGCGGCGGACTTAAAGTGCCTAAAAACTGTCTAATTCTACAATCACTACTTACATATTGCATAACTTCCTGGGGAGGATCCTCAAAAACAAATATGATCAAACTTGAAAGAGCGCAAAGATCAGTTCTCAAAATGCTCTTAAAAAAACCGCGGAGATTCCCTATAACTAAACTCTACTCGATCTGTAAAGTCCTCACAGTTAGACAGCTTTTCATACTACAGACAGTACTACGCAAGCACTCTGAACTATATTACGACCCTCAATTTATAAAATCTAAGCGCAGATCTGATAGGGTCTGTAAGGCAGTAAATCGTCGCACTACATTGGCAGGTCGTCACTATTATTTCATAAGCAGCACTTTGTATAATAGATTAAATACAACTAGTAATATTTACCCCCTTCCTTCTCATCAATTTAAAATAAAAGTTATGGAAAGGCTACAATCATTAACATATGATGAAACTGAAGAGCTTTTAAGTTACAATACATGACTACTGGAACCTGCGTGTGACCAAAAATAAAAACATAGGCACACACACCACATACGCGCACACACACACACAAAGAGAGACTCATACTCATTCGCTATCATCTTGTAAAAAACAATTGTTTGTAATTTTTTTTTTATTTAAAAATATGTTACATGAATTTTAGGAACTAACTGTACTATAGAAATTAAGGAGGAGGGCGTTGGTATCCGCAACACAGTTTTTCTCCAAAACTCTCGCGGGTATCATCGTTTTTCTTAACAATTTATGCCATTGTTTAAGTTCCATGAATAAATATTTATTATTATTATTACCTAACGCTCCTCCACGCTTCGCTGGTCGCACCGATCGTGACTTTGTTCCGACCAGATACTCCACGTGAATCTAGCTGGAGTGAGGAAGGCTAAACCAGTTGTAACCGAAGATAACTAGCTCTAGGATCCTGGTCACGGCACCAAATGTGGTGGTCCAACGATGGCCTATCTCTTTCTTATTTAATTAGATACTTATTCCTCAAAGCTAATCTGGCATCTGCGTTGCTGAAAAGTAATTGTGCCCTCTCGTGGCTGACACTAACCTAATGATCCTCCTTGAAGTTATAAATTAATTATTGTAAGACTTTAAACTGGTTACCCCTGCACTTCGGCTTTTAGTCGCATCATGATTTTCAGACAAAAGTACTTTTTTGACCAACCTGTATAAAAAACTATTTTTGCCTGTTGTTTTCTGCTACTTAATTACTTTTGACTGCAACATATATACCCATTGCTCGCCAGCTTCCTAGATGAAACTCAATCTGACTTATAAATTAAACTAAGTTATATAAATGTTCATGGCAGCTGGATATAAGTATGCACAAACTTTAATAAAAACAGTGTATCAATAACATGTGACACCAAAATAATGAGCTCCTGGCGGCACATTGCTCATCTCGGCGCATTCCAACTTTGGTCGTCCACCAATACCTAACTTAATTGCAGTATGTTTATGATTTTCAGGAATGGCGTGGGAAAACCAGACTACAAGTGTCACGCTTGAACTTATAACTTTCAAGAAGCAAATCCATGACCAATGAAACTTAGCTGGATAATGTGACGAGCCGTGCGTTCCTGGACAACACGAAATTGTATACCAATTTATATATTATTTTATATGAATAGTAGCAGTGCAACCCGAAAACCGAGTTTATTTGGTAGTTGCTTTACGTCACTAAACTTGCACTCACGGTGATTTTTTTTCTCAATTGCCGCAACTGCTTATCTAGCCAAAAAGTAATGGTTCAGAGCGACATTGTCGTTACACTCTACCCTATTGCAAATAATTTGCGAACTACATGCAACTTACTTTTAAGACGGTTAATCTTATTTCCTTTCTTTTGTAAACTATTTAAATATCGATGTTTATCGCTCTTAGATCCCTTTGCGTGTCACTAATTGTATCGTTGACGTATACAGTACAAACTCTGGAACGCCACGCCAAAATCTGGACGCCCGTGGCCCCCGTGCGGTGGGTCGGATACGTAGCCCCACCGCCTGCTACATGAGTCGCAGAGGATAGGGAGAGCAGCGTGTCGCCACACCGACTCTCCCTCCCCCCGCACCTCCTCGAGTCTGCGTCGAGCGCCCGGATCCCGCCACTCCCATGTGGACTTGGAGGCCAAATCCCATGGAGCGGCCCCTCCCGAGCCGGCCAGCGTAGCCCACTGCGCCCCTTGGGTTTTTTTATGGCTCCTCTTCACAATCGGCGATCTTAGACTACTACGCGCGAGCACGATCGTGTAGAGGGCTGCTCGCCTGTAGTTGCCGATCATCGTCTTTAATCTGTCCGCGTCAGGTTTACGCTATTACAAAAAAAATATGAATGAACTGGAGGCTTGCTGATTCGGACGGATTAAAACAACAAAGAAAATTCGCGTGTAGTTGCGTGCGCGTGCCCACATGATCGACGATCATTCATTCAAGATAGAGTAGGTACCTATAACTGGGCACTAGGATTATCTATTAAAATGTATAGGTATATTTCATTTACTTTGTTGTATTAAGATCAATGCTCAAACACCATCTTCTCTTCCTTCATTTTTCTACCGACTTCCAAAAACAGGAGGTGGTACTCAATTCAAATTCAAAACTGTATATGTTTTTTTTTATGTTTGTAACCTCATAGCTTTCGATAGGGTGAACCAATTCTCAAAATTGTTTTTGTTTGAAAGCTGGTGCATCCCGTGTGGTCCCATTTAAATTTCATCAAATTCGGTCCAGTAGTTTTTGAGTTACACTCAAATAACTGATTTTTATCAAAGTAATAGAATGGAGTCGGTATTAAATTTTTCAAATTGCACTTGTCTTATTTTCACAACTTTTCGTTACACTACATTGATAAATGATTGTATACTGAAATTAAATTAATGGTAGCTGCGGCTACTATAAACTCCACGTCCATTTGTGGCTTTCCATTGAAGGCTTGCCGCTCAATAACTGATCACGGGCGATCGTGTGGATGCTTGTACGATGATCGTGACGATTACCGTAGTAACGATCATCGCAGATTGTGAAGAGGAGAGGCTTCACCGCGGTGATTACAAGCCACGGCTACTGAGCCCCCCATACGACAGGGCGGGAACCCTTTTGGTTCCAGACAACCGCCTAATACAACCATGACGCAGATAACTCTAAAAGAGAACTAAAAGTTTATACTGTATACGTCAACAATACGATTACTTTACACTTACGCAGAAGTTAGGTCCAATGTATACCAGTTTAAGTTTACTGCACTGAACGGAACCGTGTAACTTTTTATCGTGGATAATTAATTACTAAAAATTCCACGTGAATTGTCCGGGAACTGTCGGAGTTGAACCACCACCGACTATTTTCTATCCTAGCTAGGTTTTGTAGTATGTAAGCATTGTATTGCATTTATTCATATACACTTATTACAAATTAGGGGTACTTATTGTAATTAGAGCTTACTAGTTTTTTACTCTTTTTTTTTCCAAGTAATTCATGATGTACCGATAGTATTCCTATAAGTCCAAATGATTGACAGAAATGTATTCTTTAAATTTCATTTATAATATTAAATTTTAATTATTCTATCAATATGTAATTATGTCGTAGTAAACATGCATAACTCGAATATTAAATTTAATTTCGCACAATAGCTAGAATACAGCAGAGGACCAAATCTTAAGTGATTTGTAAGATAAAAGTTTTTTTTTAATTGATTATTTTGGTCTTTTTCGTGATCGATCGTGAGTTATTTATTTACTTGTTCATAAAGTATTCCTACCAGTATTTTTAGAAAGTATATAAATGAAACTTCAAAATCTTTGTTCATTCCCCTTGGCACCACTAGGTGTCGTGGGGAATCACTTTCCACATGATACCACCGACCATTAGTGATGGCCTGCTAGACGGTCTGTCATATGGATATTTTTCTATTTGCTCGGAAAATGCACAATTAAAATTAACCGGCCAAGCGCGAGTCGTTCTCGCGCACCGTGGGGTAAAGCACACTTACTGACACACAATACAATTGTCCTTGGCGAGAGCCGGACTCTCACTTGACTACTTGTTATTTATTTTAATCCACATTATATAACTAGATATAAAATATATTAAAAATGTTTGTACTCTGTCACTCTGTTTGTTACCTTATCACACCTAAACGACTGAACGAGTCGTGATGAAATTGGGCAAGGAGATAGATTATATCCCGCGGAAGAATATAGGATACTTTTCATTATCATCATCCATCACCACGTGGACCACCACTCTATAGATTATAGCACCAAGTGATACTTCAAGTATATTTAATATTGACAAATTATTTAGCCGATATCGCCGTCAACAAAACCGTTGAGTGAGAAATCGAATCTCATGTTGTGCGTTCACGATAGAACAGCATTTAATATTTATTTAAATTGGCTGAATGCGCAACTCATTAAAAAGATTTTATAATATGACTGCGTGAACTACTATCGCAAATTAAAGAAAAATGTACTTAGTGTAAAAGATGTGATTTTAATGGTTTTTTATATACATTTTACAAATTAAAAAACATGTTCGATGTATATAATAAATTAATGGGAAATAGCGGGGAACGGCTGCGCTTTATTTTATCAACTTAGTCAACAACTTCATACAAAATGTTTTACTATGTTATCTTACGAGTTGCTGATATTACTTTATCAGGTCAACACTAACAGTCGGTGTGTCACTGGATTCAGAAATGTCTCACGGCCCTGGTGGTGCAAATGGTATTGAACAGAAATCTTATTCTCATCATCAGTAAATGGTACCTACCAAAATGTTATCATTTTATATTAAATAAGCATTTGTCTTCGCAATGTATAGCTTAAACACCTTGGGCCTTCTATACGCCGCTTAACTTTAAATTACATTATTCAGTAGTGCTCAAAGCAAAATTGTTTTGCGCCGTATAAATGACTGTATTTAAATTCTAGCAGCGTTTCTAAGGCCATTTATTTATTTAAAAATACTATTGCTTTAGGCTAATTGTAACTGCGGTGCGAGCATGGTTCGTCGATAGGATAAAATTATCTAACATTATCGGTAAAGGACAGCCCGCGATATAGCTATCGCAGCTAGATCCATACTAGAGCCAAGGTAAGATAGCCGATGAAAGTAAGTTCGACTCGACAAATTTATCTTGAGATCCATGCTCGCACAGCAGCTCGGAATCTATGTAATAAATGAAACCAAAAATGTCTTACCGAAAACGTAATTTTATTTTCCATTAATTTCTTATCTTATACAACGCACCACACGCGATGTCATGCAGTTAACGTCTAGCCAACAGTGCGATTTTTGTATAACCAAAGTTAGAATGCGGCATTACTGAAGATATGTTACTCGTTTGGTAAGAGAGAGTTCGCACGCTGCTATACCTTCACCAGACACACTAACTAGATATAATATGTAAATAGGGCCAACGCCGTCCGAGAGGCGTTAGTTACTAGCAGCACTAGAACATCTGTGAACATTACTGAATTCAATATTACCAATACTAGCTTGGCGTTAGGTCATGGCGATACACACCGACTTACGGCCGTTTTCAATATTCTATCTATCCATGGTTTTCCTTACTAGAGATAGAAATGTGACAACGTCAGTACAAATAGTGTCAAATATCTATCTCTAGTAAGGTAAACCGACGATAGATAGGTTATTGAAAACTGCCGTTAACGCTAAGCCTATGCTAAAGTATCCCTGGTCACCTAATATTAATGAGAATATTACGCTTAACAAATAATGTCTCAACTCCACAAATGTATTACTTGTATTACGTCCGCACATTCATACCCTTACTAGGATTCATTGATTTTTCCGGGACTAAAAGTATGACAACTATTCGGTGCCGTTAGTTGTCTCAATTACAAATTTCAAATTCGTTGAGATATTTCAGCACTAAGAAGGAACAATATACACCCTCACAAATTTTCTCATCTATAATATTAGTGTGATTACTGCATTCTGTCACCCTTAAGCTTCAGCCAGTTGATAACAATGGAGAAAACAGGCTACAAGGTGGTCTTAAATAAATCATAAATTACATCAATAATTATACATGTGTAGTGTAGTTAAACTGGCCAAACTCACGGGCAAAAAACTGATAAAATATTTTATATTATAATAGATAAAATGATATGGCAGTGTCATAGATGTCTATGAGACATAATATACCGCCTTATTAAAAAAAGTGGATAATCATGTTGGTTAGTGTAATAGAAAAAAAATATTGTGATTTGTGTGCTTCAAAATATAACCAAAAAATTAAACGAAATCGCATGTTTTGTTCATTTCTCTTTAAGATTCAGCATTATTCTTTACAAAGTCAAAATCATTAATTATAATTGTATTTATCACTCTTAACTTAACTGAAGACTATATCCTACTGCGTTATTTCCAAATATATAGCCAGTAACTTTATATATATATATAGATATGCCATGTTTTTTCTTTACTTGACTTCTTTGTTTATTCACTACAGCCTATTGCAATTCTGCCATGGATCATCCATGGTTATTTCATAAACTTTTTGGAAGATTTTTAGATTCAGAATATGTTCGGTGTTATATGGAGTCCACAAAACTCCTTAAGATCCAGTATGATTATGAGAAAACAAAATAGGTGAGACAGATAAATTATTACCAAAATGTTAGATGATCATATTTTCTACTTCTATCGGAATTCAGAGGTGTTTCGCATAAACTTACTAATCATGCGTCATTAGCGAACTGCACAAGTTTCTCTATAATCAAGGTTGTATTATAAAACATTTTAAAGTTGCGAATTCTGTGCGTAATATGAAGAATTAGTACAATGTCTCCTTTGCCAGTAAGATGACTGCGAGATTGTTTGTTACTTCAACATAACTTAGTAAAACTTGGGCTTGACTTCTTAATCATTGGTAACATATGTTTTGTTGTTTCACTAAAATAATGGTCAGTCTCGTAGACTGGCTGAGTTACTTCTTTCCAAAAATTCATAGGTATTAATATATTTTGTAAATTTTGCTTAATTTCCTTTGTGATCTACAAATGAGAAGCACCTGCAGGGCAATTATGTGCCGCAGTGGCAATCAAATGTCGATTGAAATCTAGAAAAATGGTCAGGTTAGATCACTCCAGTAACTCGAAATGTTAATAAGTTGCCGATTGGAGCTGACCAAAGTGACTTAAAGCCGCCATTTTTTAGATTTCAATGAACCATTGATTGCAACTGAGATACGTAATAGCCCTGCAAAAGTAATTTGACAAAATATAGCAAGGATATTGGTTGTGACACCTTCGCGAAGTGCCTGCTACTGCCACAGTTAACATTCTAGATGTATGCTGCCTCGTCCCACTGAACATCGCAAGGGGCACATTCACGAGTAACTGTTAGATGGTAAATATAAACAAAATTATTTCTAAATAATATTACTCACACAATAATCTGTGCAGTCAGCATCCAGAAAACTTTGACTTTATCTAATTACGCGGTTATAATAATTATGCAATTTATTGTATTCTGTTTATGAATATGTCCTAACCATTCGTGATAAAATTAAGTAACACATCAATGTGTTTAAAACATAGCTTATTTTCAGAAGTTCTTATGATAGTTCTTACACTTATAGCCTAACAGTACGCTTCACTCGGCCGCGTCGGCCGCCGGCGTGTGCCACGTTAGCCTTTCCTCGTAAAATGCGATAACCTGAAAGTTACATTGGTTTTATTAGTTTATTAATGTTGCTTTACTTGCGTGGATAAGGCCTTGCCTTTCTTAAAGGGCATATGTGAATTTTTTTCAGAGTTTGAAAGTATCCTACAAATTCTACTAATATTATAAACGTGAAAGTTTGTATGTTTGTTACTCTTTCACGCAAAAACTACTAAATGGATTTTAATTGAATGGAAATTTGGTATGTTGATAAATGATGCGCTGGAATAACATCTAGGATACTTTTTCATCATCATCGTCATCCATCACTACGCAAGTAAAACCGCAGGGCTCATCTAGTATGAAAATGTAAGAAAATTACATTACAGGACAAACTTGGACAAAGTGTTATTGAGTGTTTGTCCGCAGTGTGACAGGTGGCAATAGACAGACGCCAGTGTAACTGTCACTATAACTATCATGGGCGTGATGGGCCCGCTATTCGCTATGAACATTGAAACATGTAAAGCATTGCGTTATAACTCAAATTTGACCATCGTTGCTTAAAGAAATCATAGCGCGCCTCATTTCTTGTTTGAATGGTCATAGCGAATAAGGGCCCAGGTGTGACATCTGGCCAGAAGGGCAGTCTTGACTTCATTAGATGCCTCATTATCTATAACCATTGAAATACGTAACGCGGTTAGATTATCTTCAAGGAATGATAATGATAAAATTGTATTAATTTCACAACATTTTCTTGTATATATGGTAATGTGCAGTGTTACGTGTTGGAATGGTTATAGCCAATAAGCCCTGGGTAACGTAAGACACTCTTGAAGATGATATCTCACCTGCTGGGGACACTTGACATTGGCAATTTTAGCAGGAACTAGCTCGGCTTCGTCGGAGTCGGCCCATTTGACCAAGAACATCAGGTCGCCGGTGGCATCCGATGCACCTGTCACATCGCAGTTTTACTTTACTAACTAGCATAGTTTAACAACCTTAATCATCTCATCTGTTATTAACAAAAACTCATGCGTTAGCAAAACCTGAGTCGAGTTCGAGTCGGAAACGACTAGGAAACCTATCTTACACACCGGCGGGACTGCGGCGTTAGGAAATTTATTTGTTTGCTAGACGCATACGTCCCGCTCTGCCGACAGCTTCACCTCGCCACCTGATCGTAGCAACATGGAGAGCCGACACGCGCACATATGCTTCCGTGTCGCTAACAGTTAGATGCGTAAGTTTGGACAAAGCTTTACATTTTACTGATTGTATCATTACCGCAAAAAATGTTTTTAAAATATGAATTTGAATTGCATTTCTTTTCAATTACACATAGACTATAAAATACCAAACATTCAAAAGTTCTGATCGTAACTCCCTCAAACATATTTTTCTGTAAATGTTAAATCAAAATCCGCCAGATACATACCAATAATCTTCTCAGCTTTAAGCCCCTTGTCAAATCCAGTCTTTGACTTTTCCTCTTTGCGTTCCCGTTTGTTGTCCTTGGGCTCTTCGACAGAGGATACACTGGTGCCTCGGCCTTTGCGCGAGGTAGTCTCTTCACTTGAATCACGAACTCTCTTCTTGCCTCGATCTTCTGGCTTCTTCTTAGCAGGTGGCTGCAACAAAATATGTAAAATAAACTAAAACATAATAATAATTGCTAAATACATTTCTTTACAGAATATATATCTCACAAACATAATCAACTTTCGTTATTTGCTCCTCTACTTCTAGCTTTTGTTCTTTGCCTCCTATGCACATATGCATCCCATAACCTTAATAATGTTACATTATTCCATGTACAATTCTGCGTTACACTGGCCGAACGGCGCCATTGATAGCAGTCTGAGCCCGCTGGTCCACAGTGCTATCCCCAGACAGGTCAAACAGTTGTGCACGTGACATGTCTGACCTGTGTCTGGGTGTGTATATATACAAATAAGTATGTATATCAGTCATCAGGTTACTATAGTACAGGCCTAGTTTGGGACCACTCATAAAAGTACGCGCCGCACTAATGTAGCATAATAGCGGTTGATAAATACCTACTTTAAATCACGAGACTACAAACTCAGATTAAAGCTGGAATTTCAATTTGCATTTGTCAGATACATCCAGTTAATGCAGTATATAATACGAATAATACCCCCGGGATTGGGGCGAAGGCCGCTTTAAAGCGATGTAGCGGCCGGCATATCACGCCCTTCTCCAAACCCCATAACAGAGGTCCTGGTGAGGTGACACGGGGGTGTAGGCGCCATTTAAAGAAGCGCGTGCGGTGTGTCCGCGCGCCCTTCAAGGATGCTGGGGTGGAGCCACTCTGGAGCAGGAGATCACACCGGGATGGGGTCCTCATGAGAGGACCAACGCCGCCGGGGCCGCGGACGAGTGCGAAAGCGTTCCCGTAGTCCCGGCATTAAGGTACCGTGTTGTTTAGTCTGCTTGCTGCTATGGGTGCAGTTAGCGCTAGAAGATAAGATACCCCGTGGAATCCCCCCGGGTTTGGCGGGGATGTGCAAGTGCATTCCCTACATGTTAATAAAAAAAGTGCATCCCCACCGCATGATAGTGATTAAAGTTTCAGTCATGTAAAACAGTTAATCCATTAAATTTTATAGAGAGAAAAATTCCATCCTTGGACGGGATTCGAACCCGCGTCTTCTGACTTCGGTTCTTCTGACGGGTTCGAATCCCGTCCGAGGATGGAATTTTTCTCTCTATAAATTTCAATGTTTGAGATCGCTTAAGCAGGCGTTAGTGCTTTTAAAAAAGTAATACTATAAAAAAAAATGTTAATCTATTAGATAAATTTGTAAATGCAATTATGTAATCAGTGTTTTTTTTTTTCTCCAATTTCATTTGATAGTCATGATATTTATAATGATCCTTGAAATAACGCGTTGATAACTTGTAAACATCAGAACTAAATCCTGGAAAAGTAGGTTGATTTCTGGGAATTCTATTGTATTATTGCCAAATATGGCGAATCGAGAGTCAATGGGTTAAAATGGTAAATGGTTGCATATTGAAAAAAACATGTAGTTTACTGAAAATATAAATTTCAATTCAAACATGTTTTTTATGTATAATACACTGGTGTTACCACAAAAAAAAACTTATCATTACCTTACACAAAAATATAACATAACATACAGCATAGTTCCAAATTTTGCACCATGCATTTGCATTTTGCATTTTGCACCTGCATTTCACAACAGACAGGGCAAACTCAATTATAAAGTTTATATAGATAATCAAATTAACAACCTATGTTGAGTACACATTCTCACCTCTTCAAGAAAATGGAATATATATATAAATGTGACTTTCATGCATGCTTTTATTTAAAGAGTTTATTATTGTCATTACCAAAAATAAACAAAAAAATATATAACTTCTTTTGTTTTAATGTGTATACATTACAATAACATATACATAGAAGAGCATAAAAATTCCAAACCTTGCACCAAAACCACATTTGTAAAGACATTTGATATTTGATTGAGATTTGAAACATATTGTCATCATCATCTCAGCCATAGGATGTCCACTGCTGAACGTAGGCTTCCCTCACAAATTTTCAAAAGGACTGGTTGGAAGAGGCCTGCATCCAACGGCGTCTCCCTACTTTTATCGAGTTGTAAACACTTAAACATGTAAAGAAAATAGAATTTCATAGGTTGTGCGGTAGTGCGGATTCTCACCTCTTTTTCTTTTTCTTTTTCCTTTTCCTTGTGGTTCTCCTCATATGTCCTGATGAGCTCCTCGCAGTCAAGATTCTCCACTGGCTCCCATGTGCTCTCCTCCTCCTTGTAGCCCTTCCATTTTAGCAAATATTGGATCTAAAGAATAAACATTCAAAATTTTATTTCCTGGCAATATTAGACTATAATATGAGTGTTATTGCATATCCTCCCACATGAATGTGATAAAAGCCAACTGAGGAATACAATGGCAATAAGGTGATCAAAAGCATAACTGCAAAATGTGTGAATGATAATCACTTCCAATGATATGTGACTATGTTTAATGTAGTACAAATAGTACAAGTGCAACTTTTGCTCTGTTACTGTGTTAAGCATCTCTTATGACACTTTCTGCTTGCATTGCTAGCTGATTCATATTTGTGATACCTAAACAATTTGACATGTCCGATGCATAATTAATTGGAGATAAATCTAGAGAAAAAAAAACGATATTAAAAAATATTTAGTGACACTTCCTCTGCAAAGAAAACAATGATTTTGGCCTATTTGGGGGCGTGCACCACCCTCCCTCCCACATAAAATGCTAATAGGAAGAATACAAAATAAAAAACACAAGAAACCCCAAATAAACCAACACCGATTCGACACGTGTTTCGCCTCTACACGAGGCATCCTCAGGAGATGTTGACTCGTCGAGCGCTAGACAGTCAAGTTGACGAAACACATTCCTATTAGCATTTTATGCGGGAGGGAGGGTGGTGCACGCCCCCAAATAGGCCAAAATCATTGTTTTCTTTTCAGCGGAAGTGTCACTAAATATTTTTTTTAATTGTTTTTTTTATAATGGATTTCCGCAAAGTAATGCCTGAATCAATAAATTATATAAATCTAGAGCACTTACTACATGCTGTGCTCCAGGCATTAAATTTGAGCATTGTTCGTTTAATTTCTAATGTGTTAAAGCTGCAGTTTTTTCGCTCTTACCCGATTTACCCAAAGGCAGTAGCGAAGAGCGGTGAGCAAACAGTACTACTAACAATACATTTATATACATTTCTCATTTGAATTTGCTTAGTACAACAAATAAGTAACCAGTGGAGCCAAAGTTAATAGCCAACAAGTCTATATTTTACCTGTTATTTTTCTGTCAGAATTTTCTATAAGGTGTACCAGGGTAAGACCGTATCTGAGTTAAGATTGAATTAATTTAATGACCTCCAAACCTATGGGTTTTATAAAATATTGGCAACATAGCCTGAGACACCATTTTGTTCTACCCTTCCTGCCATTCGACACAGATTGATTGCGCTGTCCAGACGCATTTTATTCGTCACAAAATGTAAATGGTACCCTACATGCAGTTTTTTGAAAATCCGGAATTACATCAGTCAACATATATTTGAAATATTGGCAAGTACTTGTTGTTTGTAAGGTTTATATTTCCCAGGTGGTGGAATTACAAGCCAGTTTTTGCAGGTTTACTGCGTTTAGATTAGAGACTCACAACTCACTTGTGTAGAGATATTCAATATTGTTTTGTCGTTTAGAAAATATATTTATTTATTATAAATATATTTAAATTTGAGCAACACGAAGGTAGATAGCAAAATTACTTAACCAATTTCTTCGTTTCATATGCATGCACATGAGACTTTAATTACTTTCTTAGGATGATGAGCGCAGTGTATCTGATATGGGGAGGAGTTGCAGCTAAACTTAAGCAGGTGAGCCTCATGCTCTGTTCCGTTGCTATTCATATAAAAAAACAATAATAATAAAGTGTTTGAATAGCTCAATCCATGTCAAAGTTTGAGAAACATAACAAACACATTTTTTTGTCTTGGGGCTACGAAGAAATAATAGTCAGGAAGCATAATTCAGAACAAATTCCACGCAAAAAGTGGCCCGTCAAATCAAAAAAACGTATGATTCCAAATACAAATTACTTCCGAGGTTACATAATTATAGATATGTTCGGTGATTGGTTTAAATTCAGAAGGAAAGCAGGGATTGGTTTACGCGCGTGCTGCAACGTCTTCAATGACAGCAGAGTCATAGCGGCGTGGACGATGTTATGCAACCAGTAGACTGGACCAACTCAATAATAAATCAATCGTAAATCTCGTACGTCTCGCAAAATATGATTAATTAATTAAATTTTTGTCTAGAAGACATTAGAAGAGCATTCTTCGCAATGTAGTAAAGAAAGATTATAAAACATTTTAGGCTTATACATTTTACCAAAAAAATAAGTCGTTATTTGCCAGCTGGATGTTTTTCAGTGGTCACAGAATACCTTCATTAATCATTATCAATTTAGAAAATTCAATCAATTTATAGAATTACTTTAGAAAAGCACTGTGTTGATATTAGTGACAAATTAATTAGCAACTCAGCTAAACCACTTCAACATTAGCAGAGGATGAATTTTCATTAGCTTGAAAAATAAACGTGCTTTAATTTGAACAAACAATGAACTGTTTTTTTAATGCTATTTAGTTACCTATATTACATACCGACTGTAGGCAATCGTTTATTGTTCATTGTTTGTAGTATCTCTTTAGAGCGTAAGCGCTTTGTAAGCGCCAATTCGCGTTTTTGCTGAGTATTTGAAGGGTCACATAATAATGATTGATATAGTATATTATGTCAATTATTCTTACCTGATGTAATAGAACATTATTTGATTAACAAGTTCAAGTTCCACAGACTACAATTAGAAATTGTTTATTAGTTTGTTATTGCCGAGCTGTTTCTACACACACGCGTTTTTAAAATCAATCATAAAACCGGTCGCGCCAGTCACGAATCGTCAGACGCGGCTGAGGCCTCTTAGAGAGAGGTCAGAGGACGTATCGCTCTGACGCCCGCGCTTGCACTACTAAACATTGGTGCGCTCAAAACTTCCAGATACTTATTGAGGTAACATTTCTAAGTGGGATTCTAACAATTAATTTTATATGACATCTAGTGCATCAACAATAGAAATTTCATTGTTATAATGACATCGACCCTTGAGGGGCTAGTATTTTGCTATTAACCAAATTTCTTATGCTTATACTTGGTATCCAGGAATCCATGCTGAAGTCGGAAACTGGTAGTAGGAACTATGTGATGTTTAATAGTAGACACACCGTGTTTGGGATTGTATGAATCGTCTTAGCGGTACCTTTTTTCTAGCTGGTGACCAGGGCCTGATGAGACTGGCAGCAGGAACTATTTGATGGTTGTTTTATTTGCTAATCTCATCTCTTTTTGGTAGGTACATAAGTTAAATCTTACTTTTTTCTAGTCTATGCTCTTGTAGATAACATGTACTTGATTAATAATTATCATTTTATGTTAATTAATGTCGATATTAAAAATAAAATGTGTCCTGATTGATATTTTATTTCACCTTTTTGACCTACGTCTATTTGTGACATAAAAACCAAAGTAGATAAAAAAAGATCCATATATTATTGCGCGCTATTTTGGTAAGGCCACTGCCGCAGGGCGTGCTAGCAAGTAACTCGCTAATGTAAAATACCTAACTCGCGCAGCGCTGCGCAGAATAAAGACTCTTAAAGATGTTGATGTTTCTTCGGGACAAATCATCAGCATAAAAAGATAAATATGATATTTTATATAACACAATTTAAAAAAACAGTAGGTACTTACTGTACCAACTGGTAGGTAGGTACTGCAGTTTTGTGTAACATGGTCCATAATTTTTTTATTATCTATAATTTTATTGTTTTCAGTCAAAATTAACGTAGTATAACTATGCTGGTTTTCACAGGAAGTCATACTCTTGTTTTTCTAGCTTAAGTGCAGCTAGGCACTTATTTTGTCGCATTGAATCGGCAAGCAAGCGAGAATAAAACATAGCAAGCAAAACCATTGCACATTACATACATTTCAATATTTAGCCTGAAGAAAAAAATACATCCTAAATTAAATAAAAATTGACTGACTTTATTTTGCATAGTATTGACCATCTCGATTTGTTAACGTATTTGAACATCTTTGAATAATTATAATTTTGCTATTATTTACTAGTAAAAGTGATCCCTGGACATTTTAATCGTGTATTGCTCCTGCACCACTTCACAACGAATGCTGGCTTGATGATCCACAACTGAAGTTCACAATGATAAAAATGAAAATGTACGCGAAGATTTGAAGTGTGCTCGCTTGCTAGTAAAATGTCCGACTGATGACGTACTGAACACGACTTTTAAGCCCCGCCTACTTGAACACGACTTTTGTTGGGTCATTTTTTTAACGCAGTTACAGTTCCTGACTATTATTTCTTCGTAGTCTTGGGGCCATCATATCTAAATAAAAAAATAATTCTATTCTTGTTTTTGATTTAGAAACAATATCTCAAAAAGTCATTGGCGTTTTCTTTCACCGGATTATATTCCCTATAGGATCCTTGGGTTTTCCAAATTCCAAGTATTCCAAAATATAACCACTTTAATTACATTGAGCTCTGGAACCATCGCGTTTAGAGAATCATAAAAATACTGATATAACACCTACTCTTTATGCAGAACTCTGTAAAAGTATTTCTTCTGCAAGTATTTTTCAAGCCGAGAAAAAAAAATAGCAAAATCCTTACGGTTTCTAAAAACATGCGGTCTTACCCCGGTGCATTGTTATTGTCATTTTGGCTTGTTCTGGTCTGCCTTGCTATTCCGCTCTGAGTGATATAGCATAGGGCCATTATCATTACTTTTGTAAACATTTTTTACGGTGCCATTAATTATCATGATCTTCATGCTCTGGAGCATAATTAGCGTAGGTTCTTATTGCCATTACATGCAGCATAACTAATAAAATAATGTGACATAGGTACAATCTTTTTACAGAAACACTTATTTACAGTCGCATGTGTGAGTTTTATACCGCCACAGTTCAAACCTGACTCAAGCTTCAGCTTTTACTCGTCTTAGCAAGATTTTTCAGGATAGGTACATAGGTACTATGTAAATAGAGTAGATACTTACGTTGAGGTTATTTGTCTTCTGAACAATTTTAGTCTGTATTTAATTGTAGGACTACAATATATTGAATAACTGCGTACAAAATAGACTTACAAGAAAAAGCACCACCTAGATCAATGTCAAAGCACTTATTTCATTCGGCGTACGTAAACCAAAAAAGCGGCAAATCTTACCTTTCCTTTTACAGTACGTTTATTTAATACTTTCTCCACTACATATTCTTCTTCACTAGATTGGTCAGAGGTATCACCTCCTTTCTTATCTTTTTTGCCCATTACTAGCGATTGTATTTAACTATATAAATTATTTCCCAAAGCGACGCTTATTTTCACAAAAGCCAAAATGGCGTGGCGCGGTGCCGCTGTATAAGATCAAATATGGCCACAATATGGCTGAAAGCGTCAATAAAGTTGCCATAATTAAAATTCATACCGCAACATAAGAATTTTCAACCCTGGGCCTGGTTGTAAAGAAGTGGTGGCGAAAAAAGAAGCCTAACTAAATGGCTATTACCACCTAATTATACCTAATATTCCTACTATCCTCACCTATTTTTTGTAATAAATAAATAAAAAATAAGTCATGCATGCACCGCAATACTAGAATGGATTTAGACAGAAAATTTACCCAACACACATTCGTAAATCATAAATCATAAACATTTATGTGCATCAGAACACGGTAAGCAAATATACAGAGATGTTATGTAGGTAAAATATAGTCCAAACATGTTTTTGCTAACATAGCATGCAAATTTTATAATAGAATTTAATTACATAATTTATTTTGCAGAATGTTGAAGCAAGCATATACCTACCTTACTGTTAGGTTTCAATTACGTCCAGTCTAAATCCGTTCAATTATGATTTTTTTAAATGCTACCCACATTAATATTCACGTACACATTAATTAAATTATTATAAAATAGATATTCTACAGCCGAATTCCTATTTATATCTGTCACATCAGCCCTGGATTTATACCGGCCAGCATCAAAATGGTGATGATGGTATATGGATATTATTCATCTTATGATAGTTAGCAAAATATCTCTAAAGCCACATGCTGTGTGAATATATAATGAAAATGAAATACCTAATATCAACTACTATAAAAAAAACTGAGGGAATACCTATACCAATCAATTTCATAAAACATTAAAACTAATGTTTGCAATTTTATTGCCAACAGTAGTTTTACTGTAAAGCATACTGAAATCACGATTACATGTCCAAAGCCGTAAGATATACCCATATTTTAATGATGATCGTACAACTAACTTCATAAGCGTTCCCTTTCCCCGTGAGCGTGATTACGATGGCCCCATGCTACGCCATCGAAGATGTCGCTATATTGATGATTACTTGAACCACGCTCTACATCAAAATCGTCGTTAGCGTTTGTAACATGTGACAGGTGTCTGTTTATGTCTACAAGGTTTTTTCCAAGTTTTGTCTAAATCCAGTCCGATTGATCAAAACGCTTACAGTGCCGCAAATTGGTTCAATACAAATAATCTTCTCCTCAATGAGAAGAAAACTAATTGTATAAAATTCTCGACACCAAATGTGAGACAAGTAGAATCCAATATACAATTGAATGGAACAGGGTTGGACCTTGTGGAGTCAACAGTCTTTTTAGGAATTACTATAGACGCTAAATTGCAATGGGGTCCCCACATTAAAAAATTGTCTTGTAGGCTCAGTTCAGCAGCTTATGCTGTTAAAAAAATTAGACTATTAACTGATGTAGACACAGCTAGAATAGTTTATTTTAGTTATTTCCATAGCGTTATGACTTATGGCATACTGCTCTGGGGATGTTCTACAGATATTAATTCTATTTTTATACTGCAAAAAAGGGCTATACGAGCAATCTACAGTTTGGCTCCCAGAGTTTCCCTTAGACAGAAATTTAAAGACATAAACATTCTAACTGTTGTCTCTCAGTTTATCTATGAAAATCTAATGTATGTAAAGAAAAACATTAGCAGTTTTGATAAAAGGAGTGATGCTCATTCCATCAACACGCGAAATAAGCACAAGCTATCCGTACATGTAACGCGTCTCCACAGAATAAGTCATTCTTTTATGGGACAATGTATACGATTTTATAATAAAGTTCCCAATGTTATCCGAGATTTGCCTATTAATAAGTTTAAAATTGCTATTAAAACTAAACTCTGTCAAAAAGGTTATTACAAAATTTCGGATTACTTGGAGGATAAAACAGCTTGGGACTGATCACTCCAGGATCTATCTACTCGTGTACTAAGATGTCAAAGTGTAGCGTGTCTTGCCCTACTGATACCATTATTATGTTCTCTTTTGTAAGGCAACACACTGGAGCTAATATTTGTAGTACCTAAGTAAAAACATTGTAAAAACATCTATATAAAAAGAATGGCCCCGAGTTTCTTGCCGCTTCTTCTCGGTTGGCTCTATGTATTTTGGAACGCGGCGGTAGGCTTTAAAGTACATTTTAATGAAAAATTGACGTTCATAAGTGCGTCTTTGATGCCTAAATTGAATAAATGATTTTGACTTTGACTTTGACTTTGACTTTGACTTTGCCACGAGCTGTCAAAATCGTGACATTTGTCTCAGACCGGCTATGGTAGAAGAAACATCAATTTGAGCTAAAGTGAGCAAAAAAATCGCGACTTGGACTGCCGCAGTACAGTCCAAATGTGAAATGATGTGGATTTGTCCACCTGATACAAACTAACTTCATAGCGTAAACTGTGCTAACATCAAAACGCTCATAGGATTTTGATGATAGTTTGTAGTGAAGTAGAAAGAGATAAATATACCGTCGAATAATAGTTTCAATGAATCAATTTTATACGAGCGCTGTAGGTAAAGATATGAGTAGTGTCGTGCCAAGATGTAAACTAAATATAGTATAAGGGGGTCGTTTCTAATAAATGAGCTAACACAAGGGACAATTTAAATAGGTAGCTTTGTCGTTGTAGTAGGTTTGCTTTGCTGGGTCAGAATGCTCAGTAGGGCTATTATGTATCTCAGTTGCTAACAAATGTTGATTAAAACCTTGAAAAATGGCGGCTCTATGTCAGTTTTGACAATTCTAGTAAGCAAAAATGTTAGGAAGTTGATGACTGGAGCTGACAAAAGTGACATAGAGCCGCCATTTTCTTCGATTTCAATCAACATTTGTTAGCAACTGAGATACATAGTAGCCCTACTGGAATGTGCTCAGGAATGCGCAACTAAAATAGGAGAGTAAAATCCAAACATGGCAACATTTTTAAATCAGTATTGACAACCTTAAAAAATTATTCTAAATTCTTGACTTATCTATCTACCCCTGTCTCTCAAAACCCCAGTTCACTTCGATGAACTTTGCGTAATAATAAAAAAAAACATTGTATCAATAGTGATTGTCGTGTATTATTATGTTCCTGTTTCTATTATTTATCATGTGTTATTTTTGAGTGATATTTATGTTCTTCCTTGCATGATATTGTGTTTTGATGTCGTGAGTGAGGGAGATCGCAATACAGGACACGATATTTTGATAACTTCATGTCAGTTCGTGTACAGATTCTTGTGGCAGTGTGCAATCAAAACATCGCTAATCACTACAGTTTCTTTCGTTCGTTTCGGTTCGGTCAGTTAACCAATCAGCCTGTTGATTGTGTCATGTGTGTGCTGTTTGTTGTTATAACGATCAGATGGGATGATTATTAATGAATATAGTGCTATTCATTAATAATTATGTGTTAGTGCGATGAAAGTGTTGTGTAAACTGCTATAGAGATAATATCAACCACGTGCAATAAGTTGACGAAGTGCTAACATTAGTACTTTTTGTGTCTATTCGAGTGGTTTCAATTGACTTTGACGTCAGACCTTAAGCCAACCAACAGCCAATCAGTTGGCGCGAAAGAGAAAATAACTGCCTACCAAATTACACCTTGTATGTTTTGGTTTTATAGGCCAAACTTAAAAAACTGGAAATGTGTGGATAATTAGTGAACTTATTTTAAAAATATGTTATTAAAATGTACAGCAGATGGAAGGCCGATCAAAGTGAACGGGACGCCGGTCAGTCACGGGAATGGTGCGAGAGGTAAGGTCCGAAAAACTTTTCCTTAATAAAATTAAGTTATCTTTCTAGTGTATGGCATACATAAGTCTATCATGATTGTCTGGAAGACATCGCTCTGAGCGACAAGACCGCCCATTGTGACACTTAATTTCAAGTTTTTTAAAGAGTTTATCTATCTTTCTATCTATCTATCCTGACTCCACTTGCTACTAATATTATCCTGCTTATGATACATTTTACAGCTTTATTGTAGGTTACCTATTTGATAGTTTCAATGCCTAATAAACGTGTTTGCATGATATCTACCTAAAATTAATATCTACGTGAGTTACGTCAGTACCTTATACCGTATTTTATACCTTACCATATTATTAATAAAAAAAAAATTAACATCGATTATCTCGAATAGCTTAATTAACTGGTAGATAATATCACCGCGGTAAAACATTCGGACAGTTCGACTACTCGAAATATTTAAGGTCGTTTTATTATTGACGGTAGTTATGTTGACGTAAATTCTGCATAAATCATGCACCTTGTAAGATCAGTAGCATATAGAGAAAAGTAAGTAAAGAGATAGCTACATAATCTTAATATGCTTTCTTTCGCTTTGCTTCGATTTTTCCTACTGTTGTCTGTGTAGAAAATCTGTTGCCGGCTTCTGTCGCTTTCACAATCAATTTTGCAGCTTTAGGTATTGCTTTACATGTTTTCCCGCTGTTTCTTGTGTTTATGTTTGTTATCTAAAAAATATACTATGCTATCTGTCAATTCGAAATGTAAATAGATTGACGAACAACGAATCTATGATGCCCGAGAGAAGCTGGTTCCACTATTGGCTAGATCATAGGAAAAAGTAGCGGACAAATAACCATCCATGTAACCAATACAGAAGAGTCAAGAGTATAAATTGCAATTATTTAAGGGACCACCAAATATTGTAAACGGTCACCTAACACTCCTAACAGCCAAATCAACATAAGTACCTACTAAGAATCACTACGCAAAGACGAATAGGGGCCGATTCCAGTAACAAAATATGGCCACCAGCGATCCTTCAAAACTATATTCTGCTAAGTCGATAGATCACGAAGGCGACGTTTTATATACCGAAATATAATATAGAGTAGCATTTAAGATTCCAGTTTGTCTATAGAATTATTAGGATGGCTTTTATCGATCGAATGACAATCGGTTTCGAACTGCAGATGCAGCGGGGTAGATTGTTGAAGGTTGTGAAATAACAGAATTGGCCTCCTGCCTAAGCAGGAGTGACGGCGGACAAAGCGAGGAGGACCGTTAGGTTACTGGTGGGGTGACTACAACACGCGAGTCGAGCGAGGATAATTGAATTAACCATCCTTGATAACAAAAAAGCTTTCAGTTGGACAGTGTAGAGACATGTTCAACAACTTTAAAACGATCTGCACAAAATATAGATTATATTCAAGGGAAATATTGTGAGCTCGCGGATTAATTGCTCTCTTGTCTCAGATACCATCTTTAACACAACAGGTCCAAATATTTTGCATCCAAGCAGTGTGTTAAGGTTTTAAGGGCTTTGTAGCATCTTCTTCTTCTCTCAGTGCCTCTTCAATCAATCGCCTCTTCAAGCTTTCGTACTCGTCCCTAGCATTAGCGAGGCGAAAAGTTTAGCTGCACTCGCAATCCCTGTCCACTCTGATATTTCGTAACCATAATTTCCTGCGACCAGCTCATCTCTTTCCCGCAACTTTTTCTATCATAATTAATTAAAAAAGGCAATATCTGTCATGTCTTAGCACATGACCCAGATATGCTACCTTTTTGTCTTTGACGGTTTTCGGAAGTTTGCGTTCATACCTAACTTGCCGCAGTACTTCCACATTGGTAACTTTGTGGGTCTAGGAAATCGCCATCATCTCGAATGCTTCTATACGTTTCCTATGTTGCTCTTCTATAGTTCAGGCCTCGCATCTGCATAGAAGTATCGGCCAGATATAACAATGAAGAGGGCGTGTGTGCAGTGAGATATTTAGTCTGCGATTGCATAGTACGCTCTTCATGTTCCCAAAGGCACTACGGGCAATCTCTATGCTGGTTTTAATTTCTATATCATTGTCCCACTCTTTAGTCAACAACGTGCCCAAGTACTTGCGTACTCTTTCCAATGTTTGGCCTGTTACAGTTACCACTTGTTGTAGAATAGCGTTATTAGAGGTAACCATAACATTGGTCCTGCTCACATTCATTTGGAGAGAGTCGAAAGAGATCGGCTCTTACACTGCATTTTATTGCTACATTCACAGAAACGACAATTTTTTGGACTCCGGTTCTGAAGATGCTATGAGGACTGTGTCATCGGCATATCTCAGGTTGTTACATACTAAATTTAAAAAGAAATATTGTGTTCGGTTGACAATTTTAGTGCAGTGCCACGCAAAAGTACACCTTTATGGCTTTGGTGGTACTGCAGTCATGGGGGTTGGCCATTGGTCACTTGTAGTAAATAAAGATTTTAAAGCAATAATAATAGGTCAGGGGTAGCGGCGGTTGTCTGCGTATCCTGCAAGCATGAGTTATAAACTCACCTCGGCCTTGGGCCGAAATTGAATGTAAAGCCGAGAGGGGGGAATCCACAGCATGGTAGTAGGAGCAGTTTCTTACGCGGCTAACTAGATAGCTATTACCTCAAGGTTAAAAAAGTGTCGCCAATCACTTATATTTCCGTAGCTCTCCTTGACAGCTGGTTGTTATTGTTGGCTTACTGTGCTCCCGTTTTTGACACTTTACAGTGGAGTGACTCATCACTTACTGTCAAGTGATATATATCAACATCAAATCCTAGTTAATTCATTCTTCAACATGAGCGGTTAACCGCTCAAGTGCGAGCCGGCCACTTATAGCTATTGTAGTTTTATTTTGTTGTAGTTAGTATGACTGTTTTTATGATAGAGCAAAACAAAAAACATTGAAATAAACACGTATTTTACATGTTGACTCCCTTTATTTATTTTCTGTTGTATTTTTATATTGTATTAAGTTATCCGCCATAACTACATTTACATTTAAGGTTGTATTATATCGCAAAGCCGCTGAAACTACACTGCATTAAGGATAAATTCAAATTCAATTAAAAATTGTTTATTTGGACAACAATTGGGATTCATATTAGGTTAGTATAATATACTGCACACGTAGGGTATTCAGCGACTTTTTGGTGTAACTGGCCCACAGACCTCCCGTGTACATTCCCTGACAGTACGCCTTGAAGAGCGTGACTTTGACCGGGTCCGTACAGCGGGCGAACCCACGGGCCAGCATGTTACCGCGAACCGCTACAATAGACACAAATTAACCAGGACATGCGTAAGTGTAAATAAATCATGTAGTACTTAGTGTCTTTACAGTCGCTTTGCTCTTACTACTCGCTAGCAACCGTATTCAACTAATTTAAAAACGTGGGACTACACACAGCAATGCGCATAATATTTGGCTATAAAATTAAAAAAGGAGATTGTGCTGTTTTTTACATATGGTACATCTTCCGTTTAGCGCTAAACAAAAATAAAACATCATGCTATTTCAGTCTTTTGTTTGGAAGCTAATAGAAACATAATAACTCTAATGTATCTGTTGTCGTCCAACAGTGACGGCGTCTATGAAACATTCTGACAAGAAATTCTCCGTAGCAGTCCAGGGTACGAAACTTTTTCCGGTTTATAGCTGGCTTATCCTTGCTTCCTTAACATAAGACCCAAAACATATTATCTGGTGTATACATCCATATTTCACCACCAAAAACAAAATATAACTCTCTTGTCGTTCGTTTCGTATACTGGAGCTGTGCTAAAGTATAGTGATATCGTGTTGTGTAACTGCGATTTAGTTCTAATAGGTATTGTAATTATTGTACTAACGCTGAAATATCGAAACCGTCACAGCGTTTCTTCATTATTAATTTATTGTTACTATTCTAGAATGAATACTATGAATAAAATAACCCTAAGTTAAAAACCCTAAGCTGTAAACCACCTTGAAACATAGGTACTTTAATTTTAAAGCAACAAAAAGTGATCAAGAAGAAAATCTGAATAAATTACTTCCTGGTTTGATACTTTTTGTAGAGCTTGTAATTTTCATTGAAGTAACTGATCGTTAAGTAAAACATGAAACTAAAGACAACGTTCACAAAACGGAATGTATAATTTCATCCCGAAAATAAGAATGAAAGAATCAGCTCAGCTAAACGATTACACAGGTCACCTATATGTAAAGATACGGTAGTTTTACGGTGCCGACCAAGGAAACGGACGAGAAGCCATCGCTGATGTCCAGCTGAACCTATATACTCGTATGTAGCATGTAGGTATGCCAGATGTAATAGTCATGCGATAACTAAGCTATAATAGAGAT
This sequence comes from Selenia dentaria, assembly GCA_917880725.1. Classification (NCBI taxonomy): domain Eukaryota; kingdom Metazoa; phylum Arthropoda; class Insecta; order Lepidoptera; family Geometridae; genus Selenia; species Selenia dentaria. The sequence continues at coordinate 3,882,334 of OU862882.1, read as the reverse complement.
ACAAGTAGATACACAGATCTCGGTTATTAAAAATCTGCTCTATCTGTTCGATAGAGTGCAGTGACCTGAAATAACAGAATTCATAGAAAATGTTAGTGAATCCACGATTTAACAGCTTTAGCGACGTAAGAATTATTGTAGTAAAATTAAATAAGATTCTAAAGGTACTATCCCAAAATTAAATGACGACTAACGCGAAACCTAGAGAGCAACTACCAACGCGTAATTAAATAAACAAACAGTTTAATTATGAAATGGGATGAAGGCAATAACTTTGAATTTAATTATTTGTTTATTCGCACGCGTTTATATTGATCAATATTATTTCGGTTCGATGATAACACATCAAAGGACTCTGGATCCAGAGCGGTTTGCTGTTGAAATCCGGGATGGGCGTATTTCAAACCACAGAAGAGACTGATTTATTTTCTGATCTGTACATCTCAGACCTCTTCGCCGTAAACTTTTATCACTGGCATCATCTGTATATTTATAAATATTCTATGTAGGTATATATCGTATGTTCGATTTCCTTTGTGAAAACTGGAGTATAGTACTATTATTAAGAGTGAAACCAACAGGTGCAGGTTCAAGCGTAATAATGCTTAACCCGTCTAATGTCTACTTCTTTCGGTTTCTTTCCGAACTACGCATAATAGTTCAGATAAAAATACTACTCTTGAATAGTTTGACCAACTAATAAATTGATATTGCATCTGATAAAATTAGTTACAAACAACAGGTATGAAAATGTGTATACACTTGGTGTGCGTGCGACATGGCGTAGCTTAGCACTATTTTGTACGTACACGTGGTGTTCGCTCGCCATGCGACGTGTTAAATATGTGCTTTATAATATATTAATAATTATTTCAACAATATCAGTATTATTTGTTCTTATTATTATCAGATATCAACTTGAAGACGTTGTTCAAAGAAAATCTGACGAATATCTAAGACATAATTATAAACAACTGCCTTTAATCAGTTTAAATAATTGATTTCATATTGAAATCATTTGAAATGTAATAACTTAATCCGATCGAATGAGTTTCAATCCCAACGTTTATATAACACATTTCCGTGATCGTGGTTTTGAGTTGACTGTACATGCTTTACTGTACTGAAAAGTGTTATAATATTGAACTTTGCTTTTTAAACATGGGTCTTAAGTAGCATTGTAATGAAAATAATAAGATTTACCACAGTTTATTGAAATAAATTATAACTCCATCTAGAGTGCAATGAAGTATGTACTCGTATTAGATTGTTATCCCTATAAAATCGTAAATTTTCAAAACTGTGCCATAATATAGTGAGAACATCAATTCTTCCTAAAATTAAAGTTAATTTTATCTTAATAGCCAATGATACAAAACTACATTTTTTCCCCGTTGTTAGATCTGAACCTTTGAGGGTCGTCCGTCCACCTGGTGTTGCAAATATAACTTCAAATTGTGCATTTAAAATGTTAAGTTTTCATTTATTACAACTTTGTGAGTCTGAGGACGACTAGGTAAAAAACTAAAACGTCAAACTGGAGTCTTTTGTAGGTATAATTTCTTAGTGCAGTTCTGAAGCTGTAACATTGAGGCCCTTACGATTACATTAGCAATCTCTGTAGTACCTAAAGCCATTACTATTATGAATAAAGTACTTACCAATCAATCACAAAGCTGACGGGCAACTCTTCTAAATGAGCTGCGCAGGGGTATTGAGCTCCTTTAAACTCCAGGACTCGGCAACAAGGCATTTGAATTAAAGTACAATATCTGTAGGTGTGTGTTAATACTAAATGTGCTCGCTTCCTCTACTTCAAATAAGAAGCTTGTCAGTGGAGCGACCCCTGTGCTATCTATCACGCTATCTCGCTCGGTGCTCTATCAGGGGTCAGAACAGAAGCAGCGCCCGCGCACTCTGCGCTGTTTATAGATACAAATTATTATTTATATGCGCACCATGCCTGCGCACGCGACGAACATATGACCAATGAACTGGTTCTACTGATACATGACATTTTCGTGCATACGCGTAGATTTTTGTTGGTCATTGGCATTTTAAAATGTTAACCGATTGTGTTTTTGCGCATTAATTATGAAAAAAAATATTGTACCTACGCGTTGTTAGAAATAGAATTAAAACAATAACTTGTCTAGACTTTGTTTATGAAACGAGTGGTATCTGAATGAATATTTACTCACTTATCTTCTTTTTGTATGAGTAATACACACTTTCTAACACAAAATATGATTATACAATTCACTCACTTACCCATAATCAAACATATTGAACTTCTTAACACTCACTAAACACTGTTCAAGTTTATAGAGAACGCAACAAATTGACCATATTGATCCTGTGACAGCAATGTACTCGTAGATAGGGCAGGGAAGGGGGGTAGAGAGGATACTGTATTGTATCTCACCTAAAAATAAACATACTTAGTGTAAAATTAAAATTAAGAATGCTATTAGTTTCATTACTTCAAACATAATAGAATTCGTGATTTGTGGATAGCTACTTAATGGTATTTAAAAAAAAAAATTTTTTTTCCTTAAAGACTTTTTAACTCTCATTGTTTAGCAAAAATATAGCTTCAGGTCATTATCTGAGCAACAAGTTGACGTAGTTGGCTGGAGACATTTCTTCGTTGGCTGGAACTAAGGTTCTGTCGTGACCTGACAAGCATCGAGGCAACTGAGAGGCATTTATATTTGATGTAATGTAAAGATGTATTGTGTTCAAATAACTTACGACTAAGGATGTTATGGAGCTCCGTAACCGTACCTGAAACTATCGGGTATCTGAAATTAAATTCTATAGATACGTAACCTAATCTGTTATAAAAGTTTCAAATAATTTCAGTTAAGGGTGGAGTCTAAATGAGATAGGTTATGACAAGTTTTTGTTTTTGCCGGGTCGGACCGACACACGAGCCGCGCGTACCTCCATGCATTGTTTATTATTTATATTGCTTGTACCATTTCTTCATAACCTAATCCGTAACTGAAACTATCCAAAATCCAAAATAATTTCATATCTGTAATCGTATCTGAAACCGATATAATATTATGCACTTTTATACGTATCCATGGATATTTAGATTCAAACTTTCAATTCCATCTCTACTTACGACATACTGTACAGTTCCCGCTTTAATAATTACATTGCTACACATGCGTGTCTTAAAAACAGATTGAAGGATATGATGGCAATAGCCTGTTATTACATAAAAGAGTTATGCTCATATATTATGTGATGAAAACAACCTCTCTGTTTATATTATATTGTATATATAATATAAACAAAGAGAGGCAAAGTAGTTGTAATATGTGTGTATTTTTGTTCATAATCATCATGAGGTGAAATAATGGTCAAAACCAAGCCTGTCCGAAGAAAAGAAAATCACTAACCCTAAATAATACACTCAATGTATGTACGTCAGCACATAGCGCCCTAATTGAACGCATGAAAGGGAAGCCACAGATAAGATAAGCAATTTAGGGCCGATGTGAATGAAATGTCGTTGACCGAAGAAATGGGTCGATAAATATCAATTAAGAAATGTCGGTAGTGTGGTGAATGTACCGACAATATTAGAAGTAGGTATGTGGGAAATATAAAATGAAGAACAGAAGATGTGTGGCTTTTGCTCGTATTAGGAGTAGGAACTACGCAGGATACAATAACGTACATTTGCCGATATGTCTGCTCCGGCGCTTGAAAGGTTCATGAAGCTTCTCGTCATCAGGTCGATACATTTTTAGCTGTAAGGGTCAAGGATAGCTACACTAGAAATATGTAGGTCGTGTTATATACAAATAAGAAGTGCGATGTTTCTCGGCCCTTTGGGAATTTGTTATTCTTGCCATGGAACACTGCCCGTTTGTACCCGATTCGTTTGTTTTTGTCAAAATAATCAGGTTTTTGAACGGAACTGTTAACTGAGGTTATAAGCAAAAAAAAATTGATATTTTAAATAAAAAGAATGCCTATGAAATGCTCAATTGCCTCGAAAGGACTTTTCCACATGTAGGTCTAACCGGGCGACACCGAATTATTCCTCAAATAGGGGCGCTGACGCACCACACCTCGTTTATTCACAATTGCTTATTCCTCAATAGCTCATTGCTTTAACATTATAGAATATATAACATAAGAATAAGAATGGCTCTTAGAACCCAGCCTCACCATTTCCCTGTGTAGACACGGACTCCCCCACTCTATGCATTGCCATGATAATGATTCATGATGGCATTTAAAATAAATCTATGACTTCCTACCTTACCTTTATATTATACCTACGAAGTAGGTAAAGTCAAATATAAAAAAAGTTATATTTGACTTTACCTACTGCGTAAGTTAAACCGTCAAAATTACATTACAGAACAATTAAATTTAAGAGATTCACGTTGTACACCCGTAAATCTGTATGCCTACCTTACAGGTCAATGGACAGCCTTTCTTTGGAACCAAGTGCTTCATTATAAAATTGGGTTTTTTATTAGGTTACCCACAAGTCTTACCTTTATGAGACGGAATATGAATAATTTAGTAAGGCGGGCACAACTTGCAATATTTGTTTGCGTGGGTATAAGTATTATGAAACATGATCCAATCCAACACACATAAAAGTTCAATCATTTCCACTCTCTTTTGATTCCAATACAGTCATCATTTCCAGTAGGTATTCAGGTATTAATTACATAATCACCGTTTAGATAAATTCATCTGTTAAGTAAAGTTGCCTTAAAAAAAATAATGCCAAGATCTATGAGCCAAGGGATTAAATAATATACGTAACTATAGAAGTACATAGTATTGTTACCTAACCTTGTTGTACTGTTTCGTAGTTTCGTGTATTTAGCCGATGGTTTAACATTTAGCAGGCATCCGTTGTAAGCCTGAAACTGTTCGCACGGCTATGATAATGTCGTCCAAATATGGTAAGTGTTACTGCTATCGGCAAGAGATAATTGATTGAACAGGTTGCACGGAAGTTCCGGATGTCATCATAATCAAATATGTAATACTACCTACGTAGAAGTGCTTCTAGATTAAATCCAGGGAAGTGACATTGCATAATCGACATAGTATACGACATAGCCATTGTATTATAACTTGTTTTAATGCATGAAAAGGCAATTGCTACGCACTGTTACTACTACTTACCAGGCTACTTGCCTCCTGCATCCAGCGATGCCCCGTGTTTTTGACGAGATCTTCCGTCCACCTAGCGGGGGGCCGGCCTACACTACGTCTTCCAGTGCGTGGTCGCCACTCGAGAACCTTTGTTCCCATCGGTTGCCGCCTGAATATTGCCACTTCTACTTGTTCATTTTGCTCTATACATCGATGACTTTAGTTCTACGGATCGCACAACCCCAAGCCCTCTCCATTGCTGAGGTCAGCAGTAAGGGACCACGTCTCAATGCCATAAGTCACCACGGGCAACACACACTGGTTGAAACCTTGCTTTTTAGGCTCTGAGGTGCCTGAGGTACTCTGAAATAGATTGGTTTATTTATATTGGTGATTTATTAGTAACTAAATTTCATAATTGTGAAAATAAAAATATATACCTATGTTTAAAAATGGATAGTTATAACAATTCTATATAAATCCTAGTAGGTATTTACGCAAACAACAGGCGCTACCATTTAAAATACACCCAATCTCAGTTCAAATGTCAGTTTCTGCATAGGTGCCATAAACGGAATCTTGCTTTCTCTAAATTTGTAGCGTTTGTTATCTCATATATCATTGAGAAAGTGTAGTCTTTACAGGTTACTTATATACCGTTAGGTACTTACATTTTTACACATCATCTGTGGCTATGATATATCCTTGGTTATATCCAGTACTCCCAATAGTGCCTCTTGCCTTGTTAAAGATATCATTCTATCCCAAAGTTTACTCATCATTCAAAATGTACCTACATTTTCTTTGCCTTTTTTCTCTGTTATATGTTTATATATTTGTGTTATAATTTATATATTAGGTAAACTCTTGCTACATAATGCTTCAAGTTAGCCAAGTAACTTATCTAGTTACGTTAATTACGATTGGGTAACTTCGTTGTCTTGTCACAGATGATGTATCGCTAGAAGATCTAATTTTGTGAACGCTTTATTTTCAGCCACGGAATGCGGACGCCATAGCCGCTGAAGTGATGGATCTGTTAAGCGTTACGCGCTCACTCATTGATTCTTCGTCTCATATTAATTGATATGCTGTACACTTGTGTGTGTGCGTGTGAGAGAGAGACGACTAGTTTTATCTGATGTTAACCACGCGCGAACATCGCGCTCTAATCAGCCTTGACCTTGTAGTGAATCAAGCTATCGCACTCAGTACTCGCACAGTAATTTGTTATAAACTTCTTGATTGGCACACATGATAATGTTTTAAGAAATGCTCGATTCTTACCCGACTGTAGCATCGAGCAAACTGTTTGGTTGGAGCTTACAATCGAAATATCGCTAGTTATGTATACCTACCATTTTTACCTTCAGAAAAAGTTCCAGCCTGAGTTAGAATTCAAACCTAGGACCGCCAGATCAGTGGCCCTCCTCACTGCCTTCATCCACCACTATCCTCCTCACTAGCTATCGTTTAATCAAACAAAATATTTATTGTCAATGACAAAGACTTCGTAATTATAAAATGATTTATTAGCTATTCAGTAAAATATGAGCCTTTGTTTAAAGTGTTGAAACGAAACGGCAGCGCCTCGTTCTGATAATATTTTTATTTCTCTCTAATGGCTTCCGATTCTATTATAACCACAATTATAAATCTATTTATAGTACTTACATATAAGTACTTACATCGCACATAGGTACTTACTACCTACATCATATCCAGATGTATTTGTTGCTTTTGGTAGATTCTCGTGCCAGCACAAAATGAGTAGGTAGTGCTCGCTACAGGCACCACATAATCTTCAAATCTCTGCCACAGTTTAAGCTGTGTCTCTTTATCTCTATAACTACTTTGTGCTACTGCATCTATAAACAACTCGCATAATGGACCTTTCGCATCAGTTCCATTATTTAAAATCATGGTAAAATGGAACTACGTATAGATACAAAATTTCATTATAATGGTAAAACTCGTAGCAGTTCTATTTTCTTCTAGCGCATATTACTTATATCACGCTAATATTATCTATCTAACATTATCGTGGTTATATTAATTACCTAATACCAACTAATACATTATGGCCTTTATTAATAAACGTTGCGTAAACCTATATTAGGCGTAACATGCTTTGTCTTGCTTTCAAGCGTGACATTTACTGCAAGCGAAAAATTGACAGATAGATGTTTTAACTACTCCGGGTGTAAGCCAAGTTTATTAATAAGGCCGTATATGAAAACGTTGTCTGCGTAATCACAGGTCATGTTACGTCAACTACGCGGCAATTGTTCTGCGCCTGCGAAACATTTGTGGTAGGTACAATAAATTGTTGCGTACATAACCTGCATTTTACTTATTTGTCTTCTTATTTCATGGCCATGACATCCAAATTTTCTTTAGATGAATCATAATCATCAACACTTTTTTTCATAATTATAGAATTTGTGTTAAATTGTTATTGTATAAAATAACTAAACGTATTTTATATTTGGGAGCATATGAAAACACCACGCCTTCCAAACAATGTTTGTTTATGCGAAATGCAAACAACTTCACACTTTATTTATCTAGAGCCAGGTTAAACTGATACCTATTATCATCTTACTAAATGAAGCATACCTACCTAGTTAGATAAAAAGCGAGGCAAATATTCTCATTAAGGGAAGTGCTCGTAGCAAATCTGCTTGGTGAGTGACCGCTAGCGGCATTCCATTGTCACTTGGATGCGCTTTTATGCTTCGGATCTCTCAGATGTCATCATGTGAGAGACATTGAAGCGGCCTGAAAACATATACCTACTTACTCTTACTTTCGGTATCTCGGTATACTAATGCTTGCAAAGAGGTAGGATCAAAAAGGCAGAATTGACCCGGACGTAAACAGTATGCGGGATAGGTAAAGTAGGTTAGGTACTAACGATATGTCACGGAAATAACTTATGGACATAGAATAGAGGGGTAATTTTTTAATTACTGTAATGTGGTGCTCTTAGAGTAGAATTCTTGAACCTGTACTGAAGCCTTATTCGCTATGACCAATCAAATGTGTAACGCGCTGCGGTACGGTTACGATATCTTCGAGAATTGACCGTAAAGTTAATACAATTTTTCCTTCCAAACTTGTATCATACCGCACAGTGTTACGTGCATGAATGGCCATACCGAATAGAGCCCCTGATGAACAAGAATATGACAAGTGACAACAGGATCTAAGGGATAAAAAGAGCCATAGACATTGAGTTTTCACTGTATAGTAACGCGTTGGGCCGATTTCATCCGAAGCACATAAGTAGAGAACTAATAATTGGATCTCAGTTATTGAAACAACATAATTATGACATTAATTAAATTAAAGTAATGCCGTATTATTTCTAAGATCTTAGCTTTGGTTTAAAAATAACCATTTCGTAAGTAAAACTAACTTTACCAATCTAATAGTTCTGTGGTGTATTCTGTAGGCCATGCGGGTGAGGCCGTGGATGGCTCAGCTATTAATTTAATAAACACAACTTCATGATCACGATCTGCCTATATGACGTAGACGAGATTCATACCAGCAGTTAAGAATGCTGTTAACTTCGAGCGAGTGAATATTTAATGGTGAGAAAACAACATCCGAAACAATTTTAGAAAACTATTTTAAATAAGAATTCAAATGGAGAGGTGAACACACTTATAAATGATGCGATGGTATAAGTAGGTAGGTATAGACTACGAGCCATGAGAGCAGGTGTGTTTATAAATTAATATAAGTAGTGAATTGCTAAATTGGGCAGAAATAGTTGGTGCCTAGCCTACCATTGGAAATTATTTTTTACCAAAAACGGACTTCAACACCAAAAAGTTTGAAATAACTTGTTGAAATCGATACGTTGATAGTATTTATCAAATGTATACCTATTACCACAATATGCCCATGGTAGGTACCCGACTTCGACAAGTTTGACACTTTTAGTGTTCAAGTCGGTTCCTTTTTTCGATAAAAAATGTTTTCACCCTTTTTTTAGTGACACCACTATGCTAATTACGGGATCGAATGTCATTTAATTTTTCAAATTGTAATTGTCTCAAATTGTTTGTGCTACGGCCTCTTTTGTACGGTTTGAAGGGCAATGTAGCAAGTGTAACATTACTGAGCGAACGAGACTCAAAAAGCAAAGGGAGTCGACTGACTAGAGAAGAGTGCGCAGTTTGTGTGGCGGCAGTGCCATGCAAAACGTCAGCAGACAACTGCGTAACGTTACGTGTCGTTCGCGTGAAACTATACAAACTGTCATTTATCCAGGGCAACTGTGGCACCTATAACTTTTAGTTAGTACGCCGAAGCGTGACGCGTTGACGTCTACTATACGAATACGTTTTCGCAAACTGTTTAGTTACGGGTTCTGGTTAACTCAACACTACAGGGTGGCACTGGGCAGCAGGTGTCTTGTTGGTAAGCATCCAGCGCACGACTGACCTTTCTCGTCATATGACAGTTTTTATAAAACCTGATTGAATATACATACGTACATGAACTAGAGCGTAGAAGTTATAAAGTCGAATGAATGTATAGAATCAACAAGTACTTACTTATTTTATTACTGTGTTAGGGCGCGAATTATTGGGCGAAAGTAGGGTTGCCATCTCTAAATTTTGCCAACCAGGAAGACCACGCGTGAAAACCCCGGATTTTAGAGCCCAGAACCCGGACATGTCAAGAGGTTTTTTTAAACATAGTCAGTGTCAAAAAATTTCTTATTACCTTTTTATTTATTTTAAGACCTTGAAAAATAAATTTAGTCATCATTTTAAATGTACCTAACAAAACAGAATCTAATTACAGTTTGTTAGTTTTGTAACTAATTGTGTTAAAAACCAGATAGATTTATTTTTTATTTTAGCCCCATGACTTAAAGTTTTTAAACCCGGACTAAAAATGAAACCCCGCCCGGACGCTCCCCGGATGCCCTCTAAATTAAGACAAATCAGGGGAAACCCGGGCGGATGGCAACCCTAGGCGAAAGAGACTCAAAAATCTATTTTATCTGCACTCACAACGTAATATTCCAAATATGTATTCAATTATATAAACACGTACTTTTTTCGAGGATAGGTAAAATTAAAACAAAACCATTACAGTGCAACATTTTTCTTCGATTTGAACAATTATTACAGTAAATAAGTACTTACCTAACTCATTTTCCACTTATATAAATATATTAATATTTATATAATATATAATACTTAATAAAGATAATATACGATAAAATACTTAGTAAAGGTAAAAAGCATTATAATTAAACCACTAGTGTTAAACAATCTAGAATTTTCTAAGCACAAACTAAAGAATGAACTGATATAACCCAAAAATTCGAATCGAATTCGAAATTTGAAATTTAAAACTTGTTTACTTACCCACTTTTGCTGCCAGTCTTCTTAACTCGTCCGCATCAGGACAAAAAATAACAATAGATTTATGAATGAAACTTGCCTGGAATGAGAGTTGCTGATTCGGACGGGTTAATAGCGGATCTATCCATAACAAGAAGTTTGGTTAATTTAAAAGTTTGACTTTTTTACCGAAATGTATGCAAAAAATTATCGCGATTTCTGACATTTCTAACACTCAAACCTCAGTCGGTCCAGTAGAGACTTCAGGACCAGATAAGAAACAGGATCGATTGGCATCAAAAAAGTTTTAGTGTAAAATGACCATTTATTTGCTGACTGTTTTTTTTCCAAAATCTGTAAATGAAGAACAGAATACCTTAAAAATTCATGGATAGTCTCCTAAAAACGTTTTCCTGTACTTAACTATAACGGTGAAGGTGAAGGCTCTCACTGTCCCGTCTCGAACATTCACCCTGTATAAAGATAGATAGATAAGTGAATGGTATGTGAGTGCTATAAGGAAAATATTCGCACAAATATCATACAAGTAGGTACTTAGTACTTACTACTTACTACTTACTCATTGTGACAGTTCCGCGTACAGTGATTGATGACGACAAAGCATATATTAATATCATAGCAGCTTAGTGCAGTAGCTAGGTAGAATAATAAATAACACACCGAACGCAGAAAAGATAGGTAACAGTAGATATAATAATACAGCTCGTCAATAAGATGATTCTAAAACAAAACTATCCATCATGCCCGGGTGACACGAGGCCAGTTTTTCAAGCCTGTCAACTGTCCTGGCTTGCTGAACTGGCTGGCTTGGAACAGGCTAGTTCCGTTTACACGAGGCTTCATTGTTTTAAGTTAGTAATATTGCAGTGACTAAGGTGACCACGTGTCCAACATGAATTGCATTCGAAATAACACATTATTCGTCTAAAGGAGTTACTTCAAAGACTGTACCAATTCTGAAAAGTTGAATTACAAAAATGGTACGGGACAATAACCACTTTCTTTATTTCGCCACACATTTTTTGTACCTGAATCACGTGTATAATCGTCTTTATAACTTGGAACGGTGGCGTTTCACATACATTAATGCTCTTGGTACAGTTGTACAAACTTTAAATTAATCTCCGTACTTAGTTTGGGCGTCTTAAAATCTCAAAAACATGTCAGAAAATTTTACAAAACGCATGGTTCCTGCTTACTAGCCAACTGAAAACTGACTTCCCCGGCCACATGAAGCAAGAAAATCTGTGGCGGGGGGCGCTACTGGCTTCCATTCTATTAAAAACTGTCCTGGCTTGTAAACTAGCTTACTGGCTTACTAGCTTAGAAATGAAGCTAGTTCTGTCTACACGAAGCCAGAAGTACTAGCTTGCTAGCTTACTGAAACTAGCTTGCTGTCCTGGCTTGAAAAACTGGCCTTGTGTCACCCGGGTATCAGGATAGTTTTGTTTCGGAAGGGTTAAAGAAGAGATAAATAATTTGATTCGTTAGATAATAGTTGTATGTATACTGTAGAGTAAAAGCTCCTTATTCGTGCTTCCTTTCATTCGCGTTTTCACTATACGCGGATTTATAAAAGTCGACCCAATTCCTATATTCGCAGCGAAAGATTCCTTTATTCGCGGATTTAAACGGTCTATCGGTACACAGAAAATGAAGAATAGAATAATAATACGTTTATTGTGCAATAATAATATGTTACAAAACTCAGTGGAACATTGCCTCCCATACTAGGATATGAACCTGTATCATGAGAGGCAGTGTCTTCCCATACTAATAAAAACCATAAGAGGCAAATTGCCACCGCTGAATGTCAGTATGAATAGAAGCTTTTAGAAACTGCCAAACAAGAAAAAAAAAATTTCTTTAAACCAATGCTTAAACCAAAGATATCTAATAATTAATCAATATGGTAATGTTTTTTTATATATTAACTAGCGACTGACCGCGACTTCGTTCGCGTTGTAGGCTTGCCCTTGAACCTCGCCATGAAACTCCCATCTATTCTGGATTTTTCTTTCATAAGAATCTTCCCCTGACAATAATTAACACAACAAAAAAAGAATTAGCGAAATCGGTAAAGACGTTCTCAAGTTATAGCGTGACCAAGAAAAATAGGGGTTAATTTATATATATATATACAGCGCCTAGGGACGCATAACTGCTGCTACTGGGATGTGTGCGTCCTTCAAACTTTCTGAATAAAGTACCTATACGGTACGAGGTGCCGATGTAGTGTTTATTTTGTGACATTTCCATTGGCTTATGTAATACCCTACCTTTCGTATCCTCACTCTGAAAAATACAGATAGTAGTAGTACTTAGTGATGTCAATGTAGTCTCAAAGATAGAAGTTATCTTAATTTTATAATTTTATAGAAGTTTTATTTCTATTGAGTCTGATTTAATAAAGTAACTATGTACATTACAAATATGTTAATGTCACACATAGCGACATGTACGTCTAAGCAACTAAGCTCTACAATTAAAAATAAAAATGTAAAAGAAATAGTTCTGATTAATGGGCTACTAATGCCGGCGTTCCTCGTGGGTCCGTGTTCTCTGTTGCACTGGGGCCCTACTCCCACTTCTTTAAGTAGTCATTATTTAAACCTTACCATTTAATTTGGTACCGCCAAGTCAATATAGCAAGCTTAAAATAATAATGCATTACGATTTTTGATGACTTATTATCAAATATTGCGCGTACTTCGTAACTGTGTTAGTGTTCTATTCGGGTTGGGCATTATATGTATTGAACCTGGAACGCACCATTAGGATCGATTTCGGCTAAAAAAGGAATACGCCGTAAATAGTACTTATTGAAGTAATATGATCTGCTTGATGATAAGCTTATTACAGATCAGTCCTGATTTATGATAGTTTCGTAAAAGGTGCGAGTAGGCCCCCTGTTCTTGCAATTCTTGCTACACATTATATGGAATTGCCTAAACCCCGACACTTTTGTACTGTGTCTGCTTTTAACTGGTATGCAAATAAAAGCACCGTTGTGGAGAGGTATTGCATATCCAATGCACGTAGTAGTAGAGCTTATACAACACCCCTGTGGCCTTATGAGCTCTGAGCAGGACTTCTAGAATACTGCCCGGCTTAATCGTACCATGACAACGTAAAAGCAGGTTTGCCCAGGCTTACTATTTAAGAACCGCAGAAAAACCGTTCACCTGTTTTTTTGTATGGACTGACGTTACCATGACGCTCTGAATCTACTCAGTTTATTAGCTTACAAACGTCTAGACGTCAGCAATGTTGGTTAAAGTAAATTGTTAGAATGCCAGAGACAATATTATCCGTTCACCTTTGAGAAAACAATATTCAAACAGTTCACCTAAATGAGCGTCATGGTATGATTTCATTCAACACTGTTTATGTCAGGTTTAAGAACTGCACGGAACTTGCATGGTTTTTATGAAGCTGAATGATAGTAAGGCCCCTGATAGGATTTATTCAAAGTATTTCCATTCAATAGACTTTTTGACCACTGTTGCTAACCAGATATCCGCATAATGTTTATTACTCTACATTCCTTGACGGCAAATGACTCGTTGGTTATTTTTTACCCTCCAGATCTGTGTGCCTTTCTACGTACTTGCCGGTTATGATTTACGATGTGAGCTCTCTTTATAAATCTGTGCAAATGCGCGATGGACACACACCACCCAAAAGGCAACACGGGCCACCTTGCAATCATCTATTCAAATGGCGCAAGATAGAGAGAGCTGGAGAAAAATGGTGGCACCAACTGTAGTGATGACTCAGTTATGAGGATACGACCAAGAAGAAGATAAAAAAGGGAGAATTTATTAGGTCTCGGACCCACAATTATCTCACTTGATAATTAAAAATGTTTTATCGGCATTTAGACGCTCCAAAAAATACTTACATGAACGGATAATATATTAAGTACTAGCTGCTCTCCGCGGTTTCACCTGCGTGGTGATGGATGATGATGATGATGATGAATCTTATATAGCCTATGTTACTCAGGGTGAATGTAGTTTTCCAATTGTGAAAGAATTTTTGAAATCGGTCCAGTACTTCTTGAGCCAATTCGTTACAAACATACTTACATACAAATCTTTTATAATATTAGTATTAAGTATTGTTTTTATAATTATTCAATATAAATAATTTATCCACAATAATGCGGCCTGTTTCATAATGGACATTGGCATCCGTTCATTGACATGCATATTTTTAATATTTCTTCTAAGTGAGAGGCAGGGTAATTAAGTTGGGTCATTGGTGATAACAAAGAGCAATATCAGCGAAAGAAGTTGTTAAAAATAACACATCTTGTGACTTCATTAAGAGTTATCATGAATTTGAGTATTAAATATTGACATTATTTCGACCAGACATTTAGATAAGAAAAGTATAATTACATTATGCATATACCAACCTACTAATGGTCCAAGCAGCGAGCATTTATCATAAACTTATTTTATAAAACAGAGATTTAGTTTAATCAGAAACGTTTAGTGATTGCTTCACAATTCAAATACTGGACATTAAAAGCTCAGCTGGCGCAGAATGTTGAGAGTATCCTGGACGGAACGCCGGACAAACGAGTCAATCCTAAATAATATATATAAAACACGACTCGCTTCAATCTACAGGCAGAGAGTCCTCAAGTTTTTCGGGCACAGTCTGGCGAGACAACCTAGTATACCTACCTAGCCTTACTTATAAACGCTGCTTAATTTTAAATGACGTTATTTAGTACTGCGTACAGCAAAATTGTCCTAAGACGTTATTTAAATTTAAGCAGCGTTTATAAGGAAGGTCGTCTCTGAGCATTCAATATTTGATGGCCAAAGGGCACGGACCATCTGTATATGGTCCAAGCAGGTGCTTAAAAAAATATGGCTCTGTTAGTCTAGTTGGCAGTGAGCCTACCTTCGAAGCGAACGGTCCCAGGTTCTTTATTTGTAAGGACCAAATATATGTGTGATGAATAGATTTTAGTGCGTATGCCTGTACCTCCCGCGACACGGAATTACCTATATCCTATTGTATATAAACCTTATTGCGTATATTAAAGTTAATATACGCAATAAGGTTTATATATTAAAAAAAATATTAAAATTTCTCTTATCATTTAAGAGTCAATAGCTAATATGTTAACAATTTTGTTTTGTAATACGTATACCATGTCACCGACATCCCAAATTCTGTGTTCATACACTTTTGTATACTTGATACCAAACATGCCTAAGTTTTGGCTATAGCCCCATTTATGCCCTTGTAAAGGACCGGATAATAAATCCGTGAAAAAAGATTAAATAAAATAACAGTACAAGAATGCAACTTCACCCGATGACAATGTGGGTGATCGAAGAAATTGATCTTACGTTGACGATGATTATCAGCCTCTAAGAGCAAACGTCGTTGCATATTTGACAACATCCGTAAACAAAAGGCGAGATGATAAGAAACGTTGGAAAAAGTACCATAGAAGTTCATGCGCGCCGACCAGTCAATCGAGACCCCAGGGCCTTTATTAATAAACGTTGCGTAAACATAGATTAGGCGAAACATGCTTTGTCTTGCTTTCACGCGTGACATTTACTGCAAGCGAAAAATTGACAGATAGATGTTTTAACTACTCCGGGCTTATTACAAGTGTATTAATAAGGCCGCAGTTGTATATAAGACCGTGGAGCATAGAGAGATTAAGCTGCCATCTTGGATCAAGATAAGAAGTGGATAATTGAGAGCTCCGGATTAGCTCTATTATATCTAGATATCAAATTTCATCGATATCTATGAGGTAGTTTTTAAGTGTGCGTTTGTATGTATGCACATACAAACAGACAGACAGATTTTTCATATTTCACAAATTTTTCATTATCTTCCAAGTACAGACTTTTCGGCCTTTACTCCTTTATTACAAGTATAGATAGATATATAAATTGATTTATTTAATACAATGTCAAGATTAATGTACGCATATGAGTGGACACATATGCGTACACTAATCTTAACATTGTAGAGGAGATAAATCACAACCAGAAAAAGTATTCTGAGATCACAATATAAATAAAATTTAATACCTAAATACTCGTTGCACAGATATATTGTATAGTATGGTCACTTTTATATTCCTATTTATGTGGACGAGCTATTTATGTGTGCGCTCCGAGGTTTCACCCAAATGGTGATGGATGATGATGATGATAAATCAAAATATATAGCCGATGTTCATCAGGGATAATATCCGATTGTGATGGTGAAATAATTTATCTAATCGGTCCAGTTTCAGAAGCCTATTCAATTCAAAAAAACACAATAAGCAAATCTTTTCTCTTTCTAATATGAGCATAGAAGTATAGATAATATATATTATAGATATATAGCATAGAGGTAGAGAAGATGTAGATCTTTATGGGACGTTTTTGGACAACAGGGTCGTTACTCTCAGCAGAGCAAACCGACGTATCTACCAACTCGGCGTCCTTTAGCGTACAAATGTTTAACTTTGTGTACCGAGGTGATTTTCACTGTTCTTATTTATATTAGATACCTTTAGAAAAAAATACTCAGTAACAGTTTTTTTATTCTATCGACTTTGAAACAGGTTCTTTGCAGTTCTATCGTGGAACTGATGAAAGTGATTCCAATTCAGATTCCGAAGCCTGCAGGAATTATATGGTTTTGCACAAAGTAATTCGACGTTTATGGCTTTTAGTGGTCCATTGCACTTGACTGGTCCTTATATAAATCTGTACACATAATAAAAATGTAACGGATCGCTGTCTGTACATGGAAGATATATGAGGAAAAATAATAATAGAAATTGTATAAAGGCAAATAGAATGAAAAAAATGATTGTTAGCATTTTAGTCTGTGCGTTTGTGCACACTAATCAGAAACGGCTTATCTGATTTTCACTAATATATTGTGGTAAGCTGTACTTAACATTTTATGTTCTTCCATGTCAATCGGTTCATAAATAAAAAATTAATGAAATTTAAAAAAATACTCTCGCCATTACACCAAGACCAATCGAGCGAAGCCGTTGGCGGGTCAACGAGTATATTAATAATATAATACCCGTTAATATAGTTAATAATACCTACGTAAAATGAGATATTAAATGAAACTTAGTTCTGGATACTAGTTATTTATATGTTTAAGCTTTTAAGAGTTCTTGAGTATATGATAACTAAATTTCTAGACTATTCTTCTGAAAAGTGGTGGAAGTTCTTGAGTATTGATAACTAAATTTCTAGACTATTCTTCTGAAAAGTGGTGGAAGTTCTTGAGTATTGATAACTAAATTTCTAGACTATTCTTCTGAAAAGTGGTGGAAGTTCTTGAGTATTGATAACTAAATTTCTAGACTATTCTTCTGAAAAGTGGTGGAAGTTCTTGAGTATTGATAACTAAATTTCTAGACTATTCTTCTGAAAAGTGGTGGAAACCAAATATCAGTAGCCATGTGTCCGTAGATCAAAGTAATACACAACTAATAAAAGACACAAAGGCGATTTTCATAGGCATGTGGAAATTGGCACATTTTCCGGCACATGACTAGTCGCTACAGAGCTGGTTTGCATTACTTATATTCAGCAGAGAATCCTATACGATCACAAGTTTGTGCAGCTCATAATCAGAATGACACGACATATACTTATACAACTGTGATGATTTATGACGGCGGCATCACCGGCGAGACGTGGCGCGATCGTCAAGGCCCACCGATAAGTTTGCGATTAGATAATGAAGCAACGGAGATCCAGTGATATAACAGGCCTATAACTGAAACTTTTGAACTGTTATAATAGCTGGTGTGTGATCTTCCGAGCCACAATATCGGTTTATGTTAGTAAATAAAACATTGTTTAACATATAACAAACCCTTGTTAACATCGCTAGTTACTGTATCTGTTGCAGCCAAAACTCTTAACCAGTCAAAAGTAATTTTGACTAGCAAAATCAATCATAACTTTGGACCGAAAGCCTTCGACAATAATACTTTTGACTGAAGATCTCATTATCTACTAGAACTAGGCTTAGCCTAATGCTGACGCTTCGTCGGCCGCTCCCGCGGCACGCTCGCATTGCTCGCTCGGGTGATATTGTTGCTAAAATGTACTTTTCTGATGCAACAGTCTTTCAGATAATTTTACTTATTAGATACTCTAAATACCTATATGAAAACACATTTTCCAATTTTGCGCCGTTGTCTTACAGTTTTGTATAAAACTCTTAAAAGTAATTAATAGGACGAGGAAAACTTGTAATTGTCAAGCTCAGTCTAGTTGGTTCATAGTACACACACACACACACACACACACACACACAATACACACTACTAAAGACCTTAGCTAAGATCGTTAGGTAGAAGGAATAATAATATATTCCTACGTAACCATTTTTCTCGCTTTGCATGTTATTCTAAAAAATGTAGCTGCATCTGTGTTCAGTGACATGCTCCTAAAATAATTAGTTATTTTAGAATAATGGGAAAAATCTTGAAACCTCCAAATCTGCCTACATGATCCAGCTGAGCTCATTTCGTTCCGGAAACATTCGTCACGATTCATAATTTTTTAGTATTTATAACATTATCCACTTTTATTTTTTATCTTATTTTAACAAGCAGGTAGTAGCTATTTTTTATTGCAAAAACATGTAATGTTATTTGATATTTAATTAATTAAGGACAATATTTTCCAAAAAAATAAGACAGATACCTTTTATACCGCGAAAGAGTGATGTTACTTGCAGAATGTAGATCATAACCTAAACTGCTGCAATGTCAGTCATATCAAATAATAAAATATAAAACTATGTAGGTACTGCAAGGAAGTTAGTAGTTGATGTACTGTAACTATGTAATATACTAGCGTCAAGTGCGAAAGAAAATAGCGACGCACTGTCGTCTCACCACAGAGTTACTGCGTAAGTCCCGCGTCATCTTACATACATTATTATCAAACAGATGTCTTACTGCAGAAGCGTACCCTGCGGCATTGTTTACCTTGCACCGTCGCCGTCGCGGGCGCGGGCGCATCTGCGTTGTATTAGCACACGGTTTCTCAAAGTGTGGTACGCGAACCCCTAGGGGTTCTCCATTCGATGGCAGGGTTCGCGACAAGTTTACGTAATGGTGGCTTGATGACTGGCAGGCACCTTGCGACAAGAAACAAGCACAACCATCACGTTAATATTAAAAAGATATTTCTTTTGGCAATTTATTTGTTACATTGAAATATAAACCTTATTTTCTTTAACAGTCCATTTTAATATTTTCTTTTATGGGATTTAATTAGTTAGTTAAGGGGTTCGCTGTCACCTGGAAACTTCAACACGGGTTCGTGGAGCCGAAAGTTTGAGAAACCCTGTATTAGCACATTACACCTACTTGCATCACGACTCCACGTGCTCGTTGTCCGTTGTATAACTGGTTCGCTCTTGCTTGCGGAGTGCAAGGCTGTTTGCGCGTAAACCTCGCTCATGTTTAAACGAGTTCTACGGTTAGAAGAAGAATGCAGCTTCGTAGCTTCGTGCTTGCTGATATAGCAACGTTGACGTTAAGTCTTTTGCCACCATAATTATACCTACGTAGTAGGTAATAGTTACCTAAAAGTATAGCGTATCTGACATTTTAAAATTATTAATGAGTCTACATACAAATGAATTATTGGTGTCGATTCTGTAAGCATTCATATTTTTTTTAATTATGGCAGTTTTTATTCTGTTTAGGCTATTATCTAAATTCTTATAACACTTTCTTTAATTTCTTTTCAATTGTGGGTAAGTATAATTTAGACAGATTAGTCGTCATGTAACTTAGTGCTCGCTAAAGTAACGTGATAAGTACAATTTGAAAAATTTGAAACAGACTTCCATTCTATTTAGTTATTTGAACTCAAAAACTATACTGAACCGAATTTGATGAAATTTAAATGGGACCGCACCAACCCTACCTTTTTAACAAAAACGTATTTTGGGAATCGGTTTACCCAGTCGAAAGTTATGAGGTTACAAACATAAAAAAATACAGTCGAATTGAGTGTCTCATCCTTTTTGGAAGTCGGTAGAAAATACCCAAAATTGAATAGAATAATTTTTACAAATGTCATTCTAAAGTGTTCAATTTAGATTTTAATGGTAACATAAAAAAGACTTATCATAATTAAAAATTAGTGCGCTGACCCGTTATGCCAATATTACCAACTTAGATGATTAACTAATATCACACACTTGTACTACTAGCACAGCTATTAGTAGTCTTTGTGAAAGGACCTTCTCCATTTTCTATTCTACGAGGCACTTAGTTACTTTTAATAGGTACATAACCTACTCGTAAATGACGAATACTAAAGCACATCTATGCACTAGTACTGGACGTACACAAGAATTTACTAATAAACCCATTTATTTTGTTTACAGGTAAAGGAGTTCCCTTATGTTACGTGAATTACAGTAAGTGACTTGAACAATGTATTGAAGATGCAAAACTCAAATACCTATGTATAAATAGGGTCGAAGTAAAAAAGACGTGTTTTATGTAAGTGCACTTTATGTGAAGATAGGCACCTATGTGTCTTAAGTGAAATGTTGTGCCTCTTTGTTCAATATAGGTAATTCTAGCAGGTGCTCAAGTAGAATACATAGGTAATAATAATAACTAATACCGCAGAGCCACCTTTGTGGCGAGCCGTCGGTGAATGGCGACACCGTGGACCCTGATTCTTCCTGGGACTGAATTAAACCCCTGACCCCCGGCTTGCTTTAATTGGCCGTCTGGGGGTTAACGCAAGAGCAAGTAACAAAACGCTCTAAGGGTGGAAGTGTTAAAGGGCATAACGCCGGTAGTAGCGCTCTAGTGAAACCGCAGCACACCTCTCGACACCCTTTAGCCATCCACACCAACGTTGCCCCTTTTATCACCATTGATGGTGGCCCTAATGGGGGGCCCGTTTAGTGGGCGGCAAGTCACCACCTGTCCAAATATTTTAAGATGAGACTGGAATTGGCAGGTGCCTTAGTCTCGTCCTTAGCCCACTATCTTCCTTATCACTAATAATTTCATATAAATAGCGTTGCCATTTTACCCATTTTAGCAATAGATATACCATGTCACCATCCATCCAAAATGTTTATTTCTTTATACTACTTTGTATTTTTTATACCAATCAGGTCTCTAAGTGTTGCCTACAGCCCCACTTATGCCTTTGTAAAGGACCGGATGAAATCCGTGAAAAAATGAAATAAAGGGAATAATAAGAGTAAAGGTAATCGTTTGATACAAATTAAATCTGAGATTACAATTATTATTGTTGGTGTTTGAATCTTACAAACTACTGTGTAGTCTTTGAGCAATTAATATTCACCCCGTCATCTCTCGACCCTGTGCTACTAGCATTCATGCAATAGTTTTTCACAGTTTAATTAATCTTTTTCAGAATTATGGTTAAAGCTATTGCTAGACAACAAGTAGTTAACTAATTTGTTAACTAAATAATAAGGAGGGCGAATAAATTTAAGTAAGTATAACCGAAAGTAAAGTTGGTTTTGAAGTCAAGTCAAAAAATATTTTGCTCAAACATCTTTAACGAACGGCACTGCATGAAAATCAGTTTGGCTTCACGAAAGTCAGATAAAGTACGGGTATCGGTGTAGATTCTCACGTAAGTTCTTCTGGTTTAGGGAAAGTTTACGTGATACTGTTTGTCAAAAGCTTATAAAAAGTAAAAAAATATTTAGAAGAGAAAAATTATAAGATTACCCACTCATCTTCTGCCAAGTCGTCATCTGCCATCCATTAGAAATAAGGATAGCAATCAAAATAAGTTATGGTTAGGCGTTTTATAGGGGAAGGCCTATGTTCAGCAGTGGACGTCTTCCGGCTGATAATGATGATGAATCAAAATAATACATTGAAAATATTTCAAAAGAATGACCTCTTTATTTTAGCCTCTTCTCGTTTGTAGCTACTTTTATTTTAAAACGCGGCTGTGTCGTCTTTAAGGTAGTTACTCGTGCATTAACTAATCATAACTTCTGCCTCAATTTCGCAAAAGGTATTTGAATTTGAATAAATACTAACACAAATGTTTTCCAAATGATGCAGACTTCGGTGTTCAGTTGTAAGAGCGAATAGAATATACTTATAACGATTATCTAAGGTCCTTTTCCAAACCTAACGAAACTAGCTGAAATGGAATCCAGATCTTTCTGGAAAATGCAATCGATTCGGATAGACTCACTCTCAAGAGACTGTCTGTAAGCAGTAACATAACATCGCCACAGCAATGTGCAGTCTGACCAATTATGCCAAAAATAAAACAAGTTTTTACGCAGTCCAACAGCGCGGCATGTCATGGTTGACGCGACTGAAGCACCTTGACAAATAATTGACATGACAGCTGGGTAGGTATTGATAGTGGCTGGAGGCCTCATATTGAGCCACAGCCTCATTTACAACCGGAATCGATTTAGGTAATTACCTAGTGTTTTTATGACTTTTTGTCTTCATTCAAAATTAATTCTACCGCGGTTCATTTTATTGATATTTTTACTACGAGTAATTATTCATCAATCACTGACAACTTAAATGCGTTCTAAATATCTTCTGCCTTCTACGGTATATAGGGTTCCTTTAGAACGGTTTGACATCCAAATAAATATGGACTGTTTATAATTCTAACACGTGAACAAATGGTAAATATTATGATTATTTTAAAATATATATTAAAAAATACTCATAAAAGTCTGGATTGTGATTCCTGATTTTGGCAAATCTATGTAGTGGTAGTCTTTATTAGGTAGGTATATCACAGGTATGCTTGAGGCCATTGGGAACCGTAATTCAATGAACGCCGTCTGACGTCGACTTTCTTCTGCAGGCCTATTATCATATCTGTTGTAATCAGACACTTGATGAATATTGAGAACACAGAAGTATTACTGTAGGTCGATGATTTGCGATTATGTAACACTAGCTAGCCCGCGCATCTACGCCCAATATTATATAATTTTCTGAAACAATACGGTACAGTTGCTAGGTTTTCAAAACAATGTTTTTTATGCAAACCACCACCCATATTCTTAAAGAACTTATAACTTTAACAGTAAAGATGAAACAGTTTGGAATTAGGTAAATTAAATTGTCATAAAAAATATTTGAGTTAGTGTATAAACTATTTTATTTATTTAATTCTTCGTTAAATATAAATCTTTATTCATGTCACATTACAAATACAAATTAAAAAATATTTCGATTAACAAACAAACACTCAATCAAAATGCCCACCCCTAACCGTACCAGGCGCAAAGGTGGCCATCACACTGACTGCATTGCCACGCTGGATGGCTATGATCAACCTTTGCAGCAGAGCTGGCGCGGGAGCCACCTGTCTTCTCTCTTAATCTCTGCATTATCTCACTCGCCGAACGCTTGGCCTCAGCGCCCCAACAATCCATGAAGTATAAATGTAAGCTGGTAGTAATTATTGTGTACTGGTATTAAATATATGAAAACGTGTCTGTGAACAAAACTAGAAGGTGGTGACTAAATAAGTTTAAAGTTACCTATTGATTTAGTAATGCTGAATGCAGTCAGAGAGCGGCAAGGCTATATATTCGTACCTCAGTCAAAGTACGTACTTGGAGCGCGCGGCCCCGAGTAAGTAAAACGTCTTCGCCACTTATTCAGACCACTCGATAAACAAACCGACCGATAAAAGACCCGGGTGACAGATAAACATATAAATAAAATGCGTTTCCTTCTCATCCCTTTGTCACAATAGCCTGTAGAGTCCTTGGGTGTACCTATTGATCCACCCTTTATGTGGCTGAAGGAAGCTGTTTCTTTGGACACGCTCCGACAACGTGATCTTCCACAGGTCACAATAAGAACACAGTAGATGTAATTACTGGGTAGTAAGCCGTATAAAAGCCGTAAAGCCTATAGTCGGTTAACATTATATTGCTAATATCATTATGATCACTTTTTTACCACTTATTTATTTGCTTACTCCGCGGGCCTGGCCTTTAAATCCACACTAATGGAGGATCCCAATAATCTATCTATCCACGGTTTTCCTTACTACCGATAGAAATTTGACATAACTTCCATACAAATAGTGTCAAATATCTAACTCTAGTAAGGTAAACCGGCGATAGATAGATTATTGGGACCGGCCGTAAGTAGGAACACTATGCGCTTTGTTGAAGTTCCGATCCATACTTTTCGACTTCTTTACAGTACATATTATGTTATCTGTATCACATCCCTCCACCGTCGGCATGCAAATCTTAATAGAGGAGAACACTCGCCTTACTTATGCGTGGTACATCTTGTGCAAGAGACCGTCTCTGTTAGTATCCCCACAGCGCCAGATAGTCTGCCACCAAGCAATAGTGCGCAACTTTCAGCAATCATTCTCATCCTCATGACAGAACGTATCTATCCGTATAGTCGCCTACTATCCTTTAGTTGGCTGTATGTAATCCATGTTGGAAAAACAATATACACATTATTCGCCTTAGATGTTTTCACTGCTGGGATTCGGGTCTCCCTCATTGACCGCTCACCCATCAGTGCCGTGACCGCAGTTAGGTTTACTTTACCTTGTTGATCAGTTGAGATTTGAGAACGTAAAGGAATACTGTAGCACGCATGTATGCGTGGGTGGATATAGAGCCTAAAGTGATATAAGTACCAACTTTACCAGTGTTGGTGCATGCATGCTACACCCTATACTTAGTTATTGCAGAAACTTGATCCAGACTGTTTCCCTGAAAGACAAAACGCTAAAACGACGAACCAAAACGACTTACTAAAAAATACTAACCCAAGCCCAAGTCTCACTTAACCCATGCAGGTCTTCCAATTGTCCGCCATACATGCCGGACCTTTTAAACCAATTTCAAACTCAATTATTTATTGCAATCATATGTACATTGTATTTTAGATGTTACAGTTATGGTAGGAAACATATGACCCTATTTGGGTGTAGCAATATGATTTATGAGCGGGCCGATTCATTCAAGTTAGTCAAAATAATTATTAACAAAAACAATAGAAGCATGAATCATTCATTAATTCTTTCAAGTCATAGTAGCATTTTGTTAGTAGTAGATCTTTTAAACGCTTTGTAAAAATATTATCCCTTTCGCTAAAATATTTTTTAAAATTCATAACGCCTTTAAGTCGTTTGGTATTTTATTGAATATTTTTATTGACATAACATTTGGGCCAGAACTGTGCATTTTTAATTTAGACAAAGGTAGTACTAACTTATATTTAATAATTATAAGTAGTATCTACAATCCTTAGTCTGTATTTCCGGAGCAAGGTTCTTTGTTAGCGGATACTTAAAAGAGAAACATAAGAAGATAATAATCATAGCAGGAATTTACATACTCTAAAGTACTTACGCAATAAGTGCTTAGCACAAAGTAATTGCATCAACTATAGAAGATATTTTCATACATTGTTAAATTGAAGTAAACATAGCGGTAGTAATATAATATATATATTTAGTATTTACCTAGACTAAACTAAGTGGGCTTTCACGAAAATTTACGTTAAGTAACGTAATCGTATCGTTGATACAGCACATACTATGAGTTATCGGTGCCATAGGCGTACCGGATAAGTTATAGTTTGTGTTGTGGCCTAGCACGAATAACTGCGCAAGTGTAACGTTACACATCGTTCACGTGATACAGTACAAACTGTCATGTATCTAGGGCAACTGTGACACAGATAACTCATCGTTTGTACGCCGAAGCGTGACGCGTTGACGTTGGCGATGCGCATACTATTTCACCAGTTCTTTGTGCTACTGTCTCTGTATACGTCAACGATACGATTACGTTACACTTGAGCAAATTTTCGTGCTTTCGCCCACATTGCGTGCCCAGTTAACGTAACTTGGTAATTTAATTTATTTTCCTTTTGGAATTCAAATTCAAAATTATTTATTTGCATGAGCATGGGTATAAATAAATATAAGATGTTGCATAAAAATAGGTATCGCTCTACATTCCATCATAATGACATGCAAAAATAAGGTTGATTTTTAGATTATGTACAATTATTATACCTAGATTAAGAATGACTGGATTAGAAGAACAAAATAATTAAATTAATAATTAATCAGTTTACAATCACACTGTTTGTCATACATGTCAATAATTCACATAATGTTATGTCAGATTGATACTCGTATTACGACATTGGTAAACTGATATCGCAGAAGTTATTATAAATGTTTATCTATATTTATTGGAATAATTGAAATAGCTGCTGGTTGCTTTTTCTTTAAATTATCGTATTTGTTTAACCATCACTATACCGTGATAATTAAAACAAAAGATTTATGAATGAAAATCACGTAAATTTACGTCTCTGGTACGCAAAGGGTTAATGGATTACACAAATTGCGTTTAGATTTTGGTAAAAATCAATGCAAATCATTTTGCTCACATTTACCATAACCGGTTTTGTTTCATTTTTATCGATGATCTTATTCTGTGGTTTTTTCTTTATTTGGGAGATAAGTAATGCTGTTTTATATTTTGTTAGTTTTCTCTGTAGTCCTAGTATTCATTGAGTCTTAGTCTGTAAAAATCTGAGATCCTGTCAAATGTCAAATATTGACGAATATTTATTATATACTCGGCCGCCATAGACTAACATAATAATATACTAAGAATTACTTTTTTTCTATTCTTTGGGCCGTATAGAGTTTGAGTAGGTCATCCTTTCAAAATCATAAAAAATTTAACCACACACGTTGCAGTTCCTGGAAAAGTAGGTTGATTTCTGCGAAACCTATTATATTTTTGGCCAAATTAATAATCGAATAATAATAATTACTAATCGCTAGTCAACGGGATAAAGTTTAATTAATTAAATTTATAAAATAATTTCTTTAAAATTGCCTTTTGAGCGTGTAGAAGCAACAAACATACAAACACTCACAAACTTTCGCATTTACAATGTTAGTGTGATAAGTCTATTATGTGTGCTAATGTATTACGTAATATACTACATTGTAGTTGTGAATATAAATTGGAAAGCATGATGTTGTGTTGACTCTAGAAGTCGAGCTGACTCTACACGTGTCGGGGTTGAGATCGCACAAATCGCTTAGCACTTTGCAACACTTTGTTTACACTACACCTATAGGTACTTTTATATTAACGGCCTTACTAATAAACTTGGCTATACCTGGAGAAGTTAAAACATCCATCTGTCAATTTTTCGCTTACAGTAAATGTCACGTGTTAAAGCAAGACAAAGGATGTTACGTCTAGATGTTTACGCAACGTTTATTAATAAAGGAGCTTAAGTTTATTCTAGCGCCCTACAATGGACACTGGCTTGATTACCATTTAGGAAGTTCTCTGCTTGAAGCCGTTTCCGATATTCAGCCCATTCTGATTCCATATCTCTATATTATATGCGAGGAGTTCCAAAACCACTTTGAATCTTTTATTTGCTAGAACACATGCACAAAGTAAAGATCTTATATATACAAGAACCAATGTCTTCTGGCAGACGTACAAATTTTCTGTAAATTAATGTACTATTTAAATATTCACAAATTTAAACACAACATTCCCGAAGTTCATGTACACTATAAACATAATATGTAAGAAGCCAGTCTGATAGTTTACTTTTAAACATATTTCCATCCAAGGTCTTCAAGTCACACACTATCATTAACAGCCTTATATATATACGCTTTATATATATTCTACTTTTTATATTCAACCTTTGTCGAGAATACGGACTAAACATTAAACTTTGTCTTAGAGCATATCCTTTATCGAAATCCTCTTCGTCTACGATCTATAACCATTGTCGAGTTTGTTCTTGATAACGCCAGAAATTGACTATCTGAGCCATCTGACCATAAGCACAACCGTATCTACCCTTGAACAAAACAAAGCAAAGTAGATTAATCTAAATTACTCTATTGGCTTAGAAGCGGTTTATTTGCACATCTGTTACGTCACGGCCTGAGGCCAATATCGACGCATTATCGTAATTAAGATGAATGACTTTACCTGATAGTATTGGCACTGTTGGCATCGATAGAGTCCTTCAGTATCGAACTATACATTTTATCTGATCACAGAGCAATCAATATAAACGTTTGCACAAAGATAAACCTAATATCTACCGGCTTAGTGATACGAAATTAAGCGAAAATCCCTTTCTGTTTCCGCACCTCGATTGTCTAATAACTCTTGCTATTTTAGAGGAGACACCCAAGGCTTCTCATCGTATCGTAACTGTATTGATTGTAAAAGCTCGACGCTATTATTAGAAAGTATTGATCTAAAAGTATCGAGTAGTTGGTTTCCCATCTCAACAAAGCACCAATCTATACCGATTTGGAGATGGAACGTGCGAGCTCTTGGAGCCTTAACTCGCCATGTGTCGTACACTATGTGTACGTACAAAAAAGTGCTAAGCTAAGTCGCGCGTACACCTAATGCACTCCACCGGTATAAACTTGCTTTAGTTGATCAAACTATTCCAGTGTAGTATTTTTATCTGAACTATTATGCGTTGTTCAAAAAGACACCAAAAGAAGTAGCTGGACGGGTTAAATGATTGGCAAGCGTCGAGCCCACAGCCCACAGCCCACAGCCCACAGCCCACCACACTTCTAGGAAACCGTCGTGTAACGCTCGATAATGGCACAAAGGCGTTCTCGACGTCACATTTGCGGTTTTCGCGTAATTAACTTCAATTAAATGTATTTAATGGTGTTTACTTGATTCCAGCTCCGTGTTCAGTCTAGTTCCTACCTCCGTCGCGGATGGACTGACGTCCGGCTTGCATGCTTAAGATTGAGCATGTTCTAAATCGTTTCTTAAGTTGTGTATAAACTATCCTGAACTGTATGAGTGACGTGTGTGTATGCAATCCGTGGACTGCTATGTGAGTATCCCAATATATCAACTCATTTTATTACTATTCAGTTCCTTAAAAGCTACTACTATCAGGTATGCCCTCAATTAGATAATGTTTCCACGTAATTACTACGTCAATACCCGTATGACATTTGCAATAGAATGTTAGAACATATTTTTTATGTTTAAATGTTGCCTCTTGACAAAATGCAATGTGAATTGTTTGATTAATGATAGAAACGGCATACTTACTGCACTGTTGTTATGTCAAAATAAACATTATGTAAGTTGTCTGTTTTTAAACTGCCAATTAACAAACTGTACCGATATGTACCTATATTACGGTAATATTTAATATTACCGTGACTATATACATGAAGTACCACAAAATTACAACCCACAGACGGACAGTTCCTACTTTCTTGTAGTTTTCTGTGTATTCTTAAATAATTTTGATATAAACCAGTATAAGAAATTATGGTTTCTGATGTAGTACATGCATTACTGGAAACAAATCGAGCCCCATTGTTTTGACGTCATCCCTATACAAAAGCTAGTGGAATAGTAGAATGATGTTTTAGCTTACCTACTCTGGGTTTTGTATAAAAAATGCAATTCATGTAAAAAGGATGCCCAAAGACAATCGTTTTTTTTTTCTGGCTGTGTAGTCTCGTAGTAGTTGGCCTTAGTTTTCTATTTATTTATTTGATAGCTACTTATTATGTGCTATCGGCCTGCGATATTCTCAAAATGTTGGCTGTTTAATTAGCCGCATTGTTTTCTAAATGTGTACGGTTTTATCGATCATCAAATAGCTTTTTAATTTCATAAATAATATGTTTTGATTTAGGTACTTATATCGATAGATAAATTTACTACAACAATGCCGTGTAATAAACAAAATTATTGTGAAATATATATTCCATTATAAAAAAGCGGTTAGTATTTAAATTAAGTGTAATTTACCCACAAAACCGACTACCCAACCTGATTGAAGTGAGCTGATGTTCTCTAGACGGAATTCTTGCATCGTCGTCTTCGGCTCTTCTCGCACGCGAGAGTCGAGCTTCACTGCTCTCACGTTCTTAGTTACAGACGCCGTATCACATACGATTTAAGAAAAAGTATTCGTATCGTAAACGTCAACGCGTCACGCTTCGGCGTACAAACTATGAGTTATCAGTGTCACAGTATCCCTAGATAAATGACAGTTTGTACAGAACAGTATGTTACACTTATTCGTGCTAGGCCCACAGAAGCATCCAGCCTGTGTGTGACAGAGTTAGATCTTGTGGTTTGGGGGCGTTCTGATTATTAATAACTAGCTGACACGCCAGCGGCTTCGCTCGCGTGGCCTCGCGGGATACGGTAATTACAGATTTCAATAGGTCAGATTTCAATGGGTCAGATTTCAATTAGTCGAATTTCGTCTTAGTGAGTACATAGGTCCTAAAAATTACCACCATGCAAAATTTTAACTTTTAGCACTCGCAGTAACGAAGTTTCTTACAAACTATCAACCCCAAAAAACCCTTAGGGGTTGAATTTCATAAAATCCCCTCTTAGTGAGCATCTACGTCCTAAAAAGAACCCGCATGCAAAATTTGAAATTCCTAGCACTTGTAGTTTCTGAGATATCGTGATGAGTGAGTGACCTTTCGCTTATATATATATATATATATATATGATAAAGATAGATACATAGGTAATCAAAAAATGTCCTTATATAATAACTTGTATAAGTATTTAAACTATCATGTTCACAAACATTAGAAGTATTCAAATTATCAACGGGATAAGTACCATGTATGTATATTTTCTGTGAGTTTCCGATATTTCGGCACTACTGCAAGTTCTATGATCACGGATGAACTGTACGTTACCACAGAAAAGCTGACTCTGTCCTTCGTCCGGACATCGTAGGACTCTTCTAATCAGTGTATGTATGTTACCGTCAGTTGAGAATATACGCGCATGTCTCGTGTCGCGGTAACTAGTGTGCATTATAACGTGTCATTTTATTGCCCATTATTATGTTATACGCCTACTTGCACGATGTTAGTTCACGTTGTCATGTGTATTGTGTGTTATCACTGTATCAACACTCACTGTAATAATAGATAGCACATCCTTGTGTATGAGCTGATTGCGGGACCGCTACCATGAGCACATCTCTGGCTAGATAGCAGAAATGTATGAACAAAAGAGCAAATCGAATCTATAATTAGTTATAAAATCTCCTCCAATATCCACAGGTTTTTGGCGGTTGAATCGAGTCTGCTTTTTTCAATATTAAAAAAGCTTTAGGATTTTATATTTAACTAGCGACTGCCCGCGGCTTCGTTCGCGGATGAAATCAGTAAAGCTGTTCTCAAGTTATATATATACTTGACAACAGATGGCGTTGTTAAGCAACCAAGCCCAAGCCAATGAGTAATAATAAATCTTTATTCATGGAACATAAACAATGGCATAAATTATTAAGAAAAACGATGATACCCGCGAGAGTTTTGGAGAAAAACTGTGTTGCGGATACCAACGCCCTCCTCCTTAATTTCTATAGTACAGTTAGTTCCTAAAATTCATGTAACATATTTTCAAATAAAAAATTACAAACAATTGTTTTTTACAAAATCTTACCGAATGAGTATGAGTCTCTCTTTGTGTGTGTGTGGGTGTGTGTGTTTGTGTGTATGTGTGAGTGTTTGGTTTGAGGTTGTTTTGAATTGTTTACTTACGACCAAAACTCGGTTATCTAGGTAGGTACTATATATCTAAGGCCACAACTGAAGTGCGACGTCTTCAGATCAGGTTTATCAGGAATACTTGAAAAGTTATGATCACATTATACCTATAGTTTGCGAGAAATACTTTTTACCGAGGTCTATCAGTCTTTTATTAGAGAAGATTATATATACATTTCTACGTCACATAGTTAAAAAAGAGCAGGGATCAAGGCACACATTTCAAATCACTTTGGCGATCCATATTTATTAAACGGAACACTTGATATAAAAGTGTGGCGAAACATTTACTTAATTAACCCTATTCAAAATCAGGTGCAGTTAAAAAAATAGCCCATTTCACATGTAGGGGTGCCACGACTGCCACGCCACCCCTACAATATAACATTAGGGTGTATTTTATTCTCATTAAATTGTGAGCCATATATTTGCTAGTTTTCTGTAAAATTTTATGCGCAGTTGTTACCTTGTAAAATAGACAGAACGATCTTTTATGGGTTTCTGGTGGTATTGCAGAACCCTAAACGCGTAGACAAATTTAAAAAGTCATCGTTTGTAATTTTTTTATTATTTTCGTTTATTATAAGTACACAATGTAATAATAATAATTTAATAATGTGTCTGATGTGACCTTTTCGGGCGTAATGTTGTCTGTCGTATAGCATGCTTTTTGCAGAGCATGCGGATATGTACCTACTTAGGTAAGTATTTCAATAGAACTTCCTTCTATGTTTCATTTCAACTGACGCGCACAAAGTTGTAGTATTGGCAATGTTATTCAGTGTAAAACGCTTCTGATTATGTTTAATTTAGTAGCAGTCCTCACCAGGAGGGTAAGCTATGTTATTGTTAAATGAAATAGGCCACAAGGGGCATCGATGGTACGCTCGAACGAATTTAAGACACATTTTGAACCTTGTAGTAAATATATATACCTATGCATTTTATAAGTCACGTGGTCAAGGGGAAAACCGGTGACTCGATCTAATTTTTTTGACATTTCAAACGCGCTCTGAGCTAGACGTGACGTCATAAAACTAATTCAGACGGATAAAGTACGTCACGTGTTTTCAGAAGAATCTGCAACGCGTCAACAGCGCTCTTGGCGGCCTTGAGACCGATGTCATTGTAAAATCATCTCAATTATCTAGCAATTATGATAGTAATTTGCATGTAAATCGCGTGCAGCACGTCAGATGAATCACTACGGCCGACCTGTCAATATTTGCAGGCATCCTCGATTATCGTGGCGCATTGAATTAATAGCCCGTGAACTATTTACGGCAGAACGAATAATTCTTATTGAGATGTAGTGTCTTCTGTAACTGTCATACTGAAAAACAAACAAACATTAATTCTAACCGACTTTCGTAAAACAAAGATTAAAAAAAATTATGTCGACGCAGTAGAACTCTTTGTAAATGAGTTCCTCCGGGAAGTACTGCACCATACCCTATTTCTACCGTGAAGCAGTAATGTTCGCAATACTGTGTTCTGGTTTGAAGGGTATGGGTGTCGGCGAAATTACAGGTATATAAAACGTAACAAATGTGAAAAATGGGTGGTGTTTATATTCCGCCTTGCCAGTCATAGTCACTAGCTTAAATTATATAATAATAATAATATTTATTTACCAAAAAAATTATATAATATAATGATCTTATTTTAATACACAATTATATATTACAAGGCGAATAGATTATATTAGAGTTAAATTATTACATTATTAAAATTATAATCATGTTTTTGTGCGTCAGACTCCGGACAGGGTAGTCCCGATTCCCGGTGTCGAAATATCCTTAGTTATTAGTAGTAGTTTATATGTATACAAGTTATAGATAGCTTTAAGACGTTTTTATACCATCCATAGGTGTTTATAAAGTATTGTTATTAGAAATTGTATGACGATGACTATGGTGTTTAGTCTGCACTACTTTTGTTAATATGTCCAAAAATAACATTTTGTCTCGTATTGCGTTAGACCAATAATTTATTATTTATTATTGTGATTACAAACGAGTTTGCCACTTACAATGTTAAATAGAGATATATTTCATTTGTTTCCTGTACGACAACAAGCACTTCGATTATGGCGCTATTTCCTCTTGAAGGTCATAATAAATCCTGCTAGTAATTAGATGTGTCAATTCTACTGTTTCTGTGACACTGCCTGCGTCATCATTATTATTCCTTTTTTATATAACTTTGCGACATTATTTTTAACGATCGCATATCACACAATTAAGCGCGAAAGTTGTTGGGATGGATAAATGAGTCGATAGCAGTAGCAATTCGGTTGCACAGCCGTGCGATTCTCTAAGAGCAAACATCGTTGCATCTTTGACAAGATCCGTGAAACAAACGAAGAGATGCCAAGAAACGTTGGAAATACAACCTTATGTACAAGAGCGATATCTCATAAATAATTTGACAGGATCGCACGGCAACACTAAACTAAACAAGCGAGCTAAAATATAAAATTCTCTGAGCTATACGAGTAGTTCTTATTCATTTCAAATTAAATTCACATTCGTGTAACATTAAGAATGGAAATCCTAAAAATATGAATATTCTATTGGATATAAGTGGATAGTTTTACATCAGTTTAGAGAGCACGAGTTACGTGACGACTAACGGCCTTATAAACGCTGCTTAAATTTAAATAACGTCATACGGCGCAGAACAATTTTGTTGTGCGCAGTACTAAATAACGTCATTTAAATTTATGCAGCGATTATAAGTAAGGACGTAATTTTACGCTAAGCATACTTACCTACAATTTTGATTTATCAATAAAATTGATCAATTAAAATTGAACAGAAAATATGAAATGTGAAACGTAAGGATTGTCATTCGCAAGACAACTGATTCAGGCTTTAGAATTAACAGAATTAAACTACCAATTATTTACTATATATTAAATTTTAGTCATATATTTAGTTTAATTTGGTGTTCTGAAAACTTGCTTACTCTTTCACGCCAAACTAAAAAATTTATCTGCCTAATGTCTTTTTTACAAAATATGTAATTTTTATACCTACTTCATGGTTATTGGTTAGTCATGCTTAGTTCGATACTTATAACACTTAAAATAATGGGCCTGGCTCGCCGGAATATATCGTTAAATGTAATGTGATGTGATGTAATTACAAAAATTATAATTTTTCTTTATAATAAAAACCAAAGGCTGGTTGATGGGAAAAACTGCTATAAATTTAGTTATACTT
This sequence comes from Selenia dentaria, assembly GCA_917880725.1. NCBI lineage: Eukaryota > Metazoa > Arthropoda > Insecta > Lepidoptera > Geometridae > Selenia > Selenia dentaria. Next base: position 3,846,910 of record OU862882.1, on the reverse strand, counting down.
CGATGTTGCCATTCCAAGCACATCTGGACGTGGAAGAAATCAACGAGGGGCAACACTTTCTAGAAGAGCTCGTGGTCGTAATTTTCGTCGTCCAGGTACCACGTCTTCTGCCAGAAACACTCCTGCATTATCTGGGTCTACTGCTAATATATACTAGTCTGTTAAACCATTCTCACCCCTATCAATTCAACTCGCAGAGCCTTCATATTTGCTCATTGTCAGCGAAAACTTTTGTGATAAAGTAGATTATTTAAAACAGTACATAGATGATGAAACAGTCAGCGTAATAGTTGAAAAAACAAATCAAACAGCAGTATACAATATAGGAAGAAGTCTTGATCTAACTTTAGAAGAATATTAAGTTAATATAGGCATCTGTCTTGTAATGGCAAGTATAAATTACCCGTCTTGTAAAATTTTGGTTTTTAATAGAATAGAATAGGCTTTATTTGAACTATAAATTTAAAATAAATAAATAGGCCTTGAAAATGTTCGTTACCTACAATTACGGCCTATATTATTATTGTATATTGTCAATAATATTGTTGCCGTCATAACCGACATAATTATCTATAAACTTTGCTTCTCATTACATTCAGGAGTGACAAACAGGCTTTCCCTGTTTAGTCTAAACCTGATAGAAGACGTATTTCTGTTAATTCGAGGAACTGATTATTGCTCTTCATGAATTGGACGTACGAGTTAGAAGCCACTGTATCGTCAACATGACTACCACCGAGCACTTTTTCTTGACAAGAAACTTTTTTCTTGTCATCATAATAATCATGGTATAGTAAGATATGATACTCGTAGCACACAAAATCAGCTGATATTACTTAAGGAGGGGGGAGGTCCCCCTTCCTAGATCAGTGGCTGATATCGATGTTTTCGTGGTCCTATGTTTATTAAAGGAAAAAAGGATAGGAATGAATGGATGAAGTGTATGATATATATGATATGAACTATTGGCTTGTATTGTTACTACATTAATATGCTTATAAGCGATAAGACCGCCCATTGTACAACAGTATTGATAATTGTATATTAAATGTATTCACGTTTGTTTTATGTACAATAAAGCGTTATCTATCTATCTATCTACATTAATACACATAAAAGCAAGCAAGCGAGCAAGGCTGCCAGAATCGCAGCGGCGAGGAATAAATAAGGCTGATTTACTAAGTTAAAAAAGCTGCTGGACGATCCCTTATTAGATTTAATTTGTAATTTATTTTAATTAGTCAAAGAGTAATTTGTAAAAAAAGTGAAAAAAGGGAAAAAAAGCAGGTAAAATAATAAAAGGATAAATGAAAAGAGGAAAATGTAAAAAAAAACTATTTAGTTTTTATTAAGAAACTTTAACTTTTTTAACTACGAGTATGTTTAACTTTGTACTCGTAGTTATAGTTATACTTGTACGAAAAGTATAAGGAGTCGTCCATATATTAAAATGGAAATAACCAAAGTTTTACTAACTTTAATATTATCAATATTGACATTACCATTTAAAAGTTGTGTAACATTTGTTAGGAGTTATAAAAAATAAAAAAACGTGATGAAAAAAATATTCCAAATATGTATTACCACGGGCACGGACCTGTCTGTTGACCAAGCAGCTACTAAGTAAAAAAACACATAAAACAATACAAGTGTTACAATACAATGGGCGACATTCACTAATGATGACATCTTCCAGGAAGGAAGTAACTAGGAAACTGGATTGTAATGTGATGACATTATGTGGTACGAGTGCCATTATATACGGTATCTAAAGTAAACACGGATATTCATATAAATGCAGACTTTCCTTAGTCATTCGCTGCACTAGTGTTGGGCCGGAAAGACGCTCCGTTGTGGATCTCGACTTGAGTGGAGATTTCACACTAAATGTAATACACAATTTAGCCAGTAGAGCTATTATGTATTTCAGTTGCAATGTTGATTGAAATTGCATTTGCAATCTTGGAAACTGGCGGCTCTACTCGTATGTCAGTTTTGTCAGCTCCAGTCGACTCAACTTACTAACACTTGCTTACCAGAGTTGTCAAAACTAACATTTTTCAAGATTTCAATCAACATTTGTTAGCAACTGAGAATCATAATAGCCCTGCTGCTGGATTATTCTAATTCGCTTCGAAACGATTCCGAGACAGAAACTGCCTATCCGTCTCTGTCATCTACATTCAGGATGACAAATACGGATATGCCGTTTCTGTCTCCGAATCGTTTCCGAGTGAATTAGAATAATAATAATAATAAATTTTTATTTGCGAGAAATGTACGTACTTATAGTTAAAATAGAAAGAATCCATTACATTCTGCCTCATCAAGGCGTGAAAAAATAGTTTTAAGTACAATTTTAAAATAAAGTATTTTAATGTATGAACCTACCAAAATTATTAATAACAATGTCAAACCTTAAATGTAATCATGCAAACAAATTGAAAGCTTTGATTGAAAGATTTAGATTACATAGAAATTATATTAGTCACATAGAAGTCTGCTTAAATTTAAATGTCAATATCAAAATTGTAAAATATTAAATGCCAGCAAAGTTAATTTTTATAAGTCAAATATTCCTTAACATCATAAAAACACTTGTCTAATAACCATATTTTTAATTTCAATTTAAATATGTTTAAAGGTAGATCTTTGAAGTCATTTGGCAGTTTATTGAAAATCGTAATGCCATGGTAATAAACATTGCGTTTGACAAGGTCCAGACGACATGGGGGTACATACAGTCTGTGTTTGTGCCTTGTATTCCTGGCTAATAACCCAGCAGCAGGGCTATTATGAACTCTAGTATTAAGTGTGGTGATCACTATTTAACTTTCTTTTTTATTTAACATACATTATATTTTCAACCTGCCGTGGTGGTACCGGCTACGAATTGTACCCCCCCTAACTTTTCCCGTGGGTGCCGTAAGAGGCGGCTAAGGGAATATCCGGGAAATGGGCAGCAGCATTTCCCGCAGTCTGCGTCAACATCCACTGCGATCACCAAGACGCCTGCCAAGCGTGGTGCATTAAGGCAAATCCCCCCCATGACAATTAACATTAAACCACGGCCCCCAGTTCCCGGCAGCTCTGCTATCCGTGGCTACGGTAGCGGCCATTGTAACGGTGGAGCAGGGGGTGCGAAGAATCTACGGCAGAGATCCGGCTACCAATCCCAAAAACGACCCCTGGCCCTGGCAACATACAATACACGCACGCTCAGGACCGACGAAAAGATGGTCGAATTGGAGGAAGAGACGCTCAAGTTACGCTGGGATGTCATGGGATTATCTGAAGTCCGAAGACAGGGACAGGACACGATAATTCTAAATTCCGGCAACTTGTTCTTCCACCGGGAGGGAGACCAACAATCCCAGGGTGGTGTCGGGTTCCTCGTCCGCAAGTCTCTCGTTAACAACGTAGTGAAAGTCGATAGTGTGTCGGCTAGGGTAGCGTTCCTTATACTCAGAATAACCAAACGGTATTCGCTGAAGGTTATACAGGTATACGCACCGACCTCGGCACACTCAGACAATGAAGTAGAAAGTATGTACGAGGATATATCCAGGGCCATGCATACTTCTAAAACCTACTTCACTGTTGTAATGGGAGACTTCAACGCAAAGCTAGGCACAAGGAAACGTGATGAGTTGAGAGTAGGGCCATTTGGATACGGGCAGCGGAACTCGAGGGGACAGAGGCTGGCTGACTTCATGGAGAAGGAGGGACTCTTTATGATGAACACCTTCTACATGAAGCGGCCATCCAGGAAATGGACGTGGATGAGTTCCGACGGTTCCACTACGAACGAGATAGACTTCATCATGACGACCAATAAGCGCATCTTCAATGACGTCTATGTGATCAGCAAGGTAAAAACCGGCAGCGATCACCGCATCGTAAGAGGCGCATTGAATATCAATGTCAAGCTTGAGAGGTCACGTCTGGTGAAGTCTACGCTCCGTCCAAATCGTGCCCAAATCCAAAACCCCGAAAAGTTTCAACTTGAACTTCAAAACCGTTTTCAGTGCTTAGCTGAATGCGACACAGTGGATGAGTTGAACAACGGGTTCGTGGAAACTGTCCAAGCGGTTGGGTCCGAATTCTGTGAGACCAAACGCCGCAGGAAAGCTCAAAAACTCTCAAAAGAAACTCTGAAACTAATGGCAGAACGTAGCGAAATGAGACAGCAGTCCGCAGTTGATATGTTGGATCACGGTAAACTCAATAGACGAATTTGGAAGTCCATGCGACACGACTTGCGTGCTTATAATACTGCGCGTATTACGGCAGCAATTGAGCGGAACCAGGGCTCTAAAGTGTTTGCAAAGGATTCGTCTATTGGGCAAAGCCAAATGACAAATCTGAAGACCGAAAATGGCAGTATCGTTTCATCCAAGCCTGAGATTCTGAGAGAGATTGAGAGCTTCTATCGACAGTTATATACCTCGACGCGCGAACCCGTTACTGAAGCAGCTCAGGACACCAGAGCAAAGTTAGTCCGACACTATACCGAAGACATCCCGGACATCAGCCTGTACGAGATTAGAATGGCTCTCAAACAGCTTAAGAACAACAAGGCGCCAGGAGAGGACGGAATTACGACTGAACTTCTGAGAGCGGGTGGTAGACCGATACTTTTAGTCCTCCAGAAGTTATTCAATTCTGTCATCTTCGAAGGCAAAACGCCGGAAACGTGGCACAAGAGCGTGGTGGTGCTGTTCTTCAAAAAAGGTGATAAAACCTTATTGAAGAATTATAGGCCCATATCGCTCTTGAGCCACGTGTACAAGCTGTTTTCGAGAGTCATCACGAACCGTCTCGCACGCAGGTTTGATGAGTTCCAGCCTCCTGAACAAGCCGGTTTCCGAAGAGGCTTTAGCACAGTAGACCACATTCATACACTACGGCAGATTATACAGAAGACCGAAGAGTATAATCAGCCACTGTGTCTAGCGTTTGTGGATTACGAGAAAGCCTTTGATTCTATCGAGAAGTGGGCCATACTGCAGTCCTTGCAGCGATGCCAAATTGACTATAGGTATATCGAAGCGTTGAAGTGTTTATACAGCAAGGCCACTATGTCAGTCCGATTACAGGACCAGAGTACGGAACAAATTCCATTGCAGAGAGGTGTGAGACAGGGAGACGTCATCTCTCCGAAACTGTTCACTAACGCATTGGAGGATGTTTTCAAACTTTTGGACTGGAAAGGATGTGGCATCAACATTAATGGCGAATACATCACTAACCTTCGTTTTGCCGATGATATAGTTATAATGGCGGAGTCGCTCGAGGATATCGGCACCATGCTCAACGACCTCAGTAGAGTTTCCCAACAGGTTGGTCTTAAGATGAACATGGATAAGACGAAAATCATGTCCAATGTCCATGTTCCACCTATACCGGTAATTGTTGGAAACCATACACTCGAAGTTGTAGACGAGTACGTCTATCTGGGACAGACTGTCCAATTAGGTAGGTCCAACTTCGACAAGGAGGTCGCACGAAGAATCCAGCTCGGATGGGCAGCGTTCGGGAAGCTTCGATCTATCTTTTCGTCCCCAATACCTCAGAGCCTGAAAACCAAGGTTTTCAACCAGTGTGTGTTGCCAGTGATGACTTATGGCACTGAGACGTGGTCCCTTACTGTGGGCCTCATTAACAAGCTTGAAGTCGCTCAACGAGCAATGGAGAGGGCTATGCTTGGGGTTTCCCTGCGTGATAAGACTAGGATGACCTTCCGAGAGGCTATGTATTGTATAGATTGGGTCGCGTTGTTACAGAGTACACCATCGGCGGAGAGTTTAGCAACATCTGTGATTAACATTCTCAGAAATACATATAATATTTGATTTCCCTATAAACGTAAAAATATGAGAACTCAATCCTGGGTCACGCGAGAACTTATCGATTTAAAAAACCTCCTCCTTGATTCAATTAAATTACAAGAAATGTTTCCAGCTTCAAGGTTAGATTCTTTTATTGCAAAAATTGCTTCACAGTACGAAGACTCAGTAAAAAAGGAAAAGTTTCGCCACTACGAGAACATGATCCTCTATAGTGCTCACTCTAGTAAGACTATTTGGCGGGTTGTTAACACAGAGAGAGGCACAGTCTCTCGTACGTCAGCAAGCTTCACAGAGGTTGCTAAGGACTCCGCGGGGGTGAAATTTAAGTCCCGGAAGGCTGCAGCCGACGCGATGAACGCGAGGTTCGTGGGCGCGGCGGCGGCGTGCGGCGCTCCGTGCGCTCAACTCGTGCGCGTGCAGGCGGCGCTCGCGGCGGCGCGGCCCGCCTGCGACCGCTCTCTGCGGTTGGTCAAGTTTACCGCCGAAGAGGTATTCCACATTATAATGTCAAAGATTCCTAGAAAACCCACAAGAGACATCTACAACATCTCGATGGAACTCATTGCCTCGGCCGCAGAACCTCTAGCTTGGTGTCTGGCCAGCCTGTTCAACCGCTGCATTGAAACGGGAAGTTACCCAAAGGCCTTAAAGGTGAGCAAAATCTCACCTTTATTTAAAGAGAAGGGCAAGCGCGATGACATCGATGGATATCGACCGGTGTCAATAATCCCTTCTGTCGCAAAGATTTTTGAGAACGGACTGAGTACACGTCTCACCGAGTACTTAGGGGCCACCGGAGCGCTGTCGGAGCGGCAGTACGCGTACCGCGCTGGCTGCTCGACCACCTCGCTCATACGTGAGGTTTTGCGGCGAGTGCTTGAGGCTTGTGAGGCGAGACGGCAAGTTGCAGTTCTGTGCTGCGACCTATCGAAAGCTTTCGATGTCGCAGACCATAGTGTCCTCGCCTCCAAACTCAAGCACTACGGCATACGGGGACCAGCGCATTCGCTCCTGACAGACCTGTTACGGGACAGAACGCAGATGGTGGTTACCGACGGCGGTGAGACGAAGTCCGACCCTCTCCGAACGGTTATGGGCGTGGCGCAGGGTTCGTCGGTATCCAACATCCTGTTTTCGCTGTTACTGAACGACCTGCCGGAGCACGTAACTGAGGGGGAAACTTACATGTACGCGGACGATGTGGCCGTGGTCGTCAGTGCCCCGTCACTGGACCAACTCGAGCAGCGGTTGAACACGGTTGCACGGCAGGTGGCACTATGGTTTCAGTGGAACGGACTCGCTCTGAACCACAAGAAAACGCATTTCGTTCATTTTTGCATATCAGGGCGTCAGGTTAGGAGCTTGTCCGTTGCTATTGAAACAAACGCTATTGAACAGGTTCCAACGACCGTCTTCTTGGGGTTTCATATAGACCGTGGCCTAACCTGGGATAAACATATCGACAGCTTGTGTGCCAGGCTGGGTAGCGCATGCTTCGCTCTCCGCAGGCTATCGCGCGTGGTGTCCGCCGACGTGGTCCGCACTTGTTATTTCGCGACAGTTCACTCGCTCCTCCAGTACGGCGCAGAGCTGTGGGGACGCGCGGCTGATCGGGAGCGCGTCTTCCGCATGCAGAAACGTGCTGTGAGGGCGATCGCGGGGACAACGTGGGACACGCCGGCGCGACAGTTTTTTGTATCTCTCCAGATCCTTACGCTGCCTTCCATTGTTATACTGCAAGTAGCTATGCATGTAAGGCAAAACCTGGAGCAATTCAGAACGCGCGGAGATCACCAAACGCGATGCTTCAACACCCGCGGAGCTGGCAAGTTATCTGCAGTACCGCACAGACTGGCTAAGTCAGACAGACTCACGCACGTGCTGGGACCCGCGTTCTATAACCACCTACCAGATCATGTAGTCTCATCACCTAGCCTTTCTTCATTTAAGCATAGACTTAAATCGTGGCTCGTTGAGAAGGCGTTCTACAGTGTTGACGAATATGTACGAAAAATAAAATGACATTTAAATAATTTATTTTGTATTTAATATAATTTATATAATCTAAATTGACATTATTATTAAATAACTCTTTTAATAATAATAGTATGATATATAAATACATTGTATTTAATGTAATTTACATATATTATTCACAATTGACATATCTTATACTCTAGTGTTATACTAAGTTATATGTGATTATTATTATATTGACTTGTAATATTTCTTACCAATAAATTAATTATTCTGATTAAGATCCGAAATGAGGAGATCCGTAGGAGAACTAAGGTCACCGACATAGCTCTCAAAATTAGCAAGTTGAAGTGGCAATGGGCAGGCCACATCGCTCGCAGAACTGATAACCGATGGGGAAGAAAGGTTCTCGAGTGGCGACCACGCACCGGAAGGCGTAGTGTAGGCAGGCCCCCCACTAGGTGGACCGACGACCTCATAAAAACCGCGGGGAATCGCTGGATGCAGGAAGCGAGTAGCCGGTCCAAGTGGCGTTCTATGGGGGAGGCCTATGTTCAGCAGTGGACGTCTTCCGGCTGATAATGATGATGATGATATTTTCAAATACATATAAGGAAGGCATTACTAGGAACCCATCGGGAGACCAAAATTTACTTATTTTGATGCGTAGTTTTAGGTGGTCGTGTTGTTCGGGCCACTTGCAAGGTTGTTCACACTTCCTAATCCTCGCCGAAAGCTGAATCAAGACGAGTTAACTTTTAACATAATACCACAGATAGTAAACCTAATCAGTAGAGTCCGCGAAACTGGTAGCGTTATCTTTACAAAATCCGATGTAGATGAGATAGTCCACGATCTGATAAACAGATAATGCCAGCCATGTGCCGGCGATACGTTATCTATTATGTCTCCTACCACACGCCTACTTACTACGTTGTCAGACTTGTCAGAGGGAGCTCTGGAGAGATAATTCATCATCATCATCATCTCAGCCGTAGGACGTCCACTGCTGAACATAAGCCTCCTACATGATTTTCCAAAAGGACCGGTTGGGGTCGGCCTGCATCCAACGTCGTCCTGCGACCTTCCTCAGGTCGTCTGTCCACCGTGTCGGTGGACGACCTACGCTGCGCTTGCCGGTCCGTGGTCTCCACTCCAGAACCTTTCGGCCCCATCGGCCATCTGTTCTGCGTGCTATGTGCCCTGCCCACTGCCACTTCAACTGGCTAATCTTCTGAGCTATGTCGGTGACTTTCGTTCTTCTACGGATCTCCTCATTTCTGATTCGGTCACGTAGAGAAACCCCGAGCATAGCCCTCTCCATAGCTCGTTGTGCTACTTTGAGCTTATCTATGAGGCCCATAGTAAGAGACCACGTTTCAGTGCCATAAGTCATCACTGGTAACACACATTGGTCGAAGACTCTTGTCTTGAGGCACTGAGGTAATTTGGACGAGAAGACTTCGCGAAGTTTCCGGAACGCTGCCCAGCCGAGTTGGATTCGACGATTGACCTCTTTCTCGAAGTTGGACCTGTCTAGTTTGACTGTCTGTCCCAGGTAGATGTACTCGTCAACAACTTCGAGAACATGGGCGTTAGACATAATTTTTGTCTTATCCATGTTCATCTTAAGACCTACCCGTTGGGAAACTCGATGGAGGCCTTCGAGCATTGTACTGAGGTCTTCCATGGATTCTGCCATGACTACAATATCGTCGGCAAATCGAAGGTGAGTGATGTATTCGCCGTTAATATTGATGCCAAGTCCTTGCCATTCCAGAAGCTTGAAGGCGTCTTCCAATGTAGCGGTGAACAGTTTCGGAGATATAACGTCTCCCTGTCTCACGCCTCTTTGCAATGGAATTGCCTTCGAACTCTGCTCCTGTACTCGGATTGACATGTAGGCGTTTTGGTACAAACACTTCAGCACTTCAATATACCGATAGTCAATACGGCACCGCTGGAGAGCCTCAAGCATTGCCCACGTCTCGATCGAATCAAAGGCTTTCTCCTAGTCCACAAACGCTAAACAAAGAGGCAAGTTGTACTCTTCGGTCTTCTGTATAACTTGCCGTAGCGTGTGGATGTGATCTATGGTACTATAGCCTTTTCGGAAACCGGCTTGTTCCGGAGGCTGGAATTCATCAAACCTGCGACTGAGACGGTTGGTTATGACCTTCGAAAACAGCTTATAAACATGGCTCAAAAGCGAGATGGGTCTGTAATTTTTAAGTAAAGTGTTGTCACCTTTCTTGAAGAACAGCACCACCACGCTTTTGTTCCATGCTTCTGGCGTTGAACCTTCGAGTAAGACGGTATTAAAGAGCCTCTGAAGGACTTTAAGTACCGGTGTTCCACCCGCTTTCAGAAGCTCAGATGTGATACCGTAATCACCAGGCGCCTTGTTGTTCTTAAGCTGTTTCAAGGCCATTCTAATCTCGTACAGGCTGATGTCCGGGATATCTTCAGTATAATGTCGGGTCAGCTTGGCTCTTGGGTCTTTGACCGAGCTGCTAACAGGTTTAGCGACCGAGGTGTATAACTGTCCGTAGAAACTCTCTACCTCTCCTAATACTTCTGCTTTGGTCGTCTTCTCTCTTCAGCGTCGTCAACTGGCTTGGCCCAATAGACATGTCTCTCGCAAACTCTTTGGAGCCTTTTTTCCGCTCTATCGTCTCTTTAATACGTTTGTATTAAAGATCCGGATGTCGTGTCGCAAGGACTTCCATATTCGTCTATTGAGCAGCCTATATGCTTCAGCATCATCCGAAGACTGCAGTTTCAGTGAGCGTCGTTAAGCCATGAGGTTGAGGGTATCGTTGGAGAGTTTCTGTGGCCTATCTGTACGGTTAATGTGGTATCTGTAAAGTATTTGGAACCCACTGTATGGACAGTTTCTACTAACCTGTTATTGATCTCGTCCAGTGAAGCGGTGTTCTCAAGGCAATCGAAGCGATTGGATAGCTCAAGTTGAAAGCTCTCGGGGTCTTGAATACGGGCACGAGTGGGTCGGAGCGTAGACTTCATCAGACGAGACCTCTCCAGTTTGACATTAATATTCACCGTGCCTCTTAGTGATCACTACCGGTTTTAACCCTGTTGATCACGGAGATATCAGTGAATATTTGCCTTTTGGTGGTCATAATGAAGTCAATCTCATTTCTCGTGGAACCATCGGGACTCCATTTCCTGTGAGGTGGCTTCTGAAAGAAAGAGTTCATCATAAAGAGTCCCTCTTTCTCCAGGAAGTCGGCCAACCTCTGTCCCCTACGGTTCCGTTGTCCATAGCTAAATTGCCCCACTTTCAACTCATCCTCGCTTCTCTTACCCAACTTCGCGTTGAAGTCCCCCATAACAACTAGAAAGTGCGTTTCAGAGGTATGTATGACCCGACTAATGTCCTCATACATATCCTTCACCTCATCATCCGGGTATAACGTATACCTGAATGACCTTCAGCGAATATCGTTTGGATACTCTGAGTATTAGGTATACGACCCTATTGGAAACGCTATCGATCGTAACTATGTTGTTAGTAAGGGACTTGTGGACGAGAAAACCGACACCACCTTGGGACTGTTGGTCGCCCTCCCGGTAGTAGAGTAGGTTACCTGATTTTAGGGTTATCGTGTCCTCGCCCGCTCTACGGACTTCAGATAACCCCACAATGTCCCAGTGTAACTTACTCATTTCTTCTTCCAGCTCATATATCTTCTCGTCTGTCCTCATCGTGCGTTATGTTGTGTGTCACCAGGGCCAGTCGTCGTCGTTGGGGGTGGTAGCCGGGCGTCTGCCGGGGATTCTTAGCACCCCCTGCCCCACCGTTACCGTGGCCGCTACCGTAGCCAGGAATAGCGGGGATACCGGGGACTGGGGGCCTGGTTCCTAATGTGTCCGTCATTGGGGGGATTTTGCCAATACTCGCCATGCTTGGCAGGCGGGTTGGCGAGCGCAGTTTTGGGGTTTTAATACTGGGAAGGTGCTGCCTTCCGATTGTTATCCCTTAGCAGATTTCTACGCACCCACGGGTAGAGTTGGGGGGGTACTATTCTAAGCCGGTACCCCACGGCATGGCCGGAGAGATAATTGCCAATAGATATTAGATACACCTTACCTGCTATAACTTAAGGGTGTGTCAAGCCACCGATCCATTACAATTAGGGTTTTAGTCGAAGAAAATACAGGGCTGCCGTGCGATTCTTGAATGATTCGACGATGCGCTCGTCGACGAGCTCTCTACATATATATAATTTACTCTATGAGCTCACCGATGTCAAATACTTTGAGATATCGCTCTTGTACATAAGGTTGTTTTTTCAACTTTTCTTGTCATTCGTCATTTGTTTCACGGATGTTGTCAAAGTGACAACCATAGAGTAAATTATATATATGTAGAGTGGCAACGATGTTCCTGATCTCAGGGACTGATGTTATTTAAAGATGACAAGTTCAAGACTACTAACTGAATTACGTTGTTACAATAAACATGTTGATAGTATTTTTTCTATTATAATAATAAAAGATGGTTTCGTCTCCACGTCTGGAAAGACAACAAGTACAATTTGAAAAATTTAATACCGACTTCCATTCTATTCAGTTATTAAAAACTACTGGACCGAATTTGATAAAATTTACATGGAACCACACGGGAAGCACCTTCATTTAAACAAGGAAGAATTTTGGAAATCGGTTCACCCAGTCGAAAGTTATGAGGTAACAAACATAAAAAAAACAGTCGAATTGAGTACCTCCTCCTTTTTAGAAGTCGGTAGAAAAACAGTCGAATTGAGTACCTCCTCCTTATTGGAAGTCGGTAGAAAATAACTAAGACATTAGTTAGGCATGTCATGTACTAAGTAGATGTAAATTTTATGAAAACTAAGTAAGTCGTTCGCGGGAAATAAGGTCATTTCTATCCCTCAGGAACTACTCGTTGAATTGGCATAAAAAGTAGTCTACGTTTTGATCCCAGGTACAAACTATATCTGCTCAAAACGTCATCCAGCTCCGTTCAGCGGTGTTTGCGTGATTGAGTAAAAATAAAAAACATACGTACCTACTTATCTACATCCAAACTTTCACTGTATTAGTTAATTACATCAAGATGTTCATTTAAGTAATTGCTTAAGGATTATAACTGTGTGACAAGGATACGAGTTGTACAGTGTTCAACAGGTGTAGAAATCTGCTCAGGCCGTGAAGCAAATAACGCTACATTCTGAGAATTTGAACGTAAATATTGTAAGTACTATTATTTTCCTCGTTTTAATCCGTATTTTTTAATGTTAACCTTACATAGAACAGTATTGAGTTTTTGCATGTTCATTTTTAGCAAAATGTAGGTATACCTAGTTATCTTTTGTTGTTAAAACTAAAAATATAAGGTTATTAATATTTTGCCTAATGAGGTAATAACACATTGTTCACTCCGCTCGAATGCTCGACACTGCGGATGAACATTAATTTGTGCTAGTGTGCGAAATTGGATTTAGATTATGGATATTATGAGTATACTAGAATATGGATTATAGCCTTCACAAAATCATAATTGAGGCTCGGGTTGACCCAAATTGAATATCGATACCCTAATTTGCAAACCTACTAACTCCTCTGGAGCAAATTTTACAGGAGAGACTTAAAACGTCGTAATAAATTTTACATATGTAATAAAGAAAAACCAAAAATCCTGTTGGAAATTATGCTAGTTATTTATCTTAAAACACTTAAAAATCTATTATATTTTTACAACTATTGAGTTTTATCGTTAAAAAAGGAGTTGTTAGATTTGGTTTAAGCAATAATTAAAACTAAAAGTAGAGTTGTTTGTTTTTATTTTAAACTTTACGCAGAGTACCATCCTATTCGTGTGGCAACGCATCGTAATAGGCGTGATAATCACGGAGCATGGATGACTTAAGTTGCTGTAGATCATAAAATTTTTTTTTCGTGATTTTTCTTCTTTCTTCATATACGTTTTTTAGGTCCTCCACCCTTACGGGGACAACTTGGGTTTTTCTTTGATTGAGGATCCTCCACTCCTCGCCAAACCGCAGTTTGTACATTACATCTCCATTAGGTCTGTACTATTAATATCATCATCAAATAATAGGAAATTGTGAACTTGAGGGACATCATCGGTGTTTGTTGTAGCTTTAGAGAGTTGACATTCTTCCTGGTGGCAACTCACAATGGTTTCCGTCTCAGGTTCATTCTCCGGTGCAGTAGGCTGTGTATGGATCGGTATTGATTCTAATAGTATTAGGTTATTTGAAAGAATGTGAGTATCAAAAGCATTAAGGGTAACATCAGAATTAGTAGTAATGGAAGTATCTTCATAGAATTTTGGGAATTGGTTAGCTTGGAACAATGCATTATCAGGGTTAGTAATGTCGTTATTGGCAATATTGTTGGCACTCATTTTTTGCACAGCAAGCAACATTCTTAGAACTCGTGCTTTAGACATATTCCTGCACCAAAGAGAAAAAAAAATAAGCAAACAAAACAATAAAAGCATCAGGATAGTAAACATCATTTCATCACAACAAATAACAAAATCACCATTTGTTTCCAGCAACAAAATATGCATAAAATATGACTACGCTTTGTTTAATGTAGGATAATACTTTTGACAGATGTAATTTACTTATTACAGCGTACTAGGGTTGCGTTTATTTCCTTATATTTGGCTTGATATTGCAATAGTAACTTTATACCCTCTAAATAGGTGTCAACTGTCAAAAGTATCATCCTATATTAGACAAACTGTAGGAGTTCCTATTCAACAACCATCAGATAGCTATAACATGTTGTTTTGCATATTTGGTTGGTGGAAACACATGTTTAGAAAAACACTGCACCAAAAATTTATAAATTTAATTTGCTGTCATCATCATGTACATTATGGCAAAACGCACAAAAGGTTAAGTTGGTACTAGTAATATTGAAGTCCCATGCGCGCGCGCGCTCATACACACAAGCGCGCACGCACACACAAACACACACCCACACACACACACTTCACATTTATAAATTGTCATTTCTGCACATGATTGTACGATGAAATTAAATTATTAGGCCCACAGTATCTAAAAAATCTTGCGAAAAACATAACAACATGTCAAAATAATGTTACAAGGCTGTTTAAATCATAAATACACTTACCTTAATATATCTTCTACTTTTTTAAGGCTTCAAACGGTGATAAAACCCACTATAATTGCCAATATGTTTCTTATTCAAGCGATCTATCAACGAAGGAGTCATGCCAAAAATTTGGAAAACGGCGTCTGTAACTCCTATTCACAAAAAAGGTTCCAAAAGTGATGTTGTCAACTATAGACCTATTTCCAAGCTGTGTATCTTAGCGAAAGTGATCGAAAAAATTATTCACGAACAGGTTTATGCCGCTCTTAAACATGTGTTCTTAAAGCAACAACACGGATTTTTACGAGGAAGGTCAACTGTGACTAATTTGTTAGACTTTACGGATGATTTGTCATCAGGAATGGAATCTGGTGGACAAGTAGATGCAATATACACTGATTATTGTAAAGCATTCGATCGTATAGATCACGTGATCCTACTTTATAAGCTACAGCTCGCAGGTATTCACGGGGATCTTCTAAGGTGGTTTAGTTCCTATGTCAACAATCGTTGCCAAACTGTGGTACTTAATGGGTTTGCTTCAAATTCTTCTTCCACTAATATACCATCGGGTGTACCTCAGGGATCGATTTTGGGCCCACTGCTCTTTTTATTATTTATTAATGATATTAACACTTGTTTTTATTATTCCAAGTTCCTACTTTTTGCGGATGACATGAAGGTATATAAAAGAATCACCTGCAAAAATGACTGCAGTTTGCTACAACAAGACCTTGATAGGCTACACGAATATTGTAAAATTAATAAACTCGATCTCAACATATCTAAATGCAACTGCATCACATTCACTAGATCTCAGAATGCAATTATTTATGGCTATAATCTTAATCACCTTTTACTGCAACGCGTAAATTTTGTTACCGATCTCGGTGTAACTTTGGATTCTAAACTTCTACTAGATAAGCATATTGACAGCATTTCATTAAAAGCTACCAAAACTCTGGGGTTCATTTTCAGAACTACTAAAGACTTTAGAACACTAAAGACTCTAAAAATTTTGTATTGTTCTTTAGTCAGAAGTCAATTGGAATATGCATCACAAGTTTGGAATCCTCATTATAAAATATACATTGAAAAAATCGAAAATATACAAAAAAAGTTTCTACGTTACGTTAATTATAAACATAAAATAACTCATTCAGATTATGATAGCAAATGCAAGCACCACCACTTGCTTCCGTTGGTTCGGCGCAGAGAAGTAGCTGACTTGACCTTTCTCCATAATTTAGTCCGTAACTGCATTGATTGCAACAATCTTCTATCAAAGATTAAGCTACAAGTACCTGTTCGAGCAGATAGCAGACGGAACTATCTTAGACTTTTCGCAGATTCAGCTTCAACAAATTATAGACATAACTCTTATTTTATCAGAGTGTGCCAAACTTTTAATAATAGCTACTCTAGAAATGTAGACCTATTTACTGCTAGATTAAGCTTTTTCAGAGATAATGCATGTACAACCTATTTTCATTAGATTTAGTTTTTATAAGTATTATCATCAAATCACTTTAAAGAGTTCCTGTACATATTATTTTTAATTATTATATCAATTTTTGTATTTAACTTACATGATGTGGCTATCATATTTAAAACTCTTTCACCACATCATCCTTTATGTATTTTTTGTTACTTCATATCTCGTTTAGGATTTCTATGAGTTTCCATGTATTAAGTTCTAACATAGTTTTTACTTTACTTATATAGGTATTTGAGTACTGTGTTTTTATTCACTTAATTTATAAAAAAAAAAGTTTAAATTCGAATACACAATGTAATAATTAACTGAGTGGACTACGGCTGGAAATGTTCTATAGGTGAAAACTAATTAGGCTTGTTTTTACTATAATCTATATTCTATTATATTACATAAATTATAGCTGTTTGTTTTCCATGAAATAAATAAATAAATAAAAAAAATAAATAAAAAAATAACCATTTGTTTTGAAAATAAATCTTCAGAAGCATGCGTACGCTTCTGTGACGCCATACAAAATGGCCGACTGCGCGGGAGATATTCGATTATTTTGTCAAAATCGATGCGTTCCATTTCACGCGGAGTTGTTTGATTTTCAAATGGCGTTTTACACCAATACAGTTGGGAATCATGGAGTTATTAGTATTTTAAAAAATAGAGCAAAAAATCTAGTTTCTGCCGGTATCAAAATGTAATTTTTCGTAAAAAGTGGAGTTATTTGGTTTGCAAATTAAGGTATCGATATCTGATTTTGATATTGACTTTGACATTAGACGTTGCGTGAGGAAGGTCTCTTACGCAAGAGCACAGTAATATTAATATTATAATGTAATATTATATAGTATACGAGACAGCGGCCTAGGCGTCGCGAACTCATATTCGTATATAGTCCTCATCATCATCATTATCATCATCTCAGCGGTAGGACGTCCACTGCTGAACATATGCCTCCCCCATGGTTTTCCAAAAAGACCGGAAGCAGCCTGCATCCAACGTCGTCCTGCGACCTTTATCAGGTCGTCTGTCCACCGTGTCGGTGGACGACCTACGCTGCACTTGCCGGTCCGTGGTCTCCATTCCTAAACCTTCCGGCCCCATCGGCCATCTTTTCTGCGTGCTATGTGCCCTGCCCACTGCCACTTCAACTGGCTAATCTTCTGAGCTATGTCGGTGACTTTCGTTCTTCTACGGATCTCCTCATTTCTGATTCGATCACGTACAGAAACCCCGAGCATAGCCCTCTCCTTAGCTCGTTGTGCGACTTTGAGCTAGTACTACTAGTACTATATAGTACTACTTAAATACATATATTAGTTAGCGTCACGTTCTTTATCTATCGAGTATAAAGTTTAGATCGATCGCTGACGTCAACAGTAACGTAACTGCAGCTGGACTGTTTTTCAATAGCAGGATAAGAAAACGTATAAAAGTCTGTGTTCAACTACGGTGTAATTAATATTATAATTATTAGTAATATTAACATAATCAGCTCATTTGATTGATTGTTGGGCCTCGAGCCTTTCTCTCAGAGAGAGGAGTTGGGCCATTATCCACTACGCGGGCCCAGTGCGGATTGGTAGATAGGCTAGTGGCCAACCCAGATGTGACTGACTGCCTGACTGACAGACAACGCACAGCCTAAACCACTGATCGTAGAGACTTGAAATTTGGAGGTTGCATTGTCCTTGATGCGTAGAGGTGTACTAAGAATGGGTTTTTCGAAATTCTACCCATTAGGCTTAGGGGGTCAAAAGGAGTGAAAACATTTGTATGAAACTCCTTTGTTTATGAACTTATAGTTGTGAAAATTTGTATTTGGATAGGTCATTCAAAATAAAAAATGTTAGACTATATTTTTTTGGATAGTGGTGGTTTAAGAGGGTGAAATGGAGGGGTGAAAGTTTGTATGGAAAGTGTTTTGTTTTCGAACATACAGTGGTGAAAATTAGCATTTGGACAGTTTAAAGTGATGATTTCAATATTTATTGACAGGGATGACTTAAGGGGGTGAAATGGGGGATATTTTTTTTTCAAAAGTTCTTTGTTTTTGGAGCTACAGTGATAAAACATGATAACTGGATAGGTAATTTAAAATAAATAGTGATGCTTTCAATATTTTTGTCAGGGATGACTTAAGGGGGTAAAACGAGGGATGTAAAAACTACTACATATTATCAACTGTAGAGGTCAAACTTCTGTACAATGAAAATATGCTAAAAACCGAGTCAGGAGATGTTGGGAATGAAAAATAAGTTCAAATTGTTTGTTTCTCTGTATGTTAGTCTGTCTGTTTGTACGGGCTGATCTCCGAAACCACTGGACCGATTTAAATGAAATTTCGTATGGTGGTAGCTTATATTCCTGATCAACATATAGGATACTTTTGATCCCGGTAAAGAGTTCCCGTGGGATAATTAAAAATCTGCAATTACCGTATCCCGCGAGGCCACGCGAGCGAAGCCGCTGGCGAGTCAGCTAGTCTACTATGTTCTGCTGTGAATTACTTAGTAAGTACAGTAGAACAGAAAGTAGCAAGTAGACATTCCTCCTACTGGGTATATCGTATGTCAACTACCAGCTAATCTTATTAGAAGTAAACAAACAAGTCAAATTGTCTAATTAGGTTCTGATAAATGCTATCGCGTGAACCCTCAAGGGAGGGGGCAGAGTCTCGTAAACACGTACGATAATGTTCTGGATTGAGAGTCTATCTCTATCGTACGTATATTTACGATTCGTTGATAAACAGTGCGATCGAATATATCACTTCTGATCGTTTTTGGCAAAAATAACGCTAAAAACGCTCATAAGGGCCGTTCGAATTGGGAATCTGTGGGTGAAAATGTCGTTGATGTCTCTTTTTGTTCAGCGTTCGGAAAGCTAAAAAAGAGGTATTTTTGCCCCACGTCCGGAGCATGGTTGTTTGTGATCGTTATGTGACAGCTATGTATGTATTTGACAGCATAATCATGCGATTTTGAGTCTTATGCTCATTTGAGCGTTCGAATAGGGTATGGGCAAAAGTGGCAAAAATAATGTTTTTGAGCTTTACGAACGCTTTAACAAAAGAGCCATCAATGACAACGCCACCAATGCCCTCATAAGCTAAACGAACGCACCTTATTTCACTTGGTTGGTTTTAAAGATAGAAGTATTGTGCTGTGAACAGCCGTGCGATTCGTTAATGATTCGTCGACGAGCTCACCGATGTCAAATACTTTGAGAAATCGCCCTTGTACATAAGATTGTTTTTCCAACGTTTCTTGTTATCGCGTAATTTGTTTCGATGTTGTCAAAGATGCAACGATGTTTGCTTTTCGCAGTTCCCTGACTTACGCTCTAACGGCCTTACTAATAAACGCTGCTTAACTTTAAGAGACGTTACTTAGTACTGCGCAAAGGAAAAATGTTCTGCGCCGTACAATGTGACGTTATTTAAATTTAAGTAGCGTTTATTAGTAAGGCCGTAAGTCTGTAGTTGGTCTTTGTAAAAACATGAAGTTGTTTTGTATGTGATATATGTATAGATATATATTTGTTTATTTTTTTCTATAGTGTGAGTGACAAAATACGAAAAACAGAGCAAATTCGAAAAATCATGCAAAATAAAGTGCAATAAAATGACAATATATATATATATATATATTGTCGTATATATATATATATATATAGGTACATATAAGATAAATAGTGATCACCACCCTTTTAATACTAGAAATACAAATAGGATAGCTGTACCTAGTTTTAGACTTGCGAAGACTAATAAGTCATTCCTAGGAAATAGTGTGCGTTTTTACAATAAAATCCCAAAGCACATAACTGAGCTCACAGAGGGCAAATTCAAGTTGACTGTAAAAAAGTTTTATTAAAAAAAGTTTATTATAAAGTCCGACATTATATAGAAGACAAAGATGCTTGGAATACCCCACTTCTGGCAAGCTGTCACTCTGCGACCAATAAAATGTAATATTTGTAGTACCTAAGTAGAAACATTGTAAACATCTATATAAAAAGAATGGCCCCGAGTTTCTTGCCGCTTCTACTCGGTAGGCTCTATATATTTTGGAACGCGGCGGTAGAGTCTTTAAAGTACGTATTAATTTCGACGTTCAGAAGTGTGTCTTTGGTGCCTAAATTGAAAAATTATTTTGCCTTTGACATATTTTTTTCTACATACATTTATGCTGAACACAAGAATGGTACCTAGCAATTTGCTTGTGCAGAACACCAAACGAAACTAGCGAACCAAAATCTAATATTCTCTAAACTAAGGTACTCGTAGTTAACTCGTCCGCATCAGGACAAAAAATAACAATAGATTTATGAATGAAACTTGCCTGGAATGAGTCTTGCTGATTCGGACGGGTTAAGGCCCTGTTAGGTCAGAGCTATAACTCTTTCAATTTCTTTCACTTGAAATCGAGCAAGCACATCTCTTAAAAATGTACAAAATTCATAAAAAAATTATGTTCACTATTCAATAAAAACAGTGTCCGTCAGTGTATGTGTATTAAAAAGTGCTATTTTATGATTATGTGTTTATACAAATGCAATTGTGAATAAAGAGCAAAAGTTAAAGCAAGTTAGCAAGTTTTAAAGGTGAAATTGAATAGTACGTTTGAATTCTTTTTAAGGTACTCTAGTATGTTAAAATACGTTTTTGAGTCTCAATGAACTGCTCAATTGCCTCGAAATGACTTTTCCACATGTAGGTCTAACCGGGCGACACCGAATTATTCCTCAAATAGGGGCGCTAACGCACCACACCTCGTGTATTCACAATTGCTTATTCCTCAATAGCTCATTGCTTCAACATTAGAGTCCGGTCCGGGTAGGAGTCCGTCAATATGTACTTAGGTCTTAGAAATGTCGTATTATTTTTGTAATTTTAAGTAAATCGCTGCTTATGAGATAAACTTCTTCAAAAGCCCTCATTTTCATCGACGTCATGAATTGACAGCACCTTAATACTAATATACACATTCGTGTAACACTTACAATAACAATTATAAAAATACATATGTACTTACCCAATATAATAAATTTAATAAAACTAACTTATCTTTTTTTGGAAGTCGGTAGAAGATTGTGTGCGCGTCCCACTCGCACTTGGCCTTATTTATTTATACACTTTGAAGTGGAATACTTCAGAAACAGGAACAATTTTTAGAACTGTCAAAGAAAAGAAAAGTCTTTTGAAGTTTGTCAACAACATCCAACTCGAGGGAGACGAAGGTTTCCTATTCTTATAGCGGGTAGCATAAGGATTTATTTTCGTCCCACGAAAAAACGGGAAAACGGTTTATTTTATGCAATTAACCACACACATCGCGATTCCCGGAACCGGAGTGTGATTTCTGAGAATTCAATTGTATTATTGGCCAAATATGGCGATTGGCGAGTTTACGGCTTAAGTAACGAGACGGGCAAGTCGTGCGGCTGATGTTAAGCGCTACACTTGCCCACGACAGTTGCAGTACCACCCAGAGCTTAGTATTGTAGTTTTGCATAGCACAGTACTACACTCGTTACCCTGAGACATCGGTTTCGGATCGGTTTCGCCTAGTAATTGCTATAGTGCCCTTCACACCCTAACACACTGCTGTGGTACCAATTAAGACGGCCTCTTGCACAAGAAGCCGTCTTAATTTGTTTTGCCGTATTTTGTTGTAATGCCGTAATTGTGTGTCGGGTTTCTCGCCTCTTACGATTCCCATCACGACGGCAAAAGAAGTATTCTACTTAGTCCCCTCACGGCGTAAAATGGCTTTGTGTGTGTGTGCGTGTGTGTGTGTGTGTGTGTGTGTGTATTATGGTGATGTTTTATGTTATTAGGAAAAGCTACAACCACTAGGCCTACCGGATGTTAAGTGGTAACCTCTGCATAGAACAGATGCATTTCCTCACAAGTGACGAACTGCACTGCGTTCGTTACCCTGAACATTAAGTTGTTAAATCTCTTAGGCCTGTAATTTCACCGGCAACCATACAATTCAAACCAGAACACAGTATTGCGAACATTACTGCTTCGCTGTAGAAATAAGTAGGTGTGGTAGCAGTACTTCCCCGGACCAACGCACTCACAAAGAGTTTGACAGTTCTGCACTGATCAATAATATGGTAGTTTCTACTCATCGTCCTTTCCAGTACTTTCTTGATCAATGTTTTGCAGTGTTGAAGTCGTGTTGTAGCGTGGTGGTTAGTAGACTTCGTTGCTATGTTTGATTGTATGCGATTCAGTAATGTATAAGATCTTCAGTGCTCTTGAGGCTTCTGGTGCACGCGACGATCTGAGTTGCTGCAACAGTCACAAAATTCAAGTTTGAGCTCAAATGATCATCTTTGTTTTATATTGGTTCATCAAAGTGACTCCCTCTCGCTTGATTGAAAGCGCAGATGGAATCGCGATGACCATTAATGTAGCCGTAAGCTGCACGAGGTGTATGGAGTAGGAGTCACTCCACCTGAAGGTCAGTTGACGGCAACGGACACTCCCGTGTCCATCACCATGACCTCTGTTATGGGGGTTGGAGGAGGGCTTGATACGCCCGTCTCTTCGGGTGCGGATCGGAAGAGTAGAGGTAATTTCCCTCTTCCTCTTCGCAGCCTACTTCTGCGACACGACCCGTTCGCGGAAGTCGCTAGTCCCGCGGTCTACGACCTTTCGCTTTCCACCATGGCTTTGTTTTATAATGGTTCATCAATGTGACTCCCTCTCGAGTGATGGAAAGCGAAGATGGAAATAAGAAGCAATGACCAATCGCCACCCCTATGTTGACTTGAGAGATGCTTTTTCACGCCCCGCTTGAAAGACCCAGGGTCATAGTTGCAGGGAAAATGTACGCCGGCGTCGCCGGCAGAGCATTCCATAATTTTAAAATATAATTTTGACTAACCTCGACGTTTCGATCGAGTTGAATCGACCGTGGATCTTGAGCGGGTGTTTTATTCAACTACCCACATTTTGTCACTATCGGCACTAACACTGAAAGACGAATCGCAAAATCATGAATTCAATTCGCAAATATTCAAAAAGTTGACTCCATTCCATAATTTAGTTACACGATCTGTCGTGTCTGGGTAGCTGTACCTCTGGGTAGGAACTGCCAAACTCTGGTTCGTGGTAAGAAATTTTAATACTTCTACGCGCTCTTACAGTTTACGTAAGTGAGTGGTGAGGATGCGTGCGAGTGCCTAGTTTTCTACCGACTTCCAAAAAAAGGAGGAGGTACTCAATTCGACTGTATTTTTTTATGTTACCTCATAACTTTCGATTTTTAAAAAATTTTTTTGATAAATTTCGCAAAATTTCTAGTGTAGCATTACCCGCATTCCTTTCATCAATTTTCAGTACTCAAAAGTTAGTAAAGGCAATTTTATCGCCTTCTATTCAGATTAGTTATATGACTGAGGCTTTAGGAAACTGGAAAATAGCTTGTCCAAGTCAGTCCCTGCCCAAAGCTCCTGCTTCTCAGAGGCAGTGGGACGGGCCGCTCTGTGAGTTAGAACTTGAAAACCTGATCAATTCAACTAGTTCTTCCGCAGAGCGTGCTCGCCTGTTAGCTGTTACTCGATGGGAGTCGGGGCTTTGGCTACATGCTTTGCCGTCTAAAAATGTTGGAAATCTTTTGGACAACAATACTTTCCCAATAGCCATATCCCTACGAGTAGGTGCCCCTTGCCAGGTCCCTCACCGTTGTGTGTGCGGTGAAATGGTGGATCGGTTCGGCCACCACGCACTCTCATGCGTAAAGAGCGCGGGACGCATACCGCGGCACGCCAGCTTGAATGATATCATCCGTCGGGCATTTGTCAGTGCTGGAGTCCCGTCAGTTTTGGAACCGAACGGATTGATGCGGGATGACGGCAAGAGACCATATGGGATGACTTTCGTCCCGTGGAAGATGGGACAGCCCCTGGTTTGGGATGCTACATGTGTGGACACACTGGCGCCGTCTCATCTCCCTGGGACGATTGATCGGGCTGGCGCTGCCGCGTCTAAAGCGGAAGACCTCAAACGTCATAAATATGTGTATTTAGACAGAATGTACATGTTTATGCCGTTTGGGGTCGAAACTTTAGGCCCATGGGGGCCGTCCGCTCTCAACTTGTTTAGGGATCTGGCGAAACGTTTGTTTGAGGCGTCGGGTGACCGAAATGCTGGCGCCTATTTTGGGCAAAAACTTAGCATTGCCATCTAGCGTGGCAATGCCGCCAGCGTTTTGGCCACTTTTCCCCCCACCATGGGGCTTATAGATTAGAATGTTATTATTATTATTATTTTATTTAATTTTTAATTACTACTTTCGATAGGATGAACCGATTCTCAAAATTGTTTTTTGTTTGAAAGCTGGTGGTTCCCATGTTACACACATTTTTTTTATTTAATTTTACAAATGCGGTCCAGTTTTTGAGATACACTCGAATAACTGAATAGAATGGATCTCGGTACTAAATTTTTCTAATTGTACTTGTGTTACTCCTTTACACTGAAACGGCCCAACAGATGTACATATACCTTAAACCCAAGATTAACATAAGTTACTTTTAATCCCGATTCAATGGCCAGTTTCTGAGAGTTCGCGATAACTTTATTTAACGTGGACGAAGTGGCCGGCAGAAACTAGTAATATAACAATATAAATATATGATAACTGACAGACCCTGCCTGACCATTTATGATTACATAATATTTGTAAAGCTTGGCTGCGTTATATCACACCTCCTTGCTCCAGATATTTAGTAAATAGACTGATTACATGATTTTATTCTTGTTGACGCACACTTGTGTTTCTGTCTGTCTGGTTTCACATCGCTAACAGTCTACTTGATGAAATTAAAGATTTACTTAAATATACACCTTTGAATAGTCCAGAGGTTTAACTTTTTGCTACCACAAGCTATGCCCGAGGTACAAATATATCATCACTACATATAAAACAATATCCTCCGCCGCGTATGTCTGTCTGTCTGTCTGTCTGTTTGTTCGCGATAAAGTCAAAAACAAGTGCACTTATTTTTTTTGTTTTGTCTGGTTTCACATCGCGCGGAGTAAGTAGACATAGTTACATAATGAAATTTAAATTTTGATGAAAATTTACTGAAAATATATTCTTGTGTACATTGCAGATAAAGGCTCGACTTCCGTTAACACGTTAGCCGCCAGAAGAGAAAAATGAAAAATTAATTTTTTTCAACTTGGTGCCCAAAGATGCACCTTGGCTAGACATGCAAGGATATATTACTTAGAGTTCTGTAAGTAGAAGGGTTCCGTAGAAAAAAAATAAAAACCCTTTGAGGTCACGGGTGACCTACGTGGCGCTGTAATGTCACAAAATTAAAAACCGTTACTAAGGCGCCGGCGAGGTCACACCTCCGGTCACCCGCACCCCTCAGTCGGTGGCCAACGTTTAGACTGGTAGGACGCGTCAGTTTTTTTCGTGCCGGAATACTTTTTTCGTGCGTGTCGTCAGTTCATTGTGTTTGGATAGTGACAATAATGAATTATGGCTTTGCCGGACTTAAGTTTTGACTTAGATGATATTTCGCAAGAAGATTTACGGGATATCGATTTATTGGAAGCAAGTATCTTTGAAGAGATCATTGTTCAATCTTCGACGACAAATCCGTTGAATGATTTACGTGAAAAAGACAACACGGAAAATAGTGAAGATGAGGTTATCAGGCCACCGCTCAAGCGCAGACGTAGGCGACTTCATGTTATAGCAAGCGACTCTGAGAGCGAAACGAACTCAGTCGATGAAGCAGTAGCCGATGTTTTAGCCAACATAACTTCAACAAGTACGTCACAAAAATGGTCGAAGCCACGAGGGCATCAGCCCTCAGTGGTAGCTTTCACAGAACCAACTGGTAAGTAATATTTTTTTACTAGCGAACGCCTGCGGCAGCTCTAAATTCACTCGTGCAATAAAAAACGTATGCATTTTTGACTTCATTTTATCCCACTTTATTTACTAAAAACTACAGAAAGTTTTATCCTGTAGATGGCATTCATGCAGTGATTTTACTTTTCAGGTTTAAAGCAACCGTATGCCAAGAAACTGCAAAATGCGCAACCGGAAGACTATTTTAAATTGATGGTCCAAGATGAAGTATTTCAATACATAGCTGATCAAACCAATTTGTTCGCACAACAAAGTGAAGCACTTGCACTTCAAGGACTTGCAAGGCCTCGAAAGCCTCGATCTCGTACAAACGACTGGAAACCAACTACATGTGACGAGATCAAGAAACTGTTTGGATTAGTCCTTTACATGGGCCTTGTGAGGCTGCCTAAAATATCCCTATATTGGAGTACAGACAAGATCTTTGGTCAAACTTTTCCTGCCACTGTCATGAGCCGCAATAGGTTCGAGTTACTATTGAGGTATTTGCACTTTTCTGACAATGACACGGCCGATAAAAAAGACAGAATTAACAAAATACGGCCACTGATAGATATTTTCAGTGAAAATTGTAAAAACAGCTATGGTCCTAAAGAAGACGTCTGCATTGACGAAAGTCAGGTGCCGTTCAGAGGCCGCGTCATATTCCGGCAGTACAATAAGAGTAAGAGGCACAAGTATGGCTTGAAGTTATTCAAGTTGTGCACTATATCAGGGTACACGTGTAAGCTCCAACTGTACGCGGGGAAAAATCATGAATTGGAGAACACAACTCCGTTAAAAGTTGTAATGTCTCTGTGTGACCACATACTTAACTTAGGTCACACAGTAGCAACAGATAATTGGTATACTAGTCTTGACCTGGCTAATGAACTAATCAGCAAAGATACTCACCTTGTTGGCACCCTTAGAAAGAATAGGAAAGGTTTGCCAAAGAATGTTGTGGAGGCCAAACTGGGAAAAGGGGAATCAATTGCCATGGAGAACGAGCGTGGAATATGTGTGTTGAAGTGGAAGGACAAACGAGATGTTTGATGCTTTCCACCAAACATTCAAAGGGATCATCAACAATCCGTAAAAAGGGTAAGATTATCAAAAAACCGAGGATGATTTTAGCTTATAATAAAGCAAAAGGAGCGGTTGACATGAGCGACCAAATAACGGCATATTCTTCGCCATTACGCAAAACCATAAAGTGGTATAGGAAACTGGCATTTGAACTCATTCTGAACACCGCGATGGTAAATGCATGGGTTATGTACACAGAAAACACTAAAAACAAACTTAGCATTGTTGAGCTTAGACGTCAGCTAGTCGACTATCTTACCAATCCAGGGAGCGTTCACAACGAAGAAGCAACAACGGAAAGACCAAAAAGAAAGAAGCACACATTGTCGAAAAAAGAAGGGCCAGTAAGGAAGACAAGACGTTATTGTGTGGAATGTTACAAAGACGCTGCTAAGACGTACGGTTCAAGAGAGGCCAAAAATAAATCAAAAAAAGTAGCAACGTATTGCAAAATGTGCCCAAGTGAACCGTTTTATTGCCTTCCTTGTTTTAATAAAATTCATGTTACAAAATAAGAGATAATAAGTGTTACAATATTAGTCCTTAAGGCCTTTGAGCATGTGTGGCCACTGAAAACAAAAGACGCCTATTTTGCCCATTGGTATTTGTCTTAGAGTATTTCGTTTATTGATTTAGTGTACATTTTTTGAAGATTTTTGTGTTAAGCTTTCCTTATTATATTCTTGATCACAATAAAATGTCTTTTTTTAATTCCTTACACTTTCTAATTTGCATCGTTCGAGTGAACTTAAAATTTTCACATACTAAATACTTATCTGACAACCATTAGTATCTTTTTTCAAAAATCTACATTATTATTCGTCTACACTATAATAAGAGGTATCTACCCTCAAAAAATGGTGTCTCTACCTCCAGCCATTTGGACGCTACGCGTATGCCAGCAGTCAATGAACGAAAAAGTCATGAATATTCTTCTATGTTCAGAAAAATCTTACAATTTCATAGAGGGTCAAAAACCAAGCTGTATCCGTTATATTACAGCGCCACTCCGGTCACTTCCCATTGATAAATGCAAGCTAGAAATGTCCTACGGCCCAAAAAAAAATTTTAAAAACAGGTCTGCCTTGAGGTCACGGGTGACCTACGTGGCGCCTTAATCTAGGTTAGGCGTAGGTCACCGGTGACCTACATGGCGGCTAACGTGTTAACACGTACTAAACAACATATACAATGTAATTACTAAGTAAATCGGCTAATAAACAATTCAATCGATAAAGAGCTTTCAATGCAAATGCTAGTAGTCTCTGACAGCATCGCATCAGTATTCATAATTGCGTAAAGGAATTAATTAACTGCGGCTACAATTCAAAATGTGCCTTTGAGCTTAGAGAATAAAGTTAGTGATAGGTTGTAGATGTTGTGGGTTTTCCTCAACTAAACCGAAGGTAATCAAGGGTTGCGTCTGCGTCATAGAACGCGCCGACCAATGACCAACCCTTGTTCAGTGGGCCTCGTACTAATAACTGCGTAAGTGTAACGTAACATATCGTTCACGTGAAACAGTACAAACTAACATGTATCTAGGGCAAGTGTGACACAGATAACTCATAGTTTGTACGCCGAAGGGTGACGCGTTGACGCTTGCGATACGAATACTTTTTCGCAAATCGTTTGTGCTACGGCCTCTATGGTGGTCTGAATTGATGTCCATGAATCATTTATCAAATACAGCTGATGGTAGGTGTAATGGCAAACAAAGTGAAAAAATTACCAGGTTTTTTTTTCGAAATAAATCAAATGTACCTACAGGGCTGCATCTACGTCATGGAATGCATCGACCAACCCTTGTTCTGTGGAAGTATTTAAACATGCTGAATAGATGTGCAAGTGTAATTTACCCAACCCTGCTATAAAGAGTTTTAAACGTAAGTATGCAAACATTTACATTTCGCATATAGGCCCCAGATACACGAGCAGCTTGAAGTTGTCATCATGGACTGCTTTAAGCTGCGACTGCACAGTGAACTAGTCTTCTGCATGTGTTTCGTGTATGTGTGTACGTACACAGACACGAAACTGCTCGTGCAGTTGCAAATGCTTCGGGCGGTTGGCGGTCGAGCAGTCGCCAGGTATACACTGACTACTCGACTGTCGACTGCTTTCGCGCAGTTACCCCTGCCCGCGCTCTGTCGCGCGCGCTTCCCTCCCTAGAATTGACATTGTCAGTTGTTGAGCGCTTGTACCAACTGCTGGATCAGTTATCATTGGCAGCTTCAAGCTGTTGACTATGACTGCAAGAGCGATCCGTGTATGTTGATCACTGTCTCACTGCTCGAGCAGTCCGTGTGTATCGTCTCATAGACGCATCGCGTTTACTCACACAATACATATCAAAACACGAAACTACGTCTGCCGTTGGGTTTTTTGTACATTTGCTATGCTACCATGTATGTTAGATAAATGAGTTATTATAGGAACGTCTATTTTTACAAAACCGGTACAATTTAAGTGCCTTAGTACCGGACTTGGAGTGATAAATTTAATGTGTTCAACACACAAGCCGAGACGTGACGCCTCGCTCAATAATTTATTTAAAGAGAAACGCTGATATAAAATATGTATACGTATGTACGAGTGTATTATGTGTAAGTACCTATTTGAAATTTTAGTATAAAGTACGCAGTTTAATTCCTAATAAATAATTATATGTATTCTAAAAAAAAGATGTAAGCTTTCTAGCCTACATCTTTATTTTTAGAATAGTTAACATTAAGTGATTCAAAATGGACGGATTCAAACCAGATTTTGAATGTGATTTAACCACTAATACATAACATATATATCTATATATAATAATGAACCCCTATTTCTTCTGGTCGCGCTATGACTTGAGAACGGCTTTACCGATTTCATTATTCTTTTTTTTAATGTTTTTTTTAATAATTCACAGTAGGCTCTTACATTAAAAAAACAAGAAAGGTTAGGAGGTTATGGCGAGGCCGAAGGCCGAGCCTACTATGTGAACGAAGTCGCGGGCAGTCGCTAGTATTATATAAAACATAACATAAAAATTGATGTAATATCATATATCTTTAAATATAATTGGCTGGCTAATAGTGTTAAACAATATGAGTAAGTATATGACATAAAGAATATTATTATTTACATATAGAATATTATTCTGCAAACCTCGGGAATCGTAAAATTAAAAAAGTAAGTGCAGCTTAAAATATATGGGAAAGATTATTTTATTTGTACAAGGTCCGACTGTCTGTATTATAACAGTTTAAAATGTATATACGATAGGTCTTATAATATACAACGGAACGGAATTAATAATACGTATATGTATACGTATACATCAGAACACGCACTGTATCAAACAAACATAATAACAAGTGCAATGTGAAAAATGCAATACCGACTTCCATTCTATTGCTTTGGTAAAAATCAGTTATTGGAGTGTAACTCTAAAACTACTAGACAAAATTTGATGAAATTTAAATGGGACCACACGGGAAGCACCAGCTTTAAAAAAAAATTTGAGAATCGGTTCACCCTATCGTAAGTTATGAGGTAACAAACAATAAAAATACAGTCGTATCGAGTACCTCCTCCTTTTTTTCGAAGTCGGTAGAATAAAACTTACGAGTTTTTCTTTGGTTTATTACGCCAGCCAACCCTGCAAAATTAAAATATGTAGGTAATTATTACAAGATCACTATCATAATAGTAATAAATATACAGATCTAATTATACTAATATATATATATATATATATATATAATATTGGAATAGATGCTAAATC
This sequence comes from Selenia dentaria, assembly GCA_917880725.1. Lineage (NCBI taxonomy): Eukaryota > Metazoa > Arthropoda > Insecta > Lepidoptera > Geometridae > Selenia > Selenia dentaria. The sequence goes on along the minus strand of OU862882.1, from coordinate 3,815,701 downwards.
CAATTTCCTTATTTTGTATGCTTATATGCTTTCAGAAACGAAAACGCAAGTAGGTATATCTAAATACTTCCTAGCTTCGTTTTTATTTTTAAATGCAAACTCATGCCGACCGTCTATTTTGAGGCTAGCACGTTATTTTTAATCTCACATAGTCAACATCGACACGATATTCGGGAAACACGTTGCAAACTTAATTTTAATGTTGTCCAAATATATCTCACAAGATGTTTACAAGAACACATAGTTTAAACAGCATTATATGTATCGTGGCAGCTCTACTGCGTAGCTTTAGCACAGACCATTTTTTTGCCAAGGAAAAAATATCTATTATAAAAACATAGCTTAATAAAATAGCTGACGTTCATATCCAACTTTATAATTATGTTAAGCTTCCTTTTTGTTGGTTTGGATTGTTTTCACTGAAATTTGTTCATTCGGGATTTTTTTAATCGAATCTTTGACGTAAGTACGTGTTTGTGATTCATATAATAAGTACTTATCTATATCTATAAAATTGCTAAACTTGAATAAAAACACCCAACAAAGCTGTGGCAAAGTTCATGAAATGCTCGCAACATTCGCAACGTTTTACTAACTGGCTTTTAAATTACTACATTTATGGTTTTACTGATATTTGGGTTGAATAGTTTAAGCGTTGATTCCACATGGAACGGTTCCTAAAGCGATACCGAAAATCCTATTTTTCATCTAAAGACTTCTCAGGAAACTGTCATCGCTACATGTATAAAGTTTATTGTGCCCATGGAATTATTAAGTATATCACACTAATAAAGGGAATTTATTACATATTTAAATTATCGTTTTAATTTTGCCAAAACAGCAAGCAATATAATTTAATCTGTCCGAATCAGCAAGACTCATTCGAGTTAAGTTTCATTCATAAATCTATTGTTATTTTTTGCGCTGATGCGGACGGGTTAAACTGACTAAATCGCTAAATATGCACATATCTTATTATCGCATTAACCTTTTAAAACTTCTTATATAAAGTTTATTTTTTTTCACAGCTGAAAGAGATTTCATTGTATACCCGAGTATTTGATAAAAATGTCAACCTCTTCGCGTTCCCGAAAAAAGTCGTTGATAAACAGACGAACTATAACGTGATCGTAAGGGTTCCTTTTTCTTGTTAAAGTACGGAACCCTAAAAATCGCTTAAGATGTATAGAAGGACCCCTAATTTATTTAGAAAAGCTATCGTATAACAAATATTTTGATAATAGTTTGAACTGACTACCTATTACGGTTTAAAAGAAAACCTTTTAAAGAAGACATACAGATGATACAGACAGTGCCATTGTTTCTTATCTGAATCAGAGCCATTTAAACATTTATATAAACACTCGTGGGCATTCGGAAAAAAAAATTATACGGACGTAACACAACCCTTAAGCCTTAATGTATAATCAATTTACAGTAGTGGAGTTCAATTCAACAATTTCATAACGTTCAATAATCTATCTCGCTGCAACTGCAGTTCGACTCCGGTTGTCGTTCGATCATTACTTACCCAAAAACATTCTACTATTTCTATAGACAAATGAGTACTTAACGTCATCTTAAACAGTACTATTTACTTATTATATATATATATTAAATGTTACATATACGAATATGAGTTAGCGTCGCGTTTATAATCTCAAGTTAAAAGAATATAAAGTTTTGATCGATCGCTGGCGTCAACAGAAAACGTAGACGGACTGTTTTTAAATAGCAGAATAAAATAAAACTCACCGTTCAGCTGCGGTTGGATGGAAATTTAGCTAGTGGAATCGGCCCCCTTGAGATCTTGTCTCAACCGGCAAATTTGTGAGACAGTACATGCAAAACCACAAAAAGAGGATTGTAAGCTGCGGCGGGGATTTTCATGTGACGTCTTGTGTGAAAGAGAGGCAGGCAAGCTCGGACGTCAATCGGCTCAACACAGCATATAAGGTTTACATAGACTGTGGGTTCAATGTACTCGAGTAGCATGTTATCGATTACGGATAATTGGGGGCTGCATATCGAGTCGAGCGAGATCGGAGCCCTTTTCCAAGAGCTGCACCTCGCTCTTTTTCTAATGATATATCTATCTGTGTTTATATATTCTATACTAGGATGTTTATTAATCTGTCCGCATCAGGACAAAGAATAACAATAGATTTATGAATGAAACTTGCCTCGAATGAGGCTTGCTGATTCGGACAGATTAATCCTTTGAGTACCATTACGTAAATTAAAAACGTTAATGTACGTGCGTTTCATTCATAAATCTTTTGTTTTGATTATCACGGTATATGATGGGTTAACTAGCTACGCCCCGCCGTCCCGTCCGCTGAATTCTCCACTATCCCATAGGAACTTTTATCGGGATTTAAAGCAAGTAAGCGACGTTCAGTTACTATGTACAGATACGATTTTTATGATCTTTAATATTACACCCTCTTTAAATAAATCAATATTCGCAATCAGCATTAGCAAAGCATAAAAAATATATTAGCTGTGGTATTCGGGTGTGAAGGGCACTGTAGCCAGTGAAATTACTGGGGGGAAGAGATATAAAAACTAATGTTTCGGGGTGACGAGCACTGTCCAGTGCCACGCATAATAACATTCTTAAAAGCTTTGGGTGGCACTACTGGCTACTACAGAAGAAATCCACACTACCAATAACATTATAAAGAAGAAAGATTTGTTTGTTTGTTTGAATTGAAAAAGTTCCGAAACTACTGGACCGATTTGAAGAATTCGTTCACCAATAGAACCATACATTATCTCTGATGAACATAGGCTATAAGTTTTGATTCATCATCATCATCATCCGTTACCATGCAGGTAAAACCGCGGAGCGCACCTAGTATTAAATAATAGTACCAAGCGTAGCGCTTAACATCAGGCGCACGATGTGCCCAACTTGTCACTTTATTATAAAACAATAAACAAAAACCAGCCAAGTGCGAGTCGGATTCGCCCACAAAATATATATAATCTCCCATACAAAAGTCATGAAATTTATGCAATTTTATAGATAATGGCACGGAACCCTTCGTGCGCGAGCCCGCCTCGCACTTGGCCGGTTTAAGGTACGTACTTACGTATTTGTTTGTTGTTATAGCGGCAATAGAAATACATCATCTGTGAAAATTTCAACTGTCTAATTGTTAACTTAGGACGTTTTCGTTCCTAAAACATGACTTACTATTCCAGATTCAGATTCAGATATTTTATTGCTTCCATATACAATGTAAAGGCGTTAAAAAAAAATGTACTTACATAAAGTCTTATATGGACCCTGTGGGGCACCGCAAAGTTAGAAGAGAGGAAGACGCAATTATGGTTATATAAATATAAATTAATTTGTAACATATTGGTAGAAATAATTTCCAACCAGCAATACCATAATAATGTACCCATGTCATAATAACCGTGTACGCCACCTTGTCAAAGCGGGACAGACAAATGCTTTCTTTCCAGTTGCCATACTAGTTCTCCAACTGGTTACTTTAGTAGGAAATTGTAAACATCTGGTTGAGCAGGTGGAAATGCAAGTATGGGTTAGATCCGGTCCGGTAAAAGTGTTGATGCCAGATAGATACATTAAGAACCGGTTTGATCGAGAAAACGTATTATAATTGCAGATTATGTAGGGAAGTACCTTATTACCGTTATAGAATAGAATAGAATAGAATACAGTTTATTTGTCACAGAAAACACATTAATACATAATAATTTTACTAGACATTAAAATACCTACATAATTAATAAGTTTTCTGTCACAAACCGGTTCCAACTCAGCATAATGCTGGTTGTAATCAACCAGCGCTGATCTTCCGTTGGGACCGACAAGTGACGTCACGCACGCCACTGTCCACAGAGTACATTCACAACAACAAAACAAAAAAAAACAAAAGATATAAAAACATTCCCACAAGTAGCGAAAGAAAAAAAATAAATATTAACAAGAAGTTACTACACAACCAAGCTAAGCGTAACAACGGTTGAGTTGATTGCTTAAGTAGCTTCAAAACTGAAACATATAACAAAAATATACGGGATTACCTACATATAAAAACAAATCACCAATTGAAATTATATACCTACTTATCGTCCGTGTCAAAGTTGGTTGGCATGAACAACATTTATTATGAAATAAAAAAGTAGAGTTCGTTAAAAGATTTCATTCCACCATAAAATAAGGAATAATATATTCAACAATTTGTACATACACTAAACTAACTAATTTATTGGTAGAAATCTAATTGTTTGTTAGTATTGCTAATTTGTGTATCTTATTTACAAATCTTTTTGTTAAATTTGTATTTCGGCCACCAGGATTCGGCAACCAGACCCATGTGTACCATCCTGGTGGTCCTTAGGGATTCCCTGCAAAAATCAAATATCAAAATCATTTCTTTATTCTGTATACGAGTAGGCATTAGGCATACGGGGGCACTTACAAATTTATATTTAACATTTATTATTTCTTAAATCTACAACCGGTTCGGAAACCGTCCACGACTGAGAAGATCCGGTAAGAAACTCAGCGGGCTTGTGTTTTTATATTTTTTTTTATGCGCTGTATTTAATAAAACCCGTGTGTTGCCTTATAAAAGAGTATAAAATAGTACCATAATAATGGTATCAGTATATCAAGACACGCTACACTTTGACATCGTAATACACGAGTAGTAGTGCGTTCGATTAGACCCCTTGTCAGCATTTTTAGCGAAAATAACGCTAAAAACGCTCACAAAAAAAAGGTTAGTTTACATTGGACTTATGTGATAGGTACCTGAAAATGTCTATAACATATCCGGGTTTGGGGGATTCTGATGAAGTGGTGAGTTCAATAGGATAGGATCCCCCAGAAGATTTAGGTCGGGGAATTAAAGAGACCTTGATGTGCGTTAGTTTAGTACCTACCATTTGAATGTGGGGTGCAGTAAGGAGGGTGAGAGCAACAGTAACCATTCTGAACAATTTCTTTCCTTTCTCTGTGAATGTAATATTTTTATATTCATACATCTTTATTAAGTTAATAGTAGTAAAATAAACATACGACAAGTTTCGATCTAATAACTTACGTAAAAGGAGAAATGAGACGCCTAACCTTCGATCAGCAGTATTCCAGATGTTCGTTGCCACCACAGATGTACACTTCCCGGAGCGGCGTAGCAACAGGTAGCTTCGGTACAGGAACCACTATTATTTATTCTGTGGCCTTAGGGAGAAGGGAGACAACTCCCCTCTTCAAACACTTGGGCCACACTTCACTTGTAGCGCGCCCCCTTAACCACCCTCGCCACTCAGATGGGGTAGTAAACACGATTTTTATTAAAGTTGGTAAAGTGTACAAAAAGTAATATTACTAAGTAAAAAGGTATAGGTGTTTATTATTGTGTAACTTTTTACGTAGGAAACGTTTAAAGGACTCCGAGTGACAATGGTAGACGTATTTACCGCGTATTATGATGTGAAATGTAGTTTTTGATAAAAAAATTATTGTATTTCTTATAACATATTTGTGACATTGGGCCTACTCGTAGCGCGAACATTTGCATAAGTACAACGTAATCCTATCGCCAACTTATGATAAGATTTTATTAAGTACGTAATATCATTTATCTAGTGCACTGTAGCACAGGTAACACATAGGTTGTACACTGTGTAGACAATGCGCTGTGCGTTTTTAAGTTGTTTATTTATGATATAAATACTTTTTCGCTCAGACAAAATAAATAAGTTTAGTCAAGACAGAAGAAGTTCGTTCACAACAGTGAACGAAGAAGTGAAGCCGGGTAAAACTACGACTCGGCGTGTCCATACATGTTTACATACAAAACTTACAACGAAACTACGCCTTGGCTCGTCAGTCGAACTATCGCGGCGCGTGGAAGCAACACGTAAAGTTTTAATCATCATTTAATATAAATTTATTAATTAATAATTAATTTTTAATAACTTTAATTTAATTTGAATCACCATGTCCGTACCGAGTCACGCACATGTTGTTTAGAAAACCGGCCTCACTTCTCTGTTCACAACATTCTGTCTGGACTTTTTTATTTTGTCTAAGCTTTTTCGTAAATGATTTGTGCTACGGCCTCTGTGCATTAAAATAAAATTAAAACACGACGACAAAAGGCATTGTATTATCTATTTGATGGACAGAGCAGGTCATATCACATATAGTAAGGTTATTTTAATCCCGACGACGCGAGGCGCTTATTGTCACCCTTTCAAGTGATCGCTTTCGGGTAGACAGGTCCTCGAAACTTCAAGTCTTTACTTAAACATTTACGAGATAATTCGATCATAATCATTGTGATTCATCATCATCGATTTGATTCATCTCAGCCGTAAGACGTCCAAAGCTGAACATAAGCCTCCCCCACAATTTTCCAAAAGGACCGGTAGGAAGCGGCCTGCATCCAATGTCGTCCTGATCATTTGATATTTCATCACAAATGTTTAAAATGAATACGACGATTTTGTTTTGCGTTTATGTGTGTGTCCATGCCTACCGCGACACACGGGAATCCTAATATATATTTATATAAAAGCTACTTCTCCCGGTTACGCTATAACTTGAGAACGGATGGAACAATCTCGCTAATTCTTTTTTTGTTGAGTTAGTTCTTTATTGTCAGGAGAAGGTGATTATGAAAGAAAAATCAATAAAAGACGGGAGGTTAGCTACGCGAAGTCGCGGGCTATGCTAGTCTTAGTAAATATACGCTACGTGAGTACCTCAAGATTTCACTCAAAAATGGTCGTTTCACCGCGCATAAGTAACAAACCTACACAAACAGTAACAAACTTTTGCCATTATAATAATAGCACAGTCTATGTAAGCTTATTTTTATGCTGTAATATTAGTGCGATCATATCAATATTCTATCTATCCATAGTTTTCCTTACTACCGATAGAAATTTAACATAACGTCCATACAAGTAGTGTCAAATATCTATCTCTAGTAAGGTAAACCGACGATAGATAGGTTATTGAAAATGGCCGTTAGTAAATGTAGAAGTAATAAGGTAGCAAGGTTATATTTCGGGCTGTCGTCCACACCGTCCGCGTCGCGCCGTCCGCAAACCAATTTGGGATAATCCCAACACGCCCAGCCTGTCGCTGGACATTCTTTTATTGGCATGTATATAAGATATCAATGTAGCTTAACTATGTATATTAAACTGGTTAATTTTATGACGCAGTTGTCTTGAGGTCAATGAAAACGCCAGCACGAAAGGACCCTTTCCGATTATAATAAATTAATTTATTAGCGGATCTCGTTTTTGTATAAAATTAAGAGGATTGCATAGCTAGTACTTTCCATACTATAGAGAAAACTCTTTTCTACCTATTTAACATTGTCCGATTTCAGTGATTTTTTTTTCATGGAATCATCACATGGTTTACTATGCCCGTACGTTTGATTTTTTCAGTATTTCGATGTCTTATACATTATTTTTTAGAACTTAGTAAAACTGAAAAAATCAAACGTACGGGCATAGTAAACCATGTGATGATTCCATGAAAAAAAAAATCACTGACATCGGACAATGTTAAGAGGTAGAAAAGAGTTTTTTTTCTTTTAGTATGCAAAGTACTAGCTATGCAATCCTCTTAACTAGGTATATTAAACTGGTTAATTTTATGACGCAGTTGTCTTGAGGTCAATAAAAACGCATCACGACAGCACGAAAGGACCCTTTCCGATTATAATAAATTAATTTATTAGCGGATCTCGTTTTTGTATAAAATTAAGCGTATGAGTTCGTATAATATAGACCAGTAGTGATTTTGTAAACATGTCTATAAATTTTTAGATTTCACTAATTTACATAACTTTGCAAAATAACCAGTGGAGCACAAACATGTATGCATAAAATATTTCGGAGAAGGTAATCGAGCCTTGTGTTTCTAACTTCACTACAATCTTTCATCCCGTATTAGTTAGAATACTAGTGGGTAATGTATACGTACACGGTCTATAAAATATGTATGTATTACCAATAAAATGAACTACTTATAATTATCTACTTTTATGCTGTGTTATTACTATAACAATACAATTAAATACCTACAACACGCACGCCACCTGCACACCATCATACCATGTGAGTTTCTGGAAACTCAGGAACACCTACAAGATTATAATGGTATATTATAAAGGTTTAGTCCTCGATATGTTTTCACAAATAGCCGAAAAAATGTGCCACGTATTTAAGCAAATTAAACTGTAGTATTGCGAAAAGTGAGCACAAACTTTAGGGGAATTACCGTGCCAATCAAAAAACGCCGGTCACCACAAAATCTACTGAATCGTAGAACCTGTATAACGAATTTCGTCAAGATTCGTTGAAAAAATCGCACTGTACGCGACTACCAAACTCATTCATCCGGACGGGTGAAAGGAAATTTGGCGAGTCGTTACAGAGACTTTGGCATTATATAACGATATAAACACCAGGTCTAATTTTAAAACAATTTACGAATCTTTACATAAGGTTGAGAATTGCTTGTCAGATTGGATGATGTAATGCGAATATGCAATTGAAAACGTGCTAATACTTTTTATATGTACATCAAATAATCAAATAATTAAATTTTAATGGTAAAGGAGTCCATAGTTTACTAGTAATTTTCATTGGGAATTCGAATATGATACAATCATTGAAATATATTTGCCCGTAATTGAATAAAAATGTTTTTTCCCACGAAGCACGTAAGAAAATATGCAAAATTTAGGGAATGTTGCCGATTTTTTTCTATCGAGCCAAGTTTGCTCAATCGTGTATTGCCTCCCAGACTTCATAAGAACGTATATTCAATTTACACTACGTTTTTTTTTCGAACGGTTATTAGGCTTGTGTCGAAAAACTAAGTCTTCGCGAAGTCAAATCATGAAATTTGCCCGTAATCTACACTAATTTCGCCTTAAGCGATAACCTTCCTCCTCACACGTGATGAACTGCACTGCGCCCATCACCCTGAGATATGAAGTTGTTAAATCTCATGCGCCTGTAATGTCAACGGCAACCGTACACGTCAACACGTAATACGAACATAACTACTTCATGGTAGAAATATGTTGCAGTACTTCCCCGGACGACGATCACAAAGAGTGAACTGCTCATAATTCTTCATTCGCTTCGCCCACTCGGTCAAAAAAAAAACAAACTAAACAAATACGTAAGAGTTCTCTACCGAAGGACTTTCCAGAAGTAAGTGTTCCTGGCAGGTGCCAGTTAGTGTGAGCTATGTATGAACTATGAAGGCATGCGACCACTCTACCTTGCCCTACCATTCTGTACTTATACTGTGTCCCTTATCGGTCGCTAGTGCGAGTTCGTACGGTGCGCTTAGCATGAAAATCTGTTATGTAACGTAATCGCATCGTTAACGTATTTAGTACAGTCATTTATGTAGTACGATCAGGCACAGATAACTCATAGTTTGTGCTGAATACGTAAACGATACGATAACGTTACACTTAAGCAGATTTTCGTGCTCGGGCCACGGTGCGAAAATTTCGAGATTAATTGATTTGAGTTATTCGACAAATCCCCATTCACAATCCCCATCGATAGAGATTTTTCGATGTGATTTTCCTTGTTGATTATTTCCGTTGTTGGGTAAATTTTTTTGAACATTGTTTTTTATTTTCATAGTTGAGTCGGTTTTTTTATTATCAAACAAATTGAAAAATTATCATATTCAATAATTTTGTCATCAAAGTAGGTAGGTAAGTGTATTGTAATTAAGTATATAATTTATACACAGGAGTATACATAAGGTACTCTACATTCCCGATCCAACAGATAGTTCCCTAGGGATCGCGTTAGTCTTATTCCAAGCGGACGGAGATCCATTTCATTTGATTGTATACTTGTACATGATGGTGTATGTATCTTGGAGCTTACCTACACGTTGTGGCCGCGGACTACGCTTGTCTCCGCGTGTACTTTTTACGCCTTGTTTTACGACTGCGTCTTCGTAAGTACTAGTGATGGGGCTAACTGGTTCTTGAAAAAGGTAAACGTAAAGTTTGCTTCGTTTTGTTACTTTACATCCAGTAGCTGATACGTCCTTGATTGCCGAACGGTGATACTGTAACGGTTCACTTTCCGATTGGGTGGGTTCTCATTATGAACTCAATGTCCAAGTCAAAATCATTTATTCAATTTAGGCATCAAAGACGCACTTATGAACGTCAACTTTTCATTATAATGTACTTTAAAGACTCTACCGCCGCGTTCCAAAATATATAAAGCCCACCGAGTAGAAGCGGCAAGAAACTCCGGGCTATTTATATAGATGTTTACAATGTTTCTACTTAGGTACTACAAATATTACATTTTATGGGTGGCAGAGTGACAGCTTGCCAGAAGTGGAGTATTCCAAGCATCTTTATCTTCTATATAATGTCGGACTTTATAATAAGCTTTTTTTATTAAAACGTTTTTTACAGTCAACTTTAATTTGCCCTCTGTGACTGGTGGTTACTACTACTATTTCACAACAATCAATAATCCTATCCCGCTGCAACTGGAGTTCGTCTCCGGTTGTTGTTCCGAAATACCTTTCTACTATTTCTATAGGCAAATTGGAAGGTAACATCACGTAAACGTAACGTAAACGCTACTTTACAATAAATATATACACCTATATATTAAACACTGCCTTACGCCTACGAATATAAGCTAGGCTCACGTTCAGGATCTATCGAGTGAACAGCAGGGCTATTATCTATCTCAGTTGCCAACAAATGTTGATTGAAATCGAAAAAAATGGCGACTCTATGTCACTTTTGTCAGCTCCAGTCATCAACTTACTAACATTTTTGCTTACTGGAGTTGTCAAAAGTTTCATAGAGCCGCCATTTTTCAAGATTTCAATCAACGTTTGTTAGCAACTGAGATACATAATAGCCCTGCTGAATATAAGGTTTAAGATCGATCGCTGGCGTCAATAGAAACGTAACTGCAGCTGGACTGTGTTTCAATAGCAGAATAAGAAAACGTATATTATTATTCTGTATAAACCTGCGGGGGCACTTACAAATCATTATTGTCATATTACATTTATTAATTCAGCCACGGTTCGATTGCAGTTGAAACAAGTTTAGTTAGTGGAAGCGGCCCCCAGATGAACTAAAATATAACAAAATGAAAGCGCACACATTTTTCTACGGCAATATAATTTGAAATGCCTTTGTCAAAATGTGCCTCTTTTCATTCGCGCCAAAACATATATTAATTAATTCATAGAAATTCTCCTTTCACCTTACCCGGTCTAGTTAGTTGCATCGCGGTCAGTAACTTTTACACCATGGTATCATTCACTTTATTACCTAGGTTTAAGTGTCACAATCGCTTGGTATACAGTGATCGTTATCTTGTATGCTGTAGGAAACTATGACACACTGCATAGCTTGAAATTGAAATGATACTTGATTATAATTGTAAATGTATAGGGCGGCGCGTTAACATGTTTAAGATTCATGTACTGTGCTGCAACAGCTGTGCATAAGATGTATCACCGAGATCGTCTATGTTAATGTCCTCCAGTTCCTTGTTTAGTTTTGTGTGTACATATCATGTAATAGTAGATTAGTAGCCAAGGGCTGCAAGGCATCAATCGCAGCCCGAGATATTTAGTTGCCTATAGTTCGAGGGTGCAATTGATGCTTACACTCGAGCTAACTACTCTGCTTTACATCTCGATTGTGAGGTAAATACAAAAAAACCGGCGTTACAAAAATAAAATTGATGACTATTATACTCATACGAAGACAAGGTTGAATAGCGAAGCGACCTCTTGTCATTGGGCTGAATGCATGATGTCTATTGCCAGTATGATGGTTAAATGTACGCGAACTTTTTGAAAGAGTGAAGTGTTTTTTTTAAATTACTTACCGCCCTAGTGCTTTTCTAGATACATTATTACCCTAGAGCGCTAATTGGTCACCTACAAGCCCTATTTGGGGGTAATAAGGACCTACTTACCGAATATGAGAGATGTAAAGGTATTTTGTTGTATCCGTGTGTTCGAGCACAGTTCGAGTATCTTAATACTCGTTATGAGAACCATGTCACTGCTACGGCAACAGGAGTGTTCAATACAGTTTGATCATCCGTGGAAGATATACCTACTTACACACCCAGTTTTTATAGATGTTATCATTTCATATTGATGTATATGTATATATATATTTTGTATGCCGTATAAGTAATAGAATAACTAAAATTTGAAATCCAGACATGGTTCCGGTAGGGCTATATGTATTGATAACTATTTCAATTGCTAACAAACGTTGATTGAAATTATGAAAAATGGCGGCTCTATGTCACGTATGACAACTCCAGTAAGCAAAAATATTAGAAAGTTGATGACTGGAGCTGACAAAAGTGCATAGAGCCGTTTTTTTTTTCGATTGCAATCAACATGTGTTAGCAACTGAGATATATAATAGCCCTACAGCACAGTAGATATCAATTATACTGTGCCTACAGTTCTAAAATGTCCTAATAACGTGATAACAACATATTGATTGCATTACTTACTTTATATATATACGTCATTAAGTTTCAAGTCACTTTCACAATAATTATATAATAATGCATATCACAAAACTCATAATTATACTCAAGAAGGGATTTATCCTTTAGCTTGGGAGCCTTCAAGAAAAGATCCTATTCCTTCCTCAAAGGCAACAAAGGCTCAAAGCAACGCATCCTCGAGACCTCTGGTTTTGTGGATGTCCGTAGGCGACGGTATCACTTACCATCAGGTGAGCCGCCTGCTCGTTTGCCAACGTATACCATAAAAAAGCTATGGAGAGTCCTGACACCTGGACTATCCTTGGAGTTCTCTGAAGAATAAGAACTCCAAATGAAGGCTTGGCAATAATTTTATGTAAAGAGTTAAAATGTGAACACTGTGAACACTTCACTAAGAGAGGCTTATCATCAGAGTGAAAGAGTATACCTATGATGATCATGAAGATTATGTAAAAAATCCTAATATTGTATAATTAGCAATGTTTGTGCAAAATTATAAAACTAAAAAGTCAACGTTCCCATCTCTAGCCGCGCCCACTCGCTGCACGGTGACAGTGGGGGGAGGCAGTCGACAGAAGGGGGGTGGGAGGTGTCGTGCGTCACCACACTCGCGATCTGGGGCGAACCCGACGCTGCAATTCGCACGTGCGGCGCTTGAACTCTGGACCTTACTTCTGCTAAACTCCGCCCAACATGTCAATAGAGGCCCCTTATATGGCCCATTGTTTTATGAAAACCACAATTTTACATTACTTCGCAACACTTATCTCCTACCCTTTGCACTTGACGTTGAGTTTTCAAATTGTTATATATTATCTATATACTACAATATTGAGGAAAATTAAAAGCGCGGAGGCATCCTACGTCTCCCAAATGTACATAGGCACCCTGCCTTTAATTTTTAGCTTTTCTTAGAACCACCAAACTCTTGTACTTTTGAAGAAGGATTATTTATTATTATTTTTAAGAAAAAATCACAAAGGCCTTTCTCATTTTATTTTTGGCACTTGTACTACCCGCGTCATCATTGACGCATCTACGGCTGACGGCGGATAGAATATGATAGCACGTATCTTTCTCACCTGAATTTAAATAAGTTAAAAGAAAAATAAGAAAAATCACCCTCTGAAATGTATGAAACAAGAAATTATTCTCATCTGAAATTGTTATGTACAAACTATTAGATGTATCTTGTGTTAAATAAACAACTTACATGTAATAAATATTATATTGTATTTCATACGTATTCATAGTGGTGTTTAGAGAATAACCGTGGTCGAATGCCACCTACCGTAACAACATACTTACATAAATACCGGCCATAACCCTCCCGTTTGCTTCGTCGTAGTCGGGAAAACTAAAAATGCATACTTGTTCGGTGTATAACACAGTTATTGCGATAATTTTATCATCTATTACTGCATCAATTCCTATTACTGCACCAATCGATAAGCGCCGAGCCGCACGCGCTGCGCTCCGCAGTGTCCGCTGCTCGGAGGCGCCGCTGCGCACTCGCCCTGAAGATGAGCATCGGACATGCTCGAAACACGAGTCGACACATTCGATCCTTAACGTGAGTGTTTTGCCGGATAATAATAATAGTTTACATCTCTCATATTCGGTAAGTAGGTCCTTATTACCCCCAAATGGGGCATGTAGGTGACCAATTAGCGCTCTAAGGTAATAATGTAGCTAGAAAAGCCCTAGGGTGGTAAGTAATTAAAAAAAACCACGTCAGTCTTTCAAAAAGTTCGCGTATATCTAACCATCATACTGGCAATAGACATCATGCATTCAGCCCAATGACAAAAGAGGTCGCTTCGCTATTCAGCCTTGTCTTCGCATGAGTATAATAGTCATCAATTGTATTTTTGTAATGCCGGTTTTTTCTACTTACCTCACAATCGAGATGTAAAGCAGAGTAGTTAGCTCGGGTGTAAGCATCAATTGCAGCCCTCGCTGCGCTCGTGCGCCTAAATATCTCGGGCTGCAATTGATGCCTTACAGCCCTTGGCTACTAATCTACTATTAATCGATAAGCTGTCATTTCGGCGTACCTTCTCGCACCAGTAAACACTTATCACATCCGATATAAAACTTGTGGCAGCCAGACTACAGTTCATTGACTCACTTACATATATCTTAAACATAATATACAATGTATGTATACATAACACTATGTAATACATGGTATCAGTGTTATAAGCGTCGATCCTTTGTTCTCCGGTACATGCGTTTACATAAGCAATCAGCTGTTTATTATTATTACATACGACCCTGCTTATCAGTGTTGGTGTGTTCAGAATGTTTTTATTCCGTGTTTATTAATTTTATTTTGTCAATCAAATTAATTAATAGAACAGAAACAACAATATTTTGTATGCTGGTCTCGTCATTATTATGTTTAAGTTATTAAGTAGAAAATAACATGATATAAATATGCTGAGGGAGCTCTCCCCTCCGCTCCCCCCCTCCCTTTGATTGTCGACTAAATGGTTCGGCGCTTAATTGTTCAGTCCATAAAAGATGACAAATCACACCAATCACAAAATTTGAACTTTTATAAACGAGGTTAGAATGAAAAAAATGTTACAATTTTTGTCTGTTTGGCTGTGCATTTGTGCACGTTAATCACAGAAACGGCTTAACCGATTTAGATGTGGCTTTCACTGATATACGAGTATTGTATAAGCTTCACTTAAGATTTAGTGTTAGTTTCATGTCAAGAGGTTCATAAATATAAAAAATATTTAAATTTAAAGATTATCTCTCTCGCCAGTACACTAATACCAAGCGAGCGAAGCCGCTGGCGGGTCAACTAGTAGAAAAATACGTTTGCTGTCGATGTTGTTATTTTATCCAGCCGCGATCTCCAGCTGTGGTCGTCAGCAAACATGACTCTTGCAACCATAGAAAATGGAGACCGAGGATAGACTCGGTTTTTCTGTGCTGCCGCGGTAACTTGCTCTGGAATCTTATGTATTATAAGGTACTGTGTGTAACAATATGAGATATTTTGGAAGTCTTTGTCTAACTTTTGGAAGACTTTGTCTATCTTTTGGATGACTTTATCTATCTTTTGGAAGACTTTATCTAACTTTTGGAAGACTTTGTCTAACTTTTGGAAGACTTTATCTAACTTTTGGAAGACTTTATCTAACTTTTGGAAGACTTTATCTAACTGTTGGAAGACTTTGTCTAATTTTTGGAAGACTTTATCTTACTTTTGGAAGACTGTCTAACTTTTGGAAGACTTTATCTTACTTTTGGAAGGCCTTGTCTAACATTTGGAAGACTTTATCTAACTTTTGGATGACTTTGTCTAACTTTTGTAAGACTTTATCTAACTTTTGGAAGACTTTATCTAACTGTTGGAAGACTTTGTCTAATTTTTGGAAGACTTTATCTTACTTTTGGAAGACTGTCTAACTTTTGGAAGACTTTATCTTACTTTTGGAAGACTTTGTCTAACTTTTGGAAGACTTTATCTAACTTTTGGAAGACTTTGTCTAACTTTAAGATACTGGGCAGAGTCTATGTCTGTTTCTAGTTGTATAAGAGTGCCGTGTGTAAGATTCTTACTCGGATATATTTTTGACATAAATAAAATAATAAGTTGTCGTCGTGACTGACTGACTGACTAATTCATCAACTCAGAGTCTGAACCGCTACTACTACTACTATTACTACTACTACAAACTTAGGCTACTAGTACAAATCAAAGTATGGCTATTGTGTTCTATTATACGTCCTATTATATTATATATGTGAGGTTTATGAGGTTCATGAAGGTTTCTTCAATAAAGGTTTTCTTAAACTTCACTTTCCATGCGTTTTATTTCTTCAAATACAGTTTTTCTTCTTAAAATTAGACTTAGGTACAAGTGTATATGGTGGGCAAGAATTTTTCTAACTTAGCTACTATATATAGGATTTACAATGTTTGGCAACTAGCGTGCCGCTCACCTAGCGTGTATGAATTAGTGCGGGAAAGAGAGAGCGATATACTGTACACCTATCTCGCTCTGTCGTTCGCTCTATTTAAAACTTTAAACTAAAAAATGGATCATTGTCCGTAACATTCTCCCCCCGGCGCAGCACTGCGAAGCCCCTCTTCAGTCGGGAGGACGATGAGCCTCCTCACCGGTCGCTTGAAGACTCCCCCTCTCGTCCGTACATCCGCACTTCTTACTATACCGTCCGGTCCCGTATAAACCTTGTTTACTTGGCCCCGTGGCCAAACGTTACGTGGTAGTAAACCGTCGACTATTAGGACTACATCGCCTATCTTTATGTTGTTAAAATCTTTACGTACGTCTCCTCGGGGAGTTAAGGTAGGTAAGTACTCGTCTATCCACCTAGCCCAGAACATATTCGCTAACGCCTGCGAGGCGCGCCATAGTCGCCTATCCGCTACGTCGCAAGTACCTACATGCGGTAACCCGACCGCGGTCCCCAGTAAAAAGTGGTTCGGCGTCAGAGCTTCCGCGTCGTCGTGACTAACGGCTACGTGCGTCAAAGGTCGCGCGTTTATAGTATGTTCGATTTCCGTAAGCGCGGTAGCTAGTACCTCCTCCTTCGGTGACCGTTCGCTCAACACGACTTTTAAGGCGCGTTTCACTGAGGAAATAAGCCTTTCCCAACACCCCCCTTCATTAGGTCCACCCGGGTTCGAGTATGACCACCGTACTCTTCGACTTAACGCGTAGTCTCGTAGCGCGGGTAACCACTCCTCGAAAGCTTTGTCTAACTCGACTTGGGCCCCCTTGAAATTCGTACCGTTATCGGAAAATATTAACTCCGGCCATCCGCGTCGGGACGCCATTCGGCGCATGGCTAACACTGCCGAATCCGTACTCAGGCTCGCGACGAGTTCGATGTGTACCGCGCGAGTGATCATGCAGGTAAATAGCATGCCCCAACGTTTTTCCTTTCGTCTGCCTATCGTCACCCACATAGGGCCGAAGCAGTCGATACCGCACCGGGAAAACGGCCTGCTGTATGCGGTCAACCTAGCCTTAGGTAAGTCGCCTTTGACCGGTACCGCCGGCGCCGCCCTACGTAGTTTACATAACGCGCATTTTCCTACTACTGACCGTACCGACGGTCGTAGGCGCAATATCCAATAACGTTGCCTCAAGTTGTTGACTATTTGTTCGCGACCTACGTGACTATTACGTATGTGTTCACGTTTTATTAGTAAACGAGTCAGCGGGTGCGCACCGTCGAGTATAGGGGGAGATTTCATCTCCTCCGGTACTGTAGCCGCGTTTATCCTCCCATGTAGACATAGTAGGCCGTCCTTGTTACACGTCGGGTCCAACCTGTATAGCCGGCTTTGTCTTTCTACGTTCCTTCCGGCCGCGACTTTCTTTATTTCCTCCGGGAAGCTTTCGCGTTGAGCTTCTTTTATTAATGTTTTTTCGGCGCGGTCGATATGTTCGAGCGCGAGAAAAGACTTTCGCTTTTGACATTTTTCGATGAACACTAAAACGTACGCCATTGCTCGTACCGCGCGTTCGTAACTCGAAAAACGTTTTATATCTAACAACGGTGTGAACTCGCTCGCGTGTGTAGTGAATACCTCGGCGTGCTCTTCGTGTGCGATTTTCTCCTGCGGCCAGTCATCCTCGTGTCCGTACAAGAACGCGGGCCCTGTGAACCACCGGTCTGTGGCGCGTAATTGATTGTTGCCGGGTCGGCTGGCGTCGTCCGCACAGTTACTCGCGGTGTCGCACCATCGCCACTGCTCGGCGCGAGTTAAGTCGGTAATCTCGCTCAACCGGTGATCGACGTATGGCGCGTATCGAGTCGTATCGTTCCGTATCCACTGTAGCACCGTTTTGGAGTCACTCCACATTATGACTTCGTCAGGCTTACGCCGATGTCCCTCGATGACGTCACGCGCTAACCGTGCACCCATAAGTGCCGCCTGTAGTTCCAACCTAGGGATACTTTGTGCTTTCATAGGAGCGACTTTGGCTTTGCCGGCCACCAACATGACGTGCACACTCCCATCTCTTCTGCTGAAGCGATAATACGCCGCCGTTACTACAGCCTGTGCGCTGGCATCGTTCATGACATGTAACTGCACGCGCATTATTTCCGTACTTACATCGTAACACCGCGGTATATGTAAGTTAGCTATAAATTTCAAGTCCTCGTACCATTCGCGAAATACGGTCGCTTCTTCGTATGGTAGCGGGTCGTCCCATTCGACCTTTTTCTTCCAGAGTCCTTGTAACATTATTTTTGCCGTGATAGTATACGGACTGAGTAGACCTAGAGGGTCGAATATTGACATCACGGCGCCTAGCGCTTCGCGCTTGGTGGGGGTTCGATTCCCGTTTTTCACGTCGTCCGGTACACGCGGCATTTTTGTATTGAATGCTAGTTCGTCCGTATTAGGCGCCCATATTATGCCGAGCGTTTTCTCGTGCGGATGTGCGCTCGCCCCCAGCTGTTTAGGCGCGCTCGCTTTGTTGACGTCGGGAATGTGAGATAGCAGATGTTCTCGATTCGAATTCCAACCTGCTAGCTCGAACGACGCCCCCGCGTGCACTTCTTGCACCTCTCGTATCGTTCGCGCGGCTATTTCCTCTGAGTCGAAACTATCAACCCAGTCGTCCATATAATGACTGTGCGTGATCGCGGTATGGGCGAGTGGGTGAGTCGTTTTATGATCGTCGGCGTTTCTATCTCTTACGCTGTGCGCGAGAAACGGCGAGCTTCGTGCTCCGAATATCATTGAAGTCATCACGTACTTCTCGGGTGGCTGACTACGCTCGTCTCCGCGCCACAAAAAGTGCTGTGCGACTCGGTCGCATTTACGAATTTTTATTCGCATAAACATTTCCCGTATGTCGGCGGTGACTGCTATCGGTTTTTCCCTAAAACGGAATAGCACGCCGTGTAAGGATTGTAATAAGTCTGGTCCGTCGAGCAAGGCGTCGTTCAGACAAACACCCCCGCTGTGTGCGGCTGCGTCGTGTACTAGCCTGACTTTGTTAGGTTTGTGTGGGTTCGTTACGGCGAAATGCGGTAGGTACCATAATCGCTGATCGCCCTCGTGATCCTCGTCGCATCGCTCTGCGTACCCCTTCTGTATTAAACCTTCCATTTGCGCGGTGTAAGCGGCCTTAAACTGCGGTGACTTATCCATTTTTCGTTCGATACTTCGTAGTCGACTTAATGCCATGTCGTAGTTCGGTGGCATAGTAACGTCATCGGTTTTCCACGGTAGACCTACTTCGTAGTGATCGCCTACCTTCTTAGCGGTGTGTTCGAATATCTCTTTCGCACGTTCCTCTCGCTCTAACGTTCGTCTCTTCATAGACACGCCTAGGGCATCTAGCTCAAAGTGAGTTTTTACGAGGTCGTCGAGTTTTTCGTCGTATTGACTCGTCCTGATATGTAGTACCGCTTCGCTATCTAGCTTTATAAGACTCCTAGGTACCGACCCGTGTACGATCCACCCCAACTTAGTGAGCGATGCAGCCGGGTGATTCATCTTTCCCGTCAACAGCTTTCGAGTTACTATCAAGTGCCAGTTATCCGCCCCGATAAGTATCCGTGGTTTGGCTTCATCGTAGCACATAGGTTCGATATTTACGTCGCGTAAGTGCGAGTGCTGTAACCACTCGGATTTAACCGACTGCGAACCTAGGGCTATGCTATTCACGGTGCGAGCGTTTATTGGGTGGTATTCTTTCTCGCTCTGGCCTCTTATCTCGATTTTTATGCACTGACTGTCGGGCTCCCTTTGGCTGGTCGCTACCCCGTGGATGTTGAGCGCTCGTGTCGGGCCCCGTGCTCCGACCATTTCGGCGATCTCTCGGTCCAGAAGGGTGATAGTCGATCCCTCGTCTAGTAGCGCGTATGTATGTGTTTCTTTTCCGTCGGGTCCTCTGATCATGACTGGACAGACCTTCAATAACACCTTGTTATCCTTAGCTGATCGCGCCGTCGCTGCGATGACGTCATCGTCTGACGCTGCGTTGACGGACTCGCTGCTTTTCATATGTAACAGTGCGTGGTGCGGTTGACGACACTCTCCCACCCCGCAGTGTTTACTTTTACAGTGAAATCTTCTATGTTTACTATTCATGCACTTGAAACATGTGCGACTTTCCTTCGCCCACTCCCAGCGTTGGGATGTAGGCATTGCGGCGATCTTCGGGCACTTGTTCGTATCGTGTTCGGCTCCGCAGCAGAAACATACCCTTTTCTTGGTATCGTCTGTTGTAGCATACACGTTCGCGCCCTTGCTTCGCTCGTTACTTCGTCGTTGTTCCGTGTGCTTATATACGGCACCTCTCGTGGCCGTCGTAGTGGCTGTGGTCGACGAGTAGGTATATCTAATTGCTCGGTCCGCCTCGCGCATTAGGAATCGTGACAGGGTGACGATCTCGGGCTCCGATCGGTTTCCGTATTCGGACGCGTAATCACACCACCTTGACTTAATATGCGGCGTTAATTTATCCGTGACCTGTCGAGCTAGCATCGGGTTCTGTAGATAACCCCTTTCGTCGATGCACATAATAGTCGTTGTTATGTTCTGCAGTTTAATCGCGAAACCGTTTAACTCGGTCGCTGACGTACCTAAACGTGGTAGTTTCTTAATGTCGTCTAACGCTTTGTCGATTATTGCTTCCGGTCGACCGAAACATTGTTCCAATGTTTGCATTATGATAGACGGCTCGGCTGCTGTATACAACAGCGCCGATACGCATTCGCGTGCTTCGCCTCGTAGGCACGCTCTAAGCCGTGCGAGATTTTCCGCCGGTGAAAACTTGTGCATGCCGGTTGACTCTCGCATGGCCGCCTTGAAAGGTAACCATTCACCCGTGGCTCCACTGAACGCTGGTAAGTCCTGAGTCTGCCTAGATGGTATTCGCGTTCGGGCCATTCGCTCTAAGGCTTCCGCTAGATGTTCTATGTCTCTGTCTCGCGGTCTGTTGGGCGTAGGCGACCTGGGCCTCCGCGCCTCTTCGAACGTAACACGGTTGTGTGTTGATACCGTTGGCCTTCCCGTTACTCCTTCCCTCGTAGTCGGTGGAAGTGATGGGTATCTTCCTGCACTCGTTTCTTGTTCCGTGTCCTCGGGTTGCTCCCCCCGTGGCTGATTGTGATGCAACCACTCTTTGACGCGTTGTTCCGTTTCGGCTGCTTCCTCGGGACATATGCTATCTCTGTCTGTCTCTTCGCGTATGGTTGCGACGTCCAATGCAAGTCGTTTTCTTATAAGAGTCGCTTGTAATTGTAATTCTTGGCGTCTAATTTCCGCGAGTTTTTCTTCGGCTTCCAGCTCGGCTTGACGAATGCGACCCGCTGCGCTCGCTGTGGATTTATGAGACCGTACCGACGGTGCGCGCGTTGCCCTACTTGTCGCGCCTACAACGTGCTCGGTGAGACGCGGTACCGTTCGCGTCATCCCTACCTCGTTCGCGGTTGTACCGACGCGTGTAGTCGCGGTGGACTGCGGGTCCACTGGGACGCTGTTCGCGGACGGCGACGCGGGAGAGTCTTCATGCACCAGGATTGGTGCCCTTTCTTCCGCGGCTTGGCTTCTTGTCGTCGGCATCTTCGGCTCTTGACTGCCCCTATGGTCCCTAACCCCCTAGCACCCTAACAGCCCTAACAACCCTAACTGCCCTACCAAGTCTTACCCTCCACCTGTCGTCGACACGTGGCACCTTTGGGTGATCTTCTCACTCGATCACACGGCGCACCGTTCGGTGATCTTCTTTCTTCTACCTCGAAGAACCCGTTGCAGTAGCACCGTTGGGTGATCTTCACACTCGATCACACGGCGCACCGTTCGGTGATCTTCTTTCTTCTACCTCGAAGAACCCGTTGCAGTAGCACCGTTGGGTGATCTTCACAAACTCAGATGACGACCACGATCCCCCGGGTTATAATGAAAACCCGTGATCTGGTCCGCCGTACGTTGTAGTCCTCTATATGCGGGTGATATTGGCAGATCGTGGGGACGCGTTCGGTAGTCCCTCGTTCTGATCTGCCGTTTTCCGTTCCACACACGCCGCTGTAGAGATTTTCTCGTTATTTCCCGAAGTGTAGCTCAGCATGAACTTGGATTACATGAGCGTGTTCGGTATATCCTTGTTCGTTTCTCGTCTTCAAATACTGGCTGCAGACATCCGGCTCTTTCGAAGGACCATTAAAATGTGAGGTTTATGAGGTTCATGAAGGTTTCTTCAATAAAGGTTTTCTTAAACTTCACTTTCCATGCGTTTTATTTCTTCAAATACAGTTTTTCTTCTTAAAATTAGACTTAGGTACAAGTGTATATGGTGGGCAAGAATTTTTCTAACTTAGCTACTATATATAGGATTTACAATGTTTGGCAACTAGCGTGCCGCTCACCTAGCGTGTATGAATTAGTGCGGGAAAGAGAGAGCGATATACTGTACACCTATCTCGCTCTGTCGTTCGCTCTATTTAAAACTTTAAACTAAAAAATGGATCATTGTCCGTAACATATATATTATACGAAATGGATTCATTTCGTAAGGAATTTTACAAAATTCTTTCTGCAGCTTCGTATCCCATAAACCATGCGAGTGAAGCCGCTGGCGGGTCAACTCATTCGAGTCATCCATCACTCATCATTCGAGTTAATTTGTAGAAATAGAGCGCGAGTTCGTTCATCCACTGAACCAGCAACATGTATCTGCTTTAAACGAATCACCGAGGGCTATGTTACCACCGCGGCGACGTGGTCAGCATACATTAATATTTCCGTGTACTGAAGGGTATTGTAAAAGTTGATGACAAAAATCTACAAATAAAAAGAACATTGAATCAATGAACCAAATATATATTGTACATCGTAATAATGGCCGTTTCCAGTTATTCCGTTACAATTCTTGGATTAAAACCTCTTACAATTTATCTATGAGAGCTCTTTTGTTTATGGATTAGAAATATAAAAAATATACAAATAGAATACAATACAATAACTCTTTATTGCTTACCACAAGAAAAGAATAAATATACAGTAGGTAAATTAACTAATCAACCTACTTACGAGTAAAAATCTTAGAACTATCATAATACAATTGGCGGTCTTATCGCTAATGCAATCTCTTACAGACAACCATTGAATGGACAGGACAACAATGAAAAGTTTAGACGGTGGTGTGCAACAAGATAAATAGTTAAAACAAAGTTTAAATATTGTATAAAATATAATATTACTTTGCGTCACACATTTAGTTAATTATAATTTATCGCATTCCAATATACCTACTCGAAGTGGCACATGTTAATTATTTCCTACTAGAGGTTGCCTGCGACTTCATTCGCGTAGTGTGCTCGGTCTTCAGCTTCGCCATAACCTCCCATCTCTTCTTGGCTTTTCTTTTATAAGAACCTTCAAAAAGATAGAGCAAATAAATTGTCAGGAGACAATAATTAATGTAACAAAAAAAGAATTGGCGAGATTGTTCCATCCGTTCTCAAGTTATAGGACCAGAAGAAATATGGATTCATTTATAATTTATATATAATATATAGATAATGAACAAACAACTAAGTAGGTAGGTATTCAAAATTATCACCAAACATGTCTGTTTTACTACTAACAACAAATATTTTAACAAGTAGCTAAGTTAGGTTGTTATGTTTAAAGATATGCTGCAGTTTCCTAGAATCTATATATTATGTTCAGTTTAATTAATTCGTGTTATGAAACCTCGAATACATTATTATATATCGACATGAATTCACAAATACACTTGAATAGAATACAACGCGTAAACAGGTTAGACATTATAAATTATAATGCGGATGTAATAACTGTTCAGAATAAGTAGTTTTTTTTCACGTTAATCATATTGACTCAAGTAGAACTGGCGTATCCGATACGGTAGTTATCCGGTTTTTCTGTGACATCGTCTTTTCTTTCTCTTGGACAAGCGATGCGCGTGCAAACTCGTGGTGGTTCGCATCTCATGCGTAAGTAAAAGTTAGGGCGTGCCGACAAATGAGAGCGTGCATGTAGACTCATTTCCTTGGTTGTGCCGGGAGAGCGGAGGCGCGTTATTTATTTTTATTTGTTTAGAAGATTTACCTACCATCTGACCGGGTTGATTTTCTATAGGATTTCGCCTTGACCCGGTTATAAGAGTACATAGACTAGAGTCTGCCCGGATCGACATCGAGATCTGAATTAGCTTATACCACGCTATAAAATATTTATCGCAATAAATCACAACCGCGCAAAATCACACAAAAATATCAAAAAAAAATAATGAGCTGTGTACGATTCTGCATCAGGTAGGTGCTACGCCCCGCATCTTAGTAAACGAAACCGTGTTATAATATTGTATTACTTTTTTTATGCGCGTGTTCCTTCACGAGTATCATCACACTACACGCGTCTATTTCGCATGAAAGTGGACACCACCTGTCACAACGCGACGAGGAACGCTGCGCCCTACGCGCCGCGTTTTCATAATTGTGCCCTAAGGATGAGTCCTTTAACAAGTAGCTGAACTGAGGTTCAGATTCTAAATATGAACGAATACGGACATTTATTTCTGGTATGAAAGATTTTCTTTCAAATTTACGCTGGTCACATATAACGAGACTTTTTACTTTACATCATTCAGGTTTTTAATGCACAGCATAATAAATGTCACTTTTTTCCTGATTTCTCAAATCATAATTTGGGATCACTGGTGGTCATAGGTGGTAGTAGGGGAAGGGGTGGGTGGAAGAACTTCTTTCCGCGCCGAGGGAATGTGTGAAGGCGGATAAACTTGACTTACTAGCTTGATGAATAGGTCACACTCAAGGATAAGAAAGCTTATACTTAGGTCTTAAGAGTCCGTTTTAGTAGTACCACTAGTTTAGTTAGTACCACCGGAAGTGGCATTTTTTTTTAATATGTTAAGAAATATTCAATATAATATTCATGTCGGCGCCGCGGTTATATTACCGCCGTAGCCGCCTACACCTGTAAAAAATCTCCTACGTGAAACACTTGTTCTGAATAATGTTGCCACTTTAGGCCAATTTGGCTATTATATTTAACAATAATTGTTACTTGAAAAAGGGCCCAGAAAGCTCACCATCAATTGACTTGTGGAAGTCACATACCGTGCGGTTGACGAGATCTTTTTGCCTTACACTAGAAAAATGTGGAATGAGCCCTTTTTCACTTTATCTCCAGAAAACTACAACATTGAGCCTTTCAAAAGGCGAGCCAACGAGAGGTCGGCAACATATTGTATTACAGATATCCATAGGCGACAATGATCGCTTTCCATCATGTCGTCTGCTTGATTGCCACCTAAGGCCTACATAACCAAAAGTTTGGTAAACACTATAATAAATAGGGTTCATTAGCTGTATTACCATCAGTCTTTGTACTTTTAAATAAATGTTTTATGTGCTATTCTTTTGAATAGTCAATTCGGAATATCATAAGCACCAATACAAATAAAGACAATTGAAACGGAGCCAATGTCTGTGCCAGTATTGACTTATCAGTGCAAACAGTAATAACGACACCGTTAAATGTAAAAATGGGTATCTCGTTAACTTTACGAGCATTTTACGTCTTCTAGTCGACGCTAAAGCAGTTAAATTCATTCAACTGTTTAACTGTAACCTAGCTACTACGTACGTATATATATATATATATATATATATATATATATATATATAAGTAAGTATTAGGTGACTTGACGACAATAATAACTTGGTTTTGATACAAATTCCTAAACGTAGCCGATTCAAATAAATCACTTATGATGACGATAAACTAATTAGGTACTTTTTAGAAGCAGTTCTATGTAGTGATTCCACAGATTTATAACAAATTAGCTAAAGCATTTAAATTAAAGCATATTAAAAAATCAAATAATAACGAATTCAAAAATAATATTATTACTTACATGGCTTGAAAATTACGATTATGAGGGAGTTCAAATTATGTTAGTAAATTTATATTTTTAACAAACAAACATTATAAAACAACAAATATAAGTACCATTACACGCATATATTCACCACAGACACATAATATGTCACTCACATACACGACTCACAAATACAAAACGCTCAAATACACAATACACGCACATATAGGCACACCTCCATGCCCACATAAATAATAAAATAGTTGTAATTAATTAATGTATGACATAAAATAAATTAGCTCTTGAATAAGAGAAGCCACTGACTCCTGAAACACAGTCTACACTAGTTCGGGAGGCTATGGATTCACGATATCTGTGTAATTATTTTTTTTTGTCTCTATATAAAAGCGTTGATTTGATTTTGATTTGACTTTATTTAGAACTTCACAATATATACGAGTAAACACATACACAGAGTACAACGGCAAATTATATTAGTTGAATTAACTATTTTGTTTATTAGTGCCATAAATGTGATAGTAGAATTTTTAAGAGATAATGTTAAAGAATGCGGGCATGGATGTAATGCAAACATGTGGGCAGTGCAGCTAATTCATAAGCGAAATAAGAGTTCAATTCTATAAAATATCCCCTCTGTTGCCTCTGTCACCGCACTGTAATACGGCCCCGTGCTATTTTCGCTCATAGGCCCCGAGCCGTAATACTCTTTTTGTACTGGTTTTAATGTTTGAAACCGTTTAAAAAAACTGGTATTGGCCTATAGTGCCCTACATCGTTTGTGTTTGATATTTTGCAAATTAACATATCATAATCAGCCCATTTTGTTCCCACTGCGGGGACTCGAGCCTTCCTCTCGGGGAGAGGAGTTGGGCCATAATCCACCACGTGGGCACAGTGCGGCTTGGTGGATAGGTTAGTGGCCAACCCATGTCGAAGTTTTTAGGCCGCCCCAAGGTCTTCGACATAGCCTAACGACTGTTGTCCTAAGACAAACAACCGAGACCGACGGCTTAACGTGCCCTCCGAAGCACGGAAGCGCTCAGTTGAATAATGCCACTAGCGGTCACCCATCCAAGTCCTGACCGTAGTTAGTGTTGCTTAACTTGTTGATCGGTTAAGATCGCCAAGTCGAGGCTACGAGCGCTTCGCATTACTTAACATATACAATGCAGTAATACAGTTGGAAACCGCACAGCACAGTTCTTGAACCAAAACTTGGTCGGTGTCGGCCCCTATCGGTCATCGGCGCTGATATATTAATCTAGTTTTAATAGTGCATTGTTATCGCGCGGTAATGCCCGTGTAACGAGCCACTAATCGGTGTATAATCGGCGGCAGTAACGAGGGACGAGGCAGCCCTGTAGGCCTCCTGCAACTGGAATGCGTAAAATGCTGCTTTTCAAACAACCGGTCAAACGCACCGAGTTCTTGTTACAAAATGTTTTTTTTATGTGTGCGCGTAAACTTATAACAGATCAAATTTAAGTTTTTAGTTTTAAACTACCCGCCAGCGGCTTCGCTTGCGTGGCCTCACAGGATACAGTTAATTACAGTTTTTTAACTATCCCACGGGAACTCATTAATTTACCGGGGTCAAAAGTATCCTATATGTTGACCAGGGATATAAGCTACCACCATACAAAATGTCATTTAAATCGGTCCAGTCGTTTCGGAGATTAGCCCGTACAAACAGACAGACAAACAGAGAAACCAAAAATTTGGAAAAAAATTAATAATTAGATCGATTCTACTGCATCGATTCCCCCTGAGTCGGCTTTTAGCACTTTTTTCATTGTACAGAAATTCGACCTCTACAGTTTTATTACATGTAATGATATAATTATACTCGCGATTGTTGATAGTGAGTAGTATCAACGTATGCATATCAGCTTAGATTCACAAAGGTGAACCAAAAGATTATATTAGTAATTTCACCTGCTACAGTGCCCTTCACACGGTAACACTTGCAAACTATTTCTTCGCAGGATACCCTTCTGCGAAGAAATAGTTTGCATTATTACCCTACCGACCAAGACGGCCTCTTACCCAAGATAAGTAGATAATAAATATAGATCAATTGTCACAAACTTAATATTATTATTTTGGCATAAGTATATGTTCTGACTATTGTAAAAAATTGAGATCGGTGAAAATAACAATGAGAAAAGATAGTAACAATATCTTACCACAATAGAAACAATTATATGAAAGATAACCTTCAATAGATTGAGACTTGGCAAGTGAATCCCATTTCAATAAGAATAATATGGCAGCGAATAACTAAAACACTTCTCAAGGCCGACGACCATCACTTACTCGACTCTACAATAATAATATTGTGATATAAATATTAGTATTGAAATAAATTGATACGACATACATATTTATATCGTTCGTGGCGTCTGAGATAATACGGATAAGTTATCTAAATGTTGCATCGTGTACTTTATTTATTGTACCAGATTATATGAGACCCTATTACTATACCTTTATTATCCGTCTGTCTGCTCTAGCTTAAAAAAGGGCTTTTACTTTGGAACCGTTATAGATAACTACTTTAAATTTTCACAGAATTTGTGCTTAGTTTAAAGGTCTGAAAGGAGCAATTTTTTGTTTATTTTATGTGCAACTGTATTATAAATAATGTTCTATTCGATTCTAAGATACTAGGTGATATAGCAAGTCAGAATACATAAGACCAAACCGTAGAAATTCCATTATTATATTGCGGAAATACTAACACTGTTATTATAAATTTGAAGGTTTGTGAGTGAGGGCGTGGGAAGATGGGCAGGCCGACAGTACTTTTGTGTGTTACTTCTGGAACAGATTAACAAATTTGATTGAAGATTATTCATGGATGGATTTGACACGCAACTTTTTATCCCAAAAAAATGTTTCTATGTGATAGTTATTTTCGAACAGGAGGAAAAAGTATGTTATAAATGATTATACTTAATATATTTAGCATCCACTCCTTGGGTTTCATACCTAAACAATTGATCGCAGATTTTTGCATTTGATTCAATTTTTAATTATTTTTAGTAATTAGTATTTTCATTCAACTACACTCGATGAATTAAGCCGTTTCATTTTCTCCACTGTGCATGCAGCATTTTAGTTACTTGAAGCACGAAGTTTGCGCGTGCTCGCTTACGTTGACAGTATCAATTTGATTAGAAGCGCTTCAGACTCAAGTAAGACACACTAATGTTTTGTTTTTATTTCTAATCGAGTAGTGCAGAATTATAACAACCTTTACTTGTATGTTTATTTATTACAATAAAAACTACAGTGGCAAATATAACATAATAATCAATTTAGTAACATACAAGTTGTATGCTGACTAAAATAATAAAATTGTATTGTTTTTTAAATATAATATGTAGGTACTCGTATATTTACTTGTATTATGTATAGGTATTGGAGCTGTGAGGATTTCCGCTTAACAGGGTCTAACTGGCTAAAATTTACAGATCAAACACCCTTAAATTATAGCATGTAGAATATTGCCTTTGGAAATGCTTCGAGCATTCCATAGAGTAATGCCATCCATAGACAAATATACTAAAGGTATATGGGCAGAGTAATTCATCTATGGTAATATTAGTAACTATTCTGGTAGAGCGGCAAGTTATAAATTTATGGGCGCATATAACGGGGAAATGCCAACGTATTTTTATAGCTATAAATTGCATATAGCTGTTGCTGTTATATGCTGTTGTATGTTAAGAGGATTGCATAGCTAGTACTTTTCATGCTAAAAGAGAAAACTCTTTTCTACCTCTTAACATTGTCCGATTTCAGTGATTTTTTATCATGGAATCATGGCATTGTTTACTATGCCCGGTACGTTTTGATTTTTTCAGTTTTTTTTTTTTAAGTTCTTAAAAAAGGAATTTTATAATACTTTGAAATACTGAAAAAATCTAAACGTACGAGCATAGTAAACAATGCCATGATTCCATGAAAAAAAATCACTGAAATCGGACAATGTTAAGAGATAGAAAAGAGTTTTCTCTTTTAGCATGAAAAGTACTAGCTTTGCAAGCCTCTTAATGCTTAAAATCTATTCACAAGCTAGACATATTATATAATGGAACTGTCATTTAAATATCAAAAAGGACATATAAGCATATAGCACCGTCTTGCAACTGTTCTACTAATTTATCAATCTTGACATATTTATTACAATAAGTTAACAACATCTTGACAGTAATCTAATACTAATGCGATGCTGTAAAACATTATAAAATTAATTATATCACTTACTTTGATTATAGCTGCATTCACTGATAATTGAAGTAAGTGCGTTTGTTTGTGGACAACGTGTCTCATATTTGTATCTCTCATATTGTTCGTAGCTTGCTGTGAACAAATATGTAAACACTGCTAGTGGATACTTAAGATCTGGGTCATGGAGAGAGCAAGGTCCTGCGCGACATAACTATATATCTTAACATCAAATTAAAACGTCGTCTGTCGTACGGTCAATTAGTCCAATCGAGTTATTGTAAGTAATTATCCTTTTGATATCCACTTCTGATCTGTTATTGTTTTACTTGCGATCAAAAGGTTACTATTGCGGATGTTTAACTAAACGTGCTTCAGATATTTAAATTATTTTTTGCCTAAAGTAAACGTAAGTTTAAACAAATATTATAAAAGTATATATATCTGGAATCCTAAAATATAAAGAAATATTTTATACAAATATTGTATACCTATTGAACCTTTTTGGCATCCTAAAAGTAAGTGTAAAGTAGTATTTTATTTATGAACTATTTTGGCATTATAAGCGCAGGCCACATATAAATGCGTCGGGCGCGGGCGGCTTTATAATCCATTCGATTCGAATTTCATACCAAATGCATGGAAATAAAGTGCAATTAGAAGGTGCCAACCAGGCGCGGGCGCCGAAATGGCGCGTCATAACCACGTCCGAGCAACGACATACCGTGTTGTTTTAATTGCGCTTTATCTCCATGCACTTTGTATGAAATTTGAATGGAATGGGAAGCCGCCCGTGCCTAGTCCGCGCCCGATGCTATTTATGTGTGGCCCTCGCCATAAAAGTAAGTTTAGAGAATTATATTCTTTTAAAATGTAGGTCACAAGTCTGTTTCTCCGTCACAAGGAGTCTGGTATTTAAATATTGAGTATTTCCTAATGATTATGACCACATAAGATAACAAAGCGACTTACGATAGTGCTGATGTCGAACATGATAAGGCGTATGACAGCGCGATGTATCGTC
The DNA here is from genome assembly GCA_917880725.1 of Selenia dentaria. Taxonomy (NCBI): domain Eukaryota; kingdom Metazoa; phylum Arthropoda; class Insecta; order Lepidoptera; family Geometridae; genus Selenia; species Selenia dentaria. The sequence goes on along the minus strand of OU862882.1, from coordinate 3,783,961 downwards.
ACTCGGCAAACATCCGGTGAAAAATAGAGTGTAAGTAGTTATATTTGACTGTCAATACAGAATACTACTAATACTAATGAGTTTATAATAAAACCCCTTCAGCACCTCTTATAATGGCAACGATCATAATATTTATTACATTACTTACTCTAATAGTAAGAAGAATATGGGCATTACTTGTGTCTATACAGATATATTTGACTTAAACAGTCTCCCTTTTATTTCCAATACTTTATGTTTAACAACGAATAAAAAATATTAGAGTTTATAAATTATGATGAGATAATTAGGCAAATCACACGTGACAACGAGTTGTTTGTCACATGTAATCTGCCCCTTTTCTTCATTAAGTAGTTCATGTTACGACATCGCCGTTATCACTTTTGTTTGTTACGTTTTTCAGACAGCTCCCTGCGCCGTCGACGCGTCGCGTATAGTGTTTATTATTGTGACCACTTCGTTCACTCCCAATATTTTTTTATGAACAAACATCCGCCGCGGTATTTATTTATCTTGAGTCTGCACGGTCACTAACCTGCAGCATTTTAATAAATTACTTCGATAATCTAACGCATGTCCAAGCGGAGACTCTCAAGTTAACGGGCATGCTAATCTGTCTAATTTCCATTTAGATTAATTTCAAATAAGTATATGGATTGGAGGATAATTTGGTGTCATATCTATTCAAATCACTCTATCCTCACACTCAATAACTTCGGTTCACTCTTGACAGCGTAGATGAAAATCTATCAAACCTTAAATTCCTGGAGTCTACAAAGTATTCTAGAAATTAACTCCTTGGTCCTTGAAAGGTGGGTAGGTAATTAAGTGCTAATGTTAGCAATTCGCTTGTACATAACACCAAACTAAAGTAGCGAACTAAAATCTAACAGTGCTTACAATTGTCATTTCTGTTCAACAGTGCACATTTTTATTGTGTAAGTACCAAAGTTCTCCATTTAGGTGGACTTGGACTTCTTGACTTGGGACTGATGGGACTTCAAATCTTGTTAATCTCATTAGGGTTAAGTACAAGAGTTTCCTACATTCCTAGCAGCCTGGCAACTGGATTCAATTTTAATAAGTACACACCTTTGGTTCCGATGTACAATATTAACATTGCCTTCGCGTCTATTATGATACAGAAAAAACCTAAACAAACAAAGAATTCAGAACAAAGTTTAATTTGATACCGTCCAAAAACTCGTTACATGTGACATACTTTTAGTTAATGTGCCTCATGAGTAGGTACTTCCACTAAATACGTTACGTGTTACGCATTAGATAGGCGCATTTAAAATTCCGATATCTCACGTGGCCAGCCACGATATAATATTCAACTGATTCGTAACGTATACTTATCGGTGGTATATTTAAATTTTGACCCACAGTTATCTACAACTGTTACGCAACCCAATACAAATATATACAGGTAAGTGAGTTTAGAGGTAAGGCTAACACGTGGATTATTAAAATGTCCCATCGATACAACTGTCGGAAATGGTTTATCACTGCATTGATAAGTTTCATTTACTTTAGAGATTAGATGCAAGTACCGAACCTACGACGGGCTTTCGATAAAGCCTAATGCTACATAAGGGGGCGTGTCACAGTCTTGTACATACATTCACATTAGAATTACCATTTTGTAACGTGCGTGACGTACGATCAGGTGGGACGGCGGATAGATGGACTTTCACCGCTACCGCTACGTCGACCGATAACCGTCGATAGCGCAGGTCGCATCGCGGCGTTCCGCAGGGTAACGAACTCGGCCCACTGGGTTATATCTTGTATACACACTCCTACGCGCGTGCACTCAATAATGCGTTTTGATACCCTGTCAATTAATGCTATCGATACTCGCCCGTCAAATTAATTGAATTATGGAACTGTTTATCTTCAATCTTGTATTAGCAAACTCCAGAATACTGTGCAGATTTGTCGACTTAGCAAAACAGACAATCTAAGTTATTTTTATGGGATAGGTTGGCAAACGAGCAGGCGCCTAACCTGATGGTAAGTGATACCGTCGCCCATGGACATCCGCAATACCAGGTCTCGAGGATGCGTTGCCGACCTTTAAGGAAGGAATAAAAGGGGTCAGTATGAGGAAAAGAAGAGAAAGGGATCAGACTTATGTGTTCTTCTGTGGGCGAGACATAATTTATATAATAATAAGATTTTCAAAACTACCACATAATATTAATAATATTAATCTATTTATGTATTCAATGAATGATCTTTGTGAGGGTATAGAGTTAAAGAATTATTCCTGCTCCAATGCGATGAAAATCGTAAGAGGCGAGAAAACTAAAATAAAATATCAACTGAAAGGGCAGTTTTCATCGTGGAAGATGCGTTAACAGCGTTTCAGAAGACTGTAGAAGGTGTCTCCGGCGAACTGAAAATTGGTTCAGAGGCATGAAGCTATATGCTGCTAGTATATCTACTATATGCTGGTAGAAAACCGAATTATGAAAACCGAACATGTTATAAATAAATGATGATTTACAGAAACTATAGGCCCAAACCAAAACACAACAAGATCTTTGCGTTTTTTCTTTGTACACAAACTTTTTCCACACTACAGTGGGGTTTGTACTCAATATAAACATTCCGTCCTGTATTTGTGTTTGAACACGGAGTACCATTTTATAAACTGTTAAATACGAACAGGGTACATAATATTAATTAAATCGGCGTTCTCTCTATGTTTTTTTAAAGTAGGGAAAAGTCCCGCATACAGTAAAATAATATGGAGACAGTTGTTTGTAAAAAAGGTTGGGTAACTGTTCAAGCTGATTCTGTCATGTAAGATAGGCGTTACGGAATGGAGATTGTTTTATATTTTAATTTGTTACTAAATTTACAAACGCAATCTCACCAACTTTGCCCTAAAACATTAATGTCATCGTAAAACCAGTGAGAAGCAGTTTCGCACAGACGGATAAACTACGCGAGTTACAAGGATAGCTATTTTTATAAATTTTGCAACGTTCAAGTGAATGTCTGACTCGAGAACGGTGTAGACACTCGTAGATATACCTACAACTGTCTTTTATTTTTATTCTGGTTTATTAAATGATCATTTAGTAATGACGGTGCTAAAATCAGCCACTTCGTCAATGTTAATTGTCTTTGAAATATTTACAAGAATGTTCACAAACAGTCTCCGTTATCTTTCACACACAGTCTTTGTACTATAGCGGTTAGCATCGTTCAATGTATTTTGTTTCTTATGTTTTTCTGTTCCACAAATAAAGATTATTATTATTATTATTCCTTTTATTCAAAAAGTTTCACGGATTTCATCCGGTCCTTTACAAAGGCATAAGTGGGGCTGTAGCCAACACTTAGAGGCCTGTTTGGTATAAAAATGCAGAGTATCAAAAACAGAAAGAATGTTGGATGAAGGGTTACATGGTACTTATAACTATTACAAAAATGGGTAAAATGGCCAGGCTATTGATATGAACTTATTAGTGATAAGGAAGATAGTGGGCTATGGAAGAGACTACGGCACCTGCCAATTTTAGTCTCATGTTAAAATATTTAGGCAGGTGGTGACTTGCCATCCACTAAACGGGCCCCCCATAAAGGCCACCATGAGTGGTGACAAAAGGGGCAACGTTGGTGTGGATGGCTAAAGGGTGTCGAGAGGTGTGCTGCGGTTTCACTAGAGCGCTACTACCGGCGTTATGCCCTTTAACACTTCCACCCTTGGAGCTTTTTGTTACTTGCTCTTGCGTCTCCACCCCCGGACGGCCAATTAAGGCAAGCCGAGGGTCAGGGGTCTCATTTAGCCCCAGGGAGAATCAGGGTCCACGGTGTCGCCACTCACCGACGGCTCGCCACAAGGCCGCCCCTGCGGGTTTATTATTATTATTATTATCTTGATTTACGATAATGAAATTAGTTGGTTCATTACCTTGTTCACTATTTAGACGTGGACCTTTCTCAGAGAGGAGAGATACGGGCCGTAATCCACCACTTGGGGTCATTTTAAACGCCACTGTATAGATACTCTATAAACTGGTAGATATGACATAAGATACATTTTGGTGAGATCCGTATGCTCCACGGATCGACGTTTGATGAACTGTTTTGTCGGCGTATGCCTCATCCTCACTCATGACATGTCTGCAAACAATAATCGGTAGGTATTGGTTAACATGTGTAATAATTCGATACACATACGGGTAATTATTCATAATCATCTTTATTCTCAAACCAACACTCATTCATCGACACACATCTAAGATTCATATATTGGTGTCCACATGCAAATTGTTCGTGCTCCTATAAATATTCGGTATTCACCTGCTATGAATCCGAAATGAATATTAAACTTGCCCCAGAGGGATTCGCTATGGCAAGGTCGAGTTTTATTGTCCGCTTTATTATTTCCTGTTAACTGTCTAAGAACTGTATAATACCTTTAATACCTTGGTGTAGTAGGTACATGGATCTGCTTAAGCATAGGATAGGCAACTATTATACTCCGGTATGCAATATCGAATTCATTGTCTTGTAGAATCATACTTATCTGATAGGCAGCAAAAAGTTGGCATTAATGGCGTGACATCTTCTGGATCTTTGGTCAGAATGGGGGTTCCACAGGGGTCGATCTTGGGTCCATTCTTATTCTTAGCATATATCAATGACTTACCACATATTGTTGAGGGCCTTGCTGACATAGTTCTTTTTGCGGATGATACTTCTCTGATTTTTAAAGTAGATAGGAAAGATAGAGAACTAGTTCAAGTCAACAACGCGTTAACTATTGTTTCAAATTGGTTCGCCGCAAACAACCTGCTTCTCAACGCAAAGAAAACGAAATGTTTGAAATTTTCCATGCCTAATGTAAGACATATAGAGCCAAACGTATTACTCGACGGAAATAAATTGAAAATTGACAAGGCAATAGTCTTTCTAGGTATTAGCATAGACTCTAAATTACAATGGGGTCCTCATATTGATGCACTATCTGGAAGACTGAGCTCAGCTGCATATGCGGTTCATAAAATTAGGCAATTGACAGATATAGCTACTGCTCGACTGGTCTACTTTGCTTACTTCCACAGCATAATGTCATATGGTATCCTGCTGTGGGGGTCAGCGGCGGACATAGAGACAGTTTTTATATTGCAAAAGCGGGCAGTTCGAGCCATCTACGAAATGGGTCCCCGCGAATCCTTAAGACAAATGTTCAAAGAAATTAATATATTAACTCTTCCATCTTTGTATATCCTAGAAAATATAATGTACGTTCGTAAAAATATAAAGAAGTTTAGAATAAATAGTGATATGCATAATATTAATACTAGAAATAAGGATAGGATAGCTGTATCTAAATTTAGACTCACGAAAACTAAAAATAAGTCCTTCTTAGGCAATTGTGTACGTTTCTATAATAAAATCCCGAAAGACATTACTGAGCTCACTGAAGGGAAATTCAAGTTACGTGTCAAAAATATACTAATGAAAAAAGCCTATTATAAATTGAGTCACTACTTAGAAGACAAAGATGCCTGGAAGCTTTCCACTTCTGCCTAATAGCCAACTATTGAATAAATTTGTTATTTTAATACTACTCATATGTAACCTCAATGTACAAAGACTTGAAAAAATAATGGCCCACGAGTTTCTTGCTGCTTCTTCTCGGCGGTGGTTCTTTTCCGAAGACAGCGGTAGAATCATTTAAAAATTTTGACGTTCATAAGAGTGTCTATGATGCCTAAACTGAATAAATAAATTTTTTTTTGTGAATTTTTTTTTTTGAATTGTATTCGTATAGATCAGTGGTTCCTAGGTTACCTAGATGTAGGTACACTTACATAGAAAATTGTGATTAGGTCTTGTAATATTATTATATAATTATATTGGGTTGGGTTGAGCTTAGGCCTTGCTGGTGTCATTCGAATATTGCACACTTGCGTGCAGTTTTATTTCACAAAATTTTCTAATACCATCTAAAAATTACAGCATGATTACCCCTGCACAAAAGCTGTTTTACCCCCAGGTTAGGAACCAATGGTATAGATGAAGCAATTTAACTTTAAAAGCTTTGAACCTTTTAGACAACATTTTTATTATATATATGTCTATAGTAATAGACATATATATAATAAAAATTATGTTTCCTAATTATCTTTGTATACAACCAAGGCTATTTATGTATATACATAAATAGCATTGGTTACAGTTTCATTATATACATGTATGCCTGAGAATATTCTACAATATTATTAGCTAAGCTAATTGCCTTTATGTAATTTATTTAATTTGTTTATTGAATGTAAAATTTTCGTTATTAATATTTAATGGACGGTAGAGGACATAGATATTGTAACGCAGGTAGGCGGGTACCTGGCCAAGTTTATTACGTCTTTGGTTATCAGACAACTGCAAGGCCAAATAAAACGACAGTGTATTTGACCGTTTGTGTTTATAACGTCTGCTTCAACACATGATACGTATGTACTCTCTGACGTAAGCATAAACAATCATTATTGTTAATAACACCGATGAAACCTTGGTTGGCAACACAGATAAATTCATGGTTAGCAACAAAACTCGTTATCTTCCTGCCTATTTATATAAAACTTCGCATGGCCTTGACACTTTTTGAAATCAGAAGGTATTTCTTATCATATAAGAAGAATAAGCCCACTTTTTCTTAGTTTTGTAACACGGGCCTTCCCCTCAAGGAGGATCCGTGCATCATATCCAGGAACATAATTCAAGACGGGGGGTACTGACCCCCCGTCTTGATCCGCTAGCTTTTGGATAGGCATAGTCCAGCCATAGCCTCGGAGTTTTCATACGCAGAAAAACCTAACGACTAGGTCTGACCTAGGATAACCATCGGGATCGACGACTATTCCGAATCCGAAGCAAGCTTAACGCTCCGTAGTAATAACACGAACGGTCAACCATCCATGTATTGAACCATAGCTCACCAAAGCAAACTCCAATACGAACCACTCAAACAATTGAGAGAATAAAAGAGCTTTGTCAGCTACAGTTATGTTAGTAGATTCTCATGAAAATATCAACATAGCGGCGCCTAACATTTATATCGCATCCTAGTGTAACACTTATCATCAATCCGAACAGGATTTATTGCTTCGAATAAATTAACTTTATGTACTTTGGCAATAATGTTCCCTTGTTGCTAACGATCGTTTATATAGTTTACTTACGTACTCGCGTCAAATTCGAACATAATTTCAGCAGCAAACGTTGTTGGCACTGGGAAATATACTCGTGTTACTTCAACTAAATAAGCTTACTGTTAAATATCAGGATCCAGGAAGCTTTTAAGTAGTTAATATAGAGCTTTACTTCGGCTCAACTGTGAATGTAGGACGATTTTTGTTTATTTTGAAAATGAAACATGCAAAAAAATATTGATATCTGGTTTTATAGGATGTGTATAATGATCTATGTTCTAGTCGAGTAAAACAAACAGAGACACCATAATTCTTCTTTGGAAAAAATTGTAGGTTGACCGTCATCACCGACATTTTCCATTCGCAACCTTAACCATGCTGTTCGCATCAGCATCAGGCCGTGGTATATCACCGTTCTAATTCTCTGTTTATGTATCGCAGTCGCGTCTCAGTTTATGGGTGTACGCGTTATGGCACTTGGTCTATAAAAAAGAGATTGCCATCTCCGAACGCTCTGAGTCATGACATGACCTTACGACGGGAATCACAACCACGCCGGCTTCCTCACTCACGTGTTTATGAAGGATTATGTAATGTCTCATCACGCTCTTTACGATTATGAAATCTGGGACCATAACCTTTGTGATATGAGTTGCTACGCATGTTTTAATTTCATGTTCTTATTTATTAATACTCTTTTATATTTATTTCCCCGAGTTGTTATATTGTTTTATTTATTTAAATTATCAATAAATGACTGTATAATAAGTAAACAGTGATACTTTGCTAGAAATATTTTTTGTTCATCGACCTTCTTCAAAAGACAATAAAAATGACTTATTTTTATTTTCTCTTTGTCGACAGGCATGAAAATGACTATGTCCACGGCTCCAACAATGACCGCCCGCGTTCACAGAAAGGTGATGCGCGCTCCGCATAAGCGTGCACACCCGGGTAAGGTGGTGCACACGGGCAAAATAGTGCACCCGGGGAAGTTGAGTCACCCGGGCAAGTTTGCTCACTTGGGCAAGTTCGGGAAGCTTGCACACTACGCGCACACGCACTCGCTGCGCCCACCCGAGCCCTGTGACAACAGTAACGACAGCGGGCTCGGACCGGATGCGAATAACAGGTATGTTCCATGGTACCCTACTAGCACGCTTTACTAAGTCGACGCACTATGAATAGCTTTCGATATAGATGCATTAAACTTACACGTAACTACGCTCTTCGTAACGTGCATGTCTGTATTACATTATATAATAAGTATGCTTTTGTGAATAAACTTCATTCAGTTGTTAACTATGCCGAAGTGGTTGTTGACGTCACTGAAATTGTAGATACATATATCTAGCAGCTGATGTAACTACTATCTATAGATTTGTTTTTGTTTGTAAGTCTAAATCTTAACGTTGTTCGTAGGATATTTTATTGGTGTGGAACAAGTGTTTAGTTTAACACAGCAAAAAAATATAGTTAAATTGTCTGATAAATCTTGTTGTAATTGCTCCACTCTGTAACTCCGGTGCTAACTAACCTCAGTTGTAAAGTTGAAGGCTTATTCTAATTCCTAGTCGACGCGCGCAATTTTTACGATCCATCAAATAAGTAATGTGTTGATCATCATGTTCGGACAGACACGCATTCCTCCTTGAGCGGCCGTCGGTAGTTTAGATTATAAACAGATATAATGCGCGTGAGGTGCGTCAAACTCAGAAGCAAGTAGGCGTACTTAAACCACCTAGTCACATGCGCGCACGCATTTGATTCGATAAACAATTAGTTTAACATTATCAGCACATTCGTTATAAGCATTAAATATATTATGCGCTTGTCCAAACCCTTAAGGCGCTGTCAGCTCAGCGCTTAGCTACGTTCAATTTCTTTTACTTGAAATAAAGCAAGCGCATCTCGTAGACACGTATAAAATTCCTAAAAAAGAAAGGTGCACTCTTAAATAAAAAAGAATCCGTCAATGTATCTGTATTAAAAATTGCTATGATATGTGTTTCATGACAAATACAATAGTAAATAAAGAGAAAAAAATGTTTTAAAGGTGAAATTAAGTGGTATCTTTGAATTTATTTTAATGTAGCATTATAAAGTATGTTTTTAACTCCGTCAATGTGTATATTAATTCTTACAAAAGTCATATTGTGTAATTAAAATCTCTGCTTATGAGATAAACTGCTTTAAAAACCCTCATTTTTGTCGACATCATGATATGACAGCACCTTAAACTAGCAACTATGCGCCTAGTGCCGCAGATTAAGTGTTAACTACATACAAATAGATAACGTGACATGATGACATATCTTGTTAAGTCGCATCGCACGCACATTCTTATCGGTCTATAATATTCTTATCTCTGTGCTGCACTATATGAATAATAGCGCTGCCGAATAGGGGCATTTCTGCCTGACACAGAATAGTAAATAGTACCTTCTTCTTATTTATTAACTGCCATGTTAAAATAAAAAAATCGTTAATCACTCTTTTCTCATAACATATTTTTTATAGTTTTATTAGAATTTAAAATAAACGTACCAGTTTATCCCAGGAACATTTGTACCAAGACCTCATCGTTGGGTCAGTGAGCGACTAGCGACCGCGATATCACAATGTAATTATTATAATACTGCGGCGATATCTTTACCACCACTTGCACGATGTTGTTCGTACTAGCATAGCTTGTACTTGTCCATACTGAAAGAAATTTTTTTTTCTATCTCTTAATATTTTCCGATTTCAGTAATTGTATTTCATGTTATCAATATAAATTGTTTACTAGGCTCATGCGTTTTAAATTTTTTAGTTTTTTATAGTACAATGAAGTTACATATTTAGTGTTAATTACATGCAAAAAAATCACTGAAATCGGACAATATTAATATGTAGAAAAGAGATATTTCTTTAAGTAAGGGCAAGTACCTACTAGCAATGGGTTCCTCATAAAATATTGTATTTGCCTGCCCCACTAGCCTGAACAAGTTGGAGATCAAATCAACAGTTCACAAGTTATCGTCGGACAAATATACAAATGTCGATGTGAGGCGATTTGTCACAGTAGACTCGGAGACCTCGCTTTACTCGGTCTATTATATATGCCTAGGTATTTACTAAGTATTATATGATGTAACAACACAAGCTACGTGTGTACATTATCATGTAGATACGATTGAACCTACTCGTACATCGGGAGGTGTGGCAAGTATTGCACAGTTCGAATAAAAACTCCTCGTATCTTAGAACTAGCTGACCCGCCAGCGGCACGCTCGCTTAGTCTTGGTGTAGTTGTGGGTCGTTTTGTAATCTCGGGGCCCTGGGTTCCGATTAGGGCTTGCAAATATTCGAAAATTTTGATATTCGAATATTATTCGAATAACAGAAAAAACCTATGTTTTTATTAGAACCACTTCTGCTTTTATTCTTTTAAGTGTTATTTGCATAAACAAATTAAAATATCAATTTGAAATAAAATTAATAAAAGGTTGTGTCGCCGAATGAGGCATTTGGCATTGGCGATTTACAGTCATAATCAACCAAAGATTCTTTTAATAAAAAAAGGTCTTCAAAATCTAGGTGAGTAGGTATTTTAACAATATCTATAATAACATTTTACACAATAACAAGTAAATAAACACTATAAGTAACGGTAACACGGTAGTAAGTTGTTACTAGAGTAAGTATGTAGGTACACAAACTACTTAAGAGGTTTTATAAATCACGAAATCATAATAAAATTAGCAATTAGAGTAACATATATTAAACACAATCACAAATTCTTAGTAAAAAACAGTCTGAAATCTAGGTGAGTTGGTATTTTAACAATACCTACCTATCTTTAATAATAAATTTCACAACAAGAAGTAAATAAACACGGTAAGTAACGGTAACACGGTAGTAAGTAGATACTAGACTAAGTAAGTAGGTACACTAGGTACACTAACATTCTTAACAGGTCTTACTCGTATACATCAAGCAATCATAATTAAGTTAGTAATTGGTTCTATAACTTTGTCTCGTTTCTGTGAGATTTTATAAATCTCTCGAGCTTCTAGAGTTAGTTACATACACCAAGTACTGCCTAAATCTAACTTGATTTTAATCGAATATTCGAATATTGCTAATTTCAGTATTCGAATATTCGAACTAATACGAGGGTCAAACTGAAAGTTCTTAGAACTGGCCACTTATAAACAATATAATAAAAAAATAATTCTATAATTTGAAAATAGAACTCTTTGCCAATATAATAATAATAATAATAATAATAAATCTTTATTTCAGGTAACATAACCCATATACCTACTACAAAAATATATATTAAATTACATGTTTATTAACAATAGATAAGATACAACAATAACTAACAATTAAAGTATAATAATAGAGTATATATATATATATATATATATAAAGTAAATAGTATTTTTTTTTCATCCACAAGTGTTTGTGGACGAAATCGTCATTTGCGATTTTCGCTCTGGTGCACTGCAATCCATGACCGATAGATAGGACTACTGATATTACTGAGTATATACTTCATTCATTTGTCATTTGTTTTACGATTTGGCGGCAAATTGAAAATTGTCTGTGTCACGTCAACATGAATTTAACACGAGAAAATTTTCGTGCAATGATTTTTTATGACTTTCGATGTCATTTAAGTCAACAAGAAAGTTATGATAGACTACGATTGGCCTTTCACGATGAAGCCCCATCTCGTGCGACTGTTTACAACTGGTTTAATGAGTTTAAACGTGGTCGCACTAATCTCACTGATGATTTACGTGAGGGACGGCCTTCTACGGCGACGACTGAAGATAACATCTGTGTTGTGCGGCGTATGATAGAGACTGACAAAAGAGTGACCTATCAGCAGATTCGGACAAGCTTAGGCATCGGTATGAGTCAAGTGCACAAAATCCTACACGAACATTTAGCGGTCAGGAAGCTTTGCGCCCGGTGGATACCTCATAATTTGACTGAGGCTCAAAAACTCCATCGTGTGGATTGGTGCCGTAAAATGATTGAAAGATTTAACGGAGGTGACTCAAATGCTGTGTTCGACATACTAACAGGTGACGAAAGCTGGATTTACTGTTATGATCCTGAAACCAAAAGACAATCTGCTCAGTGGGTGTTTCCTTTCGAGGAGTTGCCAACTAAAGTGAAGAGAGATCGAAGTGCGGGGAAAAAAATGGTGGCCTCGTTCTTTGGAAGGATAGGTCATTTCGCAACAATTGTGTTAGAGGATCAAAAAACAGTTTCTGCAGAATGGTACACTACCAATTGTTTGCCACTTGTCTTGGAAAAAGTTCGAGAGAAACGACCTCGCAGTAGGATCCTCCTTCACCACGACAACGCCTCATCGCACACCGCCAAGCGAACGATCGACTATTTGGCGACATCAAACGTTGAATTACTGGGTCACCCGCCGTATAGCCCCGACCTCGCGCCTTGTGATTTTTATTTATTTTCAAAAATTAAAGAAAAACTTAAAGGAAAGCGGTTTATGAATGCTGAAGAAGCGGTGGCTGCGTATCGCGATGCCATTGAAGAGACCCCTAAGGACGTGGGCAAAGTGCTTTTCCCAGTGGTTCCATCGCATGCAGCGGTGTATTGACGTGAATGGACAATATTTTGAAAAGATATAATAAAACTAATAACTGGCTAATGTAATCAGTTTTTGATTTTCTAAGAACTTTCAGTTTGACCCTCGTATAATATTCGAATTATTCGAATATTCGAATGCAAGCCCTAGTTCCGATTCGGGGTCAGGATCCCCGGGATCGACAGTTATTGGGATTTTCTGACAAAGAAATCCTCAATAGCATACCGGAGACTGAAACAATGTCCCGTAGATGGCAATAGTCTCGCCCCCCACTACATGGGACCAAAAATGTATCCGGTGAAACGCAGGTGTTTAAAACACAGCTGCTTATCTCTTCGAGGATATAGGTGTGACGATTTGTTATGTTGTGTTCAAAAATTGTTATTTTTAAAGAATTTATTTTTACCCCACTACGACGAAGCAAAGGGGAGGGTTATTTTTTAACCGGTATGTATGTATGTATGTATGTTCATCTGTTCGCTCATAACTCCGAAACTACTTGTTATGATTTGACAAATGAGGTGTCGTTGGAAGCGGCTTGTATTGACTGTTATGAGTGTTATTCGTGCTTCGTACCAATGTATAGTGTGGTGATGTGCGTGTTAAGGCCGGCGCACATAACATTATGGCGAAGTGCAGCGCAGAGTATTTTTCACTGTCAAACTATTATCGACGTTGTACGCTTGTTGCTGCGAAATATGTGCGCCGGTCCTTACGTTTGAATCACGTCACGTCCAACTTCGTAATAAGTTAATTGAAATTGAAAGATGTCGCACCTCTCAACGCGCACTGTCCCATAATACAGCCGACACTGCCAAGTGGCTCCAATACAATCTGTAAAGAGCCCAAACGAGTTATTAAACATAATTAATATTCTCTATAATTAGACATAGCTGGTTCTGAATTTTAACGGCCTATTCAGACCTGAGCGTTATTCGCTACCACTCTTTGGGTAGCGAAAAATACCACGCGGAAATCGATGGGTAAATAGTATGAAGTTCCATAACTGCAGCGAAATTTGTACCGCCTAGTGAGGCGGTATTTTCTCTTGTTTGGCGAAACAGGTCCGCCGCCCCGCTAACCGTTGCCAAAGAGATATCCGCTTTGGTGTGAACAGTGAAATTAACGCATACCCTTTCGGATTTCTCTATCGCTCGCGGTAGCGAATAACGCCCAGGTTTGAATAGGCCTTAATTCCAAATATGTACATGATAAAAGATACCTAGTAGCACAAAACATTGCTAGACTCAGCAGGTTGATTTTGTGAAGTGAAAGATTGCTTAAAGAAGTCTTTTGCTCCCTATATGAAATAGGCTCGATCGGCATAAAAATATTGTGGTATATCAGCATTTTTTTGGCTGACGGTACATTTTCCCAAAATCTGTGAATGCAGTTCATAATATATCAAAGTAATGGAAGGTCTCCCCTCCCACGGAACGTTTTCTTTCTTTTGATCTTGCCTTTTTAATGTTTTTATATTCATATCAATTGCAATCCACAATATAGCTTAGGTGGTGAACTTAATTTTAATTAAGTTCTTAATTTTCTTGTTAATTGTTATGGTTTTCATTACTGTTATATCTTTGTTTCTTGTACGTAGACATTGTTATCGTATCAAGGAGACGGGAGCCCTCAAACCGCATCTCGAGTATGGTTGTTTGAGGTGTGGTTGCCAACAGCGAATACTGAGATTCATATAACTCATAAAAAAATTATACTTCGTACCACGACTGTATTAAGAAGGCCCATTAGATGCGACCAGCGTTTCCCAACTTAAGGTCAGCAGCCCTTCACTTTACGTGACCAAAATCGTATGGTTCATGAGGCATGTCTGATGAATACAATATTTGTATAATTTGTATTTGAGTTATTAGATGTTAGTTATGATTGACAGATACAGGAAATCATTATGGTTATTAAAAATAACTAGAAGTGGGTGGCATATTCATATTTGAATGAATATGGTCAGAAACGAATAATCTCTTGTATATACGATAAGTATATACTTTTGGTTGAGCATTGGTTTTTACAGTGTGATTTGTTTCGTTGTGAGCTTCTTTATCGCTGCGTGCAGGCGTTTCTACTTTAATAGTACATTACCTACTGCAGAATCCAGTTGTAAGCCTTCCTGCCAAGTATGAGTTAACCGGACCGAACTGCAGGTGAGGTCCGGTTATATACGAGGCCGGGATGGCTTTCTTACTGGTTGAGGCTTGTATAATGCTTTTCTCAAAAATGAAAGAAAGTTTTTGCTAGATCGGCCTCAGATTTTAAATTTTAAATCAGAGTGTCCTATCTATTTTTCTATATCAGATTCGCTTGAACTCATTTTTTGGGATTATCTATGTTCACGCGGTACATTAAAACACAATTGTCGCACTTGAATGTGAAATCCCGCCAGTCGTTGTGTTTGTTAGTTACAAGATGTAAATTATTGTTTTTGGATCTCCATGTTAATTTTAGAATGGAAAGCTTTAATCCAACATTATTTATAGACTGAAATTATTAAATACAAACATATAATCCCACACTATACTTCTACAACATTACTAAGTACAGAACGCATCGTGCATACTTTTTCTGCATCGCGTTGAGTGTCAGACTATAAAATGGCTGTTTAAGGCTCCAAAAATATATCGATCTCATAATTTATGATATATTTGGAGCCTCCTCCTATAACCATGTTATAATGTCTAAACTCTAATATGTGTCTGGTATTATGTTTTTTTCTTGGATCTTAGGATGACCTACTGTCCAGTAAGCAAATTACATACCTACTTACTTACTGGACAGTAGGAGTATTCGAATTTAAAATCTCGCTTCTTACTGGACAGTTGTGTTGTCTTCGGCAGAGTCCACTTTCTGGATACTTTTTAGAGATGTTATGGCAACATTACATACCATTTTTGAGAAAAATACTATAACTATGTGTCAATAGTAAAAACGTATTTTTAACAATGGTTGCGAAGGTTTAAAGAAAACTACATACAAACATAATTTGTTCGTTTCGTTCGGATAAAGTGTATCAACTCGAGCTGTCCGATTGTAACTGCGCTGTCGCCATATGACAAATAGCTACGTGATAAATTGGTTTCATGCATCAGTTGGGCGTCTCGGTGGCAACGTGGTCAAGGTGTCTGTCGCGGCGAGTCTCAGTTCAGGTCCTTCCGGAGAACTAATATTTATCTCTAAAATTGAATTTTTCGTTTTGGTCTTGTATATAAATAGCTGGACTTATCTTTGTAGGTGCTTACATAATTGAATCATTTTAATGTTTGAAGTAAATTGCAGTTTGAGGTCAGTGTAAGTAGATAGGTATTTATCACCTTAAATAACTATGTCATTTTACTTACACAAATCGCAACGATGTGACGTATCTAAATAATTCGTTTACCTTGGACTTTGATCTCAAATCAGCGTTCATTCGCTCTTCAATTGCTATATATTTAGTGGCACTTTGGCGCAACAAATAAAAATTGATGTGATTTTTTCTCGCATCGCCGGACACCACAAATAACCTCTTTTTCCTAGTGCTATAAAAATTATAGCTATTAGGTATTATTAAATTAATTATGGCTGGCATTCTGCATGGCCATTAACTTTCAAACACGGAACACATAGTTTGGCGATAGGTTTCATCGTGAGTGCCATGTCACCTTGCTATGGACACTGAGGTACAACCTTCTATCTCTAGTACCTCAGTGGCTATGGGTTACTTATTGTTTTTCATTTGTAAGCTTCGTTTTGAATATATTACTATTGTATTGTATTGTTTACTCAAAGTGAACTGAGCGCACTGAACTATCGTCGCTCCTAATATTAATAAAAATATAATATCAAATTTCTATATATACTTTGAAGCATAGTCTAAAATAATAATCTAGTAAGTAGTCTTCTCAAGAAAGTAGGTCTTAAATTATTTTTTTATGCAAATCTATGTGCGGAAAACTTACACAAAAAAATGTTGCTTCTACTTTGTGAAAATAGAAACATTATACCTGCCGTGCAGAGTGTGGTTCTGATATTCTTAACTGTGGTAGCGGTGACACTTGTTCAATAAACTAAACTAATCTAGCAAACTAAAGTATAATTATGGTAGTCCTTATTCTGTTAGTAATAAAATCCAAATTCATGTAACACTAACAATGGCATTTCTAGAAATAGGATTATTGTATTTAATTTTGAGTAAGTACCAATTTTTACATCTATCTAAAATATACCCAATTGAAGAGATATGTTTAACTTTAGTGCTGACATTCGGAAGTGTTATACTCATTTGGGTTTTAGCCTAAACAGAATAAGAACTGGCATAATTTAGAGTTTTTTAAATTTAGAGAATGCTTACAGAATCGACACCTGTGCCTACGCTGACCCTAATCTTCAGTTTGGGGTCAGCGCAGCTGTTTTAACATCTGTTATTAAATCTATAGACCTAAAGAATAACTATGAACGCTCTCTAACTCCAAAGCAGGGTAACCACACAAACATTACTATATCAACATTTATTTTTTAAACGTGGCCCTACATGTTAAATAGAAATGTAGGAGACACGTGAGCCTAGTCCCTTTGCGTAACAGAATGTGCGCCGTCGCCGTCCGCTACGTCGGCGCAGTGCCATGTGCTAATTCTTATTTTAGTCACATACGACTCTCTTCCTTTAGTTACTGACGCTGCGCTAAATTTAACGACATAACCTTACTTTACCTACTGCACGTCACATTTTGTTTATTTCACGTCTATGTTTAGGTTCGTAGTGCGCTTCTTGCGATTAACATTATTGTACCGTTGTCCTCTTTACATAATACTTAATAAGTATATATTTTAAAACAACATATTCAAAGTAACGTACCTAGTCTAAGAATTAGAAACTACTTTTCCGCATTTACGTTACTTTATCTTGAGAACCGTGTAGTTTACTCCAGATCCTGCATTCTTAATGCTCAAACAACACACTATTCCAGCGTACACAAGCTTCTAAAGTAGTTTTAGTAATCGTACAATAAAATTGGGATTGTCGTACCAAATGTCTGATGTGAGGTGACCGGCGTGTGTGCAGATTATCGGACCCATTGGAGTCCGAGTGGGAGCACCCTCAAAGGAAACGGCAGCGGCGCGAGAGCGAGATGGGGGTAAAGCTTGAGTGCGACGACGCCAATGACGCTTACCCTTTCCCGCCGCCCGCTCCCGCCTCCGCTTGCGTGCCCGCTCCCGCTCCTGCGCTGCCACACGCGCCGCCACCACCCCCGCCTTGCGCCGTCCCGCCGCCGCCGTACGTTGAACAATATTTTATCCTCCTTAAAAGTGACACCGACAGTCTTTGTCATCATTTCGAAACGCTTTCCTGAAGTAGTTGCTAATCATTCATGTATCAGAGTAGCTTGGCATCGTTGAAACGTCAGCTCGTAGGTGCATTTTAAAAACATGTTTGTCGTTTCTCCCATAGCGCACCACCTAGTTCTAATGACTACGTGGATGTCATATATCCATTTATTATTAGATTTATTTATTAGAATATATGCCTTCTCACGATCGTTAGTGTCCAGGAATCGCATGTTCAACGCACGTAATTGTCTTAACAATCAACAACGCTGCACCGCATCATTATTTAAGCGACCCATACCTTTTCTGTTCACGTACTTACCTACACCTAACCTTGTTATGTATCTATCTATAACAATTTGTTGTATGTAAACAAACTCATTATGACAGTCAAAACCATTTAAAAAGACAATTGCAAGGTTGCGATGTCAGTAAACAGCCATTTGTAGATGAAATTTAACAACTTCAAGTAAGCATAACTCATTAAATCACATAGATACCAAAACCAAGCAAGCTCAACGTGCATGTGTGCTCATTGTTGCGTCCCGTTCGCGTATATTTGAAACCTAGCTCTTTGTGTGACAGTATTCAATTTTTCGTTTCAGAATGCGAGCAGGTTGCAGTATATCTAGTCCAAACGTGGAGTCTACAGGGACGAGGTTCCAGGAACCGTATGCGATACGATCGTGCGGAAAACTGGGAACCGGGGGAAAATTGGCGAGCAAGTACGCGAGTGGGGGGAAACTCGGTGCGGGGGGTAAACTCGGGGGCAAGTTGGCGGGCAAGTACGGGGGGAAGCTGGCCATGGCCAGAAAGCGGGCGTTGATGTCGCAGGCGGGGCGGCCCGGGCTCGCCGCGCCGCTCACCGGCCGCTCGCGGGACGGCACCGTCGAGCTGCAGATACTTTGCCAGCCAGAGACGCAGCACCGAGCGAGGTTTGTATGCTTTTGCAAATACCCACCTACCTAATCATATTGGATAATGGCCCCGGCTTATGTCCCAACTTCCTACAACACCTGCATGTGTATCTTCAAAAATGTTACATTGGAACAATGAAACATAATTTTAAAAGTCACGTCAAAATACGTGAATTGAATGAACTGTTTGATACTCGTACTACGTCATCAAAACGTCTACCGTAATCCATTATTATTATAAGCTATATTGACGTTGTGGTACCAAATTTAATGGTAAGGTTGAAACACGACTACTTAAATTGGTGGGAGTAGGGCCCAGCTAGCAATTCTTCTCATTGAATCACACATTTCTATAAATACCTTCATCTCTGCGCAATTCGTGTTTGATATTTTAACTTTAAATACACGTCCGGAATAATCCAGTAAGATTATGTATATAATGGTTTTTGATGATAATTGTAAAATGTATACGATTCTATAATAAACTTCCCAATGTTATCCGAGATGCCTATTAATAAGTTTAAAATTACTATTATATCTAAACACTGTCAAGGAGAATATTACAAAATTTCGGATTACTTGGAGGATAAAACAGCTTGGGACTGATCACTCCAGGATCTATCTACTCGTGTATTACGATGTCAAAGTGTAGCGTGTCTTGCCCTACTGATACCATTATTATGGTCTCTTATGTAAGGAAACACACTGGAGCTAAAAGTTAATGAACATTTTGTTAAATATATTAATTGGCGATAAAAAATGTTAAAAACAAACCCGCTGAGTTTCTTGCCGGATCTTTTCAGTGGTGGTCGCGTTCCGATCCGGTTGTATATATAAGAAAAAATAAATATATAATGACAATTTGTAAGTCCCCCCGTAGGCCTATACGGAATAATGGAGGATTCCAATAATCTATCTATCCACAGTTTTCCTTACTACCGATAGAAATTTGACATAACTTCCATACAAATAGTGTCAAATATCTAACTCTAGTAAGGTAAACCGGCGATAGATAGATTATTGGGATCGGCCGTAAATGATTTGCTTTGATTACAGATATCAGACTGAAGGCAGCCGCGGTGCTGTCAAAGACAATTCCGGGAATGGGTTCCCAATTGTCAAATTAGTTGGTTACGATAAACCAGCCGTGTTACAGGTAAGCATGAGACAACTAATGTAGTCCGCTTTGATGAAACCTCATCGAAGTCCTCACTTTCTTTTCTCCTTCCTGGGATACATAGAAACAGTATGCACATGTATGTATATTACAATCTAGCCTAAAAGACTAATACACCTATTTATTTTATTATATAAATTTTCTCCAGACTTGAGAAGAGAATTTGTCTTGGAGAACAATTCATACCTATATAGCTAATATAATATTAACGAAAATTAGTTTACGAATATTGCCCTGCGAACTGGTTCGACAATCATACATTTGCAAGTGTGCACTATGTCCCAGGTCTAGACCTCCGCGTAGTGCACGACACGCTCTAATATGATTGTGCTTGTACGTAATCATGATCACAATACAATATTTCTATGAAATGATTGAAAGAGAGGTACGCTATCTATCGTATTCTATGGATAATTGGAGGTACTTCATCTTTATTCCCAGGTGTACATAGGGACGGACACGGGCCGAGTCCAGCCGCACATGTTCTACCAGGCGTGTCGCGTCGCCGGAAAGAACTCGACGCCTTGCAAGGAGCGGAAGGAAGACGGCACAGTGGTCATAGAGATCGATCTCGAGCCGAACAAAAACTGGCAGGTCACTTGCGATTGCGTCGGCATACTCAAGGTTTGTGCGCTGCTGCTTACTTTATTTTGTACGCTAAGTTGTTGAAGCTGTACTGAAAGATCGTGAAAGGGATTATTACCTACGTAGGAATGGTGACACAAAATGGGACATCAGGAAGTGGAGCGGCTTTAGCCATTCTATATTTCTGTATATTGTTCATGACGATATGATTTACGTTACCAATTTAACAAACATTAGATATGGTCCATTTTAAATTTGGGATGGATAGAGAACGTAACATACCGAAAATTATTCAGCAACATAATTTTGACTCTCAGCATTCCTGCTTTCACTGCTCTCTACAAGGTTTCCAATTCTCACTGGAGCGTATCATGAAAATCACGTGGGGTTGACTGGTTGTGGGCCCTCAAGAGTTACATAGAACTAATTATTAATGTTTTATACTAAGCGGTTTCATTTACAATTTCTTGTATGACAGGTTAGGGTTAAAGCACTAAGGACTTAGTTCAAAATCTATACTAATATTATTAAGACAAAAGATGTGTGTGTTTGTTTGTGTAAATTGAATAGGCTCCGAAAGTACTGGACCGATTTTAACAATTCTTTCACCATTCTAATTCTACATTATCAGCATCACCCATCACCACGCGCACGCCGTTGAACGCGGAGCGCAGCTAGTTCATAATATACTGCTTCATGTTTCGGTAGTATGTTCAACAGGTGTCGAATGTTGTGACGCGACATTACAACATTCGTCTTCCGTTTTCCTCAAACGTTGCATTGAACAATTACAAGTTCAATTACAATCTTTTAATTACTGGACATAAAGTTTATTGAAGTTAATCGTAAGCAAGCACACTTTCATTTATTTTGGGTCAAAGTAAAATTGCATATCGGTAATGTTTAACACCGTTTCTCAACATTAACTTGCAACAGAAATGCTTGTGTAAAGAAACAGTACCTATACAATACTTTCTTAATTATATTAGTTACTGATTCTGATGTAAGCATGAGTGAACTAAGTATAACAGAATATTGACACTTGAGGTGTTTAAAAGTACTAAGTGACGAATGAGCACCGACGCAGAGTTATCGATTTTGTTAGTACTCGTAATATGGGACAACATCCACACATAGGTCTTCAGGTTCCTAACTAGGCAGAGCCTGTACTATGGTAACCTGATGACTGATATACATACACACCCAGGCACAGCTCAAACAGACATGTTCAAAATTTGACCTGTCTGGGGATAGAACCCAGGTCCAGCGGCTCAGAAGGCACGTGGGGCACGAAGGGTGCTACCAACTGCGCCAAGCGACTTGTCAAATTTCAAAATTGTATTTGCCATGTTAAAAAAGTATACCGTAGCAAGTAGTAAGTTTCTAGATCTGCTTACGCGTACCCAGTACTTTATCATCATAATCAGCCCATTTTGTTCACACTGATGCACACACCCATCCAACTCCTGACCGCAGCAAGTGTTGCTTAACTTGTTGATCGGTTAAGATCGCCAAGTGGAGCTCCGCTACGAGCGCTTCTCAGTACTTTATATTTAAATCAAATCTTGTGTGAGTCCCGTCGTAGCCGCTTATGTATCGAGTCAGAGGCCATGCAATATTGTGCTTGCTAGTTGACGTCGGGATTTGATTGACCGAGCGGGTGCGAGCGTCCCTGCGATTTGTTGGGCAAAAGTGCTTTTGTATGTCTTATGTCTGGCTGTTCCGTTCTACAGGTCGCATTTCTCAACCGATTCTCGTGAAACTTTGTGAACAAGTTCGATATTAAGTATGTACATAGAACTTTTTGTAGATTCATGTTTCGGACATATTATAAATATATCATCATATGTTTTTTTGGTATCTTAGGATACTAAAAACATATGATGAAACTAGATTGCGTTTTGTTTTAAGGTGCGCGGTGAATACTTATTCAGTTTAAGCTATACGAAGGTATACTCGCGAGGTATATAGCCCACAGAGCCACTAGTTTATATAATAGCCTTACCAAAGGTCAGAGAGCACCAATACCTATATTTTAAAAATGCTACGCGAGCCTGTCGAAATACAAAAAAACATCCCGATTTCAACACAGAAGATTATACCTACGCGAGTATTTAAACCTCACTTGACTTGGCTTGACAGAGCGATTAAATACCCATGCCAGCACAATAGTCCAATATCTCCGAACATAATGGATTTTTATGTTCACAACCATTACTTAATTCTACTATTAAACTATCTTTAAAAATAATTGTTTTAACTAAGACTACGATCACTGGAAAGTATTCGAAAGGTCGCGGTTAAAATAATATAAAATAGTAGCCCACGATTTCACTCGGTGATGGATGATGATGATGAAAAAGTATTCTTTATGTTATTACAGCGCCTCATTTATCTATATACCAAATTGCATTAAAATCCATTCAGTAAGTTTTGCTTACATGAGTGACAAACATCCATACACACAAACTTTCGCGTTTATAATGTTAGTAGGATGCGTACGCAATATCGTAACGTTTTGGTGGTCCCAATATTTAGTCCCCGTACCGTTCGGTACGCAGTAATGCTTTAATTAGTTCTGCGTTTGTACAGGAACGCAACGTAGACGTAGAGCACAGGTTCGGCGAGGCGCTGGGGGGCGCGACGGTGGCAGGCGGCGTGTCGCACGCGTCGCGCGGCAAGAAGAAGTCCACGCGCTGCCGCATGGTGTTCCGCACCGACATCGTCAACGCGCAAGGGGACCAGGAAACGCTGCAAGTCTGCTCCACGCAGATCATATGCAGTCAGTAACTCATTGTCTTCATATACTCATTGCCAAATAGCATGCCAATAGAGCTCATTCAACTGCGCTTCAAAAAGAAACAGCCACAACGTAAATAAATTGCATTTTTTTGGGGTTATAATTATTTATACGCATTAAAATTATAGATCTTTATTTTTTTAAAGTTATTAATGTTCTCGATACTTAAATACAATAATATACATAGACAAATCATATATTGTGTTCGAACAGGTGAATGTAATTTCATACAATCGACCATATTATATGTTTATAAGTACTTACCTATAATATGGTAACAGAGTTTTTATCATTGTTTGATACTGTAAATAAAGCGGATTGTCGGTAAATATTTGTTTCATTTCCGACGATTTTCATAATATTACTCATAAATGAAATAAAAAAAATCACTAGTTCAATATACATTTAAAACAGTAAAATACGTGAACAGAACTTTGAACAGTGATCTTCCTTAATTTCGTATATTTTTTTGAGTTGTGTTGTTTGTAGTTGCGTCCTTGTAGACATTGTACCACGAAATTCTAGCGACACCAGTTTAGCAATAGTTTGTATAGTAAACGATAGAATTAGCGATACACGTCATGTATTTTTCGACATCCTGGTGAAGGCCAGTGAACGACCTATATTGCCATGCTATTAGGCATTTGAACATGAATCCATTATTCAGGTGTCGTTTAATCGAATAATTCCTTCAGCTCAACCACCTGGCGTGCCGGAAGTGTGCAGGAAGTCGTTAGTGTCCTGTCCAGCCACCGGCGGCCTCGAACTCTACCTGCTCGGCAAAAACTTCCTCAAGGAGACTCGGGTGGTGTTCGCGCAACGGCGGGAAGGTAACACCACATGGGAGGAGGAGGTGGTACCCGACAAAGAGTTCTTACAGCAGGTGAGTGTCCGCCAATATCTAAGTATTCGTTTGAGTACTAATCAGTTTCTTTTCCCCAAAGAAGGTCTTCGATGCTTAGAGAGCCGTGGTATCGGACGCGAGGGTCTCACTTCGGAGGATCAATTAGTTGATAATGTAGACGTACGCGGGACTGTCAGTTCGAAACCCTCTTCAAGGAACGCCCAAGGCCATACCGAAAGGCAGTACTTAACACAAAACAAATTGGTGATGAGAGGAATCTATTACAGACGCACCTAGTGTGCTGCGTGCCGCCGTACTTGAGGGCCGACATCGCGGAGGCGGTGTGTGTGCAGCTGTTCGTGCGCTCGGGAGGCAAGGCGTCCGAGCCGCACGCCTTTTACTATACCCCCCTGTCGCGGCACCAGGGCCCGCTGCATGCCACGCAGCATCACGCACAAGGTACTAGTCCCGACGGCTTCCACGCAAGCCCCTATTTAGCATGTCGCGATGGGTGCTGGCTTACGACACTATACTCTGCTTACTTTCCGTTGTTGATGACTTGCTTTGACACACGTGGTCCGGAGATTTCGTTGAAGTAACTTCTTTATCTTATTAGCGTATGTAGAGGTTTTGTATTTTATTTTGTTGGTGTAATGTCAGATAAAGGTAAACTATCCCTGTTGTTGAGTGCGATCTTCAAGGAAGTAGTCGGACATGCATGAGCGGCAGTCGATGGTATGAGTAGATAGAACTTGTCTGCTTGGCACCAGCTTGGCTTTATATCGTTCGAACCTTGCTACATGATACCGATTGCTTGTCTCACGGTCGGGGCTTTGATTAGGCTAGATCGCTTGTAGGTATTTGTATTGTTTCGTATATTGTTCAAATAGCATGTTTTTTATTGTAAGTTCTAGTAGCTGAACATAATGTATTTATTGGTAACATTTGATTTGAATTAAGTTTTTACCCTGATATTATAAATAAATGTTTTTTTTTTTAATTTATATAATGTATTATTTTGAAACGGTATTTATTATTGACATAATTGATGAAGTATTGAAAAAATGTGATATACTTACACTGAATCGTGTCTCAAGAACATGCAAGTAAATAACAGTACATTTCGCTCTGTCCATGTTAATGTACTGCGAAACGTACTTAAAGAATAAGCAACCTCATCAAATACTGCCTATAAATCTTATTGTGTGTTTTATCCAATCATGAGTATAAATATATAAATGTACGAGTATATGGGTCATAGACATGTTTTCATAAAATATATCGTATGAATTATCTATTAGTAATTTTCAAGCTATTAATTTCTCTAATTAAAATGTTATTATACTTTCTGATGGTACCAGTTGTGCGTCACGGAATAGTGCTCCATTAAAATCCTTTTCCGGGGTAAAACGTGCGTTACTCTAGGTTGTGATCAACCTGTGTTAACATTTTCAGCCAAATCGGTTCTGCACGTTTGACGTCAAAGAGTAACAAAAATTTATCCAACGATCTAGCAGACATACTTCCGAATTTACTAGTGATATAAAGATTTAGAAAGATTCTGATATCATTATAATTTTTTTTCATAACTTAACGTATTATCCCCCAATTCAGTAATCCCAAAAGTAAGGTCACGTCGGCGTTACAGCACGTAGTCCCGTCACGTCGGCGTTACAGTAGCTACCTACTGTAACGCCGACGTGACGTCAATCGCTTGTCATGTAAATATTCGCTCATGATCATTGCCTGTGCCCTGCAGTGCTGACAGATACCGTTTATCTTTAGTTGCTCAACATTAAACCAGTAGCCATGACCTATTTGTTATATCTATGCCAATTTGTGTAATTCCTAATATGTTACATGTCATCTATGATAAGAAAACAAATACGATTCCAAAAAATAAAATATATACCTTCAAATGCAACATATATTTGAATATTATTTGAAATGCAAAAACATAATGGTTGCATAGTTTTGTATTTAATTTTTTGGATGGATTATATTATCAAATGATTGTTATGTATTTGTAATTGTATGATACGATGTGCTTGTTAAACAATCTCATATTTCTACAAATTACTTGACTTACTTATGCGTAAGTAAATTAACATGTTGCTTTAAATAACTTGATGCTTTGGGATCTAACTTTCACACCTTTACTTTGAATATTTACTTATATTAAATGTGCGACTGGTTCACTAAACTTTCGAATCGGGTTATCAGTCCACTCTTTGCTACCTATATCTGTCTTGATAATTCTGATAAACCAAAATACATTTGTAATAAACATTTGGACGATAAGTTTGTATAATCTCCAATAATATTTCGAAGTAAAGGTAGCATGCCATGTACTAACTTTACGCCGTGTTTTAAGTGCTATATTTGTATACTTAGATAAGAAAACCATATTGTGTTTTTTGGAAAAATGACTGATGCGTAAATGGCGTACTCTTTCTTTTTTTCCCTTTTGTTCAAGCTAGGTCTCTGTAGGTAGCGAGCTCGGCCGCCGCCCGTCGTCGCCTGCTGACCCGCGCCAGCACGGTACTGACACACACGCACACGTATCTACACCTTGTTCACACCTCCTTACACATAAACATGAATGTCACACTGTGAGTGGGTGTACA
The DNA here is from genome assembly GCA_917880725.1 of Selenia dentaria. NCBI lineage: Eukaryota > Metazoa > Arthropoda > Insecta > Lepidoptera > Geometridae > Selenia > Selenia dentaria. The sequence continues at coordinate 3,756,897 of OU862882.1, read as the reverse complement.
ATTAAGGGAAGGGCTATTATTAGTAATGTTGACATGAGCATCTTTCTAGTCTTGTACATTAGATGTACTAATTGTTTTTAGAATCCCTGACATATGATACATCCAGTCTTATATGTGCATTAGATGTACCTATTAATTGCAAAGTTCAGATATTCTAATATTTTACAGCTGATTGTGTATAAGTATTACTAATAATAATTAATTACAAGATTTTCCGCCCCGGCATAGTATTATTTGATAAGTGCCGCGGCCCTGCCCACGTAAAAAATAACTAGGTAGCCCACAGGAACATTTCTTTGACGCGAAAGAGTAAAAAAACAACCGTCATGCTTTCGTATTTACAATATTAGTATATTCAAATATGCTATTCCAACATATTAGAAGGTACTCGTACATAACTAGTGACTTATTTTGAAGTTTTGTAAAGTCGACAAAAATCCGGCTCGAAGGATCAAATGTTCGGGTTTGGTTCAAAAGTCTAATGTACGGCCCGGTACGTAAGTACCTCACTCGTACGTGGATTATAGTGAGACCTACTACCCTCCGCTAACTTCCTCACTTCCATCCCTGGATTCCAAACCTACCCATACAATATATACGTAGATATATAGATTATTTCTGTAACGACCTAAGACAACAAGGGGTATGTTGAAAGAGTAAGGTTTGTGTGTTAGTGCTATGTACTCAGGGACGATCTTCTCCCACCAGTCAAGCAGGCTCACATGACCGATCGCGAGGTACGTGACGGGTTGGGGTTCCCTAGCCTACGTGAAAGGAAATAGTGTGGTGGAATTGTAGAGCTCCGCATCCAGAGTGTAGCCCTGGCGGTGACAACGGGAGGAAGCACCTAGATTGTAGCCCTGGCTAGTACTAAGGTAGGTAGTTGTTTGCATCCAAAGATGGCAAGTGCGCGGAAAGGAGATGAGACAACAGCACAGGTTGGTTGAGTTTGTTACAATTATTTTAGGTGTATAATATACACATTCATCATAATTATGTATCTCTTTAAGGCGTCGTCGGTGTGACTGTCGCACGGCAGATTTTTGTACGCCAGCTTACATCTTTTTATTTACATTTCCGCAATCTCGCAAATATTTATATCTACGTATATATTGTATGGATAGGTTAGGAACTTAGAGAATTAGCTTGGGTTAGTAAGTCTCGCTATGATCCACGCACGAGTGAGTTATAAGTACTAAAATACCAAACCGGTACATTTGATCCTTCGTATACCAAGCCCGAACAAATGATTCATAACAAAGGTTTATACGGTGGATAAAATTTAAATTTTACATTTTTACTTCGTACCATTTCTTGCTCTATCTTTCTCTACTCGTTGCACTAATCATAAAGATAAAATATGATTTTATATCGCACCTGTGACTCGTGACATGGCTTTTATTAAACTTTCGTACTATCGCAGAATAAATAGTAAGCATTTATTTCATCAATATTAGTTAAAACAAGTATGAAACATAATGCATAAACTGGATCATTTGGAATGACATGTTTAATAAAATCGTATTCATATTATAGCGGGTAGGTATAATAATTATTGATAAACATAATGTGACTATTTAGCATTTTTGACCGAGGTGAGCCACTGGCCGTAATAGATGATAATATTATTTGAACTATGGTTGGTTCGAATTATATTAGATTTCAATGTTGTAAAATATACAAAAAAATAAAAAAATCAAGTATGTTCTTTAAATTAGCGACGCAGCTGCTTACCTATCTACTCTGTGTGGATGATATTATCAACTTGACTCTCCCGGGTTGCAGTTTCCTATAAATGCTTTTCCAACCAAGCTCTGCAGCTTGTTTGGAAAGCCTGCTTTGATATTGTTCCTAGGTACGTAATATATCATTTCAAAGGGTTATGATCATCATGTTTGGGAAACGAATTATCAGTATAAAACACACATACACACACACATGAAAATATACACTTATCTTTTCAAATACATTACAAGTTTAACACATTTATATAAAAATCCAAAATGAAAGAGAACTATGAATAGTAATGGATTTGAACTCTATTTCACATTACACATATCTGACTGTTCATTGACACTTACACAGTATATCGTTCTAGGCACAGACTGCACAAACCCCTTCCTATATCACCTAGATCGATGATGCCGTGCCCAGTCTAACGTTCTATAAATTGCCCCGAACTATGGCTTATTCCACTTTGGCTGTTCGATATTGCAAAAACTGTGCATAAAATATTTTTTCACTCGCTTGAATGCCTTTTTGTAGTTTAAACATAAGACTAAAAATGAATTTGTTCACTCAGTGAAAACAAGTGTTAAATTGCTGCATTATACCAATGAGCAAAAGGCAAATTTGGTAAATCAGTGAAGCAATATTTAAGATGCATTTTTTAACTGAACGTTGAATTTTGTTCAACTATAACGATTACAAGAATACAGGTTACAACCATTTTCTTGTATTCTCGCACTGTCAGAAGCTACCTATACCTATAATGTGTCAGTTGAGAGAAAACTTGATTTCTGCTTGTGCCTTTGAATCCCTCGTTATACTCAGGGTTCCCTAAAGAACTATTTCACCTCACTACTAGCCCGTAAACGATGTCTTTGCTGCCAGTAACATTAAATATGTTTTGAATCTTTGTGACATAAAATCATCAAGGAAAGAAAATATTGCTCACTCAGTAAAGCTATATTATTATCTGATCTATTATACAAAGAAAATTATTAACCTATTTAGTTACAAGTGTTTTTTCTTATATAATTAATTTTGTTACTAGTGTGGTGAAGACGTGCGTCATACGAGAGCAGTGTTTTACTTTTTCGTGTGTCTTTGAATCCGTGCTGCGCTCAGGACTTAGAATACTTGCTACGCTCACGATTCAACTATAGAATCATACGCACTCGAGATTCAAAAATGTTAACTTTGCTCTCTTGTTGCCACCTAAGGAAATTTTGGAAAACTTTGCATATTCACAACATAGTTATTTATCGAATACTTTGTAGGATTTCTTTGCTATATTTATAAATTTCTTCGAGTCTCTACAACAAAATATGATTAAAGCCAAACAGTGGCACATAAGCAGAAGTTGTGTTTAATCGAGCAGTTAAAATGGAAGTATCCAGTGGGGTCACTATGGCACGTAGGTAGTCAGGTCCCATGTAGATCGTCGAATCCACATGACCCTAGCTCTGTGTGTCCAGGGTCTGCGTGCGAGGAGGCCCGCCCAGTGCTCATGTGGGGCACTCTCGGAGGAGGCATGATGCCGCCCCCCACTATGCCCGTTCGTCGCCCTTCCATCATTGTGCCCGATCCACATTCGCCGCTTGGGCTGAAGAGTGAGGTAATACCTTTTTAATCTCCTTTTTGCCCTTTGAGATTCGCATAACATAAGCAACAAGATCAAGTTAAGAAACTTTCTCGATTAGTAATGCCGAAAAGGGTGTTTTGAAGCATAATTAGTGTACATCAGACTTTCTCCAGATCTACAGACTAGTCTTAAAGGTCCCAATAATTTCTTAATTACGAGATCTGTCTACGTAGTGCGTAATATCAAGTAGAACATTAAGTGAAGACAAGTGTATAAGAAGAAATTCACCACAGATCACAGACGACAGCAGCCAGCACTCAATGGCGGATCACTCGGAGTCATGCGGCGCGGAGGGCCCTGCGCAGCACTCGCCGGGGCGCGGCCTCATGGCGGACGATCTCAGCGGCGTCGACCTCAGGCTCAAGGTCGAGAACTCATCCCCACAGGTGCGTGTCCTTCAACGGAAGTATTGGAGCAGTCGGCAGGATGACCAACTTTATCAAAAGATAACACCTTAGACTAGATATGTATTATTTATATATACATTTTCTATTTTAGGTTAGCTACGTAGGCGGCTATGACTCTATAAAGCTCTCACCTCCCACACAGAGCGAGCCGCCTTCCCCCCTCGCCTCCTTCACGCAGCAGCTGCAAGCCATCCAAAACCAAGTGCAAACGGACAAGATGGTAGAGTCTGTCACGGCGGCCATATTCAACACCGACTCAGCTCCGCAAATGTACCCACCGATGATGGACCCCATGAGACAGCTGATATCATCCAAATCGAATATGGACTCTCTCGAAACGGAGATGAAGGTGTTGAACCCAGAACTCATGATTACAGATACTATGGCCGGTAACGTTTTACGACCCAACAACCAAAGGCTTCTGAGGTTTGGTGGACAACCGCAAGATGCTTTCAACCCTTTCGGTGCCATCTCCAAGTTAGAGATGGAGACGACGCAGATGCGCGAGCAGCGACTGGCGCAGCAGAGCGCACATATGGAGGCGCTGGTGGAAGACGCGATGAAGGCGACGGCCGCGATTCTCCCCGCCGACGCGGCCAAGTTGGACGAGCTCGTCAACTCGCGAGTGGACGACCATCTCTCCGGCACCAGCAACACGTCCCCTTCCTCCGCCTCCGACGTCATCCTCTCTCCCAACGCCGCCGTCAACAGAGGCTCGGCGGCGGACCTCCTCTCCCCGATGCAGAGCTCGGGGATGTCCCCCGACGTGATCCTCAACACACAAGTGTCGCCGGGCATGCTCTGCGACACCAACCAGCGGATAGTGATGCCGTCGGGTAACGCGCAAAACGATCTCATGATGTTGCCCGATCAAGTCCAGCTCACGTCCGTGAAGACCCCGCCCGCAGCGGTTAAATCGATGATTCTGAACGCGGCGGCGGAGATACTGACGTCCGACACGACTATGAACGCGCTCGTGACGTCGGCGATAAACACGGCTAACATACTGAGCACGGAGAGCGCGGCCGCCGCCGCCAGCGCTAGCGTGATGCAGACGAGCGACATGCAGACGGTCCCGGCGTCCGAGCCGGCGGGCGAGACGCCGCTAGAGGCCATGTCGCAGGCGGTCTCGCAGGCCGTCACGCAGGCGGTCTCGCAAGCCGTGAGCCAGGCGGTCTCGCAGGCGGTATCCCAGGAGATGACGGCGCCGGTGCAGGGCCTCACGGACATGAGCGACCAGGACCTGCTCTCCTACATCAACCCCAGCACCTTCGACCAGGGTGGGTACATGGAACTTACTATAGCTGACGATGAGTTCATTAATCATTCGTTAATCATATATTAACTGCAGCGCAAGCTTCCTCGGAAGCGACGGTATACTCATGTAATTGTTATCGACTAAATGTGCGGCGTGGCCGTGTGCGGTTTGACTTACGCTAATAGAAATGCCAAATCTATAAATTGGTACATGTAAAAATACTCCCTGCATTATAATTGTCGGTGGGGTTAAGAAGATTCTCGTTGTCGTTCGATGTTTATGCATTATGATAATTTAATGGCAACTTTATTTCTTGCAGTGTAAGTCGTGGGGCGCTATTCGCGAGCTGCGCTCAGCGGAGTTGGACTGATCTACGTTCAGTTGATAAAGAGACTATGTTCTTCGTCTGCACTGAATGCATTTTAGGTGACGCGACAAGGGCTCAAACAAATGCAGTTTTTATGTGAATTTTTAATGGATGTCCCTATTTATACACGTTTATAGAAGTTATTTTTATTAGAACAATATAATCTCCGTTTAGAGACATGAGTGCGAGTGCGTTGTGTCGTATAAATGGCGTGTAGGGGTTTTTTTATGATTCTCAAACTATATTATGAAACGACGGAATGTGTAGAAAACGTCAATTAATTCATCGTATAAGTCAGTATTACAGGGCCAATTATCTAATTTTTATATTATGTACAGTTGAAATCGTATGATTTTGATGGCGTAGCTACTATAGCAAAATGTGGGTATCACAATTTATGTGTACTTGGGGCCTAAGCCGTCGGAAGTTTCCCGATAGTGTCAATGTATACATAACCACCGAATGATGTTTTATACGATGCCTATGTCTATTCAAGGTTACTTTTAACTTTAAAGATATGTACATAACATAAAACAGATATATGTATTTTATAGTGAAATTTAATCGAAAAATACAATGGATTATATAAAAATGAGTTATATGCTTGATGTCGAAGTTTGTAAATATTAATTAAGTATAGCTTTGTATTTGTCGTTGATAATTGTTATGAATGTAATGTTTGGTATAAAATTAAAAAAGACATTCTATGATTGTTGAAAATCATACAAATAAGTATGATTATTTATTAGAAGTCAAAATTTTTTATACTGAATATATAAACGAACTTTGCCGTATTCAATAATGTTTAAAACAACTGTTTACAATGCCTAGACCTTTTTTGCCTAACGGAAATGAAAAAATTGATTTGTCTTTACATACACACCACTTAAGTTCTAGTGGTCTAGTGAATTTTATTTCAATTTAAAAGCACTCAACGTTTGGACTGAGCATTTTTGGGAACCAAATTATTGTAATTAATACTTGTCAAAATTCAAAATATCTATACCATTAGAGTTATGCTACACATGCGGTGGATTGCCGTCGAAGAACCATCCTTAGTCATCGTAAAATGAAAGTTAATTTTTAGCGGAGTGGGTTTCAGCGGCGGTACAACCTCTGGTGCTGCATGGCTATCATACCCGTAATTAGTGGAAATTGTATGTATCTCAGCGCCCTCTGTATAGGTTCAAATAGCACAAAATCTTTACAGTTGTGGAGTGTGTTTAGGTACCGTTAGGGATATCTTCTGTTAGGTGCCTGCTTACCTAGCTCATAAGCCGGTGTTTCTCAATAAGTCGGTAAAACGCTTGCATAAAAACCACATTTCACATATTGTAAACTATATTTTGTGTAAGTGTTGTATATGATTGTGATCAGTAAAATTAATGTTATTCAACATAGTAGTTAATTATACTTTAAGGAAAACTGTACTGATGTGATGCTAGAGCAAAGAATATACAAAAATGTTTTGAACATACTGTGTTAGAGAATATATGTTTATTTTTTATATATACGAATCGAATGCTACATATTTAAATGTGCCATTTAATAAATGTAATGTTAGTGTAGGTAGGTATATGTGGAGCATATCGTTCAACGTTTAGAATGTGTGGCGGACACGTCGGCACCGCGTGCCTTGTGCTCACATATAATTATACAAACCAGACCGATTATATACGTGTTTACAGCCGGTCCGAACCAATATATGTTTGCATTCTTATGTAAGCGAAAACAGGTACGTATTCGGAAAAATAATTACTTCCACGTAGGAAACGCAGTTCTCCGATCTTACTCGTCCGCAGTGTTTAATTTTTCCCACTGGGCTATACTTTTCCCAGTGGTGTGCAAAATCGCTTTTTGATACATTTATGGCCTAAACATTTATTGGTCTAGAGCGACAATTTTAGATGTCTATTGTAATTTGAAAAATATATTATTATACAGTATTTATATAGGGACCACGAAATGTACAAAAACTTTGAGTGTATACATATCTGATAAAAATATTAAAACCACATCCTTGAATTTTTCATGCTACTTTTCTACTAACTTACATAAAAATGTATAGAATCTCTATCGTTGAGTCTTAAAGCATTGCAATAAAATAACAAGTTTGTTTTGTTACAGCTAATTGAATATGCATATATAGAAATAGCGAGGACAAATCCAATGCTATGTTGATTATATAGTCTCTAGTAGATCACGTAACTTGCAGGCGGAGCTTTATGATATGTTTGGTTAGTCTTCCATCTATTGTACGCATGTTGTTTTGTTAACGAGATGGGGAAGAAATTTATGTTTTTGAATATTCTATCCGTCCTATGTTTGGACCAAGTTATTCAGTGTTTAATTATAGCAAAGTTGACTATTATGGATCTTATGTCGATTATCAATATTTTCATGAAAGATAAAGAATTAGTAGTGTTTATATTCTAAGTAATCTCTCTATTGTTTCGCTTATTTGACGGATAATTTTATACAATTAAATAGTTCATACCTTTAAAACTAGCAATTATGCGATTTTAATTTCAAAATTACCGTATTTTTTTATGATTCATATACAAAATTAGTTATGTTCCTCATAAACTTTGTATGTAGCTGTTTTTCACTGTATAAGCGTCAGTCGCCATGCGTTCGGCGGCTGTTTGTATCTGAATAATACAACACCTAAATATAACATTGCGTTTTTCATACAGAACTGCTAACATAAATACTTAGTAGTTTGAATTAAACTGGGATTGTCCAGTCGGTAATGGAACGAAAGCGAACCCGACGCTCCATATTTGTGAGTGAAGCTCTTAACTTCATTTCCTCTTTCGCCCGAAACTTTCCACTCAAATGTATTATAATTATGTATGTACTATTGTTATAGTAAAGATCTCTAGTCGGTCTAATATAATTCTTGATGCAACTTGCCGAACGGTCACGATGATCACTCTATGTTATTTGTTTTGATGTAGTACATTAAATGTTATTAAAAATAATGTCATCTTTCATTTTTGTATCGCATATTATTCCAGTCCAGCGCTGGAATGCCACTGGAATAGTGTGAACAATCCAGTGCTCGATTACACGTTGAACGGTGGACAAGCGTTTTTTGTGGAATTTGTTAGAATAGTTAGTCCTACGGCTATTACTTTAACTATTGAAAGATGTTATTCCATTGTTATCATCATATTATATCATTACTAGTTTTCTCAAAACTTCCTGCTGTCATTCTCATAGCAAACCTGTATTCAAAAGCATCTTTTGATTTGAGCTGTTACAAAAGCATTTTAGAGCATCCTTTTTCAATTCTTTCGCTTATCCAATTTCTCACGTATATTCACATTTTTATTATTATTTTTTCTTCCACTAAATCAGTTATTTCTAAGAATAATATTGAAACAGATTTGAAACAATGTCTAAACTCTTTGAAAGCATTGTCACTATGGTGTTACCGGTCTAACAGCTGATGAATGACTGGAATAAAGAGGATGTGATCCAATCCAGCACTGGACTCTCTCTTTACTACAAAATAGCGATGTACCATATGCGGAGTCGTATGACATTATTATTCGATATACTAATCTTAGATTCCACGTTAGATAAATGCCGTGGTTCGTAATTCACTTTTCTCCCTTATGGTGCTGCCCATTGTTCCGCTGGCCCAATAATATAAAGAGCGATTTTGTCACTCACAGCGCAGTTAGCTTGTTGATGAAATCAGACCGGCAGATAAACAAGCAAGCAAATCTGACCTCTGTGGCATAGACAAATGTCAAATCTGACATTAAGCTCACTACGGTTTCAGTCAAGAACAAATCTGTAAGTGCGGAAATGGCATCACTTACGACTTCACATTCGCCTACAATTTGTCCGCTCACACAATTTCGGGTCAATTGAGCGCGCCAATAGTGCGTGGCGTGATTCGGACCTCACTAACGGTTCCATCACAGATAATATGACATTTGGTAAGAATTTCACATTAACATTACTTTGTTATTGTGTGTTATACACATAATAACAGAATTTCATATTTTACATTACCATTTGGTCAGAAGGCGTTGACATCTGCGACACAGTACTTCTGCAGGTGTCATCGATTCTTATATGTTAGTAACTAAATCGTGTTATGGTTACAAATAAATGATTGTTATTAAAAATAAAATAGGACCGTTACTATGCCATTATTATATAATATTTAGTGAAGACGAGCAAGTTATGTTGCTGATGGTAAGCACAACGCCTGCCCATGACAGTTGCTATGTCGCCTTTCTAGGCTAAGCTCTCTTAGAACTGAACATTTCTCATCAATCTAGACTCGAGTTTCATTCACCTTGTAATATGTGCGAATTCTGGCCAAGGGACAATAATATACATAACAACATTGCACTTGATTTTAATCGAATCATAATAATCTATTTATATGCCAATTTGCCTAATACAATATAACTAACATAACCCCGACTCACTTACATAGGAATAATATTCGTTTATAATAATAATTAAATTACAATTAAATATAATACATCGTTAAATGCCTAAATATGAACATAAAGTGAAGGTACAGAATAGTACGAAGATTATAAGCACAACGGCAACCCAGGCAGGTACAGTACCTGGAAATAAAAAATAAATATAATTATTTTATACAGGGTGTTTGGTAGAGGGACCGACATACCAAATGAGCGTGTTCGGGGGCCCACTTGGAGAATACAAGTTGGCCAAAAAAAATCCCAGCCCTCCCAATTTTTTTTTACTTTTTTTTGTGAATTTTCCCAATTTCTCCGAAATCGTACCTATTTACCACCATAACATTTGTAAAATCTGTTTTAGACAGGATGTTTTTAGTTGAATTTGGTCTCTATACACCTTCAGGCCAAGCAAAGCAAAATTGGATACAAAACAGAGCTAACTAACTGATTCAGAGCTCATAGAGTGAAAAAATGAGATAAATTTTACCTCATAGTTCAACTTTCACAGTAATAAAAAAAAACCACTAGCAATTCTGGAGGTAATATGTATTTAAAAATATCTCTATAAAAAAAAAGTTAAAAAATTGGGGGGTCTGGGATTTTTTTTGGCCAACTTGTGTTCTCCAAGAGGGCCCCTGAACACGCTCATTTGGTTTGTCGGTCCCTCTACCAAACACCCTGTATATAACAATGCGAAACGAGGAATATACGAGATACTCGTGTATGTACCGGCTATTAGCAAAAGTGGTTACTTCTCGGTGGCTGTCCACGGTGCGACGGAGATGAAGATATGTGTCTGTTAAAAAGTGTGAAATAACTTGTCGAAGTCGGTGCCATGCGCACAATATTGTGTAGGCACTTTTGAACTATCAACTATCACCTTTTTTATTCAAATAATAAACTTAGATATCAATAAATAACATACAACATTTTGTGCCTATGAGTTATATATAATAATATTATTTTCATCATCGCTACTATACGCGATAGTGGGAGCAAAATTAGATTTTATTTCTGTGTGAGTTTTCGTTCCTAGACTAGGGACATTGATTCCCTCTATACCTCCTATCCACCAATCCGTACTGGGACTGGGTATAGTGCGAATGCGAGTGTTCTGAAAAATTATTCAACCTTGTGTCGCGTCACGGTTTTATGACCGCATTAGCCGCCTACGCCAAACAGCTCATCCACATATAATGGACCTGCAGAATTTACGTACAGTGTGAATTACGCGATATTGTTTGCCTCACACCAACCAAATGTGGAGTGCGCTCTCTCCTACTGTATTTCCAGGATGCTACAACGTGGGCTTTTCAAAACGCGAGTCCACAGAGTGTTTCAAAGTCGTGTTACAGATGTCCAAGCCACCAGTCTGTTTGTTTGCTACCTTGTAATATTATAATATTCACGGATCACGCATTTTCATTCGCTTTCCATTAAAAACTATAACTTGTTTTATATTGGTTCATCAAAGTGACTCCCTCTCGCCTGATGGAAAGCGAAGATGGAATCAAGAAGCAATGACCATTAGTGCAGCCGCTATATAACTATGTATTTTCGTACTAAATCTCATTTAGAATTGGCCAGCGAGTGATATGGCGACGATATGAAGTATGTGTGGGAACACATGGAAGAGTTTACGCTGCTAGTCCTGAACATGATAGACAATGAAGGCATGCGGACTCACATTACAGTTCCGGGGTGGAGCAAGATTTCGCCAGGTCAAACCAATTGTTCATTATGAGTTTATTAAAGTCTTTTTCTTTTTCTTATTTAGTGCTGGTACTAATCTTGAGAGCATTGCCATTAATTCGGCTGTAATGCTACAACCTATAGAATAAAATAGGTGTGCGTATCCCGGAACGCGCGCCAGAAGTGATAACTTAAAATACTCTAGCGCTGTGGGTCAGAGTGACAGAGGATGCGTGAGAGAAAGGGAACCCAGACAGGCTGGCGCTGTAACGCGTTACGTAACGAATGGGTTAACTCTCCCATAAGAAGTCTTCAGTTCAAAAAGAGCCCGTAGTTATGAATAGCAACTCACTTCTCGGCGGGAGGCTGTGCACGGTGAGACAGTTGTCGACGGAGATGGAGAGTAGCGCGGCCTCGCTCCTTGACGTCACGGCGGGCCCGTAGCCTCGCACGGGCAGGAACTCCAGCCCCGTCACGAACATCATGTGCGCGTTCTTCACGTGCAGCACTCGCTGGAACACAACGACACCACTATAAGAACATTACAATATTAGGATGTTCTTATAAATACTTAGTATATTATATACTCGCGGCGTAATCTCTCTGAAGATGAGCATGACATGCTCGAAACCCGGTGTTTCGCCGGTTAACAGTGCAGTGCAACACCTGACATGTGCCAGTCGCGCGTCCCTTAGGTTTTGCAATGTACACAATTCAATAATAATTATTTATGATACTAGTGCGGTAAGTTGGTTTTTACAAACGAGTAGACGAATGACGAATTATTCTTATCAGCCCTCGACTTCGTCTCTGGCTTACCATAGTCACGACTTTGTAAATACCAATTACTGCACGTGTGGCATACAATGCTTTTCAACACATTTGAGAGAAAACAGTACAATAATGTGATGAAACAAACTTTTCTACCGACTTCCAAAAAAAGGAGGAGGTACTCAATTCGACTGTATTTTTTTATGTTTGTTACCTCATGACTTAATTTTTTTCTAATTACTTATAAATTTATTTTTTTAAAGCTGGTGTTTTCCGTGTGGTCCCATTTAAATTTCATCAAATTCAGTCCAGTAGTTTTTGTGATACACTCCAGTAACTGAATAGAATGGAAGTCGATATTATTTTTTTCAAATTGTACTTGTTCATTGGACTATTTATAATTTAAATAGCACTCTCGCGTTTTTTTGGCGGCAAGAGGCCGTTTTATTTGTATTTGCAATTTGCGCCGCATTCAAAATATCAGATGGAGTAGATTCCATATTAATATCAGATTCATCGGTTGAACTCTCATTATTTTGTTTACAAACATCAGTCTGAAAGTCGCAACAATCTTTGACGTTTATAATAATATGAAAATGGCGCGAATTTGCAAATGGCGCCACATGCACGTGGTAAAAATTAGAACTACATCTTTCGTCTCATTTACTCCATAGTATTAAGGTGAGACAAACCTATTAAGCTAAAGCGCCACCAACAGCCGCCTAATGGGCGTTGTTGATACCAAATGGCATACTGTAAAACATAAAGTATCATTCTACGGTTAAAATCAAATAGAGAGTTAATTTGATGCTTGGACCTCGTGCCTCGGTGGCCCAGTGGTCATGGCGTCTAACACGGATTGTCGTAAGATGCGAGTTCGAATCCCGTCCGCGGATGTGAATTTTTCTCTCTGAAATTGCAATGTTTGGTATCACTAAGCAGGCGTTAGTTCTTTAAAAATCATATTATATAAATAAATAAATTTCGTTCTTATCAACGCTGTTAGATGAGTAAATAAAAAGGAACACCTATAGAAATTAAACCACTACACTGAAAAAGTTTTCGAAACTTCGTGGCAAAATGGATGGATGGAATGGAGCTTTGTTGCTCAATCACACCAGAACGGCTGAAATAATCTGGATGCAATTTGGTACGTACATAGATGAGGCGCTAGAATAACATATACTTTCATCATCATCCATCACGACGCGGGCGCAGTCAATACAAAATGTAGCGATTTAATCTGGTTAAACTTGTTTAACCTTTTGCGTCCCAGAGACGTATATATACGTGAGTTTCATTCATAAACCTTTTGTTTTAATTATCACGGTATAGGAAGGATTAATTTCAAAGTAAAACCTCCAGTTTCTGGAACGTTTGTCAAAGTTTGATTAGCTAACAGACGGAATACTGACCGCTGATTGGTCACATATCGCGTCATACAATACTATTGACCAATGAGCGTTTAGTATTTAGTTGTTCGATTAATCAAGGCTTTGACAAACGGTCTAGAAACTAAGAATCGCAAAAGTGTGAGAAATAATGTGGGGTACTTACTTGTAGGCTGAACGCGACATAGATATCCACGGATCCACTGAACATGGTCCCGACGCCCACGAACCTGCCGTCGTCGCGCACCGCGAGCGCGGAGAGGGACTCGTTGACGAGCACGGTGCGACGCAGCGTGCCGTCTGCGGGCTCCCACTGCTGTATGAGCCCCTTCTGCTTGCCGGACCGGGTCAGCGGGTTGGCTATTGTAAACATGCGATATGCGTCCTTCTTGTCTTCTATGAGGCCGAATCTGAAATTATAATGATTACTGTTCATATATTTGTAGAAGGCATTATTTGGTTTAGTTGGTAACGATGCTTATGTGATGATCTAAAACGTTTTGATGTGATTACGTGAACGTCTTTAAATTTGCTACCATACGGAGGCAACCCAAAAACCTAATGATAACAAAATCTTGGGTAGTGTCCACGTGGTGCAACCGCTTCTGTGTTATGGTTTGAAGCGGAATGTAGTAAGCGAACGCACCGGATGAATCATCATCATCATCTCAGCCGTAGGACGTCCACTGCTGAATATAGGCCACCCCCATCATCACCGGATGAATATGACCTAAATATGTTTCGGGGTTAGCGCAATTCAGTACCAATCGACATTGTCCAGAGCAGTCGTGTCGCTTACCATCAGGTGACTGGCCCGCGTCAAGCACAAGTGAGTAAAAATTGTCACCTGTTATGTTCTTGTTAAATTTTTTTTAAGTTTACTTTAAAACACATCCGCACTAGCATTGCCTGTATCTCAGGATGCATGGATACTGGCCTCGAATGTTACTCGAGTTGACACAGTCCAACTTTTATGTGTTTAGGATAAATACAACTTACCTATATTTTTAATATGATGAAATGAAAATGAAAATTATTTTATATTGAACATTATTTATTTAAGACCAAGTGATATTAAATTCACATGTACAAGGCAAGTTAAGTATATAATTATAAAAACAGTTGAGAAAAGTTAAAAAGCAAAAACAAGTAGGTAGGTGTCCAGGATGTAAAATAATATCGAGTGGCGTACACGTAAATTCAATGGTACCCGCCTCACATTGGATCCATCTCAGCAGCTGGTTACTCACCAGCACTGGACTTCTGGTAGACCCAGTGTGTGACGTCATACATAACAGCACAATGCCAACCACCCCAACTCACTAACCGTAAAACAATTAACGCTACTAAATAATTAAAAATAAGTTCTAAACAGACAAGTGACAAAAAAGAGATATCATTAGAAATAAATTATATATTATTATATTAATAAAATAGTAATCAATTAAGCTGAAAACACACACACTAGGCGGAGGCGTGCCGGAGACGGCTTTTGTGTATTGTTTAAATTAGTATGAAACACTGCACACACAAGTCGGAGCGGAGTGAAGTAATTGTGTGTGTAATTGTCTCCGGCACGCCGCCGCCTCCGATGTCTGTGTGTTTTCAGCTTTAGGTATAAATCAATGTGTAAGATATTATGATGTCCTTGCGCTGGCCAAATGATATTTTGCAAGGATAATAGAAGACATGCTTCCAACTTAGATCAGTGCACGTTGGTGTGATACATTTAAAGATGATACCTGCATCTACGGAAGAGGTACTTGTTCCCGTTGGGTGGGGTGCAGGTGATCTGCAGCAGGGGCGGCTGCTTGCGGGCCGTGCTCCAGATGTTTGCCAGCCCGTCCTTGCCGATGCTGACCAGCCGACTGTTGCACGGGCTGAAGTCCAGGTCGTCCAACTACAAAGTTAATAATAACAATTACTACCTACACAATGTATGTACAATGGGTTTATATATTATGTAATCTATCTATATCTATATAAAATTAACCCGTAATTTTTCCCGGTCACGCTATAACTTGAGAACGGATGAAAAAATCTCGCTAATTCTTTTTTAGTTGTGTTAATTATTGTCAAAAGGTTCTTATGAAAGAAATACCAAGAAAAGAAGGGAGGTTACGGCGAGACCGAAGGCCGAGCCTACTACGCGAACGAAGTCGCCGGCAGTCGCTAGTATACTTATAAAACAAAGTCATGTTAGTTACACCATTTGTAACTCAAGAACGACTGGACCATTTCAGAATTTTGTATTTTTCGATTAGTCGTATCTCGGTGAAGGACATAAGATACTTGTCATCGTCATCTATGACTATGCGGGTGAAACCGCAGGGTGCAGCTAGTTATTGTTATAAAAACTTCCACGTTATTTTTTTACTCGTATTAGTGAAAAATACGGAATTACTGACGTAATACTTATCGGATAGATGCGACTATTGTCTCGACCACATGCGGTGGTCTATTGCAAGGAGTGTGCGGGACGCCCACGTCGATGACGTTTCTCTTAGCACCCGACCACCGGATGCGGTCGAAACTATAGTCGGATCTATCTGACAAGTATTATGGCCCGTATCTATCAGATTACCCGTAATTATCAGATGTATTAGCTAGCAGGATTTGAAAGATAAGAAATGGTGTGGTCCAGCCAACTGAAGCCACAAACAGCAAGATGAGTACGGCGAAAATTGTTTAGACAAATTTTGATGAAACTTAGTATAGTCATCAACATGTAGGCTACTTAGTATCCCAGTGATCACAAGGCCCAGGTAAATGTTTCTCCAGAAAAAAATACTTATATGATAGTAATCAACTCATGAAAATGTGATATTAAATAATTAAAAGCACTTAAAACAATATGTTGACAGTACCTTATATTCTCCTTATTTATAAAGAAAGAAATAAATTGTAATTATATTGTCATTCTGAGACTACAACTACTACACACAAACAGCTGTTAGAACCTTTTATTAGACCATCCAGGCATCCCTAAAATGGTTGAAGAAACAGGGAAGCTGGAAGCTACGTCACTTTCTTCGTTCTGGTCTTCACTTTAGGTTTTTATTAATAATAAGTATTTTTTTATTGGCAACTGTACATATATGACATAAAGAATACTAATTTTCATTTCACATTACTCGATACTGGCATTCAATAATATAAGATAGGCCTCAGAACTCTATACTAGGCTAGAGTTCTGAGACCTCATTGAGGAGGATTGGGTCAGTGAAGTCACTCTTCTCCCTGACCCTTCACACAGTCTCCTTTTGTAAGGACACAATATTGGAAAAGGAAACTGCGGAATTAGGTCTTCCAGATCTTTCTTCTCAGCATCTCAAGATTCACAGCATCACAATTAATATTATACAAATATTTATCTTCATAATATCAACTCCTATGCCAGATGCAATATCATGACCCATGTTTCATTCATAAATCTTTTCTTGTCTACATAATTAAATATTGTACAATAAAATTACAAGGATATGATTGTGAACTGATCACCTTGAGTTAGAATAACTAATGTATATATTATTATTCATCTGGCAGGCAGTTGTTGTTCATTTCTGTGTTCATTGCTTACCTCTTTTGTGTGTCCATCCAATACAAATAGCAGTTCCATTTTGGGAAAGCTCCAAACCCTCACTTTAGTGTCTATGCCACCGGTGGCCATCAGCTTGCCATTGTTACTGATTCTTACTACTCGCTGCAGAGGGTCATTTCTGAAATTTATTATAATTCCAATATATTCACAAAATTTTTGTAGAAGAACATACAACTAAGGTTTTTCAATAACTTTGTAGATTAGGCCAGTAAAAATAGAATGTAACCATGCACTAAATTTCCCATGCAGTTTTTTTTAGTTATAAGATGTAGGGTCACTTACTGAGCAACATGGCACTTAAAGCTCTACCTGGACCTGTCAGCATTTTGTCATTTTAAGCTCAGTAAGTGATCCCAAACTTTATGTAAAAGGTAATTGGAATGGAAATTTAGTGTGAGGTTGACCAAAAAACGGTTTATATTTACAGGCTTTTTTTGGCGCTGGGAAAAATGCATTATGCATCCTCCCATTGGGGGATAGGGATCCATGTGGGACTACCCGGTACGACTGGTATACCCACTAAACTAACCCAGCAGCACTCCGGCTTTGTATGTGTGGAGGAGGACTGGGGAGTTAGGCCTGGATTAACATCAATATATTGTATTTGTTTCAAACAACTTATTAGTGCAAAACTAAGTACTTAATTGTTTCATTAAACAAACCATGACTTTTTTCAAACTTATCTCAACCACTCATTTAATTAACATGTCCAAAATGCATTTATGACCTTCTATTATTAATAAATGTACTTTAATCCTTCCTATACTGTGATAATTAAAACAAAAGATTTATGAATGAAACTAACTTAAATTTACGTCTCTGGTTGGCAAAGGGTTAAAAGAATATATTGCATTCCAAAATTTATAGGGCCTCTACTGAGCAGAACAAACTAGAAAATGGGGACCATTCTTTTCAATAAAATTGTATTTTATTAGCAGAAGGGATATACAAAAATATATATAAAAATAAACACTAAAAAAGTTTGACAGTGTCAATGGTGACAAATTACAGGTGAATAGTAAACCAAACATACCTCAAGTGACACCAATGTAAAATGGAAGATCATGTTCATACTTTTACTCTAGTTATTTCCATATGGAGCATTATGATGCATTCTGAATATAAAGTTGTTATTGTAGTAAAAAAAACTTTGGATGTGGTTCAGAATTAACTACTAATACACTATCAACATCAGCACTAATCCTAAACTAGGAAAGTGATGATAAAGAGGAAATGTTTGTTTTGTTTATTAAACTGTCCGCATCAGGACAAAAAATAACATTAGATTTATGAATGAAACTTGCCTCGAATGAGGCTTGCTGATTCGGACAGATTAATGAGTCTAATCCTTAACTCTAAGAACAAAAGATTTATATGTCAATGAATGTTGACAGCTGATGTGGACAGGTTAACTCTTACTGATAAAACTCAATCAAACTCCATGGATACTGGTCTGACCTATACAGATTATATTATAATCTGCTTATGTCTGCCTTAAGTCAATTTGAACTAAGTCCAAAAGAAAGCAGGAAGGGGCCAATATATTTGTTTGACAAAATAATAGTCATAATGGTAAAACTACCCATTGAACACATTCTATAGTACCCATAGCTGAAGTTATTAGGAGTTTGTGTCACTGTGCCGGCACAACAAGAGTCATACATGTATAACACTAATCATATTATAATACTTTATATTTTTAGAATCACTATGTATTTCCCTCCAATCAGGTACCACAACGACAAATACCAAAATTAGGTGTAGATATATAGCCTCATTATGTAATGTTTGTCTGCAGTCTGACTAAAGAAATTAAATATTAAGTTTGACAAAATTAAAAGTAATTACCCAAAGTCTGTTTGCACACTGTCACTAGGTCTGATTTCAAATGATATTCGTTTCTCTGTAGTATTACTGTTGCTATCTTTCTTCGATATGTTATCATTTTCTGAAACAGTACGACGCCTCCTTCGTACCAAACCATTTTCTGCTCTGAAGCTGCCGCGTCGCATCTCAGCAGCGTCTACCATACGGATGTTAACCTTGTAGAGCTGACAGTGGCTTTCCTGGCCTGCTGTCAGGTACGTCCGGTTTCCTATATTTCTCACAGAACATGTCATTACCACATTTGGACCTGTTTCATGCCTCATCACCTCTTCGGCAACGAATCGCGTACCATTGTGTGACAACTCAAATATTTCCTGAAAAAACAATGAATATTCATAGTTTCACACATCTTTCATTCAAGTAGCGTGCAGTTATTGATTTACAGCGTATTTTAAGCAGCTGACACGTATGCGACTTCGTTTTTCATACTCGACTTTTTTTTATTTTATCAAGGAGGGTAATACTCACAAATCCATTCGCGACGCCTGTGTTGGAGGCTCCCCCACCTCCAGCCACTAGGACATGCCTGTTCGTAAGTGTTTGGAGCGTATACAAAGGAAAATCAACCCTAGCCAGTAACCCATCGCATCTAATACGCGACATCTTGGGCTATATCGTCAATTACACTTTTTTACGCCCGCTAACGTAATTGATATCACTATCCTGGCGCGAAGGAAAGCCACATTAGTCCGTCTTTATTAATTATTCACAGAAAAAGCTGTAAAATATGGATAATTTAGCCAAAAACCTTCAACAAACTTTACAAGAATTGCGAGTTTCTTTGTAATCTGTGGCTCGCTTCCAACATGACAAAACAAAAGTCATATTTGACAGTGCAGCAATGGCAATAGGACATGACTTATTATGGACAGCAATCTTTTTTTTTTAAATGTCGTAAAAAGAAGCGTTCGTTTAGCTTATGAGGGCATTGGTGGCGTTGTCATTGATGGCTCTTTTGCTAGAGCGTTCGTAAAGCTCAAAAACGTTATTTTTGCCACTTTTGCCACTACCCTATTCGAACGCTCAACTGAGCATAAGACCTAATATCGCATGATTATGCTGTCAAATAACGATCACAAACAACTATGCTCCGGACGTGGGTTTAAAAATTGCACTTTTTGGTGGCAAAAATACCTCTTGTTTTGCTTTCCGAACGCTGAACAAAAAGAGGTATGAACGACATTTTCACCCACAGATTCCCAATTCGAACGCGTCTTGTGAGCGTTTTTAGCGTTATTTTCGCCAAAAACGATCAGAAGTGATCTATTCGAACGCACTAAGAGAATATGAGGGAAGGGTGACGGGAAAACCCAAGGACGTTGTATCACAATGGACGGAGCGATGAGGCGTTGCCACTCCGACGTTCATTCTGTCTACATGTTGTCTAGCTTCTCTTTCTATTACATGGGTCGTCATATAGAGTAAACAAGAAAGCTAACGTAAGATTGGCAACACCGCGCTTCGTGTCCTTTTTTTGTCCGACTTGTAGGCCACAACATTGCAACGCATCATATTAAAAAGTGAAATTAAATGGAAATGTCGCTGTAAAGACTGAATACAGTGTTACATAGTGAAACTATGTCGTGTTGTGCTGTGTTTTGTCCAGCAAGAACAACTAAAGAAGGAGTAAAAGATCCAGAGGTCGGATAGTGTTTTTTTCATGGTGAGCCCAAGCCAACCAAGGGTTAGCATTCCAACAGGACGGGTGCAGTAGCGTCCAATAAGTTTATATATGCCTTGTAAACTATTATCCAGCAAGAGGTAAATGAAATACTGGGGATATAATACAAAATGTGGGTGATTTGATGTCGTGATTATATTTTAGCTCTTGCGAGCCAATGGTTGAGAGACTATGATGCCGAATTGGGTAAGATTATAATCAGTTTCTAAATCTTCATACACTTCAATGATATAATTATTTATGATAGTAGTTTTCTAGTAGTATGTAATGTACTTACCTACTCTCAACCCATAAACAGTAATAATAATAATCAACCTGAAAACGAGCCACATTCAGACGCTTAGAATCACATAATAACTCTATTTTTAATGATTGTCGTTATACTCATATGTCAATCTTTACCTCCAAATATCTCTGTAACGTGACGTTGTAGGGTACTATGTTACATGAAATTTTTTGTTCGTCTATGTGTCTTCTACCCATGCATGCATTAGTCATGCGCCACGATTTAAAAATTAATAACTACGGTGGCGGGTGGACATGCCAGATAGGATCAAAGCCTTGACACAGATGATGTATTTCTGTTGCCGCTATAACAATAAATACTAAAAACCGGTCTAATTCGAGTCAGACTCGGGCACGAAGTAGAAGATAGTGAACCACCATTATTTATAAAAATTGCAAAAATATCATGTCTGTTGTATGGGAGATTTATAGATAATGGAACCTTACGTGCGCGAGTCCGACTCGCACTTGGCCAGTTTTAGATAATAGTAAGAAACCCTTCTTGCGTGAGTCCGACTCGCACTTGGTTAGCTTTTAATAAAAATTTATAAATAGCTACAGTTAGTTCTTTGTAGGTAGGTACATATATGGATAAATTAAAATATGCACTTTAAGTATAAAGTATGTGCAAATCTTAACTTTTAAACTATATTTATTATACAAATATAGTTTAAAAATATAGTTTATTATAAAAAAATAGTTTAAACATGTTTTACAGAAATATTTTACCAATTACCCTAGTTTTAGTAAACAGTTTTATCTGGGCATATTATGTTTGAGTCTGTGTACGTGACGAGGCATGTAAATACAGCACACGTAGCGAATTTGTAGCGCGCGTTTTGAGAAGAGGTTTGCTAAAATCAGGGTCAGGGATCATTCGCTTTGTGAGTGTGGCCTAGATGACGGTACTTTAAATCACATTTTCTTTTCATGTCCTAAGTTAAATTCTTCTTTGTATGATAAACTTAATTCTGATATCGCTAGACCTACTGATATTAACTCTCTTTTATCGCTTGTTTTCACACCATTTGTTTATATGTTATGTAATTTTATTAAAACCAATAATATACGTTTGTAAAAGCGAAACCAGTTTTTAATACTTTTGATATTCATATTACTTTCATTTGATTCCGTACCGTACAATGGTCACTCCTTCAGGGTTGGGGGAGTACAAGGGCAAAATATCCGCCAAAACATGACACTGGCAGAGTAACGTCTTTCCACGTTAAAAAGCCACATAAGAAGAAGAAGAAGAAGAGAAGAGGTTTTAAGGAAACCCTCCTTCTATAGGTAATAATTCTATGCTTACATGTTCTTTTTAAACACAACATATCAAATAGTTTCGCCTATATACCCTTGAAGGGGTAAGCAGTAGTATTTTAATAGGATACTTTTCCTCATCATCACCATCCATCACCACAGAGCTGAAACCGCAATGCGGTAACATCAGTCTAGCGGTATTGAGTGAATCGATACTTTTGGCTATATACCTAATCCTCCAACAATATGTTTTTGGTTGTATGATCATGTAATAGGGGAAGAGGCTATTGCCACCTACGGGGCACTGTTCCAGTCTCCGGACTGTTATTGAGAAAACCTTTTTTTCTTAGAAAAACCCAATAACTGTCCGACCAGGAGATCGAACCCATGACCTCGAGGTTCCAAAACAGCACAGTCACCACTGCATCAAGACCATGCGAGCGAAGCTGCTGGTGGGTGGTACATCACTAGCAGCGAGGCGTAAAGCAATGCTTTTGATATACTTAAATTAAAGCTTTAAAACCTTAACTATTTACCACCACGTGGTAGTGGTATGACGAAAAAAAAATTATATTCCTTAAGCCACATCAACATTTTGGTTTAAAATTGGTTATTTTAGAAAAAAACTCCCACAAAGACTTACGTGTGAAATGATAATTCTGGATCTTTTACTCCTCCTTTAGTTGTTCTTGCTGGACAAAACACAGCATAACACGGCATTGTTTCACTATGTAACACTGTATTCAGTCTTTACAGCGACATTTCCATTTAATTTCACTTTTAAATATGATGCGTTGCAATGTTGTGGCCTACAAGTCGGACAAAAAAAGGACACGAAGCGCGGTGTTGCCAATCTTACGTTAGCTTTCTTGTTTACTTTATATGATGACCCATGTAATAGAAAGAGAAGCTAGACAACATGTAGACAGAATGAACGTCGGATACACAGCTTGCAACATTCCGTCTGAACTAGAGTGGCTAATTTGTATTTATTATTTTTTGTATTTTAGACGATTAAAGCATTAGAATGGCTTTGCTGTGAAATGTCACACCATAACTCTTATGCAGCTTTTCTGAAATGTTGTGGCACAATTTCAACGCACAAATCGTCATTTTTTTTTTTTACCAAGCTGTATTTTCTGTCATCGAAATGAGAGCTCTGACAGCGCGCTCTGACGGCTTACATTTTGCACGCGAACTCGGTTTCTATAGGTAATAAGTCTATGCTTTGAGTGCTATATTTTATTTTGTAAAACGTTATTAAGTTACCATAATGGTCACATATTTTTAATGTAAATTATTAATAGTTTTAGTCCGCGATGTCAAAAAAAATGCGCCGTTGGGTTACTTAAAACGGAATAAAAGCGGGTGAAAACTGCTAGTTTTTAAATATTTCGTAGAACTTTAAGTTAGCGCCTGAAAGTTCTTCATAAAATTTTGTGCAGTGTCGAGTGCAAGTCAAGTTAATTATTATTCTGTATGCTTAACGGCACTAACTAAACATAAGATGCAATGTAATTACTTAAGTTAAACAACTTTATCTTAAATGAAACGATGTTCTCTTATAATTTAAAATGAATATACAGCTTTCTTTTTCCATTTCCATGTTCAATAAAGTACGTAATTTATCATAAATGGTTTTTTATTAAGAAGTTCTCAGTTTTATACATTAGTGCACCTTTTTTATAGATATTCTACACAAATGATCACTTCTTCTAGACACTCAAACTAACATAAAATGGACACGCTGACTTAGCGTTCACTCCGTCCATTGTGATACAACGTCCTTGGGAAAACCCAACAATTTTATTACGTTATTTGATTTTGTTTCATTTTCTCACAGAATTCACCCTATAACCTATATATATATATAAATTTGTGACAGGGCAACCCTTAATCCACAACGCGGAGAATAATAAGGTTGGCAGCAATGCGTGTGACGACCAATCAGGCGTCAACAACGACACCGCCATTATAGGCACCGCGTGCGCGTCTCCCGCGCTCTCTTCGCCCCAGTCTGCCGACGACCGTAACCTAGACCGAACTCGTGCGCCGCGACGCCTTCCCGAGCGTAACCGTAGGGCTCCGCCCCGACTTAATTTATAAGTGCCTAGTATTTAGATAAAATAGTTAAGTACCTATCTAAATGGTGCTAGTATGAGTAATAATTTCCATTAATAAAAGTAACGTGATAAAGTTTCCTCGTGTTTAAATTCTTCTACCTTACGTCATCTGGAGGCCTAAACCCAAACCCACCGGTTACAAATTATATTATATTCGCCCTATAATCTATGCATTTTCTTAGATTTCAGTTTTGACGTGTAATAGTGGTGGATCACTACCAGTTATACGAGTTGAATATTTATGAAATAATGTTTGGTAGTGCAGCAGGGAACGGCAATATCTACTCTAATCTATGGGCAATATACACTCTTTTGCAAAAAAAACGGGCACCTAAGGAAATTTACGTTCTAAGGTCGATTTTAGTTAATTAAATGAAATTTATTTCTTTGACGTAGTCTGTATACTTATAATCGTGTAAATTAATGCGCGTGAAGTGAATTCGAGCAATTATAAGAAAAAAAACGATGGATTCTTTAAAATCGATGTACACGGCCAAACAATAAGAAGTGGTCGGCAATAAAGACAAGTTTTTTTTTACTTTTTTTAATTAAACAAAGTTACAAATGTAAAAACCTAATAACGAGTGTGACCTCCTCTTGCCAAAATCACAGCTTGAATCCTTCTGGGCATGCTTTCCACGATGTTTTTAATAACGTTTTGAGGAATACGTTCCCACTCTTCTGCAATGGCTCTTTTTAGCTCCCTGATGTTTTGTGGAGCAGGTTGCACTGATCTTACCCGTCTCTTTAGAACATCCCACACATGCTCAATTGGATTGAAGTCAGGACTTCGAGCTGGCCAATATAAACGACGGATCCCAACTTCTTGCATGTACGCTTCCACGTCGCCAGAACGGTGCGGGCGAGCATTATCGTCCATAAAAATGGAATCTTCCCCAAGTGCAGTCAATGTGGGTTGTGCATATGGAATTAGGACTTCCATTATGTACCGGTGTGCATTTAATGTTCCATTTTCTATGAAAACTAACTCCGTACGCTCCGTCGAATTAATTGCTGCCCAAAACATAACGGAGCCTCTGCCATAAGGAGTGATTTCTTCGAAACACACTTCCGCATAGCGTTCCCGTGGTCTTCGCAGCACTCCCCGGCGTCGGTCCTCTCCACACAAAGAGATTCTAGCTTCATCAGAAAACAATACTTTATTCCAGTCCTCCAGAGTCCATGAAGCACAGTTCCGAGCAAACTGAAGTCGAGCAACACAGTGCTCACGGAGTCATTTAGGGCCCCGAGCTGGGTGGTAACTCTTGATATTGGCAGCCAAAAGCCTCCTCCTGACCGTCCACAAGCTAACTTCTACTCCTCTTACTTCTTCAAGGCTCTTCTTCAGGTCCACACTTGACGCCTTACACGTACGATTACGCAACGCCTGACTCACCAAAAATCAAATTTTAATCTCCCTCCTTTCTTCTTGATTAATACCTTCTCTAGTGGCCATAAGCGCTACTGCAGTGTCAGGTGTGGCGATTACGATGCTCTCTTTTTAATTCTCTGGAACGCTAAATTTTCTTTGGGCAATGTGTTTCAGAAAGGTAGAGCGAGCAATAGGCTTATTGCATATTCCAATTTTAAAAACATTTTATGACCGGTACTGTTTTTAACAATGCACAGTCATTTCAACCTTTTAAACTTTCGATAATAACTATGAATGTTGCCATAAAATAAACTCTAAAATCGGCAGGGTAAGTTAATTTACGCTTGAATTATTTATACGCAATTTATTCATGTTTCATGTTTCATATTGTGAGCCATGTTTATAAGCTGTTTTCGAAGGTCATAACGAACCGTCTCAGTCGCAGGTTTGATGAATTCCAGCCTCCGGAACAAGCCGGTTTCCGAAAAGGCTATAGTACAATAGACCACATCCACACGCTACGGCAAGTTATACAGAAGACCGAAGAGTATAACTTGCCTCTTTGTTTAGCGTTTGTGGACTATGAGAAAGCCTTTGATTCGATCGAGACGTGGGCAGTGCTTGAGTCTCTCCAGCGGTGCCGTATCGGTATATTGAAGTGCTGAAGTGTTTGTACAAAAACGCCTACATGTCAGTCCGAGTACAGGAGCAGAGTTCGAAGGCAATTCCATTGCAAAGAGGCGTGAGACAGGGAGACGTTATATCTCCGAAACTGTTCACCGCTACATTGGAAGACGCCTTCAAGCTTCTGGAATGGCAAGGACTTGGCATTAATATTAACGGCGAATAAATCACTCACCTTCGATTTGCCGACGATATTGTAGTCATGGCAGAGTCCATGGAAGACCTCAGTACAATGCTCGAAGGCCTCCATCGAGTTTCCCAACGGGTAGGTCTTAAGATGAACATGGATAAGACGAAAATTATGTCTAATGCCCATGTTGTACCTACCCCAATATCAGTTGGGAACTCAGTTCTCGAAGTTGTTGACGAGTACATCTACCTGGGACAGACAATCAAACTAGGCAGGTCCAACTTCGAGAAAGAGGTCAATCGTCGAATCCAACTCGGCTGGGCAGCGTTCCGGAAACTTCGCGAAGTCTTCTCGTCAAAAATACCTCAGTGCCTCAAGACAAGAGTCTTCGACCAATGTGTGTTACCAGTGATGACTTATGGCACTGAAACGTGGTCTCTTACTATGGGCCTCATAGAAAAGCTCAAAGTCGCACAACGAGCTATGGAGAGGGCTATGCTCGGGGTTTCTCTACGTGATCGAATCAGAAATGAGGAGATCCGTAGAAGAACGAAAGTCACCGACATAGCCCAGAAGATTAGCCAGTTGAAGTGGCAGTGGGCAGGGCACATAGCACGCAGAACAGATGGCCGATGGGGCCGAAAGGTTCTGGAGTGGAGACCACGGACCGGCAAGCGCAGCGTAGGTCGTCCACCGACACGGTGGACAGACGACCTGATGAAGGTCGCAGGACGACGTTGGATGCAGGCCGCTTCCAACCGGTCCTTTTGGAAAATCATGGGGGAGGCCTATGTTCAGCAGTGGACGTCCTACGGCTGAGATGATGATGATGATGATGAATTTATTCATACATGTAGTAGGTAATACTTATATATTACTTCTCAATTTAGTTCTAGCGTGAATGTCTAAATTTCCCGCCTTCTCCCCACAGATTACCCAATCCCATTGATAATCCCCCCAGTTTGGCAACGCTGGTTACCTGTGTCACAGGTGCCCTACATAAATGACAGTTTGTACAGATACACGTGAACGACACGTTACGTTACACTTACCAGCGTTGTCAGATTAGGGTTTTTTTCCCCATTTTGGAGAAAAATATGGCATTTGGAGAAGTATTGGGGAAGAAATTCCGACATTGGGGAAATTTGGGGTTGACTATTTCGGAACGAAGTCTTGTCTATAGATCTGGGGTACGTTCAGTTTGATCGCCCGACGTTCACCGACAGCAGGATAGACTAAACAAATTCAACTAGTTTGCACTAGATTATATTAACACGAACGCGGGTGATTAAACGGAACGCACTCCTGTAAATATTCCAGCGCAAAAATAAATATCGGACGACCATTAACATAAACCCAATATCACTAATTCGTTCGTTCGTCTGTGGTGGCTGTAAGTAGTGTGGTCGAGAACAAGCAGACAATAATTTTTGAATTTTGAATTCCTTAAATAAAAATGCTGCTGGGGAAATAACGTTTCCTCACATAGTAAAATTAGCCACGTCCATGCCGAGTTTCGCTGCCGCTCGTCAATGCGAGTGTAGATAGAGCTTTCTCAAAATGAATGTATAAAAAAACAGGCTGCTGGCCAAAACGGCAGGAAACATTATGCGTTTTTATCATATTAAGAATTTGAGCCTACTGCTAAAATGCTCGAACTGTTTTAAAAAAAAAAAAAAAAATCCGAAAATTTTCCTCTGCTCGAGACAATGACGAATTATTTAGTCCCATTGAAAGAATAAATAAATGATACTTAGAATTTATGATTATTTATTTGTAAATTACGTCAAATAAGTTTGGGGATTTTTTCTAAAAATAGTATCATTTTGGGGATAACCAGTTTTGAATCTGAGGAAATCCGAGAAATCTCATCTGGCAACCCTGACACTTACCATCAGTTCTTCGTGCTAGGCTAGGCTCACAAGCGGTAGAATATCGTTTAACATTAGAGTTATAACATGCTCTTGTGATGGTGAAAGTTAAATAAAAATACTGTTACGAAAATAAATGTACTTATTAATAAATTAAAACAACCAGATGCACACAACAAATCAAGGACATATTTTAATGTAGACTTATTTTATTAAGTACCTATTTTTTAATTCTTGCCTATGAATGATTATTCAAATCGATCACAGCTATTGTAGCTCTGCAGTACCTAGGGTACTTTGTTCATCGATAAATTCTACAATTCGACGTCGATAGAATCAGTTATACCTATCTATTAATTATAAATGTCATATTTCACATATAAGTTAAAACCCTTTTATCGATGTTATACCTATATCGAATTTATCGATCGATTAAGTACCGTACTAGTACTGCTGGTATGACTGCTTGATTTAAGTATGTCAATATAAAATCTAAATGTCCCATTTCCGCTGCGGTTCTCGTCTGCTTTAACAACACAGATTGACTTATAGTTTGTATGGCAAAGATACATTTTACGCTGGAATAAACTGTGATACACAAAACTGTGGTAACGCAGTGCGTTGCGTTCTCACAGTTTTGTAGCGAGCGTTGTATGCACGCGAGCATGACGTCATGCATCTCACTTGACCGCAAACACGGGCGTTGGACCCAACTGTGTTCCATACGTTACCAACACGAAAGTGTATCTTGAACCCCAGCCGATGGGAAACCCATTACAGATTTTAAGATATTAAGTAGTAGAAGAACAATCAGGAACTTTTACAATTTTATTATGAAAACTAACGTGGTTTGTACACATTTTTAATATGAAAAACGGGAATCGCTCACGTAAATAAGTCAGATCTTTCATCGTGCTCTTTCCTCGTACCTAGTTGCGCCTCGCAGGTGAGACGCAACCGCGAGCCTTCTGCACTCTCCATGAAAAAGACCACCAATGTGGTTGAAACTATGGTTGGAAAGATCTGACTTATTTACGTGAGTGAATCCCGTTTTCATAATAAAATCTTTTGTAATGTGGATTAAATAAGTACATAAGCACGTGTTACAAGCTTTAAATAAAATGTCACAAGGTACTAAAATAAAAATGTCACAAGGTACTAAAATAATAAGGCCCACAATTAGCAACCACGCCCTGAGTTCCTGTAGTAGTGGGACTGTTGCAGGGTCCGTCTGGGGGGAGTACCGCACCTTTGTCAACTATTCAACTGTAAAGCACGAAAATCTGTTTAAGTGTTACGTAATCGCATCGTTAACGTATTTAGTACAAACTGTCACTTATCTAGTACTATCACTCAATTATTTGCTTAATCATAAGGATGAATTTTGCGTGAAATGACCATTCATTAACCCCGCCTATTCACTGCTTATCGGTGTGTTGATAAAAGAACTACTAATTTTTATTATAATAAAATATAATAATCTTATTCAAGGTAACACTAAAAATACTAAGTGGATATAGATTTAATTAATTATATATATTTACGGTTATAAGTAACAATCTTAGTACTATCAACATGTTTAAAATAACTACTACTTTTTATTATAGCAAAATGTGTACAACTATAACCTGACAAAATCATAAAATTTCTAAAAGATGTAAGAACAAATGATTTTTACAACAGAGATGCTTATTATGGCTGTCATTGGGCAATACAATAAAAGGCGTAGTTAGCTTGCAATATGCACATGTGCAAAGCAACACCTTTTTTGAACTGGTCAGGCAAAAAATTGGGTGATAGTAATTAGTGGCACAGATAACTCGTAGTTTGTACTGAATACGTCAACGATACGATAACGTTACACTTAAGCAAATTTTCGTGCTCGGCCCACTGTAGTGTGTAAACATTACTGCGTTTCGTTGAAGTATAATGTTGCCAACGAAATTACAACGTAAAATATTTAACATCTTATAAGTTATAACAGGCGCAGTGCATTGCAGGGCTTGTAGTTTAACAATCTGAATGGCACCTAACTAATGGGCAAGCGTGACTCTTTACATAAAGCGAGCGATTTACTTACCTCTCGCCACTAATTGACATAAAAAGGCATGTGTATTGGTGTACACGAAAACAATAAAACATCAGAATCACAACAGAATCAAAAAACAAATGAAACATCGCTTTGTCTCTGTCAACTTAAAACAAACAAAAGAGACACAACGATGCTTTGATGTGGAATTGCAAGACATTTACTAAATGCAACAATAATTATATCGTTTACTAGTATTAAAAAGTCGTTGTCTTCCTCAGTTTTCGAACAAACGACAGAAACAGAACAATGTTTAATTTTTTTAACGTAGTAAGTGTATTCAGAGCGACGTCTTGCAATTGTCTTAAAACATTACCAATACATCATCAAGTAAAAATTTAACAATTTGTTCTTACACTATCTAACCAGCTCGATATTGTATCTCAGCTGCGATCTAATGTCGATTGAAATCTAAGAAAATGGCGGCTTTCACTTTTGTCAGCCCCAGTCAGCAACTTACAAACATTTATTTATTGAGATATGCTAACAGCACATATATTCAACATTTACACTAGATACATATTGCACTAGGTATTTATTTATTTATTTATTTTGGTAATTCAACAGCGTTTACAATTAACATGTACACTAAATATAAAAACTTAAAATATGGCCAAAACAGAATTACTCAAATTATAATCATATTCTGATATGTGCCCCAATTACAGGTATATACAGCATTCACAAGCATAACGTTTCTGCATACTGGACTTAAAAGTGAAATAAAGTGACAATTTTGTAGATGAAATCTACTAAAATTTTCATCAATCAACGTTTGATTGCAACGGAGATACTAATTGCCCTTTTAATACTCGTTGTCCTATCCGAAATAAAATAGCGCATTCAGTTTTTCTCCAATTTTCAATTGTTTCTTTTATAATTAATGTTTTGTACGGTTTACCACCAAACAACAGTCAAATCGGTACAACCGTCCTCAAGTGATACGGTTAGTAATGGACAGCATTTAATTTTTAAATAAGTAGATCATGATGTATTCAATCAAATATCAAATCAATCAAAAATCAAAATATTTATGAATGAAACTGATTGAATATTTATGAAAAACATTGTCTAGGTGCACTTAGGAACTATTGTTCTATCTACATCAAATCAAACTTCTTCGTAGGTATTATAAAATATATTTAAAAAATGTGTTTAAATACAATCTTGAAAAATTCTAAAAGAGAAAATATTTTTTTCACATAACACATTACCTTAAGATGTTGTCTAGTACTGTAGTAAGTTATATTTGAAAGTAAACAACATTGAACGGATAACATTCGTGTGCAGCGACAACAGAAATGTGACACAAGCAATCCTAGCGCTTGGACATAATTATGTATACGAACATTATTTAAAGTTGTTTAATTTCAACGTACAGTAATGCAAAACTTAATGGAGCTCTTACACGAACAGTTTTGATAGCTGAATCTAAGGCAATTCTTATCAATTATGACGTCGCACCTCATAAAGTACTTAGGCTACGTTCCGGGAAGCGCCGAAATCACTCGCGGCGTTCGATACGTCATCGATGACGTCACCGAAAACGCTCACGCCGCGACCACAACGCTCGCGGTTCGAAGGTGATCATCGCGAGCTATCACTGTCAACCAAAGTGAATGGCAAACCGGGGCGCGAGCAGCGAGAGCAGTTGTGACCGTTGACGGCGCTTGCCGGAACGTACCCTTAGTAGAGCAATCTGAAGAAATTCCATTATTTCTACAATATTGCTACAAGCTTCTCCATATTCCATAATGCCGCTGGAGTGAATGAAGATGTAGTGACTAGAGGTGAGAAAGGCATGCTTAGATGGTTTGGGCATGTAGAAAGTGTGAATGAGAGAATACTGACGAAACAAGTGTACAAGGCGAGCGTGGATGGAGTGAATATAAGAGGTAGACCTCTGCGAACGTATACTGATCAAATCGGAGATGTCCTGAAGAAAGGCCAGGTCAAAGTACCTGGAACCGACGATTGTGTATGAAGAATGTGATGCGAGTGAATGAAGCAAAAGTGGTATGCCAGGATCGTAGCAAGACGATCTGTGATCTCTGCCTACCCCTCCGGGAAACGGGCGTGAAGTTATGTATGTATGTAAGTATGTATAATGCCGATGATATTAATTGGCTGTACATGGCTGATTATTCAATGGTATGGAAAAGGGGCTCCATGTTGCTGAGTGCGGTATTAAGGTCCTTACGCAACATTCGCTACATTTTAGCATCGCAGAAGTTTGTTTGATGTGTCGTGACGTCATAATTGGTCTGTAATGCTTCAATCCCTAAATGGGACAATTTATGTTGCCCGTGTAAGTGCACTTTAAAAAATCAAAATCTTTGTTTAAAACATATATTAAACTAGATACATGACTAAAAACTGACAGCAAAATTTAAGAAAAATCGTATACCAAGGAAAGTAAGAAACAGTAAAAAAATTATATCTTTGTTTACAAAGTTAACATGAAATGGTTAAATCCATACTAATATTATAAAAAAAAACCTTTGCAACTCTAGTAATTTTTCTTTCTGTTACCTTATCACAGAACTAATTGTAATGAAAATTGGCAAGAAGATACATTATATCCCGCAGAAAAACATAGGACACTTTTCAACATCATCATTATAAATATATAATATATATAATCATAATTTTGCTAGAAATAAATAAATAAATAAATTATCATCCATCACCACGCGGATGAAACCGCAGGACGCAGCTAGTCTTCTTCTACTATATAAAAATAAGTCGGGTTTTCCTTCCTGACGCTATAACTCCAGAACGCACGAACCGATTTCCACGGTTTTGCATTCGTTGGAAAGGTCTCGGGCTCCGTGAGGTTTATAGTAAAGAAAATTCAGGAAAAATTTAAAAAGAAAAGCGGGAAAATCTTTTTTCACATACAGCGCCATTTCTGATACATAGCATGTACTACAAACCAATATTTTAAGCAGATGGCGCCAAACAAAATGTTACATAAAACGAAGCCATCTGGTGGCGAAACGGAGTTCGCAGGGTTTGCTAGTCATTTATAAGAATGGTCGACATGTGTATTGAGTGTTATCGACTAACTTGCCTAAGGAGCCCTGTGGCGCCCTCGTGATTGCTCCCGAGTGGTACGACCTGCGCCCGCGTCAAAAGTTTGCGCCGAGTTGGGAATAAATGGCTCTTGTGCCATACCTATAGCGAGTTAAGAGACGAAATTTTTGTCAGAGATAGTTGAATAACCAAGGAATCTGATACATAAACAGTCATGTCAAATGTATTAGTAAAATGTTATGTTACACGGGGACATACTTGACGTAGCCGAAAAAATCCGAGTTGATGTGGAAAAAAATTGTTATTTAAAAATTTTACATTAATACCTATAGGTTTTTTGCGGTAATTAAATAGTAAAAACACATATCTAACTAATTACATTCAAATATTTGAATTCGTGGAAGAAATATTATCATAAAAAAAACTTGTAATCTGACCACAAAAATTAAGTTTTATCAATTAATAATGCTTACCAAGACAGGATTTTGAATTAATATTTAAAAATATTTTGAATGTATAGAACAGAAATATTATTTTTACCTAGTAACATATGCTTAGGTTATTAATAATTACATAAAAAATAAGAGCTACTTTGAAATTTCGGCCAATAATGATTTTTTTTCAACTTGGAGGCCCATTTTCTAGACTTAGACATGGTGATTTCGAAATATTTTTTTTATAAAATATTAATTTTATTGTTGGTTTTTTTATTCGAATTCTTATTAGAAATTCTACAAACCAAACTAGGTTTCAAAGAATAATTATAAATCAGAAATTTTTTTTTTTTTTTTACAAATTTTGAATTTTTAGTACTAGCGAATTAAACTTTCACGTGACTTCGATTTTTTATCTATCGTGACATGATATGGCGTATTTATCATATTCTGAGTGGGTGTAATTACTTGACGACATTATTTCTGTCATATTTTACAATGTAAAAGTATAATCTATTCAAAACAAAGCAAATTATAAGCAATCATAACAATGAGAATTAGCTTACCGGGAGTTGTAGATTCGTGCCAATTTTTTAAATCACATATTTACAGTGTTCCTTACACATTCACGATCATATTCATGTATAATTTGTATCAAAATCATGAGTTTAACCCTATTAATTCACTAAAAACTATAGCACAAAACATAACTTCACCGCCAAACACAGATGAAAATATAAACATTGTTTTTTTTAAAGTTCTCAGATAGAACATGTCCGTGTGTAGTGTTGCCATTGAATGAAAATATATTAGGCTAAAGAATTAAACTCTATGGTTAAACATTTGGATGACAAAAAATAAACAAAAGAAAAACGAGCGTGACACTTACTCGCAACAATTGTTGCGCCGACAATTTGGACCTCAAAAATTCTTGCACTTTTGTGGCGCGTGCAAAGTAATCGTGAGTGACTAAGGCATAACCTGGCGCAAGATATGGACAAAGTATTATATACTAGTATATAGCAGCTATCTGTTTGGAAACCGGCAGGGCTATTATGTATCTTAGCTGCTAACAAACATTGATTGAAATCTGGAAAAATGGCGACTCTATGTCACTTTTGACAACTCCAGTAAGCAATAATGTTAGTAAGTTGGTGACTGAGCTGACAAAAGTGACATACAGCCGCCTTTTTTTTTCAATCAAAATTAGTTAGCACCTGAGGTACATAATAGCCCTACTGATAACCGGAATAGTATTATATTTAACTGCCGGTAGTACGTACTACCTTATCAGGCTTGAAGGGCAACGTAGCAAGTGAATTTACTGAGCGGCTCAAACCCAAATATATCAGATCACAACAAAATATCTCGTGGTGACAAGCTCTGTGCACTCAAGACTGACAGTTCCGAGTGTCAATGCAACCTGTTTCCCTTAAGTCACTGTTCCGTTAAAGTTACGTTCAGGTAAAGTGTAATAAATATACATCAATAACACTTTCCAATGTGATTGTCAAGGAAAACACAAAAACTTAACTTTTGTACACTTAACCGTTAATAATCGACCAAATCTAGGGAAATTTAACAAAATCAATTATGGCTGTGCTTTTGTCCCGCTATATGGCCAGAGACCGTAGCACAAACAATTTGCGAAAAAGTATTCGCACCGTTTGTAACTTCAACGCGTTGTGGATCAAACTATGAGTTATCTGTGTCACAGATACATGACAGTCTGTAGTTTCACGTGCCCGACACGTTACGTTACACTTACGCAGTTATTCGTGCTAGGCCCACTGGTGATGATGATTATCGTGAGCCAAGTGACTTATCCGTTTCATCCCTTGATGGTACAAAACAAATATAATCCTGCTTCCGATCCGTGCGTCACGTCCATACGTTATCATAATCACGTACACACTCGTTTGACTCCTGACTCCAGAAGTACACAGTGACAGTTAGTAGGTGAAGATGATGGCCCGGATGAGTCCGTCCCGGACCGAGTCGCTGCTCTGTCCGATGCAGAAGTTGAAGAAGACGGACTCGGCCGCCACCTGGTGCGCGCACGTGCCCATCGGGTACCACCCCACCTTGTTGAACACCACTCCCACTTTGTACACCTGCAGGGGATACCACTCGTTACCACATAATATATCATAAAACATGAATTATCATCTGATGATGAGATGATTCTCAGATGTAGGACGTCCATTGTCTCCTCTATAGATTTTCAAACATGTCGAATAAAAGCGACTTGCATCCAACTTCGTCCAGCAACATTTATCAGGCAGTCTGTCAACCGTGTGTGACCTTGTCGGCGGACAACTGCGCCAGCCGATACGTGGTCTCCAATCCAAAAAGTTTACGGTCCCATCGGCCAAACATAAGGACTTCGGTAATTTTCGTGTTTCCGAATTAGTTGGAATTTAGGTTTTTTTTAAATACTATATATATAGCTTTACGTTTGACCTTTATCTGCCTTTTCTGATTTTGAGTGACGATGCGATAGATAATGAAACACGCTTCCTAAAAGTTATACCTTATACTGGCCTGAGGAGTTCGACCTCTCGAGAAACACAGGAGTTTCCTTCTTTGACGGTACAAACGACGAAAACAGAAGCAAAAGGCTTCGTGCGCGTGTTAGGTGCGTAGAATAGATACGTTGGGGTTTGGCGCTACTTGGCCAGGTTAACATCGCCATCCGTCCGCGTCTGTGAGCAGGTGCTGTGTACAGCAGCTAGGTTACCTTGTTCCTCTGTATGTAGACGGGTCGGTTGAACATGATGTCGAGCAGATGCCGGTAGGGCACGCGGCAGGTGTAGTGCGTGTACGTGAGCCGCGCTCCGTCCGCGTCCAGTAGATGCGCGTACAGCAGCTCCGAGTATCCGGCCGCGAGCGCGCCGCTGCTGCCCGACGAGCACATCGCGCTCTCTTCGCTCGGCGCTTGTGTCGGCACCTAACGTGGGTTTGCACAAACATTACGTAAAGCTAGACTAGAGCAACCCCAAGTATGTTATTTGTTAAAGTGTAGTTAAGCTCTATGGCCACGTTCACCGATAGAATAGAATTTATTTTAAACAATAGATGTTCACTTTCTACAATCGTAGTATTCCTCTTTTGTTTCAAAGCAGATCCTAATAAGTTATTGTTGATTCCGGGACGGTGGACCTGGCACTTGTCTAGCACGTCTATAGTTGGATCAAGATACATTTGTCTTCTAACGGTTGTATTCACGCTCTACCATTTTCTGGACTTTCATCTCACATACTCTCTCAGCACAATTTTCTGTCTTGACTAGATCTTCATTCGTATCACGCAGCTTCCTTAGTCTATCTCAAGTATTATTGTATCAAAAGAAAAACCTTCTTAAGTTATTAAATTAAACCTTTACATTGGATAATTTAGTAATCAATAGGATTCGCATTATAATAATAATAATAATATTCATTTATTTCAGACAATGTCCATATGTTAAAATTACAAAATTATATATCATTATTCAATTAAAATTATCAAATTATAATACAATAAATAAACAAAATTTTTATTATCTTAACCTAAACTTCGGTTTGGACCCGGAGTGCTCGATGTGCACACCTGTCCAGTGCTGCATTATCGGGCAGTCCAAATCCATCCGCCAGGCGAACAGCTGCAGGTAGCTGTTGGAGCTGCCCCGCACCCGGCGCATCAGGGACACGATTCGCTTGCGCATGATCGCTACAAATCCATCTATGTGCGCGTCCGCGAACATCCCCGATGCGCTGCAGTGGCGCGGCAGCCACATCAGCGCCCTGAAGGCGTTGTTATATTGGACTCGCAGGGCGTTGTAGGACTTTTTCGTGTACTTGACCCATAGGCTGCACGTGTAGAAAGACTGACAGTAAGCTCTAAAAAGAGTAGCTTTCACTTGTGCAGTGCATCGTGCAAACCTACGGGCCAGCATATTGCCCCTGACTGACAACGCCCTGCGCTCCCTTTCCATATCAATATCGTCTGCGAGCGTCTCGGTCACCCAGTGGCCCAGATACTTAAACTGCTGGACTCGTTTCAGGACCCTTCCGCTTAGTGTGACTGGCGGGACAGAGTCGTACGTTTTCGATCCCGCTTTGAACACTACGAGTTCGCTTTTAATGGCGTTGTATCTGAGCCCGTGATCCTCCGCGTAACGCATTCCGTGTGTTGATTATTTAGTCAATAAACGTAGCTTTGGTTGAGAAATTTATTGTGTTTATTCAATATTTATCCCAAAAATAAGTGTCATGGCGTAATAAATGAGATTGATAATATTATTCAGTAAATGCCGTTAATTTAAACGACAAACGGTATAGGACCACGAACACGACCTTGTGGAACGCCTTTATTAAAAAGTAAGTCTGAACTGACAAATCTACTAATTTTACTGCTTCAGTTATATTAGTTAATTAGTGCTAAAAACAATTCGAAGGTAGACCCTTGATTTTTAAGTGATCTAGATTTTAAAGGCGAATTTGCGCCGAAACTGTATCTAAGGCTACCTCAAAACCCCAGCTACCTATACATTTTTGGTTGTGAACAAGAGATGCAATGATATAACTGGTTGAGTCTCAGTGTATACTCAAAGGTTTTTCTAAGCCTAAGATCATTTTTTCTTTGTCAGAGAATCATCAAAAAAAAAAGTAAACGTTAATGAACCAATGTTCAATTATTTTGGAATGAGAAATCACAAGATTATCACATTAGAACAAGCATAATAATTTGGTCGTAAGAATCATAAGAAATTAAGAGTGAGGATATCAATGATAATTACTAACTTGCACTCCAAGTAGACATATGTTCTTATCCACCATGAATGTGACGGAACAATCCAGCACGCTCGTGTTGAGGCAGTCCGTGTGCTGAATGATGGCTCGTTGGCAGTACACTTTGTTGAAGTCCCCGATAATGGGGGCAGCCATAGGGTCGTGGATTAACGAAGGGTTTATCCGACCGCCTGGAATTGAAACCCAATTTTGAGGTGACAACGGTGCAAGGATGTAGAATTTAGTGGGGTATTATCACTGATTGTTTTTTACACATAAGTAAATATTTAAATAATACACGCTTTCCACTTCTGAAATATGGGATCCCAATAATACGTACTGATCTTGTAACTTTGATGTCATCTAGTTAAGCAAACACAAAGAACCGTACAAGAAGACTATGGACGCTATTACAAAGCATATCCGACTTTTTGTTCGTGTGTCTGTAATAGCATAAAAAGCTGTATCTTTTAAACCGTAAGTCAATGAAATATTCGCAGAAAATTACTGCGAATTCACTAAAATATACAAAACATAAAAAATAAAAGGGCGTCAGCTATTTTCTCAAAGTTATTGTATTTGCTCTATCGTAAAAACGGTATAAACATCGAACATTTTAAGACTTTAGTGGAAAATCTCATTTAAAAAGTATAGCAAAACTTGCCCAGCCCTGTCGGAACTTTTACGGATCATTGGGCACATGTCCGGTTTATGTTTGCATTTGTATAAAACAAAAACAACTTTCCAAGCGACGCTACGGGGGTGAAATTTAAATAGAACCAACTCGGAGCAATTGCCAGTCTAACAAAAAATAATCATCAACATCGGATGATCCAGTAATGAATTGGTTCAGAGAAAAAAAGACACATGCTGAATGATAACAAGGTTTTTTTCTATATCCAGTTTGTTGGAGCTCCGTGCTCAACATTTCCACATTGCCACCTCGGACCTGACACACAAAGTTCCCAAAGATAAAAACAAGGGTAGTAACCTCGAGTTTCCTCGGTCTTCTCGACAAGTAGACGGACGGCCACGCCGTCGTGCCGAGGCGGCGTGGCGCGCGCGTGTGT
Source organism: Selenia dentaria (assembly GCA_917880725.1). Taxonomy (NCBI): domain Eukaryota; kingdom Metazoa; phylum Arthropoda; class Insecta; order Lepidoptera; family Geometridae; genus Selenia; species Selenia dentaria. The sequence goes on along the minus strand of OU862882.1, from coordinate 3,716,892 downwards.
GTGTGCGTGCAGGCCGAGCGGCGCGGGCGCGGGGGGGTGCACCCCGAACACTTGCTCTAGCACTGGGCTCGGCGTATCCACTGTGAACGTCGCCATCTGGGGATCATCACACTTAGATGTCAACCGAGCGATGGATGTTCGCCGATACGAATCCGTGACACCACAATGCGGAAGAAAGGAAACGACAACTGCGTCCTTCGGGAACGTTTTGATTATAATATCCTACAGGGTAATAATTTAAAAAGACACCACACTAATATTTTTAATGTGAAAGTTTAGATGTAAGGATATTTGTTACTCAATCACGCAAAAATGGAACTGACTGAATTTTTTCCGGGTTTGAACCCGGAATTATCACATATGCAGTTGTTTGTCTACACTCGTGCCTGATCGGTCACTAATCCACCATTATCAAAAGCCAAAAGACGAGAAAACACAAAAATAATATACATGTACAACAAAATCAATGACTGCCATTGTTGGGACATTTAGAGGCACATACAGCGGCTATAGCCAAGTAACGAGACTGATGAAACATGAATGTTACTAATCTCGGTTTCTTTCCAGGCGCTCCAAATGTGTACAATGTAAACAGTACATACGTCACAAACTCCAGACGAAGGCCCGCCACCGATAAGCTGTTTCCTCGGCACGCGACAGGTAGAGAACCCGCTGGGCATCGGAACATCGGAGTTGCTCGACAAAATATTCATAAGAACTGCAAAAGCTTCCGATTCGGTGAGGAGTGACGACCGAGCCGGACCTTCTGCGAACTGCTGGGGTGTCAGCGTCAGGAAGCGGATCTTCTCGATGGCGGCTCGGATCTTTGGCTTTTCTTTGGCTTCTGGAATGGATTATTTATAAAGGTTTATTATAATATGTATATGATGGGAACGAAAAATAATAGCTCTTTAATTGACGTGGTCTAATTGGTCTATTTGATTGGTAGTTTTCTGCGAGACCTGATTATTTTCAACATTGCGGGGCCTAGCTGCGAAAATTTGCGTAAGTTTAACGTTGACGTATACAGCACAAACTATAATGCATCTAGTACAGCTGTGGCACAGATAACTCATAATTTGTACTGTATACGCCAACGATACGATTACGTTATATATAAATACGCAAATTTTCAAGCTCCCACTGTTGTCAGGCCAGTTGGCGCAGTTAGTAGCAACCCTACCTTCTTAGCTGCTGGTTCCGGGTTCAGTCCCCTGCCAGGTCAAACATTTGTGTGCATGAAGTGCATGAACATGTCTGAGCTGTGTCTGGGTGTGTAAATGTATACAAGTATGTATATCAGTCATCAGGTTACCATGGTACATGTTCTGCCTAGTTTGGGACCTAAAGATCTTTTGTGAATGTTGTCTCATATTATTACTGTCAAGGCTAATTAGGACAAAGTAGAAGACAGTAGACCGCGCGTGAGGTCGCCCACGCGATGGACTGATCAGATCATATCTGCGGTGGGAGGTCCCTTGCATTAGTGCCCCAGGATGACTGCGAATAGAGGGAGATGGCAAGACATCGTGAGGCGCATTACATCAGCCTCCACTACCACGACCACGACGCTCTGTCAAGAGCGTACTGTCTTCATTCCTGGCACATGCGGTACACCACGCCACCTACCCGGTTTAGTTTGTTTAGAATCCGCAGGCGCGGGCTCCGAGGGCGCAGGCTCCGCGGGCTGGTCCACCGCTGCCTCGTCGCCTGCCTCGTCCGGCTTGCGCGCCTCTGGCACCGCCGCCGGACTATTCTCGGCACTGCTCTCTATATTTACTACCACCTGGATTTTGAAATTAACTTCGTAGTTATGATGGTGAAAAGTCTCAAAATTAGTTTATTATATTAATTATTTAAAGTAACAATTGCTAGCCAATATGAGCATTTGTCGCCTCATTATAAAACATGGACAAGATAATCCTGTGAGAAAAAGATGGCCCGAGTTTTAACCATAGTTTAAAGGAATTCCTTAAATAACATTCGCTTAAACCATGGTTTAAACTGGAAGCTATCTTAAGTCCAAGTTGTATAATAAGACGGATGGACAGCATGCTGTCTAGCTGGCCAGGTTTCATTGAAGTCTTTAAAATCAGGACATAGTACGACAGTAATTCATCTATTTCATTACTTAGTAATTATTTGGGTGTACAAACGCGAAAAAATTAAGATGATCCCGAGTTTGAACCATGGTTTAAGCAAATTTCATATGTGATATTCCCTTAAACCACGGTTATAAGTTAACTTCGTCGAAACTAGCTTTAATCCACGTTTTATAAGGTGGAAAAAGTTTTCAATACGGTATAGTTTCTGGTAGTTACCATAAAACAACTATAATAAGGATATTGTTTACAACACTTCCGGGCGCAGCACACCGCAACGATATGACGCGCCCGATGTGAAATTTTCTATTCAACTACTGGTGACTATTGTCTGACAATTTATACTATTTTCTTCAATTTATATCAAATATCTAACTCCAAAAACTGACGGAATAATTAAACATTGCAAAATCACTAAATTAGAGTTCTTGGTTCCGTTCTAGACATATGATTATATCTTAATTTTATATGAATGCTTTAATTTGTTAACACTATCAACAAACAATGTTATTTGTATTGACACAGAATAAATATCGAGCATTAAAACCATATTATTATATTTATGTTATTCTAAAACTTGGTTGAAAATATAAATTAATACAAATTACAGTGTGAAGATAATGCATTAGAAATAAATAGTAAATTATGTCTGTCATTTAAAAATGAAATGATGATTCAAAATTTAAGTTAATGAGGACTGTTATTGAAGCCTACAATCATTCTCACTCGTTTGTTGTCTGTTCTATCTACGGGACACTGGCAGAATTGTGGCGAACCCGCACATGCCGCTCATAAAAGAAAACTAGCAAACTCTGTAATTAATGCAGGACTTAAACTTTTGACAAAGTTTACCTTAGAAGTGGAAGGTTCTGGACTCTTTAGCCTTTTCTCAATAGTCGGTCCAGCATGCGGACTGACACTCCTCTCTGTACCTCGTTTATCCTGGGCCTTCGCATATCTCACTGCTGCGTCAAACAGGTCAAGTTCGCTGTCAATGTTGAGGTGATCAAGGGAGAACACTGTGATGACAGTGTTTAGTTCCACATCTTCAAAACTACTGTCTTTAAGAACTTCCTTCGTGTTTGTGCTTATGATCTGTGAAGGCAGGGAAAAACTTATTAGTTGACGTGTTTCATAACATGCATGAAATTTCTTATATATCTTAAAGATAAGTTTTCCGAAATTGGGGATCAACAGACTAATATGACATTCCTTTGTAATTTGGAGAGTTGACTAATTAAACTTGATGGTACAATAAACACAGCAATATTTCAGAATTAACACAATATATAACTATTATTTTAAGTACATAAGTGTAAGGTACATTTATAGACTATACTAGCGACTGCCCACGACTTCGTGTAGTAGGCTCGGCCTTCTGTCTGATTATAATTTGATTTGATTTGATTAAGAATCTTCTCCGGTGCAGAGTTTATCTTAGGGCGAGCGCGCACTGCTTTGCGGTGCCTGCCTTGCACTGCCTTGCAATCAGAGGTCCGCGCACTGCGGCACAAAAACGCACGTTTTGGTATTCAAGTTACAACTGTGGGCCCTATACCACATCGTTATAGACTACGATACAAGAGCCGCTATCTGCATATATTTATTATTACGTAAAAAAAGATACATAAACGGTATTGGGTGCATCCCTTCTACATACATCTTAGCGATAAAAATTTTGTGCGGTAGACTCACCGCAAATTTGTTGCGGTGACTTTACCGCATGCACGTGTGCTTATTTCACCGCAGTGCCGCAACTTCTATGACTCTCTGTACTTCGCAGAATATGCGTTATAAAAACGCAACACAGTGCGTGCTAGGCCTTAATCCTCGCCTGCGCGGCACAGGGGCGCGGGGTATGACGACAAAGGGGACTGAGAGAGGTGTGGGCGCATTTTTCTTATAGCTCATTTCAGTACATATAATTATTGTCTGTGCTCATTTTGATCGCTACGCGGGCAGCGATCACAAGTGTTCATTGTCGCAGACACTTTGTGAGAGATACACATGTGATTGCATTCTCAAGATGAATCGAAAGATATTTGAACATAAAGTTAAGAGTCAGTGCAAACAAATTGTTTTTAACATATACGAATATTTTAGAAAAATGAAACTGGGCCTAAATTCTATTGAATATCAATAAGACATACATTTAAACAAAACGGTAGCAGAAGTTACTGGACTATCGGAAAAAACTGTATCTAGATTTGTACCTACTAACAAGGCATGATTAAAAGGCAACGAAATATTCAAATCACTGAAAAAACCAAAACAGGTTCGCAGAAAAAAATGGATGGAAATAGACGATTTTACAAAAGGAGTGGTTAGAAGAAAAGTCACTCAGGTTTTATACAATTGATAAAAAAAACCTACTCTGACAACTTTGAATGCTGAACTTAGAGAAGAGAATATACACTGCGGAAGATAATATCTAAGGCTGTTGTTACATGACCTTGGTTTTAAATTTAAGAAACGCGGTTATAAAAGGAAACTCCTTATTGAACAGCCAAATATAACATCGGTTGTTGGTGGAGGTGGAAATGCCTAAGCTATCAAACAATTTCGTAGAGAAGAAAGACATATTTTATATCTTGACGAAGCATATGTAAATGCGTCTCATAATGTTTCAAAGCACTGGCAATCCAACGATGTACCTAGTTATACATCCCCCTCGCCCTTCCGTGCTCGACTAGAGGGCTTGCTCAGCACTTAGCCCAAGTTTTGACTACCTACATGGCGTGGTATCTCATATTGGTAAAGGGGACCGTAGTTTAAACTGGATTTGTAGACGGAGCATTAAAATAAGGGATTATCACGATTCTATGAATTTTGTGAATTTCAGCAACTGGATAAATGAAAAGCTGATGCCTAATATACCACCAAATTCTATCACCGGGATGGATACCGCAGCTTACCATTTGGTTCGAGAAGAAAGAAAGCCAAATATGGCTTCTACCAAGGCAGTTATGCAATCGTGGTTACGACATGACGTGATTGTTGATGATGAGCTTAGAATGGACGACTTATTAAAATTGATTGAAAACACAGAAACTGAAGAAATTTACAAAATTGACGAGTTATTGAAAGGAAACGGACATGAAGTCTAATTTGATGAAATGGACTCTAATTTGAACCAAAAAAAATATTACAGGGAGTATTTCCTGAACACTCAGGAAGACTCTAATAATTCCGATGATGGCTGCTTCAAAAGTGAAGATTCAAGTTGCACTGATATTGATACTCGTATGAACATAAGTGACTGATTTATAATTTTGATAATTATTCTATGTAATAAATAGTATAATAGTTTATTACCTAATATTTTATTTGCTTGTCTATTAGCTTATACATAGTTATTTTATTCAAATATTGTGTCATCGACAATAAATTTTCATTTAAGAAATCACTTTCTTCACTGCTAACCACTATGATGTCACATATCTTAGGAACTATCTTGGCGTATTTCTTCTCGTGTGTATCACACTAAGCGCCCCTGCTGCCCGCACACCTCTCTCTGTCCCCTTACCCCTGCGCCCTTGCACCGCGCAGGCGAGGACTAAGTATGGCCAACCTATAGGCAACCATGGCATCTATCTGAGCATCTACTTTTACTCTACTTGATTTTAACAGTTGGAGCAACATCTATCAAATAGCTTGGCAAGCCTCGGTTACCTTGAAGTAAATTGATTAATTAAATATTTTAACAAGTAATTGAAGTAAACATTCAAATGAGTATGATTGCAATCAACAAGAGTGATCATCAGTGCAAGGAGACTGCATATTTTTCCTGGACATTCCCCTTGCTGCTCCTTACTGCACCCACACATAGAGATGGGGTGATCCTATTTTTATGACGGGATCACATGGCTAAGTGTAACTAGTGCATCTGAGTGCATTTATGCATAACATCCAGGTAAATATTGCACCTGAGAGCATTTATCTATTACATCCAAGTAAATATTGCACCTGAGTGCATTTATTGTTGCGAGGACCTTGTGCACCTAAATGTATTTCTTTATAACATCTATTACATCCAAGTAAATATAAGAAACTTGCATACCTGAATGCATTTATCCATTAGCACACTCTCTTCAAAGAGTCTTGCAAACTCGTAAGCTCTACATGCATTTCTTGGGTACAGGTCTGACCACAGGTACCGGGTGCACTCTTTGACAAGGTGTGGCAACATGTACTTCTTGGCTCCATAGCATAGTTCACAGGCCTTATCAAATGAGCTTATATTTATGTTGTCTGTGTATATGTACCTGAAATGTATACATAATGGTAAATAATGACCAATGACACTTTTACACTTAAAATAATTGCGCAACAACTGATAGTTTTGTCACAAAAATGCTGTGTTATATATCTTTATCAAGGTGTAGGTTAGGTTAGCTCGGCTCACACATTGTGTTCACTGTTCAACCTAACTCTCCTCCTTGCTTTGCTGCAGCAAAGTCACAATAGGTGCGATGAGGGAAGTGAGGAGGAGCTTTAGGTTGAATGGTGACCACAAACACACAAACCGAGCTTACTGTGTCAGTGGCCAGCGAAGTGCCAGAATTAGGCTAACCTACACCTCGATAAGGAACTATAACACAGTACCTTTGGGATAAAATTCTTGGCAAATATTTGTCCTGTCAAAGCAATGAAACAATAAAACTTAAACATGAAATAACAATGAATGATGATATTATTAACTTTTAATCTATAAAACAAGGAAAATTACTTTAGAAATAAAAACAAAAAGGTGGGGCTCTGCAACTTTTCCTTTGAAGGGGGGGTGGTACACCTCCCCCTCAATTCGACGATCGTTAATGGAAAGTTGTAGGGGAGCGGCAGGGGTGTACGTAGTACGTACACCTAAAACCTATTATTATGGAACAACTATAACCTATACCTACTAGTACTACATACTATTATAATACACATATATTTAGCTAATTATTTTTCACAAATGAAACAAATCAGATAATTAGAAGTTTTTTATTTTTAATAAATTGAAAATACAATGAAGTACGGTATTACCCGACAGTCGCGGGTGATTCCATCAAATGAATCATCCTAAATACAATTTTACTATTTAATGTAACAAAAACCACAAATGTATCCATCTGGCTTTTACATTAGTAGAAATAAAATAAAATTATAATATATTCCTTAATATTTATTTCTTTTTATTCTTTTTATTTCTTTCTTAATAAATTCATACATTTATGTATGAATTTTTATTATTATAATTTTTATTATAAGTGATATGATGTTTTTGTTTTGAATTTTGTTCTTATTTATGTTGTGTTTGTGTGTTTTATAGTAATCACTGGAGTGGAACAGTTTGTTAGATTCTCTCTTCTAATCACCGACCATATTCTAAAAGTTTACTTTAATTTCTCCTAAATACAGTTTATGAAACTATCATGTAACAGATACTGGCAAAGTTGCGACACTCAAACAAGTTGCAGGAGCCATACACAAAGAATCTAATCTATCTTTGTCACTGCATAATGCATGTACCCAATTTCCACACACTATGCAACAATACCAGAGCTCTTGGTCTTTACCAAACTCTCCGCAAATGACATAATGCTCGTTAGTTACTCCCATTTCTCCTGGTTCATAAAATAGAGTATCACTATCATTGCTTTCTTGCGTCAGAAGCAGATTTTCTTCTTCTGAACTAGAGCTGTTCAAGATTCTTCTTTGATACGATGGTTTTGCTTCTCTTTTCTTCTTGTCTGGCTTCAAATTCTTCTTCTTGAAATTTTCGTTATCTTTAAAAACTTTATTTCTCTTGCATCTTTCTTTCTGTTGAGCTTTTTCTTGTTTTATGGTTTTCAGTGTATTTTTAATTTCCAGGGCCACTTTAACAGGTGTTGAAGTAAGAATTAATAATACCTTCATCAGATGCTTTCTCTCGTGGCAGAGGAGCAGGCGAACAATCAGCAAAACATACATAGGTCTCTGCTTCGTCTTCATCGGGGGTACTTAATTGTGCTTCATCTTGCGTCGGCAGTGACTGTGGTAAAATACCACTTGTTGATGGTATTGGAGAATCTGAAGCATCACATGTTGGTTTTGACAATGATATAATGCCACTTGTTGATGGTGATGGAGGATTTAGCTGTTTCAAATCTCGTGTCGGCATTTGTGTAGTAACAATTGTCGATGGCATTGGCTCCATAGCATCTTCATTTGTTTCTGTTGATACATACATGTCGACAAATTGCACAGGACAAATTCCGGCGGCTGCAAACCCTGCATTTGCAATCTTCAAGTATGCCTTGCTGAAAAGAAAGGCAATATCATATGGTGTTATTTTGTCAAGGCTGTTCATTTTCATGAACAGGTCACATTCCCTGTGATATTGGAGGCACTTGATGCTGTGTGATATAGATGCAGCAAGTTGCTGCTCGTCTATAAATAAATAAAATAAATAATAGTGCATTTGAATAGATCACTTCTGATCGTTTTTGGCGAAAATAACGCTAAAAACGCTCACAAGGGGTGTTCAAATTTTGTTCAGCGTTTGGAAAGCTAAAAGAGGAATTTTTGCCACCAAAAAGCATTTTGACCCACATCCGGAGCATGATTGTTTGTAATCGTTATTTGACAGCATAATCATGCGATTTTAGGTCTTATGCTCAGTTGAGCGTTCGAATAGGGTATGGGCAAAAGTGGCAAAAATAATGTTTTTGGGCTTTACAAATATATATATATAACATAGCTATAACAAAAGAACCATCAATGACAAAGCCACTATTGCCCTCATAAGCTAAACGAACGCACCTTTAGTATTTTGCATTAGTTTCTTGAATATGATGCAATTTCTTATGTTTTATAGGCTTGTGTATGCATTTATTATTTAGTGTCTACAAATGAAGTAATGTATTCAACCCTGAAATCCAGCTGGATTGTAAAATGTCTGAGATGAAAAATCTTTTATATAATTAATGTATTGGTGGTTCATCTTATTGTAAAGATATAATTTATAACTTACTCCAAAAGAGCCCTAAAAGCCTCTGGTTGTACATCTAATATAGGTATTGGTTCATTTCTTTCAGCCATTCCACCAAAAAACATAGCTTCGAATACGGGAGATGCCATGGCAAAGATGAGCTTGTGACCAGGGATAACTACCTGGTTGGGCTCCGAACCCACCAAGAACGTGCAATCTGACCATTGTCCTGATTGCAGCAAGTAAGCCCCTCGTTGCTTCACCTCTACACATCCTAGCTGCCAGTCACTTGGTGGACTCGCCATATTAACACAATTTAATATGATATTCTGATCTGATCTACACTGTGCAATATGCCAGGACAGAGAACGGGCATTTATTGTAATGTAAATAATCACGCACGTCACGTACTATTTTGAAATAACAAAATCATCACAATTTCCAACAATCAAATCAACAAAACAAAACAAACTGAACTGACCATAGAGAACATTTGTATACTGGAGATAGAGTTGTCATTCCAGCATTATCGCACGCAGCGCCATCTATTGATTTGTTATGAAAAGCAGAAACTATCAGTTATTCTGTGACTATAATATACCTTTACTAATTTTACTATTTTTTACTTGCCTACCTGTTTCATTGGTCTTTATTTTATCCTTAGTTGAACTTTAATAGTCAAAATGTTTTTTCAATTATATAAGAATCAAATATTTAAGAGTATATATTTTGGCTAATAGTTAAACTACGGATTAACACAGACCCGTGTCACTTTGTGGAATGGGGAAAATTAATAAAAGCATAGTATATTTTTAATTTTTTTTTTTATTAAAATATTTTGCAATACGCCAAAGCTAATTTTTGGACTCTATCATTTTGGTCGTAATCAGATCTGTTCCCACTTAAAACTTTGTTTGTATCTTTACACCAATTGTAAATGAATATATTTATTAATAAGTTTTCTAATTTTTCTATGATGTCTGTTCTGTGAACAGCACACTTTATAAACTTCTAATTTATTAGTTTTTGAATATTGTCTTATATTTTTCTTCTTACATCATGTGTGTTCCTTTAAAGTGAACTCGTAATACTCGTCACTTTAAATACGAAATTACCTTGTAAATATAGTGTAGGTACCGCAGATGACTGAGTATACTGCTTTGAGTATGATATTTAGTATCAAAGTGTGAGTGACAAACTCTTCGAGTGCACAGTATGTTGGTCTCGCACTAATATATCGCCACCTATATATATTACATTTAGCCATATCGCGAATCTTTCCAAGTTTTTATTTGGATTGGGAAATAAATGTAGAATCGTGTTGTCTTTACCTGGAATATATATTAACAATTATTAAAGGTTATGAAAGTAGGTACACTAATATGATCTATCAATCAACCGTACAGATTTCAGCTTTGTAACTTACAAAGCTTATCTTTAAGCTTACTTATCTGTATCGCATAGCTATGATCTCACAGTACCTACAATTTGTAATGGAAAGTAGGTATTGAAACTTACGGGTCTTTTTGCAGTTCGGGACATAACGAAAATCCAATTTGCTAGGCACAAAAACAGAGACCGAAATAACTCGCAAAGATAAATCGATGTATTCGCAGCCATTGGAATCCAAATATTTGCCAGGTCAGGGAAGGTACGCAGAATCGTCTGAGTCAGTGAAACCAGCCAGGTCATCGTAAATCCACGGAAAAAAATCGCATATCCATTCACTCGAGAAGAAAGAAAATGATAAAAATTTGACAATGTCGATTTATCAGTTATTTGTGGTTATTTGCACACGCTTTTCACTTAGAACAAATGACAGAACTGTAGTTTTACCGGGAATTGTAATAGTAATTTCACTTTCAGTTAGATGACACTAAATACAAGTTCATACATTTTAATATTTTTTACAATTAAAATATGTTACCAATTATGTTACATTTGTTTAATTATTATATCCATTTTTTATTTAATATATTTAGGAAAAATAATATTGTTAGATGCAATGCACTAATTATTGTGTGGTTCCAAAAAAACTTATGCAAGAAACGTGTTGAGTAGATATGTCTGACGTGTGGCAACACCGGAGGACACACGCACTCACGATGGCATTCAATGTATTGGCAGTCGGCCGTCAGAGATTATCGGAATAAAGAGTTAAGTCAGACGGACTTGTGTATCAATATCCTCGTCGCCTCATCATCGCATCACCTTCATCACCACCCGACATGACATGGTGTCAGAAGTTCAACTTCGAAGAACAACGCTGAGCCCACCGAACGACGACGACGCCGCACACGTGCTAACATAAATTTTGTTATACACAAAACAAAATGGCGACGAAGGAGGAAAAAAAAGCTTGGAAGCAAGGTACGGCAATAAATTTAACACCGCCCAGCCTCAAAATCACCAACAATATGCCGCTTTCATGGAAAAATTTCGTGACGGCATTGAATGTCTATTTGCGAGCCAGCGACTTAGAACAAGAGTCTGACAAAAGAAAAGTGGCAATTCTTTTAAGCCTGATTGGGGAGGAAACTCTAGACGTTTTTTATTCATTCAACCTAAATATCGACACCGTTACCTACCAAGACTTGGTTAATAAATTTGAGAAGCACTTTACACCAAAAGTCAATGTAGTCATGGAAAGACACAAACTGTTCAACCGGAAACAAACACCAGAAGAAAGTATAGAAAAATACGCTACAGACCTCAAAAATATAGCCCTCCAATGCAATTTTGGAACATTACAGGATGATCTACTCAAAGATATTTTTTCCTGGAATCTCATTTGTCAGCACACCAAAGAGAGACTACTAGTGGAACAACCGAAGACATTCGAAGGTGCAGTAGAGCTAGCCAAGACAATTAGAAATACAAAAATAGACTCCAGGCAGTTGCAGTCCCAAATGGAAGAGTTAGTTGCTGCCGTAAAATCAAGCCATGCCAATCCACAAAGTCACCCCCTGTCTTCAAGCAAGTACCGTCAGTTGCCATCCACTAGGTCTAATTATTCTACAGCAATCAGGCCTAATCAGCAGTTCTCAAGTAACAGTGAAGCACCACAGAACAGTTCCAGCCAAGTATGTCATCGCTGCGGGCAAGTACACCATGTTCGCTGTCCAGTGGTAGGAAAAATATGTCATAAATGTAATAAGCCTAATCATTTTGCATCAGTTTGTAAATCAAAAAAAGTCAACTTAGTTGAATCAGACATTAATCGAGCGAGTCAAGATATTTCAGAATATTTTCAGTTAGGTCTGTTATCTGTTAACAATGTTAACTTAAATACTTCATATCACACAGAGTTGAGGTTAAATGACCAAACAGTTCGATTTTTACTGGACACAGGTTCAGACACAAATATTTTAGCAATGAATACATTCAAGGCATTAAATCTTCACACCCAAAGCATAAGACAAAACAGCGACAATCTTACGACATTCACCGGTCAGTATATACCTACTGTAGGTCAATGCACTCTTACAGTACACCATAATCAACAGGACCATCAATTATCTTTTCACATAGTCGACTTACCTTGTCAAAATGTCATAGGTAGAAATTCTTGTGAGATACTAAATCTGGTAAAGCGTGTACACACAGTCAAATTAGACAAACCATGCAATGTACAGGATAACTCTGATCTCTTTGAGGGTATTGGCTGTATTTCCAACTTCGAAGCGAAGTTATTCCTGAAACCTAGTGCAGTACCTGTCATTGCTGCATGCAGACGAGTACCCTTCAGCCTTGAAGGACCACTGAAAGCTGAGCTAAAGCGTTTGGAAGAACAGGGTATCATTGCCAAACAAGATCAACCAACAGAATGGGTAAGTCCTATTATTATAGTCACAAAAAAGAATGGGCAAATTCGACTATGCCTAGACCCTAGTAAATTGAATGAAAACTTAATGAGACCTCATATACAAATGCCACATTTTGATGAAATAAAGTCCAATTTGGAAGGTGCCAAATACTTTAGCACATTAGATGCAAATAAAGGCTTTTATATGATTAAATTAGATGAAGCCTCTTCTAAACTGTGCACCTTCATTACACCCTTTGGCCGGCATAGATTCTTAAGATTACCTTTTGGAGTTTCTTCTGCTCCAGAGATTTTTCATGCTGAAATGGTGAAACGTTTTCAAGATATAGAAGGTGTCAAAATCATGATGGATGATATATTGGTTTATGGTAAAACACGTGCAGAACATGACGAACGTTTAGACAGAGTCTTGAACAGAGCTAGAGAGATCAATATTAAATTCAACAAAGAAAAGTCTGTCATATGTGCAACACAAGTCAAATATTTGGGTCACATTTTTAGTGAACATGGGGTCAAAGTAGATCCTTCTAAAGTAGAGGCCATTATTCAAATGAATAGCCCAACAGATATACAATCTTTGCAAAGATTTATGGGTATGGTAAATTATGTGGGTTCATTTATACCTAACTTGTCACAAAAAACATGCCTTATGCGCACATTACTGTCATCAAAAAACGCCTTTGTGTGGACCTCTAACCATGAAGCTGAATTCCAAAATTTAAAGTCCGTAATCAGTTCAGTACCAGTGCTAACTTATTTCAATCCTAAGAAGGACTTAACTTTGTCAGTAGACTCGTCTAAAGATGCCATGGGTGCCGTCATACTACATGAAAAGCAACCTGTCGCTTATGCTTCAGCTACTTTAACAACATGTCAAACAAATTATTCACAAATTGAAAAAGAACTGTTGGCCATTGTGTTCGGTTGTGTTAAATTTCACCAGTATGTGTATGGCAGACCGGTCTTTGTAGAAACAGACCACAAACCACTTATAACCTTGTTCAAAAAATCACTATATGATATTCCAACTAGGCTTCAAAGGATCATGATGAGGTTACAACCCTATAACTTAAAAGTCTCCTACAAGCCAGGTAAGCATCTGTATATTGCAGATACTTTGTCAAGAGCAGCATTACCCAACTCATCCTTATCAGAATTAGATCAAGATGTTGACTTACAAGTTAATTTGGTAATGTCTATTCTCCCGGCCAGTCAAGAAATGATCAACAAAATTATAAAACACACAGGCGAAGATCCTATACTGTCCCAAGTCAAATATTATTGTCAAAATACTTGGCCAGAGCATAAACGTTCTGTCAGTCAACCAGTCCGATGGTATTTTTCATTAAAAGACAAACTACATGTCATTAATGACATAGTTTTCAAGGAACAGAATATCATAATTCCTGAGTCACTTAGAGATGATATATTGCATAAGTTACACACAGGCCATCAAGGCATTAATACATGCATAAGATTAGCTAAAACTTCAGTGTATTGGCCAAATATAAATACAGATATAGAAAAATTTGTCAGTCAGTGTCACACATGTCTTACATATCGACCGTGTAACTCAAAAGAACCTATAATTAAACATGAATATAAATACTTACCATTCAATAAAGTCGGAATTGATTTATTTGATTTTGATAATCAAAAATATCTGCTATGTGTGGATTATTTTTCAAAATATGTAGAAATTTCATTACTTCCATCCTCGAGTGCAGCTAAGACAGTTATTATACACTTGAAGGCTATATATGCTAGACATGGTATTCCAGAGATCATGGTTACCGATAATGGTCCTCCATTTAACAGCCAAGATTTTAAGTTATTTGCTAAAGAGTGGCAAATACAACATGTTACTTCAAGTCCATACCATGCCAAATCAAATGGTATGGTGGAACGAGCCATAGAAACTGTCAAGAATATTCTAACTAAATGTCATGCAGATAAGACTGACCCTTACCTAGCATTGTTGCAATACAGAACCTCGCCTAAATCTACAGGATACTCACCATCTCAGTTATGCATGTCAAGACTTCTTCGCACTACAATACCTATACATCAGGATAAACTAGTATCTACACCTGCAGATTTACAAAAATTAAAAGTTACTATTGATAAACAAAATAACCAATCGAAACTTTATTACAATAAACAATCTACAGTTTTAACTTCATTAGAGAAGGGTGAAAAGGTATATTTCAAGAAGCAACCAGATCGTCAATGGATACCAGGTGTTATTGTAGATGCAGGACCTCAGGAAAGATCATACACTATTAGTTCTCCTGAAGGTACGTTCCGCCGCAACAGACAGCATATTTTGAAACCTAGATTTGAGGATTCTCCAGTCAACACACACACCTCACACTCGGCTCATTCAGAGGCACCTAGCCATCACCAAACAATACCCACAGACATTCAAGTTTCTCATGCATCGCGTTCCTCTGGTCGTAGCGTCAGAATGCCTGTGAAATATGAAGATTATGTTCTTTAGATTAAGTAGTATGTAATGATGTGCAGTAAAGTTATTTATGTGCTATTGCAAAATTCCATTCCATTATTTCCATTTATGTTTTGTCTTCTTCTTTAGATTAAGTTTGCTTTGTTTCATCACCTCATACGTCATTCTGTCTAAATGTCAAAGACGACGTCTGTCACGAATAGTGTTGTAACCTAAGTGTAAGTGTTGTAAGTTTCCGTTTAATTTCCAATGTTTTAAAGATGTATAGAGTCGATGTAGTATGTAGTCCATAAGTCCATAGTCCGTAAGTTACATTTTGAAAGGGAAGATGTTGAGTAGATATGTCTGACGTGTGGCAACACCGGAGGACACACGCACTCACGATGGCATTCAATGTATTGGCAGTCGGCCGTCAGAGATCATCGGAATAAAGAGTTAAGTCAGACGGACTTGTGTATCAATATCCTCGTCGCCTCATCATCGCATCACCTTCATCACCACCCGACATGACAAAACGGAACGTAGAGTCCGTTTCACAAAAGAAGTCCCATAGACGTGGCGCTAGTTGTCGTACATCAATAAAACATTTAGTACATATTTATTTAGTTCCACTAATTTTCCGCGAGACTTCTTTCGTGAAACGGACTCTAACCACATGTCAAACATTATTAGTGATGTTTCTATGAAGCGTCGTAAGAAAGAATCGATTAACGTTGATCAAAAAATTGAAGATGTCGGATTTAGTCCACTGAGCAAGGCTAAGATCATATAAAGTTGCATATGAACTGTTGTAAGTTATGTCTGCAAGTCTGCAACGTCTACGCAACAAAGAAAACAAGTCCCAGCGAGCTTGAAAGCACCTGACATTTAAGGATTTACTGAAACATTATTTTTGGAAGTTGTTATAAGTTATTGTAACTTTTAAGTATGCCATTCATTACCCTACAATATAACGTTTAAAATATGGTGTTTATGCAACGTTGTAGAAATATCCGAGCAAGCTTACAATTGCTCGCACATTAAGATTTGTTTTAAACGTTGCTAAAAACGTTAAAACATAACGTAGATTTTTCAGTTGCACAAACATGTGCAGAAGTGACAGCCTAGGCTCAAGTAACGCATTTAATCTAAATTCAAGTTGCAGCAATGAGTCTGTAAGGTTCATGTTTAGTGGGATGTTTAACAGTACTAAATACCTTTCTGTGACTGGGTATCACCAAAAAGGGTAAACCATAGACATAGGGTTGACCCAAGAGCCCTAAATAATGTAACTATCCCTGACGAGTCTGTTACGATTTTTAACAGCTGGCCTGTCTAGCTGCGTGGCAAACGGAAAACAGCCAAAAATTAATTTCTTTAAAATAATATTGCCAAGTTTTTCTCTAGCAAATAGTGTACCTAATTAGTTAAGCTATTTATTAGACCAACTTAAGCCTTAGTGTTGCTCTTGAAATGATCCAACACGTACATACGATACTTATTTTCGATGAATACAATTTTAGCACACGTACGAATTTTCAAAACTCATTTTATAAAATGTTTAAAGTAAGTTTGTATTAAAAATGCCTTTTTGGAATTAATTGTTCCTAAGTACTTTCTGCTTAAAATACCCCAATTTGTAGGGTAAATATCCGATGGCAGGAAGACTTTAGTGTTGTCATATAAAAAGTTTGCAAAAAAATCCAGTATCTACTTTCGTTAGCCAGACTCTATCTACATATATATAATTTACTCTATGGTTATTTGAAGGATTCAAGTAAAAGTATACATACTCTAATCTATGAATAAAATATTGTTTTTACAATTATAAAGTAGACTCTTATGGTTTGTATATTTGCCTTAATATATGACTGTGAAAAAAGAGCCACCTTTTGATTTGTTATGCAATGATAATAGGATCTATACTTTTCTTCTAAATGATAACACCATGGAACTGACCACGACCATAGATTAGTCTGACAGACTATATCTAAAGAGAGATGCAAATCACTAACTAAAGCAAAGAACGGGACGGTAGCGGGAAGTTTAATTTTTTAAGTGTCATCCTTTTTGACGGATCATAGGCGCACTCCCGTCCTCTAGAGGTGCGTTCGTTTAGCGTATGAAGGCATTGGTGGCGTTGTCATTGATGGCTCTTTTGTTAAAGCGTTCGTAAAGCTCAAAAACGTTTATTTTGCCACATTTGCCCACATCTATTCGAACGCTCAACTGACCATAAGACCTAAAATCGCATGATTATGCTGTCTAATACATAGCTGTCAAATAACGATCACAAACAACCATGCTCCGGACGTGGGTCAAAAATTGCTTTTTGGTGGCAAAAATACCCTTTTTTAGCTTTCCGAACGCTTAACAAAAATAGGCATGAACGACATTTTCACCCACAGATTCCCAATTCAAACGCCCCTTGTGAGCGTTTTTAGCGAAAATAACACTAAAAAAGCTCACGAGGGGCGTTCTATTGTGTGGTGTAGAAGTGATCACACTACATGTGTCGCGACGTTTCGAGATCACTAAATAGTAAACATAGACAATGATGCCATAGGCATAGGCAACTAGATATGGCAGCACTGAGGGACTAGCTTCGCTTATTAGTCTGCTTAACCGGGTGAGTATACACAACTCCATATTTGAGTTTTTCATTGCAAGTCTCATTAGTTGAACATATTTCGTTAAGTCTTGTAGCTTTGACAAAAGTCTGCAGTGGTTGTTTAGACCTTAATCTTTAAATATCATATAATATATCATATCATATAATCATATCTCACGTGAACTAGACAATGTGATTATATCATCAAACATATCCTAGCTCTTGCTTTGTGGTCTCTCGTTTTGCCTTTTCATAATTCACCAGTGTCGTATAAGTGTACTCTCACAGGTCGCCATGGATAAGATACAACTCGATCATGAATTTCAGCGTATTGTAAAATGAGTTTCCATCTAATTTCTCTATGTATGTTAAACTCATACCCGTATCGTGTGCCGGCTGCGATCTCTCCAGTCGTTCGCCGCTCGAAGTTGTGCTTGCAACTTTACCTTCTGTAGCCATAATACTGTTTACACCCGTTCTTCATGAAACATCAAATTGACACGTAACATGAGCGGGATGTCAGACCCGCAACATTTGTGTATAAACATAAATTATATGAATAGAAACACGATAATAAAATATAGTAATTTAGCTCATAATAATTTTCACCTATGACATACGTCCATCAATCCTTGACAACTCTCAAACAATTGATGATTAGACAACGATATGAGATTACGCAAACTCTTTAGTCTAATAGTGCGTTGGAATAGACACCTCGTGAGCGTATTTAGCGAAAATAACAATAAAAATGGGAATCTATCGGTGAAAATGTCGTTCATGTCTCATTTTGTTCAGCGTTCGGAAAAGTAAAAATGAGGTATTTTTGCTACCAAAGAGTGCAATTTTTGACCCACGTCCGGAGCATGGTTGTTTGTGATCGTTTTTTGACAGCATAACATAAGCATAAGATTTAAGGCCTTATGCTCAGGTAAGCGTTCGAATACGGTGTGGGAAACGTGGCAAAATAGGCAAAATTAACGCTTTGCGAACGCTAGAACAAAAGAGCCATCAATGACAACGCCACCAATGCCCTCATAAGCTAAACGAACGCACCTTATTAAAAAAGAAGAGAACGAAACCACCGTTGAATAGAACAAAGATAAGTGTGGTAAATAATGCAGGGTGGCACAACCATAGACAACATCTACTAATGCCGGGTGACACGAGGCCAGTTTTTCAAGCCAAGACAGCAAGGCAGTTTTTTACTTAACTGTCCTGGCTTGCTGTCCTGGCTTGGAACAGGCTAGTTCCATTTACACGAGGCTTCATTATTTTAAGCAAGTAATATTGCAGTGACTAAGGTGACCACATGTCCTACATGAATTTCATGCGATAAAAACACATTATTCGTCTGAAGGAGTAACTTCGAAAACTGTACCAAATCGCAAAAGATGAATTACAAAAACGGTACGGGACAATAACCACTTTCTATATTTCTCCACACATTTTTTAGACCTGAATCACGTTTATAGTTGTCTTTATTACTTGGAAGGGTAGCGTTTCACAGACATTAATGGTCTTGGTATAGTTGTACAAACTTTAAATTAGACTCCGTACTTAGTTTGGGCATCTTAAAATCTCAAAAACACGTCAGAAAAATTTACAAAACGCATGATTCCTGCTTACTAGCCAACTGAAAACTGGCTTCGATGGCCACATGAAGCTAGTACACAAGCCAGGATAGTAAAATCAGTGTTGGAAGGCGCTACTGGCCTAAAAATAGAACTCCATCCTATTAAAAACTGTCCTGGCTTGTAAACTAGCTTACTGGCTTACTAGCTTAGAAATGAAGCTAGTTCTGTCTACACGAAGCCAGAAGGACTAGCTTGCTAGCTTACTGGCACTAGCTTGCTGTCCTGGCTTGAAAAACTGGGGCCTTACTATCAGCTTCGTAAAAACCATGCAAGTGCCGTGCAGTTTTTCACCTGACATAAACAGTTTTGAATTAAATCATACCATAACGCTCATTTAGGTGAACTGTTTGAATATTGTTTTCTCTAAGGTGAACGGATAATATTGTCTCTGGCATTCTAACAATTTACTATAACCAACATTGCAGACGCCTAGACGTTTGTAAGCTAATAAACTGAGTGGTTTTAGAGCGACATAATAACAAGAGTCCATACAAAAAAAACAGGTGAACGGTTTTTCTGCGGTATTTGAATAATAGGCCTGGGCAGGCCTGCTTTAAAGTTGTCATGGTACGGATTAACCGGGCAGTTGTCTAATAAACCTGCTCTAAGTAAGGCCCCTGGACTCTGGTCATTCGGGCATAAGGCCCACAGGACAGTAAGAAGTGAAACCCCCGTGGAACTGAGTGACTGAACTACTTAAGATGACGCATCGGGCCGAGAAACACGAAAACGGCGAAAACGAGTCCTTTTTAATGCGCGATGTGAGAGGATGAAAGATATTGATTCAAATTTAAAAAATGTCATAAATAAGGTAAAACTTTGAAAAATTTAATGAACCGGACAAAATTTTGAAAATTAACCGGGTTTATTAAAAAAAAATACAAATTTCTCACCAAAAAAATAAGTTTAATAATTCGAATGCTCAGAATTATCAGCGACAACACCCCATTATTTTTTACGAATAAAATAGCCAGATCACTTTTCTATTTCATAGACCGAGTTTTTTTTATTTTTATTGTGTATATTATGAGTAATTAATTAAAAACTCAATTAAATCCATTCGCGCCTACTCTAGTTTAGCTTTTACCCTAACGTGTTTGCTCAGAAAATTTGATCAGGCACTATCTGGGCAGCCGCCGCTGCACCGGTGCGACGTTGCGATTCCGACGAGCGCACGATTGACTGTTCGCGCAGCGTCGGGCTGGCAACGCTGCAATGTATGGACGGCGCGAGACGCGTGCTGGTTGTTCTCTGTGCGACGACAACCGAGTGATTTACTTCGAAATTATTTTCAAAATTATAAGTTAGAGTTTAATGTATATATATTATATTGTAGCTTCAGAACATTATTGTAGTAGGTAGTAAGTTAGGTAATTATAATTATTTTAATTTGGTAGTGTGTAAATAGTATAGGTAAGTTAACAAGTTTAGTGTTCATAGTAAATGGGGAGGAAAGATAAGCGGAAAGAATTATTTTTAAAGAAACGAAAAAGAAAACCTAAAAGAAATGACGGAATGTTTGGGTAAGTTGGATTACATATAATATAATAAACTTGCCATAAATAGCTGCACTCTAATTCCCTAAGAATAAAGTCTATATTTGGCAAACACACATTCGTCTACAGATGATGGATTATCACATGCTTCAATTTTTCGGCCAATTTTCTGCATTTACACATATTTTCAATTTTTTTTAGGTCAAAAAAACGGAAACTGCAAAGTTACGATGGTCAACCCACAGCCTCAACAGAGCCAGTAGATAGAGAGTGAGTACTGAGTACCTACCTATCTATCATGTCAGCAATCAATTTAGAGTACCTAATAATAATACTCCGTCTATTTTTTATTTTCAAGAGTGTACTAAGATTTGTCTGTATAAAGACGTAACCATACTGTAGGAAACAAATATCAGAACAAAAAGCTATGGAGTCGTCTCTTGATATTTTAGAACCCTATCTAAAATAATAATATTTATTAGGTGATGTTCTATCACCTAATAAATATCATTCGAATCCGACGGTATTTGTGTTAGCTTTAATTTTTTAATAATTATATAATTACATAATTTTATTTTGTAGCCATCCAGAAATATCACCAACTTACGCAGAGTTACACAATGTGTTGCCGACATCTGAGGATTCAGAGGAAACGGTAAACTTAAATACTTTTTTAAATTATCACGGTTATAGTATTGTCTTTTTACCGACTTCAAAAAAGAGGAAGTTGTCGATTGGGTTATTATTTTTTCCTCTTTTAAATAAACGAAATTAAAATTACTCTCACTGCTTTATCACAAACATTTTCCAGGTATTTTGTGAGTATTTAGCATCCCTCCGCCACTGTACTCCAGTCATTTGGTAGATGTCTAATTCCTTTAATAGTTATGTAAGTAATTTTGTTTCAGTTAAAAGAACCAAGGCTTGAAAACGAAGAGTTACAAAATGTGTTGCCCACATCAGTCATCATACTTGGTATATGGTATGGAG
Source organism: Selenia dentaria (assembly GCA_917880725.1). Lineage (NCBI taxonomy): Eukaryota > Metazoa > Arthropoda > Insecta > Lepidoptera > Geometridae > Selenia > Selenia dentaria. Next base: position 3,694,829 of record OU862882.1, on the reverse strand, counting down.
ACAAAAAAATGAAAATAGAAATCATAGAAAGAGACGATAAATTTTGGTCAGATATAATGGAACCAAAACTGCTTAAATTTTACTATGATTGTCTTCTTCCTGAGTTGGTTGATCCTAGACACATAAAGAATAGGCCAATTCGTGACCCAGAATACGTAACTGCAAAAGGGAAAGAAAATGATACAGCTACCATTTCAATAGAAAAAAATACTTGTGACGTTGACGATTGTTTGGTCGGGGATACCATAGATTATGTGATGCCATTTTCAGAATATTGATATTGAGTATGTTTTATTCTTCACAAAAAGCATTAGTTTCAACATTAAGATACCTACACTTTCCAACACTGTAGTATTGGGAAAAAATGATAAACACTTTACTAATTTGGCGGCTTCGCAGACAGCGTTCTAGCTTAATTGGACAAAGCATCTGGGCCGGAATCCCAGAGAGATGCTGGTTCAAATCCTGCAAGCGCGTCAATTTTTGAAATGTTTATCACTAAAAGAAAGTTTCTATAAGCCTGTGAAGATAATAATAGAAAGAAATATGTGAAGCACGATAAAAATCAGTTCATTGATTAAGATAAAGATGTAAACAGGGTTATTTGTAATCATTTATACATAAATAGACAGGCCGGTTGGCGCAGTTGGTAGCACCCCTGCCTTCTGAGCCGCTGGTCCCGGGTTCGATTCCCGGACAGATCAAACATTTGTGTGCATGAATATGTCTGTTTGATCTGTGTCTGGGTGTGTATATGTATATAAGTATGTATATCAGTCATCAAGTTACCATAGTACAGGCTCTGCCTAGTTTGGGAACTGAAGACGTTTGTGTGGATGTTGTCCCATATTATTATTATAATTAGCATTTTTAGGGGTTTATTCCGTACATCAAAACCAACAACTTTTGTTCTGCAACTTTTGTCAAAACTAAAAAAAAATCATCATCACATGTCACATCACAGAATAAGCCCCTAAAAGGATGCTAATTGATTAGAAATAACCCTGTATTATTGTATGAAAAAAAAAACATTAAATAAATCAAAAGAATTTTTGCCTTTTTTTTAAATGGTTGAATAAGGACAAGCGACTCCATGATTATCTATGCTCTAGGCAAATTAGCATAGCAGCGCCAGTACGCTAGACCAGCGCTGCCGCCCGCCGCCTCTCGCGTATTCCTGTCGAGTGCGACCGGCTAAAATTTGTCCGAGTGAAGAGGCGCGGTCTTCGATTTTTGAAACCATAGTTTATCAATGCGTCACCTTAAGGACTCTGTTCTCTGTGGACTGAACTGACCAACCAGACCAGTGATCACCACTGACTTTTTTTTTGCTCAGTCTATAGACTATTCAGTTCAGAGTATAGAAGACAGATATATATCGGCGCGGATACAATATTTCGCCAATAATAATTAGTCTATAACAATTAGATTTGTTAAATTGATTATTTGAATTGATTTATAAAACGTAGATTCATACTTTTGAAATTGTTTACAGTAAATTATTCCAATTAAAATTATAATTTAATTATTCCCAATATGATTTAAGTTTATTACGGTGTACAATTAAATATAAATCGCATGCCATCACTTTGTATTGCAATCTTAACGTTTAAAACGACCACGTGCAAGTACGCCGTAACGTATAAAAGCGGTCGCACTGGCGACGGGACAGGAGTTACAGGAGTCTACACAGCGGCCCCCGCCTCGATGTAGACTCCGGCCCAGGTAACGGCTGTGGGCGAGGTACTCAACTCTCTATTTGTAGCTCCACCCAAAGTACAGGCATGAGTGTACAACGCGACTATCCTGGTCGCGGTGTGGACTCATGTCGCGGAAATGGGAGGAGGCGAGGTAATTCAATTTGTAGCCCCAGTCAAGGTAGTGATTCCAATCACGGTGTAGGCTCCGGCCGAGGTAATGACTGTGGGCGAGGTAGACAAGGTCATGATTCCCAGGTAAACACATTCAGACACCGAGCTAGCTGGCGAACTCGAGGCAAAAATGATGTCTTGGTTTGATTCTCTCCAAATAGTCATAGAGTAAAAATTCATAGTGCCCACTTTCAACGGTACACTTATGTACTGGGGCGATTCTCTCCGACTCCCCTCTCTCCTGGCGACGGCCCAAGCCGAGGTCCGTACCTTAGTGGTGCCCTTGAGCAAGTCACCTACCCCTCTCCTTGCGGCGAAGCGTCTTCAACGCTCGCCTTAGGCGGTGAGCCCTCTGCGCCCGCGTCTGGCTGAGTGCCATCTGCGCTCGCCACCCGTCCGGTGACGCTGTAAATGCCGGTAGAGGCAAACAGCATTAGTCCGTTCTAAAAAAAAAAAGATGGGAGGGCATTCTTGTTCGAGCCGCCGCATAGTACGGACCTCTCTGGGACGTCGTTACGCTACCGGTCGAATATACGAAACCTATCAAGTGATTTGTGGAGTTTCATTTGGAACAGAATATAAGTGACGTAACATTTTTTTTAAATCATGGAGGTCTTTTCTCCTTCATATATATATATAATTTCCACTCACACTAAGGCCGTGTTCCAGTCGGATGATAGTTTTGCCGAGAACGTTACTAATCAAACTCAAGTAAGCTGTTCCTTTCGGAAAATATCGAAAAATAACGTCTATGGGTGACTCGAACGACTTAAAAATGGATCAAAATTCAAACGTCATCCGATTCATTTGTATGGGAGCTAAGTTTTTAAAAGTTTAGTTTGAGAAGAAATGAGTAGAATTTTTATAAGTAGCTGAGTATCGAGGAAGGAATAAAGAGAAGAAGTTTAAAAAGTAATGAGCGCCTAAATCATTTTTTTTTAGCTAATAGCTATGAAAATAGTACATAGGCCGTGTTCCAGTCGCTGTAAATTTTGTAATTTTCGTTAATTAATCCAAGTTTGCTATTCCACACATGCGCTCATAGTGATCATTCTTAATTCTTTTCACCAATGTTCCACACACGATAATTTTGCTAAGAATACTCCGTCCATTTGCTAAGAATATCACATCGAATCCGTGGGTGAAAATTGTCAAAATGCAAAGAGTATTCAAAGATAACATAAAAAAAATATTTTCGTAACTTTTAACAGTTCTCTGAGTAAAGTTTCATTCAGGTTCAGATTTATTTCAATAAATAATGTTAATCTTATAATTTCTTTCTTTTCTTTAAGATCCTATGCTCATAATTTACCTTTGATTAAATTCTAGATCATTTGGAAATAAGTTAACTTTGAAGTTTTGTAGTAAGACAGCATCGGAAATCGGAAAATTTGGAATCTGTTCTCGTGATGAAGCCGAAGACGGGGATAACATTAAAAGTATGATGACAATCGAAAATCATATAAAGTGGAAGACATGTACCTAGGTACCTGTACCTACTTATTTCTCTTACTAATTGAATTGGTATCAAAATAAGATTCATATTTGTACAAATATGTATATTTGATGTGTATATATATTATTTTTTATACATTGCAATATATATAATTTAATTATATCATATGTCCAACGATATTTTAGTGTAAGTCAGTAATGTAAAGAAGATATACAATATTTCAGTTTATACTGTAAAGGTGTGTGTAAAGGCTACAAACTGTTAGTGGTCATACAAAATACTACGTCTTTAGAGGTCAAAGCTAGGCTTACTGTAGGTCTTGTGCGTGGTGATGTTAGTCTGAATGAAGAGAGATGCAAATAAGGCCCATTATTAAGACAGCTGTCATATTATTATGATAAGAAACACTTGTATATTTGAATAAGTATTTATTAGATAATAGTTTACAGTACAATTAATATGGTAGCCATTCTGACATAGATTGCTACTTCTATATCCAGTAGTGTTGTACCATAGAGTACATAACCATGTCACATCGTCGTTTCTTAAAATATAGTTTACAGTTTTAATTAAAACACTTTACATATATAAATCAAATACATTCCAAACTATTACTATATTTTTAAATAAAAATATTGTTTTACTTCTATTTTACCCCGTCTCATATTCATTTAGATACTTAGGCTTTTTACCATTCTACCTGCTCTTGAAAATATTTTATCTTTTAATTCAACATTGTCTTTTTCTAATTTCTTAGTATTTTCATTATCAATTACATTATTAGGCTTATCAAAACTAGTATTCTTATATGTTACATTAGTATCAAATGTGTCCAACTTAGTCTGATAATTTTCTATAGTATTGCTTGCTTTATTAAATTGTACATTACTTTGTACTTTACAATCTATCAAAAAAATTATGTTTCTCTCTAACTCTCTATTATTTTCTGTTAAAATCTTGTATGAGTTAGGTCTGCAATATTTATTCATAACTTGTGCATAGCAATTTGGTGTTTTATCCTGAATTAACGCTACTTTTTGGCCGTTTTTTAATTCTGATATTTTTTGTGTCTATCATAGTAACTTTTTTGCTTTTGCGTTATCATTCAAAGTTTTCTGCAGTTTTACATCCTCAAAACTATGTAAATTTATGTTAGGTAATAATCCTTGTATTTTTCTGCCCATTACTAATTCTGATGGGCTTTTGTAGTCAAATTCCTTAGAAATAGGACTGTTCCTATACTCTGATAAAGCTAAATTAATGTCTTTGCCTTCACGATCAGCCTTTTTAAAAACATTTTTCAATTTGTGCTCGAAGAGCTACACAATCATTACGATATAATAGTAGGTACTACAAAAGGTAGATATGTACTGATGAGGTTATAAGAATCCACAGCCTAGTACCTAGAATGAAATTACACGATAATTCACAATAACGAGTGCACAGTATAGATTTAAGCTAGACATTTGTTTCAACTCATCCGAGATGGGGACTAAACTGAATTTAAGTTTAAATTACTAGGACGGTACAACGTCCCACAATTGGCAATGGGTCACAGAACTTGGTAATCACTGTTGAAGAGCTCTGTACTAGACGGTGGCTGGCGTCGTAAAGAAAGTAAAATCGCTTGTCACCCGCCTGCGATCCTCGCATGACGCTCATGAGTTATCCTAGACTCCTCCCATTTTTCGCCTTTGGATCGCGCGTAACCTTATTTGGTAATTTTAAAAGCTATTCTAGGTAAAGGGAGCCGAATTGCGGGGGGAATTATATTGAAACCTGTTTTGGCCATAAAGTACAGTACCTCACTCTGTTTGTTTTCTTAGCCACGGGTGACTATACACTTACTTTATTAGCAATAGCGCCCCTTGTATCGTAGGTGTCCTCGAGCTAGTAATACTTTCACCTAGATGGCGACACTTGTTGTGATTTGGCTAGAGTTATTTTCTAATCATTTAATTTTTAATTACTGAACCAGACTAATAGGTTACACACATTTCATTGAATTAAATTGTACACCATTTTCTCTTACTACTTGCAAAACTTTTTAACCGAGCATCACTCTTGTTTATCTCCCCGATAAAAAATTATATCATCGACAAATATTTGACACCCTTCTACATTTCAAACATCTGCTTATAATGACGGTGAAAAAATTCAGGAGCTGATGTCAAGCCATATGGTAACCTTTTAAAAAAAACTTCCACATGGTGTCACAAATGTACATGACTTTGCACTCCCAGATTCAAGTTCAAGCGTCAAGTTTACTAAATAGTTTTGAACCAGACATTGTAGCTGTTACTTTTTCAAAAGTAGGCAACTTAAAATGTTCTCTCATAACAATTTTATTTAAGTTACCTGGGTTTAGACATATTTTTAGTTTTCCATTGGCCTTTTTGACTATTACAATATTACTTACAAACTGAGTAGGCTCTGTAATTTTTTCTATCACACCCAGTTTTTCCATTTTTTCTAACTCTATTTTTAAATCCTTATGAAGAGAGAGATACACCCCTGCAACGTTCAACTTTGCCTACTGCATTTTCCTTCAACTTTATTTTCTTTTCAATCCCTTTTAATGTTCCTATTTCTTTTTCATCAAATAAACCTTTATAATCTTGTGTAATACTTTCACAAGTCTCTATTTTCCTCAGAAATTTTCTTTCAATTAATTTCAAGCATGCCAGTCTTAGGTCACACAACTATACAAGTTGTGTGACTTAAGACTGGCATGCATTGACTGCCTTCTACATAAAATTCGAACTGATGTTTCTTGTTATTTACTAACCTTTCTACAATTTTGATTTTTCAACACAATTTATCTTAGTTCCATCAAAATTGTATAAGTTGTTAGAATTCTTGTTTAGTTTTTTCTCAAGTCCAAGTTTCCTAAAACTTCCTAGAGGCAGCGCATAACAGTCCGACCCTGTGTCTAATTTAAAATCCACAATTTTATCATTCCACTGCACCGATTCAAATAAGTCACTTTTATTTACACTGCCTACCTGTATAGCGAGTACAAACTCATCACTACTGTCATTTTCTGTATCACTATGGTGAAGTTCTCGAACTCGTTGAGTATTCTTGCACATCTTAGCATAGTGTCCAAACTTACTACACATATAAAACCATGTATATATCCACATCGACCACATTTTTCTCTTGTCTTTGTTGGAACTATTTGAAATGAGCTAAAGAGTTGCATACTTTTAAGATACCTTATTGTTTGATAGGCCACTATTTTTATGTCAGAATTTATATGATAGATTGTTGTTGTCAAAAATAATATCTATGTCTTCGTATTTTTATTCCTGTTTATTAATTAGTAATGTTATAATAAAATACTTTTAATCTGGAGTTATTATGTGTTTATTACACTTGATCATACTCTGAAACTTCTGGTTATGGGCCCAGAGCCGTAAGTACTTAAACTCCAGGATTCATATGTAACGTTTATTAATATCGAAGTACAAACAAAATATGGAAGGAGATTCATGTAAAACTACTCCTAATCTTGTTTATTCAAGTAATGCTGCTCATGTCATGACAACTACACCAACTATTCAAAAATTAGAAGGACGTTGTAATTATACAACATGGGCATTTTCTATGGAAATGATGCTTATAGATTGTGGATTATGGGATTGCGTAAAACAAGCACCCTTAGAGAATAGCTCTCAAGAAATTCTGCGCCGTGATGACAGAGCTTGCTCAAAAATTGGCCTTTGTTGCCATGAAAGAGTTTTTTCAAAGATTATTGGCTGTAAATCTGCATTTGAAGCATGGAATAATCTAAAGAAGGCTTATGCCGATGGTGGTCTTGTAAGAAAGCTGACTTTAATGAAAAAACTACTAAATACTCGCTATATTGACAACATGGAAAGTTATATCAACGACATAATGTCAACACATCAACAGCTTCAGCAAATTAATCAGAAAATTGACGACAACTTTCTTGGATTTATACTGCTTTGTGGCCTACTCGAAAAATTTAAGCCACTTGTTATGGCATTGGAGCATTCCGGTTCAGAACTTACTTCAGATAATGTAGTAACTGCACTTTTGAAGGAAGATAGCCGAGATTTGGCTAGTTGCAGTAATTCTTCTAATGATTCTGCTTTAGTGTCGTTAAATAAACAGTACCATAGAGACTTTAAGAAAATATTTTGTAGTTACTGTCGTAAGCCAGGACATATTAAAATGAATTGCAGGGTTCTTGAGGCTAAATCAAATAAAAAAACGGCTGAAATGTGCGAGGTCACACTGATAGTCAATTTACAACCTGTAAGCAGAAATACATGTAATAATTTGAATAAATCAGTTATTCCACCTGAAATAAATAACTCCTCGGTTGATAAGTCACTACTTGTGTGTGACTGGTATATTGATTCTGGTGCTACAAGTCATATGACAAATAGGTGAGATTGGCTTAATGATACTAAACCTATCAAAAAAAAAGTTAGGGTAGCAAATGACCAAATTATTCTTTCAGATGCTATTGGTACCGTACAATTAAATGCTTCTTCTAATATTATCGACGTTCTGCATGTTCCAGACTTGTCAACGAACCTGCTTTTAGTAAACTCATTGGTAAAGGAAGGCAATTTTGTTATTTTCTCATCGTCTGGAGGAAAAAATTTGGATGCTCAATCTTGTAAGGTTTTTGGAAAAATTTTGCATACAGCCTCAAATGTCAATGGTATGTACAAGCTTTATTTACCTATTGACAAAGCTAATCTTACTGAAACAAAAGTGAACTCGGCAGACTTGTGGCATAAACGCTTAGGTCACTTAAACTATAGGTCTATGGAGTTACTCCATCTTTACTTAGCTATTGGTGTGAAGTATGATCGTCCTAACTGTTTAATTAAAGATAATTGTGTTGCTTGCGTTGAAGGAAAACTTGCAAAGAAACCGTTTAAATCGTCTGATTCAAGGGCGACTCATATTTTAGAATTAATTCATAGTGACGTTTGCGGACCTATGAGTACCCCATCTTTTGGAGGTGCTTTATATTTCGTCACTTTTACGAATGATTTTTCTAGAAAAACGTTTACATACCTAATGAAACAAAAGTCAGATGTAACTGAAAAATTTAGCAAATTCAAGAAATTTGTTGAAAATCAAACTAACAAAAAAATTAAAGTTCTTCGTTCTGATAATGGTGGTGAATACCTAAACAATAACTTGAAAGAAATTTTAAAAGAATCTGGTATACTTCATCAGACAACTGTACCATGTAATCCTGAACAAAATGGCATATCAGAAAGAACAAATAGAACTCTTGTAGAAAAAGCTAGATCTATGCTCTCTGACTCAGGTCTACCTAAAACTTATTGGGGTGAAGCTATTAATACCGCGAAATATTTAAAAAATCGCTCTCCTACCAAAGCCATAAGGGGCAAAACACCAGAAGAAGCGTGGACTAATAAGAAAGTTGACCTGTCACATTTGCGTGTTTTTGGATGCAAAGCCTATGCACACATTCTAAAAATTCTTAGAAGGAAATTTGATGCTAAGTCAAATATGTGCATTTTTGTTGGCTACTGCACGGAAACAAAGGGTTATAAAGTAATAGATCCTAACAACTCGAAATGTATTATCAAGACAAGAGATGTCAAATTTTTCGAAAATGATTTTGTGTTCAAAGCAAAATCACGTGAGACTGTAACGGAAACTGAAGTTGGAACATAAATAATTGAACCAGTTCCTATCATAATTGAACAAAATGATGCTACATCATATGAAGGAGAAGTTAACGTAACTCCTGAATGTGAGAAAATAACTAGTAAGTATTATCAATACTGCACCCGTCAATCAGGAAGGTGTTAACCAGGAAAGTGGAGTAAACATATCTGATCGTCATACCCAGGAAGGGGAAGACGAATTGGAAGATGAATTTCAGGATTCTATTCAAAAAATTATACAAGAAACTTCTGAAATGCAAGAGCAACCTGAAAGAAGATATCCATTAAGAAACAGAACTCCAAGAAATTGGTCAGATGATATACTTTTGTATAAAATCACAGAAGATGGTACATCGTCAACATATAAGGAAGCTATCACTTCTTACGATAGAGAAAAATGGCTTGAAGCTCTTCAAAGTGAATACGAAACACTCGTTAAACATGAAGCTTGGACCCTAGTAGATAAACCTAAAGATAGGAAAATAATTCGTAGCAAATGGGTATTTAAGATAAAAAAGGTTGCTAATGGAGAAATCGTACGTTATAAAGCGCGATTGATAGCCAAAGGTTTTACACAAACATATGGTATAGATTATGACGAAACTTTCGCACCCGTTACACGCTTGTCAACCGTAAGAATATTATTGGCTTTTGCGGCACAATGGAATGTTTCCATGGATCAAATTAATGTAGAAACTGCCTTCCTTAATGGTGATATAGAAGAAGAAGTATTTATGGAACAACCTGAGGGTTTCACGAAAGATTGTGACAAGGGGAAGGTATGCCAGTTAAATAAAGCAATTTAATTAATTAGGCCTAGGCAATGGAATTTGAAACTAAGTAGTGCTATAATGCAACTGAATATGAAGAGATCAGAATATGATCATTGTTTATACTATAAAATCGAGCGAAATTGCATTTTGATTGTCGCAGTTTTTGTTGATGATCTTTGCATTCTCAGCAATAGTATTGATATGAAAGAAACATTTAAAAAGAATATAAAATAATTCTTTAAAGTCAAGGATTTAGGTACCTTGAAACATTTCTTAGGCATGAGGATCATGAAGGAATATAGTGGAATAACTGTTGATCAATAGGAATATATTAAAAAGGTTCTTGTTTATTTTTCTATGACTGACGCAAAACCAGCTAGTACTCCTGCTGATCTGAGCCTAAAATTAGTATATCCTTCTAATGAAGAAAACGAGACAGCAAAGGATTTGTCTTATCAAAGGTTAATTGGTTCCTTTATGTACCTGTCAGTTGGAACAAGACCAGACATAACCCACGCTGTTAGTGTACTTAGCCAATTCAATAATAACTTTGGGACAGTGCACTGGAATGCAGCAAAAAGAGTTCTACATAAAGGGAACAATGCTTATTAAACTCCATTTCCAAAAAACTAATACTTTCAAACTCTGTGGATATGCTGATGCAGACTACGGTGCATGTCTAAACGATCGAAGGTCGTATACTGACTATGTGTTCTACCTAAATGGACCCATATCGTGGGAGTCTCGTAAGCAACGGACAGTAGCTAATCTGTAGCAATAACCTTTTGCTTAACGCCACCAAAACCAAATATCTACTATTTGGCAGTCAGTATAAACTAGCATGCGGACGTCCAACGGTGAGTGTTATGCTCAAAGATGAACCTATTGAGCGAGTATACGAAGCGCGTAATCTGGGTTTACATGTGGATTCTGTATTGCGGTTCGAAAAACATGTTGCAAATGCAGTTAAAAGCTGTTTTTACAAACTAAAAGTGCTATATAGAATGACACCATTTATTAAAGAAGCGTTACGTATTCAGATAGTGGAACCACTGGTTCTATCTAAATTAAATTATGTGGATGTGGTATTTGGCCCTCGTCTGCTAGCAAGAACTCAAAACCTTATACAGAGAGTACAGAACGCTTGTGCACGTTTCTGTTTCAACATTCCATTTAGAGCTCATGTGACTCCATACTTTAACGAAAACTGTATGCTAAAAATGAAACATCGTCGCAAACTTCACATAGCCTCGCTTCTTTTTGGTGTTATAAAATATAAATCTCCGAACTATCTATATGAAAAATTATCCTGGTTGTCAAAACATGGACCATTTGGATCGCGGCAGTGCGTGATGCAACTCTCCACAGCTCAGCATGGCACTGCTGCTTTTAGGGGGAGTTTCCGCTACGCTGCGTCCAAGTGCTGCTTTTAGGGGGAGTTTCCGCTACGCTGCGTCCAAGTGTTGGAATAATATTCCACCACCGATTAGGAACCTTCAAAACATTAGTATATTTAAAATGAAACTAAGACAATTTATCTTCACACATCAAAAATGCCAGGAAAATCAAAGACATGACACCAGTGCCATATAGTAATGTAACTAATATGACTTATGAGTAGGTATTTACTTACCCGATAATAACTTTCTCGTTTATATCTGTATGTGTTGTCATAATTTAAGATTAATATCAAAAGAAATTAATTTGTATACTAGTTATTGGTGTCGATTCTGTTACATATCATAATTTAAGATTTATATTAAAAAAAAAATGTATGCTAGTTATTGGTGTCGATTCTATTACTTTTATTGAACAAGTAGATCGATACAGATAGCTATTGTAGAACTAAGTATGCAGTTGTAGTGTTAATTTGTTTTAATAATTTAAGCTGTTGTAGTATAAATCCACCGTGACGTCACAGACTGGCTCCAACGGAATACCAGCGCTGGTTTAAACCAGCATTATGCTGAGTTGGGGACCATTTTATACCATAGCAGTAAATTGTAATTATACTTTCTTACTTTTATCAATCAATGTTATATGCTGCCGTCATAAATAAATTATATTTCATTTCATTTCATTTCATTTTATTTCATTTCATATCATTTTAATTCAATTCAATTCAATTCATTTCATTACTTTATCTACAACCGAAGCTGTAAGGAAGCAATATACGTCAAAAACTTATAAGAAGAAGTATTTAATTTAACTGATAGTGTCTGCATTTACAGTGATAATCAAGGAGCTCAAATGCTCACTAAAAATAACGTACATCATTCGCGTACCAAACACATTGACATGAGACATTATTTTTTAAGAGACCTTGTGGATAGTAGAACAATTTCAATTGAATATGTTCCCACAAATGAAATGAAAGCAGATATCCTGACGAAGTTTTTACTAAAGCATAGACATCTGTGTTTAACGAAAGGTTTAAGTTTAGTTTAACTTTAAATGGCCTATTGTCTATCTAGAAGTAGGGGAAGTGTTTATTACACTTGAGCATACTCTGAAACTTTTTTCTTTTCAGAGTAGTTACTCGTACTTGACTCTCCTTGATTTTGTGTTTCTCTCCTTTCGTTCTGTTGTTTTACCCATTTGTTATTCTTCTTTTTAATGGCACTTATTGTTTCTTCAATTTCAAAAACTTTCTATGTTCTTCTCAGTCACCTCAAAAGATTTACAAAATCTTATACATTTGTTTAAATCTAAGTCTGCTTCCTTCATCAATCTTTCAACAATGTTTTTCTTTTTAAGCCCTCTAACAATTTGATCTTATGGGAGAGTTGTTGATCCCCATAAGGAAAACACTAGAAACACGAGTTGGCAACGCAGTAGATTGGTTTACTATAATCTTTAATGAGACTTTCCTTTAATACTCCAAAATTGCAGTCAGCACTCAGCGTTCGCAAGGTTTTAAGGTATTCCTCAAATTTTTCACTGCCGTTGCGTTTTCTTCGCTATTGGCCGCTGCGCCATGTGGCGCCATGTCATATTATGATAAGAAAAACTTGTAATAGTACGTAGTATATAGTTTTATTTTATTATAATGGTCTGTGCTGTGATCTTCTTCTTCTTCTTGTTTGTATGGCTGTGGCTTGTGGAAAATTATGCCACAGACCACATAATAAATGCTTACGCATCTGTGGACAGATTTGAGCAATGTTGGAAGAAATCTTTTTTGTGATATTTTTATTGAAATTTGAATTAATTTATAGCTAAAATGAACCATGACGAGATAAAATCCGTCGTGCAGGAGAAGTTCCTCTCAAGTGAACGCGTCACAGCATTCCTTTGGGACGCTAAAGTCCTACATCCCGAATGGATCAAAAAAGACAGACTACTGACGATTGTAGAATTCGGAGACGAAAAGGCCGTTTTCTGTTTATTTTCGTCATGTTACCCACCGAAGTCCTTCACGGATCTCTCAATAGAGATAGTGCTACCCATCGATAAGACCTTCAAATGCGAGATTGACAACAAGCCTTCCGACCCCGAAGCTGTTTTGTACCTGAATCTACAATCTCGTAATAATAAGTTTAAATTTGAAATTCAGATGACCCCGCGCGTGGATACTTTTGTCGACGAACTGTTCCGAGGAATAGAAGCTGTTAATAAAGTGTTGACACAGCCCGAGTTTGTGTGGCTGAAAAAATATAATGGCAAGAGCCCGGATGACTTCATAACGCAAAGCATGGTGATGCCAAGGAGTGGTGTAGCTCATACACAGGCCTCTGCACCTGTTGCCATCCGCGAGAGCCTGATTAAACACAAAATGGCTGACAAGGAACTAGAGTACACATTCACCAAAAGCTTCACAGTGTTCTGTGGTACTTGGAATGTTAATGATAAATCCCCAGTGATTCCATTAAAAGGTTGGTTGAATATGGACAAAGAACCACCAGATATCTATGCAGTAGGGTTCCAAGAGCTTGACTTGTCCAAGGAAACTTTTCTTTTTGACCAGACTTTTAGAGAAGATGAATGGTACAATGCAGTAGTTTCCAGTGTCGATGACAGAGCTAAATATGTAAAAGTAGAGAAGGTGAGACTGGTTGGAATGATGCTCATTGTACTTATAAAGGCTAAACACATATCTCATGTCAGAAATGTAATATGTGACACAGTGGGGACTGGAATCATGGGGAAGATGGGAAATAAGGGAGGAGTTTCTATAAGATTTGATCTCCACAACACATCATTGTGCTTTGTAAACTCACACTTGGCGGCACATGTTGAGGAATATGAAAGAAGAAATCAAGACTTTAGAGACATTTGTAACAGGACAAGGTTTGTTCAAGCAAACCAACTCCCTAAGTCCATAAAGGATCATGATCACATCTACTGGCTTGGGGATCTCAACTACCGCATTACAGCCTTAGACCCCAACACTGTGAAGAAGTTGGTCAGTGAAAACAACTTTGATACCATCCTAGAGTTTGATCAATTAAAACAACAACACAAATTAAACAATGTATTTGCAGGTTATATTGAAGGTCCTATAACATTCAAACCTACATACAAATATGATCCTAATACGGATGAGTGGGATTCCAGTGAAAAGAATCGTGCTCCAGCATGGTGTGATAGAATATTCTGGAGAGGTGAAAATGTTACACAAATAAACTATAAAAGTTATCCATCTCTCAACATCAGCGACCATAAACCTGTATCTGCACTCTTTAAGTCTTACATCAAGGTCATTAATGAGGAAAAATATAGGAAAGTGTATGAGGAAGTTATTAAACAATTGGATAAACTAGAAAATGAACTCATTCCTCAAGTAAAGGTAGATTTGACTGAAATAGACTTTGGTACCGTAAGGTACTTAGAATTGCAAGTTAGGACCATCACAATCAAGAATATTGGCAAATTGCCAGTTGAGTTTGAATTCATAAAGAAATTAGACGAATCTAGTTTTTGTAAAGATTGGCTGATAGTTGAGCCTTATAAAAAATGCATCTGTGCAGATGAAGAATGTGAAATTCAACTTAAAGTTCTTATAAATAAGAATTCAGCCTGCAAAATGAATGCCGGTACTGACAAACTATATGACATTTTAGTATTACATTTGTATGGTGGTAAAGATATATTCATCACAATTAATGGGACATACCAAAGAAGTTGTTTTGGATGTTCTATAGAGGTCCTAGTCAATCTCAATAAGCCTGTTAAAGAGGTACCCGTTGGAAAGTTGATTGAACTTGAGGGTAAAAGAGATCAGTGTGTGGCTAATCAATCAACATACTCAATACCAAAGGAGATTTGGTATCTTGCTGATCATATATATCTGCATGGCTTAAAGGAGCCTAACCTTTTTGAACAACCTGGGTTTCATTCAGAAATACTGCAAATACGAGACTGGTTAGACAACGGGGCTATAGACAATCCAATCCCAGGCAGTATTCACTCTGTGGCAGAAGCATTATTGCTCCTTTTGGAGAGTACGGCTGATCCAATCATTCCATACAACCTGCAATCTGTGTGTTTAAGGAATTCCGCAAACTATTTGCAATGCAAGCAAATTATCATGGAACTTCCAGAGTTTAGAAAGAATGTATTTCTTTATCTGTGTGAGTTTTTACAAGAGGCAATGCAGTACTGCGATGACAATGGTCTAGATGAGAAGACATTGTCAACACTTTTCGGATCAATTTTTCTTCGAGACAATCCTAATGTATTGCAAGAACCTCAGTCGAGGACTAACAAGCGAGTAATTGACAAAAAGAAAGCCCAATTTGTGCATCATTTTCTAGTTAATGATCACAGTGACCTTTTAGTATCAATCAACAAATAACTCGTTAATACAGCCAGGAAAAAGCAATGTTGGTAATAATATTTTATTTACAGTTACTTGTTTTTGCACCAACATAAGTTTTGTTAATATTTATCCTGGCTGTGATTCAAAGTACATTCAGATAGGTAATGCACTTTATCCCAATTTGTGGAATTCTATTACCTATTTAATTAGAGGGTCAATGTGGCGCATTTGTTGTATAAGTTTTAAATGTTTATCGGGACTTATCACGTATTATTTAATATAGGTAAAAATATGTACCTTTCGCTCGACGTTTCGACCATGTTACAATGGCCGTGGTCACGAGCTGACTGAAAACTGCGGGTGAGTCCGGCGAGAAGAGCGGGTGTTTTGTTCTTCTACCCTCACTTGATCTTGAAAAATCGCAGGGTTGTCACTACGACACACAACACTGACTGTATCGGTAAATGTCCTAGTACCTACACCGCGGTTTGTACACTTGCTCACTACGGGATTCCACGACGCCGCTAACCTAAATCCATCTTCCCGGTTGAAATTGCGATGTTTTCTAATTTCAACCGCTTCACGAACCATTCTTGAAAAATAATGTCGTTCAGTGGAGAGGACCTTCGGATCGTGGAGCTCGATCCAGTGACCGGCTGGGCTATTATGTATCTCAGTTGCTAACAAATTTTGATTGAAATCTTGAAAAATGGCGGCCCTATGTCAGTTTTGGCAACTCCAGTAAGCAAAAATGTTAGTAATTTGATCACTGAAGCTGGCAAAAGTGACATAGAGCGGCCATTTTTTCAGATTTCAATCCACATTTGTTAGCAACTGAGATACATAATAGCCCAGCGGATCCCGCCTCAAGCAAATGTTCTGCAATAGCCGACTTCTGTGTCTGGCGATTTTTGACGGCCGCGATATGTTCTTTGATTCTTTCAGCTATGGTACGCTTCGTTTGACCTATGTAGGAACTACCGCAGCTACAATCGACCTTGTACACACCAGGGGTCTGGAAAGGAATAACGTCTTTCGGTGTCCTCACATGCCTCGCCAGCTTAGATAAGGGGGTATACACCGTCTTGATGGAGTACTCCTTCAGCAAAGTCCCTACCTTATCCGTTACTCCTTTAACGTAAGGCATGAAAGCCGGCTGCCGCTCGACGTCAGTCCCTCTCTTGTGACATCTGCGTCTCGCCTGCCCGCGTTTAGTCACACTATAGCCATTCCTTTTAAGTACCTCCTGAACATGCCTTTTCTCAACCTCTACATGTTCAGGGTCACAGAGGGCGTCCGCTCTGTCCAACAGAGACCTGGCCACCGACTGTAGATGACGTGGGTGATGGTGTGACGTAGCGTGTAGGTATCTGTCCGTGTGCGTGGGTTTTCTATAAACCGAGTGAGCTAACGAGCCATCAGACCTCACCATCACTTTGACGTCCAGGACACCGAAAGACGTTATTCCTTTCCAGACCCCTGGTGTGTACAAGGTCGATTGTAGCTGCGGTAGTTCCTACATAGGTCAAACGAAGCGTACCATAGCTGAAAGAATCAAAGAACATATCGCGGCCGTCAAAAATCGCCAGGCACAGAAGTCGGCTATTGCAGAACATTTGCTTGAGGCGGGATCCGGTCACTGGATCGAGCTCCACGATCCGAAGGTCCTCTCCACTGAACGACATTATTTTTCAAGAATGGTTCGTGAAGCGGTTGAAATTAGAAAACATCGCAATTTCAACCGGGAAGATGGATTTAGGTTAGCGGCGTCGTGGAATCCCGTAGTGAGCAAGTGTACAAACCGCGGTGTAGGTACTAGGACATTTACCGATACAGTCAGTGTTGTGTGTCGTAGTGACAACCCTGCGATTTTTCAAGATCAAGTGAGGGTAGAAGAACAAAACACCCGCTCTTCTCGCCGGACTCACCCGCAGTTTTCAGTCAGCTCGTGACCACGGCCATTGTAACATGGTCGAAACGTCGAGCGAAAGGTACATATTTTTACCTATATTAAATAATACGTGATAAGTCCCGATAAACATTTAAAACATGTGTTCAAATCGCGAAAGTTTAAAAATTACTTTTGTTGTATAATTTATATAATAATAATAATACTCAATCTTTTCCCATCACCTTTATATGTATTACATGTAGCATTGTATGGTAATATTATATAATAATGATGTCATAATATATTTCTCTGTATTCTATTATTATTATTTTCCTAAAACAATCTGACAACCTTTAGCTCTCTTCTTGAGGACATTAATCCATTTTGGTCAACACCAATGTTATGTAAACAGTCTTTGAAAGATTCTAATAGCACACTTTCAGAACTGTGATTGGTAACGACCATGAAATTTTATGCAACCACTGATGATGTAATGTTGGTATAGCTTGTTAGGTAAAAACAATCCTATATTGATTCTCACTAACTTAGTTATTGCTTGTAGTTAATTGCCATGCTACTTTTCTCAATGTTAGCCAAGCAATACAATGAAATCAGTACATTTTAGGTAGAATTGCTTTACTAGTATTATTGTGTTTCACAAAAGTCAAATCTTTTCATCCCAATAATTCTTTACTGTTTTATTACTTTTAAC
This sequence comes from Selenia dentaria, assembly GCA_917880725.1. NCBI lineage: Eukaryota > Metazoa > Arthropoda > Insecta > Lepidoptera > Geometridae > Selenia > Selenia dentaria. The sequence goes on along the minus strand of OU862882.1, from coordinate 3,676,678 downwards.
CAATAAAGCAACGAATATGAAGCGGCCAATAATTATTTAGGGAGGATAAAAATGTTTTATATTTTATTTATTTTAGTCTGTATTTAATAATACTTAGTTGTTTTTATTCTGTACTAAGAATATTGCACCATAATATAGTTACTCCATGTATCTGAATTTTATGTACCTAATTACAATATGCTATAGAATAGAAAATATACCTAAATAATTATAATATATTTTTGGCCATAGTTTGAATATGTCATGTCCTAGAAAACATTTTCTAAAAGCGTGATTTGTAAGATTGTGTATTTTTTGTAAATGTTATTTTAAAATAGACTATTAATTTATTAAACTAGTTTAAGACCAGTCTATCTTTTATTCAATTGGTTCCATACGAGATATTCAGATACAAAATACTACACTTGAATAGTTTGACCAACTATAGCCCGGCAATCTCGTGCGCGACCGGCCCGCGGGGTGACAGACGGTGGCGGGGACGAGGTACTCAAGATGTCAGCGGGTAGCGGGAAAGGGAACGCGTGCATCTGCGCTGTGCGTCAAATACGGCAGTCTCGGTCGATGTAGTCTGAGCGCACAGTTGAATCGGCAACACGTGCTTGATATTCCGTACTACTTAGAGTTCGACGCACACGAGATTAAGATCTTAGGATGAGTAAGGCTATCTCAAGACAACTTAAGGAAGTTGTACATAAAGTGTACCAATTTTTTCAAAAGTCGAATATATGACCGAACATCGGCCGAATACGCAAACGACATTAATTTAGTAAAAACTGTTGCTGAAGCCACAGGTTTGTCTGAAACTAGCGCTAACAAGTACAATTTGAAAAATGTAATACCGGCTTCCATTCTATTCAGTTAGGTATTGGAGTGTATCTCAAAAACTACTGGACCGAATTTGATGAAATTTAAATGGACCACACGGGAAGCACCATCTTTCAAACAAAAAGCATTTTGGAAATCGGTTTACCCAGTCGAAAGTTATGAGGATACAAACATAAAAAAAACATACAGTCGATTTGAGTACCTCCTCCTTTTTGGAAATCGGAAAAAATTATAAGTCTTAATAGTCCGGGTCCGGTAAAAACTAAAAATCTAAACGATAAAATTGGTGGCGATTGGTGATAAAATCATAGGTACTCATTACATGAAATAGATACTGAGCTATATCTAAGGAATACAATAATAAAACACTGGATCGACTACTTGCGTTGCGTATATATTGCTTCACCATTTTCAGACTGACTGGCGCTAGGTCTACCTACAATTACTTAGTTATAAATATTGTACTCAATACCCTCATACGTTACAGGTACATGCTAGTTCAACTGCATACAAACAATGGTTACTTACCTATAAGTACATTAAAATACAATTTTAAGAAATGTTAGTATATGTAGCGGGCATAAAACTTTTCATAGCTATACTAGCGAATGCCCGCGACTTCGTTCGAGTAGTAGCCTAGGTTTGGCCTTCGGCCTCGCCATTACCTGCGACATACATCTGCGAAGTATTAGAAACCATTAAAAAAAGATGAATGAAATCGGATAATCCGTTCTCAAGTATGACCAGGGGAATTAGGTTCCCCCTAATTCTCCTCCTCATATATATATATATATATATGAGGTATAACCCGGTCACAATATCTGTGCACCTGGGTGGCTATTCTCAAAGAGAATATAATAGAGAAGAGACGGGACTTCCCTATATATTACCCTACTCTTTGCGGGACTTCATAGACAAAAAAAAGTGTAATATTTAAACGTCAAAACGGGGCTACCTCCGACAGCCAACCTGACGAACTTAACAATTCTGCCAACATTTGGGATAAAATAGGGATGTGCACCCCATTTATTCGAAATTTATCGATATCGATTCCATAACTACTAGATATGAGACCTATAACATTCTGCAGCCCTCTCATCTACACTTTAAGTTGTTTTGCATAGCCAATGTTTGCATAAGAAAAATATGAAAAGTGTAAATTGAGAGGGCTCATTTTACACTTTTCATATTTTTCTTATAGAAACATTGGCTATGCAAAAAAATAATTAAAAGTGTAGATGAGAGGGCTGCAGAATGTAAGAGGCCAACAGAACTTCGTCAAAACAAGAAAAACGCCATAGTGTAAGCAAGTTTCAGTTTATTTATGGAACTTAAATTTGATATTTATCAGCAAACTAACTGTTTATTTTACATTGTTTTAAGTTGGTATGGTAATGGAATGTCTCAATAACTTTATGGGACACTTGAAGTAAATTTCGTTCCAGCAACTTTTGAGGTTATAAATCCATATTCATGTAACATAAGTATATTTCCGTTATTTTTCTTCATTTGGTGACTTTTAAACGAATACTCTACAACTTTGAAGATAGTATGCTATTTTCAAAAGTAGCTTGAGATAATAAGGATGAAAATCCTGTTGATGACGTAAAGTGTGGTGTTGAAATTCAGGAATTAGCATCATGGATTAAATAGTTATGCTGATGCTATCTTCTTGCTGAAAGCATAAAATAAATAATATATCAATGAACCGCCCGAAATAATATATCAAATAAGAAAAAGATTTATATTGAACAAGTAGTTCCCCGTGGATTACGGTACATAACACTTATTTACTGATTATCAAAAGGAAGAGGTTATATGTTCGTCAGTATGTTTTTCTTTTGTGTGTATGTTAACCAATATTTTCGCTAATTTGTGGACCGATTTAAAAAAATCTTTTTTCATTCGTAAGAATGTACTCCCGTGGTGGTCCATTATCAAGTCAGGATCTGATTATGGAGTCAGGAGGTGGATAGTGGAACTCAACAACGGCGAAATGCATGGACACGAAACTTTGTAAATTGGTTTAACTTTAATATAGCCTGTTCTATACTCCGTCAAGACATATCTGCTGCACCCAGGGTAAGACTTTCGGCGAGGGAAGTTTTTCGATCGGTGTATACACTTAGTCTTCGTTGTCCGTACATTTGATCCATTTTTTACATCTTAATTAATACAAGTACAATATAAAAAATTGAAATCGACTTTCGTTCAATTCAGTTATTGGAGTGTAACTCAAAAATTACCGAATTTGATGAAATTTATATGGGAAGCACCAGATTTAAAAAAAAAATCTGTAGTGGTTGAGAAAAAAAAGCGAAATCCGCCATTTTGGTTTTGAGTATAATCATTATACTCAAAACCAAAATGGCGGATTTCGCTCTTTTTTCGATCAACTTCAACTCATCATATTATGATGAGTTGAAGTTGATGAGGATAAGAGTTAAAGTTCTGCCCCGTTTCATACATCGTTTTCAAGCTATGTAGTTGCGACAGACTGGCTATTCTCTTAGCTACTGAGCAATTGCCACACTACTGCAACGCTTCTGCGATTGTACTGCTTCTAATGTCAAATTCGGTATTCTGTTATATGTTGCTCTCAATTGCAATTGCGTCGCTATTGTATGGCCCATAGATTAATCAGACTATATCTATGGCCATGCTACGGCTTGCGAATATTGCCACTTAAATAAGATTGAAAACTTGTAACAATTAGACATCATTCTAAACATCAATACAGTGGTTTTAAAGCAAAAATACATTAAATAATTATTTTGCTATCAAAACACTGTCAAAACATCACTGAAACTGAGTTTTTAATACTTCTTTGTTTACTTTATATTAATTGAACTCACGTGTTTGTACATTTGCCATTCGTCAAGTTAAATAGTTATGTAATACATAATGTTGCATCAAGTTTTATAATTATTCAAGTCATGATCATCATCATCATCTCAGCCATAGAACGTCCACTGCTGAACATATGCCTCCCCCAGAAATTTCCAAAAGGACCGGTTGGAAGCGGCTGCATCCAACGTCGTCCTGCTACCTTTGTTAGGTCGTCAGTCCACCTTGTCAGTGGACGACCTACGCTGCGCTTGCTTGTCCGTGGTCTCCACTTCAAAACCTTCCGGCCCCATCGGCCATCTGTTGCTATTGCGTGCTATGTGGCCTGCCCGCTGCCACTTTAACTGGCTAATCTTCTGGGCTATGTCGGTGACTTTAGTTCGTCTACGGATCTCCTCATTTCTGATTCGATCACGTAGAGAAACCCCGAGCATAGCCCACTTCATAGTTCGTGTTCAAGTTGTCAGAGTCAAGTCACAGTTACACAAATAAGTCCTTCGTCAAGTCACTGTGCTCTGTAAGTTACGTTCTAGTAACAAAGTGGTTCCATTACCAAGACCAATTACCATCGTCTCATAATTCTAGTCACTTTGCCTACATTCGTGCACCATTACGAACATTTAACGGTTAATAATCCATCTTCCATCCAATCCATTGGCTTGTAGTAGTCAACAAGCCAACACCATAAAAACACAAAAGTAGAAAAATTAAACAAAATAAACGATAACCATAATAATAAATAAAAAAAAATAAAACAAAAGTCAACAACTACCGATGTCTCCGAGTAAGTATATACATATATACGAGTTGTCACGGTAGTAATAATACACTTAGCAAGTGTGCCAAACATTTGTAAGAGATTTTGTAATTCTAGTGAAATCTGAGTAGTTTACAATACAACGATCGGTAAAAAAAAAGTCTTGTATTGTTATCAAATACAAGATTTGTTAAAATCGAAAACATAACCTTTTATTCGTAAGTCCACAATTCTGACCTTATTTTTACCTTGTTAATATGTATAGATAAATATAGATTATATCAAAACTTGCATGAGTGCAACAATGTAAAGAAAATATGAAACAATACGCAAATTAGCCCAAGAAAATAATCGAATTTTGTAGCATTAACCACCCAAATTATGTAGGTAAGTAAAAGAAATCCAGGTAACGTTTTTCCTAGGCATCATGAATACTTCAGAAATAGGGTTGTTGACCTTTCTTTTTATTGTACGTTAAATTAATCAGGACTAGACCGAAATACACACTTAATTATACTCGTACTTACATAAATATTTTTCAAAGAACTCTAAACTAAAAAACGATGTTTATATTTCAACTTTTAAAATTGGTGCTTAAACATTATCCAATGGCGGTTAATACGTCGTATGATGTCACTATGCCAAAAACAAACAGTGTTGTGATTATAATTCGTTTTGCTTGTTTGAACATGCAGGGCGAGAAAAAGGCAACAATGACTATTATAATTTATTTCTTCTTTTGTGTTGATTTTTAAGTTTTGACGTGTAATAGTGGTGGATTATTATAAGTTGATGTTCACAATGGTGCAGTTGAATGTCAGGTGGTCAGTGAAGTGTATAAATTTATAAAACATTATTTTTGCTTTTTTTCGTCAATCGTGTTAGCAAGTTTTAGTAATGCATCCAAGTGACTCATACAAAACAGCATTTAAATAACTGACTTCTTTCTTAGAGCAGACTCTAACTACCTACTTGAAAAAAGTTATATTTCTGATGTTACCTAAATAAAACTACATTTTAGCCGCATAATTTGTTCTTTGTAGGGTTGTCCACCTTAAAAGGACAAATCAACCCTTATCGAATCACTTTGTTGCCCGTCTGTTCGTCTGTATGTCTGCCAAGATCCTTTTTCATTCATAAAAATAAAAAATCTTAATTCCATAAATGTGTTACAGCGATAACAAGATTAACGAATTGACTATTAAATATAATTATAAACGTTGGTATATTTACTCAATATAAAAAAAAATATAACAAACTTATTATTTGCGGTTGCAGTTATAACCGTGTTTATGGATCGACAGTGTGTCCTTTGACCTAGTATGTATTTAGTTTTAAAGCAATTATATTAGATGCTTGCTTCACTTGCTTGATTCTCAATCTGTTGTTAAGGTACGACACTATCATATTACACGTTTGTTTTTGCCCTTATGACATCATTTCCGAAGCTACTTCCGTTTTTGGTCACCTGACTTTTAGAAACTTTTATACACATTTTATTTATTCAAAATAAAGATAATCCAATGCATATTATATAATTGAGTTGTTTGCTCTAACTACTATTAAGTTAACATTACATTGCAATTGATTTTTGACTGTGTCAACTACCCTATTGGTTGGGTTCGTAGTATTTCTGTCTCTTACCGGTATACGCTAATGACAACTCTATTTGATACTTACTCTGAGACAGATGTGTACCACTGTAGCAACACAGAGGCACAGTAGATATATAGAGAACAGTACGGAAACTACCTTCAATCGTTCGAAACGGCCCACTGACATAAACATGCGCATCGACGAGACCCCTAAGCGGTTCTCGCGGTGCTGTCAGTAGTGAGTGTTACAAACTATTTCTACATCTTTACCTTTTTTATATAATATAAAATATGAAATGTCACACTTGACTGACTGCTATGTGTTTTAAAATTGTAATAGTGTTCTTGTATGATCGATCATAAATCATAATAAATTCGTAAAAATAACACATAATACAAATCTTAGATGGCGGCTGCAAAAGATTACAATATTATTATGAACTATATAGTACTGGGTGTCGTTTTTATGGTTTTCGAAGGTGTCATACATTTTATTTAGTAACTAGAATTAACTAGATTTAATGTCTACAACAGAACAACGAATGTTTTATAAAAAAAAAACAATACCTAATACATTAAAAGTGACAACAATGGCTTCAATGGGACATAGATAATTATTTAATCTAGGCTTAGTTTACATACTGTTAATCTTTATACTGTGACAGAGGTTGGTAGCAATGCAATCGCAACTCAATAGTTAAGAGAATACCATTTATGTCAAAAACTATCGATCGCAAGCCGCTGGACAGCGATCGAACCTAAATAGCGAGCAGAATACCAAAACTGTCAAAAACGACAATTTTCGTGCAATTGAGTTGCTATATCGCGGTTCAATAGCTAAGAGAATAGCCCCCAGACCTCGTGACATCATATCGGCGGTCTGGGTACGGTGTGAAAAATAGTTTTTTCGAGAAATGTGGAGGTAAAAAAAATTACTAACCTTTTCAAATAAATTTATTATTGATGAAGGGTTTGTTATTAAAAAACAATAATTTTGATTACAAAAACATTTATTATTAAACTCAGTCACTATAAATTATTGACTCTATGCCTGACATTGTATCTTCCTCACTATCACTTTCTGAACTCTCCGAACTATCTTCCCCTAGTGATATTAAAAGTTGTGTGATGTTGTCATCTGCTAGATGATCCTTTTCCCAGTATTCTCGCTGTAGTCTCTCCACGTGATTCACTTCTTTTTTCCAGTCAGCTGGCGTAATTGACTTAATCGCATCTTTTGTAAGTTTTTCCTGTTTCTTTTCCGATTGGTCAATGTTTTTATCTGCCACCCTTTGCTTTACCAAGTTCCATATATATTCGATAGGGTTTAGGTCACAATGATAAGGTAGCAGACGCACAACTTCTTGGCCATGCTCTCGCATCAAATCGTCGACGACATATTTTTTCGGCGGCTTTGTTCTCAGTATAATGGGATACAATTCCCTCTTTGTCATTAAATGGAATATTGTGTTCACGTAGCCAATTTTGCATGTCAGCTTTAAGAGCAGCACTAGTGGGCGCTTTCACTGACTGCGTCGAATGGTAGGGTGCATTGTCTATGACAACAATACCGTTCGGCGGTAAATTTGGTATAAGCTTTTCACGGAACCATTTTAAAAAATTGTTTGTGTCCATCTCGTTATGATAATCGCCGATTTTACTTTTACATTTATAAAGTAATTCTGCACCTTCAATGAATCCATTTTCTCCTCCAGCGTGTACAAGAATCCAACGTTGACCCGGATTTAAATTTTTCTTCACACTGCTGTCGGTATTATTTTGCCAGCATTTACTGACCGTATAGTGGGAATGGATCCACGTCTCATCCAGGTAGGTAACCGGTTTTTTATCAGCGCCAAGGTCATTATTCTCTTTCATACGGCGTAGGTAGCGAGCCCTCCATGCGGCGATGTCTGGCTTTTGTGTCAATACACAACGGATATTTTTTCACTTTTTGAACTTGTAGCCCAATTTGTTAATTAAAATATTTCTTAAATATGTTTTCCCACCTTGAAAATTTAGGTCTCTCTTAACTGCTGCCAGAATTTTCTTCAAAGTTGGGATTTCTTTTTTACAGCATAAAAACCGTTGGTGATATTTCGTATTGCGCAAATGTCAATATCATCTACTTCGATGCGTTTTTCGTACTGTTTACGCTACTTACCCGGTGCGATAATTTTGGTTCTGGGTGGGTTTCTAAATTATTACTAGTACTTGGAGTCGGACTAGCGCCCGGTGTAGTAGGTGGTTGTTCTTTGACTTCATTTTTAATTTTCATTAGAGTCCTCTTTGATATCTCAGTTGCAGCACAGGTTCGTTTCACCACTTGGTCTACAAGTATGGTGTACTGTTTATTTGCTTTCTCCGATTCAAAAAACTTGAGCACTTTCAAGATTAAATTTCTTGATTTGCTGTGTATTGTTTTTCCCATGACTTCAGTTTAACAGCTACAACAATTTTAATAACAACCAAACCAGTCCAAACTTAACAGTAAACAGTCTAAACTTAACAATAAATATTAAAAAAACAAAACAACAACGAAGCGAAAATATCAAAATTATCGGGACGTGTATCGGCAACGAAGATGCTAACCGTACTGTCGCACCGGGGAGTGCGCGGAGAGGTGACAGGGGAAGCGGGAGAGGCGCCGCATTCCAGCGAGGTGCACAGATATTCTGACCGGGTTGTAGCAACTTTCATCTAAAGCAGGGGTCGGCAACCGGCGGCCCGCGGGCCGTGGACTATCTCGGTGCGGCCCGCAAGCCTGAGGTCCGTAAGAAAATAATACTAAAGAAAAAGGCCATATAAATTCACTAGAATTTATACGGCCATGCTGCTGGGCCATGAGAGTATTCTTGAAAGCTCGTTCCCACGCGGGTGATAAAAATGTACCTATTTCATTTCTTAAGAACTGTTTATCAAGACTGTGATGTTATGTATTGTTTCTACCGAAAATAAATATTTGCTGTACTTGTTCAATTCTTGGCAATTTCTTTTGCGTTTATCCGCCGCACGTGGCCGTTGGCGGCGGGCGGCTCCTTAGAGACAATAGGCGGCGGCAGTCTTTGATTAGACTCAGGTGTGCGGTGGCGAAAAAATTCAAAGCGACCGGCTTTAGTTAAAATCACAGCCGCGCGCAGCTCTCGCCTCATTCGCATAGACTAAAATATATACTAGGAACTCATTCGGTTGTGGAAATTCGCCGGAAACTCACGTCTCATCTGGTTGCTAGCTACGCGTTTCGTTTCACCTTTCTTCCCTTCGCTGATAGCTTCTTACGAACGACGTATGAGGTAAGTACGTTGTATGCACTCGCGAGCAATTTGTTTTATTTTATTTACTGCTTGTTTATGTGAACCTTCAGATTGATGGGTAAATGTTATAAGGACGGGGATAGTAGTTACATGATATGAAGTTAGTTACGAGTATGTCATGTTTTATATATTTTTTGAATGTGGAGTTGAACATTTTGTAGGTGCTAACAGGAACATATAATTTTACAACGAATTTAATTTTTTTCATTATTGTTACAGAATAATTATATAAACATGGCTTCACAAAAAAGGAAGATAGAAGAAGAAAAAAGAGTTTTTAACGAATTATGGACAGAATTATATTTTTTTATCTAGTTTAAAGGAAAACCGTTATGCTTGATTTGTCAAAAGAGTATTTCTGTAGTAAAGGAATATAACCTGAAGCGACATTACGACACTGAGCACAAAGCTAAATTTGACTGTCTTGAAGGAGAAATACGAAAAAGGAAAATTTCCACTTTGTAATGTAAATTACAAAATCAACAAAACATATTTAAGGTTGTGGCAGACAACAGCGAATCGAATGTTCGTGCCAGAGACAGGGTAGCAGAGATTCTAGCAAAAAGTGGACGTCCGTTTACCGATAGTGAATTAGTAAAAGAGTGTGTCTTAGCTATCGCAGAAGAAATATGCCCAGAGCAGAAAAAAATGTTTGAAAGTCTTAGTCTCTCTGCGAGAACTTGCACCCGACGTACTGAAGACTTGGGTGCTAATTTGTGTGAACAACTCTGGGATCCTTATCCCAGAGACCGCAGTCTCCTGACTGCTTCTCTTTAGCGATGGATGAAAGTACGGATGTGTCGGATACAGCACAGGTACTACATATTTGTACACGGCATTGACGAAAACTTTACTGTTTACGAAGAGCTTGTGAAAATGTGCAGTTTGAAAGGTACAACTACGGAAGAAGATTTATTTCACCATGTGGAACAAGCTCTGGATTCATTGCAATCAAGCTGGGAAAAGTTAACAAGTGTCACTACCGATGGAGGCAAGAACATGAGCGGTCAAAACAAAGGTGTTGTTGGGAGAATCATCAGCAAAGTGAAAGATTCTGGATCTACTGTGCCATTGGTTTTTCACTGTATTGTCCATCAAGAGGCATTGTGCTCCAAGGTTATATCCTGAAAAGAAATAATGGATACTGTAACATCCACTGTTAATTTTATACGAAAAATGGGCTCACACACCGTCAGTTCCAAAAGTTTTTAGAAGGTCTGGAAGCTGATCACGGAAGTGAGGTGGTTCAGTCGAGGTGCCGTTTTGGAACGGTTTTTTGATTTGAGGAAAGAATTTGGCAACTTCATGGAGATGAAAGGAAAGCATGTGGAAGAGCTTACTAACAAACAGTGGATTATCGATCTTGGTTTTTTGACTGATTTGACTAAGGAACTGAATCAGCTCAACAAACGCTTGCAGGGAAAAAATAAATTGATTTGCGATATGTATTCAGATGTAAAGTCATTTGAGATGAAACTGAAACTGTTTATCAAGCATATTGATGAAAAAAAGCTTGACCATTTTCCTAATTGCAAGAAAGCCACGGAAGAAGCTGGAGATAATTTTGTGTGGCACAATATTACAATGAGAAACGTGTTAACACAACTACAAACTGAGTTTGTAAATCGATTCACCGACTTTAAAAAGAACTCCTTATTTAACATGGAAATATTCCAAAACCCTTTTGCAATTGATATTAGTGAGGTACCAAGCAATTTGCAAATGAACATAGTAGATTTGCAAAGTAATAGCACACTTAAAACGGCATTTAAGGAAAGCAATATCTTGATACAGTTCTACGGAGGTTTGAGTTCTGAAAACTTCAAAGAATTGAAAAAGTTTGCTCAGCAAATAATAACTATGTTTGGTAGTACATATTTGTGTGAGCAGACTTTTTCAATTCTCAACTACCGCAAAAATAAGAATTGTTCGTAGTTAACGGATGAACATTTAGACGCGATACTGCGCGTGTCTAATACTAAAATGAAAGCAGACGTTAAAAACTTGCAAAACAAATGCAACCGCAAAAATCTCACTAGTTCTTACTTTTATGTTAGCATAGTAATTCAATTAATATAGACATGATTGTATGAATATATATGCGTTTTATTTCAAATATTAAAAATACATGCCCGAACATATAAATATAAAAATAAGTGCGGCCCGCACTGATACTCTGGCAACATATGTGGCCCTGCTATAGCAAAAGGTTGCCGACCCCTGATCTAAAGTATCGGTGCCTCCTTCTATAGTGCTGGTAAGTATGGTCAATTCAATAATTTACAATCACTAAAATAAAAAGTTGCTGAAGTTTTTGCCAGACAGCAAAGTTTTTAGAGCGCGGCCTCGATTTACTTACTTTGCTGACAATTAGAATAGAGTAAGAGAGCCACCACATGTACCAGTTCCACAAATCAAAATCACCGAGAATTTGTGATTGTATATACTATGAACTTTTTCAGCGAACCTAGTACAAAAAGCCCTCACAAGTTTTAAAGATGACTCTGCCATAGATAGAATAGATGCTTCATGCTATTCTATTACAGAGATGTAGGTTATGTAGGTTACAGTTATGAGCAAGTTATAAGCTTTTTGACGTGATAACGTCTTAATAAAATAAAAATGACGTGGAACATTATAAACAGTGAAACTGGTAAAAATACAGTGCGTAATCGAGACTTTCATTTAAAAATTAATAATAAAGATGTAAGAGCGGATTTGGAGGAAGCGGCCGAGTTTGAGAATTTCTTCACTAATATTTCTTCTTTAACAACCAAAACTCTAAAATCTTCCTCCATTTCTGCTAAGATCTTACTTAAACAAAGTGTAACTGAATGTGACACAACTTTTAAATTTTCAGTAGTTAAATTGCAAAGATATAGTAAGCAGTTTCAAAAGTCTTGATACAAAAAAAAGCGGCTGACCTATGGGGTCTTTCTGTGAAGACAGTTTCTTCAATTATAGATATCATTGCACCCAATCTAGCAGTGTGTTTAATGGTTGTGTTGCAAGTGGTGTATTTCCTGACCTAATGAAGCATAGTAAAGTGATTCCTTTATTCAAATCTGGTAGTACTACTGATCCAACAAATTTTCGACCTATTTCTTTACTACGAGTACGTTAAGTAAGATTTTCGAAAAAAATAAATTACATCAATTAGAAACTCATTTTAGTACGAGCAAAGTATTCCATAAAAATCAATTTGGGTTAACAAGGAATCGCTCTACAATAGACGCAGGTATAGAACTTATAAAAGATGTGTTTGATGCCTGGGAGAACTCTTAAGATGCCTTAGATGTTTTTTGTGATTTATCTAAGGCATTTGACTGCGTCCAACCATGATATACTTGTCAGGAAATTACAACACTACGATACGAGCATGGCTCTCAACCTTTTGACTTCATATTTAAACGATAGAATTGACATAAATGGTAAAAAATCGCCGAGCTCTATAATCTCAATGGGCGTTCCACAAGGTTCAATACTAGGGCCGTTCTTGTTTTTAATCTATATCAATGACTTACCTTATTATGTAGAGAAGAATCAGGAGATGGTATTGTTTGCAGATGATACTTCACTGTTATTTAAAATTAAAAGGCAGTAATTAAACTATGACGATGTTAACAATGCATTAGCTGTGCATTGTTAACATCATCATCATCAGTTGTGAATTGGTCCAATACAAATATTCTTCTCCTCAATGAGAAGAAAACGAATTGTACGAAGTTCTCGACACCAAATGTGAGACAAGTAGAATCCAATATACAATTGAATGGCACAGGGTTGGACCTTGTAGAGTCAACGGTCTTTTTAGGAATTACTATAGACGCGAAATTGCAATGGGGTCCCCACATAAAAAAATTGTCTAGTAGGCTGTTAAAAAAAATAGACTATTAACGGATTTAGACACTGCTAGAATAGTTTATTTTAGTTATTTCCATAGCGTTATGACTTATGGCATACTGCTCTGGAGTTGTTCTGCAGATATTAATTCTATTTTTATACCACAAAAAAGGGCTATACGAGCGATCTACAGTTTAGCTCCCAGAGTTTCCATTAGACAGAAGTTTAAAGACATAAACATTCTAACTGTTGTCTCTCAGTTTATCTATGAAAATCTAATGTATGTAAAGAAAAACATTAGCAGTTTTGATAAAAGGAGTGATGCTGTCAACACGCGAAATAAGCACAAGCTATCCGTACATGTTACGCGTCTCCACAGAATAAGTCATTCTTTTATGGGACAGTATGCGATTCTATAATAAAGTTCCCAATTTTATCCGAGATTTGCCTATTAATAAGTTTAAAATTACTATTAAAACTAAACTCTGTCAAAAAAGGTTATTACAAAATTTCGGATTACTTGGAGGATAAAGCAGCTTGGGACTGATCACTCCAGGATCTATCTACTCCCCCCCCCGAAGGGTTCTCGCATTGACGTGGCGGGGGGGCTCAGTAACCGTGGCTAGGTACACCACGGTGAAGCCAAGAGGAACCCAGGAGCCGCGCTGGCGTTGGGGTGCGCTGGCCGACTCAGGCGGGGCGCTCCTATGGGCTTTGGCCGCCAAGTCCACATAGGAGTGGCGGGGTCCGGGCGCTTTGGCGCAGACTCGAGGAGGTGGGGCCCGGGCGCTTTGGCGCAGGCTCGAGGAGGTGGGGCCCGGGCGCTTTGGCGCAGGCTCGAGGAGGGGGGCCCGGGCACTTTGGTGCAGGTTCGAGGAGGTGGGGTCCGGGCGCTCGGCGCAGACTCGAGGAGGTGGGGTCGCGGGGGGGCTATCCCTTGTGGCTGACGTAGCAGGCGGTGGGGCTACGTATCCGACCCACCGCAGGGAGACCACGGGCGACCAGACACGGGGAAGTCTGGCGCCCATTGTTGGCGAGTTTGGTCTCCGAGGCAGTTGCGGCGCGCCATGTGTTCTGGCGTGCCGCGAAGAGAAGGGTCCGGCAACGGACAGCCACGGTGGGTTCGCGGTCGTGTGGAAAATCTGTCCCGCGTTCCCGCCGAGGGCGGCAGTGACGGAACACCCCGGGGTTTTGGTGGGTATACGGACTCCCACATAACCACCTCCCTCCCCGTGGTGGGTGGTATCCATAAAGGATTTCCCCGGGACAAAAACAAAAAAAAAAAAAAAAGGATCTATCTACTCGAACCAATGGGCCTGCCAGTGATAGCCGATAGCTGGCGGGCCCGAGGTGGGACCGCTCCTATGGGCTTTGCCCTCCAAGTCCACACGGGAGCGGTCACCGTAGGTAGCGGTGGTGTATGGGCTCCACTGCAACTGAGGCGGGCTGCGGTGTCGTATGGGCGGCACCGCGGCTGAGAGTTAGAGACCGCGGCGGGAGAGGAGTGCTGGTGTTACGGTGAGCCGCTCTCCCTGCCTTCCGCGGCCTTGACGGGGCCGCCACCGTTAGATGGCGGACGCGGTGGGGTCGCAGGGGAAGAGGACTGTCGGTATTGAGAGGCGCCGCTGTTCCTATCCTCTGCGGTCGAAGTAGCAGGCGGTGGGGCTACTCACCTGAGCCATCGTAGGGGGACTTAGGGCGCCCAGACTCGGGGAAGTCTGGGGTCCATTTGCGGGCTTGGTCCCCCGTGGTGGTTGCGGCACGCCAAGTGTTCTGGCGTGCTGCAAGAGAGAAGGGTCCGGCAACGGACAGCCGCGGCGGGTTCGCGGTCGTGTGCGAAATCTGTCCCGCGTTCCCGCCAAAAGCGGCAGTGACGGAACACCGCAGAGGTTTGGTGGGTATGCTGTCCTTCTGGCAGAGACTCCCACATAACCACCGTGTTCTCCCCGGGGCCGGTGGTATCCATGAAGGATTACTCAGCGTCAAAAAAAAAAAAAAAAGGATCTATCTACTCGTGTACTAAAATGTCAAAGTGTAGCGTGTCTTGCCCTACTAATATCATTATTATGTTCTCTTTTGTAAGGCAACACACTGAAGCTAATATTTGTAGTACGAGTACCTAAGTAAAAACATCTATATAAAAAGAATGGCCCCGAGTTTCTTGCCTCTTCTTCTCGGTAGGCTCTATATATTTTGGAACGCGGTGGTAGTCTTTAAAGTACGTTATAATGAAAAATTGACGTTCATAAGTGCGTCTTTGATGCCTAAATTGAATAAATGATTTTGACTTTGACTATTCTGTTGGGGCCGGCAGGTGACGTCACGTACGATACCACGCGAATAGAGGGTAGACGTACCACGAAGTTAACATTAACATAATATATCTAGTTTAGCAGTTTCCTGCTAGCTATACGCTCGATGATAGTGGAGAGGATAAATACCTGCTTTACGTGGGAGGTCTGGGTCTGATGAGTGCTGGTGACCGTGCTTCCTCGTTGTAGGCGTCTTGCTGTCGACGGCGTGCTGAAGGAGCTGAACTTGGTTCACTTGGTTATAATGTCTGTATTGTCCCTTTGGGTTGTGCACTGGTTTACGCGGCGGGCTGATTGCGTGTGTACACACGTGCTGATTTAGTGTCTGGTCGGGCCGAACACACCCTGAAGGTCACTCGCGGCGAAGTCATTCGCGGTGACTCGTGCTGATATAAAATGGCGGTGCCATGCGGTTGCTGCGCGGAACGCAGCGGTACACGTCCGCCGGTCGCGAGTACAAAAAGGGTGACTCTTTCCGCTTCCTTCCGCAGCCGCTTTCTTCTAGTTATGACAGCTGCAGGCGAAGCGGCGGTGGGGCACGCGGGCGCGGTGCGCCTTAAGGTGACGTCACGCTTTGGCGTGAACATATTCCCCACTCGGCAAAGGTGTGGTGTGGTGGTCAATCGACAGTCAGGTGGTCGTTCTTGATTTCCACCACTCGGGTGACGCCATCCCTTCATGGGTTCGTCTTGTGGCTCATGCGCCAGTGTAGAGGCGGCACCTGGTCGTCCACCATCAGTACCAGTTCCCCGACTTGAGGTGGGCTGGATCGGGGAGTCCGTTTGGAGCGTGTTTGGATGGTGTGCAGGTAGGGTTTGGACCAGGATTGCCAAAGGTGTTGGGATAAGGGTAGGACGAGCTTGAACCCTTTTGTGTGCAGAAATGGCTCGTCCTCCTACCGAATACTCAGGTAGGGCATTGAGCTGACGGTTTAAAAGGACATGACCCGCGGCGAGTAATTCAAATTCCGCGTGGTCAAAAGAGAGTGGGCTGAGAGGGCGTGCATTGAGCTTGGCTGCAATGCGCGTTAAAGGAGCTGAAAGTGTAGGTGCGATATTGTTATTGTTGGTTGCAAGAAAGTCT
This sequence comes from Selenia dentaria, assembly GCA_917880725.1. NCBI lineage: Eukaryota > Metazoa > Arthropoda > Insecta > Lepidoptera > Geometridae > Selenia > Selenia dentaria. The sequence continues at coordinate 3,660,102 of OU862882.1, read as the reverse complement.
TGTATTTCCCTAAGTTCATTTCTAGCGCCTACATAAATTGTACCGCAATTATATCTAATTAACGTCGGTACACCGCGCCTAGAAACAAAACGCTGTAATGCCGCAAGGAACGCTTCCGTGGCTAGGCATGTTACAACACAGAAGTAGCCTTTTAATAGCTTGGCGTTTCTCAGTGTACTGGATTTTATCAAAAATGGTCCAATAAAGTCCGTCGTGACTTTGCTAAATACGGGCTGAATGTTTACGCGGTCGGCGGGTGAGTCGGCCATATACGGGGCCTTAGTTTGGGCGCGGAAACGTAAACATTGTATACATTTGTATACTCGATGGCGAATAACGCGGCGGGCTGATAATATCCAGAATTTCTGGCGTAAGGGTGAGTGCAGAATGTCAGCACCTAACTGACTTAAGGTGTTTGCGACGACAGTTTGTCGTCGTGTTGTGTGTGTGTGCTGATTCTTTGTGGGCTGAGTCGGTATTTGATGGATGTGCCGTCCTAGTCATTGCCTAGGCGGCGGTGAAGGACGCGAGGTAGTGCGCGGTGGAGTGCGACGGGAGTACACCATCTGGCCCGTATCAGGTGTGGGACGGCGCCGTGGTACCTCGCGCTGTTGTACCGGCAATAAGCGCACTGGTAGTGCGTAGTATCGGGTACATACCCGAGGCTTGTGACCCTTTACATTACTACATGGGTAGCAATGGTTGTCACCATAGCGCGGAGGTTGCGGGTTCGATACCTGTTCGGGTCTTGGCGCGGAGCTGAAAGGCCTCGGGTTAGAACCCTGCGCATAGCGCGGAGGTTGCGGGTTCGAAACCTGCTGAAGTGGCGGTGAGAAGCGCGCGGGTATAAGCGCGGAGCTGAGAGGTTGCAGGTTCGAATCCTGCGCATAGCACCGAGGCTGCAGGTTCGATACCTGCTGAGCAGATAGTGAGAAGCGCGCGGGCATAGGCGCGGAGCTGAGAGGGTGCAGGTTCGAAACCTGCATATAGCACGGAGGCTGCAGGTTCGATACCTGCAGAGCTGATGACGAGAAGCGCGCGGGTATAGGCGCGGAGCTGATTGGTTGCAGGTTCGAAACCTGTGTATAGCCTTGTGGCTGCAGATTCGATACCGGCTGAGCTGATGATGAGGAGCGCGCGGGTATAGGCGCGGAGCTGAGCGGGTGCAGGTTCGCAACCTGCGTATAGCACAGAGGCTGCAGGTTCGATACCTGCGGAGCTGATGATGAGAAGCGCGCTGGTATAGGCGCGGAGCTGAGAGGTTGCAGGTTCGAAACCTGCGCATAGCACTGCGGCTGCAGGTTCGATACCTGCTGGGTTGACTTCGAGGGGCGCGCGGTTATAGTCGCGGAGCTGAGAGGGTGCCGGTTCGAATCCTGCGCATAGCGCTGAGGCTGCAGGTTCGATACTTGCTGAGCAGATGACGAGAAGCGCGCGGGTATAGGCGCGGAGCTGAGAGGGTGCAGGTTCGAATCCTGCGCACAGCACTGAGGCTGCAGGTTCGATACCTGCTGAGCTGATATTGAAAAGCGCGCGGGTATAGGCGCGGAGCTGAGAGGGTGCGGGTTCGAATTCTGCGCACAGCACTGTGGCTGCAGGTTCGATACCTGCTGAGCTGATGACGGGGGGCGCGTGGGTATAGGCGCGGAGCTGAGAGGGTGCAGGTTCGAATCCTGCGCACAGCACTGAGGCTGCAGGTTCGATACCTGCTGAGCTGATGATGAGGAGCGCGCGGGTATAGGCGCGGAGCTGAGAGGGTGCAGGTTCGAATCCTGCGCACAGCACTGAGGCTGCAGGTTCGATGCCTGCTGAGTTGACTTCGAGGGGCGCGCGGGTATTGGCGCGGTTATTACATCGTCATTGGTAGCTAATGACCATGTTTTTTGTTCTAATACTACAACGAGAATCACGTAATAGGCGTCTATTGTCCTTCCATACTGCTCGTTGTAGAATTCCTCCTCGTCGTCTGATAAACCTACGGAGTCTAATATTATATAATATGCCGCATCAAATCTATCGCGGGTCAATTTTACGCCTGCGGCTCTGGCAGCGAATCCAGGGCTATAGCGCCTAGGTTTGCTAGACTTCAATGATAACGCTTCCAAATTAAGCTTAATAATAGCGATTTGTTCCTCTTTAAATCTGGCTACCTGTGATTCAGAAGGCATCGTTAATCGTCGTAGGCGAAGTCAGGCACAAGGACGCAAGCAAAATTAAAAGGAAATAAAAATATTAAAGTATTTAATCGTAGGTGAAATTCCGCACCTCCTTTTTCGGAAGTCGGTTAAAATAACGCCTAAATTAATAACGTGTGTACGAAACCTTATGTGAGCTGATGGTTTAATTACTTTATTAATTGAAACCTGTAAGTTCGTTCGGTACTAAATATTTAATAACTGCGCGGAACCCTAATTTACATATAAGTAGTTAACCCAATTATAAATAACATATGTAACCTAATTAAGTAGCATGTCTAAATGATTTATGAGTGTTGAATCACAACAGCTATAGTAGATCCAACCGTTTATCCTCTTTTTGACAGATCTAATTTGTCAGTTAAAGTGTTGTGACCAAGTGATTATAGTGGACACGATTTCGATTCATTTTTCTATCGAGTCTGTGCGGAAAGAGAATAGTCCTAGGAATGGCGCCATGACCATGGCTATTGGCCATCTAGAAATACGTCAGCCAATGGGGAATGTTGAAAGGGCGTGGACAGGCCGTCATGGCATGGCCATCTAGAAACGCATCAGCCAATGGGAAATGCTGACGCATTTCTAGATGGCCATGCCCAGATGGCGAGGCCACGCCGTCCGGTTACACCCGTGTAGTTTCCAAGGTAAGCTATCAAATTCTGAGTTATAAGTTTTCACTTCTATCGGCAATTCCTATGACTGCCAATTTTTTTGTCTATGGGTAAGCAGTAGTATTTTATCAAGGTAGTAAAACTCAATGGTCCACCGCCGTTTTGTATTTGTCACTGTCACTCGCAACAAGACGCCCGTGCTAGTAATTATTTGCTGAGTTTTATATTGGAACTATAAAATGCCGAAAGGATCAGTGCTGAAAGGACAGACGAGAGAAATGGTGATCAAGCTTCGTAATTACTTTGAAGCAGAGTATCAAAATGGCGGCCCGCTTTTACCATTGTCGCAAGTGAGAGAGCGCGTTGCGGCCGCGTTAGGTATTAGTGCATCTACGATTACAAAAATTACTACCGAAGCCTACGGAACAAGCGGCATGCAGGAGAATAAGCTTCGTACGCCGAAGAAAAAACGCCAACCACGTCGTGTGACTTCGGTTGACAACTTTGACGCAGACGCTATACGCCGTCATATATATAACTATTACTTACGTAAAGAAGTTCCAACACTTAAAAAACTTGTTGCTTCTTTGCGTGAATGTGATTTGTTCCGAGGTCAAAAATCGTCATTGGTAAAGGTCTTGAATGAAATTGGATTTACTTATAAAAAATCGGACAAACGCAAAATATTGATGGAGCGTCGCGACGTAGCTTTTGCTCGTTGCGAATTTTTGAGCGAAGCCAAAAAAATTACAGATTGGTCAAATGTTGTTTTCACTGACGAAACTTGGCTGAATGCGAACCACACAGTGTCTAAGAGCTGGACTGATGACACCGCTGCTTCCACTACCTCAGTACCGATGGGAAAAGGAGAACGTCTAATCATTTGCCATGCAGGGTCTGTGAAAGGATTCATGCCAGATGCTTTGTTGGCCTTTAAATCCAAAAAAACAGTTGAGTACCACGAAGAAATGAATTCTGAGGTTTACGAAAGTTGGTTTAAGGAAATGGTACAATCATTGGAAGAACCGTCAGTTATTATTATGGATAACGCATCCTATCACTCACGCCAAATTGATAAAATGCCGACCCAGGCCGACAAAAAACAAGTAATCATTGACTGGCTTCAACGACATGGTGAAAATGTTGATAACTCCTTACTAAAAGTACAATTACTAAATATATTACGAACAAAAAAACACTTCCCAAAACGATATGTGATCGACGAAATAGCTGCAGAACATGGTCATTGGGTTCTTAGACTTCCACCCTATCATTGTCAATACAATGCCATTGAATTAATATGGGCTCAAGTTAAAGGACACGCTGCTAGAAATAACACAAAACCCCCATTCACGGCAAACAAAATGGTAAATTTATTAAAAAATGCATGTGTGAAAGTAACTGCGGAAAGCTGGCAAAATGTAATTCAAAAAACACAAGAAACTATAATGGCAGATTGGGATAAACACGTGGCGATAGATTATATGAGTCAACAATTAATTATAAATGTCGGCAATAGCTCGAGTGACAGCAACGATGAATCTGATTTTGATTAATAAATAAATAAAAATAAAAGATTAGATTTCGTTTGCTTAAATTGGAATTGGGGTTGCTCAAACTTTACTATTTTCTGGTACCAAACGGCAGACTTTAATGTCTGCCATCCCCAGCGAGCAACACGGAAGGGAGTAGCCTTAGCTAAAAAATATTGTTCAAATCTTTCTGTCATTTCTTGCGGGAGGGGAAGTTGCACACTAGCGCAAAGCCGCACTATTACATACAAAACATACCTGTACCGATCCATTGCCGATCATACTCACACAACCAAATCACTAACACATAAAAAATAAAGCACCATTCACAAATCTAGCCCCGCCCTCACCCCACAGTATATTATCAAACTCCTTGGTCCATGCGGACTTGTACTTTGACAGAGGGGAAACGCTGTGTATGCCTACTCCCTTCCGTGTTGCTCGCTGGCCATCCCAGATTTAACCGGTAACAGCTTCGTCAAGTATGACTTGTACTTGTAATCATCATAGTCATCATAACCTTGTTCTTTTTTGGATATACACCAGGAGATAAACACGTCTTCAAATAATGCTGTATGTTTTCCTGAGGCGCATCAATATAACGGTTTTACATAAAAATAAATCCGATATTATGTGCCGAGAACGGAAAACACCCGTGTAAAAATAGTTCATAAACAATATCGATATCTCAATCGTAACTTCGTAACATCACTATGTTGATAGCCATAGAACGTAATTTTTTAAAAACGTTTGTTATTTTATGGAATTTATAAAAAAACTACTGCACTTATGGACTCATTTTGTGAAAGATGATTATTATACGGGATCAAGGAGCAAATTTAAGCAGTTGTCATATTTTTAAAACCTCGCATTTATAAGTTAACTTTTGCGTAACATCGTCATGTTACGTTCTATTGGTGCTGTCAAAAAGAGGATAAACGGTTGGATCTACTATAATTACGTAATAATTTTCACGGAACTCCAAAATGGTGTGCGGATCTCTATTAGGTAAGGATATAGTTCTTGAAATAAAATAAATTGGGCTGAATTCCAAACGTTCGACTATGGACGAATTATGATTATTTAATCTCAAGAACACAAGCAAACCCGTCTAACAGTACTTAGTATAATTTTATAATTAAAATCAACAAAGCACCTGGCGTAGGTAGGTACTTAGCCTTAAGAATTTTAATTACGAACCTTTCTTGCAAACAATTAGTGAACAATCGTATCGGCAGTCGTTCCAATTAGTAACAAGGGTCAGTTTCGCTTGGCAATATGTTTGTTCCTAAAGAGTGGAATTTTTTTGCTAGAAGCTTCGAATCGCTAGTCGGGTTTTGTTTGATAAGTAAATACCTGGGTTAATTAGGTGATTTGTATGACGGAAGGGATTTAAATTAAATCAATAAGAATGAAGGGATTAAATTGAGCTTAATATGGGCTGATTTGTATGACGTAATTGGGGTAATATTAAGTCAATAAAATGTAGTTTGTAAATTAAATAGGTCTGATAGGGATTGATATCCGTTATTTGGGAATTAAATTGAGCTTAAATGTGGCCTTTATTAAAAGGAATTTTAATTAAGAGCTGATTGATTTGGACTGTATTAAAGGGATAGGGGGTGATAGCATTGGTTTATCCGGCAGCGAAAGAGATTATGTTGCCGGATATCCGCGCTCGTGGGAAATGTGGTTTATCCGGGTACCCGGTTATATCCGGATAACCGGATAAATCCGGCTCGAAGGAAAATATAGTTTAGCAGTTTCCTGCTAGCTATACGCTCGATGATAGTGGAGAGGATAAATACCTGCTTTACGTGGGAGGTCTGGGTCTGATGAGTGCTGGTGACCGTGCTTCCTCGTTGTAGGCGTCTTGCTGTCGACGGCGTGCTGAAGGAGCTGAACTTGGTTCACTTGGTTATAATGTCTGTATTGTCCCTTTGGGTTGTGCACTGGTTTACGCGGCGGGCTGATTGCGTGTGTACACACGTGCTGATTTAGTGTCTGGTCGGGCCGAACACACCCTGAAGGTCACTCGCGGCGAAGTCATTCGCGGTGACTCGTGCTGATATAAAATGGCGGTGCCATGCGGTTGCTGCGCGGAACGCAGCGGTACACGTCCGCCGGTCGCGAGTACAAAAAGGGTGACTCTTTCCGCTTCCTTCCGCAGCCGCTTTCTTCTAGTTATGACAGCTGCAGGCGAAGCGGCGGTGGGGCACGCGGGCGCGGTGCGCCTTAAGGTGACGTCACGCTTTGGCGTGAACAATATCCTTTACACGGCTTAAAGTTAAAGTTTCCTAATAATTACATTATAACTAGGTACCATTTTATACACTTATTCTAAAAATACTTAATTACGATTAACCAACTAAATTATATATTTACAATTATTTAGGTAATACATTAAATTATACATACACATCCATTATAGGTATTATTACAATGCACTGGTGTCATTCCGTAAGCATTTCTCACTTTTTTGATGCTGGTAAATGAAGCTAAGTTTGTTTCTAACGCCTAAATACTTTGCAGGTTCCTTATTGGCGGCGAAATATTATTCCAACACTTTGTCGCAGCATAGCGGAAACTGCCACGAAAAGCGGCTGAGCTATGTCGCTCTGTCCTGAGCTGCGACAACTTAGAGCCTATGCGAGACAAGTGGGAATTATAACTTTGATTCCAGGATAACTTATCGTACAGATAACTCGGCGTTTTGTAGTTAATGACACCAAACAGAAGACACGCCAAGTGAAGCTTACGGCGGTGCCTCATCTTTATGAGAAGATGCTTAATTAAAAACACGATATATTATATACCTATCTACGATTTTATCATACCTATATCTGTAAGTAACTCAAAAGTAACATTTTGAGTCATGTAACGTAGCGTTATATTCTCTTTGCATGTAAGTAAAGTAACGTAAAATGTCACAAAAGTGAGAGGCAATAATGCACAACCATAATAATGCACAGCCAAATAATGTACAGCCAATATTGCACGGCCAATAATTCGTGTACATGGATTTGAGATACATGGTCGGGTTTTCATGGCCGCGATTTATTGCTTGTACAAAATCGGTCCGTGTTGATAATGCACAGCCAACATTGTACAGCCAAAAATTCATTTACGTGCTTCCGATTATTGAATGCAAAATATCAGGCCGTGACGATAATGCACAGCCAGTATTATACGGCCAATAATTCGATGCCAACTATGGATAAATATAGGATTTCATCTTCGTGCCTTGTTTGTATAGGCCAGTTATATTTTCTCTCTAACTCAAAAAATAACGATAGTCACAGTAGGTGTGACGACGAGCGAAGGGAGGAGGAGTTTTAGGTTTAATGGTGACCACACAAAGCCAGAATTATGATGAATAACACTGAACAGTGGACTGCAAATTGTTAATATCGCAAAATATATTTAAACTGGACATTGGAACGTGCAAATGAGGCTTTGTCAGTGCCATGTCTATTTAGTCTGTGATGTACACGGATTATTGACTGTACATTATCGCCATGTACAAAAAGTGTCCGACCCGTATTTCACGGCCAATAATGCACAGCTTGATACTTCATGTACATGGAATGGTTTCCTTATATTTGGCTGCGTATTACTGCCCGTGCAATATCAGCCCGTATTGATAAAGCGCGGCCAAATAATGCACTGCCAGTATTGTACAGCCAATAATTCGAAGCCATTTCAAGGAATATTGGCTGCGTTTGATTGCCTGGAGATTATTTGGTCGGGAATTATTGGCTGTACATTATAGGGAGTAACATTCTGGCAACAGTGGTCCCGCGTTTCCGCCAAAAACGGCAGGCACGGAACACCCTGTGGTTTTGGTGGGTATGCGGACATCCACATAACCATCTACTCCCCGTGGTCGATGGTATCCATAAAGAATTTCCCCGGGACAAAAAAAATTAAACTGCGGAACTGCGACCAAACTATGCGCAAGCCGTGCAAGCGAAGCACAGCGACAAGAAGACAGCGTGTCGCAGCCGCGGCCGGCACAAGACAACAAAAATTAAATTGCCCACCCACAAAGATTACGAAAGATACGTTTTATACGTATTAAAACCACGTTTGTAAACGCCGCCCGTGCCGTCAATTGATGTATATACTTGTATAGATAGAGTATGTTTCAACGATGCGCCGGAGTGCGACATAAAATCGGCCATTCTATGAGAGCAACAAGGATAGCGCGCAACGATGTCGGAACAAAGATAAGTATTTCTATAGATGCGAGAGGACAAAGTGATGCAGAGGATTAATGCATACTTATAATATTTTATAAATGTTATTGAAATTCTCTATTTTTAGTAAAAACAAAACACAACTTTCAGTTATAATCATTATTTATATGGATACATCAAGTGTACACTTATTGATAAATGGAAAAATAATAAGGATAGAAACATAAGACTAAAACACATATTTAGAGCTACAATCAGTTATTTATATGTAGGTATATAGATCATTTTACTTTTAATTTACGATTAGGATAAAAACATATTGTGTGATAACATTAGACCCAGTCATATCAACTCAGCCGTAGTAAAGTATTATTGAAATCAAAGTGAGTGCCGATTTTTCTAGTTAGGTTTGTAATAAAAGAACAAAATTACTACCTAAAAGTACTTTACTTTTTTTCCAGCCAGGGATAGTTTTTTTAGCACATACGGTTGACTGACTTTATATTTAATACATAGTACATTTAAATTCAAGAGAAAGTATAAATTAATTTGTTTCAAAAGAATATCCTCTATCTTACAGAATATTAATTTAGTAAAGTAGGTACTAAATCACAGATGCAATGTCAAATCTACTCTATTCATCTATGACACGGAACACATCACGTCTGATAACCGCGCTCTCCATCCTTGTCCTGCGAACTACTGCATACGTTTCACTATCCTTTTCTATGATTTCAAGCAATTCAAAAAAATATATAAATTACATAAGAAAATGACAATTTATGAGGACTTACAGGTGATACGTAATTCCTTTTGTTTTGTTTACTGACCTATAATTATTACTACAGCTCTTGTACGCGCAACATGGCATTTTAAAAACATTAATTGCGTCTCAATGTAACGCGCGCACGTCGGACAGCCTCTCGCCGAATGAGTGCGGTCAGATACGAGACTGTCCCAAGGGTCGTTTAGACGGGGCCATTTGAGTGCGCGATATAACATATCTCCCTCTTTTTATATATATAATATCATTGCCTACCCACAAACAACCTGAGGTAATCTTTATAAATAGAATAGGTACTTGTTGAGAGTTACACTTTGTTAAATTTGTTAAAACCCATGCCAATGAATTAAAATATGAGAAGTGGGGAAGTAGCGCGTGCTAAAGCTTTTCGGTATTTCGATGGCACTTGCACTTGGCGAACCTTTTCACTCCCGAGATAAAATTATTTTTTTGGTGCACTCAAGGTTCAAAATGGCGGAAATCACATTTTTTTGCAATCACTCAGAAATTACTAATATTTCTAAACTACTATTCATTTTATGTCAAATAAAAAGTAATAAACAGAATAAACTATGTTTTACATTACTATCCTTCACTTTTTGTATATTTTATACAGTAACATATTGAATTTCTAGTCCTAAGTTTACGAAATCATTAGGTATGTGTATTGTTTGATATAACGTACGAGAATATACGAAATTCTTTAGAATTGTTAGTGATATTGCATAAGTTTTTATTTCATTATGATAAAAATAACACATATTTTAAATTATATTATTATTATTAGCTTCTGATATTTTTTTAGGTCCTTATAGCATTTTTTAAATTAAGTTTTGATGTCTCTTATTACACCTACCTAACTCGGGCGTATAATGGCGGGAAACTCAGTAATTTGAGAAAAATGCCAATAATTTCAAAACTACTTATTAATTTCACGTTAAATAAAGAGTAATAAACAGAATAAACTATGTTTTTACATTACTATACTATACTATTTGTTTGTTTTGTGAAATAACATATTTAATTTCTAGCGCTACGTTATGTTAACGAAAAAATCCGTTACATGTTTGAATATCGTGTCGGAGAAAATACGTAATTCTTTAGGATAGACAGTGAAATTGCATAAAGTAATAGTGCGTTCGAATAGGTCACTTCTGATCGTTTTTGGCGAAAATAACGCTAAAAACGCTCACAAGGGGCGTTCGAATTGGGAATCAGTGGGTGAAAATATCGTTCATGCCTCTTTTTGTTCAGCGTTCGGAAAGCTAAAAAAGAGGAATTTTTGCAATTTTTGACCCACGTCCGGAGCATGGTTGTTTGTAATCGTTATTTGAGAGCTATGTATTTGACAGCATAATCATGCGATTTTAGGTCTTATGCTCAGTTGAGCGTTCGAATAGGGTATGGGCAAAAGTGGTTTTTCGTTAAAATAACGTTTTTGAGCTTTCCGAACGCTTTAACAAAAGAGGCATCAATGACAACGCCACCAATGCCCTTATGAGCTAAATGATAATAACCTTCTATAACGATAAAAAAATCACGTTAAATTTGTGGTTAAGAATTTTAAAACAAAGAACATATATTTATCTCCCTAATTTCTTATACATTTTACTGATTGAAAAGTATGACAACAAGAACATAATGCAAAAACAAACCACTTGACCTTGAGTCCTGATAATGAGTTTACAGAACATGCCAAAAAGAGCTAATTAGTTCGGATGGATAGCGGGGCGGACCACAGACCACGATCAAGAGCACTTAGCAAATAATCCACGATTATTTCAACGCTCCTATGGGCCTCATAAGCAATCTCAAAGTCGCACAACGAGCAATGAAAGGGCTATGCTCGGTGTTTCTCTACGTGATCAAATCAGAAATGAGGAGATCCTTAGAAGAACGAAAGTCACCGACATAGCCCAGAAGATTAGACAGTTAACGTGGCAGTGGGCAGGGCACATAGCACGCAGAATAGATGGCCGATGGGGCTGAAACGCCCTGAGTGGAGAATGAGTGAAGACGCCCTGGACCGGCAAGCGGAGCGTAGGTCCTCCACCGAAAAGGTCGACTGACGACCTGATAAAGGTGACAGGACTACGTTGGATGCAGGCCGCTTCCAACCGCGTTATTTTCGCTAAAAACGATCACAAACAGCCTATTCGAACGCACTATTTGACGTCCCACGTCCGGAGCATGGTTGTTTGTGATCGTTTTTTGACAGCTATGTATTTGACAGCATAATCATGCAATTCTAGGTCTTATGCTAAGTTGAGCGCTCGCATAGGGTGTGGGCAAAAAAGGCAAAATAACGTTTTTGAACTTTACGAACGCTTTAACAAAAGAGCCATCAATGACAACGCCACCAATGCCCTCATAAGCTAATCGAACGCATATAAAAATTGCACTCTTGGTGGCAAAAACTCCTCTTTTAGCTTTCCGATCGCTGAACAAAAAGAGACATGAACGACATTTTCACCAACTTGTGAGCGTTTTTTTCGCTAAAAACGATCACAAAGGGCCTATTCGAACGCACTATTTGATGTATTGAACGTGCCTACCCTATGTTGTTTGTGCCTATTATTTTTAGTCTGATTTATCTATGGTGTTATCGACCGCAGCTACCTAGATCCTCAACGAATGGAGGTAAATTTAAATTCAGCCAATCAATTAGCTGCATTCGAGCGATTGTCAATCAAACTGACAAAAATTTCATTCCGAAAGAAAACGTCCTTCGTGTGCTCATATCCTGTCTGTCTTTACTTTGTTTAAAATTTAAATTAAATCTGTTGAAACGGTTTACCGAAAGAAATATTAGTCGTAAAGTCATCCTGGTGTATTGTAGCAGTTTATAAACTGCCAATCTTCGGTGAGAACCAGTCGCTTGCTCGTGCGCCGAGAACTTCGGATTTCTTTGTCTTCAAGTCAGACGCAAGCCATGGAAGTTGAAACAAAATGTAAGTTTATACCTAATTCTAACAAAAAAAGTTTCAAACTTGTTATTTAATGGATTATTAAGTTTACTGATCTACAATTTTACAGCAATTGTTAAGAAATGGTAGGCAGTTTAAGTAGGTACTGTATATTTATATTTAGATATGTACCTACATTAAATTCTCATGTTCTAGACTCTGATCTGACTCTGAACTTAGAACTATTTATTTCTCTTTTGTCAAGAGGTTTTAAAACTAAAAATTAAATATCTACTACTTATTCAATAAATAAAGTTTTATTACTTTTAATATTTTTTTTCTATGTAGGTACCTACCATGATAAGATTTTTGTAAGGTTCTTTTTTTATGCTACAAACTTATTGCTATTGTTCTTTATAAGACGTGTGTACACAGATAACGAAAGATAATATATATATATCTGATACTAGCTGCTGCCCGACGACTTTGCTCGCGTAGTAAGTTCGGCCTTCAGCCTTGCATCTCCCGTCTTCTTGATTTTTCTTTCATAGGAACCTTGAATGAACACAACAAAAAAAGAATTAGCAAGATTGTTCCATTCGTTCTCAAGTTATAGCATGACCAGGAGAAATAGGGGTTCATTTATCTAGATATATATATATATATATATATATATATATATATATATAGATATCTATATATATATATAGATAGATAGCTAAAGTTTGGGTTGCTAGGCTTTATGGTATAATAATTAATGATTCTTTTCTGACTAAAATGTACAAAATTGTTTTTGACTTCTGTCTATCCAAATCCTTTACACCTTAATAACTTCTTGAGGTAAAACAACAGTGTGTGAAATTTTGTTTACTAAAAATATCTTCTAATGCATTTTAGGGGTAGGGGCATGGAATATATGGCTGTTTTATTAGGTGTAAAGTTGTGTTTGTCCTCCTCAGCAGGGCTTAAATACTTATATATAATTGATTAATGAATTATAAAAACACAAATTTAGGCTATATTAGTAAGTTTTATATCCTTGAAGGTATGGAGCAAATGTTGTTTTTAAATATTAGGTACCTACCTATTTAAATAAAGAAAAAAATATTTTTCATGGATCCACATATTGACTTTTAGGCCCAAGTAGGTATATACCTAGTTGAAGCTTATGATCGACTCCCATACAATCAATAATGTGTTCCATACTTTATACTTGTATTTATGTGTACTTGCTTACTTATATGTTCATATTAGTTTGTACATTAAAATATTGTTTTGAAGGTCATGATCTAATGTACCTATAAATCTACATTCCAAAGGATGTCTGATTGTCCAAAAGCATGTATGATTGTGTCTGACTTCCAAAAGTAGGAGGTTCTCCTGTGGTCGATGTGTATATATGTATATATATTTTTAAGTATGACCGCATAACTTTTTACAGAGTAGTCTGATTTTGATAATTCTAGTTTTGTTTGGTAGAGTATACTTCTGAGGTGGACCCATTTTAATTTCATAAAATTCAGTCAATCACTTTTTGAGTTGCGCTCCAATAACTGAAAAAAGTTTGCTTATCTTGATGATATACTTCTTGATGGTGAATGACAATCGGTTCCACAAGTAGCAGAGGTCACATAAGAAGCCTACATTAATTTTTACCAGAAAATGGAACCAACTTCAATACTAAAAAGTGTGAAATTATAACTTGTAGAAAACGGCACCATGCACACATTAGGTACTTTTGAAGTCTCTTGACATTGGTATGAAATCACTTCAACAAGTTATTTCACACTCTATAGTGTTCAAGTCGGTTCCATTTTTAGGTAGGTATACAATGTTTTTATGAAATAGCTGTTCCCATAGAATAGTCATGACATGATAGAGGCAGGCAGAGCCGTGTGGCGCAGCTTGAGTTGGTATAAGGATTAGGTTTCCAACACACCTGGAAACATGTTTTATATTTGTGTGAATAACTTGTATCTTTCATTCACATTTCACTAGTTATTTTGTTTTGTTGCACGAAAGTTATAGAAACTATTGCCGCTTTACTTCTTAGTCTGCTCTTTTATCCTTCGACATCCTTATGGGTCAGGAACATATAGAAAAGTCTTGATAATATTTACAACACTAGAAATAATTTATAACTTTGTCTGATAAAGGATAATTGATAATATTTTTTTTCTTTGTTTGTAAAATGCCCAAGTCTTAGACCCTATCAAAGAGCATTGAAGTCTGTCGTGCAATCATAAACTATATCATATACCTAGGTATAGGTACCTAGTTTCCTAAAAACTATAAGAAACACAAAATCTCTCTAGAACGAATTTCCATCCATATCTATAGAGGAAAAGCAAGTATCGCCTTGTGAATCTTGTGCTGTTTCACAAGTGTCTTTAGAAAAAATCCGTGTTTTACTACCAATGCAGTACAAAATGTAGGCTTGAAGCAGTATGCAAACGTAGGGTACGTATACATCGCCCTGCCAAAATAAAAGTGCTGGGCGATGGATGAACTTTAGCTTTGAGAGTCACAGAAGTTTCCTTTGTAAATTCGCAAGACGGCAGTACCACGGCTAATATTATCTAATATTACCGTGGCAATACCATTATAGTACCTATACCCTTCTGGTTGACACAGTAACCGTCGCTTACAGTACGCTTTCCATCAGAATTTCACAGTCTCGTTATTTGTTATCACCACAAAAAATGCTACGATTCGACACCATTTATCATCTTATTCATCGTACAATAACGACGCGACGGTTAAACGAGTTCCAATTAAATCCGACCGTTGGCCCATCACAATAAGAAAGTGTTGTTTTGCGGAGGTAGGTAGGTATGTGTCATCTCCTATTTGAACAAGCGTCCGTTCACAAGGACGCCCCCAACGGTCTCTCTGACTCATGCACATCACATCTTACTTGTTCCGTATTTTGAACTATATATGTATACCTTACCATTTCTGGCATGTTGTACGCGTTCTTAAGTCTTTTATGCAAATGCCTTTGTTTACACGCACGAGTAAGCCCTTTCCGGGTGTATTTAATTATGCAGATAGGTAACGTACTGTTTCTATATTTGCTATGTTATTGTACAATTGACGAATGCTCGTTTTGATTGTAATCGCGTTTGTTTTGGAGTGGCTTTTTCTCAACCATACGTTGCTTACAGGCTGTTGCACGGAGGGTCCTATAAAATATGGGTTTAAAGTAGGTGCACAAATGCAATAGACCATTACAATGCGCACCACCCCTTTTGTTTACGTTTAATCGACCGTAAAAATGAAATGTTTTACTTTCTATTGGCCCGACCGAATTAGTATTGCATGAAACAGCCAGATGTCACAGAATAACCAATTGTAGAATCAAGGTATAAAACAAAAGGCCTACTACTATTTATACTGTGACACAGGCTTAATTAAAATCGCTAACAAAATATAAGACATGGCAATTGAGAATAAAAGCGCTGAAATAACAACTGTATATTTCGGCGGTCTCCAGCGAGCTTTAAATTTGGTGTTCAATCTGAAACGTTATTAAATTGACGCTAAGAGGTCCCGCGCCGTTGAGAGGGAGCCATTGATTAAAAGCTCGGAAAACTGTGAGAGTGGATCGGCAATCGCCTTTAAGTGATGGAGGTAAATTTCATTACAATAGGAGAGGGCGATGTTACGTTTATATCCCGAACCGCGACGTCTAATGGCCCGTTACGGCGCTGAACTTTATTTATTTGTTAGAAGAGTGACGCCCCAAATACTCCCTGCGAATGTTTATATCCGATGCATTATCATCACAATGGAAGGCATCCGAGCCTCACCCCTCACGGCAAATATTGACCTGTGTCCACGTATAGAAGCGTAAACAATGACATTGTTCCAGTAAACACGTAAATGAAAACATGATATATTTTCTCCGGACGCGTGTTACTCGGGGGAAGATTTCTATTTCCCGGCGAAACGCCGCGCCGCCGCCTCACGATTCCAATTTTTATAAGAGAAAATATAGACAAAGTTATCCTTCAGCCATTACGGGCTAATCAATATGTCCAGGTAAATTTTCTCCGAGCGCTGAATATTTCTGTGTATTTGAAGAGTACGAATATTTATGTGCATTTACTGTCAATTTATTTTCGAGTCCAGTTTATTCCGGACTGGAAATAGGTAGATAATTAAGTCGTTCGTAGTCGACAGTTCCCCACCCAATCTAATTACACTGCCGTCGAGCAATTTTTCCATTTCTCGGAACATCGGTTTCAACGATAACCTATTTTACCAGTGTACCGTCCATTAAATGATTCAACATTCAACTTATCGATTAGAAGTTTTGTACAATACTTTCATACTGGCATGTCAATCTATCATTATGTCGAGTGCTTGCCTACATTCACATCCATGCGAAGTAGTTCGCAAAATTGTAAAGCCTGTCCTCCTACACTGCTTTCTATCCCATTGGGCGCGGGCGCTGGCTGCAACCAGGTTGTTCGGTGGTCTTGTTGCAATGAAAGCTGTCCACAAAAGGAAAGACGGCGTGGGCGAGACTTGATCCGCCCACATTCTCATCAGTAACCCGAAATTGCAATTCTACCATCATTGTCTTCAAGACGAATCTTTGATAACGCTTTTGTCTTTCAATATGAATACAACTACGTCATGCATGGCTTGATCCTCATATATGCAGCTTATGAGCTCAGAGGATTTACTCGAAAATATATCCTCGATTCTGTAAAGAGTGATTTAACGAGTTCACGTAAACTCATAATATTTAATTTGCTTTAATGAATATTTACCTCCGTTAGGTAGGTAACGGTTGATAGAACGCCTAAATTTTAAATGATAAGATGTATGCGTACATATTATTATTATTGTGTGGTATGAGTAAGGTATTGAGTGCCTTGAGGCAATGCGTTGGGGTCGACAAACTTGCAGTTCGTGTTGTCATAAAATGCGATGCAAACACGTGCTCTCTATAATTACTACAAACGGGCGATGGCCTTCTCGAATCGCAAGAGGACTAATAATATAAAGTTAGGGACGTGGAACTTGTACAGCTATGTTTGTCCCCTTTTAGTTTGTCTCCGGCGTAACTTGATTACGGCACGCTCCGAGTCCGCGCTCCCAAGGATGGAGTAAATTAACTCATGAGCAATAATGTTTTCGAAGAGAAATGGGAAAGTCCAAGACAAAACTCACATTTGTTCCGTTTTATCGTACGTCTTATGAGTTTCCAATAGATTTCCTATATGTCGTTGAGATTTATATCGCAACTAGTTGACGTTGCCAGCGGCTTCGCTCGCTTGGTCTTGGTGTAGTGGCGAGAACTTTTCTTTCAATTTCAATAACTTTTTATTTATGAACCGATTGACATGAAACAAACACTAAATGTTAAGTGAAGACTTACCACAATACATTATACATCCACACAGATACCACATCTAAATCGGATAAGCCGTTTCTGAGATTAGCGTGCACAAACGCACAAACTATTCATTCTATTTTCGTTTATAAAAGTCCCAATAATATTTTTCTCATATATCTTCCATGTATTGACAGTGATCCGTTACATTTCTATTTTGATTAAGTATTGTACATTTTATGTAGCATAAAGTTTATAATTCCATATATAATCATAGGGTCGGAGACCTGTAAATAATACGGTCACCTGTCTCACTAGCAATTTTTGCGTTTTCGCAAATTGTTTTAGATAAAACCTTTGTGTTTCCCCGTTTTATTTCGATTGACCAACAACACGATTATTGCCATATTTTCCAGTTCAGTTTCAGAGCCAGATTGTCATTAAAAGAACCAACCTTTTTATTTATCTATTTGCTAGCTGCGCTCCGCGGTTTCACCCGTGCGGTGATGATAATGATGATGAATCAAATATAGCGTATATTACTCAATCATAATTTAGCTCTACTGATGAAATAATTTTTTGAATCGGTTACCTATATAGTTTTTCGTGTATCCGCTACAAACGAACTATCATATCTTTCCTCTTTATTATTAGACTAACTATCTCGGTGTGGACTTCAGTTAGACATATGATATTGCGGACTTTGTTGTAGATATGCATGTCCTCCAAAAAACTGTTATACGTCACTTTGCTCTGTTGTCAATAGTTTCCGCAGCATACGTGATTTTTCGGTATTTTATTCTATGAGGTTAAATTATCAAAATTTTCATACGGATCCCCAACTTTTTTTTGTATAAGCTATGTTCATCAGGAATAATGTAGTAATAGAAATTCTAATGGTGAAAGAATTTTCCATATCGGTCCAGTAGTTTCGGAGCCTATTCAATTCAAACAAATATTTCCTCTTTGTAATATTATATAGTGTGACTATTTTAAATTGCCATAAAACATAATAACAGTATAAAAAATAAATACTATAAGCCCTTATAGTAGTAGTGCAGTGATAGTCAGATGGAGGACAAAGGTGTTTGAGTACTGGCGCTTCGCCCAGTAGGCGCTCTTCGTTTCGCTCGTCAACGCACGTGTTTTCTCTGATCCAGATACTCTGGCAAAAACAGAATAACATCATATAAAAATACTAACAAAACCATATGCGACATAAAACTTTAAAAAAATAGCGTCTTTAAAAATTGCAATTTTAAAGAGAAAAATTCCTTCCGCGGACAGGATTCGAACCCGCGTCTTCCGACAAACCGTGTCAGTTAGTGTTGGTGCTTTTAAAATCATATTATAAAAATTATGAAGGCTTGCGACTTGCGACATCTAATTTTAACCGTCATATGGGGACGGAGCGACATCTTTTGGACAGCTTTGACAGCATTATCCAATCGAAAGAAGATTTTTTCAAATAATACATAAACTTTCCTTTTGATGTCGCAAGTCGCAAACCTTCATAATTTTTATAATATGATTTTTAAAGCATCAACACTAACTGACACGGATTGTCGAGAGACGCCGCCGCCGCGCGCCGGTTCAAATCCTGTCCGAGGATGGAATTTTTCTCTCTAATATTGCAATGTTTGGTATCGCTAAGCAGGCGTTAGCGCTTTAAAAATCTTATTAAATATAAAGACTAAATATGTTAAAGTAACGAATTCAATGAAGTAGGTATTTCTCGAAAATTATATTTCTCCGAAATATGTAGTTATACAATGTAGCGAGTAACAAAAATATGTGTAAGGAAATATCTCGCACGCGTTTATTATATCAACATGCTCATTAAACATAATAATAATAATATCGGAAGCGTGATAACGTTACACACTACAATACTATTAAGGCGAATGTTATGTGTGTGTTTGTATATGAAATTTTGTATGGAGTTGGATGAGGAGCTGGATCAACACACTTTTCATCATCGTCATCATCCATCACCACGCGGATGTAACCGCAGCTACTTAGAAAATATTTAAATAAGTAAGCACCTACTCGTAATGTTACCTACCGATACAAGATTACCTATGGTTGGTATACGTGTATTTATAGAAAGAACTTCATCATTAATTTGAACTTTATGACAGCTATAAATCCCAGGCTACCAGCACTTTTAGTAGGTTTTTATGGTCTTCCTTTAGAGCCTCCGCGTAACAGTCTGACAGTGTAACAAAACTACCTCTCATATTGCTTTGTACGGATACTAATTACTTTTACATCTCTCATATTCGGTAAGTAGGTCCTTATAACCCCCAAATATACTTGTGTGGGGCTTGTAGGTGACCAATTAGCGCTCTAGGGTAATAATGTAGCTACAAAAGCCCTAGGGCGGTAAGTAATTAAAAAAAACACTTCACTCTTTCAAAAAGTTCGCGTACATCTAACCATCATACTCTTAATTGCTTCTCTAACTACATTGTGTATAATATATGTCGAACTACAATACATTTATTTATACTAATATTTATTATATTTTTATTATAATATATCCCATCCCACTAATATAATAAATGTGAAATTTTGGATGGATGGATGGATAAACGGATGTTTGTTAGGTACTCCATAACGACAGAACGGCTTAACTGATCTGGTTGAAATTTGGCACAGAGATAGATTATAGTCTGTAATAGCACATAGGCCTTTCATCATCATCATCATCATTATCCTCTGTCACCACGCGGGTGAAACAGCCTAATATTCTTGGGCACAGCATAGACAAAATAACAAGATATCCGCCTACGCCAAGATCGTAATACATCAAGACTAAGCGAGCGAAGCCGCTGGCGGGTCAGCTAGTATTATTATAGATCACCAAATATCACGGATTTCATCCGGTCCTTTACAAAGGCATAAGTGGGGCTGTAGCCAACACTTAGAGGCATGTTTGGTATAAAAAATACAGAGGAGTATAATAACAGAAAAAATGTTGGATGAACATGGTACTTATAACTATTACAAAAATGTAAATTAAACCTTAGTTTAAGGGAATTTGCCATAAAAAACTTGCTTAACCCTTTGCCTACCATTGACGTAAATTTACGTGCATTTCATTCATACATCTTGTGTTTTAATTAACGCGGTATAGGAAGGGTTAAACCATGCTTTAAGCTCTGGATTATCTTTCTACTCCAAGTTTCATACGACGGATTGAGTCTGTTTTTTCGGTTCCGTATAATTTTGGCGAACAACGCGAAACGGTTATTCATCTATCTATCCACCTTCGATGATAGCAAATTGTTTTTGGTTTTATTATTGATCACCGTGCGTTTCTTTGTTTTAATTGAAAGCTGTGCATGTCTTGTACATTGTAATTACATCGTCATGGAGATTACGCAATCCAAGCAAGCCTCCCAGAAACATTTGGAGTGTACCCAAAAACGTTGATAGGTTCATTGCGCATGACCTAAACGAGTGATACCGGGGTGAATAATCTATACGAGAGTCTAGTGCCTACAGCGTGCCTATTGCCTAGCCTAGCGGTGCGAGCTAACGGTACTCGCACGATACAATGAAACAAATTGATCTCAGCTCGGTGGTAAAAAATCTAGGTACACGAAACGACGAATAGAATCGCCTTGCACTATCTGCATGGTCGATTTTGCTATGATATATTTCAGTACAATACGAGTAATCCTGCCTTTATTTCTATATGTATATTTGCCCCTCTGTGACTTCTGTGACTAGCCTTTATTGTATTCACAATAAAAAAAACCTTAGCAAGATTAGTCCAACTTTTGTACAACCTATTTCGAAACTATTTATAGTTATAGTGGAGATCGGGCTTGGGAGGACACAATCAGCCCATTATGATCCCACTGCTGGGACTCGAGGGTTCCTCTCAGAGAGAGCAGTTGGACCATAATCCACCACGTGGGCCGAGTGCGGCTTGGTGGATAGGCTAGTGGCTAGCCCATGTCGAACTTTTCAGGCCGCCCGAAGGCCTAACGGCTGCTGTCCCAAGACAAACAATTGAGACTGACAGCTTTACGTGCTAAGCACGGAAGCACTCAGTTGAATAATGCCACCAGCGGTCACCCATCCCACTCCTGACCGCAACGCAAGATGCGTTCCTTAACTCGTTAATCGGTTAAGATCGCCAAGTCAATCTCGGCTGCGAGCGCCTTGAGGGAACATGGATGAGCAGCAGCAGGAGCAGATGTGCATGGATGTTCGGATCAATAAGCTTGTCACGGTGATAAAGTGGTTTTTTCTTCCGTGTCTTGTCTGTAGCTTGGATCTAGCTGCAATAGCTACATCGCGAGCTGCCTTTTATCGATAATTACTGTCAAATTTAACCTACCGACAATCCATGCTGGCAGTGCTACCAGCACCATGACTATAATGGGGTACCAATATACTGGTACCAACCAAGGCAGTCCAAGGGTCCAAGGGTGCACAAGAGGCCTACTTACTAGTAAGTAGAGTTTCCACACCTCCTGCGGTTCGCAATCCGACGGCGGAGAGAAAATTCGTTTACTCCTTCCCCACACAGAGTAGGCCTATTTCAAAAACTGCTCTCGTCATCTTTAGTTTTATTCACAAACTAAATATTTTTTAAATTGTATACTTATAAACTACTTAGTTATCCCTTACGCCAGTCTAGTCTTGCCTCAACCACACGTTCCAGTTCCAGGAAAAGTAGGTTGATTTCTGCGAAATCTATTGTATATATTGGGCAAATATGGCGAATCGTGAGTCAAAGGCTTATCTTATTTCATCGATCTCCGATTCTTGAAACTACCGTACCTATTGGCTTCCCTATTCGACACTAGAGAAGCATTCGTTCCTAGCACTACTCTGGGAAAGAATTCAATTTGTAGCTTAACTTGATCAGAGACTGGGCCCATATAACTAAACTAGACTTTGCGTTGGAACTTTGCTTGCACATTAGCGTTTTTTGGACTCGACCTGGATCTATATTCTTTTCCCGAAACGAATGTTTGAATTTCCATTTACATTCTATGCAACCCGGAATCTTTTCAATTCGGTATATATCATGGTGTGATCGTTGCTTTTCCTCTGAGCATTGGAGAATTAATATATTTGAGGAAATTATTATACCTACATTCGTATAAAATCTATCTCTCTATATACAAAAATGAATTCTTATTTCCCTATTTCACGCCATAACTTGAGAAGGAATTTACGAATTTGTATGAAAATTGGCAATTATAACATGCATCAAGACTAAAAATCTTAGTAGGGTGCGAGCAACCGGGCACATAACCAAAATATCTACACCGGGTACAATATGTATATATAAATGCTCTGGTACATATAGGTACATTAGTGGGCAAGCTGGACATAGATTCCGTATTGCACAAGATATTTCCATAAACTCGTAGCACTTCTAAAGGAAAAGTTCTGTCCGAAGTATGTACTTGGTTGTTATAATCAAATGGTTTAAGATATTTATTTCTCATAAAGAATACAATTCACTTGTTAGAGAAATATAAGGTAATTCAATAAATACTAGTGAGCGCACGGACTATAATGTAAACTATGTATAGGTACTAAGTTAGGTTTAAAAAGATGCAAACCAAAATTATACAACCCTAATACGAAACATAACTCGCAATAATCACATCTTTTTGCACCCGTATGAAATATGTTGTGGGTAGGTACTTACAAAATATACTCAAACTCACTCAGATTAATTATCCACTGTTCACACGTAATTTAGTAGTTACATAATGAAATAGCAGCTAGTCTTTCTAACAATTAGGTTACTATTACAATAAAAAAACATGCAATACAAATGCATTTACATGCTTAAACTTAATGCAATTGCATAAAGGAATCAGTCGTTATGACTCATTTTATCCTTGCTACTAAAATATACTTTACATATAATATATATTCCGTAATTAAGAGAATATAGTTTGTTTTTGTTTATAAGGAATGTATTGTATAACGATGTAGTTCAAAGGTCTTTGGCCGATAATGAAGCGTTACGCCCTCGTCGGATAGACTTGCGACGAGCAATGTTATTGACAGCGAGAGTAACTAACCTTTACCACAGAATAAATAATAGTACCCCTGCAACAAAGTAGAATTTCAATTACTGTTTACTCTGTATACGAAAAGTACTAAGACTTCATAAATATCTAGGAGCTGCATGTTGCGACTCTGTAATACTTGAAAAGATGACTCAGTTTTGGTACACAATAAAATATCCGAACAAAATGTCGATTCCTCTAGACAGACAAAGAGATAATAAAAATGTAGGTATTTGGGTTCTGACGCTGATTGTAATCCGCGTCAGAACCAGCCAGACAGCTAAATTTGATTGACGGGAAAAAGCCCTGCAATGGCTTATTAGTTTTGTTAATTTTTCCTAGATTTGTGTCCCCTTGAGGGTTAGTTTTGAGTGTAATAATGTTGGATTCGATAAGATCTGTGTTCGTAAAGGTGCATGAGTGTAGACAAAGTGTACTACATATAAAAGTTTCTTTTGTGTTGTGGGTTCGAACGCCCTAGATTCTAGAGCCCGATGCATTTCAAACAATGTTAAAAACAACGCATTCTAGGGCCCAGAATGTTTCCGTAATGTATCCACCGGTTTACTTATACTAATACATTTATAGAACGTGACAGAACAGTTACTTATTGATATGAATCTGACTACTTGAAATAAAACTTCACTTGATACTACTTTATGTAGTTAAGTTAAAATTGAAAATTGAAATAACACTTTATAAAGGAAACAAACAGCTACTTTAAAACACCTGTCGAACAAATAACTCATAAGCTTACACGTTCAGAGTAGTATTCCGGTTCAATTGTTGGATAATAAACACCCTTCCTAATGAACCGCGCATTGTACAAATTCAGCTATCGTGTTCCATCCGTTGGTTGACCCAAGACATTGCGGTTTTCAGCTTCAGTCTGACGGCCACGCTCTAATTTACCGCTGGCCTCAATCAATCTTTATTTACTTACTAGTTTCCTTTGGTCTCGATCCTTTGTCAAACTAATTCTTTGTTCGCCCCTATCGACTTTTGTGTATCCTTGAGCGCGATCTGAGGCATTCAGGGCTCACGTGTATTTATTGCGACTATTCTAACCTTGATTACTTACTGTTGAGCCAATCTAAGTTCTTGGAATACTTACTGAAACGGCAACAAGAATGTGGAATACTTGAGATTGGGAAGGAAATTAAATGTCTTTGTAGTTTTGTACAATGTTATTTCATTGTACCCTTCTACAATTTGTACACATGTAAAAGATTTGCCGGCTAGGCGTCTGGTCTGGCCTTGATCGATCCACGTGCGTGTGTCATTCTCTTTACAGCCTTCGACGTCGACGGTCGTGCCGTAAGCCCGTTTTATAGCAGGAAAGGATATCCGTTTTAGGACGGATGCGATACCTGTCCTGTGGTATTATGTTAGGGGGTGAAACAGAAGGAAAAAAGCATTGTCATGTATTGGAGTATAATGCTTCTGTGCGAATAGAATTAAATGCGAATAAAGATTTTCAACTTTTGAGTTGAATAGGTAGTCTGCCTTCTGTTTTAAATATAGTAGTTAAACGAGATGTAGAGTTTTTTTTAAGTTTGAACTACATAATATTTACACATATAATAAGTATTATTATGTTTAGTTTACATACACCTGCCTATTTATAATTATTTAGCTATTAAGGTACCTACTAAGTTTTGCTGCACATGTGTATAGAGCTATTTATTGCCATTATCTATATTATTAACTGAAATATAAAATGTTTTCTTCACATAATGGCACATTGTAGATCCTACCATTACCGTAAAAGAAAGTAGACAGTCTCGATTTGCGAAAGATTAATATCGGGTGATGGGGGAATTAGTTCGGCCAACAAACCTAATTTAGGAGGGTTCAAATAGGCTATGATAAAGAAATTGTGTTGCTGCTGCGCCGGGTCATTATAATATGTACCCTCGAAACCAACCCTCTTGGAATTGAAACTCATATAGAATTGATGTGCCGCCCACGAATGTCAAGAAATGGCGCTACACCCCAGTTTTATGGACATTTTTAATGCCTGTAGAATAAGCAGTTGCCAATAAAGTGTATAACACAGCAAATAATACGAAAATGTTGTATCTTACTTTACGAACCTAGTTGCTATTCCGCTGAGTTAAGGTGATACATTGTTACATATTTGTATATGTACCTCAATCCCAATACTTATTGTTGAAATATAAAACTGGAAATAAATATCGATTTGTGTCTGTGGATAATATTCATGAAGTACATTTATGTAACAATTTGATATTGAACTAAAAGCTATGGATGTATAAAATATTAAAGTTGGTCTAACCTTGTCCGAAGTTGTATTAAACTCGGAATGTCTTTAATAACACTCCAGAGAGCTTTGTCTCTGAAAGTCCGGAAGTTTTCCCGATCCAGATGTGCTACAACTTGGAAACCCCTCCACTATGTGGTTAGAAGTAATACCATATGGCGGCATGCTGCCACTTTGCCCTATCCTTTTCTATAATGGACGCTGTGTATTGCCAATCAATTTATCTGTTGAATTGGATCGATGACTAAAATTTATTTAATGTTTTATAATCCCGTTTTAAAACTTCTGCCCACGGCACTTTGCAAACGAGCTGTCAGGACAAAAAACATCACTCACTAAACATAATGCGAGTGACATCGTGCGCGGATTTAGGTCTTAGAAAATAATTACCATAGTACACGAACAGTTTTCCAGGCTATAAAGTAAAGTTTGGGTGAAATACGAGTATGATCAAATTCAGCGAACTCTGCATTGGTTTGGTCTAAATCCATAATTTTCAGATTCCACCGATGTGAGGGCCTTAATAATTATTTACCTCACGTAGTCCGCTCTGCGTCTCCCACACACTCATTATTCTATTCGTCTGCGACACCAATCAAACTTCTTCGTATATAATAGGGAGTGTGTCTCGCGAAATATATATGTTTTGGGAGTTTTAAGAGGGAGAGAAAGATCGGCAAAGTCTGAGCTGTGCCTGAGCCTAAAACAAGGTAAAATCGATACTGTTGCCGTCGCTAGTGGAGAGACGGACGCGCGCCGCTGCCTTACAATTATATTCCAGGCACCTCCGACCGGCACGTGTCCCAACTTGTTGCCCTGAGACATTGACGTCGCTACCTTATTACAGCCGCAGCATGGGGCTGCATTGGTGCGACAAGGTGACAAGGGGCACTCATGGCGATATAATCAGTCATTCCCCTAAGAAAATGACTATACCGTACTGATTATAATCTATGCTAATATTGTAAAGAAGAAAGATTTCTTTGTTTGTTTGAATTGAATAGGCTCCGAAACTACATGATCGATTTGAAAAATTCTTTCACCAATAGAATCCTATATTATCTCTGATGAAAATAGGCTATATGTTTTGATTCATAATCACCATTATCACCCACGGGGGTGATAACGTGCAACACAGCTAAGTAGGATTATAAATCAATGAAATAATTTACATACGCATACAATTAAAGGTAGCGATAAATTAAGCCCACGTATGCAACGAATTATGACATTTAGATTCATCGCAACGTTGCGTAAGATAAGTATGTTTATGATTCAACTGTTTTCATACAAATTCAAGAGACAAGTTGTCATAATGCGTGGCATACGTTGCCTTTCTTCTTGTACGTGGTTGCCTCATGGCTGAGGGTTGTGGTCATCATAAGTGGTTCTTTCCACTAAGATCTTCCAGGCTTATGTTGGAAAGTGAGATAGATGCGTGAATGGTGGATTTACACGCCTGTTTTACAGTATCGGTCCATCGAGTCTGTGATCTCCTCTACTTCTCTTTCACTATCAGCTTTTCTAAGTTGTCCGGCTTCCGCCGTGCCACGTGACCAAAGTACTTGAGAACCCTACGCATACATCTAGTCGAGAGAAGAGTTCGGATCTTGAGTTCATTCAGTATCGACAAGTTGGTGCGATGCGCTGTCCACGGAATTCCCAATATTTTGCGCCAACACCTCATCTCAAACGCGTCTATCCTGTGCCGTACGCGACACCACGTTGCACACGTGGGCTCAGTTTGCCTACCCTAAATTATCGGTCCGAAGACGACACCGGGAACTCTGGGCCTGGTTAACATTGACAAATGTTACAAGCATTTGATGGAGCCTTGTTAATATTAAGTAAACCGAAACCTGCGTATATCGTGATATCTATGTAAAAACGTTACAACGTATTTTTTTTAATATATTTTTTATTTAGGGACTTTTAAACATCGTGTTTATGACAGTCCCATCAAACAATAAAAAATATACAAATTATACACAACATTAATACATTACAAAATTATATATAAATAAGATAACAAATCTATAAACAAATAACTAACAAAGTTAAGTATGATGATGGGTGAAATGATTCATGAACTGAGACAAGGAGTCACTAGTTCATAAATCATTCCAGCTTCACTAGACGTTGGACATGACAAAATATTAAACACACCCAAATGTGTTATGTAAATATAACACATTTGGGATCCGTATTAAGATCGTGAAACGTTTTCTGCCACTCAGCCTGGTTCCGGGCACACTCCATCAGTATGTGATATACGTCTTCAGGTTTATCACACACCTCACCATTAGGCGATGACACTTTACCCATCATATACGCAAACGTCCTAAGTGGAATGTGTCCGGAACGCAATCTGTGTGCAACAACACTCTTTCGGTTCTTACAAAGCCGCGTATTTGAGTGAGGGTTCCACCACCATACAAAATATTCATGCACTTTGCTGGTTTGTTAATTAATTATTGTTATTTAGATATACAAATGTAGATATCTGTAACTGCCACAATACACTAGGGTTTACCTACATACATTCCACAGGATCTTTTCCAGAATAGATTACCACAAACACACAGATTAACAAAATTGAGATGGGTTATCTAATCCTGTTATTTTTGTTCTAATTCCTTTATATTCTTATATATTTTAATTTATTTCGTCCGACCAAATTTTGTGTTGTTACGTTCTATCTGTACGAGGCTAAAAAAATGTTTATCTATAAAAAACAAATAAAACACTTTTATTGTACTAAATCGCTTCACTCATGGCATTGGTAGCACCCGTCCAATGCAATTATAAGCGAGTGAGCTAAAACCATTAATCTTGTAACCTCGTGTAGGGCGCCAGTCGGCACTTAATCGCCGTCTGTATGAAACTTACAATGGCACTAAGCATCATTTTCAATTAATCTACAACTTGCACGGGATTGTTTGTTAAAAATAAACAATCCCATGGGAAGTATTCAAATTAGTTTACGCGAAAACCATTCGTTTTGCAACACCATGTTGGGCGCCAGTCTCCAATTAATAGGTATATCTGTTAAGAGCCAGAATGAACCTACCCATCGGGTTTTAATTCAAATAAACATTCACACATCTCAAGTACTGTCTATATTTTCCTAATTCCATGTTTGTTAATCGAGACTTGGTAAAGTTTATATTAGTCAACCGCCAAGAATCACCGACGAACTTTTATTGAGGAAAGTAATTTATCACCCGGGCGCGATATGATCTACAACTCCGTCTACAAACAGCAACTTCGAAACCATGAGATTCATGTCCTTATAATGGGGTGCTAGCAAATTGTCAAAGTAAACACTACGTATTTTTGTTCAAGAGGGCAGATTTTAAAAGATTTACGTAAGTAGGTACTTATTTATTTTACATGTATTGTATTATAGTAGTTCGCATGGATAATAAGTATTTATTTCGCACAAATATTATCTGAGTACCTACTTTGTGTTTCAAAGTTAATATAATTATTTCTCGAAAATGTTTATGTAAAGTCAGCCAGGCGGACGCCGGCCGTCGCGCCGGTATTTCCACCGTCGAGCCTGTCTGCCTACACGTCCCTTAGGCTGGCTAGCTGACTTCTGGTATTCCCAGTTATTAGCGCAGGGGGACGTGGTCTAAGGGTTGTTGGCCGGGATCGATGCCGTACCACAGTCGCCGGAGCTACCGATGCAAGGGGTTATGACGCCATCACCACTGCACTTCTAGTGTTTGGTTTCTTTTTTGTCAGACTTAGGAGATTTTTGACTAAACATAGTAACATCGAATCAGGTGACGCAACCTACCGTAACGCCGCGACCCCGCCGCCGCTGCACTCAGAAAATGGGATGAAAAAATATCGATACTTTGCAGATTTCAATATCAGGTTGTGTTGAGCAGCGGTTAGCCACTCCATAAATGACGAGTTTTAAGAACGGGAAATCAATCGGAAGCAATTCGAGTGGTGAAACAAATTCAGCGTGGCGTTGCCGGCTGTTAATTGGCTGCGGGTGGCGGCGCCGAGACGGCGGTGGAACCTCTGCATGGTACCTCCCTGCCGGCCACCTCACCACCCCACCACCCGACTGCCGCGCCGCCTCCCGACACCGCGCCGTTTTTATGAGCGAGAAGCCCGTGGAGACCCGCACGAATCTGGGAGGCTCTTAAATTAGTTTGTCGTCCCCGACCTCGTAGTTGCTAGGTACTCCCAAACTCCCAAAATGTCTCGGCACTCTCTTCGTGAACTCACCATTTGCTGATGCATTTTCTTTTGCCCTTAATTAATTTCGTTTTAATTATTAGGAAAACCTCGATTTAATTACAATTCCTCTACGTTATAAATTTTTTCATAAATATGTTCTTGACGAAATTAATTTTTTGACATACCCCATTTTATGAGAATTTGACGTAAGGTAATAGATGTCGCTAGTGACATTATATTTCCGTTTGGTAGGCTTATTTTCTTGTGGGGTTATCAAGTTAGGGACGGTAGCGCGCAAGGGGTGGCGGTGGGGTGGGTCCGCAGGGCGGGGGTGTGCGGGGCGCGGGGGTGCAGCTATCGACCGGCCGCCCTCCCCCCCGACGAGGTTCAGTTTCCGGGCGAGAGTCGCGCAGTCCGCCCGCGCCGCGACGCCACTCCGTTACTCGTTAGATAGTCAATTTGATCATCACCATGCTGATAGGACTCGTTCGGGACTCGGTGATGCAGTGCTTCTGCCACTCATGCCGGGCGCCTGTCCTGCCTGCAGGTTGGGAGCGCTACTGTGGACGCTTCTCCGTACTGCTCCGTTACGACCGGCGTCGCTGCTATCACTGGCCGAGGAGACAAACACCTGCATTTTGTTCTAAGCTAACTTGAATATAGTTTCAAACATATATTATAACGATTCTCAATAACTGTATTTCAGCCCGAAGAGATGTTAGTGAATCCCCACCGTAATAATATTCCTCTTAAAATGTGTATTCTTATTTCGCATAAAAAATGTTCGGAGTTTGTAAGTTTGATTGCAAACATTACATTTTTAGAGTCTATCGCTCTAATTAACTATAAAGCCGTGGATATGACAAGGTATTTATGTATTGACAAATCCAACCTCACGCGCCGGCCGGCAAGGGGCGGGGTGCCGGCCGGTGAACATACCGTCTGACATTTGCACGTGATACATTGCTCCTTTGGTTTTATTTTGTTCATTCTGACAGTTCTGGCTACCCATGAATTAGTAGAGTAGTACAGTAAAATGTTGTCTCTGCTGTCACCTAGTCGCAGTTATGCGAGATTGACCCAATCGTATAAAATGAGGGTACTTTCAGTTTTCTCCTTTTGACGCAGGATTCTTTTACGAATTACTTAATTTGTTGTTTATGGCTGTATAATGTTATTTTACTATTTTCAGGGAGTTTTATTTCGACTATCAAAATCACGGCTCCAGTCTAGGTCGTCTAGATTTGTCTGGCAGACCTATTGATTAAGTATATGTCCACCATTTTGTATCGGAACTTGAAATCACAGGAATCTGCGTCCACCATCTTGTGATCCGTCCAGACCAGGAATACCTGTACCTCAGTACATATATGTTACAGATTATAATCAGTTTATCATAAACTACCTCTTCCAGTCCGTTAAACTTATACCCTCCTATTTAATTAGTTGATTTCTAATTGCAGTTAGTTTCATTTACTACGTTAACATCTTGGTCAACCTAAGCTCATACAGTCATATTACGAGTAATTAAATATCGTCATATTAATCAGTTATCAGTCATTATTATTGTTACTTTAGGTCAGTTTAAACTATTGAAAAGCGAATATCTAGAGTCTGAGCTAAAAGAGAAGTGTCCTAGGAGCTGAAGTTGCGCGTATGGTAATTTACTGTTATAATGCTAGTAAATAAAAAAGCTGAATATTATTGCTGCTAATTTACTGTTTTATAGTTTTATCGAGTCGAAGTTCTCACTTGAAAAGTTGCATGACGGGACAGATAACAGCCGGATTGGGCGCCATATAAAAATCTAAATGTAAGTCCGCCGTAACATCACGACGGTTCTCCTGAATAGATTACACTTCCACAAATTCCTAAAAAAATATTCATAGGTCTAAATCTATCAATGGGTGTCGCTTAAACCGCAATAATACTATTCCTAAAATCGAAAATATGTTCCCCAAAACGAAATTACTTTTTTACCGCATTTCTCCGTATAAAACTTGATGGTACTCCAGACGTAGCTCGTAAAACTCAGCCTTGAGATACGGAGCGTGTCTGCGAAGCCGCAATTTCCATTTTTGTTTTATTTCATCTGTAATAATTCTTGTAATTTCGCCAAAGATCACGTTCTGCTAAACGACCCTTTTTGCGCATCATGCCATTCTTTAATTTATTAACGCTATCCTCTATCCGGGTTTTGAAGATCGTCGTGTCAGCAAAATTGAATCTATTGCAATTACCATGACCATTATGATCTCGGCCGTCTCCAGATAATATAAGTACTGGTTTTTACAGACATTCTAAATATTGACTATTCGATGATACCGAAGACAGGACATACAGACAGGGCGTTACTAATCCGCATTTCAAAAATATTACACTTAATCATTGTCGCCACATCGTAATGTAATGTCATTTAAATGGCTGTTTGTCGCGCCGGGAGCTTTTCAAGTGTGTTTGGATTACCGCCACGCCATTTGTAATGAGACATCGGGGGAATGGAGATCACATAATTGTTTAGGGGGTGATTATGACACCGCGTTTAATTGGCTCAACAAGTTTAGAACCCTTTTTGATGTAGGGGAACAGCTTCCAGATTAGCATCGTTTTGTATTATCGTTACGATTCCGCTATTGTGTTAGGGCTGTGACAACATCGTATTATGATCGTCATTTGTGTCTCTGTGACAAAATTCAATTTCCGGCAATATATTTATGGATAAAAAGGTTCATATTCAGATTAAAAAAGGTTCATACATATTTGAAAAGAATGTTAATAGTCGTGCCTACTAGACCGGATTTGTACAAAACTCGGGTCGACGCCAATGTCACAATGATGCATTGCGGGTCTGAACATTGTTTGCGTGTACGTGCCGCTTTCCACTACACCCGGTTGACTTTATAACTTTGCACTTTATTGTTTATACGACTACTCGTTCTTGTTCCCAGATCGCTATCTACTATTGTTATACGGTATTTCATCTATATGTATAATTATATCCTAACTTATAAACGACCAGTAGAATTCCTAAATACACTTCATATAATTGCTGTTTTAAAAATAACACGTCTGTCTGAAAGGCTCAACGGGACGCGTCATCGCATTCTGCGTCACACCCATTTACTAATGAGGGTAGCTCCTAAAACGCTCGTCAAAAGCGTCTGCTCCACCACTATAAAATGTTCTCACTCGGCGGTGCATTGAATGTCTCCCATGTTTCTGCATAGCTTCGCCACCGCATTTGTTTGAAATACTCATTCGTGTCGACGTTCGTATTCCCAGCGGCAGTAAATTCGTTTTCAGACTCCCCTCGTAGGTTTAAAATCTGCTTTAAATATTTTATCAGTTTTTCATGACGTATCGTGTGGCGCCGTGGGGGGCTGGCCTTTCGGCTAACAGCCAGTTTCATATTCAATCACCATGTTATTGTTTTAATAAATTCGTTAAATATTCCCCATGGCAGTACAATTTTCTCATTAACTAGTGACTGGTTGTGGCTTGCGATCTTTTGGAGGTTCGGAATGATCTGATGAAAGGACAATGAAAAAATAATTCATATTACTAGAAGCCTGAAAAATAATTAAAGAAATTTAACCCACGAATACCTTACACTATAATCTAGTATCCCGACGGCCTTGCCTTACTAGTAGTATATAACTATAACTGCGGTGTCTGCATGCCGACTCTGCGGTTACATAAACTAGTACTTGGCGATGCCGAGTTTACCGCAGTGATTTGCCTTTACTGTATTAGGGGAGAGAGTAAATTACGCTTGTTGGCAAATTGCTCTATTCAGTCTACATGCACATATCAACAGCGGCGCACAGCTGTCATCTACATGTAAATTATAGCTTAACACAGTCGAGTTAGTGTTGTTAACAGTGACAAACGACCCAATCAGCCGAACCCTCCACCCAGGCTGTAGCTCAATTTGTAATCGAGCTTTATTATAATCAACTTACTTGCCTCCGTTACGCGTATTTAATCCAACTTTAATACGAACCACCCCAGGCTGAAATATTGTGATTTAATTAACTTCAAAATTTTCCTTCCCTCCCTGATTTGGCGATAACGCCCGTATAATAACGCTCATTTGTCTTCCCCAAAAGGATCATAAAATCAAATCGACACGTCTTATAATGTCTACAGCTAGGATTTTAATACATTGCGGAGTGGAATTAAAAGTTTTAAAGCCGTATCGGTATCGGCCGCCGCATCGTCTGCTGTTGCCGTGTAAACCGGAGCCGAGCGGTGCCGTGAGGGATTATCCGTATTTGCGGGAATTCTCTCCGCTCCCCGGCTGCCGGCTTCGTGCCATTCCGGTCACGTATCGGCCTCTCATCTTGCGCTGTCGTGCCGTCGCGTTATTACCTCCCAACTATTACCCCAAAGACGATCGCACACGCCTCCAACTTCAAATATCTAATGACTATCTACGACTTTTGTCCCGCTCGTTTCATTTGTTCTAGGTCAACTGTTATTTTGTAATTAATTTTACTGGAGCTGATGATGGACTAATCGAAGTATAAGTAGCTACGAGTAGGTATCTGATGATGATATCTTGTAGTATCATGTTAGAACGGAAATCGAAACGGGGCGGATTCAAATAGATTGAAAATTGCGTTGTAGTTAGTCTGTTTTTTTATGCAGAGGCAAATAGAAAAAATAAACGTTATACAAATCGGTTTCGGTCGATAGCTTCACTGCATGCACTTCGCCCATTAAACCAAGATCATAATCAATTTGATATCTATCGACGGCATCGGTACCACGTGGATGGAACATGGCATTACTGATTCCCAATGTTTATTCTAGCATGCCAGGTCGATACCTTCGGAGTCACGCGACGTTGACGTGGAAACATGGAGTCCGGGCTCTCGGAATAGTCTTCAAATAAACATTAGTCCGTCCGAAATGACCGCTGGTAATCGTTTTCCGATTGTCCTCGGATGGGGACGGTCGTTGGGGTGTGTTTACTCGACGCTTGTGGTGTTTGCATCGCATATTTAAAGGTTTCAATCCTGTCCTTGTTTGAACCTCATGAAACATGTTGAGGGTTAACTTTTTGTTTGGTTACATTTTAAAATGGCTTAATAATCCCGTTGGCTGGAACTGGTACTTTTACATTCGGTATTTCAATACGGTATAATGTATAGTATATGCATATAAATTATCATATAAATTATCAATCACCTAAAAAGGTATAGGAAGGGAATGTGTTTGTCTCCCGGTAAGTACAGTGAAGGGCGTCGCTGTGTCTGTCAGCTTCCGCTGACGTTTCCTCTCTGTTCATAGCACACAGGCGGTCAGCACCAGTCAAGAAACCAGTGGGAAAACCACGAACCAAGCAGCCAAAGAAAGTCAAATTCATCAGTAAGTTTCGTGAGGTGTGCTCTATAGACATCTTCAAAACATTTGAAGATGTTCGTTTTTGTTATTTGTAAGGACTGTAACTCATGAAGACTGATTGTTACTTGTTTTATGATTATTACTAAATACTTTACGCGGAATTTGGAAGTACATCGAAGAATTAGCAGACTTCTATTAGGTACCTACTGTATCATAATTGACACCATGACATGTAAGGGCAAAATACTTCCACATTTTTTTTCAACAATGTGATTCAATTCTGTGAAGAACCAGTTTTCCAGAGGCTGGTATGAATAATACTCCCATTCGAAGGAGGTGCCGTTGGAATCCAATTACTCCGCGCACTTTGTCTCGGAACTCTCAATTTGTCCGGATAAAAAATGTTACCTACTAAAATAACAACCGTGAACAAAGATGAGACTACGAGTTTTTATGGAGACTTACGTACGTTTTTGAAGAAAAGTAATAGTTTCTTTATTGCTTAAAATCTTAGACATCTTCTCGGTCAGCAAACACATCACTAATGTTTGCGAAGAACTCTTGCCAACCGTGAACCTTGATTTTTCTGACTGAAACAAAGTCTCAAAAGTTATTGCATTTTATAACCTACCCGGTGTCCAGGCCCAGTGTACGAGTATTTAATCTAAAGTTCTATAGTAATTTTAATGATGATGAATAATACATGTGCGATATTTATTTTGATGTGCCATTACAAATTTCCCAATACGCAATATAAAAAGCAATGTAAATAATTTTGCTAAAATGACCACCAGATTTCGTGTACTATATAATCGAAGAGTCTATGATAAGTATGGATTTAGAAACCAGAGACAAGCCTGAGAGACTACAGCAAAGCCTGAGGTCTCATTGTGTGGCAACGTAGTGGGGTCAAGTGCTCTCACCCCTTGTAAGAGAGTTATTATTGCTCCGTACACGTATCGTATGTGCCATTGTTTCCGGATATCTCTTCAATCTGCTGTAACTACGGTCCTTTTCATGTGATTTGGCAGTCGTTGCTAATGAGCTCCATTCGTAACACTATGCCACTGAATAACTATATCTAAATGGAAATCCCTGACATAAAGTAAAATACAATACAGTAAAAGTACCTAACTGTTTCTATTATACCATGCATATGTACTGTTGCACACACCAATCATACCATCATCTTCCTATCTTAACTCTAGGTTTCGAATTTGTTAATGGTTTTCTTAAGTTCGAATCGTTAATCGATAAGATTGATCTTTCGAGCTGCAATTCCAAACTTTGTTTATTTTTATCATTACTCGTATCATCAGAAACGGCATTCTGCATCATACATTTCTTCTGATCTACCTGCCAGAACTATAAATTATCGATCTATAAATATACAATGTTCATAAGTTAATTTGCAAAACCAGCCTTTTTAATACAATATCTACATTGTTTGATACATACTCTTTTACGAGTACTTACATCCGAAACAAAGAAAATCCTTTGTTGGTAGGAAAATTGTTAGTTCTTTATCAATGTGATGTATTCATTTATATACCAAAATAGAAATACCTTTTTGTAGGAGATTACTTATATCCTCAAATCTGGTAAGTTACTCAACTATCATTGTTTCTTAGTAAGTACTATAAGTACTAGTTCATACTTTAAATTGTGTTACATTACAATATAACAAAAACCAATAATTAACTTATTGACAACAACATATTCTTATCAAACAAAGCACGATAAGAATAAAAAGACAAAGCTTGTTTTCTTGATAAATAACAATGAAATGATTTACCTACAATAAAAAAGTCATCCATCAACCATAAACACGGTCTTAGCAAGATAATTGTGCATTAGTCACCTGAAGCAAACTATTTGCAGAACGCTCACTGCTGAAAATGCACGGCAGTGAGTCATCTGTAAGGGTGGCCGGGTGCGTTCACCCCACATATCCCCCACCCCTCTGAATAATTAATGAGTACCGGATTCCTTCGTCCTCCTGTGGCAGACACCAAGTTTACCCGACCTTGAGCATTACAGTAATTTACTCGAAAAATCCCCCCTTTAGTTCACCCTCAGCGTTTAAAAATTCCACCCGTAATGAAGAGACCGCAAGCCTTAATTAAATGAGTTTTGTAAGGTGTCTTCTGGTAATTGGGGCGGTTAATTAGGAGATAAAATTGTTTATTATTTTTTTACATTGTATTCTTTTAAGATCTTTTAATCTTAAACTTCGGTAAATTAAAAAAAAAACTAGTTGCGCCCTACAGGATCACGCGCGTTTTTCGGAATGAGACATATCCTACAAGTATTTCCTTGTTAATCTGGCTAACACATACCCTTTTTTTTTTTTTTTTTAAGTCTGACTGGAAATTCCAGAAATTATAGTGTGTGTAAACAAGGAAGCAAAAAAAAAACTTGCTTTATTATAATTAAGTATATAACTGTAGTAGGTAGTCTGCGAATGAATAAACCTGTATCGGAATCGTAGCATTGATTGTTTAGCGTGTGTTTATCGAAACCTGAAACCGCAAAGAAAAACCTTTAATATTTATTAACCTTCGTGTTGTACGTAAAACCAAGTCTTTGTTGGTACGACCACACATTTGCTGAGAGCTGTATGTAAAATATGTGTGATTTAAATGATCAGTGATCAGTGTATTCTCTACAACTTTTGTTTAAAACTTTTTCTCCAATGTACATATTTTTGACTTATAGGACGTTTAGCGGGTGCCAACCCAAGAAAAAAATCTGTGGTTGTGAGAATTAACAATGTTGTGGTTATGACCATTAATTAGATACTAGGATTACTATAGGTATATTATAGGGATAATAGTAAAGTTATTAACTGTTAGTGTGATTCAAAGAAATAAACAAAGCAATACAATTATTAAGACTGAAAAATGTTAAAAAATATTAAGATTTAATTTTCTGCTTAATAAATGTTGGTTTATATAAAAAAATGCCATTTTTAATAAGATAATTAACTTAATTAAAATTCTTCAAAAAAGGCTTACACCTCTTAAAAAAATCAAAGTCCCAGGAATTCCCAGGACTTTGATTGTAGACTGTCTCGTGTCCTGGGACTTTGAAATTGTCGGGAATTCCCAAACCCTAGGCGAGAGGGAGTCACTTATATGATCCATTATATTTTTTTTAAATATAGCTTCTCCACCTGTATGTCACTGTAAAACTACTGATCAGTTTTTACTCATGGTAACTTTCTCTTACCAAAACTAAGACGAGATACCGTTTATGGAGTCATGTTTTTTATTCATTCAGTTATACATTTAGGTAATTTTTATAATTTTTTTTGTTAAAGAGCAATAAAAAGATTAATCTAAAA
Organism: Selenia dentaria; assembly: GCA_917880725.1. NCBI lineage: Eukaryota > Metazoa > Arthropoda > Insecta > Lepidoptera > Geometridae > Selenia > Selenia dentaria. The sequence continues at coordinate 3,621,296 of OU862882.1, read as the reverse complement.
CATTATAATGTTAACCTAGATTAGCACTAGCACAGCAGGGCAAGGCTCAAGTCACCGGAAGTCAGGGGAATGAGGAACTTCCGGATTTTACGTCCGTGACGTGGAATACTGCCTTCTGAAGCGAGCCTTGATCTGCCCGTCTAGCGAGTGGCTGAACCTCTTTTCTATATATATAATAAAGGATGTTAATCGTCACTTAATCACTTCCTTTAATAACTTATTAATATAAATTTCCATAATACCTGAATCTATTAATGAATTCGTTTTCGCTAGAAAAAATGTAGAGTGATATTGTTTCTACAAATTACTAGCCGTGATAAGCTAGTGCTTTTTAGAACGTGTATTTATTTATATTTTAGGGCTCTAAGATATTAGTAATTACATGGATATGTACGAGTAAGGTGGGTTATTCAAAATAAAAACTCTGGGAGTATATAATTATAGTCTCCCAGTTGTAGTTGGACTTTGGAGCTCCATCTCCAGTTTTACTCTTTTGGGTTTGCCTGCTACGTCATACCATTTCCAACTCTCTCGCGCCTTCAGTTATTTCCAAGTTCAAGGTTATTGAGCAAGTTATTACGAAATATCATATGCTGTTTTTTTTTATATTCAGTAGAGCGAAAAGATAATTAGGTGTTATTTTGCGTTCCGTCTGGCTGCACTGGAAACATATCTGCTTGAACTGCGTGTAGGTAGTTTGCTCATCTTAATCTTACTTGTTACTGATATTATATAAATGCGAATGTTTGGAGAGATGGAGGTTTGTAACTCAATCACGCCAGAGCGTGAAGAAGTGCGTCAGGGATGAAATTTGATATGTAAGTAGATGATGAGGCGCTGAAATAAAAAATAATAATAATAATTTAAGAAGATAAGGAAGGAGAAGAAGAAGGACAAGCTCAGGAAGTACCTTGACTTAGCTCACGAGGTGACCGCCATGTGGGATATTGACGGGACGATCATTGTTCCGATAGTGGTTTCAGCAAAAAGCCTCGACCAACATCTTAAAAGGCTCTCGTTACATGGTTGGATCAAGGTACAGAAGGCAGTACTCCTTGACACGGCACATATTGTCAGGAGGTTCCTCAGTCTGCAGCTCTAACCACCGGTAGTTTGGGCCATGCCCCACTGCCGATGGCAATCAAATAAGATATATAGGATTATAGATCAAATAGGACAATCGAATAGGATTAGGTTTTTTATAAGGTTTTTATTTTATATAGAAATATTGTAAAAAATGTAATTTTAAGAAAAGGAAATAAATGATGTGAATAATAATAATTTATTTCATAATTTTTTTAGCACTTACATAGTTTTGAACTGAAAGTTACACAAAAAATGTTTGAAGTTAATAACACAAAGGATACTTTTATTTCACGAAGGTGAAACTTTCTGGAACAGCACATAGACTAATCTAATTATTAAAAATCTACCCATAAGGGGGTTAAACAAGATGATAAAGTTTCTATCTGATTTTTATTTGATTCACACACAACTGGGTACAAATAAACTTAAAAATATGATAAAACGCGTACAAATAAAGTTTAAAACTATTAATAAAGTTTGCATGGGTTTTTATTCTGATTTTATTCACGCGAAACTGTTTGAATAAACGTGAAAGTAAATAATATAACGCGTATTTTTTTAAACTACCCTCTAAGGTAGCTTATAAAAAATACGTGTATTGCCAGGAGTCATTATTGTATGATTTGGCTGATCTGCCATCTGCCCTGTTTACCCGTTGAATGACGATTCGCCATATTTGACCAATAATACAATAGATTTCGCAGAAATCTACCTACTTTTCCAGGAACTGCAACGTGTGTGGTTAAGCACAATGCGTACTTACTTATTGTATCCCGCTACGGAATAGCTACTTCATAATCTATATTTGAAAATAAAGAAATTTGAAATAAAGACTTCAAACTGTAACATCATGATTCCGTTGTTGTCAACAGCCACTGAGATCAGGTGCCAAGAGATGTCGAAGGGAGGGCTGGCGTACGAGGTGATCCTCGCAGAGCCCGTGGGAGTTCCAGTGCCGAGGCGTGCCGATTCTCCTGAGAAGGTTCCATCAGTGGAAGAGATCCAGGAGAAACTGAAGGCTGCCGAGGAAAGAAGACGTGTAAGTATCCGAGTTACTAGAGGATAAGTCAGTTTCTTTCAGATAACTAGTGGTTCAACATCAGGCAATACGTATCTCAGTTGTAATGAAATTTTATTTGTAAGAGGTTTTTTTACTCAGTTTTGACAGCTCCCAAAGCTCGTAAGCAGAAATGTTACTAACTTGCTGACTGAAGCTGACAAAAGTGACACGAAGCCGGCACTTTTTTTTAATTTGAATCAACTTTTGATGGCAACAGAGATACGTAAAAGAACAACCGGTCTTGTTCTCAATATGTTACCTCTGGCCATTATTATCTGAATTGCATATCTTTTTGAATCTTCCGAGTTGTATCCGATTAATGTTATGAAATATTTTTTACTCTCGTCTTTCATCATTAAAACTCGATTTTCATCAGGGAATATGAACTGTTTACACAGACAAGCTTAAGTTAATTAAAAATAATCGAATCAACAATCGTCTATTTGTTCTAGGCAATGTTACAAAATTATATTAATAGAACACACCCGATTCCCAAACTAGGCTCAGAAAGGCCTGTGTGATAGGTTCCAGGCCTCTCTCGTCGGTGAACCAACAAACAGATAAATTATGAAGAAGTTAGGTTCCTAGGTCATCATGACGTTCTTGCTTGTTTCTCAGTGCTTGAGCAGTATTCTATCCGAAGTACCGACCTGGATTGCCGGAATAACTTAATTGTTTCTATGTATGTCTTACAGAGTTTGGAAGCCAGCAAGATGGCAGCGATCGCCACCAAAATGCACAAGATCGAGGAAGCCTCACGGATCCGCAGCGAGCAGACCAGCAGCTTCATCTCATCAACTAAGGAGGCGCTCGACGCCAAGATGGAAACGCACGAAGAGAAGCGCGAAGCGTACATCAGCGAATTGCGCGCTCGGCTCAAGGACCATCTTGAGGGCGTTGAAAAGACCAGGTTAGCTATTAGTACAAGTAGACTAATCATTTTGCTTCGGAAACCAGTTTCCTTGCTAAGATGAATACGCGTGAGTAGAAATACGACTTAAAAGTAGGTAAGTAAAGAACGACTGTAAGAAATTCAGGACTCTATACAGTATTTGTATTTCAATTTGCAATGTGGGTGGCGCCTGGTGGGGTTGCCTATGAAAGTTGCAGTGTGTCATGCAGAGCTTGGAACTGGAAGTGAAGTTATTGGTTGCACTGCACTGCGCTCGTGACACTGGTTATACCAAAACCTTTCGATTTCCTCTGTTCGATTACTTTGGGTAAAGTATTCCCGGTGACGAATGAAATGTATATTATTTATAATATTCATTTTTACTTTTGACTATAAAGCTATATATGTATTCTAAGAGCAAAACCGAACAATGAAATAACAAGTACAATTTGAATACTGACTTCCATTCTATTCAGTTTTTGGAGTGTAACTCAAAAAATACTGGACCGAATTTGATGAAATTTAAATGGGACCACACGCGAAGCACTAGCTTTCAAACAATAAAAAACAAGAATTTTGAGAATTGGTTCACCCTATCGAAAGTTATGAGGTAACAAACATAAAAAAACAGTCGAATTGAGTACCTCCTCCTTTTTGGAAGTTGGTAGAAATGTATATACTCTTGAATGTTAATGACCCACATTTTTCGCCTTATATGTAAATAAAGTCTGTGACAGTGAAATACTCAATATAAGCCAGGGTTACTCTGGAACGCTTGCCATTACCAACAAAATATCGGACATATTGCATTAAACTGTACATCAGATCATATTCAAGTGTGGTGGGTAATGAGGGGTGATATATGTGGTGGTTTCCTTGTCGCAGGCTGACGCTGGAGCAGCAGACGGCGGAGGTGTACAAGGCGATCGAAGAGAAGATGAACACGGCGGCGGACAAGCGTGACGAGAACATCAAGAAAATGCTCGAGCGGCTGCGAGAACATGTAACGCTTAACATTATTTCACTATCTTTTATTGACCGAGCGAGCGAAGCGTCTCTGCTCTAACTGACCAAGTTGACTTTCATCTGTCTATTTGTTAGGTTGTATGTTGGTACCTACTCCTGAGCTGGTCGCATTTTTCAACCAAGCGTGATGAAACTTGGTGTGCATGTTCTATTGTTCAATACTTTTTTGTAGTCGGTGATTTATGATTGGGGGGTAATTCTTCTAAAAAAAGAGGGAGTTTGCTGGGTTACCGATACTACGGTGGGCACTAGTTACTGACTAATTTTGATAAAATTTGATACACGCATTAGGTACCTGACTTTAAAGAGAAATTTCAAATATGAGAATTATTAGTCAAATGGTTGCCGAGATATTGGTAGCGATTCACTTGTTCAAATAAACTAAACTAATCTACCGAACCAAAAAAATATTATGGTGGTCCTTATTCTGTTTACAATAAAATCTAAAATCATTTAACACTTACAATGATACTTCTAAAAATAGGATTACTCTATTCAATTTCGGGTTATTTTAGGCTAGTTTAGCGAGTACCAAGTTACGTGACGACTAAACTGTCTAAAATATGCCCACAATTCAAGAGAAATGTCTAATCTTGGAGCTGTTATTCGAAAGTGTTATACTAATTTGGATTTTAGTCTAAACAGTATAAGAGCTGCCATAATTTAGAGATTTTTAGTTAAGAGAATGCTCACAGAATCGACACCAATAAATAGTAAAGTATAACAACTGGACGATTTTGGTAATATTCGGCACGAATGTTTTGCTCGCGAGGTGTAGACCTCGCGAGCAAAACGCTTGTTCGCAGAACTACTAGTATCAAAACCTATTACTGTTCGTTACTCTCGCACAAACTCAAAAACGGCTGTGGATCTATTTGAGTTATTCGTTTATTATTCTGTTCGGCTCGATGTGAATAGGGGTAGTTTAAAAAAGAAATATACATTGCCAGTTGTCACACAGGTCGCGGGGCGCAGCTATAAAGTCGTAAAAATACATGCTCCAAGAACGTAGAATTTATAAATCGAGAGTTCGTTTAGGACTTACTAAACTCTGCACAATATAAACTAGAAATCAAATTTACCATCTATTTAGTTATTTGTATGATCTCGTCCGGATGGTATTTTTTTAAAGCGTTGATAGCCCATAGGGGTGACAAGTGCCGGCCGTCGATTAGATGGCCACGGGTTCGATCCCCACTTCAGGCTTGAGCTTTCGGTGAAGGTAACATCACGATGAAATCTACAGCATGGTGGTAGGTAGGTAGTTCTTCTGGTACTTCTGGTGCCTGCCTGGCTAGCTACCCTCAAGTTTCAAAAATTGTTGCTAAGCATCTAACAGTGCGTTCCGGCAGCTGTCCTTGAGAACAAATCGTGTGCTACCATCTTCGACCGCATTATCACTGACCATCAAGTGAGCTTGAGATGAAACCCTAGCCCTTTGAATATACATATTCAAAATGAAGTCACTAGTCGGTAAGTCGCTCATTGAAGTCACGTTTTAGTAGTGGATGCAATTTAATAATTTTCTACTGCGTTCAGAGTTCCGCTACCATGCGCCAAGAGTTGTTACGAATAGTTTCTTAGGTTGCCGATCCGGCAAGTAATATATAGATCGATAACTAGCTGGTGCCCGCGACTTCGTCTGCGCAGAACTAGTTCTTCGAGTAGCTTATTAACTTCTCCAAAGGCCATATCTACCTTTATACTAAAATGTCATAAAATATTTACATGGTCAAACGCAATTTCTATAAAAGTATTATATGAGTAAATTTAAATACTTAGTAAATCAATCGGTAAACACTAATAATAAAAATGCAGTACCTATGTACGTACACACAAATATAAAATTAATCACCTTGGGAAAACTGTCATTACATTTCATCACCCTTGACGGTATTTGTGTTACATTTCATCACCCTTGATGGTCACCGAGTACGTCTAGTGTGTCAAGCTGTCAAAATAGCGTGCTTTTGAAACATAGCTATCAGAAACTGACACAAACTTTGACAGAACTGTCATCATTACGATCTTGAGGTAGGCGGAGATCTTATTATTTTGTCTATACTTTGCCCAAGAATATTACGCTTTTTCGCCCGCGTGGTGATGAATGATGATGATGATGAAAAGTATCCCATGTGTTAATCCAGCGCTTCATCTACGTCCATACCAAATTTCATCAAAATTGGCCTCGCCGTTTGAGTGTGAAAGAGCAACAAACATCCACACATCCATCTATACTGACAAACTTTCGCGTTTATAATATTAGTAGGATGGAAATTCGGTCACATTGTAATGAATTGATCCCAAATACAACGACCGGGCTTGGTATATAAATTAAATCTACTGCCGTGCTACACATCAGCTTACGGTGTGATTGGTTATGCGGTTTGCATATCAATTTCCCCCCATGTAGACGAAAATGCTGTGAGCAATGTTGTTTGTTATATAGGAGGAGCAGGTGCGCAAGGTCCGCTCCGGCAACCAGGAGAAGTTCCAGCAGCTGGAGAGCGCCATCCAGGACAAGCTGCAGCAGGCTGCCGTGCGCCGTCTGCAGCTCGAGGCCGAGCAGCGGGAGAAACTGCGCAACCATGTACGTATTGCACCACCACGGCTTTCAACAGCAGGGCAATTATGTATCAGTTGCAATCAATGAAGATTGAAATCTAAATAAATGGCGTAACTAACTAAATAACTTTATGCCACTTTTGTCTACTACACTCATGAACTTACCAACATTTTTGATAACTTTAGTTGTCAAAAATGACAGAGGGCCGCCTTTTTTTATTTCATTTAACATTTGTTAGCAACTGAGACACTTAGCAACTAAGATACATAATAGCCCTGACTATTCATATAATGCCGTATTTTTTTAATTTCATTTATCTAACCTTTGTTAGGAACTCGGATACATAATAGCCTTGCTGCTGATCTAAAGCAGCCATTTTTTTTAACAATTTTTTTTAATACCTAAATCAGTGAAAGTGTAGACCTGATAAATATCTATTTTTTTATTCAAATCTCTATAAAAGTATGAGTTACTAGCTGCTCTAGGTGATGGATGACGATGATGATGATGAATCTTATATAGCCGATGTTACTCAGGGTGAATGTAGCTTTCCAATGGTGAAAGAATTTTTGAAATCGGTCCAGTACTTTTTGAGCCAATTCTTCACAAACATACATACATATAAATCTTTCCTCTTTATAATATTAATTATAGATAAAAAGTCCTTGAGATGAATGTATCGTTTGACAGATATCCTACATCCGCGTCACCAAGCCAGGTAAAACATCATACCATGGTGGCACTGAAAATGTCCTAAATAACTTCCAATAAAAAGTTGCGACACACAATACAAGTCGCAGAGGCCATACATAAGAATCGAATTTCCAATAAGTATTTATCTATGTTCTAAGAGTAAAATTTAAATTCTGAAAACTTACTAGTAATAATAATTTTATCAACTGAATGATACTATATATATAATATACATATTATGTATAATATACAACTAATCAATCAATAACAAAACGGTATCAAAGATTATATTATCTGCTATTCATTATGGCCTTTATTAATAAATAAACGTTGCGTAAACATAGATTAGGCGTAACATGCTTTGTCTTGCTTTCACTCGTGACATTTAATGCAAGCGAAAAATTGACAGATAGATGTTTTAACTACTCCGGTTGTACGCCAAGTTTATTAATAAGGCCGTAAGGGTTTTATTATTTAATTCATAGATTTCGTTCATACACCTTTTCACAAGCGCCACATGTCGTTTTAAGTCATCAATACCATTTTTTATTATTATTTTTGATCATTGTTTTTTTTATTTTTATTTTTGTTCATCCATTAGAACATTAAGCTTGCGGAAGTCCGTTCGGCCGTCACCGCTAAAGTGGAGGAGATATCCAAAGAAATCACGACTAAACTCACGACCGCCGAACAGAATAGGGAAAAGGAAATACAGAAAAAGCTGGACAAAGTCAAGGAACAGGTTGGTTTGTTGGATCATTTCACATTTTGCATTTCACTCACGTAATGTTTTCAGTTATCCATTACGTTGCTCGCGAATTTTTCTTATTCTGATTGTCGTACTGTGTTCCCAATACCGACCTCAGCTTAAGAAATATATATAGTATTTTGAATAAATATAATTAAAATGAAATCCTAGAACTCAGCGCAAACGAGCCATGATGTTCAACAACACGTAGTGTATTTTATGCAATATGTTTTATATGGATTTACTGCGGAGCTGGAGCTGGTGGCCGTCATACGTTATGCAATGTCCGCGGCGAACATGAATAAACATGCGAACTGCTTGTCACTGACCACCGGCCTCGTTTGGCCGCAGTTTTCTGCAGTGATACCCATACCTCACTTTTGTCTCTCCAAGGAGAGTTGTAATGTTTTTAACCGACTCCAAAAAAGGAGGAACATCTATGTTCGACTGCATGTGCTTTAACCCTTCATATACCGTGATAATTAAAACAATAGATTTATGAATGAAACGAACGTAAATATACGTCAATGGTACGCAAAGGATTAAATAAATAAAAAATGATGTTCACTGATTTCTCCACCATTTGTGGACCGATTCCCATATTTCTTTGTGTAATTTGGAAGGTTATACTTAGGTGGTGGTCCCATTTAATTTCATCAAATTCGGTCAGGTTTTTGAGTTACACTCCAATAACTCGTCTATTTTGATGATAGATATCATCATTCACGGTGAATGACAATCGATCCCGTTATTCGCAATAGTTACTAAAAAGGGTAAACAAATCCAATCCATACCGACTGCCATTACACACTTTTTAGTGTTGAAATCGGTTCCATTTTTTTGCTAAAAAAATTATATCACGTAAATACCACATACCTTAGACCTAGAGATCTGGGAGTAAGTTTATGAAAGTAGTTGCTAGTTTAACCGACATCCCTTGTATTTTCCAGGAGCGACGCGCCGAGTTGGTGCGACAGAACAAGAACGCACGCGTCGAGACCGAACCCGCCGCGCCCTAGGCACGCACACGCACGCACAAGCACGCACACACGCATACATCGCCGCCCCATCGCCGTCTACACTGTACGAGTACACTGACAGAGCGCAATGCCAATACAAACAGTACACTAACTGCTACATTACTAGTTAAAGTAGAATATGAAAACAAAAAACATGACTTTGCTAATTCTTTTTATACGAGCGAATGGTATGCCAACGTTACATTACTCTAGTTCGTTCACTCGTGTGTATCTAACTAGTTAGTCTGTGGTACGATCAATGTCTGTTTACCTACACGTTACTGTTGATACAAATCTATGTCAAACTGTAATGTAGTAGCTCGACTTCACAGTTTGAGAATCAGTTTTCAGTACCTTCTCATACTGATTTTGGGTTTTGTGTTTGTACATATCACAATTTTGATGCTACTTACACAAAAGACAAAGAAATCGCGAAGAATAACCAGTTTAACTCGGAGAATCCTCAAGTAAATATCAGCGATAGCAGCAGTAAAATTAAATTTAGTAAAAACATTCCTTAACAAGTTGATACAATTTTTTAAAAGAATTAGCAGTGTCATGTGAAACAAGTCATGTCATCGCTCATTACAAAAAGAATCCGATAGCTTAGGAATGATTGCAACAGTGGTCAGTATGAGACGGTTGATGGTGGGAAGTGGTCACCAGGAGTACAAAGCGTGCGTGTGCGCCGCGCCTCGGCCACCACATCCAAGCACACCGCACGTCGCTTGCGGAACTCGCGTTATATAGTTACGTGCTACCCCCACTAAGGGAGCTCGGCGGCATTCATACACTAGCCATACAAGACCAGTTCATTATCAAAAGCTGACGCGTTTCTTACGATAATAATAATTAAACGTTTGTTCTACAACATAATAAGTTGATAAACTCGGTCATTCGGAGGTATCACGAGAAGCAGTGTCTCCTACGTTGTCGTACTTACACTAATAAAAGCTGTTATTCCATATCACGAAGCAAAAGATAATGTAGCATTATACGTCTCAGAATAATAAGTGAAGCAAAAGAAGCATTGTAACAGCATGCGAAGCAAGCTTTAAGTGTGGTGAAATTATTGTACTTGGTTGTAATATTACGAAATTAAAAATACCTAGATGTGCTGATCTATTTCCTGAAAGTAGACCCACTTAATATTGGTTTGGTTGCATTGTGTGGCTGAAACTTTGTGCTGGTCTGGTCAGTTTGAATGTTCAGCTTATAAAGCACTTGTTCGTAAATACAAACAAAACAATGATGTATCTGGCTCTTTTTGTCTCGTTTCTTCTTAAGTTCTTTAGCTAGAATAGTATGCTCTGAAGTATTTTTCAAGTTGTTTCTTTTGATATTCGGAGCTCTAAGAGTATCTAAGCGAGACAGAGAAAGAGAGCGTTTTTGTTTAACTTTAACAATTGTGCCTATTCACCAATAACACACAACCGCGCTCTGTATTTCAATGTGTGCTATGTGTCAGCTTTTGATGATGTCTGTATGAAATTGTGAACTAGTGTATCGATACCAGGAATGTTATGATAGGTATCCGTAATTCGCTATTATTAAGAGCTATTTTCGCGTGATGACAGCGATGTACGGAGATAGGTTAGGAATTGGCTGGTCCAGTAGCATTATACTGTAGAATGAACGGCCGTGCGATTGTGCTGTCACGTGAATTGTGTTTTTAGATTTCCATATAATGGCCAAAATATTAGTGCTGCATCCGGACGCACTTGCACACGATATCATTTCGTTTGAAAACATAATCATGCTTTTAAATCCACTCTATTACATATTCTGGCAACTACAATAAAATTATGGCCTACTTTAAATTTTACTTTCATCTTAGTTGTGATATAATATCACCAACTTTTAGTAATTCGATAGGAAATTTTATTGTAATTCAATGTTCATAGCTTTGAACTACTAAAAGTTGGTCGGTTTATTATGGGTTCTGTGAAAAAGCAAACTGCCCGTTTAAAAGAATATTTATATTTTGTATGAAATGTCGCAGAGGCTAGCTCAACTCGTAACAATATGTTAGTACGGAACCCACTGCAACTGCAATCACAATTCGGACCGGTTCGGATATTCTTAAGCAAGCTTGCAGGACGAGGTGGCTCGAGGAGATCGATAACTTAATTGTTAGTTATAAACTTATATCATTATTTTTAACTATTATCATACGCAACAGTATTTTTAGGAGGATATAATCTAACTTTAAGTTTTCTCTCATGTTCGTAATTCATCGTTATATCGCCCTTACGCTATGGACTGTCCGTATGTAATGGTGTTTTGTTTGTTACTTTGTGGATCGTTGGGAGACTCGCGGGAGTTGGCAGCTGAGTGTATTGTGAAGGTCGCTTCAGGTCTGTAGTCCTGCAGTCAGCGGTCACGCTCGTCACGACCAATCAAATCATTGCGAACAAGTGGATTGCGAGCTACGCTTCGGTGTACAGTACAAACTATGAGCTATCTGTGTCACAGATGTACTGGATAAATGATAGTTTGTATTGCATGTTGGTTGACGATGACGCGACACTTTGTAACGTTTAGCAACACAACCGGGTGCGGCTGGCGAGCGACGCGCCACATTCGTCAGTCTACACGATTACGATTCACTTCCTGATCTCAAACGTTAAATAGTCTGAACGGTAGTTTGTTAGTTAACAGCGGAAGTGCCTCAATATTCGTAAATTGGCTCACGAATGATATCAATAATGTAACGTATGAACTGCCTTTCATAGGGTTTTATATTTTTTTAAATGGTTAGAAGACGGGGGACTGGGGTTTCGGACTCCGCTACCGTGCCCTTCGCTCCAGGACGGAGGTATCGTGCCAGGCGGACTTGCGTGATGAGTCGGTTCGGCAGAACGCGCGAGTGTGGCTCGAGTTAGAGAGAGTATTCCTGTATTTTATAGTATATTTTTGCCATTCTTTTTAACGTCGGTCTGTTTTAATCGTCGGATATGATAATAATTGTATATAATATTAAGAGATGATGTATTGTCGCTTGGCGCGCGGGGCGAGGCGCTTGTTAAGGCCTGCTGCTACTCTGTGTTACGCTAGTACGAGTAAGGGACTAGGTGTAAGACTAGCTTGAATCTCGGTGAAGAAGTGAAAGCCTCTGACCAATTTGCCTTGGGTATTGTGTAGCCTTTTAGATTCTCACAATGGAGACTAATCATGTATAGCGACGCAACACTGTAGCTTTCAGATATTATATTTTGTTTAGTCGTAACTCGCGTAATGTTCGTCACTTATATCTAATTATGGTGTTATTGAAGTTCATTTTATATTTTATGTGATTTGATGATTATAATATTAATAGATGTGCTTCAGTTTGTGAGGTATAAAAATGCTGTTTGAAGTGCAGGCAATTTTGTAGTTTCATTGTCGTAATAAATAAAGTCATAAATACTAATATATGTTGGTCTTATTTAGTTTCCTTTTTATAAACTTAGGTACCTACTTATATTTTAATTTGTTCGCATCAGGTTTATGATATATCAAAAGATTTATGGATGAAACGGAGGATTGCTGATTCGGTACATATTTTTACCACAAAATGAGGCTAATCTGGAGTAGTTCTAAAAAGAGCCACCAGTAGGGCGCTACGGTCCGTGGAGACCTTTGAATCACAGAATTCGCCCTATGGAGGAGACTATACAGGGTGTTTGGTAGAGGGACCGACAAACCAAAAGAGCGTGTTCGGGGGCCCACTTGGAGAATACAAGTTGGCCAAAAAAAATCCTCGACTCGCCAATTATATTTTACTTATTTTTTGTAAATTTTCCCGTTTTCTCCGAAATTGTACCTATTAACCACCATAACATTTGTAAAATCTGTTTTAGAAAGGTGTTTTTAGTTGAATTTGGTCTCTAATATAAGCAAAATTGAATACAAAACAGAACTAACTAACTGATTTAAAGCTCAGAGTGAAAAAATTAAATAAATTATACCTCATAGTTCTACTTTCACAGTGAATTAAAAAAATCCACTTAAAATAAAAACCACTACATATCTAGCGTAGCGTTATATTCTCTTTGGGCAGGAACAAAGAGAATATAATAGAGGCAGGAATTCGTCTCGGCGGTAGAACGGACCTCGTTTGCATACAAGGCAATATGACTGCTCTAAATCAAAAACAAAAACCGTGACGTGAGCAGTCCGTTAAAAATGACAGTTCTTTGTTTGATCGTTTGATGTGTGATGCGATAGCTAGCATCTGTCTGTGTGTGCTACACGCACAGACCATGCCGTGTCCTCAGATTATAAAACAAAAGGCAGATGGAGCGCGCCGAACTCACAAGTGTCGCCGCCTCTATAGTTATGTGTGCGTGACAACGAGCCACTGCACTGTACGTACACGTGCATCTGTGTGCGTGTAAAGTTACCAGATATTGAAAAATTAACTCCCTCATTTTTGTAACAAATTGTTACAATATTGGAAAGTTAAACGTTCTTTTGTAACATACAGTACTAAAGTAATATATGGATAAAATAATGGTTATTAATAACTAAATAAATTACAATAAATTAAGAAGGTTCGGTAAATATATCACAATTCATTGTTTATTTGTTTTTGTTGAATATTTTAATAGTATCCTACTTTTCTAATTATTACACATATATCCGACAGTTTGTGAGAATGGAAGTACGTATGTATGGATGTTTATTTCTCTTACACGCAAAAACGACTATACTGATTTGGATAAAATTTGGCACACAGGTAGTTTTTAATCTAGATTAACATACAGAACATTCCATCGGACTCGCCCATCTCGGGTTCCGTACAAATTTGTAGGTAACAAATTATTCCAGATTTTTCTCTTCACAGACTTTGGAGATTAGAGGACCCCTCCTCTATATACATTTTGCCAAAACCTAGCTTTTTGCCAAAATTAGTGATTCTAGGTTAACGGAAACTACCATATTATGGGTTTTCGACCCAAAACCTATAGGGTTCTTCCGGTTGACCCAGACTTATACCGAAAAATAAAAAATGTTAAAAATTAATGTTAAGTTTGGTACATACACGATTTCGCGAAAAAGACGGACCTTTATTTTTATACACCTAATAGGGACTATAGACTTCAATATCTGGTATAAATTTCAACTTGCTAGGTCCACCCGTTCCTGAGAAAATCGGTGGTGACAGTGTGAGTGAGTGATCTTATAAAGGTTCCCTTTTTACCTTTTGAGGTGATGAACCCTAAAAATGGTGCGAACGAGACAAATATTCGCATTTTCAACTTTATTAAAAACCTGACATAAAAAGTGTTTTCTAAGAAGTCTTGAGGTTTTTTTGGGGAAAAATCCGTGCGAGCGAGACTTATAAAAATATATTCGCATTTGCGATGTTAAAAAACAAACTTTCGTTACATCACTAACCCCTAGACTTTCTAAATGTAGTTTTACCAATAAAACGGCTAACTAATTTAAATAAATACTGACAACACAAGCGAATGACTGCCGAAGTTTTGTGTTCCGAGTCACATTTAAAGTTATTATGTTGATTAAAAATTATATAAGCCAAATAATTAATAGTTATCTGTGAAAGTATATTCCATCTTCTTTTTTTTCTTTTTGAAACAACTTTTACAGTGTTTAATAACACAAGACGGTATTTTTTAAGTGAAAATTACGAATCAGTCGTTACGTGTTGCTTCGGACAAGTCGCGTATAGCACTAGCGCGGGTTTGTATTTGCTTTTGAATTTTTATTCGCTTTGGTGGCGACGCTCGCGTATTCAGTACGCTCCATCTGCCTTTTGTTTTATAATCTGAGGCCGTGTCATTGAGCAACATGCAGAACATGCTCAACAAGCCCCAGCCATAGTGCGGTCCCAATCAGCCATAATCGATTTAAGCGCGATAACAGTCGGTCCCTTTCACCGTGAGCGTGATTACGATGGCCCACGCTACGTCATCGATGACGTCTTAACTGCAGCCATATTGACGATTACATGAACCATGTTCTACACTATAACCGTCGTGAGCTTTCTGTCAAAAGTGACAAGTGTTTGTTTATTTCTACAATGTCTTTAGTAGTGTCCCTTGTTTTTGATGTAAAAGTTGGAAAAGTCGGTCCATCCATTCTATTATTTCTTTTTAATCCACACACCACATAGTTAACCTTCACACTATGCACGATATTTTTATGAATTTGTTTTTTTGCGCGCAAATGGTTCGTTATTGGTATAACTCTGGTCCGATTTATCAACACGCTTACAGTGCCACGAGCTGTCAAAATCGCGATATTTATCTCGGTACGGCTTTGGTAGACGTTAGCACTGTGAGCAAAAATATCGCAAAACGAACCGCTGTGCCAGTATTCAGTGTAGTCTTTGAGCAACATGAGCACAGTATAAAGATGCAACAGTATGGAAAATAAGCCTAGTTGATCAAATAATTATCTATGCCCCATTGAAGCCATATAGGTTTGTCACTTAAAGTTTTAAGGTATTGTTTTTTCAAATAAAACATTCGTTGTTCTGCTGTATACATTAAATCTAGTTAATTCTATTTTATAAATAAAATGTATGTAGGTGTATCCTAGCATCGGTTAATCTTGATAGTTTAATTTAAAATACGGAAAATAGTTTAGTATTGACACACAACCACTTGTAGATCTTAGGATTTTTTGTAGGTTTACTACACTAACTTATCATTATGGCATAAACTTTTACAAGTTTTGGCGCGAGCGTACGTGAGCCACGTTTGGGCGCGCGGAAGGCGCCTCGGGTGGCGCGGGTGCAGTGCGCTCATGAACTCTGTTTTTGGGTGTTTGCCACGCATTTTCGGGCTGAGCCGTACTACGTTTCAACCTCAAAAATGCATTTAATACCTTGTAATTAAAAAAACATTACATAAAAATACTTTTATTCTTCATAAATTACAAATTATTGACTCCAAAAAAAGTTGATAATTTTGCCCAGCCACCATCTTCAATTTCAATTTTGTTAGCACTATCGGCTTCAACACCCTCGAAACCATAAAAACGACACCCAGTACAATATAGTTCATGATAATATTATATTTATTTTATTATATCTATTGCAGCCGCCATCTAAGATTTGTTTTTTGTGTTATGTTTTACGAATTTATTATGATTTATGATCGATCATACAAGAACACTATTACAATTTTAAAACACATAGCAGTCAGTCAAGTGTGACATTTCATATTTTAGATTATATAAAAAAGGTTATGATGTAAAAATAGTTTGTAACACTCACTACTGAAGGCACCGCGAGAACCGCGTACCGTCAGTGGGCCGTTTCGAACGATTGAAGGTAGTTTCCGTACTGTTCTCTTTATATCTACTGTGACATGAGCGTGATTTCAACCCATTCCGAATGGCTGACAGATCTCACCTGTCAAAAGCGCGATATTGAATCGGAATGGAAAATAATGATATCGCCAAAATTTATGTGACTCGGAAAGCAGAAAGCAAGGAATGGCTTTCTTCTTTCTACAGACTAACAGATGCTAACTGCTCTCAAATTTATTTATTGCGTTCGAAATTTAGCGAAATTAACGCTAAAAACGCTCACAAGGGGCGTTCGAATTGGGAATCTGTGGGTAAAAATGTCGTTCATGTCTCTTTTTGTTCAGCGTTCGGAAAGCTATAAAGAGGAATTTTACCAAATTTTGCAATTTTTGACCCACCCACGTCCGGAGCATGGTTAATATAGTTATTTGTGATCATTTTTGACAACTATGTATTTGATAGCATAATTTTTAAGACATAATAATAACATTTAGGTTTTATGCTCAGTTGAGCGTTCGAATAGCGTGTGGGCAAAAGTGGCAAAAATAACGTTTTTGAGCTCTCCGAACGCTAGAACAAAAGAGCCATCAATGACAACGCCAGCAATGCCCTCATAAGCTAAGCGAACGCACCATTGTTGGTAGTCTGAGATGGTTAGTCTGTGTTTCAATTTCATCTTAATTCATAAGTCTGATTTATCTATGGTCGCTTTTTATATGTGATTTTTGATCAAATACTACAAATAGTCGAATAAATTAATTTTACAGAATAAAACAATATATCCGGCTTCAAGCTGCTTGTTCTTTTTTAACAAACCAAAACATTTGTCACGGCAATGGATACCAACACTGATGGTAAGCGAAAAAAAGATACAAGAGATGACGACGACGACAGACGCAGAGATACGAAATCGAAAAGGGCTCGTTCGCGGTCTCGCTCATCCGAAGATAAGCGTGAGAAAGATTTCCAACGTAAACGCAGACGTAGGTCGTGTTCGCCAGATAATGCAGTCAAGCAGGAAAATCAAAAAGAGTCACCAAAAGTGGCTGAAGTCAAGTCAGAGGCTCCAGCGAGACGAGCAAAAGAAACTGATATGCTCAATACTAGAACTGGAGGCGCATATATACCACCCGCACGTTTACGTTTGATGCAAGCACAGATAACAGACAAATCTTCTGTAGCGTACCAAAGACTCGCTTGGGAAGCTCTGAAGAAGTCTATTCATGGTCACATCAACAAGATCAACGTCGGTAATATTGGCATTATAATCAAAGAGCTTTTGAAGGAGAATATAGTAAGAGGTAGGGGTCTTCTCTGTCGTTCAGTGATCCAAGCACAAGCTGCATCACCTACATTCACAAATGTTTATGCAGCATTAGTTGCTGCTGTGAACTCCCGTTTTCCTAACATTGGAGAGTTATTGCTAAAAAGATTAGTTATTCAATTCAAAAGAGGCTTTAAGAGAAATGACAAATCTATCTGTATATCGTCGGCTTCATTTATTGCTCATCTTGTGAACCAGAGGGTTGCACATGAAATATTAGCTTTAGAATTACTAACACTCTTAGTAGAAACTCCTACTGATGATTCTGTGGAAGTGTCGATAGCATTCCTGAAGGAATGTGGCCAGAAGCTTACCGAAGTATCTTCTAAGGGTGTAAATGCTATATTTGAAATGTTGAGAAACATCCTACATGAGGGCCAGTTAGACAAGCGGGTGCAGTATATGATTGAAGTGATGTTCCAAGTCTGGAAAGATGGGTTTAAAGACCATCCAGCGTTGATTGAAGAGTTGGAGTTGGTGCCAGAAGAAGAACAATTCACTCATTTGTTAATGTTAGATGATGCTACCAATCCACAAGACATTTTGAGTAAGTATAAGCAAACAGATGTTTGGCCTGTTAATCTTGTTCACATACACATAAATATACTATTAATGTCAGCATATAAATACTTAATGGTTTTGTAAAAATAATTGTTTGATGTGTGTACCTTAATTTTGTTTTTTATACAATTTACAAAAGATCATTAAAAAAATCATTGCCATTTCTCTGGTGTTGCTGTATTTTTAAGTGTCAAATATAGGTAATACAACAATACAAACACTTCAAATACTAAATTGTTTACTAATTCACCTTCATAGATGTATTCAAATTTGATGAAAAGTATGAAGAGAATGAGCAAAAGTACAAAAATTTGAGCAAAGAGATCCTTGGTTCTGATGCTGAATCTGGTGAAGAAGATGGTTCTGGTGAGAGTGGAAGTGGAAGCGAAGAATCTGATGATGATGAAGGTCAAGAAGATAGAGAGAATAAAGGGGTCACAATCATTGACAATACTGAAACAAACCTTGTCGCCTTACGTAGAACAATCTACTTGACTATCAACTCCAGTTTGGACTTTGAAGAATGTGCTCATAAACTGATGAAAATGCAACTGAAACCAGGACAAGAAGTTGAACTTTGCCACATGTTTCTGGACTGCTGTGCAGAGCAGAGAACTTATGAGAAGTTTTATGGCTTACTAGCTCAGCGTTTCTGCAACATAAACCGAATTTACATCGGACCCTTTGAGGAGATTTTCAAAGATTCCTACTCAACTGCACACAGATTAGACACAAACAGGCTAAGAAATGTCAGCAAGTTTTTTGCACATCTGCTCTTCACTGATTCCATCAGTTGGGAGGCATTAGAATGCGTCAAATTAAATGAGGAAGATACAACCAGCTCCAGCCGTATTTACATAAAGATCCTATTCCAAGAATTAGCAGAGTACATGGGTTTGAAAAAGCTGAATGACCGTCTCAAAGATCCGTGAGTTCTTCCAACTGTTTCATTACTTGTTTAGTCTCTAAGGTTGTTAAGTTAATAGATTTTATCTCTTCTTTTCAGGACCCTTCAGAGTGCATTCTCTGGCGTTTTCCCGCGAAATAATCCAAAGGATACAAGATTTTCTATAAACTTCTTCACTTCTATTGGTCTTGGGGGCCTTACGGATGAACTGCGCGAACATTTGAAACAGATGCCAAAGGTAAGAATCTTATAAGCTCCCACACAATACCCCTTTACCACCTCACAAACTACACACTACAAAAAAGTTTAAGCAACACATAACTTTTGTCAGTTTATATTTTTTGCTATATATGTATACAGTCAAACCTGGATAAGCGAGACTTCAAGGCAGCACAACCTCATTCTCGCTTTAGTACAAATGTAGTAAATATGTAATATGATAAAATTATGTGCATAATATGCACAACATATATTATGTACATATAGGTATATTTTTAATAGTGTGTATATGTTACGTTCATTATATTTCGACATATAAGTACTTTAAAAGGGTAGGTATCAAGATGCTTGCGAAAACAAAACAAAAATTCATGCACTATGTAATTTTATTTTATTTTAGACCTTATTAACATTTTAAAAAATCCGTCAATTTCGTTTGGGTTTCTGTTTTTGTATTTTGAATGTTTTTCTCTAACTCATAAATTTTGTCGAATATTGCTTGATCAACAACCGAACCGCCGCGTATTCAAAGTACTAATGCACCGTCTCCAACGCATTTAAACCTGGCTTCATTGGAATGATTGGTCTTTATTTCTGTTTCCGGAATCTGTGCCTCGTCGTCACTGTCATTTCCAGCAATACAGGTGTTCACACAATTCTTAACGATATCGTCGTCGGTTTGTTCTCCAGCGGTAGTTACGTCGTCGTCAATTTGAATGAAATCTTCGAAGCTCGGCCATACCATATTGGATTCGTGAGACACAAGCTTAGTCCATTCCTCGTTGCTAAGTCCAACTTCAACATCATTTTCCTCTGGCAGGTCTTGCTCATCTGTACCTTTCCAAAACCCAGCTTTCTTGAAGCAGTTTTTGTCAGTAACGTAACTGACAAAGTACCATGTTTTTCTAGCAAATTTCATAGCTAGAAGTCCGTTAATGTAGCACTACTACTGTTACTACTGTTTTCTTCCAGACTCGTAAGAATATGTTTAACGACTTCTCTGCGATAAAAGCGTTTAAAAGTGTGAATGATGCCTTGATCTAATGGTTGAAGATTAGGTCCATACTACACGGGCGGTTCTCCCGCCGCGGAAATCCGCTCGACAAAACAGCCGCAGACTGCCACTGCTGCCGCGTTTACTGCTAAGTTATCTCTCTTTGTTGTATCCTTACGTTTTGAGGGTATTTCTCTAACTGCCTCAACCAATATCGAAATTATTGGAGCTGACATTTCGAGCGTCGTTCAGTTTCGCCGTTAATTGTAAGGGAATGCTAAATTAGTCTCTAAGAAGCTTGGTGTGCTTGGAAAAGCGAGACTGTACTTCACGTCGGCCCATCGCCTACAACTTAATAATGAAAATTCTCGCGAGTTTGACACATATCTATTTAATATTAAAATCGGGCATGTCCGATGCCCATCCTCAGCGAGTTTACGCTACAAGATCGCAGCGACCACAGTCCACAGACCACAGTGGTCGCCGCGATCTTGCAACGTAAACTCGCTGAGGATTGGCATCGGACATGCCCGAAACCTAGGTCGAGAACGTCGGCTAATTACGTGAGTTAAGTCGGTTTTAATATTAAATAAACTTTATAATGCTCAAGTTCGGCCTCACATGGAGTACTGTTCTCACCTCTGGGCGGAGGCTTAATTTATTATTATATTATTATTAATACCTGCAGCTGAATTTCGCCGTCGGACGTCATGACAGAATATGTAATATAGAAATCATGTTGACGACAACCGTGCGATTCCGACTGCATACTTACACTTACTGCCTCCCTCCCACTACCACTATGTGAAAACAGCTGTCATTAGAGGTATTTGCGAGGGGATACGACTTAGGAAGGATATGAAAAAAATAGCCTTCCTCAAAGGCCGGCAACCCATTCTTGAGCGAGACATCTGATATTGCGGATATCCGTGGGCGACAGTGATCACTTACCATCAGATGAGCCGCCTGCTCGTTTGCCAACCTCCTCCTCCTCAGTCGCTCCCTCAGCGTTGAGGATCGCGTCTCTTCTGAAGTCTTCTAACTGCTTTCCTCCACTTTTTTCGGTCTGTGGCTTCATGGAGAGCTACGTTGACAGGCATATCTAGCTGCTGCGAAACCTGGTCAGACCACCGTTTTGGGCTTCTGTCTCTTGGCCTTTTGCCCTCTATTTTTCCTGCGACAATTAATGTTTCTAGGTTGTCAGGGCTTCTGCGTGCTACATGACCGAAATACTGCAGGACCCGGTGAAGACAAATTGTAGACAGCCTTCTGTTGTTTTCGATCTTAAGCTCTTTTAGGATCGATTCGTTGCGTGGTTCGGAACGCTGTCCAGAGGATTGTTAACATTCGGCAACAACACCACATCTCAAAAGCGTCTATTTTCTGCCTGTCAGTGGCTTTAAGAGTCCAAGCTTCCGAGCCATAAAGGAAAATTGAAAAGACGAGTGTTCTAACAATGCGTAATTTTGTTCTCTTTATGTTGCTCTTCACACCTTGCTCAGTTCAGTTTTGTCTCTAAAGGTTTTGAACTAGTTTATTGAGCCGTGAGTATTCTAGTTGCTGTTGTTGTGAATTGTTTGTACAGTGACTTTCTAACTGTTTCCACGTTTCATCGAGATCTAATATTTTTACCCGACTTCAAAAAAAAGGAGGAGGTTTCTCAATTCGACCGTATATATATTTTATTTTTATGTGTGTTCGCGGATAATTTCGTCATTTATGAACCGATTTTGATGATTATTTTTGTTTGCTAGACTTCCGTGATGGTTCCATATAAATTTCATGAAATTCGGTCAAGCAGTTTTTGAGTTACACTCCAATAATTGAAGTGTTGATTTATCTTGATGATATCATCATTGACGGTGAATCCCGTAAGTAGCGAGGCCACTAAAAAGTGAGAATTTTTTTTTTAATCAAAAAATAATACTGACTTCTACACTAAAAAGTGTGAAATAACTTGTTGATGTCGGTACCATTATAGTTCGAAAGTACCTATTATCACAATATTGCGTGTCACTGTGTGTATTCTATTTTTTGATCAAAAAAAATATTGTTAGGTGATTTACGGCCGGTCCCAATAATCTATCTATCGCCGGTTTACCTTACTAGAGTTAGATTTTTGACACTGTTTGTATGGACGTTATGTCAAATTTCTATCGGTAGTAAGGAAAACCGTGGATAGATAGATTATTGGGATCCTCCATAAGTCATTGATCTTCTAAGATCGTACTTTGAAACCATTTCACACCAATTGCCAACCTATGCCAATAAAAAAGCAGACTCTGTAAAAGTACCACAGAATCCCATCATATATTAATAATTACTATAAACTAATTGGGTACTATAGACTCTTACAATAGATTTAAATAAACATCTTAAATCTCAGGGTGACGAGCGCAGTACATCGCTATTCAGGGTTTAACTGTTGTAGTTTATAATTCGGACAGCCAGTTGCAGAAACGATCTTTAACTTTTAAAGACGTCATTAAATCTTAATCCGACATTAAATCGTTAACCAAACGAAAATTCTGTCAATTTTAAAGTTCCTTTAAATGTATCTAAAGAAACGTCAAATTGTCCTTAATCGTGTATTTTGAGTTGCACATAACATTAGAGCCCATTAGTGCCTAAAGTGTTTCCCATATCACAAGTTTTGTCACCACAAACAAAACTCTAGTCCAGTCGACGAATCCACATACAAAGATAAAAAAAAAACATTCTTTATTTGACACCTGCTTGATAATGACAAGTCAAGCATGTAGTTTGTGTTATGTTACTGCAACGTATCTTATAGTCTGTGACTACAACGATATTTTAAAAATGTTAATACAAATTTTGTAAAATAGCTAATATTCACTCCCAAGAAAGTTGTACCTGTTCGTTGTTCATACCTTTTTAAAATATTTTAAAGGGAGAAAAAATATTTTTTATCGAAAAACAGTACATGATAGTTCGAAAGTACCTATTATCACAATATTGCCAATATTAGCTAAAGGATCATTAAGATGTCAACTTTGTCTTTTGTGCAACTCCATTATAATAATGGTTTCATTAGCACTAAAGCTGGAATAACTGATGGGCTGCTGATGAAAAGCTTTCTGCAACTGGCTGTGAAAGTAGGTACTGAACTGTCATGGGCAAAGGTGGCGTTTTGCACCAAGAACAAAAGAAATAATGTAGCAAAACCTGCAAAGCAAACACAATAGGCCGGTAAAAATAGAATTTAACTTTGCACTAAATTTCCGATCCAAATCTTATTTTTTATAAGGTTTAGGATCACTTACTGAGCATAGAATCACAAAATGCTGACAGATCCAGGTGACGCCACAATCGCCATCTTGAAAAAACATTTTCGGCCGATATATCGGAAACTATGCAATTTAGGGCAAAAGTCATAGACTATTATTATAGAGAATAAAATTTCGCAACTTTTTTGTAAAACTTACCGTTTACGATTTATGGCCCATTTAATGAATCGGTTTTTCTATCGCGGCCAATAACTCTTGAAATATTAAATTAATGAATCATCATGATCATCATCTCAGGCGTAGGACGTCCACTGCTGAACATACGCCTCCCCCATGCATTTCCAAAAGGAACGGTTGGAAGCGGCCTGCATCCAACGTCGTCCTGCGACCTTCATCAGGTAGTCTGTCCACCGTGTCGGTGGACGACCTACGCTGCGCTTGCCGGTCCGTGGTCTCCACTCTAGAACCTTTCGGCCCCATCGGCCATCTGTTCTGCGTGCTATGTGCCCTGCCCACTGCCACTTTAACTGGCTAATCTTGTGAGCTATGTCGGTGACTTTCGTTCTTCTACGGATCTCCTCATTTCTGATGAATGAATTAAAGCATTTTAAATTAATGAATAAAATGCTTTAATTAATTCTTAAAGATCAGTTTATTCTCTACAACTTTTGTTTCCAACTATTTATTCAAATGTCCATACTTTTGAGCTATAAGACGTTTAATGTTGGACTACACGTCACCTGGATCTGTCAGCATTTTGTGATTTTATGCTCAGTAAGTGATCCTAAACCTTACAAAAAAATAAATTTGAATCGGAAATTTAGTGCAAAGTTGACCCAAAAAGTCTGTTTTTACTGGCCTACAATGTATATCAAATGTTTTTTTTTATTCCAGAATGTGCCTCCACCTGCAGAGATCACCGTTGGCTCCAGCTCAGAAGATTCCAGCTCTAGCAGCTCAAGTGATTCTTCCAGTGACAGTTCTGATGGTTAGTATACATTGGTTAAGCAGTCTGACTTAAATACGAAATGTGGTGACACATAATCTAATACCTTTGAACGAGTAATCCTTGTATAATATATGACGGAGAAAGCACCTCCGGAGTGTTTTTAAAAAGTGTGACGTCAGCATTGCTGACGTCACAATTGTTGTTTTCATGATGATCACTCATTTTTGGGTCCTCGAAGTAAAACTTCACAAGTACTTTTATAAGCTTCGTATATTCAACGAGCAGCGTAACAACGTCACAAAGAGGTCCGTACTGTACGGCGACTCGAGAGCGACTGAGACGAGCGCCTACAGTGCGGCCGTACTTATAGGACTCGGCGCACGTGCACGAGTTTACAAGTTTGTTGGTAAAGTATTGAAATTACAATCATAACATTAATTTTACATCGTAATCAACTCAAAAATAATCAAATGATGATTTATAAACTATTTTTAGGGCAATCAAATGATTAAACTTAATTATTCTCGACGAACTGTTGTAGTTACGCCGATACGGCCATACTGACAGGCGGTGCGCGCTCTGCACCAGCCTCGTTGGTTCTCGTAGATTGTTATGGATTCTCGTAGATTATTTGGATTCTCGTAGACCATTTATTCTGATGGGTCATCTTGGTTCGAGTCGTGGTTTGGCTGTACTTGCAGCCCTTCTCGTGAGGTCGACGGAATGGGCTCATTTGATTCTGCAGTGGGATCTCGTTGAATAGGTGATTCGTTTCCCGCCGATACGGTCAACTGATCCCCAGGTTGCGGAGCGCGGCGCAGCTGATCATGGGCAATCTTGCGAGGTCGTCCTCTACCGACAACTTTCTTTACCAGATATCGGTCCTTATCCAGTATTCTACAAACTTTATATGGTTCGCTGTATTTAAGGTCAAGCGAGGTTTGGTTTCGAGGATTATTTTTCACCAATATGTAGTCTCCTCTTTGAAAATGATGGATTTTGGCCTTGTGTAGGTTGAAGCGTTGTCTGTCTTGTTCGCTACAACGAATCATTTTCTGTTGCACCTGTTGAGTGAGCGCTTTAATATCAACGGTTTCGTTGTCAATATCCACCAGGTTGAGAAGCTCAGGAGGTACACAGTGCTTTCGTTGTGTAATAAGTGTCAATGGAGCAACACCGGTGACTCAGTGGGTTGTACAGTTCATCGCCAGCTGAAGTTCCTCGAGTACAGTGTGCCACTGCTCTGCTTCGTAATTTTTAATCATTACTAAAGCATTTTTGAGGGTTGCTACGACTCTTTCAACTTAGCCATTCGCTCGGCTGACTCCTGGAGCGATAGCATGGATATTTATTCCGATGGCGTCACAGTAGTCCTTGAACTCGCCAAGGAACTCTCTTCCTCCATCCACTATTATTTGAACCGGCGCACCAAATAGATGCACAGTGCGTTCTAGAGCGGCCAATGTGCTGTGTGGGTTTTTGTTGGTACTGAAGTACAGTAAAACGTACTTTGAGAAAGCGTCAATGGTGACTATGACGTATTGTTGATCATCTGGAGTGCCCAGCTTCCCTGTTATGTCCATATGAATAACTTGGAAGGCGGCCGTTGGTTTTTGTATGGGGTGTAACTGGACTTGAATGGCCCCGGATCTTCCTTTAGATGTTCGGCATACAACACAGTTATCCACAAATCTTTCGGATAATGGAACTCATTTTGTTGAACCAATAGGTTTCTCTGATCTTCTGCAGTGTCTTTTCCCAGCCAGGGTGTTTTAGTGCAGTGTGAAATGAGTTTATAATGCTCCATTGAAATGATTTGGGAACGACGGTACTGAGCTGCTGACCGAAGACAGGATCATTGACGTTCCTTTTTTAAAACGTTGTCCTCTAACACATAGTCTTCCACTGGGTTATTGTCACTGAGACTGTCCATTATCGGACGCAGTTCTTCATCCCGTCGCTGTTCAATTTTGAGCCAGTTCGAGTCTCTTGTCATAACATTGACTGCAAGCTCAACTGGATTGCGACAGCGATGAATCCTTGGCAGAAGGTCCTTTTTGTGTTTTGACGCTTTTAATGCGTTGCAATCCGTTATCACGGTGAATTTTCGCCCATATAGATACTGGCGAAAGTGTTTTATGGCTCGTACCACTGCCAGTGTCTCCAACTCGTAGGAGTGGTACCGACTCTCGGCTTCCGTGGTTCTCATGCTCATAAAGGCAACAGCATATTGTCGTTTTACACGTTGACTAATTATTGTTGGCTAATTTTTGTATCCGCGTCGATACGGCCATACTGACAGGCGGTGCGCGCTCTGCACCAGCCTTGTTGACTCGTTAACTCTCGCAGACTGCTGTTAATTATGGCTGGCCTGCAAAGAATGAGATATTCTCTGAGTAGTGAGTCTGTAAACAACTTACGTTGCTTTATCTTGTTTGTTACATTAACACAACTGTTATGTAACCTTAGGAGTCTTTTGATTAGTAAACGGTACACAAAGACATCGTGCACTGCCTTATTGATTTAGAATCTGTGGTGTATACGTGTCTACCCATAGTTCCACAAGGCGTCCCCACGGTATCTCAGGGTTCACTTGTGGATGCATCAAGGATCCGTGGCTAGCTCAAGGGTAACACATGGTTAGCTCAGAGGTATCACTCTCCAGACATTTTTGTAGATTACTACAGTACACTAAGACATCTTAAGTGCACTGCCTTATTAATTTAGAATCTGTGGTGTCTACGTGTCTACCCATAGTTCCACAAGGCGTCCCCACGGTATCTCATGGTTCACTTGTGGATGCATCAAGGATCCGTGGTTAGCTCAAGGGTAACACATGGTTAGCTCAGAGGTATCACTCTCCAGACATTTTTGTAGATTACAACAGTACACTTAGACATCTTAAGTGCACTGCCTTATTAATTTAGAATCTGTGGTGTATACGTGTCTACCCATAGTTCCACAAGGCGTCCCCACGGTATCTCAGGGTTCACTTGTGGATGCATCAAGGATCCGTGGTTAGCTCAAGGGTAACACATGGTTAGCTCAGAGGTATCACTCTCCAGACATTTTTGTAGATTACAACAGTACACTTAGACATCTTAAGTGCACTGCCTTATTAATTTAGAATCTGTGGTGTATACGTGTCTACCCATAGTTCCACAAGGCGTCCCCACGGTATCTCAGGGTTCACTTGTGGATGCATCAAGGATCCGTGGTTAGCTCAAGGGTAACACATGGTTTAGCTAGTATCCCACTTCTGATGACGGAGAAAGCACCTCCGGAGTGTTTTTAAAAAGTGTGACGTCAGCATTGCTGACGTCACAATTGTTGTTTTCATGATGATCACTCATTTTTGGGTCCTCGAAGTAAAACTTCACAAGTACTTTTATAAGCTTCGTATATTCAACGAGCAGCGTAACAACGTCACAAAGAGGTCCGTACTGTACGGCGACTCTAGAGCGACTGAGACGAGCGCCTACAGTGCGGCCGTACTTATAGGACTCGGCGCACGTGCACGAGTTTACAAGTTTGTTGGTAAAGTATTGAAATTACAATCATAACATTAATTTTACATCGTAATCAACTCAAAAATAATCAAATGATGATTTATAAACTATTTTTAGGGCAATCAAATGATTAAACTTAATTATTCTCGACGAACTGTTGTAGTTACGCCGATATATATAATATAAGGTATTTGTTAATTAGTGCACAATATAGAACGCGGTGGTTTGGAATCGGTAACCGGTCATGAAACCAAAAATCAAATCAAATCAAACATATATTTATTTCCTTCTCACAAAAAGTTGGTAAAAAAAAACTTAACATAATTAGCATAGAGTAACAAAATAAAACCTAACTATGTGAGGGGGCTGGTGCTTGAAGTGAGTTTTTTTTAAATAAAAACATGTGTCACAGGTCACCAGGTCAGTAAAAGAAAAAATTGCATATATTTTTTATTATTATAAACCCATATTTGCCGCTCCCCAGGGCTAAGAGCTATAGTGCGACTGAACGCACAACTCGACGCACGACTAGACGCACTTCACAGAATAGATAGCAGTAAATACCATACTAACCGCTCAGAATAGGTACAACGTGCGGACGATGACCCGCCCGAGGTCGCCGTCGTTTAGGCATAGACATCAGCTGCGCAAACATTCGCATTTAGGTAAGTTCGTTCGTCGTTGTACCTATTCTAAGTGGGTAGGTATGTCTCGCGTAGTTATTGTTGTCTATTCAGTGATGAAGCGGCGCCGTCGTGCGTTCAGTCGTGCAATGGTTAATAGCTGCGGAGCAATGGATATATGGGTTATTAATAATAAAAAAAAGTGTATCTTTTTTCATTCACTATAATGATCAGTTATCGATTCCAAACCACCCTATTCAATATTGTGCACGAATTAACAAAGACTTTATATAATCTGAATCTACGGTTCTAACGATTTTCATGAAATTCAGTATGCAGGAGGTATCGGGGGCGATGAATCTCTAGCTAGGTTTCATTTTTAGAAAACATCGTTTTATGGCCTCAGACCCGAGCGTTATTCATAACCACTGTGGGTAGCGAAAAATACCACGCGAAACTCGATGGGTATACAGTATGAAGTTCCATAACTACAGCGAAACTTGTACCGCCTACTAAGGCGGGAGCAAGTAACAGCGACATGCTTCCATGCCAACGGATATCTCTACCGCGCGCGGTAGCGATATCCGCTCTGGTGTAAACAGCGAAACTAACGCATAACCTTTCGGATTTCTCTATCGCTCGCGGTAGCGAATATCGCCCAGGTCTGAATAGGCCTTATCTGTGTTATCAGTCAATGAAAAACTGCTACAATATCATTATGGCAACTAGGGTCATCAGCTTCAACAACAACTAAACTGTTTTACCGACACAGCAACATTAAGGCATTGGTTTGGTTTGAGGTTATACCAAGATTAGAAGATTTATTGTTGTTTTGCGAGCAAAGCTCCGACATCCAGGTACATGAATGTGAAATACTGCAACGTTTCCCATTTGGCGGGTCGCGACTCGGTACCGGGTCATCAAAATAAAATACCGGGTCACAGCAGTCCCGCCTCTTTTTGTTTTTCAAAATTCAGTAAATTCCAGACCTCAGGATAACACTATCATGCCGAATATAAAATACTAGCTAACCCGCCAACGTCTTCGCTCGCGTGGCTTCGCGGGAAACGGTAATTACAGATTTCAATGGGTCAGATTTCAATTAGGGATCGAATTTCACAAAATCCCATCTTAGTGAGTACATATAGGTCCAAAAAAGAACCCCTATGCAAAATTTTAAACATTTAGAACTCGCAGTAACGAAGTTACATCAAAACTGTCAACCCCAAAAAAAAACCTTAGGAGTTGAATTTCATAAAATCCCGTCTTAGTGAGCACCTACGTCCTAAAAAGAACCCCCATGCAAAACTTTAAACTTTTAGCACTTGTAGTTTCTGAGATTTCGTGATGAGTGAGTGAGTGACCTTTCGCTTTTATATATATACGAGTAGATTAATAGCCAGATGAGTGTAAATGATATTTTGAAATTTGCATTTTCAGGGTTTTTTGTTTATAATTTTATAATAGTCAGTAGTCCCAAGGCAAATGTCAAGTGCGGTAATGTTCTCGGGCTCTATATTAAGGTCCTGTACCTATATCCAAAAACCGAAATCTAAGGGTGTTTCCAGACAATCGATCGATCGCCGATCGAAGCCGTCGATATCGATGTTAATCGAAGCGATCGAACTTCGATTCATCAATCGGTATAGTAGGATTGACTTTGACTAATCCATTCTACAATTGATAAATGCTTTGATGGACGATCGATCGATTGATCTGGTAACACCCTAAAAATACTAACTTGTCTAAAGTATCGAAACATTAATGTCAACGATACGTTTACGTTACACTTACGCACATTATCGTGCTAGGCTCGCAAGAATGTAAACTTACTTGGTAATAAGCTTCTCGAAAGAAAGTCAGCCTTTTTTCTTCTATTTTTCCCAGATGACAAAGTAAGCATGTATATAGAATGTTTTCCTCAAGTTGCAGCACCACAAAGTGTTTCTCAACCTTAGATAAAAAGAAGACCAGAAGCGTAGATTTATTTATTAGCGCGATACAGTAGTAGCAGTATGTATTATTGTAGATTGTTTCAAAACAGTATGTATTTGTCAACAGATTCAGAAGAAGAGAGCAGCAAAAAGAAGAAGAAAGACAAAAACAAGTCTAAAAAAGATACGCCACCTAAAACACCCGATAATGACAATGCTGGTAAAAATCAAGATGTTGAACGATGGGGCCATGACGGTTTCTATGAAACATATGGAAAAGATGCGCAACGACATGAGCGCCCAAGAAACGAACGAGACAAAGACAATTTTGCCATACCAAGAGATGTGCCAAGAAAACGTGAACAAAGAAATGGAGATGAACGAAGAAGGAATGAAGAATTAGAAGACCCTAAAAACCGCGGTCGAGATGATGACAGGAGTGATAGGATTAGAAAAGATAGAATGTATGGAAATAGTAAAGATGACGAGGAACAACATCGTGACAGAAAAAACAGGAATGATGAACGACATGACAGGAACCTTAGAGATGAAAGAATGGATAGAGACAGAGATAATTATAGGAGAAACAGAAACGAAAGTGAAAGAGATAGTGGTTATGAATCTAGAAGCAAGAGACCGAATGACGACGATAGACGTGATAGACAAAAAGGTCGCAAAGATGACACGACAGAAAGGGATAGAAATGACTATCAAAAAGAGAAAGATAGAGAAAATGAAAGTGGTTATGAATCTAGAAGCAAGAGACCGAATGACGACGAAAGGCGTGATAGACAAAAAGGTCGCAAAGATGACACGACAGAAAGGGATAGAAATGACTATCAAAAAGAGAAAGATAGAGAAAATGAAAGTGGTTATGAATCTAGAAGCAAGAGACCGAATGACGACGAAAGGCGTGATAGAGAAAAAGGTCGCAAAGATGACACGACAGAAAGGGATAGAAATGAATATCAAAAAGAGAAAGACAGAGAAAATGAAAAAGACAGTGATGAATATGAAAAATCAAGAATGAGACGACATAATGATGATGATAGAAGAGACAGAGAAAGAACAAATCGAGATGATGGGAAAGATAGAGCTAGGGATGAACAAAATGAAAGGCCCAAGTCTAAAAAGAATATAGACAAAGATAACGAAAATGAAAGGAAAGAAAAACGGTCACGAAAGTATAAAGAAAAACGAAGTGACAGTGACAGTGACGGAAATGTAGACGAACAAAGCTCCAGGAGACACAAACGTGATAAAGACAGGCGTAAAGATGATTCCAGAAGCAAGAGAAAAAGTAGTAAGCGGGAAAAAGAGAATGAATCGAGAGACGGTTGGGACATTCGAGGAAACAGCATAAGGCGCGAGGATCCAGTAGTCGCCAGTCGTTTTTGGGATACATACGAAAGTAAGAAACGTGACACTGTAGAACGAAACTCAGAAAGGTATGAGAGTGGAACTCCAGAAAGGCGTGAGATCAGAACCCCAGAAAGGGTTGAGAGAAGAACACCAGACAAACTTGAAAAAAGTAAAGATAAGAGGCGAGACCGGTGAATTCCAATACAGTAAAACGTGTGAATAATCATTTGATAAGTGTGAAAAGAAATAAATAAAAATTGATATAATACTAGTTTGTTGTTGTTTAATATTAGCAAATCGAAACGGACTTATTTTTGACACACATACCATAAACTATTTTTAGGATATTGTATATACAATTAAAGATAATTAGTATTTTAAATCAAACTATTATCTTGGTTTAACAACGCATTAATAAATATATAATATGTACAAGTTTTTAAACTGACATGGTCACTAATGCAAGAATTACCTTTAGAAACGGGATACTTACCATGTATTATTGTATTTATTTTGGGAACTCGATATTTCGGCACAGTTTCCTGTCGCATGAGCCATGTTCACGAGTACACTGAAGTATCTGCGGGTAGGTGTAAACGAGAAGCGCAGATCCCATAAATAAACGCACTGATTTGACAGTAAACATATACAATAAAATTAACTAGATGTTAAAAGAAAGGCAGTAGCAGTAGTTTAATCCATAGACTACAATATATATTATATCCCATTTAAATAGTGCGAATTCTGCGCTAGGAAAGTTTAATCATAAATAGGGCGAATTTTGTGAGTGTCATACGAAAACGTGGACATCTAAAGTGCGGCCCTGTGGCGCGGCCGACCGATTACAAAACACGTCTCATATTGAGTACCTACCTAGGTAGGTACCATAGAGAAAAAACTATACCTAACTATACTAGAAAGGTAGGTACTATTCAAGTAATATATCTCTAACAACAGGGACACAGACCATTATAATAATAATCTTTATTGCAGGCTTAAATCCCATAATTTCAAAATACGGCAAAACAAAAGACATTATATACAAATTATAAACTAACACTAACACTAATTTATCTTATTTTTTAATATAATTATATCAAGGATCATTATGATCCTTGATTATATGTACCTACTACGAGGTAATATTATTTATTCTGTGGTGTCTTAATAGATAAATTTAAAGGATAAATACTACGAATAATAGACTTATTATTATTCGTAGGGTACAGTGCCACCAACTTAACTGTTCAGGTGGGCGAAATGGGAACTACAGCCGCGTCAGCCGCCATTTTCTAAACGTCATTCCACTGTCAGTTGATGTCTAGTGCGAGTGCTCCCGTGTTATTTTATTGATTTCATTGTGAAAAAAGCAAATAAAATGCCGAAACCTCTCAAAAGTGATGCACGGCTAATTATTTTAAAAGTTTTATTTTTTATGAAAGAAGAGAAACGCCTCCAAGCTCCATTAATACCATTTGAAAAGCTGAATGAACGCGTTGCTGCCGCGACAGGTCAGTGTAGCCAGATATGGAAATTTTAATCACTCATTTTAAAAAAAAATATTTTTTATAGCTGGTGATTATATTTTAAAATATATAAAATAAGCTAAACATATTCAAATAAAATTGCCACCTGAGTATATTTTAACCGACTTTAAAAAACAGGATAATAATTATCCTGCTATGTTATTGCTATGTTCGATTGCATGTTTTTTTATGTATGTTCACCGACATCTCCGTCAATTATTATTGTGGATTGATTTAAATTTGTTTTTTTTTTGTTGAAAGGTATACTTTTTAGGTGGTCCACACAGTAATTATTTCGAAATCGATTTCGTAGTCAAAATTTTGTTTATTATTTATCCTGATTGGTCGGAAACAATCTGAAAGTAATGTTAACTTTTTAAAGCGGTTGCTGTATTTTATTTTATGGTTGTTCATTAAAAAAACCTATAAAATATTAAATTGTTCTTTTTGTTACAGGTGTTTCAGAACGGTTTGTCTACAAATTAATCAATGAAGAAAAACAGGCTCAAGAAACTAATTCAAAAATTTCTACCCCTGGCAAGAAAAGGGAAAGAAAAACAGGGAAACTGGATATTGATGATTTTGACATTTGTGTTATAAGAAGAAAGATACATGAGTTTTATTCAGTAAAAAAAGAAATTCCGACCTTACCAAAGTTACTGACTGTTCTCAGGGAAGACATAAATTTTCAAGCAAAACGTGAAACTCTTCGAAAATTGCTCCACAAAATAGGGTTTCGTTTTAAAAAAACAAAATCGAATAGAAAAGTGCTGTGTGAACGCAACGACGTAGTTGCCTGGCGGGCATCCTATCTACATAAAATTAAGGAAAATGAGCGAGGAGAAAAAAAGCCTGTTCTTTATTTAGATGAAACTTACATACACTCGTCTCACTCAACTGGCAAATGTTGGCAAGGTCCTGAAGTAGACGGCGATTTGGAACCAGTTTCGAAAGGAAATAGGTGGATCATTGTTCATGCTGGCGGACAAGAAGGTTTTGTCGAAAATGCCCTTCTCGTTTTCAAATCAAATACAAAAAGTGGGGACTACCATGACGAGATGAACAATAGTAATTTCAAAAAATGGGTTCTTGAAAAATTACTGCCAAATCTGCGTCAACCCACACTTATTGTGATGGATAATGCGCCATATCATAGTATTTGCGTAAATAGGTGTCCTAACTCAAACCACACTAAAGCTGATATTATGCAAAAGTGGCTGGTAGAAAACAAGGTCGAGTTTTACGAACAAATGACAAAGCCATGACGATCATGTAAAAAAAATTGAAAATGAATACAGACAAAAAGATGCGTATTTAGATGAACCTTTTATCATTCAATTACAGAGTGACAGTGAAAGCGATTCGAGTGACTCCGAAGATGAATTGTGGGAATCAGCAGATGGTTCAGGAACATCGACCGGAATTCCTGGAGTGCGGCCGCTTGAGCTCAGAGACCATGACCACAATTATTTTTATAAAATATAAATAAAATCCTATTGTGCCGCATTATTGTTTATTTATGTAGTTAATAAGATTCATAGCTATATGTTATATTTATTTATTTGTGAGCCTGTCGCAAATTTTGACCTGTTTGATCACTATCTCACCTGATGGTAAGTGACGATGTGATCGAAGCTGGTAATTATAATTAAGCCATATTGAATCTATACTATGTTAGTTAGGCTTTGTATGATTGATATTGTAGTTTCTTAAATTTTAATGATATCTATAGACTGACTTGCAAGACATGTTTTAATTACCTTTGTTTCTTGGTGAATTTCTTATATGGCAATACCAAATTCTCCACTAGCGACGTTGTCAACTGAACAGATAAGATGGTGGGACTGTAAATATATTATCATATAGAACATTTTGTATATTTATTAATATTAAACATAGAGTAAACTATATATATGATATTAAACGGGGTATCCATAGATTAATCAGACTATATCTAAAGAGGGGAATCTTAGTCTCTGTGTTATTTTCTTCATTGACATAGATTAGAGTATGTTCATCAAGGAATATTTAACTCTCTACCGATGATCATTGATTTTATTTTCCATTGTCTGGGTATTTGCAATTTGATAAAAATATAAGAATTTCTTGGACTACTGAAAGAACAGCCGACTTGATGGTTTAATTTTTCAAATCGAAACATAACTACTTTGCGGCGAAAATGGATACGATACTCGACTCGTCGACAACCAGTAGCATCATCATGAAGTCATCAACTCCAATAAAGGCGTTGTCTGCGCCGCTATACCCCCCTGCAGAATCACCACGAGCTAATATTAAAACACAGATTTCTGCTCCCTCTTACTTCTTTTCTCTGAGGGACAATGACGCCCCGCCGTTCAACAAGCCAGAGAAGCAGATGCGGCCTCACATCCTCATTGGTACCGTTATGACGGAGAGCGAGGCTGTTGAAATGATAGCAGCTAGTGAC
Source organism: Selenia dentaria (assembly GCA_917880725.1). Taxonomy (NCBI): domain Eukaryota; kingdom Metazoa; phylum Arthropoda; class Insecta; order Lepidoptera; family Geometridae; genus Selenia; species Selenia dentaria. The sequence goes on along the minus strand of OU862882.1, from coordinate 3,585,338 downwards.
ACTGATAAAACCCATGGACTGAACAAGTGGATACGTTAGTTACATTTGGTACTTTTATAAAAAATAATAGTGAGTGAGGAAACGGGAAAATCGTTGACCGAATGGTAAGCGTCACGTCTGCCTATGGCAGTTACATTACAGTGCGGCATAGTTCTACACTGAAATTCCTCGTAAAGTTCAGAGTGGTGTGGAAAAGCGCTCGTCAATTCGAAACATAACAGTTTAGTACCACATGCTTTGTAAATGTATTAACTACAGTGCCCTTTAACTTTAATAGGTAGGTATAGTACGTAATTAATGCTTTCGCATTACATATTTCAAGAAAGAGAGAATGGCATTGCGATGGTTTATACCCTTCAAGAAGGGCCGTCGGTGTTATGTGGGAGTGTGATATTTCCTCGGTCATGCCGTATCTAGTAAATCACTAATTGCCTCACTCTGGGAACACTTGAAGGGATTCTGAAGTATACCCTCCTATCGAACGTGTGTGACTGCCTTAAAATAAGCTATATATATCTCCTACTTGGCTGACAGATAACTACAGTTATGTTTAGGTCACAGACTCGAAGCTATAAATACTTATTAAATATTTGTGGTCATTAAGGTACTTCGAAGTAATAACTAACTATACCATAATGCATTTCATAATTTAGAGATTATCTTTACCTATACTTAGGTATACATATATTACCTATACTTAGTTATAGGTATAAAATGAATATCTATTTCCTGTCCTTTTTTTTTTTACAACATCCACACAAAGGTCTTAAGGTCCCAAACTATGCATTGCCTTTACTATTGTGACCTGATGACTGATATACATACTTAAATACATATACACACCCAGACACAGATCAAACAGACATGTTCATGCACACAAATGTTTGACCAGTCCGGGGATCGAACCCGGGACCAGCGGCTCAGAAGGCAGGGGTGCTACCAACTGCGCCAACCGGCCTGTCATTATGATATGAATCACGCGTGAACGGATTGAACAATTTCGCTACTTACCTAATCATTTTTTTTATTGTTAATTATTGCCAGAAGAAGGTTCTTATGGAATAAAAACCAAGAAAAGAGGCTGAAGACCGAGTCTACTACGCGAACGAAATTGCGGGGAGTCACTAGTATTATTGGCCTATTGGGTTTTATCTGTACCTAGATGGAGATACCTAAGTAGAGCATTTTATGCGTTACTTTACGGAAATCTATATCTATCAAAGAAAAGATCAAAAGAAAAAATACTTTAGATACTTATAATTTAAGATTAGAGTCGTAACTCCACCTTTTTTGCTTCAAGGCAATTTTTTAGTGGAAAAGAAGCTAATCCATAACTACAACCTGACCGAAAGGACGTTTCTCATTAGTCTACTGACCGAGCTCATCGACTACGCGGCGCAGCGCGACTTCCCAGCATTCAAGCTGGCTCTCCTGATCACCATCTATCTAAGCACGCACAAGAACTACAAGTGTTATTACTGGTCCTCGCCCGACACCGTCTGGCGTTATTTCAAGGAAGTTATGATAAGACATACTATAGAGGTAATTAACAACACCGCAATATTACGCACTATAGAATCGAATTCAAAGGCGTACGTACCCTGCGTATGTTGTCGCTCCAGTGTGTGGTCTCTATTTGAGGATTCGAATCATCTACCACAACGGTTATCGGTTATATAGGGTTGAAGTATTTACAACGAGAAGACTCAACAGAGTACCTATCTCAGATGCTGCCTAGCGCATTTACCTGTGTTAGTACCTAGTTGTTCTTACTTAGTTTGAGCATTTGGCCTGGTGACGCATTCCTACTCAACAACAACCTCAAGACCAAGTACATTATTGGTAACCGGTCCCGGATCAGCGAGCTGGTTGAACGTGGCTCTGGTATTATCAAAGTACCTACATACGTAGTAGGTAGGTAGGTAAGTTACCTAAGTTAGATAATTCAGCTACGCCGTAGCAGCAGTGCAAGTACCGTAATAGTCGTTAAATTTATCAAGTCGCTAAGATCAATAAAAAATCGTATCGCCCTAGCAAGTATTCTTCTCTCGGTGCCTCTTCAATCAATGAAGGTTGGCAATCAGCTTTCCGTACTCGTCCATAGCCTTGGCGAGGCGAAAAAGTTCAGCGGCACTCGCAATCCCTGTCCACCCCCTGATGTTCCGTAACCATGATTTCTTCCTGCGACCAGTTCGTCTCTTTCCCGCAACTTTTCCCATCATTATTAATTGAAGAAGATTTGTGCCATGTTCTTAGACATGACAGATTTGTCATGTCTAAGAACATGGCACAAATATGCTACTTTTCTTGGTTTGACGATTTTCAAAAGTTTGCGGTCTTGTCTAACTCGCCGCAGTACCTACTTCCACATTGGTAACTCTGTGAGTCCAGGAAATCGCCATCATGCGCCTGTAGGCCCACTTCTCAAATGCTTCTATACGTTTCCTGAGTTGCTCTTTTATAGTCCAGGCCTCGCATCCGTATAGAAGTATCGGCCAGATATAACAATGAAGAAGGCGTGTGCGCAGTGAGATATTTAGTCTGCGATTGCATAGTACGCTCTCATGTTCCCAAAGGCACTACGGGCAATCTCTATGCGGGTTTTAATTTCCGTATCACTGTCCCACTCTTCAGTCAACCACGTGCCCAGGTACTTGAACTTGCGTACTCTTTCCAATGTTTGGCCTGCTACAGTCACAACTGGTCGTAGAGTAGCGTTTTTAGAGATAACCATAACTTTAGTCTTGCTCACATTCATTTTGAGATCTGCTCTTACGCTGCACTCGTTCTCAGAATTGACAATTTTTTGGAGCTCCTGCTCTGAAGATGCTATGAGGACTGTGTCATCGGTATATCTCAGGCTGTTGATGAGACGTCCGTTTACTTGGACACCACAGTCGATATCTTCTAGAGCTTTGGACATAGCAAGTATGGAAGTCATATCGACGACTTCAGTGTACCTATCGATTATTACGAATCGTTTGCATTCCACAATGCATCCTTCTATCATTTGAGGATTTATACAAGAATTTCACTCTTCTACGATCAAAAGGCCGAATTTTATTTTTTATTGAATACTAGCTGTGCTCCGGGGTTACATCTGCATAGTGATGGATGATGACAATGTTGATGAAAATTATCCTATGTGTTCATGCAGCGCCCCATCTACCTCCATGCCAAAATCCATCAAAATTAGGCCAGCCTTTGATCGTAAGAGAATAACAAACATCCATTTATCCATAAATACAAACTTTCGCGTTTATACTATTAGTAAGATCAAACGCAACTAAACAATATCCCCATTCCCGTCGCCTTTCGATAAGCTATATCGAGGTAATTTTCAAAGTTGACAAAACAATCGTTAAAATCGATTACAACCCGGTCTTACCTACAACCCGGTCACAATATCTGTGCACCTGACCTCGTGACGTCATATCGGCGGTCTGGGTACGGTGTGAAAAAAAATTTTTCGAGAAATGTGGAGTTTAAAAAAAATTACTAACCTTTTCAAATCAATTTATTATTGATGAAGGGTTTGTTATTAAAAAACAATAATTTTGATTAAAAAAACATTTATTATTAAACTCAGTCACTATAAATTATGAATCTATGCCTGAGATTGTATCTTCCTCGCTCTCACTTTCTGAACTCTCCGAACTATCTTCCCCTAGTGATATTAAAAGTTGTGTGATGTTGTCATCTGCTAGATGATCCTTTTCCCAGTATTCTCGCTGTAGTCTCTCCACGTGATTCACTTCTTTTTTCCAGTCAGCTGGCGTAATTGACTTAATCGCATCTTTTGTAAGTTGTTCTATTTTCTTTTCCGATTGGTCAATGTTTTTATCTGCCACCCTTTGCTTTACCAAGTTCCATATATATTCGATAGGGTTTAGGTCACAATGATAAGGTGGCAGACGCACAACTTCTTGGCCATGCTCTCGCATCAAATCGTCGACGACATATTTTTTCGGCGGCTTTGTTCTCAGTATAATGGGATACAATTCCCTCTTTGTCATTAAATGGAATATTGTGTTCACGTAGCCAATTTTGCATGTCAGCTTTAAGAGCAGCACTAGTGGGCGCTTTCACCGACTGCGTCGAATGGTAGGGTGCATTGTCTATGACAACTATACCTTTCGGCGGTAAATTTGGTATAAGCTTTTCACGGAGCCATTTTAAAAAATTGTTTGTGTCCATCTCGTTATGATAATCGCCGATTTTACTTTTAAATTTATAAAGTAATTCTGATTCTTCAATGAAACCATTTTCTCCTCCAGCGTGTACAAGAATCCAACGTCGACCAACGACCCGGATTTAAATTTTTCTTCACACTGCTGTCGGTATTATTCTGCCAGCATTTACTGACCGTATAGTGGGAATTGATCCACGTCTCGTCCAGGTAGGTAACCGGTTTTTTATCAGCGCCAGGTCATTATTCTCTTTCATACGGCGTAGGTAGCGAGCCCTCCATGCGGCGATGTCCGGCTTTTGTGTCAATACACAACGGATATTTTTACACTTTTTGAACTTGTAGCCCAATTTGTTAATTAAAATATTTCTTAAATATGTTATCCCACCTTGAAAATTTAGGTCTCTCTTAACTGCTGCCAGAATTTTCTTCAAAGTTGGGATTTCTTTTTTTACAGCATAAAAACTGTTGATGATATTTCGTATTGCGCAAATGTCAAAATCATCTACTTCGATGCGTTTTTTGTACTGTTTACGCTTCTTACCCGGTGTCGATAATTTTGGTTCTGGGTGGGTTTCTAAATTATTACTAGTACTTGGAGTCGGACTAGCGCCCGGCGAAGTAGGTGGTTGTACTTTGGCTTCCTTTTTAATTTTCATTAGAGTCCTCTTTGATATCCCAGTTGCAGCACAGGTTCGTTTCACCACTTGGTCGACAGGTATGGTGTACTGTTTATTTGCCTTCTCCGATTCAAAAAACTTGAGCACCTTCATGATTAAATTTCTTGATTCGCTGTGTACCTATTGTTTTTCCCATGACTTCAGTTTAACAGCTACAACAATTTTAATAACAACCAAACCAGTCCAAACTTAAACAGTAAACAGTCTAAACTTAACAATAAATATTAAAAAACAAAACAACAACAAAGCGAAAATATCAAAATTATCGGGACGTGTATCGGCAACGAAGATGCTAACCGTACTGTCGCACCGGGGAGTGCGCGGAGAGGTGACAGGGGAAGCGGGAGAGGCGCCGCATTCCAGCGAGGTGCACAGATATTCTGACCGGGTTGTAAATAGACGATCTCAAACGTAGTTTAACAGTCCCATGCTTTAGGGTTATCGTTATAATCGTAAAAGCTTATCGAATTTGTCTACCGATCGCTTAATTTTGTTACTTGCAATGATCGACACAAGATCGATATAGCCAGGTTTTTCGAAGTATGACGAATTCAAGATTCAAATTTATTGATCGGTTAGTTTGGTACTTGCACTGCAGTTGTTATGGATCAGTTATGATGATTATGTCGACACCAAATCGCAAAGGTACCTAAGCGATTCACTACGTGTATAAAACTGTCTGTGGGTATCTACCTATATTTACTATTTTCGGGGATTTTCCAAATCTTTCTTTCCCGAGGAAGCTAAAGTGTACCCGCTAATTACATTAAAGTCTGTCCTAGTGGGCACTATTGCAGCGTCAGATATACTGTCCCCAGTGTAATTGTTAATGTACAATATTATTTTAGGATTCCCCTGATGGTCAGGAGGTGTTCACTCCCGAGGAGTGCTACGACATAGTGACCCACTTCCACACGGTGTACCTGAGCAACTTGCCACTTGTGCACATCATGACCTTCGGCGCCTACAGGCTCAAACTGTTGTGGCCATTTAAACCTAAATAAAACAAAACTAGACTCTCTCTTTTTATTTTACTGAAAATAATTTGTGTCATCCATTTACGCAAGTACTTCCACATTTTTATATGATTTTTAAAGCACTAACGCCTGCTTAGCGATATGAAACCTTATAATTCTAGAGAAAAATTCTATCCTCAGATGGGATTCGAACCCGCGTCTTCGGACAATCCGTGTCAGACGCCGTGACCACTAGGCCACCGAGGCATGATGTTCGAGCATCGAATTTTTAGCTCTCTATCTTATTTGAACAGCTTGACAGCCGTCCCCATACGATGGTTAAACATACACATTGTTAGATAGTCTGCCACAAACAATAGTGTGCAAGCATTACCTACTGTGTTTAGGTATATAATGCTGAACAAGCACATTTCCAAGGGTAAATTACATTTACACGTTTCAAGTATTGTTCTGTATCCTCCCACATGTGTTTGTTCCCTTGTATGTCATAACAGTTATATAAGGCGCAATCGCGGCTGCTCACGCTCGTCGAGACATCACGAGACAGGCCGAGTAGGAGCATGTAGACTCGTCGCGTCTCGCGGCTCTCGGAAGCGTGTCTGTTTTTTGCACTCGAGTCAATGGTTCTCGTTCGTTCTCGAGAGCGCGCCTGTACGCGCTCGTTCGTTTAGTTGCCCTTACTACTCTTAACTTACTGCGCAATAGCTAGCACTAAAAGACAAGAAAACAGCAGACTAAAGCAAAAAACGTTGAAAATATACAACATACTAACAACACAAAGGAATCCTTATCATGCCGCCTTTAAACGACAAACAGGCTTACCCTTCTATACTACTACACTATTATTGGTACACTAACAATAACACCCTGCCACACCCTTCAGAGATGTAAAGTTATCATGTTATTCTATTTGTGTGGTTATTATCCATAACAACTATAATGTCCTACCCATATAATATCTACATTATGTAAATTAACGAAAGTATTATGGCAGAACACCTCATAAATACCGAAAAAAATTATCTAGGTATCATAGGTGTGATGTTTTCAACAAAAAAATACAGAGGTTTTTAAAGAATACAGGCATTCTACAAAGTTACCTACTTCTTAACCCCTCACCAGTCGATTGTCCATATAACAATGAAATTTCTATTGTGTCTGGGCCATTCGACTGATGAAGTATTATTCAACATTAATAAAAGACATATTATTGAGAATCATTTAACTATTCACAATAGAACTTTTCAATTGCTCTATCACATGTTGAGGCAGTTTCTTTTTCTTTCTTTTCCTTACTTTCCCTTCACCAACACTTTCTTTTCTAGCTTCTTGCTTCCTTGGCTGTTTCTTCTTCCTTTTACAAGAGAGAGGGTTTGGGTTATGAGGTTTCTTCCTTTTCATCGGGAGTTTCTTTTCTTCCATCTGCTCTTCCACACCTAATACCTTTCTCATGTTCTTCAATGCTTCATTTTGAGTTTCAGAGATGAAAATATGTGGGTTTCTCTCCAAGTTTTGTCCAGCTTTAGCATAACTTGCCTTTGATGGCTTTTCTAGAATTGGTGACTTATTGTGGAGGTAGAGAAGAGCAACTCCCGGTTTCTCCCTAAGTTTTTCCTGCAAGTCCCTGTCTTGCGTAGCTAGAATGTAGTGCTTGTCATTGTGTTTACCAATCATAGAGAATATACATTTTGACCCAGTAACGGGCTCTTTATGCCCACATTCATGTATGCCAAATTGTTTTAAGATAGTTAGAGCTCCATGCGTTTTTTTTGCAATTTTCTCAGTTTCTTTTATAATACATCTAGTTGTCAGTAGTTTTGCTTGACCATTGAGATATTTAGGTAGCTGTTCTCTTACGTTTATCTGTTCCTGTCAATAAAACGAAAATAATATTAACCTATATTACAATTACAAAATAACTATCTAATTACATTTATATTAATTACCCATTCATATAAATACTATTAGTACTTGGGTATCGCTCAATAGTCCAGCTAAGTTTTCTACCTGGGTGGGCATGGCACCTCTGCAAGAACCCACACTCTCATATCAATATGAACAATCTAGTCTTAACTTATACATAATACTACAGTGACACAAAAAGTAGGTACCTAGTTCTAATTACTGCTCGCAGGTTCAGGAAAGTTTTCCTGCCAGCGCATACTTTGTTCTTTCAGAGTGAGATGTGAGTCAGCGCTGTCTGCCTCGGGGTCCGGCAGCTCCTCGAGAGGTACCTGGATATCCTCGTGCGGAAGCTGCTCGGCGCGCCACTCCTCGTCGACGATGTCAATCAGTCTACCATTACGACGGACTTTGCTATCCATTCTGCACAAAGTAAACAATTCAGAGGTAGGAGAAAGGATACAAACAGTTTTGTGGTGCAGTGCAGTGCGAGCAGTAATCAAAACTAAGTCTTTCCCATAAATTATTAAACTACAGATAACTCTCGGTTTTAAATATATATTTTTATGCATTATCGTGTTATCTGCAGAGTAAAGAAATGGTAAGACTTACTTTAAAAGCTGAAAAACAAAACGTGCCGTCGAGTAGCACTTGGTAAGGTTCATGAAAACCGTAGTTATTGTAGAAGAATTTCAGGTACTTTTGCACTTTCTTATATCTTGTAATTTTCATTTTAAAGTTCAAGGAAACAAACCTACCTAGAACTTGTTAAAATTGAAGGATTTTGATTTTGGTAAAACAAAATGGTGTGCTATGCGCATAGATTAATCAGACTATATCCATAGATGAATCAGACTATATCTAAAGAGAGATGGCAATCACTAAAGCAAACAACGGAACGTTAGTGTGACGTTTATATTTTTCAGTGCCATCCACTTTGACGGATCATATTCGCGCGCTCGTCTTCCATGTGTTACATTAGTGACGTGGAACGCATTAGCGACGTGGAAGACGAGCGCGCGGGTATAGATATCGAAATCGATAAATAGGGATGTGCTGTTTGATATCGAGGTGGCAATAAGCGTTCCTATCTAATCTATTAAAATAATGTTATGTAAACCAGGGTTTATGAAATTAAAAATCAAGTTTAAGATAATTTAATCCATTTATTGAAGAACACATTCTAACATAACAAAGATTACATTTTATTAAGAGTAATACATCTTCTTTACCTCACACATTTAAAGTACTTATGTTTTGTGAGATGACGATTCAAAACATGCATGATTACAATTTCTAATTAAACATTTTCGTTTTGTTATTAAGGTAAGTACCTAACTATAAATTAATGTGTATAACTGTTAATACGTACATATTAGTCATAATTATGTGAAACAGATATCAGTAATTGTTTTTAAACTGATATGGTCACTAATGCAAGAATTAACGTTATAAACGGGATATTTACCATGTATTGTGTTTATTGTAAGCTCTCGATAAATACAAATACAATACATGGTAAATATCCCGTTTCTAACGTTATTTCTTGCATTAGTGACCATGTCAGTTTAAAAACAGATATCAGTAATGTTTTTAACGCAGTGTTTACATTTATAATAAGAGTTTTGAAGAACATTTGGGCTAATAGGTATCAAGTAATTAATACAAGGGTTTTAATAGAAGGTTAATTTACGTAAATTTTACAATAAATTATCATTTCTTAACTTTAATTTTATCATATCATGAATAGATTAAATTAAAATATTCAATAATGTGTGCCTTTTTCTGTAGAGGTTTCTCGCTTAGTGTGGTTTATCCGTTAATAGTGCAGTATCTTTGGTGTTTGTACTTGGATCTGCACTGCACTGTATGAAACCTGCATTTGTAACAGCTTTGTCTTCACATAGTCTATAGTCAACTCTATATTTTAGTTTTCCATTGCAAGTCTCATTGGTTGAACATATTTCGCTAAGCCTTGTAGCTTTGTAGCAAAAGTCTGCAGCGGTTGCTTAGAATGTTTTCTTCAAAAGCTGACCTTAAAACTTACCATGACTCCTTTGCCATTTTTGCATATCTCACGTAAACCAGGCAATATGATTCTTTCGCGTGTGGATGGAATGAGCATCACTCCTTATATCAAAACTGCAAATGTTTTTCTTTACATACATTAGATTTTCATAGATAAACTGAGAGACAACAGTTAGAATGTTTATGTCTTTAAACTTCTGTCTAAGGGAAACTCTGGGAGCTAAACTATAGATCGCTCGTAAAACCCGTTTATGCAGTATAAAAATAGAATTAATATCTGCAGTATGGTAAATATCAGTCCGATTTTAGCAAAATTATCAATAATAAGACCTATCTTTAAACAAGGCAGTCATAGTGATTTACATTATATTTTCAAATACATAGAAGGAAGGCAAAGTTTATATATTGATTTTTTTAAATAAATCTCTCATAGATAAAAGAAATAGTGATAATATAGCCAAAATCATTGTAAAATTTTTACCATATTTTTGTCAGTATATGAAATTAATAAATATTAACATCATGTCATAAAAACACATTTAATTTGATTTTGTCAAAGTCCCTCACAATCAGTGCCCTCTCGCCCAAACGTGCCTATCAGCCTAGCGGCATTCCCGCGTTGTATGGCCAAGGAAATGTTCTGCACAAAATAATGGCCCGACTGAGGATCACGCGTTCGTTCCTTCAGGCGCCGCCCGAGTTCTTTAACAAATCTCTTGGCCTCCAGGCCCCACAGCCCAGCCGTCTCCACAGCAAACGGCACGAATTCGTAGGCTGACTCCAAGGCAGCGTACTTAAGATGCTTTCCTCTGGCTGCCGCTTCTGCACCCGCGCCAGCCTCCCGCTGAGTGGCTTTGAGGTGGCAAGAAGCAAATGTGCTGACGCAGGTGGCATCCCAGATGAGGCTGCGACCTCTCCGCCACGGAATCAGCGTGAGTCCATCTGGCCGTTTGCCATCCAAACGCGACAGGCCGGGGGGCTCGAGCACACAAGGGACATCCGCTAAAACGAGCGCTCTCCTGATCACCTCGTTGATGGCATGATGCCGTGGTCCACGCCCTACACACCGGGTACAACTGAGACTGTGGTAGCCATTCGTGTCTACGATCGCACCGCACACGCAGACGTCGGGTTCGCACACTGAGCAACCGAGTCGGAATCCCGCAGCCACCCTAAGGGAGTCATCGTCTAGCAGCGTGCCCAAATGAGGTGATAGTAGGGCATGCAGCCAGGCACTGGACTCCGGCTTAGAGACAGCGTTGAGACGAGCCAACTCGAAACCTGTGGCTTCATTACGCAGCTGGGCGAGGATGTGGGTCCCGGAAATGTCGTCCCAATTCCTCTGATACGCGGGTTTAGTAGGCAGCTCAGCTCCTGGGTACAGCTGGAACCAAACATTGTAAGCCTCCGTAGCGAAAGGTATCTGGATCGTGTCACTGAAACCTGGCAACATTCTCATTAATAGATCCGCGACACCAAACGAGGAGGCGAGGAAAGCAGAGGGGCCAGTCTCTTGCAAACGACGTACCCCAAGACCGCCATACCGTATAGGCAGACTGGCCTGGCGCCACTGTGTTTCGTGGAGGCTAACGTTTAACGTTTCCTCTACTATATACTTAAGCATGTTGTCGAACCGTTGGACCTCTTCTGGGTGTTTCCAAGTCGGGGCCGTCCGGATAAGATATGACAGTCTAGGCATCGCGAAACAAGCTCTCAGAAGAGTCAGGGAAACATGTGCCGGAAGGTTCTGAAAATGGTCTTTAAGCGAGGCCAAGGACTCTGTTTTTGCCGCCAAGCTGTTTTGAATGCCTTCCTGGAAAATGGGGGCTCCTAGGAGGCAAAGAGACTCTCGGTCCATGACCCTAAGTCCAGGAATGAGGGACGTGAATATGTGACACGATTCCGAGGCTGCTAGGCTACAAGGATAAAATTCGCACTTAGCAGTATTAACCTCTAAGCCCAGCTTTTTTAAGGCCGGAAAGAGTAACTTAACATCCCTCTCAACTACATCTGGACTCCCACCCAAGGTCCCATCATCAAGGTACCAAATGTTTAGAGGACACTCTAAGGAATTAATGGTCTTATGGATAGCCATACTGAAAATCAACGGGCCTAAAGGATCCCCCTGCTGAGCGCCGACTTGAGACAAAACACATTGACCGTTATAAGACAAGTTACTCGGGGTGGAGTAACATTGACATAGAAAAGGGAATATGGACGGTGTCAGCTCTCTGACCTCCGCCAAGAACGAACTTCTCTCGACACTATTAAATGCGTTTCGGATATCCATCTTTATAAGTACATCGTTGCTGCCCTCCCGCATAACAAAAGCCCGAGTCGCGTGAATAGCAGCCTCGCCACCAAGGGGTGTGCCGAATCCTACCTGGTGCGGCTGCAGATGACTTGTCATTTCGTTTCTGACTGCTTGACAACATAACTTTGCCAGAATTGTATTTGTCTTTGTTCGAAATATAATAAATATATTCGATCGATATCATTACTTATTTGGTCACAACACTACAACTATCAAATAAGAACTGTCATCGAGAAAATAAAGAAATATAAATAGTTTAGTAGGTAGTAGTGTAGTAGGTCTCGTATAATATACGAGACCACATAAATAGGAAAGAGAATACAATTATATAGAATAAAGTTGATTTGGGTATTTTATTAAAATTGTATGTAAAGATATTTTAAAATAGTCAGTTTCGAGTGACAGTTACATAAAAAAGTCTGTCATTAAGTCATTGTTATAAGTCCTTAGTCACGTGCTATTAAAGTTGTAGCTACAATACTAAAACTTTTTAGGGCGAATGACAAGGATAACACAATAGCATTCCGTGATCATCAAAATTGTATGTAAAGATATTTGTTACAGTTACATAAAAAAGTCTCTCAAAGGGTCACTGTTCTAAGTTCTTAGTCACGCGCTAGCGCGCCACTAAAGTGGTAACTACAAATGCTACAATACTAAAACTTTCTAGGGCGAATGTCGAGGATAACACAATAGCAATCCATGACTGTGTGGATACACTTTTCCTACACTCGCACCACAATTACATGTCAAACTATAAAACAAAATAAATGTTGGAATATGAACAAAAATCAACGGTACTATCCATTGTTGAGATTTTTTCCCGCCAGCTGAGAACGAAATCTATAACGTTACCTCCACAGAGCACAAAAAAGAAGAACCTCTATGGATTTTTTACTGGTCGGTGCTCTATGGTATGTAATAGACAAGAGACCGTGACTATAGACAAATTTTACTTTTTATCAAAGAGAGATCTCGCCAGGGCTGTCAGACTTATTTAACTATTTATGTATTTTTTTATATTGTCAGTCATACCTTACATATAAAACAAATCGTAGAAGGATCCAGTTAAATAATAATCTAGTATGAACATAATTTTGATAGTAGTAGATTGTTTTGGAATCTTTCAAAATTATTTAAGAAATTCTGGAAAAGTAAGTATATGACAATATAAAATAGGTATGTAAGTATTAGGTAAACAATTTCATATAAGAAAATTATAACTCAATCATTTAAACCCATATCAATACCACTTGGGACTCCATTCGCCATTTTAGAAACAGTTATCAAATGAAATCAAATCAAATATTTTATTTGTCAGAATACACATAATACATTTTCATATGTTATGAATAATTGACGTCAATGTATTCAACCTACAGCAGGCGTACAAATATATGTGTTTATTTCTAAATTACTTATACTTATGTTACAATACAATAGATTCTAAATGCTGATATTCTTTCACGCTGTAAAAACAATTGTTCAATTACCATTTTATGCCAGTTAACATTTTAACATGGTCAGGTAGTTGGTTGTAAACAGTAATGGGCACGATATAAACATTTCTTTGGTTTGATACTTCGGTCGATTTTGTCGTGGAAGAACATCAATTCTTCTCTGAATATAACTAGAAAAGAAAAATACACAAGTCCCTTACATACATGCATGGAAGTGGAAGAATATTGTATTTTTTAAGCTTTATTTACTGCCCGGACACAACGTTTCTGTACCTTGAAAGCCTTAGCTATCTCAATTGAGTTTCCCCAGATTATAAGGCTAATAACTAAGAACCGACAATACATATACATGATACACAAAACTGATATATACTTTGAAAATTACTCCCTGAGCTAACTATCGTCAGTATTCGTTTTCGGTGTTTTTGTTATACGATCTGTCAATACTGTATATTTTGAATCCTTTTCTTTGAGCGTGGATGGCTGTAGTGTTGCCGATTTGGCGTTTTTAATGCTAAAGGGGTTTGGGTTACTTTTATGGAGAAGTGGCGTCGTTTTTTTTTTCGTGCAGCCACAGGTATCATATATACATAACTTTTACACTATATTAGTATACTACTATAAGTAAATAAACAGCGCCCTAAACAATATGGGAACTGAATTATTGTACTTTAAAGTTTTAACTAGGATATCAAAACCCAAGACAATATAAACATACATGTTAAGTGAAAAGTACTCCAGAAAATAAGTTACCTAATAGTAAAAGATATGAATATACGAGTAATATCCCTTCAAGGGTCGATGTCATTATAACAATGAAATTTATATTGTGTCTGGCCGTGTGACCTTTGATGCACTATATGCTTTATTTCTATTAATTACTAATGTTGTAGTGCTACTAGCATATACAAGTCTAATTTTATGATACTGCTAGGTTCTTGATTTACATTATTCTTCTGGCTCATCATGGGTATCTGTTTCCACTTCATTTTCTGATTACAAAATCAAGAAATTGTGCTGGAAGAGATCTTGGATCTAGGATCTCGATGTCATTCGCACACTTGAAATTATATAGTTAATAGACTTGATGTGTGCACAACAACCTAAAGTTCCCTAAAGTAAAAAAAAAGATAAGTGATTGCGTAATGTATTTTAAAAACTAATTATTGCTATGTACTACGCCTTAAAATCCTATTTCTTCGATATTTTAAAGTAACTATGAGACTTCACCACACATTTAATATGTTTTTAAAAGTTAAATATCCTAGCTCCGATACAATTTATGAGGGGGATGTAAAAATAAAAATGGCATACTTTTAAAAGTACTAACCAGTAAGAATAGTTTCATTACTGGGCACGGACTTTGTTAAACGACGTCAATTTTACTTAAATCCGTCTGGCATATTTTTCAAGCCAGTTGGTTTTAGCATAAAATAACTTGTTTTAGATTATTTTGCAATTTTAACAAGTTATTCAAATGAGTTATTTTCTTTAGCCTATCTATTTTGTCTTTGTGACTATAGAATGCTGAGATAGAAAATGTATACAGCCAAATGAATATTAAACGTAAATGGTTATCTATAAAGTCAGCTTACGGACGATAATTTTATGTGATAACGTCATAAGACAAGACAAACGCCAAGGGCGATTGTTCCTCTTTGCCGATTGTTCCGCGCTATCGCTTGCACGCTCGGTTCAGGCGGAACGTGACAATGAGTCATACTTTTACATGCGTGCATCTGGCGTTAATCGATTTATAAGACGTTTTAACGCCAGAGATTAATAAATCTTATGTCACTACATACAGTGAACTAAATTCTACACATCAGATGTGGTCTTAAAAGCTCAGGAAAATGATGTCATTCGTATAGCGTTTTCGAAGATAATAATATGATAAAACCGATTAGAGGAGTTTAAGAGTCACTTGCTATGCTTATGCCTATTGATTTTGAAGATGCCCATCAACATTACAAGCACAAGTACAATACAAAGCTGATATTGATGATCTACAAATATTATGATTTATCTAGGTATTCTCTTTTTTTTTAAATTTTTCTTTAAATAGAACATTTAAATACACTACGTACCTACTTATAATTATTTTCATTACGAATAAACCGGGCAGTTGTCTAGAAGTCCTGCTTTAAGAGCTCATAGTAAGGCCCCTGGTATATAAACAAGACTTGGTAAAAGAGTTGATTAGTGGTTTTTTTTCAGGATATTAAACGTATGATCTACTTTTTTACGCACTTTTTTAGCATTTTCTTCGCCAAAGTTCGCCAAAAAACGGGCTGTTTAATTTCATAATTTTAGTTGTGATCCTTTTGCATTGCATTGACCAAAATATATTCCTTTTGGACCTTGCTGTTTCCATCAAGGCTCTATATTTTTTGTTCGCTCATAAATTATTTCGTATGTTACTGTTTTTTTTCCTATGTACAGTAAAATAGAATAAATCAGTAAATACTATATACGAGACATACGAGTACATACTATAAAAAATACTCCCAATTATACGACTTTTTGTAGGTGGTATACTATTTTCATAATTTTACATCTGACAGCCCTGCGCTGCGTCTCGCTCGCTCGCGCTTCCATGTTTGTTCGTGGTCATTTTGCAATTGTGTGCTAGATTTTCTAGATTATTGTTTAAAATTTAATGATTTTCTTCATCACAGTGTGTAATTAATGTTATTTTCGGCAACACGGCGACCTCGTCAGGATTTGTCGCCCGAGAAAAAGTGTAAAAAGGCGATATAAAAACAGGGAGGGTACGTCTTTCATATCCATATAATCAAGTAAATGCGTCATTTTATCGAATATTGTGAAAAGCATTTGAGATACGAGATATTCAGACGTTCTAGTGGACTCCGTAGGCGAATTGGAGAAGTGACTCGTCTCGATACCACTAAAATGTGTAGTTTTATGACATCCAGCTGATTGGATCGAGGGCGTCAAACGGGTGTTCCGTAGCGACGACGGGAGTCGTATACGAACAGACACGGTTAGTCATCATCACACCAGACACGTTTCGCTGTATGTTTGATACAACGATTTATAAATTTTATTTGTAGGTGTCGAAAACTGCGTCGGAATACGTGATGGTATAGATACTATCGTTGTTTCCTTTGTGATTGGTGACGAATGACGATACGGGTGCGAGATAACAATGTTCTTGTGTATTGTTCTGCCGAGCATTTAGTTCAGTTGCCTTTGTCGCTCTTGAAGGTTGGGGCATGTAACATAAGAAACAATTTGAGTTTACAAAATTTAGTGCTTATTGGTGTCTGTAAGTGGTGGTCCATGGTGTCCAATTGTGTCTTTGTCAGCCTGCTAAGTGGTGAGTTTACACAACACTATAAGAAATGCAAATAATTTGTTCCACTTTACCCTCAATGCTAGCGAGGACACTGCAATATTATCACATAGTTTCGTTATCTCTGGGAACATATACTTTCACAATGGAATACTCTCACATGACTTCTATTGTGGTTAAGATAATCATGAACATCCTGTTTCTTGTCCTACTATTCCTACTTTATAATAATGTAATTTTTTTTTACATACTTATGTGAGGCAACTGGTCACCTCAGCCATTTGCCATTTCTATGCCTATTATTCTGAGTGGGGGTGCTAAGTCCTGCACTGAAGTCCGGCTTCAGGTGTATTGTGCACTTGTTATTTTGTTCGTTTCATTTCTATGGCTATGTTCATATTTACTTAAACTGTGGAACATCCTGTTTTACGCCTAGAACAAAAGATGTTTGTATGAAACAAACATCAACAGATGCATACGGGTTAACATACTAGCTTACTTTTTTGGCTTTCCTACAATCAGCATATGTTAAACTGAGTACATAGTGGTGAAAAATGTATGTATGTTATTGATTTGAATGTTTAATTTGAATGGAAGTTAATATATTTGTTTATTATATATACATACAATAAAAGTCTACCCCTGCGAGGCTATAGGAGGCTTCCCAGGTTGAAACAGCTGGGGCAAACATTTTTGTCATGAGCAGAAGTGTTTGTTCTTGGTTCTTGGATGTTTGTGATTTATTATGTGTGTGTGTGTGTGTGTTCCTCTGTGACACAGGAAATTCTATTGCATAAGTATGAGGGTGCAAATGATTAAAAAATAAAATATGATTAACAAATTGCTCCTACACAAACTAACACTTCTAACACAGTATGGTTTTGTTACTAGGTATCTATACTTGCTGGATGTATGGACACTAGCATGTAGCACCCCTTTTCTGCCAGACTGGTTGATACCTGCCTATAGACATGGCTTTTTACTTGTGTCCTAACAATTGCAATTTGACACTATATAAACAATAATATGCACTGTAGGTGCGTTTGTTTAGCTTATGAGGGCATTGGTGGCATTGTCATTGATGGCTCTTTTGTTAAAGCGTTCGTAAAGCTCAAAAAACTTTATTTTTGCCACTTTTGCCCATACCCTATCCGAACGCTCAACTGAGCATAAGACCTAAAATCGCATGATTATGCTGTCAAATACATAGCTGTCAAATAAAGATCACAAATAACCATTCTCCGGATGTGGGTCAAAAATTGCACTTTTGGTGGCAAAAATTCCTCTTTTTTTTAGCTTTCCGAATGCCGAACAAAAAGAGGCATGAACAACATTTTCACCCACAGATTCCCAATTCGAATGCCCCTTGTGATCGTTTTTAGCGTTATTTTCGCCAAAAACGATTAGAAGTGATCTATTCGAACGCACTATATATTGATTTGTTATATGCCAACTACATGATTATGTTACACTTAATTTATATACATTGCCTACAGAGTTCAGTCAGCTGCAGCAAAATATTATACGTAAAATATTTTTTAATTCCAGCTCTGCCCTTAAGCAAACTGTTTATTAAGTTGTACAAAAGGAAACTATTAATTGTTGCATGCTTTACTTAAGTGCTCTGTAGCACCTCAGTGTTCTGTAAGTAAAAGTTTACCTGCAAAGATTATATTGGATATAATAACCTTTGGAATACATACAGCTGATATGGCATTATCACTATCATATCACATGCTTGTGATAGTATGATTGTGTTAATGAACAGCACTTTAAAACAGTTATATATTCCATGCTCTATTAAATGAATCCACACACAGGTCATTCCACATTTTCTTGATGTTGTTAGGGCATCTACATCATTATACATCAGTATATCCCAAGACTCACAATACACCCTAAGACGCACAATACACCCCAAGATGCACAATACACCCCAAGGTGCACAATACACCCCAAGATGCACAATACACCCCAAGGTGCACAATACACCCAAGATGCACAATACACCCCAAGGTGCACAATACACCCCAAGATGCACAATACACCCCAAGGTGCACAATACACCCCAAGGTGCACAATACACCTCAAGGTGCACAATACACCCCAAGGTGCACAATACACCCCAAGTGGGACGTCAGTGCAGGACTTAGCGCCCCCAATCAGTATAAGAACCTTATTCAACACAAACTAAGTCACAAGCAGATACTAGTATGTATAATTTTGAATGAAAGACATGTTATTTAGTCTGATAAGTGACAAACATATAATCATGATGCATTTGATTAAACAGTGCCTAATACTCCTCTGGCCCCACCATTTAGCAGCACTGGTGGGGAAGTTATTGAATTATTTTTAAAAGTATTCTTATTTATTTATTTAAAGTTACAATGGTGAACTTACAGCTAAGGCCAAAACATTCACATTGTTAAAGAACTTAAATAAAACAAATGATACATATATATTCGATTGATAGAATCAGTATGTATGTCGGCATCTTGAACCTCGTTTAGAAAACGGTTGATTAAAGTGATCGCTCTTGCTGTTGGGGTGTTGTGCACATGACACGTGCGTACTTCGGGAGGGAGCGCTAACAGCCGATGCCGGCGTATATGTCCCGCACGGATGTACTTCTGCAGCACAAAGTAACTTAATTTAGACAAAACAGAAGGGTTGTCTACCTGGTTTTTCATTAACAAACAGTAATGCACATTTAGTAACAACTTTCGTCTTAGCTCTAAAGTATCGAGACTAACCATGCCCGAAACAAATAAGGATGGGTAAAGGAAAGGGTAATATCCATAAGTGCCCTTGTAGAGGAATCAAGCAAATATACGCTGTATTCTTTCTACCATGAGAGTATATTTTTTAGTTCTACAATCCCATACAATGGCTCCAAATTCAAGTGTGCTGTGAATGTATGCATTATATAGCATAATAGGAATGCTTATATCACGAAACTGACTGGAAGTTCAAGCTACAAACCCAAGAGTTCTGCTAGCTCTTTTACATATATCTACAATATGGTCACTAAAGTGAAGTTTTGTATCCATATTGATACCCAGATCCCGAATATTATAAACCCTCTCAAGAAGAATACCTTCCATGCCATACGAATAACTAACAGGCCGAAGAGATCTGGAATATGTAATCACTTTGCATTTAGAGGCATTAAAATTTAAATTGTAGGTTTTTGCCCACTTAGCAACCGCGTCTATGTCATGTTAAAGGTTTATGGAATCTGAGTTAGATCCGATGCAATGATAAAGTTTTATGTCATCTGCAAACATTAAACATTTGGCAGTTGTTAGTCAAAGTCAAAGTCAAAATCATTTATTCAATTTAGGCATCAAAGACGCACTTATGAACGTCAACTTTTCATTATAATGTACTTTAAAGACTCTACCGCCGCGTTCCAAAATATATAGAACCCACCGAGAAGAAGCGGCAAGAAACTAGGGCCATTCTTTTTATATAGATGTTTACAATGTTTCTACTTAGGTACTACAAATATTACATTTTATGGGTGGCAGAGAGACAGCTTGCCAGAAATGGAGTATTCCAAGCATCTTAATCTTCTATATAATGTCGAGCTTTATAGTAAGCTTTTTTTATTAAAACGTTTTTTACAGTCAACTTGAATTTGCCCTCTGTGAGCTCAGTTACGTGCTTTGGGATTTTATTGTAAAAACGCACACAATTTCCTAGGAATGACTTATTAGTCTTCGCAAGTCTAAAACTAGGTACAGCTATCCTATTTGTATTTCTGGTATTAAAAGTGTGGTGATCACTATTTAACTTATATTTATGTAAATTTTTACGAACATACATTATATTTTCAAATACATAGTACTTTGGGAAGATCTTTTATCATTATCTTGTTGAACTGTCTCCTTATACTAAGTCTCAATAGCCTCACTATTACAATGCTATTTTCCCGATTAAATAATTTATTGTCCTCAACAAATTATTCATATTTAATTCCATGGCTCCTATCAATAGGGTGGCAGTGGTGGGACACAAACATGAGTTGACTTTCCACTTGTTGTTGGTGTCCAAAGGCTTGGCTTTGGGTATATTAATACACGAATATGTTATAATCATGTATAAGCGTAAATGTGTTCGAATCAAGTCTTATAGCCAGATAAAAGATAACCACATACCATGATCCTTTAACATACTAACATTAAACAGCGTCAAGTACTCCATATAGTATAATATATACAATGACATGACTTTAATTTCCACTGATTCCATTTATTAATGTGAATGTGTGAGAGCGTTATATCCAGGCTTCGGTCACGTTATCGTGCCACGGGGTAGTGGTGGAACGGCACAGAGGACCTCGACGCATTACAACACGTGTACAGGACCGATTCATAGTAAATGCTGCACGAAGTCAACCAAATGTAACGGTGATGCAATTGGTTCAAAGGCTACAGAGAGAGTATGGTTTGCTGGTAAGCGGTCAAACTTTGAGAAGACGACTGCATGAAGTCAACCTACGTGCTCGTAGGCCACTTCGGGTACCAGCGCTAAGGAGAGGCAATCGAGGAAGAAGATTACAATGGGCTATTGCACACGAAAACTGGAACCATTCTCAATGGTCATTTGTGCTTTTCACTGATGTAATAGGTTTGGATATCATCCTGATTCGCGAAGAGTACGCGTTTGGAGAGAACCTGGACGTTGGAATCTACTGCAGCACCCACAACAAGTTCATGCATATCAAGGTGGCACGATTATGGTTTCGGCAGAAATTCGTCACGGCGGTAGAACGGACTTCGTTTGTATACAAGGCAATATCAAAAATATCGAGATGAGGTGCTAGAGCCTGTAATCTTGCCCCACAGACAGCAAATGGGACAAAATTTCCAGCTAATGCACGACAATGCCCATCCACATACGGCGCGTATCGTTACAAGTTGGTTACAACAGCATGATAAACAAGCTTTACACTGGCCTGCACAATCCCCTGACTTAAATCCTATTGAACATGCCTGGGATATGCTTCAGAGAAGAGCTCTTAGGGATTTCCCTGAAGATATTGTGCATGCAAACCAGCTTTCTTTCATCTTAGCAGGACTTGGGACAGTATTCCACAACAGGATATTGACACCCTTGTTTTGAGTATGCAGAACCGCTGCAGATGTGTCAGGAGAGTCTTAGATGGATCCACAGATTATTCATTTTAAGATTTCAACAATTTTATAAAAAAAATAGTTGTTTTGTTTAGGTTTTGGTTTCAAAAATAAAGTTAAGATTGAAATTTTGTTGAGTTTTTCCTATACTTCTAAGTTTTTTTATAAATTCAACTTTATCTAAAAGTCAATTATCAGATTAAATAGGCTATTAAACAAGGTTTATTTTAATGTGTAGGTGTCTAGACAAAAAGTTAAAAGAATTTTAGTTATTTAGGTTTAATTGAAATATCCCTAAACCATGTTGATGTGTGTATGTTGATTGGAGACATTAATTAGTTTGTTTTACCTTTTTATATTGGTCTTTGTAGAATTTGTTATTATTTTGTCGCGTGTCGAGTTTTAATGTATTTTTTCGGTTGACTTTACCTCTATGATTTGACTAAAAAGAAACAGATAACATATTAATAGAATAAAGGAAGATGTACTGGGTAACCACCAGTGTAAATTTACGCCGTTTACAGATATAAAATAGAACAAATACCTTTTTTACTACGATTTAACTCCTTCAACCGCGAGCGGCGCGCGCAAATTTTTTAAATAGTGAATTTTTGCGCGCTTTTTCCCTCGTTTTGATGCCAAAATATTTTTATTTATAAGCTACTTCAAGGGTCAGTGATATCCGAAATATTCGTATTATCCGGATTTATCCGGATAGTGATCTGGAACTATTCGAAATATCCGAATAGTAAAATGAGGTAAATAACTGCATGCCCTAAGCAGAACACCAAACTAAACTTGCGAACTAAAATCTATTCCTAGTAAATTATTATAGTTCTTATTCTGTTCATTACAAAATCCAAATTCGTATAATGCTTCTACTTAATTCAAATGGTAGTTCTTAATTTTGCCATTTCTTTTCAATTGTGGGTATGTTTGGTGTAGATTTAGTTGTCATGTAACTTTGTGGTCTCTAACCTGATGTCAAATTACGCACAATTGAATATAATAATTATTATATTTTTAGAATTGTCATTCTAGCCCCCAGTTTCTAGAAGGTTTGTATATGTATAAGCCTTGATTAGTTGACCAACTAAATACTAAAAGCTCATTGGTCAATGGTATTCTATGACGCGATATGTGACCAATCAGCGGTCAGTATTCCGTTTATTAGCTAATCAAACAAAAGTTCCAGAAACTGGACACAAGTATTACACAAATGTGGATTTTGTCAGACGGAATAAGAACTACTTACTACCCCGACTTACCTACTCGTATATTAGAAAATTTTATTTTAATGTTCTGCACAAGTGAATTACTACCAATGTGGTGTCTGCAATATGAACTGTACGCCTTGCGCACTTGTTTGTAGCATTTGTTATACTTTTGAATTAGCAATAAATATTAAAAGAAATGTTTGTGATAAAGATTTTTGACACTTAATTTAGTACCTATAATATCAAAATTCCGTCGTGTTTTAAACTCTAAACTAAAAAAGTATTTCAACAAGTGAACATAGGATTTTTAGGATTCTGGTAAATTTTGTTGTGTTTATTGAAATTAAATAAAAGGATGTATCTTTAATATGAAAAACAGAAATCTCTCACGTAAATAAGTTAGATCTTTCCGACTATAGTTTCAACCACATCCGGTGGTCTTTTACAAGAAGAGTGCAGAACGCTCGCGGTTGCGTTTCGCCTGCGAAGCGCAACCACGAGGAAAGAGCACGATGAAAGATCTGACTTATTTACGTGAGTGAATCCCGTTTATCATATTAAAAATGTGTACAAACCTCTATAGTTTTCATAATAAAATGTATTATATCTATTGGCATGTAGGCCAGGAAGATAATGCATGGAACACTTCTGTCAAGCCTGGTGATGGATAACCTGATAAATACTTGATACTTGTCGACTTGTAACTTGATTAGGTATAAAAAAAAAATATTTTTTACTATAATAAATAATTTATAATTCAACCAATGAACAATATCCAATCGGTACTACAAGTGTAATAAGAAATTATTATTTACTTAACTTTGTTAACTTGAATTAACTTGTTTTACTCGACATGTTTCGTTTGGTCTGACACAGCTACTCGTAATAATGTTTTATATACATACTCTCCGCGGTTTCACCCGCGTGGTGATGGATGATGATGATGATGAAACTTATATAGCCTATGTTACTTTACTCAGCGTGAATGTAGCTTTCCAATGGTGAAAGAATTTTTGAAATCGATCCAGTACTTTTTGAGCCAATTCGTTACAAACATACATACAAATCTTTCCTCTTTATAATATTAGGATAGATTATGGAATCTGATAGGTGGCCACTACATCTCTGTATGACAGTTACATTAACTGCTGATGACACCAATCTCAATGATGAAGGCGTCAAAACACTGATTTGATTCCCGCTGTATAAATAGTTAGAAATTTTGTTTTTTTCTGACCATGTGTTGATGGTATGAAAATCATATTCATAATTAATTTATTGATTCAGGCGTTACTTTGCGGATATCCATTATCAAAAAACGATATTAAAAAATATTTTGTGACACTTCCGCTGAAAACAACAATGATTTTGGCCTATTTGGGGGTGTGCATTACCCGCATAAAATGCTAATAGGAAGAATACAAAATAAAAAACACGCAAGAAAACCCAAATAAACCAAAAACGATTCGACACGTGTTTTGCCTCTACACGAGGCATCCTCAGGAGATGTTGACTCGTCGAGCGCTAGGCCGATCGGTCGGGTACCTAGCAGACCCACTAGCAGCTTCGCACGCTTTCCAAAAAGCCTTCCTTAACCCTTTGCGTACCAGAGACGTAAATTTACGTCCGTTTCATTCACAAATCTCTTGTTTTAATTATCACGGTATATGAAGGATTAATATATATGTATATTAATCCTTTGAGTACCATTGACGTAATTACCACGGTATATGAAGGATTAATATATATATTAAAGTTTCCTCGGTTGACATGTTTCTTGGAGATGACATTGTTAAAATGTACTCAGCAGAATGCTCGTTAGTAAAATACCATTGTTGTTATCTAGTATCGCCATGCTTGCTCCAGTAACGGCCTTGACAACCAAACATATGTACTATCATACGTATTGTACAATTATGTGGTGCAAAGCCGCGACGCCATGCCTAATTCGCTTGATGTTTTGTCAACATGCAAGGTGATACATACCTAGTGGACTGCTGAACATTATAATTACTAAGTAGTTTTACTTTTTTATTGCAACCAATGAGGAGATAAGCTAGTTGTTCGACTGGGCCTTTATTAATAAACGTTGCGTAAACTTAGGCGTAACATGCTTTGTCTTGCTTTCACGCGTGACATTTACTGCAAGCGAAAAATTGACAGATGTTTTAACTACTCCGGGTGTAAGCCAAGTTTATTAATAAGGCCGATTATGTTTAGCGCCAGGGAGCCATTTGCGTTCGTCATCACGAGAGCTGTTATTTGTTCCCTTATTTTTATTTGCTACAATTACCTTTAAATTTATCATACTTATGCTTACGCAGGCTTATGTTACTGCTCTGGTAGAACTATTATAGTTATCAGTTTTGATATACTCGAGACCGCGAATTTGCCCTCATCGAGAAATATATGAATTAACCCTTGGCGTCTCGGAGGCGTACTTATACGTCAGTTTTAATTATATATCTTTTGTTTTAATAATCACACGGTATAGGAAGGATTAAAGCGATCCCTGGGCAGCTAATGCTAAACAGGGAAAAAAATCATTCTGTGTATTGATCCGTGGTATAAGCTATCTATCCTTTCTGAATTTCATCCTAATATGTTAAGCCGTTTCAGCTTCACTCACTCACTCATTTTTATCTATACATAATATAATAAAATGTAACGGATCGCTGTCTGTACATGGAAGATATATGAGCAAAAATATTATTAGGAATTTCATAAACGAAAATAGAATGAAAAATTATTGTTAGAATGTTTGTCTGTGCGTTTGTGCACCCTACAACCTCTCCTACCTCTCAGAAACGGCTTATCCGATTTAGATATGGTTTTCATTAATATATACTAGCGACTGCCCGCGACTTCGTTCGCGTATTAGGCTCGGCCTTCGGCTTCGCCATAAACTTTGATCTTGTCTTGGTTTTTCTTTCATAAGAACCTTCTTACGATAATTAACACGACAAAAAAAGAATTAGTGAGGTTGGTCCATTTGTTGCTCAAGTTATAGCGTGACCAGGAGACCAATCGGTTCATAAATAAAACAGTTATTGAAATTTAAGGAATAACTCTCTCGCCACTAAACCAAGACCATGCGAGCGAAGCCGCTGGCGGGGCAACTAGTAATAAAATAAACACATAACGCGAATCCACGCACGCGCTAATCGGAACATATTCTAAGACAACCAGTAGCATAAGTGTTAAACCTGGGTCTATTATCGAATTGCACTCAAACAGCGTGCAGAGGCCGTAGCACAAACAATTTGCGAAAAAGTATTTGTATCGTAAGCGTCAACGCGTCGCGCTTCGGCGCACAAACTATGAGCTATCTGTGTCACAGGCGCCGTAGATAAATGAAAGTTTGTACTGTTTCACGTGAACGACACGTTACATTACGCTTACGCAGTTATTAGTGCTAGGCCCACTGAAGAAACAATCGTGTACACCGTCACTCCCAATCTATACATACATATCGTGTATCTATAACGTTAATGTGATCTGACACGCCACAATGTTTACATCAGTGGGCCGAGCGCGAAAATCTGCTACATAAGTAGTGCGTTCGAATAGATCACTAGTGATCGTTTTTGGCGAAAATAACGCTAAAAACACAAGAGGCGTTCGAATTGGGAATCTGTGGGTGAAAATGTCGTTCATGCCTCTTTTTGTTCAGCGTTCGGAAAGCAAAACAAGAGGATTTTTTGACCCACGTCCGGAGTATGATTGTTTGTGATCGTTATGTGACAGCTATGTATTTGACAGCAAAATCATGCGATTTTAGGTCTTATGCTCAGTTGAGCGTTCGAATAGGGTATGGGCAAAAGTGGCAATAATAACGTTTTTAAGCTTTACGAACGCTTTAACAAAAGAGCCATCAATGACAACGCCACCAATACCCTCATAAGCTAAACGAACGCACCCTAAGTGTAACATTATCGTACCGTTTACGTATTCAGTACAAACTATGAGTTATCTGTGCCTCTATTGTACTAGATAAATGACAGTTTGTACTAAATACGTGAACGATGCGATTACGTTACCCTTTAACAGATTTTCGTGCTCGGCGCACTGAATAACATAAAAAGTGCAAAAATATGTTATTACAATGCAGTCTCGCCACATGTTTTGTTCATATATCAACAATATAGATTTAGAGTGTAAGGTACTGTTATCTCTTATCAGTTGGTAAATGACTCCTGTAATGTTGTTTATCAGTCTACACACTTCTTTGTTTACGTATCTGCAGAATCATTCTCTTTGCTAAATTCTTGGTTAGTGTGCTCATTTGTATTCATGAATTAAATGAGTTCTTTAAATATTTTTTTTACCTAAAAACCGAACCGACTTCAACACCAAAAAGTGTGAAGTAACTTGTTGAAGTCGGTACCATGATAGTTCAAAAGTACATAATATCATAATTATTATGTGCGTGGTATTATTTCACACTTTTTGGCGTTGAAGTCGGTTCCGTTTAAAGATGAAACATTTTTGTTTTCGCCCTTTTTAGTTACCTTTGCTAAACGGGATCGATTGTCATTCACCGTCAATGATGATATCATAATAGGCGAAACACTTTCCAGTTATTGAAGTGTAACTACAACACTGCTAGACCGAATTTGATGAAATTTAATTGGACCTCGGAAGTATCCATTACCAAAAAATAATTTTAAGAATCGGTCCACAAATGGGGGAGAAAACGGTGAACAAAAAAATACATACAGGCCTGCTCCTTTTTTGAAGTCTGTTAAAAATCTGTTTGTTTTTATGAATCGTCTTTTGCCCTTGATTAGCGGATAACCAAAAATACCCACTTGCCTTCGTTAGTGAGCTACAGAACAATATCCATGTCGCACTCACGTCAATAATCTGACCCCAGTTTCTAGAATGTTACTTAACGAACTAAATACTAAACGCTCATTGGTCAATGGTGTTCTATGACGCGATATGTGACCAATCAGCGGTCAGTATTTCGTCTATTAGCTAATCAAACTTTGACAAACGTTCCAGAAACTAGAGGTTAGGCACAAACGCACATATCGGGCGTCGGGCGCGGACATGGCACGGGTGGCTTCCTATTCCATTCAAATTTCATACAAAATGCATGGAAATAAAGCGCAATTTAGAACACACGGTATGTCGTTGCTCGGACGTGCCATTTCGGCACGCGCGCTATATGGGCAGCTTTTAAATAACGCTTTATTCCCATGCATTTTTTTTAATTTGTATGGAATAGGATGCCGCTCGAGCCATGTCGGCGCCCGACGCCCGTTATGTGGGGTTTGCGCCTTGCGGCCGGTGCCAATAATCTATCTATCGCCGGTTTCCCTTACTAGAGATAGATATTTGACACTTTGTATGGACGTTATGTCACATTTCTATCTGTAGTAAGGAAAACTGCGGACAGATAGATTATTGGGATCCCCCATTAGTCTATCAATCGCCTGTCAAGGCCTACGTGGTACACCCAAATGGTTTCTTTAGAACTGACGTCACACCCTAGTTTCCTTTCATGTATTTAGGAACGCAAACAAAAATGTTGACTCTGTGATACAAATGTGGGACATAGCTGCGTCCCATGATACAGGTTCACATACTAGTATGACAGGCAGAGTTTATTGAGTTTTGAAGTTTTTGTTATTCGCCCAGTAATACCACTTGCATGACACCACACTATACTGCCCTGACTATGACACAGTAGGGGTGCAGAATAGTAATTAACACGAGTAGAGGCACAATCTCTATTCTAATAGACACTGCGATGGTAACAATACGGATACATGAAGAATGGTCATAGTGCCTATATAGCACGTCACCTGATTCTCGCATTAGTAAGGGATCGCTGAATGGTGCCAACCTGGCGGCCAATTCTACTGTTTCACCACGTACAACAATCATTCCCGCTGCAACTGCAGCTCGACTTCGGTCGTTCAATCTTTAATTTCAATAGACGCATTGGAGAGTAACGTCATATTAAACATAAACTCTAATATAAATTATATAGGTATTTTATTAAACGTTATAATATACGAATATGAGTTAGCGTCGCGTTCATGAGCTATCTAGTTACCAAAATACGAGTATAAAGTTTTAATCGATCGCTGGCGTCAACTGAAACGTAACTGCAGCTGGACTGTTGTTCAATAGTAGAATAATAAAACGTATAAAAAACACCGTTAAGCTACGGAACGATTACAATTTAGTTAGTGGAATTGTACCCCTGAAAATGCAGATGTCTCGGCGCCTTGTAACAGTGTTGTGTTTCCGCAGGCGATGGCGACAAACAGGAGCGGCGCGGCTCAGCGACCGAACGGTGCGCCACAGACGAAGGTGTGCCAGTTCAAACTGGTGCTGCTAGGAGAGTCGGCAGTCGGCAAGTCCTCGCTAGTGCTGCGGTTTGTGAAGGGCCAGTTCCACGAGTACCAGGAGAGCACGATCGGCGCCGCCTTCCTCACGCAGACGGTGTGCCTCGATGACACCACAGTCAAGTTCGAGATATGGGACACGGCCGGCCAGGAGAGGTGAGCTCTTGCTTCTTATTACTAATAATATTTTGTTTATTTAACAGTTCATCTTAACATAATGAGGTTATTATATATATGGGTAGGAATACAATTGAATAGATTTTAATATCTGCGCTAATGATTTGTATTTATGTTCCTAGGCGATGTGTAAAGAAAGATCTTCACCCGTGGGCCCCAAACTAGGCTAGGCCTGTATCATGGGCGCCCAAAATATTATCTGAAATCATTTGACATAGACGTACAAGTACGTACTTACGGGCTCGATAATACTAAAATACTAGTAGTAATCGTAGTTGATAGCACATGCTTGTTTTGATGAGGGAGCTTGTCTAGTTCATGTGTCATTAGTTCAGCGTTCCGGAGTTTCTTGCCGCTTCTTGCCAGTGGCTATATTTAGTTTGAAATGCGGCGATAGTTTTTTAAAACTATACCGAGTAATTGAATTTTATTTATCTGTTTTTTTCCCTCAAATAGAATCTCAACAATCTTGACTAGAAGATTATGAAACTATACTATAACCATGCTATATAAAAAATATATTAATAATATAAAAATACTATATAAATGGTAAAACTTGTCTCACTTTATGCACTCTTGACTTGACTTCATTTTAGATGACTTCTGTGAGTAAATTTCTGCCAGGTTTATGCACTCTATGGTCTGATGTTGGCAAACTGGACACCAGTGATAGCCGGAACTACACTGTCAAACCGACTGCAAAATATAGTCAAGTGATTGTAAAAGGCCGTTAGCCATATAGTAAAAATACTTGCAGAAATTGCGAAATTATCTGCGTATATTAAAAGCAAAAATAACTTGATTATATCAGAAGCCGATATCAATTTAAAGACGACAAGCTATAAGAATTTCGAGGTATAAATACTTTACTAAAAAATGTTGGATTGCTGTAGTGGTTACTGAAAGGTGATCCAGTAGGGCTATTATGTATTTCAGTTGCTAACAAATGTTGATATGAAATCGAAAAAAATGTCACTTTTGTCAACTCCAGTCGCCAACTTAAGGTGCGTTTAGCTTATGAGGGCATTGGTGGCGTTGTCATTGATGGATCTTTTGTTAAAGCGTTCGTAAAGCTCAAAAACCTTATTTTTGCCACTTTTGCCCACACCCTATTCGAACGCACAACTGAGCATAAGATGTAAAATCGCATGATTATGCCGTCAAATACATAGCTGTCAAATAATGATCACAAACAACCATGCTCCGGACGTGGTTCAAAAATCGAACTTTTTAGTGGCAAAAATACCTCTTTTTTAGCTTTCCGAACGCTGAACAAAAAGAGGCAAGAACGACATTTTCACCCACAGATTCCCAATTCGAACGCCCCTTGTGAGAGTTTTTAGCGTTATTTTCGCCAAAAACGATCAGAAGTGATCTATTCGAACGCACTATTACTAACATTTTTGCTTCCTGCAGTTGTCAAAACTGACATAGAGCGGCCATTTTTCAAGATTTCAATCAGCGTTTGTTAGCAACTGAGATACATAATAGCCCTACAGGTCATATTTCGTGTTTCAGATTCTACCTTATTGCTATAATTCTTGATCCCTGATAATACGGAGAATTAGTTTTCCCTTGAATTTAGGATAGGCATAACATTATTGAGATACCTATATATCTAAACGGCAAAGTGCTTATTGCTATGAAACTTTTTTATACAAATATGACTTATCAACGCGTTCGTGACCTATAGAGTTAGCAGAATATAAAGTTTAGATCGATCGCTGGCGTCAACAAAAACGTAACTGCAGCTGGACTGTTGTCCAATAGCAGAATAAGAAAACGCATAAAATTCTGTGTTCAGCTGGCTTCGATTGTAATTTAGTTAGTGGAATCGGCCCCCAGGTGTAGTTGTGGAAAACACGCAACACTTGTAAAATTAATGGTCAAGGACGTTTTATACAGCTACAGGAAAATATGCGTATATACCATGCACTTGTGCTTAGTTCAGAGAATAATAAGGCGGCTAACTTTCTGAAAGTTCAATGGTGGACTTTTTGTGGATCGATATATTATGTACGGGTTTGGGGCGAATAAAAGTAGGTACTACCAAAATGTACGAAAGTCACTCATTTAAAAAAAAAAAATTTCACTAGTGTGTAGTTACATTATTTAACAAGTTCAGGGATTTAATTGAGTAGTGAGGTATGTCATGAAAATGTTCTCAACTGCCCATATTAAATTGAAGTACAAGCAGAGTTCGTAGAGTGTCAAATTTAGTGACGGTTTACGGACGTCCACAGAGCATTCATCAAATAAAACACTCTTTCGGTAGGCGCGTTCGTCCCTGTGCCAATACTATGTATGTATAGTATGTGTCTGGTTGAAAAATTGGAATGCGGGACGTATCGAACGTTTTACGGGACGATTTTACTAATTATTGTAAAGCGGGATTACATCTAGCATTACGGACCGGTCCCGCAGAATACGGGACGTTTGGCCGCCTTAAAGAAAACCCACTAGTTTTATATACTTTTGAAACAGGTGTTGCTGTTTTCTACTTTAATACTTCATCAGTCGAACGACCCAGACACAATAGAAATTTCATTGTTATATTTTAAACCGACTGGTGAGGAAATAACAACAAGACAGCTTAATAAGATAGGCCCCTGATCATCGCTAGCCCTGAACTCAAGGCTGCAGTTTGATTGCCGGAGTTACCAAGAAGATTATCCAATGAGGTAATTTTGTGTAATAACCGAGATCCGTTTGTCTGTCGTAGCCCACATGGGTCCATTTTTCGACGTAACTTTTCATGATTTCTTGGTAATCCAAAACTATTTTCGACGACGAACTTATGAGTTATTTACAATGTGTTATATATTTTTATTATTATTATATATTTGAATAGAAAGATTTTTCCAGTCGGACATGTACTCTGATTGAGGCTAGCATAACGAAGCCTATTAGCCGTAACGTACCTTTCGTTTCCTATGGCTGGTCCCTTGTTGTGATTCTTGTGACGAACGCATAAAGAACAATTTTGAATGCAGGTAAAAGACCAAGTTATATTGGACGGACTGTAATCCTTGTTTAAGTCGCCTCGAGCGACGTCACCTCGTCTGCGTCAAACATACACATATCACAAGTGTGACGGTATGTCGAGAATTTGTCATGATATCACACTATTCGCTATAATGGGTCACTTTGGTGCGACAGCGTTTATTACGGTGGTCCCACTAATGACTGGCAGTGCAGGTACGGTACTTTGTCAATCGATACATTCGACAATTCCACTTCGACTGAATCGATATTATTAATTACCTACTAGCGACTGCCCGCGACTTCGCTCGCGCAGTAGGGTCGACCTTCAGCTTCGTCCCTTCTTCTTTCATAAGAACCTTCTCCTGACAACAAAGCATCAGCGAGATAGTTACATCAGTTCTCAAGTTATAGCGTTACCTGCCGGGGTATTATGTATCACAGTTGCTAACAAATGTCGATTGAAATAAAAAACAATGGCGGCTCTATGTCTGTTTTGATCTGAGTCTGAACTCCAGTAAGCAAACACGTTAGTAAGTTGATGACTGGAGTTGACAAAAGTGACACAGAGTGGCCATTTTTTTTAGATTTCAATCAACATTTGTTAGCAGCATAATAGTCAAAGTTGTCTGGAAGAAACCGCTTTAAGTGATAAGACCGCCTTTTGTACAAAATGTTAATTTTGATTACTTATATATTTTACTCTTTTATGTTGTACTATAGTTACAAATAACGTATTTTCTATTTATCTATCTAGCCCTAAATGTCATATTTAACATGTCGATCGATACATTTTACAATGCGACGTCGACAGAATCGGTTTTATTAATTATAACTCTTCACCAGTCGATTGTCAATATAACAAAGAAATTCCTTTGTGTTGAATATTGATGATGAAGAAGTATTGAGTCATATTTGACAATATTAACGGCTAAAAATATTTTTTCGATGTTATACATAGAATTTATCGATCGACAAAGTACCGTACTACACTGCAGTTTTTTGACGAGTTTTTTTGGATTTATTTCACTATCCCTGTTCTATTTTAGAGCGACCAAGTGTATGACAGTACGCCATTGCAATATGTCACACAGACTTATGAGTGACTATGAGTATTGACATTCACTATTGTCAATACTCATGTCTCAATATTAGTAGTTTGAATATTTATCCTCTTTTCCATTCAAAGGTTTTATTATTCGAACAATTCTTCATCATAATAATTGTACCTACATAACCTGTTATTCAATTATTGTACAAACGCATAGATTAGAGATCACGTAATCATTACGTGTTTAGGTATGTAAATTGTCTTTATCCTATACTTACTATTTGTTAGAGGAATTATCAGACACCACAGATTAGTATGCAGTCAGTTAAGAGCAGTAGAACTCTTTGTGAATGAGTTCTCTCGGGGTAGTACTGCCACTACACCTATTATATATAAGCAGTAACGTTAGCTATACTGTGTTTTGGTTTGAAGGATATGGGTGCCTGCGAATTGACGGGCACATGAGACTTAACAACTTAATGTCTCAGGGTTACGGGCGCAGTGCAGTTCGTCACTTGTGAGGAAATGCATCTGTTCTACGCAGACGTTACCACTTAACATCGGATGGGCCTCGTGCTTGTACTTTTATTTAATAACTTAAAAAAGTATGTTCTATGACTAACTGAAATCTTTTTCAAATCAATTGTTTTAATGGTTTATGTTTTATCGATGACGTAGGATCACCAAAAACTTGTTATATTATATTTAACATGTCTTCGTACATAAAAACAAAACATGTGTATAAATATAATCTCATACATACCTCATATTTATTTTGGTCCTAAATCCGAACTCAAAAAATGAAAACAGAATCAAAATTTCGGAACCAGTTCTACTGCGCCCTTTTTGTGTCACTGACCATACATAAGGACATTTACCATGGACATAATAAAACCGGACACCGCTGGTAAGAATTTTACCAGTGCTTTATATTTATATATACTTTACCAGAAATATGCAACTTTCAAAAGTTGCTGGCCAAACCTATTATGATAATAAAGTCACGGGCCACAGGTACATACCTTAAAATTTTGCAATATTAGTAAAACAAAAACTAACGTGGTTTGTACACATTTTTAATATGAAAAACGGGAATCACTCACGTAAATAAGGCAGATCTTTCCGACTATAGTTCGCACATCCGCATTTTTCTAAGTGCGAGGCGAGACGCAACCGCGAGCGTTCTGCACTCTCCTTGAAAAAGACCACCGGATGTGGTTGAAACTATAGTTGGAAAGATCTGACTTATTTACGTGAGTGATTCCCGTTTTTCATATTAAAGATAGAATACATCCTTTTATTTAAATTCAATAAAAAAAAACAACAATTTACAAGAATCCTAAAAATCCTATGTTCACTTGTGGAAATTATTTTTTAGTTTAGAGTTTAATCCACGACGGAATTTTGATATTATACTAAATTAGCTGACCCGGCGAACTTCGTGCCGCCTAACAGTCGTTTTTTTTTTTTTATTACTTATTCTGCTATTCGGGACGCCGGGTCAGCTAGTAAGATAAATAAAGTTAATACGGCAACAATTACATAATGTCAAAAAATAAAAATAATAAAACACCTACTTACTTCGATTTAATTTTCCAGATGTAGAGTAATATTACAGATGCATAGCAAAGACACGTTTACATTTCAAGTGTCATTTTACCATATTGAGTGAATCCCGTTTTTTATATTAAAAATTAGTATAATGCATTGAGCCTTCGTTATTATTTTAGACGAGAGGCAGTCATCGTCTATTATTAAGTAGTTTCTAACGTTGATTTTAGTATTCGATAAATCTTATCCTTTCCACGTCCATAAACTTATTTCAACCTTGCGGTCAGTGATGTAATTGGGGATAAAACGTATGTGTAAAAAGTGTGTATATTTCCCTGTCTGCGCTGGGCCTTACTAGCTGGGTTTTAAAAAATAGCCTTCACTATAATAAATTAATTATATAAAACGATTACATTTATACATTCCACGAAGCAAGATTGAACGATGACAATATATTGTTGCAGGTACCACAGTCTAGCACCCATGTACTACAGAGGCGCGCAGGCGGCTATCGTCGTCTACGACATCACTAATCAGGTATGGTTTGCATCCCTTACGATGATTACTACTATAGAGATCCCTGCGGAGATATCATTACGACGGGTGCGTTAGCTCAAGGAGTAGCGACAGGATTTGACCTGAGATCTCCGGATTTCTGGACTCTTCTAAAGATTGCAGCCGGATTTTGCAAATCTCAAGAAATCTCAGGATTTTTAGAATATTCAATAAAATACAAAACATTTTAAAAATATACTTAATACAAAAACTGAAATAATATTCCTGACTAATAAATAAAGTAATTGGTAATCAACTTTGGTAATAACTTCCCAATGGAAATCAACACTGATTATACTCACGTAGGTATTAAATCAGTTTTATCATTTTAGTGTGTGAAGATGCCTTTTTAAGTATGGTTAAGTTTGCAAACTGCAACAAAATCTCAGGATATTTCAGTGGAAATCAGCCCTTTTCTCCGGACTTGGATATATAATCTGGTAACCCTACCCAGGTTCGATTCCTGGTCGGGCCAAATGTTTGTGCGATGTTCGGAAATGTTTGTTCTCGGGTCTTAGCCGTGGGATTGTTTGTATCCTCGGAGGGTAGGAGTAATAAATCACTTCAACAGTGTAAAGTTTGCATTTGAGATTAGCAGGGCTATAATTTATCTCAATTGCTATCACAAGTTGTTTGATTCTTGAAAAATGGCGGCTCTATGTCACCTTTGACAAAACCAGTAAGCAAAAATGTTGATGACTGAGCTGAC
This sequence comes from Selenia dentaria, assembly GCA_917880725.1. Lineage (NCBI taxonomy): Eukaryota > Metazoa > Arthropoda > Insecta > Lepidoptera > Geometridae > Selenia > Selenia dentaria. The sequence continues at coordinate 3,548,727 of OU862882.1, read as the reverse complement.
AAAACACATTTTACAAGAATCAATCAACTTTTGATAGTAACTGAGATACATAATAGCCATTGTTTCCTTCACAAGCCGTACATTTGTTGATCTTGTTTTTTTATGTAGACCAATTTAAGAGTTATTTTACTTGATTCTCGCAACAAAGATTGTAATATCCACCGCGTCGCTGCATCAGGTGTTTATCGTTGAATTATTCATTAGGTCAACTGACTATTTCTATATATACTAAAAATACCAAGTTGAACGGTCACAAGGTCACGTGTCAAGCGTCCTTGTTTAAAACCGATATAGTGATTGTAAGTTGAGTGGTGTACGCCATTTTTCTCTCAATGTCAATGTCAATACGTATTGCTTTTGAGCGGCTACTCTGGTGTGTGTTTTTTATACAATAATTCATTAAGGCCAAGCCCTTTAAAAAACTATGATCATTTAAATGAAAATATGAGTAATCGTCGCAGGAAAACTGATTTCCTCGACTCCATTGCGTAAGGTCGCGTCAAGGCCGGAGTTTAGGCTGTGTCACAGATGGAGCACTAGTCACTACCGCAGCACAGTCGACTGTTACGTGCACTACAGTGGGTGGGCAATAGCAGATAAGGTCAGGGGCCGATTCCACTAACTAAATTGCAATCGAATCGTAGCTAAACGGTGCCTTATACAGGTGATTGGTAAGTCGACCTATTCGCGTTAAGGGCGTGTAGTTTACTTCGTTTCTGACTGATTTGACTATGCAACACCCTAACCATTTTCGATATTTTTGAATTTTATTGATTTATTATTTATAAGTTGTTTTGCATTTTCATCGTCTACAACAACTTATTTATTAATTTTACGTACAATATTGGTTATTGAAGTCCTAAAGCATCTAATGTTATATGTAAAAATTAAATAATAGTAATAATAAGGCTTACACATTTCAATTAAATTCAACTATCTCGAAAACGGTTATATTTAGGATAGGGTGTTTCAAAGTAAAATCAGTCGGAAAAGATGTAAGCTACACGCCCTTAACGGGAATAGGTCGACTTACCAATAACCCTGTATACGTTTTCTTATTCTGCTATTGAACAACAGTCCAGCTGCAGTTACGTTTCTATTGACGCCAGCGATCGATCTTAAACCTTATATTCTGTTATCTCTATAGATCTGATAACAAGAATATTATTAACGTTTAATGTATATCACATATATATTAGTGATTAGGAACACGTTACGCTTCAATTTGTCTCTAGAAATAGTAGAATGACTTGTTGAGTAATTATCGAACGACAACAGGATTTGCACGAGTCGTACTGCAGTTGTGACGGGGTAGATGGTTGAACGTTGTGAAATAGTAGAATTGGCCTCCAGGTGTGTTTGAACGCTGGTTAGCATTGCACGCTACCTAAAATGGCCTAAATCCAATACTTGTGAAAAAATTCAGAAACTTGTCTCCTTATGTATTTGTAAGCCAGTCACGGCCGTCGATTTGCCATCTGTTGTGTAACAATAGACAATTAGTAGACAATTTTAAGACGTTCAAAAACAAAATAAACAAAACTAGAGTTTCTCAATTTAAGGCTTTGTTTGTTTGAAGATTGACAGTGACTTTTTTCTGTTTAGTAATACATTTCAACTGTGATTTGTTACACTATCCCAGGTACACTGATAGATATTATGCAATAGACAATTAATTGATTATAAAATGTACACGTCCGTTATTAAAGTTATAAATATTCATACATAGAAATAACTTTAGATCAATAATAATTAAGTAATTATTATTGGTAACTAGCGACTACCCGCGACTTCGTTTGCGTAGTAGACTCCGCCTTCGGCCTCGCCGTAATCTCCCGTCTTGTTTTGGTTTTTCTTTCATAAGAACCTCCTGATAATTACTACAAAAAAAGAATGAGCGAGATTGTTCCATCCGTTCTCAAGTTATAGCGTAACCAGGAGAAATAGAGGTTCATTTTATATATATTGATAAATAAAATACAAACTCAAACTAGGCAGAGCCTGTACTATGGTAACCTGATGACCGATATACATATACACACCCAGACACAGATCAAACGTTTGACTTGGTTCACGCACACAAATGGTTGACCTATCCGGGGATCGAACTAGGGACCAGCGGCTTAGAACCTACTTATCTACCAACTGCGCCAACCGGCGGTCAGTCAATAATTATTAAATTATTTATAATTCATTATGTTTTATTCTTCTTTTGTTTAATTACGGTACTCGCTTAGTGAGTAATATGCTTTACTTAACACCAATAACTTAAGTCCACGTTTAAATATATTGATGGAAACTACATCTCTTATCACTTTAGGTAGGTTATTATAAATAGTCGGCCTACTTACATAATATACCTACAGACTTTTTTTGTTTGACTCAAGTCACTGTATATGGATGTATCGATGTCCATTGGGGGCGTCGACGAGAATTGAGAGCGTGCCCGCTGCTCAGAGAAAGCCTGCCAGAACGAATCTGTACTTGAACTTTGTGACGTAGTTTGCTTTCTTATGGATGTGGGCCGTTAGTCGAGACTCGTGCACTACTTATCACAATAGATATCTAGTACGAAGGCACTTTATCGGAGCGTCAACCTTTCAACGTTCCGCCAGGATCGATGTACTCGTATACAATTTAAACTTCCCTCCTATCCCCTATGTACAATTTATTTTTTTGTCAATCGTTGACTAGCAATTCATTCGCCGATGTTAAGCACATTTGCCCAACAGTCTGATGTGCCGCTCAGAATTTTAAATTACAAGAGTTAAAACACAGAATAACATGTTAAATTTCTTACCCTGTAATTTCGGTGGAAACATTGTCCTTCAAACGAAACTCACTAATGTTGCACACTACTGCTTCACGGTTGAATAATAATAATAATGGCAAAGGTGTGGTGCTTCCCCAGGGGGATTCTGTAACCACTACTTAACAGTAAATTAGCAGCAGCGTCTACTGGGACCTCGAAGGTATTTTCCAATCATGCCTGTCTAACCAAGACATCTCTCCCTCATACGAATGAACCGCTATTGCTATTTTGAACAGAACGATTCCGTACTGCACAGGCCATGTTCATGATTTAGGCGCAGCCCACAGATCGTTGGCTCATCTTGCTCAGCTTTACTCGGCTATACTGCCAAATCTTGAACAATGATTAAAAATATTTATGTATCTCTTTTTACATCCGAGTTGCGTGTATGAAAGGAACACTCATCATCATCTCAGCCGTATGACGTCCACTGCTGAACATATGCCTCCCACATAATTTTCCAAAACGACCGGTAGGAAGCGGCATGAACCCAACTTCGTCCTGCGACTTTATCAGGTTGTCTGTCCACCGTGTCGGTGGACGACCCACGCTGCGCTTGCCGGTCCGTGGTCTCCATTCCAGAACCTTCAGGCCTTATCGACCATATGTTCTGCGTGCTATGTGCCCATCCCACTGCCACTTTAACTGGCTAATCTTCTGGGCTATGTCGGTAACTTTGGTTCTTCTACGGATCTCCTCATTTCTGATTCGATCACGTAGAGAAACCCCGAGCATAGCTCTCTCCATAGCTCGTTGTGCGACTTTGAGCTTATCTATGAGGCCCATAGTAAGAGACCGCGTTTCAGTGCCATAAGTCGTCACTGGTAACACACATTGGTCGAAGACTCTTGTCTTGAGGCTTACTGTAATCTTATGTCTTATCGAGCCATGTATCTGTTAGCACTCCGGTCAGACAGTTTCTTTTAAATTATTGTATGAGGGTTTTTAGAACGGAATTGTACATTGAATTTAGAAAATTATCTGCACTGTGTAACATAAAAAATAGAATGAAAATGTAAAACAAAAGTTTGTTTTGCTTCTCTTCTTTTCAGCGGCAATGTGATCTGAACCTTAGGTAAACAATAAGGTCTTGCGTGCATATTTTTATTAACCGACAGTACCTAATAAGCGGGCTGATGCAAATTTTGAAGGATACACCACTGAAATAAAGTTGATGTTTACCTGTACTACACAGTGACTTTTACGACCAGCACCTCGACCAAAATGCAAATTTAGGCACGTTAATAAGTGACTAGCAAACTAAAAAAATATATTGCTGTTGGTCTTCCTCAAATGTAAAAAAAATAAAAATAATAATAAGTATAATTAACCTTTTGCGTACCATTGACGTATATTTACGTGCGTTTCATTCATACATCTTTTTTTTAAATTATCACGATATAGGAAGGGTTAAAAAAGTGAAGAAAACCCATGTTTCATTTGGTTTACGCATCATAAAATGTCTGATATCATATTATTTTAAGGCGCTGTCCATCCAGCATCCGTAAAACGCTATGTTTTTCGTCGCACTGTTTAGACTAATTACTGATACAAACTTGAATAAAAATAATTGGTATGTATAATTAAAAATTAAAAAAAGACATATATAATAATATTGCGCAATATATATCTGGCATCTTAAACTACAAAATCGCAAATAACACGACAGAAAAATCTTTCGTATCGCATTTCTCAATATTTTGAGCGACAACTACTTACTATATTGCCTTTAACCCTTTGCGTACCAGAGACGTACATTTACGTCCGTTTCATTCATAAATATTTTGTTTTAATTGTATATGAAGGATTAAAATATTCAAGGGTAAATTCAAAGAGAAAATTAATTACGTTTGCATTTCTACGTCATTAATTTACTCTAATTTACTCGCCCCGCTCCGCCCAGTCCACCTTCATTGTTATCAGATACCGTTGATTGCGAATATAATGCTTCTTTTTATAGCCATCTTATCGTCTAAACTATTTGTATTACAGTGTAGTTTTCATCAATTGATACGAAACCATTTAAATAATTGTAGGACTGTTTTTTCCTTATATTTTTTCTTCCATATAAAATTGAAAAGTTCGTAACATAGAAACGAATCAAGTTTCTATTGTCTGCGGGAATTTGCCTTACAATTACCTGTATTTAATGTGTACACAATTATGATTAGCACTTCCGGCCTAGAAACACGTTGAGTAGAGCAATCGTGCATTTTGATTCGACGCATCAAAGTTTAAATACAAAATAAGTTCTAAAACTACTCGTAAAACCCGGCTACTCAAAAATCACGCTTTAAAAAGTATGAAACAAGAAAATATTTTCATCTGATATTGTTATGAACATACTATTCGATATCTTACCATGTAATACATATGTTATTCTATATACATATTCATACTTAGTGGTGTTCAGAGGATAACCTGGGTCGTGTGCTACTTTGCAGAATGTATTGTTTTGTTACGGTAGCTGGCATACGACCACGGTTAACCTCTGAACATTAACGGACGATCAAACGAAGGAACATTGTACGGAGGCGTTGGCGGATCCACGCCTGTATTTTATTTATGTGCCGTGTTTGAGATAGGACCTCTGTGGTTAGGGCGAGCGCGCACTGCCTTGCGATGCGTTTATTCTACCGTACGGTTAGAATAAACGGCACGCTTGGCCGCTGACGCAACGTACTGCGCGCGTCCCGCATTAGGTGTGTGCAATTTGCCATAAAGTATTCGTATGGCAAATCTGTTTTTCTTCAACGTAAACGTCAACACGTCACGCTTCGGCATATAAATTATGAGTTTTCTGTGTCACAGATTCCCTAGATAAATGACAGTTTGAACTATTTACGTGAACGTTACGTTACACTTACGCAGTTATTTGTGCTAGTTCCACTGAAGCCTATAATGTAGTCTTGACTGTAGGTCTATGGGATATAATATGGGAACAAATTCGAGCCCGTATGTTCCACAAATACCCTCAGTACCGAATTTAAGTTTGAGTACCTACAAATCTGAGTAAATGTTGTGTTCTGTCAAATCTCTACTCGAGTCGAGATCCGCAACTGAGCGTTTTTATGTAATACTGCGCTAAGAAACCGAACAGTGTTGTATATGTTTACTCCATGGTTGAGTAGCGAAGGCCCTGCCAATCTACAGTGATGACTGTAGCGACTTAGACACCAATACATATTGATTAGCTACACAATTATGTAACTAACATACAACAGCATAACAACCAGGTACTTCTTTATAGCTACGGCTGCGCCCCGCGGTTTCACCCGCGTCGTGATCATCAGGGATAATGTAGTATTCTAATGGTGAAAGAATTTATCAAATCGGTCCAGTAGTTTCGGAGCATATTCCATTTAAACAAACGAACAATTCCTTTTATAACATTAGTATAGAAGTATAGATTAGTATATTCAAACAAAAAAGTCAATATAACAATTTTTAACTAAATATAATAAAAATATATACAATACTATTAACATTTACTTACTATTTCTACTATTTACATACTTCACAAACAAACATTTGTTTTTTGGTGAATTATCGGAAACTTCGCCCAAATATACATTGTTTAGTAACCAATCCTGTTCATGATGTGAACATTTCTAATGTTTGTGACCATGATACTTTAAAAACTTGTATGTTGTTATAGGACCTAGATCATAGGTTAACAGATTATTTACAATATTTAGATGTATTCATTCTGAGTTGAGACGGACAACGTAAAAAGGACGAAGAACTCTGTAATAAAATCATGATACTCAAGCGAATGGACACGGTAAGTTACGAGTCAAATAAAATGATCAGGTGCGTCAACTTTGTCAAATCACGTGATTCAATAAAAATTGAATATCGTCGAGTTTATGGATATGGCTGTTTTTCTATACGAATACAGCTGTTTACGATATATCCATCGTATCCTCCGGAATGTGAACCGTATTGTTCACACAAGTATTGAACTTGCGATCTTAGTGTGCCTGTTTTGTTATCGCCCTCGTTGCTTATTATTCTTACGTTTCCGTACCTAAAGAGTAATAGGTAGCCCTGTTGCCATCACTCTGCTGATATCTCACCGTCCGTATGCCAAAGGACCTTTCTCGTCAACGGGACTAGTTACAGACCATTTTCTATGTTTTATACCTTATTCTTTGACCTACTTTGTGATCGCATCATCCATTTTTGTACTTTTGCCTGTTTCGATATCTGAAAGAAGGTCTGAGTTAATATTTATTACTATTGTTTTAAAATTTATGAAAAAAGGGCTTTGTCGCCATTGCGAGCATGCCGCCCTGGTTCTAATACAATGTATGTATTACTTAGATTAATCAATTGCAGTTATCTACCAATAAGTACAAACTGGCATCAGAAACTGTATTTCCCCGTGTACTGTTGCATCTACTCGCACGTATATCTGACAGACAACAAAAGTATCTTATACGAGAATTCCGGGCACATTTCATCAATTAAAGACATATTTTTCTTCGTGCCCACACAGGTTAAACTTTCCGTGGTCTGAGTATCCGCCCTCGAAAACGGATTATGTCATCTGGAGGACGTGCTTACGACGTTACGTAGACAACAATTGATTTATGAATGAATCGGTCGGTATTCTTCAAGGCATTAAGAGCTAACTATCTGAATATCACATTATTACGGGTCGGCACGAACACTTAACGAAATATCATTGAGATAACGTCGGTAGGTACCCATTTGTTCTATGGAACATGACTTAATAGAACAATTTGAGAAGATATTGTTTCTATTTGTACTATAGACCAGTTTGTACTTTTTGTCTCAAATCGTTCCATAGAACAAACTAAGTATATAAGTATTTTTTGATAGTGAACTGTACCTGGTATTAATTCCATTCACGTCTTATATATCTCATCATGGAAGAGTTTGGGAAAAGCGATTCCCATTTAGTTCTGTGCATTCACAGACAAATAAAAACTGGAGCAAAAGCTAGTATGTAGTTCTATTGTACAAATAGGGCCATTTCTCAATGAAAAACGGGATTCGCTCACGTAAAAAAGTCAGATCTTTTCTACTATAGTTTCAACCACATCCGGTGGTCATTTTCAAGGAGAGTGCAGAACGCTCGCGGTTGCGTCTCGCCTCGCACAGTGCGAGGTTAGCGAGGTTTACCTGAGTGAATCCCGTTTTTCATATTAAAAATGTGTACAAACCACGTTAGTTTTCATAATAATATTTTCTCAAATTCTTCTATTACGTCCTGTTCCATAGAACAAATGGGACCTACCGGTTAACGTTTATATCAGCTCGTGCTAAAACGTGGCGGTTACGCGCTCCACTCCGTTCGAAACGTGCAATCATTTAGTGGGTATTTTCATCTGACGTGTCATAGAGCGAGTAAGCATGTCGACTGCGGGATGTAGTCAGGTTTTACGGCGTGGGAGGATATTTAATTCCTGAGGGGATTTGGGGAAAAATCCACATTATTCCGTCACAGGATCCGCGTCGGGGAAAAGGGGACAGGAAGGGTTGTTTTAAACTTTGTAAGTCAGGAACTGTATGGTGCAATTATTATGTGAACTGCTAGTGTGTTGTCCGACATGCTTCTCCGCATTTCCAGTGCCAACAGTTACGTTTTGACAGTTGACAAAGCATCAGTTGAAAGCAAAGTTCCTGGACGACCGAGCTTTGCTTATGTAAACAATTGATTTGCTTGGTCTAACTTGAAACCAACCAAACAACACAACACACACCATTGGCTTAGTGTTGATTCACAACGCTATCTATTGTGAAGTAGCTTTAGTGTTGTTGTGTCGCCACCCCAACCCTAGTTGCCATAATGATATTGCAACAATTTTTTTCTGAAAACACGGAATAAACGACTTTTTCTATAAATGAAACCTAGCTAGATCGATTTATCGCTGCGAATCGCTCTATACTTACTAAAATAATATAAAATTAGCGCATACAAAATTTCATGAAAATCCTTGGAGCCCTTTCCGAGATTCAAATTATCTATACTTTTTTTAATTATAAAAATTATACTATAAAAATAACTTAATATTATAAAGAGGAAAGGTTTGTATGTATGTTTGTAACGAATTGGCTCAAAAAGTACTGGACCAATATCAAAAATTCTTTCACCATTGGAAAGCTACATTCACCCTGAGTAACATAGGCTATATAAGATTCATCATCATCATCATCATCCATCACCGCGCAGGTGAAACCGCGGAGAGCAGCTAGTATATAATACAATAATTGCTCGTTTAAAGGTATTAGATATACGAGTAACGATTACCATTTTGGCTTGACGATACCCGTAATTACTAAGTCAACATAATCATGTCCACTGTACATAATGTGGGTGAGTATGTCGCATATTGGGGGGTGTCCAGTCGACATCTATTTGCGTCAATATGCACGGGTGGGTCTTCAGTTCAAGGGCGACGGCCGCCGGGGACGGACACGGAATATCGGAAGGAAGTGGAACCGGCATTTTGCTGGGATTGCTTGAAAACAGAGTTTCCTTTTGTATTTACTGGTACATACAGTAGGATCTTTGTAAGACGAAACTTGTTAAGTCGAAAACCTTCTAAACAAAACAAAAATATTTCCATTCCTTTAAGCCCTAAAATTACCATTTAATCGAAATCTGAACCCTGAATAAGAGTGTAACGCCCATTACAATATAACAATAAAACGAGATTATGCACATGTATTCCTTAATTTGAAACACGAATCTATACCAATTACATTCAATTGAATTTACAGCATGCTAACATTAGTTAAGTAACAATTACAACAGCCTACATAAACACCACATCAGTAACATTGGAACGTTCTATTCGAACGTAGACAAATTTCACAAAGTAATGTAACAGTAAGCAGACCACACAGAAATATACTTAGCATATAATTATCAACCATGATACACATTTCTAAGTATTTTGCCATCTGGCTGACTAACAAAATCACCAAAGCTTAAAATCCTAGCAATTTCTTGAGGTAGGATATGTGACGCCATCTTCTTGGCGGGAGAATGCCATGCTCTTCATTGGCTGTCGCAGGCTACGTGAGCATAAAAATAAAATTGTATCTCGAATAAATTGTAAAGCTTTTTATTTAGCAGTGTAAATATTGTTAACTGTTACAATTATTTAAAATTATATAGAAATGTATGACTCACGTTAACACTCGCTTGTTAAGTGTTTGGTGTGTGTCAGGTGTTTAATTTTTTTTTATTCCGCCTAAGTCGAAATTAACTAACTCAATAACTCGTTATTGGCAATCTTTTGGCGTTCTGAAGTTTGACTTTTTTTATTTTTACCCACACACTCCAGGGTCCGTGCCATTTTTTTACATTTACTTAACTTGAAGTTTGACTTAAAGAGGTTCTCCTGTATGTGTAATACAGCCATCGGGGTCTCGTACTCGGCCGTTCTAACTTGTACTTCTGTGTTCTGTGGCGGCAATGACCAGACACCGACACATAGATAAGGACATTATCAGTCACTCGCATGTGTGTGTACATACACATGTACAGTTCACATGTTGTGTCTACTCACTACCTACTTGCGTACTTGAGAAAGTGATAATAGGCAGTCATTTAGTACAAAGTCACGTGAATATACATACATTTGTTTTTTACTCTACTCTACCTACCCATTGTACTGCGCTATATATATAAAATGTCCTCTAACAATAGTTTTCAAAAACCAGCCATGTTTTTAATTCGATAATTTTGCCTTTTACCACTACTTTAACCCATTTTGATCCGTATTCTGCGTAATTATCAATATATGCGTATTTTGCACAGATAAAAAAAACTATAAAAACAATAATTAAACGAAACTCGTCTTCTGTTATCCGAGATTTGCCAATTAATAAGTTTAAAATTACTATTAAAACTAAACTCTGTCAAAAAGGTTATTACAAAATTTCGAATTACTTGGAGGATAAAACAGCTTGGATAAGCAGCATTGATCACTCCAGGATCTATCTACTCGTGTACTAAGATGTCAAAGTGTAGCGTGTCTTGCCCTACTGATACAATTATTATGTTCTCTTTTGTAAGGCAACCCACTGGAGCTAATATTTGTAGTACCTAAGTAAAAACATTGTAAAAACATCAATATAAAAAGAATGGCCCCGAGTTTCTTGCCGCTTCTTCTCGGTAGGCTCTATGTATTTTGGAACGTGGCGGTAGGCTTTAAAGTACATTATAATGAAAAGTTGACGTTCATAAGTGCGTCTTTGATGCCTAAATTGAATAAATGATTTTGACTTTGACTTTAATGAAAAAAGAATAACAATTAGTAGTATTGTCCAAAGTTTGTATACTTATTTTTAACGCAGCCGATTTCAGTGATTTTTTTTCATGTAATCATCACATTGTTTACTATGCGTTTTGATTTTTTCAGTATTTCAAAGTACTATATATTTCCTTTTTTAGAACTTAAATAATAAAACGTACGGGCATTGTAAACAATGTGATGATACCATGAAAAAAAAACACTGAAATCAGACAATGTTAAGAGGTAGAAAAGATTTTCTCTTTTAGCATGGAAAGTACTGGCTATGCAATCCTCTTAAGGGTGCTATCAACAGAGAGCGGTCAAGCGGTCAAGCGTTCATGAACTCAGTTTTGCGTTCGAGCGTGCAGTTGTTGACGAATCCTGCTTTTAGACCGTCTACGCGTTATTACTTCTGTCACCATGGTTTTTGACGATACTTCTTTATCGGAAGACGAATTATTAATTTTGTGTCAGTATCAGTAGTAGTAATAATAATACGTAGACGGTCTAAAAGCAGAATTCGTGAACAACTGCACGCTCGAAAGCAAAACTGACCTCATGAACGCGTGAACGTTCTCTGTCTGATAGCACCCAAGTGGCAAGACGGTCAACTCGTGAGCCTGATGTTAAGCGCTAGATGCTTGGCCATGGCTTACATATCATTATTTGTATCGATAAGAAAAAAATCACTAGGTAATTTAAATTAGTCATTGTTTGCCGCCGCATCGTCTTTGAAAGTTGGTAAGGTAATTTCTAACCTATTACGACTAAAATAACGTTCGCACAATTAATTACTGCCTATAATCGAATACGCTGAAGTTTAATATCTGGATTTAATCCAAACTCTGTTGAATAAGCTTGAAGTTTGAACGCTTGCATCATGTTTATCTGGTTCATATTTTGCCTTCGCTCATATTGTCACACTACTGAATTCCGTATAAAGCTGAAGTGGGTTTGGAACGCTCATATATATTATCTCTTACTTCTATTATTACTCCTTCCTATCTCAAAGAGCGTAGCATTTACCCACTTATTATGTTTGCCCTCTTATACATCATGTCATGCGTCCAAGTACTAAAAGTCGTTTCACGGTTCAGTCTGTACCACTATGGAATGCGCTACCCTTATTACATTAGACGTGCTATGTTAATGTATTTTAAACGTAAGTCAAACAATTATGAAGGGTTTCGACAACACTACAGAAGTGTTTGTAAAAACTCTTGTTTCGGTCGGGTAAAACTTTTCAAGCTATTCGAATAAATTAGCATAGTTAGTAAATTTCACGTGCTTTTTTAGAAATCTTTAATGTTGTAGTTTCATTTAGCACGCGGTTTTTTAATAGGACTCTCAGTTGACCGTTGTTTAATTTCACACCTGTCTATATATATATATATATGTATTTGAGTCGTCTATTAGCGTATCTGTTCCACTGCCACCCACACGATACAACGTGTGTAATGTTAACAATAATCACGGGGCCAGGATGTATTATCTTAATCTCGTATATTCGGGGAACACACCGGACGTTGAATAAATCAGTTTATTATATTCTATATGCCGTGTTAATATAATAACGCTGACGAACGTAACGTTGTGTGCTACAGAAGTATGCAGTTTGTATACTCATGGCCAGAGGGGAAGTAGCACAGTTGTGGTCAGGCGATGCGTTTGCCATTAGGCTAATGACTTGCCCGTCGTGTCACAGAGATAGGTAAATCATTCGCATGTTGCCAACAGTAATAATAATAATCATCATCATGTCAGCCGTAGATCCTCCACTGCGGAACAAATGCCTCCCCCACAATATTAATAATATTAAAAAGTGCAATTTGAAAAATTGAATACTGACTTCCATTCTATTACTTTGGTAAAAATCATTTATTGGAGTGTAACTCAAAAACTACTGGACCGAATTTGAGAAAATGTACATAGGACCACACGGGACGCACCTGCATTCAAACAAAAAATAATTTTAGGAATCGGTTCACCCAGTCAAAAGTTATGAGGAAACAAACATAAAAAATACAGTCGAATTGAGTACCTCCTTTTTGGAAGTCTGTAGAAAAGGAAACACTGAGTTATTTAAAATATGAAGATATCAATGTAATGCCGAATATCTTAAGGAGGGACGATAACTACATAACTATACTGCTGTATATACGAGAGTAAAGTTCGCATTATGTTATATACACATACATACTATCTTCAAACTTAGTATGATTATAGTGAAAACTGAGTACAAAACAACAAGTGACCAAGTGCGGGATCGCTGGGATAAATTTACAAAACTAATGTAATATATGGTGTTAGGGAAGTACGAAGCGCTCGGTGTGATAGTCCAACTCCCACTTGGCCAGTTTTAGTTGTTTACTAGTTAGTGATTATTAGAGGAAGCACATTGTCTGTCCCTGACCGGTCTACTGCGCCCTTTAAGCGTCAAGTTGTAGCTCATCATCCTGAGACACAGCCCATTCCCATTCGCCCTGTAATTTTACCCGCTACAGTGCCTTTCAACCCTAAAACAATAGAGCTTTCACACTACAGCATCCGAATATTTGCCATTGTGGTAGTAACGAAACTGATACAGGCAGACAGAAGACTCTTACCGCACAGACAGGACATAATATAACATAATGAACTGAAACATCTACACTGGTAGTTCTGTGAACAGTAGACCACAGAGTGGACCTTGCGAGCGCAGTCTTATCAGCAGCAAATTTGACCAATTTTGCTAAAATGTTATATGTTGGTGGTGCCAAATGTTCTTGCCGAGAATAACGAAATTCGTCTAGTTTTTTAACTTCAAAACCTTATCTCTAACCATTTCACCAATTATGCTCATATTGAAATTATATCAAAATCGGTTGGCAAATAGTGCCGCAGCAAACTTCCCTCCTTATTAAATAGTAGAACATGCATACTAAGATTTATCAAGATTGAGTGAAAAAATGCGTCCTGTACATACAACCTAACAAACATACGGACAGATGAAAGTCAATTTGTCCAGTTAAAGCAGAGACGCTTCGCTCGCTCGTTCAATTAGGCACCCGGCTCATATTGACGGCGTGACAGATGTCTGTTTAGGTGCAGTAGCGGATGTAAAGATGTAACGTAACAGAATCGTATGGTATGTTCCAGGACACGTTCGGGCGCGCCAAGAACTGGGTGAAGGAGCTGCAGCGGCAGGCGTCGCCGTCGATAGTGATCGCGCTGGCGGGGAACAAGAGCGACCTCGCCGCCAAGCGCATGGTCGAGTTCGAGGAGGCGCAGGCCTACGCAGACGAGAACGGGCTGCTCTTCATGGAGACGAGCGCCAAGACCGCCATGAACGTCAACGATATATTCCTAGCTATCGGTCAGTCTCACTTATACATCCACCTATTGTTTTCTCTTCTCCCAAACTTCCCCTATTCACTTACTGATTCTCGCTTACCGTTCTTAAGCACAACTTTAGATAATTTATTGATTCAGGCGTTACTTTGCGGAAACCCATTAAAAAAAGGATATTAAAACAATATTTGGTGACACTTCCGCTGGAAAAAGTGCTTATGTCAGAGTTACATTGTGCACCAATAAAATGCAAATAGGAAGTGTACAGAATAAGCAACACACAAAACAACCCATACAACCAAAAACGTTTCGACGCGTGTTTCGCCTCTACACGAGACATCCCAGGACGATGTTGACTCGTCAAGCCATTTTATGCGGGTAGGAGGGTGATGTGGTGCACACTGCATTTCATCACTAAATATTTCTTTATTATGAACTTTTCGAATAAATTTATTTGAAGACTAATTTTATTGCAATTTGCTGGGGTATTTACAACCGGTGCTTATTTTGAGAACCTGCATTTTCGGTACTTAAACAGAACCGAGATTCTTGGATCTTTCGGTTCTTGCTTATATTTTATTCCTAATGACGCAAAACTTAATGTTACACACGATAATATTTAATTTAGAACTATATAAACGGGATCTGAACGAGTTACAAACAAAAACGAAAAAAAACAAAAAAGTTAGAAAGTAAAATGTAAATAAGTGTTGTGCAAATATATTTATTGTGATAATATTTACTTATTAATATAAGGACATCACTGTTCTAACTTCAGTTTCAGAATGAAAACAAAAAGTAACCAATTGTTACACACGTAAAATTATATAAACTTAATTTACTTTGTCGTAATAGTTTTGTAAATATACAGTATAATCCGCGGCACGTAACTCTAGCGCTGACCGTTATTGCGCAGAAGTCAAAAATTGGGTATCACAGGGCTAGAGGGACGAAGGACTCTTGTCTCTCTCTGTCACATCGAAGACGAGGGACTGTTGTCTCTCTCTGTCACATGTGCGCGACTGTACTCATGCGCAGCTATCCCTTCCACATTTCGCTCAGCGCTAGAGTTACGTGCCGCGGGTTATCTAATCCTTTATGTAACTTGTAACTAATTAAATATGCCAAACATTATCACTAAAAATAATCACAAAGAAGACAACCTAACTGAAAATTAAGCTATAAAAAGTATTTACTTATTTTTTTGCTCTCTTAAGATTTTTAAAAATAATAGGTTCAGCTTAGTCGCTCATACATGATCTAATTTTGTTGTAACACAAACCCAGCGGTAGAAAATACCTTTTCTGAGTCGAGACTAGAAGATAGAATCGTAAGAAGGTGGTCGAGTCGAGATCATATGTCTGAGACAAATATATTTTCAACAATATTTTCCATTTTAATAGTGGGCCATCTCTATTTTTACTACTATTGGCTTGTTTAGTAATAGTTTTCACTTCATGCTGATGCCATGCGTTATCCACTGACTGCATTTGCAAGTTCAGCATTTAGCTTTTCTCCTTTCGTGAGCCTACTTTTTGAACTACAACATAATCTTCCTCTTAGCAATTGTCATCACGAAATTTTGTCACATTTGCAAAATTTCGCTTATCAGCTTCATTAAGGGGAAAGATCTTTTGAGTGTAAAATTACAATCATTGAGAGATACAGATGTGTTTTTATTTTATTGACTTTTATAATTTAAATTTTTGTAATAAGTGATTGAGAGGTAAGATACATATAAGTACATTGTTAAGATAATGTAGAAAACATCGAGTAATTTGCCGTTGCAATATGACATCTGTCAAATTACTTGATTCTAAGAATTTTATGCATTTTCATCCATTTTGCATAGATTTTGAATAAAATTCCTTCTCTCCGCTTGCTTATATCGATTACCATAAAAAGTTAAAGTAAACAATAGACAAATCGCGCCACGCGCATTAAAATAATCATTGCCAGCGACTCCCAAAAGATACGGGAATTGATTTTGAATTCCCATCTACAATTGACATTGAAAGAACCGGTAACTCCCAGTACTGTCGATACCGGATACCGATTTCGTGTTAGTGATACAGTATGGGCATAGTATAAAGATACAACAGTATGGAAACTAAGCCTAGTTAAGCGGAAATAAACTTATACGTGACCACTCGTCTTGACGCGGCCTCACTACTGACAGCACTGCGACAACCACTTAGGGGTCTCGTCGATGCGCATATTTGTGTGAGTGAGCCGTTTCGAACGTTTGTATGTAGTTTCCGTACTGTTTCTCTATATTTATACTGTGGTATGGGTGCGGGTATATAATAGTGTGTGGGTGTCGGTTTCCAGCGAACAAGTTACCAAAGAGCGAAGGCGCGGCGGGCGGAGCGACGGGCGGCGCGCGCCGCTTGGCGGACGGCGAGCAGCCGCGCCAGTCCTCCTGCTGCAAGTGATCGGCACGCACAGGTAGCCTACCCACACTACACTACATTATACACGACCTAGCATTAATAACTTGCATCATCATCATCACCTCTGCCATAGGACGTCCATTACTGAACATATGCCTCCCCCATATTTTTCCAAAAGGATTGGTTGAATGCCTGCATCCAACGTCGTCCTGCGACCTTTACCAGGCTGCTCTTGACGGTCCGTGGTCTCCACTCCAGAACTTTCCTGCCCCATCGGCCATCTGTTCTGCGTGCTATGTGCTCTGCCCTCCTGCTTAATTGTTCCCTCATTACTGAGGATCATGACTCCTCTGTTGCAGTTTGTTTATTGTTTCTCTCCACCGAGTTCTATTGCTGGCCTGATGTAGAGCTGTGCTGAAAGGTATCTCCAGCTGATCCGATACCTGATCCGTCCATCGCTTAGGTCTTTTACCCTCAATTGTGCCAGTTACTATTAGACGCTCAAGGTTTTCAGAGCTTCTACGCGGAATATGACCGAAGTTCTGTAATACTCGGTGTAAGCATATTGCAGAGAGTCTTTGGGAACATTCTAAATTGTTCTAAAGTGCTCTGCCCACTGCCACTTTAACTGACTTATCTTCTGGGCTATGTCGGTGACTTTCGTTCTTCTACGGATCTCCTCATTTCTGTTTAGATCACGTAGAGAAACCCCTTCATAGGCCTCTTCCACAGCTCGTAGTAATAATTTGCATAGTACAGTGATAACCTTTACCAATTGAATGCAGCAGTCGCACAGAGCTGCTTAATCTGCAAGCCAGAGGACAAGCTAAAATTTGACATAACAACCGGTCCAAGACGCCTCTAGGCAAAAATTACGCGGATTATTTAAGATTTGATCACGCCCATTTCACGACACCCTATCAGTACAAATTTTGTCCCGACTAGCCAATATTTTTCTACTTTTTGAGAGAGCCAAATCTTGGTCGGCTTCCAAAAGTGAGTGTTGACAGTGACAAAGCATTTAGTTGCATTTTCAAAACGAATCGACAGGGAAAAATACATTTCTTTGACACAGTGGACAGTAATTAAACTCCTTAATTATTTTGAAACCACCATTAAAAAATTAATTTATATCAAGTCGAAACACAGCAAAGCTAAGACCTAAGTAATATAAATCAAAATCGTTATGACAAGTAATGTTGCATTGTAAGATTCGTTGAAGGGAGTTCAATGTGTAATATGACCGAATCGTTTGGAAGTATCTTTATTGCTGCTCAAATAAATATTAAGGATTAATATAATGTGCTAATGCATTTGGGCATACAGTACGTGTTAACTGTTGTTAAGGGACGTCCCAGCAATGCTCGGTTAAATATTGTTTCAACATTATTGGGTCTCAGGTGTACGCAGCTCTGGACAAACTATCATTTGCTAAATGGTCACTAACGGCCGTTTTCAATAACCTATCTATCGCCGGTTTACCTTACTAGAGATAGATATTTGACACTATCTGTATGGACGTTATGTCACATTTCTATCCGCAGTAAGGAAAACCGTGGATAGATAGAATATTGAAAACGGCCGTAAAAGCGCACAGCAATGTTTACAACTTCGGTCACTCTTTAGTATGTCTATTATTACTACAGCCCTAAACTTCCAGCACACACTGACCCGTTTGCGGCTTTACGCGTGTGCTCTATAGTAAAACTACCCAAGTTGCGCCTTACTCCGCTATCTGCTAGTGAATCTCCAGGCAAAATCGGTCCAGCCGATTTTCGTCAGATTAGCCCTAAGATCCACTTTTGGCAATTTCTAACACGATGACCAATCTCGTAACAATAATTGCATTTAAGCTTCTTATCCTTCGCGTTGTTCTTGATGTGCTTCTGCGTTTTCGTTCTAGATGGCATTGGTTAAATAATTATAATTGCATAAGTTGATTTGGCATCTATCGATGAATAGCAGAACTTTTAATGACTTTGAAATATCACGCTTGTCTCTTTAGTTCAGCAACTCGCCTCTAGATGGCATTGGTTAAATAATTATAATTGCATAAGTTGATAAAAACAGCTATGCAATAGCTTTACCGCGGCAGTCTCCGAGTATCACACGTCTTTTTTTTAATTTGCATTTAGTAAAATGTTGCTCTGACATTACGGACATTTCAGTTTCATTTAGCTGCGCCCAACGGCTTTACCTGCGTGATGACGGATGATGTTGATGATGATTGTTTTTATTTCTAAATCACCCAGGTGTTGAGCGAACAATAATTGTATGTTAATGTAAATGTGTCGTCTTAAAATGTATCGCAGTGTTCCGTTACTTTCCAGACACATCCGCATCGCGCCGTTGTCCGTCGCCGCGCAGAGATCGTCCCCGCGCGCCCCGCGCCCCGGAACCTCACACGCGCACTCGTCACTCTACACAACACTACCTTCCCATCTCACATACATACATATACTTTACATATTTACTACTACTGTACACACTTAGACAATCTCGCTCCTGTCTACTGAACCAGTTTTATATCTTAAGGTGAACAGAAATGGAACATAATTCCAATGTTATTGCCGAGTGCACAATGAAATGGTCAGATGTATCGAACATAGTTCTTTATTTATTTAAAAAAATTAACTGTGAATTTCAAAAATTGAAAAGATTATTACAATAAAATAGGGCTAAGCTCTTTTTTTGATTATATGTAAACGTAGTTTTTAAGGAACTGCAAGCTTGTTTAAGAGAGGAACCTATTGGGCAAACCGCGTATTAGGATGGGCAGGATTTATTGGTTCTCCCTTCGATTGTTCTTGCTGTTCAAATTGTCTACTATAGTACTGGAACTATACTATATCCCCTCACCAGTCGACTGTCCATATAACAATGACATTTCTCATGTGTCTGGGTCGTTCGACTGATGAAGTAATATTACTATAGTATTACTACTGGTCTACTATAGTATGGAATATATTCCATTTCTATTTGTTATAAAAAAAACATAAACAACATTCTTCAGTGTGCACCGGACAATCGCCTTCCGATATAATACTTGGTAGGAAATTCTACTTACGCTGCGTCTAGAAGAGTCAGACTCATCTAGAAGTTGTTTTAGTTATTCCAATTCTACTTAGTTGTAAATACAGCAATAGAAACATTCACAAACTGGGGCTAGATTCTTGAAAACGTGATCTATACGACGGACGAATATTCTTGTATTAGTCACCCCAGACTGGAGATGTGATGGCGTCTCGTCTTCTGCCTACCGCGAGTTACTATTGAAATAGTAAAGTAATTGTATTCTCAACGAAAATAATTGAATATAGTACCATGTACAGACAGTTTGTATGAGAAAGTGTGCCGCGGTATTCAATTGTTCACGTTGGCAATACGGATAATGTAAGCTAACTTGGGGTAGGTGTAGTGTACAGAGGCCGCAGCACAAACAATTTGCGAAAAAGCATTCGTATCGTAAGTGTCAACGTGTCACGCTTCAGCGTACAAACTGAGTTATCTGTGTCACAATTGCGCTAGATAGATGACAGTTTGTTCTTCTTCACGTAAACGACACGTTACGTTACACTTACGCAGTTATTCGTGCTAGGCCCACTGAAATCGTATCACGATTTCGATAATTTTGCTCCAAGTTCACTCACACTACATAAATCCATTTGTCATTTTGTAAAAGAGTATAAATCGATCTCTTATATCGTCAGCCATCTCCAGACATGGACGGCGAGCGCTCGCGTTTCTACGTCCACATCGTCACTAATAATAATATTAAAAAAAAGCTAATAATAAAATTGATAACTAGATTTAAAACTTATTTGTAATTGTAATAAAATATGTAAAAGATTATATATAATTTGGTTTGTATCGTGTCGCAGGCAGTGGCACTGTTCCACAGGGAAGGACTAAACGAGTTTTGTTTAGCGGTGACGTGTCGTTGCTAGCTTGTTTATATTATATATGCGTTAGTTCGGGGATAGTATATAGATTGACCTTATATATAAATCAGTTTTCTACTAATGAAGTATAGAGCGCCGGTTGCAACTTATATTATACTTAGTCGAAGTTTATTCCACGAACGCGTGAGCTTTGTAACGTCTTTATAGCGGTGAAGGTGCATTTACACTCGTCATACATCCTCACACGTCACTCATTATAGTGTTTATAATGTTACAGTACATAGGGTAACCGCTACATCTATTGCCCGGTTAAGGGAGTAATACAACTTATTTTCATATAAGTACCTTTATAAAGAAATAAATTGACTTTAAACAATTATTTATGTAACTTCAATAAATCTTTTAAAGGAATATCAGTCACTAATTTCAAAATCTGTTAAAAAAAATAACAATAAAAATTAAACAAAAATTAACTTCTAAAACCACAGTAATTGTCCAGTTGACATAGTAATTGCCATTGAAAACATATAGTTATTGTCCACTTTGCAGTCATCGGTTAATCAACCTTAAAATTAATATAAATAATTATAAATTGAGATCTCTTCTTGCCTTTTGAACATTTAAATATAACTCTTCACAATCTGAGTAATTGTCATCGTCTGAGTCATTAACTTTGTAACAAAAGTGACATAAAAATAGCATCATATCGGCATCATCGGGAATATTATTTTTGTGGCTATTTGGCACACATCGCACATGAAAGGATAAATGACAGCCACTGCATTCAATTTTGTGTTTAATGATGATGTGCTTGCATACGGCGCAAACATCATTGGATTTTATGTGTACTTCCTCTAAAATGTTAATTTTTTTCGATTCTGGAAAGATATTGGCATTGCCTTCAACATTCGTAATAGCTTCTGGTTCTCTTTTTGTCACTTGAAGTTTAGTAATTTTAGTTTTACCCTTGCTTTGTTCTTTTTTACTGTTCTCAGTCTTCTTCGCCTCTCGCTCCATTTTCTTTTTTTCCTTTTCTTTCAGTTGATTTTCCTTCTCTGATTGCTTTTTTTGTAATGCCAATTTAAATTTGTCTGATGTAATAGCGAATGGTTGTCTTTCAATTTGACGCTTCCCTTTTCTTATAGGTGTTTTTGGATATGCTAAATATTCTCCAAACAAGGACTTTATTTTGAGCAACTTCGGACTCTCAAGAACTGTTTGGGTGGTAGGGGTTACTGATTCAGACTGACTAGATTGATTTTGTGAGTGATCGTACAAGATGCAGATATTTGGACCAGATTTGGATGTTCCAGGGAGACTATGTAGGTAATAGCTAGATTGGTCAGTTTTAGATGTTCCAGGGAGACAATTTATTTTTGTTGGAGGGACTTCAACTTGGTGTACAACTTGTTCTTCGTGTAATACTTCAATCCGATTACAACTATCTGCGCTTAAATCAGTAGTTGGTATAGCTGTATTATCAGTAATATTAGGAGACATAGAAGATGTTAAATTCGGGTTTCCTAACTGTTTACAGGATGTATCAATTTCGTCCGCAACGTTTTGAGTCTTTGATTGGAATTCTTTCCAAAGGTTATAAATGATGGCCAAGTGTGGTTCTATTGTCGATAATGATTCCTCTTGAAATCTCTTGCAAAGGGAAACTCCTATTACATTTCTGAATGTCTCAAAAGTAATTGTTGCTGTATCCGAAATTTCCTTTGATATTTCTCTCTGACTAGTATTTTTGCCTAAGCATTTAGAATAATTAATCGAATCAGGATTGAATGGGCACAGACCACAAGCTTTAAAACCATTGATCAATATTTCTGGCCTCAGACTTAATTCAAGAACTTCATTGAGTACAGGA
Organism: Selenia dentaria; assembly: GCA_917880725.1. NCBI lineage: Eukaryota > Metazoa > Arthropoda > Insecta > Lepidoptera > Geometridae > Selenia > Selenia dentaria. Next base: position 3,526,144 of record OU862882.1, on the reverse strand, counting down.
GCAAAATTTAGCTTAGTTATTCCCTTGTTATCATTTGATAGTTGCCATTTTTTTAAATATTTTCTCCAGCCCACTTTCAACGGTCTAAATGCAGAAACATCAGCTGGTTGAATTATTCTGGTTGCATTGGGGTACAAAGCTATCAACTCAATTTGAAGATGGGTGCATAACTGGCTCAAATGATAATTTAAGTGAGTTTTATGACCGTCAACATATAAGATGATTGGGAACTCGACAGATTTGCTCACTAAATATGGATGAAAAACATTGGCTATAAATTCGTAAAATATTTCGGTAGTCATCCAACCATTGTCCGATTTTCCTATACCCCACCCCTCTGGTAAAGAGTCGCATATCTTTTCAGGTAGTCTTTGATAAGGATACACAATAAATGGGCAGCATATGTCACCAGCAGCCGAAAAAGTGAATAGAGCAGTTATAGACTCTTTTGCATTAGAGTGTTCAATGTTATAAATATTTTTGGACCCTTTTTCAGCTATTACAAGTCCCGAACTCAAGCAAATCTGAAAATTTGTTTCGTCCGCATTAAAAATCCTACTGGGTTGACTGAGAACATCAATCAATCCTTTTTCTTCAGCGTATGCACGAATTTCATCAAACCATCCCCTTATATCTCTTTCAGACACGCACGAGCTAGCTTTAGTGACTCCTTCCGATGTTCTTATACTTAATTTAGGGTGTCTTTTTAAAAAAGCCTTCCACCACCCTATACCAGGCCTATTATTTGTAAATGGATTAGGACGTGGATTGTCCTCAAGAAACCTTTGTACGCTATCTAAAATATTTTCCTTATTCTTTGGAAAACCTTTTCTAGCTGAAGTTATAATCCAGTCTTCAAGAAGAGCTTCTTCATTTGGGGTTAAGATAGGCGATGGACCCAGGCTAGTCTTGTGGCCTGGGTTATGTTTATGAAACCTAAGAGTTGATCTCGGAACACCATATTTCTGAGCTATTTGGCGATCTGACAATTGCTGTTCATTGTTCTGTACTTCAGCAATAGCTTTTTCGAGGTTTTCCTGTGTGTATTTTAATTTAGGTGTTTTTGGCATTCTGAAAAAAACGTTTTATTTTCAGTTCAAAAATAAAAACTCAAAATACACATTTATTGACCGGGCAATAGCTGTACCAATTGCATATGGCAATAACTATAGAATGGTATGACAATTACTAAAAACATTAAAAAAATAATGCAGTGATTGCCCACCCTCCTTTAAAACTTAACGAAAGAAGTAAAAGTCAAAACGATATGTAAACAGGCACTAGAATTACTGTTTCAAACCTTTAAATCAATCACAAAACACTTAAATACGAGAAATGCTAGTAAATATTGTAAATTCTGATATCCTGTTCTTAAGAAAAACCACAAGAAACTTACTTTTTTTGATGAGTTTCACACTTGTTAAACTAAAATCAGCCATGACACTTTAAAAAGAAAGATGTTGCCAGTTGTTTAAATTAAAAATGCTACCACATGTCTAAGTGACATCTATTGCAATTAATTTGTACTTTCTCTCCTCTAGAAGTTACAAAAAATGGCGTTATTGCTTAGTGTTGGCAATCACTGTACGCCGGGCAATAACTGTAGCGGTTACCCTATGTAAACATTATTGATGTTATTCGCAGGCAATAAACTATTGTCTTTTGGATACTGAGGCCTTGAAAACGGTTTCTCAGCATTATAATTTATTCGTTAGATTCTAGGCGGTTTCCACTCGCGTTACCTACACGTTTATAATTTTATAGTGATAATGTTTCACATGTTTCTAAATCTATCGTTTTTTCTAACACAGTGTCCGTCGGTCGTTCAGTTACTAAATACTTCACTGAAGCTCCGCGACCGCCCGCAGTGTGTACTCATCTCATAAATCCATCGTCAGTTCAAAATAATCATATTATACATAATGTAGTTATGTTAAAAATATAAGTTCACACTTCTCATTTAGAATGTTATTTTTACGCTAATTAATCGAACACAATGTTCAAAGTTATTATGTATGTATATTAATTGTATGATACGTTTTAGATGTGTTTTACTTTGACTTATCGTTGTGTTTACATTGCAATCGCATTCCAAGAAGGTACCCGCGGCCTTGATACTCGCCAATACCAGAAACTTGCAAATCTGTAACTACATTATGCCGTGTTTCACAAATGTGTATGTGTACAAGAGAAAGTAGATTCTGCCACTTTAATGTAGCAAATAAACATGTCCTTATACACATCAGATGTGTGACAGTGGTCCGAAGATATTCGTAAAGTATATTAGTTAATTTTAAAAGCTTGCGTCTCTTTTCCTTAGCATAACTTTTATATATCAGAGCGATTTGAAACTGGCACCATCTGTGAATGATAGGAAGTCAAGTCCTGACGCTTCGGTATACAATCTTCTAGATGTTTCTTAATGTCCGCATTTTACAAAATGTTTTAATTTTCATATTTCCACCCGCTAATAAACCTCGGTAATGTCTTATTTTGTTACATTATGTATCGGGTTGAAATCTATTGCAAATTGATTTTGTTTTTACGATGTAAAAAGAATGAAATGATTAAGTGCATACCATGGAGAGGTGCAATATGTAACGCGTTTGTTCCGATGTCTCGCGGAGTCTCGGCTTTGTTCCAAAATATCTTGACTGTCGAGAGCAGACAGTTGAGCTTGTTGTAGCAGTCGCTGAACAATACGATGTTCGTTGTGTATATTGAACGTATCCAATAGTGGAGATGTAGCCGAGAGATAACCCGAGCCATAGGACATTCGCAATAGAGTACGATCATACAAAGTAATAACCGCCAGGCTAGCGGAAGGACGCTGAACAAGGTCATATTGTATGTTTTTGTATTGTGTAAATATTTTGGATTTATTAAGATTATTATATTGAATAAAAAAATATTGTAAATTATTACAAGTGTTTCATTTTGCACAAGTTGGTCGTGGAGCGACTCTAGAATATTAGATATTTACGTAAAGTTACGTTTTAGTACAAAACTCATACCTAAGTGTGCACTAGATATTTTTGAGTAAAACAACATTTTTAAATAAATAATTTATTTACGGAACAACACATAAAATTAAAACAGACTCGCATTTTGGTCTTGTAAGTACACACCAACGTACATATATTATTTTTAATAATTATTACTAGCTAATGTTAATACATAATGTATTATTATTAATTTAACACGAGATTTCAATACTATTTTATGTTAGCACATGACGTCACAGATATTAATGGTACATCTACACTGCTTAGAACTAGACTAGCCTGTGTGAAGCTGCCATAACATATCATCGTGCAAGCGCGTGTAGATCTATATCAAGGAAGGAACGCCCACCGCGTCATCTGATTACATACCTACGTATTGCGATATATTGCTTACGGCAGTAACATCGTGTATCATATACTCTCTATTGTGTATATAAACTAAGACAAACCATACGCACATCATTGACCTAGCGCAAATTGCAAACAAATGAATATCGTGTTTTACACAACACAATTAGCAATGCACATTGCATCTAACAAGGTGGCACAGAACACATAGTGGAGGCGAGGAAACGCAGCGTGTTATGCTGGCGCCTGCCCATGCCACTCCCCCCACGATCCTGCTTCACCCCGCACTGTGTCGTCACCCGATATCGGCACGACAACCTGTCGGCGACGATAACGTTAACAACGACACAGTGTGAAAGCATTTAGTAGTGTTTGTATCAAACAGCAGTCCGACGATATCGTGTAGTTATCGTTATCGTCCAATTTGAAAACGCCCACTGGGATTCGCAGTGCGGGCCTGTCCAGCGATCACAATAACCCGAGGTAAAATACAAAATGAACATAAAACAAAACGGTAAAAAACAATGAGACAAGATGTCACACAGACAACCACTCTGACGTTCGTGGCAGATGATGTAACCATACAATTTCCCACATTCAGTGCAATAAGTCGCCGTAACGACGCTTATTCTGTTAGAATTTTTGCAATATGCACTAGGTCTTAGGCAGCTTAATTGTACCCGGAGTGAATCCTAAGGTGCGTTCGATTACCAAAGAGGGCATTGGTGGCGTTGCCATTGTTGGCTCTTTTGTTAAAGCGTACGTAAAGGTTATTTTTGCCACTTTCGCTCACACCCTACTCGAATGCTATTTAAACCGAGCATAAGACCTAAAATCGCATGATTATGCTGTCAAATACATAGTAGTCAAAAAACGATCACAAACAACCATGCTCCGGACGTGGGTCAAAAATTGCACTTTTTGGTGGTAAATTTAACTCTTTTTAGCTTTGCGAACGCTTGAACGAAAAGATTCCAAAACAACGTTTTCACCCACAGATTCCCAATTCGAACGTCCCTTGTGAGCGTTTTTAACGCCAAGTTGGGGCTATTCGAACGCACTACTAGTTGAATCCGACCCTGGAGTCATATATCCAGTTAAAATAACCTTTGCACGTGGTGGACGTCAAATGACGACTGTTATTACTATAAAGAAAACTAACGTATCCTTCGAAGTTTTCTTATACAGGGTGGACCATTTAGAACGGTCAGTATGGGCAAAACTGAATGTACCTAAATTAAAATGCAAGTAGCAACGGACCGAGTAATAGTTTATTTTTAATCTATAAATGCAGTTTTTCTTTACACTTAAATCGATGCGGTTCCTAAAAAGAGATCTTTGTATATCTTAGAGTTTCAGACTTGCCCATACTGACCGTTATTAAATTGCCCAAACTTTATATTCCTATGTAAGTACTGACGCGTAAGTATCATACAGGTTCAATAATGGTACATAGAAATGGCACACACCTACTCGGTACAAACAAATGGCATCTTACAATTATATTGTCACTCCAGTTCGTTATTTGAAGATCAAGCCGGTAGAGTTTAGGACCTGCCCTTTTTTAAGTAGGTTAATAATCCTTAAAAGCAATTTTGACTATCTAAAGATACATAATCAGTTCTTTACTCCTAAACTACAGTTAAGTTAGTAGTGTTAACTAGTGCCTAACAGAAAACATAACTATGTCACACTAGAGACATTAGAGTACTTCTTAATAGTGCCCCAGACGTACGTGATATGGCCACTATATAGGATGTTGTGTTGTAGGTATTTCCTGACCCGACCACGAGACGAAGCGGTGTTTTCATTTATGAACGAAAACATTATTTTAATTTTATTGTGCGTTTGAACGCCGCTGATCCCAGGACTTTTCGACTTGGATTTATCAAATACATGTATATATTTTATGATATCACAATACGACCGGCCTGGGAATCAGTTACAGTTCCTGTATAACGTATAAGTGTAACGCAATCGTAGCGTTGCGCATTCAATGTAAACAAACTATCATTTATCTAGTAAATTAGTGACACAGATAACTCATAGTCTGTACGGCGAGTTACGTCAACGATGTATCGTCTACTTTAGAGTGAGGCCCCATGGGTACGTTACGTTGTGTTGCGTCGTTTCAACGGATCGACGGCCAAGAGACGAGGCGGGAGGGAGGGTGATGCACTGCGCTGTCGGAGCTCCGGTGCGACGATGGACAGCGTTCCACTGCTAGAGGGGCAAACTATAGCTTCGATGTTTATTTCGACGGCGTGCGTACCCTCTTGCGTTGCGACGTCGTGCATTCGCATGCGTCTGCAACGCAGTTGTGGCATACAATGCGTTGAACCGTTGCGACGACGCGAAGCATCGCACTAATGGGGCATCACTCTAACTAATTGCCAGTTACCCTATATTTAGATAAATCTTACAGTGAATATTGAACACCACCATTTTGTTACAAATGCCAAAAAAACGGACAATAAGAAAATATTATAAAAAAACGTGTGTCTAGGTGAAAAATAGTTGCATCTCGGGGTGAAGTCAGAAAACAGCACAATATTGGACTATATATACAAGAGTTGACAAGATTTAAGTCTAAGTTGAGACCTCGTCATTCTGTTTCTGGCACAAAGTAAACAGACATGACCTCTACTATTCTCAATATATTTTTGGCAATTATGTTCTCACAGCTGGGACGTGGACTTCCTCTTACAGAAACGAGCATCGGCCATAATCCTACACGTGGGCCCAGCGTGAGTCGGGCATATCTTTTGGAAGATCATTAACTTCTATATGACTATGAAGATTTTACAGAACTGTAAATTGTTAAAGATCCCTTTACATAACCAAATGCAATTCTCTAGCAGCATACTTCTTATAAAGTTCGTATAATCTCGAACTATCAAAATTTAAAGCTTCACTATTCCTAGCGGAGAATCTTTAAGTAGAGATGGTTCGACAAAAACTACTTTCAATAACAAAAAAACAGATTTTGATCAAATTTAAACGGGACATGAGAAGCATCAGTTTACAAATATAAAATAATGTTTTTATAATGTGATTTTTTTTCAGCACTGCATTAACGCCTGCTTAGCGAGAGCACACATTGCAATTTTGGAGAAAAATTCACACCTCGGATGGGATTCGAACCCGCGGTTTCCAACTGTCCGTGTCCGTCTCTACACGACGGTTAAAATCTAATAAATATCTTTGTTTTCAATCAAATAGTTAAAATTCTATGCTCGAACATCGTACCTCTGTGTTTGGAGGATGTGAATTTTCCCTCTCTATATTTGCAAAAAAGAATCTTCAAAATCGGTTCACTAGATAAAAAAAGGTACGCATCTCGGGACGCCCGACAGAAGGGATAATTTAAACTAATCTGGCACTGTGGGTTAGAGCGAGAGAGGATGCGTGAGAGAAAGGGAATTCGGAATCGGTTCACCCTCCCATAAAAAATATCACTTCAAAAGTTGAGAACCTCCTCCTTATTTGGAAGTCGTTGAAAATGAAGAGCTATTTACAAAGCTGCTAACTCCCGACACGAAGATGGTGTCGGCACACGAAGATGTGGATGTTCAGAGCTCGTCATCAAAGTGTTCACCGAGCAGGTCGGAGCCGTAGTCCGTGGCCTCCGAGCCCACGAACACGTCGTGGTGCGCGAGGATCTCCGCGAAGGTCAGCAGCTCGTCGTGGTCATCATCAGCCGCCGCGAACAGGTGCGACACTTCCTCCTCCGCTATCTCTCTGTTCACAATACAATATACATCTATATAACGCATTATTAATAAATTAGAAGTGCTCGCAGCGGAGCCAGACTTGGTGATGTTAACCGATCAACAAGTTAAGCAACACTTGCTGCGTCATGCGCACATAATGCCACTAGCGGTCACCCATCCAACTTCCGAAGTTGGATGGGTGACCGCTAGTGGCATTATATAACTGAGCGCTTCCGTGCTTCGGATGGCACGTAAGGCCGTCGGTCCCGGTTGTTTGTTTTAGAAAACAGTCGTGAGGATATGTTGAAGGCCTTCGGGCGGCCTGAATACTTTGAAATGGGTTGGCCACTAACCTATCTACCAGCCGCACTGAGCCCGCGTAGTGCTCCAACTACTCTCTTTGAGAGAAAGGCTCGAGTGGAACATATTATAGCCCTGCGTTAGGATTCCGAGTGTGTCGGGGGGCATGGGGCATGGACACAATAACACACTACAATATCCAAGTCCCGAGTACAAACATTTCTGCTGATCACACAAGTATCCATCCTGGCCATGGATCGCAGCTTTAGAAGGGAGTCCCTTCTAAATTCTAGTCTTATCATTGCACTATCATGTTTATTTTCAATTTTACACGGAAAATTGCTACTAACAATTTTTTTAATAACAATTCCTACAATGGCAGACCATATAATTTAAACTAACTTCGAAAAAGTGAGTGAGTCGCAGTCTACCACTTTAATTTTAAAGTCTACACAACAATTCTAAAGTACTGTCTACTGCTCGTACCAACGTTGACACAAAAAAGTAGTATATTCAATACTTTTAATGATAAATTTAATTGTGATTGTAAATTCGGGGATGATGTAAAAACAAAGATCCTGCTAAAGGTATTCATAATTGTCATATTTCTTTCGGTTTCTATATTACGATTTAAAAAAACTAACATTTGCGTACCAAAATGAAAGTTCCATGGTAATGGTACGTATGGCATCACTGGAAAGGACCCCGCGCTTTGAAGGCATACTGGTAGCAATTAGCTTGTTCAGAACACCGAACTAAAATCTATCTTCAGTAAGTTATAGTAGTTCTTATTCCGTTCACGCTTAAGTCCAAATCCGTATAACGGTTACAAATAAATTTCTTTTCTTTTCTTTTCAATTGTGGGTATGTTCAGTGCAAATTTAGCCTCTTCTACTTCGTGCTCCCTTAACTAATGTAAAACTACCCACAATCGAATAGAATGATCATATTTTTAGAATAGTCATTATGAAAGTTACACGAAAGTAGATTTTAGTGTTAACAGGATAGGAGCTACCACAGTTTAGAGAAATGTATTTTAGTGTACAGCCCAAAGGAATCACTGCCACTACCAACTAACCTATCTGAACTGATGATTTCTACAGCGGAGTCCTATCCATCGCTACGGTAAGTTAGAGGTTAAGCTACCAATAGCACAAATAATATCATCGTGTCAAACCAACATCTTCTATGATATCCAAATGGCACTCTCAATCCTCATTCAATATATAACGAGTACATATTTATAACACGACAACGGCCCGGCAAGCAAAATTAAAGTAATATTTAAACCTATTCAATTCGGATACGACGGTTTAAAAAGTAGAATTCCATTCATGTTTTATCAAATTATGATGTCGGTCGGTGATGTTTTGACGGTCGATTTCCGTCAAAAGTAAAATATTAAAAAAGAACTAAATATGCAGTTCAAATCGTGGCAAGACTCCTTTCAAGGTTTTTCTCTAACTCTTCTATGGTTGTTTGGGACTTGGTCGTCACCGCCATTCTCAAAAAACCATCCTGTATACGAAACGCAAAGTTATGGAGTAGTGTAAAATAAAACCTGTGGCCGACGCAGGCCTCCGTGCGGTCGAAACTTGAAAAAAAAATGTGGTTACTCCTTTTTGTTACACGCTGTATATGCTAAGTCGATGTTTGACACCCATGTCTGTCATTAATTAACATTGCAATAAAAACAATACATGTAAAACAATTTTAAAATAATGACCCGTGTTTTTTGCCGGTTCTTTTCCGTACTTCTATTTTCGGAATGCGGTAGCAGAATCTAATGAAGTACATTTATCATAATTGGCATTCATAAGAGCGTCTTTCATGTCTTAATTGACGTTATTTCAATGCTTATTAATAACACACAAAAAGTGAAACGTACGAAAAGTTATTGTCTTACCATTTTCCTATAAATGCCCTAGTAAAACAGGGTTTTCTTTTTAAAATAAAATTTCTTTTGCAATCGAAATGTTGATTGATCTAAAAAAAAATGCGGCGTTATGTCACTTTTGTCAGCTCTAGGCATCAACTTACAACATTTTTGCGTAAGTCAAAACTGACAGAGCCATTTTTCACGATTTCAATCAACTGTTGATTGTAACAGAGATAGGTAATTGCCCTGCAGATTTGAGAGATCTAGTTCCAGGCTACAATCTAACATTAAGATTTTCCTTAGAAAAATCACACACCGCACATCTATGAACCGCAGCCTTAGAGGTAAGGAGTCAAGTCACGTGTAAGAAGTGACGACCAACGCCGATTAGAGGCGGCCCGACCACATAGGCACTGCCTGCATGTGTAGTAACCTGCTATTTATAGAGGCGGTGATTTACACAAAACCAGTTTCAAAATGAAGCGAGAACACGGCTCAATTCTACTATTTCACAACGTTCAACAATCTATCCCGCTGCAACTGGATTTCAACTCTTGTCGTTCGATAATTACATATATATATATATATAGATAAAGTCCTCTCCTGGTCACGTTATAACTCGATAACGGATCGAACAATCTCGCTAATTCTTTTTTGTTGTGTTAATTATTGTCAGGAGAAGGTTCTTATGAAAGAAAAACCAAGAAAAGATGGGAGGTTATGGCGAGGCCGAAGGCCGTACCTACGACGCGGACAAAGTCGCGGACAGTCGCCAATAATAAAACACTACTAAATACGAATATGAGTTAGCGTCGCGTTCATGATCTATCGAGTTAACAGAATATAAAGTTTTGATTGTTCGCTGGCGTCAATAGAAACGTAACTGCAGCTGGACTGTGTTTCAATAGCAGAAAAAGAAAACGTGAAATTCAGGTATGTTCGATTGTAGATCAGTAGGTCTACCATGAGTTTATAACATTGATACCAATCGATGCTAATATCGAAAAAATGTATGATAAAAAGGATAGTGCCACCTCGCGGTCAATTGTAGAACTAACATTGACAGCGAGTACGCCAATCACAAGCATAATAGGTAGACGAGATCGAGTATCGAGTATAGATGACATTTGTGTTGCCAACTCATGGTAGAGATACGGAACAGATTCAGTTAGTGGAATCGGCTCGCAGTACGAGGAGCCATGCAGTTAATGGAAGCTAAAGTGGCCGTTTGAACATAATAATACTAGTACACTAGAGAAACCAGTTTTATGCGCCGTGCAATATAAAACTGTACGTTGAATCGCGATAAAAAGTAGCCGATAGGTTACTCTCGGGTATAAAACAACTGCACTCCAAACCTCATACAAATCCGTTCATATATTTTTACGTCGAAACGTACAAAGCTTTTTATATTTATAATGTTAGTGTAATACGCACTAAGTCCTTACGCTAGCGTTATTGCGCTTGCTAAAAAATACTGTATGGCATCTTTAGGTAGCAGAAAATGTATTTATAAAGGGCAACAGAGCGGCGTCAAATGTGCTGCCTCAACGTACTGGCGGTTAATTCTACTCTTTCACAACATTCGCCAATCTACCCGGCTGCAACAGCTCGACTCTTGTTGTCGTTCGTACATTAACCAAAAAGCCATTATATTATTCTCATAAACAAATTAGAACGTAACGTCAACTTATATATTACCATACAATAAATATACATTAACCTTCTGTGATAATTAAAACAAAAGATTGAATGAAACGCACGTAAATTTACGTCTCTGGTAGGCAAAACTTTTAAACGCGAATGTGAGTTAGTGTCGCGTTCATGATCTATCAAGTGAGCAGAATATAAAGTTTTGATCGATCGCAAGTGTCAATAAAAACGTAACTGCAACTGGACTGTTTTTCAATAGCAGAATAAGAAAACGGATAAAAGTTATTGATCAGCTACGGTCTGATTGTGTAACAGGCCCCCTGGTGTCTAACCACTACTGTGTTAGGGTCTGTGGAAGTGGGTGGGTGTAACAAAACTCAGCGTCTCTGAGTGACGAGAGCCAGTTGTCACATGACATTTCAGAGTAAAGCTGTGGATATCAGTGAAACCATCACGGGTAATACTTATTAAGACGTGACTCCGGGAAAAAATGGTACCATCTAGACATGAGAGTGTAAAGATTCCTTGACAGATTCCTTCCTACAAAGTTGGATGAACTTACTCATTGTCAGGTATGACCCAGGCCTTGATCTCCTCGAGGTCCAGAACGCCGTCGCCGTTCAGGTCCCACTCATGGTCGAACTTATCCTTCTCCGCTAATATCCACGCCTTGTCTTGTTGGACTCCTGCACAAAAAAGACAAACAATAATAATGAATCATCGATATACATATAGACGGGTTCTCTAACGGCCTGCAGGCCTAGACACAATTCAAACAGGCGTGTTTCCGCACACACTACAGACAGAAATGTGTCTACGAACTTAGCGTGACGACACGTGACTTTTCCACAGGTAATGTTAAAGCCATACATTTTGGAGTTTTCGTTTGGCGTTAACGATAACAGAAACATCGTTTGTTTAGGCCTGCAGGTGTCGGCAAGCGTAGCGTGGGACGCCCTTCAGTCTGATGGAGCGACGATCTGCGCAAGGTAAGTGGTAGCCACTGGATGAGCAGAGCCAAAGACCGGCGGCCTTATTGTCTATCTTTACCGAGAATGAGAAACGCATTTTGACATTTGAATCCCATTCTGGGCACTACCAGTTAACCGAGACCTCAGAATTTAACTGTCACATATATATTTGAGAGGTCCAGGCCGGTCACCGGTGTCGATGTCAGAAATAGCATGTCTTCTCGGATGTACGACTGACGTCACGCATCTCGGCCGAGATTTGGCGAAACCTGTCAATCTGGAACTGCTCTTATCATTAAAGAGGAAAGTTCAGAATTGCTTGTGTTGATGAGGTTTAATAATTTGGTACTTGGCCGGTTAGGTCGGCTAATTTGTTGGGTATATTATCGATTGGTATTACTGAGATGTCCATTCGCTTATCTGGTTCTGAGTGAGTTTTAAATGCTTTAGTATCCAAATATTTGTTTCCTAAAAATTCCCTCTGTTTATCAATACTTCACTTCAGTAATTATTATTCATTAGTAATTCTTTTAGTAATACAGGAAATGCTTTTGTTATATTTCTCAATTATAGCAATGTTGCTTTCTTTTCTGCGGTTTTCCTTAAATATTCTTTAGTGGGTTTTTTTCTACGAAGAAATAATAGTCGGGAAGTGTAACTGCGTTAAAAAAATGACCCAACAAAAGTCGTGTTCAAGTGGGCGGGGCTTAAAAGTCGTGTTCAGTACGTCATCAGTCGGACATTTTTCTTGCAAGCGAGCACACTTCAAATCTTCGCGTACATTTTCATTTTTATCATTGTAAACTTCAGTTGTGGATCATCATGCCAGCATTCGTTGTGAAGTGGTGCAGAAACAATACACGATTAAAATGTCCAGGGATCACTTTTACTAGTAAATAATAGCAAAATTATAATTATTCAAAGATGTCCAAATACGTAACAAATCGAGATGGTCAATACTAAGCAAAATAAGGTCAGTCAATTTTTATTTAATTTAGGATGTATTTTTTTCTTCAGGACTAAATATTCAAATGTATGTAATGTGCAATGGTTTTGCTTGTTATGTTTTATTCTTGCTTGCTTGCCGATTCAATGCGGCAAAATCAGTGCCTAGCTGCACTTAAGCTAGTAAAACAAGAGTATGGCTGCCTGTGAAAACCAGCATAGTTATACTACGTTAGTTTTGACTGAAAACAATAAAATTATAGATAATAAAAAAAAATATGTACCATGTTACACAAAACTGCAGTACCTACCTACCAGTTGGTACAGTAAGTACCTACTGTTTTTTTAAATTATGTTATATAAAATATCATATTTATCTTTTTATGCTGATGATTTGTCCCGAAGAAACATCAACATCTTTAAGAACCTTTATTCTGCGCAGCGCTGCGCGAGTTTAGGTATTTTACATCAGCGAGTTACTTACTAGCGCGCCCTGCGGCAGTGGCCTTACCGCTTGAGCAAAATAGTGCGCATTAATATTTGGATCTTTTTTATCTACTTTAGTTTTTATGTCACAAATAGACGTAGGTCAAAAAGGTGAAATAAAATATCACGCAGGACACATTTTATTTTTAATATCGACATTAATTAACATAATATGATAATTATTAATCAAGTACAGGTTATCTACAAGAGCATAGACTAGAAAAAAGTAAGATTTAACTCATGTACCTACCAAAAAGAGATGAGAATAGCAAATAAAACAACCATTAAATAGTTCCCGATACCAGTTTCTGGATCCAGCATCAGGTCCTGGTCACCAGCTAGAAAAAAGGTATCGCGAAGACGATTCATACGATCCCTAACACGGTGTGTCTACTATTAACCATCACATAGTTCCTGCTACCAGTTTCCGGCTCCAGCATGGATTCCTGGATACCAAGTATAAGCATAAGAAATTTGGTTAATAGTAAAATACTAGCCCCTCAAGGGTCGATGTCATTATAACAATGAAATTTTTATTGTGTCTGACCTTTGATGCACTAGATGTCATATAAAATTATTTGTTAGAATCCCACTTGGAAATGTTACCTCAATATGTATCAGGAAGTTTTGAGCGTACTAATATTTAGTTGTGTAAGTGCGGGCGTCAGAGCGATACGTCCTCTGACCTCTCTCTAAGAGGCCTCAGCCGCGTCTGACGATTCGTGACTGGCGCGACCGGTTTTATGATTGATTTTAAAAACGTGTGTGTGTAGAAACCGCTCGGCAATAACAAACTAATAAACAATTTCTAAATGTAGTCTATGGAACTTGAACTTGTTTATCAAATAATGTTCTATTACATCAGGTAAGAATAATTGACATAACATACTATATCAATCATTATTATGTGACCCTTCAAATACTCAGCAAAAACGCGAATTGGCGCTTCCAAAGCGTTTACGCTCTATAGAGATAAAACAGACAATGAACAATAAAAGATTGCCTACAGTTGGTATGTAATATAGGTAACTATATAGCATTAAAAACAGTTCATTGTTTGGTCATATTAAAGCACGTTTAATTTTTCAAGCTGATGAAAATTCACCCTCTGCAAATTTTAAAGTGGTTTAGCTGAGTTGCTAATTAATTTGTCAGTAATATCAACACAGTGTTTTTCTAAAGTAATTCTATAAATTGATTGAATTTTCTAAATTAATCATGAAAGTATTCTGTGACCACTGAAAAACATCCAGGTGGCAAATAACGGTCTATTTTTTTTTGTTAAATGTATAAGCCTAAAATGTTTCATAATCTTTCTTTACTAAATTGCGAAGAATCTCTTCTAATGTCTTCTAGACAAAAACTTAATAAATTAATCATATTTCGCGAGACACGAGATTTACGATTGATTTATTATTGAGTTGGTCCAGTCCACTTGTTGCATAACATCGTCCACGCCGCTATGACTCTGCTGTCATTGTAGACGTTGCAGCACGCGCGTAAACCAATCCCTGCTTTCCTTCTGAATTTAAACCAATCACCGAACATGTCTATTTGTAACTTGTGTTTTGATTTGAAGGGCCACTTTTTGTGTGGAATTTGTTCTGAATTATGCTTCCTGACTATTATTTCTTCGTAGGTTTTTTCTAATATTTATATATGGTGACTGAAGTTAAAAGATTTATTCCTTCCAGAAGTGTAGAAATATATTAAATTCAATTTGCTATTTCTGCTCCAGGCGTCGTTTAACCACACTCTACATCCATCGAAAAAATAATTATAAAATACTGGCTACGCTTGCTTTATTTAAAATTTGTGTGTATTTTTTAAATATCTGAGCTCGTTAAATGTAGTGTCCCATCATTATACCTTGCAAGCCTGACAATGAAGTGACATTTAATTCCCAGTCAAATTAGACAATAAGGCGGCGAGTTCAGAGGCGCGCTTTGGGAAAGGGATATTTCCAGCAGTGGACTGATACAGGCTGATGGTGATATGCGTGTCCTACTAATATTATAAACGCGAAAGTTTGTGTTTATGGATAATTGTTACTCCTTCACGCAAAAACTACTGAATGGATTTTTATGTAGTGTAACATATAGATTACTTTTTCATCATCATCACCATCACCACGCGGGTGTGACCGCGGGTCGCAGCTATTATGTAATAAAGTCAATATGATGAATACGTTTACGTAAGACGACCTGAGATTCCATTAGATGATGACAATCTATAGATGACAGGAACACGATACTAAACTGAGGACAGAACGACATCAAAATATTGTCTCAATACGCATAAGTGTGAGTCCCACAGCAAGGCTGCACGTTTTGGTATCCAATATACGATGGATACCAATTAGAGGTCGAACCTATAATTAAACTAGTCAATAAAGAACTGGTTCCCACGTATGAGAAACAAACGGTGCATTTATTGATTCATATATTAAACAATAAACCAAAACTGGTTCTATGTTACGCAACGCTTTTACTGCAAAGGCATTTAGTGCAAAATTATCAAATGGCAGCAACGACTAGAGAAAGACCGCTGTCACCTGTCCTGTCTGACAACTTACATTTCATTTTTTTTTATTAGACCATCAATCAATGTTACATTACGTTAGGATTTTACTTTTGGATTTCCTATGACACATATAACCTATAATAGGCTTTTGCGTATCCAATCTTTGTTTACTTAATTATAATTTAAACAGGCGTTTGTTTTCCTTCTAAAATAAAATAATTTTATTTAATCATTTTAATTAGGGACACGACATTGTGCCGCAATTCTAGAAAGAAAAAACACACAGAAGAAATCTAACAAATAAATATGTATATTTATTTGTTAGATTTCTTCTATAAATTAGCAAAAGTATATATGTATAAGACTATGTAGTAGCTAATTAGCTGAAGTGACGGCTGTTAGCTCAGTTTGTAGCGCCCACGCCTTCACCAGGGGGTCCCAGGTTTAGCCCCCCTCCCTGGTCGGGACAATGATGAGACATGTTTGTTCTCGGGTGTTGGACGTCGCGATGTGTTGCTGTGTGTCCATGCCTCCCACGACCAAGGTGCCAGCTCTCAGGATGTGTCCTGAGATCTGGCTTATTGAAAATCTCAGGATTTATAGAATATTCAATAAAATAGTACATTTTTAATAAAAAGTTAAAGAAACTAAAGCGGCGAGGAGTAGTGCGTGGGAGGGGGTGACGGTGCACCCCCCCTGAGTGCGATGTGCGATGCGTGAGCGAAACCTCTCGAGATCCGCAGTGTCTAAAAACGATAATAATATGACTTTTTTAAATTGTTCAGTACGTTTGAGAGAAAATTCTCAAAGTTTAACAAAATCTCAGGTTTTTTTCAATGGTAATCAGGTCTTTTCTCCGGACTGATTTTTTCGTTTGGTAACCCTACCCGCGACACGGGATCCTAGTGCGGGCGTGCGCGTGTATAAACGTCAAGCGGAAGTTTAGAGAGTACGAGATACTTTTGAAGGCATATTCACACGCAACTTCACGATGTTTCTATCGTGTAAACTCAACATGCATCATCTTTATGAAAATATCAAGTCTTTATATACGCGATGAAATGCGATAAACATTTACGCCGTGTAACATGAACACTTCTATAAAATCTTAATTATTTGGTGTGGGTATACCCAGCTGCTAACCGATGTCAGCACGTAGGCGTTACGCCAGCGGTGCGTAGAAAACATATAACACTACAAGCGGGACGTCAGTGCAGGACTTAGCGCCCCCACACTTCTGTATGGGGCGCTAAGTCCTGCACTTACACTGCACCTGCACTTGTCCTTGAGTATACGTTGATATTCTTATCAACGTATACTCTAGCCATTACGTACTAGAGTACTTATAAGCAAAACTTAATTTTTCACTAGATTTCGTAAAATGTGCTTCGGTGTCAAATATGATTTTTACACATGTATGTAGTTTGTAATTCGACAGAGCTGTTACTACAACTGTTGTACGGTTTCGCATGTTTCACAGCCCGCTTTCTTGGCGGCCCAGTGCAATATACCCGCCATAACCGTAATCCGTCGACGTAGGTACAAGGTAGAAGTTTCGCGTTACGAAATCTCGATAAGCTGCTATAGTGTAACGCGTAAAACATTACACTTCAGCCGAATTGAATTTGCAGATTGTAGGCTGGCTCTGGGACTGCAAACAATCGTTCCAACTGTGAGTCACGCGTTCCGAACGGAAAAATAAATAAATTGGTTCTAGCGACTAACACTTTCAACAAGTCTGCCGTATTGATAGTGTATGGCTATTATTTATCGCTATATGGGGCTGGTTAATTTCAATTTGTTGATCTGTCATCAGTAAATGGGCGTATCTGAATATTGAGGGTATAGATGATGCGTTTCAGATGGTCGAACCACCCAAGTCCGCCACAAATGTCTGGAAAAATCTGGATTCCGACAGCAAATCTAGTGGCGCCAGTCAGTTGGTGAACTCTTGGCTGAATGTGCGTCTTGTTGAACACTAAGGGCGTTACTTAATAACGCTGCTTAACTTTAAAAGACATTATTTAGTAGTGCGCACAACAAAATTGTTCTGCGCCGTGCTAAGTGACGTTATTTTAATTTAAGCAGCGTTTATAAGTAAGGCCGTAAGATACCACCGGCACCTGATATTTTTTTTTGACGGCTGTTTAGTAGTGAGTGACCCTGCCTTTGAAACGTGGGGTTCCAGGTTCTAAGGTTCGATCCCTGACCAGGGTTCTTCATTCTTCCAGGGAATCGTCGGTCCTGTGTTTTTAAATATATTAAAAAAATAATTTGTAAAAATAAGTTGCGATTCGATAACTCGTGAAAATTAAGTATCATTTAACCCTTTGCGTCCCAGAGACGTATATATACGTCAGTTTCATTCATAAAGCTTTTGTTTTAATTATCACGGTATAGGAAGAATTAAACTCTCACTCACCAACATACCAACACTCAAACATTTTACTGGATAAAAACATTCGTATTGTGCTTTGAGCTCAAGCATGGCAAGGTGAACCTTTCCTACAATATTCCATTAAAGTTCGTTCAGCCATTCCAGTGTTATAAAACATACGAAACGGACACACTTTTTGTATGTAAGTTACCGCTTGATGGTCGGTGATGATGCGGTCGATAGTGACCACTAGCATATAATAATGATTGGCTCACAGGCAAAGCTTCCAGAACACACCATTGGTGCTTGGGTAATCAAGAACAGCTCAGCAAACAAGATTTTCCATTCTGAGGCAAGACAAGACGAAACGAAAAATACGAAGATAAAACATGTAAGAATGAGATAACTATAATTATATCATGACAACTAACGTGGTTTGTACACATTTTTAATATGAAGAGGGACCCTCAGTGCGAGGCGAGACGTAATAGCGAGCGTTCTGCACTCTCCTTGAAAAAGAGCAGTGGATGTGGTTGAAACTATTGTGGGAAGGTCTGACTTATTTACGTGAGTGAATCCCGTTTTCAACTGACTTCCAAAAAAAACGAAGGAGGTTCCCAATTCGTTTTCTTTATGTTTTAACCGTTTTTATGATTTTTTGATGATTCTTTTTTATTTGAAAGTCGTTGCTTCATTGCCCATTTAAATTTCATCAAATTCGGTTCAGCAGTTTTTAAGTTACACTCCAATAACTGAAAAGTGTTTCACCTATTTTGATGATATCATCATCCCGTAATTAGCAAGGATCACTAAAAAGGGTGAAAATAAAATGTGTACTTAAAAAATGGAACCGACTTCAACACTAAAAAGTGTGAAATAACTTGTCGACGTCGGTACCATGTCCATAATATTGTGATAATAGGCACTTATAAACTATTACGGTTCCATCTTTTTGGTAATATTTTTTTAACAGTTAAAATGTATAGTATAATATCCTCGACTGGACTGACCTCTATCGCCGACGAACTCGTTGAAGTCGATGTGTCCGTCCTTGTTGGTGTCCTTCTCGCGCAGGGTCTGGTTGAGGAGGAAGGGGTGCAGCGGCGCGTGCTCCTCCGGGCTCGTGAACACTTGGAACTCCGCCAAGTCTAGCACGCCGTCGCCGTTGCTGTCCGCCACAGACCACATGGACTTCTCTTCTTGTACCAGCTAATCACAAACAAATGGGTTATAGTTGTGCGTTCGAATAGATCACTTCTCACAAGGGGCGTTCGAATTGGGAATCTGTGGGTGAAAATGTCGTTCATGCCTCTTTTTGTTTAGCGTTCGGAAAGCTAAAAAAAGAGGTATTTTTGCCACCAAGAAGTGTAATTTTTGACCCACGTCCGGGGCATGGTTGTTTGTGATCGTTATTTTACAATTATGTATTTGACAGCATAATCATGCGATTTTAGGTCTTATGCTCAGTTGAGCGTTCGAATAGGGTGTGGGCAAAAGTGGCAATAATAACGTTTTTGAGCGTTACGAAAGGTTTAACAAAATAGCTACCAATGACCTCATAAGCTAAACGAACGCACATTTCGTGTGCTACATTCGAGTAGTATTATGTGGGCCGACGTAAACATCGAACGTTATAGTGAAATAGCTTTGTTATAATATAAAAATAGCTATAATATCGAAGACAAAAACAGGCCAAATAGTCACAGAACAGACTGTTTTATATCAACAGAGTTCGAACGAGATTTAAGGACAATTATAATATCACATTGAACAATGAACAATGTTTTCTAATTGTATAGTAATCGGCGGATGTGATTTCTGCGATACATATAGATAACGCATTTGACTTTGTTTGGAGACCTAACCTTTGTATTTTGTTTGAACATTAGCTATTTTCTACAGACTTCCAAAACGGAGGAGGTACTCATATCGACTGTATTTTTTTTTATGTGTGTTACCTCATAACTTTCGATTGAGTGAACCGATTCTCAAAATTTTTGTTTGAAAGCTGGGGCTTCCCGTGTTGTCCCATTTAAATTTGATCGTCAAGAAGTCGCGGGCAATGACTAGTATGGGTATGGATGGGAAAGTATGCACGCAGATACTTTATGTCCTAGAACATTTGCACATAGGATATTTTTTTGTATCTAAATGCCCAATGCAACTTTAATTTTACGAGTCCTCGGGCCGTGTCTATGTTTTTGTTACCAACGGCATTTCTATTTCGTGTTTATCCTGTTTCTTGATTTGAGTTGGCAGCAAAAATGGGACGTGAAAGTCTTCAATGAAATTGTAATTGCATCATGCATAAGGTTAAAGGTAAAAAAAAAGGTGCTTCAAAGTCAAAGGTGAGAAATTATTTAGTTTACGCAGAGTGGCGTGCGCATTGTTACGAGAGCACGCGACGCTGTCACTGCACGATGCATAAACAAGCGGCAGTTTACATTATAATGGGATGACTGGTTACTTGTTTTGTTGTGTAACATTTTTGTTTGTAACATAACAATTTAAAATATAAAACTACTAGTTTGCACCCCGCGGTTTCACCTGCTTAGTCATGGATGATGATGGTGTACATGTGTTATTCCAGCGCCTACTTTTTTATTTTTTACAATATTAATATACAATTGCGTTGCAAGTTATCATACTATTATTTTATTTTATTCTGTACGGATAGAACTGACACTATATTTATATTTCTTTTTTGTTGTGTTAATTATCGCCAGGAGAAGGTTCTTAAGGAAGAAAACTAAGAAAAGATGGGAGGTTATGGTGAGGCCGAAGGCCGAGATCACTACGCGAACGAAGTCGAACTAGCGACTGCTAGTAATATATAATTGACACTAAATTTTGGAAATGTAGAGAGAGAACCAATGTTTTGATTTTTTTTTTGCTACCAAAGCTTACATTTTGCCTGAGACTGGGCTTATTTATTTATATTTGAAAAGCCAACTGCTATACAAATTTCTTTAACAACTAGAAACGAAACGGTAAGCCAATTATAGGTTTTTACAGTTATGCGAACACTGAATAATTAACCAAGTTATTACAAAACCAACAAAAAGTTAATACTATTTTAAGACTATTAAAATGGTTACATGAAACCTACGGTTAAGCACCGCCTTTCCCCTTGGACAGTAGTCCAAGGGGAAAGCACGTCTTACCTAGTTACCTAGATTTACCTAGATACCTAGATTTTATATTATATAAAACTCGCTGACCCGCAAGTGACTTTGCTCGTTTGGAAACAGAATAAATAATAGTACTATACATACTAGGGGATACGGCCATAGAAACAAGTATAATTTGATGAATTTAACACCGACTTCCATTCTATTCAGTTATTGGAGTGTAACTCAAAAACTACTGGACCGAATCCGATGCAACTTAAATTTTACTTAGGACCACACGGGAAGCACCAGCTTTCAAACAAAAATAATTTTGTGAATCGGTTCACCCAGTCGAAAGTTATGAGGTAACAAACATAAAAAAATTACAGTCGAATTGAGTACCTCCTCCTTTTTGGAAATTGTGGGGAGATCATCCAGTTCCATTAGGAGTGGGATTTCGAAAAATATTTCATTTGTCAGAAATCAAATCATCCTTACAACTTAAAAGGCACCAACTGCCAAAATTTCAAGTGTGTAGCCGCTGCGTTGCCCTTCGAGGAGTAATTATAAATAACGTGTACGTGTAAAGTAGAGTATATCAATATGTAGGTTACAGAAGCGTTTGAAAGGAAAAAGATAATTATTAAACAAGAGTATCTGTACAACTGGAGCTGGAGTTATGAACGCGGCCGTTTGTTTAAAATGTAATGTATGCCCGCGTTCGGACTTGACGGCGGCAGCGTGTCAGTTTCAATGATACATGAATTGTATCGAGACCTACAGAATAGCACGCGTGCTGGCACACTCCACAGACGGATCATCTCCATCCATGTGTTACAATCACATAACACGGCATACGCATACATATGCCCTTGTTGATTTAAATTACTTACAATACGGCAAACGTCGGCAAACGTAGTGTAGGACGTCCTGAGGCACGGTGGAGTGACGATCTGCGCAAGACGGCTGGCAAAAACTGGATGCGAGAAGCCCAAGATAGACCTAAGTGGCGTGCAATTGGAGAGGCCTATGTCCAGCAGTGGACTGCTACAGGCTGATGATGATGATGACGATGACTTACAATACATATGTTAAAATGTCTATATACGTTTATATTGATAAAGATCACATAGTAGATGTGTGGGAACAGTTGCAATTACAGTTTTAAGGCCCGTATTCCAGAATGCAACTCAAATACTGTTTGTTGAGTTTATCGTTGCGTGTATAGATGGTATACTAATGACATGAAGAATTACTGTCGCATTGTATGCTCCTACGTAGGGAGTTCAATGTATTCTCGGTGTCGCGGTAATATAAAATGATGCGGGTAAATAAATTATATCATTAGTTTATGACACTCATTGAGGGTATAAATATAAAATTTTATTTGATTGTCGCATGACAAAAAAATCACCGAAATCGGACTATGTTAAGAGGTAGAAAAGAGTTTTCTCTTTTAGCATGGAAAGTACTAGCTATGCAATCCTCTTAATGAAATGAAACTCAAAACAGCTTGACCGAATGAAATTTAAATGGGACCACCTCAAGAAAGAAGAACCAAAGAATTATCAAAACCGGACTACTCACCAGGCCGGAGTCCCCGGTGTCCTCGGGGCCGATCTCCTCCTCCGCGTCCACTCCGAAGGCGTCCTGCAGGTACTCCGCCCACGCCACCACGCCGTCGCGGTTCTCGTCAGCTTCTTGTAACCGCTCCGCCGCTTCCTCGCGCGAAAGTTTGCTGTTGTACATACACATAAGTACTTAATAATATTACAGCACCGGCAGTACCAAGGACCTGTGTGCGGCTCATTTCCAACCAGCATGTTAGGGGTTCTATTAAATCCTATCTTAGGCCGAAATAAATGATAGCAATTATATTTTCCCGAATAACTTATCAGTAGCATTCGGGAGTACGTACCTGTGCCCACGCTTATTAACTATGCATCCGTAACCTACTATGATTTTCCCATTAAGGGGGACTTTGAAAATCCCCTATAGCGTGAATTGTATATCAAAACTTCAAAGGAGATTATGAGATTAAAAGTCTTATATTCCCCTTCAAAAGGGGAAATCTAAAGAGGATATTAACACTAACCCGGTAGCTGGCACCAGGCACGTCCCAGTATTCATTGTATAAGATATAGAAAGTATAACTGTATCAAATAAACGTGGCATAGTACGGGGGCCACTGGTCTGATATTATCACATAACATAATGTAGGTATTTGTTGTGTTACTATTGTCGCGATGCCGCCGATGCCGCGCTCGGCAGTCGCGGCACGTAGGTACTGAATAGAACGTTCAGACAACCATACAAACCGCAGGGTTGAAACCAAAATGTCATTACATACCTACATACTTAATATATTAACAAGTACAATTTAAAAAAAAAAATACCGACTTCCATTCTATTCAGTTATTGGAGTGTATCTCAAAAACTCCTGGACCGATGAAATTTAAATGGGACCACACGAAAAGCACCAGCTTACAAACAAAAAAATAATTTTGAGAATCGGTTCACCCAGTCGAATGTAATGAGGTAACTAACATACAGCCGAATTGAATACCTCCTCCTTTTTTTTGGAAGTCGCTAGAAACGTTCGTAACTCTATCACTCCATCTGTTTGTTACCTTATCCTCTATCCGTCGGTTTGTTACCTTATCCTCTATCCGTCTGTTTGTTACCTTATCCTCTATCCGTCTGTTTGTTACCTTATCCTCTACCAGTCTGTTTGTTACCTTATCCTCTATCCGTCTGTTTGTTACCTTATCCTCTACCAGTCTGTTTGTTACCTTATCCTCTATCCGTCTGTTTGTTACCTTATCCTCTATCCGTCTGTTTGTTACCTTATCCTCTATCCGTCGGTTTGTTACCTTATCCTCTATCCGTCTTTTTGTTACCTTATCCTCTACCAGTCTGTTTGTTACCTTATCCTCTATCCGTCTGTTTGTTACCTTATCCTCTACCAGTCTGTTTGTTACCTTATCCTCTATCCGTCTGTTTGTTACCTTATCCTCTATCCGTCTTTTTGTTACCTTATCCTCTATCCGTCTGTTTGTTACCTTATCCTCTATCCGTCTGTTTGTTACCTTATCCTCTATCCGTCTGTTTGTTACCTTATCCTCTATCCGTCTGTTTGTTACCTTATCCTCTATCCGTCTGTTTGTTACCTTATCCTCTATCCGTCTGTTTGTTACCTTATCCTCTATCCGTCTGTTTGTTACCTTATCCTCTATCCGTCTGTTTGTTACCTTATCCTCTATCCGTCGGTTTGTTACCTTATCCTCTATCCGTCTGTTTGTTACCTTATCCTCTATCCGTCTGTTTGTTACCTTATCCTCTACCAGTCTGTTTGTTACCTTATCCTCTATCCGTCTGTTTGTTACCTTATCCTCTATCCGTCTGTTTGTTACCTTATCCTCTATTCGTCTGTTTGTTACCTTATCCTCTATCTGTCTGTTACCTTATCCTCTATCCGTCTGTTTGTTACCTTATCCTCTATCCGTCTGTTTGTTACCTTATCCTCTACCAGTCTGTTTGTTACCTTATCCTCTATCCGTCTGTTTGTTACCTTATCCTCTATCCGTCTGTTTGTTACCTTATCCTCTATCCGTCTGTTTGTTACCTTATCCTCTATCTGTCTGTTTGTTACCTTATCACACCTAAACTGCCTGGACGGATCGTAATCAAATTGGGCAAGGAGATAGATTATATCCCGGGGAAGGACATAATGTGATACTTTTTATCATCATCATCCATCACCACGTGGGTGACGCTGCGGGGCGCAGCTAGTAATGTTATAAGTGAGAAAGATCGTGCGCAAGAGTTCAAAGTATGTTGGTTTATTCTTCACGCTATAATGGCTGATTGAATCTGGATGAAATTTAAAATTAAGATTAATTCTAATTGAAATCTGGACATACCTACGCTACTTTTTATCCTAAATTAACGAGAGGTTGCCCCGGAATGGCGATAGAGTTATTCCTCGCAGACGAAGTAGTAGGCAGTTACTAGTAAGTAAATATATAGAATACATATAATATGAACAAACGCCCACCAGATACAAAAAAATATATTATTTATTATCAATTTACATGTGCTGATAAGGTTAATGGCAGAGACCTTAAATCCTCATAAAAATATTAACTTGTTCAAATGCTATTATGCAGTAATTACAATGGAACACAACCATGCGAGCCTAATCAGCGGCCGCAATTAGCCATTAAATAAGTAATAGCCACGAAGTACGAAGTAATGACACACGAATGACTGAGTTACACAACTATTCATGTGGATTGACTGGCCAGTTGGCGCACTCGTAAGCCACCCTGCTCTCTAAGCCGCTGGTCCCGGGTTCGATCCACCGGACAGGTCAAACATTTGTGTGTATGCTGCATGAACATGTCTGTTTGACATGTGTCTGGATGTGTGTATATCAGACTTCAGGGTACCACAGAACACGCCCTGCCTAGTTTAGGACCTGAAGACCTTATGTGGATGATGTCACGTATCTGCATCAAGTGTCAAACCAGACACAATAGAAATTTCATTGTAATGTTACGAGTTGACACATGAGGGGTTGTTTGATGTTGATTCTATCACAACACGCTTATGTGACGACTGAAAGCTATTTCAATACACATAAGGGTTTATCTGCATACATTGGTAGTGGCCCTGTGGACCTTGCCTTCAAAGCACGGGGTTCCAGTTTCGTTGCATGGCGAGGAGAAATATTTGTGTAATGAGAAGAATTTTTGTTCTCGGATCTTGGATGTGTGTGATGTGAGCATGCTTCCCGCCTCCATGCCCCCAATGTGAATCCCAGTGCGGGGGAATGCGTGTGCAATCGTTATTTACAAACACTATTAGTGCTATAGTCCTACAAGACATTATACAATGGAATGAATCCACATATAGATAAAATACATATCTACGTATGCTGACGCGCCTTGTTCTCCTTGGGAGCGCGAACTATACAAAATAACTAGTCTGTTAGTAAGACTAATTAGTAATTAGTTTAACAGCGTTTCATTATGTTACCAAGGGCCCAAGTCTCTTAGCTATTGAACCGCGTTATCACAACTCAATTGAATGAAAATTATAGTTTTTGTCAGTTTTCGTAGTCTGCTCGCTATTTAGCTGGCTCGCGGGCCAGCGACTTGCTATCAGTTTTTTACTTTTGGTATTCTGTAAAGTTCTTATCCATAAATTAAGTTTCTGTGATATTTTGAAGGTTTTTAGGTAGCGCAATGATGAAAAAGTACTTATGTATTGTGTTTATGTGAGAAATCCATTGCATTGATGTTTTGACTGACGCAAGATAGAATGTTTTCAATCTCATTTTAGCGGCAACATTAGCGGTAGCACAGCCATATAACAGCGACTCGATTGGTGTACAAGTGCGATCGAGAGCTACTATCGAATATGGAACTTTTATGGCTGAATAATTAAATAATTAATATGTTATTTTTACTTTGCACGCATTTTTATGATTATGCTTTATATAACAGTGAAGCCCTTTTTTGAATTAAATAAATATTATTATTATTCCTTTTATTTAACAAATTTCATGGATTTGACCCGGTCCGGTTTCACAAAGGCATATGTGGGGCTATAGCCAACACTTAGAGGCCTGTTTGGTATAAAATATACAAAAGCGTATAATAACAGAAACATTTTGGATGGATGGTTAACATGGTACTTTTATCTATTACAAAAATGGGTAAAATGGTAAGGCTATTGATATGAACTTATTAGTGATAAGGAAGATAGTGGGCTTTGGACGAGACTACTGCACCTGCCAATTTTAGTCTCATCTTAAAATATTAAGGTGACTTGCCACCCACTAACTTATTATTATTATCTAACGTACTACCGAATTTAACATTTAAAGGCAGTTCAATCGTGTTTCGCCGCTACAAGAAGCATCCTCAGGAGACACTCACTCCGACTCTCGGCGAGTCGACGTCAGCGAGTCAACATCTCCTGAGAAGGTAGCTTTCTAGTAATGTCTGAATCCATCAATTATCTTCATTTCGTTCGCTACTCTACACATTAACACACCGCAACTGCTTGTTGGCTGCATATCTGATATGATGTGGTGGTACTAACCAAGATGGACTTATACAGAATGCCTACCACATAGCAAGTTGGGTTTATTTGCATTTGATTCTGATCCTGATTGCAGTTGTTCCAACAACTTAAATTTGCTACATACATTGACCATTCATATTATGGAGTAAATCTAAGCTGTTAGAGTAGTATAGTAAGTTATTTAAGTTAAGTTTGAAGAGATCATGCCATGATACATTAAAATACAGAATATCTGTCTAGTTAGCAGGTTTACAAGATGCAGTATTTACTAGTTATTAATGATGTAACAATTAAAAGGCTGACTTAAATCTGATAATTAATCAAATATATGACTTAAAATTAATAATGAAAAAGAATTTCCTCTTTGATTTCCGGACAACTCACCGATCTATTGTTATACCATTATTTATTTAATACCGGACTTAATATGCAAGGAGAATGCTATATTTAGAGTTTTGAAGGCACACCAGGGGCCTATTGTGTTAAGAGTTGATGCATTGGTGCATTTGGCGGTCCATGGTATCCGCAACATCCGCCTCCAACACCACATCTCAAATTCATCGATCTTTTGCCTTTATCTGGCTTGTATCGTCCATGTCTCTACGCCGTACAAGAATATGGGAAATACTAGTGAGCATATTAAATGGATCTTGGTGGTAATAGTAATGCCTCTCTTCTTCTAAATGTCATCGAGTCGGGTCATGGTATCCTTAGCCATACCAATACGCCTCTTTATCTCATATATAATGTTGTATTAGCCCTTATATAAAGCTGGAGCAAATCGTGGCTTATTACAATATTTTCTTTCATAAAATAAAATTTTAAAAAGATCTATTGAAGGCTAGTGTCAATTTGCCTTTATTCGCTAGATCTATTTTATTATGGAATATTTTGTTCTAATAAAGAATCAGTAAATATTTATTTCTTATAAATATTTACTGATTCTTTATTAGAACAAAATATAACTCCTCAATTGAAAGTGCATTTCAAGAGGTACCAATAGACCAGGAGTTCCAGACCAGGGGGGCATAGAGCGATGTCAAGGGAAGGCATTTTCTTTTTTTATATACCACTGAGGTGGCAAATATGCAAGAAAAAACAAAAAATTAAACATACAACATTAACAAATAACACTTCAATGTAGGTAATGCTTATAAGCATAAGATTAATTAAATTAAACATCATACCTACCTATTCGATTATTTTTCTGTCAAACACTGTTTCAAAACACGACATCAATCGCAGTTTAGACATGTTTCGACAAATCACAACATGAAACCCGCGCGCACCCCTGCCGCAGCACCCGCTTCGCTTAATTCACCACTTAGAAAACAGTTGTGTACCTACCGGACGTGCATGAGCATCTGTGAAATTCATTCCCGCAATCTTGCCACAAATTTGACATTTAGGTGTAAATTTTTTGTTGCAAAATCCGTTTGAGTGTGCAAAATTATTCTCTTACTGTGAAAAGGTAAGTTTGTTCACGGTAATATTATCTACCAGTATTTTGTCTATATAGAAATTGCCGAATCGCGCACCTGCAATGATAGGTGTACGATCGGGCTTAGCTAAAAAGCTCAACGAAAAAAATCCCGCAATGGTTAGTACACATTGTTATTCATAGGCAAGCTTTGGCTTCCAATGTTTTGGAAGAGCAACGCTTTGAACAGTCGGTTATTTACTTTACTTTGCGAGGATCTCGATTCTGATCACAAAGTTCTTCTGTTCCATACATAAGTACGCTGGCTGTCTAAAGGCAACATGTTGGCTCGCCTTTATGAATTAAAAAAAGACGTAATTCTTTTTCTTGAGTTCAAGAAAAAAACACGATTTCCTCACAATGTTCAAAGATGACACATTTCAATGGAGGCTGGCTTATTTAGCTGACATATTTGGTGCCTTGAATGAGCTAAACTTGAAACTTCAGGGCAGATACGCCACTATAATAAACAATTATGATTGTGTTCAGGGGTTCATAGCAAAGCTACAACTTTGGAATCAAAAATTGTCTTTTGAAAATGTTATATCTTTTTCTCGGCTGTTCGAAGCGATTTAAAAATAACAAAATGGACGCAAATTTGAAAGCTGACATAATAACTCTGTTGCAAGCGCTGGAAGACAAATTTCGCCGATACTATCGAAATATCGATTCAGAGTCACCCATATGGCATATGACAAGAAATCCATTTGTTATCGAAGTGTTACATTTACCAGAAGATGTTCAGGAAGAATTTCTAGAAATGAAGGCTGATTCGTCTATGATAGATGACTTCCTTCTTTTGACATTGGAGAAATTTTGGATCAAAAGATTGTCTGTTAATTCGAAACTTGCCTCTCTTGCTTTACGAGTACTAGTTCCTTTTTCTTTACTTGTGTGAGACAGGCTTTTCTGCTCTAGTTTTAATTAAAACTAAACAGCGAAACCATATTGATGTCGATAGCAATCTGATGATAGCTCTGGCAAAAACAGAACCTAGAATCAACCAACTGGTACAGAACATGCAATCTCAAGTATCTCATTAGTTACTCTTATTTTATTGAATTATTTGGATAAATAATATTCATAATTTAATTTAAATATTAAAACTTTAAAAGTTCGTTCAGTAGAATTAAAATAAAACGCTTTTAAGTACATAATGTGAGTTTTCCTATTTATTGAAAAAGTAAAGGGGGAAACATGAAAATATTATGAACAGTCCAGGGAGCCTCAACAAAAAAAGGTTGGGAAACCCTGCAATAGACCTTCATCTTTCTTCTAATTTTTATCTTTTTAGAGCATTCAAAACAAATTGTAGACAAAGCATTTCAAGAGAAATATGGGACCCCTTATTCCAGATAACTAGAGCCATGTAGTGCCAGGAGATGACATATGGACCTAATTATGAGTAAAATTCCCAATAAATGCAACACAGACAATTATTTCAAATGTAATTTTAACTATCATCCTCATGGATGATAGTTAAGATTGCTAGCGTAATTGATCTACAATTGAAATAAATGTTAAGTCTCATTATAAATCATTCATTGATGTCAATTCTATTTGATACTAAGTCTTCTTGGTTAAACATAAAAAGGATTCCTGTAGCTCTGCAGCAGCAACATTATTAATATACTAAGTTAATGTGAGTATTCAATTGCTAGAAAAAGGTTGTAGAAATTCCTGTGACTTACGCAAAAGAGTTCAGAATCCATTTCTTGAGCTCGAGCCGGTCTATGTTTTTGTCACCATTAAGATCCATATTAGGCAACAACAGTGCCAGCCTCGACTTTGACTCTTCAGGGCTGAGCCGGTCATACTCCTCTGCTTCCCGCACGCTTCCTATGGTAAAGTAATATGTTATTGCCAAGAGTATAGGCGCCAAACTAAATAAAGCGTACTGAACGGCCATCGCGTGCCCGGCAGCCGAAGAGACGCCTTCCTATCGCATCTCTTATCAACGACTAACGCGAGCATTGCGAAACCTCTCGCCGTGAGCGACGTCATTAAAACAAAAGGTATAAAACACCGGGCACCTAAAATGGCTTCGTGGTCGAACTCCGAGTTGTGACCGGCATCGCCGTAGTGATCGGCGTCTCGCGCGCGGAAGCTGCCGTCAGTCTCGCGCTCCAGGTTATCAATGCTGTGGCTGTGCACCGCAAGTGAAGCGCAGGACGTCACTAAATTGTACGCTACGATCAGCGACAGAAAATATCTGAGAGACATTATGTAGGTGCGCAAGTAACCCTTAGGCTTAATAGGTAAACCCTTTTTCCAAGCTAATATTATTGCAAGCAGTTAATTTGAATCTTGCTTTAAACATACACACTGGCATATCAGTTCAAAGAAAATAAATAAATTCAGTTTTTAACTTTTTACAAACTCATGACAAACAAGAACAACCATAGAGAAAATTTGTATTCTGGGGGTACTACTTAGTCTGTGTATACTGGAGAATGGAGATAGCGTTGTCAATCCAGCATTATCGCATGCACCGCCATCTATTGATTTGTTATGAAAACTAAAAATATCAGTTATTCTGTGACTATAATATACCGTTACTAAATTTACAATTTTTTACTTAGCTACATGTTTTGCACCAATTAAAACCAATTGATTTTAATTTTATCCTTAATATAAAATCAAATATTTATGAGTATGTGTTTTGG
This sequence comes from Selenia dentaria, assembly GCA_917880725.1. Lineage (NCBI taxonomy): Eukaryota > Metazoa > Arthropoda > Insecta > Lepidoptera > Geometridae > Selenia > Selenia dentaria. Next base: position 3,494,595 of record OU862882.1, on the reverse strand, counting down.
CTAATAGAACTACGGATTAAAAACAGACCCTTGTCACTTTGTGGGTTGGGGAAAAATAATAAAAGGACAATAATATCGTCACACTTATTTTATTTAAATATTTTGCATCTTTTTTTTGCAATACGCCAAAGCTAATTTTTGGACTCTATAATTTTGATCGTAATCAGATCTGTTCCCATTTAAAATTTTGTTTGTATCTTTACACCAATTGTAAATGAATATATTTATTGCTAAGTTTTCTTATTTTTCTATGATATTTGTTCTGTGAACAACTTTATAAAATTGTAATTTATTACAATTTTATACACAGTTTTTTATATATTGTCTTATAATTTTCTTCTTACTGTCTTTATGTACAATACTGAACACCACATCTTGCATTTGTGAAAAACATTTTGTAATGGAAATTAAAGGATATGAAAGCATGTTTTATTTTTAAAATACTCTTTTATATGCACGTTTTCTTCGTTGCTGTAAAAGCATTCTTTACAAGTGTTGCATGTTTTGATGTGTAATTTTCGCAACACGTAGCCTGAGACAAAATTTAATTGAGCTTTTATTTTCGGGTTACTCTTTTTTTGGGTGACTACTACAAAGATCAGGGCCTTACTATCAGCTTCGTAAAACCATGCAAGTTCCGTGCAGTTCTTAAACCTGTCATAAACAGTTTTGAATGAAATAATACCATGACGCTCATTTAGGTGAACTGTTTGAATATTGTTTTCTCAAAGGTGAACGGATATATTGTCTCTGGCATTCTAATAATTTACTATATCCAACATTGCAGACGCCTAGACATGTTAACGAGAGTCCATACAAAAAAAACAGGTGAACGGTTTTTCTACGGTTCTTGAATAGTAGGCCTGGGCAAGCCTGCTTTAAAGTCATCATGGTACCAATAAACCGTGCAGTTGTTTAGAAGGCCTGCTTTAAGAACTTATAGTAAGGTCCATGGTCACAGTTTACATCTTCAAAATCAATTTCAGTTATATGGTTTGTCATCTCAGGTTGTACAAAAAACAGTGTGTTTAGTGATTTAAACACTATACATATATCAAGTTCACAGTACAATATTATTTATGAGTAGCGATGCAAAGGCTGCTTCGGAACCAGCGCATTTCGGAGAGTTATTGCGGTACCCATGGCTTCGAACACAGCTGAAAAAAAAATCCTAAGGGTCCTGATTAAAATGTCTCATCCAAAGAGATGTTAAACCATACTTTTAAGCTAAAACATCGTCAATGTATTCAACGTATTCAATAGTTTGCAACCAATTTGTCAGAGATGGAACAGTACCTGACACTGTATTATGTTTATTTTTAAATTTCATTGAGCTCAAGACTTTTTTGGATTCCTGCCACAGCAACAGGTGGTTTGAATTAGGGGTAACAGCGCCAATAAAAGGCTTTCCGTTTCGTTTTTTTGAATTGTCGTAGCTTTCATTTAATGGGAGTTGAGACGGCCCTATTACCTTACTTTTGAGGAACTTTGATGAAACTTTGTTGACTTAACTTTGTTTCGATTGGATTTTAATGAAACGTGGAATACAAGCACATGCCCTGGCCGTGGATTAAACCAGGGGCATTGTACAAACTGAGCTAATAAGTTGGTAATTTTATTCTACATTGTAATAAATATATCATTGAGCGAATAATGAACTCGTCTTATAAGTTACAAATTTCAGAGTCCGATATTCTGCCTGTTTATAGAAAAACAAGCATGCCTTGGAATAAACTATAGTACGTTTCCAACCTCCAGCGAAATTCGGACATTGACGCCTAAGTATTATGTTAGCAAAAACACAAAACGATAAAAGTTTCTAGTGTCACTGCCATTCATAAATTATCGTATTCCCTGTCGTTAAGATTTCGTGGTACGAGAATGCGCACGACCCGCTGCCAACCAGGGGCTCTAAACTTGTTTCAACAAGTTCCGTTGCAGGCTTCACTCCGATGAAGAATGCGAATCTGAATTTTTGCAGTAAAAACATTTGGTTTAATTTGTTATTAAGTTGTTTTGTGGTTACGTTTCTCTATTGATATATGGATATTGATCACAGTATCGACAAAACTGTTGACAGTTTTATTGTTTCTGTGGCAAATTCAACTGCATCATCGGATGATGATGAAACGGACACAGAAGAAGAATCATAGTGTGGTGAACAACACCATAATAATAAATGTAGTACTTATGCATTATATAGAAGTGGTTTTATTCCTAAAGTACCTAACATACTTACCATGGCTTATAATAGGTAAACAATATTATAGGATACAAGAAATTTGTAAGTTGATTAGTACTCCATAAAATTGAAATTATAATAGCAATTATTATAATTTCAATTTTATTTTAATTTTTATTTATAAAATTTCGATTACAATTTAGGTAGGTACCTAACATTTTTCAAACGTTTCTGAAAAATATTGGTTGTACCTACAACATGCTCTAAGGTCAATGTCCGAATTTCGCCGGAGGTTTGGAGCATACTATACCAAAAAACTTACTAGCTAGGAATCCCATGTGAGCAGCAACAGAATGGCTAAAAACCTGAGTAGCGCATTTTACCTTCATTTTATATATTTTTTAGGCACAACATGATTTTCTGTTAGCTTAGGCAATATGCGTAGCTCCTTGTAGGCATCATTTTGGTTTTACAATTGCATAATGTGTTCCCATTTGGCTGTTTTATTTGTCAATTTATTACTGCTTTTAAATTCTTAGTAAGTAAATTATTTCTAATACCTTTAATAAGGTGCGGTGAATCGTACAATGGTACTACTTCCTGCCTTCCGTCTATTTCAAATACTTTATTTTTGAAATACTTATTTTCTTTGATGTATTTTTCACGTGTTTGGTTAATCAAATAATTGATTGCGCTAACGTTTGGTGCACCTTGATAACAAATTGTTGCAATAACTTTAATACTAATCGAATTTAATTTCCTGACAATTCCTTTTATTTGTAGGGCCAAATCGGTTTTTGATGTACTTCCTGCACAAAAAGTATATGAAATGGGTTGCTTGTAATTTGTTTTTAGAATGCCTCTTATCATAAACACTAAAGCGTGATCTGCTAATTGTTTCTTAACATTCTGTCCATTATTGACAAAGCCAGTGATGTGGTCTTTTCTTCTACTGTAATCGAAGTGTGGCTTGATAGAGACTTCATCGAAAAGCAACACACATAATTTTTCCAAACTAGTCATTCGATTTACAATTTTGCTAAGTTGGGCAAAAAATTTTTTGTTCACACCTGGTCTTAAGGATGCCTGTGCTATCATTCGACTCAATGTCAAGGGTGACAATAACACAAACAAATTTTCTCAGCCACCTATACAATCTCGGGCCTTATTTGTACAAGGTCAAAGCCATGACTTTTTCGTCCTTTTTGAATCTTCTTCCTATCAACTTCTTACCCACTTCTCTGAACTGAAGCATTGTAAAAATGACGGCTGCAGCTTCTTAATGGCTCTCTGAAATTATATGATTTCTGAGAGTCGCAGTGCTTTATTAAGCCTGGTCATAACAGAATCTTTGGCTCTTTGCAATTTTTTTATCCTATTTCCCAAAGCAATACTTCAGGAGAGCAATTCTTCCTTTGCACATTTCATGAAAAAAAAAAGTGAAATAATATTAATAAATTGTAATAAATACATTGTATGCGTTTTTTCTTTATATGTCAGTGTTTGATCACTATCTCACTTTGATGACTAGTCATGATGTGGGCGAAGGTAGTAAACATCATACACACGAGTACATACTATCTACTGTTTTAGTACAACTCTATCAATTAAGAAATTGAAAACTGATTAAATTGGAAATAGACTTGAATAATACTTTTTGCATACCATATAGGAATGTCTTATTTGTATGCATGTATGTACCATTAAAGTACATTGTCTTTGCATCCTCATTACAAAGGGTTACTATTTTTACTCACTGATTCAATAATATTTAGTGTTATATTAAAGTCATTATTTTATGTTAATTTTCTCATGCTATTAGAACTAAGACGCACATACCTTTATGATTTGATGGTCCCAGTTTATTCGCGCGTGAGATCCTTGGCGGTTCTTTAGATGCGAGAGGCGGCTCGGAAATGGATGCAGCAGGCGGCTGCTGAGATGTTGATGCATTACTTTGCTGAAGTGTTGATGTTCCTGGCTGCTCCGAAGCTAATAATGTTTTTGGGTCAAACTGTTGGTCCACACTCTCATTTCTTTGATTAGATATGGCACCAAATATATGATCTAACAAAGGTAGTCGGAACTGCAAACCTAAAATTGATAAAAAAAATACGCACTGTAAAGTAGACAACAATCATAATTATGGTATATTTGTCAGTTGGAAGTGTTACAAAGTGTTACAAAATAATAGTCACATTCAACCAATTGACAAAGTGATTATCTATCTATACATATAACTGTAACCAGGTTGTGTCTGTACATTTGAGATAATTCGCAAAAACTATACAAAAAGTAATTTTAGGAAAGTGTTAGAATCTAAAACTTATTTCTTTTTATTTCTTGTCCTTCTGCATGGTTGTTCTCGCATCACGCACTACTGAATAGATATTGATACCGTTTACTGAAATATATGCACCGAGATCCTGCGGAGGTAAACGTTTTTGTTTTTTGAAATCGGTCAATTCGAAAAGAAGTTATGAGCAATAAACTTAAAGTAAAAATGCAATCTGTAAGGTTTTTGTGACAGATTAGACGATAGTTAATATAGGTATAATATTAATGGACGCTGACATAAGTTTGTAAAATTATAATTAGTTCCATTTAATTCCAACAGATGGCGCTGTGAGAAAAAATCATGTGTTACTGTTTATTTTTAGGTAGACTCGTAATACTTAAGAAATTACCTTGCAAATATAGTGTAGGTACCGCAAATGGACTGAGTCTATTGCTTCGAGTATGATATTTAGTATCAAAGTGTGGCTGACAAACTCGTCGAGTATTAAACACAGTGTGTTGATCTAGCATTAATATATCACCACCTATTGCATTTAACCATATCGCGAATCTTTACAAGTTTTTATTTGAATTGTGTAATAAATGTAGAATCGTGTTGTCTTCACCTGGAATATATATTAACAACTATTAAGGTTATGAAAATAGGTACACTAATATATGGTTGCGCTGATTCAAAGACAATTTCTACGTAAACCGTAACTTAAGGTTGTTGCAATTATATCCCTGTATATCTATCCACTCCCGCACATATGCATCTGCATACGTGTGAAAGAGACGACGTCACACAACTGCGACAGTGGCGCGCCCGAACGCAGTTAAAGAAGTATGGTTTCGGAGTAAGTGCGATACCGACGCGCCTGCGATCCTCTCGTGTAAAAACTCAAAAATTGTGAATTGTGGGAAATTGGATGTATCACAACTATTGGAAGGACTGATAAAGTCAAAGTCAAAGTCAAAATCATTTATTCAATTTAGGCATCAAAGACGCACTTATGAACGTCAATTTTTCATTATAATGTACTTTAAAGACTACCGCCGCGTTCCAAAATATATAGAGCCTACCGAGAAGAAGCGGCAAGAAACTCGGGGCCATTCTTTTTATATAGATGTTTTACAATGTTTTTACTTAGGTACTACAAATATTAGCTCCAGTGTGTTGCCTTACAAAAGAGAACATAATAATGGTATCAGTAGGGCAAGACACGCTACACTTTGACATCTTAGTACACGAGTAGATAGATCCTAGAGTGATCAGTCCCAAGCTGTTTTATCCTCCAAGTAATCCGAAATTTTGTAATATTCTTTTTGACAGAGTTTTGTTTTAATAGTAATTTTAAACTTATTAATAGGCAAATCTCGGATAACATTGGGAACTTTATTATAGAATCGTATACATTGTCCCATAAAAGAATGACTTATTCTGTGGAGACGCGTTACATGTTCGGATAGCTTGTGCTTCTTTCGCGTGTTGATGGAATGAGCATCATTCCTTTTTCAAAACTGCTAATGTTTTCTTTACATACATTAGATTTTCATAGATAAACTGAGAGACAACAGTTAGAATGTTTATGTCTTTAAACTTCTGTCTAAGGGAAACTCTGGGAGCTAAACTGTAGATCGCTCGTATAGCCCGTTTTTGCAGTATAAAAATGGAATTAATATCTGCAGAACATCCCCAGAGCAGTATGCCATAAGTCATAACGCTATGGAAATAAATAAAATAAACTATTCTAGCTGTGTCTACATCAGTTAATAGTCTAATTTTTTTAACAGCATAATCCGCTGAACTGAGCCTACTAGACATTTGTTTTATGTGGAGACCCCATTGCAATTTAGCGTCTATAGTAATTCCTGAAAAGACCGTTGACTCCACAAGGTCCAACACTGTTCCATTCAATTGTATATTGGATTCTACTTGTCTCAGATTTGGTGTCGAGAACTTTATACAATTAGTTTTCTTCTCATTGAGGAGAAGATTATTTGTATTGAACCAATTCACAACTTTAGCTAATGCATTGTTAACATCATCATAGTTTAATAACTGCCTTTTTAATTTTAAATAACAGTGAAGTGTCATCTGCAAACAATGCAATCTCGTGATTCTTCTCTACATAATAAGGTAAGTCATTAATATAGATTAAAAACAAGAACGGCCCTAGTATTGAACCTTGTGGAACGCCCATTGAGATTATAGAGCCGTGCGATTTTTTACCATTTATGTCAACCCTTTGAATTCTTTCATTTAAATATGAAGTCAAAAGGTTGAGAGCCATGTTCCTAATACCGTAGTGTTGTAATTTCCAGACAAGTATATCATGTCAGACGCAGTCAAATGCCTTAGATAAGTCACAAAAAACACCTAAGGCATTTTGAGAGTTCTCCCAGGCATCAAACACATCTTTTATAAGTTCTATACCTGCGTCTATAGTAGAGCGATTCTTTGTGATCCCTAATTGATTCTTATGGAAAATTTTGTTTGCACTAAAATGAGTTTCTAATTGATGTAATATAATTTTTTCGAAAATCTTACTTAGCGTAGGTAGTACAGAAATAGGCCGAAAATTTGTTGGATCAGTAGTACTACCAGATTTGAATAAAGGAACCACTTTACTGTGCTTCATTAGGTTGGGAAATACACCACTTGCAACATGATAAACTCCAGCATCGAGCTATAAAGGTATTGTGCACCTTCCTTATATAGAATTGATTCTCTCTGTCCAACTTCCGTACAGTTATATTGTCATCCACTTGTCTCGCCGCATCAGCATGATTTAAATGTATACTTTTGCAAATTTCGCGTAATCCGCGCAAACAATATGATCTATCAATCAGTCGTACAGATTTCACCTTTTTAAATACTGTAAGATCAAATCTATGCAATGGAAAGTAGGTATAGAAACTTACGGGTCTTGTTGCAGTTCGGGACATAACATTATTTAGCTGACATGATCCAATCCAATTTGCTAGGCACAAAAACAGAGTCCGTAATAATTCGCAAGGGTAAATCGATATAAACGCAGTCGTTAGAATCCAAATATTGTCCAGGTCAGGGAAGGTAAGCAGAATCGTCAGAGTCAGTGAAACAAGCCAGGTCGTCGTATATCCACGGAAAAATCTACGCACATCCATTTACTCGAGAAGAAAGAAAATGGTAATAAATTTGACAATGTTGATTTATCAGTTATTTGAAAGATTCAAATAAAATTATACATACTCTAATCTATGAATATAAGATTGTTTTTACATTTGTAAAGTAGACTCTTATGGTTTGTACAATTGTCTAAATATGTGACTGTAAAAAGAGCCATCTTTTGTTTTGTTATGCAATGATTATTATCCATTCAAATTGAACAGGTATGCTATGTTAACAAAGCGAGATATTTTAATACTGATTGGAATCGGTTGGATAATAGGATCTATACGTTTCTTCTAAATGATAACACCATGAGAACAACTCACCCACAGATAAATCAGTAAATTCAGACCTATTCCTCAGACTACTTAGCGGTATTCAGAGTATATCCCAGAGTTGCCAGATGTCTGCAAGCTCTTGTCGCCCAATTTAGAATCTGAGATAGCCCAAATTGCCAAAATCTAATATATATATTTATTTTTACATAGAAACGTCACAAATAATATTTTTTTAACAAACTTAAGGGTTAATTAATACGGTATTGTTATATGAACATTAAATAGGTATGTCATTTTTATTCCTCAAGATACCTCATTTATAATTTCAATTATTGCTTCCCGTCTGTGTCTTCTGCTTTCGAATACTTTGTAGAATATAAGAAGTGCATCAGCATGTCTGCTCGGGGCCCACAACTATGGCAGTTGTTTTTAAACCTATGTTCAATACCACATATCAAACAGAAGATCACATTTAAAAATCCAATACCCTAGCTATATGTCAACAAAAGATGTCTTCAAACCCATGTCAATCCAATCAGCCGTGCGATTCTCTAAGAGCACACATCGTGGCATCTTTGACAACATCCGTTAAACAAATGACGAGATGACAAGAAACGTTGGAAAAACAACCTTATGTACAAGGGCGGTATCTCATAAAGTATTTGACATCTGTGAGCTCATCGACGAATTATTAGAGAATCGCACGGCTATTATTTATTTAATAAGAAAACAAATGAATAGGTACCAGAGTCTAAGTTTTGGTAAAATTGCAAACTGCATGCAACGTTATTACTAAAGTAACTATCAATGAGTACGTTATTGTAAGTAGGTATTAATTACATCTTCGCTAATATTCTTTCACACGCGATATTGCTCCGTTTTTTTCAAATACATATATCCCTTTTTCCTATTAATTTAACACACATTAAACTTTATTTGCAGGCTTGTATCTTCGACTTTACTAATTATTCAGCCTTAAATTTCGACAATAGACACATTATATTAACTTTCGTACTCTCACTATCTCACATATTAGATCAGAATTTCGCGACAATTTTTATAGGTACTTTAATGTCATCCAGCTTAGCACATTCAATATGTCATTCATATTGCTTTCTCGCTTATCTTCATATTATATGAGTAAAATTTAATGGTAATAGATTTTTTGCACGTATTTTTATAACAAATATATAAAATGTTTTAGGGAAAATGAAAATTTTGGTCATTTTGAAATTTATTTAGTGTCGCCCTTGTGTGTCGTGCTTTTATGTAGTTTCGTGAGCTATCTCAATATTATGTTGGGCGACACTAAATAAATTTCAAAATGACCAAAATTTTCATTTTCCCTAAAACATTTTATATATTTGTTATAAAAATACGTGCAAAAAATCTATTACCAATTCGAATTTCTTGTCGCCGCTGGAGGCTCTTGAGTAGCACAATTGGCGATAAATCGCCCAACCTGGCAACAGTGTTATATCACAGCTATGAGCTATTATCTAAACTATTATAAAGTATCAACTTGATACTTAATCCTAGTATCTAAACAACCTCAAATTTATCCATAGATAAGTTAAGATAGATCAGTTCTGCTCTGCAGTCCGTTTCGCGATATTTTTGCTCACAGTGCCAGTGTCTACAACTTGGCAACTTAGGGCATTTAATTATTAAATTTAGGGCATTTTTACGCGTTTAGGATATTTTTTAGGGTAAAACAAATATATATATATAAGGATTTTTTAGAGAATCAAGCAAATAGGTGATTGACTGCAAAAGTGTTTCCGAACGTACCTACCTAGCTTGTTGTTGATGTAGTAGGTAGTTAGTTAGTACCGTTCTCTTCCGCTAGCAATACACAAGCAGAAGCAGAAGGAATACGATTCATCCGATTGGTACAGTTTGCATCACAAAGAGTGAAAGACTATGTTGTCCAGCGTATCATTTTGGGCCGAGGTTAATCACGAAGATGCAGGAGGCAATAAGAGATTCGCTGCCATATCTAAATTTGCTTTGGCTGTATTGTCAATACCGCTATCAAATGCTACAGTGGAAAGAGCTTTCTCCATTTATTCGATTATCAAAATAAGCTTCGGAACCAATTATCTGTTGATATGTTACGAAATTATATGCTGGTGAGGTGCAGCTTACAAATAAATTACTTATGTAACATTTACTCCGACAGACGCAATGTTGAAAAAGTTTCGAATTATATGTACGATTTCAAGAAAACGATTACTGCAGATAACATAGAAGCCTTCCAAAAATGTTTGGAAACGTTGAAGTAGTTAACAAAGCAAATATGTTAGCTTTGGTTCAATCAATAGCCGCAAGCCGCCTAGAATTGGAAGTAATATATCCCGGAAAATGCCAGAGTTGCCCAGTCACAATGACCCAAATATATTAAGTATATAACTCACTGTTCCTTCTTAACATTGATGAATTTGGCAAAGTGTTTGTACCAAAAACAATATCTATTGGTAATCGTGCTAGGTTTAGTGAATGGGCAACTCCAGGAATTTATAAAAGTAGGCAAAATTTATATGAATTGTACTATGAAAAATCGCATGATCATAATCCTGTCATTTTGGAATATTTCAAACGTTATTCTAATTTATTTAAACGAGCCTGTTCCTCAGCTAAATCTATTTATTTAAGAAATAAGATCAAAAACTCTGTTAATAAAGTAAAAATGACGTGGAACATTATTAATAGTGAAACTGGTAGAAATACAGTTCGTAATAGAGACTTTCATGTAAAAATAATTAATAATAAAGATGTAAGAGCGGATTTGGAGGTAGCGGCCGAGTTTGAGAATTTCTTCACTATAAATAATATAATATTCCTTCTTTAACAACCAAAACTCTAAAATCTTCCTCCATTTCTGCTGAGATCTTACTGAAACAAAGTGTAACTGAATGGGACACAACTTTTAAATTTTCAGTGGTTAATTGCAAAGATATTGTAAGCAGTTCCAAAAGTCTTGATGCAAAAAAAACGGCAGACCTAAGAAACGGTCTTCACAGAAAGACCTGTGAAGACCGTTTCTTCAATTATAGATATCATTGCGCCCAATCTAGCAGCTGTGTTTAATAGTTGTGTTGCAAGTGGTGTATTTCCTGACCTAATGAAGTATAGTAAAGTGGTTCCTTTAGGCTTAGGTTTAAGCAATCACCAGATATAATGAAATATAACGCCCAAAAAATCGTAAGTACTTACCAGAATTTAGTCCCCATTTTAATATGAAATTATCACCAATAAACGTAAAGTCTGCTAACCTAAAAAAGGCAAGTATCTTCAGAATAATCGCTGAGCTACCCAAAAAGGCCACGCATGCACCAAATATGTACTAGTATTTTAATTAAAAATGTCATCCAAATACTCGTATGTCACGCTCGCGCGTGACTGAATCGCGAAATTTCATTTCGATTTTTTCTTTCTTTTTTATTTTATTAAACTAAACTAACCTAACCTAATACGCAACGTCAAATTTCATCCAAATATGTCACGCTCGCGCGTGACTGAATCGCGAAATTTCATTTCGATTTTTTTCTTTCTTTTTTATTTTATTAAACTAAACTAACCTAACCTAATACGCAACGTCAATGACACAAAACTATGCTAGTTAAAATTTGGTGCACGCGTGGCCTTTTTGGGTTATGAAAAGTTTTTGTAGTGCAGGCATGACTTAAATAGCCCGAAAGATTTTCGTACAGGTTTCATTTATTTGTACATTTTTTTTGGATGAGGCTGTTTAGGGCAACGATTGTTTTTTTGGTGGTCATTAAATTTCATCCCGTTCCTTTATTCAAATCTGGTAGTACTACTGATCCAACACATTTTCGGCCTATTTCTGTACTACCTACGATAAGTAAGATTTTCGAAAAAATTATATTACATCAGTTAGAAACTCATTTTAGTGCTAACAAAATTTTCCATAAAAATCAATTTGGGTTACAAGGAATCGCTCTACTATAGACGCAGGTATAGAACTTATAAAAGATGTGTTTGATCCCTGGGAGAACTCTCAGGATGCCTTAGGTGTTTTTGTCTAAGGCATTGCACTGCGTCCGACATGATATACTTGTCAGGAAATTACAACACTACGGTGTTAGGCACATGGCTCTCAACCTTTTGACCTCATATTTAAATGATAGAATTCAAAGGGTTGACATAAATGGTAAAAAATCGCCCGGCTCTATAATCTAAATGGGCGTTCCACAGGGTTCAATACTAGGGCCGTTCTTGTTTTTAATCTATATTAATGACTTACCTTATTATGTAGAGAAGAATCACGAGATTGTATTGTTTGCAGATGACACTTCACTGTTATTTAAAATTAAAAGGCAGTTATTAAACTATGACGATGTTAAAAATGCATTAGCTAAAGTTGTGAATTGGTTCAATACAAATAATCTTCTCCTCAATGAGAAGAAAACTAATTATATAAAGTTTTCGACACCAAATGTGAGACAAGTAGAATCCAATATACAATTGAATGGAACAGGGTTGGACCTTGTGGAGTCAACGGTCTTTTTAGGAATTAATATAGACGCTAAATTGCAATGGGGTCCCCACATTAAAAAATTGTCTAGTAGGCTTAGTTCAGCGGCTTATGCTGTTAAAAAAAATAGACTATTAACTGATATAGACACAGCTAGAATAGTTTATTTTAGTTATTTCCATAGCGTTATGACTTATGGCATACTGCTCTGGGGATGTGTTGCGGATATTAATTCTATAATATATAAGATATTAATTATATAAGAGCTATCTACAGTTTAGCTTCCAGAGTTTCAGAAGTTTAAAGATATACTCGTACTTAAACATTCTAACTGTTGTCTCTCAGTTTATCTATGAAAATCTAATGTAGGTACCTATGTCAAGAAAAACATGAACAGTTTTGAAAAAAGGAGTGATACTCATTCCATCAACACGCGGAATAAGCACAAGCTATCCGTACATGTAACGCGTCTCCACAGAATAAGTCATTCTTTTATGGGACAATGTATACGATTATATAATAAACTTCCGAGACGTTATCCGAGATTTGTCTATTAATAAGTTTAAAATTAATATTAAAACTAAACTCTGTCAAAAGGGTTATTACTTAATTTCGGATTACTTGGAGGATAAAACAGCTTGGGACTGATCACTCCAGGATCTACGTACGTGTATTACCATGTCAAAGTGTAATACACGAGTAGTCTCTTTTGTAAGGCAACTCACTGGAGCTAAACATAAACGAACATTTGTTATGCTGATATAGGGAATAACCTCTTCTACGGAGACCTCTTTCTGATCTAACTTATTTTATTTTTGAACGCACGAATCCTTGATGGATCTGGCTTGTGCCTAGGTATAGTACAATAGGTTCAAACTATTTCTCTGCCAGAATCCCACGGCGCGGCGCAGAGACGAACAAGGGATTAAAACACCCCATTAATACAATGTACCTACTTTTAATTATAACAAAAACTATAACTTTAAGGATTACAATACTATGAATTATATTTCTAACTGCATATACTTATTCGTACTTACGTACCTATATACGCTTTGAATTTACGTTAGAAACATATCGAATTAATAAGAAAAAGAATGATAGGTAGATGGTACGTAGATAGTGTATGTAATCGGACTAAAATTACACATTAAATGTATTTTAGCAAGTTGTCCGCAGCCATAATAATCAAAGCTATTCTTCTGCTGGCGACATGGTTGGGGTAAGAGAACAAGAAATTCCTAAGATGCTTGCGAACTTCACCGATCACCAAGGGAAGGTGCGCGCGTGTGACTGGATTGGTAGCGTCCAAGTTCATGATCGAGTCCTCTAGGTATCTGCAAATAAGGAAGAAGACAATCTAACTACGAATACATCATTAGATACCTACAAAGAAATTAGGCACATTTATTTGTTTTTGTGTTTATAACAGAGGTCGCAGCACAAATAATTTCCAGGTGAGATGCCTGACGTAATCTATCTTTCAGAAGCATTAATTAGGCGTGGAAGTGAATGTTGCATTAATATAGCTTGATATTACATAACGTGTTAATCTTAAATAGTAGGAAGATCAGACAACGGAGAGGTGTCGCCATATTTATTGATTAAGAGGGGTCTATCGTGTAAGGTACTTGAGTCCACTAAACAATATGCTGAAGATAAGAATTTCGAATGCTGTGGAATGATTATTCCATTATATAAAATTATCATTGTATGTTTATATCGTATACCTCGTTCAAAACCTGATATTTTTATCTATAAACTTGACTTGATTCTATTTCATATTACCAATAAAATATCCTCGCCACAAAGTTGTCTTAGCGAGAGATTGTAACATGAATATTTTAAAACAAAACATGACTGTTATTAAAAAACTAAAAAAAAATACTAGGTATAAATTATAATTTGCTTTCATAACACTTTATTTATTATACTTAGCTAGATTGGGGTTATATACTTAGATACATTGGTCTTAAGTCTCTTAACCAGACTTAAGAGCTGTATAGACCACATAATTAGTAACACTGACGATGCAATAAGTAGGTAAGGTTCCGCAACTGGGCCTTACCGACCACAACACAGCCCAAATCCTTTATATTCCTGTAGAATTGAGGCCTCTACCACCTTCTGTTTGTTATTTAACCAACAAGGACAATAGCGAAGAAAACTTATGTAATTTCTACATGTATCCAGATCAGCTATCGTTTACTGAGGTCTATAAGAAAAATTACGTAATTTCTACATGTATCTAGCTCAGCTATCGTTTACTGAGGTCTATAAGAAAACTTACGCAACATCTACATGTATCTAGCTCAGCTATCGTTTACTGAGGTCTATAAGAAAACTTACGCAACATCTACATGTATCTAGCTCAGCTATCGTTTACTGAGGTCTATAAGAAAACTTACGCAACATCTACATGTATCTAGCTCAGCTATCGTTTACTGAGGTCTATAAGAAAACTTACGTAATTTCTACATGTATTTAGCTCAGCTATCGTTTACTGAGCTCTATAAGAAAACTAATGTAAATTCAGCATTTGAAGAATTTTATGATAATTTCGTCTAATTGTGCAAGTTATATTTTCCTATAGTACTCAAGAGAGTAACAAATTTGTACAATAAACCAAAATGGTTTTCAACTGGTATCAAGAAATGTTGTAGACGGAAAAGGGTATTTCGGTTTAAATTCTGTAGAGAAAAAACGCGAAAAACTAATAAAATACCAGTCCTACTCTAGAGTACTACGACGATGCCTACATAGTGCACATAAAATTATCATCATCATTATCATCTCAGCCGTAGGACGTCCACTGCTGAACATAGCCTCCCCCATGATTTTCCAAAAGGACCGGTTGGAAGCGGCCTGCATCCAACGTCGTCCTGCGACCTTCATCAGGTCGTCTGTCCACCATGTCGGTGGACGACCTTCGCCGCGCTTGACGGTCCGTGGTCTCCACTCCAGAACCTTTCGGCCCCATCGGCCATCTGTTCTGGGTGCTATGTGCCCTGCCCACTGCCACTGGCTAATCTTCTGAGTTATGTCGGTGACTTTCGTTCTTCTACGGATCTCCTCATTTCTGATTCGATCACGTAGAGAAACCCCGAGAATAGCCCTCTCAATAGCTCGTTGTGCTACTTTGAGCTTATCTATGAGGCCCATAGTAAGAGACCACGTTTCGGTGCCATAAGTCATCACTGGTAACACACATTGGTCGAAGACTCTTGTCTTGAGGCACTGAGGTATTTTTGACGAGAAGACTTCGCGAAGCTTCCGGAACGCTGCCCAGCCGAGTTGGATTCGACGATTGACCTCTTTCGCGAAGTTGGACCTGCCTGAGTTCCGAACTGAGTTCCCAACTGATACACATAAAATACATAACGGAAATTAAAGTAAAGAAAAAACAATTTCAAATCCAAAAGACAACAGTCGAATGAATTTGATAACTCTTGAATAAATCTGAGTAATACTAGTACTTTAAATAATCCTATAAACACTAATCAAAAACTTGAGCAGTGTAGTATATTTTTGACCCCTTGTACAGATAATGAAACAGTCAACATTATTCAATCTATACTTAATATTATAAGAAGGAAAGATTTATATGTAAGTATGTTTGTAACGAATTGGCTCAAAAAGTACAGGACCGATTTCATAAATTCTTTCACCATTGGAAAGCTACATACATCTTGAGTAACATAGGCTATATAAGATTCATCATCATCATCATAGTCATCATCATCATCATCATCTTCCATCACCGCGCGGGCACTATATAAAGATATACAACTACTACTATACAAAGATAGACCGTCTGCACTCACTTGGTATTATGTCGGTTCAAGTCCGACGACGTTGCGAACGCATAAGACGTTCTTCTTCAGGGAGTGTTGACGCTTGGAGATCGCGTCACGCACCATTATTCAATCTTTAAATAACACGACTTCGGAGGGTTACAACGGAATTTCTACCAAAGTAATTAAATTTTGTAGAACTATCATAGCACCTATTTTGACATTTTTAATTAATCTTTCTTTCGGGACAGGATCATTTCCGGTGAAACTGAAGGTATCTGTCCATGTCAACGGCTTCTATTTAAAAATTGCGACAGAAAATATGCATGAAACTATCGACCTATATAATAGTTTACGTAGTAACTTATTTAATCTGTGCTATAGTGTTGATACCAATATTTTCCAAAAAATTCGAATCTTTTAAAAAAGTATATCGGCATTTACTTCGCATTTACAGCTGCAAATTGCACAGTATTGTGCAATACATGTGTATTGCACTATTTCTCATACTCGTACCTTTCCTTAAACCACAATAAATTAAAAATAGTGTTTATGTATATAATTTTTTTATTGTCATTCAGTAATTATTTCGAAAAATTCTCAGTAAGAAGGTAGGTTATTATACAGTTTAAAACATAGTGGTGACCACTCTTTCCTGAAGGAAGTTATGCAATTCAAAAGTTTTTACTCGATTTAACCCCTTCCGGAGGTTAAGTTTCGTAGGGATTGAGTTAGTCATGATTCTTAGATCATAAAAATAATAAACCCACTGTCGAGTATTACTGAACTACTTTGGATGTGCTCGATCTCACTTCGTCCTTCCAATATCATTCGGCCGGCAGTTTCTCTTGCAGGCCTCGAAAGTTGTTTTATGCAATTAAGCGACAATACGGGCAGTTTGTGCGCCTGATACACCTGAAGCACTACGCTTGTCCATGACAGTTGCAATGGCACCCAGAGCGTAGAACTGATTATTTACGAGACATTTATACAAGGCGTTTTTAATTCCAGACGTTTCACTGGTTCGTTCACCCCACAAAGGCGTTGTGCTAGATTTTCCACTTGACAGATTGCAGACCGCTGCACTCCAAGATTTTGCGTCTCGCTCGCCTAGTACTGCTAAATGATGATTATGCTTAAATTGCTATGGTTTTGATTTGTATTAGGTCTAGCGTTTATATACCGCATATTCTGTGAAGTACGGAGAGTCATAGAAGTGCGCGCACTGCGGTGAAATAAACGCACGAGTTAAGGAACCCCAATACGCCCAAATTCACTTTGTCGACAGAAACATCAGCAATAACTAAGTAGGACAGAAGCAGTGGGGAGTAATGCTGATGTTTCAATTAGAATAGATATAAGATCCACATTTTGTATTTTTAATTAATTATTATTGTATTTAGACATAAGTTGTCACTCTGTCAGTTGAAATAAATATATTTTTAGTCAGTCATCAGTTTCTTAATTCACGCGCATGCGGTAAAGTCACCGCAGCAAATTTGCGGTGAGTCTACTATTTTTTATCGCATAGATTGTATGTAGAAGGGATGTACCCAATACCTTTTAAGTACCCTTTTTTACGTACCTAATACTAAATATATTACGACTCTTGTATGGTAGTCTGTATCGATGTGGTGGGAAGCCCACAGCATTAACTAACTAACAACAGTAGCTGTAACTCGAATACTAAAACTTGCGTTGTTTTCGCCGCAGTGCGCGGATACGTGACAGCGTTTATTCTACCGTACGGTATAATAAACGTACCGCGCTCCACCGCAAGGCAGTGCGCGCTAGCCCTTATATATGATCTGTGGTGCGGTGGTTTGTGGTAATACCATCTAGTAAGTTTTCTCAGGTTTGTTGTTGTCAGGTTTCTTCGTCTATTACAATTTAAGTGCAGTACTTAGGACTCTTTGTGATTAAGTTCGTCCGGGGAAGTATACTGCCATCATACGTAGGTACCAATTGTAACGCGAAGCAATTATTTCCGCGTTACTGTCCTTTGGTTTTAAGGTACCTATGGTTGCTGGCGAAATGACAGGCACATGAGACTTAACAACTTCATGTCTCAGGGTTACGGGCGCATTGCAGTTGATCACTTGTGACAAAATGTTTAAGGCAGAGGTTACCACTTAACACCAGGTGAGCCTCGTGCTTGTACCGTCAAAAAAAACGCATCTCGTTGGCGGAGGGAATATTCTCTAACGCGTTGTCAAAACTGACAGAGTCGCTATTTTTCAAGATTTCAATTAACCCAATATAAGTATAGTGTTTTATGATATGATGATGATTTTCCCTGTAATTGTATAATTGTCCTGCTTATTGCGTAAAGGTAAGGTAGGTAATCAGTGTAGTAGTAACCTGCACTTGAGCTGCGTGTCGTGCAGCATGTCGGTGCTGAGCTGCTGCATGAGCGCGAGCAGCACGTGCGGGCGCAGACGGCAGCGCGGCGCGAACACGGCGGCATGCGCAGCGCCGCGGCACGCCGCCGTCACCAGCCACAGGTCCGCCGCGCTCAACGCACGTTCGAACGCCGCGTTCACCTCGCCCATTGCGATCTGCCGCGATATCTCTGCTGCTGTCATCTAAAGGCAAATACGGTCAGGAGTGGAAAGAGTCTCCAACATGCCAACTCAGGATTAAAACTCGCCACAGTTGATAAGCGACTTCAAAAAAGGAGGAGGTTCTATGTTCGATTGATTGAATCTTTGATGTGTAGGTATGTTCACTGATTTCTCCCCAGTTCAGGGTCAAATTCGGTCCTGAAGTTTTTGATACACCCCAAATAACTGAATAGTGTTTCTGCTATTTTCATGATTTGATGGTATTATCATTGACGGTAAATGACAATCGATCATGTAATTAGCAAGAGTCACTTAAAAGGGCGGAATTGTTTTACCCGTTTTAATAAAAATACCAAATATTGTTTTAATTTTATTATTTATATTTTAATAACCCAAGGGAACTAATTAACTCTCAAAAACACAGGGAATCCTACTGTGAGAGCTAAGGCTACATGCAAGTCTTACCTACATTCATAATAAAATTTCTGTTATGTTCTGATCTAAGTTATAGTGGTGCATGTAGGTACCTACACCTACAGACTACAGATGTTTTAAACACGTAGATAAGTATTTTAGTCACGAAAATACTATATATTATTACTAAGACATCACGACAGAAGTCTCGACTTCTTTAGCCAAATTTCATAATGAATCAACAATTGTATAGAGTTTTCGTGACTACTTACAACACGCTCCATTATACGATTCAACTATATACTATACATAAAGATTGAGACTATGTAGGTATGTTACCATCTGGTCAAACACTGATTTGTTAGGATCGGCCGGCTGCAGGGGGCTGGTGGGCACGTACTCCAGCGGGGATTTGGGGGGCTCCGGGAACTGTTCCACAGCCTCGGGCTGCAGGTGCGACGTGAACATATCCAGGACTTTCTGTCGCCACTGCTTCAACTCCTTGTGAAGCAACCTGTACCATGTATGCCGATTTTTCTAGTGGGTGCTTTGTAGACAGATATGTAACTATTACTATGATTATTTTTACTAAGACTCCGCTGTCCGTCCGTCTGTTTGCCTGTCTGTCCGTCTGTCACCAGGCTGTATCCTATGAACCGTGATAGTTGACAGTTGAAATTTTCACAGATGATGTATTTCTGTTGCCGCTATAACAACATATACTTACTCGTACTAAAAAAACCGGCCAAGTACGTTGGTAACACTTCGTGCGCGAGTCCGACTTGCAGTTGGCCTGTTTTTGATTATTAAAAGCGAGTCATATCAGTTACTGACGTAATAAAACATGTATACCTAGTCTTTCCTTGTCCGTCTATTTCAGAATATTGCATTGTACTCGTGGGGAGGAGCTAAACGTATCTTTTAAAACTAGAACTTACCCAACGTGTAGTTCTAAAGGTAGTCCTTAAAAAGCATTTTCGATATTCCAGTATAATGACCCCTATGAAGAATGCAAGTACTTAAGTATCTAAATAAGGAAGCTACACCTACATTGCATCTATGGTTGTAAGATTCCATAAAGTTGCACACATAAAACACTTTATTTGTCGCTGGCAAATTAGGTGGAAAGTACCACCCCGAAAAACAGATTTATACCGAAGATCATATGTTTGGGTAGCACCATACTTATATACGAGTACTAAAGCAAATAGAAAATGTAACATACATAGCCAAATACAAATGCAGGCGTGTTTTATGGGAATGGCTGCAATCGATGACCTACGAGGAAAGTGAGGAAATCCTATAAACAGTTAAATAAATCTTAATCGTTATTTACTTACTGCTACTCTACATTTTTTGTTTCCCTGCCTGTTTGTCTGTTCCGGCTAATCTCTGAAACGGCAGACCGATTTTAACGGGACTTTCATTGGCAGATAGCATATGTTAAGGAGTAACTTAGGCTACTTTTATTTTATAAAAACTAAATATATAAAACTCTGTTACCATATCACGCCTAAACGGCTGAACGAATCGTATAATCAAATTAGGCAAGTTTATAGATACACATATTAAACTTTTCATCATTATCACTATCATGCATCACTACGCGGGTGAAACCGCGGTTATAAATAAATGGCTAAAATTATAAATGATTTCTTACTCCTCCACGGTGCACCTCAGTGTAGTGACGAGATTCTTCTGAGGGTCTGCAGCAGCCTCGAGCAGGTGCTGGTGGCGGTCGATGGAGCGCCGCAGCGACTTCGTTATTTTGTACACAGACTTGGACAGGCACGCGGTACTCTCTTCCACTGCAATTACCCATTCCATTAACTTAACCTCAGTGTGGGCTTACATATTTTATATAATTCAGTTTTCCAGCAGACTCAACATTATACTTGACGGCGTCGGCCGCCTATTGTGAAGGAGCATGCGTAACGGGCGAGCGGTTGATTCACCGCACACCCATCATCACAGTCGCCTATAAAACAGCTGCGCTTGGCAACTAGCGGAGCTCAGTTTGCTGCGAGCGCCCGCCGCGTGCGCACGTCTCTGTTTTGTTATAAAGTAATAAGAGATCGAAGATAAAAGTTGGAACAGAGTGTTTATTTCATACCGGGTCACACTTCATGTCGGGCTCTCAGCCGATATACTTAATTAGTACAAAAATATGACTAACAAATCAATTCCAGAACAATATAAATGATAGGTTCAGTAGGTAAGTATACAATTTGAGCAAAATAGAATAAGTCATACTCGTATTATCGAAAGCCAGGGTAAAGCTGACCACATAGCATCGGGTAGATGCTGGGAAATCTCATTCGATGACCAGCACACTTCTAATATAGACACAAGATGGTAGACGCTCCGCCCTACTGTAACGTTACGAGTGAAAGTTGGTGATGATGAGGTCGGAGCTCATCACTAAAGAGTTTTGTAATAGTGTTTTGGGGAGTGACATTATTAGTTAGATAGGTATCGTATCCTATTTACCATGATACAACAGGCACTACACAGCAAACATATTCCGTCTTATTCTAAAACGTGGACTATGTGGATAAGCATGTTTAAAGCCATGGTTTAAGCAAGATTCATATGCCTATGGAATTCTCTTCAACCATGGTATAAAATCTTTAGTCCACATTTTATAATAGTACCTAAGTATTATCTAAATAGGCATATAAGTAGTCATTATATGGACAGGTGCCATTATACCTACTATTGTCAAAATCTATTCCTTCGAATCTATGTCCACGTACATTTGGCTGAAGTTGGCCCGCTATTAGTTTAGTTAGATTAGACTCACAGTCAATGAAAGCTTCCTCGACAGTCCTGTCGACTGAGCGCAGGAGCCTGCGATGGGAATGCTCCAGGATGGGCAGGTAGAGACACGACACGTCGCGGGAGATGCTCTCGCCGATCACGTCCTTCACGGACTCTGCTGTTGCAGATACCATGTGATTTTTCAGCTCCTGGAATATCAACACTTTATTAAACTTTGAATTGAACGAAATAACCACAAGTCACAGTGTATTTTCAGCATAATTTTTTTCGAGACATCGGGTAGAAGAATATAAAACTACGATACGACCCATATTCTGGTCACACCAGATTGTTCACCTCGCTGCGGCACTAATTTACCTCGAGTAGTTGGCAATTTTCACCCTTAAGCGATTGCTAAAACCCCGTGTCAATACACGCACAGGTAGTATAGGAGCGAGGGCCGCATATCAAGACATACGCAAAGAAAAGGTATACCTACATGTTATACCACATCATAAAAATAAGTTTACTTACATAGACTGTGGTTAAACTACCACCGGATAAATAAAACTTACGCCCAGGAATGGTGTCGCAATGATAGGGGCTAGAGGGTAACTAGATGAACATAAGGGTACATGATCGTAGTGGGCCATTTCCGCTTTACTCCGCATCGTCCACAACACCCGTATAATGTTTCTAGTAGGTTAAACCCGATTGACGACTGTTCCCAAGTGGTTGCCGCTTTGGTCCAAATTTTCAATTTTGTTGGTCTCTAATGTATGTAGGTACTTACTGTAGGTATGCAGTTCTGCAAGAATCAGGTGAATGATCTGTATGATAAATATGAAACGATCAGACAATGTTTTTTTGATTTTCATGTCTAGATTTAAAAAGGGTCCACGTTAACACACCTCGCTTTGCAAGAAGCTGGTCAGCGCGTCTCTGATCTCCTTGTCCACAGCGGAGCCCTGTCGTATCTCGATTGCGTCCAGAAGACTCTTCGCGCGGCTGTTCGTCTCGGAGTCAACCTCGGACCCAAGTTCTTTCACGCCACTGTTAATCAGTCAGATAGAGGTCACGGTTATTTATTAATGGTGAAAAGAAAAATGTGTACCTGCTCTGAGAAACTTAGTATATTCAGAATTCAAAAACTGCTGTAGTTATCCTGCTTGATGAAAATATAAAAACTTGCTATACAATTGTCCTTATTAAAATATAAGCTCTTGTCAGTAGAATTTATAGCATATTTTGAAGACAAAACTTTCACAGTAGATTTTTGATATTTCTTTATCAGTCAGGATTAATGTGCCTGATGCTGAACCGAATGGATTGCATACGAGTAACATAGCGTAAGCATGTTAGGATCAATCACGTGTTCGGAAAATGTCACGGAGTGTGGCCATAGAATCCAGCAACAGGACAACTAAGTGTCAGCACACTGTCAACAAGGTAGTGTCGGACGGTTTAAGGCAAGACTGGCGCGGTTTTTCTAAAAGTTAACACAACGACCGGCTCCGACGCGCGATGCTGAAGGGCTCAATTGATAATGCAACTAGCAGTATCAGTTGCAAAAAAGTTTCGAACAACTAGATAAGCTTTGCTGCGAGCGCTTGGATCTGAAATGACGAATTACGACGCGACGTGTATTATAAACGATACCATCTCAGTATATAGTAATAGGGTTTCTGTAGCTAAGGCTAAGGAGCCTTAGCTACAGAAACCCTATTACTTACTATGCGTACCTTCGCTATTCTTCTGTCAGCTGTTTGTCTGTATATGGAGTAGGTGTACGTTTAAAAGGCTGCAATAATGTGGTATATTGTACTGTGGGTAAGTACCAACTGATGAACGGAACCCTTGGTAGGTACCCATGGTTTAGCCGATTTTATTATTATAAGATTTAAAAAAAACATGCAGATCGTAAACGGAAATGAATTCGCAAACCTCTGAAGGACAGCTTTATTCACGAGATCAGTAAAGATCTCATTCTGCGCAGCCTCAGCTTGTTCCATGTCAAGCTTGGAGCTCCGGATGTCTTCCTTCAACGTGGTCAGCAGTCTGCACTGCTCTAGAAACATGTCTGTAGGGCAGACAAATAATATAGTGTATATATAAATAATAATATATATATATATATATATATATACCTATATATATATATATATTATATACATTATATATATATATTAATATAAATAAGTGATACCGTCGCCCACAGACAACTGCAATACCATAAGTCTCGAGAATGCGGCCGTGCCGTGCCAACTTTTGAGAAAGGAATAGAAGGGGTGAGGGTTGAGGGGGGACGGGGAGGGGGAAGGGAGGATCAGGCCTCCGGAACCTTGCACAAACTGACTGAAGCGCAATCGCAAGCTATAATACTTTAATTTGATGTTGTGTGGGAGTGTGGTACATCCCCGGTCGTGCGGCCCAGCGCGGCAATACCTCAAACAAAAACCTTTTCTACCGTGAATCAGAAATGTGCACGATACTGTATCTTGGTTTTAAGGTATGATTGCCGGCTTAATTACAGACACACGGCAATTGAATGTATCAGGGTTACGGGCGCAGTGCAGTTCGTCACTTGTGAGGTAATGCATCTGTTCTAGACAGAGGTTACCACTTAACATGAGATGGGCCTCGTGCTTTGACAGTTTCCTAATCACATAAAAAACTTTAAAAGTAATTTCTTTCTTACTCTTCACTAGTAGTAGTATTAGCCTTTTCACACTACAGTGTCAAGGCAGAATATATATATTGTGGCAATAGGTGGATAAATAAGGCATTGTGGTGGTTGGTACTAAACAGAACGCACATTTGCTGATGAGTCCTCCTACTAGTATGCAGATGTAGCGACTGCCCCATGAGGGACAATATAGGTAGTTCAAAGTTTTTATGAGGGCTAATATAGTTCAAAGTTTTCATGAGGGCTAATATAGTTTGAAGTTTTCATGAGGGCTAATATAGTTCGAAGTTTTCATGAGGGCTAGTATAATTCGAAGTTTCCATTAAGTTAAGGTAATAGTTTAAAGTTTCCATGAGGGCTAATATAGTTCAAAGTTTCCATGAGGGCTAATATAGTTTAAAGTTTCCATGAGGGCTAATATAGTTCAAAGTTTTCATGAGGGCTAATATAGTTCGAGTTTCCATGAGGGCTAATATAGTTCAAAGTTTTCATGAGGGCTAATATAGTTCGAGTTTCCATGAGGGCTAATATAATTTAAAGTTACCATGAGGGCTAATATATTTCAAAGTTTCCATGAGGGCTAATATAGATCAAAGTTTTCATGAGGGCTAATATAGTTCGAGTTTCCATGAGGGCTAATATAATTTAAAGTTACCATGAGGGTTAATATAATTCAAAGTTTTCATGAGGGCTAATATAATTTAAAGTTACCATGAGGGCTAATATATTTCAAAGTTTCCATGAGGGCTAATATAGTTCAAAGTTTCCATGAGGGCTAATATAGTTCAACGTTTAGATTTACCCAATATAAAGTGCAGATGGGATTCTCGTGCTTGGTAGGCCCTAAAACGAAGTAACATCAGCTCAAAATATAATCGGGAAGTAAGGAAAGGATACAGATACCCACCACTAAGGCGGTCAATCTTCTGCTCGAGAACCTGAAGTACGTCCCTGTCATTGGTGGTCTTGTCAGCGATGCCGCTGTCAGTGAACTGATGCGGCCCAGCGTCGTCGGAGTCCGAGTCCACCACCACACACACCTCCACGGAAGAATCGCTGATCGTGCCGCTTTGACTCCTTCTGTGTCACGGCGTAATACAAGAATTTTCTAGAATAAATCTTCACATTAGCCTAAATACCATTTTTTAAGTCTTATTATAGTAAGTACTTATAGGGTTTTAAATTATTTCACCGGTGATGCACTAGGACCTAGTATTCTGTGGATCAGAATGACAAAGCTGTAAGACTCTCAAGGGTAGATGCCCTCACATTACTGCTCTGGCTTACCTACAAGTATAGTAACTTAGTTATAGCCAGGTGAGATTTTTATCGCGAGTCATCATCATGCTGGAGATTTCCAGCTGATGTATCCATAACTTTTAGACGCAAGCCAGAATTAATTAAAGTTGGTTGAGATATTATTTAACATTGAAGTCATGAATCATTCCCGGAGGAGTAGTAGACTTTGGTTGTTATTGCTGCCGCTTTGCTTCGTTTTATCTGCTCTAATCACAATTATTAAATATTGCTAGTTCAATATACCTAGGTAATGTATATGTAGATATAAGTACGTATACATATTCTTTAGCCGACCTTAACCACACACGTTGCAGTTCAAGGAAAAGTAGGTTGATTTCTGAAATGCGAAATCTATTGTACTCGTATAATTGCCCAAATATGACGAATCGTCAGTCAATGGGTTAATACTATAGAAACTCTTCGACATATCGGACACACTTTCGTCTAGATGTTAGACTGTCCTGTTCAAGCTCACCTACATTTTAAGAAAAAGTATTATTCTAACACTCACCTGTCATATCTTCTATTTCTATAAAGTTTCATGTCGTTGGTCACTTTATTATCCGTGAGAGAACACATCGACCTTGACTTCTTCAGCTGCGAATAATTGTTTCTTTTCTGCATGTTCGTAAACTCAAATTAATACAAACTTAATAATTAAGTATTTAGTATAATTTTTACGAGATCCACAGGTATGTGCCCGCACAGCCTGTCTTAAAATAATGTTGCTTGAGGGTAGATGGAGATAGTAATATATTTTGTAATACATTCTTCTATCTTTATTTCTACCGCTTTATTTTGACTTTTTAGTTTGGGGTCACCAAGTAGCACGTTTCTGAACGGATTGTAAAGATAGAATTTATGAATTTAGCAAACACAGTAGGTACTTTCGCACCCGTCCAAACCAAAGTATTTGTCAAACCATTCAAGTTCTGTGATTTTTATAGTCATAAAATACAAACTAACGTAAAGTAGGTAATTAAGTACAAGAATATTTTTGACGTGATAACGTCTTATAAATTTATGAACGCCGGCTGTACGCACGATAAAGTATGACGTAGTTGTATAATACGTCCGTAAATCGACTTTTACCTACAGACAACCATTTTTTGTATTGAAATTCTCGTTAGTTTAACACAAATTAAACTATTAGTCGACAAGACACGTTACCTAAGAATCGAATACGTCGACCCGTGTTTCGAGCATCTCAGATGCACATGGTAGACGTAATCGATCCGTAACGTGAGTGTTTTGTCGTTTACCTATTAATGTTTTAGTAGTAAAATAATATTTATATTTTTTTAAACAATATAAAATTATTTATATATTTTTTTAAATACATAACTATGTTTTATTTTGTTTATGCCGTAAGCAGATGTTTTATACAAACATGTCAATTGTGTAGCGCTTTATAAGATGATTATACCTACTACTTACCGATGAGTTACAATGAGAACATAAGTTACAAATCCTTTTATTTTGCTTTCAGGTATCGTTTGTACACCCTGACGCCGCCATTGCACCGTCACATCTCAATATTACTCGTATTGTTGAGCGAATGTGCTGTTCATACTTGTGCTAACGGTTCATACTTACTAAGCGGCGCTCTATAGTTTATGTATACTCTAGCGGCCTTATTAATAAACTTGGCTTACACCCGGAGTAGTTAAAACATCTATGTGTAAATTTTTCGCTTGCAATAAATGTCACGCGTGAAAGCAAGACAAAGTATGTTACGCCTAATATAGGTTTACGCAACGTTTATTAATAAAGGCCTAGGGGTTGCAAGGGAGTTTTCAAGTTGGTATATATGGATTTGTATTATTCCTTGGTTTGTTTCACTGGTATGGACAAACTTTGAAATAAATAATAAAACTGATGTTTTATTATTTTCATTCCTACTTCTGGAGGAAGAACAATAAACTTATGAAATTTATATGAAAAAAAAACGCTGATCCGAATCACTCAAAACTTGGTGCAAATAAACTATATCGCAATTAATGAAATACATATTCCGAATCAGAACATATCGCCACGTCTACATATCCGAGAAGGGGAAGGCAGAGGTGTGTATTAACACCCACGTTTCGTTATATACATACATATATGTTTTTGTTCCCAAGTAATATAGGACGAGCTTTTTGCCATCTACGGGGCACTGTTCCAGACTCCTAGACTGATATTGAGAATGTTTGTCATAAAATCCACCGAAGACATCGATACTCCAAATCAGCGCTTCCACCGCTACACCGACGCTAACGCGAACTATCTGCATACCAAGTTTCATCCAAATCCGTTCAGACGTTCTGGCGTGGTTGAGTAACAAACCTCCATCCATACAAACATTCGTATTTATATTAGTAAGATATAACCATATAATAATGTATATAGCGGGTAACAATAAAATGCAGTAATACTAAAACCACACACACGCAGCTTGCTCACAACCTGGGACCTAACTACTGCGTTCCAGGAAGTAAACATTCCGAGTTGAGTAACCAGTTATTCTAATAGTCATCCAGGTCCATTCCTAAAAAAACTAAGCCAAAACCCGTAATGACCTCTCAACTAGGTAAACAAGGGGCCACGGCCGGGGTGCGCAGGCGAGAGGGCGTATGCAGGGCAGGGGGACGGAGATGAATGAATATGTATCGTGGGGATTGCAATGCGCATTGACTCCAACGAAATCCATGAATAGGCATGTCTAATAGGGTTGTACAATATAAATAAAAATATTTTTTTAACTGTGTATAAAAATAAGCAATTTAAAATTTGCCTTGCCTAAGTATATATATATATATATATATATGCACACCTTTCAGTACTACTACATCTTTTTTGTAACACGCTGTATACATATAAGATGACGAAATAATCATCACTGAATAAAACAAGTTATTTATAAATGAGTTTCATTTAATTATACTCTTCTTACAATAACAATATAAGGGAATCAGGGTAACACTGCATCTACCATCCATGTAATGTAACCGAAACAATGCAAGGGAGATCTATACACAAATGATCAAATCAAATCTTATAACTAGGTACAAATATTTACTATGTCAACATCAGTTGGCCACACATGAGTTGTGAAATAAGTATAAGAGTGCAAACCATAGAGTATACATATACTATAGAGCGCGCGTATCGCTCCGGCTCGTTTGTGTCGATCGTAAGCAAATGTTACATACATTGTGTCTATCGTGTAGCGCTTTATTAGACGATTATACTACTTACCGATGAAAATAACTTACAAATCCTTTTATTTTGCTTTCAGGTATCGTTTGTACACCCTGACGCCGCACATGTCACCGACACATCTCAATATTACTGGTATTGTTGAGCGAATGTGCTCACGGTTCATACTTACTAAGCCGCGCTGTTTACTTTATGTATACTCTGTAGTGCTGACATATATAATTTTTAATGAATGATATATGTAGTTAAAAAAAAGTTAGCCAAATTTAAGGCAGTAGCTACAAAAAATCTGACAGGTTGTCGGGAAACGGGCTTGATCAAATCTTGATCCGTGTAAAAGGCGTCGACAACCACACACAATAGTTTTAGTAGTACCGACGATAGGTACGTTATAGAATCCTCCCCCTTATTCCGTAAGTTATTAGTGTGTATTTTATATGACAATAATATTTTTTGTCGCAGTCTGTTCTAGTATTAATGTGGTTGGTATGGACAAATGTACATTCACTGACATTTAAACAAATCAAATAATTAATAACATAATGCAGTTATGACCGCCATAGGAATGGTAAATCTAAGCAATAGCTTTCGAAATAGAGGGCAAACTGTAAATAGGGCAGACTGTAAATCTAATAGCTTGTGATGGATATAGATAGATAGATAGATAGATATCTATAATTTACATATAAAACGCAAAAACTTAACTTTCTAAAGCGAAAACTTTGATTGATATCAAAATACAAAGAAAATAGAAATAACAAAATAAAAAACTGCAAAATTCTTTTTAAGATCACGTTTTCAGTTAGTTTGCCGTGTGCCATATTTTTCGTTTGCACATGTATTAGTGAACAGGCACTATGGAGAATTCGCAGCTCTCTATAGTAACTATTGCCTAAGGGATGCGCACATACACGATTTGGCACCGGAATAAGTCAGGGTGCAACTCCCTGAAAACCGAGTTACATTTAACATTCTGCCTAAGTACTACAATCGAATACTTGAATAGTTTTATTTTGAATAGTTGAAATATTCGTTTGTTAGTAAGTAGGTGATACTCTAAGCTTACTTCTATGACTACAAACCTATGAGGTTCTTTATACAACTTATTTAACGAGTAGTCATTAATACGGCAGTCATACTTATGTCTAAAATAGCCGAGGTACAGCGAGACTAGCGTAATTTACGTGGCGCAATTTATAAACTGTTTGGGAACTCTGACAATATATGTACAGTATTTTTTGTAGAGAAGGGAGTCATTTGGCGTGGTTACGCAAACCATGTAAATAAAAAGGAATAGGGTGGTCAACAGCCCACGATCAACACCTTAAACACGATTGAATGTAATGGAATAGAAATCCCTTGGACAACTTTATACCAATAAAATTGCTTTGTTAAATATACAACTTGCAATTGAATAAAAAAATTACAAAAAGTATCAATAATTATTCACAAAGCACCGAATAAAGCACGTTAGTATTTTACTGTTTAAGAAGAAATGAGTTCCAAATTTCATGATTCGACTTCGCGAAAACTTAGTTTTTCGACGCTCAAACCCAATAACCGAAGTTCGAAAAAAAAACGTAGTGTAAATTGAATATACGTTCTGATGAAGTCTGGGAGCCAATACAAGATTGAGCAAACTGGCTCGATAAAAAAAAATCTGCAACATTTCCTAAAAGTTGCAATTTTTCTTAAGTGCTTCGTGGAAAAAAGCATTTTTCTTCAATTATGGGCAAATATATTTCAATGAATGTATCATATTCGAAATCCCATTGAAATTTAATGGTGAACTATGGACTCCTTTATCATTAACATGTCTGTTTGATCTGTGTCTGGGTGTGTATATGGATATAAGTATGTATATCAGTCATCAGGTTACCATAGTACAGGCTTTGCCTAGTTTGGGGCCTGAAGGCCTTTGTGTGGATGTTGTCCCATATTATTATTATTATATTATATTAACATTTAATCATTAGTAGAAATATAAAAAGTATTAGCGCGTATTCAATTGAATTTTCGCATTACGTCGTCCATTCTGGTAAGCAATTCTCAACCTTATGTAAAGCATCGTAAATTGTTTTAAAATTCGGATTGGACCGCGCCTTAAGTCTGCTAGCGTTACGCGTGCGTCAGCTTTGTTACGAGTCGCCATCATGACGTGCAGGATGAAACAAATGCAAAATAGCATGTATTAATATTGCTAAAACTTTACGGTACAAAATACAAAAAACTTGTTAATAGAATGTTGTTCCAAGTTTGACTGTTAAATATTATTGTGCCAGAACTTTTCCATAAATTATATGGTGGCCTGCAGTAGTCAAAGAGTGTAAATGTCTGACAGCAGACCACACCCACTCCATCCAAATATTTTTACGCCTCTTTGAGGATGTGTTTTAAAACAATAGATTTATTAATGTAACACACTGTTTTAGACTTTCGCGGATTAGTGCTTACGGGATGTAGACCACGATTAGCAAGGTTTTGGAGCTCCCGATATTTCGGCACAGTTACAGTTAGTGAGTATAGTCGACACTTACAATCGAGATAGAGGGCCACTGGTATCCGTATTAAACGAGTGAGAATGAAGGTAGACCATTTTGTCCTTAATAACTTCGAACTTTTGTCACACCCACCCACATCTTCTACCCGTGAACATGGTGCATGTAACTGCGCCGAAATATCGGGAACTCCAAAACCTTGCTAATCGTGGTGTACATCCCGTGAGTACTAATTATAATGTTATTAATGTAACAATGGGTTAGAAGGCTCAAGAAGTGAATAAGTGCGACGTAAACCACGGCAGCCTGGCCTCAGCACTATACATAACAATATACAGTCTCTGTCACAACACGACTATCAACCGTGCTCAATGTAACCATGTCACAATTGTCAAAGCATAAAATAGTCCTTGAAATCTACGAAGAAATAATATCAGGAACAGTAACTGCCTTAAAAAAATGACCCAATAAAAGTCGTGCTAAATCAATAACGCCGCTATGACTCAGCTGTCATAGTAGACGTTGCAGCACGCGCGTGGACCAATCCCTGCTTTCCTTCTGAAATTTAAACCAATCACCGAACATGTCTATTTGTAACCTCGGAAGTAATTCGTATTTGGAAGCATACGTCGTTTTGGTTTGAAGGACCACTTTTTGTGTGGAATTTGTTCTGAATTATGCTTCCTGACATTATTTCTTCGTAGCTTGAAATAATAATAATAATAATGTTATCAGTGATCACCGGGTTCTCCGTAAACTCTTACATGTTTTCGTTCATCCAATCGGTACCCTGGTACAATTATTTATAAATATAATCGTATATATTTTGCCCTCGTAATAGAAAGCAGTAACTTAGCAGTAAAATAAAATGTAAGAGAAAAATGTGTTTTATATTTTTTTTACATTCTGTATAGTTGTGACAAATATGAAGTTAGCTATAATATGACTTTATCAAACAATCTGTTAGTTAATAATAGGCATATTTAGTTTTTGAATATCATTAACTATCTCTGTAAGCAATAAAACGATAAAATTGTGATTAACACAACATAACAATAAACAAATAGTTATATTATAAACTAGAAACCAGCAAATATTTAGTTAGTGACACTGTGTTTTTTGTTGTTTGCTTTACCTTTAGTCTTTTGAAGTTGCTATGGTTTCTATTACAAGGGCTTAATAGACTTGTATGAATTTTTCCTGCAATTTTTTAATCAATACAGATGCAATAGTATGTTATTAAATAAAATATTTTAAATCACTTTTAGAAATTTTTCTGCTGTTTTGCTTGTATCATGAAATTTAGTCTCTGTTGTTAATAAACGGACTATATTTTACCATTTATTTTATTTGCTGATTCTACTTAACAACCATATCACAAACGAGTCCAACCGATATCACCGATTACTTCTATCACACAAACCACAGTGTTTTATTTATATTACGACGCGAGTCACATTAACCACTCCCACAACGCGACGCGAGTCACAGCCCTTCGTCCAAGCTCTCACAACACTAAGCGTGTTGTGCACGCGAACCAGAATTACAGCACTTGCATATACCCACAAAAACGAACTACGATGTTTCGGTTGACGGATTCCAAAATGTCTACTGTGAAAGTGAAAAAGTAGAAATACAGTCAATGGTGATGAAATGTAATGACGTGATGATAAGTGATTAGTGTTTTATGAGTGATGATGATATATGAAATCTAAACATCATAATGTGTAAGTTAAATTTTGTGTGAGTAGATGCGTAAACCATCTTTATAATATTATTATTTAGAAATTGAGTAGTACTCATGTCAAAACATACTTATATAGAAAACATACAACATAGAACTAGTAAATAATAA
The DNA here is from genome assembly GCA_917880725.1 of Selenia dentaria. NCBI lineage: Eukaryota > Metazoa > Arthropoda > Insecta > Lepidoptera > Geometridae > Selenia > Selenia dentaria. The sequence continues at coordinate 3,461,132 of OU862882.1, read as the reverse complement.
TAAATAAATAAATATTCCACAACTATCACACAACGCCATCTAGTCCCAAGCTAAGCAGAGCTTGTGTTATGGGTACTAGACAACTGATAAACATACTTATATATTTCTAAATACATAAAAACTACAAATAGTGAATGAGGTAAACTTTTTTCGCGAAGTCTTCTCGTCTGAAATACCTCAGTAACTCAAGACAAGAGTCTTCGACCAATGTGCGTTACCAGTGATGACTTATGGCACTGAAACGTGGTATCTTACTATGGGCCTCATAGATAAGCTCAAAGTCGCACAACAAGCTATTGAGAGGGCTAAGCTCGGGGTTTCTCTATGTGATCGAATCAGAAATGAGGAGATCCGTAGAAGAACGAAAGTCACCGACATAGCCCAGAAGATTAGCAATTTAAAGTGGCAGTGGGCAGAACAGATGGCCGATGGGGCCGGAAGGTTCTGGAATGGAGACCACGGACCGGCAAGCGCAGCGTAGGTCGTCTACCGACACGGTTGACAGACGACTTGATAAAGGTCGCAGGACGACGTTGGATGCAGGCCGCTTCCAACTGGTCCTTTTGGAAAATCATGGGGGAGGCATATGTTCAGCAGTGGACGTTCTACGGCTGAGATGATGATGATTATGAGTAAATACTTTATTCATATAGTAGATCAATCAGTAACTGTCTATACAGGGTGTTTGGTAGAGGGACCGACATACCAAATGAGCGTGTTCGGGGGCCCACTTGGAGAATACAAGTTGGCCAAAAAAAAACCCCGACACCCCAATTTTTTTTAACTTTTTTTTGTGATTTTTCCCTTTTTCTCCGAAATTGTACCTATTTACCACCATAACATTTGTAAAGTATATTTTAGACCGGATGTTATTAGTTTTTACAAATTTTACAAATGTTATGGTGGCAAATAGGTACAATTTCGGAGAAAAAGGGAAAAATCACAAAAAAAAAGTTAAACATATTGGGGGGTCGCGGATTTTTTTTGGCCAACTTGTATTCTCCATGTGGTCCCCCGAACACGCTCATTTGGTTTGTCGGTCCCTCTACAACACCCTATATATATACCTAAATACAAATATAAAAATCATTGTGAAAAAACCTGTCATTACATTTCATCACCCTTGACTGTATTTGTGATTTTTCACTTTCACAGTCAACCGAAATTAGGTTGTAAGTTTTTGGGAGTAGGCCTCCTGTTTCAAGGCAAGTCACAGCAACCGGACACAGTGTCTGACACCATCCGTGCACTTCTATTGAGCAGGCAAGCCACTGGAGTCCCAGTAGTGGCATGGTGGTGAACTGGGCGGTGGCTACAGGTGGCGGCGTCACGCGGCGAGCAGCGCCTCGCTGGCCATGGACAGCATGCGGAAGTGCCTCGCGAGCGGGTGCTGCGGACACGCGCCCAGGAAGGCCACGATCTGCTTCTGCAGCTCGCGCACCACGCCGGGCAGGTGCTCGCGCGTCACCGGGCTCGACGTGTCCAGGTTCATCACGGCTTCCTCCAGGTATCTGAGTACAGAATACACGATACACTACATCGTTCAGGCGCGGATCCAGCCCACAAAAAGGTTGTGGTCACAGCCACCGGAGTCAAAGTATGAACTCTCTCATGATCTATATAGTATCAAGTCGGTCGCCTGATGTTAAGCGTCACGCTTGCCATAACAGGGTGCAACACTTCAAACCGTGCATGGCAATGGCAATTAGAAAGGATAACAAACAATGTCAAATTAAATTCTTGTACTTATACATTTTTAATTAAATATTTTGAGTGATTTAATTTAAGTGATTACTTAAATTTACAAATTCAAGCTTACGTTTCTTTTTTGCAATAACGTAATTAATTTCATGGATATCCCGGTTTTTTATATTTAACTAAGGCATTGGATATAAAACGTCATATCATCAGTCTGTCGAACATGAAAGTGTGACGTCTGATGTTACAAGCCTTTTAGGTTTGTAGGCATGCCCACCGTGCCCACAACGGTGGATCCGCGCTTGACATCGTTCAGGTGGGATTGTCATGATATTAACTACAGGAAAACATTATTAATAACTAGCTGCGCTCGCGGTGTTACCAGCGTGATGACAACGATGTTGACAAGTTGTACGCACGAGAAATGCGACGTTTGTTTACGTTCCTTAGCGCACGCGACCGGCGACCGCCGGCATTCGCCTCGTTTAGTTCGTCAGCGCACGCAATCGTGAAACCACGCTCCGCGCCGCGTTGCAATATGCAGATGTTATGCAATACTGTATAACCCAATAGATGTGAATTTAAAGAAGGGGTTATGAAGAGAGGTTGAGTAACATTAGGTACCTGTGCTTGAGCTGCGTGTCGCGCGTCATGTCGGCGGCGAGCTGCTGCACGAGTGAGAGCAGCACGTGCTGTCGCAGCTGGCAGGGCGGCCCGAACACGGCGGCGGGGTCAGCGCTGCGGCACGCGCACATCACCAGCGCCAGGTCGGACGCAGACAGCGCCAGTTGGAACGCGCCGTTCACGTCGCCGGCTGTCATCAGCGACTGGATCTGGGCCACTTGCATCTACCACCGAAATGTTACGCTGCTTTTATTTCAATAACGCCATAAAGAGGCGGCGCAGAACAATTTTGCTTTGCACACCACTAAATAACGCCATTTTAAGTTAAGCAGCGTTTATAAGTAAGCCCCTTAGTACTTAGTTTAGAGTTTTAAAGGTTTTATTACAATATTTCTGTAATTATTCAAAAATAGCTGACTCTCAACGGAACAATTAATCCAGACCGAACACCAAATTTTGAGGAAGCCAATTTTTTAAACAATAATAATATAAACGTAAATAGATATACAAGCGTTTTGTTTACCTGTCTGTCCGCGACGGAGGGCGTGGAAGGAGAATGTGCGCGGGACATTTGTACGGCGACCGAGCGCGCCTGCTCGCGCCACCATGTCATCTCCTTTTCTAGGACACTGTAATATAAGTCATATTACAAAGTTGGTTACATTAACTAACGACACATGCGAAATTGAAGACTTAACATATTTAGATACATTCTATTTTATTTCATTTAATTTAATATACTCGTATTATTAGATTTATACCTTGTCTGCGTTTAACTCAGAATATTATAAAATTATGTTTTATACTAAAAGTGACCCACGATTTCATCCGTGAATATAAGTGTATATGAAGTATTGTATGAGTTAATCCTGCGTATTAGCTGTATCTACTACAATGTTCACACCATAACACATAAATATGAGCACATGAGCGCTCCCAAACACATTTTTGTATTTTATCCGTCTGATTTGAGATTTATTTACTTGATAAGCCCTATAAAGATCTTGTTACAGGATTTTCAATTATATGTGTTAAATGAACATAATAACAAATATAATATGCGTGTATATCATACATATTTATGAAGTCAATTATGTAAAATATTACATAAATTTATTATAAAAAAATTTGTAATCTATGTAAAAGGTCATCATTATCATCATCTCATCCGTAGGACGTCCACTGCTGAACATATCAAAGTCAAAGTCAAAGTCATTTATTCAATTTAGGCATCAAAGACGCACTTATGAACGTCAATTTTTCATTATAATGTACTTTAAAGACTACCGCCGCGTTCCAAAATATATAGAGCCTACCGAGAAGAAGCGGCAAGAAACTCGGGGCCATTCTTTTTACATAGATATGCCTCCCCCATATTTTCCAAAAGGACCGGTTGAAAGCGGCCTGCATCTAACGTCGTCCTGCGACCTTTATCAGGTCGTCTGTCCAACGAGTCGATGCACGACCTACGCTGCGCTTGCCGGTCCGTGGTCTCCACTCTAGAACCTTCCGGCCTCATCGGCCATCTGTTCTGCGTGCTATGTGCCCTGCCCACTGCCACTTTAACTGGCTAATCTTCTGAGCTAAGTATGTCGGTGACTTTCGTTCTTCTATGGATCTCCTCATTACGTAAAAGGTATTCTGAAGTTATTATGTATAAATATTATACTATGTTATAAAAAGTTCAAGCATATAATTTTAATTTAAAGCCCCGTAAAAATAAAATTCTGATCAATTAGAAATAAAAATAAGCAAACATTTGGAATGTGGTTTAGTTCGTAGGTGTTTTGGTCTATAATTTTCCTTCATAATTTTAATATATATATTAATATTAAGAAATGAGCTCCGTATGTACCCGTATATATAAAGGATCGTTTATTTTCAGATGCACAGCAGGACCTCTTTAATCCGAACCCCTCTATAATCCGAACGCCCCGTACCTACCCCGCTCCTTCACTCGCCGTCTCACCACCTGCTTACTGAATGTCGAGTGGAGGTGTCGTGCGCATTTGTTTGTTGTTTATTGTTGATTAAATTGGGCATAGAGGTAGCAGACACCCTGGATTAACATATAGGTTTCTTTTTATAGTCGTCATCATCACCGCGCGGGTAAATCGGCGGGTAACTGGTATGTATTATAATCCGAACGCTCCGTGAGTCCGAACGGGGGGTATAGTTTGAGTGTTCGGATTAAAGAGGTCCTACTGTATACATAGCCTGCAGCTGTGAATTGGGCGTAAAGATATTTAAACGGTAAGTTTTGACATATTTTGTGATTACGCTGACCTTTCGTTTTGAATATTGAATCTCGTATTATTTCTCATTAGGGTTGATTTTAAAAATATATTTATTCACACAGTGTTTGGTCCCGAACTCTGAAATATATTGATATTGTATTGTTTTGGAACGCCACTCTTGGGCTGACTGATCTGTCATACTTTTGTGTTGTCTATGACAACAGACACTTGAAATTTGTAACTTGTTGAAAAATTAGAAACTAGCTTGCTTTGAGTAAAATGGCTGCGAGCCATAGTTGTTGTTGAAATGTATAATTAATTGAGTGTAAATTCGATCACGCTGTAGGCCATGTTGCGTGTATAGTGTTAGAGTTGTATATTACTGGTTAGAGGTCTACGCTGAATTTGAAGCAATACCGGCAGCCCTAAGGTTTGTCCATTCTGAGCTCCTTGCCCCCGCCTCTGTCTCCCCTCCTAACAGAACCGACTACCGGATGCTACGCTCATCAAGATTGATGTGAGTACATTTTGTTTATCTTATTAGTTAGGTTATTTTGTGATAAGTTAGGTCAGGCCCATTGTAGACTTGTTAGGCCATTGATTTGCATCTTGTAAGCTCCTTGTAATCGAGGACAATTAGGTGAGGAGTTCTTGCAAGCACCCGCTTCGCACACCAAATACACATGACGCTTTCACACTCTACTACAGTCTGCGGAGCCCCAGTTGAAGTGCGTTCCACGCCAAACACACAGATACAATTAATAACATAATTTTTCCCTTTTTAAAATAAATAACTTTATGCAAATTAAAATTTTCACTTTGTTTTTACTAACTCACTTTGTTTAACTAACGCATCCTATAAAATATTTTCGTACAACCCCATAGCATACGTAAAAAATATATAAATAATGCATTTCATAAAAACACGTAAAAAACAATTGATACAAATGGATTCGAAACACAAAAAAATATGCATTAGTTAATTTACAAAAATTCCTAAACTCGATTATAAAACTTAATATTAAATATAATCTTTTAATAAAATTATAATCTTTTAATGATTTCCGATGAGCTTGTTCACGCTGATGTTAGCGATTCTGGTGGGAGAGTGTGACATGCGGGTGCGCCGCCTCCTTGAGTACAGCGGTGAGTTGTTGCGGGTGCGGCACTTGGGGCGCGGCCGCCAGCGCCGCGAGGAGCGCCGCGGTGGTGTGCAGTGGAGAGTGACTGACCTGTGCGCCGCCTCCTTGAGTACAGCGGTGAGTTGTTGCGGGTGCGGCACTTGGGGCGCGGCCGCCAGCGCCGCGAGGAGCGCCGCGGTGGTGTGCAGTGGAGAGTGACTGACCTGTGCGCCGCCTCCTTGAGTACAGCGGTGAGTTGTTGCGGGTGCGGCACTTGGGGCGCGGCCGCCAGCGCCGCGGTGGTGTGCAGTGGAGAGTGACTGACCTGTGCGCCGCCTCCTTGAGTACAGCGGTGAGTTGTTGCGGGTGCGGCACTTGGGGCGCGGCCGCCAGCGCTGAGGCGTGCCGGTCTAGCGCCGCGAGGAGCGCCGCCGTGGCCGCAGCGCCACCTCGCTCTGCCGCCACGCGCGCCGCCACTTCCGTGTTGGTTGCAACTGAAAACACAAACGTACAGTGAGACGGGATTCCGATCGTGTTCTAACGTCACTCTCACACCCACACCAGATATTATAACGGCATGTTTCCGCGCAATATGTCTTTATTAAGCTATTGCATAGCTTCTATCGCGGGCCTTGAGCGTGGAGACCGAACCAGAAATTCCATAACGAAAAAAACCTAACACCCCCCACTCCGACTCCATCTATCGATGAATAGTAGAACTATTAATGACTTTTTGAAATATCACGCTTGTCTCTTTAGTTCAGCAACTCGCCTCTAGATGGCATTGGTTAAATAATTATAATTGCATAAGTTGATTTGGCATCTATCGATGAATAGCAGAACTTTTAAATGGCTTTTTTAAATATCACGCTTGTCTCTTTAGTTTAGCAACTCGCCTCTAGATGGCATTGGTTAAATAATTATAATTGCATAAGTTGATAAAAACAGCTATGCAATAGCTTTCCCTCGGCAGTCTCCGTGTGCCACACGTCTTTTTTTTACTTATCAATTGACCGAGCGAGCGAAGCGTCTCTGCTTTAACTGACCAAATTGACTTTCATCTGTCCGTATGTTTGTTAGGTTTTATGTACGTCTTCCTGTACAGGTCGCATTTTTCAACCGATCTTGACGAAACTTGTATGCATGTTTATCGGCACTTTTAAATGGGGGAGTACTTTTCCTAATAAAAAGTCCTTGGGGAAGTTTGCTGTGGCGCTATTTATTGACCGATTATCATAAAATTTTGTACACACATTAGGTACCTGACTTTAAAGGGGAATTTAGAATATGAGCATAATTGGTGAAGCGGTTGCTGAGATAAGAGGCTGTGAACGATGGTATGGTCTGGACGATTTTGGTAATATTCGGCAAGAACATTTGGTACCAACTACATCCACAATTTTAGCAAAATTAAACAAGGTCTTGTAGAAATAAATGTTTGTGTAATTTTTCTGAACAGATAGCTCATACTGCGAACAGTTGCCGCTGATAAGACTGTGGTCGCGAGGTCTACTGTTCGCAGAACCACTAGTATGTTGAATTTACGTAATTGTCTATCCTCACTTTACAACAATGTAAGTTTTTAGGGTTCCGTGTAACTATCTTACATTCTTAGGAACTTTGACTATCTCGCTTATGAGGAGAATTCATAACGCAAGCTTATAATGTAAAGGTGAGAGCGATACTGCAGCGGAGAGGCGCGGCATTGAACATATTTTTTCCCACTGTTTCTTATGAAATAGAACGCACTATAGCGGTACTGCAGTGAAGCAACGCGGCTCGTCGCGACGCAGTTGACTCCCGGAGAGTTCTCCGGATTAGTATTTCTAGAGTTAATTTACATAAGTTTTGTTTACGAGGTTGTTAACCCTTTCCCACTGTACAGTTGTTGCGGCAACACTTACATTCTTTGGTGCCGGACTGGAAAGCTTGGTTGATCTGTCGGAAGATCTGCGCGTGCGCCTTCTCCATGACGGGCAGGACGCTCTCGAACAGCGCCGAGCGGAACGACTCGCGGACCATCTCCGACACCGACTTCGCGATACAAGTGCTCAGCCGATCTGTCACACTCTGCAATATACACACAAACGCTTATTTAAAAAAACTCGGAACTAACATGCCTTTTTCAGACGCTCATGTACTTTTTATAACAAGCTCCTAGATGGCACAGATATATTCTTTGATTCTTTGTCTATCTTCAAGAAAAAAACATTGGACTTAATGTAAGCTTAAAATATGTTGCGACTATGCAGGTCTGTGTTGCATTTGTATGTGTATATATGTTTTGTGGGCCTACGCACTTTACGGAGTGCGTGGGATAATGTTATATGATACTAAAGCTGTAACGATATTTGTTATACATATAGGTATGTATGTGAGAAATACTATTTCTCATATCCGTCATTCATGTCTTCAACGACTACGAGTATATAATATTTATAAAAAATAATGGTAAAGTAGGCCTTTTAGTACTTAATTACATAATAATTATAAGGTGTGTGTAAGACTGTTTTTACCTGAATAAATATATAAATAACATCCACTAGCCAGAGTATAAAATGTGTCACTCTAGCCACACTATCATTGTTTACAACGGTCGCGACTTTCAAGAATGTCTAAATAGCACCCGCTTTTTCACAAACAAACAATAGCCTTGTTTACAATTAAATAAAAACTATGAAATAAAACCGTATACCAAAGACATAAGGTAGATTGTTCCTCGACAGTAAATTGTACCAGAACAAGTTGTTTACTCCAAAATGAATGGTTAGAGACCGCTATTGTTTCGTGTCTAATGTCGAACATTCTGGACCTCTAAGGGCTGGGTACAAATATTGGGAAATCCGCCGACCGTAGTTAATTCAGTTTGAATTGCGATACAGTGCGGAACAAGATCTCTGACGCGAACAGTGGGCCGAGCACAAAAATCTGTATAAGTGTAACGTCGCAACGTTCACGTATTAAGTACAAAGTCATTTATCTAGTACAATAGTGGCACAGATAACTCACAGTTTGTACTAAATACGTAAACAATACGATAACGTTGCACTTTAGCAGATTTTCGTGCTCTGCACACAGTACGAGTAAAGCGTTGTGTACTAGTGCAATAATAATAAGTGCTGTGAACTGTGAACATTGTGTACTCGTATGTTTATATTGTGAACTGAGATATTGTCAATTGTCAAATCGAACCCCCAAGTTCGTAACAGTATGTTATGCTTCGTTAGGAATTTAGTAAGTCTTTCATGGTATGGTTTTATCAAATGTTTTAGAGAGTATAGGAACTATAGCGATGTATCTAATAGAGTTATTCGGTCCTGATTTATCTCCGGTTTTCGTAGTGGCTTAACTATACACCTTTTAAGCTGATCTGCGCAAGTAGCTTTATTTTATTAATAAGTCAAAGTCAAAGTCAAAATCATTTATTCAATTTAGGCATCAAAGACGCACTTATGAACGTCAATTTTTCATTATAATGTACTTTAAAGACTACCGCCGCGTTCCAAAATACATAGAGCCAACCGAGAAGAAGCGGCAAGAAACTCGGGGCCATTCTTTTTATATAGATGATTTTACAATGTTTTTACTTAGGTGCTACAAATATTAGCTCCAGTGTGTTGCCTTACAAAAGAGAACATAATAATGGTATCAGTATGGCAAGACACGCTACACTTTGACATCTTAGTACACGAGTAGATAGATCCTGGAGTGATCAGTCCCAAGCTGTTTTATCCTCCAAGTAATCCGAAATTTTGTAATAACCTTTTTGACAGAGTTTAGTTTTAATAGTAATTTTAAACTTATTAATAGGCAAATCTCGGATAACATTGGGAACTTTATTATAGAATCGTATACATTGTCCCATAAAAGAATGACTTATTCTGTGGAGACGCGTTACATGTACGGATAGCTTGTGCTTATTTCGCGTGTTGATGGAATGAGCATCACTCCTTTTATCAAAACTGCTAATGTTTTTCTTTACATACATTAGATTTTCATAGATAAACTGAGAGACAACAGTTAGAATGTTTATGTCTTTAAATTTCTGTCTAAGGGAAACTCTGGGAGCCAAACTGTAGATCGCTCGTATAGCCCTTTTTTGCAGTATAAAAATAGAATTAATATCTGCAGAACATCCCCAGAGCAGTATGCCATAAGTCATAACGCTATGGAAATAACTAAAATAAACTATTCTAGCTGTGTCTACATCAGTTAATAGTCTAATTTTTTTAACAGCATAAGCTGCTGAATTGAGCCTACTAGACAATTTTTTAATGTGGGGACCCCATTGCAATTTGGCGTCTATAGTAATTCCTAAAAAGACTGTTGACTCCACAAGGTCCAACCCTGTTCCATTCAATTGTATATTGGATTCTACTTGTCTCACATTTGGTGTCGAGAACTTTATACAATTAGTTTTCTTCTCATTGAGGAGAAGATTATTTGTATTGAACCAATTCACAACTTTAGCTAATGCATTGTTAACATCGTCATAGTTTAATAACTGCCTTTTAATTTTAAATAACAGTGAAGTGTCATCTGCAAACAATACAATCTCGTGATTCTTCTCTACATAATAAGGTAAGTCATTAATATAGATTAAAAACAAGAACGGCCCTAGTATTGAACCTTGTGGAACGCCCATTGAGATTATAGAGCCGGGCGATTTTTTACCATTTATGTCAACCCTTTGAATTCTACCATTTAAATATGAAGTCAAAAGGTTGAGAGCCATGTTCCTAATACCGTAGTGTTGTAATTTCCTGACAAGTATATCATGTCGGACGCAGTCAAATGCCTTAGATAAGTCACAAAAAACACCTAAGGCATCTTGAGAGTTCTCCCAGGCATCAAACACATGTTTTATTAGTTCTATACCTGCGTCTATAGTAGAGCGATTCCTTGTAAACCCAAATTGATTTTTATGGAAAATTTTGTTTGCACTAAAATGAGTTTCTAATTGATTTAATATGATTTTTTCGAATATCTTACTTAGCGTAGGTAGTACAGAAATAGGCCGAAAATTTGTTGGATCAGTAGTACTACCAGATTTGAATAAAGGAACCACTTTACTGTGCTTCATTAGGCCAGGAAATACACCACTTGCAACACAACTATTAAACACAGCTGCTAGATTGGGTGCAATGACATCTATAATTGAAGAAACGGTCTTCACAGAAAGACCCCATAGGCCTGCCGTTTTTTTTTGCATTTAGACTTTTGAAACTGCTTACAATATCTTTGCAATTAACTACTGAAAATTTAAAAGTTGTGTCACATTCAGTTACACTTTGTTTAAGTAAGATTTCGGCAGAAATGGAGGAAGATTTTAGAGTTTTGGTTGTTAAAGAAGGAATATTAGTGAAAAATTTCTCAAACTCGGCCGCTACCTCCAAATCTGCTCTTACATCTTTATTATTAATTTTTAAATTAAAGTCTCGATTACGCACTGTATTTCTACCAGTTTCACTGTTTATAATGTTCCACGTTATTTTTATTTTATTAACAGAATTTTTGATCTTATTTCTTAAATAAATAGATTTTGCTGAGGAACAGGCTCGTTTAAATAACTTAGAATAATGTTTGACATATTCCAAAAATACAGGATTATGATTATGCGATTTTTCATGGTACAATTCGTATAACTTTTGCCTACTTTTATAAATTCCTGGAGTTGCCCATTCACTAAACTTAGCACGATTACCAACAGATATTGTTTTTGGTACAAACACTTTGCCAAATTCATCACTGATAAGATGGAACAGTGAGTTATATAATATATTTGGGTCATTGTGACTGGTCAACTCTGGCACTTTCTGGGATATATTACTTCTTAACAATTCTAGGCGGCTTGCATTTATTGGAACAAAGCTAACATATTTGCTTTGGGGTTTGTTTGTTTTTCTTGGAAACACTGCTAGTTGACCACAGTGGTCTGATTCTAGATTATTTATAATGAAATTTTTAATAGGTTTGAGATTAGTAAATATATTGTCTATGCAGGTGGAACTTGTGGCTGTTATCCTAGTTGGTTCCAAGAAAATATTGTACATATTATAAGATTTAAACAGTAACAAAATTTATCCACTATCTGATTGTTTTCTAGCAAATTAATATTAAAGTCTCCACAGATAATCATTGATTTATTTGTATTAGAAAGCTTAATTAATGTTTCCTCCATGCACTTTTCAAAATCATCATATGGTGAGCATGGAGGTCTGTATACACATAGAACAAGGAACTGCTCAAACTCAATACAGGACATTTCTATTACTCGTTCAACAGATAGGCTCACAATGTCTTTTCGTTCTTTGAGTTTTATATTTTTATTTGTAATAATTAAAGAGCCACCACGTATAGATTTTTCTCTGTTGAAGGAGCTAGCAACTTGATGATTATTAAAATTAAATATGCATTAATAGTATGCAAAAGAATAGCAAATAACACTATTGCAATATTTCAGTATATTTGTTGTTATTTCATCATACCACCGCACTAGGTTTGCTATTGTCAAGGTTCATAATAATTTTACAGATTTCCGGTCCGGGAGTTTAAAATGATTGTATTTGAATTAGTATGCTTATTTTTAGTTCCCTAATTATTATTGTGTGTGCTTTGATTATTAGATAATTTTTAAAATATGTTTTGGTTAAGGATCATTATATGTACAACTGAAAAAACTGGGTGATAGCGTCCTCTACCGCGCTGACCGGGAGGCAATAATGTACAACCATAATTATGCACAGCCAAATAATCTACAGCCAATAATTCGTGTATATATGGATTTAAAATACATTTTAGGAGATCGGATGCAGAGTCTGATAATTCGAAGCCATTCCACGGAGTATTGGATGCGAGTTATTGGCTGTACATTATAGGGACTCCACTGACCTTGCTGTGCGCGAGTTTCTCGATGTTGTCCCGGAGCAGCAGGTCGGTGGCGGTGAGCTTGGCAGCCAGCTCGTGCTGCAGCGCAGCCGCGAGCGGCTCCAGAGCTCGTGCAGCGCCCACGCCGGCCGCCTGCGCCGCACGCGCACTCGCCGCCTCACCCACGCGCGCTATGCGCTCCCATCTATACATCACAATATCCACCACTCAATACACCCGTCAAACAACAAAAACAGGGCCCCAAGTCTCTTAGCTATTGCGACGCTTCTGCGATTGAGCTGCCTTTGATGTCAAATTCTGTAGTATGTTAGATCTAACTCTCAATCGCAGTTGTATACCAATCGAATCGCCGTCGTATGGCTGCGCTACGGCTTGCGAGTGCTGCCACTCACATAAAATTTAAAACTTTTATCGCTCAATATATCAACACAGTGGTTTTCTAGCTAAAACTACATATATATTTTTAATTTATGTAAACCATAAAAATATCACGGCAACTAATTGTATACATCAGACTAACGATAGCCGCCACTGTAGCAACACAATCGCAACACAATAGTTTACAGAGTAACAATTCTGTCAAAACTATCGACAGCAAGCCGCTGGCCTAAATAGCAAGCAGACTACGAAAACTGTCAACAACGACAATTTTCATGCAATTGAGATGCGATAACGCGGTTCAGTAGCTAAGAGACTTGGGGCCCAGGTGCTCGTCGATAATCAACGTATTTATAACAATAACAAAACCGGCTGCGAATAAACCTCACTACAGGCGATAGAACTAAATCGATCGAAATTTAAATCGTGAACGCACCAACACGTTGACAATGCGTGCGCGCCCAAAAAGCGATCCACCATGCAAATGGAACGAAACTAATTCTTTACCAACAATAGAACTAGCTCGCGTAAAATATATACAATAACAGCCTCACTTGTAAACGCTATTTACAATTTATTAATTACTTAGCCGTTGGTTATGAAAACGTCTGACTCAAAAAGGTTGCATAACTCTATCGAGTAGATAAGTACTACCTACTTAAAATATCTGTCAAATTAAACAGCCTCCCGACCTTGTATAACATTTTAAATAGGAAGATGGCAGTCATATATGTTTGTCAAATTGAGTTGTAGATCTGAAAGATACCATACCACAGACGGAGTAACGTAAATCAATCAGATTCGACAAAGGCTTCGATCTCGTCGACTTTTTTTTGAATTTTGGGTCTTCCCTAATACGTTTAGGTTAAAATGTTGTCGACATAAAATAAATTTCAACATCATCTATTGCATGAGTAACTACTGGCTAAATAGCGTTTATGAGTAAGAAATATTTAAATATCTTTTAGGCACTGTTTAGTTATCAGTTATTTAGCATCTACTGAGCCTTTTCGTTTATGAGTAAGAAATATTTAAATATCTTTTAGGCACTGTTTATTTATCAGTTATTTTATTTAGCATCTACTGTGCCTTTTCGTTTATGAGTAAGAAATATGTAAATATATTTTAGGCACTGTTTAGTTATCAGTTATTTAGCATCTACTGAGCCTTTTCGTTTATGAGTAAGAAATATTTAAATATCTTTTAGGCACTGTTTATTTATCAGTTATTTTATTTAGCATCTACTGTGCCTTTTCGTTTATGAGTAAGAAATATTTAAATATGTTTTAGGCACTGTTTAGTTATCAGTTATTTAGCATCTACTGAGCCTTTTCGTTTATGCGTGAGAAATATTTAAATATCTTTTAGGCACTGTTTAGTTATCAGTTATTTAGCATCTACTGAGCCTTTTCGTTTATGAGTAAGAAATATTTAAATATCTTTTAGGCACTGTTTAGTTATCAGTTATTTAGCATCTACTGAGCCTTTTCGTTTATGCGTGAGAAATATTTAAATATCTTTTAGGCACTGTTTAGTTATCAGTTATTTAGCATCTACTGAGCCTTTTCGTTTATGAGTAAGAAATATTTAAATATCTTTTAGGCACTGTTTAGTTATCAGTTATTTAGCATCTACTGAGCCTTTTCGTTTATGAGTAAGAAATATTTAAATATCTTTTAGGCACTGTTTATTTATCAGTTATTTTATTTAGCATCTACTGTGCCTTTTCGTTTATGAGTAAGAAATATTTAAATATGTTTTAGGCACTGTTTAGTTATCAGTTATTTAGCATCTACTGAGCCTTTTCGTTTATGAGTAAGAAATATGTAAATATATTTTAGGCACTGTTTAGTTATCAGTTATTTAGCATCTACTGAGCCTTTTCGTTTATGAGTAAGAAATATTTAAATATCTTTTAGGCACTGTTTATTTATCAGTTATTTTATTTAGCATCTACTGTGCCTTTTCGTTTATGAGTAAGAAATATTTAAATATGTTTTAGGCACTGTTTAGTTATCAGTTATTTAGCATCTACTGAGCCTTTTCGTTTATGAGTAAGAAATATTTAAATATCTTTTAGGCACTGTTTATTTATCAGTTATTTTATTTAGCATCTACTGTGCCTTTTCGTTTATGAGTAAGAAATATTTAAATATGTTTTAGGCACTGTTTAGTTATCAGTTATTTAGCATCTACTGAGCCTTTTCGTTTATGCGTGAGAAATATTTAAATATCTTTTAGGCACTGTTTAGTTATCAGTTATTTAGCATCTACTGAGCCTTTTCATTTATGAGTAAGAAATATGTAAATATGTTTTAGGCACTGTTTAGTTATCAGTTATTTAGCATCTACTGAGCCTTTTCGTTTATGAGTAAGAAATATTTAAATATCTTTTAGGCACTGTTTATTTATCAGTTATTTTATTTAGCATCTACTGTGCCTTTTCGTTTATGAGTAAGAAATATTTAAATATGTTTTAGGCACTGTTTAGTTATCAGTTATTTAGCATCTACTGAGCCTTTTCGTTTATGCGTGAGAAATATTTAAATATCTTTTAGGCACTGTTTAGTTATCAGTTATTTAGCATCTACTGAGCCTTTTCGTTTATGCGTGAGAAATATTTAAATATCTTTTAGGCACTGTTTAGTTATCAGTTATTTAGCATCTACTGAGCCTTTTCATTTATGAGTAAGAAATATTTAAATATGTTTTAGGCACTGTTTAGTTATCAGTTATTTAGCATCTACTGAGCCTTTTCGTTTATGAGTAAGAAATATTTAAATATGTTTTAGGCACTGTTTAGTTATCAGTTATTTAGCATCTACTGAGCCTTTTCGTTTATGAGTAAGAAATATGTAAATATATTTTAGGCACTGTTTAGTTATCAGTTATTTAGCATCTACTGAGCCTTTTCATTTATGAGTAAGAAATATTTAAATATGTTTTAGGCACTGTTTAGTTATCAGTTATTTAGCATCTACTGAGCCTTTTCGTTTATGAGTAAGAAATATGTAAATATATTTTAGGCACTGTTTAGTTATCAGTTATTTAGCATCTACTGAGCCTTTTCATTTATGAGTAAGAAATATGTAAATATATTTTAGGCACTGTTTAGTTATCAGTTATTTAGCATCTACTGAGCCTTTTCATTTATGAGTAAGAAATATTTAAATATGTTTTAGGCACTGTTTAGTTATCAGTTATTTAGCATCTACTGAGCCTTTTCGTTTATGAGTAAGAAATATTTAAATATGTTTTAGGCACTGTTTAGTTATCAGTTATTTAGCATCTACTGAGCCTTTTCGTTTATGAGTAAGAAATATGTAAATATATTTTAGGCACTGTTTAGTTATCAGTTATTTAGCATCTACTGAGCCTTTTCGTTTATGCGTGAGAAATATTTAAATATCTTTTAGGCACTGTTTAGTTATCAGTTATTTAGCATCTACTGAGCCTTTTCATTTATGAGTAAGAAATATTTAAATATGTTTTAGGCACTGTTTAGTTATCAGTTATTTAGCATCTACTGAGCCTTTTCGTTTATGAGTAAGAAATATGTAAATATATTTTAGGCACTGTTTAGTTATCAGTTATTTAGCATCTACTGAGCCTTTTCGTTTATGCGTGAGAAATATTTAAATATCTTTTAGGCACTGTTTAGTTATCAGTTATTTAGCATCTACTGAGCCTTTTCATTTATGAGTAAGAAATATTTAAATATGTTTTAGGCACTGTTTAGTTATCAGTTATTTAGCATCTACTGAGCCTTTTCGTTTATGAGTAAGAAATATGTAAATATATTTTAGGCACTGTTTAGTTATCAGTTATTTAGCATCTACTGAGCCTTTTCGTTTATGCGTGAGAAATATTTAAATATCTTTTAGGCACTGTTTAGTTATCAGTTATTTAGCATCTACTGAGCCTTTTCATTTATGAGTAAGAAATATTTAAATATGTTTTAGGCACTGTTTAGTTATCAGTTATTTAGCATCTACTGAGCCTTTTCGTTTATGAGTAAGAAATATTTAAATATGTTTTAGGCACTGTTTAGTTATCAGTTATTTAGCATCTACTGTGCCTTTTCGTTTATGAGTAAGAAATATTTAAATATCTTTTAGGCACTGTTTAGTTATCAGTTATTTAGCATCTACTGAGCCTTTTCGTTTATGAGTAAGAAATATTTAAGTATCTTTTAGGCACTGTTTAGTTATCAGTTATTTAGCATCTACTGAGCCTTTTCGTTTATGAGTAAGAAATATTTAAATATCTTTTAGGCACTGTTTAGTTATCAGTTATTTAGCATCTTCTGAGCCTTTTCGTTTATGAGTAAGAAATATTTAAATATCTTTTAGGCACTGTTTAGTTATCAGTTATTTAGCATCTACTGAGCCTTTTCGTTTATGAGTAAGAAATATTTAAATATGTTTTAGGCACTGTTTAGTCATCAGTTATTTAGCATCTACTGAGCCTTTTCGTTTATGAGTAAGAAATATTTAAATATCTTTTAGGCACTGTTTAGTTATCAGTTATTTAGCATCTACTGAGCCTTTTCGTTTATGAGTAAGAAATATTTAAATATGTTTTAGGCACTGTTTAGTTATCAGTTATTTAGCATCTACTGAGCCTTTTCGTTTATGAGTAAGAAATATTTAAATATCTTTTAGGCACTGTTTAGTTATCAGTTATTTAGCATCTACTGAGCCTTTTCGTTTATGAGTAAGAAATATTTAAATATGTTTTAGGCACTGTTTAGTTATCAGTTATTTAGCATCTACTGAGCCTTTTCGTTTATGAGTAAGAAATATTTAAATATCTTTTAGGCACTGTTTAGTTATCAGTTATTTAGCATCTACTGAGCCTTTTCGTTTATGAGTAAGAAATATTTAAATATCTTTTAGGCACTGTTTAGTTATCAGTTATTTAGCATCTACTGAGCCTTTTCGTTTATGAGTAAGAAATATTTAAATATCTTTTAGGCACTGTTTAGTTATCAGTTATTTAGCATCTACTGTGCCTTTTCGTTTATGAGTAAGAAATATTTAAATATCTTTTAGGCACTGTTTAGTTATCAGTTATTTAGCATCTACTGAGCCTTTTCGTTTATGAGTAAGAAATATTTAAATATGTTTTAGGCACTGTTTAGTTATCAGTTATTTAGCATCTACTGAGCCTTTTCGTTTATGAGTAAGAAATATTTAAATATGTTTTAGGCACTGTTTAGTTATCAGTTATTTAGCATCTACTGAGCCTTTTCGTTTATGAGTAAGAAATATTTAAATATGTTTTAGGCACTGTTTAGTTATCAGTTATTTAGCATCTACTGAGCCTTTTCGTTTATGAGTAAGAAATATTTAAATATGTTTTAGGCACTGTTTAGTTATCAGTTATTTAGCATCTACTGAGCCTTTTCGTTTATGAGTAAGAAATATTTAAATATCTTTTAGGCACTGTTTAGTTATCAGTTATTTAGCATCTACTGAGCCTTTTCGTTTATGAGTAAGAAATATTTAAATATCTTTTAGGCACTGTTTAGTTATCAGTTATTTAGCATCTACTGAGCCTTTTCGTTTATGAGTAAGAAATATTTAAATATCTTTTAGGCACTGTTTAGTTATCAGTTATTTAGCATCTACTGTGCCTTTTCGTTTATGAGTAAGAAATATTTAAATATCTTTTAGGCACTGTTTAGTTATCAGTTATTTAGCATCTACTGAGCCTTTTCGTTTATGAGTAAGAAATATTTAAATATCTTTTAGGCACTGTTTAGTTATCAGTTATTTAGCATCTACTGTGCCTTTTCGTTTATGAGTAAGAAATATTTAAATATCTTTTAGGCACTGTTTAGTTATCAGTTATTTAGCATCTACTGAGCCTTTTCGTTTATGAGTAAGAAATATTTAAATATCTTTTAGGCACTGTTTAGTTATCAGTTATTTAGCATCTACTGAGCCTTTTCGTTTATGAGTAAGAAATATTTAAATATATTTTAGGCACTGTTTAGTTATCAGTTATTTAGCATCTACTGAGCCTTTTCGTTTATGCGTGAGAAATATTTAAATATCTTTTAGGCACTGTTTAGTTATCAGTTATTTAGCATCTACTGAGCCTTTTCGTTTATGAGTAAGAAATATTTAAATATCTTTTAGGCACTGTTTAGTTATCAGTTATTTAGCATCTACTGAGCCTTTTCGTTTATGAGTAAGAAATATTTAAATATCTTTTAGGCACTGTTTAGTTATCAGTTATTTAGCATCTACTGAGCCTTTTCGTTTATGAGTAAGAAATATTTAAATATCTTTTAGGCACTGTTTAGTTATCAGTTATTTAGCATCTACTGAGCCTTTTCGTTTATGAGTAAGAAATATTTAAATATCTTTTAGGCACTGTTTAGTTATCAGTTATTTAGCATCTACTGAGCCTTTTCGTTTATGAGTAAGAAATATTTAAATATATTTTAGGCACTGTTTAGTTATCAGTTATTTAGCATCTACTGAGCCTTTTCGTTTATGAGTAAGAAATATTTAAATATCTTTTAGGCACTGTTTAGTTATCAGTTATTTAGCATCTACTGAGCCTTTTCGTTTATGCGTGAGAAATATTTAAATATCTTTTAGGCACTGTTTAGTTATCAGTTATTTAGCATCTACTGAGCCTTTTCGTTTATGAGTAAGTTTACATTTACACTTTTATTACATTCCTACACAAATGGGTGTCTCGGCCCCCAAAGTACTGTAATACAGATAACATTTACCCAAGTGTGAGTGCATTCTCGATGGCTTGCGTGGTCCGTTGCGCGTGCGCATCCAGAGCCTCCTCCACGATGGCGCGCGGGCTCGCCGTCTGACGTAACGTGCGTACTTCTCGGGATTGGAGCTCCACCAACTCTAACGGATATCAACAAGATTTGTTTGTGAACATGAGCTACACTTTATCTGCGACTTAACAAAGATTTGGTATTATGCGTGGAAGCAGTTACAGCGTTTTCTTCCTTTTTTTACAGCTTCCTAAAACTTTAAACATTTTTTTTATATGGGCAACATCCACGCCAAAGGTCTTCAGGCGCCAAACTATGCAGAGCCTGTACTATGGTAACCTGATGACTGATATACATACTTATATACATATACATACCCAGATACAGGTCAAACAGACATGTTCATGCACACAAATGTTTGACCTGTCCAGGAATCGAACCCGGGACCAGCGGCTCAGAAGGCAGGGGTGCTACCAACTGCGCCAACCAGCCTGTTGTCATTGATGTACACGGATAGTCAGAAGATGCGGGTTCTAATGCCGTCCGACGATATAATTTTTTGAAATACAATACATACCGATGAGGAATATTAAGTAGTTCAGCTGAATTCGGCCTATTGGTATCCAAAAATTTTTATTACGAATAAGAAAATTGTTTTTACCAGAATATGGAACCAACTTGCAACACTAAAAAGTGTGAAATAACATGTTGAAGTCGGTACCATGATAGTTCGAAAGTACCTATTATCACAATATTGTGTGCCTGGTGGTTTAGTTATTGTAGTGTAACTCAAAAACAATTTTACCGAATTTGATGAAATTTAAAATAAATTTACCTCAGGAGTCCCTTTCAAATAAAAAAATGAGAAATCGGTGTACATACATAAAAAACACATACAGTAGAATCCTCCTTCTTTTTGCGTCGGTTAAAAAGTTTTAGAAAATATGCCGTAGTTTTCTTTGTACCAACAAAGAAAATTAGATTAGAAGACTAACGCGAAATGAAAATGTCTATTCTGTAACGTGGTATTTTTTAATTGTTGGTTATTTTATGGTGTTCCCAAAACCTATCGGAGTCACATTGGGAAAGCCAAAACCTTGAATATAATTAATTTGATTCCTACCATACTATTTATCGAATTGTATATCTGTTTTAACCCGTCCGCATCAGCGCAAAAAATAACAATAGATTTATGAATGAAACTTAACTCGAATGAGTCTTGCTGATTCGGACAGATTAACTACCAATGTTAATAAGTCGGAATGGTTAGTGGAAATAATCGTTTAGTGTTCCGTAACCAAACAACAAAACGGAGCTCTACTATTGTTACTCTGTCTTTTCCTATTGTCCTATTATCATCCTTCCTAACAAAATATGTTACAATGATCTTAAACCAAATTATTCAAGAACTTGTCCTAACGTGTGGGGCGTAATTGTCTAGCTAGACTCTACACATATACAGGGTTATTGGTAAGTCGACCTATTCCCGTTACGGGCGTGTACTTTACATCGTTTCTGACTGTGAAACACCCTAACCTAAATCTTACCGTTTTCGAGATATTTGATTTTAATTGAAATCTGTTAGTCTTATTATTACCATTATTTGATTTTTACATGGAAAATAAGATGCTTTAGAACCGCAATAACCAATATTGTACGTAAAATGAATAAATAAGTCGTTGTAGACGATTAAAACCACGGAGCTGCTCCGTGATTAAAACTTATAAAACTAATAAATAATAAAACAATTAAATTCAAATATCTTGACAACGGTAAGAGTTGGGATAGGGTGTTGCATAGCCAAATCGGTCAGAAACGATGTAAAGTAACTTAACGGGAATAGGTCGACTTAACCAATAACCCTGTATACTCGATACTCTAGCTAGAATATTGTGTATTCATGTTCGAGTAAGAATATAAGCGAAGACACAGATTTGTTTCAATTCAGCATACGTCAAATAAAACATAAAGATATATCTATATTCCTCAGAAGTGGAAGATACCGTGAATTGCCCGTGTTCCGATCGCGGACTTCTACTGGTCGATCCACGGGCAATTTTTTTGCCTATGGTTCTATCAATAGGACCATCGTTTAGTACGCTCCATATAAAATAATCCAAAACTTTTAAAGAGATGTACTAACTTGCTGGTCACTGAGATAATGCACCTCAATTGGACTTGAGTAAATTCAACAAATACTCAAAACTGTTGTGATAGCAAATCGAGCAATATTTACTGCTTTTGTAAGTACCCATTTCAAGCAACTGTATTTGAAATTTAATTTGTTTAAGTTATGTTAAATTCCTATCAGTGCACAACGTTGCGAACCTTTGCAAATTATATAAACTAAAATTAGTAATATAAATAGTAATCAAGTTAATCAGATTTGCACGGTTCGCCGTAACGCTGTTATATAGCGAGGTCGGAGAGTGCAATAGTACTCAGTTATAGTCGATCGCAGTATTGAACTCGTGATCATGAATATTGCCTCTATGTTTTATATTTTGGCTGTTTTGGAAGCCTTTCTAGTTGCTAGTTTTGGTAAGTGATACATTACATTCACTTCTTACGGGGGGTCCCAATAATCTATCTATCCATAGTTTTCCTCAGTACCGATCTACGAAGAAAGATATTATTTTAATACAGTAGTTGCTCAAAAAGTGGCGTATTGCAGGGACGTATAGCGTTCGGGATGTGGGCTATTACATATACTCGTGCGTTCTCTTTCCCAACTGTCAAAATAATGTCTATTAAAAAGAAAAACCAACCATGAAGTTTTATGATTCATGCAAATACGTATATTTCTAAAAAGAAGCTACTAATTTGTTTCAATATCAGATTTCATGATTTGATTGAATGAGTTAGGTTAGGTTTCATTTCATTTCATCTCATTAAATTTCATTTTCATTTCATATCAATAAAAAAATTCTACTGAAGACATGGCTGTATGGGCATATTTCCCTTTGCCTACCAGAATGGATGAAGAAAAAAATCTCTGCTATCTCTGTATTCTACGGTTGGCGCCATTTTCCAGATATTTTCTTTGCTTATTTTATTGTTTATTTTATTAAATTGCTTCATTTTTTCGCAACTATATAGTTGCGTAAAAATAGTCGTTCAGTACACGTGCGGAGCCATCATTGCAACTTGTTCCGACTGTCAACACTCGCCTTCGGCTGCGCCTCGGCTCAGGTAGACATTTGTCTGAACTCTTTGCAATGGACAGCCTTTCCCCACTTGTAATGAAATATACTATTTCATCGTAACGTCCATACAAATAGTGTCAAATATCTATCTCTAGTAAGGTAAACCGACGATAGATAGATTACTGGGACCGGCGGTTAGTCATGCGCCATCTTATCCATAGTAAACATTATCACAGCTTCAATACACAGTAAGCATAAACGGTTTACGCGTATGTAAGCACTCAGCTGACAATTCCACTAAAGGTAATCTATCGTAATCGCGACTGCAGCAAGCATTGTACAGCGAGATCAGTGGTTGATCAGTTGATAACTTCAGGCAGCATTGCAAAGGGGTCCGTACGTTTATGTATAATGGATGACATTGGCGTCTAGGTCCACATTCAATTATACCGCGTGTGTGATGCTTGCTTACACCGCACGGTTTAAAATTTTACTGAAAAATTGTTTATTACTATGACTCGTTATATTAAAAAAATACTCGTGGTGTAACCCATTGCGTCCCAGAGACGTATATATACGTCAGATTCATTCATAAATCTTTTGTTTTAATTATCACGGTATAAGAAGGATTAATATGGTTTTCAATTTGTGACTTATTGTTTCAGGCCTCGATCCTCCTACTCGCTACACCAAAATGCTAAACAGTGACTTTAACCTTCTGTATTAGAGGCGCCAGATACGAACTCAGTTCTTTACTTTGGAATGATCTGGTTACTGACTAGTTGGCAGTTGTGAAGCTTCACAGCAAATGAGCCACAATGTTCACAAAACGGAAAACCCGAAACCACAGCGGATTTCGGGTTTTCCGTTTTGTGAACATTCTCTTTACTCAAGAACATCGCTTGCTCTGACATCGCGGTATTTCTTTCAATTTTTATTCTTGTATTCTTCTTAAAGTGCCTCTCCAACTAGTGGAGGTTGGCGATCAGCGTGGTACAGTCCTTCTTGTTTTTGGTTCGGCGGAACAACACAGACGCCCTCTATATTCCAGTTCACTCTCGGATATTCCGCAACCACGACTTTTTTCTTTTCCAGCAATTTTACCTATAAGTATCTGCTGCAGAAGGCCATATCGCTAATGACGGAGGATATTTTTGTATATAATAAGGTAGCTCCAAGTGATCAATAATTTAAGAAATGTGAAAGGATTGTATATTGTTCTGGTATGATACTGTGTGCGTGTCGGCGGGATATATATTATAATTACATTTGTTCTTGTTTGATGTTCTTTTAGTCCGACCCAAACTTGTTACTGTAGTTACAGGTCTAAAATTGTTACTGTAGTGTGATAGACACTACAGTATCATACTAGATTTTCTATATCAAGCTATAGAAAACTTATTTGTACTAAACTAATACAAACAATAACTCGTAAATCATTTATTCATTAAAAAAATGCAATGCCACTTGTCAATATTTTTGCTCTCGTCGTTTAGAATAAAGCAACGTGTTTAAGCAAGGCCGTTGACGGCCGATTAACGCCCGAACGTCGACAGACATTGCCTTGTTGGCTGTGTTCAATAAAATTGGGCAACATTGCCGGGATAGGTCACCGCCTCTGAGGCCCTTAAAAACAGACGTATATATTATGTACATACATGGTGTAAATTAGAAATTGCTTGTGAAGAATCATTTCTACAACAAATTTTATCATTGATATTTTTTGCTAATATGATTTTGAGATTTCTCTGGGAGATGAGGACCAGTCCTCATCTTACCTCACACAATATAAGACCCAGGACGATTAATATACTATATGTATTGGCTATAATCAATAACTCGCACAATAACAATTATCCATGTAATTGATGTTTGTACAATAATTAAAATGCTTTGATCCGGACATTTTAGAAAAAGAAAGAAAAAATAGAAAAATATTTATTCGAAACATTTACGTACATGCTTAAATTCTATCGACATTTACTACCAAATGAATAAATGATTATCTGATAATCATTTATTACTTTAAACAAAAATTTTCACGGCTTTCATCCGGTCCTTTACAAAGGCATAAGTGGGGCTGTAGCCAACACTTAGATGCCTGTTTGGTATAAAAAAATACAATGTAAAAAATACAATGCATAAACAACAGAAACATTTTGGATGAATATTGACATAGTATATCTACTACAAAGATGGATAAAATGGCAAGGCAATATTGATATGAACTTATTATTGAGACGGGAGATAATGGGTTATGAACGAGATTACGGCACCTGCCGTATTATATTATTATAATTTTATACTATTGAGCATAATTTTATTTGAGGGTATGTATTTTGTATACAATTTCACTTTGTATTAGATGTACTCAATCTGAACCAAAATGAATTTAACGTGTAAACAAGTTTATGAATAAATTAGTATTTAGATGATGGTGGAAGTGAACTGACCTGTGAGTTTGTCGAGCTTCTGTTCCAACGAGTCTAGTTTGTCCTTGTCTTCTCTGGAGAGGGACGCGCGCTGCTCCGCGGGCGCGGGCTCAGGCGCGAGGGGGGCTACAGGTGCGGGGGCCGGGGGCACGGGGAGGAGAAAGGCGGGCAGAGGGGGAAGGACAGCGGGGGGCAGGACAGGTGTTTCGTCGCTGGACGCCGCGCGCTGATTGGCCGACGTTATCTGTTCTATTGATATCTGGGGCCAGTTCGTCTCTCCACCTGAGTGATAGTGGATAAACTAAGATTTTATTATCACTAGCTACAGCACTATACAATAAAGTTATTGAGCTCTTAGGAATTTCCCTCAAGATATTGTGCATGAAAACCAGCTTTTCTTGCATCTTAGCAGTACTTGGGACAGTATTCCACAACAGGATATTGACACCCTTGTTTTGAGTATGCAGAACCGCTGCAGATGTGTCAGGAGAGTCTTAGGTGGATCCACGGATTATTAATTTTAAGTTTTCAAAACTTTTTATAAAAAAAATGTTTGTTTTGTTAGGTTCTTATGTTTCAAACATAAAGTTAAGATTGAAATTTTGTCTGAGTTTTTCCTCTTCTCCTAAGTTTTGTTTTTTTAAATTTAACTTTATCTAAAAGTTTATTATCAGATTAGACAGGCTATTAAACAAGGTTTATTTTAATGTGTAGGTGTCTTAACAGAAAGTTAATAGAATTTTAGTTATTTAGGTTTAATTGAAATATCCCTAGACCATGTTGATGTGTGTACATCCATGGAATACAAAATTTTCGTCAAATTTTGTGCGTGTTTTATTTACAGATATCAATCTTATATTTACTAACATTCACTGTATATTATATATTATTACCTCCCAGTTGGTGGCCAATGGCAAGAAGACATTTTGTGAAATGGACTCACATCACTAAAAGGTTAACAACCACTTATCTAGATCATTCACGTGACGAGTCACAATTATATGTCACTTTATACTCCAGTTATTAGGCAAATCACTTACCGGTGTGCGTGAGCTTAAGTACGTCAGTTCCATCAGCAGCGAACACGTCGTCGATGTTACTGTCGGTGTCCTCGAACAGGTCAGCCGGGAACAAGGAGTCAGTGCCGTTAGTGCAGACCGCGGGGGGCGCCGCAGCGGTCACCACTTCCACCTCTTCGCATGTCTCTTCCTGGAAAATACGATATACATTTGTTAAATACAAATAAAAATAACAGCTCTTTGTCATGCTAAAATATTAAGTACACACAATTATTTATATGTAACTCCAGAAGCGCTCGTAGCGGAGCTTGACTTGGCGATCTTAACCGATCAGCAAGTTAAGCAACACTTGCTGCGGTCAGGATACTTTCATGGGTGACTGTTAGTGGGATTCAACTGAGCGCTTCCGTGCTTCGGAGGGCACGTCAAACCATCGGTTCTGGTTGTTTGAGTTAGGACAACAGTCGGTAGGCTCTGTCGAAGGCCTGAAAACTTCTACACGGGTAGGCCACTAGCCTATCCACTGAGCAGCACTGGGCCCGCGTGATGGATTTAGACCATCTCCTCCCTATGAGAGGAAGATTCCAGTCCCAGCAGTGGGAACATAATGGGCTGATTATGATATGTATCAGTGTTTATACACTGATTTGATAACACACTTATTTTTGTTGTATAGTTTGCGATATTTCGAAGCTCACTCAATGACTCCATTGAGTCGTTTCGAAATCGTGGCGCTTATTGTCGGCGTCCAAATTGCAGGAACTCACAACAAATCACAGATTTCATTTCATAATAATCATAATCATAATCGTTTATTGTCAACTGTGTGTTATATGTTGTTAAAAACTTAAAAGTATCAACAGCTACCCAATATACAATTTTACATACATGCGAATTGTATAATGGTTAATAATCATTTAAAAAATTGACAATTTTATAATAGCATTTGTTAAATAATAGTTTGATTAAATTATATTTAAATTTTCCAAATGTCATAACATTCAGTAAGTTACTGAACTAATAATGTTTGGAGAGTGTCTGCGACATTATGTCAGACACAAAGCATTAGTGCGCATTGTTAAGGTTGGAAAAGCACTGTAGCAAGTGAAATTACTGCGCCGTTGCGAATAAATAACTACTTATAGGTGTTAAACCACTCATTACAGGGAATGAAATGTTATAGTGGGCGTTACGCTTAACATAAAGCTCGTACTTGTACTTAATATTATAAATGAAAGCTAACATATTCACAAAGAGAGTAACACTGAATACTATGTCATAAAACTGTAAAGCAATACAACGCCCATTTACAAAAATAGAAAATGGTCCTAATTTTATCGCATTGGTATTTGACCGGATATGTGGACTTTGTCTCAGTCTAACAAAAGGAAAATGCAGCAGATAGAAAGAGATGCAGTTTGTACATACACAGTAACTTAAAAAACTATGTAAGTACCGTTATTGTAATACAAGCCGTCTCTCCCTCATACATACATGCAGACCCAATCTTATAGGTAGTGTAGCAATGACATCTAAAGCAAGGCAAAGCGCGCTTAGAAGAACGGAAACTGTCCTAATTTTATCGCACTGGTATTTGTCTCAGTGAATTCGTGTCCTGAAGATGAGAATCTGACGTGCTCGAAACCCGGGTCGACGTATTCGATCCCTAACGTGAGTGTTATGCCGGTTAATAATAATAGTTTTAATAGTTTTTAATATGTTAGGTGAGGTTACCATCTCGTCTTTGAAGAACTCGTCTCCGGCGTTGTGCGCCATGATCTGCTGCACCTCGCGGCTGGGGCTGGACCCACCGGACTTGCCCAGCTTGGGGCTCACGCACACGCTCTCTTCCGCACCCCCTGCACACAACATACGTTTACAAAAGACGTTATTAATACATACATGACTTGATTAAGTCTATAATCTAGACTATATATAGGTAATTTATTAATTTTTGATTCAGCCGAAATCCATTTTAATAATGATTTTAAAAGAAATATTTAGTAACACTTCCGCTTGAAAAAATACTTATGGAAGAGATGCAGTGTGCACCACCCTCCTTCCCACATAAAATGCAAATAGTAAGTATACAGAATAAGCAATACAAAACAACCCATACAACCAAAAACGATTCGACATGAGTTTCGGCTGTACACGAGCCATCCTCAGAACGATGTTGACTCGTCGAGCGCTAGACCGACATTAAATGTCTGTCTAGACTTACTAACTGTATATTTCTTTTAACATCGTTTTATACTTAGGTTAGTTTGGAAGAGGAAAAACTGCATACAAATAGCATAATCTAATAAGCATCGCTTATCGCAAATACTTTTTTTTTTTGTTTTGTTTGGCCCATTTCAATTTTAAATACTTATATGATCATATTAAAATGCACCTTAAATGAGTTTAAACTTCATTTAATTCAAAGTTTACACAAATATAGTATTTTTTCTCTTTTTAAACTTTTTCTTAAAGTGCCGGTACATGACACATACATTATACAGGCAGACAGGCAGTATACAGGTTCGAAATCACAAGAGTTAAATACAAGTCGTCAAAAGAGCCATGCCTTCCATTAACAACATATTAACAAATAATCTTTTACTTTGGATGGAAAATAACCGAATGGTTTTAAAAATAAGACATTTTGTGTTATTGAACCAAATGGATCGTTGCTGATAAGAATCAACCTTTGCTTAGAAATGTATTACTAAAATTAAAGGAATTAGCAAATTTCCACAATGTTTTTAATTTTATTCAGAATAAAACTCATTTACTATTCAATCTTTTTTTGGTCCCTATGTGTGGGCCTCATTTGTCTAAGCAATTTTTTTTTAAATATTTTACCACTTACATAGTTTTGATACTAAGGGATATGGCTAGATTGTCAAACCAAACAAACAAGAAATGTCTGAGGAATCTGTCGCTGTACTAGGCTTATCGCCTGTCTCAGCTTACAGCGCACTCTCCCCTCCGTCTTCTTAAGAAGCTCGCATCATATTAATCTCATCAAATACTCATATTAATATCATACATTAATTAATCATATTAGTGGGAGACTGTGGTAATAATTACACAAATGAGTTTCACAAATATAACCATCCTAGCCGGTGATACTACTGTTAAGCAAGATAACACGCCTGGCACTTCACGTCTTCACGTTGACGTCGTGCGAGATATATCCCTTCATGTGTTAAAATTTAAAGCCCCGTTAAAACAGGCTAAAAACACAAACTTCGAATTACGAGCGTCATACAGTGCTGTGTAAAGCTTTAAAGTGAAAGCTCTGGGTGACACTGTACGTGTCTGACGCTAACCTGACGCAAATGACGCCCCCGTCTGTACAAAATGTTGTGTGCTGAATTTGCTGACGCTTTGAACTATAATAGGCTATGTTCACCTCATATATTGCCGTCGGGTAAAAAAGGCAGAGAAACCAAGTGAATATACTTACATGCTAATTTCGAAAATTCGAGAAAAGTAAAACACAAGTAGGTCTCCAACACCGTACATCGTAGCAAACTGCGGGAAACGACTAGAATGCGCCAGACCTTTACGGAAATACGGACTAAGCAGTGGAGATATTTAAGATCTAAAATGCAGTTTACAGTCCCAATTTAAAACTTTTCTTCGTTACTCTTTCTTCCGTCCCAATGCAGGTTGATCCAAATCTGTGCAAATAACACTTACCTGAGGTAGAACTGCGCGCTTTGCTCAACTCTGGAGACGTTATCACTGGGGTGTCTTCATCGTCGCGTTTGCCCGGCGAACTGCAAGATAATACAACACTAGTCATTTACAAAACCATTTAACGGAAATTATAAACACCTAATAAGATAACAAATCATCATAACAGAACTGTCAAAAGTCACTTGAATATTATTATGTTTAAATTAATAGCTATTGCTCGACCCACTATCTTGGTTAGTGATAAACGATGATCCGATCATAAATGTATTATGTAACCCTAAATATCATGGAACATAATAATTTAATTATTTACAAAAAATCTTTACATGATTAGTGCTAGTTACTAAATATTATTAAGATTAAGTGGGTCATCATCATCATCTCATCCATAGGACATCCACTGCTGAACATATGCCTCCCCCATAATTTTCCAAAAGGACCGGTTGGAAGCGGCCTGCATCCAACGTCGTCCGGCGACCGTTATCAGGTCGTCGTCCACCGTATAGCTCGTTATCTATGAGGCCCATAGTAAGAGACCACGTTTCAGTGCCATAAGTCATCACTGGTAACACAGATTGGTCGAAGACTCTTGTCTTGAGGCACTGAGGTATTTTTGACGAGAAGACTTCGCGAAATTTCCGGAACGAAACTCATAATATTGTGTAGAAATTGATATAGATTTTTATAAGTAAGCACTTATGTGGCCCTTAGTAAGAGACCACATTTCATTGCCATAAGTCATCACTGGTAACATACATTGGTCGAAGACTCCGGGCAGCCATCCGGAAGAGTTTCCGGATGGCTGCCCAATTTTTAAAGATTAAATGGGTATATTATTACATTTCAATATATGCATACAATGGTTCCGATTACAAACAGCATCCAGCCATCTATATATCTGGTGGAAGAACTTGTCTCCGAACTTAGTATCATAGAAACTTGTATTTCAGATTACATTAACCTCCTCCGCCAGAGAAAAGCTAGAACTAATGTAGGTCAAACGAAACTCATATGTATTGTAATTAAATAATAAATTATCCTATCTCAGGCAGTGGGAATATAAATTAAGAATGATACCCTTTAAGGTTACAAACCTCTGAGAATAGGGTATGCATGCATTATATCAGTCCGCTAGTGACTTGAAAGTTCGAAGGTTAAACCGCTGAACGTTGTTATGAACTAACCCATTTTTTCAACATGTCATCTAGAACTGGAAGCTATTGAACTAGGTTCCTATAAAATCTGAAGCACAAGTGATTGTTCGGCCGCTATCGTTCTTCTACAATGCACTACGTAATGGTGAAAATGGTATTTACCTAAAAGCATCGGGCGTCATGAGATTCAACTGCGGAGCGCTGGCCGGAGACTCGGGGCGGGGCACGATCAGACTGCTGGGCTGGGGCTGGAATAACAACGGATTTGTCAACATATAACAAAGTTCTTCAGCACCGGACAGTATAATAAATCTATCTCGCCATGTTGCGAAAACCATTAATACTCGTAAATGTTGCTGTATTTCAGGAAAATAACTACGCATGTACATTTAGAAAGATGATGCCATTTTTAAATTATTTTATATTTCGTATTTTTAGACTGGCTCATAAACAGAAATATACTTTAAACTTTCGCCAAAAGCGAATCCCCTACTTGCGCTATTAAGTCTGTGGTTTTCTGCACTACAGATTAACTACTCTTTGGTTTCACCATAAGAAAAAATGCAGTTGACTAGACGCTGATGTAAAAAGCTCTAGATACTTAAATTAATGTGGGGAGGTAACTGCGTATTTTTAGACTGACTCGTAAACAGAAATATACTTTTGCCAAAAGCAAATCCCTTACTTGCGCTATTTAGTCTGTGGTTTTCTGCACTACAGATTAACTACTCTTTGGTTTCACACAGAAGCAATAATGTACTTGACTAGACGCTGATTACAATGTAAAAAGATCTAGATACTGAAATTAATGTGGAGTGGACTGTGTTTTAATAAACCGATGACGAAAGCGACAGGGTTTTAGTTAGAAATAGACCAAAGGAATAGACGGAGGAAAGATCCGTCACGACGGGTTTACCTGCGGCCGGAGCAGCAGGTTCTTGAGCTGTTGACTCTGCTGGTGCAGGATGCTGGTCTCCGTGTCCTCAGGTGACGACAGTCCTGCAACGCACACACTACTCTATATGCTCTTAGCTTACACTTACTTATCATTCAAACGCAGTAGTAAGCAGAACACAGTAAGCGTACAGTTCCGAACCTGCACTGAGCCCGCGTGATGGTTCCAGTTCCAGCAGTGGGAATGTAATGGTCTGGTTATGCTCATGTACAGTTCTCGACGAATATGACAATATTACAATAGATCAAAAGCATTTATGAATTGTAGGTGTTTTAACACTTATTAATCTCTTATAGGCATTGCAATAATAATTACTATAAATGCTATAGTTCGTGTTATTGTGGTTTCTCTTCAAACAACTGCTTAACGGATTTGAATAAGTTTTGGAATCGTAGTATGTAGCTAGCAGAAGTAGTGTTCAATAATGAAAGTGGTAGCCAGGTGCACACTATGACTAATACACTATTCATACAGTTGCAGTTTCACCATTCTCTTTTTATATTGTTGCATGTTAACTTCAAGAAAAGCTCAAGCCCTACATAAGTTACGATGACGAGATACTGAATGGTTACTGTCTACTACAGTTAAAACCCTATGATGGGGTGTTTGGTCATTGATGGGCGGGCTTTATTCCCGCAACAAGGCCGTTACAGCTCGGCCCATTTTGCGTGATTGCGGGTGCGGGTCGTCAATGCAGCCTCCATATTCGGCCCAGGAAGGCCAGCATCTTGTTGATTATACCCTGCGTTGCGTGTTATTGCACTACGTTCGGCAATTAGGAACCAGCAATTATTTCGCATCCTACAATTTTTTTTACCTTTTGTTTGCCACGTTACCAACGAAACAATACTATTATAATAAATGCGATTCTACCGGTGAAACATGGTAATGCTCACTCATATTTACGAGGCAGTATATCTAGCATGACGGTGTTACCCGCGACTAAGTTAAGACAGTAGTAAGCGAGTGCTACCCCGTATGAAAGTTTCTAAACTATCATGGTAACAAATAGAAATATTTACATTATGTAATAATTATTGCTATGCACTTTTTGTTTGACCCAGTTGGATGTCTCCAGTAAGGGACCACAAACAGTAACGTAAGTCAACGCGTCAACCTAAGGCGTACAAAACTAAGTCTTATCTGTGTCACAGTTGCCCTAGATAAATGACAGTTGGTGTTGTTTCACGCGAACTACACGCTACGTTACACTAACGCAGTTATTCGTGTTAGGCCCACAGGACTGGCAAAGAACGTGGATAACTCGGTTGTATGGAAATAAACAGAAAAGGAAGCAGTGCATAGTAACCGTGCAGCAGCGGCTGGAGAGTGGGCAGCGGCGGCGAGTACAGCAGCGTGGCCGCCTGCAGCCCCTTCGGCTGCACCACGTACAGTCGCACGCACACCGCGCCCGCGCCCGCGTCCGCACCCGCGCCTGCACCCGCGTCCGCCTGGGCACAACACACGCTATAGAGTCTACACACATACACTACCAGACGAGATTTGAGAAAGTGATGTAGAAAGTACTCACTTTCTAACTTTCTCAGATTACAGATGGGGAGGCATATGCTCAGCAGTGGACGTCCTATGGCTGAGATGATGATAAATATTTTAATTTTAGGTATTTCATTTAAGGCGCGGTCCAATCCTAATTTTAAAACAATTTACGGTGCTTTACATAAGGTTGAGAATTGCCTACCAGAATGGACGATTTAATGCGAAAATTCAATTGAATACGTGCTAATACTTTTTATATTTATTTCGTACAATCAAATGATACAATTTTAATGATAATGGAGTCCATAGTTCACTAGTAAATTTCATTGGGAATTCGAATGTGATACATTAATTGAAATATATTTTCCCATAATTGAATAAAAATGCTTTTTCCCACGAAGCACGTAAGGGAAATTGCTAAATTTAGGGAATGTTGCCGATTTTTTTCTATCGAGCCAAGTTTGCTCAATCGTGTATTGGCTTCCATACTTCATAAGTACGTATATTCAATTTACACTAGGTTTTTTTTCCAACTTCGGTTATTAGGTTTAAGCGTCGAAAAACTAAGTCTTCGCGAAGTCGAATCATGAAATTTGGAACTCATTTCGCCTTAATATATTTTGGACTGTTATGAAGATATGTATGGCTAACAACATTGTTTATGTATTATAATAAAGTAGAAAATAATTAAAATTAGGTATACAGTTAATAAGAACTACCGTATATTTATTGCATATGGTAGTTCTTATTATTCTTAAAATATTACCAACTTTTTATGGCCCACACTCATGCTAATAAAGACATTTGATTTGTATTGATTTAATAATTGAAATAACTGAATTAATAGCCGTGAATATGAGTACTCACGTCATCGTGTATGTGGAAGTCGTCGGGCGAGTGGGCGGCGTCACCACTAGAGCCGTTCCTGTGGAAGGGGTCGTCACAGCTCGACTCGCACTTCACTTGCTGCTCCTCTGTCGGAAACAAATGGGCAAATCACGGACCAGTTCTTACAACAAGGTAATATGCACATATTACACTGTCGTACTGTATAGTCTATACGAAGCTATCATAATATAATAAATAGATAGCAATCGTGATAATGCGACAGAATCGCGGCGTTTCGGTCGCCGCAGCGGCTTTGACATCCAAATAACGTTCGTCTGAGAAATAGCGTACGTACATATATTAGAGTTCATGTTTAATATATCGACTGTAAACTAAACAAAATTAATCTTATATTGTTAGGCTAGCATTCGTCTACTATACAATAGATAACGCAAATGCGTGTCTACTATACAAAAGTCTGCTATAGTACTACACTAGTCTACTATACAATAGATATCGCAAGACCAAGCGGTCGGGGTTCGGACATAGGAAGTACACAAGTCAAGGTTGGCCGCCACTACTTCCTTAGTCCGCGCGCATTTGTTGTTGCAGCCGGACACATGCGAAAACTAAATTGCGCGATAATTCAATTCAATAAATAACCCAAAAAGTGCAAACCTCCAAAGGCAAGCACATATTTCCTATCACAAGTAAGAAGTTTTAAAATTATGTTATGCGTAAATTCATTTCAATCAAAAGTCGGCATGCTTGGTTTCAATACTAATCGTGATACTTGCGTGATGTATTGTACATGTTTATCTGTGGTCTACCATCTCAGTTGATGTCCAGTGACGAATGATGATGCGGTTAAAGGATACTAGACCTAGACGAGGCGAGACCTGGCGAGCTCTCAACTACAGTATCGTATGACAGGTAGGATCAGCCATAAAGTTGGGCTTGAACAACTCACCAGCGCCAATAATGCAGAAGCTCAGCACCGGATACGGCAGCAAAAACTCCGATATGCTCTTACAATAAGCCACGGTATCTTCGCTATCCCGTGCCATGTTCAACACATACAGACTTCTGGACTTGAAGTCCGACAGGAGCAAGTAACTGGCACTCCGGTCGAGCATGGCCTTGAGGCCGAGCGTCTCCGAGCCGAGGGAGGGAGTGAACCGGATGGTTTGCATGCAGTTCCATGATTTACACGACCACACTTTGATAGTCGTGTTGTTCTCCGCACCGGTCACCGCGAACTTCCAGAATTGTACCCTGCAAGAAGAAATTATACTAATATTAAACACTAGTAATTTAACACATGTCATATCTTTAATGGATGATTTTAAAGCTTAGGAAGGCTTTCATTTTCTCCATTTAAACTATGGGTTCTTGGTATGGGTCCAGATGCACGGCATTAATCTGTCCGCATCAGGACAAAAAATAACAATAGATTTATGAATGAACCTTGCCTCTAATGAGGCTCGCTGATTCGGACAGATTAAGTGAACGAGCTGTCCAGACGCCTTAAAGAAACTACTGGTGACAAAAGAGCTGGTGCTTACCTCTGGCCACATAGTCAGCCTGGCTATTCAACAAGGTAAAGTTGACATCTTTTTGGGCACTCTACCCGCAAACAGTGATTTCAATGCTGAATTTTACGTAGTATCTCAACTGTCTCTGAACCAGACACAACAGAAAATCCATTGTTATCCTGGTTGAGGACGGACATCATCATCATTATCAGTAGGAAGACGTCCACTGCGAAACATTAGCCTCCCTTATAGAACGCCACTTGGAACGGCTACTCGCTTCCT
The DNA here is from genome assembly GCA_917880725.1 of Selenia dentaria. Taxonomy (NCBI): domain Eukaryota; kingdom Metazoa; phylum Arthropoda; class Insecta; order Lepidoptera; family Geometridae; genus Selenia; species Selenia dentaria. Next base: position 3,424,894 of record OU862882.1, on the reverse strand, counting down.
GCATTCAGCTTTCCCTTCGGTTTTGACGAGGTCATCGGTCCATGTAGCGGGGGGCCGGCCCACACATCGTCTTCCGGTGTGTGGTCGCCACTTGAGAATCTTTCTTCCCCATCGGTTATCAGTTCTACGAGCAATGTGGCCTGGCCATTGCCACTTCGACTTACTAATTTTGAGACCTATGTCGGTGACCTTAGTTGTACGGGTCTCCTCATTTCTGATCTTATCACGCACGGAAACCCCAAGCACAGCCCTCTCCATTGCTGGTTGAGCTACTTTGAGCTTGTTAATGAGGCCAAAAGTAAGTGACTACATCTGAGGGGCTATAAAATAATATCTATAATTCCGAGATATTTTAGGTAATTCGTTTTATTGTTAGAGGTATCTAGATATATATATATATTATCTAGATTTATTTCACATACATACAATATTACACATTAGTTTAACTTTTCTTTAACATAATTAGTATATTAACATTCTGGTTAAGTACTGCTAGGTACAAAAACTATTTTTCTCCGTTAATCCAGTTACTAATAATTGAACTCATCACTGGGTAAATGCAAAAACGAAGTAAAATATACTCCAAAAGTTTTATCATAGTAGTTAGATTTTGCGTGCAGACTTACTCGGAGTTGTAGTTGGTGTGGTTGTCGAGGAAGAAGAGGCAGGAGAGCGGCTTCCCGCCGTGCGGCTGCCACTTGTGCAGGCAGCGCGGGCTGCTGTCGTTGTGTGTGTACACCTGCGCACAACCAGCACTACGTATATTCGTGCCGTACAGCTGCAGGCTACGGGTGTCAATACTATTGGCATGCTTTAAGGCCTATTCAGATCTGAGCGTTACTCGCTACCGCTGTGGGTAGCGAAAAATACCAAGCGGAACTCGATGGGTAAATAGTATGGAGTTCCATAACTGCAGCGAAACTTGTACCGCCTAGTGAGGCGGTATTTTCTCTTGTTTGGCGAAACTAGTTCCGCGGGGCGACGCGGGAGCAAGTAGCGAGAGTGACATGCTTCCTGCCCTCGCCCCGGTAACCGTTGCCACCGGATATCTCTACCGAGCGCGGTAGCGATATTCGCTCTGGTGTGAACAGCGAAATTAACGCATAATCTTTCGGATTTCTCTACCGCTCGCGGTAGCAAATAACGCCCAGGTTTGAATGAATAGGCCTTTATGTTGCTATACAACATATAACAAAAAGGTGTAGTAATACTAAAACCACACACGCATAAGCTTCCATATAATTGGGACCTAACTACTGCTTCACAGGAACTAGTAAACATCCAGAGTTGTTCTCTGGAAAACTAGGCAAAGGCACAATATTAAGATGTAACAGTATGGAAAAAAAGCTTAGTTGATAAAACAATTATCTATGCTCCATTGAAGCCATAGGGTTGTCACTTTTAATTGTTTTAAGGTATTGTTTTTTTTTTAAATAAAACATCAAATGTTCTGCAGTGATCAAATCTAGTTAATTCTAGTTTCCAAATAAAATTTATATAAGGTATTTATTAGTGCACAATATTGAACGGGGTGGTTTGGAATCGACAACTGGTCATGAAAGTAAAAGTAAACATGAGATATATTTTTAAATTATTATGAACCCATATTTGCCGCTCCACGGCTAAGAGCCATAGTGCGACAGAACGCACGACCCCACGCACCGCTACATCGCAGAAGAGATAGCAGTTAAATACGCGAGACATACCTACCCGCTTAGAATAGGTACAACGTGTGGCGATGACCCGCCCGGGCCCGCTGTCGTCAGCTGCGTAAACATTTGTGACTAGGTAAGTTTGTACGTCGTTGTACCTATTCTAAGTGGATAGGTATTTCTCGCGCTTATCACTGTTGTCTATTCTGTGATGTAGGGGCGTTCGTTCAGCCGCGCAATGGTTATTAGCAGCGGAGCAATGAATATGGATTCATAATAATAAAAAAAACATGTTTTTTTTTCCTTCACTATAATTTAATGACCAGTTATCGATTCCAAACCATCCCATTGGATATTGTGCACTTATTAATAATGACCTTATATATGTTGATCACGCCGTTAGTTAATCTTGATGGTGTACTCGTAAAATACAGAAAATAATTTAGTATTCACACACAACAACTTGTGGATCTTGAATTTTTTTTGTAGGTCACTAACTTATCATTATGGCGTAACTTTTTACCGGTTTGGGCGGGAGCGTACGGGAGCCGCGGTTGGGTAGTCAAGTTAGGTAGTTGGTTTGTCAGCACTATCGGCTTCAACAACCTCGAAAGCCATGAAAACGAGACCCATGAAGAAAAAGTTACAATTTTCGCCATCTTGGATTTCTTTTAGTCGCCACTATCCGCTTCAAATCCCTCAAAAATAATGAACACGACCCATGACCATATATTTCACAATAATATTATAATCTATTGCAGCCGCCATCTAAGATTTGTATTTTGTGTTATGTTTTACGAATTTAGATAGATCATATAAAAAGACTTAAATTTTAAAACAATTATTTAATCTGAGCTTACAAATTCAGCAGGACGTTTAAAAAACTATAGCTCCGGTTTTGGCATAATTCAAACAGCAGTATACTACGTAATATGCACGTGGCATTTTTAAAAAGATCCCGGAATTGCTTATAAGCGAGTGACCACTTTTATAATGTAAACATGTTTTAATAAGCTATATTTATAATTGTAAGAACAACATAACATAAGATTATAGCAATCAGTCAAGTGTGACATTTCATATTTTAGATTATATAAAAAAGTTGATGATGCAGAAATAGTTTGTAACACTCACTACTGACGGCACGGCGAGAACCGCTTAGGGGTCTCGTCGATGCTCATGTTTATGTCAGTGGGACATTTCGAACGTGTTAATGTAGTTTCCGTACTGTTCTCTATATTTCTTCTAAGGTAGACTAGGTAAACAAGGGGCCTAAGCGGGTATGCACGGTAGACGAACGGAGGTGAATAAATAGACGGCGTGGGGATTTTAGAGCGTATTGACCTCAACAAACTTCAATAATAGGCACATATAATAGGGCCTGCCAAAAAAAATGCGGATACATTTTTTAAAATTATTATAAGCGGTTTATACATTTTGCACACATATGCACACCTTTTAGTATGACTATAACTTTTTGTTACACGCTGTATATTATAGCTGTATATGTATATGTGACGCATTTTATATTATAATCTATAAATAATGCTTTAGCCTTTGAGCAATTTTTGTACGGCGTCGCCCACGTACATAGAAATGTACCATTCAGCGAATCAGTACATGATGTATATACGTCGGTCGTGGCAGAACACTTAGGCAAGTGTACAGTGGGTACCAACGCCATATATTCAGCCTGAAATTACCAGTTGAATATGATTAAACAAGTTTCTGTTACAGTGACAAGCGAGAAGTAATGTCGGATAAAACTAAGATAAGTTTAAAGATCTGAGTCGCACTACAATTTTTAACCACACTCATTGCAGCTCCTGGAAAAGTAGGTAGATTTCTGCGAAATCTATTGTATTAGTGGCCAAATATGGCGAATCGCGAGTCAACGGGTTAAGGCAAGTATCAAGGGTATTGTCCGACTCATCTTCTTATACAGATAAATAAAATTGAAGTTTCTATTCCTAATCAACAACTTTACACTAAATGCATATTCATACGAAAGTATATACAGTACATACTCGTACATACATAAAAAACAATTTTTAAAACGAGTCTGTCTGTCTGTTCCATCTAATATCTGAAACGGCTGGACCAATTTTAACGGAGCTTTCACTGGCAGATAGCTGATATTATAAGGAGTAACTTTAGCTACTTTTATTTCAGAACAAATATATAAATAAAACTTTGTCTCTCTGTCTGTTTGTTACCTTATCACACCTAAACGTTTCTTAACCAAATTTGGCATGGTTATTTATATTCCGGGAAGCACATATGATACTTTTCATGATCATCATCCATCAGCATGCGGGTGAAACCGCAGGGTGCAGCCAGTAATAAATAAGGTTAAGTGACGTTTTGACGTTTGGTTCAGTTGTACGGAGTGTGACTCGTGTGTGTAGTGTGTGTACCTGGAAGAACATGACGTATCCGTCCGCGGCGGCGGTGGCGAGCGCGGTGCCGTCGGGCGAGAACGCGGCGGCCACGAGGCGCGCCGAGTGCTCCGCCGCCGCGCGCACGCACCCCGCCCCCTGCGCTCCCAGCGCGCCCGCCCACCCCACCCCGCCCGAGGGGACCGTCTCGCACACCAGCCGCATGTTCCAGATGCGACCTAAGGAACAACACAACACAACACTCTACGTTACATTATCATAATCATTATCTGTGTATTATTAACATTGCATTAATCTACACTAAAGACAGCAGAAGTGTGACATCACAAAATGGCAGTTTTTTTTAATTATTTTTCACAGAATTTGACATTTTGGTGTTTATACCCAACTTCTGTGACATGGGAAATGTATATGTTTTTTTGGATTTAGCATGTTTCTAAAATTTCTTCGATTGTAAGCTTGAGTCTGCAAATAAATAATAAGTCAGGAACTGTAACTGCGTTAAAAATATTACCCAACAAAAGTCGTGCCCAAGTAGGCGGGGCTTAAAAGTCGTATTCAGTATTCAGTTCTTGTTTAATATTAAATACTTATTGAATATTGTTTGTGGTATGTCGGATGGACATTGTCATGAGAATAAATAAATACTAGAAAACACAAATCTGGGCATGAACATTGCATTATTCTACATCAGTGTTTTTCAATTTGTGGATTGCGACCCCAAAGGGGGTCGCGAAACCTTAGTCAACATTAGGTCGCCGGCAGAAAGAAACAGGCAAGGTAAACTACAATATCTATATAATTAACTACAAATCTATATAACTATTTACCAGATGAAATTAAGGACATGGATGGAAATCTGTTTAAAAGTAAACTATCAAACTGGCTTCTTTCAAATTGTTTTTATAATGTGCAGGAATTTCACGATTATTGTGTTCAATATTCGATTGTTGAATATATAAACAGTATTAGATATAGAAAATTTGCTCTTCTGCCAGCAGACAAAATACATTGTGACCTGCATTTTATAAGACTTTGTACAAGTGTTCTAGCAAATAAATTATTTGATTTGATTTGAATAAAAATACAAGTTTAGTAAGAAGGATGAGCTTGATTAATTTTCAAAATGTAACAAATCATGGTGCTAATTTTGAAACGTCAACAGTCAAATCACCTTCTAATTTGAGGTCTATTTCTGTTTTTAGTTTTAATATCCACCATTGAAGAGAATGTCAGTTCACACAGGTATGAAGTGGCGAACGGTACTAACAATTTTAGAGCTTCCCTTGCTATAACGTAAATATATTATATATATATAATAATTATAACGATGGGCGACGTCTATTGAACAGCTTTGACAGCATTATCCAACCGAAAGAAGAATTTACAAATACTTTCGCATTGATGTCACAACCCTACATAATTTTTATAGTATTACTTTTTTAAAGCCTGCTTAGTGATACCAATCGTGCAATTTTTAGAGAGAAATATTCGAATCGAAATCGAAAAGATAGGATTGTTTCATACCAAAGAATCATGGCAAAAGGCCATGATTCTTTCGTCGAAATATTCTTTGTTAATGTATAGATAGTAACATACCAACGTTCCCGTGCGTGGTGAGCAGTAGCTTGGCCACGTCCTCGTCCGGCGCCTCGTCGTCGTCGTCCGGTATGTAAGGGCACCACACCACGCGGTGTCCCCCACTCGACACGGCAGATTCATCGCGGATTTCCGCCAACAATGTACATCTGAATCAAACACATACTTATCAGTAAAATAGATGCGTCTATGATAGGATAAAATCCAATTTTACAAAATGATTAAACTAAGGGTTTTCTTTTATATGCCTTACACATAAATGTATTTCTTAGATATAACTTCCCTTCAAGGTAAAATCATTAATCCAAAAATATTTGTATTTGAATCATTTCTTCAGCTTGAGTATCAAGAATGCTCTTAGGAACTATAATTAATTATAATGCACTTAAAGACTCTATTACCGCTCATCGCATTACCATGGGCGCCGGCAGAAATAATTTCCAGGTGGTTTCCAGGTGGATTTTAGTTTTCTTACAATTTTCGCCGTATTATGATTGTTAATAGAAAATAGAAATTTTAGTCGGAAACATCTGAAGCCCGGTTTATTTTATGTTCGAGACATTTATAAATTTCCGACTATTATATTTCTGAGTATTTTATAGGTACCCCAGTCCTCACGGCTCACACCTATTAGTTCGCGACGATCGAAGTTTAAAAATTCTAAGTTGTTGGGCCAGGAGTACCGGGATCGATATTAATCGATTTACATTACTGCTCTGAACGCACCCTTTAATCCGTCCGCATCAGAACAAAAAATAACAATGGATTTATGAATGAAACTTGCCTCGAATGAGGCTTTTCTGATTCGGACAGATTAAAGTACCGCTACTCCACACGAGATAGCACCAGCATAAATGGGATGAACTTAACAGAGAAAGCGCAATACAGTTTCTAAGCAGTGCAAAAGAGACCGACTCTTGTCAAAGTCAATCGCGAATGAACTAGAAAGTTCATAAATGTGAAAGAGACATAGATTATAAATGACAGGGACAGATCTACGTTCGAGAACGTTTGGGAATCTGGAACCTTCCTTACATTTTGATATATAAGAGGGTTAGGTCGCGTTCCGAGTCAGCCAGTTTTCGATTGAAGTTCGAACAGTTCGTTCTGAGTGAACAAATCGCGAGAAGTGACTAATAGTAATCTTCAGTGCACAGTGCGTTCGCTTGAAAAATTAATAGTTTCCGCCATATTCGTTTCCATAGATTAGTGTTTTTAGTGTTGTTATAGTGTTGCCGTATTTTAATTTCGAAAATATATAGATAGTTAGTTCATACAGTACAATAGGTCAAGAATGATTGCTTGACTTGATTACATGTGCAAGAGCAAGCTAATTAGTCAGTGTCAGTGCGCGCCGTAATTAATTAATCAGTGCAAGCAAGTAGTGACAAGTGAGCTAACGTGTGTTTCTTTTCTTTATTTTCAAAGTAAAAATAATTATAATTTTTTTATAAAATATGAGTGACATAAGACGATTTTTCTGCAAGAGAAAAAAGATTGAAAATGAACAGTTTAATGCTAAATAAATGCTAAATATTGTTCAAGTACTTCGGCACAGCAAAGTACCTACTAGTAAATCGGAATTAACAATTTTTAACTTTAGTCAATATTTGTGGGTTTATATCTGGATTCTAACGTACCTATCAGTGATGAAATACGGTTTACAGTGCTCGAAGCAGCGTGGAAACCTCCGCAAGATTATGATTTCAAGCAGTACATCGATCATAAAAACGAAACACCACAACGTGCATTTCGCCACGAGTGGCTCACAGCATACCCTTGGTTAGCCTATTCTGCTCAGGCTAAAGGACCACTTTGACGTACATGTGTATTATTTCCCGCACAAATTCATCGAGGCAGTACTCAGGGGCCATTTATCGTTCTGACATGCAAAAAAATTCAAAAATTTCATGAGTGTGCGAAATCTCATGCAAATAGCCAGTGGCATCGTGAATCGGTTTATACGTTCTAAAAAAATCTGGAAACCATGCAAAGAAAAAAAATTACGTTTATGAACAGATTGATACTGAATATCACAGGGAAATTTCAGAAAACAGACAAAAAACTTCAACCCATTATATCTTCGGTCTTATTTTGTGCTACGCATGATTTACCCCTTCGAGGAAAAACAGAAGATGGGTCAGTTTTCAAAGACTTACTACATGTCCGAGTTGAGGCAGGATATACGGTTTTAAAAGACCACTTTGCAACTGGTTCGAAAAATGTCTACATGTCCGAGTTGAGGCAGGATATACGGTTTTAAAAGACCACTTTGCAACTGGTTCGAAAAATGTCCTCTATGTATCCCATCAAGTACAAAACGAAATTATTGAAACCTGTGCTGATGTGCTTCGTGAAACCATTATTGATGAAGCAAAAGAAGCGGCATACTTTTCAATCTTGGCTGACGAGCTTTCAATGGGCATAAGATAAGTCAAGTTTGACCAAACGAAACACAGCTACGTAATACTTAAAGAATTTTCGGGGTACAGACCACTTCAAAAATTAGATGCTGCATCGATTTCTGAAGTTATAATCTTTTTTGACATCATGTGGTTTAGATCTCAACAAAATGGTTGGGCAAGGGTATGATAGTTGCTCCACGATGGCTGGACATGTTGGTGGAGTTCAGAAAATAATTAATGATAAATATCCCAAAGCAAAGTATTTCCGCTGTGCTAGTCACATATTAAATCTTGTTGTCAATGATTTAAATAATTTGAGTGAAATAAGAAATACTGCTGGAATGATTAAGGAAACTATAACTTTTTTTAGAGAGAGCATTTTACGGCGAAAAAACAAATTCCAAATATTCCCTTGTTTTGTGAAACCAGATGATCTGCAAAGTACAAAAGTATTCGAATTTTCGCTCAAAATTTCATCAAAATTGTAGAAGCATTACAAAACCTCTCAGAAGATCAAGCCACTAATTCTAAGACAAAGGTTAGAGCTTACCAACTGCGCACTGCTTTGACCACCACAATTTTTTTTGTGGCATTGCATATTATTGCTACTTACTCGGCAAAACTTGAGCCTGTCTGCAACCAGCTTCAACAAGTGGATTTTGACATTAATTCAGTGAATGACCACATTTGCAAACTCACTAAAATAATAGAGGGTCAAGGACAAAACGCATCGCAGGAATTTATTTCTATATTTGGAGAAAGTAAACAAAGTTGCGAAGACCTTATATTGAGATTAAATGCCAACGAGTTACGAAACGACAGGCATCGTATACAGTAGAATCCGGTTATAACGACGGCCAAGGGACCGGTGCTATTACGTCGTACTAACCGGAAGTCGTACTAAACGAAGTTACATTTTAATTAAAATAATTACATACATATAGATACATTATATTTAGGCACATACCTATTAATATTTATTTATGTGACTATCAGAGAAAAAACATTTAAATGAAAATATTTTATGCAAAATGTGCACATACATAATGTACCTGTCTATATATAGAAATATCTAGTGCAAAAAGACTGTAATTTTGGATTATTTTTGGTTTTTATTCCTATAGTAAGAACTACTGACTCCAATATGTAAACGAGAGATAATACTTTTCATAGAGTAGTGTCATTGTCAAAGTGAGAATGCACAAGCATATTCAGCACTTTTGCAGCTTGAGCGACCACTCTTAGTGGTACAATTTTCTTCCGGGCCGTCATTATTATCGTCGCGTCTTGGCTGTTGACGATTTTTTCATAGAATCTACTATATAAAAATAAGTCGGGTTTTCCTTCCTGACGCTATAACTCCAGAACGCACGAATCGATTTCCACGATTTTGCATTCGTTGGAAAAATCATTTTCTCTGTTACACCCAAAAATAATAAAAGGCCTCAGTAAAGTAGAATTTCTTAGAGCTGCAAAAGACATTGAAAATTTGTATGGCGATCTTTTACCTAATTTTATTTCAGAAATCACAACTTGGTTTGAAATAAGGAAATATGCACAGCCAGCGGCAAATGATATCAGTGGATTTGATCGATATGAAAAATATCTAATAGACTACATCGACGAGGCAAAAGATTTATTTCCTTCGATAACAGAAGCAATCAAGATTGGCCTTAGTCTACCCGTCACAACGTGCACAATAGAAAGATCTTTTAGCACACTGAGAAGAGTTAAAACTTGGAATAGATCCACACTAGGTGACGAGCGACTGTCTGGATTATGCTTGTTAAGCGTCCACCGAGGCAAGATAACCAAGGACAATAAAGATAACTTTATAGAAAACGTCATTAATAAGTTCGGTCAAAAACCCCGCCGGCTGCAGTTGCTTTTTAAATGAGAATTGTGTAACTACTGCCTACTAATTATTGTAAATAAAAAAATGATTTCCAACAGACGGCTTTTTATTTCAATATTTCCTGATGATCCCGAGATTCCCAAGGGTTGCAAGTGCACCACCTGGCACCCCCCTGCCGGCGCCCATGCGCATTATATAGATAAAAAGCAGCAAAAGAACTTGGCCTGATTCATATAAAATATTTTTTTATTTTGTGTCACGTTACCATAAAATTTAATGTGCGCCACTCTAGCAACTATGACAAACGTGGGAAAGTGTAGTAGACGAGTCATCTATTAAAAAATTAAATAGAAAATCCTGCAAGATAATTAACATAGCCATAAAACATAGTTTTAACTACTCGAGTGTACTTCAACGAAAATAGAAACAGAAATTACTAACTCTTCCTCTTCATATTAGTTGAGTAAATGATTCAAAAACTCACCTCAGACCGCTGTCAGTGACATCAATTTCATGAACATAGAAATGGCCCTGCTCGTCAATACACGCCAGAATTATTTGATTCTGTATGTGGGCGAATGACAAGTCTTGTACCTGGAACCCAAACAAATAACAAAACTTTACAAGTAGAAATTTGTGAATGAGTTCATCTGGGGAAGTACTGCCTCCATACCTATTTCTAACGCTAAGCAGTAATATTCGCATTACTGTGTCCTGTAAGCTATTATGTATCTCAGTTGCTAATAAATGTTGATTAAAATCAAAAACAAGTACAATTTGAAAAATTAGAAACCAACTTCCATTCTATTTCTTTGGTAAAACTCAGTTATCGGAGTGTAACTCAAAAACTACTAAACCGAATTTGATGAAATGTACATGGGACCACATGTGAAGCTGGGGCCCAAGAATTTTGGAAGTCGGTTCACTCACTCAAAAGTTATGAGGTAACAAAGATAAAAAACAAAAAAATACAATCGAAAATGGCGGCTCTATGTCACTTTTTTCAGCTCAAGTCATGAACTTGCTAACATTTTTGCTTACTAGAGTTGTCAAAAGTGACATAGAGCCCCCATTTTTCAAGATTTCAATCAACATTTGTTAGCAACTGAGATACATAATAGCCCTGCTGGTTTGAAGGGTACGGGTGCTGGCGAATTTACAAGTCTCAATCATGGTTATGGGCTCAGTACAGTTTGTCTGTCGCGTGTACCGTCTTCAATTGTATAATAAAAAAAATTTAAACATAAATCTGCTAATTCAAATAGTTTGCCTTCAACAGTACATCATGCCAGACACAATAAAAACTCCACTGTTATAAGGTGTGGGGACCGTGGAAGAGATAAACACAGTTTTGGTTGTATTAAAAACTATTTGCTATCAGCAACTCTTTTAGGCAACAGATATAATGGCGATTGTATTTTCACGATAGAAACCAGCCAAAACTTTAATCAAATTGGGAATGGTGTTGCTAAGGACTTGGAACTCACAGCCTCATAAACCAAGGTCTCACCTCGCCTTTCATGCCTTTGATGAGAGCCCTTCTGTCTGACCCTTCCTCAGGGTTGTAGACCACTCTCACCATGCCATTCCATGTTCCAGGGTTCACAGCATTGGGAGCTGGAAATAATCAGAATTGATATGATTGATTATCAGTGTTAATAACTTATGAGGAACGAGACCACATATTAGTATATAGTTAGTGAGGTAAAATGGATGCAAACAACTGCTAGCAAAGTATATCCTGATCACATTATCTCGAGACCTGGTGTCGATGACGTCACGTCGCGTCGGCGCTCTGATATGGTGCGCAAAACAAGCATCCTCTAGTAGGATATTATTATAAACAATAAGATTTCCAACAAAACAAATATTGTGTTAATTAATGTAGTAATGTAGTATTATAAGTAAGTATATATCGTCGTCTAAATTCGTTAACCCCGTAGCTCCATCAAAGTAAATTTTACAGTAGGCACAAAATACTGAATTACTAGAAATAAATATATGATAAGATGACTATAATAGTTTTGATTTATGGGAAAAAGGGTTTAGGACAATTATTTTTAGGATTAATTACCTGATAATTCATTTATAGAGTAAAAAAAAGGAGTTACAAGTATTACTTAATAATTCGTGTGGAGATACGTGGTCTTTTTGGAGATACGAGTTCAACAAGTTTAATGTTATTCTTAAAAGGATTGCGTTATGTGGATGTACGAGTAAATTAAAATAATTATAAATAAATAAAATTACTTTTATTTGAATAATATGACTTATAACAATGACAAAACTTTGTGATGTGTAATGTTAATTAAATAAATATAAAATAAATGTTAATGTGGTAATTGAAACCGGAGCGCAGTTATTTTTTTGCAGTAATCTTCATTATATTCTCTCCACAATTGAGACTTTGACTCTCATGTAGTTTCCAAGTATAGTTTTGATGTTTGAGATCTGCAGTAGTGACTTTCTAATTTTGGTCACTCGTCAAAAAAGTTCTATGCATTCCTCTTTTCTCGAGATCCTGTTTACACCTTCTTTCCGTATTTCTTTTTCATCCGCAGTAAGTTCGCCTCCATTTCGAATCCAATTCAAAACAGTCCATTCACCTATGGCGAGAGTGTTCAAAAACATGCTTTTGCAAACTCGTGTTTTAATAGAATCCACATCCAAATATAGTTCCAATGATGTTCTTAGTCTTGAAATCTCTTTATCTGTTCTTTTTCTCTTAGTGGGTTTAACAATGGTCAGTGTTTTCACATACATTTTCTTCTCTTTCCAAGTCATGTTCCAAAATTTCTTCAATATTTCCTGTCTCTTTGCATCTTCAACTTTCGTGCACTTAAATTTTGTTTGTTTGCTACTCAACTTACAATGGCATCTTGGTTTAATTTTTCTTTCTACCTTATTCTTGTCGTAAACCTATTTTTTCCTTGTCACGTCGCTCCTTATTTTCATTTACTAGTCAGGTTTTTTCATCTCGCTTTTTAGTACTTTTACGTTTTAGAATATCCACTAGCTCTGGCCCTCCAGATTGGTGTTGCCTATTTTCCTGCGCATTCAAACCACTTGCCAAAACGATAGAGATAGAAGATGGTGAGCTGAGCTCAAGGGCACTATTATTAGAATTATTTTCAGGTTCAGCTGCAAGATGCGCAACAGAATTATTTGAATTAATGGTAGTATAGCAATCGTTAGTTTCACATGCAATGCAAGATTTATAACCGAGACTTGCAATTGTAGTATTTAGGCATGCTTCGGGTTCATATTTCAAAACTGTGACAGATTGGGGCGTGTCAATGCAATCTTCAGGTTCTAGTGAACAAAAAGAAGAATTTAGGGAATCATTGGGCTTCAATAGACAATCAATATGCAACCACCTATGCAAACAGCAGGAGCTATGGCTTGATCAGAAGCGTCCGTGCAGTACTCATAATCAGCAGAAGTTGTTGCTGGATAAGCAGTGTCTAAGCAGTCATGGGGGTTAGCAGAAATGGGGGCTAGATGAGGAGCAGCTAGGTAGTGTTCACGATCAGTAGAAGCAGTGACTTGATAAACAGCGTCCAAGCAGTAATTGCGATCAACAAAACCAGTGGCTAAGTGGGTAGCATCATGGTGAGGTTCATACCTTGAAAAAGCTGTTGAGTCAAGCAGTTTTAGAAATGGTTATATCTTTATTTTTATTTATTATAATGACTTTAGGTTTGATGCATGACCCGTCACAGTTAACATCTGTTGTTACTGACTAATGGTGAGCTAGACTCGTTTGAAAAATTTGAAAATATTTTTTGAATTCTATTTTTGCTTCTAGGATCCATTGTTACCTGCAACCAAAACGTGTTTTTTGTGTATTTTTATAGTGAGTGAAATTGAAATAAGGGTTTGAATGATCTTTCTCAAATCGAACTTTTACAAAAGAATTGTTATCAAAATTACAGAACCAACTTCCTATAGGGTATTTTTAAATAAATATGTGCATAAACAACTATCACAATTTATAAGAAAAACACATGGGTACTTACTTATAATGGTACAACCTTCCGTTTTAGTGGAAAACCATAACACAAAATATTTTGTAACTCCCGCGCACCCACTACGACATCTCGCACAGTACTGAGGGGGCTCGTTACGAGGTTTACCTTTAGTAAAATGGTGAGCAAAATATACGAGGCATACGTTTTTTCAATTTAAAATTTAACGGTTTTTAATACGGAAATACATGTTTTACGATAAGATTCGTTAAAGAATGTTCTACCTAACACGATCAAAAAGTATATTTCGCCCAAAAACGGAGTTACGAGTTTAACGAATTTAGCCGACGATATTTAATCATATCATTATAATATTATTATAATGATATGATTAAAATGATGAAATATAAATGAAACAATCTTGGTTAAGTGGGTACAAGAAGTGTTTATTACACAAAACTACATATTAGATAGGTACTAAAAATATTGGGAGGTGAAAGGAGAACGGGGCGGGAGGTTCGCATTCCAGCGAGGTCTCGAGATAATGTGACCGGGTTGTATGTATAAAAATTGATATCTGTTAGATTAGAGGTTGAATAAATTAATATAAAACCTTCCAACTGTGACATTATTTTAAATTGGAAAGTAATAGCTATTTTACTTCAGTTTCCCAAACTGTGCTTTTACTACAAAAAAAAATATCTCAATAAAAATAATTTTCCTGGTTTCAAATTTCAATTGAAAGGTAAGTTATTTATTCAAAATAGTCAATGTGGATGCTCTTAGGTATGTCAGTTAAAATAATAAAATAAGCTTTTCATTAAAAACAATAATTTTAATGTAAGAAAACATTTTCTTTTTATCAAGTCCGACTTGGAAGCTTTCTAAATAAATACCTTTTGCATACCAGAGACATAAATTTATGTGCATTTCATTCATAAATCTTTTGTTTTAATTATCATGGTATAGAAAGGGTTAAAAGAAGAGACAATGAATGAATTATTTTCAGTTGCCGAATGTCCTTAGGTAGCAGAAATTTGGTTTTTATCAGACATCACATACTTGTATTTTTGTTAAGCTTCTCTTTCCTGTGAGTATACCACATGTGAGACTGTGGTGTTCGAGTTTTCAACCTTCTGTTAGTATGTTGTCACAGTACCTTGAATGTTGTCATTCTCATTATTTTGTGCTCTGTTATTATAGTATTACTGGTAGCAATTTACTTTTTCAAAAAAGTAAACTGAACTAGCAAACTAAAATTCAATTATGGTAGTCCTTATTCTGTCAACACTAAAATCCAAATCCATGTAGCACTTAGTATGAGATTTCTAAGAATAGGATTATTCTATTCCCTTTCGGATAATTTTAAGTTAGATTAGCGATTACCAAGATACATGATGAATATCGCTATAAGCGATAAGACCACCCATTGTACTTTCCTAAGTTAAGATTATACTTTGTAACTAATATTTTTGTATATAGGTTAAAGTGCAATAAAGAATTTTTGTATTGTATTGTATGATGACTAATATGTATAAAATGTACCCACAATTGAAGAGAAATGTCCAATTTTAGTGATGTCATTCGGATGTGTTATATTGGATTTAGCAGATTTTATTCTGTTTGAGGCACTAAACAGAATAAAAACTGCTAAGATTTAGAGATTTTTAGTTTAGAGAATGCTTACAGAATCAGCTTAACTACTAAACTTATAATAATCCTCTTGATGTTGCTTTTGTAAAAGTAATTCTAGGTAGCTATTCAGCTAGTTCTTACAGTGTTAAATAACCTACCAGCATATTACTAATAATAGCGCCTACAGTAATTAGATCACAAATATACTTCATACATATTTCAACAATAAGGATCATGTATTAAAACATCTACCCAGAGGTATAATTTACAGTATTTTCTAATAGCAAACCATAACAAACCTTTGATGCAATATGCCAAGTATTTTCCACTCATATGTATAGCAAGCAATTGCCCTGAATAGAACTTTGGCTCCCAGTTGTAGTCCACTAAGTTCTTCAGCTTGACCATAGAACTGCCATGGTCATGATTACCAGCGTTGGTGGTGACTACTACACTTGTGGCAAACACTTCTGCACTGCACACTCCATCTCCTTCTGAGAATGATCTAGAAGAAGAGTTAATTCATAACTTAATGGGTATGTGGTTAGGTGAACTCATACCAAGGTTGATAGAAAGAATGTTCTAATGACATTGTAGTCCTAATTGCCTATGTAAGTAACGACTAGTTTGCCCGCGCCACAAAACTGCAAGGATTTTTGAGGTCCAAAGTGTCGGCGCAACAATTGTTGCAAGTAAGTGTCACGCGCGTTTTTCTTTTGTTTATTTTTTAAAGTCATCCCAATGTTTAACCATAGAGTTTAATTCTTTAGCGTAATATATTCTTTCTATGGCAACACTGCAGACGGACATGTTCTATCTGTGAACTTTACAAAAAAATATAATCAATGTTTATATTTTCATCTGTGTTTGGCGGTGAGGGTATGTTTTGTGCTATAGTTTTTAGTGAATTAATCGGGTTAAACTCATGATTTTGATACAAATTAAACATGAATATGATCGTGAATGTGTAAGGAATACTGTAAATAGTGATTTAAGTTCTGACATCAAAATTTACTCGATATAAATTTGTCACGAATCGACAACACTCGGTAAGCTAATTTCTCATTGTTATGATTGGTTATATTTTGCTTTATTTTGAATAGATTATACTTTTACATTGTAAAATATCACAGAAATAATGTTGTCAAGTAATCACACCCACTCAGAATTTGATAAATGCGCCATATCATGTCAGGATCGATAAAAAATCTAAGTCACGTGACAGTTAAATTCGCTTGTACTAAAAATTCAAAATTTGTATTTTTTTTTAAATATTTCTGATATATAATTATTCTTTGAAACCTAGTTTGGTTTGTAGAATTTCTAATAAGAATTCCAATAAAATAAAAAAACCAACAAGAAAATTTATATTTCATTAAAAAAAATTTTTTGGAAATCACCATGTCTAAGTCTAGAAAATGGGCCACCAAGTTGAAAAAAAATCATTATTGGCCGAAATTTCAAAGTAGCTCTTATTTTTTATGTAATTATTAATAACCTAAGCATATGTTACTAGGTAAAAATAATATTTCTGTTCTAGACATTCAAAATATTTATAAATATCAAATCAAAATCCTGTCTTGGTAAGCATTATTTATTGATAAAACTTAATTTTTGTGGTCAGATTGCAAGTTTTTTTTATGATATTATTTCTTCTACGAATTCAAATATTTGAATGTAATTAGATAAATATGTGTTTTTACTATTTAATTACCGCAAAAAACCTATAGGTATTAATGTAAAATTTTGAAATTAAAAAGTTTTTCCACATCAATTCTGATTTTTTCGGCTACGTCAAGTTTGTCCTCGTGTAACATAACATTTTACTAATACATTTGACATTAATGTTTATGTATCAGATTTCTTGGTTATTCAACTATCTCTGACAAAAATTTCGTCTCTTAACTCGCTATAGGTATGGCACAAGAGCCATTTATTCCCAACTCGGCGCAAACTTTTGACGCGGGCGCAGGTCGTAACACTTGGGAGCAATCCCGAGGGCGCCACAGGGCTCCTTAGGCAAGCTAGTCGGTAAAGGTATAGTTGTGAACAGAGACAATGCTGGCAAGGGAACAAGCGCTGTGTAAATGAGTTAAGATGTGCTGGCAAACTTTTTATGTTCTAACCAAATTTCAACTTTTAACAATATCTTAGTTATTTAACCCTTCCCCTACGATAATTAATTAGAACAAAAGATTACATTCATAATAATATTACAAATGTCATCCTTGGTAGGAAAAGGATTAAGTAATTTTTTTTAAATTTTGTTGGTAATTTTTGATATCAATATACACTCATAGTAAACAGAAGTTTTAAATGATAATTTGTTATATAAAAAGTGACCCTAAAGTTGGTGTGCCTTAGCATCCTACACATTCTGTGGTCATTCAGAAGAGCTGTTGATGGGGGAATGCACAATACATTTAAAATAGGAATGTAACCAAGTATACTTTTATTGGTGTCCAATTATATAGGATGCACTCATTTGAAGGAAATACTTGTTGAAAGCCTGTCTCATGCAGATTATAAAATAGGTACTTACATTTTTCATAATGAAAATGTAGGACACATCCAATGTGAAATGAAAAATTTCAAAAGTATAAGATGATTATTACATCGCAAACAGAGGCAGTTTTAATAACTGTCCTATAGCAGAGGATGAAGTCATTGAATGATGACAGGCGAACTGCAACAGGTTATGTATGGATCTTGCATGATCCCTCTCAATATAAATGAATACATGTTAATATGCCTGGAATAGCGCGCTGAGATGTAGTAATAGCGTTTTGGGTCTGTAAACTGCTTCCGCAGATAAAATCCAAAGCCTAGCCACTTACATTGTTTGAGTGGTATCCGTCAGCTTCGGAAGCATTGTCGTTGGTTGCATTACTGCTTTATATTTCTACTGTCCTCATGAATTTCAGGAATAATCTCTTAGTCCCAACAGAACTGTAATTGCAAAATTAATGCAAAAAATTACAAATGCGGCCCGCTGATGCCGACCAACATTAGTAGCATAGATTATTCAGACCATAGATTAATCAGACTATGACTATATCTAAAGAAAGATGGAAATAACTAAAGCAAAGAACGGAAAGTTAGCGAGAATCTAATAAGTGTCATCCACTTTGACGGATCATAGTCGCACGCTCATCTTATACTGCGGTCGCGATATTTTTGCTACAACACCGAACAATCTCTATCGTTTGTTTCCCTCTTTATCCACGCCATATTGGTGAAATTGCACAACCCCGCAAAAGCCATATAAATAAAAAACTGAACTTAACTGATATATTTGCTCACAGTGATATCGTCTACCATAGCCGGCCCGAACGAGCCAAATACCGCGATTTTAACTGCTCGTTGCACTGTGAGCGTGTAGATCAATCGGACCGGAGTTGTAGCAATAAATAGCAACCGCTCGCGTGCAAAAAACAAGTGCATAGTGTGAAAGTCAACTGTGTGTAGATTAAAAAAACATTATATGGTCCGACTTTTACAACTTTTACATCAAAAACAAGGGACAAAACAGTAAAGATCTTGTAAAAACAAACAAAGATCTGTCACTTTTGACACAACGCTCACGACGATTTTGGAGTAGCATGGTTCGAGAACCACAGAGAAAGATTATACAGTACTTATGTAATTTCCCCTAATCACTTTGCTAGTCTCGTGGATCATATTGCATTTTGTGGAGATGATAAAAACTATAAATATTGGTGGTAGTGCCACGCTGTAACTGTATGGTAACCCATACACACCTCGGAATGGGTCCGCACGGCCGGAAACGTATTTTTTTTTAAAGTTACTAACTCAGAAGCAGAAGCTAATTTCACGAACGAAGTACCCAGTTTTTCTTTTGTCAACTGTCGAAAGTATAAAAACATTCAAAAGCTTAAATACAAAGAATACGGAAGACTTATGGGGAATGTCAGTAAAAATTGTAGAGCCAATTATTAGTTTTATGGGTCATATTTTGGCCCGCTTATTTAATCTTTGTATAGATAGAGGTACCTTTCCTAATTTAATGAAATATAGTAGAATCACTCCAATTTTTAAGGCTGGAGAGAAAACAGACCCCTCAAATTGTAGAACAGTATCTATACTACCAATATTGAGTATCTTTGAAAAAATTATGCTCAAACAACTTTTGGCGCACTTCAACGAGCATTGAATACTGCACGAAAATCAGTTCGGCTTCACGAAAGCAAGATCAACTACGGATGCCGGTGTGAAGTTAATGACGTATGTCTTAATGGCTTGGGAGAGCTCACATGATGCTATTGGTGTTTTTTATGATCTCTTTATGAGCATTTGATTGTGTGGAACACGGTATACTGATTCAAAAGCTTTTCCAATATGGTATTCCTGGAGCTGCGCTTGATGTCATCGAGTCATATTTATCTGACAGGATGCAAAAGGTTGGCATAAATGGTGTAACGTCTTCGGGATCTATAATTATAATTGATTAAAATTCCACAAGGGTCAATTTTAGGGTCTTTTTTGTTCTTAGTATACATTAACGACTTGCCACTTATGGCCAAGGATCTTTGTGATATTGTTTTATTTGCGGACACATCTCTGATTTTCAAAGTAGATAGGAAAGATAGCACACTAATTCAAGTAAACAACGCTCTATCTAGTATCTCTAAATGGTTCTCAACTAATAATTTACTTGTGAATTCAAATAAAACAAAATGTTTGAAGTTTTCTTTGCCTACTGTTCCATATTTGGAGTCCAACGTTACGCTTGATGGAGTTAAACTCGTAATGGACAAGGCAACAGTCTTCCTAGGCATTAAAATTGATGAAAAATTACAATGGGGTCCTCATATAAATGCCCTGTCTGGGAGACTCAGTTCTGCTGCATATGCGGTACGTAAAATAAGAGAGGCAACAGACGCTTCTACGGCGCGGTTGGTGTATTTTGTATATTTCTACAGCGTAATGTCATATGGGATATTGCTATGGGGTTCAGCGGCTGGTATAGAGACCATCTTTATCCTACAGGAACGTGCTATTCGAGCTATATACGAAATTGGTCCCGTGAATCTTTAAGAGATTTATTTAAAGAAATCAATATATTAACGTTGCCTTCCTTATATGTATTTGAAAATATAATGGATGTTAGTAAAAATTTACATAAATATAAGTTAAATAGTGATCACCACACTTTTAATACAAGAAATACAAATAGGATAGCTGTACCTAGTTTTAGACTTGCGAAAACTAATAAGTCATTCCTAGGAACTTGTGTGCGTTTTTACAATAAAATCCCAAAACACATAACTGAGCTCACAAAGGGCAAATTCAAGTTGACTGTAAAAAACGTTTTAATAAAAAAAGCTTATTATAAAGTTCGACATTATATAGAAGATAAAGATGCTTGGAATACTCCACTTCTGGCAAGCTGTCACTCTGCCACCCATAAAATGTAATATTTGTAGTACCTAAGTAGAAACATTGTAAACATCTATATAAACAGAATGGCCCCGAGTTTCTTGCTGCTTCTTCTCGGTGGGCTTTATATATTTTGGAACACGACGGTAGAGTCTTTAAAGTACATTATAATGAAAAATTGACGTTCATAAGTGCGTCTTTAATGCCTAAATTGAATAAATGATTTTGACTTTGACTTTGAGTAGCGGCCAAACAGATACCTACCCACATCGCCCTTTTTACTTAACTGTTTGTACTTAGGTACCTGTTAATTGCAGTCACGTTTTATACCTACCTCAATACTACTTTGTTTATGTACCTACAAATAATTATCTCATTTTAGTTCGTGTCTACTTTATGTTTGCAATTTCAATGTAGACCTACCTAAATTTCAGGATGCTTCTGTTTCTCTTTGAAGAAAATGTGTCAAAATATAACATATAAAAATACAAAATATTTGTGTCTCTTATGATATAAATTCGATATTCTTTAGATAAACCAATATCTTAAGCCACAAGTACCTACTACACTCCCACATTACACCGACGTGAAGTAATTGTTGTAACCTCATTGCTCTTTATCAGTGCTTTCTATAGAATACTTTTATAAAACTATCTTTGCTGTATTGTCAGTTCTGTTATGTCATATAAACTTGTCACAAGAAATGTAGTTTATTTTATTGGCGACGAGATAAAAGTGATTTATTTAACATGAACGAAGAACAATTTGCACAGTTTCTGAGTGCTCAACAGGCGCAACAGGAACAAGTCACACAAATACAAACGAAAATTACACAGAATCAGCGATACTCAAGCTTCAACATCTAGCTCTACATATGAGTCAACGGACAGTAGTGAAGATGATGACAAGTATGTCTGCAATACTATCGGCAACAGAAATAAAGATTGCAAACAAATCAACGTAATTGTCGACGGAGTTAAATGTACTATGGATTAGGACCCTGGTTCCATACACTCAATTATCAGCACCGAAGTCTGGAAGCGAATTGGATCCCCAGGTTTAACCCGTCCGCATCAGCGCAAAAAATAACAATAGATTTATGAATGAAACTTAACTCGAATGAGTCTTACTGAGTCGGACAGATTAACCAAGGGGCCAAAGCTCAAAGCTTACGGCACCAAAAAAATTAAAACAAAAGGAATTACCGACGTAAAGGTAGAAGTTGAGGGCCGACAAAAAATATGCCTGTTGTTGTGATGAAGAATGCAAACCTGATACTTTTTAGTCTAAAGTGGAGTGAAGAGTTTGGATCGTCTTATCGATACTAGCATCATACACAAAGTAGATCCAAATCTAACTGCGTTAGAAAGGGCTACACCTATCGTAAATATTTTAAAACCTACCGGTGACATCAGAATTTGTGGAGTCTACAGCACTACAATAAATCCTGTTTTAACAAAACATTTACATCCAGTACCAATCTTTGATCATTTACGTCAGAAGCTAGCAAACGGCTTAGTCTATACAAAAATCGATCTTAAAGATGCTTATTTACAATTTGAGATAGCTCCAGACTAAAAAAAAAAAACTTGACAATATCAACGCACAAGGGTTACTACCAGTACAATAGAATGCCATTCGGTATTTCAACCGCACCATCAATATTTCAAATTTTTCTTGACCAATTGCTGTTAGATATACCTAATGTAGCCGTCTATTTCGATGACATTGCGCTCACAGGGAAAAGTCTAAATGCACACCAACAGACTCTCAGTACAGTGTTAAACCGGCTAAAAGAGGCTGGCCTCAAAGTGAATCTAAAGAAATGTAGCTTTTTACAAGAAGAAATTGAATATCTAGGTCACATAATTGACCGAAATGGAATACGCACAACAAAAGGGAAGATAGACGCAATCACCCAAGGCTTCACAACCAACCAACGAAAAAGAATTACGATCTTTTCTTGGACTTATAAATTATTACGAACGCTTCATCCCACATCTTCATGGATTGTGTGCAGATCTCTACGAACTAACCAGTGGCAAGCAGAAATCAGGGTCAGACTATGAAAATAAAATTTTTGAGGATGCTAAAACTAGCATTGCAACTTCAAACCACTATTAGCATATGATGAAAATCGTCCTCTCTATTTAGCGTGTATGCATCTGAAAAAGGAGTCGCGGCCGTTATTTACCACAAAAAATAAAGATGTTGAGCAACCTATTGCATTTGCGTCCAGGAAACTACGACACGCTGAACGAAAATATTCTGTGATTGACCGAGAAGCGTTAGCAGTATTATTTGGAATCAAGGAATTTGACCAGTACCTAAGAGGTACGAAATTTACATTAGTAACAGATCATAAACCGTTAATTTACATTTTGGGACCGCAGTGTAACCTGCCGAAGTTAGTTAACAATAGACTAGTGAGATGGGCTCTTTTAATCGGAAGTTATCAGTACGAAATATGTTATCAAAAGGGTGAAAATAATATTTTGGCTGACTGCTTATCCAGGTTACCAAATCCAGAAACTGAACCATCAAAAGTTGAAAGTGTTGTACATAGAACAACTTTACGCCTTTTAGGGAACAGAATAGCTGACCTTTATATAACGGAAAAGAATTTGAACCTAGAGACATCAAGGGACCCAATTTTGTCACACGTATGCCAGTGCTTAAAGACCGGGTGGAGAGTGATGGAATATAAACAAGAGATTAAACACTATTACAGAAAACGTTTTGAATTGTCAGAAGAAGGGAAAATTAATATGTGGCAGGATGGTTATACCCGAGGTACTCAGGAAGGAAACCTGCAGTAGTTGCGAGCCGTAAACATAAATACTCTTATGTGGTCACCAATTCTAATGCGTTGGAAAAAAGGAGACATGCTGATCATAATAGTCCTCGTCTCACTTCTACTGTCACCATGTCACCTAGACGTGTTGCAACCTCACCAATGCCCATACTATCTCCTTGCACACCATCTTCACATTTACAATCCACACCAGTTCCGTCTGCATCCTCATCCCCTGCCACACCAGCCTCATCTACGTGCACATCCCCTGCATCTTCTTTTTCATCTGGATCACCCACAGATTTGTCATCCATATCATCACCATCTTCATCACCCATTTTCGCAACACCAACAGAGACTATAGCAGCACCTCAGCCCCGTCGCAGCCAGCGCCACGGCGCTTGATTGACGAAATTTAAATAGGGAGGAATGTTGTAACCTCATTGCTCTTTATCAGTGCTTTCTATAGAATACTTTTATTAAAATATCTTTGCTGTATTGTCAGTTCTGTTATATTGTCATGATAAACTTGTCACAAGAAATTTAGTTTATTTTATCCACTTTCCATTAGGTGGGCCGCCTGACTATTAGCCTGCTTTGAATTTATCAGTGCTTTCTATAGAATACTTTTATTAAAATATCTTTGCTGTATTGTCAGTTCTGTTATATTGTCATGATAAACTTGTCACAAGAAATGTAGTTTATTTTATCCACTTTCCATTAGGTGGGCCGCCTGAATATTAGCCTGCTTTGAATGTAATAAAAAAAATGCTAAATCTATACGTATAAAAATGAACCCCGATTCCTTCTGGTCACGTTTTGACTTGAGAACGGCTTTACCCATTAATTCATCTTTTTAAATATTTACTTTAAATACTTCGTAGACATACAACATTGTGACAGGACCTATGATAATTATTATTTTGATTAACTTTAAAGTTCGGTTAAAGACAACCGAGCCTACTCACTTCAAATGGAATGATGTCCATTTTATAAAGCAGTAAGAACGTACCAATTACATCAATAAAACGTACAATTTGTTGTAAATTTTAAAATAAAATGTGCTAGCTCGTATTGATGAATATCAAAGTGGGTAATTTATTATGCAATATTTAATTCTGCATAGTTACCATAATGGAAATGATTATGGTACAGGTACGGTGTAAAAGTTTTCATGCACCTTACGTTTATCTGTGGTTTATCTATCTTATCACTGCGTTTTGTTTAGTTACAATTTTTATAACTCAATCTATATTAAGCGCAAAAAGTAACTAAATATAAATTTAATTTGTGTTTAGTGACATTAAAATTATAAGCTGACCGAGTATATATTCTTCTTCTTCTTCTTATGTGGCTTTTTAACGCGGGAAGACGTTACTCTGCCCGTGTCATGTTTTTGCACATAAAAGTTTTTGGTGGATATTTTGCCCTTGTAGGTACTCCCCCAACCCTGAAGGAGTGACCATTGTATGGTACGGAATCAAATGAAAGTAATATGAATATCAAAAGTATTAAAACTGGTTTCGCTTTTACAAACGTATACTATTGGTTTTAATACAATTACATAACATATAAATAAATGGTGTGGTAACAAGCGATAAAAGAGAGTTAAAGTCAGTAGGTCTAGGGATATCAGAATTAAGTTTATCATACAAAGTACAACTTAACTTAGGACATGAAAAGAAAATGTGATTTGAAGAACCGTCATCTAGGCCACACTCACAAAGCGAATGATCCCAGTAGCAATTCGGTATGTAAAGTTTTTTTTTGGTATTTTTTTTATATTTTTATTTCGTAGATTAGGTCATTATAAGAAACTAATTTCAATATTTTTGTTTTATATTCAGTAGTTATTTTATAATATTTTTTTGAAAATTTGAATCCTATGACGTCACTTTTTTGCACAAATATGTAGTTGCGTTGAGGAGCCAAGAAAAGCACGCGAGTAAAAAAAAAGAAACTAGAATTTACTTTGACACTTGACAGTGACACCTACTAATTCGTAAGTCTCTATTCAATCAAAACAAAAGTCCGCTCGTGTTGTTAGATAAAGTTTTACTTCAATAGTCACACAGATAATAAAATGCAAAAAAGTGACGTCATTTAGAGGTCAATGAAAGTCGAATTATTTCATCGTTTTTTGTTAAAATAAATGGCATCTTATCGTTTTAAAAGGTCAGAGTAGAAAAATAAGGGTTTGTAACATAAAATCTCGAAATGGTTTCGGAATTGGCATAGGTTAATTTTTTTTTAGCATACCGAATTGGACTGAGTATGATATTAGTAGTATATTGAATACTATTTATTTGCAAAGAAGGTACAAAACGGCACTGACATGACAAGTTTTATTTATGGACTAATATGGTTTATACATTTGCCATATTTCTTATTAAGGGAAGGAGTCTACTAGACTACTATAGCTTGGCAAAAAAGTTTCGAAACGGAAATAATTTATATTCTACTGGAAATAGCCTCAAGCTGTACGTCATAGACTATTTGATGTAATACGTATCCTTAATGTTTCTAAGTAAATCAGGCAGTATTGTAGAAATTTTACGGAGGCCATAATAAGAAAAGTCGAAGTTGTCTAGTCAATTTATTTACAATTGTCACTTGTCTTGTTTTGTCACTCTTGTCTTGTCAGTTGTCAGTCAGTGTTCAATTGTCAAGTGAGATACTGAGTTTCGTTTTTGTGCACTGAATTGATTTTTATAAAAATGGTAAGAATAGTCGTAAATAATAATTTATTACATCAGAAATCAACTTTAACAAGTTTTAATAATGTTTCCGATAATTACAGTCGCTAACAGACAAGTTCGCAATGCTCATGGCTCGGCCTGGCGGAGACAATGCCCAGAAAGATGACGTCCCGTGGTGGATGCGCTACGCTGGACGAGGGCTGGGAACAGTTGGCAGCGTCAGTGAGTACCTACCTGCCATTTATTCCCTCATTGACACCAGCACTACAATGACTGTTCAATGTTTAGAGTACAGTAGTGTACAAAATTATTTTATGGTAGGTGGGTAACCAATGAGTGCGGCTAGCTCAGCGCCACTCCTCTCGAAAAGTGTAAAATATAATTAGCTGCGCCCCGCATGGTCTTGGATGATGTAGATAAAAAGTATCCTATATGTTAATCCAGCGCCTTATCTACCTCTATACCACATTTCATCAAAATTGGCCCAGCTGTTTGAGCGTGTAAGAGTAACAAATATCCATTCATACGAACTTTCACGTTTATAATATTACTAGGATTTTGTATGAAATGTACATTAAATATATGAAAAAATAAATATAAGTTTGCATCACACTAATATTCAAATTAAAAAGTTTGTGAGTGGTTCAGAATGCAAGTGATTGTGTGCATGTTTGTTAATAGTTCATGCTAAAACTGCTCTACAGATTTTAATGAAATTTGTAGATAGTTTACACCCAGATTAACACAAAGGCTTTCTTTTTTGCCTGATTCAGTGTCATTCCAGTTGTTCCTGAGTGATTACAATAACCTTATTTTATAGAGGTAAAGTTGTGGAGGTTAAGATTATGTAGTATTATAAAGCAGTGAAATCATGGATATACTTAACTGAACAAATATTTATATGCAGGAAAAGTGAAATTGCCTTATATAAGTAAATTAATTCCTGTTTGTGTATTGAATATGTGTGAAGGATGTGATTGATATATTACATACTTTCACTTGTGAAATGTTGTTGGATTAGTATTCATATAGTTATATTACCAGATTTCAACAGGGAATGTGTTTTGATCATATCCTTAGTGTCTCTAAATTACTAACTCAGAAAAAAAAAATCACTCAAGTTGTGTTATGGCCATGTTTATGTAACATTGGGAACATTTCCATAAGAAACAAGCCTTATGGAAGCCCCTTTCAAGTGTATTAGGTCTTAACCACTTATTATTATTCTGTGTGAGGGTGCTAAGTCCCGCACTGACATCCCGCTTGGGGTGTATTGTGCATTTTCCCCGCCAGCCTCTACCCGAGCCATCCCCGCCAGGTCTTACCCACTGATCAAGTCTGTTTTTAAGAAAAGTTGGAGTTTTTTTTTAATCTGATTTTAATTTAGGGCCTTTTGTCTTTTGACATGTCAGTCCCATCATACCCTGTACATATACAACATTACATAACAAAACATATTCATAACAAAAACATATTCACCTACTACACATTTTATACAATTTTACTGCATCCTCTGATGCAGGTTCCGAGAGAATGCCAATAAATACTCCTACATCTAAAACATTTAAGTGAAAAGTTGGAGCTGATATCACTCTTGTGGCAAGCGGTTCAGTTTTCATAACATTATGCTTCATTTACACATGTTTTTTGTATGAATTTATAAAGAATTCCGTCAAGAAAATGTTAAATGTACAGTCTACTATTTGAAGACTTATGATATATGCTGTGATCTTGGTAACCTTTCATTGGACTCTTTGAAGTATTTATCCGCACAATGTTTTTTTATCGAGTAGATATCAATGATAACTTCTACTCTCTTTCAGATCTATACAATTGAGTGGGCTCTCCTTACTTCCTAATTGAGGTGGTATGCTTCCTACTTAGGATTTTATGTAATTAAAGGTGCAAGTTGGTAGTACATGTAGCGGCAGCAGACAATGTGTCGCAGCGACACTACTGGTTTCTATGTATTTCTATAAAATACCATTCGTAGTTAGCGACACGAAGCTAGCGTCGCGTCGTCGAGCGGCAGACGTCACTGTCGCCCGACCGCAGATCATTAGTGGCGCTCGTGGGTAATACTCTAAAAGTAAAACAACTGAAAATCTTTTAAACTAAACCTTTCGTATCACTTTTCAAATGGTTGATGCCATCTGCAGTTGCCGTCTGCAGTCGGGTTCGAAATCATGACTGCAGCGACATGAAGCGACTGCGGGTTCATGTAGCCGGCTACCAACTTGCACCTTTACTCTCTAAAATGTATCTGATGAGTGTTAGATTCTTTAGCAATCCTGTCCAAGCTTCCAATTTGGAGGTTGGCTTTACCCTTATGCAATTGGAGATTTTTAATTTGATAACCCAGTGTCTCATCCTAATACATAAGTGAGTTAGCAAATAATTTTCCATTGTCAGTGAAGAAAGCAGTTTGGGAGTCAATTAGTTCTGCTAGATCTGTGGAATGGAGCTCCACTCCATCAACCCATGATTAGATTTAACTTCTCCAAATATAACAGATGTCTGATATAGGTTCTACTGCAGTGATTGACCAATAAACTGGCTTTTGGTCTATTATTTCACTAAATATGAAGTTCTTTCGCTAACAATTCCAGGAGTTGTATAGTTTCGTAACCAGCCCGGCACACAGAACAAAGGATCTCTTGGAAGCTGGACTACTGGTTTCGAGAAGATTTAGTTTTACTTCCAAGCATTTCATAAAATGCTGTACAGAATTGACACAAAACATGAAAACTAATGTGTATACAATCGCACACATAAGCTAGAATATCGCATTATCTCGCTAGATTCGTTCCTGGCTTTCCGCGTGTGAAATTCCGCCGCAATATTCCTCTTGAAATGTCTGCCCCTTCCTAAAAAAGGGCACACAAACGGGAAGTCGGAATAGAGAGTCTCGAGCATCGTCGCAAAGTCGCTTGTTTATCGGTTTTTTATCGGATACATTTCCGTGAGTGTGCAATGGAACTTCACAATTTGATTCCGCCATCCCCATTCTATAATCGGACATCCAGAGATACTCAGAAGCGCCACCGCTTTATGGTGGATATTCCATTTACCCGGACGAAGCGATTTACTTCTTCGTTTATCATACGAACCGCTAGGGAATGGAACACCCTCCCTGAGTCAGTGTTTCCGGTTAAGTACGATATGGGGGTCTTCAAAACACGAGTGCATAGGTATCTTCTGGGTAAGCGCGCTCCATCATCGATCGCATCATCATTTAGCATCAGGTGAGATAGTGGTCAAGGGCTACCCAGTTCGGTATAAAAAAAAAAATAGAGAAAATATTGGCACAAATTTGCAACCTTGCAAAACACAAAATTATATGAAACTTTCACAATTCATTTGTTTACATGTGATGTGACTAATGTAACGCCACGTGATAAGGAATGATAACATTGGGATATTTACCTTTTTGTTGATAAAAACAACAGCTATTCAACTATTTACAAAAATATTTCTGACCTTGTGAATCCCAATCGTTTTAAACTATCATAATTTTTGAACTGTAAAATTGAGAAGGTGCGTGGATAGTGTTCAGTTAAATAAATCAATGTAATTTTATTACTATTAATATAAATGCGAAAGTTTGTTCGTAAGTTTGTATGTTTTGTTATTCGTCACACTGAAACGGCTATAAAGATTTGAGTGAAATTCAGAATGGAGAGAGATTATGACTTGGATTTAACACAGAGGCTAGTTTTTCCCAATGCAACGCGTAGTTCCCGAGGGGTCGCGACAGCCTAAACATGGATAGGAAAAGATAAAACGATAATTTTGTACAGGCATTTCTATTACAATGAACGATTGTTTTATCCCGTGGGGATATGGAGATCAAACCCAGCAACTCAACTTTGCGCATGTTGGCATCAGCGTATACAAAAGTTACAATTTCATCACACATTTTTTATATAATTTTTTTTCTGCATTTCCAATATGGAAATGGCCGATAGATTGAATATTGGGATCCGTTTACTCTATGTCTGTGTGCAGGTACACCTACGTACTTACTCGCACCTACTCGTATTATATTTTAGAAGGGAATTAAATTTGTGATCAAAATAGTTGTCCCATACATTTCCATACCAAAGTAACCTATTTTATAATCTACGCTTTACATATATTACAAGAAATCTACTTACATATAATATAAATATTTATAAACCTCATAAAATTATTCATCATCTGTTGCTACTCAAATCAAAATGTTAGATAATTATACCATCACACGCCTATTTAACCAACCTAACTAGGATGTGAGTGAATCAATAAAAATACCTTCCAGTTAGTTTCAAGTCCATTTAAGATTATTTTCCTATTAACCCGTTGACTCGCGATTCGCCATCTTTGGCCATTAATACAATAGAATTCGCAGAAATCGACGTACTTTTCTAGAAAATGCAACGTGTGGTTAAGAAACTAGAACTGAATTTAGAATTCCGCAAGTTTCGGTCAAGTGTTCACGTCGTCCATATCACAGTGCCTAAAGACGAAAGTTTTTATTCAGGGTGTCCTACCCGTCATGACCTATGGCCTATGGAGCTGAAACTTGGACACTCACTGTGGGACTAGTCCACAAATTGACGGTCGCTCAGTGAGCTATGGAGCGAGCTATGCTCGGGGTTTCTCTGAGTGATAAGATTCTAAATGAAGTTATCCGATAGAGAACCGAAGTAGTCGACATAGCTCAAAGAGAAAGCAACCTGAAGTGGCAAGGAGTAGCCACATTTTTCGAAGAACTGATGACAGCTGGAGTAGACGAGTTCTTCAGTGGAGTCCGTTAACCGAGCGTTTAGGCAAACGTAGTGTAGGACGCCCTGCGGCCAGGAGAGACGACCTGCGGAATGCGGCTGGCAGTAACTGGATAGAGAGCTGAAGACCGAGCTCTGTGGCGTACTTTTGGGAGAGACATAATATATCCAGCAGTAGACGAATGTGGGTTGATGATGATGAAACTGGAGAGGGAAGTGTGCCTAGTTGTAGGTAGTTATCTAAATATGACTGTTGCAGTCCCACCCAGAGTGACCGTAGTTTCGCGGTAGCACTGCACTGTACTTGTCACCCCTGTGACACTAGTGTTTGAGTCTCTTTCGCCTAATTTCACTTGCTCCAGTGTCCTTCAACCCCTAACACGATAATGCTTCCGCTCTATTCGTGGTAGAATATCTGTCACAGTAGTTCCCACAAAGACGGCCTCTTGCACAGGCCTGCCACCTCGTAAGTCAGGTTTCCTCGACTCTTACGATTCGCATCACGGCTGTTGGAATAATATTTAATTCGGTCCCCTTACGGAGTGTGACATTGCAAATTATGTTTATCACGCGATTTAAGTCACTTCTTTTGTTCCCCGTCTCGTCGTTCTAATAACACAGGTCTGTTACATGTAACCACTGCAAAGTGCAGTTATTTTGTACACCCTCCACATGAAAGATTGAAGGAAGAGTTTAGTGGATTTCTAAAAAACTACGATGCCCAAGAAGTATTTGCGAAGAAGCATTCGTAAACGTAATTGAAAAACGCGCCGTGCTACGTCGTACAAACTATGAGTTATCTGTGCCAAAGTTTTACTAGCTATAAGATAGATAGAATTAAATTAAATGGCTTTTCATCGGCTACACAAAGTCAAAGTCAAAGTCAAAATCATTTATTCAATTTAGGCATCAAAGACGCACTTATGAACGTCAATTTTTCATTATAATGTACTTTAACTTAAAGACTCTACCGCCGCGTTCCAAAATATATAGAGCCCACCGAGAAGAAGCGGCAAGAAACTCGGGCGATTCTTTTTATATAGATGTTTACAATGTTTCTACTTAGGTACCTACTACAAATATTACATTTTATGGGTGGCAGAGAGACAGCTTGCCAGAAGTTGAGTATTCCAAGCATCTTTATCTTCTATATAATGTCGAACTTTATAAGTAGTAAGCTTTTTTTATTAAAACGTTTTTTACAGTCAACTTGAATTTGTCCTCCTTGAGCTCGTTATGTGTTTTGGGATTTTATTGTAAAAACGCACACAATTTCCTAGGAATGACTTATTAGTCTTCGCAAGTCTAAAACTAGGTACAGCTATCCTATTTGTATTTCTAGTACTAAAAGTGTGGTGATCACTATTTAACTTATATTTATGTAAATTTTTACGAACATACATTATATTTTCAAATACATATAAGGAAGGTAACATTAATATATTGATTTCTTTTAATAAATCTCTCACAGATTCACGGGGACCCATTTCGTATTTAGCTAGAATAGCATGTTTCTGTAGGATAAATATGGTCTCTATATCAGCCGCTGAACCCCATAGCAATATCCCATATGACATTACGCTGTGGAAATATGCAACATATACTAACCGCGCCGTAGAAGCGTCTGTTAGCTCTCTTATTTTACGTACCGCATATGCAGCAGAGCTGAGTCTCCCAGACAGGGCATTTATATGAGGACCCCATTGTAATTTTGCGTCTATTTTAATGCCTAGGAGTATGCGTAAGCGTTGAGTACACTTGTACTCAACGCTTACGCAAATGTACGTGCTATACCTATATATACATACACCTAAATCAATCTGTGGGCAATTCACTAGTCAATCAAGTTTGAAAAGCGTTCAGTGGGCCTAGCACGAATAACTGCGTAAGTGTAACGTAACGTGTCGTTCACGTGAAACAGTACACACTGGCATGTATCTAGCGCAACTGTGACAAAGATAACTCATAGTTTGTACGCCGAATGGTGATGCGTTGATGCTTTCGATACGAATACGTTTTCGCTAATTGTTTGTGTTACGACTTACGACCTCTGTCATTCAAACTATGTACATAGCAGACCTCTCTAAAATTAGACTACCTTAAATGATATCAAGGTATATAGGCCTCATCCTATTATATTGCTAAAATGGACATCTATTGTAGTTAGTGTCCAAATTTTCTGAATTAGGTCCAATTGCCGGCATGGTGGGTGTTAGTTGGACGCTCCATACGAGCATATGTTGCTTGTGCTATTTCGGTCTCGGCTAGTCTAGAATATTGATCCACACAGCACAGCCTATTTCTGCTGTAGGCGAGAGTTGAAAGTCGTTTTTGTTCAGATCTATTAACCTAGAGTGAATATAAACCTACATGTAGGCACTTATGATGAAATGTAAGAAGTTCTGTGGGCTGAGCACGAAAATCTGTTTAAGTGTAACGTAATCGCATCGTTAACGCATTTAGTACAAACTGTCATTTATCTAGTACAACAGTGGCACAGATAACTCATAGTTTGTACGGAATACGTAAACGATACGATAACGTTACACTTAAGCAGATTTTCGTGCTCGGCCCACTGGTCCGAGCATCGAACTTTAACTCTATTTGACTAACCGTCTTGCGGTGGCCTAGTTGGTCAATGGCGTCTGACACGGAGAGTCAGAAGACGCGGGTTCGAATCCCGTCCGAGGATGGAATTTTTCTCTCTATAAATTTCAATGTTTGAGATCGCTAAAGCAGGCGTTTGTGCTTTAAAAAGTAATACTATAGAAATGTAAGAAATTGGACAAAAGCAACTAATGAAGCAATAACTTTGCTATACCTATCAGAGAAGCTGAGCCTGTTCTCCGTTTCTTTTCTATGAAGTATGGGTATGCCTACCCATCGATGTAGCATGGTTGTTTACAAACTTGCGACGCGACCATGATTAAATTAGGTACTCGACTTACGCACTCTACATATTTGAAAATAGTTTTTTCAGT
Source organism: Selenia dentaria (assembly GCA_917880725.1). Classification (NCBI taxonomy): domain Eukaryota; kingdom Metazoa; phylum Arthropoda; class Insecta; order Lepidoptera; family Geometridae; genus Selenia; species Selenia dentaria. Next base: position 3,390,741 of record OU862882.1, on the reverse strand, counting down.
TTCGTCTCTTGCACGGCGTAATAGTATTCATAAAAATCCTTTGCCGTATACTAAGGATAGTAGTTACATTGTACCTTCGTCGCTACTGGTACTCAATTGAAAGTAACGGAGAAGAAAGTTCAATAGAATAGACATAATAGTTTGGTTGGCGAGTAAGTAAGTACTATAAAGAAAGAATAATAAGTACTTAAAAAGTTTATTCAAAAAGTACGCTACGTTAAAACATAGATAATATATTATTTAATTGTATCATCTATTGAATTCTAGTGTATTTATATTCAGTGGAATTCACTAGAATAAACAATGATTTATTTAAAAATTAGCGGTAGGTAATCCGAAAGTGTGGATATAATAAGTTGTGTTGAATATGCTTCGTTCTTGTAGGTGTAGGCAATAAGCGCTCGTATAGAGCCAAGACCCTGGGAAGTTGAATATGGACTTATCTATAAACTAATAAATAAACCATTAGCTGCGCCCCGCGGTTTTACCTGCGTGGGGATGGATGATGGTGGTGATCAGTTCATTTATGTCTAAATCCTTCCTGTATCAGAACGTACAAAACAAAACAAAATAAGCCGAAGTGAAGCCGTTTTTTTTTAGTTTTATTGAGACTAACCCAGCAATTGGTTTTATATGAACATTAAAATATCAACGTATAAATACACACATTAGTTTCTAGGTAGGTACTCTAGCCCTGATGATGTATACTTTTCAAATCAGCTTTACGCTCAGTAGTCGGGCAGGATCTTATTATACAACTCGTGATAACCTCACAAACGGTAACATGTATGGGGGCGTTCATAAAATACGCGAGATGTTTAAGGGGGGGAGGGGTCGAGTCAAATATCATCTAATCTTACGTTGGAGAGAGGGGGGTCTCGGCAAATATCACGCAATTTTTTTTCTGACTGAAACAAAAAAAAATATACTACGAGTATTTTGGTCTAAATGGACCAATCTTCTCTTCTACTATATATAAATAAGTCGGGTTTTCCTTCCTGACGCTATAACTCCAGAACGCACGAACCGATTTCCACGGTTTTGCATTCGTTGGAAAGGTCTCGGGCTCCGTGAGGTTTATAGTAAAGAAAATTCAGGAATTTTTTTAAAAGAAAAGCGGGAAAATCTTTTTTCACATACAGGGCCATCTCTGATACATAGCATGTACTACAAACCAATATTTTAAGTAGATGGCGTCAAACGAAATGTTACATGAAACGAAGCCATCTGGTGGCGAAACGGAGTTCGCAGGGTTTGCTAGTATAGTATATTTTTTTTTGTCCCAGATTGTACATGCTTAAGATTTGATCTTAAGCGTAATCGTAATACGATTAAGATCATTCACTAATTCGTTCGAAAGAGAATAATTTCTTTCATACTTCGACGTTATACATCTACTGACTGTCAAACCACCATATTTGTTGTGCAAAGTGCGACCCTCACGGATTGTCACAAGACGAGCTAATGAGTTACTGTGCGCAAGCGCCAACGGCTTTAAGAGTGGCTAGATCAGAACGAAGTTGAAGGAGCAGATGATTTTACTGAAACTCATATGGACATGTTGGTTCCAATAGTCTCTCTTGAGACCGTGGATAGATTCTCCATGGACTGAATTAGAGTAGATATTCTTTTTTTAATCACAGTAGTTACGATATAGTTAGATAGTAGGTATTCTATTGTGAAATTTGTATTATACTTATAATTAAACTCTCAGCAATATTGATTACTGACTTTGACATACTTCTAGCCATACTACGCTCAATTAACATATCTCCAACGGTACTCGATTGGTTTCACAGTTATTTATTTGGGTGCCGGCAACGGATCCGTCTAGAATATATATATATATATATATCACTATTAGTGATAAGGCCGCCCATTGTAACACTTTATTTTAAGCTTTCTTTCACTTTTATGTTATTTTTGTATATTAAGTGGTGTAACAATAAAGAATTATCTATCTATCTATCTATCTATCTATCTATCTATCTATCTATCTATTACTTAAATAAAGTCAAAATAACTTGACATAAAGTCTTAGCTAGTCGTAAATAAAAGCACGAAGGATTTTTTTTCTTTTTACAATAACAATCCAACGCGTTTACGTAAAAAATCCACATTTTGAAAAATCTCACGTGAGATTGGGGGATGGGGGAGGGTTGAATAAAATCTCACGACATCTCACCATTCGAGGGAGAGACAGAAAATTAAAAAAACACCTCACGTAATTTACGGACGCCCCCTATTGTCACAACGTCTGGAAGTCCACAACCGTGCTATTCCGACGGCGCGGCGCTTTATGCCTCACACTACCACTATTTGATCAATTTCCGAACCGATATAACTTGGGAACCTTCGAGAAGAGACCCTATTCCTTCAAAGGTCGGCAACGCATCCTCGAGACCTGGTATTGCGGGATGTGCGTGGGCGACGGTGATCGTTGACCACCAGGCGAGTCGACTACTCGTTTGCCAACCTATCTCGTAAAAAAGCAGGGTTCGAAAATATCCGATATTTATTATTATATATCCGATATATATCAACAATTTGATATTTATCGGATATTTTCTATGATGGCCGTATTATTATTTTATTGTATTATTTATAGATGCTATATACAGGGTGTTTGGTAGAGGGACCGACATACCAAAAGAGCGTGTTCGGGGGCCCACTTGGAGAATACAAGTTGGCTAAAAAAATCCCAAACCCTCCAATTTTTTTTTTGTGAATTTTCTCTTTTTCTTCGAAATCGTACCTATTTACCACCATAACATTTGTATAATCTGTTTACCAATCCAATTCAAAATCCAGGTATCCAATTTTGCTTTGCTTGGCCTGAAGGTATATAGAGACCAAACTAAAAACATCCTGTCTAAAACAGATTTTACAAACGTTATGGTGGTAAATAGGTATGATTTCGGAGAAAAAGGGAAAATTCACAAAAAAAAAATAAAACAAATTGGGAGTCTGGGATTTTTTAAGGATTAAACTCTGTTAGGAAGTACGTTTTAACTTTACTCTAATGAAAGTAGAAATACAGTAGCAAACTGCACAAGATTACATAATAATAACAATTTTTTTAAACATTTTCGTATTGATATATATCACAAAAAAACTTATTTGATATATATCCTCGAACCCTGAAAAAAGTACGCAAGATACTCACAACTCGTTATTGTATTCCAGTTGCCATCATCCTGGGATTGTTCAACTGCGTCGGCATCATAATGCTGAACGTGCCGTGCCTGATAGCGGGCATCTGGCAGATGCTGGCCGGCTTCATAGTGATAGTGTGCGAGGCGCCATGCTGCTGCTTCTTCATAGACTACGTGCAAGTGCTGAGTGACAAGATGGAGACGCGCCCTTACTGGCAGAAGGCGGCGGTCTATGTCGGGTAAGTCATTGTGCTCTAGCCGTCGTTTGCAGGAATCATCATCATTATCAGCCGGAAGACGTCCACTGCTGAACATAGGCCTCCCCCATAGAACGCCACTTGAACCGGCTACTCGCTTCCTGCATCCAGCGATTCCCCGCGGTTTTTATGAGGTCGTCGGTCCACCTAGCGGGGGGCCGGCCTACACTACGCCTTCCGGTGCGTGGTCGCCACTCGAGAACCTTTTATTCCCCATCGGTTATCAGTTCTGCGAGCGATGTGGCCTGCCCATTGCCACTTCAACTTGCTAATTTTGAGAGCTATGTCGGTGACCTTAGTTCTCCTACGGATCTCCTCATTTCGGATCTTATCACGCAGGGAAACCCCAAGCATAGCCCCCTCTCCATTGCTCGTTGAACGACTTCAAGCTTGTTAATGAGGCCCACAGTAAGGGACCACGTCTCAGTGCCATAAGTCATCACTGGCAACACACACTGGTTGAAAACCTTGGTTTTCAGGCTCTGAGGTATTGGGGACGAAAAGATGGATCGAAGCTTCCCGAACGCTGCCCATCCGAGCTGGATTCTTCGTGCGACCTCCTTGTCGAAGTTGGACCTACCTAATTGGACAGTCTGTCCCAGGTAGACGTACTCGTCTACAACTTCGAGTGTATCGTTTCCAACAATTACCGGTATAGGTGGAACATGGACATTGGACATGATTTTCGTCTTATCCATGTTCATCTTAAGACCAACCTGTTGGGAAACTCTACTGAGGTCGTTGAGCATGGTGCCAATATCCTCGAGCGACTCCGCCATTATAACTATATCATCGGCAAAACGAAGGTTAGTGATGTATTCGCCATTAATGTTGATGCCACATCCTTTCCAGTCCAAAAGTTTGAAAACATCCTCCAGTGAGTGAACAGTTCCGGAGAGATGACGTCTCCCTGTCTCACACCTCTCTGCAATGGAATTTGTTCCGTACTCTGGTCCTGTAATCGGACTGACATAGTGGCCTTGCTGTATAAACACTTCAACGCTTCGATATACCTATAGTCAATTTGGCATCGCTGCAAGGACTGCAGTATGGCCCACTTCTCGATAGAATCTTTCAAGGCTTTCTCGTAATCCACAAACGCTAGACACAGTGGCCGATTATACTCTTCGGTCTTCTGTATAATCGCGTATAATGCCGTAGTGTATGAATATGGTCTACGGTGCTAAAGCCTCTTCGGAAACCGGCTTGTTCGGGAGGCTGGAACTCATCAAACCTGCGTGCGAGACGGTTCGTGATGACTCTCGAAAACAGCTTGTACACGTGGCTCAAGAGTGATATGGGCCTATAATTCTTCAATAAGGTTTTATCACCTTTTTTGAAGAACAGCACCACCACGCTCTTGTGCCACGTTTCCGGTGTTTTGCCTTCGAAGATGACAGAATTGAAAAACTTCTGGAGGACTAAAAGTATCGGTCTACCACCCGCTCTCAGAAGTTCAGTCGTAATTCCGTCCTCTCCTGGCGCCTTGTTGTTCTTAAGCTGTTTGAGAGCCATTCTAATCTCGTACAGGCTGATGTCCGGGGTGTCTTCGGTATAGTGTCGGACTAACTTTGCTCTGGTGTCCTGAGCTGGTTCAGTAACGGGATCGCGCGTCGAGGTATATAACTGTCGATAGAAGCTCTCAATCTCTCTCAGAATCTCAGGCTTGGATGAAACGATTGCAGGAATACTTGCCATATAAAATCATCCATTATTCATCAGATTATTAGATACATTCACGTTCTCAGTGTAGTCGTTTAGTAGTTTTACTTAGTTATTTTATCTCTTGTTTTGAAAATTTGTATTGACTTAAAATTATATACTTTGAAATTACATATTTACAAAATTATATACTTTGACATGCATGTACTTTTGCTCGCGCAGCCACATTGAACTATTACTCGTAACTACGAGGGCGGTCAGTAAGTCCGTGACTTTTGGAATAAAACACAGATTTTTTGATAAATAAATCATTTTATTTTTCAACGTAGTCTCCCTTGAGCTCTATACACTTTGTCCAACGATTCTCCAATTTTTTTATCCCATCCAAAAAATATGATTTGTCGAGGTCCTCAAAATAGGCCTTTGTTTGCGAGATGACTTCATCATTGGAGTTAAATCTTTTTCCACCAAGCCATTTCTTCAGGTTTGGGAACAAGAAGTAGTCACTCGGAGCCAAATCTGGAGAATAGGGCGGATGAGGGAGCAATTCATAGCCCAATTCATGGATTTTTGCCATGGCAACTACACATGTGTGCACCCTTGCATTGTCTTGGTGGAAAAGAACTTTTTTCTTGGCCAAATGAGGTCGGTTTTTTTCCAAATCGTCATTGAATCGTTGACATAATAAAAATAATTGAAAGTTGGCATAATATTCCCCATTGATTGTTCTTCCCTTTTGAAGGTAGTCAATGTGGATTACCCGCGTGCATCCCAAAAAACAGTCGCCATAACTTTATTGGCTGACAAACCCACCTTGGCCTTCTTTGGCGCCGATACACCCTTAGAAACCCACTATTTTGACTGTTGTTTGGTCTCTGGTGTGTTGTGATGGATCCATGTTTCGTCCACGGTTACAAAACGGCGCAAAAACTCCTCCATATTGCGATTAAACAACGCCAAACCTTCCTGTAAAGTTGTTATACGATTGCGTTTGTGGTCGACTATGAGCAAACGCGGCACCCTTCTTGCGGAAAGCTTTCTCATGCCCAAGTGATCATTCAAAATTAAAACCACTGAGCCATGCGAGATCCCTACGGCTTCCACAATCTCTTGCACTTTCAATCTTCTGTCGGCCAACACCATATCGTGAATTTTTTCGATTGTTTCGGGTGAAGAGACCTCAGCTGGGCGTCCAGGACGTTCGGCATCTTCAGTGCTTGTACGGCCATAACGAAATTCAGTAAACCACTTTTTTACCATTGAAGTCAATGGTGCAGAGTCCCCATAGTATTTATCAAGCTTAGCCTTGGTCTCGGTAATGTTTTTTTTTCGCAAAAAATAATGCTTAATAAGCACACGAAATTAACTTTTTTCCATTTCTTCCTCAAATTACTAGGTAGTCTGATAAAGATAGCTGTCAAACACAAACTAACTGACGCAGCAAGTTCAAATTTTGACAGGAGTCAACTGACAGATGCCTGTTGACAGGAGTAGTGTTGTTTTTTCAGTGAAGAGGTCAGAAATTCAAAAAGTCACGGACTTATTGACCCGCCCTCGTACTTATGAGGCCCATAGTAAGAGACCACGTTTCAGTGCCATAAGTCAGTCATCACTGGTAATACACATTGGTCGAAGACTCTTGTCTTGAGGCACTGAGGTATTTATGACGAGAAGACTTCGTGAATTTTCCGGAACGCTGCCCAGCCGAGTTGGATTCAACGATTGACCTCTTTCTCGAAGTTGACCCTGCCTAGTTTGACTGTCTGTCCCAGGTAGATGTATTCGTCAACAACTCCGAGAACTGAGTTCCCAACTGATATTGGGGTAGGCACAACATGGGCATCAGACACAATTTTCGTCTTGTCCATGTTCATCTTAAGGTCTACCCGTTGGGAAACTTGATGGAGGCATTCGAGCATTGTACTGAGGTCTTCCATGGATTCTGCCATGACTACAATATCGTCGGCAAATCGAAGGAGAGTGATGTATTCGCCGTTGATGTTGATGCCAAGTACTTGCCATTCCAGAAGCTTGAAGGCATCTTCCAATGCAGCGGTGAACAGTTTCGGAGATATAACGTCTCCCTGTTTCACGTCTCGTTGCAATGAAATTGCCTTTGAACTCTGCGTTTTTGTACAAACACACTTCAATATGCTGATAATCTATACGGCACCGCTGGAGCGACTCAAGCACAGCCTTCTCATAGTCCATAAACGCTAACTATACTAGTGCCCACTATTGATTTTACAAATAAAGGTTATTACGTAATTTAATTGTAATTTTCTCTAATTACTAATTTATTACAAATCGGGTAGGTACATAAACGGAAAGATGTTTTCAAAAAACTGGGTTTCGGTGCCATTTCTCTAATATGGTGGCACTCCGCGTCTTGTTTTCGATTTGTCCTATTCAACGCAACGTCTGTTTTGCCGTCCAGAACTCGATGCACCACTGCGAGCATCACATCGAATAACGATGAAGTCCCTTTATATTTTTCTTTATTTATACTTTCCCTAGATATTTATGTTGGGTCCTGCGGCTTTACTTATAAACGCTGCATATAAATAATGTTATTTAACACAAGAAAATAGTTGTGCGCAGTGCTAAATGACGTTATTTAGAGTTAAGCAGCGGTTATAAGGAAGGCCGTTACTGGGCATAGTGTATTTCAGATCCTTCGTACCCTACCCGTATTTTCTACTTTCTGAAATGTTGTTTACGGGGCCACAAAGGTGAAAACAAAACCATTTAATAAGGGTGTACGTACATACATATCCGTGCGATAATCCTGTTTTACTGTGATCGAATACGGTCTGAAGCCACATAGTTAACAATGAAGTAAGTAAGCACTAAAAGCATTAAATAAGTACAGCATTGCACGTGATGTATACATTAGGTATGATACTAATTAAAAGTATAATTTTACTGACACTTTCTTAGTCTCATTTGATACTTCTTATATAAGTCAACTGTTACATATGATTTTGAAAACATTTTGACAATTCGTGAATGATACGTTAAAACCTTTTTTCTTTTTTAATAATATGTTTTTTAAAGCACTAACGCCTGCTCGGACGGGATGTGAATGTTTATTTCAAAAATTGCAATAATTTTTCTTTATAAAAAAGATCGCCGCAGAGCTCTGGAAATAGGGCATAGCCTTCTAGATTTCAATGGACCAATCAGAAGGGAGAAACGAAGACTCCCAAGGGCAAAATCAAATCCCGCTATTTATGCCTTTACAAATGCGTGCCACTGTTCTTCTATTATTATCAGTATCTTATTCTAATGGTGAAATACTTATTGAAATCGGCCCAGAGTCGTTGAGTTTATTCGTTGCAAACATACAAATCTTTCCTCTTTACAATCCTAGTAATATTAAAAACGAGAAAGTTTGTATGTATGGAAGTGTGGATGTTTGTTACTCTTCATGCTGAAAGGGCTGGCCTAATTTTTATGAAAGTTTGTATGGAGATAGATGAGGCGCTGGATTAACACATTGGATACTTTTCATCATCGTCCATCACCACGCGCGGGTGTAACTGTAGGGCGCAGCTAGTATTACTACAGATAACGTTCTAAACTATAACTGGAGTGCTACCACAGAATAAAGAATAATATAATATATGGGACAACATCCACACAAAGGTCTTCAGGTCTCAAACTAGGCAGAGCCTGTACTATGGTAATCTGATGACTGATATACATACTTAAATATATACACACCCAGACACAGGTCAAACAGACACGTTCATGCACATAAATGTTTGACCTGTCCGGGGATCGAACCCGGGACCAGCTGCTCAGAAGGCAGAGGTGCTACCAACTGCGCCAACCGGCCTGTCAAAAAGAATAGTACGTACTCGTGCCACGTATAAAATACAATAATATATAATGCACATCAGTGAACGTCACTTATAGGTGAATGAAAGGTTCAATTGATACGACGCCCCATCGTAGGTACTGAAATTCTCGGCCAATTTTTTTGCGTGTTAATGTTGAATGCTGTTTCCACAAAAATGATTGATGATGGCCCGCGTTTCTAAGGCTTCTGGGGCCTTATTCGCTATGACGATTCAACAACAAACGAGGTGCGTTACGATATCTTTCAAGGAGTGATCGGAAATTTGTATTGATTTCACGGTCATTCCTTGAAGATATCATAGCGCGCCGCGTTACTTGTTTTAGTGGTCATAGCGAATAAGGGCCCAGAGCTAACGGAGTTGCCAGATGTATACTAGATTTTAACCTGTGTCACAAGTCTATACCTAGACTTGCATAGCATAGCCGCACTGGGCTCCGCGTGCTGTATTATAACCCATTCCTCAGAGGAAGGTCCATTTCCAAGAGTGGGATTATAATGGGCTGATGATGATATCATCAACATAGTGTAATAAAGAGACGGTAATCTTATTTAAGACGCGGTCCAACCCCAATTTTTCAAATAATTTACCATGCTTTACGTAAGGTTGAAAATCGCTTGTTAGATTGGACGATGTAATGCGAAAATGCGTTAATTTCGTACGTTTTCTTTATATCTTTCGATATATATTAACACAATTGAAAAAACTGCTGGTTACTACTTTAGTACTCTATGTTGGCTATATATTACCTAAAAAATAATATAGTGTTATCGCTGAAAATTCTGAGAGTTTGGACGTGAAAGTTTATTTTTATGCACCTATTTAGGATTTTTTTCTGCAGAGAGCGAGTAATATTTATGAATTCTGTTCGGTTATTACTCTTCGTCTGTTCCTTTTCTAACCTAAGTTTTTTTTCATAGATTATTATCGAACTGTTTCGTTACACTAGATGTTTAAAGATTCTGCTTTTTACTATTATCAGGGTACGACCGCGCCTTAATCTATCAAATACCATCATCAGTACTTGTGACTGAAAATAGTTGGTCAAAAGCGATTTTAACATGTGTCCTCTGACATGACAGCGATCGACACTTTACAGACATTACCCAAGCTTAATCTAGTTTGAGATACTGTAGTATCCGCGGCTACTTGGGAAGCGAAGTAAAAGTACGAGTAAAACACACACACGTTCAACTGCACGGCTTGTTTATTACTGACAGGGCACTTGGCAGTCGACTCGACATCGATACCAGTCTGCCGTCCGGGTACATACATGTAGGTATATATATATATATAGCGCGCATACATATCAGATACTCTTCAGAATACACGCCCAGTTTTTCTGCAATTCTTGTAGTACAATGGTCCTGCCTCGCCCAGCGAGCTAGTTAACTATGGTATTAACTATACCGTCCCTAAACCGAAATCTCGTTGTCTTGCAGGCTGTCCCTCCCGCCGTTCTTCCTCTGCTTCCTGAGCCTGAGCACCTGGTTCGGCAGCGGTCTGATCTTCGCTACCGGAGTCATATATGGCATGATGGCTCTCGGAAAGAAGTGAGTACTCCTCTGATCCTTACTAGCTAAATTAATTATAGTAAGCTTATACTACAATTTATCTAAAAATCAAAGCAGTCAATGTACGATCATGTCTTAATACGACAGAGCAGAGGTTGTTCGAAACGCAACCCCATACTTATAGAATTCTAGGAGAGCTATGGAATTGAGGATTTGGATAAAGACATTTTAGTAATAAGGAAGTGAACCACACACATGACTGAAAACTTGAAAATAATGTCCGTATTGAGTGCTAGATGACGCTTCCGCAGCTTCGCTCGTTTAGCCTTACGGGATACAACATTTTCTAAAATAAAAGTACACTAAGTTAGTCCTAATAACGTAATCTGTCTGCCAGCGCCAGTCTCGTTAAAATCTGGCCAGCTGTTTCGGACATTAATTGGAAAACACAGACAAAAAAGAATAGTTTTTTTTATAATATACGTTCCCGTTTAAACTTTCATATACATTGAGTAAAAACTTGTTATTTTGACATACAAACTCTTCGATTTTATTTATTTGTATAGTTTTTGATCACATACAATGTCTGATTCCTAAACGATTTCTCTAGGTTCAATATAAATATCAGTAAATTGTCTTTGATCGTGCTTGTGAACTGTTATTATAAACGTTTCTTTCCTTTACGAGGAAAGAATCGCGTAGGATAGCGGCTTCTATAGTACACGCGTAAGTTCATTTCCACATAAAGTCGAATTTACATTACATACACGTGTATTTCTTCGTTACATTTTTGAGGGTGCTTTGAATACGTACCTGTGTATGTTGTTTTTTAGTTTCTTACAATAAATTATGATTAGTACTCACGGAATGTACACCACGATTAGCAAGGTTTTGGAGTTCTCGATATTTCTGCACAGTTACATGCACCATGTTCACGGGTAGACTGAAGATGCGGGTCAGGTGGGTGTGAAAAAAGTTCGAAGTTAACACGGTCTACCCTCTTTCTCACTCGTTTCCTACGGATACCAGTGGCCCTCTATCTCAATTGTAAGTGTTGACTATACACACTAACTGTAACTGCGCCGAAATATCGAGAGCTTCAAAACCTGCCTAATCGTGGTGTACATCCCGTGAGTACTAATTATAATGTAGTTAACAACCGCGAAAGTCTAAAACAGTGTGTTAAAATAAAGTGTTGTGAAGTCATCAGTATAGCAGATAATTATTTCATCATGGGTCCATGAGCAACAAAAGCTTTGTCCAATGCACAATATTGTCGTACCTGATGCTAATGATGGAAATAAAATAGGCTTCCCTGATAAAAAATGCCTTGGTGGATGTATTAGATTGATTGCAACGCAGTAAATAATTATAGTAAGTATATTATAGGTAATTATTATATATTACCTATTAATTATAGTATAGTTAATTTAGCAGGTCGATATTGTGGTGCTATAAAAAACATTTTACAATAACTGTTTTTTGAGTAAAGTAAAAAGTAATTACCAACCTGTTAAAGACACAAGTTTGCTCAGCACAAGCGCTATCGCGGTTTTGTCTCACGGTGCGTTTACACGGTGAAACTAGTACGAGTACATTGGGCTTATCACGCATAACTGCGTAAGTGTAACGTAACGTGTCGTTAATGTAAAACAGCACAAACTGTCATGTATCTAGGGCAACTGTGACACAGATAACTCATAGTTTGTACGCTTAAGCGTAACGTGTTGGCGCTTACGATGCGAATACTGTTTTGCAAATTGTTTGTGCTACGGCCTCATGTCATTAGTATAAAAATCATGCCGGATTCGAAACTGTTTTAGGCACATGAAATTAATGCATTAATTATCAAATTAGCAGTTAATCAAAATAGTATTGCGCCAATAGTTTCATGTCAATGTGGGTTTAGCTTAGTTATATTAGTAGTTTATACAACTGTTATAAGCAATCCTGCAAGGTTAGGGAGACAGCTCTGCAGTGCAAGGAGTTGATCTCACACTTAATCCTTCGCTAAGAGGGAAACGTTTCCCACGCGTCAGTACGCTACGTAGCTTATCGGGGATGAGTCGGTTCACCTCCATTGTCAGTCTCGGTGACAGATACACTCGAGAGCAATGAATCCGGGTCACTTAAAGAATGTTAAAAATCTCGGAAACTAAAAATGCTAGGTTAATGCAATAAATTGTATTAAATAGACAATGTAATACTCCTTAAATGAAAGTAAAAAAAATATGAGTCACCATACATTTTATTAACACAAAATTACATAAAGAAAAAACTGCTGATCTCTCCAACAAAAATAGGAAACATGAAATTTTTGAACTTTATTACGATTTTCTTGAATTTTAATACTTCGTATTGCCTCCTCGTGCTTCCATTACTGTGTTTACGCGGTTTGGCATGCTGTACACCAAGTCCCTTATACGATTTTGGGGAATACTCTCCCATTCCTCTGTGAGAGCAATTTTGAGCTCACGAAGCGTGATTGGGGGAGGGTTTCGTTGTTTTACGCATCTGCCTAGCTCGTCCAAAGCATGCTCGATCGGGTTGATATCCGGGCTGCGCGCTGGCTACTCCATACGAGTAATGTTCATCTCTTGAAGGTAGTCATTCACAATCCTACCTGTATGAGGTCGGGCATTGTCATGCATAAATATAGCATCCTCACCTAAATTGACCATAAATGGACCAACGTGATCATTGAGGATTTCTTCCACATATCTTTCGCTAGTTAAACAGCCGTTTTCTATGATCACCAGCTCTGTGCGACTTTCAGAAGAAATTCCGGCCCACACAAGTACAGACCCACCACCGTAGGCTACTTTTTCTTCGATGCATGCTTGCTTGAATCTTTCCCCTGGTCTTCGATACACTCTGTGTCTTCCATCGTGCTTGTAGAGCATAAATTTTGATTCGTCGGAGAACATAACTTTTGACCAATCTTCAATACTCCAATTTACGTGGCTCTGGGCATATCTTAGTCTTGAAATACGATGCCCACGCTCCAGTTTAGGGCCGTTTGCAGGTCTAAGGGGTTTTAAGTTAGATTCAGCAAGCCGACGTCTTACTGTCCATGCACTTGGGTTACTTCCTCCGAGGCGTCGAAACTGATTTGTGAGTTCAGTTCCTGTGAGAAAGCGATTTCGAAGCATGGTGTTCACCAAGTATCGGTCTTCTCGTGCTGTGGTACACCTGGTTCTGCCTGTTCCTGGTCTGCGTAGGTTAGAACCAGTTTCTTCGTAACGTCGGAGAACTCTTTGTACTGTTGACAGCGACACACCGACAGTCCTGGCTGTATCGCGCTGACTCCGGCCGGTTTCCAGCATTGTAAGTATTCTGGTGCATTCTTCAGGCGTAAGCGACATAATTTCAGCTTGAATAATGAATATAGAGCACTATCAACATGGTTTATGTACCCACATAAATGACAGATTACAAACAAAAGCAAAACCAAATGCTGTAATTTCGTAGTTCCATCTTGGAAAGTGGCCCTTTTTCAAATTTGATTTTTTTATGATATAACTTTACAATAACTAAGAAGTTTTAATACCTTCATTTAAGGAGTATTACATTGTCTATTAAATACAATTTATTGCATTAACCTAGCATTTTTAGTTTCCGAGATTTTTAGGATTCTTTAAGTGACCCGGATTCATTGCTCTCGAGTGTAGTTAGTGCGGTCGAATAGACCCCTTGTGAGCGAAAATAACGCTAAAACGCTCACAAGGGACATTGTTGTGTCTCTTTGTTCATCGTTCGCATTCTTTTATGGGACAATGTATACGATTCTATAATAAAGTTCCCAATGTTATCCGAGATTTGCATATTAATAAGTTTAAAATTACTATTAAAACTAAACTCTGTCAAAAAGGTTATTACAAAATTTCGGATTACTTGGAGGATAAAACAGCTTGGGACTGATCACTCCAGGATCTATCTACTCGTGTACTAAGATGTCAAAGTGTAGCGTGTCTTGCCCTACTGATACCATTATTATGTTCTCTTTTGTAAGGCACACGTGCACTGGAGCTAATATTTGTAGTACCTAAGTAAAAACATTGTAAAAACATGTATATAAAAAGAATGGCCCCGAGTTTCTTGCCGCTTCTTCTCGGTAGGCTCTATATATTTAGGAACGCGGCGGTAGTCTTTTAACCCGTCCGCATCAGCGCAAAAAATAACAATAGATTTATGAATGAAACTTAACTCGAATGAGTCTTGCTGATTCGGACAGATTAAGTACATTATAATGAAAAAATGACGTTCATAAGTGCGTCTTGCCTAAATTGAATAAATGATTTTGACTTTTGACTTTTGTGATCGTTTTTTGACAGCATAATCATGCAATTTAGGTCTTATGCTCAGTTAAGCGTTCGAATAGGGTGTGGACAAAAGTGACCAAAATAACGTTTTCGAGCTTTACAAACGCTTTAACAAAAGATCCATCAATGACAACGCCACCAATGCCCTAAAAGGTAAACGAACCACATTTCACATTCACATTTCGTCCCACGAAACATGCAGCGAACACTCTTCTATCGCTCTCTCTAATTTTTTCTCAGGCTTAATTGGAAATTAACTCGCGCGCGTACTGTGCCCGTCACTGCTGCACAAGAATCTGTTTAGATGTCCACTGCCATCACCATAGATGGTTATCTAAATGTATTATTGGTTAGTTTCAATTAAAATATGTGTAAGACTATCGTGATGTTTGTTTATGTTATGGTAGGTCGATAAGTTATTGTTTATGATAACGTGTATCTATGTACCTACGTATGCGTGGAACCAAGACATTGAATAAAGTGGGGTTAATGGATATTTAATGTTACGATAGGGCTGTGTGATAAAGAAATGGCATCTAGTTATTTATATTATTTCTAGTAATTTTTAAACTTTCGCGATTTGAACACATGTTTTAAATGTTTATCGGGACTTATCACGTATTATTTAATATAGGTAAAAATATGTACCTTTCGCTCGACGTTTCGACCATGTTACAATGGCCGTGGTCACGAGCTGACTCACACCTATATTAAATAATACGTGATAAGTCCCGATAAACATTTAAAACATATATTATTTCTGTTAATAAAAGGCGTTATCGAAATAGAAATTTTTAATTGTCCATCAAAATAGATAAGGGCATGTAATGTCTTTATTATTTATATTAGTGTAGCTGCAATTATATGACTGAAACAAAGAAACGTCTGTAAAATATGTAGAATAAAATAATTAAGCTTATCAAACCAGCAGGCCTAGACAAAAGGTGTTCCTGTTAACGTTAACGCCAAACGACAACTCCAAAATGTATGGCGTTGGCATTACCTGTGGAAGTCACGTGACGTCGCGCTAAGTTCGTAGACGGGACCCGGGAACGTTCTGTCTGTAGCGTGTGCGGAAAAACGCCTGCTTGAATTATGTTTCGGCCTGCAGAAGTTTTTAAGAGCTGTAGAACTCTTTCTGAAGTATCTCATCCGGGGTAGTACTGCACCATACCCTATTTCTACCGTGAAGCAATACTGTGTTCTGGTTTGAATGGTATAGATGCCGGCGAAAATACAGGCACATGAGGCTTAACAACTTAATGTCTCAGAGTTACAGGCGCAGTGCAGTTCTTACTTGTGAGGAAATGCATCTGTTCTAGGCACAGGCTACCACTCAAGACCTGGTGGACCGTGCTTGTGCCATTTCCTAACACCATATAAAAAGACGTTATTTTCATTCTTTGCCCTAGAAGTTTGGATTATTGATCAAACAATTGTTTGCATTATCTAAAATAACGATTGTATACGAAATATACTAATAGGTAGGATGTCAAATTTAACTGGTTTTACGTAGAGTTAAAGAGGTCAAAGGAAAGGCATTAGATACCTTGGTATATATATATGAGTAGGTGCGACGACGAGTGAAGCGAGCGTTATTGGCATAGTATAAAGATACAACAGTATGGAAACTAAGCCTAGTTAAGCGGAAATAAACTTATACGTGACCATTCGTCTTGGCGTGCCCTCACTACTGACAGCACCGCGACAACCGTTTAGGGGTCTCGTCGATGCGCATGTTTGTGTGAGTGAGCCGTTTCGAACGTTTGTAGGTAGTTTCCGTACTGTTTCGCTATATTTATACTGTGTTACTGGTGACTTCAATGCAACAACGTGGAAGATATTGAATGAAATCATTCTGGATGGAATTTTGTTTTACTTAGTATTTCTGCTTGACCCATAAAATAAATATGCAGTTTGATTTCTTTTCGAATACATTATGTTTTATGTCTAATTGATATATAAGACAGTTGCTAAAAATTTACTTTGATTTTAAATTAATTTTAATTGGATTTTTTTTTGTGATATAATTTTTTTTGTATACCAAGTGTGATATGGACCCTGTTGTCTGAAATAAAGAAATATTATTATTATTATTAAAAAACATAAATCTTTTGGTGTGTGGTTCAACTAATATTTGTATATTTTAGGGTAGTTCCTATACAAATACACATTAATTTAATAAGCTGTAATATTTATAGGGGCAATGGATTACTTTTTCTGTGTGTATGTGTAAATAATCAATGTTCTAATTATATAACTTGTGTGAGTATGTGTGTGAAAATAGTGTTATGATGCATTTCCGGTGGATAACGAAAGATGACAGAAACTAAATACGCATTGTTGAAGCTTACGATAAACTACGTCCAATCTGACATTGAATAACAAAGCACAGATTTAATAACAGCTACTGCGGTTTGTTGTAAATTCACCGCAGTAAATATGTTTCCTTCTGTGGTTTTTTTGTTGACACTTGTTCGTATTTTGTTGGTTTTTCGATATTGGTCAAAACAAAAACTACTGCAGCAAATTGTTATGATGCCAAATGTAATAAAGATAATTTTCTACTACGTAGTAGAGAATTTTGGATAAAAGAAACGGACATACAATGAATTTTAAAGAAGTCCCGGTATAAATACGTAAATTGTTTGGGTACAATATTATCTTAAATATTATTAACGGAAAGTGAGATACTAGTATAAAACGTTTTTGGTGACCAAAGACGCCCTTAAAAAAAGCATTATATCCAAATTACCACCGAAAATGTATACCGTATATAGCTGTGTTACTAACCTGGTGTGTGTGTACGTGTAACCTAACGTGCGTGTGTGCGTGTGCGTGGGCGCAGGGGCTCGCGCGACGACATGGCCGCGATGGCGGCGGGCGGACAGACGCCGCCCGGGGCTCCGCTGCCCGCCTCGCAGGATCACCACGTGACCCTCATGGAGGACCCCGACGTCTGGCGCCCTAACTAAACGAGGCAATAACACCGCTACCCACTCGCCATGCCTACTTAACCCAACCCTCCACTACACGCTTGGCTAGCTCGCATGCTATATCTTTGATGGAATACAAAATATAACGAACAATACGAAGCACGCCTTAGTACCTATTCTTTTAGGGTGCACAAAATAATAAACTTGTCCGGTACATTTTGAATCATAATCAGCTCATATGTTCATATAGTCCTGGTCATGTGCATTGGGTTACGTACAAGGTAGATTTCAGAAGCCATGATTACGTCAAAAACAAATCAATACAAAGAAACAAAACTGTATATTGCCAGTTAAGAGAATAAAATCACATCCTCGGACGGGATTCGATCCCGCGTCTTTCGACAAATCCGTGTCAGACGCCATGACCAACCAGGCCACCGAATATAAATTTTATCGAAAATGATATAACACTTTTTGAAAAAAAGCAACAAGAGACAAAACATATACCCAGATAATGTTTTGGTTTGTTTTTGAAAGCAGGCGCTTCTCATGGCGGTCTCATTTAAATTTGATTAAGATATCACCAACAGTTTCTTTTTGATAATAATTCGTATTATATCGTTATATATATATAATATAGAAGATTGTTATCAACATCCGGTTTAATAGATTGGAACTACCTAGGTTTCAATTTCTTTATTTCAAAAAATACTTATTACAATCAATAACGCTAATATAAATGCATAAGTTTGTAAGCGACTGTATATGATTGCGAAATTATTGCACGCGCAAAAGTCGAGGGCATTAGATAAATTAGATACAACTGGATGGGGAGTGCACTCTGCAAATTAAAAGAAACATAATTAAGTAGCGGAAACAGAAATGTGCAGTTACCTATTTGGAGGCAAAATAAAGCACGCTCCAGCCTATATTTATAGTCGTTCAAATGTCTTTGAAAAACGTCTCTGTAGGTCTTCCATGACTTTACGACATTAACAACAATCGATGCTTGCTATCGAATCGGCGAAAAAATTTATGAAAAAAAGAATAGCGCCACGTTGCGGTCTGTTGTAGATTGTATAACTAAAATTGACAGCGAGTACGCCAATCGCTTGATAGGTAGACGAGATCGAGTATCGACTATAGATGGCATTTATGTTGCCAACTCATGGTAGAGCTACGGCTGTGTTTACGTCCGCCATCAGCTCGGACAAAGTAAATCGAGACTAGTCGGAAATGAAAGACTTGACGCATTCGATCAAAATATTGTATTAATTTGGAGACGGCACGAGAGCGAGCTAGCCAAGTTTTCCTTGTAGTGCTAGACGCATGTTGTTAGGGAACTCGTGGTGGTTCCTTCGCACTTATAGATGTTTTATGTTTGTAGTATGGTGGCATGCCAGTATTGTTTTTATTTTGCACAGGATTTCTTATAGTTTTGACTAAAGCTTTTTATATATGTATATAGTCGTTTATCAGTGAAAATTTGTTCCTGTAGCGGGCGCATTCTTTAGTCCTACATTCTAGGAAGCAATTCTGGTAAACTTGAGATGAATCTTGCATACATCAAGATAAAGTTCCAAGGACTTTCTGACAGTAGTTTACTGTAACAATAATCTTTCTTTATACATTGTCTAAGTAATGGGTAGAACTTGTTTGTAGATCACGAAACAAGTTCGTTAACTCTAGTATATCTTTGGAACAAATAAGTACCCATAATTAATTTTCTGTACCGTAGATGCGTATTCTGCTACGCTATTTGGGTCCATACGGGAACAGTCAACAGTAATAACAAAGGGAGACGAACTTCGGAAAGATCAATTTCCTAGTCACTGTTTCTCCATCTGGGGCCCTACTCCCAACTCTTAAAGTAATCTTGATTCAACCTTACCATTAAATTTGGTACCACCACGACAATATAGCAAGCTTAAAATAATATTGGATTACGATACACGTTTTGATGACGTAGTACCATCAAATAGTTCACTCAATTCGCGTACTTTAACGTGCCTTTTGACACTAAGTTTAATTGTTCCAATGTCAATTTTTTGAAGATCCGTACTCTCATCTCTTAAAGTAGTCACATTGCCTACGTAAATAATAATAAATTTGCTCGACCGTTTTGTATCGGTGGGAGTACAATAATAAGTATGATTATTCTAAGCTTATTACAAAACGCTCCTTATTTATGATAGATTCGTAAAAGGTGGCAGTAGGCCCCCTGGAGTGGATTGGAAAACGTTATTGCCCAATCCAATACTCTAATGTCTTTACAATTTTTTTTGTGATATTAACTTTATTTGTAACATATCGCAGTATTTTGATTTCCGAAAACATACTCCATAAACAGGCGAAGATTATAATGTGTGTCTTTTTCAAAAGACAACTACGGATGATTGTTTACTGGATATCCGATGTTGTTGGATAACTCAAGTTTAAGTTTTACGAGATGTTTAGTTTGGCATCAATCTCAGTTGCATGGCTGTAAGTGGAAGCCACGCCATGCACATCTATACAATGCTTCTACCTATTTGACTTGGTTGTATGAAATGAGCCTTATTTGGCCGAAACAAAATAAACATCAATGTGGAATATATTCATAGATGATTTTGCTTTGTAAGAACAGGGGGCGTTTTATACAAATAGAATAGCTCTAGTGATGTTGACACGTCACGAGCGATATTATCATAAGTTCCTTGCACTGTGCCGATATAACAACGCTTTAACATATCGGAGCAGAGCTTGTTGACTACATTTTCTATTACATACTTTAAAACTTTGAATAATGGTTTTCGATGTACGGAACAACGATATGCAATCATTTTTGGTACCTATCGTTTACAAAAAATGTATTTTGTTTTGCGTAGCAGTTTAAAACTTATCGATATCAGTCAACACTCCTACCGTGGGTAGTTGACAGAAAGATAGACATCATTAAATTTATGAATGTGGTGCCGTTCCACATTTGGAATATTTATAAGAACAATAGACAATATTTTAATTGTAGCAAAAGGCCTAAAAAATTAGTTTAGAACCATTTCTGTAGATGCATATTTCGGAGTAGTAAGTACATATTGCTTGAAATCGATGCGCAATGTTATGTATGGACACGAATGCTACACCATCGTGGAATGGCGTTTTTTTTTAAATTTAATCCTCTCAAGCTTTATACACGAAATCATCTAGCGCTGCCACTTTAGTAAGCTTTTTCGTATAATTATTTATCCCCTGAACCTTAAACACAATTGATTTCGATTTATTGAAGTAGATTTATATTCTGCCTACTCCTTTGCTCTACGTCTTTTTTATGTCTTAATCTGCAGGGCTACCATGTATCCCGGTTGCAAACAAATTTTGATTGAAATAAAAAATACCGGCTTTGTCACTTTTGTCAGCTTTAGTCATGAACTTGCTAGCATTTTTGCTTACTGGAGTTGTCAAAACTGACATTTTTCAACATTTTAATCAATATTTGATTGTAACTGAGACACATCATACATACAACGCGGTCACATTAACTCGACGCATCGCTGGAATGCGGGTCCCTGCCCGCTTCCCCGCATTCACTTTTCTCGCCCGGCAAGTGACAGTACGGTCAGCATCTTTGTTACCGATACACGCGTCCATAATTTGGCTAATTAATAACGGTAACAGGTAGACACCTTAAATTTTCACAGAATATGTAGTTGTATATTACCTTTCAATATAAATAAATATTTTTTATTCATTTAATAAACTTAATTTTTAATCAATTTTTACTCGATCTTAATAAAGGCCACTTGGCCGGTTTTTTTTTTGCACACCGTACTTGAGCGCCAAAATGACGTCACATGGTCAAGCGTCTAGTTAATGTGACCGCGTTGTAGGTAACATTGATCTGTGAAGACAATACATTTTGAATTTTTGTTAATGTGACCGCGTTGTATATCCCATCTATATAGTCAATGGGTTATACCCGTACACTCTCCAGTCGCCATATTTGGCCAATAATACAATAGTTTTCTTAGAAATCATACTCCGATTCCAAGAATTGCGATGTGTCTGTTATAGTACATGTTAAAAGTGAGTTCCGTTATGGCAGGGCTTCAGCAGAGGAAATGCGGACGTCGGCGGCGACGTTGGAGACCGGGATGGGCGCGCCGACGACGGCTCCGCGCGCTAACCTCGTGTCCAACGAGCAGCCCGTCAGCTTCACCGGCACCCCGCTGCGGAACTGACCCCCGCCTCTACCCTCACCCACCCCTACCTCTAGTTACTCAACGGCTCCTTAACCTGGACGCCAAACTACACCATTTTCCACTCAACTTACTATACACTCAACACCTGCGATAGTACTATTTATTATGCGGCCACTTCACTCAGTAGATATTTGCCTTACCTTGTCCAAATGGTTATGCTCCAGAAAGAGTTGATTTTGCATCGGTAAATATATGTTTGGACAAGGTCGTGTGAAGTGGGTAACATAATACATTTTATTCAGAACGAGCGGCGTCAGTCGTAGGTGTAGTGTGTTTTATTTGTAGGCGCAATTACTTGCATTCAAGTGCGGCGTTTTGGTGTGATGAGTCTTCAGCCAGACTTTTACACTGCTTTATTACTGTCGTATTAGCTAATTCAGACGTACATACGAGTGGTTGTTGGAAGCAAAGTTGTAATGCGGGATCACATGATCTTATATGCTTTGAAATCGACAGACAGAACGACACTTGGGAGCGAGAATTCTGGCCTCATAATTATAGTCATTAAAAGTTTGAAAGCGGGGTTCTCATATTCTTTACTTAGTAAACTTTAGCCAATCTACTGAATCATAAGTTGAAGCGGTTTTGAAAGGTTTCAAGAAACATTTGTATGATGCCGTGCTCTGTCACGAAAACAAGTTTGAAAGGTTACAATTGTATATTTTGAATGAATAAAGCTTATTCGTGTGAATCAGGCTTGAAGAGAGACGTGTGTTCATTGGTGTGACGGAGCCACTTTACTTCGTTATTGCAAGGGAGTGGATGTCCTGAGACATTTCGGCATTTGTCAATATAATATATAGTTTTATGAACAATGTACGTATTTATTATATACTGTTATACTAAATAGTTGTTCTGCCAATATATAATGTAACCCAGTGTCCTCCAACATACTATTTACAATATACTTTTCACTTTATTTTGCTTTTAGATAAGTGTAATTTTTGATTTTTGACTTCCATTTTATGTAATACATTACTCAATGTTATAACACTTGTATTACATAATAATATCAATAGAGATGGATCATAGCCAAGCACATAGGTACACGGTCATACACTAGGTTTGTATAGTTGCATATAATATATCACTCGTTACCATAGACAGTTCACAATAGAGGCTATTTACAAATTATTTGTGCGAGTTAAATAGCTTGAGGAAAAATTGTTTGAATGTTTTTGTCAATCAAAAACGGACCAAATTTAAACAAATGCAATACAAATGAAACGTAGACTATGTATACTTTAGGGTGATTTACTTTTATACATATAGACCGAAGAAGCGATAAGTTGTTAGCACTCTACTAAGGAATTTCACTGTCTTATGTGCCACAATGCGGAAAACTTTACCAACAGGATGGTTTAGCAAAGGATATAAAAATATAATATTTGTAGTCCCTAAGTAGAAACATTGTAAACATCTATATAAAAAGAATGGCCCCGAGTTTCTTGCTGCTTCTACTCGGTAGGATCTATATATTTTGGAACGCGGCGGTAGTCTTTAAAGTACATTATAATGAAAAGTTGACGTTCATAAGTGCGTCTTTGATGCCTAAATTGAATAAATGATTTTGACTTTGACTTTGATATAAGTCCTGAAGTTGAAGCTGAAATAATTTCACATCTTACTTCAACACTATTACATCTCATATTTCATGTGCTGCGAGCAGCGGGCCTCACACGAAAATAGGCGTAAGAAAAACAATATTGTTGAAGCCTTTTGTTTCATTGCATTATTATTGAATTTAGTACAATCATTTACAAATTCTTTACAAATAACTCAGGCACAAATTAAGTTTCCGGATACGACCTCTGACAAGTTCGGTGCAATATGATTGTTAAAATAATTTTAGCTTTATCCTTTGCCACACCTTCCTTTATGTGGACTATCAACAAATTAATTTTTTGTTGGCATGAATGACATTGCTGTGTGTGTTATTGAGTATTAATACGAATTACTACTTAGGAGTGCTACCAGGTGGCGCTACGTCGGTCATAAAATAGCAGCTGAATTTAATTTTTAAGAATAAAACAATGTGAATGTAGTCGAGGGCTGTTAATAGTTTTAAATTATACAGTGAACCTGGTATGAATCACTTTGCATGGATTCTGTTTCAGCATAATATCTACCATTTCCTTCCAGGGTTTGAAACAACCCACAGTGTAGTATCGTTAGTTAAAATTGCAGAGTTTAGAATGGTCTTCTTCAATGGCTAAAGATAGTAACACAGTTGCTCAAATGTTTTATCATTGTTCCTCTGAACTGGGGATTTCGCTGTCATTTTGTTGTATTGATCCTGGGCATAGGTATTATATGATATGATCTCATTTTTCGTTTGACATATCTATGCCACATATTTTTTATGTTGCATTAAAAAATTTGAATTGTGTAGAATTATAAATCAGCAATTGTACACCTTTAGCCGAGAAGAGACCACACTAGTTAAGACTTTTTATTGAAATATTGTCGGTCATTATATGGCATTATGTAGCTAGCGAAATTTTCTTGACATTGATGTAAGGTGTTTTTGTATTCATACAAAGTCATTGTTGTTTAACATGTTTTGTTAAAGCGTGGCATTTGCCAGATTTAATATACTTGTACTGATTTATAGTCCTTGGACTGCAAAAGCATCCAATGTGATCAATCCATATTGGCTTACACTGGCCCTTTTTGGATTAATAGGGTAACAGACTTACGAGTGGTAATAAATTAAAATATGTTTTAAGATTTCATTAATATAAACACTCTTCCTGATTAGGCACACAACTTCAGGACATCAACTATTTTAGCAATTTTCAATATTTCATTTTTCAGTTGGCATTGTTTTACATGTTAACATACTCATATCTGATGCATATATTGGTTATAGGTATTCGTATTTTTTAACAATACTACTATTACATTCAAAACTAAATGTTTGTATTGCACTGTTCCTTATTTTTATCTCAACTTTTAAATCCATTTAGGGCCAGTAGTACCCAACAAATTGGTAGTTATTCTTTTGTTCAAACTAAAATCCACATTTGTGTAACTAGAATAACAGTTCTAAATATATGATTATTCGGTGGGTAGTTTTACATCAGTTTAGAGAACATAGAGTTACATGACATCTAAATTTGTACGAAATATACTCGCAATCGAACAGAAGTGGCAAATTTAAGAACCGTCATTGGCAAGCATTCTACAAATTTGGACTTAAGCATGAACAGAATAAGAACTATCATAATTTACTAAACATAGATTTTAGTTTGGTGTTCTGAATAAGCGAATAGCTACCTTTATAGCACTAGCTATATAATTTATTTATGCCTGTGTGATATTCTAAGACATTTTAGCATAATATATTGTTTACTACCTTTTTTCATATAAAATGCATTCCAAATTGTGAACTGAAACGGGTCTTTCCTCTACAACTCTAAAGTATCTGTTTGGAAAAACATTTTTACAACAATGTCAATTTGTTAAAATAGTGTATGTAAGCACTAGTATTTGATGTTATTCATAGAATCTTCATTAGAAGTAATACTTGCAAAAAAATATGTACTCAAGTTGTGAAAGAAAATGGTCACATTCTTGTTCAAATCAAACTAATATAAAAAAAATAGCACTTAGGCATCATTTCAAATAACATAATAATCACTGTGTTAATATTGGCAAAATTTAAATAGTTTTTATCCAAATAGTATTAACCCTTCCCCTGCTGTAATTAATTAAAACAAAAGATTTCATTCATAAAATGACGAATGACTATGTCCTTGGTGGGAAAAGGGTTAAAACACTTATTGCAATTTCTAATGATAAACAGAACTTACAAAATGGTCACTGCAAAAGTATTATTGTGTATAAGAAAGACCCTAGTCTTAGGTAGTGTTTCCTTAGGTTTAAAGTTTTTGCTCACACAGCCAATATTTTTAGATTAATTTTTTTATGCTTAATTTTACGTATATTAGGATAGTGTAATTATTGAATTTATTGATTATGGAATTATTTTGTTACAGTGAAGGTTTTATGTGCTTCCTTTTACCATTTATTATAACAATCATATTATTTATGAATAATGATTAAGACTAATTAAAAAAAATATTGTGAATTTAAATTGTACATAGAGTTGTATTGTGTATCTAAACTCTTGGGGAATGTTAAAGATTGAGTTAAATTATTGATTAAGTTGCGGAAATATTGTATACTTTGGAACTTAGTAAAATTATTATGGCTAACTTAGAAAAGATATAAATTATTATGTTAACTTAGAAAGGAAATATTTACTGTGTATTTTGTCACTGTTGCAAGTGTCATCATGAGTAAAATGAAACCTGTGCGGATAAATGACACCAACAGCAGTTATAACCTCTACAGTTAGTACCCATCACTAAAAATTGAATATTTGGTATTATAAAATTAATTATACTGTATGTTTCCACACACAATAATTTAAATCTTTTTAATTGGTTGTTTTACTAAATTAAGCCCAATTTATGTATGAAATTGCTCTAAATATCTTTCTTTACACTGTTTCATTGCATATCTTAAAATGAAATGATTATATAAATCAAATTGTTCGTAATCATGTAATGTATAATGTATACATAGTTGTATAGATAAGCAGTTGCAGTTGTTCTTGTGAGTTAATGTTACTGTTAGGAAAACATATCTACAATAAATGTGTGTATATTGACATTGGTGGCTTATTTTTACCTAAATACTTCCAGCATATATAAATTACACGTGGGTTAATTTATTACACTACATCCCAGCAACAAAATCAAAATTTTATATAAAAAAACTATTAATACAAAAAACATTTCGAAAACCGATATATTTACATTCTTACGATGACTTACATCATATCACTTTGAATAATAATTATGTTTAAATATTTAAGCAACTATAAAGGCCATGAAACACCAATGTCCTATGATGTAAGCGTTTGGAACCTGTAATTAAACAAAACAATTATTAATTTGGAAGCATTTTGAACATAGGAACATGATTTTTGACCAGAGAGCAACACAATGGGCATAAAATAAATGATAGACTGGTTCTGGTCTGGATTTCTTACAGATAACTTGTAAATATGATTTCTACAGTTTGAAGACAATTGACAGACCGGTTGGCGCAGTTGGTAGCTGGGTTCGATCCCCGGACAGGTCAAACATTTGTGTGCACGAACATGTCTGTTTGATCTGTGTTTGGGTATGTATATAAGTATGTATATCAGTCATCAGGTTACCATAGCACAGGCTCTGCCTAGTTTGGAACCTGAAGTGTGGATGATGTCCAATATATTATATTAATTATGGTCATTAGTCCACTATGCAGGTACTAAAGCAAATATCATTCGCCCAAGGTCAAGGATGGCGTTATAAGTGTTGGAACATCAAAATTAGGTACATACTTTTATTATGTTTGAATCTTGAAATAAAAGTTGACCGAAAATTTACAGTGGTCATCACACGTCGGAGTATAAGGAAACTTACTAAGCCTTCTCTTTGAACAAAGCGCCTGTTATCGTCCCGTGTCGTTGTATGAGGCATTGTTTGTTGTCTGTTTCAAGGCACACTGTGGGAGGCTTTAAGTTCGGCTGTATCTTACACGCCTGTTCTGATATCGCTACAATGATGCCTGCCGAATCTACGTGGGCATTTCCCTTAGAAGCCAGGCACAGACCTTGGTGGTCCGCCACAAGACAGCCGCTGACGTGTGGCGTGGACAGTATCTCTTCAATAACTCTGTCAAGTTCTTTCTCCATGATTGCAACTTCAGCCAATTAATATAGTCGAGAAATTGATAAAACTGAAACTAAGTTACGAATTTCCCTTCCTTTCGGAGGCGTTCAACAACAACACAAAAATACAAGATTACCAGAGTTACATTACAGTACAGAGTTCAACAGACCGAACCGAACAAAACAAAACAAATGCATTGTTGCATAGATAAATCAGATGAATATCAAAGATAGATGGCAATCACTACAAAACAATCAAACAACGGAACGTTAGCGGGAAGTTTAATTATTTCAGTGCCATCCACTTTGACGGATCATTGTCGCGCGCTCGTCTTCCATGTGTGACTAGTGACGTGTAACGCATTAGTGACGTGGAAGACGAGCGCGCGGGTATCGATATCGATATCGATAAATAGGGATGTGCTGTTTGAGATCGAGATAGCAATAAGCGTTCCTATCTAATCTATTAAATATTGTTATGTAAACCAGGGTTTATGAAATTAAAAATCAAGTTTAAGATATTTTAATCCATTTATTACATTCTAAAATAACAAAGATTAGAATTTATTAAGAGTAATACATATTGTTTACCTTACATATTGAAAGCACTTATGTTTTGTGAGATGACGATTAAAAATGCATGATTACAATTTTTAATTAAACATTTTCGTTTTGTTAATTAGGTAAGTACTTAACAATAAATTAATATGCATTAAATAATTATAAATACGTACATATTAGTCAAAATTATGTGAAACAGATGTCAGTTATATATGTATATCATATATTATATAATATTATAACATTATTCAAACATGCATAATTACAATTTCTAACTAAACATTTTCGTTTAGTTATCGACTCGCGCGCCGTTCGAGTTGCGCAGAGGGCGCCGCAGCGCGACGTCCCCCGCCCACGTCAGTATGTTTGCGCCGAGTTGGTAACAAACGGCTATTGTACCATACCTATAGCGAGTTAAGGGATGAAATTTTTGTCAGAGATAGTTGAATAACCAAGGAATTCGTTACCTAAACATTTGAATTAACTGTAATAGTAAAATATTATGCCACACCAGGACGAACTTGACCTAGCCGAAATAATCGTAGTTGAAATGGAAAATAATGTTTAATTTAACATTAAAAGCGTCAACTTATAGGTTTTTAGCTTTAATTAAATAGCAAAGACACGTATCTAACTAATTACATTCAAATACTTTAATCTATGGAAGAAAAAATATCCGAAAAATAATTTGCAAACAGACTACAAAAATTAGGATTTCACAAAATATGACGCTTACCAAGCCAGAACTACGAATTAATATTTATCAATATTTTGAATGCCTAGAACAAAAATATGATTTTTACCTTGAAGCCTAAGCTTAGGTTATTTATAAGAAAATAAAGAGATTCTTTAAAAATTCAGGCTAGAATGATTTATTTTCAACATTGGGAGCCCATTTTCTAGGATTAGACATGGTGACTTTGTCGGGTCAACAGTATACTAATATTGATATAAAATATAGATGTTTTTACATAGATAAATCAGAGTAATGATCAACTTTAATAAAAGTTAAGTTTCAAAGTAATATTCAAAACCATCAGCCAGAAATAAATTGCTAAAGTTTCGAATTTTTGATAAAATTAGCCATAACTAGCGAATGTTTAGACAAGATGGCTGCCAAATTATGGTTAGTTTACACGAAAACGATTTAAATAAAAATAGAAGTTTTAAATAAAAAAGAAAAGATTTTTCCCAAATTTGTTCCCTATAACTAATATTGGGGGTAAATAAAACAAATTATCTTATAAATTAAAATACGAAATGATATATTTTGCACCATTATCATCATCATCATCATCATCTATTTTGATACAGTCATCACCACTAGATTCGTAATGATTTATACATGCATACATGCTAGTAGGAAGCAGACAATAACATTATATCAGCGTCACAACAGTTATATGTACATTACATTAATCACCATCATCCATCACCGCTATAATCATCATTATCATCATAACCATCATGTTTGTATTCTTTAGATGGCTATTTGTTTACATGCAAGTAGCTGCCAGAAAGTAACAGTGACTGAATTGATACATTTATCTAGAGCAACACCATCATCATCATCATCATCATCATTATTTTTACCACTGTCTTCACTAACAGTTAGACAGCAATTAATTTACATGCATGTAGTAACCAGAAATAACAGATATTAAATTTGTACATTAATCACCATCACCACCACCATCATCATCATCATCATACAAAAAAATAGTATTCAGATTACTATTTTCATCACAAACATGTAAAACATTGTTCAAGCCCATATTGATAAGCTTTTACAAAATAATCCTAAATACTTGCAATCCTAGTAGTAACCAGAAAGCAACATTATAATAAATTTGTACATTAATCACAATCACCATCACCGACATGATCATCATTTTATCATTGTCTTTGGTAACAGTTAGTCAGCAATTAATTTACATATTTAAATGCAAGTAGTAACCATAAATAACAGATATTAAATTTGTACATTCATCACCATCACCACCACCATCATCATCCAAAAATTAAGTATTCAGATCACTATTTTCATCACAAACATATAAAACATTGTTAAAGACCATATTGATAAGCTTTTATAAAATAATCCTAAATACTTGCAATCCTAGTAGTAACCAGAAAGCAACATTATAATAAATTTGTACATTAATCACAATCACCATCACCGACATCATCATCATTTTATCACTGTCTTTAATAACAGTCATCTATTAATTTACATATTTACATGCAAGTAGTAACACCATAAATAACGGATATTAAATTTGTATATTCATCACCATCACCACCACCATCATCATACAAAAAAATAGTATTCAGATTACTATTTTCATCACAAACATGTAAAACATTGTTCAAGCCCATATTGATAAGCTTTTACAAAATAATCCTAAATACTTGCAATCCTAGTAGTAACCAGAAAGCAACATTATAATAAATTTGTACATTAATCACAATCACCATCACCGACATCATCATCATTTTATCATTGTCTTTGGTAACAGTTAGTCAGCAATTCATTTACATATTTAAATGCAAGTAGTAACCATAAATAACAGATATTAAATTTGTACATTCATCACCATCACCACCACCATCATCATCCAAAAATTAAGTATTCAGATCACTATTTTCATCACAAACATATAAAACATTGTTAAAGACCATATTGATAAGCTTTTATAAAATAATCCTAAATACTTGCAATCCTAGTAGTAACCAGAAAGCAACATTATAATAAATTTGTACATTAATCACAATCACCATCACCGACATCATCATCATTTTATCACTGTCTTTAATAACAGTCATCTATTAATTTACATATTTACATGCAAGTAGTAACACCATAAATAACGGATATTAAATTTGTATATTCATCACCATCACCACCACCATCATCATACAAAAAAATAGTATTCAGATTACTATTTTCATCACAAACATGTAAAACATTGTTCAAGCCCATATTGATAAGCTTTTACAAAATAATCCTAAATACTTGCAATCCTAGTAGTAACCAGAAAGCAACATTATAATAAATTTGTACATTAATCACAATCACCATCACCGACATCATCATCATTTTATCATTGTCTTTGGTAACAGTTAGTCAGCAATTAATTTACATATTTAAATGCAAGTAGTAACCATAAATAACCGATATTAAATTTGTACATTCATCACTATCACCACCACCATCATCATCCAAAAAAATAGTATTCGGCGTCGCTGAGCGTGCCCAACCACTTAGCGAGCCTCTGAGCCTCAACGTCAGCCTGTGCCGATGTCGATGGCTGCTGTGGTGGTTGGTGGTGAGCAGGTGCGGGGGAGGTGCTGGCGAAGTCTGCCGGCCGCAGTTGTAAAATGATGCTTTCGTCAACTGCAAAAAAATATAAGAAGTGCACATTATTTTATAAATCTGTTAATTATGAAATGTTATGTGTTAATATAAAAAACAAGAAGATAATGTAGCATTCTAATGGTGAAGTAATTTTTGCAATTGGCCCCATAGTTCCAAGTTTATTTGTTGTGGTTATGATGATGAAGGTGATGAATCAAAATATATACCCTATGTCACTTAAGAATAATGTAGTATTCTAATGGTGAAGGAATTTTTGAAATAGGCCCCGTAGTTTCCAAGTTTATTTGTTATAGTGATGATGATGATGGTGATGAATCAAAATATATACTATATGTAACTCAGCAATAATGTAGCATTCTTATGGTGAAGGAATGTTTGAAATCGGCCCAGTAGTTTGATTTTATTTGTTATGGTGATGATGATGAAGATGATGAATCAAAATATATACCCTATGTCACTTAAGGATAATGAAGCATTCTAATGGTGAAGGAATTTTTGAAATTGGCCCCGTAGTTTCCAAATTTATTTGTTATGGTGATGATGATGATGGTGATGAATCAAAATATATACCATATAACACTCAGGAATAATGTAGCATTCTTATGGTGAAGGAATGCTTGAAATCGGCCCAGTTTTTGATTTTATTTGTTATGGTGCCCACATATGTTCATATGTTTACGAGCCTATTCAATTCAAACAAACAAACAAATCTTGTCTCTTTATAACATTGGTATTGAAAAGTCCCTACCTACTGCTCTTCAATTAAAGTATATAGAATCACTTACCAAATGACATAATAAGTGAAGAAAATATGAATAGATGATAAATATGATATGATTCTAAGTATGTTCGTATAATAGTATGCCACTCATGGTAATATTATTATACCCAAATGGTTTCATATGTGATTCTTTCTTGTTTATGTCATCTTGTTTACTGATTAATGCAATAAATCGCTTTGTCTTTAAATCATACACAAAAAAAAGAATATATTGTATATCATACCTTGGTGCGGTAGTGACGGGCACCTGGCCAGGGGTCTCTTGCCCCCTGGCTCCGCTACTGCCACGACCTCGACCATGTCCACGCCTGTAACTCCGTCCCCCCTGCCTCGAGCCATTTGATATTCTAAAAAAAGTTATAAAGACATTGTTAAAATAATATATTCCACAAGGCGAGGCATGGTGAAACAACTGTTGTATATGATGATCTATATGATCTAGATGATCTATACCTAATAAAGTAGCTACGTCAACAGATTTAAATTTAGTATTTTTGTATGAAACGTCAATGTCAAGAGCGGCTTTTTGGTGTGGACTAAATTGTATGATTGCAGATTTTAAAAATGTATATCGCGGTTGTGGTTAGTCGTCCAGTTGGTAATATGATTAAGTATGACAGTAAATTTTTCGGTCAAATTAAAATTATTATTACAAGATGTCACGACAGAGATCTATATCGTCCGCGAAAAGTACCTACACAGGATTTGGGAGGATGACCTCCCAAAACCATTAACGAATCAATATATGAATATTAAAAATAGGATGCATCCAACAACACTTCCTTGGGAATTGAATTTTTGACCATAAAACCGGTATGATAAATATAATTAGATCAAGCCCAATCCAATTTAATACTACTTTGAATTATTAAATTGGATTGGGCTTGATCTAATTATATTTATCATACCGGTTTTATGGTCAAAATT
Source organism: Selenia dentaria (assembly GCA_917880725.1). Classification (NCBI taxonomy): domain Eukaryota; kingdom Metazoa; phylum Arthropoda; class Insecta; order Lepidoptera; family Geometridae; genus Selenia; species Selenia dentaria. Next base: position 3,357,418 of record OU862882.1, on the reverse strand, counting down.
ATCTACTTCTACACATTGTTCGCGGTTTTGTAGGTATGAAATGAAACATTTATGAGCTAAACCACGTATTCCTATTCCGTAAAGCTTATCGAGTAATATATCGTACTGAATTTATCGTATGCTTTCGTCACATCCGGTAGTAGGTACCCCAATTGCGTATGTTTTATTATTTATTGTTTTTAAGATTTCGTGTACTTACTTCTTTATGAACACCTAAAACGGTTGAGCGATTTTGTCGGATCCATTTTGCGAGTCATCAAAAGTCTAAATTTTTTCGCAGAATAAATTAAGACGAGTTAGCATCACCTTTTCAATTTTTTTTGAAGACGTGGGTAAAAGTGATATTGGCCTGTAATTACTTGGTTCCAGTTTTGATGATTTTTTATGCATTGGCTTGACTAGGGCCTTTAACCGCCTCTTACGGTACCCACGGGATGATAGGGGGTGGTGGGTAGTATTATGCTCCGCCACTACACGGAAAAAATCTCAAATTCTTGGGTACAGCATAGACAAAATAACAAGATCTCGGCCTACGTTAAGATCGTAATGATGACAGTTCTGTCGATGTTTGTGTCAGTTTCTGATAGCTTCCTCTCTGATAATCTCTAACACTCCTCCATCTGATATTCTGCCATTTGTACCAAAATCAAACAGCAAGAATTTGTATTTTGCATCAACAATTGCCATTAGGACCATACTATGTCTATTTTTGTAATTGAAATAATAAGAACCACTGTTAGGTGGGGGCACGATTTCAACGTGCTTGCCATCAATGGCACCTAAACAGTGAGGGAAGTTCCATCGTTCATGGAATTCCCGTGCTATTGTTTTCCATTCACCTTCTGTTTGTGGTAACTGAAACAAAAATAGTAGATTCATTAGTAACTTTTATATACTTATACAAATTATATACAATACAATATTTTTTATTGCACATAAGAAGAAGACAATGATACAGAGAGAAACAAAACAAATGCATAATGTAGGCGGCCTTGTATATGTTCAAGTTTTAATTAATTAATCTATAATTTTGCCTATTGACTAACAGAATACCAAACCCTGTATTTTTCTTTAAAGGAACACTTCTCTTCGCAATACAACGATTTTAATGTCGGACAAGACCCACCAACCCCAGGCAGATCTGATTTCGAAAGAGATACACCAACACCAGGCCGCTCTGATGTTGAAAGAGATACCCCAACACCAGGCCAATCTGATGTCGAAAGACATACACCAACACCAGACCGATCTGATCTGAAAAAGGCACGCTAAGACCAAATCGTTCAAAATCCACAAAAAATGCGTATGAAGAGGCACTTCGAAGTGTGAATGAGCATTTTAAACGTCCGAGGGTTCAGGAAAATCGTTTTGAAGTATATGGATGAAGTGCAGGCATGAAATTGCAAGAACTACCAAAACAGCAGAGGATTATTGCAGAAAAAAATTATTAACGAGACATTGTTCTTAGCCGAAATGGGTGATTTAACTACCTCACATACTGTCAAAACCAGCGACTTTATTAACACATTTTTTTCCTCTCAGGCAGACATTCGAACATCATCTAATCAACTAAACGTTCAAACTGTCTCCACTCAGCCACACACCGTATCATCTAATGAACTATACGCTGAAACCTTTTCCACTCAGCCACACACCGTATCATCTAATGAACTATACGCTGAAACCTTTTCCACTCGACCACACATTCAAGCATCACCTAATCAACCAAACGTTCAAAATGTCTCCACTCAGCCACACACCGTATCATCTAACCAACTATACACTGAAACCTTTTCCACTCGACCACACATTCAAGCATCATCTAATCAACCAAACGTTCAAACTGTCTCCACTCAGCCACACACCGTATCAACCCCATGCTCAGACTCACGATTCTCTACGGCTGCTTCATTTATAAATAGTTTTGGTGTTGATTGATTATTGTATTTTATTATTAAGATTGCATTTATTCATTCTTGAATCATCATTTTCAATCACTATTTCTTTCTTTTGATTTAATTAATAAAAACTACATACGATCACAATTGTGTTTTCTTCATAGCATCACAGATTAATAATATACCTACTACCGTATAGTACTAGCATCTACATCATCAAAAATGTTATCTAATAGGTATGTAGTTCCCTATATAAGATAGTGAATAATTTCTTACACAGGTGAAACTCCTTGCAAAAGCTTAATGTTACTTTTTCGTTAAATTGGAGAAAGCCTTTGTAGCGAGTTTTACCTTTAAAAAAATCTTTACCATTTTATTTAGGGAACTGCCAGATATTAGCTTTATTCAAATGATATAAGCAAATCCCAAAGATTTAGTAAAATGAAATAGATTTCTATATATAACTAATAATATTTTTATACATTATGCAAAACTTACCTTGAAATAATCTTTCTGTAGAACTTTGTACAAAGCATCACAAGTTTCAGGAATGATTCGACTTAGAGCCTGTTTTGATATTAACGTAGAAAACTTCATGCATTCGTACGAGCGACCTGTAGCTAAAAACCTCAGAGTTGCAGACAATCGTTCATGAGGACTTATTGCTTCTCTCAACACGGTATTGCTTTTTTGTATTAGCGGTGTGACTAAAAACAGGAGGTGTAAGTAAGTCTCTTCATTCATCCTCAAATAATTGTGCCAGTCTTTTGGGGAAAATTTCAACTCGTTTAATAAATTTATGTGAGAGTATGACTTTCTTTTAAGAAGCCAATCCTTACACCACACACTACGTGATTTTCTTCTCTTTTTGCACAAAATGAGCCAGGCTAGCGCAAGCACTTCATCGTCTGCCATCGCGAATGACGTGTTTTTCGTCTGAGTTTCTGGCGGGAACTGACGATCGACGCAGATATCGTAGATATGTGGACGCACTACCTACGTTCGATAAACTGCGCAAATGAACTGCACAGTTCGTTTGCGCAGTTTTATCGTTGTCGTGTATACCGGCCTTTAGCCAAAAGCACGCTGTCATTTTGACAGATCGATACACTAGACGTGCCCGGCGACCGTCAAGGGTGATGAAATGTAATGACAGTTATTTCCATGGTGATTAATTTTATATTTGTATGTACGTAAGTACTGTATTTTATTATACTTATTGGTGTTTACTTATCCTACTAATATTATAAATGCGAAAGTTTGTGAGTATGGATGTATGGATGTGTGGATGTTTGTTACTCTTTCACGCTCAAACGGAGGGGTCAATTTTGATGAAATTTTGGTATGGAGGTAGATGAGGCGTTGGATTAACGCATAGGAAACTTTTCATCATCATCATCTATCACCACGCGGGTGAAAAAGCGTAATATTCTTGGGCACAGCATAGACAAAATAACAAGATTTCAGCCTACGTTAAGATCGTAATGATGACAGTTCTGTTAAAGTTTGTGTTAGTTTCTGATAGCTTAGTCAAAAGCACGCTATCATTTTGACAGATCGATACACTACACGTGCTCGGCGACCGACAAGTGTGATGAAATGTAACACAAATATCGTCAAGGGTGATGTATGTAATGTTGTCAAGGGTGATGTATGTGACAGTTTTTTTCATGGTTATTAATTTTATATTTGTATGTACTTAAGTAGGTACATACTGTATTTTATTGTTATTGTTTATTGATTGATTTACTAAGTACTTAAATTTACTCATATAACCATATAAATATTTAATGCTATTTTGGTATAAAGATAGATATGGCTTTGGAGAATATTACAAGCTACTCGAAGTACTAATCCTGCGCAGACGACGTCGCGGGCACCAGCTATAGCCCGGCAATCTCGGGCGCGACAGTCCCACGGGGTGACAGACGGTGGCGGGGACGAGGTACCCAAGATGTCAGCGGGTAGCGGGTGGTGTTGCGGGGAAGGAAAACGCGTGCATCTGCGCGTCAAATCAAATACGGCAGTCTCGGCCGACGGTCGCGCACGAGATTGCCGGACTATAGTAGGTACCTTATATTTTTTTTAAATGTTTTTCTTCTCCTATTTAAAGTCAGTTAAAAACTATTCTAGTATTTGCATCGGATATGATATGATGATGGAAAATATGACCTCTTAGCTTTTTGGAGTTTTATGGTCATTTTTAAAATATAGGCTCGTATAGCCACCTATACGAGCCTATATTTTAAAAATGACTCCACAAATCCCCATTGACAATCCCCATCAATGGGGATACCGCTAGTTTATGTTCTTTTGAGTTACCTGTCATGGGGGTGTTCCGTCTGTAAGTATCTGTGTATCTATCTATTTCTGAGTATGATTTACTCTGTGGCAGTAACACGTGATCATTAGTGAAGTCTGCTTCGTATTTTCCAAATAGTCGTTCAATCACGTGGTTCCCAAACATGAAACAAAACGTCGGGTTAACATTATATTATACGTCATGTACTCCATTTAAAGTTGTTTAATTGCCATGTATGAATCGCGAAAGCCTTAAGGAAACTTGAGTAGTAGTTTTATAATTTATTTTAAAACGATAGTAAAAGAAATGTATATTCGCAAGTACATCACTATGGTAATTAGCTTACTTGAATAAGCTTGGTATTTCCAAATGTACATAAATAAATAAAAACCCAATGCTGTTACTTGGGAATTGTGCGACAATTTTTTTGTTAAATTGTTAAATTTAAACAAATTTTTAACACAAACATAAATATTTTTGTTAGATATTTGTGTCTATAGAATATAGTCGGATAGTAATAAAATTAATTATAAAGTAGGATAATATGAGAGTCTATATAGGGACGAGACAAATCTTACATGTAGAAAAGTTTGTTTTTATTTGGAAAGAAACTCGTGAACAGAAATACAGCAGTACCTTCATACCAACTTTCATCAAAATTGGCCTAGTCTTTTAAGCGTGAAAGAGCCACTAACATCCATGCATCCATTCATCCATCTAAACTTTCACATTTATAATATTATATAAGTAAATAAAAAATAATAATATAGTAGGATAATACGCGCTATCTGTCAAAATTACGTAGTTGGTAGGTACAAGTAATAGACACGTTTTGCGTCGTGAAAAGGCCTACAGGGCAAAAACTGTACTTAATAAAAATGGAAAATAGAAAAAATCTTAAGACAGGTTGGGTTATACGGCATACCTCCTGAACAGGACCGTTAAAGGCATGAAGACGATGGTACTACACCCTGAAACCGTCCGTAATATTGCCGATTTGACCACACAATTAGTAATTACATACTCTGACCTTTGAAAAAGGCCTTGTATTCGGACACGACTGTATTATTTTTTACTTACTTGGCTTTGTCTCAGATACGTAGAGGTAAATAATAATACGTATGCTTTTTGTGAGTGTTTGCAATAAATATTCAGTGTATTGATGGCGATCAGTCGATTCCCAGCGGCGACCGCGGCAGCTCGTGCGTGTGACCTCACAACACAACATGTTGCAGTTAATTGTGTACAGTCTGCTGATATTCCTGACGCTTCTGGCCGTATGTGACGTCATTGGCTCCTGCATGAAGGTCGGCGGAGAGTCCCAGAAGAGATTCTCGCTGTGGTCAGGTTAGTTTAGTATACGGTTAACAAGTACAAGACAATATTTAGTTTTTTCGCACAGTGTATTCAATAGTACGTTTACGGTACAATTACGTTGTTTATTATTCGCGATGACGACGAGACACCGTCAACATTTGAAAACATTATATATGTTATAGAAGGGCTTATTTCTCGCCGTTAGTTTATACAGTAAGTAGGTACATAATATTAGATTTAAATTAATTTACCGCTCTATCAAAGTAAATATTTTTATAGAGTGGTGACGAATCCGCTAGGCTTACCAACACATCATCATCATCATCATCTCAGCCGTAGGACGTCCACTGCTGATCATATGCCTCCCCCATAAATCTCCAAAAGGACCGGTTGAAAGCGGCCTGCATCTAACGTCGTCCTGCGACCTTTAACCAACACACGAGGCTGTATATTATAGGCAGCCTCAGAATAACTAACCTTCTATATTGTCATGAGAGGTTACTATAAACGTACTGCGTTACGGTTTGATTACAATTAGATGTTACGGAGATACTTTGTTTTACAAACAATGATACAGAATGTTATGCTTTTGCTGGATTCACATTTGTGATCATATTGCAGTCTGCTCAAGGAAATACTTACAAATTTTCTTTATAAAGTACTCGTATTTATCATGATAATGGCGCACGTTTGCCAACATAAAATAGAATATCATAGAGTAACTAATTCGAACTAGTTACTTACACCTATGTAGGTATACCTTCATTTAATGCGTCCGTCCCTTGCATGCAAAGCGAAGACTGTTGCTTTCGATTTACGTTATTTGTCTAGGTAGGTAGGTAGGTACTTACTTTAGGATTACAAGTAAAAATACTAAGTAGTAGTACTTACACTTTATGTTGATGCAACGTGAATTAGAGTTAGGGAATTAGAAATACAAGGATGACAATCACAGCAAACACATTACAATCAAAGAAATGCTGGATAACTTGATTCTCAGCATGCCCAAACTCACCGCATGTGTTCGAACCAGGGGAGGAGTTATATTATTTTGAATATAAACCTTTTATTAATAAATTGTTGATTAAGTTGTATTAAAAATTATATCAGCTTCTGCTAGTTATCGCAAGCTTGTTTTTGATGTGTGTATGTTAGGTATATAATATGTAAGAGAATCCATATACTATACTGATTCTTACCTCATCTTATTTCATACCTAGATATGAAGCTTTTCTTGACCAAGGACTGCATTATTTATTTCCTACAATTAATTCGACCATTTGTGACATTGGCTATACATAATATGGCTCGATATAATGGATCTTCCACACGGGTCGATACCCACAGCTATGTACCTGTGTTATCAGTGGTGGTTCAGTGGTTCATAGTGCATGGGCTTAACACGAAAATTTGCGTGGGTGTAACGTAATAGTATCGTTGACGTATACAGTACAAACTATCATTTATCTAGTACAACTGTGGCACAGATAACTCATAGTTTGTGCTGTATACACACATCAAAAAAAAATGGCGATCACTTTGAAGAATCGAAATCTTTTTTCGTAATGAGGCTTCATGACAGCAGACATGTATAGAGCAGTTGCTATTGGTGGAATTGTCAGACTATTCCGAGTAAACCATGGGCAGCAATTTTTGCATACCTACTGGTCGATGATAATGCGCCCGCCCATCGCGCTCAACGTGTCAATGCTGCTCTCCGAGAATTCAACATCACAAGGTTAGATGTGGCCGGCCGGCTCGCCTGACTTAAACCTAATAGAGCACACGTGGGATGCTCTTAAGCGAGCTGTTTGGAACCGTCAGTCACGTCCCCAGATAGTGTCAGAGCTCAGGAAAGCCGCTTTTCAAGAATGGGACAGGTTACCCGCAAGAAATGCTGGATAACTTGATTCTCAGCATGCCCAGGAGTATCACCGCATGTGTTCGAGCCAGGGGAGGTATCATATTGAATATAAACCTTATAATAATCAATCGTTGCTAAAGTTAAATTTAAAAATTATATTACCTTATGCGAGTGATTACAAACTTTGTTTGAGGTGCGTATGTCACCGATACGATTACTAGTCCGGTCAGGTTAAAGTTAAGGAAATAATTCTGACAGTTAGTAAATTCTTCTGGAATCGTTAGGGAACACAGCTAGGAGTATCTCCCGGTTTGCACCGTTTCCTCTACCAAACTAAAAAAGAATTATTAAAATCGGACTAATACTCTGCAAAAAGTTTTTCGTGATTATACATAAAAAATATACACCTCAACTTGATAAAATACTTCTGTTTTTATAAGTCGGTTGAAAAATACTTAGTAAGAAGGAAGATTATAATATTTTAAGTATAGTATGAAATTATAGTGGCAGCTTCCTGAATGAAGTTATGCAATTTCAAAGTTTTTACTCGATTTAAACCTCTTCCGGAGGTTAAGTTTCGTTTCGTAGAGATTGAGTTAGGCATGATTCCTAAAGCATATTAAACCAAAATAAAATAAACAACCGACTGTCGCGAATTATTTCCACTCTTTTGCAAAATATCGCCTAATTTGACTGGACTATACGTTACCCTTACGCAAATGTATGTGCTAGGTCCACTGGTTATAGGTAAGGCAGGTATACCTATAGCTACTCTCTAGTACTCGTAGTAATCTCTGATACCAATTAGATAATGTGCTTATTGCTGACCTACTTAACTTAATCGATCATCGTAAGTAATGATTTTCCAGTGCAACTTTGTATTGAGCTGATTTGTAATTCATGAAAGATTGCGTGAGATTCGGATCAGAGATAAATAATATATAGGTATCATGTTAGTTAGGGTATGATCATGTGGTAGGTATAATTATAATTAGTCATCTATCTAACTACTTATTATCATATTGTAATGGGTTCTTGTATGGATTGTGGATGTTAGTGATTTCCACAGGTATGATTTCCAATGTTGTAGTAGGTCAAACACCTGTTTCAAAAACGGAATTATACAAATATTTAGAGGGTATATCTACCCGCAGTGAGGAGTTCGGTTGTTTTTCCGGTTGACCCATAGAAAATGGAGTCCTTATAGATTCACTTACAAAAAAAAGTTATGAGTTGACACCCAAAAAAGTATTGTCGTGGCGGACATACGACCTCATATAGGTCGCAGGATATGACGCTGGATGCAATCACCTTCGCTAACATTTTAACCTAACAAATGGATAGACGCACAACAAAGTGACTCTAAAAGGGTTTATTTTTCCTTTTGAGGTATAGAAGACTAAAATACAGTTTTTGATTAAATATTTACTCAACCTGTAGTAAATGTATCTAACGTTGCTGTAATTGTGAATGGATTCGATCGAAGATAAAATAATCAATCGTTAAGAGGATTGCATAGCTAGTACTTTCCATGCTAAAAGAGAAAACTCTTTTCTACCTCTTAACATTGTCCGATTTCAGTGATTTTTTTTCATAGACTGATGACATTGTTTACTATGCCTGTACGTTTTGATTTTTTCAGTATTTCAAAGTACTATAAATTTCCTTTTTTAGAACTTAAAAAAACTGATAAAATCTAAACGTACGGGCATAGTAAACAATGTCATGATTCCTTAAAAAAATCACTGAAATCGCACAAAATTAAGAGGTAGAAAAGAGTTTTCTCTTTTAGCATGTAAAGTACTAGCGATGCAATCCTCTTAATTTTTCGGGTTCAAGAGTAACCGGCCAAACCATAATTTGAAACGCCTACGGTAAATCCATACGCATTAGAGGATCAATCTTCTATTTCTTTTTTATATATATCCACTAACTTCTTCCGCATTAGTTTCTGTCCCATTCTGTCTAATATTCATTAGAGCCAAACTGTTCCGTCTGTTTTATTCGTTGTTTTGTAGTGGTAGGCTTTTACACAGTCAGTCTGGGGAAGTGCCACATCTTTGCCAGTTATGCAAAAGTGAAGCAGTAGTGTGCAAACATTACTGTGTTTCGGTTTGGACAATGACAAAAATGACAATCCAGTGAAATTTAATATCCCACGAGCGCAGTACATTGTCATCTAGGGTTTGAACTGCTGTAGCTTACAATTTTGAATGGCACTGTGCTGTTGTGAGGAAGCGTGACATCACTTCGCACCGAGTTACATAAAAAAAATGTTTTCAGTTTCCTTAGTCTCGAGAAGTATGTTTTGGGTTGCAGAGGAAACAGTCATGATAGACAAAATTTTAAACAATGTTGTACAAGTTACAGTTATTTTTATTTTAAACTATAAATTCTAATATTTATTTTCCATAAAAATTACATTGTTAGTAATTAAAAATTTAATAAAGAAATAATAAAAATGTGGGGGGAAAAGTGGCCAAAACGCTAAACATTTTAAAATAATAATAATAATAACGCTAAAAATTTTAAATAATGTTTAATTATTTATAGATGCAGCTACGAGTAGCATTTGATCGCACTTGTCTTTGTAAATCTGTTTTGGAATGCATTACACAACATATTTTGGAGAACGGCTGAATACTGATGAGAGTCTTTCACTTCATAATCAGCCCATTTTGTTCCTACTGCTGGGACTCGAGCCTTCCTCTCAGAGAGAGGAGTTGGGCCATAATCCACCACGCGGGCACAGTGTGGATTGGTGGATAGGTCAGTGGCCAACACATGTCGAAGTTTTGAGGCCGCCCGAAGGTTTTCCACATAGCCTACGACTGTTGTCTTAAGACAAACAACCGGACCGAAGGCTTAACATGCCCTCCGAAGCACGGTAACGCTCAGTTGAATAATGCCACTAGCGATCACCCATCCAACTGCTGACCGTAGCAAGTTTTGCTTAACTTGTTGATCGGTTAAGATCGCTAAGTCGAGTTCTGTTACGAGCGTTTCCTCACTTATTCTGACTTAATGTTTCCTCTCCTTATGGCTAGATTGCCGAGTTCGGAGAGCATTCACAATCACTGAATACATTATATTAATGTAATATATTTTGGGGAGGGTTTGAACCCCCTAACACCCCCTCCTTATGGGTCTTCCCTCTGGCTACGCCCGTGGTCTATTCTTCTTGCACGTGTGGCACTAGTCTTCTTGTTCTATCTTGCGGCCTGAAGCCTTCAGCCTTCAACCGACATCGCTTACATATATGTAAAAATAATCATACCTACTGTGAGGATAACTAGGGTCCGTGGCTTAGGCCTCTAGTGGTCGACGTACCTGTAGCTGACGCCTATTGCCAATTTACTATTGTCAAATCTATTAGATAGGTACTAATAAAAAAAAATGGTGATAGATAATAAAGAGTATTTTTAATAATAAAATAATACCTAGAATAAAAAAATAGCCGATCGTGATATCCTCAACGCGTAAGCCTCACGTTAATTTATATTATATTATATTATTTATATGTATATAAATAATATAATATATGACGGAGAAAGCACCTCCGGAGTGTTTTATAAAAAGTGTGACGTCAGCATTGCTGACGTCACAATTGTTGTTTTCATGATGATCACTCATTTTTGGGTCCTCGAAGTAAAACTTCACAAGTACTTTTATAAGCTTCGTATATTCAACGAGCAGCGTAACAACGTCACAAAGAGGTCCGTACTGTACGGCGACTCGAGAGCGACTGAGACGAGCGCCTTTTTTTTTTTTTTTTTTTTTTAGAACGGACTAATGCTGTTTGCCTCTACCGGCATTTACAGCGTCACCGGACGGTTGGCGAGCGCAGATGGCACTCAGCCAGAGACGAGCGCCTACAGTGCGGCCGTACTTATAGGACTCAGCGCACGTGCACGAGTTTACAAGTTTGTTGGTAAAGTATTGAAATTACAATCATAACATTAATTTTACATCGTAATCAACTCAAAAATAATCAACTGATGATTTATAAACTATTTTTAGGGCAATCAAATGATTAAACTTAATTATTCTCGACGAACTGTTGTAGTTGCGCCGATACGGCCATACTGACAAGCGGTGCGCGCTCTGCACCAGCCTCGTTGGTTCTCGTAGATTGTTATGGATTCTCGTAGATTATTTGGATTCTCGTAGACCATTTATTCTGATGGGTCATCTTGGTTCGAGTCTGTGTGGTGTGGTGAGAGTGGTTGGCTGTACTTGCAGCCCTTCTCGTGAGGTCGACGGAATGGGCTCATTTGATTCTGCAGTGGGATCTCGTTGAATAGGTGATTCGTTTCCCGCCGATACGGTCAACTGATCCCCAGGTTGCGGAGCGCGGCGCAGCTGATCATGGGCAACCTTGCGAGGTCGTCCTCTACCGACAACTTTCTTTACCAGATATCGGTCATTATCCAGTATTCTACAAACTTCATATGGTTCGCTGTATTTAAGGTCAAGCGAGGTTTGGTTTCGAGGATTATTTTTCACCAATATGTAGTCTCCTCTTTGAAAATGATGGATTTTGGCCTTGTGTAGGTTGAAGCGTTGTCTGTCTTGTTCGCTACAACGAATCATTTTCTGTTGCACCTGTTGAGTGAGCGCTTTAATATCAACGGTTTCGTTGTCAATATCCACCAGGTTGAGAAGCTCAGGAGGTACACAGTGCTTTCGTTGTGTAATAAGTGTCAGTGGAGCAACACCGGTGACTCAGTAGGTTGTACAGTTCATTGCCAGCTGAAGTTCCTCGAGTACAGTGTGCCACTGCTCTGCTTCGTAATTTTTAATCATTACCAAAGCATTTTTGAGGGTTGCAACGACTCTTTCAACTTAGCCATTCGCTCGGCTGACTCCTGGAGCGATAGCATGGATATTTATTCCGATGGCGTCACAGTAGTCCTTGAACTCGCCAAGGAACTCTCTTCCTCCATCCACTATTATTTGAACCGGCGCACCAAATAGATGCACAGTGCGTTCTAGAGCGGCCAATGTGCTGTGTGGGTTTTTGTTGGTACTGAAGTACAGTAAAACGTACTTTGAGAAAGCGTCAATGGTGACTATGACGTATTGTTGATCATCTGGAGTGCCCAGCTTTCCTGTTATGTCCATATGAATAACTTGGAAGGCGGCCGTTGGTTTTTGTATGGGGTGTAACTGGGCTTGAATGGCCCCGGATCTTCCTTTAGATGTTCGGCATACAACACAGTTATCCACAAATCTTTCGGATAATGGAACTCATTTTGTTGAACCAATAGGTTTCTCTGATCTTCTGTAGTGTCTTTTCCCAGCCAGGGTGTTTTAGTGCAGTGTGAAATGAGTTTATAATGCTCCATTGAAATGATTTGGGAACGACGGTACTGAGCTGCTGACCGAAGACAGGATCATTGACGTTCCTTTTTTAAAACGTTGTCCTCTAACACATAGTCTTCCACTGGGTTATTGTCACTGAGACTGTCCATTATCGGACGCAGTTCTTCATCCCGTCGCTGTTCAATTTTGAGCCAGTTCAAGTCTCGTGTATAACATTGACTGCAAGCTCAACTGGATTGCGACAGCGATGAATCCTTGGCAGAAGGTCCTTTTTGTGTTTTGACGCTTTTAATGCGTTGCAATCCGTTATCACGGTGAATTTTCGCCCATATAGATACTGGCGAAAGTGTTTTATGGCTCGTACCACTGCCAGTGTCTCCAACTCGTAGGAGTGGTACCGACTCTCGGCTTCCGTGGTTCTCATGCTCATAAAGGCAACAGCATGTTGTCGTTTTACACGTTGACTAATTATTGTTGGCTAATTTTTGTATCCGCGTCGATATATAATATACGTATTATACGTATCATATTATACGTTTTATTATTACAACATTATATGAAAGTGAGTAACGTGAGTTTAATAACATACTAAAGATTATTGTAAAATGATGAGTTTAGATTGGGTAATTTATCTCAAACGCTGGAGCGAGGCGTTTCTATCAAGTGTCTGCTCCCTTTTCGTTAAAATCGTAGATCCGGGGTTGCTACTACGTAAAAATTATTTCTAACGTCAACGCTCTTTTCAAAAACCTTATTATTACCTTGAACCGGCCGACCGGTTAATAACCATGGAGTGTTGGAAGCGGCGGCGCAGGCGCAGGCATCGCGGCGGTATGATCACCGAACGCCGCCACTGTTCTCTTTTCAAAACAATTGGACAAGGGTTATATCAATAATGATTCCAATAATCGTGATACAGTAGTGATTTTAATATTAGCCGTCCGTGGGAATTGGTCTAGTTATTTTGACTTTAATTTTAAACGATCACACTACGAATAATAATAATTATTCGTAGATCACACATACTATTTTGTTATTTTAAACGTCAATGCTGAATATTATGATTAAATCTTCATTGATTTAGACCTAACCAATGTGTTAGGGATGGGGTTTCAAATGACTAATTGCGACTCAGGGTACAAGATAGTAGGTGAGCGAGAGAGCGACGTGTGGTCAGCGCGTATGTTCGTGGCAGACTAGCAGGCACCGCGGTGATGCTCGATTACCCCTCCCGCACCTGTGGTGCCCCCTTTGAGACCCAAGCTCGTATGCATCGCACACGTAGCTCACCCCGCAATCCTCATATATATTTATTTAAACATAATCTTTACATTTACTTATTTATAACATACAAACTATTTATTTTAATATTATTATATAGCACTCGCGTCGCCAACATCCCCCACCCCAGTGCTGCCTCAGCACTCATCACCTGTAGGAATGCGTGCGACGCGTGCCGCGGATCGCCGAAGTTTCCCGCTCTGGGTTTTAACGTCAACAACTCGGACGCGTCCATCTTTGCCTGGCATCACAGCTTGTACCAAGCCCTTGGGCCAGACGTTCCGAGGAGAGGCAGGGTCCACTATTAAAACGAGATCTCCCACATGCAAAGGTCTCTCTTCGTGTAGCCATTTAGATCTAGGTCTCATTTCCGGCAGCACTTCTTTGACCCAACGTCTCCAGTATAAATCGGCCAAGCTCTGTGAAATTCTCCATTGCTTCCGTAGGTACATGTCACCTTCATTGAATTCACCGATTATGGGCAAATTTGAAGAAGTGCCAAGAAGAAAATGATTGGGGGTCAACGACTCACTGCTTGCAGGTTCTACGGCCACATGGGTTAGGGGGCGGCTATTGACTATCTGTTCCACTTCTGCCATCAGTGTGCTCAGTACTTCATCTCTAGGAGCTCGTTCTTTTAGCGTGAAATAAAGTGCGCTCTTCACAACTCGAATTAATCTTTCCCACGCTCCGTTCCAGTGTGGACTGGCTCCGGGGCTGAAAACCCAGGTTGTCCCATAATTGACGGCTGAACTCTTCAAAACGTCTTCGTTTAATTCTAGGACTGATTTCCTTAACTCTCGGTCAGCTCCTCTTAAATTTGTTCCGTTATCTGAGTACAGGTATAGAGGCCAGCCGCGTCTAGCAGCCATCCGTCGAAGAGCCATTATCAATGCGTCAGTGGTAAGACTGTTGACGATTTCTATATGTATTGCCCTCACGGTGAGACATGTAAACAGTACACCGTATCGTTTTTCTCGTCGTCTACATACAGTGACTTCCATCGGGCCAAACAAGTCTACGCCACAGAAGGAAAAGGGCCGTTGGTGATGAGCCATGCGAGCCTTTGGTAAGTCGCCCATTCTAGGCGGTGCAGGTCTAGCCTTTTTAATGCGGCACAGCATGCACTTCGAAGTTACGGTTTTCACTGTCGGTCTTATACGAATAATCCAAAACTTTTGTTTCAGCTCGTTTACTACTAATTCTCGGTTTCCATGAGCTGCCTTCACGTGGTAGTGACGAACAATCAACATCGTGACGTGGTGGCGGCCATCGAGTATAACAGGCTGTTTGACTTCCTGCGATATTTCAGGTGCGGCGTCAATGCGGCCAGCGACCCGAAGCACTCCGTAATCATGCAGGAACGGCGACAAGGTAAGTAGTTTACTTTTTTTGTTTAATTCCTTTTTATGTTTCAGGTTGGCGAGATCTTCAGGGAACGACTGTGTTTGTGAGTATCTCAATAGCAGGCGCTCGGCCCTCAACATTGTTTCACCATTTATCTCATTGGTAAGTTTTTTACATTTATTTATGAACGATAATATAGTACAGGTACATTTCAATAAGCGCAGCCATGTGGAAAATCTTTCCGGGTCAGGCACTGCGGGTAGGTCATGTTCGCTGGTGACATGAAGAGTTGACACACATTCCAGGTCTGCGTCAGATATACTAGTTGGCTGTACTTCCTGTGGCCAGGTACTTTCTTCACCGTACAAAAATACAGGACCGCGAAACCATTCATTTTCCAGTATAGAAATATCACACTTATCTCTGGTAGCTATATCCGCTACGTTCCATTTGCTACGTAAAAAACGCCAGTCATTCACTTGTGTGAGCTCATCAATTTCACCGAGCCGATGCGCTATGTACGCCTTATAGGTTCGCGTGTTGTTACGTATCCAGTGCAGTACTGTAGCTGAATCGCACCAAAAGTATATTTTCTTTACCGTAATTCTATGCTCTTTAATAATCGTAAAGTTTGATAATCGCGCAGCTAGGACAGCGGCCTGTAGTTCTAAGCGAGGTATAGAAACATGTTTTATCGGAGCGACTCGACATTTACTCGATATAAATGCAACCTTTATCTGTCCGTTATCTTTCCAACGCCAGTAAGCTACCGTACACATAGCCTGCGCGGCGTCGCAGAATATATGTAACTGTAGGTTGCTATAACCGCTGCATGCACGCGGGCCGTCCGCGACGCCTGTACCAGACGAAGTGGGCGTGGCTTGTGGCCCCGGAGCACTATCGAGTGCAGCCGCACTCTGTGCATCTACTGTCTCTGTCCCAGCGGCCTTGTGATAATATCTAGGCAGACGTATGTGACTCACGCGCCTTAGCATTTCCAGCCATTCCATCCATTTTGTAAACAAATCGCTTGTTATCACTTCGTCCCATCCAAGATTTATTTTCCATGTTTCTTGTAATATAATTTTTCCTTTTATGGTGAACGGTCCCAGAAACCCGTACACATCGAATATTGACATAATAATACGAAGCATTTCCCTTTTAGTAGGTCTTCTTTCACCAGTGAGTAACTTTTCAGGAATTCTTTTCAAGGATAAGTCAAAGCCCAGCGTATCTTCTTCCGGGAACCAGATTAATCCGAGAGTACGCTCGCCGTCGTATTGTTGTCCGATTTTGAATCTTATAGCGGTGGGTCCTAAGGTCTCGGTTGGTAAGCAATCGATAACAGCTTCATTATTACAGGTCCAGTTTCTAATATCGAAACCGCCTTGTTTATGAATGTGCGTAATGTCAATTACCATTTTGATAGCCGTATCTTCGCTTTCTACGCTGTCTATGTAGTCATCCATGTAGTGTTGATTACATATTGCAGACACAGCTTCCGGCATAGATGACACGTAGCGTTGAGCATTTTTGTTTTTTATATATTGTGCTATGAACGGGGAACAATTAGCGCCAAATATAAGTGATGTCATCGCGTAGGTATTTATTTTATTATCTTGGCTTGGTTTCCAAAGGAATCGTAATTCGTTTTGATCTTCAGTTATGATTTTTATTCTTAAGAACATGTCTCGTATGTCTCCGGTGATGGCAATTTTATGTTCGCGGAATCGAACCATGATACCAAATAGTGATACAAGTAGATCAGGACCCGTCAGGAGGTAATCGTTTAAGCATAACCCATCACTTTTTGAAGCAGCGTCAAAAACAAGACGAAGCTTTTTTTTGTTAGGGTTGTCAACTCCGAAATGAGGTAAGTACCATGTCATTGGTGTGGTTTTAGGGTCAGTGATCTCCGTCGCATAATCATTATGAAATAGGTGGTCGATTCTATCTTTGTACCGTAGTGAGTACCCCTCATCTGCTTTCATTTTTCTCATCACACCCCTCAATCTAATTTCAGCATTATTATATGAGTCAGGCATTTTGCAGTTCATATCCTTCCATGGTAGTCCTACATACCACCTGCCGTCGACCAACGAAGATGTCTGCTCCAGATACTCGACAGCCCGTACATCATCAGCGTTCTGACGTGGTTTACAGCCGATACCCATGGACTCAATCGTAAAGGATCGTCTTACTTCTTCTTGCAGGTCATGTAGACAGCGGTCGCTGTCTGACGTCACCATGTCCGCGTCTTCGGAGATAAGCAGCGTGGAATGCAGAGCACTTCCGCGCCTGTTCGTTGCTCTGAGCGGTTCGCGCACGCAGCCGTGAACACACCACCCCAAGGGAGTATGAGTAGCGTATAGTTCACCAGGTGAGGTACTTATTATTTCAGAAGGCAGCATCAGGTGATAGTTGTCCTGCCCTATCAACAGTTCCGGTTTAGCATGTCCGTCACATACATATTTTTTTATTTCGGACAGACACTTAAATTTCGTGATGGCAGCCCTAGTCAACGTCTGCACAGGTAAGTCCAATTGTTTCACACAACGCGCTCGGAATTTAAACTCCGTACCGTCTTTGTTTGAAACGTTCAAGTCCACAATCTCACTTTCGCAAATAAGTTCTGTAGAATTCCATGCACCGCGCACACGCATAGTTTGTTTATGTCCGCGCACTCCTAAGCGCGCCGCAAGCGCGGCGCTAATTAATGTCATAGTTGAACCGCCATCGAGCATCGCGACACAACTCACTATACCATTAGGTCCGTGGATATTGTTTTTACAGTACAGTTACAGTTTTTAACAACACTTTTGAGCTATTTGCTTGTATATGCGTCACAGTATCCACTTGAACGGTACTGTCCTCACTATTAGTATCCCGTGATTCCGTAACGTTTACACTGTTTCGTTGCAGCGTATTATTGTCATTCGCATAATGTAGCAAGCGGTGATGCGATAGATCACAGTTATCAATGTCACACGCGGGCGCCGGGCAGTTATCTCTATTGTGATTTGACACTAGGCACTTGTAGCATAGTCTATTGCGTTTCACAAAGAACCACCTGTCTTTTCGCAGTGCTTTTTTAAATTTTTTACACTCAGTCAACTTATGTTTTGAAATACGACAAAACCGGCACTTATCATCGTTATGATTATCACTTTGCACAAGTACAGTTTGCGCGCGATTTTTAATGATGTTATTGTTTTTACGTGTCGCAGATTGTTCACTATTATGATCGTAGGTTATGTTCACTGCGGTTCGTGATATTTTTACAGCTTCTCCGTCTAGGAACTCGGACAATACCACGAGTTTTGACTTGCAGCCCTGGTTGAAGTAAGGATAGCTGAAGTCAGTCCATTTAGAAATTAGGATCATAGGTAATTTAGATAAAATTACCGAGACGATATTTGTTGCACTTAGGTACTCATTCTGTCCTATCGCGAGTACTGCGGAAACGTAATTCTTCACTTTCACTGAGAACGGTATAATGTCCTTATGATACTGTTCTGATAACGGTTGTAGTGAAGTGATGTCCTGCATAATCTTGGATATGATTACGTCAGAGTTTCCAAACTGAAGTTCCAGTGTTGACATAATAATGTCAGAAGTCGTTGCACTAATTAACAGTGACGTAACTGCTTCTTTGGCCGGCCCATGAAGACATTTTCTGAGTCTCCACAGGTTTTCCCTGTCGTTGAAGTTGCACACTTGTGTTGATTCTTCGTACGCCTGCTTAAATTGTAGCCATTCCATCGGGTCACCGGAAAACGAAGGTAGGTCCCTCGGTGTGCATAAACGGCTCAACATTTTGGCGTCAGCTCCTTTTGTAGCAGCAGAAGCAGTCGCAGCGGTCAGGTCCTTTATGGCGCTCACCAGTAAACTCACGTTGGCCTCACGGCTGACGTCATCACTAGGCACTAGTGGCAATGGACACGCCTTGCCCGTATTGTTACCATGTTGTGGGCGAAACTGTCCTTTTAGCTCCTGTTGACTACGATCAATCCACTTCTCCACTTCGCTGTGTGTTGTGACTTCGCTTCTTTCTGACGCTCGTGAACTGTATTTTTCATCCAACTCCGCGATATCTGCAGCTAGCTTTTTATCTATAAGCTGCATTTGTATACGCGCTTTTTCTTGTGCCGCTTCCAGCTCTAATTTCTTTTTCCGAGCCAACATTGACGACGAAACTGAAGCTTTAGATTTTGGCTTTGGGGTTTTAACCACTTCATGGGCTTTTTAAAACGCCGATGTCGAAGGATGAGCTAGAACATTCTCCGATTTAACCGACGGGGCGGTACCCACATTTATAAAAAAAATTTTCTCCAAATTTTTCTTCGTGGTTATTTGTAGTTCGGCATCGCTTTTACTCGTGTCTCTTGGCTTAGAGTCTTCCACTGTAGGGTCTTGTTCCTGATGTCCCAGCTGTGAAACTTTTTCTTGCTGTTTTTTGACGGTGCTTCGCGTATTCACCATTTTTGGCGGCGGAGTTGAGAACATAGGTACTTATCTGATTTCAAATTCGGTTCGAAGACCAGCTTGTTAGGGATGGGGTTTCAAATGACTAATTGCGACTCAGGGTACAAGATAGTAGGTGAGCGAGAGAGCGACGTGTGGTCAGCGCGTATGTTCGTGGCAGACTAGCAGGCACCGCGGTGATGCTCGATTACCCCTCCCGCACCTGTGGTGCCCCCTTTGAGACCCAAGCTCGTATGCATCGCACACGTAGCTCACCCCGCAATCCTCATATATATTTATTTAAACATAATCTTTACATTTACTTATTTATAACATACAAACTATTTATTTTAATATTATTATATAGCACTCGCGTCGCCAACACAATGACTGTTCTTATTTTTAAGACGTGCTCGTATCCTGATAATAGTAAAATGCAGAATCTTTAAACATCTAGTGTAGGTAACGAAACAGATCGATAATATTGTATGAAAAAAATACTTAGGTTAGAAAAGGAACAGGCAAGGAGTAGGTAATAACCGAACAGAATTCAAAAATATTACTCGCTCGCTGCAGAAACAAATCCTAAATAGGTCCATAAACATACACTTTCACGTCCAAATTCTTAGAAATTTAAGCGGTAAAACTATATTTTTTAGGTAATAAGTACATAGCCAACATATACCTAGTACTAAATTATTAACCAGCAGTTTTTTGAATTGTTTTTTTTTTTTTTTTTTTTTTTTTTTTTTTTTTTTATGTACAATAGGTTAGCGCTTGACCACAACTCGCCTGATGTTAAGCGTAGTTGTGATCTACGATGGAGCGCGCTTACCTAGAAGATACCGATTCACTCTCGACTTAAAGACTCGTAGATTATATTTATCAGGAAACAGAGACATCGGCAGTAAGTTCCACAGTTTGGCAGTTCGCACAATGTAAGAGCCAGAAAACCGCTTAGTGCGAGTCCCTGGAACTTCAACCATGTAGCGGTGACGCCTTGAGGTGTCTCTGCTCGTCCGGTGATAAATTGTGTTAGTATCATATCGAAAAATATAAAGAAAACGTACAAAATTAATGCATTTTCGAATTACATCGTTCTATGTAATTCGAAAATGCATTTGTAACAAGCGATTTTCAAACTTACGTAAAGCATCGTAAATTATTTTAAAATTGGAGTTGGACCGCGCCTAAAAACATTTTGTCTACAATTACAATAATTTATTTTAATTAGAACTGTAGGTGACTGCATCCCGCACAGGAGTAGCCATGCACGTGTCTATAGTTACAGATGTTACGAACCGATAGAGCCACGGAGCGGGTCACCTTTAATTATTTTGAATATTAGATACCCACTGAATACTGACTTTTCTCGGCAGATAGTAGAAATAAATACAAGTACAATTTGAAAAATTTAATACCGACTTCCATTCTATTCAGTTATTGGAGTGTAACTCAAAAACTACTAGACCGAATTTGATGAAATTTAAAAGGGTCCACACAGGAAGCACCAGCTTTCAAACAAAAAGAATTTGGCGAATCGTTTCACCCTATCGAAAGTTATGAGGTAACAAATACTAAAAAAATACAGTCGAATTGAGTACCTCCTCCTTTTTGGAAGTCGATAGAAAAATGTATGAATTATTTATTTCTTCTACTTTATTATTAACTGGAATACCTGGAGTACTGATACTGGAGTACCCTCTAACTTGGTGGTTCTTAAGTTAGTGATGAAGAACCATTGTCCTGCCATGCCATGGACTTATAACTGTTTTTTTTTTGTAAAATACAGTAAATGTTAATGAAAAAAGAAGTATTCTATGATCTATCAACAAATAAATGTGCAAAATCATAGTATTGGTCCGCAGGTAAACTAAAAATCTAAACGCCGAAATCATATTAATTGAAATGGGTACATGTTATTTACCTATAAGTACTTACATTAAATATAATTTTAAGAAATGTTGGTTATGTACCGGACATAAATCTTTTTATAGCTATACTAGCGAATGCCCGAGACTTCGTTCGCGTAGTAGGCTCTGCCTTCAGCCTCGCCATAAGCTCCCATCTTTTCTTAATATTTTTTAAATTTAAGAACCATCTGCGAAGTTTTAGAAAACATTTAAAAGATGAATGAAATGACCGGACCCCCTAACTTATATACGCCCATGTTTTGGAAACAGCGGCAACTATTCAATGAATACAAGAAAATTAATTAATACTCTTTAGGACCTTGAATATTGGTTCCACCGGTTTAACGAGCAGTCAAGTTAGTTGCGACAGTAGGCATTAATGTTATTTGGCAATCTTACCACATGGTGACCTTTCGTTTTTCAAACTATATGTATGTAAGGTTACCTATTGGTTACTTTTTATACGTAAAATGTTACGTTTTATATATTTCTTAATATTAATTACGTTTGGTCTATTTTTAGATACTTAAATAAATGATTTCGTAATCTATAGATTAGTAGATGAGTGCTACCGACTACATACTAGTCATCATCGTCATGGGGCGGAAGAGTCTACTGCTGAACCTTCCCCATTGAATGCAGCAATGAACGGCTGATTACCCACCATCCATCTGGTCTCCGCGACCTTAACTATGTCATCGTGGTATCTAGTGGGGGGTCGTACCCACAGCACGTCGTGGCAACTACACGAGAGCTTTTCGTCCCCGCCGATTATAAGTTCGTCGAGCGATGTAGCCTGCATGTCCACTGCAATTTCAACCATTGTCGGTGACTATTGGTACTTCGCCGTATTTCCTTGTTTTGAGTTTAAACGAAAAGCAAAAAAAAAATGCAAAGAAACTTCAAGCATGAACCTTTCTATGACATGTGTGGTGTGCAATGACGGATCTAGGGAGTGACACTGAGCTTATTTAAACGAGTCATAACCAAACACCAAGTCATCACATTGGTTGAAGACTTCTGTTTTAATGAGTAATTTCCCGAATGCTCTCGTAAGTATCTTCATACAAGTCAAACAAAGAATCGCAAACCTATGTAGAAGTTGGACCTTCTAAATTGTATGGGTACAATATGTGTCCATGTTGTACCTACCCATAAAATCATTGGACTTAATTTTCGTCGTATAGACCTTCATGTTCATTTTTAGACGCATCTCTTGGGAAGCTCTACTTAGGTCGCTGAACATCTTACTGACCTCCTGACTGACTTTACACGATCATCATCATCATCATCTCAGCCGTAGGACGTCCACTGCTGAACATAGGCCTCCCCCATGATTTTCCAAAAGAACCGGTTGGAAGCAGCCTGCATCCAACGTCGTCCTGCGACCTTCCTCAGGTCGTCTGTCCACCGTGTCGGTGGACGACCTCCGCTGCGCTTGCCGGTACGTGGTTTCCACTCCAGAACCTTTCGGCCCCATCGGCCATCTGTTCTGCGTGCTATGTGCCCTGCCCACTGCCACTTCAACTGGCTAATCTTCTGAGCTATGTCGGTGACTTTCGTTCTTCTACGGATCTCCTCATTTCTGATTCGATCAGGTAGAGAAACCCCGAGCATAGCCCTCTCCATAGCTCGTTGTGCGACTTTGAGCTTATCTATGCCCATAGTAAGACACCACGTTTCAGTGCCATAAGTCATCACTGGTAACACACATTGGTCGAAGACTCTTGTCTTGAGGCACTGAGGTATTTTTGACGAGAAGACTTCGCGAAGTTTCCGGAACGCTGCCCAGCCGAGTTGGATTCGACGATTGACCTCTTTCTCGAAGTTGGACCTGCCTAGTTTGACTGTCTGTCCCAGATGTACTCGTCAACAACTTCGAGAACTGAGTTCCCAACTGATATTGGGGTAGGTACAACATGGGCCCCCCCCGAAGGGTTCTCGCATTGACGTGGCGGGGGGGCTCAGTAACCGTGGCTAGGTACACCACGGTGAAGCCAAGAGGAACCCAGGGGCCGCGCCGGCGTTGGGGTGCGCTGGCCGGCTCAGGCGGGCCGCTCCTATGGGCTTTGGCCGCCAAGTCCACATAGGAGTGGCGGGGTCCGGGCGCTTTGGCGCAGACTCGAGGAGGTGGGGCCCGGGCGCTTTGGCGCAGGCTCGAGGAGGTGGGGCCCGGGCGCTTTGGCGCAGGCTCGAGGAGGGGGGCCCGGGCACTTTGGTGCAGGCTCGAGGAGGTGGGGTCCGGGCGCTCGGCGCAGACTCGAGGAGGTGGGGTCGCGGGGGGGCTATCCCTTGTGGCTGACGTAGCAGGCGGTGGGGCTACGTATCCGACCCACCGCAGGGAGACCACGGGCGACCAGACACGGGGAAGTCTGGCGCCCATTGTTGGCGAGTTTGGTCTCCGAGGCAGTTGCGGCGCGCCATGTGTTCTGGCGTGCCGCGAAGAGAAGGGTCCGGCAACGGACAGCCACGGCGGGTTCGCGGTCGTGTGGAAAATCTGTCCCGCGTTCCCGCCGAGGGCGGCAGTGACGGAACACCCCGGGGTTTTGGTGGGTATACGGACTCCCACATAACCACCTCCCTCCCCGTGGTGGGTGGTATCCATAAAGGATTTCACCGGGACAAAAAAAAAAAAAGAAAAGGTACAACATGGGCATTAGACATAATTTTCGTCTTGTCCATGTTCATCTTAAGACCTACCCGTTGGGAAACTCGATGGAGGCCTTCGAGCATTGTACTGAGGTCTTCCATGGATTCTGCCATAATATCGTCAGTAATCATATAGTCGTGTGTCGTCAGTATCACAATATCGTCGGCAAATCGAAGGTGAGTGATGTATTCGCCGTTAATATTGATGCCAAGTCCTTGCCATTCCAGAAGCTTGAAGGCGTCTTCCAATGTAGCGGTGAACAGTTTCGGAGGTATAACGTCTCCCTGTCTCACGCCTCTTTGCAATGGAATTGCCTTCGAACTCTGCTCCTGTACTCGGACTGACATGTAGGCGTTTTTGTACAAACACTTCAGCACTTCAATATACCGATAGTCAATACGGCACCGCTGGAGAGACTCAAGCACTGCCCACGTCTCGATCGAATCAAAGGCTTTCTCATAGTCCACAAACGCTAAACAAAGAGGCAAGTTATACTCTTCGGTCTTCTGTATAACTTGCCGTAGCGTGTGGATGTGGTCTATGGTACTATAGCCTTTTCGGAAACTGGCTTGTTCCGGAGGCTGGAATTCATCAAACCTGCGACTGAGACGGTTCGTTATGACCTTCGAAAACAGCTTATAAACATGGCTCAAAAGCGAGATGGGTCTGTAATTTTTAAGTAAAGTGTTGTCACCATTCTTGAAGATCAGCACCACCACGCTTTTGTTCCATGCTTCTGGCGTTGAACCTTCGAGTAAGACGGTATTAAAGAGCTTCTGAAGGACTTTAAGTACCGGTGTTCCACCCGTTTTCAGAAGCTCAGATGTGATACCGTTGTCACCAGGCGCCTTGTTGTTCTTAAGCTGTTTCAAGGCCATTCTAATCTCGTACAGGCTGATGTCCGGGATATCTTCGGTATAATGTCGGGTCAGCTTGGCTCTTGGGTCTTTGACCGAGCTGCTAACAGGTTTAGCGACCGAGGTTTATTACTGTCCGTAGAAACTCTCGACCCCTCCTAACACTTCCGCTTTGGTCGACGCTACACTGCCGTCTCCTCTCATCAGCTTCGTCAACTGGCTTTGCCCAATAGACATGTCTCTTGCAAACACTTTGGAGCCTTTTTTCCGCTCTATCGTCTCTTTAATACGGTTTGTATTAAAGATCCGGATGTCGTGTCGCAAGTAAGTCCTTGCGACACGACATCCGGATCTTATATTCGTCTATTGAGCAGCCTATATGCTTCAGAATCATCCGAAAACTGCAGTTTCAATGAGCGTCGTTCAGCCATGAGGTTGAGGGTATCGTTGGAGAGTTTCTGTGGCCTATCTGTACGGTGGGGTTTAAAGTACTTGGAACCCACTGTATGGACAGTTTCTACTAACCTGTTATTGATCTCGTCCACTGAAGCGATGTTCTCAAGGCAATCGAAGCGATTGGATAGCTCAAGTTGAAAGCTCTCGGGGTCTTGAATACGGGCACGAGTGGGTCGGAGCGTAGACTTCATCAGACGAGACCTCTCCAGTTTGACATTAATATTCACCGTGCCTCTTACCATTCGGTGATCACTACCGGTTTTAACCCTGTTGATCACGAAGACATCAGTGAATATTTGCCTTTTGGTGGTCATAATGAAGTCAATCTCATTTCTCGTGGAACCATCGGGACTCAGCCAGGTCCATTTCCTGTGAGGTGGCTTCTGAAAGAAAGAGTTCATAATAAAGAGTCCCTCTTTCTCCAGGAAGTCGGCCAACCTCTGTCCCCTACGGTTCCGTTGTCCATAGCCAAATTGCCCCACTTTCGACTCATCCTTGCTTCTCTTACCCAACTTCGCGTTGAAGTCCCCCATAACAACTATAAAGTGCGTTTCAGAGGTATGTATGGCCCGACTAATGTCCTCATACATATCCTCCACCTCATCATCCGGGTGCGACTTCGTCGGTGCGTATACCTGAATGACCTTCAGCGAATATCGTTTGGATACTCTGAGTATTAGGTATACGACCCTATTGGAAACGCTATCGATCTTAACTATGTTGTTAGTAAGGGACTTGCGGACGAGAAACCCGACACCACCTTGGGACTGTTGGTCGCCCTCCAGGTGGTAGAGTAGGTTGCCTGATTTTAGGGTTATCGTGTCCTCACCCGCTCTACGGACTTCAGATAACCCCACAATGTCCCAGTGTAGCTTACTCATTTCTTCTTCCAGCTAATATATCTTCTCATCTGTCCTCATCGTGCGTATGTTGTGTGTTACCAGGGCCAGTCGTCTTCGTTGGGGGTGTTAGCCGGGCGTCTGCCGGGGATTCTTAGCACCCCCTGCCCCACCGCTACCGTGGCCGCTACCGTAGCCAGGAATAGCGGGGCTGCCGGGGACTGGGGGCCTGGTTCTTTTTGTCCAATCCATTAAGGGGTTTTTGCCAATACTCGCCACGCTTGGCAGGCGGGTTGGCGAGCGCAGTTTGTGTGTGTTTGACTGGGAAGGTGCTGCTGCCCACCTTCTGATTTGTTATCCCTTAGCCGCTTTCTACGGCACCCACGGGTAGAGTTGGGGGGGTGCTATTCTAAGCCGGCACCGCCACGGCGACACGATATTAAAAAGAAAATATTTAGTGACACTTCCGCTGGACAAATGCTTAGGTAAGGTAGAGATGCAGTATGCATCATCCTCCTTCCCACAAAAAATGCATTCACGAAGTAGGTACCTTTACAGAATAAGCAACACATCTGCCACTCACTTAGCCAAAACTCTTCCGACACACGTTTCACCTCTACTTGAGACAGGAGATGTGGACTAGCCGAGCGTTAGAACGAGTTAGCCCAGCGAAAGTGTCAATAAATATTTTAATTTTAATATCATATTGATCACACCTCTCCGAGCGAGACGGCACGCAATGGCTCTCCAAATAGCTTGTACTCGTACATCGAGATGGGCAGGTCGACAGCAAGGTCGTGTCACCTTTTTAGAAGAAGATAACTACCGCACTTATGTACCACGCTTGGCGTAACAACAAAACGCGGAGGTCATACTCCGTTACAATAATGAGTTGGGACTGCATGGGTAAAAGC
The DNA here is from genome assembly GCA_917880725.1 of Selenia dentaria. NCBI lineage: Eukaryota > Metazoa > Arthropoda > Insecta > Lepidoptera > Geometridae > Selenia > Selenia dentaria. The sequence goes on along the minus strand of OU862882.1, from coordinate 3,329,991 downwards.
TGGATTGGGCGGGGGAAATGCGTGCACCCCAAGCGGGACGCAGGTGCCAGTGCAGGACTTGTCGCCCCCAATCTGAATAAGAACAGCCTAACAACGTAGCAGAAACGTATGAGTAATATTATATACACTGATCACCGAGAACTAATATCTTAGAACACAATCTTCAGCTATGTTATTTTGCTTTGCTCTATAGAATATGAATAAGCTGCACTCGATTACTGCTTTATTATACACTAGCTGGTGCCCGCGACGTCGTCTGCGCGGGATTAGTACTTCGAGTAGCTTATTATCTTTTCCAAAGCCATACGTATCTTTATACAAAAATGTCATAAAATATTTATATGGTTATATCTCAGACAAAATAACAAAGTCAAGACAGAATGTTGTAAACAGAGAAGTGAGACCGGTTTTCTAAACTACATGTGCGCGCATCGGTACTGCCATGATAAATCAAATTAAATTAAAATAATTAATAAATTTACATTAAATCATAATTAAAACTTTACATGTTGCTTTCACGCGCCGCGATAGTTCGACTGACGAGTCAAGGCGTAGTTTTGTTGTAGGTTGTGTATGTAAATATGTATGGACACGCCGAGGCGTAGTTTTACCCGGCCTCACTTCTCTGTTCACAACATTCTGTCTTGACTTTTTGATTATGTCTGAGGGTTATATGAGTAAATGTAAGTACTTTGTAAATCAATCAGTACACACTGCAATAATAAAATACAGTACCTATGTAGATACTCGTACAAATATAAAATTAATCACCATGGAAAAAACTGTCGTTACATTTCATCACCCTTGACGGTATTTGTGCATGTTATATTTCATCACCTTTACCGGTCGCCGAGCATGTCTAGTGTATCGAGCTGTCAAAATGATAGCGTGCTTATGACTAAGCTATCAGAAACTGACATAAACTATTACATAACTGTCATTATTACGCTCATTACGAAGGCCGAGATCTTGTTATTTTGTCTATGCTGTGCCCAAGAATATTACGCTTTTTTACTCGCGTGGTGATGGATGATGATGATGATAATGATGAAAAGTATCCTATGTAAATCCAGCGCCTCACCTTCCTCCATACCAAACTTCATCAAAATTGCCCCCGCCGTTTCAGTGTGAAAGAGTAACAAACAACCACACATCCATACATCCATACTCTTGCGTTTATAATAGGTAGGTATTAGTAGGATGATGATGTCTCATCTCATTTGTTTCATTGCTTTGCATTAGCCTTGTCTTGTCTGAAAGCTTCTGTGGGCTACGGCGATGCGACATCGCTATCAAAACTCCAGCACGGACGCAGTATTATATCCGTAACATGTACGGTTTAAAGGGTTGAATTCGTTGCATGAGTGTTTCCGTATAGATACGAAAGTTTACGATCGCTGACCGCATCATCACTTGACATCAGATGACATCAGTGGTCAAACGCCGTAGTAAAAAGAATAGTTTCACTTACCAATACTAGAGCCCCTAGTTAATGAAATGTCGCTTCATTTTTATTTCCATTGATGGTTCCAGCCAATAGGAGTGCTCGGTTTTGCCCAAAATGGGATTCAAATGTCAAAATGAAGCCCATTCTCCATTCTCCGGAGAGATAGACAATAAGGCCGCCGGCCGCTTAATTGTCTAACTTGAATGAGAATGAAATGTCACTTCATTCTCATTCCCATTGATGGTTCCAGCCAATAGGCGTGCTCGGTTTGGCCCAAAATGGGATTCAAATGTCAAAATGAAGCCCATTCCCCATTCTCCGGAGAGATAGACAATAAGGTCGCTGGTCATTGCAATCCACCGCAACCAACGCTCAATATCTAGTATTTATCTATGACCAACTCAATTGGATGAGCAAAGTACAAAGGCGACAGTCAAAAATAATGTTAAAAATTATTACGTAAATAGAATTATTAGCATATTACTCGTAGTTCCCATTGCTGGGACCGGGGGGACCAAGGAACTACTATTATTTATTCTGTGACGGGGCAGTCCCGTGGCAGTCTTGGAGAGAGTATACCTAGTATAAGTCATAATCCACCTCGAAGGCCCTGCTGATGCTAATGCGGCTTGGTGGAAAGGCTTAGTGGCAACCTAGTGTAGGTCGGAGTAATTGTGTGCCTTCCGCTGGACGGAAGCGCTTAGTGGCTACCTAGTGTAGGTCGGAGTAATTGTGTGCCTTCCGCTGGACGGAAGCGCTTAGTGGCTACCTAGTGTAGGTCGGAGTAATTGTGTGCCTTCCGCTGGACGGAAGCGCTTAGTGGCTACCTAGTGTAGGTCGGAGTAATTGTGTGCCTTCCGCTGGACGGAAGCGCTTAGTGGCTACCTAGTGTAGGTCGGAGTAATTGTGTGCCTTCCGCTGGACGGAAGCGCTTAGTGGCTACCTAGTGTAGGTCGGAGTAATTGTGTGCCTTCCGCTGGACGGAAGCGCTTAGTGGCTACCTAGTGTAGGTCGGAGTAATTGTGTGCCTTCCGCTGGACGGAAGCGCTTAGTGGCTACCTAGTGTAGGTCGGAGTAATTGTGTGCCTTCCGCTGGACGGAAGCGCTTAGTGGCAACCTAGTGTAGGTCGGAGTAATTGTGTGCCTTCCGCTGGACGGAAGCGCTTAGTGGCTACCTAGTGTAGGTCGGAGTAATTGTGTGCCTTCCGCTGGACGGAAGCGCTTAGTGGCTACCTAGTGTAGGTCGGAGTAATTGTGTGCCTTCCGCTGGACGGAAGCGCTTAGTGGCTACCTAGTGTAGGTCGGAGTAATTGTGTGCCTTCCGCTGGACGGAAGCGCTTAGTGGCTACCTAGTGTAGGTCGGAGTAATTGTGTGCCTTCCGCTGGACGGAAGCGCTTAGTGGCTACCTAGTGTAGGTCGGAGTAATTGTGTGCCTTCCGCTGGACGGAAGCGCTTAGTGGCTACCTAGTGTAGGTCGGAGTAATTGTGTGCCTTCCGCTGGACGGAAGCGCTTAGTGGCTACCTAGTGTAGGTCGGAGTAATTGTGTGCCTTCCGCTGGACGGAAGCGCTTAGTGGCAACCTAGTGTAGGTCGGAGTAATTGTGTGCCTTCCGCTGGACGGAAGCGCTTAGTGGCTACCTAGTGTAGGTCGGAGTAATTGTGTGCCTTCCGCTGGACGGAAGCGCTTAGTGGCTACCTAGTGTAGGTCGGAGTAATTGTGTGCCTTCCGCTGGACGGAAGCGCTTAGTGGCTACCTAGTGTAGGTCGGAGTAATTGTGTGCCTTCCGCTGGACGGAAGCGCTTAGTGGCTACCTAGTGTAGGTCGGAGTAATTGTGTGCCTTCCGCTGGACGGAAGCGCTTAGTGGCTACCTAGTGTAGGTCGGAGTAATTGTGTGCCTTCCGCTGGACGGAAGCGCTTAGTGGCTACCTAGTGTAGGTCGGAGTAATTGTGTGCCTTCCGCTGGACGGAAGCGCTTAGTGGCTACCTAGTGTAGGTCGGAGTAATTGTGTGCCTTCCGCTGGACGGAAGCGCTTAGTGGCTACCTAGTGTAGGTCGGAGTAATTGTGTGCCTTCCGCTGGACGGAAGCGCTTAGTGGCTACCTAGTGTAGGTCGGAGTAATTGTGTGCCTTCCGCTGGACGGAAGCGCTTAGTGGCTACCTAGTGTAGGTCGGAGTAATTGTGTGCCTTCCGCTGGACGGAAGCGCTTAGTGGCAACCTAGTGTAGGTCGGAGTAATTGTGTGCCTTCCGCTGGACGGAAGCGCTTAGTGGCTACCTAGTGTAGGTCGGAGTAATTGTGTGCCTTCCGCTGGACGGAAGCGCTTAGTGGCTACCTAGTGTAGGTCGGAGTAATTGTGTGCCTTCCGCTGGACGGAAGCGCTTAGTGGCAACCTAGTGTAGGTCGGAGTAATTGTGTGCCTTCCGCTGGACGGAAGCGCTTAGTGGCTACCTAGTGTAGGTCGGAGTAATTGTGTGCCTTCCGCTGGACGGAAGCGCTTAGTGGCTACCTAGTGTAGGTCGGAGTAATTGTGTGCCTTCCGCTGGACGGAAGCGCTTAGTGGCTACCTAGTGTAGGTCGGAGTAATTGTGTGCCTTCCGCTGGACGGAAGCGCTTAGTGGCAACCTAGTGTAGGTCGGAGTAATTGTGTGCCTTCCGCTGGACGGAAGCGCTTAGTGGCTACCTAGTGTAGGTCGGAGTAATTGTGTGCCTTCCGCTGGACGGAAGCGCTTAGTGGCTACCTAGTGTAGGTCGGAGTAATTGTGTGCCTTCCGCTGGACGGAAGCGCTTAGTGGCAACCTAGTGTAGGTCGGAGTAATTGTGTGCCTTCCGCTGGACGGAAGCGCTTAGTGGCTACCTAGTGTAGGTCGGAGTAATTGTGTGCCTTCCGCTGGACGGAAGCGCTTAGTGGCTACCTAGTGTAGGTCGGAGTAATTGTGTGCCTTCCGCTGGACGGAAGCGCTTAGTGGCTACCTAGTGTAGGTCGGAGTAATTGTGTGCCTTCCGCTGGACGGAAGCGCTTAGTGGCTACCTAGTGTAGGTCGGAGTAATTGTGTGCCTTCCGCTGGACGGAAGCGCTTAGTGGCTACCTAGTGTAGGTCGGAGTAATTGTGTGCCTTCCGCTGGACGGAAGCGCTTAGTGGCTACCTAGTGTAGGTCGGAGTAATTGTGTGCCTTCCGCTGGACGGAAGCGCTTAGTGGCTACCTAGTGTAGGTCGGAGTAATTGTGTGCCTTCCGCTGGACGGAAGCGCTTAGTGGCTACCTAGTGTAGGTCGGAGTAATTGTGTGCCTTCCGCTGGACGGAAGCGCTTAGTGGCTACCTAGTGTAGGTCGGAGTAATTGTGTGCCTTCCGCTGGACGGAAGCGCTTAGTGGCTACCTAGTGTAGGTCGGAGTAATTGTGTGCCTTCCGCTGGACGGAAGCGCTTAGTGGCTACCTAGTGTAGGTCGGAGTAATTGTGTGCCTTCCGCTGGACGGAAGCGCTTAGTGGCTACCTAGTGTAGGTCGGAGTAATTGTGTGCCTTCCGCTGGACGGAAGCGCTTAGTTAGTTCAAAATCCCACTAGCAGATACACCAGGTTTGCGTTACCTAAATAAACAGTTGCGAACGCGTGGACTATTCCTATTTGTAGTAAACCATTTAATTACTACTAGCTGCTCTCCGCGGTTTCACCCGCGCGGTGATGGATGATGATGATTAATCTTATATAGCCTATGTTACTCAGGGTGAATGTAGCTTTCCAATACGGAAAGAATTTTTGATATCGGTCCAGTACATTTTAGGCCAATTCGTTACATACATGAAGGAGACCTATGTTCAGCAGTGGACGTCCTACGGCTGAGATGATGATGTTACATACATACTTTCATACAAATCTTTCCTCTTTATAATATTATTACTAGCTGCTCTCCGCGGTTTCACCCGCGCGGTGATGGATGTTGATGATCGTGATAATTAATCTTATATAGCCTATGTTATTCAGGGTGAATGTAGCTTTCCAATGGTGAAAGAATTTTTGATATCGGTCCAGTACATTTTAAGCCTTTTCGTTACAAACATACTTATACATATATAAGTATATGTAAATATGTAAATTAAAATAGATTATTAAAGTAGATATGTAAATTCTATGCTAAGAGTATTATTTTGTTCCAGCACCATATAACTTGGTGAAGAACCGGCTGAAGGGTATGAGGACCCTCAAGGAGGCGGCGGACACTGCAGTAGACAAACCTCCTACAATCAGTGAAACGGTTTGAAAAAGGACATTATTCGTCTGGAATATACTCGTACTTAATATAAGCTTTTAACTTGTGGTCATAAGTTTAGTCATTTATGTTCACTCTCTGGACAACCAAGAGTTACTGTGGGCCAACCGGACTATACTGTAGAAATGTTTGACATGGTTGTGATCAGATTAGATACAGGCGGCAAAATAATGTAAATATAAAGGTAACAGGTAATAATAAGGTATAATATTTACTCAGATTTTACTTGTATTTGGAGTGTTCTTGTTAATCTATTATTAAATAAATAATTTAGGAGCCGTAATCAGATGTACCGTTTTTATTAATTGCCTTGTTTCATTTACAATTTTACAATTATAATTGTATTACGGAAAAAGAATTCCTGTGGTCCGGACCTAACAGCATCCGGACCGGACTAAGTGTATGCTGGCTGCATACAACCAAAAAGTCTCTTGCAAACCTCTAGCCAGTGAACTAAAACAGTGTATTTGTGGACATTAGAATATTTCAACACAGCAGGATATAGGCACATCAGCATCATGCTGCTCGCCTGTAATCAAATAAATAAAAAAAAAATATCACGGAAAACCTTTTTTTCGTAATCCGGTTGCGAATACGCGAACTAGCATAAGATATTAAATAAGATAATCCAAAACAAGCAGCTAATTACTGGGGTCTGGGTTTACTACACAGCATGCGCTAATCACCACTATTATAAGTACCGTATGTACTTGTAAAAACACATGTTCATATACAATTAATGTAAATTACTTAAGTTTGATTGAAATAAAACAATATTTTTACTTGAACAACCTAAAAGCAGACAAGTCAAAGGTGTCTTACTCAGGGCCATTCAATACAGGTTTTTTTCTAAACGACTTAACAGAAAAGTAGTATTTATATTAACTTCGTTTCAGTAACACAGTATAATGTTTTGTCAAATAAAAGTAAACATTATGTGCATAAACACAACACAGATTTACGCCTATAATTTAATAGTTGAATTATTAGGTACTTACCTAAATACTAGCAAATGTCTGTACTTTTGTAAAGTGTGATTTTCCCTTTTTCTACGGGACTGGGGCTTGGCAGGCTGAGAAATTAAAAGATAAGTTTGTGTATGTTTCCGGCGCAAGCCATGTGAGTGAAATCCAAACAAATATAACATCTTTTTTCATTTCCTTCATCCTTTATGGATACCACCTGCCTGGCCTATGTGTAGTCCGTGCGCCTGCGAAGGACGTATGCCGTATACCCACTAAAACCCCGGGGTGTTCTGTGCACGACTCGTGGTGGTTTTCTCGGCGGGTGTTTGCGCACTCGTCGGTGGTCCCGTCCCGACGGCGTTGGCCCTCCATTGTCCCATAACAGTTTGTGAGGCAGAGTTTGAATCTACTTCGCCTCATCATCGTCTTGACTTTATAGAGGAACGCGCGCAAGAAAGCGCGCGCCACCTCGAGGCCAGTGTAAGGCGGAGGCAACCCCTGAGACCGCTGCCAGACTTATAGGGGTTGAAGGAGGACATATATAAGTAGTCCCCCCCACAGTCCTGATCTCGTTGAGCGATGACGGATCATACTGTTTGATACGATCTCTCGCTTCCGCTACCTTCTTCAGAGTCCGCGTTCCACGACGCTTCGCTATTCAACATGGCTTTCACCGATACCGGAAACGAAACGTCCCGCACTACAAATTTAACGCCTACTTTAACTAAGCAGTAAAGATGCATATTCCTACTATGTATTGCTAGTACATTTCAGCAGGCGCTTTCACAATGTTTACAATGTTTTGTATGTTATGTACCATTTATTAAATATAAATCTTGCAATGCTTATCACAGTAAAATAATTTATTAATCCTATCTTATAACTGGACACAGGATACAATGTCCGGGAACAGTGTAATTTAAAACGTTGACTGAGACCCTGGGCTGGGTCAGTAGGTTATGTGGGTGGCGGTGATTGCGTTGCGACTCGACTGAATGTCGATTGTCGTCCGATCAGTCTGCGGCATGCCGCCATCTCAGAACAACGCGTATCACAACCGAAAGCACATTTTCACATACTGACGATTATTAAAAAACTTTTAAACATTCATAGTGCACATAAATCAAGATGTTAGGCGTTCCAATAGTGTTTGTTTTGGCGGTGGTGGGGGCGATTGCCTTGGCACTGGCGCTCATGGATTCGTTATGGAGTGTGCTGGAGATGTTGTCCTCGTACTTGATGCCGTATTTCCTCCCGGCGGAAGTGCAGCCGCTGGCGAAGAAGTTCGGGCCGTGGGCTGGTAAGTGCATATATCTCGATCGATATCTTCTTCACAACCTTAGTGTTTCTTTACCTACTTTAAATGAGTCTATAAAAAGTTGTCTTATTTAACATAATTGAACTTGTGACCCGGCGATCGACATCGAATATATTATTATTGCTTTCAGAATTTATAGAAATACTTATATATATATTTTTTAAGCAAGTAGGTATATCTATGAATTGAATAACATTCGATTTACTTACATGATACTTAGTTAATATAAGTACCTACTTATTATAAATACGAGTAGGTACATATAGTTGAACTTGAAGGTTAGATATGAGATTAAGTATTATCACATTCTTCATAAGGTAAAGGCACGTTATCTGCTTAGGTAAATGTAAGTAGGTAACAATTTCTTCTTCTATATTTAAAAGGTAGAACAAACCATGTAAGAAGTTCGTTGTTTTCGTACCTACCATGTCATCACTAGTGAGGAAAAGCATCTATTGTAGGCAGAGGTTACAAATTAACATCAGTTGGGCCTTGTGCTAGTATCGTTTCCTAATAACACAAAATAAAAATTAATGGCCAGCTAGTAAATTAAAAATTAATATGTTTTACTAGTACCTATACCATGAAAAAAAATGCGTTAAATTATTAATAGTTAAATTAATATTAAAAGTTGTTTGTTAAGCATTCAGCTGTTTCCAAACGGTTCAATTAGTTGGACTTCGCAGTTGAGCCCAGGGTCCTAGACGGTTAGCTGTTGTGTATCAGCAGTTTGCTCGTAGCACTAACACCATGGAATATAACTAATAGTACATTGCATATTAATAGCATATTACTATGCTAAATGATAAGTAACGTGCTAACACAGAATGCAAAGAAAGCTAGGAATCTTTTCAGATTTCGTCACCAAAGTGTATGAAGTATTTGTTATAATTTGTGTGTTTATTTGTGCGTTTTTGAACGCTAATCTAAAAAAGGCCTATCCGATTTAGATGTGGTTATCACTAATATATTGTGGTGAGATTGACTTAACATTTAGTGTTCAAATCAATTGGTTCAAAAATTATCATTTTCAATTGTTTTTCATAAAGCTTGCTTTTATTTTAAAGCCGCTGTATCCCACGAGGGCACGCGAACGCTTCAACTCGTATAAAATAAAATGTTACCGAACGTTTGTCAATTTAACTATAGGTAAAACGTAACGTTCAATGACGAGAATTCTATATAATCTGTGGTAGGGACTGACATAAATATTGCAAAAATAATTGCTTTTCGCAAAGCTACGGGTCTTCGCATGTTGAACCTTTGCATGTGTGCTTTTAATTATGTAATCTATCTGTAATAAAATATTAACCCCCAACTCGACGGACGTTAATGGACTAATATTAAAAAACCAAAATAATAAAAAACTTTACTAAACCTTTAAATCACTCATTTATACCAGGTGTTTCGTCGTCGTGGTCGCGTCGTTCTCCTCATTACTGAGGGTAGTTCTTTTCTGAATAATTTTAGCCCTGACTATGCTTCGCCACTTATTTCTGTTCTTTGCGTCGTGGAGTGCCTTAATAAAGTTTGTGTCCAGAGCAGAGCGGATCTCACAGACCATCAAATTTGACATAACGTCCATACAAATTGTGTCAAATATCTAACTCTAGTAAGGCAAACTGTGGATAGATAGATTATTGGGATCCCCATAAGCGGTAGATATATGGGCTGCGCCCTCTCGATAGTTTTCCTTCGACGTTGCCCGTAACGTGTTAGTTTTTCTAGGTTGTGCCTTTATTTCCAGGTTATAATTATATATAAATATAGAATATAGAATAAGAATTCTTATCTAATTAAAAAACAAAAAAAAGTAAAAATTCTACTAAGACAGGTTGTAGAAAGTCTTATCTTAATTTTAAGTTCTCACAGGATGGATAATGATGGTTCGAAAGGCAGTCCATGGTGTTTGAACAATTTTTTTACCAGGCGTTTATAATTATTAGGTTAATTGTCCCCCCACCCTTCAATTCTCATTGGAGGGTGCTGGTCTTCAATTCTCATTGGAGGGTGTTTGAGCTCAAAACAGAAAAAGAACTTGTGAACGTCTTGTGAATAATCATTAAAATTTTGGTGCTTATTTCTTTATCCAAAGTTAATATTTGCTAGGTTGAATATGTATTATTTACTATGTGTTGAACATGTAACTTTGTCATATCTGTGTTGTAAGAAAATACTAAGAAACCTTGCCTCTTTGTAAGTTTATTGGTTTTCTTAACTACCTAATAACATTCATTCAATATAAATTTACGATCGTGATGTTTTATCATAAACATATTCAAGGCTTATACTATATACATTATAGACTATTAATTACTAGAGACTGCCCGCGACTTCGTTCGCGTAGTAAGCTCGGCCTTCGGTCTCGCCATAACCTCCCGTCTTTTCTTATTTTTTTATGTAAGAACCTTCTACGAAGTATTAGAAAACATTTTAAATATATGAATGTCATCCGTCAGCCGTTCTCTTAGCGTGACCAGGAGAAATAGAGGGATAAATTTTATATTATGTAGATAGTAATTGTAGAAGTTTCTTTTTAATTAACGATACCCCCTTGCAAAGGCCCTTCGGTCAACCGGACTAACAACCGAACTACTGCTACTAGACCCTTGATATCCGTTTGTGTAATATTACTTTCCCATAGTTGTAAAAGTACTAACTTACACTAAAACTATGCATTACCTACTTGGTAACTAGATATCTTGCTACCATCATCATCATCATCATAGTCGGCATCTTCATTGCTGAAGGTGGTGTCTAGTCTGAATGGTTGACCGCTCCATGTAATATGCTTTTCCACGTGGTTCTGTCTTCGGCGGGCCGGTGAGCTTCTTTACTGCGCCTGACCATCAGGTAGGTGAGCGACCGCGTAGTATTTTCCCTTTAAATTGTGACTTAATTTATATTATTTTTAAATTGAACTTGCTACCACTGCATTATATAGGGCTATGTGAGGCATGATGATGATGAAAAGTTACCTATTTCCTTCCTCGGGATATTATCCTTGGCCAAGTTTTAGTTTAGGCTGATAGGGTAACAGGCATAAACACGAATTCCTTGAGACGAAGACTCAACGACCACACGAGTGTTACCGCGAGACACAGCTAGTCATTGATACAACTATGGTCTCATAATGTGGGGAAACTCAGTAGACTCAGAGAAGGCATTCAAAGTGCAAAAAAGATGCGTCCGAGTTATCAATAAAGCATGGTATCTGGACAGCTGTAGGCCTTTATTTAGGCTTAATAATATTTTACCACTTCCATGCATGTATATCAGAGATTTATGCATATTTGTCAAACAAAACTCTTCTTATTTCAAAGCTCGTAGCGAAATTTTTCCAAGACAAAAACGCAATCGTTTTAAAAACTTATTATATCAACCACGCTGCCATAAAGATAAGAGAAATGTTTATAATATGTGCATAACTGTTTATAATAAATTACCAGACGAAATAAAGATATTAGAGGGTCATGTTTATAGGAAAGGCTAAGTCAGTGGTTATTAGAAAACTGTTTTTATAGCGTTAAAGAATATATGGAGGTTTAGTAAGACATAGATGTAATTAATATTTAGATTAAATTGTTAATATTACTAGTGTATTTTTAGCATTAGCTTTAAATATTTGCACGTCTGCTTGCAGGCAGAATACAGCGACCACGCATTTTACACAAGAACTTAAAATGTACATACATGATTGTATTCTTGCAAATAAATTATTTGATTTGATTTGATTTGATTTGATTTGATTTGATTACGAAACTATTATTTACATAAAAATAAACAAAAAGAACATTTATTTTATTTAAAATTTGCCCATCCTTTATATTTATTACTAGCGACTGCCCGCGACATCGTTCGCGTAGTAGCCTCGTCCGTCGGCGTCGCCAAAACCTCCCGTCTTTTCTTAATAGTTTTTAATATAAGAACCTTCTGCAAAGTTTTAGGATCTCAAGTTATAGCGTGACATGAATTAGGGGAATTAGGGGTTCATTTATATATATAGATATATATTGTTTTGAATATTAACGACGGTACAAAACTTTGACACATTTAGAAGAGGTTATGTTTTATTCTAAATATCCTAAACAGGTAGGTACAAAGATTTGTAAATGACTGGCTGCACCCCACGGATTCATCTGCGTGATGAAGGTGATGTTGATGATGTTTTCTTCTTGCCTCCACCACCCCTGTATTGCGACAAACAATATAAAAAAAGATTTATTGACCCAAGGGAAATAGGGATTCATTTTTATATAAGTATACCTATATAAAATATAACTAGGTGCACCCCGCGGTTACACCCGCGTTGTGATGGATGGTGATGAGGATGCGTTATTGTTGTTAATCCAAAGCCCCATCTTCTATACTAAATTTCATCAAAATTGGTTTGAGCATGAAACATACAAACACACTCATACATTTTCACCTTTATAATATTAGTGTGATTAAGTAAGCCATTAGTCACAGATGCAGCTTCAATTGTTATCTATATTAATATTATAATGAGGAAATATTTGTATTTTAGTATGTTTGTAACGAATAAACACAAAAGCTACTGGACCGATTAAAAAAAATGCCGCACTAAGCACGCAGAACAGATGGCCGATGGGGCCGGAAGGTTCTGGACTGGAAACCACGGACCGGTAAGCGCAGCGTAGGTCGTCCACCGACACGGTGGACAGACGACCTGATAATCGCAGGACGACTTTGGATGCAGGCCGCTTCCAACCGGTCCTTTAGGAAATTTATGGGGGAGGCGTATGTTCAGCACTGGACGTCCTACGGCTGAGATGATGATGATGATGAATGCTAATAATCCCTGAGTAACACAGGCCTACCATATTTTGATTAACCATCATCAACATCCATCACCACGCGAGTGAAACCGCGGGGCGCAGCTAGTTTATAATAAAATGCATAATAGAGCAATAAAAAAGTAAAAAAACAGAGTAGGTACAATTTGGGCTCCCGTTATAGAGGAAACCAGGCGCTTCCTCTATGGCTCTCGTCGACCTTTGGAAATTGGAAAGCGGCGATCGGGCGTAGGATTGCCAGATGAAAAGTACAATTTCAAAAATTTTATACCGACTTACATTCTATTCAGTTATTGGAGTGTAACTCAAAAACCACTGAACCAATTTGATGAAATTTAAATGGGACCACACATGCAAGCACCAGCTTTCAAACAAAAAAGAATTTTGAGAATTGGTTCATCCTATCGAAAGTTTTGAGGTAACAAACATAAAAAAACCGTCGAATTGAGTACCTCCTCTTTTTTGGAAGTCGGTAGAAAAAATCAAGAAACCAGAGAAAAGGCCTGATTTCCATTGAAAAATTCTGGTAACCTTACTAGGGCGGCTGTATACTGTGGCATCTAGTAGTACTTATGCTTCGATATTACTCTATGTAGTTATTATTAATTATTTATTTATAGTTATTATTTTATTTCTCTACTTAGATATCTGCTGACGTAATCTAATGAAAGTAATTTGACCTTCATGGATTAATCTCGACAGTATGTCAGGTATGGTCTAATGCGTTAATTATAATTATCACACTAATTGTTCAATAAGCACGAACGTTGGGTCTTCGTCTCGCTCAAAGTGCGGTTTGAGCGGGGAAAGGGGGTCAGGGCTATGCCCTCTGCCCCTGGCTCGTCTCCGTTCATTAAGATGAACGGGTCCTTTGGTAGTCGGCTTCACGGGTTTTTCCAACCGGTGGTCACTGATGTCGGGGCGAGTCAAGCACACCGGGTGAGACCCCTAGTGGCCCTAGGGGAAGCCCAGCGAGCTGATCGGCGACCGCGATAGCAACCACCGGCGGATCCACCCTCGCGTCTTCTTCTTCTTCAATGTTACCATCAGATTCTAGTGGGATGAGCTCTCTTGATGTCGGCTTCAGTTTTCTTGTCCCGCGAACGTCGGGAGGTCTTGTATGATGGGGCGCGATGCCCCTGAGGTGGGGAATTCGCGAAGCGTCCGCCGTGGCGAACATCTTTGTGGTAAGGCGTCCGATGAAAGTTCTGATAGTTTCTTGCTGTAGATCTCTGGCTATTGTCGAGTTGCGGACGTATCGCGGAGCCTCGACAATAGCGCGTAGTGTCAAATTTTCCTGAGCTTGGAGTCTGTGTTGTAGATGGGTGGCTGCTTGCGCATACCACGCCGGGGCGGCGTACGTGATTATCGGCCGGATGTACGTCTTGTAGACTAGTAATTTCACCCGGAGTGGTAGCCTTGATCGCAGGACCGGCATAAGGCGTGCTCGGGCGCCTTTCGCCTTTCCTACGACCATTTTGACATGTTGCGCGAATGTCAGGTTTCGATCGATTTTGACCCCGAGGTATTTCACCACCGGGGCCCATGGGATCTCTTCGTCTTGTATCTTCAGAGGCGCGGGGAGGTTGGTTCTGCCCGTGACAAGGGCCTGAGTCTTGCCAACGTTCATCTTCATCCTCCACTTCGCTAACCATTCGGGAAGGGCGTCTAGGTTATCCTGTATTATTTTGGCGGCGATTTTCGTCCGGATCGAGGAAACGTAGTATGCGGCGTCGTCGGCGTAGAGGGCGAGCTTTGCGCGGCCCACCAGCGGGATGTCATCCGTGTACCACGCATAGAGGATTGGGGAGAGACAGCTCCCCTGTGGTACTCCGGCTTTCACAGGTTTCTCAGATGATAGTGTTTCCTCGATTCGGACGACGATACGTCGGTCCGTCAGGAAAGACTTTATTATTTCGACCTGTCTTCTAGGCATGGGGCTCTTCAGCAGCTTAAACAGGAGGCCCTCATGCCATACACGGTCGAAGGCCTTCTCCATATCCAGTAGTGCGGCCACAACGTACTCCTTCTTGTTGTGGCTTGTGGCCATTTCATTGATGACGCGCGTCAATTGGAGTGTGGTGGAATGTTCTGCCCTAAACCCGTACTGCTCTTCCCGAGGTGTGATGTGCGGCGTTAGGTGTGTTAGTAGTAGCCTCTCGAAAGTCTTCGAGAGGGTACTAAGCAGCGTGATTGGACGGTAGCTATCCGGTCTCTTTGGGTCTTTTCCGGGTTTAGGGAGCATTATTACGACGCCCGTCTTCCAAGTCTTCGGGAAATGGCCACAGCGCACTATCCCATTGTAAATCCTTGTAAGGGCAGCCAGGGCTCTGTACGGCAAGTGTTTCAAGGTTTCATTTGATATCTTGTCGAGCCCTGGGGCTTTCTTGTTTGGTAGGCGCCTAATCATCCTCTGCACTCTGCCCGGTGAGAAGATGATATGCGCCTCCTCCTCTTCGGTCACGTCCGGTGGCGCAGACAGGTATTGTTCTACCTGCCTGCTTATGGTGTCAGTCTGGGTGGTGTCACTGACCGGGTTGGGTTGAAATTGCGCCTCCAAGTGGTCTGCAAAGATCTCAGCTCGGTCTATGGCTTCGAATTTCAATTGGCCGTCCCTCCCGGTCAGTGGTCTGGTCGGCTCCGGGGTGCGCGATAGTTGGTTGCAAAGTCTGTGGACTGACGGGAACTCTGTGGCCACAGAGTCCAAGTGTGCATACCAACTATGCGCGGCATGGTCCTGTAGAGTGGTCTTCACGCGCTCCACCAGCGCGTTCACCTTACTCTTTAGTCGCGGGCATCTAGTTTGCTGCCACAGCTTCCTCGTCTCCCTTTTTTCGCTAATGAGGTTCCTAATCCACGCCGGGAGGGGAGGTGCCCTCTCTACCGGCGTGGTGGTGTGCGACGCTGTCTCGAGGGAGGATTGGATGGCTGTGGTCAGCTCTTCGGTCGCCATTTCTAATTCGTCTTCATTATTGATGGGCCTCGTCGTGGTTCGCTCCTGCGCTTCTTGCTGGAAGGTCTCCCAGCATATCTTCCGCCTCCGGGCGGGGGCGGCGACCCTGCTTGGGAGTTCCGTCAGCGTCAGGAGTACCGGGCGGTGATCTGAAGGAAGGTCCGGCAGTACAGTCTGTGTAGGCGGCGTTCTGAAACCCTTATATATGGTGACGTCAATGATGTCACCTTCATCTGTGTAGTGGTAGCGAGTTGGCTCGTCTGGTCCAATGACATCGTAGTTATGGTCCACCGAATCTTGAAATAAGATTTTACCGTTCCGGTTTGTCTTAGTCGAGTTCCAGTGGGTGTGCTTGGAGTTGAGGTCTCCGGCTATAATTGTAGGCTCTTCGGCATTTAGTAGTTTTCTAATATCGCCTGGGTTCAGTAGAGAAAGCGGTGGCTTATATGCCGCGAACAAACGCCGTTTTTCGCCGGCGATGCTAACAAGCACACCCAGGGCTTGTAGTGACTGGAACTCTTCTATCGGGATCAGCTGGTGGATGATTCTCCGGTGGACCAACACTGCAAGGCCGCGATAAGCGTGCCCAGTTTCCGTCGCCTCGTCCTTTCTGTAGACGTGATAATTGGGCACTTTAAATGTTTTTCCCGGTTTTAGGAACGTCTCACTGACCAACATTATGTCTATGTTTTGCTCGCAGAGGAAGATGGTCAGCAGTAATTTCTTCCCCGCGAGCGAATGGGCATTCCAGTGGACGATCCTAAGCCCGTGATCCATTGTTGGTGTTCAATATGCGCATTAGGCCCTGTAAAGTGGCCGTTTCGGGGTCGGTGCCTTTTTGCACCGCCTCCAGGATTTCCTTCAGAACGCCGATGGTCTGCCCTAGGGAGTCACGGCGGGGGGCGTCCTTCTGTTGTTGTTGCTGTTGCTGCTGTTGCTGTTGCTGCGGCTGCTTTGTTGCTTTTGCCTTTTTCTTGGGTTTCTTTGTCTTGGGCCCGGTACCCTTTGGCAGGTTCGCCGGTGCCATTAACGTGGCCTCCGCAGTTTCTTCAATAGTTACTGGGACTATAGGAGCAACACCTCGACGTATCGTCTGGGTAGCAGCAACAGTCCCCGCCGATTTATTTCTAATCTCCTTCCGGAAGACCGGACAGGCTTTGAAGTTGGCGGGGTGCATACCCTGGCAGTTTGCACAGGTTGCCGGCTCTTCTCTGGGGCGGGGGCATTCCTTTGCTGAGTGTTCTTCGCCACAGCGTACACATGCCTGGGCTCGGTGGCAGTTGTGCGAGCTGTGGCGGAACTTTTGGCAGCGGTGGCACTGTGCGGGGCCTTTCTTGCCGCGCCAAGCTTCGATGATCACTCCCGGCATCAGAAGCAATTCATCCACATCGTAGATGGCCGGTATGGTATGTGCGTTCTTCCGGAGTTGCACGTAGAAAATACTGCCAGGGCGCCCTTGCCTGGCTTGTATGTTCTTAACATATTCCGGCTCGAATCCTTTTTCTACGAGGGCCTCTTTTATTTCCTCGGGGTCCGTGTCCGCAGGCAAACCCCGGAGGGCAACTTTCAGGCTTCGCTCGGCCGGCAGCGAGTAGCTAAACCAGCTTATGTTTTCCTCTTTTTCTAGTTGTGTGAGGTAAGACTGGATAGCCCGGTATTCAGTTTCATCTGTGGGCATGAAACGTATTCCTTGCCCGAACGGTCTTCCATTAGGTGGCCTCCCTAGTATCGCCGCTATCTCCTTGAAATGGAACGTCCAATTCTCAATTCTCTCCACAATTAGTGGAGGATAGCGGGGACCTTTCTCTTTCCCACTTGCAGTTACAGGGGGTGAGGGGGATTGTCCGTCCTTCACCTCTTGCTGTCCCGCTCTAGCGGTAGGCATTTGTTTCGCGGTAGGCAATTGCGTATCCATCGCCTCTCTCGGCTTCTGTCCCGCTCTCGCAGTCGTTTGTGTTGGTTGCGGGGGTGCTGTGCGGGGGGTATCCTTGGTACCACCCTGCTTCTCGGTTTGCGCAACGCGCGCAAACGATGGCTTGTCTGCATGATCCGTGCCTTTGCGCTTCTGCCTTTGCGGCAAGGGCTCTGCGCTAGTGCTAGCCACAGATATGTTCGCCGTCGATGTCGATGGGCGTGCGGTATCCTTGATGGGCGGGCGGGCGGCCGCTTGGGCGGGCGGGCGCATTGCCGTCTGGGTAGTCGGGCGTGCGGTGTGTACGGGTGGACGTACTGCCACTTGAGTGGTTGCACGGGGTGCTTGCTGTCTCGCTTGCACTCCCGGCGGGCGCATATCGTGCTGTCCCTTTCCTTCTAGTACTGGAACGGCATCGCTCTGTCCCTCTCTCTCCTTCGTAGGAGGGTTCGCGGATTGCGATCTAACTATCCGCGGACGTTTAGGGTCGTCTGCGGGCTTCAGTGGGCTTGTCAGTTTGCGCCTCCTTGCGCTGAGAGCAAGCGGCTTGGTCGGCGGCAGGGTGATTAGGGATCGCGACGCGAGTTCCAGTACTTTACGGTCCTCGGCTGACATGTCGCGCCCTTCTAATTCGGCCTCTTCGATGCGCACGTAGATGCCCATCCAGTTCAACATTCCCTCCGAAAGAGCCTCGGCTTCAATAAGCCGAGCGAGTGTGAGAATATCACGCTCGTGCCGTCCCTTCGGCGATAATGTCGAACTCGGTGCGCGCTCCGTGCGCTTGATACTCTCTTCCGATACGGGGGGGTTACCGCCCTCGCTATCGGTGGAGTCGCTATCACTACTCTGGTTAGAAGTAGTACGTGGTCGGGTTACGTGGCCCTTAAAAGGGCCTTTTTGCGTCGGGGGAGTGGTCAGTTCCCCTGTCGGCGAGTGGCCCTTAGAAGGGCCTTTTTTCGGGTTGCCGCAGTCCATGGCGGCGGCTGAGTGGGTGTACCTTGCGCGAGTACTGGAGCGAGTATTACGCAAGCATAATACTCACTCCGGCGTTCGTGGGGCAAAATATCCCCTCCGCAGCCGTGGCCACGGGTGCGATCAACAAGTAATTTCTAAAGAAATTGTTGATGATTCGCAGTATTATGGTCGGTGGTTACTCCGAGCGCATAAGAGTACAGGCAATCCTCTAAGCACGAATACATTATTCTTGAAGTAATAACTTCTTATGGGTGGTTGAACCGATTCGTTACGTAATGCGTTACGGCGCCAGTCTGTCTGACTTCCCTTTCTCTCACGCATTCTCTCTCACTCTAACTCACAGCACTAGACTAGTTATCCCTTCTGTCGGGCGTCTCGAGACGCACACCTTCTTTATGTATTGTAGTACATTATGTCAGCATTGCAAGAGTATGACCCGCAATAAGCACTCTCTATCACACCTATTGACCTCCTTAAGTAGGATATGAAGGTCAGTGTGAACACCCCGAAAGCCTGTCTGATGTAATTTGTCTAGTTGCTGTCGAAAAGACCAGACTAAAACTAATAGGTGGTATCTTAAAGTTTAAAGTTCAGTCAAAGTTACATACTCGTAATTACCTATTCAATTATGAATTCACATAAGTATGTATCTGTTGAAACATTTAAGAGGATTGAATAGCCAGTACTTGTCCATACTAAAAGAAAAAAGACGTGTGGCACTCGGAGACTGCCGCGGTAAAGCTATTGCATAGCTGTTTTTATCAACTTATGCAATTATAATTATTTAACCAATGCCATCTAGAGGCGAGTTGCTGAACTAAAGAGACAAGCGTTATATTTCAAAAAGTCATTAAAAGTTCTACTATTCATCGATAGATGCCAAATCAACTTATGCAATTATAATTATTTAACCAATACCATCTAGAGGCGAGTTGCTGAACTAAAGAGACAAGCGTGATATTTCAAAAAGTTATTAAAAGTTCTGCTATTCATCGATAGATGGAGTCGGAGTCGGAGTGGGGGTGTTAGGTTATTTTCGTTACGGAATTTCTGGATTCGGTCTCCACGCTCAAGGCCAGCGATAGAAGCTATGCAATAGCTTAAAAACCCTTTTCTACCTCTTAACATTGTCCGATTTCAGTGTTTTTTTTCATGTAATCATCACATTGCTTACTATGCCCGTACGTTTTGATTTTTTCAATATTTCAAAGTACAATCAGTTACACCCATCTAAACCAGCCATGTTTTTGCGCTGAACCTATGACTAATAAAAATCAATATTTTACAAAAACCAAGAACATTTCTCAAAATAATAAAACGTACGAGCCTAGAATACATTCTATGGGAGCAATTGACATCAAATACAAAATATTTTGTTACTTGCCCCGAAACGTAAATTCTATCAAAAAATGTACTAAATTCAAATTGTTGAACGAACGAGTGCGAAGCGTCTCTGCAATAGCTTGGGCAAAAATTCTTCCTATGTCCGGCTGTCCGGCTGTTCTCCTCTAAAGTGGGCCTAGCACGAATAACTGCATAAGTATAACGTAACGTATCGTTCACCTGAAACTGTACAAACTGTAATTTATCCAGTACAACTGTGACACAGATAGCTCACAGTTTGTACGCCCAAGCGTGACGCGTTCACGCTTGCGGTACGAATCTTTTAATTGTTTGTGGTACGGTCTCAGGGTCACATTAACCCGCACCGTCCTAACGACCAATGAAAACGCTTACAACATGCGGTGCCTATGGCCCGGTAATGTTAGATAGATAATTTATTACCGTGCCTATATGGCATGTGTGACGTGGACTGAATCTCCCGCATCCTAAATGAGTGCTCTAATGACCAATGAAAATGAGCCCTTAATTATTACTTTCGGTGACCTATTCATCTGGGACAACTGACACACATGTTTGCGCCATTTAAAGGAGTCTACGGAATCAGTAATCAAATTTGTAAAATATGAACTAGGTACTAAAACTACCCTCGTCGTGGTCCCTACAGTGTTTGCATTTTGATACAAAGTTGTCCTTTACATTTTAAAGCATCTGTGATCATAATTATAATAATCATTTATTTCATAAGTTACAGTACAATAGATTATATATATGCATAATATCCGGCCAAAACTTTTCTTTGCAAGCTTACAAAATTTGAGTTTAATAATTAAACATTATGACAATCTTAAAGACTTCAATGTAATAAGTATTTAAGGTACCTATGTAACTTGAAATGTCAAAACATGCGATATTTTTTTTTATATAAGTAGGTATAACATTTTAAATGTCAAATAGTTAATATAACTAAGTGAATGTAATTCAAAATAATCACGATAAAATTATAAATGAGAAAGTTTGGATGGATGGATAATGGATGTTTGTTACTCAATCACGGTAGAACGGCTGAACGGATCTTTACGAACGCTATAACTAAAGAGACAACAAAGGCAACGCCACCAATGTCCTCTTTGGTAATCGAACAAGTTAAACTCGTAATGGACAAGGCAACAGTCTGCCTAGGCATTCAAATTGACGCAAAATTACAATGGGGTCCTCAATAAATGCACTGTCTTGGAGACTCAGTTCTGCTGCATATGCGGTACGTAAAATAAGAGAGCTAACAGACGCTTCTACGGCGCGGTTAGTGTATTTTGCATATTTCCACAGCGTAATGTCATATGGGATATTGCTATGGGGTTCAGCGGCTGATATAGAGACCATCTTTATCCTTCAGAAACGTGCTTTTCGAGCTAAATACGAAATGGGTCCCCGTGAATCTTTGAGAGATTTATTTAAAGAAATCAATATTTAATTAACTTTGCCTTCCTTATATGTATTTGAAAATATAATGTAAGTATGTTCGTATAAATTTACAAAAATATAAGTTAAATATTGATGACCACAGTTTTAATACTAGAAATACAAATAGGATAGCTGTACCTAGTTTTAGACTTGCGAAGACTAATAAGTCATTCCTAGGAAATTATGTGCGTTTTTACAATTAAATACCAAAACACATAACTGAGCTCACAGAGGGCAAATTCAAGTTGACTGTAAAAATCGTTTTAATAAAAAAAACTTATTATAAAGTCGAACATAATATAGAAGATAAAGATGCTTGGATAAAATGTAATATTTGTAATACATATGTAGAAATATTGTAAACATCTATATAAAAAGAATGGCCCCGAGTTTCTTGCCGCTTCTCGGTAGGCTCTATATATTTTGGAACGCGACGGTAGAGTCTTTAAAGTACATTATAATTAAAAATTGACGTTCATAAGTGCGTCTTTGATTCCTAATTGAATAAATGATTTTGACTTTGACTTGACTTTGACTTTGAACGCACCTATACTGTGTAAGTTAGTGTCAGCTCAGTACATAGTATTGCTAGATAGGTAAGTACTATGTATAGGTACGTACCTAGCAATACTTTACGTTACAATACGTGCAGCACGGCTGCTGCATGTTGCTTACGTAAGACAAATCATCTTCAAACCGCGGACGAAAGTTACCATGGCTATACTTACGCAAGCGTCTTATTCGCGGCTTATAAACGTAGGTTGGTTTGTAAACCTTGGTTTGGTACTTTAGCCATGCAGGCTGCGGCCTGTACACATATACAGCAAGGTTATATAGTATACGGTAACCGTGGTAAAAGGCAATTATTACATTTACAAAAAAAACACTTAAAAATAACTTTTAATTTTGTATTAAGTATAATTTTTATTTTATAATTTTTTATAAGTTTTTATTTTATAACTAGCGACTGCCCGCGACATTGTTCGCGTAGTAGGCTGGGCCTTCGGCCTCGCCATAACCTCCAATATTTTTTTAGTTTTCTTTCATAAGAACCTTCTCCTTACAATAATTTATACAACAAAAAATAATCAGCGAGATTGTTCCATCAAATTCAAATAATTTATTTGCCAGAATACAAGCATTAAATATACCATTTTTAGCTGTTGTACAAATGTGCTGCGTCTGTATTCAGCCTGCAAGCAGACGTGCAAATGATGCATGTCTGAAGTCGCAATAATTATAACTACAAATTTAACATTATCTTAATTAATATTTGTAATGCCCTGAAAATCTAAATATTATTTAACACTATAAAAGCAATTATCTAACAGCCACTTAGTAAGCCTCTTTCTAAAGATTTGTCCATCTAACTGTTTCAAGTTATAGCGTGACCAGGAGAAACAGGGGTTAGATGGAGACCGAAGGCCGAGGGCCGAACCCCGCGGACGAAATCGCGGACAGTCGCTATTAACTATAATAATACAGGGTGTTTGGTAGAGGGACCGACATACCAAGTGAGCGTGCTCGGGGGCCCACTTGGAGAATACAAGTTGGCCAAAAAAAATCCTTTTTTTTTTTGTGAATTTTCCCCTTTCTCCGAAATCGTACCTATTTACCACCATAACATTTGTAAAATCTGTTTTAGACAGGATGTTAGGTAGGTATGTATTAGGTAGTAGGATTTTAGTTGGTCTTTATACACCTTCAGGCCAAGCAAAGCAAAATTGGATACCTGGATTTTGAATTGAATTGGCCTGAAGGTGTATAGAGATCAAATTCAACTAAAAACATCCTGTCTAAAACAGATTTTACAAATGTTATGGTGGTAAATAGATACGATTTCGGAGAAAAAGGGAAAATACACAAACAAAAGTTTAAAAAAATTGGGGGGTCTGGGATTTTTTTTGGCCAACTTGTATTCTCCAAGTGGGCCCCCGAACACGCTCATTTTGTATGTCGGTCGCTCTACCAAACACCCTGTATATACCCGTATACTATATATTAGAATTTTCTTCGGGTCAATATTTTAAGTGCTCTGCTGAGTATGTTATAGCTACGTCATAATATTTTATTATAGGTACTTATATATTTTGTGAAGTACTACTTAAGTTACTGGGCATACACTTGCCAACAATAAATAGTAGGATAGTAGACTGCTACAAAAATATAAAAGCTACTGTTGTAAAAATAAACAAATATTACTTATACTTCAGGGTTAAAGTCATGTTTAAAATAATTTATTTGTTTTTAATTTTCTTTATTTTTTACGCTAATTGCGCTTTTTATGGTAATATAATTTAAAAAAAATGTATACTATGTAAGGCCAATACGGTACTATGTTGCTAACACATTTTGATTGTAGATAAATGATAAATTTTAGTAAGGTGTTGGCTGGAGACATAGCTGACGGAAGTCGGTATTTTAAAATCATACAAAATTTTGCATGCCACAAGAGCTAAGAGCCGACATACACGGACTGCTTGAACAGTTAGACAGTGATCAGCATATTACACGGACCGCTCTTACAGTCATACTCAACAACTTGAAGCCTTGACAGCACTGACAACTACTTGAGCAGCTGGTATTAACTGCTTAACAAGTGACATTTTCAATTCGGGGTGGGAAGCGCGCGACACGTGGAATGAAGAGACTGCTCCAAGCTGCTCGTGTATCTATAGGCTCTAATAACAATTTGATTGCAACTGAGTTACATAATCGCCCAACTATAAAATACTTAAACGAGTCCCATTTTATGATGAAATCAGTATTTGCCAGAAATGTATAAGTAAGTAAGTATGAACTTGAATTAGATCAATAAACCTAAATAGCATTTAGTTGCCAATCGTTTGTTTATGTCAAAAATAAACTGTTGAAGAACACATACCTACATAGACCTTGGTTCTATATAATTAGCATGAAACATTACGAGATTTAGATGTCGCGATTAAATCGTAATGTGACCTTAAATCAAATAGAATGTGGCCTCATCGTACAAGACATTGAACATATGAAAATAAGCTGCGCTTGGGAACCGCCGTCTAATACTGTGACCCACGATTTGTGAGTTGTGTTTTTTTAAAATTATCATGCAAAGTACACTTTAAGTATTTTATTTAAAATACGAAAAGGCATACTCGTTATTTTATCTACCGACTTCCAAAAAGGAGGAGGTACTCAATTCGAATGTATTTTTTACGTTTTTTTTTGTTATTTCATAACTTTCGATAGGGTAAACCGATTCTCAAACTTATATGTAAGCTGGTGCTTCCCGTGTAGTCCCATTTAAATTTCATAAAATTCGGTCCAATAGTTTTTGAGTTACGCTCCAATAACTGAATAGAATGGAAGTCGGTATTACATTTTTCAAATTGTACTTGTATAATTGCGACTTTAAGCTCAATTGCGATTCCCAAAGGGCTCATAACATATCACAAAATGATGAGCAGAGGAACCTATTGTTCCTACCATAGATCGTCTGTACGTGCTACGAAGTAGTCTTCTTCTTCGCTACGCTCTTGACAGAGCGGTCGTGGTCGTCACTTCAGGTTGTGTAACGCGCCTTACAATACAATGCGTCGCCATTCTCCCTGCCTGCAGCCTTCCTCGTGCACGCGTGTAGAGGACCTATGGCTGCTCGTATCTGGTCGGTCTATCGCATTAGTGAATGATAGATAATATTACCACAGGTTTACATAGACTGTGATATTACCGTGGTCCTACAACTAAAATAAAACATGGTTGTTTGTGAAGTCGGTTTACGGACGATAATTTTACGTGATAACGTCATAAGACAAGCCGAACGCTTAGGCCGATCGTGCCTCTCTATCGCTTGTTCCGCGCTATCGCTTGCATGTTTGGCTCAGACGGAACGTGACAAGGAACATGACAATGAGTCATACTTTTTCGTGCACGCAGCCGGTCTTCATCGATTTATAACATCAACAAGTACAATTTGAAAAATTTAATACCGACTTCCATTCTATTCAGTTATTGGAGTGTATCTCAAAAACTACTGGACCGAATTTGATGAAATTTAAATTTAATAATTTAAAATTATCGTATAATAAATAATTTAATAATTAAAAAAACAAAAAAATAAATTTTGAGAATGGGTTCACCCAGTCAAAAGTTATGAGGTAACAAACATAAAAAAAAAACAGGCGATTGAGTACCTCCTCCTTATTTGGAAATCGGTAGAAAAAAGATAGAGGCGGAAAAAGTCTACAATATTAGTCAGTAATTTTTTTTATAATTGTGTCTCCGCAAGTTTTGAAGTTTAGTAATGGCAGATTATTATAACGTGGCGGTGCACGAGTGAAAGCAAACTGTACAAAATCACGAAACGTCTTTATTGTGTTCTCCTCGTCGTCGGTCGCCCTAGAATGTTTTACACCGCTTTTCTAGAACGTGACTTAGATAGGACAATCATTAGTACAGACTTTCCTTGCCTCTGACTAGGTACGTAAATGAAATAACACTTAATGTGACTATAAATATTTACTATAAAATTTAATACAATATAAAATAAGCTATTGTGTTCACTTACAACTGATAACGCGTGAAATAATATTTTGATAAGAGTTTTGTTATTGTTGGAATTTGTTGTTTTAGTCAGGGTTTGGTTCTTGCAATTTTATTGTTAATAATAATGATGAATCTTTTTCTAATCTATGATATAAAAATGAACTCCTATTTCTCCTGGTCACGCTATAACTTGAGAACGGATGGAACAATCTCGCTAGCTTTAATAACTGTGTGTTAATTATTGTCAGGAGAAGGTTCTTATGAGAGAAAAACCAAGTAAATATGGGAGGTTATGGCGATGCCAAAGGCTGAGCCTACAAGGCGAACGAAGTCACGGGCAGTCGCTAGTATACCTATAAAAGCAACAAATAAGCACAATGTTCAGATACAAAAATACATACATTTACCTACATATTAAAATAAGCTGCGCTTAAAATAGCGGCAAGTTACAAATGAACTAACTTATACAAAATATCTGAGTTACTTGTGTTGTAAGAAAAAAAACCTTCGTGGCACACAAATTATTGCTATTAATTTGATTTTGTTGGTATGATTGTATTAGTGTATATTTGCAATAGAATATATTTATTCGCATAAAATGTATGTTACAAAAGATGGTACAATAATTTTGTACAAAAAAGTGTGCCTGGTACATTTGGCCGAAGTGCCATTAAAATTAATTTAATACATTATCAAATTATTCTAAGTATTTCAATTTTAACTATTCACTACTGATTAATTATTTCATTTAATTAAATCTTTCACTGAATAAAACAAATTTATATGAACAATTCTCTTTTGTACGATATGAATTCTAGTTTTCTAAAGTGTTTCGGTAATGGTATGAAAACACGGTAAGACATTGTCTAAGATCAAGTGCTTGCTGTTTTATATAGGTGCTATATCAATGATAATAATCAAATACTACATTATTTAAGTGTTTATGTGTATGGGTGTGTGTGTGTGTGTTTGGTGTGTGTGGGTGTGTGCGTGCGCGTTTCATGTGTGTTTGTGAGGATGTGTGTGACTCTGTCAATTATAATTGTAAAATGAGTAACCATCTATGACAAAACAGTTAGTAAGTGTCCTGCCTGTTTCATGGTAATCCAACTAATTGGACCATTTCATAACTGCCAGCCTAGCGTCATAGTTGTTAATTGAACAAATTTCTTTTTAACAAATATATAACATAACCCAACTTTACAAAGGGATCCTCATACGTTTGTGGTAGACTTAGTTCTGTTGCATATGCGATTCGTTAAATAAGAGTATTGGCAGACATATTATATGTAAGTATACCATACGACTCGGCTAATTTTATTTGCCCACAGTAAGTATAATATGTCGTTATTGCTATGGGATGCAGCTGCTGGTTACGATGGACACCATCTGCATTTTGCAACTTAGAGGTCGGTGAATCTATTAGAGGTTAAGAGGAGATCATTCCTTGGGGTATGTCTTAACTCTTATAATGAATTAATGTAATTATTACCTAAATTACAGTTGTGAAAACTCGTAATTTCCTATATGTATATTTGAACAATTATAGCTGCGCCCCGCGGTTACGCCCGCGTGCTCATGAAAAGTATCCTATATTTTATGTTCATCTACTTTCATACCGAATTTCACCAAATTGGTCCAGCCGTTTGATCGTAGAGAAGTAACAAACATCTTTATATTACTAATTAGTGTGATATTTTCAAAAACTAATCAGGTACCTAAGTATGTACCTACCCTATAGTTATATAGTCGTTCATTTAAGAATTTGTCGAAGGTTGCCGTTTTACTTAAGGCGCGGTCCAATCCTAATTTTAAAACAATTTACGGTGCTTTACATAGGGTTGAGAATTGCTTACCAGAATGCACGATTTAATGCGAAAATTCAATTGAATACGTGCTAATACTTTTTATATTCATTTCGTACAATGAAATGATTAAATTTTAATGATAAAGGAGTCCATAGTTCACTAGTCCATTTCATTGGGAGTGCGAATATGATACATTCATTGAAATATATTTGTCCATAATTGAATAAAAATGCTTTTTCCCACGAAGCACGTAAGAATAATTGCAAAATTTACCGAATGTTGCCGATTTTTTTCTATCGAGCCAAGTTTGCTCAATCGTGTATTGGCTCCCATACTTCATATTCAATTTACACTACGTTTTTTTTCGAACTTCGGTTATTAGGTTTAAGCGTCGAAAAACTAAGTTTTCGCGAAGTCGAATCATGAAATTTGGAACTCATTTCGCCTTAACAAAGTATACAACATTGGCTGTTTCGGCGTTTTAATTGGCTTGGCCTTTAGTTCGTTAGATTGATTGATGCCTATGTTGCAGCTTAACAAGTTTTTAATAAATGGCTGATGCAAAGTTTAACACTGATCTACTTACTAAGGCACATTTTACGTTGAAATACAGGCGATAAGCCCAGCGTGGCAGATTCAAGTAATTACTCAAAACATCTCTTGTGCTATATACCTAAATTCTTTAGCTAAACTATAGGTACAAGTTTCATAACAATGTTGTGCATATTTGCTGGTGGTAGGGCCATGCTAACCCTATGGGTTACAGCCGAATGGGCCGGCACGACCGGGGAAGTACCACACTCCCGCATAACACCGATGTTAAGTAACATAGCTTGCTATTGCGTTTCAGTCTGTCTGTGGGAGGTTCAGGAGGCCTGATACTCCCCTTCCCCTTCTCTTTTCCTCTCCCCTATCCTCCCTCTACTCTTTCTATTCCTTCCTCAAAGGCCGGCAACGCATCCGCGAGACCTTTGGTGTTTCGCATGTCCGTGGGCGACGGTGATGACTTACTATCAGGTGAGCCGCCTGCCCGTTTGCCAACCTATATCGATTGGCAAACGGGATTAAAAAAAACAATGATAATTTAATTACATACAAAAATACTATTTATTGTTATTATACCCAAAAACTTTGTTAAAAGAAATAAGCCCAGAATGCTGGCTCGTGTCCACACTGAGCTATGCTAATCATTTGATCAAAATATAAAAATTATGACATCTATAATATATTGTTGTTAAACCTATTTGAAATACGTTTATATTATTAATTCTAATTCTAATTCTATTATTAATTAATAATCACAAACCATGTCGAGATAGTAATCTTACCTTCTAATCTATACTTTAATATTAGCTAATTCATAATATTATAAAAAGGCAAGATTTGTTTTTTGTTTGAATTGAATCGGCTCCAAAACTACTGGACTTTTTACTTACTGGACGATTTGAAATTTATTTCACCATTACAATCCTATATTATCCCTGATGAACATCGGCTATAAGTATATCTTTTGATACATCATCATCCATCGCCATAACGAATAAACTCAAAACGAATGAACCGATTTCTAAAATTCTCTCACGATTAGAATGCTACTACATTATCCCTGAATAATATAGATAGGCTATATATTTTTATTCATCATCATCATCATCACCACGCGGGTGAAACCGTGGGGCGCAGCTAGTAATATTATAAATGCGAATGTTTGAGAGGATGATGGAGATTTGTTACTCAATCATGCCAAAACGGCTGAACAGGTTTGTATGAATTTTGACATGTACCTAGATAGATGAGAGCTGGAATAACACATAGGTTAGGAAACTTTTATCATCATCACCGCGCGGGTGACACCGCGGATCACAGTTAGTTGACCGAGCGAGCGAAGCGTCTCTGTTTTATCTGGTCAAATTAACTTTCATAATCCGTATGTTTGTTAGGTTGTGTGTTGGTCTACTTGTACAGGTCGCATTTTCAACCTATCTCGACGAAACTTGGTATGCATTTTCTACTTTACAATTGGGTAGGTAAATACTTAATTTTTTGTCGTCGGCTATTTTTGAGTGGGTACTTTTCCTTAAAAACGGGGTGCTTCCGCTATTTACCTACTGCTTTCGATAGAATTTGGTACACACATTAGGTACCTACCTGACTTTAAATAGGAATTTCGAATATAAGCATTATGGTCAAATGGTTGCCGAGATAATAGCTTGTAAAGTTTATTTTGGTAATATTCTCAAGTACATTTTGCTCGCCAGGTCTACTGTTCACAAAACTACTATAGTAGACAATAAGTCGACATTAGATGAATTACCGCAACTATTACAATATATTTGCAGTTAACTAAATTAAAAATACAATCTGTACAAGTGAATGGAGCCAGCCTTGATCCTTCAACCGATATTAGCATCATCAGCCGTTTATGAACATTATCAGTGCAACATTGTTTACGGCAATTACTGGGAGATTGTCGGCCGTTAAACGTAAAGTTGCGTCACTCCCGAAGATCATCTGATCCGAGATTACACGCTGCAAGCTGCAACGAAAGGTTTCATTATCTTTGGATGCAACCACACTGCAACAATTTTCATGAATGCTTAGATTTTAACCGTCTTCAAAAAAGGAGGAGGTTTCTCAATTCGAACGTAAACTTTTTTTTTATGTGTGTTCGCGGATAACTTCGTCGTTTATGAACTGATTTTGATGATTCTTTATTTGTTTTATAGAGTATACTTCTGTGGTGACACCACGAGGGTTAAGCCTAAGTTTTCCTTTTATAATGTAGATTCTCCTGCAAACCCGCCTAAGTTTTCCTTTTATAATGTGAATTCTCTTGCAAACCCGCCTAAGTTTTCCTTTTATAATGTGAATTCTCTTGCAAACCCGCATAATTTTTCCTTTTTTAATGTGGATTCTCCTGCAAACCCGCCTAAGTTTTCCTTTTATAATGTGAATTCTCTTGCAAACCCGCCTAAGTTTTCCTTTTATAATGTGGAATCTTCTGCAAACCCGCCTGAGTTTTCCTTTTATAATGTGGATTCTCCTGCAAACCCGCCTAAGTTTTCCTTTTATAATGTGGATTCTCCTGCAAACCCGCCTAAGTTTTCCTTTTATAATGTGGATTCTCCTGCAAACCCGCCAAAATTTTCCTTTTATAATGTGGATTCTCCTGCAAACCCGCCTAAGTTTTCCTTTTATAATTTTTAACGTATTCATTTTCTCAATATTCATCTTAACATGAAACAGACAAGTATGATATGATGCGACCATTTTGAAACAGTAGGTATGGTTTTTATTTTGTCATTACTGCCAATGAGTCAATGGCTCTTCATTTAATTCCAATTGGTCTGGTGATTAAATGTGGTTTGAAGCAGGTATTTAACAGAACCGTCCTAAAGGTTGATAACATTATTTTGTTACTTACTAATCTAATTAATCTGTGACACTATTCCATACACCGCACAACTTGTGCTTTGTATATAGAGTATGAAAAGATGTATATGTGTGTAATAAGGGGCTGCTTGCTTAAGTTGCTGAAAATGTCTCGACATTCTTCGTAGTGTTTAACCATGCAGATGATAAGACCTCCTGTATACCGTGCCAAATTTAAACTGATAGCTAATGGTGTCGATTCTGTAAGCATTCTCTCGACTAAACATCTCTAAATTATGGCATTCTTGTTTTGTTAAAACTAAAATCCAAATTAGTATAACACTTTCGAATGACAGCACTAAAACTAGACATTTCTTTTCAATTGTGGACATATTTTAGACAGTTTAGTCGTCACGTAACTTGGTGCTCGCTTAACTAACCCAAAATTGAATGGAATAATCCTATTTTTAGAAGTGTTATTCTAAGTGTTAAGGTGCGTCGTACCCTGATTAATGAAAAAGCAGAATTTTTAAACACCTAGTGTAACGAAACAGATCGATAGTATATTATGAAAAAAAATATAAAGGTTAGAAAAGGAATGGAAAAGAGTAATAACCGAATAGAATTCATAAATATAACTCTCTTTCAGCAGAAAAAAATCCTGAATAAGTCCACAAAAATAAACTTTCACGTCCAAACTCTCAGAATTTTCAGCGATAACACTATTTTTTTTAGGTAATACATAGCTAACGTCTAGTACTAAAGTAATAACCAGCAGTTTTTTCAATTGTGTTAGTATATATCGAAAAATATAAAGAAATCGTACAAAATTAACGCATTTTCGCATGACATCGTCCAATATAACAAGCGATTTTCAACCTTACGTAAAGCATCGTAAATTATTTTAAAATTTGGGTTGGACCGCGTCTTAAATGATTTTGGATTTTATTGTTAACAGAATAAGGACCACCATCATACATTTTTAGTTCGGTAGTTTAGTTTTTTGAACAAGTGAATCGCTACACCAATGCCTAGTTTTCATAAGTCTTCTATGTCATACCTATGTGTAAACGGCATGTCCTATATGACATAAGTATAAATTTAGACTGAGAAAATGGGTTTTAGAACACGCGTTCTACTCTGTACACGAATTTTACAATTTACCAATAATTATAGTTATATTATTTTGACCTATGTAACAACGCTTGATCTATCTAATATTGTTATACTTATAATTGTATTGTATTTTAATCTAATTTATTTTCATTATCTATTTTGTATTTATTTCTATAACCTGACATGATTCAATTACTAAATAATGAATTATGATAAATTCTAATTAAAGATGTAGGTACGATCTGTATCGACTTTTATTATTATAGTAATCAAAACTGACATTAATAATCCTGTTGACTTGTAACTTGGCGTTAACAATACATTATTGATTGATTGATATAAAACATAGTCA
The DNA here is from genome assembly GCA_917880725.1 of Selenia dentaria. Taxonomy (NCBI): domain Eukaryota; kingdom Metazoa; phylum Arthropoda; class Insecta; order Lepidoptera; family Geometridae; genus Selenia; species Selenia dentaria. Next base: position 3,297,358 of record OU862882.1, on the reverse strand, counting down.
TTGTGTGATTACAGTGGTGACCGGCGGCACGGACGGCATCGGCAAGCAGTACGCCAAAGAGCTGGCTGCGCGCGGCATCAACATCGTCATTGTCAGCAGGAACCCCGACAAGCTGAGAGCAGTCGCTTCTGAAATAGGTAACGTTATATTATATGTATAAAAAACAGGAATCTATTACCTGTTGAGTTAGATTATCCAGAGATGTTAATGGGTACATTAATTTTTCCCACCCTAAAAAAAATGGTCAGCCAAGTTATAATTAACTATTATTATAAACCGGCAAAATACTCACGTTAAGGATCGAATACGTCGACCTGGGTTTTACTCAATCGCCTTGAAGGTGAGCATCGGACATGCTCGAAAACCGGGTAATAAGTATATGTGTCAAACTCACGAGAATTTCAATACAGCCAAGTTATAAACTTAAAAGGTAATGAGTATGGTCATCGGTGCTACAGCTAAAGCTGGTGAACATAACTCTATAGTTATAGAGTTATGTCAACTCTATAGTTATAGAGTTATGTCAACTCTATATTTAATTCTAATATGACTTTTTATAAAGTCATGTTTGAAATAAATGTTAATTAATTGAATGATTTGGAAAAATTAAATATGTTTTTAGGTCCCTTTAATGTATGATGCTGCTATACGTAAAAAAAATTCTAAAGCTAAGGATTGTAATTATAATAATCCTTACTATAACGAACGTCACACGAGTGTAACAAGTAAGTATTGCTTGCGGAGACCGGTCTGCTCGGAATTCTAATGGATACCTAATTTTGGTTTTGTTTTTTTATCTGTTATTTTACTTCTTATATACTGTTAGGTTTAGTATATGTTCCCTCATTGTATGCAAAGATGTATATTTAAATAGTTGATTAATTAGTTAAGTTAAGTAAATGTAAAAAATGGCGCGGACCCTGGAGTCTGTCGGTAGAAATATTAAAGTAATCAAAAAAGCAAGTATTGTTGTTAATTAAGCATAAGTAATATTATATTTTCTTTACATAGTAAAACACATATCTAACATATATAAAACTAGCTGGTGCTCGCGACTTCATCTGCGCAGGTTTAGTACTTCGAGTAGCTTATTATCTTCTCCAAGGCCATAACTATCTTTATACCAAAATGTCATAAAATATTTACATGGTCATACGCAATTGCTATATTAGTATTAGTAAATTTAAATACTTAGCAAATCAATCAGTAAACACTAATAAAATACAGTACCTACGTTCATACAAATATAAAATTAATCACAATGCAAAAAACTATCATTACATTTCATCACCCTTGACGATATTTGTGTTACATTTAATCACCCTTGACGGTCATTGAGCACCTCTAGTGTATCGAGCTGTCAAAATGATTGCGTGCTTTTGACTAAACCATCAGATATTGACCCCAACTTTGACAGAACTGTCATCATTACGATCTTGTCGTAGGCGGAGATCTTTTTAATTTGTCTATGCTGTGCCCAAGAATATTACGCCTTTTCACCCGCGTGGTGATGGATGATGATGATGATGATGAAATGTGCTATTCCAGACTATAATCTATCTGTGCCAAATTTCGAGATTCGTTCTGCCGTTTTGAGTACCTAACAAATATCCATTTTTCCATCCATCTATCCGCAAACTTTTACATATTTTATAATATCAGTGGGAAGTGGGGTAGTGGGGTTAATTTTACAAAACATAAACACCGTCTAAATCACCAGTGTATGGAAGGTTTCCTTGAACACTGGCCGCATTGCCTCGTTGAATTGTCAGGCGCAACTTTTGGGCAAAGTACACACCGGCGCGGCGGCCTTATTGTCTATCTTTAGGGAGAATGGAAATGGGCTTCATTTTGACATTTGAATCCCATTCGGGGCGAAACCCTGCAAGCCTATTGGTTGAAACCATGAATGGGAATGAAGTGACATTTCATTCTCATTCAAGTTAGATAATAAGGCGGCTGCTCTTAGATCCCCTGAGGCAAGGACCAGCCTTTTAGATATTTCTTTATTAAACTGGTCTGACACCTTTTGGTGTCAGACGACCATGGACACAGAGTTTCGACAGCCAGCGCATAAAACTCGTAGTGGGCACTAAGGATGGTGGGATTGGCCGCGGCCCTGACACTGCGAGCAGAGCTACTGACGTGAGATGGTGCCAAACGCCAGACGCGTTTGGCACCATCTCACGTCAGTAGCTCTAGAGCTCTAGAGCCATCTCTCTAGAGTGTCGACACAACATCCAGACAATTAAATTTACTAATTAGTGTCATAGATTAAATAAGTACCTACGACTTTTAAATTTTACTTTATAACTTCTTCTTTTTATTTTTAAGCTATTGCATAGCTTCTATCGCGGGCCTTGAGCGTGTAGACCGAATCCAGAAATTCCGTAACGAAAATAACCTAACACCACTCCGACTCCATCTATCGATGAATAGCAGAACTTTTAATGACTTTTTGAAATATCACGCTTGTCTCTTTAGTTCAGCAACTCGCCTCTAGATGGCATTGGTTAAATAATTATAATTGCATAAGTTGATAAAAACAGCTATGCAATAGCTTTACCGCGGCAGTCTCCGAGTGCCACACGTCTTTTTTTTTAGTTGAATTTACCTATTAAATGTGGTATCGTCAAATACCTAAGTATAAGTATACTTTAAGCTCACTTGCATGATGTCTTACTAAATACATTTAGCACTAAACTATATTAAATCATCATTCTATTTCTGTCTTAAGCGATCAGGATAGAATGACCTTATAAATACGCAGATTTAATGAATGTCGTGCTAGACGACCTTAGTATTATAATGCTTATATTAAGTATATAATTTATTTACTTATTTACATAATAATATAATTACAACACAAATTTAAAAAATAGAACAAAATATTTAAAAAAAAGTTAATTCATGAGCCACACCATGGTCGAGGAAAGAGCAACCAGAAATGCTTTTAATTTATCAATAACAAACATAAAGACAATCTTAGCTTAGTTTGTGTGTCGACTCAATTCAATAGTTCAAAAGTCAATAATTATCGATTGATTCGATACTATATCATGTTTTGTAATTGGTAATAATAGGTACCAAATTATCTTACAAATTCCACAGATTACCTTATTATTCCAATAGATATTTACCGATTTTGTAACGGAAACCGAAGCTCGAATATTCTGAATATCTAGGCTAGTATCTTACAATACGTGACTAATCGATTCAGTATAAGTAGTTAGGTAATGAAAAAGATTTGATTGTTCCTGAACTGGTCGCCCTGTTCCACTATAATCACAGACTATTGGTCTGTGGTCTGTGACTATAATCCACCGAAAAAAACCATCGATTGATTTGATGAATAAAACTGTTACTTCTTTTCTTGCTAGGTACCTAGCTCTATCCTACCTCTATCTAAGGCAAGCCCTAAGGGTTTATAATTTAGGGTTCTTATAGAATTAATTAAACGTTGAGAAATTTGGGAGGATGGTTTTATTTCCTCAACCTTATCTAGTTACAAATGTCTTATTATAACACGAGTAGTTAACTAGTTAAGTTTAGCTAAGTAAAATAGTATATTAACCGCTCGGCCCGACCGTACGGTGGGAGGAGGCTTAGCTAAAGAAATAATTTAGGGCTTTCGCAGTGGGCGCGGGAAGGACCGCAAGAGTGACAAGTTATAGATGAGCTCCTTTCACCGCAGGGTCAGACCGGGCGGGACCATACATTAAATACAGGTATTCCGTGCCAACGTAGTCTAAAGATTCAATCAAATGGTTTAGAAGGGCCTCGTACAGTCGGAGAAGCCGAAACCCCCACAGGGTGGGTCTTAATTCCTACACGGAGTAGTTCTAAGTGCCAAAGGTTGATTATAAAAAAAGAAGAGGGCGTCACCCAGCTGGACAAGGGTCAAGCTGGCATAATTACTTGTTGATGAATCCGATCGCAGCGAACTCGGTCGACGGTCGGCCGTTGAAACCGCTGCGTTGAAGGCGGAGTGTCCGAACGGGAACCTCGCGAAGGGACTCCCGGCCATAAAAATACAAAATCTACATTTTGTTCCACCGAGAGCCATCCATGGATTTGATTCAAGATTTTCGTTCCACTGAAATCCATCAATGGATTTCATTCTACTTATTGTTGTTCCCTTACTGATCCATACCAGTAATGGAGTGGAATTAAAAACCAAATGAAACGCATCAACGAATTTGTTCAGTGGATTACAGTGGAACATCTGAGCGTATTATAACTGATGTTAATCCATTCAATTAATATTGACGCATGTTCCTATAAATATATTATGATATTATGAGTAATTTATATGTAGATTAAAGTACCGAAACACGAGCGCTAGGAGTTTGATGGGTAGACTGGACACAAAACAGACCCAATGATACAATACAATAATTCTTTATTGAGTACCAATGTTATAGAAAACAAAACATAATACATTAAAAAAGCACTACAGCAGATTGGACAATTGGTGCCCTTTCGCTATAGCAATCTTTTACAGGCAGCCGTACATGGAGATAATTCTTAATATTAATGCGGTAGTTAGTAGGTGGTACATAAAAACAAACATTTTATCTGGGAAATAAGTACTAAAAGATAATTTAAAAAAATATAAACTTACAAATAATGATAAACTAATTCATAATATTAAAATATAAACATAAATACAATATTTTAATACATAATAATAAATTATAGTAAAATAATATTCAGTAGGTGCTTGATAAATATTCCTGCTTCACCATATCTTTGAAAGACGAAATGGACTTTGCTTGCCTGATATTGACAGGCAGCGCATTCCATAGGTGGACAGCATGTTTAGTAAATGCTTACTATAATACATTGATGACGCGACAGGTGTGTTCAATTTCAGTGTGTTTGTGGAACGAAGAGAGAGGGCATGTGTAAGATAAAGGAAATGAAAACGCTCCTTGAGGTAAAGAGGATTAGTGGGGATGAAGAGAATACTGTAGAGAAGAGAAAGCACATGAGCATCTCGGCGACGTCGAATTGGTAACCATTTGAGCATATAATATCGCGATATTCACTGACATGCTCATACAAATCTAAATACAAATCGAATGCAAACATTTTGTAAGCGCTCAAGCTTATTCAGCTGTTCCTTTGTTAGGTCCAAGTAGCATGCGTCAGTATGATGTGATAGAAGAAATTGTTAGGTATATTTTAAGGGCCTATATAGAAAAAGCTGATATTCTATTCTATGACACTCTGTAATTATGTGAACTAGGGATCTTATCTTTAGATATATGCTTGTTAATACTATGCTCTAGTATCGCGTGACTGCAAAATACGATGGAATGAGATTTTCTCTATAGCAAAAAACACAAAAATGACCTCTAATTATCTACATTTTTACATGTCTAATGTATTTGTTTGTAATGTTTTTTTTATTATACAGTGTAACTTAATTCGATGTACCTATAGGTGATTTTCTTATCGAAGTTTGCAACTTTTTTAAAGTACAAGTTTTTTAGTGTTCTGTATTGGGCTCGATTCAATGTATCTAAGTTAAGAGACGATGAGAAGTATCTACCGTATGAATTACCAGCAGTTAGGTAGGTCCTAATGTAAAAAAAAAAAACAAGTCGTTTCTCAAATGTTACGTTTATTTCCTGCTTCCTCGCAGGTCACTCGGTGAACTAGAGTATACAACAAACGCCGGAACAATTCCCGCATTAGCGTAACGCCTGCTATTATGTGTCGCTGCACCGTGTTACGTAATGTGGTTTCTGTGCCAATGTCCGCTGGCTAGGTTAGGTACTGTTACGAAAGAGCCCTAGAGGCTAAAGGTGTAGGACCGGAGGATAGCTTGTAGACTTGTAGTACCTTTACTAGTGTTTGTAGGTTAGTACCACCACAAACAAATCACTTTCTGCGCCTCTATATCTCAAGATATACACGTAATTTGTATAATTACAAAAAAAAACAAAAGTGTTAATACATTGGTAGATATGTAGTCAAAATTTTTTATTACTTAACAGTGAAATAATTATTAATTGTTAAAGTTTTCGAAAATTCCATCTAAAAGTATGGACACCTTCTTAACAAAAATACTACATGCCTATGTACAACTTACTAATGAAAACACATGATTCGCGTCAGTGAAAAAATATCTCTCTTACTCTTTCTTACACCCCTACCCGAGCGTTCGGTGTGAAAGAGATTGTCGCCTTTCGGCTTTCGTTCGTTCGTTTTCGGAAGAAACAAAGGCCGCGCGGTGGCAGGGCGGAGGGTGCGGGGTTGGTCCGGTGGCCAGGTCTTGCGAGAATGCCCGAGCGCACAGAATGAATAACGAGCTAGGACGCGAGTTTGCCGAATGTTATGATTATGAATGATACATTTCTATGTAGGGGTGTTAAGTTTCATGCATAAACCGCGCGCATGTAGTATATCTTAATGAATAGTGGAAATGCCTAGAATAAAATTTGTAGGTGTGAATAAATCTAGACGTTTGACCAAATATTGATGATTATGTGGGTTTTTTTTAAAGTAGTTTTAAATATTCTTCCCATGTATGTATTAAGTACCAGCAGCGTATAGTGCTGTTTTTTTGGTAATTATACAAATTACGTGTATATCTTTTGCTTTTTTGTTACAACTGTCATATTCAGTAAAAGCCTCGAGCCAAAACTCTCTCTGGGAGAGGCTCTAGGAGTCTCAAAGTGAGAACGTAAAGGGTCTCCTCCGAAACTCCGAAAAATAAAACATATCGTCCATTGATACCATTGAATCAGTAAAACTATAATTTTATTTAATACAAGTAATAGTATAACCCGTCGCCTAGGTTAGGTACAACCATAGACAAAGGATATGATTCTAATATAAAGTGTTCGTTTTGGATGACGACGGAGCGTGACGCATGTAGCTTTTTTCGGTAGTTTTTTGCATTGGCCAACTATTTGTATAATGTTACATTTCAATTAGTGAGTTATATTTTTTTCTATAGAGCTCCTAGCGTTTTTATACTGCGCTCGTCGCCCGTGACATAGCCGGTTTATATTTACTTACTTTGTTTCCATTAGTTACCATAACAGTAAATTTTATTACTAGCTACCCCCCGAGGTTTCACAAGCGTCATCGATCTAAATATTGTTATATTATACGTCATGTATACAAATGATGTTGCATGTCATTCTTCATTCATTCACTCGTCCCCTCTTGTGCACAGAGGGGACGAGTGAATGAATGAAGAATGACTGACATTGTGACTGAGTTGTTAATAAAAGTGTTTTCAACGTAACATAAATAATATAATAAAATAAATAACATACTAAATAAAATAAATTTAAAAACAAAACGAAGCTAGATATAAGAAATTACTATTGCTATATGAATGAATTGCCTTATAACATTCACTGTTATATTATGGCCAATAAATTATTTGAATTTGAATATCAAATTTCATCCAAATCCATTCAGCCGTGCGTGATTGAGTAACAAACTTTTATCCATCCTGACATTCGCATTTAAAGTTTTATAAATAAGAATAAGCTTTTCATACCACCTGCTCGGCAATGTCCAATTACATATCACGCGATCTCGACGTAAAGCAAGGCATTACATCCCGAGGGAGCTAATGTTGTATGAAACTCCCACGGGATTAAAGCTATTTGGATTTGGAACGTATGTAGGAAAACTTATAGTACGGAGTAGATACGGGCATTGTGAAGAGAGTTCATTCGAAACCTAACTGGTCACCGCAGACAGCACACAGAAAACAAAAGAAAAAAGCGCGATTATAATTAATTTGAAAGAAAAGACAGTGTTTAAATATTACTCTGTCCCTCCATAACTGGACAATTGTGTCCAATATTATTATTAACTTTAATTAATTTTACTTTTAAATAAATGATTTTTATGAAGCTCTGAGTTTATATTGTCTCGCAGTAGGTATGAAAAGTAGAGTATTCACCTCGCTGCGCTCAGGGGTTAACTCTAGAGTGCAATATGTCGCCCGGGACGTAAGAAACTGCTTTACTCCCTCGGTGCATAATTCACTATTACCAGTGCCGTCCCACTATATCGCGACCATCTGGTGCTCCGTTGCCGTTTGCTTGCACTACGCTTGCGAAGTTGTGACCATAGATTAATCAGACTATATAGAGTTATAGCGTATAAGCGTTGTGACTATTAATATCGACAGAATGCGGAACTCGTCTATTATTGTCTATACGTTTTAATTAAATACTCGTTTGTACACAGGTTGTGAACTGGTGACTAGACTGGTCAACAAAGGCCGGTCAATATTATTTTATTGACTCTTACCGTGTAGGTTTAGCTATTGGTATTGTGAATATGACATGTCGGATGACGTGTGTGTGCACATGACGTGATTTACAAACACTATAAGTACACAATATACGGGGGCGATGGACTCGCTGCCCCCTGAAAGCACAAATTATCGCACTGAGAGTTCTATCAAATTAAATCGTTTTTAATCTTGATTCTTCTCCCTTAATCGTTCCCTCATTACTGAGGATCGTGACTCCTCTGTTGCCAGTTTGTTTACTGTTTCTCTCCATCGAGTTCTGTTGCTGGCCTGATTTTTGCAGGGTGGGCCGGCACGACCGGGGAAGTATCACACTCCCACATAACACCGACGTGAAGTAACATATATAGCTTGCTATTGCGTTTCGTCGGGTCGTGGGAAGTTCCGGAGGCCCGATTCCCCCTTCCCCATTCTCCCTCTCCTTCCCCGTCCCCCTCCACCCTCACCCCTTTTATCTTTTCTTTTCTATCATCCTTCCTCAAAGGTCGGCAACGCATCCTCGAGACCTCGGGTATTGCGGATGTCAGTGGGCGTCGGTATAACTTACTATCCAGTGAGCCGCTTGCTCGTTTGCCAACCTATCTCATAAAAAAAATGTAGAGCTGTGCTGAAAGGTATCTCCAGCTGTTCCGATACCTGATCCGTCCATCGCTTGGGGCTTCGTCCTCTTGGTCTTACTCTCAATCTACTATAAGCTTCTACGTTAACCTTGATTATGTTGAATTCCAAATTCAACTTTATAGTCGTTTTACAAAATATCATTATCTTGGTTTGAAGTTGCTAATAACGATTACTAGGTATAAATGGTTTGTTTGTATATGCACTGCAAATTGTTTGAAATGTGGTGACGCCAACAGATATGTGAGAATATCGCAACACGTGTTTCAAAATCATATCTCCAATAACGCTTGCCAATCTTCTGTCGCAACCGCCGCAACATGAATGTCTAATGTTTTATTGGACAATAAGGTGACACAATTAGTTTGTCAGGTACCTACGTGGAAAGTGACAATAAGTTATTTTTTAATACAGTTGCTCAAAAAGTGGCGTATTGCAGGGACGTATAGCGTTCGGGATGTGGGCTATTACATACTCGTGCTTTTTTTTTACCTTTCCCGAACTCGTGCGTTCTCTTTCCCAACTGTCAAAATAATGTCTATTAAAAAGAAAAACCAACCATGAAGTTTTTACTAAAAAAAAATCATAGTAGTTTTTACGATTCATGCAAATACGTAGAGATAGATTAGGTTAGGTTTCAATTCATTTCATTTCATCTCATCTCATTAAATTTCATTTTCATTTCATATCAATAAAAAAATTCTACTGAAGACTTGGCTGTATGGGCATAGTTCCCTTTGCCTACCAGTAGGGGTGAAGAAAAAGAAAACTCTGCTTATATTCTACGGTTGGCGCCATTTTCCAGAAATTTTCTTTGCGGGTTTATTTTATTAAATTGCTTCATTTTTTCGCAACTGTATTAAAAATAGTCGTTCAGTACACGTGCGGAACCGTCATTGCAACTTGTTCCGACTGTCAACCCACGCCTTCGGCTGCGCCTCGGCTCGGGTAGACATTTGTCGGAACTCTTTGCAATGACAGCCTTTCCCCACTTGTAATGAAATATACTATTTTGTATCTAGTGATACACTACGTAGGTACATTTATCCAACAAGTGAAACTTGGTGGGGCGTTAAATGTACGATGTCCCAGCTAGTGCCTACAAAATAACGTAAAATGCATGGTATGCTAATAATGGGAGGCAGTCATGTAAGACCACTGGAATGAACAGCCAAGTGATGCCCAACCCATATTGTACAGCCCGTATTTCGTGTACATGGCCTCGGAATATCGGGCTGTGCAATACGGGTCGTACAATCCGGCCTGAGCAAAAACGATATGGTGTGACAATGTACAGCCAGGAATGTACAACCCAGAGTCCATGTACTATCACCCAATTTTTGCCTAACTAGTTTAAAAAGGTTTTGCTTTGCACATGTGCACTGCAAGCTAACTCCGCCTTTTATTGTATTGCCCAATGATAGCCACAATAAGCATTTCCGTTGTAAAAATCTTTTATTTCTAACTACATCTTTTAGAAATTTTATGATTTCGTCAGGTCAGTTGCGACTAGAACTCATTTTATTGTAATAAAAAGTAGTAGTTATTTTAAACGTTGTTGACGGTACTACAATTTTTACTTATAACCGTAATAATATATAGCAAAATTAAATCTATATCCACTTAGTATTTTTAATGTTACCTTGAATAGGATTATTGTATTTTTTTTACAATAATAAGTAGTCATTTTTTTAACAATACACCAATAAGCAGAGAATAGGCGAGGTTAGTGAATGGTCATTTCACGCCATAAGTGGTTAGGCAAAAATTTTAGTAATAGCGCCTACCTACATGGCTTCAAAATTATGGGCTGTGCAATACGGGGCGTACAATACTGGTCGTACATTATTTGGTTCTGCAATACTGGCTGTACAATATAGGGACTCCTAATAATTACATTTTGATTCACAAAGACTTACGTTTGATATAAAGATTACTCAAAGTGATCAAATTTTTATTGCAAATTTTGAATTTACAGAAAAGGAGCACAGTGTGAAAACTAAAATCGTGGTGGCCGACTTCAGCAAGGGTGCTGAGGTGTACTCCCACATCGAAGAGGAGCTGAAGGATATTCCCGTTGGGATATTAGGTGAATACATACCTCTTGCTTGTTCATTGTTACCAATTTACACAATGACAATGCCTTACGCCACATACCATAACTACTCCCACTTGAATACATACATACATCCATACATATAAAATAACTAGCTGCGCCCGCGGTTTCACGCGCGTGGTGATTGATGATGATGATGAAAAGTATCATATATGCTAATCTAGCGCCTTATTTACCTCCATTACAAATTTCGTGCTTCCCCAGGATAGGGTCATTTCGCCAGTTCGCGTCCATTTAGTGCAGTTGGCAAGTTTGAAGGACAAGATAAAAATGTTCCAGCACTAGTTTCAATTAAAAAGTTTTGTAATGTGTTCATTATATAGTCTACTATTGGGTTCGCTTTCAGTTTTGTTAGAAACTACTTGTGTTTTTTTTTATAAGTAGACAAACTTCAAAAATACGCGTTTTACCCACTTTGCGTCCAAAAAATCTAAATTGCGTCCACCCATAGACCATTTTGCGTCCACCAGCTAAGAAAAGGAATGTAGGGGTGATATTTTAAAGATAATGTAAAGAAAAATTGTATTTTAACAGATTCTTTATTCAAGAATATAGTTATTTGAAAATCAACATTATTATCATTAATAAATCACTATAAAGAAAATAAGAATACCTATTTATTCTTCTGAACATTGATAGAACTTAAAACAAATCTACTTAAAAAAAACGAAAGATTATTCTGAAGCAGGTAATTAATAATTTTCAACCTTTTAAAAGTTGCAGGTCAACAACAATCAGTTCTGTTAATTTGACCCTAAAATTACGATATTACAATATCACTGAAGATCAGCCTTGATTGATAAGTTGTTGGCTATATTATAGTAACAAAACACAATAGTTTCGTCTAATCTTACTACTAAAAGAAATGTTGAATCATAATACTTATTATGATTATGAGACAATATATATGATTACTATTGCCTTCGAATTTTAATTAATCACACAAGTCACATTCAAAAGAATTATCTTTGGCTTCTGAATAACTTAATCCTAGAAACCGCGTGCATTTCAGATGACATCTAATACACTTGTCACAGCCAATGTTTTTCCCATCGTTATCTTCTACATCAGAAATTAATACATCGTCACATTCAGCACATTTCATTAGCTCCACGGCTGGTACATTTTCTTTTTCAGATTCCACATCTATGGACTCTATCGTTTACTGTGTGACTTTTATCTTCTTTTTTCGTTTCGGAGCAGTTTTTTGAACCTTTCGAGCTCTCTCCTGTGCTTTTTTCTCTATTCATTCTAACTTTCTTTTTCGTATTGCTTTCTGTTTTTCGTTCTTGATCTGCTCCTTTTATTCTATTACTACCTTTAGTTATTCAACTACCTTTTTTTCACCATCCACTCCTAGCACTGGTTCTGGTCCCGATTTCTTATCGGTATCTTATCTTCTCCATCTGGTCTGTGTCCACTGATTTTGTCCAATAATGTGGTCTTGGGAATAACATATTCTTTGCATATTTGTCTTATCGATTTTTTCTTCTCACGAATGTCACTTAATGCTCTCTTTATATATTCTTCTAAGGAAAATATACACTGTTTTCTTTTCTTCTTTCTTACTACCCTCCTAAGAACTCATCTTAAACAGGAAAAAATAAAAAAAAAACATTTCACTGCATTTAGTTTGTAAAAAATTGAATGTTAAACTCTTAGTTATAATAAAAAAAAATACGTAATACATTATTTTTACAAATTAGTTAAAAAAATATATTTATGCTTTTATTTGTATTTAATGAATAGCTTAAAAAATGGACGCAATTTGGTACAATACTATTTCCCTGTAGGTTTAGTTTGCGTCCACATGTGCTGAACGATATTTGTATCTTTTTCTACAATCATAATAACGTGGACGCAAATTGCTCATTACGATTGCATGATATTAGTACATAAATAAAAAATAAAAACAAATTCCCTTTCATAATTTAATCACATAAAAATAAACACTGACTAAATCATAAATAGACGAGTTCGCGTCCATTGTGGTCGCAAAGTGCAAGTGTTATAAATTCGGTGTAGTAATTCGCGTCCACCTTATTTTAACTGTTAACTTAAAAAAAAACAACCAAATACATAATTAATATTACTTCTTTTTTTCATGCTTTATGTCTAGAAACAGCTGTGTATTCTAAAATACGCATAAAACAATAGAATACTTACCGTCGAACGCGCCCCTGCACACTATTTTTTTGCAGACATTCCACGCGTATGCGCTTCTTTGTTGAAGAACTGAGATTAACTATTTTTTCTACACATGATTGATTGGGCACACAGAACTTTTGTCTATGTGTGTGTGCCTCTTATACGATGAGGTATTGGCGGTAACGACTTTTCGGTCATTTAGTGTGTGCATATACCTATTTTCGAGAATTTTTATAGGGAGGTCCGAAAAATGGACGCGAATAGGGTGATGGACGCGAACTGGCGAAATGACCCTATAATGTATAACCTTACAAAATTTTATTACGATCTATCCAGCCGGTTAGGTCTGATAAGGTAACAAACAGATATAGAGACAAAGTTTTTATATAGGTATTTTTTTCTAAAATAAGTTACTCCTAAGTTACTTAATTATAACCGCAGTTATAAGTAAAAGTAAAAGTCCCGTTAAAATCGGTCCAGTCGTTTCAGAGATTAGCCGGAACAGACAGAGAAAAATGTTTAGAAATTGTTTTTTTTTTATTTAAGTACCGTATATATTTATATATGGATTTAGTGACAAGCAAAATTTTACAATTTTAAAAATCTCAGACATTTCAATTTTATTTATTTACGTACATAATATTATATTACAACCCATTGATTTCCGTTTCAAAGATGTCTAACTGTTTTAGTATTTTCTCTTCAGCAGGTTCTACATACACCCATCAGTATTTGTTGTTATAATAACTAAGATATCTAATTACTTCCGGAGCATTATTGTTTGATTTAATAAAAATGCCACATTTCACAATACTTGGTTCGTTTGACTAGCGAATTAAGTAACTCTTATAAGAAACTGAATGCTAGGCCTTCTCAAACATAATTATTGTATGGTCCTACGTAAATAGTGGGGGTATTGGAGAAGACACGTGACAATTCAATTCAATTCAAATATATTTATTTCCGACTCAACAAGCTCCATATTATTATTTAATTATTTTAGATTAAGATAAAGTGAAAAGAATAAAATTAATATTAAAACAAGAACATTACAATTAAATTAAATTATATAAACCATTAAATTGTTTGACACCATAATCATTATCATGAATCATGATACGAGGATCATCAGGAGGTAAGATGACGCAGAATTGGGGAGTCAAATTGATCAGTAACAGCTGTCAGAATGGTGTTGAAATGGTGAAACAATGATGATAAAAGATGCAATTATTTGACCTCCACAGAAATATACCCAGTCTCGTAGGACTGTCATTACTCTAACAACAATTAAAGATCCTACTATGTAAAGAGATATGTAAAGAAAATCAGATGCTTAATGAATGATCTATTTACTACACTTATACAACACACAAGATGACTAATGATCTATTCTACTATTAATTTCAGTCAACAATGTGGGTAACCAATACGAGTATCCAATGACGTTGACTGAACTCCCCACCTGCAAGTCCTGGGAGCTGATCAACGTGAACGTGGGCGCTGTGACAATGATGAGCAAGATCGTGCTGCCGGGCATGGTGGCGCGGGGCAAGGGGGCGCTGGTGAACATCTCCTCGGGGTCTGAGCTGCAGCCGCTGCCTCTGTGGGCCGTGTATGCTGCTTCTAAAGTTAGTATCGAGACTTAATGGTTATGTGGTGGTTGGTGTGCTTGTCGGGTGGTGGACAGGTTCGCCTTGTCGGTTCACGTTAATACTCGTTCTGTCGTAAGCACAACGTAAGTATGTCTTATGCAGGTTTGGCAAACATTTATTTAACGCGAATAATGTGGTCGAGCACGTCATCATATCGCTGAACCAAATATGTTATGTTATATGTTTTTGGGCGAACACGAATGCATATAGCAGCACTATAACCCCTGTGTACCCTTTGGTGCAGCGCATCAAAGGGAATGAATATGATAAATGTCATAATTTTTTGTTTGTTGTGTTTGACTTTTTGCCATTACCTGACATGATGGCCAGTGATAATGCGGCTGAAGGTTGCATCAGCTAAACCTAGAATAGTAACTGGCTCTCATGGCCAGGAATACAATGTTAGGTGCTTAGAGACAGATATTCAAAACATAGCCAGGATAATATAGAAAATCAATAACTTTAGGGTTGCATAATCATGATGCCGGCTGTACAAGCTCGTCGAGACACCACGAGACAGGCCGAGTACGAACGTGTAGATGGCTCCCTCAACCTCGTCGCGTTGCATCTCGCGGCTCTCGTTGGCTTTTGCAAGCGTGTCGGTATTTTTGCGCCCCAGTCAAAGGGTCTCGTAAGTTTCGCTATGAAAACGAGAGCCTTTACGCGACAACAGGCACGCCAGGCGACGAGACGAGACGAGCGTGTACAGCCGCCTTAAGAAATGTCATTAAGTAGTTATTCAGCACAGTTTAACTAGTGACGTTCATATTCGCAGGCGTACGTCCACAGCTTCACGCTAGCGATCCGTGAAGAGTACTCCGCCAAGGGTATCCACGTGCAGCACTTGTCGCCGCTGTTCGTCTCCACGAAGATGAACGCGTTCTCCAACCGGCTGATGGAGGGGAACCTGCTGGTGCCGGATGCAGCCACGTACGCGCGCCATGCTGTGAACACCCTGGGCAGGATCACTAACACGACCGGTTACTGGCTACACGGAATTCAGGTATTAAAGCTCATCTATTTGTTGAACCTTTTGTTAGATGCATACTTCTCGACTTGTTGTTCAACCAGGTTCAATTTCGAAGGGAAAGTTTGGTCATTGTAGTAAGTATAGATCTTTAATTTAGAATAAATTTGTTTTTATTTAATGTTAGTACTTTATGTACAAACGCCAAAGTATATTTAAATATAAACAGCATGTAACAAAAAAGTAGTATACTAAACTAGTATACTAAGTCTAGTAATACTAAAACTACACACGCAGAAGTTTGCATGCAATTGGGACCTAACTACTGCTTCGTAGGTTGTAGTAAAAATCCGTGATATGAGTAACCAAAGTTTTTTTAATACTCAAACAGAAAAAAACCTGAAAACTAGGCCAGAGACGATAATGACCTCCAGAACACAGACTAGGTAAATAAGGCTATTAAGCGGGGACTGGGGTGTTGCGTGGGGACAGGCAAATGCAGGGAAGAAGCACGGAAGTGAATGAATAGGTGGCGTGGGAATTGCAGAGGACATTGACCCTAACGAACTCCAAGAATAGGCAAGTCTAATAGGACTGTGTAAAAAAGTCGAATAACAAGTTAAATTTGTGTGGAAAAAAATATAACCGATTTAAATTTTGAAACTTTACCATGTAATCCTGACTAAGTACATGTCGGCGGCGTACCGCCAGCTTGAAGTATTGTCGGCGGCGTACCGCCAGGTTGCCATTAAAACCAAAGTATATACGAAGTAGATACGAATCGCGTATATTTGATAGCACAGTAGTTTATAAAAGTAACTATTCTAGTCGAGGGTCGAATAAGAAGAGCGGTATGCACAGTCTTACATTGACTTAAATACAAAATGGCTCCCTCCATTACCATCATGTTGACTAGGCAACAAAACATCTTATAACTAACAACTATTCCACAAATACTCGTGAAATTATGTTATGTTCTTCATAAATCATTATTTGATTTTACATTAAAATTATCATAAATAAACGTAACAAAATAAGTAGTGCTTACATAACGGATGTGATATTTCGTCTGTCATATTTATATAAATCTTATCTATTCATGAAAATTTATGGAAGTGGCTTATAAATCGTTAAATAATATTAACAATACTAAATTTTGAGTAAAGGAAAACGCCACTTCCGTAAATCGTTACTTCCGTAAATGACAATAATCCAATAATTAAGTTTAAATTAAATATTAGTCCTTTATAAATAGTAACAAAGACTGGCATGATTTTACATGCCATTAAATCTATAAATATAATTAAATTTAAAAACCGGATGTGGAGTAGCGACTCCTTCATAACTTTTTATTATAAAATGTAGTCTAAAAATTACATTATTAGTATCTAACATATTGAAACGAATTATAATATTTTAACACTCATATTGACTAATTAACAAATGATTTGATTATTAATTACTCTAAAAATAATAAGCGCCCACATACATATGCACACCTTTCAGTATTACTACTCCTTATTGTTCATCATCAGCCTGTAGCATTCCACTGCTGGACATAGACCTCTCCAATTGCACGCCACTTAGGTCTATCTTGGGCTTCTCGCATCCAGTTTTTGCCAGCCGTCTTGCGCAGATCGCCACTCCACCGTGCCTCAGGTCGTCCTACACTACGTTTGCCGAGACGCGGTCTCCACTCTAGAACTCGTTTACCCCAACGGTTGTCGGTTCTACGGCTAATATGGCCAGCCCACTGCCACTTCAGCTTGCTAATCCGGTGGGCTATGTCGATGACCTTGGTTCTCTGACGAATCACTTCATTTCTGATGCGATCCCTCAGAGAAACACCGAGCATAGCCCTTTCCATAGCCCTTTCGATAGCCCGCTGAGCGACCTTGAGCTTGTGGACCATTCGAGCCGTCAGTGTCCACGTTTCGGCTCCGTATGTCATGACGGGTAGGACGCACTGATTGAAGACTTTCGTCTTCAGGCACTGTGGAATCGGCGAAGTAAGGACTCGACGTAGCTTCCCAAACGCTGCCCAGCCCAGCCGAAACGCTGCCCAGCCCAACCGAATTCTCTCCTCTTCTCTCTTCCTCTCTCCTTATTGTTATACGCTGTATACTCATTTATCAAACATATAACAAACTGTCGAGATATTACCAGATATTTTTAAATTAGAATTTTACTTTTATTTTCTGTCATATTATCTACTACTATAACAGTAATATAAACAATGTAGGTCAAGGGTAGTAATCGGTAGTAATCGGCTGCTGATTAAGTCGCCGGTTCATTATTAATTATCGCCAGAGAGGAGACTGGCTCGAGTTAATCTCATTGTAGGAACTACTGTGCGACAATCTACAACATGGTGGAAGGTCCATTCTAGAGCTAGCTAGGTATCCGCTTAGGATTACGATTCATGACAAAGCACACAGCCGCTGTGTTAGGGCAGCTCTCCTTGTGTACAACCACTCCATGTAGGTTTAGCATAATACCTCTTTGCCCAATATTTTAATCGGTCGCTCGCCTGATGCTCAGCGTCACGCTTGCCCATAAGAGTTCAGTGCTATTCAGAATTTCAAACTACAAGAGATCATAACCCTGCATGGCAATGTACTGCGCACATCACTCGGCTCGTGATCATGGGGCTAGCAAAACCCCGTGCCCAAATATCGGGAACTCAAACAAAAAGCAAAACCGGTCAATATCCCGTTTTTGATGTACTCTACTCTAGTAAAAGTGATCGTGATGGGTAAAAAAACTTAAAAATTAGAATGACACGAACTACTTTTCTGTCAAATTCATAAACACCCGAGCAGTTCTCAAGTTGTCTAACAAACATAAGAGTAACAAAAAACCATGTCATGCATGTGCTCGTATTTACTGAACATTTTAATTATTCACCGAGCGAGTCGTCTCTGCAATAACTTAGCCAAAAATGCTTTCGTAATTATGTTCAGCAGTTCGCCTCTACATGTCGCATTTATGAACTAATGTGAAATTTAGTGCGAAGGTTCGATAATCATAGTTTTAACAGACTTCAAAAAAGGAGGCGGTTATTATGTTCGTGTGTATGTATTGTTTTATGTATATGTTAATCGATTTCTCCCCCATTTGTGAACCGATTCTTAAAATTCTTGTTTTATTTTGTAGAGTATACTTCCAAGGTGGACGAGATGGTCCCATTTAAATTTCATCAAATTCGGATTGAGTTACCCTCCAAAAACTGAAAATTGCTCCGCCTATCTTGATGATATCATCATTGACGGTGAATGACAATCGATTCCGTGAGTAGCAAGGGTCACTAAAAATGGTAAAGAAAAATTACACAAAATTCGAACCGACTGCAATACCAAAAAGTGTGAAATAACTTGTCGAAGTCGGTACCATGAGCACAATATTGTGATATACGGTACCTACTATTGAAATATCATGGTTCAACAAGTTTTTTCACACCTTTTGTATTAAAGTCGGTTCCAAATTTTTGTAATTTTTTTTCGATTCTGATTTAGGAAGATTTCCGATTTTACGGTTTAAGGAATAGATCGCGTATATACTCGTATACACGTTGTTTCTACTATCTAAGGCTATGCACTCAAGTAGATTGGTTTATTTTACTATAATAACCTTCCATTTGATATTTATTTCCAGTCCTTCTTCATCCAAATCCCGCCGGTGTGGATCCGGACTAAGATCGGCGCACACCTGAACAAGGAGTTCCGTGAGGAGTACCTTCAGAACGCCAAGGTCAAGAGTAACTGACCTTCCTCTGGGGGCACTGCCGAGCTTTGCATTTTTTCTTGGAGATGAGAGGCATGGCATAGTATAAAGGAATAAAATAAATTTGCTCATGCATGTATTGATATGATAGTACAAAAGTGAGTCTTAACACGACCTTATCCTAGGTATTGTTATTAGTTTTATTAGTTATATACAATGAATCTAATTATTATGTAAGTTAT
Organism: Selenia dentaria; assembly: GCA_917880725.1. Lineage (NCBI taxonomy): Eukaryota > Metazoa > Arthropoda > Insecta > Lepidoptera > Geometridae > Selenia > Selenia dentaria. Next base: position 3,277,599 of record OU862882.1, on the reverse strand, counting down.
CTAGTTTCTACCGAATTGTATATCGTTATCGGACATGCGTGAAGTTAGTTAGATGTTTTGTGATATGATTATTTTCAGTTTTCTTGTTAAGCACCATACAAATTGAATGTGATAAAAGTACCTATTGTAATAAAATAAAAGGTTTTATAGATTTATAATAAAGTCGTATTATTCGCTTGTTACAAAAAAAAACCATAAAATTATTGTTAAATGTATTCAACATGCAGCGCCTAGTGCGCATAGTGAACTGTACCTGGTATTAATGTCATGTACATCTTATATACAATGTGTCCGGTCACCGGTGTCGGAGCCTTGAGGGGGGTAAAATATGTTTTTTTTAATATATACCTTATCAATAAATGCATATACGGGCTGGAGAGAAAAAATAAAATGAAATACATAATTAATTAAATAAATAAATAAATATTCCACAACTATCACACGACGTCATCTAGTCCCAAGCTAAGCAGAGCTTGTGTTATGGGTACTAGAAAACTGATAAACATACTTATATATTTCTAAATACATAAATATTATAGATAAATTACACCCAGTACACCAATTGATAGGGCATTAAATAAAAAAACTATTAAATACTTTTACAGCCACTGTTCAAAATGCCCTCCGCGGTGTTGGAGACACGTTGTTTCTCTGATTGTCACGTGTTATGTGGCACGTCGAATCATCTGCTTGCCTCCCTTCAATTCATTTCCGATTCGTATAATTTTTTCAATAAGTTCCGGGCGTGTGTTTGGTCCGGCAACATAAACTTTTTGTTTCATTGTGCCCACAAGAAAAAGTCAAGTGGGGTCCGGGTCCGGGGTCAAATCCGGGTAACGCGGTGGCCAAGCGATTGTTCCGCCGCGTCTAATCCATGGTGAATAGCGCTGATTTAAATAGTTTCGCTCATTCCCTGAAAAACGTGCTAGTGCTCTGTCCAGTTGCAAAACCATCCCTGACCTGTAGGTTAATGGTACCTCTAATAAGGCATCCAGGAAATCCAAAGGAGAAAGGGAATCCAAAAATCTTGCGCCATTCATTGTGGCTGGTAAAATGAGAGGACCAATCAGAATATCATCAATAATTCCTGCCCAAACATTTACCGAAAATTGGTAATGAAATAGTAGATTGTATCATAAGGGAGCAAAATAATATTTTTACGGCGAGGGCGCTTTTTTGAATCCAGAGCGAAGTGAGGGATTCTAGAGTAGAATCCTGAACGTAGCGAGGGATTCAAAGTACGTCGCCCGAGCCAAAAATATATTTTGCGCCCGAGTGATACACTCTACTTTTCATCACCCACTATGAGAAAATAAAAGCGCCTCATATTTTATTGTAATATTATTATTTAATAAAACATAGAGTAACAACTAAATTGAAATTAAATAGTATCCTTTATTAAAACAACTAAAAACTTATATTTACATTTGAGACATTTTCGCAATTATGAAAATTTATTGTTACAGTTTTATTAGGAATAGAGATTGTTGTAGATTTTATATTCTGCGTGTTTGAAATGTCCGAATCTGGATAATTTTGAGGAAAATGTGACGGTGAATCTCGTTGTTTGGATGTAGATAGGCGCGGCGACAGTGGTATGGATGGATTAACTGAAGGTTGCAATTTAATGTTTTCCACGATGCGTTCAGATGTTTTCGCCTTGTTCTCAATGGAATCTTCTATATACCCTTCTGCTACAGCACTCGATTTCCATCCTCCATGTCGCTTGAGAACAGTTAAGTCCGCTCCAGTATCTGCCAAAAGGGTAGCAGAAGTACGACGAAAACAATGTCTTGTATACAGTTTGATATCTGGTAACTTCAAATAAGTAGCAATTTCTTGTGGCATGTTAGAAATTTTATTTTTTCCCATCACTTGTTTGAAGCACTTGCCATTTTGATAACGGATGAAAAACCGATTGGTCTTCATAGCAGCAGGACGCAGGTCCAGGTATTTCTGTACAATAGTTTTGTATTCTCCTCGTATTACGAAGGATCGGTCAATTTTGGTTTTTGTATCGGTCAGCTTTACTAACAGTAAATCATCCGAGTGGTTTTCGACATCATCAACAGCTCCATGTAATCCGAAAATTAAAGCCACCTGTAACAAAACCGAATGTGAATAAGACAAGTATCTATCAAAGTATACAGGTTACAATAAAATATGCATTTTTATACACTATGATTATATTTTACTAATCCACCGTAAACATAGTTACCTACTTACTTTTACGGCAAGAAAGACTTTGTCGGGTGCCTCATTAAGGAAAGTCTCCACGTTTTTGACTGAGAACACTTTGGATTTTTTAGGTTTAAATCCATCAGACATCCTCTTCAGGTACGCTATTAATTTCGAATATGTGTCCAGTTTTACATCGTTATTAGAACTGACTGTTGATTTTAGCATTGAGTATGTACTCCAAAGAGTGGAAGGTTGTTTAGTTTTGGCTAAGTACTGGAAGTAGGCCAAAAACACAGATTCTGAAAAATTCTTGGCGCTTCTTGCATTTCTCCATTCAATAAAATTACCATAGGCTTTCATATATTTCTCCCGGGATTTTGCAGGTAATAGATTATCCATCACATTTCTTGCGTCAGTTCTAATGCTTTCAGGAGTTAATTCTATACTTTCACTGTCACTTGAAGAACTCATTTTTCAAAACAAAACAAAACAATGAATTTTGAAAATTTACGAAAACGCGGGCTGTAGTTCGCGCTTTTTTAATTTGTTTTTTTTTTCATTCATCCGGCGGCGTGACTATGGGCCGTCGTACCAGCCAGTCTTTATTCAAACAATATTTGCGTTCGATTTCTTTGGTGCTGAACACTAAGCTGTTCCAAATTCAAAAAGTGCGCGGCAAAGATAATTGCGGCGCACTTATAAAGAGGATTAAAAACTCATCACTGCCCGCTAAAACTTTCTTATAGAAAACACCACCTTTGGGTGCACATAAAGGCGAACCAAGTCGTCCTTTTCGAATAGATGGGATGAAAAGTATTTTGTCTCACAGCATGAGGATTATCCTGGAGCCACAAATGTTCATTGCGATGGTTAATGTACCCTGATCGTGTAAATGTGGCTTCGTCAGTCCATATAATTTTTCTCCAAAAATTTGTATCAGATACTCTCCTTAGTATCCATGAACAAAAGCTGACCTCAAAAAATCTGGTTCGTTTGTTCCTTGCACCCTTTTAAAATGATATGGATGCAATCCTTCTCTTTTCAAAACTCTCCACACGGTCCATTTGGATAAATTGTGTCGATTCGCTATACGTCTGGTACTCAGTCTAGTTAACGATAAGGTTCAGCAAAACAAGCACAAAAGAGTGTACCTAAACACAACGCGGAGCGAAGGACGACTAACTGACCTGACCGAGCCCTCTAACTGGGCGCAATCAGTATTTGTCTCACTCACATCTACAACCTGTAGATGTGAGTGAGACAAATGTACCTGCTTTTACTAAGAATAATAGTGTCACAGACTCGTTCTCGGAATCCTCCGTAATCTCGTGATGAACGTGATTTAGGTCATTTTCAAACCCTCATAACTTCTAAAATGTCTAACTTAGCGCTATGATGCTGTTATTTTTTATTAAGTAGATATCCTCTACTATCGTTTAAAATTAAAAAAAATGTAGATTAACAACTTGGATTTTATGAAAAAACTCAAAGTTAAAAATAAATAAAAAAATAATTCTAAATTTTCGTAATAGTAATATTTTTTGACCTTTCGTGAATAAGAACTTGAAAAATCTTGGCTATCTATTTATTGTCTACATGTTTGGCTATCAAATGATACTTCTTTTATGATTCTAGGACTTCTAGACTACGAAGAAATAATAGTTTCTTCGTAGCTTCTAGATTAGTAGCTATGGCTAAATTAGTACAAACACTGATCCTTCTAAGTCAATAAAAACAAAATGGCTACCATTTTACTATGATGGGAAAAAAAGTACTTATGGAGGGTGATTTGTCGATAAAAATAACCATATTTTACCCCCCTCAAGGCTCCGACACCGGTGACCGGACACATTGTATATCTCATCATGGAAGAGTTTGGGAAAAGCGGTTCCCATTTAGTTCTGTGCATTCACAGACAAATAAAAACAGGAGCAAAAGCTAGTATGTAGTTCTATAGTACAAATAGGGACAATATTTTCTCAAATTGTTCTATTACGTCATATTCCATAAAAGAAATGGGACCTACTGACTGTGGCAAGTTTCACCTAAATCTGTCTCGTAGTTTCAGAGTGATGCGCGTACAATAGACATACAGACTACCTACGAAGAAATAATAGTCTATTTCTTCGTAGCATACAGATAGACAAATATTGTATATAATCTATTTTTGGTTTCTATATCGATAACAAATTCCCCTCGATTGTAATTAAAACATATATAAGTAGTACAAGCGACTGCCCGCGACTTCGTTCGGGTAGTAGGCTCGGCCTTGGGCCTCAGCATATCCTCCCGTTTTTCTTGGTTTTCTTGGTTCAAAAGAACCTTATCCTTACAATAATTAACACAACAAAAAAAGAATAAGCGAGATTGCTCCATCCGTTTTTTTATACGTGACCAGGAGAAATAAGGGTTTATTATCTATATATATATAGTAGTAGATTTATAAAAATAATTAATCATGTAATATTTTTTTTATATAGTAGATTTAGTAGTAGATACTCGTAGATATGTAAGATGAAGTAGGTATTTTGTATACTCTTTGGTGGGAGCAGTCAAATTAATTCTAATTTTGGCCTTCATTTTCTTTGTACGCTATATTTGTTGATTGATTTCGTAAACGTGTACATTCCGGCAGTGTTGCGGAAACTTCATGGAGTCTTCTCGTCAAGCCAGTGTATGTTACTCCAGTCAGTGATTATTTATAGCACTGAAACGTGATTCAAAATGGGCCTTATGTGTAAGCTCAAAGCCGCGCGACGAGCTATGGAGAGGGCTATGCTCGGGGGGTTTCTCTACGTGAACGAATCAGAAATGAGGAGATCCGTAGAAGAACGAACGTCACCGACATAGCCCAGACGGTTAGCCAGAAGTAGGTGCTGTCAATTCACGATGTCGATATAAATGAGGGTTTTTAGAGCAGAGAATTTTTTGTGGAAGTGCCACGCTGCAACTCCAAAGCCGAATGGGCCGGCACGACCGGAGAAGTACCACACTCCCACATAACACCGACATCTAGCGTTTCGTCGGTTTGTGGGAGGTTCCGGAGGCCCGATTCCCCCCTTGCCCGTTCTACCTTTCCTTCCTGAAGGTTCTGGAGTGGAGACCACGGGCTGACTTCTTTTTAGATGGCTTCTGTGACTAATTGTCACAATTTATTTAAGTACATATCAGAGACGATTCACAGTCATTTGAATAAGAATCACTAAAAATCTTTGCATAGACTAAAATATATACTAGGAAAAACCTTTGAGTGCAAGAACATGACACTGGCAGAGTAACGTCTTCCAACGTTAAAAAAGCCATAGAAGAAGAAGAAGAAGATCAAGAAGAAGAAGAAGTATGTCATTAAGTCCATAGAGTAAACTATATATAATAACTATATTATACATAATACCTATAAAATAACTATATATATGACTAAGTCCCGTCATTCCAAGTCACGTACCAAAGCGGTGGAGACCATATATACCATACTAGGATATCGGACACATTACTAAAACTTTCTAAGGCGAATGACGAGGAAATTTGGTGGTAGTACCACGCTGTAACCTCACAACTGAATGGGCCGGCACGAACAGGGAAGTACCACACTCGCACATAACTCCGAGGTGAAGTAACATAGCTTGCTATTGCGTAGACCCGACCCCCCCCGTCCCCCTAGCCTCCCCACTGTCCTACCCCTAATCCCTTTAATCTTTTCCTTCTCATCTTCCTTCCTCAAAGGTCGGCAAAGCATCCTCGAGACCTCTGGTATTGCGGATATCCGTGGGCGACGGTATCACTTACGTTACGTTGCCAACCTATCCCATAAAAAAAGAGGAAAACATAAAAACAATGTTTCATGATTTTGTACACTTTCTCTACACTCGCGCAGTATTATGAACACTTGATGATTATTATGACGCACAAATCTAGAAAAATGAACGATATGAATTGTTGGGTTATTTCCCGCCCTCCTTCCATGATAAACTTTTTCTTTGTTTATAATAGCTCTGTGCATAGAGAAAATTGTATATATACGGAAAGCTCTGTGGTTGTCACAATTCTGCCACGCAATATTTTAGATATATTCTGCTATGATATTCTGATTAATCTATGCGCAATATTCCAATATTCTGTCTCAAAGAGAATATAAACACTACGTTTTGCTGTCTTTCATGGAGAATTATTTCCCTCAATATTAAAGTACTTACCAACACATTATTGTTATGCTTACCAAGTACCTACTTACTTTGTGATTCGCCTTTTCCGGCATTGTTATGTCAACTCATAACTCGGTGAAATTAGTTGACTTATAAACAATGTATGGACAAAGCCGGTTCGGGAGGCCGAGCACTAGCGGCCCGTCCGGGCTAGGGCGGCCCAGCATCAGCGGCCCGTCCGGTCGGATGAGCATGAGCGGCGCCAGCGGGCGCATCAGCGCTAGCGGAGGGCCCGGCAGCAACCGGCCCAGTAGGACCAGCGCCTCGGGTGGCGGCCCGGGGGCCAGAGACGTCGAGTTCGATTTTGTTATTCGGCAGGGGGAGGTCAGTTAGCTCTCAACCAGTAGTTAAAGTTTGTTATTTCTTGTCAACACGTTGTAGTAATAGGTCTTTTGCGGAGTCCTAATGGTGAAGTGTGATACTTAGCCAGTTGTTCAACCGTGAAGCCAAACATTAATGTTTTTTGACTTGAAGAGTAATGTTTCCATCGAAATTACAGGGCAAGAGATTTCACAACTTATTAAGGGCAGTGAATTTCTATCCAGGGTTTTTAATATTTGTAGTTTCAAATTCTGAATGGCACTGACAGTTGTTATGTAAGTGATCACCGTCGCCCACGGACATCACCAATACCAGAGGTCTCGAGGATGCGTTGCCGATCTTTGAGAAGGAATAAGCTCTCTTACACATACATACTCTGTTGATGCCGAGTTAAATCTACATATTCCTGCGCATATGGTAGCGATCGCTTCGAAGCGGAGTAATGAGAGTAGGCTGCCAGTCCGACGGCCTGGGGTTGGGGTGATCTTAAGCTTTCGGTAAACATTGCGATGAAATTTATAGCTAGGTGGTAGGGCGTCTTCTAGTGCCCGCCCGGCTATAGCTACCACCCTCATGATTCCTGTTGCTATGCATCCAACCTCGTGTTCCAGCAGATGTCCTTACCATCCAGTCACCATTCTAGATATAGACCTCGTGGGCCGGTATGATTGGCCAACTGTATCGGGATCGTTTCAATTCATCATCTCTGGGATGGTTCGGCTAAATACTAACTCGAAGCCTTGGACTCCATAGATAATCGAGCAAAGAAGCTCATTGGTGACGATTCGTTACTGGAGGCTAAGTCGCCTCACCCACTTCAAAGCCTCAAACATAGACGCAAAGTTGCCAGCTTATCGGTGTTTTACAGGATTAACTTCGGAGAATGTGCAATCGATCTCCACGATCTTATTCCCTCATCTCCTTTCTTTCCTCGGACAACAAGACGCACAGGAATACGGCATCCGTACATGGTCGATATTCCAAAAATACGCACGAAGCGCTTTCATAATGCGTACGGCTGAAGTATGGAACAACCTACCAGCGTCTATATTTCCCGATGTAGGTATACAATCTGGGAGTCTTAAAGTACAGGTGAATAGGTATCTTTTAAGCAAGCATATACCACCGTCGACCGCGTCATCAGTTTCCATCAGGTGAGACTGTGGTCTTGCAAAATGCTTGTTTATCTAATGTAAAAGAAAATATAAAAAATAAAACTAAAATACTACTAAAATAAACTTCCGGTTGTATGAGATCGCGTGGTATAAATTAAACTCAACTTTTGGATGGCGGTGCGCGCGCGCAACCGTCCGGCGTTAGAAACGTCTTCGTACTGATGAAATAGGGAAAATCGAAGATGCACGAGCCGGGCCGAAGACTCCAGTAGCTTTACGATGAGTTGGCATATAAATGTCATCTACGATACTCGATCGCCCCTACCGATTAAGCTTGTGATTGACGTATTCACTATAAATTTTAGCTCTACAATTGACCGCAAGGTGGCACTGTTCTTATTTTCATACATTTTTCGCGGCAGCATCGATTGATGTCAATGTTGTAAACGCATGGTAGACCTACTGGCTGGCTGCGCTCGATTGGGAATACCGTTAGGTGTGCGCAGACGGCGTGACTTCCATTTTCCTAATCTGCGGCTGGATGGCTGCGTTCAGCGCAACGCTCTTCGATACAGAACATAAGTAATACCAGGTAATACTTACGAAACTTATGAATATTATTATACAAGTATTGTATGCTATGTATATAAATGTAACAGTTATAGGTACATATAACTTACCTAACAATAAGAATGTACCTACCCTACTACCTACGATACTACCACATCATCACTACGACGGGTTCCGGGCTAATTGTAGCCACTCTGGGCGATATAGACTTTTATACATATTTGGAATCAGCAAATTTTTCTGCATCGTTCGAGCTGGGTTTGGTGACGATAGGAGCACTTATTTGTCACTTAAAGGTCGATTTACATCAAACGAACATAGAGCTAGAGCCATCGAAAAATTCGAAAATTTTTCGCTGGTCATTTAGAATTATAAATACAATCGGCACCGCTGCCTGACTTCGTACTCATTGTTTTTTGCCTTCCCCGGCGGTAAGATGCAAGAAGCGAGTCCATCTTTTTTTTAACTCTTCAACATTACATTCCAGTTGTTTTGCGATTTCCCAAGCATCTTGTTTGTAAGTTGTATTTTTATAGTTTTCATACGTCGGATCCCACAGACATCTGAAATTGCGGTAGGCTTCTATCAATAATAAACATTTTTCTTGAGACCAATCCATAACTTAATCGATAAGATACGTAAACAATCGCTAGAACACAAGAACGCTTTGATGAGACCGCTCAGTGGCGCGAGCACGTCCGAACACGCTAGAACGCTCTAAGCAACTGTTCGCGCGCTCTTGCGCCGTTTACATCAAGCGAGCGAGCATTCTTAGAATATTCTATAGAATCTTTGCGAACGCACTAAGAACAACGAAGGAATGCTCTACGCCTGTTTACACTAGAAGAATTTGCTGTAGTGGGGATAGAATGAGCATTCGCTCGTTTGATGTAAATCGACCTTAATACAACCGCATTTGTACTGCAACCATGTTGGACTGCAATGTATGAAGTGACACAAAATATTGACAAATTTAGGAACTGTGTACTTAAGCTCAATACCAAATACCAGACAGTCGTTTAAACTATTTTTCCTGGAGCAACAATTTACAGGCAACGTACGTTAAAGCGAAGTTGGGTAAGAGAAGCGAGGATGAGTCGAAAGTGGGGCAATTTGGGTATGGACAACGGAACCGTAGGGGACAGAGGTTGGCCGACTTCCTGGAGAAAGAGGGACTCTTTATGACAAACTCTTTCTTTCAGAAGCCTCACAGGAAATAGACCTGGCTGAGTCCCGATGGTTCCACGAGAAATGAGATTGACTTCATTATGACCACCAAAAGGCAAATATTCACTGATGTCTCCGTGATCAACAGGGTTAAAACCAGTAGTGATCACCGAATGGTAAGAGGCACGGTGAATATTAATGTCAAACTGGAGAGGTCTCGTCTGATGAAGTCTACGCTCCGACCCACTCGTGCCCGTATTCAAGACCCCGAGAGCTTTCAACTTGAGCTATCCAATCGCTTCGATTGTCTTGAGAACATCGCTTCAGTGGACGAGATCAATAACAAGTTAGTAGAAACTGTCCATACAGTGGGTTCCAAGTACTTTAAACCCCACCGTACAGATAGGCCACAGAAACTCTCCAACGATACCCTCAACCTCATGGCTGAACGACGCTCATTGAAACTGCAGTCTTCGAATGATGCTGAAGCATATAGGCTGCTCAATAGACGAATATGGAAGTCCTTGTGACACGACATCCGGATCTTTAATACAAACCGTATTAAAGAGACGATAGAGCGGAAAAAAGGCTCCAAAGTGTTTGCAAGAGACATGTCTATTGGGCAAAGCCAGTTGACGAAGCTGAAGAGAGGAGACGGCAGTGTAGCGTCGACCAAAGCGGAAGTGTTAGGAGAGGTCGAGAGTTTCTACGGACAGTTATACACCTTGGTCGCTAAACCTGTTAGCAGCTCGGTAAAAGACCCAAGAGCCAAGCTGACCCGACATTATACCGAAGATATCCCGGACATCAGCCTGTACGAGATTAGAATGGCCTTGAAACAGCTTAAGAACAACAAAGCGCCTGGTGACGACGGTATCACATCTGAGCTTCTGAAAGCGGGTGGAACACCGGTACTTAAAGTCCTTCAGAAGCTCTTTGATACCGTCTTACTCGAAGGTTCAACGCCAGAAGCATGGAACAAAAGCGTGGTGATGCTGTTCTTCAAGAAAGGTGACAACACTTTACTAAAAAATTACAGACCCATCTCGCTTTTGAGCCATGTTTATAAGCTGTTTTCGAAGGTCATAACGAACCGTCTCAGTTGCAGGTTTGATGAATTCCAGCCTCCGGAACAAGCCGGTTTCCGAAAAGGCTATAGTACCATAGACCACATCCACACGCTACGGCAAGTTATACAGAAGACCGAAGAGTATAACTTGCCTCTTTGTCTAGCGTTTGTGGACTATGAGAAAGCCTTTGATTCGATCGAGACGTGGGCAGTGCTTGAGTCTCTCCAGCGGTGCCGTATTGACTATCGGTATATTGAAGTGCTGAAGTATTTGTACAAAAACGCCTACATGTCAGTCCGAGTACAGGAGCAGAGTTCGAAGGCAATTCCATTGCAAAGAGGCGTGAGACAGGGAGACGTTATATCTCCGAAACTGTTAACCGCCAATAGTCGCTTCAAACTATTAGCCTCTTTGTAAAATTCTTATCCAGTGTAGCTTAATACAATTAGCTTTACTTTATTATTCAAGTAGGATTCCAAACAATTTATTTAAAAAAACCAGTTGCATAAACTAATTAGCCATACTTTAATAAGTTTGAGTTATGGTATTTAAATCAATTAGCTTAGATATGAAATATGACAAATTCTTTGACTAAAGAACTTAGCTAAGAGGCATTATGTGCATGCCTAGGCGGTTAAGTTACTTAGCTTGGAACATTAAATAATAAATTTAGGCGGTTTAGTCATTTAGCCTGGAACAAATATAAGTAAAATATTGGTCATTTTGTATTAAGCGACATTTATCTTTGTTATAAATAGGAGTATTAGAAAAAAGAATGAATACAATTATGGGGAATATGTTATAAAAACAGTAATATACTTCTTTTTAAATTAATAATGCGATTTACTAATATTATATTTTTTTTCTAAAAATGGAAACTTTAAACTGCTCTGGTGTAAAGTTTCAAAAATGTCGGTTAATACAAATAGCCCGGAACTCGTCGAGTCTAGTATTATTGTTATGAATAAGCTGTACGATATTTCGCGTGTTAGGGCACACTGCGCTATAGATACATATGTATTATTAAACACCTGAGTAAACTTCGAATACGTTATTCCATTATAGTTATCTCGGTCCTGCAAATAGTTTAATTCATGTATATAACTATTAAAAAAAGATACACATGAGTAAAGAAGATAAAGATATACTTAAATAAAATTAAAGTCTTTAATGTAAAAATGTAGTTTACTGTACTCCAACACATTGTCGAACAAAGTATAATAAAGTTATATGATATCACGCAATGAGTACATACAATACAATACAATACAATACAATACAAAAACTCTTTATTTGCACCAAAGTAAATACAACATAAGGAAACAACTTAAATAGTAGGCACAAAGGGGCGGTCTTATCGCTAAAAGCGATCTCTTCCAGACAACCTTTGGATGGATAGCGATTACATGATTGACATGGACGGTGGTGCAACATCACGAAGAAATATATTATTACCTAGTATTACATGTAACACTAGATAATACTAGATAAAAGGGTAAAATTCAAATAAATAAAAATACACTTAAATATAACAATACTTACACTAACCTACACGTAATAATAATATAATACATATATTATACTATAAACATACATAAATACATACACATACATAAATATCAATAATATAAAATAATATCAATCAATGGAATTAACATTCAATCAGTCAGGAATTAACATTTAACGTAGAGATAGTAGTCTTTTACTTGAGCTTTGAAGCTATTCAGCGATTGCGCGCGTTTGATACTAGTAGGAAGGGCATTCCAAAGGTGAACTGCCTGGACTGTGAATGAAGAGTTGTAGAATATAGTACAATGTTCAGGAGTCGTTAGAAGTAAGTTTTCTGATGACCTGAGAGAGTAAGAAGAGCATTGGAGAAATCTAAATCGTTCTTTTAGGTAAAAGGGAGTAGAAGGATTAAACAATATGTTATACAGAATAGAGGATGTGAGAATTCCGGCGAAGGCGTATAGGGAGCCACTTAAGTTTACAGCGAAATTCGGAAACGTGGTCGTACTTTTGCAGACCAAAAATAAACCGAATACAGAGATTCTGTAGACGCTCCCGCTTATTAAGCTGGTCCTCTGTGAGATCTATGTAACTGGCATCAGCATAGTCAAGAATGGGAAAAAGGAGAAATTGTGCAAGTGCAGCTTTGGTAGCAGTGGGTAAAAAGTTACGCAGTTTGTTAAGGGAGGCTGGTGATGCAAACATTTTTGTGCTTCAGATTGGAGTTGTGGTTGCCAAGACATACAGTTATCCATGATTATTCCCAGGTTCTTAACTTGAGTGCTATTAGGCACACATATACCACCAAATACGATTTCGGGGAGAGTTGTGAAATCAATCTTCGATACTAATCTGGAGCTTCCAACAATGATAACTTGAGTTTTTATTGGGTTTATTGTAAGTCCGTGAGATCTACTCCAGTTAGCTATACAAGTAAATCGCCGTTGACCTTATCAACAGCATCTGCTAAGTGATCTAGTGGAGCCTGGGAGTATATCTGAAGATCGTCTGCATAAAGATGGTAGGGAGAAGTAAGAAAGAAAGATATAGAGTTTATAAATACGGCAAAAAGAAGAGGTGACAGTACGCCGCCTTGAGGAACGCCAGCATTCGTTTCAAACCAAGAAGAGAAAGTATCCTGAATGCGAATACGTTGGCGTCGCCCAAATAGATTACTGCGTAAACAGTCAATTACCGATGGAGATATGTTTATTGAGCGAAGCAATGCTAGGAGGATGTCAAAATCTACGGAATTAAAAGAATTGCTAAAGTCAAGTAAGGTAAGTATGGTAAGCTGTCTGTTATCCATACCTAGTCTGATGTCATCATTAACTTTGACAAGTGCAGAGACAGTGCTATGGCCCGTTCAAAACCCAGACTGGAGTGGATTAAGAAGCATATTTCGGTTGAAGAAGGAACTGAGTTGGTTATGTACAAGGCGCTCCAAGACTTTTGATAGGAAAGGAAGAATAGAAATAGGTCGATATTCGAAAAAGGACTTGGGATTAGATTTCTTGGGAAGCGGGATGATTTGAGCTTCTTGCCCTCCAAAATAGAACTTTTTAATATATGACATATATAGGGAGGATTTCATCCAATATAAGAACAATCATATTTCGGCTGATGCCGTCACCACCTGCTGCATTGGAGGATATTGATAGTATGCTCTTTTTAACACCACGTGCAGTGAATTGACTCAAAACAAAATGTGAGTGATCAAGAGTAGAGAGAGAAGAAAGATACGTCAAAGTAGCTATTTTGTCATTTGAATTTACATTGGATGACGAAGAGAAATGTTGGTTGAGTGAGTTGATATCTAAATCTTGCGGAATTGAATCATGACGTGATTTCCCTACTCCCAATGATCGCAAGAACTTCCAGACTTTAGATGGATCTTCATTATCTACTGAGTCATGGATGTGGAGACGTAGAGCATCCCTACACATTCTATTGCAGCGATTTCGAGATTTAATATATTTTTGCTTATTCACGTCATTAGAACAATGCTTTTAAAAATCAAACTTAGACTTTGCTGCAACTTTTTTGTCCAATCAGTTTTTTTATGTCTGCAGTCAACTAGGGTGCAGGAAGGTGCTTTATTTTTATGGCCCGCAAAGGAGCATGGGTGTCATAAAGCTGTGTAAGAGTGGAATTAAATATGGATACTTTGTCATCGATATTATTGGACTTTACTATGAACTTGTACCCAATCTATTTCACCAGCATCGTTTCGAAGTTTTTCCATGTCAATTGTACCAAAGCTGCGCTGCAGAAGTATCTTAGGCTTAGGTTTAGGAGGGCGTACCTTATACGACAGAAAGATGAGGTCATGATAAGAAAAAGCATCAGCAGAACATTGTCCGTGTTTAACAACATGGTGTCGGGATGATACAAAAATAAGATCCAAAAGGGAGGGATTACAATTTGGAAAGTTATGGGTGGGTTGAGTGGCAAAATGTGCATGTTGCTAGAGTTAACTATGGATTCCAAATTTGCACAACGAAAGTCTTTTTTCATAAGGCACGTGTTAAAGCCTACCATAATTATATTATGGGTATAAGATGGAATATGATCTTCTAAAATCTTTTCAAAAGATGCGAAGTAATTGACTCTTATGGAATGGCTATAGTAGACTCCGAGAAGAATTTTGGTGTGTGAAAGTAAAACTTCAATAAAGAGATGTTCACCGGCATCACAAGGCGGAGGCTGTGGCGACATATTTATTATTGAGTACAGAAAATGAGAACGTAGATAAATAGCCACACCACCGCCAACGCTGCCGGTTCTATCGTTACGTATAAGTATGAAACCGGGGAGAGAGAAAGAGGTGGACGGGAGACAAGGTTTCAACCCGGATTCGGAGATACATATCGTTAACCTAATGGCTATCGCCACGACCATATCCCATACCAGTGTTCTCCAAAGAAGTTCTGCGAGACACTGCACAGCGCTCGGCAAGCGCGGCGTCACATAGTGATTTAGAAGTAACTACTTAGGTATACGTACCGATATAGTGTGAGAGTGAGTGAGATAGTAGTCAAAAATTAACAATATCAATATTTTTTATTAACTATTACACGAGACGGGCAAATCTGAATATTGCCGCGAAGTATCAAGTATTGTCCATGTCCATAGCTGTTGCAATGCCATCCATTTGTATAAAAGCGGCTTAAAATAAGCAGCAAAAAGCGGAAGAAAAGTTCTATATAGTTCTGTGGATCTCTGAAGCATCACTTTCCAAGTAACTGGGTTGTTTCCGTGGAGTTCCGAGACTGCGCCTCTCAAGGTCAGTTTTGTTTGCTCCCAATCTCGATCTACAAACGCAATACGTTTGCGTAATGAATGCACAATGCTTGGTAGTGAATGTGTCAAATAGGTACTGATTAAGATGGAATCTTTGCACAATATCTAATCATCTAGTAATTATCAATTCGGTATACCACTAAGAGCAGTAAACTCTTAGTGAATGACTTCGTCCGGGGGAGTACCTACTGCCACCAAACGTTTTTCCACCGTGAGTCAGTAACGTTCGCAATACTGCGCTTTGGTTTAAAGGTATGGTTGCCGGCGAAATTACAGGTACATGAGACTTAACAACTTCGTGTCTCAGGGTTACGGGCGCTAGTGTTCTAGTCAGATCTAACCACTTAACATCAAATGGGTGATTGTACCGTTTCATAGTAACGTAAAAAAGCACACACAACGACGTAAGATTTCACTCAAAAAAGTTCGTCAACGGACGTGGGTCACTCACCCAAAGGCACAAGCCTCCTTAATACTCCAAGTTAGCTCTGGATACATTGTCCCCAGCAACACTACCCAGCGTGGTGGACTCGGAGGCGGCTGCGGCATGACTTCTACATGCTGTGCGAGGACTCCTACTGGAACTCCTACATCTGCCTCATCGCGCTGATGGGCATCGTGTGGGTGGCAGTTCGACTCAGGCATACCGCGATACAGGTGCTTCAGATATCTACTACGCACTATCATATTAAAACCCTGCTTCACCTTAATTCTCTACTACTACTCTACATAGTCTGAGTATGGGATTTCCTCATGCATGTACCCTGTGTTCCATCCAACAAATACTGCTATAGACAAAATATTAAATTAGTGAAAGGATAGTTATTAGGTTCATGTGGTGTTATTAGGACATATATATATCTGTTTATTAAATAAATGGATGTTCGTTTCTCTTTCACGTTCAAATGTTTAAAACTGATTTGGTTCAAATAATGTTTGTATAACAACACAACGCTACTAAAACACCATGTGGGATCTAGATCGATGATCCCTGTGTAATAATTTATCTATAGTGTGGCATAGCACGAATACATTTCCGATGTGGATGGAGCCGCCGCATGCGGTATAAAAGTAAGTAAGTATACATAGTCACAAATAAAAGCTATCCTGATCATAACTATACACAATTATAAACATGGAAAGCAAACAAATATGTAGCAAAATGCTACTAAAAAGTAGTTCATTAGGTAAACTTTCTCAGGAATGATGAAAACCTAAGGAATAATGCGGTATTTACCCGTAGAACACCCAGCACAACAACTTGGAGTTCTCGTATAACAGCAGTAAAGTAACGTAGATATTATCCTCACACTATGGTACTCTTCATTTGTATCATAACTCATTGGGCACACTTTCGTGGAAATCCTTACTTATGTGGGCTCTCCGACCGACCTGACGATTCCTACACTACAATTCCTAGAATGTAATTATTCCAATGCTGAATTCCGTAGGTGATGGATGTCGTGTACAACATAAGTTACGCCGTGCATGTGTTCGGAATGGCGTACAGTGTGGTGACCCATATGGACGCTAATGGGGTCACCTATTTCAAAATACGTTAGTGGTTTATTTGTGTATATTATTCAAATCTAAAGTTGTAAAGTAATGTTTTTTATTTATTTTGAACATTGTCTTATTATGGTTATTATAACCTGGCATGCAACTTTGAAGTCTCAAGTGTTATCTAGTTCTACTACTGGTACTATCAGTTTTAAACAAAAAATACTCGTTTTTTCTGTAATCACACTCTATCTATACTGTGTCTCCTTAAAATCACACGATTAAGTGTTACTATTTACTTATCTACACTTCTAAACTTATATTATAACAAGTGCAATTTGAAAAAAATTATACCGACATCCATTCTATTATTTTGGTGAAAACAGTTATTGGCGTGTAACTCAAAAACTACTGAACCGAATTTGATAAAATTTACTTGGGACCACACGGGAACAAAAAAGGATTTTGTTCCCGTAGTACAAGTCATCACCAGTGTGTGTTACTAACACACACTGGTTGAAAACCTTAGTTTTAAGGCTCTGAGGTTCATATTTCATAAGAAAAACTATAGGTATATTTAGCAAAATGTAGGCTCTTATACACCTCTCTCCCTATCCGTTCGGGGATAACTTTTGAAGCATAAATAACCAATATTAAACTGCAGAACCAAATTAGATGAAATTTAGGTATAGTGGCAAAACAGCGGCTTACGAGCATTGAGCATGTTCATTTCAATTAGCAACGTACTTCCTGAGGGATATAGTTTTCTTTCTCGCAGACAAGTTTAGTAATTATAATAAAACCTCCTAGTAAGACAGGTATTCCAGGACGACGCTTAGTTGTGAATCTCTACTTGAGTGGGGGGATTTCACAGTAAAACCCATTCAACATTGGCCCAGATCTGTACTCAAGCCTTGAGCATTCCACAAGTACGCTCAGGAGTGAATCTAGATCTAGATTAGCCTAGATTCACTCCTGAGTGTACTTGTGGTATACGGTCCTGAGTGAGGTGATTACTTTCAGTGGCATTCCTTGTGGACATGTTCACGTTTTCCCACCACGTGAGCGACAACGACGACTTTAAGCTGGTCTGTTACTACCTGCGTCTGCATCGGCCCTTCAGTTACCTGTGTAAGTGACATCGTAGAGTAAGTATACAAACGTACAACGTTCATATTTTTTAAGCAATTTTAACGAGTGCGTACTTGGTAAACAAGTAGAGATATGGAAGAGTGGAGTATTTGACAATTCTGATATATTTTATACAAGTGGATACTTACATGGACGACTTAATGTTTTTTATAAAAAAACCAGACCTGTTTTAGTTTCATTACGATTGTCTTCAAGGTGTTCTTGAGACGAGTCGCGGCCAAACACTCATGAACTTAATGTTGCTTAACAATTATTTTCAATTTTATTTTCAAATTAGCTTTAGTGATGCTGTGTCGGTAAAACAGTTTGTTGTAGCAGTTTTCCATTGCCTCAAAACATGGATAAAATGACGTTTTCTAAAAATTAAACCTAGCTACTCGTAGATCGCCCCCAAAACCACCTGCATATTAAATTTCATGAAAATCGTTGCTGCCGTTTCCGTTTATATATATATATATATATATATATATATATATATATATATATATATATATATATACAATAATGGCTCGTTTAAAGGTATTCGATTTATTTTATAATAACCAAGTATTGCTTCGCGGCAGAATGTCTGGCACTGCGGTGGTACCAACCAACCAAAACTCTTACAGCCAGAAGATAAACCGTTTAGATTTAAATCCTGACGGGCGAGCGGAAATTCGCCTTACGAAGTGTAGTAATAAGATTCCAACGCAGACTCCCAAAATGTATCGGATAAAAAACCGAGACGATGGCGTAATTTAACATTAGAGTTCTTTAGTTTTCCAAATCCATATGGAAGACAGCTTCCGTGCCTGCACGTCCCATTCGTAGATTGTATCCACGTGTTTATTTATAACCTACAGTACTGGTAATACATTTGTGATATTGCAGGGGCGTTGAACGATTACAACCTGAAAGGCAGCGTGCTGGGCACGACGCTCAAGTTCTGCTACATATTCCTCGTGATGAGAGTCACTTGGGCTCTCGTTTGGCTCAACATTAACGCGGTTTGTGCTTTAAATTTTTTCAGTTGTACTCGTATATTGAAACTACTAGCTACAGACTGTATACTCACACCCGCTTTTCCTTAGGAACATTGTTCTGGGATAACCAGCATATTTGTTACTCCAGAGCATTAAGTATTTATCTATGTAGATACGCACATGAACTTGTAATGATTTGATAAGCGTTCATAGTAATAGAATAACCTTATTGTAATGTCGAACAACAGTAAGTACCTCGACGGAATTTGCAATAGCAATAAACAGCAGGTAGTTCACTCAAATTTACTCAATAAGTTTTCAAACGATGTGGTAAAGATGATGTGATTTATCACAAAGTGATACCACACCCTGCATATCAAGGACAATTGCTGAAACAGATCAACTAGAGCTTGGTGGCAATAGTTTTCAATGTTGAAGATGCTCTCTAGACGGTCGGCCCGAGGTAGTGTTCGAAACTACCACCAACGCTGCGATACCCCAGTGCTAAGATCCTTTTCCAACACCGTCATAACACAATTCTAAATATTGTTAATTGTAGTACCTACGTAGGTAATAAGAAAACATTTTCAAACATTAGTTGGAAATGGCGGGAGATGCATCCGGGAACAGCTCGTCCCGCCGCGCGCTGGACGAGATCGACAATCATATCCTCTCCGCCGAGTCGGATGACCAGTCCGCGATCAAGTTCCTGAGCGCAGTATACCTGGTCAACAAGATGTACATACCTATCGGGTAATATCTCATCTTTGGTTAACACTTATTCAGTATATGTCTCTATATTTCTGTACGCTGTTTTGCTTTTCTATTGGATTATCTATAGCAGGGCATTAAGTTTGTGTAAACAAAAATAATAACGGAATGCTTACATGAAATCAAAGACTTGTATATAAACTGAGATGGACGTGGTGTACACAAATACGTGTAGGTACGAGTACATAAAATGCGATAGATGACATATATCAACGAACCTATTATTCAGAAATCAATTAGAAAAGGCTGAAAACTGGGGAAGTTTTGGGCCGCCAGGATGATAGCGCAAATCTAGCAATATCATCAAAAACGTATCGAAATGTGAATAATTATTTTAGATAACTAAAGCAGAGTACGTTTTTTAGCAATAATTATTGACTGGTTCGAAACTCATCATAATAAATGTTATATACAAACCAATAGTGGTTTGTAACTGTTGTTATAATACTTTTGATATGTAATTTTACTGTAAATATGGAAATTGAATGAAAAAGTAGTTTTGTTTACAATTGATATTATTCATTAATTTAAGTTTTCAGTAAACTATTTATAATGCTTTTATTTCATAACATGCAAAAGTTCGCGCAAACGTTATGAGGCCTTAACACAAACAATGAGCGAAAATGTATTCATATCGAAAGCGTCAACACGTCACGCTTCTGCGTATAAACAACGAGATATCTTATATGAAACTGTGTCACAGTTGCGCTATTAGATACATGACAGTTTGTACTGTTTCACGTGAACGACACGTTACGTTACACTTACGCAGTGTTTCGTGCTTAGGCCCAAAGCTCACGGATCGCACTGTTTCTAAACATTATTCTTGTACCACAGAGTAAATAATAGCTGGTACTATTAATGCGATGATCAGAGTTATACTAGTAGGGGATAGGCAGACGACTAGAACAGTTGACTATGAAATAATCTGTTCATCATAATATCTCTTTCACCTACCCTCGGCAGACAATATCGGTCGATCAATATTCAAATACCAACCTGTTCTCTATTTAGCCCATCAGTTCCTCCAGCAAACGACATCGAGCGTCTGACTTGCCTCTTCATCATGCTGTCCGGGTGTCTGGTGGTGACCGCGTTCGCAGTGGCTGCACTCTCTCTCGTCATCAGCCTGTACATGCGGCCTGAGGAGACCTTCCGGGCGAGGTACCGCCTCATTATGAAAGAGATGGTAAGCAGAAGAAATCATCCGTCCCGGTTAAAAGCTACTACAGAGAGATAAATTCGATGCACAGACGGATCTACTTCGGTACTAGCGGTCATGACATCTGACACGAGTTGTCGGAAGTCGCAGGTTTGAATACCATCCAAGAATGTGTAATTTTCTTACTAACATTGCAAAGATAAAATCGACTGAAAATAAATGCTAGGGTATTTCTCCATCCAAACACTGCGCCGTCTCGATACGATCTCTGTAGAGATTGTAATCAGGTACTATTTACACTTAACTGTCTGTCACACAGATATCTGTGATGAATTGCAAACGGGTAACTTCATAAGATCGATTGACGACTACCTCTCTCTTTTTCACGTCATTTAGCACTTACTTCCACTCTTGGCCCGTTATCTCAAAAGCCGTTGGGCGCATTCATCTAGACGTGAATAAACGTCTACCTACTGAATATTCACCTTCATGATCTAATTACTTTAAAACGAAAATACCAATGAAAGCATTATACTTATCTAAAACAAGAGTTTGAATAGGAATCTGTTTGCCCTTAAAGTGAGATGCTGAAGAAGCAGGTATGTCTGAAATGCTAAGTGAAATAAGAAGCTGTTTGCCTAAATTATATTTGCCAATAAAGCTGTTTATGAGAAATACAATAACAAATAACAATACACACGCAAATGCAACCAAACCAAGTGGTCAATTGCTCCTCATATGACTCAAACATTTTTTCGATAATCACACGTCGTTTGAAGGGACCACAGTTAAAAGTCGAGTCACGTGTCGTGGATCTATATTTGACTATTATAAAAACATAGGTGCTCTCCGCGGTTTCACCCGCTCGGTGATGTATGATGATGAATCTTATGTAGCTTATGTTACTCAGGGTGAATGTAGAATTCCAATGGTGAAAGAATTTTTGAAATCGGTCTAGTACTTTTTGAGCAAATTCGTTACAAACATACTTACATACAAATCTTTCCTCTTTATAATATTAGTATAAAGTATAGATACGAGTAATAATTGAAGGAACGAATATTCGTATACAGTCACCCATCGCGCGTGCCACGTCGAGATCATTGTTGTCTTACTATGTAGCCAGATGTATTTCTTTGTTATTTTGCTTTCACTATTAAAAAATTAAATTTAACTAATTAGATATTTTGCTTTTTAGTCAGTCACCCAGTATGACATTTAAGGCAAATTGCTTTGTAGAAAATTTAGTATTTCAGGCATACTGCCGTAATTTCAAGCATAATGCTTCTTCGTCATCTTAAATAAACCACACACGTTGCACTTCCTGGAAAAGTAGGTTGATCTCTGCTACATGTATTGTATTATTGGCCAAATATGTTAAAGGTAAACAGTCAAACTCTTGTTTTGGGTATGATGCTTTCATTGGCGTCTTGCTTTTAAGGTAATTAAATCAAAATTGAATTTTCATATCTCAAGGTGATGAGAGCAATGCATTGCCATGCAGGATTTTGAAAGTTGTAAACGTTCTCATTGGCGCTGAATTATTATGGGTAAGCGTGATCCCAAGCGACTGGTCTCGTCACCAAGTATCATAAAAATAAAGAAACGTGACCTAGCAGTGAGACTTGATAATTGTCGGTTACCATAACGAGCATTGATAGAACCGAGTTGGATTGGATTCTTAGCTTTCAAGATATTCTTCTCGCAGACAGAGTCTCACATCCCCCCCGGGCAGCGTGACCGGGTGGAGACCTTCTACAAGATGTTCTGGCACAAGCACCGCGCTGTGTCTGCCACGCAGCTGCTGCCCACCTTCCCGCCCACACTCCCCGCTACCATCTTCACTGACATTTACTTCGAGGCTACGCAAAAGGTATTTTGTCGTGATCTTGTATAAGGCGTATTTAGAAGAAAGCTTTAAATATATTATTTTGCCTTAATAAATAGGTATATACGTCGTGCTTCTCATTAGGGTCAGTCATGTCTGCGTCATACGTTCAACGATCAAATAAAACAAAAGCTGGCCTTATCCCTTCCGCAATTTGACAACTACTACCTTTTCTACTCTCTTCCTAGTACCGTAGATATACCAATAATAATATGGGACAACATCCACACGCGATGTTCAGGTTCCAAACTATGCAGAGCCTGTAATTATGGTAACCTGATGACTGATAAACAATACATACTTTATAAAAATATACAGACCCAGTCATGTAAAATAAATTGATTCACAATAGTACCTCGATCCAGAAGATAAAACTTGTGTCACCGTGTGATATTTAATCCTACGCCCAACTATTTTGTACATTATTAGATGCATTTACATATATTAGACAGGTTTATACTCGAGGGCACTTACTGCGAGACAATAAGATCAAGACTACGTATACCTACTCAATTCTGATAAAACAGTTTTCATACCACCTGCTCGACAATGTTCGATTAAATATCACGCAATCTCGACGAAAAGCAAGGCATTACATGCCCAGGGAGGCAATGAAGTATGAAACTCCCAAGGGATTAAAGTGATTTAAATTTAGATTGATACTATCCATCTTTATATATTCCTTAAAATAACTAAGGTACAAGATTGTTGTAAATTTTTTCAACAATTTATTTTATTCTCTTGAGACCAGAACCAAAAAAGTGGAAAGTGTTAAGAGCGTCATGATTAGAATAAGTTATTCCTCGATTCCAGTCTCGAGTACTCCGCGACTTGACATATCAGTTCCTGTCTGAACTGTCCAAGAAGATGGAGACCATCCACTACATCCCAGGAGATGCTATAATCAAACGTCTCTCGAAGAAGGGCGCTTACATATACATTACTTACGGAGACGTCGAGGTATGATTTCATGTTCTTACTTAGTAGTTCGAATCCTTTTTCAACCTACTTCAACTAAGGAGGATCTCAATAAGAATGCATTTTTTTATGTGTAGGAGAACTCTTAAAACTTTTTTCTAAGTGGACTGATTTTCGTTTTTATTTGAAAGCTAGTTATGAGGTCCCATTTAAATTTGATCAAGGTCTGAAATTTTTTTTTGATAATAACTTATCATCAACAACGAGTCATAAAATATTGAGTAGGTTTCTTCAATATTAGAAGGAAGTCGGTTTTTCAAATTGTATAGGTACTAAGTTTAGTTGGGTCGCCCCCGTGCGTGGGACGTAGGGCAACCCACAAGGGATCCCGATCCCGGTGACATTCAGGTGGTAGTTTTTATGTAATTAACGGACGCGACCCCTACTACACGGAACCTACGTCTGTGGGCCAAGCAGCTAAAAAGTAAAAAAAAAAAATAAGTTCCACCGCAATATCAGATATTCTGCCTAGAAAGTGCAGTAGTGAGACTATATGCAATGCGTTGCTGTAGAACAGAACATAACAGAATATTCTAATATCCGAATTCCACTGCGATTGTCATGGGCAGACGTGTGACGCATACAATCGCTCACCTCACTCACTATTGTTAAATAGAAAAACCACACAGATCCTCATGGGTTGATGCTAAAGTGAAATAACACAGTTTACCCACAGTAGAATTAGCTCATCGTCATCATCTCAGCCGTAGGACGTCCACTGCTGAACATATGCCTCCCCCATCATTTTCCAAAAGGACCGGTTGGAAGTGGCCTGCATCCAACGTCGTCCTGCGACCTTTATCAGGTCGTCTGTCCACCGTGTCGGTGGACGACCTACGCTGCGCTTGCCGGTCCGTGGTTTCCACTCCAGAACCTTCCGTCCTCATCGGCCATTCATCATCACTGCCACATTAACTGGCTAATCTTCTGGGCTATGTCGGTGAATTTCGTTCTTCTACGGATCTCCTCATTTCTGATTTGATCACGTAGAGAAACTCCGAGCGTAGCCCTCTCCATAGCTCGTTGTGCGACTTTGAGCTTATCTATGAGTCCCATGGTAAGAGACCACGTTTCAGTGCCATAAGTCATCACTGGTAACACACATTGGTCGAAGATTCTTGTCTTGTAGCTATTATTGAGAATAACGAATCAGAGAATCGTGATTTGTTCGCTTATATTTTTGTTTAGTGTATGGTCGTTAATGTCCGGTGACAAATCTCATAATTTGGTGAAACAGTGCAAGATTATAACTTATTCTTGTTATTCTTATTCAACACGGGGGCGATTAGTCCTCCACTGAAGTCCCGCTTGTGGTGGATTGTGCATTTCCCCCACCAGATACCCTAGCCATCCCAACTCGTTAAAGTAACGGTATGGCCCTGGGTCGCTGGCACAACTGCTCCAGTGATGTTGGTGGTTTCCGATGTTGATCTAGAACCATACTGATCTTCAATACGTCAGGTTGTGCTCCGTATTTTTTCCGTAGCCGTGCACTCCAGCAGCACGTGCCTCACGGTCTCGTTCTCCTGCAAACATCCTCTGCACAGTGGACTGTCCGTTGCACCGGTTGTGTGCAGGCGATAATTTAGGTTGCAGTGGCCTGTGATAAGGCCTACCATAAGTAGCATGTGTTGTCGCTGCAGTGTCAGCAAATTGTTTGTTGTGTTTCTGTTCAAGGTTGGAAACATAGATCTTGCTTGTTTGCAGTCCTTTTTTTATCCCACATAATCTGTTGTTTTTTTCAGTATAGCGTCAAAGTAGGTTCCGTACTTCCATCACTGAGGGCTTGCAGAGGTCGTTTAAGTCTCCACTTACCTGTAACTTTGTTGCATTTTTGGCGAGGATATCTGCTTTTGTGTTCCCCGGGCATGAGCCAATGAGCCAAGACCTTTAGTCCATGCTACTACGATTCTGTATTTCTTTGATAAGTTTTGGAGAACCTCAAGACACTCAGCTATCACCTTGACCTGGTTACCGGCCTTCTAAGTGCATAGATGACCGCCGCGCTATCCGTTATAAATGCTAGTAGTTCCCTTTCTTTAAAGACTGTGGCCATCTCATCTTTGTATGAAATGGCTTTTGCTGCTAACAGTAGGTCCATAGCCTCTGCTTGTGTCGGTGATGTGGTTTTATTCAAGGCCTTTGAATCTGAGATACCAAGTTCCGGCGAAAAATACCCGCAACCTGTTCCCGTTTTGTTTTTTGCCCCGTCTGTGTACATGTTGCATGACGGCGAAAAACCATCCAGAGCAGTTTTCTCAGTAACCAGCTCATACCTTTCCTTGTCAAGGTAAGTGCTGACTATCTTATCAGTGCCTTGCATAGATTCTGGGATGATTTTAATTTTTAAGATTATAACTATTATATCAAAGAAAAATAAATTTTTAGTTCTGAACTGATGGCCTTATAATGGCTCAAATTGTTGCCATATTTATGACTTATATTGTCTGTTATAATCTTATATTTAATCGAAAAAACCAACACCTATATGTTAATAAGAACCGGTCTGAGCACAAACCGGTAAATATTTAATAAAGATGATTCAAAATTTAATATAATTCAAAAGATCGCTTAAATCTGTGATAAGTCAACTAATTATTAGACCTAACTTCAAGGTATTACTTAAGATATCCTACTTATAGGGTTCAAGGTATAAATTACTTGGACAAAAGGAGAATTTTAAGGATTTACTTTCAATACCAAAATGACTATATTAAGATTGACTCTTAATCTACATTCCTGCCTACGTTCGCGTGTGAATTGAAAATCAACGTGTTACTCATTAAAAAACATTGACCCTTGAAATCAAGATGGCGGAAGACGCAACGGATCGAGTACCACGCAAATAAAAATTTAGGCTGCAAGTGATCCCCCAACGAGTTCCAAAGGAATATTGCTACTTAATTTTTTTTGGGCAAATCCTTATTCGACAGGGCTAAGAATACAACACCGTAAAACGTCACTGAGTAAGTTACTTTCCATTGCATTTTCTAAGATAATACTTTCTAGTTGGTGACAGCGGAAGATGACAGCACAGCCATCCTGCGCTTGACCCGCGGCTCGGCGCTGAACTCGTGCGGGGTGTGCGCCCCGGCCGGGCTCGGGCAGGCGCACCTGGAGGTGAGGGCAGCGTCCTTCTGCACGGCACACGTGCTCAAAGCACCGCTGCTCTGGAAGGTTGTGGTCAAACACGGAGAGACTGAAGAGGAGAGCAACTTAATTTTGGGTTCTTACGAGGTGAGGCAGATGTCAGTACCTTCACACTTAGGATTCAGGCGTTACTGGGTCAAAATGAATAAAATATTGACCCGTACACTCGCCAGTCTCCATATTTGGCCAATTATACAGTAGAAACTCAACTAGGACTCTCAGAAAACATACTACGATTTTAGGAAATAAGATGTGTAAAGAGAAAATAGTGTCACTTTTAGTTTTTTAATATCATTCGGCCAGAAAACCATTTCTCTATTTTATTGGTTTTATTTTTAACGGAATATCACTTCGTACAAGCCATCCTACTTATTTCAGGATCATCTAGAGAAAGTGAAGATGCACTACAAGACTAAGTTACCGGAAGAAGTTAAGTAAGTCACTAAAATAATTTATTTTCAATCATATCTTATTTGTCAAGATAAAAAATTAATGAACTTTTCTGACCTAAGATCACTTTAGTAACCTCTAGTGCTTTAAACTGCAAGGCAATTACGTATCTCAGTACAATCAAAATGTTGAAATTGTAAAATGGCGGCTCTATGTCAGGTTTGATAACTTCATTAAGCAGAAATGTTCGTAAGTTGCTAACTGAACACACAAAACTGGCTTACAAAAGTGACACACGGACGCCATAAATTTAAAAGGTTTTATTTAACTTGCAATGTTTGTCCGGGTGGAAATTTGCAACAGATTTTTTAGATTCCAATCGACATTTGAATGCAACTGAGATACGTAATAGCTCTTCTGCTTCCTAATCACGGCAGTTTACAAAAATGTGTTCCACAGACACAAGAGTAGCATCCTCCACTTCAAGCGTAGCCTGATGGCGATGAAGGAAGCCAAGGATGCCAATGGGAACCTCTTACTGGCTCGCAATGACGTCTTCTTGGAGATCGCCAATTGCTATCTCATGAGGAACGTACGTACACGCTATTATATAATTTGTCTGTGATATACATAATATTTTATTATTACGAGAATTACGTGAGGTGACCTTGTTGACCAAGAAGATATTTTCTCAAAGGTTCCTCAAATTTGAGCAGGTTTGTTTTGTAATTAAGACAGCTAAAACTTATAGTCACCAATTGTATATATCTACGCGCCTACATCCCTGTCGGTAGTATGTTCTTGGTCTCGTCACAAAAGGTAAGAATCATATAATATGGGACTAGGTTGGCATCCATGCTTTAAACAGCACTACTTACTACTATACTACTCCTACTGCGCACTATAATTATAAATGGTTAAACCTTCGATAGTAGATAATAATTGATTTCGGGATATTTAATATGCTAAGTAAGTATGTCTCTGAATTATTGTAACGTCATCCATACCCATGACCATAAGAACTCATACGGACAATAGATGGATATTACCGGACTACTTGAAGAATACTATAACTACACACCACCGATATCACTGACGCAGTTGGGCCAGCGATATTTGTAGTTGGGATGGCTTGGATAAAGGCTGGCGAGGGGAATTCGCAATACACCCCAAGCACGACGTCTGTACAGGACTTAGCGAACCCAATCAGAATAAGAATAGGTATAGGTTTGCATACCATACCAATAAACTCATCTCTGCATTATACCCTCTTTCGAAATCACAATGTATTATATAATCAGATTAGCATTCAGATTCATTTTTATTGTTAAACTGTGTCACATTATAGATCTTATACCTACTTATAATGAACCAGAAACGAGGGTATCCTGTACCAGCATATCATCGAAACACAGGAATCACTATTAAACTGGTAGCTAGTGTACTAATGAAGTAAGAATTTGGAATACGTTGGTATAGGTATGCGCGCACGAGGTCGATCACTTACGCGTTGGACAGACCTCATAAAAGCTGCAACACAAACGTCCGTAGTCCAAAGCACCCGAAACGCAGAAGACCGCAATGGATGGAGGCGCATCGCGAGGGCTGCATTATTTAAAGAAAAGACATCGTCTTCAACCACGACCACTCTGTCAAGAGTGAACGACTAAGAAGAAGAAGAAGGCATAGGTATGGGACAGGTCGGATGGTGTACTGGACGGCAGCTTGCGTGCTGGCCAGTGATCCTTCCTGGGAGCTCCAATCGGAGATCCTCACCGAAGTGTACCACTTCGTGAGGAGATCCCGAGGAGACCCCCCAGCGTGGGAGGAGGTGACACGCAAGCGGTGGCAGGCACGAGCCGCCCTGTTGCAGCGGTGGACAGAGGACCTGGCTCCACCAGTCCCTGGGCAGTGGACGGTGGAGGACGGCGTTTCGGGTCACTCACCTTCCGATTGGTGCAGGTACTTTCCGGGCACGGATGCTTCGAAAAGTACGTGCACCAAATCGCAAGACGGGAGGCGACCCCAGCCTGCCATGAATGTGGGGCGCCGGAGGATACGGCGCTCCGTGAGGCGATCTCGCCCCATCTGGCGGAGGACTGCTTACTGTGGGTCTGAGCCCCCCCGTACCCGTTCCGTCAACCCCCGTAGCGGAAGGGAAGTGGGCAGCATATCCCCCCTCAAAAAAAAGTCTTGTGTCGTAGGTACAGTTTTGGACTCGCCTCGTTCCCCATTTACTTTATAAACTAACATACTCGATGCTTCCTCTATCCAGCGAGCTGATGCAACATTGACGGACGAATCCGATGCCATCTGTCTCCGGCCGACGTTCCCCTGCATCTTGCAGCCAGTCTCATCGTTGCAAATGGCGTGGAACTTGTTCATGGCTAGCCTCATTTTAGGAGTGTGCTTTGTAAGTGATAATAAGTAGTATAATAGTAATAATAAGTAATTCTATTTACAATAATGGGTATGAGCCTCCATCATCCTAATTTGCGTAACCTGGTTTATTTATTTACCTAGATACTCACCGCTATCAACTATCTAAACTAGTACATAAAATACAAATTGTCTATGGTGACCAAATAATCAAAAATGGCGCAATGTGTGTGGAGCGAAGCATATTATTATTATTATACATATTTAACTGTGGTTTCAATTAATATGCTTTTTTATTAACTAAGATAATTCTAAATTTATTCACCTTTTTACCATAAGTAAGTTACTAAATAGGTCCTGTCGTTTTACAGACCAGCCGTCAACCGTCCGGTGTCGCTTTTAATGCTCCGTAGTGGCAAAAAGCTCTATGTCCTTCCTAAAAAAAACAGATTAGCCGGAATAAACAGACAGACAATGGTAGTAATTTGCTTGTTCAGAACACCAAACTAAACTAGCGAACTAAAATCTATTTTTAGTAAATTATGGTTGTTATACTTAGCACTTATTCTGTTCATGCTTAAGTCCAAATTCGTATAATGCTTGCAATTCCTAAATTTGCCTTTTCTGTTTGTTTGTGGGTATGTTTTTTGCAATTTTAATCGTCATGTAAGTTCGTGCTCTCTATGAACTCGTCATGTAACTAAAGTCTAAACTGATGTTAATCAACCCTCATTTGAATGGAATAATCATATATTTAGAATTATCATTCTACGTGTTACATTGAATATGGATTTTAGTATTAACATAATAAGAACTACCATATTTTAAAGACTTTTAGTTTAGTGTACGCACAAGCGAATCAATTCCAAAATCAAATCAAAATTGTACTTTAGTTATAATCGTGGTATATCGTATATAACGATTCATATATACCTATAGATATATTTTCAGATTCATCCTTACTTTCTGGTATTCACGAAGACGGTGCCGATAGAGTTCATATTCTTCGACTATGTGGTCACCGCCTTCTACGTCCTGGATCTGATCGTCCATCTCTCCACGGGTGCCAATGTGGAAGAAGGTGACCTTGAAAATTATCTATAATAATGCAGTGTAGTTATATTATACGACAACATACACCAATATTATAAAGAGAAAAGGTTTGTTTCTGAAATGCTTGCTCTTATAGTTTGGATGTGTGAGAGAATCTCTGGAACAATGATCAATTTTAAGATTTTTTCACTAATACTTACTAAAACTGTCCTGAGCTACAGGCTGTTTGTTATTTTGCTTCAACTGCAATAGAACCTCAGCAGAACGATGGTTATATGATGGTTGTAACGGCTGAAAATCAGTGAGTAAGGATTCTGTCCTTAGTCGTATGCTGAGTCGGGACCCATGTTCATGACACACACAGCACCGCGTCGTTTTCTACATGTGTAATGTGTTTATTTAGTGTATTGTGTTCCTTTAATGTGTAGAATATGTAATGTGATGTGTGTGTCTTGAATAAATATGTTTTCTTTCTTTCTTTCTTTCTTATATGTTACTTATTCTGCCATTGAAAAACAGTCCAGCTGCAGTTACGGTTCTGTTGACGTCAGCGATCGATCTAAACTTTATATTCTGTTAACTCGATAGATCATGAACATGACCCTAACTCATATTCGTATATAATCATAATCATAAGCCCATTTTGTTCCCACTGCTGGGACTCGAGCCTTCCTCTCGGAGAGAAGAGTTGGGCCATAATCCACCACGCGGGCCCAGTGCGGGTTGGTGGATAGGTTAGTGTCCAGCCCATGTCGAAGTTTTCAGGCCGCCCGAAGGCTCTCGACATAGCCTAACGACTGTTGTCCTAAGACAAATAACCAGGGCCGACGGCTTAACGTGCCCTCCGAAAGACGGAAGCGCTCAGTTGAATAATGCCACTAGCGGTCACCCATCCAAGTCCTGACCGCAGCAAGTGTTGCTTAACATGTTGATCGGTTAAGATCGCCAAGTCGATACGAGCGCGTTTATTATATTTATTTAATACGTATTAGTGGTTATGATGACGTTAAGGTCTAATTTGTCTATAGATATAGTAGAATGGCATTGTGGGTAATTCATATTATCTAACGACAATCGGAGTCAAAGTGCAGTTGCAGAGGAATGTATTGTAGAACGTTGTGAAGCAGTAGAACTGGTCTCCAATAACAGGGGTGCCAATAACGTTCGCGCAGACTTCCTCGCAGCAGATGCGCAGCCACTGGTTCGTCCTGGATGTCCTGGGCACTATCCCCATCTTCGAGTTCATCGGGACCGGACACTTCGCTGGCATGAATAAGATATTGAGGCTGCCGAAGGTAAGCCGATAAGACGACATAATATAACCACAGATTAATGTACTAGTTAGTACATCTACGGCGTCTTGCCCGTTGCCATGCGTATTCCATGAACTCTTGTCGAGCTCTTGAATGTTAACTAAGTTATAATTAGTATTCACGGGTTGTAGACCACGATCTAATAGATTTTGGAGTTCTCGATATTTTGCCACAGTTAAATACACCATTTAACCTTGGTACACAACTACATCCCGTGAGAACTAGCTCACTATGTTTAGTTATAGCAGGAGACAGGATACTCGGAAACTGCCTGATCTCTATCTCTTATCTACCTGTCGATATCCAGAGAACACATAGGAGAATTAGTATTGTGTGGACAAGGCGCGTAGTTTAGTTAGCGAATTAGTTTAGTGGTAGTGTAAACCTATAGTTATATAGGTGTATTAGTATAGTTTTAGGTTATAGTGTGTCGATACTCAAAGAACTCAAAATAACCACGAGGTTATCATCCATCTGCCTTCAGCGAGTTCCTGAGTATTTCGGCCACGTTGCTAGGAAGAGTGGTGACAATCTCGAGAAATTCGTCATTACTGGTAAAGTCGAGGGAAATAGACCAAGAGGGCGAAGTCCATTGCGATGGTCTGATCAAATCCGCACTACACTCAACAGAAAAGTACACGAAGACATTCACGACGCCGAGAATAGGACCAGATGGAGTAAGCTCATCAAAGAGAAGATATTCCGTGGAGGGGGTCACGACCCTCAGCATGGAGGAAAACGACGCAAGGAGGAGGGGGAGTGTAGACTTACACTGACGCTAAACTACTACAAACAGCCTTTATCCTATTGTGATTATCTTACTATATCTTATACCTTTTTTTTTAATACTTTATGTTATTAGGAGAAGGTAAAATGGCATGTGGAAGGCATGTGGTCCACCTGGTATAAAATGGTAACATTTGCCAATAACAGATGCATTTCGTCACAAGTGTGTCACAGTAACTGTACAGTGCTCGTAACCCTGAAACAAAAATAGTTATTATCTGTTATACGTTATTATTTCATTAGATAATCTAGTATTTAATAACTTACGGCCTTACTCATAAACGCTGCTTGAATTTAAATAACGTCACTTAGTACGGCGCAGAACATTTTTACTTTGCGCAGTACTAAATAACGCCATTTAAAGTTAAACAGCGTTTATAAGTAAGGCTCTTAACATCTACCCGAAAAGCTTTTTTGTAGTGTAGGCAAAGGAGCCTGGTAACGTAGCGCTGGTTTTCAACTGGTACCCGTTATCACCTCTCGTTGTATAACTACAGTTCCCTTACCTGAGCCCACTCTTTTGTGCACAATACCAAACTTTCTGACGTACTTGTAAGCTGCATGTTTGCATTTTTCGTAATATAAACCAAGAAACAATATTATAACAAACAAAATACAATATATTTTCAGGTATTCCGAGTGCTCAAAGACTTGGAGGACGCATGTGTGTACCGCAGCAACATCCTGCGGTTCTTGTCGTACACCCTACTGTTGCTGATCGCGTGCTACCTGATCGCATCTCTGCAGCAGGGCTTCATGTGCTTCCAGTTAGTAACCTAACATTCTTCTCGACCCTTTGAATCCGGATAGCCCAATATTATATTGTCACTTAAGGCGCGTTGCAATCCTATTATTAAACAATTTACTATACTTTACATAATGTCGAGAATTGCTTATCAGATTGGACGATGTAATGCGAAGATGCAATTGAATACGTGCTAATATTTTTTATATTTCTTTCGTACAATCAAATGATTAAATTCTAATGATAAAAGAGTCCATAGTTCACTAGTAAATTTCATTGGGATTTCCAGTATGATACATTCATTGAAATATATTTGCCCATAATTGAATAAATTGCTTTTTCCCAATTTACACAACTTTTTTTTTTTCGAACTTCGGTTATTAGGTTTAATGAGATTTGGTCGTATTCTATACTCATTTCGCCTTAAGGATCAATTGATCAATTGTGACACTTTGCAAAATCGATATTAACAGTATAAATATTTAGTGACACTTCCGCTGGTATGCTCATGGTAGAGATGCAGAGCGCACCTCCAATGATAACGCATGCAGGAAGTACACAGAATAAGCTTAAGCACTCAACCTACAACTTGCTGACTGGCCGGATGGCGCAGTTGGTAGCACCCCTGCTCTTCAAAGTCAAAGTCAAAATTATTTATTCAATTTAGGCATCAAAGACGCACTTAGGAACGTAAATTTTTCACTATAATGTACTTTAAATACTCTACCGCCGCGTTCCAAAATATAAAGAGCCTACTGAGAAGATGCGGCAAGAAACTCGGGGCCATTATTTTTATAATGATGTTTACAATGTTTCTACTTAGGTACTATTCATAGGGTAAAAGCCGGATAGTTGCCCTATAATTGGAAAAAGCTCTATTACTAAAAAATATGTACCTACTAAGAGATAACATGTATATCAATAGATAGGTCTATTATGTTTTATACTAGCCTATTTTTATAAACATTATTAGTATAGGTTTCGAGTGAATCCTGTTTTATTTGACCTCTGCAAAAGAGGATACTTGCCTACTGTACCGGATACTTGCCTAACGATAAAAATGTTTCGTGGGATAGTTGCCTCGTGCTGGGCTAGACGCCACTCTATGATTTTTATAAGACTAAAGTAAATTAATATCATTTCCAGATTTAGTCTTTATTATTTATAACTTTTAGTCTTTAATATGATCCGTATTTAAGTATACTAATCAAAATTACAAAATTAAATTATGTTATAATGTTCTAGGTAAACCATCCAAAAACAACCATAATAGTAATGTAAAAACTTTGACGTTAAAGATAACTTTGGCATTAGCATTAATTAGTTAATTAGGTCAGTTAATAACATCAAATGAATATAAAATTATTTTGCTCGTTAAAGAATCGAAAAAAGAAAAGTAGATAGCGCATCTATCCTTTTTGGTACGGATACTTGCCTTTTTTATTTACAA
This sequence comes from Selenia dentaria, assembly GCA_917880725.1. Classification (NCBI taxonomy): domain Eukaryota; kingdom Metazoa; phylum Arthropoda; class Insecta; order Lepidoptera; family Geometridae; genus Selenia; species Selenia dentaria. The sequence continues at coordinate 3,242,482 of OU862882.1, read as the reverse complement.
AATAAATATAAACTATTCAAAAATAAAACGTAATAAACAGTGTAGTGTAGTGTGTATCTCTAATACGTACACATAAACAAAATTTGGACTTAAATTACAATCAGTACGAAAAATATTCAACAGAAACTACTTACCAATATAATTTGGACGCCTTATAAAGTTTCGCTCACACAGACAAAACGCTTGCACCTATACCACCAGCTGACATGGCAATAAGGCCTGTGGGAGGGGCGCTTCTAACCAACAGCCCTAACATAGCGTATTCAAAACTGCGGCATGTATCCCACCGACGCAACTATCCGGGATTTGCCCTATTACATTTTATGTGTGGCAGAATGACAGCTTGCCAGAAGTGGAATATTCCAAGCATCTTTATCTTCTATATAATGTCGGACTTTTAATATGCTTTTTTTTATTAAAACGTTTTTTACACTCAACTTGAATTTTCCCTCTGTGAGCTCAGTTATGTGTTTTGGGATTTTATTGTCAAAACGCACACAATTTCCTAGGAATGTCTTATTAGTCTTTGCAAGCCTAAAACTAGGTACATCTAGCTTATTAGTATTAAAAGGGGGGGGGGGGGGGGAGATCACTATTTAACTTAATAATTATTTTTTACGAATATACATTATATTTTCAAATACATATAAGGAAGGTAAAGTTAATATATTGATTTCTTTAAATAAATCTCTCAAAGATTCACGGGGACCCATTTCGTATATAGCTCGAATAGCACGTTTCTGAAGGATAAAGATGGTCTCTATATCAGCCGCTGAACCCCATAGCAATATTCCATATGACATTCATCATCATCATCATCTCAGCCGCAGGACGTCCACTGCTGAACATATGCCTCCCCATGATTTTCCAAAAGGACCGGTTGGAAGCGGCCTGCATCCAACGTCGTCCTGCGACCTTCCTCAGGTTGTCTGTCCACCGTGTCGGTGGACGACCTACGCTGCGCTTGCCGGTCCGTGGTCTCCACTCCAGAACCTTTCGGCCCCATCGGCCATCTGTTCTGCGTGCTATGTGCCCTGCCCACTGCCACTTCAACTGGCTAATCTTCTGGGCTATGTCGGTGACTTTCGTTCTTCTACGGATCTCCTCATTTCTGATTCGATCACGTAGAGAAACCACGAGCATAGCCCTCTCCATAGCTCGTTGTGCGACTTTGAGCTTGTCTATGAGGCCCATAGTAAGAGACCACGTTTCAGTGCCATAAGTCATCACTGGTAACACACATTGGTCGAAGACTCTTGTCTTGAGGCACTGAGGTATTTTTGACGAGAAGACTTCGCGAAGTTTCCGGAACGCTGCCCAGCCGAGTTGGATTCGACGATTGACCTCTTTCTCGAAGTTGGACCTGCCTAGTTTGACTGTCTGTCCCAGGTAGATGTACTCGTCAACAACTTCGAGAACTGAGTTCCCAACTGATATTGGGGTAGGTACAACATGGGCATTAGACATAATTTTCGTCTTATCCATGTTCATCTTAAGACCTACCCGTTGGGAAACTCGATGGAGGCCTTCGAGCATTGTACTGAGGTCTTCCATGGATTCTGCCATGACTACAATATCGTCGACAAATCGAAGGTGAGTGATGTATTCGCCGTTAATATTAATGCCAAGTCCTTGCCATTCCAGAAGCTTGAAGGCGTCTTCCAATGTAGCGGTGAACAGTTTCGGAGATATAACGTCTCCCTGTCTCACGCCTCTTTGCAATGGAATTGCCTTCGAACTCTGCTCCTGTACTCGGACTGACATGTAGGCGTTTTTGTACAAACACTTCAGTACTTCAATATACCGATAGTCAATACGGCACCGCTGGAGAGACTCAAGCACTGCCCACGTCTCGATCGAATCAAAGGCTTTCTCATAGTCCACAAACGCTAAACAAAGAGGCAAGTTATACTCTTCGGTCTTCTGTATAACTTGCCGTAGCGTGTGGATGTGGTCTATGGTACTATAGCCTTATCGGAAACCGGCTTGTTCCGGAGGCTGGAATTCATCAAACCTGCGACTGAGACGGTTCGTTATGACCTTCGAAAACAGCTTATAAACATGGCTCAAAAGCGAGATGGGTCTGTAATTTTTAAGTAAAGTGTTGTCACCTTTCTTGAAGAACAGCACCACCACGCTTTTGTTCCATGCTTCTGGCGTTGAACCTTTAAGTAAGACGGTATTAAATATGACATTACGCTGTGGAAATATGTAAAATATACTAACCGCCCTGTAGAAACGTCTTCATGCACATGTTTGACCTGCGTCTGGGTGTGAATATGTATTTATTTAAGTATCTATATCAGTCAGCAGGTTATCATAGTACAGGCTCTGCCTAGTTTGGAACCTGAAGACCTTGTGTGGATGTTGCGCCGTATTTATTATATATTTATCTTCTTCTTCTTTGACACGTGTTTCGCCTTTACACGAGGCATTCCTCGGAGACGTTGACTCGCCGAGCGCATGAATGCTAGTTTAATAAGCATGTTCTGTAAGCATATTCCATTAGAAGTGTCACTAAAAATGGCTTTCAATATCATACTATTGTCACTTCATTGTTTTACACAAACAATTACAGGAACCAACTTGAAGACATTTAGGTTTGAATTACATGGCAGTCTCATCGTATGGCCTTTCAGTAAGTTACCTAAAATAAAACTCGATATATCTACGAACCGCGGCTCCACCGGTGATTCATATGATAATCCTCCTGAACATTTTTGCAGCAGTGAAAGTAGCCATTGGCTGCATAAATATGCGGTGGTATAAACTTTTACATAAATTGCACTCAAATTTTCCTTGTTTTCCGAGTGGCGTCAACACTGATTTTGGCGATATTATCACTATTTTCTATTCCATTTCAATATCGTGCTTTTGACAGGTGAGATCTGTCAGCCATTCGGAATGGTTTGAAATCACGCTCACGTTGCTCACGGCATGGAATACACGCACACACAGACAGATGCTAGCTATCGCATAACGCACACACCAACAAACTGTCAGTTTTGACGGACTGCTCACGGTGATTTCAGTTTGTAGCGTGGTCATTGAATTCGCAAAATGGCGTCCTTGATTACGTAATCCATGACGTCACATGGGTTTACATTGTCGCGCTTTCGTTGATTTGGAATGGCGATCATAGCGCTAAAAGGGATTTTGACGCCACTCGGAAGGCACCTCTAATAAGCTCTTTCAGCGTGAAAATGTGACATACATACACACTCTTTCCCTCTCTCTCACCATTCATATTTTTTCGCATTTATAATATTACCACGCCAGTGAGGTGACATGGCTGTGATTATGAAGCCACTAACAATAAACAGTTATTTCGATGAATCCGACATGTTGTCCACAGATTCGAGTACTGCCTGGTGACGAACCTGACTCACTCTCCGTACTGGGCGCACAAGCCGCTGGATGAAGCCACTGTTCAGAACAGGCTTTCCTTCGCGCTCTACTGGGCCATATCCATGATCATGTTCACCAGTTAGTTCGCTATCGCTCTTTGCTTTGCCTTCTGTAACTATCGCTAATATTATTTTGAACGATATGATTTTTAAGCACTAACGTCTTCTTACCGTAACTTGACTATGTCCTCTGCTAATTTTTTCTATAAAAAAAATGGAATATATCTATTGAGTATGTATTGCATAAATAATTTTGAGTGAGCTATGTATAATTTTAGATATATTTTTCAATGCTTGAAAGACGTTTACCGTTTGACCTCTAGTTTTGTTTGTTTGTCAGTGATTAGGTCGAAGATATAATGGTCTTCATGCTAGAATGCTATAAAAGCCTCTGGCAGCGTGTTCTACAAAATATATATCCATTATATTGTTCTAAAAAACCTTTACGTTTTGTTTCCAGCTCACATGGAGACCTGGGGCACTGAAAACTGGAACAACGTACTCTACACCCTGTTTGTTTTGGAGATTTGCATTGTGCTCAGGATATTCATGGAAGCCGTCTATTCGGCCACTATATTGGTCACCACGGCTTTAAGGTAAAGTAGGTCCTGAACCTTCTTTATTAGGTTGTACATGCACCTATAGAGTAGGTATGCATTAGAGGCATCATTGGATCGTCCAGCATCACCAGACCGAGTTGATAAGGTTAACATAGTAGAGGCTTTGTCTAGTTTGGAACCTGAAGATCTTATGTGGATGTTGTCCCATATAATTGACCTAATGAGCGAAACATCTCTGCTTTATCTGGCCAAATTAAATTTCATCTATCTGTATGTTAGTTAGGTTTTGTGTTGGTCTTCCTGTACAAGTCGCATTTTATAACTAATCTTGACGAAACTTGGTATGTATCTTCTACTATCCAATAAAACATTTTATCGTCGAAGATTTTTGAGTAAGGGGAGTCCTTTTCCAAAAAAAGAGGAGGTTGGCTGCGGCGCTATTTACCAACCGATTTTGGTAAAATTTGGTTCACACATTAAGTGCCCGACTTTAAAGAATTTCGTATATGAACATAATTTTATTGGTCAAGACGTGTTTTATAGTGAAAAATTGTCACTGATAGGACTGTACTCGCGAAGTCTACTGTTCGCAGTTATTATATTATAGTGTGCCGTAAGAAAGGGCATGCTGCTAGTGAAATCATAAATAAGCTTAACGAGCGCTGTGCAGTGTTACGCTTAACTTCTTTGGGTGTAACTTAGTAATGTCGTATTGGTGATTACATTGGTGAAATTGGTTAACGATATGCACATCTCATTATCTGATACCATTCGTTTTTATATGTGAATAAGTTACGAAACAAGCACGATCTTCATCTGGTGTTAATTGATAACCGATGCCTATAACAGATGCGTTTTGTTACAAGTGACGAATTGTACTGTGCCCTGAGCTGGGTGCCCCGCCAGAACACAGTAACGTGAACATTATTGCTTTGCGTAGAAATAGATATGGTGAATGTATTTCTTCTGGCGAACTCGTTCACAAAGAGTTCTACTGCACTTAAATGACTTATGTGCGATTGCCTGTCGATGAGGGGCCGCTTCTGGAGACTATTGACGCACTTGCGTACTTCGTAGGACACGATAAGTAGTCGGCCCCGGATGTTGTCTTATAACAATGGTGTTTCAGCCATGACGCAAGTTTTTGAGCTGACTTATCTAGCTGAGCTAGTATATCCGCCAAGACACACTTGTAGTGTATGTTATAATGCAGGTTGCTACTTTAAACGTACCTTTTATGAAAACTCAGCATATCAAATCTCATATCTCATCATAGATAGGTATATTGTTCATTACCTTTAGATGAACTGCATTTGTATTTCAGGGAGGATTATGATGCGTCCATATCAACAGTAAAGAACTTTTTAATCAGAAATCAAATAGATCCAGTATTGAGACAAAGATTCATATCGTATTTTCAACTCTGCTGGTACACAGACAAGGTAAGTTATCAAAACCAGTTCAAATAGGAAACTTAGCTATACCAATCAGCATGTTCTCAACCATTGAACGTACAGTCCTAGGCATAGTCTCTCCCCCATATTTCCAAAACGCCAGTTGAAAGCGGCCTGCATAGAGAATGTCGTCCTGTCGCCAGGCCCAGCAGCCAGGTTGGTGGTCGCACGACCTACGCTGCCCTTGCTGGTCTGAAGTCTTCAACACTGAAATTATAGGCCCATACCAGCCATCAGTTTTGGGTGTTATGTTCCCTGACCACTGCCACTTCAACTGGCAAATCCGCAGAGCTATATTGGTTACTTTCGTCCGTCTGCGGATCTCAACATTTCTCATTCGTATTTGATCTTGCAGATTAACTCTAAGCATACTGATAACTTGTCATTACTTGTAATAGACACCCTTCATCTTAACATACTAAGGTATTTTGAATGCCGTAGAGTTTCATAAACGGAGACCAGCCGGGTTGAATTTGACGGATGACCTCTTTCTCGAAGTTAATGTTGCTGAAGAATTTGCCATTTCAGCTGGCGTCTTCCAATACAGCACTAAACAGTTTAGGAATGTTACTGATTCCCGTTTCTTGACAAAGGAATTATTTTCGGGCTCTGTTTATGACTCGAAACGACATGATGACGTTATTGTAAGAACTTAAACACTTCGATGCACTTTCTACCACAGCAAATGGACCATAGTCGTACACTTTCCGATTAAAACCTAATCTAAATTGAGTCTTAAAAACCTAAATAATTAAATTATTTTGATTTTCTGCTTGAGTTGGTTTGTGATTTGTCTGGAAAACAACGAAAAAGTTATAATTGTTAAAAGTAAGATTAGACTGTAACTCTTCAGCAAAGTCCTGTCGCCTTTTTGGAATAAGAGCACTACCATGCAGGCTTCTGTTCCCTGCTACTAGCGTTGAATCTTAACGTAACACGAAGTTAAAGAGTTCCTGGAGAACGTCAAGCACCGGTTCACCCACTTTGAGAAGTGCTAATGTGATTCCGTCGGCACCCAGGGCCTTTTTGTTCTAGGGCTATTATATATAAAGCTATCCTAATACCGTACCAGGCTAAGTTTATTTATTATTTTGTTCAGGCTTACGCTATGACTAACAAAAAGAGTATATTCTACGATCTCCCTAAGCACGTGTACCAAGATATAGTGGCGAAACAGCGAAGCAAGTATATACTAGCTCTGCCATTTATAAAGGTAAATAGCTTATTACTACTCATTAATATTGAATGTATGGTTTTAAAAGGCCAATCCATCCAAGTCAGTAGAAAGATATCTTCAGAAATTCCTAAAAGTAGTCCTTAGGTGGTGCAAAACTGGTGACGTACTGGGTTGGAGGACTCTTTTGCTAATCGATGTACATTTAGGTACCTACGAGCGCAATGCCAGATATTCTGTCTCAAAGCGTTAGTGCACCAGCTTTGTACTGTGTTTAGATATAAAAGGGTGTTGTAGGAAGTCCAATGGCTGTATGCATGGATTATGGGATTAAAGACGTATGTCGAATGGCTTGTTAATTTCAATTCGTATAAAATATTTCAGTTGTAAACCAAAAACTAATTACTATACCAATTTTCTGAACAAAATGAAATCATAGATAAACTAAACTTGATCTCGTCTTAAATAATTTCAACATTGAATTTTCAGCATGTCAGCAAAGAAGATTTAAAAACTATATCATCTAAAGCAAAGCTCTTCTACACGTCGCCCAATGAAATCCTCCTCAACACCGGTGACATCAGCAACGAGATGTACATAATAAAACAGGGCATTTGCGAGATAATAAGTCCTTTTGATAAGCGCGTCGTGGGTCTACTGAATGTTAAGAACCATTTTGGAGTTCTGGCGTGTTTGTTACGTTAGTATCTCGTCTCATTTTCTTTTTCCTGTACATTATTCTTATTAATTTGTTACGTAAAGGGATACATAATTTTGCAATTTAAGAGAGAAAAATACACATCCTCGGATGGGATTCGACTTCCGGAAGTCCGTGTCAGACGCCATGACCCCTACGCTCGCCATCCGTGCATCAATTTTAACTCTCTATTTTGATTTTAACCATAATGTGAGGACACGAGTGTCGGGTGTTTGTCGCATTACCATTCATGTGCATCATCAAACCAACTTACAGGTCCTATAGTCTTATATGGTGGGTACCACTGCAGCCCATATATTATACGTCCATTCAGTGTTTTCAAACATTACAAATGCAAGGCAACAGCAGCAAGGTGCTTGCCCTACCTTGCTGCTCGTGTCAGTACCACCTTGAGCTTGTAGTTTGAGTCTTATTCGCCTAGTATAGTCTCTTGCTACAGTGGCCTCTACACCGAATAAATTGATTGCACACTACTGCTTGGATGCAGAGAAAACGAAGGCTTTCAACCAGTGTATGTTGCCAGTGATAACTATTATGGCACTGAGACGTGGTCCCTTCCTATTGGTCTCATTGGAAAGGTTTTCGAGTGGCGACCACGCACCGGAAGACGTAGTGTAGGCTGGCCCCCCGCTAGGTGGACCGACGAACTCGTAAAAACCGCGGTGAAACGCTGGATGCAGAAGCGAGTAGCCGTTCTAAGGGGGAGGCCTATGTTTTGGACGTCTTCCGCTGGTAATAATGATGATAATGAAGATGATGATGATGGACATGAGGTTTATGGGGCTACTCAGTGTTGGATACATACCGACTGATTATGACGTTCTAAGGGTAGGCCTATGTTTTGCACGTCGTCCGGCTGGTAATGATGATGATGATGATGATGAACATGAGGTTTATGGAGCTACTCAGTATTGTGTACATACAGACTGATTATGGCTCAACCTCATCATATCAGTCATATGTTTTCTATCCTTGTTCCTATTCTATTCTGTCCTTTTAGGAATACCAGCGTTTTACACGATCCGTGCCGTGACTAATGTACAAGTGTTCTCCATATCAAGGAAGTATCTATTGAGCGCATTGGAAGTGCCTCACATCAAAGATGCCATTGAGTATTCCAAGAACCAGCCCGTGAGTATAAAGGTCGACTAACATATCGGCGGAAGGTAATGAGAAAATATTTTTTGTTGTACATTGTAACGTACACATTACAAAAACGGGAAGGTCACCGACGCGGGACTTTTCGAAAATGTTAGAGAAGCGCTTGCAGTGGATAGCTTCCCCTAGTCGTTCGCAAATGTACAATTATTGCTGCAGTCACTACTTGGATGGATGACTGTAGTTATATTGTCAAGTGAGCACTTCCGTGCTTGGAAAGTACGTTAAAACGCAGCGCAAGCCCCATTTCTTGTCTACACAGTAGGTCGCGTTTGAGCCATTCGTGTGGTCTGGAAATTCCCAGACACAGCCCAAGTCTGCGTGGTGGATAATGGCTTTGTCTCTGAGAGGAAGGCCTGTGTTTCTACAGTGGTAACGTAAATAATATGCTCGAGGATTCTCGAGAAGAGACCGTTTTGATCTCGGATCTAATTTCTACGTCAGACAGTTAATATAATGTTAGAAATTCAATAGACAATTCAGCTCTGAGAATGTTCTTGTTAACTCATATAGGCTGACACACAACACAGATCTGTAGACTGCAGGTAATATTAAGTACCAACGTTTTTAACTGTAAACCTGTTCTAATGACTATAGATAGACTATAGATGGTATAGGTTGGCAAACGAGCAGGCGGCCCACCTGATGTTAAGTGATCACCGTCACCCACGGACATCCACAATACCAGAGGTCTCGAGGATGCGTTGCCGGCCTTTGAGGAAGGAATAGGCTCTTTTCTTGAAGGTTTCCAAGTCGTATATGTTCGGAAACACCTCAAGTGGCTGGTTCCACATAGTAGTATTGTGAGGCAGAAAGTGCCGTCGGAATCGCACGTTTGTGGACTCCCAGACGTCAACATGATATCTATGAAATTCAGCTGCACGTATTAGCCCGAACAGTTCTTCGGAACACACCCCATGATATATGGGGTAGAAGATGCAGAGTGATCCAACGTACGCATCAGTGCCAAAGAGTCGAGCCTATCGGATAGAGCTTGGTCGTCGACGATTCGAGACGCTCTGTATTGAATGCGGTCCAATGGAAGGAGCTGGTACTGGGGAACCCCCGCCCAGCGGTGAGAACAATACTCCGTGTGAGGCAGAACTTGAGCCTTATAGAGTTGCAGGCGATGGGCCGACGTGAAGTACCATATCGCTTTTCCAAACACACCAAGCTTTTTAAGGGCTAATTTAGCCTTTCCTACGGTTTAAGATATTTATTTCTCTAAAGAATATTAATTCACTTCACAGAGAAATACAAGCATCCTTAAATGTAGTAGGTATACATTGTAATTGCGAACATAGGATTAAAACAAACTATAATGAGATAATTATTTGTAGGAACATAAACAAAGTAGTATTGGATTATAAAACGCGATTGCAAATTATCAGGTAGGTAAGTAGGTAGTACCTACCTACAAACAACATAAAAAAGGCGAACTCTTTGAGTAGGTCGGTACAAATTAAGTTAGGTACTTGTAAGTAAGCACATAGAAAAATTAACTAAACTTTAAATTCGACGTTCAACAACTGAGCTAAACAAACAAAATAGCATACTTATATCTAAATTAAAGTGTAACATATAAATCAATGCCTTTAACAATTGCTATAAGTAGGTAGGTTAGGTAGCTACGAGTAACTAATTCATGTTTCATGTTTGGCCGGTACGGTAAACATATTGTTAAATAGTTACGTCGAAATTTCAAAACTATTGCATACAATAAAACTTGCAATTATCTGATAGGTAGGGTAGATGTACCATCTAGTAAGATGATATTCAAATTGTGTGTGTGTGTTACATTATTGGTAGGAAAGATAGTGTATTTGTGAGTAAACAAGCCGGGTGGGTTGCTTTTACGTGTAACAAATTGCTCTTTATATGTTAGCAATAGTGATGATATTATAACATTATAATGTTTCTGATGTTTCCGTTATTTTGGTTAATCAAACATAGTTTGTAGATAGGTTTAGTATCAAATTAATAGGTACTAAATTTAGATTTTTAAGTAAAACACATACTATGTGTGTTAATCTTTTAGGTACTTGTAAGTAAGCACATAGAAAAATTAACTAAACTTTAAATTCGACGTTCAACAACTGAGCTAAACAAACAAAATAACATACTTATATCTAAATTAAAGTGTAACATATAAATCAATGCCTTTAACAATTGCTATAAGTAGGTAGGTTAGGTAGCTACGAGTAACTAATTCATGTTTCATGTTTGGCCGGTACGGTAAACATATTGTTAAATAGTTACGTCGAAATTTCAAAACTATTGCATACAATAAAACTTGCAATTATCTGATAGGTAGGGTAGATGTACCATCTAGTAAGATGATATTCAAATTGTGTGTGTGTGTTACATTATCGGTAGGAAAGATAGTGTATGTGTGAGTAAACAAGCCGGGTGGGTTGCTTTTACGTGTAACAAATTGCTCTTTATATGTTAGCAATAGTGATGATATTATAACATTATAATGTTTCTGATGTTTCCGTTATTTTGGTTAATCAAACATAGTTTGTAGATAGGTTTAGTATCAAATTAATAGGTACTAAATTTAGATTTTTAAGTAAAACACATACTATGTGTGTTAATCTTTGATCGAAGGTGTTAATTGTGGTTACTCGTTATTGTATCCGATATTGAAATTGATTCGTATTTATAAATTATGAGTATAGTAATTAAATTATATTAACTCGGAAAACCTAATGTAAATACCATGTATGTAATGTCATAGTGTAATGTGTTATTTTAGTAATATAAATGCAATAAATAGAAATTCATAAATGTGTCCATATTTTTAAGGAGTAAAAAGAAACTTACGTTGACATAACTTTTTTACGTATAAAATGTTCTAAATTTTTTTTGAACAACAGCAATGATTTTATGTCTTTAATATCTTTTGGCAGCTTATTGTATATTTGAGCTCCTTCATGCATAATGCTTTTCAAGCCATAATTTTTAGTTCTTGGTGTTTTTGATAAGCAAATATTGTTGGGGTATCTTGAAGATCTTGTTTGAACTTGGGATTTTAAAGTAAAAGTTATAGATGTATGTATGTCTTTTTTTAAGATTTTTCTTACTATCAGACAAGTGTTATAGTGATATAATTGCCTCAATGTCATTAGTTTCGTTTTATCATAAACTGTAGCTGTTGGTGTTAGATAATTTAGGTGAAAGATTAGCTTTACAATTTTGTTTTGGGTTCTTTGCAGTTTTTCTAAATAAGCTTTAGCAGCCGATCCCCATACTTCTATTAGATATTTCAAATGATATTTTACGAAAGAATTATAAATAAGGTATCGCACTGGTTTAGGGTAGCAACGAATATTGTTCTTTAATGCCCCAAGTAAGGCAGATAATTTTGATCGTACTCGCTTAATATGCGGTTTCCAGGTAAGTTCGGTATCAAGAGTAAGACCGAGGTATTTTTCTGAATCTACTTTATTTAATTGTTCATTATTTATGTATAGTGGAATGGACGGTGAATTTTTTTTGTTTTTAGCCTTAAAAATCATGTAATTAGTCTTAGATACATTAATAGTCAACAAATTGTGCTTAAACCAGGTGTTTAAGGTATCAAGATCCAATTGAGCCTGTGTAATCACTGTTTGTATATCCTTAGCAAAATAAAATAAACAGGTATCGTCAGCATATAGAGTTGTATCACCGGTCAAGTTAAGTTCTTTAATATTATTAATGTAAATCAAGAAAAGTAAGAAAAGTGGTCCCAGAATCCAACCCTGTGGTACTCCGTAGGTTATTAGTTTTGGCTTGCTGGTTGTGTCACCAATTTTTACTATCCGATATCTATTTGAGAGGTAAGACTTCATAATTTTTAGTGCTGTTTTTTTGATACCTATAGTGTAAAGCTTGTGTAGAAGCAATTTGTGACTGATTGTATCGAAAGCTTTTTTTAAATCGATAAATATGCCAAGTGCTACTTGCTTATTGTCTATTTTTGTTTTTAGTTTTGTAATAAGGTCCATACAAGCGGAGAGTGTATTTGATTTCGATCGAAAGCCGTATTGTTTTTCATACAAAAAGTTAATTGATTTTAGGTACTGGTCTAGACGGTTGTAGATGATTCTTTCAAAAAATTTAGATATAATTGGTAGAACTGAGATCGGTCGGTAATTTCCAGGATCAGTTTCTTTACCAGATTTGAAAATGGGAGTCACTTTAGCTACTTTTAATGATTCTGGAAAGTCACCACGTTCTAGGCAAATATTTATAGTAGCAGTTAACTGTTCAAGGATTAAGTTTTTAACACATTTCAAAGCTTTACAAGATATTCTATCTAGACCCGTGCTGGTGTTTGTGTTAAGTTGGTCAATTATTTTACTTACTTCGTCTAACGAAGCAGGCGTAAAATTGAGTAACTCCGCAGACTCAGTTTTTTTAAGATATAAGGTGTCGTAAGTTTTAATGTCATGGAATGGTAAGGGTATTTGGTTAGCTAGCATAGAACCAATGGCAGCGAAAAAGTCATTGAAACAATTACATATGTCAGGGGCTGCTGTGTAAATGCCTGATTGTGTTTCGAGCTTCGAAAGAGAGTTTTTAGTTCTTACTTTGTTACTACTTAAAGAATTAATTAGCTGCCACATTTTAAGTGGCTTTTTCTTACACTTTTCAAAAGCTTTTAAATAATATGTTCTTTTTGCTTCTTGTATTTTATCTCTTACGTCTCTTCTTGCTATCAGTAGTTTTTCTTCAATCAATTCGTCTTCTTGATTGCATATTGTAATAGTCTTCGTATTCATGTTGCGAATTTCGTTCCTACGTTTAATCGCATTTAAGATGTCTTTATTGACCCAATCTGACCTTGGCGGATTCAGGATCTTAACTTTTTTTATCTTATTATTCTTTATGGCAGTTATTAGTTTAGCCTCTAGTTTTTCATAGCTTTGCTCCCAGTGCGGTATGGTGTCAAGGGCAATCGTTTTATATAATTTGTCATAGTCTATGGCTTCGTATATGATGCTTTGGTTCTTTTCTGGTTTGTACTTGTGAATTTCCAGGTATAAATGTTTATGGTCGGACATTGCTGAATTCACAACTGATAGATGAAACTTATTGTTTGTTAGATTGGTGCATATATGATCTAAGGTAGTTTGAGTACTGGATGTTTGCCTAGTGCAGTAGGTGCGATCAATTTTGTTCAGTATCAGGTATCCACTTTCGTGCAGAGTCCTTTTATATTCTCTAGTAGGTTTGTTGTTCTTTAGTAAATCGTAATTGAAGTCCCCAAATACAATTACTCGCTTTCTTTTTTCAAGTTGTTCAGTATAAGTTTGGAGAAAGTTGGTATCGTTAGTCCTCTCCGGCTTATAAATGCCACCAATATCTAAACAGAATTTGTTAAGGTGTATCCACAAATAGTGGTTGTCATTTTCACATAAGTCTTCAATTAGGGTATGTTTGACGCTATTATGGGCATAGATTGATACGCCACCTCCTCTTGTATCTGATCTGTAGTTGTAATAATGAGCATACCCTGGTAGTGCTAGACTTTTGGCTTCTTGTTCAGATTTTATCCAGGTCTCGGATATCACAATAGCGTGTATGATGCTAGGTATAGTGTGTATTATGCATATTAATTCGTCTAGTTTGCCAGGTTTCGCCATGCTGCGTGCGTTCAAATATAAAATTTTTAGAGATTTTAGATTATGAACCACATCAGTATGAGTATTTGTAAGCTGATATGTGATGTTACTAGAGATCTCTTCAGTTAGAGTTTCTGCAGTTAAAGGTTGTAGGTCGGTTGAGGTACCAACTTGTGCAGAGGTTCTGTGATTTGAGGTAGCCGGTTCTTGGTTAGTTTTAGTGGTCATTAGTTTTTTGGAGGGAATGGAACTATTTAGGCGTACCTTTTATATATTTTATTGTGAGATCTGATTCTCCATTTTCTGTCCTGCTCTTTAGTTCTTCTCGCAGAGATAGTAAGAGTTTCCGTTGTTGCGGTGTTTGATCAGAAAAGCATTTAATGTTCTGGAACTTACTGGAAATGCTGCTACTGTTTCGTAATATCGATTTGGCAATATCTGCAAAAGGAAGACAAACTTTAAGGGGGCGTGACCTGCCAGCATCATATTTCCCTATGCGATAGGATTTAATATTTTCAACACAAGCGATGTTAGTTACCCTGATAATTCTGCCTACTTCGTCTGTGTCATGCTTGATTCTCTCTGCACTGATTTTAGAACTTACTTCTTCCACACCGCAAACAATGATGTTCTTTTCCCTGCTCAAGCGCTCGTGCAACTCAGTAACCATGCTTTCATATGTATAGGATATTGTGTTTGTATTTGGTGATGTTACATATGAGGAAGCTTTGATGCACTCAATTTCACTTTTGATAGCTTCAATTTTTGTGCCTTCCACTTGACGGCGAAACTGAAGGACGCTCTAAATGTCAACGCCAAGAATTCCGGTACTAGCTGAGGCAGTTAGGGAAGTATCCTCAAAACGGAGGTTTGACGGATCTGAGCGGTCCCCCTTTTTGGGAATCGGGTGCACCAAAGCAGTCTTCCATATGTTGGGGACAACGCATGATGTGTAGGAAAGCCGGAAAAGACGCGTTAGAACCGGTGCCAACTCTGGAGCACAAGACCGCAGCGCTATCGAAGGGTTATGAATGTCCAAGGAGAACAGTGCTTTTTGGGTGCAGTATGCTACACGCTGCCGGATAACAATGTCTGGCATATAAGTATCGCACTGTGTTAAGGTCGGTGGTGAGTTCCCTTGGTCATTCAAAGTAGAGTTGGACGCAAAGATAGAGCCCAACAGATCGGCCTTCTTCTTAGCGGCATGGACCAAAGTAACATCCTCTCTGTGCAGGGACGGTAGTGATGACTGACAGAAATTCCCTTGGACAGCCCTGGCAAGAGACCAGAACGCACGGGTTTCCGAAGGAAGGCGGGCTAATCTTTCGCCAATTCTGCCGATATGCTTCGACTTCGATTTTAAGGCTACTTATGAGGCCCATAGTAAAATACCACGTTTCAGTGGCCTGGGAATCCTGTTTGGAACCGTTTCAGGACCGTTGATTTCTCTCTTTCAGATTTGATAATATATCAGTTAAAGCTTGATTTATGTCTCTTTTCTTCCTAAGGAGTACCAGCGTCTAAAGTTGCGTCGGAAGCCGTTCCTCAAGTACAAAGAGCCGGATCCGATTCCCAACTGGGAGCAATTCCCACTCCCCAGAAAGCACGAGCAGGACGCTGCATTCCTCCATCCATTCTATAAGCTGGGATTTCTTTCTGTTTTGCGGTTAGTGGATAAATAAAAGTAATGCACGCTTACTACTTACCAACTACCGCCTACTACTAGCGAATTGAAAAGCAGAGTGATGACCTCGGAAAGCCTCGATAACGTGGCACTTTGTTATGGTTCTAGTTCTAGTGACTATTAGGGATCCGGTAAAAGTACTATAAGATGCGAATTACATATTAACAACGTTCTTTACGCAGATATATTTTCCCCCGGTTCACGATCCGGCCGGACGGGATGTACATAATCCGCTACGAGTGGTTCCGGGCGAGCTGTGCCTTCGCCTCGGCCATGGTGTTCCCGTGCTACGCGTACCTGTGTCTGCAGTGGCAGTGGCTCTACTACGTCGCACTACTGCTGGATGTATCCGCCTACTTAGACATGTGAGTCGCTCGCTTCTTTAATCAAATTTAGTTTTGACTTCATCAGAAAGACTTACACTCGGTGGTGAGACAGAAATATACTAACTCAAACAAAATAAGGGCCACTCGCCTATTTATATTAATGTGCACTTAAGCAAACTGAAAGTAACTGATACGTAGCATTATATTGCGAACTCTTTTATGCTGGTGTTCGTGTTCCTAATTTAAAAAGTACTTGCCATTACATCAAGAAAAAAATAAATTGGATGATATTCTAATGTTTTGCTTCGATTCTCTTCTTAGTTTGTATCGCTTGTTTAAGGGGAAACGTTTTACTTTTTCAATTTTAATTCATTATTTATCATCTCGCGTTAATCACGCCACCAGTACGAAGGCAAATGGATACGATTACTGCAACCGGAGCCATACAATGATTCAAGGACATTCACTGCGTTATGTCGTTTGCGTTGGGTATTTTCCTGCAGAGCTGTCCAGAATGCATGGAAGCGCTTCCAAGAGACCGGCAGTATTGTCAGAAAACCTGGTTAATGTAGAGTTCGTATATGTGTATACATGAGGTTCGGTACGTCCAGTTAAGTGCTCGTAGGGATCGTACAGTACAGCCCGTAAGTTACAACACCACCCTGTCACTGACCAAACTATCCGTAATCGGTTGTACGAAGACAATGCCCGTGCGCACACAGCTAGAGCTACCCAAGCTGTACTAGTAGTCTCATATTGAGGTGCCATGGCCAGCTAACAGTCCGGATTTAAATCCAATCTACCATGTGTGGGACCAATGAAAATAAGAACAGCGTCACCATGCGGACAACTGTAGAACTAAAATCGGCAGCGAGTACGCCAATCACAAGCTCAATAGGTTGGCGAGATCGATTATCGACTAAAGATGACATTTATGTTGCCAACTCATGGTAAAGCTACAGGTCGCATTCTTTCAACAAATCTTGACGAAACTTGGTATGCATGTTCTACTATTTATAAATTTCTGTCGTTGGCGATTTTTAAGTGAGGGAATAATTTTCTTGAAAAGGGGGAAGTTTGCTGCGGCGCTATATACCTACCGATCGATTTTGATAAAATTTGGTACACACATTTGGCACTTGACTTTAAAGATGAATTTCGAATATGAGCATAATTGGTCCAGTGGTTGCCGAGTAAGAAAGTATGCAACTTTGTAAAAATGTTACCAGATTCCAACGGATGTTAGTGGGCTACTACAACGAGATGGGCATCCTGGTGTACCACCCGTCCAGCACAGCCGCCTACTACTTCAACGGCGCATTCTTGGCTGATCTGATTGGATGCATTCCTTTAGAGAATTTGGAATCAACGAGGATAGAGATGGGTAAGGTATTTGAATGCTGCTTATAAGTTATTTATAGCTTTCATCCTTCCGAAATTTAATTTACACCAGGTACCTAGGTATTACATATTATTAAATCAATTCAAATCAAATATTTTATTTGTCAGAATACACATAATACATTTTCAGATGTTATAAAAATTGACGTCAATGTATTCAACCAACAAGCAGGCGTATAAATATTCATGTTTATTTCTAAATTAGATAACTCAAATAATCTATATTTATGTCACAATATATTCTAAATGCTTAAATTCTTTCACGTTGTAAACCAATTGTTCAATAACCACGTATGCAGTCTGGTTTTAAAGCTATTACCGGCTAACAATTTAATATGGTTAGGTGTTTATTGTAAACACTAATGGCCATGGTATAAACATTTCTTTCATAGATAACTTTTTGGCACAGAGGGCGATATAATACGTTTTGATACCTTGGTCGATGTTATCGTGGAAGAACATCGATTATTTTCTGAAAATAACTAGGATTTGCCTTAACAAAAATACAAAAGTCCCTTACATACATGCATGGGAGTGGAAGAATATTGTGTCAAGAAACAAAGCTTTATTTATTACCCGGACACAAGGTTTCTGTACCTTGAAAGCCTTATCTAACTCTACTGAGTTTCCCCAGATTAGAAGAAGGCCATAGCTAAAAATAACAGATCTAAACTACTGAGACACTTAGGACATAGGGTCTATCGGGGCAAACTAGCGCAGCCAAGAAACCCTGTCTGTCGGAATCTTTTATATAGCTTGAAAATAATGATTGGAAATAATAATTAAGGTATCCATTGTTTCAAATTATATCTACTGACTTCCACATGACCAGGGCAGCTAAATCCAAAGTAGACTAAATTAACTGTAGAAGCTTCTATTCATTCTATAAGTTTACGAACCGCGTGTTCTTTTATGCCATGTGTAGCAGAACTAAATCTCTCAGACGGAATATATCAATATTCCGTCTGAGGATCACACTGTATTGCTTCGTCAATATTAACGTTCAGGTAAATAGCGGTGCTGGTTTTCAATGTTGTGTCAATGCAACTTTCTTGGCCTTGCATAAGTGCTTACCATATATTGGTGGTTATTTAACAAAATAAAAATGCTTCAACGTTTCAGACACCAGAATCCGCGTGACTAAGATGGAACAAGTTCTTATGATGAACCGCCTCATCCAGTTGTACAGAGTCCCGAGCGCCATGCTCAGTCTCCGCAGCATCATCGAACGGAGGGATATACTCACCGTGTAAGTCACCAAACAGTTGATAAACAGTGACGCGTTTCCCCCATTTTATCCGACTGTGGTGAAGCCTAAAATTATTGTCTTCAAGAAAATAGCCTATTCCTTCCTCAAAGTCCGGATAAGATAAGATAATCCTTTATTTGCATAAATATGAAAGTATTATACACACACTGGGCATGCTCATGGATGTTGCAATATTGCATTTAAAAGCTTGTCATGTTTTGCCTCTGTAGGCGTACAAATATTCGAGAGATGGATAGAACAACATGAAATATTAAATTATAGCAAAAAATAAAAGTAAGTTGAATAAATACAACTAGGTACATGCATTACCTATAATGTGCACCCGCACATGTGTCAGCTCGTAACTACTCAACGGCACATCCGTGTTTGATAAATGATACGTCATTAGATTCGTCTTGACGGCACGAGTGTCACTGGGTACATAATTGCCCGACTGCGATGAAGCGGAATAAGAGGGCAGATTTTATGCACTTTAAGGTGCTAACAATCCCGAGCTATTAAACATTTAGTACGTGTTCTCGTTATTTATAATACGTACTAGCGATTGACCTGAACTTTGTTCGCGTAGTAGGCTCGCCCTTCCAGCTCGCCATAACTTCCTTGCGGTTTTTCTTTCTTAAGAACCTTCTAACAATAATTAGCACAACACAAAATAATTAGGGAGCTTGTTCCATACTTTCTCTAGTTATAGCGTGACCAGAAGGAAAAGGAGTTGATTTTTATATATAGTTATAGGTAAAACAAGAATACAAACTACAATCCCATTTTAGGCAATCTTACGGTTTGTACATTTGCCGTTCATCAAGCATTTGCATCGAGTCACTTTGTGACAAAAGACGTAATCAAGTCACACTCACATAAAAGTCCCTCAGTAAGCCATTGTTCCGCCTAAGGGTAAACGTACATCAATCATCGGCGCCGCATCAGCATCACCTCAACCCGAGCCTTTCAGTATTATTTTCGGCGCAAAGTAGTCAACAACATACGGAACCACTTCGACGTTGACGGGGAGTGGACTATGAGGCAAAGCGGGACACGGCGGTGCCGGGTTGATTGGTGTGCGTTAACCCTAATGCACACAGACTAGGTAGTAGATATATTATAATAAAACTTTAAGAGGCATTTGGGAATTGTGTTAAAGTAGGTGCCTACTGTTAAAACCAGCCTATCTAAAACCACGTGTTATTTCAATTGCAGACTGAAAGCCATCCCGATATTTATCGTAACAATGAATGTGCTGGCGTGCTTCATGGTGCTCTACTCCGTGACCATCTACAACACCATAGACACCAATACCTGGATGATTGTGCCGTTCGAGGACGAAGGGGGGTCTTGGGTTAGAGTGTTTAGTCACGCATGTGAGTTAAGTACCTTAACAAATATACTCCAAGAGGTCATACCTACTTTTTATTTTACGTTCCACAGACTCCAGGGTCCATGCCATTTTTAGTTAGTTCCGAATTTATTACATCTAAATAAAAAAAACAATGAAAAAGAGACCAATACATACTTACTTAGAGGACATATGATTTATTTTTATTACTTATGGGCTATTTCATTTTAAGTTTGCATCAGCATTCTAACCAGACCAGTCTCCGCAGGCAGCGCCAGCATACAGCATAATTGAGGGAAGATGGCGACCCGCCACACGACGCCACCGCCTGTCGACACCTTTTCGTGAGCGTGTCTGCTCTGCATGCTCTTTGTCTCTTTGTTGTACAGCTTGACTTAAATGTTGACTTAATCACTCCCGTGCCCTCACGTATTGCACTGAAGCAGGGCCTCAATTACCACTCCGTTTCGATCCCTGATGCCGATTTTGAGGTTTTATTCTAATAAGGTTTTAGTGTTTGCATCTATCGCTTTCCTCAAGAATCGCCCAATGGCATCGTCGTCATTGTCAATTCTACTATTTAACAACGTTCAACAATCTATCCAACTGCAACGGCAGTTCGACTCCTGTCGTCCTTTGATCATTACCTACCTAAAAAACTTTACTACATTTCTAGAGACGAATAGGAACGTAAAACCACCTAAGTCATCTTAAACACTAAAGTCCTTCAAATCTAATAGATACCGTTTGACAGTTTAGACAAATTGTAAAATAGGGGTGGGGTCAAAAAAATCGGTTACTACAATATCCGATTCTTAAGAGATATCGATATAAGAGGTTTGAACCTTTTTGCACGGAATATCGACCGGCCGCAGTTTAGTTTTTTTTGTTTTAAATCGCGGCACACGATGAATGTGGATAGACATTTGTATGGATACAACAAAATTGTATGGATAGAGGACACAAAACAAACAACAGACAAAGGAAACAAACAAACAACAATAATCAAAAATAGAGATATTACGTGTCTGTGATTTCTTTTTAAATGTGTTATTACTAATTACTGAAAGAAAACAGGTACAAAACATCTACTAAAAATAATTATTTCATCGAATTGTATGAAAATTTAGAAACTGATTATAATTTTACCTAATTCGGCATTATAGCTCTCAATCCTTGACTTGCAAGAGCTAAAATACATTCGCGACATATAATCATTATTTGTTATATCACCACCAATTCACGATCTTGGGCGTTTAAAGTACGTCTTCTTTTCGACATTATAATCACTTGCTTAGTTCGAAGTCCAGTATAAAGATTGCCAAAGTAAACGAATTCAATACACAACAAAACGCACAAACGGAAAAAAGTACGCACACAATCATTTTTTTTTATAATGGCGCGAAACTGCAAAGATTATAATATAGTTGGCAGTGTTGCCAGATTAAAAAATCTGCGTATTTTTAAGGATATTTGGACACGAAAAATTTTGCCTACAAAGATTTATTTCAAAATTACATCACCTTACTTTAAAATTAATACTCTTATTAGACAAATAAATTAAATAAGTTAATTAGTCAAATACTTTAAATTTTAATTGATAGTTTGAATTGAATAGCCTCCGAAACTACTAGACCGATTTGATAAATTCTTACACTATTATAATCCTACCCTATCCCTGATGAACATAGGCTATATACCCTGTATGAAAACTTCGATAAAGTACCCAAAGTACCCTAGGCGTGAAAAAAATACCCAAACAATTCTTTTATCGCCCGTTATGGATTGGCGGAAATTATTGATAATAGGAGCAAAGTGATGTACAGTTTTATAGCAGACATTAATCAAAATAATCTACAAAAAGTTAGTGATCCTATATGTATGACGATTACAGTTATGTCACAATAAGTATTTTTATATATTAAAATATGCAATAGTAACGCTGGTACAAATTAGGCCACATTACTCGTATCTTGAAATTAATCCTTATCTACTCGAATAATAAAGAGGTAAGATTTGATTGTATGTTTGTTTGTAATGTATAAACGCATAAAGTTCTTAATCAATTAAAAAAAATCACGAATAGAAAGCCACATTATGTCTGAGTAACGTACGCTATAATATTTGATTCATCATCATCATCCATCACTACGCGGGTGAAACTGCGGAGCGCAGCTACGTAGTTATTAATAATGATTTCTTAGGCTTTCACAATAGTTATTAATTAGTTCGATTATTCGTAAAATTTTACCGATTATTTGTATAAAAGTTAATATGAAGAGTCGCAACAATATGTAAAAAACAAAAAAGCATCAGCCTACGTAACTTTGAAAGGAGGTCATAATTCCATGGTTTACGGTGTAGGTTATTGAAATTTTGTGAGTTACGCCTGTACAAAGTCATTTCGTCTTGAAGAGTATGAAACGTCAAACGGTATCTATTAGATTTGAAGGACTATAGGTAAGTACGTTAAATTAAATATACATTAAACGCTACTATATACGAATGCGAGTAGCGTTACCTTCATCATATTCTATCGAGTTAGCATAATATTATGTTTGGATTGATGGCTGGGTTCAACGGAAACGTAACTGCAGCTGGACTGTTTATCAATACCAGAAAAAACACATAATATAGATAATATAACCTTGCTTTTGTCGAGCGTTCCGGGACGCACACCTTTTTTTTGATGTTGTGCAGTCCGCTTCAACATGACGGAGTCTCCGTGGAACCTACACCTGTCGACGTACTTCTGGGTAGTGTACGAAGGCACCACCACGGGGTACGCCATCTTCAAGCCGAGTAACGCTGACCTCATACACATACTGTTCATTGGAAATATTATTGGTACGTGAACATTATGAACTATTACTAGTTGAGCACTGTGGTTTCACGCGCTTAGTGATGGATGATCATGCTAATGACGAAATGTATCCTATGTGTGTTAATCCAGCGCCTCATCTACCTCTATACCAAATTTCATCAAAATTGATGATCAAGCCACACATGCAAACACACTCACAAACTTTTAGCCTTTATAATAATAGATCTTTACTCTATAATTGGAGATTCTATAACCAGCGATTTCAGATTTAATTATTCGAGGATTGTCGCGCAAAATTTTATTCGAAAGCCGTGGTATTTTATATACCTAATTTAAATTTAGTCATTTGTTTTTAGATAGTGTTTTGCTTTTGTGAACGTGTGGTAGCTTTTGGCGCCATGGATAAACTAGAAATTCGTACAATTTTCGAATATGAGTTCCTATGTGGAAATACCGCTGCGCAACACGAAACATTAACGCCGTGTAGGTACCTACGGGCCTACACTGCTTGCTATACTAGAAATGTTAAATTGAAGAGTGAGTTTCGCGGATTGAAAGCGGGACCAACTCAATCTACAGCTGAGCTTGCTGATTAGTGTGCTTTATAGTACAACGGGTCCGACGAAACAGTTCCGCAATCCGCTTTTGTCTGTTTGCCTTAAAACACTTCTTTAGCATTTCAATGAACAAATTTTCTTCTAACACTCGAAAACGACGTATACGAAAGCCATAGGAGAAAGGCTTTTATTAAATACATCAGCTTAGCTCCTACCGCATAAGCATTAAGCGTTATTAACAGGTGCAATGCTGATAACCTACTTCTCCGTGAGGATTATCAGTATCAGGGCGAATGTAAACAAAGCCCTGGCCGAGTTTCAAGAGCATATGAAAGACATGGTTGTCTACATGAAGAGGGAAAACCTTAAGCCGGATTTGATGAAGTAAGTAATAACTTCTAATAGACATGTTGTTTGATGATCATTTACCTACTTACTACTTATATCCTACTTATCATATTGGCGATATGCTTTTACTAAGAAGATAGGACTTATACTCCATACAATAGTTTGGTGTACCAATTTTGATGATTCTTTTTTGTTTGATAGAGTATAATTCCGTGATGGTTCCATATAAATTTCATCAAATTCGGTCAATCAGCTTTGAGTTACACTCCATAAACTGAAAAGTATTAATTTATCTTGATGATATCATTATTGACGGTGTATCCCGTAAGTAGCGAGGCCACTGAAAACTGTGCAAAAAAATTTTTATAATTTTTTTTTACCGACTTCTACTAAAACGTATGAAACAACTTGTCGATATTGTGATAATAGGTACTTTCTAACTATCATAGTACCGACTTCAACAAGTTATTTCACACTTTTTAGTGTAGAAGTCGGTTCTATTTACCTACCTATTGATAAAAAATGTTATAGTGTGCTGTAAAAGAACTCGCAGTATAGGCAGTACCAATGTATCAATATGTATTGATTAGATTTATTGATCTTTGTTAGAGAGGTAATGGATTACTACGAATACAACTGGGACAAGATGGGCGGGGTCGACTACAGGAACGTGTTCAAACTTTGTGAACAAATCACGTTACGCACAGACGCTATCCTGCACATCTACGGCCCAACGTTTGCTAAAGTAAGTATATTTATTCAAATTGTAAGGTCGCTCAAACGAGTCTGACTAGTAGTTCTACGAACGGTACACCTCGCGAGCACAGTCTTATCAGCGGCAATGTCTCGCAGTCTGAGCTCCGGAGGAGGAGGAGCTATCTGCAGTGATCGAAATTCAGAAAAAATTGACAAATACTTATTTCGACAAGACCTTGACGAATTTTGTTAAATTGTATATGTTGTTGGTACCAAACGTTCTAGCTGCGTTTGACTAAAACCGTCCAGTTATTAATATCACAACCTATTATCTCGGCAACCACTTGATCAAGTATGCTTATATTCGAAATTCTTCTTGAAAGTCTGGTACAGGGGTCGGCAAGTAATTTTAAATGGGGTCCGGGATAGTATTGAAATTTTTTGTCAAGGTTCAGAAAAAAATTGGTTAAATATGTATTTACTAGTAATGAGTATCAATACTAGGTACCCCAGCAATCCAACACGCTCTTGCGCCATACTGCTGTGTGCAGCGTAGCCACAGTTATGCGCCTACTTTAGCTAGGTAGTTATATACTCAAAGGCGTCTACCTACTTGTGCTAAACTTATTCTACGATGGTCACGTAGAATCACATATATTAGGCGGTCCAAGTTCCAATCATTCGCGGTCTGGATGCGGACCGCGGTCCGCCTGTTGCCGACCGACGGTCTGGTACCTACTGTGTGTACGAACTTTTATAAAATCCGCCGATGACAAAAGAAACGTATTGAATAACTACTGGATAACTGGATGTCAAACTTTTCGGTACTGCACCGGTACAAACTGTTTTTTTTTTTTTAAATAATCACTTGTACAATGTGCATCATTCACATTGAGCTCATTTTTGGTACTCCGTAAAGTCTTAAGTAATGGTACCAACCAACATGTACTAATACATCATGATTTCTGTTCACCAGTGTCCTATCCTCGCCCGCTGCGACGTGTCTCTGCTGCGCATAATTGGCCGCGCCGTCCACAGCGGGTACTTCCTCCGCGGCATGAACGTCATTGAAGCTAACGACGTGGTCTCCGACATGTACTTCGTGGACTACGGAGGAGTGGAGGCCAGGGAGACCATCGCTGATCTGAGTACAATCCTCAAGCTACCTAGAGGAAGGTGAGCTCTTTGACCAGAAAGTTTTGGTATTAACATTTTTTATTAAAAATGTAATACTTTGGTTTTACTTCCCAATGTGTTTTTTGAAGCATTAGCACTTGCTAAGTTTTATACCAAACCAAGAAAATATATATTTTATAACTCCAAATCAAGTCTTCAAACTTGCCTGCTTAATGTAGTAGAAAATATAGCTAATATAAATAATAATAATAATAATATGGGACATCACTCACACAAAGGTCTTCAGGTCCCAAACTAGGCAGAGCCTGTACTATGGTAACCTGATGACTGATATTACATACTTCTATATGATATTAAATACTTATATAAATATATTTAAATTAGCTATACTTACCGAAAATGCAGAAATATGAGCTATATAAACTGGTGACAAATTTTGGAGATGGGTAGCTGAAGGGTGTCATTTAGAAAGTAGTTCGATTTAACTATTTCGTATCTTATCATAATGATTTCGTAACAGTTAACTATGCGACATGCTCGCTCCCTAGTGTAGCGCGTGTGTACGTATCTTGCGTTAACTATGCGACATGCTCGCTCCCTAGTGTAGCGCGTGTGTACGTATCTTGCGTTAACTATGCGACATGCTCGCTCCCTAGTGTAGCGCGTGTGTACGTATCTTGCGTTAACTATGCGACATGCTCGCTCCCTAGTGTAGCGCGTGTGTACGTATCTTGCGTTAACTATGCGACATGCTCGCTCCCTAGTGTAGCGCGTGTGTACGTATCTTGCGTTAACTATGCGACATGCTCGCTCCCTAGTGTAGCGCGTGTGTACGTATCTTGCGTTAACTATGCGACATGCTCGCTCCCTAGTGTAGCGCGTGTGTACGTATCTTGCGTTTTATGTGTATGTGAGAACAATAACATGACTAAAATATTGTGTGACCTCTTCAGGGATATAAAGGCGTGGTGACTGAATCTGACTGAATATGAATATTGAATGAAAATTTATATTTCTTTCTGGGCCACAATGTTACAGCATTATCGGCCTGTATTGCTGGGAAAACATCAAGCGCGGAATTTTAATTAGAAATATTGTAAGATAGAAAACTTTAGTCAGGCATGTAAGTTTCCTACATGGTGTAGCCCGCGCTCGCCACCGTGCACAACAGTGACTCCGAGACGAAGAAAATATCCGTACTTTAAATAAGTTCGAAACTGGCCGGAGACTATTTCCGGTAAATGATAGTAACAGCTGGTTCTTAAAGTACCTTTAACTACGGATATGTTTCTTTTCATTTTAGTGTTGAATTTTTCCAGCGTTTTCGGCAACCTGGACGGCCTGGCTACAGTCAGCTGCCCCGTGACCTTCGTGGCCACAAGCCGGGTGCATCTGCTGATGATCAACTCCTCGACCTTTCACAGCGTGATCAAGGACTTTCCTTCAGTGCAGGAGCTTATCAAGAAGTTCCGTCCTGATTATAAAAATGTACCGTCGTATTTACTTGTAGAATAGTTTAATGCTAAGACTACCAATAACCATTTAGCTGATTTATTAATGAGGTCAGCAGTGTAGTGTCGACCAAAGCAGAAATGTTGATGGAGGTCGAGAGGTTCTATGGACCTCGGTCGCTAAACCTGTTAGCAGCTCGGTCAAAGACCCAAGAGCTAAACTGAACCGACATTATATCAAAGATATCCTGGACATCAGCCTGTATGATATTAGGATGGCCTTAAAAAACAGTTAAACAACCACACGGCGCCGGGTGATGACGGTATCACATCTGAGCTTCTGAAAGCGGGTGGAACACCAGTAGGTACTAAAAGTCTTTCAGAAACTCTTTAACAAAGTCTTACTCGAAGGATCAACGCCAAAAGCATGGAACAAGGGTGTGGTGGTGTTATTCTTCACAGACCCATTTCGCTTTTGAGTTATATTTATAAGCTGTTTTTGAAGGTCGTCACGAACCGTCTCAATCGCAGGTTTGATAAATTCCAGCCTCCGGAACAAGCCAGTTTCCGAAAAGGCTATAATACCATAGACCACATCAACAGGCTACGACAAGTTATACAGAAGATAGAAGAGTATAACTTGTATGTTTAGCGTTTGTGAACTATGAGAAGGCCTTTGATTCGATCGAGACGTGGGCAGTGTTAAAGTCTCTCCAGAGGTGCCGTATTGACTATCGGTATATGGAAGTGTTGAAGTGCTTGTACAATAACGCCAACATGTTAGTCCGAGTACAGGAACAGAGTTCGAAGGCAATTCTAATGTAAAGAGGCGTGAGATAGGGAGGCGTTATATCTCCGAAACTGTTCACCGCTGCATTGGAAGACACCTTCAAGCTTCTGGATTGGCAAAGACTCGGCAACAACATCAACGGCGAGTATATCATTCACCTTCCATTTGCCGACGATATTGTAGACATGGCGAATTCGTGGAAGACCTTAGCTCAATGCTCGTATGCCTCCATCGAGTTTCCCAACTGCCTACGCGTTACCCCTTACAATAACATCTACGTAGGGCAGACAGTCCAGGTAGGTTTTTCGAGAAAGATGTTAATCGTAGAATCCAACTCGGCTGGGGAGCGTTCCGGAAACTTCGCGAAGTCTTTTCGTCCAAATTACATCAAACACATCAAAGTCTTGAGGTACTCAGTGCATGTTGATGTGTGTTACCATTGACATATGGCACTGAAACGTGGTATCTTACTATGGGCCTCATAAGCAAGCTCAAAGTCACACAACGAAATATGGAGAGGGCTATGCTCGGGGTTTCTCTACGTGATCGAATCAGAAATGAGGAGATCCGTAGACGAACTAAAGGCACCGACATAGCCTAGAAGATACGCAAGTTGAAATGGCAGTAGGCAGGCCACATAGCACGCAGAACAGATGGCCGATGGGGCCGGAAGGTTGTGGAGGGGAGACCATGGACACGCAAGCGCCGCGTAGTTCGTCCACCGATAAGGTGGACTGATGATAAAGATAGCAGGACGACTTTGGATGCAGGCCGCTTCCAACCGAACCTTTTGGAATTTTGCGGGGGAAGTGCAGCAGTGGACTTCCTATGGCTGAGATCATGATGATGGTTAATGAGGTCAATTAATGCAATGGGTAAACGAATCTACATGAGCTACACATATACACATCATTAATACTTCGCGCTGTTTCTGCAGTGTTGGTGACCGGCAGAACTCGTATTCCTAAATAACGCGATATTCGAGGCTTTCCATATTGTGAACAGACCGATTTCGAAGAAAAATCAAATGGCGTAGTAATAAACAAATTACTTAATTCGAAACACAAATGCCTAAATCTATACAGATAGTAAAATTGAAGTGTCTGTTTGTAAATCCAAATTAACAGCTTTTCACTAAATGCATATAAAGTATATACCGATACTTACATTTTTATTGTCTTCCAGTCCGTCTCCCTACTACTCCCAACTCCCTCTACCATCAGCTATCTAGGCTGCCAGTGTGACGGCCGATAAAATCGGTACAACTGTTTCAGAGAGTAGCCGGAACAAACAGACAGACAAAAATGTTAATAATTGTTTTTTTTATGTAAGAAATTAATTTGTATTAGTAAGCTGTTAATTTGGAATTACAAACAGACACGTTAATTTTGTTTCGCTGTATTGATGAAGTTTATGAAGTTTAGGAGCAAAAGTTTTTTAAGATTCGTTACTACAACGTTAACAAATTTTTGGTTGTACCAAATTGGTTTAGTTGACCACAATCTCGAATAACGTACGGTTTAGGAAGAATCACACCTGCCTAAGAGACACTCTTGTTGACCTGGAACTAAACACGGTCGGATTATTGCAACTTATGTGGTTTAATTACTATCTGATTGGCAGAGTTATATAATGGGCGATGTCGCCGACAACGCCGTGATTCAACAGCAGCGCAGCGTTAGCAGCTCGCCCGTACTGGTCACCAGCCGTAAGGGCCTCATCAAGCACCTGTACTTCGAGGACGCCTACGTACAAACCTACCTCATTATTGTGTCCATTCTGTGCATCTACACGGACGTGTACAACGCTGGTTTCCAAAACAACAGCATGCCGCTGATCATAACGCTCTACGTGTTGGACGTGTGCTTCTACATGAAGATACTGCTGCACTACACGCTGCCTCTCATTGTGGACACCGCTAGCATCAGGAAGATTTTGTTGCCTATCAGAAAAGAGTAAGTTTAAAACTATTGGTGATTAAAGGCCCTGTCGAATAGGTATCGTATTGAAAAGATTGAAGGTTAATTAAATGTGATGAGGCGTGAGGAGGAGGGGGTGTTAGTAATAATGTGGATGGTTTTTTAATATTATTTGAAACAGTACAGGCACGAGACCCTCCTTATATTAAGTGGCAACCTCTGCCTAGAACAGATGCATTCCTTCATTAGTGATCGCAATCCTGAGACGTTCAGTTGTTAAGTCTCATGTTCCTGTTATTTCACCGGCAACCATACTTCCAAACCAAAACATAGTATTGCGAAATTTAATGATTTACGTTAGAAAGATCCATGGTGGTAGTACTACCACGCCGAACTCATTCACACAGAGTTCTACTGCTCTTGGTTAATTTTTTATCGACCCCCACTTTTAATTATAAAAATAACGTATGCTTTGTGCAGTATCGGTACTCTAGTTGCCTGGCAAAATTACTTCTTACTATATGTACCCGACGGCGGCCAAGCCCAAAAGTAGGGTATAAGTGCTTCACTTGTATGTATGTCCGTTTATTATCACTGCACTGGTATACAACACTTCACTTGTACTGTTCGCGTCGGAGAACTTGTTTCGCACTGTATCGCAAATCAAACTGAATTGACTGCGGTTGTTTTGTGGCTGCGGTTGGTGGATTACCCAGTCATTAGAAATCCAGAATGTTCGACATCAGCCAAGAAACAATAGCGGTCTCTTAAACATTCATTTTATTGTAAACAACTTTTTCTAGTACAATCTATTTTCAAGAAGCTATCTACCTTATATCTTTGGTATAAGGTTTTATTGCTAGAGTTTGTCTTTAATTGTAGATCATTGTTTGTTTGTGAAGGAGGATATTTAGACAGTTTCGAAAGCACCGACCGTTGTAAACAATGATAGATGATTGTCGTAGATCTCGCAAAAGTTCTTTACAACGTAACAGCACCTACGTCGTTGGATTCGTCTTGATGGCGCAAGTGTCACCGGGTTTCACACAATTACCCGACTGCGGTGAAGCCCGAATGAAGGGATTATATCCGTAGTGGGTTATTAAAAGTTTGTTTCTTGCTGTTAATAACTTTAATTCCATAAAATGTTTAGTTTTAACAGGCATAATATACTTCTTTCCAGATATTTCCGAGGAGAGTTTAGATATGACCTAATGTCCTGCGTCCCCATCGAACTGCTGTGTTTCCTCAACGTTAAGCACAGATGGATGATGTTCGCTTGCTTGAGACTCAATAGGATGTTTAGGATAGTAAGTCATTTATAGAAGAGTATGTACTATCTTACCCATCCACCCATCCGCGGCGTCGCTAACGTGGCTGTCATGGTTTAACATAGCTTCTACGATTTTCGTTTATCGCAGCAAGAAAAAAGTCCACTCATTAATTTCAAATCCTCGGCAAAAGTATCGGCCGGCATATAAAACTATCTCAGGAAAATGATCAGTCAGGTCCTTAACCCTAGAAAGATAACCTACGCTTCAGAGGCGCCCGCACGAATTAAATAGTACTATATATTTTAATACGAAACCCGTGTATATCTGTGCTTCTCAGCCAACTCAGTCGTCGGTCAACCGCGTCGAGGGCCAGCTGTTTTTGTGCGGTAAGTATTATTGTTTTGGAGTTATGACGAGTTGAACGAGTTGATGCGCTCCTGAGGCGTATGGTTATCTTCAAGATCGACGTATGTATGACTGTCTAAAAAAAAATTTATAAGGTACTGACTAGCTTTCCTAGACTTTATACTTATATTTGACTTATACTATACATATTAATAGTAAAATACAATATTTTATGATAGTTAAGCGATATTCGTGATTTTTGTTAGTTTTTAGAGGTCTACTCATTTGGTTTCAATTATTAATAATAAACAAATATAAAGTACAATATTTTTCGTTTATAAAAATGTGTCACCTATAATACCATTTAAATTGTAAAATCAAATCACACAAATATTGCTAAATAATTTAAATATAAGCATTTGAATACCGTGGCGCCTCCGAAGCGCATGGTTATCTTTTATGTAAGATAGAATATGGTTATCTTTCTAGGGTTAAAAAGCTGATGTTTTTAACCAACTTAAATGTGTTGATGTTGATGATGTTATATGTTCGTCTGTATTTTTCCGTTGTTTTTTCTGTTGTTTTGTTGATGTTTTTTTATGGGATAGGTTGGCAACTAGTTTGCCAACCTATTACCCAGTTATTAGTTACCCAGGCGGCTCACCTGATGGTAAGTGATAACATCGAGGATGCGTTGCAGACCTTTGACGAAGGAAGAGATAGAAGGGGTGAGAGAACGGGGTAGAGTGGAATCGGGCCTCCAGAACCTCCCACAAACCGACTGAAACGCAATAGCAAGTTACTTCACGTCGGTGTTGTGTGGGAGTGTGGTACTTCTCCGGTCGTGCCGGGCCATTCGGCTGTGGGGTTACAGCGTGGCACTACCACCGAAAAACCACTGATTTCCCCCCAATTTGTGGACCGATTCTCAAAATACTTTGGTAGAATATACTTCCGAGGTAGTCCCGTTTAAATTTCATGAAATTTGGTTTAGCAATTTTTGAGTTACATTCCAATAACAGGAATCATTGACGGTGAATGACAACCGATCCCGTAATTAGTAAGATTTTTATTTAATTAGTAAGGGTCACTAAAAAGGGTGATATTTTTTTTCTATGAACTAAAATACTATAGTCTCTTTAACACTGTAACACAGCAATAAGCTTGTATACTTATTGCACGGACGCTGAAGTGGGCAATATGGACATACCAAAAAGTATGTTCACCTGCTCTATTCCCAATGTTCAATGGATATCATGAGCTCCTGAAGCTGTCTCTACACCTTAAAGTGTTCCAAACATCCAGGTAACAGTGTACAAATGTCTGAAGCGCCACCACGAGCGGATCACCATCAACTTGATCCTCAGCGTGGTCATCTCCGCCTTCATCTGGTTCACGCTGTTCGTGCACACCACCTCCTGTCTCTGGTACTTCATAGGAACTATGGAGGACAGGATATCTCCGAAGACCTCTTGGATTTATAAAGGTAAACCAAACCGTTTTACATTATTTGCTTCAAAATTACTAACAAAAGCTACAACGTATAGTTGAATACGTTGTAGCTTTTGTTAGTTGACACATAATGTCCTGTCGTTGGATATTTTCAGGGTGATAAAGATATGGATGTTTTTGTTCAGATGACGGATCGTCGTGGTGCGATAACACGTACGTTTGCTCCATCTACTTCGTGCTAACGACCTTCACGCAAAACGGTGTTGGAGACATCATGCCGAAAAAACAGTCTGAGGTAACAATTTTATTAGTAAAGGCTCGCATTTGCCGGAGTTTAATTTCATTGTCGGACTTGAATTGAATGACATTGAATCTTGCACCACGTGGCCCGCTTTATTAACTAATTAAACTACTTTTCGGTTTATTGAAACCAGATGAGGCGCCCTAACTAGCCCTGATTTCTCGAAGAACTTCAACATTCTATCTATGTGTACCTCATCGAATGACATTTATTTTTTTCGTAAATTTAAAAAAATAGATTCAGTTTACTTATTTATGCTGTTAAAATTATCTAATGTTCGACCCAACGACACGGATAAAGGCTGTATCGTCTAGCTTCTTATTCACCACTTCATTACACATCGTATACCTATACCTGTATATAATATACCTCGTCTTATGAAGAAGGAAATTTTTGAAATGGGAATTTTTGTCCACTAAGGTCAGGATGTGGTGTATTTTCTACTTTCTCTCCAATAAATATTGTGTAGGTTAAATTCAAAACTCTGAAACGGCTTTTCCAAGCCTGGGGAAAAGGGGAAAGTGTCAAGGTTATTGCATTATAAGGGCTCGCGAGGTCTACTGGTCTGTTCTTACAGAACCACGAGTTCAAAATCCTGAACGGCACGGAACTGGGCAAGCGTGACGCTTAACATCATGTGAAGGACTTACTTGTACGTTACGTGACAACGTACGTCTCGTACGTTGTCACGTATTAAAATAAAAAGACCTATCATGCCACCACCGGTCCAGTACTAGGTTCCATTACAGCTTCGATTGCTCGATACGATCAATTATTTATTGCGCAAACGTGAACTTCGCACAGCTAATGGAATATTTTATTGGCAGTTCGTCAAAGTCTCGATTGCATTTATTGAAAACTAGAATTTAAATATAATGCGATTAAATAAAGAGATTTTCTGCATGTCTTTAAAAACCAGCGTCAAAATTAGTCCAGCGGTTTCGGCCGGATCAAAAGATTAGATTTTGTTCTCAGAACCGCAATTTCTTGCATATAATTATGTGAAAAGCTGCTATTTTGAGTAACACAATTTTTTATTATATGATTTTTAAAGCACTAACACCTCCTCAGCGAGATCAAAAATTGCAATTTTAAAGCGAGAAAAACCGTTCGCATACGACGGATAAAATCAGACAGAAAGTCGACTCACTCGACTCACTCGACTCACTCGGGCGGATCGCCTCGGTGGCGTAGTGGTCATGTCGTCTGACACGGATGGTCGGTACACGCGCCTCCCTATGTGTAATTTTCTCTATAAAATTGCAACGCAATGCAGACTTTAATTTTATTTAGCGCCTCACAAAGGAGAACAGGCTTATTTTTGGACGAGCTCGGCAATTGTGCAAGGAGTACAAATGGAAATTTTCCTGGACGCGAGAGGGCAAGATATTTGTCAGGGAATCTGATGGGAAACAGGCCTTTCGCGTTCGTAGCGAAGGAAATTTGGTCGCTATTTTTAAATTACGTCATAATTCTAATAACTAGTCTAGCCATAATTATTTTTATGTTACATTACGAGTATTATCTTAGTTCACCTGTAAAATTGATTATTTATTTAAAGTTTTGCTACTATATACTTCTTATCATAAGCCAGCTTTGCGCTAAAAATACTGTATTTTCTTGTTCCTTTAATTTTGTATATTTATGTCTTGTGTTTGTGTCTTGCAATATTTTTTTCATACACACACATGTTTTGTCATATAATCACACCTTACACTACGCACAACTACACACGTTCTCACTTACTCTGTGCCTATATGAAAATGCTACTCCGTGTAATTTTTTACCTTTTGATTATGGATAATACGCCAAAAAATAAACAAAGTTTGAGACTAGGTCTATTGAACGTTCGGTCACTCAATACTGGGAGAGATGAGCTTGAAGCAAGCATTGAGACTTATAAGCCCGATATATTGGCCCTCAATGAGACTTGGATCAAAGAGGGTCAAGATATTATAGCCCCAGTACTTCCAGGGTACGTTCTTAAATTAAAATCCCGTAAGGTACTACGCGGTGGTGGAGTGGGTTTTTACATTAAAAAAGGGTTAAAAGCAAGAGTTCGTGCCCATCCAGAGTCGAAACTAGAGCAATTGTGGTTGGAAGTTTCACTACCAGGTTCACGTATGGCAGTAGGTACTGCATATAGGTCTGAGATCACTAAAGTAGATGAGGGACTCGAGGCCTTAAGCGAGTCACTGAGTACTTTTGCTTATTGTGAGTACGTATGTCTGCTGACTGATTTTAATATTGATGTATTGAAAACGGATCAAAGACATTCTCGGGAGCTAGCAACATTTTGTCTTCATCAAAATCTTGTTCAAGTAGTAGCAGAACCGACTAGAATTACGGACTCTACAGCGACTTTATTGGATCTCATTATAACAAACGTGCCTGATAAATGTAAAAAGATCACCATCATACACAATAGAGAGCTAAGCGATCACGGTCTTGTTCTGGGCGATTTTAATATAAGAAAACAGAAACCCGTAAAACGTTTTGTAGAGTCACGATCATTGACAGGTATTAATTTTGATTCATTCCAAAATGATTTGAAATTCATACCATGGGATGATATAATGCAGTTTCAAGATGTTCAGTCTAAAGTGGAAATATTTAATGAAACAATCATTATGCTAATTTATTGATTCAGGCGTTACTTTGCGGAAATCCATTATCAAAAAAACGATATTAAAAAATATTTAGTGACACTTCCGCTGAAAAGAAAACAATAATTTTGGCCTATTTGGGGGGCGTGCACCACCCTCCCTCCCGCATAAAATGCTAATAGGAAGAATACAAAATAAAAAACAAAAGAAACCCCAAATAAACCAAAACCGATTCGACACGTGTTTCGCCTCTACACGAGGCATCCTCAGGAGATGTTGACTCGTCGAGCGCTAGACCGACAGTGAGAGAACAACGCAAAATCGCCCGCTTATATAGCAAGCAGACTCCGCCACCTTGTGACTCACTGCACGCGCGCCGGCCGCTGCTATATTGTTACAACAATATAGCAGCGGCCGGCGCGCGTGCAGTGAGTCACAAGGTGGCGGAGTAGTCGTTAGCCGTTCGTAACCGATATACTACCACCCAAGGCAATATGTGGAAGTACTGTACGTATGGCACATAGGTAAAACGGGGTGACTACATTATCCTTGTACATGAGATCCTAATACCTATATGTCTCGGTATAGTGCACCCTACGAATAAATAATAAGTCAGGAAATGTAACTGCGTTGGAAAAATTACCCAACAAAAGTCGTGCTCAAGTAGACGGTACTTAAAAGTCGTGTTCAGTACGTCATCAGTCGGACATTTTTCTTGCAAGCGAGCACATGTCAAATCTTCGCGTACATTTTCATTTTTATCATTGTGAACTACAGCTGTGAATCATCATGCCAGCATGTGTTGTGAAGTGGTGCAGGATCCATACAAGATTAAAATGTCCAGGAACCACTTTTATTAGTATCTAGTAGCAAAATTATAACTATATTCAAAGATGTTCAAATATGTTATCAAACCGAGATGGTCAATACTATGCAAAATAAAGTCAGTCTAGTTTTGATTTATCATTATAAATTTTTATTCAGAACTAAATATTGAAATGTAACAGCATACATTTTGCTTATTTTGTTTTATTTTCATTACCTTGCCGACCCAATACAGTAAAATAAGTTCCTATCTGCACTTAAGCTAGAAAGACAAGAGTATGACCAGAGGCCTGTGAAAACCAGCATTATATACTTACTCCATTCATTTTGACGTTAAAAATAATACATATATAATTGAATGAAATTGTATAATATGTTTTTGTTACACAAAACTGCAGTACCTCCCAGGATGTACAGTGAGTACCTACTGTTTTTTTAGTTATGTTATTATGTATACCAAATCTTATATTAAGCATTTTTATGCTGATGATTCGTCCCTAAAAAACATCAAAATCTCTTAGAAATACTACAGAAAATGAACAATTAACAGTAATAAACGATTACCTAGAGTTGCATAATATAGTATTAAAAATAGTTCATTGTTTGGTTGAATTAAAGTACGTTTAATTTTTCAAGGTAATGAAAATTCACCCTCTGCAAATTTTGAAATTGTTTACTTGAGTTGCTTATAAATCTGTCAGTAATATCAACACAATGCTTTTCTAAAGTAATTGATAATTAAGGTATTCTGCGACCACTGAAACTCATCCACCAGGCAAATAACGAATATTAAATATATTTTTGGTATAATGAATAAATGAATTTTTTAATCTCTTTTCACTACATTGCGAAGAAATAATCTCTTCTAATTACTTCTAGACGAAAACTTAATAAATTAATTATATTTCGCGGGACATAAAGTTCATTGAATTTAAAAAAATAGTTAACCGATATAAATAAAAAACATTGTTTATATTACTGACTTGGTCCAATCCACTTGTTGCATTATATCGTCCACGCCACCATGACTCAGCTGTCATAGTAGCCATAGCAGCACGCGCGTGAACCAATCCCTGCTTTCCTTCTGAATTTAAACCAATCACCGAACATGTCTATTTGTAACTTCGGAAGTAATTTAATCGTATTTGGAATCATACGTCGTTTTGGTTTGAAGGGCCACTTTTTGTGTGGAATTTGTTCTGAATTATGCTTCCTGACTTATTATTTACTCGTAGAGTGCACCACTCACTCTGACTGGAAGTTCATAGTGCAAAATGCAACTGTGGCCTGGTTTTGCGTTAAAACTTTAGCCGAACAGATTTTCTGTCTCGTCATTCCTCCTCCTCCTCCTAGCGTCGTTTTCCTCATTGCTGAGGGTCGTGACCCCTTCCACGGATCACCTTCTGCCGAACGAAGTCTTTCCACCTTGACCTATCTTCAGCAGCGTGTATCGCACTGTGGACTTTACTGTCAAGTGCGGTACGAATTTGGTCCGACCAGCGCATTGGACTTCTTCCCCTTAGTCTGTTGCCTTCCAACTTGCCTGTGATGACAAGTTTCTCTAGGTTGTTTTTTTTTTTGCGTGCTATATGACCGAAGTACTCAAGTACTCGTTGGAGGCATATAGATGACAACCTAGTGGTAATACTTAGTTACTCGAGTATCGACGCGTTCGTTCTTCCGGCTGTCCAGGGGATGCGCAAAATTTTCCTCCAACACCACATTTCGAAGGTATCTACGCGTTTTCGGTCGTTTGCCTTAAGCGTCCAAGTTTCAGCCGCATATAGGAAAATGGAGAACACTAGGCTTTTAACCAGGTTTATTTTTGTTTTTTTCCTGATATGTCTGTCCTTCCAAATTCCGGCTAGTTGGGTCATCGCATTTTTGGCCATACCAATCCTCCGCCGCACTTCGGTCTCGCAGGAGCCAGTGTTGTTAATGTTGGAGCCCAGGTAAATGAAGTCCTGTACGTAGTCTAGTTGTAATGTCCCTCTGTGCTCCAATTTTTGGTACGGTCTATTACCATTGCCTTTGTCTTGGACTTGTTTATATGTAGGCCGAGTTCATTGCTGACTCTTTCCATTCTGTCCAAGAGGGTCGTCATTTCCGCTTCCGAGGCAGCTAATAGGGTTGTGTCGTCGGCGAAGCGCAGGTTAGTGAGCCTTACGCCTCCCACACTCACGCCTCCTTCCCAGCCCTCCATCGTGCGTCTCACTATGTGCTCCCCGTATGCGTTGAACAGAATAGGAGAGAGTATACGCCCTTGCCTCACGCCTTTGTGAAATTTGAAAGGATTCGATGTTGTCGTGTCTATCCTTACAACGCCCTGGCTGTTGTAGTATAAGGTCTCAACAAGTGCAATAAGGTGGCGCGGTACCCCTAGTCTCGTCATTACATATATGAAAATAGATATTTCAGTGGCATATTATGTAACCAAGGTTGCTTACTTAGTTACTTTAACTCCTCTGATGCAGCGACCCAAAGTGGGTGTTGGCCTTCGATCCAAGAGAACGCCATCGCTCTCGGTCCCGTGCTGCCTCTTACCAGTCCGTAACTTGGAGCTCGCGCAGGCCCGACTCCACAGCGTCTATAGATATCTAGGTTACCCTATAATTATTGCTAACCTAGATACCCCAATAATAGTTGATAACCTAAGATATCCTTATGTAGACATCGATGTGTACGAGTACATAGTGGTAAGTAGGTAGGTAGCCTATGAACTTATGGGATGACTCGTAAAACCCATTTATTTATCGCTCCAATTCAGAGAGTATTATAAAGTCATTCCTGTTTACGCATTACGTAGATATAATGAGAATCATATTTGATTACAACTTGGGAGAGACGAGTCATTGTCACTCTTATTTTCAGTGGTGTCATCAACGCCTGCCGTACTGATAACACTATCAGGCAGTTATGCTAAAACGCAACGTGTAAAACGTACACTAGTGAATTCTATTCGATGTAAAATAATAATTGATTTATATTGTCATTCTAATTTTTCTTGTCTTCGTTTAACGACTCACGTTTAACCGTTCTGAGACGTTACATGGGCTACACCCCTCTTCCAGCAGCGCTATAGTTTTACTAGATCTTATTGCTTTTTATGCCATTACAATCGACACGATATCGGTTTTGCAGTACCAAAACAACAATAACTGTTCGCTGTTTGTTTTGTGTCAAAATGAGCTAGCTACAAGTTGTTTTGAAATTTGGTATATACTAATGGCTTAACGTTAAAAAATGAATTTATCCCATATTTAAAATTTTTCGAA
Organism: Selenia dentaria; assembly: GCA_917880725.1. Classification (NCBI taxonomy): domain Eukaryota; kingdom Metazoa; phylum Arthropoda; class Insecta; order Lepidoptera; family Geometridae; genus Selenia; species Selenia dentaria. Next base: position 3,202,585 of record OU862882.1, on the reverse strand, counting down.
TAACTTATTTTATAAGTTTTTTAAACCAATTATTCAAAAATCGATGAGCATTTTTGGCAGAGGGTTGTGGGTAGAGGTCACCGGCTGTAGGCGGTCGCCTCTCGAACAGGGGTTCGAGAATCGACTGTCGTCTACAAAGTGCATCTGTTCCAGGTAGTGGTTATCGTTTAACACCAGGTGGGCCTCGTGCTTATCATCATCTCAGCCGTAGAACGTCCACTGCTGAACATATGCCTCCTCCACAAATTTCCTAACTGACTGGTTGGAGGCGGCCTGCATTATCTTCTGATCTATGTCCAATGTCCATGACTTAATTTCGTCAACGGATCACCTCATTTTTGATTCGATCACGTAGAGAAACGCCGAGCATAGCCCTCTCCATAACTCGTGCGACTTTGAGCTAGCTTACGACGCCGATATTAAGAGATCATGTTTCAGTGTCATTACTGTTAACACATACTGGTCAAAGATTGTTGTCTTGAGGCACTGAGGTATTTTGGACGAGAACACTTCACAAAGTTTTCGGAACGCTACCCAGCCGAGTTGGATTCGGTGATTGATCTGAATCCCGTTCTCGAAGTTGGACTTGCCTAGTTGGACTGTTTGCCCTAGGTAAATGTATTTGTCAACAACTTTGAGTACTAAGTTTCCAACCGACCATATTGATGCCGAGTCCTTGCCACTCCATGAGCTTGAGGGGATCTTCCAATGCAGCGGTGAACAGTTTCGGAGATATAACGTCTCCCAGTCTCACGCCTCTTTGCAATGGAATAGCTTTTGAACTCGGCTCATGTATCTTAGTATTAGGGTGACAGCTCCTACTCCATGGCACAAACAGTTGAGTAATTAGGGAACAATCCGTATTACAACACCTTATAGATTATTTGATCAACTAAGTAAGTACCTGTGTAACATTACACAACTGCAACTGTTCTCTGTGCCATATTTGGCTATATAGTAGTGTAACGGGATAAATTGTTAATACGTAATATATATACTATTGGTTGTTAGAACTGCAAGGTTGGCGAGCTTTTACAATAACCATGCAATAACCGACACCTTTCCCTTGACTAAGCAAAGCCAATCTACCCATATGTTTGAATTTTCCAACAGGCTTTACCTATGTAGACGAAACAAAGGACGTATCAGTTGTAGGAAGTCGAATGCCTAGGTCCTACGAGGAGAATATTATATATTCGTAAAAAAATGTTTTTCTGTAAAGTCGGTTTATGGACGACAATTTTACATGATAAAGTCGTTGATCGTGCCTCTGTATAGCTTGTTCCTGCTCTCGCTTACACGCTTGGCTCAGGCGGAAGGGGACAATTATGAGTCATACTTTTTCGTGTGTGCAGCCGGCGTTCATCGATTTATAAGGCGTTATCACGTCAAAAATTCAAATACCTATTAAAATCCTTCCATATATAACGCTATAGTAACAGAACCCCCCCCCCTTTTTTTTGCAGCTTGTGTAGAGTAATGTCCTTAGTGTGCCCTCTCAAATTTGATTCATTATCCGTCGATTTCCTTTCGATTCCTTTTCCCTATTTTGCCTTCAATCAAAAACTGCGATCTATATCTGGGCACTCTGTAGTGTCATTACCTACCTATACCTACCTAGATACTTGGGGTTTAGACTAGTAATAAATAAAAGGTTTAATATTGTAAGGGCACGGACCTAGTGTCTGTAGTGTATAGGAAAGAGGGAGGAGGTTTCAGTTCATACACACTGGCTCTCCCATCCCCGCCGGTGGACTCGGACATAACCTCAGAGATACTGACTGCTCTTCTGCGGTATCCATAAAGGATTTCCTCCTCCTGATACTATAAAAAATAGATAAGAAGTAAGTATATTATGTTTCGATTGAGATAATTTGTACGTTGGTTGCAGGTGATATTCGTGTGCATGCTGGAGATCCTCTCGACAATGATTTACATGATCTACGTGGGAGAGTTCTCGAACATAATCCAGTATCAGTCGTTTAGGTCTTTCAGCTTTTACAGCAAATATTTGGAGTTGCAGGTGACATTTTGTTTATGTGTACACTAATATTATAAATGTTAAACTTTGTGCAAGGATGTTTGTGTGGGAGTGTGTTATGTTTGTAACTTCACGCTCAAATGAACTAACAGATGTGAATGAAATGTGCAAGGGTAAAACCAAACGAGCGTAATTTTGTGAGTCGTGTTTCGCAGAATTTCGGTAACATAAATTCTGCTGCATTCGGTTTCATACTAAAAGGCAGTTGGTGCCACACGACGACGCAAAATAAGTTGTCTGCCGACTCAATGCGCATAAACTCGACCGAATTGTGAATGTGAAAAGTGGTGAAGAGTGCGGAAGCAACAGTTTGTTACAAGTTGCGTGGTGTAATAATTCTTTAAAAACATGTAATGGCATATGGTATTAGGTACTTTTCAAACATATCGGGATTTGCACATAAACTTTCAAATGATGTATGGAACTGTCCACATATCAGCCTCTGACTATTGAGTGGGTTTACCCAGCTTCTTTTTCTGGCCTCCTCTTCGGAATATGCTTCGTAAATACACAATATTTTTAATGGATCCATCGTGCTCGACGACACGAACAGCCCTTACCAACGCTCAATACTGAATAAGTAAATTAAGTTCGTCTGGCAACTCAACAGAAATTCAGCTGAACGTCAAATGAGTGACCAAAAATATGCGACTCGCGACTCACAAAATTACGCTCGTTTGGTTTTACCCTAATGGAGGTAACTTAATATACCCAGGATTGCATAGATTACTATTTATCCAGATTAAACTATTAGTTCCTGGGGATAACAATAATATATTTTACATCTCTCATATTCGGTAAGTACAACCCGGTCACAATATCTGTGCACCTGACCTCGTGACGTCATATCGGCGGTCTGGGTACGGTGTGAAAAAAGTTTTTTCGAGAAATGTGGAGGAAAAAAAAATTACTAACCTTTTCAAATCAATTTATTATTGATGAAGGGGTTGTTATTAAAAAACAATAATTTTGATTACAAAAACATTTATTATTAAACTCAGTCACTATAAATTATTGACTCTATGCCTGACATTGTATCTTCCTCACTCTCACTTTCTGAACTCTCCGAACTGTCTTCCCCTAGTGATATTAAAAGTTGTGTGATGTTGTCATCTGCTAGATGATCCTTTTCCCAGTATTCTCGCTGTAGTCTCTCCACGTGATTCACTTCTTTTTTTCAGTCAGCTGGCGTAATTGACTTAATCGCATCTTTTGTAAGCTGTTCTATATTCTTTTCCGATTGGTCAATGTTTTTATCTGCCACCCTTTGCTTTCAACAATTACAACAAGCTTACAACAGCTACAACAATTTTAATAACAACCAAACCAGTCCAAACTTAACAGTAAACAATCTAAACTTAACAATAAATATTAAAAAACAAAACAACAACAAAGAGAAAATATCAAAATTATCGGGACGTGTATCGGCAACGAAGATGCTAACCGTACTGTAGCACCGGGGAGTGCGCTGAGAGGTGACAGAGGAAGCGGGAGAGGCGCCGCATTCCAGCGAGGTGCACAGATATTCTGACCGGGTTGTAGGTCCTTATTGCCCCCAAATGGGGCTTGTAAGTACCTTAAACCTTAATAAAAAAATTGATCGGAAATTCAGTGCAAGGTTAAATCCTATTTTTATTAAGCGGACAAAAGTGACATTAAGATTTTGACTTGATTGCAACTGAGATACATATAGCCATGCCGATCAGAATTAAATCATTCGCTATATTTATAATGGTTCATCATTACTGTTCCACACCATCACTCAATTTGTACTTTCCCGGTCCCGGTCCCTGTAGGAGTTCTTGAAAAACAACCGAGTGTCGAAGAACTTAGTGCATTTGGTGAACAAGTACTCGCTGCATCTGTGGCGCGAGACGCGCGGCATGCAGGCCCCGGACTTCCTCAAGTCTGCGCCACAAGCGCTGCGGCTCAAGGTCATGTCGGCTGCTTATCTGCACCACCTCACCAGGGTAAGTACTCGCTGCACCTGTGGGGCGAGACGCGCGGCATGCAGGCCCCGGACTTCCTCAAGTCTGCGCCACAAGCGCTGTGGCTCAAGGTCATGTCGGCTGCTTATCTGCACCACCTCACCAGGGTAAGTACTCACTGCACCTGTGGGGCGAGACGCGCGGCAAGCAGGCCTCGGACTTCCTCAAGTCTGCGCCACAAGCGCTGCGGCTCAAGGTCATGTCGGCTGCTTATCTGCACCACCTCACCAGGGTAAGTACTCGCTGCACCTGTGGGGCGAGACGCGCGGCATGCAGGCCCCGGACTTCCTCAAGTTTGCGCCACAAGCGCTGCGGCTCAAGGTCATGTCGGCTGCTTATCTGCACCACCTCACCAGGGTAAGTACTCGCTGCACCTGTGGGGCGAGACGCGCGGCAAGCAGGCCCCGGACTTCCTCAAGTCTGCGCCACAAGCGCTGCGGCTCAAGGTCATGTCGGCTGCTTATCTGCACCACCTCACCAGGGTAAGTACTCGCTGCACCTGTGGGGCGAGACGCGCGGCATGCAGGCCCCGGACTTCCTCAAGTCTGCGCCACAAGCGCTGTGGCTCAAGGTCATGTCGGCTGCTTATCTGCACCACCTCACCAGGGTAAGTACTCGCTGCACCTGTGGCGCAAGACGCGCGGCATGCAGGCCCCGGACTTCCTCAAGTCTGCGCCACAAGCGCTGTGGCTCAAGAACATGTCGGCTGCTTATCTGCACCACCTCACCAGGGTAAGTACTCGCTGCACCTGTGGCGCAAGACGCGCGGCATGCAGGCCCCGGACTTCCTCAACTCTGCGCCACAAGCACTGCGGCTCAAGGACATGTCGGCTGCTTATCTGCACCACCTCTCCAGGGTAAGTGCACTTAACGAAAACTTTTAAAGTTCTGTCTCAAATCTCCTATGCATTATTTTCACACTGTGTGTATAAAAGCATATATATATGCTCATTTTAAATTTTTGCTTCACTTAATTGTGTTTAAAATCTATAAGTTTCTTAAAGAGTTCACGTTATTCTTAACTAGCTCTCTCGGCAGCGGCTTTGCTCGCTTGCTCTTGGTGTAGTGATGGGAGCGCCGTTTTGGAGCTTTGGAGGAAAAGTAGTTTGGATGACGTCATAGAATTCGCCTTATTATGTATAATCTTGCTTTACTTTCATTTAAAAAGAAATAGAGAAATAAAATTGAAAAAGGAAGATTTAGTTTCTGTATTATAACTGTTCCAGCATCACGTCTTTGAAAACTGTGAGCCGGCTTTTCTCCGACAATTGGTGGGATGTTTGCAACTGCTCACCTATAACGAGGGTGAGCACGTATTTATACTTATTAGAGTAGTGTTTGACCACTATCTCACTTGATGGTCAGTGTCGCTGCAGTCGAAGGTGGTACACACTGGACTTAGAATAGCTGGTGGCTCTCGAAGACAGCTGCCGGAATACACTGTTAGGTGCTTATATTGAAAATGGTAGCTAATCATGCGGACACAAGAAGTATCCTACCACGATGCCATCACGATGCCACCTTCATCGAAAGCTCACGACCGAATTGAAGTTCAATCCCTAGCAGACTTGTTACTCCATCAAAATAAATAACAGTTTGTTTGTCGATGTTTCCACAGATATGTATGTGGTGAAATCCAGCGAGATCACAGATTCTATGTATCTCATCCACACCGGGAAGATTGAAGAAATCGCCGAGGAGACCCACAAAGTACCCAGGATCTACCCGGCTGGATCATACTTTGGTGTCGTAAGTAAATTTTCGTAACAAGATACTTAGATAACTACGGGATGTGAGTTACTTAATTATATATTCTCCAATCAGTTTAAATCTTGGAGTTCGATTGTTTATGCTTCACGGAGTACACTTTGTAAAGTAAAAAACGTGTTTTTGCGCATTATGTTATGTACAGAACAAGATAAGAATCTATTCACATTAATCTTATATTACAACGGGGTCTTCATAATCATATCGTAATAACATTTCAGTTATCAGTGGTGACTACGCACCGGAAGTCGCGCCGGAGGTAGTTCAACTCCCGTATTTTTCACAATTAAAAATGTTCTATTCGTAAATATCTGTTAATTGTAGCGTTCAAGAGGGGAGGCCTATGCTCTGCAGTGGACGTCTTGTGGCTGATGATGATGATGATGATGATTAATACAATAAACAACTAGTATTATTAAAATTTTCAGGCCCAAGGTTTGATGCACGACTTGCCTTACACACACTCTTATCGCACTCAAATCAAGTCTCAAGTACTGACGCTTTGCCTTGACGATTGGTTGTATCTACTCAAACATTATCCCTTGAGCAGGGAAGCTATACACCAGCACATGAAAGACGACGGCACAAACATGGGCGGTAGCGAGGACGGCTGGTCGATGGGTAAACCAAAACCAAAACCACCTAAGCCTCCGAAACCACCAAAGCCAACGCTCGTTACTGAAATATCAGACAAAGCCTCGCCAGCGACACCTACAAAAGATGACATACCAAAGAAACCCACTAAATTCACAATTCCTGAGGGACCACGACGATCCCACGCAGAGCCACCGCCTTCAACTCTGCAGCCCGGACTTTGGCCTACCACAAGCAGGGGTCGACGCGCAAGCAGTGACGCGCTACCAGACATCACTCAAGAGAAACGTAAGGAGGGGAGCAAACTATCTTCTTTCAGCCTGGGTTCAGCGCAGAGCCTTCCGACACGTGAACCTAAGTACGCAGAGGAATATTCAGAATCCACACCTTTTATTACTACAGTAGCAGATACCGCCAAAAAGTTTATGCAAACGTCTGAAAAGGGTGAAACTACCTATGTACCGGGTGATGATTCGAGTGATAACGATGCTTTACTGATTCAGGAAGGTGAGGCGGCCACTACTGCACTCATAAGAGATATGGACACTAGAGAGTCTAAGCGAGATAGTACTGAATTCGTTGAAAAGGACATCCTAAATCAGCTTTTATTGAACGTGAGTAACAGCAGCGTTAGCGCTAGTGAAGAGAAGACTGAGCATCACATGGTCACTGTAGATATCGACCAGCCCACAACTCCAACTGTGGAATCCAAACCCAAAGTCGATATGAACATATTTCCGTTTTCCACTCCAGATGATATCGAAAGGCCTAAAGAGAATCTGGTACGAAAGGATGAGGATATGGCTTCAGACAGACACAGAAAAAAACCCTATGTACACAAACACGACGACGAATCGTTTTACGACGCGGACAAAGTTGGTACTTCTAGAGATTTAGGTAGGAAGTCCCATGCAGAAACGAAAGAATCGTCAACGTCTACGAGATCTCGTCGCACCATTCGCGTGCGGTACGAGGAAGACAGTAACGTGGACAAGCACCGCGCGCAAAGCACCGACTACCACGCGTACTACCGCCAGAGCAACTTCTCTGAGATGTCCGCAACGGAGCGAAACTTGCGTATGTTGGACAGCGACATCAGCAGTATCACGAGCCACCACTACGCCGACGAGGACGACGTCTCCGTCGTAGGCTCCAACACCTCCGTGCTTAGCTCCAGCTCTGAGGAATCGCTCACTAATAAGAAGAAAAAGAAGAAAAGGAAGAAGAAGAATAAAAACAAGCATCCTCAATAAGCATACTTTACGTTTTGTTTTATGGGGAATGCATATTTAATGTTTTAAAATAAAATTTGTTATTCCTACGCCTATAAAATGTTTTTTATAGTACCAATCAATTTATACGACATAAGTAGGTATGTTTATTACTTCATTACCGTTATACGTTGGTTTTATGAGTCGCAGCGATATCGTTAATTTTCGATGGGAGCAGATGAGTGAATATTATAATAAAATAAATTAACATTAACGCGCTGACCGCACTTGAGTTCCGTGCCGCGGGAAGTACGGGCACCCGCACGTTAACACTTCTTGAACACGCAACACCCGAGTACAAACATTTCTGCTCATCACAATAGTATTTTTTTTTAATCAAGCACAGTTAGTGTTTGCTTTGAGCGCAAACTTTTTGAATCACGAAGTAGCGAAGTAGTCTAGAGTTGAATCACGAACGTAGCGAGTGATTCTAATACAGACAACTGAGCAAAGTGAGTGATTTAAAGGCACGAGACATAAATAGTTGATTTTGCACCGAGGGAATAAAGCAGTGTCTTACGTCACAGGTGGCATATTGGAGCCTGAGCGTAACGGTCAACTCAAGTTAATACGCAGCGAGGGGATTGCAATTTAATTCCTGAGCTGAGCGAGGGAATTATGTACAGTAAGTGAGATCCTAAGTGAAGTGTTAGGTTCAAGCCGTCCAAGACGAAGACAGGCTTTATCCTCGAGGTGAAAACTCTACTTTTCATACCTACTACGGGACAACAAAAACACAGGGCTACATATAATAGGTAGTAAATTGTACACTGAAGGGAGAAAACGATCTATTTCGATTCGAGAATGTGCTATGAGTATGCACTATACTGTGCACGTATATTGTAGGCTTCAAGGCATTGTAACTAATTAAATAATTTCCGAATAGTAAGCCGTCTAGTAAGGTACTACCGCAATGCCAGTTTATCATCATCTCAGCCAGCCAGTAGGACGTCCACTGCTGAACATATGCCTCCCTCACAAATTTCCAAAAGGACCGGTTGGAAGCGGCCTGCATCCAACGTCGTCCTGCTACCTTTATCACGTCGTCAATCCACCTTGTCGGTAGACCTACGCTGCGCTTGCCGGTCCGTGGTCTCCACTCTAGAACCTTTCGGCCCTATCGGCCATCTGTTCTGCGTGCTATGTGGCCTGCCCACTGCCACTTCAACTGGCTTATCTTCTGGGCTATGTCTGTGACTTTAGTTCGTCTACGGATCTCCTCATTTCTGATTCGATCACGTATAGAAACCCCGAGCATAGCCCTTTCCATAGCTCGTTGTGCGACTTTGAGCTGAATGCCAGTTACTTTAACCTAAATAGCGAGCACACTACGAAAACTGTCAAAAACGACAAATTTCTTGCAACTTAGTTGTGATAAAGCAGTTCAATAGGGAAATTGGGGCCCAGATCAAATTACCTGCAGATCACTGATGCGCAGTAGAAGTTTTAAGTCCAAATTTAGGGACAGGGACTTGGATCAAATTTACACTATATTTAAGTCCTCGAGTTACAAGAAGCCAAGAATAATAAAATAATAATAGATAATAATAAAAGAAGAATAACCAAGATAGTTATTGCCTCTCAAATCTCTTCTCTCCTCCAAGAGCTCACCAGGAATATACATCAAAGAACTCTGAGTCAAAGTAATTAGCAAATATAAATTACATTAACATTTTTGCAACAAAGCACGTAGTAACTTCAGACTCTGCGTTAGAGAAGGAATACCAACAAGCCTCACCTACTCGAGATTTCTCTACCGAAAATCCAATCATATTTTCGTTCGGTATACATTTCACACTTATATCGTTTGTTTTTGGTTATTCATAAATCGACCGAATACCAAAAGGGTTTATTAATTATCACGTATAAGATTTTTCAAATACAAATTCAATAGCGAAACTACATTTTACTTTCCAAAAAGTAAAATTAACAGTTGACTTTACAATCCAAAAAAAGTTATGCAAGCGTCGCCTTATCAAGATTCCGCAATAGTAACCGTGTTTGTATTGGTAACCATACAAAAACAACGTTTGGGTCACAACAAGCACAGTCTCAAAATGAGTTATTTCACCTTTTGAAAGTCGCCAATTATTAATTAAATAATTCGTATGCTTTAAGATATTATTCTGGTAAAAAGCTAAATTCAGCATTAGAGAGGTTAAAGAGCTCAACTCTTTATCTTCATTGCTGACTACAGTAATTTTATGTAATATGTAGATGTATTTGGTATGACAAAACTACTTCAAACCACAAAATTCTGAAAAAAAATTAATATCAATAAATAACATACATTTTATGCCTATGAGTCAAATTGCTAGGTCAAAATCAGTATTTGAAGGACCATCGCCTAGTTCCTTTTTTTCATCGCCATACAATTTCAAAAGAGGGGTTCGAATTGTGAATCACTTTGGCTCATCATGCTCACAGCAAAAAAATGATTTTGCTGCGTGATTTTACAAATCAAGTGTCCTTTTCATGCTGGCCAACCAACTAGGCACCCATCGCTTCGGAGGCAAGGTCACAACTAACTAGGCGAACGAAGCCGTCCAATAATTACCTACCTAAAATCCACATGTAATCAGTAAACATCTAGATTTTAATCTGGGTTATTTGTATCAATTAATCAATACGTCAATGGCTCAGTAGAGAAACTCATTCACAATCGTAAACCGGCATCCGTTTATCAATTGGCAAAGCGTGCGTTTGGAGCCGAGCCAAGGAACTGGGTATAGCTGCGGTTATTCAAACTTCGACTATCACACAATACACTTACTACAGGCATTCTTGTTTGTTGATAATCGTATTCTAACATAAATTCGATCAGTTGGTAGAAGTTATCGGTAAGAGTCATCACTAGTACTACCATAGTGTCAGATATATCGTTTAGATGCAGTTTAAAGGTTGGTTTGATTTGTAGAAACTAGCACAGTTTTTAACAATAAGTTGTAATGTACAATAGTACTATTGTAGCAACTCACTTTTAGTATAGTACTGAAACAGGAAGTAGAGCTACTGGAAACGGCTGGTAGTTTTATTATGCGTTAATAACATGTGCAATTAAAGTGGGAAGTAACTTCCGAGCCTGTTTCACGGTCTCTTAATAATGTCTGTCCTTCAGACGTTAAAAACTTGAACGTATTTTGTAGACCAATATTTGCCAAATAAGATATTCAGACCTCATGTTGAGATTGTGAATATCTTGGAGTGTGAGCGCTGTGAAGCGCTGCGTAGGACATTAAACCTCTTTGGATAGATCAACTGTTATATACATGGGTTGCGCTAACAATCAGGTTAATAATTTGCCCGGCTTGTTATGTAGATCGTCGTATAAACCTTGTTTCATAATATTTACACATTCCCAACAGATCTCTGAAATATAAGAATCTTGCCAACATTATCCATTTTCAGATCGTTGTTTGAATAACCATTTTAACATCTGGCATTTCATAATGTTATTTATAAAATTTAAAACAGATTCTTTTTTATATTTTATTACTTTAGTAATTAAAGTTTGAACGCTTTTAAATTTTCGTCGGCTTGAAAACTGGTATTGGATTGTAGGTAAAAATGAAACCCCAACATTTGTAAAAAACTTTAATTATAAAATTCTCTCACCTCTCAACAACAAAAATAAATTGTTAACAATTATGATGGTTCGCGCCGAACGTCAACAGTAAATAATCTACAGTTTGGCATTTAAGTTCGGCATTGTTACACTGTCTTTCACTTATTATTTTAACTTTAGACTTTACTTAAATTGGAATGCCCAGCACTTGTTACAATATTCTTGCCTTGACGGTCCTGTGTTGATAGGGTTTCATCCGTTATGCATTGCAGATCTTCCAGATCCATCGCCTTATGGTATTTAAATGCTTGGGTGTTTACGACATTGTATTACTTACGTATAACTTATTCACTAAAGTTACGGTTTCTTAAATTAATGTTTTTTGTTATTTTTCACCTATCCGCCATCTTTTATTGGTCTTTAACTCGAGTTGCTACATCTTGACAGCATCTGAAACAAATAAACATATCGGAGTTATTAAACATACTCAGAAATAAAATGAAGCGTTCTGGCTAGTGTGGCTGTCACCAATTTTATGATCACCGCGGATATTTCATGCTTCTATTTCGAGATTCACAGCGACAATAAAAATCCGAGAAAGATCAGCACCTTGACGTCAATGCGCTTTTTATAAATGAAATATTTAATTTCAATGTTAACTGAAACATTTCTGGATTAAAAATGCGGTATCATTAGAATGTCGCAATGATCTGTTATTTATATATTAAATCCAGCTCGGCGGCAGTTATTTATATGAATATATCTGCCAAATATTATGAAATTATAACGTGTTTTCTGACTCCAGAGGCCGTAGGAGTAACGAGTCGTCTCGTTGGATGATTATATTATTTTATATTACGTTCGTTGGCGACAAGATTTAATTTAGAACACATCGGTGGGTAGAAGTGGACGCACTTTGAGTAATCTTTATTTCAAATCCTGAAGATGTTTCAGGCCTGAAGCACTGTATCCATTAGCTGTTGTGAAAAATGAAATCGTCTTGAATACATAACGCTTTGTAATGAAGTGAGAATCGCGAAGTTAACCAGTAAAGTGATAAGTTGACAACGATGGCCCTGGCCGTGATAATTATTAGCAAGTTCATCAAAGTATAAAAATGTTTTATAATAATCAAAATTCAAGTCAATCAAAAGGCAAGGGTCTTTTACACTCAGCGGCGTTTTAACCGGTTGCTGTGGTGCAGGCTTAAGGGCCAACCTCTTACACTATTATCTTGTTGACGTCAAGCTGGTTTCACAAGTTTCGAAGTTTTGTACAGAAGTAGTTTCCTATTCAGGTACTTGTAATGCTCCAATAATTGATGACTACTGTTTTTTATGTACATTTGGATATAAAACCATGGATTTCATCTTGACAGAAAGATGGGTATATAAATCGGGAAGGCGTGTTCCAGAATTATCGACAATCCAAAATAATTTTTATACACATCTGTGTGTACTCCTTCCACATTTATTTTTTTACTGAATATTACCTAAGTACATTATTACATATAAGTTGGATTTACTGATCATTATGACAGTACCATTATGATTAGGTCATGTCTAAATTTTACATGTCAGATGCTGAACTCTGAAATTTGACACGTAGGTACTGATGCTGATGGTCACATCTTATATGATAAGATGCTATGTTTTTGTTAAAGGTCATGACCGCATTCTTTTGAATCGATTTCCGTGATTGTTATTCTAACTAAAGTGAAGTTCAATAATTTCTTGTTATGGCGATTTGGCGGATGAGTTTTGAATCACTTTCTTTTACTAAGACTCTACGTAGATATTATTATATTAGGTTTCTTTAGGTTGCTAGTGTATTCGTTTTTATTTGTTTAGACGCAGATTAAATTATATTAGTGTGCAGTAGTAAACAGGAAATACTTTTGTTAGTCTAACATAATTTATTTATTTAAAAGCAATAACATTATGAAGTAAGTTTGTATGAAAAGCGTTCCTATTTATATTTTGACCAGATGCTAGGTGTCGAAGCGGCGGCGCGCGTCCGGCGAATGATTTATAGTGCTCGTTATGCGGCCTGTCACTACATTTTTCTACTTTGTCACCGCTTCCAAATTACCTCTACGTTATTGATGATGTTTTGTTATTGACAATTTGTGCTAACTTTAGCAGTTCATTTTCAGTTCGCTGGGCATAGGATTCAACATTTTTATTGCTATCCATGCTACATAATGAAACACGGATGGTAGCACAAATGCTGAATACTGCAAAATGAGTATGCGATCAGAGTACCTACTGCATCTTATAACTCTCTAGGTACGTCGTGAAAGCGCCTTAGTCCGCCTCCACGGCATACAATAGGATATACGATAAGACGACCGCAATAGTAAGAGCAGTGTACTTGTCAGAAGAGAAGTAAGAGTGAGATGCTGTTCCAGGCTAGACATCATCAACCGCCATCACCGGATGTACTACCGACAACCATTCGCAAGAAGGTCACAGATAATCTGACCCAAGTTTTTGAAAATAGAGAACAACTAATAGCTGAAAAAATAATTATAAGGAGACGATGACCAAACAATTGAATTGCATTAACCTGCAAATATATATACTACCTATAGCTCGCTAATCTAAGTATACATATACTGCAGGCGTGGTTTGTGTAATATTTTAAAAGTAGTTAAAAAGTTGGTATGCAAGTACTTGTATATGTAATTTGTTTTAAAATAATGCATCATAATTCATCTAGCTTAATTTAGGACGAGCAAGTCATGTTTTTGGCCCGTTATCATAGATAAAGTGCTATTCGTATATATATACTGCACAGCGCCCATCCCCTTAGTAACATAATGAAGTGATTCCTTCAATAAATACATTTTTGAGATGTAGGTAACCAAATTATATTCTGTCTTAAACCAGTTTTCTTCTCGTAACGGATATAAGAAGTGAATGATAAATTCACCCGTTTTTTTTACTTTTTCACAGTGCAATCAGAATTTTGGAAGCTTCAACGAAACCTACAATATTGACGTCAGTCAACATATTCGTTCTCATCTTTGTGTAGGAGGCTGCAGTTCGTAATGTAGTCCCATGTTGTTGGTAAGCTTTGCCAATATCCAGTGCATTTCAGATTGTGAGTAGGTATATAAATACTTCTAATCGGTCGATATATTAATGCCGATGCCAATACGTTTTCTGTTTAGTCTACTCTGAAATGTTTATTTTCACGAAGCAGTTATATAAGTTTAATTAGTGAGTTAGCTGATTAATGAATGAACAAACTTCATACTGAACTATGACTACACATATGTTTTACGCAAATCGAGTAAACAATTTTATTTTAACTGAAAATAACCGAGGGTTTCCTTTGATAAATGATTTTTCTTGTGTATGACGAACAGCTGGCGTTGATAGATTTATTTTGATAGCACTCAGAGCTTACACATCACAGATCATAATGCTGTGAGATTTACTGTTAGCATTAATCATCAGCGCTTTCAGTGTCAGTAATATCAGTAGCTAGAATCTACGCTTTTAATGTTTTTCACATTCTCCAATGTGGGAGTCGCGCTCTGACATGTTTAAAGCCCCCGCTCCAGTTTTGATCACTTTCAAAAAGCTCAATTGGCACATGTGCAAGATTTTCACGTGTATAAAAACGAAAGTATTTCGACATTCATGGCGCATTGTAACGAGCTTTCAGAAACTCAATTATGTATGTAATTTTAGCCGAACGGAATGTTATGATCTCTGTGGCAGGCGCCGGCGCGTACTGATTTAGATTCTCAGGCCTCCAGCGCAACAGTTACACCATTCTCCCGTGCGATAACATCTGGAATGGTTTTATCTTCATTGCTATTCCGCAATCAATGATTCGATAGTTTGGTGAAATGCAAATCGTTTATGACTCGTCCGAATTTATATTTGGTTTATAAGACTCTACTTTGTGGACTTTTTAAACCTGATAGAAGTTTAGGCTATTTTTTGGTTTTTATTTAGCTCGGAGTTCAAGCACTAAGCACTTCTTTGATATACACGTTTACTGCATAGCCATATTTGATTCATAAAAAAATAATAACCGACAATTAAAACGTGTAAAGAAGCCCTCAAGATTGTCGACTTCACTCAAATATGTGACACTAACCGCTTAAAGCTCATAAGTCTGAACTATTAACGCGATTAAAATTCTTGGCAAATCAACAATCATGTCAAACGATCAGTATAAAAGAGACAATTCACTATAAAAACGATGTAAAAGAAAATACAAGAA
Organism: Selenia dentaria; assembly: GCA_917880725.1. Classification (NCBI taxonomy): domain Eukaryota; kingdom Metazoa; phylum Arthropoda; class Insecta; order Lepidoptera; family Geometridae; genus Selenia; species Selenia dentaria. The sequence continues at coordinate 3,187,117 of OU862882.1, read as the reverse complement.
AAAGGCACAATTGACACATCGTAACGGCACCTTAGAACATTCCTGAGTAGAGTAGCCATAGACTGGCCAGCAGCAGCACCAGGATGAGGTAGGTGGCGATGAGGCTGGTGGTCTCGTGGTTCGGCATCGTGGCGGGTACAGGACACCTTCACTGGACAAGTTGCTCTTAGGGACTGGCGGGACACGCTAACTGCCGTCCGGCGACCGCTCGCCTACGCCTGCCACGCCTCTAAATATCCACATTTATAAATATATGAACATTACCTCCTATAATAATACTGGATCTCTGGATGCTGTGACAGGTGTCCATTTATTTTATGCTTCATAAAATAGGAAATGAAACGGCGCGATCAGAAGCAGAACTTACTCTGAGTTAACTTTAGAAGACGGTGGAGTAAAACAGCCAGAGGAAAAAGAGCAGGATCACGAGGATCATGTATGTCGCGGCGAGGTTCACGGTCTCGGCGTTGATCGGCATGGTTGCAGGCGCGGTAGGGCTGGACTGACCGCTGGAGGATCCTCGACTCGCTCCACGGCACCCGCCGTACGTCACAGCCCAGGGGCAGATTAGGAGGTGCAAGGATATACATACCTATTCCATACACATATTCTATTTCAATGCTTTAATTTTCAAATTAAGCATACATTACATCACGCTTATACATTCCTGAAGAACTCGGTATTTAAAAGTTTTGCCGTGTTCTTAGTCTCGTTAAGAAAGATTTTCTCGTTAAGAGAGATTAAGAAAGTCATTTAATTGGCTACGATCCTATTTCCATTCTATCCCTCAGTACTTTATTTCGGATATTCATGTAGGAAGACAAGGTACATGTCAATCTTTGAACTGTGTGGTATTCACATGCCATACTCATGGCCTCGCAGATTTATTTATACAACCGCATTTATATAACCGCAGGCTGTTGAAATAATGACGTCATAAAATAACATATTACTAACTAAAAATAAGACATCAGCTTTATCGGTAAAGCTCCTTTCGGCACGGAAAGTCACGACGCGATTATGTGTGTATCTAAATAAAAATCTATTTTGGCGTAGATTCCGCTGTCGAGATAACAAATAGAAATAAACAGCGGAGTTAATTTCGAAGTGTAGTTTATTTATAACCTCATAAAAATAGATGATCCAAACAGGAAAAGAAATGCAATCTAAAACAAAAATAGAGCGTTCGTAACGATTCTATTCTGTAACGGAATTATCTCTAATATCGTGATTCTGTAAGCGAGATGTCCGCGCGGTACGATAACGATATTTATAAAATATGAACGTAATAATGGCGCGATTAATAATAAAAAACTACCCACACGCAAGATGTGAAGAATTAAATAAAAAAATAATTGAGTACTCACGTGTTTAGAATGCTGAAGAGTAGAGCAACCACAAGGCGATAAGCAGCATCAGCATGACCAAATAGGAAAACACTAGACTCGTTCCTTCATTCATGTTGAAAGTTTTATTTTCGATATTTCCCTCTGATTTTCTTGGGATGTTCTCACCAAAGCGAACTATTGGCAACTGAAGAGAAATTGTGGCCACAGCGAGTTAAATAATTGTTTGTTGAAGAATGACGAGAAAATTCTATTTTTTGTTTGGACGAGAACGGACGGTGATTAATTTAGTTGTCAGTTAAGAAATTCCCAAGATCAGGGTTTAATTATTGTGTTGTTATTCACGTATTGTGGCGCGTGCCATGTCCTCTGCAAGTGAGAGGTTGGCTATGTTTTTTTCATGCAAAGTTCAAAACATGCCAGTTTTACGACATAGAATTTAATTGAAACGTTACAATTAAAACGCGAAGCAAAAGCATGGAAGTGATTGTTCCAGAAAATTCCAGCGGAGTTATATAATATTTCTTGGAATTCTCCAGCGAGTTCCTGATTGCAGCCCTGTCCGCAATTCCCGGTTCTGGAGTATGATATACGTGCTGGATATATAATGCTATTTCCGCACTGTATCGACGCAGGCGGTGAGTGAGCTACTATCCAACACATCAGTGTGCACGCGCGCATTACTACCAAACTACCGCAACAACATTTTGTGAAAAAACTCTCGAACTCTGGATATAATGATTCAAATTCAAATCGTTTATTGCGAATATGGGTTACCTACTAAGTTGTTACAAGGAGGTTGTATGAGAAACATTTATCTAGATTCAAATTCTCCAAGAGAAACATATTATCTATTCTCTATGTTATATCTAATGTATAGTATTGTTGTTGGTCACCAAGGATTAATCAGTTCAGACGAAAACAATGCCACATTTTTTTTTAAGTTTTGTTTTGTTTTCACAATAATGTACAGGGTAGCCTTGTTGAATTATATGTCGAACAATTTGATTATTTTGACGCGATAACTTCTAAATCAATGAACACTGGACAACCCACGAAAAAGCATGACTCATTGTCACGGTACGTTGTCACATTACGCCTGAAATCAGTCAAGTCGTCTATCGCCTGTTCCGCACTTTCGCACGGAAGAGCCACAATTGGCCTAAGCGTTCGGCTTGTCTCATGACGTTATCACGTAAAACTATCGCCCGTAAACCGACTTTACAGACAACCATTTTTTTGATCATGTTTTAGCATTTTTACTCGATACATTAATTCCAAGGTTACATTATATAAAGGATTTATAGACATTTGCTTTTTTGTTCAGTTATAAATTCTTAATGAAATGGCAGCTACAACAGAAATTAAAGTGAGATCAAAGTGCTTTGTTAATTAATACAATGGAAGCTGCAACTTATCGTGTTTTGTCTGTTCGGTATAGTTTTCAAGTAACATAAAGCAAGTAAACAAGTAAGGCGAATTTTCTCAAATGTGTTCGTATTTTGGGGGATATAGCGAGGTCATAATATAGAAAAATATACGTTTAGCCATTACATATGAAATTGACGTTTATATGAAAAAATAAAAATAAAAAAATATCCTTAAACGCGATATTTTATGTTTCCCATATTTTGAACAGACCGATGTCAAAGAAAAATCCAATGAATCGCTAAATTCCAAACACAAAACTGAATTTGAAATTCCTATTAATCCAATCGCCACATATTTAAGGTTAAAGTGGCCAGTTCGACAATACGCCAATTTCTTATGAAAGAACTTAATATTGAGCAGTACCTATATATTGGGTACAGTGAAGGATGCCTTCTAGTCTTAATCCTGTGAGTAGCTGTAAATAGTTGTATGTGAACGTTATGCGGAAGCTGACACCAAGTAAGATTCAAACTCGTTACCGCAGAAATAACGGGCGGTTTCACGACCCCAAACATCACTCGTATCTGTTTTAAAATGCACTACAGAGCTTTTCTCTGGAATACTGTCAGGGCGTGTACTACCAAATACGTACTACGAACGTAATACGACGTATTACGAAGTTTTGTTTGACAGATTTCATTTTACTGTGAAATTGATCAAGCAAAAATACAGTCAAGGGTGATGAAACGCAATGACAGATTAAGTGACTAGTATTGTATGTTACAGTGGTGATGATTATATAATGAAATCTAAACATCGTAATGTATAATTTCATGCCGTCTTATTATGGTGAACGTTAAAATTATAAATTATATTAATTTATATAATTTAAATTGTGTAAGGCGTAAACCTGGTTCTGGAGAACCTATTTACTCTACCAATCAGATCGTTAGTGTGTAGTGTAGAGTTATTCATTCAAGGCTCATGGTGTACTTATACAATGCACTGTGTGCACATGTGGCGTTCTATAGGCGGGCGAGCAGATGATAAGGTAAATTACCACCTTGACTTTATTGCCTTCAATGAAACTGCAGGTCATTCACAGCCACAGGAAATGAAATAGTGTCACGCCCAATTTCTTACCACAATAAATGCAGTATCTACTCACATATGAACTTGGAACTAATCCCGTCACTGACCAGTCCCCCCACCCCTCTCCCCAGTGCCGTTCCGTGACACTTTCAGGTCACGCAGCTGAAATAGAACGCGTGACGAAAGCGAGCTGTCTTGAAGCGTTCCTTCTGTCACGCCCCATCACTTCATCCCCATTGCCTCGCACACATTAATTAGTAACCAGCTGGTTATTGAACTTTAAATTTGTGTACAGTTTTAAGTGTCGTGGCTTACATATTCAAATGGAGGGGTTCACATATAGGACGACACGATTAACTGTCGTGGTCGTCACAAATGCCGTGAAACGATAATATTCTATAATAGTCGTAACAAAGGGAACAGCTAGAGACGATACATTTTTCTTGTGGTTTTAAGTGTCGTGGCTTACATATTTAATTGGAGGGGTTCACATATAGGACGACACGATTAACTGTAGTGGTCGTCGCAAATGCCGTGAAACGATAATATTCTATAATAATCGTAATAAAGGGAACAGCTAGAGACGATAAATTTATCTTGTGGTTTTAAGTGTCGTGGCTTACATATTTAATTGGAGGGGTTCACATATAGGACAAATACAAAATACAAATACAAATAATTTATTTATAGCTCCATTGCTACTCGTCATCATGTTAACATAAATGGTTACCAACATAAATTAAAAGTAACATAACAATAATAATAAATTAGATGAATTGAACTTAACAAATAATATACAAATTATAATTATTAAATTATATAACACTATATCAATTTAATAATACAATCAATTAAATTATAATGTCTAATTTTAAGTATTCATCTAAGTCATAAAACAGTTTCTCCTGTAACCAGGTTCTTAATCTATTTTTAAAAGTCACGGTGGAAGGTGCACCCCGAACAGCTACAGGTATGCGGTTGTATACAGCTGGCCCTAACACGTAGACTGATCTGTTGGACTTGGCGAGCCGGTGCGCCGGCGTCACCCATTGATTTTTAAACTTGTTGCTGCGCATATTCCACTTACAGTTTTCACCCTTTTGTCGAAAAACATCCAGATGCGTGTGGGTAAATAAGGCTACTTGATAGATGAGTTCGCAGGGTAATGGTAGTATCTTACTCTCCCGGAAAAGTTCTACGCATGAGGTGCCATCCTGGACTCCAAATATGGCGCGGACGGCTCGCTTCTGCATTGCAAAAGCTCTGTTTCTATCGGCAGCACGGCCCCACAACTCCAATCCGTACGTAATGACGCTGTGGACGGTCGCGAAGTAACAGGAGCGCACGACATCGCGGGTGGCGGTGATCGCAAGCCGCCGGAGCGCAAAGCACGAGCTCGAGAGTTTCCCGCATAACTCCTCTATGTGCGTCTCCCACGTTAACGCGCCGTCAAGTTGAAAACCTAACAGTTTTGTACATTGTACTTGTTGGATTGCGATCTTGTCAACAGCTACCTGATATGTCTTTGTCATGTGACCGTTCAGGTTGAATGCCAGGAAGCAGGTCTTGTCCCTGTTCAGTTTTAACCCGTTCGACCTAAACCACCCGTCCAGCTTGTTTGCCACCGAGTTCAGCTTCGACTCCAGCCGGGCATGCGTCGGCGCTGTGATCACCGCGGCGACGTCGTCGGCGTACATATAGATCTCAGCTTCGTCGATGGCGTCGGGTAGGTCGTTCAGGAGAAGACTGAATAGGGAATTTGATAAACAGGAGCCCTGCGGAACACCCATGTCATTTTCCATTTCGGAAGACATAACGCGGCCTTTGTCACCGACTACGACCTGTATCCGTTTGGACATAAACGAGGTTAGCAAAGCCAACGCTGGACCTCGGATTCCATATAAGCACAGCTTGGCAGCGATGAGGCTATGATCGGCGGTATCAAAGGCGCGCGACAAGTCGCAGCAAAGCAGAGCGACTTGCTGATTTGCCTCGCGTGCGTCCAACACTCGCCGCACCACCTCCCGCACTAGGTCTGTAGTCGCGCGACCAGCTCGGTACGCATACTGTCTTTGTGACAGTAATTTGCGGTCAACAATAAAATTAAGGAGCCTTCTGTTGAGGCCAACCTCGAACACTTTGCTAACCGCTGGGACAAGGATGACACGATTAACTGTCGTGGTCGTCGCAAATGCCGTGAAACGATAATATTCTATAATAATCGTAATAAAGGGAACAGCTAGAGACGATAAATTTATCTTGTGGTTTTAAGTGTCGTGGCTTACATATTTAATTGGAGGGGTTCACATATAGGACGACACGATTAACTGTCGTGGTCGTCGCAAATGCCGTGAAACGATAATATTCTATAATAATCGTAATAAAGGGAACAGCTAGAGACGATAAATTTATCTTGTAGTTTTTAGTGTCGTGGCTTACATATTTAATTGGAGGGGTTCACATATAGGACGACACGATTAACTGTAGTTGTCGTCGCAAATGCCGTGAAACGATAATATTCTATAATAATCGTAATAAAGGGAACAGCTAGAGACGATAAATTTATCTTGTGGTTTTAAGTGTCGTGGCTTACATATTTAATTGGAGGGGTTCACATATAGGACGACACGATTAACTGTAGTGGTCGTCGCAAATGCCGTGAAACGATAATATTCTATAATAGTCGTAACAAAGGGAACAGCTAGAGACGATACATTTTTCTTGTGGTTTTAAGTGTCGTGGCTTACATATTTAATTGGAGGGGTTCACATATAGGACGACACGATTAACTGTAGTTGTCGTCGCAAATGCCGTGAAACGATAATATTCTATAATAATCGTAATAAAGGGAACAGCTAGAGACGATAAATTTATCTTGTGGTTTTAAGTGTCGTGGCTTACATATTTAATTGGAGGGGTTCACATATAGGACGACACGATTAACTGTAGTGGTCGTCGCAAATGCCGTGAAACGATAATATTCTATAATAATCGTAATAAAGGGAACAGCTAGAGACGATAAATTTATCTTGTGGTTTTAAGTGTCGTGGCTTACATATTTAATTGGAGGGGTTCACATATAGGACGACACGATTAACTGTAGTGGTCGTCGCAAATGCCGTGAAACGATAATATTCTATAATAGTCGTAACAAAGGGAACAGCTAGAGACGATACATTTTTCTTGTGGTTTTAAGTGTCGTGGCTTTCATATTTAAATGGAGAGGTTCACATATAGGATGACACGATTAACTGTAGTTGTCGTCGCAAATGCCGTGAAACGATAATATTCTATAATAATCGTAATAAAGGGAACAGCTAGAGACGATACATTTTTCTTGTGGTTTTAAGTGTCGTGGCTTACATATTTAAATGGAGAGGTTCACATATAGGATGACACGATTAACTGTAGTTGTCGTCGCAAATGCCGTGAAACGATAATATTCTATAATAATCGTAATAAAGGGAACAGCTAGAGACGATAAATTTATCTTGTGGTTTTAAGTGTCGTGGCTTTCATATTTAATTGGAGGGGTTCACATATAGGACGACACGATTAACTGTAGTGGTCGTCGCAAATGCCGTGAAACGATAATATTCTATAATAGTCGTAACAAAGGGAACAGCTAGAGACGATACATTTTTCTTGTGGTTTTAAGTGTCGTGGCTTACATATTCAAATGGAGGGGTTCACATATAGGACGACACTATTAACTGTCGTGGTCGTCGCAAATGCCGTGAAACGATAATATTCTATAATAGTCGTAACAAAGAGAACAGCTAGAGACGATAATTTTTTCTTGTGGTTTTAAGTGTCGTGGCTTACATATTTAATTGGAGGGGTTCACATATAGGACGACACGATTAACTGTAGTGGTCGTCGCAAATGCCGTGAAACGATAATATTCTATAATAGTCGTAACAAAGGGAACAGCTAGAGACGATAATTTTTTCTTGTGGTTTTAAGTGTCGTGGCTTACATATTTAAATGGAGGGGTTCACATATAGGACGACACGATAACTGTCGTTGTATGTGAACACCTCTATTTAAATATATAAGCCACGACACTAAAAACTACACGATTATCTGTCGTCACGACAAAGTAGGAACGCCCTAAAAATCTATTTATCCTTCTTCTGTCTGAAATTAATGGTTTAAATGAGTTTCTTTTAATAAACAACCAACGGGATGGGTAAGTCAGGATCTTATATTTTATATTATATCAGTAAGTACCATCCGGGCATAACCGGGTACTGACGTGCTGGCACACTATTGTTTGGAAACAAATTATCTATTCTAATACTGTGTTGATTTCTACCAAGAAGGACTCTTGTTGGAAAACTTCGTTCACCTACTTCAAAGCTATTTTCCATTTATGTATATCCTAACTAATTATAGTAGATACATTATAATTTATATCTTAATAAATTATCCCAACTCACCCGAATCGCAAAGACCTTGGAAGATATAACGCAATGATGCTAAATCAAGATTCAATTTGCTTTGCGCGATTGAACAAATATGGATAACGATGCTTTTATCCTCATACCTCATATATTAAGATTTTATGTATACACTAGCGACTGCCCGCGACTTCGTTCGCGTAGAAGGCGCGGCGTTCTGCCTCGCCATAACTTCCCATCTTTTATTGATTATTGTTTCATACCGTCCTGACAATAATTAATACAACAAAAAAAAATTTGTGAGATTGTTCCATCCTTTCTCAAGTTATAGCGTGACCAGAAGAAGTAGGGGTTCATTTTTATATATATGTACATAGATATTTAATTCATAACTAAATTTAATATGAAGACAATAGGGTAGTTGGCACAGTCAAAAATAAAGTACAGTGCAATGTTAACTTAATAGTGGTAGGAGCAAATAACTCAAATAATTTAACTAATTATTTATTATGCGTTGGATTTACTTATAACAAAATGTGTAAAAAAGTTCGGGGAAGTCATGTGACCTCAAACATACTCGTAAGTTGCGGCGGAAATGATGTCATAAGGGCAAAAACATGATAGTGTCGTGCCTTATCAACAGATTGAGAATTAAGCAAGTGAAGAAAGTATCTCATATTATTGCTTTATAACTAAAGACATACTAGGTCAAAGAAACTGTCGATTCATAAACACGGTTATAACTGCAACCGCAAATAATAAAGTTGATTATACATTTTTCATATTAATTAAATGCCTAAGTTTAAAACGATATTTAATAGTAAATTCGTTTTTTTGTTATCGTTGTTGTTGCACATTTATGGATTTCAAATTTTGTCTTTTTTATGAATAATAAAGGGTCTTGACAAACAGGCAGACGAACAGACGGACAACAAAGTGGTCTGGTAAGGGTTAATTTTTCCTTTTGAGGTGGAAGACCCTACATAGAACAAATTATGCAGCTAACATGTAGGTTTATTTTTGTATTTCAAGTAGGTAGCTCTATGAAATAAGTCAGTCATTTAATAACTGTTTTGTTTAAGTTACGTGGATCGTCAGTAGAAAAATAAAACAAAATAAACGATAACCATAATTATTGGGCTTTGTCCCGCCATCTTTTAAATACTTTTATGAAGTATCAAATACAGACGAAATAATCTACATCGTCTTTGGCCCAAAAACAAAAGTCAACAACTACCGATGTCTCAGAGTAAGTATATACATACTCGTATATAGAGTTGTCACGGTAGTAATAATACACTTAGCAAGTGTGCCAAACATTTGTAAGAGATTTTTGTAATTCTAGTAAAATCTGAGTTTACAATACAACGGTCGGTAAAAAAACGGTCTTGTATTGTTTTTGAATACAAGATTTGTTAAAAACGAAAATATAACATTTAAGTCGTAACACCGTAAGTCCACAATTTTGACCTTATTTTTACCTTGTTAATAAATATAGATAAATTTAAATTATAACAAAACTTGCATGACTGCAACAACATTTATACTATATAACATACAATGAAAATACGAAATAATACGTAAATTAGCCCAAGAAAATAATCGAATTTTGTAGCATTAACCACCCAAATTATGTAGGTAAGTAAAATAAATCCAGATAGGTAACGTTTTTCCTAGGCATCATGAATACTTCAGAAATAGGGTTGATGACCTTTATTTTTATTGTACGTTAAATTAATCAGGACACCAAAATACACACTTGGCATATTTTTAAAATATTTTATAAGAACTAAATTAAAAAACGATGTTTTTATTTCAACTTTCAAAATTGGCGCTTAAACATTATTCAATGGCGGCCAATACGTCGTATGACGTCACTAAGGCAAGGTAGCTTGCTTGAACATGCAGATGGCGAGAAAAATCCAACAATGCCTATTATTATTTATGTTCTTTTGTGTTGGTTTTTAAGTTTTGACGTGTACTAGTGGTGGATTATTATAAGTTGATGTTCACAATGGTGCAGTTGAGTGTCAGGTGGTAAGTGAAGTGTATAAATTCATAAAACATTATTTTTGCTTTTTTTCGTCAATCGTGTTAGCAAGTTTTAGTAATGCATCCACGTGACTCATACAAAACAGCAGTTAAATAACTAACTTCTTTCTTAGAGCAGACTCTTAGAGAAATATAAACGTTTTTCAAGTAGGTAGTTAACCTACTTGAAAAACGTTTATATTTCTGAAGCTACATAGGGTTGTCCACCTCAAAAGGACAAATCAACCCTTATCGGATCACTTTGTTGCCAGTGTGTTCGTCTGTATGTCTGCCAAGATCCTTTTTTAATTCATAAAAAGAAAAAATCTTAATTCCATAAAAGTGTAACAGTGATAACAAGATTAACGAATTGACTATTAAATATTATTATAAACGTTGGTATATTTAATCGATGTAAAAAAATATGATAAACTTATTATTTGCGGTTGCAGTTATAACCGTGTTTATGGATCGACAGTTTGTCCTTTGACCTAGTATGTATTTAGTTTTAAAGCAATAATATTAGATGCTTGCTTCACTTGCATGGTTCTCAATCTGTTGATAAGGTACGACACTAACAAGTTTGTTTTTGCCCTTATGACATAATTTCCGCAGCTACTTCCGTTTTTGGTCACCTGAGTTTTAGAAACTTTTGTATACATTTTATTTATTCAAAAATATCCGTGATGGATGTGTTACGTCAGGCCATGGAGTACTATATCCCTTACTCTGACGTGCCTCTGTCCGGCAAAGCTCGCTTATGGTTTGGGCCTCAATGTAGTCGCGCGGAAGCTCGTAAACATGGCTCGTACCTCGCCTGGTCCGATGCCCGACACCGTAAAGCGAAGGATCTATGTCAGAAGATGAGTTTGGCATGACGGCCTTATTAGCAAGTTCTCCTCGTTTGGCTTATCCGCTGGTTTTATAGCGTGGATATCGGACTTCCTGCGGGACAGATCGATTCGAGTTGTCATTGATGGCTGCTCGTCCGATCAAATGGCAATTAATGCCGGTGTCCCCCAGGGGTCGGTGCTCTCTGCAACGCTCTTTCTGCTGCACATCAACGATCTGCTAAAGCCCGGTATCTTTATACGCAGACGACAGCACAGTAGTAGAGAGCTATACGTCCAATGCACGAACCAGTGGACCTCAAATCCAGTCTCTCAGAGAGGCCATGGTCGAGCGCATGAACCTGTCCCTTAAGGCAGTCTCCGATTGGGGCGATGCCAACCTGGTCAAGTTCAATGCCGCTAAGACCCAGGCGTGTTTGTTCTCTGCCAAAAGGACGCCCTTCCTCCTACTTTCCGGGATGTATCCATTCCGATAACTGACCAGCTTGAGCTTTTGGGCGTTTCTCTGACATCAACCCTCAATTTTGGCTCCTATATTGAGAGCAAGACTCAATTGGCTGCCAAAAAGCTGGGTATCCTATCGAAGGTGCGACGGTACTTCACGTCGGAACAGTTGCTATCACTGTATCAAGCACAAGTTCGGTCGTGTATGGAGTACTGCTCTCACCTTTGGGATGGATCAGCTAAGTACCAGCTTGAGGCATTGGAATCTATAGAGAAACGGGCCAAGAATCCTTAGTAAGCTTAAGCTTCTTAGTCTTGAGCATCGACGTAAAGTTGCTAGTCTAATGGTTTTTTATCGGATATATTTCGGAGAGTGTGCATCGGATCTGCACGATCTAATTCCCTCCTGCCCATTTTTCTATAGGACTTCCAGAGCGGGCACAAAAAATTGTCACCGCTTTATGGTTGATATTCCGAAAACCCGTACGAAGCGCTTTGATTCCACATTTATTATGCGAACTGCTAGTCTGTGGAATTCGCTGCCGGAATGGGTGTTCCCCGAAGGTTACAATCTGGGTGTCTTCAAATCACGAGTGAATCGGTTCCTTCTAGGCAAGCGTGCTCCAACGTAGACCGCATCATCGCTTAACATCAGGCGTGATGGTAGTCAAACGCAAGCCTATTTACTTATTTAAAAAAAAAGTTTTAACCGAAAAATTTCCGTGTAAAGTATTATTGTCAGAGACCTTCGGTCAAAAGTAGTTTTGGTTAAGAGTTTTGTCTGCAAAATTGTATATGTGTGTGATAATAAAAATAGATGCTGTTAGCAGATGCAAAGTGCTCGTCTTAACAATACGAAACGCTTCACATAAATCTTGTGCTTATAACCAATATTGATCACAAGTGTTTCTTGTGATCAAAATCTATAATAAGCCAAAGACTGCAATGACCTTCAGAACGTAGACGAGGTAAACAAGGGGGCTAAGCTGCTGGGCGGGGAGAGAGCGCATTCAAGGTAAGTGGAAGGAGGGGAATAAATAGGTGGCATGGGAACAGGGATTGCAAAACGCAACGAACTCCAAGAAAGGCATGACTAATGGTGCTATGCAACAAAAATAAGGATTTTGTATATTGTATAATTAAAAGTATAAGCTATATAAATTTTGATACTTTAGCATGTGACTCCTGACTAGTTACCTATGCACACCTTTAAGTATTACTACCTACAGTTTTTTGATACACGCTGTATATGTTTATTAAATAGTAGCGTTTAAGATGCTGTTATGTTCAAATTTTTCTAGATAACTAGTTGAATACCTAATGATCCTACCTTTTGGGTACCTAATGATCGAACGATAACCGCAGTCAAACGAGTCGAACTGCATTTGCAGCGGGATCTCTGTTGAACCTTGTAAAATAGTAGCATTGCCACCAGTTTCGACGAATTTTATTTATTTTACAAGCAAAATCTTACAAAAAGTACCTAACTGTACCTCTAACATGCAAACTCTTTCAAAAATGACAAAATAGTACTTCACTAGTAATGAATGTACCATAACTAGCAATACAAATATATATCGCATAATACTTAGGTGCATATTATGAACCAGAATGATAATTAAATACTTAAGTACAAACAAGTTATATTAAAACATTTAATTTTTTAAACAAAAAATGACACCGACTTGAAAACGTGTGAAATAACTTATTTTATCTACACTAATGTTGTAACATTCTACTTATGTTTCCAATACTTGACTTATAATTACTACTGTTATAGAACAGACAACAAAACACTCAATTTAAGCAATTTCACATGATGGTATAATATCCACATCGATATCGTAAAATCTCATTATAACATCAATAAAACGCGACCAATTAACGTGGCGAGCCTTATGTCAAAATCCTCATACAAGTTGTATAAAATTTTGATATTAGGCTGGCTTTTGAAAACAGTTGAGTTATACGTGAAAACTTCGTCGAAACTACTAAACTTACATACACAAAACTCTTTGGTAAGATCTTATGCCAATTAAATAAAAAAAGAACAGCGCGCGCTCGCTCCTGATTGGCCCTGCGCGCGCAGCTGCATTTTAATGGCGGCAAGTTCACTGTGACAATAAATACGCGTGAATTTAATGTTTGTTTTGTTTTTAAAATACAAATTAAAAGTTTAAAATGGATAGCGACGATGATATTTGTACGCCTCCGGATATTCTAGAATTGGCAACAAAAGTAACTCACAATCTTTTGCCAGAAAAATCTACAAAATTATATGAAAAATAATATAATAACTTTTTGGCATGGAAGACCGAAAAGAAAACTACATCATTTTCTGAAAATGTCATTCTTGCGTATCTCAAAGACCTCTCCGACAAATTCAAACCATCTTCTATGTGGGCTAAATATTCTATGCTCAAGTCCACACTGAGTATCTACAACAATATTGATATCACGAAGTATTCTAAGGTCATAGAGTTCCTGAAACGCAGTTCAAAAGGACACAATGAAAAAAGTCCTTGACGTTTACATCAGGTCAAATAAAGATGTTCCTGGAAGATTCACCAGATATTTTGTATCTTTTTGAAAAGGTAAGTGTATTTTAGTTCTGTTATTTAATCTACCTAGTACTTACGTACTACACACGCAAGTTATCTAGACACTCCGTTTAAGCGCTTTGTGTATAAATTTGGTAGTAGGTACCTACACTTTACTACTTCATAAATCATAGTTTTTGCCTTGGCTATGTACCTCAAGCTTATTATATCGTTTATTGTTACAGGTTGCACTAATGTTCGGCATAATGGGGGCATGCCGAAGGCAAGAGCTATACAACATCCAGTTCGATGAAGTCTCTAACATAGACGACAGTACAATCATGGTGAAAGTTTCGAAAACAAAAACGAAAATAGATCGTTCTTTCGTTGTGACGGGCAACTGCTATGCCGTATGTAAAAAATACATGGAACTTCGACCCACCCCCTGTCGAAACCCTGCCTTTTTCTTGAGCTATAGATCGGGGAAGTGCGTCGATCAAAGAATTGGTATTAATAAATTTGGTGCTCTGGGAAAAACTATCGCAAGTTTTTTGAATCTGCCTAACCCAGCGTTGTACACGGGGCATTGCTTCCGGCGCACCTCGGCGACCCTTCTCATAGATAGCGGTGGTGATTTGACCGCACTGAAACGACACGGGGGGTGGAAGTCTTCTACTGTGGCTGAAAGCTACATTGATGAGTCTTTAATGAATAAAATTCAAGTCTCAAATACGATCTTGAACAGTATAGAAAACAAGACGAATGAAGTAATTATAAATATTCCGACTCCGTCTACGAGCTCTACTGCTTGCCCCGCGACCGCTACAGCTGCTGGATCAATAATTAACATTAACTTTCAAAATTGTACCATCCAAAATTTGAACAATTATTATAAATAAACTATTGTCAGCTATTGTTTACTCTTGTTGTTTGATTAATTGCATTAGTGAAGATAAAGTAGTGTATGCAACTGCATAATATAACACGGGTATTAAAACACTCGTTACTATTATGAAACTCGCTGCGCTCGTTTCATAAACTCACACTCGTGTTTTAATACCCTTCATTATATGACAGTTGCATAAACTACTATAAGTCGGTACCATTATAGTCGTAGGTAAAATTCCTATTTATCACAATATTGTGCGCGTCGGTACCGACTTCGGCAAGTTATTTCACACTTTTTGGTGTTGAAGTCGGTTCCATTTTTTGGTAAAAGTTTTTTTCACCCTTTTTAGTGATTGTTCATTATTGTTATCATCACATCATCAAAATAGGCGAAACACTTTTCAGTTATTGGAGTGTGACACAAAAACTGCTGTAAGTACCGATTTTATTAATTTCAATGGGACCACCACCGGCAGTATACTCTACCAAAAAAAAATTGATAATTGGTCCAGAAATAGGGGAGTAATCGGTGAACATACACAAAAAACACAGTCGAACATATAACCCCCTACTTTTTTGAAGTCGGTTAATAATGATTACTATTATTAATATGTACTATATTCTCAAGCAACAATAGAAAGAAAGAAAAATGATTTAATGACAATAAATTTAACCCTTGGTTTTTTACAATTAAAATATTTGCATCCAACTAAACCTGGTTTATCACCGGATACCTGTACTTACTATGTATTATTTATAACCGGAGATATGATTTATGGCTGACCGTCAGTGTTTGATGTCCAATATGTATTTACTGATCGAAACAATCTCGTTCTGACCGAATAGAACGGAAGCAAATAAAGTGCCTCGTAAAATGAAGATGAAACATGTTTCTAACGACTGTTTGTACAGTCGGACCACAAAGTTAAAAAATTAAATAATAATTATTAAACTGCCTATATCCCTTACTACTAGCCATTATGTAACTATCTGAGATGATCTATCTGTTTAATCGCTCAAGTGGCCTTCAGGATACTAGGTATTATCTAATACTTTTTAACGAGCAATTCTTATATATAATTATAATCTGAATCACGGGAAAGGCGTAAAATAAGAGAGTTAACAGACGCTTCTACGGCGCGGTTAGTGTATTTTGCATATTTTCACAGCGTAGTGTCATATGGGATATTGCTATGGGGTTCAGCGGCAGTTTAGCGGCTGATATAGAGACCTTTTTTTTTTTTTTTTTTTTTTTTTTTATGTACAATAGGTTAGCGCTTGACCACAACTCGCCTGATGTTAAGCGTAGTTGTGATCTACGATGGAGCGCGCTTACCTAGAAGATACCGATTCACTCTCGACTTAAAGACTCGTAGATTATATTTATCAGGAAACAGAGACATCGGCAGTAAGTTCCACAGTTTGGCAGTTCGCACAATGTAAGAGCCAGAAAACCGCTTAGTGCGAGTCCCTGGAACTTCAACCATGTAGCGGTGACGCCTTGAGGTGTCTCTGCTCGTCCGGTGATAAAATCATCTTTATCCTAAAGAAACGTGCTATTCGAGCTATATACGAAATGGATCCCCGTGAATCATTGAGAGATTTATTTAAAGAAATCAATAAATTAACGTTGCCTTCTTTATATGTATTAGAAAATATAATGTATGTTCGTAAAAATTTACATACTTAAATATAAGTTAAATAGTGATCGCCACACTTTTAATACTAGAAATACAAATAGGATAGCTGTACCTAGTTTTAGACTTGCGAAGACTGATAAGTCATTTCTAGGAAATTGTGTGCGTTTTTACAATAAAATCCCAAAACACATAACTGAGCTCACAGAGGGCAAATTCAAGTTGACTGTATAAAAAAAGTTTTATTAAAAAGCTTACTATAAAGTTCGACATTATATAGAAGATAAAGATGCTTGGAATACTCCACTTCTGGCAAGCTGTCACTCTGCCACCCATAAAATGTAATATTTGTAGTACCTAAGTACGAGTAGAAATATTGTAAACATCTATATAAAAAGAATGGCCCCGAGTTTCTTGCCGCTTCTTCTCGGTGGGCTCTATATATTTTGGAACGCGGCGGTAGAGTCTTTAAAATACATTATAATGAAAAGTTGACGTTCATACGTGCGTCTTTGATGCCTAAATTGAATAAATGATTTTGACTTTGACTTTGACTTTGGCTCTAACGATTTCGGAGATTTTCGGATTTCGGAGGCGAAAAATCGATTTAGCTAGGTTTCATATTTAAAAAACGTCGTTTTATCCATGTTCTCAGGTAATTAAAAACTGCTACAATTTAATTATGGTAACTAGGGCCATCTAAAGTTTTATCAACACACCAACTCTAAATCTACTTGACAATAGATGGCGTTGTTAAGCAACACTAAGTCACGTGTTTGCTTTGAGTTAAGGTTAGACCACGAAAATCAATTGTTTACTTAGCAAAGCTCGATCAGCCAGGTAATAATCGTAATATGTCCAGATAACTTTCTTATAATATGCGCACACAAAGCTGGGCATTTCCGGTGCTAATAGCGTTTCAGTACATGAAGAAAAAACGCTTCTATGATCGTTTTGATATCAATCTGTATGTCTCCGTGACTATCCGTTTGTCTGTAAACACCCTTCTCCAAAATGCGTTGATGAATCAAGCTGAAAATAATAAAGCTGTTTATTTTTATATGTATATCAAATACTAGCTGCTCTCCACGGTTTCACCCGCGCGGTGATGGATGATTATCATGATGATGAATCTTATATAGCCTATGTTACTCAGGATGAATGTAGCTTTCCAATGGTGAAAGAATTTTTGAAATGAGTCCAGTACTTTTTACTTATTCATTACAAACATACACAAAAATCTTTCCTCTTTATAATATTACTAGTTGATCAGGGATATAAGCTACCACCATACGAAATTTCATTTAAATCGGTCCAGTCGTTTCGGAGATTAACCCGTATAACAATTTGAACTTATTTTTCACTCCTTACATCCCCAGACTCGGTTTTTAGCTTAGTTTTCATTGTATCATCACTGTAGCTCCAAAAACAAAGAAATTTAGAAAAAAATTGCCCCTGTTTTACCCCCCTAAGTCATCCCTGTCAACAAATATTGAAATCATCATTTTAAACTGTCCAAATGCTAATTTTCACCGCTGTATGTTCGAAAACACAAAAAATTTCATACAAACTTTCACCCCTTTTGACCCCCTTAGGGGTTGAATTTAATAAAATCCCGTCTTAGTGAGCACCTACGTCCTAAAAAAGGACCCGCATGAAAAATTTGAAACTCCTAGCACTTGTAGTTTCTGAGATTGATGAGTGAGTGAGTGACCTTTCGCTTTTATATATACGAGTATAGAAGATAGTATATAGTATAGACGATATATCAAATAAGACATGGTGTATAATGTATTTCGCCATACGGCTAATTCTCTATTTAAGTTAGACACTACCAAAATATCCTAATCTTCATCATAATCTCAGCCGTAGGACGTCCACTGCTGAACATAAGCCTCCCCAATAATTTTCCAAAACCCGTCGGTTGGTAGCGGCCTGCATACAACGTCGTCCTGCGACCTTTATCAGGTCGTCTGTCCACCGTGTCGGCCCTAATATACCTAGTAAATTACTTATAACTAAAAAGTTCTCGATGCTTTCTGAAACAGTCTTCAATATTAGTCTTCAGTCACAACGCGTTCCCATAGCAGTTGCTGTGCCACCCGAAGCCGAGAACTTAAGTTTAACATGGCATTGCGCTACGACTTGGTGACTATCTGAGTATTGGTTTTATTCTCTCACTCAGTCATTTAACTCTTCACCGTGTTCTTCACTTCCTAACGTAATGCATGCGAATTCAAATCAGGGCAAGGGTGGCACTTACAAATTGTCATTTTACATTTATTTTTTACTTACAACTGGATCGGATTGCGAACACGACTGAGAAGACCCGGCAAGAAACTCAGCGGGCTTGTCTTTTTACATTTTGTTTATCGCCAATTTCTTAATGTATATAACAAACGTTCGTTTATTTTACCATTATTACTTATTTTTTTATAGTTTTTTCTTATTAGTTTCTCAAGTTGACTGTACCATTGTCAGCACCTCAACGATACAGCTTTCCGCTCGTAATTATAACTGCTGATGTTTTCTTTTCGCCGCCGTGATTTGTGAGTTTCCCGGTTGGAAACTCGACGGCGGAGCTAAGGTTTCTGGTATACCGCTATAAATTGTGTGGACATGACAGCACATTATTGCGTACATATGCAAAGAAGTGTTGTGCGCTGTGTTTATGTTTAAGGCGCATCCCTTAACGAATGACCTTCAGAATTTGGTTCCCCGTTTGAGAGGCGGTGGCCGACTGCCGCGTGACTGCACACGCCCCTCTGCCGAAAGTTCTCATCCATATTTGTGCAGTTAAGTCCAAATTACTAAGTAGGTACTCTAACTAAATGAAAATTTGTTCAAGTCGCATATTTATGTCTCTACGTCATAAAATATTATAAAAACATACTAGAAAAAAAAGTTTTCGTACGAGTTATCTCTAGTTTTTGGAAGCTCGGATCGACTTTGATCGTTGTCGATGGTGAATGTTCCGGCCTAATACCAATTAATGCTGGTTTTCCGCAAGGTTTTCTATGTGCTATCTCCGACTCTGTTCCTCTTGCAAATATCAATGACTTGTTGTAATTCAGCGATGGATGACAGCAACGTGGATATAGCATCGTGCTAAACGTTCTCGGGCAACCGTAGACGAGAGTCTGAACAAACTTGTGTCTGAAGTCTAGTTCTTATTGTCCATAGTCTCGAAGTGGGGACGACTGAACTTAGTCCAATTCAACCCCGAGAAAACACAAGTTTACGCGTTTACTTTTAGATAATTTATTATCTAATAAAATTTATTAACAATATAAATTATAAAATGTTCAAAAATGCCCTTCGTTGTACCCCTGTGTATTGATAATACTTCCCTAACTGCCTCAGCCAGTATCGGAATTCTTTCCATCGTTATTCAGTTTCGCCGTCAATTGAAAGGGAAGGCTAAATTAACCTCTAAGAAGCTTGGTGTGTTTGGAAAAGCGATATGGTACTTCACGTCAGCCCATCGCCTGCAACTCCATAAGGCTCAAGTTCGGCCTCAAATGGAGTACTGTTCTCACCGCTGGGCGGGGGCTTCCCAGTACCAGCTCCTTTCACTTGACCGCATTCAACGCAAATCGGCTCGAATCGTCGAGGCCAAGCTGTCTCCGATCGGTCAAGAGTCTTTGGCACTGCGAAGGATCACTCTGCATCTTTTTCAACACACTTGCTCATAAAGTGAGCCTTATTACATCGTTCTTAGGGCTATAAACCGAACTATAACACACACGTGCAATGTGCATAATAGTATTACACACTAGTGCATAATAATATTACACACTTGTACATAATATAACTATCCTTACAACGTTAAGCTAACTGCAAATTATATGCCAGTAAACAGAGCATTTTCAATTTAACTTACCCGGTTACAGTTTTTTTCAACAAAGAGGTTTAATGCCGTAAAAAATCATAAAGTTTTTTGGAATAAGTCAATGTGTACGTCACACTCTGTCTGTTAATCCAAACAAGCATTTATTACAATCAAATCATTAATCGTGAAGAGCTCGTAGCGGAGCTTGACTTGGCGATCTTAATCGATCAACAAGTTAAGCAACACTTGCTGCGGTCAGGACTTAGATGGGTGACCGCTAGTGGCATTATTCAACTGAGCGCCTCAGTGCTTCGGAGGGCGCGTTAAGCTGTAGGTTCCGGTTGTTTGTCTTAGAACAACAGTCCTTAGGCTATGTCGAGGGCCCTCGGGCGGCCTGAAAACTTCGACATGGCTTGGCCACTAACCTATCCACCAATCCGCACTGGGCCCGCGTGGTGGACTATAGCCCAACTTCTCTCTATGAGAGGATGGTTTGAGTCTCAGTAGTGAGAACGTAATGGGATGAACTAAATATGAAATTATTAATATTTTATATATAGTATAAATTGATAAAATATTATATTGATACATATAATAAAATTATAATTTGAAGTACCTAGGCTGTATGTTCACTAACCATGCAGGTACGTGTGAAAAAAAAATACGCACCTTTTCCTATAATTTTTATATTTTGTTTTTATCGTATTTGTTACTGTGTGGTAAATAATTATAAAAAAAGTTCAGTTTTACTCGTAGTATAGAAGATGAACAATTGATAAAATAATCAATTTATAACAAAGCGAAAATCAGTGACAAAATAACGGAAGCCATTAATTTGGAGCTAATGAAGCTAAACAATTTTTACCCCGAAGCACAACTAGCATGTTCATCCCGTTGCATGAGTTATTTGGTGGCTTCTCCTTCCAGTAATTTGTATGATTTACCTTTGTCGACGACTATTTCACAAGAAGTAAATGTAGGTAAGTACTAAAGAAGTGGCAAGTACGTAAGTATGTAACACAAACAGTGAAATTGCCATCAACACAATCCGAAATCATTTTGAAAATTGTACATTCACCAATCGTTTTAATAATTAAATGATGTACATAGGTACATGTATAGCATAGGCAATAAATGTTAGTTTTTCCAAGTGTGTTGAAAAAGTGGAGTTGTGATTCGAGCAACTTGCTCACTAGACACTCTGCTGATTTACCTACGCCCTCGTGCGGCTCGGGCAGCAACCCAGCCACGTGCATGATGAGCAACTTAGCTGACTTGTATCATAATAGGTATACTATTTCAACACACTTGCTCATAAAGTGACTCTAATTTCACCGCAATTAGGCACATAATGACATCTGTAATCAAACTGAGACTTTTCATTGCTATTATTCACAAGAGAGTTAAAGAGTTTACTTTTATTTTATTGGTTGAGTTGCTTTGTTCTTAAAAAGTTTCGATACAAAAAAGATCTTGTTCAATAGTACAATAGTTATTTGTGCAACATGAGAGCAAAGTCGTTTTTTTTTTCTGTGAGTGCTGATTTTGAATCCTGAGTGTGGCGAGGGATTCAAAGGCACTAGATGTAATAAACTTTGCTCTCGTGTAACACACATAACTTTTCACTCCAGCAGCGAGATCACTTTAGGAGATACCATAATAAACAGGAATAGATTGATATACCTATTTACGAGTATTGTGAATCAAAATAATTAACATTGAACCAATTGAATAAATTACATTTTTTAATGTGAATATGTGTAATGACATGATTATCTTTTTGCAAAATTTCTTTAGTTAGTACGAATTTCCGAACGTGTTTGTCTTTGAGGTCGAATTCAAAATCGGAACTTCGAAAGGGCTGGACTTTGTCTCTGTCTTTCTAATGGCGGGAAAGTGATAGAGTGTGAATGTTTCGAATTGTAAGATTAACCAAAGGCTTAATAAGATATTCGCGGCTACCTAACTGAAAACAAAATTTAAAAGTTACTTTGTCTTACTCAGTGAGCAAATTGCATTTTGCTCTCTGATTTCAG
Source organism: Selenia dentaria (assembly GCA_917880725.1). Classification (NCBI taxonomy): domain Eukaryota; kingdom Metazoa; phylum Arthropoda; class Insecta; order Lepidoptera; family Geometridae; genus Selenia; species Selenia dentaria. The sequence continues at coordinate 3,164,646 of OU862882.1, read as the reverse complement.
GCAGCAAAACCTACATGTTTGAGCTACTGAAGTGAATTTAAATTAAGGTACCTATCAAAAAAGTCAAAGTCAAAGTCAAAATCATTTATTCAATTTAGGCATCAAAGACGCACTTAAGAACGTAAATTTTTCATTATAATGTACTTTAAAGACTACCGCCGCGTTTCAAAATATATAGAGCCTACCGAGGAGAAGCGGCAAGAAACTCGGGGCGATTCTTTTTATATAGATGTTTTACAATGTTTTACTTAGGTACTACAAATATTAGCTCCAGTGTATTGCCTTATAAAAGAGAACATAATAATGGTATCAGTAGGGCAAGTCACACTACACTTTGACATCCTTAGTACACGAGTAGATAGATCATGGAGTGATCAGTCCCAAGCTGTTTTATCCTCCAAGTAATCCGAAATTTAGTAATAACCTTTTTGACAGAGTTTAGTTTTAATAGTAATTTTAAGCTTATTAATAGGCAAATCTCGGATAACATTGGGAACTTTATTATAGAATCGTATACATTGACCTATAAAAGAATGACTTATTCTGTGGAGACGCGTTACATGTACGGATAGCTTGTGCTTATTTCGCGTGTTGATGGAATGAGCATCACTCCTTTTGTCAAAACTGCTAATGTTTTCTTTACCTACATTAGATAAACTGAGAGACAACAGTTAGAATGTTTATGTCTTTAAACTTCTGTCTAAGGGAAACTCTGGGAGCTAGACTGTAGATCGCTCGTATATGCTTTTTTTGCAGTATAAAAATATAATTAATATCTGCAGAACATCCCCAGAGCATTATGCCATAAGTCATAACGCTATGGAATTAACTAAAATAAACTATTCTAGCTGTGTCTACATCAGTTAATAGTCTAATTTTTTAACAGCATAAGCCGCTGAACTGAGCCTACTAGACATTTTTTTAATGTGGGTCCCCCATTGCAGTTTTGCGTCTATAGTAATTCCTAAAAAGACCGTTGACTCCCCAAGGTCCAACCCTGTTCCATTCAATTGTATATTGGATTCTACTTGTCTCACATTTGGTGTCGAGAGCTTTATACAATTAGTTTTCTTCTCATTGAGGAGAAGATTATTTGTATTGAACCAATTCACAACTTTAGCTAATGCATTGTTAACATCGTCATAGTTTAATAACTGCCTTTTAATTTTAAATAACAGTGAAGTGTCATCTGCAAACAATGCAATCTCGTGATTCTTCTCTACATAATAAGGTAAGTCATTAATATAGATTAAAAACAAGAACGACCCTAGTATTGAACCTTGTGGAACGCCCATTGAGATTATAGAACCATGCGATTTTTTACCATTTATGTCAACCCTTTGAATTCTATCGTTTAAACATAAAGTCAAAAGGTTGAGAACCATGTTCCTAATACCGTAGTGTTGTAATTTCCTGACAAGTATATCATTTCGGACGAAGTCAAATGCCTTAGATAAGTCACAAAAAACACCTAAGGCATCCTGAGAGTTCTCCCAGGCATCAAACTCATCTTTTATAAGTTCTATACTTGCGTCTATAGTAGAGCGATTCCTTGTAAACATATCATAGATAATACTATATAGTGGTTGAAATTACGTGCTGTAATAATATGGTGTTTGGTGTTAATTAACTTTCATAATATATTATTATTTTCAACGTGGTGTATGTAACTGTACCGAGTATATGGTGCTCCATAAGCGACTAAATCATGGTCTACATCTTGAGAGTACTAATTATAACTTAGTGAACAACCGCGAAAGTCTAAAATAGTGTTTTTCATAAAATGGTCCTTTCTAAAGATATTAGTACTCTGTCCTTCTATAACGGGACAAATGTGTCCAATTTGAATATTAACTATTAATGTGGTTTACTTTTAAATAACTGCTATTTTAAAGCTCGGAGTTTTTATTGTCTCGCAGTAGGTATGAAAATTAGGGTATGCACCTCGAAGATAAAGCCTGTCCTCGTCTTGGGCGGCTTTAACCCCTCGCTTCACTCAGGACTCTACATAACCCCCTCGCTACGCTCAGGAGTTAACCCAAGAGTCCCCGTTACACTCAGGGTTCAATATACCGCCCATGACGTAAGACACTGTTTTGCTCCCTCGGTGCATAATCTACTATTAGTACCTATTATCTTTTAGTATGTTTACTTCACAAGTGTGTTGAAAAACGACGTATGTTACACGTGTATTAATGATTACCTACTCTCTTAAGACCCTCACCTGACGGCTCGTGTCTCAATGGCGCCTCAGCGGTAATCACCAACATTACACACTTGTACCATAATGTATTATATAATGATCAAAAATCATCTTCTCTCTCTAAAAAGACATAATTTTAGCGGCAGGTGCCGGTCATTGTTCGGTAGTCTCGATACTACATACTCTTGTTTATCGCCTGAAAAGACTTGTAGAACATGCTTAACTCGTCCGCATCAGGACAAAAAATAACAATAGATTTATGAATGAAACTTGCCTGGAATGAGAGTTGCTGATTCGGACGGGTTAAAATAAACTCAGTCACTCGTGAAATCATGACAAATTACATAGGTAGGTACGTGTTTACTGACTGTAATCGAAAATAGAATGATTCGAAATTGTAAACAAACCTGCGTCATACAAGTAGGTAGGTATACCTAACTATGGATAGGTACATACTATCGCCGATGTTGCGTAAGTACAATAATTATTTTAATTTATTTTGTGTGTGATCATTTTCCTCGGTCGATGCCGCCACCAACGCTGGAATTATTCCAAAGAATTTTGTTGAGTTGAGTTCAAAACACTACATTTAAAAAAAATATCATCTCGAATGAAGAGCTGAAAATGGCGAATGCATTGACCGACGGAAACAGTACATTTTAAAATATCTCATCTTTAAAAATCAGAAAGTGGGTCGTAAGATGAGTGAAAGATATACCTACGAGTATCGCTTTGTAATTAAATTCTTTACTGCTACGCTATACAGCATTAGAATTCTTGGTAAAGATATAGGACTTACCTGAATAGATATTTTATATATGTGTATAAAAGTTTGGTTCTAATCGATAAACTAGAAATAACTCTATTTCGAGTGAATTAAGATTCCCTACCTTAGTAGTTGGTTATGGCATTTATGGTTTACCAAACACCCTGTATATTATCTATATATTGTAGATGTAGGTATAATGCTTACTAAATATTCGTATGCTTAAATATTCCATTCTGATAGTAAGGTTCACATCATAAAAGTTGAGTCTGTGGAACTCTATACAGTGGTAAGGATGGTTGTATCTGTAGCTCCTTATCTCCTTTCTACCTCGTGTCCTCAACCATAAAATAATAATAGTACTACTTACATAGTACTTCCCTCGACAGTTTTGTTTTAAGTACTGCATACAAACGTGGAAGCAAAATTAAATCTGATCTCTAAAAAAATATGTTGAAGCTGTTATTTGATGAATGTACCTCAGTTTAACTACGAGTATGTAGTAGTTCTGCGAATAGTTACATCGCGAGCAAAAACTGTCTCCAGTGAAACCTGGTTAATGAAGACATAAAGGAACCTGCAAATTTGTCTCACCTATAGAGGTATTCTACTTACCCAGACTCTCAGATATCCAGGTATAAATATATATGTCTCATACATATACCATATAACCAGGAAAATAGGGGTTAATTTTTATATATATAGATTATTCTACAAAGAGAAGGTTTTGGCATATTAAATTCGACACTGACTTCATCGCGTGTCTTCCCACTTTTATAAACGGATAGTATCTTCAGTTTTTCACGTACTTATAACGATAGAGTCGTCGTTACGGCAATTTTCAAATACACATCCGTATGATAGTAAAGCAAAACTATTAAAGGTCTTTGAGGCTAAAAATTAGTTAAGTGTGGAATTTGCGGCTAGATTAATAAGTAAACAAACCAAACGATGTTACGAGTATCTTAGTTACAGAGGTTAATGGCAATAAAATTTACTCGCTTTCTCAGTTATAAAGGTAACTATAACGATAAATTCGAAAGAAAAGATATAGAGGTTTGCTTCGTCCCACTAACATTTAATTTAGTGCCAAAGTGTTGGGACCTCAGCATGAGTTCCAGTGATGGAGGTTTCTCACATACTTAGGTCCCACTTAAAACAAGTTTAACTGCATTATGTTATTTAAAATCGACCGGCAGATGAAGCTGCAGCCAATATTAAAGCGAAAATACCCCTTCAATCAAACAATATAAAATTTCGTCAAGAATCGTTGACACGACCTGTGGGCCGAGCACGAAAATCTGCTTAAAAGTGTAACGTTATCGTATCGTTTACGTTTTCAGTACAAACTATGAGTTATCTGTGCCACAGCTGTACTGGATAAATGATCATATCTTTTTAGATTGTTTGGTAGAGTATACTTTCGAATAGCGTACTTAGTTGACACAGTTAAAAATCAATTAAAATGATCACCTGAATTAGGGACATTGGCTTTTACATTGAACTTTTATTCTACAAAAGCCTATTAGAACATTTAGCATATGTCTGCCGTCTGTACGGACCTAATGGTATCAGACAGTAGATGGAAGGCCTGGCTTCACAACAGAAACCTTTAACGTATTAAAAAATAAAGCGGTAGCAAATTATTTAATATGCACGCTGATATTCGACGAAATGAATATAAAAAATTAAGTTGAGTACTTACGAACAATCAACACACTTTCGGCTACGTACAGTCCTGTGTCGCTTTAAATGCCCGTAGTGGCAAAAGGCTCTATGTCCTTCCTCAAAAAAAAAAAAAACTTTCGGCTAGAGTCCGTTTCACGAAAGAAGTCTCGCGGAAAATTAGTGGAACTAAATAAATATGTACTAAATGTTTTATTGATGTACGACAACTAGCGCCACGTCTATGGGACTTCTTTTGTGAAACGGACTCTACGTAGATTTTTGTAGTCGACTGGCACTGACCTCTATACTACTAGTACGCAGTAGTATAGAGGTCAGTGTCGACTGGAGACTGATTGCAGTGGCTTCAATCTTAGTGCAAAAGTAAGGAGCAATAACCCAAATAATTTAAAGTGTCAATTGTCTGTTCTATGATAGTTTTCGTAACTGACTTTTCAATTTTGTATCATAGCACTATAATTTAGGGTCATCTAGAAATTAGATAGCGCTGTTATCAAACTAGATTGTGTTCCTAACCGAATGAATTATGAAAAATGGTAGTTTTTTTTCACTGAACTGTACCTTAGTACAATAAATATTAAAATTGGTCACCACTAAGTTGAAAAGTTATAAAGGATTGAACAAAAATCAGTAAAAATAGTTATTATTAATATTTCAGGAAAAGTAATAAATATATTTAAATAAGGTAAGGGGCTTGTAGTACGTTATTTCGATAGTTTTATTTCTGGTGTGAAAATAAACATTACCTACTCGTACTTATTTTAACTATACATTAATACAAATTCTCTATGAATTAAACCTTCTAATAAATTTACATTTTGGCGACTAAACTGAGAGCAATGCGATGCAGGTAAGCTTGCACTTCCTTTGTCTTTTCCGCATTCTACATATTAAAGTAGTACATATGGTACATATGGATTTTATTAATAAGCTTTTATTAACACTGATTTTTTAAAATCTCGAAACAGACGCTAACAAGCAGAGCCAAATCTTACTCATATTATAAACACGAAAGTTTGTTATTCTTTCACGCTCGAACGGTTGGGGCAATTTGATCAAATTGGTTATGGAGGTACATGAAGTTCTGGATTAACAGGTAGTAGTTATACTTCGACGGTGAACTGCGAATATCTCCTATCCAGCAACAAACAAAATTTACAGGAGGTGAAAAAAACGTTTCATTATTTTTATAATAAATTTAATTAAATGTTTACTAATGTAATAAACATGAAAGTATAGAACAATTTCGACGCAATTAATCATATTGGGCTACGATCAGCAATTTTCGGATTATTGTTAGTTAGGAGTTAATTATTCTAGAATCATGATCAAAACAGGTAATGAATTGTATTTAGAAGGAATTTACAAATTAAAAGACATAGGTACATAAAACAAAATAAATTTTAATTATTATTATTTTAATTAGCCATAACTTTGGTTATTTCTCTAGCCCTTTCGCATACAGTTACGAAACAAACAAAAAAACAGAATCACAAATTAAATTATTATTTTTAAAATCACATTAAATTTACGAAACTATTATACCTACTTGTACTTTAAGCTTACGTTCTCATTGAGTGTTTTTTGGCAAATTATCATAAAATGAGTGGCAATCTTTAGGTATGACTGGTTTAAGTTCTTGCAGATGCTTTATTTAGTGTATTTAGTAGACGTTATTGGCAGTCGGTCAGAATGGAGCTGTTGGTATTCCTCATCACATTTAATAACTTTTTGCCTTTGTGGCAAATCAATCCAATCTTTGTCAAAGTCCAATTTAACTTGTATAGTAGAATCTGGGGTGTACTTAATTGCTCGAATATCTACTACTTGTGGGTCACCCACTTTTCGTCCAGGCCTAATACTTGTATAAATCCAATGTTTGGGATCAGCATAGTTTTTTATAAATTTGTAATCAATTTCTACCACTTCGTATGGATTTTGTTTGCATGCCTCTTTTGTCGCAGTACTGTAATCGCTTGGTAAATGTATTTCTCTGTTTTTCAGTTTCTTTTCTACTGCGCTATGAACAGAGTCACATTCCATCTGTGTGTGACCGGGCACTAAGAACTTTTGGGTTATGGTGATTCCATGCACCTTACTCAAATTTAGGAGAGCATTTGCCAATGTTACATTTCGATTTTGATATGTGCAACCATCTGAAAATATTATAATGGGCAGTTTGAGAGGCAAACAATGTCTTTCCAAATAATCAATCAGAAATGACGCAAATGTACTGGCTGTCATATCAGCTGTTGTTTCATTGTACCAGTAACAAGTGCAGTGGTGAGTAGTGACATTATAAACGGTAAAATTATGACATGTCAGTTTTGTTCTGTAATAAAGTGAACTTGCTGTAAGGTAGGGACACATTTTCACAGCTTCTAAATCCATTGTAAGAAGAATTAATTCGTCATTGGCGGCTTTATTTTTATCGTCAGTTTTTTCTTGTCGTGCTCTGTTTTTCTTTATAATGTGCACTTGGTAGTTGGCTTCATCCATATTTCCAGCTGTGTAGGTCGAACAAACTTCACACATGTCTTTTTTTAAAGCCAACAAAGACAGGTTCTTTTCGTGGAATTCTTTTTCAAAAGTAAGTCTGCTTACAGAAGGATTTTTTTCTAAAGCACATTGTTGCTGGTAGACTTTGAACAGACAGCTAAGATTCTTGTAGATTGGTTCAAGAAACAACTTACTTGTTTCTTTTCGAGCATAGTGGGACGGCATTTTCGGAAGTTTATTAAAGAAGTCATTTAATCCCTGCATTTTTGTCTTAACTTCTTCATTGATTGTTAAAGTTCGTGAAGAATTTAACAGCTCTTGGTGGGCATTCATGCAAAATTCTGCCTTTTTAACCCAATTCTGGACTGTAAATGATCCAAGTGATAAGGTATTTAAAAACATTTCTCTGCAAACTTGCACCTTTTCGTCTCCTCTGATAGTAAGTGGCAGAGAGTATTGTAAAGTTCCAGTTCGCCTCGATTCATTCTTTACAGTTTTACGATTGGTAGTAGAACGAGTAACTTAGTTAGTGACAAAAATTTTTCGTTGGTCCCAGTTTAACATTTTCCAAAAATTATTATGAATTTTTCTGCGAGTATCCTCAGTGAATTGAGAACAACCCCTCAATTTACTTTTCCCACAGAATTCAGATCTACACGTATCTCCAAGCTCTCGCGCAGGTCTTATAGTATCGTGTTTAATTGATTCTCCATGAGGTCTTCTGTATCCTAAATATTCATCTCCTTTCATTCTCTTTGCTTTTGTTTTATTTTTGGCCCATTCACTAGAAGTAGCTTTATGGCGTCGTTTTCTGCCTTCGTTTAGATCTCCATAGAATACTTCTTGGTTATCAGTATCAGTGGCATAGTCATCGAATTTGTCATTTTGCGGGAAACATTCAAAGTCGGAATCTCCACTCAACAACAGATCTTTAAATGAACCGTGTGATTGCTGTTCTGTAGTCTGTCTGTGTAGAGTCAGTCAATGATTTGCATCGTCGGATACAGCCTGGAGTTTTAATGTCATTTGTCAAATCAGAAAGTGAGAGGGATTTGGGACGATCAATATTTGACAAAGTGATGTCTGGCTCAGCTGTAAATGTTGCTGTTTTAGAAACATTTTCTGCAAAATATTGTTTGTTTTCATTGTTAATTCCATCAGCGTCAAACATAATCAGAGTATGAGTAAAATCATTGTGAAAATCTGAAATAGCTAGAGAGTTTATGAATGAATCAGACTTGCATCTTTGCATTTCAGATTGGATTTCAAAGTCTTGTGTCAAGTCAGAGACAGATAGAGACTTTACTTTGGACAACATGGCAATCAAATTTGAAGTTTCCGACTCCGCCTGACCATCGTCACCGGAAAATTCTTCTCGTTTATCTTTGAAGTCTGAGATTTCGTGATGAGGGTTTACATCGCAGAAATCAGGGTATTCATTCAAAACCGGGTTGGATTGGGCTGTTTCTGTTTTTTTATATTTAGAAATCTCGCAGTGTCCGAAGCCTTCATCCTTTTCTTCAGGCTTCGTGGAAGTTGAAAAATATTGTCTGTTTTCTTTGTCATTATCAGCGCATGAAGCTTTTCGTTTTGTGCCAGGATCATTTTCATTCAATATGTTCAACATTTGACGCGCCCTTAATCCTTGACAACGTGTTGTCCAACGCGACATATTTCTGAAAAAAAAATATATAATACTAAACAGTTTAAGTACTTACCAAAATAGGAAATAAGTACCTACCTATTCTACGAAAACTATTCTAATAACTTCTATCTTACAATAATTCTACGTCCCTTTATTACGAAGTTTCTTTTATTCCTGGTTATGAATAAAAAATACCTCCTAACAAACAAACAAAATAAGATAGGTGAAATTGGTTGAATATAAATAATCTGAATGGGCAGAAATAACTTCTATCTTCACAAACTAATAATTATGAAAATTCCTAAAATCTAAATACAGGCAGAAATAACTTCTATCTTCACGAACTAATATGAAAAATCCAATAGGTACTTAAATTGTATTTAATGTTCATACGTGCTAAACCCATATTTCAGTTTATAAAAAAAAAATATAAAAAAGCTTTGGTACCTATTATTATTTAGAAAATTTTACATTTGAGATTAGGTATTACCTACTATCTAAGTCTTAGGTACCAGATTATAAAGTAGTTTACTTACGCGTTTTTCCAAAATCCTTGACAATTCGATCATCAGGTAACTTCCGTACTTAATTTACCTACCGTACTATCAAATTAAACAGTGAATTAATTTAAATGACAACGAAACTTGGTCTTAATCCGAAAAAAAATATAAAACAGAGATTTTACGTCGCAGTCCTCGCCACGTCGCTACTTGTCGGTCACGAGACTGCACTGCGTGCAGCGTGATGCCACTACCACAAACTATTGATTATCTATCCCTTTTACACCTTCACGTAAAATAGAGACACCCCCTCTCACTCAGTTCTCGGAATTCAACGAGTTCGAACCTGTTTCAACGAAGATAGGAGATATTGGCCTACAAAATTAACGAAAATTTTACTTAGGAGATTTTTCTCTAGTAAGTTAGAGTTTATTAGAAGCTATTATTTGCAAATGTATTTTCACGTTAATTTAGGTGGTATTTCCATAATCTTTTTGACCCGTTATTTTTATTCCTATCACTTAGAAGTTTTGTTAGCGCATGCAAAACTGAATTTTAATGCCCATGCAATACGAAACTAATGTTCGCAAAAAATGTTAGTTAGGAGATATTCGCAGTTCGCCGTCGACTTTTCATCATCATCCACACGAGTCTAACCGCGGGGCGCAACTAGTATGTTTAAGTAAAAATCGAAGTAAACCTCATGCATTAAATTACTAAAAAAATACTTAATTATACACAAAAGCTTGCAAACTGATATCGTGTTTAGTATATGATATAAAAACTTTTAGTAATAAAGAGACTTTAGATGCCGAAATACCGTATCCATTTATACATTTACATATTTTTTTTATATTTAACATGATGGGATATATATTTTTACCTTAATTGATGAATGTATCAGAGTTATCCTAAAACGTTCCAACGGATACGTCCTGGATTGAAATCGCTCGACTACAGTCGGCTGAACAACAAAGGTGGATTACAAGCCGACTCTATCGCCGAGCGCGTCTACTTTATCGAGCTGTCAAAATCATAGCGTGTTTTTGACCAAGCTGTCAGAAACTGACACATCTTTGGCATAACTATATTGATAGAAGATAAGTCATCATTAGTACTTTGACGTAGGCGGGGATCTTGTTATGTTGTCTTTGCTGTGCCCAAGAATATTACCCTATTTCATCCAGGTGGTGATGAACGATGATGATGATGATGATGATGATGCAAAGTATCCTTTCTGTCAATCCAGTGCCTAATCTACCTCCATACCAAATTTCATCATAATTGGCCCAGCCGTTTGAGCGTGAAAGAGTAACATCGATACATCCACACATACAAACTTTCGCGTTTATAATATTAGTAGGATGAGGTTATTTAAAACAATGTATTGCTTAAAATAATCTACGTTGTTATAAAAAGTAGCACTGTGTCATAGTATTGAAAATAGCTGGTGCCCGCGACTTTGTCTGCGCAGGATTAGTACTTCGAGTAGCTTATTATCTTCTCCAAGGTCAGATCTATATTTAAACCAAAATGTCATAAAATATTTACATGGTCAAACGCAATTGCAATAATAGTATTATATGAATAAATTTCAATACTTAGTAGGTATATCAATCACTAAACACAAATTATAAAATACAGTACTTACGTACATACAAATATAAAATAATCACCATGGAAAAAAAAACTGTCATTACATTTCATCACCCATGACGGTCGTCGACACGTCTAGTGTATCGAGTTGTCAACATGATAGCGTGCTTTTGACTTAGAAACTGACACAAACTTTGACATCTGGAGCTCTTATTACGAGTATTTTGTCTATGTAGAATATTACGCTTTTTCACCTGCGTGGTGATGGATGGTGATGACGATGATGATGATGAAAAGTATCTTATGTGTTAATTCGGCCCCTCATCTAAATCCATACCAAATTTCATCAAAATTGGCGCCACCGTTTATAATGAAATTCAGAGTTACTTTATCTTCATGTAGCTTTTATCTGTAAGGAGGTATAAATGTTTATTTTTGTAGCTAAGGCTGTAACAGGTAAACTGATTCAGATGAAACTTTACGTCGATAGATTTCGTAAAGTAGTGCAGATGTTTTGTTACTTTTCAATTGGGTATCATGCAAGAAAAAATACGAACACAAGGTTAAACGCATAAATAGTTTGGATCAATAGCAAAATTACTTTTAGAACTATTTCATACAAAGTTTTTTTTTTGCAGACATTATCCAGACTACTTTTTACTCTAAACTATATCTATGAAATTAGTTACAAATTGTTTAGGTGAAAAATACAACTCAACTTTGTCTTAAAATAATACAATAAGTTTAACAAGTTCATATTTGATGTAGAATAAAGAAATAACACGTCTACAACTTCATCACTATCACAGATTGGATATTCTGACGGTTGGAACGTTTTGGCATAACACGGCCCAATTGCACATAGACATAGAAGTAGATTTTAGTATTCATAGCTGGCAATTCTACCAATTTCTCAAATTGCAAAATCATAGATAAGAATGTCACCGGTTGCCATGGGTTATTTTTTGGGTTATTTTGAATTTAGAGTGTTTATCTCTATAATACAAATTATTATCCGTATATTTGCTGATAGCTAGATTTGCTGTGCGGGACTAATGATTTGTTCAAGTTTGTGTGTATTGACTTTTTCTGTGATTATTCTAGTTTTTGTGCCGGATGGATGTTTTGGACGTTTGTGGATACCTTGAATACTTATTAACCATTAAAGATTGCATTAATTACATAATGCATATCATTTATTACTTATTACGGATGTACCACCTGGTTTTAGCAATTGTGTTGGTGATTACATGTATAATATAAATAGGTAATAAAATTATGTACTTATACATAAAAGTACAAATACCTACATGAATAAGATAGGTTTTTAGTATATAGATACCTATATAGGTATAATATAGATATAATCTACTATACACACAAACGCCATACGTACCTATGTGTGGGTATAGAAGTAATGTCTTCTAGAAATTACAGATGGCACTAATGTGCTGAAAATACTAGTTATCACTAATTGACGCCGAGATTGGTCTCTATTTCTAGTATAAAAAGTTACTCTATTACTGATTGTAACACAACACAGTGCTGCCAGAAAATAAACCCATATAAATAACTTTATCAAAAGCTATCCAGCCGTTTAGAAGTTAGGTGACACGTACAGAATAATTATATATGATAAAATTATATGGTGATTTTTGATACCATTAATTTATTCGTGTTGAAACGAAACCAGTTTTAACTGGCCATTGTCTCCAGTATACATACTCTAATCTATAGGCCATTCTCCGCACAGATTCTCCGTAGGTAATTATTTTTCATCACAAAATCCGTAGTATCTCTGAATAGTCTATGGAAAAGAAGAACATCTGATCTGTACCTAAGACAGTAGTAGCATTGCCAGATAGTTACTTTTGTAACATTTTACGATACTTTTGACCCCCTCATGTTACCTTCATGACGTTACACGACTCAAAATGTAACTTTCCTTTATATTTAGTCTTAACCCTTTGTGTTTGTAACAGACGTAAATTTACGCGAGTTTCATTCATAAATCTTTTGTTTTAATTATCACGTTATAGGAAGGAAACAATGTTCAGACAACATAAAATAATCGTGAAACGGAGCGCATGTAAGCATAATTTCATTTGCCGTGTTGGCGCACTTGACTTTGTGAACTGGCACGAATTGACTTACTGGTATATAATCTCTAAATAGTAATAGTAATCCTACTTACTCAGGCGTATGAGCAAGCGCATAGTGTCATTTCAGTTCGGTTTGTCTTTGTTTTGTATGGTTTATTTTTGTTTTATGGAGCTATTCTAAACTTAATCTTTGTAATTCTACTGCGGTTGGATGATGTTCTATTTAATAAATATTAAATAATCTTAAATTAGCAGTTTAGTTGAGAGACTTAGAATGGATTTGCGATTTAAAATAGGACTCAGTGAATTTAGGGCTCTTGCGCCTTTCCTTATAGTTGATTCAGTGTTTTTGTTCCAATTAAGTGTCTTATCTAAAATTATGCTTAAGCATTTTACCGATTCACTCCACGTTATCTGGTAGTCATCAATTTTAACTAGTCTAGTGGGTAGTATACGCTTTCTGGTAAACATAATCCCTTCGGTTTTTGCTGAATTTAGTTTCAGTTTCCAGGGTTTAAAATGTTGGCTGAGTAGATCGAGTCAAAACTATAACCGTCCAGCTACTATATCAACGTCTTTATCTGTTGTGAATGTTGCTGTGTCGTCAGCATAGATGGCTAGTTGAGTGTGAGACTGTTTAGGTATGTCATTCAGGTAAATTATGAAAAGGTACGGACCCACGAGCGAGCCCTGAGGCACACCAGCCGTGATAGTTTTTGATTCAGAATGTTATTTGCCTACAAAAACAGAGAAGGACCGATTATCTAAATAGTTTTGAACGAGTTTTACTAGACAGAGAGGTACCCCATATTGTACTAACTTGTATAATAGGCCATTGTGCCAAACAGAATCGAAAGCTTTTTCAATGTCTAGCAAAATCATGCCTGTAGAAAGACCGAGGTTCAGCCCATGGGCTATGTGTTCAGTCACTCTGGCTAACTGTTGCGTGGTCGAGTGTGAGCTTCGAAATCCAAACTTTTCAGGGATCAGATTATGGGCAGTTGCTTTAGATAGGCGGGATACGATAACAGATTCTAGAAGTTTACCTATGCTTGGTAATAAACTGATTGGTCGATAGCTAGATGGCAGTGAGTGATCTTTGCCAGGTTTCTTAATAGCTATGATTTTAGGGTGTTTTAATGCCTTTGGGAAATATGCAAGGCGCAAGCAGCCACTAAATACTTTAGTCAGGTACACAATAGCTTTTAGAGGGAGGTTCTTCAGTAGGCTATTTCCAAGGCCGTCGAAACCGGGCGCTTTATTTGGTTTTAATTTCGCTAGGAGTTTCCGAATTTCGTTTGGTCTGAAGTGATGGGTGGTCATCAGTGTGGTGACAGTCTAGCAATCTAATTGAATATTTGACTGTCTCCTCTATACAGGGATCGCTGACCCAATGTTTTGTTAGGTTCATATTTTCCTGGAAGATATTTGCTAGTGACTCACATTGTTCAAAATCTGAGGAGGTAGTAGTATTATCTGACGTTTTTAGAGGGGGGGATAGATGTAGGCTGATAGTTTATTGACTTCACCACTCGCCATAAGTCCGATGTGGGGTTTGATATTTTACCTAATTTATTGTTCCAGATATTGTCGTTTAGGGCTTTCTTCTTCTCTCTTAAATTAATCTTAGATTTTACACATTTTTGCATGTAGTTGACTTGGGAGAATAGCTGACGTCGGTTATATGGATTTAATTCGTCTAAAGCTAGTTTACGAAGTCGATTCTTAATTATTGTTATGATCGAATTCGTCGGGGGAGTTTATGACCACCATCACTTGGTAGTTTAGGAACGGTTTTATCTCTTGCATTTATAATTGATTGGGTTAAGTGCTCAGCGGCAAGATCAATTGTCTCCGGTGAGTTGAAAGTTTCTTGGTTTAAAGTTATAGATTCATTTAAATGAAACCTATAACCTTTCCAATCTGCCTTTCTGTAGTTTAAAATAATACGTGATTGTCTGTTGACTTTTCCATGTACGGTGAAGAAGACGGTAGGTGGTAGGAAGAAAGACAAGTGATAGTCTGAGGCTCCGAAAGGTGATAGACACAGATAGCTAGGATAATATCTGGTGTGGTTGGTATGTGTGTGCTTTGGTAATGGACGAGAGTGGGACTAGAAGGAGCATGGATATCGTAATCATTGTGAATCATGTGGTCGAAAAGTATCTCGCCATGGATGTTGGAGCGAGAACAGTGCCAATAGGGATGTTTGGTGTTAAGATCTCCCATCACTATAGTTTTTGGTTGTAAATTAATAATTATGTCTAGGTCCGTGAGCAGTAAAGCTAGATTAGGTGATTGATAGGCTGAGATAAAAGCAATGTCGTGGTTAGAAAGGGCTACTTGTATTCCCACACACTCTAGGTTTTTAGTTAAAGGTATATTTAAAGGGGTATGTGCTATGTCCGACTTGACTAAGATTGCGATTCCTTGGCCGTGTCCATCAGGTTTTCTATCGCGCCGATAGCAGGTGAATTCAGGGGTGTGTAAATTGATGTGGGGGGATATTCTGGACTCCGATATAGCTACTATATCAATTGAAAGCCCGCTTACCAAGTCCAATAATTCTGTGATTTTGCGTAGCCTAAAATTTATATGTATCCATCTCTTTACTAATTCGACCCAGGTAAGTAGGTAGTGCCTACCTACTTGTTTCCCTGCATAATTTGAATGTTTTGGAACATTCAAATTGTGCGTTCTAAACTAAACAAAACGAACTTGCGTGGAATTCGGGCGCGCGGTAGGTCCAGTTCCAGTTCAAGTTAGCTACCCTATCTATCTCAATAATACGATAAATAATAAAGTTATTTTTAAAATTATTAACTAAGTAAGTTGTGCTATTGAATGAAAGACATTCCAAAATTGGTTGATATATTACTTACACATTGTTTATTGTATGTTCCTCTACACCAGGATCACCAGTCCAATTTGATCAAGATTATTACGACATAAAACTTTTGTAGTTTTTGTGTAATAAAGTGCCATATATGCATATTAGGGTAGTTTCTCAAATAAACAATACTACCTAACTAATGTTCTTTTTCAATAATAAAGTATTTAGATTATGTTACTTTTCTCTTGAAAATATTACTTTTCAATCTGTCTCACGTTATATTTGTCGAATCTGGCACTGGTAACACTCAAACATAGATAAATCAAACTGTACAATCTGATTTGTCTATGAATCAGACTAGCTACGCTATGCATCTTATTTATCTATGTAATGTATCGTATCTGTGATGTGATGTGATTCCTAAATATTTGCAAAAAAGAGAATTCACGTGTTTTTATTTTACGCTATTCCATTTTAATGTTATATGGGTATAATAATGTGAAAACAGTACGTTAATAATACTGTGTTTGATGGGAGATCGAGAGCGCACAGTGCGACCTGAAGACATGGCCACCACGAGCACGGCTGCTGTCTCGACAGTCCCTCATCAACTGCAGGAGGTAAACAATAAACAGTTATAAACACAAACACAAATCATCACAGTATCTCATAATTTAGTCTTCATATAATTTAGTGTTCATATAATCTCGGAAATATTTTTTTATAAACTTGTCGTAGATGTACCGAAATTATGGTACTTGAGCTTATACACCGGTATTATAAGTACACGTACCATAATTTCGGCTAGTACCATGTACCGTACCATGTAAATATATAAATAATATGGAGTTATATATAGAGTAATTAGATAATTAGAATGTACTAGCTGCGCCCCGCGGTTTCACCCGCGTGATGGATGATGATGATGAAAAGTATTCTGTTCCTTCTTTCCTTAGATATGACAAATCGAAAAATACAACAATCACAAAAATTGGTTCAGCTGTTCTTGAGTTATAAAAGGTTTAATTAACACGACTTTGTTATATTTATATATAGATTTAAACATACATGCTACTTACTGTTATGATATTTAAGGTTTCCATTAACGTCCGTCGAGTTGAAAAGGGGGGGGGTACTACAACTTTTAGTATATATTAATGATCTCGTTAATATCATGCCTGAATGGACAAACTTAAGTTTATTTGCTGACGACACACACGTGGGAATTGATGACAAAAATTCAAATGAATTAGCCAGAAAAGTAGATGAGGCATTGACAATTCTTAAAAATTGGTTCAGCGCAAATGGTATGGTCCTCAATGCTGACAAATGTGTTGTAATGAAATACCAGTCACGTAAAGTGGCTAAAGAAGAGACAGGCTTGAAAGAAAATGTATTCTTTGGATATACCATTGATAACACTATTAGCCATTCGGCGCACATTGTAAAAATTTGCAAAATACTAGCTAAAGCAAATTACGCTATAATAAAGGTGCTTAGGGCTCAAAAAAGAGCAGTAAGGACAATGCTTGCACTGAGGAAACGCGCACCAGTGAGGCAGCACCTTAAAGAAAACAAAATTATGAGTGTTATATCTATCTACATTTACTCTTGCTTTTTAGAGATATATAATGAAAAAACATTGTTATAAAAGGAGTATAAATATTCAATCAGGAAACAAGACACAATAGAAAACCACTACACAGATTAGTGAAGGTAAAAAAGCTAGGAATGTATAACAAAATAATGTATGTTTAATAAATTGCCACAAATTTTAATTGATTTGCCGTTCCATGTTTTTAAAAGACATATCAAATCGTTCTTCATTGAAAATTCATTTTACTCCCTAAATGAGTTTATGAGATGTCCTCTTTCAGAATCCTCATTTATGTGTGAAGTAGCATAATGACATTGTAAAAATAATTGTGTATTTTATTGTTTAATTTTTGTATTTATAATAAGTCCATACCAATAATTATTCTAAGTTCATATAAGATAAATTGCATATAACATGTAAAAATTTGACGTACGCAGTGTAACGAAATGTTACAAGGTGAATAAATGAATATCAATATGAATATGAATAATAATTAACTTTCAATAAAAAAAATTCTCAAAACCTACGCGTTTCCGCAGGTTGAAACTTGGCGTGTGTGCTTACGAGTATAATAATGTAACCTTTCTGTAAAAAAACAGCAACCCCAACCCAAAGGACGTAAAAGGAAAGTTAAGCCATATTTAAAGCTATTATTATGGGGCTACTATAGCTATTATTAATGCTATTATTATACCCACACTGACAATTTATCCCTATATTAACCCCGACAATGGCTTTTTTCTCACTTTGTCTATGGGATACTTAATTTACAAAAATGACTTTTATGATGCTTGCATCATAAAAGGCATAAACTGGCAAAATTTTAGTTTGTAGCCCCAGCAGTTTAGGCTTTGTGTTGATGAAGTGGTCAGGCAGTCTGGACAATTGATTATTATGTAGATGTTCGATTAATCTGCGCCTCAACATTTATAAGGTTGGATATAAAGTTGTCTAAGATCTCTTTCATGTAAGATGTACCAAAATTATGGTACGCATTCTTTTGATACACAGGTACATACCATGTACTGTCATATATAGTACTAGAGATACATATTGTATGTAAACATTATACATGCTACTTACTGTTATTAAAACTATTGTTATGGGGGTCCACGCTGCAGTTTTATCCCAATACTAGCTGACTCAACAAAAATGTTTTCTCTCTCCCTTGGTTTATGGGATACGAAGCCACAGAAATAAATTGAAATGCCAAAAATTCCAAAAAATCTTTAGAAGATTCTTGCAACATCATCATTATCAGCCGGAAGACGTCCACTGCTGAACATATGCCTCCCCCATAGAACTCCACTTGGACCGGCTACTCGCTTCCTGCATCCAGCGATTCCCCGCGGTTTTTATGTGGTCGTCTGTCCACCTAGCGGGGGGCCGGCCTACACTACGCCTTCTGGTGCGTGGTCGCCACTCGAGAAACTTTATTCCAGTTATCAGTTCTGCGAGCGATGTGGCCTGCCCATTGCCACTTCAACTTGCTAATTTTGAGAGCTATGTCGGTGACCTTAGTTCTCCTACGGATCTCCTCATTTCGGATCTTATCACGCAGGGAAACCCCAAGCATAGCTCTCTCCATTGCTCGTTGAGCGACTTCAAGCTTGTTAATGAGGCCCACAGTAAGAGACCACGTCTCAGTGCCATAAGTCATCACTGGTTGAAAACCTTGGTTTTCAGGCTCTGAGGTATTGGGGACGAAAAGATGGATCGAAGCTTCCCGAACGCTGCCCATCCGAGCTGGATTCTTCGTGCGACCTCCTTGTCGAAGTTGGACCTACCTAATTGGACAGTCTGTCCCAGGTAGACGTACTCGTCTACAACTTCGAGTGTATCGTTTCCAACAATTACCGGTATAGGTGGAACATGGACATTGGACATGATTTTCGTCTTATCCATGTTCATCTTAAGACCAACCTGTTGGGAAACTCTACTGAGGTCGTTGAGCATGGTGCCGATATCCTCGAGCGACTCCGCCATTATAACTATATCATCGGCAAAACGAAGGTTAGTGATGTATTCGCCATTAATGTTGATGCCACATCCTTTCCAGTCCAAAAGTTTGAAAACATCCTCCAATGCGTTAGTGAACAGTTTCGGAGAGATGACGTCTCCCTGTCTCACACCTCTCTGCAATGGAATTTGTTCCGTACTCTGGTCCTGTAATCGGACTGACATAGTGGCCTTGCTGTATAAACACTTCAACGCTTCGATATACCTATAGTCAATTTGGCATCGCTGCAAGGACTGCAGTATGGCCCACTTCTCGATAGAATCAAAGGCTTTCTCGTAATCCACAAACGCTAGACACAGTGGCTGATTATACTCTTCGGTCTTCTGTATAATCTGCCGTAATGTATGAATATGGTCTACGGTGCTAAAGCCTCTTCGGAAACCAGCTTGTTCGGGAGGCTGGAACTCATTAAACCTGCGTGCGAGACGGTTCGTGATGACTCTCGAAAACAGCTTGTACACGTGGCTCAAGAGCGATATGGGCCTATAATTCTTCAATAAGGTTTTATCACCTTTTTTGAAGAACAGCACCACCACGCTCTTGTGCCACGTTTCCGGTGTTTTGCCTTCGAAGATGACAGAACTTGCAACATAAAAGGCATTAATTGCCGAAATGTTTAGTATGTAACCCCATCAGTTTAGCTTACGCATTGATGAAGCAGTCAGGATGTCTACCCCCACTAAGGGTTCACGCATTGACGTGGCGGGGGGACTCAGTAGCCGTGGCTTGGATCACCACGGTGAAGCCAAGAGGAACCCAGGGGCCGCGCCGGCGTTGGGGAGCGCTGGCCGGCTCAGGCAGGGCCGCTCCTATGGGCTTTAGCCGCCAAGTCTACATAGGAGTGGCGGGGTCCGGGCGCTTAGGCGCAGACTCGAGGAGGTGGGGCCTGGGCGCTTTGGCGCAGGCTCGAGGAGGTGGGGCCCGGGCGTTTGGTGCAGGCTCGAGGAGGGGAGCCCGGGCACTTTGGTGCAGGCTCGAGGAGGTGGGGTCCGGGCGCTCGGCGCAGACTCGAGGAGGTGGGGTCGCGGGGGGGTTATCCCCCGTGGCTGACGTAGCAGGCGGTGGAGCTACGTATCCGACCCACCGCAGGCCACGGGTGTCCAGACACGGGGAATCTGGCGCCCATTGTTGGCGGGTTTGGTCTCCGAGGCAGTTGCGGTGCGCCATGTGTTCTGGCGTGCCGCGAAGAGAAGGGTCCGGCAACGGACAGCCGCGGCGGGTTCGCGGTCGTGTGAAAAATCTGTACCGCGTTCCGCCAAAAGCGGCAGTGACGGAACACCCCGGGGTTTTGGTGAGTATACGGACTCCCACATAACCACCTACCTCCCCGTGGTAGGTGGTATCCATAAAGGATTTCCCCGAGACAAAAAAAAAAGTCAGGATGTCTAAACCTAATAAGTAACTACTACTACTAGGTGCTGTGCCTAGCGTTGCCAGAATGTATCTTTTGTAACATTTTATGTTACTTTTGTCATGTAACATGAGAGGGTTCTCATGTTACCTCCATGTTACACGACTCAAAATGTTACTTTTACGTTACGTATTGGACTTAAAAAAAATTCCACCAAACAAAATATTCGCAGTGTACAGGAAAGTATTCGTTCGTCGTGTTGTGGATAGTTGATTTGGTGCCTTGTCACAAGTTTATATGCATTCACTTACGTTAGGGATCGAATAGGTGTGGCGAACGGATGCCAACGAGGCCGCTTTGGCATCTTGGAACAGACGCTTAGGCGTAGGTCCACGGAGGGGAGCCGGAGCAACTCGGTTCCTGGAAGCGGTCCGGCCCATCCTCAAGGAATGGGTCCATCGAGGGCATGGGTCTCTTACCTTCCGGATGACTCAGGTCCTCTCGGGGCACGGGTGCTTCGGGAGGTACTTGTGCAACGTTGTCCGGAGGGAGGCGACCCCTGTGTGCCACCAGTGCGGCTGCGCGGAAGAAACCGCGCAGCACGTGCTGGAAGTTTGCCCAGGGGCTGTCGAGGCGCGGCAGTCCCTGGTTGCAGTCGTGGGGGCGGACCTCTCCTTGTCAACCATCTTAACAAAGATGGTCGACGACGAGAGGTCATGGGAGGCGATGGTCTCTTTCTGCGAGGTCGTGATGTTGCAGAGAGAGGCCGAGGAGCGAGAGAGGGAGATAGATCCCGTCTCTCTCCCGCTCCGGAGAGCGCGGACACGGAGGCGAGCCGATCGGGCTCGCACTCCGTCTCCGCTCAGAGAACCTGTGGTATCGGCTGTAGGGACAGCCGGTGCCCCCAATTAGGGTTAGGTCCTCACATGGTGTGGATGGCCCGCGTGTTCCGGGGCATCCCACGAGGTGGTAATGGGGAGGGCTTATTACACCCTCCCCAGAGGCTGGGCCTGCGTAGGCGGGCAGCGACGTCGGTGGGGGCTGTGGTGAATACGAATGGTCCCACGGTTCCCGCCACCAGTCGATGACGATGGAACACCGCAGAGGTTTGGTGGGTATTCTGCCCTTCTGGCGGAGACTCCCACACGCGCACCAGCTCTACCCCTTGGGCTGGTGATCAGGATATAAAATCTTCCTCTGCGTAAAAAAAAAAAAAAAAAAAAAGGGATCGAATAGGTACGTCTCTCCGGGTTTCGAGCATGTCAGATGATTGTCTTCAGGTCGAGTGCGCATCAGCGTCTGAGAGCCCCCAGACACTGCCCGGAGCTCGCAGACTCTGGTCGACGTATTCGATCTTTAACGTGAGTGTTTTTTTTTCCTTTTTTTTTATCGGCTAATAATAGTAGTTCAAAATGCCGAAAGTAGTAAACGGGGTTCCACAAAATCTCAATACTATAAGGTAGGTACTTATTGTGCCACCGTTCATCACTTGTATGAATACAATATAAAAATTACGAAAAATATTTAATTGGTAACACTAAGAATTACCTACCTATACTAGTCTCTAGTCTCGAATTATATTATTGCTCATTTGCGAATGAAAAAAGAATTGTTAGTAATAATTATAAAAGTACTTTCAAACAGTTACAATAAAAAAATTACTGGAAGTTGCAGTCAAATTGTTACTATGTCTAAACCTACCTAGCGGGATTATATTGTATTGAAAAATATTAAAACAAGTTTTTGCTATTTCATTCGAGTGCGTCTACACGCATAATAATTGCAGATCCATTCAAATCTTTAAGATTTTAATTATGCGTTCATTACCCCGACCCAGCTGTTCAATTCCATATACCCAATAATTATTTATCTCGCCAATATTTCCCACTACAGCTTCGAATAAGAATACGAGTATTATCTATCACTGCAGTGGAACCTACCAAGATACACTTGCAAATGTACCCTGCCGATTAGTAATGCTTGAAGGAGAGGAGAGAGTAGGGCTACCACATGGAAAAATCTAAAGTCCGGAGATAAGGCCTGGTTTCCATTGAAAAATCCTGAGATTTTATTGCAGTTTAAAGAATTTTCTCTCAAACCACACCATACTTAAAAAGCTTCACACACTAAATAGGATAAAACTGATTTAATAGGTAATAGGATTTAAGTGTTGATTTCAATTGTGTAAATTTTTGTCAAAGTTTATTACCGATTTATTACTCTATTAGTAAGGAAAATTATTTTAGATAGTTTTAACTTTTTATTAAAAGTATTTGATTACTCATTAATTTTCTACGGGTTTAATATTAATACTGTTAGTGTAGTTAGTGTGTTACTGTAGTTAGTGGTGAGACTCATGAACAAGCCTTAAGTCGTATAATCAACCTAGAATTTGAATTAAATAAGGCCCATAAGATAATATCACAGCTACACACAGATAAGTGTAATGAACAGACCACCAGCACCTTGAACCTTTTTGATGAGCTAGCCGGAAACAAGTTGGAGTGCTCTTCAGATATTGTAAACATTGATCTTACCGGAGATAAATCTGTTTGTAAAAGCCCACTTTTTAAAAGCCGAAATAAAATAAAGAAATATATTAAAGTTAAGAAAACTATCAAAAGATGTCAAAAGTTATTAAAAAAACAAAGCTATTTTGTCAAAAATGTTCAATTAATTAAAGAAAAGTTGTTACTAGAGGAAAGAATTCAGAATTGTTTGGAAGAATTGGAAATAACTCGACAGTTATATGATAATGACACCCTGGAACTCCGCTCTGAGCTGCTCCATAAAGAAAAGATCTTGCAGGACGTATTTACTAGCTACAAGACAGCTCAAGTTCAACTAAGTGAGCATTACAAGACTGCAATTGAACTAACGGATCTGGTGGCTTTGAACGTGGAGTGTGTGGAGGCTCTTGAGAATAGTCACTCGAGCTGCTACATTCAACCACAACCAGACTGTACTAGCGCACTCTCAACATCTCTGTCAAATCAAAACAGACCAACATTGATCACAGACACGGTTCCAGGTGGAGAGCAGTATGTCAGCTCTAATCCAGTTCAACCGCATAAAATCATGGTATTTTCAGACAAAATAGGTGTAGGCTTTGGTTCATTATTAAGTAACTCAGTGCAGTGTGCTGTGGAGAACTATTGTATGCCGGGAGCAACCTATGCTCAGATTGAAAAAACAATATTAAACTCAAAAATAGATAATAAATCAATAGTTGTTGTCTTCTTAGGTCATAGTTTAGGTATTGATAGAAAAGAGGTTATTACTAGAATAACCACTTTGTTAGAACTTAAGGCATGTAAAATAATGTTATGTGCCTTCCCTTATTCAGATTTATTGTCTGAAAAAGAGAACTTGCACATACACTCACTCAACACATTAATGTATAACTTGACATGTCGTCATAGTGACAAACTTTTATTTTTTGACTGCAATAAGTTTATTTGTAATTTTAAGTTGACATGGGACAGCATGTACTGTCCTAAAAAATCCAGACAGCTAATTGCTACTTTGGTAGCTTTCAATATTGAGGCAGTTATAGGAAATATAACAAAGAGTAGTGACAATGTTGTAGTTTTTAGTACATGTACTAATAATAGTAATAATGTAGCTATTAATTGTTTAAACTTTTAAACAAGACAACAGAGAAGTGTGCTGACATCTTATCGCTATTTTATCAAAATATTAACCGCTTCTCTGGCAAAATATTAGACATTGAACTTTTATTAGATAAACATAGATTTGATGTATTAGGCTTTACAGAAACGTGGCTAAAACCAGATAAAATGTTATTTAATGTTACACATTTTGAGGTAGCCAGTGCGTTCAACAGAATATCTGCTGAAGGGGGAGGGTGTATTATTCTTTGTAAAAGAAACATAAAATTTAAGGAACGGTCTGACATAGTAGGTTTTTCTGTTGAACGTGTCTGCGAAATTGCTTGTGCAGAACTGGAAAGTCATATATTATTGTGTGTATATCGGCCACCAGCATCTAATTTCTGTAATTTTATGTCCATAATGGAATGTGTACTCAAGAGATTAACTAAAAGCAATAAATCAATCATTGTATGCGGTGACTTCAATATTGATATTTTGGTAGATTCAACTGATAAAACTAATCTTATCTCTTTGTTTAAATCTTTTAATTTGAATTTTTTGTTCAGTGAGCCAACTAGAGTAACCGACTCTTCATCCACCTGCATTGATAATATTTTTTCAAACTGTAAGACTACAGAAAAATCAGAAATGGTGGGAGTTAGATCAGACCACAATGGCCTCGCTATCAAATTCGAAATCGGGAGAACTAAGAAAAATACCATTATCGAACATAGGCCGCTAACAAAAGGTAAACTAGAAAAGCTTAAACAAAATATAGAGTTGAAACTTAGTTTGGTGGAATTCACTTCTGAAGATCCACGTGACATTTATAGTACATTATTTTCATTAGTAAGTACAGAATTTAATGAAATCTGTCCGAAGAAAAAACTGCAGCTCAACGGTAGGTTACAATTTGGTGACTGGTCAACTAGAGGTATTCGAAAAAGTAGAGACATAATGTTTGAGTTATATCACAAAAAATCTTTAACTTCTAGTAAAGATTTTCATGATTATGTAAGAAATTACTCAAAAGTTTTTAAGTCAGTATGCAAACGCGCAAAAGCTTTGTTTATAAGGGATAAAATTCGAAAATCTAATGACAAAATTAAAACAGTTTGGAAAACTATTAATACAGAGACCGGCAAAAGTAAATCTTTGAATTCAGAATATGTGCTAGAAATAGATAACCAAAAAGTTTCAGACCCAAGTCATGTTGCGAATTCATTTGAAAATTTCTTTTCTAACATACCACTAGAAGTCACCAAATCTCTTGATTCTTGCCCTTGTGTTGCAGTGGGCTTTCTGAAAGACAATTTCCCGCTCCAAATTCCTGAGTTTAGGTTCCGACATATATCTACTTTTGAAATAATAAAAACATTTAAAAGTTTAAACGTTAAAGCAACAGAGGATTTATGGGGATTATCCGCAAAAATGCTAGAGTCAATAATAGAAGTTATAGCGCCACATTTGATGATCATATTTAATTTATGTATTGATAGAGGTACATTTCCTGACCTAATGAAAATGAGTAAAATCACCCCTATTTTTAAATCAGGTAGTAAGGCCGACCCCTCAAATTATAGACCGGTCTCTGTGCTTCCGGCTTTGAGCAAAATATTTGAAAAGATAATGCTTCAACAACTCTTGTCTCATTTTGATGAACATAGGATTTTACACGAAAATCAGTTCGGTTTCACGAAAAGCAGATCAACAACAGATGCAGGAGTCCAGTTAGTCAAGCATGTGCTGGAGGCTTGGGAGAGCTCACAGGATGCCATTGGCGTATTTTGTGATCTCTCCAAAGCTTTCGACTGTGTAGAGCACCGCACTCTAATTTATAAGCTACACCACTATGGAATTCGTGGAGCTGCTCTGAATCTTGTAGAATCATACTTATCTGATAGGCAGCAAAAAGTTGGCATTAATGGCGTGACATCTTCTGGATCTTTGGTCAGAATGGGGGTTCCACAGGGGTCGATCTTGGGTCCATTCTTATTCTTAGCATATATCAATGACTTACCACATATGGTTGAGGGCCTTGCTGACATAGTTCTTTTTGCGGATGATACTTCTCTGATTTTTAAAGTAGATAGGAAAGATAGAGAACTAGTTCAAGTCAACAACGCGTTAACTATTGTTTCAAATTGGTTCGCCGCAAACAACCTGCTTCTCAACGCAAAGAAAACGAAATGTTTAAAATTTTCCATGCCTAATGTAAGACATATAGAGCCAAACGTATTACTCGACGGAAATAAATTGAAAATTGACAAGGCAATAGTCTTTCTAGGTATTAGCATAGACTCTAAATTACAATGGGGTCCTCATATTGATGCACTATCTGGAAGACTGAGCTCAGCTGCATATGCGGTTCATAAAATTAGGCAATTGACAGATATAGCTACTGCTCGACTGGTCTACTTTGCTTACTTCCACAGCATAATGTCATATGGTATCCTGCTGTGGGGGTCAGCGGCGGACATAGAGACAGTTTTTATATTGCAAAAGCGGGCAGTTCGAGCCATCTACGAAATGGGTCCCCGCGAATCCTTAAGACAAATGTTCAAAGAAATTAATATATTAACTCTTCCATCTTTGTATATCCTAGAAAATATAATGTACGTTCGTAAAAATATAAAGAAGTTTAGAATAAATAGTGATATGCATAATATTAATACTAGAAATAAGGATAGGATAGCTGTATCTAAATTTAGACTCACGAAAACTAAAAATAAGTCCTTCTTAGGCAATTGTGTACGTTTCTATAATAAAATCCCGAAAGACATTACTGAGCTCACTGAAGGGAAATTCAAGTTACGTGTCAAAAATATACTAATGAAAAAAGCCTATTATAAATTGAGTCACTACTTAGAAGACAAAGATGCCTGGAAGCTTTCCACTTCTGCCTAATAGCCAACTATTGAATAAATTTGTTATTTTAATACTACTCATATGTAACCTCAATGTACAAAGACTTGAAAAAATAATGGCCCACGAGTTTCTTGCTGCTTCTTCGGCGGTGGTTCTTTTCCGAAGACAGCGGTAGAATCATTTAAAAATGTTGACGTTCATAAGAGTGTCTATGATGCCTAAACTGAATAAATAATTTTTGAATTTTGAATTTTGAATAATTTAACAATATTATTATAAGAAAATCAAAAATAGCATCGTGTAGTTAATGTCTAAATATCCGTCTTGAAATTATCTTTAATTCTTCCATTTACTGTTATAATTATTTTTTTATGTGTGTATACGCTGCGACAACAAAAAAATCATTGCAAAAATGTTTGTTTCTTCGTAGGTGGCGCTTTCCTTCATATATATATATATATATAATTGAGTAAGTAGTAGTGTACATGTAATTTAACGGTACTTTTAATTAACGGTATCAACCAATTTCTACTGAAAACAATAAGCATCCAAGCAGCTCAACGCAAGTATTGCCCGATTTAGTAAATTTATCTCCATATTTACGTTTCACAGCATAAGCACCTGCCTAACATATATTTTTTACGTAGGTACCATAATTTTCGCAGTACCTGTACCACCCACAATATCTGAATAACCCATGCGCATCACTAATCTTTCGTTTTATTAATGTTATTATATTGCTTGATTGCGTTGTGCTGATATGGGTACGTACGTTTCAATTATTAGTATGATTATACACCCGATAGCGATAGCTCGTCAACCATTACTGTTTTAAAATTGTTCGTGAAATCACGATGGAAACTGTAAAACGATCAATGTGTATTTTTCGAGCTCAGTTCAAAATCTTACGGTCGCATTATTCCACCAATTATGGCCTTTTGAGCGATATTAACGTGTTAGACCTGAGTAGGGTCGTGGCAGGGCCTTTCTGTACTATGACCCTGGGGGATTTAGGTGCTAACGTCATAAAGGTGGAAAGTTTAGACGGCGATGAAGCGCGAAAGTGGGGCCCGCCTTTTATAAAAGGGAGCAAAGATTCTTATTATTTCTTATCAATAAATAGGAACAAGAAGAGCATCTGCATCGATTTGAAGACTGATGAGGGTAAGTGAACTCCCAGATAATAACTCAATATATGTATTACAATACATAACACTAGCTGCGCTCCGCGGTTTCACCCGCGTGGTGATGGATGATGATGAATCAAAATAATAGCCTATGTTCATCAGGGATTATGTAGTATTTTAATGGTGAAAGGATTTTTCAAATATGTAAGTAGTTCCAGAGCCTATTCAATTCAATCAAATCTTACCTCTCATATTATAGGATATATACCTAGATAAAATACAAGCCAATGTCAACTGTTTGGTACCAACCTACCTTTTCTAGAGTTCCAGAAATATATTGTTATAATTTTAATAGACATAAGGTCAAGGCGCTCACCAGATGGTAAGAGTCGGGGTCGGTCGACATCGGGGAAAGGCAGTTGCAGTGCTGCGCTGTCTGTCACTAATTACATAAAGATTAATAGGTAGGTAGTGTTTTATTTTACTTTAATTGAAAATTCTATACCTAAATTTAAAAATTATATTATTAAATTTATCTCCTTGTAATAGGACAGGTATTATAGTACAATATATGTATTGTCCTCTGGGATAGATATTAAACAATTTGGATTCAATTGTATATAGGTATTTTGAATGAAATGAATTCTCATGTTTTATAAACTTTTTCAGGTAAGAAGGTGATGTATGATTTGGCGAAAAAGTGTGATGTCATGGTAGAGAACTTCCTACCGGGAAAACTAGACAAACTTGAAGTTGGATATGAACAACTACACAACATAAATCCAAAGCTTATTTATTGTGCCATCACTGGCTTTGGAACCACCGGCCCTTATTCTAAAAAGCCTGGGTAAGTTATGATAAAATAAAAAAATATCTATTAATTAAGCGCATACATTACAATATACAGCTTAATGTTTGTGTCAATCTATTTCAGTAGATGGGTAGGTTAGGTTAGATGCTTAGTGATTATTGATCATTGTTCTCAATATTAAACAAATACTTTTTTTTTGTATGTAGGTATATTGTTTGGCTACCTAATTCATGGTAAAAAAATGACACTAAACGTGTAATTATTTGCACACAGACATTAAAAATAATTTTATGAACAAAATGAATGAGTATAACTTTATACTGATTTACTTTCACAAAGTTAGGTACAAATATTCTAATAGGCTAACAAATTATAAGTTATATGAGTTTAGATTTTAGCCACAGAGATTCTCAAAACTCATCTTCCATATGCTGTAGAAACTGTTATTATGTTTAACAAATTAATCAGCTGTTTCTGAATATCAGTTTGTAACTTTGTCATTGTTTGTTCCAGATACGATGTCATTGCTTCAGCCATGGGCGGCTTGTTGTACACAACAGGAGAGAAAGACGGGAACCCTTGCAAACCAGGAGTTGCCATCACCGACGTTACCACTGGTCTCCATGCATTCGGAGCTATCATGACCGCACTCTACTACCGACAGAAAACTGGTAAAGGCCAGCGAATAGACTGCAATTTGTTATCCACTCAAATATCCAGCATGGTCAATATCGCAAACATATATTTGAACTGTGGCATCGAGGGGCAAAGATGGGGCACAGCTCATGCTAATCTTGTCCCGTACCAAGCATTCAATACTAAAGACGGGCAATTAGTAATAGGGACTGGCTCCAACCTACAATTCGCCGACTTGTGCAAGTTGATTAACAAAGAAGAATTAATAAAAGATGAACGCTTCATAGATAACTCGGCTAGAGTACAAAATCGTGAGGAAATTATAAACATTATCAGTGCGGTAATTAAAACTAAAACTAGTAAACAATGGATGGGTATTTTTAAAAATGCTACGTTTCCCGTAGGCCCAGTTAATAAAATGAAAGATGTGTTTGAAGATGAACATGTTAAAGCAATTGGGCTCGTGAAAGAGTTGCCACACCCTGTTGCAGGGACGGTTAAAATGGTTGCACCTCCAACAGTGTACAGTCAGGGTGGGAATGAAGCCAGGGTTGCTCCCCCTACTTTAGGACAACATACCAAAGATATTCTGTCCAACTTTTTGGGTTACCATGAGAGCAAAATTGAGAGCCTTTATAGTAACCGAGTTGTGCGATAATTTAGATAATTTATTTATTTTAAGATAATTGTGTTTACTTAAGTTGGTATTTTTTATAGTAAACGATTATATTGTAATATATTATATCTTAGAAATGTTGAATGATGAAGATGATTGTACAATGTTGATTTTTTGACAAGTAATGTTTATACATATATCTTGTTGTATGTAAGAATGAGTTTGATATGATAAGAGAGATAACTAACTACAGGCAAGTACTTTTTTATATCTTTTATAAACAATATTTATTATATTCATGACTGTACACATTAATTTACATATCACTTAGGTATTTAAATGCATAGACCATAATGGTAGGTAGGTATAAGTACCCTAGAAGGGAGTCTGAACTGTGCGAGTGACTTCTTACTTAAAGTATATATTTTTATGACATCTTTAAGGTGTTAGTGCAATAAACTTTTGCAAAAAAACACGTGTTTCATTTAAATATATCACAAAATTTGACTGTCTATTTTACATTTCTCTAATCTCAGGATTTAAATAATCTACGGCAAGTCCATAATAATAATTTAATAACTGACATGGATGAACAAGTTGGTAGGTACTAGACTTGTGCTGTGCCCAGCGTTGCCAGAATGTAACTTTTGTAACATTTTATGTTACTTTTGTCATGTAATGAGTCAAAACGTTCATGTTACACGACTCAAAATGTTACATTTACGTTACGTATTGGACTTAAAAAAAATCCACCAAACAAAATATTCGCAGTGTACAGGAAAGTATTCGTTCGTCATGTTGGCACACTGGATAGTTGATTTGTTGCCTTGACACAAGTTTATAGACATTCTCATACTTACGTTAGGGATCGAATACGTCTCGCCGGGTTTCGAGCATGTCAGATGATTGTCTTCAGGGCGAGTGCGCATCAGCGTAGGTAGGTACTAGACTTGTGCTGTGCCCAGCGTTGCCAGAATGTAACTTTTGTAACATTTTATGTTACTTTTGTCATGTAATGAGTCAAAACGTTCATGTTACACGACTCAAAATGTTACATTTACGTTACGTATTGGACTTAAAAAAAATCCACCAAACAAAATATTCGCAGTGTACAGGAAAGTATTCGTTCGTCATGTTGGCACACTGGATAGTTGATTTGTTGCCTTGACACAAGTTTATAGACATTCTCATACTTACGTTAGGGATCGAATACGTCTCGCCGGGTTTCAAGCATGTCAGATGATTGTCTTCAGGGCGAGTGCGCATCAGCGTCTGAGAGCCCCCGGACACTGCCCGGAGCTCGCAGACTCTGGTCGACGTATTTTATCTATAACGTGAGTGTTTTTTTTTTCTTTTTTTTTATCGGCTAATAATAGTAGTTCAAAATGCCGAAAGAAGTAAACGGAGTTCCATAAAATCCCAATACTATAAGGTAGGTACTTATTGTGCCACCGTTCATCACTTGTATGAATACAATATAAAAATTACGAAAAATATTAAACTGGTAACACTAAGAATTACCTACCTATACCTGTCTCTAGTCTCGAATTATATTATCGCTCTTTTGCGAATGAAAAAAGAATTGTTAGTAATAATTATAAATGTACCTACTTTTAAACAGTTAAAATAAAAAAATTACTGGAAGTTGCAGTCAAATTGTTGTTACTCTGTCTAAACCAACCTAGCGGGATTATATTGTATTGAAAAATATTAAAACATGTTTTTGCTATTTCATTCGAGTGCGATAGCTCGACGTCTACACGCATAATAATTGCAGATCCATTCGAATCTTTAAGATTTTAATTATGCGTTCTTTACCCCGACCCAGCTGTTCAATTCCATATACCCAATAAGTATTTCTCTCGCTAATATTTCCCACTACAGCTTCGAATAAGAATACGAGTATTATCTATCACTGCAGTGGAACCTACCAAGATACACTTGCAAATGTACCCTGCCGATTAGTAATGCTTGAAGGAGAGGAGAGAGTAGGGTTACCAGATGGAAAAATCAAAAGTCCGGAGATAAGGCCTGGTTTCCATTGAAAAATCCTGAGATTTTATTGCAGTTTAAAGAATTTTCTCTCAAACCACACCAAACTTAAAAAGCTTCACACACTAAATAGGATAAAACTGATTTAATAGGTAATAGGATTTAAGATTTCAATTGTGTAATTTATTGCCATAGTTTATTACCGATTTATTACTCTATTAGTAAGGAAAATTATTTTAGATGGTTTAAACTTTTTATTAAGGCGATCTTTAAAATGCAATGTATGTTATCGAAAATGCTAAAAATCCTGAGATTTTCTGATTTTCGCAAAATCCGACCGTAATCCTGAGGAGAGTCAGAAAGTCCTGAGATAATTTATTGATTCAGGCGTTACTTTGCGGAAATCAATTATCAAAAAACGATATTGAAAATATTTTGTGACACTTCCGCTGAAAAAAACAATGATTTTGGTTTATTATACCTATAATTCGTCGGCTTCGTTGCCTATTCCATCTGGTGTGCCCAAGGGTCAATACTGGGCCCTCTCCTTTTCACACTTTTTGTAAATGACATCAATCACTGCTTTACACATGGTAACTTTTTGTTATTTGCAGATGATATGAAAATTTACATCAGAGTCATCAATGACCCACAAGATTCAGAACTTCTTCAAAAGGACCTTGATAACCTTTATGCTTACTGTACTTTAAATAAACTGGACTTAAATATCAGTAAATGCTGTTGCATCACGTTCAGCAGATCTACTAAACCCCTTGTGTATGACTACAAAATCAAAGGCCAGTCTTTGGTGAGAACTGATTGCGTGGTCGATCTAGGCGTCACTATGGATTCCAAACTCCTTTTTGATCAGCACATTTATAATATTTCCGCTAAAGCCATGAAAACCCTTGGTTTCATGCTTCGAGTTACCAGAGATTTTAAAACTATTAAAACATTAAAGATCCTCTATTGTTCTTTGGTTAGGAGTCAACTCGACTACGCTTCGCAAGCTTGGAATCCACAGTACTACAAGTATATAGATATCCATGAAAGGCCTCAAAAAAAGTTCATACGATATGTGAATTACAGGACAAAATTGTATGGTTCTGAATACGAGGAGTCTTGTAGACACCACCACATCCTACCTCTCTATAAAAGGAGAGAGGCTGCAGACCTCACGCTGTTACACAACATTGTCCTAAATAAAACGGATTGTCCAGCGTTACTAGAAAAGATTGGCCTAGTGGCACCCCAGAGGTCGGTGTGTCGCAGAAATGAACTCCAGCTGTGCATACCCCACTCTCGTACGTCTCGTACCGTGCTAATGCATTTCTGATTCGTGCGGTGAAAAACTTTAACTCAAACTACTCTAAACATAGTGATTTATTCATGATGAGGCAAAACACTTTTAAAAACCTAATTGCTAAGGATTACTTCGACAAAACGTTAATTAAATCGTCACAAATTAAAATTAAGATCAAATGATACTTACTGATATAACTAATAATGTAACGAAAGCTGTTATAGACGGTTTTTGTATGGCTTTGAATGTTAGACTTTAAGTTAATACCAAACTCACTTGTAACGATACATATATAAATAGACATGTTTTCATTGAGATTTATCTCAATAAGTATTGGCATTTCCAAGGGACACTTGTTTATTAATGTTCCATAAGTGAAAACTATTTAAGGCTTATGTTTTTTTCATTATTCTGAACTTATGCTGTGAACTAAAGCTGTTTGTTTTCCATGTAAAATAAAATAATATATATTATATTATACCGACAGACTGTCAGTCTAGCGCTCGACGAGTCAACATCTGAGGATGCCTCGTGTAGAGGCGAAACACGTGTCGAATTGTTTTTGGTTTATTTGGGTGTTCTTGTGTGTTTTATTTTGTATTCTTCCTAGCAGTTTGTGCGGGAGGGAGGGTGGTGCACAACCCCAAATAAGCCAAAATCATTGTTTTTTTCAGCGGAGCGAGTGTCACTAAATATTTTTTAATATCGTTTTTTTTAAACCTGTGTTCTCAGGACAACTCCTGAGATATGGTAACCCTAGCAGAGAGGGAACGGATTAGGGGAGAAATTCTTTAACTCTATCCTTTGGCTGTTGATTATCGCTAATGTTCCTAATCTATGCTGTATCTATGCTATATTGAGTACAGGTCTAAAAGTTGTATGGTGTTAACTAATTTACTGTCAAATCTATACTCAACTCAAGTGGAGATCCTTAGTGTTTCTCTTGAATACCACCTGCAGACCTTTGCCATGCGTTCAAAAAGCCAAATCCCTCCAAACGAATGTCCAGCAAACGCCACGTTATGGCGTTTTGTGACGGAACACTGCTAAGCGACGTTCCGTCATATTTTTTTTAGGGTTCCGTACCTAAACGGTAAAACGGAATCACCCTATTACTAAAACTTCGCTATCCCTCTGTAACCAGGCTGTATCTCATGAACCGTGATAGTTGACAGTTGAAATTTTCACAGATGATGTATTTCTGTTGCCGCTATAACAACAAATACTATAAAACCAGCCAAGTGCGAGTCGGACTCGCGCACGAACGGTTCCGTACCATTATCTATAAAAACTGCGAAAAAAATGTATGTTGTATGGGAGATTTATAGATAACTAGCTGCGCCCCGCGGTTTCACCCGCGTGGTGATGGATGATGATGATGATGATGATGAAAAGTATCCTATGTGTTAATCCAGCGCCTCATCTACCCCCATACCAAATTTCATCAACATTAGCCCCCCCGTTTGTGCGTGAAAGAGTAACAAACATCCATACATCCATACATACAAACTTTCACGTTTATAATATTAATAGGATAGGATGTGCGTGTAATGTTTTGTTATCTAGGTATTACTAGCTGACCCGGCGAACTTCGTACCGCCTAACAGTCTATTCTATATTTTTTTAATACTTATTCTGCTATTCGGGACGCCGGGTCAGCTAGTAAGATAAAAAAGACAGTTAATAAGTCAACAATTACATAATGTCAAAAAATAATTTATAAGATACTAACGTCACTCAATTGGTTTGCCTTCCCGGAACCTCTCCACTAACACTTAAACTTTATGGTACGGTATTAAAGTTCACATTGACTTAACTATTATTACGAATCGATTGTATGGGAGTATAGAAAAGTGTAGTTTTTAGACCTTTGCAGGCAATTTTTTGTATGTTTTCCTCCGTAAGAACCATCCTCGTACTTCAAGGAATATCCTAAAAAATGAATTCGCAATATCGGTACATCTGCTCTCGAGATTTGCGCTTAGCAACACATTCAGCGATTCCTTTTTATAGTATAGATTATGATGTCTGAAAATCAAACTATATTGTGTAGGATCCAGTGGAGCGCGTGGCCGTGATCACCCTGCGTCCGTCGGCGACCGCCGCGCACGCGCACACACGCAAGAAGGTGGTGTGGACGGAGGACACGGTCGACAACGAGCACATGAACAAGAAGAAATCTAAATGTTAGTTTACTTTAAATCCTTTTGTCCTATTTTCTAAATAATTTACATAAGCTATGCCATAATTATAATGTATTTACTAACTTCGCCCGCGCGACTAATAGAACAATTCTTAGGGAGCTGTGCGCGATTTTTCGAAATAAAACCCCAATATTAGATAACATAGCAATCAAGTTGACTAAAAAAGTTTTAATTAAAAATCACATATGGTGTAAGACTTTATTTAGAAGACCGCAGCGGAATGAAGCGCTCGCAGCGAAGCTTGGCATGACGATCTTAACCGATCAATTAAGCAACGCTTGATGCGGTCAGGAGTTGGATGGGTGACCGCTAGTGACATTATTCAATACAATACAAAAACTCTATCTCTTTATCTATAATGATAACCAATCATAAAATAAAAACATAATACAATAAAAAAGCGCTACAGTAGATTGGACAATTGGCGGCCATATCGCTATAGCAATCTCTTACAGGCAACCATATTCATATTCATATTTATTCATAAAATCTTATTTTACATGTCAATAATAAGTTACTATTTATATTACTTAAAATAATTGTGAAATAATATAATAATAAATGTCAAATTTAATGTAACAATGGAATATCAAAATTACATACAAAATAGAGCACAAAGCACAATAATATTAGGACAATGATGTCAAGTCCATTGAATATAAACCAATGTCAAAATTATAATATAATAAAATTATATTAAATATAAATTTACGGTCAGTAAAAAAAAATTAATAACAATAATAATAAATTACATTCAAAAACAACAAAATTATAGTATTAAAAAAATGCAGCAAAAGCTAGTTATCACGTTGTCAGTCGTTATGACGTTATATTATGTTGTTAGTCACGTTGTTATAATTATAAAAATTCATAAAAACTATAAAAAGATTGCTCAATCAGCCATTTTTTTAATTTGTGTTGAAAGGAATTCAGACTAGTGGCTGCTGTGATGTCGTCTGGCAGGTGGTTGTAGACGGTCGGAGCCATGACATGCGTCAACTTGGAGGACTTCACCAACGTCCGCGGGACGGAAACGAGTCTATGTCTGTCACGAGTTGCAAACTTGTGCTTGGAGCCGCGCTCCGCATACGACTCTCGGTTAATCCTGGCGTACACTGCCACTTGATAAATCAAGATGCCAGGTAACGTCAGGATACCCAGCTCCTTGAAGTATGGACGAGCCGGGGTGTCCCAGGGTTGCACCAACCTTGCATGGAGATGATTTTTTATAATGCGGTAGTAAGTTGATGGTAAAATAAACATTTTTATCTAGACATTAAGTGCTAATAGATAATTAAAATAAGTAAATAAAATTAAATAATAAGAAACTAATACATTCCTAATTGCCTACCTTCAACTGAGTTCTTCCGTGCTTCGGGCACGTTAAGCCGTCGGTCCCGGTTGTTTGTCTTAAGACAACAGTCGTTAGGCTATGTTGAAGGCTTTCGGGCGGCCTGAAAATTTCGACATGGGTTGGGCACTAACCTATCCACCTAGCCGCACTGGGCCGGCGTGGTGCATTATAGTCCAACTTCTCTCACGAGGAAGGCTCGAGTCCCAGCAGTGGAAGCATAATGGGCTGATTATGTTATTCAAAGTCAAAATCATTTATTCAATTAAGGCATCAAAGACGCACTTATGAACGTCAACTTTTCATTATAATGTACTTTAAAGACTCTACCGCCGCGTTGAAAAATATATAGAACCCACCGAGAAGCGGCAAGAAACTCGGGGCCATTCTTTTTATATGGATGTTTACAATGTTTCTACTTAGGTACTACAAATATTACATTTTATGGGTGGCAGAGGGACAGCTTGCCAGAAGTGGAGTATTCCAAGCATCTTTATCTTCTATATAATGTCGAACTTTATAGTAAGCTTTTTTTATTAAATCGTTTTTTACAGTCAACTTAAATTTGCCCTCTGTGAGCTCAGTTATGTGCTTTGGGATTTTATTGTAAAAACGCACACAATTTCCTAGGAATGACTTATTAGTCTTCGCAAGTCTAAAACTAGGTACAGCTATCCTATTTGTATTTCTGGTATTAAAAGTGTGGTGATCACTATTTAACTTATATTTATGTAAATTTTTACGAACATACATTATATTTTCAAATACATATAAGGAAGGCAACGTTAATATATTGATTTCTTTAAATAAATCTCTCAAAGATTCACGGGGACCCATTTCGTATATAGCTCTAATAGCACGTTTCTGATTGATGCACGTTATTAAAAGACAAATGAGTTGATGCTTGGAGTTCTCCACTTCTGCCACGTCGACATCTGCCACGTCGACATCTGCCACCACAGACATATGGTCTGTGTCTGCCACCTGTGTAGTTAACCCGTAGACTCGCCATTTGTCATATTTGGCCAATTGTTTTCTCAGAAATCGTACTACTTTTCCAGGAGTTGCGTTATTTGTGGTTAATTCATAAGTACATATGTAACTAAGTACCTAATGAAAATGAAATCAAACGATTTCATTTTCATTCTGTAGACGGGGGCACTTACCTACAAATTGTCATATCACATTTAATATTTCTTAAATCGACAACCGGATTGGAACGCGACCACGACTGAGAAGATCCGGCACGAAACTCAGCGGGCTTGTCTTTTAACATTTTTGTATCGCCAATTTCTTAATGTATATAACAAATGTTCATTTATTTTTAGCTTCAGTGTGTTGCCTTACAAAATAGAACATAATAATTTTATCAGTAGGGTGAGACACGCTACACGTTTGACATGGTAATACACGAGTAGGTAGATCCTTTT
Organism: Selenia dentaria; assembly: GCA_917880725.1. Lineage (NCBI taxonomy): Eukaryota > Metazoa > Arthropoda > Insecta > Lepidoptera > Geometridae > Selenia > Selenia dentaria. The sequence goes on along the minus strand of OU862882.1, from coordinate 3,125,896 downwards.
TTTTTTTTGAGGTGGGGAAATGCTGTCCACTTCCCTTCGGTAGGGGTAGACGGAAGGGGGTATGTGGGGCTCAGACCCACTAAAACCCCCCGTAAGCAGTCCTCCGCCAGATGGTGCGAGATAGGGTTGAGGTAGATCCTGGAGTGATCAGTCCCAAGCTGTTTTATGCTCCAAGTAATCCGAAATTTTGTAATCCTTTTGACAGAGTTTAGTTTTAATAGTAATTTTAAACTTAATTAGGCAAATCTCGGATAACATCGGGAACTTTATTATAGAATTGGATACATTGTCCCATAAAAGAATGACTTATTCTGTGGAGACGCGTTACATGTACGGATAGCTTGTGCTTATTTCGCGTGTTGATGGAATGAGCATCACTCCTTTTTTTTTCAAAACTGTTCCTGTTTTTCTTGACGTTAAGTAATATTTGGCTATGTTATAGTAAGAGTCGATCCCAAGTAAGTATTATTGTCAAACAAGACGCTTAAGTTGCAATTATTTGAGACGTTGGTGCTAGTACCCACTGAGCTTGTGATGTTCGTCCGTACAGGTTGCTGCATATACGAGAAGCCCCGCAAGTTCGGCGAGTCGGACTCCGAGTCGAGCGACGACGAGTGTGAGCATTGCTTCGGGCACGTGGAGAAGAAGCACGCGCATCACAAGCATCACGCGCATCAGACGCACACTGCCGAACCAACCTTAACCATCAACGAGACACACGTAAGCATTATTTGCCCGACTGTCCGAGGAGCGTTTTCTTTTCAGAGTGTCTATATTATCCACGTGAACGTACGAACGAAGTAGATTTTGCCGCGCAAGACGAACACAGAAAAAATGCATCTACATACAATAAAAAATACGTTTTACTTTTCTTACTTTTATTATTTCACAAACGCATCTTCATATGATCATAAAATTAATTGTTTATTTTTTGTAAATCACTAATACGAATCTTATGAGGGAATCTTATGATAATCCTTTGCTTAATTGTTTAAGTTATCTCAAAATTGAATGATTACTTCCTTTTCTCGAGTTATACGCCATGTTCGTAAATAGCTTCGCTTCCGGTTTGGAGTTCAGATCTTATCCTATAAGCTTTCCCGTAAAGTACTTAAATTAAGTATATCGCTAAAATTAGACTAAATTAATTACAGAAATGTTTTAACAAATGGTTTTCTTATGTAATATCACAATCCTTACTGTTATTTTAGTAAACAATATCAGAATGACAAACGCAAAGTCAATTTTGTCAATGGTGCCAACAGCCGGTGAAAAATTTGTTTATTTCCGCTACACCACAACAGATGTCGCTATTAGTCACGTGAATCACGCCGTAATCGTTATATTTATACCATAAATACTACTTACTACTAGCACATTCAAGTGTCCTGAAATTGTGTGATCGGGCATATGGTAGGCGAATGTGAGGTAAGTAACTTCCTTTCCATACCATCTGCTCGAAAATGTCCAATTACATATCACGCAATATCGACGTAAAGCAAGGCATTACATCCCCGGGGCTGTAATGTTGTCTGAAACTCCCACGGGCGTAAAGTGATTTGGATTTGGAACGTTAGTTGTAGGAAAATTCTTAGTACGGAGACAGCTTACAGAAAAAAGGCGCGATTGTACTATAAGCAGTGTGATTGTTGTGCGCCGCGTTGCTATGGGTTGTAAACAGCCCCTCTCTGCGCATTTAAGGTCATAGTTCTAGTTACTTGCCGCGATCTGTAATGATTTTGGAACAATACACGGTGTTTGGTGTTACTTTAACAACTTCCATAAAATATTATAATTTTGAACGTGGTGCATGTAACGTACCGAAATATCGGGAGCTCCAAAAGCATCTAAGTCGTGGTGTACATCTCGTGAGTACTAATTATAACTTAGTTACAACCGCGAAAGTTTAAAACAGTGATTTCCATAAAATGTTCCTTCCAAAAATATTACTCTGTCGCTCCACAACTGGACAAATGTGTATAATTTGAATATTAACTTTTAACTATTACTACTACTTTTAACTAAATAACTGCTTTTATATAGCTGAGTTTTTATTCTCTCGCAGTTAGTATGGTAACATATGGATAGTAGAGTACACACCTCGAGGATAACGCCTGTCTTCGTCTTGGGCGGCTTTAACCCCTCGCTTCAGTTAGGACTCTAAATAACTAATAAAATCTAATTAAATTTTGATCCCCTCGCTGCGCTCAAGAGTCCCCGTTACTCACGGTTCAATATACCGCCCGTGACGTAAGGACACTGCTTTACTCCCTCGGAGCATAATCTACTATTTCGGACTTTCAGCGCTATTGCTTTTGTAAGAAATCGTCGTGAGCGTCGTAGGCGTAGTGTCAAATGTGACATTTGTCTATGCCACAGAGGTCAGATTCGCTTGCTTTGCTTACCTACCTGTCCGATTTCATTAACACGCCAACAGCGCTGTGAGTGACGAAATCGCGCTTTTTAATAATGTACCAGCGTAGATAGACGTCAGCACCGTAAGGCATAAAAGTGAATAGCGGACTGCAGTTGTACAGTCTACCTAACACGACAATTCGAGTAAGAGAATCGTATCGTTTACGTATTCAGTACAAATTATGAGTTATCTGTGCCACTGTTGTACTAGATAAATGATATTTTGTACTGTATACGTCAACGATGCGATTACGGTACACTTACGCAAGTATTCGTGCTAGGGCTACAGTACCCGTTGGTAATGCACTTCGGGCTACAGAGGGAGATAATCGGCTAGTGTCGGCTTCGTAGTTTTGTCTCTGTCGCACCGCGCTAACAGTCCGATATCTACTAGGCGCTGTTAAACTAATAATATTTGAATATTTTTATAACATATACATGACTTAACAAAAAATATTATGGCGGCTGTAAACCACTATACTGGATGTCCTTAGAAACAACATTGAAGTATTATGTATCATCGAGGGGCTATTAAAATAAAAGTATGTTTTATCATAACCATAAAAAAAAAATTTGGAAATTTATAGAGAGAAAAATTCACATCCTCGGACGGGATTCGAACCCGCGTCTTCTGACTCTCCGTGTCAGATGCCATTGACCAAGTGGGCCACTGAGGTTCGGGTCCGAGCATCGAATTTCGATGTCAATACGAAAGTTCAAGTATTTCTAAATAATTCTTCTTTCGGTTGGATAGTAATGTCGAAACTGTTCAATAGATGCTCGCTCTTTCCCAGTAAGACGGTTAGTCAGATAGAGAGTTACAATTCGATGCTCGGATCCGAACCTCGGTGGCCTAGTTGGTCAATGGCATCTGACACGGAGAGTCAGATGTTTGAGTTGAGTTTCAATGTTTGAGATCGCTAAAGCATGCGTTAGTGCTTTAAAAATGTAATACTATAAAAAAATAACGAGATTCATACATATTTTAATTCATTAACAAATGTTAAGTGACAAATCCTTCACATCAGCCAGGCCTCAACCTGGAAATGTTGGTCTTATACAAATAACCGTAATTTTGTGTCACCTTGTGCACATACATTAGTGGGACAGACAGTGTGTAGACGCAAGTAGGAATTTACATAATTAAATATCAAATAAATACATACAACTACCGTCGGCTTAGAAACTGTACCACAAAACAATAATGAACTTCAAGTATTTGCTATTCACATGATAAGGGATGAATTGACATTGTCTTAATGTTACACTGTCATTGTAACTGATAAATAACCATTTACATATGATAAGATGAATTAGTAATGCATACATACTTATTAACAATAGATAAGGTTCAAAATCGTGAAGAACACAAATGTCTGTGCATATATTTAAAATAGTTATTTGCAGATGAAACAGAAAAGAGATGTGTACAAATCCAAATGGAAGCAATAATGTACAGACATAATTGATGAGTTTAAAGTATATGAATGACAGTACTAAACACACCCACGCCCAATACACAAACACGCACTCATACACACACACTCAAACATACACATAACACACACCATACACATACACACTCACATTCTCACACACACACGCGCACACACATCCTTTGCTTCATTGATTAAAAATGTTTTGTTTTAGTTTATTTTAAATCTTTAAAATTTTAAATCTTTAATTGTAGATACATTAGAATAAGTTGACCAGAATGTTCGACATAACTACAATAATGTTTACCGGATGGGAGAAGCCACTGGCTGCTGAAACAGTTTTTACTAGTTCGGCAGCCTATGGATTCACTAAATAATTGTACAACAAGTTATATCAATAAATTATTTTTTTACTTTTTACTTTTACTTTTAATAATTATGCACAGCCTAATAATGTACAGCCAATAATTCGTGTACATGGATTTGAAGTACATGGTCGGCTTTTCCTGGCCGCGTTTAATTGCCTGTACAAAATCGGTCCGTGTTCATAATGCACAGCCAGTACATATTGTATAGCCAATAATTCATGTAACAATTATTGGGTGCGATCTATCAGCCCGTGACGATAATGCACAGCTAATATCGTACGGGCATTAATTCGATGCCAACCATAGACAAATATTGAATCTCACCTTCATGTCTCGCTTGTGTAGGCGAGTTGGAGAGTGAACGAAAGTGAGCGAGGAGAGCGTTAGGTTAGTGACCTCACAACGCCAGAAATATGTCGAATAACACTGAACAGTGGGCCGAAAATGTTTAATATCATAAAATATATCTACATTGGAACGTGCAAACGAGGCTTTGACTGTGCCATGTCTGTGATGTACACGGTTTATTGGCTGTACATTATCGCCCTGTACAAAGTGTCCGACCCGTATTTCACGGCCAATAATGCACACCCTGATATGTAATGTACATGGAATGCATTCCTTTTCCTGGCTGCGTATATTGCCCGAGCGATATTAGCCTTTATTGATAAAATGCAGCCAAATAATGCACAGCCTGATTTTTTTTAATTTTTTATTTAAGAATCAAATAACAGTACGCACCAGAAGTACAGGATTAAACCAGTATAGATAAAAACAGTTAATAGCTGGTGTACCAGCATCGTTGACCACAGATTGATTATTGGAAGCCATTACACGGAATATTGGACGCGAATTATTGACTGTACATTATAGGTACTCCAACCAAAACTGTAGTTTTTTACCTATTATAAGTGGATACGTACGGATGTACATTTGCTATTCTTTTTTATAGCTGCATCAAGTAAAATGTTTATTTAAATAGTCAAGTCACCTTGGTGTCGATTCTGTAAGCAATCTCTTAACTAAAAATCTCTAAATTATGGCAGTACTTATTTAGTTTAGGCTAAAATCCAAATTATTATGAACACTTTCGAATAACAGCAAGTGTCATTATAAGTGTTAAATGTTTTTGGATTTTATTGTTAACATAATAAAGACCACTTTGAGGCAACCTTTAATACCAAATAATAAATAGTACACACATGCTCAACCATACACTCACATGATCTCCACACACACGCACACACAGTATATATAAACATAACAAATCAACTGTTCTTTGTGAACTGAAGAAAAATAAAGAGTAAAACTATCCGCCTCACGCAGCTATTCGAGTATTTAACACCTTAGCTCGATCATAGGGGTAAGCTGAAAACCAGCCTTGCGTACACACTCGTGTTTACGCAGCCAGTGGTGAGCTCAACTCCATTTTCTACAAATAAGTTTGTTTTTAATCATTATGTTAGTTGTTATCATTGTTAGACATTAATATGTTTTTATAATAGTTCTTTATGTGTTTTGTGTGTATTTTTGGCAATAAAATAATTTCTATTCTATTCTATAATACATTTTTAGTTAGGTAGTTTAGTTTAATTTAGTTTTTTTGAACAAAACAATCGCTACCATTGTCTAAGCCACGTTCTACTAAAGTGGTAGTAGACATTACTAAAGGTATCGAAGGTGATTGAGGAAGAACACGCAAAAACGATATTGCATGATTGTTTACACTTTATTTACACACGTGCACCATTACGAACAATTTTTGAGCGATTTTAACCATTCTAAATCTTGCATTTTCTAATCTTCAAAGATTAGAAAATGCAACCGAAATAAAAATATGGCCAAAATAACAAGATTTTCAATAACTACCCTATAGTTCCTAAGACCATTTCCCCCATATCTACATACTAGCTGCTCTCCGCGGTTTCACCCGCGCTGTGTTGGATGATGATGATGAATCTTATATAGCCTATGTTACTCAGGGTGAATGTAGCTTTCCAATGGTGAAAGAATTTTTGAAATTAGTCCAGTACTTTTTGAGCCAATTTGTAACAAACATACTTACATACACATCTTTCCTCTTTATAATATTAGTATAGATAAGTTGTTTTGATTAATTAACCTTAGCCCTTAGAAAAACTAAATTGTATAGAAGACAATGTTATATTGCGCGCGCGCGTGTGTGTGTGTATTGTTACATAAGTTGGGCTCGTATATTACTTAAAAGCATTCACTTCTATCTGTTCCAGACGACGGACGGGCCCGAGCCGACGGCGACCATCTCGCTGCAGCCTCCAGAGCCGACACCCACGCCTCCTCAAGACCCGCCATCCAACGGCATCTAAGCTATCAACCATCTACTTACAAATGTTAAGTTATGTCCAATAGGAAACATCTATATAATCATTTGAATGGGTCGACTCCTATCTGACCGTTGTTAAACACACATGTAAATGTTTATTCTCTTTATCTAAAACTAGCTGTTCTCCGCGGTTTCACCTGCACGGTGATGGAAGATGATGATGATGAATCATAGCTTATGTTACTCAGGGTGAATGTAGCTTTCCAATGGTTTAAGAATTTATGAAATCGGTCTAGTACTTTTTGAGTCAATTCGTTACAAACATACAACGCGGTCACATTAACTCGACGCATCGCTGGAATGCGGGTCTCCGCCCGCTTCCCCTCGCATTCCCTTTTCTCGCCCGGCAAGTGTCAGTACGGTCAGCATCTTTGTTACATCGCGTCGATAATTTGGCTAATTTTCTTGGTAACTTTGGATTGTTTTCTGTTTTTGTTTTGTTAAGTTTTTTGTTACTGTTGATTGTTGAATATTAAGTGTTGAACTGTGTTCAAACCAGAATAACATGGGGAAAGTTATACACAGTGAAGGGAGAAATCTCGTGTTAAAAGTGCTACAGTTCTTCGAGAATGAGAAGAAAAATAAACGTTTTTCCATACCGGTGGATCAGGTTGAAAAACGTACCTGTGCCCCAACAAAAAGTACTCTTATAATAATATATAAAAATATAATATAAATAAGAGGCTAAAATGGCATGTGTATCATCGCCTACATTCTTGTCGAAAAATGTCAAATAAATAAATATTAATTGGGTAGCCATACAACAGATGTGTGTTTTTTCCTATTTTTATGCTCAATATTAATAACGGTAACATGTAGACACCTTAAATTTTCACAGAATATGTAGTTGTATATTACCTTTAAAAATAAATAAATATTTTTATTAATTTAACAAACTTTACTTTAGTCAATTTTTACTCGATCTTAATAAAGGCCACTTGGCCGGTTTTTTTGCACACCGTACTCGAGCGCCAAAATGACGTCACATGGTCAAGCGTCTAGTTAATGTGACCGCGTTGTACATACAAATCTTTCCTCTTTATAATATTAGTATACATATCTTATTACATGTTACAAAGGTAGATATTCGTATGAAACATGTTTAGGGTTTTTGTAGGGCTATTATGTATCTCAGTTGCTAACAAAAGTTGATTGAAATCTTGAAAAATGGCCGCTCTATGTCACCTTTGACAACTCCAGTAAGCAAAAATTTTAGTAAGTTGGCGACTGGAGCTGACAAAACTGACATACAGCGGACATATTTTTCGATTTTTAGCAACTGAGATACTTAATAGCCCTGCTGGTCAAGTTTGACCTAAAATATAAAAAACAATTCGATTACAATATTGTATGCCATTTAAATATAAAATCGAATTAAATAGTTAGCTATATTGTATAGTTTTAAACATGCAATGTCCTACTAGATTTCAGTCCGAATCAGGCGCACTGCATATACGTGTGCTATTATGTACCTTTAAAAGTACTTATAAAACTACTGCTTTTCATTTATTACTAATGAGTATGAACGAATGTTATGCGAGAGTAAAAGAGATGGCCATATGAAATTACTGCGCTTAGAATTAGCCACAGAGACATGGTGTAATCTTGGTAATTTAATTGAATACGTCCTAACTGGGACGTATTTAAAGCTAGTTTGGCGTTAGTTATATTCAATTGATACTATTTGGTTGTAAGATTTTCTTTAAAGCAATGAAGGTTATAGATTATAATTTCTGGTCTTGATTCATATGATTATATTTCGGTATTCACATCTATGTATATAAATTAGGTAAATATTTACCTACATCAAATATCTATTTAATGCCGGTATCAAGATCTATAAATAAGCTAGAGTCTGTGCGAAAGAGGACCGTCGTGGTTTTACGGTGAGCTAACATGCAGGACCCTTATTCGCTATGACCATTCAACAAGTAACATAACGCGTTACGATATCAATAAGGAATGATCGGAAATTTGTATTGTTTTCACGGTCATTCCTTGAAGATGTCAAAGCGCGCCGCGTTACTTGTTTGAGTGGTCATAGCGAATAACGGCTCTGCAGGTCTAGACAAAAGAAACTGTTAATTAAAACTGTTAACGTTAACGCCAAACGACAACTCCAAAATGTGTGGCGTTGACATTACCTGTGGAAGTCACGTGACGTCACGCTAAGTTCGTAGACGGGACCCGGGAATGTTCTGTCTGTAGCGTGTGCGGAAAAACGCCTGCTTGAATTTTGTCTAGACCTGCGGCCTTATATCTTTACGGATAATGGAAATGGTCTTCAATTTGACATTTGAATCCCATTCTGTGCGAAACCCTGCAGGCCTATTGGCTAAAACCATCAATGGGAATGAAGTGACATTTCATTCTCATTCAAGTTAGACAATAAGGCGGCTGCTGTGTATACGGCGCCCAATCCAGCTGTTATTTGTCCGTCACGCAACTGTCTTGTGTCAACTTTGACTCGAAACTATAAAACAGTAAATTAGCAGCAATTATATTCAGGTTTTTTATTTACTTACTAGCATTAAAACAGTAAATAAGCACACGTGCGTCCTTAATTTCTAGGACATTTCCCTTTTTGCTCAGACTATCTATGTGATAGAATTGAAATAGCGAACTGTTTTATTGTTGTAGACATGGTAACACTGTGAAACCTTTGGCTACGTTCCGGAAAGCGCCGAAATCACTCGCGGCGTTCGCACACCCATTCCCTTACAAGCCCACGGTCATCGTGAGCGACTGAGCGAACTCGATACGTCATCGATGACGTCACCGAAAACGCTCACAACGCTCGCGGATCGAAGGTGGGTTTATGTGGTCTTTGCGAGCTGTCACTCTCAACCAAAGGGAACGGCAAACCGGAGCGCGACAGTTGTGAGCGTTGACGGCGCTTACCGGAACGTAGCCTTTGTCTACTGTGGACGTTAATTTGCGTAATTTTATGAATATCTTTAGTTTTAATTATTCACGGTACATAGGCAAATGGTTCTTTGACAAACAGTGGGTGTGGAGGTGCGCGGAACAAACAAAAACTAAAAATATATATTGCTACGGAAAGCATGTGACGTCATACAGAACACGCCATGCTAACACATAGTGCTTTCTATAGTAAGCAAGCGCGCTAAGACACATTAATACTTTAACTAAGTATTATGTGTATCTCTAATGTCTGAACGGATTGGGAAGTAATTTGATGTATGATTTTTTCATCCATTGTCAACTGTGGGAGTGCCTATGCAAAATGTCATAGCAAAAGTATTGAATTCTAAAATGTCATTATACGTTATTACTTGCAGGGCGATTATGTATCTCAGTTGCTAACAAATGTCGATTGAAATCTTGAAAAATGGCGGCTCTTCTAAGTTTTGACAACTCCAGTAAGGAAAAATATTAGTATATTGATGACTGTAGCTGATAATGACATATACCCGCCATATATTTTTTATACCAGTCATTTGTTAGCAACTGAGATACATAATAGCCCTGCTGTTTTATAGAAGTAGTAAAGCTGGGAAGGGAATTCACACTATCCCTACTTTTACAAATACGCAGTATGAACAGCGGGAATAACTCGTTTAACTGGAGGAATTTGGTTACTTAGTTTTTAAAAATGAAGTGCCCCATTTACTTAAGTTCCATTAGGTATCATTTTAGTCATTGTATTATGTGTAAGATGTACCTATCTGTTATAGGAATTATTAAAAATAAACTTTTATTTATGTATATTTTTGTTTCAATTGTTTTGTTATCAGTTCCCGGCTGAGATTATATAATTAACCAGGACTCTTCCATTGAGACTAGGGGAGAAACGTGCCACTACATATATCTATAATAAAAACAAAGTATTAGAGAGAAATACTATACATCCTCGGACGGGATTCGAACCCGCATCTTGCCCAAATTAATTATATTTGTTCAGAATGAGTTTCCTATAATTTAAATATTTAATTGAATATAGTGTATATTTAATAACAATAATACATTTTATATTTAAATATTCATTTTTTTAACATTCAATCAATTTTCTTTAAGTCCCATACTACGACGGAATAATGAGCCTTAACTATGGTAACCTGATGATTGATATACATACTAGCTGAACCGCCAGCGGCTTCGCTCGCTTGGTCTTGGTGAAGTGGTGGAAGTGCCGTTTAGGAACCTCGAGGTCATGGGTTCGATCCCGGATTAGACAGTTCTTTCTGAGAAAGAAAGATATTCTCAATAACAGTCCGGAGTCTGGAACAGTGTCCAGATCGAAAGAAAAAAAATGCCCCCTATTACATGAAACCATAAACATATCTGGCGAAACGTAGGCGTTTATAACACCACACATAATTTCGTAGAAAACTCGAAATTCCGTGTCAGACGCCATGAGCGCTAGGCCACCGAGGCACGCCGTCTGAGCATCCAATTTTAAGTCCAAAAATCTTTCCTCAGTGGATAGAATTTACAACATAAAAGGCATCGACTCGAAAAACTTCAAATTTATACCCCAGCTGCTTAGGATCTGCATTCGTAAACGTCGAACCGTTTCGGTTTAACAGTACTAGATATTTAAAAGCTGCCGAATATGTGAGAGCTTCAGTGGTAATTTGTAAACAATATTTTTCTTTATAGGCCTTAATTGAAGCCAGTTGCCTCGACACGGGAGAACCATTCCTTGTAACTTTGGGAACTTATTAAAAGCAAACAAACGAAAGAGATATAAATAGTTTATTAGTATTTATACACAACTATATACTCTGAATAAAGCAATTCATTCGAATAAATAATTCGCATCTTATCGTAAAGGAATACAGTCTATAATTGTTCAAAATGTACACTATTGAAAAGTGTCACTTCATGTAAACATGCACCGTCAGCATAAATTAATTTACAAAAAAAAACTTTACATAAACGTTTACTTTCCTACCCCCGCACTAGAACTCCTGTCTCGTGGGATCCATGGATACATTAACAAATAAATAAAACATTATCGGAAAACAAACATTTCTGCCACAGATATATTATATACAATAGATAATGCAAACAGTATCACGATTTGCATTGAACCCAAGCGTGCCAACTTTTCGATGAATTGAATTACATATATTTACACATAATATAATATTAAAATACCTTACGTGTGGTAGGAAATATGTCCTTGCTCGAAATTTTTTGGGCTATTGCAGCTAATTATTACTCAACGAGTTTTTTCTAGTTTTGGCGTGTGCCCGGCTGCAACAACAGACACTAACGGCGACCAACCTTGACGCTCGGTCGGGGTTCGGACACGCATTTGCGTTATCTATAGTATATCTGTCATTTATGCGCTTCACAAAAATATTTACACTGGCCAAGGATGGAACCTGAGACCACTTGCTTTGAAGGCAGTGTCGTTACCAGCTAGGCGACGGGTCGTCAATTAATTACTGCTTCGAAACAAATATAGGTAATAAAATTAGATTACAACATGATTAAGTATATAATTCTATTTATTTTATATTTCTATTCAGTGCGGCTTAGATCAAGGAGTAAGGATCGTTTAGAATAGGTATAGGCAAACAATCATACAATAATCCTGATTTGACAAAACAGAAATCTCCCATCAAATGATAAACGGTTCTTCTAAAATAAAAATTATGCGTTAAGTGCTTAAGAGGCATTTCACATTTTAATGCGCGTAATCGTAGATTTTAAGCGCTTAATTTACTATCATAGGAAAGATTCACAAATAGTTGAATAATTGAAATAAATAGAATAATCTGTCCTCTTTTCAGTTAATGTACCACATTTACAAGCATAACTTTAATTATTTTGTAGTGACCAATCTCCCGCACCTCGTTTTACGAATTAAATGGAATATAGCAAACTTCAGAGTTCTATCTCTTGTATAAAAACTCATCAAATTAACTAAACAAAAAAATCTATTCATCAGGAATATAATCTTGTTGACACACAGTGTACTAGAATATCGATAATTGATCATCATTATAGAAAAAAAAATAAAGATCTTTCGCCAATTTCCACGAATTATATCAGCAGTTTAACACGATTTATTGCGTTTAATAAAGTGTAATTCCAAACTGATATTATATCAAAAGAAAGTACATTCTTCAATTAATCTGATCTCAGTTAAAATATGATATTAACTCTGCTTTGTTAGACACGAAAAAATATTTAACATAAGTCTAAATGATTATAAATTGAAATGTAAAGAAATTGATTGTTTACTCATTCCAAAGCCACAGTTTTTAAAATGAGTGCAAGTATCAAAATATGTTACTCACAGTCACGCTATTCCGTCGTCACTTCTTTCGCCTGTGTAAGCGATGCGCTGGCATTTACCTAAACTTCAGTAGAGTGATTTTGTGAAATGGCTCTTAATACATATGAGTAATCCGTGGTGGAATCAAGCAAAACACTGGACAATCACATTTTCCTCGAGCAGGCCTGAAACCTACGACCTTTGGCTCACCGTACCAGCTAACTTAACAGTTACGCTATCGGGGTATTGTAAAGTGGGCCTAGCACGACCATTTGTGCAAGTGTAAAGTGGGCCTAGCACGAATAACTGCGTAAGATTAACGTGATGTATCGTTCACGGGAAACTGTCATGTATCTAGAGCAATTGCGACACAGATAACTCACAGTTTGTACGCCGAAACGTAACGAGTTGACGCTTGCGAAACGAATACTTTTTCGCATTTTGTTAGTGCTACGGCCTCTGTAATCGTATCGTATGCGTATTTAGTACAAACTGTCATTTATCTAGTACAATAGTGGCACAGATAACTCATAGTTTGTAGTGAATACGTAAACGATACGATAACGTCACGGTAACGTTACACTTACGCATATTGTGCTATGGGCATACTGGTGACTGGTCGATGGCTCACCTCACACCAAATGTATCGCAGTCGACCAATCGTAGAACCATTTCCAAATTACAGTTAATTACATCCTTTGACACACTGAAGCGCTGAAAGCGTCCTGAAAGTCTTGAAAGCTTAAAGCCCTGCGTCACACTGCAACCGTCACGGGCTGACGTAATACTATAAGGCGAACGACTTGCCCGTAGTCCGTAGCCAGACTCCTCTCTTAGTACTATAAAACAATTAACAGTAGTAATGGAGACATTAAAAAGAAAATGCATTTCACATCATTACATCGAGCGTGTCATCATCATCATCTCAGCCGTAGGACGTCCACTGCTGAACATAGGCCTCCCCCATGATTTTCCAAAAGGACCGGTTGGAAGCGGCCTGCATCCAACGTCGTCCTGCAACCTTCATCAGGTCGTCTGTCCACCGTGTCGGTGGACGATCTACGCTGCGCTTGCCGGTCCGTGGTCTCCACTCCAGAACCTTTCGGCCCCATCGGCCATCTGTTCTGCGTGCTATGTGCCCTGCCCACTGCCACTTCAACTGGCTAATCTAGCGCGGTAATCTAGCTATCATCAAGCGTGTACGGCTTGTTTACTTGGCTCGTCTCACTGATGTTCTCGATAGTCTAGTTATTAGACTGGCTGGCACGGTGAGTTCAAGTCGCAGGTTCCCATACTCGTGATTAGCGAACTAAAATCATTTTTAGTAAACTATGGTAGTTTCTATTCTGTTCAATTGTATGTTTACGCAGATGTAGCTGTCGTGTAACTTTTTGATCTGTAAACTGATCTAAAACTACCCACAATAAAATGGTCATGTTTTTTAGATTGAAATGTATAGAGAGAAAAATTCACATCCTCAGACGGGATTCGAATCCGCGTCTTCTTACTGTCCGTGTCGGACGCCATGACCATCTAGGCCACCGACGCTCGAGGTCCGAGCATCGAATTTTAACTCTCTATCTGATTTAACCGTCTTACGGGGACGGAGCGACATCTATTGAACAGCTTTGACAGTATTATCCAATCGAAAGAAGTATTTTCAGAAATACTTAAACTTTCGTATTGACATCGCAACCCTTTATAATTTTTATAGTATTACTTTTTTTAAAGCACCAACGCCTGCTTAGCGATCTCAAACATTGAGATGTTTTTGGATCATCGTATTTTTAAATCATATTTTTGGCATCCTAAGTGTTACGACGAGTTTGGGTATCAGTGTGAACAGAAGAAGAGCTGTAATAATTAACAAAAAAATGATTTTAGTTTGCACAATTCGGCGGCGGTCTGCACAAGCAAGCGTTAAGTGCAAAAAATAATCACTTGTTACAAAACCATGTACACATTAAACTGTTAAACAACTCTTATATAACGAGTTTGTGCAAACATTATCAACAACAACACACATAACAAACACGTAAGTACATACACACACAGCTGTACGTTCCCAATAATCTAGTGTTCACATGCATTTCTTGCTTTTGCATCTCGTAACGTATTGCGCTCTTTAGAATGAAAAATTATATCTGATAAATACACAACACTCCAACAAAATTTACAACGCTAACAAGATTTTTAATGGCGAGAAATGTGTATCTAATATTTAACAAATAATTTGATATTAGTTGAGGTGTTGCGCGATGACAGAAATAACTTTACATTCGACCTCACAACAAAACATTAAAGGCACATAAACATTTTTACACTATTTATAGAGGAAATAAAGAGCACGAAACACTGTTCGGGGTAATTGTACTTTCACCCTGTTGTTTTTTTTAATTCAGTCATTAATTCAATCTGGGCAGTCAGTACCTTACACAAGAATTATAATAGCGAGTAAAATAAGTTTACGTCATCTAGTATCGACAACTCAAAACAAAAAGCAACACACGGTAAATATCCCGTTTCTAATCTTCACATATGAACCCCTATTTCTCCTGGTCACGGTATAACTTGAGAAAGGATGGAACAATCTCGCTAATTCTTTTTGTTGTTTTATCCATTGTCAGGAGGTTTTTATAAAAAATAAAAACCAAGAAAGGATGGGAGATAACTACACGAAAGAAGCCGCGGGCAGTCGCTAGTATACAAGGTTATTGGTTAGTCGACCTATTCCCGTTTTCGAGGCCAAATCAGTTAGCAACGATGTAAGCTACACGCTCTAAACGGGAATAGGTCGACTAATCAATAACCCTGTATAATAGACACTCCGCTAAGATTTAGCTGTGTCTAGAGTATGTGCAAAGAGAGAACCGCCGCCCCGCCGTGGCGTTACAGAGATTTATACGGCGCCCAATCCAGCTGGTATCTGTCCGTCACGCAACTGTCAAGTGTGAACTTGGACTCGGAACTATACAACAGTAAATAAGCATACGCTCGAGCTAGAACGCTTCTCTTTTTCCACAGACTATACCTATCCAAGCCAATGTTATAAACAAATTAATCAATAACAAACGCCCATAACGAGCCGTGGGAACACACGTATTCAGCCTTTAGGGGGGCAGGTACATCTGCCAATACTCGAGATAATCTCTATTGTCGCTACATTCAACTAGCTAGTATTGGTAGTTGAGGATCATCTCCGCATTTTCCTGTCAAACAAACAAATACACGATTAAACGAACGAACAGTTATCAAAACAAACAAGTGAGGAGACAGGCAAGGCGAGTGACTGATGATTACTATTAATATTACCATTGCATTTATTTCACGGATTTCATCCGGTCCTTTACAAAGGCATAAGTGGGGCTGTAGCCAACACTTAGAGGCATGTTTGGTATAGCAAATACAATGTAGTATAAATAAACAACGGAAACATTTTGGATGGATGGTAACATGGTATATCTATTACACAAGTACAATTTAAATAATTATCACCGACTTCCATTCTATACAGTTATTGGAGTGTAACTCAAAAATTAATGGACCGAATTTGATGAAATTTAAATGGGACCACACGGGAGTAGTATTTGGGTCTCAAGGGAGGACCCTTGAGCTGGTTGGAGTTTAGAGCTTACACTCCTTACTCCTGCTGGATCTCAAGGAGCTACTACCACTTGGTAACTCATCCCTGCGCAGGTTGCAATAGGCTCTCTGGCACGGGAAGCACAAGCTTTCAAACAAAAATACTAATAATTTTTTGAATCGGTTCACCCAATCAATAGTTATGAGGTAACAAACATAAAAAAATACAGTCGTATTGAGTACCTGCTCCTTTTTGGAAGTCGGTAGAAAAGTGGGTAAAATGGCAAGGCTATTGATATGAGCTTATAAGTGATAAGGGAGATGGAGGGCTATGAACGAGACTGATTACATTATTTATCACAGTTGCAGTGCCACCCCGAGCTAGAACTGTAGAATTGCGTGGCACTCGTCACCCCGAGAGTTTTTAGTCTTGTTTTTTCAGTAATTTTCTTGCTACAGCGCTCTTCTCAATCTTACACAGTAATGTTTGCGCACTATTCCTTCGCAGTAGAATATCTGACAGTGTGTGGTAACAACCAAGACGGCCTCTTGCATAAGAGGCTTACCTTATGAGTTTAGTTTCCTCGTCTATTACGGATCGCAACTCAACAGTGAGGATCTTTGATATTATTTGTATATCATAGAATTCAGCATGCCTCGAAGCAAGAAAGTTTATAAATATAGCCGTAGATCATCACCTAACTGATAGAGATAAAGACATATTTATTTGTCAGAACATGTGTTACAAACAATACCGCTACTGACATCAGCCGTCAGCCTTTACAGTCCTAGGCGGAGTATACCAGTATACACAGCTGCCGTACGGTATGACAAACGCACCTGTTGAGCGGTTTCTCCTTGTAGGTGACGACTTTCCTCGTCCGTCGCGTGCGTCCCTCGGCCTCGCCGCCGCTGGAGTCGCTGTCACGACTCTCGTTGCTGCCGTAGCGACTGGCCGTACGGCTGTTCTGCTCTACTCGGCTCACCGACCTACATACATGTAATAGACACATTATTCTCCGAGTTTCTAGGTAAATCAAATAGACGCTAATAGACATATATTGAAATTTATAGAGAGAAAAATTCCATGCTCGGTCGGGATTCGAACCCGCGTCTTCTGACTCTCCGTGTCAGACGCCATTGACCAACTAGGCCACCGAGAATCTGGTCCGAGCATCGAATTTTAACTCTCTATTTGACTAACCGTCTTGCGGGGACGGAGCGACATCTATTGGACAGTTTAACAGTACCATCCAACCGAAAGAAGCATTATTTAGAAATACTTGAAACTTTCGTATTGACATCGCAGCCCTTGTAATTTTTATAGTATTACTTTTTAAAGCACTAACGCCTGCTTAAGCGATCTCAAACATTGAAATTTATAGAGAGAAAAATTCCATCCTCGGACGGGATTCGAACCCGCGTCTTCTGACTCTCCGTGTCAGACGCCATTGACCAACTAGGCCACCGAGAATCTGGTCCGAGCATCGAATTTTAACTCTCTATTTGACTAACCGTCTTGCGGGGACGGAGCGACGAGCTAATAGACATGCTCAACTACAGTTTTAACTTGTGGCGATATTTCGACTGAAATATTATTATACAAAGTTGTTATCTTTACCTGTTCATTTTAAAATATCTGAAAAATATGTTAGGTACATATTTTTCAGATTATTTTAAAATAAAATAACCACTTATTTTCGTTTTATTTACATTAAAGGTTTTGAGGAAGCAGAGTTTAGATTGTTCACTATTATATTCTATCTTTTCTTTTCCATTTTAACGTTTTCGTCAGTCAACCGGACTAACAACGAAACTTTTTTCTATGTGATAGGTTGGCAAACGAGCAAGCGGCTCACCTGATGGTAAGTGATACCGTCATCTACGGACATCCGCAATACCAGAGGTCTCGAGGGTGCGTTGCCGACCTTTGAGGAAGGATGATAGGAAGGAAGAAATAGAAGGGGTGAGGGTGGAGGGGGAAGAAGGAGAATAGGGTAGGAGGGAATCGGGCCTCTGGAACCTCGCACAAACCAACGAAACGCAATAGCAAGCTGTTGCGCATGTTACTTCACGTCGGTGTTACGTGGGAGTGTGGTACTTCCCCGGTCGTGCCGGCCCATTCGGCTGTGGGGTTACAGCGTGGCACAACCACCGAAACTCCTGCTACTAGAACGTAGTTTAGGATAGACTAACTGAACGTGCTATATATTCATAAAATATATGTGCTCAATGTAAATCAGCCAAATAGCATTTCATTTCAAAAGTTATGAATAAAAATTGGCCATGTAATAGTTAGTCTAACAAGTACAATTTGAAAAATTTAAAACCGACTTCCATTCTATTCAGTAATTGGAGTGTAACTCAAAAACTACTGGAGCGAAATTGATGAAATGATTTTGATGATTTGATTTAAATGGGACCACACGGGACGCACTAGCTTTAAAAAAAATATTTTGAGTTTTGGTTCACCCAGTCGAAAGTTATGAGGTAACAAACATTAAAAAAATATACAGTCGAATTGAGTTCTCCTCCTTTTTGGAAGTCGGTAGAAAAATTAGCTAATTATAAGTTAAGTAAGTATAAGTTCATACAATACAATGTTTTATTTAAAGTTAACGCGTTTCGTAAAACCGTCCCTAGTTTTCATATGCTATTACAGTTCGGAGCCCTAATTTAAGCTTGGTGCCATATACCCTGCCTTCCAATTGAAATTAAAATCGGTTTCGGCGCTGTGATCATCAATCCAAATCAACGAAAGCGCGACAACGTAGGCCCATGTGACGTCATGGATTACGTCACCAGATACGCCATTTTGCGATTTCAACGATTTCACGCTACGAACTGAAGTCACTGTGAGCAGTCCGTCAAAAATTACAGTTCGTTGATGTGTGCGTGATGCGCTAGCATCATGATTAGTCTCTGTGTGTGTGTGTATTCCATGCCGTGAGCAAGCAATGAGTGTGATTTCAACCCATTCAGAATGGTTGACAAATCTCGCCTGTCAAAAGCGCGCTATCGTATCGGAATGGATAACAGCGCTAACATCGCCAAAATTTGTGTTGACGCCACTCGAAAAACAACCATAATCTAATAATAACATTATGCAAAAATTACAAGACTTTTTTTTATTAAACCTTCTCATGTAGTGTCGAAATCTTAAAGTGACTCGCTTATTGTGTTTATTATAATAATACTCGTAATAATTCATAATATATCAAATACTTCATAGTGCGTACCTGCCATTATCTTGCTTGGCCTGCCTACTACTGCTAGCTCTACTGTCCGCCGTTCGAGCCGCATCCGCTGTATCCAGAAGAATCCTTCCAATACTCCGCCTCTCTCGCCGACTTCGCTCATAATGATGAACCCGATCATGCTGATTCCCACCTTGCTCTTTCCGATCATGCTGGCCCTGATCATGCTGAGTAGACCGCCGGGAGAGACCAGACTCGTCTAATGCAAGGTCGTCAATAGATTCATTGGCTTCTCTGTAAGGAGTTCCAATTAGTTATCGTTTATGTCGACCGACATAAGGAATATGACAGGAAATCTTAGCCGAAGAAGTGGTTCTCATTGAAACGTGTTTATCATACACTTTGTAGTTGCTGTTGCTTTTGAATAGGTAATACAATTGTAGATTTAATAAACGTTTAAGGCATTTGCCGTGCGCTTAAATATACTGTTCTATAGCATTATTCAAGGATTATTGACAGGCCGGTTGGTGCAGTTGGTAGCAACCCTGCCTTCTGAGCCGTCTGTCCGGGAACAGGTCAAACATAGGTGTGCATATATATCAGTCATCAGGTTACCATAGTACAGACTCTGTCTAGTTTGGGTGTGTTGTCCCATATTATATATTATATATTTAATTTGTAATATTTGTAAATATTCATGGATCACGCACTTTAATTCTACTTTTAAACTTTCCATTTAAAACCTATTTTTCATATAACTTAATGTATGTTTATATTAAATCTCATCTTAGAATTGGCCAGCGAATGTGTTAAATTTGAATATTTTAATATTCAAATTTAACCAATATAATAAGCCAATAATAGATGTGCAGCGAAAAGTCAAAAAAAGGTACAATGCAGATGGGGTCGAGCCAAGCGCGAGGTATTGACCGCAAAATTGCTAGATTTACGATTTTAGTTGATTTACGATTGAAAACAATAAGATTACGTTCATAATATAAATAGAAAACAAGAAACACTATCACATATGTCAACTACATACATACCTACTTCTGCTGCGGCTACTCAACACCAGCTGGAATAATGGATAACCGCACTGGCATGCCAGAGGGGAACACGTTACTGTGGATATAACTGATATGTAGTATGTGTGGGACCACTTGGGAGAGTTAAAGCCGCTAGTCCTGGAGGTCAATTCTACTATTTCACAACGTTCGACAATCTACTCCGTCACAACTGCAGTTCGACTCGTTCAAATCCTGTTGTTGTTCGATAATTACTCAACAAGCCATTCTACTATATTTAGAGACACATTGGAACGTAACGTCATTTTAAATGTTTTGATATTTATGTAAACATTAAACGCTACTATATACTAATATGAGTTGGCATCGAGTTAATTATTTATCGAGTTAACAGCATATAAAGTTTAGATCGATCGCTGACGTCAATAAAAACGTAACTGCAGCTAGACTGTTGTTCAATAGTAGAGTAAGTAAACGTATAAAAGTCACCGTTCAGTTACGATTCTATTGCAATTTTGTTAGTGGAATCGGCCCACTGAATATGACATGACATAGACACTGACAATGCAGACCCACTCTATCAAGCTCCTGGGGCCTTACTATCAGCTTCGTTAAAACCATGCAAGTTCCGTGCAGTTCTTAA
Organism: Selenia dentaria; assembly: GCA_917880725.1. Lineage (NCBI taxonomy): Eukaryota > Metazoa > Arthropoda > Insecta > Lepidoptera > Geometridae > Selenia > Selenia dentaria. The sequence continues at coordinate 3,104,615 of OU862882.1, read as the reverse complement.
ACCTAACTTAAACAGTTTTGAATGAAATAATACCATGACGCTCATTTAGGTGAACTGTTTGAATATTGTTTTCTCAAAGGTGAACGGATAATATTGTCTCTGGCATTCTAACAATTTACTACTAACATTGCAGACGCCTAGAAGTTTGTTAGCTATTAAACTGAGTGGATTTAGAGCGACTTATTAACGAGAGTCCATACAAAAAAAACAGATGAACGGTTTTTCTGCAGTTCTGGAACAGTAGGCCTGGGCAGGCCTGCTTTAAAGTTGTCATGGTAAGTATAAACCGGGCAGTTGTCTAGAAGTCTTGCTTTAAGAGCTGATAGTAAGGTCCCTGGAGTGAAATGAGGCGTGGCCAGGTCATATATTTTTGTTTATTAAAATTATATTTATTTCTAAAGTTTCGTTTTATTTTCTTATTTAGTGTAGACACTATTTCTGATAGCAATGCAATGTTAGGTCGGAACGCCTGCGACATTAGGGACAGAGTATTTTACACTTATATTATATTGAGTTTTATGATATTTTATGGACTCCCTTATAACTGGGTTGTGAAAGCCAGCCATGACTTCCAGAACCAAAAACCTTAGACAAACACACACACCAACAAACCCTAAGTTTCGTATTATTGTGATAAAGAGTTCAGCGCGGTGGCGAAAATACATAACTCAGTTGCAATCAGATTTTCATGATAATCTTGAAATATATTAATTATAGTATTACTTTTTAAAGCACTAACGCCTGCTTAGCGAAAACAAAAATTGAAATTTTAGAGAGAAAAATTCACATCCTCTCATCCAAGAAGAATGATTGAATGATTATGAAAAGTTGTGATATCAATACGAAAGTTAAGTATTTGTAAAAAATCTTCTTTCGGTTGGATAATGTTATCAAAGCTGTTTAATAGATGGCGCTCCATCCCCATACGATGGTTAAAACCAGATAAAAGAGAGAGTTAAAATTCGATGCTCGGACCTCGACCCTCGGTGGCCTAGTTGGTCATGGCGTCTGACACGGATTGTCAGAAGACGCGGGTTCGAATTCCGTCGACGTTGTGAATTTTTCTTTGTAAAATTACAAATATTATAATTACTTGACAAACGAACAGCTTAGCGTCAAGAACTCCGATGTAATATACTCGTATCATATAAATTAAAATGAATCTGCGGAACGTATGTACGCGCATAACTTCCGAACGACTTTACAGACTTTAATAAATCTTTTTTGTTTGTTTTGGTACCTCATCATATAAAAAAAACCAGTTTAAACATCATTACGCAGGTGAAACCGACCAGTATCAAATAATTTAGTATGTGGCTGCCTGGATTATCAAAACCGCAATTTTTCCAAGAATTTAATCAATTAATTTTAATTAATTTTTAATATTGATGTTTGCTATTGAGTTAGATACCGCCGTGGTGGTACTATCCAAGACGGACTCTACGGGTAGAGCCCTACCAGCCAGGTGTGGGACACCTCGGCGCCAGTAGCTTGCTAGTTACAACACACATAACGTACGATACGATGACACCTGCGACGGTGGCGCCGTTGGGGCTGGGCGCGTCGAACTGCGGCGAGAGTGCGCGGCGCTTCGGCGGTGACGTCACGTGCGCGCCGCCGACCGCTTCCTCCAGCGACATCTTCGCCACCAGCACTTTCAGCACGCGCCCGCTGTTGCTGCAACAACACGTGCAACATCACGCTACCGGGGTCATCGAGCTTTCGTAAGTAAACAATTGACGGCAAAAGTGTGACGTCACAAAATAGCGGTTTTTTTATGGGGTAGGTTGGCAAACGAGCAGGCGGCTCACCTGATGGTAAGTAGTATCGCCCACGGACATCCGCAATACCAGAGGTCTCGGCAACGGCCGACCTTTGAGGAAGGAAGATAGGAAGGAAGAGATAGAAGGGGTGTGGGTGGAGAGGGAGGGAGAGGCAGAACGGGGGAGGTGAGAATCGGGGCTCCTGAACCTCCCACAAAGCGGCGAAACGCAATAGCAAGCTATGTTACTTCACGTCGGTGTTATGTGGGAGTGTGGTACTTCCCCGGTCGTGCCGGCCCATTCGGCTGTGGGGTTACAGTGGTACAGTGGTACTACCGCCGATTGATATTGGTATGTATTGAGGTATTTGACATTTGGATAAAAACAAGCTTCTATGACAAGGAATTTGCATAGTTTTTGTTTGATTTAGCACATTTCTAAAATATAAAGAGTAGAGTAGAGCAATATAAAGATTTTTCTCTGCTTGAGAAAGGTGAAAAAAAACAAAGGAATAGAAACCTACTCCGGTTTCTCTGCTGGTGGGACGTGGTTGCACCCGGGGGCAAAACAATACGGCATTAGTTTATTTTGCACAACAAAATAAGCGCGTAATAATTTAAAATGCTATATTCACATACGTTTTCGTCTCTGTTTTTACCCAAAACGCCATTTTGTCACGTCACAGCTGCCACAGTCTAATGATTTTCTTTGTGTAACCTCAAACTAAACACTCATTAGCTTAGTGTTGTTTAACGCCATCTATTTTCAAAAAAAGCTTTAGTGTTGCTGTGTCGGTAAATAGTTTAGTTGTTATTTAAGTTGATGGCCTTAGTTGCCATAATGATATCTTAGCAGTTCTTAATTGCCTGAAAACACGGATAAAACGATTTTTTCTTAATATGAAACCTAGCTAGATCGATTTGTCGCCCCGAAACCTCCTGCACACTAAGTTTCATGAAAATCGTTGGAGCCGTTTCCGAGATTTATTTTTATTTATTATTCTGTTCACGTTAAAATCCAAATTAGTTTATTTCTACCGTGAAGCAGTAATGTTTTGGTTTTGAAGGTATGGTGGCTGCTGAAATGACAGGCACATGAGATAACTTAATATCTCAGGGTTCGGGGCGCAGTGCAATTCGACGCTTGTGAGGAAATACATCTGTTATAGGCGGAGGTTACAACTGAATATCAAATTTTATATCCAATAATTTCATGACGTTTGTATTTTTTATGTTCGCTGCTAAAAACACATAAAAACGGTAGGAGGGCAGAAATGGAATGTCATAAAATATTTCTGCCCTGCTACGGAGGGTAGGAATGAGATTCCATATAACTTTTCCCGTCGCACATTAAATGTCCCTTATAAATTGTATAAGGGAGAATTGACGAACTTTGTAACCCGTTTATGAATGAGCATTGAGACATTTTCTGAGTGGGTGTGGTATAAAACCTATGTATATACCTAGTCCGCCTGGCAGCGACGGGGCGCGGAGAGTACTGCGAGACGCGGCGCGGCGCGGGCGCGGGCGGGGTGGCGGGAGCGGGTGCGGGGGACGAGGTGCGCTTGCGACGCCGCACTGTGGGCGAGAACTCGCGCGTCGACGTGCGCGCGCTCTGGGGACAAGCACACAACTAATTTAGATAATAAACAAATATACAACACTTGAATTTCTGAATAAAACACTGAATTCACACACATTAAACATTAGTTTTCATTCAGTGACCCTTTTCTAGGCGAAGGCCTCCCCCAGCTCCTCCAATACCTTTCTATTACTTACTTAAGTTAGCCGTAGCCGGTTCCAAGCCCGGATGTGAAGAGAGGAGGATTGGTATAGAGAATACCCACCCAGTGGCCATGAAGACCTAAATAGCCTCAAAAAGACTGCCGTGGAAAGACCCGGGAACCCACCACCGTGAAAGAAAATTCCCATGAATGCAAGTACAACTGACAGAGATATTTCGTTGGACGATCCCGCTGACAACCGGCGCCGTTTGGAATCTGGGCTGAACGGTGTGAAATGGTTACCGAAGCGTTTAATGGGCCGGCTCACCGCTCACCGGGGCCTAGCAATGGCCCCGTTGCATGGGTTGCAAACATGGGTTGTCGATGGGATAAAATTTGACAGTAATTATCGATAAACGACAGCACGCGATATAGCTGTCGCGGCTAGATCCAAGCGGGAGACAAGGTGCGATAGATAACAATTAGTTTATTACTGGCAACGTTCCGGAAACTTCGCGAAGTCTTCTCGTCAAAAATACCTCAGTGCCTCTAGACAAGAGTCTTCGACCAATGTGTGTTACCAGTGATGACTTATGGTATTGAAACGTGGTCTCTTACTATGGACCTCGTAAGTAAGCTCAAAGTCGCAGAACGAGCTATGGAGAGGGCTATGCTCGGGGTTTCTCTACGTGATCGAATCAGAAATGAGGAGATCCGTAGAAGAACGAAAGTCACCGACATAGCCAAGAAGAATAGCCAGTTAAAGTGGCAGTGGGCAGGGCACATAGCACGCAGAACAGATGGCCGATGCGGCCAGAAGGTTCTGGAGGAGACCGAGAACCGGCAAGCGCAGCGTGGGTCGTCCACCGACACGGGAACAGACGACCTGATAAAGGTCGCAGGACAACGTTGAATGCAGGCCGCTTCCAACCGGCCCTTTTATAAAAATTATGGGGGAGGCTATGTTCAGCAGTGGACGTTCTACGGCTGAGCTGAGATGATGATTACTGGCAAATTATATCCTATCCTAAAGTGCTCTCAGCGCTGGAGCGCGATCGGAATCTCGATTAGAGCGCACTTGGAGTGCAACTTTTCGCACTAACGCCGCTCTGAACCTCAGGATAAAGCACTCGGTTGTTCCCAACTTGACCGTTCGGAACCTCTGAAGGTATTCACTTTTGACGTGAATGTCTTTAATTTTGCTACCATACGGGGACAACCCAAAAACCTAATGGTAACAAAATCCGGGGGATACAGTTTGGCGTTGTAGTTTCCAATCTATCCTATACATGCAACATTAAACTATACCACTGGATAGCTAAAGGGTCAAAGAATTCATTACGATAAACGAGAACAGTGACGCAGGGTCAAAACTTGGGAAAGCACCGCCATTTTAAGGTTATTTTGCTGCGTATCGAGATTTGCAATTTGTATAACTTTTAACGCGGAGAAACGTATTCACGTACAACACACGGGCGTGTACATGACACAACCACACCCCTTTTATTAAACATCAAAATCGATCGGTAGCTTCGACGATGTCATATTATGACAGCATTTTAGGCGACAGTGAAACACAAACATCTTCTAAAATCTTCTTCTCCTTCCCTCTATCGAATAAAATGAGGTAGATAGATAGATTCTTTGTGTATGGCCCCTGCGACTTGTTTGAAAGTTATGACTCAAGTGGCATATCAATGTCGAATTTGTCAAAGTCTGTTTGAGGTTAGGAAACAACCGTGGCCGTTCTGTACCTAAGTCAAGTCAAAACCATTTATTCAATTTATTACCACCAAAATTCATTATAGTGTACTCTAAATACTCTACCGCCGCGCTTCCAAAATATATAGAGCTTACCAAGAAGAAGCTTACCGGCAATAAACTTGGGGTAATTCTTTTCATATAGATTTTTACAACGTTTCTTCTTAGTTACTACTATTATTACATTTTATGGTTGGCAGATGACAACTTGCCAAAAGTGGAGTATTCCAAGCATCTTTGTCTTCTATATAATGTCGAACTTTATACTATGCTTTTTTTATTAAAACATTTTTACAGTCAACTTGGATTTTAGCTCTGTGAGCTCAGTTATGTGTTTTGAGATTTTATTGTAAAAACGCACACAAATTCCTAGGAATGACTTATTAGTCTTCGCAAGTCTAAAACTAGGGACAGCTATCTTATTTGTATTTCTAGTATTAAAAGGATGGTGATCACTATTTAACTTATATTCATGATGTTTATTCATGTTTACAAACATATATTATATTTGCAAATTCATATAAGAAAGGCAAAGTTTATTGGTTTCTTTGAATAAATCTCTGGAAGATTAAGAACGAGTTAGGGTGCGTTTCGGTACGCACCGTCAACGCTCACAACTGTCTCGCCCCGGTTTGCCGTTCCGTTTAGTTCCAACGCTTTTAATGCCCAACCCGAATTGAACACTATCGCAGTCGCGAAAGGTGCGCCGAATTTTCTGACAATAATAGGATTAATCCTATACTTAGCCTGATGACTTGCGATTCGCCATATTTGGTCAATAATACAACAGATATCGCAGAAATCAACCTACTTTTTCAGGAACTGCAACGTGTTTGGTTAATTGATGTTTTGACAGTGACAGCTCGCAACGATCACAAAAACCCACCTTCAACCTAACCATCCGTGAGCGTTGTGGTCGCGTTGTGAGCATTATCGGTGACGTCTTGAGCTCGCTCAGGATTGTCGTGTGCTTGTAGAACGGGTGTGCTAACGATTTCGGCTCATAAAGGAACACGACCTTAGTAAACATTTAAAAAAACCGCATTCTGAGGCTCCGTACGCGCTCCAGACCATCAAAATATATGTACATTTAAGGACCAATGACAATTTATTTTACACATTACCTAAACTGATTCATAATTTTATCAATTTCTCAGGATCTCTATACACATGTTTAGATGAGAATATGTTTTGCTTACCTGCGGAACAACAAGATTATTGGCGGTGGTCTGTACGCTGCGATCGCCACCATCTGGCTCTGTTGTAGAATCCGGCTCCAAGTTTGTGCGAGATATAGATGTGCTAGCCTGAACACACAAATTGTACATTTTAGCAGTGGTAGTGCGGAAACGCTGTCATTTCCGACGCGTCAAGGTACGACGGGCATTAAACTCTAGGCGTAGTTCGGCACTTGCACCAATCATTATAATAGATCGTTTTTAAATAGTACAAAATCAAAATCATTTATTCAATTTAGGCATCAAAGACGCACTTATGAACGTTAATTTTTCATTATAATGTACGTTAAAGACTGTCGCCGCGTTCCAAAATATATAGAGCTTACCGAGAAGAAGCGGCAAGAAACTCGGGGTCATTCTTTTTATTTTATGTTTACAATGTTTCTACGAGTAATTAGGTACTACTCAGTATAGGTAGAGAAGGATATCTAAACATAATAAGACACAAGTACGATTTGAAAAATTTGAAACGGACTTCCATTCTATTCAGTTATTGGAGTGTAACTCAAAAACTACTGGATCTAATAAACGAAATTTGAATGGACCACACGAGAAGCACCAGCTATCAAACAAACATTTTGAGAATCGGTTCACCCAGTTGAAAGTTATGAGATAACATAACAAAGAAAAAAAAATTAAGAAATTAAGAAATTAATAATAAGATACAGTCGAATTGAGTACCTCCTCCTTTTTGGAAGTCGGTAGAAAATACGAGTAGTAAGTTACACCCGTCTTTGGAAGACATTGTCGTTGACAAGACATTTGTCTTCGTAGGTGTAGTGTAGAGCCCTTCCTACTGCACAGACATCACCATTGATCATCAAATTAGATAGTGTCAAACATTCTCACATTAATAATATTTAACGTAATATTTGCCATGTTAATTCCAAAACATGATTTTTTCGCTTGATCTATGGGACGCCGAAGCGTACAAACTATGAGAGAAATGAAGAATAAAAATTAAGAAAAAATCCATATTTTTCCAACATCTATCAAAGTTAACTGACAATAAATTTGTAGACCATAACTCGTCAAAACTTAATTCATTTTACTTAATTAACTATGTTTATTTAGTATTGAATATAAACGTGGGGAGGAGTTATATTATATTGAATATAACATATTCAATTACTCAATTGTTTTTATAAAATATAGGTTTATTTTTAAATTTCAAACAGGGTATTTCTATTTAAAGAAAACACACTAATAATGTTTCTTAACAAAGTCCAATTTAAAAGAAATATATCAGTTTATGCTAGTGATAAAAAAGTTTTTTTGATGTGTGTATATTAAATAAGATTTATTAAGTTTACCTGGTTATCAGTGCTAGCGTCAAACATCCAGCTTGGTCCTTCCAGAGGATTATCCATTCTATTTCTGCAACAAAACAGCATTATCGTACAACATACCATCAACGTAAAGATCGAACTAATTGTTTTTTATGCAAATATGTCCTAACAAGGGCAAGTCCAACGCTTGATACTAAACACTACGCCTATGCCAGTGGCAGGAGCACCCAGAGCTTACAAAGTTTCGCGTGGCACTACACTGCTATTCACCCCGACATATTTCACCTTATTACCTTATTATAAAACGTGGATTAAAAATAGTCCTGAGTTTAACCCTTTGCGTACCATTGACGTAAATTTACGTGCGTTTCATTAATACATTTTTGTTTTCATTTTCACGGTATAGGAAGGGTTAAACCATGGTTGTAGAGAAGGAAATTTGTGTTGTTTTTGTATGTGTGAGGTGTGCATGAAGGAAATTTGTGTTGTTTTTGTATGTGAGAGGTGTGCATGAAGGAAATTTGTGTTGTTTTTGTATGTGTGAGGTGTGCATGAAGGAAATTTGTGTTGTTTTTGTATGTATGAGGTGTGCATGAAGGAAATTTGTGTTGTTTTTGTATGTGTGAGGTGTGCATGAAGGAAATTTGTGTTGTTTTTGTATGTGTGAGGTGTGCATGAAGGAAATTTGTGTTGTTTTTGTATGTATGAGGTGTGCATGAAGGAAATTTGTTGTTTGTAAGTGCCTTTCGCACAATAACTTTACTTTGTGTAAAACTGTAACACACCCAAATTCATGAAATTGAGGTTTTATAGAAATTGTCTTGTTTTTTTATTTGAAACCTATACTCATTCATACATACGACCAACCGTCTGCGTGCTCATGTACACATTCCATAATAAATGAAATTTAATAAAAAATTACGTCAATATTACTCTGCGTACCTACTATAATAAACTTGCCATAAGAATAAGAATAAGAATCATTTATTTGCTCAAAATACGAGTATACATACAACACAATAATATGCGCAGGTTGTATTAGATCAGGTGAATATAATAGATATAGATGAACTTACATCGTATTTTGCCCACAGGCGTGCAAATTAGTCGAGCGATGGCATGCATAAAAGGAACATTATTTTTATAATCAAATTAAATATAAACTTAATACAATGTGTCAGTATAATAATAATAATTTGAATATCAATTATGTTAATGTATAATTCAACAATAAATGCGAAGCGATGTCATAAAATAATAACAACAATAATATGACAACTTAAACTAAAGTCAAAAGCAAAAAAGTCATTGATTTTATAATAACACTTCTCAATTAGAACATTTTTTAGAGTCTTTTTAAACAAATTAATTCTTAAGTCTCTTATTTCTTTGGGCAACTTGTTATATACAAGGGGACCCATACACACTAAACTATTATTCATAAGGGTTGTCTTAGCTCTGTGTTTACTGCATTTATTTTGGTCTCGCCTATTTCTTTTTACATAATCTGAGAGTGATGGAAACCGTTCAGGATTACATTTAACAAATAGAGCGACTCCAAATATGTACAATGACGGAAGTGTAAGAATTTTATATTTTTTGAAATAAGGTACGCAGCTATCAGTCTGTTTTAACCTAAACATCGCTCTGATGCAACGCCATGTAACGGTCATTTAATGTAAAGTTGAAATTGTTTGACCGAGCGACCGAAACGTCTCTGCTTTAACTGGCCAAATTGACGTTATGTTTGTTAGGTTGTGTGTTGGTCCTCCTGTACAGGTCGCATTTTCGAACCAATCTTAATGAAACTTGGTTTGCATGTTCTACTATTTAATATAATTTTTGTCGATGTCGTTTTTTGAGTGGGGAGTGGGGGTACTTTTCCTGAAAGTTTGGTGCGGCGCTATTTAACGACCTATTTTAATGAAATTAGGTACTTAACTTTAAAGAGGAATTTCGAATATGAGCAAAATTGGTCAAGTGGTTGTCGAGATAATAGGTTGTGAAGTTTAAAGAACCGAAAAAAGGCCGAAAGGTTCTAGAGTGGAGACCACGGACCGACAAGCGCAGCGTAGGTCGTCCATCGACACGGTGGACAGACGACCTGATAAAGGGAGCAGGACGACGTTGGATGCAGGCCGCTTATGGACGTCCTACGGCTGAGTTAAGTAAGTTTAAAAACTGAATCATTTTGATAGCTCACACTGAGAGAAAGTAAGAAAAGAAGTACATAAATCTATTATTCGTAGATTTATGTACTTCTTTATTTTATTATTTATGTACTAGTTTTAATTATTTTATTTTTATTTTTAATTTTCTACCGACACTTAAACACAATTAAGGAAACAGCTTTTAACTTTAGTTGACAATAAAACACGGTCCGTCATTAATATCAAACGTAAACTCCTAATAGCAGTTACAGTATTTCAGGACACACGTTATTATATAATACGAGTAATCAAGCATTGATCTGTTTGTCTTGACTAAGCTACAAACTTCTCACCGCCTCATCACATACCTTCCCTACATATCCGTAAAAGATTTATGCATAACTTCACTCATACGTACTTACGAGTCCACACATGCACTCACACACAAATACACAAACACATCCACACAAACACACACTCACACTTACCCCCGCACAAACTCATGAGTTCCTTAAATATTTTGAATTAAGCATTTAAGAATAAAATGTATTAGATTACACAGCAGCACAGCATAGCCCAGATATTGGAACTTAGTGTTAAAATATATTAAATAACTACTAATACTATCAAAATACTAATTTGTACTACAATTAGCCATTATTTAACCATTTCTCAGTATTAATTAGATATGTCACACACATTGACTTTATAATAACGTTATAATAATTAATCCATTCGATAGGTAATTAACGCACACATGTACTCGTATAAATATGCCTTGTCATGCACGAACTCGCGCGCCACATACTTATCCTTGTATAATTGGTTCTTGTGTCGGGCTCCCAAGATACAGGCTTAGCCTAGTTTGGGGCCCTCAGGGAAAGTCAGTTAGGGTTCATATTAAGTATTTAAGCTAGTATTTAAGTTATACTGTATATACCTTAAGAAGATGTATTGAGATTGGTAAATAAACATTATTATTATTATTATTAATTGCCTAGTTCGATACATACAAGTAGTATAGATAAAACTATTTTAGTCTTGGCAGGTTTTAAATTTAAATGTATTTACCTTGGTGGGGTTAATTCATCTTCCTCGGGTTCCAGATCCTCTGAGACCACAGCCAATACCCGTCTGAAACATATAAACATTTTCAGTTCTTTTACAAAAAATTAAAACTTGTATGTGATAGCAGAGGCGCAAAAGAACAATTTTTTTAGCCAAAATTAGTGTTACTCATTGACAAGATAATGTCATATGCCCGTAAGCACCATGCGGGTGCAGTGCTCCCATAGATTTAAATAATACACGCTGGTCTATATTAACTTTTATTTTCTCACATCCAAGCAGTATCTTATGATATAATTATCTAATTCCTGAACTGGTACGTCCTCCATTTTGGTTTTCCCTGTGTCCTCATTCCTCTATGGTCCTTGTTCAAGTCTATTACAAATCGAATCTATTACGAAGCTCGCAGCGGAGCTTGACTTGGGAGATCTTAACTTATCAACAAGTTAAGCAACACTTGCGGCAGTCAGGAGTTGGATGTGTGTGTGGTAGTGGCATTGTTCAACTGAACGCAGAAATTATTACGTAGGTTTCATGAACGCAATAGACAAAAGATCATGTAGGGTTCATTAACGAAATACAGAAATTATTACGTAGGTTTCATGAGCGCAAAAGAGATAAGACCATGTAGGGTTCATTAACGAAATACAGAAATTATTACGTAGGTTTCATGAAAGCAATAGACAAAAGATCATGTAGGGTTCATTCACGAAATACAGAAATTATTACGTAGGTTTCATGAACGCAAAAGAGATAAGACCATGTAGGGTTCATTAACGAAATACAGAAATTATTACGTAGGTTTCATGAAAGCAATAGACAAAAGATCATGTAGGGTTCATTCACGAAATACAGAAATTATTACGTAGGTTTCATGAAAGCAATAGACAAAAGATCATGTAGGGTTCATTCACGAAATACAGAAATTATTACGTAGGTTTCATGAAAGCAATAGACAAAAGATCATGTAGGGTTCATTCACGAAATACAGAAATTATTACGTAGGTTTCAAGAACGCAATAGAGATAAGACCATGTAGGGTTCATTAACGAAATACAGAAATTATTACGTAGGTTTCATGAAAGCAATAGACAAAAGATCATGTAGGGTTCATTCACGAAATACAGAAATTATTACGTAGGTTTCATGAACGCAATAGAGATAAGACCATGTAGGGTTCATTAACGAAATACAGAAATTATTACGTAGGTTTCATGAAAGCAATAGACAAAAGATCATGTAGGGTTCATTCACGAAATACAGAAATTATTACGTAGGTTTCATGAACGCAATAGAGATAAGACCATGTAGGGTTCATTAACGAAATACAGAAATTATTACGTAGGTTTCATGAAAGCAATAGACAAAAGATCATGTAGGGTTAATTCACGAAATACAGAAATTATTACGTAGGTTTCATGAACGCAATAGAGATAAGACCATGTAGGGTTCATTAACGAAATACAGAAATTATTACGTAGGTTTCATGAAAGCAATAGACAAAAGATCATGTAGGGTTCATTCACGAAATACAGAAATTATTACGTAGGTTTCATGAACGCAATAGACAAAAGATCATGTAGGGTTCATTAACGAAATACAGAAATTATTACGTAGGTTTCATGAAAGCAATAGACAAAAGATCATGTAGGGTTCATTCACGAAATACAGAAATTATTACGTAGGTTTCATGAACGCAATAGACAAAAGATCATGTAGGGTTCATTCACGAAATACAGAAATTATTACGTAGGTTTCATGAACGCAAAAGAGATAAGACCATGTAGGGTTAATTAACGAAATACAGAAATTATTACGTAGGTTTCATGAAAGCAATAGACAAAAGATCATGTAGGGTTCATTCACGAAATACAGAAATTATTACGTAGGTTTCATGAACGCAAAAGAGATAAGACCATGTAGGGTTCATTAACGAAATACAGAAATTATTACGTAGGTTTCATGAAAGCAATAGACAAAAGATCATGTAGGGTTCATTCCCGAAATACAGAAATTATTACGTAGGTTTCATGAACGCAAAAGAGATAAGACCATGTAGGGTTCATTAACGAAATACAGAAATTATTACGTAGGTTTCATGAAAGCAATAGACAAAAGATCATGTAGGGTTCATTCACGAAATACAGAAATTATTACGTAGGTTTCATGAACGCAAAAGAGATAAGACCATGTAGATTTCATTAACGAAATACAGAAATTATTACGTAGGTTTCATGAACGCAATAGAGATAAGACCATGTAGGTTTAATTAACGAAATACAGAAATTATTACGTAGGTTTCATGAACGCAACAGAGAAAAGATCACGTAGGTTTCAAAAAGGCCATATCGTGCACCGGATGGTAAGTACTACGATGACCCATGACAGTTTCAGTGTCACCCAGAGCCATCCAATGCACACATAAAATGTTAGTAAATTACGCTCAGTAATTTCACACAGTAATGCTTGCACACTATTGCTTTGCGCTAGAATAACTGGCACTGCGATGGTACCTACTAAGACGGCCTCTCGCACAAGAATCTTACCATTTAGTAAACTGGGACTCTTCGCTTCTTACGATTCGCTAACGACGGCGGAGGGAATATTCTCTAATGCCATCCTTTCACAAAGTGGAATCCAGAACTTTTCAGCCATTGGAAATGATGCACTGACAGGAGAACATGTGGAGAAGCGGGATATAACCAAAGTGGTATAAATGACGTCATTCCGAGCTTATTTTAATGCTTTTTAAAATAAGACAAGCTCGAATCATCACTCTGGACTTTAATACAAAAGCAACTAAAATCCTCTCATATAAAATTATATTATGTGAGTGGCCTATGAGGACTCTTTTTACTCAATTCCACTGTTTTTTTATGTTTGTTACCTCGTAACTTTCGACTGGGTGAACCGATTTTCAAAATTCTTTTATTTGAAAGCTAGGGAATACAATCTCGATCTCGTGAGATCCCGATCATCCGAGATCTCGCCTTATTTTTCGAGATCAATCTCGAAGCATAAAATGGCGTAATCTCGGCCGAGATTGACGAGATCGAGCGGCAGTAGTCCGCGACGAATGACGCGTGTTGTCTGCGCGCGAGCGAGTCCCTGATACCAACTAGCGTTGAATCTGAGAGAGCCTTTTCAGCCGCTGGCTACATAGCGACTGACATAAGATGCCGTTTATCCGATATCACTTTAAGCACTATTTGTTTTATAAGATGCTTAAATGGTTAAACCGGCAAACACTCACAACTGTTTGCCGGTTTAACCATTTAACTATGAGTTCTCACGGAAGTTTTTATTATAAGATGCTATTTCCAAAATCACTCTTAATTTAGTTAGGAGTGATCCCTCGTAATTAGGTACTCCTATTTTAGGAGTGATTTTGGAAATAGCAATTTTTGTTAGATTTCATTTTCACTGTCCTTATCTTTGTTAAAATAAGTACTTTCTTTAAAAGCGATTTTACGGGTCTAAATGTTTGTGTTTACTAACGTACCATATGTAAAAATATAAAAATAAAGACTTTTTTTTCAATAATTCATGTTGTATCTTACTCGCATCATAATCACAACGACTAAGCAGTTTCAATCATGTTTCAATTATCTAGTTAAAACAATACTTTTGGAAATGCATTCGAGATCTCAAAAATGCCGAGATCCTGCCGAGATCGAATTTCTGATCCGTCGAAATCTCGACTTTGCGATCTCGTCTCAAGATTGCATTCCCTAGAGGTCCCATTTAAATTTTATCAAATTCGGTCCAGTAGTTTTTGAGATACACTCCAATAACTGAATAGAATGGAAGTCGGTATTAATTTTTTCAAATTGTACTTTTGAATAATATGTTCTATTGGCATAATATGCATAATTAACAAATGAATTTCAATAAAGAACTTACGAAGAATCATAATCTTCATCCTCAGACATTCGTTCTGATTCTTCCAAGTCTCTTTCATTACTACCTGCAACAGATATAATAATATGCAATACAGTTTTAAATATTTCAACATTATTTAAAAATTAAAAAAGATAATTTCATTAAAAAATAGGAAGTAGTAAAACCTTTTTTATTGTCTTTCGCTAGGTATGAAAAATGCGCTGCGATACCAAATATGCAATTTTCACACATTTTCTACAGACTTCCAAAAAAAGGAGGGGGTACTCAATTCGACTGTATGTTTTTTATGTTTGTTACCTCATAACTTTCGACGCGTTAACGGCGAGGCGCGAGCGGCGCAGGGAGTAAGGAGCGGTCAGGAGCGAGCAAATCATGCGATACGTATGCGCGCGAGCGCCCGCAGTGATAACCGCCGCCCGCACCCGCGCCCCCCTGTAGATGTCTTCGCGTCCCTAGTGGGGCGCGCCCCCCACATTGAAAATCAATTATCTAGGCCACCGAGGCTCGAGGTCCGGGCATCGAATTTTAATTCTCTATCTGATTTAACCGTCTTCCAGGGACGGAGCGACATCTATTGAACAGCTTTGACAGCATTATCCAACCGGAAGAAGCATTATTTAGAAATACTTAAACTTTCGTATTGACATCGCAACCCGTTATAATTTTTATAGTATTACTTTTATAAGGCACTAACGCCTGCTTAGCGATCTCAAACATTGAAATTTATGGAGAGAGAGTTCGAATCCCGTCCGAGTATGTGAATTTTTCTCTCTATAAATTTCAATGTTTGAGATCGCAAAGCAGTGGGCCTAGCACGAAAATCTGCTCAAGTGTAACGTTATCGTATCTTTTACGCATTCAGTACAAACTATGAGTTATCTGTGCCACTGTTGTACTAGATAAATGATAGTTTGTACTAAACACGTTAACGATGCGATTACGTTACACTTATAACAGATGTTCGTGCTCGGCCCACTGGCGTTAGTGCTATAAAAAAGTAATACTATAAAGTATTAAAGTAAAAAGTATTTAAAAAGCGTTGTCATTGCTGTGATTAATAAAATAATGATCTGCCCTTCGGAGTATTAGAGGCTTGCACGTGTGACTCTACGAGTTCCTTCGATTTTAGTAAGATTTCTCAGTGGCAGACACGATCAAATCATACAGCACCCCTCTTGGTAATAAGCTGTAAACGCAGCTGCATACTAGGTCCCTAATCGTTCTAAATCTAAAACTACCTGTATTAATAATGTCTACCACTTGTGGTACAGTCGTGATGTGCTCTTGAGCTGATGATGTTAAAATCTTGGCCGCCAGCTCCCCCTAGCAACTACATATGATTACTCACCATCAAGTAAATCTTCTGTGCTGTTGTTGGCACTGTTTGGCTCGGACTCCGGCTCTATATTTTGTGTTAGCAGGTCGGCATCTATCCTTGTCAATGGTATGTATACATCTGCAATCATAAGAGCATGTATCAAATACTTATGGGGATCCCAATAAACTGTGCGTGAAATGAAATGTGACATAACGTCCATACAAATAGTGGCAAATATCTATCTCTAGTAAGGTAAACCGACGATAGATAGATTACTGGGACCGGCCGTTAGCATGATTATACTTATACTATACAACTACCTGACCCGCTCGCGTGGCCAGGTATAAGGCGTCTTGTCCCCAGCTACCAAACAAAAAATTGCACTATGAATCTTTGAATCGCTTTGTTTTGAACCTTTAAAATGTTAATGTTTGATGGACATAAAAAAAATTTTTAGGGCCTTTCATATCTATACATACCAAATACCAAAATACACGTCAATTATAATTTTCAAAAAATATTCAATGTACAGATTTGGCTTAGTTACAATAACTTTAATATATAAAAATAGATGTATAGACATAAGAAAGTGGCTGTATGTCATATTTAGGTTTATAGCCCATGAATGTTATGCAAAGATGTTGAATGAATATTGGTATAAGGTAGAATACTTTAGGTATTAAAATTATAGAGCTGGAGTTAAACTTAGGTGTATCCTATTTAATTTTATAAATGGTTAATTGTCTTAAGTAGTTGTAGACTTAAAAACTTTTTAGCGGAAGTGTCACTAAATATTTCTTCTTATAATTATATATTCTTATATTATTGTTTTTTTATAATGGATTCCCGCAAAGTAACGCCTGAATCAATCAATTATCTAGTTGTAGACTTCATTGACAGACAGGCCGATATAACCAATCCTTGGTAGCTGCTGGTCTGCTACTACTAGAGGACTAGACTGCAAGACTAGACTAGATCAGCCATCTGGGCTATTTATTATCGAGGGCGCAAAATATTGCTTAAGATCTTTAAAACAAGTGTTGTGGGTATTCACATTTATTCTATAAAATTTAAAAATGAGCCAACTGTAAATTCACGTTTGAGATTATTGTCGCCTCTCAATAAAGTGTTATTTATCTATTTAGTATTTTTATATTATGGGACCTAAATTAAAAGCTTATATTTTGGGTGAGGCGAGTGCTTCACTTCGATACCAAATTTGCTGTATAATCTGCTTTTTGTCCAAGGCAGATCTATCCATTCATTGGTTTTTATTTTGCATTTTTACTGCATATTTCAACCTCTATTTTCTACCGACTTCCAAACTTTTTTTTTTATGTTTGTTACCTTATAACTTTCGACTGGGTGAACCTATTCTCAAAATTATTGTTATTTTTGTTTGACAGCTGGTGCTTCCCGTGTGGTCCCATTTAAATTTCATCAAATTCGGTCTAGTAGTTTTTGAGATACACTCCAATAACTGAATAAAATGGGAGTCGGTACAACATTTTTCAAATTTTACATGTTATGGATACTACTCCTTTAGCCCGTCTTGATTGAAATTTCAACCTCAAATTTAGTCAGTCTCCTTTCTTGTAATATTGATTGCCAAGGATTAAGTTTTGTAATCTTCTTTAAATAGCCGTAATTTTTTTGGATTTCCAGAAAATAATAAGCCTATTTTTACCTTGTAACATATGCATAGGCACCGGCACTCTCTCTCTAACATTTCGGTTTATATTTGAGTTTCTTGTTGTTGCCCCTGGAAAAAAGTTCAATATTAAAAATTGCACCTTTACCATGGGGTGCCAATAGGGTTGCTATCCTCTAGGCCATTTGAATCCGGGAGATAGGTAAAAAAAAGGCCAAGTGTCAAAGTGTTGAAGTCGGACTCGCGCACGAAGAGTTCCGTACCATTATCTATAAATGGCCCATACAACAGACATGTTTTTTTTTTTGCCGAATTTTACGGAAACCTTCGTGCGGGATTCCTACTCGCATTTGGCCGGTTTTTTAAATATTTGTCGTTATATAATGGCAACAGAAATACATCTGTGAAGATTTCAACTGTCTAACTATCACGGTTCATGAGATACAGCCTGGTGACAGACGGTTGGCGGCGTCAGCACGCCACGCACCCGCCGCTCGCTAGTCCAGTCGATAGCGATCGATATTCTGCGCGCCAATTTGAAATTCCGGTATAATTTGGATTATCTAGAAAAAATCCCGGGAGACGGGAGATTTTTATTTTAGGGCACGATTCCGGGAGAGGTGGCAAGCCTAAGTGCCAATATCAATTTAACCGCCCCGTAGGTGTTGACACACCAAGTAGTAGCGGCTAACAGATTGAATTTTGGACATATGCCCCAGACAGCCTAGTAATGAAAGAGAATGGCTGTAAGTAAAATTAAATGTTGATCTTTATTATGAATGAAAAATAATATATGTTCAGAGTTATTTACAGGATCCTCCTTATGTGGTATTACTACTCTCTGTAAAGGAGTGTGACTGTAAGTCGAGATTGTGTCCCTCTCATGCCGCTGGAGATGACACAATAGAACCTGTTTCTGTATGTAAGGTATAGGGCGCACTAAAAGTTTCCGGAATCAATATAAAAAAAATACTATTAATGGTCAAAAATGAAGTTATTGTTTTTCAAAATGTTCTCCCTTTGCGTCAACGCACTTTTTCATACGATTGAACAAATTTTTAAATCATTTGTGCCACTCCTCCGTGGTGACTAGGTGGTCAGATACGTGTTTTTCATACTCTTCGACAGCCTCTTCTGGTGATGAAATACGTTGATCGCGTATTTCCCTCCGGGCCTCTGACCAGTACAGACGTGTCTAACCACTCTCTATTCGAATTTTCGCCGAAAATTATTCACAAATAGTCATTTAAATAAACTACATAAATTAGGCGATCATAAGCTACGTGGAAGTATAATTTGCACACATCGGCAACGCGGCACAACTACAGGCTACTCAACGTGTGTCTACCCATACACACACATGCGCTAATGTGAGTGTACAATATTATTTTAACCAGTGAGATACGCCGTGCATACAAGAACATAGCCAGAGTTCTACTTAAATTGGACGTACAGCTGCTTACGCTCTGAGTCGCCGAAAGTCACCACTCTGACTTGACCTCCGCTGCATTTAAGCTCGTGTTCACATCTTTGCGTTGCTGATCGCCTGGTACTTTTTTCTCGTATACAAGCAAGTTATAATGCCGCTAAGACGCACCCCACCTTCATCGCCCGCGCTCACTTTGAGCGCCGCTACGCCGCCGACGCCTTCGGGGGACCCTGCGCCGCCAGCGCCGCTTTCTGCACCCGTCTCATCTCTGACGGTGCCTTTTAACCAGCAACTCCTACACTCTTCATCAGAACCGAGTCTTAATGTCACTCTTCGAAGAAAAAAACAAGCGCAGAGTGATGAATATAAGTTAAATGACTTTATGGAGGAGATGAGATCAATGTTTTTGCTTTTTAAAGAAGATCAAAACAAAAGGGCGGATAGGCTATACGCTGCTGTTGATGACTTACGTATATCGGTGGATTTCTTGGGAAAAAATCTGGAGTCGGCTCAGGCCAGGATTGTTGAATTGGAGGCTATACGACAAGCAGACGTCCAGCATATCAAAGTTTTGGAAGATAGATTGGACGCTTTAGAGCGAGGCTGTAGATCATCTTGCTTGGAAATTAGAAACGTTCCAGTGGCCCCTTCGGAGACAAAATCTTCCCTTGTGGACAATTTAATTAAGGTTGGAGAGGCCATTAAGGTTTCCATTCAAAAGAATGATATAAAAGATATATTTCGCATTAGATCTAAAGACCCAGCCAAAAAAACAATTATAGTGGAATTGTGTTCTAACTTGCAAAAGGAAAATATAATAAATAAGTACCGAAACTTTAACAAAGGCACACTTAGATTAACCACGGAACATCTCCGCATAAGTGGCCCGCCGAAGCCAATCTTCGTATCAGAGAACCTTACTGCAAAAATGAAGAGGCTTTTCTTTTTAGCCAGGGACTATGCTAAAGTTAATGATTACAACTTCTGCTGGGTATCGCATGGAAAAATATTTCTTCGTAAAAGAGAGAATGGGCCTCTAATTCGAGTGACCAGTGAGTTGGACCTAGAGAAGTTGCAAGTTCAGAAATGACTAGGCTGTGGTGGTATGTTAGAAAAGTGGTGTCTTCGCACCACTCTCCTTCCTTATTTTATAAATTACGAAATATTAATTAGGCTTATGTTCACAATACTTGTTCGCTTTTATACATACTCACTACTTATAAACTCATTCACAGACACTAACATACACACAAAAACTACTGAAGCTCAATCTTTATCAACAAATTACTGCTCGTATTTAAAGCATTGGCAATGCATTTACTTTTTAGCTTTGCAATCATATGTTTCTGCCCAATTGTTCCTTTCTCAATGTTACAATGGATGATATAAATCGCCTGATAAATGATATAGAACAAATATCTGTTTCAGACTCTGCTATATGTTCACCAGAAGCTGTTGATAATTTTATATCTAATACTAACAACAGTTTAAACGTCCTTCATGTCAATATTAGAAGTATAAACTGCAACTTTGATAGTCTTCAAATCTTAATTCATAGACTTAGCGTAAGGATTGATGTCATTATTTTGTCCGAATGCTGGTTAAGCAAATGCCCTTATATACCCGAACTTCCTGGTTTCGCTTCCCATCAATCTGGTTTTAAGAATCAAAATGATGGCGTTGTAGCCTACATTAGGAAGGATAAGATATACACTATTATTGAACCAGTCTTCAATGACGCTAATTGTTTAATAATCCAATTTTCGAATAATTTAGCTGTTGTGGCTTTATATCGATCGCCTTCATATAAAAATTTGAACCCCTTTTTTAACAGCTTGGACCTCATTCTGACCTCTTTAAAATCGTTCAACTCTCTAGTTATGATTGGAGATCTGAATATCAATATCATACCTTCAATGACTGACTCTAGTGTTGAAGAATACCTTAATCTAGTGGCGTCACATGCACTCCTTCCAGCTCATAATTATCCGACTAGAGAGGAAAACTGCCTTGATCATGTAATCGCTCGCACTCCCTTTAACGCCAAAACTTTAGTCCTAGATACAGTGATTACCGACCACAACCCTGTTCTATTTAGTTGCAATTTACACATGGAAAGAAGCGTCTCCAGCCATACCTCAAAAAATTTAGACATTGCAGCAATAGTCAAAGATCTGACAAACTTCGATTATTCTTCTATTTTATATTCTAAAAACCCAAATATAGCTTCTGAAATTTTTGTTCACATTATATCGGACATTATTAGTAAACATACTCGCTTAGTTAAAACTTCTAGCAAAAAAAGGTTACTTAAGCCATGGATTTCTCCAGGCCTTTTAAGATGCATTAGAAATAGAGACAAGCTCTATAAAAAATATAAAAAGAACCCAGGTAACTTAACCCATAAATTAATCTACACTCGCTACCGTACCTTCTGTAACAACCTACTAAAAAAAAAAAACGTGAGTACCATCAAACTGAGTTTCAGAAGGTTAGAGGAAATCCAAAAAAGGCGTGGAGTATGATTAATAAAATTGCCAATATAAACAAAAAACCAAGTTCCGCAAACAATCTATTAAAAATTCACGATGACCCATCTTTGTCGGTTGATTCGGTGAATACCTATTTTGCCAGTATTGGAGAAATTTTGGCCTCCAAAATCCCCTCTCCAATTAAATTAAATACTTCTAACTACACCTCAAATCCTGCTCAATTTACCGGTAAGCCTTGCCCACCTTCAAATTCTATGGTATTATATACGGTTGAATATGATGAAATTCTTCATGTAATACACAGTCTAAAAGACAATTGTGCTCTTGGCTGGGACGGTATTTCAACGTCTATTATCAAAGCCACCAAAAAGGTACTTACTCCTATTCTATGTCATATTTTCAATCTCTCCTTTACTACTGGCGTGTTCCCACAAATATTGAAAAAGCTTTAGTTCATCCTATTTTTAAGAGTGGTGATAGGGACAGTGTCTCAAACTATAGACCCATCTCTGTGCTAACAGTTATGTCGAAGGTTTTTTAAAAGATTATCAACAAGCGCTTAGTGAAATTCCTAAATCAGAATAAAATCCTCTCCGAGAATCAATTTGGATTTAGAAGTGGAAGATCCACAGACGAAGCTGTTTTGAAACTCTCGGAAACGGTGATTGAAAATTTTGACAACAAGCTGAAGACTATTGGTATCTTTCTGGATCTCTCAAAAGCATTCGACACTGTCTCTATCCCTATTCTTCTTTCTAAACTTGAATGTGCTGGCATTAGAGGAGTTGTGCAAGACCTGTTTTGCAGTTATCTTAGCCATCGGACCCAGCAGGTTGTGATAGATGGTATTCATAGCCGAGAGGAACCACTTAGCTATGGCGTCCCACAAGGTAGCGTCTTAGGACCTACGTTGTTTTTAATTTACGTAAACGATTTATGTAACCTATCCATCCCAAATTGTAAATTAATAACTTATGCCGACGATACAGTTCTTCTGGTTCATGGCCACAGCTGGGCAGAAGTGCGGGAGTTATCTGAGAATGCATTAAGGATTGTTATGAACTGGTTATGTTGTAACTATTTAACTCTTAACCTATCCAAAACTAATTTTATTGCTTTTGCTCCCAATGTGACGGGTCAACCAACTGCTTCCTTTGAATTACACGCTCACCTGTGTGATAATAGCACAAGTTCCACAATCTGCAACTGTATTTCTTTAGATCGTTCCTATTCCATCAAGTACTTAGGTGTTATGATTGACAGTGCTATATCATGGAAGCACCATATCACGTATATGGTGTCTAGAGTGCGGAAATTGATTTATGTTTTTAAAAACCTCAGAGATATAGTTGACTTCCAATACTTAAAGACAGTTTACTATGCTCTTGCCCAATCCGTTATATCTTACTGTATCACTTCGTGGGGTGGTACCGGAATATCGAATATGTTATTATTGGAAAGGGCACAGAGAGCTGTACTCAAAGTCCTCTCCAAAAAACATTTTCGATTCCCAACTACTGAACTGTACGTGCTATGCCAAGTCCTAACTGTCAGGCAACTTTATATCCTGCATACGGTATTAAAGAAACATACACAACTACCATTTGATCCGACCCTCATGTATACCAAACGCAGATACGATTTGGTCTGTATCACTACAAAGAAACGGACAGCAGTAGCGCGCCGACATTATCAATGTATTAGCTCGATGCTGTACAATAGATTAAATAAAGAATTGAACATTTATCCCCTTACTACATATAAATGCAAATCAAAATGTATAAAATGGCTTCAGTCATTATCATATCAAGATACTGAAAATCTCTTGATAGTATTGAAATAATTAGCTTCACACACACACACACACACACACACACACACGCGCGCGCGCGCGCGCGCGCGAATACTCATACTCCCTGGCGTAAACACACTCTTTTATTTTCAACTCACAACTTTCCTCTCTGATTCAAACATATATTTTTGCAAAATTTTATTTAGTTTTGTAACCTTATTTATAGATATTCAATTATGTGTATACATACTAGAAATTGAATTAACTGTAAACTTTGTTTTTAATAAGGAACTTTCTGTACGATTGTGTCCGGAGGAGGGCGTTGACATCTGCGACACAGTTATACACTTCTGCAGATGTCATCGATTCTCATACGTTAGTAGCTTAATAATGTTATGGTTCCAAATAAATAAATTTTATTTATTTATTATTATTATTTTGTTCTTGATTTTTGGGAACAGAAAAAAATCACACGGTGCTAGGTCAGGACTGTATGCTGGATGACTCATAAATTGTACGTTTTTCGCCATCATAAACTCATTTGTCTGTCTGGCCGTGTGGGAACTTGTATTGTCGTGGTGCAATGTGATACGGCGTTTACCGTTATTTTCACGGAGTTTGCCAATTATTTTCTGGTAAACAAATGGTCGTGTACCAGTCACTATTCACGGTACGACGATTTTCTAAAGCAACAGTAGCCACGTGTCCATTTTCATTAAAAAAAGACGCAATCATCCTCTTCGAGGCACTTTGCACGCGCACCATATTGGTTGGTTTCTGCTCATCTCTATAGATATAGAACCATATGCTCGATTGCTGCTTCGTTTTGGGATCATAGCTGTAAATCCATGTTTCGTCACCTGTTACTATGTCCCACACCAAATTTGAAGCCCCTTCGTTGTATCTGGCAAGCATAGCATGGCACCAAGTGATGCGGTCCGTTTTTTTAGCATCGGTCAAATTGTGTGGGATCCATCGAGAACACAGCTTTCTCACACCCAAATGTTTGTGTAGGATTGACTGTATTTGACTCATGCCTATGTCCAAAAATGTCCGGATCTCATGGTAGCTCACATGCCTGTCTGTTTCAATTATACGGCGCACAGCATCGATGTTCTTGTTATTCACAGCGGTGCACGGGCGACCTTCACGAATTTCATCATGGAAATTGACACGACCGCGTTTGAATTCTGCAAACCAGCTTTAAATGGTCGTCTTGCATGGTCTTCGCCAAAAGCACATTGAAGCCGAACGAGGCTCTGCTGAGCTGTCAAATTACACTTAAAAGCTTAAAAAATCATGCAACGAAAATTTTGCCAAGTTAAATCCATTTTAATGTAATCACGCAATTTTTAAAATGACGCCACAATGTGAAAACAATTGACAATCAGATGAAACAAATTTTATTCCACGGCTAAAGAGTTTCATTTTCAAATGTAGTAATAACTTTTTAAATATTGTTTATGTAAGTGGCCAATTCCGGAAACTTTTAGTGTGACCTACGAGGGTGGTCTGATAAGTACTTAGCCTCACCACCCGAAAGCGCCACTATCGCAAGATAAATTTACTATCGTGTAGTACATTCTTGAAGACAATCCAAATCCAAATAGCCTCTTAATTCTGAACTGTTTTACGTTTTTGTGGTGTTGTTACTTTATAGAATGTCTCTTAGTTAAGTGTGCCTGTTGGCAAAGGCCTCCTCTAACAGCTTCCACTGTATTCTGTCTCTGGCAACCCTTCTCCATTTTGGTTTATTTAAGTCAATCCTCCCATTGTTTGTTTTGTCTTCCCCTGCTTCTTTTTCCATCTCTGGGGTACCAGCCGGTGACAATTTTCAAACTTCTTGAAGTCAACTACTGTCAAAATTTCAGCCGAATCCGACTCGTAGCTTTGTTTTAACCGCGTGTGGAAGCGGGCGTGTCCGCGGATTTTAGAAAAATGAAAAAAGACCAATATCGGTTGGTGATTCGATTCTTGGTTTTGAAAGGGAAATCGCGCAGCGAAATCAAAGAGTGCTTGGACGCTGTGTACGGTGACTCTTCTCCTTCGATGGCAACCGTAAAAATTGGTTTAACGAGTTTCAACGTGGTCGCACGTCTGTTTTTAATGAGCCACGCCCAGGTCCCCCGAAAACGGCTACCACGAAGGATAACTTGACAAAAATCCACGATCTCGTATTGGCAGACCGCCGATTGAAGATGTGCGAGATAGCTGAGACAATAGGTATCTCAAAAGACCGTGTGGGTCACATATCCAGCATGAAATATTGGGTATGAGAAAGCTGTCGGAGCGATGGGTGCCGCGTTTGCTCACTCTGGACAAGCGCAACCATGAGACCATTTCAGAGCAATATTTGACACTGTTTAAGCGCAATCCGAATGAGTTTCTGCGTCGTTATGTGGCCGTCGACGAACGACATGGATCCACACTGGTACACACCAGAGACTAAGGAACAGTCGAAACGTTGGACTGCACTTGGCGAACGTGCCCCGAGCGGGCGAATACTGTTTCATTGGCCGGAAAGGTGATGGCCACCGTTTTCAGGGATTCACAAGGTGTGATTTACATCGACTACCTGGAGAAGGACAAAACGATCACAGGGCTCTACTATGCCGAATTGTTGGGCTGATTCGACACCGAATTGCAGAATAAACGGCCCCATTTGGCGAAGAAAAAAGTGCTCTTCCATCATGACAACGGACCGGCTCACAACTTCGCCGTACGCTACGAACTGCTGCCCCATCCACCAGATCCACTCTATATTTGGTTCTGTGCAACTTTTTTTGTTTCCAAACTTGAAAAAGTCACTCGCCGGATGGAAATTTGAGACGAATAAGGTTATCGCCGCCACGGAGGCCAACTTTGCAGACCTCCAGAAAACATATTTTTCAGACTGGTTAAAGAAGTTAGAGCACCGCTGGGTCAAGCGTATCGATCTAAAAGGAGACTATGTTGAGAAATAAATAGCCACTTTTCCAAAACTATAGTTTTTCTTTTGTAGGCTATGTACTTATCTAACCACCCACGTATGTATTACAACTAACATTCATGATGAAACAAACACTAAATGTTAAGTGAAGCTTACCACAATATATTAGTGATAACCACATCTAAATTAGATAAGCAGTTTCTGAGATTAGCATGCATATACTCACAAACAGACAAAAAATTTATCAATAAATTTTTTTTTATTTTAATCTCGATAAAAGTTTCGATAATATTTT
The DNA here is from genome assembly GCA_917880725.1 of Selenia dentaria. NCBI lineage: Eukaryota > Metazoa > Arthropoda > Insecta > Lepidoptera > Geometridae > Selenia > Selenia dentaria. Next base: position 3,077,814 of record OU862882.1, on the reverse strand, counting down.
TTCTTATAAATGTTCCATGTGATCAGCGATCTGTTACATTTTTATTATATGTATGTATAGATTTATATACTTACGGTAACTGCTAATGTCAAGCATAGTCCTACTGAGGGAAACCACTGGCTGTATCGATTGGCCTCCCATCATCAAGGGTGGCACTCTATGCACTTTATCCTTTCTATCTGAGCTGGGAGTACTCCCAATTGAGCTCCAGCGAGGAGAGTTAGCATCCAACTCTTGCCTGTCTCTCATATAAGCCTTGGCTAACTCCATGGATGTTGCAATCTCACTCGATGCCCTGACCAAATGAGCAAGCGCCTTCTCACTGGCTGACTGTAATGCAGCGTCAAAGTTGCTAGCTTGAACATTTCCATTACTTCTGAGCCTCTGGAAAAATGAATACTTTTAAAATACAATGCACTTTATTGACACCAAAAATGAATGTTTACAAAGAACATTATTAAAGTAGAGGTAAAATTGATGTACCTAGGTATAATGTAATATGTGATCTCGTGCTATACTAATGATGAAATATACTATAATATATATATGTATATACGAAATGGGACCCCTTGAATCTTTGAGAGATTTATTAAAAGAAATCAATATATTAACTTTGCCTTCTTTATATGTATTTGAAAATACAGTAGAATTTGTTGATTATGACATATTTGACAAACAAATCATAATAATGGGATGTCATACAAAGCGTTTTGTGAAAAAAAAACCTTTTTTATGTAAATATGTACTTAAGTGTTTTAATAGAGAAACATAGTATGTATACATACATGTTAAATCAAAATAAAAATTGCACGTAATGCAGTACATACATATTTTTTACTGTAGATATTCTGTAATTTTTGTCTGCTTTTGTTTTAAATTTTATGGTAAAAACAGTCTGTAATACTTGTCTATAGAAAACATTTGAATTGAATGACTGCTTAATGCTGTTCTTGTTTTTAAAAATCATTGAGATTGTCGAATGACCCAACTTTGCGAGAGATGAGTTTTGATTCTCCATTTTCTAATCTGCATATTATTGCACCTTTCTCCTCAATCATAAATGCTTTACGGTGTTTAGATGACATTTTTTTCACAGTACATACAATGAAAAACACAAACTACAAACAAAAACCAATGTGTGACCTTCAAGTGTCAATTACACACAGAGATTTAAAAGAAAAATGAGCCACATGCTGAAGGTTGTCGGTAGTCAACAAACATTACAAGAAGGCACAGCCATATATGTATATGTATGACCGAAGGTGTATAGAATCATGTCGGTCATTATAACTGGACATAATTTATTAAAAATGGGTCATAATAAGCGACATGTCACTGTAAGGGAAGTCATTATATCAGACTTTTTTTTATAAAGAATTTTATATGAAAACCAAACTTCGTACTGTAATTACATCATAATAATAGGTTGGTCAATATAGGCAGAGGCATAATGAACGGATTCTACTGTATAATGTATATTCGTAAAAATTTATATGAATATAAGTTAAATAGTGATCCTTTTAATACTAGGAATACAAATAGGCTAGCTGTATCTAGTTTTAGACATGCAACTAATTTATATTTTTAAGTCATTCCTAGGAAACTGTGTGCGTTTTTACAATAAAATCCCAAAACACATAATTGAGCTTACAGAGGGTTCAATAAATTCAAGTCGACTGTAAAAAACGTTTTAATAAAAAAAGCATATTATTAAGTCCGACATTATGTAGAAGACAAAGATGCTTGGAATACTCCTCTTCTGGCAAGCTGTCATTCTGCCATAAAATGTAATATTAGTAGTACTTAAGTAGAAACATTGTAAACATCTATATAAAAAGAATAGCCCCGAGTGTCTTGCCGTTTCGGCTCGGTAGGCTTTATATATTTTGGAATGCAGCGGTAGAGTTTAAAAGTACATGATAATGAAAAATTTACGTTCATAAGTGTGTCTTTGATGCCTGAATTTAATAAATGATTTTGACTTTTGACAGGGTGCATAACTAAAATAATAATTAATATTATTATACAAGTTTTGAACAAAAATGGAAATTTAGTGTCAACTAGATATTTATTTTATGATTAATTAGAGACAAAGTTATTAATATATCATAATATAAAAGAATGGTTCTTGTATATTAACCCATCCCCTACCGTAATTAATTAAAACAAAAGATTTCAAAGGGAAGATTTGAACGGATTAAATAGATATGGTGTCAAGTGTATGTTTACCATAGCTAAATAATTTAGGGTGATGTTTAAAATTATATTCATTAGTTAAGGAAACTATCAAACACTGCTTAACTTTAAATGATGCTATTTAGTACACAACACAATAACTTTTCTGTGTGCAGTGTTAGATGACATTACTTAATTTTTAGCAGTGTTTATTAGCTCCGTAAGTTTTTAGTAGACACCAAACATGAGTAGACTAAACAACAATAAAAAGATGAACATTTTCCAGATGATAATGATGATGTAGTAAGCCATAATGCAATTAAAGCAGACAATGTTAAACATGACATTTCAAAACACAATCTAACTAGAATATATGTTGACAAACTATGATACAAACACAATTCTATCAAACTATTATACCTACTTACACTCAGTTTCAGTCTCAACTCGTTGATCTCCTTCATGAGATCTAGCTTTTCATTTTCTCGTTGGGCTGCTGTCATCTTCCAATATTGCACCTTTTGCACCAGTTCATTGTTTTTCTCACGTAAATCTTTTAGTTCATCCTCAGTAGCCATCATTGCACTGATAACTTACTTGTACTTCCTTTTACAATGCAAGAGTTATAAACTAAAAACTATAGTACTCGTGAAATGGGAATGCACCACCTCTTCGAAATACTCTTTGCATTCGAAAAATCAATCAAAATACATAATTTTAGCAACACAAAATAAATATGACCGTTTCTTCCAAGCCCAGATTAGGAAGTATATGTCATAGAGTAACTTTTTATACTAGAAATAGAGATCAATAGTGTTAACCACTATTTTCAGCACATTAGTGCCATCTGTAATTTCTAGAAGACATTACTTCTATACCCACACATACGTATGGCGTATGTGTTTGTGTGTGTTGTAGATTATAGCTATATTATACCTATATATTTATAAACTAAAAACCTATTGTTCACTTTAGCCAATAGAGTCAATATTTTCATCTGGTATCATCACATAATGTGTGGTACTTATTTTTCTTGTACTAGCAACTCTAATTACCTGCCCTTGAAAAATGACCTTTACTCTTGGTCTTGTCGTTGTCGCTTTCGTCGAGAGTGGATCAATTTTCGTGTCAGAGCCACTTCTCGTTAATTTTCGATTTAATTTGTCGGGCATTCGTGCCAACTTTATCGAGGGCGAAGCCCTAAGTATAATAAGTTACCAAAACTTCATATTAGTGCAAACTGTGCCATCACAACCGGCACCCAGCCAAGACAGGTACTGAGCTATTGAGGAGGTAAGCGCGCGAGCCAATTCTTAGTTTAGGTACCAATAACGGCTCAAAACCCCATCGGATTGTCTGGTGAGTTGCACAATCTTACTTATTGTATACATTTGCCCTAATTTTAGTTCGTCATACAGTCCATTACACTTTTCGCCTTTGCATGGGAATTTTCCGATTTTCGTGCTAGATCGTAAAACATTAAATACATAACATTTTTTGGCCCATCGAGCCGAATATTTGAATAGTGACCTAATTTTGCATATTTAGTGTATTACGGTCATATTTCTCGAATTTTGTCGAAATTTCTAACATAAACTTTTTTTTGTAATGACCACTAGTTACCCACTAAAAAGTTGTCGGCTCGAACATTCATGCCCATGTTAATTTGAACTATACGATACTTGCCATATAAAACCGTAAATTAATAATTGAATTCTCTATGGTCAACTTTAACAAGTGTCAAACAGATTTCGTTCTAAAATATCACTGTCAAATACAAACAGTGTTTTTGTTGTCGTGTTTGTAGGTGAATTAAGTTGAGCGAGTCCAGAAGATGCAAAAAAAACCAAAATGTTTTATAGGAATATATTTAGGAAAGTTACAATTATTATATTTAATTTAATTATTACTAGGTATGTGTCTAATGGTCGAAGTTGGAGCCAAGAGTGACACGAAGTGGCGGCGAGGCGAGGCATCCGGTGTCCGGTGGCGTACGTGTCGGCCGCGCTCACGTTGTGCTGCGTCGGCGCCTCATGTTCGCTGTTACCGCGTTGCGCAATTCCTATGTAGGTGAATTGCGTCAGCGGATTCAGTGTGTTACCGATATGTAACATCTCCCCCCGTACTTCAGCGACTATTTCGAAACAACTTTTGGAAGAGTCGCTGAAATGATGCTGTGGTCGACTTTGATCTCGCGAGGGTGACATCTTCTTGTCTCTGCTATTTCAGTATAGATCCCATCAGGAGTGATAGCGTTCGTTTCAGGATGTTTGATTGGTTGAACGCATCGGGCTCGAAGTGGTTTGTATAAGAAACCGATGGCGAGTGCGGTTGCACTTAACAGGAGCACGTAGACTGGAATGGTAGTATGATATAAGCTTCGATCAAAGATTTCACTAGTTTTAACTGGGCTTTGAAGTGAGATTTTCTCGTTTATTAGGTGGAGATTTTCTAAGTTGATTGACTGCAGGATAATAGATGCGTCTTTGCTAAGTGGTTGTTCCTTGTACGGTGGTAGCTCCATGATTTTTAAAGGATGGCCTTTGATGCGATCGTTGGAGTTTGAAATGCGGAAATACGGTGTCTTCAGGTAGCAGTTGAAAGGGATAACTGCTAAGTAGCTTCCTTGCAGGATCCGGTACTGTTCTTGTCCACACGAAGTCTTGATTTTGGTCTTGTTTGGAAAACTCATAGCGTAGTGTTTGTCGTCGAGTTGTTCCATCGCTTCTCTTCTCAGGGTGACTTCCGTTAGCTTACAGGATGGGTGTAGTTCCTGTGTGGTGATCAGCTGGTGGATGCAATCAGGATTTTCTGGAACCTTGTAGTTGGACCTTTGCTCGCAGAGGTACCATTCTTTTACCTTCGGGCATTCTGCCTCCATGTACTCAGAATCTTCTCCAGAAATTGCTATGAAGGGTAGGAAGGGGATGAGGATTTGTCGATTCTTATTGGGAACAATGGATAATTTATAGAGATCGTACGTTATGGGAGAGGCAATCGGTATCCTATGAACTATAACTATTTGACTATCTTTATAAAAATAACCTAGCTTAATCGTATCGTACAAATATCTTATTTCTACGTCCAGAACTTCATCCTTAGAATATAAATTTTGTAACCTAACTAACATCGTCTTAAAATCTGCTATATTTAAAATTGAATGAGGGGTACTCGATACTTTGATGAACGCTAGTGTGTTCTCTAACTTAGTGATCTCCTCGGACAATTGGTCTATATTGTCACCGAGAATGATGAAGTACTGAGCTAGATGAGCGTATTTAATTAATTCGTTTTCCCTAGTACTATCACTGCTCATTATAAGATCAAGAACATTTGCAATTTTATCTTGGTTAAGAGTTATATTCTGTAGTATTTTAGAGTTTTCAAGTATCCATTCTTTGTTCAAACTAATATGATTATTTAATTCTAATTCTAACTTATGCTCGTTATTTCTTAAGATTTGAATGGCATTGTCGTATTTAATTGCGTCTGTATAATCTAAGTTACCAGAGATACTTTTAATTACTGAACCAAGTCCGTCAATAAGACCTCTTTTCTTACGTTCGGGTTCAAATGTCTGTAATTGGTCAAAAATTCGTTCCAGTTTAGTACTTAGAAAATCGATATGAGGCTCATAAAGCGATAGAGTCTTATTGTTTAATTGAGGTCTGAGTTCAGACAATTGAGATTTCACTGTGCTAATTTGCGAGTGAATATCGCTTAGGTCAATACAAGTCAGGAAAGAATGATAGTGGGAAATGATTTTAGTGGGTCCTAATTTAAATGGAAGTAAACCTGGTCCGTCTTGTAATGAGTCAATCGTTACATCTTGTCCTTGAGTCAGTGGTAGCAGTAGCGACAGTAGTATCCTGTAACAATACAGGATTTTTAGGACTTCGCTTAAGGCGTGACTTAGCGACTGGACCTCGCTTCTTTTTAGTGTAAATATGTATAGGGAGATCGGCTAAAACTGTGTCCTGCGTAAAACGCGGTGCTAGTTTCTGTCGGGTCGCTAAAGGGTTCCGTACGAATACTTGTTGATCAGGAGAGTATTCTTTTTCATGTTCACGGTCTTTATTCCTATTTTCAGTCAATTCGGTTCTATTGTGTAATGAGGTCTCATTAATTAAGTCGTATACCAAAGTCATTTTTCTCTTGTGGTCTTGTAGGTACTGTTGGAATAAATGTTCAGTCAAATCTATGTCAATCGGGTCGCGTGGGTCAAAATGTCCTGTTATAAGGTCAATAGGTCGGCATTTGGTGAAACTATGTATAGAGCTATTATAACCTAAGATTGCATATGGCATCAGATTAATTGCAGGTTCGCTTTTCCGTTCTAATTTCAATATCCTTAGGTGTTCTAGGATAGTCGAATGGAAACGTTCAACGATACCATTATCGTTAGGAGTATGTGCAAGAATTTTGTGGTGCTGTATTTTATGAAGTCGGGTAAATTCTGAGAATAGCGCGTTAGTAAATTCAGGTCCTTGGTCAGTCACAATAGTCAAAGGGATACTGTGATGGGTGCAAAATATGAGAAGAGCTTGAACGACACTTAAAGCTGTGCCGTCTCGCAAATGGTATGCTTGGGCGTATTTGGAAAATGCATCAACTAATGTCAAAAATTTTTCATTCTGGACAGTGAAGAGGTCCATGTGAAGGATTTCGAAAGGTTTCGTTGGCGGTGGTACTATGGAAAATTTCTGTTTGATAGGATTACGGTCGTATTTAGCCTGGCCGCAGATATTACATTCGTTAATATATTTTGTAACAGATTCTTTCATTTTTGGGCAGAAATACTTAGATGACAAAGCTAGAAAGCACTCATTAATACCACGGTGGTTGGTTTTACCCTCGTGATATTTTTTTATAATTTCCTGCTGTCTCAAATATTCCTTAACATTTTCGACTTCGGTTTTAGTCAAAACTAGATTCATGGATGAGCTTTTAAATTTATCCTGAATAATAGGGATAATTTTATACATGGCCAATGTTGGATGTATAATTATACCTGTTTTTACTTTGGGGTTAACATATTCTTTTATTGCGTTTATGACGTCATCTTCTAAGTAAGACTCTGATAATTGTATGGTTGTCCTGGTGTGTGTCTCAAAGGGTTTAGTCACTGTCGGTCGTTTTTTTATGTCTCCTACTACTACAAAGCATATTTGTCTGTGGAATCTATTAAGTGGGTCATCAGATATCGGAATTTCTAATATTGGATTTTCGGCACTAGTGTGAGCTGTGAGGGTAGAGGAACCGGCTTGTGAAAAAAATTTTTCGGTTTCAGGAGGATTAACTGCAATGGAATTAGCATCCTCGTTATTTATTTCAATACGAGAGAGTGCATCCGCGTTGGTATTGAGTTTACCTTGCTTGTAGATGGGAGTGAAATTGTACTCGCTTAGTTTTAATCTCCAACGTGTCAACCGAGAACTGGGTTCCTTGAGGTTCATGACCCATTGAAGGGGTTTATGATCGGTTAATACTTTGAATTTTCTACCAAATAAGTAGGGACGGAAGTATTTTGTTCCCCAGACTATTGCCAGAAGTTCCTTCTCTATGGTGCTGTAATTGATCTCACTACTATTTAAAGTTCTTGATGCATAGGCTATAGGTCTGTCACTACCTATGGGTCCTTGCGAAAGGATAGCACCGATAGCGAAGTTGGATGCGTCAGTAGTCAATATGAATTCTTTGTCAAAGTCAGGGTACTGTAGTATAGGGTCGTTAGTAAGTAAGGTTTTGCACTGTTCGAAACATTTTATATAATTGACGTCATCAGGTGAAATGTGAGATCCTTTTTTGAGGCATTGAGTCATTGGTTTCGCTATACGAGCGAAGTCAGGTATGAATTTACGGTAATAACCTAATAACCCGAGGAATCGTTTTATTTCGGTAGCGGTTTTAGGTATTGGGAATTTTTGGATGGCTGTGATCTTATCCGGGTTCGGCTTAATGCCGTCTTTACTGATGACGTGTCCTAGATAAGCGGTTTCTAGTTTTAAGAACTCCGACTTATCCATTTGGATTTTGAAGTTGGATTCTCGGAGTCTCTTGAACACTTTTTCTAGATTAACCATGTGTTCTTGTAATGAGACGCTGAAAACGATGATGTCATCTAGATAGACGAGGCATACAACGTTTTGGAGATCCCTAAGGACATTATCCATCACACGTTGGAATGTAGATGGTGAATTTTTAAGGCCCATTGGCATTCTTAAGAACTCAAAATGCCCGTGCTCAACATTAAATGCCGTCTTGGGAATATCATCAGGGTTCATCTCTACCTGATAAAAGCCACTGGCGAGGTCTAGGGTAGTGAAATAATGGCAGTTGCCTAATTTGTCAAGTACATCAGCAATATTAGGGATGGGGTACTTGTCGTCGATGGTCTTATCATTCAGCTTCCTGAAATCTACTACTAAGCGCCATTTGGTTTTACCGGACGCGTCTGATTTCTTAGGAACAACCCATATTGGAGAGTACCAAGCTGACTCGGAAGGCCGAATTATTCCCTGTTCTAGCATCTTAGAAATTTGGTCTTGAACTTCTTGTCTGTGAATGTACGGGTATCTATAACTTTTGGTGTATACCGGCACTTCATCTTTTGTACGAATGTGGTGTTTCATTTTGTTCGTAAAAGTTAAAGGCTCACCGTCAAGGTAAAACACATCGGCGTATTGAGTGCAAAGTGTCTCTAAGTTAATACGCTCTTCCTGATTTAAGTGACTTGTACGTAAACGTGACAGCACTTCTTTAGCACGAGTTGATTGGTTATCGTTGCGCGTGCACTGCACATTAAATAATTCTGCACTAATGGGGCGGTCCATTGAGAAAACTACATCATGACGAGTTGGGTTGCTGATTTCTATGATACCGCGATTATTTTTAACCGTAGTAACACAGTCTCCTACAACACAATTAGATATAGATTGTTCTGAGATAAACGCATCGCCATCATGGAAGTTAATTGGGACTCTAACTAACTTGCAAGTATTCGCGGGTATAATATCTTCGTACAGGTTACAGTTACGTGAGTCATACATTAGTAGTGGGTTGGTCGATTGTCTTGTTACTAACGTTTTATTTTTCAAGTCGATATTAGATTCCCATTTCTCTAGTAAGTCAAGTCCAATCAGTCCGTCAAAGTAGTCGTGAAATTTATAAATGAACAACGTTATGTCATCCTTCTCGTTAATTTCTTGAAAGCACGGTACCGTTATGGAATAGTCATTGCGGGTGGTGGCATGAATATTAGTTACTTCGAAGGGATCGTAATTGCATGGTACATCCGAATAAAAATGTTGTACCGCTTCAGGACTGATAAAAGATTGGTTAGCTCCAGTATCAATTAGAAGTTTCAAAGGCGGATTTAATATTTTTACGTACGGTAACTGTCGTTGTGTCTGAAGGTTGAGTTCTATTTTAATTTGTCTGACTGCGAAGCTTTCAGAAAATCCTCATTTTCAGGTGTAGGGACATCTACCTGTGTCTCTTCTACACAGTAGCTCTCCGAGTACTGAGGTTGCTGTTCATAATAGGTTTCATAAGAATAGTTAGGGTGTTCGTAATAGTTTTGGTAATAGTCATGTTGATAGTCATTTTGATAGTCGTCATACCCTTGTTGGTCATAAAACTCGTTAAAATTCATTTCCCTTGACTTAAAATAATTCGATGGAGGTGGATTACCAAACTTACGCCAGTCATGAGGTTGGCGGGTAGGGAATGGTTTGGCTACGTAGTGACTAACTCCACTCATCGGTTGCGGGCCGGTAGGCGCGTTTCGCTGTGGTAACTTAAATACGTTACTTTGAGGTCTGTAGTTTGGTGGGGGCGCTGCGAACATCTGCTGCGTCCTCGTGGGCCCTTTGAACTGTGGGGCCTGTGGTCTCCAGCCTGCGGTAATAGGCCTGTGTGGCTGTGAAACTAATTGCTGAGATGGTCCAGGCATGTTGAACGGCCTTGGAGGTGGCATTACTAGCTGTCGTGCGGGTGGCATAAATCCGTAATTAAATTTAGTTTCACTTACCTGCGGCTGCATGTGCGTCTTCCTTTCGGGAAGGTGCTCGTTGCGCTGCTGTAAGTACAAGGTGTTGACCTCCTCGTGCACGAACTCTAGAGCCTTTTCGATAGTATCAGGTCGCATGCAACGGATACGAGATCCCAACGGGTCGCTGAGACCCCGTAAGTACGATTGCAGTGTTAACTTCTTATATAAAGATCGTTTTGACTCAATGGTACTCGCTACCGTTTCATGCAGGCTGATATACGTCATTATAGTACTGAACAGGTTCTGACATTTTTCATAAAACTCTTGAGGGCTTGATGAACCTTGGTTCATTAGTGCGAGATCATTATATAATGATGTCTCGTCTCGCTGGTCGGCGAAGTTATTAATTAGGGCAGATCGAATGCCAATCCAATTCTCAGGAATACCGTTTGAATTTATAAGGCGGGCGGCAGGCCCTACGACTTTATTTAAAATGCCATTTAATAAGGCTAGGTTAGATAGCTCGTAACCTGCCTCTTCCTTAACATACTGCGTTACTAATTGATCACATAGCCTAATAAATCTCGTGAGCACGTTGGGATTACCATCAAACTCTGGCAATAACCGTAGTGCTTTAAAAACGTGATCAACCATGGCGTCCGACATCGTATCTAATTCCGAAGTTATACTATCACTAGAACTATTAATAATTTCTAAATTTCTATTCGCGTCTTGAAATGTTCCACGGTTACTATTATTTCCTAACCTAGGGTCCCGAGATTGCCTTGGATGGAAAATCTTGGGAAATATGATAAAACACTTAAAGGAAAAAGGAAAGCAACTCTAGATAGAAACTAAAGCACTTACATATACATCTTGGTGTCTGCGAGATCGATTTCTAGATCACTTCCGGACGTCCGCTCCTGTAGGTCCTTTTTTATTCCAGCTTCAATCACTTAGAAGTTACTTTAGAATATCCTACCGACTGCGCCAATTAAGTTGAGCGAGTCCAGAAGATGCAAAAAAAACCAAAATGTTTTATAGGAATATATTTAGGAAAGTTACAATTATTATATTTAATTTAATTATTACTAGGTATGTGTCTAATGGTCGAAGTTGGAGCCAAGAGTGACACGAAGTGGCGGCGAGGCGAGGCATCCGGTGTCCGGTGGCGTACGTGTCGGCCGCGCTCACGTTGTGCTGCGTCGGCGCCTCATGTTCGCTGTTACCGCGTTGCGCAATTCCTATGTAGGTGAATTGCGTCAGCGGATTCAGTGTGTTACCGATATGTAACAGGTGTTTGTTTTGAGTTTTGTGCAAATTATTGTTTACGTGCGTTTATATACTGGATATTGTGGAAATGGAATCGCCAGGCTCCGTTAGTGAGGTCGAGAAAAACCGCGTGAAGCGAGACTATCAGCTGATGCGAGTCGAGTTATTAGAAACGTCCACAGAACTTCTCAGAGGTTATTCAGAAGCCGACCTGAACACCATCGAAGCGGAATTTCATGCAGCACAGTTAAAAGTTCTTTCACCTCTGAGTCGCGCTGATCGTAAAGCTGAACTCTCAGTGACATTAAGTTTTGAGCGGCGTTTTCGGGAGATCAAATGTCAATTTATGGCGGTTCATAACCACAATCTTGGAGTCAAAAATAATTGTGATATTAAAAAACAGTTATCATGTGTTTCAGCTAAATTGCCTAAAATTGAGATAAAACCTTTTGATGGAAATATTGAAAACTGGATATCCTTTATACAACTGTTTGAGTCATTAGTACATAATAGAGAGATGTCAAATGTTGAAAAATTGCATTACCTTTTGTCTAGTGTTAAGGGTACTGCTTATAATATCATAAAAAACTTTCCCCTGTCTGATGGTAGCTATCCAGATGCATACAATGCACTTCATAAATATTATAATAGGAAAAGCCAAATAGCTTTTACATATTATGGCAAAATTCTAAATTGTGAATCAATTAAATCTAAAACTAGTTTTGAGTTGGAACGGGTTCACAGAACATTTACAGAAACATTATCAAATTTGGACAAATATCAATTGCCTGATAAGAATTTCATGCTTTTCCATTTGTTGTGGTCGAAGCTGGACAGGTATACCCGTGAAGCATTCCAATTAGAATTTAATTCTGATGAAATCCCTCTTTATGAAGATTTACTAAATTTTATTGAAAAAACATATCGGGCATTGGATGTATCAAATATCAAGTCAAGTAGTAGTCATAATATCGGAATATCTACCAACAATTTTCATAAAGGTAAGTCATCTTCATTTGTAGTGGCTTCACAAAGTTGTTTGTGTTGTGCAGGAAAACAACATAACCTCGAGTCATGTAATAAATTTTTAAATTTGTCTGTTCAATCTCGTTTTGATTTTGTCAAAGAAAGGAAACTTTGTTTATTGTGTTTTTCACCTTCACACTTGGTCAAAGGTTGTCGATCTGGTTTTAAATGTGAGAAGTGTAATTATTCACATAACAGTTTATTACACTTTGACAGCAAACAGGTCAATAAGTCAGCGGATGAGAATTGGAATAAAAATATAGTGTTAACATCAACTAATAAAACTGACAATGTGTTGTTTGGTACTGCAAAAGTTTTAGTAACTGATTGTCATGGTAACCTTAAGGCAGTAAGAGTGCTATTAGATTGCGCAAGCGCTAGTAATTTTGTGTCAGAGTCTTGTGCCCACTCTCTGGGCTTGCTTGTAAAAAGCAATCACCACACAGTAAGTGGAATAGGGAATGTAGAAGCAAACACATTGGGTTCAGTGTCATGTCAAGTTAGGTCAATGAATTCAGAATTTAATTTTGATGTTGAAGCGTTTGTACTGCCGTCTATTTGTTCTGAACAACCAATGCAACACATAGAGTCGTCTTCATGGTCACACCTTATTGGATTAACGTTAGCTGATCCTGATTTTAACCATCCTGGACCTATTGATATGTTGCTAAATGCTGACATATTTTCGTCATCTTTATTACCAGGCCTCAGACATGGTAGAGCTGGCCAGCCTCATGCTTTGAATACCAGTTTCGGTTGGATTTTGATGGGTGGTTGTGATTCGACATATTACAAATCACATGCTCATTATGAGATGCAAAGTAAAAATTGTTTTTTCGTGTCAAACTTGTCATTAGATAATTCTCTCAAACGGTTTTGGGAATTAGAAAATATTGGACCTCAACATAAAATATTATCGAAAGAGGACCAGCTTTGTGAAGAGTATTTTACTCAACAACATCGGCGTACCTCTGAAGGAAGATTTGTCGTTCCTTTACCGTTTGTAGAGCCATTAGATCGGCCATGTTTTGAAAATACTCGTGCCATAGCGTTAAAAAGATTTTCATCAATTGAGAAAAAACTTCAATTGAACCCAGAATATAGGAAAGCATATGTCGCTTTCATGAAGGACTATGAGACTTGTCATCATCTAGAACAGGTAGAGCCACCTGTTGTTGATAAAGGTTTGTTCTACTATATTCCTCACCATGGCATATTGCGTCCTGAATCAGTGAGCACACCATTACGCGTAGTCTTTGATGCAAGTTGTTCTGACTCTACCGGGAAAAGCTTGAATCATACTTTGTTGCCAGGACCCAAACTTCAAACAAATATTTTCGATTTGTTAATTCGTTTTCGCTGGCATGCAATTGTATTCACTGGTGATGTCAAGCAAATGTATCGGCAGATTTTAGTGCCAGAGGCTGATGCAGATTATCAACGCATTTTATGGAGACCGTCGATTAATGAACCGGTACGAGATTATCGTCTTCGAACTGTGACTTACGGCGTTTCATCTGCACCTTATCAGGCTCTCCATACCATCGCGCAGCTAGCACAAGAAGCTAGCACTGATTATCCTCTTGGCTCCGCGGTATTGACAAGAGATATTTTTGTTGATGATGTTGTTAGTGGAGCTGACTCTATCAGTGAGGCTATTGAATTAAGGTCACAACTTTGCCAAATTTTGTCGTCGGGTGGTTTTGATCTCAGGAAATGGACTTCAAACCATAGAGATTTTTTTGTTGGGCTCTCTACATCTGACCTGTATTCGGAGGACTTCAAGCGATTTGAAGACATCTCTGACGTATCATTGAAGATATTAGGACTTTCGTGGTTATCACATTCGGATTGTTTTCGTTTTAAAGTTTTTGTCGAAAATCGTAGATGTACCAAGCGTACAATTTTGTCGGAACTATCTCGTATCTACGATCCTCTTGGTTTTCTCGGCCCAGTCACTTTCTATTTGAAGTATCTGGTACAACTGTTATGGATCTCTGGCGTATCCTGGGATGAGGATGCACCGGAAACTGTCGTTTCGGAATGGCTCCGGTTTAAATCGCAGTTGTCGATGTTGTCGGCCATATCGATACCTCGTCGTATGGTGTCATCATTTGTCGTTTTACAGATCCATGGATTTTCGGACGCCTCGGAGAGAGGAATGTGTGGGATTATTTTTGTGCGCGTTGTCGATGCGGACGGTTGTTGTTCCGTATATTTTTGTGCGTCACGTTGTAAGCTCGCACCTCTCCGTAAACTTTCGATACCCAGACTGGAACTCCAGGCTGCGGTTTTATTGTCGGACTTAATGACTGCTGTTGTTGAAGCGCTAAGCCCATTTCACACAATCATACACCGTTTCGCGTGGTCTGACTCTACGGTCACTTTGTCGTGGATCAAGTCTTGTCCCTCTAGGTGGAAGACTTATGTGGCAAATAGGGTTAGCCATATTCAGGAAAGAGTTGCGCCGGAGCTCTGGAGGCACGTTGGATCTCTCGATAACCCAGCTGATGTCGATTTGAGAGAAATCCTACCGTCAGATTTGGTAGAGCAGTCTCTTGGTGGAATGGGCCATCATGGCTCTCCAGACCTGAAGCGGAATGGCCTGTTTTGTCTTCCGCCGCAGATTCAGCTTTCGCAGAGGATGAGCAAAAGATTTTAACTCTCGTGACTTCTGTAGAGTCTAACGTGTGCGACCAAATTTTAAATAACTTTTCGTCGTTTTCGAAAGTCAAACGCGTGTTGGCGTATGTTTTTCGATTTCTGCTCAACTCCAGACCCAAACGTCTTGAACCGAAACTTGTCGGCGCTTTGTCCCCATCGGAGATCAGAAGCTCGTTCATGTTTTTCATAAAACATGTCCAACGAAGCGCATTTTCGGCAGAGATAGATAAACTTAAATCTGGTTTTCCCAACTCTTTACCCAAGAGTTTGAGAAAATTAGCACCTTTTCTTGATGAAGCGGGTCATCTGAGGGTGGGCGGTCGCCTGGCCCACGCCAGCGTAGATTTCGAAACCAAACATGCTTTGCTTTTGCCTCGTGACAATCGCCTCACTTATTTGATTATTGACGAGTATCATAGGAAATTTATGCACCCTGGTGCACAGACCTTACAAAACCTTCTTGCTCAACACTTTTGGATTTTATCGCCTAAGCGAGCTATCCGTGCTGTTGTTTCACAATGTACCAAATGTTTCCGGGTCAATCCTAAACCTGCTCCAGCTCCAATCATGGGAAATTTGCCTGAATATAGAGTCGACCAAATTAAACCTTTTTCGACTGTAAATATAGACTTCGGTGGTCCTTTTGACATTGCTCTCGGTCGTGGCCGAGGAGTAAAAACATTTAAAGGATATATTTGTGTTATCGTATGTACAAGTACAAAGGCAATTCATTTGGAATTGACATCAGAATTATCCACAGAAGCTTTTCTTGCGGCTTTAAAAAGATTTGTTGCTCGCCGTGGTCGCTGTAGTAAAATCGTGTCAGACCAAGGCCGAAATTTTGTAGGTGCGAGCAACTACCTCGGGAAATTGATGAAAAATGCTGCTGAGATTCAGGAAATTCAATTCGCATTTAGTCCACCTGGATCTCCGCACTTTAATGGACTTGCTGAAGCAGGAATCAAATCTGTGAAGACACATATATCTAGAGTCGTAGGAACGCAGAGACTAACGTTCGAAGAATTTTATACTGTACTTGCACAAATAGAAGCACTTTTAAACTCTCGGCCGCTGACACCCCTCAGCTCTGATGCGAATGATTTTTCAGCGCTCACTCCTGGACATTTCCTGACGCTAGAACCCTTGTCGATGCTTCCAGAAGAACAGTTTGTAGATTTAAATATTAGTCCACTAAATCGCTGGAAACTACTTCAGAAAATGCACCAAGATTTTTGGCGCAGATGGCATCAAGAATACGTTCATACTCTACAGCAACGGATGCGTTTAAATAAAATCCATCAAGAAGTAGCGGTTGGCACCCTCGTTCTAATTGTAAATGAACAATGCAACCCGATGAAGTGGAGTATGGGGCGTATCGTTGCCTTGCACAAGGGAACTGACGGAGTTTGTCGTGTCGCAACTGTAAAAACAGCAACTAGTAAATTCAAAAGACCACTTGTTAAGCTTTGTTCATTGCCAATTCTACATTAATTTTCGTTTTTCAACCATATTATACTACAATTATATCGTTATCGTTAGAATTTTGATAAGTAAATTTGTCGTTTGTCGTAGTTTTTTTTTGTAAATGTAACCATTTAGGTGGGCGGAATGTTCACTTTAGCCAATAGAGTCAATATTTTCATCTGGTATCATCACATAATGTGTGGTACTTATTTTTCTTGTACTAGCAACTCTAATTACCTGCCCTTGAAAAATGACCTTTACTCTTGGTCTTGTCGTTGTCGCTTTCGTCGAGAGTGGATCAATTTTCGTGTCAGAGCCACTTCTCGTTAATTTTCGATTTAATTTGTCGGGCATTCGTGCCAACTTTATCGAGGGCGAAGCCCTAAGTATAATAAGTTACCAAAACTTCATATTAGTGCAAACTGTGCCATCACAACCGGCACCCAGCCAAGACAGGTACTGAGCTATTGAGGAGGTAAGCGCGCGAGCCAATTCTTAGTTTAGGTACCAATAACGGCTCAAAACCCCATCGGATTGTCTGGTGAGTTGCACAATCTTACTTATTGTATACATTTGCCCTAATTTTAGTTCGTCATACAGTCCATTACACTTTTCGCCTTTGCATGGGAATTTTCCGATTTTCGTGCTAGATCGTAAAACATTAAATACATAACACCTATCTTATTCATGTAGGTATTTATACTTTTTTTTTTACTTTGATTATCTATTTAAATTATACATGTAATCAGCAACAAAACATTGTTGCCCTTCGAAGCTTGATCAATTTAGCTGTAATATACATTAGTATCACATTGGTATACAATACAACAAACACTTAAACTGCCTTGAAATTGCTGAAACCAGTAGGTACATCTGTAATAAGTAATAAATGATATGCTTTATGTAATTAATGCAATCTTTAATGGTTAATAAGTATTCAAAGTATCCACAAACGCCCAAAACATCCATCCGGCACAAAAACTAGCATCATCACAGAAAAAGTCATAACACACAAACTTGAACAAAATATTAGTCTCGCACAGTAAATCCATAAAATTGTATACGAAATATACGGATAATAATTTGTATTATACAGATAAACACTCTTTAAAATTCAAAATAACCCTAAAAATAACCCATGGCAAACGGTGAAATTCTTATCTATGATTTTGCCCACAGACTATAATGATTTTGCAAATTGAGAAATTGGTAGAATTGCCAGCTATGAATACTAAAATCTACTTCTATGTCTGCCGTGCAATTGGGCCGTGTTATGCCAAAACGTTCCAACCCTCAGAATATCCAATCTGAGATAGTGATGAAGTTGTAGACGTGTTTTTTTTTATTCAGCATCAGATATGAACTTGTATAACTTATTGTATTATTTTAAGACAAAGTTGAGTTGTATTTTTCATCTAAACAATTTGTAACTAATTTCAAGGATGTAGTTTAGAGTAAAAAAGTAGTCTGGATAATGTGTATAAAAAAACTTTGTATGAAATAGTTCTAAAAGTAATTTTGCATAAATGATCAAAACTATTTATGCCTTTAACCTTACTTGTGTCCGTAGTTTTTCTTGCATGATACTAAATTGAAAAGTAACAAAACATCTGCACTACTTTACGAAATCTATCGACGTAAAGTTTCATTTGAATCAGTTTACCTGTTACACCCTTAGCCACAAAAATAAATCTTTATACCTCCTTACAGATAAAAGCTACATGAAAATGAAGTAACTCTGAATTTCATTATAAAATACGCATAAACGGCGGCGCCAATTTTGATGCAATTTCGTATGGATGTAGATGAGGGGCCGGATTAGCATTTAAGATACTTTTCATCATCATCATCCATCACTACGCGGGTGAAAAAGCGTAATATTCTTGTGCACAGCACAGACAAAATAACAACAACACACATTTGGAACAATTAGAGATTATAAAACATAATAATAATAATCTTACACTATTGAATGACCAAACCAACATGGTTTCATCTCCATTATTGCGTATATTTTCCCAAAATACGTCACCAACAACAATATAGCAGCGGCCGGCGCGCGTGCAGTGAGTCACAAGGTGGCGGAGTCTGCATGCTATATAAGCTGGCGATTTTGCGTTGTTCTGGAGGACCAACTGTGGCACGAATTTGCGATCCAAGCTTTTCTGTTACAGGGTTCCTCAGGAGAATCTCCTGAGTTTTGTGCGTGCGGCAGGTGCTCGGTTGGGTGGGACATCGTTCTCCGCAGTAGCGTTGAGACGCCCCCCACACTCCCGACACCACTTCCCCCTCAGCTCGGAGGTTTTCCCACGAACTCGCTGTTCGGAAGTGTTCGGTTGCATAGTGGTTGTAGGTCCGCTCCGGCGTGATCTCCCACAGTGCCTTATCCCGCTCACCAACGAACTTCGTTCCCGAACCTGAAGCGTTCCAGCAGCTGTACATCCCGCGCTTCGGACTTAAGGAAAGATACTGGCTAGGGGTTTAGTTACTAAACTCCAGAACCAGTATCGACTCGCCGGTAGTAAATAGAAAAATTTCACTCACTGAGGTATACGCTAGTTGCAAGAGCACTACGTATACACTCAAAGGGATTATATTACTTACCTATTTTATTATACTACTCAACTCTGCCTATACATGGCCGAGAAAGACCGCCCGTCGCCTCGTAAAAGGCCCGGGCCGTACGATCACCTATTACCTAGATCCAAGGATCCATTAAAAACCCTCCCCGATGGGTATATGATCTTCCAGCGCCCCTCTGGAGAGATTATATACATCATGCCTGAATACCTAGACTGGTATGAGGCAGGGGAATTAGATGATGACGGAGACGGACTCGCTCCGCTAGTGGCTGAGCCCACTAGACGGCGCGAAACCACAACCAGACCATCGAAATCACCAACATAATATATTTCTGAACCTGGTCGTTCCTTCTTTTCTAAAAGAAAGAAAACTAGGGTAGTCACTGAAAAGAGCCGATCGGATGCCTCCGACCCAGGACTCAGCATAGTCGAACCTGAGTGTGAGGCTGATGCTGAAACCGACCAGAGGCCTCCGGGCAGAGGCGCCTTTAAGAAAGGGCGCGACTCCTCTATTGAGGACTTGGGGGGTGACGAGAAGAGATTGCGTATGAAAACCTCCGTCACCCCACCCTCACAAACATCATTGATGACGTCATCAGATGACAGACCGGCCAACATTACGGCAGACTCCGATGACGACAGTATCGCGGAGCAGAACTTACACAGACATGCAAACACCGACTCGACTTCGTATGCGGCGATCGAGTCGGTACCGATGGATGCGGCACCGCCGCCGTCACCACCTACCCCTCCGGTTGAAGCGGCGCGCTCCTATGCAGCGGCGCTAGCATCGCCGGCAACATCAAGGCCAAACTCCCCCACGGTGAGACAGGCCCCCGCACCTGCAACAACAACATTACCGACTATGAAAGGATACCCACCGATTATCGTAGAAACGCTGCCGGGATGGGTATCCATATTCGAACAACTTAAAAAGAAGCTAGGACACCCACTAAACGTGAAACCCGTGGGCAAGGGTTTCCGTTTCACGTGTAAATCCACAGAAGAGTTTAGGGCGGTGCAGCGCGCCCTAACTGAAGCATCAGAAACAGATAAAAAGGTCGCGTGGCACTGTTACGCGGGGGCCGCCAACCTTCCTACTAAGATTGCCATAAAGGGCCTTCCGTATGGCATTGACCCGGCAGTGATCGTCGCGGAGCTTGAGGCCAAGGGCTTCACAACCAAGTACGCGAAAGAGATCCTGCCGAGAAAAGGCAGCAAAGGAGGACCGACCTATTTCGTCCTCCTAGACAAATTAGATAATACTGAAAAGAGCAGATTATACGAAACAAGCGAGCTCTTAAACATACCGAACGTCCGAGTAGAAGGCTGGGTACCGAGAGCCGGAACGGTCCCGCAATGCCACCGGTGCCAGGCGTTCGGTCATGCCTCGGGAGGATGCCACCACCCCCCGCGCTGTGTTAAGTGCGCGGGGGAACATTTCGCGGCAGAGTGTAACCGCGACCCCGACCAACCACCTAAGTGCGCTAACTGCAGGGGTAAGCATGTCGCCTGCAGTCGTACGTGCCCACACTATTTACGGGAGGCCCGGAGGAGGGGGCTAAAGGTCCAGGGACCCTACCCTAGAGTAACCCCCCAAGGCCCCGTAAATAAAAATCAACGCGCGCGAGTTGTGCGCGTTCAACAAGTGCATCAACCGAAACAACAACAACAACGTAAACAGACGGTGGTAGCGCCTCGTGCGGTCAATGAACCGGCCCGCACTGAGAGCGCACCACCTCTCCCATCAACATCCCTTGTGCCGGCAGCCAATCTCCCAACAGGTAGAGACGAACAGCTGCCAAAGAAGAAGAAACGCAAGCGTAGGCGAAACCGCGCCAAAAAACTAGCTGAGGGCGGCCCGAGGGCGGCCTCGACACCCATGCCGCCCAACGGGGCGGAACCAGCAGTAACACAAAAAGGGCCGACAGAGGGCGCGCGCGGGCATCATACGCCCGCGTTCGTGCCCCTACAAGTCGACAGAAGACGAGCGGCCCATCATCAACATCAACATAACCATCAACAGCAACATCAACAACAAGACATCAGAAGTCACCCCGAGTACCCGGCGGTGACTACGACAGTACCTGTGCCTAGGCGCGGACAACAGACCCAACAATCCGAACCAGTGGTCGGTCATGAGGATCCCTGGATAGCAATCTTGGGAATCCTGACCGACCTACTGTTGACCTTAGCCGCAGGCGGTGACCTGAGAGAAGCAGCCGGAAGAGGTCTTGCGGCGCTAGCTCGGGTCAAGTTCGGTTGTTAAGATGCAAGATCAAATTACCTACAATAGGCAAAGATTGCCTATACCACTAGAGAGAGACGGCAACATAGGAAGAGTGAGAAACACAATAAGAAGTAAAATGCCTACAGTAGGCAATAATCACACCTTTTAAGGACACGGAGACAAAAGTATAAGGAAACAGAAAAGACGACTCGACGCAAAGGCGCACTGTACCCCGTAGTTGTGATGGCAATGCCACCTACGGGAGGTATAGTGCGCACAACAAAACTGTAATACGGTATCTGCGTAGTGATGTCATGATTGACACACTACGCAGTCAAATGAGTAACCGGGTGGTAGTGGCCACCCGAGGTTCAGCAGGGGTAAGGAGCTCAGGCTCGACACCCCCTCCAGCCCCTAGGGGTTGCAGATAACGTCGATCGTTGTTCTCTCAGGCATTCCGGTCAGCACGCTCGAGCGGGACGGACGTGCGCTCAAGAGCTCTCCGAGAATATTCCGATCGGCCTAAAAGTGCTTGCGCTTTTAGTGCCGGTTACCTGTATCGTTTCGATTGAAGAGGATTCAGTGTTGGACTTCGCTAATAGTGGATTTTCTGTGTGCAGATTCGACGACAAGCAACCGCTTCGTGTACCGTTCGGCGCACGGAGGCGTTCGGCTCGGCTCGGCTCGCGTCGCGAAAGAAGCGCGCTCTTGTAAAAGCGCTTCGACACGTCAATCACTTACATAGTCATATCAAAACCGCTCTTCTCAGAGCGATCTCTTGTTTCGATTTTTTAATTTTTCAATTTTCAAGTTCGAGTCAAACAAATCCACGCTTCACGTGGTCTTCTGGACGATCCTTGCGGTGTTAACGCAATCCAGTTGGGCGTGGACCTGGTGCGTCAAGCCTTTCCCTCCTGAGCGTGGGAGCGGCTAAAACCGGACGGGCCTGCCTTCACCGGCCTTGGGGTCTCCCCTCGCCGACGGCAGGTATCTCCTTCCCACCCTACCCTATCCTACTCTCCTATTCTCTGGGCAATTGGTTGGAAGCCGGGTTTTACTCGGTCTTCTCTCCTCGCCCCCGGAGCAGCTAGGGCCTCGCGTTTAGGCACACATCCCTCTGCACAATAAGAGGCTCCCACCCCGCCACCCAAATCGGCCTGCATCGCCCCGGGAGCGAAGCCATCAGGCTCTCTCGCTCTCACCTCCCGTGACCCTCTCGCTCACTCCGATGCTCCTGCAAGCATCGCCGCGTCTTAACGCGACGCCTCCTCTCAAGGAGCGTCAGTTAGGCCGATCGGAATATTCTCGGAGAGCTCTTGAGCGCACGTCCGTCCCGCTCGAGCGTGCTGACCGGAATGCCTGAGAGAACAACGATCGACGTTATTTTATTTTATTTTTTTCGGGGGGCTTACAGCTATTATAACAACACATTAACAATATAGGTACGAAGGAGCCATTTACAAGCCTCCACAATTAGCAATGAAGTATAGCAACACTAATGTATGTATTATACAACAACTTATAAATAAATATTATACTCAACGGATATCCAGTGAAGTGGCGTAAGGCCCAGCTAAGGTTGTACTTATTGACGCCACACTACACGAAAATAGATCGATGGCCGGGTGCGACTTGACAGATTTGTTGAAGGCTAGTGTCGAACGCAATATGAATGAGTTTCGGCGATAGTTAGTGCGCGCTGAGGGAACGTGGAGCAGATTTCTGAGTTGACGGGTTTGAAGTCTAGATGGAGCATTTAACGATACTTTGGAGACTAACTCCGGACAATCAACTTTAGACTGTGCCAATTTGGTCAAATAACGTAAGTCGGCTATGTATCTACGGGTTTCTAGTGGCAATAAATGGAGATGTGAGCAACGTTTTTCATAACTCACGTGCGGTATTTTAAATTTATAGCCTAGGTACCTAGTAAATTTTCTCTGCATACGCTCCAACCGATGTGAGTGTACTGCGTAATTCGGGTTCCATACTTGGCTAGCGTATTCTAGATGGGTACGAACGTAGGCGCAATACAGTATCTTTAGGGTCTTCATTTTATTTAAAGACTTTGCATTACGGATGACAAACCCCAGCGCTGAGAAAGCTTTTTTTGCAATATGATCGATATGATGTTCGTAGGAGAGTTTGCTATCGATGAGTACACCCAAGTCCCTAACAAAATCTGTACGCGAAAGAGGTTGGTTATTAACAGAATATTTGTATACTATATTAATTAATTTCCGAGTAAAAGTGATAACTAAGCATTTAGATATGTTTAGATCCAGATTGTTACACTTGCAGTATTCCACTACACGCAATAGATCGTCTTGTAACAAACGTGCATCCGATAACGTTTTAATAGGTCTATAAATTTTCATGTCATCAGCAAAAAGTAGGTATTTAGAGTGTTTGAAGCATGTGCCTATATCATTGATAAATACTACAAATAACAATGGACCCAGAAGGGATCCTTGGGGAACTCCGGAAGGGATCGTCAGCCAGGATGAGGTGAACCCATTAAGTACTACTGCTTGATATCTGTTTGTAACGTAAGATGAGAACCATCTGAATAAATTACCGAAAATACCCAGGGCTAAAAGCTTCTTCAGCAGGATGCCGTGATCAATACGATCGAATGCCTTACTTATCTGTATAAATAGCATCCACTTGGGACCCAGTATCCATATGTTCAGAAATAAAATCAGTAAATAGAATCAGATTGGAAACTGTTGATCTGCCCTTTAAAAACCCATGTTGTGTTAGACTAAGACTACGAATCAAATCACCGTAAAGCTGGTCGTATACTATTCTTTCCAATATCTTAGCTAACAAACAGAGCTTAGAAATTGGCCTATAATTGTCAACCATGTCCCTAGGACCCTTTTTGTGGATAGGTGAGATAAAAGCAGATTTCCATATGGCGGGCATAACACCTTCTACTAGGGATAGTTTAAATAGCAGAGTGACTGGTTCAGTTAATTCATCCGCACACATTACTATGAACGAAGCTGGCAGAGAATCGGGCCCAGCTGACTTACTTAAATCGAGAGCTTTCAGATGTTTACGAACAACCAGGGTGTCAATATGGATAGAGCTAATATTGCAATTGGTTATTACAGTGGATGGGACGTAGTTGTTGCTATTTGGCGAGGGGGTCAAAAATGCAGAATGGAAATACTTTGAGAAAAGCTCACTAATTTCCTGACCGCTATTACTACTATTATCTTCATAGTACATTTTACATGGAAAGTTGTTATTCGACCTTTTGCTCTTAATATAAGACCAGAATAATTTGGGCGTAGTTCCTAAGGATGACTCGATTTTTTCCATGTATGCCTTATAACTGATCTATTCTACACTATTGGCTCTATCGCGTAATAATTGGTACGATAAGAGATCTGAAGTATTACCATAAACTTTCCATTTATTAAAATACTTAAATTTTTCTTTTAGTATTTTAGTAAGTGCTGAAGTATACCAGGGAGGATATTTTTCGGTATTAAGGAAACGTTGTGGGATATATAGGTCTCTAATATTGTACAGTATGGAATAAAATGTTCCCACGGCGTCATCAACATCACCTTTTGACAAAACATCGCTCCAGTCTTGTTTACTTAAATCTGACCTGATATACTCATAATTTCCTTTACTATACTGGTAAGTTAAGCGCTTAACGGTTTTGAGAGACTGAAAATTGGGGACGTTAAGTCGGATGAATAGTGGAGGGTGATGACCATCCACCCTGGTTAGAGGTTCCGTGCACTCGGAAACAGCGACGGACGTGTTCGAAAGAACCAAGTCAAGTACCCTGCCATCTTTGTTTTCGATTAAATTAAACTGCTGTAGATTACAAAAGTTAAGAAAATCAATAAAATCGACAAATGGGCTGATAAGAGGCGCTGACGGTCGGATCTGACCATCGGAAATGTTCCATGTTATGGCACTCATATTAAAGTCACCTACAACAATAAAAATATCAGACTGATGGTCGTTAATTAAATCCGACAATCTATCCAAGAAAGAATCCAACTGAATTCCAAAACTGTTACCATGTGGCTGATCACATAGGTATAGTGCTCCTAAGTGGATTTTGTGTGTACTATTACTGCAGTTTGTCTTTAGTTGAATCGTTATCTAGATGTCTTCAGCGCTGGATTGCCAGCTGACATTTTCTGATGCGACAAGTTCCCGACTTACTGCCACTAAAACGCCACCACCTCGGGTTTGACCCGTGCTCTCATAGTTTCGGTCACGCCGCCATACCAAGTACCTTTCATCAAAAAGTTCACTATCCAAGATCCCACTAACTAGCCAAGTTTCTGTCAACACTATAATACTATATAAATTATTTTGAACCAAATTTCTATAAAACTCAATGGCATACGATCGTAATCCACGAACATTTTGGTAGTAAATATTTAAGCTAGCCATCATAAAACGGTGTACCTACAATTAAATAATTTGTTATAATATAAACTAAATGGCATCAAATACACTTTAGACATCAATCCAAGTTTTTGGAACGCGCATTTATAACAACTCAATACCACAGTCTTGTTATTAGACTCCCGTGCCACTAAATAGAATGTAATATCATTCAAAAATCGCAGGTAGAAAACGTGATTTAGATAGCATTCATAATATTTTATGCCGACCATCAAGCATGTAATTGCCTTATCTAAACATATTTCACAAACCGATATTACACAGAAGTAGAAATAACTTAATTGTTTGATGCGTGAAATCAAAAATGATAAACGCATATAAATAACAGCGACGTGCAAAAGTACGATCTTTATCGAGAACGCACACTCACTTCGCATTTTAGTTAAATAGTCAAACATAACAATCACGAATATTATAAAATTCCAACTCAAATTCCGATACATAAGATGTAACGCTAAACGAAGGGAAGTATTGACTGTTAAAACTACTATATTAACGAATAAAAACCCACAATAACAAATAAAATACCTCCTACACACGCATAAACTACCTAACTCAAATCTGAAGTCACACCCGTCATTGCATTTCAAATATAGCCTCAATAAACACAACACTTTCAATATGTCATATTCTTTCTCTAACAGAATAGGTAAAAAATAAACTAATACAAAACTCATTAACAGAGCGAGCGTAAACAAAAGAAATCCAATTACGCGAACAAAGGACTGCGATAAGAAGTCGAGCACCGCCTAGGGTTGTCAAACTGTTTGAGACATGCAAAGTGCATAATTTGTAAATTATAATGAGTGAGTATTGAGTTACACAAATGGCTGTCAGTACGGTATAAATATATGTTAAAATATTATCTGAGTAAAAACTTAGCAGATTTTTGGTAGGTCGCGTTCCGTCCTGATAGTCAGTGTCTTCGAAGTGGGATCTCGCCTCACAAAAATTTTCATGTGCTTGACCCATACAAATTGGAAGTTCCGTTCTTTGGCTAGAGTTTTCGCTTGGGACAGTAGCATTTTGTTTTTTACTGTGAGATGGTCATTGACGAATATCCGTCCTGCACCAGCGATGCCAATATCCTTGGGAGACAAAGCGTCCTTCATAGAACGAGCAGCTGCGACGAAATCCTCTTTGACGTATTTGTTTATAAATGACACAATTATATTCTTGGTATCGGTCGCATTAGTCGAAACCCTATGGATAAAATTGATTTGAGATTTTTGGACTGGGTATGAGACCTTGTCACCAATCTTTCCAACTACATCATAGAGGTTCTCTCTATCCTTGCAAGGAACACCTTTGATCTCAACATTATTACTGCGCAGCCACTGTTGCGTGTCTTGTAGCTCGTCTTCCAACTTAGTAATCTCGTTCTTCAGCTGGCTAACACTTTCCTGAACTATTCCTTTTTTTTTTTTTTTTGTTTCCCGGGGAAATCCTTTATGGATACAACCTACCACGGGGAGGTAGGTGGTTATGTGGGAGTCCGTATACCCACCAAAACCCCGGGGTGTTCCGTCACTGCCGCCCTCGGCGGGAACGCGGGACAGATTTTCCACACGACCGCGAACCCGCCGTGGCTGTCCGTTGCCGGACCCTTCTCTTCGCGGCACGCCAGAACACATGGCGCGCCGCAACTACCTCGGAGACCAAACCCGGCAACAATGGGCGCCAGACTTCCCCGTGTCTGGACGCCCGTGGTCTCCCTGCGGTGGGTCGGATACGTAGCCCCACCGCCTGCTACGTCAGCCACTGGGGATAATCCCCAGCGACCCCACCTCCTCGAGTCTGCGCCGAGCGCCCGGACCCCACCTCCTCGAGCCTGCACCAAAGTGCCCGGGCCCCCCCTCCTCGAGCCTGCGCCAAAGCGCCCGGGCCCCACCTCCTCGAGCCTGCACCAAAGTGCCCGGGCCCCCCTCCTCGAGCCTGCACCAAAGCGCCCGGGCCCCACCTCCTCGAGTCTGCGCCAAAGCGCCCGGACCCCGCCACTCCTATGTGGACTTGGCGGCCAAAGCCCATAGGAGCGGCCCCGCCTGAGCCGGCCAGCGCACCCCAACGCCGGCGCGGCCCCTGGGTTCCTCTTGGCTTCACCGTGGTGCTCCAAGCCACGGCTACTGAGCCCCCCCGCCACGTCAATGCGGGAACCCTTCGGGGGGGTTCCTGAACTATTCCTGAATTAACCTATGCCAATTCCGAAACCATTTCGAGATTTTATGTTACAAACCCTTATTTTTCTACTCTGACCTTTTAAAACGATAAGATGCCATTTATTTTAACAAAAAACGATGAAATAATTCGACTTTCATTGACCTCTAAATGACGTCACTTTTTTGCATTTTATTATCGATTCACAACACGAGCGGACTTTTGTTTTGATTGAATAGAGACTTACGAATTAGTAGGTGTCACTGTCAAGTGTCAAAGTAAATTCTAGTTTCTTTTTTTTTACTCGCGTGCTTTTCTTGGCTCCTCAACGCAACTACATATTTGTGCAAAAAAGTGACGTCATAGGATTCAAATTTTCAAAAAAATATTATAAAGTAACTACTGAATATAAAACAAAAATATTGAAATTAGTTTCTTATAATGACCTAATCTACGAAATAAAATTATAAAAAAAATACCAAAAAAAAACTTTACATACCGAATTGGCATAGGTTAATTTTTTTTAGCATACCGAATTGCACGGCAGACATAGAAGTAGATTTTAGTATTCATAGCTGGCAATTCTACCAATTTCTCAAATTGCAAAATCATTATAGTCTGTGGGCAAAATCATAGATAAGAATTTCACCGTTTGCCATGGGTTATTTTTAGGGTTATTTTGAATTTTAAAGAGTGTTTATCTGTATAATACAAATTATTATCCGTATATTTCGTATACAATTTTATGGATTTACTGTGCGAGACTAATATTTTGTTCAAGTTTGTGTGTTATGACTTTTTCTGTGATGATGCTAGTTTTTGTGCCGGATGGATGTTTTGGGCGTTTGTGGATACTTTGAATACTTATTAACCATTAAAGATTGCATTAATTACATAAAGCATATCATTCGGGTCGGGGCCTAATTTCAACAATACAGGGCGGTGGTCTGAAGTCAGTTCGTGTAACACTTCTATAGAGCGCAATCTGAATGCAAAATGACACTCCCGCCTGTACCCGGCGGGAGTGTCACTCATCCCTCACTCGCATGTCGAGTATTCCCCTCGAGATGTCTCTTCTATTTCGTCAATGCCCGATTCATTCCGCGCATAAAAATAACACCGAACACATAATATATCCAAACCTTATTGGATTTATACATATCTATTCTCACTAATATTATAAAGAGGAAAGATTTGTTTGATCGTTTGTTTGTTTGAATTGAGTAGGCTCCGAATATACTTGAAAAAATAATTAACCATTAGAATCCTACATTATCCCTGATGAACTATGCCATATATTTTGATTCATCACCATCATTATCATCCATCACTACGCGGGCAAAACCGCGGAGCGCAGCTTGTTAGCTATATAGATGTCACTGTAGTAACTACCACCAAATAATGTTACTAACAGATAATGGTTTGTAAGTTACTATAGTCCTACTACTATCACCCAAGGCTTGATTCAATATTATAATTTGAGTTTGTTTATACGTGCGTGTAGCCGTACTAAATCTAAACGCTATAGAAAAAGAAAACATAGATTCAAAATTTCCACCATGAAGGCATTTAATAAAATATGTTTTATACCACACCTGCTCGGAAAGTACCTTGATACTTTATCAAATTTACGGTAGAAAGTACGTCATTGCATATCGAACAAATATGCGGCGAAAAAACGCATCTGAGCGGGAGAGAAAAGTGTATGAAAATCCATTTCTTACGTGGTTTTTCTTTTTTAATTTTGGGTAAGACTATGCGCTGGTAACCTAAATATCAAAAGCCAAAAAGTTTTTACAGTGAGTTTTTATCTCCAAGTTCGCAAAATGACACTGGCCACTAGCTGTGTGTTGGATGGTGTCAAACAATTTGAAAAAAGAACATGTGAAAATTGCAGACGCCATTGGCGCCATTTTCAATTTGTGTGTTGTTTGAGGATTCAGTTTTCGTAGAAAAGTAAAATAAAACTAGGGATTCGAAACGTCAGATAGATCGGGTGGTTTGGTTTTTTTTCCAAATATCTAGAAAATATCTTGTTTAGTTTTGAGTGTAGTGATTGTATTTTAATTTTCATGTAGAGTTTCTTTTTAGTTAGTGTATGTTAATTGTAAAGTTCTAGGTAAGTATTTTTATTCATAGTAGATTTCATTTGTTTTCGAGTTAGGTTAGGCTTTTGTTTTTTATGGACGAGGCCCAGGGGGCTTGTTGGCCCCCCGATAATAGCCAACTATCTTCACTCCCAGATCGAGATATCTCGTATTCAGTTCCATCCCCGGTGGAATTTGTGTCTGTTGTATCAGACTCTTCTTTGGATGTCGTAGTCCAACAAATGCAAACCGAAGCTCAGACCATAAAGCGGAAAAAGCACTCAAAAAAACATTTAAAAAAGTCTAAAGAAGCATCTCAGGATTCAATCATCCCCTTGGGACAAACACAGAAATCTTCAGTTAAAGATGATAGTGAGATTACTCAGATTACTGATTCTTTTGCGTCACCTCCAGTGATGACATTACAAACGCTAAATACTCCTGCTTATGTACCTTCAAATAGGCAGCTATATAACCTGTCAGATAAGGGACCATTTGTAGTGCATGTGCAGAAGACTGATTCATTGTCCACTTCAGTGAATACATATTTACATCCAGTTAATTTTGGACGGTTTTTAAGGCAAAACAATTTTATAAATATTGTAGATGGTAGTTTGCAGAGGATTGGGAGAAACCGAGTTTCTTTATCTTTCATTGATGCGCACTCAGCCAATGATTTTATAGCCAGCGAAGTTGTAAAGAGCAAGGGCTATAAAACCTTTATTCCAGCCTTTGGAACAACCCGTTTGGGCATTGTGAAGGGTGTTCCTGTGGAATGGACTGAAGAGGAAGTGTTAGAAAACATTAGCCTTCCTTTACATTCATGTCCCATTATTAAGGTACGACGCTTAAATTATAAAGTTGTTGTTGATGGTACACCAGTGTATAAACCGAGCCAGTCATGTGTTCTATCTTTTGATGGTCAGATCCTTCCACCCCGTGTGTTTTTATGCTACAATTCCCTTTCTGTTGAGAAATATTATTACCCCACAATTCAATGTTTTCAGTGTTGCCGCTTTGGCCATACTAAAAACAACTGTCGGTCTAAGCCTCGTTGCTTCAAATGTGGTGATGCTCACACAGGTGACTCGTGTGATGCTGAAGAAGGCACATTTTCGTGTCTGTTCTGCTCAAGTTTTCACTTTTCAACTAATAGGTGTTGTCCTGAGTATAACAGGCAAAAGAATATTAAAGTTACAATGACTGAAAAATCTTTTCATATGCAGAGGCTTCCAAGTTACACTCTCCCACAAGAGGCAAAAGTTACAGTGATGCGACTAAAACCTCTTATGCAAACATATCATCTGGCCCCTTATTTTCTCATAATAAATCTCCTAGTCAATCATCTTCCTATAAAAAAACAGTTTTCCTCAAACCAAAACCCCCTCCAGATCATAGACATGGTTATGACCATTCTGCCCATCAGGCAATCATCAGCAATCCATCTATTTCTAATACCAATGGGGTTGCTTATCCTGTTGGTACCTCCTTACCCACGAATAGTATTTTAGAGCTCATACAGGCTCTCACCAGGCTCCTTAACACATCTGTACTGTCCAACGCTGCCCAAGTTTCTCCTACTCCTCTATTACAATCATTCCATGATGGCTCCTTCTCTAGGGCTGCAATGGAACTGTCAAAGCATATTAAGCAAAAAGACTGATCTGATGTACATCATTAATAAATTTGACCCAATTATAATTGCCATCTCTGAAACATGGCTTAAGCCTGGTTCCTTTTTTAAGGTTCCACGCTATCTATGTTTCAGAGATGACAAAGCTGATGGGTATGGTGGTACTGCCATACTTGTCAGAAATTCTGTAAATACTCATCTTGTACATTTACCATTTTCTACTGAATCTGACAACTTTTCAATAGTTGCTGTCAGTTTTAAAAACATTACATTCATCTCATTATATATACCTAGGCCATCACACTATATTTTAAACAAAATGTATAATGGTTTGTCCGGAATCACTGGTCCCATAATTATAATGGGTGATTTCAATATACATCACCCAGTCTGGGGTTGCCAGGCTGTGGATGGTCTGGCTAGTTGGATATTTAATATATTGGACAATAAAGGTCTGTGTTTGTTAAATAGTGGTTCTCCGACACGTCGTACAAAACCAACTGAACGTATTAGTGCTGTGGACTTGACTTTGGTGTCGGCTAGCCTAGCCCCTTCTATGTCATGGAAAACTCTGTCCTCTTGCTTTGGTAGTGATCATTTCCCTATTGTATTTGATCTACCATTCTCTAAGATAGAGCCAATACTATATAAGCCTTTAATGCAGTATAAGATAAGCAATGACCCTCTGTCTGATCAATGGTCTAAGTTTTCATCTTTTTTAGAAGGAGTAGCATCTGAACTTCCACCCATTCTCCCACATTTTTTAAATGAATGTCTGATGTCATTAATAAAGTGTATTCACACTGCAGCAAAACATTCATTTCCTCTCAAGCAACAAAACATGAAACATAGGTCTCCTCCATGGTGGGATCAAGAGTGTATCTCTGCTGTTGAGGATAGAAAGAATGCTGAACAGTTGTATTGCATGAGCATGACAAATGACAATTATGATAATTTAATTAAGGTTATGTCTGAAACTAAATATATACTTCACTCTAAAAAGTCAGCAGGTTGGAAAAATTTCTGCTCTTCCATTTCTCCTAATATCCATTCTTCATATGTATAGAAATCCAGTCGTTTATTCCGTGGTTCATACAGGGATCCTTCTCCACCTTATCCAAGTAGTGTAAGTTGGGTCGATCAGTTAATGGATAAATTGGCTCCTCCATTTGTCCCTAATTTTATTGATACTTTATCTACTAGTCCTGTTATTGAAGATTTTGCACCATTTTCTATGCAGGAATTACGTATTGTACTATCCTCACTTAAAGACTCTTCCCCTGGTCCAGATGGGATCCCATATTAATTTTTTTTTTTTTTTTTTAGTTAACGCTGGTGACAGTATTTTACTGTTTTATCTCAAAATGGTGAATTTGATGATAGATTTAGGTTCTGTCCCACCACAAATGAAAGCGCAAATTATTATTCCAGTCCTAAAACCAGGCAAAGATCCAGAAGATTCTGCTAGTTACCGTCCAATAGCCATGTCTTCTTGCATTACCAAGATTGTGGAACATCTAATAAAAAATCGCCTTGAATGGTTCATAGAAAATAGAAATCTTCTGCCTAACTGTCAGTACGGTTTTCGAAAAGGTAGAGGTACTTTAGATAGCTTATCTATTTTTGTTACTGATGTAAGGCTGTCTTTTTTCCAGAAAAGTCAAATGTCAATTGTTGCTACTTTTCTGGATATATGCTCAGCCTATGATAATGTTAACCTCTCTATTCTTAAAAATAAGATGGCTAGTCTGTCCATTCCTACAAAGATTATTAATGTTATTATTAATTTGTTTGTAGATCGTTCAGCTCAATTAAGAGTTGATGGTGAAATAAAGGCCATAAGAACTTTGAATGAGGGTTTGCCTCAAGGCTCTGTTTTAAGCCCTCTCCTTTTTAATATATACACCTTTGATTTAAATAATTTTGTTTCTCCTTACTGTCGTATATTGCAATATGCCGACGATTTAGTTTTATATGTAGCAGATCGTAATATTGTAAATTCTGCTGAAAAAATCTCTCAAGCTCTGGTTTCATTGAGTATGTGGTTATTTAATAATGGCCTTGATGTAGCTCCTTTAAAAAGTTCAGTTGTTATCTTTACTAGGAAACGTTTGAAACCAAGACTTGACATATTTTTTTTTTTTTTGACAAGATAAGGATACCTGTTGAAAATGAGAAAAAAATTTTGGGCCTTATTCTAGATAGTAAACTAAATTTCTCATCTCATTTAAAATATATATCAGAAAAAAGTGAGAAAAGACTTAATATATTAAGATGTCTAGCTGGAGTTTGGTGGGGTGCTCACCCATTCTATTTAAAACTCTTATATAACGCTATTGTCCGTAGTGTTATCGACTATGCGTCATTCCTGTATGAACCATGTAATAAAAAGCACTTAGCGCCCTGGACTTGATTCAAGCTAGAGCCCTTCGTATAATATTAGGGGCGATGAAGTCAACTCCTAAAAATGCTATGCAAGTAGACGGCAGTACCTATCAGATATGTTTTTGTTCCGCATTTTTCAGTTTTCTTCACATGCCCTTTTTCCTAAATTACAGCTTTTAAATAATTTCATGTTGATGCCTTAGTGGTCGCATAATAAAACTCCTTGTTTAGTTGTTAGTTATGTTACAATTAAGAACCTTAAATTCTCAACGCATAGAAGTCCCAAAATCCCCTTATTTGAATTTGATTATCAATCTATTCTTTTTGAACCCACCTTGCATCTTAATTTAGACATAGTGAAAGGGGATCCGTTTGCTAATAAACATTTTCTTAGGATTAAGGATAACCTTTGGCGTGACTGGCATTTCATATTCACTGATGCTTCTAAACTAGACCAGAATGGTTGTGTTGGTGTTGGGTTATATCATCAAAACTATGACATTGTTCAAAAGATAAAGTGTCCACCTGAAACTTCAGTCTTTATGGGTTAATGCAGGGGTATTATGGAACTCGCCGAGGTGGAGGAGGACGAGCCTGCCCCAGTCTCCGAAGGGGAGCTGGGCGCAGCAGTGCTCAGGATGAGGGCCAAGAACACGGCACCCGGGCCAGATGGCATACCGGGTCGTGTGTGGGCTCTCTCCTTGGAGCACCTGGCCCCCGCTCTCAGGGCCCTGTTTGACAGGTGCCTTCGGGAGGGGAAATTCCCCAGGAGATGGAGGAGGGGCAGACTCGTCCTCATACGGAAGGAGGGACGTCCTGCGGACGAGCCTTCAGGCTATCGTCCGATTGTCCTGCTCGACGAGGCAGGAAAGCTGTTGGAGAGGGTGATCGCTGCCCGCCTCGTCAAGCACCTCGAGACGTCGGGACCGGACTTGGCGCCCACCCAGTTCGGATTCCGGAGAGGTCGCTCGACGCTGGATGCCATCTCCCGCGTCCGCGATCTCTCCGAGGAGGCGTGCTCCAGTGGCGGCGTGATGTTGGCGGTGTCTTTAGACATCGCCAACGCCTTCAACACGCTGCCCTGGACCACAATACGCGGTGGTCTGGAGTACCACCGAGTACCGCCGTACCTGCGCCGACTCGTCGGCGATTACCTCTCCTATAGAGAGGTAGTCTTCCCGACGACGAATGGGGAGGGTCGGAGCCCCATGGCGCGCGGCGTCCCTCAGGGGTCTGTTTTAGGGCCCCTGCTGTGGAATGTCGGCTATGACTGGGCCCTCCGGGGTGCTGGCCTTCGTGGCGTCGGCGTCGTTTGTTACGCTGACGACACGCTGGTCACCGCCAAGGGGGGCACCTACAGGGAGGCGGCAATCCTCGCCACGGCCGGTGTCGCGATGGTCGTGGCCAGGATCAGGATGCTGGGTCTGGAGGTGGCGCTCCACAAGTCGGAGGCCATTTGTTTTCATGGTCCCCGGCGGGCGCCACCTGCAGACTCATCCATAGTGGTGGGAGGAACCTCCATCCCCGTCAGGAAGACGTTGAAATATCTCGGCGTCGTCCTTGATAGCCGGTGGAAGTTCGAGGCGCACATGCGGCGGCTGTCCCCCAAATTGTTGGGGGCAGCCGGCGCACTGAGTCGCCTCCTCCCCAATATTGGGGGTGGAGAGGGCAGCTGCCGCCGCCTCTATACAGCGGTGGTCAGCTCGATGGCCCTATATGGAGCCCCCATATGGTCCGGGGGGCTCGATCGGCGGGAGACCGCCCTGCTGATTGCAGCCCAACGGACCATGGCTGTGAGAGTGTGCCGGGGGTATCGGACACTCTCACACGAGATGGCATGCGCCCTCGCTGGTCTTCTCCCCTGGGACCTTGAGGCCGAAGTGCTGGCCTCGGTCTACCGCCGCAGAGTGCGAGCGCGGGAGCGGGACGAGCGACCGGCGCCGCGAGAGTTAGCGCATTGGCGCAACAACGCTAGGGCGTTGGCTCTCGCAAGGTGGGAGGAAAGACTTCTAGATGGGTCCATTCAAAGGGGGAATAGTAGTCGACGGCTCCTCAATGCTATTCAGCCCGTTCTCCGCGAGTGGATCACTCGGAGACATGGGAGGTTCTCGTTTAGGCTGACGCAGGTGCTCTCGGGACATGGTTGTTTCGGGAGTTACCTGCATCGCATCGCCCGACGAGAAGCCTCCCCGGCATGCCATCAGTGCGGCTGTGCAGCAGACACTGCCCAGCACGCGCTGGAGGCGTGCCCTGGAGAGGACGAACCGCGACAGACTCTGGTCGCGGTCATTGGGACGGATCTCTCATTGCCGACCATCCTAGCCAGGATGGTCGCCGATGAGAGATGTTGGGAGGCAGTAGCCTCCTTCTGCGAGATTATTGTCTCGCGGAGGGAGGCTAACCGGGCTAACCGAGCCCGCACTCCGTCTCCGCTGAGAGGGCCTGGGCCGTCGGATGCGGGGGCATCCGGCACCCTTCAGAGATAGGTCCTTTCGCGATGTTGATGCCTCCTCCGTGTTCGGGGGGCATCACACGAGGTGGAGGGGTGTTCCCATTGACACCCCTCACCGAGGAGGGCCCGCCACTTTACAGCGGGCAGCGGCGTCGACGGGGGCTGTGGTAGAATAATTCGGTCCCACGCCCCCCGTCATCAGTCGAAGACGCTGGAACACCGTGGGGTATTTAGACGGTATGGGCGCCTTTAGCCGAGTCCGTCATACCCCGTATGCCCCCCCGCATACGGCAATGCGTAACAGCATTTCCCCACGTCAAAAAAAAAAAAAAAAGGGGGTATTATGGAAGCTATTAACTATATTATTTTGTTTAAATTAAATAAAACTGTTGTTTTTTACAGATTCTCTAAGTGCTC
Organism: Selenia dentaria; assembly: GCA_917880725.1. Lineage (NCBI taxonomy): Eukaryota > Metazoa > Arthropoda > Insecta > Lepidoptera > Geometridae > Selenia > Selenia dentaria. Next base: position 3,040,834 of record OU862882.1, on the reverse strand, counting down.
TTCAAGCATTCCAGAGTAATTCCCTTCAAAATTGGTTCCAGGAACTGGATTGTATTTCAATGTAAAATGCTTTTATTAAAATGTACTGTGTTAGGTTATATTATTCATTTTGCTTGGGTACCTAGTCATAGTAATATCACTGGTAATGAAAAGGCTGATAGGGTTGCAAAATAATCAGTAATTTGTGGTGATAAGGTGCCTTTTAAAAATTATCCACAAGATCTTTTACGTTTACCTGCTCGCGACTTGAAACGTTGATGGCTGAAGAGATGGTCAATCAGTAGTAAATATAACGGCTCTAATTTTTCAAAATATCAACCAGACATTGAAGCTAAACCCTGGTTTTCTAAATTTAAGTGCAATAGGAAAATTTGTTCTATTATATCTAGGTTGAGATTTGGTCATTGTTGTTCTGCTGTTCATCTTAAGAAGCCTAGAATTAAGAATTCATCTGTGCGTGTGGTTTAGATGATGAAAGCCTTAACCATATTTTCTTTTCTTGTCCTCGGTTTAATCATAATGTTATGTATACTACACTTATTCATTATAAATTTCCATTACCTGTTCATATAGACAATATCCTGTGTAATATAAATCCTGTCACTATCAATGTATTGTCATCCTTCATCTCTCAAAATGATATTAAACTTTAGTTGGTATTTTCTGTTGTCGCTAGGATTTTCTTTTACTAGTTATATTCATTTTGTCATTAGTCCATTGTACCTAGATCTCATTTTAGATATGTAGTTAATAAGATACTTTCTTTTGTTCCAGATTATTAATTCTAAATTTTGTCGTTTATTTTTATACTTATATCTCATCTGACGTGTCGTTGGCAAAAGTGTTCTCAAACAGTTTGCCATTAAATAAATAAATAAAATAAAACTATCAAAATGATAAGTAGTGATAGTGATGATGAAGATTTTTTAACTCCGCCGCAGTTGAAGGAAACAGCAAAAATACTGATTGATAACCTTTTACCACAGAAATCAATTAAAAAATATAATAAAACTTATGACGATTTTTTGCAATGGAAAAGTGAAAAATATGCGGCATCTTTTTCTGAAACTGTTTTGCTAGCTTATTTCAGTGGAAAAGCGCAAAAATACAAACCAAGTACGTTATGGTCTATGTACTCAATGTTGAAAAGTACTATATTGACAAGAAACGACATAAATATTCAAGAATACAAAAAACTTACAGCATTTCTGAAAAGAAAGTCGGAGGGATTCCTTAGTAAGAAATCAAAAGTGCTTACTACAAAGGATGTTTATTCCTTTTTGCAGAATGCTCCAGATGACAAATATTTGTTGATGAAGGTAAGTTTATGAACAAAATGCACTGGTTTAAAATTTATTACGTACCTATTTATGAGTAGAAATCTACTAGGTTTTCATGTTTGATATTTTTGTTTACAAGTTATTTTGATTTTAGGAGTAAATGGGGCCTGTCGTTCGCAAGAACTTGTGGATATGACAACAGATGATATCGAAATCCTCGAAAATGGAATAATCGTCAATATTCCTAACACAAAAACCAAAATTCAGCGATCATTTGTTATATCGGGCTTATTTTATGAGATATTGAAGAAATATAACGAAATTCGCCCCAGTGACCCCAAAACCAATCGGTTTTTACTACAATATAAAAACAAAAAATGTACGAAACAAGTAATTGGGAAAAACAAAATAAGTACTGTGCCAAGAGAAATAGCTTCGTACCTTAATTTACTCAATCCACTAGAATACACTGGCCACTGCTTTCGCAGAATTTCAGCGACTATTCTTGCCAATACTGGTGCTGATTTAACCACAATAAAACGTCACGGTGGTTGGAAATCGTCCGCTGTTGCAGAAAGCTACATAGAGAATTCCGTAGAAAACAAAACACGAATAAATAACCAAATATCGGGATCGATTAATGTGCATCAAGACTCATCTCCTCAACCATCAACGAGCGCGGCGATGCCAGATGCCCCTCAGCAGCCAGTTGCCCCTTTGGCACCACAGCCTTCTACGAGCGCAGTGCCAACAGCACAGCCAGTTATTCCTCCTACATTATCGCAAACATCTCAAACAAACATTAATGGAAAAAGTGTTACATTAAGCTTCACTAACTGCAACAATTTCAATATAAATTTAAATTAGTAAAGATTTAGTTTTTTATTTTCCTCGTAGGTGTAGTATAAAGCACTATGTATCACTCGAGAGAAAGTGCGATTCCCGATCTCGGGTGTTTTAAAGCCCTCGCCTACGGCTCGGGCTTCAAACGACACCCTCGACGGTAATCGGTCACTTTCTCCTCTCGGTGAACAATGTACTATTGTTATTGTTGGTTTGAAAAGATAATGTCCTCATAAAGTGATGTAAATAGTGAGTGTGCTTGTGTAGGGTTTTTAAATGGCTCGTCTGTTCCATTAACTAGTGATGTTCTAAAATACTCTACATTCATCGTAGTGAAGCAGCAGAATTTAGGTATTTATCTCGCTTTCACTAGCACTTTGATTTGACCTAAACAGATAAAGAGATAAACATATGTATTCATAATTATTCAATTATAGGTCACATATCGTTACTTTAGATAGAAACATAAAAGAAAATGAAATAATACAAACTAATAAGTAAACTTTTACTTTATTTATATCAAGTTAATATAAAATGGGTAATTATTGTCTGGATTTTTAATAAAAAGTCAATCTTCAATATAATATGTCTTTCTCGCTTACCTACTCCATTAATTTTTTTTTTACTTTTGAGTGGATGTCTGAACCTCAGCAAAATACGTTCTTGTATACGCAAAAGCTAGGACAACATTGACTTCTCGTCAGTTCTAACATAACGAATCTACCTCTTTAATTATAAGATCATTGGAACACCAAATAGCTATTCTTGTTAATACTAATTTAAAAAAAAATTGAATTTAGAATCTAAATCTAATTCGCCGGCTTCACACGTTGATCCCAGCATAGTCCAAAGTCACTCGTCCAAAGTGTGGATCTAGTAAATGGCATTGGCCAACGTTGGGGCGAGCATTGGTAGTTAGCCGGTTCGTGTCAATTTCATCAAATGAATCTGCGCCAACGCTCGCGATATGTCCACACGTTGGCGCTTTGCTCAGTCCTGTTGCAACACGCGTTGAGTGCGTCCGTCGAACGCGGGAATGACTTTCTCATTCACAAAATCGTTACCGGTATGGACAAATGTAACAGTTACTTACTTACAGAGTTTTTAGAACTTAACCAAGCGCGTCCAATAATATGGGACGCAACGCGAAAGGAACATAAAAAATAAACCAATGTTATCTGATGCATGGCGCACCATTAAACAGAATATGGGAATGATTTACGAAATTGAAGATTTAAAAAGAAAGCAATAATCATTTATGTACACTCAGTACTGTGAAAGCGCATAGGACAATTCCGATTTCTGTACCGGACATCTTCACAATGACCATGACGTGACAGAATTGGTATAATTCCCAACCAGCAAAAACCACTCTTATATCATATACTCTAGACTACTATTTTCTTGCTCTTATACCATTCCTATATCATCGCGTAAGCCCGGATTTGGGCACCTTCCAAGCGTATTTCGTTTAATATCATTCTAATATCACTCTCATTGAATGTTGTTTACACTTATATTAGTTATACTAAAACTAATTTATGATGTCCCAGTTAATATCGCTCTTACGTAAGTATCTTGTCAGCGTACATAGGCTTATATTGTTCTAGCCTTAGAGTTCTGTGAGCGTAAATAATTCATCAAAGGCCAAACGACCCAGACACAATACAAATTTCATTGTTATAATGACATCTACACTTGAGGGGATAAGCTTTTTTTTATTTTACTTATTATCAAAATGATATCGACCATAATCGTAAAAAAAACATATCTTGGGTGAGCGTAAGGTACAAAACTTACAAAAATTTTGATCCTGTACCGGCTTGTCAGAGACTAACATAGAAGTGATAAGACTGACGAAAACTGATATGAGACTACTATAAGCTTATAACTCTTATAAAACAAGATATGTGAGACCGTTTTGCTAGTTGGGGCCAACGTGTGTACGCCGCACTAACTTTATATTCCAACGTTGGTACCAACGCTGACACCACCGTGTGCAGTCGACCTAATAGTAAACTCTCTTATCTCGAAGAGGAGACACATCGAAGATTATTGAACTGTCATGACAAAATGGCTGTGGTTATTTACTGGAGTCACTATATTGCAAAGACCTTACACTTACTAATAAGTGTAAGTGTCAAAAATTATGCCTCGTTTACTTTGTGCGAGAAATTCAATTCTGGCGCTTCGCCGGCCGCTACCGCGGCACGGTCACTACGCTCGCTCGGCTTGCGCGTTCTAATAACAAGTAACCTAACACTCCTATGAAATCCAGCCTAAGGGTGTATAAAATAGTTCATGATTCCATTGAGACCCAAATTTGTAACTAGAATTAAGAAGATCTCCCTTGTCGTCTAGTCGCCAAAATCCCTGGACATGTAAACAAGGGAGATCAACCAAATTTTGCATGACAAGATGTCAATAAATTAAAACATATTTGTCGAATTTCGAGTCGAAACAAGAAATTATAGCAAAATCTAACTAGGCTCTTTAGTATTGTATAATATCCTTGTTAGTTCTTAATATCCAAAATCAGTATTGTATACATTAAAACGCGATAAAAGTGAGACGTAAGATGCGGGAGAGAGTCAGCATGATGAACGAGCAAGAGACAAACATGGCGTGATCAAGTAAACTAGGTATGTAAAAAGCGGCGGACCTGCCTCGCGCCCGCAACACCCTCTCATATATATAGGCTCGCCCCGGCTTTTGGAAAAAAGCTTGAATGACTGTCGGTCAAACTAGACGTATCGCATAGAGTGCGGATTCATTTTCAGCAAAATGGCCGCTGGTATGAAGTGGACTTGAGGCGATGGTGTGGTAGCCATGCAGGCCCAAATTTAAATAGAGAGCTGACCCGAAGGAAGTCCAAATAAATGGATGGATAAATCGATAGCCACAATCGCGACCAATGGATCTCTGGAATAAATCCTGTAAAGGTGCGTTTAAAAAACCCATTTGCTAAACCGTCGAATATGTGCGCGCAAACCTCCGTCGCTTTGAACTTTGAAATGGTTCATAATTATTGTGATTTGACGTGTTTGTTCTTGTCACCATCCATTCAAAATGTTCCTGTTTTTTATATGTGTTTCTATTTTATACCAAACAAAGGCTTCTAAGAGTGTTTGCTACAGCCCCAATTATGCCTTTGTAAAGGACCGGATGATATCCGTGAAAAAAAACCTAGTGAATAAATGGAACAATAATATTAATACCTAATATACATTCATGTACTACTGTGCTCATGTATACTTATATACACACTCATATTAGTAGTATTCAAATTGATAGACTTGTATTGTAACAATGGTGTTATTAATAAATTATTTGTATTTGTAATCTGTTTCCTTGACATGGTTTCTTCATAATCGTGAGTTCACTGATCCAATAAAGTTTTTACTTCGTATACTTAGCTGTTTCCCATCTTTTTACAAAAGACTTTTTTTGGAAAAATATGAACCACATTACTACGACTCGGTACGGCACACAACGGCATTATTTATTTATAAAAATGATGAGAAAACCACAGAATTTGCCCTATTTACATAGGTCCAGAAAGCTAGTTTTCATTAGTACATATAATTGTCTGTGGTTTTCATACAAATGACACTTAAAAGTGAAGCAATAAATATTTTTTTGAGGTTGGCCATCCTGCCAGATCTGACAATATTATAAAACAATACTTATGGCTCTATCTTGCCATAGGAAATCTATTACCCGAATCATCGGGTAGTTAAAATATGAACGGATTAAGTGGTTTTCTCAACAAAACTATCGAATTTAATCTGAAATTCACTCTAATGTGAAACATTTGAGTGTTGTGTGGCGTTAGTAAACATTAAAATTGCATAGCTGTAGTTTCTGTATCATTGCATTAATGCGAAATCTTGTATGTGTCTGCCTGTGTATTTGTTATTCTTTCACGCTGGAGGTATTTGCACATTTCGAACAATATTTGCCGATACTTTTAAGATATAGATGTTCGCAGTGGTGAATACAGATACCATAGATAAACACTTATGCTCCTTTTTTCATCATCATTATAATTACCACTCATTACACCATCGCGGGGTATATAGTATTCTATTAAAACCACTTTATTAAGTACTAGCTGCGCCACGCGGTTACACCCGCATAGTGATGCATGATGATGATGATGATGATTATGAAAGTATCCTATGTGCGCATATATATCCAGCGCCTCATCTACCTCCATATCAAATTTCATGCGGAGTACTTACCACAAGGTTCATATAGTTCTGTTTTGTATTTGACTTGATCTTGTCAACTCATTAATAAACTAAGTGGATAAAAGTTGGTTTTACAATCATCTGTAAAATCTGTGTTGAGTTTTTACATGTTGGAAGCTCTTTTTCTCTACGATCATCAGAGAACTTTATGTTAAGTACTTACCCCGATACACCGCACCCCTTTTTTTGGTTCCTCCTTTTGTGTTGAAGCTGTTCGTCTATGGAACACTTTACCCTACGAAATTAGATGCGCGCTTTCTCTGGACATCTTCGAACATCGTGTCTAAGCATTTTACTTTGCGAAATAATTAACTGCAAACCTACATTCTATCTTTGTTATAATAATTAAATGGTATATGTATAGTATGTATAGTTATGTATATATTTTGTAGTATATAATGTATAGTATAGTTATATAAGTATAGTTTGTATATAAGTGTTTTTTTCTAGCTATATTCTTGAGTTTTGCTATATGTAGTGTTTAGTACATTTGTTTTATACACCGCCGCCTTTATAAGTGTAGGCCTATTTCTTTCCATGCATGGTTGTTTGAAAAAGATCGCTCTGAGCGATAAGTCCGCCCATTGTGATACTTTTTAATTTTAAGTATTTAATTGTGAATATTTTTGATTGTATTATTAATTTATTCTTATTTCATAATTTGTAACATATATTTGTATTGTAGTGTTACAATAAAGAGTTAACCTATCTGTCTGATCCGAAAAAATATCTGTTTATTGTGTCTACGTGAAAATAAAAAAAAAACTAGTCGAACCAAATAATAGATAAGCCAAAATTCTAGAATAATGACGGCAGTCTACGATATTATTAATGTACAATAAATTGTCTTAGTTACCGATCTACATTATAACTTGTTCTTAAAAAACTTATTTGTTTTTTCTAAACTAATAGCATAGCAAAAGTATTTTATAAGTTAAAATAAAAATATTGATATGTACCAAAGTGTATATTTGACTGGATCTTTTGGAAACCTAAATGACACCCAATCGGGAAACTTAACGAGTAGAGTAGTAACACTAATTGAGTTTTGCATACTATTAGAAAAATCTCTTGTTAAACACTTAAAAAGTTGTGTTGGAGACTGCTTTTGGGTGACGGGCGACCGTGGTCTCCTTTATTTTACATATACTGTAATTTTTACACAATATAATCGCACAAAATGGTATTTATGATTTTTCGTCATACTCAGTATCCACAGCGAGTGACACTTACCAACTGATTTTGAATTTGACAAGTGAAAACCAAGTATCCCTGCTAGGGTTACATTTTTTGCTTCATGAATTTTGACGTATTAGGCATATTTATACAATATATATAATATATATAATAGATCACAACAATTGTCACAAAATGACAGTTTACCGTGGCCGAATCGACAATGCGCCACCTATCGGGATAAATTGGCAGTGTGAATCCCATTACACACAACGTATCCTAATTCGTTTGTGCGCACCTTTTTTATCCGTACGATCCACGGGTATTAATCTATCTAGTAAAAAAACTAGACACGAGAAATGTCATAGCAAAACGATATATGACATTTGCCTTCCTCTTCACCCCTTTTGCTCCTCTGTTTTGCCGTCCTTGGAATGTTATTAAATCCTCTTTGTTTGCAATAGCAATTTGCATTCCTCCATAGACTAATATTACATATGTACTAGGATTTGATAAGTCAGTCACTGTCAGCAATGACTGTCAGGCCAGCCGTAATGTTCCATAAATGTTTAATATTTGCTAATTATCTGCACTGCGTATTTGTTTCAATTATATTTTAAAAGTAACTAATTCATATAAAAGAGATATATGTATTACAAGTGCTGTGTGCTGGGTTGTACAAGTTCGTGACAGGACGCCATTCTTTCTACACACGTTTCCCAAAAATAAGAGTCCAGAAATGGCTCGACATACATTGTGAAGCATTACAATATAAAAGTGCAAATAAGTCGAGTACCTTTCAATTCAAGTGTGTCACAAACATTTCGAGGTATATTTCGTCACCTAAAATTACGAAATTTTCAAGATTGCTTTATTCTTTCTATCGGAAATTGTCAGTGGAATTCCACTTACTTCTCCTGGAACCTCTGATAAGTTAAATAGGTATTGTATTTGTCATTTTCGCTCTGTTGTGTGTTTATTTATTTATTTATTTATAATAATAATTACATCAAAAACTTACAGTTTAAGAACCAAAACGTTTTTGAGTCAGACGTGAATAATGTAATAACAATTAATGGTTATATATTAACTATAGTGACACAATTGGGGTAAATAACGTATACAATAATTTATCAATAATGCATTAAGATTGGTGTTAAATACATCCATATCAGATTCACAAATAATTAAGAAGTTGAGTAGTGTGAGTGCATGGTGTGTCGGCGCATATCGTGCGGTGTCCGAGCGCGGTGTAACAAGCGGCCTGAACAGGGGCACGCTACGGCCGCGCCTCTGTGCACGCGCTCGCGACTCTCGCTCTGGTATGTATAGTGCACACTGAGCTAATGCACTAGGATTATCTATTTTGTTGTTTAGTAGTAGATAATAATGACAACACAGTGCACACTTTCGCCTCAGCTCCAGCGTGTTCACACCAACCATACCACTAACAAATAAAGAAGGGTATGTCCAACTGGGGTAGTATCCGTACAGTTTCTTATAAATAAACCTAGCAAACTTTCTTTGAAGCCGCTCAATTAGCAGCGTATACTTTTTTTCGTGAGGGTCCCAAATCAATGCATTGTATTCTAACTTACTGCGGACTAAAGCATAAAATAGAGACAGTAAAGCTTGCACATCATCAAACCTAGCCGACTGTCTCATCACGAAACCTAAGGACTTAGAAGCTCGCTTACATAACTCTGTGATATGTTTGTTAAACGTGAGTTGTGAATCAAGTGTGAGACCTAAATCCTTTATTTGTGTGACACGCTCCAACGGTACTTCAGACATAGTATAGTTGTGAACGTGCGGGGAGCAGGATCTTGTAAAAGTTATTATTTTACATTTGGACACGTTAAACTCTAACTTGTTCCTCTCACTCCACTCAACAACACTGTCAATATCACGTTGGAGCGCCTCGCAGTCAACGAGTTCATCTATACCTAAGAATAACTTCAGATCGTCAGCAAACAAGAGACATCTAGCTGCTCTGACAACATTCGGAAGATCATTTATCATGATCGAGAACTGAGTCGGTCCTAATGTACTTCCCTGACTTACACCAGATAGAGTATGATATGGATCAGAACGGTATCCCAGACATTGTACAAATTGGATACGGTTGGCAAAATAATCACTAAAAAGTGTTAGCAATCTCGGACAGAACCCAATTTTTGCAAATTTCTCCAAAAGAATATCGTTATGCACACGATCGAAGGCTTTTTTAAAATCAAAGTACGCAGCATCTACTTGCTCATTCTGATCCATGCTGGTTGTCGTATAGTCCACAAAGTTGATGAGATTGGTGGTTGTGGACTTTCCAGCGCGAAAACCATGTTGGTTCTCATTTAGCAAGGGCCGAATTTGCAAGGAAATGCTACGATTCAAGATAGACTCAAATACCTTGCCGAACGCTGACAGCACCGCTATAGGTCTATAGTTCTCAATTTTCGATCTGACGTCACTCTTAGGTACAGGGGTGACTCGAGAAATTTTCCACACTGCAGGATAAACGGAGGTGCCCAACGCTAAGTTAAATATGTAAAGAAGCGGTATTTTAAAAGCGGATACGCAATCTTTTATAATGAAGGGTGGTATACCGTCCGGGCCAGCAGAAGAGTGCGCCTTTAGTCGCCGAACTGCATAACAGAGATCAGCTGAGCTTATGTGGTCTATGGATATGCGCGCCGAGCACAGCGTGCCAGCGGCGGCGGCGGCCCGCTCGGCGGCCTCCACACACAAGGTGGGAGCGTCGCACAAAAATACGGACTCGAAATATTTTGCAAATGAATTGGCTGCATCCTCACCAGTGACCAGCTGACCTTCGTACTCGAATTCATCACAAGTGTTCCTGTCGGCCTTTTGTTCTTTTACAAATTGCCAAAAACTCTTCGGATCCTTGCGAATGCCACATTCAGTTTTTTTGATGTACAAATCATACGCTTTACTAATGAGCTGTTTCGAATGTTGTCTATAATACTTAAACATTTCAAAGTTAAATTCTAGCCCTAATTCCCTGTACTTTTTCATATGAAAATACTTGTATTTTAAGTTTTTTATTATATATGCAGTGAACCATGTTGGGTACCTATGATGTGAGCTACCAGTATTATTTATTTTTTGTGGGACCCAGTTACTCATGTATGCTCTTATTTTATCATAAAATAAGTCTACGGCTATATTAACATTATTTGCAGAGATGATTTCTTCCCAATCGATACATTCAAATGAGGCATACAAAGAATGTAAATCAGCCTTACGGAAATTCCACTTTGGAACCGCATTCTCGATTTGAGGCGACAAGCGCGGGCGCAGGCGCGGGCGCGGACGTTGGATGCGCAAGCGTACCTCGAGCGCGGGATGGTACGCGTCCTCAGGCTCAACGATTTTTATGTCACCGTGCACCCTCACACACTCCTCACCAAGACTACTCATCACCAAATCCAGAATCGAGTCGAACTTATTAGCTATAGTATTATATTGTTTCAGTTTACAATACGCTAGTAAATAATTAAACTGTAAACTAATATTTAAGCTACAGGAATTGAGATTGAAATCTCCTAATAATAAAACATCGAATTTTGAATACTTTTCTACGACATTTTCCAACACTAAAAATGCTTTCATGTATGTCAAATCGTCTGAATTCGGGGGAATATACACTACGCAACACAAAATATCTCGATATTTTAAAGTCACAATAGCCATTACTATTTCGATATCCGGAGTGTAGCCGTCCACATCTAACACCTGCCGAACTCTGTAGCGGTCCCGAACCGCTAGCAACACGCCTCCCCATCCTGCGTCGCCGCACCGGTCGCGGCGCACCACTTTATATCCCGCAGGCATAAACTCGGCATCGCTAACACTGCTCTTCAAAAAAATTTCGGTGAACGCGATCATGTCAGGTGACTCATTCAAAATTGCCAATTTACAATTGTCTATTTTTGTACGTAATCCTCGAACATTCTGATAAGCCAGCCTAAATGATTTGTATTTAGTTTTCTCCTCCCTGTTGCTGTGATGAGTTACGAAACCCACTACGCCAAGGTTTTATACACACATCAGTAGGCCAGTAGTGCGGCGACAGATACTTGTCTACATTTTTGGTAGGCACAGATAGTTTGAAGGATGCGTAATCGCCTCTGGATTTCAAGGCTACGACTACACACGTATCTTCAGAGCAGATAGTACTCATATGCTCAGAAACTTGCTCAACTGTCGTTCCTACCTTAACATAATAAAGATGGAGATATGATTTCCGATCAGCAGCCTGAAGCGCAGTCGTACCAGGGGCTGCAGTACCACAGGTCGCGTTCTTTATCGGACAGCGAGCCTTCCGAGCCCTCACCTGAGTCCATCCGAATGCATTATCATTTATTACTGCGTTGTTTGAATAACTTTCATCATCAACAGTGCAATCGTTCACCTGTTGCGGTGAAGTAGGCGTAGTAGGTATGCTCGGTGTCGGAGCTACTGCGAGGCTCGATGACGCACACGCAGTAGCGATGGCGGGGATGCATGGGCTGGTTGGGAGAATAAGCGGCGATATAGCCTTTCTTGCTTTGGCTAATCCCGTTAGTCCGATAATCGCCGACTTTGCACAAACGCTCGCCTCGCGCGCGAACCGGCCGTTGTGCCGACGACGCTGAGATCGGCGCCTGCTTACCCTCCACTGTTTTTGTTGTTGCTGGTTTTGTATTCACTGTAAGCTTCTTTATTAGATCATTCTGACCGATTATGAGCTTCTTCAGTGACCTCACATCATCCTGCAGATCCAACACAGTTTTGGCCAATTCACGGACCACACTATCGACACTTTCAGATGACATTGCTAGTTATTTGAATTAAAAATATACGGAGCTAAGTGTTAAAATCTTTGTGATTAGGTAATAATTATACATTTATTTTTATGCAGAGAAAGTGAACCCTCTTGTTAGCCATTAAATTGCCATGAAAATGCATGAAGATAATTATTATTAATAAGTGTCTATATGCTGACATGATTATGTTAACAACTTAGTCAAGATCCTCTTGATGCATCCTAGACATCAGCAGGCGCCATTTATACGCTCGGATCCAAACAATAAATACAGTAAAAGAAGGCAAGAATCCAAAATGTAGAAAACTTTTCAATACCTACAGAGTAAAACTAAAAAGAATAAAATATAAATAAATGATAGATCCATAAAATAATATGTTTCATTTCTAACATAGATACACCCGTAAGGAGTCTTCAATAATAATTAAAAGTACGTATACAAAGGTCACAAATTTACTGTAATGAACCTATCAAACTACTTACGATCAGCCTACATACTCGTAGGTACGTACGTAAGTAGTTCTAGTTACGTACGTATCTATGTAGCTTGTATCCTTCATTTTGCTAATTAAAAAATCAACTGTCATACATCCTTTTGCTGTAGCCAATCAGAGCGCAGAACTCGTGTCTAGCAAAGAATGTACTTTAGATGTCCGTCTGATACGTAATATCTTATAGTCTGTGGTACGATCCATCTACTACGCACCAAGGTCTTTAGATTTAGTCTGATTAATCTATGCAGTATGCACCGAGGTACCAAACCAATAAAAAAATAAAAACGCACATTGTTGACTTGACTTGAATTGAGTACTGTTTTGAGGTTACATTTTAGAACCCGTGTTATTTTTATTTTGTATAAATGTCGTTCCGCGGTAGAGGTGGCGGTGGCGGATTTGGTGGTCGCGGAGGAGGCGGCGGCCGCGGTCGAGGTGGTTTTGGGGGCCGAGGCCGTGGAGGTGGCGGCGGCGGTGGATTTCGGCAGCAAGACCAAGGTCCTCCAGAAAGTGTCGTACCGTTCGGCCACTACGGCTGGGTGGTGCAAGATGACCTCGTCTGTAAAGTGGACATCGAGGATGTGCCGTACTTCAACGCGCCTTTATTCTTGGAAAACAAGGAGCAGATCGGCAAAGTGGACGAAATATTCGGCAACCTGCGTGACTACTATGTATCTGTGAAGCTGGGCGAGAACTTAAAAGCGAAGAGTTTTAAAGACGGACAGCAGTTTTTCATTGACCCAGCGAAGTTATTGCCGTTGAAGAGGTTTCTTCCGCAGCCGCCGGGTGCTCGTGGTGGGGGTCGTGGGGGTAGAGGTGGACGCGGTGGCGGAGGACGAGGCGGCGGCGGCTTCAACAGAGGAGGTGGTGGTGGATTTAACCGAGGCGGTGGCGGCGGTGGCTTTAATAGAGGTGGTGGTGGTCGTGGAGGAGGATTCAACAGAGGAGGTGGTGGTGGATTCAACCGAGGCGGCGGCGGTGGCTTCGGCCGAGGAGGTGGTGGACGTGGTGGTGGAGGCTCCAGGGGTGGTCGCTGGTAACCTTTATCCAAGATTCAGAAATAAGTGTTTGACAGTGCATTTAGTGATAATAACTTGTGTTAGGCCCTCACCATACAGGGGTTATAGAAAGTAAGAAATGTTTTTTGTTAGAAGAAAAAATACCACATATATAATTCTAGGATGCAGTTTGCTGTGCAATATTGTGATGCATTCATCAATAGCATTTAATTAGATGAAGCCTACCCTGGGGTGATACATCTACAATAAATGTGAGAAGACAGGTAACAGTGTATCCATGTAATATTTTAACCTGTTGACTTGCAATTCACCATATTTAGCCAATAATGCAAAAGATTTCTCCAGTTTCTATAGATTTGTGTATGGTGAGGGCCATTGTAATAATAATTGATGTTTATTATATAAGTACCTACTTAATTCCATGTTTTTTATTTATCATCCATTTATAATATAGGTCAATTTTACATGATTTATTATAAATAAAATATAGCATAGCCCATGACATTCATACAGCTACTGAAGGATCAGATTTCTTTTCGCAGTACAGTGAAGCAACCTAAATTTATGCAGAAAATGTTGTCCAAAAGAATGCAACAACTTTTGTTTTCTGATGCAAGTTTTGTTTTTTAGATCCATCTAATGTAATCACAATTTGTAATATTTTGAATATTATATATATATATCTGAGCCAATGGTTTGCATTGCAATGTCACTTCTTTTACAGCGGAACATCAATTGCAGAGTGGGGATTTCACTTACTGCTTTAACCATTTTCCTGAAATCCCCACTGAGGTGGCAGGGCTTCTTGAAAAAATCTATTAGAATACTGACAGCCATTGGATGAGCTTTTGATTGTATATAGGTTGATGGTCTGCTAACACATAGATGAGATGGACATGTATAGGCCAATCAGGTCTGAATTATTACAGCACAGAACTCTTGTTCTAATGCTTTGTTAGCTAAGCAAGATACAACTCGAAATATGCTGGTCTTCCTTTGACATTAGGTGGCTGCACTAATAGGCTCCACATGACTCACTCACAATGTGCCGCACAGAAGTGGCAAGGGTGCAGCAACCGAGCCTGCTTACCAAGTAAGATATAAACCCATAGGATTATAATTTAGTTTACTGCAATTTGTAGTAAATTCCATTTTTTTTAATTAACCTCTGCATGTGGGGTGCCTCAAGATTATTATTCAGAGCCATTGATTTTCCTGGAGATTGTTCCCACACCGGTGAGAATAATCTAAGTGGTACTAACCATTGATGGCATAACAACCTAGGAGTTGCTACTAGCTAGCTCTTGCTGTTACATGGTTGTGGTTCTATTACATTTATTTTGTATGTTTTGGTTCCATATAATGTTAAAACCAAAAATGATAAACCAAATGACACACAGGCATATATGGCTACCCATTTAGTAGGATCTAGGCTTCTCAAAAGTTGTTGCAAATACCTACAATTAGAAACAGTAATGAAAACTGAAAGAAAAAAAACGATGTTAAAAAATATTTAGTGACACTTCCGCTGAAAAGAAAACAATGATTTTGGCCTATTTGGGGACTTGCACCACCCTCCCTCCGTAAACTGTCTGTCTAGCGCTCGACGAGTTAACATGTTAACTCGTCTAGCGCTAGATCGACAGTTTATTTGGGGTTTCTTGTGTTTTTTATTTAGTATTCTTCCTATTAGCATTTTATGCGGGAGGAAGGGTGGTGCAACACCCCCAATTAGGCCAAAATCATTGTTTTCTTTTCAGCAGAAGTGTCACTAAATATTTTTTAATAATGGATTTCCGCAAAGTAACGCCTTAATCAATAAATTATCAAAACTGAAAGAATAACAAATATGTGAACTCAATTATAATTCAATTATTATTACAGATAGCTTTATTTTCAAATCTGTACAAATATTGAACAACAGTTCTGTGTTTGACCTGACACCATATTTTACTTACAAGAGCTTTGACACACTTTACTAAAAATACCTATGTAGTAGGTGTACCAAACTACTGAATGTTATGAAATGGTAATTTTAATCAAATTACCCCTGTGGTATCGTACCAACAAGCATGGTAGTACCTACATCAATTGAATTAGGCAAATTAAAAACAGTGGCAATAATAAAACAAATGCAAAAGTATGTGAGTGGAATAATGTTACTTCTTTACAATGAATTAGCACATAAGGATGTAGGTATTACTTCTAGGGGCAGTACTCAAATCACACATACTTTTAACAGTTATAGTGAAATCCAGAGCTTTATACACAGCCAAAGCACTACACCATGATCGAGAAAATTCATTTGCCTGCTAGTTTAACTTGCTATGTAGCCATTCAAATCTAAACATTGTAATGGATTTACCATTTATATAATGATGCATACATTATAACTAACTCCTTTAGCATTGTTCTTCTTTAAATTAAGTATATAAATTAATTAATTTATGCATATTTAAATAAAGCTCCATTTTTCACAAAGGGATCATCTTGAGCTACTCTCTCAGGTTACCTATTCTAAATTTTCTAGATCTGATTTTCCTGAAGTTGGAACGTAATTGTACGCTAATGCTCTCCCTCTATGGTTGAAGATGTAAAAGGATGGCAGGTTTTTCTGAGTTTCCCATTTGGTAAGGTTCAGTTCTGCTGCAGCTGGGATTTCACGGAGATTGCCTGCTACATTCAGGACTCCCCACATAACAGCAAATAAGCTCGCTACTGCTTGGACTACAATCTGAAAAAAATAGTGTAGTGTTTATTATAACATCAATCTTTATGCTAAGGATTATCGGTTAGATTCTTACTCACATCCAAAGGTAGAGTGGTGAATTCCTGCGACGTGATCCTAAGGTACGACCGATCTGTAAGACAAATTACAATTAGCTGCCAATTAGTCGAAAATCATCAAACTTTTCAACATACAATAAAATAAACTTACGTTGGGCAGCAGAAAATGCAGAGTGGAATAATGATATAAATCCCACAATAACAATAATTTTATGTACGGACGACGCCATGGTTAAGTTTACTTTGGCTTTTTCAGTGATCTAGCTAGAATTTGCTTTTTAAATATTGCAGATTTAAACTTTTATTATCCTTCACAGTTCACCATCACAACCATAGAGTAAATTATATATATGTTGATTACAACACAACCACGCTATGGAATCTTTTTTTTTTTTTCCTCCGTTCTGGAGGATTTGGCTTTGCATGACTAATGCATCTGCCAGTGTCAAGTGGTTTTTTCTTCTGTCATCATCTTATCTTGTCCAGCGAGTCTTGTTTTGTTAGTTTTAGTTATTCATTTTGTACTATAAAAAACTGGGGAAACGTGGCGCGATATATATATACAAAAAGTTTGGAACATTACTTGTAAAAAATTATAGGATCAGATGTCAGATTTTTATGCAAATATTAATATTACAATATACATTATGTACACACATACTATACGTTAAATACACTATGAATAAAAATATAGTTAATTAAAATTAATAATTATATGTGTATCTAGTACCTATAAATCACTATCTACAGTTTAATACTATTACTAGAGATAAAATCAGAAATAGTAGGGTTGGCATTGAAAAGCAAAGTATTTAACCAATAGCCAAAATGTAATCAATAGCCTTAAAAAGTCCAAGACATTCTCCTGAAAATACTGATGTTTCGGATGGACATTTTATTTTTTGTACAATATTGTATTGAACATGATAAACACCTACACCTACCAAACCATCTGACGTATGTTTAGACGCATCCGTATACAAGTGATGCCAATCAGGCCAGTTTTCTTGTACAATTGATTTGAAGTGTATATTAGCGTAGTCATTGTATCTATCGAGTTCTAAATTAAAGTGAACTGTTGGGATTTGTATTTGTGCTTCAAAACTACTGTCAAACAGGCTAAGTCTTGGAGAACGATAGGTTGGAGCGCATATTCCTTTAAATGTAATTAGTCTTTGAACTAAACAAGGTAGAGGTTTGTGTTTCCAATAATCTGACGACTCTATAACATTGGCTAGATGGTAAAGTTTTGATATTAATAAACTATTCAAAAATTGAAAATTGCGGTAAAACATACGATCGGATAAAAACTGTATCCTCAATTGTAGAGGAGGTTCTTCACATTCGACTTGTAGCGCGTTTAGAGGGCTAGACTTCATTGCACCAGAGATTCTTAAAGATTTTGATTGGATACCAACCAGTTTCCGAAGTCCAGCCACACTACATGGCTCTAGTAAAAAGCTCCCATAATCTAGAACACTTCGTACAAGAGCGTTGTAGAGAAGCTTTAAGGAAAAAGGATGTGCACCCCACCAAACACCCGAAAGACAACGCAACATATTTAAAAGCTTTTCACATTTTGCTACAACGTACTCAATGTGTGGAATACTAGAAAGTTTTGAATCTAGATATACCCCCAAAAACCTAACTTGTGTTTTCATGCGTATTAAGTTATTATCACAGTGTATTGATATTGGTGGAGGTAACCGTTGGCGCGTGAATACGACAGCAGAACTTTTATGAGCAGAGATATTCAAGCCATTTTTGTCTAACCAGTCTTTAACAAGATTCAAAGAATTTGATAAATGAGTACTTGCTGTTTTAGCCACTCCTTGTGGCTAACCAAGAGTTCCTACCTGTACGGTAGATTAGGCCCTGTGTTTAGGTTACAGTTAGGTGCCTATTGGAGGTTACTACTTAGTGGGTTACAAATAAAACAAATGAAAAGGTTACAATTATTTATACGTTTTTTTTTTTTTTTTTTTAGACCGGTCTAATGCTGTTTGCCTCTACCGGCATTTACAGCGTCACCGGACGGTTGGCGAGCGCAGATGGCACTCAGCCAGATGCGGGCGCAGAGGGCGCACCGCCTAAGGCGAGCGTTAAAGACGCTTCGCCGCAAGGAGAGGAGTAGGCGACTTGCTCAAGGGCACCACTAGGGTACGGACCTAAGCTTGGGCCGTCGCCAGGAGAGAGGGGAATAGGAGAGAATCGCCCCGGTACATAAGTGTACCGTTGAAAGTGGGCCCTATGAATTTTAACTCTACGACTATTTGGAGAGAATCTAACCAAGACATAACTTTTGCCTCGAGCTCGCCGGCGAGCTCGGTGTTTGACTGTGTTTACCACAAATCATAACCTTGTGAACCTCGCCTCCCCCCATTTCCGCGACATGGGTCCACACCGCGACCAGGATCGTCGCGTTGTGCACTCATGACTGTACTTTGGGTGGGGCTACAATAAGAATGTGAAGTACCTCGCCCACAGCCATGGTGGCTGGGACTACATAGAAAACCAGTGTTACCTCGTCCGCAGCCATTTGCTGGGCCGGAGGATACATCGCGACCGGGGCCGCGGTGTATACTCCCACCCGCACCGTGGCTGGGACTACAATCGTGTGTGTGTGAATTACCTCGACTGCGACTGGGGCTGCGAAGAAGATCTCGGCCGGAGCCTACAATGCGATCGGGATCACAGCCCTGGTCGGGTCTACAACCATTACCGGGGTTCCTTTGGGACAACGCTAAAGCTGCCGAAGTAACGGCTGCGATGGGGTCGTCCGGGTCACCCAAAATATGCCTTGGACGGCGACGGGGGGGAAGGAAGTGGGGATCGGTTATGTCAGTGGAGTAGTTCGCCGCTTCGACCACGAGGGGATTCGAGTGGTGGGGAGCTTTGTCGAAGTGGCGGCGGGAGCAGTCTTTCATATACTGCGTAATAGAGGGGAGGGTGAAATCGCAGTGCAGTTCGGCGTTCCGCAAGTACCACGGAGCGCCCACTGCCCTGCGCATAAAGCGATTCTGAATCACTTGAAGTTTGTGGAGGTCGTGTTTCTGAGCATGGGCGAACGCTACAGATGCGTAAGTCATGATTGGGCGGATGCAAAGTTTGTAAAGAGTCGTCTTATTTCTAAGAGACATTCTACTGTTTTTGCCTATGAGAGGATTAAGACGACCCATAATGAAGGCCGCCCTATTGCGAACAATCTGGATGTGTTTCGCGAAAGTGAGTTGGCGATCAAGAGTGACGCCCAGGTATTTGGCAGATTTAGCCCAAGGGATGGGTTCGCCGAATAGGACTATGGGTGACGGCAAGAGATTCCGCCGGGTCTCAGTGAAGTACACTGCTGCACTTTTGCTAGGATTTACTGCAATCCGCCATTTACGAAACCATGCACCGATTACGGTGATGGCTCGTTGGATGGCGCATCTCTGCCTGACCTTGAACCAGCCAGTAGAGTAGATTGCAGTATCATCCGCAAACTGAGCGATCTGAACATTAGGTTCAGATCGTGGGATGTCGCTGGTGTACAGCGAGAAGAGAATGGGTGAGAGTACAGAGCCCTGAGGGACACCTGCGTGAATGGGATGCGGGGAGGAGAGCGTTCCCTCGGTGCGATAGCTAAACGTTCGATCCCTGAGAAAGTCTTGTAAGATGAGTACAAGACGGTCTGGCACACCCAGTTGGTACAGCTTGAATATCAAGCCGTTGTGCCAGACTTTGTCGAACGCTTTCGCTACGTCGAAGAAGACAGCTATGGTCCCTTGGGGCTTTGGTTTCTTATTGAAACCGCCTAGGATGTGCTCCGTTACGCGGTGCACTTGTTGGACGCAAGAGTGTTTGGCTCTAAAACCAAATTGCTCATCGGGAAGGAGATTATTGGACCTAACGTGGGACCAGAGTCGGTTCACAATGAGCCGCTCGTAAATCTTCCCCAGAGAGCTGAGGAGACTTATGGGACGGTAGCTGGAGGGCTCGGCTGCCGGTTTGCCTGGTTTGTGAATACCAATGACAATGGCATGCTTCCAAGTGTCTGGGAAGGAGCAATTGCTCATAGCAGCATTGAAGATGCTAACTAAGAGATGGACTAGTGAAACTGAGAAGTGTTTAATCACCTTGTTGCTGATACCATCAGCACCAGGGGATTTACGGGTCTTGAGGCTCTTGATCAGAGACACTACCTTGGATGATTTTACCGGTGGGAGGAGTGGGAGGTCAGAGATGGACATAGAGCTTTTACGTTCGACTTCAGATTCCACCGAATCGAGGTGTTTCTGGTCGACGTGATCTACATTTAGAGTACACTGAGCCTCAAGGCTATCAGCTAAACACTCGGCTTTGTCTTCGTCAAGGAACGCTATGGAGAGGGGAGGTGGCCTAATGAGTGGAGGCATTGTCTGTTGTCCGTCAGATTTCAGAGCTCGAGCCAACTGCCAGTATGCCTGGTGAGTTGGCTTAATCTCTGACAGTTTGTCGTCCCACCTTTGATCACGCAGCTCACTCATGCGTTTCCTTACAGCACGCTGTAAATAGCGCATGGTGGCTTTATTCTCTGGGGTTGGCATCGAGTCATACGCCCTAGTGGCGGCGTTCTTAGCTGTCAGTAACCTCCTCGCACCCTCGGGCAGTTCGAAGCGGCGACCATCCGCCACTTGGACCTGCTTTGAGGATTCACCTACTGCGGTGCGGAGGTGGTCACTGAGAGCCTCGATCGCAATTGACACGTCTTCTACTGTCTGTATGTCATCGGGGATTCTATCGAGAGCGGGTGAACTGATAGCTTGGAGGGATTCCCCCAGTTGCTTCCAGTTCACTACCGTTCTAGTGATAGGGGTTATGTCCGTCGGGTCGGGGCCTAATTTCAACAATACAGGGCGGTGGTCTGAAGTCAGTTCGTATAACACTTCTATAGAGCGCAACCGGAGGGTGACGTTCTTGAGAAGTGCTATGTCAAGTATGTCTGGTCGTTGGTTGTCAACATAGGGATATCTTGTGGGCTCCAGAGGGGAGAGAATATCAAAGTTTAAGTGGCTGACCAAGCCTTCAAGGATTTCACCATTACTATTGTTACTAGTACAGTTCCATATGACATGTTTACTGTTGAAGTCACCGATCAGAAGGACGGAGCTTCCTAGAGAGAAGAGGGCTTCCAAGTCTGTCTGTAATAGTTCTTTACCAGAGGGGAGGTAACATGAGGCTATGATGACAGGTTGATGACCTGACATCGCTAGAAAGCAAACAGAGGCTTCTAGTATTCTAAGTGGTGGAGTAACAATTGGGATACAGTGCAGAGCTCCTTTGTAATAGATGAGAGTGCCACCTTTTGGGGTGGCCACTCTATCATTACGAACCAAACGGTAATTTGCAAACCTAGGGTTCGCTGTACCTGGTTTCAGAAAGGTCTCCTGCACGCGTAGGATATCGACCTGATGGGTCTTACAAAATTCGTGAACTTCGTCCTTTTGACTAGAGAGGCCGTCAGCGTTGAAAGTCGCTACGGTGACTGAGTGGGGCTTAATTCGTTTCGGTGTACTATCCATATTGGATGATACCTAAGAAACGCTGGGGAGGGCGTAGCGCCTCACTGCGCTGATTAGACCCGCGTGTGTGAGCGTGGCTCGCAAGCGGTCTTGGTCGTTTGTGGCAGTACGAAGTTTGTGCGCGAATGCACGTACTTCGTCCACGTCTATGACCATCGCGTAGTCCATGACAAGGGCTATGTCGGCCGCCAGGTCAGATTGACCTGGGGCGTCCATGAGCCCAGCCATTGGAGGCCTAGCGAGCGGCGGTTTGGGCTTAGGAGCCGGCTCGCTGACAGAGGCCTGCGGGCGGGCGGGGGTGAGGGGGGCGCTTGCTTGTACCATGCTCAAGGGCTTGGACCAAGCGTTGCGCGCGGGCGCGGGCACGGGTATAACAGGTGTTGCCTGCGGTGCGGGTGTAAGGTTAGGCTTAGGGCTGTTCCCTTGTGAGCGGGTAGTGACCGGGCGAGGAGGGGGAATAGGCCTCCTGGCCGGCCCACTTGATACGCGGGGTGCCTTAGGGCTACCGCGGTAGTTGGCGGTATGTCCCTGTGTGCCGCAGAGGACACAACTAGGTGGGTCTGCCGAGTCCCTAGTGCGAGAACACTGGGCTGTCCCGTGATCCCCTAGGCACTTGACGCACCTCGGGCGGGCGAAGCAGAATCGGGCGGCATGACCGTACAATTGGCAGTTATGGCACTGGCCAGGCGCTCGGTTCCGGAATGGGGGTTGAACGGTAATCCCGAGAGGTTCACTACCGTTTTAATATTGAAAATCGCTTTGCCCTCTGGCGTGCGATTTAGGATGACCAAAAGTAGGTCGTAGGGTTTGCGATCTTTGCCACTGTACATTCGGTGGCATTCGCGGACAGGGTAGCCTTGCGCCATCAAGTAGGCGAGGACACTATCGGTTTGCACCTCCTTAGGTACGCCGCGTATGACGACGCGTAGGACTTTCTCTTCTTCGAGAGCATAGGTATGAAAACTTATACTCTCGTTTTTGAGAATCCTGGTTAATGCCCTATGGTCGCTTGGGGTAGGCACCTGGACTTTAATACCCAGTTGGGTTGAGCGGGCGCTAGTATATTGGATCTTACGATCCGTCAGGAGTCGTGAGACCATGTCCCACTTCGCCTTGTCCTGAAGGAACAGAGGCGGCGGCGGTTTCTCGCGTCTAACTGACGCTCCTTGAGAGGAGACGTCGCGTTGAGACGCGGCGATGCTTGCGGGAGAATCGGAGTGAGCGAGAGGGTCGCGGGAGGTGGGAGCGAGAGAGCCTGATGGCTTCGCTCCCGGGGCGGTGCAGGCCGCTTTGGGTGGCGGGGAGGGAGCCTCTGAGGCGGCTTTGGGGACGCGCTTTCTCTTTCCGACGGTAGTGAACCCGTCGTTGGAGATGTTGCCAACAGAGTTAGCGCGGGAGCGGGAGAACTCTACATCCATCTCATTCTCCGAGTTGGATGCCGAGTCGTAGGCGCGTTCGTACTCAGTCCGAAGGACTGGAGAACGATCGCGGGGTGGTAGAGGTGCGCGGGGAGCGCGGGGCGCATAGGGCGCCTACACATAGAGATACATTTAGAGTACACTGAGCCTCAAGGCTATCAGCTAAACACTCGGCTTTGTCTTCGTCAAGGAACGCTATGGAGAGGGGAGGTGGCCTAATGAGTGGAGGCATTGTCTGTTGTCCGTCAGATTTCAGAGCTCGAGCCAACTGCCAGTATGCCTGGTGAGTTGGCTCAATCTCTGACAGTTTGTCGTCCCACCTTTGATCACGCAGCTCACTCATGCGTTTCCTTACAGCACGCTGTAAATAGCGCATGGTGGCTTTATTCTCTGGGGTTGGCATCGAGTCATACGCCCTAGTGGCGGCGTTCTTAGCTGTCAGTAACCTCCTCGCACCCTCGGGCAGTTCGAAGCGGCGACCATCCGCCACTTGGACCTGCTTTGAGGATTCACCTACTGCGGTGCGGAGGTGGTCACTGAGAGCCTCGATCGCAATTGACACGTCTTCTACTGTCTGTATGTCATCGGGGATTCTATCGAGAGCGGGTGAACTGATAGCTTGGAGGGATTCCCCCAGTTGCTTCCAGTTCACTACCGTTCTAGTGATAGGGGTTATGTCCGTCGGGTCGGGGCCTAATTTCAACAATACAGGGCGGTGGTCTGAAGTCAGTTCGTATAACACTTCTATAGAGCGCAACCGGAGGGTGACGTTCTTGAGAAGTGCTATGTCAAGTATGTCTGGTCGTTGGTTGTCAACATAGGGATATCTTGTGGGCTCCAGAGGGGAGAGAATATCAAAGTTTAAGTGGCTGACCAAGCCTTCAAGGATTTCACCATTACTATTGTTACTAGTACAGTTCCATATGACATGTTTACTGTTGAAGTCACCGATCAGAAGGACGGAGCTTCCTAGAGAGAAGAGGGCTTCCAAGTCTGTCTGTAATAGTTCTTTACCAGAGGGGAGGTAACATGAGGCTATGATGACAGGTTGATGACCTGACATCGCTAGAAAGCAAACAGAGGCTTCTAGTATTCTAAGTGGTGGAGTAACAATTGGGATACAGTGCAGAGCTCCTTTGTAATAGATGAGAGTGCCACCTTTTGGGGTGGCCACTCTATCATTACGAACCAAACGGTAATTTGCAAACCTAGGGTTCGCTGTACCTGGTTTCAGAAAGGTCTCCTGCACGCGTAGGATATCGACCTGATGGGTCTTACAAAATTCGTGAACTTCGTCCTTTTGACTAGAGAGGCCGTCAGCGTTGAAAGTCGCTACGGTGACTGAGTGGGGCTTAATTCGTTTCGGTGTACTATCCATATTGGATGATACCTAAGAAACGCTGGGGAGGGCGTAGCGCCTCACTGCGCTGATTAGACCCGCGTGTGTGAGCGTGGCTCGCAAGCGGTCTTGGTCGTTTGTGGCAGTACGAAGTTTGTGCGCGAATGCACGTACTTCGTCCACGTCTATGACCATCGCGTAGTCCATGACAAGGGCTATGTCGGCCGCCAGGTCAGATTGACCTGGGGCGTCCATGAGCCCAGCCATTGGAGGCCTAGCGAGCGGCGGTTTGGGCTTAGGAGCCGGCTCGCTGACAGAGGCCTGCGGGCGGGCGGGGGTGAGGGGGGCGCTTGCTTGTACCATGCTCAAGGGCTTGGACCAAGCGTTGCGCGCGGGCGCGGGCACGGGTATAACAGGTGTTGCCTGCGGTGCGGGTGTAAGGTTAGGCTTAGGGCTGTTCCCTTGTGAGCGGGTAGTGACCGGGCGAGGAGGGGGAATAGGCCTCCTGGCCGGCCCACTTGATACGCGGGGTGCCTTAGGGCTACCGCGGTAGTTGGCGGTATGTCCCTGTGTGCCGCAGAGGACACAACTAGGTGGGTCTGCCGAGTCCCTAGTGCGAGAACACTGGGCTGTCCCGTGATCCCCTAGGCACTTGACGCACCTCGGGCGGGCGAAGCAGAATCGGGCGGCATGACCGTACAATTGGCAGTTATGGCACTGGCCAGGCGCTCGGTTCCGGAATGGGGGTTGAACGGTAATCCCGAGAGGTTCACTACCGTTTTAATATTGAAAATCGCTTTGCCCTCTGGCGTGCGATTTAGGATGACCAAAAGTAGGTCGTAGGGTTTGCGATCTTTGCCACTGTACATTCGGTGGCATTCGCGGACAGGGTAGCCTTGCGCCATCAAGTAGGCGAGGACACTATCGGTTTGCACCTCCTTAGGTACGCCGCGTATGACGACGCGTAGGACTTTCTCTTCTTCGAGAGCATAGGTATGAAAACTTATACTCTCGTTTTTGAGAATCCTGGTTAATGCCCTATGGTCGCTTGGGGTAGGCACCTGGACTTTAATACCCAGTTGGGTTGAGCGGGCGCTAGTATATTGGATCTTACGATCCGTCAGGAGTCGTGAGACCATGTCCCACTTCGCCTTGTCCTGAAGGAACAGAGGCGGCGGCGGTTTCTCGCGTCTAACTGACGCTCCTTGAGAGGAGACGTCGCGTTGAGACGCGGCGATGCTTGCGGGAGAATCGGAGTGAGCGAGAGGGTCGCGGGAGGTGGGAGCGAGAGAGCCTGATGGCTTCGCTCCCGGGGCGGTGCAGGCCGCTTTGGGTGGCGGGGAGGGAGCCTCTGAGGCGGCTTTGGGGACGCGCTTTCTCTTTCCGACGGTAGTGAACCCGTCGTTGGAGATGTTGCCAACAGAGTTAGCGCGGGAGCGGGAGAACTCTACATCCATCTCATTCTCCGAGTTGGATGCCGAGTCGTAGGCGCGTTCGTACTCAGTCCGAAGGACTGGAGAACGATCGCGGGGTGGTAGAGGTGCGCGGGGAGCGCGGGGCGCATAGGGCGCAGGGTCGGGGGAGAGAGGGCTATCTAACGGCTTGAACGCCGAAGAACCGAAGGGCGCCCTCGGAGGGAGGGAGCCGGAGGAGGGAATTTGAGAGTCCGTGAAGCGGGGTCTCTCCTTAAAGTCCCTATTGGACTGGAGATACTCGGAGAGCATGTCCGGGTAGCAGTTTGAGACCCACAAGGCGAACGCTTGAGGCGAAACGCCTTGCGGGAGGCTCATAGCGGGGGAGGGAGAGAGTAAAGACATCTCGAGGGGAATACTCGAGATGCGAGTGAGGGGTGAATGCCACTCCCGCCGGGTACAGGCGGGAGAGTGAGTGCCTAGGTGTCCCTACTGTGTGCCCTCTGCCAGTCTTATTGTGCAGAGGGATGTGTGCCTAAACGCGAGGCCCTAGCTGCTCCGGGGGCGAGGAGAGAAGACCGAGTAAAACACGGCTTCCAACCAAACACTTGCCCAGAGAATAGGAGAGTAGGATAGGGTAGGGTGGGAAGGAGATACCTGCCGTCGGCGAGGGGAGACCCCAAGGCCGGTGAAGGCAGGCCCGTCCGGTTTTAGCCGTTCCCTCCCACGCTCAGGAGGGAAAGGCTTGACGCACCGGGTCCGCGCCCAACTGGGTGGCGTTAACACCGCAAGGATCGTCCAGAAGACCACGTGAAGCGTGGATTTGTTTGACTCGACTTTGAAAATTGAAAATTGAAAAATTAAAAAATCGAAACTTTCGTTTTGATTAGACAATGAACAATGTAGGTGATTGATGTGTCGAAGCGCTCTTACAAGAGCGCGCTTCTTTCGCGACGCGAGCCGAGCCGAGCCGAACGCCTCCGTGCGCCGAACGGTACACGAAGCGGTGGCTTGACGTCGAATCTGCACACAGAAAATCCACTATTAGCGAAGTCCAACACTGAATCCTCTTCAATCGAAACGATACAGGTAACCGGCACCAAAAGCGCAAGCACTTTTAGGCCGATCGGAATATTCTCGGGGAGCACTTGAGCGCACGTCCGTCCCACTCGAGCGCGCTGACCGGAATGAAAAAAAGTTTATTTATTCGATAAATCATCTTACTTAAGTACAAAATAATTCCGCACAACTAGCGCTATTACATCTAGTACTTAACAATACAATCGCAAAACGAAAGAAACGCCACGACGTTTCTGTCGCGGTCTAACCGACGTAAATATCCACGCACCGGTGTCTGCCAGTCAGTTCAGGCCGAGGCTCCGCGCTGGGACGTCGTCGCTTGCTCTTCCTGCCGTGGCGCCTCTGGTCACGGTTACATAAATAACTCGAGGCGTGCGCAAGCGCGTCATTCGCGGCCAGCAGGCCACGCAGGGCGCACGCTGTATGTAGACCGCTACACTGTAATAATGGATCTGTTTGAGGAGTACAACACTATGTCATCAGCATATTGTAAAATTTCAGCTAAGTCTTGAAGGGAAGATTCCAAATCGTGAGTATATAATGTTAAACAGTGTACGTGATTGATACAAGTTAAAGTAGTTTCTCTTGGTTTTATTTATTGTTTCGGAGATAAATACAGTGTTAGACACGACAATATAGATCGCGTATTGTATATAAAAATATAAGTATATAGGTAAGTAGACACATAGTTTAATCTCCTTGGTTGTAGGTTGAGTGAATGTGCAGGCGGGGTGCATCGCTGACGCAGTTCGGTGTCCCCTCGCACCCCCGCACAGTACCGGTTATTAATGTGGAAGTGGTGGCGCGAACATCCCCCGCGGCGTTGAAAGCTGAAGCTTTCAAAAATCTTGATTGTTGCTGTCCACAGAAGTTGATGAGAGTGAAGCTTTAGGTCTTTGGTTTTCAACATTTGGATTATCTGATGTAGATATAGGAAGAAGGCACATCTTGTTGACAGCTCGCCTGATTGTGCCTTTAGCTGTGTAGATGTCTGCAACTCTACATACTCCATCTCGTCCATAATGACATTTTGTGACTCTGCCCATGCGCCAGTGCAGCGGCATCAAGTTGTCCTCTCTCAGTATGACAAGGTCTCCAACTTGAAGCGGGGTGCAGTCTGTTCTCCATTTGTTTCGATTCTATAGCTCGGCCATATACTCTTGACGCCATCGCTCCCAGAAGTGCTGCCGAATCTGCTCGATGCGTTGATATCTGTTGGGCTTGGTACTATTGATTGGAACTGAAGGCACCGACATCAGCGGTCGACCGATTAGAAAGTGCCCAGGAGTGAGAGGGTTAAGATCCTTGGGGTCTGATGAGAGAGGTGAAAGTGGGCGGGAGTTAAGGATTGCTTCTACCTGCGCAAATAGAGTTGCCAGCTCTTCGAACGTAAGAGAGGCATTACCAGCGACGCGTTTGAGATGAAATTTAGCGGATTTTACTCCTGCCTCCCATATGCCTCCAAAATGAGGCGAATAACTGGGACAGAAAAAGAAACGTATGCCCTCATTTGCTGCGAAATCTGAAACTGATTGCTGGCTTGACCGTATAACCTTGCCTAACGCATTGTGTGATCCAACAAAATTTCTTCCATTATCGCAATAGATCTCATAGGGCTTACCTCGACGTGATACGAACCTGCGTAGACATAATATAAAGGCTTCAGTCGTAAGATCACTTACAACTTCTAAATGTATGGCTTTTACGGATAAACAAACAAATACGCATAGGTAAGATTTTGTCACACGGTTACCTTTCCCTTTTTTCGATGATATCATGAAAGGTCCAGCAAAATCTATCCCACAGGAATTGAAGGGAAAGTTTTCACGGAATCTAGCGCTCGGTAAGTTGCCCATTATAGGCTGAATAGCCTTACCGCGCAGACGAGTGCAGACCACGCACTGTTTAGTGATAGCGCGAGCTAAATTTCTGCCACCTAGAGGCCAGAATCGTTCTCGAATAGAAGACAGTGTTAGCTGTGGACCTGCATGAAATAAACGCAAGTGTTCATCTTTCATGAGTAATTTTGTTAAATGATGCTTGGCATCTAATATGATTGGGTGTTTCTTATCATATTGAAATTGAGACTGCTGCAATCTGCCTCCGGCCCTAACTATTCCATTTGCATCTAAGAATGGATTCAAAGGCAATAGTTTACTTTTATGATGCAATTGTTTGTGTTGTTTAATACTTAGTATATCTTTAGGAAATGATTCTTGTTGGCTTGATTTGAGTAAAACTGTTAGGGAACGTTCAAGTTCGTCAGTTTTTAGTGGGCCGGTTGAATTTACAGTATTCTTTTTGCAATTGTTTAGGAAACGTAAGACATAGGCATAGATTCTTTTTAATTTATAATAGTTAGAATGGTTTTCGAATAAAATTAACGAATTATTGTTGATTGGTAGGCTATCGTCAATTGTGCATAGAGTTTTTATCTCAGGTAAGTCATTCGTCAACAAAGTTTGTGGTTGCGTAGGCCACTCAAAAGAATCTTTCTTAAGGAAAGATGGACCCTCCCACCAAAGTAAAGTTGATTGCAGATTCTGAGGATCAACACCTCGTGAAGATAAGTCTGCTGGATTTAAATTCGTTGGAACGTGTTTCCATGCAAACCCTTTGGTGAGTTCATTAATTTTATTCACTCGATTCCGAACAAAGGTCGGTAAGACTTTGGCTTGTGAATTTAACCAGCCGAGAACAACGGTTGAGTCTGTCCACATGTATTTATTTGTGATGGCACAAGGTATCGATTCCAACACATTTGAAGACAATTGAGCTCCTAATAAAGCAGCACAAAGTTCCAAGCGTGGAATTGTTAGACCTTTTATAGGTGCAACTCTCGTTTTGGCGCATAACAGCCTTACTGTGACGTCATTGTCACCTGAATGACAACGCACATAAGTACAAACGCCGTATGCTAGTTGAGAAGCATCAACAAAAAAATGTAAATCTATTGTGGCTGCATCCAAAGCCATTTGAGCACACATGACATGTCTAGGTATAGAGATATGCGATATGTGGTGTAAATTATTTATAAAATTAAACCATTTTTTAGTAAAATGCACTGGTACTGGATCGTCCCAATCTAATGTAGCGCTCCACAAATTCTGAAGCAAAATTTTGGCTTTAATAATGCAACAAGAAACCAACCCCAGCGGATTACAAGCAAGCAAGCAAACAGCTTACTGATTGTAGAAATGATTATTCTTTTTGTTACATTGGAGTTAACATTGATTTGACTTGGAAATTGTAAATGATCTAATTTAGGAGACCATTTTAAGCCCAAAACAGTGGCATCAGCATTGAAGTCAACTGACTTGGAAGAACCAGCTTCATCGCATAAAATTTCAGGACAGTTTGTTCTAAACTTCCGCAGCGGGAAGCCTGCTTTGGCTAGAACCTTAGTCACATTTGAATATATGTGTTTTAAATCATCTTTCGAGAAACTTCCCGTATTCAAATCGTCGACATAGAAATGAGACCTAATTGCCGTCGCTATAACTTCATCTTGACATTCAAGCGCCAGCTGAAGAAAACACCGTGCACTTAAGAATGAAGAGGACGCGACTCCGTAAGTTAAGGTCTTTAGCCGAAGGATTTTAACAGCTTCATCCACGTAATCTCTCCACAATACGAGCTGTAGATGGCGCTGTGATTCGTCTATAGCAATTTGGCGGTACATTTTTTCAACGTCTGCGGTAAGTACAAACTTAAATACACGAAAGCGAATAAGAATCGAAAAAAGGTCACTCTGTATTACTGGACCTACAGCCTGAATATCGTTTAGGGATTTAAATGAGCTTGACTTTGCAGAGCCATCAAAAACGACTCTCAGTTTAGTAATTTCGTGTTGTTCGCGAATGACACAATGATGCGGTAAGTAATATCCAAAATGAGGTTTTTGTATTTCGTTTAGATGGCCTAAGTCGGCATATTCCTTTAAGAACTTACTATATTGATTTTTTAAATTTGGATTTTTATTCAATTTGTTTTCTAACGCTAAAAAACGTCTCATGGCCATAGGGAATGAGTTACCTAGTGCCTGCTCAGGTACCTCCTTTAGTGGCATCATGACTGAAAATCTTCCATCTGCTAAGCGACGGGTATTTTTTACAAATTCAGATTCACAAAATTGATCCTCTGCGGAGTAAGTATTACTATCTGAGGGCAGTTCTTCGACCTCCCAGAATTTTTTAATTGAATTGTGAATATCTTGAAGTGACACAGATGTTTCGTCTTTTTGTACGAAATTGCAATGAACATTATCGGTACAGAAGTTTTCACCAGTAGGACTAGCTACTAACCTAGCAATCTATCTTGCCTAGCAAGCTATCTTGCAGACTAGGTTTATTTCTGCCCAAGCTAATTTTGTTTGAACCGATAATGTCAAAAATTGATCAGCACCTAAGAGCATATCTATATCTGAAGGCTTATAAAACGTCGGGTCAGCTAAGGTTATGTTGTCTGGAAGGCATAAACTTTCAACATTGACTTGAGTGCTGGGTAAACTACCAGTGACCCTAGGAACAACAAAACAGTTTATTTTTCGATTAAATGAACCAATTCGAGATTGGATCTTGATTTCACAACGTTCGGTAATAGGACAAACAATTCCGTTTATACCTGTCACATTAAGCGTGTTTACCTTTTTAGAGTGTAGGCCTAACTTTTCTTTCAGGTCCCTGGTGATGAATGATGACTGACTACCAGTATCCAGAAGAGCTCGAGCATAGTAAGTAGTTTTGGTTTTTGTATTGATTACTTGTACCTTTGCAGTACACAACAATACTTGGCCTGTTGATACAGCAGACAAGCTAATAGGAGCAGTCGAGGTTGCGACACAATTTTCGGTGAGTATTTTATTTTATTTATGTAATAATGTATTATGTTTTTTTTACAGACGCGGCAGGAACCCTTCAGGTTGCACTGTGCATTGGAGTGTCCACTACGAAGACAATTCGTGCATAGTTTATATTTAGAAACTTCTCTGAGCTTATCATTTATATTCAAAGCCTTAAATTTATCACATTGATATACAAAGTGGTCTTGATTGCACACAGAGCAGATTCTATTAACGGAACCCTGCGCAAACGTAGCAAAAGATTTTAAGATTTGTTTTCTTTATTATTATTATTATAGTTAGTTTTGTTGTCAAAATTGCGACTAGAGTTGGCAGTTTCTAGAACGTTGGCCCTATTTTCTAAAAAGCCTTTGAAATCGTCTAAAGTGGGCAGGTGAGTTAATCTACCCTTGTGTTCTTCCCATTTACTGCTAGTTTTAGGATCTAATTTTGCTGCCACCAAAAATATCACCAAGGGATCCCAACCGTCAGTAGAAACATCTAATGTATTGAGCGCACTTAAATGTTTATATACTTGATCACTAATATACCTCAAAGCTTTAAACGATTCCTTCTGAATATTGTTCAGATTAACTAAAGCACTTAAATGATTGTTAATTAAAATGTTCTTGTTGTTGTATCTGTCGCATAAAGCCTTCCAAGCAAGTTCGTAATTTTTCGAGGCAAACTCCATGGATCGTATCACAACACTGGCACCAGACTGCAAGGAATTTCGTAAATAGTGAAATTTGCTGATAGGTGCAATTGACTCATTGTCATGTATGAGAGTTTTAAAGGTATCCCTAAACTCGAGCCATTTTGTATAAGAGCCATCAAAGACAGGCAAGTTAATGACAGGTAAGTTGATAGGGTTGGCCACGTTATGGTGACAACAACTTGATTTTACCGATACATCAGAACCGTTATTTTGTTTATTTTTGGCGGAGAACAAATCGATTATTTCCTGAGCCAACGCAATTTGTGCGTAAAATTCACTATCAGTAACATCGCGCTCTAATATTTGATCATCAATATTATCAGAAAGCTCTTCGATTTCTGTTTGTATTCGGTCAAAACTAGACATTAACTCTTGTAACTGCGTTAGTCTCAAGGAAATTTCTCGTATCTCCAAACTAGATGGCTTAGAATCGTCACCAACATTATATTTTTGAAAGTAGTTTTTAAAAACAGTTAAACGACTCCTAAATCCAGCACGTTTTCTTACTAACGTTTTTAAGTATTCCTTTGTATCGGTCTTACTCACATTAACATTTAATAATGGCGTATGGCTTTTAGATCTTGTCTTTTCAACGGCTTCAGCTATTTTAGAAACTCAATGAACGAACAAAACAATAAAGGCTACTTAACCGGTACAATCCAGCAATCAACAGCTCAAACCTCGCAGCTGCCGCTGAGCCCGTCAACCTGCCAACCGCACTGGCGGCGTCCGCGGGATACAGCGCCGAGCCGTGGCACGCGGCCGAACCGAGCTGAGCGCGCGGTCAGCGCACGGGAGTGCCTAGAAGGACCGCTCGCTGCGCGGGGTGTGATAGTACGCTGGAATATTCGGCAAATAGATGTTGGAATGTGGTACAATACAATACTTACGAATAAGTAAGTTATTTAGTTAGGTATACGTACTTTAATAATGTCTTGGAATAAAATGATTGTAAACTCAAAGATAAAATGCAGCGAAGTAATTGCAATAAGTAAAATAGGTAGGTACTAGCTTGATAGAAATGAAATACCTAGTACCATCCAACGTCTCGATGTATTTGTTCTATTTTTAGAATAGGCAATGTATACGAAAGCACCATTGAAGTTATGTATGTAGGCAGGTAAGTTGTTGACTTTGCACAATGAATCGAATGCAGAAGTTAAGCGAACATAAACGAAATGATTTAGTATATAGTAACAACTAATTGATTATAGGACATAGTACATCAAATCAGAAAATGCAGATAGAATGTACTTGTTTAAGCTAAGTAGGTACGTAGGTTTGCTATGCAGTAGATATATGATAGATGCATAATAATTATTTTTAGAGAATGGAAAAGTAGGTAGGTAGCTACGCGTTGTGCTAGATAGTTTACGATATACGATAGAAAAACAAGCATTTGCACATAGGTAGAAACAATTTGGAATGTAGGGAAAGTTATGGTGTAAATAGGAACGGGCTTACTTCCATTGTCGTGAAGACCTCCGACCGATGAAATCCATCCAAAGGCCACAACACATCACAGTTGCACCGTCCGAATGTGTCCTGTCACGGTCGCCAAAAAAATACTTGTACGTGATTGATACAAGTTAAAGTAGTTTCTCTTGGTTTTATTTATTGTTTCGGAGATAAATACAGTGTTAGACACGGCAATATAGATCGCGTATTGTATATAAAAATATAAGTATATAGGTAAGTAGACACATAGTTTAATCTCCTTGGTTATAGGTTGAGTGAATGTGCAGGCGGGGTGCATCGCTGACGCAGTTCGGTGTCCCCTCGCACCCCCGCGCAGTACCGGTTATTAATGTGGAAGTGGTGGCGCGAACAAACAGTAAAGGACTCAATACTGAACCCTGCGGAAGCCCTTTCCACACAAGTCTGCACTGATCCCTTGCTTGGTCTAATTTTATTGATCTTCCGGACATGAGATTAAAAATGAAACATGAGAGGATTTCTGGAATATCAAGTTTATGTAGCTTTGATTTGAGAACATTGAGAAGAACGTTATCGTACGCGGTCTCTAGATCTAAAAATGTTGCAACAACTGATTCATTGCGTGAAAATGCTACTCTAATAGTAGTTACAAAAGTACCCACACTATCCAAAGTACTCCTACCCTTTCGAAAACCGAATTGCGACTCAGGCAATATATTTCTATTTTCAATAATCCACTCGAGTCGATTTTTAACTAAGTTTTTCGCCACTTTTACTAATACAGATGATAATGCTATCGGACGATATGACGATATTTCAGTTGGAGCTTTACCTGGTTCGAGAATGGGAATAACTAACTGTAATTTCCAAGATTTGGGTATATTTCCTGGTAACATAGTGGTGTTTATCAAATTTAAAGGAATACCGTCTTCGCCAGGAGCTGTGTCTTTCACTGTGGACAACACTCCTAATAATTCCTGTAGTACAAAGGGAGAATACAAGATGGCCGAATTATTGTGAATTATAGGAGGAACAGAATAACATAAGAAATCCTGCTCTGGAACTGTGGGTGGTGCAAGGTTATTAAGGAATTAGTCGTAAAGGTTTGGCGGAAGTACTGAGTTGGTAGACTCACTAGTACCGTTTCTAAATCTTCTTATATTACGCCATACTACCGAAGGGTTTATAGAAGGAGAAATTAACCGGCAATAATTTCTCCATCCTTAAAATTTCTTCTCTTTGAGTAATTTACGCGTCTGAGTAAGTGAATCAGATAAGTTATTAAAGTTTTCGTCAGACGTATTGAGATTGTATTGTAATTCAGATTCTTTTCTTTTATTTACAGCATCAGTGCACTCTTTGTCCCACCAAGGAGGAGAAGGAATTAAACCAGATGCAGAGTTTTCAAGGGAAATATTTTATCCGCAGTTTGAGTTAATATATTAGAAAATACCTCTGTGCAATTCGTAAACATATGAGGAAAATTTGCAATATTATTTAACTTTCTACACAAGTCTTAAACCTATCCCAAAGATTATCATTATTAAGAACATACTTCATTCACGAGGCGTACGAGTTATACCACGGGCTCTAATAGTAGGCAAAGAGATAACAATTGGAAAATGATCACTTCCAAAGGTGGAAGATAATGTGCGCCATGTTATTAAAGAAGCTTAGTTTGGAGTACATATCGATAAGTCTACTGCACTAGTATTTTCATGCGGAGCTGTTCGTCGAGTTGGTGAGCCAGAGTTTATTATACAAAGATTATGAGTATCAGTAACGTCCAATAGCAATTGACCGCAAGATTTTGTAA
This sequence comes from Selenia dentaria, assembly GCA_917880725.1. Taxonomy (NCBI): domain Eukaryota; kingdom Metazoa; phylum Arthropoda; class Insecta; order Lepidoptera; family Geometridae; genus Selenia; species Selenia dentaria. Next base: position 3,004,557 of record OU862882.1, on the reverse strand, counting down.
CTGAGCATCCCCAAGAAATATGGTGTGAATTAAAATCACCTAGAGAGATAGAGGAGAGAAAGAGATGGCCTGCCTGATGAGTATAGCGACACCCATCAGGCCTATCATCCCTTATACAAGAAAATCCATGGATTTTGAAAATAGAGCCTGGCTTTAGCCAGGTCTCTGAACGTGTGAATAAACATACATTATGTTTGTTTATTAAATAAATAATATCACTTTTTTTAGGAACTGCACTTCTGCAGTTCCACTGTATTACCTTCTTGAAGGCCGCCATTGTTAAAGGTTTTATTTTTAAACATACTTACTATAGGGGCGACGTTGGACGGCAATGCAATATTCGACTTGATTAATGTATCAATAAGAATTTGAAATATATCTGATGTTGACATTATCAACGAGTTCCTTGTATTATTTAAGGCGCAACCATTTTGAGGATTAGGAATACGATAATCATCAATAATTGCTTGATGTGCAGATTGATCATAGCCTTTTGTAGGCTTGGAAGCCGGTCGGCGATTAATATACACTGTTTTTTTGTATGACGTATGAGATGATGGCTGCTTGTTAGTATATGTAGGAGCAGAATTGGGATGAGCTGAAACTACACTAGGGACGGAGCTGGCAATTGCCGTATACGATTTGTTTACAGGAGGAAACAGTTTAGCTGCTTCGCCATAAGAAATGTTACTTTTAGCCATTGATATCTTTATTTGTTTTTGTCGCGAAAATTCAGGGCATGATTTACTAATTGCAAAATGAGCTCCCAAGCATAGACAACACGATACTATTTCTTCTTCTACGTCACAGGTATCACCCGAATGTTCATTTCCACACTTAAAACATCTAGGCTTAGCACGGCATTGAACCTTTGTGGTGAGGCAATCTGCCACCATACGCTCGTGAGCCTTAAGATGTGTTAGGAGAGAATAGTTAAGGAAGGATATGTAGATACTTACAGGATAGTCGGGTGACTCTGGGTCGTGCGGGCTGATGACTTTGAGAGTCCTCTGTATATGGCGTCCGGCTGTGGACTGTGTGCTGAAGGGTTGTCACTCGTAGGTATAAAGTCTTTGCATTAGTTTATCGCGCACTCGCGTACACTGGGGAGACGAGTAAACGCGGAGGTTTTGGGCTGATAACGGATGCTGATAAAAATGGTGTGCGCGCGCGCTGATTTCGTTCGGGTTACTGGCCATACGGTCGCGGCGCGGTGGCGCGGAGCTGAGCAGTCGCTCGCAGCGACGTTAAATTGGTGACTGTGGGCGCTTGCCCGTTTAGCCGCTTGCTTGGCGTTTGACAGCCGCCGGACAGCGGGCGGCGGGGCGCGCGGGGGGTATTCCTTGAAGTGACGTCACGTTGGCCCGAACACGCGACGTATGTCCGAAACCGCAACAGTTGTAACATTGTATAGTAGAGTAAGAATAAAGCTCAACGGGCAGTGCATTATAGCACATAAATATTCTTTTAGGTAATACCTGTCCATCAAAAGTGATTACTATACTCTGTGTAGCTTTCCACACAGGTGGATCCGTCTATGATTGTTTTATAATTTATTCTCCTAACCTTTAGAATTCCGCCACATCCATCAGGAACAGAAATATTCTCAATTACTTCTTCTGGTGACCACTCTGACGGTACCCCGCGAACCAGACCCATTCGAGTTATGTTGAAAGTAGGTATAAACGCTCTTAAGTTATTAGTTTCCAGGCTTTTACTACATAAGAATGAATTGGCATCGCTAAAGTCAGAAAATTCAAGTGAAATTCGGTTTCTACCTATTCTTTTCACTGAACCATTTACTATACTTTGAAAGGCATTCCTCTTTAAGAACTTACCAAATGTAACTGGATGCAGAATGGAACCGTCATCTGGTGTTTTCATTTCACGTTGTACATGAACAATAAAGGGTGCAATATCGGTCGACTCGTACTTTGTTCTTGCAACTGAAGTATAACTTTGGGGACTAGGGCCAGTGTTGGATGAAGAAGGAAAAAGAACAGTAGGGTTTTCAATACATTGTGTAGGGATGTTGTTATTACTATTACTTATGTTGTCACTAGCTTCGCTATCTGAACAGCGGCAGCCAGTTTTACCATCAATAGCCTGCGCATGCTTCCTCTTTTTCATGTTACAATTTTTGCAAATTTTACTCAAACGGCTCCTTTTACGGGCAGCGCGCTGAGTTGCCGATCCATCCGTGTCCATGCCAGACTCATTAAGAAATTGGCATTTCATTGTTGCTAGTTTATAAAAGATACTGATGCGTTCTGTTTTAAGCCATTGTAATATGACTTCAAAAAAGCGCTAGATCTGGCGCTGAACGCGCTAAGTTGGCAGCACTGATGTGCTAGAAACTCTCGGCGATAGAGTCCGCATGTCATCCGTCTTTGTTGTTTTTTTTTTCTTCAATGGCCATGATGTGACCAGCGTATTGTGCCAGTGCTTCGAGTTTCATTTTGCATTGGATTGATAAAACATGACGTAAACTTGTATTTCTATATTTTATGACTTATAAATAAAAGCGGGGAAACTTGGTATTTACAAAATAAAATTACACGGAATAACTACGGATAATTTAGAAATTGAAGGAAATCAGGATCAGGAAAGTGTGAAAGGTTATTTATTGGTTGACATAATAATTTTGACAGGCCGGTTGGCGCAGTTGGTAGCACCCCTGCCTTCTGAGCCGCTGGTCCCTGGTTCGATCCCCGGACAGGTCAAACATTTGTGTGCATGAACATGTCTGTTTGATCTGTGTCTGGGTGTGTATATGTATTTAAGTATGTATATCAGTCATCAGGTTACCATAGTACAGGCTCTGCCTAATTTGGGACCTGAAGACCTTTGTGTGTGGATGTTGCCCCATATTATTTGTTATTATAATTATCGAGGAAGAGATTAATATAGTATAACTACAAAAATAATATAGTACCAGAATAATTAAAATATATACATAACATATTAAAATTTTATATTGTTTAAAGCAATGAAATCCGTCATGGCCTTAAACACTAGACCGCTTTTAGAAGTTAGTAAGAACGGAATATTTACAGGAAATGCAATATCTAGAGACTCGAGGGTTTCAAAGAAGGAGGAACGATCATACAAAGGGCAAGATAGTAAAATATGATTAACATCGCCAACAGCATAACCACACTCACATTTTGGATTATCCACAATTTGAAATCTGGCAAGATGAGCAGGGCTACAGACATGCCCCAACCTTAATCTTATTAGCGTCGTTATATGAATCTTCCCAAGATGTATTTTTGAGAACCATGGTTTTAATTGGACTTTAGGCGAATGAGGAAATTATATTTGCCTTTGAGCTGTGAAGTTTTTGCCCAATTGTCATTCCAGGAGTCCTGGAGATAGAGCCTAGGCAAAGTAGATAAGTCATGACAATAGTTAATATAAGGACACAAGTCTCAACATTTCACGGCTTCATTAACAAGCTTTTCATTATTATATCAGCCTTCTCGTTTCCTTTTATGTCACTATGACTGGGAATCCAAAATAAACGAAATTAGGTAACCTTTTTGAGAGCATTAATAAAGCTTATCTCTTGCATTTATGACTACAAGCATATGGATCTTTGATTTGAATTGAATGGGAACACTGTCGCGACATCTTGCCTTAATGCGTCGGCGTCATTGGTTGGCACCTTGTGTTTAACGATGGTTTCTTCTATGCAGCCAATGACATCTTCGAAAGGTATGCGTGATGGTGTAGTTGCAAAGTTCAACCCTTTCCTTAATAGTAACCTTATTTTTTTTTTCGAATGGCCATGACGCGGCTTGCGTATTGTGCCAATTTCAGTGTAAATCTTCTTTCCAGTACTTTTATCTTCTTTATAATACTGTTCTTCTTCATTATTGTTTAGTCCTATTACTTAAAGTTTTGATTTATTATATGATAATCTTTGTTGTTTGCGATATAAAAACGGGGAAACATGAGATATTTCTATACACGGAAAAGTATTAAACGAATCACGCTAAGTTTAGAGAGTTAGAAAGTATAGGACCAGGAAAGTGTGTCATAAGTAACTACTAGGTAATTATGTTACAAAAAGAATGCTACAATATTTTAATAAAAATAAAAGTCTTAAGTGTACTTATGTTACAATAGGAACAAACTAAGTTAAATTATATACATACATTACAATTTTATACTGTTTAAAACCACAAAGTCAGTTATGGCTTTAAACATTAATGAAATTTTCGAAGCTGATAAAAATGGAATATTTACAGGCAATGGAATATCTAGCGAAAGCAGAATGACCATACAATGGGCAGGATAATAAAATGTGATTGGCCTCAGCAATGGGATAACCACATTCACATTTCGGATATGCAATTTGGCTAGATGAGCAGGGCTACAGATGTGCCCTAAACGTGGCCTTATCAGTTTTGAGGTAGGTAGACAATTCCGAAGCATTCACCAGTGAATATTAAAGTTTCAGGAGCATTTAAATTTTTTGAACTACATTATAATTACGGTGGTAAACACCCACCCCAACATTGTCTCCTGTATATTTGGAGGCATCACAATATATTTGGTGCCATTCGCACCATTTATCATCAACAATAGAATTAAAAATTGTATTAGCGTTAATATTATCTTTCTCAATGCCTAAGTTTAAACAGATTGGACGCAGAATTAATGCTTCATAATCTGTATTAAAAAGAGCTAAGTTTTTTGAACGATGAGTTGGCGCTTGTAACGATTTGAAATTAAAAATGCTATTGACAAGACAAGGTGTGGATTTAAATTTCCAATATGAACATGATAAAGTGAGTTCTGCTAATGTAAATAATTTAGGAATAAGTGGATGGTTCAATAGTTGTAGACCTCGGAAAAAGAAACGATCGGACAGAAATTGTCGCCTAATATGTAAGGGGGGTTCTGAACATTCAACTTGTAAAGCATTTAAAGGACTTGATTTCATTGCACCAGATATTATTCTAAAAGCTTTGGATTGGATGCCATCCAATTTCCTAATTGCAGTAACTCTACATGGTTCTAGTAAGAAGGTTCCATAATCCAGGAATCGAGAACTAAACCTTAAAATTTTGCGTCATGTTTTTGGGGAATGTGTTCTTCATTGTAAGAAATATCAATAGGTGGAGGATTACGCAATCTTGTAAACAACATTGAGACACTCTTGTTCGCTGATATCTCTAAACCATGTTCATCAAACCAGGTTTTAAGGTAGGTTAAGAATACCGTCATATTATCACAAGCATTCGTTATTTGTTGTTGTTCTGTACCTATGTATATAAGTAAATCATCTGCATATTGTAACACCTAATAGGATGTACGAGAGATGAATCTAAATCATGTAGATGTTATAGAGCAAACGGCTCAACACAGTACCTTGTGGTAGACCCTTCCATAAAAATCGACAACCATTTGATGAGTCCAGTCTCACAGACCTACCATTCAGCATATTAAGTATAAAGTTGGACAGCATACAAGGTACTTTTACTTTATTTAATTTCTGTTTTAGTATGGGAAGTATCACACTGTCGTACGCGGATTTAATATCTAAAAATAGATAGATAGATAGATAGATAATACTTTATTGTTCACAAAAACGTAACAATATGAAAACTTAAATGTAATGATTACAAAAATTGTGTCACAATGGGCGGCCTTATTGCTAAAAGCAATCTCTTCCAGGCAACCTTAGGATGGAATGTATATATTTAAAATTCATCGACATGGGCGCGTTTTTAAAACATAAGTAAACATGGATATAAAAAGCAATGGAAAAATAACAATAACATAGCGAGATAATACAAAAAGGATATGACAATACGTATTCTTGTAATATCATATTTTATTTTTATTTATTAAGGAACAGAAAACAGCCATATTATAAAATGTACAACAATGTGGATAGATTAATAAACTTAATAATAATACAGCCAACAACACTATTCACAGATTACTTAAAGAATTATATAAATTTACCGCTAGGAGTAGCTAACTTGCCAAAAACAATATTTAAATTTTTTTTTTTTTTTTAATAAGCCCTAAAACACAAAAATTAAAAATTAATGATTTTATTAAATTTAAACAATTATTAATTAACATAATAATAACAGTATTGTATCGAAGTATTACAGTACTGAAGTTATGAGGAGAGATTTTTAAGTACTGCTGCTTTAAATTTACCTGCAGTGCAAGCAAAAATATCTATATTTTGAAAAGAGTCGTTATACGATTCCACCATCCGACGAGTAGGAATGCGCAGTCCGGCGTTTGAGCGGCAATTGCCCAATGCGAATAAGTGCCCTGCGCGCACCTCCCGTTTGTAAATTGTTCTAGGTACAGCATAACATAAATTATTAACTAAATCCATGCAGTCAAAGTTATTGTTAACAATTTTAAAAAGAGTACAAGCTTCAAGGTACTTGCGTCTTGATTCAAGTGTAAGCATGTTATATTTGCCGAGCAATTTAGTATACGATAGATATCTTTTATGACATCTGTAGTGCATGGCACGTAAGAACTTTCTTTGAACCTTCTCAATAGCCTCCTTATACTTTTCATAATAGGGGTTCCAAATAGGTACAGAGTACTCGAGCTGAGATCGAACTAGAGTTTTATATAAATATAGATATGTAGAGGTACGTTTAAAACCTGAGGATGACCGCATTATAAACCCATACATTTGAAAGGCTTTATTAACAATGTTATCTACATGTTTGTTTAGGGATAGATTAGAGTCGAGCTGTATTCCTAAATCCCTAAGGGTTACAACATTTTTCAAGGTGACGCTACAAAGGTTGTAATTAAAACGTGTGATGTTCTTATCTACTTTTTTTGTAAAATTAATGTAATTACATTTAGGGATACTCAGCTGAAGTTTGTTCTTGTGACAATAGGTAGTAAGTCTATCCAGGTCCTGTTGAAAGGCAATACAGTCATCAGTCGATTTAATAATCTTGTAAGCTTTAAGGTCATCTGCGTACATTAAAAATTTTGAACACTGGAAACAGTCCTTGATATCATTGATAAACAGTATAAACAGCAACGGCCCTAAAATAGATCCCTGTGGCACTCCAGAAGTAATAGAAATGCTTCCAGATTGAAACCCGTTGACAACTACTTTTTGTGATCTATTTTGTATATATGATGAGAACCAACGTAGTAAATTACCTCGTATCCCATTAAAAGCTATCTTGTTGAGAAGTAATTCGTGATCCACCTTGTCGAAAGCCTTTTTGAAATCTGTATATACTGCATCTACCTGGATGCGATTGTCTACATTTTCGAATAAGAAGTTAGTAAATATGAGTAGATTTGATGTTGTAGATCTACGCTTAACAAATCCATGCTGTTCATCAATCATAGCATTGTGCAAAACTGGGTATACTTGGTTATGGACTAACCTCTCAAAAAGTTTTGACAGGGTGGACAATATAGATATAGGGCGATAATTTTCTACATCTTTTTTAGTTCCGCCTTTATGTACTGGTGTATATTAGCACGTTTCCATACTTCGGGAAAAACTCCTTCACTCAAACACTTATTATAAATTATGTGCAGTGGCTTGCTTATATAAATTGCTGTTTGTTTGAAGAAGAGTGGAGGGAAACCATCTGGTCCAGTTCCTTTTGAAATATCCAGTAATTTAAGTTCTTTCATAATCTGAGATTCAGTAAACTGAATGTTGGTCAACAAAATATCCTTATCAGTGATGTCTGTTGGCACTTGCCACTGTGACAAGTTAGAAGAAGCTGGCTCAAAAACTGACAAGAAGAAATCAGAGAACATATTACATATTGTTTCCGGATCATTCGATTTAGATGTTTGATATTGCATTGTAGAGGGGATATCCGGTTTAGATTTACGGTTTGATATATAAGTCCAAAAATGTTTAACGTTATTAATTATACTGTCCTCAACAGATTCCATGTATTTAAGATAACACTGCTCACAGCTAATTTTAAAATTTGTTCTATACTGAGAAAATATTTCATAATCGGATTCATTATTAAATTTCTTCCATTTGATCCAAGCTTTTTGTTTCTTTTTAAAAATATGAATTAAAGAGCGAGAGAACCAAACAGGAAACTTAGATGTCCTGGGAGTAGTCAAAGGAGATATTATTATAAAAAAAATATATAAAAAATATATAAAAAAAATATTATTACCATGTACTAGCAAAGTGTCATACCCAACAATAAAAATATGTAACCAATAGGTATAAATACCAAAATAATAACATAAATACATAAACGTAAAGCAGTTAAGGGACAATAAAAAAGTGCAGTGCAGTATTATATGTTTAGATATAATTTTTTAATTTGATCCTTAAAAATGTTTATAGATGTTGCACGTCTGATTGAAATAGGTAAGGAATTCCACAGGAGGCTTGGACAGTAAATGAACCATTGTAAAAAGAACTTGAATGTGGGGGAATCGCAAGAACAAGATTTTCTGATGACCTTAGTGGGTGTGAAGGACAGTTAAGGAAGTTAAAACGTTCTTTGAGATAGCGCGGATAAGAAGGATTAAACAAAATATTGTATAGAAGGCAAAGAATGTGGGTATTCCGGCGAAGACGTATGGGGAGCCACTTGAGCTTATTACGGAATTGAGAGACATGATCATATTTGCGCAAACCAAATATGAATCTAATACAGAAATTTTGAAGTCGCTCAAGCTTATTAAGTTGTTCCTCCGTTATATCTAAGTAGCAGGTGTCAGCATAGTCAAGAAAGGGTAGTAACAGGGATTGAACTAGTGAAATTTTAGTGGTAGTAGGAAGGAAGTTACGCAACCTTTTTAATGATGCAGCAGACGCAAACAGTTTACGACTTGTTACCTGCAACTGAAGATCCCACTTCATACAGCAATCCAAAGTTAGCCCCAAACTTTTCACAGACTAACTAAAAGGAATGGCAACTCCACCAAAAACAACCCCCGGAAGCGTTGCCCATTCCACCTTAGATAACAATCTTGAACTTCCAATGATGATCGACTGCGTTTTTACAGGATTTATTTTTAATCCAAAGGATTTGCTCCACTCAGATATTCGATTAAGGTCATTATTTGTGGTTTGAATAGCTTCCGGTAATTTATCCAATGTGGCCTGGTAATATATTTGTAGATCATCTGCGTATAGGTGGTACGAAGAAGAAAGATTATGGGAAATGGTATTAATAAATAATGCAAATAAAAGAGGTGATAGGACGCCGCCTTGAGGAACGCCTGCAGTCGTATCACACCATGAAGAAAAACTGTCTTCGAGGCGAACACGTTGTCTGCGTCCGTATAAATAACTATGAAACCAATCAATCACCGTTGGAGATATGTTAATCGAGCTAAGCAATGCAAGGAGAATGTCAAAATTTACAGAGTTAAACGCATTACTGAAGTCTAACAAGGTAAGTACAGTAAGTTGGCCATTGTCCATACCGAAACGAATATCGTCTGTGATTTTGGCGAGAGTTGTAACTGTACTGTGCCCACAGGGCCGTCTTTACCAGGGGGTGCAAGGGGTGCTGTGCACGCGTGGGCGCTCGACAGGCGCCCCCGGGCGCTCCGCGCCCGGGGGCGCCTGTCGAGCGCTGAATTTTTGGTATTTCATTGAACTTAACGCCATTGCACAGTTTTAAATACTTGTTACTTACGACAAATATGTAAGCGCAAGCAAAAAAAAAGTCATCAACAATAACATATTTTTTACTTTTATTACGCTTTCGGCGCTTGTCATGCCGCATTACTACATAACGTACACAAATAACAATTTTATTTAATACAACACGCGCGCGGCTAATTCTCTAATCCAAAGAGAGTGTACTGTGTATGTATGTACGTTTGACACGTTGCCGCTCGGTCGCCCGCACTTGAAGCATGCAAAATAATCTCTAAGTCAATTGAGTGTAAGTTCATTTGAAATGGGCGCGTGGCGCGGCACCGGTACTTCTGTTGCGTCCTTTGACATAGCCGCCCGGGCGCTCGCACTTAAAGAGAAATGATCTCTAAGTCAATAGAGTGTAAGTTCATTTGAAATGGGCGCGCGGCGCGGCACCTGTACGTCTGTTGCGTCCTTTGACATAGCCGCCCGGGCGCTCGCACTTAAAGAGAAATGATCTCTAAACCACTACAATTAGGTGTAAGTTCATTTGAATTTACAGTGCGGCGCGCGGCGCCTATGTAAGTGTCAGTCAGTGATTGATCTGATTTCTTCTTTTAAGTAATTGAATTCGTTAGCTCATTTCATTTGCGATAACCGGCGAATTAGAACGGCAGTTCTTAGAGAAAAAATTTAAAGGTAAGTCAATTTTATTTGTTAAGTGTTGGTGTTAGGTACATTGCAATCATTATCATCACATCATCATCATCACATCATTTGTTTGTTTATGAGAGAGAGTCATGACTGTTTTGTTTATAATTGCAAAAATACAAATTCTTAATGACCTTAATGTTAGTGATTGATAAAAAACTACTTGCTTTATTTAGATTATAGAAAGAAAAATGAAGTACTAAATTGAAATTTGATTTTATTGTAGATGGCCGAATTAGGGGATAAAAAGAAACCATCGGGTGCTCAAAATAGAAAAAGGAAACTGGAGAAAGAAGAAAAAATTAAAAAGCTAACTTCTCCGATTGACTCTTTCTTTCGACCTGGTAAGTTCAGTCAGTCGAAGTTGGTACCAGAAATACTCGTAAAACATCTGAAGTGGCATAGATCAGTGATAGAAGTCGCTGGTGTATCCTGCCTTGGTTCGATCCCTAAGTTCCTACCTACTTATAATTATTACACTTCTTATTTTTTGTATAAGTTACCTGTAACTGTATACCTAATAAATGAGTCTTAAATAAAGACGTAGGTTTTTATGATTATGACAATATCTAATTCATTGTTTTTTGCGGATTGCGCACCGGAAAGCGCAATGGTTAGTAACTAACACTCACTCTTGTGCCAAAGGTCTCAGGTTCGAATCCCGGCCGGTGCAATATTTTTTAAATACATACCTTCTCAGACCTTGTGTTAAATTTTTGTAATGTGTGATATGTCTTAAATGCGTTCCAATCGTGGAAATTATGGCAATAAATAACCCCATAGTTTTGGAGGCTCATGTCAAACAGTGGACTGGACTGTCTGTACTTATTATCTGAACTTATATGGCTTGTGTGTATGTGATTTGTTTTTGGGGATTATGAATTATGTTTTTTCATGAAGTAGCCGCAGGCGAGATCCGCCAATCGCAACTAAAGTATTTTAATTTCTTACTGTTTGCGCATAGAGCGTGCGTAAGCGCCTCGGCAATTCCACACTGAGCGCGCTCGCCCGGACTAACGGATTAGAATATGCCCGATTGCCCGCCATAACTTTAAGGCGCTGTTTTTAATGTCCTAAAATATTATTGCGTGGCCCTGTTACCACACTTGGTTACACAAATTGTTGACTATCTTGTGTTTTTTAGGTACATCTTTGTCAACATCCACCCTACAGTTAGAAGAGACAGTCAACTTGGAAAAGATAACTTCTACGAGTATTTCACAAGTTCCAGCTCATACTAGTACCAGTACCTCGCCTGGCTCGCTTACTCCAAGTGAACCAATTCCAATTGTTAACCAATCAGCAACAGAACCAGATGTACGATTTTGTGAAAATGTCGCGAATGATCCTGCTCTCTGGCCGCAAGTAATACCCGATAATTTAAGATTATTTTTAACAGAACGTGGACCGATTCAGATTAAAAAAAACAACTATCCTTCAGATAGTAACATGAGGTCGTTTTCAGATACATATTACAGTAAAAAGTTACAAAACAACGAAATTATTCATCGTGTTTGGCTTGTATATTCCACATCTACTGATTCTGTATTTTGTTTTCACTGTAAGCTATTTAATAATAATGTCACTGCATTTAATGCCCCCACTGGTTACAAAGACTGGGGGCATTTGTCGAGAAATATAGAACGACATGAAAAAAGTTCAGGGCACATATGTTTTTGAAAAAAATATTTGGATCTAAAAAATGACTTATTGAAAGGGCAAACAGTAGACTCGGTAAATCAAACTAAAGTAGACCGCGAAAGAAAAAGGTGGACGGCAGTTTTGGAAAGGATAATCGAAATTATAAAATTTTTGGCAGGTCAAAATATAGCATTTAGGGGCACAACCGAGAAGTTGTATGACCCAAATAATGGTAATTTTTTAAAGTTGGTGGAGAGTATATCTAATTTTGATAGTACACTATCAGAACACATTGCTCGAATTCAAAGAGCTCAGCATCGCATGCCACATTATCTTGGTCATAACATTCAAAATGAACTGATTAGTATAATTGCTGAAAAAATTAAAACGACTATAATTAGCCTTCTGAAGCAATGTAAATACTACTCTGTAATTCTAGATTGCACACCTGATATTTCACACCAAGAACAACTAACTGTTATTGTGAGATTTATTTATTTAAATCCATCGACAAAACGCGCTGAGGTACGAGAACATTTTTTAGGTTTTTTACCTGTAACTGATACTACCGGACAAGGGTTGGCGACATATTTGTTAGATTTCTTAAAATCATGCGATATTGAATTAGATGATTTGAGAGGCCAAGGTTATGATAATGGGGCCAATATGAGGGGGAAAAATATAGGCCTCCAAAAAAAAATATTGGACATGAATCCTCGTGCTTTTTACGTACCGTGTGCTGCTCACTCCCTTAATTTAGTAGTAAATGACGCCGCTAAAAGCTCATTGGAAATTACAAACTTTTTCTGTATTGTCCAAGAAATCTATGTATTTTTTTCAGCATCCACAGCACGCTGGGATGTAATTATGAAACAGATACCTACTTTGAAATTAAAACCTCTTTCAAATACGCGTTGGGAAAGTAGATTTGATGCTCTTAGATCACTCCGTTTTAACATGGATAAAATTTACGATGCATTATACTATATTTTTACAAATAACAAGTATGACAGCGACACAAAAAACATAGCGAGTTCAATAATAGCCAAATTAAAGTCTTATAGATTTATATGTTCAGTAGTTATATGGTACAATATTTTACTAAAGATTAATATTGTAAGCAAAAATTTGCAAAAATCGGACGTAATTATTTCAGAAGCTACCAAAATGATTAATCTGGTTAAAAAAGATTTGGAGAAATACCGCACCGATAGCGCGTTTGAACAGTTGTTATCTGATGCAAAATTAATTGCTGAAGAATTAGAATGCGAAACAGAATTTAAAGAAACTGCTCGTCCACGTCCCCGAAAAAGACATTTTGATTACGAGGCTGCAGATGAGCCCGTTTTAGACCCAACCAACAAATTTAAAGTATGTTTTTATTTTTTTCTACTGGACACTGCTATCTCGAAATTAAATGAGAGATTCGATTTGCTGACGGAACACAATTCAGTTTTTTCACTCTTCCAAAACATTGAATGCTGGAATAAATTAGAGATGCAAGAAAAAAAATCTCAGTGTTATCGGCTCCAAGAAAAACTAACATTTAAAAATAGATTTGATATTGACGGGGAGGGTTTGTATAATGAATTAGAATTGTTGCCAATATTTTTTCCCAATGCATCAACAAGTACTCCCACTGATATTTTAAGCTATATAAATTCTAATAATTTAATTTCCTCATTTCCCAATATCTCAACAGCTCTGCGTATATATTTAACACTGCCTGTAACAGTAGCAGAAGGTGAAAGATCCTTTTCAAAATTAAAATTAATAAAAAATTATCTTCGTTCAACCATGACCCAAGACAGACTGACAAACTTAGCTATTATAAGTATAGAATCCAAAATTGTTATAAAAATAAATGATTTAATTAAAATCTTTGCCAACTCAAAAGCAAGAAAAATTGAGTTTGTTTGATGTATGTGTATGTACATGTAATAAATATATATTTAGTAATCGAAGTTTTAAGTTAATTTTGTTTTTTAGAGTAATAAATAAATAAATAATCAAAATTACGTGTATTGTGTTTTCTTGGTTGACTAGGACCCCTTTCATACTGCAGTGTGTCGTCGGTCGCGTGCCACGCTGCAGTGTAAAAAAAACGAGGGCGCAGGCTGAGTCCCGCACCCCAGCGCAGAATAGACTTAAGACGGCCCTGTGTGCCCTGTGCCCACGTCGAAATCCGGATTGAAGCGGATTGAGGAGATCATTATTGGAGAGGAACTTGTTAAGTTGGTTGTGGATAAGACGCTCGAGAACTTTGGAGAGAAACGGGAGTATATAAATAGGGCGGTAATCAGAATGACATTTAGGATTAAGTTTTTTAGGAAGAGGTATGATATGGGCGTCTTTCCAAACAGAAGGAAAGACTCCAGTGGTAATAGAATTATTGAAAATGCAACAAAGGATGGGAAGGATAGTATCTAGGATGGGTACAACCATATTACGGCTAATACAGTCATGCCCAATCGCACGATTTAGAATAAACGGGGAGTAGTCAGGAGTTGGCAGAGTTGAAAGATAATGCAGTGTATTATTTTTATCTATGTCGCTAATATCAGACGAGGAAGAAAAGTAGAGGTTGAGCGAGTTAATATTTAAATCATTTGGAATTGAGTCCTGTCGTGATTTACCAATTCCCAACGTCCTGAGAAATTTCCAGACTTTGGAGGTGTCCTCATTATCAAAAGATTTTTGAACATGGCGACGTAAAGCATCCCTACACACCATGTTGCAGACATTTCGGGCCTTGACATACGCTGCTTTGATTGTTTCGGTTGGTTGACGTTTATATTTATACTTCGCAAGAACCTTTTTATGAATCATAATTTTAATGTCATCAGAAAGCCAGGGGGCGGGTAGGTGTTTAAGTTTTATAGCACGCAAGGGGGCATGCTTGTCGTACAGTTGCGTTATGATAGAATTAAAAATAGCTACTTGGTCGTTCACAGTCTCACATAATTAAAAAATTACAAATAACAAATAATTAAATAATTACAAAATAGTGCTATAACAGACTCATACTTGGATAAAGCTAGGCGAATGTCCGTCATGAAGATACTAATACTGTCCAATGTACTCCTTCCTCTTCTAAAACCATACTGAGTGTTGGCTAAAACGTTATTAGATTCCATAAACCATTCAAGGCGATTTTAACTAATAATTCTGCTATTTTTGATACAACATTTGAAAGTGCTATAGGCCGGTAGGAAGTAATATCACTTGCTGTTTTGTTTGGTTTAAATATAGGAATGATAATTTGGGATTTCCATGATTTCGGAATGTGCCCTGACATCATGACTGTATTAATTAAATCTAACAAATAGTACAATGAATTTTCGCCAAGATTTTTATAGAACAAATATGGAAGTCCATCTTCGCCTGGAGTAGAATCTTTTTTATTTGATAATATACTTTTTAGCTCACCGTACGAAAAAGGCGAATTAAGGCCTGTTTGATCATTGGTTGTTAAGGATGTAACAAAAAGCTCTTCTTGAACATAAGGCGGTGCTAGTAGTCTAAAAATATGTCGGACATGTCGAGGGGCAAAGGGAGTGTTTTATTATTAAACGTTGATTTAAACTTTCTAATGTTTTGCCAGACTACGGAAGACGGAGTATAAGGAGATATTGATGTGCAATATTTCCTCCATCCAGATGACTTTTTGTTCTTAAGTAATTTTTTTGTATGTGCCAAAACTTACAATATATAATATTGTAAGTTTTGGAAATTTTCGGATGTCATATTATTGTTGTATTGTTCTTCGGCTTCATTTCTTGCCTTAATGGCATCGGAACATTCTTTGTCCCACCAAGGAAGTGATGAAATTCTATTAAGAACAACATTTTTTACAGGGAATGTTTCATCTGCTGCTTTTGTTATTAAGTTAGTTAGTTCATCAGCACAAGTACTTTCGTTATTTATAGTAGGTTGAGGAAGAGTAAGTATATTACTTTCTATTACTTTACTAAAACTGGCCCAATCAGCATCAGTTAATCTATATTTTAGACGAGGTTTTTGTTTTAAAGGTTCTCGTAATGTAATATTAGAATCACAAAATTCAATGATTATTGGAAAATGATCACTGCCGAAATAAGTATATGGAAGTATATTCCAAAGTAATTTACTTGCAAGGTCAGGCGTGCAAATAGATAAAACAACTGCACTTATACCTTCATTCAGACTGGTTCTGCGGGTTGGAGCCCCGTTGTTCAATATGCAAAGTTTCTGAGTATCAACAATATCAAGTAGTATCAGTAAATTAGAAGTTGAACTTCCCCAAGATAGATGTTGAGAGTTAAGGTCACCAAGTATAATAAAAGGTCTAGTAAGAGTAGAGAAAATAGTACTGAGCTCTTGTAAAATAGCCGCAGAAGGATGAGAAACATAGACAGATATGTAATAAATATGATCTACAATTGAACCAACAATAGTAAACCCATTGTGGTGAGAAGGAAAAGATAAAGCATTAAAAGAACAAGACGATTTAATGAGTAACGCAACACCGCCATACCCATCAATTCTGTCTTCTCTGAGACAAACATAATTATTTACATTAAAGGCAAAACTTGGCGTAAGCCAAGTCTCTGCCAGCGCAATAATAAATGGGTCATATTTATTTATTAGATGAGTTAATTCACTTTTGTTACTAACTGCGCTACGGCAGTTCCACTGGACAATTTTCAAAATATTGACCATGGTGAGTATCGGTCCGAAAGGGATGCCTTGCGGATCGGTACATGTGACGAGGGTTTTTTTTTCAGAGCTTCTAGTAATGGGGCAACGTAAGACGGTAATAAGATGTTGTTTTTTGTTAAAGTATCAATTAAAGATGTAATAATTTCAGTTAGAGTTTGTTGACATAATTGCTTGTCATTGTGATTAGGTCTTGCATAACCACAGCCATCGGGGCCAGGAGGCATATTGTAGTCTTTAACTAACTCTTGGTGTGCTACACGATCGTAACCGTGAGGAGTATTGTAAGGTGTATGAGGTTTAGTCACAACAGTTTTTTTGTATAAAGCTCTCGTAGAAGACTGTGGATTATATGCAATAGGTGTTTCTACTGGTACGGTCTTAGGTGACGACAGTACGTCTGCATAGGATTTACCAATAGCTGGATGTAACTTAGAGGCTTCCGCATATACATCCGCGATACACTGTTTTCAGCCATAGATAATTTAATATTTTATTGACGGATAAACTCTGCGCATTATTTATTTGTTGCATAGTGACGACCCGAACAAAGACAACATATGCCACAATCCTCTTCCGTATGTCATGTATTTCCTGTGTGTTCCCGTCCACATTTATAACAGCGGGGTTTTGAACGACATTGTGTTTTTGTGTGGCCAAATCTACAACAGCTGAAGCATTGAATTGTTGGAAATGTATATAGTTCTACTGTAATAGCAAATAAATATACGCTTTGGTAGGATTTTACCATCAAAGGTAATAACCACAGTTTGTGATGGTTTCCATGTAGGTGAACCACCAACGTTAACTTTATAGTTAAGACGACGAATTTTTAATATTTTACCGCATCCTGTAGGTATGTTGGTGTTCTCAATTATTTCTTCGGGAGACCACTCAAAGTCAAAGTCAAAGTCAAAATCATTTATTCAATTTAGGCATCAAAGACGCACTTATGAACGTCAACTTTTCATTATAATGTACTTTAAAGACTCTACCGCCGCGTTCCAAAATATATAGAACCCACCGAGAAGAAGCGGCAAGAAACTCGGGGCCATTCTTTTTATATGGATGTTTACAATGTTGCTACTTAGGTAGGTACTACAAATATTACATTTTATGGGTGGCAGAGACAGCTTGCCAGAAGTGGAGTATTCCAAGCATCTTTATCTTCTATATAATGTCGAACTTTATAGTAAGCTTTTTTTATTAAAACGTTTTTTACAGTCAACTTGAATTTGCCCTCTGTGAGCTCAGTTATGTGCTTTGGGATTTTATTGTAAAAACGCACACAATTTCCTAGGAATGACTTATTAGTCTTCGCAAGTCTAAAACTAGGTACAGCTAGGTGGGTACCCCGCGAACTAACCCCATGCGTGTGATACTGAAAGTAGGTATAAATGCTTTCAAATTGTTTGACGCTAGACTGTTAAGGTTGATAAAAGTGTTTGCGTCATTATGTTTAGAAAAAGGAAGCGTAATTTTATTACGTCCGATCCGTTTCACGCTACCATTTACTATATTGCTCACATTATAATTCTTTAAGAATCTACCAAAAGTGATTGGATGTAGTGTAGAGCCGTCATTAGGAGACGACTGTTCCCTTTGTACATGCACAATATATGGAGCACTATCTGAAGATTCATACTGACTTCTGCCTATTGGTGTGAAACTTGGTGATTTATCCTTAGTTGAATCACCAGGATTCTCGCCAGTGCTTTCTAGCTTATTTTTTATTTCACAAGTACTCGTTGGTGGAATGGCGACCTCATCACAGATTAACTGATAATCATTTTAATTGTTATTTACATTAGTACAATTTTTCCTCCTTCGTTTGTTAGTAGTAACTAGATTCTGAGGTTCAATACTCATCTTGTCAAAGACGTGTCAATATCCATAATTACTGATTCATCAGCTATTATGATGATACATCCAGCCGGTGGAACAGTGCCGCCCGGGTCAGGAGGTTCCTCCATAACAACTAAATAGAACTTACCGAGATGAACTCACTATACACTACTAAATACAAATTTACTTATATGTACAATATACTACTACACTATGTACTTCTCTGATCACTATTTATAGATAAAAGTAAAATTAAAATTTTTAAAAAGAAAATTGCGCGCGCCACGTCAGAAAGTTTCCCGCGCTTTTTCTAGAGATAAATTAATCAGACTATATCTAAACTTCAACTTCAACTCTTCCTTATAGCTTTTTTTGGGGAGCCACTACAATTTCGCCAATGTCACGTGGTACGATAGACCACCAAACAAAGGAGGATTGTTCGGTAAAAGAGATCTGAATGGTAACTTATTTATTTATCCAAGCAGAAGAGATAGCGTTAACATCTGGAACAAATATAGTTATTCTAACTACAAGACATACACAAACACAAACTCAACCTCAAAATATATAGATAAATTCAGTAAAGGAACAATTTCAAGTTATGGGGGTAATTCAAGTATTACACACGTATTTATAACTTAATTTTATTTCTCTGAAAATATTTACAAAGTTTAACAATGAAAGGGGAACATACAAGGGAGAGGAGACATTTGAAGGAGATGGGACGAGGGATATCAGGAGGAATTATATCATATAGGTAACAGTCATATTTGGGACAGCATAAAAATATATGGTCCACATTTCCTTCGCCCAGACCACATTCACAACGCGAATGATCCCTAATCCTAAGTTTAGCCAGGAAAACAGGGGTGCAGGAATGGTTTAAACGCAACCGGCAAATAGTTGAGGTGGTAAGTTTGTCTGCATTTTGAAACTTCGAAAACCAGAGTTTGTTAGGGATGTCGGGCTGTATATCGCCATAAAATTTGCCTTTAAAGGTTTTAGAAATTTGCCATTCTTTGTTCCATGTATTTATCAGTAATGGTTTTAAGGTGGTAGAAATGTTATGGGAGTAAATTTGAGAGTGCTGAGTTGAACCTGTGTGTACAGCGTTTTTGGCAAATGAATCAACTTATTCATTTCCGCGGATACCTGAGTGCCTTGGTATCCAACCCAGTATAATGTAGATGCCTAGTATATGGCATTGATATGGGGCATGTTTTATTTTTAAAAATATAGAGTACCTGGTTTTTTATATAAATGGGTTATTTACGATAGCTTGAAGGCAACTTTTAGAGTCCGAAAATATAATACAGTTATTTAAATTATGGGATTTTACGAAAAGAATGGCCTCTAGGATGGCAATGGATTCATCAGTAAAAATGGAAGTGGCAAGAGGACATTTGAAGTTAAGAATGATTTTAGTGAAGAGAATTCACACCGCAATACCAACTGGGCTATCGGAGGATTTAGAAATATCTGTATATATTATGATCCAATCTTTATATTTTGTTGAAATAATACTGGTAAAAACTTTGTTTGCTTCTATTGTGCTTTAATTTATTTATTTATTCTTAATTCGTTGCTTGCTGCATTTACAGTATGAAACCAAAGCATGCAGCAAGCCCGTTTTACATATTTACCTTAAATTTAGTTAAGCTACAAAGACACATAATTGCTTAAAAAATTTATGCATAAGCTTACAAACGTACTTAGTCTTGTAAAAAACAAATCAACATCAGGTTCCTGAGCAATCAGAGAGTTCAGCAAATTGAGAGCATGAGACGTGGGAGCGTATTGAGCGGTCCGCGTACGCACTAGTGGTGGTGCGAGTAAACGTCGTACGCGCCGGAGCGGTGCCAACCGGTTCGACGTGAACAGTGAACAGCGAGCCAGTGCACTCGAGTTGTCTATTTTACCGTTGAATAGTAAATAGTAGTGCGTCAATAATGCGCACTTACGTCTCAACTGTAACGTGTGCTCACCTACCATACCGGTGACGAACAAAGACGGATATAAGTAAGGATAATATCCGTACATTTTTTTGTACAGATAACGCATAAATTTCTTTTGCACCCGTTCTAGCATAGCTGTATATTTTTTCTCGTGGGGATCCCACACAAGCGAGTTGTATTCTAGTTTACTACGAACAAATGCATAGTACAACGTAATTATAGCATTTCTATCATGAAATCTGGATGTTTGGCGCATAACGAATCCTAGAGATTTCGAGGCTTTGTTGCATACGTTGATTATGTGCTGATTAAATGTTAGTTCCATATCTAAGGACACTCCCAAGTCGCGGATTTGTGTGACGCGATCCAGGTGGACACCGGATATGTGGTAGTTAAAGTGAATTGGAGCGCGTGCACGAGTAAATGTCATGATCTTGCACTTAGACATGTTAAATTCTAACTGATTAGATTCACTCCAATTCACTACGCTATCGATATCCCTCTGCAACGCCTCACAGTCCTCCGTACTACCTATACCTAAGTACAGTTTCACATCATCAGCAAACATAAGACATTGTAACCCCCCCTTCCCATCCTAACTCTTGTATGATAAATAGTAACTAGCCAACTCGTCCCGCAGTCTAAAGCTCTAATCCTGGGAACGGTACCTACTACCAATTGTAACTACCCCTAATCCGAGCCAACAATATCTAGATGATTCCGGCCTACGTTTTTAATTCCTCAGATAAATAAGTACACATAACTAGTTCGAATCTTAACTTAACATTATCCAGACAATAAATCTATACTAATGAATGAAGAACTGATTAAATATATGGCCAAGGTGTGATCGTCTAGCTCATAGTGGAAGGACCGAATATTATGAACCGTGGTAACTCAAGTTCTTTTCAGGAAATACTGAGACAATCCTAACCTAATTGTAAGAGAAATAAATTATTATAACGATAAAATTGTACTTAGTAAGCACATGAAGACAAATCTTATTCCTACTGCAAGGGTTCATTAAAATGACCCTAATTCTGTTATACCATTTTGACCCCAATCCTGTCGTTACTATTAGAGATTATATTTCGCCATAAGATTTCTATAAATTCGCAAAGCATAGATTGTAATAACCTCAAGTAAATAACTTCAAGTAAACACAAAATCAAATATTTAAATGCAGAACATTTGTACCTAGGACATGGAATGACACAGAAAATTATCACACACCATAAAGTAATAAATCATAAACTAATTAGTTAATTATTGTTAATAACTAAATGTAAATATCCATAGTTGTATTTGTTTGTTTTATGATAGTCAAATGTTGTTCAGTAAAGGTAATTATTTTCATGTTTTCACCTAAAAATTAGAATTCTACGGATATTTATCATTGTAGATAACCAGAGCTAGGAAAACATTACGGGCTTGTGACCGTAACGCTGGGTTAAGAGCTCTTGACGTAATTACAACACTCTCCATTGCTGTTCTAGCTCAAATTACCCCCCTTAACACTTATTTCTAACGCTGAATAAGATTTGGAAACACAATGCTGAGATAAGAATATTTTATCTATGTTTTGTTAAAGCTTTGTTATTTTGTTTTCTGTATAAATAATTTGTTGCTCCTTTGTCTCATTTCACCTCCTAATTTTATTTGTAGGACTATCTTAAATTCTATAAAACAGTCACAATATCCAGACAGATAAATGTCTTCAACATAACATGATTAATTGACAAATATTTATTGAACAATTAACTGATAACTGATAATATTAACCAATGACTTGGACATCTCTAAACCGTCTTTTAGTCTACGAGAAATCCAAAGAGCAAGTGTCTCTATTCAATGATCAATTTCATCAATCATAACTCCATTATTTTAGGAGAGTAATTTATTAAGTTTAACATTTATCTTGGAGACATCTCATCTATCCGGAAAAGTCTAAAATGCCTAAATTCTAGGACTTACATGAGTAAACTCGTCCAACAGAATCAATCCAATCCCCTCTGGCAGGTGGCAATTCACTAGCACTTACACTTCACTTTTCACAGACACTTCACTTTGAATATTTCACTTTTCACTTTATCGCGGACAGCAACTTTGGCTTCTAGACGGTAACTGGTTTGGACGGCCCATTCGTCCCCTTTTTATACTACCCAAGTGTCCGTATCTGGTCTCCAACCTGTCTCCGACTCAACCAATCAAACTCCTTGAGTATCCATTCCGACCAATAGAAATCTCGTTCTATTTTCAAATATTGATGAGCCATTATTAGCTTTCCAATTTTAAATTTATTTGAATTTAGAATAATGTACGCAAGCTGTCCTCATCTTGTCTCCGACCTAACCAATCAGATCCCTTGAATACACATTTTGAACCTACGTTCCTTTTTTAAATATTTATGATATGTTATTTTGTTTTATGAGTTTTATTTGAATTTGGAACCTGTCTCCAAGCGTTATCAGCCTATTTACATCATTCAACTGCCGTGATTCTGAATTATGTTAGTTAGTTAATTATTTAATTTGTTAGATCTAATCTGTTAGTTTTAATCATTTCCTAGTATTGGAAATCTATACATAGAAATGGAATCGTTAGTTTGCTAATCGTGAGGATATTAAGAATCTTAGTTACTGCATAAAACCTTTTTGCATTCACTTTGCTTTTATTAGATATACTTTTGCATAAAATCCTGACTTATTAACTTCATTGACAGGAAGTTTTATAGCTCCATGATCTATGTCTGATAGTCGGAATTTAGTCTATTGAGATATAACTTTTTAGATATTTAATATTTCCAAAAGATGCCCTTAGATTAGATTTCCATCATACTGATGTATCTATATATTTGTGAACGTAGCGGAACGCATTGCGGACCGTTACAGCCGACCCCTGAAAAATTTGCGAAAATCCCAAACATATGCAACCGGAGGAAATTTTTCACCCTTGATAAACTGTTCACAAATATAAACCAATAATAATTATACAACTCCTAAAATATAACATTGTGTAATTCTAGCGTAATTAGTATTTGAATTCAAACAATCGAATGTAAATGTAGCCCTACATCGTGTGGTGAGTCCTTTAAACCGAACCGAAAATGAACATTCCCCGAGTCCCAATGTGAGCTTTTTAATGCTTTAACTTTGATATCAAATCACCCCCCACAAGGGAATCTACTTCGAACGGGGAAATTGGGTTGTGAGTCCAATCTATCAGAAGGATATGATGAAGATGCTTCCCATCCAAACCAACTTTTCGTTTGCCAAGAATCACAGCTACATCATCCCATTCATTACAGATTCCGTTAACAGCAGAAAGATGTTAATCTACCAAAGCCGCAACACCACACTCAGATGTGAACATCAAAGCAAAATCCATTTTCGACTGGGAGAATGTGTAGTTGCCGAGTTTTGAGTGTTAGCTTCGTGTGCAGTATTGTTCCCAATGAAATCAGCTTCTGCTGATGCGTAATATTGTCAACAGACCTAACCTAACACCAAAGTAACTCCTTCATTGAAACCAATTGTAGAGTGTCAGTTAGTCTATCAAACAAAAAGGAAAAATAAAAGACTAACCAGTTCAAATTCAAACACGAACTAGCCGTCTTATGCCTACTAGTCTGTTAAACTACTAAGCCCTGCTTACTTGAACAACTCAGTTTATGCAATCATCTCTTCCATTAGTTCTGTCTTCACAAATCAATTAATACTCTCCATCCAAACACCTGTCAGAATCTCAACTCCACGATTTTTCACGCCACTTAACAGTTCAACACCCCAATATAGGCAATAAGATCACGAATTACACAGTGATTGTAATAGTTTATATCAATTTCAATCAAAGCTCTTCGACCCCATTCCTTATTATGACACAGACCCCGCTCATTTCTTTTCAATTCTAGAATATACAAATAAGACTGAACATTTCCCCTTGGTTACATAGGTCTAAGGACTTTAAGAAGAACGCGTATACCTTAAATTCTTTACTGTTTATTGCCCCGACCCCCTTATAGCAAGACTAAATCATATTAAATAGGCAATGTTTTGTATGTTCTCCATGGCATTGTATGTTTATTTGGCAAATTTTACATTTTTCTATATTTTATTGGCAATTGACCCATAGTTGACTTATTTTCAATTATTTTAAACAAGTGTTATTTAGTTAGCATCACCTTATGGCAATGTTTGGCTCATTTTCATGTAGTCATCCTCAAGCTTTTTCTTATTCCTGAAAAGAAGATTGTTACTTCCCCCAATGGGTACGATATTTCGGTTCATTCAGAATAATTAAATAGTATAATTTGCATTTCATCATCCTAAAAATTAACTTGAAAATGCATATAACAGATTTGGTTATCTCTGCCCTAATTTCAGCATTGTGTTTCCTTAGCATTGTTTTTTTGTTTGTTTGTTTCCATCTAAACACAGCGTTTCCAAACCTTAACAGCGTCAATTATTTACAACCTTACAAAATTTTTACAGTGACTTCCAAACATTTTTAAAATATGATACATTGGCTTGATTTTAAACCGAAATTTTGGAAAGACCGCCAACACTCCCCTCCATCTATGTATATGTGGGTAAACTTCAATCGCTTGGAAGAATTGAATAATAAATAGTTTTGCTCTTTTTTTTTTTTTTTGTAAATTTTACCGTAAAACTTTACTCGGATATGCATAGATGGGTCTTTCCCCTTTCCCAGCATGACAAGTTATTATTATTTCATCGCTTCCCTTTTTTTTTCTTCTATTTATTGCGATGTTACAGACATTTCTTAAAATTAATTACATAAGTACCAACCAAAATTTTTTTTTTTTTTTTTTGAAAAGCCGCCAACTCTCCCCTCTACCCAAGTCTTTAGATGTAACCCTTTTTTTTTATAAAAGTATTATAAATCATATTCCATTTTGGTACGATTTATAATTACTATGATTGTAAATTAATCGTGTGAAAATATATTATTAAGAATTTATAATTTTTTTCTTATAAATTAGCTATATTTAGTTAAATAGTTATATCCAATGATTTGGGTAGGCTTTTCCCTTACCACCTGTGGTTGATGTATTGGTGTTCATTATATATTTTATTTTTTTTTTACATATATTTTTATATACTATCTTAAATAATTGTTACATAAACGAATTTATTGAATTTAAATGACTTATTACATAACCTTGGTATATTTTTCTATACGAACTTCGACAAAACAAATACTTACAATTATTATTGCATTTATGTCTAAAAAAAAAAAACATTTTTAATATCCAAACAGTTATTATGATGTCCAACCAAAGAAAACTTACATAGTATTTTATAAGGCAATTACTTTTATTTGAAACCCATTAGACTGAGTTTAAATCAAGCCAAGAAGCTAACTTTTACATCTACTACTGTGTAATTAATCCAACCTCGAATTACATGTTATGTATTCACTTTGCATCAATCGTTATATAATTCAAAAACCTTACCAATTTCTAAGTTAACACTAGATAATATTAAATTAACAAAACTCTTACTATTACAAGTTATAGATTAAAAAAGAAAATACAATTTAAAAGTATATAAAAAGTTCAAAAATTTAAAGAAAAATTATTAATAAAATACTCAAATAACTATATCTAATATTATACAACATCAATTACTATTATATTGTTTCTTACAGCTACTTACATGTTACGCTTACAACTAATGCTTACAAAAAGGTATTAATCTAATATCAATCGTTCCCAAGTCAGCCTACTTAGGTTTAGAGATTTCTTCGGCCCCACTAATAGATACCAAGTTATTTATAATATTTTGATAAGTGTATAGTGTTAAATTTTCCCCTAATGTTGTTTGTTTTTGGATCAACTAGAATATACACATTTTGATATGGGATTCCTGCTATTACATATGGCCCTTCATATAAAGGTGAAAACTTTCTTGTTAACTTCTGCATTGCATCAGATTTGTTTAATCTTTTGATTTTTACCCAATCTCCAATTTGATAGTTAATTATCCGATATCTCTGATCGAACTTAGATCTGCGTTGCTCTCCTGCCTTAACTAGGTTTGTTCGAACGGTTTCACGAACCTTACTAACATCCAAATCCACATCTGTTTTGTCTATACTTTTATCAATTGCTAATCTCATCGGTTTCCCATATAATATTTCGCAAGGTGTGAACATAGTACTACTGTGTAAGGTATTATTATATAACTCTTCTATTTTTGGTAATGCTGAAACCCATCCCTTATGGTTTAGTCTACAATATGTTCTAAATAACCGGCCTAACTCTTTATTCACCCTCTCTGTGGTATTTGGGCGAGGATTGCGGACGCTTGTGAAGACAACGTTAATTCCTTCTCTTTTCATGTTTTCTCTTCATACTTTGCTGGCAAATTGTGAACCATTGTCTGACATAACGGCTTTTGGTTTTATGATGTCAAAGAATTTCTTCATCCGACCCCATACTGCTGTAGTTGTTGCTTTTCTTAGCTCATAAAACTTTACAAATTTGCTGAACGAATCTTGTATGACTAAAATGTAACTCATTCCAAACTGTCCTGCCGGTAAAGGCCCGTATAGATCTACCATAACCAGATCCCCTATATTTTCGGTAATTATTGAGCGGCAAGGTCCTACATATTTTACTGTCTCGTTTTTTGTTATTTGACAGTCGTGACATGTTCTTATTACCCGTTTGGTCTGCCGAGTTAACCCCCTCCAATAAAACCTGTCTCTAATATATTTAATCACTTTGTATGCACCTTGATGACCCATTTCTGCATGAACTTGATTTATTATATCGACCCTCAAGATTTCCGGCAAATATATCACTGGTTCTAACCCTTGGCCTGGTTTAAAATATAAACCTCATTCTTTTTTATACATCTTTCTACTAATTTGTCTCCCTTGTCTAGCTGTTTAGTCCCCATTTGCATACGTTTCAACAATTCCCCTATTTCTTTGTCTTCCTTCTGTAAGATTGGTAATTTAGCTAAATTTTCCAATAACCTTTGATTAACTGTAACGCCCATGTACAAAATTTCAGGGTTTTTAATTTTGTCCTCTTGTAACAAATCACTTTCTGGAGGATATCTAGATAGAATATCTGGCGCTATATTATCTTTCTCTTTTATATGTTGAACTTCATTTTCAAAGTTTTCTAAATCTCTTCTCATTAAAAGCCCCTGATTTTCCCCAGTTACTTTAGCGCAATCATGAAACCGTACCAACTGTTTTTCGTTACCTATGTTGAATAATAACCCACACTGCTTGCTATCTAAACTTATGGTAACCTCATTTGATTTGAGCCAATCAAAACCTAAAATGAGATGGTTAACTAGTCCCGGAACTATTACGAACCCTATGTCAAATATTTTGGTACCTAACCTTACAGGTAGTAGAACTATATTTCTAACTTCAACACTTTTGTGACCTACCGCGGTTTTTATTTGGAATGGTTTTATGGGAAGTATTGGTATGTTTCGCGTTTTCTGTTGTTTTAGCTTTTGCCAAAATTCCTCTGAAATACACGTAATGTCACTGCCTGTGTCCACTAACCCTATGACCTCATATTCAAATATTTGAACTTCTACCTCCGATTTATAATTTATATATTTATTTTGTGGGTCATCTTCTTCAAAATCGGAAAATACGGTATGAATCCTCCCGCTTAATTCTCGCTCGTCTTTGGTCTTTAAAACGTCTACAATATCTTGTAAAATGTTTGATTTATTTAACTGTTGAGTTTCATACCCTAACCCTATTCCACTTTTCCTACCTTTTACCTGTATGTGTATCTTAAGCCCTCTATCATTTATTCCTAGGGTTTGCCCTGGTACCCATCCCGTTTTTAACATAATATTTAATGCCGTGTTCCCTATCCTTGTGGCTGACTCGGGAACCACATGTCCAGCCTCGTCTAGTTTAACGCTTCTTCCTCAACAACTGCTACCTCGTTCACTTCCCTCGGTTTCTGCCATCTTTGATAATCTCGTTGTAAGTCCTTCTTTCTTTTATCCAACCCTTTATTTTGTGCAGGTGAATTAGATTTACTTTGGTTTGCAGATGCATAGGTATGCAACTCTTGCTTGCTAATATCGTCCATTTCCCTCAGGAATTCTGCCGTCTCTATGATATTTTCTGATTTTGAGGTAGTCCAGACTTGTTGGATATATTTTGGGTAATGGCGCATTATATCTGCAACTAACTGTTTCTCCGGGATTTTATATTGTAGCATTTGAGCTTTCCCCGAAATTCTTAGGAAATGCGTAAGCATCAAAGGGGTTTTCGTCCTGTCCCAGGTGCTCTGTACTATTGTCCTGCGTAAATCGTTTTGAGATTTTTCCCCCCAATAAGTTGCCAAAAAGTCCTGTTTGAAGTCTTCGATTTTCTCCCACCTGTTCCTATATACTCGGGCCCAATCCCTCGCATCTCCTACCAAGCAATCCTGCACTAGTTGTAACTCTGTGCCCTCTCTTGCTGCTTTGATTATGTACCTCTCCAAGTCCTCTAGGAAATTAACGGGATGTACACCTTCAGAATCACCGAATTTTGGTTTCTCTAGATTAACATTTCTGACATTGTACGTTATATTTTTACATCCTTCCTCTATTTCAAGTCTTTCTCGTTGAATCGGTTGATCGTTATCTTCAGTGCCATTTCCTATTTCAATGATATTTTCAGTTATGTCGCCTGTTGAATGACTCGAGATTTCGGTAGATTTTGCTAACTCGTACGTGGACTTTACTGTTTTCATTTCTTCACACAATTCATTTATTTTCGACGCTAGTACTCCTATGGTTCGTCGTAGAGATCGGTATTTGAGCCCTGTTCCCACCGCAGCTTCATGTGGTCTAGTCTCTTTCCCTAATCTTGGACGTTTAGCCTTGCTGGCCCCATTTGTCCCTTGTTCATTTTGAGATGCTTCATCATTTGGAACACTTCGCTCCCCCCTTTCCAATATAAACTCTTCTCCCGTATACTTGACATTCCTCTTTAAATTGCGCCTTGGTCTAACCATTGTTCGCTCCTACAGAAATTAATTCAGTAAGTACCTTTATAAACCCACAACAAGTAAATACTAAAATGAACTATTTTAATTTAAAGTTTTTAAGCAGTATTGTAAGATTTGATACGCTTCTCCTACACTACTTGTAACTCACAACCCTATTCATGTTCACTAATAATGTATATGCAATCCTCCAAATCCCTAATTTCCCTAACAAACAGCGCAACTTCTTTTACCTCCGAGCAAGTACCATAATATACTTAGCCAAAATTCAATAATATTATATATTAAGAAGAAGAAAAAAATTAGATTTATATTAATTCAAGAGTTTCGCTATAAGGTTCTATCACAAATTTATTCCCTATAAAAATAATCTTAGGGTGGAACATTTCCCACAAAAACATATCATGTTTATGTAAATATTATTTTGTGAAAAATTCGAGGAACAGATTTCGGAACTTCCGCATTAATTTCACATACAACCTGGAATTGCAATAACCGGCAAAGACTCGCTATAGATCGAATGCAGATAATCGAATACTTGGAAAACTAATGATTCGGAATGTAGCTGACATGTAACGACGTCTCCTCGGTAATTATTATTTCTACGACTATCTGGGTAAGAACCTAAAACAACGAGTTTTTTTTTTTTTATTTTATTTTTTTATTTATTTATTACGGTACCATATAGTCTTATCTAAAATTTCAGTTAGTCAATTATTACGAAAGGAACGTCATTGACACAGATTAAGTAGATGCGACATCGCTAATCGGACCGGACCTATAGTCGTAGCGTTCCCAACCGTACGGTAATTATGGCAACTCTAGTTGGCAACACTGAATCATAGAGCACATACTGATCTATTGTGATTTGTGGTAAAGTGACGCCGTGCAAAGATTATTTCTAACACATACTGTTTTAATTAAATATCGGGAACAATACCCTTATTTTATTGTGTTGAATCGTTTTAAAAGGTGAGTGACATCAATATAATCGTAGATTGAATGATATGGGACATATCGCCCGGCATAGATAGCGCATATACTGTGTTGCTGCGATTTTCGCGCTAAGAAAATGGCGTCATAATATCAACTCGCATTGAGCTAACCATTTTACTTAGTTTTCGAAGTGAATTTTTGTGCAAAGCTTGTGTTACAACGTTCTCGTTTTCTTTTTAGGACATAACCATGACTGACCACATATTTAATCGGAAAATTTATAAATTCCCGGCACTCTGGGACTCATCACATATCCACTACCGAAGTATTGCAGTTAAGGCCTCAAACACAATACAACCAATCTACTTATTTATTTCCGGTAAGTTTAATTTTCTACTACCTAATCTGTTATGTAATTTTGCATGATAATGAAACTGATTCTATCCAATACAAAGATTTATTTAGGGCAAATCTACCGATAAATGCCCCCCATGCTAGCTAGCTAACTATATAGTATACCCCTTACTGCAGGACATAATTATGATAACTTATGAGCTTATAGTTCAAACATTTGTATTCCTGCACATCAATTCTAATATTTTTTATTATATCATTCTACTCCCAACAAGACAAGAATGTATAATGAACTGCTTTTCACCAACTGTTCCAAAGTTCCAGTATATTGTAATTAGAATTACCTTTTCAGCATGTTATGTAACTTCTAACAGTTTTGTAACATATTTAACCAACTTCAGAAAAAAAGATTTATGTAGTATGTATATTTTAAAGGAATATTCACTTTACTTAAAGATGTCTAGATCAATATGGGTGTATTTTTTTTTCTTGTTTCCTCATTGGCTATTTTCCAAACAAAAAATATTATCAAAATCGGTTCAGCATTTTTCTCTTTTTTCCAATTTAACTATAAATTAGAAGATAGTCATAGAGTCTCTAATGAAGAACCATCTTCCAAACCGGCTGTCCTACTTCAGGAATCTAACTCATGATTATGACAAATTAAATCAAAGACGCTTTGCTAGCAAATATATTCATACTACTTGATGCTATTTTAACATGCTACTTTTCTTATCGTCTGTTCACACTAGTAGTCATATAATTGGGTATTTAATTAACCAAGCTTTTGTTATAGTGATACTTTCTGCCTTCGACACAAACAAAACTGGAAACTGTTTCATACTATATTTTTTTTTTTATGTTTCCTTTTCCTTTATTCCAGGTTTATCTTGCTTCTTACGCCTCAATCCTACCATATACCTGACCAAGTTCCAGAGTCCAAGACAAAACTTATTCCAGCCTACATTAAACCTGAATCCCGTCTATCCTATGTCTATTCCAATTTCCAACCTCAAACCAAGTTAAGTTAATTAATTTTCCTGCTGCTTCCAATCTATTATTTAAATTTTATAACATCATATTCCTCATATTGTCAAATAACTGGTAATCTTAATTTACATTTTGTAACATATTCCTACTGTCAAATACTCTTAAGGAATATACCTTTTGTTTAGTATCTTTATTCACAACATAGATCAATTAGTGCTGGATGATATTTACATGGTAGGACAGTACTATAGAATTTCTTTTCACTTCTGGTCACTTGAATTTTAACGAAGATTTTCTTTTACCCCGACCCCCCGCCTAAATAATTTCTAACACTAACTTTTTGTTGAACACTGTAGTACACAAAATATGTAAGTAAGTAACTAGGCAAGATTTTCTTCTCTGGGCCACCGTAACATCCTTAGGTAAAGGTTTTCACCGTAAACCAACTATGTATTTCACCGTACAATTCCTTCTTCTATCATAATATCATACTCATATCATCATCATTTCCTCTGAGGGGTGATATTATCATTGTTTTATGTACCTATTCTAAAAATTGAGAGCTCTTACACTTCAATGCTAGTTACACGCACTTACAGACAAAATCACGATGGTCGCATTTTGTTCCGTTTACAAATGTAAATGTTTCTAGTGTTCACTATGCGAACATCACACAAATCTACCTGCCTTACTCTCCACAGTTACATTTCAATTATACTGACGGTTAACAGGTCTCCCAAGTGATACCTTCACAATGTTTCTGCTTCTTGGAATTTAGTTTCATTTGGTGGAAACATACTGACTCTTACAACATGACAATTGGACAATATCCTTTTGTTATATGTGACGCCAGAATCACCCTTGCCTAAACCTGCTTCGGTTCACGAGACCGACTAACTATAGTGCAATTGTGTTTCTAAGACTACATGCAGAATCCATACATTCACCATAGGGAAAATTTAATTCAATTTTGGATTACTAAATGATGATATAATCGCCTCTCTACTCATTGTGTTTTATTCTAGTTTGTAAGTTCCTTCATTACAAGGCTATTTACTTATTTACATATTTGCATATCCATAAATCTTATTGGTTCAACATTAAAATGTATCCTGTAATATCTCTCCAACAATTCTCCTAGAACAATCAATCTAACCTCACTACTTTGCTATTTGAGAAAATCTATGCCTTCCGACCCTGATCAAATTAGGATTTGCAGTTCAATAAAATAATAATTAAAGTAAATTCATCGCATACTGTTCCATTTTCCTGTGTTTCAAGAAACAGACACACACATAATAACACCATAATCATCCAAAACCAGCACACCAATATTTATGTTATTTACACAAGTTTTTGTTCCTAGTAGGGATCGAACCCATGCCTCTGCCCACAAAGCAGCCTGTCACCAACAGTCATTATCATCAAGTTAATCACTATTTTGAACTAGTTTCCTACATTAAAAATAATTAAAAGCTTTCCTATGAACCTATATAATATTCAATCTACTTTAAATTTGCTAACAAGTCTTCATAAATTTCTATCATATATTCCAATAACTGTCTATGTCTATAATGCAAACCTTTATTTAGTAATTAACCCACATACTCATGATACTCTGTACTTTACACTGTGACTAACTGCATATTGATATAAACGCAAAATGTACTACCCTTTTGTCTCAGATTCCTGTCCATTCTCACTGCAACAAATTGTGGCGAGATATGCCTAAAACATTTCTCACCACCATCCACACTTCACTAGATAAAACAAATCTATAAACTTAATTCAACATAAACTGTAACCAATCCAACACCGAACTCACATCATTGTTACCTACTACAAGACTTCTTAAAACTAATTTTCAGTGTCCTGACTCCTGACTGCTAGATACAAGTTTTGTTCTACGAGTTGTCCTGTCTACCAACTGCTGCAACACTTCGAAACAGTATTCGCCTAATCCGTAAGTACTTCCTCCATAAAATAATACACACACACAGACACATAAGAATTATTAGAGCAATATGTCATTTTTTTTTTCTATACTAATACTTTTGTCGCAATTGAAACTATTTTTGACTACTTTTACCTAACTTATAGTAGATCCAACCGTTTATCCTCTTTTTGACAGATCTAATTTGTCAGTTAAAGTGTTGTGACCAAGTGATTATAGTGGACACGATTTCGATTCATTTTTCTATCGAGTCTGTGCGGAAAGAGAATAGTCCTAGGAATGGCGCCATGACCATGGCTATTGGCCATCTAGAAATACGTCAGCCAATGGGGAATGTTGAAAGGGCGTGGACAGGCCGTCATGGCATGGCCATCTAGAAACGCATCAGCCAATGGGAAATGCTGACGCATTTCTAGATGGCCATGCCCAGATGGCGAGGCCACGCCGTCCGGTTACACCCGTGTAGTTTCCAAGGTAAGCTATCAAATTCTGAGTTATAAGTTTTCACTTCTATCGGCAATTCCTATGACTGCCAATTTTTTTGTCTATGGGTAAGCAGTAGTATTTTATCAAGGTAGTAAAACTCAATGGTCCACCGCCGTTTTGTATTTGTCACTGTCACTCGCAACAAGACGCCCGTGCTAGTAATTATTTGCTGAGTTTTATATTGGAACTATAAAATGCCGAAAGGATCAGTGCTGAAAGGACAGACGAGAGAAATGGTGATCAAGCTTCGTAATTACTTTGAAGCAGAGTATCAAAATGGCGGCCCGCTTTTACCATTGTCGCAAGTGAGAGAGCGCGTTGCGGCCGCGTTAGGTATTAGTGCATCTACGATTACAAAAATTACTACCGAAGCCTACGGAACAAGCGGCATGCAGGAGAATAAGCTTCGTACGCCGAAGAAAAAACGCCAACCACGTCGTGTGACTTCGGTTGACAACTTTGACGCAGACGCTATACGCCGTCATATATATAACTATTACTTACGTAAAGAAGTTCCAACACTTAAAAAACTTGTTGCTTCTTTGCGTGAATGTGATTTGTTCCGAGGTCAAAAATCGTCATTGGTAAAGGTCTTGAATGAAATTGGATTTACTTATAAAAAATCGGACAAACGCAAAATATTGATGGAGCGTCGCGACGTAGCTTTTGCTCGTTGCGAATTTTTGAGCGAAGCCAAAAAAATTACAGATTGGTCAAATGTTGTTTTCACTGACGAAACTTGGCTGAATGCG
The DNA here is from genome assembly GCA_917880725.1 of Selenia dentaria. NCBI lineage: Eukaryota > Metazoa > Arthropoda > Insecta > Lepidoptera > Geometridae > Selenia > Selenia dentaria. The sequence continues at coordinate 2,969,633 of OU862882.1, read as the reverse complement.
AACCACACAGTGTCTAAGAGCTGGACTGATGACACCGCTGCTTCCACTACCTCAGTACCGATGGGAAAAGGAGAACGTCTAATCATTTGCCATGCAGGGTCTGTGAAAGGATTCATGCCAGATGCTTTGTTGGCCTTTAAATCCAAAAAAACAGTTGAGTACCACGTAGAAATGAATTCTGAGGTTTACGAAAGTTGGTTTAAGGAAATGGTACAATCATTGGAAGAACCGTCAGTTATTATTATGGATAACGCATCCTATCACTCACGCCAAATTGATAAAATGCCGACCCAGGCCGACAAAAAACAAGTAATCATTGACTGGCTTCAACGACATGGTGAAAATGTTGATAACTCCTTACTAAAAGTACAATTACTAAATATATTACGAACAAAAAAACACTTCCCAAAACGATATGTGATCGACGAAATAGCTGCAGAACATGGTCATTGGGTTCTTAGACTTCCACCCTATCATTGTCAATACAATGCCATTGAATTAATATGGGCTCAAGTTAAAGGACACGCTGCTAGAAATAACACAAAACCCCCATTCACGGCAAACAAAATGGTAAATTTATTAAAAAATGCATGTGTGAAAGTAACTGCGGAAAGCTGGCAAAATGTAATTCAAAAAACACAAGAAACTATAATGGCAGATTGGGATAAACACGTGGCGATAGATTATATGAGTCAACAATTAATTATAAATGTCGGCAATAGCTCGAGTGACAGCAACGATGAATCTGATTTTGATTAATAAATAAATAAAAATAAAAGATTAGATTTCGTTTGCTTAAATTGGAATTGGGGTTGCTCAAACTTTACTATTTTCTGGTACCAAACGGCAGACTTTAATGTCTGCCATCCCCAGCGAGCAACACGGAAGGGAGTAGCCTTAGCTAAAAAATATTGTTCAAATCTTTCTGTCATTTCTTGCGGGAGGGGAAGTTGCACACTAGCGCAAAGCCGCACTATTACATACAAAACATACCTGTACCGATCCATTGCCGATCATACTCACACAACCAAATCACTAACACATAAAAAATAAAGCACCATTCACAAATCTAGCCCCGCCCTCACCCCACAGTATATTATCAAACTCCATGGTCCATGCGGACTTGTACTTTGACAGAGGGGAAACGCTGTGTATGCCTACTCCCTTCCGTGTTGCTCGCTGGCCATCCCAGATTTAACCGGTAACAGCTTCGTCAAGTATGACTTGTACTTGTAATCATCATAGTCATCATAACCTTGTTCTTTTTTGGATATACACCAGGAGATAAACACGTCTTCAAATAATGCTGTATGTTTTCCTGAGGCGCATCAATATAACGGTTTTACATAAAAATAAATCCGATATTATGTGCCGAGAACGGAAAACACCCGTGTAAAAATAGTTCATAAACAATATCGATATCTCAATCGTAACTTCGTAACATCACTATGTTGATAGCCATAGAACGTAATTTTTTAAAAACGTTTGTTATTTTATGGAATTTATAAAAAAACTACTGCACTTATGGACTCATTTTGTGAAAGATGATTATTATACGGGATCAAGGAGCAAATTTAAGCAGTTGTCATATTTTTAAAACCTCGCATTTATAAGTTAACTTTTGCGTAACATCGTCATGTTACGTTCTATTGGTGCTGTCAAAAAGAGGATAAACGGTTGGATCTACTATAGTGACAACACAAGTTTCATCAAAAAGGGTTCAGCTTTTTTTTTTTATATTTTTTTCTTCATATGTATTGAAATATGTAATTGCGATGCCCTGGCTCAAGTCCTGCAGATGTTTTAAATTAAATAAAATAGCAACTATCATTCATCACTAAAAGGTGTCAGCTAATAATTTATTAAGAATTGCAGTCAAACTATTGCACACATATTGACATAAATTGTTTATTGATTTCCTTCCTAAGATAAATATATATATTATATACTAGCAGACGCGACGCGGCTTGGTTCGACTCTATATCGCGAGCTATTTTTTTCCCTGGCTCCATCTGTTGGCTAAGCTTTGAACTAATTGTACCTTTGGTTAATTGGATCATGTCACTCTATACCAGGAAGCTATTAACATTCTATACTGTTTATCATAATGAACCTAAAAACGTGTAGATGGCGCTTTATTGAAATCGCGGGAAATTTTGAAATTGAATCTAGCACACTGTAGCTTTAGAACTTTATTTCACCGGGAAAATTCATTAATTTTCATATTTAAACACAAAGTACAAGCAATCAAGTTTCCCAAACCGCTTTTTTTTCTATCTGTAACATTTTAATTCTCTTTTCTGAACGAGTTCTATTTTCATTTTCAGATTTGATCTACAAGCGATCCCTACTCGGCCCCGCATACAAGAAAAAAAGAAAATCAAACCTGCTGACTCCGAGACCACCGCCTAGTTTTAATTTAGATTTATCTAGTCCTAAGCTAAATTTTTCGTTGATGGCGTTTTATTAAAATTTAAGTTCTATGCGACTTTTCTTTAGAAAATCAGATATGCAATAAAGCTTAATAACCGTACTTCATCTACATACAAAATTTCATCAAAATCGCTGTAGTTGCTATCAACATTGTTTAGAATCCTGATTTTACGATACCAGGTTTCTATTGTAATAAAGTACATATTCTATTATCAATTCCTGCGGCACTATACCCGTAGTAACAAGTCGCTTATCTGTTCTGGTATTTACTAGCATGGGAATCCTAAGTGTGAAGAGCCTTCCAATCCTTGGTCACTACGGTTCCTAATTGTAACTAAGCTCATCTATATCCATGGTAACGTCACTAACTTGTAACCATCTTACTCATATTCTATACTGTATTTTGACACTCAATTGATGGTAAATCTATTTATAGAATCCTAATCACGGCTACAATACTGTAATTATCCTTGTCACGGCTACAGCAAATTGTAACCATCCATGGTCACGGCACCGAATTGTAACCCCCCCTTCCCATCCTAACTCTTGTATGATAAATAGTAACTAGCCAACTCGTCCCGCAGTCTAAAGCTCTAATCCTGGGAACGGTACCTACTACCAATTGTAACTACCCCTAATCCGAGCCAACAATATCTAGATGATTCCGGCCTACGTTTTTAATTCCTCAGATAAATAAGTACACATAACTAGTTCGAATCTTAACTTAACATTATCCAGACAATAAATCTATACTAATGAATGAAGAACTGATTAAATATATGGCCAAGGTGTGATCGTCTAGCTCATAGTGGAAGGACCGAATATTATGAACCGTGGTAACTCAAGTTCTTTTCAGGAAATACTGAGACAATCCTAACCTAATTGTAAGAGAAATAAATTATTATAACGATAAAATTGTACTTAGTAAGCACATGAAGACAAATCTTATTCCTACTGCAAGGGTTCATTAAAATGACCCTAATTCTGTTATACCATTTTGACCCCAATCCTGTCGTTACTATTAGAGATTATATTTCGCCATAAGATTTCTATAAATTCGCAAAGCATAGATTGTAATAACCTCAAGTAAATAACTTCAAGTAAACACAAAATCAAATATTTAAATGCAGAACATTTGTACCTAGGACATGGAATGACACAGAAAATTATCACACACCATAAAGTAATAAATCATAAACTAATTAGTTAATTATTGTTAATAACTAAATGTAAATATCCATAGTTGTATTTGTTTGTTTTATGATAGTCAAATGTTGTTCAGTAAAGGTAATTATTTTCATGTTTTCACCTAAAAATTAGAATTCTACGGATATTTATCATTGTAGATAACCAGAGCTAGGAAAACATTACGGGCTTGTGACCGTAACGCTGGGTTAAGAGCTCTTGACGTAATTACAACACTCTCCATTGCTGTTCTAGCTCAAATTACCCCCCTTAACACTTATTTCTAACGCTGAATAAGATTTGGAAACACAATGCTGAGATAAGAATATTTTATCTATGTTTTGTTAAAGCTTTGTTATTTTGTTTTCTGTATAAATAATTTGTTGCTCCTTTGTCTCATTTCACCTCCTTATTTTATTTGTAGGACTATCTTAAATTCTATAAAACAGTCACAATATCCAGACAGATAAATGTCTTCAACATAACATGATTAATTGACAAATATTTATTGAACAATTAACTGATAACTGATAATATTAACCAATGACTTGGACATCTCTAAACCGTCTTTTAGTCTACGAGAAATCCAAAGAGCAAGTGTCTCTATTCAATGATCAATTTCATCAATCATAACTCCATTATTTTAGGAGAGTAATTTATTAAGTTTAACATTTATCTTGGAGACATCTCATCTATCCGGAAAAGTCTAAAATGCCTAAATTCTAGGACTTACATGAGTAAACTCGTCCAACAGAATCAATCCAATCCCCTCTGGCAGGTGGCAATTCACTAGCACTTACACTTCACTTTTCACAGACACTTCACTTTGAATATTTCACTTTTCACTTTATCGCGGACAACAACTTTGGCTTCTAGACGGTAACTGGTTTGGACGGCCCATTCGTCCCCTTTTTATACTACCCAAGTGTCCGTATCTGGTCTCCAACCTGTCTCCGACTCAACCAATCAAACTCCTTGAGTATCCATTCCGACCAATAGAAATCTCGTTCTATTTTCAAATATTGATGAGCCATTATTAGCTTTCCAATTTTAAATTTATTTGAATTTAGAATAATGTACGCAAGCTGTCCTCATCTTGTCTCCGACCTAACCAATCAGATCCCTTGAATACACATTTTGAACCTACGTTCCTTTTTTAAATATTTATGATATGTTATTTTGTTTTATGAGTTTTATTTGAATTTGGAACCTGTCTCCAAGCGTTATCAGCCTATTTACATCATTCAACTGCCGTGATTCTGAATTATGTTAGTTAGTTAATTATTTAATTTGTTAGATCTAATCTGTTAGTTTTAATCATTTCCTAGTATTGGAAATCTATACATAGAAATGGAATCGTTAGTTTGCTAATCGTGAGGATATTAAGAATCTTAGTTACTGCATAAAACCTTTTTGCATTCACTTTGCTTTTATTAGATATACTTTTGCATAAAATCCTGACTTATTAACTTCATTGACAGGAAGTTTTATAGCTCCATGATCTATGTCTGATAGTCGGAATTTAGTCTATTGAGATATAACTTTTTAGATATTTAATATTTCCAAAAGATGCCCTTAGATTAGATTTCCATCATACTGATGTATCTATATATTTGTGAACGTAGCGGAACGCATTGCGGATCGTTACAACATTTCGCATGTCTGATGACCTTCGGCAGATCGTTGATCATGATGAGGAACTGGGTTGGACCAAGATTGCTACCTTGACTCACACCTGAACGGGTTACATAAGGGTCAGACCGGAAACCAGAGAGTTCAACGTATTGTACGCGGTCATCAAAGTAGCTGGAAAAAAACTGCAACAGCCTAGGTACGAATCCGAAATTAGAAAATTTCTGAAGTAGCACATCAGTCTGTACGCGATCGAATGCTTTTTTATAATCAAAATAAGCAGCATCGACTTGCCTGTTTTGATCCATTTCAGTAACAGTGTAGTCTACGAAGTTTATAAGGTTTGTAGCAGTGGATTTGCCGGCTCTGAAACCATGCTGAATTTCGGATAGTTGAGTTCGGACCTGCTCGGTGATATATCGATTGACAATCGATTCAAAAACTTTGGCAAATGCAGACAAAACTGCAATAGGCCTATAGTTTTCCACCTTTGATCTGGAACCCTCCTTCGGTATAGGAATTACTCTAGAAATTTTCCACATTTTTGGATAGGTAGCTGAAGCTAATGAGAGGTTATAAATATAAAGCAGCGGCTTCGTAAAACAAGTCATACAATCTTTTAATATAAAGGGTGGGATGGCGTCAGGTCCAGCGGATGAGTGGGCTTTCAGACGGCGAATCGCTACCGATAGGTCTGTTAAGTTGACCGACTCAATTGCGATCCGAGAGGAGTGCAGGGGTTGGGAGTCTGCCGCTTTGCGCTCGGCGTCAGGAGAAGATAAATGAGAATTAGGTAGCAGAAATACTGAACTAAAGTAATTTGCAAATGCGTTAGCTGCATCTAGGCCAGTTACAGTAAGCCCTCCGTATTCAAAATCGTTAACAATTTTTCTAGAATCCTGCTGCGCCTTAACAAATTTCCAGAATTGTTTTGGGTCTTTCTTTACATCTAACTCGGTTCGTCGTATATAGGCTTTGTACGCAAGATCGATAAGCTCTTTGGCTCGCTGTCTATAAAACTTAAATAACTCACGGTTAAACTCAAAATTGAACTGCTTGTACTTTTTTAAATGGAAGTACTTGTTCTTTAAAGTAGTGATTATATCGCGTGTAAACCACGTCGGATACTGATATTTTGACCTATTATTCTTGTTATTTTTTAACGGAACGAATTTATTTAAGCACGCACTCAATTTAACATAAAATAAAGTAACAGCCTCATCAACGTTAGAGATAGTATATAGCTCATCCCATTGCAAAGAAAATAACTCAGTATACAAAGACGGAAACTCAGCTTTTCGGAAGTTCCATTCCCGCAAATGTTCACCATCAGACTCTGACCGCTGCGTCACATGCTCACACGGAACCCGTGGCCACGCCGGTCGCGCACACCGCATACTCACCAAAAGCGGAGGGTGATAGTTATCCATAGGAACGATAGGGTCTGCTTCACCGCTCACTACAATGTACTCACTCTCCAAATTGCTCAGTACCAAATCCAATGTAGTACCAAATTTGTTCATTATTGAATTATGTTGTTTTAACTTACAATAAGATAACATACAATTATATTGTAATCTAACAGTTTGACTACAAGAGTTCAAATTGAAATCGCCTATCACTAATACATCGAACTTACTATATTTATCAATAAGATTCTCAATTACTGAAAAGGTTTGTATGTATTTGTCATCTTTCGACCTAGGGGGAACATAAACTACACAACAGATTATTTTCTTGGATTTAAATGTTACCATACCCATTACTACCTCTATATCATTGGAATAGCCATGGACATCAACTATCTGATGCACTTTATATTGATCACGGACAGCTAGCAGTACACCGCCCCATCCTGTGTCGCCAGCACGGTCCTGACGCAGCACCGAGAACCCGGGAGGGAACACTTCTGCGTCACATACGCTACTCATCAGGAAAGTCTCCGTAAGCGCAAATATGTTTGCTGATTCTAATAGAATCGACTTTAGGCAAACGTCAAGTTTTGAGCGAAGGCCTCGAACGTTCTGATAAAAAAGTGTATATGTATTATACTGAATTCTATTGGCTCGTTTGCTGTTGTGGCTTACGAAATCCATTTCGCCAGGGTTTTATAAAGACATCTTCTGGCCAGTGTTCAGGCTTTAAATAATTATCAACATTCTTAGTTGAAACGCTTAACTTAAAAGACGCATAATCACCTCGTGACTTTAATGCCTCAACCGAGCAGTTATCTTCGGTACAAATGTTTCTGAGGTGAGCAAGAACTTGTTCCGGTGTAGTGCCGGTCTGAACGTAGTACAAATGCAGATAGGATTTTCTCTCAGCAGCCGATAATAAACATACAGATGATCCCGGAATAGCTGTGCCACGAGTTACGTTGCTCGGTGAACGACGAGTACGGTGACGCTTAACTTCAACCCATTCCGAGGGGTCAGATTTTTTAAATTCATTTGGTTTCGTATTTGACTCTGCAGCTGTGTTCAAAAAATCTAATTGCAGCGTTGCTGCCGGTGGCGTATTAGGAGTGGGGGGCGCGCTATGACTCGATGATGTAATCGATTCGGGCGCTTTCGGGTTCGCTCGGAGCGAAGGAACTGCAGGCGACAGCTTGTTCGTTTCCTTAACCTTCCGATTGGCAGCGATGATTGCCGAATTAGCGCGAAGTCTAGCTTCGCGTATTGGTCGCTTCGTTGTCTTCGAATCATTGCTACCTTCGCTAATTTCACTATTAACTAATTTTAATGATGCACTCGAATGTTCACTTTCACCAACCAGTTTTTTTATCAGCATATTTTGATAGAGCACAATCTTCTCTAGTGAAATAATTTTGTTCTCCATAGAAAGCACTGTCTTAGTAAGTTCACGAACAGCAGATTCCAACGAAACATCAGACATTTCCGATAGTATATAATATATTAACGCGGAGCTACCAAAAACGACCGCCGACTGCAAGTGTGCGGGGTAATGCCAAAGTCCAGAATGACATTGGGCTGGAAGATCAACGCCTCATATGGCGTAGAGAATAATGGCATAATGGAGCTCTGAAAGAGTGGGCTGGGGAGACGGATATACTGTAAATAAGTACGGAGCACACAAGGGATTTCATTAAATGAGTTATAATCATGAGAATCATATAAAGCAGACAGTTGGTTTAACTTGCACAGAAGAGGATGATCAGGGTTTTGTACTAGTTTGAAAAAAAACCAATCCGCAAGGAATTGTCTGTGAAATCATAATGGTGAAACAATAAACTCCGATTACTATTGCAACCTGTTGCGTCGTTTGAGAGAAGAAATCAAAGAAAAACGTCCAGGTTTATTGAGAAGAAAAGTCTTGTTTCATCAGGACAATGCGCGGGTTCACACCTCTGTGCAATCCATGGCAGAAATCCATCAATGTGGCTTCGAATTGTTACTTCATCCCCCATATACACCGGATTTAGCACCGTCCGACTTTTATCTGTTCCCAAAGCGAAAAAATTTTAGGCGGTAAACATTTTTTTACAAATGACGAGGTCATAGCCGCCGTGGATGCTTATTTTGAGGAGTTAGACGAAGATTTTTTTAAAACGGGTATCGAAGCCTTACCGGGTCGATGGAAAAAGTGTTTTGAGACGGAGGAGAGTATGTTGAAAAATAAAAATAAACTCAAAATCGTGTGGTTTCATTAAGTATGTTAGGCTAAGAACTTTTCAAATGACCCTCGTATGTAGCATTTTTTAAGAAAGAGTATGGGATCCCATCTATGCCAGGAGAGGAGTCTACAAGTCCATCTAGTGCCAGTTGAATTTCAGAGAATGTAAATGGTGAGTCAAAATGCTCAGAAGTCAAGATAGGATTATTGAAAGTAGGGAAAGAGTCCATATATGGAACAGAAAGGAGGAGATATTGTATCTGTAAAGGCCTCAACCCATGACGAAGGGTCATTTATTGTGATATTGTGAACACTACATGATCCCCTGTAGCGTTTAATTTGATTCCACACTAAAGAAGAAGGACTTCAAGGGGGTATTGAACCAACCATCCATATCTCTTTTTTTTTAACAATAATCTTCTTGCCCTGGCAGCATTCTTTTGATAGTTTAGAAAGTTTTCTCTTGACATGTTAGCGTTGTAGGTTTCTTCAGATATTTTCCTTTCTCTAACGGCTGTTGTACAGTCTGCATCCCACCAAGGGGTGGAAACCTTAAAGTCATATGGTTTTTTAATTGGGAAGTGTTCATCTGCACTGGAAATAATGGCCTTTCCAAATTGATCATAGCACTCTACGATGTTACTATTGTTTGAAATAAGAAGGTGTTCTAATTTATTCTGCAGAGATGAAGAATAATCAGACCAATTGACATCGCGCAGTCTGTATTTAAGGGACGGAGAAAAATTTTGTGCTGGCCTCACTCTATTACAGATAGTAATTGTTATCAGGAAATGGTGTGGAAATACAGGAATAACAAGACGGGGCGTAATATAAAGATAAAGGTACAATCAAATCAAGACAATAATACATTACTAAATCAAATTAATAATAAATTATAAACAAGAAAAGAAAAATATCTACTAATACATAAAAATACACTAATACATATTGAAATATATATAAACATATAATTAATTCATTGATATACTTACATAAAATATATATATATATATATACACTACAATACAATATACTTCCATACATATATTCATACATTAATTCTTTGATGTATTATAATCAAAACCCAAGTTCACACGGGTTAAACTAATTGGCGAGATAGAAACTTGTTACTTGGATTTTGAAGGTCGACAGGGATTGTGCACGCCTGATAGTAACTGGTAATAAGTTCCATAAGCGAACAGCTTTTACTGAAAAAGAGTGATCATAAAATACTGTGCCATGCTGAGGCATACTGAGGGCAAGATTTTCTGATTTTACTGAGTTATACCTACTACTCATTCCAAAGTTTTTGTTAAAGTTCCCTCATCAAAACACAAGCATGTGATGTTAGCTACTACCTACTAGTATTTGTACCTATGTAGGTATTATCGAGTCCGTAGGCACGTACATCTTGTAACGGATTGTCAAATGATTTCAGAGGACTTTTCGGGGCGCCCAAGATACAGGCCTAGCCTAGTTTGGGGCCCACGGGTAAATATATTTCTTTTTATTATATTAAAGTTTGTAGTTAAGAACTGTACTTGCTAAATCTGTGTGTTAATAAATACATAATTATTTTATTATTTATAATTTTTTTGCAGATCGAACATTATGTGCGAGTTTTTAGAAAATCTCGGCAGGCGCCCTGTTCTACATTTCTGCATTTTGTGAGTTTTTAATTTGCATTGTTTTTTTGTGTTCTAGGTCAGCACGTACCTACGTTTTAAGATTTACTTAATTTAAAATTATTTATTTGTTTTAGCAAACTATGCAGATGGAAGACCTATATTATGTAGCACCTTTAAGAATAATCAGGAGGTGGTATCATTCTTGGATGATTTGTTCATGACAGTGTCAGTTTCGCCAGTTTGTTTAATTCTAGAAGAAAACGAAAAGCTTTGCGAATAGCCGTGACAGCCTCGTTAACACATCACAACTTTTGGAGAGTTTGTTTTGCTATTCAATGTTTGGTAACTTTAAATTTGTAAATGAACAGCAGAAATTACTGTATCAAGCATTAAAATATAGGTGTCTACCCTAAAAAGTTCCCGATGGCTGTGGCAATTTTTCAGCAGCAAAGAAATTAAAATAATGCGTCCTCATTATTTAAATTCAGATGCAATTGAAAATTGCTTTGTTCAGGTTAGGGCATATAAGTTTAGATATTATGTTAATCCGGATGCCACACATTTGTGACTACTTTAAAATCATTATGTGACGGTACGAAATTTATTAAATTTAATTCTGCTTCATGTAACTGTGCAGATGATGCCAGGAGGTAGTTAGTAAAAATCAAATCTTTGTTTATCGCTTACTCAACCTCTTACTGCAGAAACAGGTGAAGCAAGTCATGAATTAAATAAATCCCCAGACCAAGAAGATAATAGCTTCCTGGAGCAAGACGAGAATGACTAAATGTTCATGCGCGAGCATACACTGCCGTAAAATTTAAAAGCAAAATAAATGTAAAGACTGTATATCACATTGGGTGAAGAAAATGAAACCCATACGTGGATAACGCAACAAAAAAATTTAAATTATGCTTTAGGCTGCCTATTCTTTTGTGTCAATGAAATTATTTTTTGCATGCCCATGAACTATGAATTAAAACTGGTTGAATTAAATTAGTAAGTATTCTATTTTTAGGATTTTTCTCGTAGGTACTTAATGTTACTTTTGGCTTTATTCTTGTCAATTTGGCTGATGCAGAAATTAATGTCTTAAAATGTTATTTCTGTTTTAATTTACTAATAATAGTTGAATAAAATAAATTTGGAATAGAACAAGCCTAGCGCAGAGTACATATTTGGCTGAATAAAAAAGTAACCACATATCATAAACCCCACAGCAAAAAAAAACAAACGTTTGCACACACCATTTTCCCCCAGCCAATCAGGAGCCATTACCTACGGTTTCACCAATTTGTTATTAAGATACCCGTCTGAACTGCTATGTTATGTACTCTGATCTGAGGTTCAATGGTTCTATGCAAAGACTACAATGAATACTGGGTTCTATGGTCTGTGATCACAACCAGTATTACATAGGCTACGTTCCGGGAAGGACCGAAATCTTTCGCGGCGCTCGATTCGTCATCAATGACGTCACCGAAGACGCTCACGCCGCGCTCACAACGCTTGCGGATCTTAGGTGGGTTTACGTGATCTTTGCGAGCTGTCACTGTCAACCAAAGGGAACGGCAAACCGGGGCGCGAGCAGCGAGAGGAGTTGTGAGCGTTGCCGGCGCTTCCCAGAACGCAACCATGCCACCCATACTGATACATACTCTAATCCACGGGGGTTTCTCTTCCTTACTGTCCTGTGGGCCTTAGAAAGATGTTGTCTATGGTTGCGCCAACACGCATTACAGCACACAGTTACACTATGTTCTATTAAACGGTGGCTTCGATATCTTCATTTTTATTAGAGCAAAGAGTTTGCGTTATCTCATAACGTTGTCTAATCATCATTTGTTTGAGAGTTGTCATTGATTGACGGACGTATGTCAATGGTGAAAATTACTATGTGCTAAATTATATTTAATTATCGTGTTTCTATTCCTATATGTTTACACACAAACGTTGTGTAACTAATTACGTTAGCTGCAGCCGAAGGACTTAAAAAAAACCAAAACTGTTGGCAACTAATTTATTTTAAAATATAATTATTACAATTTAATTAATAAACTATGCTATGTACTCCGGTCGAGGTGTGTACCAAGAGGGACGCGAACGCTGCTCCGCTCGTCCGGTGTCGGCTTCGACAGGTGTGCTGAGTCGGCGCCTCGTGTTGCACTTTGTGCCGCTTGTGCGCAAGTAGGTCGCAGCTACGCTGCATTTCATATAATATTGCAATATGTAATTAACTTCATTACTTATACGTTGTCGGTGAGCAAAGATACTCAATCCCGCTCAGGTTATGTGTAAATTCGATGTTGCATGAAGAACGGGTGTAAACAGTATTATGGCTACAGAAGGTAAAGTTGCAAGCACAACTTCGAGCGGCGAACGACTGGATAGATCGCAGCAGGCACAAGATACGGGAATGAGTTTAACATACATAGAGAAATTAGATCAAAATTGGCAAAGGAAACATGGTAAGTTTTAAGGTCAGCTTTTGAAGAAAAAGGTCCAAAACAACGGCTGCAGACTTTTGTCAAATTAGCTAAATATGTTTAACCAATGAGACTTGAAACGGAAAACTCAAATATAGAGTTGACTATAAACTATGTGAAGACCAAGCTGTTTCAAATGCAGGATTCATACAGTGTAGTCCAAACACATCCAAGTACAAACTCCAAAGATACTGCAATATTAACGGATAAACCACACTAAGCAAGAAATCTCTACAGAAAAGGCGTTATTGAATATTTTAAATAATTCTAGTCCTATAATAAAATTAAAGTTAAGAAATTTATTGTAACATTTACGTTAATAATCCTTCTATTAAAAACCCTTGTATTAAGGTGATACTATAACGTGATACCTATTCGCCGAGATTTTCTGCAAAACTCTTTTACTCGTATTGTGAAGGTAAACACTTGTCCCATGCGTTAAAAAACATTACTTCTTTTTCACTTAACTATGATTAATATGTACGTTTTTATAGTTATTTAATACATATTAATGTATAGTTAGGTACTTACCTATATAACAAAACGAAAATGTTAAATTAGAAATTGTAATCATGCATGTTTTGATTCATTATCTCACAAAATATAAGTTCTTTCAATATATAAGGTAAACAATATGTATTACTCTTAATAAAAATTATAACCTTTCGCAACTTCCGAACAAGGACTTAATATATAATTTATAATATATATTGTTAATATATAATATGTTTGTGGTTCCAGGTGAATTACTTAGAGGAGCGACGTGAACTGGTGGTGAATTAAATAAACCAGCTGTTTAATTGTTTTTTTTATTAATAAAACTACGCTCCACAGACTCCAGGGTCCGTGCCTTTTTTTAACTTACAGATTTTTGACAACTTACTTATAAATTTATAACATACAACAAAATACATACAAGAGGAACATATAATTTTTTTTACTCATACAACATACATATAACATAATACACTTAAAGTTATTGATACATTTTATTCTGAGTTGGTGCAAGCATTCACAGCAGACCAGTGCCCGCAAACAGCACCCGTTCACGAGTTGACGCGTGTGCCAGCCATCGCCTTCCTCAACCATTACTGAGGGAAGATGGCGACCCGCCACACACACCACCGCTTGCCGACACATTTCCGTGAGCATGTCTGCTCTGGATGCCCGCACCATCTCTTTGTCAGTTATAATTTCTTAACGCTAGCTTACATACAATTCGAAAAACTATATATATTACAGCAAATGGATTAGTACATTTATTGTGAGCCCACGTTGCCCACTTTGCGCTGAAGCAGGGCCTCCATCACCACGCTGTTTCGATCCCTGATTGCCATCTTCAGGTTATAGCCGTAGATGGTTTGCTCGCTCGCAACCGTCGCTTGCCTCACAAACCGTCCGATGGCATCATCCTCGTCGTCGGCGTAGTAGACAAAGGTCCTAGTGTGCCGGGAAACCGCAACGACTGCGTGCGGGACGCTCTCGGTCGTTTTCTTCGAGCTCCTTTCCCAGGGGGAGGTTGTCTATAGAGAGTTTGTTTTTGGCTCTATACAGGCTCATTGCTTCTTGGATTCTCAAATCTATAGGGAGCAACCCCGACAGAGCGAGAGCTGAGGTTAGAGAGACAGTACTATATTTTACAGATCTTTTGGGCAAAGCCTCTTTGTAGGGCGAAAAGCTGTGATCTATTCATTTCGAGATCCACTGCTTTCCCCCACACATTTGCCGCGTAGGTCAATATAGGTTCCACCACTGAAACATAGATCGTCCTCGTTATCTCACTGTTCAGACCCCAAGACACCTTTGCTGCACGCGCTAGCTGTTTGTAAATGTCCGCTGCCTTTTTACATTGTTCGGATACGTGTGTTTTGTAGGTGAGCTTGCGGTCGATTACTAGGCCCAGCAGTTTCACTTCGTCCACGAGGTCAAGTCTTACGCCGGACATGAATAGGTTTGGAGTGTCGTACTTCAACTTTTTTGTCAATAGCATCGCATTGGTTTTGTGCGGCGCAAAGTTGAGTTTGTTTTCGACTCCCCATTCCACAACCATGTCTAGCGTTGTGTTGACCTCCTGCTCTAAGGTGTCGGGTTGGCCTGTGAATACGAGAACGACGTCATCAGCAAAAGCTTGACAGTATACTCCCTTGATTTCCAGTTTACGCAGCAGCGAGTCTAGGATTACGTTCCATAAGATTGGTCCACCGATGGATCCTTGGACACAACCTTTTGTGGTTTCCTTCTCGCATTCTGCCCTGGCGTAATTGACTGTGATTTTTCTGTCTTGGAGGTATGAGCATACTGTCTCGTAGAGGTTTGATGGGCACCTCTTTTCTGCTAATTGATGTTTCAGGGCTGGCCACCACGCGTTATCAAAGGCGCCCTCTATGTCTAGGGAGACAAGGAGTACAATTTGCTTATTGTTCACTCCATTCTTAACATGCTCCAGCAGGTCATAGAGGGCGTCCTCGGTTCCGCGTTGCGGCATGAACCCATACTGCTTTCGACTGAGTGTGGGGAGGAGGTGCCATTGGAGTCGGCCGATCAAAAGCTTTTCGACGATTTTTCCTAGTACAGACAGGAGCCCTATTGGCCGGTATGACTTTGGATGTGTGTAGTCTGCCTTGCCAGGTTTCCTTAAGATGATGACGTGTGCCTTTTTCCATTGCTTCAGAAAGTATTTTAGCGACAAACATTTGTTTGCTATTGCTATAAATACTTCCCTATCGCTTTGGATTGCTGCGGCACATATGTCGGCAGTTAACCCGTCCGGTCCCGGGGCTTTCTTCGGATTCAGTGCTTGAAGCACTGATTCCAGTTCTACCGAGGTGAACGGTGGGTCATCATCTGGCAGGGCAGATGGTAAGTCTCCTGTCTGTTCTCGGATTTCCGTATGGCACGGTTGGTCTGTGCTTTCGGTATCGTCTGGGTAGAAAGTACTGGCTAGGAGCTCTGCAGATGCTTGTGGAGATAAGGTATTGCCGTCGGTGTCCCTCAGTAGAATGTCCTCCTTTTTTCTTGAGGTTTTCCTAATGACCCGGTATATCTTGTCCCACATACTCTCTTTCTCCTGAGTTGTGCAGAAGTCCTTCCAGCTTTCTGTCTGGGCTTTTTCGGCGTTTTCTTTGTAGTCACTGCGAGCTTTTTGATATTCCTCAATAACTAATTTGACTCGTTCCAGGGCTGCGTTTCTTATCCGTCTTTTCTTCCTGAGTACATCTCGTTTCCTTTCATCAAGCTGTCTCGTGTACCAGGGGGGAACTGGGTCCCCTTTCCGTTGGCCTAGCGTTGGGATGGTGTCTGCGCTGGCTTTGTGGATGCTGTTGGTGTATCTTGTGATGAAATTTTCGAGACTCTCAGTGCTTTCAGATTCTCTCACAGAGGCTGGCGATATATTTTCCTCTTGTAGACACTTTTTCATGTTGGAAGTGAATTTGGACCATTTAGCCTTCTTAGTGTTGTATTTGCGCGTCGTTTTGGTTTCCAGTTGTTCTAATTCCCTTCCGAGGCGCAAAGTGAAGGTTATGCTGTTATGGTCTGATGTCGTAAGAGTACTGTCTATTTGCCAGTCTTTGATCCTTCCCATGAGTGGCATGCTGCAAGCCGTGACATCTACTCTGCTTGTGTACGCTTTACCTCTCCGGTAAGTTTCAAAGGTTGGTTCATCTCCCGTTTTGAGAACCTGAAAGCCCATTTCGTCAAGAAACGCGCCGTAGGCCTCTCCTCTCTCGTTCTCCTCTAACTTCCCCACCAATGGCTCCAAGCATTTATATCGCCCGCGACTATGATGTTGTTAGTCGCTAGTTTCCCGCAGAATGCCTTGGTTCTTTTGATATTATGCTCGATGTCTTGATCCCCTTCGTAATACACAGAAATCACTCTTAGTCGCAGATCTTTATTCACCAGTAGGACTGCTGCCTCCGTCTCTGTTACAAGCTGAGAGTCGTGAATTACCTCCAGCTTGTCACCGAATACGATTACAGCCGCCTTTACTGGTTTCTTCCTGTCTTTTGTGCATTGGATAACATGCGTTCCCGGGTATTGTTTCATAACGCCTGTATTCCCCACATAGGGTTCCTGTACTAAGGTGATTGAAACACCCTTGTCCTTTGCAGCACTCAGGAGTTCCGCTGTAGCTTGTTTAGAGCGTTGAAGGTTCGCTTGGATGAAGTGCAAACCTGTTCTGACATTACGGAGGGGAGTTGAGCCTTGAGTCTCGTGGAAGCTCTTAGCAGTAGGAGATTATCGACCGCGCTATGCCATCCCATTTCAGCCTCGTATCACATTGGTATACAACAAACACTTAAACTGCCTTGAAATTGCTAAAACCAGTAGGTACATCTGTAATAAGTAATAAATGATATGCTTTATGTAATTAATGCAATTTTTAATGGTTAATAAGTATTCAAAGTATCCACTAACGTCCAAAACATCCATCCGGCACAAAAACTAGCATCATCACAGAAAAAGTCATAACATACAAACTTGAACAAAATATTAGTCCCGCACAGCAAATCCATAAAATTGTATACAAAATATACGGAAAATAATTTGTATTATACAGATAAACACTCTTTAAAATTCAAAATAACCCAAAAAATAACCCATGGCAAACGGTGAAATTCTTATCTATGATTTTGCACACAGACTATAATGTTTTTGCAATTTGAGAAATTAGAAGAATTGCCAGCTATGAATACTAAAATCTACTTCTATGTCTGCCGTGCAATTGGGCCGTGTTATGCCAAAACGTTCCAACCCTCAGAATATCCAATCTGAGATAGTGATGAAGTTGTAGACGTGTTTTTTTTTATTCAACATCAGATATGAACTTGTATAACTTATTTTATTATTTTAAGACAAAGTTGAGTTGTATTTTTCATCTAAACAATTTGTAACTAATTTCATGGATGTAGTTTAGAGTAAAAAAGTAGTCTGGATAATGTGTATAAAAAAACTTTGTATGAAATAGTTCTAAAAGTAATTTTGCATAATGATCAAAACTATTTATGCCTTTAACCTTACTTGTGTTCGTAGTTTTGCATGATACTAAATTGAAAAGTAACAAAACATCTGCACTACTTTACGAAATCTATCGACGTAAAGTTTCATCCGAATCAGTTTACCTGTTACAGCCTTAGCCAAATAAACATTTATACCTCCTTACAGATAAAAGCTACATAAAAATGAAGTAACTCTGAATTTCATTATAAAATACGCATAAACGGCGGCGCCAATTTTGATGAAATTTCGTATGGATGTAGATGAGGGGCCGGATTAGCATTCAAGATACTTTTCATCATCATCATCGTCATCATCATCCATCACCACGCGGGTGAAAAAGCGTAATATTCTTGTGCACAGCACAGACAAAATAATAAGACCCCGAAAGAAGTCAAAGTTTGTAACAGTTTCTAAGTCAAAAGCACGCTATTATGTTGACAACTCGATACACTAGACGTGTCGACGACCGTCACGGGTGATGAAATGTAATGACGGTTTATTTCCAACGGTGATTAATTTTATATTTGTATGTACGTAACTACTGTATTTTATAATTGGTGTTCACTGATTGATAATATATATGAATACCTACTAAGTATTGATATTTACTCATATAATACTATTATTGCAATTGCGTTTGACCATGTAAATATTTTATGACATTTTGGTATTAATATAGATCTGACCTTGGAGAAGATAATAAGCTACTCAAAGTACTAATCCTGCGCAGACAAAGTCGCGGGCACCAGCTATTTTCAATACATATGACACAGTGCTACAATTTATAACAATGTAGATTATTTTAAGCAATACATTATTTTAAATAACCTCA
Organism: Selenia dentaria; assembly: GCA_917880725.1. Lineage (NCBI taxonomy): Eukaryota > Metazoa > Arthropoda > Insecta > Lepidoptera > Geometridae > Selenia > Selenia dentaria. The sequence continues at coordinate 2,950,803 of OU862882.1, read as the reverse complement.
TCCTACTAATAATATAAACGCGAAAAGCCCCTTACCTTATTGCAATATATATATTATTTTTTCCTGAAATATTAATGATAACTATTTTTACTAATTTTTGTTCAATCTTTTATAACTTTTCAACTTAGTGGTGACCAATTTTAATATTAATTGTACCTGTGAATAAAACTACCATTTTTCATAATTCATTCGGTTAGGAACACAATCTAGTTTGATAACAGCGCTATCTGTAATTTCTAGATGACCCTAAATTATAGTGATATGATACAAAATTCAAAAGTCAGTTACGAAAACTATCAAAGAACAGACAATTGACTCTTTAAATTATTTGGGTTATTGCTCCTTACTTTTGCACTAAGATTGAAGCCACTGTACATTATTTCAATATTATTTTCCTAGTATATATTCTAGTCTATGAACATTATTTCTATGATGATCACAACCAATCACAACGCAGAAAGTTTATTTAGTTAGTTTTTGATTGAAAGTAACGTATATTCATGAAAGAAAATAGTCATTAAGATTTACTTGTTTAAGTATGATGCGTAATCCAAGGCTGGAAGAGTTTGAGATAGAAACGAAACAATCACGAAGGACTTCCAAACAAACCTTTAGTGAATTTCTTTACAATGAGGAGACGGGTGCAATATTGGGGCGAACGCCGAAAAGTTGGGGTGAGTAAATTATTTTACTTTTTTACTAACAATATAAACATTAAGTAGGTATTCACAATAAAACAGTACCTATGCCTTTTATGTAATGAAAGTGGTTTATAAACTTTTTTAGGTTGGGCGTGGCAATGCTACTGCTCAGATCAACGTCTTATAAAAACTGAGTTCGCATTTTTATTGATAGACCTTTATTATAGAGTAGAGTAGGTACGTATGACAAAGCGGTTTTTATAAAAGATTTATTTTAGTATCTACACTCGGTACTTAGGTCCTTTGATATATATATACTTGTACCATACTAAGGGTTCAATGGCCATGAACATTTTTATAAGCCTGCCAATGAGAGAATTTACAGTAGAAATTAAAATAAAACATGTAGATTGGGCATTCAAATACCAACATCCATAAGTAGTAGGTAAGACACAACACAAACCTGTCATGATTGAATGAAAAAATATATAAAAAAATGGGTTGTTTCATATTTAATAGTCCTCATAATTCCCAATACATCTTCAGGTTTTCATCTGTTTTCATACGGTTGCCGAATTCAGGATTTCTTTACCTTACAGAATTACAGAAGGAATACAGTTTCTTGTGGCAATAAGATAATAATAGTTAAGCAATCCCGCAGAGACCATAATCAAAGAAGTTGAATCGAATTAGTTTCAAAGGAGCGATATCTCTGTTAAGTGAGCAAAATCTTTTTGGCATATTCTTAAAGTTAATGTCTAGCAGATTAATTTCATTGTCTAGCAAAATAAATTAACGTGACCAATTTGTTTTCGTGTTAAAGCAGGACGCCCACAGAATTTTGTATATAAATAAATACATATATAGGGTATGCGGTGTAAGATGTCATATTAAGTGCAAATTAAAAATTATGGGTAAAAAAGACCTAAAATAATTTATTGTGGCATCTTACCCTCACTGGCATCTTAATTCTTACACCAACTTACCCAAATATAATATTTATAACTAAGTTCGGCTACAGCTTCAACGGTTTAGGTATGAAACATAACAGCCGGACTATAGTTACTTTAGTATTTATTTTGTAATACAATAAAGAGTTGGGATAAGTATTTGGTAAGTTTCTAAATAAACACATGCACAATAGATTAATGAACTATTAATATTAATTGAATAAAAAGAAGATGCTGTTTTAAATAGGTATTTATTCAAATATAAAGACAATCTTAAAATGATGTACCCTGAAAAGCGAAATGCAGCACTGGTTAGAATGGTGAGGTGTCCTGTATGATAGCACTATGTGTATATGTGATCTAATAAAAATAATTAATGAGCAAAACACGGAGAAACAGTACTAAATTGATGAAATATTAAAGGAAAATGCACATATCGTGCTTCACTTACCCCCATACCATCCGGATTTAAATCCAATTGAACTTGTGTGGGGTACGTAAAAGGCGAGCTTGCAAGGACTTCCATTGATTCGAACTTAGATAAAAAGTTAAAAGCTTCAGAATGGGTTTTTTCTAATTATTTGGTTGAACAGTGGCGGGATTGTGATAATCACGTCATAGAAAACGAGGACAAATATTATAATTCAGATAGAGTATGTGACGATGAAATTGACAGGTATGTTATTGTTTATTAACATAATCGATTATTATTGCTTTAACTGGGCAGAGTGCTCAAGCTATGGAATCAGGTCGTTGTATGTGAAGTTGTTTGTTATTTCTATAGTACATTTTTATGTTTTTAGATTCATAATTCAACTGAATGAAAACGATGAAAGTGATGAAGAGGATCAAACAGAGAGTGAACATGAAAGTGATATGGAAATTGATTTATAAAAAACAATCTATCATAATTTTACTTTTCCTATAAATTTGTCCTCAAGTATAATAAAAAAATATAAACAATAAAAGTAGTTCTATCATTTTATTTACTCCTATATTACGTCACAAGTAAGTACAACATATCGCAAGATTTATCCTAGCACATTTCTCTTCGTGTGTGGCCGTGTGCTAGAATGACTCGCTAACTCGTCCCCGCCACCGTCTGTCACCCCGCGGGACGGTCACGCACAAGAGTGCCGGGCTATAGCCTGAAACATTATCAGTTTGTTGATCACGATGGCACTTATATTTCTCACCAACACTCATATATTTTAGGAGGAGTTCCTTACATATTTATACAAATATGTATGTGAAGAATGTGTTGTGTATCATAAGCTTTTCATTCATAGACACTAAAAGACATTTTTGTTCTCTTTTCATTTGGCTACAAAGACATAATATGTCTTCTTGATGAACTTTGTTGTGGGTTCATTCCAAATCTTGTGTGTGTAACAAAAACACAACAGAACAGGGTACTCCCACCTCTTAAAGTAATTATGTCTCAACCTTACCATTAAATTAGGTACCACCACATCAATACCTATACAAAGCTTAAATTAATAATGGATTACTATAGACGTTTTGACGTATTTTGATGATGACGTAGTATCAAAATACACTCAATTCGCGTAGTTTGACGTGACTTTTGTTACACTGACACTAGGTTTCATTGTTCCAATGTAAAACTTTTGCAGATCCATACTTTCATCTCTTAAAATAGTCATATTGCATACCATTAAATTTGGTTGACCGTTTTGTGTCGGTGGGAGTACGATACTAAGTATGATTATTCTAAGCTTATTACAAAACGCTCCTGATTTATGATAGTTTCGTAAAAGGTGGTAGTAGGCCCCCAGGACCAGCAATCACATTACATTAAATAACGAAAACAACGAAACAATGAATGATGATGAATGAAATTAGTGAAACAGCATATGAGAAAAAATTGCATTCTTGCACTCAGACTTGGGGTAAGGTGACAAATGATAAATCATCATCATCACTATCAGCCGGAAGACGTCCACTTCTGAACATAGGCTTCCCCCATAGAACGCTACTTGGACCGGCTACTCGCTTCCTGCATCCAGCGATTCCCCGCGGTTTTGACAAGTTTGTCGGTCCACCTAGCGTGCGGCTTGTAGGCTGTGTAAATGTAACAGCGCTCTTACATAGTAAAAACATAAACTCCGCTTTTGAGGCATATGTTGCCCCAAAAGCTAAGTTTAGACCCAGACTAAGCAAAGTGGTTCCCCCATTGTGAACGGTTTTACTCTAGGCTTAGTAGGTATAATGTAACCGGTATTAAGTACAGATTATACCTTAGCTTTGTAAGGATTCTAAATTAGATTAATGGACTGACTCATCAAAGCCGATATATTTGCCTTTGTCTGACACCATGGGCTCTTAATTAATACAATTTAATTAATAATATAATAATAATAATATTCTTTATTTCAGGCAATAGTACAGTAAAAATACCAGCGGCCCATATCGAAAACAAATACCTTACAGACTAACATATATATTTTATAGGGTTAATATAACAAAACTATATCGTACAGTCAGGGATTCATGTTCAGTCTCGGCTCCCTGTACCGTCGGAAAACAATCCCTTCAGGCAAAAAGTCTGGTGCCAGGAATGTGTCTCTCAACTTGGCTGGAAATCTGAACACATATGACTTGAAATACGTCTCGCGTTTTGATTCCAGCCGCGTTATCTTAACCTCAGGTAGGGCCTGAACCGGGATCCTTCCTTGGTCACATTTGTCGCGTATATACCGCACGATCTCGTCTCCTGACGTGCCCTTGTCAAGTCTCTCAAGTAATATGATACATGTAAACTCCCAATTTCTTCACAAAACTTGAAGACAACAGAAGATCCACGCGCCCCTCAGATCGGCATGCGAATCGATTGATGCGTCTATATCCCGTCTCAAACGTAAAATAATTCCTCCAGTTTTTTTGTTATGAATATCAAAATGTATAAATTGCTACTACCGTACACCTGCTATCAGTAAGTAGGAATAAATAAAACACACAATAAGGGTGCAACTAAAAAAATAACGAATGAATAAATCTTATGTTATAAAAACTATCGTAGTTTTCACTAATTTTTACTTAGAAATACGGGATTCCTCACGTAAGTAAGTCGGCGATAGCATGCTAAGCGAGACGTCATCGACGCGGGCGTCCCGAACACTCCTTGAAAAAGGCCACCGAATGTGAACGAAACTATAGTCGGACCTATCCGTTAAAATATTACGTGAGTAATCCCGTACTTCTAAGTAAGAATAAATGTTATTGAATTGTACAGTTTTTGAAGTGCAGCATTTATCGATTTATAACGTCTTATAAATCGATAAATGCTGGCTGCACGCACGAAAAAGTATGACTCATGGTCATGGGAGCGTGCAAGCAAGAGCGCGGAGTGATAGAGAGGCATAAGCATAAGCCTAAGCGTTCGACTTGTCTCATGACGTTATCTCGTAACATTATCGTCCGTAAACCGACTTTACAAACAACCATTATTTTTATTAACGACACCCAGTCACATCAGCTATTAGTCTCCGAAGTTAAAGAAGAAGAAGTTAGAGAAATCCGAAAGGTTATGCGTTAATTTCACTGTTCACACTACAGCAGATATCGCTATCGCGCGCGGTAGAGATATCCGTTGGCATCGGTTAGCGGGGCGAGGGCAGGAAGCATGTCGCTCTCGCTACTTGCTCCTGCGTCAGTCCCGCGTAGTTTTGCCAAACAAGAGAAAATACCGCCTCACTAGGCGCTACAAGTTTCGCTTCAAAAGAAATTCATATTTTTTACCCATCGAGTTCCGCGTGATATTTTCCGCTACCCATAGCGGTAGCGAATAACGCTTACGCACAGTAATGCTTGCGCAGAGGTCTGCTCTCGTGCAAGAGGCAGTTCCTCGCCTAGTCGGTCTCGCCTTATACGCTTCGCAACCCGTTGCCGGAGTAGTATACAGAGTAAAATCTTTTTATGTCCTATAGTTTCAGACTTGGCCATACTGACCGTTCTAAATGGCCCGATACTACTGCTGTGTGAACAAGCTTGTAAGTGTTAAACAGGAGTCTAGGATACAGCCCCGTCAGCTTAGTTGGTATTGACGTAGCTTTCTGTCAGTCACTCATCACCACTTTGTTGTGTATGAAGTGTTGTTCTTATTTGTGGAATGTCACGGCAAAGCTCGAGGTTTTCGCAACTCAGTTGAGAGGCGAGCCGACTTCTAACCCGTGCACCGACGCCATGCCACCCATCACCAATTCAACGAGGAACCAGATACATTTCGAGGCGTGTGCTCTGGGGTTCCGAAACCCCATTTAATCGACGAAAGGGCAATTCGACGTGGCTGCATTATCCAAATGCCAACCTCTTCGTGCACTTTTCACATTCATAATGTGTATGCTAAAAAGTGGGATTCATTGCTCGTGTGCTTGATACAGCCCGTTTGTATTCAAGTCACGAGTACATATGCATCTGTTAGGTAGGCGTGTCCGATCGTAGACAGCATCATTACTTAAAAAGTGAAATTCTGGTCGTATGCCTGAAAAAAAATTTTGTCGTCACCGCTATAACCATAATTTCTTTCTTTTGCAGGAAAAATCATACTTTTCTACTTGATCTTCTATGCGGCCCTCATATCTCTTTTCCTCATCTGTATGGTGACCTTCCGCCAGCAGTTCATCAACCCTCGAGTGCCGCGCTTACAACAAGATGAAGGCTTAATCGGCTCCAGCCCAGGCTTGGGATTCCGACCTCTGCCGCCTGATGTTAGGAGCACTCTGATCTGGTACAAGGGGACAGAGTATAATAGTTACAAGTATTGGGAAGATCAGCTCATTGATTTTCTATCAGGTAAGGATTGACTCTTTATAGAAAATGAACTATTGACGCAATCATGAACATAACAGATCTCTCGCCTTCTCAAATATGCGCTAAATTAGGATACTTACGCAAACTGTAAATGAACTTCATCTACTAAATGAGTACCAATGGTATGCGTATGAACGCATGCGATTGAGATTATTTGCAAGTTGTCATGTGAAACATGCTTTTCGTCAAGTATTTCATGTTTCTTTCCCAGTATACAAACGTAAAGGTCAGACTGCGGGCGCTGGCCAGAACATCTACAACTGCGGCTTCGGCAAACCGCCGCCACCTCCCGGGAAGGTCTGCGACGTGGACATCCGCGGCTGGGAGCCTTGCATTGATGAGAACCACTTCTCATTTCACAAGTCTTCGCCTTGCATCTTCCTCAAGCTGAACAGGTATGCCAGAACATAAAGGCGTAAGTTCGATAGGTCTTCAACACTGGGTAGATATGTTTAGGATGCAAGATGTATTATTTATCGATACAATTTCTTATGTTTTTCTTTTGTTATCATTCATTTATTAACTTACTTAATATTGACATGTGTTATTACACTTATATATTTAATTAGCGACCCGCTCCGGCATCGCACGGGCGTGCTTTAGAAACAAAGAGGTGATAGATGTGATGTTTGCTTTTTCTCCCTGCCTTCATACAAATGTAACTACTAGTAAATTTTCATGCCTTATATTACCAATATCGTCCAGTCTTTAAACTTTAAAACCTATTATCTCGGCAACAACTTGACTAATTATTCTATATTCGAAATTCCTCTTTAAAGTCAGGTCAGCCACACACGTTGCAGTTCTTGGAAAAGTAGGCGAAATCTATTGTATTATTGCCCAAATATGGCGAATCGCGAGTCAACGGGTTAATTAATGTGTATACAAAATTTTATCAAAATCGGTCGGTGAATAGCGCCGCAGCAAACTTCCTTTTTCCTTTTTAGGAAAGTACACCCCATTCAAAAATTGCTGATGTAATAAATATATTAAATAGTAGAACATGCATACCAAGTTTCGTTAAGATTGGTTGTAAAATGCGACATGTACGTACATACGTATACAACCTAACAAACATACAGACAGATGAAAGTCAATTTGGCCAGTTAAAACAAAGACGCTTTGCTCGCTCGTGCAAGCTTTCGTACCAGAATACGGATTTCTATCACTACGCCTACGTTGTTCGTCTGCGCATGCCAGCAAAACCTAGAGATTAAATTGGATCATTCACGGGATATGCCTTCTTTAATCTCCGTGTGGTGGCGGGGCAGAATACTACCTACCACCCCATATCATCCCGTGGGTACCGTAAGAGGCGGTTATGGGACTATGCTGAGTTTATCATCCAACTCTTTTGGTGGAAGTCTTTAGTTACAGTTACCACCGTGCAGTTAGCGAAAAACCCCCCAAGGGGCATGACTATGTCAGACCGCTTCCTGGGATCAGCGGCTGTATGAACCGGAGCTTTTCAAATCATCACAGGGGTGGCGATTAGTGCAGCTTACGGCTGCACTAATAGTCACTGCTTCTTGATTCCATCTTTTCTTTTGCTTTCCTTCAGGCGAGAGGTAGTCACTTTGATGAACCACTACACAAAAAAAATATATTCATTTTTATATATCTAGTTAGTTGTAGTAGAGATGAATAGTATACACGTCTTTTTACCGATGTGTAAATCCTGAGTATAAGCTGTCTCCATTCCAAATTTTATCCATAACCGTTGAGCTTGTATGTAAATGAGTAAGAAATAAACAACACTCACGAACTTTCGTATTGTTTATTTTAGTGTGTTATATTCGTTCAAAATATAATGTTTGCTTCCAGAATATACGGATGGCGGCCCGAGTTCTACGACACCAGGCAGCTCCCGGGCGATATGCCCTACGACCTGCAGGACTACATCCACAACATCACCAAACACAACCGGGACTATGTAACTATAACAACTACCTAACAATACCCACCATACAACCACTTAAACACCTCACAACAATCACATACAACCGGTACGTAACTATAACAACTACCTAACAATACCCACCATACAACCACTTAAACACCTCACAACAATCACATACAACCGGTACGTAACTATAACAACTACCTAACAATACCCACCTTACAACCACTTAAACACCTCACAACAATCACATACAACCGGTACGTAACTATAACAACTACCTAACAATACCCACCTTACAACCACTTAAACACCTCACAACAATCACATACAACCGGTACGTAACTATAACAACTACCTAACAATACCCACCATACAACCACTTAAACACCTCACAACAATCACATACAACCGGTACGTAACTATAACAACTACCTAACAATACCCACCTTACAACCACTTAAACACCTCACAACAATCACATACAACCGGTACGTAACTATAACAACTACCTAACAATACCCACCATACAACCACTTAAACACCTCACAACAATCACATACAACCGGTACGTAACTATAACAACTACCTAACAATACCCACCATACAACCACTTAAACACCTCACAACAATCACATACAACCGGTACGTAACTATAACAACTACCTAACAATACCCACCATACAACCACTTAAACACCTCACAACAATCACATACAACCGGTACGTAACTATAACAACTACCTAACAATACCCACCTTACAACCACTTAAACACCTCACAACAATCACATACAACCGGTACGTAACTATAACAACTACCTAACAATACCCACCATACAACCACTTAAACACCTCACAACAATCACATACAACCGGTACGTAACTATAACAACTACCTAACAATACCCACCTTACAACCACTTAAACACCTCACAACAATCACATACAACCGGTACGTAACTATAACAACTACCTAACAATACCCACCTTACAACCACTTAAACACCTCACAACAATCACATACAACCGGTACGTAACTATAACAACTACCTAACAATACCCACCATACAACCACTTAAACACCTCACAACAATCACATACAACCGGTACGTAACTATAACAACTACCTAACAATACCCACCTTACAACCACTTAAACACCTCACAACAATCACATACAACCGGTACGTAACTATAACAACTACCTAACAATACCCACCATACAACCACTTAAACACCTCACAACAATCACATACAACCGGTACGTAACTATAACAACTACCTAACAATACCCACCATACAACCACTTAAACACCTCACAACAATCACATACAACCGGTACGTAACTATAACAACTACCTAACAATACCCACCTTACAACCACTTAAACACCTCACAACAATCACATACAACCGGTACGTAACTATAACAACTACCTAACAATACCCACCATACAACCACTTAAACACCTCACAACAATCACATACAACCGGTACGTAACTATAACAACTACCTAACAATACCCACCATACAACCACTTAAACACCTCACAACAATCACATACAACCGGTACGTAACTATAACAACTACCTAACAATACCCACCTTACAACCACTTAAACACCTCACAACAATCACATACAACCGGTACGTAACTATAACAACTACCTAACAATACCCACCATACAACCACTTAAACACCTCACAACAATCACATACAACCGGTACGTAACTATAACAACTACCTAACAATACCCACCTTACAACCACTTAAACACCTCACAACAATCACATACAACCGGTACGTAACTATAACAACTACCTAACAATACCCACCATACAACCACTTAAACACCTCACAACAATCACATACAACCGGTACGTAACTATAACAACTACCTAACAATACCCACCATACAACCACTTAAACACCTCACAACAATCACATACAACCGGTACGTAACTATAACAACTACCTAACAATACCCACCATACAACCACTTAAACACCTCACAACAATCACATACAACCGGTACGTAACTATAACAACTACCTAACAATACCCACCTTACAACCACTTAAACACCTCACAACAATCACATACAACCGGTACGTAACTATAACAACTACCTAACAATACCCACCATACAACCACTTAAACACCTCACAACAATCACATACAACCGGTACGTAACTATAACAACTACCTAACAATACCCACCATACAACCACTTAAACACCTCACAACAATCACATACAACCGGTACGTAACTATAACAACTACCTAACAATACCCACCTTACAACCACTTGAAACACCTCACAACAATCACATACAACCGGGACGTAACTATAAAAACCACTTTCATCATCATCATCTCAGCCGTAGGACGTCCACTGCTGAACATATGCCTCCCCCATAAATTTCCAAAAGGAAAGGACCTACGCTGCGCTTGCCGGTCCGTGGTCTCCACTCTATAACCTTTCGGCCCCATCGGCCATCTGTTCTGCGTGCTATGTGGCCTGCCCACTGCCACTTCAACTGGCTTATCTTCTGGGCTATGTCAGTGACATTAGTTCGTCTACGGATCTCCTCATTTCTGATTCGATCACTTAGAGAAACCCCGAGCATAGCCCTTTCCATAGCTCGTTGTGCGACTTTGAGCTTGCTTATGAGGCCCATTTTAGAGACCACGTTTCAGTGCCATAAGTCATCACTGGTAACACACATTGGTCAAAGACTCTTGTCATTGAGGTATTTTTGACGAGAAGATATCGCGAAGTTTCCGGAACGTTGCCCAGCCGAGTTGGATTCGACGATTGACCTCTTTTTCAAAGTTGGACCTGCCTAGTTTGACTGTCTGTCCCAGGTAGATGTACTCGTCAACAACTTCGAGAACTGAGTTTCCAACTGATATTGCGGAAGGAACAACATGGGCATTAAACATAGTTTATCGAGCATCGAATTTTAGATGTCGCTCCGTCCCCGCAAGACGGTTAGTCAAATAAAGAGTTAAAATTCGATGCTCGGACCCGAACCTCAGTGGCTTAGTTGCTCAATGGCGTCTGACACGGAGAGTCAGAAGACGCGGGTTCGAATCCCGTCCGAGGATGAAATTTTTCTCTATAAATTTCAATGTATAAATACCACTTAACAATACCCACCTTACAACCACTTAAACACCTCACGAACCTGGGCTATATTTATAGTTTTGAAAACTTTTTAGGCCAACATGGTATGGGTGTCGTGCCACGGCGAAACCCCGGCTGACAAGGAGAACATAGGGCCGGTGCGGTATCTGCCCTACCACGGGTTCCCCGGATACTTTTACCCGTATGAAAACGCAGAGGGATACCTGAGTCCACTGGTTGCCATTCATCTGCAGAAACCTCGAAGTGAGTACATTTTCAAACTCCTTTTAGTCAACATGGTATGTGAAACACACCATAGGATTAGCCCAGCAGTTTCTTAAAATTTCCTTTTAGTTTAGGTTTGGTATAATGGAACAAATGTTGTTTAGTCCAGGTCTTTTTTAGACCAGCAATCAAGCAGTGCCAGTACCGTAATAGTCGTTACATTTGGCGAGTCGCTAAGATCGATAAAAAATCGTATCGTATGGGAGTCATATCGACGACTTATACGATCGTCAAATTGTCGACATTATATCGATTATTACGAATTGTTTGCATTCCACAATGCGTCCTTCTATCATTTGAAGATTTCTACGAGCTTTACGCTCTTCTACAATCAAAAGAAGGCCGAAGTCTATTTTTATTGAAAACTAGCTGCGCCCCGCGGTTACACCCGCATGGTGATGGATGATGACGATGTTGATGAATGTTATCCTATGTGTTAATTCAGCGCCCCATCTACCTCCATGCCAAATTCCATCAAAATTGGGCCAGCCGTTTGAGTGTAAGACAATAACAAACATCCAATCATCCATTAATACAAACATTCGCGTTTATAATATTAGTAAGATCAAACGCAACTAAACAATATTTCCCGTCGCCTGTCGGTAAGCTATAGCGTGGTCATTTTCAAAGCTGACAAAACAATCGTTAAAATCTATTAAATAGACGATCTCAAACGTAATATAACAGTACCATGCTTTAGGGTTATCGTTATAATCGTACAATGCGATTAAAATAAGAATAGGACCGGCCTAGCGCCATGTTGTGACGTCAGTACGGGAACTTGGTATAGTGTGCAAAAAAAGCAATGTTAAAAAATATTGGCTTGTTTTATATTGTAATAGCACGTACTTTTTTATCTGATAGGTAGAGAAAAAATTAGTCTAAAAACGAATCATAGGTAGGTAAACTAAAGTAAACACAGAAACACATTGAACTGTCTTTATTTAGTGAATGTACGTATTTTAATTTTAATCGCTCAGCTCTTCAATTCCACTCATGTCCTGATGCCCAAGTGAATCAGACTCCTCGTAATCGTCGTCATCATCACTGCTGCTGCTGCTACTACTGTCACCTATGTTTATAATGAAACTGAATGGGCCATTGTCATCGTCTTCAAGTAATTCCCTTTCGAAGTAGTCTTTCTCAATCCTTTTTACATGGTTTATTTCTTTCTTCCAGTCATCTTTCGTGATTGATGCGATCGACTCAAGTGTCAGATGTTCGATTGCGCTTTCTAATTGCTCAACATTTTTGTCTGCCACTCTACGTTTTACCAAATGCCAGATGTATTCTATCGGATTTAAATCGCAATTATAGGGTGTCAGTCTTAACACTTCATGGCCATGCGATCTAAATATGTTATCTATTGTGTAATCTTTCGGTGGCCTGTTTTTTTTTATTAATTCATAAAGTTCAGCCTTTGTGAATGTTTGCTCATATTGAATATCGTTTTGTGTAAGCCATTCCTGCATCTGCACTTTTCTAGCACTCATGTTCGGGGCTTTCGTTTCCCCCATACTATGATAAGGAGCGTTATCCATTACCACAAGTGAGGTCTCGGGAAGGTTCGGGATTAGTTTTTCATTCACCCATTTTATAAAATTTTCACCATTCATTTCATCGTGGTAGTCGCCACTTTTCTGTTTCGCTTTAAACATTAGCAATGCCCCGTCGATAAAGCCATCTTCGGTACCGGCATGTGTTATTATCCAACGACGTCCAACACTGTCATTTTTCTTTACACCTTCCGCGCTTGCAGATTGCCAGCACTTTTTCACAGTATAATGTGCGTGGATCCAAGTTTCATCGAGAAACACTACTGGTTTTTTGTTTGATTCCAATGCATCATTTGCTCGAATACGCCGCAGGTACTTCGCGCGCCAGGCTTTAATGTTTGGCCTTTGAATCAATACCGATCTCTTACGCTGGCAATTTTTAAATTTGTAGCCTAGTGACTCAATCATAATTTTTCTCAAAGTAGACAAGCTGCCAGGAAAATTAAGATCTTGTTTTGCAGCTGCATAAATTTTCTTTAGTTTAGGAATTTCTTTTCTCACCGTATATATAGAATTTATTATGTTGCCCAGCGCACATATTTCAAAATTGTCACACACAATTTTCTTTTGACGTGGTTTCTTCTTAGGTGTCGTTATTTTGCTTGTGCTTGCTTCTGTTGCTATTCTCTGTTCACGGCGAATGCGATTCACTGTATTTTTATTAATACCAGTGGCTAAAGTCACTCGCTCGGTTACCTTCGAAGCAGTTTCCAAATGCTTAATGAAACTTTCAAATACATCACGCGATATATGAATATTGCCATCTGGCCCTGGTACAATTCTTGCTTGTTTTAACTGGTCCAACAACATAATGGCACGTTTTTTCTCTTCCTCGAAGTACTTATCAACATTGCTGATAATATCTCTAGCTCGCCGATGTAAAACACTACCTCTTTTGCTCATTTTAGAACAAATTAAACAATCAACAAAAACAAATTATCAACAAAAAGGGAGTAAGAACATAAAAATGCACTTGGAAACGTGTCGCGTAGTACACTGACGGATAAATAAGACATGTGTCATCAAATCAAGATGGCGTCTCACCAGTGTTTCATTATATTATTAATATTCATTTATTCAAGATCTTTTAGTTTTGCCGTATGAAGAATATTATGTTCCATGTTTATTTATGAATATTATTTTACATTAGATGATAATTCAAAAATCGGGATACTGAATTGCTAAATCGGTATATCGGGAGACAATGACCAAAATCAGTAGATCTCCCAATAAATCGGAAACTTTTGCAACACTGCGTCTGTGCTGCCAACCTTATAAATATATAAATTTTATAAAATGAACGATTTTTAGTCATTCATTTAAAATTAATCTATTTTTAAGTTTGTTCTGCTGACCGTACTTATATGAGTGAAGTTAGCCGAGAGCCCGTCCTATTCTTATTTTAATCGCATTGTAAAAGCTTATCGAATTTGTCTACCGATCGCTTAATTTTTTTACTTACTTGCAATGATCGATACAAAATCGATATAGCCATATTTTTCGAAGTTTGACGAAAATCAAGACTCAAGTTTATCAATCGGTAAGATCGGTACTTCCACTGCTGTTTCATGAAGCCAATATGGATGCTGAATTAAGTCATGAAGAAACCAAAGATAATGAGAACATAGAACCTTCCAGATCCACAATGAGTTACCACCGTTAACATAGAAGACATATTGGGCTACTTTTAAACGTGTCGGAGAACTATCTCGACCGTATCTTAGATCACTGGGACGGTAATCACAAAAACGATTGATTTATTATTCTCTCTAGGTTCAGTAAAACAGTCTTTTAACGGTTTTCTAGACTATATACGTACAAAAAAGGACAGCACAGTCTCACTCCATTTATCTGCAGAAAGCAGCAATGCAAAGTAGGCGTTACCTAGAGGTATCAATTATTACTTGGACTGGCCTAAATGAATCTATTTATGGCGCAGTCAGAAAGGAACAACTTTTGTAGTTCTCATTAAATATGGTATACATCATAGAATATTTGTTTTTTTTCTATGTAGCTGCTGATTTTTCATTTCTATTATCAACTCTTTACACCGGCAATAATGACAAACAAGTAACATAAACATAGGATTCTTGTATAGGAACTCACCTACAAGCAACGCTTATACCTAAGTCCGTCTGTCCATCCTAATGTTTTAGAGCTTAATAACTTCTGCATTTAAAAACTTAATTGTTTTAAAGTGCTTTAAACATTGCACAAAAATAGTTAAATATAATAAAGGATTTTTGACATGAACATTTTTTACCAAAAAAATGGAACCGAATTCACTCATCAACTTCGACAAGTTATTTTCACACTTTTTGGTGTAAGTCGCTTCAATTTTTTGGTAAAAATATTATTTAAATGTTTACCCTTTTTAGTGCCCTTGCTAATTACGGGATCGATTGTCATTCACTGTCAATGATGATACCATCAAAATGGGGCAAGAACCGATGAGCATACACAAAAAATACATACAGTCGAACATAACCTCCTCCTTTTTTGGAGTTGGTTAATAATATCTAAATACGATGGAAAATTGTAGAACCCTTGACTATGACCGATAGGACAGACAGATACACGCAGGGCGCAGGGTTAGTAACAAGGTCTCGTAGAGAAAGACACTGGGCTAAGAATCTCCACTTGAGTGGAGATTTGACAACGCCACACAAAATTTACTCCGAGCTGTACTCAAGTCTAGATTCACAACTGAGCGTACGGCCGGAACACGGCCTGTAGTTTCTACTTATTTATTCCTAAAATTAATTCTTACATATAACATTTTTGTTAACAGCTGGTATACTGATCAACATCGAATGTCGCGCGTGGGCACGCAACATCAAGTACGATCGCAAGGAACGGCTCGGAGTAGTGCACTTCGAGATTATGATCGAGTAACGTACTAGTTGTACGTTCAGCGCAGCCGTTCGACTCAACCGTCCGGAACACAGCCACTATACGGCCTACTGCGCATCTACACTTCGAAATATTTTGATATTTGTTATTATAAAATATTGCGAAAGAACTTCAGGGTGGCCAAGTTGAAACAGCTGTACATACTCGTAGTATACAATGGCGGAGAGCTTATAATGAAGGATTTCTAGACTGAAATGGACGACGCGTTGCCGTTTTAAAGCGTTACTAATCGAAGCGTTAAGAGGTAAAGTATTTTTTTAATTTGCTCATGTCAGTTACAGTGCTACCCAATGCTTTTGTGTTGCGTGGCACTACACTGCGCTCATCACCCCGAAACATTTGTTTGCTCAGTAATTCGCATGTTCAGCTTGAAGTGCACCATAGTGCGCGTTTAATTTTTTCCGTCGTGTCGTCCCTTCAGTCCAATCTTGTTTAGTTATTTATCCGCTATTACGGTGCAAGTCTAAGAACCTGTGTTTTCATAAATACTTTTATCTGAATTTCTGTTGAGTGATCAGCCATCATTCGGCTCTAAAGTAAGCCCGGTTTTGGCTAGTTTTAGTATTTGTGCCAAAGTTCCATCGTTCCATCACACTTTTAGCTTGATGTGAAACTACCCTAAATACTTTGTTACTGTCTATGGGATTTCATATCCTCGATTGTAGAGCATTTAAATTACATGCATTTTATAACATTAGTACTTTTCTGTGTGTCTATGAACCTCATGGAATCTCAAATATATATTTTTTTAAGTTAGTACTAAGTTTGAATAAATATAGTTATAAGCTATATAAAAGTTACAATCTACAAATTCAAAAGGTCAAAGCGTATATATTACTTTAGGCCTCCGTTATCGGCCATGCAGCATCGCCTTTTGACGATTTAGAGTTCGATAGTGGTATCGATATTGTGTGTTTTAGCGATTATATCGCTAAATCGCATTTAAACATTAATATGTGCTGAGTAAAAAGTTAATACGAAGGATTCGCCCGCTGTAACAAAATTAAATGCTTTATATGCAGTGCGTTCGAATGTTGTTGCCCTGTTGGCGAAAATAACGCTAAAAACGTTCACAAGTGAGTTTGAATTGGGAATCTGTGGGTGAAAATGTCGTTTATGGCTCTTTGTCCAGCGTTCGGAAAGCTAAAATAGAGTTATTTTTGCCACCATAAAGTGCATCTTTTGACCCACGTCCGTAGCATGGTTGTCTGTGATCGTTTTTGACAACTATGTATTTGACAGCAAAATCATGCGATTTTAGGTCTTATACTCGGTGTGGGCAAAAGTAGCGAAAGTGGCAAAAATAGTTTTGAGCTTTACGACCGCTTTAACAAAGGAGCCATCAATGACAAAGCCACCAATGCCCTCAAAGCTTAACGAACCCACCTATGAAGTTCAATTCTTTCGATCCCGCGCTGAGTTAAACTTCGAAAAAATCGATTTTGAAACTAGTGTGTATGTTGAGACCCCAACGTCTCAGTCCATAATGTTAAAGACACTTATGCCCGTTTTCACCAACATTTTAGGTAACACCTAAGCCTATTTTAGTGACAATTTTGTATGACTAAGTGTTAACTGGCTTAGGTGTCACCTAAAATGTTGGTGAAAACGGGCATTATAGGGGGAAAGCCTTACGCATATCATATAGTATATTTCATTACAAGTGGGGAAAGGCTGTCATTGCAAAGAGTTCCGACACATGTCTACCCGAGCCGAGGCGCAGCCGAAGGCGAGGGTTGGCAGTCGGAACAAGTTGCAATGACGGTTCCGCACGTCTACTGAACGATTATTTTTAATACAGTTGCGAAAAAATGAAGCAAATTAATAAAATAAACTCGCAAAGAAAATTTCTGGATAATGGCGCCAACCGTAGAATATAAGCAGAGTTTTTTTTTCTTCACCCATTCTGGTAGTCAAAGGGAACTATGCCCATACAGCCAAGTCTTCATTAGATTTTTTTTATTGATATGAAATGAAAATGAAATTTAATGAGATGAAATGAAATGAAACCTAACCTAACTCATTCAATCAAATCATTAAATCTGATATTGAAACAAAATAGTAGCTTCTTTTTAGAAATATACGTATTTGCATGAATCATAAAAACTCCTATGAATTTATTTTAGTAAAAACTTAATGGTTGGTTTTTCTTTTTAATAGACATTATTTTGACAGTTGGGAAAGAGAACGCACGAGTATGTAATAGCCCACATCCCGAACGCTATACGTTCCTGCAATACGCCACTTTTTGAGCAACTGTATTAAAAATACCTTTGTAACTTACAGCCCTAGATACAAAATAAAGCGCAGCAGTCACTTGTATAACTTTGTAGATGTTTAACGAAACCAAGCGATTGGTTCGTTTATCTTGCCCTTATCCACATACGAGTAAGTGCCCAACTTATTTGAACGTCGTATTGCATCTGTAATCTCTCTCCCTTAATTTCTAGTAATTCTTACAAACGTAGGTCGAGTGCTTAACTTAAGTAGCTTCTAAAACATATTAGATAAGAGAATACATTTATTTTAATAATTTTAGTAAATTTATTTATATTTTATTGTATTATGTATGAATCATTCCGAAAAACCGCAGGGTTCTTGAAACGAAACCGTCCGTGTAAATACACACTTATATTATAACAATTTGTATATTAGTGTTTAATGTACAAGTGCCTGAATGTAAATAAGGCGAAATTATATACATATAATATTACAATTAAATCAATATATATAGGGTGTTTGGTAGAGGGACCGACAAACCAAATGAGCATGTTCACTTGGAGAATACAAGTTGGCCAAAAAAAATCCCCGACCACTCATTTTTTTTAACTTTTTTTTGAGAATTTTCCCTTTTTCTCCGAAATTTTACCTATTTACCAACACAATATTTGTAAAATCTGTTTTAACCGGATGTTTTTAGTTGAATTTGGTCTCTATACAGTAATATGCTCATTTGGTTAGTCTGTCCCTCTACCAAACAACCTGTATAATATTATTTTTGTAATACCCACCGTAGTTGGAATTTAATCTCTTGTGTAATTGTAAAGACTTATTGATGGCATCTCTTTGTGTATTGTATTGTACCGTCCAATGTATTTATATAATATATTATTTTAAACATTTTCATCACATGGTTGTTGTATACTTACGAAATCTCCAGTGTATCTGAATAACAAGATTTTTTAGTACTTGATGTTTATTTAATAAGACCACGGACGTTTGAAGGGAGTGGATATGGTCGGATGGGGGTGGATATGGTGGGAGGAGGTGGATATGAGAGGGAGTGACTCGAGTAGCAAGAATGAGTTCTAGCGAAATTTTTCAACATCGAATGTTCGATTTGCTTGTGCGGAACACTGAACTAAGAACTATTTTTTGTATTTATGGCAGTTGTGTTTAATCTACGAGTAAATTAGTATAACGCTTGCGGATGACAGTCCTTAAATTTGACATTTCTGTTCAATGTATGTTTAAGCAGATTTAACCGTCGGGTAACGTCGTGTTCTCTTACGGCCGGTCCCAATAATCTATCTATCGTCGGTTTACCTTACTAGAGATAGATATTTGACACTATTTGTATGGACGTTATGTCACATTTCCATCGGTAGTAAGGAGAACTGTGGATAGATAGATATTGGGATCCCCCTTTAAGTAATTGTAAACTTACCCACAATTGAATAGTACAAGCAAGTTTTGAGATAGTGACCTTTAGACCTTTAGTGACCCTTAGAATAACTACGTATAGAAGATATACGTAGTTAGAAAATATATGTGCGTCGACACAAACAGACTCAAACATAATATCCTCTAGTACTTAAAATGTTTCCCCATAAAACTTGGAAGGTTGGTTGGTGAAAATGTGTTCCATTCGTTGATTTAATTGTACACAAGAATAAAAAAGATTTAAAAGTACGATGAACTAGCGATATTTATCAAATTTATTAAAAAGTCGTATAATGGTGTACCAACGGCGCAAGCAAAGTGAGCCGTAAATGGCTTCAATAGAACGGCTTACATTTAAGCTCTGTACTGGGTTTCTTTCTATAAGTATGTAGTTATTTTAAGGAAATAATTTACTAATAAAAGATGGTTTCGGATTTGATTCGCTAGTTTAGTTTGGTGTTCTGAGCAAGCGAATTGCTACCATGGCTGCCGGAAGTATGACTGAACTTTGGGTGACCAAAGTAAAGAGCCTTATTTGAAGTTCATTGCTGCGTGTTTAGTGAAACTGTTCACAATCTGACCAACAAATAACGCAATAGAACATAAGTCGCGGGTAAATGTATTCTCCACGAGACGACGCATGGTGCGGCCGCTGCTTTAAATTGAGACATGCGGTACCAACCCAATACATCCCCACCACCCATTCCCCTCCCTTCACACGTCCGTGAATAAGACTGATATCTACTAGTAATATCTTATGGCAATTTTATACATGTTTACTCGGTTTTATTTTATATACCTACTTATTATTTAATCACTTTTTGATATTGTTTTATTTAATTAACATTATCTCCATAAAGATTACGAAGGTATCTAGCTAAAATCTATTTATTATTTTATCACTTTTTAGATAATATTGTTTTATTTAATTAACATTATCTACTTGAAGACTAGGAACGTATCCGTCCAAATATATTATGTACCTAGCCTCAAATAATAATTAACGATATAATGAGAATTAATTTTCTGTACTTATAAATGTATCGCAGCAATAATTTACTGTATCAGTGTATGACGACTATGACGTGTGTATTTTTTTATAATTATATGTGCCTTTAATGAGAAATAAAGTTTGTAATTAACTCTTTGTTTTAATATTAGGTTATGAATAACCTACTTGGTCCGAGTTTCTTGTCGCTTCTCGGTAGGCTCTATATATTTTGGAACGCGGCGGTAGAGTCTTTAAAGTACATTATAATGAATGATTGACGTTCACAAGTGCGTCTTTGATGCCCTAGTTGAAAAAAATATTTTCTTGGCTATGATAGCTTCACATTGTAGGTACCTTTTCTACCGGCTTCCAAAAAGGAGGAGGTACTCAATCCGATTTTGATAGAATGAACCGATTCACAAAATTCTTTGATTGAAAGCTGGTGCTTCCCGTGTGGTCCCATTTAAATTTTATCAAATTCGGTCAAGTAGTTTTTGAGTTACACTCCAATAACTGAATAGAATGGAAGTCTGTATTACATTTTTCAAATTGTACTTGTTGTAGAAAGTTGTAATAGAACAGGAACAGACACATACCATACAAGCATACACACAACCTCACACACGCTACTAACTATATTATTTTTATTAATATTTATTTATTTTAGTAACTTAATTCCTTGTTGAATTGTTACTTTACGTTGTAGTTTATAGCTATTGATGAACATGGTTATGAGAGGTTCAAATAAATAAAGTACCCCTCATAAGTTGCAGTGCCCTTACGGGGTGTCACAGGAACTACCATTTTATGAATGTACGTTGTTGTTCTGTGGTATGCAATAAAGACATATGATTTGATTTAATATTACTGCGTTGTCGACAACTTTTACTCGATTTGACTATTATATTGCCATTACTAAAAGTACACTAATTATATAAAAGTAATAGTTCAAATAAAATTATAGATAGGACCATTACGTTTCAATAGATGGCGTTGTGTGTTATGTGTGATCTTAAAATAAGCAGTTGTTCATTCAGAATAATAATATTATGAAAGCTAGTTAAATTTACAGCACCTGTTTAGTAATTATACCCAAATAGAAAGATACCTTTTATGAAAAATTTCTAATTAGAAAAATGCAATCTGTACCTAAATCAAATCACATCATATATACGAGGGTCAAACTGAAAGTTCTTAGAAAATCAAAAACTGATTACATTAGCCAGTTATTAGTTTTATTATATCTTTTCAAAATATTGTCCATTCACGTCAATACACCGCTGCATGCGATGGAACCACTGGGAAAAGCACTTTGCCCACTCGTCCTTAGGGGTCTCTTCAATGGCATCGCGATACGCAGCCACCGCTTCTTCAGCATTCATAAACCGCTTTCCTTTAAGTTTTTCTTTAATTTGTGAAAATAAATAAAAATCACAAGGCGCGAGGTCGGGGCTATACGGCGGGTGACCCAGTAATTCAACGTTTGATGTCGCCAAATAGTCGATCGTTCGCTTGGCGGTGTGCGATGAGGCGTTGTCGTGGTGAAGGAGGATCCTACTGCGAGGTCGTTTCTCTCGAACTTTTTCCAAGACAAGTGGCAAACAATTGGTAGTGTACCATTCTGCAGAAACTGTTTTTTGATCCTCTAACGCAATTGTTGCGAAATGACCTATCCTTCCAAAGAACGAGGCCACCATTTTTTTCCCCGCACTTCGATCTCTCTTCACTTTAGTTGGCAACTCCTCGAAAGGAAACACCCACTGAGCAGATTGTCTTTTGGTTTCAGGATCATAACAGTAAATCCAGCTTTCGTCACCTGTTAGTATGTCGAACACAGCATTTGAGTCACCTCCGTTAAATTTTTCAATCATTTTACGGCACCAATCCACACGATGGAGTTTTTGAGCCTCAGTCAAATTATGAGGTATCCACCGGGCGCAAAGCTTCCTGACCGCTAAATGTTCGTGTAGGATTTTGTGCACTTGACTCATACCGATGCCTAAGCTTGTCCGAATCTGCTGATAGGTCACTCTTTTGTCAGTCTCTATCATACGCCGCACAACACAGATGTTATCTTCAGTCGTCGCCGTAGAAGGCCGTCCCTCACGTAAATCATCAGTGAGATTAGTGCGACCACGTTTAAACTCATTAAACCAGTTGTAAACAGTCGCACGAGATGGGGCTTCATCGTGAAAGGCCAATCGTAGTCTATCATAACTTTCTTGTTGACTTAAATGACATCGAAAGTCATAAAAAATCATTGCACGAAAATTTTCTCGTGTTAAATTCATGTTGACGTGACACAGACAATTTTCAATTTGCCGCCAAATCGTAAAACAAATGACAAATGAATGAAGTATATACTCAGTAATATTGGCAAAGAGTTCTATTTTCAAATTATAGAATTATTTTTTTATTATATTGTTTATAAGTGGCCAGTTCTAAGAACTTTCAGTTTGACCCTCGTACGTATGATGATAGGTACCTAAGTCATCGAGATATACGTATACACACATCAATAAAAGCGAATTTGCGATCAATTTGAAAAATCGAAATCATTTTTGACAGCAGACGTGTATAGAGCAGTTGCTATTGATGGAATTGTCAGACCATTCTGACATTCCGAGTAAATCATGGGCACCAATTTGTACTGGTCGATGATAATGCGCCCGCCCATCGAGCTCAACGAGTCAATGCTGCTCTCCGAGAATACATCACAAGGTTAGGCTGGCCTGCCGGCGGCGGCGGCACCCAATAGAGCACGCGTGGCGAGCTGTTTGGAACCGTCAGCCACGTCCCCAGACAATGCCAGAGCTTTGGGAAGCCGCTATTCAAGAATGGGACAGGTTACCCCAAGAAATGCTAGATAACTTGATTCTCAACATGCCCAGGAGGATCACTGCATGTGTTCGAGCCAGGGTAGGAGTTATATTGAATAATATAAGTAAACATTTTATTTATTTAAATTTTTATATCAGCTTATGCTAGTGTTCACAAACTTTTTTGAAGTGTGCATGTTACCGAGGAGTTCACACCGTAGAGTAGCACTATAGAAGGATGTAAGTTACATCAGTGTTCTTAAATAAGCTTAAATCGTATTAATAATTATAACTACGTTCAATCTTGGTTCAAATCTACACGAAAACTTGATGATCAGATTAGTTTGAAAACACTTAAGCCGATCGTGCACCACCAACTAAACAAACTTAAGCCGATCGTGCACCACCAACTAAACTAAGTTAGTTTAGCTCACATAGTTGAGCCAGTTTTTCATACATGTACGTCCACTTCCAACTACGCCAGCTTATAAAATAGTTTATACTCTCAACTATGTAAGCTAAACTAAACTAACTTAGTTTAGTTGGTGGTGGACCACCGGCTTTAAGGACTACAATCAGTTCTCAAGGCTAGATTCATGACTCAAGATGAGCTTGGACCAGGTGTATACGGAGATCAATCGCTGTTTGGAGTACTCCTATGATATTGATCTGTGATGATACAATTGTATTGAAAACTACCCTACAATAAGTATGTAATACAGCACATGAAAACATAGAGGAGTTGAGGGTAAGTGGATTATCGTCGTACATTTTTAATAAAGCCATCTGGAAGAAAATATCAAAATGTGACATCGCGTATGACTGGAACTTTAAGTTTCCGTCGCTAGATGTCGGTTATACTACATAAGAAGTTCCATGACTTGCAGCGACATCTAGAGGAGAGTAGAGTAAGGATTGGCTCAGCTGTTAACGTTTATAATAAATTTATGCCCTAAAAATGGCTTTGATTGATTGTTTTAGATATTTTTATAATTTTAATTAAGTATAAAGTGTATTGTTTTAACTTGGTATGTAGGTATTCTAAATTTGTTATTGTACAAAATAACTGTGTTTTTAGAAGTGATGAACAGTAAGGCCAGGTGTTGATGGTCTCCTCTACATAGTTATATATAATTTGGCTGTTTGTTCGTCCAATTAAATAAAAATAAAAATAAAAATTATACAGTCAATTAAGAATAAGGGAATATAAACAGTTCTCGGTAGTATTTGGCTGTATAATATGGTTCGGATACCTATATAAACAACTAGTATAATATGCACTACTAAATTAAGGGAAACTTTTCCTTACTTAAGAAACATATACAAAATAGCGTACTTGACTAAGAAAGGTTTTAGTGTAGGTACAGTACAGGTATACCTACATAAGCAAAATAACTAAAAACATGATAGAACAAAGAAATCCTTGGCAACATTTGCGACTTTTAGGTTTTTTGATGTCACAAATTAGTGACATGCACGGACAATATACATAACATCAAGGTATACTTGTAATATAAACTTTGCGATGGGAGAAAAAATATATTGTCGAATGGGTCTCGATTCCGCGTGTTCTTATTCACAGTGTCAGACGCAACACGAGGGTCTCCAAGCGATGACCAACTCTGGTTTCTGGTTATCTTTCATAATCATAAGCTGGTTAGATTCCCGTTTAGTTACTGCTTTACACATCACTCAAAAAAACCCTATACCTAATATATGTTTATAATTTACCTACACTTGCATGATAAATAATAAAGTGAAAACGCACATAATGTCAAAGGTGATGATATGTTATGACAGTTTATTTTTCATGTTAATTAATTATACAGGATGTTTGGTAGAGGGACCGACAAACCAAATGAGCGTGTTCGGGGTCCTACTTGGAGAATACAAGTTGGCCAAAAAAAATCCCCGACACCCCAATTTTTTTTAACTTTTTTTTGTGAATTTTCTCGTTTTCTCCAATATTGTACCTATTTACCACCATAACTTTTGTAAAGTATGTTTTAGACCGGATGTTTTTAGTTTTTACAAATTTTACAAATGTTATGGTGGTAAATAGGTACAATTTCGGAGAAAAAGGGAAAAATCACAAAAAAATAGTTAAACATATTGGGGGGGGTCGGGGATTTTTTTTGGCCAATTGGTATTCTCCAAGTGGGCCCCCGAACACGCTCATTTGGTTTGTCGGTCCCTCTACCAAACACCCTATATATGTATTTAGGAAATGTTTATTCCTAGCTGCGCCTCACGGTTACACCCGCATGGTGATGAATAATGATGATAAAGAGTATTCTATGTTTTTAATCCTGCGCCTCATCTACCTCCATACCAAATTTCATCATTATTGGTCCAGCCGTTTGAGCATAAAGAAGTGACACAATTCACAAACTTTCGCTTTTATAATATTAGTGTGATTTACTGATAACTATAATATGAGCAAAGTATTTACTCATATACCAAATAAGTGTGTACCTACTCTGTAGTATTTGTCATAGTTTGAGCATACATGTACTTAAATATGTTTAATATCATTTTTGACATGTTAAGTATAATGTCGTTTGCATAATGTTCTATGTTTTGATAAGAGTACCAATCAATAAATTTCTATAAAAGTAGGTGTAACGTAACGTGTCGTTCACGCGAAACAGCACAAACTGTCATTTATCTAGGGAAACTGTGACACAGTTAACTCATAGTTACAAACTATACTTACAACTTATATCCCATATATATATATATATATATATATATATATATATATATCTGGGTGGATTTCTAGAAACTTGTCCGTTATGTAATGGAATTCTAATATATTAAAAGTATTTAGTTTAAGATTAAGTGTGTTTAATTTGTTTTATTAATACTGAAAGTTTAGGAAAATACTACTTTTTACTTTGAGTATTCATGTGTACTCAGTCCATGAGGAGCTCCATTACGTCACCAAATAAACTTTACTATAAGATAAAACTAGCCTGTGGTAACGACAACAGCATTTGTTATTCGAATGTTTATTTTAATTAGTCTTATGATAGAGGTATCACATTAACCTAAACTACTCATATAAATGTAATATGGACCTCTAAACAACATTACGTCACTTTTTGGTACTTATTGCTTTACACCAACGTCTGTGATGCAGATCATACCATAACCAGACCCATAATTATATATTTATATGAAAACCCAAACAGGTACCTAAATATCCTTGCTTAATTAACATAGAATCTTATATTTACCTAGAATTACACAGAATTAATCATTTTAAATAGCACAGCCAAAGTAGGACGGACAAGCCACGTTAATGGAATGAGATGTGACGTATAGGAACTATTGCCACAGATTACTGAATTGCTCGGAATAATACGAGAATAATAACGGTAGATGGTATAATAATTAGTTGTCAATTAAAGAACACAGTTGGACTGTATCAAGTTTAAAAATGGGAAAAATCTGCTTGTTAATACACATTGTACGCACTACCCATGAATTCCGATACATCACGTTTTGCGATCTCTTATACAATACGTTAGGTACCTAATGTATGTGACGTATGTCTACAGTTCCAGAATCAAATGAAAATTACTCCTAAATTAATGCAAATTTGAATATTCTACCCATATTACATGATTACTAAATAAAACATCTAACATTTAAGTCGGAATAAATAACTTAAAATAGGAATATTACCATCAAAAACAGTCGTTCGTAATTGAATCACAACCTGTGCCACGTGACGGTGCGACCGCTTTGCTCTGTTTTCCGGCTAAACTGCTGTCAAATATAAAATATGGTGGATGCCTATGGGCTTAAATTGTTGCCATTTGTTAAAATAAATTCTAGTTTTAGTAGTTGTTTCATTAAAACTTGATCAAACACAAAGTGACGTATTGCGGAGTTTCCGCGCGAACGTATTTCAGAGACTGCAAATATTGTGTGAATGTTATTTTAATTTTGAACTCTCAACCAACTTTTATAAAGTTTAATCTAAAACCTGGGACATATGACCTTCTAAAATAACAATCGTATCAATATTCAACATGAAGGACAACATTACAAATTATCATTTTGAATCTCCATACGTGTGGACACGTGAAATTGGGCATGTTTTTATTTCCTATTCAATAAACTTTTAATCTAATTTAGGCTTTGCAGTTATGAATTATGTATTTATTATGAGTTTATTTGTAAATCATTTCAATTTATTTATAAAAACCCATGTATTGAAGCAGTGTGTCAGTCAACAAGTTAGAAGTCATAGGACACGGAATTTCCTAGCATTTGCACATTTGCGAAATCTGCCCAGCCCAACCCTGCCAATTATCCCCAGCTAGGGGGTGGAACCACATACTTAATCAATACCTATTCAAATGGTAGGTCCTTTCGAGCTCCTGTATTCGCTGTACCGTCTTATTAAGGTGCTTATGCTGCCCTAAGCCAAAGATCCGTAAAACGCTATGTTTTTCGTCGAACTTCACTGCAAACTTGAAAAAAATACAGTGCATTGTTAAGAGTTAAAAATACTTATATAATAATTTATATTAACTTATATATAAGTAATTTTTTCTGCCCTTTACATGCCTACCACTGTTTAGAGAACTATGAAATAATGTAAATATCCTAAACCTGGTTTTAGCCCATTAGTTCCTGACCTTTTCTTTTCTTTCCGAACACAAGTGTAGGTAACAATAATTATATTGTTTGTTTAGTAGACAATGGAACGTTGTTCCTTATTATATAATAATAATAAAACATATAAGTAAGAGACTGTTTGTACCTCTTATATATAAATTAATAATAATGCACAATATCTATTTGGTATCTTGAAGAAATAAATCGCAAATAAAACGACAGAAAAAAGTCTTTGGTTTCGCATTTCTTATTATTTGAGCGACAACTACCTACTGTATTTTTTGTCATCACAAAAACGGTAGTAATTTATTTTATTAAAGAATTATCTGTGTTTTTTTTACAATTGCTTCTTTTATTTAACAAATTAAAACTACGAAAAAGTGATCGTGTTTACAGACGCACGCTTGTTCCTGACGACCATTGATTGATTGATTGATGACCCCCTAAAAGTTTACTCATGCAGCGCCTTAAGCTACTATAGCTTAAGGCGCTGCACTTTGAACAATCCGTGAGATGCATAACTACTGTTCCAAACATAATGTGACAGTAAATATATGACTTGTGGTTTAGATAAAGTATTCATAGCTGGAGAGCATTCGATTCGGATTGGCCACACATGCGGCACACGTGCTCCTCTGTACGATTGTTTCTGTGCCACGTGCATTTCGGAAAACAGCCTTTTGTTAACTGTCTAGTTTTTATACACGTCGCGTCGGGGCTTTAACGCTTTGGCCACTGTTATACCTCGCCACATGTTTGCCGATGCGAGGATAGATGACATTTTATGCCATTACGAGATTAAAATTAAAGTCAGTCTTTATGCCGAATTCGAGGCAGCACCAACAGAATCCTAGAGATGATTGCCGTGCCGAGCAACCAGAGTTCACAGTGCTGGGGAGATTTAGAAGTTTGCATGTCACAGGGTGAGTGAGATATCGTGGTTATTATTAATATTTATTGCGCCCCACGGTTTTACCACACGTGGTGATGAACGATCATGTTGATTTCATACGAGTCTCTTTTGCAGATTTTAGACTTAATAAGTAACATGCATTCAAACCTTCACATTTATAATATTAAGTTCTATTCATACTTATCTATATTGAATTTATAATTATCGTATGAAACGCTATTTAACTCAATAATTTAATTCAATGTTAATCTGAACTAAATAAACCAATTATTTTAATTAACTTAGACAATGTGTATTTAAACTATTAATATGCACAGATATTATACCGAATTAAATACATTTAATATTATTTTTTGATTACTGTTTTATACTATCAAGTGAGGGGACAGGCAAGTCGCACGCCTGATGGTAAGCACCACGCCGACCGATATTGTATTGCTACCCGTAGTTAAAAACTCAAGTTCTCTGAGGCACTCCACTGCGCTCGTCACCTTGAGTTTCCCTCGGTATAAGTAGACCTGTACCGCGCGGATGGAGTCGTGCGGTGAATTTAGTTCTCGATAATTCCTTAGCCCTCTAGTTTAAGTACGATGAAAGAGAAACCCTTTCCAATATCCTCGACCTATACCCAATAAACTAATAATATGTATTGGATAGTGGCTGTGCGGTGATCAATTAGTCAGTCAAAGCAGAAGTTGCATGTGTTATTTTGCATTTTATGTTTTTTCCCATAGTTTAATATGTAGTATCTACCATATTCGGCAATGTCATAGTAAAGTGGAAACAAACTGATAGATTATCAGTACAATTCTTTAAATACACGACTATCCCAAGGACCACTAGGACTTTTCCCCATGCACCTGAATTACCATACGCTCGCGACACGGGTGCGCTGGCGCAGTGTGAAACACAACGCGGCTCGCGGCGGTCGCCATTCATCCAATCAGGTCGATCGTTCCAATTTCGAAGTTTAATTATAAAGTTCGACTTTTAATCAATGGCGGGTAAATCTAACGGGTCTTATAGTGTAGAGGAGTGGGCGAGGGCACCACCGAAAGTAGGTTCGTTTTGGACGCGGTGTGGTCATGTCTTCTACAACCCTGAGGACAACAGCTGCTTTGGAAGAACTCCGAAAAGATGGGGTAAGTTGTTACCAGTTTCACTCATCAGTTACCTAATAGCCGGTGCATCGTCACTATAGAATAATTATTTTATCTCATTCAACGTAAATGCTCCTCGTACCTACATGCATTATGAAACTATTTTTGTTTTAAAATTTATGAGTGTTAAGACAGCGAAGAGAAATATTAGAAGATCTCGAACTTTAGACAGATCAAATAGTGTTGTGGGTATTTGTATAGGTGATCTAGAGTATGGCAACCCTAGGATAAGACTGCGGAACACGATCTTGCACATTTTAATTTCAGTGCAGCGAAGAATATCACTCTAATTTCATGAAGAATTCAAACAAAACCTGTGAGATTAAATGATAACGAATCTACTGACTTACGTGGTTACGTTAATTTTATAAGATAGATTTTTATTTTTAATTTATATTATACCTATAAATTATTTTGATGTCCACGTTTGTCCACAATCACGTTTGGTGGATACCTACTGATGATGCAGTTGAAGATGGGTACACACTAGACTTAGAACGGCCACTGACTTTCAAAGATAGCTGCCGGAACACCGGACATATTGTCAATCTTGCTTGAAGGTTGTAACACAGGAGCTAACCATAGGCACTACAGGCAGGCGCCGTAAAGAGTCCTATCATATACGGCCATGCTGGGTAAATACCCTACATATACGTACTTATATAGTTTCTTCAAGGTCGATTCCCCTTGGGCTCCCCCTGTCCCTACTTCTAAACTCTAGTCACTTCTTAAATTTGTTTATTGCAATTTCTCTCAGTTACTTTGCCCCGCGGTTTCACCTGTGTGCATCGACATTTACGTTATCTACATATAACCCTCCATCAGCCATTACTACCTATCATCATCAGCCGTAGGATGTCCACTAATGAACATAGGCCTGCCTCAAAAAATTCCAAAAGGACCGGTTGGAAGCGGCCTGCATCCAACGTCGTCCTTTTTCAGGTCGATTAGGACATGATTTCCTAAGGACTCGAGTCCCAGCAGTGGGAACAAAATGGGCTGATTATGATTGTCATATGATGTATATTTCAGCTACGGTTCGATTGCAGTTGGAACATATTTAGTTAGTGGAATCGGCCCCCTGGACTAACATGTAGATAGGTCGACAATTGTTTCACCTAACGGAAGCCTTCCTCAGGTCAGGACACACCTCAGGATGTCGAGTACGTCCCGTCTCGCAACGAAGCCGAAGCTAATCGCCGATTGCACTCAATGGAGCAACAAAATTCACAAACATAGTCTTCGTCAACAAACTGTTTGTCGACGACCGCACTTAGTAGCAAGTTATATGTAGTTATACGTAGTAGCACAACGAGCTATGGAGAGGGCTATGCTCGGGGTTTCTCTACGTGATCGAATCAGAAATGGGGAGATCCATCATAGACGAACGAAAGTCACCGACATAGCCCAGAAGATTAGCTAGTTGAAGTGGCAGTGGGCAGGCTACATAGCACGCAGCATATTATGGCCGGTGGGGCCGGAAGGTTCTGGAGTGGAGACCACAGACCGGCAAGCGCAGCGTGGGTCGTCCACCGACACCGTGGACCTGATAATGGTCGCAGGACGACGTTGGATGCAGGCCGCTTCCAACCGGTCCTTATGGAAAACTATGGGGGAGGCATATTTTCAGCAGAGGACGTCCTACGGCTGAGATGTTACCTACTAGAAATATCATGCAATAACCCTACAACAATTTTCATTCGTGAAGGCAAAGGAAATCGTTTCATTAGTAGGTATAGCAGCTTGTGGACGCCAGTTTATTTCAGGACCTCGTAGGTATACCTACTGTGTCAAACCACGTCCAAAGTTGTACCTACGCAGACTGCATCACAACCTATTATTGTTTATTCTGTGGCTTAACGACCAAAACAATCAATCGCATCAACAAGCATCGCATAAAGTAATGTAATCGAACGCATATGACTTAACAATCTTAATTCCTGATTTATGATTACCTATGAGAAATATAAAAACAATGAAGTGCATAATACTACTATCGGCCGTTCCCAATAACTTATTTATCATTGAAATTTATAGAGAGAAATATTCCCATCCTCGGACGGGATTCGATCCCGCGTGTTCTGACTCTCCGTGTCAGACGCCATTGACCAACTAGGCCACCGAGGTTCTATAAATATCAATGTTTGAGATCGCTAAAGCAGGCGTGTTAGTGCTTTAAAAAGTAATACTATATAAAAGCTCAGAAGATTAGCCAGTTGAAGTGGCAGTGGGCAGGGCACATAGCACGCAGAACAGATGGCCGATGGGGCCGAAAGGTTCTGGAGTGGAGACCACGGACCGGCAAGCGCAGCGTAGGTCGCCCACCGACACGGTGGACAGACGACCTGAGGAAGGTCGCAGGACGACGTTGGATGCAGGCCGCCTCCAACCGGTCCTTTTGGAAAATCATGGGGGAGGCTTATGTTCAGCAGTGGACGTCCTATGGCTGAGATGATGATGAGGACTATATAAAACCTATTTATCGACGGTTTACCTTACTATACGGATAGATTATTTTTTTTCTTAGTATATCTACAATCAGTGTGTACTATAAGCAGATGTGTTGAGGGCAGCTCGTCTTGTATAGGGTACACTCCACTGAGTATTACTCCTCTTGAGATCTAGATACTACTCTTTTAATTAGAAGGTAGAACTGCTTTGCCCTTAAGCCTTGGCTCGTAACTTTAAGAAGTTAAACCGCTAGTGTGTTTGGATGCTTCATTAATCTATCATTGTAGATGTTGCTGGCATTCTTAATCTCTTGCTTAATGGGTTTCATCCAATGAGATTAACTATAGAGGCGTTTTACTCCTTGAATATGAAGTATAAACATGGCAAAAATTATGATATACCTAAGTACCTATATCTATAGTAAACAACTCGCACAACGACATTAACCACACTGACAAGATTAAAAGAACAGGAAGGTATATGAATACTAGTAGTTAGAAAGAGATCACCATATTATTAACAACGCTCGTCTGTGGCCGACCATTCGACCGCCAATGACAGCCTCGTTCTCTCTGTCGCTCGCTACTTGTCTCGTTCGCGTGGGTGGCGAAGCGGCAACGTCGCAGGACTCGCAGGAGTAAATTTAAATTAAAATACACTTTTTGATTTTCCATTTTTGATAGGTAAAATAGAAAAACTATACATAGAAATGAAAAGATACAACATTCTTGTTTTTTACACTCGTTCCAGTATATGTTTTGCAGTTTCTGAACACATAAGAAGGCATTTTTTCCTGAATGTTGCATACGTGCTGCGTCTTTGCCAGACAGGCTGGAACTCAGTTGACTCAAGACAACTAGCTTGTGTTGATGTCGCCAAGCCGAGCGCAGTAAGGCGTATCTACCTCAGTTTATATATAACATCATTGGTTTCATCTCAAGATTTGCGTGGATTTCCATGTTGGTTATGTACCATGGTACATTGCTTATTGTACGCAGGATTACATTTCTGAAGCATTTATATGTTTGAGTCACCAGCAGTGCCCCACAGCTGAATTCCGTACATCCAAACAGGACACTATTTGTATGGACGTTATGTCACATTTCTATTCGTAGTAAGGAAAACTGTAGATAAATAGATTATTAAATTGGGATCGACCGTAAGTAATATTATAAATGCGAACAGAAGTGAACCGCTATAGTTTTTTTTTATATTATAATAAATATAATTTTGTGTGACGGGAGGCATGGGCGCCACAATGACACATCACAACCTGCAAGACCTGTTATCAATTTCATTTTGGTTATTACACAAATATTACTGGAATTGTCTTTTCGTATTATTATATATATATATATATATATTATATATATATATATGATATACTTTTTTTATGAGACAAAGTATATTTTTTTCATCAAAGTATTCACCCTCATTATCAATACATTTCTGCCATCTAATCAGAAAATCATTCAAACCTTTACCAAAGTAAGTAAAAATCTATCCGCGCGCTCCATGTACTTTGCCTTTGCCATAGATATTTGGGGACCTGAACTTCACAAGAAGGGCAGAATTTTTTTATCCGTGTATTAAATCCAGATCGCGCAAAAGTCGTTTGGGGCGAGATCCGGCGAGTATGTGCGAGTGCGCAGCGGCGTCTGCGAGCTCCCGGCGGGCACACGGGTGGAGTATGGAGCAATTAGAGTTTGAGTATGGAGCACTAAAACTTCGTAATGTTTACTGCTAAATTTAATTAAGTAATCAAGTTTTCTTTATAATCGTACGTGTTTAATTTAACAAACGCCTTCCATATTGAGCGCTTATTTCGAGAAAACGTAGATACATCGTTATATCGCTTCACGACGATGACTTCGAAGAATCTAAGAATTATTGAGCTATTAGGCACGCACACTCATTTCTTGCACTTCTGATTAATTGTATATCTTTGTTGCGAATAGGTACGTTTGTCATACTTAAGGCCTATTCAGACCTGAGCGTTATTCGCCACCGCTATGGGTAGCGGAACATACCACGCGGAACTCAATGGGTAAATAGTATGAATTTCCATAACTGCAGCAAAACTTGTACCGCCTAGTGAGTCGGTATTTTCTCTTGTTTGGAGAAACTAGTTCCGCCGGGCGACGCGGGAGCAAGTAACGAGAGCGACCATGCTTCCTGCTGTGCGATTCTGTAAGAACAAACATCGTTGCCTCTTTGACAACATCCGTGAAACAAATGACGAGATGACAAGAAACGTTGGAAAAACAATCTTATGTTTGTACATAAGATTGTTTTTCCAACGCTTCTTGTACGGGCAATATCTCATAAAGTTTTTAACATCGGTGAGCTCGTCGACGAATCATGCCCTCGCCCCGCTAACCGTTGCCAACGGATATTTCTACCGCACGCGGTAGCGATATCCGCGCTTTGGTGTGAACAGTGAAATTAAACCTTTCGGATTTCTCTATCGCTCGCGGTAGCGAATAACGCCCAGATCTGTTAGGCCTTTAAGCTACCTACAGTGATCATTATGTCAAATTATTGCAGTGAGATAAAGTGGTCAGCAGAAAATCTTGTAGAATAAGGTAAGGACTTTTGCAGAGTCCGCCTGGAGAACACCACACCTTTGCCAGTTATTCAAGTAAGAAGCAGTAGTGTGCAACATTAGTGAGTTTCAGCGAAATTTTAGAGGCGAAATATTAGGCAAAAGATTTACCATCTTATCTTGGCATAGGTGGGCATTAATATGCAGGGTTTTGAATTTCCGTAGTTTATAATAAGTTTTTATTTTCCCTAATAATTCTGAATGGCACTGAACTGTCGTGGACAACTTACTCGTCTCATCACTGATTTACATAAAAAAAATCATCATTAAATATTACAAGCACATATTATTTTACTAGTATTGATCGATGAAGTATATCTATATATATCTATAATATAAAAATGAACCCGTATTTCTCCTGGTACGCTATAACTTAAGAACCGATGGAATAATATCGCCAATTCTTTTTTTGTTGTGTTAACTTTTGTCAGGAGAAGGTTTTTATGGAAGAAAAACTAAGAAAACACGAACTATACGAACGAAGTCGCGCGCAGTCGCTAGTTTTTCTACCGATTTCCAAAAAGGAGGAGTTACTCAATTCGACTGTTTTTTATGTTTGTCTACTGACTTCCAAAAAGGAGGAGGTACTCAATTCGACTGTATTTTTTTTACCTCATAACTTTGGATAGGATAAACCGATTCTCAAAATTATTTTTTTGTTTGAAAGCTGGTGCTTCCCGTTCCATTTAAATTTCATCAAATTCGGTCCAGTAGTTTTTGAGTACCACTAACTGAATAGAATGGAAGTTGGTGTTAAATTTTCCAAATTGTACTTGTTTTGTAAATTAACATACCTACATAAGGCACACTAGAACTCTTCCAGACAACATCTGAATGAGGATTACTAATTGTTACTGTAATTTTTTGAAGGATCGTTGTAATTAAATATATTCGTTGTAACATATAACAATAACAGTCAGAATAGACAGTATATTAGTCGTCACGTAATTTACATATACATATAGGGTATGTAGGGGTAGGTATTATATATTATATACGTATCAAAACTTTCGTCACAAAACCTTTTATTACTTAGAATGTCTTGAAATATAGACAGGCAATGTAACCTGGCTCAAATGGCATTGAACAATGGCATTGTGAATTTATATTTAGTTAAGTAACATAAGTAATAATTTTACGTAGATCACATTGTTTACCGCCGGCTTTACCGTAAGAATACATAACTATCTCATTGTTTGGTTTTACCATCTATTGTATAAGCACACTGTCATCATCTGTAACGGACAATCTTGAAATCAAATAAAGGAAACCAATCACAAATATAACTTATTTTTCTTAAGGCGCGGTCGTATCCTGATAATAGTAAAAAGCAGAATCTTTAAACATCGAGTGTAACGAAACAGTTCGATAATAATCTATGAAAAAAAAACTTAGGTTAGAAAGGAACAGGCAAAGAGTAACAACCGAACAGAATTCATAAATATTACTTGCTCTCTGCAGAAAAAAATCCTAAATAGGTGCATAAAAATAAACTTTCACGTCCAAACTCTCAGAATTTTCAGCGATAACACTATATTATTTGTTAGGTATTACATAGCCAACATATAGTACTAAAGTAGTAACCAGCAGTTTTTTCAATTGTGTTAGTATATATCGAAAAATATAAAGAAAACGTACAAAATTAACGCATTTTCGCATTACATTGTCCAATCTAACAAGTGATTTTCAACCTTACTTAAAGCATCGTAAATTATTTTAAAATTGGGGTTGGACCGCGTCTTAATATCTCGGCCGTAGGACGTCCACTACTGAACATATGCCTACCCCACAGTTTTCCAAAAGGACCAGTTGGAAGCGACCTGCATCCAACGTCGGCCTGCGACCTTTATCAGGTCGTCTGTCCACCGTGTCGGTGGACGACCTACGCTGCGCTTGCCGGTCCGTGGTCTCCATTCCAGAACCTTCCGGCCCCATCGGCCATCTTTTCTGCGTGCTATGTGCCCTGCCCACTGCCACTTTAACTGGCTAATCTTCTGGGATATGTCGGTGACTTTTGTTCTTCTACGGATCTCTTCATTTCTGATTCGATCACGTAGAGAAACCCCGAGCATAGCCCTCGCCATAGCTCGTTGTGCGACTTTGAGCTTGCTTATGAGGCCCATGTTAGAGACCACGTTTCAGTGCCATAAGTCATCACTGGTAACACACATTGGTCAAAGACTCTTGTCTTGAGGCACTGAGGTATTTTGGACGAGAAGACTTCGTGAAATTTCCGGGACGTTGCCCAGCCGAGTTGGATTCGACGATTGACCTCTTTCTCGAATTTGGATCTCTACCGGTTTTCACTCTGTGGATCACGGAGACATCAGTGAATATTTGTCTCTTGGTGGTCATAATGAAGTCAATATCATTTCTCGTGGAACCATCGGGACTCAGCCATGTCCATTTCCAATGAGGTGGCTTCTGAAAGAAAGAGTTCTCATAAAGAGTCCCTCTTTCTCCAGGAAGTCGGCCAACCTCTGTCCCCTACGGTTCTGTTGCCCATAACCTAATATCCCCACTTTCAACTCACCCTCGCTTCTCTTACCCAACATCGCGTTGAAGTCCCCCATAACAACTATAAAGTGCGTTTCAGAGGTATGTATGGCCCGACTAATGTCCTCATACATATCCTCCACCTCATCATCCGGGTGCGACTTTGTCGGTGCGTATACCCAAATGACCTTCAGCGTATATCGTTTGGATACTCTGAGTATTAGGTATACGACCCTATTGGAAACGCTATCGATCGTAACTATGTTGTTAGTAAGGGACTTGTGGACGAGAAACCCGACACCACCTTGGGACTGTTGGTCGCCCTCCCGGTAGTAGAGCAGGTTACCTGATTTTAGGGTCCTCACCCGCTCTTCGGACTTCTGATATGTCATGTGCCCATAATGTCCCTGTGTAACCTACTATTCTTCCAGCTCATAGATCTTCTCGTCTGTCCTCATCGTGCGTATGTTGTGTGTGACCAGGGCCAGTCGTCATCGTTCAATCGTTCAGTTCGTCAATCGTCAGTCGTCAAGGGGCGGTAGCCGGGCGTCTGCCGGGGATTCTTAGGCCCCACCGTTACCTTAGCCGCTACTGTAGCCAGGAATAGCGGGGCTGCCGGGGACTGGGGCCTGGTTCTATTTGTGTCATTCATTGGAGGGGTTTTGCCAATACTCGCCACGCTTGGCAGGCGGGTTGGCGAGCGCAGTTTTGGGGTTTTAGACTGGGAAGGTGCTGCCCACCTTCTGATTGGTATCCCTTAGCCGGCTTCTACGGCACTCACGGGTAGAGGTGGGGAGGTACTATTCTAAGCCGGCACCCCACGGCTAAGTAGGTACATGCCATTCCTCAAATGTTTTATGTAAATATTAATAGATTGCATCAAGTGAAACTAATCAATTTATCTCACTTGATGCAATACTTAATTATCCAATAATATATAATATTCTGTCATTAATAAGTCACTGTCCTGTCTAACAGCCGTATTTATAAACAAGTAGCTACTTGTTGCTAAGTAATTTCTCAATGAAGTAAGCACTTGACGATAGAATACTTAAATTCTTAATAAAAAATATATTCTATAGTCGAGCACTGAACGTTACTTACTAAAGTAAATGTATAACATAAATTGGATGTATCTTTTTTCTTTTATTAGATTTTTGCCATGGGATTTTGATTTTTACAGCATAATAGATCCTTCACAGTTAGACTTGTGTGCGAATGTCATTATTATATAACTTCACTTTTGCAATAAGAACGAAAAATTTACGTGTTCTCATTGAAAAGAAAATGGTGACTATTACTCGGCTAAGATTTCTAGCCTTTGATAGTTCTAACTTCAGGCAAATTCTAGTCTATAGAATAAAAATCGTTGCTTGAGTAATTATTTTTCCTTAAGTAATTACTTTCCTTAAGTAATTACTTTCCTTAAGTAATTACTTTTCCTTAAGTAATTACTTTTCTTTATGTAATTACTTTCCTTAGGTAATTACTTTCCTTAAGTAATTACTTTTCTTTATGTAATTACTTTTCCTTAAGTAATTACTTTTCCTCAAGTTATTACTTTTACTTGTTTATAAATACGGCATTAAGTCACGTTCTAGCGACGTGGTGGCTGCATTAGTACAACTTTCTAGAACGGTTGACGAGACAAATAACAATTTGCACGATTTTCACTCTTTGCCTGTACTTGTGCACTGTTATAACGTAAATAATAACGTAAAACTGATGAATGTAACCAAAATTATTGACCGTCATTGGTGTCATTTCTGTAAGCATCCCCTAAACTAAAAATCTCTAAATTATGGCAGTTCTTATTATGCTTACGTAAAAATCCAAATTAGTATAACACGTCCGAATGGCAGCACTAAAATTAGATATTTCTCTTCAACTGTGGGTATATTTATTAGACAGATTAGTCGTCACGTGACTTGGTACTCGCTGAACTAACGACCCAAAATTTAATAGAATATGTATTAAATTCTATTTTAAGAAACGTCATTCATTGTAAGTGTTCATGATTTAGGATTTTAGTACTAACAGAGGATTACCATAATTGCATTTAGTTCACTTATTTAGTTTAGACTTATAAGTAAATACACATACACTACCCTCAGACAAAATAAAAAATTCAAGACGAGTGTTGTGAAACTGTAAAACTACGCCTCGCCGTGTCCAAGTCCATACATACACACACCACGTACAACGAAACTACGCCTGGACTCGTCAGTCGAACTATCGCGGCGCGATAACTTATTTAATTATTTATAATATAAATTTAAACTGATTAAGTATTTTTATTAATTTTGGCAGCACCGATGCACGCAGATATAGTTTAGAAAACCGGCCTCAATTCTCTGTTCACAACATTCTGTCTTGACTTTTTTATTTTACATGAGACACAACTATTGTTGGCTTTCCCGCTGTCTATTACATACTTATGTCATTACACATACACACACTGAGTTCAAAAATGATCCTGCAGTTTACTGAATCTGTCAACGGATCCAGTCGTTGGATCCTAGCTGTTCTCTCCGAGAGATCATGATCACTTATCAACATTTACACCGTCAAGTAGAAGATGTAGACTGCTGAGTTTGCCCCTGAATGGTACGACTTGCGCTTGACTATTATCTCACCTTGATTTATACACCAATTTTATCCTCAAAGAAATTACAGGTGACCAAAGAGCTGGTACTTACCTCGGACAACAACCTATCAGCTTGGCTATTCAACGAGGTAACGTTGCCAGCTTTTTGGGCACTCTACCCGTAGACAGGGACTTAAATGCTGTTTTTATCTATAATTTAGAAATATTTTAGTAAATTAGTTTTATTGTAATAGGTAGATTTATTTTATATCA
Organism: Selenia dentaria; assembly: GCA_917880725.1. Taxonomy (NCBI): domain Eukaryota; kingdom Metazoa; phylum Arthropoda; class Insecta; order Lepidoptera; family Geometridae; genus Selenia; species Selenia dentaria. The sequence goes on along the minus strand of OU862882.1, from coordinate 2,910,008 downwards.
GTAACTTTGTACTTACTTAGATTTAATGTATTTATTGTCGAGTGTTATAAAAAATAAAATTACGTGTGAGACGTAATTATATAAAACGTTTAATCGAGATATCGATAGCTTATTTATACTTAAATAATACATATTTGATTACAAATAAACACAACAAGTAAACACCAAGGTTTATCAGGATTGTTAAATTCTCTCCGAGGACTGGACAAAGTCCCGCGGATTGGAGATACATACAGATATGACAATACGCGTAGATTCTAAAACCAATCAGCCAAGCCAATTAGGCAATTGCCCAATTTCCTAGATTACATTGATGCCCATCAATATTAATTGGAGGTCATTTACCCAATTTGCAGTCATCGGGGCCTACACGATAACTCCAATTCAATGGATCGGGATGGCCATGCAGTCGGCAAGTGGGACACTGGATAAAATCGCGATATACTTTAGACTCATTTAAATCACAGAATAAACAATAGCGCTATCGACTAATTCATGGCATTTTTAGGGTTCCGAAAAGGAAATATAATCCCTTATAGCATCACTTTGTTGTCCTTCTGTCTGTTAGTCTGTCCGTCTGTCAAGATCCTTTAATAATATATAATAATAATTCTTTATTTACAACTTTAGGTACAATGTTTCGTATATAATAACACTCAATATTTTGATAACAATAGAAATAAGTGGTTACTTTATTTACACGATTTAGAATCCCTGTACCCTGTACTAGTATTAACTGTGTTACAGGGTAACACATCATAGATTAATTACAAACTCGATAGTATTATATAAACACAATATTTATAGATGCATCAGCGAAACATAATGATGTAATGCGTGTTTGTGCGTGAGCGCGTGTGCGTAAGGGAAAAGTTGCTTATATAGTTTCCTTTGTGTCAGGAACGCGTAGAGGTATTAAGGTGAAATTTATATCAAATACTCGAGCCCACGGTCTCATTCAGCTGAGAAAAAATCATTTAATGATTATAATAATATATCAAATAATCATACGCAAAATAGTTTTGCATAATTAGCGATTTTACAAGTGAAGAATAGAATCATGCAATTTGGCAAGCAGCAGTCTTACAGCACACGTAACGGAATAAATCGGAAAACCGGTAGATGTGTCTTAGGATAGAACAGCAAAGACAAATAGCAACAGACAGACCTCAAAGTAAATAGATACTTAGAACAAACAAGTTGATTAAATCTGATGGCATAGGTATCCTTGCGCTTGTTGAACAATTCAATACGAAGTAATCCGATACATAAACAAACTGTACTAGTCTAGTAACGTCGATTGGTGTTGCAAACATAATTACATAGAGAAACACAAATATAGTATTTAAGCCATTACTGAGGATCGTGACTCCTCTGTTGCAGTTTGTTTACTGTTTCTCTTCATCGAGTTCTGTTGCTGGCCTGGTACGTTGTAAACTCATGGTAGACCTACTACCATGAGTTCATAACGTTGAGACCAATCGATGCTCGCTATCGACCGCCGCAATGAAAAAAAGAACAGTGCCACCTTGCGGTCAATTGTAGAACTAAAATGGATAGCGAGTACGCCAATCACAAGCTTAATAGGTAGGCGAGATCGAATATCGACTATAGATGACATTTATGTTGCCAACTCATGGTGGAGGTACTGATTTAGAGCTGTGCTGAAAGGTATCTTCAGCTGTTCCAATACCTGATCCGTCCATCGCTTAGGGCTTCGTCTTTTACCCTCAATTTTGCCAGTTACCCTCAATTTTAATTTTAGCCATAGATGTAATTAAAAACGGTTTTTAATTACATCTATAATTTTCTCCTGTGACTTGGGGGATCAGTATCTCAATTATCTATGGATTTTTAGCTTAGCGGAGGACGCGGGTTTAAATCTCGTCCGAGGATATGTATTTTTCTCACTAAAATTGCAACGTTTGATCTATGGATCAAGCTAGATGAGGAATAAAGCCAAGTGTGTTTGATTTTGTATGATTTTGATGAAGAGTATTGATAATTTTATATACCAGACCACTCAGAAAGCATTGCGAAAAATCGTTCTATGTGTAAGAAACTGGCTATAATTATATATATTTGGGTGTTTCAAACGAATCAACGCCTAACAGAGTGAATCGGAGGATGATTTAGATCGCGAGCTTTTCCAATTTGACGGGCTACAAATGCTGGTTACAATTCCTTTACGGAACCAAAGAAGCATCAACACCGAATGGTATACTATATATATCTACCAAATGCTTGGCAGAAGTTTTCTCTGTTGAGATTGTAAGTAACATGCAACCAAACATAGTGCTCCGCGGGCTAATGCTCCACCACAACGCACCTGCGTACACCGCGCTCATAACGAGGGACTGCCTGGACAGCACGCCGGTCAAACTCTTGGATCGTCCTCTTTACAGCCCTGACCTAGCACCATACATATTCTATTTTAGTCGACGGAAGATGCGCTGTCAGCGTTCGAGCAGGTTGTAAACGAGGTGTCTGCAGCGGTCTGGAAAAAGTTTCTAAAACTGGTTCAGACGCATGAAACTTTGTATAGGATGTGGAGAGTTTTAGCAAATTTTCTGGGAGTCCCACGTATTTAACAATGCCAATAATCTTTACGAACAGCATTTTTACCAACGAATATTTGAGATTATCCAGACCATTATGTTATCCTTTTTAAAATACCTTGGGGTTCACACAAAAGTTTATACAAAATGTGGCCTCACTTGAATAGATTCTTTACAAACGACCTCGATCCCCTGCTATACATAATACATACACCTTTGAAATCAGTCTTTTGTAGTGTCAAGGGCAGACTGGTTGTATTATAATATAATGGTCATGTTGGTTTTAGGGTTAAGTACTTAAGCTTGCAGCTGGCAAACTTACTGTTACAATAAGCATATCAATAAAAAAGTAGAAATATTACAGTAAAAAAATAATATAATCTACTCTGACGTAATTTACATTCACCATTTTCAGGGTCCGTATACGAGATTTCGGGACCTTATCATTAATCCTATGCTGTGTGTCTGTCTGTCTTACTTACAAGGCCGTACCGACTTAAAAGGCCGTATCTTTTGAACTATAATAGGTAGCTACTTTCAATTTCCGCATAGTATATGTTATAATGGCGGATACGACTATCTAAACAATTAATAAATCACCAAAAGTATTAAAAACAGGTATATATACCTAAATTTTTTTGATGGTATCTTATTCTTGCTCTGTATTAATAAATTTTAATGTAATACATACAAACGTGTAACTTGATATGATTATAGTGAAAATTCTAAAGTAAAATAAATTCTATCAAAAAAATACCAAGTGCGAGTCGGACTCGTCGGACGTGGTGGTTCAAAATTAATGAAATTAAGGTAATTTGACTTGCAGTAGCTGGTTTGAACTATACGTACACCTAGTACTTACTACTTATTGAACCGTCGACGTTGTGATACCGTCTAGATAAGCAAATATGTTTTTTTCTATCATTCAGTTTACTTAAATACTTATTAAGATATTATGGGTGGACCTTAAATCTTTTGTTACCTATTCAAAAGGTGAGGTTTGTGATTCCCATCGCAGGGTATGTATCTGCAACCATTCCACGCACTGCGTATCCCGGAACAATAGGGCCTGTCCATACAACACCGTTTCGTATTCCGTCATTGCTTTGTGACACAAATCACATGTCCTTCGACCATTCATTTGTCAGTTATCCATTGAAGCGTTACGAGTTACACATGATTACAATAATGGTACCAAATGTACTACTTGGATTAGCATAGGCAATTTTATTAGACTGAGATATTTTTATTTGAAAATATATTGGTTCGTTTAGTTGTTATAAAAACGACATTCAATAAAATGTCAGTTTTGGCTCCAATCCAAAGATTACCACACTATATTACAAGTTGTTTACCATTTTAGCTCACTTGATTGATTTCTTTGATATTATTTGAGCTGACGTTAAGAGGGAATATCTGAGAGCGCAGATTACTATTTAGTTTGTTCGTCTTTGGCGTCATCACCGTGCGAATGTATTCCCCGATATTCTTGATACTAACCGTGAGTTTGCACTGCCTAAACATTCACATGAAAACATTTTGTAAACACTGTTTTATATCAATGTATAGAGTAGCGTACGCACTGCCACACAACATGTTGATGATCGAAACATGTCGCGAGATTCAGATACGACGATAGTCGGAAGTACGAACGCTAGTCGTGACAAATCTATAGGCAAACGTGTTTAATGTCATGTTATTATTCAGTGCGATCATTGACTGCAATATATTCGGAAATCTTTTCAAAAACCTCTGCAGTTTTCTGCAGTGGGAACGCAAACCTCAACAATACGAGTGGTGAGATTAATTATGTCAAACAAGTTTCAAAACGTTACCATTTTTAATGGTTTTTGGCGCAAACCAGGTGTAATACCAATATAAATGCACATTGATATTGACCACAGGCGTATTTTTTAGATAAGTTCTTTAATCTGTCCGCATCAGGTTTACGGTATAACAGAAGAATTATGAATGGACTGGAGGCTTGCTGATTTGGACGGGTTAAGGTGGCACGAATCTTACGATACTTAAGATTAAGAGGGGTCATACTGCAACTTTCATGGGCAAGTTTAGTAAATCAGTACTTACTATCGCACGACTTACCCTCTCGTCCGTTAATTGCATAAAAAAGTAAGCGCTGCTACTATTATGCGACTTGGAAATGTTGATGATCAATAATATGGTAGTGAAAGTTAGGTATGGCAAATCATGAAAGCAGATTAAATGCATTGGAGATGACAGCATTCAGAAGTATGATTGGAGTTAGACTGAGCGACTGGATAAGAAACAGTAATACGGGAGCGTTATGGTGTGAACTAAGATGTAGTGATTTAAGTCGAGATAATATGTTAAGATGGTTTGGTCATGTAGAAAGAATGAATGAAAGGAGATTAAGTAAACAGGTGTACAAGTATCAAGGGAGTGGAATCGATGAAAGGCTTAGGCGAACTTTCCGAAATCAGGAGATCAAGAGTACCCTAAACCGACGGTATGAAAGGAATGATGAATGTGGATGAAGCGAAAGGTGTGTCAGGATCGTAGCAAGCGGAAAGCTATGGTATCTGCCTTCCTCTACGGGAAACAGGCGTGATTTTATGCTTGTATGTATGTATCAATATTATGAGGCTAAACTTGCTTTATAAGAGTCCATGAGAGCCGGTGTAGACATGCGGTGAGAGATGGAACATCTAGTTCTGCCCTATATAACAAGATTGCAATACCTATCAGTGTATATGACAACGGGAGGCATGTTAAACTTTAAAACCAACGGATGGGTCTTATTAGGTTAATTGGAGTACGAGCACTTTGTGATCGGTTGGCAGTTATGAATTTTAAATGCAATACACAGTCAAACGGCACAACATACCTATCATCATTATCATAATCAGCCCATTTTGTTCCCACTGCTGGGACTCGAGCCGTTGTTTCAGAGAGAGAGGAGTTGGGCCATAATCCACCACGCGGGCTAGGTAAGTGGCCAACCAATGTCAAAGTTTTCAAGCCGCCCGCAATTCTACGACATAGCCTAACGACTGTTGTCCTAAGACAAACAACCGACGGCTTAACGTCCCCTCCGAAGCACGGAAGCACGAAGCGCAAACAACATACCTATAAAAACCACAAAATACATATTGTTATATCTATCATTACATGTCTAGTTATTATCACCTTTTCATCATTCATGATCTTATAGTAGGTTATATGCGAGTAAAATTTAATAAATCGTACGAACTTTTTTAATATAAAATAAATACCTACGACAGATAGAGGTGTGGCCAGCGAGACAGTCGCAAGTATAATAAAAAGTATAAGAAAAAGGGGACCAGAGAGATTACCCGGCACAATGTTTTCTACTCCATTGTCGCCATTCGAAAATCCTTTGCTTCGGGTCTGCATATTGCCATGACTTTAGTTAAGATGACTCCCTTTTGCATAAGTCCTTTAGCTTTAGCCCTTAAGCTTTTTGAAGTCAGCCCTTTTAGAGTAAGTTTAGAAGCCCTCAACGTAATAAGGTTAATGGGGGCTCGTATTTCCCCTATTAACCCTTTTTATTTGTGTGATAAAATGCGAAACGAATCTTTAGTTAATACTCACGGTCAACTGGACACTTTGCCATAGTAAAAGAACGATAGTACATTAACTCCATAGAGGGCGCTTTATTTTGGCTTATGCTATTATCAAAGCAAATAATCAGCCAAGTGCCAGTCACCGACGGTTCCGAACCACTGAATAAATAACTACCGATAACAGAATGACTAATAACAATAATAAGAAAAATAAATAAATAGACCCTGATTCTCACTGGGGCTAAATGAGACCCCTGGCTTGCCTAAATTGGCCGTCTAGGGGTGGAGACGCAAGAGCAAGTAAAAAAAATCTCCAAGGGTGGAAGTGTAAAAGGGCATAACGCCGGTAGTAGCGCTCTAGTGAAACCGCAGCACACCTCTCGACACCCTTTAGCCATCCACACCAACGTTGCTCTTTTTGTCACTATTGATGGTGGCCCTTATGGGGAGCCCGTTTAGTGGGTGGCAAGTCACCACCTGCCTAATTTTTCAAATAGAGACAAAAATTGGCAGGTGCCGTAGTCTCGTCCATAGCCTACTATCGCCCTTATCACTAATAAGTTCATATCAATATCCATGTCATTTTACTCATTTTTGTAATAGATACACTATGTAACCATCTATCCAAAATGTTTCTGTTTTTATACTAATTTGTATTTTTTATACCAAATAGGCCTTTAAGTGTTGGCTAAAGCCCCAGTTATGCCCTTGTAAAGGACCGGATGAAATCCGTGAAATTTTCAAAATAAAACAATAATAAGAATAACAGAATAAATAAATATAGTATACGACGTACCACTGCACATTATATACAATATAGTTATGTGACTAGGTATTTATTCCTAGCGAGACTCCGCCTTGAACTTGGCCAGTTTTGTTTTGTTGTTTTAATTTAGAGTTATTTATTACTGTTTTTATTATAGAAATTATTATTTTTATTCAAAATAAATCACGGATTTCATCCGGTCCTTTACAAAGGCATAAGTGGGGCTGTAGCCAACACTTAGAGGCCTGTTTGGTATAAAAAATACAAAGTAGTATAAAAAAACCAGAAACTTTTGGATGGATGGTGACATGATAAATCTATTATATAAATGGGTAAAATGACAAGGCTATTGAAATGATTTTATTATTATTTAATTTAATTATTATTTTTTTTATTATTTTTATTATTATTACTCTTTATTTTGTAGTATATCTGCCAGAACATATACTTTTCAAAAGCTACAAAGACAGACATACAGATATACATCAAACGGAAGACGTAGTCTTGCAATAGGGTCCCGTAAGGAATCCTACAAGTACAATTAAAAAAATAATAATACCGACTTCCATTCTATTCAGTTATTGCACTGTATCTCAAAAACTACTGAAACGAATTTGATGAAATTTAAATGGTACCACACGGGAAGCTCCAAATTTCAAACAAAAAAAGAATTTTGAAGAATCGGTTCACCCAGTTGAAAGTTATGAGGTAATAAACATAAAAAAAAGCAGTCGAATTGAGTACCTCCTCTTTTTTTTGGAAGTCGGTAGAAAAAGGAATCAGTTGGTAGTTACACATAGTGATGAGGTCGGCCCCCCACCGAGGAAGTTTCCTGATTCCTGTCCGCTTCCTGCCGTCCCCCTGGCCTCGGCACGTCTCAATGTCGTCTAGGAATATCACTCCGTTTATAAATCAAAGAGATACCCTACATGATGCTTTGTCGTAATAAACGTCAGAACCTTTAATGGAGGGGACTCTTGATGTCATCTCCTATAGGTCATTGGAATTCCGTTGGCTGTTATAAATGGCAGTTTCACATTGTATGTGTCATGATTTTGTACTACAAGTGACGTGTGTTGCAAGTTATTCGCCTGATGGCAAGTATCTCGCTTGTTCATAACAATTAGAGAACGACACAGTTTTTTACCCACTGCATAGCATTTCTTGGAATCGTACTATGTTTTGAGTTGATGAATTTGATTGTAAACTAGCGACTGCCCGCGACTTCGTTCGTGTACTAGGCTCGGCCTTAGGCCTCCCCATAACCTCCCATCTTTTCTTGGTTTTTCTTTCATAAGAACCTTCTCCTGACTATAATTAACACAACAAAAATAATAAGCGAGATTGTTACATCCGTTCTCAAGTTATAGCGTGACCAGGAGAAACGGGCGGGGTTTCTCCTGTTTTTTATATATTAGATTAGATTTTATTTTTATTACACTTACCGATTTGTTCAGATTTGTATTTTAGAAGTACGCTCAGTAGTATATCTAGGCCCGAGTACATTATGTGAGTAAGTGTTGTATGGCATGTGTAATTTTTATTTCCAAACCACCGCTCAAGTTGAGATTTACAACTGTAGGCCGAGCACGGAAACTTGCTGTGTTGTATCGTATGTTCACGTATACCGTACAAACTATGAGTTATCTGTACCACAGATGTACCTACTAGGTAAATGACAGTTTGTACTGAATAAGTCAACGATACGATTACGTTACACGTAGGTACCCACATTTTAAGGCCTACGCGTCTTTCGTGGATACCGGCATAAGACAAACTTCTTTAACGCTGCGCAACATGGGAAGTCTAGGCTTTATTTTTAATAATGTTTCATTAAAGTACCTCCCGCTCGCCTGATGGAAAGCGAAGACAAGAAGCTATATAGATATATAATATAAATACGCATAGGTAAATAAAAAAGTGATTGCCTAAATACATTTTATTTTTAAACTGACATGGTCTCTAATGCAAGAATTAACTTTAGAAACGGGATATAAGTCAAAGTCAAAATCATTTATTCAATTTAGGCATCAAAGACGCACTTATGAACGTCAACTTTTCATTATAATGTACTTTAAATACTCTACCGCCGCGTTCCAAAATATATATAGCCCACCGAGAAGAAGCGGCAAGAAACTCGAGGCCATTCTTTTTATATAGATGTTTACAATGTTTCTACTTAGGTACTACAAATATTACATTTTATGGGTGGCAGAGAGACAGCTTGCCAGAAGTGGAGTATTCCAAGCATCTTTATCCTCTATATAATGTCGAACTTTATAGTAAGCTTTTTTTATTAAAAAGTTTTTTACAGTCAACTTGAATTTGCCCTATGTGAGCTCAGTTATGTGTTTTGGGATTTTATTGTAAAAACGCACACAATTTCCTAGGAATGACTTATTAGTCTTCGCAAGTCTAAAACTAGGTACAGCTATCCTATTTGTATTTCTAGTATTAAAAGTGTGGTGATCACTATTTAACTTATATTTATGTAAGTTTTTACGAACATAAATATAAGTTATTATTATATTTTCAAATACATATAAGGAAGGCAACGTTAACACATTGATTTCTTTAAATAAATCTCTCAAAGATTCACGGGGACCCATTTCGTATATAGATATGTACCATGTATTGTATTTATACAACAATGCCAATTAAATTATAATACATCAATTGTATTTATGTGCTAAAATATCGAGAGCTCACTATAAATACAATACATGGTAAATATCCCGTTTGTAACGTTAATTCTTACATTACAGAAGGTTCAAATTAAAATAATGTTACAATCAGTCCCTGAGAAATGCCAGCACTGACACTTTTATTTTATACAGACGCCTGGAGACTGTTTGTCACTTGATAAATGATAATTTGCGTAATAGTTATTTTGTATCGTAGCACTCGTAGTATTGCATTTTCTACAGACTTCCAAAAAGGAGGAGGTACTCAATTCGACTGTTTTTTTATGTTTGTTACCTCATAACTTTCGATAGGTTGTTCGAAAGCTGGTGCTTCCCGTGTGGTCCCATTTAAATTTCATCAAATTCGGTCCAGTAGATTTCGAGTTACACTCCAATAACTGAATAGAATGGAAGTCGGTACTAATTTTTTCAAATTGTACTTGTATCATATCTCTTTTGCGGTTTTACGGCCGGTCCCAATAATCTATCTATCGTCGGTTTACCTTACTAGAGTTAGATATTTGACACTATTTGTATGGAAGTTATGTCAAATTTCTATCGGTAGTAAGGGAAACCGTGGATAGATAGATTATTTGGATCCTCCATTAGTCGTTTGTGTTTCCAGACATTTTGCCTTTTAGGTACTCGTATTATAATATTGCGTAATATTAATTTTAGACGTTTTGCATCTATGGTGCCTGTCTATTGTATATGTGCACGTAAAGCATTACAGGCACCTTGCTACCAAGGATGAATCCTTGTTGCTACAAAAGTAGTGTTGCTTTTAGACATCGCGCTCATGAGAGGTTCTATAATGCATTCATATTTCATTCATTCATGATCATCCACAGAGGACGCAGCACAAACAATTTGCAAAAAAGTATTCGTATTGTAAGCGTCAACGCATCACGCTTCAACGTACAAACTATGAGTTATCTGTGTCACAGTTACCGTAGATAAATGACAGTTTGTACTGTTTAATGTGAACGACACGTTTACGCAGTTATTCGTGCTAGGCCCATTGATACCATTGGTACATATATACATTTTACAGGAATGACTCTCCTGATGGATGTGGCAACCTTTGCCTGTTGATATCTTCCGATAGGGTGGTGTGGTGTCATCTACACGGATCGTGGGCGCATATTACAACTATTTTCTTTTCGCGGCTTTGTCCGCATCGAATAAAGTTATCACGATCCTCAGAATTAGCCCATTGAAACAAGTGAAATTAATCTATCTACGAGTATCTATCATTGTTTTATTTTTTAATAATTTTCCTTTTATGGCCTATTAATCCTTCCTATACCGTGATAATTAAAACAAAAGATTTATGAATGAAACTGACGTATATGTACGTCTCTGGGACGCAAAGGGTTAATACTGTTGCTTTTTATTATGCAACAACATTTTATCCTTTTGCTTTTACAGTAGGGGAAGGTTGCGATCATTGGACTAGCTCTTTCATTGGACCACCAAGGTATTTCCAAAACTGTGCAAGCTAGCAATACCCAAACTAGTCGAAACGAGCCCGTGACGACTCGGTTGCACCCCCCTCTTACCTCAGTGACGCTGCGGCACGTGGCGAGGAGAGACGTGTGACGTTGTGTTTGGGGCGGTCAAAATCTAATTATTACACTCGGGACAATTTGACGTAAGTATCATTACATTCACATTTGTCCGCGTGCACTTTTATGAACTATTAGACAATTTAATTGTGATTCCATTAGTGTTATTCAATTTTGTCTAATCATAACCATGTATATTTTATTTTAATTTTTCTTAACGAGTACCTTGTTGCCATCAATGGACCCCAACAGAGTTCCACCGTTGGACCGGTCCAATCATAGCAACTTTTTATTGTAATTTTCTACTTATAATTATGGGAATATTCGGGAGTATTTCACATTTTAAGGAAAAAAACCATAGAAAAATAATTATAAATTTAAAATTCCAGAATGTCGCCGAAAAAAAGGAAGTACTTTGCATGGAATGAAACAAGCATGAACCTTGCTTTAGAATCGGTAAGAAAACAAAAAGTTGGTTTAAATGAAGCCAGCAGAATATATGGAGTCCCGAAAGCAACACTGAAACGAAGGTTAGATGGAGTAAACCAAAAGGCCAAAGAACACGTCCAAATACCATATAAACACGTTCTTGAGATGGAAGGTTGCTTGTACGGCATTACTCCTACAGATATTAGACGACTGGCATTTGAGTTAGCGGAGAAAAATAAAATAAAACATCGTTTTAACAAAGATAAACAATCTGCGGGGAAAAAGTGGTACTACGCGTTTATGAAGCGGCATCCTAATTTAAGTTTGCGACAACCTAGAGCTACTTCCATGAGCAGGGCTACTGGATTTAATAAACCAGCTGTTGATGATTTTTTCAATAAGTTAGAGGCAGTCATAGAAACACATGATATAAAAGATGCGCAGCGGATATATAACATGGATGAGACGGGCTTGTCAACCGTGCAGAAGAAGACAAGAAAAGTGCTGGCGTTAAAAGGTAAGCGCCAAGTTGGAGCCATCACTAGTGGAGAACGTGGTGTAACAACAACAGCCGTATGTTGCGCTAATGCTGCTGGAAATTTTGTCCCACCACTCATAATTTTCAAGCGCAAGAGGGCCAAAGTTGAATTGAGGGATGGGGCACCACCTGGCACCATATTTGCTTTTAATCCAGACAGTGGATACATTACCAAAGAGATATTTAATCTGTGGTTGCAACACTTTGTTGAGACTGTGAAACCAACGCCAGAAAAAAAGGTTTTGCTCCTGATGGACGGCCACGCAAGCCATACTAAAAACCTAGAGGCTATAAATTATGCAAGAAGACATGGCGTAGTTATGTTTTCGTTTCCAGCACACACGACGCACCGGCTGCAACCCCTTGATGTGTCATTCTTTAAGCCGTTGAGCCTTTACTACATAGACGAAACAGAAAAATGGCTGCGCCTAAATCCTGGTAGAACCGTGACTGTTTTCCAAGTGTCTATGCTTTTCGGAAAGGCCTATTTTCGAGCTGCTTCTGTAGGTACGGCTGCGAATGGATTTCTGAAAACAGGCATTCATCCTCTCAATAAAGATGTGTTTGCTGACTACGAATTTATTGAAGCAGTTGAACAACAAAACGAAGAAGAATCTTTTGGAACCGTGTTACAAGTCCAAGATCCGATAGACCCATTGTCTGTGAATGCATCATCGCAAGATAGTTCTATAGAAACAACCGTAGAAGAACCAATGTCCGATGCAGAGCCGCCTTTACCTGCAGCATCAATGCTAACAAAACAGGCTGATAATGCCTCACCTACAGATGTACAGGCAAGCAACATAAATGTTGGATCTCCATCTACAGCGCCAATTCAAGTAAGACGAAGTGAAAATGTCCGAACACCGATAGTGGGGAGTAGCTACGAATTCCATATTCCACAGATAACTCCTGGAGTCAAGAAGATAGCACAGGAATTACGGAAAAGGAGTCGGAAAGCTCAAAGCAGCATAGAATTGACTTCGTCGCCGTACAAAACTGCCCTAGATGAGAACGCAAAGGTTCCAAAGCAGAAGAAGCCAAAACTGTTCACAAAAAAACCACAACCATCAACCAGTAAACAAGCTAATGAGAATATAGAAAAATTTTGCAAAATCTGCCTAAAATGTGAAATAGAAGACATGATTCAATGCATGATCTGTAAAGCCTGGGTACATGTTGATTGTGCTTGTGTTATGAAACATGTCAAAAAGTACCTGTGCCCTCATTGCACTACATAGACATCACTTACGATAATAATTGAAATCTTTGAGGTTTCACATGTATGTATCTATTGTGCCTTTTTAACAAGTGATTTTTATAACTTGTTGAACTTGTTCTATGTGTTAATCAGCTACATCTAACTCTTTATAATAATTCAGTAACTTACTAGTGACTGAATTACTATAAAGAGTTAGCTGTCGATGCAAATTTAAGACTTTATCTAAATCTATACAAAAGTATTGTTGATCTCATTACAATTGCCATTTTTTAAAGATTTAATTTTGAATACATGTTAACTTTGCTATTCCCACAGGTGACCTTAGCTTCTATTATGTTGATTTTTATTTTTGTTTAATTAAATTTAAGTAGAAAATATCATTTATTCACTCTTAATGTAAACTTTAGACTGTATCGTAATTTTGATTACTTGTTGATCTCACTAAATGTGCCAAATGTAAAATTTTATTACTAATTATGTATAAAGTATTGTATTTGTATTGCGTGCCTACGAGTATAACTATAGTTTGTTTGCTTGTCGTATGTGTATGAGTAATGTTTGTCTTTCCTCGTATGTCACAATTTTGTAATATTAATAATTATAATTAGTTGCCTCGATTGGACCTCTAGAACAAATTTTTCTAAGTCCATTGATGGCAACCTGGTGGTTCATTGAAGGTGCCCATGGTCCAAAGAAGGTAACAGCCCAAGATTTTGTTTTCTTGGTTTATATCAAAAAGGGTAAGCCCGAATTATTTGTGCGTTTGATTATTATAAATAAAGGTCCTACGAAATAAAAATAATAAACTGCTTTCATTTTAACACTTACACTTTTTGAGGTATGACGTCGTAAAGTTATGTGGTCCATTCATAGCAACCTTCCCCTATATACGAGTATGAGGCACAAGCGATTTTTTTTGTTTTTTTTTACACCTTAAGTACCAACTACTTACTAATAGCACATTTATACACGTTAAGTACTTTGAATAACTTAAATAACTCATGATGGCATAATCCAAATAATCTGATATTATGAATTTCTTATTATCTAACTAGTTGGTACAGTTCAGTTATTAGTCCAAGTTGTAGGATCCGTCTTCCTTCCCGATTACTAGCAGGGCGGCGAGCACGTAATCGAGGAAGTCAGGGCGGCGGTCGTCGTCATTAAGCAGGGTGCCGAGCGCGTAATCGAGGAAGTCAGGGCGACGGTCGTCGTCATTAAGCAGGGCGGCGAGCGCGTAATCGAGGAAGTCAGGGCGGCGGTCGTCGTCATTAAGCAGGGCGGCGAGCGGGTAATCGAGGAAGTTAGAGCAGCGTCGTCGTCATTAAGCAGGGCGGCGAGCGGGTAATCGAGGAAGTTAGAGCGGCGTCGTCGTCATTAAGCAGGGCGGCGAGCGCGTAATCGAGGAAGTCAGGGCGGCGGTCGTCGTCATTAAGCAGGGCGGCGAGCGCGTAATCGAGGAAGTCAGGGCGGCGGTCGTCGTCATTAAGCAGGGCGGCGAGCGCGTAATCGAGGAAGTCAGGGCGGCGGTCGTCGTCATTAAGCAGGGCGGCGAGCGCGTAATCGAGGAAGTCAGGGCGGCGGTCGTCGTCATTAAGCAGGGCGGCGAGCGCGTAATCGAGGAAGTCAGGGCGGCGGTCGTCGTCATTAAGCAGGGCGGCGAGCGCGTAATCAAGGAAGTCAGGGCGGCGGTCGTCGTCATTAAGCAGGGCGGCGAGCGCGTAATCGAGGAAGTCAGGGCGGCGGTCGTCGTCATTAAGCAGGGCGGCGAGCGCGTAATCGAGGAAGTCAGGGCGGCGGTCGTCGTCATTAAGCAGGGCGGCGAGCGCGTAATCGAGGAAGTCAGGGCGGCGGTCGTCGTCATTAAGCAGGGCGGCGAGCGCGTAATCGAGGAAGTCAGGGCGGCGGTCGTCGTCATTAAGCAGGGCGGCGAGCGCGTAATCGAGGAAGTCAGGGCGGCGGTCGTCGTCATTAAGCAGGGCGGCGAGCGCGTAATCAAGGAAGTCAGGGCGGCGGTCGTCGTCATTAAGCAGGGCGGCGAGCGCGTAATCGAGGAAGTCAGGGCGGCGGTCGTCGTCATTAAGCAGGGCGGCGAGCGCGTAATCGAGGAAGTCAGGGCGGCGGTCGTCGTCATTAAGCAGGGCGGCGAGCGCGTAATCAAGGAAGTCAGGGCGGCGGTCGTCGTCATTAAGCAGGGCGGCGAGCGCGTAATCGAGGAAGTCAGGGCGGCGGTCGTCGTCATTAGTTATTACACTGAGATTGTATATCGTAACATCTATATCCATTTTGATCTCGCAATAGAATCTATGCCTGGAAAATCTCTGGCTAAAAAAAGTCTAGAAGGATATGTTGGATAGTTTGAATATCGACTATTGCAAGAACAAAAAGGAGTGTCTATAATCTTGAATCTATGAAGGTAGTGCCTATTGCCTCCATGGCCAGTAAAGAGTTGGGTCAGGGGGTTGCATGTCTTGATTCTGCTGAGAGTTTTGTAGGCTTGCCGTATGTCGGGAAAGAAGACCTTCGTAAGTTCGCCAGAGGTTGGTTCTGTGTATTTATCGTATATTACGGACAGCATTGTTTTGAGGTACCTACTCAAACTACATCCTCTTAGACTCCTACCTACTCCTACACTCTCCACTTCAGTATACTGCTATTCTAAAGCTATGGCCTATCTAAACCAGGTAGGTACGTAGCAGGTAAACTAGTTTTGGAAAAACAACTAGAACTGCAGTGAAATACTATATTTCTAATAATATTTATAAAAAGTAATATATTTTATATAAAGAAGTAACGCCTGCTTTGCGAGACTTAACTTTGTTATCTAAATAGTAAGTATTTCTCTCTAAAGAGAAATACTTACTACACACCTTTGGATGGGATTCGAACCCGCGTGTACCGACAATCCTTGTCAATCGTCATGACCGCTAGGCAGCTGAGGCAATCCAAGCATCAAATTAAACTCGCGATCTAGTTAATTTGAGCCGTCGTATATATCTAAAATCATGTAATGAAAATTATTGAAGCCTTGCGACTTTAATAGGAAAGTTTGTAAAGGGTAAGTAATAAATGTTAGATTCATAAAATACATATGGACAAAAGAAATATAAACTTATGACATACCATTTATTTCGTATATAATACATATAATATAATAAACCTTTGATAGAAATTAAAAACAAATAACAACAAAAGAAAACCATTCATAAACTATAAATCCATGTGATGTACTTAGCAATTGAAATAACTATTATAAAACATATAATCTAAATACGAGTAAATGGTAAATGGTGGTAAATAGGTACAATATTGGAGAAAACGAGAAAATTCACAAAAAAAAAGTTAAAAAAATTGGGGTGTCGGGGATTTTTTTGGCCAACTTGTATTCTCCAAGTGGTCCCGAACACGCTCATTTGGTTTGTCGGTCCCTCTACCAAACACCCTGTATAACAGCTATAACGTATAATATCAAATAAAAGTATATCAACTATCCGTTACGTCAAAAGTCTTTTATTGGATATAAGTGAAGGGTATTCAAATAAAAATCTGTAAAACGAATTTCGAACAACAGTCACGCACCCGTTTGTAAAATCTTTTTCTCGGTCGGATAATTCTTGTTAAATATTATTATTGTTTAGTAACTACAAAGTGTTATTATTAATAAAGTCCTTGTTAATTGTTTTTATTAGATTCATTGAGTTATTGAATATATAACCTATATTTACACTTCTGGTATCACAAACAGTCTTCAACTTATATTGCCTTCATACCAATTTCTACCCTAAACTTAATCACAAAAGGGTTTAATTCACAAAGGTTCACATTGAATGTTAATAACCGCTCGTGACGAAAGTTCTATATCTGTAAGCGAATGCCGCAGCTTAAGACCGAGTTAGTGCCTATGGACCTGAAATAGCTGCGACCGCAGTGCTGAATTGCTACGTCTTTGGGAATAATGTATTTTTGTCAACACTGAGTTATGCCGCTGTCTGTCTGTGTAAAGACGTTGAATGTAATTCCTTTTTAAGTTTGTAAAGCGTGGCGCTGTCATATCATGATGTCGATAAAATGAGGGTTTTTAAAGCAGTTTATCTCATAAAAAGCGATTTAATTAAAAAAAACAAATACAACTCAGAGGCAGTGGGAAGGGCCGCTCTGTGAGTTAGAACTTGAAAACCTGATCAATTCAACTAGTTCTTCCGCAGAGCGTGCTCGCCTGTTAGCTGTTACTCGATGGGAGTCGGGGCTTTGGCTACATGCTTTGCCGTCTAAAAATGTTGGAAATCTTTTGGACAACAATACTTTCCAAATAGCCGTATGCCTACGAGTAGGTGCCCCTTGCCAGGTCTCTCACCGTTGTGTCTGCGGTGAAATGGCGGATCGGTTCGGCCACCACGCACTCTCATGCGTAAAGAGCGCGGGGCGCATACCGCGGCACGCCAGCTTGAATGATATCATCCGTCGGTCATTTGTCAGTGCTGGAGTCCCGTCAGTTTTGGAACCTAGCGGATTGATGCGGGATGACGGCAAGATACCAGGTGGGATAACTATCGTCCCGTGGAAGATGGGACAGCCCCTGGTTTGGGATGCTACATGTGTAGATACACACTGGCGTCGTCTCATCTCCCTGGGACGATTGATCAGGCTGGCGCTGCCGCGTCTTATTATTGTGTCATTAGTCCGTCCGTCATTAGTTATTGTGTTAATGACGGTATTCTTAAAACATATTTTTGTACTGTTAAAAAGGTCGATTGAGCTAAATCTGTTTTCTTCATAGTCAACGTACTTGTGTCGGGCACGGTAACATAAATGTTTAATAAATTTACTTTGGATTTTTTCTAGGTCTTGTGCGTATCTTATGTACTGTGGGTACTACCATACATTACTGCAATATTCAAGAATACTTCTTACGTATGCAGAATATAATACTTTTAAACGTTTAGTATCCGAAAATGGTTTACTACGAGTAATTCTTAAAATGAAACCTAAGGTTTTGTAAGATCTATGGATTATGTCCAAAATATGTTCGTTAAATGTTAGTTTGTGGTCTAAGAGAACTCCTTAGTCTCTTTGAATAGAGGTGTTGTTTATCTTGTATTCATAGTTTACTGGCAGTTTTTTTCATGTGAACGACATGAACATACACTTATTAACATTAATGGTGATTTTGTTGTCGTTGTAGTATGCATGCAATCTATTTAAATCTTGCTGAAGTTTTAAGCAGCCAGTTTGGCTTTTGATAGTGTAGTAAATTTTTGTATCGTCTGCGTACATGAGGTAGTCAGCAAATTTAAAACATTTTACAACATCAAAATTGGTTCTGGCGAAACGTTTGGTTAGTCGACGGGTAACCGAAATGCTGGCGCCTACTTTGGGCAAAAACTTAGCATTGCCATCCAGCGTGGCAATGCCGCCAGCGTTTTGGCCACTTTTTCCCCCACCATGGCTTATAGATTAGTTTTTTTTTTAGTTTTTTATTTTAATTCCTTGTAAATTCTGTGTGTATTCTGTGAGTTCTAGCCATTTGGTAGGTATATATGGTACTAAAGCCTTTATAATAATAAGAATAGAACCACCACGCTTTTGTTCCATGCTTCTGGCGCTGAACTTAAGTAAGGAACTTAAGTACCGGTGTTCCACCCGCTTACAGAAGCTCAGATGTGATACCATCGTCACCCGGCGCCTTGTTCTTAAGCTGTTTCAAGGCCGTTCTTATCTCGTACAGGCTGATGTCCAGGATATCTTCGGTATAATGACGGGTCAGCTTGGCTCTTGGGTCTTTGACCGAGCTGCTAACAAGTTTAGCGAAAGGTTTTTAAACCTTTTTAAATTAATATTTATTAAAAAAATCATAATAAATATTAATTAAAAAAGGTTTTAACCTTTCGAAGTTTACAGCCGTGCGATTCTCTAAGAACAAACATCGTTGCATCTTTGACAACATCCGTGAAACAAATTACGAGATGACAAGATACGTTGGAAAAACAACCTTGTATACAAGTGCGATATCTCGTAAAGTGTTTGACATCGGTGAGCTCGTCGACGAGCGCATCGACGAATTATTAGAGAATCGCACGGTATCATCCCATCCTCTATACTTTCTGTTGATATGCAATTTTTATTGTTTCCAGGTATAGTGCTCGTGTTCTACGCGATATTCTACGCTGTCCTGGCAGCGTTGTTCGCGGTGTGCATGGCGGGACTCTTCTACACACTGGACGATAATAAACCGGCATTCATACTCAGCAGCTCTCTAATAGGTAAGACGATGCTTTAAGTGATGAAAATACCAATTAAAACTCAAGGACTAATATAATATCGTACTTCGTAGTCGGATCATTTGCCATTATACTACTAAAAAGGTGTGTAATTATGATCCGGCTCGAAGAACCAAAAAGCAAACCTATTAGAGTATATTTACTAGATTACAGATTGTTTTGGTATGGTTTTATATTAACTTTAAGCTTTGTATCAGTTTATATTTAATTTAAGCTCATAGTTAGTAAGGATTTTATGGGTTTTCGTAAATACTAAACATTGAAACTAGGTAAATTGATATATAATTTAAAGCAGCGTATCTCAGTTGTTAACAAAATGTTGATTGAAACCTTGAAAAATGGCGGCTCTATATCACTTTTGTCAGCTCCAGTCATCAACTTACTAACATTTTTTCTTACTGGAGTTGTCACATTTAAACTGACATAGAGCCGCCATTTTTCAAGATTTCAGTCAACATTTGTTTGCAACTGTGATACATAATAGCCCTGCTGGTTGACAATTTCTACCGCTGACTGTACTTAAGTGTTTATTGTCAGATGACGTGTTCATTATATCTTGTGACGTCATTACGAAAATAGAAATCCATTTAGATTGTCAGACGCGCGCGGACGGTGTCATAAAAGTTTTACGTTAAAGCGATATATTATATTTTATAGTTCATAAAAGCGACGAGTTACATTATGACGGATGTAAACAATTATATGATAATTATACCTGATGCCAGTCTAGTGGGATATTTTGTCATATCCTGCTGCTTTTGAACATACTGTCCATATAGTTAGTTTATTGCCATCTGCCGGGAGGTCTACCATGAGTTTACAACATTGAATTGTACGCCAATCGATACTCGATATCGACTGCCGCGAAAAAAATTAGGTAGTCGTTGAAGTCGTAAAAGCCGCCTGGAAAATATGGCATCAGGTTCAAACCCTAACACAATATAACTATTAATCTTGTTCTTTCTAATACTTTACATTACTTCTTTTACTATAGTTTGGCATTTATCATTACCAAGAAACAAATAAGTAGCGGTTAATAGTTTATTTATGATTTATTTCAATATTATCAAATATATTTGAAAATCTTTAATATATTTTTCCATATCCGTCTAATAGTTCTCCAGTTATAGGTTGTCGCCAGTTTATTTCATTATTCATTATAATAATACTAAACACAACATTTCTCATAATCTCAAACATAGCAGTAGGTAGACTTACCAGGTTCATTATATAATAAATTATTCAGCAGGTGAATTATATCTTCATACTTAATAAATACGAAGACAATACTAAATATCGATATTATTATGAGAGTGTTGTTAATAAGTGATATTTACGATGGAATTGTTTCACATACACGTGCCGTATAATTTTATTGGCGGTTATAAAACCGCATAAGATATGTACCGGCCACACTGACGACGTTGAAGTATGTGTTGACACATTCATATAATAAAACTAGCTAAGTATGAGTTGGATTCGCACACGGAGGGTTCCACACCAGAGTTCCCAGACATACACAATCTTCTACTCTGTCAGTTTTGTGGTGCTGCTACAGCAAGTGTTTCTTTCTACAACTTTTGAGTCTTTCTCACTTCATTTGTGCTTATGTACACATAATGCTTGCGCACTATTACTTTGCAGCAGAATGTCTGGCATTGTGGTGGTACCAACCAAGATGACCTCTAGCGCAAGAGGCCTACCACGTAAATCGGGTTTCCTGGCCTGTTACGATTTGCATTCCGACAACTGAGGAAATCCTTAGACTTCCCTGACACTTCACGTAGTAAAACTCCTAATAGGATCCTATTAGGTATTATTATTAGGTCCTTATTATAACCTAGGTATCGAGAAAAAAATATTTTTTGATTTTCGAAGACATCGCATAACACACACAAACACAAACACACACACATACACATACACATACATACACACACACACACACACACACACACACCCACACCCACCCACACACACACACACACACACACACACACACACACACACACACACACACAAAATTCAGCAGAATAACGAACATTCCTTTTTCGGAAGTGGGTTGAAATAAAGACACCCGCAACTTTGTCCTACAATTTCTCCATATTAGATTTGTTGTAGTGAAGACATTTGATGAATCAAGACAGAAGGTGGTTTTGTATGAACGCGTTGTGATGTTGAATAATTAATGATATTTAGACATGATTCTTCACGCTGTTATTAAACTAAATCACTTAGTAAAATCTATGTGATATGCTATAAAAGTGACAATTCTCGAGGCGAGTCTAATTGTCTTCAAAATTATTACACGGTGCATATTCATCATAATCCGTTCAGCCGCGTCTGAGCTTAATAGTACCTACTACGTATTTTTACTATAAAGGTATTTCTATTGTGTTTGTGAAATTAAAAGACGAAATAGCCAATTCCCTAACAAGCATAACATTTTGTTTGCTCATTTAGTTCTGATAGATGAAGTTCATATTATAACCATCGATGTTGGATTTCGATCTGAAGTTAATTACTAATCCTTTGCACTATATACTTTGCACTTGTCAAGATATTAACTTTCATGCAGATACATCTTTAGATAAGGTAAGATAATCATTTATTTGCATAAACATAAACGTGTTAGACACACACTGGGCATGCACATGGATGTTGTAATATAACTATAATACTATAATATAATTGTTACATTTTAAAAAGCTCGTCATGTTTTGCCTCTGTAGGCATACTTAATTTTCAAGAGATTGCTAGAACAACATTAAATACTAAATTAAAGCAAAATACAATAGTAAATTGTTAAATACTACTACATGCATTACCAATAAGAAAGTAAATGAGGAGGCTAGTGAAAATGACAATTGAATTAATGCAGTCGTGTGAAATTACGTAAAAACAAAGTAATTTTATATACCTTATATAATATTATATATATATATATATATATATAGACTTAATGTCAATAAAAATAGGAATAGTAATAAAACTAATATTATTATGCACAGACAGGATGCAGAGCTTATAACTCAGATCTCTATCATTCAAAAATTCGGTCACGATGTAATAACATTTAGAGAGTAAAATTGTACGTATATCGTTTTTTTATACATCCCAGAATCTTGATGTAAATTTTCGGTCCCATACAGAAAATGCTCTTACTCATAAGCGCCTTTCTGGAAGTGTGCATACACAGCCTATATTTCTCACGTCAGTTACGTTCAACATTCTCTGATAAAAGCGAAAAGTAATGCTGGTTCGATTGAACAAATGCGGCCACCTCAAAAATATAGAGTGACGGAAGTGTCAGTATAATGTGCTCAATAAATTTTGATTTACAGCTGTCTATAGTCTGTAGTCCAAACGTGACCTAACACAACGTTTTTGTGATTTAAAGACAAGGTCCGTTTGAGTCAATTGTTTTATCAATTGTTTTATCAAGTCGAACACCATGGACTATGAGAAGTGAAGCATTGCTTAGATCGGCTGCATAATAAGGGTGTAGGTACCTGATGATATGTCGAACTGTGGTTTTTCGAAGTAAGCGACTGTCGAAGTATTTAACTTGTCGAAAATCAAAGGTATATACTGGTACACTAGCAAAATAACGGTGCTAATTTATAATAATATATAATAATGGAATTATTATTTTGATTTCAGGAGACAACCCCGGCGTGTCGTACCGGCCGATACCGGAGAACCTCGGCTTGATCATTCATTACCACGTTTCTAATGTCACCGAGACACACCCTTACATCGTGGACCTGGAGCAACTGCGCGAGGGTGAGTTACCTATTTGCTTGGTGGTATATGGATATTTCAGTTTATTTATTATCTCCACTGAGTTCACGAACTTTTGAGCCACAGAGCACCACAGGTTCAGTTGCATTATTGTTTGATGTACATCTCCCAGCCGTATCATTGAATGTATACGTACCTATATATTTAGATTCATGATTGCATTCGTGTCGAAGCGCGCGCGCGGAGAACAACCATTAATCTAAGCTATTTATTCGAAAATATCCTCAATACTTTTTAAAAGCATGTGAACAGACTAGAAATTATCCCCTTAGACCAACACGGAAACATACACTTTTAATACCTACTTCTAGACTGAAAATGCACAGTTCCGGTACCAAGGCAGTTAAAATTTATAATACACTACCTAACAAAATAAAAGACGAAAATAAAATGAACGTATTCAAATTCACACTTAAAAAATTACTTTTACAGAAGTGTTATTATAATATTAACGAATTTTTCAATGATAATACGTTAAAATAGACTGGTCGTCTCTGCACAATTGCAACACCCCCAGGGGGTAACATGTGACATGTACTTACTGTAAACCTTATGCAACAACACCTGCATTATATGTTAACTTGGCACATAAGCAATAAATCATTTGAGTTTGAGTTTGAGTTTAAGCCTGTATAATAATAAGAATATTTAAATACACTCATAGCTCGCACACAGACCATCTAAGATTCTATATGCATGGACATACATTAACATACCAATAACATCTAAGACTCGAGGACAAACGTTTCATAACACAAAATATATGTCTAGAAAGATATCCGGAACATAACCGGCTTAGAATGAATACTAGAAAAACAAGGTAACAAATATAGCGGCACTCCGACGGGTTGGGAGGAAACGGGAAGTGCTCAACAACATCAAACGCAGAAAGCTGAAATATATGGGTCATATCATGAGAAACCCAAAGTACGATCTACTACAGTTGTTAATCCAAGGCAAAATATAGGTAAAGATAAGTGTAGATAGAAACATAATATATGGGCTCAAAAATCTACGCCAGTGGTACAACACAAGCACCCGAAGCAATGAAGGTCCAAGTCGCCCTAATGATCGTCAACCTTCGTTAGAACACGGCACGAGCAGAAGAATGACACGGGGCACTGTGCTTCGAAAGGTGCCAGCTAAGCTTACGGGGCCGTTAAATGCCTTTTATGTTGTAAGCACCTACTACGTACTGAATAATTTTGAAAATATCACTTTGAGGGGGTGAAGCGAGTGAAACAGCTGGTGGGTTAGTTAGTAATGCAATAGTTATTAGTGTTACAACAAAATTACCTTAAATTAAACATTTACAATAACAGTAAGTATAAAAAAATTTAATGAAAGAAAGTTTACGTACGGTTCTAAGTCGGCTACAGCGAACAAATTACCTGGGTATTTTATGAACGCTTGAATGGAATATTTTTTCAATTCTGTAGTCATACACTACATGGAAACTAGGTAGTAATGCACATATAGGTATGTATACAAATGTCATTAATGCTGAGTACAGAACACACCCGGCTCAATTGCCATTTGCAGGGTGCGGTTGTGTGCGTCACGCAGTCACTGATGAATTGTTAGTAATAGCGGATATTAGACGATGTAGGTAATTGGCTTGTGAGTTTAAATTGTAAGGTAATCAAAATGCTGCTTCGATCATCAAGAACCTAAACACTTGGTGTGCCAAGGCTTATATTGAATTGAAGGATATTGCGGGTTTGAAGAGAACTGATATCTAGGAAATGCAATGCAGCCAAATAAGCTTATAAATATTACTTAAATTCTTCGATTATAACGTATTTTCTGGGAACTTCTTTTATATTGCCAGTTATACCGTAGACAAGACTAGACGATGTAATCCTTTTCCTTTATTTATTTATATTCTTTGAAAAACGGTCACTCAAGCCCATTTATCAGATAGAGGGTAGGTAGACCTAGACATGCTTCAGCGAGCCCCTATAGGTAGACACTAGGGTGTCTCCAAGCACTATCATATTGTTTTGTTAGTTAATGTTTGTGTAATGTTACTGTCACAAATGTATATTTCTTTATTCCTTTTTTATTTCTTTCATTTTTTTTTTTCTTCTTTTTTTACGAATCTAAAACCACTTGACACCTAATCCTGTTAAATAAATATCCATTTTATCCATTTCAGCGTACAAGGACGAAGAGTGGCTGTCTACTAAGGAAGGGTGCTCTGCTGAAGACCAGTTCGGGTATCCTGATTCTCCATGCTTCTTCATCAAGGTTAACAGGGTAACTAGCACTTACATACTCAACAGTAGGTATACGTCGTCACTAGTGTCTATGTCTCTCGCGACACAGATACCCCTAGGATTATCTGTGTCAATAGGTGCAGTGGCTGCTTACACAAATAAAAAAATATATGCGGGCAGTCTTTGGGGACCGCCGATAAAAGTTAAAACTATTCAAATTACTTTTAACCCCTGAGCACAGCGAGGGGATTTAAATTTAAGGAGTTATGTAGAGTCCTTTTTTTTGAGGGGGTAATGCTCTGCACTTCCCTTCCGCCATGGGGGTGACGGCATGTGGGGCTCAGACCCACTAAACTCAAAAGCTCAAATTAAAGCTTGTATGTTTTTTTTTTCAAGGAATCTCTTTCCAGGATATATTTTAATTGTGTAAGCTCTTTCAAAAAATCTTTACATGCACTGCGAGAAAAAAATGTTGATAGAATAAGATTTGACAGTAAACTCATTGTTATCTATTGCACATTGTCTCGCGAATGCATCTAGCAGAGACAGCTATACCGCGGCCTGTCGTTTATCGATAATTACTGTCAAATAAAATCTTCCTTTAACTTTAGAAACGGAATATTTACCATTTATTGTATTTATTGTGAGCTCTCGATATATATATCTCGTTTCTAAAGTTTAATATTGCATTAGTGACCATGTCAGTTTAAAAACTTAAATGTTTCTCTGTCGACAATCTATGCTTGCAGTGCTGTAGTAAAAGCATTTTTGAACGGTTACAGACGTGTTTAAGGCGCGGTCCAAACCCAATAAAAAAGAGTTACGATGCTTTATGTAAGGTTGCAAATTGCTTATCAGATTGGACGATGTAATGCGAAGATGTATTATTTTTTTATGTCTTTTTTCAATATGTACTAACATAATTAAAATACTGCTGGTTACTATTTTAATATTAGTTAGCTATACTTTAGCTATGTATTACCTAAAAAAATATAGTGTTATCGTAGAAAATTTTGAGTGTTCGTAGGTAGGTACGTGTAAGTTTATATTTGTGGACCTATCTAGGAATTTTTTTTTTGCAAAATATTTATGAATTCTATTCGGTTACTATTCTTTTCCTGTTCGTTTTCTAACGTGAGTATTTTTTTCATAAAGTATTATCGCTCAGTTTCGATACACTAGATGTTTAAAAGTTCTGCTTTTTTTTATTCAGGATACTAACGCCCCTTAAACCAACCTCGAGCGCAGAAAGAAAAGTACCGAGTTAATAGTTCCATTAAAAATCTCTGAACAAGTTACCCGCTATCGCGATTCAGAGATACACACACATCCAAACACAGGAGATAATGCCACGTGCACAATTTTCTTTCTCAGGTCTACGGCTGGAGTCCTGAATTTTACGATGCTACAGACTTGCCGGCCGATATGCCTGAAGATCTGCAGGAGCATATCAAAGCATTGCCTGCAGAGGAGGTAAATTTAGTAATTGATTTTCATATATATAACTAGCTGGTGGCTGCGACTTCGTCTGCGCAGGATTAGTACTTATGTAACTTCTCCAAGGCCATTACTATCTTTATACATAAAATATTTACATGGTCAAACGCAATTGCTATAATAGTATTAGTAAATTTAAATACCTATTAAATTAATCAGTAAACACTAATAATAAAATACAGCACCTACGTACATAAAAATATAAAATTAATAACAGTGGAAAAAACTGTCATTACATTTTATTGACGATATTTGTGTTACATTTCATCACCCTTGACGGTCATCGAGTACGTCTAGTGTTTGATGTTTTTCTCGCTATCAAAAGTTTTTGACTAAACTATCAGAATCTGACACAAACCATAACAGAACTGTCATCATTACGATCTTAGGCGGAGATCTTGTTATTTTGTCTATGTTGTGCCCAAGAATATTACGCTTTTTCACCTGCGCGGTGATGGATGAGGATGATAATGAAAAGTAGTCTATGTGCTATTCTTAACTATAATCTATCTCTGTGCCAAATTTCATCCAGTTCCGTTTAGCCGTTCTGCCGTGATTGAGTAACAAACATACATTCATCCATCCATCCATCCAAACTTTCACATTTATAATATTAGTGGGATGTGTATGATAGCGGCCATTTTGATTTTTTTACTTGATGTCGTTACGTAATTTAGATTTGTTAGTTATGCAATGTTATCCAGCAAACCTTATTCTTGCATAAGCTGTGCATCTTGCATAAGTGATTGGTGGGATAACCACCAATCACTTATCAGTTACCGACCGGAAATACTTTAATATGATTTATGTTGTTTTTGTATCGCATGTTTCTTATGAATTATTAGAATTTTCGTCACTATTTGTCATCACTGAGAAAAAGAAAAAGCTTCTCGAAATATGAATGTATACTTTTTTTTAACAAAAAAAGGGAACCGACTTCGACAATAAAAAGTGTGAAAAAAAACTTGTTGAAGTCGGTACCATGAAAGACCATCAAAGATACCTATTATACCTATGTTGTGTGCATTGCATGGCACCGACTTCGACAAGTTTTTTGCACACTTTTTATTGTCGAAGTCGGATCCGGTTGGCAAAAAAACATTTCATTCGTTTTACGGCCCGTCCCAATAATCTATCTATCGCCGGTTTACCTTACTAGAGATAGATATTTGACACTATTTGTATGGACGTTATGTCAAATTTCAATCGGTAGGAGAACTGTGGATAGATAGATTATTGGGATCCCCCATTAGTGCTTACCCTTGCTACTTACGTTACGGGACGATTTTTATTCACAGTCAACTACGATATAATCAAGATAGGCGAAACATTTTACAGTTATTGTATTGTACTTCAAAAACCGCTTTACCGATGTTGATGAAATTTAACCACACACGTTGCAGTTCCTGGATAAGTAGGTTTTGGCGAACTCTATTGTATTATTGGCCAAATATGGCGAATCGCGAGAAAACGGGTAATAGAGTATACTTCCAAGATGGTCTCACCTTAGAAGTATAAACTAAAAAGATTTAAAAAAAGCTATAAAGAATTATGATAATCCGACCACTCCACTCTGTAAAAAGTTATGCGCTAAGGTTTATACGTGATCATACATAAAAAAATACGCGTCGATTGAGAACCTCCTCCGTTTGTTTTGGAAGTCGGTTGAAAAATTGGGTTTTGTGTATAAATAAAACTAAAAACAATTATGAACAAAATACGTATACGATTGCAATTTTTGAGATTAAAATTATACATCCTCGGACGGGATTCGAACCCGGTTTTAAAAAACTCTTTTATTTCGGATGCATAGTGCTTGATAAGCTGTCCAATAGAAATCACTGCGTCCCCATACGACGGTTAAAATTAAATAGTGAGTTAAAATTTGATGCTCGAACAGTATGTCTTCGTGGCCTAGTGGTTATGGCGTCTGACAAGGGTTGCCGGAAGACGCGGGTTCGAATTCCGTTCGAAGGCTTGTACTTTCCCTCTAAAATTGCAATTTTAGGTCGTGCTAAGCAGGCGTTAGTTCTTTAAAAGGTCATATAGGTAATGTTGGATACATTTAGACATTTCGTGAATTATATATTAAAATAACTTACTTTTATGAAAAAGGAGGCCGCAGAGCTCTGCAAACGGGCCATAGCCTTCTAGATTTCAATGGGCTAATCAGATGGGAGAAAGAAACAAATACTTACTCACATACGGATCTCTCAAAGTCGCACAACGAGCTATGGAGAGGGCTATGCTCGGGGTTTCTCTACGTGATCGAATCAGAAATGAGGAGATCCGTAGAAGAACGAAAGTCACCGACATAGCCCAGAAGATTAGCCAGTTGAAGTGGCAGTGGGCAGGGCACTTAGCACGCAGAACAGATGGCCGATGGGGCCGAAAGGTTCTGGAGTGGAGACCACGGACCGGCAAGCGCAGCGTAGGTCGTCCACCGACACGGTGGACAGACGACCTGAGGAAGGTCGCAGGACGACGTTGGATGCAGGCCGCTTCCAACCGGCCCTTTTGGAAAATCATGGGGGAGGCATATGTTCAGCAGTGGACGTCCTACGGCTGAGATGAGATGATGATAGGGATCACTATCAATTTTGTTTCTGTTATCCTCTGAAGCTATTTGACGTTTTTCGAACTGTTGTAATTCTCCAGTATACGTACTTTAATCTATGTGGGTGATGTTTTTTTCAGCAAAAGCAAGTATGGGTGTCGTGTTGGGAGGAGCACAAGAAGAGCAGCAACGATACGCAGTTCGAGTACCCGTGGGGACGCGGCTTGGCGCCCGCGTTCTTCCCTTATACCAACCAGAACGGCTACAAAAGTCCGCTCGTCGCTGTCAAGATTACTCCAAAGGGTATATATGTTTATGTCACGTTACTCACAGTACGTTCACTATATGAAAGAGCTAATATAGTAAACTAGACTCTATTAACATTATACTAATAGGGTTACATTCTGGGTGGCCGCCTTTTTGTTCAGAAATGTTTGGAAGACATTAGCTATAGGTTTTTATATGTATAACCTACTTAATATTGAAAAGTCAGATATCGTTGCCTATGCTTTCCTCGTCGATTTAGGGCAGTTCGTGCAGTAAGAACGTACTATAAAATACAATTACGTAACCTATATACTGGCGATGTACCCATATTCTCCATTCGTAATGATATTCTGTGATTTATAGATTTTCATGCGTCGATTACGCTGGGGAAAAAGCATTTTTTTCATTATACGTTCAGCAGTTGGTTATTAAATGTTAATAATTATGATAATTCCTGATACATTATGTTGTTCATTTCCAGTTCGAAGTCTAGTAGTTATCCGGTGTCGTGCGTGGGCGAAGAACATTATTTACAACAAGAGCATCAAGGAAGCCTCAGGTTATGCCAGGATCCAGCTCTACGTAGAGGCTGATAACACCAGTGACGTCGTCGAAGATGGAAATGGCCTTGATATGTAGCCGTAATATTTACTGGGCCCATAACCTCTTGAAATCTGATCGTTCTCAAGAAATTTGATTCTTTGTAACTGTAAATCCAAAGATTGTCTATGAGGAGTTTTGGCTTCTGTTTCATATGATATTTAACTTTCATTACTTACTAAGGAATCTCGCAATATCTGTAAAAGACACATATTTATTTATTCCTTACAATATGACCGCGTTGTAAGAAAAAAAGCTTGTAAAGGTTATGCCGCATTTGTCATAGTCCTTTCAAATATTTTTCACTTTAATCATTCCGATAATTTATTGATTCAGGCGTTACTTTGCGGAATACCATTTTTAAAAACGATATTATAAGTAATATATAGTGACGCTTCCGCTGAAAACAATGCTTGGCCGAGGGCACACCGGAACTCGGCCATAAGCATTGTTTTCAGCGAAAGAGTCATTAAATATTTATTCTAATATAGTTTTTAATCATTCCGTTTTTGCTACAACTACAAAACAATATTGTTGGCATTACAATAATAATTTGTTGAATTTTGTATAAAGGCCTAGTTGTATTGTATCGTCCTTAATTACATAGATTCGTAGATTCAATGCTTATGTTGAACTGGGACTTTCAAGGGAATTCTAAGAGATAAATAAAAAACTAAATTTGTGACCATTTGCCTTTTCACAAGAAAGATCAGTTTTATTAAAATCTCGCAAATAAAAAAAATACTCTATGATAGAATTATTATATATAATACGATATGCATAGGCAACGATACGATCTAAGATTTAGGGCAGGAAAGCCGAGAAGACGCCAGTTCACGACTCGAAAATTCCAAGGTCGTGTCTATCATGGAACACAGACTGAGGCAATGAATTTCACTCCATAGCTGTGAGCGTTTTTAAAGTAGAATTAAAACGCTCAGCGGGTGATCGTGTTATATCTATTGCAGCTTTAGCACGGCTAACTAAATCAGCAATTATTGCCGCAATTGTACACATAGCCAAACAGTACTGCGACATAGAGCAACACTGTAAACATACACGCTACGTAACCTGTTGCACTGGCATGCAATTGCGGCAATTATAATTGCTCGCGTAAGTACACTTAGGTACCATAGAGCGATGGTGTTTCGCTTTGACATCTGTCACTATCTCCATTCCCAAATGTTCTGGACATCAGAAGATTTTGGGTTCGGTATGGTGGAATTAAAATAAGTGATATCAATGGATACTAGTTGAAATGAATCTATTTGACAAAAATCCACTGTTTAATAGTAGTTAAATAAAAAAATAATAATTCGTATCTAATTTATATACATGTATATATTTGCAGTATGATTTTTACTTTCACAGTTTCGTAAATACCTAATTAAGTATCTAAATATTTATTGCGTTGAAACTCTGATGTCAATTGCGTTTAATTTTCCTAGATTTGAGTTTTCTCGAGTTTGCTGTGTAGTAATGGATTATTATTATCCGCTTTACTATAATGTGACATACGGAGGTAGTTGAACTTGTGAAATACTTATACAGTGACTGTGACTTGATTCTGACTCATCATCATCATCATCAGCCTGTAGCAGTCCACTGCTGGACATAGGCCTCTCCAATTGCACGCCACTTAGGTCTATCTTGGGCTTCTCGCATCCAGTTTTTGCCAGCCGTCTTGCGCAGATCTTGTCGTCAAGTCACCTAATACTTACTTATATATATATACGTACGTAGTAGCTAGGTTACAGTTAAACAGTTGAATGAATTTAAATGCTTTAGCTAATTGGTTATAAATATGTGGAATCACTACAAAGAACTGCTTCTAAAATGTACCTAATTAGTTTATCGTCATCATAAGTGATTTATTTCAATCGGCTACGTTTAGGAATTTGTATCAAAACCAAGTTATTATTGTCGTTATCATCATCATCCTGTAGCAGTCCACTGCTGGACATAGGCCTCTCCAATTGCACGCCACTTAGGTCTATCTTGGGCTTCTCGCATCCAGTTTTTGCCAGCCGTCTTGCGCAGATCGTCACTCCACCGTGCCTTTGGACGTCCTACACTACGTTTGCCGAGACGCGGTCTCCACTCTAGAACTCGTTTACCCCAACGGTTGTCGGTTCTACGGCTAATATGGCCAGCCCACTGCCACTTCAGCTTGCTGATCCGGTGGGCTATGTCGATGACCTTGGTTCTCTGACGGATCACTTCATTTCTGATGCGATCCCTCAGAGAAACACCGAGCATAGCCCTTTCCATAGCCCGCTGAGCGACCTTGAGCTTGTGGACCATTCGAGCCGTCAGTGTCCACGTTTCGGCTCCGTATGTCATGACGGGTAGGACGTACTGATTGAAGACTTTCGTCTTCAGGCATTGTGGAATCGGCAAAGTAAGGATTCGACGTAGCTTCCCAAACGCTGCCCAGCCCAGCCGAATTCTTCTATTCACCTCGTTCTCAAAGTTCTTTTTTCCCAACTGCAATGTCTGCCCGAGGTACACATATTTTTGAACAACTTCGAGAACGGCGCCGGTTATCGCAATCGGTTCCGGTAGAACATGTTCGTTGAACATGACCTTGGTTTTGTCCAAGTTCATCCGTAGGCCGATGCGTATAGAAGAGTCAGCCAGGTCATTCAGCATCTGTTGCAGGTCCTGCAGCGTCTCTGCCACGATGACGATATCGTCAGCAAATCGCAAGTGAGAGATGTATTCGCCGTTGATATTAATGCCACGTCCTTTCCAGTTCAGTGTCTTGAACATGACTGATTCTGACTATGATGATGTTTCTGACTATTTCAATAAAAACCTAACTTGATAAAAATACATAATAACTTAATTAACTTGAATAATTGCCAATGTTCAACCGTACGAGTAGAGTGTAAGTGTTTATAGGAAAAAGTCTTACGTCAAATATTAAATAATATATGTATCTTACAAATAAATATTATTATTAATAATAATTTATTATTTATTCGTAGTATGTATGTATAATTTATGTATCGAATATAAAAATACATATCAAAGTAGAATGTCCTATGATAAGAATTAAGATTGCTATTTGGTTGACTTTTAGCTCACATAAGTACAAAAATGTATGAATACGTAAGTGTAGGTAAAGTACATTAAAACTTACACAGTATTCATGGTATAATTAGGAATAATTAAAAAAGTTTGCAAGTATTATAATGTGTAAGGTTTTCTGTAAACAACATAAGTACCTAGTAGTATCATAAGTGTAATTAGGAAAGGAGGTACTAAAATATTTGAGCGCATATTATCATAATTATTGAAAAAAACGTCAGCACTTGTCTTTTACCCGATTACGGCGAAGCAAAGGGGAGGGTTATGTTTTTAATAAAATTGTATACTTAGATAGTTATGGATTGTCGTATATACCTAATTAGACCTTAGAATATTTTCCTTACTGTATGAATTAATTTTCTAGGTGTCAATATTTATTCCAAGTAGTTGAATTTATTCTTGTATTGTGTTTGGAGTTTTAATTAAATACTACATTAATTACGTTTGTTTTAATATCACGCCGTAAGGGAGTCATATCTGACGTGTCTCTTGTCTAGAAATATTAGAGGATGAAATTTAAATAGAACCAACTCGGAAGTTTACCAAAAACATAATCGAAATCGAACTACTCTGTAAATAGTTATGCGTGGTCGGTCATACATAAAACATACGCGTCGCCTTGAGATCCTACTCCTTTTGGATGTCGGTTGAAAAGGCTTTGCGGCGCTACACAATTAGGATTTTTTTACTCACCGGGTGTCGTCTTCGCCGTGTAGTACAGCATTAGTACCGACGGGGAATATATGGAGAGAATGGCAATTTCTAGGTTTGGTACGTGTATCTACAAAATGGACAAGTGACGTGAAAGACAACCATTTAAAGGATTTAAAGAGCAGTATTGATTTATCAGACATGGAATAGTACATTGTACACCGAGGGGAGAAAACGATCTATTTCTGTTCGAGAGTATGTTTAATGGAAACTCGGGGACAGAAATAGAACTTTCTCCCGAGTGATACATAGTACTTTATATTACACCTACGAGGAAAGTAAAATTGATACCTTCATTAGTAAACTAGCTGACCCGCCAGCGGCTTCGCTCGCGTGGCCTCGCGGGATACGGTAATTACAGATTTCAATGGGTCAGATTTCAATTAGGGGTCGAATTTCACAAAATCCCGTCTTAGTGAGTACATAGGTCCAAAAAAGAACCCCCATGCAAAATTTTAAACTTTTAGAACTCGCAGTAGCGAAGTTTCATACAAACTATCAAAATATACCAAAAAAAAAACCTTAGGGGTTGAATTTCATAAAATGCCGTCTTGGTGAGCACTTACGTCCTAAAAAGAACCCGCATGCAAAATTTGAAACTCCTAGCACTTTCGGCGTAGTTTCTGAGATTTCGTGATGAGTGAGTGAGTGACCTTTAGCTTTTATATTTATAGATAATTGTTGTCTGGAGCATTATGTAAGACATCAAAGACATATTTTTTCTGGTGGCTCATCATTATAAAATTGACACTTTCACTACCAGATGACATTTTCGAAAAATATTTAGCCTACTGTCAAATTATCAATTAAGTATAAAACAAAATTTAACGATACATAACAAATGGCCGCTATGTTTTATTTTCGTAGTGCATAAAGGCTGCTGTTCATTGGAAATCGAGTACAATAAAATAATTCCCAACTTTTTTCTAATTATTGAATACTAGCTGCTCTCCGCGGTCTCGCCCGCGCGGTGATAACTCTATGCTTTTGGATGTACGTATCTCAGTACAGTGTTACACGTACCTACCCCCAAAAGCATAACTCTAGGTCTCTCTTTAATTTTAGTACAGAGTTTAAAATTAACAGATAAAATATTTAATTAAAATTCATTTCTAAATTAAACTTTAAATATTTAAACTTCTGGGCGCTTTTAGCCGGTAATGAATATATTTATACTGAAACGTGTCGTCTTTATTTATTCGTTATTATTCACACGACCGTCTTTCATCACCCTTGATGTCCAAAAGAATAAATGCGTTTAATTAAAATAATGTTTCTTTTTAGTTTAGTGTTTTGATTGGAGTGCGATATGGAACCTATTCTTAGAACACATACCTACTATTTAGAAAACTTGTATGAAAAAGATCCATTTACGCTTTTATACAAATCAAGCTAAGTGAATCTAACATGTTCAGGAAAGTCACTAAGATAATCACTTAACGCTCTGACATTAGCTGTATGCTGATAGCCAGGGTAGGGCTAGAGCAGGCGAAGGCGGCTGGGCGGGCGGCGAGCGGTTATGGGCAGATTTAGGTGGATGTACAGCGGGAGGCAAAGACTATGAAGGGGAGAGGTTGCGAATAGAGGAAATCAAGTGGTATAATACTGCAGGAATGGCAAGTATTGGTGATCACAGCAGTACCAGGTATTATGTCTGTAAGGTTTGTGTACGTGGTAGAACTACTCTGTTTAAGTTCTAAATGTCACTGTGGCGAGTGAAATTACAGCGCGACAGAAGAACCAATGTCTCGGTGTAATGAACCATGCGGACATACGTACGAGTACATTCTACTTCCTACTATATAATATTATAAACGCGAAAGTTGTGAGTATGGATGTGTGAATGTGTGGATCTTTGTTACTCTTTCACGCTCAAACGGCGGGGGCAATTTTGATAAAATTTGGTATGGAGGTAGTTAAGGCGCTGGATTAACATATAGGATACTTTTCATCATCATCATCATCCATCACCACGCGGATGAAAAAGCGTAATATGCTTGGGCACAGCATAGACAAAATAATAAAATCTCCGCCTACGTCAAGATCGTAATGATGACAGTAGGTACTGTCAAAGTTTGTGTCAGTTTCTGATAGCTTATCAAAAATCCTAGCCAATTTGACAACTCGATACACTAGACGTGCTCGGCATCCGTCAAGGGTGATGAAATGTAATGACAGTTTTTTCCATGGTGATTTATTTTATATTGATATGTACGTAAGTCCTGAATTTTATTATTAATGTTTACTGATTGATATACTAAATAGTTAAATATACTCAGTAGCAATTGCGTTTGACCATGAACATTTTTTATGACATTTTGATATAAAGGTACTCGTAGATATGGCCTTGGAGAAAATATGAAGCTACTCGAAATATTAATCCTGCGCAGACGTAGTCGCGGGTACCAGCTAGTCATACATATATTATTATTCAAATATCTGAAATTGAAGGTCTGGGTGACATTGCAACTGCAGGAGACAGCCGACACATAGATAATTCGTTCATAGCAGATTCCTAGAACGCGTGTTGTTAGTCGCTTCAATATACAATATGTACAGCGTGTGTCGTGACATGTACAAATTAGGTCCATGTTTGTTTTAATTGTTATTTTTACTTTAGAGTTACTTTTAAAACTACTACACAAAGCGTTAAAACCTATAAATCAGACATTTTGTATTGAAACAGCAAACAAAAATTGAGTTTGGCACTTAACAGTAATAGCGCCTGTGGCCCGCGGTTTCACCCGTGTGCTGATAGGTGCTATGTGTGGTTTGAGAACCTAAAGTATCTCCACTCCACATTTATTTAGCTAATAATTAATTTTAATTTTAACAAATTAGTTTAGCTAATAATTTAATAAAACTAAAAATTTTATACTGACTTCCATTCTATTCAGTTATTGGTGTCTAACTCAAAAACTACTGGACTGAATTTGATAAAATTTATATGGAAGCACACGGGGAGTACTAGCTGCCAAACAAAACATTCACAATAATATTGAGAATCAGTTCACCCAGTCGAAAGTTATAAGGTAACAAACATAAAAAAAAACAGTCGAATTGAGTACCTCCTCCTTGTTTTGGAAATCGGTAGATAATAAGATTTTGGACATTTCGTCAATAACCAGCTCCAGAAAGCCACAATACAGTCGAAATCGAAACGATGCACCCGATAGGAAATATCTCCGAACTGAGCTCAGTGTAGTCCAATAATTCAATGCTTTTTTAAAAATAACACCGCGATGGATCTACTGAGCCACTATCAGCAGTGGTTTAACTTGTTGATTTTATTTTTGATTGAGTTTACTCCTTTCAAGCCTTCGCGTGTTGTACGACGACTTTTACATCGAAGTATAGAATATTAGTATTAGTATTCCTATTGATCATATGACACCAAGCTCAAATACCAAGATACAAGGCATACATTTTTAATTAGAAATATGGGAACACCGAATGTGGTCGAAACTATAGTCGGACCTATCCGATAAATATTAAGTGAGTAATCCTGTATTTCTAATTAAAAATGAGTGAAAACCACGTTAGTTTTTATTACAAAAAAAGGCATATTTTTGCAGAACCTTTCAAATCTATACTAATAATATTATTAAGAAAAAAATGTGTATGTATGTTTGTAACGAATTGGCTCAAAAAGTAGTAGGTAAAAAGTAGTAATAATAGTAGTAGTTTGTAGTAATTACAAAAATTCTTTCACCATTGGAAAGCTACATTCACCCTGAGTAACATAGGCGATATAAGATTCATCAACATCATCCATCACCGCGCGGGTGAAACCGCGGAGAGCAGCTAGTATTATATATTTTAATAACCGTCCATCCGCATGGCAAAGTATATACTTGGTGCGCGCTTACTTTGCCCTGGGTATAATTTTAGGTCAATATTGTGTCACATACCTACGAGATGTGACGTAGATTGTCTTATAACAACTACCGTATTTTTTCAAACAATTGTACGTAACTGTTCACTTAGCTACTAGTTTTACAAATACAAAGTATTTAATTAACTATTACATCGAAGCCCGACTGTGCGAGTTATCAACGTACTCATTCCTCACTGAGACGCCTCCAATGTAGGCACGTAACACGTCCCTTCTGTACCACCTAGTCACTAGTCTATACTTAGGTACTTCCTTCCCATAGCCACATCGCTTCTCGACCAGTCTATCAGCAAAAGCCACTGCGCGCACTGCTTCTTCCATAGATATAACATTGCACTTGCAAGTTTCCTCACTTAGATTTTCACTTCATATCTTGTGTTTCCAAGATGGGTGCAGATAAGGCCAATGGCGTGGTGAACTATTGCCGAAGACCCCCGCAGAGACCCTTCCTGCAGCGCCTTCAGTATATGATCTGGGACCCTGAGGAGAAGAAATTCTTAGGCAGGACTCCGCATCGATGGGGTAAGCAGTTTGTGTTTTTAGAAAAATAATTAAGGAAGTTTTAATAAGGATTTTTTTATGGATATAATTATATGGTTTTTAAGAAGTATTTACGATAATTTATTGATTCAGGCGTTACTTTGCGGAAATCCATTATCAAAAAAACGATATTAAAAAAAATATTTAGTGACACTTCCGCTGAAAAGAAAACAATGATTTTGACTTATTTGGGGGCGTGCACCACCCTCCCTCCCGCATAAAATGCTAATAGGAAGAATACAAAATAAAAAACACAAGAAACCCCAATAAACCAACACCGATTCGACACTTGTTTCGCCTCTACACGAGGCATCCTCAGGAGATGTTGACTCGTCGAGCGCTAGACCGACAGAAATCATTGTTTTCTTTTCAGCGGAAGTGTCTCTAAATGTTTTTTAAAATCGTTTTTTTTGAAGTATTTACGTGTTTAATCTTAAAATATTGGTGAGAAAAATAAATTCATTCAGGTAGAAAGTTTTTTTAGAATAAGGTTATTTCTATTGTAATTATGTGACATTCCACACATTTTGTACTAATTCATTATTTTATGAAATACTACGTGCGCCTCGCGGTTTCACCTGCGTGATGATGGGTGATGTTGATGATTATTTTTTCTTTCCTCAACCATCGGCATCGGCATACCTGAAGTATCGTCGATTGGCATCGGTATTGGCTGCATCTCTAGAAATTCATTTATCAAGAGGTACCCGTGGGACAGATTCTATCGTCAGACCATCTAAAACTATTTACGAGTATTTCTTTTAGCTTTCTTTTAAAAAGTAGCTTGAACCATAGGTTATCTGTGATTTACTAATTTCCCCTGACCTTAGGTTTACGTGCTATGGAAGTTCTCATTTTCTTTCAAAAATATTCTAGAAAATTTTATTGTGGGGAAGATTTTTGAAGAGACCGTCTTTGCGCATACTCTGCCTCAAACCAGCATTGTGAAAATACTACATACAGGTTGTCCCGAAACACAACGCTAACCTGGTACTGGGCGAGAGGTATACCAGTGATGAAAATAAACAAGAAAAAACATGTTTTCACAATATCCTCCATGTTAGAAAAATACATCCTGTATATACAGGTACTTTGAGGAAATCTGTAACAAGTGAACTTACTCGACAAATGAGAATTAAAAACCAATGTGTCAGGGTGACGAGCTCATTACATTGTCACAAACGAAAGCTGCGGCGGGCACTGCAACTGTGATGAGGGTCGTGTTTAATCAAGTGCATGACTTTTCAATCTCATCACTTTAAGGTGTAATAAAAACCGGCCAAGTATAAGTCGGACTTGAGCACAGCGAGCTCCGGATTTTACACAAATATATTTCATGTGCAATCCAAAAGTTGCAATTGGCCACTTTTTGTTATTTGTTTTATACTTTCTAGATTGTGCCATAATCACAGGTATTTTTATTGTTTTTACATTACAACAAAATCAATAATCATTATCAAATAACCCGTTTTTGTATGTGGACGCCCCTTGCTTATCTTCATGTTTTTATATTGATGTTCTTTTTTTTATAATTTGTTAGGAAGTCTTCCGTAACAGCACTTATTCCATGAACATTTCAAACAGAACCTATTATTGTTCGAAAGATACAGTCCAGATTTTCATGTAGGAAAGGCTGACAGACGGACAACGTGAGCTTAGGTAACTAGAGTTCACTAGACTGTAGCTCTACCACGAGTTTACAACATTAACGCCAATCGATGCTTGCTATCGACTGCCACAAAAAGTTTATGAACAAAAGAACAGTGCCACCTCGCGGTAATTCTAGAACTAAAATCGGCAGCGAGTACGCCAATCACAAGCTTGATAGGTAGGCGAGATCGAGTATCGACTAGAGATGACATTTATGTTGCCAACTCATGGTAGAGCTACTGGTATGTTCGTAAATACTATTCATGTAACGGAGAGCCTCGTTACGTCAAAACTGTCTACTATAAAGAAGGACTAGAAGAGAACTTCAAACGGCAGTAGGTATATTAGAATAGGTATATTGTACAAAATAATATTAGGTACTTATCTACTCGTACCTAGCAACTGCACGTTTGTAACCACCTACGGAGTACACTTAATTCTCTACAATATAAACTGATGGACTGTGTATACGTATTCCATTCTATCGTTCTTCAGCCTTGTTCTCTCCGTATCAAAGCAAATAATTTACATATTCTAACCACTTTATAAACATTGTCTGGACTGTACGTTACCAAAAGTTTACTTACGCCAATGCCGGCGTCGGCACGCATGCGCGAGAATCTAATAAAATATGATGAGACGAGGCTGCGTCTTGTGGTTCCGCCCGCGTGCATGATGACAAGAACTTTTTTTTCGAAATGTATGTGATGACCTGTTCTGGGCTTCAAGCTATCTCTGTGCCAAGTTTCATTAAAATACGATTTACCTGTAAATGTAGGATGTAGGCGTAAATGAAGGATAACCAAACGTGTTGGCTTGTGCCAAGCACAATTAAATTGAGAGTGTATATTATCATTTTTAATATTTAATATTTTCTAATTTCAAATGTTCACATTTCTGTTACGTTAAATATGATTAATGTCATATTATATTATCTAAAAATGTTACATTATATGTTTATTAATAATAATTAATTATAATTATGATATTGCTAGTGATTTACTCAAAGGTAAACGTGTTAGGTCGTAGGACTATTACGCAGGAGTCCGTCTTGGTGAAACCGCACCGCAATGTCAGATATTCTGTCTTCAAAAAGTAGTGTGGTATTAGTGTGGGGGTACTTCTGCGTTTGGTTTAAGAGGACTGTATTGCCGGACAAAATACGCAGAGATTAGGAATAAACAGAATAATGTTTATATTAATAATACATATGTTTACATTGTACCGTATGAAACTAAATAACTATGTCTTGAGATAATAAGCGCCGTTCAGTGCCACGCCGAACTCTTTAAAGCCCGGGCTGCACTAGGCCGCTCTGTCATATGCAAGTGCGGCCAGGGCCAGGTACCTACCATCAGGGAAACTACTTGCCAGTCTAGTCATTACTAGTATAAAGTTTCAGATTGATCTTAACGTTAATCTTAGCTTCTTAAAATATCTAAGTCAAAGTAAAAAGTTGAATTATACTAATAATAATTTTACAAAGAAATATTTGGGAATTTGGTAGCTTCGAATGTAGGGTCCATTACCAACTATAAGCTATCGGGACCGTATTATATATATAATGGGATTAAGTTAAGATGCTTAATTATTACGCACTTCTTGGTGTTGAACTCGGTTAAATTTTTGGGTAAAAAATATGACCATTTTTTTTTCATGAACGTAAATTATGGACAATTTGCTCATTTCCGTAGGCTCTGCTTTTTTGCAGAGATTTAATAAGACAGCGTGAAAAGTATTTCAAACTGAAGCGAAACATCTTAGCCTAATTAAAACAACGTCATCTTCACATGCGGTAACTCTGAGTAATTCTATAATATAGCGAAAATGCTATATCATACATATTATTTCTATATTTCGATTTGAGTTAATTGTAAAAATACTACACAAATATTGAAAACAATAAGCTGACTGCTGAAAATGTAGAAAGATTAATGTGTGGAATTTAGAAAGTTCATGTGTAAGTCAAAGTCAAAATCATTTATTCAATTTAGGCATCAAAGACGCACTTATGAACTTCAATTTTTCATTATAATGTTTTAGAGTACATCTATCTATTCAAAGGACTCTACCGCCGCGTTCCAAATTATATAGAGCCTACAGAGTAGAAGCGGCAAGAAACTCGGGGCCATTTTTTTATATATAGATGTTTACAATGTTTCTACATAGGTACTACAAATATTACATTTTATGGGTGGCAGAGTGACAGCTTGCCACAGGTGGTAGGTATTCCAAGCATCTTTGTCTTCTATATAATGTCAGACTTTATAATAAGCATTTTTTATTAAAGCGAAAATATAAAAATATTGTAATTTTTACAATATTTTTGCATTACAGTTTGTATTAGAGCGATATGTTTTTTTACAATAACTGTCACTTTCATAGATGCAGCTATTAAAATCATATTTTTAGTTACAGTAACTGAATACTAGACAACGAAACAGCTTTAACCTTGTATATACTTTCGATACAAATGCGTTTTTTCCCATTCGACTTTCTCAATAAAACTTCTGCCCTTCACGATGTTTATTGGGATTTCATCATTCGATATCCATACAATCTATACATATAGGTATTTATTAAGCCGTATGTACTGAGTGAGTGATTGCAGTGAATCATGACTTCAACACGAGTTATTTTGAACCTCGGTTAATCATAACTGGAAGTATTCCCGGAATCAACGCAACGTGAATGGAATTACTTGTGTGTGCTTTGTGCCAACACAGTCTTAGGGCACTCTGAAACAACTTGGTCTTGGTCATTTATGTAATAGTTTTAAAATAATAACAAACAAAACAATAACGTTTTTTAAACAATAAAGTTCATGAAGATGTGTAAACTCATAGAAGAGCGCATTTTAAAAGTGCATAAAGATATACCAACCTACCTAAATATTAGAATTTACCGGATATAATAGGTGCTGCAAACTTCGTATTGAGCGTTAGTTTTCGGTTTAAGCGTGGGGTTGCTATATCCACGCTCCTAAATGGGAGTCACGTATAGCTTCATCCAAATCCTTGTGTAAATTCCTGAGATATATGCGTTTATGATACAATGATACAATACTTATATGGTACAATGATGACATTATTAGTAAAATAGTCCAACTTATTAACCATTTCTGGCATGCAATTGTTATACAAAACATGTTCTGGATCATCAGAGAATAGTACCTATTATATTATACATCAATTTTAAAATATTATTATATAATGTTAATTAATATAATCAATGTCATAGTTAATATACAATTTAAAATAAAACACAAGGAATCAATTACAATTACAACGTCAGATACAATGAGTCAATTATACACTTCTGGACACATCTATTGGCCCACCTTAGAGTTTAGGTTTCGATGGCCCCTACCGAAATATGATTGCTAGATTGAACAAAAACTGTTGATGCA
Organism: Selenia dentaria; assembly: GCA_917880725.1. Lineage (NCBI taxonomy): Eukaryota > Metazoa > Arthropoda > Insecta > Lepidoptera > Geometridae > Selenia > Selenia dentaria. Next base: position 2,866,157 of record OU862882.1, on the reverse strand, counting down.
GTTTTAAACCTGATACATATTACCATCTTTTTCGATCGTATTGTTTTAAATTTGAATTCAGAATACCATACGACATGGAGCTACGCCTAACAAGTCGGATATGCGCCTTGTTAAAGGCAATTGATTTTTGAATAAAAAACATGTTTTATCAAATAAAGGTTTAATTTAATAACGCGTGTTGCCTCCATGGGCATCTACCACAGCTCTCATACGATTAGGCATAGAGTTTATCAACCGCTTTATGAAATTTTGAGGGATCATCTCCCATTCCTCTTCTATGGCAGTTTTCAACTCCTGCATCGTCTGGGCAACTGGCTGACGAGCCCTAACACGTCTTTTTAGCTCGTCCCACATGTGCTCAATAGGGTTCATGTCTGGGCTTCTGGCTGGCCAGTCCATAACTGTGATGTTCACATCCCGAAGATATTCCCTGACGATGCCGGCCGCATGGGCTCTTGCATTATCATGCATAAAAAGGAAATTTGGGCCCACATAGTCCGCGTATGGTATCACGTGAGGTTCTAAGCACTCACGAATGTACCTTTCAGCATTTAATGTTGGCAGCCGTGGTCCTGTAACAACCTCAAGTTGAGTTTTGCCGCTCGCGGATATACCGCCCCAGACAGTCCGTGAGCCACCGCCATAAGCAACCCTCTCTTCAAAGCAGCATTGTGCGAAACGCTCTCCCTTACGTCGGTAGACCTTCTTCCTTCCATCATTGCCATGTAACACAATTTTAGACTCATCAGAAAAGAGTACACGGCTCCAATCTTGCTGTGTCCAATTTAAATGACTGCGTGCGAAATGAAGGCGCGCTGTTCGGTGGGCTCGCGTTAGTTTGGGCCCATTAGCTGGCTTGTGTGGTACCATATCGCGTTCTTTTAACCTTCTCCGAACAGTTCGAGCGCTCACAGATACTCCGTGGAAGTCGCGAAGTTGGTTTTGTATCTCAATGGAGGTAAGGTGACGATTTCTCAAGCTGGTCGTCACGATGAATCGATCCTGCCTTTCAGTTGTGACCCGAGATCGTGGCCTTCCTTGGCGACGAACAAAGCCGCCAGTCTCTAGGTACCTCCGATAAACATTTCGGACCGCAGATCGACTTAAATTAAGTTGAGCACTCACGTTTCTTTGGCTGTGTCCGGCCTGAATAAGTGCCACAGCTTGGGCGGCGACTTCAGGTGAAGTATCCATAGATTATTGATAGAACCTCACCTTAATGTTAAGAATAAGTAATGTTTGTTGCAAAACCAAAGATATCAATCACTTTTTCAAGAATTAAATCCAAGTAAACCAATAAAACCAAGTTTTCTTAGTATTCGATTGTTTGATATCAACAAACAGGCTCCAAATTGTCTTTTGTTTCTTTAAATTCTGTGTTCGAAATTCAAAAAAAGACTATTGAATGAAATTGTGAATGTGCCAGGTTCAAAACTACATAAAAACTTTTTGCTCGACCTAATATAAAATTTTAGCTAGGACCAAACGAAACTGAAAATACAAGGTGGGCCAATAGATGAGTCCAGAAGTGTATTATTGGAAAGTGATTTTAACTTTTATCATTTAAATACTCTTGTGTGGAGTAATAGCACTTATACACAAGCCAATTCTGTCATTTTTTTAATATTTTTTTCCGATCAATGTTCTAATGTTTAATGGCAAGGCATTAAAAATTTTCACGCACTTACTGTAGGTATTTCTAGAACACATTTGTGTCTTACTATTCCCACATAGTAACAGTTTTTCAGGAAATCGAGTGTTGTAATTACTCATGACTCCTTTTTTAGTAAAAAGTGAAGGTTGGTTTTTAACAAAGTTATGTAAACAATTTGTTGCACTTTTAATATTGCCAAAGAAGTTCTAAATTGCAGTAGTACAAATCAAGCATCCTTGGACATCGCACATATGTATGGAACATATTAGACCCTAGAAGGATGTACCAAATTCAGTCCTTCCTCTAATTGTATGACATTATCTCAAATCAAAATATTACATCATCATCATCATCTCAGCCGTAGGACGTCCGCTGCTGAACATAGGCCTAATAACAATATACATGCTGCGTTCAAAATACATCGAGCCACTACCGAAGAATTCCCCTTCATATACATTTTCGTCTCGCTAAGCATGAGCATATGTTTGTGCAAACATCATATATTGTTACGTACGGTTTGGCCCGTCGTAGTCCAACGCTGTTTAAATGTCATAGTAAACGTCAAGCTAATGTGTCAATGTAAACAATATTTGAGAGCGTCGTTAGAAAATCGCGTATCATCATCATCGATCTGTACCTACTGTACTCGTATTAAAAGGAATTAAATCCTATAAATGTTAGCCATACCTACAAGCTGTTTTCATGCCGTGTAAGAAGTTTACCACCCAGCAAAACAGCCGTTAAATATAATAATAGTTAAGGTAAAATAAAGCTTCCAAAAAGAAAAACTAACTAAACTAACTAACTAAAAAAACTAACTAACTAAAAAATATAAAATTAAATATTAACAGAATTATAAAAGTAAAAAAAATCTAATCTATAAACCCAATGGTGGGGGGAAAGTGGCCAAACGCTGGATGGCAATACTAACTTTTTGCCAACCAAAGTATAGGCCCCAGCATTTCGGTCTCTCATCGCCTCAACCAAACGTCTGGTTCCGTATAAATAGTTACATGTCAAAGGGATGTGTAATGCTTCATGTTCTTATGCACTACAAAAGCTATTTTGATTGTGTGAGCCGTATTTAGTCATTTATATTCCCTATTTAATTAAATTTCTCGACAGTTTCACTGATCATCTCAGACTGCGTTTGCTACAACCCACGCCGTAGGTACTGGCGCAATATCGGGAATCAAGTGGCTCGCCGAATCACCGAATAGCCCATAAAATTGAAATACCTCCATCGTCGGAGTACACAATACTCGATTAAACACAGAAAAATCTATAGTTTATTTTGGTTTACATAAAAATCTAAATCAAAATCAATATTCATTCATTGCTCGAATACAGTTAAGGTATATACGTCTTTTATTAAAACAACAATCAATAATGTTAAATTTTATGAAAATTTGTAAAGTAGCTTTTTCAGAAGATGGTTGATGGCACTTCCCTTGACTCTTTCACAACTGAGAATGTATTGACAATCACCTTACCTTGTGGTTCGGTAAGTATCCTCAAGAGTCAGTTATTCTAGACCTTGTTGCTATCTTTGGACTTGATTGGAGACTTGACAGTGATTTACTCAGACCTGCACTCAAGCCTGAATTCATGTCTGAGCATACTTCCAGAATCCACCTCAGAAAGATCACTGACTATCGAATGATAAAGTAAACGTTACTTATTCAGTTTACAAGTAAATTAATAAAAACTCAGTGTTAGACTTATTCAATAAGCGCCAGTCCTGGTAGGCACCATCACAGTACCATGTTCTGATCGTGTCTCCAAAAATTTATATGATTTATTTTATAAAACAGTTTGTGATGAATGATTTACAGTTAACAGACCTAAGAGGTTCTTAAAATTATCCAATAATGCAACTTATTACAATAATAGTGCCCAACAAGTATGGCACTAATGCAATTGAAACTACTGGGACATAAAGAAAATGAATATGTTTTATTGTAACTGCTGATGAACCATTTCAAAAATAATCAAAGTTTCTAACCTTTAATGCGGATCTAATGAAAGATACCACGATATTACGTGGGATGAGTGTGATAGTTTGTATGTGTACGCGTGAATATATCATCAGCTTGTGATCTCGACAAGTGTATCCATACTGACAGACAATTGTACAAACACACGTACCAGTGGTAGCGTATCACTTGTTCAAAAAAACTAAACTAAACTACTGAACTAATAATTTATTATGGTGGTCCTTATTCTGTTAACAATAAAATCCAAAATCATTAACACTTAGAGTTACACTTCTAACAAGTGCAATTTGAAAAAATTAATACCGACTTCCATTCTATACTTTGTTAAAAATCAGTTATTGGAGTGTATCTCAAAAACTACTGAAACGAAATTTAATGAAATTAAAATGGGATCACACGGGAAGCATCAGCTGTCAAACAAAAATTTTGATAATCGGTTCACTCAGTCGAAAGTTATGAGGTAACAAACATAAAAAAAAGAAAAATACAGTCGAATTGAGTACCTCCTCCTTTTTTAGGAAGTCGGTAGAAAATAGGATTATTCTATTCAATTTTGGGTTATTTTAGGTAAGTTTAGCGAGCACCAAGTTACGTGACGACTAACTTACGTCCGTTACGGCCGGTCCCAATAATGTATCTATCGCCGGTTTACCTTACTAGAGATAGATATTTGACACTATTTGTATGGACATTATGTCAAATTTCTATCGGTAGTAAGGAAAACTGTGGATAGATAGATTATTGGGATCCCAATAATCTATCTATCCACATATGTCTAATGTCTGATGAGAAATGTCTAATTTTAGTGCTGTCATTCGGAAGTGTTATACTAATTTTGATTTTAACCTAAACAAAATAAGAACTGCCATAATCTAGAGATTTTTAGTTAAGAGATTGCTTACAGAATCGACACCACTGTATCTCTACCATGAGTCGGCAACATAAATGTCATGAAGCTTATGATTCGCGTACTCACTATCAATGTTAGCTCTACAACAAATATAATAATAATAATAACAATTGACCGCAAGGTAGCACTACCCTTTTTTTCATACTCGTATATATTTTCGTAATTTCAATGTTGTAAACTCATGGTAGACATACTGGATCGTCGTGATGATGACCATATGTTATACAGCTCGTACATTTTGTCACTTGCCCCGTAAACTCCACGACAATTCCACGCAGTATTCGTAGTTATACCAACGTAACGTGGTTATAACCGCGGCCATGTCCACAGTTGTTACTCCGCAAATCGATTCCTTCCAGTTTGGCCACGTCTGAAATAGCTCCCGCAAGCCGGTCAGGGACTGTTTACTCGGGAGTGACGTCACTAGTGCATACTACCCATTATAGAAAGTGGCGATATGGGGAGAGTACCTATATGTATCCAGCTCGGTCAGCACCAGCTCGGTCAGCACCAGCTAGGGAGCGTAGCACAGGGAATAGACAAAGAAGAGTTTGTATTCACGATAATGTATTATTGAACAATGATAAACACAGTCAGACAAAATCGAAGTTCAAATTGGTTTTAAAAAATTCAAACCACACACATAGGGCCATATTTAGGCCTTTGATCCGTTGTTTTGCTGCGGCCAGATATTCTACCAATTATGTGAGACAGATTCTAGTGCACATATTGTTATCTTTTGTCCACTTTCTGCGTCTGATGTTGTACATAAGCATAGCTGACCGAGAGAACATATATTTCACACTAGCTATGGGTTTTTTATAATTGCATGCGAAATGTTAGGAAAGCCTTACACCTGATAGTAAGTTGATCTTCGAAGAACTGCGTGAACTACAGATTCTATCTTAAGAGGATTGCATAGCTAGTACTTTCCATACAAAAAAAAAACTCTTTTCTACCTCTTAACGTTGTCCGATTTCAGTGATATTTTTTTAATGTAATCATCACATTGTTTACTATTTTATTTTTTCAGTTTTTTTGAAGTTCTAAAAAAGAATGTATAGTACTTTGAAATACTGAAAAAATCAAAACGTACGGGCATAGTAAACAATGTGATGATTACATGAAAAAAATATCACTGAAATCAGACAATGTTAAGAGGTAGAAAAGAGTTTTTTCTTTTAGTATGGACAAGTACTAGCTATGCAATCCTCTTAAACACTATTGTGCTTTCACACTACCGCTTCGAGGAGGATTATCTAACCTTGCTGTGTAGAACGGTCAAGACGGATACTTGCTGGTCCTGGTAGGACCAAGGGCGTACCCAGGTAGGGGCAGGGGGGGGCCCCCCCCTAGAAGATTAAATAAATGTAATTTTTTTTTGGCAAATAGAAATTAAAAACGTATTACCTACTCTGCGCAAAATGAAGTGTTGGAAACAAAATATCTTTTCAGCCAGATTTTTTTTTCTATAGTTAAATATTCTACAATATTCGATATAGAGTCTATGTATAGTGAGTCGTGTCGGTCGTGCCGCAACGTATTTATTAGAATATTTTATATAGTGACTTTCAGCCGCCGTCAAACGAAACGCAAAATGTTTTGATCAAGTTTTGATACACTTTATTTATTTCTTTATTTCGTTTTTATTATTTTTTAGTGATAATGAAAGTGACAGTAACGATTCATAGTCGAGAATTTAATTTCTGGAATCTGATTTTGATTACGCGACAGAATAAATAAAAACTAAGTAAGGTTTTGATGCAAGTTTGGTTTTATTTATTATATTAATTTGTTTTCAATGCTAAAATAAAATAATATTCAATATGTTGCATATTATTTTAAGTAGTATATATCTGTACAGATTTAGTTTAAGATTCTTAGTGTTTATAAAATAAAATAGTGAAAGAATCAAATTCAAATTTCATAGTATATTCAGTGTTTACAACTAAAAGATTTTTGCTGCGGTTTTATCTGTGCCGCGGCTCACTAGACAGACTCTAGTAATTCTAGTATACTGTTAGCGATGCAATATAATTTAAATCTCCCGCAAAACCGTCGCATCTCGTAGTTTCCGGTTCCGCCGAGACAATCAGAGAGCCATCTAGGATTAAAGCCGAATATAATTGGGAGAAAACAACATCTAGCGCCATCTAGTTTCGGACGGCAGTACTTTTTCCAGTAAAAAGAAATAGGATCAATTTATACGGTCAATAGCGACATCTTGTATTAAATAGCAATACCGCGAAGAACGTTCTAGCATGGACTATTCTGGAAAGAAAAGACAGTGATAGCAAGTATAAGACAAGGATGGAAATAGAGTCGAGTATTTTCTACATATTTCGGGAGCAAGAATATTTCAATATATGAGCGGAAGCGTGAGGCAGAGCACGTCAATTTAGTTCGAATACAATTCAGTTCGGAGTGTAATACGAGCGAATATTTCATACGACATAGTGTCTTATAGTTTCGTTGCGGCGACACGAGATTTACGTTTACTGTGCAACAACTGGAAATATTACTCCGTCAAATGGATATCAGGAAATTCTTTGAAAGAGGTGAGTCAAAACAAAACACTTAAGTAGGTACCTAATATGATTATTTGATTTAATGGGGGGCTTTGACTCTCTTGTAAGTGTATATCTTAAGCATTACTTACAATATTTAAATTTATTAATTACAAGACGTGGTTTTGTTATAATAGCTAAAATAACATTTGTGAATATTTTGTGATTAAAAAGTAAAAAAAAAACATAAAAGAAAGATCCTTGCAATATTTTGGATTTATTAATAAGTCCATACCGACAACAAAGTCCCTTTTCTCTAACGTCACAACAAGTGTATTATTTCAAATTACCTAGTTATGCTTATTTGGCGTTCAAACCATATACAGGCTGACTGGTTGAACACTTTACATATTGATATATAGTGCTCAGTACTCGATTCTCGTTCTAATTAAGAAAAAAAAATAGGTGCCTAATATTTACCTAATTTAACTTTAATTGTCTACTCAAAACAATAAACATGGTCACTCGCGGCGCGCGTGTAGTAATAAAAGCGCGGCGCGGCCGGGCGGGCGGCCGACGATCGCGGCATCCTTTGGCGGCGCGGGCGGCGCGGCCCTTTGGGTCATTAACCCCGTTCGGACGCAGCTTGATTCCTTTGAACGCGGCGCCGGCGCTTTGGGTCATTAACCCCGTTCGGACGGTGTCCATAATTTTCGAGTTATAGCACATTCATAGAATGAAGGTTTCCTCTGTAGTTTAACGGTATTTTTTTAATTTTATTTTTTTAAACGTTTCATGTGACCATGAATTATCATGTCCTTGTTTATGTAAAGTGTTCAACCAGTCAGTCTGTATATTAGAATGTGAAACTTGATCTTTATTTTCGTCTTATACAACCCGCCTAAACACTGTAAGAGTATTTTTGTGTATCCATTTCTTAGGCAGGACACGCGAAAAAAGAAAAAAAGGTCGGGAAAGTAGCAGTGGAAGCGATGAAAATGACAACCATGATAAAACCACTCATGTAATGCCAAGATCATTGCATGCTAACATTGGACAAGCGTCAAATTCTCCTGTAGAACCTGTTAATATATCTGTTTCCGACTATTCTTCTCCATCGACATCCCAACAAACTTGTGACGTCAACGTCGATCCTGAAATTATAGTGGACGATGGCTGTCATGAAAATGATCTGGGACGTTATGTTGGGTTGGCTACCCAGCTATCGACGGAAAAGAAGAGGGAGTTGTTACAAAATCCTTGGATCCCGCCCAGAAATTACGATTTTGAAAGTGATGCAAGCCATTTAAAAAGAAAATTTAACCATGCTTGGTTGGATCAATATTCACCATGGCTAGTATATTCCAAGCGACTAAAAGGTGCTCTTTGTAAGCATTGTGTTTTGTTCCCTCCGCCCATTAGCACTGTGAGAGGAATTTTGGGATCGTTTATGGTCAGGCCATATATAAAGTTCAAAAATATGCATGAAGACTGCCGAAAGCATGCAACGACCAACCTTCACCAAACGGCGACAAATGCTGCAAAAAATTTTCTTGAAAATGTTCCTGTAGACATCCAACTGCAAAGTGGACACCAAAAAGAAATCGATGAAAACAGACAAATATTGTCATCAATTATTTCTTGTATAGTATTTTGCGGCACACATGATATGCCTCTTAGGGGCAAACAAGCAGATGAGGGTGTTTTATTAGATTTATTGAAGTTGAGAATCAATTCAGGGGACGACAGTCGGTTATAATTCGCTGGAAGTTAGAAGGAACTTCGGTCAACTTGTCCTTGGCTGTAGGGTTATTAGAGGTGCAGTAGACTGCCTTCAGCTTCTTAGTCTTTTTTGTACGTTGTTTGTTCTTTCTATGTACCTGCGCGGTCGGCAACACGAGTTGTTTTATGTCCCTCGGGGTAACACAGTGTCGCGCTCTCAGTCTCCGGTGATTCGTATCCGACGCCACTTCAATGCACTCCTTGACGCCAACGCAGAAATTGACGTAATGTGTGACAAATGGAATGTTATTGTGTGTGTACTGTTAAGATATTGTGAGACGCTTAAAGACCAGTGGGATACACCCTGGAGTTGACATTTGTAATAATATATTCTAAGATCTATTGTTGATTACTATTATTGTTATTTTGACATTAATTGATATTTCTGACATTAGTTTGTACGTTATTATTATTATTTTTTTTACATAATTTGGTATATTTTTCTTAATTACTTGATATTATTTGGCTAAATGTTGTTTTTGTTTATTTTAACTGTGTGATAATATGTAATTGTACTTTTAGACGTTTATTATCACAATAAATTAATTTGAATTTGAATTTGAATTTGACAGAAGTGCCGTCGCAATGCAGTTTACACATCACCAAAAATACAAAACGAATTGATAAATTTATGTGGCGAAGTTATTAAGGAGAATATAATTAGTGAGGTTCAGAAGACCATGGCTTACGCAGTCTTAGCTGATGAAACAGCAGACGTATCTGGGAAAGAACAGCTGTCAATAGGCGTGCGGTTCTACGACGAAAGCAAAAGGAAAATCAGAGAAGAATTTGTAGGGTTCGTTGAACTAAAAGCACAAAATGCTTCCGCAATTGCCGAAGCAATTGACAATTTCTTAATTAGTTCTAACCTCTCAACCGAAGATTGCGTAGGTTTTGGATTCGATGGCTGTTCTACAATGGCAGGGAAAGAGGGTGGCGTACAAGCCATTTTGAGAAAAAAATATCCTCGTGCTTTATATTTTCATTGCTCAAGTCACAAACTCAACCTTGTTGTGAATGATGCGAACGCAGTGCCAGAAATTAGAAATACTGTCGCCACTGTAAAGGATGTTATAACGTTTTTCAGGGAATCGACTACACGTCGAAACTACGCTCCAAACCTATCACGGTTATGCGAGACGAGATGGTCAGAAAAATATAAATCAATCAGAAAGTTTTCTCAACATTTTTCAGAGCTTGTGAAATCTCTAGAAACGTTATCCGTAGAAGGAAATTATGCCACCAGAAAATCTGCATATCAGTTGCATTCAGCCGTTACAAAACCAGTGTTTATTGTTACTCTACAAACAATAGCCAAATATTCAGCAGTTTTAGAACCAGTAGTTAACGCACTGCAAGCTAAATCGATCGACATGATCTCGGTAGGGGAACACATTTAAAATAGCAACGAAGTCATCAATCAATATCATTCTCAGAAATGACCGCGAGTTTCCTGATAGAATAAGTAATGAAATACTTCAAAAAGCACGAGCTGTTGCAATGGATTTGAACATAGAAATTTCGGTTCCACGTCTTGCTCATAAGCAAACACATAGAAGTAATCCGCCATCAGACAATGATAACGAATATTGGCGGCGTTCCCTGATAATCCCATACATTGATTCACTCATTTCATCACTGAATATTCGATTCTCCCAAGAAAATACTCCGGCGTTTGCTTTAAGCAGGCTACATCCCTTGTATATGACAAAAACCAGCATTACAGACCTACACAAAAACGCAGAATCATTCCAAGAATTTTATAACCTGGATATCACCGGAGAACTGAACCTTTGGCATAATTTATGGGTGACGAAGGCTTTATCAGATGATCAATTAAGGGACATAGAAGTAATTGATCTGTTCAACGAAGCCAACATTTTTTACCCTGCTGTCAGAAAGGCATTAATTATTTTAAGCACTATCCCATGCACCACGGCGACCGTAGAACGGTCCTTCAGTACGCTGCGAAGAGTTAAAACGTGGCTTAGAAGCACCATGGGTGAAGAAAGGCTTACGGGTTTATGTCTGATGAGCGTACATCGCAACTATTTAAAAGACAACAGTGAGTTTATTGAAAAGACTGTCATAGACAAATTTGCGGCAAATCCGAGAAGATTACTGTTAAATTAATATATACATACATAATATAATAATATATATTATACATAATGTATGGTATAATTATGTATAATATTTTGTTTTGTGTCATCATCAAAATTAATGAATAAAAGTCAATTTTCATGATTTTTTGTTTCAATATACCCGACAGACGATCTTTTCGAAACAGGTATAAGCAGCCCCCTGCCCCCTCCTAGCTGAAATCCTGGGTACGCCCTTGGGTAGGACTACCTTTTGTGCCACTTGATTGGAGTTATTGCCTTACTAGGTGAAGGGATTTGCTGCAGGGTACCCTCCGATGGACTTGGAAATACTATCTTACTAGTAGTTAAAAATTTAATTTATTTTTACCAAAAAAACGTAACCGCCTTCAAAACCAATGAAGTCGGTTAAAATGTTTGATATTTGTTGAAGTCGGTACCATGATACTTCAAAAGTAACTAATATCACAATCATTGAAATTTATAGAGAGAAAAATTCCATCCTCGGACGGGATTCGAACCCGCTTCTTCTGACTCTCCGTGTCAGACGCCATTGACCAACTAGGCCACCGAGAATCTGGTCCGAGCATCGAATTTTAACTCTCTATTTGACTAACCGTCTTGCGGGGACGGAGCGACCTCTATTGGACAGTTTAACAGTACCATCCAACCGAAAGAAACATTATTTAGAAATACTTGAAACTTTCGTATCGACATCGCAGCCCTTGTAATTTTTATAGTATTACTTTTTTAAAGCACTAACGCCTGCTGCGATCTCAAACATTGAAATTTATACAGAGAAAAAATCCATCCTCGGACGTGATTCTAACCCGCGTCTTCTGACACGTCCGAGGATGGATTTTTTCTCTGTATAAATTTCAATGTTTGAGATCGCTTAAGCAGGCGTTAGTGCTTTAAAAAGTAATACTATAATATCACAATATTGTGTGCATGGTACCTACTGACTTCAACAAGTTATTTCACACTTTTTGGTGTTGAAGTTGGTTCCGCTTTTGGTAAACATTTTTTTTAGCCTTTTAGTAACTCTTTCTAATTAGTAACTATTCTAATTATTCAATGATGATACCATCAAAATAATATATACTTATATACGGTTGAATTTAGAAAGTTTATCCTTTTTTAAGTTGGTTAATAATAGACGAAACACTTTGCAGTTACTGGAGTGTAATTCCAAACTGCTGGACAGAATTTAATGAAATTTAAATGGGACCACCTTGGAAGTATACTTTACCAAACAAAAACGAATCTCCAAAATCGGTTTGTAAACCACGAAGTCATCTGCGAACACAAAAAATATACAGCGAATTGAGAAACCTCCTCCTTTTTCAGATAATTTATTGATTCAGGCGTTACTTTGCGGAAATCCATTATCAAAAAACGATATTAAAAAATATTTAGTGACACTTCCACTGAAAAGAAAACAATGATTTTGGCCTATTTGGGGGCGTGCACCACCCTCCCTCCCGCATAAAATGCTAATAGGAAGAATACAAAATAACACAAGAAACCCCAAATCAACCAAAACCGATTCGACACGTGTTTCGCCTCTACACGAGGCATCCTCAGGAGATGTTGACTCGTCGAGCGCTAGACCGACAGTGAACTGTCGCGGTCAAAATATTAATCTAAATATTTTTTTAAATCGTTTTTTCTCCTCCTTTTTGTGTGTAAACCGTAATACACAATATAAATAATATATTCATCTACCTCATCAAATGCAGAAAATACATTTACCAAATATCATTTTGGTCTAGCCTTTCGTTACAAAATGGGTATTTAATTTAATAATATGCTCTCAGTATCAACAACATTTTGACAAGAAAAACACAAGAACCGAAATAACAAACCCTCTTCCACACTCCACGTGCTTATCACTTAATAGTGACGTCATCGCCTTCTGATAGCGCAAAACGAGGGTAGGTTGACATATTACTGTACCTATTATTATTATAGAACGATAACAATCTCCAAGGGTGTACCGCTGGGGAGTGAAGACCGGTTATAGCCACCCTTAGGGGGGAGAAGCAGTAATTGGAGGTTTCGTTTACATTCTAACTATTATCTCGTCTGTGTGCTTCGTGTCAATCAATTACAGTGTTGCCAGCAGGGCTACGCAAGTACTCAGTATTCATTTACCTAAAAAGTTGTTTGTTCTTGTGGCAGTGTTTTTTTCATTTACTTTTATACTAACTGAGAGCAAAGAGGGGTCTGAATTGCATCTAGGGCAAACTTAAAATACTATATAGATAGACTTTAGTCGGAAAGATCTGTGAGTGAATCCTGTTTTTTTTCATATTAAGAACGGATGTTTGTTATTCTCTTACGCTCAAACGTTTGGCCCAATTTCCATGAAATTTGGCATGGAGGTAGATAGGGCGCTGAATTAACACATAGGATAATTTTCATCAACATGTGGGTGTAACCGCGAGGCGCAGCTAAAATTTAAAAAAAAATCTTAATATACGTAGATCGTAGAAGAGCGAAATGCTGTAGAAATCTACAAATGATAGAAGGACGCATTGTGGAATGCAAACAATTCGTAATAATCGATATACTGTCGACAATTTGACGATCGTATAAGTCGTCGATGTCACTTCCATACTTGTTAGGGCGAACTAAATTTATCGATCTTAGCGACTCGACAAATTTAACGACTATTACGGTACTTGCGCTACTGGTTCGACATTAAGTAACTTTGGAACGGTTGATTTAATAGACATAAGGATAGAATTGAGAGCAGTAGAACTCTTGGTAAATGAGTTCATCCGGGGTCGTCTGTCACCATACTTGTTTCTACCGTGAAGCAGTAATGTGTTTTTTCTATTTTTTAGTAGCGGCTAGGTCCACAGACATAAGGTCCGTGCCTTTGGTAATACAAGATTTTAATAATTTTTTTCAACACTATACATATTTTTATTTTTTTAACTTTTTAAATTTATTTAAAGTTCTAGACAAGATTTTTTACTATTCCAAATAAGTTTCCAAGTGATTATATTTTCATTAATGGACAACTCCTTATTAACTCCATGCAAATACCTACTTAATATCTAAACTCATCTAGTAGAAACACTTACAATTAAAAGTAAAAAGGTTTGTGTTATTTTTTGCTTTTTGCCTTTTATCATTTTTCTTTTTTATCCTTATTTTACAATGTTATCTTATTTCTAATAAGGAGTCGTCCAGCAGCTCCAATATGCTTAGCAAGTGCAAGCACAAATCAAACTTATTTGTTCCTCACCGCTGCGATTCTGGCAGCCTTTCTCGCAAATGCCAAGAAGGGTGTTCTAGTGGCCTGTCTCTCCATGATGGTCGGGAGAGAGGATTAATCTAACATGATCTGGATTCTAGATTCCAAATCTATCCTTTCCAGGCCAAATCTTGGGCATTTGAACAGTATGTGCCATATCGTTTCGTCACAAGCTGGATCGCAGACGCAAGATTTGTTTGAGTTTTCTTGTGTGTTTTTTATTTTGTATTCTTCCTATTAAGCAGTTTGTGCGGGAGGGAGAGTGGTGCACACCCAAATAGGCCTAAATCATTGTTTTTTTCAGCGGAAGTGTCACTAAATATTTTCTAATATCGTTTTTTGATATTAAGACGCGCTCGCATCCTGATAATAGTAAAAAGCAGAATTTTTAAACACCTAGTGTAACGAAACAGATCGATAATTTATTATGAAAAAAGAAAAGGATAGGAAAAGAGTTATAACCGAATAGAATTCATAATTATAACTCTCTTTCTGCAGAAAAAAATCCTGAAGAGGTCCACAAAAATAAACTTTCACGTCCAAACTCTCAGAATTTTCAGCGATAAAACTATTTTTTTTTAGTTAATACATAGCCAACGTACAAAGTTATAACCAGCAGTTTTTTCGATTATGTTAGTAAATATCGAAAAATATAAAGAAAACGTACAAAAATAACGCATTTTCGCATTACATCGTCCAATCTAACAAGCGATTTTCAACCTTACGTAAAGCATCGTAAATTATTTTAAAATTGGGGTTGGACCGCGTCTTAACCATAATTTCTTAAATCGGTACAACGCGGCTTTTAAGTTCCTCTTACTTACAATATTACTGCATCATAAATATTTGGCCAGTAGTATGGGAATTAAAAAAAAAATTGAAAAAGTTAGACTGATATTTATCCAGAGCTATCTTCAAAATAATTGTCTGCGGCTGTAAATTTAGGAATATCTATAAATACGTAGGTGTGGTTTGGGACTGATAAGTAATTATATGAAATGTACACCTTCATTTAGTTCTTGTCTGAAGTAATACGAATCGAGACTATTGTGTCAACACGGACATATTTTCAACTAATTCCTTCTTTGTTTTTAACGATATACACGTGGATCCGGGTAAGTAAAGCTTGCCATGGAACCAATTTCTCAAATCTGGGTGTTCTTTCTGTAACAGTTTATTTTTTTATCTTTAAATACCTACCACCGAAGACTGAAAAATAATACCCCGTCTTTAGGTTTCAAAGCACTGTGTGAGACATCAGAGATTATTTGAATGCAGTGCCCTCACAACTCTATGGTTCACACTTTACAAATTATTATTTATTTATGAAATTGTAGGATTACGTACCTACTCTTTGAATTTAACTTAAATATAACGTGATTGAATAGAAGCGCTCGCAGCGAAGCTTGACTTAGCGATCTTAATCGATCAACAAGTTAAGCAACGCTTGCTGCGGGCGGGAGTTGGATGGGTGACTCCTAGTGGCATTGTACAACCGAGCACTTCCATGCTTCGGGAGGCACGTTAAGCCGTCTGTCGCCGTATGTTTTTCTTAGGACAACAGTGGTTAGGCTCTGTCGAAGGCTTTCAGGCAGCCTGAAGACTGGAGTAGTGTGCCTTGGTGGGTAGGTTCACTAGCCCGCACAGGGCCCGCGTGGTGGATGAGGAATGAGATTAAGGCTCGAGTACCAGCAGTGGGAACATAATGGGCTGATTATGTTTTTGATTATATATGTATTGGGTGAGTTTTGTGTGTGAATTGGGCAAAAATGGCATAAATGCAGACATAAACTTGATCCTACGTTCGCCCTGAATGTAAAACAGGTCATATTGAAACATATCTGAAACCCGGTAGGTATAAAGTAGGTATTACTGTTGCCGAGGCCGTTCTTCTATTTCTGAAACGCGTTAACTTTACTGCGTGACGTGACTGCTCCCGTAATATTTGCGGTATGTATATACGGTAAAATGTGGTGGCGCCATACGTCTTACTTTTCATTCTATATGTTAAATCTTCCGGTCTTCCAAGCAACTAATGTTCTGACTTGGAGACTTACTTCTGCTGCAGATGCGGTTCCTAAAATAAGGGGATAGTTGCACGCTTCTAAGCTTGATTAGTCTACTTTCTGTAAGATCATAGCGTGATGTTATATCGTTTGTTGCAGTGAGGTTCAGCTGCCAATATCCCTACATTGGCAGCTGAACTCATCTGTATTCTGCTAAAACGTTCTTTGAGTAATATACGAAAAGGGTTCCCGGGAATCAATAAGACTAATAGATTAACCTATAGGTAATTAACTCTCTGTACGCGAGTTACTCTGTACGAGTCTGAAGCGCTCGTAGCGGGGCTCGACTTAGCGATCTTAACCGATCAACAAGTTAAGCAACACTTGCTGCTTACAGGACTAGGATGGGTGTGTACTAGTGGCATTATTCGACTGAGCGCTTCCGTGCTTCGGAGGGCATGTTAAGCCGTCGGTCCTGGATGTGTGTCTTAAGACAACAGTCGTTAGGCTATGTCGAATGCCGGGCGGCCTGAAAACTTCGACATGGGTTGGTCACTAACCTATCCACCAATGCGCGTGGACTGGGCCAGCGTGGAGGATTATGGCCCAACTCCTCTCTTTGAGAGGAAGGCTCGAGTCCCAGCAGTGCGAACAAAACGGGCTGATTGTGATTATGACATATCTAGTTTAGGCACTATTTTATTTTCACTATGTTGTAACTTGGTTTTTCATGTGAATAAATAAAAAAATATGTAAGTAGTACATTCAAGCCGTGGGTCTTTTAGTTCCCAGAAGCTAAGTTTTATCAAAAGCGGTTCAGTGTTTTAAGCGTGAAGGGACACTGGACCATCATTTTACCTGATGTGGTTATTATACGAAGTTTGCTCGTTAGCTTTTTCGAGTAGTGTTCTGCATCCATCTGTTGTACTGTCAGGAGAACAATTTACGTCATCCTGTATGAAGTCCTCGCACTGAAATTATGATTTTGAGGTATTAAATTATTAATTCCTGGTAGTTTTTGTAATACTACAAATTTTACATCATTAAACTATAGTAGATTATGATACTGTTGCATAATAAGACCAAGTTATGTACAGTGTTATACACTACTTTATCTACTCTCATACTATAATACGTAAAACAATATTGCAAATAAAAAGCTGAATATAACAATAAATTTATTTTTACTTGTAATACTTATTGATGTTCTGAATATTACAATTATGAAAATGAATTTGAACCGGATAGGAAGCGTTATTGGAGGTACTCGGAGAGGGTATGTTAATGTTGACCTCATTTCTGTTATTTTCAATACTGTTAAGTATTGAATTGGATATAGCGATCTTGTTAGTCATTGAATCATCTATATAGCCTTCTGCAACTGTCTTTGACTTCCAACCACCGTGTCGCTTTAGTGCCGTTATATCTCCACCAGCGTCAACTAGCAAGGTCACAGATGTTCGGCAAAAGCAGTGTCCTGTGTACAATTCGGGGTCTGTAAGTTGAAGATAGCTGGCAATAACTTTGCCTAAAGCTCCAAATTTGTTAATGACAACTCTCTGCGTCGTGCATTTTCCGTATAATATTTTTTTTTTTTTTTTTTTTTGTTCCTTTTTATCTGCCATCGGCTTATGCCATAATCAGATATGTTCCAGGATGGTTGATGTTGGTGCTATTCCAGTAAATGGCACCATAATATGTAAAGAGACTCAATCTCGAGTGTCCAATGTCAGAATGTGCCATCGTTTTAGGCGTTTAACATTTTCTTTGTCATCTAATAGGTTTTTGGCGAGGTCATTTGTGTGCTTGTTCAATCGTTCTTTGTATTTGAAGCTATTGTTGTTGATTTCCTGCTTTACTGTTGAGATCTCCAGGTGTTCATGTATTTCAGTGTTTCTTACAAACCAGTGAGCACTTGAAACTGTTCGCAGAGCCAGATTTTGGAATCTCTGGAGAATCTCAATGTTCGAGTTACTAGCAGAGCCCCAAAGCTCTATTCCATAAGTCCAGATGGGCTTTATGATAGCTTTATACACCAGTACTTTATTGCTAAGTGATAGCCTTGACTGACGACCGAGCAGCCAATTCAGTGAAAGGAATTGCAGGTTTGCTTCTTTGCGCTTGGTTTTAATGTGTTTTGCCCAGGTTAGTCTTCTGTCTAGATGCAGGCCAAGATATTTTACGCTATCACTGGTTGGTAGAACCTTGTCATCCATACAAACGCTTGGACAATCGCCTTTTCGAAGTGTGAAGGTGACATGTACCGATTTGGTCACGCTGGGTTTGATTCGCCACTTCTGTAGCCAGGTGTTTATTTTATTTAGTTGTTCTTGGAGTTTCAGTGAAGCTAAGCATGGGTCGTTGTCACTCGCTAGGCAGGCAGTGTCATCAGCATATGTCGCTGTAACAACATTTTTTGTTTCTGGCAGGTCTGACGTGTATATGGAGTACAGCACTGGTCCAAGTACCGATCCCTGTGGTACTGAGGCTTTGATGTTATAGAGCTTTGAGTAGTCTTCGTCATATTTTACTTGAAATTGTCTTTGATCCAAGTATGATTTTAGGATCATGTAGATTGAATTTGGCAAGAGGGTCTTTAGTTTATAAAGGAGTCCTTTGTGCCAGACTCTGTCAAATGCTTGTTGGATATCCAGAAATACAGCTGAGCAGTATTCTTTTTTCTCTAAAGTCTGTCTGATTTTGTGGACAATTCGATGGACTTGTTCTACTGTTGCGTGTCTTTCCCTAAATCCAAACTGATGATCAGGAATGATTTTGTTTTCGTCAAGTACAGGTTTAAGTCTTTTGAGTAGTATCTTTTCAAAAACTTTAGATAGTACAGGTAGGAGACTTATTGGCCTGTACGAGCTAGGATCTGTTGGTGGCTTTCCTGGTTTTGATATCATACAGATTTGTGATATTTTCCACAGTTTTGGGTAGTATTGTATTCTTATAATTGCATTAAACAGCATTGTGAGAAATAATACTATTTTCTTAGGTAGCCGTTTGAGTACTTCACCTGTTATTAAATCGAAACCTGGTGCCTTCTTGTTTTCCAAGAACCGAATGATACGTTTGAGTTCTCTCGGAGTTACCAGAGCAAGCGGTGGTGATAGCTGCTGATCGCTGTTGATCATAACATCAATTTCGTTTTCAAAGTTCTCTACAGTTGATTCATTAGGTGTAAATACTTCGCTAAGGTGTTTTGCAAATAGCTCGGCCTTTTCCCCTCCACTTCTGGCCCACGGGTCTATCGGCGCCTTTCTTAGTGGTGGAACGTGATTTAGTGGTCTTTTAAAGTTTTTTGTGATTTTCCAGAGCGAGTAGTTGTCTTTTTTGTGGGTTGAGAGGCCAGAAAGTTTATCTTGAAATGCAGTGTTTTCAGTTTCGGTTATTAGCTCTTTTAGTTCTTTAGAGATTCTATTATAATCCGTTCTATCTTCACTAGATCTTGTAGAGTGAAGTTGTCTTCTTTGCTTTCGCTTTTCTTGTAGCTTATTACGTATTTCCATTGGTACATTGCATTTGTCAGAGTGATGCTTTAGTGTAGGAGTAGAACGCCACGTGGCCACCTGTATGAGATTGGTAATGTAGAAAGTTGCATCATCTATGTCTTCATTTGTTTTCAGTTTAACTTTTAGCTCAACTTCATCTTCTAGATACTCAGCAAATGCAGCCCAGTCCGTTTTGCAGTTGTAGAGTGTTTGTTTTTGATTTCTTTGTGTTGGAAATACACTGAATGTGGCTATAAAAGGAGTGTGATCTGATACAGAGTCCAGTGATGACCTGACATCAAAGTATATATCAGACAGCCCTTTTACAACGAAAAAGTCTACAAGGTCAGGAACTTTGTTTATATCAGCGGGCCAGTAGGTTGGTTCTCCTGTTGCCAGAGTGGTCAGGTTGTTTTGGTCAATACTTTTCTTCAGTTCACGGCCTTTTGTGGTCGTTAGTCGCGATCCCCAGTGGGTGTGTTTACAGTTCCAATCTCCTCCACTTATAAATCTATTTCCAAGAGTTTGGAAGTAGTTACTAAAGTAATCTTGTTTTGG
Organism: Selenia dentaria; assembly: GCA_917880725.1. NCBI lineage: Eukaryota > Metazoa > Arthropoda > Insecta > Lepidoptera > Geometridae > Selenia > Selenia dentaria. The sequence goes on along the minus strand of OU862882.1, from coordinate 2,845,879 downwards.
ATTGTGTTTAGGTGGGCAGTATATAGCGCTTACATTGATGGGGCCCAAGTTTCCATATATGGTAATGGTAGTGGCCTGCATCCAGTCTGTTTGGTACTCACTATGGAGGTGGTGCTTAATATTGTTCTTTATGATAACGGCAGAGCCTCCGTGTGAAGTACTGTCAGGATGATTTGTATTATATACTGAGTAGTTTTCTAGAGTGATCTTTTTGCTATCATTTAGATGGGTCTCTGATATTAATGCTATGTCCACTTTATTGGTTTTTATCAATGTTTCTAACTCTAGTTTGTGTGGTGCCATTCCATTCATGTTCCAGGTAGCAATCTGTAATGAGAGCATTATGGCATTCTACTCATGAGTGTCATAATGAGATTCATCATTGTTCCCAGCTGTGTTATGAGTTGATCAATTCTTTCAGTCTGTATCATTATGAGCGCTTCTAGGCTTAGCCTCTGTTCTTGGGATTGGTTATCCTCGTTTTCTATTTTATTAATAAAATGTGTTCTCTGTGATCTATTATCACTTTGGAGTCTTGGATTTGTTCTTTCTGTCGGGTTATTTCCAGCTTGAAAATCTGATTTCTGAGACCTGTTTTTATTTGACTGTGTATTTCTAAGATCTATTACTTGGTCTACTAGTACATTGCCTGTTTTAGAAGTAGTGCCTGTTTTGAATGTAGTGGCTGTGTTGTTATTTTTCAAACCTTTGACAGCTTCACTGTATAGCTCTAGACTCTCTTTTACAGTTAGGTGTTTTCTTGTATGTGTAGTGTCTGTTGTTTTATTAGCTTTGGTCAGTAGGGGGGAGCATGTATTATTATTGGACACCAGCTGGTTGTCCGCTCTATTCTCTTTATTTGTGTTAGTTCTTAGTTTAGTAAGTATTTGCGGATTTTGGCCAGATTTCCGTCTTGCTAGTACCTCTTTATACACTTGACAACCTTTGTAGCTCGCTGGGTGGCTACCAGTGCAGAGGGTACATACTGCAGGGGTGTTGTCGTCCAAGGTGCACGAGGTAGTTTTGTGTGCACCGGCGCACTTGACGCACCTATACGGCCGCATACAATTGTTTTTGCTGTGCCCATATTGTTGGCATCGTTTACATTGCACTACCGTTGATTTTCTTTTCGGGTCTTCTATAACAACTTTTTGGTTGTAGATTACTTTTATGTCTTTCACTGACTTATTGTTTTCATGTGGTCTTATGTTTACAAAGAATGTATTTAGTGGTTCTTTCGTCCCTGGTTTTCGCGCAGTCACTATTTCTCCTTGTACACTGTTTCCTGTGTTCTCAATAGCTTCAACAATGGCATCCTTTGGTGTACTAAAGTGAAGATGTTTTATCACAATCCTCATACATTTTTTATCCTTACGGGTAAAAGTATGACCAATAAGTCCTTTGCTTCTGATGTGTTCAATTAGTATTTTGTACTTGTCAACTGTGTTGGAGGATATAATAAGTTGGTCTTTAGAAACTACTTTGTATGTGTAGTCATTTTTTTGTATCACTTCTTCTATGAGCTCAGTCAGTTTTCCTAGATCATCTACTCCATAGAGTATGATTGGCGGCGGTTTGGCGACTTTTTTGGGTGGAGTGATATCTTCTACTTCTATGTCTAGCATTGAGAAGCTATTACTAGTTTCAACCTGTGGATTGTTTTTTTCCGGTTCAATCACTCCTCTGCGTGTGTTAATTAATTGGTTTCTTTGCTGTGTTCTTTTGGCTTGGTTAACTTTGGACATAGTTAACTCGTCAGGAGAGCGGGCCCGTTTTTGGGTCGGTACTCGTTGCCATGGTGCTTTTGGGTTGTAAATTCCAGTTTCGTCTGTTTGTATAGCGTTGTGGTGCGTAGGTATGGTTTGTTGTTCTGATATATTCTGTTTCAGTTCGCTGACATCACTGGTTGATGCCGATCGTTGGCGGTTGAAGAGACCCGGGTGAAATAGCTGTTAAGTCAGAGTTTTTGTTGGTCTTGATAATTTTTTTATTTCCTTAGGTAGCACTACGTTGCCCCCCCCAGAATACGTGGGGCAGCCCGAGCTGTGCTCAGGGAGGGATTCTCCGGCTTCACCGGTACCCTCCTGGGGTAGATTATTTTTTTGTTTTGCTTCCATGGGGATTTTGTAATTTTTTCTGTTGGGGTTTTCTTCCCCTAGCCAGTTAGTTCGGTTACATGCAGTCATTGGTGCGTGCAGTGTCAGAGGTCCCGACCCGGGCGCAGCATCAGCGTTGTCATCCACTTGCATGAGTGAGAACGATGCCGCCGCAGCCGGACCCGGACCACTGGACCGCAAGCACACCAAAAGACGACAATCGGGCGCCGAAGACTCGCCCTCGCCCTTCATACTTAGCTACTACGGCCCCAAGGTAGATGGATTGTGCGAGTCTCGTTAAGGACCGTAGCATTGCCCAGGGGAGACGACCCACAAAGGTAGAGGTATGTGGGCCCATCGCTAGCCCACGGCGGCAGACTAGTGATGGCGTGGACGTATATGAAGGGCTAGTCGATGTGCGCCTGATAGCCTAGCTCCGCACACCTAGGCGTACGCTATTGGCACCTTAGCATTTTTTAGGTGCAAGTTCCCTGGCGAAGAACCTGCCCCACTAAGACCTACACCGACCCATCCCCCCCATTCCGTATAATATAGTTTAGAAAAAAACTGGGATTGCTGCGCTCAGTTGGTCGTAGCTCTATGTATTATTTGCATTGTTCATAATATTTCCCAGTAATGGTAAAAGAGCGGTCCGTCTTGGTTTTAGTTTTACTTATTTTGATCAATAGTGTAGTTTCGAAGACTTCAACATCTTTGAATTGTATGTTGTATAACTCTTGCCGTCGGCAAACACCCATTGTACCAAAAATTAGTGCAATCTGTAACAACTCATATATATATTACGGTAAATTAACTCAATATTAACAAAAAAATGTACATGGTTAACTGATAAACAAATAAAATACCTTTGTGAAGAGATATAATGTGTCTGGGGCTTCATTTAAGAACTTATTTATCTGCTCTGCTGTAAAAGTCTTGGATTTTTTCCCTTTATATCCTTGTGAGTTTCGTTTCAAAAATGCAATCAGCTTGCTATATTTAGTTATGTCAACTTCGTTGTAAATATTGAGTGTACTTTTAATCATGGAGTATTTAACCCACATACTTGACACTTTATATTTTTCAGATAACTCTTGAAAGTACGCTAACAACACATTTTCAGAAAATGATGTAGCATATTTATTCATTTTCCATTCGATGAATTCGTGGTAACATTTATTATAGTTGCTCCTAGATTTTGCCGGCAACAGGTTCATGGTCATGTTTGACGCAGCTTCCAGAATGTCTGGTGGTGTACAATCACCACTCACTACACAAAAACCTATGTATTTTACAAACAAAACCAAACTTTGTTTAAATAATGAAACATTTTTTTAAATGTCAAATGTTGGCGCCAAGGCGCAAACATCAATTGCGCATGCGTGTTGCGTCGTCGCGGACTCGTTCATTGAAACCTTTTTTTTTTTTTAAAGTAGAGGTTCAACCTCCTTGGTCCAGCTGGAGGTTGTATAGGTGTATCGTTATGATTAAAAAGTTATATTATGTTACAGGTGTCCATACAAGACCTGTATCGTAATTAAACTTTTTTTTATTATTTTTGGCCTGTACGTAATGTTTGTCATAAGAATTTTGTTTTCAGTTTTATAATCTTTGTATTATAGTATCAGAGTAGATAAAATTGTATATCTGTCTCCTAACGGAGTTTTAAAATAATTTATATATTTTTAGACATGAGGATTCAATTGAAAGTTATGCGAAGTCCAAATTTAGAGATCCCTATTCGTGATAATACAAAGAACGGGCCTTGACATCGGAAAGCCCTTTTATAAAGCTTTTAAAAATATTTAGCTTGATTGTTTAAAGTATTAAACAAATATCTAGATTATTTTTATTAAGTAATACAAATCTACGCACTACAGATCTGGTCTTGGTCCGTGCCCTTTTCAGATTTTTACGTTATTTTCACATTTTGTTACAGTTTTAAATTTTAGATCTCCAAGCGTTTGAACTCTAAAACTGAAGTGGTAGTTAATACCTAATTCTTTTTGCTCTATTTCATTTTTCATTTAGATTATATATTCAAGATTTACAACGAAAAGGAAAGTACAAACAGAAGTATCTTGTTAGAAAATGTGGAGTTCACATAAACTGTAGGTACTTTACAGGGTTTTTTTTTATTTTGGCTAGCACTTTCAGCATATGATGTGAATGGATCGTAAAACGTATAAATCAGTAATGCATCTGTTTTATGTTTGTTTATCCTAAAGGCAGATTCGTAGAAAAACTCTATTTTTAGTTATATAATGCTAAAATTAAACGTTACTCTGAACTTCAATGATTTACATACATACTTTCGTAAAATTAACAGTGTTAGCTGAAGGCACAGACCATATTATATGGTCTGTGGCTGAAGGTAAACCATTTTCCATTTTTAGGGTTCAGTAGAACACAGACGGTAAACAAGGAACTCTTATAATCCAGGTTGAGGGCAGGCAGGCTATTATGTATGTCTGTTTTAATCAAAATGTTGATTGAAAAAAAAATTGCTGATTTACGTCACTTTTGTCAGTTCAGAGTTCTCATATCAGACATAAAGCCGCCATAATTCAAGATTACAATCAAAGTTTGATTGCAACTAAGATACCCACATAATAGCTCTTCAGGTCACAGCGAGACTGTTCCAGGGAACTATACAGTTCAACTAAAACTGGAATTGTTTACTCTGCAATCTCAGAAACGCAAAGAAATTATGACAGGTGTTGTTTGACAGCTAATCTGAGTTCATTACAAAGTGTACAATTATCTTTTATCTACTGTGCACTATTATTTAGTACTTAGCAGCATATTCCTAGTAGCTGTGACGGTACAATGTCTCTATCTTCGACAAAGATTTCGTTACGATTCAATTATCACCGACATTATGTCGTGCGCAAACCCTACCAGTGTTATATTATGTTCATTATAGCGTGAATACCATCATTACTTTAACTGTGACTTTGTGTAACATGTTATGGCGGAACAGGCGGTAATTGATGGGCAAATAAATGGTAGAGTAAATAAGAAATAGTAGAAATGTAGATACTTTGCGAGCGAAGTCGAATTGTATGCTTTGAATATTATCTTTGATCTCTATTATGTACAGCTTATTATAGAAATTCATTTATTTATTCATTATATAGGGTGTTTAAATGAGCGTGTTCACAAAAAAAAGTTAAAAAAAATTGGGGTGTCGGGGTTTTTTTTTGGCCAACTTGTATTCTCCAAGTGGGCCCCCGAACACGCTCATTTGGTATGTCGGTCCCTCTACCAAACACCCTGTATATAAAATGCGAATGAGTATATACGTAGAAATTTATTATTGTGGGTTCAAGAAGTCTAATCTGTTCGCATCAGGTTTACGCTATAGCGTATATTTGTTATAACAAAAGATTTATGAATGGATTTGAGGCTTGCTGATTCGGACGGGTTAAAGTTTATTATGACGTATTTGAAACGACAACCTAGAATCAATAAGAAAGGTATAAATAAGTATAATTAATAAGGATATAAATCAAAAGTATTGAAATAAACCATTCAACCTCCCATTAAAATTGGATTAATCTGAATTCCGTTGCTCTTTTAGTTTATGATGGAACATGGCGGTAGATATACAAATTAATTGAATTTTATTTTCAATAGGTACATGATAGTGAGAAGATATAATAGGAGTATTAAAAAAAAAAGAAAATTAGTTACAAATAAAAAAAAAAAACAATCCTAAAGATTTAAGATTATTTTGAAGGAAACTTAGCAATATTGGAACCATTCCGCAAAGACCCACCGTAGCCTGTGGGAGAACAGGGCAATACTTTTACTTCGCCACCGCCTAAAATAAGACGCTACATTGGTGTATATTATAGTTCTAACATCCCTTCGAAGTGTTTTTGAAATACCTAACTGTCAAGGGCCAAAGGGCCGTACAAGAGTACCTAACAAATCATTACTAATGTTGCTGTGTACTGGTTACAGGTGTGATCGGACTAATCTACCTCGTGATGTACATCTGCATCATCATCTTCTTCTCCATCTGCATGTGCGGGCTGCTGGCCACCATGGACGACCGGATACCGTACTTCACGCTCGCTGACTCTATTATTGGTAAGTGTACCCGAGCTAATGTTCCAGAAAATCAATTCGCTCAACTGGACAATATCGAACTATGATTGCAGCTAATCTGAGTATCATTCGAAGGTTCAGCTCAAGTTGAAGACTCGGGTTATATTATAGTATGGTAACTGAAAATCAGGTGTTCCAGACGTGCTCAAATCCGTCAACGTTGGCATGATTATTGTAGAAGCAAAACGCTCGGAGAGAATCGAAGTCAAGGTTTAATGGATGTCATGTTTCTGTCCATGATTGAGTTTAATACAAAATTTCATAGACACACTACAGACTGTTAAAGATGTTATATCCCACGTATGTTATATTTTTTAGCATTAGCAACTATCTTGTGTTTCTTTTAGTGTAGTGTATTGATAGGTAGAGTCCAAAATTATTCTAAGTCCTTACACATTATCGTCACGGAGATATGCAAATATCTTAGAAGCAGAGTTTATACTCGTATTATCCGTAGCTGGATTAACACATAGTATATCCTGTGTAATCCAGCGCCTCAAATTGCCCCCGCCATTTGAGCGTGAAAGAGTAACAAACACCCATACATCCATACATCCATACTCACAAACTTTCGCGTTTATAATATTAGTAGGATATATCTCAAACAAACTGTCTCTCAACTGCCAAAGGTATGACCTTTGGTTGCAGTGCACGAGATTTTGCGGTATGCTATTTATGAGGTGCAGTGAAGTCGTCTCAAGACGTTGTAATTTCCGCTTTTCAACTTGATGACAATGGTTCACTACGAGCATTAGTTTATTTTAACCTAGAACATAAATAACAGTGTGACTAGCACATCAGGAATGTTTTGAATTTGAATTGTGTTTTGAACTGAATCTTTTTCCATTTTATATGCGGTGGGAACAGACTTTACTTTTCATATAGAATCGTGCCTTGCCGTCCTGTTCTGTACCTCTAGACTAGAACGACAGATCAACCACCAAGCTGGAATAAAAAGTTCACGCATGTCCCTGTTACTGTCGGGGGTATGGACTATTTTTTTCAACGAATTATTTTAAAGCGATGACAGCGCAGGTGCAATGAAGGTTGGCCCCCAACCACACGCTCGCATTATTGATCCGATGATGGAAATCCACAGCATGATATGTTAAACCACTAGACTTTTAAATATTAAAAAAACTGTAACCTTCCAGGAAATAACCCGGGCATGGGGCACAGGCCGCTGCTCTTCGAGGAAGGCGCTCTCATCTGGTACAACGCAAACAACTCCTCACAAGTCAAGAAGTACGTGGACAACATCGACCAGTTTCTCGCACGTGAGTGATTTTATTCATCTACAAAAAATATTTTTGAACATTTTAAATTGGTAGTAGTTGGTCTGTGGTTGCCCAGGCTTTTGCCGGTTTATAGAGGGCTGGAATTGTCAACGCTTTTAATTTGCAGTTTTCTTGCCCCGAAAAATTGCAATGCTGCCATATTTTTAAGCATCCTAATATAGTTTAGTAAAAACAATATACTCGTAATATAGTTTATTAAAATCAGGATAAGAAGAATTATGCCTTTATTTTTCGGCGTTCTCCAAGGAAGTATTTTAGGCTCAATACGATTGGTAATTTTACTTAAAATGTCAATAAGTTACACGGCTATAATATCCCACATCTTGTCATTGAGGTTTTTAATACAATACATTAATGTACGTCTATATGTTAGCTTACAACAACAAATCACTGCTGGTGACGCGTGGTGAGAACCAGCATGAGTGCGGAGACGTGAAGCCTCCTCGGAACGAGGTGTGCGCATTCAACACCAGCCAGTTCGGGCCCTGCTCGCCGGAGAACAACTACGGGTACGCCAACAAGACGCCCTGCCTCATCATCAAGCTGAATAAAGTAAGTGGATAATGCTTTTGGTCCTTATTATCATCGACATCATCATCATCAAGACCATATCAGCGAGTATCATCTTGTTTGTATGGGATCTCCAAGAACCTCCAAGTCCCAGCATAAGTAATAGTATCGAGTAAGCCATTAAAACAAAGAAATGATGAAAGTTGTTTAAAAATAAAATAAAACTAACTATGTTTTTTTATACGAAGCAGTTACAGTAGAAGTTAGCTCGTGTCGGAGGCAACGACCACTATACAAAAGAGTGTTCATCTTTTTCGTCGTGGATCCATCGTAGTAGTATAGCAGACAGCCCCCTCCAGAAAATATTAACACTATGTACTGAAATCTCCTAGTAATATATATGTAATAACATCAGCCTTCAAAGAATACTATGTAACTTTCGTATTACTACATTATTCCAGGACCGACAATATATTCATACCAAACATCATCAAAATACATTAAGCGGCTCAACACACAACTCACACATACAAAAAAGCACTCGTATATACTTTGTAATATCGTTTTGTAGTTATATGACTGGAACCCAGAGTTCTTCGACGACCCCGCCGACTTGCCGCTGGACATGCCTCCGGACATAACTAAGTACATCAACGAAACAACTACTCCGCAAGAAGTGAGTTAAACCTTTTTTAAAGCTTTTTGTTTACACTTATTGTCACATTTGTGGTATATAAAATATTGAGGACAAGCTGCGCCTATAGTCCATGAGAGTGCAGTTGGGCTTTACGGAGGAAGACGCACAAGAGAATTAGGAAAACTGACCCCGCGTAATGGGGTAAAGCGAGGCCAAAAGAAAGAAGAATGAATGCTTAAGCGTTCATCAAGGATAGGGGAAGGCTATTCTCATTTCAAAGTTCACTCTAATCTGGTGAGCTGTTTCAACGTTAAGATGTATACTTATGAACTTTCGTATTTTATACCATCAATATCAATAGTTTGTCCACAGTATGTTGGTTTCTTTCAGGACACAAATGACCATTGCCGGTTGGGGGCCACCAATGGCGTTTACCCGGATCATCAAAAAAGTTTTTTATCTCTTACTGCTGGAGCAAAATGTGTTAGTCGAGGAACACCTAGAAATATTTGGCGTTCTTCGGATAAAATAATATCATGTGGAGCACCAAGGTGTTTTGCTGGTGCTCTATGGGCAAATACCGATCAAAATATTTTGGCAAAAGTAAAAAGGTACTAATATTTGACTTTCAGCGTCGCAAAGTGTGGGTATCGTGTATGGGGGAGCGCCCCGCCGACGTGGAAGCCCTAGGCCCTCTGAAGTACTGGCCTTACCCTGGTCTGAAGGACACCTACTTCCCCTACGACAACACCCCGGGCTACCTCAGCCCTCTAGTTGCTGTGCAACTTGTCAAACCTACTTGTAAGTGTTTTTAAAGAAAATCTGTATACAAATTCATACCCTTAGTGGCAAAGCCATAAAAGATATCATTTCCTTGATGTAAAGTGACATCTATAACAGTAACACTCCTATAGTATCGAGCTCCAAAGTTGGACAGTGTACCGCGCTTACCTCAAAACATAGTCTATGTAGTTGCATTGTTAGAGAGTTGTGTTCCTTGCGATTCACCCTAACGATTAATGCCTAAAGTGTATGGTGTTATTTTTCGTCATTTAGCTGGTTTGATTCCAGAGCGTGGCAAGCAAGATTTCGAACATATTTGATTGCAGGTTTGTTTCTATTAAAAAATAAAGGATTTTTTTTCAGTAAAATTTGCTATCTCCAGTATTTAGAAGAGCAGTAGAACTCTTTGTGAATGAGTTCGTCCGGGAGTGTAGGTATAATGTTCGCAATACTTTGTTTTGGTTGAATGGTATGGTTGCCGGTGAAATTACAGGCCTCATGGGACTTAACAACTTAATGTCTAAGGGTGAGGAAATGCATCGGTTCTAGGCAGAGGCTACTTAAAATCGGATGGGTCTCGTGCTTGTACCGTTTCCTGATACCATACATAGTACCTACTTTTTCTCCAGGTGCGGTTAAAAATAGATGTTCTTTGTTGTTGAATTTGTGATGCGTTAATGTGTATGTCCATGCTTCCCGCGACACAAAATATCCAAGATCCTTTAATAGGCGTGCAAACGTTATCTACACGTTATTATAAAGAGAGAAAATTTGTATTTTTGTATGTAACGCATAAACTAAAAAATTACCTGACCGATTACAAAAATGATTTTCCCCTTAGTAAGCTACATTACCACTGAGTAACTCAGGATATGTAATAATTTCATAAAACTTAGGGATCCGTATGAAAACTCCGTTAGTGTTACCCAAGGTGTGAAAATAATACCAAAAAACATCCCTATTACTACAACTTGTATATATGCTTTTATCTCCTTACACAATGCAGAGTCAAACATTGCATGATACACGTGTGTAAAGATGATTTCCGAAATGTCTGCAATTGTCATCGTAAATAACAATTTTGTTACAGTGCATCAAATAATAAACATCCGATGTCGTGCCTGGGCGCGCAACATCGTCTACACCGACAGCCTGAAGGACCGCTTCGGGTCTACCCACCTGGAGATCATGATCGACTGAACCAGGGACCAAACATATACTCTTCTTTTTCTCATGGATTCTAAAACTCAATCTTTTACATGTACGCACCCCAACTATAGACATTTTGAAGAATCAAATCTGCCATGAAGTCAATCTTAACTCTGTTATTTTCGTAAAAAATGCTTTACTCCCTCTCGCCTGATGGAAAGCGAAGATGGAATCAATAAGTGATGACCATTAATGCAGCCGTTATCTGCACTAATAGCCAGTCCTATATGATGACCTGAAAGATGCTTGAAATACGTCCCACGTCTTTCACAAATACGTATCACGTCCCGCTTGAAATACCCAGGGTCATAGCTGCAAGGAAATACGTACGCCGGCAGAGCATTCCACAATTTACTTACACGACAGAGGTAGGAGCTGCCAAACTTTTCGGCTCGTGGTAAGAAGTTTTAACCGTACTTATATGGATGCAATTCTAGACCGGAACGAGTAGTTCGGGCTCGGAATGGTGAGGAAGAAATAAGATTAAAGAGCTCTTCAGAACATTCGCCATTAAACAAACAACAAGAAACGCTTTGAGAAGCTATAGTTCTACGCATTTGTAGGGGTACTACGTGCTGAGTGACTTCAGTGTCTCCAATAATACGGACAGCGCGACGTTGCAATATTCAATCTTACAAGTGAGAGTGCAAAATGCACATGGCTCTGGTATTACTACCCATATCCTAGGGTTACGAGGGCCTACGAAACTCGGTCCCTGCCTATAACAATGCATTTAACTTATTAACTAAACCACTAAACCCGTAGCTCTACCATGAGTAGGCAACATAAATGTCATCTATAGTCGATACTCGATCTCGCCTTGTGATTGGCGTAATCACTGTCAATTTTAGTTCTACAAATGACCGCGAGGTGGTACTGATATTTTTTCATTCATTTTTTGCGTTAGTCGATATCGAGCATCGATTGGTGTCAATGTTGTAAACTCGTGGTAGACCTTCCGGCCCAAAGTCAAGTTGGAACACTCTACCGTATTTTTAATACTTAAAAATAAATATAGATAATAAATAGAGGCATTATTTATGAAGAACAGAAGCCACAGTGACAAGTTGCCGGTTGATGTCACTATATGTTGTACCTCGACTTGAAGAACACGAAGCTAGTAAAATTACACAACAATAACAATAAATAATACACTCGGGGGTGATTAGCGAAGTGTAGTGCCTTGCCATATTTTGCCGCTGAAAGAACTAGGCTGCATCTCATTGTACCTGTAATAGGCAGGTGGCACTCTTGCCATCAGGCGAACGAATTGCCCGTCTCGTCAGTTACTAGTGTACATATAATTTTGTCACTCCTACACTAAACCTCCTACACTAAAGTTTTCACACACACACCTTCACATTAGTTACAGATCGCGCGGCGAGAGTTTGGCTTTGACCTTCGGGTGGAGGGGATTACTGCGCATGGGTACTGTCGCGCCATGCGACAGAGAGAGACAAGAGTCCCTCGTCTACGATGTGACAGAGAGAGACAAGAGTCCTTCGTCCCTCTAGCCACCCTGTGATACCCAATTTTTGACTTCTGCGCAATAACGGTCAAAGCCAAACTCTCGCCGCGCGACCTGTATACGTACCAATTGGTTTAGTTTTCAGGATCCATGAGTTCTTAGGTTTAATTATTAAATTTTAAGGTTTTAATTGATGTCATTAGTAGATAATTGTGTTTATTAACATATGTAATGATATGATAATATGTTTTCTTTCGAATGATGTGTTTCGCCACAGTGACGTGATGACCCTTCTACTACGCTACAAGTTTTAAAAGATGTTTCGTTTTTGCATTCTTATCTTCTAATGTTCGATGGCACCGTTGTTCCGAACCCAACCAGCAAAATGTCTTTGTAGCAAAACGCCTGAAATGTATGTAAGACTATTGTAATTGACTATATGTAAGACCTGGGCGTCACGTTGACCATCAGGCGAACATGGCAAATGTACTTACCTGTTTTTCGTGCGAGTGTTTTTTGTTGTTGTAAATGATCAAATAGATACATAAATACATTCTAAATGTTAAATTATATTTTTTTACTACCTAAACTTAATTTGACTGCAAGTTTTCCTATGAAACGTTAAGATAAAACGTAAACGACTAAAGCTATTGCTGAGTTTAAACCACGGTATATAAATATTAAGTTGCAAATATGTATGAAATTAAGTTTTTAAACTGACATGGTCACTAATGCAACATTCACGTTAGAAACGGGATATTTACCATGTATTGTATTTATTGTGAGCTCTCGATATTTCGGCATGCTCGTGAACATGGCGCATGCAACTGTCCGAACTATCGAGAGCTCACAATGAATACAATACATGGTAAATATCCCGTTTCTAACGTTGATTCATGTATTAAATTCTCTTTAACCGTAGTTTAAACTCTGAACTACCTTTAATCCACGTTTTATAATAAGGTGGCAAGAGATAAAAACCCTGCATGGCAAGTACTGCGCTCGACACCCTGAGATATAAGATGCTGAAACACAGCATTATTTGCACACTACTGCTTGGCGGTTGAAGAACTGGCATTGGTTTGGGTTTCTTACCCAGGCGGACTCTGCAATAGTCCTGCTACTGTCAAAAAACGATATTAAAAAATATTTAGTGACACTTCTTATTATGGTAACTACGTTTATTAAATAAATTTAAATAATAATTCCACACAGCACCTTCTAAGATAATTCTAAGAGAAGACACTTTGGGGCATTTCACAGTTGTTTGGCGATCTTTGGTATAGTAAGCAAGCTAGTGCATTTGCTTGTTAAAATTTGAGTGCTATATCTGTATTAAACAGATAATCATAATATCTATAAAAATTAAGCTGAAAGCTTTCTTAAGTTTGTTATGCACTCATTAATTATCAAGAACACAAAAGAGACCGGTGGCCTTATTGTCTATCTTTACGGAGAATGGGAATGGGCTTCATTTTGACATTTGAACCCCATTCTGGGCGAAATACTGCAAGCCCATTGGCTGGAACCATCAATGGGAATGAGAATGAAGTGACATTTCCATCTCATTCAAGTTAAACAATAAAGGTGCGGCTCTTTTCTGTCCATGTTAAGAACGCAAACAAATGCTCTAGCCAAGGTTGGTTTATTAATCGATTACATTTTATATTACTCACCGTTAAAACAATCACTGTACAACAAAACAATTCAGGATAATCTTCGAAAAACAAGAGAAGAACTACATAACTGTCTACGGATTTGGAAACTCATTCATTATTCTCTCTAGTATCGCATCTACATTTGTTGATCCATACGTTCAGTAGTCTGGCTGATATTGTCGGTCTATTCAATCATGATCTCGATGTGGACGCTGCCCATGCCCTCGTGCCGGTCGTACTTGATGTTGTTGGCCCACGCTCGGCACTCGATGTTGATCAGCATGCCCGCTGGAAAGTAAGAGGGACTTGTGAACTGAGGGCTATTTAGGTAGGAGTGCTTAGTAACATAATGTTAGTGACTGCTTAGATAGAAGTACTGAAGCTGCATGTCTTTACGAAATGCTGATCGAATATTCTATGCTATTGATGTAGGCATTATTTTTCTAGTATTATCCTATAAATCTCATCATAGACAAGTCTGAGTAGTAGACTATAATAGACATGTTTTAAAACAGCATTGCGTTCTGTTAGTCGTTTCAATATGAATGATTGAAAAGGAACGTCAGCATGTCCTATAGCTACACTCAGCATGATTCGGGACCTACTGTCTCTTTTCGCAATATATGATGCGACGTTAAACCAGACACACCAATGTGGACTGCGAAAGCAGGGATACGTGTAGGTAAAAAAAATATACCTACCCACCAATCGCTAGCTTGACTAACTTTTGCCACCTAGCTTTTACTCTTGGCTCGCCCGCATTAACGAGCGATTCCCGTAAATAGTCTATAAACGCCGACTAGACTGGACCGCGAGGTGTATTATATATATGTTATATGTATAGCTATAGCTCATTATGTCTTCCTTAGAGAAGTGCTTGGCCCAGCAGGGGTGAGGTGCTGATGAATTCCTTCGTAAATCTATATTGGCTACTTACTCTTAGGCCTCTGCAGATGCACTGCTACCAGTGGACTCAGGTAGCCCTCCTGGTTAGTGTATGGGAAGTAGTACCCAGGAAACCCTTGGTAAGGAAGGTACTGAATGGGGCCAATGTTCTCGTTGTCAGCAGGGTTCTCTCCATGGCAGGATACCCAGACCATGTTCAACTGTAAATAAAATAAACCAGATTCCATGACTGATGGTAATTTTATGAGATAAGGAATATACATGAAAATTGTAAACTATACTATTTTTCTGTTTCGTTATAATGAGATCAAGTGAGGAGAAGTCAAGCCATTCGCCTTGTTGCAATGCCATCTATGGCATCTGTATATCTTTTTTAAAAGCGAGGGAGAAAATGCTGTCGATATGTAGGGCTAAACACTAAAAACCACGCCGTCTGCCAAGGTGATGCAAGATAGGACCACGCAAGAATGCACAATTACATCTTTTAAATGTCTAGTAACGTTTTTGCCATTAAAGCCACTACAAGAAGCTATTCAGTCCAACTAAAAAAACGAAAAAAAATCTGATCACTTTATCACCAATCATTGATGCGAATTATTTAAATTGACTCTGCAAGTTTAATTATAAATTTTAAACATTACAATACAACTGAAAACCAATTAATTGACTAGATTTCTCTGCGTAACCACATGGCATACTTGTTTGGATATATGGTAATATCTTAGTTGTCCATAATATTGTGGAGAGTCTACAAAGACAATTAATTAGTTATTAATACCAAGGGCCGGTCGCAGGAAAAAATAATACTTACTAAATTCTTATCATAAGCTGTCTGATTTCTAATATGCTCTTTCAAATCTTCTGGCATCTCTTTTGGCAGGTGGTCTGAGCTGTTGTAGAAATTTGGTTTCCACCCAAAGATCTTGTTGAGCTTAAGGAATATGCAAGGAGTAGATTTATGGTAACCGAAGTGGTTATCCTCGACACATGGACCCCAGGAGCTGATGTCCACGTCGCAGACCTTTCCAGCGGCGGGGAGAGGCAGCTTGAAGTTGCAGGTGTGGATGTTCTGGCCGGTGCCGGCCTTTTTGCCATCGCGTTTGTATACTGTTGCAGAAGGGTTTCATGTTAGTTTAAAGATTTAACTAGGACGTCCTAATTGTGAGGTACTAGGAGTATTATATGAAATTACTTTCAATGATTATTTTGCAGAGATGAAGAAAATGCACTTGGTTTTATTTGATTATTGAGATCTGATACCAAAAAGTCATTGCGATTGAATTCTACTTACCATCTAAAAACTTTGACAGCTCTTTTGCCCAGAATTTGTAACTTCCAGGGTCGTTACCCTTGTACCAGATCACGCTGCTTGCGACCTCGGGTGGTGTGGGTCGGAACCCGAGGCCAGGGTTGGTGCCGATGATGCTGGACTCGAGCTGCCATTTCGGCTGCCGTGAGTCAAGGAGCTCCAGGAAGGTCCACATGCAGATGGCCACTAAGATGGCCAGCGCCATGTAGAAGATGAAGTAGAACAGACAGATTTTGGCTGAAATATATAAATAAACGATTATGAGAATATTTGCTTTAACGAAAATTTCTCGTATATAAGCTATCTGACAAAAAAAGACTTAGGGGCGTGTGTGTTTATTTAGCGTAATCGTATTTCTGACACAAAAAATCGTCTACTATATCTAAAACTATTATGGAGGATTTCACCCTCCTCTTTTGCGTGAAATTTATTTTTACTTGATGCTAGGCGAGATATTTTTTCAGCTTTCAGCTTCATGTTGCTATAAATTTAGGACCATGTTAAATAAAAAAAAACACGTGTGGCACTCGGAGACTGCCGCGGTATAGCTATTGCATAGCTGTTTTTATCAACTTATGCAATTATAATTATTTAACCAATGCCATCTAGAGGCGAGTTGCTGAACTAAAGAGACAAGCGTGATATTTCAAAAAGTCATTAAAAGTTCTGTTATTCATCGATATATGGAGTCGGAGTGGGGTGTTAGGTTATTTTCGTTACCTAATTTCTGGATTCGGTCTCCACGCCAAAGGCCCGCGATAGAAGCTATGCAATAGCTTAAAAAAAACATGAAAAAAGATGAATATCTTAAACCCTAACAAAGGGGAAACAAAACAGTAAATACAACACTATAGTAAATGTAGTATTGAAGTAAATGTACTTATATGTAATTGAAAATATAATGTATGTTCGTAAAAAATTACATAAATATAAGTTAAATAGTGATCACCACACTTTTAGTACCAGAAATACAAATAGGATAGTTGTACCTAGTTTTAGACTTGCAAAGACTCCTAGGAAATTGTGTGCGTTTTTACCATAAAATCCCAAAGCACATAACTGAGCTCACAGAGGGCAAATTTCAAGTAGACTGTAAAAAAAAACGTTTTAATAAAAAAAGCTTACTATAAAGTTCGACATTATATAGAAGATAAAGATGCTTGGAATGGTCCACTTCTGGCAAGCTGTCTCTCTGCCACCCATAAAATGTAATATTTGTAGTACCTAAGTAGAAACATTGTAAACATCTAGATAAAAAGAATGGCCCCGAGTTTCTTGCCGCTTCTTCTCGATGCGCTCTATATACTTTGGAACGCGGCGGTAGTCTTTAAAGTACATTATAATGAAAAGTTGACGTTCATAAGTGCGTCTTTGATGCCTAAATTGAATAAATAATGTTGACTTTTGACTTTTGACTTTTTGTAGCATGACATAAATTCCAAGCCCCAAAACCCCACGCTTCTGATTTAGCGACCAGTCCACATTGTCTTGTCTGGTTCAAACGGGAGGTCGCCGGAGTACCGACGCGCGCGCAGGATGTCGCCCATGATCTCATTGCGGCAATTGCGCTCGTCGCGACTTCCGCTCGCGACTGTACGCCTTCTCTGATTGTGGTGAAGGTTGACAACTCTTATTTATTCTGTGGCCGTGGTGACTGTGGACCAAATCTAGGGAAACTGCTCTGGGTTGGATTTTAGTAGGTCATTGTAAAAGAAATACTACACCGTTGTCACCGCGTTTTTACATGAAGTGTCTCTCATGGACAGCTAAAAGAACTCACAAAATTAGCGACGGAATTTCAATCTTGAGCATGGTAGCTATTAGATTCAGATTTACGAGTAGATACTTTTGCAACCATAGAGTACAAGGTGGTAAAATAATATCTAATATATGTACATAAAGTTCGTATGGATCACGTCCGGCAAAGCAAACTAGAAGAGAGGACGGTTTAGGGGAGGGATATAGTTGATTAAATTATATTACACAAATTATGCAATCTAGATTCTTTTGAATAAAAATTTAAAAATGTTTATATTCATAATTAATATATGTAAATTGCAATAGAAGTTTAATTTTAAAACTCGTATTGCAAATTGCAAGTCATAGGATTATTATTTTCATTTAAAGTACTCGTTAATTGAATATTAGGCCTCGTTAACGAGAAAAGGATTCAATTTACGCAAAAAACGAATGTCGTCTATATTCTAGAATCCGTCAGCGTGTTGTAAATATAAATACTCATAACTAGTATACTAAAAGAGTACATATTTGTTCGAGTCGTTGGTACCACCAGCCGGTTTTCGAGTTGAGGTGGGCAGTTAGGGCTTGTGAGTAATTTACTATTTGAAATAGTTGCATTTCGCACAAATTTGCAAATTTCTATTGATGCACGTCACACGGACAGTAGAAAGTGGCCTACCACCATGCTGTCGAACTCAGCACGATACTGCTTGCTTCATAAGCTCAAGCCCAAGGTACATATAATTCACTAGCTGCTCTCCGCGGTTTCACCCGCACGGTGATGGATGATGATGATGAATATTATATAGACTATGTTACTCAGGGTGAATGTAGCTTTCCACTGGTGAAAGAATTTTTAAAATCGGTCCAGTACTTTTTGAGCCAATTCGTTACAAACATACAATTCTTTCCTCTTGATAGTATTATATATATAGATATAGATATAGATTGATAGATTCTTATAAAATCTTATCACTACTTGCACATGGTTATCAGGATCTCAAGATGGAGGTAAAAGTTATGTAGACATTGTTTCAATAATAAATATGTACTACATTACCAGCAATAACAAATTGAATCTCGTTTGAGGGATTCGCACGCGACTATGGGACTAATTTAATTAGGTACCTACTAAGCATACGCTGTCCGCCTGTATGTCTGTCTACCTGTCTGTCTACCTTAAAAATGACTGTTCCTTTAGAATCCAACGGCCTTACTTATAAAGGCTGCTTAAATTTAAACAAGTACCTACAATTTGAAAAATTTAATACCGACTTCCATTCTAATTAGTTATTGGAGTGTAACTCAAAAACTACTGGACCGAATTTCATGACGACTGTTTTTTTAATGTTTGTTACCTCATAGCTTTCTATAGGGAGAACCTATTTCAAAATTCTGAAAGCTAGTGCTTCCCGTGTAGTCCTTTAAATGGGACTACACGGGAAGCACCAGCTTTCAAACAAATAAAGAATTATGAGAATCGGTTCACTCTATCGATAGCTATGAGGTAACAAACATACATACAAATGTTTCCTCTTTATACTACGAGTATTATAGTTATAGTATAGAAGTTTAAAACAACTGCCAAAGTGGCCAAGTGAAGTTTCCGCTAAGGATAAACAGGTAAAAAACAAAGAGTGACAACGTGGACCGTGGACGGAAACTTTTCCGTCCACCTTCAGGGTGCGGTCGAGGGAACCAGGCATGTTCAGCATGAGGCCGTCTTGATCTATCTACCTCTGCGGTGGTACCAACCAGTTTCAGACGTCTAATCTGAGCGTAGCAACAGTGCGCAAACGTTATTATGTTAGGGTGTGCACCGCGTTGTAGCAAGTAAAATAACTGGGCAAATGAGACTGAAAGACGTGAAATGCCACGCGAAACTTCAGTTCTAAGCTCTGTTTGGCACTGTAACTGTATTGTCACTTGATAGCATTATAAAAATTCGGAGTTGTACCTACTCGAAGCAGTCAATTGCACGGCCTCTCACCGCACAGCTACCCAAGGTAATATCGACCCAGTATCAGCATTGGAGATCACGGACGAGATACCATGATGGGATGCATTTTTGCACTTTTATCCTCTGTTGCGTCCACATACAATGCACGCTGAGTCATTGCATATAGGTAGTGCATGACGCGTGTACGCGTGTGTTTGAAACACAGTAAACCTGGTAAAATTATCTCGGGGTGCCAGCTTCTAATGAAGGTCGGCGATCATCAGTGCAATTTGAATCCTCGACACAGCAGCTCTCAATAATGAACGAGTGCTTTTATTATACCACTGGCGTAAGTTCTTAAGATGATTGCATAGCTAGTACTTTCTATGCTAAAAGAGAAAACTCTTTTCTACCTCTTAACATTGTCCGATTTCAGTGATATTTATTCATGGAAAAATGACATTGTTTACTATGCCCGTACGTTTTGATTTTTCAGTATTTCAACGTACTATAAATTTCCTTTTTTAGAACTTAAAAAAAACTGAAAAAATCAAAACGTACGGGCATAGTAAACAATGTCATGATTCAATGAAAAAAAAATCACTGAAATCGGACAATGTTAAGAGGTAGAAAAGACTTTTCTCTTTTAGCATGGAAAGTAATAGCTATGCAATCCTCTTAAGCCAGGAAGTTCTTCTCCAACCAGCACTGCGTTTGCCTTGTATCTTGCCTTGAATAATTAACTGTAATAACTCGTTAAATGTATAAGGTTCCGAAAGTGCTGGTCATTCTTATAGAGCTTTTTTTATGTGATTAGGAGACGGTACAAGCAAGAGACCCACCTGGTGTTAAGTGGGAATCTCTGCTAAGAACAGATGCATTTCGTCACAAGAGGAACTGCATCTCATGTACCTGTAATTTCGTCAGCACCCATACCATTCAAACCAGAACACAGTATCGCGAACATTCACACTTCACGGTAGAAGAAGATGCGCTGGCAGTACTTCCCCGGACGAACTCATTAAAATAGAGTTCTACTGCTCTTGTTTTAGAGCTTTGGATGCAACTATTAACAGAAGTGAAGCCATAAGACTTATAAATCATGGCATCATAAAATAAAAGTCATAGCGCTAGAACTCCTGTGTCAGGGGAGGCTTGGACTACAAACATTTCATAACAGAAATATTTATCCTGATGGGATCGAACCAGACCTGCGCTTTGAAGGCAAGGTCGCCAAGGAGCTGTCATTTAAAAGCAACAAAGAATACTTACACCAGCTGGACGCCGTCCGTCCGCAGAACTGCTTGGTCTTCGGATTCCATAAGAACCGCTTCACCTTCTGTGCGTTGGTTAGCGTCGGCTCCTTCTTCTTGTAGTAGAGGTTGAACCGCTCTAAGCTCGTCAGGTCGGAAGCACGCTTCTTTACCGTCATCCTGGCCGGGGTCTACTGCTGTGGACGAAATAGAAGGGTTTGATCTCGAGGTCAATGCCACCAACAACAAATCTCATTGTTGTTGATAAATTTTGGGTTGATCGCTGCCTCATGATAGGGGCTGATGGAAGTAAGTAAATCTTAAATGTCAACTGGCTATTCAAATACAAATACAAATACAAATGCTCTTTGTACGCTTTATATTTCTTATATACTTTCATATTATTGATATATTAACAATTAATAAATGAAAATTTTTTATGTTAGGTATATGGGTTATGTTACCTGAAATAAAGATTTATTATTATTATTTTATTAGTAAACTAGTTTACATGTCAGTTACACGTTGTATACAGTTTACTTTATACCAGGAAATATCTAGTAATGCTGGGG
Organism: Selenia dentaria; assembly: GCA_917880725.1. NCBI lineage: Eukaryota > Metazoa > Arthropoda > Insecta > Lepidoptera > Geometridae > Selenia > Selenia dentaria. The sequence goes on along the minus strand of OU862882.1, from coordinate 2,824,385 downwards.
CTACATTAGCGGGCGAAGATTCGTGTCGCGTTGGCGTACTAAGTTTATTAAGTTTGCGTACCAGCCATCCCACACGACTAAGATAATATATATTATAGCGTCGAATGTATAAGTTATGTTAACTTAACCCACCACACACGGCGCAGATACTATAATATATAGGAAGCGTACATTCTATCGGAGTCCGTCTCGGGAGCCGCACGTCTCGATCGTTCACACTGTAATATACATAGTGTTCCTATTCTTGATTTTGCAATGATTCGTATTTTGTTGCTAGACCTGTTGGACAAATTATGATTGGGACTGTGAATATGATATAACCGTCATACTAGCTAAAAGTAAAATACGAAGAATCTGTATAGAAAATCACATTAAACACAGGAAACACCGCAGTGAATTTAAACATTACAGAGGACTTTCCAGAAAAAAAACAGCTTTTTCTATCATTCATGTGGTTATTTTCACGATATCTACCAGTTTTTTTAATTGTTTGTCTGTCTGTCTCTATAATACGGGTAATTTCTGAAAAGGCTGGACCAATTTTAATGGGGTTTATACTGAAAGCATTAATTAAACGGCCAAGCGAACAAAGACGCGGCCGCAGCTAGTCTAATAATATAACATAGCCTAATTTCCTTTAAGGTTAAGCCTAATAAGATAACTTTGTCATACCGCTAGTTCGGTTAATAAATAGAAAGTCTCACCTTTTTGATGATTTCCTTTGTTTGACCAAGTTGATTCGTGTAAGTCAGACGTTAGTTTAATTTTAAATTACAAAGAATACGAGGACTACAGGTTCAAAACAAAATAGGTACCTAAGATAATGTGAAGCTTTATCAGATTTTGTTGTGAAAATATAAATTTGTTCGGTAACTAAAGAACAGACGTCCATTTACTGCAACGGTTTTGTCAACACTCTGTAGATCAGTATCGGACACTATCTTAAGATGTCTTCATTATCTGCAGTAGTCTTAGCGCATCTTAACATGACGTCCGAATATCGGTAGCATCATAAGCTACTCTATGGTAAAATATTATAGTATATTCACCGTGTGTGGTTGCTCATTGAATTATATGGTGAGCGATATGACCGAATCTGCTCTAAGATAATATATATGTTATAGTATCTTCATAGTGTGTGATGGGCTTAAGTATATAACGTAAACATATCGATGACGTATTCCGTAGAAACTATGATTTATCTAGTACAACTGTGGCACAGATAACTCATAGTTTGTACTGTGTGTACAACGATACGATTACGTTACACGTAGGTACCAGCGATGCCAGAAATTTATGCGAAGTCGGGACTTTGAAACATATCGAGTGAATAAAGCGGGATTCTTTCATCAAACGCGGGATATAGTAAAAAAAACTGGCCAAGTACGAGTTGACCTAATGAAAATGAGTAAAATCACCCCTATTTTTAAATCAGGTAGTAAGGCCGACCCCTCAAATTATAGACCGGTCTCTGTGCTTCCGGCTTTGAGCAAAATATTTGAAAAGATAATGCTTCAACAACTCTTGTCTCATTTTAATGAACATAGGATTTTACACGAAAATCAGTTCGGTTTCACGAAAAGCAGATCAACAACAGATGCAGGAGTCCAGTTAGTCAAGCATGTGCTGGAGGCTTGGGAGAGCTCACAGGATGCCATTGGCGTATTTTGTGATCTCTCCAAAGCTTTCGACTGTGTAGAGCACCGCACTCTAATTTATAAGCTACACCACTATGGAATTCGTGGAGCTGCTCTGAATCTTGTAGAATCATACTTATCTGATAGGCAGCAAAAAGTTGGCATTAATGGCGTGACATCTTCTGGATCTTTGGTCAGAATGGGGGTTCCACAGGGGTCGATCTTGGGTCCATTCTTATTCTTAGCATATATCAATGACTTACCACATATGGTTGAGGGCCTTGCTGACATAGTTCTTTTTGCGGATGATACTTCTCTGATTTTTAAAGTAGATAGGAAAGATAGAGAACTAGTTCAAGTCAACAACGCATTAACTATTGTTTCAAATTGGTTCGCCGCAAACAACCTGCTTCTCAACGCAAAGAAAACGAAATGTTTAAAATTTTCCATGCCTAATGTAAGACATATAGAGCCAAACGTATTACTCGACGGAAATAAATTGAAAATTGACAAGGCAATAGTCTTTCTAGGTATTAGCATAGACTCTAAATTACAATGGGGTCCTCATATTGATGCACTATCTGGAAGACTGAGCTCAGCTGCATATGCGGTTCATAAAATTAGGCAATTGACAGATATAGCTACTGCTCGACTGGTCTACTTTGCTTACTTCCACAGCATAATGTCATATGGTATCCTGCTGTGGGGGTCAGCGGCGGACATAGAGACAGTTTTTATATTGCAAAAGCGGGCAGTTCGAGCCATCTACGAAATGGGTCCCCGCGAATCCTTAAGACAAATGTTCAAAGAAATTAATATATTAACTCTTCCATCTTTGTATATCCTAGAAAATATAATGTACGTTCGTAAAAATATAAAGAAGTTTAGAATAAATAGTGATATGCATAATATTAATACTAGAAATAAGGATAGGATAGCTGTATCTAAATTTAGACTCACGAAAACTAAAAATAAGTCCTTCTTAGGCAATTGTGTACGTTTCTATAATAAAATCCCGAAAGACATTACTGAGCTCACTGAAGGGAAATTCAAGTTACGTGTCAAAAATATACTAATGAAAAAAGCCTATTATAAATTGAGTCACTACTTAGAAGACAAAGATGCCTGGAAGCTTTCCACTTCTGCCTAATAGCCAACTATTGAATAAATTTGTTATTTTAATACTACTCATATGTAACCTCAATGTACAAAGACTTGAAAAAATAATGGCCCACGAGTTTCTTGCTGCTTCTTCTCGGCGGTGGTTCTTTTCCGAAGACAGCGGTAGAATCATTTAAAAATGTTGACGTTCATAAGAGTGTCTATGATGCCTAAACTGAATAAATAATTTTTGAATTTTGAACTTTGAATTTTGAATCGAGTGAATAAAGCGGGATTCTTTCATCAAACGCGGGATATAGTAAAAAAAACTGGCCAAGTACGAGTCGGACTCCCGCACTAAGGTTTCTGTCAAGTTCTATCCTGTTATCGTTATTAAGGCCGAACAATTTAAAGAAATATTAAGTTGTATGGGAGCCCTCCATAAATATTTGAAAATTTGGGTACCTATAGTTACCTAAATTTTCATGCTAGGCCCACTGCACTGTTCCATATTCTTATACCGGCATGTTATAACAGCCGAAAAAAGGCTTCCAATAACACAATATGACCATAAACCTAGTGCACTGCGGTACAACGCACATGCCGATCCCTTCAAGAATATTGAATGGCGTGACTGTACAGATATGTATGTAGTGGTGTTAAATAAAACATACCTACTGTATAAAAAAGTGATGTTAAGTACAACAATTATTCCGTCGGTATTCCAGAAAAACGCTTAGTTGTGGATTTTGACTTAAGTGGAGATGTGAAAGTAATACCATACAAAATTTATTCACATCTGTACTCAAGCCTAGATTCACGACTGAACGCACTTCTGGAATACGGACCTTAGAATGCAAAGGTTAGAAAAATTATAATAATACTGACAAAAAAATTACTTACCGAAAAATTCGACCAAACCGACTTCAATATACAATTTTTTTGTCACCATTTTTAGTGACCCTTGCTAATTACGGGATCGATTGTCATTCACCGTCAATGATGATATCATCAAAATAGCGAAACGCTTTTAAATTTTTGGAGTGTAACTCTAAATCTGCTTGGCCGAATTTTGATGAAATATAAATGGGACCACCTCAGAAGACACCTCTATCAAACAAAAATATAATTTTGAGAATCGGTCCCAAAATGGGAAAGAAATCGGCTAACAAACACAAATAATTCATAGTTACAAACGAACATATAACCTCCTAATTTTTGAATTCGGTTAAAATGTGATGACTTTGTGGCGAGACAAAGTGAGTCAAAAAATTGCAAAAAACTTATATAAAAAAATAGCAATAGAAACCTAACTGCACCTAATCTACTTGTAGTATGCAGAAAGCGTAAACTATATAATTCAGGGTACAACTATTAGTGAGTATTCATTTCAATATTTCTAGTCACAGACATAGTACTCACCTGTACGGGTCCTGACAGGAGCGAGGGCGGCGAGCAGCTATGAGACTGCGCCGGCGCACGCGGGCCGGCTCGCAGGATAATGGGACGGTGGCGTGCCGCACTGAACAAAGCAACAGATAGAATTAAAGTTTAACCCAATCGCATACCAATATCAGCCACGAACGTCAGAAATTACATTCCTGACGTTCTCTAAAAGTTTTATAAGTTCCCTAGCGATGAAAACTCATAAAGAGCAAAGTTTAGAAGATCGTATCCTTGCTTTTTCGTAGCTCATTGAGATTATAGGGGAAATCATTTTCTACCGACTTTCAAAAAAAGGAGGAGGAACTCAATTCGAATGTATTTTTTTTATGTTGTTACTTCATAATTCTCGACTGGGTGAACCGAATCTCAAAATCCTTTTTTTGTTTGAAAGCTGGTGGTTCCCGTTCATGTGGTCCCATTTAAATTCTATCAAGTCGGTCCAGTAATTTTTGAGATACACTCCAGTAACTGAATAGAATGGAAGTCTGTATTGAATTTTTCAATTTGTACTTGTTTATAGTATTAAGTGTATGCGAGTGTCTCAAATCGTATTTATTTCAGAAAGGGATCGAGGAAGCAATTAAGTGTGGTGTTGAAGTAAATGTAGTTAATTTACGTCAAAGAAAAATGTTGTAGGTTAGTTAAATGAAGAAGAAAGTAGGTTCTTAAGTATCTAAGACCTATACATATATCTAAGTAATTAATTGTAAACTATAACATTAATCCCGGTTTTATTTGGCTCAAACTATCTCTATCATAGGTGGAACATATTTATTCTCTCTTAACGTCAAAACCGACGGAAACAAAGTAAGTAAAATCTATATCGGATAAAGAGATTGCCACGGAGAGAAAAACGGAGCAAGCTGCATCAGCTACATCATGTAGAGGGAAACTATGACAGGAAAATATTAAATTTACCCGTAACCATGTTCACCAAAATCGAAACCTTGGGTTAATTTTAAAATATACACCATTAACTTCGTTTAAAGTAGTTTTATTTTATGTAGTTAAATAATTGGTGAAAATAAAGAAGCAGTTCGTTAAGAATGTTCTACGTACGATGTAAGGCATAACGCCATCCAATCGCCCCCACAGATGAGTGCATGGGCCCTCACATAACATCATCTTACATCATAACTACATAGGAGTCCACTAGGTACCGCACTGTCTGTATAATAATTGTATAATCTGTATTACAGATAAACCGTACAGGTTGAAATTTGTACATGGGTAATAGTTTGCATCAACCTGACAGGGTGTTTGAATTCTATCTCAATCTCGGTGCCAAGATTCATAAATATCTGTAACGGTGAATGAAGCTTTTCGCTTTCATAAAATAATGGTCAAACGTGGTTCTTCCCATTAGGCGCACGACTTGCTTGGGTCGTCACTTGATTGCATTTTTATAAGAACAGCAGAACAGTAACTCTTTATGAATATTGTTGATATGAGTTCGTCCGGGGCTGAACTGCCGCCATATATTTTTCTAACGTGATGCAGTTATGTTCGCAATATTGCGCTTTGGTTTGAAGGTTTGACTGCCGGAAAAAATACAGGCACATGCGACTTGACAACTTAATGTCTCAGAGTTACGAGCGCAGTACAGCTCGTCACTTGTGGATGCATTTGTTCTAGGCCAAAAATGGAACTAACTTCAACACTAAAAAGTGTGAAATAACTTGCCGAAAGCGGTACCATGCGCACAATAATGTGATAATAGGTAATTTTGAACTATCATCATACCGACTTCAACAAGTTATTTTACACTTTTTAGTGTTGAAGTCAGTTCCATTTTTTGGTATTCTGTTTTATAATTTTGTTTGAGTTCATACAATATAGACTAGGACATAATAAAAAGGAAGTAAGCTATAGAGCGAGTTAGTAATTATGTGATTATATGTTGGTGACTCATGTGCAAGGCTTGTTACTCTCAGACTCGTTGTATACCTATGTCGGCGTACGTTGTCCATTGAAGTGGTCGCTTCCTTAGAGTTCCAATCCTGTCTGACAACTGTTGGGTTTACATATTACAGTGCCACTGTTGGGACACGAACTCCCAAAGTGGGGTTTAGACCATACCTACCCCACGTCGTGGGTCGTTAGATTTCAGCGGTTAGGTCAGCTCCACTGTCGGAACTTGTCGGCGGTCTGACCATGGTCTAACGATTGCTGTCATAAGCCTGACTAGGACAGATAGCGTGTCCTCCGAAACACGGAAGCGCTTTTTGAATATACAACTAGCATTCACCCATCTAAAGAATGACCTCAGCTAAGTATACTTTAATAAACAGTTTCGAACGACTACTGCAAATCTGTTCAGAGCACTTCGGATAACAACTGAAAATCTTTGAATGGCCGGTTGTCGCAATAGGTAGCACCCCTGCCTTCTGAGCCGCTGGTCCCGGGTTCGATCCCTGGACAGATCAAACGTTTATGTGGTGTGCATGAATATGTCTATTTGACCTGTGGCTGGTCGTGTATATATATACGTATATTTATTTAGGTTATCATAGTACAGGCGTTGCCCTCTTTGGGACCTGGACACCTTTTTTTGTAAAAAAAACCTAATGTCGGAGTCGCAAAAGCACGACGACCAAAGCAGCCAGATTCAGTACACCACATAGGGTATGTTTACTTAAATACCATTATTTCAAAAATACCCAACAATATTAGCAAGATAAGGCATATCTAGAAAATCATCTGCATCTTTGCCATTTTTGGGTTCCATTCATGTCTAAACGGTACAAAGGATCTTATGTCTTGCTTAGCTTGGGTTTGTGAATTTCCTCCTTCAGTTTTGCAACTAGTTTTGTGTTCGGAACCTCCGACCAACAAGTTTATTCAGACTTTGCGATTTTTTTTTCATTCTATGCTTGAGTACGGGAATATAGATTCCTGATAAAGGTCGCAGGACGACGTTGGATGCAGGCCGCTTCCAACCGGTCCTTTTGGAAAATTATGTGGGAGGCATATGTTCAGCAGTGGATGTTCTACGGCTGAGATGATGATGATGATGATGAATATTGATAAATAATATTACCGTGGCATAATTTGGATCTGATTACACAATGCGAAAAAATTATATCTGTGCTTAAAATGCTTTAAAACTGTATCTGTTTCTAGCTTACAGAAATCACATAAAATTAAAATATCATTAGCTGTATTCACAGGTACGTTTTACAGATGTCGACACTTTCCATACTCCATTTGCATTTCTTCCTAGTAGGTATGGTCATACGCGATGTCAGCACCGACATCATCTGGTAGCTCCCTACTGAGGTACGTACTTGTAATGAGCCTTGTGCCCAGGGAGACATCTTAGGTACCCATAGTAGGTAGGTACCTACTGCAAAATTTTTGTAAACGAGGTTTAAGATGCCGACTTCCAACTGACCTTAGCTATATAATTATGTAAGTACCTATGTATGTTTTGTGTTAGCAGTATTAAGCAACTCACAAAGTTAATAGTTTGGACTTAGCTGTAAAATCCGAAGTAATATAAAACGATAAACAAAAAGTAAAAACAGGAAATTACAAACAAACATTTTCGACACCATAAAGAACTTCATAAATCTTTATCATGCACATTAAAATCACACAAATCTCTTTTAATTGATAATTTGGAACTGCATTCGGAGTTCCTTAACCACCTGACCACAGAATATTCAATAGTGACCACGTAATACGAGCGCGAGGCGCTCAATCATTTCCGCGAACGTGTTGCTAATGGAGGTCAACATTATAAGTCGTACATCATCGGCAATATTCGGCAGGGAGTTCGCTCGCTGACCGATGTGCGGCCGATAATTTGTCGAAAAAAGAAAAAGAAATGCGTGCGCAAGCGTAGCGTCAATCATACGATCGGTTATGATAAGGATGGGCAAGTATCGATATTTTATAACGAAATATTTGACCCTACGATATTCTTAAACTTGTAGAACATTTACTAAGCTTTCCTGTCTGTCTGGCAGCTGAGTTTTCTTAAAGTTGTGGCCCTATTTTGGATTAAACGGAACGGCGAATGAACTGTTTATAATGATAGAATCTCGTACCTAAAAACGTAGCACGTAGGTACCCATAAAAATAAATTTGCGAGCTTTGTATCTCGCGCCGCGGTTAGGTGAGAAGATATATGCCGGGCCCCTCGTCGCATCTAGCTACTGGTTTTTCGTGCACAGTGTAATAATTCAATTTGAGTTTATAAATTAGGTAATAATTATCACTGATTTTACAAGATTCCCATAGAAACTGTTGCTTGCATGTACAATTACATTTCTGTAATGACAACTTTATTGTTTAATTATTCATGTTACACACACAGTCTTATTACATAGGTATACAATCACCTTTATGGCGTTTTTTTCATACGAACCTTATCTTTCCACCCAGCAACTAGTTTCCTTTTGCGAAAATGTTAATAGAATTAAGGTCTAATATTAAACGTCATAAATAGTAAACTACATATTCTGATGTAAAATTCAAACGTCATCACGGTGGGTCGCGTTCAATCAGCCAAGTGCACACACAACAGGAAACATTACCTTATCATAACTACATTATCTTCTTAAAATATCTATCGTTACCTTAGTACAATAATTACTATTACCTATATTACGAGTAGCTGAAATAATATACTGTTTTTTTACATTATTTCCTTGGATATCGACTGACTTGGACATTATTATCGATATTAGTATAATGACGGCAGTGCGCACCCCCCATCGATATTATAGCGGTACCCGAACAAGGGGTGAGATAACTCGCGCCGAGTCTTCGATTACATGCGATTGACGATGCGTGTTTATTGGGATTAGGGTTGCCACTTTTTATTGGTAATACTAGAATTATTTGTCATATATATAATATTAACTTCTGCACTTAAAAATACTATTCTGAAATTCTGAAGAATCTAATATTTATTTCTGATATTTACTAACATAAATTGATGCTATGTTGGTGATTGGTGTTTTCATTTATTTAGATAATTATTAATAGTTTTATATGATAGTATAAATAGTTATATAATTTATTATACCCCAGAGCGTTATTCCCCCGATAAAGAAAATCCTAAGCTTAACCTTAACCTTTTTAATGTTATCTGTTAACCTTTTTTCAACCTGTTTGTGACATCTTATTGTTTCCCAAAGAGTGATCCGTAGGGCTATTATGTATCTCAGTTGCTAACAAATGCTGATTGAAATCTTGAAAAATGGCCGCTCTATGTCAGTTTTGACAACTCCAGTAAGCAAAAATGTTAGTAAGTTGATAACTGGAACTGGCAAAAGTGATATAGAGCTGCCATTTTTTCGAATTCAATCAACATTTTTGTCAGCAACTGAGATACGAGTACATATTAGCCCTACCGATCCATTTTTTTAAATATTGCAGTTTATAATACTTTTTTTTTTAAATAATATGTTTCTAAGTCAAGCTCATTTCAAATAACTTTCGTGAATTCTTATTCACTAACATTTCGCTTGGGGTGTACTGTGCATTGCTTGTACCAATTATTCTTACCACCTAGGATCCTTTATATATCAAAGTAGGTACGTAGATGCTACAGCATGGCTGTACGAGTGTCATCTCCTATTCCAGAAGAACCTATTCCTTTTCTACCGACTTCCAAAAAAAAGGAGGAGGTACTCAATTCGACTGTATTTTTTTATGATTGTTACCACATAACTTTCGATAGGGTGAACCGATTCTCAAAGTTCTTTTTCATCATTTTATTTGAAAGCTGGTGCTTTCTGTGTGATTCCATTTAAATTTCATCTAATTCAGTCAAGTAGTTTTTGAGTTATACTCCAATAACTGAATAGAATGGAAGTCAGTATTAAAATTTTCAAACTGTGCTTGTATCTGTGCTTGTATTGGATATAAATATTCTATATGTTACACCATAATATTAGTTAGTATTGTGCTAGGTATCATCAAACCCCGTCTAGTAGTTTCACAATGATGCGCGTACAATAGACAAACAAACAAAATTGTAAATAATATGTCTTTGGCTTTTAAATCGATAAAAAAGTACATCCGGCTACAGTGACTATTGTAAATATCTATCTGCCATTAATATTGGTCTTCCATTGTTAATTTTAGCAAGCTTTTTTTACTCAGCTAAAATCACATTAGTTTTGCAATTATGCGCGCCATTTATCACAAAACAACAAATTGCGATTTGTAAGTATGTTGATTAGTAAGTTATGTAATCATTTAGAATATCTGAGAATTTTTGAATTAGAGGCAGCCCTGTGTAGGTGCCAAAATCATCAGCAGCCGTGTGGTCCAAACCCCGACACGGTATATAAGTGTTGTCCTTGAATCCAGTCTGCATCAGTCGAGCAGCATCATTACACCACCATGGTTGGACTCCGAAGGACCTTAGCACTAGTGAGTTCATTATATAAACAAATTTCAATAATTATTAAAATTTATTTTTATTTTTAAAGAATATTGATTTGTGACATGCTATTCTTTTTGCGCACATGATAATTATATGTTATCATTACTAGTCAGTACACCTTAGACCACACACAAGTCTGAGCACATCGGAGATACTACACATCAATAAGATAATATATTTTTCATTGGAATCCCTAATTAAACAAGAAAACTTTTATACGCTCTATTGTAGGTATATATAAATAAGTAAGTAAGTAAGCAATTAACGATAACAGTTTTGTTGAAATGAAGAAGATTGTCCGTAAAAGGGGTGATTTCTCTGTTTGCATTTTCTGTGTTCCTGTTTATTGTCAAAGGTTGTCACCAAATATTGTCCCCAATATGTTTATTTTTGCGGTTTACCTTAGCTGCATGCAAAGCTGAAAATCACCAGAAGAACCTTTAAAATTTCATAGTACATCAACGATTGTGCCCTCGCCTGATCAATCGATTTTTATTCCAGTTGCTCTTCATCGGAACCTTTAACCACGCGCCGTCCATTAGAGCGATCAACGCTTATAAAGTGCTGAACATCCCGGAGAAGATCATTGGCGGGGTGATCGATATTGTGCAGAACCACAAAAACAAACCCGCGCAGCAGTCTACCTTCCAGCAGAGCGTACAGACGCAAACCAGCTTCAGCTCAGCTGGAAACCCACAAGTAAACCCTACAGCGACTCAGCCGCAACAAACTTGGACAGGACCTGCCTATCAAGGAGCTAGCTTGCAGGGGCAAGCGCAGTTTCAAGCTCAAGGACAATTTGGGACCAACAACGGAAATTATGGAACAGGTGGAAGCTATCCCACCGGTCCTACTGCTCCTGTGTATCCAATCAACACAGGTGTTGCACCTGTTGGAGCACCAGTGACATACCCCGTGAACCCTGGCCCTTACCAACCACAACCAGTGCAACAACAAGCATTTCAGTCCAATAATCAGTATCAGAACTATCAAAATCAGGGGCAATTCCAAAATCAAAATCAACAAGGAAACTTCCAAGGACCAAGTCAATTTCAAGGACAAAATCAAAACCAAAATGGTCAATATCACTCGGGCCAGTACGGCAATTATCAACAGACTGGACAATTTGTAGGGGCATCAAGTGGTGGAAATAACCAAGGCCAAAACGGTGGACAAACTAGTGGTGCAAACTATCAAAATCAAAACGCCGGGCCAACTGGTGGCGCCAACCATCAAAATCAAAACGCCGGACAAGCTGGTGGCGGCAACCATCAAAATCAAAACGCCGGACAAGCAGGTGGCGCAAACTATCAACACCAAACCGTGGGGCAAGGTAGTGGTGGGTATTATCAAAGCCAAAATGGTCAAACCACTGGCAACTACCAAAATACCCAGACAGGGCAATACCAAGGGAACAACAATGGGCAATACACCCAGAATCAGCAAGGCAGTCAATTCCAGCCGTCAGGCCAGAACCAGCAATCCGGTTACTATCAGGGTACCAGCCAGCAATCTGTTGGTCAAACAGGTCAAACTCAAGTGTCGCAATCGGGTATTTATGGTGGCTCACAATCTGGAGGGCTATTGACTTCCAGCAGTCATCAGACCGGTGCTCCCGGGCCTAGCTGTGTGTGCCAAGCTTGGACCAAGCCTCCAGAGCCACAGGTTCTGAGTGACGAACCACCAATGTCTGAAAAGATCGAAAAAAAGACAGAGGACATAAAATCTACTACAGCCGTATAATATTATAGTAGCATCAGATAGTAATGGATTTGCTCAGCCTAATATTAATGAACAGCAATATTGATGTGTGCGTTGCTTTAACATTTTTCAAGGCGCTTAGTTTTAAATTAGATCTCTATTATTTTAAGTAGATCAATTGCATTTATTTCTATTTATTCCATGATATGATTATATTGACTAGTACGTAAAATATTATATTGGAAATATTATTTTGTACCGTGTTCTGTTACTTTTTATTACTTTCATTATAATGTCTTTTCAATGGCATGGCAGCACCACAGTAATTGCGAGTTAATAATTAACAGTTAAAATGTACAATGGATTATTAATAACTGATATTACTAAACTATTTGTTTTACTTTTCAGGGGGTGTTAGATGAATGCTCAAGTCGACTCTTACACAATATGTAAATTGTAGTGTGCGGAATAGTTTTAACTCAAAATTAAAATGTATACGCAGAACACAATAACCACAAAATTATCCGTAAACCTGGATGTTACGGACCTCACCAGATCTACCTTGAACTACTCCGATCCGATATCTCCGAATCCAAGGATTCCACTCTAATATTTAGTGTCGTGTAACAATTCCAAAATCTTGAAATTTATAGAGAGAAAAATTCACATCGTCGGACGGGATTTGAACCCGCGTCTTCTGACTCTCCGTGTCACCATTGACCAACTAGGCCACCGAGGTTCTGGTCCGAGCATCGAATTTTAACTCTCTATCTGACTAACCGTCATACGGGGACGGAGCGACATCTATTGAACAGTTTTGACAGTACTATCCAACCGAAAGAAGCATTATTTAGAAATACTTAAACTTTCGTATTGACATCGCAACCCTTGTGATTTTTATAGTATTACTTTTCAAAGCACTAACGCCTGCTTAAGCGATCTCAAACATTGAAATTTATAGAGAGAAAATCCTCGGACATGATTCGAACCCGCGTCTTCTGACTCTCCGTGTCAGACGCCATTGACCAACTAGGCCACCGAGGGTAAGCGTTAGTGCTTTGACTTTGAATACTATAAAAAAAAGTTCCAAAATCGCTCATACTTTGATATCGTACCGCTGAAGGAGTATTATTTTTCATTTGAAATTGTTTTCTTGAGAGATTTAAGTCAAACGTATTAAACAAGTGTTGTCGTTCATGCGATAAGTACCTACTTATTTTTAGAAGCTACAGATATTTGATTTCTATGTTTACTTTTACGCAGGATAAAAACTTCGAGTCGGGGGTCTAATAAAATTGTAGCTATATTTTCTGGACAGTTTTTTCTATAATACATTGCCATAACCATTGCCAAAGCGGCGTTTCCAAACTCCACCACTACACCAACGAAACAGTCATATTATATTATATTTCTCTTAGCATTGGCCTATGTTGTTTAAACTGAACGTTATGACAATTTTAAATACTTGGTGCAGGTTTGTAAATTCATTGACTTTCCGTGTCGTACGTGTGTAAGAGAAAAAAACGGTAACACTCCCTGCAAACGCCATAATAGTGTAAATAGTTGAAATATTTATTTGTCTTAGAAATAAATATTTTAATTTCTAAAGAAAGAATTTATACTAGGTATACATAAAATATACTTACATTAAATGCTTTCTTTAGAAATAAAAATATTTTCGTTCGGGAAGCTTCGATCCATCTTTTCCTCCCCAACCTCAGAGCCTGAAAACCAAGGTGGTGTTGCCAGTGATGACTTATGGCACTGAGACGTGGTACCTTACTGTGGGCCTCATTAACAAGCTTGAAGTCGCTCAACGAGCAATGGAGAGGGCTATGCTTGAGGTTTGTCTGCGTGATAAGATCCGAAATAAGGAGATTCGTAGAAGGAATAAGGTCACCGACATAGCTCTCAAAATTAGCAAGTTGAAGTAGCAATGGGCAGGCCACTTCGCTCGCAGAACTGATAACCGATGGGGAAGAAAGGTTCTCGAGTGGCGACCACGCACCGGAAGGCGTAGTGTAGGCCGGCCCACCGCTAGGTGGACCGACGACCTCGTCAAAACCGCGGGGAATCGCTGTATGCCCGAAGCGAGTAGCTGGTCCAAGTAGCGTTCTATATGGGGGAGGCTTATGTTCAGCAGGTGGACGTCTTCCGGCTGATAATCATCATCATCATCATCAGCCTGTAGCAGTCCACTGCTGGACATAGGCCTCTCCAATTTCACGCCATTTAAGTCTATCTTGGGCTTCTCGCATCCAGTTTTTGCCAGCCGTCTTGCGCAGATCGTCACTCCACCGTGTCTCAGGACGTCCTACACTACGTTTGCCGAGACGCGGTCTCCACTCTAGAACTCGTTTACCCCAACGGTTGTCGGTTCTACGGCTAATATGGCCAGCCCACTGCCACTTCAGCTTGCTGATCCGGTGGGCTATGTCGATGACCTTGGTTCTCTGACGGATCACTTCATTTCTGATGCGATCCCTCAGAGAAACACCGAGCATAGCCCTTTCCATAGCCCGCTGAGCGACCTTGAGCTTGTGGACCATTCGAGCCGTCAGTGTCCACGTTTCGGCTCCGTATGTCATGACGGGTAGGACGCACTGATTGAAGACTTTCGTCTTCAGGCACTGTGGACTCGGCGAAGTAAGGACTCGCCGTAGCTTCCCAAAGGCTGCCCAGCCCAGCCGAATTCTTCTATTCACCTCGTTCTCAAAGTTGTTTTTTCCCAACTGCAATGTCTGCCCAAGGTACACATATTTTTGAACAACTTCGAGAACGGCGCCGTGTATCGCAATCGGTTCCGGTAGAACATGTTTGTTGAACATGACCTTGGTTTTGTCCAAGTTCATCCGTAGGCCGATGCGTATAGAAGAACGGCTGATAATAATGACATAAAAATAAATTTAGTTGCAGTGTATGTTTGTAGTGTCAATGAAACTGGTTTTTACTAAGTGCTAAATATATGAAAGTATATGTAGGGTGCGTATAATTTAAAACATTTTTATTATCTGGCTCTCTTATTCTCTGTTCAAGCTAATCTCTGAAACAGCTGTACCGATTTTGACGGGCATTTAACTGACAAATAAAAGGAGTAACTTAGACTTATTTTATTTTAGAACACTACCATGCAAAAAACTAAAACGCATTTACTTGCGAGGCCACGCGAGCGATGTCGCGGACGGTTCAGTTCGGTGTACCTCTGAATTTCGACAAGTTCAATCAATACTTCGACAGAACATTTATTCGACAAAGTCAAAGTCAAAGTCAAAATCATTTATTCAATTTAGGCATCAATGACGCACTTATGAACGTCAATTTTTCATTATAATGTACTTTAAAGACTACCGCCGCGTTCCAAAATATATAGAGCCTACCGAGAAGAAGCAGCAAGAAACTCGGGGCCATTCTTTTTATATAAATGTTTTTACAATGTTTTTACTTCGGTACTACAAATATTAGCTCCAGTGTGTTGCCTTACAAAAGAGAACATAATAATGGTATCAGTAGGGCAAGACACGCTACACTTTGGCATCTTAGTACACGAGTAGATAGATCCTGGAGTGATCAGTCCCAAGCTGTTTTATCCTCCAAGTAATCCGAAATTTTGTAATAACCTTTTTGACAGAGTTTAGTTTTAATAGTAATTTTAAACTTATTAATAGGCAAATCTCGGATAACATTGAAAACTTTATTATAGAATCGTATACATTGTCCCATAAAAGAATGACTTATTCTGTGGAGACGCGTTACATGTACGGATAGCTTGTGCTTATTTCGCGTGTTGATGGAATGAGCATCACTCCTTTTATCAAAACTGCTAATGTTTTTCTTTACATACATTAGATTTTCATAGATAAACTGAGAGACAACAGTTAGAATGTTTATGTCTTTAAACTTCTGTCTAAGGGAAACTCTGGGAGCTAAACTGTAGATCGCTCTTATAGCCCTTTTTTGCAGTATACACATGGAATTAATATCTGCAGAACATCCCCAGAGCAGTATGCCATAAGTCATAACGGTATGGAAATAACTAAAATTAACTCTTCTAGCTGTGTCTACATCAGTTAAATAATATAATATAATATAATATAATATAATATAATATAATATAATATAATATAATATAATATAATATAATATAATATAATATAATATAATATAATATAATATAATATAATATAATATAATATAATATAATATAATATAATATAATATAATATAATATAATATAATATAATATAATATAATATAATATAATATAATATAATATAATATAATATAATATAATATAATATAATATAATATAATATAATATAATATAATATAATATAATTTTTTTAACAGCATAAGCCACTGAACTGAGCCTACTAGACAATTTTTTTTATGTGGGGACCCCATTGCAATTTAGCGTCTATAGTAATTCCTAAAAAGACTGTTGACTCCACAAGACAAGAATTACTCACACAGAATGTAGCGAAATATCTAGTCAGAGCAAATTCACAAAAGGTGCGACGACGAGCGAAGCGAGGAGGAGCGTATATAGGGTCTAAGCCTCCCACCCGACAAAAGAATATTATTCAAATATAGGCTTGAACTATTACTCTTTAGATATACTTTACATTGGCTGCATAAAATTAGGCGACAGCTCGTTTAGGTAATTATGTAAGTGTTACATGAATTTGATTTTAGTGTTGACAGAAGGAGATAGGTAATTAAATTTTAGTTTGCTAGTTTAGTTTAGATTTTTTAACAATAGAATCGCTTTCA
This sequence comes from Selenia dentaria, assembly GCA_917880725.1. Classification (NCBI taxonomy): domain Eukaryota; kingdom Metazoa; phylum Arthropoda; class Insecta; order Lepidoptera; family Geometridae; genus Selenia; species Selenia dentaria. Next base: position 2,807,327 of record OU862882.1, on the reverse strand, counting down.
ATAAGAAGCCAACGCGCGGGTGAGGCTAACAAGAAAGTATTTCTGGTTTCGTGTAGACGAACTAGCTTCATTTCTAAGATAGTAAGTCCGTAAGCTAGTTTATACGCCAGGACAGTTTTTAATAGGGTCATCATCATCATCATCATCATCTCAGCCGTAGGACGTCCACTGCTGAACATAGGCCTCCCCCAAGATTTTCCAAAAGGACCGGTTGGAAGCGGCCTGTATTTAATGTTGTCCTGCGACCTTTATCAGGTCGCCTGTCCACCGTGTCGTAGGACGACCTACGCTGCGCTTGCCGGTCCGTGGTCTCCACTCCAGAACCTTTCGGCCCCATCGGCCATCTGTTCTGCGTGCTATGTGCCCTGCCCACTGCCACTTCAACTGGCTAATCTTCTAGACTATGTCGGTGACATTCGTTCTTCTACGGATCTCCTCATTTCTGATTCGATCACGTAGAGAAACCTCGAGCATAGCCCTCTCCATAGCTCTTAGTGCGACTTTGAGCTTAGTTATGAGGCCCATAGTAAGAGACCACGTTTTAGTGCCATAAGTGATCACTGGTAACACACATTGGTAACTGGTAACAGACTCTTGTCTTGAGGGATTGAGGTATTTTTGAAGAGAAGACGTCGCTAAATTTCCGGAACGCTGCCCAGCCGAGTTGGATTCGACGATTGACCTCTTTCTCGAAGTTGGACCTGCCTAGTTTGACTGTCTGTCCCAGGTAGATGTACTCGTCAACAACTTCGAGAACTGAGTTCCCAACTGATATTGGGGTAGGTACAACATGGACATTTTAAATCATTTTCGTCTTGTCCATGTACATCTTAAGGCCTATCCGTTGGGAAACTCGATGGAGGGGTTCGAGCATTGTACTGAGGTCTTTCATGGATTCTGCCATGACTACAATATCGTCGGCAAATCGAAGGTGAGTGTTGTATTCGCCGTTAATATTGATGCCAAGTCCTTGCCATTCCAGAAGCTTGAAGGGGTCTTCCAATGCAGCGGTGAACACTTTCGGAGACATAACGTCTCCCTGTCTAACGTTACTTTGCAAAGGAATTGCCTTTGAACTCTGCTCCTGTACTCGGACTAACATGTAGGCGTTTTTGTACAAATTTTGTACAAACTTCAGCACTTCAATATACCGATATGAATGAATGAATGAATGAACCATTTATTTAGACACACTGGTCACAACAGCTTAAAATAAATTAAATATTACAATACATATAAAAATTAAAGCAATAAGTAAAGATAAATAAAAACACCATACAATAAATACTTAGATTGCTGTCATGTCTAAAATGTCTGCCTAAAATGGTGTAGGCTCAGCATGATGCTGCAAGAAGACTTACAGCGCTGATTTTCAGCCTACACCTTGGTGATGTACAACGTTGTTATAATATAATATTAAATCAAAGTGGACATGTTTTACAGAAGAATATTGAAATAGATGATGATTAAAAATTCAGTCTATAGTCAGGTATATAACTATTTACCGACAAGGAACCGGATGCTAAGTAAGATGCGTATCTCCTATATAAAAAATAGTCATACGTATACAAATAGGTACGTAGTTACTGTTAAATATATTATAATATTGTTTATTTAATAACGGAGGAGAAGTTTGTATCAAACTGTATCAGGTTTATAGCTAGTACTATAAATATAACGAAGCTGATTTCTGTAGTTCAAGTAAATGGCGTTTGTTTACTATTGAGTATACGTAAAGGTGGGGGGAGCGAGTTCCAGCACTTCGTTGTACAGAAGCGGAAACTGCCTCTTAATGCGGCAGTACTGTGTCGCGGGATACGCTCACTGGCCCAAGTTAGTTTTGAAAAAATATAATACGGCCGATAGTCAATACGGCACCGCTGGAGAGATTCAAGCACTGCCCACGTCTCGATCGAATCAAAGGCCTTCATCATAATCATAGTCCACAAACGTTAAACATAGAGGCAAGTTATACTCTTCGGTCTTCTGTATAACTTGCCGTAGCGTGTGGATATGGTCTATGGTACTAAATCCTTTTCGGAAACCGGCTTGTTCGGGAGGCTGGAATTCATCAAAACTGCGACTGAGACGAGTCGTAATGACCTTCGAAAACAGCTTATAAACATGGCTCAAAAGAGAGATGGGTCTGTAATTTATAAGTAAAGTTTTGTCACCTTTCTTAAAGAACAGCACCACCACGCTTTTGTTCCATGCTTCTGGCGTTGAACCTTCGAGTAAGACGGTATTAAAGAGCTTCTGAAGGACTTCAAGTACCGGTGTTCCACCCGCTTTCAGAAGCTCAGATGTGATACCGTCGTCACCCGGCGCCTTGTTGTTCTTAAGCTGTTTAGGCCATTCTAATCTCGTACAAGCTGATGTCCGGGATAATTTCGGAATAATGTCGGGTCAGCTTGGCTCTTGGGTCTTTGACCGAGCTGCTAACAGGTTTAGCGACCGAGGTGTATAACTGTCCGTAGAAACTCTCTACCTCTCCTAACACTTCTACTTTGGTCGACGCTACACTACTAACGACTAATATCCTCATACATATCCTCCACCATCATCCGGGTGCGACTTCGTCGGTGCGTATACCTGAATGACCTTCAGCGAATATCGTTTGGATACTCTGAGTATTAGGTATACGATCCTATTGGAAACGCTATCGATCGTAACTATGTTGTTAGTAAGGGACTTGTGGACGAGAAACCCGACACCATCTTGGGACTGTTGGTCGCCCTCCCGGTTGTAGAGTAGGTTACCTGATTTTAGGGTTATTGTGTCCTCATCCGCTCTACGGACTTCAGATAACCCCACAATGTCCCAGTGTAACCTACTCATTTCTTCTTCCAGCTCATAGATCTTCTCGTCTGTCCTCATCGTGCGTATGTTGTGAGTTACCAGGGTCAGTCGTCGTCTTGGGGGCGATAACTGGACGGCTGCCGGGGATTCTTAGCACCCCCTGCCCCACCGTTACCGTGGCCGCTACCGTAGCCAGGAATACCGGGGCTGCTGGGGACTGGGGGCCTGATTCCTTTTGTGTCCGTCATTGGGGGGTTATGCCAATACTCGCCATGCTTGGCAGGTGGGTTGGCGAGCGCAGTTTTGGGGTTTGATACTGGGAAGGTGCTGCTGCCCACCTTCCGATTGTTATCCCTTAGCCGACTTCTACGGCATCCACGGATAGAGTTGGGGAGGTACTATTCATAGCCGGCACCCCACCGCGGCGTCTACTCCTTATAGGATGGAGTTTTATTTTAAGCGCCTCCTTTCCACTGATTTTACTATACTGGCTTGTCTATACTAGCTTCATGTGGCCGGTGAAGTTAGTTGTCAGTTGGCTACTAAGCAGGAACCATGCGTTTTGTAAATTTTTCTGACGTGTTTTTGAGGTTTTAAGAAGCCCAAACTAAAGACGGAGATTAATTTAAAGTTTGTACAACTGTACCAAGACCATAAATGTCTGTGGAACGCCACCCTTCCAAGTTATAAAGACACTTATAAACGTGATCAGGTACAAAAAATGTGTGGCGAACTCAAGAAAATGGTATTGTCTCGTGCCGTTTTTGTAATTAATCTTCTTCTCGTCCAGTGCACAGGTTTCGAAGGTTTTTTTGCACGCAATTCGTGCTGGAGGCGTGTCACCTTAGTCACTGAAATAGTACTAGCTTAAAATAATGAAGCCTCATGTAAACAGCACTAGCATGTTACTAATGTTTGTTGCAGATCTAAATAGCATGCTAGAGAAAAAGTGTTACTATTTATTAGATGTATTTTTCAACGATAATTTTGTTGACATTAAATACATCGTGCCGCACAAGCAAACTATTGCCATACCCTTACAGGGTCTTATATTTTTATCTTGAAACATGTTACCAAGACCTGCATGTAAACATGTTGCACTGTTGCAATATATTATTGAGTATTGAGTATCATCTGGCTTGAATGAAAACCAAAAATATAAAATATGTATTTAAAATCATGTCCCTTCAACATATTGTTGTGAAGGATTATTTTTCAGTTTTGAGAAATGTTTTTGGCTCCGGTGAAAAGTTGCTATTTTGTGGATCAGGAATTTATGTGTTTTCTTGTGTCAGTATAATAAAATTATAGACGCGAAATTTTGTGAGTATGGATGTATGGATGTATGGATGTATGGATGTATGGATGTATGGATGTATGGATGTATGGATGTATGGATGTATGGATGTATGGATGTATGGATGTATGGATTTATGGATGTATGGATGTATGGATGTATGGATGTATGGATGTATGGATGTATGGATGTATGGATGTATGGATGTATGGATGTATGGATGTATGGATGTATGGATGTATGGATGTATGGATGTATGGATGTATGGATGTATGGATGTATGGATGTATGGATGTATGGATGTATGGATGTATGGATGTATGGATGTATACAGTTAGTCTATGGACGTTAAAAATAGACAACCGTCCTGTGTTGATCTGCAAGTTTTTAATAGTTAAATAATAGTTTAGAGTTGCAAAACACTCCCGGCTGGTGTTTATTAAAAGTACTGGTGACCAGTGAATACAGTGGATCATTGAACAGTGACTGTTTGCGCTAATTAGTGAAATTAACTGTATTTTTCTTAACAGACACAGCGATTGATTGTTTTTTGTTTCATTCTAAAGGAGGTAACTTTGTGCAAAATCTGCGAATCTACCCCACCGAGTGTGATAACTGATAGTTTCGTTTCGTGTTATTTAATTGAGTATCAAGTGGCGCCACCCAGTGTCGAATAGCCGCTCTAGTCCTACAGCGCCATCCAACGTATTGTGCACGAACTTCTTGGTAAATCAATACCATGCTGAAATGCGGAGGGTGCGGAAAGTTCATTTCGTTACAAGAGGGCGCTAAGTGCGGTAAATGTACAGGAATGTTCCATAGAGCCTGCGTCAACATACCAGGCAAAGCAACCATATCTTCGACGTGGGTATGCCCTAGCTGCAAGTGTGCGATGCCCCGAGACAACAAGCCGTCTACCCCGGTCCGCGGGGCGCCGGCGTACTTCGTGGAGGGGAGCCCGCAGCAGGTAGAACAGGCTACCGGACCAGCTGTGGTAGAGCAGGGAGTGCCTGATACCACCGGTGGGCACATGGTGCAACAAATATTGACAATCGTCCGGGAGCTTAAAGCTGAGGTATGCGTTTTGAGCACCAATGAAAGTTCACTTAAGCATGAGATAACACTTTTGAGAACCGAATTGCAGAATAGTAACCAACGTATTAGAAAACTACACGTACTAGAGGCTGAAGTAAAGGCACTCAGAGTCGAGTTAAGCGGATATCAGGAAAACCACTGTTGTCTGAATGATGCTCCGGGCCGCCCACAACGTGTACCTAAGGATTGTGAAACACATCCAATGCCTAAAGCGAAGAAGTCAGCTAAAATACCGCGCATCAGATCAGACGGTGAAGCGTCAGTAAACGATCGCAATGATACCACCGCAAGGATGGTATTGTCTAGGGCCGTAGCTGATGTAGAGATGTCGCAAGGTGAAATTAGTGTGACTAAAGTTATTGCAGATACTGGAAATATGAACGAGAATTCAGAATTGACGCCACGGCAACGTACTTCGAAACCGATGGGAATTCCAGATGGGATACAAGTTGATGACACCATCAGCGACGATACCGGCGAATGGCAGGCGGTTACTGAACGCCGCCGCAGCAACAGACTACAACGACAACAGCAACAACAATCGATCGTCATCGGAGTCGGTAAGAACAATTGCGGAATACAGGCTGTGGAAAATACATACTATGTTCAAGCTTGGCAGTTCAAAGCTGACATTACAACTGACCAAGTCAAAGCATTTTTGAACGGAATTGCTCAAGCAGACTACCATGTTGAGAAGCGCCAAATAAAATCAAATAGACATGCTTCCTTTATAATAGGTATGCCAGAGAGCGTCAAACCACAAGTGACGACGCCGAACGTGTGGCCTCAAGGGATCCGGTTCGCAAATTGGTTTTTTCGGAGCCGCTCAAACGCACAAGCTGTGGACAAGTGAGCCCTCCGATTATTAACCAGATGAGTAACACAATGTATGTCGCACCAATACCTTCAAGTACTAGGTTGCGGTACGCGTCCACTACCAGAAATAATAATAAAGATTGTTTAATATCAATATGCCATCAAAATATTCGTTCGATAAGAAAAAAGACTAATAATATTGAAATACTACTTTAAATGAATTGAAATGTGACATACTATGTTTGACAGAGCACTGGCTTAAAACGAATGAGTTAAAATGTGTAACAATTAATAATTTTGTACTTGCATCGTATTATTGTCGACCAACCATAATCCATGGTGGTTCATGTATTTACGTAAGTAATACCATTAAATATAAGAAATTGGAATGTTATACGAGACTCTCAGTAGAACAGATATGCGAGATATCAGCCGTCGAACTGCTAGATAAAAAACTCTCTGTTATATGCATATACAGATCTAACTCAACAAGCACTGTGTTATTTTTCCGGTTTTGGAAAGCCTGCTCGATAAGTTAGTACAAGACGATAGGGAATTTGTTATATTTTAAAGAAGTATCGATATTAATATCGATACTTTGTGCTCAATTAACTCGGACATTCGGAAGTTAAATGATATTTTGTCTACGCATAACTTATGTAATACGGTTGATTTTCCCACAAGAACGGATGACTCGTCCAGCACTAGTTTAGACCACGTTTATGTCGGTCGGGGGTCGGTGAGCACTGCACGTGTGAGACCTGTCGCCACTATGCTTTCGGACCACTGTGCGGTTCGCGCTGTGATCGCATGTGACCCCGGGCCCGGCCCTGATCCTCCTCGGTTCGCAAGGTCATACGGACGCGCGAACAAATGCAACTTTAGGGCTGCGTTAGAGGGGATCGACTGGGAGGAACTAGTGAATCGTCATTCGGCATCGGCCGAGAATTTGGCTCATTCTTTAGTTAATATATTAAAATATTATAATGATGTCTGTTTTCCGGTAACACGGAAGAAAGTAAATAATAATAGAATAATTTGGGCGAGTGATGAAATAATGAATCTAAAATCTTTATTAACAGATGTAAATAATTTAAAATTGAAATTTCCTAATAATAATGACTTAATAATTCAATGTAACAAATTTCAGAATAAATATGACGCTTTGCTTAAATACGAAAGAGCTAATTATTATAGTAATATAATTAATAAATCTAACAACGTGATTAAAACAATGTGGGAGGTGGTAAATTCACAAACCGGTAGAACTAAAATGCATTGTTACTTTACAGAGCTACTGTTGCGCCCGGATGGGTCCAAATTCCCATCTAAAATGGATGCCGTAGATGCTGTGAACGCGCACTTTGTAAGTGCTGCCGCGACCTGTGGCGCGCCCACGGCCGATGTCGACGCTGCAAAACACGCGCTCGATGCAGCCCGACGACCAGCTGATCGCTCATTGAGGTTTAGGTCGTTTACGGCGCTTGAGGTATACCGGATATTGACTTACGGCTTAGCGCGAAAGAGATCAATAGATGCATATGAGCTCTCTATCTCACTTCTACACTCCGTAGCTCAACCGCTTGCTCCAATTTTATCATGTCTCTTTAATAAATGCATTACCGAAGGCAGGTACCCCTCAGCTTTGAAACATGTGAAAGTCACACCATTGTACAAAGGAAAAGGAAACCAAGAAAATATAAATAGCTATAGGCCGGTGTCAATAATTCCTGGGCTAGCAAAAATTTTTGAAAACGGCCTCAGTACGAGATTGACAGATTTTTTGACAGAGTGTGACGCTTTGAGCGACAGGCAGTACGCATATCGGAGCGGCAGATCCACGACTTTGCTGGCTGGGGAGGTGACCCGACGTGTACTCGAGGCTCGAGAGGGTTTGCAGCAGGTTGCTGTCATCTTTTGTGACCTGTCAAAAGCCTTCGATTTAGCTGATCATGATATTCTAGCGGCTAAAATGAAACACTATGGAATAAATTGTGCCGCACTAAATCTGCTTACAGACTTCATGATGGACCGCTGGCAAATGGTAGTTGCAGACGGAGGTAGAGTGAAGTCACGACTGCTAAAGACGGTTATTGGAGTTGCGCAGGGCTCCTCGCTCTCCAATATCATGTTCTCCCTCCTCCTTAATGATTTGCCCCAGTTTATTAAGGACGGGTACGTCCTCATGTATGCAGATGACGTCGCCGCTATAGTCACAGCAGCAACAGTGGATGAACTTGAGCAGAAACTTAACAAGGTGACTATCGAACTACATAACTGGTTTCAAAGCAACGGTTTGATGCTCAACAGTAGTAAAACCCACTTTGTCCATTTCAACTTAGCTGGCCGCAACTACAGACCACTGAAAATTGTAATCGGTGATGTTGGAATGGAACAAGTGCAATCTACCGCCTTCTTGGGTTTCCAGCTTGATAGAGCGTTGGTCTGGGATGACCACATAGATAAACTGTGTAGTAAGATGGGCTGCGCCTGTTTCGCGCTGTGGCGTGTGTCCGCGCTCTTACCGTACCCCATGGTTCGGCAATGTTACTTTGCTGCTGTGCACTCGTTACTTCAGTACGGCATCGAGCTTTGGGGACGCGCTGCCGAGTGGGAGCGCGTCTTTAAAATGCAGAAAAGAGCCGTAAGAGCAATAGTACGAGTGTCGGAAGACACATCGGCACTGCCGTATTTCCGGTCCATGGGGATACTTACCGTCCCTAGTCTGGTGTGTTTCCAGGTGGCTATGTACGCCAGAGACCATCCAGAGGAATATTCGCACTTTGGAGACACGCGCGCGGACTACGACGTGGCGCCGCGACATGCGCACCGCATACGCTACGTGCCCGTCCGACTCGCTAAGACATCTAAACTAGTGCATGCGACTGCGCCGATCATTTACAATCGGCTGCCGCATGAAGTGCGAGAGTCCCCCACAAGGGCTGCGTTTAAGCGCAAGCTAAAAAATTGGCTTATCGAGCAGGCTTTCTACAAGTTCGATGACATGACTAAACTGAAGATGACGTTAATTTTTATATACAATTCTTTGTACGTTCTATTGACTTGGCATTTTAATTTTTTGTACTTTATTTTATTGACATACTATTTTAATTTTAATTATTTTTACTTTATTTTATTGACATACTATTTTAATTATTTTTCACTTTTTTATTGATAATTTATGTTTTCGTTATATTTCGGCATGAAATAATTATTAATATATTTGACATGTATTCATTAATATGATATAATATTTTGGCTGTTACATCTGTGATGTACATTGTGAATTAGTGATCGACGTGTAAATATTTTTTACCAATAAATGAATATGAATATGAATATGAATATGAATATGGATGTATGGATGTATGGATGTATGGATGTATGGATGTATGGATGTATGGATGTATGGATGTATGGATGTATGGATGTATGGATGTATGGATGTATGGATGTATGGATGTATGGATGTATGGATGTATGGATGTATGTATGGATGTATGGATGTACGGATGTAAGGATATATGTATGTACTAGCTGACCCGCCAGCGGCTTCACTCGCTTGGTCTTGGTATAGAGGTAAAAGTGCCGTTTTGGAACCTCGAGGTCCTGGGTGGATCCCCGGGTTGGACAGTTACTGGCTTTTTCTGCCCAATAAATTTTGAAGGAGTGACCCTATATTTTGCAATATGCCTCTTAGGTCCAAAAAAGAACCCCCATGCAAAGTTTAAACTTTTAGCACTCGCATTAACGAAGTTTCATACAAACTATCAACCCCAGAAAAAGCCCTTAGGGGTTGAATTTCATAAAATCCCGTCTTAGTGAGCACCTACGTCCTAAAAAGAACCCGCATGCAAAATTTCAAACTCCTAGGCACTTGTAGTTTCTGAGATTTCATAATGAGTGAGTGACCTTTCGCTTTTATATATATAGATAGATGGATGTATGGATGTTTATTGTTCCTCTTTAACGCTCAAACGGCGAAGCCAATTTTGATGAAATTTTGTATGGAGGTGCGGGATTAACACATAGGGTATTATTCATCATCATCATCCATCACCACGCGGGTGAAAAAGCGTAATATTCTTAGGTACAGCATAGACAAACTAACAAGATCTCGGCCTACATTAAGATCGTAATGATGACAGTTCTGTCAAAGTTCGTGTCAGTTTCTGATAGCTTAGTAAAAAACACGCTATCATTTTGACAGCTCGATACACTAGACGTGCTCGGGAACCGTCAAGGGTAATGAAATGCAATGACAGTTTTTTCCATGGTACTGTATTTTTTTATTAGTGTTTACTGATTGATTTTCTAAGTACTTTAATTTAATAATGTAACAAATGTAAATATTATTTTATGACATTTTTGTTAAAACGATAGATACGGAGAAGATAATGAGCTACTCAAAGTACTAATCCTGCGCAGACGACGTCGCGGGCACCAGCTAGTTATACATACTTAGTAAAAAATTAGTGTTATTTTGACATTATATCAGACATTTCATTTGTTTATTTGTATAGATGACGTACCTACGCGCGTGACACGGGCGTGGCACGCGCGTGTCCACGCGTGTGGTGCACGGTCAGACTGGCTACGCCATTTGTGTCGAGACACGCACAGACCCAAGGCCTACGGAATCTTAAAAATGGTTGTTATACCGTCTACGGCGCTAACTCCGTACAAACACGCGATGGCCATACTTTAGCAACATTATTTTTGGATGCTAAAGAAGTTCCTGTTACTACGTGCACGGTGACAAGTAATAAGCATTAACTAATGATAAATACATAAATAAAAAGTACATTTAGAAAAAAATTTAAACGGCTTCCATTCTATTCAGTTATTGAAGTGTAACTCAACTCCAACTCAAAAACCACTTGACCGTGGTAATAAGTAGGTGTTGTAAGTGAAAAGTAGTGGTATTAAAATGCAGCCCGCCCGTTCTTACAACGTACTGTAGTAAGTACAGGACATGGCTATGGTATATAATTATAATAAAATGCATGAGATGCCAATAAACAAGCAGGCGAGCCACTTAAGAAAATCACAAGTCTAGATTGCGCAGAGCTGCCTGTTCTGAAATCAATTTTCATAAAGACCAACAACCGGCTTTAATAACCGAGACACCCACCAAGAAAATTTCGGCCTTAAAATTAAGCGGATAGAGTTGTAGCTTGCATGGTTTGTAAATATTTTTGCAACCCTATTTTCCGCCTGATATATGTTGACCTTCCTCGCCCCGTCCATATAAAGCTAAAAGGTTTCCGCGCCGGGTTTCCCGTGCAAGCGCAGAGGTCGCCGTAGTCTGGCCGCCGAGATGTAGGTCTGAAACGTGCGCGCGCCGCGTTGTGTAATCGTTACGTAAGGGAGGAATAGGGGTTGCAGGGGTACGCGGACACGTGCGGGGGGCGGAGGACGGGGTGCGGGGGAAACTGGGGGCGGCGGATGAGGTGCGGGGAAAACTCAGGGCGAAGGCACTTCCAATCGATTCTCAGCCGCAGTTCGGTCCGGTGCGGCACACGACAATGGCGGATAAGACTAAGGTTACTGAGCAGTACTACACCCCGCCACCGGTCCTAGGAAAATGGGAGTCCTTAAGAATCTTCCTGTGGAACTCCGAGACCGGGCAGGTCCTAGGCCGCACGGGAGCCAGTTGGGGTAAGTCTTCATCATTCATCAAGTCAATCTTAAACAAAGGGGTGTTCCCTTTTGGAGGGAAAAATCGATGTGGGGCTTCCCTTTTACGGTACAGTGGGATTTCCTTACGGGTGTCTATAATTGCGCGTTTTTCAGTGCATTTTCAGTCAATCATTTCCACTTTAGTAGAGCAACAGTTTCAGTTACGTAACTAAACTTCACGACTTAAAATGTCAGAACTCCGTAGCCTAGGAGTGGACGATTCACATAGATAGTATTGTTAATTTAATGCTTAAATAATATCATTTTCCAACCGTCAAATTTTTCAGATTATTTTATGCAAAATGTAAACTAAAATTTTGCGTTGAATAATCGATGCTCAGATTCTTGTAATGAGTTCGAAGGTCAAGCTCAGTTCAAATTGATAATCAACTTAAATATAATGAAAAAACTGAACAAGCAGCTTTTATCAATCATCCAGCAGTCATTGTACTCTAACTAAATGACTACAAAGTTATCTATCATCCGGAACATTATCTCATTTACAATATTCGGTACAATTAGGTATTATAAAGAATTGAAATTAATTGTACGTACGCCTATGAACTGAGATGTGGAGCAGATGAATATAATGTAACGTTTATTATGAATATATGTAACTTAGACTGAGTTCTGGTATATGTAGTAGGCTTATAGAAGTTATAGGGGAAAATAGCAATAATTATATAATTGGAGGTAGTTTTACATTAAAATTAAATATGGAACTGGATTCGCGAGTTTCGCGCCGCCGCTGCGCCATTGGTGCCGCGCCACGCTGGCTGCGCGCGCTCCGTCCTTCGGGCGATCGATCCAAGGACAACCGATGGCTTACGGAAACACCCGAAGGAGCTTCGATCTGATTCTTTATGGAACCCGTCAGGATTTAACGAGGGAGACATATTGGGCCTTGCTTACGCTGAGTTAAAAAATAGGAAAAACTCGTTTTGCTTACAGTTCGCAATTTTTGTCACTTTTTGTCTGAAAAAAAAAATTGCCAAATGTTACGATCCATATCCGAAATTATCTATTTCTAGATATATATAAAATGCTACTGTGCCTACTTACACTGGGTTCCTATAAGAAGAAGAGCGTTTTTTTGACAATTTTTGTATGAGATTAGTGTCAAAAAACTTCGGTTGGTAACCAAAACGATTCATTCCTGGGCACAAAAATAGTCTAAATTAATTCCTTCACTTTATCGTGTATCAATGAAACGATGATAGCTCTCCTAGGGCACTTAGGATCGGTCCCTAATCCGAAGATAAGAACTATCTATAGCTCGGGTGGAACTTCTGGTGAAGGTAGCATCGGGTTGAAATCGACATCATGATAAAGGCACTTTCTGGTACTTGGAGGCAGGGCTAGCTACCTTCATAAAATTTAAAAACCTGTCACCAAACACCTGATGGTGTACTTGTACATCTGTCCTTGAGAGTCAGTTGCCATTCTAGATCGGTACCACCTTCGATTGCATCATCACCAACCATCAAGTGCGATAATGGTTACACAAATAGTCTAACTAGGTAATACAAGTGCAAATGTAACGAGTATACAAATAAATCTGCCCAAAAAGACCACGAACTCCTTAGAACCGTGACGCACTTAATTTCTTTTTATTGAAATTAATTCTGGCTTTATGCGCCGCTAAGTGCTAATTAATTAACTATGGATGCGTCCCGATTGCGCAATCTAAAGCGCGTCAAACCTATTGAAGCGCCAGTATATCACTAATAGGTTTACATTAACATTTCCGGTACATTAACATCGTACCAAACTCGTCTATCTACGTTACTTTGCGACACGAAATACTTATAAATCACATGCCAGGGGCGTTTCTCGTGGCGCTATACAAAAACCTATGCTATTCGCATTTTGATAGGCCCTACGTAAAATAAACTCGTACTAGATCCTAAATTGTATTTAAATATTCATCAAATGAATATCTAAAATATGTACACTCGTGACTGACGACAGTTGGTACAGTAGTTATGATGCTACTGCAGTTTAATTGCAGTTAGCAGGATGTCCACGTGTGATCAGCAGATAGACGATATTAAAGTAAGCACGTACGGGCCATTATCAAGAAATTACTATAAGAAACCGTCCCAAAACACAACCTTTTAAGAGCTTCATGTAATTAGATGCTGTGTTCCATTTTCTTCCATTGAATAATCGTCACTGCCAGCTAAGGGAGAAAACGCGGTAAATGAGCTGTAGCAATGCACAACGAGCAGTAGGGCGTGGCTCCACATCAAGCGAAGAACAGGGGTCTGAGTGATCACTAATAAACTTACGGTCCGAAAGATAAGGGTACCTATACCAACGAGGATTCCCGTAGGAGGACGGCATCAGGCAGACAGCCAGTCATAAAACTAAAGCCAAATCCCCTAACAAGCCAAAGAAGACATTGTAACGAAGGAATTATCTGAAAAGTGGAATAGGGATAGGAAGATGATACATACCGAATCTAAAACTCACGACAAAAATTTGTAATAACGACACGTTTTTGTAATAACGATCGTAATATTCTCCTACTTACATTAACATTTTACCAACACAAACAAAATTAAGCGGCTCATGGTTATGCCTGGTTTCGGAATAGCACGCATGTCACTGTTAATTAGGCTAAATTAGGCTAGTGTGAAAGGCCGGTACTAAAATAGCTTAACGCGGGGTGTTCGATACCTAATTATAGTACAGATTTTTATGAAAGCAATATGTTCGCTTAAATTATGCTTACCCATAATCTGTAGGAAGACACAGAGCTATGATGCGTATTACTACCAACTTATTAAATCTAAGGGGATAACTAATTAGAATAATGTCGCCTGAATTGAAGCGCTAGCCGCTACGGCGCCTGATAGGTTTATCTTCATTGCACGTTGGGGGTTTCCAGATTTTTCTGCGGGCGTTTGCCTTGATTTCCAATACTCTGCAGATCCAAATTCTGTGTACGGATGTGGTCAAAGCTGATGTAGAAATAGGAGGGCAGTACGATACCTAATACACAAATCTGATTATGTTAACGATGTTTCGATCATATTTTGTTGACATGTAAAGAATGAAAGAAGTGCATAATTAACTATCTAGTCATAAAATCTACGCTAGTCATCAAGTCTATCCCTAGAACGTAGTACGCATGCGTGTGTTAGACCTCACCGCGCAGTCTCGATGACCTAGGACATCTAGGGCGTTCAATTATGCAACACTTTATGCACCAACATGGCGCCAGGGTGGCTAATGGTGGTACTTGTATCGACTGGTCTACGAATGTCTAATGGGATATTCGTGGAAGACCTGGTGGGGCATTTGAGGTTAATGAACGATAGGCTGCATATGGACATAAGAAAACGTATAAAATTTGTGAATAACTTAATTTTTATGTACTATCTACAATGTTTTTAAGAGATTTAAATCTTGATGTTACTACCTGAATACCATTAATTAATAATTTATGATTGAGCAATGTTAGATTTGACTACTGCACGTATAAGTTAACGGTAGAGGAATCTTCAACTGATTGCTTTCGTACTTTGGAAGACACCGTTCTGATGTCTTAGGATATCTACTATTAGGCTATGTCAGAAGCATGCAGTTGGAGTGGATACTTTAGTTTAGTTTTATTGTGGTGCTGGCCCTATCCGCCAAACCACACTGGGCATTGTGGTAGATTATGGCCCATAGTTTTCCTGAGAGGTAGACCCGTGCCTTGGAGTGGGAACACAACCAGATGATTATGCTTAACCACCGTATTCTTCATTTTCATCGTGAGGATTTTGAAGCCGAAGACTTCTAATGAACAGACGCTCTTCATGCTAGAGAGCGCGTTCATGAAACTACTTAAGGTACACGTAAACTAGTATTATTTTAGGTTATGTATTATTTTATAATATAAGGAATGTGGTGCAAGAAGTCTATCACCTAATGTGTCGCCAGATGGTTGGCTATTGGAGACCACGCAACTTTACATGATGGTGCACGTACACGATGGTCTAGTGTTCACGTGATGACTCTACCAACTCCTAAATGCAACAGAAACATTCAACGATAATAATAGTATAAAGTAGATTGCCTTTGACCTTGCCTGATTGGACCTTGTGGAGTCAACAGTCTTTTTAGGAATTACTATAGACGCTAAATTGCAATGGGGTCCCCACATTAAAAAATTGTCTAGTAGGCTCAGTTCAGCAGCTTATGCTGTTAAAAAAATTAGACTATTAACTGATGTAGACACAGCTAGAATAGTTTATTTTAGTTATTTCCATAGCGTTATGACTTATGGCATACTGCTCTGGGGATGTTCTACAGATATTAATTCTATTTTTATACTGCAAAAAAGGGCTATACGAGCAATCTACAGTTTGGCTCCCAGAGTTTCCCTTAGACAAAAATTTAAAGACATAAACATTCTAACTGTTGTCTCTCAGTTTATCTATGAAAATCTAATGTATGTAAAGAAAAACATTAGCAGTTTTGATAAAAGGAGTGATGCTCATTCCATCAACACGCGAAATAAGCACAAGCTATCCGTACATGTAACGCGTCTCCACAGAATAAGTCATTCTTTTATGGGACAATGTATACGATTTTATAATAAAGTTCCCAATGTTATCCGAGATTTGCCTATTAATAAGTTTAAAATTGCTATTAAAACTAAACTCTGTCAAAAAGGTTATTACAAAATTTCGGATTACTTGGAGGATAAAACAGCTTGGGACTGATCACTCCAGGATCTATCTACTCGTGTACTAAGATGTCAAAGTGTAGCGTGTCTTGCCCTACTGATACCATTATTATGTTCTCTTTTGTAAGGCAACACACTGGAGCTAATATTTGTAGTACCTAAGTAAAAACATTGTAAAAACATCTATATAAAAAGAATGGCCCCGAGTTTCTTGCCGCTTCTTCTCGGTTGGCTCTATGTATTTTGGAACGCGGCGGTAGGCTTTAAAGTACATTTTAATGAAAAATTGACGTTCATAAGTGCGTCTTTGATGCCTAAATTGAATAAATGATTTTGACTTTGACTTTGACTTTGACTTTGACTGCCCATATTAATTGGTACTTAACTATAAAAAATTTAAAAAATTAAGAGAAATACCTAACAAAAAAAAATATATTTTTACTGGCAGTTTATATTACTGTGTAATATATATATATATATATATATATATAATTCCATCCTATTTATTGCACAGGCTGTTCCTGCAGAAATAAAAAAACGGGTTAGTGAAATATTTGAATGATAAACGAAAATCCGCAGTCCGCCCATTCCAGGCCTAGTGTGCTATTGTCTCAGGCTCAGTTACCTGCGACCTTAATCAGGTCGTCTGTCCACCGTGTCGGAGGACAACCTACGCTGCGCTTGCCGGTCCGTGGTCTCCACTCCAGAACCTTTCGGCCCCATCGGCCATCTGTTCTGCGTGCTATGTGCCCTGCCCACTGCCACTTCAACTGGCTAATCTTCTGAGCTATGTCGGTGACTTTCGTTCTTCTACGGATCTCCTCATTTCTGATTCGATCACGTAGAGAAACCCCGAGCATAGCCCTCTCCACAACTCGTTAAGCATAGCCCTCTCCATAGCTCGTTGTAGCTATAATATAATATAAAAATAAAATAAATTAAAATATAATATAGGCATTATAGTCTTTGCTGATCATTAAGCGAGACAGCGGCCAAACGGTAGCATACTAATTACTATAAAAAACAATACGTGAATTATATTTTAGGTCCAGATAATCTAGAGATCTATATTATAATTCACGGGATGTACGAGTACACCACGATTAGGCAGGTTTTGGACTTTTGGAGTTAATCTTGAGATCTGCTTCTAAAGCACAAAGTGTCAAGCTTGTTCTCCATATTATATTAGCGTAGATTCAAAAGTTCAATGTGCTAAACGGTTTCAAGGTTGTCAGTCAAAGGTCTTGTCCTGATTGTAAAGCGTAGCACTACACCGATAAGTGTGTCGGTTCGCGTCGCACCACTAATTGTGCACAATTGTTACATGACATCCATAAGTCGATGCTACTTTAGGTCATAAGAGATGTACCGAGAACTAGCTCTAATGATAGTTCATGACTAGGTCAGATTCGTGTCTGAATCGTTTTATGATATAACCACTTAGGTACCTACTTATATGCTTAGTATGTATATAAAATGATAGGTACATATATGCATCAAATTTTAAATGAGTTTAACATACGTTAATTAATTATGTATATGATTTCTAATGGCGTGCCTTATTAAGTTGGGTTAGATATTATTTGCCTAAACATGTGTTATACTCACGATAACTTATAAACAAATACTTAAGTTTCCGTATACTTTAGGTATTTAATTTATTTTATAATATTTTAGCCTTATTTTTCCTTTAGGCGACTGGTGACTGAAATGCTGGCGCAACGTGGCGGCTTCATGCTACCACGCTAGCATTCTGGCCTCGATTTTCATCTCCAATAGGGTTTAGAGATCAATTAATTTTTATTTATAATTTATATATAATATAAGCATTTATTTAAAAGTTTACTTTAATACAGTTTGTCTTTTAAACATCAGTTTTGTGTTGCATAATAATAATAGTGCATAATATAACAATATTTATATAATCTCATTCGGTAATATTCTAATTATGAAATGAAATACAGACTTTATTGGCATATTTTATTGACATACTTCTTTAAGAAAATTAAAAAATCACATTTAATTTTCTTAATGAATAATTATTCTCCTAACAAAACAATGCTTTAAAACATTTTTTAATGATTAAAGTATAATGTGTCCCGACCAAGGAGGTTTCAATTCAATATAAGTGCACATTATCTGTCGCGCAACGCGCTGGTTCCGAGCCAATAGACCGATAACAGACTTTTCCACTGATATTGGCAAAATTGTGGTTACGCCGCACAAGCCATACAAACAAGAAGAAGAAGAAGACTTTTTCCATTTTGGCGCTATTTCGTACATACGAATTTGAGTAATATTTGTTGGATAAAACTTTAGTAGCAAAAATGTCATGAGATTAAATAAAGTAGTGTACTTATGCAACTGCATATAATACCTAAAATCGCATGATTATGCTGTCAAACATAGCTGTCAAAAAACGATCACAAACAACCATGCTCCGGACGTGGGATAATTAGCATATAATTAGGTATTATATGACAGTTGCATAAACTACTATATGACAAAAATTGCATAAACATTGCGTTGTTATACAACACGCAATGTTAAGAACACAATACTAGGGGCCGAATTTTCGAAGTCCATGGCGGATTTACTTTAAGGCTCGTAGTTCAATGGACACTAAAATTTTGCATCGTTTTCAGTTGTCCATAAAAAGTGGCAAAACTTTTGTATTCTGTGCCCTTCATCTATAACATACACAGACCATATATCCAATATTGGTCTGTGATAACATACGAATGGAGAAAATACGGAGGAAGTTGGTTTTTGTTGTGATACGTTAGAAACCATCTTTGTTAGAAACATCAGTCGTGGCGAATAACCCAAATATGGGAGTCATCATTATGATGCCGGTCGATGTCTTCCTAGCTATTTGGTAGGAAGCTCCTATTGTCCCACTTGCTATCAATTATACTAATCGATGCGGCCCGACTCTTCAAACGATATTTTACGTATCACTTTTAATGGAGAGCATAAGACATAGTTCTCAACGTCCTGGCCATCAAACATATTATTTACGTGCTTACGTCGAGCACTACTACAAATGACTATTATTAAATTATTGGTTTGGTTCAAAACATCAAATATTGGTTATAAAATAAGGTATTATATGGAAATATTATAATAAAGCTATATAAGCCCACTATCGTTTTTTCTACTAAAACTATAAATGTGAAAGTTTTTATGTATGATATTCAATCACGCAACAATGTTAGGACGGATTTTGATGCCATTTGGTAGGTACATAGATGAGGCACTAAATTAACGGATAGAACGTTATTTTTCGTTTCATCATCATCATCATCCATCACCACGCTGATGAAACAGCGAATACCCAAAAAAAAATACAATGCAAAAACAGAATATTGTACTGTGCAGTTACTGGTCACTCAAGCAGCGAATAACGAAAAAGCACAAAAGCAGCTGATAAAAATTATGTACGACATATATGGAAACCCTAAAAATGTTCTACCTTGCTTAAAACAAATACACCAATCTGCTAACTAGATATATATATAGATAAGAAACTAAATCACCATCCTAAATTACCACAGATATAATATAAAAAAAAACATATTTATCTAAAATGAAGAAAATCTAATACTTTATATAACCCGGTATTTTGTTCACAGCCAAAATCCTTCTATTTTACTTGATCTTCTACGCCATCCTCGTGGGCTTCTTCGCGGCCCTGCTAGCGGTGTTCTACCAGACCCTGGACAGCAAGACGCCCAAATGGCAACTGGACGCCTCCCTGATTGGGAACAACCCAGGTATGAGTTATGTATACTATCGCAGCTTATACTTTAGCATCAGCAGTACATGTATGTAACTGCTTTGAAAGCTACGAGACCTGAATATGGGATGAAAACACTGACAGTAGTTAAAATTTATGATGTCTAAAAATGGGCAGTTCCTCATTTGATGTTATCAATAATAAAGTATGTATTAAAGTTACCTGCTAACCTCAAACTGTTGGATCTTGCTGACCAAGCAACTAAGCAAATAGTGTTCAAGGACACCATACCGATCCAAGGCAGACTTCAATGGAGAATAAGAAACAACTAAAAACTCTTACATGTACCTACGGACTAATTTACAAGTGATTTAAAAAAAAACAAAAAAAGCTACTTGAAAAAAAAACAGTTTCCCATCAGTTTTCTTTTGACGTTTATTAATATTGATAAGACAATTATGTGACCATTTGCTTCAGGTCTGGGCTTCAGACCGATGCCGGAGTCAGCCAACGTGGAGAGCACCCTCATCTACTACAGGGCTAACGACAAGGGATCAGTGCTCAAGTGGGCCGGCATTATCGACGATTATTTGAACCGTGAGTATCCAAAAGGCTGACTACCAGCAAACATGGAATGTACGAAGTCGAATTGATGATGAAGACACAATAATTTGTCTTTATTACCTTGATTCATCATCATCATCTTAACCGTAGGAAGTCCACTGCTGCACATATGCCGCCCCCATAATATTCCAAAAGGACCGGTTGGAAGCGGCCTGCATCCAACGTCATCCTGCGACCATTATCAGGTCGTCTGTCCACCGTGTCGGTGGACGACCTACGCTGAGCTTGCCGGTCCGTGGTCTCCATTCCAGTACCTTCCGGCTCCATCGGCCATCTGTTCTGCGTGCTATGAGCCCTGCCCACTGCCACTTTAACTGGCTAATCTTCTGGCCTATGTCGGTGACTTTAGTTCGTCTACGGATCTCCTCATTTCTGATTCGATCACGTAGAGAAACCCAGAGCATAGCCCTCTCCATAGCTCGTTGTTTCACCTAATTTAAGCGCCTTGATTAACCTAAATCTATACCAATATCATAAAGAGTAAAGATTTTTATTTTTGTGTATTTAGAACCAATAAACTCAAAAGCAAATGGACCGATTTCATATATTCTTGCACTATTAGAATGCTACATTATCCCTGAGTAACATAAGCTAAATTTTGAATTATCATCATCATCCATAGTGATGTATGATGCGAGTTAAACCGCGGAACACAGCTAGTTTTTAGATTTTTGTGGTAGTGCCACTCTGTAACCCCACAGCCGAATGAGCCGGCACGACCGGAGAAGTACCACACTCCCATATAACACCGACGTGAATAGCATGCTATTGCGTTTCGTCGGGTCGGATTTTGTAACAAAATAAAAACACACGATAAAAATACCTACCTATATAGTTTTTATCCGCGGAAGCGATGGCATTTAGCATAGGTAATACAAGTATAATTGCTTACATAAATACTTAGGTAGAAATAAGAGGAAACTACGATAGGAGGTAAGTAGCTGCAGAAAGCAAATTATATGGCACTAGGTTTTTAGACAAAGAACTTTGAACTACACTCGAGAGCAATGAATCCGGGTCACTTAAAGAATCCTAAAAATCTCGGAAATTAAAAATGCTAGGTTAATGCAATAAATTGTATTTAATAGACAATGTAATACTCCTTAAATGAAGGTATTAAAACTTCTTAGTTATTGTAAAGTTATATCATAAAAAAATCAAATTTGAAAAAGGGCCAATTTCGAAGATGGAACTACGAAATTACAGCATTTGGTTTTGCTTTTGTTTGTAATCTGTCATTTATGTGGGTACATAAACCATGTTGATAGTGCTCTATATTCATTATTCAAGCTGAAATTATGTCGCTTACGCCTGAATAATGCACCAGAATACTTACAATGCTGGAAACCGGCCGGAGTCAGCGCGATACAGCCAGGACTGTCGGTGTGTCGCTGTCAACAGTACAAAGAGTTCTCCGACGTTACGAAGAAACTGGTTCTAACCTACGCAGACCAGGAACGGGCAGAACCAGGTGTACCACAGCACGAGAAGACCGATACTTGGTGAATACCATGCTTCGAAATCGCTTTCTCACAGGAACTGAACTCACAAATCAGTTTCGACGCCTCGGAGGAAGTAACCCAAGTGCATGGACAGTAAGACGTCGGCTTGCTGAATCTAACTTAAAACCCCTTAGACCTGCAAACGGCCCTAAACTGGAGCGTGGGCATCGTATTTCAAGACTAAGATATGCCCAGAGCCACGTAAATTGGAGTATTGAAGATTGGTCAAAAGTTATGTTCTCCGACGAATCAAAATTTATGCTCTACAAGCACGATGGAAGACACAGAGTGTATCGAAGACCAGGGGAAAGATTCAAGCAAGCATGCATCGAAGAAAAAGTAGCCTACGGTGGTGGGTCTGTACTTGTATGGGCCGGAATTTCTTCTGAAAGTCGCACAGAGCTGGTGATCATAGAAAACGGCTCTTTAACTAGCGAAAGATATGTGGAAGAGATCCTCAATGATCACGTTGGTCCATTTATGGTCAATTTAGGTGAGGATGCTATATTTATGCATGACAATGCCCGACCTCATACAGGTAGGATTGTGAATGACTACCTTCAAGAGATGAACATTACTCGTATGGAGTGGCCAGCGCGCAGCCCGGATATCAACCCGATCGAGCATGCTTGGGACGAGCTAGGCAGATGCGTAAAACAACGAAACCCTCCCCCAATCACGCTTCGTGAGCTCAAAATTGCTCTCACAGAGGAATGGGAGAATATTCCCCAAAATCGTATAAGGAACTTGGTGTACAGCATGCCAAACCGCGTAAACGCAGTAATGGAAGCACGAGGAGGCAATACGAAGTATTAAAATTCAAGAAAATCGTAATAAAGTTCAAAAATTTCATGTTTCCTATTTTTGTTTTAAGGAGAGATCAGCAGTTTTTTTCTTTATGTAATTTTGTGTTAATAAAATGTATGGTGACTCATATTTTTTTTACTTTCATTTAAGGAGTATTACATTGTCTATTAAATACAATTTATTGCATTAACCTATCATTTTTAGTTTCCGAGATTTTTAACATTCTTTAAGTGACCCGGATTCATTGCTCTCGAGTGTATACAAAATATATTCGAGACATAACCGAGTTTAATTCTACTTTATCATTAGGTATTTTATTTATAGAAATTAATTAGATATTTATTAAAAATGTATCTCAGTAAATAGTTTAATTGACCATATTAGTTCTGACAGTCAAAGAGCAGACCAAGAGATGCATTAATTTAATTTCGCAAACCACAGAGTACCGCAAGAAGGGCAGCGGCAGCGGTGAGAACCCTGGTGCCGAGAACCGCGTCCCCTGCTCTCCTTCCTCGGGTCCCCTGGCAGAGAAACAGGTGTGCGACGTGCCGGTGGACGACTTCCACCCCTGCACCCCCGCCAACCAGTACAACTATGAGGAGGCCGGCCCGTGTGTCTTCCTCAAGCTCAACAAGGTGACTATAATTATCTTAAGCTTAAGTATATCTTGGCCATTATTTGTGGTAGTATAGATAGATAGATAGATAGCACTTTAATGAGACACCACATTTGTACTTATGTCATATAATAATATATTGAAATGGTAACCGGAATATAGTTTATATCACACTAATATTAAAAAAGGCGATAGTTTGTAAGTGTGTGTCTATGTTTGTTGCCTCGTCACGTACAACCGGCTGGATAAATTTTGATGAAATTTGGTATGTAGGTAGCTGAGGCGCTGGTTTAAAATAAATGATACATTTCACCATCATCATCGTCATCCATAATCATCATCAGTCACCAAGCGGAATCCATCACCAAACGGATGTAGGCACGGGGCGCAGCTAGTTCGATATATTGCCTTCAACGTTTTCTTTATAAATTACGAGTATGTGCGGTTTGACGTTTGACTGTAACATCGATGATGTGATGACGATCGAGCCTATCTAGACTGTACCGTTCACGGGTGACTAAGGGCCGTATTTCAGAAGTACTTTCGCTCAGCAATCAATCCAGACTTGAGTACAGATCTGATAAGTAAATGTTGTATTATATTTATAGTATTACTTTTTAAAGCACTAACACCTGCTTTAGCGATCTCAAACATTGAAATTTATAGAATCGGTGGCCTAGTTGGTCAATGGCGTCTGACACGGAGAGTCAGAAGACGCGGGTTTGAATTCCGTCCGAGGATGGAATTTTACTCTCTATAAATTTCTATGTTTGAGATCGCTTTAAAAAGTAATACTATAAAATTACAAGGGCTGCGATGTCAATACGAAAGTTTAAGTATTTCTAAATAATGCTTCTTTCGGTTGGATGGTACTGTTAAACTGTCCAATAGATGTCGCTCCATCCCCGCAAGACGGTTAGTCAAATAGAGAGTTAAAATTCGATGCTCGGACCAGAACCTCGGTGGCCTAGTTGGTCAATGGCGTCTGACACGGAGAGGCAGAAGTCGCGGGTTCGAATCCCGTCCGAGGATGGAATTTTTCTCTCTATAAATTGCAATGTATTATATTTACTTTCAATTCTCCACTCAAGTCGAGATTTCCAACTCCACGTCCTAGAATACGAGTAGGTACCATCCTTTACGTACACAGATATTATCAATGAGGAAGCACGGAGTCAGGGAATTAATTCACTTTTTAGCCTTACAAAAACTAAATGATGGCTTTATATACGGGACTGAGTAGTCGGACAAGCTTGTAATAGCTATATAACGCAACGAAGCTTTCCATTTCAAAGGTATTTGGCACGTAATATTTTCTACCGACTTCCAAAAAGGAGGAGGTACTCAATTCGACTGTATGTTATTTTTTTAAATGTTTGTCACCTCCTAACTTTGTGAACCGATGGGGGAATGGGTAAACCGATTCTCAAAATTTGTTTGAAAGCTGGTGCTTCCCGTATGGTCCCATTTAAGTTTCATCAAATTGGGTCCAGTAGTTTTTTAGTTACACTCCTATAACTGAATAGAATGGAAGTCGGTATTAAATTTTTCAAATTGTACTTGTTATTATACATATTTTAGCTCGTATATAATTTACTTTGCAGATCTTTAACTGGAAGCCGCAGCCATACAACAACACCGAGGAGCTCCCGTTGGGTATGCCGGAGGATCTCAAACAGCACATCAAGATGGTCGTACGTATTACAACACAAACATTAATGCCTTTATTAATAAACGTTGCGTAAGCTAACATAGATTAGGCGTAACATGCTTTGTCTTGCTTTCACGCGTGACATTTACTGCAAGCGAAAAATTGACAGATAGATGTTTTAACTACTCCGGGTCTAAGCCAAGTTTATTAATAAGGAGTCTTACGCATACTGGTTATATACCCACCATCTCCTAATGCGTATGTGGCCCTAGTACGAATAACTGCGTAAGTTTAACGTGTCGTTCACGTGAAACAGCACACACTGTTATTTATCTAGGGCACAGCCGTGCGATTCTCTAATGATTCGTCGACGAGCTCGACTACGAGCTCACCGATGTCAAATATTTTATGAGATATTGCCCTTGTACATAAGATTGCTTTTCCAACGTTTCTTGTCATCTCGTCATTTGTTTCACGGATGTTGTCAAAGATGCAACGATGTTTGCTCACACGGCTGATAACACACATAACGCACAGTTTGTACGCCGAAGAGTGACGGGTTGACGTTTAAGATACGAATACCTTTTTTGAAAATTGTTTGTGCTACGACCTCTGGTTATACATACCCATAACTACATAACTAATTTACATTTGAATTTGATAAGGAGATACAATTTCAGAATAGAGTTTGTAACTCTTGCCGTTTAGGATATCTAATGGCGATAATATACGCTAATATGATACGCAAAAAAGTATCGGAATACATATCAGATGATAGATATTATTTCTTAATGTACACTGCTCCGCCGAGCACGTGAAAACGCACTTTCAGGTGCGGTGCAGCCGCTTTTTTTCGGCTACATTTATTTATTGAATTTTTCTTTATATTTGTAGTTTAAGGACATTTTTCAATATTCAATAAACCTTTTATAGTTACATTTTTGATATCAACTCTGTATGCCAAATACGGCTATACGTACTTACGCAAGTTGACACATTGTTCACACAATAATAACTGCTAACAGCTAATATCCCATGTGAACGCCAAAATACCTGTTTATTAACTCTATCTTTTATTAAAATTCTAAAAGATTAAATCATTGACAGAATATAGGAATTTGCGTTCAGTTTTCAACTCAAGTACCTCTTTAATAGCTTGCAATTAATAATAATAGCTATATCCGAAACATTGCAATATTATGTTATCCTGTTCTGACTCACATTTATTATTAATTGTACATTACAGTCAGTATTTTATATCTTCTAAACGCGTATGTTGTCCTAGTATTGAAATTATCTTTGCGCAGTGGATGAGCCGTGAATTTCTTCTTTTCCTCCGGATATTTATTTACTTATATTTTTTGTCTACTGTTTTCTAAATCTACATTACACATGACAA
The DNA here is from genome assembly GCA_917880725.1 of Selenia dentaria. Lineage (NCBI taxonomy): Eukaryota > Metazoa > Arthropoda > Insecta > Lepidoptera > Geometridae > Selenia > Selenia dentaria. Next base: position 2,780,619 of record OU862882.1, on the reverse strand, counting down.
AGTATTCTCTTAACGAAGCGTTGGTACGACAGTAGGTGTGCTACCAGATAGTCAATATCGTTATTACGGTCCTTCATTAACGACGGACAGGAAATCATTCACTACCCATGAGAGCGACAAATAGCTAACTCCTACATGTTTATGCAAGCCTAGTATTCCGATTGTCTCTTGGGTAAATGATGAGCAAGTCAAGTGTATTGGATTATTTTTACGTATTGTATGTAATAAATAATTGATTTCGGTTAGGAACTCCGGGGTTTCTTATAGACAAGTATTTAACTCGTATAAGTTTCTGCAAACCTAGTATCCCAATTGTCTCTTGGCCAAATGATGAGCAAGTCAAGTACTTTTACGTATTGTATAATAATAAAATTGATTTCGGAGAGGTACTCCGTGGTTTCTTGTAGACAAGTATTTAACTCGTATATTATGTTTCTGCAAGCCTAGTATCCCGATTGTCTCTTGGCTAAATGATGAGCAAGCCAAATTATACCATTTAAGAATCTTGCTATATAGACGGAAGTTTCGTGTTTGTTATTTAATCATCGTGAGGAAGCTTTATACTTCATCTGTTGCTCTGTTTCCCTAGTACTATAATTACATGTTTTTATACAGTCATATGACGGTCAGACCTGTCTCAGAGTTTCCTCCTAATGACCTCACTTTTGGCCTCATATTTTCTCTATTTACAGTACGAATGGGTTGTCCTGTCCGCCACAGCGTCACATCACATATAAATTTGAGCGTGTACCTCCTCTATATTTCTGAATACCGAGTACATTAACTATCTGTTTGTTCAACGATGAGATGCTTGTCACTCCTCCGTTAGCATTTGATGGCATAAAATACAAAAAATACTTCAATACCACAAACATGTCTAATATTTTTTTTTATTACCTATTAGTGTGTTGGACCTTCTGTTTTTACGTTGATAAATTATAATTTAGGCCTATTCGTTGTTCGTTTCAGCATGACGTGTAGTTTCGATTTTTCTGTGTAAAGTGATCGAGTACATTTTTATTTTTTTTATTTTTATTAATTATACAACGCATTACATTACAAATTTCACAAGCTACTTTCTGCCAAACTGCTGGGCAGTTTGTCGGCAGATGTTACTCTCATTTTCTTTTACTTACGTAAACCTTATACATAGTTATACAGATACCAACTTAAATATTTACATAGTTACATACATAGAGGAAACGTTCTCCTGTCTGACGCAGCGTCACGTATGATTAAAATACTAAAAATACTGGCACATAATTCTACTACCCTACTGACTTAATGACAATTATGAAAAAAAAATGTCCGTAAAATCCTCAGAGGAGATTTAGAGTGAAAAATCACGGTAAGGTATTTTCTCCAAAATGGTATGTAATGTTGCCATAACATGTCTAAAAAGTATCAGGAAAGTGAACTCTACCGGAGAATTATTCACAATACTGTCCAGTAAGAAGCAATATTTTAGATTTGGAAACTCCTACTGTCCAGTAAGTAAGTACGTAATTTGCTTACCGGGTCATCCTCTTTAGATCTGCTTAGAACAAAACATACCTAGTACCAGGTACAGATTAGAGTTTAGCCATTATAACATGGTTATAGGAAGGAGGCTCCAAATATATATCTATTTCATAATTTTTGAGATAGATCTATTTTTGGAGCCTTAAACAGCCATTTTATAGTCTGTGACACTTAACGCGACGCAGAAAAAGTATGCACGATGCGTTTTGTAGTTACTCGTAGTAATGTTGTAGAAGTATAGTGTGGAATTGTATGTTTGTATTTATTAATTTCCGTATTTAAATCATGTTCAAAATATATCTCTCTCATAAATTACGAGATAGATATATATTTGGATTACTTTTCATATTGTTTGGCTGGCTGGTCTCTTATAACCATTTTATAATGCCTAAGCTCTTATCTGTGTCTAGTACTATGTTTTTTTTTTCTAAGTAGATCGAAAGAGGATGATCTACTGTATGACAGTCAGAAATTCCAAATTTAAAATCTCGCTTCTTACTGGACAGTTGTGAATAAGTCTCAGTTTCTGGACACTTTTTAGAGATGTTATGGCAACATTGAATAACATTTTTGAGAAAAGAAAATTAAAGATTACCGGTTTGGCACAGCATTAAACAAACATACGAATCATATACATTTGCATGTTTGACTTTGGATCACTCGTCTCTTTGAAAGGAAGATCCTGTCGCAACTGCGGGACCTTGATGGCTTATGCTTACACTCTTCAAGACCCATTTAGCTTATACCTCAGTAATGTTGTTTCAGTCGGGCAAGCCGGAGGCGAACACGGTGTGGGTGTCCTGCGAGGGAGAGAACCCAGCTGACGTGGAGAACATTGGCCCCGTGCAGTACATACCCAGGCGAGGCTTCCCCTCCTACTATTACCCCTTCACCAACAAGGAGGGATACCTCAGCCCCCTCGTGGCAGTGCTTTTCGAAAAGCCTAGGAGTAAGTTTTTCAACAATTTTACTGTACGTAAGAAAAGTGTTGCTGCTGGCTGTTCTATATGAGACATAGACACTGCAGATAGGATATTTATAAATATAGGGCAAGAAATAGAAGGGACTTCGGGACTTATGTTTGAAAGCTCTCTGTATGATCAAACAATTCCTGACAAATTTCATAATAATATGCAATCAACCTAACGCCTTTTTCTTCCGTCCTATCGGTGTCAAGTTATCGTCTAACATATTATAATATGCAACAACGAAGTTATATTATGTTATAAAATTAACGTGGTTTTCACTCATTATTAATTATAAATACGGGATTACTTACGTAATATTTATCGGATAGGTCCGACTATAGTTTCGACCACATTCGGTGGTCTTGTTCAAGGTGTGTTTGGGACGCCCGCGTCGATGACGTCTCGCTTAGCACACCGAATGTGGTCGAAACTATAGTCGGACCTATCCGATAAATATTACGTAAGTAATCCCGTATTTATAATTAATAATGAGTGAAAACCACGTTAATCTTCTTACGTTAACGTTCTAATTAATGATGTTATATTATATACATACACATGCTGTTTCTTCCAATGGGGATAGAGACTTGTTTGTTCCTATGAAGCAATAATAATTTCTTCGAAGGTTGGCTCGGTTTAATCGAAGTGAATTTGTTAATTACTTAGGGTAGAAATATGTTTTTCTATATTATAAATTACATTTTACAACGTAGAATCAGTTTAATGCGTTCACAATGTTAGATTTTACTGATGTGTGCGCTAGTCGAAGTAGGGAGAAGGCTGACTGATGTTTTCTTCCATTTCTAGCGGGTGTACTAATCAACATCGAGTGCAAAGCGTGGGCGAAGAATATCTTCTACGACCGCTACGAGCGACGTGGCTCCGTCCACTTCGAGCTGATGGTGGACCGCAACTAAGCACTGCCAGCAGTGAGCCACCGAGGCCGCACCGCTGGCTGGTCACCGCTTTGACTGACCATCCACTCCCCGTCAGTCACCGCCGGTCACCAGCTGGCCGCCCCGGTCACGATTGACCGCCAATTGGCCGATAGCATCATCAACTTACTGCCAAATAGTTGTTAGTGGATCTAATCACTATACATTTGAATTGGTGGTCATTGGTCGGTGGAGCGTCATACTTCTCCGCTTATCTATCGAGTGAGTGAAGTGAGAGTGAGTCGCTGTGAGAGTGTTAACGAGTGTGAATGAGTTATTTTAATCTATTGTTCTGATGAAATGTGTATAGAAGTGAAAATGTATGACGTTACGGGTAGGTAGGCATGTTGTTTGTGTTTCCGACGTTTTGCCTAGTCGCCAGGTGGGAGCGGGACGCAGGTTGCCAGTTGTTCATGAGATCGTCGCGGCAGCAGCACCGTTTAGCAATAGCCACATAGTCGGCGGTATTTCTTTGTATTCGTTTTAGAATAAGCCCCAGGGCGTAAGTTTAAGTTCTGTTTCACGCTTCAAAGTTGAAATTTTAAATTTATAATATTTATTATTAAATTATGTAATGTTTTTCGGACGGAGAGTCAATAAACACGCAATAGTTGGTTCAACTTTAGGATTTATTGTGTTTTATTTAATATTTCCTTTTCCTATTTTAAACTTATAATACACGCTCAAACAGAGCATAGGATATTTTTATCAGTCTATTACAATAACTTATTCTATACGATATTAATACGAATGTTGAAACTGCTTTTTACAATATGTTTCATCATCTTGTTACCGTTGTATGAAAGGAGGCGTATTGCGGATTTTACTTATCTGCTTAAAATTGCAAATGGCACAGTTGACAGTCCGCCATTATTGGAGCGTATCGGTATACGAGTATCCTTTGCTTCGTCGCGGAGACCCTGTGACTTGTATGTGCCGGGAGTGCGAACTAATTACAGGAGGAATTCCTATTTACTGAGGGTAGGCAGCAGTTTCAATAAGCTCTGCAAAGATCTTGATGTCGACCTCTTCAACACTTCAGTTGAGCAGTTATGTCGGCTATTGAGCGACAAATTCTTCAACTGATTTAGTACCTGGAATAGATAAATATGTAGTATTATACATTATAATATTCTTTTATTACGTGTGCACTCGCCTTTATTACTTTTATATAATGTTACATAGATATATATACTATACTCATATCATTTCTACTATTATTATATTTACTCAAATTATTCTGTATATTCATGATATAACTTATTGGTGAAAACTTTTAATTGGCCTTCTGTACTTTATTCATTTATTTGTTTTGTTACACCTAGCTGTAAGTTTTTCCTAAAATTGTAAAATAAAATAAAATAAATCTCAGCCGTAGGACGACCACTGCTGAACATATAGGCCTCCCCCATGATTTTCCAAAAGGACCGGTTGGAAGTGGCCTGCATCCAACGTCGTCCTGCGACCTTTATCAGGTCGTCTGTCCACTGTGTCGGTGGACGACCTACGCTGCGTTTGCAATATGTTTATATGGTACTTATGTGTTTGTTCCGGCTAATCGCACTAACGCCTGGACAAATTTTGGTGAAACTCTCATACGCAGGTGACTAATTTTATAAGGAGTAAGTTTTATATTAGATATATATATATTAGGTATTTTATATTAGAAAAACTATGAGGATTCCGCGCAAACAAAAAACATTATCCCGCTAGACGCTGCCAGCAAAGCTGCGGACGGGTCTGCTATAGTGTTCAGTGTCCTAGCACGAAAGTTTGCGTAAGTATAAAGTTATCGTACCGTTAAAGTGTACAGTACAAACTATCATTTATCCAGTGTAGTGCCCTCTTGTGCACTAATACACCGATGCACTATAGACACAATAGGCCTGTACCGCCTTTCCTCTGGCTTACTGTAGCTCCTCGTGTTTGTGTGCGGACGTACGCCCAGCCGCCGTGACGTCTAGTCAACAACTGCCACTCGCGTATCGCCCCACCACTCGTGTACATGAGACAGGGAATTATATCTATTAAATAGATACAAACACTACATCCAGTACAACGGTGGCACAGATAACTCATAGTTTGTACTGAATACGTCAACGATACGATTGCGTTACACTTATGTAAATTTTCGTACTAGGCCCCCTGTAAAACCATGGAAAGGTAAGGTAAGGTTCATGGGACAACTTCGTAGGCTTTCGTTGTATTACTATGGGTAACGTCCGATTCACGCGCATCAACAGTGAGGCACTGTTGACATTAATTCTGTAATAAATAAAAACAATGCTTCAAAGAAGTTTGGACCTCCTGTACTATGGCTAAGCTACATGCTCTAGGCAGGTCCAATTTGATTTCCAAACATAAAATATTCCAGCTAAGGTATTACAATCTAATTCCAATAATAAGAAATATGCCCTTAGCTTAATCACACTAATACTACAAAGGCGAAAGTTTGTGAGTGTGTTTGTATATTTGTTACTTCTACGCGCTCAAATGGACTAATTTTGATGAAATTTGCTATGGGGGTAGATGAGACACAGACACATAGGATACTTTTCATCATCATCATCCGTCACCACGTGGGTGTAACCGCATGGCGCAGCTAGTTCTATCATAAAGCTGGCTAATAGTCGCTTTACCCCACGCCATGTCAAGTATATTATTATCTTATTGATTCGGTTCGTGAAAAGGCAAAGTTAAATAATGTACCCTTCGCCATTGGGAAGCAAATCGTAGTCCTTTTGTGCAAGGGTCCGACTTGAGTGGTACCACCACAGTAGCAGATATTCTACCACGAACCATTACTGTGTTAGGGCGTGAAGGGGACTGTAGTAAGTGAAATTACTATAGGTGTATACACAGAAATCAAATAAATAGTAGATTTCTGTGAGTGTATAGTATGACACTCAAACGCCAATGTCAAAGGGTACCTACCGCGCACCACATACACCGATATATTAGATTTTAACCGTCCCCATACGAAGGTTCAAATCATATAGAGAGTTATTCATATAGATAATGATGATGAAGATAATGAAAAGTAGACTATGTGCTTTCCTATAATCTGTCTATGTGCCACATTTCAACCAGATCCGTTCTGCCGTTCTGCCGTTATTGAGTAACAAACATTCATTAAAATCCATTCATACTTTCACATTTATAATATTAGTGGGGTTAATGGGATAAAATTCGACTAAAAAGTTAGTATGTATAAAAAGTATGTAGTGATTATATTTTTTTATAATATTAACGTAATTTGCTAAGTATATCATATTATAGATTTATAGTTTATGAATGGTTTTCTTTTAAAGTTGTTTGTTTAGAATTTCGATCAATGGTTTATTATATACGAAATGAACGGTATATCATAAGTTTTTATTTTTTTTACTATATATATATATATTTAAAAATCGAACATATATTACTTCCCCATGCGGGGTGCGCGACTGTTGTTCGAAATTCGATTTACAGATTTTTATTTTAATACCCTTCACTGGATATAATAGTAGTTTATGCAACTGTCATATAATGAAGGGTATTAAAACACGAGTGTGAGTTTATGAAACGAGCGCAGCGAGTTTCATAATAGTAACGAGTGTTTTAATACCCGTTTTATATGCAGTTGCGTACACTACTTTATCTTCACTAATGCAATTAATCAAACAACAAGAGTAAAAGCTGACAATAGTTTATTTATAATAATTGTTCAAATTTTGGATGGTACAATTTTGAAAGTTAATGTTAATTATTGATCCAGCAGCTGTAGCGGTCGCGGGGCAAGCAGTAGAGCTCGTAGACGGAGTCGGAATATTTATAATTACTTCATTCGTCTTGTTTTCTATACTGTTCAAGATCGTATTTGAGACTTGAATTTTATTCATAAAAGACTCATCAATGTAGCTTTCAGCCACAGTAGAAGACTTCCACCCCCCGTGTCGTTTCAGTGCGGTCAAATCACCACCGCTATCTATGAGAAGGGTCGCCGAGGTGCGCCGGAAGCAATGCCCCGTGTACAACGCTGGGTTAGGCAGATTCAAAAAACTTGCGATAGTTTTTCCCAGAGCACCAAATTTATTAATACCAATTCTTTGATCGACGCACTTCCCCGATCTATAGCTCAAGAAAAAGGCAGGGTTTCGACAGGGGGTGGGTCGAAGTTCCATGTATTTTTTACATACGGCATAGCAGTTGCCCGTCACAACGAAAGAACGATCTATTTTCGTTTTTGTTTTCGAAACTTTCACCATGATTGTACTGTCGTCTATGGTAGAGACTTCATCGAACTGGATGTTGTATAGCTCTTGCCTTCGGCATGCCCCCATTATGCCGAAGATTAGTACAACCTGTAACAATAAACGATATAATAAGCTTGAGGTACATAGCCAAGGCAAAAACTATGATTTATGAAGTAGTAAAGTGTAGGTAGTGTGTACCTACTACCAAATTTATACACAAAGCGCTTAAACGGAGTGTCTAGATAACTTGCGTGTGTAGTACGTAAGTACTAGGTAGATTAAATAACAGAACTAAAATACACTTACCTTTTCAAAAAGATACAAAATATCTGGTGAATCTTCCAGGAACATCTTTATTTGACCTGATGTAAACGTCAAGGACTTTTTTTCCTTGTGTCCTTCTGAACTGCGTTTCAGGAACGCTATGACCTTTGAATACTTCGTGATATCAATATTGTTGTAGATACTCAGTGTGGACTTGAGCATAGAATATTTAGCCCACATAGAAGATGGTTTGAATTTGTCGGAGAGGTCTTTGAGATACGCAAGAATGACATTTTCAGAAAATGATGTAGTCTTCCATGCCAAAAAGTTATTATATTCTTTTTCATATAATTTTCTAGATTTTTCTGGCAAAAGATTGTGAGTTACTTTTGTTGCCAATTCTAGAATATCCGGAGGCGTACAAATATCATCGTCGCTATCCATTTTTAACTTTTAATTTGTATTTTAAAAACAAAACAAACATTAAATTCACGCGTATTTATTGTCACAGTGAACTTGCCGCCATTAAAATGCAGCTGCGCGCGCAGGGCCAATCAGGAGCGAGCGCGCGCTGTTCTTTTTTTATTTAATTGGCACAAGATCTTACCAAAGAGTTTTGTGTATGTAAGTTTAGTAGTTTCGACGAAGTTTTCACGTATAACCCAACTGTTTTCAAAAGCCAGCCTAATATCAAAATTTTATACAACTTGTATGAGGATTTTGACATAAGGCTCGCCACGTTAATTGGTCGCGTTTTATTGATGTTATAATGAGATTTTACGATATCGATGTGGATATTATACCATCATGTGAAATTGCTTAAATTGAGTGTTTTGTTGTCTGTTCTATAACAGTAGTAATTATAAGTCAAGTATTGGAAACATAAGTAGAATGTTACAACATTAGTGTAGATAAAATACTTTTGACGTAACGGACAGTTGGTATAATTTGATTTGATATACGTTATAGTTGTTATTAATATTTAGAATCTATACCAGCACTTGATATATCGATCACCTGTAATACTATAATTTTAATTACTACTAATATTACATACTCTTCAAGTATCACATTTTTTCGATATAACAATGATTTGACATATATATGCATTTGCCATTTTGGTATAATTCCGTTAACAAAATGATGTAAGTATGTTTAATGGTATTCAGTTTTAATGACTAGTTTAAGGCAAAGACACGATAGGTGCGATGACGAGCGAAGCGAGGAGGAGCGTTAAGTTGAATGGTGATCACACGATGCCAGAATTAGGTTATCAACGTAGTCAGGCATTTTTGTTTACTTGTGAAATATATTAATAGGTTTCGACGTCTCATTATATAATGTTTATTAAAATTCGACTAAAATAGAAGTATGTGCAGTGATTATATTTTTATAGTAGTTATTTCAATTGCTAAGTATATCACATGAATTTATAGTTTATGAATGGTTTTCTTTGTTGTTATTTGATTTGAATTTCGATCAAAGGTTTATTATATACGAAATAAATGGTATCTCATAAGTTTATATTTCTTTTGTCAATATGTATTTTATGAATCTAACATATATTACTTACCCCTCCATGCGCTTATAAAAAGATATACCACAGGAGCAGTGTCCCTGCATATAAATAATAATATTTTAAGTTAAGATAGGACTATAAATTACAAATGCTGTAGCCTCGTCAATAGCCATTTCCCTGATGATTTAAGAGTCCATGTCAAATAGCCATTCATTAATTTTCATGTTACCCTTCATCTAAAATGTTTGTGTTTGATGCTCAGACAAAATAAAAAAGATTTTGTCTGAGGTTTGATGTATAACATTGTATATTTCATACCAAACAGGCCTCTAATTGTTGGCTACAGCCCCACTTATGTCTATGTGAAGAAACGGATAAAATCCGTGAAATAACTGAAATCATAATTAAGATTAATTAATATTCAAATTGAATTCAAATCCGTTGAGCAGTTACAGTGAGTAGACAAAACAGACTCGCTCACAAAATTTCGCGTATGTAATATTATTCCTGTGATTTGGATATATCAATTTAGTAAGTAATAATATCGTATAATAAGTAATATATATAATGTTTATTATGTAACATATAATTATTGGATACGAATGTTTCAACGTTAACGTCTTTACCGGATATTCTAATATGGATGATTCTTATTTTTACATGGTTATAAACTTCCAAGTGTCTTCACCATTGACGAAATTAGTAAAAAGTTTATTTTTAAGAAATGGCCAATAATAGAAAAAAGGTATTCGTGTATGAGGATGATATTATAGGTGAAGGCGGGAAAAAACTAAATTTTATTTTGTTGATGTCGGCGAAAAGTTCAAATTCAGAGATTTCCACGAATTATATATATTTTCCAATCTCGCGTAATACTAATTGTCTAAATATGTTTGTTACATTTGTGTTTCTTTGAGTTTTGATATGACTGTAATAGTGGTGGATTGTTAATCGTTATGTGTTCGTAACGGTGCAAGAGGGTTGTCTATTGTTTGCCCGACAAATATAAGCAATAATACTCATATGCTCGAATTGCTTGTTTACCATAAAAGTTTAGTGACATACTCTTGTTTGCCCGTACATTAGATTCCATAATGATACGAGTACCATACGTATTGTTATCCATTTTATCAATTGCAATAATATTACGTATTTAACAGACTATTTCAACAGCGTACTTAAAGCGAAGGGCTTTCTAGCACTTTTTTCTCTGCCGCGGCACGCTCGCATCGCTCGCTCGGCTCGTGCGTTATTTTTTCATGTTCTAACTTAACCTTTTTGTTTTTTTTGAGTGGCAAATGCTGTGCACTTCCCTTCCGCCAAGGGGGTGACGGAAGGGGGCGTGTCTCAGACCCACTAAATCCCCCCACCCCCTATATGAGCAGTCCTCCGCCAAGGTGGGGCGAGACAGGGTCGCGCTGGCAGTCACCATCTCGCCCCAGCGGTAGGCCCGGATTGATCTTAACTGGGCCTCAGCGCCTGTGAAGGGATGATCTTGCTCACCAAGGTCACCCCCTAGACGTGTAGGGCCGTGCAAACCGGCGAAAAGTCCCGCGACTATTATATTCCCCCGCCGTATCCTCCAGCGCACCACACGCGTGGCAGGCTGGAGTCGCCTCCCGTCTTGCGATTTGGTGCACGTACTTTCCGAAGCATCCATGTCCGGAGAGCACCTGCACCAATCGGAAGGTCAGCGACCCGAATGGTCGTTTCACCCACCTCTGAAGGACCGGACGGATGGCCTCCACCGTCCACTGCCCAGGAACCGGCGGAGCCAGGTCCTCCTCCCACCGCCGTAACAGAGTAACTCGCGCCTGCCGTCACATGCGTGTGACGATCTCCCAGTTTGGGTCTGCTCCTTGGAATCTCCTCGCCGCCACGAAGTGGTAGATTTTGGCAAGGATTTCCGCCTGCAGCTCCCATGGGGTATCACTGGCCAGCACGCATGCCGCCGTCCATGACACCGTCCGGTATCCGCGAATCATCCTAGTCGTTATGACTCGCTGCGGACGTCGCAGCAAGCTCCGATTATTGCGACCGAGGGTGTCTACCCAGACTGGTGCCCCGTAAAGGGCCATACTCCGGATCACTCCGGAGTACAGTCGGCGGCAGTTGGCGTTCGGACCACCCCCGTTGGGCAGCAGCCTTCCCAACGCAGCTGCAGCTCCCACGACTCTTGGGGCCAGTTGGGCAAAATGGCTCCCAAAAGCCCACCTCCCATCCAGGCTGAGGCCCAGATTTCATCTTGGCTCCAACTGGCATGAGGACCCCATCCAGGATAATTCGCGTTCCTGGAGGAGCCCCACCCCGAGGCCCGTGGAATGTTCTAACCTAACCCCTAACCAAACCTAAACCTATTGATCGTTTAGTTTAAACCGATTTTTTTCTAAAAGCAATTTTAATGGCAAATGATGAAGGCATGTGATAATTATGCCTAAACAAAGTTTCTAGCACGTGACTAATATAGTAAACAATGAGTATGACATATGAAATTATGAGAAACTATATTATGTTATGTCTGTTGACCAGTATAGCAGATGAAATTATGGCAAATGGAATTCTGGCAAGTGTGTGTATCCCGTGCAAGAGTATAAGAAAAGTGTACAAAATCTTGAAACGTTTTTGTGTCTCCCGCGTCAATCACATTAGAAAGTTTTTAGTAATACATTCACCGGTTTACTTATTACGTGAAATAGACAGAACAGTGACTTCCTTATGATACTGTGATTTCAGACTGAATATATTAATAAAAACCTCATTTTGTATTTTTTTAACAATTAGTCGGTCTTTTTCGTACACTATAAATATTGTGCAATTTATAATGTACTAGCTGTGCCCCGTGGTTTCACCTGCGCGATGCGTAGTCGATGTTGTCGCTGCAGTTTAATTTTTATTCCTTAACCGCCCACCCCTAGCTATCAGAGTGAATAAAACAAAAAAAGTAATTATTTAAATCGGTCGTTTTTGAGTTTTATCGAACCTCTACGTAGGTACTGCTTTAAACAGAAAAAAAACATTGGTACCTATTTCTGTACATACAAGATTTCTTCGGTAAAATTATCGTTTAGCACACTAATGTAAAATTAATAATTACTTGCTAATAATATTATTAATTATTAATAATAATTATAATGTTTTCTCTTGTGTCTATTTTATATCAGTAACTTTGTACTATGGCATGTTTTCGTTTATTTTCTAAAGTTTGTGAAGTACAAGAATAAATTACATTATACATGATAGACATCTTTGCCGCATCCACAGTTCAAACGTATGGACACAACTGATCCAAACTGCACCAAAAACAATCTATAAATGAACAGCACACAAACATGCCTTGTTTACCCCCCGCTAAGTAATTTCGCGAGGGTTGATATTTTGGCAAAGCCACCCCCGGCGCCAGCGCGGCGCAGTCTCACCCTCGCCATGGATTACGTAACAGTTACATACGTTACTCTCTCCCGCCCTCACTGACCCAGTTCAAGTTCTTTGTCCTGCCGTTCGAGGTTCTACTTGGCGGGGAGGAACCCCATAATGGCTGTCACAGGTTTTACTTTAGCTAGATTTTTGTTCGTTCCAGTTTTGACGTGTAATAATGGTGAATTAACCCGTTCGTGTTCGTAAAAGTGCACAAGTTGAGACAAAGTACGCAAAATCATGAATAGGTTTTTTTCCACACAAAGGTCTGCAGGTACCAAACTAGGCAGAGCCTGTACTATGGTAACCTGATGACTGATATACATACTTATAATACATATTACACACCCAGACACAGATCAAACAGACATGTTCATGCACACAAATGTTTGACCTGTCCGGGTATCGAACCCGGGATCAGCGGCTCAGAAGGCAGGCTGCAATCAACTGCGCCAACCAGCCTGTCAATTGCCTGCGTATTTTGTTTTCTCCTCGTATCGTCTTAGCAAGTTTTAGTAATGCTTCAACCGCTTTACTAGAACATAGAGATAATGAATGACTTATAATAAGTGACTCTGATTTGACTCTGACTACTTGAATAAAATTGTCACTAGATGCAACTTCACTTGTTCAAGCTGTTCAATAGATGTCGCTTCGTCCCCATACGACGGTTGAACTCATAGAGTTAAAATTCGATGCTCCGAAGGTAAGCCTCGGTGACCGGTCATGGCATCTGACATGGATGAAGACGCGGGTTTGAATCCCGTCCGAGGATGCGTATTATTCTGTCTAACATTGCCGTGACTTACCCATTCCTTTACTGCTCAACTAGTTGAGCAGTAAAGGAATTGATCAGCGGGTATTACCCACTGCTCAACTATTAACAGTTGAGCAATTACCAGTTGAGCCTTAGGTATTACCCACTGCTCAACTTTGTACAGTTGAGCAAACTAGTTGAGCAGTGGGGAAGTCACGAACATTGCAGTATTTAGTGCCGCTAAGAAGCCCTTCTTTGAAAGCCACATTAAAAAATAATTTTAAATTAAGTTGAGGGATGGCGATATTTAACCAATACTCTAACGTATTGGCACAGGTATTGGTTTGTATTGGCACCAATGCTTGGCGCATAGTCCTATCATTCCAGTACATTACTTTTTTATAGTCAGTGGTGATATGGTGCGTAGAAGAAGTTCAGCTAATGCTAACCACCACGCGTGTCTGCTGCACGCACTGGGGGTGCGTGGAGGATTATGGCTCATACTTCTCTTCCTGAAAGGAAATGGGCCAATTATACTTGGCTTACATGTTCACTAAAATGTTGGTGAAAAAGAGCATAAGCTCATTTGTCTAATTTGCCTAGTCAGCTATTAGTGGCAATACTATTTATCTTGAAATCATCTCCATCCGTACAAATACTAGATTTGTACACGTTGATGTTAACTTTATTGAGTTCAGTTCACCCCTCGTGTAGTTAAGGCAGTTACAGCTTCCATCACTACGCCCTATGACATCACCACAACGTACAGACAGGTTGTAGTTCCACATAGCTTAATACACACTGATTTTTATTTTGTTACACGAACTGACCGACCACCGGTTTCATAACCCTTATAAATTTAAAAATAAAATTAAAAAACAAACACATTGAAACTTAAAACATCTCCATAAATGTTTATCTTGAATAGAGTTATATTTTTCTTCCGTTCATCAAAAAAAGTTTTCGATCACTTTGAAAAGTCGAAATCGTTTTTGTTACGGTAGATAACACATAAGAATAAGATACACAGATTTCTTCGTCTTTTAGATTCTATTTTTTTATATACTTATATTTAGATTTTTTATTGCCAGATCGTTCAGAGTAATGGTTTACTTTTTTGGTTTGGTTTACTGGTTGCGCACCAATTTGTACTGGTGGATGATAAAGCGCCCGATGATAAAGCTGCTCTCCGAGAACACGGCATCACAAGGTTGACTGGCCTGCCGGCTCGCCTGACATAAACCCAATAGGGCAGGCGTGAGATGCTCTAAAGCGAGCGGTTTGGAACCGTCAGCCACGCCCCCAGATGTGCCAGAGCTCAGGGAAGCCGTTATTCAAGAATGGGACAGGTTACCAGAAATGCTGGACAACTTGATTCTCGGCATGCCCAGGAGAATCGCCGCATGTGTTCGAACCAGAGGAGGAGTTATATTAAGTATATTGAATATAAACCTTTTATTAATAAATGGTTGATCATCTTCAATTTAAAAAAAAATATCAGCTTATGCTAGTGATCACAAACTTTTTTTGATGCGTGCATGCCAACAGTTCCTAAGTGAACTGTGTTCATTTCATGTTGTTCAAGACTGCGTTGCCTTTGACAGTTGCAGTGCCGCACAGAGCTTAGTTTTGTAGGCACTGCGTCGCGCTGGTCACCACGAGACATTGGTCTTATTCGCCCAGAAATTTCACTTGCTACAATGCCCTTTACCTAGCACGGCAACGCTTCCGCACTCTAATTATATATATATACTACTATAAGAGAGTTTCTACGGACAGTTATACACCTCGGTCGCTAAACCTGTTAGCAGCTCGGTCAAAGACCCAAGAGCCAAGCTGACCCGACATTACACCGAAGATATCCCGGACATCAGCCTGTACGAGATTAGAATGGCCTTGAAACAGCTTAAGAACAACAAGGCGCCTGGTGACGACGGTATCACATCTAAACTTCTGAAAGCGGGTGGAACACCGGTACTTAAAGTCCTTCAGAAGCTCTTTAATACCGTCTTACTCGAAGGTTCAACGCCAGAAGCATGGAACAAAAGCGTAGTGGTGCTGTTCTTCAAGAAAGGTGACTACACTTTACTTAAAAATTAGCTGTTTTCGAAGGTCATAATGAACCGTTTCAGTCGCAGGTTTGATGAATTCCACCCTCCGGGTTTCCCAACGAGTAGGTCTTAAAATGAACATGGACAAGACGAAAATTATGTCTAATGCCCATGTTGTACCTACCCCAATATCAGTTGGGAACTCAGTTCTCGAAGTTGTTGACGAGTACATCTACCTGGGATAGACAGTCAAACTAGGCAGATCCAACTTCGAGAAAGAGGTCAATCGTCGAATCCAACTCGGCTGGGCAGCGTTCCGGAAACTTCGCGAAGTCTTCTCGTCAAAAATACCTCGGTGCCTCAAGACGAAGAGTCTTCGACCAATGTGTGTTACCAGTGATGACTTATGGCACTGAAACGTGGTCTCTTACTATGGGCCTCATAGATAAGCTCAAAGTCGCACAACGAGCAATGGAGAGGGCTATGCTCGGGGTTTCTCTACGTGATTGAATCAGAAATGAGGAGATCCGTAGAATAACGAAAGTCGCCGACATAGCCCAGAAGATTAGCCAGTTGAAGTGGCAGTGGGTAGGGCACATAGCACGCAGAACAGATGGCCGATGGGGCTGAAAGGTTCTGGAGTGGAGACCACGGACCGGCAAGCGCAGCGTAGGTCGTTCACCGACACGGTGGACAGACGACCTGAGCAGTAGACGTCCTACGGCTGAGATGATGATGACTACTATAAAAAATCTATAATTTTATAATAATATAATATTATGTTAGTTAACCCTTGAAGCAGCTCATAGGTTAAAGGTCTGTAAAAAAGAATATTATTTGCAAAATGTCTAGTGCCCTGAATACGTTTCTGTTTCATGTACTTGTATTGGTTTGCATGCACTTATCGTTTCGTAGGCGTTCTTATAATTCGGTGGTGTATTAATTATTTCTGTCTTCTATACTTATTAAACTGGTCCTATTGTGCTGATACACATAAAATGTATTTCCCTGGAAATTAATTTTTGTAAATTCTTATGAGAAATAAATGAATAAAACCGTAATTCACAGCAGAATATCCGGCACAGCGGTGATACCAACGCATAATCGTGCACAAGAAGCAGTCTACAAAAAAACATCAATCATACACAAACATAGTAAGACGGTTTTCCTCGCCTCTTACAATTCGCATCCTGATAACGGAGAGAAAATTCACCCCGACTCCTCACAGTACATTTGATTTCAGTATATAAACGCTACAACTAATTACAATTAACAGAACAACTACTACAACAGCAAAAGTTGAACATTACGGGGGTAAAGCTTTTTGATAATTTGTCAATCTCAAAAAATGCACGCAGTATTTCTGCCAGTTTCGTGTAAAGCTCCACAGGACCAATCTACCGCAGGGAATTTTATACGGTACAGCAGTTTCAGCCTGCATGCAATTTCTTCTGGGTGGGCCATACGTAGAGCTCATAAACTGTACTAGGTGTGCAGGTTCGTAGAGTCGTAGCGCACCTCACCGTAGCACTTATTTTAGACTAATTCGTAACTAATTTATATAAACTGGTGTAGCCTTAGAGAATTCAGGGTGTGGTAAATTCCCTAAATAGCTATGATGTGTAGGTCTTATAATTATTTTATTATTTTGTTATGGGTCGGTCCGTAAAGTGCGCTGAAGCACTGAAATACTGATATTATGATACCTACTTGTAGGTTTTAAATACATGAGTTAATTAGAGTTTGAAAACTATCGTGAGTATCACACATGAGTTAATGTTTTCTCCAGCACGAGTTTTTTATAGATACTTATAATGGCGTGAGAGGCAAGTCCTTTGCCTGAAGACAGCGTCATATATGCCTTCTTATTTTCAAAATTCAAAGAATTGCGACTGTTGACCACTATACGTGTAAGTAGGCCCACTAATATACAATGATGGCAACTGTGCACCGGAGATACAGAGGTGTATTGGTATGGATAAGGATGCCATGACCCGACTTAATGTCATTTAGAAGAAGAGGGGCGTTACTACTACCACCAAGATCCGGTTAAAACGCGCTCTAGTATTTCCCATATTCTTGTACGGCGTAGAGACATGGACGATACGAGCCAGAGAAAGGCAAAGGATCGATGCATTCGAGATGTGGTTTTGGAGGCGGATGTTGCGGATACCATGGACCGCCAAACGCACCAACTCATCGATCCTTTCACAGCTTCGTGTTCAGATTCGTCTCTCCACAATCTGCCAATAGCGCATACTGACCTACTTTGCCCTACTGAGCCTTGAAAGACTTATCGTGGTGGGGAACACGGAGGGCAAAAGAGCTCGCGGGCGATCTCCAACCAGATGGAGCGACTAATTGAAAGATCTTCCTCAATCGAGTTTTGTTCAGTTGTCGGAGACGCGATGGATAGGCACCGATGGAAGCAGATCATACGATCTCGGTGTACACCATCCACATCCACCGATGACCACGATCCTCAGTCATGAGGAAACGTCGACAGAGAGAGATTAAACGTATAAATAATTCAATAATAGGTATTTCGGACCAGCCAAGTCAGACCATATATTATCCTAACATTTAAGAAGAAGTGATTTTTTTTTTTGACAAGTTATTATACCATATTTGACTTGGCTCTCATTTCACATTTATGTTTTTTATGGGATCTACATATAACTAAAATTCTAATTTGAGTAAGCTCTATAATTACAACACTTTACTTCTTCACAATTTATTTTGTTCAGCGCGCGGTTTCTTTCCTGCCTGTTACCTACTTGCGTTCATACAATGTTAGTGATTGATTTCTTTGGTGATCGGAACATTTACTTACAAAATCTAACATTTCAAATTCAAATCACTTTTACTATAAGGATTAAAAAGCTATTTTGTTCCCTGTTTACGAGGAACAAAAGATCGTTTTGAATAGATCACTTTAAATTTTTTTTTAATCAATAAAATTAACATAATGCAGGTAACTTTTATTTTCGTTGTCATGTCCTTTAATAAGAATTACTCAATCAAGTAAGCTACGCCTCGTCATAGTACAGGTAAAACGATAATAGATTCTGAGACCATCGTAATACAAGGCTATTATGAGGTATTTATATAACTGTACAATAATATCTATAAAACCCTCAGCATCAACAGACTCGATGTCAGGGAAAGGATGAATACGTAACTATGCCAGAATAACCAACAGTTCGATTATTGACATACTGTTTACTAGCACCACAGTATATGTGTCAGTGTTCCACGGAGGCACCAATGTTTTAGTAGTATATTCTGTGGCAGCATCTCTGGCGCCAGGTTGACGACGAGAAGGGCGCCAGGCGGGTCGTCGCCAGCGCCCAGCTAGGGACGGACCAGGGACCTTACATTGCTGGCTTGGTACTAGATGTTAACAGTCAAAGTCTAAGTTGGGCGTCTTGCTGTCTGCGGACGAAGATCTTGAAATACTACTTTCCTACCATTGTTAAGGCAAACTTTTAGGTGTTTGAAGGGTTGAAGCCCTCTGGTCGCGTGAGCAACAAGCGTGTGTCTGTGAGCAGTTTTAATCTGTTTAAAAATTAAAGAAGCCACAGTGGTAAAAAAAAATATAATTCATTAATTAAATAAATTCCTTTTGTTCTGATTACATAAATATAGTAGGTAGTTGTCGCTCAAAATATTGAAAACTGCGATACGAAAGATTTGTCTGAAGTTTTATTTGCGATTGTTTTCTTAAAAATGGCAGCGATAATAGGTATCATATATTTATAAATTTGTAAAATTGTGCAATATATACTCGTAGTATAATATAAGTATTTTTTTAAACTCACAGTTAACTGTGCACTGTATTTTTTAAGTTTGTATCAAGTAACTAGTATGTATAAACTGTGCGTAGTAAAACATAGTATTTACGGATTTTTGTCTTAGGGCCGCTCTTTAAAATCAAGTATCTAAACTCGAAAGGTCATTGTTAATAAGTGCACAATATCCAATGGGGTGGTTTGGAATCGATAACTGGTCATTATAGTCAAGGAAAAAAAACATGTTTTTTATTATTATGAACCCATCCTTCCCATATTCATTGCTCCGCTGCTAATAACCATTGCGCGACTGAACGTACGCCGCTACATTACAGAATAGACAACAGTGACTACGCGATACATACCTACCCACTTAGAATAGGTACAACGACGTACGAATCTACCTACTCGCGAATGTTTACGCAGCTGATGTCTTTGCCTAGACGACGGCGTGCCCGGGCGGGTCATTGTCCGCACGTTGTACCTATTCTAAACGGGTAGGTATGTCTCACGTATTAACAGCTATCTATACTGCGATGTAGCGGTGCGTCGGGTCGTGCGTTCAGTCGCACTATGGCGACCATTAGACGATAGGTTTTGCTGTCAGTTTAACCACGGTCAAAGTTTTGCCTGACCTATCGCCTAATGCGCTGACTGATGGTTGCATGACGGTGATTGACGATTATCTGCTTATTTTGATTTTTTCGTCATGCAACCATCAATCATGCGTTTTGATTGACCGTGTTATGGCATTTTGTCAATCATCCGTCAGTCAGCGTGCGGGCAGCGATGGAGTCGGACGCGAAATACGACCAAAGCGACGAACAGGCGGCGCCGGCTGGGCCTGCGAGATCGCGCAGCCAATCACCAGCGCTTCCTTCTAATGTTTAAAAACCAGAAAAGGATATTATTTAAACATATGAGACTATTTCTGAGTTATGGGATACCACTAATCCTGCATGTACTAATTGTAAAGGCTCTTAGCCGTGGAGCGCCGAATAAGGGTTCATAATAATAAAAAATATATGTAATTTTTTCTTCTACTTTCATGACCAGTTATCCATTCCAAACCACCCCGTTCAATATTGTGCATTAATTAACAAATACCTTATATATAATTACTATTATCTCTATTTAATTAATCGAGTATTTAAATGTACGAAACATTTAGGTACTTCACTTATGTGGTTTCATTCTTTAGGAGTTTGATTATGTTTTTTTAATTTTCAGAACTGTTCTGAGTATACTCGAAATGTTGAGTATAGAATTATATTTTATTTAAAAGTTTAGTAAAGTTTTATTTGTTACTCGATGCACCTTGCGGCTCCACCTTTTGTAGAAACTGACTGTTGTAATGCCCATTCCTCTGAATAAGACGTGATATAGTAATAACGGAAGCTATTCACTTACGTATAGAAAACACCAAACTAATTTATGATAGAGTTAGAAAACTATCGTGAGTATCACACATTATACTAATATAAAAATACCGGCTCCACTCACTTGGTATTATGTCGGTTTGGGAGTGTTCACGCTTGGATATCGCGTCACGCACCGATCTCCAAGCGTGAACACTCCCTGAAGAAGAACGTCTTATACTTTCGAAACGTCGTCGGACTTAAACCGACCAAGTGAGTGCAGCCGGTATCTTTATATTAGTATAATTTATGGTAGTTTTGTTTATACTAAAATACAAATTCGTGTAAAAGTTAGAATGACAATACTAACCTTTTATTTATGATTTTCAATGGGTTTTCAATTTAACTGTACATCAGTTTAGAGAGCACGAAGCTATAATACGACTAACTCTGCGTAAAACATACAAGCGTTATACGAAACGGGGTATATTATATATTGAACAGAATAAGAACTTCAACTTAAAAATCATGCGGGCAGTCTTTGGGGACTGCCTGTAGAAGTGAAAACATTTGGAATTATTTTTAAGACACACAATCGACAACAATAGGTAGTCATGGAAACCATCATCGCGCCTAAAGAAGTTCTCAATTCAAAACTACATTATCTATGACAAAACCTTCGGTTACGGTGACTATGACGCGAGTTCCTTGATTTTTCTTCACCCAAAAAGCGTTACATTCGGCGACAATGACACGAGTTCTATGATATTTATTCACCCAGAAAGCGTTACGTTCGGCGACGATGACGCGTGTTCCTTGATTTTTCTTCACCCAGAAAGCGTTACGTTCGGCGACGATGACGCGTGTTCCTTGATTTTTCTTCACCCAGAAAGCGTTACGTTCGGCGACGATGACGCGTGTTCCTTGATTTTTCTTCACCCAGAAAGCGTTACGTTCGGCGACGATGACGCGTGTTCCTTGATTTTTCTTCACCCAGAAAGCGTTACGTTCGGCGACGATGACGCGTGTTCCTTGATTTTTCTTCACCCAGAAAGCGTTGCGTTCGGTGACGATGACGTGAGTTTCTTGATTTTTCGTCACCCATAAAGCGTTGCGTTCGGCGACGATGACGCGACTTCCTTGATTTTTCGTCACCCATAAAGCGTTGCGTTCGGCGACGATGACGCGACTTCCTTGATTTTTCGTCACCCAGAAAGCGTTGCGTTCGGCGACGATGACGCGAGTTCCTTGATTTTATTCACCCACAAAGCGTTACATTCGGCGATGATGACGCGAGTTCCTTGATTTTACTTCGCAGAAATCAACCTACTTTTCCAAGAGCTGCAACATGTGTGGTTAAACCGTTTCAGCGTGAAGAAGTAGCAAACATAAGTGTGTTTTACAGTGTTGAGAAGGAGATTAATGAATACAAGATAGTGATCAATAAGCGAGTGAGAAAAGTACCTTCTTGTTTACTTTTTTCTTTAATTTTTATTAACATTACTTTATTATATCTAGTTGGAATGGTGGGTCGTCGGTAACTGGCATGGGCAGGCATAACGCTTTCCATAAGACAAACGCGTCTCCCATCTCACTATAGTAATAACATTGAACTCCACAAGGTCGAAGTAGTGCACCAGCCCAGCCTCACGAATATAAATTGGGTTTGAGGATATGTCCTTTTATATTCCAATTCACATTCGTTTGATGTGATTATGTTGTGCAAATGAGAATGGAGATTTCCGTCGCGTAACACTCACTTAAATATGTGACGGTAAAATTCGCGTATAAGTAACATCAACTCCAAGAAGACTTTATGTTCAAGGATCACTAAATAAGAAATTAATAATAATCATCATCATCATCATCATCTCAGCCGTAGGACGTCTACTGCTGAACATATGCCTCCCCCATACAATTAATGATAATCAAAATAAACTAAAAATTAATAATGATTACATTAAATAAAAAACGAATAATAATTTAATTAAATTATAAATTAATAATAATTAAATTAAATTAAAAATTAATAATAATTCAATTAAATTTAAAATTAATAATAATTAAATTATATCTGATAGATACCTCGGCCGCACACCCGTGCACGCTGCGTCCTTTAAAATCTGATATACCTACAGAAGGCTCAAAGGACTTTTGTGCTACCCAACTTATTAAAAATTAAAACTTTATTCATCACCGCAAAACTGTGTATTGCAACATCTGAGAAGAATACAAACACCTTTTTACATAAATGATTTAGGACCGGGAATAATCGGGATAAATAAAAGGAGAATTTCAATTTAATTATTGCAAGTGTTCAGTACCTACCTGATTAGTATTTTTACCGACTTCAAAAAAGGAGGAGGTTATATGTTCAAAAAGTGTGAAATAATAAACTACTATCTAAACTTTGTTAAGAAACTTCGTATAACCTTTTTTGTTTCGTGGCGGGGATGGAAGCAATTGACAAATACCTGTAAATTGTTGAAAGGAGAGTTTCGGCAGGTGACGATTTTTTAAATTTACCAACATCTAGCAATACAAAAAAATTCTAGGTACTATTTTATCTAAGCAGATTACAAAAATTTAGAAGCAGCAATGGATATGTCGCGGGTAGATCCGTCCCATCCCTTATTGTATGCTCCCATTCTCCCGAGTCCCACCCCCAGCCTGTGCCCGTGCGTAGCGTTATTCAGTGCTCGGCTCTTGTCCGCGAGGCAGGAAAGGTCGAGCTCTCGCGAATTTAAATAAAGAATTAAAAAAAATATAATATAAACATGGGCATGGAAAAGAGGACGGTGAAGATCGTGGTGATAGTTGGTGTCGTCGTGCTCGTTATAGGTGAGAGATCGTTATAGTTGACAGCTTTGTTTTTTATTTATAATTTTAAAATTGGTATTCTTAATTTTTATTAGATAAAAGTGTGCTAAGTACATTTCGGTCATATTTTATACGAAAATACATATATTTTAATATGTAGTAGATTGATATATAATAAAATAATAGTTGGATATATGATAGATTTCGCAAATGTTTTCGTACGCTATAGAAATATATTATGTAGGTATCTATTTTTGTTCTGAATGAGTCTGAATGCCGTGTGTACGTATACCTTGATTATTTATAGGCTAAAATAAACGTTGTCTACGCGGACAAGAGTAGTGCGTATATACGGGAATAAATAATAGTTGGCTTAACGTTACAGTATTCTTGTTTCATACATTACATGGTAAACTTTCGTGGTCATGGACTGGGATGATGAGATGATGGGTTGTATCGTGATATTCTTGTTGATTTCATCATCAATTTAACGAAGCGAACTACGTTGCATTAGTTATAAGTACTGCCTGGGATTTTGTGTTTGGGTAATAACCGAGTTGTTGTTTTTACCGGCTTCAAAAAGCAGGAGGTTATATTTTATGTTCGATTGTATGTTTTTTTTGTGTATGTTCTGCGATTTCTCCCCCATTTGTGGACAGATTCTCATAATTATTTTTATGTAAGATATGGTATACTTCCGAGGTGGTTCGATTTAAAATATAATCAAATTTGGTCCAGTAGTATTTGAGTTACACTACAATAACTGAAAAGTGTTACGCCATCTTGATAATATCATTGACGGTGAACGACAACCAATCCCGTAAGTAGCAAGGGTCACTAAAAATGGTGAAAAAATGTGCACAATATTGTGATAAAAGGTACCTACTTTTGAACTATCATGGTAATGACTTCAGTTATTTCGCACTTTTTGGTGTTGAAGTCGGTTTCAGTTTTAGGTAGAAAAACTATATGGTGGTATTAATGGTAACTCTGCACTAGCTCTAGTACAGATGCATTTTGTCACAAATGACGAACTGAATTGCACCCGTAATCCTGAGACATTTAGTTGTTAAGTCTCATCGTGCCCATAACTTCACCAGTTTTAAACAACGTATTTACTAGTAAATAACTATGAATATATATTTACGTAAAATAAATAGAAATAGGAAAGTATGGTGGCAGACTGGCAGGTGGAGGAACTCATTCACAATGAGTTCTACTGCATACAAATTCCATTGCCGTGTTATATTCATAGTTATTTACTAGTAAATACGTTTTTTTCTTATAAAAACTAACGTGGTCTTCAATCATTATTAATTAAAAATACGGGATTACTCACGTATTTTTAATTAGTAAATATGTTGTTCAAAACACATTAGTTGAACAAACAACATTGAATTAAATATAAATTAACAATATTAAGATATCCATTCCACTACTGTTGTGGCCTCTTCTAGAATTCATAAAGTAGGTACATTAATTCAAACTTATTGCTTTTCGCCTTTTTATGTTTCTCTTTGTATAACAATTTTCCAGCCACTATTTGTTTATCATTGAAGATATATATATAATTTATTTAGCGAAAAGTAAATCTACACTGATTTACTTAATAAAAATACTACTTGAAAAATAATAATTTGTTAGTGTGTTTGAATTGAATAGGCTCAGAAACTACTCAGCCGATTTGAAAAATTATTTCACCATTAACTTCCTACGTTATCCCTGATGAATATAAGGTTATAATAATATTTTCAAAAAACTAAGAGATCCTTAGGAAAACTTAAATAATAAAACCCAACGTGTGATAAAAATACCAAGAAAATCCTTATAAGTATTGCGTACGCTGCAGAAACTATTCATTCAAATAGAGCAAGTGATGACTACAGTTTTATAGCAAACATCAATATCTACAAAATTAAAAAAAATCTAACTATTACAGTAATGTCTCAATAACCACTTATCCATGTCAAAATATGCAAAATAACGCCGATACAAATTAGGCCATATTTACCCGTTGACTCGCGATTCGCCATATTTGGCCAATAATACAATAGATTTAGCAGAAATCAACCTACTTTTCCAGGAACTGCAACATGTGTGGTTAATCGTATCTTGGTATTAATCCATACCCTATTTACTGTGTAAAAAAAGAAGAGGAAAGATTTGATTGTTTGTTCTGAATCGGCTCCGAAATTACTGGAAATTCTTTCACTATTAGAATCCTACATTATTCCAGATGAACATGGGCTTTATAGTTTGATACATCATCATCCATCACCACGCAGGTGAAACTGCGAAGTGCAGCTAGAATTTTGACAGCAGGAAAAATGGTGTTCAAGGGACTAAAAGTTATGTTTTTATCCATCTGTTTATTTCAAATGTATTTTCTTTCTAAGTATAAGAAAGCTGGTAAGTGTATGAAGGAATTAATTATAACATATACGAGACTATGAAGAGACACATTAATTAATAGATGTATATTTTTAAAAGCTGTAGATGACCAGACATAGTGCTTACCAAGAAGTGAACGACTCGTGCCATAACAAAGGACATTATAAGCTTAGTAAGGTTTCCTAGAGGTAGCCTGCATGAACGCTGAGTAGGACAATGCCCTGTAGGTAAGCTCGAGAACTGCAGATATTGGAAATGAATGCGTGTGCGAGCGGAATCACATTGTACCGGTACATAATCAGCCCATTATCTTCACACTGCTGGGACTCGAGCCTTCCTCTCAAGGAAGAGTTGTCCCAGTGTGGCTTGGTGGATAGGTTAGTGGCCAACCCATGTCGAAGTTTTCAGGCTACCCGAGGGTCTTTGACATAGCCTAACGACTGTTGTCCTAAGACAAACAACCGAGACCGACGGCTTAACGTGTCCTCCGAAGCACGGAAGCGCTCAGTTGAACAATGCCACTAGCATACATCCATCCAACTTCTGACCGCATCAAGCGTTGCTTATCATTGTTAATCTGTTAAGATCGCCAAGTCAAGCTCCGCTGCGAGCGCTTCATTGTACAGTCGTCTGCAAAAGGATGTATAGGTACATTTCTCAATTTTCAAAGGTGCCTCAGCTATCCGGTTCATAAAAATGAACATCAAAATTATTATTAAATGAAGCCATTTATATTATTTTACTGTTTAAAATAATACTTATCTGTATTGTTATAAAATGTGGTGCTGATTTAAAGTTTTGAAAATTACGTAATTACCTATGTATTGTTATGTTCTCCGTGAGTTACTCATATAGTAGACCTCTTGCGCTAGAGACGTCTTGGTAGGTACCACCGCAGTGCCAGATAATCTACCTTGAAGAAATACTGTGTTAGGATGTGAAGGGCGCTGCAGCAAGTGAAATTGCTCACTAGGCAAAAAGCAAACCAAAGCCTCGGGGTGACGATTACAGTACAGTGCCACGCAAAGCTACAGTTCTATAAGCTTTGGGTGGTACTGCAACTGTCTTGGGAATTGGCATGCTTAGTGTTTACCATCAGGCCCGGTATGCCATCACGTCATTAAATTGGATTAAAAAATCTGCACTAGTAGTTGTACCCTTGCCTCACCTCAGATCGGTCGGTACAACATGCCTTATATAAACCGTAATGCCGACGCGTTTACAACCGACTTCTAAAAATATTAGGATCTAATTATATATATACAGACTGACTGGTTGAACACTTTACATAAACAAGGACATGATAATTCATGGTCACATGAAACGTTTAAAAAAATAAAATTAAAAAAATACCGTTAAACTACAGAGGAAACCTTCATTCTATGAATGTGCTATAACTCGAAAATTATGGACACCGTCCGAACGGGGTTAATGACCCAAAGCGCCGCGCCGCGTTCAAAGGAATCAAGCTGCGTCCGAACGGGGTTAATGACCCAAAGGGCCGCGCCGCCCGCGCCGCTGTTTATGCGAGTCACGCGCGCCGCGAGTGACCATGTTTATTGTTTTGAGTAGACAATTAAAGTTAAATTAGGTAAATATTAGGCACCTATTTTTTTTTCTTAATTAGAACGAGAATCGAGTACTGAGCACTATATATCAATATGTAAAGTGTTCAACCAGTCAGCCTGTATATATTAAAATTAGTTCTCAATCCGACAGTTTTTTTATGTTTTCTAAACTTTCAACTGGGTGAACCGATTTTAATGATTCGTTTCATTTGAAAGCTGGTGCTTCCCTTGTGGTCCCATTTAAATTTCATCAAATTCGGTCTAGTACTTATTGACTTACTCTGAGGTAAACATAACTGAATAGAATGGAAGTAGGTATACAATTTTTCAAATTATACTTGTTTTTTTTTATGACCCGTGGAAGATGGAACAACCCCTGGTTTGGGATGCTACATGTGTAGACAAACTGGCGCCGTCTCATCTCCCTGGGACGATTGATCGGGCTGGCGCGGCCGCGACTAAAGCGGAAGACCTCAAACGTCATAAATATGTGTATTTAGACAGAATGTACATGTTTGTGCCGTTTGGGGTCGAAACTTTAGGCCCATGGGGGCCGTCCGCTCTCAACTTGTTTAGGGATCTGGCGAAACGTTTGTTTGAGGCGTCGGGTGACCGAAATGCTGGCACCTATTTTGGACAAAACTTAGCATTGCCATCCAGCGTGGCAATGCCGCCAGCGTTTTGTCCATTTTTCCCCCCACCATATATAGTTATATATTATATAGGCTTATAGATTAGATAGTTATTATTATTTTTTTTTTATTTAATTTTTAATTACTAACAATGTAATGTTTAAATGAAATTATTTATATTTATTTATATTTGTGCAGATAACATAAGTTTATTATATATTAATATATAGAGTGGACATACTCTTCTTCTGCATTATTGTATTCCCTTTTTCCATTGGGTACCAATTAGACTTTTTTTTTAAAACTAGTTTTTGCGCCAATATTTATGACACGTTATTGAAGATTTCAGTGGATATTATGAATGTTTTTATCTGAGTTCTAAAAAAGGCGAGATATATGTATTTTTGACGCGTATATTTTGGTATTTTAATTATTTTTTTTAAATTGATGATATTTTATCAAATAATAAATAAATATTAAACATATTATGTTTTGTTTGCAGGGACGATTGTCGGGGTTCTGCTGGGCCTATTGCTGCCATACCGATACGTTGGTATGTATTTGATTTTATTTTAATTCATCCCTGCTTTGGGAACTTGGATTTCGTATTAAACCGCACAGGGATGCAAAGAAATCTTTTTTTGAAAATTATAACTAATTACAATTTATTACATTAAATATAAACGTTCACATAAAAAATGTAGTACGAAAAAAACCCTTTTTATTTCCTTTTAAAATGTCAATTTTCTACCGACTTCCAAAAAGGAGGAGGTACTCAATTCTACTGTATTTTTTGTTTGTTACCTCATAACTTTCAATAGGGTGAACCGATTCTCAAAATTATTTTCTTGTTTGAAAGCTGGTGCTTCCCGTGTCCCATTTAGAGTTGAGTTACACTCCAATAACTGAATATAATGGAAGTCGGTATTAAATTTTTCAAATTGTACTACGTAAATGTATGCAATTTTACACATTGTATAATTGCCGCCGAGCTGTTAACACAACTAAGCTGTTACTTATACGTTTGGCATGTTTAACAGCATAAGTTAATAAATAACATAAAGTTTTATTAAGTTTGTATTATAAACGAATCGCTTGAATATTTTAAAAACTATCACATTTTTATAATTTATCCGCTTTCTCTGCGGCCCAGTGTATTTCTTACTAGCGAAGTCAATTAATGATGTTCGGGGCTTCGACTAAGTAGTAAAGAACATTGACGGACTAAAATATTTAAAAAAATAGTTTAAATTAAAATTATAGTATTTCATTAGGTACGTCAATGTTATTTTTGCAAGTTACTACAGCGATTTTGGAAAAGTTACATCCGGATAGGTCCATCTTCACACGAAGCTCTGCGCGAAGTCAAACATTTGTGTGCATGAACATCTCTGTTTGACCTTGATCATAGTAATCAATAATAAAGTTACAAGTAAATAACCGCTGCGTTCTGCACCCAAACGTCATAGTGTAGCGTTGGTTCGAGAATAGCCTACAAGTCAATTCATAAGCTTTCAGATTACTCAATTTGATCTATAACTCGGAATATATAACGGCTAGTAGCCTGCTAACCCTAGCTACAGGGCTAGCACGGGCAGTGGACTATTTCTCCCCGTGGAGAGGAAAGAAATCTATTCCACCATGTAATTTTTATCTCCCTTGGGAGCACGGCAACGTCAGAGGATAGTTTATCCACGTGGATAGACGGCGGGAGTAGCGTTTCCTATGGTTTGTACTTCGTAGGTGCCATTTAAAGCAAATGTAACAAAAGTCTCTGCGTAGCATTTGACATTTTTGGATGAAAATAAACTTTTATCCACCACCTTCAAAGAAGGTGATAACCTTTCTCCGTGTTATGGCAATCGGAGATAATTATTTCCACCTTTCGACGAGTCCGTGCTCTATAGCGGGAGTAGCGGGACATACTGTCTACGAGTCTGTCAAAAGGAAACATTTTATCTCTAAGTCAAAGTCAAAATCAATTTAGACATCAAAGACGCACTTATGAACGTCAACTTTTCATTATAATGTACTTTAAAGACTCTACCGCCGCGTTCCAAAATATATAGAACCCACCGAGAAGAAGCGGCAAGAAACTCGGGCCATTCTTTTTATATGGATGTTTACAATGTTTCTACTTAGGTACTACAAATATTACATTTTATGGGTGGCAGAGAGACAGCTTGCCAGAAGTGGAGTATTCCAAGCATCTTTATCTTCTATATAATGTCGAACTTTATAGTAAGCTTTTTTTATTAACACGTTTTTTTACAGTCAACTTGAATTTGCCCTCTGTGAGCTCAGTTATGTGCTTTGGGATTTTATTGTAAAAACGCACACAATTTCTTAGGAATTACTTATTAGTCTTCGCAAGTCTAAAACTAGGTACAGCTATCCTATTTGTATTTCTGGTATTAAAAGTGTGGTGATCACTATTTAACTTATACTATTTATGTAAATTTTTACGAACATACATTATATTTTCAAATACATATAAGGAAGGCAACGTTAATATATTGATTTCATTAAATAAATCTCTCAAAGATTCACGGGGACCCATTTCGTATTTAGCTCTAATAGCACGTTTCTGAAGGATAAATATGGTATCTTTCCCCGGATGCCGTGCTCTGTAAGGTGGAGAAGACAACTGTTTCCACTGACAGGTGGATAAAAACGGTGGAAAGACTATTACTCTCCGCCGCGTGCTAGGGGTGCTGGTGGGATAACTTAGTGCACTTTATTAAAGAACTGTCTTTGTGTGTATTTTAGAGCTAGAAATATGGCCTCGCTCCGACGAGTACAACTGGAACCAGCCCGTGATCCAGTTCACTCCCAGAGACCCTGGCAGCTGGCAAATATGGTACAAGCGTATCAACGACTTCCTCAAAGGTAAACGGCTTTATTTTTAACTCCCTGCAACAGATAGGTATTACAATATGTATCGTCTATTACATCGGAACACTCACGTATTAATTCCCTTACCTAGTGGTAAGTATAATGATTTATATAATAGGAATTTATCCACACAAATCGCATTTCCCTGAAGTGAAGTATGTTTTGAATGAACGTAGTGAGGCGACTGGCGAGTCGGATGATTAGTTCGGACTGACATACTTCACTACCGTCAAACGAAGTGAATGGGCACGGAATTCAACTTTGGACACATTTTCTACTAATTAAGTCAGAATATTTTATGTTTATTTTGGTATCAAAACTTGAGTCTTACCCTGAATATTCATAAGAATTTTACAGTAAAGAAATATAAGACTCAGTTTTACGTATTTCTAAAATTATAGGTCATTCCTATTTAAACACGAAAAGGTGTCAATAGGGGCGGTGATTGGGAGAAACCACTAGGGCTGTCACAATTTAGTTTAGACTAGCTGATGTCCGCGACTTCGTCTGTGCAAGATTAGTACCTACTTCGTGTAGCTTATTATCTTCTCCAAGGCCATATTTAACTATCTTTATAACAAAATATCATTAAATATTTACTTTAATTAGATAGATGATATTGATAATGATGATGGTGAAAGTAGCCTATGTGCTATTCCAGACTTTAATCTAAACCAGATCCGCTCATCCGTTCTGCCGTTATTGAGTAATCAATATTTTTGATACATTAAAATTACAATTTTGTAAAGCATAATTTTTATGTTATACTATCATTAGGGTAAAATCATAATTACCTTTACTTATTAAAATATATTTGTCAAAAAAAAAGATACATGCAGCAGTAAGTAAAATACACAAGCAAAAATTTAGAATCGTCATATTAAAATCAACATAAGTTGTAATTGACTTTATAAATCAAGTGGCAAACCTGTTTCTATTATCCTTTTACTGTCCCTTGACATACTGTTTCGTCCCTATTTATTAAGCATCTCATCCCTTTTCACCCCTCAGTCGTACAGACCGAATAAATGCATACCGAATAAACTCCAAATTTGTAATACTTAGTTGTAATAAAATACAATTTTAAGACCAAAATATGTGTGTAATTATACTTACGTGACGATGTATAGATTCAAAAATAAACTCCAACTACGGACATAACATTTATTAAACTTTCTAACCACATAAATAAAATATATCGCTAAAACAGAATACACTTCAACACCGCTCAGTTCTAGAAAGAAACTTCAGATTGATGTTTCGACAATTTTTTGCGAATTTCATGTCATATAAGTGTTGCCAAATAAAAATATAATTCGTCTACCATAGATTATTGCCATTCTACAAGCTATAGGTAGTTGATTAATAAAATTATTACAATGGTAATTTCACTTCCGATTTTTCCCAATTCCCCCCTGTATCCCTAGTCACCCCGTTTGACGGTACTTTTTTTTAATGCGAGGCCTCACAACAGTTTTCTACCCCACAGCGTATGAGACCTCAGTGCCAGAAGACCCTCCCCGCGCCCCCTGCTCCACCCACAACCGGGGTGAAGCGAACTTCAGATCTGACACCTGCGACATCGCTATGAGAATGTGGGCGCCGTGCACTGCTGACGAATTCTACGGATATCGTGAGGGAAGGCCTTGCATCTTCCTGAGATTGAACCATGTACGTTCCATTTTCTTATACAGGGTGTTTGGTAGAGGGACCGACAAACCAAATGAGCGTGTTCGGGGGCCCACTTGGAGAATACAAGTTGGCCGAAAAAAATCTCCGACGCCCCCAATTTTATTCCCTTTTTTTTCTAAAAAAACTTGCTAGTAGGTTTTTTTTATCACTGTGAAAGTTGAACTATGAGGTATAATTTATTTCATATTTTCACTCTATGAGCTCTAAATCAGTTATCTCTGTTTTGTATCCAATTTTGCTTTGCGTGGCCTGAAGGTGTATTAGAGACCAAATTCAACTAAAAACATCCGGTCTAAAACAGATTTTACAAATGTTATGGTGGTAAATAGGTACAATTTCTGAGAAAAAATAAAATTCACAAAAAAAAAGTTTTAAAAAAATTGGGGGCTAGGGGATTTTTTTTGGCCAACTTGTATTCTCCAAGTGGGCCCCCGAACACGCTCATTTGGTTTGTCGGACCCTCTACCAAACACCCTATATATATGTTAAGGTTGTATTAAAAACGTAGATTACAATGCATGTGCTTGAAAAACGCGTTTTCCAAGCAGCCAAATCGTCCATGAGTGCCACTAAAGCACTAGTGGGGTAACCCACTATTGCTTTTCACTTTAAATTTTATTAACTTCGTCGTCAGCCCGAACCAAACAGGTTTTATTATTTGAGTATTTTTTACAAATTAATTAGCTACAAATTTAAGTGCGGAGCGCTCATCCTGAACGCAACATGAATCTGGAGAAGGCTTCCGGACATAGCAGAAACAATTGTAGACTGTGTTGATCTGTTGAAAATGTAGAGTTCAATTTTATTAAGTGATTTACAGATCGCGGCAAGTAAGTTGAACCGAAATGGTGGTCTTCTGCGCAAGTACAATTATGGACAAATGCAATAGACGAATACTTACTCTGCGGTCGTTAAAAATGGACTAGTCTATAGCGCCAATAGAATTGAAGAAGCTTACGTCAAAAAAGACCGCGTCATCGATAATATGACGGAAGAATTTATACCCTAGTCGGATTCTGATTGCAGTGATTCTGAATTGGATTCTTAAACGACACAGAAGATGAAATCGCGGCTCTTTACCCAAGTTCTAAAATATCACTTAAATATTATGTAGAAGGTGTTACGCCCATGAATAATAGAGATTAAGATTAGTATTCCTATTATAGATGTTCTATTTAATAATACCTAACGATTACTTTCCGCATCACTTTCTTCGAGAAATACAATGATTTGAAAGAAAATCCGAGATTATTTTTATAAAATTTGAATAGAATTCTTTATTTGCTTCAAATGTGAGTACATAATAGATGTTTACAAAATAAAGCATTGAAGAGCTTAGAGCTTAGATATTTGGTTTAACTTGAGTTTCATTTTAAACGACCGCTGAGTAAGTATTCGTCTATCACATTTGTCTATAACTGTATCTGCGCAGAAGACCACAATATTGATTCAACTTGCGTGCCTCGAACTATATCATCATTTATGTTGTTTTCTCTTATAAAATAATTATTTATGTCAAAAACAATTCCACTCGCCTGTCTCCTTAAAGTTGGTTGTGGTCTTGACATTTTCTTGAAATCAAATTTAATGAACACACATTTGACAGATATCAGTCGAAGAACTGAAACCTTTGTGTGTGAAGAAGCCATCTGACGAAGTTGACCACAGCTAGTGGAGAAGTCGTTGCTTCGAAGCCGGCAGTCCTTTCGGAAGTGGAGGACTTTTATGGCCGATTATACGCATCGCATGCATCTCGACCTGATACCGAAAATGATCCTAGAGCCACGTTAACACGCCATTTCACCGAAGACTTGCCAGAAGTCAGTATTGGCGAAATCGAGATCGCTCTTGGACAGCTTAAAAATGGAAAAGGCCCTGGAGAGGATGGCGTTACAACAGAGCTACTAAAAGCAGGAGGTAAACCCGTACTGAGGGAGCTCCAGAAGCTTTTTAACGCTGTCCTGTTCGAAGGGAGAACTCCAGAGGCGTGGAGTAGGAGTGTGGTCGTCCTGTTCTTCAAAAAGGGAGATTAGACCCTGCTGAAGAACTATCGACCCATATCCCTTCTAAGCCACGTCTATAAGCTGTTTTCAAGAGTGATCACGAACCGTCTTGCGCGTAGACTCGACGAATTCCAACCACCGGAACAGGCTGGGTTTCGGAGCGGATACGGCACCATAGACCACATTCACACAGTGCGGCAGATTATACAGAAGACCGAAGAGTATAATCAGCCCCTGTGTCTAGCATTCGTGGACTATGAGAAGGCCTTTGACTCGGTTGAAATCTGGTCTGTTCTGGAGTCCCTGCAGCGTTGCCATATAGATTGGCGATACATCCAAGTGATGAGATGTCTTTACGAAACTGCCACCATGTCCGTCAAAGTACAGAATCAGCAAACAAGTCCCATACCGTTGCATCGAGGAGTGAGACAAGGGGACGTTATTTCCCCGAAATTGTTTTCAAATGCAATGGAGGATATGTTCAAGACGCTGAACTGGAAAGGACGTGGCATTAATATCAACGGCGAATACATCTCTCACTTGCGATTTGCTGACGATATCGTCATCGTGGCAGAGACGCTGCAGGACCTACAACAGATGCTGAATGACCTGGCTGACTCTTCTATACGCATCGGACTACGGATGAACTTGGACAAAACCAAGGTCATGTTCAACGAACATGTTCTACCGGAACCGATTGCGATACACGGCGCCGTTCTCGAAGTTGTTCAAAACTATGTGTACCTCGGGCAGACATTGCATTTGGGAAAAAACAACTTTGAGAACGAGGTGAATAGAAGAATTCGGCTGGGCTGGGCAGCGTTTGGGAAGCTATGTCGAGTCCTTACTTCGCCGATTCCACAGTGCCTGAAGACGAAAGTCTTCAATCAGTGCGTCCTACCCGTCATGACATACGGAGCCGAAACGTGGACACTGACGGCTCGAATGGTCCACAAGCTCAAGGTCGCTCAGCGGGCTATGGAAAGGGCTATGCTCGGTGTTTCTCTGAGGGATCGCATCAGAAATGAAGTGATCCGTCAGAGAACCAAGGTCATCGACATAGCCCACCGGATCAGCAAGCTGAAGTGGCAGTGGGCTTGCCATATTAGCCGTAGAACCGACAACCGTTGGGGTAAACGAGTTCTAGAGTGGAGACCGCGTCTCGGCAAACGTAGTGTAGAACGTCCTGAGGCACGGTGGAGTGACGATCTGCGCAAGATGGCTGGCAAAAACTGGATGCGAGAAGCCCAAGATAGACCTAAGTGGCGTGCAATTGGAGAGGCCTATGTCCAGCAGTGGACTGCTACAGGCTGATGATGATGATGATGATGATATTTTATTCGTTGCATAATGCATGTTATGATAATATATACACTTGCGCAGAGATGATATCCGATTCGTGTCGACTTATACACTCGTCCGAAATCATGTACTTCCTGCACCACACATAAAAAAAGGAAAAAGTTCTCAAGTCGACGCGTTTTATGTTCGCTTAGCATATCTTTTTACAGAGTAATCCGATTTTGTCTATTCTTTTCTTTTGTTTGTTAGAGTATACTTCCGAAGTGGTCCAATTTAAGTTTTATCAAATGCGGTCAAACCGTTCATTGAGTTACAATACAATATCTGAAAAGTGTTTCGCCTGTCTTGGTGATATGCTTATTGACGGTGAATGACAATCGATCCAGAGTCACTAAGAAAATGAGATTTTTTTTTACCTATAAATGGAACCGACAACAACACTAACAGGATTGCATAGCTAGTACTTGTCCATACTAAAAGAAATAACTATTTTCTACCTCATGACATTGTCCGATTTCAGTTATTTTCTTCATGTATTTTTCCTGTACGGGTTTGATTTTTTCAGTATTTCAAAGTACTATGAATTTACTTTTTCAGAACTTAAAAAATCAATGTACGGGCTCATCAAACAATCTTATAGGTATCTAATAGGTACTTTTGAATTATCTCAGTACCGACTTCAACATGTTATTTAACACTTTTTAGTGTTGAAGTCGGTTCCATTTTTTGGAAAAATAATTTGCATAATAGTTTTAAATTTATTATGTACGTAATATTTGTAGGCCTTCCATGCAAGATACCGTCTTGATGAGAACCACCGCAGTGCTATATATTTATAAAATATATAGCACTGCGGTATAAAATATAAAGAATATGTATAAAATAATATTTGGAAGTGCAGTGGGTAACGCCAATGTATGCAGATTCTAAATTCCCCACGACGAAATAAAAATGCCCTTCTATCTAAAAATGCTCTCCAGTAGTGCAGCTTGGTAGTGCAGCGGGGAATGACTAAAGCATTACTGTGGTAGAGTCTGAAGAGCACTGTACCGAGTGAAATTACTGGGCGAAAGACACTTAATTACCTGTCTTGCAGTGTCCAGAGCAGGCCACAATGCTCATCTACTCAAGTTTATCGGGTTGTATTATATAAATTGTTTTAATAGACTATGTAATGACCTAAGTATTTATACTAATATTTCGATTGAGAATTGTTAATCAAATCAAAACAAATCATTTATTCTGTAAAGGCATACGGCACTTGCAAATTGTTATTTTAAATTGTTTTTCCTTAAATCTACAACCGGATCGGAACGCGACCACGACTGAGTAAATCCAGCAAGAAACTCAGCGGAATGTATACAACAAATGTTGGTTTATTTTTAGCTCCAGTGCCTTATAAAAGGGACCATACTAATGGTATCAGATAATAATTTAAGATTGCATTTTTGGGTAAACATGCTACTTTATCTATAAGCGAAATAACAAATTTCTTCTACTCTAACTTATTGTGCACCTTCAAACTTCATCTTTCTATAAATACTCGAGAGATGTTTTCTCCCCACAGATCCACTACTGGGTGCCGGAGCCATATAACGTAACTTCACAGTTGCCGATACCGCCTGATATGCCGCCCCACATCAAACAAGTCATGGTGAGTCAACAGGAAGCAAGTTCTATTGTTTGACAACGTTCAACAATCTGTCCCGCTGCAACTGTAGTACGACTCCGGTTGTCGCCCGATAATTACTTACCCAAAATGTCGGGAAATTCTACTGTTTCTATAGACAAACTGGAACGCAAGCATTGGTTTGCGCTGCCTAAACCTTCAAATTAAAATATGTTGTAAACACTATTTTATGTCCTATTTTTAAAGAGGGTAGACCGTTTCTGCTCTTTTACCCACACACGTTGCAGTTCCTGGAACAGTAGGTCAATTTCTGCAAAATCTATTGTATTATTGGCCAAATATGGCGAATCGTGGGTCAACGGGTTAAATAACTTCGAACTTTTTTCACATCCACCCGCATCTTCAGTCTACCCGTGACATGATGCATGTAACTGTGCCGAAATATCGAGATCTCCAAAATCTAGGAAATAGTGGTCTACATCCCGTGAGTACTAATTATAATAATGGCCATCAACTATAATTTCCTTTCTCACTAGATCCAAAGGCCAGCGCATCAGTATGGAGACTTCGTATGGGTGTCCTGCCAGGGGGAGTTCAACGCGGATCAGGAGAACATTGGACCGATCCAGTACATCCCAGCTGGGTTTCCCCCCGGGTTCTCCACGTGGCGGCTGCACACTGCCGACAGAATTCCTCACGCGAGCCGCAGTCTTCCCGATCAGGTGCCACCACCAGTGGTAGCTGTGCTCTTCGAGAATCCTCGCCGTGAGTTCTTTCTTCTGTTTATCTAAACTTGGAGCTATCAGGCGTGGCTCCCTAGTAATTACTTCACTAACTAATATAAATCTACCAGTAAGTTCTATGAGAGAGCTTTTTGCGCAACCACACCTATCATAGCAAGGACACTCAAAATGTGATTAATTTACGTCCATTTTTTGGTTAAAACATGTTTATTTTCATTTTAGTGACCCTTGCTACTTATGGGATCTGCTGACATTTACCGATGATATCATTGCATCAAGATAGGCGAAACGCTTTTCAGTTTTTGGAGAGTAACTCAAAAACTGCTTGACTGAATTTGATGAAATTTAAATCGGACCCCTTTTGGAAGTATACTCTACCATACGAAAAATTAATTTTGAGAATCGGTCCACAAAAGGGGCAGAAATCGGCAAACATACTTACACAAAAACATACATACAATCAGCTTTGAAGTCGGTTAAAAAACGGTTGGTACGAGTACGTAGGCCTTCCACCGAAAAGGTGGACAGACAACCTGGTAAAGTTACAGGACGGCGTTGTACGGACGGCCATGTCCAAACCCTGTCCTTTTGCAAATCTATGGTAAATCTAACGCTCTATATGTTCAACTGTATAAGCGTCCTACAGCTGAGATCATGATGATGATGATGATTATGATTACTATTGTTAACTACGATGTTTCTTCATGCAGGAGGTCTGGTGATCAATGTAGAGTGCCGCGTGTGGACCCGGGACCTGTACTACGACCGCTCGAGCCGAGTCGGCCGCGCTCGCTTCGAACTCTTCATCGGCTAGACTGTACCAGCTTCTACCGACATCTGAAGCGTTCGCTTTTCACCAGATGTTCTTGAATAATTTACCCGTGTTCAATTTGTCAATTGCTGATATAAGATTATTTTGTGGCTCTATAGCCGCTTTTGTATTACTGTTTATGACCCTACGAAGAAATAATAACTCAGAAAACCCAACTGCGTTAAAAAAATGACCCAAGTAAAGTCGTGTTCAGTACCTACGTCATCAGTCGGACATTTTTCTTGCAAGCGAGCACAATTAAAGTCTAATTCGTATTTAGAATACATCGCTTTCACTTTCTTCTTCTTCATTGCTTTTTTACATTTTTGATCGCTATCGGTTTGAAGGGCCACTTTTTGTGTGCAATTTGTTTTGAATTATGCTTCCTGACATTATTTCTTCGTAGTTATGTCTATGTGCTTCATTATTCTCCACTCCTACGTATTGTATAATAATCTACCTATAATTGACGTAATCTAATTTAAGATTAGTATAAGTACATAAAGTGCGTCAAAAGTGTGCTTAACTTTTTGCGTAATAATTGTCCAGCAATGGTCGTCGGGGGCAATTGTGCAATTAGTGCGGAGCAGTTTGGAGCAATTGCGAATTAATTCAGCCAAAATGGTTATTATACAAGGGTAGCGCATAGGTAGGTTCTTGAGTGTTAGTCGACAGCTTACCCTATGAGAGGTAGAAATTTGACACTATATTTTATGATATATGGAACTAATGTGAAATTACGATCTCTAGGATGATAAACCCTCAATAGATATGATATAGAAATTGGCAGTTAGTTAGTAGAGAGGTGTGATCTTCTAAGGCACA
This sequence comes from Selenia dentaria, assembly GCA_917880725.1. NCBI lineage: Eukaryota > Metazoa > Arthropoda > Insecta > Lepidoptera > Geometridae > Selenia > Selenia dentaria. The sequence continues at coordinate 2,740,494 of OU862882.1, read as the reverse complement.
GGCCACACGTAAATGGCGTCGGGCGCGGACATGGCGCGGGCGGCTTCCTATTCCATTCAAATTTCACACAAAATGCATGCAAATAAAGCGCGATTTAGAACACAAACTGGCGCGTCATATCCACGTCCGAGCACGACATGCCTTCGTACATCAGTCGGGCAACCACACTATAAAGGCACTTTCCGCCTTATTATTATAAAATATGGACTAAAAATATGTGTATGTGAACCTAGCATAATCATTTCCAGAATCAAATTTTTTTCGGAGATCTAGTAGCATCCCCAATAGTTCCTGATAGTTATATTGAATAGTTCAACTATTTATAACAGAAAAAATCGAATTTAAAAAATGAGATGTTAACTTCGCATGCCGTCACCCAGCAATTCAACAATTTTCGATTATTAGACCACAAATATGGTTGAAAATACAGACTTCTATCGACTGCCGACGTTCCAACAATAGTTCTAGAGAAAAATAATAAAAAACAATTTTTAAATGAGATGCTAACTTCACACACCATCTTCTAGCATCTTAGGAGTTCTGAGAAGTCAATATGCTTAAAAATAAAAATAGTTCTATTCATTTTAGGGCGGTAAAGCAATAAAAGCAGTAATAGCAAGTACAATTATAAAAATGATATGTTGAGATTCTGGAAATTGTTATGCTAGGTTCACAGACACTAAAAACAGTACCTACCGAATATTTAAACCATAGTTTCATATATTTTGTACCATGGCTTAAACACGGGTATATCTTTAGTCCACGTTGTATAAGGCGGTTAGTGCCCGCATCCCTAGCGTTTCTACGTAGGTATTTGGATAGGCCATAAGTCATTCATCGCATCCACCAACGTATATGGCTGATTCCACTAACTAAATTTGTTCCAACTGCAATAAAACCATAGCTGATTTACACACATTCTTATTCTGCTATTGAAAAACCGTGCAGCTGCATTTACTTTTCTATTCACGCCAGCGATTGAATAACATTTTATATTATGGTAATTCGATAGATCATGAACACGACGCTAACCTATATTTGTGTTTAATATTTAATTATTATTTTATTATATAGTAGCGTTTACGATACGTTTACTTGACGTTACGTACCAATTTGTCTACAAATATAGTAGAATGGCTTTTTGGGTAATTATCGAACGGCAAACGTTGTCGAACTGCAGTTGCAGCGGGGTGGATTGTTGAAAGTTGTGAAATAGTAGACTCGAATAGTGACCTCGTAAGCTAACTAGCAGGCCAATTCTACATTTCACAAAGTTCAACAATTTATACAAATATTAGTATTCGTGATCTATCTAGTTCAGAATATAAAGCTTTGATCGATCGCTATCATAATAGAATAGTAGTAGAAACGTAACTGCAGCTGGTCTATTTTTAAATAGAAGAATATGAAAACGTATAAGACCATATTTTATTATGAAAACTAACGTGGTTTGTGCACATTTTTAATTTGAAAAACGGGATTTACTCACGTACAAAAAGTCAGATCTTTCCGACTATAGTTTCATTGCGAGCGTTCTGCACTCTCCTTGAAAAAGACCACCGGATGTGGTTGAAACTATAGTTGGAAAGATCTGACTTTTTGTACATGAGTAAATCCCGTTTTTCATATTAAAAATATAAAACCATCGTTCTACGGTTCGATTGTAGTTTAAGCTAAATTTTCAGTTTTGACGTGTTTTTGTATGACCACACGTGTTTTTTATATATAATCGCTTTGTCGGGTAGGCTATAATAATAAATCTCCAAGTTGGTCTTATCATTGACATTTTATCGCCATAAAATGAAAAGCATTTTGAGTTATGCTCATTAAATAGAAACGTATTTGCCTATCTGGATACTATCGTTTGCATCGAGCGTAGATAAAACTTTGTAGATACTGGAGATTTCACACTTCTCGGCAGGGGTGGGAGTCGGTTTATTGTTATTTAATAATAATAACAACTTATCACTGACTTTGCTTGGACCTACCGGAATAAAAGACAATATAGGTATATTACGTATATCCCTACCTATTTATTTAAATTTCTTCCTTTTACTATTCACATATTGTTGGTGAAAAGAAGAATCTTTGGTATCTAATATGTGAATGAATTGTGCATTCGTTATGCCTTTGCTGTTTAATAATACGAGTTTATTGTATAAGTAGTTGTATACATCATTTATGAATGTAAATGTAGTGTGCATGATATGATGATAACAAGTGTTCATTTTGTACAAATAATTTCGACTTCTGGATAATACATACCGTGACATATTTTATTATACTTACGTAGGTATATGTTTTAAGAAATATTCACATTACTTACGAGGTAGTTACCTACCATGTTTACTGTATCAATTCATCCGTAGGATTCATAGGAATTTCATTTTTTCAATTCATAGGAAACTCAAACCAAATACCTACACGACTATTAATATACGACGACACGAATATTAAAATAATAAAAATTAAACAGCCGTATCTACTGCTGGTAGGTACTCTAAGTCTATACATACATGCAAAACAAAACAATATCTAAAGATTTTAATTCTATAAAAATAACAATAATAAAATTGATCAAACCTTTACATTAATTGGCACTTATATTATCTCGCTATTTCATTCAAAAACAATACACTCGCGTCCAGGCTGCATCAACTAACCGTAGCAGAAACAATTTGCGTAAAAGTATTCGTATCGTAAGCGTCACGTTTCGGCGTACAAGCTATGTGTTATCTGTGTCACAGTTGCCCTAGATAAATTACAGTTTATACTGTTTTCCGTGAACGACACGTTACGTTACACTTAAGCAGTTAAACGTGCTAGGCCTGCATGTGTGTTTTGTGGCACTCACTGTGAACATTTTTTATTTATATCAGTGTCGTTGTATTATGATTAAAGCGTATTTACATGCAGTTAAACAAGCTAGTCGTTAAAATAAATTGGCAACTTCACCGGTGTTACTATTAGAAAAAAGCATAATCATATAAGACAAAGTTAAATTTAGTATCGAACACCGAGTTTCTGTAGACCTTAAGATATTGCATATGAGGTAAACAAAAACAAAGCGACGACGAGACTTTGATAACTACTTTGATGGCTACTTGTTTACCTTTACCTACAATAGGTACCTATGTTGTTATATACCTACAATACAAAGCTTTTAGTGAGTGTTGCAATATCAGTAAATTTTACCCCCATTCGCAAGTATTATGAATGTAGGTACATTTCTCGTACCTTTAATAGATTAATAGAAGAGTTCATGTATGATATAACTTCCATTATTTAGGAAGAAACAAGTTTACGGTATGTATGGGTGTTGATAAGAAAAATAATAATATTTGTATTTAGCTGTTCTAGCAATAAAATAAATTTAATGCGTGGGTGTGTTTGTTACTTTGTCGTTTTTTTTCTTTCAAGCGGCTGAACGACGTATTGACGTGATTTTAGTAAAAGTTTCTGTAATCTGTGGTAAACGTAGGGAACCGTGCCCGGTGAGGTGACAGGAGGCCGTAGCACAAACGATCTGCGAAAAAATATTAATATTGTAAGCGTCAATGCGTCACGCTTCGGCGTGCCAACTGTGAGTTATCTATGATACGTTGCGTTACACTTACGCCGTTATTCGTACTAGGCCCAAGGCTCGCTGCTCATTACATTAAACTAAAAACATTACTGCCGAAACGTGGGTGTTTACACAGCTCTGGCGACCCCTTTTGGAAAGTACAGGTGGATTTTATGTTTTTTGTATGTTTGATGATTTTATGTTTTTGTATTTTAAGAGGTTGGCAACACTGAATCATTATGTTAGTGGTATATTTATCTACTTACGTGATTTGGGATTGAATCGGGCAATAATTGTCTGATTCAATAATAATTAATGTTACAATTATAAGTACCGTCGAGACCCGTTACTTCGCCTGTGCTACCTATCTTCACCTAATTTTAAATAAATTGAATTTGACAATACAAAATTGTTACAAACAGTCCATAAAACTACTAAATATAAAGTATTTTTCACGTATGGCAAGATATTGCAGAGGAATTCTGGCTGACTTCATGTTGTTCACCGCTAGTAAGATTTTTCTATGGATCAAGTGACACTTTTTTTGGTTGTGTTTTAACTTTTGTGTTTGGCTGTCTCACAGGTACAGGTAACGCTAAATTTTTATTTGAATTATCAAGTATAAGTATTTCTCTTTCATTGAACACTATTTTATCGCATCTAGGCTATTTCTAGACGTCACAATTAAATAAATTTGATAAATCTGATAGTAGCAGCAATAATCTTGTTGCCAAACTCGCCTATCCCTAGGGTTGTCAATCGCGTTGTTTAGTGTTCTAAGTAATATTATAGTACGTTTTTGGTTTATAAATGGGTTGCTTGATGTATGAATGTATGGTTTGCAATTGCATGATATATGTATGGATTGTGACCCTTAAAGATTTATTTATTTGAATTTTCGTTATATATGTATATTTCGGAATCTTTCCATTTTTTTTAATATGGACAAAGCAAGCTTCGTTCGTAATGTTGATCTATTCTAAGTTAAGTTCAACTGCTCAAGTAAGATGCAATTGTAACGAAATTAAATGTTTCAGTGTTACCAACAATGGGCAGATAAAGTACAATTTGAGAAATTTAATACCAACTTCCATTCTATTCAGTTATTAAGCTATTGCATAGCTTCTATCGCGGGCCTAACCTAACACCCCCCACTCCGACTCCATCTATCGATGAATAGCAGAACTTTAAATGACATTTTGAAATATCACGCTTGTCTCTTTAGTTCAGGAACTCGCCTCTAGATGGCATTGGTTAAATAATTATAATTGCATAAGTTGATTTGGCATCTATCGATGAATAGCAGAACTTTTAATCACTTTTTGAAATATCACGCTTGTCTCTTTAGTTCAGCAACTCGCCTCTAGTTGGCATTGGTTATTATTGGTTATTTTATTATTGGTTAAATAATTATAATTGCATAAGTTGATAAAAACAGCTATGCAATAGCTTTACCGCGACAGTCTCCGAGTGCCACACGTCTTTTTTTATCTATTAAATGTAAATGGGACTACACGGAAAGCACCAGCTTTCAAACAAAAAAAGAATTTTGCAAATCGGTTCCCCCTATCGAAAGTTATGTAACAAACAAAAAAAAACAGTCGAACAACAAACAAAAGAAGTCGAAGAAAACACGTCTTTCAGATCTATGAGTATAGATCTGAAAGACGTGTTGTAAAAAGTGCCAAAACCCAGGCGAAGTTACGGGGTTCGACGGTACCGTGTTGTAGTCAAACATTGACCAGTAGGGCTAGTACCTACATATCTCAGTTGCTAACAAATGTTGCTTAAAATCTAAAAAATAGCGGCTCTGTGGTACTTTTATCGTCCAGTCCTCAATTTTGCTTACCGGAGTTGTCAAAACTGATGAAGCCGCCATTTTTCAAGATTTCAATCAACTTTTGCTAGCAACTGAAATACATAATAGCCCTACAGGTCCTTTGTACCTAGGTATTTGAAGTTAGTTTCTCCACCTTACAAGTCTTGTGCGGTGCTGATTAAATTAAAGTCACAAGTAAGTAGGTACCTACCTAGTAGTATAGTTGACAGTTTTGCCAGATTAAAAAAAAACTGTGTTTTTATGGATATTTGGACACAAACAATTTTGCCTAAAAATATTTATTTCAAATTACATTACCTTACTTTAAAATTAATACTCTTAATAGTAAAATTAAGTAAATAAGTTAATTACTCTAATGCATTACCTGTAGGTATAGATAACCTACCTACCTTATCATGAAAGTTTGTATTGAGATAATGTAGTACCTCTACCATGAGTTGGCAACATAAATGTCATCTATAGTCGATACTCGATCTCGCCTACCTATTAAGCTTGTGATTGGCGTACTCGCTTTTAATTTTAGTTCTACAATTGACCGCGAGGTGGCACTGTTCTTTTTTCATACATTTTTTCATGGTAGTCGACATCGAGCATCGATTGGTGTCAATGTTGTAAACTCATTGTAGATCTACAGGTATATTTATATTTAAAACAGTGAATATGTGTAACTTCAAATAAAATTGGAATATAACTACCTACATATTGTTGTTTTTCTTACCTTACTGGGTAGCTATCCTACATTTTCAGATCGGTACTAGTCTATTATGTTTTGCAAAATATATTATCTTCTAAGCTAATAAGTATCTACCACAGAATTCGACCTATTTACATAGGTCCAGAAAGATAGTTGTCATACAAATGACATTTACATATCTCTTGCTCTGTAAGTACACCCTTACACCCCTGAATGCCGGGGTGTATGACTATCATTACAGCATAGGTTTTGGAATTTGAAAAAAGAACTGTCATACTCATACTGCACGAAGAATATTTTTAAAAAGTTAATATTTTTTTTCTCGGTATCGATTAATTACTCGAATCGGAATCTAGACAATTTATTTTATAAAGATTTTATTTTAAATATGGAACTATTTGTTTCCACATCGTATGTTAGATGGAATCGATTTAAAAATCAAACTGGCCAGCAAGATTTGACGCGCTTGCGTGCGTGAAAAAAAAAAAGGCAGTCTACTAGTAGGCGCGAAAGCATCGCGAAAATAATTAATTTTCTTGTTTGAGTTCTTTTTCAAAAGTTTTAAACATGTCTAGTGACGAAGACATAAATCTAACGCCCGATTTTATTAAAGAAAGGGCAAAAACAGTTGTTGAAAATATATTACCGCCGAACTCGAAAGAAAGATATGTAAAGGCATACGACGAATTTATGAAATGGCGGTCAGAAAAAAAAGTGAAATCTCTTTCTGAAAGTGTCTTTATATCATATTTTGATGAATTATCTAAGAGGCTACAACCTTCCAGTTTATGGTGCTTTTATTCCATGCTAAAATCTACAATGATGACAAAACATGACGTGAATTTGAAAGATTTTTCTAAACTTACTGCTTTCTTGAAAAGGCAGTCTGACGGCTTTAAAAGCAAGAAATCGAAGGTATTTACTGCAGAAGAAGTACAGAAATTCTTAAATGAAGCTCCGGATGAAATTTATTTAGCAATAAAGGTACCTACGTATTTACTTGCCCTTTTTAACAAAATATTTCACAAAAATACTATGCGAATTTGGTGCCTTTAATACAACTTATGTCTTTTTTACAGGTTGTTCTAATTTTTGGGATATCGGGAGCCTGCAGAACCGTGGAATTGACAAACTTGACAATAGAAAATGTAGAAAAACATAACAAATTACTACTCATAAAACTGCCTAACACGAAAACTAAAATTGACCGGTCATTTGTTGTGCATGAAGAATTTGCAAATTATCTTGAAAAATATCAAGCTCTTCGGCCTGAAAACGTGGATACAAATCGTTTTTTTCTTAATTACAGTAAAGGAAAATGCCACAGACAAGTAATAGGAAAAAACAAATTTACAGGCATGCCAAAGCAAATAGCCACATATTAAAAACTGAGTAACGTAGAGTTATACACCGGGCATTGCTTTCGCAGAACATCAGCGTCTCTATTGGCTGATTCAGGAGCCAACCTCACTCTGTTAAAAAGGCACGGCGGCTGGAAGTCCAGCAAAGTGGCCGAAGGTTATATCGAAGATTCGATGGCAAACAAAAGCAAAATTACTTCTAAAATAACAGAAAATATAAACTTGAAATCACCACGTCAAAGCACATCATCTGAGCCATTTTTTAATGAAGAAAATAGTACCAGTCAACTGCCGCCATTTACGATGCAAGAACCTCAAGTCACTCAAACTCAAGTCTTATCATCACAAACTCATATTCAAACTATAAATATTCCTAAAAAGAACGTGACCATATCTCTTACAAATTGTAATAATTTTACTATTAATTTTAATTAAATACACATTTTTTTCTTCTTAATAAATGTTCATTGAAACCTGCTGTCTTGTTGTTTACTAACCTCACAATCGATATGTAAAGCAGAGTATTTATCTCGGGCGTAAGCATCAATTGCATACTCGGGTTAATTAATTAAAAACCTCGTATGCAATTGATGTCATACAGCCCTTGGTTAATAATCTACTATTAAATCTGTATTTTTAAATAATGATCCAATTTTGTCTGCTGAGGATGCTGAGCGAGATACATTACTTCATTGTGCTCATCTCGCGTCACCGTGGATAGTATTAGCCCAAGCGATCTAATACTTGCTGTTAGAAGATTAAAACCACACTCTTCTGTAGGTCCTGACTGTATTCCACCTTTCATAGTCAAAGATTGCATTAGTGTGTTTGAACTGCCACTTTTGCACACTTATAACTTGGCTTTGAGTACCGCTAATTACCCATCTAAGTGGAAAATATCTAGAGTCACCCCTATTCCCAAGGATGGTTCCAAATCTAGAGTAGAGAATTATAGGCCTATAGCTGTTTTGTCGGCATTCGGTAAAGCTTTTGAATCAATTCTTAACCGTCTCATCACTAGACAGGTCCATACGCAAGTCACTGATGCTCAACACGGTTTCAGGGTAGGTAGGTCTACAGCCATCAGCTATATCAATTTTGTTGATTATACAGTAACTGAAATGGATCACAAAAAGCAAGTGGATCGACTTTTTTTGATTTCAAAAAAGCATTTGATCGCGTCCACAATGATGTCTTGCTAAGAAAATTTTCGGCCAATTGATTTACACCACATTTATTAACCCGTCCGCATCAGCGCAAAAAATAACAATAGATTTATGAATGAAACTTAACTCGAATGAGTCTTGCTGATTCGGACAGATTAAATTTCTTTTCCAGTCACTTTTCAAATAGAATACAATATGTGCAGCTCTAGGGTTATCGCTCAGATCCACATGTGACTTGTTCTGGGGTGAGTCAAGGCAGCACGCTTGGCCCCACCCAACTTTTAATAATGGTCAATGACTTGCCGAATGTCGTCAAAACAGCTAAATGCCTGATGTATAATGAATAAGTCATTCTTTTATGGGACAATGTATACGATTTTATAATAAAGTTCCCAATGTTATCCGAGATTTGCCTATTAATAAGTTTAAAATTACTATTAAAACTAAACTCTGTCAAAAAGGTTATTACAAAATTTCGGATTACTTGGAGGATAAAACAGCTTGGGACTGATCACTCCAGGATCTATCTACTCATATAAGGTTCGAGATCTCCACCTCTCACAACCAGGGACGAGATCGAAGCGTGCGTGCGAATTTCCCGCGGTGGGCGATCGGTCGCCTCGACGCTGGATTGGCCGAAGAGGCAGCTATCGTACAGTCGTGGTGTGCCACCCCTACGCATTTGAAAGTGGACGTGGCAGCGGAGCATTTTCGCGAGGCGGTGACGGCCGTGTGCGACACGGCTATGCCTCGGTCTCGGCGCTGCCCCAACCGCCGTAAAGTATATTGGTGGTCTACGGAGATCGCGGATCTCCGAAACGCCTGCTCAGCGGCACGGCGGCCTTATACCCGTTGTAGGAGGCGGCGTCACGGCCGGACCGACGCCCAGCTATCAGCTGAAGAGTTGATGGCTGAGGCCCAGCTGTACGGCGTGTACCGTGACGCCAAACATGCATTGCAGCTGGCCATCAGTTGGTCCAAATCCCGGGCCTGGGGCGAAGCGCTGGTGAGCCTTGACAGGGATCCTTGGGGGCGTCCATATAGAGCCGCCCGGAGTAAGTTCCGGGGCCAGATGCCCCCAGTAGCTGAGTCCCTGGAGCCAGAGCTCCTAGACAGGGTGATGCAGGGGCTCTTCCCTGCCACGAACCCCCACCTCACTCTTCCAAGGATGGCACTATCCCTCCCAGAGGAACTGGACTTGGCCTCCATTCCACCTGTTTCGGAAGCAGAGATAGAGGTTGCTATCGGCCGTCTAAAACGTAAAAAGACAGCGCCTGGTCCAGACGGGATCCCAGGGCGAGTCCTTAGGATCGCCCTAGGGGAATTAGGTGTCCAGCTTCGGGAAATCTTCGATGCGTGCCTTAATTCAGGACGGTTCCCGAAGATCTGGAAGGATGGCCGATTGTGCCTCCTACGGAAGGAGGGTCGCTCCGTCGATTCACCCTCCGGCTACAGGCCAATCGTCTTGCTAGATGACACGGGCAAGCTGCTTGAGAGGGTGATAGCATCCCGTGTCATACGGCACCTAGATGGTATTGGACCTGGCCTGTCGGAGGCTCAGTACGGCTTTAGAACAGGGCGGTCCACAATAGACGCCCTGCTTTGGCTCAAGGGGTGGACGCAGCAGGCAGTAAGCGAGGGGGAAAAGGCGTTAGCCGTATCTTTAGACATAGCCAACGCCTTCAACAGCCTTCCACACGGAGCAATACAGGAGGCGCTTCGATATCACGGAGTGCCCCTGTACTTGCGAAGGCTGTTGTCTGACTATCTGCTGGACCGCAACGTTCTGGTGGAAGGACGCGACGGTTTGAGACGCCGTCATGTCTCTTGCGGGGTTCCACAGGGGTCGGTGCTGGGACCACTCCTATGGAACATAGGCTACGACTGGATACTTCGCGGCACGCTTCCTGCAAATATACGGGTAGCGTGCTACGCGGACGACACCCTAGTCGTGGCCAGGGGGAGGGACCTCAGGGAGGCGTTGCGGCTGGTCACGGTGGGCACAACCCTTGTGATCGACCGCATACGCGCTCTTGGTCTGGAGGTTGCACTCTCAAAAACTGAGGCTCTATTATTTCATGGGCCCCGAGGGGGGGCCCCTCCAGGAACGCGAATTATCCTAGATGGGGTTCTCGTCCCGGTTGGGGCCCAAATGAAATATTTGGGCCTCAGCCTTGATGGTAGGTGGGCTTTTGGGGGCCATTTTTCCCAACTGGCCCCAAGAGTCGTGGGAGCTGCAGCCGCTTTGGGGAGGCTGCTGCCCAACGTGGGTGGCCCGAACGCCAACTGCCGCCGACTTTACTCCGGAGTGATCCGGAGTATGGCCCTATATGGGGCACCGGTCTGGGTAGACGCCCTCAGTCGCAGCAATAGAAGCTTGCTGCGACGTCCGCAGCGAGTCATTGCGACTAGGGCAATTCGTGGATATCGGACGGTGTCTTTGACGGCAGCGTGCGTGCTGGCCAATGATCCCCCCTGGGAGCTGCAAGCGGAAATCCTCGCTGAAGTCTACCACTTCGTGCCAGCGAGGAGATCCCGAGGAGCAGCCCCAGACTGGGAGGAGGTCACACGCATGCGGCGGCAGGCGCGAGCCACCCTGTTGCGGCGTTGGGAGGAGGATCTGACTCCGCCGGTCCCTGGGCAGTGGACGGTGGAGGCAATACTAGTCACTTGTACTGTACTAATATATATATTGCGCAGATTTTTGTATTTTGCCTATTGTTATGACAATGTTATGCTAGAATCTCGGTTATTTTTGTACAATTCATCTAACTCAGAGTTGGACATGTGCATTTTTGTACTATCCATTATAATTAAAACAACACACACATTTCACACTCGTATAGACATATTGATTATTTTTTCGAGCCTCACTCATTTAATAACTTTTATAAAATTGCACGTTTATATTACCTCATTTTTTTATTCCACGACTTCAATTGTGCTTAGTTACATGTTAAGAATGCGTCAATTACTTAACTTACCCTTCGATAATGGATAACATGATTTATGAAATAGAAAAAAATTTGGACAATATTAGCATTTCTGTTCCTTATTCCTGTGAGCCTGAGGATTGCCCTTCGTTCTTGGAACCTAGTCAATGTAATAAATTAAATATCATTACTCAGAATATAAGAAGCATTGCACACAACATGGATGGGTTCTCTGCACTATTACATAGAATTGTAGTCGAGCCTGATGTGATAGTTCTCACGGAATGCTGGTTGTCATGCCACCCGACTATTCCACAGATAAGTAATTATAACTCAATTGCATCGACACATCATTTTAATCAGAACGATGGACTAGTAATTTTTATGAAATCTAACCATAGCTACAATGTGTACGAACCTTCTTTTTCTGATGCCAACTGTCTAGTTATCACCAAAGAAAAAAGACTTGCTATTGTTTCCATATATAGACCACCATCATTTCAAAACATTGAAAATTTTCTTGTGGCTTTGGATAAGGTACTTTTATCGTTAGAGGGGTTCCAGTCTATTGTAGTTATTGGAGACATTAATATAGACATAAAAACAGACTCGATCGACAGGCATGCGAATAATTATCTAAACTTAACCGCATCTCATGGCCTCCTCCCGGCTCATACTATACCGACACGTAAAAATAATTGTTTGGATCATGTTCTACTAAAAACAAAACTTTCATCTACGACTTTAATCATTCAAAACAGTCTTACTGATCACGACACTGTAATGGTTTCTATAAACACAAAAAGTAGTGCTATAAGAGCCCAGACCTCGTACAATAAAATTAATTATGGTGCCGTAAATTTACAATTAAAAAACACTGACTTTTCACCCGTTTTAAATTTAAATGATTGCAATGCGGCAGCGGAAATGCTTGTAAATCAAGTATCTGCAATAATTAAAACTAACACGATCTCTGTGAGAATTTCCCGATGTAAAGTACCACTTAAACCATGGATCACTCCTGGGCTTATCCGCTGCATGAGGAACAGAGACAAAATGCATAAACAATTAAAGAAAAAACCACTTAATGATATTCTAAAGACTACTTATACGAGGTATCGGAATTTTCTCACCAGGTTACTTCGAAAATTAAAAAGACAATATGAGCGCTCGGAAATTAAAAAAGCTAAGAATACTAAGGAACTGTGGCAAGTAATTAATAGGATATCAAATAGGAAGCCGTCATCAAATAAATCTCAGGAACTATTAACTATATCCCCCACACCTACAGAAGCTTCAAATATAGTTAACAAACATTTTGCCAGTGTAGGTAAGACTCTTGCGTGTAAAGTCTCTGCAAATTTTGGAAACAAATTAATCTCTCCTAATTCAATTATCTCAACAAAGTCGTGTTTAAACTCTTTCACATTACTGGAAACTGACATGACTGAAGTTATTAGTATAATTAATTCTTTAAAACTAAGTAATACGTCTGGCATAGATAAAATTTCAACGAAATTCATTAAAGATAATAAAACTATTTTTGCGGGACTTATTGTGCATATTTGCAACTTAGCTCTCAACTCAGGTCAATTTCCCAAAGCCTTTAAAACATCCGTCATTGTACCTATTCATAAAAATGGTCCCAAAGACGAAGTTAATAATTATAGACCAATATCAATTCTCCCATCTTTTTCAAAGATACTAGAACGCATCATAAGCATTAGATTAACTAAATATCTGGAACAGCATAATTTGTTATCTCAACAGCAATTCGGATTTCGAAAAAATAGGTCTACTTCGGACGCCGTTGGTGAACTTACTGACTATGTGGTTAAGGGTTTGGATGCGGGAGACAGGTGTCTAGCAGTTTTTTTAGACCTTGCAAAGGCTTTTGATACCGTGTCCATTCCACTTCTATTGCGTAAGCTAGAGTCTCTCGGGATTCGTGGTTCTCAACTCTCATTATTCAAAGACTATCTTACTGATCGTAAGCAACGTGTTAAACTAGATGAAAACACTCTAAGTGACCCGGAATTAGTCTCATATGGTGTTCCCCAAGGAAGTATTCTTGGCCCTACTCTTTTTCTTATATACGTTAATGGATTATGCAACCTAAATATTAAAAATGGTAAAATTGTAACTTTTGCTGACGACACTGCGTTAATTTTTCGGGGAGAGAGTTGGGACAGAGTATATTCTTATGCACAGAAAGGTTTCGATCAGGTAAACAATTGGTTACACGAAAACGTGCTCAGTTTAAATACAGATAAAACCAAAATTATAACATTCACAATAAAGAGCAACTCAAAACCTCCAACATCAGATCATTATAATATAAAGGCTCATTGTTATAAAGATGTCAATTCATGTGCCCTAAACACTTGCGACTGTGATATCTTAGAAAGAGTGGATTCCTTGCGCTATTTAGGAGTAATGTTGGACGGTCAACTAAATTTTAATTGTCATATTAAAGCTCTCACTGGTAGAATCCGCAAACTCATCGCTATTTTTAAGAATATACGACATGCGGCGGATAAGGACACTCTTAAGACCACTTATTTTGCCCTCTGTCAGTCGCTACTTATGTACTGTGTAGATGTTTGGGGTGGAGCAGCAAAAACCTATATGTTACTGTTGGAAAGAGCTCAGCGAGCAGTTTTGAAAGTAAGCAATTTTCTCCCTTACAGGTATTCTACATCCAAGTAGTTTACTGAAACTGACGTTCTATCTGTTAGACAAATATTTATCCTACGACTAATCCAAAAACAGCACAAACAATGTTTTCAAAGCAAGGCTTCAGAGAGTAGGCGTAATAAGCGACGTACCGACAGAGTGTTTAATGTTCCTAGTTTTAAAACAAAATTTGCAAAAAGATTTCAGTGCTTCCTGGGTAGTTTACTGTATAACAAATTATCCAAATCAGTTCCTTTACAAAATTTAAATAACTTTCAACTTAAAACAACGGTTACAAAGATACTAAAGGCATGTTCTTATGTACAAACAGAGGATATGCTAATAATTCGAAAATAAACATAGAGGTTATTATGAATGATAGTCTATACACAATTTACCTTATTCTACATACATCCTCACACACACACACACACATACACAAAGACATACACATACATACACCCGCACACACACACATATAAAAGATTACCGAGATCTTGGCAGAATACTTTTATTAGGTTTTATGAAATTAACAATCGAATATATAACTTAGTCTTTGATTTAAATTATTGAGTTTAGTTATGTTTAGTTGAATTATTTTGTATTTAATTATTTAAATTTAATTTACACCATTATTGTCAATTTGTCATCACATATATACCCAATTTATAATAATTATAATAATTGTCATTATATTGTCTGGGGGAGCACAGAACCCTATAACACAGGCTTCTTAGCTTAGCATAGGGTTCTGAGGCTTATCATTTTATATGGAATATTGATATTTTAATTATTGATGATGCATGTTTTGATATTTGATGTTACCTTAAGTTTCTAAAAATCTTTATTCTTAAGTCTTTTGAATTAATGCTAATAAAAATTTGAATTTGAATTTGAATTTGATTTGAATCCGTCCAGTCCTTCAGAGGTGGGTGAAGCGTCCTTTCGGTTCGCTGACTTTCCGATTGGTGCAGGTACTCTCCGGACATGGATGCTTCGGAAAGTACGTGCACCAAATTGCGAGACGGGAGGCGACACCAGCCTGCCATGAGTGTGGTGCGCCGGAAGATACAGCGCAACACACGCTGGAAGTGTGTGCTGCATGGGGCCCGCAGCGGCACACGCTTTCAGCGGAAATAGGCGGAGATCTCTCCCTGCCGAGCGTGGTAATCTCCATGCTCGGCAGCGAGAGATCGTGGCAGGCGGTGGCCACCTTCTGCGAAGCGGTAATGGCGCAGAAGGAGGCTGCAGAGCGGATCAGGGAGAACGATGTTCGAGCTGATCCACTCCGGCGCAGACGACCGGGAGAACGGAGGAGACGGTTCGCACGTCTCCTCCCTCCCCCATAGTGGGGTCACTGGCGAAGAGTCGGGGGACTCTTCGTCGGCTTGCACGGCCCTACACGTCTAGGTGGTGACCTTGGTGAGCAAGGTCATCCCTTCACAGGCGCTGAGGCCCGGTTAAGATCAATCCGGGCCTACCGCTGGGGCGAGATGGTGACTGCCAGCGCGACCCTGTCTCGTTCCACCTTGGCGGAGGACTGCTCACGGGGGGGTTTTAGTGGGTCTGAGCCCCACACGCCCCCTTCCGTCACCCCCATGGCGGAAGGGAAGTGCACAGCATTTCCCCCCTCAAAAAAAAAAAAAAAAAAAAAAAAAAAAAAAAAAGGATCTATCTACTCGTGTACTAAGATGTCAAAGTGTAGCGTGTCTTGCCCTACTGATACCATTATTATGTTCTCTTTTGTAAGGCAACACACTGGAGCTAATATTTGTAGTACCTAAGTAAAAACATTGTAAAAACATCTATATAAAAAGAATGGCCCCGAGTTTCTTGCCGCTTCTGCTCGGTTGGCTCTATGTATTTTGGAACGCGGCGGTAGGCTTTAAAGTACATTATAATGAAAAATTGACGTTCATAAGTGCGTCTTTGATGCCTAAATTGAATAAATGATTTTGACTTTGACTTTGACTTTGATGTTCGCTGATGACCTGAAGCTCTTTTTGGGCATAGAAAAAGTGTCAGATTGCGAAGCGTTTCAGAGGGGCATCGATAGTGTATTAAAGTGGAGTGAACTTAACCAGCTAGAGTTTAACGCATCGAAATGCAAAATTATCTCTTTCACTCGCTCTAGATCACCTATACACTATTCATATAATTTAATTGGTCACCCTTTGGAACGTGTTTTCCAGATTCGAGATAAGACTCGACTTGATTTGATTTGATTGACTCTGGACTCAGAGTTGACTTTTAATCCACATATAACTGAGCTGTGTGGCAGAGCTTTTAAATCTCAAGGTTTTGTAATGAGGCAGGCTGGTAGATAATAATAATACCGCAGGGGCGGCTTTGTTGCGAGCCGTCAGTGAGTGGCGACACCGCGGACCATGATTCTCACTGGGGCTAAATGAGACCCCTGATCCCCGGCTTGCCTTAATTGGCCGTCTGGGGGTGGAGACGCAAGAGCAAGTAACAAAAAGCTCCAAGGGTGGAAGTGTTAAAGGGCATAACGCCGGTAGTAGCGCTCTAGTAAACCGCAGCACACCTCTCGACACCCTTTAGCCATCCACACCAACGTTGCCCCATTTGTCACCACTCATAGTGGCCTTTATGGGGGGCCCGTTCAGTGGATGGCAAGTTACCACCTGCCCAAAAATTTTAAAATGAGACTGAAATTGGCAGGTGCCGTAGTCTCTTCCATATCCTACTATCTCACTTATCACTAATAAGTTCATATCAATAGCCTGGCCATTTTACCCAATTTTGTAATAGTTATAAATTGTACCATGTCATCACCTCTTCATCCAACATTCTTTCTGTTTTTGATACTCTGCTTTTTTATACCAAACAGGCCTCTAAGTGTTGGCTACAGCCCCAATTATGCCTTTGTAAAGGACCAGATGAAATCCGTGAAATTTTTTGAATAAAAGGAATAAAATAATAATATTTATTCAATTCAAGGGGTACACTGTTATATAAAGAATTATCATAAAAAAGCATGCAAAGTAAAAATAACATATTAATTATTTAATTATTCAGCCATAACAGTTTCATATTTGTTATATTTGTACCAAAAATCTTGTAACACAAGCCCTCACGATAGGACACCCTGAGTCTGTGATCTGGCTAGTTTACTTCTTGTGGTTCATGAATTATGAATTGACGTGCTTTCAACATTATGTAATTTCTAGAGTAATAGGCACTGAGTATACAATAGGTACTGTGAGAAATGCAGTCTTGTTTACAAGAAGGTGATGACATAGTGCGATCTTGAATAGGTTTTTTAAGTTCATCATGTTACATGTGGGAGGCGAAAACTATATGAAATAGGTGGCGGCTTTGTTTATATTTAGGCTTTATTGTGCAGATTGTAGGCAAAAAATAAACAATAGTGTAATGAGTATTGAATCTAATAATCGTTATGTAATGGTATTTGGCGTATGTTATTTAATATAGTTACTGTCATATTATTATAATGCTTCTGAGCAGGTTTTCTGTGCTAGTGTAGTCTAGTGATAGTAAGTTTTTTTTTACGTACATATTGCGTGTCCTTGATTATGTTTAGTTTCTTATTATTTTTTATATCAGTATGTTCCCAAGTAATAATTACTTCTTTGTCCAATATTTCTTCTTGTTCTTGTACACTATTTATGAGTCCGTCTAGATTTTGTTATTACTGGATTATCGTTAGTGATTGATAGGGAAACGTAATGCACGTGCTATAATAAAAAGTTGTCGAACCGTCGGTTCATTAGTTTCCCTGTACAACATGTCTGTTGGGTACTAGAAGGGTTTTATTGTGTGCTACTTTGAGAACAGCACGCTGTGCGCGTTCTATTTGTATAAGATGCGTTGCGTAAGCGGCTCCCCATGAGGTAATACAGTAATTAATAAGGGATTTACACAGCGCTGCATACACCATTTCTATGGTTTTGAGATCTGCTACTGTTCCGAGTCTTTTAAATACGTACAAAAGCTTCCTTAAACGATTACTTAGTGTATGTATTTGTTTTGTCCAAGATAGGAGTTCATCTATGTTTATTCCTATATATTTAATGTCGGCAACCTGATCTAGAACCGGGCATGTATTGTTGCATTGGTACTTATTGAGTATTAAAACCACAAGTGTGTAGTTGTATACATGGTGGTTTGATGGGTGTTGTACGACTTGATATACGAAAAGCTATAAATTTTGTCTTATCAGCGTTTAAAGTCAGCAAGTTTAGTTCCAACCATTTTACTATTTGTCGTAATCCGTCGTTGGTGATCATGGACACCGCATCCCAACTAGTTCCATTAAGTAAATATAATGGCTGTGTCGTCGGCGAAGGCAAACATTTTAGCATGCGGGATTTCTAACTGGCAGAGATCGTTAAGGTATACAAGAAAGAGCGACTGGCCTAGCGCGCTACCTTGAGGGACACCGAAAGGTACATTTTTAAGGTCACTCGAGTAATCATTGACTTTTAACCTTCGATCTGCGAGGTATGTATACTATTTCAGCACAGTACCACGAACTCCAATGCACTCTAGCTTTTTCAGAAGTATGGGTCGGGAGACAGTGTCAAATGCCTTCGCCAAATCGAGGAAGACGCCAATGCATCTATGACCTATGTCAAGTTTGCCAGCTACATAGTCAACTAGAGAAGTAACGGCATCTTCGGTAGATCTGCTGGCGTGGAATCCGAAATGGGGATATTTTCCCTTTCAAAAAAGCTCATAAAGCTCTTATTTACAACTCTCTCCAAGATCTTAGAGAAAGAAGACAGCAGGGAAATCGGTCGGTAGTTTGATGGCAGCTCTGTGTCTCCCGTTTTATGGATAGGGCATACTTTTGCCACCTTCAGGGAGTCTGGAAAGATACCTGAACCTATACTTTAGGTTACAAATAAATGCTATAGGGGCAGCTAGAATATGTTTGGCGGTTTTTAGTAAATAGTAGGTTATACTATCATTACCTGGGGCTGAGTTCTACTTTAGTGCTGCAATTATTTTTTCAATATAGCAAGGGTCAGTCGGGGCTAAAAACAAAGAACTGGAAGATGGAGAATTGGTTATGGTCTTTATTGAATTAGACAGTTCTTCTTCTGTTATCTGCAATTTTAGAAGTTTAACATTGGCCAATATTTCTCCGACTGAGGCAAAATAGTCATTCGCTTTGTTTGTGTGGGAGTGGGGGCAGTTTTAAGTAAATCTAGATTTTTGATTTTCATTGTACCAATGTTACAGACATTTTTTTATTGGATTCCATAGCCTTTTGTTGTCTCCAATGTTTTTTTCAACTGATTAATGTCATGTTCACTTTTAAGATTTTGTAGGATATTATTTATGTTTCTATACTTTTTGTATCTTTCTTGTCTTAGTTTATTATTTGGTTTCTGTTTCAATTTTTGCTGACGGAAGTATCTCTTTTTGATACATTTGATTAAACCTGGTGTGATCCATTCCTTGCGTATAGATTTGGAGTTTGGTACTGCTTTCTGAGTTTTGTAGGTGTCAAGTTTTTCGTTTATGATTTTAACGAGATCGTTTACTGCTTGATTTGGATCAGTATGTGTGTAGAAAACTGACCAATCTATATTCTTTAAATCTTTAATGACACTATGGTAGTCTATTTTAGTGACCTGCTTATTGTTACAACTAATATTATCAGGTTTTCCAGTTATCGCAACCAGAGTAAGCGTCAGGGTCCGTAACATTATTGTAACAGACTACTGTTGACGACTGCTGAAAACTTTTAATGAAAACATGATCTAGGCTGAATATACCTTAAAAATATTTGTGGCACACTTGAATTGAAGGGTACTCGGCTTATTCGCACTTATATATTGTAATGCTTCACAATGTATGTCGAGCCATTTCTGGACTCTTATTTTTGGGAAACGTGTGTAGAAAGAATGACGTCCTGTCATGAACTTGTACAACCCAGCACACAGCACTTGTAATACATATATACTCTTTCATATGAATTAGTTACTTTTAAAATATAATTGAAACAAATACGCAGTGCAGATAATTAACAAATATTAAACATTTATTGCACATTACGAATGGCCTGACAGTCTTTGCTGACAGTGACTGACTTATCAAATTCTACTGAGGTGACTTCTGATAGAAAGAGTTCATCATAAAGAGTCCCTCTTTCTCCAGGAAGTCGGCCAACCTCTGTCCCCTACGGTTCCGTTGTCCATATCCAAATTGCCCCACTTTCAACTCATCCTCGCTTCTCTTACCCAACTTCTCGTTGAAGTCCCCCATAACAACTAGAAAGTGCGTTTCAGAGGTATGTATGGCCCGACTAATGTCCTCATACATATCCTCCACCTCATCATCCGGGTGCGACTTCGTCGGTGCGTATACCTGAATGACCTTCAGCGAATATCGTTTGGATACTCTGAGTATTAGGTATACGACCCTATTGGAAACGCTATCGATCGTAACTATGTTGTTAGCAAGGGACTTGTGGACGAGAAAACCGACACCACCTTGGGACTGTTGGTCGCCCTCCCGGTAGTAGAGTAGGTTACCTGATTTTAGGGTTATCGTGTCCTCACCCGCTCTACGGACTTCAGATAACCCCACAATGTCCCAGTGTAACTTACTCATTTCTTCTTCCAGCTCATATATCTTCTCGTCTGTCCTCATCGTGCGTATGTTGTGTGTCACCAACCGTGGTAGCCGGGCGTCTGCCGGGGATTCTTAGCACCCCCTGCCCCACCGTTACCGTGGCCGCTACCGTAGCCAGGAATAGTGGGGGGATGGGGGATGATGAAGTATGCTGGTCTAAAATATACCTTTTGTCACTCACGCATTATAGAAATGTGAAAGCAAACATTTTATCCGTAAAGTTCATAGTTCTGAGCATAACTGGTTAGTCTAGGTTTCAAAGTAGTCTCCTAAGCCTCGGTGGCCTAAAAACGTGAGCTGCTCACACGCTAAAAGAGGTTACATAACTAGTCCAATCCAATATTCGATGTCGATTATTAATAACTATTTATAATACTCAGACAAAATAAAAAGTCAAGACAAAATGTTGTGAACAGAGAAGTGAGGCCGGTTTTCTATGCATGTAGTGCGTGAATCGGTGCTGCCATGATAATTTAAATTACCCCATAAAAATAACGTTATCAATTTTATAAAGTTATAACGTTCTTAGTATTAATATAATAATGGGGTTCCTACATTAGGTGTCGGTAAAAATTAGTGGCATTGGGTGGTGAAAGAGAAAAGATAAAGAGTTTCAGAAATAAAATTACTCGGTGTAACTGCTAGTTTTATGTAAAAACCTTTATGCTGAATCATTTTTTGCACGCTTGCCGTTTACTTTGCACTGATTTAGAAATAATTTCTAATTTGGCAATATGGTGGAATCTAATGTTTAAGTATTTCTCAATTACACACCGTATTAAATTAAGTTTATGTTCCTGCCCAGCATATTCATGTTTTGACTCTAAATTGATAAAAATCTGGTTGTTTCCAATTAATTTCTTTAATATGTTCAAGACAATAGTTTGATGTTGATTTTCTGCGGTTATTGCAATACTTTCATTCAATAATTTTCGAACAACTGCTTCACAAGTGACACAAATGTCAAAAAGATCCTTAGACGGGAAGCAAAGACCGCCTTTGTTTTTTAAACTAATGAGCTTGTGAAAATAAAGTTTCTCATCAGTCTACAAGGCATCTAAACATGTAGAGCATTTTATGGTTTTAACCAGATAGTGCACTGTACTTTCAGTTATGTAACCAATTATCATTTTTCTGTAGTCACCATAATATGAATTGTCATGTAAACAACTGGCTCAATCAAATGATTCATTAACAATTTCACTAAGAAGTTGCAACGAAGAATTTTCAATGGTTTCTTCGTTTTCTTCCTGTCTATACGACGATGAAGTGCTGTTCATAATTTTAGTTGTTGAAGTGCAATTAAGTATTGCTATGTGTTCTAAAGGAACACAATTACCTTTTGTAAGACATTTTAATTCTAAATGATATAGTAATTTTCGTAGCTTGCTTTAAACTGTCTTACGTTAGGGTTATCGTTGAACCCTCCATGCATCCTAATAGACGTAAATAGAATCTCCAAATGGTCCTGGCTTAATTTATAAGTAGGTAAAAAAATCAGCCATTTTGCATTTAATAAAAAAAAATATTTAAACACAATAAAGCATGAACAGATAACAGACGACTGAAGTTTGCTTTCATAATATGGTTATAATTCCACTCTACATAAAACAACATTCAATATAGATACTTTCTAAAAACAAAAGACTTCAATAGAAATATGGTTTATTTTTACAAAAAAACATAACCGCCTTCAATATGTACGAAATTGAAAATCCAGTATGAAATTAATGTGAGTCCATATTAAAGGTATCAGGTTTCCAACAAAAAAATAATTGTTCAAATCGGTTTATAAATAACGGACTTATAAGGTAACAAATATTTAAAACAATAGAACCTAATTACGAACCTACTCCTTTTAGATGTCGGTTAAAAATAAACTAAAAATAAAAAATAAATTGCCAATTTTTTTTTATTTGTTTTCTTATGACGGAACCGGTTTAGTATAAAGATATTGCGTCGAGTGTCATACAACAAATATTTAAAGAAAAGAACTAATTGAGAACCTACTTCTTTTTTTGAAGTCGGTTAAAACACGTTGATAAACTACGAGTATTATAAAAACGTATTAACGTAACGTATATACTGAATATTAAGATTACCCAATAATAGGGTAAACCTTATAGGCTTTACCATGGCAACACTTTCTATGTTCCAAGCAATAACCTTTATTTTTATTTTGATTTATTTAAAATATTGGTTTCCAAGTTACTTACGTGTGAAATGTGATTCCATCCTTCTTTTTATGTTTTGTAGTTTGTTTTATACACCCTTTCACGACACAATTCGGCATTTTGACTGGTAAATTTGTAGATTTACTTTACGTGTTGCTTCCACGCGCAGCGATAGTTCGACTGACGAGTCAAGGCGTAGTTTCGTTGTGCGTGTGTGTGTGTGTGTGTGTGTGTGTAATTGTGTATGTACACGGCGAGGCGTAGTTTTACCGGCCTCACTTTTCTGTTCACAACATTCTGTCTTGACTTTTTATTTTGTCTGAGTTATAATAATTAAATATTTGACACTATCTCCTTGTTTATCCTGCAAAATTCCGTACCAAAGGGTAAAACGGGACCCTAATACTAAGACTCCGCAATCCGTCGTTCTGTCTGTCCATCTGTCATCAGGCTGTATCTCATGAACCGTGATAGTTGAAACCATAGATATATAGTCTCCAAATGCCTAATACGTCAAAATTCATGAAGCAAAAACATTAAACCCTAGCAGGGATACTTGGTTTCCACTTGTCAAATTCAAAATCAGTCGACAAGTGTCACTCGCTGTGGATACTGAGATAAAAATAAAAATACCATTTTGTGCGATTAGATTGCGTAAAAATTAGAGTCTATGTAAAATAAAGGAGACCACGGTCGCCCTTCACACAAAAGCAGTTTCCAACACCTCTTTTTAAGTGTTTTACAAGGGATTTTTCTAAACAGTATGCAAAACTCAATTAGTGTTACCACTCTACTCGTTTAGTTTCCCAATTGGGTGTCATTTAGGTTTCCAAAAGATCCAGTTAAAGACACTTTGGTACATATCAATATTTTTATTTTAACTTATTAAATACCTTTGTTTTGCTATTAGTTTAGAAAAAACAAACAAGTTGTTTTAAGAACAAGTTACGAGTATACTGTAGATTGGTAACTTTTAGAGACAATTTATTGTAATTTATAATATCCTATATTCAAAACCCCGAGAGCTTTCAACTTAAAAAAAATATATACATAACTATACATACTATACATATACCATTTAATTAGTATATCAAAGATAGTAAGTAGGTTTATAGTTAGTTATTTCGCGAAGTAAAATGCTTTGACACGATGCTTGAAGATGTCCAGAGAAGGCGCGCATGTAATTTCATAGGGTAAAGTGTTCCATAGACGAACAGCTTCAACACAAAGGAGGAACCAAAAAAGTAGTGCGGTGTATCGGGGTACTTAACATTAAGTTCTCTGATTATCGTAGAGAAAAAGAGCTTTCTACTTGTAAAAATTCAACATTTTCCTGAAGATAGCGTGGGAATGAGGGATTGAACAATCTATACTAATATAATAAAGAGGAAAGATTTGTATGTATGTTTGTAACGAATTGGCTCAAAATGTACTGGACCGATTTTAAAATTTCGACTCCAAATTGGTTTTTTTTTTTTTCTACTTTTGACTGGGTTATGAGACCAATACTGGGATAAAAGTTTGTAGGTGTAACCGCGTTGCGCAGCTAGTAGTTAATAAAGTGGTTTTAATAGAATCCTATATACCCCGCGATTGTGTTATGGGTGGATATTATAATGATGATAAAAAAGGAGCATACGTGTTTATCTATGGCATAGATTCTATGGTATCTGTAATCATCACTGTGAACCCCCATGTCTTCAAAGTATCGGTAAATATTGTTCAAAATGTGCAAATCCCTCCATCGTGAAGGAATAACAAATACAGAGACCAACATACATACAAGATTTCGCATAAAGGCAATGATACAGAAGCTAGAATAATACGAATAATACAGCTTTACAATGTTAATGTTCACTAACGCCACACAATACTCAAATGCATCTAAATGTAAATTCGATAGTTTTGTTGAGAAAACCACTTAATCCGTTCATATTTTGATTACCCGGGTTTGTGTAAAAAAATTTCTATGGCAAGATAGAATCATGAGTATTGTTTTGTAATATTGTCAGATCTGGCAGGATGGCCAACCTCAAAAAAATATTTATTGCTTCACTTTTAAATGTCATTTGTATGAAAACTATCCTTCTGGACCTATGTAAATAGGGCGAATTCTGTGGTTGAAACACAACACAACAGTTGAAGGGGGTTTGTATGGAAGCTAGCATATCGACCCGCCGCCATGTTTTTTTGAAGTCACGGTGCATGATAAGAGTGGTTCTTATAGGTTGAGGACACGTCCCCCCCGAAGGGTTCCCGCAATGACGTGGCGGGGGGGCTCAGTAGCCGTGGCTTGGATCACCACAGTGAAGCCAAGGAACCCAGGGGCCGCGCCGGCGTTGGGGTGCGCTGGCTGGCTCAGGCAGGGTCGCTCCTATGGGCTTTGGACGCCAAGTCCACAAGGAGTGGCGGGGTCCGGGCGCTTTGGCGCAGACTCGAGGAGGTGGGGCCCGGGCGCTTTGGCGTAAGCTCGAGGAGGGGGGCCCGGGCACTTTGGTGCAGGCTTAAGGAGGTGGAGTCCAGGCGCTCGGCACAGACTCGAGGAAGGAGGGTCGCCGGGGGGTTATCCCCCGTGGCTGACGTAGCAGGAGGTGGGGCTACGTATCCGACCCACCGCAGGGAGACCACGGGCGTCCAGACACGGGGAAGTCTGGCGCCCATTGTTGGCGGGTTTGGTCTCCGAGGCAGTTGCGGCGCGCCATGTGTTCTGGCGTGCCGCGAAGAGAAGGGTCCGGTGACGGACAGCCGCGGCGGGTTCGCGATCGTGTGCAAAATCTGTCCCGCGTTCCCGCCAATAGCGGCAGTGACCGAACACGGGGTTTTGGTGGGTATACGGACTCCCACATAACCACCTACCTCCCAGTGGTAGGTGGTATCCATTAAGGATTTCCCAGGGACAAAAAAAAAAGGTTGAGGACACGTAGACGAACAAAAATTTTCAAGTAACATGATACCCTAAAGTTTCACGTTACCGAGATATTTAGAGGTAAATATCGACATATGAGTATAACGTCAATAATTAATAAATAGAGTTATTACGTGTCCATAAGCATCAGATTGTATCCAAATAATCGTTCACAAGCTAATTAATATGAGATAGAATCTCGCCGGGTTTCGAGCATATCTGATACTCATCTTCAGGTCGAGTGCGCAGCGCCCTCTGCGAGCATTCGGCGGGTACCGTTCTGAGGTTTACGTATTCGATCCCTAACGTGAGTGTTTTGCTGGTTCACAGTAATAATTTAATAATATTACTGTTTATTGAATTGAGATTAGGTAGGTACATAACGCACTACTAGGAGCACGAGAAAACAACTAACTATACTATAATTTTGAAATTTATAGAGAGAAAAAATCACATCCTCGGACGGGATGCTATATACTATAGTTAATTATTTATCTACTGAATAATTGCTTTGCCTAAGTACTGGTTAAAAATAAAACAAAATGCATGTGATTAATGTCAACATTTATTTATTACTGTACAGTTTAAAACTTAACGCGAATACCTACTTAGATGTTATACTGACTGTAGAAGCCGGCTAAGGGATAACAATCACAAGGTGGGCAGCAGCACCTTCCCAGTCAAAACCCCCAAATCTGCGCTCACCAACCCCAAGCGTGGCGAGTATTGGCAACCCAGGAAATGGACCTGGCTGAATCCCGATGGTTCCACGACAAATGAGATTGACTTCATTATGACTACCAAGAGACAAATATTCACTGATGCCTCCGTGATTCACAGGGTGAAAACCGGTAGTGATCACCGAATATATAATGGTAAGAGGCACATTGAATATTAATGTTAAACTTGAGAGGTCTCGTCTGTTGAAGTCTACGCTGCGACCTACTCGTGCCCATATCAAGACCCCGAAAGCTTTCGACTTGAGCTGTCCAATCGCTTATGAGCCCTGAAAACACAACTTTTTTAAAACTGGAATAATTTAATACACAACTGGCAACATTCCGTTTGAACTAAGAGTGGCTAATTTGTATTTATTATTTTTGTATTTTAGACGATTTTCAATGGCTTAGCTGTGAAATGTCACACCATAACTCGTATGCAACTTTTCTGAAATGTTGTAGCACAATTTCAATGCACAAATCGTCATTTTGTTTCATTTTTACCGAGCTGGAATTCTCTGTCATCGGAATGAGAGCTCTAAAAGCGCGGGTGTCGTGTGAAGCTATTTCTGGCTTCCCTTCACTGCTTACATTTTGCGCGCGACTCGGTTGCTATAGGTAATAAGTGTATGCTTTGACTACTATATTTTATTTTGTAAAACGTTATTAAGTTACTATAAAGGTCACATATTTTGAATGTAAATTATTAATAGTTTTAGTCCGCGATGCCAAAAAAAATGCGCTGTTGAGCTACTTTAAGCCGAATAAAAGCGGGTAAAACCGCGCAAACCCGCTAGATTTAAATTATTTCGTAGAACTTTTTGCTAGCTCCTGAAAGTTCTTCCGAAAATTTTGTGCAGTGTCGAGTGCAAGACAAGTTAATTATTAATCTGCATGCTTAACGGCACTAACTAAACATAGGATGCAATGTTATTTAGTTAAACAACTTTATCTTAAATGAAACGATGTTCTCTTAAAATTGAAAATGAATATACAGCTTCCTTTTTTAATTTTTCAATGGAGTACGTAATTTATCATAAATAGTTTTTTATTAACAAGTTCTCAGTTTTATACATAAGTGCACTTTTTATAGATATTCTATACAGATGATCACTGCCCTACTCACGCACACTCTAGCAGTTCACTTAGACAGTTAGACACTCAACTCACATAGAGTCTGGCCAACGAAAGCTGTCCAAGAAAAAAGGCGGGAATTTTAAATTTTCAAGAGCTGTTAACCCTGGCTATACACTGCATAAACGGAGTTGATACTATTTATTTTTCAGCAAGTACATTTTTTTCGAGTTGTAAAAATTTTGTTTTGTTAGCACCTGTTGTTGAAATTTTCGAATGTATTATGAAGAATATCAAATAAAAGATTACATTTAATTCTGTCTTTTTATAATTTTGAAATAATCCATTATTTATGTACAGTCGAGGACCCCGAGGAGCCGTACAAATATAGGAGCTATGAGTCATAGTTAAAATCGGATTCCAAAAACTCTACACCTGATATTGAATCAGCTTCATTGCTTTCTTCGCTGCTACTGCTACTGTCCCCAACATGTATTATGAATGGTTCAAGTTCGTGTTCAGTAATACGGTCCCTTAATTTGTACTGATTTTCCACATTTAGTGCATGATCAGTGTACTTCTTCCAGTCATCAGCAGTTATGGATATAAAACATTCTTTTATTAAATTTTGCATTTCAGACCCTGGTATTCCTATATTTTTGCTTGCTACATGCCGCAATTTCATATTTTTCTGTAAGTAAAGCCCGTTCATTTTTATTGTTTTGAAACTCAAACCCGTTCTTGTGTAAAATTTTTCTAAGGGTTTCACGGCATCCCTTAAATTCAATTGCTTCCCTCAGCTCATTGTGCAGGCTTCTCAGTGTTGGGACTTGTTTTCTAACTCCATAAAATTCGTTATTTTGTGTCTTATAGCTGAAATATCAAAATTATCCAAATTGGAAACTGTTGCTGAATGTGGACGATTTTTCCCCGGAGTATTCCACTGTCCTTGATTTTTACACCCTTCAATTTTAATTCTTCTTAGAGTCTTCACACTGACATCTGAAGATAACAAATACAATAAATTATGTATGTAACAGTATATTATTAATTATCAGTCATTAAAGTCAAAAACCATAATAATATACAAAGACATTATTACAAAACCATAATATTATATTATTTAATTTAGCCATCCATACTTTGTCATAAATTTATATAACTCTTCGAAGTAACTGTTAAAATCTATAATTTCTAAAGTAATACCTGTCATTGAAGATATCTTTTCTAAATAATGTGTTTCAGAAGTCGCCATTTCATTTTTTTCGAGAGTTTTCAATTTCTTTACTGCTTCCACAATTCTAAGTTTTGTCTCCTCGTTGTTAATACTTCCTGAAAAGTAAATACACCATGAAAAATATTGCGATTTGTCTTAAATAGTCTTAAAGTATCAAAATGTTGCATTAGAATTTCAATAAACTAACCTGAAAGTGAAAGGATTGAATCCAGTCGTAGTATTTTCTCTGCAGATTTCTGATTTAAATCACTTTTTATGTCTTTATATTTGTCAATCATAGTAAATAGAAGCTTCCTCGTCGAATTTTTAATTGTTCTCGGCATTATTACCGCCAGGTATGTAAGGTCAACAATACTGTCCAATTTTACATTGTACTAGTAAGCTCATAAGGTGAACAGATCTGTTCTCGAGTACTTGTGGTTCGTTTTTGCATTATATTGTTGTTGTCTTGCTTTTTCGATCGGTAAAATGTATGAGACGAAGAGAGCTAGATATATGTTCTTCCTATAAAATCCAAAATCACAAACTGGACCATGAAAAAAAAAAAATATTTTGTGTTCCAAGTCGGCCTATAGAGTACCTAAGTACGTGCAGCTTGTCAGTGTGGGAAGATAATTGTTTGACATAAATTGAATAAAAAATAATGGAAGTGGAAAAGTAATGAGGAGGTTAGCTAATTGTTATTTTTATCATTATAAAATATGAACTTTTACAATTTCAATATCTTTTATAAAGAATTTCGTTTATTCTCAGACATTACATTCAAATATGAAACGTAACGGTTTTGTTCGTAAACATAACTTAGTGCTAGAAATTCAATATGTTATCTTATAAAACATACAAATAGTGCAGGATAATAATGTAAAACATAGTTTATTCTGTTTATCTCCTTTTATATCACATATAAGTAATGAACCGTTTTGAAACAATCGGTATTTCTGTAGTGGTTGCGAAAAAAAAGCGAAATCCGCCATTTTGATTTTGAGTATAATGATGAGTTGAAGTTGATGAGGATAAGAGTTAAAACAAAATCAATGTAAATATGATGCAGATAAACCAACGTAAACAGAAGATGACTCAAGTACGAAACGTCAAAGTGTCAATTTTGACAGTCTTAAATTATTGCCATATCAAAACTTCTGAAAATAATACGTGGACAGCTTTCGTTGGCCAGACTCAAAAATGGACACGCTGACTTAGCGTTCACTCCGTCCATTGTGATACATCGTCCTAGGCTCGACTACTGTCGGCTGAACATCAAAGATGGATGACATGCCAAATCTATGGCCGAAAGTTTCTAGTAGAGACTATAGGATACTACGTATTCTAGACTTCTAAGGTGCGTTCGCTTAGCTTATGAGGGCATTGATTGCGTTGTCATTGATGGTTCTTTTGTTAAAGCGTTCGTAAAGCTCACAAACGTTATTTTTGCCACTTTTGCCCACACCCTATTCGAACGCTCAACTGAGCATAAGACCTAAAATAGCATGATTATGCTGTCAAATACATACCTGTCAAAAAACGATCACAAACAACTATGCTCCGAACGCTGAACAAAAAGAGACATGAACGACATTTTTCCCCACAGGTACCCAATTCGAACGCCCCATGTGAGCGTTTTTAGCGTTATATTCGCTAAAAATGCTCACGTAGGACCTATTCGAACGCACTACTAGTGTATCGGTCTGTCAAAATCTTAGCGTTATAATTTTTTCTATGAAGATTCCATAGCCTTCATAAAAGTCTGTAGCCTAAAGTAGTCTGTGGATCTGATAGAGTGATTGATTGTCAATTTTAATTTTGCATGTCAAATCAAAAAACTGTTCACAGTCGACAATTTTTCTGCTTTCGGATTATCAACGCGCTTGTGACAACCATTGTGATATTACGACCCGTTAAAACTCTAAATCGTGTCGCAAAAGTGTTCGTAATTATGGTTCAGTTCAGGTTTTGTTTGTTTTTGGCGGCGCTGAGCTGCTGCAGTTTAGGTATGTACATAATGTAAAGATTTTTGTGTAATTATGTAGGTAGGTAGGTAGTTATCCTGTGATGTCGATATCTGTTTCTTTGTTAGGTTTATCGCTAGTGAAGTGTGTGCACAACCAAGCGCTTCGCTCTAGATTTTTACAATATTTTCGAAATTCCATAAAAATAGAGCATTATAACAGGTATGTAGTTCAGAAGATATCTCCATTTCTATGTTCCAGAAAGATTCCGATATCTACCCAATAACTGCGGTTATAGAAATTTTATCAGATCTTCAAAGTAGGTACTCTAAAGTATGATGAGTAATGATACAAAACAATGTATCTATATAATATTATGCTGTTTCACCTCCAGCTGGCAGCTTTTTTATGAATAGGTAACAGTTGGCCTTGAGTGACTAATTAATTATTATTATTTGTTATGATATGGTAAAAAAAAACATTTACCTTCACCACCACACCTAGAACTGCTAAAATATGCATGATGAACATACCTACCTGCTTCTTAAAATAACTGCTCAACAAAAGCCTGCTGTCATAGATTGTATAGTTTTCACACAATCCAAGAGATGTAGAGGTACCTAAGCTTGCTGGTCAGAGTGTTCTAGAAGTTCAACAATAAAATAATCTTAATAAAAAATTTGATTGGAATATATGACAATTATTGCAAATAATTGATAAAGATTAGCATACACGTACTGACACACATGAGAAGAAAGCATACATATTAGCATGCTTTTGACATGCCCTTATCTGAACCCATTTGTGTGAAACTGTAAAGGAGGGCTTATTTTAATTCTGCACTTTATTGAACATGCAGATGACCTATAATAATATTTTTTATAATTAGGGACAACATCCACACAAAGGTCTTCAGGTTCCAAACTAGGCAGAGCCTTTACTATGGTAACCTGATGACTGATATACACTATATATATATACCTATGCACTAGTTAGCGTGCATGAATAAAGTCATTGACCCTTAAAGTGTGTGGTTACTTAACCAACAAATATTTATTGAAACAAGGGCAACAATGACGTGATTGCTATTTTAATGCATCAAGTGCATACGATTATTAAGTTATGCATGATATAAAAAATGATTTATAGTAAAAATATTTATTGCAATATAGGATTAGCATCAGGACAAAAAATTACAATAGATTTAAGAATGAAACTTGCCTCGAATGAGGCTTGCTGATTCGGACAGATTAATAAACAAATAATATAATAATAATAATAATAATGGAGAGTACTTGCACAGACATAACCAAGTAGCCAGGATTATTCACCAGCAACTTGCACTTCAATACGGCCTTATTGAGTCTGAGGTGCCGTACTATAAGTACGCACCTATGCCTGTTCTTGAAAACAGTCATGCTACGCTCTATTGGGATCGATCTATAATCACGGACAGGACTGTTGTTGCTAATAAGCCTAACATCGTGGTGATCGATCGATCTCAGCGCCGGGTAATGCTTGTTGACGTCACCATTCCTCATGATGAGAATCTCTTGAAGGCCGAGAAGGACAAACTCAGGAAGTACCTTGACTTAGCTCACGAGGTGACCGCCATGTGGGATGTTGACGAGACGATCATTGTTCCAATAGTGGTTTCAGCAAACGGCCGTATAGCAAAAAGCCTCGACCAACATCTTAAGAGGCTCTCGCTAGACGGTTGGATCAAGAGCCAGATACAGAAGGCAGTAATCCTTGACACGGCATGTATTGTCAGGAGGTTCCTCAGTCTGCAGCCCTAACCACCGGTAGTTTGGGTCATGCTCCACTGCCGATGGCAATCTAGGATTAGGTTTTTAATAATGTTTTTATTTTATATAGAAATATTGTAAAAAATGTAATTTTAAGAAAAAGAAATAAATAATGTGAATAATAATAGTACTTTATTGCAGACTAGAGATCCATAAATAAACAGAAAGAAAAGAAAAACAGATTGATTATTCAAGATTATACACAAAAATTTTAGCAATTCAAATATTATAATAATTCATTCCCATGTGCCTTTATAAAATTACAAGTATAAATATTACTTTTGCGATATATGTCATTGCTATAGCATACAGAACCCATTAACCCTTACTATGCAGTGATAATTAAAAGATTTATGAATGAAACTCACTTAAATTTTTGTGTCTGGTATACACAGGGTTAAAAGTGATTGCGATAGAAAAAAAAGAAAGCAAGTGATTGTGATAGATGTTGAGTTAGTCACCCTGAAAGACCCTGGATAACCAAACCCTACAACCTATCTGACAAGGGGTTATTTAAAAATATGAAAAATAACAAATGTTATATCTACCTAACTCTAAGGGCTTGGCATTTTTATCTAAAAAACTGCTCAAAGTAAACTACTCACATGTATATAATTATAATAAACTTAACACAGTTAAATAATTATACTCAGTATTGTATCAACAAGGTAGTGGAACACATCGCAATAAGCCAATCATATGCCTATTTCAGATGTGTCGAAATCTTGTCATGTTCTTAGGGATTTAGTGTTGAAAGTAGAGTTTAGCTAACTGTACTGTAACTTTTTTTTTGTTTTAAAAGCTAACATGGTTTTCTCTTCACTCATTTTTAATAAGAAATACTATTTAATAATCAGATAGGTCCAACTATAGTGTTGACCTCATTCGGTAGTCTTTTGCAAGGAGTGTTCAGTGCTAAGCGAGACATCATCGATGCAGATGTCTCGAACACTCCTTGAAAAAGACCACCGAATGTGGTCGAAATGATATTTTTTTTTATTTTTTTATTTATTTATATAACTAATACGGTACAAGCATATAGCCATATACATATATATATATATATAATAACGGTATAGTTGGACCTATCCGATTAATATTCAAAGTCAAAGTCAAAGTCAAAATCATTTATTAAATTTAGGCATCAAAGACGCACTTATGAACGTCAACTTTTCATTATAATGTACTTTAAAGACTCTACCGCCGCGTTCCAAAATATATAGAACCCACCGAGAAGAAGCGGCAAGAAACTCGGGGCCATTCTTTTTTTTATGGATGTTTACAATGTTTCTACTTAGGTACTACAAATATTAAATTTTATGGGTGGCAGAGAGACAGCTTGCCAGAAGTGGAGTATTCCAAGCATCTTTATCTTCTATATAATGTCGAACTTTATAGTAAGCTTTTTTTATTAAAACGTTTTTTACAGTCAACTTGAATTTGCCCTCTGTGAGCTCAGTTATGTGCTTTGGGATATTATTGTTAAAACGCACACAATTTCCTAGGAATGACTTATTAGTCTTCGCAAGTCTAAAACTAGGTACAGCTATACTATTTGTATTTCTGGTATTACGTGAGTAATCCCATATGTCTAGTTAAAAATGTACTGTATGTAATAATCGTTAATAAATAACATTTGTTATTGATATATTTTGTTTAACATATAAAAAACTAATAGGATGTCACTTTCCTGTCTCGATTTGTCACTACCCTGTCCATGGTGTCACTCCCCTGACTACACATTTTACCCTGGAGCCCATAAAACGTAAAAAAAAATCTGGCCCATAACATTACACATACATACACATTGTGAAGTTGTGAGGTATTAAATACTGATCCAAATACATAACTTTTTCTGAGGGGACACTGAAAATACATATACTGTATGTTGTACCCAGTAGCAAACCTAAGTTTTAAATCTAACTTACTTTACAACATTGTTTATAGATAACGGTCTTGAGAAATTGAGTTTGTTATAGAGTGGTGTTATACTGAATTTTATCAGTTCAATACTTTGACTAGTTGCTTAGTTTGAAAACGCATAGTATTTCTCAAGAAGTTATTGCTAATACATACATAGACAGAACATAATATATTCAACAAGAATTCATCCTCCATCTCAGTCGTAGGATGTTCACTGCTAAACATAAGCCTCCCCCACAAATGTCCAAAAGAACCCGTATGAAGTGGCCTGCATCTCACAGACAACCTATGCTGTGCTTGCCGGTCCATACTCTCCACTCCAGAACCGTCTGGCCCCATTGGCCATCTGTTCTGCTTGTTATATGGCCTGCCCACTGCCACTTCAACTAGCTATCTTCTGGGCTATGTCCGTGACTTTCATTCTTCTACGGATCTCCTCATTTCTGATTCGATCACATAGAGAAACCCTGAGCATAGCCCTCTCCATAGCTTGTAGTGTGAGCTTGCTTATGAGGCCCAGAGTAAGAGACCACATTTCATTGCCATAAGTCATCACTGGTAACCCAGATTGGTCGAAGACTCTTATCTTGAGGCACTGAGGTATTTTTGATGAGAGGGCTTCACAAAGTTTCTGGAGCGCTGCCCTTGAAATATTGAAATATCGAAATTCAGTATGAGACCTGCTCGAAAGCTATCACATGACATGACTACTCCACAATCTTCATGTTGTACCATAAAAAATATTTAGTTTGCTACTTTGGTTTAGTTTTTTTGAACAAGTGAATTGTTACCAATGTAGATTAGCTTCAAAATTTGCAATATGCAATACAGCTCCAAAAGTTAAATTGAGCTTTTTTATTAGTTAGATTGTGCAACATTATCATAAATATTTTTGTCCTGCAGGAACTCTTGGATCTGTCACAACACAAAAGCCTGTCACCATACGAATTCCAGTTGATGCTACACCTGAACATCCTATTACCAATGTCCCAGTCCCTCACGTTGCAAGTGTTGAACCAGAGAAAAAGATAGAAACTACACCAGAACCAGCACAACCTGTAACTACTCCGGCTCCAACCACTCCTGCTGCAACCACTCCTGCTCCCACCACTCCAGCTCCAACCACTCCTGCTCCTACCACTCCTGCTCCTACCCCTCCAGCTCCGACCCCCGCCCCTAAGCCTACTCCCATCTCTCCCCCGGAGCAAGGCAACTGGTATTTCAACAATACCGCCAACAATGTGACATGTATTGTGGTCCAG
This sequence comes from Selenia dentaria, assembly GCA_917880725.1. Classification (NCBI taxonomy): domain Eukaryota; kingdom Metazoa; phylum Arthropoda; class Insecta; order Lepidoptera; family Geometridae; genus Selenia; species Selenia dentaria. Next base: position 2,704,584 of record OU862882.1, on the reverse strand, counting down.
TTCGCAGCACAACTCGATGTCAAGTACCCTACACTTGAGAATAATGGTAAGTTCATTTCCAATTATCGTATACTAGCGACTGACCGCGACTTCGTTCGTGTAGTAGCACAGATTACTGGTAGTAGTCTTTTCTTAATTTTTTATGTATAGACCTACTACGAAGTATTAGAGAACATTAAAAAAAAATGATGAATGAAATCGGTAAAACCGTTCTCAAGTTATAGCGTGACTAAGAGAAATAGAGGTTCATTTTTATATATGGTTTGAGATATAGAGACAAACTTTCACATTTATAATATTAGTGTGATTGTTGATAGGCTAGGGTTCGACCTCTAACTAACTTGATGGATGGATTCCCTATTACCAGTACTCGACAGTAGAATGTACTCACACCGACACCGCGGTTTCTTTACGGTGTTATAACCTTCACCGTAATGGCCATGTTTGCTACCACCTTTATAGATTGAAAACCTGTCGCTAAGCACCTTGCGGAGTATTCCAGCGGCTGTCTTAGAGAGGCACTCGCCATTTTAGACTTAGACATAGTGTGATAACGTGCATTATCGCTGACCGTCCAGTGGGATAGCAGTCGACCATCCTTCCTAACTAATATTAATAAATGCGAAGGTGAGTTTGTTTCGCTTTCACGGCTGAACGGATGGATTGGAATGAAATTTGGCAAGAATAACATACCAGGGAAGGACATAGTATACTCGTACTTTTCATTATCATCATCTATCACCACGTGGGTGAAACCGAGGGGCGCAGCTAGTTAGTGATCTTTACAATTTACCCAACCTACTTAGGTAAGATCAAAAGTAAACGACTATTGAACAATACTCTCAACATTATTCGTATTCTTGACCTTCAGCATTATTTTGTAATTGAGCTCTGCTTGCTTCAGTACACAACAATACTTGAAAATCTCGTGGCCATGAATATGAAACAATGCAGTTCTGAAAAGGATTGCATTGCCTTTCCCTTCATTACAGAAGACATTTTAAAACTCATAATATAGACGCAAAATGAATTTATCGTAGCTGTGTTACAATTTATCTCAAAAACGAATTTATATAATCTCATTCGGTAATATTCTAATTATTAAATGAAATACAGACTTTTATTGACATATTTTATTTACATTCTTCTTTAAGAAAATTAAAAAATTAAATTAAATCATTATTCTCCTAACAAAACAATGCTTTAAAACAATTATATAATTATTAAAGTACAATGTGTCCCGACCAAGGAGGTTTCAATTCAATTTAAGTACACATCATCTGTGGTGAGCGCGCTGCGCGCGCAACGCGCTGGTTCCGCCCAGTAGACCAATAACAGACTTTTTCCACTGATATTGGCAAAATTGTGGTTACGCCGCACAAGCCATACAAACAAGAAGAAGAAGAAGAATACTTTTTCCATTTTGGCGCTATTTCGTACATACGAATTTGAGTAATATTTTGTTGGATACAACTTTAGTAGCAAAAATGTCATGTGATGATAAAGAATTGTATGCAACTTCATATAATTAGGTATTAAAACACTCGTGTAATTTTATTTTGAAACGAGCCGCAGGCGAGTTTCAAAAAACCTAAACTCATGTTTTACTACCCTCTATTATATGACAGTTGCATAAACTACTATTTTAAGTACATCATAAAAATAATGCTGCATATGTCAATTAGCAAAGTTTTACCATCCGCCCCAAACCATCAGAAAGCCACATCCAAATTTGTCATATTCCTGGATTGCCGCTGCACTGTATCAGTCGCCTGGGCGTCTGTGTTTACAGACAATGCTGCGATGGTCGTCTTCGTGTTTACGATGACGACTATAGCAGCGTGTTACACGCAATCGTGATTCGTCAGAAAAAAGCTCTGGCCTCCAATGTCGAAGTTGCCCATTAAGCCCATCACACACACGACTAAGATAATATATATTATAGCGTCGAATGTATAAGTTATGTTAACTTAACCCACCACACACGGCGCAGATACTATCATATATCATAAGCGTACATTTTATCGGAGTCCGTCTCGGGAGCCGCACGTCTCGATCGTTCACACTGTAATATACAGTGTTCATATTTTTTTATTTTGCGATGAGTCGTATTTTGTTGCTAGACCTGTTGGACAGTTCCTCAGATGATGATTGGGACTGTGAATATGTAACTATATATAACCGTCATACTAGCTAAAAGTAAAAAACGAAAAATCTGGATAGAAGATCACATAAAACACAGAAAACACCGTAGTGAATTTAAACTTTACAATGATCTTTCAGAAAAAAAAAACTTTTTCTTGCACTTTCATGTGGTTATTTGCACGATACCTACCAGTTTATTAATTGTTTGTCTATCTGCCTCTATAATCCGGGTAATTTCTGAAAAGGCTGGACCAATTTTGATGGGGTTTATACTGAAAGCATTAATTTAAAGGCCACGCGAATGAAGTCGCGGCTGCAGCTAGTCTAATAATATAACATAGCCTTATTTCATCAAGAATACTAACATCGATTTAGTAGTTACCTAGTTTGATTGATCTATACGTAGTACCTACAATCTAGAAAAACCTATGGAGGTTAGGCCCATAGAAATTTCAAAAAAAATCTACTCAGATAAAATTGTCATACCGCTTGTTCGGTTAGTAAATAGAAAGTCTCACTTTTTCGATGGTTTCCTTTGTTTGATACATTCGCGTTAGTCAGACGTTAGTTTCATTTTTATTTACAAAAAATATTTCTACAGGTTCGAAACAAAATAGGTACATAAGATTATGTGAAGCTTTATTCGTTTTTATTGTGACGGACACTATCTTAAGATGTCTTCATGATCTGCAGTAGTCTTAGCGTATGTTAACATGCCTTTCGAATATCGGTGGCATCTTAAGCTACTCTAAGGTAAAATATTATAGTATATTCACCGTGTGTGGTCGCTCATTGAATTATATGGTGAGCGATATGTCCGAATCTGCTCTAAGATAATACTCGTATATATTTTATAGTATCTTCATCGTGTGTTGTTATGGGCTTTAGCGTGATTTTGCGCGAACCTTCGGCGAGCTTGTCTATGTTGAATAGTTAGATACAGAGCTCGAACTGGACGGTGTGATCTCAAATTGACTTCCATCAAACCTATTTCTTACCGTCTGGTCACACATTTCTAGACCAGTAGCCGTCCTTAGTGTATTTTGAAGATATCTTGCAGTTACGCAAAGCACAGTTGACGATGAAATGATCTTGCAAACGCGCCGTTTTCTGTTTCGACCTTGACCACGCCTTCGTGAATATTCTCCCGTCTCCGTACCGCTTCTATAGTCTGTAGATGATAGATGGGATCCTAGATCATTTCCTACATAGTTCGATCCTTTTGAAGCAAAGCGGTAGCTCGCACTGCAACGACCAAGCACTCAAAAGTAAAAAAAAAATAAAAAATAAACCGCGGTTTACGCAGCACAGTGCTGAGCGTATCCCTATTGCCAATCAATGAAGCATATTTAGTTTAGTTAACATCTATAATTTTGTCTTTGAACCTTTGTTGGTAATAAATGATTTGATTTGATTTAAATTTGATTTGAAAAGACTTGTGTACTTCAATCTCTATCAATACTCAAAAGACTTGAAAACCCGCTTAAAATGAGTTTTCTGTGATGTGTTTATAGAATCTTGGAGACTTTTATGTGGGATATTCCCATCTCCAGCAATATTACTCAAAATGTGTGCGGCTGAGCTCACTCGTGCTGACATGCCTCTTTGCATCTCTCTTTGAAAACTGAGATAATACCGACACTCTGGCTAGCACCTGGCGCCCTTCTTGCATGCATATGCCTCGCATGTTTGGAGCCAATTCGTTGACAATCTTGGTGAAACGCTAGAAGTTTTTCTCGATATCTCGAAGGCCTCGTTATTTCTTTATAAAATTCCACTACTCAAAAATTAAATTAATTAAAATGAATAGTTATTGTTTGGTTCAAATCATGCAAGCTGCAGGTTTGTATTCCATGTCAATTAAAAAGTTCAACAACCTTGCCAATATTATAGATGATCTATATTTCTATAATAAAGAAGGCCCAAACGCCTAAAGTATTTTAAATTTATGTATAACTGTGTCTCATCTCATCCTTTCGTTTGCTTTTTTATAGACTATTTAAAAAATGTGAAATTCTGTAAGTGAATGTGATGTTTGTTAATTGTTCATTCTCGCAGGCAGTTTATACCGAGGATGTCCTGATCCTTCAGGTAGTTCCCGAAGGATCGATATAACTGCATGCAGACGTAGTCGTGGGTACATAAACTGCAAACTTGGCACATGTCACGTACTGGTACTTACAACACGACACTGGTTCGTAGCGAGTTCAGAGCACAGCACAAACAATTTGCGAAAATCTATTCGTATCGTAAACGTCAACGCGTTACGCTTCGGTGTACAAACTGTGAGTTATCTGTGTCACAGTTGCCCTCGAATCTAGGGCCACTATCTAGGGCCTAATTAAATGTCAGTTTGTACTGTTTCACGTGAACGGCACGTTACGTTACACTTACGTTGTTTGGTACTTATTTGGGTTTTTGGTGGTGATTTTGTATGGACAGCACGCACTTTCGTGTTTTGCATGGTCTGTTTGCTTTTTGTTATAAAATATTTACTTAACCCCTCATGTGTCAACTCGTGACAACAATGAAAGGGCTTTGAACAATTTTGTATGGAAGCTGGCATATCGACCCACGGCCATTTTGATTTTCTGTCGAAATCGATAAAACTACTACTGTAAATAAATGTTTCATCGTAGTATATGAAGATTTAGTAGTACCTAATTGGTTACAATATTACCCAATTTGGCATTACAGCTCTCCATCCTTGGCTCACAAGAGCTCTGAAAAACTTTTTGTTATTGCTGTCATTATTAGTATCTGCTGTGATTTGAAACACAGTAACATAACTATAAACTAAATATTACCATAAACTAATATACTATAATAAATAAACTGTTAACATAGTAACGGTTTCTAATAATACTGAAATTGCTCATTACCATATCACAGTATCAACGCCTTATATGTATAGATATAGGCCCACTATTTCCGCTCGCGGTTTCCTCCGTGTTGGCTTATCCGTCCAAAATGTGATTCACACAAGTATCACTACAAATGTCCCAAGATGCTCACACATGAGAACAGGCTTTTCTATTTATAACGTGCATGTTTTCCGGTCGGGGTTCGTACCTCTCTGAGACCTCGACCTTTGTGGGAAGGGCCACTACAGAAGCCGCGGTATCGGTATTATTGCTCACTGCTCAGGGGCCTTACTATCAGCCTTGTAAAAACCATGCAAGTTCCGTGCAGTTCTTAAACCTTGCATACACAGTTTTGAATGAAATCATATCATGACGCTCATTTAGGTGATCCATTTGAACATTGTTTTCGCAAAGGCGAACAGATAATACGGGGCTCATCTTGAATGGTATCACGACTACGTTTAAACTCTGCCACCCACCACAACAGTCGCATACGAAGGAGCAGACTCACCCAAAGTAGCAGACATGTCTTCATGTATAGCTTTTGGAGTTAAACCTTTCAAATTCAGGTATTTTATCACTGCACGATGTACAATTTTATCCATTTTCAAAAATAGCTCTGACTTGACTTACGGTATCACGTGTAAACGAACAATGAGTTACTGTGAATAAACTAAACTGTGCATACTTGTTGCTAAATAATGTAACTACAAAATGAGTGTAGTTATAAAAAAACCAATGACTTTAACCATGTTAGGCTAAGAACTTTTCAAATGACCCTCGTATGTTCTCTGGGGTTCTAACAATTTACTATAACCAACCCTGCAGACACCTAGAAGTTAAACTGAGTGGATTTAAAGCGTCATGTTAACAAGAGTCCATACAAAAAAAACAGGTGAACGGTTTTTCTGCGGTTCTTGAATAGTCAGCCTGTGCAGGCCTGCACTAACGTTGTCATGGTACAAATAAGCCGGGCAGTTTTCTTGAAGTCCTGATTTAAGAGCTCATAGTAAGGCTCCAGGTGTATACACTGTAATGTATAAGGTTTAGTCTCTTTGTCGTACGATCTAAGTTTTTGTTTTCATCTTATTGCTGTTGTTGCTGTGATATCAGCATATTATGTATCTCAGTTGCTAACAAATGTTGAAATAAATAAAGCAATGGCGGCTCTATATCACTTTTGTCAGCTCCAGTCATTAACTTACTAATATTTTTGCTTACCGGAGTTGTCAAAAGTGAAATAAGGCCGCCATTTTTCAAGATTTCAATCAACATTTGATTGCAACTGAGATTTATTCTGCGCTGCTGTTTTTTGTTCCGATTTCAATGGCTCACCATCACGTTCATGTCGTAAAAGGTGGCGTTTTAGATACGCGTTCTCATCCAGTCATTGAGAATTATTAATATTTAATTCGCAATGATGGCATGAGGAAACCATCGAGCTTCTTAAAGAAGAGAAGAAGCTCGGACCTCGAGTGGTCTAGATGATCATGGCGTCTGACACGGATAGTCAGAAGACGCGGGTTCGAGGATGTGAATTTATCTCTATAAATTTCAATGTTTGAGATTGCTAAGCAGACGTTTGTGCCTACTATATTTACAAAATAAATTTTAAGAAAAAACAAATAAATTAAAAAGCTTTCAAACATCAGGTATTTTTTAAAAGTAGTGTACACAGTGGTGCACAGTATCAATTTAAGGGTTAAAAAAGTAATACTATATTTTTTTTTTAAATTATTATATATATTTTATATTATTATAAATATTTTTTTAAAGGTGTTTACTTTAGTACCAGTGAGACAGGAAGATTTAGTGATAACATCTTTTGTATTAAACCTTGGATTATATGCACCTGGTAGAACCGGCTTATCAAGGTTTCGTGTTTACATGTTCAGATATTTCACGCGGAAGAAATGTGGCATTTACTTATCAACAACTTGCGCATATTTAAAAATAGATAAGTAGGTATACCATAGAATTGTCTGCGCCGTTGACCTGTTCAATTTCAAACTACCTACTCAAACTTACCTATGTATTTTTCTACGAATGAGCTTGCCTTAGCAATATAGCCTTCGAGCTCTGACGTAACAGTGCAGCAGACAAGACAATGATTTTGTCTGGAGTTTCATTTTAAATTTATTCAGATTTTCAGACAAGTGTATGAAAACGTTGAATAAAATGCTAACGTTACGTTAACGTTAGGTATGAGTTGAATTAGAGTTATGTGAAGTATTGTCCATATACCTAGTAAAAGCAACAACATAATGTTTAGATATACTAAAGAATGTCTGAATTAATTAGCACAGAGTTATCAGCGTCAAAAGAAAAACATTTTCAACCGACTTCCAAAAAAGAGGAGGTACTCAATTCGACTGGTTTTTTAAATATTTGTTACCTCATAACTTTCGATAGGGTGAACCGATTCTCAAATTTTTTTATTTGATTGAAAGCTGATGTTTTCCCATTTAAATTTCATCAAATTCAGTCCAATTGTTTTTGAGTTACACTCTAATACTCGTAGCTGAATTGTATGGAAGTCGGTGTAAAATTTTTCAAATTGTACTTGTTTATTTCCATTTTGGTTCAAATAAATTCGATGCAGTTTTTTTGAGAAGTGGTTGGTATGCGGGTACACAATTCTTCCGCCACGTGGTGAGTGAAGAGCAGTTTTCTGCCAAGGTGGGAGGAAGATGGGGTCGCGATTGCATTCACCATATCGCCTAACGGCAGGCCCGGGTCCAATCATAACCGGGTCTCAGTGCCTATGAAGGGATGACCTTGCTCACCAATACAACCTATTGTAACTAGACGGCTAGACGTACTGGTGTGGAGTGGAGATATATTATTTTCAATACGATCCGATCTTATGAGTATATAAAAACATATGTCGTCATCATCATCTCAGCCGTAGGATGTCCACTGCTGAACATAGTTCTCCCCCTGCTTTACTAATGCCTCCCCAAAAAAAAAATGTAACATATTAAAAATAATCTTAATTTATTATTAAAAATAAGTTAAATTTTTTTTCTACTCCCGGGACACGGACCGAGTATGGGATACACGCGAGCCCAGTGTGGCTAGATGAATACGTTAGTCTCTAGCCCGAAGCGTAAAGTTTATAATAATATTCACATACTCATGCATCTGAACTAGGATTCTCGTGGAGTGTCGTGTGAGGCATGGACACACGTCTACACATCAAAAACCAAGATCACAAACATGTCTGCTCATCACACTAACATGGTCCAACTCCTCTCTCTGAGAGGAAAGCTTTAGTCCCATCGGTGGAAACAAAATATGCTGACTGCACAAAGATTTGCCTTGAACCAGGGAAATAACTTTCCGTGCGAGCATGGATCTCACGATAAATTTATCGAGTCGATAAATTAACTTTTATATCTTACCTTGTCTCCAGTATGGATCTAGCTGCGATAGCTATATCGTATCGACAATCCAAGCTCGCACCCCAGAGGCTCGTCTATTCGAGAGCAGGGTGCTACGAGTATATACCAACTACGCATACGTCTTGAGCAGACTGTGTCAATAACTTACACCGACATGCGACATGCCACCTTCTCACGAGCGCTTCGCCTACTTAGTTTTGAATCAATTAATGTAATAGTACCGTTTTTGGTATTACTTATCATAGTCGCTGAACGTGACTTGCGCGCATCAGATACGGATAAAATGACATATTCACCGTAACAAACCTAGAGCTTGTGCACAATGACATGGGCACGTACTCGTACTATAATGATTCACTCGCCTCCGGTGACTCATCAGGCTCTACAGTATGCGCTGCCGTTACACTGTGCATACTTGTTCACGTATTATTACCATACAACAAAATGTCGCTTCTTTTTCTCTGTATTTAGCACGGTTCGTTGAAAGAGTTTGTCATTGTATTCCTTCCTTTTCTCCGTTGTTAATCAATAAATATATTAAGTAGTCAGTATAGGTCGTCCACCGACACAGTGGATAGACGACCTGATAAAGGTAGCAGGACGACGTTGGATGCAGGCCGCTTCCAACCGGTCCTTTTGGAAATTTGTGGGGGAGGCATAGGTTCAACAGTGGACGTCCTACGGCTGAGATGATTATGGAGTCAAGGGGCCTAGCACGAATAACTGCGTAATTGGCACGTAGCATAAGTGAAACAGTACCAACTGTCATGTATCTAACGGCAACTGGGACTCAGATAACTCATAGTTTGTACACCGAAGCGTGACGCGGTGACATTTCTGATACGAATAGGTAATTTTTAACAAATAATTTGTGCTACGGTCTCTGTGCTGGTTTATTGTAGCTAGAATGTCGTTTGAAGGGTACTTACATTATTAAAAATTATCACAAAAAAAATAACCGAATAACTGTATTCTCCGTAACTGATCCAAGTTCATTCGCTAGTATATAATTTGACCTGATAAAATATTGTATAATCTGCAATTTATGTGTCAACATTACAGGGCAATACATTTAATATCTTTGGGCCGAGCACGAAAATCCGCTGAGTGTTAGGCTATCGTATCGTTTACGTATTCAGTACAAACTATGAGCTATCTGTGCCACTGTTGTATTGGATAAATAACAGTTTGTGTTTAAATACGTTAACGATGCGATTACGTTACACTTTAACAGATTTTCGTGCTCGATCCACATGTCTCAGGGTGACGAACTCAGTGCATTACTATGCAGGGTTTTGAACTGCTGTAGTTTGCATGGAAATAAACTGTATATGGCAGTAGTGCTGCACGATCTCGTATATCGCTAAGAGTTATCTGTAATACGTTGGACATTGGGACTGTCGGGGGTTCAGCTTCTTGCTGAAGAAACCCATAGGTTCCCCCACAGCTGTGGTTAACCAGGATAACAATATTCAGGACAAGGTTCTCGATCGTGCCTGGTTCCTGATAGGTACAGCTGAAGGCGGGCAAGCGCGACGTTTGACGTCAAGCAAGTGACTAGCTCGGTTCGTCACCGATTGCAATAAAAACATTCAACCTTATTCTTGTATTAAGCCTGTTCGTGTTATCTGTGAAGGCATTGGGAACCGGTTAGGGTGTTTGTTTACAGAAAGGATAGAGTGCTGCAGGTCATGAGCGACCTAAACAAAAGAAAGAAAAACTTATCGATGGGGAGGGAATGGAGGCACATTTTTGGCATCACTGTAACCCTGTTTGAAACAAAAGAATTCTATAATTGTTGCAATTGCTATGCTATTTTGAAGATATATAAATTCCTAATGTATATTTATGGTGTCTAATATTATATACCTACATCTAATATGAATATAAAATTCTCATGTCACAGTGTTTGTAACAAATGGCTTGATTGATTCTTATGAAATTTTGTGTGTATATTCATTATCGGTACGTGTGAGAATAGGTCGTAAAGTACTTTCATCGTCATCATCCATCACCACGCGGGTAAAACAGCGTGGCGCAGCTAGTAATATACCTATAGATAATATAATTTGGCACATTACTATATTATTTTTTATTATATATTGTGAAACTATAATAAGTAGGTACCTTATTTATAAACGATGCTTAACTTTAAATGACGTTATTTAGTACTGCGCAAAGGAAACATGTTCTGCGCCGTACTAAGGGACGTTATTTAAATATAAGCAGCGTTTATAAGTAAGGACGTATATATATTATTATTCCTTTTATTTGACATATTTCCTTCACATAGGCATAAGTGGGGCTGTAGCCAACACTTTGAGGCCTGATTTGTATAAAAATACAAAGTAGTATAAAAAACAGAAATTTTTGGATGGATGGTGACATGGTATATATATTATAAAAGTGGGTAAAATGGCAAGGCAAGGATATGATATTATAAGTGATAAGAAGATAGTGGGCTATGGAAGAGACTACGGCACCTGCCAATTTCAGTCTCTTAGGCCTTTATTAATAAATGTTGCGTAAACCTATATTAGGCGTAACATGCTTTGTCTTGCTTTCACGCGTGACATTTACTGCAAGCGAAAAATTGACAGATTGTTTTAACTACTCCGGGTGTAAGCCAAGTTTATTAATAAGGCCGATAATGTATTATTATTCTTGTCAGTATACATTTGCACTCAGGCTGCCAGACAAAACATTAATGTAGTAAATACCTACATATTATCACTTCGGACGTTAACCTATCGTAACGTAATAGCCTCAGATTATCTGAAATATATTATTTGTGTATTTTAATACACATATTTATATATATATTTTAAAATCATTGCGTGCAGTTCTAATGTAAATATCACAGTAAGCTAATTGATTTTTTGTCTGATAGCCCTTAGGTAGCCCCTTATCAACCGGCTTATCGAGGTTCTCACAGCCGCGAGTGATATTAGGTTATCTAGAATAACAAATGGAAAGTATGCCGGCGACCTTTGCGTGTCACAACTACGGTCGTGCATCGCCACTAAACTTTACAACAAGTTGACTCATATTTTTGGGATGTAAAGGCACATGACAAAATCACAAAAATACGAATAGTAGCTTATTGGACTGGAAGGCAGTTTAATGTACGACCACTGGAATGCACAGCCAAGTATTGTACAGCCCGTACTCCTGTACAGGGCCTCGGAATATCGGGCTGTGCAATACGGGGCGTACAATCCAGCCTGAGCAAAAAATGGTACGAGGTGACAATGTACAGCCATTATTCCGTGTACATGGCTTCGAAATTATTGGCTGTGTAATACGGGGCGTACAATACGGTTTGCACATTATTTGATACTGGCCGTACAATATAGTGACCCATTGGATTTACCAAATAGTGGTGAAGTTGATCCAGCCTAGTTATGGCGAAGTTACACAACAGGGGCCTTATTCGCTTTGACCAGGGAACAAGTAATACGGTGCGTTACGATATGAAGATATCGATAGGAATAATGGCAATTTGTATTGATTTCACGGTCATTCCTTGAAGATATCATAGCGCGCCGCGTTACTTGTTTGAGTAATCATAGCAAATAACGGCTCAGATATCGTTTCATTAGTTGCATAATCAGTCGATTATGTACCGATTGCTGGGTGCTGGTATTCGTCTCGGGGAGAAGAGTAAGATCTTTAGCTCATCATTCTGGCCCAGTTCAGGTTAGCGGATATGCTTGTGGCCATCCCTGTTGTCATTCAGACCATCTGAATGCCTCCAATATTTCCTAAAGAGAGTTGTCCAAGACAATGAACTTGCCTTTGAAACTTTTTCGTGTTTAGTTGAAAAAACTAAGCAGGTATCGCTTCGAGTTTTTCCAGCTCCGCTATAAGCCCATAATTACATAAAACCGTAGATGCGAAAGTTCAGGAGCGAGTGAGGGAGGAACAGATTTGAATGAAATTTAAAACGCAGGTATCTAATTTACTGATGCTGATGGGTTGAGTAGGTGCCTTTACATTGACGCAAAACAAGAGTTACTATGTCGAAAGCATCGTTTTAAGAGCTCCGTACCCAAAGGGTAAAACGGGACCCATAACTCCGCTGTCCGTCTGTCACCAGGCTGTATCTCATGAACCGTGATAGATAGTTGAAACTTTCACAGATGATGTGTTTCTGTTGCCGCTATGACAACAAATACTAAAAAACAGTACAAAAAATATAGCATTTGCTCGATATTGAAAACGGCAACAGGTATACGCTTGAAATATTCACAGAATATTTAATTACAATAAAAATAATAATTAAAATTTTAAATTCCCATACAACAAACGTGGTTTTTTTTGCTCCTTTTTGCTCGGTGTTACTCATATATATACTGATATCCTTGATTAACACATAAAATATAATAAGTTTTTTATCTCGATTCCAACGGGTATTTCCCGAGATGTCACAATAACCTACCTAAAATATATGTACGCGGCCGAAGTCGCCGCCATTAGTTTTGTTAGTTATGAAGAGTTGTATGTGTTGCCAACAGTTAGTATAGGTAATATATATCAATAACTAAATGTAATATATATCTCTTACTATGGGCCTCATAGACAAGCTCAAAGTCGCACAACGAGCTATGGAGAGGGCTATGCTCGGGGTTTCTCTACGTGATCGAATCAGAAATGAGGAGATCCGTAGAAGAACGAAAGTCACCGACATAGCCCAGAAGATTAGCCAGTTGAAGTGGCAGAACAGATGGCCGATGGGGCCGAAAGGTTCTGGAGTGGAGACCACGGACCGGCAAGCGCAGTGTAGGTCGTCCACCGACACGGTGGACAGACGACCTGAGGAAGGTCGCAGGACGACGTTGGATGCAGGCCGCTTCCAACCGGTCCTTTTGGAAAATCATGGGGGAGGCCTATGTTCAGCAGTGGACGTCCTACGGCTGAGATGATGATGATGATATCAATAACATGAAAATAGGAAATATAACGCAAACATTCTTAATTAAAATTGTATAAATTTATAGCACTATAATGTTTGTTTTATATATTGACAAACATATCAATCAGTTTGTACACTTACACGAGTCAAGTGGATTGAAATTGACATAGAAACATAATTAACTAGCAATAACATTAGTCAAACATGTAAGGAAAAAAAACATATATTAAAAAATATACCTACTCGCTTTAGTTTAGCAATCCCCATCATAGCGTAGGACAATCATTGTGATGTTCCGAAAACGAATCTCCATTAAAATGTAATATCTTAAAACACAAATCTAAATCTGAAAAAGGTACGGACCAAAGAGTCTGTAAGTGTTGTAGTTTTTGTAGAAATTAGTACATTACTGCAGAATCCAGTAAGTAAGCCTTGCTGGCCAAGTATGAGTTAAACGGACCGAACCGCAGGTGAGGTCCGGTTATATACGAGGCCAGGATGGATATCTTACTGGTTGAGGCTTGTATAATGCTTTTCTCAAAAATGAAAGAATTTTTTTGCTAATTCGGCCTCAGCTTGTAAATCAAGAGGAGTGCTATCTATTTTTTTAATCAGATTAGCTTGAACTAATTTTTTGGGTTTATCTATGTTCACGCGGTAAATTAAAACAAAATTGTCGCAATTGAATGTAAAATCCCGCCAGGCGTTATTTTTTACTAAAAAGTTTGCGTTTTATTTTGAACATTGTTCTATTTTTACATTACACGAATGATTTAGTAAAAACTGTAAAAAGAGGATGACGTACTGTCCAGTGAGTAAAATACATACTTACTTACTGGACAGTAGGAGATTTCAAATTTAAAATCTCGCTTCTTACTGGACAGTTGTGAATAAGTCTCCGGTAGAGTTCACTTTCTGGATACTTTTTAGAGATGTTATGGCAACATTATATACTGACCATTTTTGAGAAAAAGTAGATTACGCATCACTATGTTGTATTTCAATGTTTAATGAACCACGGGTTCAGCTGTGAGTGAGAGACATACCAACTTCATGTGCATTCAAACACTAATAGTAAAATAAATAATGTATATAATTTAAATAATTTACTTCAAACGTATTTAGGTGCTAAGTATACATTTTTTTTTTACCCATTTCAGTATTTCAGATAACACATAATATTTTTATATATTATAATGGTATCCAATGATACAGTGTAGATAAACACATCTTGTATGTATTACAGAAATTGTAGCTTCTGTTGCAGGTTTAGCTAATATGGTTACTGGCCATTGTTATATTATTATAAGTTATTTGTTCCTTCAGTGAATTCGTTTTCTCATGTGGCCTTCGGGACACATTCCAATAACAAGTGATGCACGTCTCGTACAGTGCATGCGTCACAATTTGGTGTGTTTACTTTTTCATAAAGAAAGCAAACAGATGGATATTGTCCAGATCGCAACCTGTGAGCTCAAATAATGTCTAATTAGGTAATTTAGATATTTGGAACCATGGGATTAGTAGACACTGGGTTGTTTTAAACCACCACCCTTATGCCTCTTTTTATTAATGACTTCCCTGTATAATTCTCTGCCCGTTGGAATAAGATTGTCTTGAATCCTCGAACCGTCACTGAGATACAATGTAGCCTATGTGCAGTTCCGAAAGTAGCTTATATGCTATCTTTATCCAAAATTTTTGATAAAAACACTGGCCGATGTTGCATTCAGGCCGCTTCCAACTGGCCCACTAGGAAATCTATGGGGGGGGGGGGGGGGGGGGCATAATGTTCAGTAGTGGACGTCCTTAGATGATAATAATGATTATGGCAAATTTGTTTACGCTGAAACGGCTCACAACTTGCTTTAAACAGACATCACTCACAAGCCTTAACATTTATTATACTAGTAGTTAACAGTAGACCTTGCGAGCACATAGCTCGCAAGGTCTACTGTTCGCAGTGTTATCGGCGTCTATCGTTTAAATGTGTTATCGGCGGCATTCTTTCGCAGGAAACCACTTGGACTTGATTGTGCTCGTATTCGAAATTCCTCTTTAATCTGTCCGACTCAGCAAGACTCATTCGAGTTAAGTTTCATTCATAAATCTATTGTTATTTTTTGCGCTGATGCGGACGGGTTAAAGTCAGGTACTAATGTGATAATCAGTAATAATGTGTACTAATGTGTTTTCAAAATTTTCCAAATTTTTAGCAAATCTGCATTAAACTTCCACCTTTTTCCACTTTGTTTACTCCACAGGGAAAGTAAACCAACCAAAATGAAACCCAACTCAAATTCGCCGACGACAAAAAATATATTAAAAGCAGACCAAGTTTATATATATACAGGAGGACGAACATACAACCCAACAAACATACGGACAGATAAAAGTCAATTTGGCCAGTTAAAGCAGACACGCTTCGCTCGCTCGGTCAATTAGTGTGATTCGTAAAGCTTTTAACTGGTTAAAGTAATATTAACATGTTACTTTTATTAACAAGATTATTTTGTTTCTGTAGGATCCCTCGCGAATCTGACCCTGAATGTTCCCGCAAACGCGACCG
Organism: Selenia dentaria; assembly: GCA_917880725.1. NCBI lineage: Eukaryota > Metazoa > Arthropoda > Insecta > Lepidoptera > Geometridae > Selenia > Selenia dentaria. Next base: position 2,688,687 of record OU862882.1, on the reverse strand, counting down.
TGGTCGGCGGCAGCTGTGACGAGATGGAGCAACTCATCACCATCAACTGGCCGGCCGGCACCAGCAACATCTCCAACGCCATGACCCTCACCTACTCCAAGAACGACACTACCAAAACCTATGGCTTGAAAAGTTTGGACATTACCTTGTCGCCTGATCTCTTCACCAATGCTTGTGAGTAACTATAACCCTGATCTACTCATCAAACGATATTACTAAGGCTGCGATTCAGAAACTATCTCAAGTTCAAACTCCTACTCGGGTAATTTAAACATCAACTTCCATATTATTCGATAATTAATCGATAGACATTGAGATACATACCCTATCTCTCAGCTCCTTATGGTCAAAATAAAACCATGTAAGGCGATTTGGTTTATATAGCATGGAACAATCTCAAGTTCAAACTTGTGCTCGGTAATTTCAAATATTAAACTTCCATATTAAACGATACGGAACCGATAATTAATCGATATACATTGAGGTACACTATATATCGGCTCCTGATCCTAATAAATGATACCTTGTAACGCGATTTGCTTTTTAAAGCATGCCGGTTAATCTCGAAGATTCGGAACTCTAGTTTGATGTCTAAATTGCACAGATCTGAATTTTAATTAGTGTCATGGCGAGCCTATTCCCATTTTACCCTTTAGCCAGCTTTCTTATATCCATGTCTGAATGCATGGAAGTCGGAGATTCTTAGAGCCCAATTATTAAGTCGGTATAGTAACTTCAAGCAATTATATATTCTAGTAGCGAGCTATCTCTTTACTATACTGTCGTATATCGTTTGCAGCGTTCAAGAGCGTGGTAGAGCTGAAGCACAACGCGGAGTGGCAGACGGCGCTGGGCACCTCGTACCGCTGCGTGCCGCCCGCGCGCCTCAGCTTGGCGGGCGACGCGGCCAGCGGCACCGCCGCCTACCTCACCTTCTCCAAGCTGCAGGAGGAGGCCTTCAGGAATATCAACGGAACTGGATTCAGCTCACGTGAGTACCGCACTCTGTTACACCTTGTCTCTCACTCTCCCGCCTAGTCTCACCGTGGCGGGAGACATGGCCGGGGGTTATTGAGATTTAATTCACTTATTGAAAATTGTGAAAGAATAAATACATCCCCATTTATAGCTTTGCGTCCTACCCCATATATCATCAGGATATAATAGATTTCATGGGTGATAGTTGTCTAAGTGACATTTGATGTCATGTGTGCTGTACTCGTATTAATCCTTCCTATACCGTGATAATTAAAACAAAAGATTTATGAATGAAACTGACGTATATTTACGTCTCTGGTACGCAAAGGGTTAAGCGGTGGGATCTATTAAAAACATCGAGAGAGATCTTTAAATATTATTGATATTTTATAGATGCTCGCCGCAATGTATGTAATGTATGATTGTGTGTCCATGCCAGCCGTGACCGGTATTCTAGTGCGAGCCTGTAACTGTGTAAACGATTTTATAACACAGACAAGAAACGGCTGATCAATACGAAATTAATCAATTATTCACGTCAAGTAACAATCACAACAGACATTTTATTCAGTATTTATTTATAATCATTTTAGTAATACTATATCGAACTTTATACATGTATTTGTATCGTCCGCGTATCGACACAAACAAGCGCCAATGTTACAATAAATTAAAAACAGGTTCTCTCTCGAACCGAAATCACTAAAAAGGTTCGTGTTATTTAAAGTTTTCCTTATCCATTCTGAACATGAAACTGCATCGCACATTTTTTAGCATCATATAATTTGTTTTAATCACACAACAGTTAATAAGATAAGATGATGATTCATCCTGTTCGTCATTTTATAACGCGAGAGCTTCGGTACAGATCAAATGTCAAATTATATCGAATTAAGATTCGGTGAAAATAACAACACCTGACGACTTCGATCGCCCATTTCTGTCTAAACTAACGACCTCCCAAGACTCGGCCGCGTCTATAAGTGTTGAAATACTATGTCACATCTAAAGTCCAGGGGGCCTACTCCCATCAAAGTCAAAGTCAAAATCATTTATTCAATTTAGGCTTCAAACACGCACTTATGAACGTCAATTTTTAATAATAATGTACTTTAAAGACTACCGCCGCGTTCCAAAATATATAGAGCCTACCGAGACGAAGCGGCAAGAAACTCGGGGCCATTTTTTACTAAACTATCATAAATCAGAACGTTTTATAATAAGCTTGGAATAATCATACTTACTATCGTACTCCCACCGACACGAAACGGTCGAACATATTACTCAATACTATTTACGGCGTGTTCCTTTTTTAGCCGAAATCGATCCTAATGGTGCGTTCCAGAATCAATACCTATAATGCCCAACCCGAATAAAACACTAGTAGTACGCGAATTGTATGCGCTATTTGATAATACGTCAACAAAACGTCTATCGTAATCCATTCTTATTTTTAGCTTGGTATATTGTCATTGTGGTACCAAATTTAATGGTAAGGTTTAAATATGACTACATTAAGAGGTGGGAGTAGGGCCCCAGTAGGCCTAGACAAAAGATGTTTCTGTTATCATTAACGCCAAACGACAACTCCAAAATGTATGGCGTTGACATTACCTGTGGAAAAGTCACGTGACGTCGCGCTAAGTTCGTAGACACATTTTAGTCTGTAGCGTGTGCGGAAACGCCTGTTTTTGTCTAGGCCTGCTGGTCACTTAACTCCACAGATCAATTTCTAGTTAGTTAGTATCTGGCGTCTTCTCAAGTTATATAACATAGAGGTTGCCCATCCGCAAGTCCCTGCACATTTGGATTGTTCTAATATAATAAGAAGAACGGCCCTCTACAATCCTTACAACTCCTGATTTCTACCGGACCCTATCATTTTCGTAGATCTATACTTCTATACTAATATTATAAAGAGGAATGATTTGTATGTAAGTATGTATGTTTGTAACGAATTGGCTCAAAAGGTACTGGACTGATTTCGAAAATTCTTTCCGTATTGGAAAGCTACGTTCAGCCTGAGTAACATAGGCTATATAAGATTCATCATCATCCATCACCGCGCGGGTGAAACCGCGGAGAGCAGTTAGCAGTTAATAAAGCCGATTTCAGCAGTTTTCTGTCTTTATATCCGTGTTCACACAATCTTTTTTACAAACTATCCGCTACCTCCTAAACCACGCAACGGATTTTGGGTTCACGGGTTGGTTCAAGGTTCTCACCACCAACACGATATTACAAGAAGCCGGGGCGAGTCGTAGTCATAGCCAACTATTATAACCACTAACCGTATAGAAAACAACTAAACATTTAGGTACATCAACACCAATCGTTAATGTTAGCAATTCGCTAATAGCACCGCAAGCGCAGATAGGTCGTCCACCGACACTGTGGACAGACGACCTGATAAAGGTCGCAGGACGACGTTGGATGCAGGCCGCTTCCAACCGGTCCTTTTGTAAAATTATGGGGGAGGCATATGTTCAGCAGTGGACGTTCTGAGAGATGATGATGAGGGTTGTTATTTATATTGTGTCAAAAAAAAATATTTTTTCAAATTTGACACAATAAAAGTTTTTACTGAGTAAACTTTGTGTTTTCTGTTACTAATATTCTGTTGTACATACTTATTAATATTAGATTGGCTTAAGTTTTTCTACTTGTTGACTTTTTAAATATTAAAATATTGCTTTTAAATTGTATTTAAAAGAAGTAAGTATAAAAGGTAGCTCTTTTAAACGAGTATAATTGAACAGATTGCATTGTCAAAGAAAAGAAGCTTAAACATAGAAAAGTGTAGACCTACAAGAACAATCTCGCAAAAACACACTTTCAAATGAAATAAACATTATCGGAATCGGACCACACGTTTCCAAGCACTGTGCACAGTCATACAAGACACGTTTACACAGACAGGCAAACAGACACCATCCTGTAACTTAAAAACATAACTTTAAAGAATTCACCTTGTCTGATGTTAGTACAAATAACAAAACATACACAAAGATACAACTACAGCTACAAGTTCACAAACCCCAGCTGTGCAAAAATACTGTAAAAAACTAAAAACATGTTTAATGTATCACAATAACGCGTAACGTGTTAGCATTTCCACATAAATAGGTACCCACTGGCGCATTGGCGATATCTCACGTCTGGCGCGGACAGATAACCGGCTACATTCATGCTGTTATCGGCGGAACGTGGTTATTTGTTCAATAAATAATAAACTCGCAATGGATTCCGGATTCTCAATGTTAAGCATTTACCTTCACATTGCAGTTTTAGAGATAAAAATTACATATTCTCGCACGGGATCAAAACCGCGTCTTTCGACGAACCGTGTCAGAGTACTAGGCCACCGAGGCAACTACGAGCAACGAATTCATTTCACTACATGATTTTAAGCGTCCTAAGGGGATGGAGCAGGGTTGCATGGTATATGAATCTATCTAGAGTAGGTACTAACTACTCTACTAATTCTTGTTTTTCGGTACTATTATACTTAATAACATTCAATTATATCAATTGTGCAAAAAATGGGGTAATTTAATTTTGGGTGTTTAAGATAGATTGGAAACTACGAGTACAACGCCAAACTGTATCCCCCGATTTTGTTATCATTGAACTTTTTGGATTGTCCCCGTATGGTAGCAAAATTATAGACTTTCACGTATTCACGTCAAAATAAATGAGTTATGTGTTCGGGTGTTGAGCACAGGCAGTGGCGCTCACGAACTGCTCTGTGTCATGCCTGCTAATGGTAGGCGTGGCGTGGCGCTTACAGTCAGCCGAGTTGCTTGTCCTTCCGGCCATTCGAAGTTTAATATAATAATGCGTTGACTGTTATCTTCCCGTTTCCACCCACATTATACAGTTAGTCATTATAGATATTGGTGCGTCACTCGGCTCCGTTTGCTATGTGCCGTGGTGTGCGTGAACACAGATTAGAGAAGTCGTATGGCTTGATGCTCTGTGCGTTTGACCCACTATTTCTGCATAATTCGGATGTATTGAGTTATTTCTTATTGCTATTATTGAATATATCGACCAACCAATAGTATGGTAGCTTGTTTTTGAGCTTTGAGTATGAATATGGTAGTTATTCCGACAGGCAATTGTCTAGTAATATAACAGACTCCCTTACACCATATAGATATTCCATGAATATATATAAGTGTAATTGGTTTTTGAACCGTGCTAGTTGAATAAATAAATACAAAATGAATTTGGCTCTGTAATGAACATCGGTACCCTATTAGTCGATTCAGTGTTCATCACAGAGCCAAACTCACGGTATATCTATTGGAGATATAATTACGCGTGACATTTATCAATAGGTGCCGACATAGGTACATATCATGTGGAGAACGGTATCGATTTTTTTTCCAAAATTTGGTAACTATATTTACATAATGAGCCTATTATATTCCCACGGCCGCGCCTCTGGCTTTCCTCTCGGAAAGAGACGTATTCGTCCAACACGTAGACCCAGTGCGGTGCGGTGGATGAGACACGCGTCCAGCTCTATTGCTGAAGTAACCGGAGAGTACGATAGCTACGATTGCTATCTCAGCCAGTAAACCAGCCTTGCGGGTTTCCGAATCAAACTAAAATAAATTTACAGCCATTTTAATGATACGTAGCCATTAAAATGCCGCTGCGTCAGTTTTTTTAATATCACGCAAAATGCATAAACCGGAATCAGAAATTTATTCACCATTATAACAATGATTGTTACATTCGGTAAGTCACATGAAATATAAATTAACAATATTGTATACACATTTCAGATTATATTAATTAACTTAAATTCACAACATATCATTACCTATGTATTTTGAAAATAATCATCCACGTTTTTCACTTAATTCAACTTTCAGTACAAATAATAATAATGAAGTTAAGTAAATAATGATGAGTCACACAAGCCACTTAATTTACTTGTCAATTGTTCATAACTACACAGTCAAAGGAATAATGTATTTCAATCATAACCTTATTGTTAGTTGAATTCGTTCATAAATAGTTTACCATATCAGATATAATAGGTACCTATTACGTAACAAATAACAGACACATGTCTGAAACAAAACTTTACATAACAATAATATTCGCTCAAGTAGCACATGGAAATCTATAACATTGTTTTCCAAATTAATTTTACTTATTAGTGACGCACGTGGTATGCGGAATAAAATTGCAATTGTAATTAAAATAAACAACCAAGAAAGAAGAATTGTCAGGATGAGAATTAATAATTATAATGATCGATATTTTTACAATTTTTGTCTACATAGGTACGTTTTTATATGTCGCCCGACAACGCCCGATGACGTCCTAACCGTTTTATATGCCGGGCGAACGCTCGATCACCCGGAGCGTTGTTTTGCGTCACTCGACGACGCACCGGTCGCCCCACGAAATGGGTGGATGAAAGTCGGCAGACTTTCATCCACCGACTGACGACTGACGTTTCATTTGACAGTTGGAACTTGATTTTTGTGTTAAATAAGCTACTTTTGAGCTTTTTATGTTGTGTCAAGCCGCCGAAAAAGTGATTTAGATTTGATCAACATCTCTTCTGTCTTTCAGGTTATTACGTGAAACTTTGAGCATATAATATAATGGTTTTATTACAAACTAAGATTAATCACTAATTTACTTATTTTTTTACTGAATTATAATTTTTGAAAATGACGGATATGATCAAAAGTCGTTTATAAAAGGCGCATGACGAGCGTCGCTTGGCTTGGAGCGACCGTACGTCATCGGACGATAAATAAAAACGCACGCTTATTGTATGCTAAAATGTACGCACATGTAACTCGGATTCACTTCAGATGACTCTGCGGTAGGCCCAGCACGAGTTACTGCGTGAGTGTCACGTAACGTGTCGTTCGCGCGAAACAGATCTAACTGTCATGTATCTAGGGCAACTGTGACACGACAACTCACAGTTTGTACGCCGAAGCGTGACGCGTTGACGCTTGCGATACGAATACTTTTTCGCAAATTGTTTGTGCTACAGCCTCTGTACTCTGTAATCGATACCGGGCGGTAGTGCAAGGGATTAACAATAACGAGTATCGTCCTCAACTCTGCTTGACATCCGACTTTCCTCGTTAACAACCACCAGTGATCACCACACTTTTAATACTAGAAATACAAATAGGATAGCTGTACCTAGTTTTAGACTTGCGAAAACTAATAAGTCATGCCTAGGAAATTGTGTGCCTTTTTACAATAAAATCCCAAAACACATAACTGAGCTCACAGAGGGCCAATTCAAGTTGACTGTAAAACACGTTTTAATAAAAAAAGCTTACTATAAAGTTCGACATTATATAGAAGATAAAGATGCTTGGAATACTCCACTTCTGGCAAGCTGTCTCTCTGCCACCCATAAAATGTAATATTTGTAGTACCTAAGTAGAAACATTGTAAACATCTATATAAAAAGAATGGCCCCGAGTTTCTTGCCGCTTCTTCTCGGTAGGTTCTATATATTTTGGAACGCGGCAGTAGAGTCTTTAAAGTACATTATAATGAAAAGTTGACGTTCATAAGTGCGGCTTTGATGGCTAAATTGAATAAATGATTTTGACAACGAACTGTCATTCGGTTCACGTTGCCTACACTCTTGCGCCAGCGCACTGCTAACGGTTAATTTTCCACAATAACTACACGTTAAAAATTAAACAAAACCAACGATGTTTATTACAATCATTGTTGGGCTTTTTCCCGCCATCTCTGGGCAAGTTTTCTTCTTTCGATCTGCATTTCTACATTGTAACATATTGTTTACTCCGCCCCAATCAGTTGAAGTTAAAATTCATATCAATTTATGTGGTTCGCACTGTATCCTTATCTATAATAATCCTTTGTGTTAATTACCAACCGTTTGTGTATAATCTAATCTCCTATAATGCCGGCGCTAACACGGGGTCATGTGCTATCAGGTCAGTACCGGGAATAACGAGTACATTGTTCAATACACGCGAAACCGCAAATGCTGTTAAAATGTTATATAGGTTATTTCCATAGCGTTATGACTTATGGCATACTGCTCTGGGGATGTTCTGCAGATATTAATTCTATTTTTATACTGCAAAAAAGGGCTATACGAGCGATCTACAGTTTAGCTCCCAGAGTTTCCCTTAGACAGAAGTTTAAAGACATAAACATTCTAACTGTTGTCTCTCAGTTTATCTATGAAAATCTAATGTATGTAAAGAAAAACATTAGCAGTTTTGATAAAAGGAGTATTGCTCATTCCATTAACACGCGGAATAAGCACAAGCTATCCGTACATGTAACGCGTCTCCACAGAATAAGTCATTCTTTTATGGGATAATGTATACCATTTTATAATAAAGTTCCCAATGCTATCCGAGATTTGCCTATTAATAAGTTTAAAATTACTATTAGAACTAAACTCTGTCAAAAAGGTTATTACAAAATTTCTGATTACCTGAAGGATAAAACAGCTTGGGACTGATCACTCCAGGATCTATCTACTCGTGTACTAAGATGTCCAAGTGTAGCGTGTATTGCCCTACTGATACCATTATTATGTTATCTTTTGTAAGGCGAGCTAATATTTGTAGTACCTAAGTAAAAACATTGTAAAAACATCTATATAAAAAGAATGGCCCCGAGTTTCTTGCCGCTTCTTTTCGGTAGGCTCTATATATTTTGGAACGCAGCGGTAGTCTTTAAAGTAAATTTTAATGAAAAATTTACGTTCATAAGTGCGTCTTTGATGCCTAAATTGAATAAATGATTTTGACTGCCAAAAACGTTGCTGCACAGCAGTTGGACTGTTTTTCAATAGCAGAATAAGAAAACGTGTAAAAGTCGCCGTTTCGATTGCAGTTTAGTAAGTGGTCTCAGGCCTTTATGATGCCTCTTCAGTTGACTGTCCAGATCTCTTAACTCTTTGCGTACCATTATCGACGTTAATTTACGTGCGTTTTATTCATAAATCTTTTGTTTTAATTATCACGGTATAGGAAGAGTTAAGCAGTATCTGCGCGAAGAAGCAACACACCCGCTCAATACCTCACTCATAAACTTTCGCGTTAACAATGTTAGTGTAATATGACATTTAGTTTAGGAACAAGAATTTATTGTGAGAATGCAGGATACAAAACATACGGCTGTTCTTCTGTGAATAATCGACAACAGTGTTGTACACAAACAGAGTGTTGATAATGTATCTATTTGCAATTACAATGTGTACATACGAGTACATGTTATTTGCTGTGTGACGCTCGGGAAAAATGCGATAACGGGCGGCGCGCGGCGTTCCGTGCCGAGCTCATTATATCTGTATTATATATAATAACGTTACACACTCATACTCCCGTACTAGCAGTCCTGTGTGTGTGTTGGAGGCATGGGCACACACAAGAGCACATGATATCCATCCGAGAACAAAGACTACTGTGGGCCTAGCACGAATAACTACGTAAGTGTAGCGTGACGTGTCGTTCGCGTGAAACTGCACAAACTGTCATGTATCTAGGGCACACGTGACACAGTACACTCATATTTCGTACGCCGAAGTATTTGACGCGTTGACGTTTACAATACGAATACTTTTCACAAATTGTTTTTGGTACGGACTCTGTTCATTAACCGACTTCAAAAGGAGGAGGTTCTATGTTCGACTGTATGTATTTTTTTTATGTATGTTCACTGATTTTTTCCCCCATTTGTGGACCGACTCTTAAAATTCTTCTTTTTTATTGGTTAGAGTATGCTTCCGAGGTGGTCACATTTAAATTTCATTAAATCGGTCTATTAGTTTTTGAGTTATACTCCAATAACTGAAAATTGTTTCGCCCATCTTGATGATTTCCTTAAACAAGTACAATTTAATACCGACTTCCATTCTATTCAGTTATTGGAGTGTATCTCAAAAAGTACTTAACCGAATTTGATGAAATTTAAATGGGACCACACGAGAGGCACCAAGCTTTCAAACAAACAAGAATTTTCAGAATCGGTTCACCCAGTCAAAAGTTATGAGGTAACACACATAAAAAAAAATACAGTCGAATTGAGTACTTCCTCCTTTTTTGGAAGATGGTAGAAAAATACACATTAGTGTATTTTTCTACCGGCGACTATTTTTCCTGGCCGGCGACTAATGTCGCCGGCCAGGATTGAAAGGATCCAGACGAAGGCATCGACGCGTTACCTGCTGAGCTAACGGTGTCGTCATTATAATATTGTTTCCTCATTACATTACATATATGTATCTCGATTTATATTTATACTTGCTGACCCTGACCCGCCTTGTGGATCTGGAATCGAAGGGACAGAAATAAATTGAATTCACGCCCTTGTGTATGAAATTTCAAAAATCCCTCCATAATGGATGTTCATAACATAAAAGGCGTTAACTGCCAAAATTGCATGTTTGTTTAGGTTCTGCGTAAATTAATCAGCCAAGTAAATATATGTGTATAGGTATGGATATATGAGTATTCATCTGGCAACGCGGCTAAGTGTTGCAAGAACTATGGTAATGGAACGTGTGTGAATGCAATACAGGTAGCGGCAGTTTAAAAAAAGCGTCACGCTATAACAGTTCAATAACAATAACAATAACAATAATAATCATTTATTCAACTTGTGAGAATAGGTATACAACATTTGAAAAACATTGAGATCGAATATACATGGTTTGTTCGGCTATCTCCACTTAATTAAGCATGCAAGGGAAATTCATTGCCATTCAGAATTTGATACTAAAACAGTTACGACCCTAGTAGCTCGTGAGTGATTGTGTAAGAGGTTAACGTTGCGATGTATATAACTTGCAGCCCGCGACTGCGGCAGCGGCGACGTGCCGGACGCGGTGCCCATCGCGGTGGGGTGCGCGCTGGCCGGGCTGGTGCTCGTCGTGCTCATCGCGTACTTCGTGGGCCGCCGCCGCAGCGCCGCGCGCGGGTACCTCTCCATGTAGACACGGTGGGTTTGTATACTATACTAACATACCCCAGTCTTTGATTTCAGAGAATAATCAGTAATCAGTAATATTTATTGGTAATAAATTTACACGTCAATAATATAAGAAAATATAAAAAAAAATAAAAACCCATGAAAGGTTGGGTGCGATAACATTGGTACGTAGTTTTTATAATTGTTTAAAATGTCCGCAATTGATTAATAACTATAATAATCTAACATGATCAAAAAGTATACATTCGATATACTAGAACAGTATTCATTGTCATGGTAAAGTATCCAAAATATTTGCATGTACTACAAAATAAATTAAACATTCAAATCAACATAATCACAAAATTAATCCAAAACTACAATAAAATAAAAATAATTACCTAAATGTCAACATTTAAATTTTACGAATTCGTCAAAGCTGTAGAACGTCTGCTCGATAAGCCAGCGTTTGAGGCGAAAACTTGCAGCGAAATTCTCGGAACTGTTTAGCGTACATATTAATATCAAAACATATTTTTGACTTACTTAACTTTAACTTCAAACTTTATTGGGTAATAAGTAACACAATTTGAAAATCTTAAATATAACTTATATAAATTACATCAATGTTTTAAATGTACGATTTGTGTGTTGGCGAAGAACAAACAACCTTTTAGGTAAATGAATACTGAGTACTTGCGTAGCCCTGCTGGCAACACTGTAATTGATTGACACGAAGCACACAGACGCGATAAGTCCGGACAAGAGATTCTGTTTCCCGGATACCAACCTCTTCCCGCAACAAGAACATTTTAATAGTTAGTAGTAGGTGTACTTAATTATTAAGACAAGTATTGTGATATGATATTTACCCGGTTGAGAATATTTGGTAAACTGCTACCCACAACAAAACTCATTTTGTGATTGAATGAACTTAGGTTTATACATACATTGAGGTTTTTGAGTAACAGTTACTCGGTATTTACATAAAATGACGTTCCGAAGGAGCTGCATCGACCGTGGTCACTAGTAGACTCTTGTTGTATGTTTTGATAATAATCTGTGCGCGATATGTCCCGATATTCTCTTAAATCATGAATTTCATTCGCGAAAGAAGTTGTTCCCCTTACATAATCATGTTGAAAACAATGCAGGCTACTGAGTTGTACGCACGCTTCTCATGCACACCTCACACAACGTACGTTTCTACGTAGACTGCTGGTTTTATTATTCGTCTAAACACATTATTTACATTAAAATTTGTGTTATCAGTTAATATGAACTCCAATAATTTTCTTATTAAAATGTACCCGCCTTTTTACTCATGTAAATGACTTCTACTCTATAAAGCCTGCATTCGGGTTGCCTCGAGTTGGCAAAAATAACGGCTAGAACGCTACAAAATGTACACAAGGGCTTTCGAATTGAAAAAAAATTGGTGGGTTCAAATTATCGTTATGGGCTGTTTTGTTCTGCGGTAAAGCTTTAAAATGCTATAAAATTCAATTTACAACCCACGTCCCATGTATGAAGTACTATTTTTGACTGAAGTGTGATTAGGGTGTAAGCAAAAGTTGCAAAATTAACGTCATTCTCGAACGATTTACACGAATGCACATTTTTTGAACGCTAACAATGCCAACACGGCAATTCGAATGCACCTAAAGATATATTTTGGTCTATATGCATGTACTTGAAAATGTATTGGATAAGGCAGTTGAAGTGGCAGTAAGAAGTGGCAGCCATATGTGTAAGAACGCAGAACTGACGGCCGATGGAGTCGAGAGAGAGAAGCCAATCACAAGCTAAATAGGTAGACGTAATCGAGTATCCACTATAGATGACGTTTATGTTGCCGACTCATGGTAGAGGTACTGGAGTGGAGATCACGAACCGGCTAGCGTTTTTAGGTAAGGTTAGGTAAGCGTAGGTCATCCACCGACGGTAGACTGAGGACCTGATAAAGGTCGCAGGACAACGTCAGATGCAGGCCGCTTCCAACCGGTCCTTTCGGTAATTTAAGGGTTTGGCCAATGTTCAGCCGTGGATGTTCAATGGTTGAGATGATGATACTTTCATCTTGTTTGTAAGCGTAGTTAATAGTATATATTGTATCCATTGCAGGTGTCCAGTTAACAGAGCCGGTTAGTCAGAATATTCAATTAAAGATAGTAAGTATATCCATCGATACGTCGTACTTCTGTCATCCATGAGACCAAATCTTTCATCAAGTTTGGTCTTAATCCATCGCCTATTTTAATAATTACATTGTCCGATTCAATTGTATAATATGTATTGAACACGTAAATGTAACATTGATTGATTTATTTTAGATTATATTGTTTTTATATACAAATTGGATCTAATTACTTTTCCGAATGGTAGATAGGAAAACGAATTGCTCAAGGACTTTGGATTCTGGGCTGTGTTAAGTATTTTCTCGGCTTTACACCTAGATTCGTATCGTGTTGATTGAACGGCGTGTTTACCAAAACTGTCAAACCGCGGAGACTACAGAGCTACTATTTCATACTATAATATACTTTTGACAGCTGAGCAACATTTCTTGCCCTTGGTGAGCATAATTCGATCTGACAGGTCATTGTGAATGAGCATAATAAAATCTGGTCCCGAACAAGTTTTTGTTAAATGGAGTGTTGAAACGCCGTGCTCGACACAGCCCAGATAACATCTTGTACTGAATCTTCAAAATTTAATTTCATATTTAGATTAAGAAACGCGGCAACGACGTTATATGGGTGTCAATTGCCAGTCGTAATACATTTTCTCCTATATTGCCATTTTAAAATCTCAAAATAAACCTAGCATGCTGGTAACACGATACCATTTTAAAAAATTCACTATTGTATAGTAGCCGTTTTGTTTTCTAGTTGCGCCAATAATAGTAACTTTTAAAAGTAACAGCAAGTGTAATTTTCGTAGCATATTGGCAACATTCTTAGAAACTAGAAATGTAATACACACTTATCCACTGTATGGCTAATTTGGAACATTATAAGGTGTTTTTTTATTGTTGCGGTGATTTTTATTGTCCAAAGATATTATTCAGAATTATTGTAAATGTCAGTTATATGAATGTATAACGCGACATCGAATATTATTCCATGTATTTTATTTTATTTGTTTTGTAAAGATTTCCATAGGTTATGGTCAACAGATATACTATGCAGTGTCTTTATTATTATAGTATTGAAATACTATTGTAAGCGTAAAAGTAGTATGCTGAACAATTTCATTGCTATCAATTACATTAAATAATAATAATAATAGAAATATATAGATTTTGTAAACCATTATTTCATTTCTTTATCTCATTACCTTCACGAACATTTAGATTATCGTAGTATGGCAAACTAATTGATATAGCCAGTATAAAAAATAATTAAAAACTGGCAATGATTTAGCCAGTATTGTCTATGATTTTTGCAGCTATCTCAAAAGAGGTCAGCTATGCAATTTAATGGCATAATATCTGCAAAATATAGATGTGTGTTTACTTACTCGATGTAGCTGCAGAAATCATAACAGTGAAAAGAGAATGAAGGAGTTCTAACTTGGTACAGGAGAGTTCCTTGTGCGACTGATTCCAGTTTTCTTAATTTTAATTATAACGTATTGTGTTTAGGTATCGGTGTTTTCGGGTCAGTCGAACAACTCTCACACGGGTTTGCACAACACTCACTAAATACAAACGCACCCTTAAAATGCAATGCTGACTTTCTACCTAAAAAGATTTTATTTTATATCAAATTGCTAACACACAAGTCATTTTGTTTGTAAATAGACATAGTAAAAGCTTGACTATTTATGCCTCGTAACATCTATTCCCTTTGCATGCTTACCCCTACCTGCATTAAAGTAAAACACTAACGGCCTTACTTCTAATACTGTTTAAATTTTATACTAAACGGCATTTAGCACGACGCAAAACAATTTCGTAGTGTACTTAAAGACGTTATTTAAATTTAAGCAACCGCTATAAGTAATATCGTTAATAATTACTAAAGCGTGTAATTTTTAAATTGAAGTTTTCACTAAGACATGAAAATCATAAAGATAACTTTCTTGCAGACGAGGCATTGTCTCTTAATTAGTGCGTTCTATTCAGATGTTAATATCGTTATTCCTGTAATTTTTTATCAGCTTCGATCTAAATATGAGAAATAGAACGATGCGTGTTGTTTAGTGAGTTTGTGTAATTTAAAATTGATGCTTCTTAACTAAAATTAGAAAATGTGACACGAACTGAACTCAACTCAATTACAGTGCCGATAAACCATTGACGAGCGGTTCAATATAGTTGTGTGTCACATTTTCTTCCTTTGGGGAGTGAGGATAGAGAAGGAAAGAAATAAATGTTTTTTATTGCCATATAAATCGTTTTATTCTCTTTACAAAATTCAATTAAAATAAATACGTACATTATTATATACAGGTAGACAAGTCTTTGTACACGTAATCTACTGAACACGAGTTTAGAAATTAAATTAGGGCTTGACCAGTACAATAAATATTCTCGTCAGTTTACAGTGAATTACTGCACGTTACAATATTATATAGCCTAAAATGTTCCCGCTGCTGAAAAGCCAAGAATCATAAACCACTATACGGGCCTAGTATGGTCAGCTGGAAGAATAAGGTCAGCGCTGTTGTTAAAGATTTGAGTCTGATCGGATGCCTCCGATAAGCCCTTGCAGCAGCTGTTGTCCTAAAATCTGCACTTATAGAAGCAACGCAATTGTAAGCCAGTGCAGCAGGTTACGTAGCGTGTACATCCACAGTATTGACCAGAGGGCCTACAACGAATAACTGCGCAAGTGTATCGTAACGTGTCGTTCACGTGAACGTCATCTATCTAGGGTAACTGTGACACAGATAACTTAGTTTTTACGTCGAAGCGTGACGTGTTGACGTTTGCGATACGAATACCTTTCCGCAAATTGTTTGTGCTGCGGCCTCTGTGCAATGATGTTAATTAAACTGAGGTAGATACGCCTTACTGCGCTCGGCTTGGCAGCATCAACACAAGCTAGTTGTCTTGAGTCAACTTAGTTCCAGTCTGTCTGGCAACGACGCAGCACGTGTACTACATTTAGGAAAAAAATCCTTATGTGTTAGAAACTGCAGAACATATACTGGAACAAGTGTAAAAAACAAGAATGATGTATCTTTTCATTGGTAAGTATTGTTTTTCTATGTCATTTATCGAAATCGTATTTTAATTTAAAATAACTCCTGCGACGTTGCCACTTCGCCACCCACGAGAACGAGACAAGTAGCGAGCAACAGAGAGAACGAGTCTGTCATTGGCGGTCGAATGGTCGGTCACAGGCGAACGTTGTTAATAATATATTGATCCCTTTCTGACAACTAGGATTCATATATTCTATTCTCCTCTATTAGTCAATCTCATTGCATCTGTGTCGTACTTTTTGGCTAGGTGTACAATTTCGGCAATTATTGCCCTTGTCAGAGCTCCATAAGACAATACCAGAGAACGTCGCCTTAACGTGCTCGCCGAAGTATAAATACGTGGATGAGTTGAAAATGCCGTTAATGCCCACGGCGGGTCACCCATTAAATAGAGACCGCTATGCAGTGTGGACAGTGTTTGAACGACTACGAAAGCTGCGCTGAGAGTGCTTTACCTGAGAATTGGGCTGGTTCCCATAATAACATCGTGAGAAACCTAGTGCTTGCATGACAAGTTCCGTCTAAAAATTATGCCATTAAGCATCTTAAAACGCAGTGTACCAGCTGCCCTTGAGAGCCGGTCACCATAGTCTATCTGCTACTTTTGACCGCATCATAACTGATAAAGTGAAATAATAATCGAATGCAAGCGTCAACTATATATAAAAAAAATGGTGTAAAATACAGAAATTAGTTTTAATAAACAATTGCTTATAAGCACTCGGATTCTTCAGGTGTTATTGAAAGTAAAACGAAGAGTCCGTGCGATTTAGGTGTAGCTCTAGCACAGCGAGGTACCACCATTCAAAGTATTTCAATTATATAACGAATTGTAGTGCGAGTTAGTTTGTAAACTAATTGTAAATCGATAATGAAAATATTACTACTTACTACTATTTTTATAACAATAGTCTTACGTTTCGAGTGTTTTGACGAGTGTTTCATGACTGGCCAAGCCTTTACTTTGTGACAGTATAAAATGCACATTGTTAACTATTAAAGCTCTAAACCTAGTTGTCATTATTTACAAGTTATATTATCGTACGCACTGTTAATCATAACAATAGAAAGTCAAGTACATATACCACTTTTATAATACTTACTAATCATAGCCAGATCCTCGGTTGCTTTGAAACTACAAAAAATATCTCATAGCCAACTAATACATTACCAGAACTAAAATAGTAAAGAGTAGGAAAGAGATGTAACGAAAAAGGTCTTCAATAAACAAGTGCGACAAATAACTTCTAATAATGCTGATGCTTCTAACTCTTATCTTAAGGTACCTGTGCTATAAATGCCTGAGGAAATATTTGCTTTGTCTCGCAAATGTATCCAACTATGAACTGTGGTCTTTTTGTCCAATTGAGTCTTCTAAACTTCTATTGTACAAACTTACAAGCAGTTTTCTGGGGAATATTGTGTTGATTAGTCAGTGCGTACGTTACAAAGTTATATATATGTAAGCATATTTGTATGTTAGGTAAGTGGGTACACAATATAATTCTAGTGACTATTTAGGTAAATGCAGTTGTCTTGAAGTGCAAGACAAGTGTTCAATCGATGTGGAATTTTCAATTTATTATATACCTACTCACGGCCTGTTTCAAAATGCTGGATATGTACCAGATATCTTCATACAAATCCACCGCTCTATTTTCAAAGTTATCTGGTGGGTGCATAGAGGTCGTGAAACAGACCCATGGTAACCAGCAGGGTTTATATGTATCTCAGTTGCAATCAAATGTTGATCAAATCTAAAAAATGGGGACTTTATGTCTCTTGCTAACATTTTTTAATTTATTTATTGCTAACATTGTGTTAGCATTTAGTCAGAGTGTGTAGTGAATTGTATTTATTATAATTGTCTTAATGTATAACATGTTGGTACTCAATAATTAAATAAATAAACATCTTTGCTTACTGGAGTTGCCAAAACCGACATAGAGCCGCCATTTTCAAGATTTCAATCTACGTTTGATTGAAATGAGATATATAATTGCCCTGCAGGTTCCGGATTTCGGCAGCCTGCTGCAGAAGACGCCTCCATCGGATACTTTTTGTCCTCGCCTATTATAGAGCCACAAAGTGGAATCTAGTTCTTAAAAAACGGGAAAAGTTGACATTTTGGGGGCTAATTTCAACTTTATTGCTTAAGAATAAAATCGCTGGCAAAAGGTTAGCGAAGGATTGTTTCTCGTGCTCTGGGCTTAACAGTGACACGGCCACCAAATTCAATCATAAGCTCCATTACTTCATCACACATTTCGTGCGTTAAATCTCATGTTCCTTATTGGCTATGAGATAGAATTAGGATAAGATTTTATGCACTTTAATTTTAGACCGCGTGTGTGTGATGGGGCCGTTGTAGTATCTATATATATTGTAGGTAACAGATTTTAACAAGTTTCTTATTGGATAAATAAGAAACGATTCATTTCCTTTTGTTTTGAAAAGTACAAAATACTCTTTTCGTTTTTCCGGATGACCAATTTGTTTTATATATTTAAGTAATTCTTCCCATGTTCTACTTTAATTACCTCCGGACAATATGACACAAAACTATGCTGCTATATAATATCTATACCTACTTAGATATAAAAACGTATACTTAGGCACTATTATTTACATACTAACAATAAGTACAAACATTAAACATGCTACGATCATCTACTTACTTGTTCCTACAAATATTACCCTTTACAACGACTTCTTATTTTATAAAGATATGTCATGTTTTACTTTAGACGAGCGAAGTATTGGGGGTAATATGTTTTTGACTTCCGCGATTCTGAAACATTGAAATCAAACAATTTTGATCGGCGGGGAATAGCCCTGAAATGAACATTTGTTAGCAACAGACATACATAATAATGTATGTCTGTTGCTAACAAATGTTCATTGAAATCGAATAAAATGGCGGCTCTATGTCACTTTTGTCAGCTCCAGTCATCAATTTACTAACATTTTTGCTTACTGGAGTTGTCAAAACTGACATAGAGCGGCCATTTTTCAAGATTTCAATCAACATTTGTTAGCAACTGAGATACATAATAGCCCTGCGGATTAAATCTAATAATGAATTATGTAGTCTGCCCGTGATCATGTTCACTGAAAAATTTTCGAAATATATAAAAATGCAGGATCCGATCCGACGAAAATTATTTTTTTGTAGCAGGGAGGTAAAAAAACGCTCTGTATAGATCTCCCTCGTTGCCACGTCACGCTCTTTACGCGGTCACGGGCAGACTGATTCAAACACGCCCCAATTGTAGTCTTATTTTAAGCAAATTTTGACATAACTACTTGAAAATTTACTTGAATAAAAGGCAGATATCGGTAAAAACAAGTCTTGGTACACTTTAACACTAAACGAATACTGGTGGAAAAATTAAGTATAAGTACTCCTATTTACATGAGTATTAGTATAATTAAAAATAATGTGATGTTACACTTAAGTACTTATTTACATAGCCTCTAGGGAAGCCTCGTAGTCACAGCTTAGTAAGTAGTCTGTGTAAGGCGTTTGTAGGATACAACGTGTAAATATCAATAGTCATAAACGTAAAGACATGTCAACGTGAATCAATGCAGGGCAAGAACAGACTATTTAAATATTTGAGTATCATGTTCTTTTGGCCAAACACTAAACAAGCCACTGGTGGAAAAATAATAACTAAAACATATCCATATTTTAACTCCTCAATGGTAAATTTCTACAAAATGTATTTAAGGCTTTGAACGTTCGACGATATTGTTAATTCATTTAAAAAGAGTGATAAGGAATTTATGTGGAATAACTATGTATAAAGACGCTATAACACATTTTAGTCTTAAACTTAGTTGCAGTCGGATTTAAATATCTTAACTGAAGGAATAAGTTATAAATGGTATATATTCTGTCCGCATCAGGACAAAAAATAACAATAGATTTATGAATTAAACTTGCCTCTAATGAGGCTTGCTGATTTGGACAGATTAAATATACTATCTTTTTTATATAATGACTGATGTTTTGATGGCACTATCTTGGTAATTAATAAGGCACATTGCAGACTATTTCTGTTAATAAGTAGGTATACAGTGCAATTTAGTATGGCAACGGCACTGAGGTACCTACGGCGGCGGCGTAATCGTCCTGTAGGTAACGTGGATGAGCCTCATGAGCGAGTCGTCCAAAAGCAAAAGGTCAAACTAGCTTAATACCTAAAACGCATAATACCTGATTTGTATATTACCTAAATCGCTTTAGGTCTTAGTAGCAAAATACCTGAAATGCATTATGTCTGCCAAATACTTCAACCTTATTATGGCTAAAATGTACAATTACAGTTTATCAAATTACTCACACCGCATTATGTCTTAGGAGTCATCCAATGCATGCTACATTGCACTAAAAGGACATAGTGTGAATAGGGCTTAATAATTAAGCTAGAAGTCCACATACGTACACGACGCGAATGTATCACCATACACAAACTTATTATAATTTGGGTGGTGAATGTAAAAACAATGATAATTTGAATATCCGATCACAGTATTCTTTGGAGAAACTTAAACTGATTCCTGGATATCATGTTATTTTACACACGATCATCTACACTACCCACATATAAATCTTTGATGGATTCAAGAATAGATAAGGAGGTACTACCCTGCTAAAATATAATTTTGAATTTAGCTCTGCACCCTGGTACCTAGCCTTACATGCATTTGTGGGTGCATGAAGGGGTTTTATAAATATTTACAAAATACGTGAAAGATGCAAGATGCGCGATTTGGGCAAGTGTAGGCGACGTAATCACAATCGCGAAACAATTGAATTTAGTACAAACTATCATGTATCTAGTACAACTGTGGCACAGATAACTCATAGTATGTACCACGAAGTGCGGAGCGTTTTCAATTGCTTACGGTATGGATAGTTCTTCGCAAATTATTCGTATCGTGGTCTACAATAAAATTAAAATAATTGGGGCCTATGAGTATGAAAATCAACATACACGTGTCACGTGACATCAACACGTTTGTTGTACAATTTTAAACCGTATATGTAACGATTTGAGGTCCTATTCACTGTATAGGGCACGAGTCGAGCAACACATTGTGTAGAGACTCCATGCGGGTCCAGTCTTTGGCTTGTCCGCCGACGATGACATCACGGATGCAGCCCTTGAAGTTCGCCTTGCCGCCGTCCGTCGTGTCGATGATGCCCTCTGGGAACACATTCAGTGTGATGATGAGAAACATATCATTAAAATGTATTTTGAACCACATGGAAATGCTTTACTTCGTTTGCTGTAGTAGGTAGGTACTTTATAATACATTTAATCCATAGTTCGATACTATTATTATTATAATGCAGAAGTACTTACAACTCCGTTTGTTTCATTGTTACTATTTCATGACTAAACGACTGAACGCATTCTGGTGAAATTTGGCAAAGAGAAAGGTTATATCCCGGGGGAAGGACATAGGATACTTTTCACCATCATCATCCATTATCACGCAGTTGGAACCGCGGAATGCAGTTAGTGTGTTGCATACACATGTTTACATTAGGTACCTAGGTACATAAGTATATATTTATGTCTTTATACACTACTGGGGTACATGCTACCCACGTGTGCTCTATGGGCTTAAGAGGATTGCATAGCTAGTACTTTCCATGCTAAAATAGAAAACTGTTTTCTACCTCTTAACATTGTCCGATTTCAGTGTTTTTTTTTACATGGAATCATGGCATTCTTTGCTATGCCCGTACGTTTTGATCTTTTCAGTATTTCAAAGTACTATAAATTTCCTTTTTTAGAACTTAAAAAAACTGAAAAAAAACAAAACGTACGGGCATAGTAAACAATGTCATAATTCAATGAAAAAAAAATCACTGAAATCGGACAATGTTAAGAGGTAGAAAAGAGTTTTCTATTTTAGCATGGAAAGTACTAGCTATGTCAAAGTCAAAGTCAAAATCATTTATTCAATTTAGGCATCAAAGACGCACTTATGAACGTCAACTTTTCATTATAATGTACTTTAAAGACTCTACCGCCGCGTTCCAAAATATATAGAACCCACCGAGAAGGAGCGGCAAGAAATTCTTTTTATATGGATGTTTAAAATGTTTCTACTTAGGTACTACAAATATTACATTTTATGGGTGGCAGAGAGACAGCTTGCCAGAAGTGGAGTATTCCAAGCATCTTTATCTTCTATATAATGTCGAACTTTATAGTAAGCTTTTTTTATTAAAACGTTTTTTACAGTCAACTTGAATTTGCCCTCTGTGAGCTCAGTTATGTGCTTTGGGATTTTATTGTAAAAACGCACACAATTTGCTAGGAATGACTTATTAGTCTTCGCAAGTCAAAAACTAGGTACAGTATGCAATCCTCTTAAGTCAGGCGAGCCGGCAGGCCAGTCTAATCTTGTCGATATCGTATTCTCGGAGAGCAGTATTAACTCGTTGAGTACAAATTGGTGCTCATGGTTTACTCGGAATAGTTTGACAATTCCATCAATAGCAACTGCTCTATACATGTCTGCTGTCATGAAGCCTCTGCACTTGGAAATACCATATACAGGAAGTTTGTGACCGGCTTGATCGTTTTGTGTATGCTATAAGACAGTTACGACTTTTAGTTTCAGTGGAATCTGCGTTGTGTGCATACCACGGCTAGGTACGTAGCTTCCATTTTGTCATATGGGCTACTTTTGTGGGGAAACGCTGTTGACATTAACAGGGCATTCATAGTGCAGAAGAAATGCGTAAGGGCAATAAGCGGTGCCTGGTCTACCGATAGCTGTGGACCCCTTTTCAAGAAGTTCAACATTCTGACATTGCCCTGCATGTAGGTACATAATGGAAGTTTGCATGTTTGTGCACACAGACTTCTTTGACAAACATTTGGACATAGTGCAAAGAAATACAAGGGGTTTAAACAAACTTTACCTACCAATGTGTCGGTTAGAAATATTTAAGAAAAATTCTTATTTTATGGCGATCAAAATATATAATAAACTACCTACTGGAATAAAGACTTTGACCTGGAATAAATTCAAATATAAACTAAAATCATGGCTTATTAGCAAATGTTTTTGCAGTGTGCATGAGGACTTCCTTGATAATGTAATAAACAAATAAGTAAATTATCCTTAACATCATTGAAACATTTATATTAAATGAATCATTAATACTTTGGTTAAGATATTATTATTATTTTTTATGTACAATTAATTATTTGACAATTTATATTTTTCACTTGACATAAATATTTAATATTTCATTATAATATATTAGTAAGAAATTTGCACACCTCTAAATGAGGTAGATTGTATGGCACATTATTTACTTATAAGAACTTGTTAAAACCTACATTCTAATGCAATAAATGATTTTGATTTGATCTCGATACGGGATAAAAGGCGTTCTACATCACCACCACAAGTGTAACGTTACATCAATAAGTCTTCCTGCGATATAAGATTGGTTGTCTAATTTGCTTCTTTGAGCTGCAGATGATTGTTTAACAAGCCTTGACAAAGAAGACCACCATTCTAACTGTTGTCTCTCAGTTTATCTATGAAAATCTAATGTATGTAAAGAAAAACATTAGCAGTTTTGATAAAAGGAGTGATGCTCATTCCATCAACACGCGAAATAAGCACAAGCTATCCGCACATGTAACGCGTCTCCACAGAATAAGTCATTCTTTTATGGGACAATGTATACGATTCTATAATAAAGTTCCCAATGTTATCCGAGATTTGTCTATTAATAAGTTTAAAATTACTATTAAAACTAAACTCTGTCAAAAAGGTTATTACAAAATTTCGGATTACTTGGAGGATAAAACAGCTTGGGACTGATCACTCCAGGATCTATCTACTCGTGTACTAAGATGTCAAAGTGTAGCGTGTCTTGCCCTACTGATACCATTATTATGTTCTCTTTTGTAAGGCAACACACTGGAGCTAATATTTGTAGTACCTAAGTAAAAATATTGTAAAAACATCTATATAAAAATAATGGCCCCGAGTTTCTTGCCGCTTCTTCTCGGTAGGCTCTATATATTTTGGAACGCGGCGGTAGTCTTTAAAGTACATTATACTGAAAAATTGACGTTCATAAGTGCGTCTTTGATGCCTAAATTGAATAAATGAATATGACTTTGACTTTGACCTAAGCAGTAACATTTTGCTACCTGAATTGTATTGTGGAATAAACGTAGAAATGTTACTCATAATAAAATATTCATAATTCCATTTCATACTAATATTATAAATTCGAAAGTAGGTAACTCTGTTTTGTTACCTGTTCACGGCTAAGCCACTCAATGGATCGTAATGAAATTTCCAAGGTGTATAGGATAGGTGTATTCCCGCGGGGACAGCCGGACGTGATGGATTTTTTCCCGTAGTCCCCGTAATGACCGGGCAGTATGAATACCTACTACCCTACATTGATTCGGCAAGAAATATCGAAAGAGCGATTGAGCGTTTTCACACTGAGACGATAACGACACTCATCAGCTCGGACGACGATATCGTCCGTCGATATCGGTAGGTATGTGACACGATATAACCAACAGCGTGTTATGCTGGTGCCTGCCCAAGCCACTCCCCCCGCGATCCTGCTTCACCCCGCCCTGTGTCGTCATCTGATATCGGCACGATAATCTGTCGGCGACGATAACGTTAACGACACAGTGTGAAAGCATTTAGTAGTGGTTGTATCCAACTGCCAGTCCGACGATATCGCGCAGTTATCGTGTAGTTGTAGTTATCGTCCAATGTGAAAACGCCCAATCAGTTCTGACGTTGTAGTCACAAGTAACCCAACACCTATAGGTACATAACTTTGCCCTAGACTAGTCAATTTAATGTTATTATTACATTGTCTAAGATAGGGTAGTCATTTAGTCATATTTTTTACATATTTAATTCAATTATATAAACGGGGACCAAAGGATTACACTGATAGATATATTCCGAGGAAGTACATGGGATATTTTGTTTCCTTTCATCATCATCACCGCACGAGGGGCGAAGCTGGTATTACATACTTAATATCTGGCATGTAGAGATCTCACCTGGGATCCCCCCAACATACAAGGGAGTATGAGAGACAGGCGCATCCGTGACGTCCTCCACTAGAGTGTTGGCGGGCACGTCCTTCAGCACCGGCCCGTCGTCCAGCTGTAGCGAGAGCGAGACGGATGCGTGCACTCTCGCTCGCACTCGGTGCCACGCTCCGGTGCACACTCCGCCATCGCCGCGAGACGATACTTTCGATCGCGCGTTGCCTGACGGCGAGTGACGGCTCAGCACCAACTTAAATGAGAATCATTCACCGACACCTTGAGAAATAAGCTCACTCACACAGATGAAAGTATTTTATCAGAAACATTTGTTTTTCTGTCCTGGTTTACACTATGCTCATCTATACCACTGATAATCGATCTGACTGAATTTAGAGATTCTATACAACCCCGAAAATAAATACCCAGAGGGTAAAACGGGACCCTATTACTAAGACTTCGCTGTCCGTCTGTCCATCTCTCACCAGGCTGTATCTCATGATCCGTGATAGATAGATAGTTGACATTTTCACAGATGATGTATTTCTGTTGCTGCTATAACAACAAATAAGTATTAAAAAACTGGCCAAGTGCGAGTCGGTTGCTAATTATAGAAAATGGTACTTACGGGGCCCTTCGTGCGCGAGTCCGACTCGCACTTGGCCAGTTTTTCAAATTGCACGACAGATATGAGTTTACTATATAATTTGTTTGGCCGCTAAACCACGACGGATATGGATTTTCATACAACTTTTGCCGGCCGTTGCTCGCATGCAAGTATATGGCCAGTACAGCAATTTCGATTTATATTCTCGAAAAATTATGAAAAAATAATACTCAAATATCTAAGCATGTTCGAGAAAAGTACCTACTTAATTAGTGTGTAGAGAAGATGTGAGTCCGTTTCACAAAAGAAGATCCTCAGCTGTGGCGCTAGTGTTTACTAGCTTCTTAAAGTTCTCTTTCCAGTTTTTTTGCATAGACATGCGAACTCTTTGTATATAGTTCTTAGTATATATTAGTGAAACAAACTCTCGTCCCTTACCGCGCCGTCTTTAACCTCCAAGAGCAGGCCGGCGGCCGCGAGCAGCACGCCGCTGGGCGCGGTGGTGCGGAACTGCAGGGAGACCTCCACCGCCGAGTCCGCGCCGCCGCTCTTCCACGTGCTGGCCCAGGTGGCGTGCGCGTCGCCTGCAATAACAACAACAAAACATGTGATTATTACGTTCACTAGCAATAAAGTTATTGTAAACGCTGTTAAGAACCGTTAGCGACATCTATCGCCGTGCGCATACAACAAGACAGGTGTGAAGGTGGGCTGCACACACTGCAAGCTCGGTGCACCTATCGGCACGCAGCGACGATCGAATCATACGTTATTCTGAGTGCAAACGCAACGACTTCGTACCATTACTTTTTCATGTTTCACCCGCTCGGTCCAATAAGTTACCTTTATTTAATCTCAATCGGTAATATTCTAATTATGAAATGAAATACACACTTTTTTTTTTCCTTTCCCTGTTCTACAGGGAGTATGCTTTGCGCGTCTTGCGCATCTGCCATTTACAAGTGTATTTCTAGCGGTAGAGTTTCTCTTCAACGTCTTTAGTAGGTCTTTATACGAGGCGTTTATAACTTATGTTTTTTAAATTTTATAAAAGAGGGGAAACGTTTAACGCGTAAATAATTTGAAAGAAACGTAAAGACCGGATAAAGGTAAAATTAATTCGGATCAGAAAGAGTATCCATATATAGGTACTTACATATTTTTTAAAAGGTATCTAAGTACAATATTTGTAATTATTATATACAGACTTTTATTGGCAAATTTTATTTACACACTTCTTAGAAAAAAATAAAAATAGTAGTTTATGCAACTGTCATATAATAGAGGATATCAAAACATGAGTGCAGTTTTTTGAAACTCGCCTGCGGCTCGTTTCAAAAAAGATTACACGAGTGTTCTAAATCTCATGAGGTTTTTGCTACTAAAGTTTTATCCAACAAAATATTACTCAAATTCGTATGTACGAAATAGCGCCAAAATTTAAAAAGTCTTCTTCTTCTTGTTTGTATGGCTTGTGCGGCGTTACCACAATTTTGCCAATATCAGTGGAAAAAGTATGTTATTGGTCTATTGGCTCGGAACCAGCGCGTTGCGCGCGCAGCGCGCTCACCACAGACAATGTGTACTTAAATTGAATTGAAACCTCCTTGGTCGGGACACATTGTACTTTAATAATTAAAAAATTGTTTTAAAGCATTGTTTTGTTAGGAGGATAATGCTTTAATTTAAAAAAAAAACTACACAAAATACTACACTCATGTTTTAATACCCTCTATTATATCACAGTTGCATAAACTACTATTATAATATAACACCTATTGTATATCTCTGTCTAAAGAAGATTAAAGCATCATAATTTGAAGAAATAAAACGATTTATTTCATCTATGTATTATAAATATGTACCTATGTATTCGTATGATAAATATGCTCCATGGCACAAAACGGATTAAAAACCATAGGGGTTAAAGTATGAAACTGCCGATTTATCGCTACTATACTATACTAGTCACTATTTTGAGCCTTCATAGTGTCAATTTACAGTGTTTTTTTTTCACACTAACGGCCGGTCTCAATAACCTATCTATCGCCGGTTTACCTTACTAGAGTTAGATATTTGACACTATTTGTATGGACGTTATGTCAAATTTCTATCGGTAGTAAGGAAAACCGTGGATAGATAGATTATTGGGATCCTCAATAAAACTATATAACGTTCTTAATTTTAAAAAACTTGATTTTGATTGTTTGATTTTAATTGAGTTAAATTTGTACATTCAGTTTTTAACGTGAAGATGGAAATAGCGAAAATCACAGTAAGTTATATTCGAATACGAGTTCCGACGTGGGACTAACGCAGCAGAAACTGCTCGAAATGTCAATGCTGTGTTTCGAGAGGATACGGTTTTGGAACACATAGTATTAACCGTTTTCGTAGTGGAAACTTCGATTTGAAGATTTAAACACGAGGAAGACCAGCCACTAAGGTAAATGTGATGAATTGAAGGGTTTTTATCTTCTCCGGGAGCAGTACAAAATGCCTTCACCGAATTTTATCCTACAATTATTTTATTTTTATTTTTCAGTAGGTATGGCATTGCCATTTCGTACTGAAAACTTGTAACAATTAAAAATACAATAATCAGTGATGACGCGGAAGTATCACAAGGTCAATCTACTTTGAGTAAGAACTAAAAACCACCTTTCACTTTTATACCTACAATCAAAGATCGCATGATGACCAGGTCAGGAATAACTTTATGATTCTCAGTCATTATGCATATTGAAAACTAAACTAATGCGCGACCAAGTAGACCCATGTGGCGTCATGGATTACGTCACCGAGTACGCCAACGACCACATTAAGAACTGAAATCAACGTGAGCAGTTCTGTCAAATATGACAGTTCGTTGATGTGTGCATGTTACTCTTCTTCGTTGCGGCAAAACGTAACGTTTTATGGCCTGTTTTAAACTTTTTTCACGATTTATTATACCAAGTTACTGGTCATCAATTAGCATTCTGTTAAGGGCATATTCTGTACATAAAAACAAACATCTTTTGTTCTAAAACTTTTCCCAAAACTAAACAAATTACCCAAAATTTTTTTTTTAATATTTTGTGATTCTCTCTTACACTTCATAACTCTACATCGCATCCACTTCATTCATCTACGTGTAGCTTATTCAGTAATCTGTGGTGTAGCCATGCATGTAGTTAACAGCGCGTCGTAGCGTCGCACAGCTACGACGACTTGACTTGCCGCTTCTCAACCCCTTTCTTACGCTGCCGCCGCGCCGCCGGCCCGGGCTTGTCGGCATAGTGTTAATTATGTTTAGACCGGTCAAATTGATTTTTTAAGTTTTGTATTGAAGAAAAAAGTACGAATTTTTGAAAGTCGTAGAACTAAAGATGTTTGTTTTGATGTACAGAACACGCTCTTAAAAGGATGCAAATTGATTACCAGTACCCCTGTATTGTTTCGATATCGTCTCGTTAAGGTACTTATCCTGTAAGAAGCATATAATGAATCACTACACTGTCAGCCATACCGTGAGCAACACAAGCATGATTTCAAGTTTTCAACGCATTCAGAATAGCTGACAGATCTCACCTGTCGAAAGCGCGATATTGAATCGGAATGAAGAACAGTGATAATGTCGCCAAAATCGATGTTCACTTCAATCGGAAAACAGGGTTGGTAAGTAAATTGTTTTTATATAAATGTCAAAACAAGTCCCGAAATCTTACTCGGTAGTAGATTAGACTAAGTAAGGTTATATAGCATGTGGTACTTACCACCGAAGTACGCCCCCTGTTCGATGTTGGGGAAGCATTGTCCGACGCCGTGGTGCGCCTGCGCATCCCGCACCAGGTCCTCCACTCGCCCGTTCACGGACACTTTGCGTATGCAGCCGCGGTAACTGCCCAAACGGATTATCTGCAAAAACACAAGTTTCAATATAGCTACTTTTTCTGTGTGTAGTTATATCGATTGAATACTTTTCGATCACGCATCATCAATTGTCATAGCTAGTCCGATGCACTAGGAAATTATTTGTATGTACACCCTGACAATAAGTCCTCTGGCGCTGAAATTTTGCAGTAGGTATGATAAACTACTGTTCATAAATTATAATTAAAATATTATGTGTACCTAAATATGAAAATCGCTTCTAGTTCCCGGTGGAAAATTCCTCGAAATTCCTTTAGTATATGTTAGTTTATATGAATATGTATAGGTATGCAACGGAATCCAGGACCCTTATATTTTCATGTCGAATAGGCAGAAACTTAATCAACTAAACTACTAAACTATTTTGTATCAAAACTTGTTGCAAATTCCTCAGAAAAAAATAATATTTTTATTTCTTGAAATGTAGGCATAGGCTATTCACAATTATACAAAAAAATAAGATTCCTATCACGCCACTAGGGGTTTGTATTAAAAAAAAACTTTTTTTTTGATAATATGTTAGCGTAATCTATAAACATTACTTTATCATACTGCAAAGTTTCAGAAGCAGGGGAATTATTGCAAAGTCAATCAACCCCTCAATGATTGGACTAATAGATGGAGGGCGTGTCTAACTCCATACTAAAACTGAGCTAAGTACCTAAGACTTCAGTTGTTAGACTAAGAAATCGGGCATCGGTGCGGTTTTCAAAGAGTTTATTGAACATAGAGATGTTCATTAAAACCTAAATATCTGGCGTCGCCCATTGACTAAACATGACCTTTTTCTTTTACCATGGAAAGTACTAGCTATGCAATCCTCTTAAGGATTGAAGGGCAAGCAAAAGTGAAATGATTCAGTGAATGAACTGTGGCACTGTTGCTGCAGTTCTCATTTGGATACGGGATACGAAGAATTATAAATTGAATTCACCCAAAGACTGAAATTTCCAAAAAAAATTCTTTAGAGGATGCTTACATCATCAAAGGCATCAAATGCAAAAAAAAAATTCGTGCACAGCAGTAGACTCTGTGTTGAGGAAAAGTACTTAGACCGCGCGGCCCTTAGTAAGTAGAACGTCATCGAAATAAATAGGCGGTGGGTGGGGGCGGAGGACGCTTGCCGGCAATTAATACGAGAATTCCGGCAGAACGGTTGGGGTTGGCAGTTTTTAAATGACATTGTTTCCTGTTCCGTAGGTAGGCTACCAACAAAACGTACATGCGATGTGCACTTGCTTTGTGGCGATGTTGACATCCCTACACGCGTCTCGCTTAGTCAAGAGAATTCATTATACAGGGTGAATTTTTGAGACGGGACAGTAAGGGCAGGTACCTTAACCGTTCTAATTACAGGAAACGTTTTTAGGAGACTGTCCATAAATTTTTAAGATATTCTGAACTGCACTTTTACAGATTTTGGAAAAAATGTACAGTCAGTAAAAAAATGGTCATTTTTCACAAAACATTTTTGTTGCCAATCGTTCCTGTTTCTTAAATGGATCTAAAGTTTTACTGGACCGACTGAGGTTCGAAGACTAGTTTTTTTTAGCACAAACATAATAATCACCTGAAATTAATTGTTGTTACCAATGAGTACTTACAGAGTTGGGTATGTTGGGCAGCGTGGGCGGGGCGGGGATGCCGCCGACGTAGAGCCGCTGTGCGCGCGCGACCGGCGGCACGCGCGTGGCATTCGCCGCCCCACCCGACGATAGCACCAGCCGGTTGCGGGACATTCGAATTGTTACCTGATATACAAATACATCATAAATAAATAGGTGTAATTCATAAAAACTAACGTGGTTTTCACCTGTTTTTACTTAGAAATACGGAATTACTCACGTAATACTTATCTGATAAGCCCGACTATAATTTCGACCACATTCGTTAGTCTTTTTCAATGAGTGCTCGGGACGGCCGCGTCCGTTACGTCTCACTTAGCACTCAGTGCTAAGCTAAAAAATGTATCCTTAAATATCCTAGCTGCGCCCCGCGGTTTCCCCCGCGTGGGGATGGACGATGATGAGGATGAAAAGTTTCCTATGTCCTTCCCCGAGTTATAACAAATCAAATAACATAAAAATCATAAAAATGGGTCCAGCTGTTCTTGAGTAATAAATGGTGTACCTAACTAACACGGCTTTGTTTTATATTTATAGACACTTAACATATTGGTCTCCGCGATCTCGCAGCGTACCTCCTTTAAAAGGGGCATCGGAAATCCCTAAAAAACCTAGGCTGAGCTAATGAGCTACGTAAGTAAAGACGGTTTTCAATAATATGTGTCAAACTCACGAGAGTTACAGAAACAGTTGCAGTTTCAAAACTGAAGTTTTGGCGTAGCACTGCTCTGCGCTAATCACTCCGACATATTGATTTATCGGAACTAAATTAGTCTGCAATCAGCTATCGGTTCATATATTGTTGGTAATGTTATCACATTTTGAATCGCAGCCATATAAGCCCTTACATAAATGGTCCTTCGAGCCGGATGTATATCACGTGTTAACGTTCCGAGTGTACTGCAGTACTCTCCAGGAGTCACACTAAATGTATACATGTTATGCAATAGGAATAGACAATTACGATAAGGTTTATGACCAAATCAACCTTAGGTAACCCACCGATCTCCAGATTCCATCTGTGACGTTAGCAGAGAGAGCTAATTCTTTCCTCTTCTTCCCGCGCACCACCAGCCTCAGTCTTCCCTCTCGCACTAGTAATGCTGTGTAGTGCTTCGGCTTGTTCTTCGAACCCTGGAAGATACAAATGACGATAAATAATATTGAATAGGACTTATTTTAAAGCGACTTCCACTACTGCAGTATACATCGTCTAAAAAAAAGGTGTAATAATACTGAAAAGTGTGCATATATAGGTACCTAGTCAGAATTCACATGGAAAAGTATCAACATTGAAATATCTTATAATTTCAATATTTTAGAGAGATAAATAATTGTAATAATAATAACATCATCTCCCGACAACCCGTGTTGGACGCCATGATGTTAGGCCACCGAGGCATACCTTCCGTTCGAGCATCGAATGTTCTATTTTGAATTTAAAAAGAGAATAATTAAAATACTTTGAGTTAGAATACTATCGGGAGTTGTGTCCATAATTATACTTTAAGAGCAGCTAGGACTAGCGCGATATTCACCGGGAATTGTCTCCGACACAAGTTCGAACCGAAGTTTGGAACAAGCTGCAAAGTTTTGAAGTTCCTCATCTACGAGTCACTCTTGTGCACAGCAGCGAGCGCGGGCCACAGAAGGTATCTGGTTAAAAGTTTGAGTCCTAACGAGTTTTTTTCTTCTTCTTTGTCTGGTTGTGCAGTCTTCTAACGAAGGTTGGCGATCATTAGGGCAACTTGGACCTTCGAGACCGCAGCTCGAAACAAGGATCGGTACCACTGGCGTAAATTTTTGAGCCAAGATAATTATTCTCCTTCTACCTACACTTCTTTTTCCTTGTATTTTACCTTAGATTATCAGAATTGTTATAGATCGTACTTTGAGTTTCTCATGATATGACCCAGATATTTCAGCTTACTGCGTATGATGGTGTTGAGCGCTTCCCGTATCCTACCAACCCGTTGGAGTACCGCTACATTCGTGACTTTGTACTTCCACGTTATTCTCAGCATTCTTCTATACACCCACATTTCTAAGGCTTCTACTTTCTTGAACATAGATTCCGTGAGTCCACGCTTCCGTTCCATACAAAATAATGGAGAAAACGTTACGGTGAGCCAATCTAGTGCGTAGTTTAATTTGAACGGTCCTTCCCTACTGTGACCACCACTTTCATGAACATAACAGCCTATGTAGGTACCTAACTTCTATTTATGGACCTTGTCTAACTTTTAGCTATTACATAATAGGCCGCCTGGAGATGGTGTTTTAGTTATGGCGATGTACTTGGTTTTGTTGTTGTTGATGATAGGACCATAGTTATTACTAACAGTTTGAACCCTATCCAACAACACCTACAGATCTTCCAAAGGGGGTGCGAGTAAGACCGTATCTTCTGCACATCGGATGTTGTTAATCTTTATGCCATTTACTGTCCAACTCACGTCCAGATCATTAAGGGATCCTCTGAAAATAAATTCGGGGTAAAGGTTATAATATAACTATTACTTACGGGTAATAATATAACCTTGACGGACTCCACTTAAGAAGTCTACTTTCTCTGTTAGTTTATTTTCTACCCACACCATATGCATATAGGTTCCAATATAGATTATTTACGAACCGAATATCCTTTGCATCTGAACCGATAGTTTCTAATATGTCCATCAGCTTATTGTACTGTACTCTATCGAATGCCTTTTCGTAATCAATAAAGCAAACGAAAACATCTTGATTGCTATCCCAACACCTTCGAATTAATACTTGATACCAAAATAGCGCATCCCTCGTACCCAAATCCTTTTCGGAAACCAAACTGCGTATTCGAAAGTAAGTTTTCGTACTTATTACAAATCTGTCTATGGATAACTTTCAGCAAGATTTTTAGAACATGACTCATTAATGAAATGGTTCTGTACTCTTTGCATTCCTTTGCTGAAGTTCCTTTAGAAGAGTGACATACGTTGATTTAAGCCAATCTGCTGGAATACTATGTCTGGTGTTATATATGATATTAAATATTTTCTCCAGTAGTTCCAGTAGCCAGTCTTAAAGTATAAGTAATTTAAACACTTATCTAACTGAAATAATTACAATCGGTTTAAAATTTGCGAAGTAAACGAGTAAAGAGTACACCAAATGACCTACAGCATAATGGAGAAACTTATTGGTAGTTGTAAGCATGGACTCACCGGCACAAGCAGCAGCAGTCCGTCGGCGGCGTAGGTGCGTATCTGCAGCGTGACGGCGAGCTCGCGCGCGCGCTTGCCGGTGCGCAGCGTGGCGTGCGACCACGCCGTGTCGCCGAACTTCACTGCACCCGCCTCCACCGTGTACGAGGACGTCTGAGAACAACACAAATGTTTAAATTATATTATAATTTCTAAAGAACTAACTCCCACGAAGTGAGGTCAAACATAGCAATAAAATTTTATTGTTAGAGAGAAACATTACATATACGGAAACGCGCGGACACGCTTGGAGGCTCGTCGAAGCTCACTTTGCGTTTGGTCGTGGCTGCGTTCGCTACTAGGTAAGTGAAATACCTTGTCCCCAAGTTAATTCAAGTTTGATCTCTAAACACTATGTGCTGTAATAATAAATCTCAGTGTGACGTAATAAAAGCAGACTTATTCTCCTCGCCCGCTTCATCCACGCCTAGCCACGAAATTGGAGCATGCCATCCTATAAATATCCTGATACGGGCCCATGTGCCTTTATATTTAACAAATTTGTTTATTTTAGCTCCAGTGTGTTGCCTTACAAAAGGGGCCATAATAATGCTATCAGTAGGGCAAGACACGCTACACTTTGACATGGTAATACACGAGTAGGTAGATCCTGGAGTGATCAGTTCCAAGCTGTTTTATCCTCCAAGTAATCCGAAATTTTGTAATAAACTTTTTGACAGGGTTTAATTTAATAGTAATTTTAAACTTATTAATAGCCAAAACTCGGATAATATTAGGAAGTTTATTAAAGATTCATATCGTATACATTGTCCTTCAAAAGAATGACTTATTATGTGGAGACGCGTTACATGTAGGTACGGATACTCGTAGCTTGTGCTAATTCCGTGTGTTGATGGAATGAGCATCACTCCTTTTTTTCAAAACTGTTAATGGTTTTCTTGGCATAAGATTTTCATAGATAAACTGAGAGACAACAGTTACAATGTTTATATCTTTAAACTTCTGTCTAACGAAAAACTCTGGGAGCTAAACTGTAGATAGGATGTTATCGGCGAATTCGTCAGCAAAACAAATAGCAGATTACAACATCAAGATGGCTATAAAAGATAGGAACGAAGAAGTCTTGGAAGCCGTGCTTAGTACAATAGGGCAAAGGCGGCCGGATGCTCTAGCTAATATCACTATAATAAGGAAAATAGTGTAACTAGATTAAGCTACATAAGTTATAGTATTTTTGGTATGTAAAACTGTGATGTTTGGAGAACGAAGTCTCCATTCAAAATGTGTTATTTTAATTAATCCATAAGTTTAAAAATGGTACGGATCATAATGTCTGTAGTGTGTAAATTATTAATAAAAAAAATTTATAGCTCGTATATCCCGTTTTTGCAGTATGAACATAGAATTAATATCTGCAGAACATCCCCAGAGCAGTATGCCATAAGTCATAACGCTATGGAAATAACTAAAACAAACTATTCTAGCTGTGTCTACATCAGTTAGTCTAATTTTTCAACAGCCTAAGCCGCTGAAATGAGTCTACTAAAGATTTTTTTTAATGTGGGGAACCCCTTACAATTTAGCGTCTATAGTAATTCCTTAAAAGACTGTTGACTCCACAAGGTCCAACCCTGTTCCATTCAATTGTATATTGGAGTACTTGTCTCACATTTGGTGTCGAGAACTTTATACATTTAGTCTTTTCTCATTGAGGAGAAGATTATTCGAAGCAGTTCACAACTTTGGCGAGTGCATTGTTAACTAGGTAATATTTTAATTATAAATAACAGTGAAGTGTCATCTGCAAACAATACAATCTCGTGATTATTCCCTACATAATAAGGTAAGTCATTAATATAAATTAAAAATATTACCGTCGGGTATATTACCTTGGTACACCCCGAGTTGTCCGCGAGCGCCTGCAGCGGCGTGGGTTCGGGACGACGCGCGACGCCGGCGGACACCTCCCCCCGTCCCAACTGCGCCCCCTCCTGTCTCACCGCGCTCTCCAGACCTATAAGTCTGGAATATAACACAGTTAGATAAAAGTGTATGCCTCATCATAGAGGTAATACTTTAGTAGCGCCACGAGTTGCGATAGAGTTATTAGGCAATGCGACTGTCATAAGGCAGATGTCATGATCTATAAACCCACAGCCGTGTTGTAATACGCCTAATTATATAGAGCATCTACTGGTAGAATACTTATGTATGACAAAAATATAGGTACAATTTAAGCTCCATGCAAACATTTTGGTTGACTTACTGTGAGTCCACGATGAGATCGGCGACAGTTCCCGTGAAGCCCACCAGTGGGATCTTCCTCAGCACAGCGCCTGCCCTCGCCGCGCCCTCCACTCCTCCCAGATAGAACCCCCCGGCACGCTGCGGGTACGCGTTACCCGGCAGCACGCCGCTCGTCAACATCTCCTCGTCTACCCACACTTCTAGCTGGAAACAACCAGTGTTGTAAGATGGCAATGTTAAAAGAATAGACAACTCCTCCCCAAATACGATTATAACCCTGTAGAAAAGAGACTGGTTAAATGGACCAAAGTTAAATTATAAGGTAAATATATGTTTCCACGAACATAAGACCTGGGTAAACGTATCTTTTTTGATAATTTTTATACAATTATGGTCAATACCTACTCTGATGGTAACTTAGATAAACATGTAATCATTTAAATGTAGGTTTATGTACCTGGAAATTAATTTATGTATATAAATACATTTAAAACATTTTTAAAGTTATGAAATGATGTAGGTACTATTTTTCGTACTAAGAAATTTGTTTTGCATTTAATACCGAAATGCAAGGCCGTATTACCGAACAAGGAAATTTTGTATCGAAATTTGTTGTATAGTGCTGAGACTTTAGTTCAATAACTTAATGATTACTACATATTGTACCTAATCTAACTAAAAAAATCATGTTAAGTAATTCACCAGTAATCTTTAGCTAAGACAATCTCTCTATAAATATTGTATATACAATTAGTACATATATCTAATATTATACACATATATACATTCCTTTGTATTTGGTCTCGTACTTCTGTACATTTGCCATACCTCAACTAATATATTTAAAGTATTAACAGTTGAATCTAGTAATATTTTTATTATAGTAGTTAGAGTAATGCCACAATCAAATGAATAAGTAGGCAGTACGTCCCTTACATTGAACTCACCTGTTTATGCGCCCGCACGAGCCGGACGGTGTGAAGACGTTCGTCGTCGAATTTCGTTCCGTTCGTTCGCAGCCGCAGCTCTCCTTTCCCGGCCGCTGCTATCAGCTGCAGTTCTCCTGGGAACATAAGTACAATCGTACAAGTTACAGTACACAATTTATTATTATTACATATATTATTATATTCCATTATCTTATTCCATTTATTTCACGGATTACGTCTGGTCCTTTGCAAAGGCATAAGTGGGGCTGTGGCCAACACTTAGAGGCCTGTTTGGTATATATATACAATTTAGTATAAAACAGACATTTTGGATGAAGAGTACTTATATCTATTACAAAAATGTGTAAATGGTAAGTACCGCCCCTGCGGTATTATTATTATTATATTATTATTTATTATTATATATATTACTAGCTGCTCTCCGCGGTTGCACCCGCGCAGTGATAGATGATGATGATAAATCGTATATATCCTATGTTACTCAGGGTGAATGTAGCTTTCCAATGGTGAAAGAAGTTTTGAAATCGGTCCAGTACTTTTTGAGCCAATTCGTTACAAACATACTTACAAATCTTTTTATAATATTATATTAGTATGGATATGTTTTATTGCCATCGGCAGCTTCCTAAGGTTAGGTACACCTTGCGTAATTTATTTTCGCTGGTATATATAATTTGACCAAACAAACGACACCGCCATCTTGACATTGTGTTATACTTCTGTAGCTTTAGCTGCACTCCTGGTAGGATATATCTATTGTAATATTAATTACTTGACTCGGTAGTAAATAAGAACAATAATACATAAATGAATTACTAGGCAGCCATAAATCGAAGGCTTGTAAAATGCCTTACCGGCAACCATCACCAGCGCCAGGTAGTGCTTATCGTCTCCATCTTCATCGTCGACCTCGTTATCGTTGACGGTAGAAGCTCGGTACAGCAGCAAACCTTCGGGAGCTCGAGTCCTGAAGGAGATCCCCAAGGCGGCCTTGCGCCGGTAGGTCGGTGATGGGAGCTCGATGTAACCAGTGCCTTCAAGTATAGCCGAGCGGAAGGTCTGGAATCAAAATTATGGTATGGTATATTCACATATATAATTATGGCTGGTATTAAAAAAAAAAATATTTTCAATACATACTCTTGGTAACTCTACTTCACTATAGTATACTACTACTTTACTATGGTCTACTCTAGTCTAGAGTACTCAAATATCGTCTACTGCAACCTAGTTTGCTCTAGTAAATTCTAGTTAACTGGTTTGTTAACTCTGGTTTATTCCACCATGCCCACTTGTCACATGAATGGAGCGCCAACAATATGTAGTTGGCAGTTCCACAGCTAAAAAAGGAAGGAATCCGTGAAACAACTCACCCTTCCTCCACACCTCGCTTCAATTCCATGCCTGGTTGGCGTGTCCAGTAGATCATATCCCTCCCGATCGACGGTCAACGCTCCAAGACAGCCCAGTAGCGGCGGGGCCTTGGGTACGGCCCCAGGGGGAGTGCCCCCCACGCTGTAGATGGCCCCGGCTAGGTCGGGTAGCTCGGCGGCGGACTGCACGGGGGGAGACGGCGAGCCGAGGGTCTCCTCGCCGTTCACGCGCAGGCTGCCTGGGGACAGGGCGAACTCAGACCAAACGTGCTAGTGGAAATTGTGCAGAGGTACAAGATCATAGTATTTATGATTTTAGCCCAAAACCTGAAATACCACATCACTTGGCTCCTTTACATGTGAGTGAAAACTCAAGTGTGCTTGTTTATTATAGATGAAAGACATTGCTTTTAATATTTACATCGGCCCACATGAAACTAATTCGTTGGCAATGCTAGAATAAACTAGTGTTTGGCTACTATATCACTTGATGGTCAGTGATAATGCGGTCGAATGTGGTATAACACCGTATAGGTGCTTATTGGCAGGTTCTAAACTAGAGGGTGATTAATGCCAGGCGGGAAAGGCAGGTCTGAAAGTGCCCTACATCCTTGCTGTGGGTTTCATCATGATATTACCTTCATCGAAAGCTCAAGTCTGAGGTGGTGATCGTCCAGGCGTTCAATCCTCATTAACCTGGGCTACCATCACCATGATTATAATATGGGACAACATCCACACAAGGTCTTCAGATCCCAAACTAGGCAGAGTCTGTGCTATGGTTACCTGATAACTGATAAACATACTGATATATATACACACCCAGACACAGCTCATACAGACATGTTCATGCACACAAACGTTTGATCTGTCCGGGGATTCAAACTATGAACACTATGAACAGCGGCTCAGAAGGCAGGGATGTATCAACTGCGCCAACCGGCCAGTCGATGACTGAGTGTAAAGATGGAGTATCTCCGGTAGAGCTGACAGCACGTTACCTTTCTCGAGCTTGTTGGTGGCGAAGACGCGGATGGCCTGCACGTGCGCGGCGCGGCCGTCGCATCGGCGCCCCCCAGCCGTGATCTGCAGCCGTGACACGCCGTACTCCACCACGAACTGCACGCGGCACGCCACCAACATCACCGAAACCGACCGGTTCTACAAACACAACAACACAAGGACGTGATCACTCTACTTTCTGTAATTAGGGGACCAGGCAAAGATATTGCCCTTGAAAAAAGGTTGTGGTTGTAAGATCTGAATATGAACTCGCTCATGTTCAATAGTGCATTCCTACAAAAGGGATGTTTACAAAATATTTTAGACTCTGACCAAGTTTTTCATTTGGGCAAAGCTGTGGGGTCACTAGTAAATTTAAAAATCTGTAAAATGCTAGTAATGTAGTTGTTTCGTTCCCCAAAATTACAAAAGCGAACAAGCATTCACGAGCCGAAAAGAAACATAGTATGTGGTTTAAAATGTGACTCGTTGTACATAGTTTTTATTTGGTTTTATTATGGTATTGGTTAAAAAAAACATCAGCCTATGACATGAATAGACCGTGAGAGTGTGACATCACAACTCTATTAGGGTTGTGAGCATACCCGTCGTGTCCACAACGGTGGATCCTTACATAAAGGGGACTTAGTACAATAACCGCTCCACTATCAGGATGGGAATCAGAAGGAGCTACCTACTACGTGGCATGTCTTTTGTGTCAACAAATTAACTGCAATAACCTGAAAATTTCGAGTTCCCAAAAGCAAGGACATATTTCCTTTC
Organism: Selenia dentaria; assembly: GCA_917880725.1. Classification (NCBI taxonomy): domain Eukaryota; kingdom Metazoa; phylum Arthropoda; class Insecta; order Lepidoptera; family Geometridae; genus Selenia; species Selenia dentaria. Next base: position 2,647,753 of record OU862882.1, on the reverse strand, counting down.
ACAGGTAAGTTAAGCGTAAATTCACGTATTTCATTCATTGAAAAGTCGGCACGCTAGGGTTCAATACAAATGGTGATATCTAACTTGCTATATCTAATGTACATAATTAGGTAGGTATGTATATATCTGTGGCATGACACCGAAAGAAAGGAGTCCAATGCGTTGGACAGATCAGATCCGCACTACTCTCATAAATGTAATGACACTGAAAGCCGGAATAGATGAAGAATAATCGTAAGAGAGATGCTAATGCCATGACGTGTCCCGCACGACCCCCAGCATTGGGGAATCGAGGCAAGGAGGGAGGAGGATATACCTGTGGCGATACGTACATTAGCGGTATCGACGGCGGAGAAGAGCAGTGCGTTCTCGTCGCGCGTGCGGAAGGTGAAGGCGATGCTGAACTGGCGGCGGTCGGCGGGGCGCAGTCGCGAGCGGCGCAGGGCTGCGTACCCGCGCCCGTTGAACCACACCATCGAGCCCTCGCCTCCGCCGCCACGAGACACGCCGTACCATCTTTACAAACAAAACAAATACTGATCAAACATTAACTTACCTCCTTAGTTTAGAAACGTTCGCACCCTGAACTAGACGCACTCACGACAACTAACCAAATGACGTTCTGAAAGCACTTCACACTAGGGTTCTCTCATACACATCAAAAACATCCTAGTCCTGAAAAAAGAACAGTACAAGTGAAGTGAAGGAGTTCTTCCGGGGGAGTACTGTTACCATACCTTTTTCTATCGTGAAGCAGTTAAGCTCGCAATACTGCGTTTTGATTTGAAGATATGGATGCCGGCGAAATTACAGTGACATGAGACTTAACAACTTTATGTCTCAGGGTTACGGGCGCATTACAGTTCCTCACTAATGAAGAAATGCATCTGTTCTAGGCAGAGATTACCACATACCATTAGGTAGCCCTCGTGCTTGTACCGTTTCCTTATAAAATACTAAAATTGAGTAGGTTTTATTACGTTGTATCATGCTTCGGACACAGCGTACGGAAAGCCTTAAGTTTGTTGGTGTTTTCTTGGCGCAACGCTCTTTAAACTGTAATAATAAACAGGCCCATAGGATTAAGGGGGCACTCATCCAACTGTTACCTATGTCCCAAAAACACGTAAAATTTCAATTTCAGCTGTCATCACTATATACGGCTGTTAAAATCCTTGCGTAGGTACGAGTATATATTCACTGTACTATGATAATAGAGTTCAACAACTCAACTGTCAAATCGTCACAAAACAGACGTTCGCACATTTCACTGAACTCATGGCTGATGAATGCCACGGCATTTCGAATACGGCCAGTGTGGTTGTGTTTAATGTATCACTGACAGTTTCATCCTCTGCTGTGAAGGTCCTCGTACCTTTAATGGCAACCACAGTACCTAATGCTTTCCTTCATGATTGCGAAGAAGAAAATTCTAGACCCTTACAGTCCGATTACCTTCACTATGTACTAGGCGAGGACATAATCCAACAATAGGTTCATACTGCTACTAGTTAATACTCATTAGATATGGGCACTGTAGGGGAGGAGACAGGTATGGTAGGACATACCTAACTCTTAGGCTGGCTGAGTTAAATACATTAACTATAGTTATGACAGTGTTTTTCAGTTGGCGATTGAAGTTCCATAGCTCAACTGGCATGTCAACATTACCATATAAGGCATGGACTCATACAGGTAGCCCCATAGTGTTGTGCAGGAATCCAAGAAAAATATATACATAGTACAGTAGTTATTTTCAGTTGTTAAATACTCTTACTTCTGCGTACATACTTTGCACTTGGCATCCTTTGGTTGGCGATCAAGAAGCATACCCTTCAAACCGGAACATACTAATGCAAATTTAAGGAAGAGGAATAGGTATTGTGGCAGTACTTTTTCGGACGAAAACATTTATTCCTTTTAAAGAGTTCAACTGCTACTACCTTACTGATAAATAAAATATGTCACGCTGAGGCAATTGCCAACACAACGTATACGTATTTATATAATAATATTAGAGTATTTGGCTTAACTTTCCATTAACTTCCGTCGAGTTGGGGGATGATATTTTTTTTACAGAAAGGTTATATTATTATAAGTACACACGCCAAGTTTCAACCTGCGGAGACACGTAGTTTTTAAGAAAAATAATATTGGTAAAAATCAATTATTTTTGAAATATTTACGTCAATACCTACCACGCCAGCGGCGTGCGGCCGGCGAAGCGCCAGAATTAGGCTAATCTACACTTCGATAAGGATATACGACTTTCTCAGATTTATAAATTTAAAAACCTAGATAAGGGGGGGCTCCGCTGTTTTTCCTTGGGGGGTTAGTCCCCTCTCGCCCTCTCGAGGGATGTTATAAGCTAACCTACACCTCGATAAGGATATGAATTTCTTCAGAATTTTTAAAAATCTCGAAAAGGGGCTCTGTAAGGAAATATGTACGCTGGCAGAGCATTCCATAATTTACTTACACGACAGAGGTAGGAACTGCCAATCTTTTTGGTTGGTGGTAAGAAGTTTTAAACAGTACATGTATACAATGCTAGGCCAGAACGAGTAGTTCGGGATCGGAATGGTAAGGAAGGAATAAGATTAAAAAGTTTTTATATATACCTAGTGTTGTGCAGGAACTCAAGAAAAATTAATACATAGTACAGTAGTTATTTCCAGTTGTCAAATACTCTTACCTCTGTGTACATCCAGTGCACTTGGCTTCCTTCGGGTGGTGATGAAAGTTCCACAGTCCCACCGTCAGATCATCGCTGTACAAGGCGTGGACACATCCAGGCAGCCCCATGTTGTTGTGTGGCCATCCGAGCCACAGTTGTGTGCTGAGGAGGCTCACAGCAGACGTGGCAGTGCTGTTAGAGGCAGTGATGGGAGTGCCACCAGCTCGTTCCACCTTCAGGTGAACTGTGTTCCATATCCTGTTGGCGAATTATTCATACTTACCGATAAAGTTATTTATCGCGGTTAAGATAGATTTGGATGGAGTTGTTAAAAATAGAAAATAACCAGCCACAAGAACACATTTTTCAGTCTTTTATAGCAACCAAATTCAAGCACCTCGACATACCACCTTGTTTAATCTCAATGAAAGGAAGGCCTAGACTGTTAACCCGTCCAATGTTACCGTTCTTTTGGTTTCTTTCCGAACTACGCATAAAAGTCCAGATAAAAATACTACTCTTGCATATTTTGACTAACTAAAAGCAAATTTATGCCGATGGAGATCTGATAAACTTAGTTACAAACAAGAGGTATACAAATGTATAACTAAGTTTATATGCGCGACTGGCATAGCACTTTTTTGTACACGTGGGTAACGCTCGTCCCACGTCGACATGTTAAAAGAAAATTTAATGAAAACCAATATTACATCAGACGGGTAAGCTTTTACAAATTAGGTATTGTGCGAGTAATTGTCATCAAAGATGAACTCTTTGGTATATTTAGAAGAAATATAAATAATCCTGATCACACCTATACATACTGTTTATTGATACAACAAAAGAATATAAAACTTTAAGAGGTACTCGTAGTAAAATAATTATCTTTATTTTGCGATGTATGAGTTATATTAGGTACGCATTATCCTGGCAGATCAGATAACCTAGAATACTTCCTTTTTTTGCCCCGAAATTCACTAGTTCATAATGTGTGCTGTGGTCAGAGATCTCACCTTTCAATATCTATTCTGTAAGAAGTGTGGTCCGCATCGTCATGCGTGGGCAACATAACCTCAGGGTGCAGAATGGTCCCTTCGCCTGCGCCTAGTTCCCAGGACATGCGGAGCCTCTGGTTCACTACTGATAGCTTCATGTAGTGTTCTCTGTCCTGAGAATGGAGTAACATCTTCTATAATATAAAAATGAATCACTGAATGCGTTGCTAAGCGCAAATCTCGAGAGCAGCTGAACCTATTTTGATAATTATTTTTTTAGAATATTCCTTGAAGTACGAGGATGGTTCTTACGGAGAGAAAAAAATTTAAAAATTGCCTGAAAAGGTCTAAAAAAATTTCTCATACTCCCATACAATCGAACGTAATAATAGTTAAAGGTCAATGTGAACTTTAATACCGTACCATAAAGTTTAAGTGTTAGTGGAGAGGGTCCGGGAAGGCAAACCAATTGAGTGACGTTAGTATCGTATAAATATTCAATATAATTCAATCAATGTCAATATTTGTCAATACGGTAAAATGTCACTTGAAATGTAAACGCCACTCTTTTTTATCTTACTAGTAATAATATATAACTCATTATCCTGTATTTTGGGATATTATTGAATAAAACAACGAGTACAATAAACGTTCTGTAATGGCTGACAACCAACTCCGCTTGAGTAGTAGGGGTAATGTATGTATTCGGTAAGGGTGTTTTGTATAGGTGTGGTTGTGCGTACGTGTGTGGTGTGTTTGTGTGAGCGTTAGTTTGTGGGGTACCAAAGTAAGATGAGGTGTTGTGTGATGTTATTTAAAAACAACAAGGAGATCTTCTGTATCCTGGTACGACAAAGATTGCAACCATTCAACACATTATAGTTTGCATTTATATAATGTAACGGGATATAGGTATGTTTAATTTTCTGTTTAGCTTATTGTGCAGCATCGAGCTGATATGGTAATAATGTCGTTTCGCAGTTTCCGTCCGTCTTTTTTCTGTGGTGCATACTATGTCCCTTCTGCGTTTGTTATTTATCTGGTTCGGATCATATGGCATATGAGCATGTTTCCTTAACACAGTTTGCAGAATAAAAAGTTGTCTTACAGTTAAGACTTTGCATAATGAGTATAGCTCACTAGTGGAAAATCGGCGTGGCTTATTAGAGAGGACTTTTAATACTGCTCTTTGTGCCCTTTCCAAATATATCATATTTGATTTGACAGAACCACCCCACGCAGTTATGCAATAAGTCATGATGGATTGGGCTAAGCCGTAGTATACAGTCTTTAGGTACTGAAAATCAATCATTTGTCTATTGTTTTTAAACACGTAACTTAATTTTCTGACCCTATTCACAATACATGTAATATTATGCTGATTCCAGCCCATTGCACTGTCTATCATGACGCCTAGATATTTAATGTGATAGCACCGTTCTAATAACATGCAGTTGCAGTCGATAGAAACCATTACCACATAGATGAGCACATAGAACAAACGAAGGAGGTGGTAGACCAAATATGCCGACAGTAAAAGCAATGAATTTCGTTTTGGAAACATCAGGAGTTAAGATGTTCGAACATAACCAGATCATAACAAGACGTAGAGCATTCTCTATTGTTTAGAAAGCGTGAAACCTTACCTTCGTATCGTCCAGTAGATAGAGCAGTGGTCCGTCCCGCACCGTGTTCTCAAAGGAGACAGCAAGAGCGAGCCGCGTGACGGCGCCGGACGCGCTCGACACCGCGTACGAGCGGGAACAGCCCGCGGGAGCTCCCTCCATAGACGTCAGGGATACCGTTATCTGCAGGAAACATAGTTGTCTGTAAAGTCGGTTTACGGACGATAATTTTACGTGATAACGTTGCACATGCTGAAAGCTTAGGCCGATCTTGCCTCTTTATCGCTTGTTCCGCGCTCTCGCTTGCACGCTCGGCTCAGGCGGAACGTGACAATGAGTCATAGTTTTACAAGGAGAGGGAGAATTGGGAAGGGGGGAATCGGGCCTCCGGAACCTCCCACAAACCGACTGAAACGCATTAGCAAGCTATGTTATTTCACGCCGCTGTTATGTGGGAGTGTGGTACTTCGAATCTCCACCGGTCGTGCCAGCCCATTCGGCTGTGGGGTTACAGCGTTGTACCTATATATATCCTGATTTTACCTATAGCTTACTTTTTTTTAACAGCGTCACCGGATTGGTGGCGAGCGCAAAAGCCACTCAGCCGGATGGAGAGTCACATGCTTTTTTTCGAACAGAGTAATGCTGTTTGCATCTACCGGCATTTACAGCGTCACCGGACCGGGTGGCGAGCGCAGATGGCACTCAGCCAGATGCGGGCGCAGAGGGCACACCACCTAAGGCGAGCGTTGAAGACACTTCGCCGCAAGGAGAGGAGTAGGCGACTTGCTCAAAGGCACTCAGGCAAGGCAGTCGGAGAGAAGTCATACATGCTTGCTATCTAGCCTAAAATACGTACAAGCGACGATTCGTGTGGAAGGGGCAGACTGTTGTCTCACTCTCGCCTTGAAATCTTAGTAGCAAAACTTGCTATTTACGCTACACGTGGAGCGTTGGTGAGAACTTACCGAGTCAGCAGCGTGCTTCGCTCTCTGCACTTTATCCCGCAAGGCTTGCAGCGCCGGGCTGAGGGTGGAGGCGGCGGACTGCTGCTGTCTCGCTCTGGCTGCAGCCGCGGTGGCGAGCGCCTCGGCAGTCTCCGCTCCTCGCACCGTGTTGCCGCGGATCTGGGACACTGACGGGTGTGGTCATTTGTAAACATTGGTCAGCATTCAGGTGGGTCATATTATATCATATTGGACAGTGTGAAAAAAGTTGAAAATAATTGTAAAGGCGTTTTGTAACTGTAGAAGTATTTAAAAACTAAAAATAATTAAACAACAGACTGATAATAGACAATAATAAACAATCTAATATACAGCGTGTAACAATAAGGTGTAGTAATACTGAAAGGTGCGCATATGTGCCGTGGCCAAGTATTACAATTTTAATCGCTTATATATTTTTTTAATACAAAGTTAAAAAAATACTATTTGAAGTTTTTGGACAGCCCTATTAGACATGTCTATTCTTGGAGCTCATTGGGGTCAATGCATTCTGCAAGTCCCACGCCACCTATTCACTCACCTCCGTCCCCCTACCCTGCATGCACCTTCTCCCCGCAACTCATCCAGCCCAGGTCCTCTTTTTTGGTGAGTGTTGTTTTATTACTACACTTTTTTGTTACATGCTGTATTATTCTAATCGAGATAAGAATATTTTATGAGCATATTATTTCACATGTTGTAGATAACCTTATTTGTGATGGATATGGCGTGTACGCGGCGCTAGTCTTTAAAGTATATTATAATGAAAAATTGACGTTCATTGGCGGTAACGCGGCGGTAGTCTTTAAAGTATATTATAATGAAAAATTTACGTTCATAAGTGCGTCTTTGATGCCTAAATTTAATAAATGATTTTGACTTTGACTTTGACTTTGACTTTGTATGATACATATAGTGATAATATAGTGATAGAAATATAATATAGTGATCGTAACCGTCATCGTCATGGGCTAGTGTAATAGTCACCATCAAGCACAAGACTTGCCCGTCTCGGCACCTACTTGCATAAACACATTAATGATTAAGTTGTTACTCAATTGTATATCACTATACCAGTATGATGAGTAGGATAGATGGCATAGCGTACCTAATTACCTCATTAAGGTAACCTCTAAAAATATCAGTCAAAATCATTTGTTCAATTTAGGCATCAAAGACGCACTTATGAACGCCAATTATTCGTTATAATGTACTTTAAATACTACCGCCGCGTTCCAAAACACATTATATATATATATATATATATATATATATATAGCCGAGGAGAAGAAGCGGCAAGAAACTCGGGGCCATTCTTTTCATATAGATTTTTACAACTTTTCTATTTAGGTACTAATATTATTAAATTTTAAAATTCAAATGGCCTTTATTTCAGATAATAATTCAGATAAATGATCATATGACCTGCCCAGTTCCATTTGAGTTTTCTCACTGTGTAAGTGACATCTGCAACTTTTGTCATGTTTCTTATGTTTGTGAGTTTGATTTTGTGCCTTAGTTGAATTTTTAAGATGCTTCTCTCCATTTTGTTTTGACTTCAATTTGAATTTGAATATTATTAAATTTTATGGGTGGCAGATGACAACTTGCCAGAAGTGGAGTATTTTAAGCATCTTTGTCTACTATACAATGTCGGACTTTATAATATGCAATATATGTACCTAAACCATATTGACGACTCCACTCCAGAGCAAAATATAAAGTTATGAAGTATACAGCGTGAAACAAAAAGGAGTTTGCATACAATTGGGACCAAACTACCGCGTCCCAGGAAATAGTAAAAATTCCGAGTTATGAGTAACCAAGATTTTCTAATCTTCTAGTAGGTTCTTCCCTGAACAACTAGGCCAAAGACGGAATGACCTCCATTACGTAGACTAGGTAAACAAGGAGTCTAAGCGGGCCTGTGACTGGGGTGCGGCGCAGTGAGAGGGCGCAAGCATGGTAAGGGACAGAGGTGCGTGGGGATTGCTAAGCACATTAACCCCAACGAACTCCGAGAATAGACATGTCTAATAGGGTTGTCCGAAAAAAACAAATAATATTGTCTTAGCCATATATGAAACAAGTACAATTTGAAAAATTTAATACCGACTTCCATTCTATTCAGTTATTGGAGTGTATCTCAAAAACTACTTGACAGAATTTGATGACATTAAATGGGACTACACTGGAAGCACCAGCTTGAAAACATTAAAGAATTTTGAGAATCGGTTCGCCCAGTGGAAAGTTATGAGGTAACATAAAAAAAAAACATACAGAAAAATTGAGTACCTCCTCCTTTTTTTGGAAGTCGTAAGAAAAATTGTAAGCGATTTAAATTTTGATACTTAGCCATGTGCACCCTGACTGGTTGCATATGCTCACCTTTCTGTAACTGTTTACACGCTGTACATACATAAAATTATTTAATGCATTTATACTATAATTAGTAATACATTCGTGAATTTGGTCCTGCGCCCTGCCACGAAGTGCGAAGGACAAACCGACATACACACATACGCATCTATGAGCGTGATAATGATTAATAGGAGATGATTTCGTTGGTAAAAATGAACGCGATTCCACGTACCGTGTTCTTGCGCGGCTCCGAGGGCGGTGTCTCCGTGCCGCTGTAACTCTGCGAGCTGTCTGCGCAGGTTGTATCTACGGGACGGAACACCATCACAATATCAGGGAAGAGGAACCTTCTCACAAGCTGTCCAGGGGGCCTACTCCCACCTTTTACGAAACTATCATAAATCAGGAGCGTTTTGTAATAAGCTTAGAATTATCATACTTACTATCGTAGGTACTCCCACCGACACGAAACGGTCAACCAAATTTAATGGTAAGCAATATAAGTGCTATGCAATATGACTAGATTAGATTCTTTGTGTATGGCCATAGCGACTTGTTTGAACAATATGACTACTTTAAGAGATCTCTTCAAAACTTTGACATTGGAACAATGAAACTTAGTGTCAAAAGTGAAGTCAAAGTACGCGAATTGAGTGAACTATTTGATTCTACGTCATCAAAACGTCTATCGCAATCCATTATTATTTTAAGCTTGCTATATTGACGTTGTGGTACCAAATTTAATGGTAAGGTTAAACATGATTACTTTAAGAGGTGGGAGTAGGGTAAATAATATTGCTGTGTAGCTATTGGTAACGATTCACTTATTCAAAAAAAACTATAAACTAAACTGGCGAATTAAAAGTTAATTATGGTAGACCTTATCATGTTAACACTAAAATCCAAATTCATGTAACACTTAGAATTAGATTCCTAAAAATAGGATCATTCTATTAATTTTTGGGTATTTTTACGTTAGTTTAGCGAGTGCCATGTTTCGTGACGACTGATCTGTCTAAAAGATACCTTTAAAGTAAAATGTCTAATTTTAGTGCTGTCATTCAGAAGTGTTACACTAATTAGGTTTTTAGCCTAAAAGGAATATGAACTACCAAAACTAAAGATATTCAGTTTAAAAAATACTTACAGAATCGACTCCATTGTCAGTTATAATTTGACATTTGATATTGATTTGGTCTATTCCACTATGACCACCTGGGTAATGATAGGCGACTTTTTAGTGTCCTTTGATCACCCGTGAGTGTAATAACCTAAGTCATTGTCGACTCCATTCAAATTATTAATTCAGTATCCCTAAATCACATGCGATGGCCCATTACTTTCTAAGCTCATCCTTTCATGTAGAATGGTAAAGGTGTATATGTAATAAGAAAATATGCGCTCTAAATAATCTATACTTAACTGATCCGGAAATGTAAAGGGACTCCAATAGGGAACTGTGATTTGAGTATACTGTGATCGACTATGACTTAGGTTATTACACTCACGGGTGATCAAAGGACACTAAAAAGTCGCCTATCATTACCCAGGTGGTCATAGTGGAATAGACCATTGATTTGTGTCAATTTTCCTCATTCTCTCGTACTTGTCAGTATACTTCTTTCTATTATTTTCTGGTTAAAATACGTAGTAACTCGTGGAGAGACGTCATATTCATTTTTGATCGGCATTCAGTTCTCATTCCCATCGCTTTACTCTTTATAGAACCACTCCGAATGCAACCCTATCTACATATTTTATATGTTCCTATCTAAATGAATCTGAAGGCTAACTGAATAACTAAAGCAAATTGCAGCAGACTAGCAGAGCACATGGTCTATTATATATGATTTTACTCCTCAGTTCATTTACTATAGCTACTCTATTTAGCATAAAGCATCTGATGATCACATACCTACATCCGATTATTATTTTCATCAGACGACAAAGCTTTTCCTACCCCTGCATGAATCAGCCCCTACTTATCTCCCTCGCTACTTAGAGCTATTGTACCTGACTCTTCTTCTGAGTTCGCTAGCTTCGTCATACAGCGCCCGGGTGGTAGCGTAGACTCGATCCGCGCGTTCATCGGCTGCTTTCAGCGCCTCTGCAACCCTTGCCCTGGGTGTGGCTCCAAGCTCTCTCTCTTGCCACCCGACTCCTCGCAGAACTACGCTGACGAGGTCGGCACCGCGTCGAAGGTGTTCCAATTGTGTCCTCAGCTCTAGTGGAAGGAAACATTTATGATTTTTGTTGAAAAAGTATAAGCGAAGTTTAGTTGACAAGAAGTAAGTAGCTAGTAAATTCCTAAATCATTTATAGAATTATTTAGAAGTTAGTTTAGATAAAATAGTAACATGTTCTTACTTCTACAACACACTTTTTACTTTTACGAGTATGTCATAATGTAACGTATTTATTCTTCGTTTCGTTTTATTTTGTTCTAAGTATTTGGCTGTATGTATTTTGTATGTGCGTTATGATCTCTACACCGATTGTGAACTAATTTAATTGATTATTTTGTTGTTGAATAAGTGAAACCTCCTGGTATGTTATAGATCATCAATATAAAATCCTGAGCCTCGCTACGCTCAGGATTTAGTTTTAGAAACACACAACTTTTCACTTTGTCCCACTGAAGTGCGGAAAATACTAGGTGCAAGAAAAACAGCCGATATCGTATAATACGAGTAAGTTATTGTTTTTTAAACAATGTAAATACTCAGCTACGACTCCCCTAGCTATTAGGTCCCATTATTAGGGCTACCAAATTTGTCGAAGCTTAAGGGGTCCTACCTACTGTCTTCCTCAATAACTACTGGGCTTGCATAACTAGCACACAACGTTAGTAAGTTCGTAAATGTACCTTCAGCCTTCGCCAACACTTCCGCTCCTCTCTTCCTCAACAGTTCGGAAGACCTCATCCCTTTAGCTGCTATGTTTCCCATGGGGGTGGGGCCCCTCGCTAGTGCTGCCGCGGCGGCTGCACTCCTGGCCGCGCTGTCGGCCAACGTCTGAGCCTCTCGCACTCCGGCGGCCACGTTGGCCCACGCTTGGGCAGCTGTCACGCCTAAAGAGGCAGCGGCTCGAGTACCAGCGAATAAACTGCCAATAACATTGTACAAGAGGTCAGAAATTGATGAAATTGGTTGCAATGCTATTTTATAGAAATTGTAATAATTGCGATCTCAGAATACAGAACAAAAGAAACAGAACCTTTTGTTCTGTAATCTGAGATTGCGATGTTCCAAAACCACTCAATATATTTCAATAACGGTGATTCTTGAAATAAGAATTTAACAGTTGGTCGTAGCGATAGTGCCTTTTGGCTTCCCTTAATTGCTTTTTTATTGCTGCTTTATTGCTATTTCCCTTATTGGTTTATTGTGGAATCCTCATTAATTGTTCTAACTTCTAAAACCTTCAATTACGTACTTTTAGGTACTAATATGATTAAATATGATAAAGATCGTAGAAGTAAATCCACGGGAATCTCAATCAGATTCTGCAACAAGAGAGGTGCAAGGCAAACAAAGGACCAAGATTTTGAAGTTCGAGATTAAATGTTTGATTAGCTGACTTTAGGATAAGTGCTACAATTCAAGTCATAATTCACCATCACGTTAACTAGAAAGAACAATATCGGGTACGTAACAATAACTACTAAGCTATAACTACATAAACGTACATAGGTACCTAAGAACTCATTGTGACAAATGTGTGTACAAGATTGGGTTAACATCCGAGCACACCGTGGCAAGCTGATATAATTACCAACATGGGAATACCAATCGGAAATTGGTTACAGATTTCAGTTACCTGAATGGCCGAAATTAACTTTTAAACTTTCACTAATAGCAATATTCACTGTGTACATTCTTATAGCAATATTCACTGTGTACATTCTTATAGCAATATTCACTATATACATTCTAATAGCAATAATTTACTGTGTACGTTTTTCACCTTTTATACTCCTTCGCCTTTTCCCCGAGCTCCGCCGCGTGTTTCTCGACAGAATCCAAATACTTTGCCTTATAAGCTGGTGTCAGATTATATAGAATCCCTTCTTTCTCCTCAGCAGCCAGAGTAAGGACCTCCAGCTCTGCAGCCAGGGTTGGGAACCGAATTGAGAGTGTTTGCGCTCGAAGTATGGATGCAGCGATGTCATCGGTTAGGTTTTGGGATGATAAGGTGTTTACGTCCTGGAAGGCAAGACTGGATTAATTATTTGAGAAGAAAAAAATATTTTTATCAATGGATAAATGTTAACTTCTATATTTTTGTGTCGTTGAGTTACAAACTAAAATGTGTCTTATTTCAGTACCTTAATTTCTTTGTACAGACCCTTCTGATCTCTATACTAAGTATTTTGAGATCTTTTCTTGTGATATCACTCATTGGCTACGAAGAAATAGACTTATTATTTCTTCGTAGATCATTGGTACCAAAAGAGATGTCAAGAAATAATCCTTCGACACGTTTGGAGGCAGGTCTTGCTAATTATCATGTCAGCTATACGGTGCGATATTACCCAATAAACTTGCGGCTCAATATACAAGTTATCTATACGATGCAGATACTTTTGATATCATCAGCCTCAGTTTACTGAAATTGAAAACTGATGACTGATTGAGAATGTGATCAAGTTGCTAATCGTCCATATTGTTAAGTTAAATGATCGTTACTTTGCCGTTTCCAGTAGGAACACCGGTATACAGATGTATCCACTGATAGGCGAAGGGATCTCGAGGAATCTCCTTCACACTACTGAAGTGGGTTAAGTCAGTAGATGCGCAGGTAGCTACGGTCTTGTCATCCCGAGCATGAATTCTTTATCTCCCACCCATTAGTTTCATCGTCTACAAGGCTTAAACGTAACCACACCAAGTAATCTAAAATAAATGCTCAACATTACTTGCACTAGTATAGTTGGATATTTTTATTGCTTCCTCTTTCTAGCACGTTCTATCACTGTTCACAGATCTAATAAATATTTACCTCTAATACAAGCCGGCAGCGGAGCCCTATATCCCTTACAGCCGCTAGTCTCGGCTTCACCCTCCCTTGGAGGCCAGTGACTGCATCATCTGCGCTCCACACAGCCTGTGCCAGTTGGGGTAAGTCTGCTGCCTTCTGTTCCCATCTGTCGAGCGATGTTGCTAGCTTGCGAAGTCGTCTGTACATATCGTCAATACGATAATTGTATTCTTGGGTTGCAGTTGATTGGCCGTGCGCCTGGATATAAAAATGACGTTAATGAGTACATATATAAGAGAGTACTGCCTACATCTAGATGTTGATACTACGTAAAAAAGTCACATCCAAAAGATAGATGAACAGCAAAACATATATGAAATGTCAAATAAAACATCTAAATCTAATTCTTTGAACAAATATACTTACTGTATCAAACATATCATGAGCTCCAGTGACGTAATCATCAACCCTCATATCCTTAATTTGCTTCAACAAATGTCTTGCTTCCTTCAACGCTCTATGAGCACTGAGATGTTTCTCTCCCCTTGCGAAGTCATCCAAAACCTCAACCTGTTCTCCCAACTTCCTCCTTTGTTTCAAAACATCATCCAAAGCACTCATGCTTTCTAAACTCAAGTATCCAGCGTCTTTATCTCTTAAAGCAGCTTCAACCTTCAGTTTATTTGCGTCAGTGAAGATCGCATGTTCTTTCGCTTCTAGAATCCTGATAGTGTTCTCGATGTTTCTAGAATGTGCTAGATTGGTTCTTGTTTCATGTAGCTCTGTCCGTAACCTAGAAGTATTGTGGGCGAACTCACGTACTGCTGGGAACGGTTTGGGTATTCGGCTGAGCTCAGCTGGGTCCGCACGGGTTCTGAGGTTTGATGTTAGTCTTTCCACGGAGTCTAGGAGAGTTTGAGTGCAATTGTCACACGCTGAAAGAACATTTGATGGTTTATATGTACTTAATTAATATTTGGCCATTGATACAAAATTTATCTATTTTCACAAGGATGGTTGATTTAGCTTATCATGCCGCGACGTCAGCTCCTATCAGGGTAGTGAAGGAGTTCGACTCTTATCTCAGGATTAAAGTTATAGTGATTGTAAGATTGTGAGCGATACCAGACAATGGTTGTGCGATATTTACTAGTGTTTGTCTGTGTATGAAAAACCTGTCACAAAACAACTAACGGCGTGTTACGGCAGCTGTCTTGGAAAACCAGTTGCCATTCTATGTGCATGCCACCACGTTCGCATCACCACTGGCCATCAAGTGAGGCAGTGGCCAAAGGCTAGCTTGTAACACTAATATTGTAAATGTGAAAGTTTGGATGTACGGATGTTTGTTATTCAGTCACGCTAAAATTACGTAATAAATATACATTTTATGAGAAACTACTCACGCGTGCACCCCTCTCCGTCCAGATAGGTCCTCCTCGCGACACACGTGTCACATTTGTCCCCCGCGGCGTGTTCCCGACACCGGCAGCGGCCGCGGACGTCACATCGCGGGGACAACGAGCCTCTTACGTCACAACCGCAAGCAATGCACGCGCCAGATATGGACCGGTAGTACCCATTGGCACACGACTCGCATTCTTGACCGGTGTAACCTGGGGGAGTATGTAGAGGTTACCTTGTGCTTTCTGTTCAGAGTAGAATATATATAAAATAATAATACTTATGAGATGACAACTTTTTGAAAATATTTCTTATGTATCTACGGCAGATATAATTATAAAAATGATTTCATTTAAAGTGTTTCTGAGTTTCACTAAATTGTCAACAGATTAATTAGTACTTAATCAGTTGACAATTGTGTGTGCGACGTGACGTTTCAAAATGAATACAAAATCATTTATTTAAAGGTAGCACATACTGATTAGAGTAGGAATACTTATTAATTATTATCCCTAGTCACTTTTCTTATATATAAATAAAATAGCTACTTACATACCTACATATACACGTAATTTGTATAATTACCAAAAAAAAAATACAGCACTATATGCTGCTGGTACTTAATACATACATGGGAAGAATATTTAAAACTACTGTAAAAAAAAATCCCACGTAATCATCAATATTTGGTCAAACGTCTAGATTGATTCACACCTACAAATTTTATTCTAGGCATTTCCACTATTCATTAAAATATACTGCGCGCGGTTTATGCATGAAACTTACCACCCCTTCATAGAAATGTATCATTCATAATCATAACATTCGGCTACAAATACCTACCTACCTACCAACATTATTGTGAAACTCGACAATCTCTTTCACACCGAACGCTCGGGTGGGGGGTGTAAGAAAGAGTAAGAGAGATATTTTTTCACTGACGCGAATCATGTGTTTTCATTAATAAGTTGTACATAGGCATGTAGTATTTTTGTTAAGATGGTGTCTATACTTTTAGATGGAATTTTCGAAAACTTTAACAATTAATAATTATTTCACTGTGAAGTAATAAAAAATTTTGACTACATATCTACAATGTATTAACACTTATGTACCGCCCATTTTTTTTGGGTAATTATACAAATTACGTGTATTTAATTAAAAGTCAACAATTTAATGACATACAATGATTAAAAAATATCACGTCATGAATTATACAGAACATGTAGTCAATTAAAGCAATTGTCCATGTAGTTGTTTCGACTTAGTATACAAATTAAAATGTTTTATTAAAAATGATATTGAATGAGTGTAAAAAGAATACAACATTAGTAAATCCTCACCAGGTTTACACAGACACTGTAGCCTCCCATTAGCGCCCAGTGCGCAGGCAGAGGCGAAGTTTCTGGCCCGGGAGGGACAGGGGCACGCCTGACACCCGCCCGGCCCGTCCGGGGTGCCGTGGTACCCCGCCGCGCACACGCCGCACCGAGGGCCTCCAGTACCCATCGTACAGTTCTGGACAAATACTCATTAATATGAAAGTCTTATTTTCTGCATTGTTTAATAAACTTTACCGTATAGAATGTAACGTTTTATGTTTAATAATTATAGGAGCCTAATGAAAAGGTAATTCACGTCATCTTTACAGACATACAGCTTTGTTTCACGTTCCAACAAGCCATACAACTATGTTCAGAATTCCGTCATTTGCCGGACACTAAATAGTTTCAACAAAGATTTTTCAACAATCGATATTTTTCATCACAGTAAATGAAGCGTTAAAAACCAAATAGTTTCGATAATTAATAACATATCTTGTTGTTAATTATTCATTCAGTCATCTCATCTCATACACAAACACACATACACAAACCCTCACTAACACATACACACGCACACCCACATGCAGTCACCCTACTTTAGATATATTTATACATTTTCACACACACCTTCATCCTTTACCTAAATTCGAATTTACGCGCGTACCTTCTTTTTAACTAAGTACTTTTTAATAATTATATACTTTATATTTAGTAGTTATTTTGATAGGCGATATTATTTTAATGTATAAAAATAATGAACCTGTAATTGGCAGTAAGTGTTAATTAAACAATATTGTAAGAATGGTTTTCCTAAGTGCTGTTGGTTCTACGACACTAAATAAAAAAAAACTTTAATAATACAAAAAATATAAAGTTTTTAAAACCTTCCAGCAATGCTTTAGTAAGACAGGAACTTACCAAACAGTCTCCAGTATCAGGATCACACTTCGTAGCTCTGTTATTACAGCGGCACGGCTGCGCGTCTCCCTCCATATGTATGACGATGGTCCCCGAGACCGCCGTCATGCGGTACTTGGGCGTTGGGATCCAGAACCCGACAGCCGGCTCTTGGCACGAACTGGCCGAGTAGCCGCGTGGGCAGTCGCACACTTCTACCCCAAGTGCAGGCTCGGATCTGCTCAGGCCAGGAATGGCCGTGTCGAGGGACACGTTGAGGAGTCTGCAAATAAGTTGTGGTCAACAAATTGGTCTTCGTTAAGTTTGTTGCGACTTTAAACTAAACTGATTCGAGTTCGCTGTGTTAGGAATCAACTTGTACAAAACACCAAATTAAAGTAACAAACTAAAATCTAATTTTTAGTAAATTAAGGTAGTTCTTAATCTTTTCACCCTTGCGGAAGACAGTCCTTAAAAAATTACCTTTCTGTTCAATTGTGGGTATTTTTAGGGCAAATTTAATCGTAATATAACTTCGTGCCCTGTAAACTAGTCAAAACTACCCACAAAACATTAATTATAATAATTATAAGAATTGTAATTATTATTATACGCATGTAGACAGACAACAAAAGTCAATCACAAATCCCAGGAGACATCAAATAACCTACCACGCATCATTCAATAAATAATATAGTAGTAGTAACTTACAGCGCGTGTACATTGTTATCAACCAAGGGGGCCCTCGTGGTGACCCGTAGAAGGACGCGCTCCACTCGCTGCAGCGCCAACATGACGGCCCCGCGCGAGGCCCCCGCGTTCCTACTGCGGACCTTCCATAGAGTCTCGTGTAGTCGGACGGAGTGAGTGCCGTTTTTGGGGGGCACGTGCTGGAATAGTGTGCGGATTTTGTTATTATCTGTCTTTCTTTGCGTCAGTACTGATATTTTTAACATATTGTCTTAGCTTCTCCTATAATTCCCCAATAAGTACCTACAACATATTACTCCAAACAACGCCAAACTGTATCCCGTCGACTTTGTTATCATAAGGTTTTTTGGATTGGCCCCGTATAGTAGCAAATTTAAAGAGGTTCAAGTATTCACGTCAAAAACCCTATAAAGTATTTGACTTACCTCATAATAATCCAACACAATGTTCTTCCCATAGATCCTGACCAATGGAAACCGTGCCATCACTTCCTTCGACAGTTCCGTCCCTCCTTCCTCTTCCACCCGGAACCGTATCGACCCCCCGTATGACGTCACGCGGTCCCCCAGAAACATGGAGTCCAGCTCCATGTACACCGGGACGGGGGGCCACGGGAGGGTTATGGTAGCGTCTGACGCGTGAGTGTGGATAGCTATGAGGGAGTCTTGGTCCACCTGAAAGAGTGTTATTGTGAAAGAATGCCATTAACTAGAACATGGGTTAACTTTTAGTTGAATGAAGATCTGGGTGAAGTTTTAAATTTTTTATCAAGTTAAGTACCTATATATCTCATTTCAGGTTGAGATTAAAATTAATTATCTTTAATTATAGAAATATGCTCTTGCATATTTCTGGAATACGACGCAAAGATACAGCTGAATATCTACAATCAAATGCCTTCATGCTCAGGCCGCGAGAGTAAAATTTGAACAGAGATGTGTCCGATTGGCTCCTAACCCTCTCTCCGCCTGAACTATCAGCGTTCATATCAGGGCCATAGTGTTTAATTAATACGTTTTTGACGCCGTATCCATGGAAACCTGTTCCCCAATATCCCACTCTGGATTTTGACTCAGTCCCTATATTTTATGACTCATAGATCACTAATCTACTATTAGTCTACTACTAAGATACTATCTCAACTCTATGTCTGTTTGTTTGACTACTTAGTTCAACTACTCAACTACTAGGTTAGTTACATTGCGTTGGTAATCTAGTTATTTCAAGCTGTTGTGCGCGTATTCAAAGTAAAACAAGATGACTATTAGTAGAGGGACGACCGGATCATGTGATTAGACTACGGCGCATGATAAATAAATTAATAACGGCTACCTATACGCTACAGACATTTCATCATCATCATCTCGGCCGTTGGACGGCCACTGCTGAACATATGCCTACTCCACAAATTTCCAAAGAGACCGGTTGGAAGCGGCCTGCATCCAACATCGTCCTGCGACCTTTCTGTCTGTCTATTTTGTCGGTGGTCCGTGGTCTCCACTCCAGAACCTTCATAACCCGCATCGCGCCTATGGAAGCCGCCGGGTCAAAGTCACTGAAAATTAAGGCCCTACTCAGAAACGTAGCATAAATTTAAATAACGTTATTTACTACGGCGCAGAAGTTTCGTAGTGGGTAGACTACATATATTTAAATTAACGCGAAGTTGATGAGTAAATTTTCGTAGAGCGTTAACTTTCAATGTACTGGCGGCATCAGCACGCTTTGTATGTAACAAGTTGAAGTTACATTAGTGATCTGCTGCGGCCCCTGCGCCGGCCTCCGCAGCGTGACGTGGCGGGGCGCGGCGGCGTGCAGCGCGGCGCGGGACAGCGCGGCCTGCGTGCAGCGTGACACGCGCCCGAAGCAGAAGCACGCCGTGCAGCCCGACGGATTGTCCGCTGTCAGACCGAACGTCCCTTCTAGGCACGCGTCGCATTTGTCGCCTACTACGTTTTCCTGCGACATATACCGTATAACATTTATAAATCTGTTGATAGTCCCGAGTTTTAACTGTGTTTTAATGGAATTTCATCTGCCCCTTCACTCGTTGCGCCATATCGTTCGCTTGAACGAAACCGGTCGCGCACCCTAGCGTCAACACAAAGTTATATGCGAGCAGCGCATTAAAACGATGATACCTTGGTGTTTGGCTTAGTTTCTAGACATGAAACATATACCGATAGAATCTTATTGAAACAAGCTTACTAATGGTGGTAGAAAGATGGGTGTGCTTAAGTGCACGTTTAAAATTAAAATACTGGAAATTGATTTATCCGCGAATCAAGTTCACATTTGGTTATTCTTAAGTAACTATGGACTTACCTGTTTAAAACGTTGACTAAAGATAGTCTCGAGTTTAAACCATGGTTTTAAATACCCAAACCACGGATTAAATCGGGATTCCACGTTTTATGATCATGGCTTAAGTATGGAATATTGAATTGCGTACATTTTCAATGATTTTAATCCCGACGACTATCGGAAAGCTTTCCAATGATGAGGTCTCGGGTAGGCTGTCGTAATTTTCTTTGTAGAAATGTCAAAATGAAATACATTTATAGCAAACGGTTTCATTTCAATATATACGAGTACTTACTAGTCGCGAACACCTAAGAAATCGTCACTTTTATCATAATTCCAAAGCCCCATGTTACCATGATGCGTAGAGTTCAGAGGTTCCTGCAGTGTTACAAATACAACTGTTTTTATTTTGGTAAACTTTAACTTATGATACATTTCTTAGGATTGGGACCTGTTGGGAGTGTTAGCTGGTTATAATATATCAAACATGCCAGCTAGATATTGCATCAGGGAACATACCTTACATGGACATCGGCCCCACTGATCGCAGTCACACGCGGTGCTGTTGCAGTTCCTGGTTCCTGCTTGATCACAGTGGCAAGGCTTGCAGCGTGGACCGTAGTGTCCAGGAGCACAGGTGTCACAGCTCGCACCGGCCCAGCCCGATCTACACTTGCATTGTCCGGTCCGGGAGTCACAAATACCTGGAGGCATACGAGCACGACCACTTTATACAGAAATAAGTTTTGGCAAGTTGATGTGTTCGGTGTTTCTCTAGTTTAAACAGACTGAATAGTTCACTGATTCCTTTTAGTTCCAGAATAGCCAGCAATATCGTTGACGATGCAACAGTTCACAAGGCTCTAGGAAGCTCGATAAAAATCAGTCGTATATATAATAATTGTAAACAGAATAAAGTTGGACAATTTGTGTAGTAAGTCAGAGCCATGCTACGTTACGTATATACGATGGCTTGGGTATAATACCTTTAGCTAAAGGGGAAAATAAAACGCCCCAAGCCAGACGTGTGCACAGAACTTATCTCACCCATTTTCAGATTGAAAAAAGACTGAGATGCACAGATCTATCAAGGAACCTAAGGGATCGCCGGGAGGACAAAATAAAGGTAAGGGCAGTAACAGTAAGAGGGTGGAGATAGGAAATAATGTTCATTAGGACCTACAGTCACTTCAGAAATGGTACCACTAAGTTTTGTTTCACAACTGAGGCATGAATGAAGGTTTTATTGCAACAGTCAAAGAACTGGCGAAGTTCAGTAAAAGGGGCAATGATGCTTTGGATTATGCACTTGTTAGCGAATATTGTGCACCAATAAAAGGGAGACCCAGTATACTATCTGTACACGGTGGATTTGGTGATGCTAAGAGTAAGGACTCACTGGACACGGCGCCGTGTCCGCAGACACAGGGCGCGCACCCCGCACCCCGCAGGAAGTACCCGCGCGCGCACTGCCGGCACCCTGCGCCTCGCGACCCCCCCGGACACACGCACCGCCCGCTCGTCACCGAACACACCTTCCCCTCTGTACACGCTGGACATGCTGCAACCACACAATGTCATTTTCATATATTAGAATTATAACATAGATTAACATTGCGTATGACATTACGTTCTATCGGCACTCGGTGCGGCTTAACATCAACTCTCAAAATCATTGAAGTTAAGTACCTACAGTATGAACATAATGGCCTACATCTAAATAAGATGTCTTCGCGTGTTAGCCGTGAACTCTGCAAACTGCGCTGCCGCCAATAGATTATTAAAAGTTAGATTATTAAAACAATACAATACAATAACACTTTATTGACACCAAATATATAATGGGCAGTCTTATTGCTAAATGGTCTCTTGGGTCGATCACTTCTAGACTACCATTAGTGATTATTAGATAAGTAAGGACGGAGGTGTAGTAAAACTTAATATAAAAGGTACTTAAACAATACATACATACATACTTGAGCTATTGACATATTTACATATAATTTGACTTGGTAAAATAATAACTAGGTACTTAGTATATATGCCAACATATTTATAAGATATACTTACACACTAATTTGCATGACGGATTTTATTGGGTGGCAGGTTTAATGGAAGACAAGTTAAATATTTTTTCTCAAAAATGGTATGTAATGTTGCCATAACATCTCTAAAAAGTTACAACTGTCCAGTAAGAAGCAATTAAGATTTTAAATTTGGAAACTCCTACTGTCCAGTAAGTAATTTACTTAGAGGATGACCAGTAAGTAAATCACTTACTGGTCATCCTCTTTGGATCTGCTTAGAAAAAATACATAGTACCAGACACAGATTAGAGTTTAGCCATTATAACATGGTTATAGGAGGGAGGCTCCAAATATATATATATATATATCTCATAATTTATAAGTAGATATATTTTTGGAGCCATTTTATAGTCTGTGACAGTTAACGCGACGCAGAAAATGTATGCACGATGCGTTCTGTACTTAGTAATGTTGTAGAAGTATAGTGTGGGATTTTATGTTTGTATTTAATAATTTCAGTTTATAAATCATGTTGGATTAAAGCTTTCCATTCTAAAATTAACATGGAGATTCAAACACTATATTTTTTTTACTAAAACTCATTTAATTTAAAAATAGAACCATGTTCAAAACTAAATGCATACTTTTTAGTATAAAAAAAACAACGACTGGCGGGATTTCACATTAAATTGCGACAATTGTGTTTTAATTTACCGCGTGAACATAGGTAGATAATCCCAAAAAATGAGTGCAAGCGAATCTGATTCAGAAAAATAGATTTAATAAATAAAGTCTATTCTATTCTATTTACAAGCTGAGGCCGAATTAGCAAAAAATTTCTTTCATTTTTGAGAAAAGCATTATACAAGCCTCAACCAGTAATAAACCCATCCTGGCCTCGTATATAACCGGACCTCACCTGGGGATCGGTCTGGTTAACTCATACTTGGCCAGGAAGGCTTACTTACTGGATGGATTCTGCAGTAATGTACTATAACTTGAGCTTTAAACTGAGCCTGAGACTATGTTTGAAGATCGTCTGAATAGAGATGGTACAAAACAGTAAGAAATAATAATATAGAATTCATAAAAATAACAAAGAGGAGAGGGGAAAGAACGCCACCTTGAGGGACGCCCGAAAAGCACTTACTATAAGTATCTACAATGCAAACACTCAGATGTGCTGGCGACGGCCAAAACATCTGAGTTTTGGCCGTCTCAGTTTGCATTTGAGGAATTGTACAGGTGCTCTTTTTTCTTTTTCTCACGACCAGTGAATCGACTTATAATAAACGATATGTAATTGGGAGCTGGTATTATATAAAGACAGTTAATTGTAGCTATCTTGTTATTCAAATTAATATTGCAGAAAGACGAAAAAAGTGTTGGTTTATATAATTTACGTCTAAATCGTAAAGTGAGAACTCTCGACGAGATTTGCCAACCCCTAATGATCGCAAGAACTTTGAGGCCTTTGCTGCCTTTACAGAATTGAATAGTTTTCAGGTGTTTCCCATAAGCAAAAACAGTTATAAAATATAATTATTATAAATAAAGATAAATCAAGGTTTGCTATTTTCCACCGTAAATGTTTTTAGTATGCTAAATAGAAGCCTTCTTACGTAAGCATCCGGCTGGTCCGAATCCGTAGTACCCGGGCAGACAGCGGTCGCACTGCGCGCCGCCCACGCCGAGTGCGCACGCGCACGCGCCCGACACCGGGTCGCACGCCGCTGCGCCCGCGCCGCACGCACACCTCTTGCAGCCTCCCCGCTCCAGCCCCCAGTAGCCTTCCTGTGGACAAGAACCACTAATGTTCAAACAACACTAACTTCATTAAACTAATTCAATCCAATCATAATATTTTTTTATCTAACACTTATGGCTTGGTCCAATCCAAATTTTAAAGCAATTTACGATGCTTTACGGCTTAGGGGTCGAGAATTGCTTATCAGATTGGATAATGTGATGCGATGATGCAATTGAATACGTGCTAATACTTTTAGTAAATTCAATTGGGAATTCGAATATGGTACATTCTATGAATTGAATAAAAATGCTTTTTCCCACGAAGCACGTAAGAAAAATCGCAAAATTTAGGGAATATTGCCGAGTTTTTTCTATCGAGCCAAGTTTGCTCAATCGTGTATTGGCTCCCTTACTTCATAAGAACGTATACATTTAATTCAAGGTTCAAGCGTCGAAAAACTAAGTTTTCGCGAAGAATCATGAAATTTGGTCGTAATCTACACTCATTTCGCCTTAAGACCCTCAAGAAGAATTGTACAAATCAAATCAAATTATTTATTTGTAGAGTATAGTTAATACAGTCACGAGGTTTCACAGTCTTATTTTTGTTCATACTCGATCCTTATTGGATGTGCAAATTACAGATGGATATAACTATGACATGTATTAAATTCTGTGTTTAATGTATATCATATTATAGTCGAGTTACCGATATTGTTCCGTCCGTTGTTCCGGGCGAAGTTGATAAAATTTTACTGTCGATCGTGACATCGACAACGCGTATGTTTCACGTTAATTCTGTTATATAATTAATCCTAATGAAAGTGAGCTTTAGCAACATTATAATAGGCTATTCATATTTAAAATCCTATACTATAGTACATTGTTCAATTCTTCATTCCCGCGCTATCTTCAGGAAAAATTCGAATGTCTTCATGTCGGATGTTGCATGTTCCCTACGGTCATCAGCGAACTTATTGTTAGGAATCCCGGTACATCGCACCACTATTTTTGGCTCCTCCTTTAGCGTTAAAGCTGTTCGCCTGTGGAACGCTTTACCAGTAGAAATTAGATATGCACCTTATTCCTTGGACACTTTCAAACAACGTATCAAAGCGTTTTACCTCTCGCATTAGCTACGTACTGCATTGCTACAACTTGTTTTCAATCTATTATTTATTAATTAGTATAAGTAATGTTATGGTGTATCTGATTGGTATCCGATCTCAAACAAACAAGGTTTTGCCTGACACTGTGTGGACGAAAACGAGTCAATGGAAAACTTTAATACGGACTACATTGTAGTTCGTAAGCTTCTATTGTATTAACTACAATCAATATAAATACGTCAATGTTTTATGTACTTTATTTATTTATTTATTCATTCATTGCATCATGCACTTATACACTATAGCACAAATACATACCCTGTTAGGGTGTAGCAAACAGAATGTACCTAGTTCATAAAATTATTCTTATAAAGTCTACATAGCTACATTATTCATTATATTATTTATTTATTCCACTATACATTATTAATTAATTATGTTTATATAAAATATAAAATTAACTGTCACAATTATCAAATGGGTGTATCAATCAATCATCACCTAAAGTCTATAAGTACAGCTACATTATTAAATATATTTTTATTCCACTATGCATTATTCATTCATTATGTTTATATAAAAATCAAAATAAAATTAAATGTCACAATTATAAATATTATGTCATCAAATTCAAATAGGTGTAAAAATATTGTAAATTCAATTTTTATGAGGTACTTACATTATCTAATTCAATTAAGCGTGAAAAATTAATTATATACCCATATCTAGGATCTAATCAAAAATGAGATAAAAACAGAAATAAAGATAATATAGATAATCATTGTGAGTGTAAAACGTTTTTATCTTCCAAAAATTCGTCAACGGCGTAATAACCTTTCTTTGTTAATATATCTCTGAGTTTTAGCTTAAACTTTTTTTGATTTGTTTCGTTTCTTAGATCAAGTGGCAATTTATTATATATTTTTATTGTTCGACAGTGAGGCCCTCTTTTTACTATTTCTTACTAGGAGTTGATTTTCCCGCCGAGGATTTGTATTATAGGTAAACAGATACTGGTACTTTCTTACGAATATAGATGTTTCCCGAATATAAATACAAGGAACTGTTAAAATATTGTGACGGATAAAGTGAGGTTTACAGCTATCTCGTTGACGGATGTTTACTAATATGCGAAGGCATTTTTTTTGCAATACAAACAGGTCATTGGCGTCAGTACAATTACCCCATACAACTATTCCATACGATAGCCAGGCAAAGGCGTAGGCATAGTACGCACTAATTGCAGTTTTTAAATTGGTGCTAGCTTTTAAAATTGTTAAAGCGTATATAAACTTAGACAATTTCGCCTTGATTTTCTCAATGTGGCTCTTCCAGTTGAGGTGTGAATCAATGGTAATACCTAATAGATTGAATTTATTTACTTCGTCAGTGTTGAGGGTATTTGATAAACTCTTGAGATTTAAAGGGGTTTTCTGGTAAGGATGGAATTGTATAATTTTTGTTTTGCTGATATTTATCTCGAGATTATGAGATTCTATCCATGTTTTAATACCCGAGAAAGTGTATTTTATTGAATTTATAGCACTAGCGTCTGATGAGCATTTGAAGAGTAGTGAGATGTCATCAGCAAATAATATACATGGTGAGTCTAAAAGTTTCGGTAGGTCGTTTATGTAAATTAAAAACAGGACGCACCCCAATACACTCCCTTGCGGGATTGATGAGTTTAGGGTGAGTATTTTTGATTGAATGTTTTGTATCGTCGTTGCTTTTTGACTGTATTTTTTTATGAAGTCAATAACAGTAAAGTACAGGAGTTAAACTACAAATTGTCGTATAAACCAACATTATCTAAAACGTTTCTATGAAGTGCAAAGCGGGTAAGGTCTTGAATCGAGTCGCCTGAATTTAGGGGGGGGGAGGGAGGGGAACCCCCCCCCCCCACCATTTTTCCCTGCCGGAATCGCGTAGTTTTTTTTAAATTTAATATCAAAGATCAATTTTTCTACTCTATTTAAACACTTTTACACTTAACTTTGGGGGAGGAAGAGTGGGTAGTAGGGGGGGTTGGGGGCAGGGAACCCCCCCCTACCATTTCCCCCTGCCGGAACCGCGTAGTTTTTTTTAAAATTTAATATCAAAGATAATTTTGTCTACTCTACTAACACTTTTACACCTAAATTTAGGGGGGGGAAGAGAGAGGGGGGGGTCAGAGTTAGATTTATCACTAATTTCGACCTAACCGGTCTGACTTGGACTCCGGGTGGGCTCCCGCCAGAAGCTCTAGCGGTCGCCCCTGAACGTTGCTTCGCCGCATGAAGTCGAGTTGAGCGAAGGGGGGAGCTGCCGAGCGAAGCGAGCCGGCGACCTCCGTAGCGGAACGAAGGCCTCCCTTGAGCTTCTGGCTCCCGCATTATTTATAAACACTCTAGGGGTAGTAGCCACAAGAATAGGTGGAGTCGGGGTGCTCTGTGTCGGTTTTCTGACTACTTTCAACCTAACCGGTCTGAGTTGGTCTCTGGGTGGGTAAGGGAGGAAAATAATTTTCACAAAACTATGTAGGAGTATTTATTTTATTTTGTAAACATAGTTAATTACATTGATCAACTCGACAAAGGGATCTTTTTTCTGCTTGAATAGATCTCGCCTCCACAAATATTCAACTATAGCATCACTAAAATCACACGGATTATTATAATTGTCTTTTTTAAAAAACGGTATTCAGTGAGTAAGCCAAGGTTGTACGGGGAAGAAATCCAATCGGTGTCCAAGAGAGAAGCCAAGTCGTCGAAAAATCGTAGAAAAAAACAGAGGAGCACATTCACGAAAACTCGAAAGCAACGGAATAATGCGAATCGTGTATGTCAAATCAACGTCACATACGTCAAACACCACAAACCTCAAAAAAAGCGATCAAAACGTTTCGTTTCACGAACATAAACATAGCAGACGTTCAAATTTATGCAATATTTCCTGATATTGCGTTCCGTTTCACGCATCCGCATGTTTTTCGTGTGAAATTACAGAAACTTTAAATATTAATTTAAAATACTTTCGCGTAACTCCGGCAGCCAAAATCTAATTGGGAGGGTCAAGACAAAGCCCCTTGACCATTCCACAGTAGCAGAATCCTCAAATTCAGGCGACTCGATTCAAGACCCGACCCTGCAAAGCTTCCTTCAAAACGAACAGTTTATACTTACCAATTTGATTAAAAAATAATTAAAAATAAATTGAATATAAAATTAAACACACAAATAAATATATTTAAAATAAAATAATGAACGTGAAGCCTTAACCATTTGATAGGTTGGATGATCTAAGTATAAAGAAAAGTGTGATCGTCCAAAAACGTTGTCAACTTGAGAACCTTCTTATTTGGACGTAAGTTAATAAATTACTAACGTTAGTAACATCACTGTTTACAATACAATACAATAACTCTTTATTGCTTACCACAAGAACACAACATTTATTTATTTATTTTAACATAAAACTATATATTTCCAAACATTATCGGAAGCTCATTGAATTTGTACAGCATCAACGGATCGGCATTTAGCAGCACAGATCTAATAGAAGCTGTTTAACAGGGCCGTATCTAAACAAGCTATCCGGTAGAACAAGATAGTCCATTTACGTGATGAATTCGTAGTAAGGGAATAAGGTAAAGCTGTGTCCACATGTGTGTTTTAACGATACGATCATCGTATCCGTGTCGCCAATGCTTCTCACGATCACTAGTATGGACGGGTAATATTTAATTCACGACACTGTACGAGCAACACCTACTGAAACAGCCTAAACCTTATACATAAAAGCTAGATTGTAAAAAAACTATCTCTGGGCTAACACTTAATAAAAACTTGGCTAGTTAGGTTAATTAGGTAGCTTTAAGTTAATATAATTAAGTTTATCTCATTGTAAGCGAACTATGTTCTTTATGAGAAATAAATAATCGTGAAACCTTAGGTTGTTAGGACTTATTAGAAAGAATCCAAAACGACACTATACTTTATAGGAGTTGCAGTGTTAATGTTTGAAGGGCACTGTATGTATTGTATATTAAGGTTTTCTATATATGACTGTTCCAAAAATAATATCAAATCTGATTCAACGTTCACCCGACCCTAATTACTGCGTCGGCCCATGTTTGAATTCCACCCAGAGCCTTACAGCTTCCAAATTCTGCGATTATATTATAATAAATATTTACTTAAAATATAAATTGGTTTCGTATTCGGCGCTGCTATGTGAACGTACCCTAAGCCAGTAGTGATTGAACTCGATAATTCTCCAGTTATGCCGACAACTGGCCTACATTTGCAAATGACCGAATGACATTTAATTGAATAAACGCGGCATCGTTCGTTCGGCCAGTCAATTATTGACGTTATTATAGATATGAGAAGGGCCGGACTAAGGAGGAGAGAAAATTGGTAAGATATATATGAAATGGCCTGCAATATCAGTAGTAACTTACATATGCAAGAGTGATATTCTGATTATTGACAATTGACAAAGATTTGGCCAAGCTGGCGAATTTTTTGTCTAATTATTTTAACGATAAATTTTGTCGTTTAACAAGTACAATTTGTAAAATTTAATACCGACTTCTATTCTATAACTATGGTAAAAATCAGTTAGTGCAACTCAAAAAGTACAGGATTTAATTTGATGAAATTTAAATTGGATCACACGGGAAGCACCAGCTATCAAACAAAAAAATAATTTTGAAAATCGGTCCACCCAATCGAAAGTTATGAGGTAACAAACATTAAAAAAAAACACAGTCGAATTGAGTACCTTTGTGGAAGTCAACTGAAAAGGTACTAAATCAATAGCAATTAGCCAATATCTCGATAACATTTTTATAAGTAGTTATAAAGTTAGAGTATAATTTTTTTAATACACCATCGTAAAATATGTAAACGATATTATTCAATACACTTGGACCACTTTAGATGTTGTTATCTGAAGAGTTCGTTTATTTGGAATAAATAAATATGAATTTGACTAGATTTATTCGAACGGAAACAAAAGAATGAGTTTTTTTACCTTTAAATAAACTTTTATCCAATTCAAATGCCATCCAATAAATTGTATTAGAAAGTTGTGTTTATTGCAGGTGTAACGGGTACTCACATAACATGTAACATAAACTCCATAGTAAAATTGTTAAACATACATTGACCTGACATCATCGACATCATCTGTTTGCCATCCAGACATAGGTTTTAATTGTACAGATATTGAAAATTATCTTATTATGAGAACTAAATATACTCGCATCATTTTCGGTCACTCCTCTCTAACATCTACACCTCGCTGCCCGGTTTCCGGTCGCCCCTCTCAAAAAACTACTGCCTATCTCCCTGCCTGGTTTCCGGTCACCCCTCTCAAACAGCTACTGACTTCCTCCCTACCCGGTTTCCGGTCACCTCTCTCAAACAGCTACTGACTGCCTAGCTACCCGGTTTGCAGTCACCCCTCTCAAACAGCTATTTACTTACTCCCTGCCCGGTTTCCGGTAACGCCTTTTAAACAGCTAGTGACTTCCCTCCTGCCCGGTTTTTGGTCACCCCTCTCAAAGAGCTATTCACTTCCTCCCTGCTCTATCAGCTACTAACTTCCTCCCCTGCCCCGTTTCCGGTCACCTCTGTCAAACAGCTACTGACTTCCTCTTTGTCTTGCTTCCGGTCACCCCTTTCAAACAGTTACTGACTTCCTTCTTGTCCGGTTTCCGGACACGCCTCTTAAACAGCTACTGACTTCCGCCGTGCCCGGCTTCCGGTCACCCCTCTCAAACTACTACTGACTTCCTCCCTGCCCGGTGTCGGCGTATAAATTGAGCTCGTTTCCTCGCACCGTTAGTCCAGTTCCGAGTTTATTGCGTGGAAATGTCACGAGACATTTCTGCGAATGTTATTTGAACAGCCGAGTATAAACACTACTTTGTTACGATGTTTTGCTAAACGGTATCAGGTGGCGGCCTACATTATATTATTGGTTTGGAAATAATACGTGGCGTTTGGACCACCAGCATTGAAAATTATGTGGCATAGTAGGAAACAGAACCGATTAATTCACAGTACAGCATAGCATACATATTATATGGATGCACTCTTAATTTCAAAGATCTAACATCTCATCTCACTAAATATTAAAATGTGAAAGTTTAAATCGATGGATGGATGGATGTTGGTTACTCAATCACGGCAGAACGACTTCCCCCTTTTCACCACTGAAAAACTTCATGTATTAAAAGTATATAATTCAAAGGACTTGTGTGTCAGTTTTCTTCAAAACCAGTTGAAAAATACTACAAGTCGCATATTTACGGCGGCGGCGGCGCGGCGGTGAGAACAGAGAGACGGAGAATTAACAGAGAAACAAAACATTTTTTGGCCAATCTCTAAACCGAGACGCTTAGCTAGCTCGCTACGCTTAGTCAATAAATTAAATAAAAATAAGACGAGCATACACTAGTTAATTAATTCAAAGAACACATACATTTTAAATAAGTCGTATCATATCGCCAAAAACGAATTAAATTATTGTTATTTTTTATTTGACAAATAGGTAGACTTTATAAATTCAACGCGTCATATGTATACAATGATTAATCCACAAGCCATAATTACTCGTACTATTGCTTGGTATGGTCTGCTATCAATATAATCTTATATTCATTCAAAATGTTTTTAATAATTGGGATAAACAAAATAAACGGAATCAAGAGGTTACTTGCTTAAACCGGTTTGGGATTGAAACATTGCGAGCCTGGAGACCAGGCGCTTATGAAATGGTTAGAGGTACGACGGAGGACAGAAAGGAAAGACACGAAACTAAAATGGCCACCCGAAGACCCTCGACATAGGCTAACGACTGTTGTCCTAAGAAAAACAACCGGGACCGACGGCTTAACGTGCCCTCCGAAGCAAGCAAGCGCTGGGTTGAATAATTCCACAAGCACACACACATCCAACTCCTGACCTCAGCAACCGTTTCTGAACATTGTTGGTCGATTAAGATCGCCAACTCCAGCAATAACGAACAGGGTGACTCCCGCCACTCCGGCCACGGACGACGACTCACCACTCGTGGGACACACCTCCGAGGACGATGGATACGTAAGCATGAACGGGAGAAGGACAGCACACACTCACAACAGATCTTACTACCTATGGACAAGCCTAACTAACATATGATTATGATGACGCACGCCTCTGCCAATGACATAAAGGTACCGCTCGTTGACATACGTTCATTTGTAGCTGCTTCTAGGTAATCCAAACGTTGCTACGGTCATTACTTGAAAAAGTGGCTAAGTGAGTTTGGGCTGATCCGACAAAACAGTAACTTATGGAGCACATCTTCTGAGGGATACGTCCAAAATATAGTAGTCTCACCTCACACATATCGCAAGCCCTGCCGGTGACGTGCAGCCTGCAGCGGCACTGGCCTGTCCGGATGTCGCACACGTTGCTCTCCGACCCCACCACGGAACAGTTGCACCCTGAAACAATGCAACACACGGTTCAATTCGGAAGGACGAAATGGAAGTCTCCGCTGTGTTTTATTCTACAAGGTTTCCACGATTTCCGTAACTATTATTCTGAAAGTCATATCCAATTCTAACTCGTACGGCAGTATTTCAATCATTGTACTGATGATGTCAGCATTGTTACTGCTAAACTATTTATAGTTATCAGTTTTTCTCTAAGTAGGCGCCAGTATTTAGGTCACTTGTCACCCCAACCAAAAGTTAGGCCTACTGGTTTAGGAAGGGAGCTAAATCCGAGGCCAGATCCCTATATAAGTTAAGAGTGGACGGCTCACCCCGGACCCAAATTCTCAACCTCAAAACTTTACATACATGTACATCCTGTCCAAATACACGTATACTTACTTGTAAACAAAATTTTATAAAAGATCTTCTGAGGGTAGAGGGACAGGTAATAAGTAGGTATAGCTAATTATCAATGCTTATCAATAGCTATCATGATCGTTTGGAATACTCTACCAGTAATTTCCGGTGCAAGGGATTATTCGAGGCGCAGCCACTTCGCACATTAATAAGCCCGGCTTAAACCAAACATTGTACGCTAAGTGCTGCAACTAATAAACTCACGCGGCGCCGCCTTCGCGTGCTCATTACGTGCCTGCGAGCTAATTGCTCGTTCTAATTATGGTTTCCACATTTCCGAGATAATAAAAATATATATATGTCTTGAAGTAATAACATTGGACATATCTATAACACGATTTCACAAAGTTATTTCAGTAGATACTATCTAGTGAGAGGAGATTAGTATATTTACCCACAAATTGTTACCCCCAAAAAAGAAATGTAATAAAATGTAACAGTAGGTGTCCGTAGCATAATTGATTCACCAGGATTACAGATTCGCATCAGAACAATAGGTTAGAATTGCGGGAAGAGTTTAGAACTTACAAAATTATAAATTCGTCGGTGTAGGTATCTAGCTAGATCATAGTCACACGCCTTTTTTATGACAAAAATGTTTTAACGATTTAAAATGACGCAAATTTAGTCAACATTGCCGCTGATACCGCTGTGCTCGCAAGGTCTACTGTCCGCTGAACTACTAGTGTCTATTACGGACCTAGATGCGATAGCTACTCGTACTTATATCGTTGGCGGTCTTTTATCGATAATTTTATACCATCGACAATTCATGTTTGCACTGCAGGTGTCAAATGCAAGCCGATAAAGTATCTATAAAGGTAAAGCAAATATTATATAAACTTATAAAAAATATAAAATATAAACTTAATTGGGCATGTTTCAAGATAATTTAGGTCGTTACAACCAATTATGATGCTGTTAGAAAAGAGTTTCGTCACTGTCATCACCAGCATAATCAGCCTGTCTAGGGTTATTAAGCTATCAATCTATACAGCATGAGTCATGTAGAGCAACATACTGGGCCAATGAGATTCAAGAGCTGAAGTCTCGGGGTACTAGTACAGTGCAGTGCTATGTAAAACATCAGTTCTGGGTCTGCAACCTACGAAGAAATAATATCAGTAAGAGAAACTTAAAAAAAAACCAATAAAAGTCGTGCTAAATCAATAACATCGTCCAAGCGGCTATGACTCAGCTGGCATAGTAGACGTTGCAGCACGCGCGTGGACCAATCCCTGCTTTCCTTCTGAAATTTAAACCAATCACCGAACATGTCTATTTGTAACCTCGGAAGTAATTCGTATTTGGAATCATACGTCGTTTTGGTTTGAAGGACCACTTTTTGTGTGGAATTTGTTCTGAGTTATGCTTCCTGACATTATTTCTTCGTAGTGTGCAACTGGTAAATGGTAAGCACTACGCTTGCTCTTGAGAGCACAGATTGGGAAGTACCTATATATGTATAAATACTTGAGAGCACGACAGTTTTCCAAATAGTTTCCAATCGCCAATAAGAAAGTAATGTTGAAGAAAAAGTCTGCATGTAACCTCTCTAGAGTTATATTATATTAACGGGGCTTAATCGCGTTAGTAATAGTATTTATTACAGAACCGCCACATAAATAAATCTGCGATCGCTGAACATCTGTTCGAGTCAGGACCTAATCACTGGAGTGAACTTCACGACCCCAAAATCCTCTCTACGGAGCGTCACTATTACTCGAGAATGGTACGTGAAGCTGTTGAGATTAAAAAACACCGTAACTTCAACCGGAAGGATGGTTTCAAACTGGCGGCAACATGGAATCCAGTGATTAAAAAGTGTTCCCGTCGCGATTTATCCTCAGAAAAATCTGTCGATATCGTAAGTGTTGTGTGTCGGGACAATGACTTTTTATAACAACTGTTGGGGGTATATTAAAAAGTATCTCCATACTTCAAGACAGTGACACCCGCCTCTTCAGTCCGCTCGTGACCACGATCAATGCAACTTGATCGAAACGTCGAGGTAAATAAATACTATTACTAACGCGATTAAGCCCCGTTAATATAATATAACTATGTGTTCAAATCGCGAATGTAACCTATCGGTTTCCATAATAAACAATTTAAATAGGATAGATATTCTCAACTGCGCAATATAGGTAAAAGCGATTCACTGGTGTACTATCACGCCACAGGCCATATATCCACATGGTCTGTGTATCGCGCTCAATGAACCAAACAGAACTCTCCAATCAAAGCCAAACATCAAATTAAATACTGTTTAACGTGCGATTAACGCAAGTACATTACACGAGTACTTAATAATCTAAATATATTGAATAGCTGAATGGTAAACGTGCGGAATCATTCAAAGTGTTTATCTGAAGATTAGGCTAAGTGGATACGTCTGCAGGGCTATTGGCTAACTTTGACATTTGAAGTGACTAACAGCCGTATTTATAAACAAGCCAATTACTTTTCTATAAGTAATTACTTAAGTAATGCAAGCAACGATTTTTTGCCTGAAGTTAGAACTATAGAAGTACAATAAAAAAAACATGCAGTTGAATTGAGTACCTCTTTATTTTTGGAAGTCGGTAGAAAATTTAATACCGACTTCCATTCTATTCAGTTTTTGGAGTGTAACTCAAAAATTACTGGACCAAATTTGATGAAATTTAAATGGGACCACACGGGGAGCACCAGCATTAAAAAAAAAGATTTTAAAAATCGGTTCATTCTATCAAAACTTATGAAGTAATAAACATAAAAAAACGTCGAATTGAGTACCTCTTCCTTTTTGGAAGTCGGTAGCAAAGGCTACAATTCTTAGGCGAGTAACAGTCACCATTTCGTTTGCTTATTAGAACACGTCAATTTTTCGTTTTTATTGCAAAAGTGAAGTTGTACTTTGTAACCTAATTTCTCCCTAATTCTATGTTTCAAGGAATAATGCAGTTTTTTAAATAAAAGTACGTTTTTCCACTTAACTTCGGAGAGTTTTATTAAGTTGAAAAGGAAGCTATACAATTAAAAGCCAGGGGAGTTCCTGGAATCACTAGTAATTATACAGTTACGGGACGGTGGTGTCGTTTGGTCGAGTTCAACGGGTTCGTTAAATTTAATTTTTAAGTTAAAGTGACGAGTAAGTCCAAGACGGTTGCCGTTTCTTGAAGGAATATACAAGTGGGAATCGTACCTGTCCACTCCGCTTACCCTTGGAGTGTAAGAGGGAGTTCTCGGGCAGCCTTGTCTCCGAGACCGGAACGGTGGATACCGGAACAGTAGATACCGGAATATCCGGAACAGTAGTAGGGGTAATGTAGCTTCGACGGTCTCCAGGACAGTAGTAGGGGCACCGTTAGCTTCGGGGTATCCGGAACCGTAGTAAGAGTAATGTTCACAGCGGGGATCTCCGGAACAGTAGTAAAGGTTGGGGTCTCCGGAACGGTAGTAAGTGTCGGGGGTCTCCGGAACAGTAGTAAGTGTCGGGGGTCTCCGGAACAACCTTTCGGGTTATTTATCAAGGATAGTGCAGGCGGAACGCCGCAGCTGGGCTTCCTCGGTTGGTCGCGCCGTGGGCAGCGTCAGGAGGCTTCCCTCGTGCTTGGCCCTTCACAATTTCATCACCTTATCGCCACGAAACCGGAACGCAGAATCGCCACATCATTTTGGAGCTCGAGTTGAAAAATCATTCTTTTCTACGGAGGAGACGCCTTGGAATCGACTTGTGTCAACGCAGTACTACAATCGATTGTAAATCGATTAAACTGTAATTTTTATAATTTCTGCCTCAAATTCCTTTTGTATTGGATTTCATTTAAGATAACAATCGTGTCCAAGTAATTAGTTTATTATTTTTTTTAACTTTCATTTTGGACATTCGGTACTGTACTCTAAAGAAGAGAAAAGAAAAAAAAATTGTTCCTGTTTTAGTTGATTAGTAATTTAATCGATTTTCGAAGGTAAATCCTTTAGTCACGCCCTATGTCGCGATAAGCCTATAGAAGCCGAGGACAATGGCCGCTCCTGGACTGCAATCTCAGCGCGGGAGTTTTCAAAAACATCACCATGTGAGGGGAAGTAAATTAAATTGAAAAATGCGTAGAAAACGATGCTACAACTTATAAAATGACATTCGCACACATGTCTAAACATGAAGGATCTATTATGCTGTAACAATTTAAATCCCATGACAACAACCTAATACAAAATATGTATAAAGATACATCCTATTTTGATAGAGTTTTGTCATGCATTTACTTTAGTATAAGTAACATTCATTGCTCGAATAGAATAAGATTTTATGGGGAAGTATTCTATCGTGAAGAATAATTGAGAAATTACATGGCAACAAGTAATTACTTACTTGGTATTATCGCGTCGTGATCTCCAAGCGTGAACACTCCCTGAAGAAGAACGTCTTCCACGTTCGAAACGTCGTCGGACTTAAACCGACATAATACCAAGTGAGTGAAGCCGGTATCTTTATATTAGTATAATGTGTGATACTCACGATAGTTTTCAAACTTTAAGTAATTACTTGTTTATAAGTACGAGTGTACGTTCGGTTGTCCACGGAACTTTGACGTCTACTGAGATTGCCGTAGCATTGGTATTGAGTATCATAACGCGCAACGGTAGTCATAAAAAAACTAATAAAGAGTTAAAATTCGAAGTTCCGACGGCATGCTTCGGAGGTCTACAATTTTTTAACATCCACACAAAGCTCTTCAGGTCCCAAACTAGGCAGAGCCTGTACTGTGGTAACCTGAAGACTGATATACATACTTATATACCTACATACTAGTCACACCCAGACACAGCTCATACATTCATTAAATGGTAAAACCGGCAAACACTCACGTCTATCATCTAGTCGCACTCACGAGAATGCGACTAGCGGCCCTCGCTGCTAGACCACGCTCTTCATGAGGATGGGCATCAATACTGCCTGAACACCGGTCGGAGTATAACGACTAGATGATAAACGTGAGTGTTTGCCGGTTTTACCATTTAACTATGAGTTCCCATGGAAGTGTTTCATCATCATCATCATCAGCCAGTAGCAGTCCACTGCTGGACATAGGCCTCTCCAATTGCACGCCACTTAGGTCTATCTTGGGCTACTCGCATCCAGTTTTGCCAGCCGTCTTGCGCAGATCGTCACTCCGTCCGTGCCTCAGGACGTCCTACACTACGTTTGGAAGTTTTTATGACAATCAAATAGTCATGTTCATGCACACAAATGTTTGAGCTATCCGGTGATCAGCGGCTCAGAAGATAGGGGTCTACCAACAGCGCCAGCTGGCTAGTCATGCCTCGGTGGCCTAGTGGTCATGGCGTCTGACACGGTTTGTCGGAAGAAGCGGCGGTTATTGTCTATCTTTACAGAGAATAGGAATGGGCTTCATTTTGACATTTTAAACCCATTCTGGGCGAAACTTTGCAAGCCTATTGGCTGGAACCATCAATGGGAATGAGTATGAAGTAACATTTCATTCTCATTCAAGTTAGACAATTAGGTGGCAGGTTCGAATTCCGTCCGAGGATGTGTATTTTATTTTTCTATCAAAATTGCTATGTTTCCTAAATATTTATTCAATTATCTTTTTCAACTCTAATCAATTGAGGTTAATCAGGCTTTATCCATTAATTCATACAAGTATCTCTCCAATCGGAATTGCGCATCATTAACGACTGTTTATCTTCTGGTTAATGCAAGAACAAGCAATAACCCAGGTTTATTGGCTGACCGACCGTTTGAGCAACGCACGGAATTATGCGAAACGATAATGTGTCGATTAGACAAAGTGGATGCGTCATCTCTTTGAGAGCTTTCGGATGTTTCCGACCAGTGTTACCAGTTAGTGCCAACAATAATTATGATAATATTGAAGTTGTGTAATAATTATGTTTAATCGTGTATGGTTAATATATAATATAATAAACCCGCATGTATACAAACATTAGCAGTTTGTACTCTTTAAAAAACGTGTGTATATTTATAATTAGCGAAGACAAATATAGTTATTCCTCCTTATCTGGTCATCAACAAGAAACACAACTAAGAGGTTACGGAAGGAAATTGATGATCCTATTTGAAACTGATATTTTAACGTGTCTCCGAAGAGTCCAAAGTACGGAAGCGCTTAAAAACATTAATAATATTATTTATTTCACCAAAAACTGGTACAGAATATAAGCCTTATACATACAGAAATAAAATAATTAAGTACTTGTAGCTTATGTTTATTTAAATGGCTTAATTGGCATTCACTACCGGTCACCCATCCCAGTGATAACCGCTTTAAATATTTGCTTAGCTTAGTTGATTTGCTGAGAACGACAAGGAAAGTTGTGCTTTAAGTTTAAGAACATTCTTCGTTATGTCGCAAATCGTTATACGCGTAGGTCTAATGATCACCTAATCCATCAAAGGTCATTGGTCATCATGCAGCCAGACACAATAGAAATGTCATTGTTATTATATAACGACTCTTGCAAAATACTTAAAAATTGAAATTCCCGTTAAAGACAATCAACTTAATATGATTCATAATTCCAGGTGTCGTATAATCAAGTAATGACATGATTCTGCATCTGTTACTGAAAAAAACAAACCCTAATTGATTATAAATTGATACAAAATAGGTATGGAAACAAGTACAATTAGCAAAAATTAATACCGACTTCAATTCTATATAGTTATTGGATAGTAACTCAAAAACTACTGGACCGAATTTGATGAAATTTAAATGGGACCACACGGGAAGCTCCAGCTATCAAACAAAAAATAATTTTGAGAATCGGTTCGCCCAGTCGAAAGTTATGAGGTAACAAACATAAAAAAAATATACAGTCAAATTGAGTACTTCCTCCTTTTTGGAAGTCGGTAGATAATTAGAAAAGTAGTTAAAATCCGGCATTTTGTTCTTTTAAGCATTTTCTACTCAGTGACACTCGCACCATCACTTATCATAATCGGTTGAGCCGTAGAGTAGCTACGAGCGGACATAGGAACAGACATACGTACATACATACAGGTAAAACACATAACCTACCTTTTGGCCTGCGCCTCAGTCGGGTAAAATGGAAACTTTAAACTATCTGAGTAACCAACGTAGTGTAAAACTAAAAAGCCAAATAAATAGACGTTTTTCAACAAGGGCTCAGTTACCGAACCTGTTTACAAGCGCATCAAGGTCCTAGGTTCGACCCTTGGCCGAGGAAATTTTTATAGGATGTGCAAAATCTTTGTTTTTAGGTATTGTATGTCATGATGTGTTATTGTTTGTTTCCGTGCCTCCAGCGGCACAGGGAATCCTGGGGGGGTGGGGGGAGGAATGAGTGTGTAATAGTTATTTACGTTAAAGTTACGTTAATTGGACAACGGTCACCTGAGACCGTAACACAAACAGTGGGCCGAGCACGAAAAGCTTTTTAAGTGTAACGTAATCGCATATTAGCGGTATTTAGCACAAACTGTCACTTATCTAGTACAATAGTGGCACAGATAACTCATAGTTTCTACTGAATACGTAAACGATACGATAACGTTACACTTAAGCAGATTTACGTGCTCGGCACACTGTTTGCGAAGATGTATTCGTAGCGTAAACGTCAACACGTCATGCTTTGACGTACTCACTATGAGTTATCTGTGTCACAGTTACCCTAGATAAATTACAGTTTGTACTATTTCACGTGAATGACACGTTACGTTACACTTACGCAGTTATTCGTGCTAGGTCTACAGGTGTGTTCGTGTGAAAAGTTTATTCATAATTACACCAAATTAAAGCAAAACAAACTTTCGCAGCAGCAATGCTCGCTGTACCCACACGTAAAGCTATCAAATTTATTTCTATGAAACAAAAATAGCTTTGCAGAAATCTGAGCCGTAATGGTAACACAATGGCGCAGTTTAACAATGGGAAGTAAACATCAGGTGTGCTGATTTCAATATGAATTAATATTTAAATTTTCTGCGTTTTGTTTTATTTATGCATTTAAATGACGGGACTAGCATGTCGAGCGCCTGAGAGAACCAAAAAAATCATGTTCATGTTGTTGGGTACAATTGCAAACGAGTATTGGACACTTTTTGCTGGATCAATATACGAAGTGCAACTTCTACCAGATTTTCTATGTTGGCTGGAGTATACTTACAGGCACTCTAAAATATATTATTACAAGCGTGTGTGCAAAATGTTTAAAAGCACACACGAATATGTAATCTAATCAATTTAACAAAATATGAGTATGTATTTGCAGAAGTACATACCTACCTATGGTGACATAGTCACTAGGTAGGTACTCAAAACGAAGTACATACTTGCGAATTTTAATTTTCATGTTATTTATTTATTGATTAATTACTAACACCTGCCCTGTTAAACGTTGTCCAGTCCTATTTAGAAAATGAATTTAGTATTTTCTTAATAGTCCTATTTTCCAGGCAACTTTTGTTTCATTCCTTAAATTAAGGGCTTATAAAATGTATCCAAACCTATGAAGCCGGTCTTATGTTACGAGTACGCGCCCAACGAATAGCATTTACATTTTAGTTATATAGATATATATATATATATATATATACATACTTTCTCGTAGGCTATAAGGTTTCTGCGGTGTTAGTCAACTCTTCATAACACACAAAAATTCCATCTGCGCCTCTGCCCCTGTGGGACTGGTGACTACATATATATACGACAGAGCCATTTCGAGGTTACAGGCTATTTTTATTATAATATCATCGAAATCAGTTCAATATTAAAATATAAACACTAGCATTTATAATATTGTGAATGACGCGGAAATACATGAATAATGCTTGTAAAAAATCTTGTTTCGGTCGGATAAACCTTAGCAAGTTATTCGAAAGATGTCGCTCCGTCCGGAAAACGGTTAAAACTAACTAGACAGTTCGAATCCCTTCCGATGATGCAAAATTTTTCTCCCTAAAATTTCAAAGTTTACTTCAGTTTATTTAACTGCTTTGTAAATAAAAAACCCAAAAAAATACCGCAACACTAAAAAAGACTTCAAAACTAAAAACTTGTAAGCATACTTACGGGATCGCTTCTCATTCACCGTCAATTACGATATCATCAAGATATGCAAAACACTTTTCAGTTATTATATAGTACTCAAAAACCGCTTGACAGAATTTGATGAAATTCAAATGGGACCACCTCAGAAGTACATAAAAATCCACACCAAACAATAAAAGAATAATCAAAATCAGACTACGCTGTAAGAAATAATACGTGATTATACATAAAAAAAATATATGCGTCGACTTGAGACCCTTTGTTTTGAAGTCGGTGAAAAATAGCATTATACGACTAACGGCCGTTTTCATCTATCTATTAATATTCTATCTATCCATAGTTTTCCTTACTACCGATAAAAATTTGACACAACGTCCACACAAATAGTGTCAAATATCTATCTCTAGTAAGGTAAACCGACGATAGATAGGTTATTGAAAACGGCCGTTAAGCTCACTGACAAATTATTAAATTAGTAAAAGCTTGCTTAAATCTTTTGGCTATCCAAAGATACGCTTGACCCATTTATCGGACGAGGTGTCCCGACTGGCTTGCGCAACTAAAACCAAAGTGCTTGTAAATCACACGCATTTCAGAAGTGGCTGTTCCATTTCATAATGTCTTTCCGAAAGGTTAGAAGTCATTTTAGTGCATAGGCTCAAAGTTATAGCTATTGCTTTTGAATCTAGCGGTAAATTACACAGCATAACATATACCTACGTGTACAAGCAATTGTGTGTAAACACTCGCTGATATTCTGCCACGAAGAAATAGTCATCATCATCATCATCTCAGCCGTAGGACGTCCACTGCTGAACATATGTCTCCGCCATAATTTTCTAAAAGGACCGGTTGGAAGCGGCCATGCAACGTCGTCCTGCGACCTTTATCATGTCGTCTGTCCGTTACGCTGCGCTTGCCGGTCCGTGGTCTCCACTTCAGAACCGTCCGGCCTTAACTGGCTGGCAGAGAAGCAGTAGAAGCAATAGTACCCAAGCATTATTGTGTGTGTGCGAGACTTAATAACCAATGACCCAGGGTAACGAGCACAGAGCAGTGCTACGCAAAACTAGATACGGTTCTAAGCTCTGGGCGGCACTGTAACGACATGCCTGTCTGGTTACTTGCAATTAAATTAAATTCTTCGGTGGTTGTGCCACGCTGTAACCCCATGTCCGAATGGGGCGGCACGACCGGAGAAGTATCACACTCCCACATACTCGTAACACCGACGTGAAGTAACATAGCTTGCTATTGCGATTCGTCTGTTTGTGGGAGGTTCCGGAGGCCCGTATCCCCTTTTCCCCATTTTCCCTCTCCTTCGCCCTCCCTCTCCACCCTCACCTCTTTTATCTCTTCCTTCCTATCATATTCAATCCATTCCCCAAAGGTCGGCAACGCATCCTCGAGACCTCTGGTATTGCGGATGTCAGTCGGCGATGGTAGTCGGTGATGGCGACGGTATCACTTACCACCAGGTGAGCCGCTTGCTCGTTTGCCAACCTTTCCCTTAAAAAATACACCACATTTCCCCAGTTTTTGTTCTTAGACTCGTTTACTCAAATGCCAGCCTTTTGCCATCTACCGAATAGAGTTCAACTTGCAGACTGGTACTAAATATTGTGGCACTTTACAAAATTCATAACACGTATATAGACTCCGACCGTAGCACAAACTATTTGCGAAAAAGCATTCGTACCGTAAGCGTCAACATTTCACGCTTCGGTGTACAAACTGTGAGATCTGTGTTACAGTTGTACCAGATACATGACAGTTTCTACTGTTTCTCGTGAACGACACGTCACGATAAACTTACGCAGTTATTCGTGCTAGGGACACTGATCCATCAACGTCTACCTACCGGATGGGAGGCTGCTAACTTGAAATTTTGGCAATAATTGCCCTTCAAGAGCAAAGCCAGGTCAGCTAGTCTACCCATAAAATATAATTTGAGTGTTCCACTTATACAAAATGCGCTCATAACCATGACGTTACAAAACACATACACACATCAAAGAATGTTTGCGATCACTTTGAAACATCCAAATCTTTTTTGTAATATTTCTTCGTCTTTTTAGTTACTATTGATGGAATTGTCAGACCATTCCGAATAAACCATGGGCACCAATGTACTGGTCGATGATAATGCACCCGTCCATCGAACTCAACGAGCTGTTGCTGTATCAATACTACATCACAAGGTTAGACTGGCCTGCCGGCTCGCCTGATTTAAACCCAATAGAGCACGCGTGCTTTTAAGCGAGTTGTTTGGAACCATCAGCCACGTCCCCAGACAGCGTAAGAGCTCAGGGAAGCCGCTATTCAAGAATGGGACAGGTTACCCCAAGAATTGCTGGATAACTTAATTCTCAGAATGGATCACTGCATGTGTTCGAGCCAGGGGAGTTATATTACGAGTATATTGAATATAAACCTTTTATTAATAAATCATTGATGTTTAATTAAAAAAAATACCAGTTTATGCTAGTGATCACAAACTTTTTTTGAAGTTTGTAGGCACCTATAACTTTCAAACATTCGTAAATCGATTGAACGCGCCCAGCTATAATGTTTTATCGGACACATTTTAACAACTTCAAATATATAATCGTAAAAAACTTATATCACTTCATATGCGTAGAACTGTTACAAAACGATTTGAAAACTATGTTATAGTGGTTTTATAGGATAGATACGGTTTTATGGATGACTTGTATATTTTATGTAAACATTTGATATTATTATAAGTTACATTTGGAGAACCATAAAGTAAACAAACTATGGATAATTTGGCACAAAACTGTAGGATAAAAACGTAATTGATTTCGAACGATACTGAATACCAGTTCAAAGTTCACGAAATATTTTTATTATTTTAA
Organism: Selenia dentaria; assembly: GCA_917880725.1. Lineage (NCBI taxonomy): Eukaryota > Metazoa > Arthropoda > Insecta > Lepidoptera > Geometridae > Selenia > Selenia dentaria. The sequence continues at coordinate 2,602,789 of OU862882.1, read as the reverse complement.
GTAAACAGTTGTTAATAATTTGCAGGGTAACATATTAAATTAAACTTAGCATTAAGGCGCGATCCAATCCTAATTTTAAAACAATTTACGATGCTTTACATAAGGTTGAGAATTGCTTACCAGATTGGAAGTTGTAATGCGAAAATGGAGTTGAACACGTGCTAATACTTTTATATTTTTTGCGTACAATTAAATGATTAAATTTTAATGATAAAGGAGTCCATAGTTCACTAGTAAATTTGATTGGGAATTTGAATATGATACATTAGTTGAAATATAATTGCCCATAATTGAATAAAAATGATTTTTCCCACGAGTCACGTAAGAAAAATTGCAAAATTTAGCAAATGTTGCCGATTATTTTCTATCGAGTCAAGTTTGCTCAATCGAGTTTTGGCTCCCATACTTCATAAGAACGTATATTCAATTTACACTACGTTTTTTTCGAACTTCGGTTATTAGGTTTAAGCGTCGAAAAACTAAGTTTTCGCGAAGTCGAATCATGAAATTTGGTCGTAATCAACACTCATTTCGCCTTAAGTATAATGTACTGCTTTGCTAGCGGCTTCACTCCCTTACTCTATGGGTTACGAAGCCACATAAACGAATTGAACTCATTCCCATAGGGGGAAATAAAAATCCTTCCTTAGTGTATGTTTACAGAATAATAGACATTAACTGCAAAAATTTCAAGTTTGTGGTCCCGTCTTCGCTAATGAATCAATCAGCCTAGACAAGTAGTAATTCTAAATATAGGTAAGTAGATATCTATAGATTACATAATCTATAGATATCTATAGATTACATAATCTTTATATATAAGAATCACAGACCAATATAAAAATGAACCCCTATTTCTCCTGGTCACGCTATAACTTGAGAACGGATGGAACAATCTCCCTAATTATTTTTTTGTTGTGTTAATTATTGTCAGGAGAAAGTTTTTATGTAAAAAAGCAAGAACAGACTGAGATTACGGCGAGGGCGAAGGCCGAGTCTACGAAAGGTTCTAAGAAAGGTTAAATTAATTAAAATGCACATTAAAATTGGAACAATTACTAAACATAAGAGTTATTTATTTATTATTTATTATATATTTTTTTCTATAATCGCAGCAAAAAAACACACAATACAGTTTTTATTCTAATGCTAAACTTCTTGTCGCAAACATCGACCAATCAAATCTCGAAGTGTTATTTGCACAAGGAGTTTGTATTTCAACTATTCTTTGCGCAAGGAGTTTGTATAGGGGAGTGAGATGGAGATCGAATATATTGGTGTGTTCTAAATTCAACGACTAAAACAGTGATTAAAAGGCCTTTTTATTCACTGTTTTCAGTGAATAAAATAAACTTTTTAGAGTGGGAATGGTATAAAGTCTTATTTTTGCTTTCATTTTTTCTATAAGTAGGTATACATTTATTTCTATGCATTCATAACTAAACTAACAAGAAAATATTACGGAACATGACAAAAGGCATGCTTTGTATATCTACTCCTTAAAGGCTTTCAATAGAAAGCGAGTACAAGCGAGCCTAGTGTTAGATTAATTAACAAAGTCTAGCTAAAAGCGCAGGCAGCCGCTAAACCCGTTCTAGATGTAAGCTCGCCGCTGGGAACCTGGTGCTTATCGAAATATGTTGAGAGCTAAGAAAGGGAGAAAATTGCTCAATTTGCAATAAAATCACGCGGATCTTGAATTATACGTCCTGGCAATGTATGGGACGTACTTAATGAATACATTGAATCATAGTTTCTACGTTAAGGCTACGGAATAGTTCATCATCCATCATCTCAGCCGTAAGACGTCCACTGCTCCCCCACCGATTTCCAAAAGGACCAGTGGGAAGCGGCCTGCATCCAACGTCGTCCTGCTACCATTATCAGGTTGTCTGTCCACCGTGTCGGAGGACGACGCTGCGCTTGCCGGTTCGTGGTCTCCATTCTAGAACCTTTCGGCCTCATCGGCCATCTGTTCTGCGTGCTATGTGCCCTGCCCACCGTCACTTTAACTGGCTTATCTTCTGGGCTATATAGGTGACTTTAGTTCGTCTACGGATCTCCTCATTTTCTGATAAGATCAGGTAGATCACCCCGAGCATAGCCCTCTCCATAGCTCGTTGTGCGACTTTGAGCTTGCTTATGAGGCCCATAGTAAGGGACCACGTTTCAGCGCCATATGTTATCACTGGTAACACACATTGACTCTTATCTTTAGGCACTGAGGTATTTTTGTCGAGAAGACTTCGCGAAGTTTCCAAAACGCTGAAGAGCTCCAGAGCTGAAGGTTGAAGCTCCAAAACGCTGTTAAAAAGTTATTGTATTTAAAATAATTTTAGTACCTACAAATCTGATATTTGCTCGAAACTAGTGGCTCCGATGGCCTAGTTGGTAGTGATCCTGCCATCGAAGTGTTTCAGGTTTTGATCTCTGGTTGGTAAGTATTTGTGAAATGAGCAGAAGCTATTGATCGCCGGTGTTCAACGTTTGTGTTGTGCACACACCTCTCTCGAATTAAAGCATCCTAGTGGGGAACTGTGAGTGTGTAAACTTTTTTTAATCTGACAGGTGTGATCAATAATAATTATTATACAGCTCAGGATTTTTTTATCTGATATTCAGAGTAGCATTAAAGCATGTTCTAAATAGCTTTAGAAATAGACTCAATACGATATTTTAACTTTAAGATGATACAGGTTTTAAAATAACAACTCTCCACTAAAATTTACTATTATCCATATCCTCACTACATGCAAAAGATATAGCTAGTACTCGCAGGCTAGTATTTAATAACAATAAGCACACAATAAGCTCGAACGTGCCCGATAACGTAAAGCCAGACAAGCGCGTCTGCAAGCTTCCCCAGCTGCGCCGCGCACGCGCATTCCCCGGTAATTATCTCGCAGCGAGCATTCTTCAGATGCACTAAATCTAGAGTCGCGAAGCTTGGAACGCAGGCACAGATAGCTTCATAATTTTGCATGATGCGGAAGTAGAGGGTACATGGCTTGATGATTAAACTTTTTATTGATGAGGTCTTATACTTATCACTTTATATTGTTTATTTATCGACTAGCCATGCCCGACACGCTACGCAATGTCTATTTTAGGTCCACATTTACAATCAAATAATGTTAAAGTTAATTAAAACATTACAATCATAAGTAAATATATACCTTAAAAATCTATTCATATTAAAGAATCAAAATCAAAATTCGTTTTAAATCACAGCAGTCCAAAATTAAAATTAGCCTACGTAAGAGGATGGGTACAGTGCAGCGTCAAAGTGAAATGTAACTGTACTTACCTATGCGTATTAAATTTTCTTGTATTTAGACATAATGCTTTATAAAGATTTATGGAAATAGGAATTAAGAAATAGATAAGGTATATGCAAACCAAAACAATCAAAAATTTTAATTATATTATTAAGCTATTGCATAGCTTCTATCGCGGGCCTTGAGCGTGGAGACCGAATCCAGAAATTCCGTAACGTAAAAAACCTAACACCCCCCACTCCGACTCCATCTATCGATGAATAGCAGAACTTTTAATGACTGAAATATCACGCTTGTCTCTTTAGTTCAGCAACTCGCCTATAGATGGCATTGGTTAAATAATTATAATTGCATAAGTTGATTTGGCATCTATCGATGAATAGAAGAAATTTTAATGACTTTATGAAATATCACGCTTGTCTATTTAGTTCAGCAACTCGCCTCTAGATGGCATTGGTTAAATAATTATAATTGCATAAGTTGATAAAAACAGCTATGCAATAGCTTTACCGCGGCAGTCTCCGAGTGCCACACGTCTTTTTTATTACAAATACAGTGGCTAGCGTTTAACCGTAACGATTTTAATCTCATTTGATCTCCATTAATGATGCGGTCAAAGGAGGTGGGATAATTACTAAGACCACTTTGTTTTTTTTTGGAGGGTGGGAAATCCTGTGCACTGCCCTTCCGCCACGAGGGTGACGGGGTGTGTGGGGATCCAACCCAAACCCATTGAAACCCTCCGTGAGCAGTCCCCCGCTAAGATGAGGTGAGAACGGGTCGAGCTAGCATTCAACATTCGCCCCGGCGGTAGGCCCCGATTGATCTTAACCGGGCCTCAGCGCCTGTGAAGGGGTGACTTTGCTCACCAAGCATATACCCCATACACGTGTGGGTTCAAGTTCAAGCCGGTGGCCAGTCCCCAGACATTCCACCAGTAATCCCAAAGCTAAGACCACTGCCAGAACACTCTGTTGGGTCCAGGAGGCGGAAATTCAACCACAAGTGACTCTACCACCACCCTGTAGTTAACCACACTTACACAGGGTACACAGCTTCCGTCGTCAGGAGCGCAAACTCGGTATAAGCTTGACTCTGCGGCCGCGTACGCGATCCTCAATAAATATGACACGTACAACAGTTTACGATTTATTTAATATTAGAACCGACTTTACTCACGTAGTTAGCCGACGTTATCGACCTAGGTTTCGGGCATGTCCGATGCCTATCCTGCATCCATCCTGCTGCAAGATCGCGGTGACCAAAACTCCCTGAGGATGAAGTCGGTTTTAATATTAAATAAATATGTGTCAAACTCACGAGAATTTTCGAACTAAAACAGTTTACTAGTCGCGGTTTAAACCTGCTACTGTTCAGTTTTATTGTAAGTGCAATATTGCATATATTATTATTTTAAATGTACTTTTATTTTAACTCATTAGTGAAAGTGCTGGTGGTTTAAAGGTCCGTATTATCAGGTTACTCTACCGGCAGCAACAGTCCGTATCATCATAATGCTAGATTCTTCTCCAAGCAGTTGACAAGTGAAATCAATGGATGAACGAGTCGGCAGGCATAACGCTTATCATCTGAACTACGCGAACGAAGTCGCGGGCAGTCGTTTGTATATACATATATGAATCATTATTTCCCTTGGTTACGCATTACGCGTGAACGGATGGAACAATAAAATTTCAACAATTATTTTTTAATTTCACATATTGGACACATATTTATGCTTTAAAAGACTATGGTCACGTATGGTACAAAAATTACTGCAAAATTAAAAACAAGGGCGTAACGTGACAACGCGTTGTCGGAAGTTAAAAATTGTTTCAATTTCAGAAACCTTCCAAAGCTCCAGAAAGTCTCACGACTCATCTGAGTCTAGGAAGATCAAAATTAGTCAAAAGTTTATACTAAACCCACGTGTGAGGTTATGGAGCAACCTAATCAAACCTTTTAAGCCTAGAACTGTACGGCCATAAGATTAAACTTAGTAGCAAATCAATAACAGTGGCAAGAACCCGTTAATGTTATCAGAAGGAATTAGAGATCGTGATGTAGAAACGCGCCGGTCACAATACCGCATTACTAGAAATCACAGTTGACTTTAATCGCACGCTAAATTGAAATCTCTAGATAATCCTATCAGAGTATAGGGCGGGGACACACCGGCGACCTGCCGGAACCGGCCCGGCCACTTAGCCGTATCGCTGGCTGAGGCACGCGCTCGATACAACACTAATCTAGGCGATACGATAAACGTCTAAACACAGGGTAAAATAACGTTTCAAAGTTTGAAGGTGACCTCAATAATTTTCACGTACTCGTACTATTTCTATAATGAAACGCTGAAATCCGTCCGAAAAGTATGAACATTTTTTTATTTAATATGCCACGTGACGAGTTAGCCGCTCGCCTGGTGTTAAACGTCACGCTTGCCCATAACAGTTCATTACCCTTCAGGATTTTAAGCTACAAGAGTTGATGACTGGGTTTTTCGCTGGAAACATTGCGCTTCAACAATGAAACGTAGAAATTCTTGCACACTACTGCTTCACGGTTGATTAACTAGAAAAACTTTTGTACTTCCCATGCCAGACTTTGCACAAGTCTAATGACTACCAAAATGTTTAAACCCTATAGGACTTACTTATAAACGCTACCTAAATTTTAACAACGTCACTTAGTACGACGCAGACCGATTTTGTGGTGCGCACTACTAAATGACGTTATTTAAATTTAAACATCGATTATAAGTAAGGCAGCTTGTCTACCGCTACTTTAAATTCGATTGAAAACAATCGAATTGTTTATAATCTAATTTTTGGAATGATCAGCCTATTGAATCTTTGAATTCAGTGAAGTACGTTTTTTCAATAAAAAATAAATAGCTATAGGTGCTTGGTGCGTTTAGTTAAAACCTTTTGTTTGCCTCTGAAACGGCAATAGTATAAATATTCGCTGAATTTTGAATGTTAGCACAACAAAATGTAGCGAATAAAACTAATAGCCATTCTAACTCAAACCATTTGCAAATACAGAAAAGGGCATAGAGATTTGTTCTCACAGCCATTTTGGGACGACAGTGAGAAAATCTACTTCTAAACTACTAAACAGGGCATAATGATACAATCTGCCCTTTAGGTAGAGCAACTCTATTCTGCCACAGTAAATCTAGAGCTGACGTTATTTATTTAGTGTTCGCTCTACTAACTGGGAGCGATTCTACAAGTTGCACTGGGACATAGTAGAACCACAATGATATCACGGTATATATCGTGAACACTAGATAAATAGTTGATGTATACTATGACAGGTACGAGTCTACGAGTGCGTGGGAAAATAAATCACGATCATTCAAATTAACTTTTTTAATGAAGTTATCTAATGAAAAACATGTTAACAAAAGTAGTATTTAAAATTTGCAAATGCCGATCTGTGAACGTGTGTTCACGTAAAACAGTACCAACTGTCATTTATCTAGGTCAACTGTGACACAGATAACTCATAGTTTGTACACCGAAGCGTGACGGGTTGACGCTTACGATACGAATACTTTTTTCACCAATAGTTTGTGCTACGGCCTCCGGTCTCTGTTTTACTCCAAATATTCGAATATACGAGTAATTCCCATAAACGTGATGAACTGAATTGATTCACTTTATCATTATTATGACTGAAGCTGTAGTAAATTAGTGAATATTAACTATACCTTCCACATGTGACACATAAACCTCTCTTCATAAACACACATACACACACCGCCTCGCACCACAACCGAAAATGACATAATATAAAAGCATATTTACAGATATTAGATAGCTGCAATAAAGTTTTAATATCAAGTATTTTTTCTGAGTATTCTGTTGTTTTTTGTTGAATAAATAAAACTGATATAGAATTATAGGGATGGTATTTAAAAGTAGTTCAATTTATTCCCATTTCATTTACCTAATTTTGCCTGTGTTCCACCAAATATACTGAATGTGCACCAAAATATGTTCATTAAAATATTTCATAACGAGCATCTATTTAACAATTGTTGCAAATTTGTAAAAATAGTAATACACCTAATTTTAAAAACAAGCATTTATTTTTTTAGTTTTACTTCAGATAATGCACTGCAAAATGTATTTGAATCAAACACCAATTAATGTCCAATGTAGCTTTATTAATAAAAAATGCTAACCTAACCTAACCTATTTTGTGTAACATTCAGGAATATTTGGTGCACGATCAGTATTTTTCGGGGAAGAATAAAATAGTTATTGTTACAATAGAATATTTGCAGCGCACTACAATAAAAAAGTGTTATATCTTGGTGTTAATTTGGAATTTGTTTGATGTAAAATATTTTGTTGGCCGAGTAGTTTAATTATAGTAAAACAATTAAACGGGTTTAAGATCAATATTTTAGAAATGCATACATAGATGTACCTTTAGATTTTTGGTGAACACAAAAATATTATCCGAATTATATTATTTACGATACGACCCATGTTCGATCTCTCCGTATTTTTGCTTTGGTATCTGATAAATTTAAAAGTATTGTTTTTAAACTGATAATTCCATTTTACATTGTATTCCTTCACTAGACAATGGATTCTTAAAGTAAGTTTATTATGAGTGTACAATTCTAGATCTGTACTGCAAATGAGCATCAACATCTTATTATTTCATTCAGTTCTCAAGTTTACTATTGCGCGAGTCATTGAAAAGTCACGATGGTAAAATTGCAGAATCAATATCGTTGACTTTAGTAAGGAATGTGGTTAAACGCAGATAAACGGAGTTTCCATCGCGGATTGAATGTAGCTGATACTGAGTTATGAGAACGGAAACACTTAGATTGTATTAATCTCAATGGGCAGTAAGTTGGACGAGAATGCGATTGTGTACCGCCTTTAGACACGATGCAAGGCGATAAAGAAGTCCGGATGTAAACGTTCTTTTCGTGAGTGAAGTGCCACGCGGATTCACCTGTCTTAGAGGAAAAACCATTGGCGATTGATTTATTTATATATTTCATCATTGGTTATGGCGAACCCGAAGACCGAGTCTACTACGCGGTTGCGGTTGCGGGCAGTGTACATAAACCAACAAATTTATTGAGTCTGATCATTGAAATGATTACAACGTAATAAACGTTAAACTCCTTACTGTTTTCAAGTACGTTTATGAAGTGCAGTCCCACACAAGTCTAGGTGCTTAATCTGAGTACTTACTAAACGGATTAGGGTTCCGCGCAGATTTCTCCTCTCGTAACCCGCTAAGTAGGTACGTGGCCCGACAATCACCCGCGGCACGCCTTTACTCGCGCACTGTTATATAACCTGTGTCCTAGCGTCAACTTTTACTTAGCACTTAGCCTAATAAAGTTGAGTTTGTAAATGCAAGTTTACAGTAACCTTCTTTCACTGATACAGGAAGGTAAAGTGATTTCGATCAGATGAACTTTGATTAGAGTATAAGTACATAAATAAGTATAAGTAAAGTAACAGCCTCCCTCTCGGAGGTGGGCCATAGTTCACCGCGCGTGCACACTGCGGTTCTGTGGATAGGCTATTGGTCAAATTCATATGCATATGAAAAGTTTGTTTATATTCTACTGCTGTGCTTTTTCTTATCAAACCTGTGTGCTCTTATTTATCATTGAGATATAATCACGAAATCTCCAAATTCGACTTTTCAGTTTAACTGTTTCATTCCATGGATACTACATCGAAACATTCCATATAAACATAATAATGTATTCAAAAAGCGTCAAATGGAAATTAAAACAAATAATGGCCGCTTGAAAAATATTAAGAAACGAATATTCTGAAATTATCATGAAAATACATGTCGTGTACATGTTGTAAATATAAAGGTATTTTTATATATAATAAATTTTTGGTGGAGTTTATTATCTAAACTTGCTTCCTACTTATCTATTATAATGAGAAGAACATTGTAAAAAACAATTGAAAAATACGATAAGTTCACGGACGAATGCGCGCCAATAACTCATAGAAATACACATACCAATAAGTTTTTGGGTCTATTCGTTACAAAAAAACAAATCTTTCCTTTTTATTTATAGGATGGTTCATCAAAGTGACTCCCTCTCGCCTGATGGAAAGCGAAGATGGAATCAAGAAGCGATGAACAATAGTGCAGCCGTAAGCTGCACTAATCGCCACCCCTATGATGACCTGAGAGATGCTTTTTCACGCTCCGCTTGAAAGACTCAGGGTCATAGCTGCAAGGATATACGTACGCCGGCAGAGCATTCCACAATTTACTTACACGACAGAGGTAGGAACTGCCAAACTTTTTGGTTCATGGTAAAAAGTTTTGAACAGTGTATACATGCAATGCTCGGCCGGAACGAGTAGTTCGGGATCGGAATGGTGAGAAAGGAATAAGAATAAACAGCTCTTCAGAACAACTTTTTTATAATATTAGTATATATAAGTACATGGAAACATTATGCTACCAGTGCATAGTACGAGTATAGTAGTAACGTGCCATTGAAGAATTAAAGGCAACTCCAGTTATCCAATTCATAGTTCACGTAGAAAAGGTCTAACTATGATCAACAGAAAGTACTTCACTCTAGTAGTATAATACAAGTAGGTACTCTACGTACTGTCCCGATGGCGACGTAACCGACTAGCAGAGTGGGCGGGCTAACACAAACACACAGGTATCATCCGGGGATCAACGTCTGCACAAACTGTTCCGCGGATTAGCTACACTGTGCCGGATTAGCTGCTCTGTGCCGGACGATATTGATTTGAACAGAAGGTCGATTCTACTATTTCACAACGTTCAACAATCTATCCCGCTGCAACTGCAATTCGACTCGTTCAACTCTGGCTGTCGGTCGTTTATTACCCAAAAAGCCATTCTACTATTTCTAGACGCAAATTGAAAAGTAACGTCATCTTAATCACTACTAGGTTAGGATATATCTTCTACATATATAAATTTAAACCCCTATCTCTCCTGGTCACGCTATAACTTGAAAACGGATAGAATAATCTCGCTAATTATTTTTTTGTTGTGTTAATTATTGTCAGGAGAATTTTCTTATGAAAGAAATAACAAGAAAAGACGGGAGGTTATAGCGAGGCCGAAGGCCGAGCATACTACGCGAATGAAGTCGCGGGCAGTCGCTAGTTAAAAAATATATTTAATTCTAATACTTACGAATATGAGTTACCGTCACGTTCATGATCTATCGAGTTAACAGAATATAAAGTTCAGTTCCATCGCTGGTGACAACAGAAACGTAACTGCAGCTGGACTGTTTTACGAAAACGTATAAAAGTAACCGTTTAGTAACAGTTCGATTGCAATTTAGTTAGTGGAATCGGCCCCCAGGAAATGTAACTTGGCTTTGACACTTTGAAAAGCGTCAAAGCCAATGTGATGTGTATCACTGACTAACTTAGGTACAACGTAAGTAGAAAAGCTGCGCTACATACATTACATTATTCAGTATTGAATATTGACAAGGCGGTAAACGGCAGAGCGGGCGTGTATAAACAAACATAGATTTCATCCGCGGATTAACAGACTCCCAAATGGTTCCGCGGATTAGCCGTGGTATGGAATACTGAATGATGCTAATTGGAACCGGATATTTTATGCTACATGGTGTTCCAGCTGTTCATAATTATTTCGTTTTATATAGTATAGAATCTTGAACTATTAGCATTTGCAATCGAGGTAATCGATCAAATCATCACACAATTACAATAATAATTGAGATTATGGTCAAATCATACGCATAGTGATGAAAAATTAAAAGTATGTATAAATAAAATAACGTATAAACACTCATACGCCTGAATACGGATACCCTGTGCCGTGAGGGGCATGGACACATAGGTACATTAGCACATGAAAACATCCAATACCTGAGAACAAACATTACTGCTCATCAAACAAATATTAGCCCCAGCTAGGGATCGAACCTGGGTCCCCTCGCTTCGAAGGCAGCTTCACTACCAACTGAACTAACGGGGCTGCCAAAGACGCGCGTGTTAATCACGGCGCAACTAACAAAACAAAATTAAAGGGTACTAACTGCGGACAAAAATATGAAAGGAACCTTACAAGCCAGCAAGTTTTATAGTGTATATTAAACGATATTTCAATTTTAGTGTAAAAAATACACATCCTTGGACGGGATTCAAACCCGCGTCGTCCGACAATCCTTGTCAGACGCCATGGCCACTAGGCCACCGAGGTACGCCGTCCGAGCATCAAATTTTACCTCACTATTTGAATTTAACCATCGTTTGGAGACGGACTGACATCTATTGAACTGCTTTGACAAGCACTATCCAACCTAAATACTGGTAACCATATCAAATACCTATAATTCTGTATAATTTCAGTGATATATATAACCCATATTTCTCCGGTCACGCTACAACTTGAGAACGGATGGAACAATCTCGCTAATTCTTTTTTTGTTGTGCTAATTACTGTCAGGAGAATTTTCTTATGAAAGAAATAACATAACAAGTATAATCTGAAAAATTTGAGTGTATCTCAAAAACTACTAGACCGAATTTGATGAAATTTATATGGGACCACACGGAAAGCAGCAGCTTTCAAACAAAAAATAATATTGAGAATCGGTTCACCCAGTCGAAAGTTATGAGGTAACAAACATAAAAAAAATACAGTCAAATTGAGTACCTCCTCCTTTTTTTGGAAGTCGGTAGAAACGATGGGACGTTATGGGGAGGCCGAATGCCGAGTCTAGTAAGTCGCGGGCAGACGCTAGTATTAGATAAATATAGGCTTTAGTTAGAAATACAGACAGGCACATGGAAACTTAGAAAGGTGCAAGCTTTCAGGTGCATTATGAATTAATGGAGTAAACATTTTACGACGTTCTTGATTAAGTAATCGAACTTTTACGAAACTAGCTGATCTACGCGGTTTCACCCGCGCGGTGATGGATGATGATAAATCTTATATATCCTATGTTACTCAGGGTGAATGTAGCTTTCCATTGGTGAAAGAATTTTTGAAATCGGACTAGTACTTTTTGAGCTAATTCGTTACAAACATACTTACATACACATCTTTCCTCTTTATATTATTAGTATAGATAGAAAGGTCCACGAATCTTGGGAGTTGTGTGTGCTTTTACAGTATAATCTAACGACATAGCAGAGGTTAAATTAAGAATATTTTTTAAAAATATTTTAAAACCCCTAAATTAGCAGAATATTTAGCAGACCAAGATTCTCGGAGTACTCCACTTCTGATAAGTCGACATCATATAAAATTATGAAACAATTTGAAAAGGAAAAGTTGTTTGGTCGTTCTTCTTGGTTCGTATTATATACCTACTAGCTGCGCTACGCGTGGTGATGGGTGATGATGAGGATGAATCAAATATAGCGGATGTTACTCAGGCATAATGTAACTGTATACTCGTGAAAGGATTGATTGAATCGGTTAAGTAGTTTTACTTGTATCCATTACAACAAACAAAACAATCATTTAACTTACCTCTTTATTATTAGAGTAGATAAGGATTAATAGCAAGATACGAATAATGTGGCCTGGTTTGTACCGGCGTCACTATTGCATATTTCAAAATGAAAAAGTATTTATCGTGACATAACTGTAATAGTTACATATATTTTATGGTAATGTGGACTTCTTTGTAGGTATCAAATTGACGTCTTCTATAAAACTGTGAAACGTCACTTTGCTCTAATGTCAATAGCATAGACTAATTCTATATGGTCAATAGTTTCCGCAGCGTACGAGTTATAAGGACTTTTTTTGTATATTTTTTCACACGTTGCGTTACATTATGGAAGTTAAAGTTATATGATTATTAACGGGATATTTACCGTGGTAAGGTTGTGGAATGAGCTCCCGATATTTCGGCGCAGTTACATGCACCATGTTCACGGGAAGACTGAAGAATGCGGGTGGTTGGTCAAAAAGTTTAAAAGTTAGGTGCAGACATAACGATCTACCCTCTTTCTTAGTCTTTTGCTACGGTTATCACTGGAACTCGAACTCGATCCTAAGTCCCGACAAAACACACTCACTGTATCACTGCGTATAGTATTTTGAACACATTTTGAATGCGGACTTTTATTTTTAAAACAACCTAATACTGGATTCCACGCACTGGCGAGTTGAAAACCATCACCTCGATTGAAATTGTGGCATTTCGAGATCTCAATAGTTTCCTTTACTAGCCTTGGTTATTAATGGCGTTCGGTGGACAAGATTTTAGGGTTATGGAATTCAATCCAGTGGTTAGGACCCGCGTCCAGCAGATGCTCAGCTATGGCAGATTTGTGTCTTTCATTGTTTTTACTGCCTTTATGTGTTCCTTGATGCGGCATGAAACAGTTCGCTTCGTCTGTCCTATGCACGAACTTCCGCAGCTGCAGTTAATTTTGTACACCCCGGGATGCTGAAAAGGTATCTTGTCCTTAGGGGAACGCAGACACTGCGCAATCTTCTGATGAGGAGCTCATTCCACAACCTTACCACGGTAAATATCCCGTTAATAATCATATAACTTTAGAGAACAACCGTGATAGTTTAAAACATTATGGAAGTTTTCATGCGGATCCCTAACTTTTTTGAAAATATTATATAGCCTATGCTCATCAGGGAGTATGAGAATGTAGAATTCTTAGGGTGAAAGAATTTTATCGGTCGAGTCAATTCAAACAAACAAATCTTTCCTCTTTATAATATTTGTATAGATGTAGATATTTGACCTTCATAAAAATGTGCCTAAATTGAAATCATGATTTTGAAATGGAATATGGTTTCACATTTCGTCCATGTCGGATGTGGTGTTCAACGTGATAAAGTAACAAACATACGCCCTAACATACTCTCTTACAAAATATTATATAATTTATTGATTCAGGCGTTACTTTGCGGAAATCCATTATCAAAAAACGATATTAGAAAATATTTAGTGACACCTCCGCTGAAAAACAAGTAGTTTTTCAAAGTTTTTCAGCGGAGGTGTCACTAAATATTTTTTAATATCGTTTTTTAAAATATTATATGCCTTACCGATTGCAAGGGCCATTGTTAAAGTTTTTACACTATTTTCTATATTTAATCCATGCTTTAAAAAAATGCAATGTCCGAATCACACTGACTTTATCTTAGTTTACGTATACTAAATAATATCCTATATATACCTACTGGTTTTAGCCCACGACTTCGTCGAACGGACGAAGTATTTAAAAACTGACTCTAGCTAGAGTATGTTTTTAAATTACTATCTAAATACGAATTTTGCACAAAGAAGTTCAAAAACAAAGAATAATCTATTCAAAGTTTCATCCCCCATTTCACCACCTAAGTCATCCCTGTCAAATAATATTAAGGAACGACATTTTTAATTTAAAATGAACTTTGTAAATACTCATTTTCACACCTTCAAAAACAAAAAGGCTTTCACGTAAACGTTTTCAAAATAAATTTTTACCCCTATAGAGGTTGAATTTCTAAAATAAACCCATTCTTATTACAACTCCACCTACCAAGAGAAAAGCACCCTCCAAGCTACAAGTCCCAATGACCAGCAGTTTAGGCGGTGCGTTGTCCGACAGTCAATCAGTCAAACATGACTTAGATTCTTATATATAACATTGATTATAACATATTTTTTTTAAATTTTAATTCTAATTCTAATATAATTATTTTGATTTCACTAATAAAATAAGAACTTGTTATTCTGGATATTCATAAACAGTACCGGAAAAAATCTGGTAAATATCGCGCGAGGCCAAGTCCGTACTTAGAGATTACATAGGTATTTAAGGACAAAACTCGCAATAGTTTCTAACTCAATTAATATAAGTTTTACTTTTAGTTCGGATCATGTATGTAGGTATTATTCTATAGCCTCCTCGAAATAATTCCTTCTGCAACAAAGCATTTACAGATAACAGAATACTCTCGATAGCACTTTTGGAATCACGACCATAACTCAAGTGTAACCGTGCAATGCAAATCTAAACAATCTGAACATGTACAGTCGGCTACAGTTCTGTGTAAATAGTGCGCGAGTGCACTTCCGCTGACGCAGTTGAGTCACGACTCGGCACGTACAGATATCCGAGCTTCGGTTAGCGATAGGGGTGCCAATGGGAGTGCTAACCAGTGCTAAGTCCTGTTGGTAAGTTACGATCTGCGCTGGACAGTCGTGCGATTCTCTAATGATTCGTCGATGCGTTCGTCGACGAGCTCACCGATATCGTCGGACTGGCAGTTTGATACAACCACTACTAAATGCTTTCACACTGTGTCGTTGTTAACGTTATCGTCGCCGACAGGTTGTCGTGCCGATATCGGATGACGACACAGTGCGGGGTGAAGCAGGATCGTAGGGGGAGCGGCATGGGCAGGCACCAGCATAACACGCTGTAGGTGATATCGTGTCACATACCTACCGATATCGTTCCGATATTGTCGGACGATATCATTATCGTCCGAGCTGACGAGTGTCGGTGTCGTTATCGTCGCAGTGTGAAAACGCGCATAGGGTAATTTAGTCAAGTAAGTGCTACATAATAAAAAATACACAAGAACTTAGTCCTTTCCACAATAGAGACAATAAGATGTAATTCAAAGTTGAAATACCATTACAATGAGTAGTTGCCATGGTTACCATAGGTACTGGCGGGGGGCGCGTGCGCACGCGCTTGCATAGATCCATCGTGCGTCCGTACTGTGGCACACGTGAATGAAACAATGTTATAGTTACATACCATACTAAACATCTACATTAAGGACATCACCGACGATGCAATGAAACTGGCACCAAAACGTGGGTCCAATTCATACGATATGATATTAAGAACCTAATTTACCGTGGCTTAGCAGAGGTTTTATTTTAGGTCAATCGGTAACGAGTCAAGTAAATTTGTCACCTGATGTTAGATGACACGATTGCCTCCATATCAGTTCAGTGGCAATACTGGCAACGAATTAATTAATTAATTTAAACCAGGAGTGCATAAACCTACACGGCAATGCACTCACGATCTCTACAATCTCTTGTCCTGTATTTTCGCTGATAATATTGACCTTTAACGAAAAATAGTAATGCTTGCACACTACTGATTCAGGGTTGAATAAAAAACAAAGGTGTGATGCTTCTCCAAGTCCTACCAAAGTCCTACCACTATAAAAGGTAGCCTTAAATCAGCTTTGAAACTACCTCGTATATGAAAATGTTTAATTTTTTTATTTTCCTATTATTCCTTATTATAATCACGACTGCTGTTGAAACAAGCTTGTCATTACACAAGGTAAGATTTATTTTGCTCTTATTTACATAATAAATTAATCTTACTACTGCGTGAGCAGAAAAATTACTAAATTCCAATATAAATATAATTGTTTTTGCAATACCGTCGTCTGATAAAACACGTCTTCAAATAAATGAGTATTTATTATCTACCTATATATATAAATATATATATAAATATACATATTTATAACGAGGAAAGATTTGTATATTTGTAATGAATAAATTCTTAATTATTAGGTAACGAAGGCTTTATTCCGTCTCCATACATTGTAAAGGAGCTGAGTTATAAAGTTACTCATGCGTAGCCACGGGCAAGTCTGTGAGTCACTCATATACAGGGTATAACAGATCATAAGTAATAATATAAATAAATCTGACTACCTCGTTGGTCTAGTGGTAGCAAGCGCGACTGCGAAACACGAAGTCCCGGGTTCGATTCCCAGGTCGGGCAAAGTGTTATTGAGTTTTTTCCATTTGGAATTTCTCAGTAAAAAACGGAGTCTGGATTTGTGTATGTGTATATATATATATATTACGTTATCTTGAAAAATAACGACAATGTGTAGCAGATAATTTAAATTATTTATTGTACTATCTTACACAAATTATTCTTAAAATATTAAAATTTTATAGTCATATAATGTTATGTAAAACATAGTCTGTAAAAAATACCATTATTTGCAATGTCTAGTGCCCTGAATACGTTTCTGTTTCATGTAGGTACTTGTATTGGTTTGCATGCACTTATCGATTCGTAGGCGTTCTTATAATTCGGTGGTTTATTAATTATTTTAGTCTTTTATACTATTATACCATTATACCTACTTGTCTTATTATGCTGATGTTTACTACACATACAATGTATTTCTCTGTAAGTGAATTTTTGTAAATTCTTATGAGAAATAAATTATTAAAACCGTAGATGTTTTAATGACCATATTCTTATTATAATATTCTGAGCGTATCAAGCAAAGCATAGTGTAAGTAAAATAATACCTAAGATTCTTCAAGTGGTATTGTGCTAAGTTCAACCA
The DNA here is from genome assembly GCA_917880725.1 of Selenia dentaria. Classification (NCBI taxonomy): domain Eukaryota; kingdom Metazoa; phylum Arthropoda; class Insecta; order Lepidoptera; family Geometridae; genus Selenia; species Selenia dentaria. The sequence goes on along the minus strand of OU862882.1, from coordinate 2,585,150 downwards.
ACGCATGGTAGCAACCACAAGCAACACACACTCGTGGTTTGTATGCGATGTTTGCTTTAATAAGTCCTAAGGTTGAATTTTCGATACCTAGCTTAGAGTTTAATAAAAAACTAACTGGGTGCTACTTACTTTAGATATTGACTTATATAACTTGAGGAAAGGCAAATGTACAACTGTGAGAGTCTACATAACAATGAGAAAAACTTACTTAGCATTGTAAGCTACATGTAAAAAGCCATTTGTAGTATTTTTTATTTATTAGTTATTTAAGTGTAAAATAGGTAAAAATATATAGTAAAATATAATATAGTTTAAATTAGATTAAAGAAAATCGTCCTAATTATTATTTTGCCTAAAGGTGTGATATACAATCACTTTATTATAACAATGGTTAACTGTCGAGTCGTTCGCCTCACAGTAAAATTTATCACACGGGGTGAAATGGAGGATGAAACTCTATACAGCTATTTCTTTGTTTTTAAACTTATTGGTTTGCAAATTCGTATTACAACAGTCATTTAAAAAACGATATTCTTTTTTTTACATACTCATTATCAACTCTATATATTGTTGGAATATTGAACCTAAAATAAAACTCTTTGCGGACGAAGTCGCAGGCAAAAACTATTTCCAGTATGTACCACTAACCAAGACGTAGCGCTTAACATAACTCAACTGGTCCATTTTAAAGTTTTATACAAAAGCCAACAATAACCTGATTTTACGAAAGGTTCGCTTCATTTCAAAATCACGATGCTAGTGGAATCTCTTATCTGTGTGGAGATATGGGATTCTGATCTAGAGCAGCGTCACGACTGTATTTGGTCTGTGGAATGCAACCACAGATACTGTAGCTTAGCTATGTATGCCTTGGAATGTAGCGGAATATAGAGAGCTCATATTTCTAACATAAAATAGGGCGTCACACTTGTAAACTCTCGAAGGGTTCAGCAGATTTTAAATTACTGGGCGAAAGAGACTTAAATATGACTTATATAATACTACATATGTCTCAGGGTGAGGAGTGCAGCGCAGTGTCACGCAAAACTTAAGTTCTAAGTTCTGGGCTGCAACTGTCTTGGGCGTGTTTAAGGCTTACCGTCAGACGCACGACTTCCCAGTTTTGTCATTTCATAGTAATTTATGTTTTATAATATATAATATACATTTTAACATACAAATATTTTATAGGTAAAGATGAAGACTTTGTTTATTCGAATTGAATAGGTTCTGAAACTACAGGACCAATTTGAAAAATTATTACACCATAAGAATCCTACTGTTGGGGATGATACCGTCCTGATGGTCTACCGTGAGTTTACAACACCAATCGATATCGACTGCCGCGAAAAATGTATGAAAAAAGAACAGTGCCACCTCGCGGTCAGTTGTAGAACTAAAATTGACAGCGAGTACGCCAATCACAAGCTTAATAGGTAGACGAGATCGAGTATCGACTATAGATGACGTTTATGTTGCCAACTCATGGTAGAGGAGGTACTGCAGTGAGGAGGAATGATATAATGTTCCCTATTCTATTTTTTGTTTACTGTTATATTATCCCTGATGAGCATAATTATCTCACTAATATTATAAATGTGAAAGTTTAAATGGATGGATAGATGCATGAATGTTTGTTACTCAATCACGGCAGAACGGCTGAACGGATCTGGTTGAAATATGGCACAGATATAGATTATAGTCCGGAGTAACACATAGGCTACTTTACATCATCATCATCCTGCGCAGACGTAGTCGCGAGCACCAGCTAGTATATTTATAAATTGATTCATCATCATCGTCATCCATTACCCCGCGGGTGAAACCGCCGGAGTGCAGCTGAATGCAGCGGAATGTAATAAGGAGGATAGATTTGTATTTTTATATGTTTGTAACGAACGATCGATTTCAATAATTCTTCCACCATTAGCATGCTATATTAACCCAGAGTAACATAGGCAATATATTTGGATTCATCATTATCACGGATCTATCAACACGCGGGTGAAACCGCGGAGCGCAGCTAGTAAACCTATATACCTGTTACCTTCTTCTTCTTTTTATTTACTCTTTAGTGCAATTCTGCAGTGCTTCTCCCATTTTTTTCCAGGCCACCAATGACCACCACGTGCTACCTACCTATACACAATTTCTGGTATAATACGTAGGATATGTTCTCGGCAAGTACCAGTAAGAAAGCGGGCGGAGCCACGAGAGTAAATAGATGTCCTTATAAAAAAACCTCTTTAGCAATATTATTAGAACCACAATAACACGTTCGATTACCTCTGCCTTTGACCTCGTTGTAAGAATATATCTAATGATCCGAAGTGGCCTCTGATATCATTACAAAAACTCGCCGAAAAAATAGCTTAGGCCAGCTTAAAGCTAATTTGGTATGATGATGTCAACCACTTATCATTGAAGTGATATGCTAGCAGTGCTTTGATTGAACGCCCTATTTGGTGGTTAAATGAGAGATTTGATCGAAGGTCGATGACTCACATGTTTTTGGGTCGAAAAACTCTTCTAGTTTCAACTTGTCGTTATATATGTATAATTGTATATCGCTGACTTCATATTCAAAAAATGTTTTTGGTTGCGAGGCTCTAAAGTCTGACACAAATTGAATACTATCTGGAACTCAGTCAATTGATTTAGAAATCGTTTTCGACATAGATGGAGTTCGTTTAAAACAAATTGCCGCAATTAAATCCGTTACTACACGGATTTGGCTAAATCCTTGTGTTACTCTATCACACGTTCTACCAAATATAATCAATACTGTGTAGCGGAAATTAAGATGATAGTGTTAACTTGGCGGTTACCATTGGCAGACTTATCTCTTTGCTTGTCTCGTAATTGGATTACTAAAATAAACAAGTGACTGATGTATCCATGAGATTTTAGTATACAATACAAACTTACTATCTTAGAAGGTGTATTCGGATCTATTGGGTATATACTTTCATACAAAGTACACAGGCCGTAGCATAAATAATTTGCGAAAAAGTATTCATATCGCAAACGTCAACGCGTCACGCTTCGGCGGTCAAACTATGAGTTATCTGTGTCATAGTTTCCCTAGATAAATGACAGTTTGTACTTTTCACGTGAATGTTACGTTACACTTACGCTGTTATTCGTGCTGGGCCTACGGTCAATTATATCAATCAATCAATCAAATCTTTATTTTTCAGAATACACATAATACAGTTTCAGATCTTATGAATAATTGACGTTAATGTATTCAACCTGTAAGCAGGCGTACAAATATTCATGTTTATTTCTATATTACATACCTACCTAACTAAACTTACATTATAATTATGTCACAATAAATATTCATGCAGATATTCTTTCACGCTGTAAAACAATAAAATTGTTCAATAACCACGTATGCAGTCTGATTTTGAAGCTATTCCGTCTAACATTTTAATATGGTCAGGCATTTTGTTTTAAACAATAATGGCCATTATAATATAAATCTAGTAGCATCTAGTAGTCTGTTTTCACAGTTAATTTTTATACTTGATAGACAAGTGACTACTATTTCAAAACAGTCGAAGGTAGAACATACACCCAGCCGTGCGATTTTCTAAGAGCAAACATCGTTGCATCTTTGACAACATCCGTGAAAGAAATGACGAGATGACAAGAAACGTTGGAAAAACAACCTTTATGTACAAGGGCGATATCTCATGAAGTATTGGACATCGGTGAGCTCGTGAACGAGCGCATCGACGATTCATTAGAGAATCGCACGGCTGATCTAGAATGGCAGCTGACTTTTAAGGACAGCTGCGGTGAGCGAAATGTTTTGAACTTTGATGGTGGTAGCTAGTCAGACGGGCACCAGAAAATTACCTACCACCATGCTATGGATTTATCACGTTATCTTTATAGAATGGCCAAACTCAATCGAGATAGGAATCGATGCAGTGGCCTCCGAATTAGCAGCCGACCCTCATTCTCTCCAGGTTATGATTGCTTCAAAATGACAAGTGCCTTTCTAAGTATGTCCGGATTTGTTTAGATTTAACACTTACTAGTTTAAACGTAAGTTTACCATTTATTATTAATAGCTGCGCCCAACAGTTTCACCAACGTGGTGATGAATGATGATGATAAAAAGTATCCTATGTCCTTCCCCGAGATATGACAAATCGAAAAACACATACATAATAAAACTTGGTCCAGGCCTATGCCCCCTGTTTTCACCCGCGTGGTGATGGATGATGATGATAATGTAAAGTATCAAATATACCTATATATAAATATAAGATATGACAAATTGAAAAAAAAACATAAACGGTATACTAACACGACTTTGTTTTATATAGGGTGTTTGGTAGAGGGTCCGACAAACCAAATGAGCGTGTTCGGGGAATACAAGTTGGCCAAAAAAAATCCCCTAGCCCCCAATTTTTTTTTACTTTTTTTAGTGAATTTTTCCTTTTTCTCCGAAATTGTACCTATTTACCACCATAACATTTGTAAAATCTGTTTTAGACCGGATGTTTTTAGTTGAATTTGGTCTCAAATACACCTTCAGGCCAAGCAAAGCAAAATTGGATACTAAACAGAGCTAACGATTAGATTAAGATTTAGAGCTCATAGAGTGAAAATATGAAATAAATTTTACCTCATAGTTCAACTTTCACAGTGATAAAAAAAACCCACTAGCAAGCTTTTTTAGAAAAAAAAGGAAAAAAAAATTGGGGGGTTGGAGATTTTTTTGGCCAACTTGTATTCTCCAAGTGGGCCCCCGAACACGCTCATTTGGTTTGTCGGTCCCTCTACCAAACACCCTATATATATATATATGTTATATCATCATTCACAAAACAGAGGCATAATTACATGTTACTGTTGCTTTTCAGCATCGCCATGTTAATGCACTTTTGATCATGTCTGTCCAAAACACCATCAGCATTAAACCCATTACTAAACATCACAGAGCCCATGGTAACAGACTCCTTCCTTGATTTCTTGTGATAGCAACTATAGTATATCACGAAGCTGCAGGTTTTTTCAAACTTAATAACGTTTTGATTGACAGCTCAAACAAATCTAATTTTATTACCACTCGGATCAAAGTTTTTGCTTTACTATTTTGCAAGATGGATTTTGTGATGAGAAGTGGGTTGTAGGTACTCTACTGGGGCGGGTGAGGCCGGAATCGCATAGTTGACGTTAAGTGAATAAAGTACAAACTCTCATTTGTTTAATACAACTGTGGCATATAAATAATTCATAGTTTTGACTTTGACATTCATTGACTTTGGCTTTGACTTTAACTTTGCCTTCCTTATATTATATTGCAAATATAATGTATGTTCGTAAAAATTTACATAAATTAAAGTTATCACCACCCTTTTAATACTAGGAATACAAATAGGATAGCTGTACCTAGTTTCAGACTTGCGAAGACTAATAAGTCGTTCCTAGGAAATTGTATGCGTTTTTACAATAAAATGCCAAAACATTATAAAGAAGACAAAAATGCTTGAAATACTTCACTTCTGGCAACTTAATTCATCTGCTACCCATAAAATGTAATAATAGTTGAAATAATGTAAAAATCTGAACTAAAAGAATGGTCCCGAGTTTCTTGCTGCCTCTTCCCGGTAGGCTCCATATATAATTGACGTTCATAAGTGCGTCTTTGATGCCTAAATTGAATAAAATATGAATACGAAAGTTTCAAGTATTTCTAAATAATGCTTCTTTCGGTTGGATGGTACTGTTAAACTGTCCAATAGATGTCGCTCCGTCCCCGCAAGACGGTTAGTCAAATAGAGGGGTAAAATTCGATGCTCGGACCAGATTCTCGGTGGCCTAGTTGGTCAATGGCGTCTGACACGGAGAGTCAGAAGACGCGGGTTCGAATCCCGTCCGAGGATGGAATTTTTCTCTCTATAAATTTCAATGTTTGAGATCGCTTAAGCAGGCGTTAGTGCTTTATAAAAGTAATACTATAAAAACATACTAATCTGCGTATGGACTTCATCAAAATATCTATCTCTATAAATAGCCGTGTAGTGGTAACTTTGAAGTGATTTTACGAATGGATCAAGTGGTCAGACCGATTTCAAACAAGTTTCTTTTAATTTGTGGTCTATTTGTAGTTACTAATGTAACTACTTGTCTTGTAAATAACTTTTTTATCACTCTGGAGTTTTATATCGCTGTTAAATGAGATTTTGGGATTTAGTAGGAAAGATTATGACTGAAATATCGGCTCAAAGTTCATTTCGATCCAATAACTGCCTGTAAGAAATGCCAATGTATAAATTGTACATTGTACACACAATCTACAAACTATTGATGCGTATTATATGTAATTGCTGCCATATCTTCGTTGTATTTTGTTGTTTGGTTGAATGAATAATTTATTGCTATTAATAAGCTGTAGCCTTTGAAAAATCTGTACAATAGAATTATTTCTGTCGATATTTGCTAGAGCTATAAACCGAGCCCAAATTGGTTTAACTTAGCCTACACGATCAAGAAAATGCATATTATTGTGAACAGTGAATGAAATGAAGTACTGAATGAGTTTCAAGTAAGTCTATAGTATTGGTAGGTAACCTAGACCTCGGTCGGTGCGCAGACTTGATGTCGGCACTCGGCACGTGCGTGGGATGTCGCCCACGCGTCATGCTGATTCAACCGCCTTCGGGTTAGGCTGGTTTACCTCAATATACGAGCAGGTTTGTTATTCAATGGAACTGCCATCTAACACCTAATCATTGCAGGCCTCTACATGACCAATTTATGGGACTACACGTTCTGTATGATCTTCATATTCGTATAACTAGTAGTTCTGCAAACAGCAAACCTCGTGACTCCGAACTATCGGAATAGTTCCATTTTTAAACTTCACAACCTATAACCTCAGCAACCACTTACCAATTATGCTCAAATTCGGAATTCCTCTTTAAGTTTTCTTATATCTTTTCTTTCTTAAAGTCAAGTGCCTAATGTGTACTTATATAAAATTTTATCAAAACAGGTCTGTAAATAGTTCCGCAGCAAACTTCTCCTCTTTTTAGGAAAAGTCAACCACTCAAAAATCGCCTACGACAAAAAATATTTCGAGTAGTAGAATATGTGTACCAAGTTTCGTCTTTTGGTTAAAAATGCGACCTGTACAGGAGGACCAACACACAACCTTACAAACATACGGATAGATTCAATTTGACCAGTTGAAGCAGAGACGCTTGGTCAATAATGAAGTGAATTAATTTACGGCTAACAAGTGAAGTTAGTGGGGGAACGCAGAATGTTGACCCTGAGATATATACAGTGCAGTTCAGTGCTGAGCTGAGCAGAATTTTGCTACTATAGGATGACGAGAGTTATTTCGAATGCAGTGCTAGTTCACACTGTCTGGAAAAAAAATCCTGTATTTTTAGACGGGCATAGTAAACAATGTGATGATTCCATGAAAATAATCACTGAAATCGGACACTGTTAAGAGGTAGAAAAGAGTTTTCTCTTTTAGCATGGAAAATACTAGCTATGCAATCCTCATAAACTGCACTAGTGCAGAGGAGTAAAGCCTTTGGGGACTCCTAAACTATACAATGTTTTGTCAGTTGGTAATAGAAGTTTATCAACAAACAAACCATTAATTCATCCTGAGATAGTTTGTCGGTTAGGATTTAAAATGTAGATTACTAACAAACAAACTAGATAGGTTGTCGGTTAAGACAAATAATTATTATCTGACCAACTAGGTGGACAGCGTAGTTTGTCGGTTAGTACAGTTTGTCGGTTAGGAATAAAAATGTAGATTTCTAACGAACATACTAGGATAGTTTGTCGGTGAAGAAAAATATATACTAACCGTCCAACTAGATGGACAGCGTGGTTGGTCGGTTGGTAATAGACGAAATGTTATCTATCACCAAGTCTCATCAAATTCTATTTAGTAGTATACTTAAGCCTTAAAAATAAGCCTAGAAAAGGACAAACAAACCACAAACCGACCTACACACTATCGCCTCCCACCACCAGTGACCACCAGACCCCTTACTGGACCAGTTGATTACAATACAATTTCTATTGGGTCGTTCGACTGATAAAGTAAGTGCTACTGAGTGATAGCTTGTCGCACAGTGAGATACTTGTAAGTTATAGGTGCTTCAGTGCGCGGTAAGGTAAGGCGTCCTCCATCTTACTCCATCTCCATTCCCAATAACCCCAAGGCTACATGCTTGCATGGTATCCAAGGTAGCATTTGGAGAAGTATGATCTGAGGCCAGTTTAATCTTTAATAATGATTTAATCCAGAAAGACGCTAAGTTGAGTACAGTTTTTTTGAGTAATTTCTCTTCGGACATATTCACCACTGAACATACTAAGGTACTTATAGAATACGGTCCTTAAAATTGACTAGACAAAAAACACCTAGCGTCAAAGCTGTAAAATAATTCATAACTAATCCCGTCCAATATTTTATTCCATTCCATTCCATTTCCATATTCCTTCCATTTTTTCCCCATAATTTATTAGTGGACTGAAACTACATATATATATATATATATATATATATATAAACACTACAATTATTCCTATCTTTTGGCTGGTAAAGGCTAATAGTACTTAGCTATTATTATTGTGTTGCAATAGCTATAATATACAAATTGAAAAATTTATAACTAATTTTACCTTATTAAAAATTTAAAGACCCCACGTTGATGATAAATTATTAACCAAAAAAACTGCTGATGTTGATGACATTTAGATGGGACCACTTGAGAAGCACCAACTTTCAAACAAAAACATTCATAAACATCGGTTAACTGAAGAAAACAGTTCTGAGGTAACACACTAAATAGAGTCGAATTGAGTATCTCCTCTTTTTTGGTTGGTTCAGAAAGAGATTAGACACAACGCGAGAATTAATCTACTATTTAATTACTGCGTTTATGATGCCACAAAGACCTATCACAGTACTTGGGCTTCAGGTGTCTGTTCCTGCTCCTTTGTACGGCTCTTTCTATTATCAGCCTTAGCGACTAGACCTTAGGAAAGTTTCGCTCTCTCATAATCTCTCACGATTGCTGTAACAGTAAGTATGTATTCTATGGTATACTAAATAATCTGTTCACGGACATAACAAGCATTTTTAAAATTGTGTTATTTGATTTTCGTCTTATCATTTACGTCATAACGTGCATCATTAGTATTATTAATATAACAAGTACAATTTGAAAAATTTTATACCGACTTCCATTCTATTCAGTTATCGGAGTCTCAAAAACTACTGGACCTAGTTTAATGAAATTGTACCATTTTAACACGGGAAGCACCAGCATTCAAACAAAAAAGAATTTTAAGAATTGGTTCACTCTATCGAAACTTATGAGGTAACAAACATAAAAAATACAGTCGAATTGAGTACCTCCTCATTTTTGGAAGTCGGTAGAAAAGTAATTTGAACAGGTTTACGTAATGCCCATTCTGATTGTAAAATCTAGAAAAAAGTAGACCAATATTATATTTTATCTTCACAATGAGATAATAAAAACTACCGACTGAAAAAGGTTTATTGTGAACCAAACGTCTTAGGACTTAGGTGTCAAAGGACATTAGAAATCCTAGGTCTTGAGAGGCTCCATTATATTACCTAATAATAATAAATAGTACCTAATAAAATAACAATTTTTATCTGTCAAATTCATATCATATTTAAAGTGCTACAAAATACAAATTGTAACAATTATTAACGAACTCGTTAATACATTCTATGTCATACTATTTCAAGATATTTACTTATTTAGTTCATTAGTATAGGTACTAATTGATGTTATGGTAAGGATCGGTTTATTAAACACATCCTTTAGCGGACATTTACTTAATCTATACCTACGTCAAGTGCTTGCAATTGACGCGTGCTAGGTAAATTTCTCTTTGAAACTTGTTAAGTTTAAGGGCCATAAATGTTGTTACCATACTAAACATTATTAAATCATAATTGTGTTGTAAATAATTTGCTACAAAACAGTAAGTGGTGACCTAGCCTAGTGGTCGGTGGGATGTCAGCCCACGCTGGCGTAGGCAGTGCGATAGAAAGTCAAGTTTACACCCTCTGCGAACTAAACAAACCCTATTGTTATGTACAGTAATCGATGAAGTGGGCTGATGATATTGTCGAGAGATCGTAAAACGATTTTTATTAAATGTTTTAGCTGTTTGGTTAAACAAGCTGTTATGGAGGGTCTTAAAAATAACAAATTTGATTGGTTAAAAAAGTGCAAACTAAGAAAGCGGAGAGCAGCTTGTATGTAGAGGTGCGATTGTACAATTCCTGTACAATGAAAAAAAAATTGCTAAAAACTGAGTCAGGGTGATGTAAAGAGTAAAATCGAATAATTTAGATATTTTCAATTTTTTTTGTTTTTCTGTTTACCTGTTTGTCTGTCTTCTGTCTGTTTGTACGGGCTAATCTCCGACTGGACCTATTTAAGTTAAATTTTGTATGGTGGTAGCGTATATCCCTGGTCAATATAGAATACTTTTGATCCCGGTAATTGAATGAGTTCCTGTGGGATCGTTAAAAAACTGTAACTTATAACCGTATGCCGTAGGCCATGCGATCAAAGCAGCTGGCGGGTCAGCTAGTTTACATATAAATGACTTGATGACAAACGTACAGAAGTGAGAGACCAAAATGTAAAGGAAAATAGATCTCAGATTAAAGAACAACATGCATCCATAGATGCCTAGTTATAAGTAAACTTTCGAATGTTGAGGTTGTCTAGACCGCCGACTGCCTGCGTGGGATGCTATTCACGCAGCAGCAACCTTATGTAGGAAGCCTATGGACACAGGTGCTGAATGGATGTAAGATATAGTAACAAATATAAGCATACACACAAACACACAACACACATGCTCACACATACATGCACAAACCACATACACAACATTCATCTATTCTACTAATATTATAAACGCGAAAGTTTGTGGTTATGGATGTATGGATCTTTGTTACTCTTTCACGCTCAAACGACGGGGGCAATTTTGATGAAATTTGGTATGGAGGTAGATGAGGCTCTGGATTAACACATAGGATACTTTTCATCATCATCATCATCCATCACCACGCGGGTGCGTAATATGCTTGGGCACAGCATAGACAATATAATAAGATCTCCGCCTACGTCAAGACCGTAATGATGACAAAGTTTGTGTCAGTTTCTGATAGCTTAGTCAAAAGCCAAGTTAATTTGACAGCTCGATACACTAGACGTGCTCGGCGATTGTCAAGGGTGATGGAATGCAGCACAAATACCGTCAAGTGCGATGAAATGTAATGACAGTTTTTTCCATGGTGATTAATTTTATTTTTTCCATGGTGATTAATTTTATATCTATACGTAGTTCCTGTATTTTATTCATCATCATCATTATCAGCCGGAAGACGTCCACTGCTGAACATATGCCTCCCCCATAGAACGCCATTTGGACCGGCTACTCGCTTCCTGCATCCAGCGATTCCCCGCGGTTATTATGAGGTCGTCGGTCCACCTAGCGGGGGGCCGGCCTACACTACGCCTTCCGGTGCGTGGTCGCCACTCGAGAACCTTTCTTCCCCATCGGTTATCAGCGATGTGGCCTGCCCATTGCCACTTCAACTTGCAAATTTAGAGAGCTATGTCGGTGACCTTAGTTCTCCTACGGATCTCCTCATTTCGGATCTTATCATGCAGGGAAACCCCAAGCATAGCCCTCTCCATTGCTCGTTGAGCGACTTCAAGCTTGTTAATGAGGCCCACAGTAAGGGACCACGTCTCAGTGCCATAAGTCATCACTGGCAACACACACTGTTTGAAAACCTTGGTTTTTAGGCTCTGAGGTATTGGGGACGAATAGATGGAATGTATGTAAAGATGTATTTCATTATTAATGTATATTGATTGATATAACTAAGTATATAAATTTACTTCTACATTATAGCGTTTGTGTTTGACCATGTACATATTTTATAACATTTTGATATGCCCTTGGAGAACATAATAAGCTACTCGAAGTAAAACACTGTTTTAAACTATCACGGTTGTTCTCTAAAGTTATATGATTATTGCACCATGCACCATAATATGGTCATGCACCATAATATCGGGAGCTCATTCCACAACCTTACCACGGTAAATATCCCGTTAATAATCATATAACTACTCGAAGTATCCTGCACAGACGTAGTCGCGGGCACCAGCTAGTTATCAATAAAAAGGTTTGTGAAGCGTTTATGTTTACACATAATGTTACTAGTATGTACTTAATATGGAACAGCGGAGGCTCCTACTACACGCATTTTATGCTTAAGAGGAGACTCCTGATACTTGCTGTATGTAACATTAAACTTTGAAATGAAAGAAATAATTTGCATTTTGTATTTGTAAGATAATATCATCTAGAGAAATCTAATCTATCAATAATACCTATAAACGAGCAATTCTTGTATATATGTAGATATACACATTTAAAATCTGAATCTCGGAAACGACTCCAACGATTTTCAGGAAAGGACAATGACCAAATCACTATTCATTTCAAGCGCATTTTTTTTCCACGGCCATCTTTGAAGCTATGGGGTGAATCGGGAAAAAAAGACGTGTGGCACTCGGAGGCTGCCGCGGTAAAGCTATTGCGTAGCTGTTTTTATCAACTTATGCAATTATAATTATTTAACCAATGCCATCTAGAGGCGAGTTGCTGAACTAAAGAGACAAGCGTGATATTTCAAAAAGTCATTAAAAGTTCTGCTATTCATCGATAGATGGAGTCGGAGTGGGATAATACATACATACCATATATATATATATATATATATATATATATATATATATATCCGAGATTATCCGAGATTGTCCGAGATATGCTTATTAATAAATTTAAAATTAGATACTATTAAAACTAAACTCTGTCAAAAATGTTATTACAAAATTTCGGATTACTTGGAGGATAAAATAGCTTGGGACTGATCACTCCAGGATCTATCTACTCGTGTACAATATATATGTATGTCAAAGTGTAGTGTGACTTGCCCTACTGATACCATTATTATGTTCTCTTTTGTAAGGCAACACACTGGAGCTAATATTTATAGTACCTAAGTAAAAACATTGTAAAACATCTATATAAAAAGAATGGCCCCGAGTTTCTTGCAGCTTCTTCTCGGTAGGCTCTATATATTTTGGAACGCGGCGGTAGTCTTTAAAGTACATTATAATGAAAAATTGACGTTCATAAGTGCGTCTTTGATGCCTAAATTGAATGAATGATTTTGACTTTGACTTTGACTTATATATACCATATAATAATAATAATAGAAAAAACCTGGCCTCGTAACCTTCACAGGCGCAGTTGTAAACAATCCTAGGCCTGTGATTGGCCGGACTCTCTATGAGAGAGTTTATCTATGATGCGAGTGCGACAGGGATAGACATTATAATATTACTAAAAATTGAGTTATAAATGCTAGTTACATGTTAATAAAAACGGTTCTTTTTTCAAACCTGTATATCTCAGTTCAGACTGATGTTAGGTTATACAATCATTTAAAAATTTCTGGTTATTATATTATTTTACACTCAATAACCTAGGTTTGGTTGATGGCCGCGGTAAAAAAATGCGCCAATTTTGGTCATTGGCTTTTAGTATGCAAGGGGTTTCGGGGGCGATGAATCGATCTAGCTGGGTTTCATTTTTAGAAAATGTCGTTTTATCCGTGTTTCCATGTTTCGATTCCATCAATAGCAACTGCTCTATACAGATCTGCTGTCATGAAGCCTCCGTAAGAAAAAAGATTTAAATTATTCAAAGCGATCGCAAACTTTTTGGATGTGCGTTTAATGGCATGAGTAAAAAGCTGTTATTATTACAGTTTATATGGACTTGTTTATATGGCCTCATAGATAAACTCAAAGTCGCACAACGAGCTATGGAGAGGGCTATGCTCGGGATTTATCTTGGTGATCGAATCAGAAATGAGGAGATCCGTCACCGACATATCCCAGAAGATTAGCCTGTTAAAGTGGCAGTGGGCAGAGCACATAGCACGTAGAACAGATGGCCGATGGGGCCGGAAGGTTCTGGAATGGAGACCACGGACCGGCAAGCGCAGCGTAGGTCGTCCACCGACACGGTGGACGGACGACCTGATAAAGGTCGCAGGACGACGTTGGATGCAGGCCGCTTCCAACCGGTCCTTTTGGAAAATTATGGGGGAGACCTATGTTCAGCAGTGGACGTCCTATGGCTGAGATGATGATGATGATGATGATATGGACTTGAAAGCGTGTTCTAAAGTACCAATCTAGCTCACAATTACAGCAAGTGAAATGACCAATAAATAACATTTCCATTAAAAAAGCAGTGGCCAGTACATTAAAGCTGTGACACGGATATTAAATGAAAAACATGCAATAAAATATAACTTGCCATTTACAATTTAACTGCACTGCGTTCCTGCATTTATAATACATTCTTCTTATAATTGTGGTGAATAATATCTAAGTAATTCCTCTTATATCTCTACGGTATAAATTAAGAGTTACTGCTAGTTGCGGCCCGCGGTTACATCCGGTGATGGATGATGATGATGAAAAGTATCGCGATAACTCAGCGCGTCGATACCATGAAATAAACTTCCGAATTGAAAATGTGTGCATTTAAAGATTTATTTATATATATCAGTTTAAATGATTAATTTCAATACGCGCGTGTAAAGTAAAAAAAACACAATTTGTATTGTCCTATACGTGAAAAACACTATTTTGGGGTCATGACATGAAATGGGATGATGTGGAGTTGAAATCCATGAGAAAATTATTATTTTGTTGATCAGCAGATGTGCCCGGAACGCTTTGCAATGCCTCTTATTCCTTCCAATGAGTATGTATATACTCATTTAAAAGTAACTTTTAATTCGATTCATTATTTAACTTGTTCAATCGACTTTCATCTGTCCGTATGTTTGTTACGTTGTATGTACGTCTCCTTGTATAGGTCGCATTTTTCAACCAATCTTGACGAATTTTGGTATGCATGGTCTACTATTTAATAGATTTTTTGTGGTCGTCGATTTATTAGTGGTAGTGGTTCTTTTCCTAACAAGGGGCGAAGTGTTCTGCGGCGCTATTTACGATTTAGAAACAGTATAAACATAGAAAAACAGTACGGAAACTACCTACAGACGTTCGAAACGGCTCACTCACGCAAACATGCGCATCGACGAGAGCCCTAAGCGGTTGTCGCGGTGCTGTCAGTAGAGAGGCCGCGTCAAGACGAGTGGTCACGTATAAGTTTATTTCCGCTTAACTAGGCTTAGTTTCCGTACTTTTCTCTATATTTATACTGTGCTTTAAGTACTCAACTTAGAAGTTTCGAATATGAGCATAATTGGTCAAGTGGCTGCTGACATATAAATAAGTTGAAGTTTAAAAAGTGGACTGTTTTGGTAATATTCGGCAAGAACATTTGGTACCAACAATACAATTTTATCAAAATTGGTCAAGGTCTACTCGGAATAAATATTTGGCCAATGTTTCTGAATGTCGATGACCTGCAGATAGCTCGGTTAGCAAAAAAATTCCGCTGATAAGACTGTGCTCGCGAGGTCTACTGTTCGCAGAACTACTACGTAATAATAGGTTGAAAGAGGAAGGTATAAAATTCGACAATACAAGTTCCTTTTGCAGTGAAAGCAGATGATATCTTACGAAAGTTGTGACCGTCGAGGCAGCACCGTTAGAGATACTATCAGTTGGAGACGGTATCGTGCCATCACGATACGGACACACTGATACTGTAAGTGTAGCCACGGTACCGTTTTAACTTGAACCATTTGAATAGAACCTTAACATTTGTTTCATAATATGAGACTAATTATATTGCCACGCACATGTTTCTTTGCTTCATGCTAGTAAATGACGGGAAGTTTCTCGCGTGATGGTAAATATTCACGCCACGGCTGTGTCAGTGCGTTAGAATAGCCCCAAGTTGGCGAAAATAACGCCAAAAACGCTCACATGGGCGTTCAAATTGGGAATCTGTGGGTGAAAAGGTCGTTTAGAGCTCTTTTTATGTATGCCACTGAAAACTGCAACTTTTGGCCCACGTCCGGAGCATGGTTGTTTGTGATCGTTTTTTGACAACTAAGTATCTATTTGATAGCATAATCATGCGATTTTAGGTCTTATGCTCGGTTTAGTGTTTGAATAGGGTGTGAGCAAAAGTGGTAAAAGTGGCAAAAATAACGTTTTTGAGCTTTACATACGCTTTATCAAAAGAACCAACAATGGCAACGCCACCAATGCACTCATGGCTAAACGAACGCACATTAGATCGTTTAGTCCCATTCGCTATTTTTTTACAACAGTACCCTTGAACCCTGACATGCTTAGACAGAAGAGGCAGAGGCAGAGTTTGAGATTGAGGCTACCTCAAATAGATTTTCTTATCTGAAACTATGGTAGTGAAGTGGCAAAGGGATACTTGTACATAATTCCTCTTATTGTGTCCCCTAATTGGCTCCATTGCAGGATCACGAATAGAGATCATAGTATACTGTAATCTCTTGCGAACACGGTGATACGGTGACCTGATTTAATTCAAAATTTTCAAGAATTAATTTTAGAAACGGGAAATTTACCATGTATTGTATTTATTTTGAGATGTCGATATTTCGGCACAGTTGCATGCGCCACGTTCACGAGTAAACTGAAGTATCTGCGGGTAGGTATTGTTATGAGCAGACGAAACGGTCTACCCTCTTCGTTTCACGTTTCTTGCATTCCGTTTTATTACCACTATCACAACAGTCACTTGTAAAAATTCATTTTAAGCATTCAACGAAAACATCCATTTTGCTGAGTTTTATTAACTGTGAGAGTAGATGTTGTCTATTAGATAGAAGTGGTGACCGTCGAGACAGTACCGCTAGCGGCAAGTAGCCGATGTCGACCCGATCTTGAGATCAAGATACGTTATCAGAACTGGGCAAATCGATGTTTCTTTATACTTTAGATAGATTGGGAGGTAATAACGTTGTCACATGTTGGTTGACGCGTGGGTTCTGTAGGAATATGTATGAAACTATTTCTGGAAGGATCCCCCACTCTACTGGAGTACTACGATAAATATACTTGATTCTATTGCTATTTGTGATCCTCGAGAAGAATTTAGGATTCATTATTCATTATTATTAGGATTTATTTAGGATTCATTAATTTTATCATCAAGCTTGGTCGCTCTGCCACGGCGCGAAATTTGTATACATAAACATTTTGTATTATGTATTATGCAAGGCTTAAAATATTTACACATCAATATGGCATTATATTATGAATACAATAACTATAGTCGTAGGTACTTAGCACTCTTTTTAGTTCATGAAAGTGGTTTTCTGCTTATTTTAATCGTCAAAGAAACGAATCATCGAAGAGTTGAAGCCTAAAGCGACTTGTTTCTAGTACTGTTTATTAAATCTATACTCTGCGTTGCTCGACACCTGACACCGAACCCACCCAAATGTCTTATCGGTGAACAACGGTTATCGGTAACATGAAATGTTGAGAGACGGCAGCTGATATAAGGATATTAGCATTTTGCATCTTGTTTTGTGCAAAAGGGAGGAACAAGCTAATCGAAAACGGAGCAAACAACAAGCTTTTCTGTTTTCATGAATCTACATAAAGCAAACGAAGACAACCAAGTGCAGTAGAACTCTTTGTGGATGAGCTCCTCTAAGGAAGTACTGCATACCTAACTACTTCTACGGGGAAACAGTAATGCTCGCAATACTGTTTTTTAGTTTGAATGGTGCTGGCAAAATTACAGGCACATAAGACTAAAAAGGACAACAAGGACTGGAAGCGCTCGTAGCGGAGCTTGACTCTGCGATCTTAACCGATCAACAAGCAACGTTTGCTGCGGTCAGGACTTGAATCGGTGACTGCTAGTGGCATTATTCAACAGAGCACTTCCGTGCTTCGGAGGGCACGATAAGCCGTCGGTCCCGGTTGTTAGTCTTAGGACAACAGTCGTTAGGCTATGTCGAAGGCCTTCGGGCGGCATGAAAACTTCGACATAGGTTGTCCACTAACCTATCCACCAAGCCGCACTGGGCCCGCGTGGTGGATTAAGATCCAACTTCTCTCTCTGAGAGGAAGGCTCGATTCCCAACAGTGGGAACAAAATGGGCTGATTATGATTATTAAGACTGAAATCTCAGTTACGGGTTACGGGCGCAGTACAGTTCGTCACTTATGACGAAACACATATATTCTAGGCAGAGGTAATATTTAACACCAGGTGAGCCTCATGCTTGTACCGTGTCCTAATACTTAACATTTAAAAAAATAAGTTTATTATGATTGCCAATTGATTCCCGATAGGTATAGGTGCTGTGAAAGGTTTTCTTAGGAAAGCTTTTACGAATGAAGATGCTACTTGAATCAAAAACAACTCAGATGTTCTGAGAAGTATCTCGCCATCAGCATGTTATCTCCGACTGATGAGAGCGACTTGTTCCTATTACCCGCTGGATCGGCGGACATTCCCGACACGTTGCCCGGCGGTGCCGTGGGCGGTAGGGAGGTATACATATATAACAAGTAACTTATATTGTTACTCGACGTGTATTGTGATCAGACAGGTAGAAACAGAACTTTATAAGGCTTTGAACAATAGGAATGTCCATTTCGTTTTAGATAAGATAATATTTTAGTAAGTGTTTTTTATTCTATACAATTATTATTATTCGATTTCCTGACAAGATTATCGTGATACCTCGGTAACTACCTGTATATATTTATAAAAACAAGACCGGGAACAAAACTGTCTTAATCTTAGGTATACAATACAATACAAAATACTTTATTATACACCAGTTACAGCATTAAAACATACACAGAGTAATAGACTACAAACTAAAGTACAAAGGGCGGACTTATCGCTAAAAGCGATCTCTTCCACTAAACCTTTGTATGGAGAGAAGTAGAGAAGTGAGAAAGGTCATTGGTGGTCAGTTACATAGTAAAAGTAAATAAATACTTGCTTATAAATGAATACTTAATAATAAATTATACAATACACATACATAATACATTTAATGCATACAAAAATACTATACTGTAAACATATATATTTATCTATATCATATATAAGAGATATGTGAGTAGACATATACAATATATATAAGGAACTCAATTACAAGTTATCACGGGCAAGTACATTATTTAATTGTAATAAATAATAAATTTAAATTTATCGGCTTGACTTTTGAAAATATTGAGCGATGGAGCTAAGGTATAAGATATCCCTATTCCAAAATTGATGCAAATCGTCGAGTTGATTCATTTTCAGTTTTCATTAATGTGAGCAACAAGCATACACAAATACTCACATTCATATACTCACACCCTCACACACAACTCGCCTGCATTAGTGTGCTATTACTACTAAATACTACTATATAATATGAGCAGAGTACACAGCCTTGCATTTTGCCTCCCCGGGAAACTAGCGTGCCTTTATTTGTATGGATATATCAGAGCTCTTATTGGGTTGTATTGTATGCCGGTAATGGTGGCTCATCAAAACGTTTTTTGTCCTTCCAAGACAGCATTTAAAGTTCCCAAGAAGCCACAATCAAAATAAACTAGTACAATTAGTTACCAGTAAAAAAAACTAATTTGATCTACATTTCTATCCAAACGGAATGTACTAGTAGGAGTTTTATTTATATTATTTTTTTATTTATACCTTTGCTGTTGATTCTCAAGCGTTCTGTACTGATTGATGTGGCAATCAGACGGACCGTATTATTTTTATTTATATACACGCAACTGCGCGACCACGCGGCTAAATCACTCGGTCCGGTTATGATAGATAGCTTTTGATTTACTGTGAGATATTTAAGTGATATATTTTATTATGTGATCGTATATTACTGGATTACTTACATGTAATCTTTCCGAGTTCCTTACTTTGCCCTAATATAAGTATACAAGTGTTTGGAGGTTAACTATAGTGCCACTAACTTACTGTTCAGGTGGACAAAATTGGAACTACAGTATACATCCATACATACTTACTAACTTTCGCGTTTATAATATTAGTAGGATTGCAGATCAAAGAGTGGCTTGAAAGACTGCCCTATGTTTTGATTCTCATTTTTCTTGGAGAATTTCTTAGGTTGCAATACCAAATATCTCCACTAACGACGCTGTGATAAGATGGTGGGACTGTACGTCAGTTATGTCCTAGCGTAGGGTTATATTCTCTTTGGTTATGTCAGTAGAAAGTTACCCTTAAAACCATCCTTACACAGTCTGTGGAAATTACTGATTAAAAGAGATCGAACAACTATTTGTAAACATGATTCCGAACGCGCCTTTACCGTGTGTACATTTATATAACAAAAATGCAGTCGTATACTTGTAGTGGCTTAGACACTTAAGCGGTTTTAGACTTATTTAACCTCTAACTACTACTTTAATTACTGTGTAGCTATTTTGGGAAAACCTGATAACACGTCTTGTATGAACGTATTTCCTGGTAATGTTCGTCCATGATTTGATCGAGCGTTGCTGGAACTTCTCTTTAACATTATCTGTCAAAACGGTTTTGACTAAAATTACTTAGGTCTTGGCTTTGTTTCTGTTTTGTTTCGAGTTGATCTAACTTTGTTTTTTACTAATTATTTCTTAGCCTTTCGCGATTCTTATACATTAAAATTAAACAACATTGTTTAAAAAACGATATTAGAAGAAATATTTAGTGACCGAGTGCTGTGATGTGATGTATGATGTTTTAAAAACATATTTTATTTTTAAATTATCAGGGTGACTTTTATAAGAGTTAGTATAAGAATTTGAGCTCAGAACGGGGTCAGAAATAGACTTTATTTCTCATGGATGGTTTAAATCAAAAACTATAAGGCACTTGTTACTATACAGCCAAGATTCAAAAGTACCTAGTCCATGTACTTGTGTATAGTTTCTGTTTTTTTTTTATGGAATTAATTTAACACCCTATCAGGAAAGTCTAATCTTAGGGATAGATTTTAAGCAAAACAATTTAGTTTCCTACCGACTTCAAAAAAAGGAGGTTTTTTTTGTTTGTTACATCATAACTTTCGATAGAGTGAACCGATTATTAAAATTTAATCAAATTCGGTCCAGTAGTTTTTGAGTTACACTCCAATAACTGAATAGAATGGAAGTCTGTATTAACTGCTCTATAATTTATGTATATAGATAAATTTAAGATTGCTGTGCAGTAGAGATCCTCCTAATCATGAGTTAATGTCCCAAATTAAATATTGCTACTACGTTACGGCTTGATAAGATTGAATGAAATTATATGAGAAAAAAAGCCCAATGAAGCGATAGAAAGAAACTTGAAACTTATCTATAATAATAATTGCAAATAGAACTGATTTGCACAAATAATGTCCAAAAAGAAAACTAGATCGGTTTTAGTGTAATTATACAAACGTGATCACTGAAATAAGGTTATATACAATTCACAAATATTTCTCTGTAAAGAAAACATTTATTTCTTATTAAGTACTTTATTTGTTAAAACACGTTTGTAATTGATTTTGATTGATTCACAGTTAGAACAATCACGATAAATCGGCAATTACAGTCTTCAACGTCAGAGCGAAGTATCGAGACGTGCGAAACTAATCGAATGGACGACTCGATTGCGCACATGCCCATGTATGGCTCAACTCTAGCCCTTCACTAGTTTACAACTACCCACACTTACACAAATACCAATCTTATGTTCTGCGTGATAGAGATGTATTGATAGCAAATAAAGCTTGGTATGTTGTCAATGGCGTATCTAATTGGCATCAGTAAGTAATTAAAGGGATTAGAAAATGACAAGTTGTTTTGGAGAACATTTACAATACGCGCTTTTACATAACAGCGAAGTCAATACCGTAACATTATGTCTGTAAGTATCTCACAGAAACATGACAGGTCTTTACCATTAACAGATGACAAGCAAAGATTATCCTTTTAGCATAATATGAAGTAAATCATGATTATTAGTTAACTACATATTAGGTTTAACGATTTATTATACTAATATTATAAAGAGGAAAGATTTGTAAGTATGTTTGTAACGAATTAGCTCAAAAAGTACTGGCCCGATTTCAAAAATTCTTTCATCATTGGAAAGCTACATTCACCCTGAGTAACATAGAATATATAAAAATCATCCATCACCGCGCAGGTGAAACCGTGGTGAGCAGCTAGTTACATAAATATAAGTTAAATAGTGATCACCACACTTTTAATACCAGAAATACAAATAGGATAGCTGTACCTAGTTTTAGACTAGCGAAGACTAATAAGTCATTCCTAGGAAATTGTGTGCGTTTTTACAATAAAATCCCAAAGCACATAACTGAGCTCACATGCAAAGGGCAACTTCAAGTTGACTGTAAAAAACGTTTTAATAAAAAAAGCTTACTATAAAGTTCGACATTATATAGAAGATAAAGATGCTTGGAATACTCCACTTCTGGCAAGCTGTCTCTCTCCCACCCATAAAATGTAATATTTGTAGTACCTAAGTAGAAACATTGTAAACATCTATATAAAAAGAATGGCCCCGAGTTTCTTGCCGCTTCTTCTCGGTAGGCTCTATATATTTTGGAACGCGGCGGTAGAGTCTTTAAAGTACATTATAATGAAAAGTTGACGTTCTAAAGTGCGTCTTTGATGCCTAAATTGAATAAATGATTTTGACTTGACTTGACTTGTTACTCATAAAGAACGTAGTTTACTTACAATGAACTTAAAACACTAAAACTAATAACTAATTAAAAACATATAAATATCCATGTCCATATACTTGTTTGGTTTAGTATTAAACATATGTATATTCTTACAGTTTTTAACATCGTTTGGTAACTTATTAAATAATTGTGCACCCTCGAACAAAATGTTTCTTTTACCGTAGTTAGTTCTTGGAGTAAACTTTTATTTTATTTGTATTTCTGAAGCTGTATTTATATGACCTTTTTGTAAATGTTATTTTTGTGTGTATTTTTTCAGATATTATTTTTTTTACCAATACACATGTTGTGTATGTATATAGCTGGTTTAAATTAAATATCTTGGATTCCTTGTAAATAAAGCGTCTATTAGTTAGGTAGTTATAGTTAAAAATGGTTTTTATTAGTTTATTTTGCGAGATTTGTAGGTTTTCAAGTAAGTTTTTCTGCAACACAGCCCCATATCTCAATGAGATATTCGAGATGTAATCGTAAGATACAATTTCTAGGAATAGTTTTACGGCGTAGATGGATTAACAAAACTTTCTAAGTAGGTACAGCATCACTGCTTAGAACAGAAGGAAAACAAATCGATGCCTAATTGAAAAAGTATCCTGTTTGTTGAAATTATTATTTATTAGCTGCGCTCGGGGTTCACCCGCGTGGTGATGATGATCTAATTTTTTTCCGTAAGAACCTTCTACAAAGTATTAAAAAACTTTAAAAATATATGGATTCGGTACAATCATTAAAAAGTTATAGCGTCACCTAGGAAAATAGAGATTCATTTATTATTTTATATCTAGTTATATAAGTAGTTATCGTATCTTATATTATTTTATATATGCTAATATTTTGAAAGTATTTTAACCTAGTGAGCTCCCTACTATGATCCAATTTGCTAACCAGAGTTGCAAAAACCCCGCAAAAAAACAGGTGACTGTCGCTTTTTCGTTGATATTACCGATCTGGTATCTTTCAAATGATAATTTGTTATGTAAAAAAAAATCCAGGTCCTTTACAGCATCAAAAAAACAAAACATTAGCTGAAATCTATTGTATATTTGAATAGATAACATTTTTAATTGGATCCTTATTTGATTTGGCTTTGACATACCTGTATGCCAAGGCGGTTTTACGGAATGTTTTTTGGCATACAGGTAAGCCAAGGCATTTAAGCAGAATGGAAGAGGATCTGCATAGTACTAACATAAAATTTTTGTGTTGAAATTCTAGTAAGTTTGGCGCATACTAAACTAATAATTAGCAACAAAAATACCCATGAATCCTTTGAGTACCATTGACGTAAATGTACGTGCGTTGCATTCATATATATCATATTTTAAATTATCAAGATATATAAAGGGTTAACACGAATACGTCGAATGTGGTTTCAAGCATATCAGCCGCTCATCTACAGGGCGAATGCAGAGCGGCGTTTGCGAGCTCCCGCGCGGGCACACCTTGACTGTTTTGCCGGTGAGTAATAGTGTTATACTAACTTATAAGGTTGCTTAGTGTGGTTCTACTAAAACGAATTGAAGAACACAACAGTATTTAATTATACTTCGCAATAAGTATTTCATTTCATTGCTCTGGTCGACATAGAGTTGGAATCAAATCAAAATTATGCGGAGATAATGATAGGCAGGTAGGTATACGTTCAACGCAACTGCTCAGCAAAATGGTTAAGTTTTTATGTAGGGTGTAGGTACCTTAGTACATAATGTATTAAAAATTATGTCATTATGTCTTATTCCTTTATTCCTATGAATTGAAATGCAG
The DNA here is from genome assembly GCA_917880725.1 of Selenia dentaria. NCBI lineage: Eukaryota > Metazoa > Arthropoda > Insecta > Lepidoptera > Geometridae > Selenia > Selenia dentaria. Next base: position 2,560,546 of record OU862882.1, on the reverse strand, counting down.
TTGTATGAGTTTAGATCCTTAAACGAAGTGTTTGGGTTAGTCTTCGTCCTTTTCATCCAAGCCAAGTGCACTGCGAAGTAAAACGTTAAAATTAAAAAAATGAATACCCTTGCAACTGTCATGTCACTTACCATCCAATGAACTATTTGCTCATCCACTTACATACTTACATTAAAAAATTGAGTAACGTAAAGTTATAAATATAAATGCATACGAACAAAACCTTCACCGACATCACAACACCATAAAATCCATAACATATTTTAAACATGACAAAATTAAACTCAATGAATAGTTTAAAATGCTTTAAAACCAGTCGAGTTCATTCATAAAACTACCGTTCGCACACAAGCCCGCCCGTGTGTGTATCAACTGGTCATTTCATTATAACAGATTTATAACGGGCGTATTTGCATAATGTTGTCAATAACAGAGAATATGTGGAGTTGTTCTTAGCCGTACATGTATTTATTGTGGTAGAGCACGGACATTGTCATTAATTTATACTGTTAGACTTCTTTATATATACTTTAAACGACCAATTCTTGTAAATATATGTATAATTTGGATATCGGAAACGGCTGCAGCGTATTTCTTGAATTTTAGCACTCGGCCCTTTATTAATAAACGTTGCGTAAACATAGATTAGGCGTAACATGCTTTGTCTTGCTTTCACGAGTGACATTTACTACAAGCGAAAAATTGACAGATAGATGTTTTAACTACTCCGGGTTTATTACAAGTTTATTAATAAGGCCGTGGGGGTTTTGGGGGACGATAAATCGATCTAGTTAGGTTTTATTTTTAAAAAGCGTTGTTTTATCCGTGTTTTTAGTCAATGAAAAACAACAGTTTGTTCGTTGCGTTCAAAGATAGCGTAACAGTCGCATTGCAAAATCCTGAATCGCGGCGACAAGAGTCTCACGGAGCATGTGTTACAGCTCGATCATCCAGGTTCTTTGAGTTAAAGCTGATTCGAAAGATTACAAAGGTAATAGATCCAACGCACTAAAAATGTAAACGCACAATTTTAGTGCATTGGAATCTCTAGAATAGAAGATCTTTTTGAATGAGTTCAATGAAGCGGTAATGTTCGCAATACTGTGCTCTGCCTTGAAGAGTATGGGTACCGGCGACATAACAGGAAAATTATACCTAACATCTTAATGTCGGTTTACGGGGGCAGTGAAGTTCGTCACTGAGGAAATGCATCTGTTCGAGGCAGAGGTTACCGCTTAACACCAGGTGGGCCTCGTTCTTGTACAGTCTCCTAATAACATAGAAACCACTAGCTGCGCCCGCAGCTTCACCTGCGCGGAAAATGTGTACATTACAAAGTTTTTTGCACTGTATTTTTTAAAGTAGGTAAAATATACTAATATAAAATAACTTATCTCTCGGTGAAAGTCCCGTCACAATCGATCGAGCCGTTTTGAAGATTAGCGGAAACAAATAAAAAGACAGAGAGACAGATTTACTTACTTATAAGAAATAAATAGTAATAATAGTTTCCGTACATAAGTTAATTATGCATCTAATATTTATAGACATTACAAACAGACACTTCACTAGATGCTAGAAGTTTAAAAAATACAGAAAGTGCCACTTTTAAAGCAAAAGTGTAATTCTAAAAGTTTATAAGTTTGACAATCAAAAACTACAGAGTTATTCAGGTCGGAAACACTTAAGAACACTATTAGAGAGGCATTATCGTACATTTTTATCGTCCAATTAAATGTTTTAGATAAACATGGAGCTGCCCACGCGATGTATGGGTTTGGCTTTACAACTATTGGCATTCTACGGTTATAGATGACGACGAGGAGAGGTGAACATTAAGAAATAAAGGTATAGAACTATATGGTTAAAGGTGTAATTGCTAGTTTTTGATACAGGGTAGTGAAAATAATGATAAAGGTATTTTGTGGCATGAGGATAAATCAATGAGGAATTCGCATAGTCATTACAAAATAGTGCTCCATAGCTGGCCGCATCGCTCACTAGACACAAGAATTCTTGAAATCAAAGGCAAACTAACTGATGAGCTAAAGTGACAGGTCAAAGGCAAAGTCAAAATCATTTATTCAATTTAGGCATCAAAGACGCACTTATGAACGTCAATTTTTCATTATAATGTACTTTAAAGCCTACCGCCGCGTTCCAAAATATATAGAGCCTACCGAGAAGAAGCGGCAAGAAACTCGGGGCCATTCTTTTTATATAGATGTTTTACAATGTTTTTACTTAGGTACCTACTACAAATATTAGCTCCAGCGTGTTGCCTTACAAAAGAGAACATAATAATGGTATCAGTAGGGCAAGACACGCTACACTTTGACATCTTAGTACATGAGTAGATAGATCCTGGAGTGATCAGTCCCAAGCTGTTTTATCCTCCAAGTAATCCGAAATTTTGTAATAACCTTTTTGACAGAGTTTTGTTTTAATAGTAATTTTAAACTTATTATAGGCAAATCTCGGATAACATTGGGAACTTTATTATAGAATCGTATACATTGTCCCATAAAATAATGACTTATTCTGTGAAGACGCATTACATGTACGGATAGCTTGTGCTTCTTTCGCGTGTTGATGGAATGAGCATCACTCCTTTTATCAAAACTGCTAATGTTTTTATTTACATACATTAGATTTTCATAGATAAACTGAGAGACAACAGTTAGAATGTTTATGTCTTTAAACTTCTGTCTAAGGGAAACTCTGGGAGCTAAACTGTAGATCGCTCGTATAGCCCGTTTTTGCAATATAAAAATGGAATTAATATCTGCAGAACATCCCCAGAGCAGTATGCCATAAGTCATAACGCTATGGAAATAACTAAAATAAACAGGTAAAGTTAATCTAAACTTTACAAATCAGGCTTACACGTGTAATATGCGTGTCTTATATTATCATAATAACGCAAATAATCTCTGAAATCATGACTATATATACCTACTGTTACTATTGTAAATAGTTATGCGAGCTTTATTTTCTTAACCTTAATTCAAATTTGTTAGAGGTTGGCCTCAATTACACCATGCTTTAATGGCATATGCTTAAAGTATGAAAATTACTTGCCTTTATTAAAATAGAGTATGAAAACTATTGTTTTTAACAAAGGGAGAAAGTACGCAACCTAGACGTAACCCGATACAATTCGGCCGGAACCAAATCGAGCGACTAAATCGGAGTGATTTCATCTTGTGCTTAAAGTTTCATCGTGTCTGTTTAATATTAAACTGCCTGTTTTCAATTTAAACACGCTTTTAACTGCCTGTAGTCATATTACGGATATTTACGACTCTTTGTATTGATTTATAGAGCAGTTTAACTTTTTGTGGTTTATAAAACAATTCGACTCGTAGATACTGTCAATGGAACCAATTTGCATACAAAAATTGGATGCTAATGTATTCAAATTAATTTAAAAATAGCCTTTAAGGTGTCCAATGCAGAAAAAAATATGTAAGCACGTTTATTCTAAAGACAGGTTAAGTTTTATGGGACAAGTTTATATGCTAAAGCCTCTGTCACAAGAACTCGTATATTTTCATCGTTATTTTGAAATTCTTAAAATTATCAGTTAGCCACGGGTTCAAAACGGCCACTTAGCTTTATCATCGGTATTTTTCAATTTGCGAAAAGAATCGCAAATTAAATGGCATCGATGGGATCCTTAAGTAGAGGTTGGAAATGACCCTGGGTCACATATCCCTAAGAGATCTGCCCACAGGCCGACGGGCCTGTATTATTGTGTTCGCGCCACGTACGGGCTCTAATTTACCATTTATTAGGTCATAGACATTTATTAGCGTGGGAGTCAATCACTGCGATTATTTGATGGGTTATGAAGACGACAGCTTTGATGGTATATGTAAGGCAATAACTGTTCATGTTTGATGTTTCTTCATGCCTTAATTTGACTCCAAAGTCACAACCTCCCACGCAAAATTGCAATTGTAGCACGATGTGCAAACCACAACTTAACATCGTTAATTGATTCGGAAACTGTAGTTTTTCATGTAAATGTTTACCTACTCCCCTAATTACACAATCATGTCTACAAATAACATCCAAAACGTTTGTGAAGATAAAACAATCGACAAAAATATCGAGTACACAAACAAATCAAATGCGCATAATGAGTTTCGCCTCGATCGTACATCAAAGCGACGTAAGAACGAACTGCAAAGATTTACTCCCCGCGGGAGAATTGGGTCAAAAGTTTCATATAAAGTAAATAAATGCTACCATAAATAAAGTCGGAGTGAAGTCTGAAGTGGATCCCGTTTGGACAGGCACCGTTGGTTCCCAGAAACTGCGCATTTGGCTTGGGGCCACAGGACACCGAGGTGTACCTATACGAGTACCTGCACAGTAAACGTAGTAAGTGCTTGCAATTTGGGGTCCAACTAAATAACTTCTAAGTACACCATTACATTCTTTATATGCCCGTTTTCGCCAATATTTTAGGTAACACCTAAACAAAGTTAGGTGACATTTTTGTACTACTATAAGTGTTACCTAACTGGCTTAGGTGTTACCTAAAATGTTGATGAAAGGGGTATAAGATTTTCATAGTTAACTTCTGTCAAGTTGGCATTTTGTCACCTATCTAATGTATTTTAATGGACACATTTAAAAATATTTAGAGATTGACTTCAAGTTTTTCGCTACTTATTTTACGACTCCGTTGGTAGCGATCCTGCCACCGAAGCGAGGGTCTCACTTTCAATTCCTGTCTTACCAAATATTCGTGTATAAGCAGTAATGTTTGTTTTGTTTATAAACTAATTAATGTTTATAAAATAAATATAAATAAATTAATTAGTTATGTTTTGTTGTATAAACTAACGTAGTTTTCACGCATTTCTACGGAATAATACTTGAATAATCCGGTACTTTTCTGTGTGGGTAAGTCATGTGTTGTGTAACTGCATGCTCACATGCATCACAGGAAATGCAGCAGACAATGCGGGGGTATGAGAAAGTAAACGTTTGCACACCCTTTGAGTACCGAAAGTTTTTTTTTTGGTCTATTTATTGTGAAACACGGCAGTAATCTTCTAAGAGGACGTAATATTCATATGCAAAACTGTTAAATGTTTATTGTTTTTTAAGTGTTAACTTTGTTGATTATGGGTGTTTGTTTCCAAAATTGTAAAGTAAAATAAAAACAACTAATAATTATTTTCCATTTATAAATGCTTTAAATGACTTGAATATGACTTTTGGTTTGACTTTTCTGCATGGTTCATTTGATGAAGTTTTTTTTTGTATCAATTATTTTTTTATTTATTTATTTATTCATTCATTGCATCATGCACTTATACAATATAGCACAAATACATACCCTGTTAGGGTGTAGCAAACAGAATGTAGTTCATACAATTATTCTTCTAAAGTCTACATAGCTACATTATTAATTATATTATTTATTTATTCCACTGTACATTATTAATTAATTATGTTTATATAAAATATAAAATTATCTGTCACAATTATAATTGTTATGTCATCAAATTCAAATGGGTGTATCAATCAATCATCACCTAAAGTCTATAAGTACAGCTACATTATTAAATATATTTTTTATTCCACTATACATTATTCATTCATTATGTTTATATAAAAATCAAAATTAAATTAAATGTCACAATTATAAATATTATGTCATCAAATTCAAATAGGTGTATAAATATTGTAAATTCACATTTTATGAGGTACTTACATTATCTAATTAATTTAAGCGTGAAAATTTATTGTATACCCATATCTAGGATCTAATCAAAAATGAGATAAAACAGAAATAAAGATAATATAGATAATCATTGTAAGTTTTAAACGTTTTTATCTTCCAAAAATTCGTCAACGGCGTAATAACCTTTCTTTGTTAATATATCTCTGAGTTTTAGCTTAAACTTTTTTTGATTTGTTTCGTTTCTTAGATCAAGTGGCAATTTATTATATATTTTTATCGTTCGACAGTGAGGCCCTCTTTTTACTATTTCTAATTTTGATTCTGGTGCTAGGAGTTGATTTTCCCGCCGAGGATTTGTATTATAGGTAAACAGATACTGGTACTTTCTTACGAATATAGATGCTTCCAGAATATAAATACAAGGAACTGTTAAAATATTATAAGCGGAAGGCGAACGCGAAAAGGTCGCTCGTATGATGTAAAGCGTCACGTTTGCCCATAGCAGTTCAGTGCTATGCAATCAAAATGTTAAACTCCAACCGCCTTATTATACAACGAGTTTAAAATCATGGTTTAAAGAAATTTCATTTGCGTAATTTGCAAGAGTTCAGAACCTTGCATTGCAATGCACTGCGCTCGTCAAACTGATATACAACATGTTAAATGCCTTGTCGTGTAATGTCGCTGTAAACATTGCCCTTCAACAAACCACAGTAATGCTTGCACACTACTGCTTCACGGTCGAATAACTGACAAAGGTGTGGTATTCTCCAGGCGGACTCTGCAAAAGTCTTACCACTACAATCAAAGGTAACCTTTTCAACTACCAATAAGATTATCTCATTACATTTCCCTGCCAAGAATACATTAATTAAACAACTTTGGCAGCACAAGTCCGAGATCTTCTTGATAAAAGTGAATGGAGTCACGTAGAGGCAAAGCTTGGGAAATACTGCAATGAGCTATAATGAACTGAACGCTTTGCAATTTGCCAAATGGGCTTGGTTTAGGAACCGCCGTTTGACACATGAATGTATTGCGAATACGTCCCTGTAGGTACTACTGCATCGCGAACAGCTATTCATTCAGTTTATATGTAAAAGGTTAGAGTTTAATAGCAAAGTGGATTCTTGAAATTAATTAGCTTCTATTCAGTATAGAATAAAAACTATTTCTAAATGTTAATACTGGAAACTTGGATTTTTCTGTATACTACATAAATGTATATTTACTGTCCAAAACATGCGTTACATATTATTATAGTATACACTTTTGCATGGCTTATTAATTGGTAAGTAAATTTTTTACGTTTACATTAGGTTTTGCCTGTAATTATTGTAAATTCAGGAAAAATTAAGACATTTAGTGTTTCAGTTCATTATCGGCCTTATTAATAAACTTGGCTTACACCCGGAGTAGTTAACGTAAAACGTTAGGGTCAGCTAAGAAACAAATTCCACTAGATGGCGCTGTTTTCTTGATAATTGCATATTAATTTATTTTAATGAAATATGGGAGGATTAAATAAGAATGCTTGATTTTGCGCCCTTTACCTTTATTTATTAACACACTACAAACATAACTGAAACTATTTATTACTCGGATTTCGAGAAAATGGATAATAATTCTCAACTCTTGTTATACCACAGATTACGTAATAGTACATAATCCTTAGGCACGCACACATACAAATTAAGAATTTGTAGTAGCTATTTAACAAATTCGTCCGTCTCACAGAGTTCCCATTAGCCTATCCGTAGAAACGTTTTCGCATGGGAACAAAGGTGCATGGTTCGAACCTGGGCTTATCGTGTTATTTTTGGCATTTATGTTTTAGTTTTTTGAGAAACCTTTATTCGTCATTTTAGATAACGATATGAATAGATACTAATATTATCAGTGACATTCTAATATACCTAAGCCTCAACCTGAATTAGATACCTATACTTTATTACCCTATGTCTTTTCTGCTGCTGTAACAGAGCGAAGGATCGTCTTGATTTTGAGTAGTATAGGGTTCCGAGGGTGACTAAGGTTACTTTTTATACAGACGTAACACGGGCGAAGCCGCGGGCAGACACTTGTGTAATAAATAAAAGTCTACATCATTTCAATAGTGTATATTCATAGATCTAAGCACTTAGCATTTTTTTTAACCCTTCTTAGAATAATTTCTGGTAAAACACATTTTTTTAAAAATGCTACCAGTTTCGGGACCATTCCAGCAATAAAATCTTCATCTCGTTCTTTTTCTATTACTTTTATGGGTTGTTCTGGTGAGATGTAGCACACAAAGTAACATTTTTTCATGTTGGTTACCCGCAGCTGACCTTGCACCTGCAAAAATATATTAGTTTCCAGAATTGCAATAAATACTGTACATACTTTACTTATACAAAGGCTACTATTTATCCTGAAACAACTTGGGCTGCCAGTAGTTTCTAATTTTATATTCATGGTTATGTTCTGGTTGGATCTCTGAGATTGCATTTTGCACAATATTTGACAATATGATATCGCACAAAAGTTTTTGCAAAAACAACGTAATAACAACAAATACTACAAACAAATAACACATGGAATATTACTCGAGAAGTCAGTCACACGGAATAAAATAAAATATCAGCAATTCAGCATCACCACTGCAACTTCAGTAATAATGACATATGAAAAATATGAAATTGAAAACTGTCAAAACGTCCGAACCAGTGTTGCTAGTGGCAGATAGTCAAAAGTAACTCGAGTCATCTAATAAGTACCTATATCAGGCAAAAAACTCACTATTTTAGCACTCTCTTATTTGGGTTTTTGTGTTTCAAGGTCATTAATTAATGTAAGTAATTTTGGAATAAGCATAACAAGAGTCGATAATGTCGCTGGAAACAAAAAAAATCTAAGCATTAGGTAGCTTCCATTTTTTTACATCAACAGTAAAATAATATACCTAATGAAGGTTATGGTAATTACTAATTTTGTGCAAAAACACTCAACTAATACATTTCGATCGGAAGTAGTGCACAAACGTAAAAAATAACTTAAATAGCTAACAGCTCGAGTCTGGTAACACAAAGACAGCAGAACTGAGTGGAAGAAAATGAATTTATTTTATTTTATGTCGCACAGAGTGGCAACGTCGCGTTCAAGCCGTGATATAGCGCGGTCCTACTCTCGCAGAAAATGTACTCTACTAGCACGCACCATCTGACAACGTAGCTTACTTGCACTGTCAAGATATTATAACGTACAATAATGATGTAGCTATATGTATAAAATTGAACCACACAAACGTAAAATCAGACGATTTGGCGATGGTAAAACAATAAGATAACGCGATGATGTTTAACTATATCATTGATTTGCGCAAATATGAGTACAAATTAGGACAATGTTAACTCACAATAACTTTAAATTCGCTCCAGAGAACTCAAAAATGCGTAGTTTAATTTGTATGGAAAACGTTTAACCTTAAAACATCTATCTGTCAATTTTTCGCTTGCAGTAAATGTCACGCGTGAAAGCAAGACAAAGCAAGTTACGCCTAATATAGGTTTACGCAACGTTAAAATAAAGGCATATGAATACATCTAAGAGTAATTACATAATATCTATTAAAATACTACAAATATTGAAATCAAAAAGTATATACCTATAACCAACGAAATAAACACATTGTGAATGCCCAAAATCCAAAATGGTGTGAAGAATTACTGTGTCAGAAGCATGACTGAGTTTTATATATTCAGGAAATGATCCTACAATTTGAGATGAGTTGTTAGTACTTCTTTTATCGTTCATCGTTTCATTACATTATCATCATTACATATCATGACACCGGTACGGCCTAGCGTAGATTTTAGTTTTCTACTTAATTCACAAACAACACTACTTACTAATGCCATAATGACATGTTGCGGGTTTGCTCACGTAAACGGGATTACCCCGTGTGCGCGGCACTCGCAATTCGATATTTGTTATAGGTTCTCATAATATTCGCGCGTATCCGCATCCCGCGTGCACGTAAACGCGCATTGACGCGGGTACTTCCGTTCTTCGGAGACTATGCTGAGCGGATTTTAATGAAATGATGTACAAGATTCTCTACATCCTGAATTCGGACATGTTTCGATTTACTGAGCAGTTTCTCAGGAAAATCATTATAACCATAGGGATTGGGGGAAGCAATGGTAAAAGTTAGTAACTATCATATAAAATGAATGTGTTCTAGTTCCGTATTATAATATTAAACCTGTAAATTTAAATCTCCAAGATTATCTTAGATCTCGGTAAATCTAAACCGAAGAATTTGATTAATGCTTCATTAGAGCAGCTGTGGGCTAAAGCATTGGCAAACTGCACTGAACGTTGCAACATTGTTGCAATGGAAGATTGATAATTTTTACCAAAATAAAATTACGTAATTAATAGTAGTTAAAAAAATATCAAATGTGTATTAGACTGTGAATTAACCACTCAGGTTAGGAATCGAATACCTCGACCCGGAATATAGGGTCGAACGCTGCACGATCGTTTTGAAGGTGATCATATTAATGATCGAACCCCAGTTAGATGTAAAACTTAAACAACTTATACAAAATCACTCAATAATTCTATGACTTCTAATTATGCCACTCATCAAACTTCAACATTAACAGAGACACTATTATTGTAAACAGTGCCACTTCGACATCAACAGTGGCACTTGGACATTTCCAGTAACACTCCAAGATGAACAGTGCCGTTACAACGTTTACAGTTCTACTACAACATTAACAGTGCCACTTGGCCATTGACTGTGCTACCACAACATCAAAGTGCTTCATTATCAATAAAGGCACTGTTAATGTTAAACTTGCACTGTTTACTCGTATATGATAGTACCACCACAACATTAAAGCTAGCATCAATAAAGGCACTGTTAATGTTAAACTTGCACTGTTTACTCGTATATGATAGTACCACCACAACATTAAAGCTAGCATCAATAAAGGCACTGTTAATGTTAAACTTGCACTGTTTACTCGTATATGATAGTACCACCACAACATTAAAGCTAGCATCAATAAAGGCACTGTTAATGTTCAACTTGCACTGTTTACTCGTATATGATAGTACCACCACAACATTAAAGCTAGCATCAATAAAGGCACTGTTAATGTTAAACTTGCACTGTTTACTCGTATATGATAGTACCACCACAACATTAAAGCTAGCATCAATAAAGGCACTGTTAATGTTAAACTTGCACTGTTTACTCGTATATGATAGTACCACCACAACATTAAAGCTAGCATCAATAAAGGCACTGTTAATGTTAAACTTGCACTGTTTACTCGTATATGATAGTACCACCACAACATTAAAGCTAGCATCAAAAAAGGCACTGTTAATGTTAAACTTGCACTGTTTACTCGTATATGATAGTACCACCACAACATTAAAGCTAGCATCAATAAAGGCACTGTTAATGTTAAACTTGCACTGTTTATATGATAGTACCACCACAACATTAAATTGCCACTGCGACGTAAACAGTGCCAAGAACATGCTTGTGAAACAGTTAAGCGCATTAAGCAATGTTTGCAATAGCTATTAACGTCGGTTGGATATGAGTTTGCCAATCAACTGCGATGTTATCTGTTATAATTACCGCTCGGAGATGAGTTCGACTATCCGCTCCTACTAACGTATATTCATTCGTTTCCTTCAATTGAGTAATTACCTACGATAGGTAACTGGTGCCTTCTTGTAAAGAATTATTACTGCTATAAAAATGTTGTTATTGTAACTTCCAATAACAGCGAAACTTGGATTGTAGTTAACAAGTTTCGTAATAATTATAATTATTTATTTAAATTTTGTGGTTCTAGGTAGTAGGTATGTTATATTTTTAATACAGTTGCTCAAAAAGTGGCGTATTGCAGGGACGTATAGCGTTCGGGATGTGGGCTATTACATGCTCGTGCTTTTTTTTTACCTTTCCCGAACTCGTGCGTTCTCTTTCCCAACTGTCAAAATAATGTCTATTAAAAGAAAAACCAACCATGAAGTTTTTACAATAAAAAATCATAGGAGTTTTTATGATTCATGCAAATACGTATATTTCTAAAAAGAAGCTACTAATTTGTTTCAATATCAGATTTAATGATTTTAATTGAATGAGTTAGAGTAGGTTTCATTTCATTTCAGCTTATTAAATTTCATTTTCATTTCATATCAATAAAAAAATTCTACTGAAGACTTGGCTGTATGAGCATAGTTCCCTTTGCCTACCAGAATGGGTGAAGAAAAAAAATCTCTGCTTACGAGTATATTTTACGGTTGGCGCCATTTTCAAGAAATTTTCTTTGCGAGTTTGTTTTATTAAATCGATTATTTTTTTCGCAACTGTATTAAAAATAGTCGTTCAGTACACGTGCGGAGCCGTCATTGCAACTTGTTCCGACTGTCAACCCTCGCTTTCGGCTGCGCCTCGGCTCGGGTAGACATTTGTCGGAACTCTTTGCAATGACAGCCTTTCCCCACGTGTAATGAAATATACTCGTACTATACATATAAATATACATGTGATGTTAAAATTATAAATCGTAGTTGCAGAACAAGATTGAAAATGAACAAGAAAACAATGAACATAGACGTGCAATGAACTATGTATTGGTGTTTGAACTTAATATTAAATAATAATAGGCATATCCTAGAAATAATGATATGCTTAGCGAGATATTTTGGATTAAAAATAGACATGGGATCATTATGTATATTTTGTTTCAGTTTCATATTTTGGCACTGTTCAAATGCTTACAAACTGACGAGTTCAGTAGTAATTTAGTAGGGACCCCTGGCGTAGGATGGAAGAGGGTAGAGTGTTTCGGAACATAAGGCGCTGTATGCTACTACGGCCAATTTCCTTTACTTGAAATCATAAAAACATAATGTGCACTCGTGCAAATAAAAAAAGAATCCGTCAATGTACGTGTATTAAAAATGCTATTTCATGATATGTGTTTTATGACTAATATAATTGTAAATAAAGAGAAAAATTGCTTTAAAGGTGAAATTAAGTGATATGTTTGATTTTTTTGAATGTTCTCTAGGAAGTATGTTACTATAAATTTTTATTAATGTCAATGTGTACTTAGAAGTCTTAAAAATGTCATATTATATTTGTGATTTTCATTGAATCGCTGCTAATGAGAGAAACTGCTTTAGAAACCCTCTTTTTCATCGACAACACCTTAAGTAATATATCCATGGTGACCATCCCGATACTATTTTTTATTATTATTAATATTTTTAAATGTGTCTATGATTATATGTCGACTAAGTCGTTAAAGTGTGGCTAATTTGTTAACGTGAATATGTCCAATGTTTGTGACCACAGTGTATATACTTAGGGAGTTAGTGACCATGATGGTGAAAAACTGATCTAAATTATATATTTAATATTTAATACTTAATTTTTTATTCATTACAAGTCAGACGTCATACATCTCCATATATATGTTTTATGTTAGTTAACCGAGCGAGCATAGCGTCTACTGTTCGCAGAACTACTATATATTTTAACTATATTACAAAGTCTTTGTAATTAATACATAACTATTATTCATCATCATCATCATCTCAGCCGCAGAACGTCTACTACTGTACATAGGCCTCTATATATTTCCAAATGAACCGGTTGGGAATGGCCTGTAAGTATCGTCCTGCGACCCTATCAGTTCGTCTATCCACATTGTCGGTAGACGACCTACGCTGCGTTTGCTGGTCCGTGGTCTCCACTCCAGAACCTTTCGGCCCCATCGGCGATGTGTCTTTTGGGCTATGTCGGTGAATTTCATTCGTGTACAGATCTCCTCATTTCTGATTCGATCATGTAGAGAGCATATCCCTTTCCATAGCTCGTAATGCGACTTTGAACATATTTTTAACAATAATTTTATATAATTAATTAATCATAGTAGAAGTGTATTTCCTTATTGAACAGCATACATATTGACGTTTTTTTTAATATAAAAATCCTTATTGGGTACTATTGTTTTTCATATTTTAGACCGTGAAATAAGTGGAATTATGGGAGGAAGATAATGAAAACAGTTAACACATCCAGCTGTCGTTGAGTGATCAAATTGACTAAATACTTGAATAGAATTAAGTCCGCAAATCCTTCTGTCAAAGTTCGTACAGTCTTTTGATGTTCTAGTAGACAGACATACGACTGCTGGCTACCATTCACAACTGTTGTGGGTGTCGGAGTCCCTACTATCCAAATGCTTCTTGTCTCAGTAGTCGGTCAGGATCGTCAAGATCCTCTAGTTGAAGCTACCATCAAGGCACGCACCCTACGCAATATTCTAATAGTTTAGTGTCATTGAACGACCACTATCTATCCTTGAAATCGATTTCGTGGCGTATCTTAGCGATTATATTTCTCACGGTTTTATGGTTATTACTAATAAAAAACGCAAAAGAATTAATAAGTTATATAAATAACGAGCTTGGATCTTTGGCAGAATGAAACACCTGAGACCAAGAAGTATTTTAAAGAACATACACGTAAACGAATGCTTACAAAAAGGTATATGGATGGAAAAGACGAAAGCAGGTAGGTCTTTTAGTGTATTTGTGTCCTAACTAGTCAAATGAAGTTCTTAAATCAAAATTTCTGCTTTCGACCCTTCCATCCAAAATCATTCGTTAGCTAAACTACTATGTTTTATGACGATCACCATCTAAACGTTGTCCTATCCCAAATTCAAATTCAAATGCATTTATTTGCCCATCATAAGACCTTTCAGTTTTTCTTGAATGTCACAATTTTCCGGCATTTTACTAAGAATATTTTCCGCTCTCAAGTTATGCGCTTATCAAAGAATATCATTTACATTTTATGTAAGAAGATTACTGCTTAGATTAATGCAATCTATTTTTTCTGATATTTTGACACTGGTTGACTGGCGTATGCGGTCGCAGGACTATATTAATTTCTAATAATAATAATAATAATTTCTAATAAATAAATCTTATAAATCTAATCTAAAAAGATTGCGGCTTTATGTCACTTCTGTCAACTCCAGACATCAACTTACTAACATTTTTGCTTACTAGAGTTATCAAAACTGACATACAGCCGCCGTTTTTCAAGATTTCAATCAACATTCGATTGTAACTGAGATGTGGCGGGTGAATGTTTTCGAACTTAACTCTCCCGTACGTACTCGTTTCTTAAGATCAAGAGTTTGACGCAAATAATAAAGATAATGGTAAATATTCAATGAAAATAATGAAGATAGTATGGTAAATAATGTTTACTTTTCTGTTTTAATTTACCATGATAACGAATGACACAAAAGTGAAACTGGGTCGAAATATTTATGTGTTTTATTTCCTGACGTTACCAAGTGATTTCTAGTAGAGTTTAGTTAGTGATCCGTTATCCCTCCAGGTATAAGTGCTTCGCGTGAACACCCAATTACCTCGGATGTAAAAGTAATCTCTGCTTACCTTGCATAACAATGTACGCTATCTACTATACCACAACTGGGTTAATAATAATAACTTTTACATACTCACGTCCATCACTAGGATTCCCTGTTTGCTAGAGGAGTATGTTTATGCCAGCATTAGCATGCTTCTCTTTCTGAGAGAGGAAAGACCTTAATGGAACTATTATTTTAGTATATATGTATATGCAGATAGAGCGTGCGACGTGTGTTGGTTCACAATCACAGACAGCTCTGTGATTCAAATGTGAAGAGGGCACTTCAAAACGTAAAGCAGTATTATGTTACGCTTATTATTTTAACCGTTTTCAAAATGCCACCGCTTTTGCAAATTTTGTCACGTGCATCTTTAAAACTACAATTACCATACAGCTATACCATTTTAAACCCTTTGCATTCCACTTTAAAAACGGGTTATGATCCGCGAGGGACCGCTCAAAAGAATAAATGACATAGATTTGTATGGAACGTAGATGGATGTGTATGGGACTTTGTATGGACAACAATGCGGCGCCAAGTTGTTGAGCAACTAAGCATGTAACAAACGAGGTACAGATTTGGTAAGTTATTACATAATTTTACTTGGAGATAAAGACAGCATCTCCTCAGGGAATATAAATGGTGATTTGCGTCGTGGGTTTGTCAATAAATATTCAATGAGACCCGAATTTTACGGTCTTTGAGAAATGAATTCGCAACACATAAACAAATAACAACAAACAAGACTATTTTTACTTGTAAATAGTTTTAAAATAGTTTTTAAGAACAATTTTATTTAAATTAACTCAACACGAAAAAACAACTAAAAAAATTACTTAACACTTACTATTTTTTATTTTTACTTGGATTGTGAGAGATAAAACTATATTTAATTAATTGGGTAATATTATAAGTTTTTATTAGACATAGCTACTGGTACATTCCATGTACTTAGTTAATCTAATTCCGTCTTTTAAGTCTCTATTAGGTACTATAAGTTCTGTGCTTACATAATATAATTTTACGTTGAATATGTCAAAATAAATATACTGTAAACAATTAGTGTACTATACTACATTTATGTTTATAAATATAGAGTACTTATTGTCACTAACTAAAGTGCAGAGCAGGGCTATTCTGTAACTCAGTTGCCATCGCGTCATGTTGTTTGTAATTAAAAACTGACAGATTTTTGTCAGCTCCAGTCATCAACTTACTAACTAGTGCCCACTGTGACACTATTAGTTTTAAGCATTTAATTGTAATAATATATTTTTGTGTACAATTGTATCGAAATGACTTATGTATAATGTGGTGTTACAGTAAAGAGTTAATCTATCTATCTATCTATCTAACTAGGACAGTATGATCAAATCTATTAAATCTGATTTAGAAATTAAAATTCAAATGTGCAATATACGAGTTATATAAATCGTATAAGTTATTGTAATATTAATAAAGGTACCTGCCTATTAAATGCAATATACAAATAAATTATTATCTTAATAGTTTTCCTAGTACACATTTTCAATTCACATTTTCAATGTGTACTAGGCGATTTTGAAATACAATAAAATTACTAAAATAGTTGACAACGGCCAATTTAACATTGTAAGAACCATAAAATAGAGTATAATATATTCATATTCGAACTATAGTCTAGATTTGAGGCTTTTTATTTGGACAGTAAGTAAAACGTATATCCACAAAGGTGAAAACAATTCCCGAAGGCTCTCGTTAACGTCATGGATATCGAATTGCAGTGTTCAGTAAACAAATCGATATTTCGGCGTGGATCACCAACTCCACTTCAGTTGAAGTGGAGTTTGTGATTCACGCCGCGAATATCCAAAATCGATTGAATAATAAATCGATCAATCAAGGTGAGGAAATCGATACTGTTGCAGATGGTGTGATGGGTGCGATACGTCGAGAATTATTCATGAGTGAAGAGACGGCTATTGTACCGTATAATTTGGAGAATACGAGAAATGTTTACATTGTTGCCATACGAATAGTTTAAATACCTTTATTGCTCGTCGTGTCATAACAGCGGAATCGTGACTGGATATACTCTACAACTCTCGGTGCGAAAACAATAGGCAAAAAACGCAAAGTTCAATTAATGACTTCATAATATTTGATTATAATTCAATTTGCCGATACAAATCACCGGCGAGCCTCGTGTTCGATTATAAGAAATTACGTCATCACAGAACCTGCTACACCTAGCGCAGCCTCCGATCCTGCGAGCGTTGACCTCGCGGCAGGAGGTGGTCCTGTCAAAACGGATCCACTCCTCATTTTTTTCCGCTTATCTACACGATCAGAACGCTTTGTTGTGTAATTACCAAGGAAATTACCGAATGGTTCTGTGGATAGGAATGACCCGAGGGTCGTGGTTCACTGGACTGACTCAGAGATCTCGCAGTCTCTCGCATTAGCTCGATTGAGCTATCGGCACAACGCCGCCTTGTGCTCATCCCGCGTGCGACCGTGACATGACCATCCTCGAACAAAATAAAGCAGAACGAAATCCATCCTATTTGAATTAGTGTAACGAACGTAACAGAACAATGATGAATGGTCGGTGTCGGCCCACTGCCGCGTTATTGACCATCCGGGCTGATGTGCGTCGACATGAATGAATCGGCGCGCCCGCGCGTGATTTATCGGCGCTGCACTAGCTCGCCGATTGAGACAATGCATCAATAGTGATGTGGTGCATCGATAATAGGTCCCGTTGAGTAATTCAGGCGGGTCAGGCAGTGACAGTGTACCGGTCCGGCCGCACCGGTTCCGGTAATGGCAGCCTCGCCCGGCTTCGTAAATATAGGTGGAGTGATTGATAAATGCGTGCCGGGCCGTGATTGAGACTTTATTTCCGAGGCTGTTATTACGGTGTTATCGAGTTGCGGTAACGTGATGACAATATTATGCAGCGCGCATCATTAGCGATGCTAGATTATCGTTTGATATTGAAATAGAACATGCGCCCTGTGAGGCTGATTATACCATTGCTAATGCGATAGCTGTGTTGCTTCATCGCACAAGTCGTGCGCTATTTGTTAGTTTGCTTACTTCTAACAACCGGCGTTTTACCATAAACATGATTCAAAGCATAAATGAAACGATCTAAATGGAATGGATTCTTTATATCATACATTTAGTTAGCAAAAGTTCTCATTGAACGATAGTTCTTTTGCAAAATAACAATCTACACAGATTGTTTACTTATACTTTAATAATCTGTCCGCATCAGGTTTACGCTATAACAAAAGATTTATGAATGAACCAGGGGCTTGCTGATTCGGACGGGTTACTGAGCATAAATGCCTTGTCTAAATAGAATACTAACATAAAAATACTATTGTCTTATGTTCTTACCTATCACCATGAATATAATCAGCTCTTTTAAAAGCAGTATCCACATTCTCAAGAATATTTAATATTACAATATTACACTTTACTCTAGATTACTCTTGCCAATAAAGAAGAGTATGTCGTATACACTCTCTAATTACGAAATGCAGTTGTCTATTCAGTCAGCTTAAGAATATCTAAATCCCGTTCTTGAACACGGTCGGAGACGTGTCTCATTGTTCGATGGATTTGCATCGTCCAATCGAGATGGATGGCCGCGTTCGAGTGATAGATCGACGTATCGAGTCGTCTCGTAACTAGCCTCACTCTGAATAACGAGCGCACGCACATGATTTCTTAGCATTCGTTTATGTTAAATGAAGGTCGGAAGTAAACAATATCATTATTTAAATCGCACAATGTGCCACATTTACTATACAAAGGTCTACCCACCTAAAAATTAGATGATTAGTAACACAGGACTGAGATACAACCCTTGGGGGACACCTCTCGCAACATTGAAACATTAAAATCTATTCAGACTATCACCACGCCCCCTGACCCACTCCCATTAAACCTAATACGTGAGCTGACGCATCACTGTCCGAAGCTTATCTATAAATCCGTTCCACTGACCTAAATTGAAAGGAAGTCCAGCTATAATACGTTATCAAACGCTTTTGAGAGATTTGGCAACACGGCCGTCGCGTCGGTTCGACGACCGGCGTTTCGCGCCTATGCTGATAACCTGCGGGGCAAGGCGACTCGTGAAACTCGTGAATGAAATTTTCGTAATCTACTGACGTATCGCAAGCCATAAATTATTCTGAGAACTGACTGGGGAGATAAGGAATGTTGATTGAAAAAGAAACCAATACTACAGCAGACAACGCTTGAAGTACTCCACTTCTACAATTTCTATGTCTGCCACTTACATAGGTGCACTATTTGAGCTTCTAATCAAAATAATACATACCAATTAAAAGCATAATTCAAAATAATTGTTTCGAGTTTCTGGTCCGTTTTTTTCGGTAGAGGCTCTATCTAATTTGGAAGTAAAGTCTTTTAAACGTTTATCAATATTAACGTGATAAGTGCACCTTGGAACCTGAATTTAATAAAGGATTTTGATTTGATTTCATTGTTGTTTTTGTATTAGAGTAATGGGTAATTGTAGTTTAATTTTTAATTACGATTGTGTTAGTATTACATTACAAAACTACCAAAGTGTCCTATCCATACTGTAGTGATTAGATAGATAATGTGAAGAGGAATTATATAATATTGAATAGTCTACTTTACGTAGCATCGCGGTTTTACACCCTTGAAAGAGTCGACATAGTTGCATTACCACGTGCACTATTTCATATTTCTTATATATTTGTATATTTTTGTACAGCTCTAAATCCTAGATTAATAAGTAACAAACTATTTAAATGATAATGCAGAAGTGTATGTGCGCGTGTATATCATCATTTCCTACCCTTATCCCACATTTGGGGTGGTACAATGTTTATTTTTCTATAACACATGTCATGATGCGTCATTCATGTGAACAGATAAGTAAATTTATAAAGAAATATTTATTCTAAACAACACAAAATACGAGATACGGTGTGTTGTATAGGTCTTTGGCTTCAGATTTAAAGCCGCATGGCTGATCAGATTCCTGATTGTTAGGTGTACTATCGCTGATAGTACCTATATCTGCCGTGCGCGTGTAAAATACGTCTTATGTTTGTTACGAGTACCACTGATTTGATTATACCGGCTGAAAATGTTTGATGCCACTTTGTTTATCACATGATCCTGGAATAGACGTAGGACACCTTTTACTTTGGATAAATATTTAGTGCTAGATAGGAATTTTCCAGGCGGGCCGCGGGTTGCATACAAATATAATTTAACGATATGTATATGACCTTACCCGGTAGTTATAGCTGTTACCTTTAATTTAATATTATACTTATGCATAAAAAAACCTATCCCTTTAACCGTGTCTCATAATTATCAATTACAGTTGCTCTGTCCAGCAAAATGGTTCACAGTTCAGATTGTATGTATGTATATGAGTAACAACCTTTCAACGCAACCCGACACTTCAGCCAAGGTGGTGACCGGGAAGTGGCCGGAAGCGGTGACCCCGATTCAAAAGGTCGCGATCTGGATCCCGGCCGCCGAGAGGTTCCCAACATTTGCATAAAATTACTTGTTGATAATAAACCTTGTTTGTAAAGGTGTGGAACGGGCGCCGTGCAGGTACCTATACGGGCGGTGTATGAGAAAAATATCGGAACACTAATTTCCGATAAGCCGTATAATTTTGGGACTTTTAAGAACAGTTACGATTTTTGAACAATATAAAAGTGGTATTTTATAAAGGTCAGCCCCGTGTCTTTTAAAAGCTTTCTGTATATTTATAGCTAATGGCTTTAATATCAGCAATACGGGTCTGAAAATATGAATAAATGTATCGTACCGTATTTTAATCCCCACCATGTCTTATGGTATGGTTGATATCTCCTGGTGGTGGTGGGCCTTGGTCTTCGCTGGGCTGGTGGAGTAGCACAGGCTGAAGTACAACACAGGAGGAAGTACCTCTTGTCCCGAATCTTCTCAGCAGCCTTGAGTCGCTCCCGGGCCAGGCGGCCGGCACAGCGACGCGGGCTGGTGGCGGTGGTAGCCACGGTGGTCACCACCGCCAGCCATACCACCAAGCTCCAATGCATCGCTACGTGAGGTTCATTTGAAAACTCTACTGTCCACCACGTGTTATAATCAGTGATATCACTGTATTAAAGCTCTCTGAACATTCATATTTTCAAGTCTCTTTTAAAATATTTGCACTGTTTTAAATTGTGAATCTTTAATACTTGTTCATTGAACTTTTATTTACTATTAAGATTTCATTGAAGTAAAAAAAAACAGATTTGAGACGAACACAAAACGAGACAGAGCTGCTCGAAGTAGTTCACAAAAGCACAGCAATCCAAGATCCACTATCGGCAATCAGACGTTCACCTTACGAGAACATAGACGCGACGACGAGAGGTACTAGAGACAAGGTTGCCGCGCGGGACGTGTGATCACGCCGGTACAGACGCGGCGACTGTGGACTGCCTGCTTGATGCACTCAGGCTGTCGTCGCCGATTGTCTGCAACTGGTAGGCACACAGCCGCCGTAAGACCACGCGCTCCTGAGCTTTAGGATGGCGCTTTTGAAGTATTATTTATTCAGTATTAGGAATCGAGTACGCAGAATATTTACGGAAGGAAACTGTCAGGTATTGACGAAAATACTCTAGGAACAGTTTCATCTAATAAACATAAATTGAAAGGATTTACCATTTTTATTTATGGAATTTCTGTAAGAAGCTTTATACAATAAAATTAATTTAAATTTAATAATATGTTCTCATAAGACGTAGCTGCCTGCCAGCGGCAGCGATGGCTTGGACATAAATTAAATCACTCTTAGGGGTGAAGTTTCTAAAACTCCTTGGTGAATGCGTGCAACGTAAAAGGCTTCAACTGCCAATAATTCAAATTTGGTACCTAGCCTTAGCGTCTTAAGCTCAGCGTTGATGAACCGCCGGTCGGGGCAAATAATTATATATGTATAGATAATAAGCTCCAAGAAGGCTCCTATTTAACTGGATCGGGCAGCATCTGTCCGTTGGACAGGCCGTGGCACGCGAGTCCTCTAATTAGGCCAGCCCTAGAGATGGAGTAGATAGCGCGAGATAAAGCGCGGGTGGTCGGAGCTCGCGTCCACTTCCGCGCCTCCCACTCTACCCGTTTTGCCACCTTCGGCGCTTTAACTGCATCACATTTATGTACAAAAACACCTCATTATAGATACATATATTTGTCTGGCTGTGTACTAATCACCAGGAAACATTTACACGGCTCTTTTAGCACCGTTTTTTGGACTCTGCCTTTGAAGTGAGAAGAATCCCCTGGCTGGGCAAACTATTGTCTGATTAGCACAATATTTTTCATCTCGTGTATTGGATGTTATGAAGTGTTCTAGTGTGTGTCCATGCCTCCAACCAAAGGCACAAATAATCCTTTGGTATGTGGGTAATTATAATAACGTAATTATTATCACATATAACTAAGTCGTTATGTGATCGTTATGATATACATAAGTGTTATTGTATATTTTTATACTATTCTGTAAGATAGTTTTTGGTAGATACTACCACAGTACTAGATATTGCGCTTCCAAGCAGTGGTGTGGGACTTAAAAAATAAAGTTGTATTAAACATAAAACTGCCTAGATAACCTTTTCTTTTTACTCGACTGCGAAGAAAACCAAAAAGAGGGTTGTCTCCAGTGTGATATTTGTCTTGGCCTACAAAAAAATGGGAGAAGGCGCTGGTCTTTGAATCACAGTGTAACGCTACATCGAGGACCAGAGGCTTCAAATTTAAATTGTACACTCTTTTATGTCAACAAATGAATTTTTATGTTTTTTTATGTTATGTTATGTTATGATAGCGTAAATGTCATTATAATGTTTAATTAAATTATAAATGCCACATAAAATGCCTTAATCCTTCCTATACCGTGATAATTTAAACAAAAGATTTATGAATGAAAGTGAGGTATATTTACAATACAATACAATACAAAATTCTTTATTGAGTACCAATCTTATAGAAAACAAAACATAATACAGTAAAAAAGCACTACAGTAGATTGGACAATTGGCGGCCTTATCGCTATAGCAATCTCTTACAGGCGTCCATGCATGGTGATAATTCTTAATATTAATGCGGTAGTTAGTAGATGGTACATAAAAACAATCATTTTTATCTGGGAAATAAGTGTTAATAGCTAATTAAAAATATATATGATATAAAATAACAAATAATGATAAACTAATACATAATATATAACATAAACGTCTCTGGGACACAAAGGGTTAACATCAAAATGTCATATGCCGAATTTTAATTTTAATTTTAAGGCTTTAATGTACGCGCTAATTCTATCCGGCGTAGTCCGGTTATTATTTTTTTAGTCTTTTTTTCACTTTGTAGGTACTAGTAGTAGGGTACTAGTTTTCGAAAAACACTGTAGCAAATTAAATAAACAAATGACCGAGACTAAAAAGCAAAGAGTGAAGGCTATGCCTTGGCAAGCGACGGTTAACTCTAAACTGTGAAGCTTTAAGCTGATGTGTGATAGATAAATATACATTTTGTGAATAATATTTAATTTGACATATTATTAAGTACCTACTATTATTTAAGTTTGACATTATATAAATAATTTTATTTTTAAATTACTTCATTAGCTAAGACTTTGTTTTGTTTTATTTAAGAACTAATAATATGTATAATTGCAAGTGCGTTCATATTAATAAATAAATAAATAAATACATAAATAAATAGATGAAAATGATAATTGGAGATGTTAACAGCTGGCTCGTGCTTATCATTGACTGGTGCTTATCACTGGCTGGAGGAGTTACCATGAGCAAACAAATTAGAAAGGCTTATACATCTCATCATTTAATATGATGACATTATAAAAGGAGCTGTATAATATAGGCTAGATAAAGACAGCCAGCTATGCAGCCCCACTCCTCGCCACATCCCCTGGCTACCAACAACCCGTCGCATCCATCACGCGCAGCCGGCGGGGGCAGCATCAGCTCATTTGCATATCGTTACGGCCTACAGCTGTTGCAATTACTGACTTTTATCGGAAATATTATTAGCTATCAATAATTAATTGAACACTTTAAAAATAAAATATAGATAAGTGATTTAATTCGTTTAAAGTAAGTAACGCCGTGACCCAGCAGCAAATAATGCAGTAAATAATATTTTATATATGTTTTACTTGCTGCGCCCCGCGGTCTATATAATATATAGATGAGAGAAAAGAAAGCCATATATATATATATATGGCTGAAAAAAAAAACATTTTTAAGACGCGGTTCTCCCAATCTACATTATCAACAAAAATACTCCGTAAAATAGTAATCATTGAAATTCCTAACGTCAACCTAAACGGTATCCTTCATTAATACATCTGTTTCGGTAAACAAGAAAGCCTAATGAGGAGTTTATTACTCACACAAGGTAATCATTTAAATGAAACCAATGAATGATCCGGCCAATAACACGCACGCGATCGTGAATTAGTCTGACACTATGAAATCACTTTTCTCCGTTTTCATTTCCATATAATTATCATTTCCCGCCTACGATGTTGCCACTGCTTTGATTTTAATGAATAATTAATACGTTATGATTTATCAGTTTATTTTCAATTCGACTTTTTGATACTCACTTTATTAATTACTGTAAAATATTTTTCTCGTAGATCAAGAGGAAATTATATAGGAACATTAGGAACCTTGCGTTTTCCGTAGCCCTCAAGGCCTTTTTCAAGGTTACCTGCTACATGATGACGAAATCAAAAAATCCATTCTTTTTAAGATCTGTTTAAGTAATTGTTGCTGAAATTTCATGCACTATCGTATATATCTCGCTGAATTTATTAAACTGCAACGTTAGGTCGGCAGAGGGACATATACGACAGAACAATTTTCTATGGGCCTGTACTGCCCCAGAATCCTTGATAAATTGTTTTAGTAGATGGTCTTGACACGGCACGTTTAATTGCTGAAGAAACTAGGATTTTTAGACAGGTCAAAAAAAAAAAAAAACACATGCTTACAAATTTTCATGTGCACTTAGATAATAAAAAAACGCGCTGCCTTAGAAATACTCACTGATGCGTAAACCTCTCACCTTTCCTTCTCCTCGTACTATCTCAACCATGCCGCTATAAACACAATATCTGTTTTTCAATGTTTTATAATATGTGTAATCTTGTTTGGCTATATTTAAGTGTATACTTGATATACCTGTTTATGTTACGTACAACGCTGTTGGATTACCTTAATAAACGAAATAAAATAAAAAACAAAATGCGTTTATTCACAAACTCAAGGGGTTACTTAAAAGCGTGATCAAATGCTTTCGTTCGATCCTCTCGATATTTTCAGAGATCTTCCATTATGTGTAAAGGGTGCTTTTTATGTGTAAAGCGACAATTCGGTATGTAAAGTTTTTTTTTGGTATTTTTTTTATATTTTTATTTCGTAGATTAGGTCATTATAAGAAACTAATTTCAATATTTTTGTTTTATATTCAGTAGTTATTTTATAATATTTTTTTGAAAATTTGAATCCTATGACGTCACTTTTTTGCACAAATATGTAGTTGCGTTGAGGAGCCAAGAAAAGCACGCGAGTAAAAAAAAAGAAACTAGAACACTTGACAGTGACACCTACTAATTCGTAAGTCTCTATTCAATCAAAACAAAAGTGCAAAAAAGTGACGTCATTTAGAGGTCAATGAAAGTCGAATTATTTCATCGTTTTTTGTTAAAATAAATGGCATCTTATCGTTTTAAAAGGTCAGAGTAGAAAAATAAGGGTTTGTAACATAAAATCTCGAAATGGTTTCGGAATTGGCATAGGTTAATTTTTTTTAGCATACCGAATTAATTCTAAAACTGTGACAGTTAGTCCTGCACTGTACATGCAGTAAAGGTGAATAGACCTAATTAGATCAACTAGTCGATAAAATACTAGGAATAAAAAATAATATGAAAACGAGTGAGGGAGGCTACATTCTTTAGATTTCTACTATAAAAAAACACAGAATTTGCCCTATTTACATACCATATCTATGAAAAACCCTACTCTAAAGTAAGTACAAATATGTATACTACATTTTCTTATTTATAACTCGTATTAATTATTCTAATCTAGTTCCATTTGCATCGGCTTTCACCTCTTTTTCATTTATTTTAGATTCTGTACAAGTTCATTCCTATGCTTCACTATCAATCGCTTTAGACTGTATAACTAGAACAATAGTGTCTATTTTTGCGTGGCTTTTGTACACCATAAAAAGGCCACAGAGTGATTTCATCCGTCCGCCATGAATGCTTTAGTTTAGCTACAAGATAAAAGCTGGCAGTGCTGTTCTTGGAAACATTTGATTGGACGATAAGTCGGCATCAGTGCAAATAGGTTACATGACTATTAGATAACATACATTTGGATTGTGAAATAGTATTTTTGTTTTAGTTTCGATGATCATTAATTTCTAGTTGTACTTAAATTGTAACGACTTCTCATTATACACGGAGCACTAAATAATGTATACAAATAATTGTAATTCTGCCTTTTTTGTGAAGTCATGATATACATAATTATTAAGCTATTGCATAGCTTTTATCGCGGGCCTTGAGCTTGGAGACCGAATCCAGAAATTCCGTAACGAAAATAACCTAACACCCCGACTCCATCTATCGATGAATAGCAGAACTTTTAATGACTTTTTCAAATATCACGCTTGTCTCTTTAGTTCAGCAACTCGCCTCTAGATGGCATTGGTTAAATAAGTATTATTGCGTAAGTTGATTTGGCATCTATCGATGAATAGCAGAACTTTTAATGACTTTTTGAAATATCACGCTTGTCTCTTTAGTTCAGCAACTCGCCTCTAGATGGCATTGGTTAAATAATTATAATTGCATAAGTTGATAAAAACAGCTATGCAATAGCTTTACCGCGACAGTCTCCGAGTGCCACACGTCTTTTTTTAAACATGTTTAGATATAAACTTAATACTGTAATATATACAACCCTTACTTAGATATACTCCAAAGTTATTATTTTCTTCGCTACAGATGCTCGCATTAATACGTAACACACATGTACAAATAATTACGTGATAAATAATATTTTAAAGATGCGTCTTGTCGCTGTTGATATCGCTTGTTTAAAATATATAAGTTGTTAAAATATAAGCAGATTATAAAAACGCATGGAACCTCATCTTAACCCTTTGCGACCCAGAGACGTAAATATATGTCAGTTTCATTCATAAATATTTTGTTTTAATTATCACGATAGAGGAAGGATTAATCTGTCTATGATGCGTAAAGTGAACTGGAATGACATGAATGAATGCTTAGGTTAATCAAATGCCAGTTATGTTAATATTTGTACGCTATAAAATAGTTTCTAAAGGCGGCAAAAATCCTTTTAAAAGAAATACATAAAAGAAGAAAAAGAAGAAATACATACAAAAGTATACTGTTAAAGGTAAGGTAATGATAAAAAACTTATTGATTTCTTTCCACACCAAACCTGATGATGACGTTTGACAAATACTACATAGGCTGTACGAGTATGATCTCAACAAATCAACAAAGCTACAAGGTAACTTTAAGTATGTGATAAAAGCAAAAGCAAACAGTTTGGAGAGCTCAGCCGCGTTGTGAAGTAGCACATTCATGGGATGTTGGATACAATTGCAGTACATGGACTTGGATAAAGCTATAATAAAGGAAAAATCTTATTTAATATAATCACCGTTGAAGTTAATTTCATTTATAAATCTTTTCTTAATCTCTCATCACCAACGTGTGGTGATTAAGAGAGATTAAAGAGAAGGGAGCAATATGGTAAATTCAATAGCATTATGAAAATTTGCCTGGCTGTGTTTCAGAGCAGCCGTGCGATTCTTTAAGAGCAAACATCGTTGCATCTTTGACAACATCGGTGAAACAATTGACAAGGAACATTGGAAAAGCAACCTTGTGCAAGGTACAAGGACGATGTCTCATAAGGTATTTGACATTGGTGAGCTCGTCGCCGAATCATTAGAGAATCGCACGGCAGAGCGGTACGATTCTCTAATGATTCGTTGTTGCGATCTTCCACGAGCTAACCGATGTCAAATACTGTATGTGATATCGCCCTAGACATAAGTTTGTTTTTCCAACGTTTCTTGTCGTCTCGTCAATTGTTTCACGGATGTTGTCAAAGATGCAACGATGTTTGCTCTAGCTAAAGAATCGCACGGCATAAGATTTACCACGTGACACGTCTCGTGAAACTAAACCGTAACTACGGATTTTGACAGTCTAAAGATTATCGAAAGTGTTACTTATATAAAGAAATATATAACATAAAACTATACATATAAACAACGAGGCTAATAAAGCTAACCAGGAAATATAATTTAAATATACGTTCAGAAAATGTAGGATTTACAAGCAATCAAAGATTTTTTGCTATACGTTTCATGGGAAAATGTGGTCCATCTTAGTGCGGGTGCATACTTCGCCCAAAAGTAGAAGCTTCTTACAATGCAACGACGCAAGCCTGCAAGTGTCCTAGAAATCCGTCAACACGCTGGTGATTTAGACGGTGGTTTTGGTCTGTAATTTTATATAGGTACTCGTATTTTTTACTATTCTAGAGCATGTAGGTAAGCACAAACAAGTGAATATTTTGGTTAATAAATGGAGGCAATAAAAAATTGGAAACTTTAAATACAACACACATCTACATCCATAATTGTTGAGGGGATAATCAAATATTAACTTAGATACGACTCTCTAGATAGATAAACACTCTAGATACGAATAACACAAACATCATTAAAATCTAAAAAAAGAAACAGAACGATAGTATAAAAATTATAAATAACACTAATCATGATCAGCAAACCGACTTGTCAGCTTCCAGACTTTAAAAAAAATTCAACATTAGATAAACACACTATATGCCACTTAAAATGAATACCTGAGTATTACAAGTCAAAATATTGTCGACGACAATTATTTACAATGTAACTGGACACAACGTATCTATAGGTTATAATTTTTACTGCCCAATTAGACTAATTTTCGGGTTCAAATTAGGCAGTAGATGCAACTGGCAATTACATTCCATGGCTGCCCCTGTTTCAAAAGGTTGTTAATTTCACAGTAATTCATCAAATTAGTGCGCGCGATCGAATCATTGCCTTCAATGCCGATTTAATGTTGCTAACTGTCAGTAACTGCCCTGGATTTCTTTTAACAGGTTATTTTTGTACCGTGATTGGAGTCAATGTACTGACTTGAGAGATATTGGTCTGGACTTCAATCAGTGATCATTTATCATGGGGTATTATGGGAATGAGTTCAGCTGTAATTCAATCAAGACAATCATTGGAAGCTGTTTGAATGGTTACGTTCAAACGGCAAACAAATCTGTTAGTTCGTTGAGAGCTTTATGGCTGTCTTCATTTCTTTCTACGACTAAGTACGAGCACAAGTACTTAGATGCAGTACGAATAACTAGAGGAGAGTTAGGGTCAGATGACCTCTACGTTAAGTTAGACTTAATGAAGTACAGAGTAGACAAAATTTTGAAATAAAATTTTCAAATGAAAACAGTAGGTATATGAAATATATTTAAAATATTTTTTCAATGAAAATACGACTATAAAAGCATATAATATATCAATAATCAATGACATACATTTACATTTAATAGTAGCGTTTCAGCTCTACGCTACGAAGCTTTAAAAAACTGCGCTTTAATAAAAGTTAAACGTATTTGAGAGACATATAAATGTAAGTAGAAAACTCCAGTACCTGGGTCACGTCATGCGCAATGAGAAATACGATCTTCTCCAACTGATCATGCAGGGTACAATCCAAGGACGTAGACGACCAGGCAGAAGGCCTCAGGCTCAATGATCTCCGGATGTGGCTTAACACATGAACAACAGGTCGCTATTTCAGGCAGCAGCTTCTAAGGTCAGAGTATCCTTAATGATAGCCAACCTACGGTAGGAGACGGCACCGTAAGAAGAAGACACATCTAACAAGACAATCACAATACAAGAAAGCATGTCAACTTGTTGATTTTCATGAAAGTCTTTATCGCCGCGATGTAAGTAAAAATTCAACTCTAATAGAATATTATTACCCACCATTTTTCAAGTTAAATACTATTTATGAATTCATTTCTAATACTCCTCCATCATATTTATACTACAATACTTCTCTACAAGTTGATTTCAATGCGACAACAAAACGGGCAGCTCAATAAATCTCCCCGCGCTGCGTTGTACCTATTCTAGTCTCCGTGACTGATTCAGAACAGGGGGCTCTACTATGATCTGGCCAAGAGAACTGGAATATTTGCTGACTGGGTCGTTATTAGTTTTATTAGTAACATTTTTGCTTACTGAAGTTGTCAAAACTGACATAGAGCCGCCATTTTTCAAGATTATAAGATAGAAACTTAGATACGTAATTGCTCTACGGGTCTACAATGTCGATGTGGCTAACGCCAAAGACCTAATTGTATATAACGTAAAGTTGTTAATGATTTGGTAATAAATAAAAAGTTCGGAGTTTTATCCAAATTGCTATAATAATTAAAACGTAAATACAGTTCTGATAATAAAGTTGTAATCTAAAGGTCACTATCGCAAGCTGTAGAACTGCTGGGCGAATGGGACTAAACGGCCCAGGATTCAGATCACAATACCAAGTTACGCAAAACACTGAAGTTTAAATAACTGAGTTAAGTTGAGAGGAACAGTGACCCAGTCGAACAGCCTCAAATAAGCTTGAAAACGGCCAGAGATAATTTCCGTTAATTATCTTGGGAGTCATATCCGGTTCCTAATGAATAATATCTGAGTTGCACTGCCATAGCGTATAATGTTGACCATTGGACGAACGCCTTGCTGGAATCCTCACATTAAAAAAAGGATAATCGCAAGAAAACCTCAGATACGTTAGCGGAAGTATATAGTTAGAGCATTGTAAACAATAAAACAATCCGAATCGAAGCGCTCGCAGCGTAGCTTGACTTGGCAATCTTAACCGATCAACAAGCATCGCTTGCTGCGGTCAGGAGTTGGATATGCGACCGCTATGGTCGCATTATCAACTGATCGCTCCTGTGCTTCGGAGGGCACGTTTAGCCGTCGGTCCTAGTTGTTTGTCTTAGCTTAGGACTATAGTCTTTAGGCTATGTCAAAGGCATTCGCGCGGCCTGAAAAACACAAACACTTACGTTTGGGATCGTATACACGTCGAACCGAGTTTTGAGCATATCAGAAGCAACGCAGCCTCCGATAGCTCTGAAATGAGCATCAATATGCTCAAAATCAGGGATGACGTATTCCGTCCCTAACGTGAATGTTTTTCCGGCGAATTATAGTTAAGTACTCGTACATAGTCATGAATGGTTACGGAGTAGAGCCCCAGACACGACGCGACCACGTTAAAGGATTGCAGAGGGACAGCTTCCCCGTGCCCGCCGCACGCCTTGTGACACACTAGACTAGACCGACAGGCACGCACGCTTTACTTGTATGTTTACGTGTATGTGTAATTGTGAGCTCATTATTTAGGTCTATCCCCTTTTTGCTTAATCGTTCCCTCTTTACTGAGCATCATGACTCCTTAGCAGTTTCATTGTAAGCCACTGCCACAGATTAAGGTCTACCTAATATACTCGTAAAATTAAGGGAAAATCAATAAAAGGCAAATCTAGCGCACATAAGCAAACCCAACAGGGCCGGCTCAGCGGAGGGAATAAAAAGGTGGGTAAAGAGCTGTTAGTGTTAACTCTACCCGGCATAGCACTTCCCTGGGGCCGGAGATGTAGGTGGGCACTCGGATAAACCACACAGGTCGGAGGTCAGGCTGGAACGCTCGCTGCAGGTCCGTATACGGAAGCGAGGTGACGACGGGGTCAGGTATTGCCTGGGACCCCAAATCTGGGGTGAAAAAGAGGATTAAACCTTTAAATCTTAACATAACACCAAAACCGAGCACGTAGTGACGCCGATAAAAAAAAATTCGTAACTAAAAAATTGATGCGGGCGACGTGCACTCGCCTACAAAGTCATTTTGTTGACTGTTTCTCTTCATCGAGTTATGCTGCTGATGTACAACTGTGATGAAAGGTATCTCCAGCTGGGTTCAGGATTCAGCTCCATAAATGAAAAGGGGAAGACCAAAATGCGTACTATTTGGATTTTGGTGCGTATCTTGATGTTTCCATCTCTCCGAGTTGGGTCATTGCGGACTTAGCCATGCCACGTCGAATTTCAGAATCACAACTTCCTTTGCTATTATTGGTTGATCCGAGAAATACAAATTGATCAACTATCCCATATTTGTTCAAAAGGTCAGTACGTCGTAAAGTTTGAAAACGATCGACAATCATTATCTTGGTTTTGCTGCAGTTGATGTTGAGACCCATTTTCTTGCTGGCGATTTAGGTCTATATATTTATTGAATACCCAAAAACGCTTTAATCATTTAATTAGATGTTATCGGCATAGGTTTCGGGCATGTCCGATGCTCTTCCTCAGGTACGCTGCAAGATCGGGTCGACCACTGCCAGTGCAGCTTTGATATGAAATACATAAAATTCAATATTTTCTTTTATCGAACCATTTTATTTGGTAGGTACTATTTAAGAATTTTACGCTTTACGTGTCACAGGCGTGATATAATTAGATAAATGGATAATGTTACAATATTTCGTAACTAGTTCTCCTGCTCTATTTAATACTCAATACTCCATCATTTATTGCAAGTTTATGTACATAGGTACATTTATACGTAGATCTTAAATGTATGTACCTACATTAAATGCATGAGTCGTTCATGAATTCATCAGAATTGTAGTAGCATTTAATAGTAAATAATCGCTATCTAAAAATATCTCTACTGCTCTTAAGGCATTTGGTATTTAATCAAATATATTTTGGACGTAAAAGCCACTTTGTAGTGCGCACGAATGTGAGCGTTACTGCAGTAAGATTTCCTTCGATATTTGCATCGAACCGCATAAAGTTTTTTTGGTTGACGAAATATTGATATCCATAGCCCATAAGATAATGTTTTATAAGATTAATCCTTAATCCCTATTATAGGTGCAAAAGTTCGTCTATCTGCTAATTCTTTATTCTCTTTTACGTTTAAAATGAACAACGAATGTTGATGAATCTTGGCACTTAGATAGGCTGTGACGCAAATAATTCTGTAGGATAGTCACGTTCCTCGCGGAAAGACCAGCTAGTATTCATGTAGGTACTTAACACGAATAATCTAATATAATAATCTAATAGAATATTAATAAATCTGTACAATTTCACTCTTCTTATTATTGATCGATAAGTACGTAGTTTGCTCTTAATACAAACAGCGGCTACCGTCCGCTATAAACTCGCACCGCGGTGTTTACGGAGCGGCGCGTCATCAAAGCCTGCGCACGCGCACGCACTTGCGCAATGTTGCCGGAATATTGATCTTAAAGCTATAGGTACATGAGTAAGGATGTAGTACATTTCAGTACATACTACAGGAGTCACACATACACTTTCAAATTTATACTATACTAGCAGTACCTGCGAACTCCATTTGCCTTAAGAATGTTATTCTATGTCGTCTATCTCGCGAAAATTTACATACCGTTTACATAACATAACGTTTCCGAACTTCGGAGGGCACCTTTAAGCCGTCGGTCCCGGTTGTTTGTCTTATAAGACAACAGCCGTTAGGCTATGTCGAAGGCCTTCGGGCGGCCTGAAACCTTCGACATGGGTTGGCTACTAACCTATCCACTAATCCGCACTGGGCCCGCGTGGTGGATTATGGCTCAACACCTCTCTCTGAGAGGAAGGCTCGAGTCCCAGCAATGGGCACAAAATGGGCTGATTATGATTACACACTCATACGCCGCACTAGGGCTCGTTGTGTCGTGGGAGGACACACACGAATACACATCACAGCATCCAAGTCCTCATCCCGTCTCAGAGATCGAACCTGGGACTCGCGCTTAGAAGGCAGCATCACGACCAACTAAGTTAACTGTTGAATGCAAAGACATTGATCTCTTTCAATGCATTGAAAGATGTCAATGTCTTTCAATCTACGCTTACTTATACATTCAACCAAAGGCATGCTAGGCATCTTTGGTTGAATGTATTACTCGTAGTAAACGTTTTCTGGAACACCTCCGGCAGTCCAGTAATTTATTGTTGTTAATGTTATAAAATTTCTGCGTCAGTATTTTTTTATGTAATAAAACAGTATGATATCTATGGCTCTACTGTACCAATCTATCAAATTTAAATCGGCATCCGTCCCAGCTTTAAGTAAGAGCTTTGTCAAAATTAAGCTCTTACAACTTTTAAGTTTTGAAGCATAAAGTACTGCATGAAAATACGTTTAGCCAGATCAAAGTAGGCAAGTATCCACAAAAAGCTTGGGAGAGCTCACATCATGTTATTTGGGATATCTCTAAAGCATTTCATTTTGTAGACTCTACACAATGAAATATACACTGTAGAGCATCGCAAACTTTCCCACTACGGTATTATTGGTCTTTCTCTTGATCTCATTTAGTCACATTTATCGGACAGCCAGCAAAAGGTTAGATTGATGGATGGATAATCAACACAAGGCATTCTGAAGGGATCTACTTTAGGCCCTTTCTTGTTCTCAGTACATATAATTATTGACAATCCTACTTCCTACTTCCTACTATAATATCATAAACGCGAAATTTTGTGAGTATGGATGTTTGGATGTGTAGATCTTTGTTACTCATTAACGCACAAACGGCGGGGCAATTTTCATGAAATTTGGTATGGAGGTAGATGAGGCACTGTTTTAACACACAGGATACTTTTGGTCATCATCATCATCCATCACCAAGCGTATCATAAAGCGTAATATGCTTGGGCACAGCATAGACAAAATAATAAGATCTCCGCCTACGTCAAGATCGTAATGATGACTGTTCTGTCAAAAGATGTATCGTAGCTTAGTCAAAAGCCAAGTCAATTTGACAGCTCGATGCACTAGACGTGTTCGGCGACCGTAAGGGTGATGAAATGTAATGACAGTTTTTTTCCATGGTGATTTATTTTATTTTATTATTATTATTAACTGATTGATATACTAAGTATTTAAATATACTCCAATAATACTATTGTAGCAATTGCGTTTGACCATGTACACATTTTTTGACATTTTGGTATATATATAGATATGCCCTTGGAGAAATAATGAGCTACTCGAAGAACTAATCCTGCGCAGACGTAGTCGCGGGCACCACATAGTTTACCATATATAAAAAAAAAACTGTAGGACATTAGAAATATCTTTGTGAAAGTTTGACATTGCTATTTTAAATTGTTCTAAATATGCCAGTTCGAAGCTGAAATAATGCTTCGGTGTTTTTACGTGTTTCGGTTTAACAAGCACACAGTTTCGTTTTGGTTGTACGGGGGGGTTTTATATAGGTATACTTTCCTCTAGATGACAAGAATAAGATACCTACACCTGTGATGAGCCATACATCAGCAATTTCACAGGTACGTGAAGAATCTTTTGAAGTGCGCTCACAAGCGCGGCGACTTAGCTCGCCCCATTAGCATTTGGAACTCGTGGACTATAAACAGGTACTGTCCGCGGTACAAGCACTGGATTAGATTTAGATATTAATGAAAGATGAGATAGGTATTGTACGAGTGATGGCCGAGCTGATCCACTCCGGCGCAGACGACCGGGGGAAAGGAGGAGACGGTTCGCACGTCTCCTCCTTCCTCCGTAGTGGAGTCACTGGTGAAGAGTCAAGGGACTCTTCGCCGGCTAGCACGCCCCTACACGTCTAGGGGGTGACCTTGGTGAGCAAGGTCATCCCTTCGCAGGCGCTGAGGCCCGGTTAAGATCAATCCGGGCCTACCGCTGGGTCGATAGTGAATGCCAGAGCGACCCCGTCTCGCCCCACCATGGTGGAGGACTACTCACGGGGGGGTTTTAATGGGTCTGAGCCCCACATACCCCTTTCCGTCACCCTCGCGGCGGAAGGGAAGTGGACAGCATTTCCCCCCCTCAAAAAATAAAAAAAAATATTGTACGTGTAAGTACCTAGTATACGTAACTGTAGTATGCTGTTGAAATTAATCTACTTTAGACGATAAAATCACAATTACATTATTTTATTTTCAACTGACTTTCAACAAAGAGGTTCTCCATTCGTTTGTTTTTATGTGCGTGTAACCTCATTGTTTTTTACGATGACGTGTTACATAACGATAGGTACCTACTCTACTTACAATATTAGAGTGAGTAAATATTATAAGTGGTGAATTATAACTTAGTAGATGTGCACTATTCTAGTCATTATTGTCTCTAAATAAATTCTTACTATTGATTGTTCACATTTTTTGTTTGTTTTATATACTTTGTCAACGCTGTTATTTTGTTGGGATTTTATTGTCAAAACGAAGAGCTCTGTTTGAAGCACATGTTTATTTCTCTAGTCATAACTAGCTACCCTATCCTTATTTCAAGTATATACAAATAATTATTATGATTATTATCTTTTAAACACTCCTTACTTTACCTAAGAAATATAATAAAGTTGCCAGACCTAATACTGAGGTAGAGACATATCATGATCAACCATGGGTTGTTACAAAGTCACCCTTTGCTCCTTTTCCCACCCAATTATTTTATTACTGGCTATTCACACCGAGTCTGTTTACAAACACAACATAACATATTGTCGTATAAGCGCTTCCTACTCTACCTACAAGAACCTAATTTCATGATACCAATATTGACATAGGTATAGAAGAGACCTCAGGCGCACAAGATGAGCTACTCAATCGTGTGTCGAAACCTCACTAACTCTACAATTTGCGTAATGTATGATGGGGCATAATTCCAAAACTGCTCTACATGCCGTTGATCTGCAGGGTTACCACTAACTATGTTTATATATATGTTTTGTACTAAATTTATATTTACGTACTATAATACATTATGTGGCTCTACCTGATTGTCTTAAATTCGTTGTTCACACACAGGAAGATCAAATACAAAAGTGAAATTGGTTTCAAAAGCCCGAATTATATAGAAACATAATATTGACAGCGTTCAACGGAGTACATGAGGTATGGCCTCTGTATATATATATATATATATGCGTCTGTTATTTTGCCCTATATATAATCAAGGATCAGTCAGAATCACTGAAAATTATTGGAAGCGATATGCAAATCAAAATGTTCATGATTTAAAACAGAAAAGCATCATCAGCTGGAGGTCTTTTTATTTATGTATTACACAAGTAGAGAAAACGTTTTAACTGGGTTTTTTGTTGCAACATTTTTGAAAAAATAATGCGTCAATAACTACCGAGCTGCGCAATAATCACGCTCAAACACACCCCCCGGGGTAACAACCCTCGGTATTCATGCTGTGGTAAAGTGGAAGCCCCGAGGCCACTCCATATCACACCCAAAGACCGAAGGTGGAAGAACGATAATGATGATGAATTGAAGTTCATAAGTGCCTCTTTGATGCCTAAAATGAATAAATGATTTTAACTTTGACTTTGATGATTGTAAAGTTATAAGTAACACACTGATGGAGGATGGAGGATACCTCCATATTTTTAGCCGAAATAAACTCTACTCGATTTTACCTTGTTTTGGTATTTAAAGTAAACAAAAATTACTCCACTCAAACAATATCCTCACACGAGGTAATTAAGGCATCGACTTAAGGTACGTCAAGATCTACCTTAAAAATTCCTTAGATTATTTATGATATATTATTTGATATGTATATAGGGTTGTCAATAGTCATACTATTGACAACCCTATTCGACCCACCACACGCTAGCCCGTAGCTATTCGCGCATACATTGCCGGCTATTGGAGCGTTCATCCAACAAACATGGATTACAAAGCCGCCGTGTGTTATATATAACATGTTATGGCGTATTGTTCCGAAGCACGTATTGTAATTCACATAGTTACTATGCAGCAATCTGTGGTTATATGAAACCATTAACTTTTCTGTAGCCGTTTGTATGGAAGGGAGCTTGCGGTGATGATTATATGGGAAGATAGTGTAATCCACCGATAGATCCGAGGCTTATACAGTTCATTCGTCTCTATGCAAATATTGTAACAGATCGCTATAGGTATGTAGCTGTTTTTGTTAGAAAACACAAGTACAATTTGAAAACCATTAATACCTATTTCTATTCTATTCAGTTATTGGAGCGTAACTCAAAAACTACTGGACCGAATTTGATGATATTCGAAATTTAAATGGGACTACACGGGAAGCACCAGCTTTCAAACAAAAAAAGAATTTGGAAAGGAAAGTTATGAGGTAAGAAACAATTTAAAAAAAAACACAGTCGAATTGAGTACCTCCTCTTTTTGAAAGTCGGTAGATTCAAGAGTCGGAGTTTAATTCACTTAAGTAATAGTGAAGTTACTTATTGTTAATTCTCGCTACGTATAAGGTCTCCTGCGCTAAGATGGCCCGTGTTTTTACATAATTGTATAAAATGTCGAAAATAAGTTATTAATGAATTTAATAACATCCACGATGTAGCTTGTATATATGACAAAGCAATAGTGTGTTCCTTTGTTTCTTATATGTAAAATACGAAGCTACTAATAACATTTTATTAAACATGGACTTTGGGCCATCTTAGAAACATAGCGACCCATCATGGCCCGCAATAAAAATCTCAATATTTACGTTAAATTTACGACTTTTTCATATTTTTAAATAAATAATAACATTTTAAAGCAATCAAATTTAAGTTAGAAGACCTTGTATTCTTTATTAACAATTTATAAAGAGCTGGGCCATCTTAAATTTATCAAAAATAAAAAAGGTTAAAAAACAAAAATTGTTTAATTGAAACTAAACAGTTTTCCGTGGTGTATAGTTTTATAACTTGTTTTTATAATTAAACGAAAACAAAGCTGAATTCGGATCATTTATTTTAAAACGTAATTTTAGATGGGCCTTCATAGGAATATGATATTTTTTATTGAGAACTTACCTATAAAAAAGTATAACAGCGTTTTTTTTAATACTTTGAACTGTCTTTATCAAGCATTTAACTATGTAATTATGAGATCTATAAACAACAACAACAATTAAAATAAAACAGAGGGCTCTTCAATCAACATCAAAAATAATTACTGACTGAGATGGCCCGGGCCATCATAAGTCATTATGGAGTAGGCTATAATAGGGATTTTTCACAGATGTAGGTAAAGACAACCAAAATATACAATGATAAGATAAATTAAACTTACTTACATGAAACTCGATGCTAGAAAGATTGTTCTTTAAAGTCCACTCAAAAAAACAACTGAATTTGCACTTTTAAAAGTCAAAATGGAAAAAAGTTTGTCGAAGTACTGTTATAACGGGCACGATTTTTTGGACGTCCAAGCCTAACTGACGCGCGATTTCTAAATGGCGTCTCGCGCGTTATTGTTCTAAGTTGCCATTTTGTGTACGGGTGTGTTCGGAGATTACCATGGAATCTGATAATTTTTGTGTTAGTGGAAGTTCGTTTTATAGAGAGTGGGCTATCTTAAGCACTGGGCTATCTTAGCGTTGGATACCTTAATTCGCCATTCGTCGAAGTACGGTCAAGATACAAACAGCGGTGCGATTCTCTAATGCTTCGTCGATGCGCTCGTCGACAAGCTCACCGATGTCAAATACTTTATAATATATCACCCTTGTACATAAGGTTGCTTTTCCAACCATGTCATTTTGTGATTTGTTTCAC
This sequence comes from Selenia dentaria, assembly GCA_917880725.1. NCBI lineage: Eukaryota > Metazoa > Arthropoda > Insecta > Lepidoptera > Geometridae > Selenia > Selenia dentaria. The sequence goes on along the minus strand of OU862882.1, from coordinate 2,520,515 downwards.
GGTTGTTTTCAAAGCTGCAACGATGTTTACTCTTATGGAGGATCCCAATAATCTATCTATCCACGGTTTTCCTTACTACCGATAGAAATTTGACAAAACTTCCACACAAATAGTGTCAAATATCTAACTCTAGTAAGGTAAACCGGCGATAGATAGATTATTGGGACCAGCCTTTAGAGAATCGCACGGCTGGTTGCGAGACGCGCACGTCGTTTGTTTGCACGTGTTGCCACACCTGCCACTGTGTTACAACACCAACAACAGCAGTACTGCAACAGTACTGGTGTTGTTACCAAGTACATTGGTAATTCTTAAATTTACTTATATTTTTTCAACGTCGTTGATACCTAGTAGTAATCCTAGCACATTAATAATGTACACTCACTGTTTTGGAGTTTCCTGTTATCGGATATAGCTTAGCACCGTTCATCATCATCATCTCAGCCGTAGGACGTCCACTGCTGAACATAGGCCTCCCCCATGATTTTCCAAAAGGACCGGTTGGAAGCGGCCTGCATCCAACGTCGTCCTGCGACCTTCCTCAGGTCGTCTGTCCACCGTGTCGGTGGACGACCTACGCTGCGCTTGCCGGTCCGTGGTCTCCACTCCAGAACCTTTCGGCCCCATCGGCCATCTGTTCTGCGTGCTATATGCCCTGCCCACTGCCACTTCAACTGGCTAATCTTCTGGGCTATGTCGGTGACTTTCGTTCTTCTACGGATCCTCTCATTTCTGATTCGATCACGTAGAGAAACCCCGAGCATAGCCCTCTCCATAGCTCGTTGTGCAACTTTGAGCTTGTCTATGAGGCCCATAGTAAGAGACCACGTTTCAGTGCCATAAGTCATCACTGGTAACACACATTGGTCGAAGACTCTTGTCTTGAGGCACTGAGGTATTTTTGACGAGAAGACTTCGCGAAGTTTCCGGAACGCTGCCCAGCCGAGTTGGATTCGACGATTGACCTCTTTCTTGATGTTGGACCTGCCTAGTTTGACTGTCTGTCCCAGGTAGATGTACTCGTCAACAACTTCTAGAACTGAGTTCTCAACTGATATTGGGGTAGGTACAACATGGGCATTAGACATAATTTTCGTCTTATCCATGTTCATCTTAAGACCTACCCGTTGGGAAACTCGATGGAGGCCTTCGAGCATTGTACTGAGGTCTTCCATGGATTCTGCCATGACTACAATATCGTCGGCAAATCGAAGGTGAGTGATGTATTCGCCGTTAATATTAATGCCAAGTCCTTGCCATTCCAGAAGCTTGAAGGCGTCTTCCAATGTAGCGGTGAACAGTATCGGAGATATAACGTCTCCCTGTCTCACGCCTCTTTGCAATGGAATTGCCTTCGAACTCTGCTCCTGTACTCGGACTGACATGTAGGCGTTTTTGTACAAACACTTCAGCACTTCAATATACCGGTAGTCAATACGGCACCGCTGGAGAGACTCAAGCACTGCCCACGTCTCGATCGAATCAAAGGCTTTCTCATAGTCCACAAACGCTAAACAAAGAGGCAAGTTATACTCTTCGGTCTTCTGTATAACTTGCCGTAGCATGTGGATGTGGTCTATGGTACTATAGCCTTTTCGGAAACCGGCTTGTTCCGGAGGCTGGAATTCATCAAACCTGCGACTGAGACGGTTCGTTATGACCTTCGAAAACAGCTTATAAACATGGCTCAAAAGATGGGTCTGTAATTTTTAAGTAAAGTGTTGTCACCTTTCTTGAAGAACAGCACCACCAAGCTTTTGTTCCATGCTTCTGGCGTTGAACCTTCAAGTAAGACGGTATTAAAGAGCTTCTGAAGGACTTTAAGTACCGGTGTTCCACCCGCTTTCAGAAGCTCAGATGTGATACCGTCGTCACCAGGCACCTTGTTGTTCTTAAGCTGTTTCAAGGCCATTCTAATCTCGTACAGGCTGATGTCCGGGATATCTTCGGTATAATGTCGGGTCAGCTTGGCTCTTGGGTCTTTGGCCGAGCTGCTAACAGGTTTAGCGACCGAGGTGTATATCTGTCCGTAGAAACTCTCTACCTCTCCTAATACTTCTGCTTTGGTCGACGCTACACTGCCGTCTTCTCTCTTCAGCTTCGTCAACTGGCTTTGCCCAATAGAAATGTCTCTTGCAAACACTTTGGAGCCTTTTTTTCGCTCTATCGTCTCTTTGATACGGTTTGTATTAAAGATCCGGATGTCGTGTCGCAAGGACTTCCATATTCGTCTATTGAGCAGCCTATATGCTTCAGCATCATCCGAAGACTGCAGTTTCAATGAGCGTCGTTCAGCCATGAGGTTGAGGGTATCGTTGGAGAGTTTCTGTGGCCTATCTGTACGGTGGGGTTTAAAGTACTTGGAACCCACTGTATGGACAGTTTCTACTAACCTGTTATTGATCTCGTCCACTGAAGCGATGTTCTCAAGGCAATCGAAGCGATTGGATAGCTCAAGTTGAAAGCTCTCGGGGTCTTGAATACGGGCACGAGTGGGTCGGAGCGTAGACTTCATCAGACGAGACCTCTCCAGTTTGACATTAATATTTACCGTGCCTCTTACCATTCGGTGATCACTACCGGTTTTAACCCTGTTGATCACGGAGACATCAGTGAATATTTGCCTTTTGGTGGTCATAATGAAGTCAATCTCATTTCTCGTGGAACCATCGGGACTCAGCCAGGTCCATTTCCTGTGAGGTGGCTTCTGAAAGAAAGAGTTCATCATAAAGAGTCCCTCTTTCTCCAGGAAGTCGGCCAACCTCTGTCCCCTACGGTTCCGTTGTCCATATTCAAATTGCCCCACTTTCAACTCATCCTCGCTTCTCTTACACAACTTCGCGTTGAAGTCCCCCATAACAACTAGAAAGTGCGTTTCAGAGGTATGTATGGCCCGACTAATGTCCTCATACATATCCTCCACCTCATCATCCGGGTGCGACTTCGTCGGTGCGTATACCTGAATGACCTTCAGCGAATATCGTTTGGATACTCTGAGTATTAGGTATACGACCCTATTGGAAACGCTATCGATCTTAACTATGTTGTTAGTAAGGGACTTGTGGACGAGAAAACCGACACCACCTTGGGACTGTTGGTCGCCCTCCCAGTAGTAGAGCAGGTTACCTGATTTCAGGGTTATCGTGTCCTCACCCGCTCTACGGACTTCAGATAACCCCACAATGTCCCAGTGTAACTTACTCATTTCTTCTTCCAGCTCATATATCTTCTCGTCTGTCCTCATTGTGCGTATGTTGTGTGTCACCAGGGCCAGTCGTCATCGTTAGGGATGGTAGCCGGGCGTCTGCCGGGGATTCTTAGTACCACCTGCGGCACCGTTACCGTGGCCGCTACCGTAGCCAGTAATAGCGGGGCTGCCGGGGACTGGGGGCCTGGTTCCTAATGTGTCCGTCATTGGGGGGGATTTTGCCAATACTCGCCACGCTTGGCAGGCGGGTTGGCGAGCGCAGTTTTGGGGTTTTAATACTGGGAAGGTGCTGCTGCCCACCTTCCGATTGTTATCCCTTAGCAGATTTTTACGCACCCACGGGTAGAGTTGGGGGGGGTACTATTCTAAGCCGGTACCCCACGGCATTAGCACCGTTATAAAACCATATATCTTCTGTAAGAAACCAATTGCCAATAAAACGCAAAAAGTATCTAACTTTAGATCTTTTCAGTGTTCACGTCGCTTTCTCAACAAAGATGCTATTAAAAATGTCTAATGGTAATGCAACAATAACAATAATATAACCGCAGGGGCGGCCTTGTGGCGAGCCGTCGGTGAGAGGCGACACCGTGAACCCTGATTTTCCCTGGGGCTAAATGAGACCCCTGACCCCCGGCTTGCCTTACTTGGCCGTCTGAGGGTGGAGACGCAAGAGCAAGTAACAAAAAGCTCCAAGCTAAAGGGCATAACACCGGTAGTAGCGCTCTAGTGAAACCGCAGCACACCGCTCGACACCGTTTAGCCATCCACACCAACGTTGACCTTTTAGTCACCATTCATGGTGGCATTTATGAGCCCAGGCCCGTTTAGTGGGTGGCAAGGCAAGTCACCGGCTGCTTAAACCGGGTACCTATCTACAGTGGCGGATTAACACATTTGCCGCTAGTAGGCTATTCAAAATGTTTGTGACCTCTGCATTTCGACACGGACTATATAACGGACGGATAACTGCACATTCTCATCACAAATATTAAACTATTTATAAAGAATACTAGTACAAATTTTTGATAAATGGTTGCCAAACAAAAGATAAAGTTTGTTAATTTACTTTACTTTTGCGTTTCCAGTAAGTAAAGGTTGGTCACTTGAGAAGTATAATTTTTGCTAAAGCTTAATAGTTATTGCTACATTCTATTCCGAATAATACATTATATATTTTCTAATATTAGGATTGTTTGAACCTGTTTGACTGAATTTCATACTGTTTTTCTTATTTATTTTATTGCAAATCCGACATAAATGACGTGACCTTTATTTTAATTGATTTATTTTAATGCTCTACGTGTACTATTATTGTCTTCATTATCAGATGTTTTTCATTATTGGTATGACTGTAAACTAAGGACCATATTATATATCTAGGGGATATGTTTATTTTACAACTCCCGATATAGCGTAGGTTACACAAGAAGTAATTTTATTTCTGAGCTAAGAAAAGCAAATCGTTCAATATGACGAGCTAAAAAGGATCGAATTCCGCTAGCAGTTCTAAAATCATAATTTCCGTTATGCGGATCACTAAGCTTTTATTTTTCCTCTGAAAGCGAGGCCTCTTGAACATTTCTCCAATAAGTTCTAAGTAAATTTCTTCATCGATTTGGACCTGCAGTCAAGTCGGCCATCAATCTCCCTTCTAGCTTTCAGACTAAGGTTACTTCATTTATGATGGGCAGAGTTTTCATGTCATGAAAACTCTGCTACTCGGTGTTCTGCGTTTTTCCAGGCAATAAATCCTTCGTTCTCGAACTGAGTTCTACTCGTTTATTGTACTTTGAGGCCTTTATTAATAAAACGTTGCGTAAACCTATATTAGGCGTAACATGCTTTGTCTTGCTTTCACGCGTGACATTTACAGCAAGCGAAAAATTTACAGATAGATGTTTTAACTACTCCGGGTCTAAGCCAAGTTTATCAATAAGGCCGTGACAGTTTAAGTTAAATGGTGAAATCTAATAACATTTAGGTACATGTTTATTTTTTATTTCTGTAAAAAAATGTTTAGGGTAATTTCGCCGCCCCCTAAATCTGCCGCCCTAGGCTCCAGCCTACTCAGCCTGCTGGTAAATCCGCCACTGCCAATCTATATTGTCTACTTCAATCTTTCTTTACTTTGTGGGTTCTCTATATATTCTATAGTTGACCCAACTCTATCACTGATGAAATAAAATTCACTGCATATATATATGATTTGTATTGTCCAAACATTAACTTAGTTACAATTTGAGTGTGCAGTGTAACTGCTCTGAGATACGGGAGACGACTAACGGCGGAGGGGGACGCTCGGCAGTCGCTCTACAAAAATGCATAATTGTAACTTACAACTTTTTGGAAAGGTAATGAGATGTAGACAGACATAGGTTCCAGTGGCTCACTAGACACGTCCACATAGCTCGTGACCTCTGAGGCACTGCGCCGATTCATAAAGATAAAAAATATCTCATCACGTCTAATGTCATCCGCAAATATCAAAGAGTGCAGCCATGCAATCCTCTAATGATTCGTCGATGCGCTCGTCGGCGAGCTCACCGAAGTCAAATACTTTATGAGATATCGCCCTTGTACATAAGGTTGTTTTTCCAACGTTTCTTGTCATCTCGTCATTTGTTTCACGGATGTTGTCAAAGATGCAACGATATTTGCTCTTAGAAAATCGCACAGCAGCAATGCAAACATTAGTAGGTAATTGGTAAGAATTAAGACTAGGGGCAGTGCATCTCTGGGCTAAGTATTTTACGATTGTTCTACTTAGAAATCATTAGCTTAGACTTTTAAACCAACTAACTTTTAATCACTATCAGTAGACATACTCGTAATAAACGCCCTAAGGGGGTGAGACGAGGGTTCAAATCCTATGGAGAAACAAGATAAGATAGTCTTATTCGAAACTTGATACACATACTTCTGTAAATGAATAATTAAATACGCGTTTGATGTTATTTCAAAATTGAACCCCTAAAGGCGTGAAATGGGGTAATAAAGCCTGAAAGTTAATACGATTTTTGGGTCTGTAGGTCTACCACGAGCTTACAACATTGACACTAATCAAAGCTCGGTATCGAGTGCCGGAAAAAAATGTATAAAAAAATAACAGTGCCCCCTCGCGGTCAATTGTAGAACTAAAATTGACAGCGAGTACGCCAATCACAAGCTTGGTAGTCAAGGTAGGCGAGATCGAGTATCGACTATAGATGTCATTTATGTTGCCAACTCATGGTAGAGCTACTGGTTAGGAAAATGAAACCGATTGTAAATTTAGATTGAATAAGTACATAACTAAGTTACATTTATGAATAAAACGGATAGATGGCGTTAGTAGTACAGAAGCTTCATCGTTCATTGTGGTGATTTCCGTAAACTCCATCTTTCACAATTAATCATTCAGGTAGTTAATTCCTATAATATGAAGCTGTGACTTCATAGATAGATTTTATAGATAGATTGATTTTGTCACTCAGCCAAAGTAAAAAGTTTGATTTCGATAGACAGCAAGTGTTCGTCCTATCTGGGATCCAAAGATATAATGGTATACATAAATTGTGTCCTTTGTCTAAGTATACTATATACTTGTCTATTTTACTTTCTATATTGCTACTAATATTTTCTATCCGAATAGGTATCTACCTAAGCATATTATTAGTACCATATCTTTCACGTAATGTTTCCATAAATGTTTTTTGTGTAAGTATAATCCCAATTCTGGTATGTATTTTAATTGATGGGCACTTATTTTCTACTGTTTTCTGTGTTTTTCCGAATGAGATAAAATAAAATAAACACGTGAAATCAATTGATAACAATTAAAGAAATATCCATATTCTAACATATCACTTACCTTTCTAGCTGGTAATGTCGATTCCGTAATCAAGTTCTTTTTTACAACATTATATGTTGTAACGTTTGAAAAGTCCAGGCGTAAATTTCGTGTATTGTGAACGAACTTTGATTTTAATCTCTAGAAGAATATTATAATATATACGTGTAAGAGCTTAATAGTAGATTATTAACCAAGGGGTGTATGACATCAATTGCATACGAGTTCGCTCAGGCGCTAATTAACCCGAGTATGCAATTGATGCTTACGCCCGAGATAAATACTCTGCTTTACATATCGATTGTGAGGTTAGTAAACAACAAGACAGCAGGTTTCAAAGAACATTTATTAAGAAGAAAAAAATGTGTATTTAATTAAAATTAATAGTAAAATTATTACAATTTGTAAGAGATATGGTCACGTTCTTTTTAGGAATATTTATAGTTTGAATATGAGTTTGTGATGATAAGACTTGAGTTTGAGTGACTTGAGGTTCTTGCATCGTAAATGGCGGCAGTTGACTGGTACTATTTTCTTCATTAAAAAATGGCTCAGATGATGTGCTTTGACGTGGTGATTTCAAGTTTATATTTTCTGTTATTTTAGAAGTAATTTTGCTTTTGTTTGCCATCGAATCTTCGATATAACCTTCGGCCACTTTGCTGGACTTCCAGCCGCCGTGCCTTTTTAACAGAGTGAGGTTGGCTCCCGAATCAGCCAATAGAGTCGCTGATGTTCTGCGAAAGCAATGCCCGGTGTATACCTAACTCTACTGTATGAGATTCCCTGGATGGGCCGCTGCATTTATCTGTTGCTAGCCTTTTAGAGATCCTGGTAGGGTGGAAAAATGACGACTTACCTGGAGTACAGGAAGGACGTAGACAGGGGCACACCAACGACGGAACCGCTTGAGAGTTGACCGGCCGGTATCTCTGTACGTGCGCACTTTCACCAAATCACAAGGTTCTATGAGCTAAACAGTCATTGAATCCCACAGGGAATCGAGTGTAGGCTTTCACTGGTAGAAGAACAATTTTAATTTTTGTGAGCTCTTGCAGCTCCACGTTCCAACCGAAAAATCTTGACACACACACTTGTTTCGTTTTCTCAACGCATCGCGGCGCTAGTGCTGCGCGCGCGTTTAGTTCACTTAGATCGATGCATTCATCGATTTCGTTGGCGGAAAATTTAAATTGGGAATGGAACAGTACTTGGACGGGAAATTAAATCAGGATAGGTTGAAGTCTGTACATTTTCCCCCCACTTGAAATTCGCCAGGAATTCACATATTGAAATATCTTATAATCTATGTAATAGCTGTGCTCGAAAAATTTAATAATAAACTTAGCCTAAAGAACAATACCATCTCAGGCGGATAGTAGTGTCCACATACTTATTATGTTTTACAAATTTAATTAAATGGTAAAGGACAGACCTTAACTACAGGTCGTCGCATCGTTTTACCATTTGCCATTCGGAGAATAACTACTCGAACGATATTATCCGAGCCAGCGTGGACTTGGTCTACGCGAGCTAACTTCCAAAACAAGGGTGGAAGATTAGATTCATTAACGACGACCAAATCATCTACTTTTAAGTTAGGTGGCCCCGGTTTATATCACTTAGTCTTTTGTTGAAGAGTATGAAGATAATCACGCTGCCAAACACGCCAAAAACTCTGCGTGACTTGCTTAATCATTTGCCACCGAGAACGAGGGCATCGTGTATCACATAAAGGCTCTTCCGGGAGAGCTACAAGAGGACCTCCCGTTAGAAAATGTCCGGGCGTTAAAACATCGGATTCTTGAGGATCCGGAGATAATGAACAGAGTGGTCGCGAGTTTAAAACTGCTTCGATCTTAGTAAGAATAGTAGTGAACTCCTCTAAGGTGAGGACTTGAGCGCCTATTACCCGTTTTAATAAATATTTCGTAGACTTAATTCCACTTTCGATTATTCCCGAGAAATGTGGTGCGGCTGGTGGATTAAATTTCCACCTAATTTGACGATTTGTTAAACCTTCAGATATGTTGGAATGATATTTATGAAATTCATTATTAATTTCGTTGAGGTATCGATTCGCACCAACGAAATTTGTCCCATTATCGCTTAAAATTGTATGACAAATTCCTCGCCGAGAAACAAACCTATCTAGTGCCGCGAGGAATGCTTCCGAGCTCAATTCAGTCACGGACTCTAAGTGAACCGCTTTGGTACTAAGACAAACAAATAAACAAATATATGCTTTATAAGTTTTTGCGCCACGGCGGCGACTTTCTTTTATAATAAATGGACCTCCGAAATCGATTCCGGTGGTATGAAAACATCGAGATGGTTGAAGTCGCACTGATGGCAACTTACCCATCAAGGGAGCTACAGCAACCGGTTTCACCTTGAAACAACGGATACATTTAGAAATTACTGTACGAATTAAATGTCTTAAACCGATAATCCAATATTTTCTTTGAATTAAAGACTGTAGCGTGCGAGGACCACAGTGAAGATATTTTAAATGATAATGTTCGGTTATCAATTTAGAAATGGGACTTTGTTTCGCTAAAAGTAAGGGATGTAATACTGATAAAGACAAGTTTGCTGTATCGATACGTCCCCCCACTCGCAATAAACCCTCCTCATCAAGAAAAGGAGATAACTTTTGAATCGGTTTTTCGCATTGTCGATTAGTTTGAACTTGATCGATTTGTGATGTCATATAATGATTTTGAGTAAATTTAACTAGTATCTTGACGGAATTATCGAGTTCGGAACTGGTAAGTGCAGAGAATTGTCGATCAGACTTAACCCTTCTAGCATTTGAGATAAACCGAGAACACCAAGCTAACACTCTTTGAAGTTTTGTAAACGAAGAATAATTTTCTGTTAGATTTAAAAGTAAATTATTTTCATGTTGAACAGTATGAAAGCTTTCTGTAGCTACATGTTTTAACTCAGGTAGCTCTTCTTTGGCCAACAAGACTTGCTTAGAAGGCCAAGAGCTAGGTAAGGCTTGCAACCAAGCTGGACCAGACCACCACAAAGGATGGTTGGCAAGTTCAGGACAGGACACACCGCGACTACAGCAGTCAGCCGGATTGTCCTACGTTGCTACGTGATACCAGAGTTTAGGACGAATCATGTCAGTTGCTTGAACGACACGGTTAGCAACGTACATTTTTAATAAATGTGGTGCCGTATTTAACCAAGACAAGGTTGTCATGCTATCAGAATAAGCTCGTAGGGAGCTAATATGAACTTTATTTTTAAGAAGATTATACATGTGAGATAATACTCTCGCTAGAAGCACTGCTGCGCTTAACTCGAGTCGATTTATTGTAGTAGGCTTAATAGGAGCTACCCGAGATTTCCCTATCAACAAATTAGTTACTGTAGGATTTTTCATATCCTCAGTAACAACACACAAATATACACAGCATCCATAACCTTTTAACGAACCGTCACAAAACCCTACCAAGTGAATTTGTAGAGGATTACAAGGTATGACATGCCTAGGGAGCGAAAGGTTTTGTAAATCAGATAGATTCGCGGCTATACAATGCCATCTTTTAGCTAAGTCCTTAGGGATAGTTTCATCCCAAGATAAATTTAGACACCACATCTCTTGCAGCAGAGATTTGGCTGCAAAGACAACTGGCCCAATCCAACCTAAGGGATCGAATATCCGGGCGACTATGGAGAGGATGGACCTTTTGGTAAACTCGACATCAAAAGAGTCTGAAAAAGTGTACGAGAAGTTGTCATCCGAGGGGTTCCAACGGATTCCTAATATTTTAATAAACTCATTTCCTGAGTCGTCAAAACATTTTGATGTTTGACAGTGGTCTAGCGGAACATTCGACAAGAGACTTGGCTCGTTGGTGCTCCACTTACGAAGATCAAAGTGACCTTTAGATAGCAAGCTGGTAAGGTCAGCTTTTAATTGTCTGGCATCATCAAGCGATGAACTGCCAGTGGTAATATCGTCCATGAACGTTTCTTCGGACAGAACTTCAGAGACACGACTCGTATATTCTGAGCCATGGTCTTCAGCAAGTTGACGAAATGTTCGAATGGCTAAATATGGTGAACTACTGACACCATAATATGTTACTGTATTTAACTCGTACTCAGTTAACGGTTGTGTAGGCTCGGAGCGCCATAATATGTGTTGATAGCACCTATCTTCAGGTCTAATTAAAATTTGTCGGTACATTTTACAAATGTCCGCAGTAAAAACAATTTTATGAAGGCGAAATTTAGTTACTAAATCGATAATGTCGATTTGAAGTTTTGGTCCAACATGCACAATATTATTTAGAGAAAGATTGCTTGTAGTCTTACTACTAGCGTCGAAGACTACTCGAAGACGAGTCGTAGCACTCTCCGGGCGTACGACACAATGATGCGGAATTACGTAACGGTCAGTAGACGAAGCGTTTGAAGGCTGCATATGTCCTAAACTTTCGTACTGGTTCATAAATTCCTTATATTCGTCTTTTAACTCGGTTTGACGAGTAAGACGTTTTTCTAAGTTAAGAAAACGATTGAATGCATGTTGGTATGAGTCACCCAACGAAGGGGCGTCATCCTTTAACATAATTGGTACTACATACCGACCATCGGATGTGCGATAGGTACCTTTTTTATATTTTTGTTCACAAATATCATCCTCGGGAACGGAAATTATACATTTCGGCGGTTCTTCGGACTCCCAAAACTGTTGAACGATATCATCGAGCGTACAAGAAGATGCGAGTAGTGACGTAACAGGTTCTTTGGGAAATTGTGGTTTTATGTTATGAAAATATTGTCCGGTTATCACCCAGCCGAACACACTGGACAACGCACAGGGTAGTTCGGTACCGGGAGTAAAACGTGACCCGGTATATATTTGATCAAAACATTCGACACCTAATAAAAGATCGATCGGACCGGATTTATAAAATTCGAAGTCGGCGAGATCTAGGTGCGTAAAATAGTCCTTGACGACTAACGGTAACGTTGTCGAAGGCAGAGCGGAAGTAATTTTAGGTAAAACTACTAAGGGTAATTCAAACTTCGGTGACTCACTCGTACGGGGTATTATCGAACCGAAAGTGTAACCCTTTATATTACAAACAGAATTTTGTCCAAGTCCAGTAACACGTAAATTACATTTTTTAATGTGTAAACCTAATCGCCTTGCGCACGCACTCGTTATAAAAGAATCCATCGAACCGCTATCAATAAGGGCGCGCGCATACTGAAGCGAACCATTTCTATGGTACACACGAACTATCGCTGAACCCAATATTTTCGTACGGCTAACCGTGGTACAAGTTGAATTTCCCGAATCAGTAGTACTAGTGAAGGTAGTATTCGTGCCAGATTTGTCAATTAAATTGGGGTTAACCGTAGGCGAATTTTTATTTTCACTATGTAAAATAGTATTATGTTTCGCATTACAAATAAAACAAGTGAACTTGGATGTACAACTAGTATGTTCGTGACCTGGTCTTAAACAATTTCTACACAATTTTAATTTTTGAACGAATTCTTTACGCTGTTCCATACTCATGGAATGCAGCTTACTACATCGATAAATTGAATGATCTTCATTACAACATAAACAAACAAACTGATGATTTTTATTCTTGTTATTATTATGGGACGTCACAAATGACGACCTTTGTATGGATTTGGTAGAATGCGTACCAATATCCTTACGCGTATCCGAGACTTTCTGAATTCCGCTACGAAATTGTTTACCCTTAGTGTCTGAAGAAGTGGTCGAACCGGTTTGACTTACTTCTAGAATTTTTATATAATTTTGTAAATAAACGACTAAGTCATTGAACCCTGGAATTTCATTCCTATTTTGTAACTCGAAACGTTTTTTGGTTTCAAAGTCAAGCGACCTTGACGCAATATAAAACAATATAAACTCGGGTAAATTTTCAATATTTAAGGCGCGTAAAGCGTTTACACTTTCATACAGCACATTCGTATACTCAGATAAGTTAGTTAAAGACGGCCTATTGAGTGGAGTCAGTTTGAATATTTTTTCTAAGTAAGTTGTAGCTAGAAAACGCTTGTTGTCGTATCTATCTAACAAGGCACTATAGACTACAGAGTAGTTAGCTAAGGTTATAGGTATACCTTTAGCCAACGTTAACGCATTTCCGGATAAACATGAAAGTAAATAATGGAATTTTTCAATATCAGACAAGGTAACGTTATTATGAACAAGTGGAACGTAACTATCTTTGAAAGTCTGCCAGTTTTCAATATGTCCGTCAAACCTAGGTATTTCAATTTTAGGTAACTTAACCTGAGCAATAGATGATTGACGGCTATCACTGGGTTCCGACTTAGACACTGACGGCGAGCCTAAAGAATCGGCCAACTCAACCGCAACGTAATATAACTCGTCAAAGGACAACAATGCTTTGTTATCGTATTCATGTTTAGGATTCGCTTGTAATTGTAACTTGTTTAAGTTTTCATGGGCATCTATAAAATTATTTCGAACCTTTTCGATCGATTTGAAACGAGCCCTAAACGATGGAATTTTAGTTTTGTCCTTTGCAACATTCTTAACTAAATCAAATATTATTTGTATATTTTTAAATTCAAATTCACGTCTTTTCGTATACTGCTGAATTTCAATGTTCAAATCTGCCGACATTTTGTTTTATATAAACTAACTCGAACAAAATGCAACGAACGAATGAATGACAATGACGTAGCTAATATCTTCGAATAGGTGCTCCCCAACCGCCAAACGGCTAGATTCGGTTTTTTGTCGGTAACTGACAAATAATTTAAAAGATAGGTAGGTAGTTAGATAAGTAAGTAGGTACACAACCACTCCCAGCCCGAGATGATCCGAACCTTGTGTAGAAAGTTCAAGAATCGTATTTTACGGTACGGAGGTACGAAGGTACAACATAAGAATGATAGGTAACAATTATTTATTAGAATTACCTATATTTTCGAGCACAACTAATACACAAAACAAGACACTCCAACAACTAGCATCAGTCAATCCAGCAGCAATTAATTACTTTATAATAGGAATGTATCGTGAATAATTTGTACAATGAATTTAAATTAAATTTTAACAAAATGTTTTATAGATAGTAAGTTCGCCGGGCGCTCCTCTTGGAGTTGGGTACCTACAAGCGAGCGAGCGACGCTTACGGAACAAGTAGGTAGCTATGCCTACTTGCCGAGTATGATGTAAAATTACAAAGAAACCAGTGAATTTGTGGGCTTTGTTACCACTTATGATATTTACTGAATCTAGTATGAATGTAAAAATTAGATTAATATAATATTACTCGAAAATATTTGATATTTTACGAGATTACGTGAGGGTATGATACCTCACAGGAGGCACCATTAAATGTATGAGATTCCCTGGATGGGCCGCTGCATTTATCTGTTGCTAGCCTTTTAGAGATCCTGGTAGGGTGGAAAAATGACGACTTACCTGGAGTACAGGAAGGACGTAGACAGGGGCACACCAACGACGGAACCGCTTGAGAGTTGACCGGCCGGTATCTCTGTACGTGCGCACTTTCACCAAATCACAAGGTTCTATGAGCTAAACAGTCATTGAATCCCACAGGGAATCGAGTGTAGGCTTTCACTGGTAGAAGAACAATTTTAATTTTTGTGAGCTCTTGCAGCTCCACGTTCCAACCGAAAAATCTTGACACACACACTTGTTTCGTTTTCTCAACGCATCGCGGCGCTAGTGCTGCGCGCGCGTTTAGTTCACTTAGATCGATGCATTCATCGATTTCGTTGGCGGCAAATTTAAATTGGGAATGGAACAGTACTTGGACGGGAAATTAAATCAGGATAGGTTGAAGTCTGTACATCTACGTTACTCAGTTTTAAATATGTGGCTATTTGCTTTGGCATGCCTGTAAATTTGTTTTTTCCTATTACTTGTCTGTGGCATTTTCCTTTACTGTAATTAAGAAAAAAACGATTTGTATCCACGTTTTCAGGCCGAAGAGCTTGATATTTTTCAACATAATTTGCAAATTCTTCATGCACAACAAATGACCGGTCAATTTTAGTTTTCGTGTTAGGCAGTTTTATGAATAGTAATTTGTTATGTTTTTCTACATTTTCTATTGTCAAGTTTGTCAATTCCACGGTTCTGCAGGCTACCGATATCCCAAAAATTAGAACAACCTGTAAAAAAGACATAAGTTGTATTAAAGACACCAAATTCGCATAGTATTTTTGTGAAATATTTTGGTAACTTATTAAAAAGGGCAAGTAAATACGTAGGTACCTTTATTGCTAAATAAATTTCATCCGGAGCTTCATTTAAGAATTTCTGTACTTCTTCTGCAGTAAATACCTTCGATTTCTTGCTTTTAAAGCCGTCAGACTGCCTTTTCAAGAAAGCAGTAAGTTTAGAAAAATCTTTCAAATTCACGTCATGTTTTGTCATCATTGTAGATTTTAGCATGGAATAAAAGCACCATAAACTGGAAGGTTGTAGCCTCTTAGATAATTCATCAAAATATGATATAAAAACACTTTCAGAAAGAGATTTCACTTTTTTTTCTGACCGCCATTTCATAAATTCGTCGTATGCCTTTACATATCTTTCTTTCGAGTTCGGCGGTAATATATTTTCGACAACTGTTTTTGCCCTTTCTTTAATAAAATCGGGCGTTAGATCTATGTCTTCGTCACTAGACATGTTTAAAACTTTTGAAAAAGAACTCAAACAAGAAAACTAATTATTTTCGCGATGCTTTCGCGCCTACTAGTAGACTGCCTTTTTTTTTTTTCACGCACGCAAGCGCGTCAAATCTTGCTGGCCAGTTTGATTTTTAAATCGATTCCATCTAACATACGATGTGGAAACAAATAGTTCCATATTTAAAATAAAATCTTTATAAAATAAATTGTCTAGATTCCGATTCGAGTAATTAATCGATACCGAGAAAAAAAATATTAACTTTTTAAAAATATTCTTCGTGCAGTATGAGTATGACAGTTCTTTTTTCAAATTCCAAAACCTATGCTGTAATGATAGTCATACACCCCGGCATTCAGGGGTGTAAGGGTGTACTTACAGAGCAAGAGATATGTAAAAACAATAAAATCTGTGTTAAACACATACAATATTTCACTTCCAAAGCGGAGATAGATGGCGCCCATTCAAACGGAACTACCGTTTGAATGAACGCCATCTATCTCGGCGCTTATGAATTACACCTACCTTTGCAGCCGGTGATGTCGATCCCGTAATGTTGTTCGAGACAGTTGTCACAAGATGGCGGCGCAGCGCCCGCTGCACACGCGCACTCGCCGGTCACCGGCTCGCAGATGGACGAGATGGAACCGGAGCCGCATCGGCATACCGGGCAGCCGGCGGCTACGCCTGGGTTCAAGAATGGAGAATAAATAAAAAAAAATTAAAGCATTACACGCTTTATTTTAAAAACTAAAACAAGAGATCTAAAGAGATAGATATTTTTAGCGAATACACTAATGTGTTTTAACATTGTTTAACATTAAAAATGTATATATACTTGCAAGTGAAGTGTTTTATACCTTAACATTATGTAACAGTAATATCTGGCACTGCGGCGGTATTTACCAAGACGGACACTTGCAGAAAAAGCTTGTATTAAACCTCCTTGTGCACCTATCTACCCTACTTTCTGAGTGGAGTCAACAACGATTTTGGCGATATTATCACTGTTTTTCATTACAATTTGTCAGATGAGGTCTGTCAGTCATTCCCAATGAGTTGTAATCACGCTCACGTACACGTTGCTCATGGCATGGCTGTGTAGAGGACAAATAAAAGTAAACACACATATGCTAGTGCATCACGTACACAGCGACGAACTGTAATTTTTAACAGAAGTGCTCACGGTGATTTCAGTACGTACCGTGGTCGTCACTTGGAAAGCACCCCTAGAGTCACCTGATGAATACCACCAGGTACTCAGTTAACGGATTCGTTGATTCCCCTCCAACTGACAAAGATGGTCTAAATTAAACTTGATTCCACTTGATCTTTCTTGTGCACTGACCTCCATATCCTTGCTTGCAGCTGTCACAAGTCCGCCCCGTCCAGCCCTCCCGACAGGCGCACTGCCCACTCCTGGTATCGCAGGTGTTGGAGAGCGCGCCCGCACCGCACGCGCAAGCCACACAGCCGGCGCCTGACCACCCGCCTGGGCCGAACCAGTAGCCCTCCTTTAGAAAATACTCTCAATAAAATTCAAGTTCAAAATCATATCAATATTGGCATCTGGATCGCACTTATAAACTTTAATTATTATTAACACGAAGCGCTCGCATCGGAGCTTGACTTGGCTGCGGTCTGGACTTGGGTGTGTGATAGTGGCATTGTTCAACTAAACGCATCCGTGCTTCGAAGGGCACGTAAAGCCGTCAGTGTCGGTTGTTTGTCTTAGGACAACAGTCTTTAGGCTCTGTCGAAGACCTTCGGACGGCCTGAAAACTTTGACATAGATTGGCCACTAGTCTATGCACCAAGTCGCACTGGGCCCGTATGGTGGATTATGGCCAAACTCCTCTCTCTCAAAGGAAGGCTCGAGTTTCAGCGCGGGGAACATAATGGGTTGATTATGTTATACTAAAATTGCGTTACAAAACTCTACCACTGCGTTGAAATGGTTAGAAACTCGGGGTTTATCAAAACGCTTTTTACAATTTAATTTTTGACTCTTTGGTAGTGCGCAGTATGACGCTACTGCTATGCGTGTAAAGGTTACTATAGCGTTGGTGCATTGCCGTGCCTTATTTATTGCGTATTGCGTATGTTTGATCAATGAAGTAATTAGTTCCATTGCAAGTTGTATTGCAAGTGCTATGGGATATTCATTGATCACGTTACAACTTCCAAATATTTTTTACTGTAGCTGTGTGGTTCAGGAGTTTAATAAAACATTAAATTATAAAAATAAAACAACATTTTAGTTTAATCTACGTTAAAAGTTACTGATATAAAGGCATACCTTGCAAAGATCGCACCTGGCTCCCTCGGCGTTAGCGGGACAGGTGAGGCACAGGCCGGTGGTGGGATGGCAAGGGGAGCCGCCGCACTCGCACGGCTTGCACGAGCTCCCGGGGGTGCTCGGGGAACCCCAGTACCCGAAGTCACAGCTGAAACAATACATGGAGGTGATACCGTAACTTTAAATACGTTGACAACTTGATATACATGTACAGATCACACACAGCACAGATCAAACAGACATTGCATTGCCGCTTCTACGCAACAATTCTCGCCTTAATTCGCTTTGATGTGGCAAAAAACACTGCCTTCCGACTCTTCGCCCAACGTCAATGTTAATGCTGTTGTCAAATTAGCGTGATAAGTGGTGGCTACATCTGCGGTTGTTCATGCCAGTGTGCGTATCAGACAAATGTCTAACTTTTCTGGGGGTCAAATTCGGGACCAGTGGCTCAGAAAGCAGAGAACCAACCACTGCGCCAACCGGCCTGTCAATTGTCGAAGCCTGTTTTGATTCATATTAGAAATTGGGATTAAAAATGTCTTACATCTTCACTTATGTCTCGTTTTAGCTAGTTTCCATTATGTAAGCGTAATGTTAAGGGACAAAATAGAACCTGTACTTACTTTTCGCAATGGTCCCCACTGTACCCGTCGGGACACTGAGTGCACACGTACTCGTCTCCCTCCGCAGACGCCAGCACGCAGTTCGGACTGAAGTTGTTGGACGCCTCGAACAGAGGGCATGCACACGGCTTGCAGGCTCCCTTAAAGAGAAATAATGCCTTTTATATCTTTGGTTTGAACTGACATGGTCGCTAATGCAAGTACTAACATTGGAAACTCGGGATATTTACCATGTATTGTATTGCGGTTGCATGTGCGATTTTTACTCGTGAACATGGCGCATATAATAGAATCTCTCACTACGGTGACATTAACCACAACGGCATCTAGGACAAGAGGTTACCAGCTAGCTGTGGCACCTATGGCAAACAAGCAGACGCGTCAGCCGATAGAAAGCGAGCACCGTCACCTATGGATATCTGTAACACTCGGGGCTTCACAAATACGTTGCCGACCTTTGAAGACTCTGTTGACTCGCCTTTTGAAGAGCCCCATATTGTAGCCTTCCGTAACTACTGAAGGAGAAAGCTCATTCCACATTTTGCTGGTGTGAGGCAAAAAAGATCGCGTAAAGCGCACAGTATGTGAATTTCACAGGTCGATGATATGTAGATGAGCTTGCTGGCGTAGGGGGCTAGTGCGGTTATAAAACCGCGACAATGGCACAAGTTCAATAATTCTTCAGAACACTCTCCATTGTACACATAGAAAAAACATAGAGAACCAATGTCTCTTCTAATACTGATCTCTGATGGAGATGCTCTAGATCTTTGGAATGCTTGGGGTCGTCCACCACAGTTCTGACTGTAATGCATCAAGAAGCTCAAGTTGATACTTGGCTGCTTCATTCTAAAAAAAATGAGAGCCGTACTCCAGAAGCGATCGGACTTGCTCTTTGCATAGCAAAAGCCTTCGACTTGAGAAAAATGCCGACGACCATAATTCCAATGCTCACAGAAATTTTGAGGAAAACGTTCTGAAAATGAGGAGCTACAAGAAATGAGGTTTAATTTAGTAGTGAATGCGCAAACTTGTGTATTTCCGGATTGAACTAAACCTGGTTCAGTTTCCCCCAATTCGGAACCTTTGCATTCATTTTTTCATTCATTCATTCTTCGTAAAGATACACATTAAGGCCGCAGCGGCCTTAATGTGTATCTTTACGAAGAATACGAATGGGCTTCATTTTGACATTTGAATCCCATTCTGGGCTAAACTCTGCAAGGCTATTATCATTCAATGGGAATGAGAATGAAGTGATATTTCATTCTAATTCAAGTTAGACAATAAGGCGGCTGTTCGAGAGAAGTCTCAAGAGATGGAAAATGTATTTGATTATAGTAGTGTATTAAGTGAAAACTTTTATAAGGTACCTGTACAGGGTTTCCGTAGTGTCCGGACAGACAGCGCTCGCAGGTGGGCCCCGTCGTGTTGTGCTGGCACGGACCGCACGGGCCGTCTACTGCAACACAAAGCCGAATTCTCTTTGATTCCGCCTTCATAAAAACTAACGCTGAAAGTGAATTAAACCTATTTCTGGGCCGTTTCACCGATGCCTTCCGAGTTAACAACAACTATAAGCTTCTTTGAGACAACATACAATTTGTAAAAATACAGGAATAAGTAGATACTTATACTTTATTATTGGTATATTGTTTTACGTCTAATTTTTTTACGTAATAGTTTCTGTAATAATTTGTATTAACTACGAATGGTAGGTTAATTTTATTGAGTGACTATGTTTTTAAAAAAAAAAAAAAACGATATTAAAAAATATTTAGTGACACTTCCGCTGAAAAGAAAACAATGATTTTGGCCTATTTGGGGGGCGTGCACCACCCTCCCTCCCGCATAAAATGCTAATAGGAAGAATACAAAATAAAAAACACAAGAAACCCCAAATAAACCAAAACCGATTCGACACGTGTTTCGCCTCTACACGAGGCATCCTCAGGAGATGTTGACTCGTCAAGCGCTAGACAGACTCTGTCTATGATAATGGATTTCCGCAAAGTAACGCCTGAATCAATAAATTGACTATGTTTTCTTCGCTAAATAGAATTAACAAATACATTAACATAAGAAAGTGAGTTAACAGAAACGTGGTGGTGCATTATAATAACTCACTTTATCGCTTGACTTCAAAAATAAGAATAGTACATTATACAACAAGTGCGCGAAGTTGTTTATTACAGTCGAGACGTGTTTTAGTCCTGAGATCGATGATCGAAGGTCTAAATGGAGTAGAGATTGTAATAGACAACGCTGCACGAGTTTCATACGACGTTATTCAACACACTTACCTACTTGCTTGTAAAGCTTTCACTTGCAATTTGAGCTTCAGATAATATTATTTCTGGTGGCGTAGATTGTATCATATTGTTGAGTTCGTTTTCATCTTCATTGCTAGAAGCTGATATTTTTCACAATAAATAGCCACAAATAGCGTAGAATTTATGTACAGAATAAAATGTATTTATTAAAGTTTAACTTTCTGTTCTGCATTAAATTCAAGAGCAAAACCAGAAAATGCAATTTTCTATTTTCCCGCGTTTGCAAACATGCGCAGATAAAATGAGATCAAGGGATTTTGCATCTGAGTTTCGCACATAATCAAACCCTTTCTGTTAGCACGCTTCACACTTCTCACGACGCGCGTATTAATCCTCCGAAAATAAATGTTGTGTATAATTTTAATGTTGCTATTAAAATGCTATTATTTAACTTTTTAATCTGATGCATACATATAAATCATATAAATGGAATATTTGCTAAAATGTAATTGTTTTGTATTATATTTTGACGAATACAGTTTTATTAATAGCAAAAAGTTGAAAAAATATGAAAATTAATTCAAACAGATAAAACTGTTCTTGTAATACTCAGTACATCATGTATGTTAATGTGGTCGCTCTCTCCCTCGTTAATCATCGATGAGTGTTTGTGAAATTCAAACATTTAATGTTTCTTGTTTTTAAAAAAATAGTAAACTTGTTTTAGCAAATGTTTTTGGTTTTTCTAGTGCCAGCCTAACTAGCTATCACCTTAATTGAAATCGTGCCACTCAGCACGGAGCACCTATAAGCGTGTGCCATTATCTGCCCCTGAGAGCCCTGAACTAGAAGTAATGATCTGTCTGACTGAACAGGTAGGTACCTAAGTGATAAATGATTATATTATAGTACGGCGTTTTAGCTTGTAAGCATCACTGTAATAAGTGTCCACGACAAGTAGGTTCTGCACATTCATGTTATTTAATTTGTATGGTTTGTAAGTAATGTAACGTGCCAGTTTTGTGAACCAAAGAAAAAACATTGTTTTTTGAATCAATGGCAACATCTTCCTTCGCGATACATGCTCAGTAGTTCATATTAGCTATGTTAAGGGCGAAGAAGTAGCTGTTAATGAGTAAATGAGACCAACCTGCCTGGCAGTGCGCGTGCCCGTTACACGCGCACGGCACGCACTCGACGCGCGACGCACGCGGCACGCGCACGTGCGACCACGCGCACTTCGAGCACTGCGCGCCGCCGTACCCGCGCGGGCACACACACGCCTCCGAGAGGGGGGTGGATGGACCGAGGATCTCCACACTTTCCAGTCGTACCTATAGTAAAATATAATCAAGAATTTAACCGCTGACGATACTGATAGGTACCGTTAGAGAGGGACAACTATCTCACGTGCACGTTACTATCACCATCAGCATCATTTTTTTTCCAGTATAGTTCATCAAAGTGACTCCCTCTCGCTTGATGAAAAGCGGCGATGAAATCAAGAAGCGAAGACCATTAATGCAGCTGCAAGCTGTGTTGATCGCCACCCTAATGATGACCTCAGAGATGCGTTTGCACATATTATATAATATTTCACATTATAATAGCGGGACCTGGAGAACCAATGCCTATATACTAACCAAATCTCTAACCCAAGCCCATTGGCTTAATAAGGAATTTGAATTCGAATTTGCCTTTTCACGTCTCGCTGGAAAGACCCAGGGACATAGTTACACGGACAAATGTACACTGACAGAGTATTCCATAATTTAATTACACAAACACAGGTAGGAACTGCCATACTTTTTGATAAGAAAAATTGGTGCTGTTCACAGTATATGAATGGCATGCTTGGCCGGAACGAGTAGTTCGGGATCGGAATGGTGAGTAAGGAATAACATTAAAGAGCTCTTCAGAACATTCACCATGAAACAAACGGTAGAAAACGCTTAGAGAAGCTATAGTTGTACGCACTTGTAGGGCTCTACGTGTTGAATGATTTCAATGTCTCCAATAATACGGAAGTATCTCGGCCGTAGTACATCTACTGCTGAACATATTTTATTTATTTTATTTTATTTGTTTCAACAAAATCCACAGCTCTTAGTTCCTATGCATATACATTATATTATGGCATTCTCACAGCCAATTACGGATTTACATTTTTTATAATATATAACTTGTATTAAACTAACTGTCACTATATTTAATTTACTTATCTACATGTGTTAAAGGTTAAGTGTGTGTGTGACTGCGTGCATGTGTTTGAGAGTGCGTCGAGGGTGTGAATGTGCGTGTGTGTTGTTTGGTATGTGTGCAATTCTTATAAAATAATCTTCATTTTAACAGTTAATATTTTTAAAGGTACTATCTATTTACGCCCTGTCATTAAGTTGTTTGCAAACTTTTTGCATAAAGCTTCCCTTTACATAGATCTATAAATTTCCAAAAGGACCGGTTGCAATTTCGTCCTGCGACCTTTATCAGGTCGTCTATCCACTTTGTCGGTGGACCACCTATGTTGCGCTTGCCGGTCCGTGGTCTCCATTCCAGAACCTTCCGACGGTGACTATAGTAAATTTTAATCTTATTTCATTTGTAATTTGCAAGTGCTTTATAACTTCATTGCGGCGTCCTTGTTATTTAAATTGAATAAATTATTTTAAATTAAACTCGTATGATCCGAATGAGTCATTAAAAGATTGCGTAGGTAATTATTTTAATGAACAAATGAAATTACCTACAGATTTATTTGGTGCTGTTAATATACATGCATAAGTAGTTATGTTTACTATATAAAATAAGACGGTTTGATGGTTACCTCATCCTGATCAAAATGGTAATGAGCCCTGATCATCATGCCCTTCACATCGCTGAGCAGGTCCATCAGCTGTATTCTCGTAGCCAGCTCCGGTTCTTCTCCGAGGGTATACCAGCTCCCTTCGATGATTGGAACCGCAATGTCTAACTGCCCCGGGGTATCGTGGCTTGTGTTGGCGTAGGCCAGTTTTGAACCATCTGGATAAGTAATAATATAAAAAGAAACGGAGAAGATAGATAATATGATAGATACAAACTACGTTATTAGAAGTCTTGTTTCCACTGCAAAAACACTCCCGATATGAATACTCTTTTTTTCTGTGATTCAGTGAAGTGGCCAGGTATCAGGTAAACCTGAAACCAAATCTCACTTGGGTTTCTGAATATGTCTCTTCCGAAATCGTTTGTAATTAGACAGTTAACAGCATATGTCGTATATAGTAACAAATGGCTTACAATTACCCAACTTCAAAAAAGGAGAAGGTTAAATGTTAGATTATATGTATTTTTTTGTTTATGTTAGCCAATTTCTCCCCCATTTGTAGACTGATCCTCAAAATTCTTTTTAGCTTGGTACAGTATACTTCCGAAGTAAACCCATTTAAATGTCATCAAATTAAGTCAAGTACTTTTTGAGTTACACTCCAATAACTGAAACGCCTATCTTAGTGATATCATCATTGACGGTGAATGACAATCGATCCCGTAAGTAGCAAGGGTCACTTAAAAAAAGTGAAAAAAGAAATTACCAATAAAGTAACCGACTTCAACACCAAAAAGCGCGAAATAACTTGTCGAAATCGGTACCACGATTTTGACCGTTACGACTGTTAATATTAAATGTAGGAAATCTTAAAAACCAACTCGAGTAGAAGTGGCAGTAGACTTGGCCCGGTTAATGATAATAATACCACAAGTTGGTACATGAGATGTGTAAAAATGTGAGATCAAACTTTGTAAGTAACTCCAAACCAGAATAATCCGCAGCACAAGGAGGAATCCTATTCCATTTTGATTCCACTCATATAAGACAATAGAAATCAGGTACACTTTTGGTCTCAATCCTAGCTAATATCTTCTTGATAAATTATTGTTTTCATTATAATTTACCTGCTCCAATGAGCACCACATCAGGGCCATGCGTGGGGTTTCCCCCAGTGTCTCCCCTCACAATGCCCCAGAACAGGCTGGCCCTCAACTCGCCTCCATACGTTTGGAACTGCTCGCCGCTGAACGAGGAGGTGAGCCAGTAGAAATGCTCCCAGCCTTCTACCTGGGGATACAGGGTCGTGTCACATTGGTACATAGCAAATTAGGTTCAATTCGGTTTAAAAAAAATTTGCATTTCTATCCTAGTTAGTTTTGACGAAAAGTTTTAAAACTAATCACGGACGCTATGCCATGCGGATAGGAATTTGACAGAACATCCACACAAATAGTGTCAAGTATATATCTCTAGTAGGGTTAACCGTCCGTAAGGTTAGTAAACAAGTGTCTATAGATGCGGCACTAGGAACCTATTACGGTAAAATTTCCATGTCTCAAAAATTGCGCATAAAACATGAAAGCTTATGAGATTTTTTTGAATGGAAAACTACTCTTCAGTTTTATTTGTCACCTACTTTTCTTGCGGTAGTTGAGAGAAAATCAGGTTATTAAGTAATTTATATTGTACAATTAATTTTTTACTGTATAATTTATGTAGTCCAAATAAGCACTCGATGCGGTTATAACTTATTTTCTGTGGGCCCAGCGAGAAAATCTGTTTAAGTGCAACTTAATCGCATCGTTAACGTATTTAGTACAAACTGTCATTTATCCAGTACAACAGTGGCACAGATAACTCATAGTTTGTACTGAATACGTAAACGATACGATAACGTTATACTTGCATAGTTTCGTGCTCGGCCCACTACTTGTTGCAACAATCTACTATTATTCCTACACACATATTATATTGACAGCACTACAAATATAGAATATTATTCAGCAGAAATACACACAGTTTATTATATGTAGTGTTGTGTGGTGCAAGTGTAAGCTGCAAACGACCAGTAGTAGACCGCCAGTAGAGCAAAACCTCACCTCGTAACTGATGAGGAACGGTTTCCCTTCGCCATCGATTGAAGGCTCCACAGTTTCGTTTCCCTGGGAGTCAGTCACCAGCCACGCTTCTCCAAGGGGAATGGGGATCTGGAACAGGACAAACATCTTGTTCATATCCATGTTGTTTGAAAAACTCGTGGAGCTCGCCGTTCTGAACTTGTCAAGGTTAAGCAACACTTGCTGCCGTCAGGACTTCAAAGGGTGCTGCCAGTGGAATTTTCAACTGTGCCCTTCCGTGCTTTGGAGTGTATGTGTATGTTTACCGTCCCAGTTGTGTGTCTTAAGGCAACAGTCATAAGGATATGTTTAAGACTTACAGACATCCTGTTGGCTTTGACAATAGAACTGACTGCCAGCGTGTCCATCAAGCCACACTGGGACATTCTCTCTTCCAGCATTGGGAATTTAATGGGCTGATTATGTATGGTATATATGTTTGATTCAATAACTAAGGGCCACTGATCATGCAGAGCGGCAATTTATTGATCTCTTCTATTTTAGAACTCTTTGTTCCAAACAAGAGCCAGTCGAGGTCACGAGTTGTAATGGTTATGAGTATGATACGTACGTCTCTGGGTTCATGTTCGATTGCCAAGGTGCAGGAGTCAGTGATCTGCGAGCAGTAGCAAGGCCTGCAGCCGGTCAGAAGGTCTGCACTTAGGCCGTAGTGTCCTGGAGCGCAAGCGTCGCATCTCTCGCCGACCACGTTAGCCTAAAACGATTAAAAATTAAATTATAAGTTACTCCAGAGTTAATGAAGTCGCTCAGCCGTAGGAATTCAGGTCGTAAGAGGCGAGATAACCCGAGTTAATAGGTATTTTATTTTATTTTATTTTATTTTATTTTATTTTATTTTATTTTATTTTATTTTATTTTATTTTATTTTATTTTATTTTATTTTATTTTATTTTATTTTATTTTATTTTATTTTATTTTATTTTATTTTATTTTATTTTATTTTATTTTATTTTATTTTATTTTATTTTATTTTATTTTATTTTATTTTATTTTATTTTATTTTATTTTATTTTATTTTATTTTATTTTATTTTATTTTATTTTATTTTATTTTATTTTATTTTATTTTATTTTATTTTATTTTATTTTATTTTATTTTATTTTATTTTATTTTATTTTATTTTATTTTATTTTATTTTATTTTATTTTATTTTATTTTATTTTATTTTATTTTATTTTATTTTATTTTATTTTATTTTATTTTATTTTATTTTATTTTATTTTATTTTATTTTATTTTATTTTATTTTATTTTATTTTATTTTATTTTATTTTATTTGGAAAACATACAGTGATAAATAACTAAGTTACTAATATATTTTATAATTAAACACCATTTAGCTTATGGTAGGCTTGTGCTATCGAAAAAAATATAGAAAACGTACAAACTTATTGCATCTTCGCATTACATTGTCCAATCTGTCTGACAAAGCAATTTTCAACCTTACGGTAAGCATCGTAAATTGTTTTAAAATTGGGATTGGTCGGCGCCGAGAGGAAAGCTCGAGTCCCAGCAGTGGAAACAAAATAGACTGATAATAGGATTATGACATTTTAACTATACTAGCTGCGCTCCGCGGTTTCACTCGCGTGGTGATGGATGATGATGATGATGAAGAATCAATTATAGCGTATGTTTTAATATCACAACTAGATACAAGTCTCGTATTAGTGCCATCTAGCGTAGTTTTTGCTAACAATATCGAGGACTACGGGCTAATGTCCCTCTATTGCCAACTGGCGTGTTCATTCGTTTATTTCAACCACCATCGCCATCTAGCGATGAGTAGAGAAAAATAAAATAGTTGGAATAATTCGACAGATAGCACTTCTATGTACGTCTATTGTATTCAGATTATAAGGAATAGTATTAAAACCCTGATAATTTGCATTAACACTGTAGCAGACGAACTTGCTGGACGAATGAGACTCATAAACCAGTATCTAGGGATGACGAGGGAACTTTAAGTGAAAGCAATGTTAGGCGCTGCAACTGTCTCGGGAATAAAGAGTTTGCTCAACATCTACTCAGTAAAGCTTGTTATTAAAACTACTAGATGGCGCTGAACGTGCTTAACACACGCAAGTGTTTGTCGCAGCGGTCTACAGTACGAACGAGTTATCCAAATCTTTAGTTACAACTACAGAGTACGGAAAGCTGCTGTACATTTTTATTATTGTCGGACGATTTGAGTGCTTCCGACTTGACTGGCTATACTTTATTTAATATCTTACACAGGGTCGATAGGGTATGGTTTCGGATTGACCGATCCATACCCTATAATAATAAATAAATCCCGCACCGCAAGTATCAAGAGTAGTATGAGAGAGCTCACGCAAAACATTTTTGTCATATTATACCAATACGCCCAAAACCGCATCAAATTCATGGATCCGATTATTCTGAACTCGAAAATACCAATATCTGACATTTTCCGCGTAGCGGTTGGCGTGACCGAATTTTCATAAATGTCAAATTTCACCGAACTGTATCATAACAATCTAACTGATTTTCAGACTGTAGTTGAATGATGGCTCAGATATCGAAAACATATTTTTAATACAGTTGCTCAAAAAGTGGCGTATTGCAGGGACGTATAGCGTTCGGGATGTGGGCTATTATGGCTAAGCTATATTGGCTTTTTTTTACCTTTCCCGAACTCGTGCGTTCACTTTCCTAACTGTCAAAATAATGTCTATTAAAAAGAAAAACCAACCATGAAGTTTTTACTACAAAAATTAATAGAAGTTTTTATGATGCATGCAAATACGTATATTTCTAAAAAGAATTAACTAGAATAGAACTAATTTGTTTCAATATCAGGTTTAATGATTTGATTGAATGAGTTAGGTTAGGTTTCATTTCATTTCATCTCATTAAATTTCATTTTCAGTTCATATCAATAAAAAAAAATCTACTGAAGACTTGGCTGTATGGCGTCGAGCGCTAGACCGACAGTCGCTAGACAGACTTGAAGTGGACTGGAAGTGTCACAAAATCTTTTTTAATATCGTTTTTTGATAATGGATTTCCGCAAAGTAACGCCGGAATCAATAAATTATGTGAAATAAGTTGTCGAAGTGGGTGCCATGCACCCAATATTGTGATAGTGGTGTCGATTCTGTAAGCATTCTCTTAACTAAAAATCTCTGAATTATGGCAGTACTTATGTTGTTTAGGTTAAAATCCAAATTAGTATAACACTTTCGAATGACAGCTCTATAATTAAACATTTCTCTTCAATTGTGGGCATATTTTAGACAGTTTGGTCGTCACGTAACTTGGTGCTCGCGAAACTAATCTAAAATAACCCAAAATGGAATAGAATAATCCTATTATTAGAAGTGTCATTCTAAGTGTTAATGATTTTGGATTTAATTGGTAACAGAATAAGGACCACCATAATACATTTTTAGTTCGGTAGTTTAGTTAAAGTTTTTTTGAACAAGTGAATTGCTACCATTAGGTACCTATGAACTGTCATGGTAACGACGTCGACAAGTTATTTCATACTTTTAACCGTGGAAGTCAGTACCATTTTTTGATGAAAAAAATGTTCCATCTTTAGTGCTTGCTACTTACATGATCGACGTCATTCACCGTCAATGATGATACATCAAATCACCAAAATAGGAGAAACACTTTTCAGTTATGGAGTGTATCTCAAAAACTACTGAACCGAATTTGATGAAATTTAAATGGGACCACACGGGAAGCACCAGCTTTCAAATATAAAAATCTCCTGATGAAAAAGTACTGTTAAAAAAACATTTAAAAAACAAGTAAGTACAATTTGAAAAAATTAATACCGGCTTCTATTCAATTCAGTTATGGAGTGTATCTCAAAAATTTCGAATCCAAATTTGATGAAATTTAAATGGGACCACACGGAAAGCACCAGCCCCTAAAACTACTACAGAAAAAGAATTTTGAGAATCGGTTCACCCAGTCGGAAGTTATCTACTATATAAAAATAAGTCGGGTTTTTCTTCCTGACGCTATAACTCCAGAACGCACAAACCGATTTCCACGGTTTTGCATTCGTTGGAAAGGTCTCGGGCTCCGTGAGGTTTATAGTAAAGAAAATTCAGGAAAAATTTAAAAAGAAAAGCGGGAAAATATTGTTTCACATACAGCGCCATCTCTGATACATAGCATGTACTACAAACCAATATTTTAAGTAGATGGCGCCAAACGAAATGTTACATAAAACGAAGCCATCTGGTGGCGAAACGGAGTTCGCAGGGTTTGCTAGTGAGGTATAAAACATAAAAAAATACAGTCAAATTGAGTACCTCCTCCTTTTTTTGGAAATCGGTAGAAAATACGCGTCGCCTTGTTAACCTCCTCCTTGTTTTGGAAGTCGGTTAAAGCCGTTCCCGCCACAGGAGTGTAACAAGTGCTGAGGCGTCTGCCAGGAGACTCAAAATCATTATTTTCGTTTTTGGGAGTAAAAGTGACATTTTTGTTCATCCCGGCAGCCATACGAAAAAATATTTATCCGGGTTGCTATGATACAGGTCGGCAAATTTTTTTTACATATACATAAATGCTTTCGGGCTATATGTACGTAGTACATATAATTGTCTGTGGCTATACCTATGCTACGCGCAGAATAAAACAAACTTCTTCGCCATACAATTATAAAATCTATGTACGTTTTCAATATCAGACGAATTGCTATTAAACCAACTGACTTTTTTTGACACACCAGAAATAGCCTCCCACGCTATTGCTACACGTTTAACCGTTACTAGGTACATCAGGTTCAAAATCATATCATCTGACGGTTTTATACAGTTTCGGCCGTACTGCTATGTTATACATGGTGAAGGTCGTGGGCTGTCGCACTGTAACAACTAGGAACTAATATCAAAGACAATATTCATATTGGAATGCATAAATGCATATGAAACATGCGGATTTGTTTAGTTTTTATTGTGAGCGTATTTCATCTTAGTAAATAATTATAAACCTTTTCAAAGGCGAATATTGCCGTAATTACTATGATTTTTGCCGAATATCGTCGGCGTCGTAAACGTAAGGCGATTTTAACAGTATATACTGCTTATTTAACAGGATTAAGGTCTATACAGAAGTAGCCTTACGGTATGTTACATTAACCAGTTTGTCTAGTAAAATCTAATAAAACTTTTGTACCTTTTCGCTTAAGAAAGCAAAATTAAAAACTCACCTCAGGTAATAACAATTCAAGCGTGTACGAACTAATTCGTTTTAGATCAGAATCCTAATTTCTCAGGTTATATTTCAATCATGTCAACTAACCTTACAAAGACACTCGTCGTCACATACGCGAGTGGGGTCGAGGATGCCCCGGGGGTCACACCTGCACGCTGGCGTGGTGGGCGCCGCACAGTTCGGAAACGACAGCGAGGGGTTCGCACACGCATCGCAGAGGTGCCCGGCGACCCCTGGGTAGCAACTGCAGACAACGCGGTGCTGTTTCCAGTCCCACTTGCAAGAACCTGGAATAATGAGGTCATCAATAGCATAGGTAAGTACAAATATAAGCTTACATACACATAATCAGTCCTTTATGTTCCCACTGCTGGGACTCCAGTCTTCGTCTCAGAGAGGAGTTGGACCATAATCCACCACGCGGGCCCACGCAGCTTGATAGATAGGCTAGTTACCAACCCATGTAGAAGTTTTTCCAAGTGTGTACATATGTTTTATATTTTAACGCTTGCAATAAGTACAAATTTCAACAACTTTGATCGATTCAACTTACCAAGAGCGTGTTTCTGAAAACTATACTCAGAGCCTTGAGCTGAAAGTTGAACTCGCTTGTCACTGCACTTCGCACTTGCGTTTACTCGCTGTGTGCCTGTCTATCTCATGCGCCCAGTGATCTCTCTTGCCACAGAACTACTTCCTTTCAAACCTTCACACAATAATACATGACGTATGCAAACGACAGCTTCCCTTGCACAAGAAGTACATATTTCACCCAGTACGCGGCGTAGTAAATTCTACTATGTAGGTACACCTAGTATTGCAATCTACGATATCTAATGGACAGTATTACCGTCAGATCCTTCAGGGTCGCAGTCGCACGGCAGGCACGGACCATCTGACACCGCACTGAAGAACCCGAGCAGACATCGGTCGCACAGCGGGCCCGCGCGGTTCTCCTGAAACATTATACATTGGTAGTAAGCTTATGCAGACACTAAAGAAAAATTATCTAACTATTGTGGTTCTTATTCTGTTCACACTAAAACCAACAATCTCGTAACATTTTAGAATGTCAATTCCTTATATGTGATTATTCTAATCAGTTTAGACTAGTTTAAAGAGCAAGAACTTACATGACGACTAAATTTGCACTAAACATACCAAAAATTAAACAGAAAATGGTGACGATTCTGTAAGCATTCTCTTAACTAAGAATATCTAAAAACTACACTAAAAATTAGATATTTCTCTTCAATTGTGGGCATATTTCAGACAGTTTAGTCGTCACCTAACTTGGTGCTTGCTAAACTAACCTCAAATAACCCAAAATTGAATAGAATAATCCTACTTTTAGAAGTGTCATTCTAAATGTTAAATTATTTTGGATTATATTGTAATTAGAATAAGGATCACCATATATGAAAACATGATTCAATTTCTTATTACCGCATAAGTGAAACCCTTCTCTCTGTGATCTTTGAGTGAAAGAAACCATGAATAAATACTTAAAACACAGAGTAAGTATTAACAAAAAGAGTTGTCACGGTAGTAATAATACCATGAGTGATCGAAATGAGTATATACATTTTCCCAAGGAGTGAAAGAGCTGGAGGATATTTTTTGTCCTGCTTGTAGGTACTTCGTCTCACATTTTTTTGCTGGACACATCCCCAATGTGTGCCCAAAAGTTGTCAGAGATTATTGTAATTCTAGTGAAAAATCGGTAATATGTGTTTTTGTGTATAGAACATAATAAACAATGATTCATTGTTGTTTTAGGCTGCAAAAGCCGAAGTGAATGTAAACACGAAAACATAACCTTTCATTCGTAAGTCTACAATTTTGATCTTATTTTTACCTTGTTGATATAAATAAATAAAGATTATATCTTATAAGACAATGAAATCGCACAACACCGTGCGCAATGGAGAAGGACAAGGAGGGCCGACCCCATGTAAATGGGAAATACGGTGGAGGGATATAGAATATATATATATTATATTACATGGGATATTGCTATGGGGTTCAGCGGCTGATATAGAGACCATCTTTATCTTACCGAAACGTCCTATTCGAGCTATATACGGAATGATAGAAACCCCGTGATACTTTGAGAGATTTATTTAAAGTAATCAATATATTATATTAACGTTGCCTTCCTTATATGTATTTGAAAATATAATGTATGTTCGTAAAAAAATATATAAATATAAGTTAAATAGTGATCACCACACTTTTAATACTAGAAATACAAATAGGATAGCTGTACCTAGTTTTAGACTTGCGAAGACTAATAAGTCATTCCTAGGAAATTGTGTGCGTGTTTACAATAAAATCCCAAAGCACATAACTGAGCTCACAGAGGGCAAACTCAAGTTGACTGTAAAAAACGTTTTAATAAAAAAAGCTTACTATAAAGTTCGACATTATATAGAAGATAAAGATGCTTGGAATACTCCACTTCTGGCAAGCTGTCTCTCTGCCACCCATAAAATGTAATATTTGTAGTACCTATGTAGAAACATTGTAAACATCCATATAAAAAGAATGGCCCCGAGTTTCTAGCCGCTTCTTCTCGGTGGGTTCTATATATTTTGGAACGCGGCGGTAGAGTCTTTAAAGTACATTATAATGAAAAGTTGACGTTCATAAGTGCGTCTTTGATGCCTAAATTGAATAAATGATTTTTGACTTTGACTTTGACTTATATCTTTTAAGACTCAAATGACTGCAACAACGTATAGAAAATACGAAATAATACGTAAATTGGCCTAAGTAAATAATCAAATTTTGTAGCATTAACCACTCAAATTATGTAGGTAAGTAAAATTAATCCAGGTGACTTTTTGCGGAGGCATCATGAATACTTCTGAAATTGGTTGGGTGCGTTGCGTTTCGATCTCTTGCCGGTATACGCTAATGACAACTCTATTTGTTGATACTTACTCTGAGACTTAAAAGTATAATAATTATGTGAGAGGCTGCACGAGTTACTAGCCACTTGTCTCTTTCTCAACAAGGTCCTGGTCCTTGCAAACTGGTCCTGGGAGCCGATTCCAAAAAACTAACTTGCAATAGAACCGTAGTACGGTGACTTTTATGCGTTTTCTTATTCTGCTATTGAACAAGTACAATTTGAAAAATTAATACCGACTTCCATTATATTCAGTTATTGCAGTATATCTCAAAAACTACTGGACCGAATTTGATGAAATTTATATGGACCACACGGGAAGCGCCATCTTTCAAACAAAAAAGAATTTTGTGAATCGGTTCACGCAGTCAAAAGTTATGAGGTAACAAACATAAAAAAAAACACTCGAATTGAGTATATCCTCCTTTTTTGGAAGTCGGTAGAAAACAGTCCAGCTGCAGTTACGTTTCTGTTGACGTCAGCGATCGATCTTAACTTTATATTCTGCTTACTCGATAGATCATGAACGCGTTGTTAACAGATATTCATATATAGTACTCGTGCGTTTCGTCGGTTTGTGGGAGGTTCCGGAGGCCTGATTCTTCCCTTCTCCGTTCTACATCTCCTTCCCCTCTCACCCTCACCCCTTCTATCTCTTCCTTCCTATCATCCTTCATCAAAGGCCGGCAACGCATCCTCGAGACCTCTGGTATTGCGGATGTCCGTGGGCGACGGTATCACTTACCATCAGGTGAGCCGCCTGCTCGTTTACCAACCTATCCTATAAAAAACCTAGACCCATTGGCTAACATTCGTTTCCATTGATCAACTTCATTTGTCAGTGCTAAAGGGCAAAACGTAGTTATATGTGATATGCATATGTACCGACCGTACAGTTAACACAGAGCTCCGCGCCGGTGTGGTCAAGCGCGCATTCCCCGCGCACCCCGCACCCGGCGCACCCCTCTCCCTCGCAGGCGCGGTGGGGCCGCCATCGGCCCCCGGAGCAGCACCGGTGGCAGTGCGCACCGCAAGTGCCGTGCTGGCACTCACATTTTGCACTCTGAAATATATTACGATTCATCCAGTTGAAAGTTCTGAGATAACAAACATAAAAAAAAAACAGTCAGATTGATGACCTCCTCCTTTTTGGAAGTCTGTAGAAAATAGGCCCGAATTTGGATTGCCAGCTGACGTTTAGCGATGTTAGTGTGAGTCCAGGCAGCAAGAGACTCACTTGAGCATCCACGGTGCAGCTGGTAGCGTGCCCGTGGCACAAGCACCTCGCTGCCAGCGTGAGCGCGCGCACCGAGTAATACTGGTGTCGGGGTGCCGAGGCGTGCGCGGCGCGGAACGACACGCACACTCGTCTTGCCGTCACGCCCTCGCCGATTGCGACGTGCATCTGCAAATTACACATAGCGGGTCAACATCATTCTCTGGAATTTCAGTTATTACGATACGACGGAAAAATTCGGTTTCGTGAGCTTATCCACGCTAGAAGCTGAAAATTGATAACTGACGTCGCTGCGCATGTTTCATACAAACATTACAAACTGATATTTATATACTTACACAATATTAGTGTAATTATTATTAATAATTACATGTAATAATAACATATTATTTAAATACTATGTATAATCTGGAAGAGATCGCTCTGAGCGATAAGACCACTCAATGTGACACTATGAGTTAATATTTAGTTATAGTAAGATATGTTTGTGTATCGAAATGTATTTATGTGTGATGTGGTGTTACAATAAACAGTTAATCTATCTATAATCAAAAATATAGCACGATATTTAAAAAAAAGTGCGTCAAAATGTATTGTATCATACAATTTTCTATTATTGTAATAAAGCTGCAGATGGCACATTGGAAATAATTGAAACATATGTACCTATCGGGATATTAAGAATAAATACAAATCAACAATAAATAATTTCTATGATACTGTGGGATGTATAGCGCAAGTATTGTCGGATAGGATTAGCCTTTTGGACAGATGATATATTTGTTTGTCGATATACCTTTTAACTATGCTATGAAGTCCTAAAGAAAGAAATACGTCAAAAAACAAAGACATCTGCCTAGCTCTTTGAACTTGCAAGGAGGCCCCGATACTGACTATTAGCATAGCTACCTCTCCGTTTTCCAACGGTTTCGGGCTAGTGAACTGAGTGGAGCACATGAGCTTCTCATCTCGGCTCGTCCTCTTCACGCCTCTGGCTTTTCTCCTGCGCCTCTCCGGCCTCAGGTTCCACAGCTTCCTGCAGTGCTCTCTGTCTCCGAATGCTCTGACCATCCGCCAGTCCTCGCCGTTGTCTGAAGACGACACTTCCAAAGACCAAGCGAGCGGACGAGGCGAAGGTCCAGATTTGATAATCACGTGCAGAAGCTCCATTTTCTGAAACGAATAGAAATATCTGTAGAAGATAGACGAGCATAATGATGACAAAAACGTTGACATATCTGAATTGTTTTGCTGGTAGGTATTTTGTTATACTCTGAAGTCATAAGTGGATGATTAGATAAGATTCAAAATGATCCTGTGCATACAGTAATGTTTCAAAATTGTATTTCGGTAAATATTAACATACTCGTATATATCCTTAGACGGGATTCAAACCCGCGTTTACAACAATATGTGTCTCGTATTCTTTGTAAAATTGCAAAATAAGGTTTGGATAAGTAGGCGTTGTGCTTCAAAAATAATTAGGCGTTGTGCTTCAAAAATAAGTAGGCGTTGTGCTTCAAAAATAAGTAAGCGTTGTGCTTCAAAAATAAGTAAGCGTTGTGCTTCAAAAATAATATAATACAAATAATATTACAGTATACAGGTGCAATTTTTGAGAGAAAAAGACATATCCTTGGAAGAATATGAACTAGCGTTATTAGCGTTATAGTCGCCTGCAATAAGATGTATACATTTCGTAATTAAAAAAAAACTATGATACAATACTACATGATGTTATAACAATGTATATAAGGAATATTTTAAACATTAAAATAATATAAATGGGTTCATTTAACATCATGTTTGATGTACATTTTTATGATATACAATGCTGAGGCACTTTTGAAAATTGTGAAATGTATACATCTTATTGCAGGCGACTGTACCAGACGCCATATCCTATAGGCCACAGAGCCTATCATCCGAGCATCTAATTTATCTCTCTAGTAAATTTAACCTGTTGGTTTTAATTAAACATATACTTCAAAAAAAGGAGGTTTTTAATTCAACTGTAGTTTTTCACGTTCGTGGATATATTAATATATATATTATCTATTTCACTCTAAACTTGCAGTAAGTGTATTGTCCTAGCACTTTTATTACTTTCATAAGATATACTTTTCGATTTAGCTAAGCAGGCGTCAGTGTATCAAAAATTATATATAAGCCTTCACAGGTCGTTGGTCATCATAGGGCCAGACACAATAGAATTTTCATTGTTATAATATAACGACTCTTGAAGGGAATAAACATATTAATACAGTAGAACCCTACAAATTACATTATTTAAACAAAGTCTAAGCATAAAACAATATTATCAAACCCGTGAAAAATTAAGAGATAAAATCGGTATCGCTAGTATCTAGTTCACGACGAGCAACAAAAAAGATGGATCTTATCGTGTGATGACATGAGATTGACGCCAGATTACCGTCTACAAACAAGCAGGGGAAAGGGGACAAACACTTTCTTCGTTAACATACGAAGTGTGTGGCCCTAATAAACGTTAGAGACAGGATCGTGATTCGTCGATTAGCGTAATATTTCATTAGGAGTTTAATGTAAATTTAATGTAATGTCTTACGTCTTGGCGGTATATTTAACCCTGAGTGTAACGGGGACTCTTGGGTTAGGTCATTAAATCTTAATCCCTGAGCACAGCGAGGGGTTTAATTCCCGAGCAAAGCGACGGAGTTATGTAGAGTCCTGAGTGAAGCGAGGGGTTAAAGCCGCCCTAGACGAAAACATGCTTTATCCTCTAGGTACATACTCTACTTTTCATACCCACTGCGAGACAAAAAAAACTCAGAGCTTTGAAATAGCAGTTGTTATAAGTAATATGAAGCTTATTTAATATACTTTTGAGATCTATAGATTTTGGAACTACATAAATAAACATCACCGCGAGTACACTGACCAGTACCTCTACCATGAGTTATGAGCAAAATAAATGTCATCTCTAGTCGATACTCGCTCTCGCCTACCTATGCCGTGGTCCGTTTTGCGATAATTTTGCTCACAGTGCTATCGTCTACCAAAGCTGGTCCGAGACAAATATCGCGATTTTGACAGCTCGTGGCACTGTAAGCGTGTTGTTAATTCGGACCAGAGTTGTAGCAATAACGAACCATTTGCGCGCGAAAAACAAATTCATAAAAATATCGTGCATAGTGTGAAGGTTAACTATGTGGTGTGTGGATTAAAAAGAGATAATGGAATGGATGGACCGACATTTACAACTTTTACATCAAAAAGAAGGGACACCAGTACATACATTGTAGAAATAAACAAACACCTGTAACTTTTGACAGAACGGTCACGACGATTATGGTGTAGAGCATGGTTCATGTAATCGTCAATATGGCGGCAGTTAAGACGTCATCGATGACGTAGCGTGAGCCATCGTAATCACGCTCACGGTGAAAGGGACCGACTTTTATCGCGCTAATATCGATTATGGCCAATTGGGACCGCAGTGCTATTAGGCTTGTGATTGGCGTACTCGCTGTCAATTTTAGTTCTACAATTGACCGCGAGGTGGCACTTTTCTTTGTTTCATACATTTTTTCGCGGCAGTCGATATCGAGCATCGATTGGTGTCAATGTTGTAAACTCAGGTTGAGCTACAGTGATACGCGGAACCAGAGAATCAACATCACTCTGGCATCATCACATCAGTTACCTGTGAGAGCCAGTCTATGTCCTACGTCTACGTGTGTTATCGCATTCGACCCAAGCGCGGATCCACCGTTGTGAGCACGGTGGGCATGCCCACAACCCTAAAAGGCTTGTAACATCAGCTGTCACACTTTCATGTTCCACAGGCTGACGATATGACCTTTCATATCCAAAGTCTTAGCAAATATATTAAACCTGGATATCGATGAAATTATTAACGTTTTTGCAAAAAACAACGTAAGTCACCTAAATAAAATTATTTAATTAAAAATGTATGAGTACAAGAATTTCATTTGACATCATTTGACATCATTTGACATCATTTGACATCATTTGACATCATTCGACATCATTTGACATCATTTGACATCATTTGACATCATTTGACATCATTTGACATCTGTTGACATCATTTGACATCATTTGATATCTTTTGAAGTTGCCATTGCCTGCACGGTTTTGAAGTGTAGTACCCAGTTACTTAAAAAATCTGAATGGCACTGGACTGTTATGGGCAAGCGTGACGCTTAACATCAGTCTAACGACTTGATACTATATCGATCATGAGAGTTCGTACTCCGACTCGCACTTGGCTGGTTTTCAGGTGACTGTGACCACAACCTTTTTGTGGTCTGGATCCGCGCCTGATTTCAACCTTTGAGAGCGATAGCGGTCTAACGCTCGCCTTTCATTTTATAAATGAAACAGTAACATTGAAAGCTCCAGTTGGTCAAGCATTTACCGCACCTTTGTTGACAACGGGACACGTGTGCGGATCATACCTGTATTCGCTATGTCGACATAATCACATGATAAGATTAGATATTAACCGGAAGTGAGCGAATATTTTAATAATTGCATTTGCTTTTGTCCCTTTAGTGTATGTTTATGTTATCACATTTATATCACCAAATGGAGACGGCATTACAGTATTCCCAAAGTTCTGCGGTGCTGCTCCGTGCTCGTCACCCCGTAATGTTTGATTGGATCTCCTTCGCACAGTAATTTCAAGTGTTATATCAAACTCTTTCTGTAGTAAAACTTGCACTGCTGCAAACAAACTACTAAAAATTGCTGGTTCGAGGCAAAACAGTAGCTGATACTGCGGTGGTGCTAACAAGACGACTCTAATTGTCCTACCACCTGTTATTCCTTTATCTGGTCATGTGAAGGCAGCACGTGCCTCGTACAACTAATTACTTACCTACCTTATACTTCGTATGTACCTGCAAACTTTCCGGTTTTATGTTAATAATTAGTATACAACGCGTAAAATGAAGCGCTCGTAGCAGAGCTCGACTTGGCGATCTTAACCGATCAACAAGTTAAGCAACACTTGCTGCGGTCAGAATTCGGATGGGTGACCGCTAGTAGCATTATTTTACTGAGCGCTTCCGTGCTTCGGAGGGCACGTTAAGCCGTTGGTCCCGGTTGTTTGTCTTAGGACAACAGTCGTTAGGCTATGTCGAAGGCCTTCGGGCAGCCCGAAAACTTCGACATGGGTTGGCCACTAACCTATCCACCAATCCGCACTGGGCCTGCGTGGTGGATTATGGCCCAACTCCTCTCTCTGAGAGGAAGGCTCGAGTCCCAGCAGTGGGAACAAAATGGGCTGGTTATGATTATGAAGTAGTACAACTATGTATAATAATAAATATATTAAACTAAATATATATAAGTACATATATCAATGAACAAAACTACCTAAAAATCACATACTTATGTATAGAAACATGATTCAGCGAAATATTTCAGAACAAACACACAGTGTTTACTTTGTCT
Organism: Selenia dentaria; assembly: GCA_917880725.1. NCBI lineage: Eukaryota > Metazoa > Arthropoda > Insecta > Lepidoptera > Geometridae > Selenia > Selenia dentaria. Next base: position 2,479,811 of record OU862882.1, on the reverse strand, counting down.
CTTCGTATCCCCCTTCCTCGTATTTGACATCAGTATTCTTTGGTCTTAGATGTTATAGGGCCGAGTTTGTGTTCATCTACCATGCTTAGTCAAATACTACGAATTGCTAACGAGTCGTTTGCACAAAAAAACTTAGGTGGTAAATGGTAAATGGTAATGGTAATTCATGTTCACTAAAAAGTGTTCAAAACGTCATGATTAAAATGGTTTATAAAATGTTTAAGTCATAACATTATTTATTCTAATTTTGTAATTTCAATATGAGTAATAGATTCAGCAGCCCATCGAAATTGAGAACCACGAAACACAGCTACCTACAGCGGTCGTGGTCCAATTACGGGAAGTTACGAGGACCATTTCATACAGCACATGCATTATGCAGAGATGGCCCTGTCGACGAATTGCTATTTGTAGAGATTTCATACAGTTTCTCATAGAAAGTAAATCATTATATTCGTGGGCAGTAATATAGTGTTGAATTTCATTACAACTCCGTACACATGATCACTGAAGTGTTCAAAACGTCGGAATTCACATGGTATAAAAAAAATAAAATGAAAAATCTTTGCTTAAGGAAATTAAAGAGAGGACGCTAGTGAACTCTCTGTCGGGTTAACTAGTTAATGACAAAAATAAGCACAGTAGTGTTCAAACAAGTTTTGTGCCGTTCACCTCAGTGGCACATCTCCCTCACCACATTTGTGACAGATGACAAATGAAAACTTCAGTACCTGTCTTTAATAACGGCTTAAAATTACATCACACGAGCATGCCTACGCAACTTCTAAGAATCACAACTGCACCGGTTAATTGTGCCAAATGAGGCACATCCAGTCCAGGAGCCAAATATGGCGCGGCTAATGAGCCGAGGAAGGCACGCGGGGCACGCAGCCTCCGACGTTTTTGTCATTGTCTGACCCTAGCGGCGGAGACATGGTAATGGAACCCAGAATTTATTGGTAACTGTGACAATTTTCGTGTGGAGTCAGTTATCCAGTTGGAGAAAGTTTAAAGTTTAGTTTAAGTAGAAAGCCAGTTGAAATGGCAGTAAACATAAGCCGGAGTTCTGGAGTGGAGACCACGGACCGGTAAGCGCAGCGTAGCTCGTCCATCGATAAGGTGGGTGACACAATTTATCTATTAAAGAAACACCATGCATTTTTATTATTCTGGTATACAGGATGGCCTATTGAAATAGGTCAGTAGGGGCAAATTTGAAACTATAAGACATACACAGATCTCTTCTTAGAAACCATGTAATGTTTCACCGCTCTTACTTTCACTGCATCGATAACAAGAATAGTAATCAATATCAAGAATAGTGCCTATAGTAAGAGAAATAAAAAAGCAACTGTAAAAGTAAATATAGTTAACAAAAATACATGACCTGGCCTTCACACTTCACTGCACGTCCTGAAAGGTCAGTTCGTTTAGCAGGTTACACACGTAGAGGTTCCAATTAACTTCTGGTTATGAGCGAGGCTTCAACAAGACATTGAATGCCTTACGAGCTTTGATGGCGTCGTCAGGGCGAGATTACTCGACACACCAATGCCGTTGGTTTGCTAGCAATTTACAAAAATGGTAGGTACAGGTCAAACGCATCTTTTTAAGTTTTTTCGAAATCGGGGAAAAAGAGCTTTTATTTATACGTTACAAACACTTACATTTTATTTATTTGTAAAGGTAGATGATCATTTGATGTCCAAAATGTGGTGAGAATGAATAAAGAGCTCACCCTCCGGGAAAAAGGGCGTGTGATGTCGGCGCCTTCTGTGTCTTTTGGGTAAGCACCGCGTCTATAGAAATGTTCGAACCATTCCAACTCATGCCGGTATCGAACCGGATGATCATAATTGTACAATCGTATTTCCCGCCCCCCAAAGGTTAAAGATGGGCTGGGCGTGACTTTGATAGTTGTTAACGAATCATACGCCTTGAATAAGGTGTAACTAAGTTATAATTAGTACTCATGGGATGTAGACCACGATTGAATTAATTCTGGAGTTCCCAATATTTCGGCACAGTTATAGATGTTCACAGGTAGACTTAGTGAGTGGTCCTATCCCGTGAGTCTTCTCGCGGTGCCGTCTCCTACCGTAGGTTGGCTATCATTAAGGCTACTCGGACCTTAGAAGCTGCTGCCCGAAATAGCGACCTGTTGTTCATGTTTTAAGCCACATCCGGAGATTATTGAGCCTGAGGTACGTCTTCTGCCTGGTCGTCTACGTCCTTGGATTGTACCCTGCATGATCAGTTGGAAAAGATCGTATTTCTCATTGCGCATGACGTGACCCAGGTACCAGAGTTTTGACTACTAACCGTGAGTACTAAATGTAATTTAGTTAACAACCGCGAAAGTCAAAAACAGTGTGTATCAAAGATATTTTATGAATATTCACGTGTCAATATGTAGCTTTACATTATGTGTACACAGATGTGGCAGAATGTACCATTTGAACACAATTCTTGTAACATTTTGTACAAACCACATACAATTTGTGTAGTTGTAAATAACGTGCCATAAAATAATGTTGGTAGATACTACTTACTTATATTTATGTCATCAATGTACTACTTAAAAATTAATCTCATCATCATCATCTTAGCCGTAGGACGTCCATTGCTGAACATATTATGCCTCCTCCATAATTTTCCATAAGAATCGGTTGGAAGCGGCCTGCATCCGACGTCGTCCTGCTACCTTTATTAGCTCTGTCCACCGTGTAGGTGGACGACCTACGCTGCGCTTGCCTGTCCGTGTTCTCCATTCCAGAACTTTCCGGCCCCATCGCCCATCTGTTCTGCATGCTATATGCCCTGCCCACTGCCACTTTAATGGCTAATCATCTGGGCTATGTCAGTGACCTTCGTTCTTGTACGGATCTCCTCATTACTGATTCGATCACGTAGAGAAACCCCGAGCTTAGCCATCTCCATAGCTCGTTGTGCGAATTTGAGCTTACTTATGAGGCTCATAGTAAGAGACCACGTTTCAGTGCCATAAGTCATCACTGGTAACACACATTGGTCGAAGACTCTTGTCTTGAGGCACTGTAGTATTTTAGACGAGAAGACTTCGCGAAGTTTCCGGAAAAAATAATCTACTTAGGTATATTTTAGGGTCTTGTAGTGTATATATGTATACCTGTATATCTTAAAGTGTATATAATTAATATTTATATTTGGTTCGCAAATTCACAAAATTATATTTTCCAACTACACTGGGCTGCATAGAAAGTGTGCCGGTTATATTAAAACGATAACTTTTAAAATATTTGAGCAATCTTTCCAAATAAATATTTAAATAGTGTACTCGTATTTCATTAAAATATACGAAGAAGTAAAATCTTATTCAGTATTTATTTTTAAAATGAGCACGTTCTCCATACACATTATATTAATAATTATTTAAGTTATATAAATTATTGGGCAAATGAGATTTAAAAACAATAACTAGAGTGATGAACGCAGTGCATTGCCACGCAAAACTGAGTTCGTGATAATTTAATTATTATAATTTTATTTCAAATATGTAGGTGCCACTGCAGCTGACATGGGCAGGTCCCAACGGGCGAACAACTTGCTTTTCTCGACACATGTTGGGGATAAAAACACCTTAGATCGATCTCCAAGTATGCCGAGCATATGATTACATCATAGTGTGTCATTACAATATGCAGCAGATAAGTATTATTTAATTTGGAAGGCCTTACACGGCACACAAAATGACACACACACACACACACACATATAACTTAGTATCGAGCTTCACTTTCCACATGAGTAGTTAGTCACATATCTCACCCGTGCCGTGTACGACAAATCCCTCTGCAATAGATAATATCAACATTCATAAAGCAAAAAACTACCTCACAACATTATCGAACTGGCACCTGCCCTATCTGATAACGCTATCAATGGCAATGATAACAAAAGGCTCTGCTTCAGTTATTAACGAAATAGTAACATGGCCGGTCTTATTCTGATCAATGACTAAGAAAGACATGTCTCGGGAGCTCCCCAGTTTAGCGGAGGTGAAAGTGGAGGGTGGGAAAAAGGGGAAAGTGCCTTCAAGAGGGAACAGGGATTTTGTGTATGTGAACTCTGCGTTTGTGGGGAGTGTTACCAGTGTGAACAATGTCAGTACGGAAAACAGAACTCCGGTCGCGCCAGCTGCGCCTATAACTGGGTAACTATTGTTTATTAACTCGCTAGTAGTAGGGCCTTTTTGCGTACGCCTGGCTAGCACTATCATAATTATATAACTTTTTTTCTTTTTACATGGACTCGTAAGTTAGTTATATTTGCCATTCCTCAAAATTGCATCAGTGAGTTTTATATTCAAATATTCAGAGTCATGTCGAAGTCTTACAAGACGATCATTTTATTAGTGTCCTGACCCTCGTGCACCATTACAAACACTTAACGGTTGATAATTCACCAATATTACACGTCAAATTGTCTGAAATAAAAATCTAGGATAATCTACCTATATAGGTACTCGTATATAACAATCTCGCTAATTCATTTTTTGCTGTGTTAATTATTGTTTGGAGACGGTTCTTATGAAAGAAACACCAAGAAAAGATGAAGGCTATGATGAGACCGATGGCCGAGCCTACTACTCGAACGAAGGCTAGTAATAGATAATCAAAACATAATCAACAATATTAGTTAGATTGTAAACGAGACAGTTTGATGGATGTTTATTACTCAATCACGAAAAAAAATAGCTCAAAGGATTAAAATGAAATTTAGTATGTAGATATAAAATAAAGCGCTGTATTACTACTATTTAAGGTGATCTATTACAACGCAGGTGAAACCGCGGGGTGCAGTTAGCAACATTATAATATCGCAAAGAGTCCCTGCGTCGCGGGAGGTAGGGATACACACAATAACACTTTACAACACTAAAGGATCGTGTAAACAATTCTGTTCATTACACAAATATAAATAAGTATTACATTATATTGTATAAATTTTATAAACTCATATTCGCCCCAGGCAAGGGATCGAACTTAGATCCCCGCGCATCGTTAACAGAATCACTAGGTACCAACTGAATTCGAACTAAAATGTAATTATGGTTGTCCTTATTCTGTTAGCACTAGAATCCAAATTCATGTAACACTTAGAATGACATTTCTAAAAACAGGATTGTGCTAATCAATTTTAGTTAATTAGCTTTAGTTTACATTACCTTAGCGAGTGCCAAGTTAGTTACGTGACGGACGAATAATCTGTCTAAAATATACCTACAGCCGTACGATTCCCTAATGATTCGTCGATGTGCTCGTCGACGAGCTCACCGATGTCAAATACTATAGATATCGCTATCCAACGTTTCTTGTCATCTCGTCATTTGTTTCACGGATGTTATCAAAGATGCAACGATGTTTGCTCTTAGAGAATCGCACGGCTGTTGTAGAGAAATGTCTAATTTTAGTGCTGTCATTTGGAAAGGTTAAACTAATTTGAATATTATCTTAAACATAATAAGAGCTGCCGTACTTTAGAGATTTTTAATTTTGAGAATGCTTACAGAATCGACACCACCGTCTTCGCAATTATCCTCTGACTGAACACCTGTCCTTGAGAGGCATTCTTTAATAGTACCTATATAGTTGCCAGTGTGTTGCTACTTTGTATCACACCATCACTAGCACACACTCTAAACCACACACGTTGCAGTTCCTGGAAAAGTAGGTAGATTTCGCAGAAATCTATTGTATTTTTGGCCAAATATGGCGAATCGTCATTCAACGGGTTAACATCTAGTAGGTAATCGAAAGCTAGTTTATCAAATTGATAAAATACCGTGTGTAAAAATGTTTACATGCTTTTGTGAAAATAAAACAGAAACTAGTAGTAGTAGTGATGATGGTGCCGCAGGTATAAACACCTCTACCAAAAACCTATATACCAAAATACAACCTGCATCCCAAATTTCCCCAAGACTCATTAAAAATACGACCTGTACGATCACTTGATCCATAAACTTCGAATATAACATAGAAATTACAAAACGGAAACTAAATTATCTGCATCACGTATAAAAATCAACAACAAAATTACGAATCCCTAGTTTTTTTTAAATATTTAACGTTAAATAAATTTTAATAAATTATGTTTATATAAAGTGTAATTAATTAATTACTACTCAACTTAAGCCAAACAGCTGAATAAAGAACTCATCACATTTCAAAGAATAAAAGTTGTGAAATGGAACTTATGTCACAGATACACACGAGGGGCGGCTCTAGAGTTCTGAGAAAATATATATATGTATATATATATATATATATATATATATATATATATATATGTATATAAAACTCTGTCTCTCTGTCAGATTGTAACCTTATCACGCCTAAACGGCTGAACGGATCGTAATCAAATTTGTAATCGTTATAGATTACATCCCGGTGAAGCACATAATATACAATGCACAGTTACAACATATTTCTATCATAATACAAATATTTACAATTAATTATTGTAAAACGCAAAACATACAAAATACATAAAATAATAATATATAAATCTCCTTTCTCTACGACATTTGTCAACTGTTAACGTACTCGATAAGTTTTAAGTCAATGCCATTTTTGTTTACAATGTATAGTACATGACATTCCTTACTTTAACTGCTAGATTATTTGATCAGCTGATTGAATATACAATAAGGTTTATTATATTGTAGTGATAGGGTATTCCTCACGAATAGCAGACAAAATTCGCATCACTACACAACGAACTCATTAACGTATGAAATATTATGGGACTTAAGACTTAATACTGTATATTATATAGTATGAAGCTGGACCGATGTGAAAAATTCTTTCAACAGTAGAACCTTATATAGTCACTCATGAACATAGGTTATGATAAAAAGTTAGGGATCCGTATGAAAACTTTGAAATGAAACCCATGGTGTTAAAAATATTTAAAAATATCCTTTTATCGCTTCCGCTGCGGAAACTATTGACAATAGAGCATAGTGATGTAGGTACAACAGTTTTATAGAGGATATCAGTATCTACAAAAAGTCTGTAATACTATATGTCTAACTATTAATGTCACAATAATTCTGTTTCATGTTAAAATATGCAATATTATCGCAGATAAAAAAAAGGTCATATTATTCGTACCATGATATTAATCCAAATTTACCATAATAATAAAGAGCACCGATTTGATTGTTTGTTAATTTGTAATGGATAAACGCAAACACTACTTAACTGATTCAAAAAAATAAAGTTGAAAATAATGGTCTGCGTGAAAACGATTTGTATGTATGTTTGTAACGAATTGGCTCAAAAAGTACTGGACCGATTTCAAAAATTCTTTCACCATTGGAAAGCTACATTCACCCTGAGTTATATAAGCTATATAAGATTCATCATCATTATCCATCACCGCGCGGGTGAAACCGCAGAGAGCAGCAAGTCTTTTATACATTATAATAATAATGTCCTCCCGTCCGAGGATGTCAATTTTTATCTCTATAAATCTCAATGTTTGAGGTCGCTAAAGCAGGCGTCAGTGCTTTAAAAAAATAATATTACAAAAAAGAAAAAACGAAAATGTAACTTTAAATTTATATATTTACACAAATTTAAATTAAAAAGGAACCTGCTACACAGGGTAAATGTACCTAGCTTCCGATAATTAAGTACATTTCGATCGTACAGTTATGCAGTAATACATATTGTATTCAGGAATATCTAAATATCGTCTCAAATAAAAAAACCTATATATGTAATAATATGTTTACAAACTACCATAAGCGTAGAGCAGATAGAAACATGTCTCAATTCGACATTTAACAAATATTTCTGTTTTATTTTCAGTGTATACCGGGAGCAATACTGGGCTTGTTCTCGATGGCCCTACACGCAGCGAGTGCTGGCCATCGCCGTCGGCGTGCTGCTTGGTGCTTTCATAGGCCTGGGGCTGTCGATGCTTCTCCGGGACAAAGACGACAACACTGTGATAGGACCCATCTTCACAAGACATTCTGTACCGGACTAAGCACTTGGCAGATTTATAGTTTTATTTCTAACATGCAGGGCTTTACCATGTAAAAGTACTGGCTATCAGATAAGACGTTTACCATTATTATTGCATCACTTGGCACTATTTAAATCTTGATGTTGTGGTAGGCTACCACTTAACCACTTGATGGTTAGTGGTGGTACAGTTGACGGTGGTAGCCCTACACCTAGGATGGTGGCTGAGTCTCGACCACAACTGCCGGAACACACCGTGGCTCTCCAGCCAGTTTCAATATTTAGGGTAGACACTATACAAAGTGGACTTCGAACATACCAAGACTTTCCTCTAGATTGCCGGTAAGTACGGTAAGCCAAACTTATGTATAAAATTTACCTAGAGAATGGTACTTATGCATTAACAATATTTGTTACTAGTCGCACTCTGCGGTTTCACCCGCGTGGTGATGGATGAATCAAAATATATATACCTATAGCATTTAATTATAAAATCTATTGCAGTATATTAAGGATAATATAGGATTCTAATGGTGAAATATTTTTTCTAATCGGTCCAGTAGTTTCGGGGCCTATTCAATTCAAATATAAAAGATAAAGATGCTTGGAATACTCCACTTCTGGCAAGCTGTCTCTCTGCCACCCATAAAATGTAATATTTGTAGTACCTAAGTAGAAACATTGTAAACATCCATATAAAAAGAATGGCCCCGAGTTTCTTGCCGCTTCTTCTCGGTGGGTTCTATATATTTTGGAACGCGGCGGTAGAGTCTTTAAAGTACATTATAATGAAAAGTTGACGTTCATAAGTGCGTCTTTGATGCCTAAATTGAATAAATGATTTTGACTTTGACTCAAACAAACAAACAAATCTTTGCTCTTTGTAATATTAGTATAGGTGTAGGTTAATTAAGTTAAGATTGATCTCTCATACTACTCGGTAGAAGGCCGAGTGCGATAGAGTTTTTAATTTTAATCAGGCTGTCAGTACTTAAACCTACATTTTCTGTAAATACAAAAATAAAACATTATCTTAGCTTATACCCCGCTATCCGCTTTGTACGTTTGGCATGGCATTCTTTTTCCGCTTGGCGGCGCTGGTGTAGATAGAGACCTGTCAAAAGAGTTGTTCAATTCAAGATATTTCTATACTTCATAAACTAGATAATAAACTCTTTGGTTTATATTGTATTGTGGAATAAATGCTTATAACAATTTAAAAAAAAAAATGTCTACATTTACAGTGCCGCTAACTGGTGATTAATTATGCCTTACACAATTGATCATGCCTTTGGTCTATTGGTCCTTAAATATTAAAAAAAACATGTAACTACAGGCCCATGCCTATTTTTATTTTATTGTTCTTTATTATGTACCTATATTGTATAATTTTAGTGTAAGTTCAATTATTAAAACAGTTGTATTTATTGTCAGTATTAATACGCAAAACTTATATTATACTAGCGACTGCCCACGGCTTCGTCCGCGTAGTAGGCTCGGCCTTCGGCTTCGTCAATATGTTCTCCCATCTTTTCTTGGTTTTCTTTCATAAGAACCTTCTCCTGATAATAATTAACACAACACAAAAATAATTAGCAAGATTGTTCGATCCGTTCTGAAGTTATAGCGTGACCAGGAAAATTAGGGGTTATTTTTTATATATAATAGATTTATTTTCTTAATTCGTAATAATTTATACAATAAAATAAATAATATTTACAAAAAAATTGTTGATCTATATTTTTTAATATGAAAAACGGGATTCACTCACGTAAAGTCAGGTTCCGGTTTCGGTTCAGGTCAGTCCACGAGCGCTCTGCACTCTCCTCGAAAAAGACCACCGGATGTGGTTGAAACTATAGTCGGAAAGATCTGACTTTTTTACGTGACTGAATCCCGTCTTTCATATAAAAAAATGTGTACAAACCACGTGAGTTTTCATGATCTATATTTTGTTACTCAAATCTTCAGTGCCAGCTCGACTCACACTTGTCTTGTATAATACTTCGGAACACTGTAAGCGCACACCAAGCGTATGTGCTTCCACGTGTTTGCGATAGAACAGCTACAACAAAAAGGCAACAAATACGTCCAATGTATGCAGCCTCATGATTTCCTTTGGTATGATGAAGATTCATTATAATAACATTTATTATGCAATGTAAACCACAACCCACAGATAATAAGGTTGTATGTCTTGTAAACATTTCAATCGACTACATCATTATTACCTTTCAAAAACACAAGGTGGATGACGTAGGTTTAGTAAAAGGATCCCATTGCCTCGTACGGATTTCTAATTGTGATCGTAGAACAATAAACATATTATAATTGTGTTTTGTGATATAAATACACGTAATGTTCGCAAATGGTTTTATTATTATTTATCCACAACGTTTTTATGAATGCCATAATTGTGCAATAATAGAGGGTATTAAAACATGAGTGTAGTTTATTTAATCTCATGACATTTTTGCTACTAAAGTTTTATCCAACAAAACATTACTCAAATTGGTATGTACAAAATAGCGCCAAAATGGGAAAAGTTTTCTTCTTCTTCTTGTTTGTATGGCTTGTGCGGCGTAACCAGAATTTTGCCAATATCAGTGGAAAAAGTCTGTTATTGGTCTATTGGCTCGGAACCAGCGCTCACCACAGATAATGTGTACTTAAATTGAATTGAAACCTCCTTGGTCGGGACACATTGTACTTTAATAATAAAAAAATGTTTGAAAGCATTGTTTTGTTAGGAGAATAATGCTTTAATTTAATTTTTGAATTTTCTTAAAGAAGTATGTAATAGTACATTGTTCACCGAGAGGAGAAAGTGCCCGATTACCGTCGAGGGTGTCGTTTGAAACACCCGAGATCGGGAATCGCACTTTCTCTCGAGTGATACATAGTGCTTTATACTACACCTACGAGGAAAATAAAAAACTAAATCTTTACTAATTGAAATTTATATTGAAATTGTTGCAGTTAGTGAAGCTTAATGTAACACTTTTTCCATTAATGTTTGTTTGAGATGTTTGCGATAATGTAGGAGGAATAACTGGCTGTGCTGTTGGCACTGCGCTCGTAGAAGGCTGTGGTGCCAAAGGGGCAACTGGCTGCTGAGTGGCATCTGGCATCGCCGCGCTCGTTGATGGTTGAGGAGATGAGTCTTGATGCACATTAATCGATCCGATATTTGGTTATTTATTCGTGTTTTGTTTTCTACGGAATTCTCTATGTAGCTTTCTGCAACAGCGGACGATTTCCAACCACCGTGACGTTTTATTGTGGTTAAATCAGCACCAGTATTGGCAAGAATAGTCGCTGAAGTTCTGCGAAAGCAGTGGCCAGTGTATTCTAGTGGATTGAGTAAATTAAGGTACGAAGCTATTTCTCTTGGCACAGTACTTATTTTGTTTTTCCCAATTACTTGTTTCGTACATTTTTTGTTTTTATATTGTAGTAAAAACCGATTGGTTTTGGGGTCACTGGGGCGAATTTCGTTATATTTCTTCACTATCTCATAAAATAAGCCCGATATAACAAATGATCGCTGAATTTTGGTTTTTGTGTTAGGAATATTGACGATTATTCCATTTTCGAGGATTTCGATATCGTCTGTTGTCATATCCACAAGTTCTTGCGAACGACAGGCCCCATTTACTCCTAAAATCAAAATAACCTGTAAACAAAAATATCAAACATGAAAACCTAGTAGATTTCTACTCATAAATAGGTACGTAATAAATTTTTAACCAGTGCATTTTGTTCATAAAATTACCTTCATCAACAAATATTTGTCATCTGGAGCATTCTGCAAAAAGGAATAAACATCCTTTGTAGTAAGCACTTTTGATTTCTTACTACGGAATCCCTCCGACTTTCTTTTCAGAAATGCTGTAAGTTTTTTGTATTCTTGAATATTTATATCGTTTCTTGTCAATATAGTACTTTTCAACATTGAGTACATAGACCATAACGTACTTGGTTTGTATTTTTGCGCTTTTTCACTGAAATAAGTTAGCAAAACAGTTTCAGAAAAAGATGCCGCATTTTTTTCACTTTTCCATTGCAATAAATCGTCATAAGTTTTATTATATTTTTTAATTGATTTCTGTGGTAAAAGGTTATCAATCAGTATTTTTGCTGTTTCCTTCAACTGCGGCGGAGTTAAAAAATCTTCATCATCACTATCACTACTTATCATTTTGATAGTTTTATTTTACTTTTCTACGAAAACTGAATCCTCAAACAACACACAAATTGAAAATGGCGCCAATGGCGTCTGCAATTTGCACATGTTCTTTTTTCAAATTGTTTGACATCATCCAACACACAGCTAGTGGCCAGTGTCATTTTGCGAACTTGGAGATAAAAACTCACTGTAAAAACTTTTTGGCTTTTGATATTTAGGTTACCAGCGCATAGTCTTACCCAAAATTAAAAAAGAAAAACCACGTAAGAAATGGATTTTCATACACTTTTCTCTCCCGCTCAGATGCGTTTTCTAGCCGCATATTTGTTCGATACGCAATGACGTACTTTCTACCGTAAATTTGATAAAGTATCAAGGTACTTTCCGAGCAGGTGTAGTATAAATAAAATATGCCAATAAAAGTCTGTATTTCATTTCATAATTAGAATATTACCGAATGAGATTATATAAAATATATAAACAAGCAAACAATATATCTACGTGTTTGATTGACACTTGGTTCCTGGCATAGTAAACGGTGCATTTGACGTTATAGTATCAGAAAGAATTACTTACATGTTTTTGGTATTTAGGAATGATAACGTGGAGACGTAGTAAATGTGATAAAGTGCATAACATGCCATATTTTGATAAAACTATTGTGGTTTTTGTTTGTGTCAAGTAAAATTGCTCGTTTTATCAATTTTATTGAAGTACTTTAGTTACTTGTATGATTATCTCTTGGTCTTGTCTACAACAAAACAAGCTAAAGGTGTGTCACTACGTAATGGATTATTATGTGAAAATATTCGACATTTCCAGGTAGGTATGCGTAGTAGTTCTGTATGAAACATTGAGGTCAAGCAAACCTTGTTGCAGTCGTTACTTGCATGGGTGACCGCTAGTTCATTTCAAACTGTACTTCAAAAACGTGTCCTTCGGAGAGCACCATGTTAGTTCATCAAGATCCCAAGTATTGTCTTAAGGCAATAGTTGTTAGTCAATTTTGGAAACCTTCAGGCGGTCTGAAAATACTGAGTGGGAGTTATCCTATCCGCCTGCGCCACACTGAGCGTGCGTAGTAGATTTCAGCCCATATTCCTTTCTCTGTGTGAAGCCTATGTCATAACATAGTGAATTTTATATTACTTGGCACTTACTGAATGTTATGTACCTGCTTATGATACGTGACTATATATAATACTATATTCAAACAGCTTGGCCTACGCCACGCTTGGCAGGCGGGTTGGCGAGCGCAGTATTTGTGTGTTTAACTGGGAAAGTGCTGCTGCCCACCTTCTAATCGTTATCCCTTAGCCACCTTCTACGGCACCCACGGGTAGAGTTGGGGGAGTGCTATTCTAAGCCGACACCCCGCGGCGTTATACTTGTAATTTAATTTTCTTATACTTAGACTTTCTTCGAAGAGAATAGATTGGTTTTGCGAAGCTGTGATAGCGCAGGGGTTATGAAGGTTAGCACCAATCTGAGGATCCACTGGCCCGACCACGGGCATGGTGAAGTTATCATCGACAGCATAGAAGTAGCAGTTTCTGTTGGCCTAGTTGGCTAACACCCTTATGATTGAAAATCTCTCGCTAAGCACTTAACGTGTTCCGGCAGCTGTCCTCGAGAGCCTGTCGCTACTCTAGGTCTAGTGAGATGACCACCTCCGACCGCATCATCACTGACCATCAAGTGATATTATATTCAATACTAGCTAGACGAATAAGTATAAGTACAGCTGGATAAGTAGTAACAGGTAGTTTTAAAAAAAAAAAGTCCGTACAAAACATCCGAATAGAATCCTCAGTTATGTGTGAAGTAGCATAATGACATTGTAAAAATAATTGTGTATTTTATTGTTTAATTTTTGCATTTATTATAAGTCCATACCAATAATTATTCTAAGTTTATACAAGATAAATTGAATATAACATGTAAAAATTTGACGTACTCCGTGTAACGAAATATTATAAGATGAATAAATGAATATGAATATAAACAAAATGATAAATAAAATAATAAATATAATACAGGATGTTTGGTAGAGGGACCGACAAACCAAATAAGCGTGTTCGGGGGACCACTTGGAGAATACAAGTTGGCCAAAAAAATCCCCGACACCCCAATATGTTTAACTTTTTTTGTGATTTTTCCCTTTTAAATCGCGATCTTCTCGCATCCAGTTTTTGCCAGCCGTCTTGCGCAGATCGTCACTCCACCGTGCCTCAGGACGTCCTACACTACGTTTGCCGAGACGCGGTCTCCACTCTAGAACTCGTTTACCCCAACGGTTGTCGGTTCTACGGCTAATATGGCCAGCCCACTGCCACTTCAGCTTGCTGATCCGGTGGGCTATGTCGATGACCTTGGTTCTCTGACGGATCACTTCATTTCTGATGCGATCCCTCAGAAACACCGAGCATAGCCCTTTCCATAGCTCGCTGAGCGACCTTGAGCTTGTGGACCATTCGAGCCGTCAGTGTCCACGTTTCGGCTCCGTATGTCATGACGGGTAGGACGCACTGATTGAAGAGTTTCGTCTTCAGGCACTGTGGAATCGGCGAAGTAAGGACTCGACGTAGCTTCCCAAACGCTGCCCAGCCCAGCCGAATTCTTCTATTCACCTCGTTCTCAAAGTTGTTTTTTCCCAACTGCAATGTCTGCCCGAGGTACACATATTTTTGAACAACTTCGAGAACGGCGCCATGTATCGCAATCGGTTCCGGTAGAACATGTTCGTTGAACATGACCTTGGTTTTGTCCAAGTTCATCCGTAGGCCGATGCGTATAGAAGAGTCAGCCAGGTCATTCAGCATCTGTTGCAGGTCCTGCAGCGTCTCTGCCACGATGACGATATCGTCAGCAAATCGCAAGTGAGAGATGTATTCGCCGTTGATATTAATGCCACGTCCTTTCCAGTTCAGCGTCTTGAACATATCCTCCATTGCATTTGAAAACAATTTCGGGGAAATAACGTCCCCTTGTCTCACTCCTCGATGCAACGGTATGGGACTTGTTTGCTGAGTCTGTACTTGGACGGACATGGTGGCGGTTTCGTAAAGACATCTCATCACTTGGATGTATCGCCAATCTATCTGGCAACGCTGCAGCGACTCCAGAACAGACCAGATTTCAACCGAGTCAAAGGCCTTCTCATAGTCCACGAATGCTAGACACAGGGGCTGATTATATTCTTCGGTCTTCTGTATAATCTGCCGCACTGTGTGAATGTGGTCTATGGTGCCGTATCCGCTCCGAAACCCAGCCTGTTCCGGTGGTTGGAATTCGTCGAGTCTACGCGCAAGACGGTTCGTGATCACTCTTGAAAACAGCTTATAGACGTGGCTTAGAAGGGATATGGGTCGATAGTTCTTCAGCCGGGTCTTATCTCCCTTTTTGAAGAACAGGACGACCATACTCCTACTCCACGCCTCTGGAGTTCTCCCTTCGAACAGGACAGCGTTAAAAAGCTTCTGGAGCTCCCTCAGTACGGGTTTACCTCCTGCTTTTAGTAGCTCTGTTGTAACGCCATCCTCTCCAGGGGCTTTTCCATTTTTAAGCTGTCCAAGAGCGATCTCGATTTCGCCAATACTGACTTCTGGCAAGTCTTCGGTGAAATGGCGTGTTAACGTGGCTCTAGGATCATTTTCGGGATCAGGTCGAGATGCATGCGATGCGTATAATCGGCCATAAAAGTTCTCCACTTCCGAAAGGACTGCCGGCTTCGAAGCAACGACTTCTCCACTAGCTGTGGTCAACTTCGTCAGGTGGCTTCTTCCAAGAGATTGTACGAACACCTTTGACCCCCGATTCTGCTCGATCGCTCTTTCGATCGAAAGAGTATTGAAGCACCGGAGGTCGTGTCGTACGTTCTTGTTGATCTCTCGGTTTAGAGTCCGCTTTTCTGACGAAGTGATGGGTGGGTTTTCACGTCGTTCCTTCATTAGCCCCAAAGTCTTTTCTGAAAGCTTGGACTTCTTGCCCTTACGCTGCATGTAACAAAATCTCGTACCTTCTTCCCTGAGGACCCGAGTCACATTTTCGAGGTTCTGGTTTACGTCTGTGGTGGTTTCCACGGCAGCGAATTGGTTCTCCATATTATTAGTATTATATTATAATGTTTTAATTTTGTTTAGTGTAACGACGAACGAATATTAAGTTTTTTAAGTATCGCTATGTTCTCAAGAAAGTGACTAAGTGTCTTATTTGAGAATAAAATTCTTTAAACCTAAACCTAAGTAAGGTTGCATTTAATTTAAGCTATTGCATAGCTTCTATCGCGGGCCTTGAGCGTGGAGACCGAATCCAGAAATTCCGTAACGAAAATAACCTAACACCCCCCACTCCGACTCCATCTATCGATGAATAGCAGAACTTTTAATGACTTTTACCACGCTTGTCTCTTTAGATCAGCAACTCGCCTCTAGATTGCATTGGTTAAATAATTATAATTGCATAAGTTGATTTGGCATCTATCGATGAATAGCAGAACTTTTAATGACTTTTAAAATATCACGCTTGTCTCTTTAGTTCAGCAACTCGCCTCTAGATGGCATTGTTAAATAATTATAATTGCATAAGTTGATAAAAACAGCTATGCAATAGCTTTACCGCGGCAGTCTCCGAGTGCCACACGTCTTTTTTTATTTTCATAATGTGTTACTTTATGAACAAAGTATTTTCTAGTAAAGTGATTGCTTTATCTACTGTGTCCAACTGCTTTTGTAAAATCAGAGTACTTTTCCTTTGTCATGAGTCCGATCTATCTCGGCGAGCTAGTTTTGCAATCGGTTCTTAGCACACCTCTAACGTAACCACAGATAAATATAATGGATTACCTACATATTTATATAATTTTTAGGTTGCTAAAATATATTTTGCTATGTTGTAATTTAATAGTCTAGGTGGCTAGTTGTAAATAACTATATATGTAAATCTAAAGGTTTGTTTAACCTATTCTAGCCCTTAAATTTGGGTTATACGAATAATTATTAACTTAAATTAAATTTGAGTTTTCCTTCCCTTACTTGTTACGAAATAAAGTCGCTTTCCGCGGCTGCCTATTTGTATTTTCGCTAAATTCTAGTAAATCTCACAACGAATTCGCAGTTCTACCGATATTGTACCAACATTAATGGGTATATTGTATATATACAAAAGTTTGTGATCACTAGCATAAGCTGATATATTTATTTAATTGAACCTAATTAACAATTTAATAATAAATGGTTTATATTTAATATAATATAACTCCTCCCCTGGCTCGGACACACGCAGTAATCAGTTATTCAGCATTTCTTGGGTTAACCTGTCCCATTCTTGAATAGCGGCTTCCCTGAGCTATGTAACTGGTTGCTGACGGTTCCAAACAGCTCGCTCAAGAGCATTCCACGCGTGCTCTATTGGGTTTAAGTCAGGCGAACCGGCAGGGCAGTGTAACCTTGTGATGTCGTATTCTCGGAGAGCAGCATCGTTTAGCTGGGGATGGACGGGCGCATTATCATGGACCAGTACAAATTGGTGCCCATGGTTTACTCGGAATGGTCTGATAACTCTATTAATAGCAACTAAAAAGACAAAGAAATCTACCGTAACAAAAAAACTTTAGATTTTTCAAAGTGATCGCAAACTTTTTTTGATGTGTGTATTTATACACAACACACGCCGCTTAAAGATTGCTTTTGTCCTAAGGAAAATAACTGTACTGAAACAAAGAATATAAAAATAATCCTACATATTTCAATTTGCTTTTATAAAACTGGATAATATATCGATTGCCAAGTGAGATAAGATCGATAAAAGTTTATCAAACTGGTTATACGTCACACTTTACCTATAGGTGGGTAGTTTACAGTACTATACATTTTTACCTGTTATCTATGTTTTTAAATGATTTGTTAAGGCGCGCTCGTATCCTGATAATAGTAAAAAGCAGAATCTTTAAACATCTTGTGTAACGAAACAGATCGATAATATTGTACTCGTATGAAAAAAAAAATACTTCAGTTAGAAAAGGAACAGGCAAAGAGTAATAACCGAACAGTAATATTACTCGCTCTCTGCAGAAATAAATCCTAAATAGGTCCACATAAATAAACTTTCACGTTCAAACTCGCAGAATTTTCAGCGATAACACTATATTTTTTTTAATAATACATAGCCAACATATAGTACTAAAATAGTAACCAGCAGTTTTTTCATTTGTGTTAGTATAAATCGAAAAATATAAATAAAACGTACAAAATTAATTCATTTTCACATTACATCGTCCAATCTAACAAGCTATTTTCTACCTTACGTAAAGCATCGTAAATTATTTTAAAATTTGGCTTCACCGCGCCTTAATATAATATTATCGGATTGAATTGTTATTGTAATATTTGTTCCTTGTGTATGCTAGGTACGCATCATACGTAGACCTACCTACGCAATAGTTTATGAAACAAATACATTTTTTAGAGTTCCGTACCTCAAAAGAAAAACAGAACCTTTATAGCATATAACTTTGTTGTCTATCCTTCGGTCTGTCAAGACTCTTTTTCTCAGGAATGCATATAGCTATCGAGTCAAAGTTAGGTACTATTCTAGGTCCACTGTCTCTTTCAGCTATGAAAAAAATCGAACATGTAACGCGATTAAAAGAAATAGCCGTTTATGTCGCATGTTTTCGCGTATTTTGCGATATAACAAGGACATCAAAACCTCTATGGTACTTCCCGTTGACCTTGAATCGTGAAAATAGGCTTTAAGCAATGTCTTACAGCACATCTAAGGTTAATAACAAAACAACCAAAGTTTCTATTACAAAAGTCATATTTGCGGTTGGTGCAATAGCCGTGTTTAGGGATAGAACGGCAAAGTTAAGTTTGTACTTTAAACTTGTTTTTTTTTGTTTTGTTTGTTTGTTTTTTTGTTAAGAACGTTATTTTTGTTTGTTATGTTTGATGATTTTTGTCAATGTACGGAACCCACGGTACGCGAGTACAACTGGCACTTGCCTGGTTTTTTGTTATTGAGTATAAGTCACAGACGACGATGAAAATGAATTTAAATAAATAAGGGGTAATATGTCCTTACCTCAAGTAATTATAAATGCCTGTTTATAGATACGCCAGGTATGACTTTTGTTCTAGTAATCAGAGTCAAGTCGAATTCACATAAATAAGTCCGTCGTTAAGGCACTGTCCTGTCTATGTCAGGTTCTAGTAAAGCGATGAATGCATTACAAATCCACGGTAAGAGAACGCGTCAAAACTTTCTAGGGTGGTTCACGAGGAAAACATAAAAATAACCTAACAACGTAGAGGTTTATCACTTGCCACAATTTGCCTACGCACGTGTGTCGTTATGAAAACAACGGTTCACATCCACCATTGTTAAATGTCATCCTAGATGAAATATATATATACTTCTCGGAGAATTTACAGCTATACTTACAATGGTATATGGTAATTTAACAAATGAGCCATTTTCAAGCTTCCACAAGTAACAACTATGTAAAAGAATATAAAATAGTAACATGATATTACAACTAGAACAAATGTACACTTAACGATTGTCGGTGCCGGTGTAAGTCGGATATAACATTGCACTTATTGACGCCAAACTACTCGTAAATAGAGTCAACAAGTATTATATTCGAACCGATACTGACTGACTGATCTATCAACACACAGCTAAACCACTGACCGGATTGTACTGAAACTCAGCAGGCAGTTATTGTGACGTTGGTATCCGCTAATAAAGGATTTTCCACAATTCACCCCCTGAGGGCAATGAAGTGTGGAATTGATTATGATGTTCCATTATATATTATAGTTGTATTATACTCACCTTTTTGCATAATAATGTTTGTACTCGTACCTATAATAAGTTACGTTGGCAAACAATCCTACAATAGTTGTATGTTGCATCACTTTTTGTGTACACAAAATGTTTTCATTGCGATTAGATTCATTGATACGATATAGAAAACTAAAATGAATACTGCGACGTACCCCGAAGTTATAAATAGACTGTGCGTGTGAAAACCATGAATGTAAATATTCAGGAAGTAACAATCTTGTGCAACAACGGGTCCGAAATACCCACCTCATATTGGGAAGGACAAAACCACCAAGCCGCACTGTGGCCTCCGCGTGGTGGATTATGGCCTAACTTATCTCTTAGTGAGGAAGGCTCCAGTCCCAACATAATGAGCTGATTATGTATGTTATAAGGAAGGGGACACGGTGCTGGGGACTTATATTGATAATGAATGTATACCGATTTTAAGTCTTACTAGCTACGCTCTTCAGTTTCATCATGGTGATGAATGATTCTAATGGTCCTCACACGTCTGAGAGGTGGCCTTCTTGAGCAAGAGCACCCCTTCACAGGCACTGAGGCCCGGATGAGATCAATCTGGGTCTACCGCGATAGGGCGAGATGGTGAATTCTAGCGCGACCCCATCTCGTCCCATCTTGGCGGAGGGCTGCTCACGGGGGGATTTTAGTGGTTATGAGCCCCACACGCCCTTTTCCGTCACCCTTGCGGCGGAAGGGAATTGGACAGCATTTCCGCCCCTCAAAAAAAGTTCTAATGGTGAAAGCATTTTTCAAATCGGTTCAGTAGTTTCGGAGCCTATTCAATTCAAACAAACAAATCTTTCCTCTTTGTAATATTATCATAGTGTAGAAGAAAGATCTCGAAAAATGCGATATACCTACTCTATACTCGGTACTACTAGTAGAGATTATGAAAATTTTTAGTACCTTAGTATATAAGCAGCAATGGAATTTGAACACACCTTCAACAGCGAATGCCCCAGGTAGCATCAAGTCATTTGCTATCGAGAATGGGGCTATTGACTTTGAGTATCTTGGTGGTTCACATCCGGGCAATGGTAAAGAGACCCCGCACGTATGGTAGAGACCCCGCAGGAATGGTAGAGACCCCGCACATATGGAAGAGATATGCCATCTGACAATGTTAGTCTCATCTCAAATATTTAGGCAGGTGTTAATTTGCAACCCGCTGAACGGGCCCCCATAGGCCACCATTATTGGCGACGAAAAGAGTAACGTTAGGGTGGATGGCCAAAACATGTCGAGAGGTGTGCTGCGGTTTCACTACAGCGCTATATCTGGCGTTTTGACTTTATTACTACCACCCTTGGAGTTTTTTAGTACCATCTCTTGCGTTTCCCCGGACCGCCAACTAAGGCAAGCCAGGGGTTAGATGTCTCATTTAATCCCTAGGAGAATCGGGATCCACGGCGTCACCATTCACCAACGGACGACCGCCACAAAGCCGCCTCTGCGGTTATATAATATCATATTATTATTCCATTTATTTAATATATTATTATAGATATTATTATTTTTTTCACGATTATGGGGAATATAGTTAGATCTGCGAACAGTAAACCTGGCGAGCCAACTTTTCTCTTTTTAGGGTAAATTTCCCGTCAACCAAAAAAACATGCCGATTACCAAAAAATCTACGGAATTGTAGAACATGTACACCAAATTTCGTCAAGACTCGTTAAATAATACGACCTGTACGCGAATGCCAACATCCGGACGGATGGAAGCAAATTTGGCGAGTCGTTGCAGACTTCATTCGCTTCGTTCACTCGGTCACGTAACACGTGTACATAAATTATGTCTCCAAGGAAGATTCGTAATATCGCAATTCGTCCGTAAGTTTGGTTACAGATAAAGAAGCTGGTGCAAGATAACAACCTTTATGGCGGCTGCAGTAGCGTACGTATTATTGTAACTTTATTTATCAACGGAAATATAGCATTAAATGGATTTTTCCAAGATTACAATATCGTATTACAGCAATATTAGTTTTGACAATTCACGTTAACCGGATCCGGTCGTTGACATTAGCTAGTTGGTTGTTACCGTGCCGAAGTGAGTGGGATCAGGTGCGATCCCTGATCAGTGCAAAAATAAAATAATTACTTATTGAACACCAAGTTAATAAAAGAAACTCAAATAAGTAAAGTTGCATAACGAATTGTACAATTATAATATGGGACAACATCCACACAAACGTCTTCAGGTCCCAAACTAGGCAGAGCCTGTACTATGGTGACCTGATGACTGATATACTTATATACATATACACATTCAGACACAGCTCAAACAGACATGTTCATGTACACAAGTGTTTGACCTGTCCGGGGATCGAACCCGGGACTAGCGGCTCAGAAGGCAGGTGTGCTACCAAGTGCGCCAATCGGCCTGTCAATGGGCGATCTTAACTACTAGGCGAACAAAGACGCGGACAGTCGCTTGTACGAGTAAATCAATGTGTATAGTGCGTATGTTTAGTTACCTAATATAAAAAAAAAACATAGTGGCAATGTAACATAAGAAAACAGTACCTGGAACCTCAAAAACGAACAAAACAACGAGCTAAGCTCGGTCAGCTCTGCTTGTTTTTTTAGAGTAACTTGACCTGTTTTTGGCTTAGTATTGCTTAACAACGACATCTATTGTCAAGTAGCTTTAGTGTTTCTGTGTCGGTAAAACAGTTTGTTGTGGCAGTTTTTCATTGCCTGAAAACACGGATACAAACGTTTTCTAAAAATGAAACCTGTTCATGAAAATTGCTGGAACAAATTCAGAGATATTATACCTATATGTACTCAAGCATTGCTCATATACAGGTATTAGAAAGATGTCGTGTCACTAGGTCTATGAAATGTTTTTGTGTTTGTATGAAATGAAAAATAATATAACCATTATTAGCAGACAAACCATGGGCGCAGTTAATATATATATAATTCATTTTATATTGTTATTTTTCTGTCGCGTAAATGCAGGATTGTTTTCAACAGACTGCAGAAAACATAACCCTCTTCCTGAGCAGTTCACTCCGATCAATTATAAAGGCCTAAATACTTCGCGGCCTTCAATATTTCAACATTAATGAACTCTCTCAGTATCATCAGGCGGTTAACTGTTACCGACCGGTTTGACGTCATTAATCACGTCGATAAAATCCCAAAAACTTCACCTTCAACAACCCTTTGGCTTATACTTATGTACAATTGCTGCTAGGGTCATCACACATTGCGCGCTGGCACAGAAGCGAAGAGTTATTGAAACTTCTGAGAATGGAAATTGGATGCGAATGGGTTTTAAAAACCATTCGGAGGCCGTAACACAAATTGTTTGTGCTACGGCCTCTGCACTCGTGCAATCTCGAGCAAAATATGTAGGAATTAATTGACGATACAAAAAATGATAGAATATTTCCATGAGTCAAGTAGTCAACCTACTTAAAGTTTTAATTCCTCTTTTTTTTTCGTAGATTCTAAAAAGCGTCTCAATCGTGATTCGCTTTTGGGACAATAAACACTTGACAAAATAGGAGTTCTATATTTTTAACTAAGATCATGTAATCTAAATATCTAAAATTAAAATGGTGAATAATCATCAATTCTTTACAAACATACAGAGAAATGTTTATATAACGGAGCCATAATCTTTCATCAGATTTCACATACATGGTTTTCCAACTGAGGCTGGAGCAGAAACAATTTGCGAAAAAGTATTCGTATCGTGCACGTCAACGCGTCACGTTTCGGTGTTCAAACTAGAGTTATCTGTGTCACAGTTCCAGTTTCACGTGCACATATATGTTACATTACATTTACGCAGTTATTCGTGCTAGGCACACTGTGCAACAGTAAACTTCAACTCTTGCTAGCATTGCAAATGTCGTGGGTTTTTAGCACTATTCTTACTCGCCTGACATTTGATTGTTTTAAAAAAGACTTTGGACTGTGGATTATATTATCACTAAATCTGTGTTATACCGTTATTATATTATATCGTTTCTATATACATATACATATAAGAAAATCAACAATTATATATTTTTTCAAAAAAACAAAACTTTTTTTTTCGTATTTATGAAGATGTCAGAACCTAAAACAATGTTTATTAAATTTCCGTCCGTCTGCCCTGTCTGGATGTTTGTAATTGCGTCCCGTAAATACCACTAGTCTCAGTGATGGAAAAGGCCAGCTAAGATGGATTGTGTTGCTTATATTAATAAGTATGTAATTTATTTTAAGAGTAATATAACTGAGGCATTAAACCTTTAAAAATGTTTAATTATATATTTTTATTTGCTAAACGTTGAAATGTAAAAGTTTTGATTATTACCTATTTCCTTTCCTCTAGTTTTAGGTCATTATTTATAAACGTTTACATGAAGTGGTAATTTAATTAATATTAGAAAAGATAATAAAAGTAAAACACAGTCACTTAAATAAAGCTGTCATTATCTTAAAGTCATACATGAATCATTTACCTACTAGCAAAACGTTAGATTCAATACAAAAACTATACAAAATATATAAAATAGAACGATTGACAAATAAAATACAAAATACAACGTATCATTATGTACAGTTTGCCTACACACTGTTACGGTTAATAATTCATCACAACTACCACAAATTATACGTCGAAATTCAATAACACATATTTTTCTAATCAAACATTACTTATATTTAATCATTTTAGATTTTATACTGTACACAATACTATACTGTATCTACAATCACGCGAGCAAAGCCGCAGGAGGGACAAGATATTAACAAAAAACAAAATTAATATATAATTTCCAAATTACAAACAACTAAGATTAATTACTAACGATACAGTCGATAGGCACCTGAGTACATAACTCGGCAATTTTTTATCGGTAATTACATTGTTTACAATTAAATAGCAAGCAAATATATCAAACGACTCGATAAAAATGCAATTGTTTTTAAATTATCATGGTCACAAACATAAGAAATATTCAAATTATCAACAGGATATTTTTTTAACATGTACATTTTCTATGAGTTTCCGATATTTCAGCACTGTTACAAGCGCCATGATCACGGGTGATCTGGCCGAAACATCGGAAACTCATAGAAAATATACATGGTAACTCATCATCATCATCAGCCTGTAGCAGTCCACTGCTGGACATGCCTCTCCAATTGCACGCCACTTACGTCTATCTTGGGCTTCTCGCATCCAGTTTTTGCCAGCCGTCTTGCGCAGATCGTCACTCCACCGTGCCTCAGGACCTCCTACACTACGTTTGCTCGGCATGGTAACTATCCCGTTGATAATTTGAATATTTCTAATGCAATTGTTTATCCTTTTACCACGGTACTGCAACAGTGAAATAGAAAATTAATAAATAGAAACATTTTCGATCGATCGATATTTGTATGGAAATTGTTGTTAGATACGTATTTAGTCGTTGGTTGAAGTTACAGCACAAGTCTTCAATAGATACATGAAGGGCTGAAATATGTCATAGAATACATCATCGAAAATCTGTATTCTATGTGTGGATAGGCGTTGTCCCATTGGGATACATTGAAGGTAGGAAGATAAAAAAAACTGTTCCTTTACGAGTATTGTTTTACTATAACTAAAGGTTGATTTTATATAGGTGCAAAACCTATTTGAACTGTTAGAAATATCAATGCATGCTCGAATGGAACACACCCTCTTACTATCCTTCGTAGATGTCAATTTCAAATTATGTCAAGTAGTTTCCCAAGATTGCCACTTGGTGGCGCTGCTCGTACCATCGGTACTCTATGCTGTTTGTATTGTTTACTTGTAATCGCGGCCTAAATCTAAATAAATTCTATAAAATTGAAGAAAGAAGAAGACTGATAAATTTCCTTATATATAAAAATGAACCCCTATTTCTCCTGGTCACGCTTTATCTTAAGAAAGGCTTTACCGATTTGATTATCATTTTTTAAATGTTTTCTAATACTTCGTAGAATGTTCTTAGCTCACGCCGCGTCCCCGATACCGCGGTCCCTTACAGCACTCAATGCTCTTATAGACAACAATCGAGAGCCTGACGTCTTTAATGTTGCCTTGAACGACATCCTAGCTGAATGTTTGACGCTCTGCGAAGCAAAGCTATAGTTATTATTATTTCTGACATTGATATTTAAATTGACATTTATTTTGTATGTTGACATTTTATTATAATTATTAGTTTAGTTTTTTTTAAACCTTTATTGTAAGTGGTGTACGTAACCGTTAAAGTTAAATAAATAGCTCCTAACCATCTTATGGTTGGTTACCCGTCCAAATAGGTATCGCACTCTCACGGGCAGATCTAAGAAGGACTATCTTAAGCTGTTGAAAAATAATTAGGGTTTCGCGCAAA
This sequence comes from Selenia dentaria, assembly GCA_917880725.1. Taxonomy (NCBI): domain Eukaryota; kingdom Metazoa; phylum Arthropoda; class Insecta; order Lepidoptera; family Geometridae; genus Selenia; species Selenia dentaria. The sequence continues at coordinate 2,453,389 of OU862882.1, read as the reverse complement.
ACAATAAAATTCGTGAAATTCAATACTTGTATACTTATATAAGGACTTTGTTTATTAATGCACAATATTGAACGGGGTGGTTTCTTTTACTTTTATGACCAGTTATCGATTCCAAACATTTTAGTAACAATTCATGGAATCGTGGCATTGTTTACTATGCCCGTATGTTTTGATTTTTTTAGTATTTCAAAGTACTATAAATTTCCTTTTTCTGACCTTAAAAAAACTAAAAAAATCAAAACGTACGGGCATAGTAAACAATGCCACGATTCCATGAAAAAAGTCACTGAAATCGTACAATGTTAAGAGGTTGAAAAGAGTTTTTTTTCTTTTAGTATGGAAAGTACTAGCTATGCAATCCTCTTAAGAGGTAGAAAAGAGTTTTTTTTGTTTTAGTATGGAAAGTACTAGCTATGCAATCCTCTTAAGAGGTAGAAAGAGTTTTTTCTTTTAGTATGGAAAGTACTAGCTATGCAATTCTCTTAAACATATTTACTAATTCTGTAAGATTATTTGTGTCACAGTGATTTCCCGCGCGGGTGCACCCGCGGGTGCGCTAGTGTATACGATACCTACATGTAATGATTACATAAGTGTTCACACATCGGCATGTACGGGACCTTATCGACTCGTATCTCGAGCTGTGAGGCTGCATGTATACCGTAATTAGGGTTCCTTGCGCCGCGCCGGCTTCATTTCTCAGAGGCGATAGCGATCAGCGAGGATGTGGGGATGCACGATCAGATAATACTGGACCAATGTTTAGGTATGTTTTATTTATATTAAAAAATACATCATAATAAATATTTTTATAGTATTACTTTTCAAAGCACTAACGCCTGCTTTAGCGATCTCAAACATTGAAATTTTAGAGAGAAAAATTCAGTTTCGGTTGGATAGTACTGTCAAAACTGTTCAATAGATGTCGCTCCGTCCCCGTGAGACGGTTAGTCAGATAGAGACATAATAAATATGTTATAAAATTATTAAATATAATCCACAATCACAATAAAACCTAATCTATGGTTTTATCTGGACTACGACTTAGTTATTTGTACTATTATTTTTTTGGAAATAAAGAATCGTGAAAGGTGACGAACCCAGCTTACTAGGTGGCAGGTCTCTTGGTTAGTATCATGGCAATACCACTGAGTCTAGCAATAATAACTGCGTAAGTGTAACGTACTGTCCCACCATCTTATCTTATAAATCTTATTCTGTAAGAGCAAATATCGTTGCATCTTTAACAACATCCGTGAAACAAATGACGAGATTACAAGAAACGTTGGAAAACAATCTTATAAACAATGGCGATATCTCATAAAGTATTTGACATCGGTGAGCTCGTCGACGAACGCATTGACGAATCGTTAGAGAATCGCACGGCTGCCGTGCGATTCTCTAATAATTCGTCGATGCACTCGTCGACGACCTCACGTATGTCAAATACTCTGAGTCAAATACTTTATGAGATATCTTCCTTGTAAGTACATAAGATTGTTTTTCCAACGATTCTTGTCAACTCGTCATTTGTTTTACAGATATTGTTAAAGATTTAACGATGTTTGCTCTTAGAGAATCGCACGGCTGTTCGGTTGACAGCGTCGCTAGCGAAGAATTTGGTATTGCAACCTAAGAAATTCTCCAAGAAAAAAGAGAATCAAGACATAGGGCAGTCTTTCAAACCACTCTTTAATCTGCAAACTCTGCAATTATAATCCTACTAATATTATAAAAACGCGAAAGTTGGTAGGTGTGGATGGATGTATACTGTAGTTCCAATTTTGCCCACCTGAACAGATAAGTTGGTGGCACTGTAACGTGTTAAGTGAAACAGCACAAACTGTCATGTATCTAGGGCAACTGTGACACAGATAACACATAGTGCGTATGCAGAAGAGTGACGCGTTGACGCTTACAGTACGAATACCTTTGGTTGAGCTATTTGCAACCATACGTTCGTATTAAAAGGTGTTAGGAGAGATATGTTAAGAAAATAATGGTATGTACTTACAGGAAGTCGGGTGACTCTGGATCTGATGGGGGATGATGACCTTAAGAGTCCTCTGTATATAGCGTCCTGCTGTGGACATCGTGCTGAAGGGTTGTTGGTCACTTGTAGGTATAATGTTTGTGGAGTGGAGTTTATCGCGCACTCGCGTACACTGGGGGTCACGAGTAAACGCGGGGCTGATTTTTCACAAATTATTTGTGCTACGGCCTCAGATATTCACCCACCGAATAGTAGTAGTATTGAGCAAGCTTTAGAGTGTGAAGGGCACTATAGCAAGTGACATTACAGGATAAAAGAGTCTCGACACGATGGTCACCCTGCAAAATGATTAACTAGGCATCCCTGGGACGAGTGTGACTGGTAGCTAATCTGTGACCGGTACATTACGACGTCCACTGGACATAATGGTAGATCCGTATCTACACATCCAATGCTCTCCTATTTGCCCGTGTTGTTGCTCTACCGACTCTATTGTTCGCGCGGACACATTGTTGCTGTACAGACTCTATAAGCTACTATTTATATATGACGATATACCGATATACACCAAAGCTGCAAATTTAAATATATTCACAGAGCTCAAAACTCTATACTATCATAATTTTACTCGACCACGGCAAAGCGGAAAAGAAGAGTTGCGAGTGTAGTCTTTTTTTTTTTTTTATTACTTTAACAAATGGACTATAGCACGTTGAAAGATAGTTGAATTGCGTTAATGGGTTTAAGTGGCGCTTAGCTACTTCGCAGTTAACTCAATTTGTACAGCTTTTAAATTATATAATATGTAGCGCTACCACGATGCCGCGCTTAGTGAGACAATTCCAACTCAAATTTATTTATTCAATACAGATGCAAGATATATATAAAGATAGTTTATTTGTCAAAAACATGTGCGGTTACATAGGTACTAAGTACTCAAACAAATATGCACTTACTTAGGTATTTCCAATAAACATAGTATGTTTATTTGAAATACGTACATATGAAATAATACATGTTTTGCCAAAATTGGCGTACAAAATTTAGGATGAGATGGCATTATTAATTTAATTAAAACAGATTCTTATTCGCATGCAATCAAAATACAAAAACAAATATAAATTAAGCCAAATTCACTAACACATGTCAAAATTTGCCAAGAGAGCATAAAAAAGTCAAAATACAATAAAAAATCTTTTTCATTCAGAATGTCAGTAATAGCATTTTTTAACTAAGATTTTATTTAGCACCTGTTAAAATAACAAACAAAAACGTCATTTACACTAATACTATCCTACTATGGTTATAAAAGTTTAAGTTTGGATGTATGCATGTTTGTTAGGTACTCAATCACGCAAAAACGGATTAATGGATATGGATGAAATTCGGACTGGAGATAATTCGTACCTTTTTTTTTTATTATCGTGTGGTGAATGCACTTACACATCCCCGCCAAATCCGTGGAGATTCAACGGGGTATGTCGGACTCGCCTTGTAACGCCAACTGCACCCATAGCAGCAAGCAGACCATACCGACTAAACCACCACACGGTGTTTCTCCGGACGCCTTAATGTCGGGACTACGGGCAAGCTTTTGCAATCGTCCGCGGTCCCGACGACGTTGGTCCTCTCATGAGAACCCCATCCCGGTGGGATGGAGCAGGAGTCACTCCACCCCAGCATCAATGAAAGGCACACGGAAACACCACGCGCGCCACCTTGAGGTCTTTAAAATGCGACGGACACCCCCGTGTCCATCACCGAGACCTCTGCTATGGGGGATGGAGGAGGGCTTGATACGCCCTCCTCCTACGCCCGAGTCTCCGGGTGCGGATAGGAAGAGTAGAGGTGATCTCCCTCTCCCTTTCGGCAGCCTCCTGCTGCGACACGACCCGTTCGCAGAATTCTAGCCCCGCGTCCCACGACTTTTCGCTCTCCACCATGGCCTTGACCAATGACGGAAGCGAAATGTCGTCCCCCACTACTGCGACGAGTTCACGGCGCTCGCTCTCCCAAGCTGGGAACTCCTCGAGCGTATGCTGCGCTGTATCTTCGTCACAGCTACAATGGTGACACTCTGTTGTCGGTTCTCTTCCGGCGATGCGACACAGGTACTTCCCAGAGCACCCGTGGCCCGTAAGGACTTGCACCAACCGGAAGGTAAGTGACCCGTGTTCCATGTCCAACCAGTCCTGAAGGACGGGTCGGACAGCCTCAAAAGTCCAGTGGCCAGCCCTAGGTTGGTCCAGCCGCTCCCTCAGATAATTCGTACCTTCGTTGACTTAGATAAGTTTTAAATAAACTAAATATGAAGTTAAAATCCAAGTGCGGCACAAATAACTTAACAATAAACACAAACATATACTACAGTATATGAAAAACATAACTTTTTAAACTAGTAAACTTTTATTTCCTTTATTTGTTACTTTTTGTTGAACACGAGACTGCACACAATGAGGGTAATTTATTAACCACCCTCGTATCGTCCCTACTATTTATCGATGCGATAAGCGGTAAGGCTACTTTTCTTACGTAAAAAAGCTTTTGTTGGTCTATTTTGTCAAGGGATATGGTCAAGATAAGGCTGTAAAAATAGTGAACTAGAAATGCTATCGGAGAAAAAAAGGATAATGCAAATAGAGTATCGGAACAAATCCAGTGGGTTTTTGATAGGTTTCTCATTATAAGGCACCTGCTGTTGATTATAATAAATAACAGTTTAAATTAATCACTTATATTACGAAGTTTTTATAAAATGGATCTAAGAGTTGTTGCAAGTTGCAAAAAAACTATGACAGCTACTAGATTGCGATTATAAAAATGTTTAGTACTCGTACCTAATCAATTTTAATTGAATTAAATTGATAGCAAGTAAGTTGATTAATAAGTGATAAAAATATTATTTATGATGATAATATATTAATATTATTTAAAATATAATAATTAATAAAATAATTCCAAGGCAATAGATTTATTTTAATTTACCTTTATAAGATTTGTTTATTTTCTGATTATAATGAAACTGTGTGATGCATCGAAATTTTTTTTCTGACTTCCAAAAAGGAGGTACTCAATTTGACTTTTTTTGTTTGATACCTCATTACTTTCGACTGGGTAAACCGAATTCCAAAGTTATTTTTTCGTTTGAAAGCTAGTGCGTTCCTTGTGGTACCATGTTAATTTTATCAAATTCTGTCGAGTAGTTTTTGAGTTACACTCCCATAACTGATTTTTACCAAAGTAATAGATTGGAAGTCGGTATTACATTTTTCAAATTGCACTTGTTATTTTATAATATGAACATTTATTATACCATAATGGAGGAATGTGAAGAAATTCGAAACGATTTAATTAGAAACATCTATGTTGTACCTACACATATTCATGCAAATAAAATACTTTGACTTTCGAACATCGACAAGTTTGTAGTTTAATACCCTAACTATGCCTCAAAGACCTTACACCTATATCGGTATCAAGGAGCTATGTCACAGATCAAATCGGAAAGGTTAGGTAGTTTCGGACACACTCAGTTTTTCTGCGTGTATCTACTAGGTATAACCTTCCACACGAAGTTACTTATTTTTCATCATAAACTGTCTCAATGAAAGTCGTGCTTCCAACTGCTAGGTGCAGCCTTTGGTTAGCAGTGGTGACAGGGAGATCTCACATGATTCCCGTGAAGCAAATGCGTCTGTTTTACGACAGTGCACCGATTGTTACAGCAAAGTACTTAGACCCTGCGGCCCCAAGTAAGTAGAACGTCATCGCGATAAATAGGTGATAAAAGTGGAAAGAGGCAGTGGATTGGGGTGGAGGACGCTTGCCGGCAATTAATACGAGAGTGCCGGCAGAGCGGTCAGGGTTGGCAGTTTTTAAATGTCATTGTTTTCTGTTGCATAGGTATGCTACCAACAAAACGTAGATGCAATGTGTACCTACTTGTTTTGGGGCGATGTTGACATCCCTACACGCGTCGCGCGCCAAACCTGCGTGAATTAACGTTAGTAGGTAGGTAAGACGTTCTATTTATGATATTTCCTTACTTCGGTTTCAGTATGTACTTGCGAGCGTTCAGGAAACAAAATAGCGTTAAACACTGTTTTAAACTATCACGGTTGTTCACTAAAGTTATATGATTGTTAACGGATATTTAACGTGGTAAGGTTGTGGAATGAGCTTCCGATATTTCGGCGCAGTTACATGCACCATGTCACGGTAAGACTGAAGAATGCGGGTGGTTGGTCGAAAAGTTAAAAAGTTAGGTGCAGACATAACGATCTACCCTCTTTCTTAGTCTTTTGCTACGTTATCACTGGAACTCGAACTCGATCCTAAGTCCCGACAAAACACACTCACTGTATCACTGCGTATAGTATTTTGAACACCTTTTGAACGCGGACTTTTATTTTTAAAACAACCTAATACTGGATTCCACGCACTGGCGAGTTGAAAACCATCACCTCGATTGAAATTCTGGCATTTCGAGATCTCTTCTATCTAGCCTTGGTATTTAATGGCGTTCGGTGGACAAGAGAATCTTGTCGACGACCAACCACCCGCATTCTTCAGTCTTCCCGTGAACATGGTGCATGTAACTGCGCCGAAATATCGGAAGCTCTTTCCACAACCTTACCACGGTAAATATCCCGTTAATAATCATATAACTTTAAAATAGCGTTAACCGAGATCTTGAAATGATCCCACAGGGCAACTCCGCCCTCCAAAATTTTAATAGGCTAGGTATTTTAACAATGCTTGCATTTTGGGAGCTTTCAAGTAGCAGTCGATGTCCGTATCTATGTTAGGAACAACCTACCCCTTTATCACAAGTTGTGCATAAAGCAATGTGCACTTTTATAGCACCAATTACAGTACAAACTCTTTAGCACAATGATATTACTTACAATTCGAGTAAAATACCTAATATTATAAGCCCATTCATTTATGAATAGCCAATATATATCGCCACTGCAACTACACAAAAACTGCTTCAATAGTCAAACAGATTAACAAAAGCACCGCTGGCTTAATATTAATATTTTTCCATGTTCAGCGTACTTGAAAGCCTATTTTATTGCAGTTTAATGTATTCATTATGAATTATGTAAAATATATTATATTATGTACTAGCGACTGCACGCGCCTTTGCTCTCATGGTCGGCTTTGCCTTGGGCCTCGCCACAACCTCCCATCTTTTTGGTTTTTCTATTTTTAAGAACATTCTTCTGCCAAATAAATAAAAAAAATTAATAGCGAGATTGTTGCATCCGTTCTATATATATGTAAAACGTTTTTTTAAACACTGTCTCCGTTACTAGTTATTTATTTGAGAACTGGCCCCCGTGAGTCACTAAACAATGGAATTTGTAGAAACTCAGGGCGAGATTTCTAAACAATTGCTCCCTAACCTTATAACTAACTGCTCCAGATAAGTCTACCAACAAAGTAAACCGTTTAAAGCTATTAACCAGAGCATCGCGCCGCATAGCTCATCAATAAGGCTGGTATCACACGGGGAGCTATTAGTGCGATATCTAAAGGGCGCGCTTCCATCGCAGCGCCACCTTATCGCTTAGTGGGCGATAAATTCATGCGCATGAGACTGAGTAGGGTAACAATCTCTTACAAAGTTTTAAGATTTTTGTCTGTTTATGGAAAAACTAACACGATAGCAAGTACCACAGGTGTTATAAATAGATAGATATGTAGGTATTTTTGGTATGTGGTATCTGTATTTAATATTTAAGTTTCGATTCTAACAATTGAAGTATACTCAGATTCATGGTGATACTGACGTCACAGAAACACTTATTAGCTATTGCCAAAAGATTTGACAGTTGTTTCTAGAAGCTCCTTTGTGTAGGCGGCTAAATAATAAACTTCCTGGTACCGCAGGACAAGGGATTAATATGTAGGTGTATTAATATATCTTAAAGAAATAAAAACACCTAAACGTGTTAATACAAACAATATGTAGGTACTCAGCAATAAAAAAAAAACCTGTGAAATATAGTAAGATTTAATAACAATATTTTTCATACCACCTGCTCGACAATGTCCAATTACATATCAAACAATCTCGACGTAAAGCAAGATTTCAGACCAGGTACATCCTCAGGGAGGTAATGTTGTATGAAACTCCCAAATTAAAGTGAAGATTAAAGTGATTAGGATTAGGAACGTTATTTGTAGGAAAACTCTTAGTACGGAGTCGATATGGGCATAGTGAAGAGGGTTTATTCAAAAATCGAACCGGCCATCTCAGACAGAACACAGAAAATAAAAGAAAAAAGGCGAGATTGTAACGAATTTGAAATAAAAGACGGTGTTTGGCGTTAATTTAACAACTTTCATAAAATGTTGATAACAAAAATATTACTCTGTCCCTCTATAACAGTATCTGGACAAAATGTGTCCAGTATTATTATTAACTGTGTATAATCGAATGTACGTGTGTATTGAAGATGCAAATAAATGTTTTATCTATCTATCTATCTCTATCTAACTTTAAATTGAATTTACTTAAAAAAAAAGCTTTTTTATGACGCCATGACTTTTTACTGTAACTATGAAAAGTAGAGTATTCATCTCGAGGATAAAGTCTGTATTCTAGTGGGACGGCTTGAACCCCTCGCTTCACTCTACATACATTTAAGTCTTCAGTCATTAACTCTAGAGTCCACGTTACGCTCAGGGTTTACTATGCTGCCCGTAACGTAAGACACAGCTTTACTCACTTGGTGCAAAATCTAAATCACAACTTAAACTTTAAAACTATTAAGTTCACTACAATGAGCCAGCTTACGCTAATGTTATCTCTATTTATGTATCATAATTTATAAAATATTCTTCAGATCTAGCACAAAGCGCATGCGCTACGGGCGCTGCCACAGACAAGAAACATTAGAATCAAAACTTTTTTGTATTGCTACTGTAGTGAGCCCAAACACCGTAGAAGAGTTTAAAAAGGACAAGCGTAAAGAGGTTTTTTTAATAATTTCAATAACACAAACATAAACTAAGCAATAATAATTAGGTATCTAACATAATAACACACTGTAAACTAGTAACTTGCTATGTATACCTACTTATGACTGACGAATGTATTTTACCGTAGGTACTATTCTTTGTTTTGATATTAGAAGTAATTATGCATTAATAATAACGATAAATAATTAAATAATATCTAATTTATAATTATTAATTTTGGAAAAGTTAATTTTAATTTATGCTGACTATTATGTATGATAGACAAAAATGTATATGATATTTGAATTGCAACCATGTAAGAAATAATTGACTATAAAATGTAAACGTATCACACTCACTGGCAAACGCCCTTGCAGGGTGCATGTACTTACTTATCCTACCATAAGAACTTTGGAAATATTAATGTACTTGTACATGTATGCTATAAATAAATCAAATTAGTCTGCAAACGACTATGCGCAGTTACTTCCGTAATAGTGGTAGTCTACGAAGGCAGGCTATCAACGGTTAAACTACATTTATGTTCTCGGATTCAAGGAGCTATACTAAACAAACAGTTCTTGCCTGAAAAATAGCGCCATGTTTTTGCATTCCATTAAAAACAATTATGGAATCTCCGCATAGATTTCGAACTAGCTGAGTGCCTTCTTGCTCGCCCTTCGTCCTGTAAATGCCGGTAGAGTCAAACAGCATTTAACCCGTTCGAGGAAAAAGGAAAAAACGGTGGCGCTATTGAATAGCTTTATGTTTAGCATATACCTATATCTAATATATTTAATAAGACATTATTCGTCAAATAATCCATATCAACTTCACACATGAATTAAATCCCCTCTTACCGATACAACATTTATTTCAAGACTACATGAATAATAAAAATTGTCATTTTTAGTAGTACCATACAGATATATATGCGATTATAGTAGGTAGTACTTCATCTTCGGGACGATAAGTCCAGTAACGTCCCGCTTAGTATGTATTAGCTTTAAATGCTTTCACAAGATATAAAGTGAACCAAGCACAAAACACTTAAATGAAACAAAACCAATAATAAAGTCTCAAATGAGTCTAAGTTTAAGAATTTGCTGCAGTGAACCGGATGTCCGTAATCTGCCGGTATCTCTACACTTATGCTTCACACATGACTGTTCGTTCTTAATATTTTTTTAATATCTAAATACCACGACAGATCCCAAGGGCGGCTCGAAAATGCCGAAACTCCTTTTTGTACGGCCTGCCAGTGGCGTATGAGCTTTCTTGGAGCTCTCATGCGCAACATCTTGGATCTTAATCTTGGATGAGGTCCATCCACACTATGTCTCCAGCTATAAATCATACTGTTGACTTCTCCAGGAGTTTTACCGATTGTTTGAAATGTCACCGAAGAGTACTTTGACCAAAGCATATCCTGTGTCGCTTCTACAGGTCTAATGTACATCCTCAATACATATTCTGTGTGAGCGTACGGCAAATCTAACACTGTGAATAAATAGTTCCTATTTTTGGTCTGCATATAGGAAGTATTCACGCTTCGGAAGTAAGACGAATTGTCCATTTTGGGTATTTGGTACTCTATTCTATGGTTAACCCCATTCGGTAAGAAATCGAATATGTTGTTCGGTATGTCCCACTCTAAAAGCGCACTGTGTGAAGTCGTCACGAGTTCTTTCAAATTCAACACAGGAGCCGGTTTGACTATTGAATAGTGATCAACAGTAAAAGCTTGTTCATTTCTACCAAACACATTCGAAGATGTTAATGTGAATAAAAATGTTTTTTCTCGTTGTCTGTATTTAGGGTAACTGCTGAGACTCCAAATGCAGCTATATAAATTACCGTTTATTACAGGTTCGCATATTTTGGTTCTAACACCATTGATCATAACTGTTAACTCATATATAACGGAAGAATAACTTTGAGGGACTGTCCATGTGCAGTTCAGCAGTTCAATATTGTTTGATATGCACGAGAAGTCATTAATGTTTTGTGGTGGCGAGTCTACAAGCAGTGGTATGTCGCAACGTTCTCCAGTTTTAACGTTGCGACAATAGAGGTAACGATATATTCCTTTGCCAGGTTTGTTTACGTGTAACTTTATTGTTGTATTGTTGATTTTTCCAAAATTAAGTACGTTGCCGCCATTTCGGAATTCTAGATCATCAGCTGTGTATTTGTCATCGACGCAAAATATCTCTACAGGGTTGCCGTATTGCACTTTGGTGGATCCTGTGATGTGCAGGGAAACGTTCTGTGAGCCCTGACCTCCAGCGGAGATGCACGGCCAACATAAGACGCACTGGATTATTAAACACCACAACCACATCCCGAATTGTGGATCTTTGCGAACACTATACTTATATTCTTTAGAAGAATAGTTATTATTGGACATGATAATTCAACACAATCACCAGGAAATACTTGCTTTAACTATGCCAGAAGAAGTATACTGACTGAATGAGATAATAATTTAATTCTTTGACATTATATAGGTATGTACTACGTACCTACGTACCACGTAAAGTACAGGCTAATGATTTATGGGGCACCAGGATATACATTGGTTTTCCTGTTGTTCTCATAACTATCAGCAATAGTTCTGGTGCTGAAGGCGATATTGTTAACAGTTTATATGTTATACTTAATCTAGTCCGTTAAGATAAGGAGCACTCATTGGCGATGACCGACTCGCATTAGAGTTTTAGTGTATATACATTTTATTACTGGAATAGAGTACTTCTCTTGACGGAAAAGGAGAGCCATGTACATACCATCAGGTGTATCTCACATAGAAAAGACCATCGTCGGTACGTCTGGTTGTAGCTTAATAGTAATATTTTGGAATTATACCTGTAGACTTTAACTCTTAAGGGTCTACTGATAAGAAGGAAAATTAAACTAGATTTTAGTTTAGTCACGGCGAAAAGCTGAAATCATCAGGGTTTGGCTCTACAGTAGTGGTTCGAGATGATTATTCTTAGGTAGCTTAGACCCTTTTAGGTATTTGATAAGCAAAGAAAATCTACTAAGTCTCAGTGCTGCAACCAGTGTCGTGTGTTTGGTATCGCTAAGCAGGCGTTAGTGGTTAGAAAAAGTAATACTATAAAAGTGTCTTGGTTTCCCGCGACTTTGTATGCGCAGGATTAGTATACTTCGAGTAGATTATTATCTTCTCCAAGGCCATAACTATCTAAAGATGTCATAAAATATTTACATGGTTAAACGCAATTGCTATAATAGTATAAATAAATTTAAATACTTAGTAAATCAATCAGTAAACACTAATACGAGTAATAAAATACAGTACCTACGCACATGCAAATATAAAATTAATTATAGTAGATCCAACCGTTTATCCTCTTTTTGACAGCACCAATAGAACGTAACATGACGATGTTACGCAAAAGTTAACTTATAAATGCGAGGTTTTAAAAATATGACAACTGCTTAAATTTGCTCCTTGATCCCGTATAATAATCATCTTTCACAAAATGAGTCCATAAGTGCAGTAGTTTTTTTATAAATTCCATAAAATAACAAACGTTTTTAAAAAATTACGTTCTATGGCTATCAACATAGTGATGTTACGAAGTTACGATTGAGATATCGATATTGTTTATGAACTATTTTTACACGGGTGTTTTCCGTTCTCGGCACATAATATCGGATTTATTTTTATGTAAAACCGTTATATTGATGCGCCTCAGGAAAACATACAGCATTATTTGAAGACGTGTTTATCTCCTGGTGTATATCCAAAAAAGAACAAGGTTATGATGACTATGATGATTACAAGTACAAGTCATACTTGACGAAGCTGTTACCGGTTAAATCTGGGATGGCCAGCGAGCAACACGGAAGGGAGTAGGCATACACAGCGTTTCCCCTCTGTCAAAGTACAAGTCCGCATGGACCATGGAGTTTGATAATATACTGTGGGGTGAGGGCGGGGCTAGATTTGTGAATGGTGCTTTATTTTTTATGTGTTAGTGATTTGGTTGTGTGAGTATGATCGGCAATGGATCGGTACAGGTATGTTTTGTATGTAATAGTGCGGCTTTGCGCTAGTGTGCAACTTCCCCTCCCGCAAGAAATGACAGAAAGATTTGAACAATATTTTTTAGCTAAGGCTACTCCCTTCCGTGTTGCTCGCTGGGGATGGCAGACATTAAAGTCTGCCGTTTGGTACCAGAAAATAGTAAAGTTTGAGCAACCCCAATTCCAATTTAAGCAAACGAAATCTAATCTTTTATTTTTATTTATTTATTAATCAAAATCAGATTCATCGTTGCTGTCACTCGAGCTATTGCCGACATTTATAATTAATTGTTGACTCATATAATCTATCGCCACGTGTTTATCCCAATCTGCCATTATAGTTTCTTGTGTTTTTTGAATTACATTTTGCCAGCTTTCCGCAGTTACTTTCACACATGCATTTTTTAATAAATTTACCATTTTGTTTGCCGTGAATGGGGGTTTTGTGTTATTTCTAGCAGCGTGTCCTTTAACTTGAGCCCATATTAATTCAATGGCATTGTATTGACAATGATAGGGTGGAAGTCTAAGAACCCAATGACCATGTTCTGCAGCTATTTCGTCGATCACATATCGTTTTGGGAAGTGTTTTTTTGTTCGTAATATATTTAGTAATTGTACTTTTAGTAAGGAGTTATCAACATTTTCACCATGTCGTTGAAGCCAGTCAATGATTACTTGTTTTTTGTCGGCCTGGGTCGGCATTTTATCAATTTGGCGTGAGTGATAGGATGCGTTATCCATAATAATAACTGACGGTTCTTCCAATGATTGTACCATTTCCTTAAACCAACTTTCGTAAACCTCAGAATTCATTTCTTCGTGGTACTCAACTGTTTTTTTGGATTTAAAGGCCAACAAAGCATCTGGCATGAATCCTTTCACAGACCCTGCATGGCAAATGATTAGACGTTCTCCTTTTCCCATCGGTACTGAGGTAGTGGAAGCAGCGGTGTCATCAGTCCAGCTCTTAGACACTGTGTGGTTCGCATTCAGCCAAGTTTCGTCAGTGAAAACAACATTTGACCAATCTGTAATTTTTTTGGCTTCGCTCAAAAATTCGCAACGAGCAAAAGCTACGTCGCGACGCTCCATCAATATTTTGCGTTTGTCCGATTTTTTATAAGTAAATCCAATTTCATTCAAGACCTTTACCAATGACGATTTTTGACCTCGGAACAAATCACATTCACGCAAAGAAGCAACAAGTTTTTTAAGTGTTGGAACTTCTTTACGTAAGTAATAGTTATATATATGACGGCGTATAGCGTCTGCGTCAAAGTTGTCAACCGAAGTCACACGACGTGGTTGGCGTTTTTTCTTCGGCGTACGAAGCTTATTCTCCTGCATGCCGCTTGTTCCGTAGGCTTCGGTAGTAATTTTTGTAATCGTAGATGCACTAATACCTAACGCGGCCGCAACGCGCTCTCTCACTTGCGACAATGGTAAAAGCGGGCCGCCATTTTGATACTCTGCTTCAAAGTAATTACGAAGCTTGATCACCATTTCTCTCGTCTGTCCTTTCAGCACTGATCCTTTCGGCATTTTATAGTTCCAATATAAAACTCAGCAAATAATTACTAGCACGGGCGTCTTGTTGCGAGTGACAGTGACAAATACAAAACGGCGGTGGACCATTGAGTTTTACTACCTTGATAAAATACTACTGCTTACCCATAGACAAAAAAATTGGCAGTCATAGGAATTGCCGATAGAAGTGAAAACTTATAACTCAGAATTTGATAGCTTACCTTGGAAACTACACGGGTGTAACCGGACGGCGTGGCCTCGCCATCTGGGCATGGCCATCTAGAAATGCGTCAGCATTTCCCATTGGCTGATGCGTTTCTAGATGGCCATGCCATGACGGCCTGTCCACGCCCTTTCAACATTCCCCATTGGCTGACGTATTTCTAGATGGCCAATAGCCATGGTCATGGCGCCATTCCTAGGACTATTCTCTTTCCGCACAGACTCGATAGAAAAATGAATCGAAATCGTGTCCACTATAATCACTTGGTCACAACACTTTAACTGACAAATTAGATCTGTCAAAAAGAGGATAAACGGTTGGATCTACTATACAATGGAGAAAAACTCTCATTACATTTCATCACCCTTGACGGTCATCCAGTAAAGAGCTGTCAAAATGATAGCGTGCTTTTGACTAAACTATCTTCTTTCATGCAAAGCCAAATCCTCCAGGACGGAGGAAAAGAAAACAAAACTATCTTCTTCTTCTTCTTATGTGTATGGTGACTAAACTATCAGAAACTGACACAAACTTTGACAGAACTGCCACCATTACGATCTTGTTGTTTTGTCTGTGATGTGCCCAAGAATATTAGGTACGCTTTTTCACTAGCGTGGTGTAGGATGATGATGATGATGAAAAGTAGCCTATGTACTATTCCAGACTATAATCTATCTCTGTGCCAAATTTCATCCAGATCCGTTTAACCATTCTGCCGTAGTTGAGTAACAAACATCTATTCATCCATCCATCCATCCAAACTTCACATTTATGATATTAGTAGGATGGGATAATATAATATCTAATTTATATAAATATGTAATATACGAGTATATTTATGTAGCCTATGGCTTCAATAAATGGGTTCAAATTTAGGCGGATTTAGGAAAAAGTATCGAGATTTTTCTCAGAATATTCTAGAAGAATACAAAGAATTTATAAACCATATCACTAGTCCCCGACGCAGCTTGAAACCCGATTAAAACGAAAACTTCCACCAATAGAAAGCTACATTATTCCTGAGTAACACAGGCTATATTATTTGATTCATCATCATCATTAGCATCCATCTGTGCGCAGGTGAAGTCTCGGAGCGCAGCTAGTAACTAATAGTATTGTAGTATGGTTCGCTACTTATATGATTCATCATCATCATCATCTCAACCGTAGGACGTCTACTGCTGAACATAGGCCTCCCCCACGATTTTCCAAAAGGACCGGTTGGAAGCGGCCTGCATTCAACGTCGTCCTACCTTCCTCAGGTCGTCTGTCCACCGTGTCGGTGGACGACCTACGCTGCGCTTGCCGGTCCGTGGTCTCCACTCCAGAACCTTTCGGCCCCATCGGCCATCTGTTCTGCGTGCTATGTGGCCTGCTCACTGCCACTTCAACTGGCTAATCTTCTGAGCTATGTCGGTGACTTTCGTTTTTCCACGGATCTCCTCATTTCTGATTCGATCACGTAGAGAAACCCCGAGCATAGCCCTCTCCATAGCTCGTTGTACTTATATGATTATGTTCAATATTTACCATAACTAGCTTCAAACGGTTTATGTATATTATTAATAATATAGCGTTTAACGATAGATGTTGACGTCAGTTTAACGTGTATGTATAACGTTAAACTTAAGTTTAACTCTGTACCTGTATGTTTTCGATGCTCGGACGGGAAGCCTTAGTGGCCTAGTGGTCATGGCGTCTGACACGGATTGTCGGAAGAAGCGGGTTTGAATCCTGTCCGAGGATGTGTATTTTCTATTTAAAATTGCAATGTTTAGCTTATATCAGTTTATCTTTGTTTTGCTCCAACGTTTGTTTGCCGCGAATTACGTAATCCAATATTCCGTGAAAGTCATCATCTCGGAAACAGATTTTTAGGTTGAAAAGTGTTATACTAATATAAAGATACCGGCTTCACTCACTTGGTATGATGTCGGTTTAAGTCCGACGACGTTTCGAACGTGTAAGACGTTCTTCTTCAAGGAGCGTTCACGCGCGGAGATCGCGAGAGCCTGAGAGTCGAGGCGCGCAGTGCGCGACATTAACTAGTTCATTGTCGTGAAGTAAATCTTTATCTATTAATCAAACATTGTTGACGATACCGAAGGTACTTCAATTCTTCAATTCAATTCAATTCGAACTTCCGAAGATATATTTATATTTATTTTTACAAAGTAATAACAAGGCCACACCAGTATTGTACCCCTCAACCGCCACTTAACAAAAAATCAAATGCAAGTTAAACCGACATTGTGGCCGTGCAAGAGGTTAACGTAGACTTTATTTTGAATTTCACTCATTCGAGATATAAGCTGTTTGTGCAAGTGATCCCAAGCTATGTTGGTGCAAATGGCTCTTATGCAGTTAAAATATGTCAGTATTCCATATAGAGGTTCTCTATTAAAAGCTTTGGCTATCAAATTTTCTTTCATATCTCTGAGACGCCTAGTAAGGTAGTAATTATACTTTTCTTCTCACTTATCGTCTCGCGAGACACCAGGAGCTAAGCGAGCCACTGTACAATGCGTTTGAGGTCGAATACTTCCACGTCTAAACTGTTGTTCTAAAAATAAGTAAATTGCCAAATGATGATTGGGGCCGTCCAAATGGCTTTAAACCGACATGCATGATCATAGAAAACCCATGACACCTGACCGTCCAGCGCTACATGTAATAAGTAGACAGTAGAGCGAAAATCTCCAAGGGGGGAAATGGTAAAATAAAGACTTCGGTTCTTTCACCGATTCTGGCGGCCCATATAGCTCGTGGTGAGTCACTTACCGTAATATATTTGATGAGACTGAATTGGCATGCAAGTGGCGTAGTTCCATGCCACGGCTTGGATTCGATCCATCAAGATATTCACATAAAAACACAATGCAGGTAGGTAGGTTTGTATGTGATCTCCTCGCCTTTCAATTGTTCAGGAAATGCACCGTCGTCCACCGACTCAGTGGACAGACGAACTGGTAAAGGTCACAAGACGACGTCCTACGGCTGAGATGATTTTAACGATGAAGAGAAGTGAGTCAGTGTAAAGTTTAATCTCTGTGTTAATCAACACTAATTCAATACATAATTAGTCATTCACAACCGTTATCTTACAAGTACAATAACACGAGTCTCGAGTGATAAAATGATAAATTATATGAATCATTCGCAATCACAATAATGTTTATCGTTGGATATATGAAACATTCACATGATAATAGTTTTGGCGAGTTGATAAAAAATGAATCAACAAGTAATAATACTTAATTTTACAATTTACATAAGTCTGGTTAATCTTGATGTACTGTCGCCTTTTTTTTTTCATTTTCCGTCCTTAGAGGGTTATGGTCCCGCACTTCTCGTGCATTTGCCAGTGTCAAGTTATTTGTATTACAAAGTTTTAGTAGAATATTCTGGTGACATTAGTCGTAGTCAGTCAGAGTCCAAAATGTCAGTCAGTCATGGTCCAGTCAGTCTAAGTCATGCTTTAGTAAAGTGGTGCTAACATTACCATCAGCTTCTATGGAGTTTTGGAAACAACACGGAAAAACACGTTTCACCACATTATATCACTTGCCCACACTCATGCACATAAAACAGCACTTAAGGCGCGCTCGTACCCTGATTAAAGAAAAAGCAGAATTTTTAAACACCTAGTGTAACGAAACTGATCCATGGAATATTATGAAAAAAATACATAGGTTAGAAAAGGAATAGGAAAAGAGTAATAACCGTGTAGAATTCATAAATATAACTCTCTTTCAGCAGCAAAAAATCCTAAATAGGTCCGCAAAAATAAACTTTCACGTCCAAGCTCTCAGAATTTTCAGCGATAACACAATTTTTTTTAAGTGTTACTTAGACAACGTATAGTACTAAAGTAATAACCAGCAGTTTTTTCAATTGTGCTAGTATATATCGAAGAATATAAAGAAAACGTACAATATTAACGCATTTTGGCATTACGTCGTCCGATCTAACAAGCCATTTTCAACCTTACGTAAAGCATCGTAAATTATTTTAAAAGTAGGGTTGGACCACGTCTTAATGAATAAAACGCCACCAATTTTAAACATTAACACTGAAAAAAAGCATAGCATAAGTTTTGATAAATAATACAATGCAAACACGTTTTTGGGAGTGAAATATATTTCACTCCAAGTTTCGAAGACAATATATTGTCTTCTGCAGTGCGGAGGGTGATCGTCAGGTTGTTAAAATTTTCATCCAAACAAAATAACAGTTTTTACAAACAATTAACCGACGAATAAAATTGACCTGGAAAGACAAAACTTTCAAAATTTTATTATTTGAATTTAAAAATCCAACCCTGATTTGGCAGAACCAAACTAATAACTGCAAAATTCAATTTCGCCAATCGCTTTAAAATCGTTCTATACAATGACAAGGGCCAGTGTCCGAGCAGTTTGTTTTCAATTCCTTCATAGAAATATGAGTAAATTATACAATTTGTTACTGTAGATCGGTAGTCAGTTCAGTACGTGTACTGGTAACAAATCGCGTGGGCGAGTCTGGTCTCCCCTAAAATGGTCACCTCGCCGAACGGCTCCCAGTCGCATAGAGCTGCAATTTACAAGCATGTCCGACCGGACAAGAAATCTTGTAGTACCTGAGTGATCGCTGTTGCAACATGAATTTATGGTGCGATGGGAATGGAAAAAAGTAAACGAGCCACGAGGAATTAGCTGGTTATGTCTCGCGTCTTGTCTTAAGATTGGATTGCGGTCCGGTGGGAGGAACAGAATAGATTATAATATATTTATTCTATTCTAGACTATAGCCGCGCCCCGCAGTTTTATGCCGCATGATTATGATGAAAAGTATAAGTTAATCCAGCACCTCATCTACCTCCATACCAAATTTCGTTAAAATTGGTCGTGCCGTTTGAGCGTGAAGTAGCAACAAATATAAAACTTTCGCATTTATAGTATTAACGTGATACGTGAATATTAATAAATTGGTTTGATTCGGTAATATGGTTCAAGCAGGTCGTTAGTATACGCAAGGTTCTTGGCAAGGCCTTGGCTTTGACATAAGCGTTGATGTATTTTTAAGAAATAAAACCCTCTTCTATACCTATTAAAGAAATATAAACTAACAAGTACAAATTGAAAAGTTTAATACCGACTTCCATTCTATTCAGTTATTGGAGTGTGACTCAAAAAATACTTAACGGAATTTGATGAGATTTAAATAGTACCACACGGGAAGCACCAGCTTTCAAACAAAAAATCTCAAACAGAAAATCGGTTCACCCTATCGAAAGTTATGAGGTAACAAACATTAAAAAAAATACAGTCGAATTTAGGACCTCCTCCTTTTTGGAAGTTGGTAAAAATAAGTCAGGTAAAAGTGTTTGTGTTGATTTTATGAATAAGCACTGAATTAACATAGATAACATATTATATGGGACCTCTGTAGTATGACCTACTAAACAAAAAAACATCAAATTACATTCTTAATTTTTGGCGGAGAAATAGAAGAAGCATAACAAACATACAAAAAAAAACCTACAGTCCAATTGAATAAGTTCTCCTTTTTTTTAAGTTCGTTAAATGTGTAATGGGCTACAATGAAAAATTATTGCTCTGTTGACAAAATAATATGTTTTTATAAAATTCTGAAATGGGGGTCGTTTTGAAAAGCTTTAAGTCTCAATTGCGGTTCTTTTAAATACTCGACAGTTTATTTAAACGTTGTGCTTTAAATGTGCTTGCGTAGATATGTTTGTCTCATACAAACTACTAAGATACATGATAAGTTGTTTTAAGTAAGTACCGACCACCGCTATAGTAACTGATATAGGTACAGAGCAAAAGTAACGATACGAGTACAAACCACACATTTATAAATTCCAAGCTTAGTGTCAGGTTCTCCTGAGATATCATATTACAAAGTGCAGTTTTGCATGTGTCAACACAAGTATTCTTGAATTGCCACATAAGAAATACCTCTGTGAAATTAAACTTTAGTTTTCTACTACCTCTCAAATAATACTATGTTTCCTATAGCACACATTTTGTTTACCTATGTATTTATTTAACCTTAGGAAGACTCGAAGACACAGAGTCGTTAAAAACTCACCACTGGTAGCGTAAAAAAGGCTTACTAAATTGAGCTTTTAAAATAAAAGAATATAATATTATACTTAAAGAATGTGATATAGTATAATGTTTGTACATAAATCTACACTCACTCACATTATGTTTAATAAGAGTTATAGAATAAATACAATAATCTATTTGAAGTAGTCAATTAGGTACTTATAATTAAGAACATTTTCGCTTAGCTGTTTCTTCATAGAAAAAAATACTAGAGTGAAAAATTTCAAAGTCAAGGTTATTCTTCCTATGCACCTTGTTGTAGGTTTTACACACACGATATAGTTCTGCCTATAGTTCGTAGAAACTGAAGGGAGATAAAAGAGCGGGAGGTATGTAACAGTAATAAACAAACAATCACATAAACAACTATCATAAAAATCATAGCAGTCATAGTCCTAGGTTCATTTTAGTTACCGCTCGCTTGATCCGGTCGCTTTAGAGATGTTTTTCTTATCTATCATAAACTGGTTATGGAAATAATAATAAAACATGTTAAAATATTGACTTACATCAGGCAGTACAGCAATGAGTTCCACATGCTGGAACTCATCTCCAGCGTTCAGCGAAGGGCTCTGCCACCAGGTGCCAGCGTCGCCGTCCACTGCGTGAGACGCTGGATGTCTTCTCGATGCAGACCCGTCCAAACCATCACACACATCGCACACCACGCCGCGCCTGTCGAGAAGGAAAGATAAATGAGTTAGTCCGACCTCGACTATACTACAAATACTTGTACTAAATACCTCGACTAGTAACCTAGTGAGCCTTAAACTCTCTTGGATATAATGCAGACTCGGTTGTTACGCATTACTACAATCAGATACCCTTACTACTTAATCAAAATGTTTTTGTCACAATAACAAATAAAACAAATAGTAAGTGCAAGTATGAACAGTAGACCTCGCGAGCACAAACCTTATTAGCGGCAATATTTCGCAGTACTTCAAAACCTATTATCTCGCAAACCACTTCACCAACTACTTATGCTCATATTCAAAATTTCTTTTTAAAATATATAGGTACCTAATGTGTAAATATTTTATCAAAATCGGTCGATCAATAGCGCCGCAGTAAACTTCCCCCCTTTTTAGGAAATGTACACCCCCAATCAAAAATCGGCGACGACAAAAAAGTCAGAACACATACCAGACACATACATATCAGATTTCGTCAACATTGGTTGAAAAATGCGACCTGTACGGGAAAACTAACGAACAACGTAACAAACATACGGACAGATGAAAGTCAATTTGGCCAGTTAAAGCAGAGATGCTTCGCTCGCTCGGTCAATTACTATTCAAATGAGTATTCAAATAAGAATGAAACGTCTCTCAGTTTTAAACTCAGTGCTACCTACCACACGAAAGCTTCACAGTTGTGTCCATGGCACACACAGTTGAAGTGTTGTGTGCGTGACACGGAGTTGAAGTGTTGTGTGCGTGACACACAGTTGAAGTGTAGGAAATATGTGTCCCAAATACATACTTCTTCATCCTCGACACAAAAATGGTTAAACCTTAATTTTATTACAGAATATGAACACCTTTCTAGAAGTATTACATTGATTTGCATAACTTCTAGACGTTACAGATCGCGGCACGTAAGTTGAACTATGCGCATTTTTTGGTTTCAATCGAAGTGCAGTAGGCGGTGCGGGGCTAGGGGCCGTGCGTAATCATAGCAACGCAGCGACAATCACACTCACTGCGCGCGAGGGGCGGAGTGACCCTGGAGTACAATCGCGCAAAAAGATTCTAGTTCTTCGACACAAATATATTATATATCTGTCAAATGTGTGATCATTAAATTTAATTTCAAGAAAATGAATAGACCAAAACCAACTTTAAGGAGAGAACTTTTGTTGAGAAAACAACATAAATGATTATACTAGTTATACTATAGCGTCAATACAAACGAAGAAGCTCAAAAGAGATCACGTCATCGATAATATGATGGAATAATATATAAGCCAGTCGGATATTCTGATAGCAGTGATTCTGAATTGGATTCTTCAACTCACATAGAAGTTGAAATCGCTAAAACTCTTTGCCCACGTTTAGAATATCACTTTAAACTTATGTAAAAGGGATTACGTCCATGAACAATAGTGATTAAGATTAGTATTCCTATAGTTGTTCTATTTAATAATACTGAACCATATATTACACATAACGAAATACAATGATTTGGTTTAATTTTAGTTTAATTTTTAATCACCGCAGAGTAAGTATTCGTCTATCACATTTGTCATAACCTGCGCAAACGATCACCATTTTGGTTCAACTTACGTGACTCGATCTATACTCTGGAATATTTTACACTTCTACAACTCCATAGGTAGCATTCACGCTATTCGTGGAATATGAACCTACATAAAATTAAGCGGGCAGCAGATTTTCCCTCAGTCCGCTTTCCACAGACTCTTTGCTCAGCGTCGCTGTTGAGCATGAGCAAAAGAGTGACGCTGATTGGAAATAGAACTTACTTCCCAGGGGTTTCTCTGCAATATTCCTCCGCTCCGTTATCTCCACAGGTCGCGTTCGCGGTGACAGCGGAGTAGGGAGCGACATCGAGCGGAGCGGGCAGCAGACTCCCGCTCGCTTCGCTTGCGACAGACACTTCGCTCAGCGTGGTGCTCGTCAAGCGATCAAGCAGAGCTCGGCCTGAGGACAATGAAATATTTGATGAATATATTATTTTGCACGTTTAAGGTGTAATTACTTCTAATAAATAATTCTTAAGTACTTCGTTGCAGAGCATGTGCTTGTGAACTTAATACAGGTAAGTAGGTATATCTATTAGATACTTCATTCGAATTTCTGTTCCACGTATATAGAAACCGCGAAAAACGTTCTGAGGCACATCCTCGGACGGGATTCGAACCAGCGTCATCCGACAATCCGTGTCAGACGCCATGACCGTCTAGGTAACCGAGACTCGAGCTCCGAGCATCTAATATAACTCTCTATCTGATTTAAACATTACAGTTGTCACACGTTTCGTTTTCACGTTTATATATGCAATAGCAACGCCGGTACAAACTAAGCCACATTATTCGTACCTTTGTACTTAATCCTAATAATGAAAAAGAACGATTTAATTATTGTTTGTTTGTTTGTAATGGATAAACAAAAACTAAACCGATTCATAAAATTCTTTCAGCAGTAGAAAGCTACATTATGCCTGAGTAACATACGTTATATCTGATTCATCACCATAATCATCCAGCACCACGCGGGTGAAACCGCGGAGCGCAGCTAGTAATGTCAATATATTCACATATTCAATATTTATGTCTATCTTCATACCTGTATGGTAAATTACCATTGAAAAGGTCGTTCATTTAAGTTATTCGATTGCCGATGAAACATAATACGAGTAGCTTTAACCCGAATTTATATTTCAATTTCTCCCGAATCTTATTACAATAAATCAAAACCGCATGAATTGAAGTCTAATCTGTAATAAATTGTCTCAATACGGTTTATTTGACTCATTTAAAACTTGTTCAAAATGCTAAAAGTAACTAAGTACGGACTGGAAATAATTTGCCATATTTCAAATGATTTAAATTGTTTTCTTCTCTGTTTAAATAAATGCGTAATGGAGATAAATTATATTAAAACCAGTCGATATTATGGTCTACAATAACACTGATTATCACCTTTATAGCTATGGTTAAACAATCATATATGATCTACTACTCGTATCATTGAAATTTAAAGAGAGAACAATTTCATCCTCAGACGAACCCGCGTCTTCTGAATAGTCAGAAGACGCGGGTTCGTCTGAGGATGGAATTTTTCTCTCTATAAATTTCAATGTTTGAGATCGCTAAAGCAGGGGTTAGTGCTTTAAAAAGTAATACTATAAAAATTACAAGGGCCGCGATGTCAATACGAAAGTTTAAGTATTTCTAAATAATGCTACTTTCGCTTGGATGGTACTGTTAAACTGTCCAATAGATGTCGCTCCGTCCCCGCAAGACGGTTAGTCAAATAGAGGGTTAAAATTCGATGCTCGGACCAGAACCTCTGGTTAATGGCATTTGACACGGATAGTCAGAAGGCGCGGGTTCGAATCCCGTCCGAGAATATAATTTTTCTCTCTATTAATTTCAATGTTTGAGATCGCTAAAGTAGGCGTTAGTGTTTTTAAAAGTAATACTATAAAAATTACAAAGGCCGCGATGTCAATACGAAAGTTTAAGTATTTCTAAATAATGCTACTTTCGCTTGGATGGTACTGTTAAACTGTCCAATAGATGTCGCTCCGTCCCCGCAAGACGGTTAGTCAAATAGAGAGTTAAAATTCGATGCTCGGACCAGAACCTTTGGTCAATGGCATTTGACACGGATAGTCAGAAGACGCGGGTTCGAATCCCGTCCGAGAATAGAATTTTTCTCTGTATAAATTTCAATGTTTGAGATCGCTAAAGCAGGCGTTAATGCTTTAAAAGTAATACTATAAAAATTACAAGGGCCGCGATGTCAATACGAAAGTTTAAGTATTTCTAAATAATGCTACTTTCGGTTGGATGGTACTGTTAAACTGTCCAATAGATGTCGCTCCGTCCCCGCAAGACGGTTAGTCAAATAGAGAGTTAAAATTCGATGCTCGGACCAGAACCTTTGGTCAATGGCATTTGACACGGATAGTCAGAAGACGCGGGTTCGAATCCCGTCCGAGAATAGAATTTTTCTCTCTATAAATTTCAATGTTTGAGATCGCTAAAGCAGGCGTTAGTGCTTTAAAAAGTAATACTATACAATTCATCTATCATGTACGACATTTTACTGTATTTCATTAAAATTTAACAAAATTAATAATAAACCTAGTGAGTAATATACCTATATGGGCAAGGCTTATTTTTTAACTATCATTCATCAGTATTTTAATCACAATAGCAGAAATTTGATAGTTATAACTTAACTTCTAAAAGAGGAGAGACTGGAAACAAAACTCAACACTCGATTGGATTGTTTGTGTTAGAAGTTAAAAAATTATGTGTACATTTATTTAGAAACAAAATCAAAGCGGGAATATCACTATGAATTAAAATAACTCATTATCTCTTATTCGGCCATTTTCATTTGCACGCAAAAAAAACATAAATTATATTACAGAGATAAGTGAACATAATTTAATTAGTAGTAGATACTCGTAAGTAAGATGTCTAATACCACATGTACAACCAGCCGTACACGTATGCATGGATCTCACGATAAACTTGTCGAGTCGATAATAGTATATTATGCATCAAGGGAGTAAAGCAATGTATTACGTCACGGACGGCATATTGGACCATGAGCGTAACGGAGACTCTTGAGTTAATTCCTGAACGCAGCGAGTTATGTAGAGTCCTGAGTGAAGCGACGGGTTAAAGCCGCCCAAGACGAAGACAGGTTTTATCCTCGAGGTGCATACTCTTCTACTTTTCATACATACTGCGAGACAATAAAAAGTCAGAGCATCATAAATAAGCATTTATTTAAAAATAATATAAATTTAATAGTAGTAATAGTATTGGACATATTTGTCCAATCATGGAGCAACAGAGTCATGTTTTTGTTAGGTACATTTTATGGAAGTTGATAAAATTTGTGAAAAGTTGTGAAAAAACACCAAACACCGTCTCTTATTTCAAATTCATTACAATCGCTTTGTCCTTTTGTTTTTCTGAGTCTGTGGTGGCTGGTTTGATTTTAGAATAAACCCTCTTCATGATGCCCGTATCTACTCTGTACTAAGAGTTTTCCTTCAATATCGTTTCAAATCCAAATCACTGTAATCCCTTGGGAGTTTCATACAACATTACCTCTCTAGGGATGTAATGCCTTGCTTTACGTCGAGATTGCGTGATATATGTAATCAGACATTGTCGAGCAGGTGGTATGAAAACTTACATTTATCTTCATTATTATATTGCGGGCTGTCTTTTATCGAGAATGTTCGATAATTGTATCCTATCAACAATCCATTGTCGCGCCGCAGAAGCAATAGAACAATGACAGAAATAAGAATGTTTCCTAAGTTTCATTTTTTTACCTTACCACCTTACACCTTACCTTACTAAACCGTATCTACCATTCTCAATGACAAGAGTTTCGCCAAGCACCAAGCAGTAAGTCCTAGCACTTAGCGAAACACGGTAAGTTGCGATGATTGAATGATAATTAATAATGAAGACTAACTCTACCACCTATTAAAACACTGCCTTGCAAACTTGGTGGCTATTAGCTGACTACATTTCCTGTTAATTTATCTTTAAATAAATAACAGTGCGTCCATTTTAATAAACTCTTTACCGTTTGATCTAGCCCTAACTCGTTAAACCGAGTTATTTCTCCGTATGTAAGAGACGCGGTAATATTCACAGCAAGCTCACACTCATGTGTACGTAATCATGAATAAATTATCGCCCGGCACCGCAGGCTATCTCCGACAACTTGTCGGGGTTCTATTATTGGAAACTTACAACTCTACAACTTTACAATGTACACGAGAGTGCTCAGTGAGATACAACTTTATAAAACTCTTCATTACAAAGGAACAAACCTATCTGTTACAAAGTCCTTAAACTGTTATACAAACACAGTTAAATAACTAGTCTAAGAAGCCCCTTTATATAGGGAAGAGTGTCGAGAATGCTGGCTACGTTATCACGCCAAATTTTCAGGTCACAATTATATAGGCTCCCGGAACTCCCACAAAAACCCAAACGGCGAAGATGACAGTAAAGTTTTTGAACAAATATATACATTAATATAATCATACATATATGAATATAGTTGTCCCGTATATATGTTTAACTTATACTTTTTTCGGTGGTAGTGCCACGCTGTAACCCCACAGCCGGCACGATCGGGGAAGTACCACACTGCCACATAACCCCGACGTCAAGTAACATAGCTTGTTATTTGCGTTTCAGTCGGTTTGTGGCAGGTTCTGGAGGTCCGATTGCCCCTCTCCCGTTCCATCTGTCCTTCCCCACCACTCTCATCCCTTCTATCTCTTCCGTTCTATCTTCCTCAAAGGTCGGCAACGCATCCTCGAGACCTCTGGTATTGCAGATGTCCGTGGGCTTCGGCATCACTTATGAGTGCGCCGCTTGCTCGTTTGCCAACCTATCCCGTAAAAAAATACTCAATGAGATCATGGTAAAAAAGAAAATATTTCTAAGTGCATCTACTCAACATGAACTAGGTAATCGTAGCTAGGATAGCTTAGCAGTAGTAAAAATCGACACCCGAGCTCGCAATCATCAGTATAAATCCCATACCTTGAGCTTGACCTTCAACGGGTAAGGAAGCCTGGTGGTAGAGGGTTTTCTGTGCTTGATTGGCTAACGCTATTACCCTAAAAATTAAAATCTGTCGCCCGTAAAACGTATGAAACTACCGAAGCGAAAAATGTCTAATCGTTCTATATCGTTTTTACTGCTTTTCTCAAAGCTTGTTCAAGCAAGCTATAGTGGCATTTTTAACTCAGTGCTCCCGTAGAGGACACGTCTGCCTGTCTTGTTCTGACAATTGCTGAACTACCTACATATCAAAAGCATTGAACCTTGATTGAAGGCACAAATGGAGAAAGTGGACATACCGTCAGACAGTTCTGTAATCTTCGACAATAATTCTTGCGACTGGTCTGTCCGTCAAACCGCAATGAAAAGTTTGGTTCTTGTATACTTTGTGAAATCACACCATTACCGCAGATGCATCGGTCCCCTTACATGCTTCGACTACGACAGCTTTAACCCCATAAATATTGTAACGTATGAGGGTATGCGTACCATATTTGTAAATAATTGTAGGTAGACCTAGCGCCAGTCAGTCTAAAAATGGTGAAGCAATATACGCAACGAAGTAGTCGATCCAGTGTTTTATTATTGTTACTTAGATATATCTCAGTGGCGACGAGGACAAAACCTACTCTAACGTGTGCTTAACTGAAGGAAGATCAAGTTGGGAAGATGTCAATTGGGAGAATTCCAGAATTTGATCTACACAAAGATGATTGGAGGTTATACGTTGACCGTTTAGAACAATACTTCGTCGTAAACAAGATTGCAAGCGATTTACAAGTGCCTACATTAATAACAGTCATAGGTGCAGAGTGCTATGAACTGTTAGTGAATTTGTGTACTCCCGATAAACCTAGTACGAAAAAGTTCAGTGACCTTACTAGTATACTAGAAAAACATTTACAACCGAAACCAAGCATACTCGCTGAGCGATACAAGTTTCGACACAGGAAACAAAAGTGTGGCGAAACTATAGCGGAGTACGCAGCAATTTTAAAGAAAATGTCGAAAACTTGCGGATTTGGTCAATGGTTAGAGGAAAGTTTGAGAGACCAGCTGGTATGCGGTATTTCAAGTGAAATAATACGCCAACGCCTGTTTGCAGAAGAAACGCTAAACTACACAAAAGCGTACAGTTTGGCTATGAGTATGGAAGCAGCAGAGAAGGATGCGGCAATGGTCGAGGATTGCGGACGGAGGGCATTGTCAAACAGTGCGGTGAGCGCAGCGGAATGCAAAGCGATAGCGACGGCCGGGCGAGGCCGTGGTGGCAATGCCGGTCGAGGAGCGCTCGGGTGGCGGGGCGCGGCGGCAAGTTCGACCCGGCCGTGGCAGTCGCAGTCGTCGCGTTCATCTTCAGCAGCGGCGGCGGGGGCATCGGAGTGGCCGCGTCGGTCCCTATGTGGCGCATGTGGCGGTTCGCATGACACCACTCAATGTCGGTTTACAGCGTATGTGTGCAGGGTGTGCAGCCGAAAAGGGCATTTACGTCGAGTATGTCCAAACATAGCGAGATACCATCACGTAGAAGTAGCGAGGCCGGGTAATTACACCGATTCCGAACGGAAGCCGGAGGATTCTGACAGTGACGAGGTAACTACGACTATAATTGACATAAATCAGTTATCGATCGAACAGTGCAAACCCTGGTTTATCTCGTTAATTGTGGATGGGAAAGAATTGCTGATGGAATGTGATACGGGAAGCGCAGTGTCGTGTATGAGTTACGAAGTTTATAAAAAGCAATTTCCAGATTTAAGTCTTAAAGCCTGTAACGTTATGCTAAGATACTATACGGGGGAGCTAGTCCGACCTGTCGGTGTAGCAACACCGCTGGTTAAATATAATGGTAGAACAAAAAAATTGAACTTGTATGTAATAAAGAATGGAAAAACAGTTCTATTAGGTAGGCAGTGGTTAGCCGAGTTGAATATTCAACTACCGATGTTTAGGTACGGAAATGTAAATAAAATTGAAAATTATGAAGATTTTCATGAACAAAATTTTGTGTCTAGATTTTGTGAAGTATTTGCGGAGGGCCTGGGGCGGTTCACGGGCGGTCAAGTGAGCATCCAGTTGCGGGAGGGCGCGCGGCCGGTGTTCATGCGCGCGCGCCCGCTGGCGTACGCGCTGCGCGAGCCGGTGGAGCGCGCGCTTGAACAGCTGGTGTGCGACGGCATCCTGACGCCCGTCGAGCGCTCCGACTGGGCCACTCCCATTGTGCCGGTACCAAAGAAAGACGGTAATATTCGAATCTGCGCCGATTTCAAAATAACTTTAAATAAAGTACTCGAAGTCGACCGTTACCCTTTGCCACGCATAGAAGATCTGTTATCGCGCTTGCATGGAGGTGAGAGGTTCAGTAAGATTGATTTATCCCAGGCCTATGCGCAATTTGAGCTCGATGAGTCAAGGAAATATACCGTTATTAACACGCATAGAGGTTTATATAGGTATAACCGTCTGCCGTACGGGTTGTCTTCTAGTGTAGGTATTTTTCAGAAACATTTGGAGCAAATGTTTGCGGATCTACCTAATGTAGGAGTCTTTTTAGATGATGTCATTATTACGGGCTCCAATAGCAGCCGTCACATAGAGAATTTGTACCGGGTGTTCGAACGGCTTCAAACCCATGGATTACGAGTAAAAAAAGATAAATGCGTATTTTTTGCTAATTCTGTTAATTATTTAGGACACGTGATAAGTAAAGATGGAGTGCACACTAGTCCAGAAAAAGTAAGAGCGATTGTTGATACTCCTGCACCCTCCAATATTTCAGAACTGAGAGCGTTCATAGGTCTAGTTATGTATTATGGCAAATTTGTTCGAAATGTTAGTACTATACTGGCCCCATTATATCGGTTACTGAAAGTAGGCGTAAAGTATTTATGGAGCGTGGAGTGTCAAACTGCATTTGCTGAAATAAAAAGTAAATTGTGTTCAGGAGAAGTTTTAGCGCACTATACATTGGATTTACCCGTAGTGTTGACGGCGGACGCGAGCGGCGTCGGAGTGGGCGCAGTAATATCGCACATTACGCCCGAGGGCGAGCGGCCGGTTGCTTTTGCGTCGCGCACTCTCACGGGGGCAGAGCGTGCATACGCCCAAATTGATCGAGAAGCATTGGCGATCGTATACGGTGTAAAGAAATTCCATCAGTATTTATATGGTAGGAAATTCATATTGCGGACGGATCACAAGCCGTTGACATATATATTAGGTAATAAGGTGGGCATACCGGTCATGGCGGCTTCCCGCCTACAGCGCTGGGCGGTGTTGTTATCGGGATATAATTACGACATCGAGTACGTTTCTACAAAAAGAAATTGTGCAGATGCATTATCACGCTTACCGCAACCAGCACAAGTGCAGGCGCCTATTACAAGTGAAATGAGTTACGTTAATTTTGTAGAGAATTTTCTGCCCGTTACTAATGAGGATGTCAAAACCGCCACTACGAAAGATGCGGAACTTAGCAGGATTTATTCTTATATTCAATCAGGATGGCCCGCGTCGCGCCCGAGTGAGGTGCGGGAACAATATTATGTTAAGCGAAATGAATTGTATGTAGACCGGGGTTGTATTATGTGGGGCTATAGGTTAGTCGTACCATCCGGCTTGCGTGATAATGTATTGAAACAATTGCATGCAAGCCACATGGGTATTGTTAAAACTAAATCGATAGCACGCAGTTACGTCTGGTGGCCCAATATCGATGCGGATGTAGAGGACATGTGTCGGCAGTGCGAGACGTGCGCGGCGGAGTCCCAGGCACCATCTCGCGCGCCTCCTCAGCCCTGGCAGTATCAGCTTCAGCCGTGGAGCAGAATCCATATAGATTTCTTGGGCCCTTATAAGGGCAAGATGTTTTTAGTGTTAGTCGATTCGAGCACAAAGTGGCTAGAGTTGTTTCAGATGACGAAAACAAACGCGTCGGCGGTTATTAAGGTATTAAGAACAACGTTTTCGCGTTTCGGCTTGCCAATGGAAATTGTATCTGACCAAGGGCCTCCCTTTACTAGTTCAGAGTTTAAAGATTTCTTGATACATAGTGGCATTAGGCAACGTTTCTCTCCGATATATCATCCCTCCTCAAATGGGGCTGCAGAATGTTCGGTAAAAATTTGCAAACAGGCCATAAAAAAAGCCATTAGAGATTGTGTTGATGTGGACGCAGCACTGCAAACGTTTTTGCTCGCTTACCGCAACAGCGTACATAGCAGTACAGGAGAGAGTCCAGCCATGCTTTTACAAAAAAGGTCTTTACGATCAAGGTTAGATTTGTTACGGAGTGAAAACGCCCTTACTTACAAGGTACAGCAGGCTCAAAGTAGGCAGGTGAAGTACGCAGGCGGAGTGCAGCGCTCGTTCACACCGGGTGAACCAGTGTGGGCTCGGGAGTATGGCGCAGGAGATAAGTGGGTAAAGGGAACGGTACTTCAAAGTGAAGGCTCCAGGAGGTATGTGGTGAGCGAGGGTAACGGACGACGCATTCTTAGGCATGTCGATCAAATGAGGCGCAGATCGGAATTGCTAAGCGCTCCACAACCGGAAGATGGCCGTGACTCGGTGGGAGTGTCGCCAAGAAGTGGTGAGACGGATGCCGGTTCGAACTTACCAGAGGGAACGAATGTGGAGGCTTCAAGAAATAGTAAGGATGTGAGGAGAGTTGCTAGCCTAGTAAATACCTCAGGTAGTGAGAGTGGTACTCCGCATTCGTCACCACGGGTACCGACGCCCGAACCGTTGTTGCCTCCAGTCAAACGACAACGTAAACCTGTTATTAAGTTTGGAATCTCAGACTAAGTACTCATCTATTATGTTATTTGAAATATTGTGAATAATTTTAATAAGTACTCATCTGTTATCTGTTATTTAAATATTGTTAATAATTATAATTGTTCAACCACTAATTTGTAGTAAGTAGGTACTCAAAGGCTAGGTGGTTAAGCATTTCTGTGAGTAGACATTTAAGAAGGGAGGTGTAACGTATGAGGGTATGCGTACCATATTTGTAAATAATTGTAGGTAGACCTAGCGCCAGTCAGTCTAAAAATGGTGAAGCAATATACGCAACGAAGTAGTCGATCCAGTGTTTTATTATTGTTACTTAGATATATCTCAAATATGAACTTGTAACTTGTATAAGTCGAGAGTGTGGTCTGCGGCTCCGAGCGCGCTGCACGATCGCTTTATTTAGCCGTTTCTACTTTATCGCAGCGGGCTGATAACCAAGAGGAATGTTAACTAGATTAATCTCACTTTACTCTCGAGCTATGGGATGAATTCATGGAACATACTTACAAATGCAATGTTACAATGCAAGTTTTTGTGAAAATAGACCAATGGCCGGAAAGTTCTGGAGTGGAGACCTCGGACCGGCAAGCGCAGCGTCGTCCACCACGGTGGACAGACGACCGGTGATAAAGGTCGCAGGACGACGTTGGATGCAGGCCGCATCAACCGGTCCTTTTGGAAAATAGGAGAGACCTATGTTCAGCAGTGGACGTCCTACGGCTGAGATGATGATGGTGATGAGACCAGTGGTATAGTGTGCACACTTTTGTGAAATGGACCACTATGCTTCAACTAAAATAAAGTCAGAATTTTGGCTAAATACAGTGGGCATATCGACGATGTCATATTTAAAAAGAAAATATTCATTTAAATGCTCCACAAGTTTGTTATTTATACAACAATTGAGAAGGCAGTCAAGTCTTGTATCTGATAAGCGCCACAGTTACCCAAAACAATAAAAATGCAGTGTTCTGACCAAAGAGTTCTGATTAATCTAATTATTACTATGAAACTTTTCAAATCTCAACTCAACATAAGCGTTTGGCTAAACCGATATCGATGCGGTTTTCAGAAAAGGATTTGTTACATTTAGGAGAACGTTTTAAAATAAGTATAATACTTCTTAGTTTGATGATGATCTTCGGAGATGTTCACTAGAAATGAAAAAAAAAAGCCTTAAAAAAAGAGAACCGACTTCAAATAAAGCACTTAGCCGTAAGAAATAATTTGTTTTTTTTTTATGTTAGTGCTAACAGCTGGTAATTACGAATCGAAAAAGCACCGACATCAAAGAAGAAATTATTTCTTACGGTTTAGTGTTTTGAAGTCGGTTCTCTTTTTTAAAGTTTGTTTTATTATATTTGTAAGTTTGTTTTGTTTTATATATTGGTGCTGACTGTGGAAGAAACCTAGATAAAACATAATTATAGACATCAGTGTGTAGGTAAAATAAAAAACTCTTTAATGTTTTATTTTTATATAATTTTTTATAAATTTTTTACCTTTTCTAAATTCTCGATTATTAAATTTTAGTGTAGAAAAAATCCTGAATCTAATAAAAAGTTTTATGAGATATTGTTTTGGAAAACAAGGGCAGGGAGAATTAAAATGTGTGTCATTTAAAATTTCATAAAGAGTACTACCCGGTCTTTGTTTCATATTTTTTTCAAAATTTTTAATGAACATAGTCTTAAGTTCTTTTACATAATTATGAAAAGCATCTGTTGGCACTTTTAACTTTCCGTAAAAAGACGATGTTTTGTTGAATGCTTTAAAATGGATAAAGAATCTATTCATAGATTCATTTAAATCGGGAATGTTCTGTAATTCAGCAACAAAGTCAGGACAGGTATGCTTTTTGCTACATTTAAAAAGTAAATAACCCGATATATATGTTAAGGCGTTTTCTGTTGGCAAGTCGAAGCGGTAATCAATTTCACCACTTAAATTTACAAGCGAAGGTATATTGTGGCGCGAGCTATCTGCATGTCTCTGTGGTCTCAAAAATCCATCGTTTTTCTGCAGCAACTCGCAGATATCTTCTTCACAGTTAGTAGACCGTGAGTTCTTCAGCATGTTACACAGAAATAATTTTGAGAATGCCCTCATGAATTGTATGGGTGTAGGGTCTCGACAGTTACAACCCTGTTGACGGACGGTGCCAAAGAAATTTTCTAGGCAATCTTGGTTAAGGCGTCTTGTAAACAAAAAATTAATCCCTTCTTTCTTTAAATCCTTGCATAGCATGATTATGGATTGAATTGTAATTTGTACGTTTTTAAATGCCCTGTTTTTTTTTGTGTTATCAACGCCTTTCATTGAATGAATAGCCTTCAAATTCTTGAACATTTTCATGGCGTCTTCTAATACATCGAGCTGGTATTTTTGCAATGAGAATGCCCTTTGAAATTTATTGGTAGATTTGACAGTACTTGAATTTAAAACATCGAACAAATTATTAATTTTTAGCACGAATTCGGCGGTCGCTATTGCTTGTTCAGATATAGTTTTATCAAACATAAGCACATTTAATGCGGCATATACGGAGTTACTAAAAATCTGAGCGGCGTATATTTTACTCGCATTTTTTGAAAATTGTTTGGTTTTGTGAGCTTCCGTGATTTTAGGAATCAATTTTAAATTTTTTCCTGTTGTGTAGAATAAAGTGTATCTATATGTTCCCAAGAAACTTTTTTTTCATCATATACAAAATTATTTGTCAGTAAGTTATTCCTGATACATTTAATTAAATGAGGGACATCAAATATGAAGTAAATTTTTTTACCATTAAATAAAAAGTAAGGTTTCTCAGCTGTGACCTTTTTCACTTGTTTAGCATAGTTATCGAAGTTTGATCCCTGATCAGATACAATTGCTTTAACTTCTATTCCTATGTTTGAAAGTTTCAAAATAACTGCATCCAACCATAGTTCCAATTTTTCATAATGTTTTGGAGATCCTAAGAAAGAATAAGCAATAAGTTGTTTCCAGTTCACAATAATGCCTCTGAGCATTATTACACAGGCATGAGAAGCTATTTCCGACGTCACTTCACCATTAATATTATGAAGACCAATAATTTCGTCTCTTCTGGTGTCGTAATGTAAATGTCGCTTGAGAACCATTTCATCTAAGGCCAGAGTGCAGTACTTAGCTTTTAATGGCATAGATTTTAATTTAGATGATAAGAACTCTTAAGTACGATCATCGAATTTAGGTGGAATAACCATTTTAAATCTTTCAAGGGTACTTTCACTAGGAAGCCCTAAAAATGTCTTCATACTCCGATACGTCTGCCGACTAGAAAAATGAAAATTTAAGGCAAACAACTTAAATTCGGGGTCATACCTGTTGCCTTTGCGCTTATTTTTTAAATTGCTCTGCCACTGAATGAGCTTACAAAATCTTTTTGTGACCTCATCTTCGGTTTGGAAAGTAAACCGTTCAAAAGATTGTGACTCCTTTGATTGAACTTCTTCCTTTATTTTGTCCAAATGATTCTGTAGTTTTCTTCTTTTTAGTTCCGATACTTTCAATTCTTTACTGAGTATTCTTTTCCTCGGTGTATTAGATGAAAGTGCAGTTGACGTCTGAGTTTGTTCAGTTTGAAGATTATGAGACGTCTGTACCGACTCCGATTTTTTATCAGCGCCTTTGATGGTAATATTTGATAGTATATTAATATTAGAATATCTGGTTTGTGTCGATATTTCCTTACATTTTGGTTCAGTACTAGCACTTGAAGTAGTTGGAAGAGATGGCAGCAGTTTTGTAGGCAAAGCGTCAGGTCGTAACTGTGGTATATGAATAATCACCGACTTTTCAAAATGAAGACAACACACATAATGACTTTTTGGCTTGGTGTCTGGCCTTGCTAAATCGGGCCTGCCAATCAATTCAGCCCATGTTTTACGCCTGAAAAAAATAAGAATAATAAAATAGGATAGGTCTAAAAAAGGAGATCGGTACCTAGATCAACCTCAAAAATGTATTATCTATAACATGGATGGGTGCTTATCTAACAACAGAAATGTCGACTTTTAAATTTTTACTCTTCCTAATGATCCCAAAAGGTACCTTCATAATTAAGTATAACGTTTTCAACACTTTTAAAGTGGCTCTTATTTTTACTATTATTTTATTAACGAGTGTAACACTCTCACACAAAAATACATAAACACTGCAGTTTTCGAAAGTTTTCACGCGAGAAGTCGATGGCCTTCAAAATAAAAAAATATATCTAGTTCCTAGTTGTACATATCTAGGTGTATTGTACTACTACCAATTATCACGAATCAAATTTATTAAGATTAATAAATTTGATTCGTTTTCTCGCAACAAGTAACCTTACAACAGACGCGGCTTGTTCAAAGGTTTTCATCGGGCGTAAGAAAAAGAACTCTCGCTACACAGACTTAAAGCGCATTTTGATTCGTTACGAGCGCGTCAAGGACTTGTAGGCACATTTTTTGAAGGTCACGTCCGTGCTTTGCAATGTTTTATGAACATTATTGCAGTTGTTAGTTTAGCAGTTTATATTCGAATGTTTTCTTTCGAAGAGTGCATTTTCTGTACCTTGTACTATTCTGTGGTATAACGTTGCTATGTAACAAAATTATGTAAATCCGTGTCTGAAAGGCAAGCTAGTGCTTAGTATATACCTATTAAACTGTCAAATTCTAAGTGGATACCGGTGTCCGCACACCTACTGTCTTTTAATTATGTCTCTAATGACGGTATGTGAATGAAAAAATGTAAACGACAAAAACTAGTAATAATTTATCACTTACCTTTCTTCATTGACAGGTAAATGGAAAAATGTTAGGTGTTTATCCCTTCTTTTGCTTGATTTACACCCATCTACAGCACATAAGGCACCACACAGCATCGTAATACGCGTACGAACGATTATTAACATTGAACGGCGTGCGCGCGCTTCGCTTGCGAAAACCGCACTGAATTTGATCCGCCGGCGGACCGAGACCGCTCGGCTGGGCGGTAGGCACTTATAGCGCGCAAGTACATGGAGTGACGGAGGCCTGACATAACCCATGATAAGGTTTTTTTTGTTTATGATGAAAATGCAGTGACACAACCAGGACCGTTCCAGGACTGTGTCCAGAGTACACTTCTGGACAAGGGGAATTTCACCCAGTAGAAGACAGGTTGCCTCGTCTCCTGTATAGATTTACATCCAGGCACTGGATATTGTTTAACTACATTACATGATGTAATTCTAATCATTTGATACTAATAATAAAGTTGTAAGTGTAAAATTTTGAGAAAAGCTAGATTTAACATGTGTTTATGTGGGATTTCATTCTGTAAACTGCAAAGTCAAAGTCAAAGTCAAAATCATTTATTCAATTTAGGCATCAAAGACGCACTTATGAACGTCAATTTTTCATTATAATGTACTTTAAAGCCTACCGCCGCGTTCCAAAATATATAGAGCCAACCGAGAAGAAGCGGCAAGAAACTCGGGGCCATTCTTTTTATATACTCGTAGATGTTTTTACAATGTTTTTACTTAGGTACTACAAATATTAGCTCCAGTGTGTTGCCTTACAAAAGAGAACATAATAATGGTATCAGTAGGGCAAGACACGCTACACTTTGACATCTTAGTACACGAGTAGATAGATCCTGGAGTGATCGTCCCACGCTGTTTTATCCTCCAAGTAATCCGAAATTTTGTAATAACCTTTTTGACAGAGTTTAGTTTTAATAGTAATTTTAAACTTATTAATAGGCAAATCTCGGATAACATTGGGAACTTTATTATAAAATCGTATACATTGTCCCATAAAAGAATGACTTATTCTGTGGAGACGCGTTACATGTACGGATAGCTTGTGCTTATTTCGCGTGTTGATGGAATGAGCATCACTCCTTTTATCAAAACTGCTAATGTTTTTCTTTACATACACTAGATTTTCATAGATAAACTGAGAGACAACAGTTAGAATGTTTATGTCTTTAAATTTCTGTCTAAGGGAAACTCTGGGAGCCAAACTGTAGATTGCTCGTATAGCCCTTTTTTGCAGTATAAAAATAGAATTAATATCTGCAGAACATCCCCAGAGCAGTATGCCATAAGTCATAACGCTATGGAAATAACTAAAATAAACTATTCTAGCTGTGTCTACATCAGTTAATAGTCTAATTTTTTTAACAGCATAAGCTGCTGAACTGAGCCTACTAGACAATTTTTTAATGTGGGGACCCCATTGCAATTTAGCGTCTATAGTAATTCCTAAAAAGACTGTTGACTCCACAAGGTCCAACCCTGTTCCATTCAATTGTATATTGGATTCTACTTGTCTCACATTTGGTGTCGAGAACTTTATACAATTAGTTTTCTTCTCATTGAGGAGAAGATTATTTGTATTGAACCAATTCACAACTTTAGCTAATGCATTGTTAACATCGTCATAGTTTAATAACTGCCTTTTAATTTTAAATAACAGTGAAGTGTCATCTGCAAACAATACAATCTCGTGATTCTTCTCTACATAATAAGGTAAGTCATTAATATAGATTAAAAACAAGAACGGCCCTAGTATTGAACCTTGTGGAACGCCCATTGAGATTATAGAGCCGGGCGACCGGCCTGCTCGGGGCAAGCTGCGTGAATGGATCAGCTAGTACAAATTTAACGCAGAAAGTGAGAGCTAACTTGAACAAAATGACAACGAAACTGTTCTAATTTGAGACGGAGACAAAGCTATGAAGACAGCTTTTACGATTATTGTTATAGCTTCCAAGCTGGTCTTGCTTGTTTATACACTATTAAAGTAAGTATTATTATAAAACTAGCGACTGAAAACTTGTGTGGATCAAGTGACTCCTATGCGTAACGGGGAGGTCACATATTCATGTTCTTCGAGTGATTTTTAGTATAGCTATTCTAACATCAAATACAGAACACTGAGAGCCGATACTCCCTCACAATATTTAAGATGGGTTTCAAGTCAGCCTAAGGCTGGAATTCACAGTTAGTGGGTGGAGTTTACTCTGTCTGAACTGTCTCGCATGATTTCGAACTCCAGTCATGCCGAGTATATTCGGCGTTTATGTCTACTCTGTCATATTTTTAGTACTTGTCAAAATTCACAACTTTTTCTGTGTAATTGCCGCTGTTTAACAATTAGATTCATAGATAAGTCATAGAAGCACAACATTCGCGGTTTTTTTGAACTTACTAACTTATACTTGATATTAATATTAATATATTAGTGTCGATTCTTTAAGCATTCTCTTAACCCTTCAAGGGTCGATGTCATTATAACAATGAAATGTCTATTGTGTCTGGCCGTGCGACCTTTGCATTATCTAAAAATCTCTAAATTATGGCAGTACTTATTTTCTAAAATCCAAATTAGTATAACACTTTCCAATGACAGCACTAAAATTAGAGATTTCTCTTCAACTACACTGTATTTTACACTGTGCTAAACTACTACACTGTATTTTAGACAGTGTAGTTGTCACGTAACTTGGTGCTCGCTAAACTAACCTAAAATAACCCAAAATTTAATAGAATAATCATATTTTTCGAAGTGTCATTATAAGTGTTAAATGATTTTGGATTTCGGTGTTAAAATTAGTAAGACCACCATAATATTTTTTTAGTTCGGTAGTTTAGTTTAGTTTTTTTGAACAAGTGAATCGCTACCAATATTATATAATTAATATTACCTTAGACTATAATATTAGTTCACTTGGAGACATATGTCAGGACACTACCTACATAACTTCTAACAGTACTGTGTCATCACATTAGTTGCAGACTATTCAAATGACGCCGAGGTTGCGACCGAGTTGCTCATAAAATACCAAAAGGAGCACATGCAAAGGCAAGCTTTCGACTCGAGCGCTAACACCTCATATTCATAAGTGTAGATAAATTTTAGAGTTTATGATCTCCTGCAAATGAATACGACGGAGAGCATAGCTGAGTTTAAATTGTACACTCCTGTTTAAGCTTGTTGATTTATCAGACTCTTACTAATCTTTCAATATTTCTTAAATATCAATTATTAACATTAGTAACATTAGCATTTTTTATCTTATTTTAAGCACTTACGCTTGCTAAACGAATTGCTCAATACGAAGATAAGTTTGTATAAACTTCTCTGTTGTCGATCAGATAAAGCTTGTCAAGCTTTTCGATAGATGGCGCTCCGACTTCTTAAGATCAACTAGAAACATACAATAGTATGCAATGCTCGAATGTCACGGATTATAAAAAGATTCAAATCCCGTCCTGTCTGTATTTTTGCTGTCTAAATTCGCTAAATTGAAACATTAACAGTTAGAAAAGCGTTTTTTTCATTGTCGAGGACTTTGTAGATCTTCATGTTCGTACGCCATAGTGACCCAAATTAATGCACTCTGCATAAAACATAATACCTAAACATCACGTCTTTGTAATTAGAATCTTTTGAGTACTTTTGAATCTACCACTTCCAAGTGAGAGTATCTTCAATTGGTGAGTCATTCACCACACACACATAATATGTCACTCACATACACGACACTTACTTAGATGACTCACAAATACACAATACACACACATACGCACACCTGCATGCCCACAATAAAATAGTTGTAATTAACTCATGTATGACATAAAATAAAATAGCTCTTGAATAAGGGAAGCCACTGACTCCTGAAACACAGTGTATTAGTTCGGGAGGCTATGGAT
This sequence comes from Selenia dentaria, assembly GCA_917880725.1. Taxonomy (NCBI): domain Eukaryota; kingdom Metazoa; phylum Arthropoda; class Insecta; order Lepidoptera; family Geometridae; genus Selenia; species Selenia dentaria. The sequence continues at coordinate 2,411,689 of OU862882.1, read as the reverse complement.
TCACAATAACTGTATAATATTTTTTTGTGTATAAGTAAATTATTTGAAATTTGAAATCTACTGTAATACCAGTCCGTATACACGTGGGGCCTGGGTTTGGCTAAACAGGTACCCAACTAAATGTAAAGACACTTCTACAAGTGCCGACTTAGTAGGTACCACCGCAGGACTGCATTGCCAGATAACTAATATGTTGATGTCCAGTAGTTCATATTTGCAAAACTCGAAGAAGCTCCGAAACAAAACTAGCAGATACCGTGAGTTATGTGTATCGAGACCCAGATCGGGTTTCAAGTGACATTTGCGGTAATGGTAATAAAACGGACCGCAAGAAACGTGAAAGAAAGAGGGTAGACATCACTAAGTTTAATAAAAAATAAGAAAAATTGGGGCCCTTGGTTGGTAATGGTATTTGCTTTACATTTGTATGATGTACCCTTTGATTCAATGCAATAGGCACTTTCTTCATCAGCTGGGGCCGGAGTACATCGGACCACCGACCAGATTGGATCACGGTAATTAAGTGGTCAGTTGTCGGCGCCCGCGGCCTGACAACCAGCCGGTTGGACAGACAGGCTCTCAATTAGGTGCCGTCCGCGGATTACAGATCACGGACCACCTGGCTGTAGGAAATTGCCGCAAATTACTGGTATTTGTTCCACAGGTTACACACGTTTGTGTGGGTTTGACTTTTTGGGTTAACGCAAAGAATGATGCATTATACACGATTTTGAGGGTATGCTGAACGATACTCTGATCTTTACTGCGTAGGCGTCGCAATTTTGCTATTTTGAGCATAATGGCTTTACAATCGCATGTCCATACGTTTCCACTGTAATTGCTGTAGTTATTAGTGTATATAGTAGAAAACTTAAACGTCGCTACTTTTACGCCTGACTGATTAATGAACTGAACTGATTTAATTAAAGAAGATCGGTCGTCTGGGTACCCACTGAGAATGAAAACCACGGAGAACGAAACTATGCCAAATTTATTTATTATTAGTAGATGCAAATAATTTATATTTTTATATTTAATAAGCAATTGGAAAAAATGAGATAACCTAAGTGGAAAACAATAAAATTAATACGCAAAAGATGCTTGTGGGCAATAACGAAACGCTAACGTTCATAGACAATAGGATACTATACAACTTTCTTGATACTTTGTACGCTCAGATTATTTTGTTTTATAATCTGAGTTTGTACGTATATTCTGCTAAAAGAGTGGAAATGACATGACAAAGTAACACCAATAGTTATTTCCTTTGTTGTTGGACTCATACATTTTGCACATTTGCCATTTCTCAAGTTAGTTTTATCATGTTATCACATAAAATATAAGTAGTTGCATCTATATATATAAGATAACGATACCTAATGCCAAGCACCCATTTCTCTATTACGATAGATTTCTTTTGAAAGGTCAGGTATTTTAAGCAACGAATTCTGCCTATCTAACCTAACCTAGAAAAAATATCAATATTGATAACTTTTAAGCCCCAACTTTAAAAAGATATGGTAAAATTTTATAATATCTTAGTCTTACTAAGAACTACTGGTTTTGCATGGTTTCCTTTCTCGTGGGTCCTCCATCTATGTAGGGTATCCAAAACACACAGAGGTTTGCCATTCTTCTTTAGAACAGAGATACTAGACCTCGAGATGCCAAAGCGTTGCTTTCGCCACTACACTTGGATAGTCTCCGCAAAGGCTGGACTGATTTTGACGGCTCTTTTACTGGCGGATAGCTGATATTATAATGAGTAATATAGGTTAAACGTTTCTGCCCTTCTTGATCCTCCTTCTAGCCTAATTTATTCTGTGCTCAGACCAATATTCTTCACAAACCGTTCTTCTGGATTGCATCTCCTTCTGCGCCGTGATTAATAAATTATTACTAATGGTCACCTATCTCTATCCTGCCATCAACATTCAACATTGGATATCATATGCTAAAATTATTGAACAAATTAATTCAAATTGACCATTTCCTGCGCATACCAAATGTGCCCTTATCGTTTCCGGGGATCATTTTGTTCACACCGATTCTATCTCAAATATAACCTAAGCAGAGACAGAGATGGAAAACTAATAATGAGCTATCTAAACAAAATCGGAGCTCTAACATTCTGGAGAAATGGAAATGTAGCTAATTGCGTTAAACGGTTACACTCTCACGGTTGTCTAACCACAGTGTAGTTTTGTACAGAAGGTCAAGTATTTATGAAAGCTTTCTTAATTTGCTGAGGACATTTGTTCAAGTCCATGTGAGGTAGAAGGTGGGCGACGATAGCCTGACATGGACTTGAACAAATGTACACTCATTTTAGTTTTAGAACTAAAATAGGATATATATAAGTCATACTAACAAATTAATGGATGAATATTTAATTACAAAATATTATTATTATTAACTTATTTAATCTATAGGCTTTAACAGTATAATAACCTACCAGATACAATAAAACCTCCATTATTATGGACCTGTGAGGGGTACTGACAGATATATCACAATAATTAAATAAAATGATTAAAAAAAAGTGTGTTTTAATAAATATAAAAATATTAATTCCTACACCCTGATATATTTTAAAAATATTATAATAATGAAGATAGATTTAATTTAATTTTTTGTCGTGTGAGCAAATTGTGGAATGCTCTGCCGGCGTATGTATTTCCTTGCAGCTATGACCCTGAGTCTTTCATGCGGGGCGTGAAAAAGCATCTCTCAGGTCATCACAGGGGTGGCGATTAGTGCAGCTTACGGTTGCACTAATGGTCATTGCTTCTTGATTCCATCTTCGCTTTCAATCAGGCGTGCGGGAGTCACTTTAATCTGTCCGACTCAGCAAGACTCATTCGAGTTAAGTTTCATTCATAAATCTATTGTTATTTTTTGCGCTGATGCGGACGGGTTAATGAACCATTATAAAAATAAATATGTACATATATTAATTTTGAATATTAACTGCCTCTAGCACGTATTCCATGTTTTATATATTAATAATGGATAAAATATGTTCTGAAAATAACGACCGAATGCACAAGAAATCTAAATATAGGTATATTTATTACATTACTAACAGACATAATAAGATGCAATCAAAAGTACACATTTCAAATTAGATACTCCAGCAGTACATTTACAAGGTATAAGTTCGAATATTTAAACGATGGATAGCATTAACAGTGACTCAGCTTACCCTACTACTTTTATTACACTGCTATCGATACCCCGAAATGCCACTTCATTACCAAACCCACGGTAGGGGACTCGTCTATAATAAATAACTGACGTGTATGACTTTTCCCACTGAATGTGTACTGTGCAAGTTATTGATAAGATAATGAATATATTTTAGATGCTCTAAGGGATTCTTGCTCAGATAACGTATACATGTTAGGTGATTATAACATGCCAGATGTAGATTGGTCGAGTCCAAACATTTCCTCAAACACAAATCTTACCACATATTCTCAGGGCCTATCCATAAATGACTCATCCTCAATAGGATTAAAGCTACGTAATTTAATGTCCTATTTTAATTTTTTGCAATACAATACAGTTAAGAACTTTAAAGGTAAAATACTAGATCTGCTCATCTCTAATTCGCCTTGCAAAGTCCAGTCTCATGCCAATAGCTTTTTAGTAAAACCTGACACTTTTCACCCACCATTTGTTGCGTATTTTGCCATAGATCTACCCAATATAAGTTTAAAGAAAAAACGTAGTACCAGGTTTAACTTTCGCAAAGCAGATTATGTCATGATAAATACCGCAATAAGTGAAGTTAATTGGGTTGGCTTACTGCAATATCTCTGCGCTGAAGAGGCTGTCGATTAGTTTTATAATATTATCAACAGCATAATCAAGGAACGTGTTCCATTATTTAGTTCTAAATCATCTAATTTCCCTGTTTGGTTTTCATACACCTTGATAAAAATATTTAAAAGAAAAAAGAGAGCCTGGATTAGGTGGAAAAAACATGAAAACAATTCTGACTACTTAAAATTTTTAGAGCTACGAGCATTGTTTAAAGAAGAGTGTGATAAATGTTACAAAAAATATATTGAATCGGTTGAAAATAGTATCACTACTAACGTAAAATATTTCTGGACATACTTATCAAACTTTAAATCCACCAAATCTGGAGTTCCACCTGGTATGAAATATCTTGACACTAAATCTTCGCAACCTGAGATAGTTTGTAAAATGTTCTCTGACTTTTTTCAGTCTGCATTTGAGCCGTCCTCGCCTACATTTAGTCGATGGGAACCTCCCTCAAATTACTCGGACAACAATATATTAATAACCGACCTTAATTTTGAAGAGTCTCAGGTACTCCGTGAACTCACAATTTTGGATGTTGCTAAAGGCTCGGGGCCTGATGGGTTACCTCCTTATTTCCTTAAACATACTGCCGATACTATTTATTTCCCTCTCACAATCATTTACAATGAATGTATTACTGAAGGCATTTTTCCTGATATATGGAAACGTGCTTACGTCACTCCGGTACACAAAAGCGGTTCAAGGCATGATGTACAACAATACCGGCCTATCTCTATCATGTCTGCCTTGTCGAAACTTTTTGAAAGGCTGGTACACAGTGCAATTTATCCACTAATTCACACTATTTTAATTCCTGAGCAGCACGGATTTGTTCAACGAAGGTCAACCTTGTCCAATTTGGCAATTTTTACTGGTAACTTGTTCGAATGCTTCGACAATCGTGTTCAAGTTGACGCTGTCTATACTGACTACAAAAAGGCCTTCGACAAGGTGGATCACGAAATATTATTAAATAAGATTGCGTACAATGGCATCCGGGTAAATCTTCTACGATGGTTTTCATCTTACGTTTACAATAGAACATAGATGGTTGTTATGAACGGCTACCAATCGAATGGAGTTTTGGTCACCTCAGGGGTTCCACAAGGGTCAATTCTGGGTCCTCTCCTCTTCGTGCTATTTATAAATGATATTAGTAAGTGTTTTCTTAATTCAATTCCTGCTATACGCAGATGACCTCAAAGTGTATAAGCATATCAAATCTGTTCAAGATTGTATGTTACTCCAAGAAGATTTAAACAGATTCACGACCTATTGCTCAGACAATAAACTGCATCTTAGTATACCTAAATGTAATACATTGAGCTTCACTAAGAAAAAGAAAGTAACATCTTTCACTTATTACCTTAGCGGTGTCCCTCTCAAAAAAGAATCGTCTGTGAAAGATTTAGGAATCCTACTAGATAGTCAGCTTTGCTTAGACTCACATATTGAGAAAATTGTTAATAAAGCTTTTAAGATGTTTGGTCTTATAATGAGGTCATCTGCTGAATTTAAGAAAGTCTCTACTTACCTTTATTTATACATAACTTTTGTACGATCGCAGTTGGAGTATGCGGTCCCTATTTGGAACCCTTTTTACAAGAAGTACATTGAGGCAATCGAAAGGGTTCAACGCAAATTCCTACGCTCTATGAACTATAAGTGTTTCCGTAATTACCTTTCTTATTCAGACTTGCTCACTAAATACAGACTTTTATCACTTAAGTCCAGACGCAAATATCTTGAGGCGGTCTCTCTTTATAATGTCGTTCACAATAACATTGATTGCATAGATTTAGTTGACAAAATATGTTATGCTGTCCCGAGAACAGCTACGCTGAGAAGTACGTGCTCACATTCGCTCTTTGCACTTAACCCCTGTCGTACGAACTCGGGATATCGCTCTCCTATTCGTCGTATGGCTGAATGCTATAATGAGTCGTTTGAGTCAGTTGATATATTTGCATGCTCTTTAAATAAGTTCAAATCGTCTTTAATTTTATTATGTTCTGAAGAAGATTCGTCAATCGCAGACCTATGTTCACATTAACTTTAGTCACTTGAATCTTATAATTCTATTATATCTTCAGCTCTTTATACGTTACTAATCTGCACACATTAGCTATTTGTTTATTACTTATATACTATGTTCTCTAGCTGCATCTTCTTAATTAAGTCTCATAATGTCAATTTGTGAATAACGCCGTTGGCTGCATTATTACTTATTGTTATTAACCATGTACTTTTATCTTATAGTGTATAATGTAGCTGTTAGTTATTCCGAAATAAATAAAATAAAAAATAAAGATTAACTATAGTTAAGAGGATTGCATAGCTAATACTTTCCATACTAAAAAAAAAACTCTTATCTACCTCTTAACATTGTCCGATTTCAGTGATTTTCGTATTCATGGAATCATCATATTGTTTACTATGAAATATAAAAAAACTGAAAAAATCAAAACGTACTGGTTTTGATTTTTTCAGTTTTTTTAAGTTCTAAAAAGGGAAATTTATAGTACTTTCATATACTGAAAAAATCAAAACCACGGGCATAGTAAACAATGTCATGATTCCATGAAAAAAAATATCACTGAAATCGGACAATGCTTAGAGGTAGAAAAGAGTTTTTTCTTTTAGTATGGAACGTACTAGCTATGCAGTCCTCTTAAGAGACCACAGGTTAGTATTGAGTTGGTACGTATTTAGGGTCTTCTCTATACATACGTATGCCTTTCTCTCTGGATTTTGACACTAGCGCCAATATTTCTTCATGTGACATACATATTCACTACAGGCATGTCCTTTATGTGACTATGTGATCATGTGAGTGTATAGAGTTCAAATAACACAATATTATGCTCCACCGTCTACTACTTATGATACTCTCCATTCAAAGGTTGTCTGCAAGAAGTCATAATAAGCGATAAGAACGTCCATCCAACCCATTATTTAAGATTATATTTGTTTAGTTACTTTGTATACCTTTGTTTAAAGCGCAATAAAGAATTATTTAATTGTATGTTTAGCTTTTTTCTACCGACTTCCAAAAAGGAGGAGGTACTCAATTGGACCGTTTTTTTATGTTTGTTACCTCATGACTTTCGGTAGGGTGAACCGGTTCTCAAAATTCTTTTTTGTTTGAAATCTGGTGCTTCCCGTGTGTTTTTTAAGTTACACTCCAATAACTGAATAGAATGGAAGTCAATTTTAAATTATTCAAATTGTACTTGTTCAAAGTTTACTTGTTGATAAGTCACTTAGGAGTAACCATGCAGCTCAAGGATATTAAAAGGGTATTAGGAATTAGAACTAACTAATCAAAAAAGCTGAACAAAGGCACATTCTAGAGGTCTAATATAAGTCACGTAAAAATATATTGCCATTAGTCACGAGATCCAGAGAGAAAATAAGAGAATACTTTTAGTAACGCAAAGTACTAAATTGGTGTCTAACCGAGATACAAATCGGAGGTCCCTGGTATTCACTCTTACTTCAACTCTACCGAAATATAAGGAGGCAAATATATCTTTTCACATCTTTGCTTAATTCCATCTGCAGGCCTAAGAAGGCCACATTGAGCAATTCTTCTCTAAGAAGTTCATTTCGTTGACGACCAAAGGTAGCAGGACGACGTTGGATGCAGGCCGCTTCCAATCGGTCCTTTTGGAAATGTGTGGGGGAGGCTTATGTTCAACAGTGGACGTCCTACGGCTGAGATGATGATGAGGTTACAATATTTCTATGATGTCAAAATCAAATCACATTAGGTATATCTACTACGTACAAAAGCTAATCCCTTTTTCGAAGGAATGTACTTTGCCGGTTATATAATATGCTCTCTGTAACACGCGCATGTCATTATTCAACTATTATTCCTCCAAAAATAACAAAATGAATTGCAAAAAGTTCCTCTGGAGTAACTTCTTATGAATCTGCCATTTGACACAAAGCTTCACAAAAGCAATTCCTATTTAGTGAGCCATTTTACGAATCTCCATAGAAAACTATCAAATAGATGTATTGCTAATATGAATCCAAAAGCCAATCATAATATGAATTCTCTTTAAGTGGCCATTTTGCCCTTTTTATTATGATTCCTATTAGAATCATAATATGATTCGTGTAAAGTTGCCTTTTTAGGCCGGCAGATCACACCAAACAAGAGATATGTTATATAAACAGGCATATCGACATCCCGATCAATCAACAAGCCATCGTCCTGCACCGCGGTGGTCCTCTAATAAGGCCCTCTTGAATCATGTAACTATTAATTAACCTGTACTCTTGATGACTGTTTTCAACCTCCCAAACACAGAATAGATAACAGTTAATATCCCCCAGTCCCAGATTACTATCCAGTTACTAATGTTAGAGTATATCTCGACGGAATAGACGGGCCGATAATTGCTAACAAGTGCGAAGAGTTCACTCAGATGTAAATAACATGGTTGATGTTGCACTTGTGTGTTATTCGCTGAAGCTTGGTACCCATTAAACTTTGCCTGTCTCAACATAACATTACTACATATAATAAAACTGTAGAGGTCGAATTTCTGAAGGATAAGCAGTGAAATCGAACTAGTTTAGATTTTTTGTTTCTCTGTTTGTCCGCGTTGGTCTATTCGTCTGTCTGTTTGTACGGGCTAATCTGCAAAACAGCTAGACTGATTTAAACGAAATTTTGTTTGGTGGTAGCTTATATTCCTAGCCAACATATAGGGTACATTTGATCCCGGTAAATTAAATAGTTGATATATAAAAAGCTGTAAAAGAGTTGATATATAAAAAGCCCGTGGGATAGTTAAAAAGCTGTAACCCGCGAGGCCACGCGAGCGAAACCGCTGGCGGGTTATCTAGAATATATTATATTAATATATCACTATAGGGCATGTTTTCTCGATGGTGTTTGACTGTAACAGTTTGTGGTATCAATATGGTGGAGGTAACTTGATTGAACAAACGTCCGTAGTCCAAAGCACCCGAAACGCAGAAGACCACAATGGATGGAGGCGCATCGCGAGGGCTGCATTATTTAAAGAAAAGGCGTCTTAAACCACAACCACTCTGTCAAGGGTGAACGATTAAGAAGAAGAACTTGATTGAATATTGTTCCGTCCTAATACCTCAAGTTGGAGTCAAGAGTGAACAGCAGCGCGGGGCATACTTTCAGCCTGATAGTTAAAAGCATTTGACAGCTTTCATTTATTTACCTCTGTCACGATTCGCAGCCTCAATATGAGTTTTTTGATCTCTCCATCGAATCAACGTTACTTTCATTCATAAATCTTTTGTTCTAAGCGTGAACAGGATGCCGAGTGAGAGTATAGCACATAGAATAATTTTATCAAAATTCAATTCAAAATTCAAAATTCAAAAATGATTTATTCAGTTTAGACATCATAGACACTCTTATGAACGTCAAAATTTTTAAATGATTCTACCGCTGTCTTCGGAAAAGAACCACCGCCGAGAAGAAGCAGCAAGAAACTCGTGGGCCATTATTTTTTCAAGTCGGAATAAAATAATTAATCGTGAACTACTCTGAGCTCATGTCCTTAGCCGTTGATGTAAATTGAAACAGCCAAATTAACAATGTTCTACTTTACCTTTCAACATCCACTGCCTAGGAGGCTGATTCCACTAACTACATTGCTATTGAACCGTGCTTAACGTTGGCTTGTAGTACGTTTACTTATTCTGCTATTCAAAAACATTCCAGCTGTAGTTACGTTTCTATTGATGCCAGCGCTGCTAACTTGACAGATTAAAATTCGCGATTGTATCGCCGAAAAGGCCTTATATCGCGTACGCTGCAGAAACTATCGACAATAGAGCATGTAGGTCATGTAGGTATAGTTTTATAGAGGACTTTAATATCTACAAAAAGTCTGCAGTGCCATTTGTCTAACTACTACAGTTATGTCACAATAACTACTTTTTCACTTATAAATATGCAATTTGTATTTAATCCTAATAAAAAAGATAGAAGATTTGTTTGTTTGTAAACGGAAACGCAAAAACTACTTAACCGATTCAAACAATTTTTCAGCAGTAGAAAGCTACATTATGCCCGAGTAACATACGCTATATTTAATTCATCATCAACCATCACCACGCGCGTGAAACCACGGAGCGCAGCTAGTGTATAATATAATAGTAGTTTTTAATATAACATTACGTACCAATTTGTATAAAGCAACAGTTGAATGGCTTACTGAGAAAATACGACAACCGGAGTCGAGCTGCAGTTGCAGCGAGATAGATTGTTGAATGTTGTTGAATATTAGAATATCTCCAGTTCACTAAAACCCCCTAAAAATAAATCGTGAAACAATGCTATTTCCGTTACAAACTTCAGGTGTTGGTATCACAGCAGTTGGTAGCAACATTAGCAGCGACGTAAACATCCCCCCGGCCGTCACGTCCCGCCACTTAGCAGCTTCCTTGTGAGGGATATGTTTACTTAACATTCCGTGACCGCTTCCTGGGTTTACACTACTGTTTACTACTTCTGTGTCTGCGTTGGTATGCTTGGCTTTCATTTTATCCTGTGGTTTCTTCTCAAAACTATGTTACTGTAAAAATTCGATAGTGATCGCGTTAAAAAATATGGATTTCTTGGATCTAGAACTTGTATCTGTTGTTTGTATATCTGTGTTAATCTGTTGTTAACAAACGTATTCCCTGATTGTCACTCTAAATCTTGACACTAATGGATTTTTTCATTTTGATTTTATTTCACGAAATAGCACATTCAAGAAATAATGTCATCCTCATGGTAAGTCAATAGAAATTTATCCGTAAATAATATGACATGTCAATAACGTTAGAATGTATACTAAAGTATACATGCAATAGTATTCATTAAAATAATTCTGCAATAACTAATAATATATGTCAATAAAATAACTATAATAAATGAGAGTAAAATAAAATAAAGAAAAATTAAACAAATAATGCCAAACATTCGAGATCGTTGATGAATATGTCACCGTAAATAATAATACAAATAATTGATCGATAAGAAATTGAATAATCCACGAATTCCTCAAAGCTATAGATAGTCCGCTCAAGAAGCCAAAGCTTTAGTTTACGTTTTAGTTATAGAACGAACCTTCCGTTTGCAAGTTAGTTGGCTGCTAGACTTACTCGTACTTTACTTGCCATTATTTCAGAATCAGAATATTTTACTTGCAACAAACTACTTAGTGTTAATACAAAGTAACAATTAAAAACTAATTTGTTGCATCCCTGCCTCAACTCAGCGTTGTGCTGCTCGTTCGACCAGCGCTGGTCTTCCGTTGAAGCCACTTGGGTGACTTCACAGATTATAAAATGTACACAGATGACTAAAAGTAACAGAACCTAATAATCTGCATCAACGTAATCATTATGTCATTTGTAAAAATGTAATTTACAATAAAACAATATGCAAATACTCGTAGGTATATATTAGATTGCTAGCTAAATTTATGCATAACTGGTTACTCAAAATATAGACCCAGAGGTAAGAATATATTAATAGTAATAGTATATATTTATTTCCATTTTAATTATAGTACGTATGTCCATAAGTATACACCTAACCTAATACACATAGCTTACACATTCACTAGGCTACAAAAATTAAAGATTTTTCTGCTCACGTCAAAGATTGTTTGCACTTATGATTAGGTTGGGCACTTGTATCAAGCCTAATAGTTTCCCGCGATTTTTGGAGTGAAAATAGAAAATGTTTGATTTTTATTCTGAAGCCTTGAAGATTTTGCAGGTTAGGCAGGGCGGTGGGATATTGTTCCAACAGGTCCCAGTTATTTACAGTACCTAATGAACAACTAACTAATGAAATTTAACAATATTGTTTTATCCGTCTAAAATAAATGACATTTAGGTCATAGTATAAGAATATTCAATAAGAATATACTACTATACACGTTCCACGTGATACCCTAAAATCAAAACAAGTAAAAAATAATAATAATAACAAATCAATCAGTCCAACAAGCACAATCCCTAACATGCATTCGTTTTTATTTATTTATTGGATTTAAACTTAAATAACAGTAAATAGAATAGGTTTCTTACATATCCGAGAACCATTCATTACCAGGTGAACAAAACACATATACCACTCATCCATGACAAAGCAATAAATATAATAATAAACTTTATTTCACTTATAAATATAACAAACTAGCTGACCCGCCAGCGTCTTCGTACACTTGGTCTTGGAGGTTTCATTGTCAATCCCAAAAACAACCCTTAGGGTCGAATTTCACAAAATCCCGTCTTAGTGAGCACCTAGGTCTTAAAAAGAACCACCATGAAAAAATTTAAAACTTTTAGCACTCGCAGTAACGAAGTTTCATACAAACTATCAACCCCAAAAAAGAACCCTTAGGGGTCGAATTTCACAAAATCCCGTCTTAGTGAGCACATACGTTCTAAAAAGAACCCCCATGCAAAATTTTAAACTTTTAGCACACGCAGTAACGAAGTTTCATACAAACTATCAACCCCAAAAAAAAAAACCTTAGGGGTTGAATTTCATAAAATCCCGTCTTAGTGAGCACCTACGTCCTAAAAAGAACCCGCATGCAAAATTTGAAACTCCTAGCACTTGTAGTTTCTGAGATTTCGTGATGAGTGAGTGAGTGAGTGAGTGAGTGAGTGACCTTTCGCTTTTATATATATAAATTTCCGCCAACGTTATAAATGTTAGCAAACAATACTGCATCATTATAAATTGATCGTCGCAAATGCGTATAAATGCTTTGTTTTATTTAGATGTCTTCTGTTTTGAATACACATATAGTTAGACACAAAGCGATAAGTTTAGTCGACGACTTCAAGAGACAAGTACAATTTGAAAAATTTGAAACCGGCTTCCATTCTATTCAGTTATTGGAGTGTAACTCAAAAACCACTATACCGAATTTGACGAAATTAAAAACACACCGAAAGCACCAACATTTAAACAAAAAAAAATTTGAGATTCTGTTCACCCAGTCAAGTTTTTTGGCTGTTTTGTTACTTATTTTACTGTATCAATAATGACATTAATAAGTGTTAAGCACTTGCAACTATTTCTGCTTTTATCTTTAGACACAAACGTGACTTAAATTCACTTTAAAAAACAGACCAAAGGGTATTTCTTGTTTTATAGTCGGAACCGAGAAACAGACCATTATTTATGTTAGAGTGACCGCGTCCTGCTCGACCACAAGTGTTGCTGTACTGTCGCACTATATTTATTCTTTAGAAAATAAATGTACGTCTTAAGTTAAAGCAATGATAGAACGACTTTATTCGTCTATGAAAATGATGAAGGTTTGTAGTATAGAACAGCTTAATTTTTTTAAATTTGCTGTTTCTTGCATTTCTGATTTATTGCAAAAAACCCAAAATAGCTACACATAAGTACCTATGTGGTGTTATTGTCTTGAAACGACATTATTTTGAATTTTAATAAAATGACAATGTTTCTTGAAACGTCATAAAAAATGAATTCGAGAGGGAAAAAATGACCACGAAGTCATTTTTGTATAAATTGTAATTTATTTTTGTATATTAGTAATTTTTTTATAAAATGTAAATAAATTGTAAAAAAATGTTTAGCACAGGAATTTGCTTATCACGTATGACGTCCCAATCGGATCAGATGGAAAAATAGGTTATAATTTTATTGTACTCGTATAGTACTTATTTATACTTACTTAGATTGATATGTATATTAATATACTTAAAGTTCTAAGCTGAGTTCTTATTAAAAACGAACGTTATATATCTCTTCTAAGATGTTTACCCACTTGCGTTGTTGTTTATAAACATGCTGCGGGTAACAAGATCGTACCCGGAACGAGTGTCGATTGAAGCCGCTGACAGTCGACACGTCACGTAATCGACACTGCTAAGAACGCGTATGTCGACTACAGATTTTTTTTCCATGTATTTTAGGTTAGTGTTTGACACAGGCCAATATATCCACTTGGTCTGTGGTGTTTTACCACTATTTCAGAGGGTCAGTGAAGATTCGGCTGAAAGTGGTACCTATCATACTAGTCCTAGAGTAGAGACTGGCTCTCAAGGACAACTGCCGGGATACTGTTAGGTGCATATCGACAGATTTTCAAACTTGAGGGTGGTAGCTAGCCAGGCAAACCTGAATTGCCCTACCATCAAGCGTGGAGATTTCATCTGGATGTTACCTTCAAGGTGTGAATCGTGGCCGTTTCATTAACGGCGAACCCTTGGTAACCCAAAATGCATTAAGCATCATTAGGGTTATGTGGGACTCCCCAGTACAATGACCGGTTTATCCACTAAACTAACCCAGCACTCCGGCACCGTCTGTGTGGAGGAGGACTGGGAAACCGGCAGTGACACTTGTTAACCCTGAGCCATCATAGCTTCTAACTTTGCTAGCGACCAGACCGTTAAGTGAGTAGTTAAATATATGATAGACGTCAGGCTGGATGGCGGGCAAACACCCAACAATGGCAATCGTTAATTTGGTTTAATTTTCCTAGTGTTCTGCCGTGCGATTCTATAATGATTCATCGATGCGTTCGTCGACGAGCTCACCGATGTCAAATACTTTATAAGATATCGCCCTTTAACCTTTACATAAGGTTGTTTTTCCAACGTTTCTTGTCGTCTCCTCATTTGTTTAACGGATGTTGTCAAAGATGCAACGATGGTTTCTCTCCACGGCTGTTCGAGTTTGACGTATAATAGTGGTGTAATCGTTGAAGTTTTCGTAATGGTCCACGAATGTAGACAAAGTGTATAAAATCATGCAACACTGTTTTTGTGTTTTCCTCTTCAACCTCGTTAGTTTTAGTAATGCATCCACTTTACTAGGCAATGACTTAATGACAGACTTTTTATGGGACTGTGGCTTGTCTCTTGACTAATTGAATAAAAATCATCAACGTATTAACATAATTAAGGCAAAATGAGCGTAGATTACGACCAAATTCCATGATTCGACTTCGCGAAAACTCAATTTTTCGACGCTTCAACCTAATAAGCGAAGTTCGAAAAAAACGTAGTGTAAATTGAATATACGTTCTTATGAAGTCTGGGGGCCAATACACGATTGAACAAACTTGACTCGATGGAAAAAAATCGGCAATATTTCCTAAATTTTGCAACTTTTCTTACATGCTTCGTGAGAAAAAGCATTTTTATTCAATTATGGGCAAATGTATTTCAATGAATGTATCATATTCGAATTCCCAATGAAATTTACTAGTGAACTATGGACTCCTTTATCATTGAAATATAATCATTTGATTGTACGAAATAAATATAAAAAGTATTAGCACGTATTCAATTGCATCTTCGCATTACATCGTCCAATCTGGTAAGCAATTCTGAACCTTATTTAAAGCATCGTAAATTGTTTTAAAATTAGGATTGGACCGCGCCTTAAGCTTGAAGAATGGCAAATGTACATACGTACGAGTCCACCTATAAAGGAAAACGGTTACGTTTGCCCATGAAGATGCAGTAACATCCAAATAAAGCTATAAAACACAGCACCTCACTAATTACCTTTAAATAAGTTCTACTTGAAGTCTTGAAAATTAACGGCTTTCACTTATATTGGTTGCATTTAACGTCACTTACTCGTAGTTCTGCGCACTAGAAAATTGTACTGCGCTGTGCTAAAGTTAAGCAGCGTTTAAAAGTAAGTAAGATCGTTAATCGATTACTGAAACGGATATAGTTTTCTGGTTTTAATATTCTAAAGGACTTTACAAAGAAGATACAAAGAAAAAAAGAGTACCTAGAATTCGGCATGGTAGTGAGGGAGACAAAAATGTAAAAGGGCACGAATGATTTTTTTCGTAATTTATCAAGCGCGAAACGTTTTGATTAGTTACATTATTTTATGGTTTTTAAGGTTCCGTACCTAAAGGGTAAAACGGGACCCTATTACTTAGACTTCGCTGTCCGTCTGTCCATCTCTCACTAGGCTGTATCTCATGAACCGTGATAGATAGTCAGTTGAAAATTTAACAGATGATGTAGTTCTGTTGCCGCTATAACAACAAATACTAAAAAACTGCCCAGTGCGAGTCAGATGGTACGGAACCCTTCGTGCGTCAGTCTGGTACTTGGCTGGTTTTAAGTATTTAAACGTTATTAGGTTAAGGAAGAAAAGTGCCTATTTCTAATATTTACATAGAAGACATTAAGTGAACCAAACCATCAGCTGTTTCAATGATGATTAAATATCGCTTTGTTCTAATCACACAAAGCACATTCCAGACACAGAACTCTGTCTGAACTATTTAAAATTGTATTCTGCAACAAATTGCTCGCATTCTATTCCCCTGCAATTCAATTATCGTCGCATCTCTATGCAAATGGAATAGTACAATCTCGCCAGGTGTTGCGCCGACTGCGTGTGGTCGCGCCTTGACCGCGGACAGCTCTCACGTGGCCATGCTTTGGGTTCGAGGTCTTTGACCTTGGGCTGTGTGAAGGAAGTGTTATATTTCCATCGACGAGCACTGCTGTGCAGAGTATAATGTGTCTGGTTTATGTGAGGGAGACTGCATATTGTCGCTCATTACCTACACTTGTATAAACTACCTACTAGAGTAGAGCGTATGGAATTATTTCACTTGATAAAGGGAGCAGTGGCAGGGGGAAGAAAGACCACATTTACTGAAACTATAGAAAATCGGAGTCTGAAAATTAATTGCCTTAAGGTTAAGATTGGAGTAATTCAGCTATATTAAACTAAATCGGGGAAATTGCCTATCTGTATAGGTAGACAATATTAAATACACCAATTAATGCGTATAATTGTATTTAAGTATTTTACCGGCAATTCTTATAATCTATGTTTTCATAATCAGCTCATTTTGTTCCCACTGCTGGGACTCGAGCCTTATTCTCAGAGAGAGAGGAGTTGGGCCATAATCCGCCACGCGGGCCCAGTGGGAATTGGTGTATAGGTTAGTGGCCAACCCATGTCGAAGTTTTCAGGCCGCCCGAAAGCCCTTGACATAGCCAAACGACTGTTGTCCTAAGACAAACAACCGGGACCGACGGCTTAACGTGCCCTCCGAATTACGGAAGTGCTCAATTGAATAATGCTACTAGCACACACCCATCCAACTCCTGACCGCAGTAAGCATTGCTTAACTTGTTGATCGGCTAAGATCGCCAAGTCGAGATTCGTTACGAGCGTTTCAATCTAAGTTTTGACAATATCGAATTATATCTAACGGCCGGTCCCAATAATCTATCTATCGCCGGATTACCTTACTAGAGTTAGGTATTTGACACTATTTGTATGGACGTTATGTCAAATTTCTATCGGTAGTAAGGAAAACCGTGGATAGATAGATTATTGGGATCCTCCATAAAAGGATAGCTGATTGATTAGAGGTAATATACTATAAAACTCTTATCCATTTGGAGCTAAACATATTAGTACCCATGATGTAGGCGTAGTCTATCACTACTAATTAAAGTTAGTACTGATAGACAACAAATCCACTCCACAAGTCTAGTACTGTTTTATCACGGATAAAACATTGCTGTGGGAGACCAACTTTGCGCGCGTGCGGATCCACGCACGGAAGTTAGTTCCTTTCTAAACAAAGTGGACAGTATACTAACCTTCAAATGCTGACCAATATCTTGTAGTAAAAAAATACTAAAGCAAAATGTTGGCCTCATCAGGCTACCGTTTGATTATCGTAGAGGATCGTTTCATATACCTAGTTCATAGGATTTAGTAGTCCAAACGATTCATTAGGTTTTGCGCTACTTTAGTTGCTTTTTAATTATTATGCAGTTTTAATTATTAAGCTGTTTGTTGGGCTGTTGATTCTTTACGTCCACAACTCTAAGATACATTAGATATTGTTATTATTTTAAGTTATGTAATCTAAGTCACACACCCTGTGCATGGTGCAAGCCGCTTTGTTTTTCTACGGATTTCTTAAAAAAGGAGGAGGTACTCAATTCGACTGTTTTTTTTAATATTTGTTACCTCATAACTTTCGATTGGGTGGACCGATTCTGAAAATTCTTTTTTTTATGTAAGCTGGTGCTTCCCGTTTAAATTTCATCAAATTTGGTCTAGTAGTTGAGTTACACTCCAATAACTGATTTTTACCAAAGTAATGGAAAGGAAGTCGGTATTACATTTCTCAAATTGCACTTGTATTTCCTATCAATTTCTTACATTTATTGTTCAGACATACTTTGTTATTCAGACAGAGGCAGCTGATGGTGATCAGCCATTCTGTGACACCAGCAAACGACCAGCCATTCCCAAGTGATCCCCATCGCCGGCTGACGCTGCATCTCATTTGCATAGCATTGTGCTCGCCTTTACCAAGGGGCAAAAGGAGTAATGAAATTTAGATTTAGCTATGCGATAGACTGGAATGCAATACGGAGTTTATTTTAAATGTACTCGTAAAATGCATTTGAAAAGGCTGAGTGGTGACCGAAGGACGAACCCGCGAGACCTAACATCGAAAACTACTCAAAATCTATAATTATTATTTCAATTCTTATATCAGTGCGCGTACATATTATTATAAAAGTTGCCAGTGCATAATTAGCAATTATTTGTATATGGTACCGTAGCTGATGTCACTGGTCGCGCAGTTTATCTTATCGAGAGTTTAAAAGTCGATACATTTAAAACAAGAAGAGACAATCCACCCATCAAATGTAGCTAAACACTATTAATATTTACTTCGAGTTCCTATTTCCTGGAAAAGTAGGAAAAAGAAATAAATGAACGACAGCTGTTAAGTATCTCAGAGGCAGTAGGTACAGGGAAAACTATTTAAAATCCACAAAAACGCTACACGAATGGATATCAGGACGCGGTCTGCAGCAGTTTGTGGGTTCTGTGGAAGAGGTAAGTATGTTTAAGTAGTGATCTTCTACTAGCTGATGATGAGTGATGAAGATCATACAGATGTTGGCAAACGAAAACAAATTGAGGAAGAGATGATCGGTAGGTCAACTCACTCTATATTATAACTAGCTGACCCGCCAGCGGCTTCGATCGCGTGGCCTCGCGGGATACGGTAATTACAGATTTTTAATTATCCCACGGGAACTCTTTAATTTACCGGGATCAAATGTATCCTATATGTTGATCAGGGATATAAGCTACCACCATACGACATTTCATTTAAATCGGTCAAGTCGTTTCGGAGATTAACCCGTACAAACAGACAGACAAACATACAGAGAAACAAACAATTTGAACTTATTTTTCACTCCTTACATCTCCTGCCTCGGTTTTTAGCATATTTTACATTGTACAGAAATTTTACCTCTACAGTTTATAACATGTAGTAGTTTTTACATCCCTCGTTTTACCCCCTTAAGTCATCCCTGACAAAAACATTGAAAGTATCATTATTTATTTTAAATTACATATCCAGTTATCAATTTTCATTACTGTAGCTCCAAAAACAAAGAAGTTTTGAAATAAAAAATATCCCCCTGTTTCGCCCCCTTAAGTCATCCATGTCAATAAATATTGAAATCATCACATTAAACTGTCCAATGCTAATTTTCACCACTGTATATTCGAAAACAAAAAACTATCCATACAAACCCCCTTTTTTTTTTCACCCCTCCATTTCACCCGATAAACCACCAACATCCAAAAAAAAGTCCCTACATTTTTTATTTTGAATGACCTATCCAAATACAAATTTTCACAACTATAAGTTCAAAACAAAGGAGTTTCATACAAACGTTGTCACCCCTTTTGACCCCCTTAGGGGTAGAATTTCAAAAACCCTATTCTTAGTACAAGTTCGCATCAAGGACAATACATCCTCCAAATTTCATGTTTCTACGATCTGTGGTTTAGGCTGTGCGTTGTCTGTCAGTCAGTCAGGTCACGACATCTTCTTTTATATATATATAGATAGATAGATGTAGCATAAATGCACTAGAATCACAGGGCTAGAAAATTGGCGAAATACACAGGTACAATTTAAAGGTGGAAAACAAACCTTAACTGATATTGCTTGAAACACAATTCAATAAATTCTGTGTAACATATTCTCGAAGTCTACCAGGAAACCACGTGAGGCGGAATTCCTTAAAGATTCTCTACCACAATAAAATAAAGGCGTGTGCATCAATAAACTCTTAGCAAATTACCTTTGAACTGTTCCCTGCGCAACTCCTGAACAATAGAAATGCACTTACAAACTATCACGGCACTGTGACCGCACTCTGACCGCGCTGCGGTGAGTCATGCGCGCTTGGTATGCCTGCGCACGCGCATCGGCACGCACAAAGGTTTGCTGGGGATTTGCGGAGACAGCAATAATAATGCTTAGAATTCGTCCGCCCTTTTTAATTAAAATTAACGATAAGGTTTCACAGAGCCTTGTCGGAAGCGGCATGCGAAATATTTTTCGTCAATTACGAAACGAAATTTACCAAAAAACAATGGTGTTTTAGTTAAAGCTTTCTCATTTTATAAAGCTTGATGAAAGTTACTACAATAGCTGTTATTAGAATACGCTATCGTGATCAATACCTCCATATGTAATGAGATCTCTTGAAAATGAGAGCATTCGGTTTTATACCAATACCACAACAAAAAATACAAGTGTTTTTATACTTTCTAGAGATTCTTTGAGAGATTTATTTAAAGAAATCAATATATTAACGTTGCCTTCCTTATATGTATTTGAAAATATAATGTATGTTCGTAAACATTTACATAAATATAAGTTAAATAGGGATCACCACACTTTTAATACTAGAAATACAAATAGGATAGCTGTACCTAGTTTTAGACTTGCGAAGACTAATAAGTCATTCCTAGGAAATTGTGTGCGTTTTTACAATAAAATCCCAAAACACATAACTGAGCTCACAGACGGCAAATTCAAGTTGACTGCAAAAACGTTTTAATAAAAAAAAGCTTATTATAAAGTTCGACATTATATAGAAGATAAAGATGCCATCCATTCACTCTGCCATCCATAAAATGTAATATTTGTAGTACCTAAGTAGAAATATTGTAAACATCTATATAAAAAGAATGACCCCGAGTTTCTTGCCGCTTCTTCTCGGTGCGCTATATATTTTGGAACGCGGCGGTAGAGTTTTTAATGTACATTATAATGAAAAGTTGACGTTCATAAGTGCGTGTTTGATGCCTAAATTGAATAAATGATTTTGACTTTGACTTCTTGGGCATTACTACTTGATTATAAATTGCGATTAACATGTACTAGACGTATGAAAGGATTCCACTACTTAATAATAATGTAGGCTACTAATGTTCCCATTAGCTTAGTCACGGTAATATTGTAATATTACCGTGGCTTAGTTGGTATTGACCCAACCTTAAGCGAAGGGTTTCGATCCCCGGCCAAATATTTGTACGCGTATGTGAACATTATTATTCCTAGGCGCAATACATAGAACCTTATTTGTAATAACATTCGCATTCCATCAGAAATTACAAAATGGCTCAAATGAAAAATAATTGTATATAATCTGTCCTTTATTGATCGTATCAACCTTCTCTATACGGACCTATTCTAACAAATCGCAATTCCAACTAACAAAGACACGAGCGACTACTCCAGAAAAACCCAACCTTCGTCCAGGAATAGCCAGTGTCCTTAAGGAAGGACGCCAAGTATGGCCAGTCCCGCAAAAACCCGGCATACGTGGGAACGCTTAGTCCAGGCAAGCCCATTAGGCTCATTAGCCGCTGCCAAATACGGCAGAAACCACTGGTTTTTATGGCAACCCTATGATGGGACTTCGTGATTGGGACTAAGGAGTATGATTATGACGAGATTGAAGTAAGCTGCTGCCTAGTTTAGTCTCTATGGGAAGAGTAGATAATTTTTATTTTATTTTTATATCTATTTTTTTAACACTAACGCTAAGGAGCAACTAAACTTCAAACTAGACAGAATAAATCATCGGCTTGGAAAGAACCTGAATAATCTGGGTTTGCCAAAGCAAATGCTCTAACCAACCATAATCATAACCATAACTTATTTTATGGGTACGGAGTGCCATCTACGAATAACTTGAAAAGTTTTCTCCAACCGAAAGAAGAGTTTTTGCTAGATATTCATGGATACATGATAGACCATGATTGTTTTCATCATCATCATCTTAGCCGTAGAACCTCCACTGCTGAACATATGCCTCCCCCATAATTTTTCAAAGGGATCGGTTGAAAGCGGCCTGCATCCAAATTCGTCCTGCGACCTATATCAGGTCGTCTATCCACCGTGTCAGTTGACGACCTACGCTGCGCTTGCCGGTCCTTGGTCTCCACTCCAGAACCTTCCGGCCCCATCGGCCATCTGTTCGGCGTGCTATGTGCCCTGCCCACTGCCACTTTAACTGGCTAATCTTCTAGGCTATATCGGTGAATTTCGTTCTTCTACGGATCTCCTCATTTCTGAGTCGATCACGAGAAACTCCGAACATAGCCCTCTCCATAGCTCGTTGTGCGACTTTGAGCTTACTTATGAGGTCCATAGTAAGAGACCACGTTTCAGTGCCATACGTCATCACTGGTAACACACATTGGTCGAAGACTCTTGTCTTGAGGCACTGAGATATTCTTGACGTGAAGACTTCGCGAAGTTTCCGGAACGCTGCTCATTGTTGTTTTAAAACCTATAATTTGACGAAACACTTAACTTTCGTATAATCCTTAAGTTAAACAACAATAAACGGGTTAATTCGCGTATAATTTCATATTATTTTATCCCGAGGTTTCATGCACTTTTCAGTAAACATGGTCACGGGTAGACTGGATGACCTCTGAGTGAGTGACTACTGGGTGCATCGGGAACGTTTTCATTAATGATAGGCGGTACATAACAATAATTTCCATAACGTTATAACAGACAAATCATCCAGTCTACCCGTGACCATGTTCACTGAAAAGTGCATGAAACCTCGGGATTAATAATATCAAAAAACTTGAGAGGTGTCAAGGGACACCCGGATGGAACGAAGTTCCTCATCAGAAAAAATAATGCTAACAATACAAAACCCTGGTAAATATTCCAATAATAGGTTTCGATAATCGCGCGTATAGTGTTACTTCAATAAAACTCCTTTCTGCGTATGGGAAGTGTTCAAAAATATATATTTCTCAAAATTACATATTACATCCAGTGAATGAAATGCCTCCGCGAGCTAACTTTACCTAAGTCGCCATCTAGTATAAATTTACGGAACTAAATGGCGCCACTTGCTACGACTACAACATCTGGCTTGCTTTCTATAAGAGAGAGAGAGAGAGACAGAGAAACATGCGACGCCGCACTTGCTTTCTATAAGAGAG
The DNA here is from genome assembly GCA_917880725.1 of Selenia dentaria. Lineage (NCBI taxonomy): Eukaryota > Metazoa > Arthropoda > Insecta > Lepidoptera > Geometridae > Selenia > Selenia dentaria. The sequence continues at coordinate 2,388,495 of OU862882.1, read as the reverse complement.
AGAGAGACAGACAGACAGCTTACTATAGCAAAAAGTGTCGTGACAACTTTTCGTAAGATTTTTTTCCGTCTAGCCCCCTTTCACAACGCGCGATAATATATAATTTCGTATAACTCTTTATAATTTTGTTCTATAAGTACGATAAGTCACGCATTAGATCCTGTCCGAGGATGGAACCAAAATTCCACTAAGCAGGCGTCAGTAGGTACTTTAAAAAATACCTCATAAAAATAATATGCAACTGCAGCCCGAAAAAACGTAAGTACCTACCTATGAGATAGTATACTTCCGCGTGGATCGAGCCGCGGGGCGCAGTTAGTATTAGATAAAGACACTCCTTCAACAGAGGTAAGGATCAACGACTGTGCTTCGTATCCCTGATAAGATCTCTGCCACGCGAGTGTGGGCTCTAAGTCCATGCGGTAGGCGTAGGTACCTATATAGCTGGACCACTTTTGTACCGTCAGCAGATATATATGATATCTCGTCTTGTAAGTCTGAAGACGTAGGCAACAGTCTTTCGAATCTTATCGTAACTGAATTTATAAGAAACTTTAAATTTTGATAGACTTTACCAGAGCCAGATATAATATATGCAGATATTGAATACTCCGTTTAGCCACTTTACGGAAGTAGCTTTTGGCAGATATGTTAAATTCCGGCTCATATATATATTCGTTTGAATAGAAACGTTTGTTTATCGATATTTCAAAACACAAGAGTAATTTTTTTTTGGATTTTTTTTGGTCCTTGTTCTACGAAGAAATAATTATTTCTTCGTAGATCTTGTTATATTTTTGCGGAAATGTTTACGGCTATAAAATCATGACTGTTGTATGGGAGATTTGTAAATAATGGTACGGAACCCTTGGTGCGCAAGCCCGACTCGCACTTGACCGGTTTTTATAACATTTTTATTTTAAATGAACTCTCTAAATCACATTTTCACACCTATAAGTTCAAAAACAAAGGACTAAACGTTTTCACCCATTTTTACTTTTCTTAGTACACCTCTACCCACCAATACAAAAGCACCCTCCAAGTTTCAAGTCTCAACGTCTAGCGGTTTAGGCCGTGCGTGGTCCGTCTGTAAGTCAGTCAGTCAGTCATTCAATCAGGACTTAGATTCTTATATATATTGATGATTGATGATACATATTTTACTTTTCTGTTATAAAAATTCGAATTTTAGCCATACTCAACGCAAATTATTCTCCAAATGACACAGATTCAGAATAAAATATAATTCTTCCCTAGGTCTGGCTCTAACAGATGGACTTATAGAGTTGACAGGCTAGCTGTACCGCTACGAGGACAGAATGCGATGCACGCATATGGAGACGGGACCAAATGGGATTACGGGCTGATGAATAGCCGCCAGGAGTACCGGTTTCGAATGTAATCACCATTTGTTATCATATCCGGGTTAGCTCTAACTTTGTTGCTTTGGGAATCAGTAGACGCGGTCCAACCCCAATTTTAAAATAATTTACGATGCTTTACGTAAGGTTGAAAATCGCTTGTTAGATTGGACGATGTAATGCCAAAATGCGTTAATTTTGTACGTTTTCTTTATATTCTTCGATGTATACTAACACAATTGAAAAAACTGCTGGTTATTACTTTAGTACTATACGTTGTCTAAGTATTACTTGAAAAAAAAATTGTGTTATCGCTGAAAATTCTGAGAGTTTGGACGTGAAAGTTTATTTTTGCGGAACTATTTAGGATTTTTTTCTGCTGAAAGAGAGTTATATTTATGAATTCTATTCGGTTATTACTCTTTTCCTATTCCTTTTCTAACCTAAGTATTTCTTTCATAATATACTATCGATCTGTTTCGTTAGACTAGGTGTTTCAAAATTCTGCTTTTTCTTTAATCAAGGTACGAGCGCGCCTTAATATCAGGAATCAGGTTTGAAAGTATCAGCAGCTAGTAATTTTTATAACGAATTTGATCATGTTCTTATTCATATTGAAGGCCTGCACTGACGTCCTTCTTGTGGTGTAGTGTGCACTTCACCTAGACGCCTTTACCCAAGCCTTCCCAATCCCTGAGCAAATGAACGTATTGTCTATACATATCTCTTCTTCTTAGTCGTATCCTCATGACTGAGGGACGTGATTTTGGTGTGTAGTCTGTGCCACCATTTTTCTCCAGCTCTCTCCATCTTGCGCCATTTGAATGGATGATTGTAAGGTGGTCCCTGTTGCCATGCTCTGTTGTAATATACATATAAAGGTGTTCTTTAAAAAATAATTAGCATTTTAATATACTTTAAAATTCTCTTTTTCTTATTCAGCCGTGCGTTATCTAATGATTCGTCGATGCGCTCGTCGATGAGCTCACGGATGTCAAATACTTTATGAGATATCGCCCATGTACACAAGGTTGTTTTTCCAACGTTTCTTGCCATCTCGTCATTTGTTTCACGGATGTCGTCAAAGATGCAACGATATTTGCTCTGAGAATCGCACGGCAGTTTAAACTAAAATTGAAATTCATATAACTCTTGCGAATGACAGTGCTTTTTTTTAACACTTCACAGACTCCAGTGTCCATGCCTTTTTTCAATATAGCTTGAATTTTTAAGCTATTGCATAGCTTCTATCGCGGGCCTTGAGCGTGGAGACCGAATCCAGAAATTCCGTAACGAATTCCCCCCACTCCGACTCCATATATCGATGAATAGCAGAACTTTTAATGACTTTTTGAAATATCACGCTTGTCTCTTTAGTTCAGCAACTCGCCTCTAGATGGCATTGGTTAAATAATTACAATTGCATAAGTTGATTTGGCATCTATCGATGAATAGCAGAACTTTTAATGACTTTTTGATATATCACGCTTGTCTCTTTAGTTCAGCAACTCGCCTCTAGATGGCATTGGTTAAATAATTATAATTGCATAAGTTGATTTGGCATCTATCGATAAATAGCAGAACTTTTAATGACTTTTTGAAATATCACGCTTGTCTCTTTAGTTCAGCAACTCGCCTCTAGATGGCATTGGTTAAATAATTATAATTGCATAAGTTGATTTGGCATCTATCGATGAATAGCAGAACTTTTAATGACTGAAATATCACGCTTGTCTCTTTAGTTCAGCAACTCGCCTCTAGATGGCATTGGTTAAATAATTATAATTGCATAAGTTGATAAAAACAGCTATGCAATAGCTTTACCGCGGCAGTCTCCGAGTGCCACACGTCTTTTTTTATTGAGATAACAAATTTGAGACATGCAACATATAAATCATAACTAGGGAACCTACAAATATATTTTTTTTCAATTAGAAATCATGTTTAAACTACACTCTAACTACTACTAAATGTTTGTTTTAAGATGGCGTGAGCACTCGTCACAGACCAGTGTCCGCAGTGAATGACAGTGCTTAAGTTTGACATATCAGTCCTTACTAAAATGGTGGGTATGTTTTACGCATAAGTATTTAATCGTCATGTAACTTTGTGCTCTATATAGAGTATTATAAATAGAATAAGAACTACCACAGTTGAGATAATTTTAATTTAGAGATTTCTAATTCAATCGTACTTTTAGAAAGAAAGTCACCGACATAGCCCAGAAGATTAGCCAGTTGAAGTGGCAGTGGGCAGGGCACATAGCACGCAGAACAGATTGCCGATGGGGCCGGAAGGTTCTGGAATAGAGACCAGGGACCGGCAAGCGCAGCGTAGGTCGTCCACCGACAAAGTAGACAGACGACCTGATAAAGGTCGCAGGACAACGTTGGAAGCAGGCTGCTTCCAACCGGTCCATTTGGAAAATTATGGGGGAGACATATATGTTCAGCAGTGGACGTCGTACGGCTGAGATGATGGTGATGGTGATGATGAATTTAATTGATTCATGGATTAAATTACTTGTCCTGACTACTTATAGCTGAGCCTAAACCACAGAATAAATTATAATACTCCCCTGATAGTTGACAATAATTGTATGTTGTATGCAACACCTAATAATTTTTGGAAACTTTATCTCTAAGAGGATCAAGCGCTCGAAGACACTGTTGGACAGCTAGTGTCCCATATTATTCTGCATACCTCAGACCAGGGATGTTATGGACAGCTTGTGTTCCATATTGTTCTGCATACCTCAGACCAGGGATGTTATGGACAGCTTGTGTTCTATATTGTTCTGCATACCTCAGACCAGGGCTGTTATGGACAGCTTGTGTTCCATATTGCTCTGCATACCTCAGACCAGGGATGTTATGACTAACATGTTTCGGATACGGACATGGATATAGGAATAAATAATGTAATATATTTTATTTATTTGTTAGTATAGTGTCGTTCCATCGTACGCTTGGTTTCTATGTGAAGCTGTTTTGTATTTAATTAGAAACTCTACGTAGTCTTCCTCTTTCGCTGCACCTATCTCGGCGAACGCCAGCCCGAGCGTAGGGGTACACTGAAAAACAGCGTCGCGGAAGCATGAAAATGTCACGCGACTTATGCTGAGTGTAACCCTTTTGCCAGCAATAATCACATTACTTATCATTGTCTGCATACTGTTTTTTGCGTGGCAATAAATCAATATTTAATTTAAATTATTTTTTAATTTTTCACAAAATTATATTGATTTCGGGTATGGTTACGGATATGTCATTAATTTGAATTATTATTAGTTTGTTTCGGATAGTTTTGGTTACGGATATTAGATTAAAGTAAAATATTTGCAAGAATGTAATAATTTGGTTTTATTTATAGGTTTTATCTAGTCTAGATTATCATTTGGTATTATAATATAGGTAAGTAATTATTGCAGCTAGAGTACATACAATATCTACAACAGTTCCACGCGATCAGCTCACAATTTTTTGAACGAATTTAAACAGTGTTATGTAACCAAACGAGGCATGATTTGTACATTCTTGGTAGATTATATGGATAATAATTTGGTTTTAAGGCGGATTACACCAACTACTTAAATCGTTAAGCGTTGATTCTCGATTAAACTAATCTCATACTAAACCGGCTGCACTGCTGGTTTAACTTCTTAACTCTCGATTCAAGTGGTTAGTCCACATCATGTCAATGTAGTTTTAGCGTGTTATTAAGTACAAATTGAGATGTTATTAGGGATTTATAATGCTATGAATATTATTATGAGCGATGAAGATAATCTTTCTAATATGTGTCAAATTGCTTCAATAGGATTCATGTAGTCATATTTTAGTTCAGAAAATCGATATTTGGTTTCTCAACAAATGATGATTTTGAAACGGTTCTGCTAAACATTAGCCACCTACTCACCACCATTTATTCTATTTTTCACTAATTATTGATAGAACGGACAAATCGTTCGGCTCATCATTAAAGCTTAACATAGTTGTGCTCTCAACTATTTTTTGTATGTTATTTAGAGGTACAAGCTCGAGACCCACCTGGTGTTATCGTGGTAACCTGTGCCTAGAGACGCCTTTCGATATTAATACAGCTATAAGGAAGCATGGCAGGTGGTGATAACTACCAAGACGGACACTTGCAGAGTGTATATGTGTGCATATCATATACCACCTATTAAGCTGGATTTGAAACACATTTTCCTTGTTCAGCCAAACACTAATTTCCTGAATCATGAAATCTAGATAAAACAAAGCAAACAGAATTCATTTGATTTGATTATTCTTACATTTTATTGGATAAAAATTGAACATTAAAATAATATATTTTAAATATCAGTATAGCTAGACGTGAACTAACCAACCTGCAAACATATTAAAATTTCAGCAAAAAATTTCACATTTATAATTATAATGAATATTAAGTTCTCATAACTTCAGCTTGTGCGAGAACCCGAACGTAAGCATGTTTAAAGTAAACTTAACTGATTCATAGTGAAGAACAAAAGAAAAACAATAATCTGATAAGCTGAGCTGCCCACTATATCTCGATTCAATTAAATCGAGATTTAAGAATTGTTGGTGCAAGCCGCCCTTAATGGTCGCGCGTTTATTTTTGTCCCTTTTGCTCGAGTAAAGAAACAAATGCAGCTATCCCTTTCTCAATTTTAGTCGCTGTCATCGTCTATATTAAATTATGTTTATGACGTAACTTAATGGCCTGTTTCTCACCAAATAATAGGTGCTTCCAAACCCGAAACGGGCAGAGTGGCGCCTACCTGAAACTGGGCCGCCAACAATGCTTTATGCAACGGAGCGGAGAATTGAGGGTTAATTAGGCGTGACAAATAACCTGAGGCCAAAGACTAGACAGACTGTATTGTATATTTTTTGTGTTGAAATTCCCGTGAGTTTGACACATACTCGTATGTTACGGGCTTTCCGGAAAAAGAGTAAATCTAAGTTTATTTAACTTTACTTAGCCCTACCCGCAAGCTGCGTTTATAGAGTATATACATATTATAAAATGGTATTATAATACACTATAACTATTAAAATATTTTAAAGTAATAACTAAATTAAAGTTTATTTCATTAAAATATAGGCTTTTATACTACGTTTGTTTTATTTTTATAATGTAAATTTTTCAATAGTACTTATCCAAAAGTGTGTTACGTTACCTATCAAAATGTATAAACTAATATTATACGTTTTCAACAGGCTTTCAATTACATTATCATAAGTGAACCGAGTTTAACAATTATTTTTTATTTGAAAGCTGTATTGGGCGTATTTAACAGTTCGTGGTAAAGACCACCAATTCGCGTAACCGACGCTTTATTTGAGGTCCAGGGTTTCTAGGGTAAAGACTAGTGGTGAATTATTAACCGTTAAACGTCCGTGATGGTGCAGGAGCATAGGCCAAGTGTATACAGCGATGAAAAGTTGTTTTTTTCTTTTCCTCGTCAATCGCCTTACAAAGTTTTAGTAATACATCGGCAGCTTTGCCACAGAATAATGTGGCTCTACTAGAATGTCACTTATAATGACGGACTCATAAGTGGTCATAAGGTGACTCTAAGCACTTAAATAAATCTTACATGTTGCAACTTTATAGTTATGTTACTTGAGGAATGGCAAATGTGCAACCTTACGAGTCCACTTATACTAGAGCAAAAAAAGTAACAATTTCTAAGCAACATAGCAATGTTTCGATTAGCCATAAACAAACCATTGGAAACTACATCAGGGTTTCGCGTGGTTATTTAACCGCTGAATAAAAATTCTTCGATGCAACCAGCGACTGTTTGTTGTTTTTCCATTTGGGATTCGAATAGGGAACGCCTTCAATCGCAACATATTTTTTTACCATTTTACCGTACTATGTACTTCTTAGTGAACTTACATAGCGGTAACATTGCAGTCCGCTGACAGTAGTAGTGCATCTCTTGTTACAGCCGCTTTTCATAAAGAAAATACATATACAAATCAATGCGCAGTGCATTCATTTGTTTTTTATCTTATTTCTACATCTTTGTAGAGATATTATATGGTTTTATGCGCCCATCGCCTTCTACAACACATTTTACTGTACACGTTCAAAGTAACCGGTGTAGTGCGCACACGCATTGTGCAAGCACGTTGCCATGGGCACAGCCGCGGGCGCCGGCGCCGCCATCCGCAGGGGTACCGCTTACACGTGTACACTACAAAAAAAAACTTAAAAGGCTGTCGCGGACGGTACCACACTATTGTAGTTCCAAGGGCATCATAAAACAGTATTGTTGTACTGAGAGGGTGGCGAGACGAAAGGAGTTTGTTTGGAATCCGGTGAAATATTTTGAGAAGAACATTTAGAAGGTGATATTATACTTATAAAGTCAAAGTATATTTATTGCAGAACTACATGTGTAAAAAGATGTTATAGTTATATTATAGATCCAATGCAATCCACCTTTTAAGGGCAATATTTATCTAAACAAATAATAAAATGAGATAATTACACAATAAAATAAAATCAAATCTAAATGTCAAATTAAAGATAAAATTAGAATTGCAATTAAATTACGAAGTAGATACATATAAAATAGGTCATTATGAATATATTAAATTAAACATAGCAATTTTGAAGATAAAGTTTAATTATTTTTAATGTATGATGACTCGTCAGCCTGAGATATAAAACATCAGTGTCGAGCGCAGTGCATTACTATGCAGGGTTTTCCACTCTTGCAATTTTAAATTCTACATGGTACTGAACTGCCATAGCGGTCACGCTAGCGACCTACTGTCTCATCACCGATTGACGTAAAAAAAACTATTACTTAGAATAAAAACATTAAATTCGATTTTATTATCTGATGTATTTAAAAACGTCCACAAACGTACACAATAGTGCTATCAAATGACGGCTTCGAGGCGGAAAAGCAGGAATGTCACCTAGTTAGCGCCAACCAACCATCAAGTGTAGGAATCTAACTAAATTTCACTAATATAATAAGTTAATTGGCCGAGCGAGCAAAGTGTATCTGCTGACTAAATTGTCTTTCATCTGTCCGTATGTTTGTTAGGTTGTATGTTGGTCCGCCTGTACAAGTCGCATTTTTCAACCAACCTTGATGAAATTTAGTATACTATCTACCGACTTCCACAAAAAAAGAGAGGTACTCAATTCGACTCGTTCATAAGTGCGTCTTTGATGCCTAAATTGAATAAATGATTTTGACTTTGACTTTGACTGATTATTATTTTTATGTTTTTTATGTTTGTTACCTCATAACTTACGATAGGATGCATCGATTATTAAAATTCTTTTTTTGTTTGAAAGCTGGTGCTTTCCGTGTGGTCCCTTTTAAATTTTTCATCAAATTCGGTTCAGTAGTTTTTGAGTTACACTCCAATAACTGATTTTTACCAAAGTAATGGAATGGAAGTCGGTATTACATTTTTCAAATTGCACTTGATATTATAATTTTTTTAGTATGCATGTTCTAATATAATTTTTTTGTCGTTGGCGATTTTGGATTGGGGGTTGGGTACTTTTTCGTAAAAGGGGGGAAAATTGCTGCGGCACTATTTACCGGTAGATTATTATAAAATTTGGTATACTTATTATGTACCTGACTAAGGAATTGTGAAAATGACCATAATTAGTCAAGTGGTTGCCGAGATAATAGGTTGTGAAGTTTAAAAACTGAACGATTTTTATATCTCGAACTGAGAAAAATAGCTGCTGACAAGACTGTGCTGGCAAGGTCTACTTTTCGCGGAACTACTAGTATGAATAATATTTTCAGAAACAAGAAAAACCAATTGAAACGCAAATCACAACTACTCAACACGAGAGAAATGTCATTGTCCCTGGTTTCTCATTTCGAGCACAGTGCCTCGACAGTCATCCACCCATTGTGGCGTACCTGTGGCAACCCTGCTGCGAGGGTGTGCCGTCTGCTTGTTAAAACGAAACGGTCGTTAGACCGTTTCGTTACCAATTTATGACCCGCGGCGCTTTGACCACCTCCCACCGCCCGGCGACACTGTCTGTGTCAAATGTCCACTAAAATACCTCAAACTGCCGATTGATAACGCTTGCTAGATCTGTGATCGATGTCGGAACGTTTGATGGTCGTTAAAGCTATTGAAAGGTTTATTAGTCGGTCGTATATTGTACGAGACCACACCGAGGCCTCTCTAGGATGACACCAATGTTCGGTATCGACTGCCGCGAAATTGTATGGAAAAAGAATAGTGCCATCTTGCGGTCAATTGAAGAACTAAAATTGATAATGATTGAAAGCGAGTACATACGTCAATCACAAGTTTAATAGATAGACGAGATCGAGTATCGACTATAGATGACATTTATGTTGCCAACTCATGGTAGAGCTACAGCACTGCGAGCATGGATTATTGATAGGATAAGAATAGATCAAATTTGACAGTAATTATACCGGTAAAACAGCCCGCTATATTGCTATCGCGGATAGGTCCATACAGACAAGGTACCTACGATAGCTGACAAAAAAAATGTTTATCGAGGTGACAAGTTTATCGTGAGATTCAAATTCGCACTGTTAGGCCATATTTTACTATATTTACCATGTGTATGAGTCAATTCTATAATTTCAACTATAACAATATTTTTTTTGTATTGAAATTCTTCTAATTTCTATTTATAGATAAAATATGGTATCTATTTTTTATGATGGGTTGCGTCATCAATACGTAACTTAACTAATTGTAAACACTCTTCTTTCGGTTTCCCTTCGACACGAGTTTCGCCTCTACTCGAGACATCCACAGATGTCGACTCCCGAGCGTTTTCTACCGACTTCAAAATAGAAGGAGGTACTCAATATGATTGTATTTTTTTATGTTTGTTACCTCATAACTTTCAAGTGGGTGAACAGATTCTCAAAATTGTTTTTTGTTTGAAAGCTGGTGCTTCCTGTGCGGTCCCATTTAAATTTCATCAAATTCGGTTCTGTATTTTTTGAGTTACACTCCAAAATTCAGAATATGTGCTAGAAATAGATAACGAAAAAGTTTCAGACCCAAGTCATGTTGCGAATTCATTTGAAAATTTATTTTCTAACATACCACTAGAAGTCACCAAATCTCTTGATTCTTGCCCTTGTGTTGCAGTGGGCTTTCTGAAAGACAATTTCCCGCTCCAAATTCCTGAGTTTAGGTTCCGACATATATCTACTTTTGAAATAATAAAAACATTTAAAAGTTTAAACGTTAAAGCAACAGAAGATTTATGGGGATTATCCGTAAAAATGCTAGAGTCAATAATAGAAGTTATAGCGCCACATTTGATGATCATATTTAATTTATGTATTGATAGAGGTACATTTCCTGACCTAATGAAAATGAGTAAAATCACCCCTATTTTTAAATCAGGCAGTAAGGCCGACCCCTCAAATTATAGACCGGTCTCTGTGCTTCCGGCTTTGAGCAAAATATTCGAAAAGATAATGCTTCAACAACTCTTGTTTCATTTTAATGAACATAGGATTTTACACGTAAATCAGTTCGGTTTCACGAAAAGCAGATCAACAACAGATGCAGGAGTCCAGTTAGTCAAGCATGTGCTGGAGGCTTGGGAGAGCTCACAGGATGCCATTGGCGTATTTTGTGATCTCTCCAAAGCTTTCGACTGTATAGAGCACCGCACTCTAATTTATAAGCTACACCACTATGGAATTCGTGGAGCTGCTCTGAATCTTGTAGAATCATACTTATCTGATAGGCAGCAAAAAGTTGGCATTAATGGCGTGACATCTTCTGGATCTTTGGTCAGAATGGGGGTTCCACAAAGGTCAATCTTGGGTCCGTTCTTATTCTTAGCATATATCAATGACTTACCACATATGGTTGAGGGCCTTGCTGGCATAGTTCTTTTTGCGGATGATACTTCTCTGATTTTTAAAGTAGATAGGAAAGATAGAGAACTAGTTCAAGTCAACAACGCGTTAACTATTGTTTCAAATTGGTTCGCCGCAAACAACCTGCTTATCAACGCAAAGAAAACGAAATGTTTAAAATTGTCCATGCCTAATGTAAGACATATAGAGCCAAACGTATTACTCGACGGAAATAAATTGAAAATTGACAAGGCAATAGTCTTTCTAGGTATTAGCATAGACTCTAAATTACAATGGGGTCCTCATATTGATGCACTATCTGGAAGACTGAGCTCAGCTGCATATGCGGTTCATAAAATTAGGCAATTGACAGATATAGCTACTGCTCGACTGGTCTACTTTGCTTACTTCCACAGCATAATGTCATATGGTATCCTGCTGTGGGGGTCAGCGGCGGACATAGAGACAGTTTTTATATTGCAAAAGCGGGCAGTTCGAGCCATCTACGAAATGGGTCCCCGCGAATCCTTAAGACAAATGTTCAAAGAAATTAATATATTAACTCTTCCATCTTTGTATTTCCTAGAAAATATAATGTACGTTCGTAAAAATATAAAGAAGTTTAGAATAAATAGTGATATGCATAATATTAATACTAGAAATAAGGATAGGATAGCTGTATCTAAATTTAGACTCACGAAAACTAAAAATAAGTCCTTCTTAGGCAATTGTGTACGTTTCTATAATAAAATCCCGAAAGACATTACTGAGCTCACTGAAGGGAAATTCAAGTTACGTGTCAAAAATATACTAATGAAAAAAGCCTATTATAAATTGAGTCACTACTTAGAAGACAAAGATGCCTGGAAGCTTTCCACTTCTGCCTAATAGCCAACTATTGAATAAATTTGTTATTTTAATACTACTCATATGTAACCTCAATGTACAAAGACTTGAAAAAATAATGGCCCACGAGTTTCTTGCTGCTTCTTCTCGGCGGTGGTTTTTTTCCGAAGACAGCGGTAGAATCATTTAAAAAATTTGACGTTCATAAGAGTGTCTATGATGCCTAAACTGAATAAATAATTTTTGAATTTTGAATTTTGAATGACTGAATAGAATGGAAGTCGGTACCTATTATTTTTTTTCAAATTGTACTTGTACAGTGTTTGTGTATTTAATATGTATACTTCATTTATATATGCATTAGATATATGCGGGAAAGAGGGAGGTGCAAACTGTATCCCTGCCATAAGCATTTTTTCAGCGGAAATATCACTGAATATTTCTATTAATATTATTGTAATATATGGATTTTTGCAAACTAACGCTTGAATTGTAAAATTAATAATAAGGATTTAAATATGAAATCGCCAATTTATTGCACTAGCCACTTACGGCCATACTCATTTAAGCTGCTTAACTTTAAATTACGTTATTTGAATTTAAATAGCGTTTATAAGTATGGTCAATAGAGTTAAAATTAATAATACTTAGGTAATACTTCATATGTGTAAAATTTCAGAGAGAAACATTTTTCACACGATTTCAGATTAAGAGATTTCAAAGTGAAATATTTTTCACATGAACATTATAACATTCTAATTTAAAAAGGGTGCATTTGAATGTTTGACTTTCAATTGTTTTTATATTCAGTTTTAACCATAGATAAATCAGAATATAATCTGCGTGAAGATGGAAACAGGGAATAATAGAGTAATTTTCGAATACGAGTTCCGACGTGGGACTAACGCAGCAGAAACTGCTTGAAATGTCAATGCTGTGTTTGGAGAGGATACTTACGGCTAACGAACTGTGCGTTTTTTTTTATCCGCTTTCGTAGTGGAAACTTCGATTTAAATAATGAACCACGAGGAAGACCAGCCACTAAAGTAAATGACGATAAATTGAAGGATAATAATATGATGTAACCCGATGATGGTTTGATGTTAGCATACCCACAATATTGACTGTCATCCATAAACGCGGGATCTCGCCCCAACCGACTACAATTTGTTCGGCGAAATGGGCAATTTATTGTAAGAAAAAACCTTGAAAATCTTACCCTCTTTGACACAGTTTGTGGAGTCTAGGTCCTCAGATCGCATAGGTTTGAATGATTTTCCGATAAGATGGCAGAAATGTAACGCACCCGCGTTACATTTCTGCCATCTTATCGGACTTACGGATCGGAATTACTGCGAGTAAATAAATATATTTTATCCTATATGATACTTGATAGTTTATACGTTCTTTAATAGTTTATACAAACAAAAATTTAAACATTTTCTACCGACTTCCAAAAAGAAGGAGATACTCAATACGATTGTTTTATTTATTTTACCACATAACTTTTGACTGGGTGAACCGATTTCCAAAATTCTTTTTTTGTTAGAAAGCTGGTGCTTCTTGTGTGGTTCCATGTAAATTTTATCAAATTCGGTCTACCAAAGTAATAGCACAGTCTATGTAAACCCTTTTATGCTGTGGTAATAGAATAGAAGTCGGTAATTTATTGATTCAGGCGTTACTTTGCGGAAATCCATTATCAAAAAAACGATATTAAAAAATATTTAGTGACACTTCCGCTTTTTTTCAGCGGAAGTGTCACTAAATATTTTTTTATATCGTTTTTTTTAGAAGTCGGTATTAAATTTTTCAAATCGCACTTGTTTAAATGTTTGCCCCTAATATTTGGTTTGATAACAATAAACAGATATTAATTCATAGCTATTCGTTCATTAAATTTACAGATACCTAATCTAAACTACATAAATGGTTGCATATAAACCGCGGTTAAATGTTTTACACTCCCACCGTACGTCCAACTGTCCATACGCGCCCGCTCGAAAGGCTCGTAAAATAAGTTCTCATGGACGCGAACGCACCACAAACTCATAAAATGATACTGTTTGTCAAACCCTGTTGTTGGTTAACCGTGAGTTATCGACGTTAAACCTCTAGTTAAACCTGTATGTGAACGAATCTCTAGGACCATTGCATGGTGCACCTGCTCTTTGGAACTCAAATCTGTTCTTTTACGTACTACCATTGATAGGTGTGAACTCGAGCCTCGGTAGCCTAGATGGTCATGGCGTCTGACACGGAGAGTCAGAAGACGCGCGTTCGAATCCCGTCCGAGGATGTGAATTTTTCTCTCTATAAATTTCAATGTTTGAGATCGCTAAGCAGGCGTTAGTGCTTTAAAAAAAGTAATACTATAAAAAATACTTTCTTTCTATGTACAAGGTTCTTACGGAAAAAGATTGGGGGTTATGGCGAGGCCAAAGGCCAAGCCTACTACGCGAACGAAGTCGCGGGCAGTCGCTAGTAATTAATATGAATGAAATGTAATACGAGTAGTTACAATTAAAAAAAAAATACGGATTCAAAAGAGGTTGGTGATTACTTTCTATATTTTATAATAATAATAATAACGTTTATTAGGAAATAAAACTTATGCAAATTACTTACAAAATAGATTACATCTTTTGGCTTATATATTATAATATAGTACTCGTAAGTTGAGTGATGATCACTGAATCCCACACTAGGATGGCCTGTGTCGTGAGATTCATACAAAGTTTCAAATAAAAAACAAGCCACAGTCAGGCTGTCAATTTGTTTTTATTTTTTATTATGAAGCACTAAAGTTAGCAGTAAATATGGTTAGGAATCAATGGGTCTCAGTTATATATAGGTAGCGTATACATGTAGTAGGTTTGTTATAATTTTTATTACTTTATCACAATTGTAATATTAACCTAGTTAATACTTTTAAAAAACAAAAAAACACCGTTGAAATCCCCAGCATTCGGAAGGGCTCCTAACACTGGCTGCGTTGCCTCGTTGCATTGCCAGGATCAACTTTTGGACAAAGTACGAGTACGTACCCGCTTTTAAATCGCCCAATGCAAGCAATCTTTTTGAAGCTATGGGTTATAAATCTTAAAATGTTAAACGTAAATACCACTTAGTTAATAGCTGTCCTTGATATAATATCAATATTACGAGCAGTGCCTTTAAATATGTTTGAACAAACAAACCAGCTCCTCGTTTGATTAACAAGCACACGACAATGGCCGAATCATCTCTAATAATGAGGGTATTGTGACGCATTCACTAGAGACGGTTTTTGTGCGTGTGCGCAGCCTCCTGCCTCCTTATAAGGCGCTCCGCCGATCGGTACAGGATGAATAAGGCAGTGGGCTTGACATGGTAATAGGATCGCATTGTATTGATCCTTTATTGGATTAGGATAGTAATTATGTGTAGGAGGGTGTAATGCATCTGCATCGGTTAGTCCATACTAAAAGAAATAACTCTTTTCTATCTCTTAATATTGTCCGAGAGAATGGCCAAAATATCCTTTTTAAACTTATACATATCACAATTAAAGATATCTATATTATTATTGTGATATAGTGTTTTTCATACCACCTGCTCGGATATGTTCTATTACATGTCACGCAATCTCTACGTAAAGCAAGGCATTACATACGCGGGACTGTAAAGTTGTATGAAACTCCTGGGGAGAAAAGTGAATTGGATTTGGAACGTTAGTTGTAGGAATACTCTTAGTACGGAGACAGCATACAGAAAAAAAAAGAAAAAAGCCGCGAAATGGATTTACTATAAGTAGTGCGATCAAATAGCCTTAAGTTGGCGAAATTAACGCTAAAAATGCTCACAAGGGCGTTCGAATTGGGAATCTATGGGTGAAAATGTCGTTTATGGCTCTTTTTGTTCAGTGTTTGACAAGGTAAAAAAGATTTATTTTTGCCACCAAAACTGAGCTTGACGAACGCTCAAACAAAAGAGCCAACAATAGCAATGCCACCCATAAATGCCGTTATTGCTAAACGAACGCACGATTGTTGTGCGCCGCGTTGCTATGGGTTACACACGGTCTCTGCGCATTCAAGGTCATAGTTGAAGTCACAGATAATACTATATATTGCTTGAAATTGCGTGCTGCGATATGGTGTTTGGTGTTAATTAACTTTCATAATATATTATTATTTTCAACATGGTGCATGTAACTGTACCGAAATATCGGGTGTCTACATCTTGTGAGTACTAATTATAACTTAGTGAACAACCGCGAAAGTCTAAAACAGTGTTTTCCATAAAATGTTCCTTCCAAAGATATTAGTTCTCTGTCTTTCTATAGCGGGACAAATGTGTCCAATTTATGTATTAACTATTAATGTGTTTTACTTTTAACTAAATAACTACTATTTTAAAGCTCTGTGTTTTTATTTTCTCGCAGTAAGTATGAAAAGTAGAGTATGCACCTCGAGGATAAAACCTGTCTTCGTCTTGGGCGGCTTTAACCCCTCGCTTCACTCAGGACTCTACATAACTCCCTCGCTACGCTCAGGGATTAACCCAACAATACACCGTCCATGACGTAAGACACTGCTTTACTCCCTCGGTGCATAATCTACTATTAACGATATGATGTCAACTAATAAAAGCCGAAAAGATGGCTATTTTTACAGTAGCATTATGTCCTATCCTCATCATGATTCTAGCTGTAATCATATAGGTATGGCATCTCATTTATCAAAATCCATTACGCTGTTTTAGCTCATGCGTTCTCCGATATATCCTAGAAGAGAAGATATGCAGGAAAGGAGAACATGGGATACCAAGTGCCTCACAATATATCCTCAAATTCAATAATTCAGTATGCGCCCCTATCGTACTCGTATGTGACGCGATCCACGTCTCGACACCACATTTGGGCGCGGAGCTCGTTAGAGCCGCCATATTAGGCGCCGGCAGGGGTCGCTGCGATGACTTTGGTCACTTCGACGACTTTGGCAAAAGTAATGAAAGGAAAGCATTCCGAACACCGTCGGTTAGTTAACCTTAATGGATAGTGAGAACTTTTACGCTGGTTGCATAAAGGCTTGCAGTTAGTAAAGTAATTAAGAAGATCTTATACGGCAAGTAACCAGCCGTCATGTGTACTTTTTATACAACATCAAATGATGTCTATAATAAGATGATGTCTATAATGAAAACAAATGCATGCGTAAGTATATAATAGTAGATTAGTAGCCAAGGGCTGTAAGGCATCAATTGCATCCTGATATATTTAGGCGCACGAGCGCAGCGAGGGCCTATTGATGGTTACACCCGAGCTAACTACTCTGCTTTACATCTCGATTGTGGGGTAAGTAGAAAAAAACCGGCATTACAAAAATAAAATTGATGACTATTATACTCATACGAAAACAAGGCTGAATAGCGAAGCGACCTCTTTTGTCATTGGGCTGAATGCATGATGTCTATTGCCAGTATGATGGTTAGATGTACGCGAACATTTGAAAGAGTGAAGTGTTTTTTTTAATTACTTACCGCCCTAGGGCTTTTCTAGCTACATTATTACCCTAGAGCGCTAATTGGTCACCTACAACCCCCATTTGGGAGTAATAAGGACCTATTTACCGAATATGAGAGATGTAAAGTATATTATGTCACTTGGACGCTTGTGATACTAGACACGAATTAGTGCTGAAAATCAGCGTGGGGCGCCTAGCCTTGCTTATTGTTGCGCAAAGACTCTTTATCGCAGATTTCTGGCTTCGCGCAACGCTTTAATGAAAATTATTCTCTCTTGTTTGTAAATCTTGTTAGTGTACAAGTACTTTTGTATTCTTGAAATTATTATTTCTTAGGCTTTTGCCATTTTTATTCATTGAAATTAAACCTTCTTATCAACGGACATACCACAAGAACGTCTTTTGTTTATTTCTTTCCTTGGCTAAGCATATTGGTATATACTAGATATGTTTATCATAAATAAATTTTAATAATTTATATAATGTTGAGGCGGTTCCGATATAGTTCTAATGTAATAATTATTAGCTAACCTGCCAGCTGCTTCGCTCGCGTGGCCTCGCGGGATACCGTTAATTACAGTTTTCTAACTATCCCATGGGAACTCATTAATTTACCGGGATCAAAAGTCCTATAATTATGTTGACCTGGGATATAAGCTATCACCATACAAAATTTCATTTAAATCGGTCCAGTCGTTTCGGAGATTAGCCCGTACAAACAGACTGACAGACAAACAGACAAACAAATTAAATTAGTTCGATTTCACTCCTTAGGTACAAACCCCTGACTCGGTTTTTAGCATTTTTATAATTGTACAGAAAATCGACCTCTACAGTTTTATTATATGTAGTGATAAGTTAGATGATATTGAAAAGAGACCACTGGATCGATTAGGAAGACTAATGTTTAAGGTGGCTAGACAACAACACCGGCTGATACAAATATACTTCGAACTATTTTCATTAACCAATATTATTAACCGAGATTAATAGTGTCTTTTTAAAGAGACAGCTCAAAACATATTATTTTTCTTTATAATAATGTGCAAAAGGTAACGAGAAAGGTCACGAAGCCTGCAAAATTGGAAGTTCCATCGAACTGCAGAAAACATAGCTCTCTATTTTTACCCGACTAGATCATGGAAAAAAGGAGAGTTATGATTGTTTTTTCCTTAGGTAGCACCATATTCGAATAGAAATACTAGTACACTATAATACTATCTGTTAGAATGACAGGGAAATAAAGCCTTGAGGCGTCTATCCAGGAACTAACACCCGACACTGAGTTTAATTACGCAACAACACTACAAATTCCACTGGTCGTTCATTGTGACGCCGACAAAAGGCGTTGTAAACTCAGTCGTCAATGGTTGTTAAATAATAAAGTGGTACGGGAATTTGTACTCGTCCAATCAATCTTTGCCGCATAGGCTATACTTACATACTAAATGCGTTTTAATCTGTGCTAGAATGACTATGTGTGATAGTTACCGGGTGCGTTAAAAACTTGTATTACGTTCTGTGGTTAAGTCTAAGTTTTATGGTAATTGAATTTGGAATGCTTTTCCCGTTTCACTTTCTCTTGAAATGACATTTGATTACACCGCGGTGGAAAGGAGTTCACCATATTCCCGCCGCGTCTAAACGTGAATCATAAGAGGTGAGAGAATTTAGGGGGCGAAGTTTCAGTTCTTCAGGTGTAAGCGCTGGGTGCACTGCGACTGACTTGAAAGACTCGGCCGTCTGATTGATTTATTAATTGAGCATTAAGCATCATCCGTAGGTATATCATCTGTTACTTAACTGTCAAGAGGAAGCATGCCGCTGTCTGAGGAGCAAGTCAAATCAAATCAAATCAATTTATTTGCATTATTTATGCAAATAAATTGATTTGATTTGAGTAACAAAGTTAGTATCATATTTTATTAGTCGTTACGGGTAGCCATCTTAGCGTTTAATTTTCCAGATTGCGCAGATCGGAGATGTCTCATTTGTCGAATATAGCATGTCATCGCTAAATGTGTACGTTATGTTGTGTCCCCGGGCTGCAACTTTAGTGCAACGCAAGCATGGTATAAAAGATTGGTGTTTCCTACAATGCAATGTTGGAAAAAGTAGCAGTAAGGCAAACAGTGAGACAGTGCCAGAGCCTTCATCAAAGCATACTGACAAACCACAGGCTGCAAGTGTAGAAACACTTGCAGCCTGTGGGCCAGATAAGCCCAGATATCACTCAGCCTCTTGCCTTGCGCGTTCTGTTTTATAATTATTTTCGGATGCTGTTTGGGCTATCACGCTTCTGCAGTGTTTCTCAAATATGTTTGCAGTGGCGGGAGTTGATGGCCTTCATGCCATCATTCTCAAAATATTTACTTAATGCTGACTGCTTAGATAGACCTAAGTGGCGTGCAATTGGAGAGGCCTATGTCCAGCAGTGGACTGCTACAGGCTGATGATGATGATGATGATGATGCTTAACAAAATATACAGCTATTGCAAGAAGGTACGAGTTTGCCCTAAAAAATGCAAAGCAGACCATCTCTCTCACATCAGGTCCTACTCCAGTCTCCTTGATACCTCAGTTAGCATTCGGGAAATTCCACTGGCACAATATTGAACGCAAGTAAGTAAGTAAGAGTCAGTTTACTAGAGTACTTGGCACCTAATATTTAGCAGTCCAACTACACTTACTTCATACTGTACTTAGACTGCTTAACATTAGGCGCCAAGTAAGTCATCATAAAACAAAAATAAGGACTGACAGAGATGTCAATTTGCTTTGCCCAGATGCCTGATCAGAAAATTCCCATAGCCCAACTCCCACAGCAAATCAGTTATTACATGATCATCAACATCCCAACATCTCAAAACAAATAAAAAAAACTACGTCGTCCATAGAACTTATTCCTTTTATTTTAACACTATAGCGGAGTTTTCGTCTTTTTGTCCTGGACAAAGGGCCCGCCTCGCTAATGGCTGCCCTGCTCCCATACACTTGTATGGATGTATGGAAGCCATTCATTTCTCACTCGATTATGATAAAACATAATAATCCAGATGCACAAGTAGCTCAGGATTGGAAGGGGAATAAAAGAGTTCTTTGAAGCGTGATCGTTCAGTATTTTATATTTTGTCGATTACTAACATTGAATAATTTTGTTCAAGTATTATGTAAGTAACACATAACAAACAGCCAATTGGTCAAGTAGTATGTAATGCAAAAAAACAATATGTAGTTTAGATTTTATAAAATAATATTTTTTTTTTTAAATTATAGTAAGTAGATAAACACCACATTTAGAGACTTGGCACAGTTTTATGCTTTAAGGATTTCTAACGAAACGAGGAAAAGTTTCGCTCACCTGATAAAGTGTTTCGCCTATCTCGATTATATCAATTACGAAATCATCGAGCTAGGTACAACATTTTTCAGTTATTGGATCGTAGCTCAAAAATCGATTGTACGGACTACCTTGGACGTATACTCTACCAAACAAAAAATAATGATTAAAATCGGACTACTGTGTAAAAAGCTGATGCGTCATAAATAAAATACACTCTTTTTTTAAATACGAAATTTTGCGTAATTCTTTTGAAATTCGGTTACAAATTAATATGTTTCTTTCACCTTTACACCTTGTTAGAGTAACTCATGTCACCAATAAGTAGTCCCGCCCACATCACGTCACTGCAACGTAAGTTATCGTATTCGAAGTGTAGGTAAGTAATTGAAAGGATTTCTCACATTCCCTGGAGTTATTCCGGTGCTGATATACACACCTAAATAATATTTCATGATGATATAATCAGTGACCTTGCAACATAGCCAAAACATTATTCTACAATATTTGCGTATACTATACATACGTACTATCTATTACACACTTGAAGAGGCGAACAGAAATCGTAGCAAAACAATTTGCTAAAAGTATTCGTATCGCAAACGTTCGCTTTAACAAACTATGAGTTGTCTGTGTCGCAGTTGCCCTAGATAAATGACAGTTTATACTGTTTGACGTGAATGACACTTTTTTACTTACGCAGTTATTCGTGTTAATGCCACTGAAGTGTATAAACACACCCTATAAAATAAGAAAATATCATATATTTTTCGGCCTTTTTTATTTGCGACAGAGTCCTTTTTCGATGTCTTAGTTGCAGGTTGCAACGCAGAATTAGTTTAACAACTTGCTGTACAGGTAAGGAAAAATGTTTAGTTGCCTTCTGTATTTCAAAATGCGGCTTGCGACAAACTAGCGGGTAGAAGCTAGTAAACTAATAGGTATTGACATGGATTTTTAAGATTTTATTTATTTATTATTTTATCTGAAATAATAATAATAATTATCGTGCCGCAGGGGCGGCTTTGTGGCGAGCTCTCGGTGAGTGGCGACACCGTGGATCCTGATTCTCCCTGGGGCTAAATGAGACCCCTGACCCCCAGCTTGCCTTAAAATTGGCCATCCGGGGGTGGAGACGCAAGAGCAAGTAACAAAAAGCTCTAAGGGTGGAAGTATTAAAGGGCATAACGCCGGTAGTAGCGCTCTAGTGAAACCGCAGCACACTTTAGCCATCCACACCAACGTTGCCTCTTTTGTCACCATTGATGGTGGTCCTTATGGGGAGCCCGTTTAGTGGGTGGCAAGTCACCAGCAGGTGCAGTAGTCTCGTCTATAGACATCTATCTTCCTTACATGTATAAGTTCATATCAATAGCCATGTTATTTAACCCAATTTTGTAAAAGATAATCCATGTCACCGTCATCCCAAATTCAGTTTTATACACTTTGTATATTTTATACCAAACATGCCTCTAAGTGTTGGCTACAGCCCCACTAATGTTTTTGTAGAGGACCGGATAACCAATCCGTTAACAAAACTGAAAAATTATCACAGTTTTAAAGTGAAAACTTCTTTAGACGCGTTGAGCACTTTTTGGATGAACCTAAATCATGGAACTCGCGTCATTGACACCGAACGCTCCAAGTTACCTAGTTTTCACTTCTATTGGCAGTCCCTAAAGATTAGCCTGCATTTTTTTATCTTATTAAAAAAAACATACAATAATTATTCTTCAGCTAAGACGCGGACCGTAACAGCAACTTATTAGTGAGCGCGAGTCAGAACGCTAAAACAAGTCTTTCTTCTGAAGAAAGTCTACATTTCCCATCATATAACTCTGAGAACTTCCTAGTAATTACCAGGAATACATAAGTTATCAACGCGGCGAGATAGCCATCAGATTGATATTGCCTTCCGCGCCCGGCGTCGCTCACAACCAGTTATAAGAAGTCGTCGAAATTACGATATCAATACGTAACATTAGAAATGTCTCTAAGAGTTAATTGTGAATAAGTACTTCTACTCATTGAGGGGATGGAGGCTGCATCGTTTCCTCGGGATGTGAACCATACGAGGCGGTGAGTCTCTTGTGCAAGAGGCAGACTTGGTTGGTACCACCGCAGCGACAGGTATTCTGCTACAAAGCAGTAGTGCGCAAGCAATATTGAGTTAGGGTGTGAGGCCAAATGTGAAAGATAGATAGATTGATAGATAGATACTCGTAGATAGATAAACTCTTTATTGCAACACCACATTATAAAATACAAAAAACAAATGCAAAACTTAAAATTAAGTGTCACAATGGGCGGTCTTATAGCTCAGAGCGATCTCTTCCAGGCAACCATGCTAAGAAAAGAAAAGAAAAGAAGAAAGAAAGCTCTAAGGAAATACATTATTATAGAATTTTCTAACTGCAAGGCTTGGTCTCTAACCAATCGAACGGGAATGGGTAATGTAAGTATTTTATGAGACAGAAATTACGAAATAATGGTTAATACAAAAGAAACGTATACTTTTTGATTAAAATTATTTTTAGTAATATATCAACACGATCCCCGCTGTGTCACCAATAAATTATCCAAAACATGCCTACCAAAAGAACATAATTTTGGTCCCTTCTGCATATATTTACATCTGCATCCAGTTCGTATCTGCCACGAGCTCCGGCGACAACACCATGTAAAAAACAGGTAAAATATTTTGATACAAGATAAATATTAAACGTAAAATATTACGTTGAGTGCATACTTACGTTTTTATGAAGTTGTAAAGGCGAGTGTGTTTTATTGGTATCATTTCGGCTCAGATTTTAAATACTGATAGCTTTGACGCGCGGCGATGATTATTTTATATGGCGGATCCGATAACGGGATCCATCTTTGTATACTAACGAGTTCTTAGAGGAGCAAGTCACACGGTTGTTGGAACACGCTAAAACACATAACGATGTTTCTTTTGAAGTGAAAACTTCTTTAGGCGCGATAATGGTTTCCATGACTACCTGTTGTTGTCGATTGTGTATCTTAAACATAATTCGAATAGTTTTAAGTTCTGTCGGCAGTTTCCAAAACTGTCCAGCATGTTTTTTTTATACTAATCAAGTGTAAACAAATACAATTTCAAAAATTTGTAACCAACTTCTATTCTATAAATATACTTACTCTGGTTTCTGTCTCTGTTACTCTGGCCATAGATTAATTAGACTATATCTAAAGACTCTGGCTCTGATTGCAGCTGCTGGACGACTCCTTATTAGATTTGATTTGTTAATTTATTTAATAAGAAACAAGATAAAACTGTTAAAAACGGATAAAAAAAACGAAAAAAGTAAAAAAGAGCAAAAAATAACACAAACCTTTTTTCTTTTAATTGTAAGTTTTTGTACCAGATGAGTTTAGATAACAAGTATTTGCAAGAAGTTAATAAGGAGTCATCCATTAATGAAAATATAATCACTTGGAAACCTATTTGGAATAGTATGCAATCATGTTTAGAACTTTAAATAAATTCAAAAAAGTTTAAATTTATAGTGTTGAAAAAATGATTTAAACTCTTGTATTACCAAAGGCACGGACCTTATGTCTGTGGACATAGGAGCTACTAAAAAAAATATACTTACACAAATGTTAACCCGATATTAATGTTACATCATCATCATCATCATCATCTCAGCCGTAGGACGTCCACTGCTGAACATAGGCCTCCCCCATGATTTTCCAAAAGGACTGGTTGGAAGCGGCCTGCATACAACGTCGTCCTGCGACCTTCCTCAGCTCGTCTGTCCACCGTGTCGGTGGACGACCTACGCTGCGCTTGCCGGTCCGTGGTCTCCACTCCAGAACCTTCCGGCCCCATCGGCCATCTGTTCTGCGTGCTATGTGCCCTGCCCACTGCCACTTCAACTGGCTAATCTTCTGAGCTATGTCGGTGACTTTCGTTCTTCTACGGATCTCCTCATTTCTGATTCGATCACGTAGAGAAACCCCGAGCATAGCCCTCTCCATAGCTCGTTGTGCGACTTTGAGCTTATCTATGAGGCCCATATGTTATATATTATCCAAAAAACACTACTGGTCAGATCTTGATCAAATACATATGAGACCACGTGAGAAAAACCTAACTATCACAGTTGATGAGATACAGCCTGGTGACAGATGAACACTAATTCTATTTGTTAGATATTTATTAGATAATGACTAGCTTATGGAAGGTGTTTATGTTTAGCAGTGGACGTCTTGGACTGAGATGATCATGATGAGATGACTAGAAGATTTAATTTGTTTTGCCGATTTAATTTATGAGTGTTGTATACCTAGAGAAGTGACCGTGATGTTACACGAAATCGGTCGAGTTCTCGATTGTACGTGGGATAAACTGTCAAAATAATTAAAAAATATTTTACTGTGTCTGTAATACTAACGAAAGTAAAATTAAAATTAAAATCAAATTTTAATTTTACTTTCGTTAGTATTTACAGACACAGTAAAATATTTTTTAATATATATTTAGTTTATATTAAAAATCATCTAATTAAAAATCTATCATCTAATCTATCATCTAATTAAAAATATATATATATATTAATAATTTTAAAATATTTACAATATTTAATTTTAAAATATTTAAATAATAATTATTTTAATTAATTTAATAATTATTTTCAATAATAATAATTTTAAATAACTTAATAATAATTTTAAAATATTTAATTTTATAAAATATTTTTTAGACAAAATTAAAATCCAAGCTATCAGAGAATGGCAAAATAACTATTAGCCGTGTTTTTAACCTACTTAAGGAGGAAGGAAAGGAGGAAGTTCCATGTTCACTGATTTCTCCCCCATCTCCGCCGATCCTCCAAAATCGTTTTATTTGAAAGCGTATACTTCCGCGGTCAAACGGTCAACCTGTTCTAATGTTAGATACACTCCAATAACGGAAAAGTGTTTCGCCTATCTTGATGATATCGTATCTGTTTGACGGTGAATGACAACCGATCCTGAAAGTAACAAGGGTAATGCCACAATATTGTGATAATAGGTACTTTTAAACTATCATGGTACCGATTTCAACAAGATATTTCACACTTTCAGTGTTGATGTCGGTTCCATTTTTTTGGTAAAAAACATCCTTTATTGTTATAAAAACTAACGTGGTTTTCAATCATTATCAATTAAAAATACGGGATTACTCACGTAATATTTATCGGATAGGTCCGACTATAGTTTCGACCACATTCGGTGGCCTTTTTCAAGGAGGGTTCGGAACGCCCGCGTCGATGACGTCTCGCTTAGCAGTGCTAAGTGCTAAGCGAGACAAACTATAGTCGGACCTATCCGATAAATATTACGTGAGTAATCCCGTATTTTTAATTAATAAGAACATCCTTTATTAAGACGCGGTCCAACCCCAATTTTAAAATAATTTACGATGCTTTACGTAGGGTTGAAAATCGCTTGTAAGATTGGACGATGTAATGCGAAAATGCGTAAATTTTGTACATTTTCTTTATATTTTTCGATATATACTAACAGAATCGGAAAAACTGCTGGTTATAACTTTAGTATACGTTGGCTAAGTATTACCAAAAAAAATATAGTGTTATCGCTGAAAATTCTGAGAGTTTGGACGTGAAAGTTTATTTTTGTGGACCTATTCAGGTTTTTTTTTCTGCTGAAAGAGAGTTATATTTATGAATTCTATTCGGTTATTACTCTTTTCCTATTCCTTTTCTTCTAACCTTTGTATTTTTTTCATAATATACTATCGATCTGTTTGGTTACAAATTCTGCTTTTTCTTTAATCAGGGTACGAGCGCGCCTTAAGGCCTATTAAAACTTGCGTTATTCGCTACCGCGAGCGATAGAGAAATCCGAAAGGGTATGCGTTAATTTCACTGTTCACACCAAAGCGGATACCGCGCGCGGTAGAGATTTTTATAATTTAAATTTAAATTAAATTTAATTTAAATTTAAATTCACTGGTTTTTATAATTCCGTGCTTGCCTTGTCTTGTACATGTTAATTTAGTGTCACTTAGTCTTAAATAAATATAATTTCATTTTCATTTTTTTTTCATTTTACATTTCATTAAATGGCGGTACTGGATTAGCACATATGATATTTCATCATCATCATCATCCATCACCACGCGAGCGAAACTGCGAGGCGCAGCGTAGAGTATAAGTAATGGTAAATCATATGCGAGTGAATGCTTTAGGTAAGTAGAGTACCTTCCTACTTAAATAAATTATTCTATTCTTAGAATTTCCAAACGGCAAGGCTTGGTCTTTAAATAGTCTAACACTATCAAAATAGGCCTATATGTGAAATAAAAACAGCGAAATAATGCTTAATATACTTACAAAAGAAACGTACCTATAGGTTTTTTTTTAAATGATTATAAACATAATATATCAGCTATTAATTTTCTATCAAAACCGACTTTACTCATAGTGGCCGCCGCGATGTTGCAGCGTAAACTCCCTGAGGATGGGCATTTGACATGCACAAAACCTAGGTCGATAACGTCGACTATACGCGAGTTAAGTCGGTTTTTATATTAAATAAATATGTGTCGAACTCACGAGAATGTTCAAACTAAAATATCATCTACTAGTTTCAAATGAGTAATCTCCAGACAGGAGCCATCCAGCGCCCTACATTATTTATACACAGAGGTATACGTTGTCCATTTTACGACAACTTTCATTTCAATGATGGACTTGTAGTGCTTTGAAGCAACATCAATGGAAGCCAGTGAAGGTTTAACCGCACGGCGCGATAAATCAAACGGAAAGCTGATAAAACAACAAGTTGAGATGTAACCGAATAATGGAACACAAACAAAACACACCTATAAAAAAAATTGTTTAAGAAGCAACCATATTTGGGGTTTAAAGCCATTTTCTAATCTACCTTGTAAATATATTAAACCTATGCTATAAATCTCTGAAACGGCTCCAAAGATTTTCATGAAATTTTGTATGCAGCACCCCTAGCACGGGCAGTGGACTATTTATCGCCGTGGAGAGGAAAGAAATCTTTTCCACCATTTCATTTTAATCTCCCTTGCGAGCACGGCAACGTCAGAGGATAGTTTATCCACGTGGACGGCGGGAGTAGCGTTCTCTGTGGTTTGTACTTCGTAGGTACTATTTTAAGAAATGTAACAAAATATAATTATATTATGCGCGAGGCATATTTAAATGGAAATATACTTTTATCCACCAACTTCGAAGAAGGTGATAACCTTCAAAAGGAAACATTTTATCTCTTTCCCCGGTTGCCGTGCTCTGTAAGGTGGAGAAGACCATTATTTCCCGTGACAGGTGGATAAAAACGATGGAAAGACTATTACTCTCCGCCGCGTGCTAGGGGTGCAGGATATCGGGTTTCGGGAGCGATGAGTCGATCTAGCTAGGTTTCATATTTCGAAATCATCGTTTTATCCGTGTTTACAGGCAATTAAAAACTGACACAACAAACTTTTAAGCTACTTGACAATAGATGGCGTTGTTAAGCAACACTAATCCAATTAGTTTTGGTTTGAGGTTAGACCAAGAAAATTAATTGTTTATTTACAAGTAAAGATCAGTCATCCAGGTACTGTTTTATAATAGGGGACATTTTTACAGAAGTACAAAGCACTTTTAGAACGAGTTTCAGGCTATGGTGTATAAATTTAGGCGAAGCATATTCGTACGCGCGGGAGAAGTAAATCAACTTCTTATAATACCTACTTCTTATTTAAAAAATGATGAAATCCAATAATTTAAGGAAGAAGAACTTTAGTGTGTTTAAACTTTATATATACCATTAGCCTTTAATGGGCATATTGTAAGCCTTTAAGTAGTCGTTGGTTTATGAAGTAACCTTTTATGGCAGAGTTACGATGGGACAACTCCCTAATGGTCGTCAATCGTTAAAACATTCGGGGGCGAGTGATTGAACTGAGGTTTTGATGTAAGAAGAGGAATATACTCTCACTACGGCGTACCAAGTAGTGTATGCTGGCTCTAGTAGTGGTATTATATGCGGACTGATTAGTGTTGAAACTTATTTCAGAGTTGATGAGGGTCGGTCACCGATCACGTGATCGCCGGATCGAATCTTAAGCATCCTGGGTTCCTGGGGCTTAGCTATTGAACCGCGTTATCGCAACTCAATAGCATGATGCTCGCTATGTAGGATCGATCGCGGGCCAGCGGCTTGCTATTCATACATCGGTAATTCGTGACGCTTGTTTTTTTTTGAGGCAAAGACGTGCGTTTAGTTTGTTTTCATTAAAGTACTCAAAACTTAGTTTCTGTGATATTATGAAGATATTTGCAAAATGATAAAAATGTATTTATTTATGGTTTTTGCTAGAAAACCACTGCATTGATGTTTGGAGTGCTTGATAGGTAGAAGGTTTTACTTTTATTTTAGTGGCAACATTCGCAAGCCGTAGCACAGCCATACGACTGCGATGCAATGGCTACACAACTGCGATTGAGAACTAGATCTAACAGACTACCGAGTTTGACATTAAAGGCAATTCGATAGCAGAAGCATCGCAGTAATGTGGCGATTGCTTAATAGCTAATAGACTTGGGATCCTGGACTACTCGGGGGGAACCATGGGTGGGGCAACTTCTATTTTTATATTACAAAATGGTTACAACACATAAGACTGTCAAATCTAACACACTAACACTAACACGTATAAAAGAATTTCTCTTTCACTTTATACAACTGTACAATATAAATAAAACTAAATTCATCTAATTAGTATTAAATTAAAAATGTGACAAGTACATGTGAGCCGAAAGGTGAAAGCCATGGTCATTAAAATTCTCGAAACAGACGTATTTCTGTCGAGAAGTGTCCTTGTTTCCATTAACGAGAAAAATAAACTAGTATTAAACAATACAAAACGGTTTTAACTTTTTATCTTGTGGAATTGAGTTCACATTTGAATATTTCATAAGAGATGAAAAGGGACGAGCGTTTCCTAATAAGTATCTACCGCGTAGAACAATATATTTTATGGCTCTACTCACAACAAAAGTTATTAAAGAATGGTCATAAAATAAATTAATGTTTTAATTTTAATACGATTAGGTTTTCATTTAAATCTTTTTTGTCGAATGCATAGGCCTCAATAAAATGTGTAAAGTATAAGTATAAGTATGAGTCTTTGACCAATGTGTGTTACCAGTGATGACTTATGGCACTGAAACGTGGTCTCTTACTATGGGCCTCATAAGCTCAAAGTCGCACAACGAGCTATGGAGAGGGCTATACTCGGGGTTTCTCTACGTGATCGAATTAGAAATGAGGAGATCCGTAGAAGAACAAAAGTCACCGACATAGCCCAGAAGGTTAGCCAGTTGAAGTGGCAGTGGGCAGGATCATGTAAAAAAAAAGGCCGATGGGGCCGGAAGGTTTTGGAGAAGAATCGACGGACCGGCAAGCGCAGCGTAGGTCGTCCACCGACACGGTAGAGAGACGACCTGATAAAGGTCGCAGAGCGACGTTGGATGCAGGCCGCTTCCAACCGGTCCTTTTAGAAAATTATGGGGGAGGTATATGTTCAACAGTGGACGTCCAAAATTCAAAATTCAAAATTCAAAAATTATTTATTCAGTTTAGGCATCATAGACACTCTTATGAACGTCAAAATTTTTAAATGATTCTACCGCTGTCTTCGGAAAAGAACCACCGCCGAGAAGAAGCAGCAAGAAACTCGTGGGCCATTATTTTTTCAAGTCTTTGTACATTGAGTTTACATATGAATTTATTCAATAGTTGGCTATTAGGCAGAAGTGGAAAGCTTCCAGGCATCTTTGTCTTCTAAGTAGTGACTCAATTTATAATAGGCTTTTTTCATTAGTATATTTTTGACACGTAACTTGAATTTCCCTTCAGTGAGCTCAGTAATGTCTTTCGGGATTTTATTATAGAAACGTACACAATTTCCTAAGAAGGACTTATTTTAAGTTTTCGTGAGTCTAAATTTAGATACAGCTATCCTATCCTTATTTCTAGTATTAATATTATGCATATCACTATTTATTCTAAACTTCTTTATATTTTTACGAACGTACATTATATTTTCTAGGATATACAAAGATGGAAGAGTTAATATATTAATTTCTTTGAACATTTGTCAGGATTCGCGGGGACCCATTTCGTAGATGGCTCGAACTGCCCGCTTTTGCAATATAAAAACTGTCTCTATGTCCGCCGCTGACCCCCACAGCAGGATACCATATGACATTATGCTGTGGAAGTAAGCAAAGTAGACCAGTCGAGCAGTAGCTATATCTGTCAATTGCCTAATTTTATGAACCGCATATGCAGCTGAGCTCAGTCTTCCAGATAGTGCATCAATATGAGGACCCCATTGTAATTTAGAGTCTATGCTAATACCTAGAAAGACTATTGCCTTGTCAATTTTCAATTTATTTCCGTCGAGTAATACGTTTGGCTCTATACATATGTCTTACATTAGGCATGGAAAATTTTAAACATTTCGTTTTCTTTGCGTTGAGAAGCAGGTTGTTTGCGGCGAACCAATTTGAAACAATAGTTAACGCGTTGTTGACTTGAACTAGTTCTCTATCTTTCCTATCTACTTTAAAAATCAGAGAAGTATCATCCGCAAAAAGAACTATGTCAGCAAGGCCTACGGCTGAGATAATGATGATGGTGATGTTTATAATAAAATGTTTTAAGGGATAGCGTTCCTTAAAATTGATTTAGATTAAAATCAACTAATAGATACTTAAGTAAGTACCTAACTTTTCTAACGGATGCATCGAAATACACTCATGCGCAACAAGTTTGACGCCTATTGTCTGTAAGAAATTACGGATTCAACTCAGATCATACAAACATAAGTATGATCCCTGCACTCCCTTTCTGTATCTAGTTGGTCATCGAGGTCTTCGGTACCGTAATTTCCATCATCATCATCATCTCAGCCGTAGGACGTCCACTGCTGAACATATGCCTCCCCACAAATTTTCAAAATGACCAGTTGGAAGTGGCCTGCATCCAACGTCGACCTTTATCAGCTCGTCAGTCCACCTTGTCGGTGGATGACCAACGCTGCGCTTGCCTGTCCGTTCTCTCCACTCCAAAATCTTCTGGCCCCATCGGCCATCTGTTCTGCATGCTATGTGGCCTGCCCACTGCCGTAATATCCAAAGTACCTAAAATAATCACTCTCTAAAAGCTCTACACCAATCAGCCTTAAAGATGGTACATTAACAGTATATTTACCAGTGGCCCCAAAGACCAAGCACTCACTCATCTCCCAGTCGTACATAAGCCATAAGAATATTTTTCACACGTGGTCAATAGTCGCTTCATAGCAGTACAGATGGACTCGGCAGCACCATGTCGTCCGCGTAGCTGACACTATTCATACCTATCATACAAAGAAAAATTTAACTTAGGACATGAAACCAAAATGAAGACCTTATGTACCTACAATGGTCTACGCCAAGAAATTGAATAACGCCATTATATATCATAATTGTATGAGTTTTATAACTTTAAATCCAAGTATAAAACTTTTTAATATCATACCGTAAATCGGTTTACAAGATGAGCTTTAAGAGATGTTAGTAGTGTAGTCTCGCAGGTACAAAAAGTATAACATTGCTTCCGTATTTATGTTCGATATTAAACACAAGTTTCTTTAGCACTGAAATGTGGTCTTTACTATGGGTCTCATAACTGAGCTCAAAGTCGCACAACGATCTATGGAGAGGTGCTCGGGGTTTCTCTACGTGATCGAATCAGAAATGAGGAGATCCCAAAAGATAAGCTAGTTGAAGTGGCAGTAAGTAGGGCACATAGGACCCAGAATTGATAGCTGATGGGGCTACTAAAACTAATTGGTTTTGTCTTAGCCTTACATACTTTATATGATGTCGGACCTGCTTTTTTTATAAGTGACGTTTATGGATATGTCTGGCCTTAGAAAACGGTATAACGTGACTTTACCGTGTGCTCGAAAGGATGACGGGTTGCCCTCAACAATAAGATATGATTTACTACCAATAGGGCTCCGTTAACATAATCCTTTAATCCTTGTTACACTCGCAAACCCTTCTTCACCAACCGAGTAACACAATATGACTTCCTGTACACATTTCCGGCATTTTGTTTAAATGACACTCCGTTAATTCTATATTTGCAAGTATGTTTTTACTTTAGGAAATCACCAACGGTGTTGACGTGATTATGAGAACATTGCGGCGTCGAGCCAAACGTTATGATTGAAATTATCCTGATGTCGATACGTCAAAACTAAATAGCAGTTTGTAACAAATGAACAATACGATGGTAAGTTTTCTACCGACTTCCAAAAAGGAGGAGGTACTCAATTTGACTGTTAACTTTCGATAGGGTGAACCGATCCTCAAAATTCTTTTTTTGTTTGAAAATGAAAATAGTTTGAAAGCTGGTGCTTCCCGTGTGGTCCCATTTAAATTTTATCAAATTCGGTCCAGTACTTTTTGAGTTACACTCCAATAACTGAGTAGAATGGAAATCAATGTTAAATTTTTCAAATTATACTTGTTTATTCTATCATGTGGCGAGACAAGGCGAGCAAGTCATGCGTCTGATAGTACCCTAAGCATGTGCTTGCATTCATGTCAGTTGTAAGGAACTGATTTATAAAGTATCTATATATATATATATATATATATATGTATCTGAAGCTTTTCGTGGCACTGTGGACGTTCGTCACCCCGAGATATTGCCTAGTAATTAGATAAGCCGCCACTGCGGCAGTACCAATCAACCTCGTTTTGTATTATAATATCTTTAAGTAATAAATCTGGATAAATACGAGTAATATATGCAAGAAATACTTATTATTTGCTATTAAGTAACGGGTATAGTATATGAGGGTATATACTTATATTTCAGATGTGACCTCCTGAGCTTATTCCGGGAGATGCCAAAGTCTAATCTATCCGACCATCGATTAGTGCTACAAAGGGCTGCAATGGTACAATGACGGAACCTTGTGTTTCTTATAGTCTAGCCATTTTGGATGTAGAACAAAGCGTAAATGACAATGACTCTTTAAGATATTCACCTAAGCAGAATATTTTTGGAAATTGATCATTAAATTGCTTAAATTAAAACACATTTCTTAACGTTGTAATCGTTACGTTAGCGCCGCTGTGTCTATAACATAATAAAATATTTGCGATATAAGATGTTTTGATTTCTCAAGAAATTGGCACGGGTACGGGACTTTTTTACTAATTTTAACACTTTCTGTACCTAAGTTCTAATTCAAAAACTTCCACCCGTCCCTTCTGTCGGACTCGACCTTACATAATAAAATCTAAACACGTGCGTACCGTCTCATAACAACCTCTGGCGGCAGCTACGCTACATATCCCGGCCGGGCGCGCGGCGTGCATTGCTGGAACCGGTCCCGGCCCAATTACCCCCCTCTTGGCGCTTGGCTAATTGGGCAGCCACGTTCCACGCTCGCTACCCACTCGAGAGTACAGTCTTTGTTAGCTTCCAATGTACTCTGGGGTTTTAACAATACAACATACTTACACTTTAAATAATGCATGAGCTAGAGAAGAGCGATGTGAACAAGGAATTATGGATCAATATTTATTCCTTCTATGAAATAACACTGTTAACCTATAGTTGTAATTATGTAGGCGCTCTAACTTACAATAAACTTCATCGGGACTTACATGTTGTTCACAATTTATTTACATGTAAGTTCCAGAAACTGGGTTGGTGTACATTTCAATTAATTGTTGTTTATTTGCGTAGTCTCTTGGCAATGTTAACTGTAACGTTTACCTTGTGTTTTCACTTTTTCTCGTTTTTACTTATCTCAAGTGTATTTAAACTTATTTATAAGTAAATTCAGCATGTATTCTTGCAATGTATTAAATGAGACATTCTGTAAAGTCTGTACACTAGACTAATCTTTAGATTGTATCATTTTAACGCTGTTGAATTTCCACAATAAATAAATGAAGAAACGGCAGCATATAAAGAGAAAAAATACACATCCAAAGACGGGACTCAAACTCGCGTCTTCCCACAATTCGAAGTATTTGTTGACCAGAAATGTTTATTTACGGCTCGGGGGTTTTGTGATATGTGTGTTCATATCTTCCGCGACAGAGGGGATTCTAGAGCGGGGATATGAGCTTAATGTTTTAGGGACTAAAACAAAGTGTCGTTATAATGCTTAAAAATAATCTTACAGCCAACTGCCATATTTGGTATAAGAAACTTCCTCTTTCTGGTGATACCCGCCTTTTTGGTTTCCCCAAACATTTGCGATAGCCCTTTATCTAATATGTGTTTAAGAAAGTGACATAGTTGGACATAAGCACGGTTTCATAAGCAGTCCAATTCTCACGAACATTGGTAATGGTCAGAAAACAGACGCCGGGTGGCGAGGTGCTGGTATGTGGGCAAAGCATAGAGTGTACGGTGGTGCAAGGGATAAGAGTTAGAGTGCAAGATACTCCTGCACCACACACAAGGAAACACTCGTATTAGTCGACAACAATCTAATAAACTTCATAAACTTACAAATTATTGTTTACATACTGACAATTTTTTTGTTACATTCATCGAAATATATTATTTATAGTTAGTATAACTTCATAAATTTACAAATCATTGTTAACATTCATCGAACCGCAATTCATCCAATTAAAACTTGATGAAACTCTATAGGTTAAAGTTAACATGTAGCTTATTTAAAACATTTCGGTCGCCTTACAAAGCCTAGTATATTAACATTTCGAAACGTTCACAACATATTATGCCACACATAAAAAACGTACTAAGCCTTATAGTTCACGCACATTAAAACAAAGTTACATAGTATAAACTACATACTTACAGTCATTTTTAAACTTCCGCGATGTGAACACATATTTATATTATATTAACGGTGCTTAATCGCATTAAAACAGTATTTATTTACCTCGACGTTTCGATCAAGTTACATTGAATGTAACTGAAGAGGCGGGTGTCATTGTCTCGAAGTATGGAGATATTTTAAAATACCCCCAACAGTTGTTATAAATAATATTTTTAACGCGATTAAGCCCCGTTAATATAATATAAATACACAGTTATATACCTAGTATGTATGCTCAAAAGAATTACTTTTCTTAACCTGATAAACATTAGGAATATTTAGGATTAACTATTTAGTTAATTTTGACAATTGCTTTCAAATAAAACAACGAACTCTGCGCAAATCTACCAGTTTCTCCGTTTCAGGACCACATTCCAGAAGTACGCTCAAAAGTAAGAAAAAAACTACTTACGTACAAAATCTAGGCTCGAGTTGACCTGAGTAAAACTTGTATGGTATTTACTGTCAAATCTTCACTCAAATCGAGATTCGCAACTGACCGTCTTTCTAAAACGTTACTAGAGATAGTCCAAACTCTGGCCGCTCATGTGTTGCGCCATCAGTACCTCAAGGCGAGTGTTTGCTGACCAAACACAGTGTAATGGAGTCCCTCTCCGTAACTGCATCGACGCCTGTCCGTCTTTAATTGACGCACGTGTGGTCACTCTACTCTATGTACGAGTATACATGGTCTGTGCATTCACTCGTTCTGATTTCATGGAAATACTCGACGAAGAAAAATGGCGTTTACCACGTTAACTGCAATGATGTTATATATAAACGGAGGCTCATTGGTTAACCGTTAAGAAATGTGAAATCGTTGATAATATGGCTATCCTCTGAACATAACTATACATATACATATGTATTAAATATACATGAATAGTACATCGTTACCCTAGGGGCGAAAGTAACATATTCAGACCCGAGACGCGGTTTGGCCAATAGTTCGAGGGACTAGATAAGTAACCCGAGGTAAACACAGTATTCATTACGAATACAAAGTAAAAATAAAAACATGAATTACCTAAAGAAAAAAAATTAATGTATGAAGATCGGATTGCCGCTTTCTCGCCTATTTTTTTTCTGTAGCCGGCCAGCTAATCAGTAATTATTTTTCACTTTCATCATTAAAATAAATAATAATTAGTGATTTTAGAGCGTGATCGTTCAGCAGTAGGGTTGTAGTTTATGAAGTCACTTTTTATTAGTAATTGCTCTAATGTGATACCACCTTCGACCGCATCATCACTGATCACCCAATTTGATAGTGGTCAAACTAGAGGTTAAATCTATTTACTACTACTATCTCTATCTGCAGTGCCCATACTTTTTCTTAAGGAGATCGACATAGCAAAAATAAATGACCATTTATAAATGATCGATCATTTTAACCATATAGTTCTACCAAATATGTACCAAGAAAAAAAATGTGCATCGGTAAAACTAGGTACATCGGGTTCGATTGCTAAGTGTCAAATCTGTATACAATTTTTAATCAAAAAAAATAAATTTAAAATTGTAAAAATGAAAATAAAAAATTATCATGATGCTGATGTGGTAGTGGTCTTCCGCAAAATATTCGTAGTTGAGCATTCATTTCAGTAATTCACTTATTTCATTCTCATTATTATATTAACTACATGTTTCTGGACATTGTTTTTTTCATTAGCAAAAAGCTACAGCCTAAAGGTCGATCACTGATAATTTTACCTATCCGATGTGATCGACCTTAAACCCTCTCGCGATCGACCGTATAGGCACCTCTGATCCATTTTTACTGCGAAAGTTAGACTCATGTCTGATACCACATATTTATGGTAAGAGACTACTCGAGATCGCGTACTCGTGCTAAGTGTCTATTAGTTTCATAATTTAGGTGTTTCTGCGTGTAATCCTGAATCTAAATCAGAGTGCAGTTAGTCATTTCGTGACAGTGAATCACCACCGCCACCGCGACTGTGCTCTCAATCCCACGAGTGCTCTATAAATAGCGCTGTCTCGCTCGGAAACAATACGCTATATCGTCAAAGTGTCTGGGAGATCCTCAAATATAGGTACAGACATAAGTTGTATCTATCTTTATTCCCTTGTCTATATAATTTAGATACACCTATGGTTTGTTGTGAGTTATAGGCCGTATTGCACCTTATTTGGCTATTGTATTAAATCTTTGTGTGAGGCTGTTTTATTGATTTGATTTAATATAGTGTTTATGTAGTAAGTAATTGTCTGGCCGCTTGGCGCAGTGGTAGCCTAGCCATCCCCTGCCTTCTGAGCCGCTGGTTCGGGACAGGGTCGATTCCCTGAAAGGACAAACATTTTGTAAGCATGCCCATGTCTGTTTGATCTGAGTCCGTTTAAATATATGTATATAGGCATCGCGTTCTTCATGTCGAGGGTTGGCAGGTGTAGAAATACAATCATCAGAAGCCTGGTGGATAGAATGCTATTGACCTCAACGTATCGACGCAGGGTGGCTATTGCCAACTAAAGTTTTTAGTTATAATTATTTTTTTTATAATATTTTATCATTTAAATTTTAGTTTTGTAATACATCCTAATTTAAATAGTAATATAGATTACGTGTCTGCAATAAACATACATTATTACTATGCCTTTTATTTTATAAATTTTCACGGTTTCATCCGGTCCTTTACAAAGGCATAATGGCGTGGCTGTAACCAACCCTTAGAGGCCTGTTTGGTATAAACAATACAAAGTAGTACATGGTGTATCTATTACATAAATGGGTAAAATGGCAAGGCTATTGATATGAACTTATTAGTGATAAGTGGGCTATGGACGAGACTACGGCACTATATATTATTGTTATTCCTTTATTTATTTTCTTCTCTTAAATTTACATTTTTATAATATTTGAATAAAACAATATAAAATTATTATAAAAACCTAAACCTAGCTTTCCGCCAGTAGCGGGGCAGGGCCCAAGCTACCGGTGGTCAGGGATGCAGAGTGAGGAACCTCCTGACGATGCGTGCCGTATCCAGGAGTACTGCCTTCTGTATCTGACCCTTGATTCAACCATCAAGTGAGAGCCTCTTGAGATGTTGGTCGAGAATCTTTGCTATTAGGCCATTTGCCGAAACAACTATCGGAACTATGATCGTTGAGTCCACATCCCACATGGCGTTAATCTCGTGAGCCAAGTCAAGGTACTTGCTGAGTTTGTCCTTCTCGGCTTTCACGAGGTTCTCGTCATGCGGAATGGTGATGTCAATGAGCACTGCTCATTGACATTATTGTTATTATTATTATATATATATTGGTATGTATGTGTACATCAGTCAATCGGAATAACAAACATTCACATTACGTTAGATTAGACTCTGTTAGGTTTCATGTGTCGACAAACATGTGTTTGTTATAATATTAAACAATTCTGAATATAAAGTATGATGTTTTAGTATATTTTTACAATATTAAAAATGTTAATGTTAATGTAATGTTAATTGAGCACGTTACCACTGCGGCCATTGCTGGAAACCAAAGAGAGATAGAACGAGATACAAGAAGGTGGTCCACAGATTACATATCCGTAGGGATGGGGTCGAGCTGTTTGGCGTCAGCTGGTGCTGTCCCAGCAGACTCTCTGAAGATGGCCATCTGCATTGCCCGAACCTATGTCGATAACGTCAGCAGATACATGAGTACACACAGTAAGTTTTGATATTGAACACTTCTTAGTACTTAGTAAGCCATTACCGGATAATGTAATGGTTCGATGTAAAACATAAACCATGTTCCTTCTTTATTCCCAGCCACTTCATTATCAGTCAACACAATATCTTGAATATTCCAATCAACATTAAAATATTATCGAATTTTACTGCCACGACTTATCGAGATCAAAGCGCCATCTGCAATAAATCACGGCCACTATCTCAATGAAACAAATAAAATCAGAATTATTTTCCAACGGCGGCGGGTAAGTGACCGGTGATTCATTATCCCAGTTCATTTCTGTTGTATCTCCCCGAGGATTTGTAATTAAAATAGCACTTTAGAGTAATTAGCATAAAGCTGGGAGTACGTTGACGTAAATTACATAGACTGGTCGCGACAAAGGCGTAGTCTATATCGGTAATGCTGCTCCTCCCTTCCCCCCTTTCTTGATGCTTTCACAGTGAACAGTACTTGTAGAAGAAAAACTACACGCAGAATGCAAGTACGAAGTGCATATTCGATTGCTTACATATTTATACTGGACGGACTGTTTGATAAATAGAACGAGTAAAACATTCAAGGACAAAACAACTAAAGGATTATCATCTTTGTTTTGTCAGTACAGCGGAAGTACTGAAAAGAGTTATATTTTTATCGCTAGATTAAACTGTAAATTATTGTGCTCAAATTATAGTCGACTAAACCAGAAAATAGTTGTTTATATAGTTACTATTTTGAAACTTAGTTTACAAACTATTGTACTGAGTTCTTGCAAATAAATTTAAGATGTTTTAATCATATATGTCAACCCATACATGGCTCTTCCATAAACGTCAAAATTAAATTTGGCCTTATCCAAAGTACCCTGAGGCCTGGCAATTTGTACTCTTCTAACAGCTGATCAGCTGAAATTTGCTCTCACATTATAAATTAAATACATATATATTTTGGTTTTTATTGCTCGAGGGCTGTCTTACACCGTCCTCGGAAACTGCCATTGGAAATGAAAACAACTAATTAGGTAGGTATTAGTATAGTTAAGGGGGAATAAAATAATATTCCTTTAAATAATTAAACTGACTCCGCGGTCCACGCCAATTTTCTCTCTTTTCTTCCGACTTCCAAAAATGAGGAGGTTCTCAAATCGACTGTTTTTTATTTATTTTATGTTTGTTACCTCATAACTTTCGATAGGATGAACCGATTCTCAAAATTCTTTTTGTTTGAAAGCTGGTGCTTCCCGTGTAATTGGTGCTTAAATGTCATCAAATTCGGTCCAGTGGTTTTTGAGTTACACTCCAATAACTGATTAGAATGGAACTCTATATTAAATTTTTCAAATTTGTCTTGTCAATTATTTTATTGGGAATTGACATGTTATGTTTTAGAAGAGCCAAAGATATTTGCATTTTTTCTTCTTATTATTCTTCTCCTTACTGTTAGAAAACAAAATGGACTTTCAATGCAGTTTTAAAGAGACAAATTACCAATTCTTGGACGGGACTCGAAACCACGTCGTCCGATTATCCATGTCAGATGTGACATGCTCTCTACCTATGCACACTTTTCATATAAATTACGACATGGAACAGATCAATCGTTAAAGATAGGAAGTCTAAGTATCAGTAATTAATAATTAGAGCTTTCGATATAATTTCCTATCGCCCTTATCTACACATTATAGAGATTTACAGCTTTTGCAATTAAATCCATAAGCGTACAAGACCACCGTCAACTCACTCCTATTTCAAAAGGCGACGTAAGTCTGTACATATGTTACTGTGTGTCTAACTCACTGTGTTTCATACTATTTGTTCCCTTTATTTAAGCGGCCCATTGAGCAAAATACAGCAATAGTGGAAATCATAACTTGGTTCTGGTCAGGATACGTCTGGTGCACTTCCGTCTGATCGGCTTTACATTTGTTGGGAATATCGGATGTGATCTCGTAAACACACTATGGTAACGCGATGAGACAGGCGCAGCTGTTTCGTGCTATTAATAAAAATATATGTTGCAGACTGTTTTTGGATGTTATGTCACTGTAGACTTTTTGATACAATACGACATTATTGAAATGAATACGAGTAGATATTATTTAAAACTACATTTTATAAACAGCGTTTTATACACGCAAATCTCTCAGCGTGATGAGCGACACTTTTCTGCAAGTGTGTGTCTTAGTAGGTAGGCTAGGTACCACTGCAGTACAAGATATTCTACCACTATGATGTAAAATCTTTGTTTAGACGGACACTGCAACTAGTGAATCACTTGAACATTTAATACAAACGCAAAATATAGATAAAACATACATTTTTGTACGTAACAATTAATGTATAACCTATTGACTCCGAACTAGTTTTCAGTGGGTTCCGGAAGTAAAGGGTAAAATTTGTGATAACTGCCGTGCGATTCTCTAATGATTCGTCGTTCGTCGACGAGCTCACCGATGTCGAGAGAGAGCCGATGAAGAGATATCGCCCTTGTTCACGAGGTTGTTTTACCAACGTTCCTTGATATGTCATC
Source organism: Selenia dentaria (assembly GCA_917880725.1). Lineage (NCBI taxonomy): Eukaryota > Metazoa > Arthropoda > Insecta > Lepidoptera > Geometridae > Selenia > Selenia dentaria. The sequence goes on along the minus strand of OU862882.1, from coordinate 2,346,421 downwards.
ATTTGTTTCACGGATGTTGTCAAAGATGCAACGATGTTTGCTCTTAGAGAATCGCACAGCTGAATATAATAGAATATGAAATCACGTGTCTAATTCGTAATTTATTCAAAGTCAAAGTTAAAAAAATAGATGTTCACGATTGTCTTAGTTTATTGCTCCAATGATGTTAACGTATACAAAAAAAAATGTGCTACAAATTATTTTTAAACATTTTTCACGCGCATATTCAACCCTTTACTGCGCTACCCTAGAGGGGGGTGAACGCGCAGCACTCAACCATATGTACTGCGATGTAATTTTATTATAATATGTAATATTCAAACACTGACGTACCATTCAGAACACAAGCGCACTCAGCAATAACAGTTATTGCTTCAGATAGTCCAAGTGATGGCGACTGACACGGTAGGTCAGAAGATTAATTGTATCTATTTTTTATATATTAATAGGTTAATTTTTGAACATGGAGGAACTGCAATATTTGTAAAAGATAGCTTAGAATTTAAAACCAGAACCGATCTGAATAAATATTCTTTTGAGATGTATTGTGAACTGTCAGCCATAGAATTGAAACCTTCTAAATTAGTCATTATAGCGTTGTATAGACCTAATAAAAACTTTTCTATATTCTTTGATATTTTGACCAAAATACTACAGAAACTATGTAAAGAAGGCAAACAAATCGTAATAGCTGGTGATTTCAATTTTAACTTTATGAAAATGAATAATAATATTAAAAAAATGACTGACATACTTAACAATTTCAAATGTAAATGGCTGTTAAATGAACCAACAAGGACTGAAGGTCACAGCTCCACTTGTTTAGACAACTTTATAGTCAACTTTGATGGCTGTAAAGCGTTTGTATTAGATAGTAAGCTTTCTGACCACAATGTAATTAAGTTGACGTTAGGTACGAGAACAGATGTGAATGTTAATGAAAACAGCTGTATGACTAGATTATATACTATAGCTAACTTTAGATATTTTAATTTCTTGTTAAGCAGTAATTATATAAAAATAAAATCTGAAATAATGACAAGTAAAGACTCTAATACCAAAATGAAGATTTTGACAGACGTGATACATTTCTACTACAATATTGCTTTTCCAAAAAAAGGATAAAACTGGGTAATAAAACTTATAAATTAACTACACTGGGTATTGAAACGTCAAAGAACAATTTGAAGAAAATGGAAATATTACAGGCCCATGCCCCATGTGATCGTTTAAAGTTGAAAATAAAAACGTACAGAAAATGTTTAAAGAAAACTATAATTGCCGCTAAAAAACTTCAATATCGTCATAGAATAGCACACTCTAACAATAAAATAAAAGAAGTCTGGAAAATAATAAATGAGCAGGTTAAAAGAAACAATAAACAAAAAACCAAAACAACAATAAGATCAATAAAAAACGACAATAACGACGATGTGACAGAACCAGAAATGATTGCTAATTTATTTAATGAATACTTTTGTAGCGTAGCTGATAGATTAACATGAAACATAATAACCGACACACAGGATTGCTTGAATTTCATGGACAATTTAGTTAAACCCGAGACATCAATGCATTTTTCACGTGTATGTTATAAAGAATTAAAGACTATTATAATAAATATGAAGGCAAAACCGACATTAGATGTTTATGATATGAGTACAAAAACTATTAAAAACATATTTTTAAACAACGACAATTTATTGGAATTGCTTTTAATTACAATGAACTCTTGTCTAGAAGAAGGCGTAATACCACTATATAAAAAGGAGACACTACAGACATTAGCAACTATAGGCCTGTTTGTATATTGCCTACCTTATCTAAAATATTAGAAACCATTATGAAGACTAGAATAAGCAACTATTTTGAAAATAATAATTTGTTCACTGCTTCGCAGTACGGCTTTAGAAAAAAATATTCCACAGAGATTGCAATACGAAAAGTCGTAGATTTCATTCTCGACTCTTTAGATGGTTCACAGAAATGCGCTAGCATCTATTGCGATCTGTCTAAGGCATTTGATTGCTTAAGGCACGATATCTTGTTGCTCTAACTGGAATTTTATGGCTTTAAAGGGAATGCACTTAATATGATGAAAACATATATCCATAATAGAATCCAAATAGTATCTATTCATGATCAAAAATAAATAGCTCAGAACATAAACATCGGGGTACCACAAGGATCAATCCTTGGTCCATTGTTATTTTTAGTTTATGTAAATGACCTTGCTAGTTATATGCCTTCCTGGACCTATTTAAGTTTGTTCGCTGATGATACCCATGTTGGTTTAAAAGATAAATGTCAATATAATTTAAAAATAAAAATTAATGATGCATTGAATATTCCTAAAAATTGGTTTGAGGCAAATGGTATAGTTTTAAATTCTAATAACAGTAAAATAATGATGTATCATACAAAACAAACTAAGTGTGTAAATGCAAGTGATTTTTGGTATATTGTGTGTGGAAGTATTTTTGGGGTATACAATAGATTACACGTTAAGTCATAGAAAACATATCGACAAAATTTGTAAAAAACTGGCTAGTGGCAATTACGCTTAGTTCAAACTGAAACCATTGGCAGATAAAAATACCCTTATTTCGGTGTACTATGCTTACATTTACTCTGTTTTGAGATATGTTATCACAATTTGGGGTAATGCAGGTGACATAAAAAGAGTTTTAAAGTGCCAAAAAAGATCAATACGAATTATTAATGGCTTCCAAAAACGAGCTTCTGCAAAACAACATTTTAGACTTAATAAAATCATGACCGTTGTATCTTTATTTATCTATAATAGTCTCTTAGAGGTACATACAGAAATGGAAAGTTTACCTAAGAATAAGGACATGCACAACTTTAACCTATGAAACAAGGACAAACTATTCCAACCTAGAGTCAGATTGGTTAAAGTTCGAAACCAAGGAAAATGCACAAAAATAAAAATGTATAATAAACTGCCAATTAAAATTACAGAACTAAACATAAAAGTTTTTAAAATTACACTTAAGTATTTTTTTGTGAATAACCCATTTTATTCTCTAAATGAGTTTATGGAAATGAAGTTAGTAGACTCTTCATTTTTGTACAAAGAATGAACAAATATATTATTCCTTTGATTGTTTAGTTATGAACAATTGACAAGTAAATTAAGTTGCTTGTGTGACTCATCATTATTTACCTAACTTCATTATTATTATTTTTACTGAAAGTTGAATTAAGTGATAAACGTGGATGATTATTTTCAAAATAGGTAATGATATGTTGTGAATTTAAGTTAATTAATATAATCTGAAATGTGTATACAATATTGTTAATTTATATTTCATGTGACTTACCGAATGTAACAATCATTGTTATAATGGTGAATAAATTTCTGATTCTGATTCTGATTCTGATGAGGGTCGAATCTCTTTTATGGCCACAACTTTTCTCTCTAAATTCTAAACTTCCTGTAACGTTTTAGTGGAAAAACATATATAAGTTTTTTTTTTGTTTGAACACCCTTTTGTCGACCGGACAGTCTTTAAAGCTATCCGGTAGAATATTGTTCCTATCCACTACGAGACAGCATACAAAATAACGCACCACTGCGCGCTGTAGCCCATAGTGGTTGCTGATATCTTGCAGCTTAAACTCCCTGAGATAGGCATCGGCCATTCCCGAAATCTTGCTCAATAACGTATAGAAATAAAAATGGTATAATAAAGTATAGCATGTATAATAACCAAGTATATTACTATTGAAATACGTACCCATAAAATGTAACTGTAGGCACTTAGTACCAACAATGTGTTACGACTTCAGTGTGTGATTGATAGGATAGTGAATTGTGTGTGAATTTTTTTCTTTATAAATTTCAATGTTTGAGATCGCTAAGCAGGCGTTAGTGCTTTAACCCGTCCGCATCAGCGCAAAAAATAACAATAGATTTATGAATGAAACTTAACTCGAATGAGTCTTGCTGATTCGGACAGATTAAAAAGTAATACTATAAAATTATGAAGGGTTGCGATGCGACGTCAATACGAAGGGTTATTTCTAAAGTATTTCTAAAAATGCTTCTTTCCGTTGGATAGTACTGTCAAAGCTGTTCAATAGATGTCGCTCCGTCCCCGTAAGACGGTTAGATGAGATAGAATAGAGAGTTGAAATTCCATGCTCGGACCTCGAGCATCGGTGGCCTAGATGGTCATGGCGTCTGACAGGGATAGTCAGAAGACGCGGGTTTGAATCCCGTCCGAGGATGTGAATTTTTCTTGCTATAGATTTCAATTTTTACTCTAATTCAGGGATATCTGTTGTAAATAGTGCACGTACGTGTAACAGCTGGGACGTCCGCTGCGTATTTATAGCGGCCGCGGGAGATACCGACACAAAGCGACGATGACTGATTGCCGGGAGCTATTGGGCACGCACATGCGTTTACGCAGATTCATTTGCGATAGTCTACAATGACATTAATTAATTAATTACAATCTTGACATTACGATGACATTATGTACTAATTAGTTGTCGCTGAGCCTAAACTGCTGGCTGGTACTACACACTTGACATTTTGACATCACTGATCAACACCGAGGTACCATTACTATGGTACCATAGTGTTGATCAACAAGGGAGAACAGTCAAATCATCAGCCCACATTCGTCCACTGCTGGACATAGGCCTTTCTTAAAGTACGCCACAGAGCTCGGTCTTCAGCTCTCAGCATCCAGTTACTGCCAGCCGCCTTCCGCAGGTTGTCTCTCCACCTGGCCGCAGGGCATCCTACACTCCGTTTGCCTAAACGTGGTCTCCATTCAAGAACAGTTAAATAAATAAATACAATTTGAATATATTGATACCGACTTCAATTCTATTCAGTTATTGGAGTGTAACTCAAAAACTACTTGACCGAATTTGATGAATGAAAATGAAACCACACGGGATGCACCATGATTCAAACAGAAAAAATAATTTAGAGAATCGGTTCACCCAGTCGTAAATTATGTGGTAACATAAATAAAAATCTACAGTCGAATTGAGTACCTTCTGCTTTTTGGAAGTCGGTAGAAAAAAACAGGAGTACCTACCGCCTTCAAATCAAAGACTAGGAAAATGCTACGCCAATAATTCACTTCTTTTTCGTAACACGTCAATTTCATTTGTAACATGCACTTGAGTAAAGACGTTAATTCCGTGGTAATACCACCTAATTATACCTCCAACCTTACGTAAATAGTAAGTAACATGTATTACATAAATTATATTTCAGTATACTATATTATACATTTTATCAGGTGGTTATTTTTGTTTTTTTCAAGCTTGGCATGCACATATTTTTTTTTAAATGTTTATTTATAACATAATAAGTTTTGCATCGTTATTCCAAATTTATATTTTTTTTTTCTATATGTAATGAAACATAATCCCGTCGTTTAAACTTTTCCTTCTACTTTTCGTAAAACGTTTTTCGTTCAGTTTAGATTGAAACGCGCTTCCGCATGGTACTAAATTGATCCCCAACTCCTTTTTCAATTTTGAACAAGTGTCAGGGCTTTCACACCTATGTTTGACAAGCGAATATTAAAATTGAATAATCCTAAACCCTTCGAATAGTCTCACTGAAGTGCGAACGCAAAACACCCCATTACTACACGATGACTCGGCGTCTTCACGCCGGGCTGTGCGGGGTTGGCAGCAGGCAGGTAGGCGCTTCCTCGAAGGCCGAGGGTGCATTGTTTCACACGATTAGGCAACCCTGGGACAATACGACCTGTTGCCAGGAACCTGTCCTGGAGTAAATAGTTATAATTGTTTGAACAGTGTTCTGTTTTGGAATGAGGTGCTTACGCGACTGCGTGAAACGATTTGTTGTTATTGATTCAATACGAGTTTTACAAAATAAGAAATAATATAAAAAAGTTGTATCAGTTGTATTTGAGTATTTATTAATTAATTTAACAGCCTTTAAATCAGAATATTACGTTGAAAAAATATGTCAATATATTCTGCAGCTTTTACAATACTATCGTTTTCCTAATGTGCGCGATACCCTATCACGTTCTCTTGGGAACTGTCCGCTGTCAGGATAAAAAGTAGCTCATGATTTAATGCCGGATAAAAACTATATACGCTACAAATTTCATCGAAATCATTTCAGCCGTTTTGCGCGATTGAGTAACAAACACAAAAAAAATTAAGCTTTCACATTATGTAATATTAGTGTGTCTACATGATGGATAAGAAGCTTACGGAGCCGTTTTATGTGAACCGAGGCATGGAGATGGGTTGTACTAGGTAAATTCGAGACTAGGTGCACCTGTTCCTAGTCCATGCAAGTACGTGATCGAAATACCTGTTCCACATAGTCTTACCTAGTATCGACTACGATTTGCGTAGCGTATTAGTCTTCACATGATACTTTAAAGAATGACTCGATACTTCGATTCGATTCATGAGAGATTTTTGAATTATAAAATAGTAGACTAGAACAATAGAGTATAGGTACCTACTACTTATATTTATTTATTACTACTATTATTTGCTGTATGTTCAACTGATATCTTCCTTTCATACTTTTACAGGTTTAGGACTGTCAACTTTTATTATTATACTTTCAATTTATTCAGAGCGTAGGCTTTGGAAGATAGCGTATTTATGAGATTTGAATTCACTAAATCTACTTTTACTAAAATGTAATCATATAATTAAAAGAAAAGTTTGTTCTAATACCTACACAGGGAAATATAATAAGCACTGCACAAACTGCACTTTAAATAAGTACCATACAATTACATTTTACTTTCACAAGAATAGGTACTAGTCTGATACTCAATTTTACATATAACAAGACAATGTATGTATGTATTGCATCGTCTCACTTCAACCGGACTTCAGCTTCGGCTTCAGCGTATGAGAGAGAGATAGTACAGGTGATGCACTGAATGAATGCTTATTGTGAAGGAAGACTAGTTAGACTTAGTATTGCGAAGATTGGAATAGGTGCCACCTAGTCTCGTAAAATACCTGTTCCTTTGATCTGTTCTAGTAAATACGACTCACCTCTAGAGGCACATATCGAAGGAAGTGTCACATCTAACGTACCGATATCGTTGTCCTCGTTATCGTGGCAGTGTGAAAACGCCCATTGGCACAGCTTACGATCAAGCGAAAGACATGTCTTCATGGACATGGAAGTTTGTGGACTTCCATGGCCATGGAAACGTGCGATTCCGACGGCACTTTCTGCCTCCTACTATCACTATGTGGAACCAGCTGCTATTTGAGGTATTTCCGAATCGATACGACTTGGGAACCTCCAAGAAGAGAGCTTATTCCTTCCTCAAACGTCGGCAACGCATCCTTGAGACCTCAACACCCCACGGACATCCACGCAACTGAGATACATAATAGCCATACAGGTAAGCCCGTCGTTTGCCACCCGTTCCAATAAAAAAAGTTCCATTCGAGTTTTAACTGCCAATCATATGTCAAACGGCTGTCACAGCGACGGACGCCGTAACTGGCCGTGACTGTGGTAATGGACGGAAATGGTGCAAAGCGCCACCAGTTCCGCGTCGGCACAAAATTAAACTGCTTTTTACATTTCGTTATTCGATTATTAATTAGTTGTGAAAAATCGAGGGTGTTTGATTGGGGAATTTGATTTTTTTAAATACTTATTTAGTTATAATATATATTATCTACGTATTTTAATATGTATTACGTACGTACCCCCCAACAGTGCGTATTACTAAAGACATAATAATTTTATATACCTATAGTACAGAACTAGTGAGTTAAAAGAGTTAAAAAAATTATTTAAAATCGTATTTTACTATAGGTACGACTAGTATTTCTAAGGAAAAAAAATACATTTGTAGGCGCCGCCCCGCCTTGACTGAGCGAGCAATGTATCTGTTTTGACTGCCAATTGACTTTCATTTGTATTTTTTTTAAAACTTGGTATGCATGTTCTACTATTCAGTATTTTTTTTTTGTTGTCAGCGGTTTTTGAGCAGTGGGTAGTTTTCTTAAAAATAGGGAGGTTTTGCTGCGGCGCTATTTAGCGACCGATTTTGAAAAATTTTGGTACACACCTTAGGTACCTGACTTTAAACAGAAATTTAAATTTTTTTCATATATGGTCAGGTGGTTGCAGATAGGTTATGAAGTTTAAAAACTGGACGATAGCAACATCAAAATTATACCAAAATTGGTCAAGATTTGCGATGATAGGATTGTGCTCGCGAGGTCTAATGTTCGCAGAAAAACTAGTTATAGTTTTCTTTAACAATAAAACGTAGTAACCTTTAACAGTATAATAAGTAATAATTCAATAGGGTAATCACATGCAAAACAATAAAAAGTTAGGCAACACTAGTTCTAGTTCTCTTATATAGCTTATATAAGATAGCTGTACCTAGTTTTAGACTTGCCAAGACTAATTCATTCCTATGGAATTGTGTGCGTTTTTACAATAAAATCCCAAAACACATAACTGAGCTCACATGCAAAGGGCAACTTCAAGTTGACTGTAAAAAAGGTATCAGCATATTATAAAGTCCGACACTATATAGATGACGTAAATGCTTGGAATACTCTACTTCTGGCAAGTTGTCATCTGTCTCACCTAAGTAGAATACATTTAAAAACATCTATATGAAAAGAATGGCTCCGAGTTTCTTGCCGCTTCTTCTTGGTAGGCTCTATACGAGTATAAGTAATATATATTTTGGAACGCGGCGGTAGTCTTTAAAGTACAATTTAATGAATAATTGACTGAATGAATAATTTCTTGTGTTCAGAAGTGCGTCTTTGATGCCTAAATTGAATAAATTATTTAGACTTTGACTTTATTAATTTTTACAACTTTAAGTTCTTTCCATTTTGTGATAGAGATTGCAGAAATAGTGTGCCAAACGAAACTGGATTAAAGGATTGCAATAATTTTGACCGTTCTTATTAATAACACCGAGTGGAACACGTATTATGAGTTCAACTGTCAATCGCATGTCAACCGGCTGACATGCTGTCACAGTAATGGACGGCGTTACTGCCCGTGAGCCGTGACATTGTGGCGATGGGGCGAACTGGTGCAACACTGCGTTGACATAAATGAGACTGCTTTTTTTGAATAAATTCTATTATTAGGTACTTTTAAACAACGAAGCGTTGAAGCACTCGTGGCGGAGCTTGACTTGGCAATCTTAACCGATCAACAAGTTAAGCAACACTTAGTTACAAGTAAGGTCACGTTAAGCCGTTCGTCCTGGTTGTTTGTCTTAGGACAACAGTCGTTAGGCTATGTCGAGGGCCTTCGGCTGACCTGAAAACTTCGACATGGGTTGGCCACTAACCTATCTACTAATCCGCACTGGGTCCGCGTGGTGGATTTAGGCCCGACTCCTCTCTCTGAGAGGAAGGCTCGAGTCCCAGCAGTGGGAACAAAATGGGCTGATTATGATTATGATGATTATGATTTAAACAACGAACGGAAGTTTTGGAACGGAAGAAAACGGTTTTGTATTATTTTCAAGTAAACGAAACATACTTTAAGCTATATAATGGCATGGAAGGCTTCGGAAAGTTACGGGATCTGTTTAAATACACATTAGTGAGAGCGGTGTGTAGACAGGAAACAGCGTTTGGTGATCAGCAAGATGTCAAACTTGACTATTTATTTTTATTAAGCGTCCTCCAAAAAAAGAGAATAGCGCGTTTTTGTAAATAACTTTTGACTGAATCAGCCAATTTTGACGAAACTTTTTTTAAGTTTAAATTTTGTCAGAGTAGGTTAAGCTCAAGCGGCATCCCGTAATGCTTTCACCGGAACACTCGTATAAGTACATATACTTTGTTTTTTTTTATTATTTAACCAACCTAGGTATAAACACAAACGTCTTGGCCTCCTCCATATTACCCATTCTTTATCTCTTAGGTCACACGTAACTTACGTTTTGCAGCTCATCCTTTCAATACTCGTTATAGATGAATAATATATTTTTTTTCATTATCATATTCATTTTCTTTATTTGCATTGCACAATGTAGCTGAGATGGTAAACTTAGATACTAGTATCAATTACGGACCAAGTCAGGCACAACAAATCTAGTAGATATTTTGGGTGATACGAGTAATAAAGTTTATTTGTATCGTAATGATATAACATGTTTCAATAATCAATGGTTTTCAATTAAGCTCAATAATTATAAAAATAAGTGTGAAGAGTAGATAGGCTACTTTTAATTTGGTAAATAAAAAAAAAAAAAAAAAAAAAAACCTATTTTCTACCGAATTCCAAAAAAAAGAGGAGGTACTCAATTCGACTGTATTTTTTTATGTTTGTTACCTCATAACTTTGGATTGGGTGGACCGATTTTCAAAATTCTTTGTTTGAAAGCTAGTGCTTCCCGTGTGGTCCCATTTAAATTTCGTCAAATTCGGTTCAGTAGTTTTTGAGTTACACTCCAATAACTGATTTTTACCAAAGTAATGGAAAGGAAGTCGGTATTAAATTTTTCAAATTGCACTTGTTTAAAGTATTTTAGTACTAAGTTAAAGTCGTTAGGTACGTTTTACATAATGACTTGTACTTGGAAGGCTATAACGTTTGACGTCTATGGTGATCTACAATAAGATTGAAGGCATTCGGACTGTCTGAGAATTCTAGGACAAGGGCTAGCCACCAGGCCACCAACCACCAAATCACCAAAATCAGCACTGAGCTGGACCCATATGGACCGACAACCCCGAAGTAGGGAATTATGCCAACATGTCCCCCTGCTTAGTCTCCCAAATGGGAATAAAAAGTTCCACCTGTTTTAAAGAACATGGTTCCATCAAATATAATACACAATTTCAATATTCAAAAGCCTCATTATGCAAAGTCCGAAGATTTAAAACTTGTTAACTGAAATATTCAAAGATTAATTGCATATCAAGTTATTGATATTTTATTCAATTTATATTTTAAAGCATACATTACATCTATATATATTATTTATTTATTACATTAGAAAAGTTTAATGTTATTGGTTACTTATGGACACTACGTTACAGCCTGTCTCGTTGGAGCCAAGTTGAAGCAACCAGAGAACTACAAGGAGATTTATGAACCATTAGCTGCCTCCGCGGTTTCACCCGCGTTGTGTGGATGATGATGATAATGAGGAAAAGTATTATATGTCCTTTCTCGATATATAATCTATCTCTTTACCAAGTTTAATCGAAATCGGTAAAGTCATTCTCAAGTTATGACGTGACCAAGCGAAAAACTTTCAGATATAAAACGTTTCTGTCAACAAGCCAAACCAAACGGCAGCTTCCTGCTTCTACTCGCAGCATTCGACCTTTCCGAGGAACAGTGTAACTCACACCTCCCATCCCAATTACGTTAATGAACTAAACTTTAAACAAATCCGTGGACGATCCGGCACCGGATAGCGGATCCGTGCGCCGGGTGTCCGGTGACCGGTGACCGGTGACCGCGTCACGACGACACCGATCCTGCGAGCCTCTACCTCTACCATGTTTATTGAACACAGAATAGATTAGATAGTATTTTACAGTAAATATTCAATTACAGAACAAATACTTGCGTCACTTATACTTGTCATAAAGGGTGCGCGACTAGCGGCCCTCGCTGCTAGACCACGCTCTCCATGCGGATGGGCATCAATACTGCCCGAACACCGGTCGGAGTAATAACGGCCGCATAATAGACGTGAGTGTTTGCCTGTTTACGATTTAATCACGTATACTTGTGCATGGGTCACAGATATAAAAAATATATGTATCAATTAACATACGGCCGCATTAGCTCCGTTGGTGACCCTGCCTTCCAGTCTCATATCAATCAATCTCATTCAAGTATCATCAGCAGTTATGTTTGTTCTGGGGTTTTGTATGTGTGATGTGTGTCTATGCCTCATGCCTCCTGCGACACAGGGAACGCTAGTGCGAGGATGTGTGTCTATTTCTTATTATGTACAAATATGCGAAAGTGTGTTGGTTGGTTTTTCGACTTGTGCTTTCATGCTGCAATGGTTTAAGTAGCGTTGTGTTTTTTTATCGAAATAGTTTAAAAGCTGTTGATTGAAGTAGCATAATATTTATAAAATATAGTAAGTATTTTTAATCATTAATAAATGGCTTTGTCGCTGATGTGGTTATGACGCCCTGGTAATTACAACAGAACACTGAATAACTAATTTCTGATTGATCTTTTACTAACAAATAAAGTCTTTTGACATCTTCTGATAACGGTTCTGATACTACTACAGCAGCCAATAAACGACAAATCCAAAGTAGAATTAGTCTTATCTGCTGAGTTCTGAGCACGCGACTCAACTCAATCTCTCCCACTACTTATAACAAATGTTTTAATTCCTCCAAAACTTTCGATAACATATCGTGTGGCGACTAAAGCTTCTACTAACAATTACGCTTCAAGCTCTTACCTCTACGTTTGTCAAGGCTGTTCATATTACGAGTACCATAGTAAAACTTTCACCAATAACTCGCTCGGCGTGAGCGAGTACGAAGTACAACAAAGCCCTTGGTAAGGGCGCGGGTCGCACTCAGTTTCGGACTGCTTCTTGAACGCAAGGGAGATAACATCGGTATTGCTTCCACGTGCTCGCAGGACTGCCCTTTGGTCTGTTGGAGCTGACATTTCACGTTGGAGAAGTCCAATTAGGCACAATGTTAATTCATTGCGTTTGGTTATTTGCTTTGCCATTGGTAGATGCAAAGTATGGTAACCTACGATGAATAGAATGACGCTGAAATACCATGGCGATAAAATAACCGTTTTTGTTTTTGTCGTCCTAGGAAATTGTGTGCGTTTTTACAATAAAATCCCAAAACACATAACTGAGCTCACAGAGGGCAAATTCAAGTTGACTGTAGAAAACGTTTTGATAAAAAAAGCTTACTATAAAGTTTGACATTATATAGATAAAGATGCTTGGAATACTCCACTTCTGGCAAGCTGTCTCTCTGCCACCCATAAAATGTAATATTTGTAGTACCTAAGTAGAAAAATTGTAAACATCTATATAAAAAGAATGGCCCCGAGTTTCTTGCCGCTTCTCGGTGGGCTCTATATATTTTGGAACGCGGTGGTCTTTAAAGTACATTATAATGAAAAGTTGACGTTCATAAGTGCGTCTTTGATGCCTAAATTTAATAAATGATTTTGACTTTGACTTGACTTTAAATCCATTCTGGATAATATCATCGTAATTTACTTACTAGTGATATACACAATTGTGCATTATATAATCGACTAGCTGCGTTTTCACCCGCGCGGTGATGGATGATGATGATGATGATGAATCTTATATAGCCTATGTTACTCAGGGTGAATGTAGCTTTCCAACGGTAAAAGAACTTCTCAAATCGGACCAGTACTTTTTGAGCCAATTCGTTACAAACATACTTACATACAAATCTTTTCTCTTTATAATATTATATTGAATGTTAATATTATAATAATATAATCGATGATATACTAAAACATAATGGTTCTTGACTTTACGATATTTGTACGACAAACATTTAGATTTAAATTAGTAATATACATGTTTGAAGTATAATTCTGTTTCTACCAGTTTCCAAACAAAAGAAGAAATACCTCAACGCTTTATATATATATAAATAATAAATAAATATTCCACAACTAACACACAACGCCATCTAGTCCCAAGCTAAGCAGAGCTTGTGTTATGGGTACTAGACAACTGATAAATATACTTATATATTTCTAAATACATACATATTATAGATAAATTACACCCAGACACAGAACAAATGATCGTGCTCATTACACAAACATTTGTCCTGGGTGGGAATCGAACCCACGACCTCCGGCATAGCAGTCAGGGTCACTAACCACTAGACCAACAGGCCTGTCATATATATATATAGGTATATCGTTGAGACAACGAGATGCAGCAAGAAGGCAGCCTATGACGGTTAATAGTTATTTTCACCTCTCCAGCACGAATAGGGCACTTTTAGTTCGTAAAATCTCACGTCAAGTTAGTACAAGTGATTCAAATATCAAACACCCCCTTTTATATTTGCATGGCGATGAACAAATATACGATATTGCGTTCAAATGCTGATTTTGACCTCAGTAGCAATTTAACTCATAGGCACAAAATGTAAGTAGTCGAACACGTAATATTTAAAATAAGTAAATAGTAGTGAACCGTGATAGGAAGGTTCTATTACCTATCGCTTACTTACAAATATTAGGTTTGGGCTTCTAAATAATGGCAAAAGCAATACTGTTTCCAAACGCAACATCAAAAACGAAATGGATACAATAAAATTTATCAGCATTGAGTAAATTGTTCAAGTGAGCAAAGTTATTTTTTTGCTTTGGGTGCAAATTTTAAAACACGAACTTGCGAAGTAGCCTATAAGAACTGAAATGTAATATAGACTAGTTATTTATCACAAGTTAGTTGTAACTTTGCCAGCCCTGTTCAAAGTCTGTTTGTAAGGAACGTCCCATGTAGTGAACAGTTTATTGATATTGGCTGTTACTCGTTCGCGGAACATAGGGCTGGCATGCGGATGGCTGCAACAGTACAAAGTTTCCAATGTGAGACTTTAGTGTGAACATAAGGAAGTTATTGTCGGGACAGCTTGGATGGAATGGGAGTCACATGTGGAATTGGAAAATTCAACACAAGTCGAATTACTGTGGAATGGTATTTATTTAAATTTAAATTGGTCGTCTAACGCAGAATAGCGTCCAAATAGCTTCCAACTGCAATCGGGACCAGCTGGTCCCGATTGCAGTTGGAAGCTATTTGGAGGAAGATATGGGGATTTTGTTACGAATTGAGCTTTGCACTTCATCATCATCATCATTATCTCAGCCGTAGGACGTCCACACATACGCCTCCCACATAATTTTCCAAAAGCTTTGCACCTAGTTGTAAGAATTTTATTGGTTGATACAAATTACTTTTACTTTATTATTATATTTCTAAAGCCTTTTATTAACCTATTAAGTAATAAGTAGTGCAAGTCGTGCGCTAGATGGCGCACCTATCTGTGATAGTAGTATTTGGAATTTAGAACTGAAGTGTTACGTGACGTTGCACTGCTCTAAGAGCAAACATCGTCGCATCTTTGACAGCATCCGTGAAACAAATGACGGGATGACAAGAAACGTTGGATAAACAACTTTGTGTACAAGGACGATATCTCACATTTGACATCGGTGAGCTCGTCGACGAGCGCATCGACGAATAATTACAGAATCGCACGGCTGAGCGTGTCACTCCGTGACCTTTGTTATTACCCGACTTCAAGAAAGGAGGATTACTTTTTTATGTTCACTGATTTCTGCAACTATTGACCGATGTAAAAAAATACTCGGTAGAGTATTCTTCCATAATATTGTCACCAAGGCAGGATCTGATGATGGGTTCCTAAGGAAATCGAGGGTAACCCTCAAACTTTATAGGCATTTATTACGTTTTTCATATATAAGTAAGTAATCTAATTTCTTTTCTGTTCTAGCATTTGCATCTAATAACTATCGGAGATGTATATAGACGGTCTATCCCGTAAGTAAGATCACTAAAAACGGTGAAAAAATATATCAAATAATAGAACCGAATTCTACACTAAAAAGTGTGAAATGACACACACACACTTCAAAATCACATTCAAAACAGAATGAAAAGGTTACATTTTACTATATTCAAATTAAATAAACTTTAAGTACTTAAGTTTTTATTTTAAAAGTTATTTTCTTTTTTTATAACCGACCTTTTTATTTGCGGCATAAAATTAGCATGATACGAGTATTTTGTAAATCTATTTTATGCGTGCTTTTGAATAACAAATACTGAAAACACTTTTTGGTTAAGAGTTGTAGCGACGAATGTACATCTGGCACCAATGATTCACCCGCGTGGTGAAGGATGACGTTGATGAAAATCATCCTATGTTACCATCATCACCGCCTCATCTGCCTCCATACCAAATTTCGTCAAAATTGGCTCGGCCGTTTGAGCGTAAAAGAGTAACAAACATCCATATAATAAATAACCATAAACAAATTTTCGCGTTTGTTTAATTGTATTAGATAGATAGATAGATATATTAACTCTTTATTGAAACAAAAAGAAATAAGAATAAAATAAAAATACAATTAAAAATATTTCACAATTAAATACTTAAAATTAAAAGTGTCACAATGGGCGGTCTTATCGCTCAGAGCGATCTCTTCCAGACAACCATGCACGGAAAGAAATAGGCATAAACTTATAAAGGCGGTGGTGTATAAAACTAGTGTACTAAACACTACATATAGCAAAACTCAAGAATATAGCTAGAAAAAAATACTTATAATATATACAAACTATAAAGATAGTAAGTAGGTTTGCAGTTAGTTATTTCGCGGAATAAAATGCTTTGACACGTTGTTTGAAGACGTCCAGAGAAGGCGCGCATCTAATTTCGTAGGGTAAAGTGTTCCAAAGACGAACAGCTTCAACACAAAGGAGGAACCAAAATAAAAATTAGTAGGTAGGTTATAAGTTTATAGGCGATGCCTGGATTACCTCTGGCCGTTTTTCTTAGAAATAGTAAGTATATCTATCATCTAGTTAAACTAACTAGATGTGAATGCTGACTTACGGCCGGTGCCAATAACCTATCTATCGCCGGTTTACCTTACTAGAGTTAGGTATTTGACACTATTTGTATGGACGTTATGTCACATTTCTATCCATAGTAAGAAAAACTGTGGATAGATAGATTATTGGGATCGGCGCTAAGTCACTCGCACACCTTACATAATCTAGATTTACCCTCATTCAGATTTTCTTCTTACTTATACCTATATATAGACACGTATCTCAAGTTCTAATGTCAGTATAGAAGTACGTAACTTCTGTGCTTTTATAAATCTACTAGGATCACAGAATGTAGTGCAGATGTTACTATGGGTCTACCCTGCTGAAGCCCGGAAGCAAATATTGAATATTTGTTTTGTGAAAAGGTGAAAGTTTGTTGTCTGAAAACCTAGGTAGGTGTATTGAGACGGGTCCATACTATTGCCATTTCTTCCCAATCGGTTTTCAGAGACAATAAATAATGAGCCCTTTATTTGTACCTTTCACGCAAGTAATGTAAGTATTTTGAACGTAATTACGTATCAAATTACTGTGCTAACTACAATTTATTTATTTATTTATATGGAAAACCAACAGCTAAACATAATGAGAATGATTACTTAATTAAATACAGAATGCCAATTATAGGTCTTCACGGGTAGACTTACAATATAATTAAAATTGTAAATGTGAACACTAATGCGAACACCCTGATCTAATAGAAAATAAAAAATAACTAGAAAGTAAAAATAAAGATAAGTAGCAACCGATGATAAGTATGTAGAGATTTGTTAATCTCATAGGTAGGTAGGAAAGTATCTACTTAGGTACTACATTTTCTTAAAATTTGATTCATCATTTAAGTCAAATAGGTATGTGGTCGTCTTTATAACTATTCATCAAAGTGACTCCCTCTCATCTGATGGAAAGCGAAGATGGAAACAAGAAGCGATGACCATTACTGCAGCTTTAAACTGCACTTATCGCCATCCCTATGAAGACCAGAGAGATGCTTTTTACGCACTGAAAGTATCTTGTCATTAAGCTGTTTGTTCTTCCTATAAGGAGCTCACCTGGTTTATGATGCCGTGCCCGCTTCCCCTTTCCCTGGACCAGCACCACCAACACCACCAGGCATAGCCAGCGCCACCGCATCCTGCTGCAGTTACTGATGCTGCATCATCACACAAACAGCCACTCAAGGGTGTCTGGACTCTCACTACACTGTATTTAACTATCCTATCAATACCAATATCTTCGTAATGATGAGACACTCGTTTTATTCAATATGTGCCTTAGTACCTAATCGATTGTTGCCTAATCAATAAAAGGTTTTGTAGTAGGTACCTAATAGATTAACCTACATGAAACGTTTTTGTGTAAACTTCCTTCTGAAATTTTACCACGAAGTTTAAAAAGTAAGAAATAGTTTTCGAAACTATTCAATTAAACCTAGCTTTAAAACAAATATACAGAACTACCCTACAATAAACCTTCATAAACAAATCTTTGAGTACGTTTGAGACTCATATACGTTCAAATCACTGACCACTTCACTAATTAAAGTATCTTTAAACTTTACGCACAAAAATTACTTGAAAAGTTTAGGTTACATTTACGAGAATAAGTTCGATCGCAAAAGCTCCTGTGAAAAGCTCCGTCACAAAACACGACCAAAGCGCGATACACACGCGACGCGACTGACGGACGCGCCCGGCCGGCCGGTCACCGTCGTAGTTTGCCCGCTGGTCACCGGCTGGCTAGGTAAATAAAACCTCAGAGCTTTTCAGCTCTCTGTCAACGGAGCTCCAAGCTAACATCTAATGTTCAACCGTGCTATTCTGTAATGATTCGTCGATGCGCTCGTCGATCAGCTCACCGATGTCAAATACTTTATGGGATATCGCCCTTGTACAGAAGGTTGTTTTTCCAACGTTTCTTGTCATATCGTCATTTGTTTCACGGATGTTGTCAAAGATGCAACGATGTATGCTCTTAGAGAATCGCACGGCTGATCACCACCATTCTATTACCATACACATATTTTTTATATGCTTGCTAGTGCTCTCTTATCTATCTACACATACTAGTACAAATCAAAGAGAATATAATTACTTTAACGGCGCGCGTTGAAAGCTTTCGCTTGGAGGCATGAATGGGAAGCTTTGAGAGCTTTCTTGATAAACAAGTAGTTCAGCTACTCGTCACTAGATGGCACAAAAATAATTCTACTGATTTTATTTTCGACTTAGTGCACGAAAACAATATTGATCATGCCTTTAATTATTTTTTTATTTAATTTAATATTTGTTTATTCCATCGCGTAAGTTCACGTTAACCGTAAAAATAATTTTCTAAGATATTGTTACATGGTAATGTTATCATATAATAAAATGAAAATGGTGGTGATTTGATTGAATGATAGTTAAATTATGATCAATATGAGAAGGACGTATCCTTACGTATGAAAATGCCGTTAAACAGAATATAAACTTTTTGTTTATTCTAAATATCGGTAGGAGTCGAAGCACTTTTGCTATTTTAAAAAAAGTTGAATGGAAGACTTTCGTTAACATTGTTTCTGGTTTTATAGTTCATAGTTTGTCACGTTCGAATTTCATATGATTCCACGCTAGCGGTTAAAATGGAGTTTTGCGCGCAGATTTTAAACGACAAACGAAGCCTTGATGAGATAGTGTAAGGTGAAAACGATTTTGTTACAAGCCATATAGCAAAGATGAAAAAGCTCACTTTCTTAGAGCCCTTCTCATTCTGCGATGAGACGTAGTTAAACATTATTTTCTCCACCACGCGGATGCCAATTATAATAGGCGATGACCCGACTTATGAGGTGGTCTTACATGAGAGGGCGTCTTGGTCTGTACCACCGAAGGTAAAGCAAGCAAGCATTACTGTGTTAGGGTGTGAAGGGCACTAAAGCAAGTGAAATTACTGAGCGAAAGAGACTCAAATACTAATGTCTCGGGGTGACGAGCACAGTGCATTAAACAACTAGTTCTAAGCTACAAGTGAAACTGCCACTGCCATGGACCAGCGTAGTGCTTACCATCAGGCGCACGAATTGCTCGTCTAGGCACTGGATTGTAAATAAAAAATATGTCAAATTCATAAGTGGTTAGCGTAGTTTACTTACAGCATTTTAGTCCGAAGAAGCTTAAAAATAGCAAAAGGCACAATCAGCTGTATAATGTTAATAATTCTTCAGGCGCTAACGACCACTTGTGTAATATAAAGCAAAGACGATGTAACCAAGGGTAGGTACATATACATAATGAAGCCACATCACCTACCTGCGTTTCCACAGCCTTGCGAGGTAGCTAAAAGAACGTAAGAATTGCATTAAGCACCAATACAACTGCGTTAAAGTGGCAGTGGGCAGGGCAACTTTACAATACACTTTACGGCATAGCACGCAGAACAGATGACCGATGGGGCCGGAAGGTTCTGGAATGGAGACCACGGACCGGCAAACGCAGCGTAGGTCGTCCACCAACACGGTGGACAGACGACCTGATAAAGGTCCCAGTCTTAGAACTTTAGGGTTTTCGTGCATACTAACGTGTTCTCTCATTTCATCGCTGGATATTGACAGAACTTACTAGTGTTAATGTTTTTATGTGACATGGATGTTGACACTTAGTTTATCCTTATTTATGTTTTAATTTTATTTATTTGCAAGAAAATTTAAAAGATGTACTTATGCTATATAGTAACTAGGTAATATTATGATTATATGGGTATAATATATTATTACATTTCTATATATGCAAACAATGGTTCAGTTTAGCCCACATTTATACAGCCATCTATCATCTGGAGGAACTTGTCTCCGAACTAACAATCATAAAACTTGTATTTCGGATTATATGAACCTCCTCCGGCAGAGAAAAGCTAGAACTAGTGCAGGTCAAACATAATCCTCTCCTCACGGTCATCATATTTTAGACACAGTGGAATGAAATCACAACCCATAGAGACAGTGTTTCTCTAGCATAATTAATGACACCCTTTTAAGTTACAAGCCTGACATTAGGGTAGGTATCTGATAATTTTAAGCCAGAAATATTATCTGCCGCTTACGGTAAACTATTACTATTATAAACTCTATAAACCGCATATATCATGGGGAGTGCTCCAAGGAACTGTTCGGCTTAATACCTGCAGCTGAATTTCGCCATCGGACGTTACGACGGAAATTTCATAGAGATCATGTTGACGTCTGGGAGTCCACAACCGTGCAATTCTCACGCACTTTCTGCCTCACACTACTACTATGTGAAAAAACCTATTGGTTTTATCTAAAAGGTAGTAATTTATGATGTAGATATTCTTTTGTTAGGACTTTTGTAGAGTCCGTCTATAGGGAAGTACCACACCTGTGCCAGTTGTTCAACCGTGATGTAGTAGTGTACAAACATTACTGTGTTTCGTTGTGTCGGTAAACTTCTAATAATATTCTACCTAATTAATAATATTTAATTTGACAGGCCGGTTGGCGCAGTTGGTAGCACCCTGCCTTCTGAGCCGCTGGTCCCGGGTTCGATCCCCGGACAGGTCAAACATTTTGTTTGCATGAACATGTCTGTTTGATCTGTGTCTGGGTGTTTATATGTATATAAGTATTTAATATCATATATAAGTATGTAATATCAGTCATCAGGTTACCATAGTACAGGCTAAGCCTAGTTTGAGACCTAAAGACCTTTGTGTGAGTGTTGTCCCATATTATCATATTATTAATAAAGTTAGAGTAAAGCAAGAGTAACTATACTCCGAGTATTTAGACTGGAGTAAACAATTTCATTATAAATAAACACAGAGTAAGTAATGAGTAAGCTACTCCGACTCTACTCTCGGAGTAAAAGGTATACCTAGGGACTATATAGTGACAGAGTAATGTGTCAATGGCGTAAAATAATTGCATATCTTTGATTTGTTTACCTCGACGGGTCTGTTTTGAGGTGTTTTCTGGTACCTAAATATACACTAATATTATAAAGAGGAAAGTTTTGTATTTTTGTATGTAACGAACAAACTTAAAAGCTACTGGACCGATTTGATAATATATACTTTTGCCGTTACAAAGCTACATTATTACTGAGTAACATAAGCTATATAATATTTTCAAAAAGTTGGAGAGCCGTATGAAAACTTCGATAGTGAAAACCAAGGTGTGAAAAAATACAAAAAAAAACATTCTTATATCGAGTACGGTGCGGAAACTATTGACAATAGATCAAAGAGATGTATTGCAGTTTTATAGAAGAAGTCAATGTCTACAATAATGTATGCAATGCCATATGTCTAACTGTTACATTTATGTCCGTTTAAAATAATGAAAAAAAAAGACGTGTGGCACTCGGAGACTGCCGCGGTAAAGCTATTGCATAGCTGTTTTTTATCAACTTATGCAATTATAATTATTTAACCAATGCCATCTAGAGGCGAGTTTCTGAACTAAAGAGACAAGCGTGATATTTCAAAAAGTCATTAAAAGTTCTGCTATTCATCGATAGATGCCAAATCAACTTATGCAATTATATTTATTTAACTAATGCCATCTAGAGGCGAGTTGCTGAACTAAAGAGACAAGCGTGATATTTCAAAAAGTCATTAAAAGTTCTGCTATTCATCGATAGATGGAGTCGGAGTGGGGGGTGTTAGGTTATTTTCGTTACGGAATTTCTGGATTCGGTCTCCACGCTCAAGGTCCGCGATAGAAGCTATGCAATAGCTTAAAAACCGTGTATCTACAATGTGTACAAATCACCGTGGATGACATCTCAAACCAACTTTTCAGACTTAAAAAGCTTCAAAACTGTCTTTATAATGATGATGTCGCTGTCAAAAGACGTTGGGTTTGCTCTTTTATTGTTCGTTTTGTTTTTTAATGCAAGGGTCACCATAGCATAATCGCTACTCCCGGCGTAAGGAACGCTTTGTTAGTCTGAGTTAACTCCGTGTTTATTAATAACGTAGTAAGTCCGAAGCTACTCGTTGGCTAATCTGGTATTAACTACTCCAAGCGCAAGTGTGGACTAAGGTGGGAGTAAGGAGGTAGTAGTGAGTTTAGACAAAAAAAGCAAGATATTATCAGTTGCAGAAAATAATGTACCCGCAAATAAAAAGTACCAAATATGTCATTACCTTACACCCAACGTTGACTCAAAACAGATGCTTAAAGGACTTGGCTCCAAAATATCACATTTAACAAAAAATGATTACTGTTTAATAATTATAGGCGAGGAAGATTTTTTAGCCCCTAGAAACCATTTTTCCATAGCGCGTCACATCCAAGAAAGACTTCTTAAAGAGGAACATACGAATATTATCATTTGCCTCCCCAAGCTTAAACATTGCAACTCAATTAATCACGATATGAATATGTACAACTGGAGTATAAATAACTTTAATAACATTCTTTGTCTAGAGCTGCAATCACTTCAACATGTATTCATCTTCAACCCAAACAAAAATGTGAAATATAACTCATGCATGATTTATAAGAGATCGGGCACACTGAATTATAAGGGAATGCGCGCCATAATCAAAGGAATGTACAAATTAATCGAAGATACAGAGCCACAATATATACACAACAGTAACCAAATATACACACAAGAAGGAAAAGAGACAAATACACAACAACAAGCTTTTTCGTTAGCAAATATCTCCTTGTAATGCACCAAAACATAGCAGGACTCATAAATAAATCTGATCAACTATTAGTATCTCTAAATGAATTAGAAGACAAGAAATTACCTGTAGATGTCTTATGTATATCTGAACATTTTATCATGTCAGGCTACGAACAATATTTGCATATACCAAATTACTCTTTAGCATGTAGTTTCTGTCGGACAAATTCAAAGAGAGGGGGAGCCTGCATTTTACTAAGAAACGGACTTAAATGGAAAGAACTGGATGAAATACGTAATTTTTCAGTGTCTGGAGTGATAGAATGTTGTGCAATTGAGCTATTAGATTACAGAATATCAATATTGTGTGTATACCGAGTCCCAAAATTGAAGAATTTAAATGTATTTTTTAGTAAACTAGAACTGATTTTACAATGCTTACAAAAGAAAAAGTATGAACATACTGTAATTGCCGGTGATTTTAATATTGACACGCTAAAATGTAACAATCTCACATTGGACTTTGAATGTCTTTTATTGAACTATAATTATACTTTAGCACTGAAACAGTCAACTAGATTAGAAAGCCAAGCATGTAAGTATTGATAATTTCGCACATACTTTTACAAATAAACTTAAGACGGAAGTGTTAGAATTAGCATTGTCAGATCACACAGCTCAAATTTTACGATGTCCGATTAAAAAAATCTGTCTCCTTAAATATTGGCGTAAAAGAAAAAGGGATTACAGTCACGAAAATGTAATAAAATTTAAAGAATACATTGAAACCTTGTCTTTCTCAGAAATTTACAATACATCAGACCCGAATATAGCATATAGAGAATTTATGAGTACATTTATGTTGATATATGACCTCTACTTTCCTTATAAAACCATAACCATAAATGTACAAAAGAAAGTAAAGTGGTTGTCCCGGGGAATAAAGACCTGTAGTAAAAATAAACGACATCTTCTGAATATCTCTAGAACCAAACTGACATCAGCAAATAAAATAAAATACAATGAATATTCTAAACGCTTCAAAAAAATCATAAAACTGACTCAAAAAGCCCAAAACAATTACAAAATTAAAACAGCTGACAATACATCAAAAGCAACCTGGCAAATAATAAATAACATGCGAAATAATATACCTAAGTCTCAAATAACCAGTATAAAAATTAATGACAATAATCTTACAAATCCCAATGCTATAGCAAATGCTTTTAACAATTACTTCATTGACAAAATATCACCAATACCAAATTCGGGAGAAAGGGTAACGCGACATATAACCAAACGCAACAACTCAATGTTTTTGACACCATGTATACCTTATGACATATATAAAATAATAAATAATTTAAAAAATACCAATAGTGTGGGATACGATGGAATTGCTACTAAAATTATTAAATCTGTTAATATTGCTATCTGTAGCCACCTAAGCCACATACTGAATCTTTGCATTAGTACAGGAATATTTCCTGAAGAACTAAAAAAGAGCGTTGTTATACCATTGTTTAAAAAGGAAAACAGGGAACTCATGGAATACTACAGACCGATAGCCTTAATACCGATAATTTCAAAAATCTATGAAAAGTATTTGTATCAACAGCTAAATGACTATTTAGAAAAACATAATATTCTTTGTTATGAGCAAAAGGGGTTTAGACAGAACAAGACAATCAATTTAGCCATCCATGACTTTCTCAATAAAGTAATGACAAATGTAGATAAAAATAATGCAGTATGCGCCATCTATTGCGATATGACTCAAGCTTTTGACTACGTGAATCATGACATTCTGTTTAACAAATTAGAAGCATATGGTGTAAGAGGTAACGTATTGGATTTGATTACAACATATCTAACAAATAGGAAGCAAGTAACCAAAATTAATAAGATTAACCTAAATACTAAAACTGAAGAAGTTTACACATCCACGGAACGTATAGTACAATTTGGAGTACCACAGGGCAGCGTAATAGGACCACTCCTCTTCATTATTTACATAAATGATTTACCCAGAGTATCAAAACACCCATTCTCTCTTTTTGCAGATGACAGTACAGTTACAATTCCATGTGAAAATAGACTAATTTATGAAACTGACATTAATAATACTTTAAATTCAATAATAATGTGGCTTAATAACAATAATTTGAAAATTAATATAAATAAAACAAATATAATGCAATTTTCTCAACGATTTAATTATATCTCTGACATCAATATAACATATCAAGACAGTAAGATAAATGAAGTAGACGCGGCAAAGTTTCTTGGCCTAACAATTGATAAGAAATTAGACTGGAAAGCCCACACAACTGAACTAAGCAAAAAATTGAGTAGCTCTGCTTACGCTCTCCACAAACTCAGTTACATAGTTGGGAAAGAAGTTCTTAAAACAGCATATCATGGTCTTGTGGCTTCGGTACTAAGATATGGCTTAATATTTTGGGGGAACTCAACCAACGTCAACCTAGTTTTCAAAGCTCAAAAACGATGCATTCGATCTATGTTTGGCCTACAAGTAACGGACAGTTGTAAATCAAAATTTATTGAGAATAATATTTTAACACTTCCGTCACTCTATATCTTAGAGGTATCACTATTTGTTAAAACTAATCCGCAACTATTCACACAACTATCAGACACAGTTCAACGAAACAGACGCGACCAAAGTAAACTAAATCTGCATTCAGCCAAGAAAGTGCTCATGCGCAATAGCATCTTTTGCATGGGTCCCGTTATCTACAACAGGTTACCGCAATGTCTCAGAGATTTAAACTCTAATAAATTCAAAATAAATATTAGAAATATATTAGTAAAAAAATGCTATTACAACGTAAGCGAATTCTTAACTGACAATGTATTTCTTATTGCTACTGATACCTTGATATGACATTATTAATATATATAACCTTACGACATTTTTGTAACAACAATCAATTTCAATGTTATTATTCATGTGATTATTATTATTATTGTAAATGACGGCCATCTCGCTACATTTGTACGCCAAAAATAGGCAAAACATGTTGATACAGACCTAGCTTAAGACCACATGCATGTTATTATTATATGTATGACATCACATGTTTTTCGCAAATAAAAATTATCTTATCTTATCTTACCATGCGGGTGTAAACGCGGGGCGCAGCTAGTTTCCTCATAAGTAGTCTCTTTCGGGAGATGGCGGAAATAATACTTAACAATGGATTTTACTGATTTTATTTTCTTTTCCCTAAATTTGTGTATCTGCTATGTAAAAATGAT
Organism: Selenia dentaria; assembly: GCA_917880725.1. Lineage (NCBI taxonomy): Eukaryota > Metazoa > Arthropoda > Insecta > Lepidoptera > Geometridae > Selenia > Selenia dentaria. The sequence continues at coordinate 2,319,840 of OU862882.1, read as the reverse complement.
TGTGGATTATTACCCGTTAAAGGGTTGTTACGGTTCACAAGTGTAGGGAAAGTGTTCAAAATCATGTTACGATAGGTGTGTGTGTGTGTGAATTTTAATATGTTTAAAATATAATATTTTTCGTATCGCCTGTTGAAATTAAAAAGCAATATTTTTGTTTATATATTTCAATATGTTTATGAGGTATATATTTGCGTTTTTAAACCGAGATATATAGGAAGTACTTACATAAGCTGAAATTGAATTAAATGCACTTTTTACATAAAGTATACGTTGTACTCTAATAGGGCAAAATTTTCGAATAACCGGCAATGTACTAAACCTTCTTACATAACCTAAAATATACCTAAAATATAACTATTATTACCTTTAGGTACCTTTAGGTACCTTTAGGTACTTACGTATTTAGGTAACTTCTTATACTTTATGAAGTAGTTTAGTAGGTACTTATCAAAGGGGGATCGGATTTCATAAATGAAACCAATAACATACGAACAATAAGCCAAAAATGTTTAATGTTTATATCAATAAATTTACATTGCGTTTATCGTAACACCAAAAACTGGACACCCACGACACGCGTGCGGCGCGGCGCGCCTTCCACTAAACGAGTAAAAATTCACCTAAAAAATCCTCGCTAAACCAGGTAGGACATACATAGATACGTTCGGAAAGAACCGCCTTGGGCGGGCGGCGCGCGCGCAGCGGCGAGGCGAGCGCGCGCGCCGGCCGCGGCGGGTCGGGGGCCTGGTACGGCGCCCCCGCCCTGCGGGCCCGACCGGGCCGCCTCAGACGAACCACTCGTCCTTGTGCGGGGCCGCGCTCACGCCGCCCGCGCCCGGAGGCGGCCCGGGCGCGCCGCCGTGTACCCGCGCGGGCCCGCAGGGAGCGCCCAGTTTCCCGGCAGCGTCGTGCTGTCCGCGGGCGGCGCTGCGCCGTTACTCGCCGCGCCCAGCTGCTGCACTGCAACACCCACACCGACGCGATCGTGCATCGAGAATAGTTGCGAACGCGACTCCGCTGTAGGAGCGAACACACGGCTTAGCACTACGCGGCTCGCGATCACACCTCGAGCCGCCGGTAATAAGCAATCGGTACTGGAACATAAAGCTTGTGCATGGTGAGCTATACATTACTCGCACGCGCTGCGCGAGGCCACGGGCTGCATTCTCGAGACGCACGCACGAGCGTCCGTCTAGTCCGCTAGAGCGAAGCGCTAGCTATCGCGTGAATGCGTGGCTTCGCCTAGCGCTACGAAGCTACATAACAAATGCTAAAACCAAACGCTAGTATCAAGGCAATTCAATTCCTATTTAGCTAGTTCAATAAGATTTCTCGGAGGAGGTAATATCATATTCTGTAGAGATCTCTAATGATGACGCTGACATTTTAATTTTACAATTTTAATTATTGTTTTACGAAACAGTTAAATTTTGGGTCCGAATCTAAATATTTTCCTGATTCAATAATAGTACATCAAAATGCAGAAATTTTATAGTAATATACAATATGTACGGCTAGCATAGTTTTCTAGTCGTCTGAATTATTTTGAGTAAATAATCACTCCAATTTTCATAACAAGCTCATAGCTGCAGTAGAAAACACTTGCTAGCCGTGCTGAGCAATATGATGTGTAATCACATACGTACGTGAAACAAGCAAAAGCTTTGCACTTTAGCTCGATAAAACCAGCCAATCGGAAATTGATAATTGCTTCAAAAACCTTATTGAATAAGTGAGTTTAAAATTTTGTGAGCTATGCGCAGTCCAGTACAAAATATAATAAAAACCAATAACAACTATCTAACAAGCTTCATTTTGCAAAAAAAGAATAACTAACTAAGGCAAACAATTTCAGCCGTGGTACACCCAAAGTTTGTAGTAGGAAAGAAGATAACAAATTGGAAGACTGAAAAAAATTGATCACATATAATATGTTGTTACGGCAGCACTTCTTACTCAGCTTATACATGCTTGCTTATACTTTCGTTGTTGCACTAGATCTTTACATACTTATACACACAAACTATTAAGTCTTTTCTATCCTGAAGGGGTCAGAACTGTAGAGCAACCACCCACATTATGTCAATATTGATCATAATCTCGTAATAGAAGAACTAGATCGAATAATAAAAGATAAGCCTATTGCCATCCTGTAGCATAATAGCTTTTACCACGAGGAAATAGGACAGCCCGAACTGTTATAGTGTAGCAATGGTCGCATTCAAAGAGTATATGTGATCACAATAACGATGAAAGATCTGCCGGATAAGAATTTAGGTGTAAAGTGGCAGAGACATGCTCCCGTTAAGAAACAATCGCATATTAAATTAGCTTTGTCTAACGACTCCCCTTGTGCGGGTAATGACTATGCCTAAAAATATTTTTTCCGGAGCATAAAGCCATTCGGTTAATATTGGGTATAAAAGTTTAATTTAAACATACTGAATTTCACCTAAATACTTTCAATTATTGCAGAGTGAAGAGAGGGCAAACATGACATAATCAACATCAAGCAACTTGTAATAAAATTTCACTATTGTATAAGGCCTTTTGTATAAAAGAAGGACCTTGGGTGTACCACATGGCAGGATGGTTGCCGATAAAATAAAAGCGATTTCCAAAGTAAAGTAAGGAACTGAACCACACCAAGGCACAGTAGTAGTGAGAGCCACCGATCATCTTACGGAAGGTGTTTTATAAGGCTGACCATTAGGAAACAGTATTTTTATTGCTTCTCCTAAACTCATCATCTTTATGGTATAGCCCGTACTGGCATTATCTTACCAGTGTCTTGGGGATTCTCCCCACCATGACGCAACGGAGCATACGCATCTCAGTATATTCCCACTGCTGGAACACTATTCTCCATGTCAGGACGATGAGTATAATGGTCCACCAAGAACGAGTACTTTAAGACGCGCGGCGGACGCAAATGACTATGGTTCTCATAAACGTTCCCCTTCTCACAAACGTTGTTTTAGAAACCCAGGCTCAGTACATATATATGATCTACACATTATGGTCTTTGTTTCGTACCTTCTAAGATTTGCAGAAAACTCTGTATAAATGTATCGCAACTTAGATTAAAAACCAAATGATGGTGTTAGTTCTATCAGAACTCTTATTTAAGCCACCCGGGTCGATTCTGTTTGCACTGATTCGTGGCTTAAAATATCAAGATCTTATAGGAACTGAATGTTTTTTGTTAGACTATGTTGTGCGTGTACCTGAGCAACCATGGGCAGCTACTGTTTTCAATCGAATATTATTGTCACATGTCAGTCCATCTATTTCTGGAATCCCAGTCTTTTACTCCATAGCATCAGAGTGTGTAAAACTACTTCATTATTCACAATAAACTAAGACCATTATTATGACGAGATACCTGGTTTTGAGTTTCAGATATTTCGGCACTAATGAAAGCATTCTGATCACAGATGAACTTATGAAGAGCTATGGGTGGAGTTTTAATTAATTTAACCTAGACTGTATTCTGTCTACCGTAGACAGTTTTGTCTGTTCTTATTATGATAAGATTGATTTGCCATTTGTCTACCTTATGTAGACATTTTTGTTTGTTCTTAAAATGGTGAACGAAATGAACGCTTCTAACAGGGCCGAATCTTCTAAATTTCATAAATAACTCTCATAATCAGGCTTTAATGTTCTGGCTACCAAAAACGTTTAGAAATATAATATACGACTTTTCTAGAAATATTTGGCCTTATAAAGACACCCATCCTGGATGACAGTTGGATCTCAAGGGACAGTGGGTACTAACAGTGGAGATGGGTGCGTTGGTTGCGCGCGCGGCGGCGGCAGTAGCAGCAGGCCGCGACGCCGGCTGCGGTGGCCACCAACAGTGCCGCGGCGGCCGCGGCGGCTACCCACGTGCCGCCGGCGGTCGCGCCGGTGCCGTCTGGAACAGTGCAAGTGCAATCTCAATGCCTACAATAAAGTACATTGTCCATCGAGGGGAGAATGTGCTTCCTGTCAAGGTCTTGACACTAAAGTGCCATTGCAGTGTCTTCTTATGTGACATGAATATTAACACTGGCACCTAGTTTGTTCAATGTTACCACACATGATGTTCCCTAGAGGGCGCCATATTAAATTTCATGTGACGTTACATAGTCTTTAACTAGCGACAACAAATAAGACGGTTACGACACCTCATGTGTCAAATTATGTTAAGCACCTAGTTTGGAAAGTTATGAAGGAACAGATGATACATACATAAATATATACACACATACCGGTAAAAATCATAATGATGCCGTAGTCGGGTTAAAAATAATCGATATTTTAATATGTTTAGACCAACACCAAATTTATTTTTCTTTAGGGGTCAACGAACTTGGTCAAGGACCTTGATTTGAATGTTGAAAAATTGTATGTTACTAAAATTTTTCTAAAAAGATTTAGATAGTGCTGGCGCTTCGCCGGCCGCAATAGTGACCACATAATGCGCGAGCCAGGCGAGCGAAACGAGCCGCGCTATCCCCGTCGGATCCATCGGCGCAGTGATCCGCTCTGTTGCACTTACCAGGACACAGCACCGCGCTATCCCCGTCGGATCCATCTCATACTCATACTCATACTCATTTATTGATACTGATAGTATACGTCACAGAATTATAATTAGTCACAATAAAATCATAAATAAAATGCAATTAACAATAAAAATCAAAATGAAATAATAAAAGTTATACATTGTGTACATTGTGTACCTACATAACAAATTAATAGTAATCTACGGTCTTAGTGGAAGAGTCATGTACTCTTTTTCTATATCGTAGAACGTTTGGTTGATAAGCCAGCGTTTTAGCTTAGCTTTAAACAAGAATATGCTTGATGCCTCAACCACATCTTCGGGAAGTCTGTTATAAATCATCGGGCCCATGACATGAGTCAACTTTGCAGACTTGGCAAGTGAGTGTGTCACGGCTAGAAGTCTGTTTTTGTGTCTGACAGGCCGCTGTTGCGACTCGTTTAGCTTACCACCTAACGTTTTAAACATAGTTATATTCGTATACACATATATAGCTACTTGTAGTATAATTATTGATGGTAGTGTTAGTATTCCTAGCGATACGAAGTACGGTTCAGCTGACGTATCTTCTGATATCCGTGCTATCGCTCGAACGGCTCTTTTTTGACTTACAAATACGCGTTTCCACTCGGCACCCCTAGCCCATAGTTCAGCACCATACTGGAGCGTTGAATGTACTGAGGCGAAATAGCAAGAGCGAACCGTCCCCGCTGGCAAAAATCTGGCCAGTCGCCTTAAAGCGAAGCATGCTCCACTTAGTTTGCCACACACTTTATTAATGTGAGCTTCCCAAGTGAGCCCACTGTCCAGATCAAAGCCCAAGAATGTGGTTTTGTCCGTCTGCTCAATTTTTATGCCTTCAGCGAACATCGGCGCAGTGATCCACTCCGTCGCACTTACCAGGACACAGCGCCGCCCTATCCCCGTCGGATCCATCGGCGCAGTGATCCACTCTGTTGCACTTACCAGGACACAGCGCCGCGCTATCCCCGTCGGATCCATCGGCGCAGTGATCCACTCCGTCGCACTTACCAGGACACAGCGCCGCGCTATCCTCGTCGGATCCATCGGCGCAGTGATCCACTCCGTCGCACACCAGGTCTGCGTGTACGCAGAACTCCCGCTGTTTACATCGGAAGTCCTTGCACCCGTGCTCTGGAACAGTGGGGAGAAAGGCAAAAATAACCACGGTACGGTTCCGGAATAGCGAGGGGAAGGTGGCACTCGGTCTGGAGAGGCCATGCTGAGGCATGCTCGTGATAAATTAAAAGATGTATACAAGAAAGTTGGTGATAATCTTGATAATATGTAAGGAAAGATCCTCAAAGACATCATAGAGATCACAAAAGAGAAAATTCAAGTTGACTGTAAAAATGTTGTAATAACAAAAGTATATTATGTAGTAAGACTGTTCGAAATAGAAACGTAACTTTGGGCACACCTCACTGGCAACACTTGGCCTTGCCAAAAATGGAAAAGGAAGATGGAAAGTCACTCTTGTAAAAATGCACGTTTTGGGAACGACAAAAGCTGATCGTATATTTTTTTGTTGTATGAATTGATTGAAATTATGCAATAAAGTGATTGTGAATTAATACCAAATGCTAGGATTGCGCGGGCGAATATAACCGCGACATTTATTGCTCAAGTACGGGCCTGTGTTGTTCCGTCAAATACCCGACCTGAGTCCGTAGCACAAACAAATTGCGAGAAAATATTCGTATGGTAAACGTCAACGCGTCCCGCTTCGGCGGACAAACTATGAGTTATCTGTGCCCCAGATAAATGACAGTGTGTATTGTTTTAAATAAATGACACGTTACGTTACACTTACGAATTCTTCGTGCTAGACCCACCGGACATTGGACTATTAGACAAATCACCGTACTCCTGCTGAGTTGGGTACCTATTTAAACGTTCAACTGCATTTATGGTACGTACTCGTTCTTGATAGGTAGCTAGGTCTCAACTGTCGCCAGCAGTCGCCTGCTGGTGTAGTATTATGAGTTCTCACCTGCTATCTATAGCACTTATTCTTATTCTTATTCTTCTTTGGGGGCGATGAGGCCTGCACTGACGTCCCGCTTGGGGTGTTTTGTGCATTCCCCCCTGCCAGCATTTACTCAAGCCAGCTTAACTCCTTTACATAGCGGAGTATGGCAAAATATCTATAGCACTGTGAGAACTCGTAATACTACTAAACACTAAGCGCCGTATGTGTTCCGCGACCTGGCTCAGAGCTCGTTGCTTCACCTCCCCAGTGCATGATCAAAGCGTCCGAGCCGACCCAACTTTAATAATGATTAAATTGATGTTCTTAAGTAAGACGCAGATATCTAATTTTTTGAATATGTATACCTATTTAAAATAGGAGAAGGATATAAAAACCGACTTCCAAAAAAGGAGGAGGTACTCAATCGATTGTATTTTTTATGTTTGTTGCCTTGTAACTTTCGACTGGGTGAACCGATTTACAAAACTCTTGAAATCTGGTGCTTCCCGTGTGGTCCCATTTACATTTCATCAAATTCGGTCCAGTAATTTTGAGATACACTCCAATAGCTAAATAGAATGGAAGTCGGTATTAAATTGTATATGTTTGAAGTCGGTTAATAAATAAATGTTATTTGATTAGAGTTAGGAACGATGAATGACGAAAATGAGATTTTGATTAAACGATTGAGATTTCAAACAGTAAACTTTACGATACGGTTTACCAGAAACATATGGCATGTGAGAGGATGGACAGAACTCTTCCACCGCCCTCCGCCGTCGGGATGCGAATCGTACCAGACAAGGAAACCCGACTTACTAGGTAGGAAAGGTGTGTCAGAGAGTCCTAGTGGAGTATGTGATACTTATATACACATGTAAGTACAAATGTATACATGTGCTAACTATCAAACTCGTACATGCGCCTGAAAAACATAACGCTCCTCGACGATCGAGTAAAAACATAAGGCTATTATGAATCACATTTATGCATTTACAGTATGGAGTGGACCGAATTTCGCACCCTATGTTAATTTATCAGCACAAGCCTCAAAATACGTAACGACTGATATTGGACCAAGGTATGACCCCACAAGCCCCCTCTCGAGCCATACAATAAAACTGCTGACGCGGCGTCAGAGTTTGGAGAATAATTGGGCATTCATCCCGATGGAAAATGTAGGAAAATGTAAAAAAATCCACACAATAGGGTTGGCACCGCCGCTCATGGCTCGACACCGCGTTATGTGCCAACCTAAAAACTTTAATGTAATTGCTCTTGTGGAAATGTTCCCTAATGGTCATAAAAATATTAAATAAAAAGTGTTGTGATCCTCCTCGTTTATACTTAATGAATACAAACAGGTTTTTTTTTCTTTGAGGATATAAAACACTGAAGTGAATAACATGTTTTATTAGCGTCAACGGTAAATAAATAAGAAGAGCATAACTTTTTTCATAATCCGGGGAATGCAGTTATACCCATAAAGATTATATTAAATATATATGTAATTAATTGAATATAGCATAAATATGTATTCAATTAATTGTTATAGAGCTATGAAGCTCTCGTAGCCGAAATACATGGCCTATAGTTGGTAAATATTTAATAAGGTAAGTAAACCTTGCTGGGATACTACTCGGATGGGTACCCGCTAACGGCATTCTTAGTTGAGCAGTTATGTGCTTAAGAGAGCACTCCATTCCAGAGTGCTGAGAAGGTAAGTGCTTATATAGGACAACTGTAGTTCCTCTCTAAAAGCCCGTGTCTCAGCATCGGGAATACCATGCGCTGATTATTAATAAAAAGTAAACATATAATATATGTTAAATAAAACTGTTAACAGAGAAGTAAAACAAATACTTTTAGTCAACCCTTAGACGTCCAATGCTTTTTTCTCTTTCAAAGAATCCAAATGTATTTAAAATTGTAATATAAACTTGTTTATAAATAAATATAAAAATTCCTTTACAGATTAAAATAACAGTTTCCAATTCAATCATAGCAGCTAACAAAAATTAAGAACATAAAACAAGCCCTAAGGGATGCAAGTTCTATTTGTTAACCTCGTAGAACAAACTAGAAGCTCGGTACTCCGAAGGTCGGTACTCCCGGCAGGCGGATTCCAAAACCACACAAACTTAGAGCAAGCCCGGCAAGAACCATCCCAGCCACACAAGAAACACTGCTTTGATCTCGACACTGGTTGGAGGGGGTTTACTCCCTGTACATTGACGCACCGGTACGAGCCGCCTCTAAAGCCTTCCACGAGGGGAGATATGTATTGTTTAAAATTTTGTTCTACCAGGGGTGTCGCGACGTGTTTTTGTTGCATAATTCAATGGCATGCGCGCTAAACATATTGTGCTTTGTGAGCGGATTCTCGCTATGAAAAAGGATTTTTCAAATAAGTTGCGTAGCGCTCGTGTATTTAACATACAGAGGATTCATAAAACAATATTCAGATGATACTTTGCCAGCTATATGAGTTGAATGAGATTTAATCTTAATTAAATTACACGTGTTAATAATTTAATCGTAAACGTGTTGATAATTAACTAAACATGAGATGGATAACTAATTTTGTATATGAAACTACACGGGGCCACAATACAAACGAGTCTTTATAAACGGTATACCTACTAATTTTTTTTATTATATTTATACTTATATTTTAACGGTATACCTATTATTTTTGTTGTATATATCCTACAGGACGCGCCTCATGCTTCGACAACCATAACTGATAATCTTAGAATAAAAAAGCTTGACATCGCTACCACAACAATTATATACTGCCCAAGCTTCGATAAGATATTTGATCGAAAAGCAAGCATGGCCAACCTAAACAAAAGCTCCGTTGAATGCAGCATGTAATGTCAACGTACGTTGTAAAAGTCGCTAGAATTAACCCTCAAGTTGTTGAGTTGACTGCCCAAAAACTGCAAACTGTAAAGTGCAAACAATCCCCAGTAAGTATGCGCGCAGTGTCCACAGCGCCGCCGCCGTTTCGGAACTTAATCTTAAATGGTGAAGCTCTGGAACTCTGAACTATGTCTTAATGGGGCGAGTTCCAGCCGGTCCCATTATCGGCCACAAGCACCACAAGTTTCTGCATCGACTTTGCATTATTAGTGGGGTGTTTGCTGTTGAGAAGATTTTAAGTGAACTTGGAATGTTTTAATTCCGATTACTGATTATTGTGGACAGTAAAATAAAAATGAAACCCTTAAATTCTCACTCATGGGATTCAACGGTTCAGAGAGAGAGCGAGAGAAAGAGAATATGGACCGTAGTTGAGGCTAGTAGTCAGACTAGTGTCTTAGTGTTCAGGCTGCCTGAACCTCCAAAATAGCCTAACGACTTTTGTCCTATGACGTCTGAAAACATCCATGCTTCGAAGGGCACGTGTAGCCCCGACAGCTACATGGCTGATCGTTCACTGAAGCGCGGAGCCGTTCAGTTGAAGCCATTAGCGGTCACCCATCTCAATTGTAACCGCAGCCAGCGTCGCCCTTGTCGATTTGTTAAAAACGAGCGACCTCCACAGCGAGCGGTTGATGCGTCGTGGATGTAACTAATAGCAAACAAGTTATTAACACTAGTAACTACCGATACAAGTCAGTCTACAACTTTATTTCCTAATTGGAAACAATCATTAATCTCTAGAATGAGTTATGTAATGACTTAAATTCAGTAATTATACATGACAGTAATACTCATATTGCGTTTGATGTCTCTTCAATGTAACACAATACCTACCCTTTGAGGGCCCATATCTAGCAGCCTGCATATAGACATGTTACGACGTATTATCCACAGCGAATCTCTCTAATGATCCCAGTTTACTATGCCGATAACTGCCACTCAATACCCGTATTGTCAATAACATCGCGTATCGCGACACTTCATGGTTGACACACAATGTTCAAAATAAGCCTTATTAATGCTCGTCACCATGAGATATAAGATGTTAAATCTCTTTCCTGTAATTTCACTGGAGACATTGTCCTTCAAACTGAAACACAGTAATGTTTGCACACTACTGCTTCACGGTTTCGGCGGACTCTGCAAAAGTCCTACCCACAGATCACAGATACAACACAATCACAAAAGAAAACACTATTAATATTCCTTCATATTGTGCCGATATTTGCATACGCTAATAAAACCAATCCAATTTCCTAAGACGAGATACTTCAAGGAAGTTTTTTAAATATTTAGGTTTGGCAATTATTGAAAAAGCTGCTCAGAAGCTCGGATAAAAAGGGAATAAATATCAAAGAAACGTATTTAGGTAAATAAGATGAAAGTGGAAACGTCTATAAGCCCGAACCTCTCGGTATTCATGCAAGTCTCGCTCAAAGTTGGCAAATCCTTTGGTACTCGTATATTTTTCTACGACACTGAGCGGAAAATCTAATTGGTTTTAGATACTCCCAGCTCAAAGACGAGAGCATTTTCGAGTGTGTGTGCTAAACAAAGGTTTCCGCCGGGAATGTTTTTAGACAATTTAATTGCTTCCTTTGTGCCTCTATATCTCATTGTTGCTTCATATTCGAATGTAATTTTAACATCTATTTCGAAGCCAAATTTATCTCCGCTAACGATATCGCATTTAATTAATTCTGCTACCGTCAACAAATTCCTTAATTACGTTAATTGGTATAAATGGAATATCAGTGTCTTCTTATTTATGACGGTTAAAATGATAGCTATTCATTATAATTAATCTAAAGAAGTCAAGAAATAAAATTTATGGCTTAATTAGGTGATGGTACGAACTAGTATTAGAAGGTAAGCGGATTTGGAAATTAAAATTAATGTTAACAGAAAGATAATACATACGAGTAAGTCAATGAAACCATGAATGTGAAGATGTAACACAGATAGTGAGAGCGAGTAGTAACAGAGGTAATAAAGAACACACGAAAGGAACCGACGACAGGCTCGCAACAGGTTCCCACGTCGTGAATGTCAGCGCGGGAACTCACGGATTCCGGACGGAGAACGCAATAAAAAAAAAATATATATAAAAGGGTGGAATGTGTAAACGAACTGCCCTGTCGGCTGTTTGTACGAATAAATAAACATTCGGCCAAATTAAAGAGGGCGAAATAGGGTCGGACGCGTGCCGCAATTTTCCCTGTAAAATTGTATTTATCGGTGAACCGTTCAGTGTTATTGCTTCATTCGGTGAATCGGCAGTTGTTATAACATTTTTGAGATAGCGATACGAACAGCACGGACGCCCATTTGTAACGTAGATAAGGGTTTTCTATTATGTTTCATATTTCACAGTTGTATGTACGTGCCCCGAATAGCTTCTCAGTTGATCATTCGACACATTCAACTGACTGGCACGAACATATTTCGGGTTTATGTTATCATATTCTCCATATTATTATGTAACGTGAGCCGCGCGGCCCACGGAATAATTGATTTCCTGGAAGCGCGACTTATCGGTAAACTAAAATCTACAAGAACTCCACACATACGAGCATCATGATTTGTTTTTCAAAACAAAACGCGATTGTGGTTCACTATTCACGATGTAATTGCATTTATAAGGTGTTTACTTACTTACTATTATTTCTACGGTTATTATTGCAAAGCATTTTTTCGGCAGTATTATGTACCAACTGACCAACTGAAACGAGGTTTCCGATTTTATTAGACACTAATCGTAGCGTGTATGTTTGGTCGACGATAACTTGAGAAAGGTTGATCAGAAATTTGGATTAGATCTTGATATTTTGTATATTAGTGAAATTGGGTGGGAGATTATTGTTAATTAGGGTAGCTAAAGGAAACTTGAAATTGGTAATTAGGCCAAATGAAAAAGAAGAAAACTAAAGCAAACCCTGTAGATCACTTGAGCTAAGTAATGACCACAAATCTTTCTATTATTCTTTATTTTATTTGGTAACAATCCCATCATACCGTAAATATTATAATGTCATAGACATAAATATTTGACGCAGGGCAATTATTGGCAGCTAGCGTAGAAGCATCAGACGTTAGATTATATAATGGGTTGACGGACTAAGGTTAACCCTTCTCCCTGGTCATCATAGTGTATCATATTACATATGTTGAATTATGATAATATAAATATGTTTCTTAGTTTATGCGATAATAATAATGTTTCAGTCAAATCAATTTCTTATTTATGACGTGATGCATCCAAATATTGTGTGATTAGAATGCTACTTGGGTGACTCAGTATTTTTCTTAAATAAATCAATTGATTAGAAATACAAATTGATTAAACACTATCACATTCTGCTCCCTCCTGATAAAAAACTGTTTTGAATATTTAGTACATTCCGATAAAATAATCGGAATCAATTATCGACGCCAAATATGTATGTCTGATAAAATCTTTACAGAAACATTTAGTACCAGTAACACACAGATTTAAAATAACAAGTGCAATCATACTAATACCTACTATAAATGTCCTACATTTCACGTTTACGCTCTATATAAAAAGTAGCCGCTAATATATAACCTGCTAACGTGTGCAACAAAGGTGACTTAGTGACTCAACGGTAAGATCACGAGAATGACATACGTAGTGGTAGAGCCTATCATAACGTACACGGTAAACGTGTGGGCAGAAGCGATGGACTTCAAACTGAAGTCCCAACTCTGCTCTCTCTCCTTTGCTCTAAATCTGCAAGGCGTACTGTACTGTTTCCTTGACCTCAGGACTTGCTTTTTCGGGTGTACTCCCAACAGCTCTAATAATCTATGAGACAGCTAGCCAGTACAAAGCCAATCAAAATCTATCCCTACATTAATTCCCCACGCAAAAGCAAGTAGCTCAAGATCCTCACTCGATCTGGTCAAAAATTCCATAAAGAGTTACTCCATCTCAGGAAACGATTATAATTATTATATTCGGTTGTTTTGGCCGAGAGCGCATTGGCCGAGAGCGTGTGGGAACCACTGGCAACGAGAGAGCAGACGAGCTCGCTAAGTCAGCACCACTCACAGGTACCTCCCAAGGCTACTACAAAGTCCCCAAATCCCATGGTAGAAAAAATATCAGTAAGGAGTCAGTCCGGAAATAGAAAGACCGGTACGACACCTCAAGCACATGTGCAGTCACGAAAAGGCGGCTTCTTGACGATACTATGCCGCACCGGTTGGCGCGAACTGTAAAGCTGTTACCCCTACAAAAAATGCTGGAATCTCATCTGCCAACCACCCTACAGTAGAAAGCATTTCCTGACTTTTGTCCAGAGGTCATTCCAAATACCATTCAAACGTAACTCCAATCTTCCACCCCAAACTACTCGTAGTACACTTATCCCCATCACTGTCCTCATCTCAGTACCACAACTCCCCAAAGACATACAAATTTCTCGCCTGTATGCCTGCTGTATTTGGAGAGCGAGAAGATCCTGGGATTCGCATCCGAGGTACTGCTCTCTTAATGCACAGCATCTAGAAGATTCATGCAGTTGTCACCGCCTTGTGCATCAACATTATGATCAAAGACCGATGAAAAAATCAATTTCGAGTGACTCTGAAGTCGAAGCTTGGCGTTGTGCATTTTCGTCATACTATGATATTTCTATAATCAGGAAATAAATAAGTTTAGGAAAGCTATACTTCAATAAGCCGCTTACGAAAAAAAACATAGTTTCAAAAGTGCGTTTTATATTCTATGGTTATACGCACGTGAACCCTACGGCTCGCTCGGCTCGTGCGGTGTATGGTCACCATTCGACCTAACGCTCACTTCGCTTCGTCGCATCTATCGTGACTTTTCTCTGAATAGATACTCCGCTACGTTCTGTGGGAGTCATTTTTGTCGAATATTATGTTCTCTCTGTTATAAAATAAATTGTGTATCTGTTCCTATTTGTAATAATTTAAGTATATCTGTAGTCACACTGTAATAGGTAGACAGTGGCATTCCGAGCAGTTATGCTCGAGAAAAGGTGTTAACTAACGGCGGCGTTGTCGGATCGCCATCTTGCCTCAAATAGATTATGGTTGAGGAAGGCGGCTGCTCGCACGTGCGTCAACTCGAGAACGGGTGCCGCTTGCGGACCAGTCTGTGGTTGTATCTAATCTAGTATTAATATTTTTTTATATCCTATAACAAAACAATATATTGTTAGGTTTAACCGACATTCCCCCTTTTAATAAATTTAGTTGTCAAAGGAATATAACAAGAAAATTGTTAAAAAAATTGCACGGACCCCGGAGTCTGTGTAAGTGTAGTTTACTATTAATACGAAAGTATGTAACTTTGCGCTTAGCTTCAGCGCTTAAGTTTTAGTTTCAGCGCTTTAGGTTTGAAGCAGCATGTTGAAGTAGTATTATTGCTGATGGTACTTACTAGGGTCCTTGACGGCTGTGACGATGAGTTTGAACCCGTTGGCGTCGGTGCCCCAGTTGTCTGTCACGTACTTGAGTGTGACGAAGTTGCTGCGTGTGAACAACGCGCCCACTTGCTGCTTGGTGTTCCTGCATGATAGGTCCACCTGGAACAGGAGCATACTTTGTATGTGTTTTGGTGAAGAAAGGAGAAGTCATTTGTTGATACTGTGTTACATGCATTGGACCAGGTAGTGTTCAGCAAAAATCTGTTTTAGTGGGTACCACCGTTGTGCAAGAAATTGTTCCATAATCATATTCATATCATTTATTGCATCATACATGTTACAGGGATCTTAAATATTATAATACATAGTCATATATGTACCCAATTTTGGGCATAGCAATATGAGTAGAAGCGAACCGATATATTATTACCTTTTTTGTCAAAATGTATTCTTAAAAATTCGTCTAATCTATAATAACCTCTAGTAATAGCATCTTTAGTTTCATTTCAAACATTTGGTCTTTATCTTGAGCTTTTACCGTATCCGGAATTTTATTATAAATTTTTACAGCCATGGTGCTTGGGCTAGAACTGTGTTATTTTAATCTTGAAGAGGGCAGTAGTAATTTATGTTTACACCTTGTTTCTAACGTCGCGGTTGGTCAATTTTTTTGTCAAAAAACATAGGGTATTTTCTGACGAATTTGCAAATTTCTAGAATGTAAATTGATGTTAATGTCAGTATTTTGAGTTTTAAGAAATGAGGTTTGCATTTATCTGGTTCTTTAATGTTACTTAATATACGTATACATTTTTTTTTGCATAATGAAGATATCTCGTGCGTCAACACTGTTACCCCATAGTATAACGCCGTATCGCAACCGCTTCTGCATAAGCATAATATGCAGACAGTGCTGTTTTCGTGTCTGTTACTTTTTTAATTCACGTAGTGCATATGTGAAGCTAGACAATTTATGTTTAATGTTTTTTATATGGCTCTTCCAGTTTATATGGGTGTCAATATCGATACCCAGTAATGAAAAGGTTTCGACGTATTCAATTTTTGTGTTATTATAATAGAAATGTATGTCAAGAGGTACATTTTGAAATGCCCTAAATTGCATATTTTTTTGTTTTTGTTTCCTCCAAGCCATAGCGCTAATTATTACGTATTTAAGTTCTCCGTGGGGGAATGACTACCTGCTTTAGAGAATCCTTTCATCGGGACGCAAATCGTAAAAGGCCGGCGAACCCACAGATAAATAAATACAAATTGATAACATAAATGCGTGTACTTCCCGTATCCGAACCCCGACCAAGCGTCAAGGTTGGCCGCCGCTGCTTACAGTCCACGAGTGTCTGTTGTTGCAGCCGGACGGCTACGAAAACTAAATTGCGTGATAAGTAACTACCAAAAAATTCAAGCCCCCTAAGGCAAGGACATATTTCCTATAACAGGTAAGTTATTTAAAAATTAAATGATTCATAAATTCACGTAATTTAATACATTAAAATTTCAATACAAATCGTGATACTTTCGTTACCTATTGCATATAGGTTTACCAAATTACTTAGTGGTAGGCCATTGCTGCAAGAGACCGTTTTAGTTGGTATCAGAGCAATGCCAGATATTATTATAGAGATAATCAAATATATAAGTAAATATAAATAATATAAAATAATAAAATATAATATATAAAATAATATAATATATAGAGGTTACATATTTGTGCCTTTTGGGGTAGAAGCTTTGGGTCCGTGGGGTCCAGGTGCATACGAAATTTTCAGGGACTTGGCCAAACGTTTGGTTGAAGCGTCAGGCGACCAGAATGCTGGTTCATATTTTGCACAAAAAATTAGCTTTGCTATTTAATGTGGAAATTCAGCCAGCATTCTGGGCACTTTTCCTTCAACAAATGGTTTAATACATTTTTAAGTGTCTTTTAATATTTGTATGTATGTACCTTTTACAATATTTATTAAAATTATCAATACAATAAAAACAAAAAATAAACAAATAATACACATGTGAAGTGGTCACTGTAACAAGTGAATTTAATAAACTACTGAGCCAATAATACTCATAGGACTCCAAAAGACTGACTTGCTCACATGATAACATCTACTTATAGATAATATATAATTGCTTGTCCTGACTGACTGACAGATTTAATCAACGCAGAGCCAAAGCCTCTAGGGTTACAAACTTTTAATGTTTACAGTTATGTATTCACTTGTTCTAACTACGTACAACTTGAAATCACTACATATAATAAAACTGTAGAGGTCGAATTTCTGTACAATAAAAAAAAATGATAAAAATCGAGTCAGAGGGATAAAGAGGAGTAAAGAGTAAAATCGAACTAATTAAGATATTTTCAAATTTTTCGTTTCTCTGTTTGTCTGTTCGTCTGTCTGTTTGTACGGGCTAATATAAGGTGGTCACATGCCAGGCGGTGTTGACAGGCATTGAGGCTGGCCACCGGGGGGTTTTAGTGAGTCCTCATTAGAGCCGCAGAGAACCTCACATAACTCCACTGTACCCTCTATGCAGTGGAGTATCTTGTAGAATATTTCCCCCTAGTCACAAAAAAAAGGTGATCACTTGCCACCCACTAAACGGCCACAAGGGCCACCATCAATGGTGACAAAAGGGGCAACGTTGGTGTGGGTGGCTGTCAAGAGGGTGTCAAGAGGTGTGCTGCGGTTTCACTAGAGCGCCACTACCGGCGTTATGCCCTATAACACTTCAACCCTTGGAGCTTTTTGTTACTTTCTCTTGCGTCTCCACGTCAGTTGCGTCAGACGGCCAATCAAGGAAAGCCGAGGGTCAGGGGTCTCATTTAGCCTCAGGGAGAATGAGCGGTGTCGCCACTCACCGACGGCTCGCCACAAAACCGCGCCTGCGGTTTTATTACTTAATTATTTAAATATTCATTATTATTAATTTAAGTTCAACCACGAATTGTGTGCATTGCAATTGATTTTCCTGTCCAAATGAACACAATGAAGGCACGACGCGCTGTCCGTACAATATACATTTGTAAATAAACCGATTTCGTTTCCAGATAACTTTACCGATTACGGGAAACGTTTTAACGTAATTATATCGACATTAGTTATACCTACATGTGTTACGTAATACATTCAACCAGGTCATCGTAACTGTGGCACTGTGCTCTGATAAAGGACAATATTTATTATTGAACGGCTTCAATTGTTAAGTTATTTGTGCCAATGAATACGGTATGCAGTAAGTTAATTATTCCTTATGTTTATACATAAGTTCTGTACATAGCGACCTAATAATGATATGTGAAGTTGTGAAGCTTTACGCGTTCATCCTCATCCACAAATATAACCTAGTAAATACTTTTTAGAGTTCCGTACCCAAAGGATACAACGGCACACTATTACTAAGACTCCGCTTGTTGTTGTTGGCGATAAAAGCCACAGCTAGTGAATGAAATCAACCAAACAAAACCTTTCATCGTTAAGTAAGTTTTTTTTTCATCTAGTACATCGAAAGCTTATAATACTGAGGTAACATTTTCTGTCATTATATTTCAATTATAAAGAGTAAAACCTTAACCTATTTTTACGTGCTAGCTGGCTAAACTGTAAGGTATATTAAGTCAGATGGTTTTCTACTTTTAATTTGTGTCATCCCTAAATTGTAGAATTATACGTTGTTGGGGATACCAGCTTTTGAATAATATTACCGCTTTTTTAGTTTCAGAATGAATCAATTACAAGACATAAATGGACTAAAAGTACTGACCGAGCTAACGGGCATCCAAGTCGTCACTCCCGGATCTAAACAAAACATTTAAATCCAGTTTCTACTAACGAAAAAAACATTACTAATGTAATTTATTGATTCAGGCGTTACTTTGCGGAAATCCATTATCAAAAAAACGATATTAAAATATATTTAGTGACACTTCCGCTGAAAAGAAAACAATGATTTTGGCCTATTTGGGGGCGTGCACCACCCTCCCTCCCGCATAAAATGCTAATAGGAAGAATATTACTAGTAGAGTACTATCAATACCCACATTTTTCCATCAAGTTCAAGTAACAATACTTTTTCTAAATGTACTAACTTTTAAAATTTTTAAACTAATTACTTATACTTGATTTCTGCGTTATTACGCTGAAATCTGCATCCATCATTCCTTTTTAGCGTAAACTAAGTACGTGTATATTGACATTATTTTCTAAATTGACAATTACATATAAAATTATATTGCTGTTTTATTGTTGGCAAATTGCAAAAACATCTTCAGTGTGGAGAAATTTTGAGAGAAATATCAGTACCCTAGTCAACAAAACCATGTCTTAAAGAATACATTTGTGAACTATTATTTCGTAAAAATAGACGTCAAAATTATACATATTTGTGCCTTCTATTGCCTTACATTTATTTAATTAATAAGCATATTTTCTGACGACTGCCATTATTCGCTCATAGTTAAGACCATAAGCTTGAAATATCTCAACATGCTACTAAAAGACTTTCCAAAAAAATTATATCAGAAATAATTATAATGAATTTAATTTTGGTTAAAAGTAAGCAAAATAAAACTAAATCACCGAACACGTTTCATTCCAGGTAATGTGTCGGAAGTACTTAAATACACTAAACATATAACTATTTTCATTTCTACTTTATCATAATCTTATCGATAATATCCAATAGAAAACAATTTTACTGATAGCTTTCACTAGAAAACTCATTTATTGATTGTTATCAAAACCAAATGAATAAAATCGAGCGTCATAATTGTTTTTACACACTAATTATCTTAATCATCTCAGCCGTAGGACGTCCACTGCTGAACATATGCCTCCCCCATGATTTTCCAAAAGGACCGGTTGGAAGCGGCCTGCATCCAACGTCGTCCTGCGACCTTCATCAAATCGTCTGTCCACCGTGTCGGTGGACGACCTACGCTGCGCTTGCCGGTACGTGGTCTCCACTCCAGAACCTTTCGGCCCCATCGACCATCTGTTCTGCGTGCTATGTGCCCTGCCCACTGCCACTTCAACTGGCTAATCTTCTGAGCTATGTCTGTGACTTTCGTTCTTCTACGGATCTCCTCATTTCTGATTCGAACACGTAGAGAAACCCCGAGCATAGCCCTCTCCATAGCTCGTTGTGCGACTTTGAGCTTATCTATGAGGCCCATAGTAAGAGACCACGTTTCAGTGCCATAAGTCATCACTGGTAACACACATTGGTTGAAGACTCTTGTCTTGAGGCACTGAGGTATTTTTGACGAGAAGACTTCGCGAAGTTTCCGGAACGCTGCCCAGCCGAGTTGGATTTGACGATTGACCTCTTTCTCGAAGTTGGACCTGCCTAGTTTGACTGTCTGTCCCAGATGTACTCGTCAACAACTTCGAGAACTGAGTTCCCAACTGTTATCTTAATGATCTTTATCAATAATTTCTACATATGTTATGTATCCCGAAGGAGTTGGTAGATGTGCATAAACACTTCTACAGAACTCTGTTATTTTATTGAACTCGGCAAATAAAATACCCACGATCTGATTCCAATAGACATTATAACAAAATCAAATCAAAATGAAATAATCATTTGCTGCAATATATAGGTATCGGATACAGGTGTTTTAAGGTTTAACTTAAATAATACAAATCCAACCAAGACGTGCATATGAAAACAGGTTGCTAACCTTCATGTTCCAAAAGATATGGTGGTGTCTGTATGTAATCTATCGGCGGAAACTTGAGGCACATTAAGTAATTCTTTCGGTACTTCATGTTTTGTGCGGCACAATTAAATTCAAGATATCCAGACCATCATATTTTATCCTTAAGAAATTTTTCAATAATACTTTGTCAATGAAAAGGTTATCAATCCAAAAATGTAATTTAAAAAGTATATCAAATGATGAGATAAACCAGTCATGCCCAGAATGGTAAGCGCCATGCCTGTCGTCACTAATGCAGTGCCTTCTACGGCATTCAAATTGTGTGTCAAATTCATTTTGTGTGGCACGAAGAGTTAAAGACATTGAAAGCTAAATCTGTGGCCAAATTACAGATCTACACTTTTGAAACAATAGTGCGAGACCACTGTGTGTGTTATTTAAAGTAATAATACATACGGATAGAAAAAGGATTTGTTGTTGTTTTAGTGTGTGACGGGCACTGTGTAGCAAGGGAAGTTACGGTATCCTGCTAGCGTACGTTTTTCCTTGCAGCTAAGTCAAAGTCAAAATCATTTATTCAATTTAGACATCAAAGACGCTTTTATGAACGTCAATTATTCATTACATTGTACTCTAAAGACTCTACCGCCGCGTTCCAAAATATATAGAGCCTACAGAGAAGAAACGGCAAGAAACTCGGGGCCATTCTTTTTATATAGATGTTTACAATGTTTCTACTTAGGTACTACTATTATTTTATTTTATGGGGGGCAGAATGACAACTTGCCAGAAGTGCAGTTTTCCAAGCATCTTTGTCTTCTATTTAATGTCGGACTTTATAACATGCTTTTTTATTAAAACGTTTTTACAGTCAACTTGAGTTTTCCCTCTGTAAGCTCAGTTATGCGTTTTGGGATTTCATCGTAAAACGCACACAATTTCCTAGGAATGACTTATTAGTCTTCGCAAGTCTAAAACTAGTTACCAAAACCTACTTGTATTCCTAGTATTAAAAGGGTGGTGATAACTTTTTAACTTATATTTACATAATTTTTTACGAACATATATTTGCAAATACATATAACGAAAGCAAGGTTAAAATATTGATTTCTTTAAATATATCTCTCAAAGATTCGCGGGGACCCATTCTGTATATATATATAGCTCAAATATCACGCTTTTGTAGGATAAATATGGTCTCTATATCAGCCTCTGAACCTCATAGCAATAGCCCGTATGACGTTACGCTGTAGAAATATGCAAAATATGCGCCGCAGACACGTCTGTTAGTTCTCTTATTTTACGTACCGCTTATGCAGGAGAACTGAGTCGCCCAGACAGTGCATTTATATGAGGACCTCATTGTAATTTTGCTACCTTGATTACGATTGGCTACGACCTTGGATCTTTCAAACGGGATGTGAACAAGCAGCAGGTTATAATAGGATTATAACATATATAATAGTGGTGATTAACGCAGCTTCCGGCTGCATTAATGGTCATCGTTTCTTGATTCCATCTCCGCTTTCCATGAGACGAGAGGGAGTCACTTTGATGAATACATATAAAAATACTGTGCGAAATAGACTAACAAAACAGCGTTTCAGGGTGACTCGCGAATACAGTACAGTGCTACGCAAAACTACAGTTCTGAGCTCCGCGTAGCACTGCAACTATAATAAGTAAGTGCACTGCTAACCATCACTCGCACGACTTTCCAGTCTCTTAAATAAACTGCATGAAAAAACATGTATTTTAAAATGATTTACATAAAAGTCCGCATAAACCCCATAGATAATAAAGTGCCGATCGCGGCGGCAGGCTGGCAGGTCGCCTCGATCCGTCAGGTCCCCGCCATATTTCCTCGATCGGATCCCCAGGCTTAACTGAGCGATGGAGCCATCACGACGTCATATTTTACGAAGAGCGATCGACGGTACGTGCTTCCCCAAGAAGAAACGCTGTGGCTGCAAACTAAGCAAGTCTTTTACTCTCAGTTCAAAACATTTTCAATACACATGATTTTAAGTACAGTACGAGTAGTTTACATAGAACTGAAAATTCGTAAATTAATCGGTTTTAGATGTTGCTGTACGAGTATGTGTTAACGTCACCGACATGCTGGTGACGTGTCGCGCCCGTCACCATCTGCATGCTGTAGCTTTAGTATTCACTTCAGCCGTGCGATTCTCTAAGAGCAAACATCGTTGCATCTGTGACAATATGCGTGAAACAAATGACGAGATGTTAAGAAATGTTGGATAACAACCTTGTGTACAAGGGCGATATCTCATAAGGTATTTGACATCGGTGAGCTCGTCGACGATCGCACGGCTGTCCACAGTCCCCTTGCCTGCGTTTTAATGGTTTCGTGGCTACTGTACTGGTCATGAGACTCGCGCGCACAAGAGCAAACCTTAATGCGGTGACAAAAGGATGGGTGAAACCTCCTACAAAACTACGAAACTAAAGCTGGGCTAATGCATGGCTGGTGCATGTAACTGCGCCGAAATATCGGGAACTCCAAAACCTGCCTAATCGTGGTGTACATCTCGTGAGTACTAATTATGATGTAGTTAACAACCGCGAAAGTCTAAAACAGTGTGGGCTACCAACCAGCACTGGGCCGGCGTTGTGGATTACGACATGTCGTCGCTTCATGTCGCCGCGACACGTCGTCGCTTCATGTCGCTGCAGTCATAATTTCGAACCCGACTGCAATGCAGACTGCAACTGCAAATGGCATCAATCATATTTTGGAAAGCGATACAAAAGGTTTCGTTTAAAAGCTTTTCACTACTACTGCCGTTGCGATTTTTTTAAGAGTAAACATCGTTGCATCTTTGACAACATCCGTAAAACAAATGACGAGATGACAAGAAACGTTGGAAAAACAACCTTGTGAACAAGGGCGATATCTCATAAAGTATTTGACATCGGTGAGCGCATCGACGAATCATTACATAATCGCACGGCAGATCTGCGGTCGAGCGACAGTGACGTCTGCCGCTCGATGACGCGTCGCTAGCTTCGTGTCGCTAACTACGAATGGTATTTCATACAAATACATAGAAACCAGTAGAGTCGCTGTGATACGTCGTTTGTTGCGGCTTCATGTAGCCGGCTACCAACTCGCACCTCAACATAATGACAGGCATATTTATGTGACTAAGACAGAGTCAACGGTATTACCTGAGCAGAAATCTCACTTGATGCATGAGTTGGTGTTAACATAATTACTTGAGGAATGGCAAATGAAAAATACCCCCGAGAATACTTTGGTGTTACCGTGTCCAAGAAAATATTCTTATATTATTTATTGTACACACAGTACATTTACAGTGCAAGTATTAACAAAAACCGTATACATAGTCATGATTATACCGTCAAACCTAACTACTGTTACCAACCTAAAAATACTGTTTAGCTAGAACAAATCTTCGTCAGCGATTCAAAGACATATGTAACTTACGCTATTCTCAGTATTCATAACATACTGGCAACTTAGTCAACTTTTATAGCGCCACATCCATCACACGCAGCGACTGATTGCGCCTACGTGCCTCCTACAGGACAGCGGGCTTCATAACGGACACTTAACTTTAAAAATGGATGCAAAATGAAGCAAAGAGATCCGCCTCAAAGGACACTTTGATGAAGTTTAGCTGCGGCGGGACACTTTGTTAAAGTTTAACATGCTTGGGTGCAGACTCGGTATTTAGCGAGCAATTTTAAGGAGGCCTTTGTGGCTTAACCAAGCCCTTTATGGTTCAGTTTATTCGGAAACTGTTCAAGTTCGTCTAATTGTGAAAATTTAAGTGTAAGGATTTGCTTGAACTTTTTCTCGTCATCATATTTTTTTATAACTGGACGAATAGAACTGTACCGCTATGTTTCAGGGTGACGAGCATAGGACAGTGCCACGCAGAACGTCGTATCTTGAAGATTTTAGTAGCACTGCGATTGTCATGAGCAGAATCTTTACCATAAGGTCAACATTTACCCATCTCGTCGCTTGCTTATGTAAAAAGTCCTATCAGCTCTATAGTTTCATAACTTTTAAACCTATATAGAAATTCCAATAAGATGCGGTAACGGCTCAAAATGATGGTCTTCATGAATATATATTTTTTCTTCATGTAAAAAAACTTCTAGATTAATGAAATAAACGTACAAGACGGACGTTCGAAAGGAGGCTTGTTACATCAGACTTAAATATCATAATATGTTAATAAAGGTATTAAATGTTCTAGCCTCAAACATCCCTGGACGTTAAAGCTACTGTATTTTTATTTCAGAAGAACCAAGTAAGAATCGACTGTTCCGTAATATTGTAAATATTCTGGTATCCGGATAACGAGGTTTCTTGTTCGGGCGTCACCACACACAACAAGATTTTTTGTACTAGAATATTTTAATTAATATTTTTGGACCAATGTATTTCAATTTGGATTAAATTTTAAAGGTGTAGATGCGATAAGCCACTACATTAACACATTTTCTTTAGCCATCTCAAACATTGAAATTTATAGAGAGAGAAATTCACATCCTCAAACGGGATACGAATCTTGTGTCTTTTGACTCTCCGTGTCAGACGCCATTGACCAACTAGGCCACCGAGGTTCGGGTCCGAGCATCGAATTTTAACTCTCTATCTTACTTTAACCGTGTTACAGGGACGGAGCGACATCTATTGAACAACTTTGACAGTACTATCCAATAAATATCAAATTAATCGTACTAACTTCATACTCAAATATTCGTTCATATTTTCTGATCAAAATAATAACATAACTCTTTAGAAATCATCAAATTTGGACAAACCGCTTTATCTATTACTTATTAATATAGATAGCCGATCTAGCTTACTCAAGAAGTTGAATGTAACAAGGTATCAAGTTTTATTTTAAAAGTCTGCTACAATATTCCCGATAACGAAATTCACAATCCACCCTCAAAGCTTAGCACGCCACTCTCATTTGCGCTTCTACAATTATTACGTTACTAAGCTTTTAAGCTTTCACAATTTTGTTCGCAGCTTTTACAGATCCCATATTTTCAAACTAAAAAGCCGGGGCATTGCAAAATGTCCCCCACTCCCCTACCCGTCACCCGTGCGGCCCCGTCTCGGTCTCTCGCTTAGGGCTAACACTAATCTAGTACTACAGGGCAAAGCTTTAATCATACAGCTTGTAACAATTCAAGCCTAACAAGGATAAAAACGTTTAAAAACTTATACATGCTCACGTTTCAATTTAGTGTATATAGCTTGATTACTTTTGTGTGCGTTGTTATGCGGCTTAAGATATAAAGGTAGGTTATTTTCCTAGTGAACATCACCCGAGGCAGCCCTAGCATGCCTCCCCTCCTTGCGTCTTGCGCCTCCCGCGACGCAATACAAAGGCGTTAGTGGCACTGGACGCGATTCTTATTCGCCTCCTTTATATACTCGACTTTAATAAAGATCCAGCGGGATATTAAAAATTCTTCTGTGTAAAATTCTCAGATTACTCCGAGCTCCCGTTGGCTTGAATTAAGGAAGGGTTTGTTATGCAAACTATGTCGAGCCAGCCGAGCCAGCCGAGGCAGCTGTGGCGGCGTCGTCACCACGTCGTGTAACGCACTTTATTGTTATATTTTTAATTTATATGATTGTCGAGTTTTAATACGCTTTGTATGTAGTAAAGTAGTCTGGTTAGGGCATATTATAAGTAACATTCGTGTTCCTTTTTTATAAAACATTTTCGTAAGATGTAATAAAAGAAGAAATAACTAATTGGCATTTAGCAGTGCATATTTGGCAAAGCTAAGCAAAGGAGTCGTGCAAGGTTCAAGTACCGCGTCGTGCAAGGTTCAAGTAACGATGTCATATTCATGATTCAGTTCGAGATAATCCTTGATTATATTCTCCCTGTTTTGTGTCATATCCATAACTATTTCATAATCCATGGTGTGTTCCCTCCCTTGTGGAAGGATGCACAAATCATTCCATTGCCTAAAAATTAAAATCCCAAGTCATTTTCTGAGTACCTACCCATTTCTATTCTTCCTTTTCTCTCCAAAGTTATTGAGCGTCTAGTCCAAAACCAGCTTAACTCTTTTCTCACCAGACACGACCTCATGAATCCCTTTCAATCCGGTTTTCGCCCTGGTCACAGCAAAGTTGCAAACTGCACTTGTGAAAATCACTGATGATATACGCCTCGACATGGAAAATGGCCAGTTAACTGTGTTGACACTTTTGGATTTCAGTAATGCTTTTAGTACTGTAGACACAAATGTTCTCATTGCCATATTACGCAGCACTCTGAACATATCTCCAACAGTGGTTGATTTTTTAATGATTACCTGTACGTTCTTTGACAACGGGCTCGCCTTGGAGAGTCCTTCTCTTCTTGGTGCAACACGACAGTTAGTGTTCCTCAGGTTGGCGTCTTATCTCATCTTTTATTTGCTATCTTTATAAACTCTATAACATATAATCTGACTTCTTCCTACCACCTATATGCTGATGACCTTCAATTATACAGACAAGCTCCTCTCAGCCTATTAGCTGAAACAATTGAAGCTACGAATAGAAATTTATCTCGTATATCTGAATGGAGCAAATCTCACGTAAATCCTCCAATCCACTCAAAGTACATCCTAGTAAAACGCAGGTTATTATTATTGGTAGTTCTAGAAAAAATTCTGATGGAGATTGGGGTTCGCTACCGCGTATTGTGTTTGATGGGGTCAGCGTTCCATTTAGTGACACTGTAAAAAATTTTGGCATCACATTCGATAAGAACCTGTGTTGGGACCCACAACTAGCTGTAACTAGCCGGAAAATGTTTGCATCTGCTGGATCACTACGCAGATTACAAAATTTGCTACCGACTACCATTAAGATTGCATTCTCTCATACTTTCTATTCTTGACTATGCTGACGTCTGCTATCTTGATCTTAGAGAAGACCAGCTGAATAAACTTGAGCGTCTTCAAAATATCTGCATACGGTTTATATTTGGCCTTCGCAAATATGACCATGCCTCTTAATTCCGCGCTAAACTCAAGTGGCTTCCCAAACGTTGTCGCCGGAATGCTCATATATTGTCCCTACTTTATAGTATATTGTTCAATACCTCATTCCCACGCTATCTTCAGAAAAGTTTTAAATTTTTACATGTTGGAAGCTCTTTTTCTCGAAGATCATCATAGAACTTAATGTGAAGTACCCCGATACACCGGGCTACTTCACATTAAGTGTTGAAGCTTTTCGTCTATGGAACACTTTACCCTACGAAAATAGATGCGCGCCTTCTCTGGACGTCTTCAAACAACGTGTCCAAAGCATTTTACTTCGCGAAATAACTAACTACAAACCTACTTACTATCTTTTTTTATAATAATTAAATGGTATATGTAAAGTATTTATAGTTATGTATATATTTTGTATTATATATGTCTACGAAGAAATAATGACAGGAAGCATACTCAGTACAAATTCCACACAAAAAGTGGTCCTTAAAACCAATAGGACGTATGATTCCAAATACGAATTACTTCCGAGGTTACAACGTCTACTATGACAGCTAAGTCATAGCGGCGTGAACGATGTTATTGATTGAATAAAATTTAAAGAACTATACGACATTTCTGTTTGGTATATTATTTTTACCGTTGCATTCACTCTTACATTATAAATATGTTTTTGACGTGATAACATCTTATTAATCGATGAACGCCGGTTGCACACACGAAAAATATGACTCATTGTCACGTTCCGTTGTCATATTCCGCCTGAGCCGAGAGTCAAAGTCAAAGTCAAAGTCAAAATCATTTATTCAATTTAGGCATCAAAGAAGCACTTATGAACGTCAATTTTTCATTATAATGTACTTTAAAGCCTACCGCCGCGTTCCAAAATACATAGAGCCAACCGAGAAGAAGCGGCAAGAAACTCGGGGCCATCCTTTTTACTTATATAGATGTTTTTACAATGTTTTTACTTAGGTACTACAAATATTAGCTCCAGTGTGTTGCCTTACAAAAGAGAACATAATAATGGTATCAGTAGGGCAAGACACGCTACACTTTGACATCTTAGTACACGAGTAGATAGATCCTGGAGTGATCAGTCCCAAGCTGTTTTATCCTCCAAGTAATCCGAAATTTTGTAATAACCTTTTTGACAGAGTTTAGTTTTAATAGTAATTTTAAACTTATTAATAGGCAAATCTCGGATAACATTGGGAACTTTATTATAGAATCGTATACATTGTCCCATAAAAGAATGACTTATTCTGTGGAGACGCGTTACATGTACGGATAGCTTGTGCTTATTTCGCATGTTGATGGAATGAGCATCACTCCTTTTATCAAAACTGTTAATGTTTTTCTTTACATACATTAGATTTTCATAGATAAACTGAGAGACAACAGTTAGAATGTTTATGTCTTTAAATTTCTGTCTAAGGGAAACTCTAGGAGCCAAACTGTAGATCGCTCGTTTAGCCCTTTTTTGCAGTATAAAAATAGAGTTAATATCTGCAGAACATCCCCAGAGCAGTATGCCATAAGTCATAACGCTATGGAAATAACTAAAATAAACTATTCTAGCTGTGTCTACATCAGTTAATAGTCTAATTTTTTTAACAGCATAAGCTGCTGAACTGAGCCTACTAGACAATTTTTTAATGTGGGGACCCCATTGCAATTAAGCGTCTATAGTAATTCCTAAAAAGACTTTTGACTCCACAAGGTCCAACCCTGTTCCATTCAATTGTATATTGGATTCTACTTGTCTCACATTTGGTGTCGAGAACTTTATACAATTAGTTTTCTTCTCATTGAGGAGAAGATTATTTGTATTGAACCAATTCACAACTTTAGATAATGCATTGTTAACATCGTCATAGTTTAATAATTGCCTTTTAATTTTAAATAACAGTGAAGTGTCATCTGCAAACAATACAATCTCATGATTCTTCTCTACATAATAAGGTAAGTCATTAATATAGATTAAAAACAAGAACGGCCCTAGTATTGAACCTTGTGGAACGCCCATTGAGATTATAGAGCCGGGCGATTTTTTACCATTTATGTCAACCCTTTGAATTCTACCATTTAAATATGAAGTCAAAAGGTTGAGAGCCATGTTCCTAATACCGTAGTGTTGTAATTTCCTGACAAGTATATCATGTCGGACGCAGTCAAATGCCTTAGATAAGTCACAAAAAACACCTAAGGCATCTTGAGAGTTCTCCCAGGCATCAAACACATCTTTTATTAGTTCTATACCTGCGTCTATAGTAGAGCGATTCCTTGTAAACCCAAATAGATTTTTATGGAAAATTTTGTTTGCACTAAAATGAGTTTCTAATTGATGTAATATGATTTTTTCGAAAATCTTACTTAGCGTAGGTAGTACAGAAATAGGCCGAAAATTTGTTGGATCAGTAGTACTACCAGATTTGAATAAAGGAACCACTTTACTGTGCTTCATTAGGTCAGGAAATACACCACTTGCAACACAACTATTAAACACAGCTGCTAGATTGGGTGCAATGACATCTATAATTGAAGAAACGGTCTTCACAGAAAGACCCCATAGGTCTGCCGTTTTTTTTGCATCTAGACTTTTGAAACTCCTTACAATATCTTTGCAATTAACTACTGAAAATTTAAAAGTTGTGTCACATTCAGTTACACTTTGTTTAAGTAAGATCTCAGCAGAAATGGAGGAAGATTTTAGAGTTTTGGTTGTTAAAGAAGGAATATTAGTGAAAAAATTCTCAAACTCGGCCGCTACCTCCAAATCTGCTCTTACATCTTTATTATTAATTTTTAAATTAAAGTCTCGATTACGCACTGTATTTCTACCAGTTTCACTGTTTATAATGTTCCACGTCATTTTTATTTTATTAACAGAATTTTTGATCTTATTTCTTAAATAAATAGATTTTGCTGAGGAACAGGCTCGTTTAAATAACTTAGAATAACGTTTGACATATTCCAAAAATACAGCATTATGATTATGCGATTTTTCATGGTACAATTCATATAACGTTTGCCTACTTTTATAAATTCCTGGAGTTGCCCATTCACTAAACTTAGCTCGATTACCAACAGATATTGTTTTTGGTACAAACACTTTGCCAAATTCATCACTGATAAGATGGAACAGTGAGTTATATAATATATTTGGGTCATTGTGACTGGTCAACTCTGGCACTTTCTGGGATATATTACTTCTTAACAATTCTAGGCGGCTTGCATTTATTGGAACAAAGCTAACATATTTGCTTTGGGGTTTGTTTGTTTTTCTTGGAAACACTGCTAGTTGACCACAGTGGTCTGATTCTAGATTATTTATAATGAAATTTTTAATAGGTTTGAGATTAGTAAATATATTGTCTATGCAGGTGGAACTTGTGGCTGTTATCCTAGTTGGTTCCAAGAAAATATTGTACATATTATAAGATTTAAACAGTAACAAAAATTTATCCACTACTTATCTGATTATTTTCTAGCAAATTAATATTAAAGTCTCCACAGATAATCATTGATTTATTTGTATTAGATAGCTTAATTAATGTTTCCTCCATGCACTTTTCAAAATCATCATATGGTGAGCATGGCGGTCTGTATACACATAGAACAAGGAACTGCTCAAACTCAATACAGGACATTTCTATTACTCGTTCAACAGATAGGCTCAAAATGTCTTTTCGTTCTTTGAGTTTTATATTTTTATTTGTAATAATTAAAGAGCCACACGTATAGATTTTTCTCTGTTGAAGGAGCTAGCAACTTGATGATTATTAAAATTAAATAAGAGTTGGTTCTTTTTAAGCCAGTGTTCAGTAATACAAAGAATATCTATTTTGCTATCATCTATAAACAATTCTAGTTCCAACTCTTTGCCCATCATACCTTGAATGTTCTGATGAACAATATTGATCGATTTAATGCAAGAGGTTGTCTCTATTGTCTTAGGCACTAATTTAAATTATGTACAATGCCATTAGTAGCCAAGCAATTGGCTGAATTAAAAATGTCAAATTGCTCAATAGAAGCATTGTCAATACTATTGGATTGCTCAATAGAAGCAACCTTGTTAGCCAAATTTTTGGCTGCAATATCAAATAAATATGATAGCGACACAGCTATCTGTCTTTTATAATAATTAGAAAGATAGTAATTATCTTTTGTCAAGAAGAATTTTTTTATATAATTATTAATGTCAATTAAATTAAATTTATCTCCATTAAAATTATTATTATTATCATTGTATACAGGATTGCCAGTAGAATGACATTTAATCATCTCATTCATTGCCAATATGTACTCTTTTAGCTGTTTTTCTGAGCGTTCATACTTATTTTTAATTGATTTTAACTTTTCCTCTAGAGAGAATCTCACATTTCAAGTTATGTGTGTCACTTTCATATTGCAATGTATTATTTTCTAATTTAGAAGCATACATTTCCAACGTATCTAACAGACGAAGACGCTCTCCATTTAATTTAACATTTTTGATGAAAAATTTGTGCTTTTTTACAAGTTTTTGAGTTTTTTTAATATAATTGTTAATTTTTACATATTTTTTTAGTTTGTTTTTGCTGCAGTTAGACTTCGGGATAGTGCTAGGTGTTACTACACTGTCATTGGTTAGGTCAATTGTAACCATTGAGAGTGCAAGCGAGAGCGCGAAACAAGCGATAGAGAGGCCTATGCGTTCGGTTTGTCGTTGACGATGTTGATTGATGACGTTATCACGTAAAATTATCGTTCATAAACCGACTTTACAGACAATCATTTTGTAGATACCTTTGAATCCCGTCCGAAGTTATGTAATTTTTCTCTCTTAAATAACAAAGTTTAGCTGTTACTTTAACTGAAGGATATAATTTGAAATTTACGTTGTAATGTCTAAGAGCTCTTGAAACTCCGTCCAATTAGGGCTAACCTTCTTTCTTAAACATTTTTTTATTTATATATTACACATTTAACATAATCTTTATTGTTTTGTACCATTAAACCAGACATAGTTTGTATTGGTACTCAGATTCGCAACGTACACTGCTTAATATTAAACATAATATTAAACTTAACTTTATGGTATCATATGCAAAAATGCCTTATAAATTTGTGTCTTAACTACTTACTAATTATGCGGTAGGCAAACACTCATTCAATACTCAGTGCCGTCATATTGTGTTCGTGGAATAACTTCTTATCGTGAACTGGTTCTGCCGGACGGCGTAAACACTCATATACAGGCTGAATCGATTTGTGATGCAGTGAAGGGGTAAAATACTAACGTTATAAGATGTTAATATACCATTAAAATAAATAATAACAATAACAATTATTTAAATTAATTAATTAAAAATAACTGATTAAGTAATATGTGTTTTGTTTATGTAATATTTTCATAAAAGTATTTTTTGTATTTAAGTTTGTAATTTGTTATGTTAATACATCCCCAAGACGTCTCTCTCACAAAAGCATAAGAATGTACATGTACAAAAAGGAGTGATGAAGCTTATTCCATCAACACGCGAAATAAGCACAAGCTATCCGTACATGTAACGCGACTCCACAGAATAAGTAATTCTTTTATGGGACAGTGTATACGATCCTGTAATAAACTTCCCAATGTTATCTGAGATTTGCCTATTAACAAGTTGAAAATTACTATTAAAACTAAACTCTGTCAAAAAGGTTATTACAAATTCCGGATTACTTGGATGCTCCGGATTACTCTAAAACAGCTTGGGGCTGATCACTCCAGGTTCTACCTACTCGTATTACCATGTCAAAGTGTAGCGTGACTTGCCCTACTGATACCATTATTATAGTCTCTTTTGTAAGGTAACACACTGGAGCTAAAAAATTATGAACATTTGTTAAATATATTAAGTAAGTGACGATAAAAAAATATACATATTCATATTTATTCATAAAATCCTATTTTACATATCAACAATAAGTTGCTATTTACATTACTTAAAATAGTTGTGAAATGATATACTTAATAATAAATGTCAAATTATTAAAAAAATATGTAAAAAGACAAGCCCGCTGTGTTTCTCGTCAGATCTTCTCAGTCGTAGTCGCGTTCCGATCCCGTGCGATTATCTAATGATTCGTCGATGCGCTCGTGCATGAGATCTCCGATGTCAAATACTTTATGAGATATTGCCCTTGTATACAAGGTTGCTTTTCCAACGTTTGTTGTCATCTCGTCATTTGTTTCGCGGATGTTGTCAAAGATGCAACGATGTTTGCTCTTAGAGAATCACACGGCCGGTTGGATTTAAGAAGTAATACATGTAAAATGACAATTTTGTAAGTGCCCCGGAGACCTATACAGAATAAACGATTTGTTTTTGATTTTTTGGATTTTTCTATTTAATGAAGGTAAATTGAAATAACCCTTATCTTCTATTCTCATCGGATTGAATAAGTTTTGTTATACATTGGTTATCATATTATTGTACAAAAATAATGATCTTGTTAGGTATTCATTGCAAAAGTTCGAGAAGAGCGACTCTTTTCCAATACTTGTTTGCCGTTCAAAGTGTAAGTGGGGGCTGAACTTAGCTTCGGAAACTTCACATTGAGCTCCTCGACTTGGTTCTTACTTATTTGCACCATATATGAAATGGTAATTTCATATATGAATAAGTCTTAAAATTTTTGGTTATATACAGGGTGTTTGGTAGAGGGACCGACAAACCAAATGAGCGTGTTCGGGGGCCCAATTGGAGAATACAAGTTGGCCAAAAAAATCCCCGACACCCCAATTTTTTTTAACTAAATCAGTTAGTTAGCTCTGTTTTGTATCCAATTTTGCTTTGCGTGGCCTGAAGGTGTATAAGAGACCAAATTCAACTAAAAACATCCGGTCTAAAACAGATTTTACGAATGTTATGGTGGTAAATAGGTACAATTTCGGATAAAAAGGGAAAAATCACAAAAAAAAAGTTAAACATATTGGGGGGTCGGGGATTTTTTTTGGCCAACTTGTATTCTCCAAGTGGGCCCCCGAACACGCTCATTTGGTTTATCGGTCCCTCTACCAAACACCCTATATATTTACTTGCTGTGCTCCGCGGTGTGCCCACGCGGTGATGAATGATGATGAATCATTAATAGCGTAATATGTTACTTAAGGATAATATAATAATAATAATAATATGGGACAACATCCACACAAAGGTCTTCAGGTCCCAAATTAGGCAGAGCCTGTACTACGGTAACCTCATGACTGATATAACATACTTATACATATTTGATATTAAATACTTATATACATATAAACACCCAGACTCAGATCAAATAGTCATGTTCATGCACACAAATGTTTGACCTGTCCGGGGATCGAACCCGGAACCAGCGGCTCAGAAGGCAGGGGTGCTACCAACTGCGCCAACCGGCCTGTCTATATAGTATATAGCTCTATTGATGAAATAATTATTTGTACCGGATATGTAATTTTTGCGTTTATCCGTTACAAACTATCAAATTTTCCTTTTTATTATTAGAGTAGATGAAAAGTAAATGTTGTGACATAACTGTAATAGTTAGACATATGGTATCACTTTGGACTATTGTCAATAGTTTCCGCAGCTTATGTGATATAAGGATTTCGGAGTTACTATTGCATATTTTAACTTGGAAAAGTAGTTATTGTGACATAACTATAATAGTTACACTTATGGGACTTCAAACTTTTTTGTAGATATTTATGTCTTCTATAAAACTGTAGTACATCACTATGCTCTATTGTCAATAGTTTCCTCAGCATACGCGATATAAAGAATTTTTTGTTATTTTTTTCACAGCTTGGGTTACATTGTCAAAGTTTTCATACGGATACTTAACTTTTTCTACCGACTTCCAAAAAGGAAAAGGTATTCAATTCGACTGTATAAACCAATAAATGTTTACCTGTTTATTTGTTATCTGACTGTATGTTTTTTTTTAATGTTTGGTACCTCTTAACTTTCGATAGGATGAACCGATTCTCAAAATTATTTTTTGTTTGAAATCTGGTGCTTCCCGTGTGGTCTCCTTTAATTTAATTAATTTCATCAAATTCGGTCCAGTAGGTTTTGAGTTACACTCCAATACTGAATAGAATGGAAGTCGGTATTAATTTTTTAAAATTGTACTTGTAATGTTATTTGATATTTTTTTTTATAAAATAGCTTTCTAAAAAAAAATTCTAAAAAGAAATGATTTTTTGAAATCGGTCTAGTGGTTTTAATGTTTATTCGTTACATGGAGATATACAAATCATTCCTATTTATAATAATATTATCGATATAGATACTATAAATGAGGAATCATTGTTACCATTTTCGTGATGCCTGATACTGAAACCTTAGTTGGTAATTAATGTATCGTTAGATATGTCTTCACCGCGGGAGTTCTGTTACGAAATCTGGAGCAGCCGCCATTTTGGATTTTCAATGGAGCAAAGCTGGTTATGAATTTGTAGTTGTGAACGTGGATGAAGAGATCCTATCGATCAATATATGGAATATTCTATAGGTGTAGCATTTATATCTAAAAAAAGAAGCCAAGTAGTGAATATAAAAAATAAATTGTTTAACAAAAATCTCTACTAACTAAATGGAGTGGAAGTTAAAAGGTTTAAGATTCTAATTCACTTAATACAAATGCATTTTGACCAATCATTATATTAATTATTTAATTCATAACTCTTTGTGAAACGCAGTCAACTCAACACTGAGTATTGAACATAAACACAGCACTGCGTATGATATTATATAACTTCCTCTAACCGTGTAGCCTTCAATTATAATGTAAGTATATAATATTTATATCACTAGTAGATGCTAGAGAAGCTTAGCTAAATAAATATGTTTTCTTATACTTCGTAGAAGCTCCTTACATCAAAAAAATTTTAGAAAAGATAGGAGGTTATGGCAAAGCCGAAGGCCGAGCCTATATATACGCAAACGAAGTCACGGGCAGTCGCTAGTCTATATATATATTAAACCCTATTTCTCCTGCAGTGCAAGTACCGAACTTACCGATCAGTAAATTTGAATCTTGAATACGTCATACTTCGAAAAAACTGACTATGTCGATCTTTTGTCAATCATTGCAAGTAAGTAACAAAATTAAACGATCGGTTGACAAATTCCATAAGCTTTTACGATTATAACGGTAATCCTAGCATGGAACTTTTAAATTACGTTTGAGATCGTCTATTTAATCGATTTTAACATTTGTTTTGTCAGCTTTGAAAATGACCTCGATATAGCTTATCGACAGGCGACGGAAATGGGGATATTGTTTAGTTGTGTTTGATCTTACTAATATTATAAACGAGAAAGTAGGTATTTATGGATAAATTGATGTTTGTTTATTCTCTTACGCTCAAGCGGCGGGCCCAATTTTGATGAAATTTTGCACGGAGGTAGATAGGGCGATGATGGGGCCAATTTTCATCAACATCGTCATCATCCATTACAATGCGGGTATTACCGCGGGGCGCAGCTAGTATTCAATAAAAATAGACTTCGGCCTTCTTTTGATCGTAGAAGAGCGAAATGCTCGTAGAAATCTTCAAATGATAGAAGGACGCATTGTGGAATGCAAACAATTCGTTATAATCGATATACTGTCGTCAATATGACTTCCATACCTGCTAGGGGCGATACGATTTTTTATCGATTATAGCGACTCGACAACTTTAACGACAATTACGGGACTTACACTGCTGGTCACGCTATAACTTTAGAACGGCTCTACCGAATTCATTAATCTTTGTTTTAAATGTTTTCTAATACTTCATAGAAGCTTCTTACATAAAAAAATAGACAACATGTGAGGTTATGGGGAGACCGAAGGCCGAGCGTACTACACGAACGAAGTCGCGGGCAGTCGCTAGTATGGAATAGTTCAGTTCCTTTTGTAATCACAACTTTTGCAAAGAGACAGTTTGATGTTGTTCTATACACTTATATAATACTTTGGATATCAAAAGTAAAGAAATAAAATATGGTTATCATGAAATAAAAAGAATTATACTATCCTGGCTCGAAACATTTGACTACGAAAGCATAGAAAAAATAAGTTATCTGATTTTAGAAATCAAATTTAAAAACTTGTATTCAGTACTACAAACATACACACGTATACACACAGACTTGCACACACACACACACACACACACACACACACACACACACACACACACACACATACACACATACACACACACATACACATACACACATACACCCTACAAACACAAACCTTAATGTTAATGTAATGCTCTTTTGTTTTTTTGATTGGAGACATAAGACATTAGAATGTACGTCGGAGAAGCCACTGGCTCCTGAAACACAGATTAAACTAGTTCGGGACCCTATGGATTCATAACATATTGTGGAATTATTTTATGTCAATAAATTAATTTTGTATTGTATTAAATTAAATTAAATTTGTATTTGTAATAAAACATCGTTGAAATATATGTCAAACCAGCGCGGTGCTTCGACGTGACTACTGCGACTCGCATATCTGATAAAAAGATCTACAAAACAATCTAGAGGTTACACTTGTATAGATTATTATCTTTAAATTAGTAAATATATCACTGATTCTTTGATACCACTCGCCCAAGGAAATGTAATTCCCCAATATAATAACCACACAGACCTAAGTGGCGTGCAATTGGAGAGGCATATGTCCAGCAGTGGACTGCTACAGACTGATGATGATGATGATGAATAACCACACTTATATTATAAAGGCGAAAGTTGTAAGTGTGATTATATGTGTGTTACTTCTACGCGCTCAAATGGCTGGACCAGTTTCTATGAAATTTGGTATAGAGGTAGATGAGGCGATGTATTAACACTAATAATACTTTTTGTCGTCATCATCCATCACCACGCGTGTGTAACCGCGCATATAAGTAATAATAATAATATGAGACAACATTAAATAAGATATTTAGGTCCCGAACCAGGCAGAGCCATAGAGTATGAATAGTAGTATGAACTTCAAGTTGACTTCAAAAAAGTTTTAATAAAATAAAGCATATTATAAAGTCCGACATTAAAGAGAAGATAAAGATGCTTGGAATACTCCAATTCTGGCAAGCTGTCACTCTGCCACCCATAAAATGTAATATTTGTAGTACCTTAGCAGAAACATTGTAATCATTTTTATAAAAAGAATGGCCTCGAGTTTCTTGCCGCTTCTTCTCGGTAGGCTCTATATATTTTGGAACGCGGCGGTAGAGTCTTTAAAGTACATTATTAATTAAAAATTGATGTTCACAAGTACGTCTTTGATGCCTAATTGAATAAACGATGTTGACTTTGACATTGGCTTTATGAATCTGCATAATTTTGAAAACAGCGTTCTAAGTAAATAATTTAATAATATTTCTAAATTACAATCGAAAACAAACACATTTAAAAGAGTGCTTTTTCAGAATTTGTCTTATGGTCAGCCAATCAATATTATTGCGGTCGCTGTTTACAATATCCATGATGAAGCAACCTTCATCACTGTCCTCCACAGCGGCCATGTTCGCCACACAGGTGAAACTTCCCTTTATGAAATAACGAGTACAGGGACATTGTTCAAAACAGAAACAGTGAAACGGGGTCGAGGGACGTGTGATGCGGTTCCCGCGGGATACATTGTTTGGTGAGAGTTGTGCCGGGTACCTGCTATTGCTTTGTATGTAATGACGTAGTTCTATTGCTCTGACGAAACTGTTCGCGCTAACCATTGGGTTGGATTGTTTCTTGTTTTGATGGCATAGTTTTAGAGTGCGTTTGCTGTTGCAAATATTTTAGGTACGATTTTGAAGGTTTTTTTATACCTTCAATTCAAGTGACGAGACGGATATGTCGTCCCCCGTTTTGGTAAGCATTACATTTTCCCGTGACAGTGGCAATGTCACCCAGAGTTTAATACTAACGTTTTCCATATATTTTACAGTTTACTGCGCTTGTTATCCCGAAAAGAGTTTTTTTTTAAATATCATAACTAGCATTCACAGACTCCAGGGCTCGTGACATTGTTTAGTTTTGTGCGAATTAATTACATCTAAATATAATTAAAACAAGTACAATTTTTAAACTTTAATACCGACTTCCATTCTATTCAGTTATTGGAGTGTAACTCAAAAACTACAACCTCCTCCTCACGGGAAGCACCAGCTTACAAACAAAACAAGATATTTGAGAAACGGTTCTTCCTATTGAAAGTTATGAGTTAACAAACATAAAAAAATAAACATAAAAACGGTCGAGTTGAGTACCTCCTCCTTTTTGGAAGTCGGAAGAAAAGAGACAACAATAGATACTTAATTAGGTGACAGGATTTTTATGTTAAATTACATAACGTCTATTTCGTATACTTGAATTAATTTCGTAGTATAAATTTCGCCTCGTAATTTCAATTGCTACAATGCTCTCCACATCGTGACAAAGGAGTTACAGTTGCGGACCTAGAGAACTGTGGTGCTATCAACCAAAACGGTCAGGGATTGAACCTGAGTCTTCTCGCTTTGAAGGCGTGCCAGTCTTGTCAATTTACGGTATAATAAAAGTAATGTTAACATACTAATTATTGTTATTTAATAGTTGAACAATGTTGATATTTTATGCGTCAGCGGACAAAGATATTTTCAAAAACTACAGTCTGAAATGGCAATCTTTACCATTAACTGCACTCAACAAAGTATGGTACCTATTGCTACATGCACTAGTGCACGCCTTCAAACGTAGGACAGTCCACAAGTATTTACTTCCTCACCTACACCTTTGTAATCAACCTGTACCTACTCTTGAACTGTCCCCATTTAGCATAACAATGAGAAAGCATTAACGAACGCCCTCTTTCTTCTCTCACAAACAAAACCAAATTAAAAACCTTACAACTCCAGGTTTAATATTGTCCTCGAATAAAGCCCTGTAAGAATAAATAATCGCCGGTGTAAATAAAACAATTCGCATTATGAACAATAAAAAGCGGGAACAAAACAGGCGACGGGAGCGAGACACGGGTCGTGTCTACTCGGGAAACTCAAAGAAACCTTTTGTTGGCGGGCCGGGACAACTTGGACCATTTGAATTTAAAATTCGCAAAGTTGCGTCTTCTTCGCAAAGGTGCGTCTACTTTACAAACTTGCGTCTACTTTACAAAGTAGCGTCTACTTTACAAAGTTAAGTCTTTC
This sequence comes from Selenia dentaria, assembly GCA_917880725.1. Lineage (NCBI taxonomy): Eukaryota > Metazoa > Arthropoda > Insecta > Lepidoptera > Geometridae > Selenia > Selenia dentaria. Next base: position 2,279,037 of record OU862882.1, on the reverse strand, counting down.
ATCGTGTTAATTATTTTAATGATGCGACACCTGCCGTCTGTCTATTGCTGCTCTGGACTTGAACATTTCGCAGCTAAATTTAATTATTTAAATGCTGGAGCCTTCATTGCGACAGTAGACAAATTTGACTGAGTTAGCGGAGATTTGCAGATTAATGTTACTCAGATTTGTGAAGTTACGGACAAAATATATCTAAATATAAGTCAGAAGCGGATCTTTATTCTGTGTGTACAAGTCTTGTGATAGAGAGTATTTTTCGTTTGGGTTGATCCTAAATAAACAAACGATGGTAGAAAGATACAGACGAAGAGTGCCCCGAGGCTGTCGCATGCGAACATTTTCCCGGGATAAATAAATCATGTGTTATTTCAGAACCTAAACGTAGTAAGTAATTATTAACTTACGTTGTAGTTTAGTCGTCAGTAACCGAGTGATTCGCATTTATATCATACGGCAACTAATCGAATCATTAGTCATTGTAATCTATATATGCACCGATTGGCAGTGTGAATATCGCTAGATGGAAAAATAATGTATCAACATCCTTTTTGTGTTACGTATCAGCGACTACAGAGCAGACAATCTTTGTATCCGTGATTCCATCTATCGCTGTCTTGTCGTGAGAGACGGTATTATCGTTGGCCAAATTGCATTCTGCGACAGGCAATGGGTAATGGGTGTGCGATCGGCTTCCGTTGTAAGATTCCTATTGATATATTGCGAACGATCGTAGTGTTTACTGACGCTTTGCTACTGCTATCGCTTCTGCAAAGTATTACATAATAAGCTAAGCGCGGCAAAACGGGTCAAAAAGAACACCCATGTGTTTTGAAAATCATATCAATCTTCACTATCGTCATCATCTCAGTCGTAGGACGTCCACTGCTGAACATATGCCTCCTCCATGATTGTCCAAAATGACCGGTTGGAAGCGGCCTCCTGCGACCTTTACCAGGTCGTCTGTCCACCTTGTCGGTGGACGACCTACGCTGCGCTTGCCGGTCCGATGCTCTCCACACCAGAACCTTCTGGCCCCATGGGCCATCTGTTCTGCGTGCTATGTGTCCTGCCCACTACCACTTCAACTGGCTAATCTTCTGGACTATGTCGGTGACTTTCGTTTTCCCGTCCGGTGACGCTGTAAATGCCGGTAGAGGAAAATAGCATTAGTCCTATCGAAAAAAAAAACTTTCGTTTTTCGGATCTCTCCATTTCTGATTCGATCACGAAGAGAAACCCCGAGCATAGCCCTCTCCATTGCTCGTTGTGCGACTTTGAGCTTGCTTATGAGGCCCATATCAATCTTAGTACACTCATAATCAAGTTTGTTTGTGAGTTTGTTTTATCATCTCATCAGATTCATTATCATTATAATCATATCAGTTCATCACACTACTGCGTGCGTCAGGAACTGATATGTTGGTGTTTTTATTAGAATATGATAGGCGGTAGGTACATAATATTAAGTGCTTACATTTGAAATTGACATTTTATATGGAAAAAGTAAAACGAAAAGTAAATATATTAATTTATATATTTAATCAATCGAAGCATGTGGCATTATTATCTGTTCGCTTACGCCATTCAGCCGGTGCCCTTCTGGGTTCAACTACCGATGATATGAGCATTTCCAACTGTCGCACAGCCGTGCGATACTCTAATGATTCGTCGATGCACTCGTCGACGAGCTCACCGATGTCAAATGCTTTATGAGATATCGCCATTGTACATAAGGTTGTTTTTCGAACGTTTCTTGCGATCTCGTCACCGATGTTACTCGTAGCAAAGATGCAACGATGTTTACTCTTAGAGAATCGGACGGCTGGATCCGATTATCAATCCGCTCGATGCGTGTTTGTCGGTGAGCTTCGGTTTTCATCCCGCATTCATGCGGTATCCATTTCTTGTGCTTTTTCTCTTCAATTAATTTCAAGTTAATTAAAATTGTTTTGTAACTGACACCAAAGCTTGCCGGTGACGAGGCTTGCGATGGATCTGCTTCTACGATCACCTTTAATTCTTCAACTAGAGTCTCCAGTCTTCCACGAGGTCGTAGTTCTGTAGGTCAACATTTCCATAATGAAAACGTTGGAATCAGTAACGTACCGTGCTTTCTTTTACAGTACCTTCCCCACATATTATTAATCTTTCGAGCTGTTCCTGCAGCGTTGGTGCCATTGAAAAACTCATGTGCGTTAATAACGCGGTATTTTAAGTTTTCCATATTGTGAACAGACAGATATCAAATAACAATTAAATGGTGTGAAAACAAACCAATCACTAAATTCGAAACGCAAATACACAAGCCTAAATCGATATATATATAAATGAACCCCTATTTCTCCTGCTTTACGATTCTTCAGAGCCAACATCGTTGCATCTTTGACAACTTCCGTGAAACAAATGACATCGGTGGGCTCGTCGACGAATGCAACGATTAATCATTAGAGAATCGCATGGCTAGTCACGTTATAACTTAAGAATGTATGGAACAATCTCGCAAATTATTTTTTATTTATAATATTTTTTTTTTCTTTTGTTACATTTGATAAACAAGCATTTGACCACAGTCTCACCTGATGGAAAGTGATGGCGCGATCGACGGTGGTACATGCTGCCTAAAAGGTACCTATTCATTCTGTATTTGAAGACTCCCAGATTGTATATGTCAGGAAATATAGACGCTGGCAAACTGTTCCATACTTCAGCCGTACTGATTATGAAGCTACTCGTAGATTTGAAGCGCTTCGTGCGTATTTTTGGAATTTCGACCATGTACAGACGACGTGTTCCTGTGCGTCTTGTTGTTCGATGAAAGAAAGGAGATGAGGGAATAAGATTGTGAAGATCGATCGCACACTCTCCGAAGTGAATCCTGTAAAACACCGATAAGCTGGCAACTTTGCGTCAATACAAGGCTTTGAAGTCTAGCCTCCACTAAAGCATCGTCACCAATGAGTTTCCTTGCTCGGTTATCTATGGAGTCCAAGGCTTCGAGTTGGTATTTAGCCGAACCATCCCAGAGATGGCTGCAATATTCCATACAAGAACGGACTTGAGCTTGTACAGGCTTAGAAGCTGTCCCGATGTGAAATACTGGCGCACTTTCCGAAGGGCTCCCAGCTTTTTCGCGGCTACTTCAGCACGAGACTCGATGTGTAACCCAAAATTAAGTTTCGGTGTAAGTGTTACACCAAGCAGCTCAAGTTGGTCGGTTTTCGGAACAGGCACACCTCGGAAGCTAGGAGTGAATTGAAAAGGCCTCTTCTTGGCACTAAATAGACACGCCTGCATCTTCGAAGCATTGAATTTGACCAGATTGGCAGATTGGCATCTCCCCACACGGAAACTTATTAAAAAACTCTTAAGTTCGGTTCGCCGACGGCGTTAAGAATAAACAAGTACAATTTGAAAAATTTAATACCGACTTCCATTCTATTCAGTTTATGGAGTGTATTTCAAAAACTACTGGACCAAATTTGATGAAATTGATCACACGGGAAGCACCAGTTTCAATAATAAAAAAAGTTTTTTGAGTATCGGTTCAGCCAGTCGATAGTATGAGGTAACAAAAATTAACCACACATGTTGCAGTTCCTGGGAAAGTATTGTATTATTGGCCAAATATGGCGAATCGCGAGCCATCGGGTTAAAAAAAACAGTCGAATTGAGTACCTTCTACCTGAGAAGCACTAGTGCAGAGCACAAAAGGCACTAAGAGCACGATTTAGCTGCTTAAAACACTTCGAGCAAAGGCATTGTAAAAGTAATTTCCATAATTCTATAACTGACAGCTGTCATCTAGTCTACCCGTAACCAAAGAGAATACAATACTTTATTCTGTGTTGTCCTATTTTCAGATTAAATTTAACTGGATGCAAACGAGGACTGTGATTATTGAATCCACATAACATTATATTCATTTATTGTTCTGATTTACCTATATACGTGACACTGGCAGAACTAAGACAAACCCGCAAAAAGTACTCACGAGGAGACGTTAAATTTGAGAAGAACAATATTGTACAGTACTAAGCTAAACCCATAACCATGTTCACTGAAAAGCGTTGGAAACGTCACTATAATAAAACTTTACGCGTGTTTGAAGTTGTTTAATTTCAATGTTTACGAATCACGAAATCCGAAGATATCGTCATATAATGAAAGTTTGAGCACATTAACAAACTAACAAAATAATAAAGTTATATATGTATTATTCTCTTTGAACATTAAAATGTATCCAAGGTTTCAAATCAATAATTTTAATAGACATAATGAAAATGAAAAGCCACATCAGTCAATGCTACTTCCAAACCATTACAACTTTAACTCAACCTGAATTTCTACTTTAGGTAAGTCTTAAAACTGAACTTCCAACCTGCTCCAACATTAACCTTAGATTATTCCCGCTCCCGATTAAACAATGGGAGGGAATAAATTCACGTAATAAAGAGTCGTCTACACCGATAGGCTGGGAGGTGTCTGCGCTCATTAGCGGGCGTCTTTAATGGATGAGAGGTGAAACGGGACCGGCACCCATAAATAGCAAGCTACAATGTTGCGTGTTTCCGAATTAGTATATACGCATATGTCAGGCCCCGCACCTCGTTGCGATAGCACGTGCGGTTCAAGTATCTAACTCTATCTATACTTATCTACACTAATATAATATATTATATAATACATATAACAATTTTAATATTACAAATAGGAAAGATTTGTTTGTTTGTTTAAATTGAATAGGCTCAAAAACTACTGAACCGATATCAATAATTCTTTCACCTATAGAATCCTACATTATTACTGATGAACATAGGCTATAGAATCTTATGAAAAAGTTAGGGATAAGTATGAAAACTTCGATAATGTAACCCAAGGTGTTAAAAATACCGAAAAATTTCCTATATCGCGTACGCTGCGGAAACTATAGACAATAAAGCAAAGTTATTATATTAAATAAATATATTAAATATATTATAGTTTTATAGAATACATCCATACCTACAAAAAAACCTAAAACCTAAACGATACTATATGTCTATCTATTACAGGTATGGTAACATATTATGGTTAGGGCATGTTAAAATATGCAATAGAAGCGCCGGTACAAACTAAGCCACATTATTCCTACCTTGGTATTAATCCGTATCTACTTTATTTACAAATACAATTTGAAAAATTTAATACCGACTTCCATTGTATTCAGTTATTGGAGTGTGACTCAAAAACTACTGAACCGAATTTGATGAAATTTAAATGATACCACACACAACAAAAAAATAATTTTGAGAATCGGTGCACCCTATCAAAAGTGATGAGGTAACAAACAAAAAAATTTATTAAACAAAAATACAGTCGAATTGAGTACCTCCTCCTTTTTGGAAGGCGGTAGATAAAGAAGAAAGATTTGATTGTTTGTATTGGATAAATACAAACAACTACTGAACCGATTCAAGAAATTATTTCACTAGTAATAGCTACATTACACCTGAGTAACATACACCATTATTTGATTCATAATTATCATCCATCACCACGCGGGTGAAACCGCGGAACCTAGCTAGTTTCCAATCCAAAGATGTAAATCGTCGAGACATGACAGTGTCATATCTGTTTATTTTGATGAATAAATATTTTACCATAGAACTTTATAAAGGCATGTTTTCACTGAATTTAGTGGAGGTGACGTACCTTCGGCGGCGCCGACGCATGCGCGCCATCATACACGTATAGGTGGTCGTTGCAGTCCAGCTGCAGCATCTCGAAATGCAGCATGAACCGCTGCAGGATGCTGTGCGTCTGGAAGGTCACCGTGCAGTCCAGGTTGCGCTCGTTCCGGGACCACACCACACCGCCTTCCACCTTGCGGTACTGCCGCTGCAGGAAGTGGTCTTTGCATATTGAGTCCATATAATCTGGGAAAAAAGAAACTTGATTGTTGAACCAGTTACGGATTACAGTAGACTAGTATTTTAAATCTACCTATAATGAATAACGTACAATGAAGGGTTTTACCGCGAATACCTACACGTGATCTCTGGGCGGCATCAACTAAGTGACGCTTAGGGTGGAAAGGCTCTCATCAATTGTATGAAAAACTGTAATAATCCAACTACAGTCATGTTAAGAAGACTATATCAGAGTACTTTCAGATAATGCTCGTAACTTTAGTTATAACGTTTCATCATCATCATCTCAACCACAGGACGTCCACTGATGAACATACGCCTTTCCTACAAATTTCCAAAAGGACCGGTAGGATACAGCCTGCATTGAATGTCGTCTTTAGCAGGTCGTCTATCCACCTTTTTTATAAACTCGAGAGCAATGAATCCGGGTCACTTAAAGAATGTTAAAAATCTCGGAAACTAAAAATGATAGGTTAATGCAATAAATTGTATTTAATAGACAATGTAATACTCCTTAAATGAAAATAAAAAAAATATGAGTCACCATACATTTTATTAACACAAAATTACATAAAGAAATAAAACTGCTGATCTCTCCTTAAAACAAAAATAGGAAACATGAAATTTTTGAACTTTATTACGATTTTCTTGAATTTTAATACTTCGTATTGCCTCCTCGTGCTTCCATTACTGCGTTTACGCGGTTTGGCATGCTGTACACCAAGTTTTTTATACGATTTTGGGGAATATTCTCCCATTCCTCTGTGAGAGCAATTTTGAGCTCACGAAGCGTGATTGGGGGAGGGTTTCGTTGTTTTACGCATCTGCCTAGCTCGTCCCAAGCATGCTCGATCGGGTTGATATCCGGGCTGCGCGCTGGCCACTCCATACGAGTAATGTTCATCTCTTGAAGGTAGTCATTCACAATCCTACCTGTATGAGGTCGGGCATTGTCATGCATAAATATAGCATCCTCACCTAAATTGACCATAAATGGACCAACGTGATCATTGAGGATTTCTTCCACATATCTTTCGCTAGTTAAAGAGCCGTTTTCTATGATCACCAGCTCTGTGCGACTTTCAGAAGAAATTCCGGCCCACACAAGTACAGACCCACCACCCTAGGCTACTTTTTCTTCGATGCATGCTTGCTTGAATCTTTCCCCTGGTCTTCGATACACTCTGTGTCTTCCATCGTGCTTGTAGAGCATAAATTTTGATTCGTCGGAGAACATAACTTTTGACCAATCTTCAATACTCCAATTTACGTGGCTCTGGGCATATCTTAGTCTTGAAATACGATGCCCACGCTCCAGTTTAGGGCCGTTTGCAGGTCTAAGGGGTTTTAAGTTAGATTCAGCAAGCCGACGTCTTACTGTCCATGCACTTGGGTTACTTCCTCCGAGGCGTCGAAACTGATTTGTGAGTTCAGTTCCTGTGAGAAAGCGATTTCGAAGCATGGTGTTCACCAAGTATCGGTCTTCTCGTGCTGTGGTACACCTGGTTCTGCCCGTTCCTGGTCTGCTTAGGTTAGAACCAGTTTCTTCGTAACGTCGGAGAACTCTTTGTACTGTTGACAGCGACACACCGACAGTCCTGGCTGTATCGCGCTGACTCCGGCCGGTTTCCAGCATTGTAAGTATTCTGGTGCATTCTTCAGGCGTAAGCGACATAATTTCAGCTTGAATAATGAATATAGAGCACTATCAACATGGTTTATGTACCCACATAAATGACAGATTACAAACAAAAGCAAAACCAAATGCTGTAATTTCGTAGTTCCATCTTCGAAAGTGGCCCTTTTTCTAATTTGATTTTTTTATGATATAACTTTACAATAACTAAGAAGTTTTAATACCTTCATTTAAGGAGTATTACATTGTCTATTAAATACAATTTATTGCATTAACCTAGCATTTTTAGTTTCCGAGATTTTTAGGATTCTTTAAGAGACCCGGATTCATTGCTCTCGAGTGTAGTTTAGTAGTACATAAAAGACGCCGTCAATTTGATGTTATCAATCCTACCGATTCTGATCCATGATCGATTAATGCTGATTCTACTCCTTCGTCAATATTCGTCTTCCGGCTTAAAAATCTGCAAAACATTACCCACGACATTTCCCCCATTATCAACGGTTCAATGAAAATAAAATTTGGAAGGAAATTACTACAGATCGCATTCTCATTCACCGCTTATCGCATTCCCATGCGATATCGATTCGGAACCCTTTCACAGATAACGGACCTTCCATTTTAAACTTAACTACTTCAACGTTAAAGTGGAATTTCGTTTCGGCCCATTTTTCTGGTTGCTGATAACCGAGCTTATCTCTGATCTGACAGATGTCAGTTTATCTGCGCCTTCTCTGGCAGTCGCTTCTCAGTACGGGAGTATAGTGTAGGATATTTGCAGTGATGTATAGAATAGTTTAAGTGGGAAGTAAGATCTCGGCCGCTTCTGGAAAAGTGGCTTCTGTCTCTCAATTAAAGTAGAAATAGCTGGAAAAGACTTCAAAATGTAAGTATTATTGTTTAAGTGTGTATTATATGTGAGAAAATGGGAGCGACGACGCAGTTTTATTGTTTATAAAGATGTTGGCTAGCTGCGCACTGCTGCTCTACCTGCGCCGAAATCGACTCTCTCCTAAGTGTAATTGCCCCATACACACATCCTGTGTTACTTATGTTTGCTCTGTTTTGTACATGTTAAGAAAATCTGTCCAACCTGTATCTACGTAAACTAAATCTGTATATACGTAGGTATGGCTGTCCGGTAACAAACAGATGTTTGGTATATTTTAGTGTGCCATATGTTTTTAATACACATGCGAAAGTTTGTGTGTGAGTGAGTATGTATGATTGAACAGGTTTGAATGCGGAATAGCTTATATTTAGTTAACACCAGTTACTTTTTATCTCAATTGAAATGCGAAAAAATTTAAAAACAGTAGTCTACGCTCCATATTTTATTATGAATTTATTTTAAAAAAGTCTTCTTTTACAATATGTGTTCGAGTAGGTTTTAACATAAAAAACACGAATGCATTATTTTTCTTCTATTTCCAGGGCAAACAAGTTCCTCTTCATTTTCTTTTACGTGCTGTTCTTCATGGCGTTTATCTCTTCAGCTCCAACTCCTCGAATTCTCGCCGGCATGGTCTCTGGTGTCACCACCGGTCTCGAGGTCCCTAGTGACCTCATCGCTGGCACAGGGGTCGGTACTGGAGCTATTCAGCTAGTCATCAACGTGCACACGGACAGCCATGGGAACATAGAGGTGTTTACAAACTAAGAAGGTAGAGTCATCACAGCCTGTGTGATTGACACAACCGCACATAATTATGCGTCACCCATGGAGGAACACGCCTCACCCATGGAAGAACACGTCTCACCCATGGAGGAACACGTCTCACCCATGGAGGAACACGCCTCACCTATGGAGGAACACGCCTCACCCGTGGAGGAACACGCCTCACCCATGGAGGAACACGCCTCACCCATGGAGGAACACGCCTCACCCATGGAGGAATAATGGTAGCGAATGGTAACCGTGAGTGTAATAAAAGTGCTGTGTATCGGCTTCATTCGACTTCGGGAAGCATCGAAGTGGATTTGGAAACCGTACGAAGGACAAATTGATAATTAAGGTTCGGTACCTCTACCATGAGTTGGCAACATAAATATCATCTATTAGTCGATACTCGATCTCGCCTACCTATTAAGCTAGTGATTGGCGTACTCACTGTTATTTATAGTTCTATTATTGACCGCAAGGTGGCACTGTTCTTTTTTTCATACATTTTTTCGATATCGAGCGTCGATTGGTGTCAATGTTCTAAACTCATGGTAGACCTACAGCTATGAGTATCTACTATAGCAGAGCTGATTCATACAATTGTAGTAGAACAATTGTAATGAAATGCGGGAGGAAATATTTCGTAGCAATTTCTCGCTATCACTCGCAGATAGAGATAGTTTATAGATTTTAACTATAATTATAATATTATATAGCTTTTTTTACCTAAAATTAAATTCTATATAAGGATATAAACTTTAGAAAGCCACCTATAATTTTGTAGTGGCAAATAGAATAATTACTATTGTGCTCAGAAACCTTAACTTGCAAAATACCTATAAGCAAAACGTCTAAAACATGATATCACGTAAAACGAGGTATGCCTAAATTGCGAAATGTTTCATAAATTAACGTCTTATGTTAATAATAATAATCTAATCTCTTGTATTAACGTAACAGAATGAGTATACATACATCTACTATACTATTATATACTACTATACTGCATTCATTCTGCTTCAGCATTCTGATATGTGTTGTAGTATTAAACATTTTGAAATTATAGGCATGCATCATTTTACGTGGTATACTCGTATATGGTGGTGGACGTTTTGCAAGTTAGGCTTTCTAATCAAAATATATCGTCCTATTCTGATCAGATAGCTTAAAACTTCATTGTGTACGACATTATTTTACCCACTATTTTAGTTGTGTATGATTTGAGTTTACTTCCAGGTCAACAAAAGTAATCAAACCTTATGTAGATTAGATTTATTTTACGAAGAATACAATGTATTATTTATATCTTAAGGTGTAATTTCTGCGTACTTTACACATACACACACAGAGAGCGACGCATATAGCCACTGGCCTGGCGTATAAGTATGTATGTCTGTTATCTGTAGGGCTATTATGTATCTTAGTTGCTAACAAATCTTGATTGAAATCAATAAAAATGGCGGCTCTCTGTCAGGGCTGTGTTTTTGTCAGGTCCAGTCATCAACTTGCTAACATCTTTGCTTACTGCCGTGCGATTCTCTAATGATTCGTCGATGCGCTCCCGATGACAAATAAATAGATTAGAGATATCGCTCTTGTACATAAGGTTGTTTTTCCAACGTTATTTGTCATCTCGTTATTTGTTTCACGGATGTTGTCAAAAATGCAACGATGTTTGCTCTTCGAGCATCGCACGGCAGGACTTGTCAAAACTGACATAGAGATTTTTCAAGATTTCAATCAACATTTGTTAGCAACTGAGATACCTATATAACAGCCCTGCTGGTTACGTTTGCCTATTTTGGGACCCAATTACCAGATGTGAATGTTGTCTCATATTATTATTAATATTATATATACATATAGATGTAAATGAGATTATAAACCCTGCACGTGATAATGATGAGACAATTAAAAGAAAAGCTGATAAGTTTTTTAAATTTTTTCCACGGATTAACTTCTAAAATAAGATTAAGAGATATGAAGCTTATGACGACTTACCGGTTATCGATGACTGATAAATATAGCTCTATTTACAACGGCTTTCGATGAGATCAAACTGTTATCGGGTGTAGTTAACTGTATGAGGTAGATATTGTTCATTGTAAGACACGTAGGAGTACGTAACCAGCAGGGCTATTATGTATCTCAGTTGCTAATAAATATTGATTGAAATCTTGAAGAATGCCGGCTCTATGTCACTTTTGACAACTCTAGTAAGCAAAAATGTTAGTAAGTTGATGACTGGAGCTGGCAAAAGTGATATAAAACTGCCATTTATTTCTATTTAAATCAACATTTGTTAGCAACTGAGATACGTAATAGCCCTGCGGGTACACGCGTTTTTGAATACAGTGTTTGATATCTTATTGCATAATGGTGATTAGGTTGCCAGCAAAGATGAGGCAGAGTAGCTGGTAGCAAGCTAAGATTCAATGACAATAGGAAAAGTTTTTCTTTAGAAATGGACTTCTGTGGGTCCACAAACTGTCAAAACCCACCAAAGCGGCAGAGATACCTTTACTCATTCTTATTTATCTCTCGTTAAACAAAAAAAACGCTGCCGTAAAAAAGTGCCTATTTTTTAAGATTTTTGTACTTAAGTAAATTTCGTGTATATGTACGCGGCTTTATTTATAAACGCTGCTTAAAAAAGATCTTTATTTGGTATGGCGCAGAATATTTTTTCTGTGCGCACTAAATGGTTAAAGTTAAGCAGCGTTTTTAAGTAAGGCCCTTAATTTATATTAAAACACTTTAGAAATGTAATAAGTATATATACTCTGTTCAAGACAAGAGACAGTAGTTTACAAATTCGAAACAAGTTGTAGTTCGTGTGGAGACCTCGCGAGGAATTTCTCGTGTCTGTTTTCGTAAATTTCTGTCGTTTTTTTAGAAATTGTTTTCGTAGATAATAATTACTGTAAACAATTCAAACGTAAGTAGAGAAAATGTAAGTTTTCAGGATATTTTTCAGTTTGTTTAATGTCCTTGAAATAACGCAAAGATAGCTTCTAAACATCCGGTTTCTGCGCAGCATTTGCTATGAGACGCGCCTTAATTGTATTTAAGTTCACTGTGAAGCTATAGTTACTTAGTTTAAGAGAATATTGTTTTAAAACGGGATGTTTACCATGAATTTCATTAGGAAATAAATATATGTAATAAATAACCCTTTAAAAACAATTATCTCTTACCTATATAATGACGCTTTAACAAGCAACAATGTTATTTCTAACCGAATCGAAATAAAAAAGGTTTTATAATATATAATATATGCAAGAGATGACTTTTTTTCCTTCTTACTTTACACAACCTTAGGCCTAAGGGCATGATCACACCAGAGATAGTTACACCAACCAGGCGGACATAGAACATTGAGAGTTACGCTGAAATGAATACTTTGGAAAAGGCTTGCACATGACTAAATAGACTGGCGAAAGTGACGAAAGTGTTTACTCACCTAAATATTAAAATAATAAAATGAAAAAAAGTACGTGAGTATCACAATCATCAGTATTCGCCGTACCTCTTGTATTGTCACGTAGTATATTATTTACCAGCCGCATCGACAATGGAATACACAAACTGTAATCCAAAAACGAACGTGACAAAGAATTTAACACGAGACATGAACAATATTATTTCTCGGCCTTAAGTCACGTGTCACAGTTAAATAATATAAATACCTCCGCCTTTGCATAAGTAAATAAACTGAATATGTAACAGAATAGCTACCAAGTAGGTGATGTCTAATCGTGATGAATTAGGTACGAGCTCACTCGATAGAAACGTCAAAATTAATTAGTCAATAGAAGGTATAATTTGAAATCAACCGCGTTAGGCAGTGGTCCCACCGCCGACGATGAACGAGAAACTTTAAACGAGTTGGCGATCAGCGAAAAGCGAGTGTGTAGCTTCCCGACCGCTGGCTGGCTGGCGACTAACTATCGGCGATTTTCTATCTCAATAACGCACAATAAATATGCATTCCGTGTAAACGAAAGAGATGCATATATTAAAAGTTGCTCTCTGACTGTTCACGCTGCCGGCGACGACTCGCTTTACTAGTTTTGTCGCTGAGCGACGAGCTTTTAAAAATGAACTCGCTCAACGATACTCGTTCAGCGATGCTCGCTCGCTTCATAATTTCTTTGTTTGCACATAACTCAGCGACCAAGGGCGAGTGGCGCGAGTAATCGCTCGTCGTATTTGCACACTCGCTTCTAGTCTGGCAACAAAACTACACACTCGCTTCCCGCTGATCGCCAACTCGTTTATAGTTTCTAGTTCCCCACCGCCGCCGATGAACGAGAAGCGAGTAGAACTGCTAGGAAGTAGAAACTATTTGGCGAACAGCGGGAAGCGAGTGTGTAGTTTCGGTAGTTTTGTCGCTGGGCTATTAGATTAATTTACAGCTGTTGTCGCACAGCGTCAAATTAGTGGGGCGAGTCCTCACCGACAATGTGAACAGTCAGCGATCAACTATTCATTATAATCAGCCCATTTTGTTCCCACTGCTGGGACTCGAACCTTCCTCTCAAAGAGAGGAGTTGGGCCATAAACCACCACGCGGGCCCAGTGCGGCTTGGTGGATAGGTTAGTGGCCAACCCATGTCGGTGTTTTCAGGGACCGACGCCTTAACGTGCCCTCCGAAGCACGGAAGCGCTCAGTTGAATAATGCCACTAGCGGTCACCCATCCAAGTCCTGACCACAGCAAGTGTTATACTTACTTAACTTGTTGATCGGTTAAGATCGCCAAGTCAAGCTCCGCTACGAGCGCTTCTGACTATTAGTATATGATAATATATAACTAGAATCCACGGTGGGTCGGACAAGGAAGAGTCATCCAAATCTGTTCTCAATCATCAATCATAACATAAAAAAATACAGCCGAATTAACACAATCTCTTTCTCAAAAATGTAGCCCATATGTGTAGTATCATATGGTATTAATAACTAGGAAATATTAAGGTCGCATCTATGTCATAAGAATTCTGCGCAGTGTCATCAAATAATGCCTTTTAATATCATATGAATTATATCTCATATTAACGTTATTATTATTATTCACATTATTTATTTCTTTTCTTAAAATTACATTTTTTACAATATTTCTATATAAAATAAAAACATTATAAAAAACCTAATCCTAGATTGCCATCGGCAGTGGAGCATGACCCAAACTACCGGTGGTTAGGGCTGCAGACTGAGGAACCTCCTGACAATACGTGCCGTGTCAAGGAGTACTGCCTTCTGTATCTGGCTCTTGATCCAACCGTCTAGCGAGAGCCTCTTAAGATGTTGGTCGAGGCTTTTTGCTATAAGGCCGTTTGCTGAAACCACTATCGGAACAATGATCGTCTCGTCAACATCCCACATGGCGGTCACCTCGTGAGCTAAGTCAAGGTACTTCCTGAGCTTGTTATTAATTATTATTATTATAAACGTTATTATTATTATTATTATCGGGAATTTTTTGCGCACATATTAATATCAAAACATAATTTTGACTCCCGATATTCTATAAAAAGTTCAACTGGGATATTGTTTGAGCGTGTATATCGTAGCATACTAACGTCACAGCGATAACATATAATTAGATTAGGATTTCTATTTGTTTATCAATTTTATCATAAAACGAACGTATTTTTGACGCATTCCTAATATAATAATCGAGAATCAGTCGCGTATAATTTGACAAAAATGATAATGATTTAATTAGGTTTTAAAGCCAGAGCATGCACCAGTTTTAAGCACATCTTTCATGGATTACAGTGAACAGTACACCAATCGTTATAAGTAGTCACATACAGCTTGTAACAAAACTTGCATACAATTATAACCTAACTACTCCGACCTACAATACTCAAGTAGTAAACATTCCGAGTTATGAGGAACCAAAGTTTTTCTAACACTGAATCAGGTACATCCCTGAAATACCAGGCCAAACACAGCAATGACATCCAGAACGTAGATTTGGTAAATAAAGGGCCTGAGCGAGACTTGGGCTGGGGTGCGGCACGGGGAGAGGGCGCTTGCAGTATAGGGGACATAGGTTATGAATAGGTGGCATGGCTGTAGAGCGCATTGACTTCAACGAACTAGGCATGTCTAAAAGGGATGTCCAAAAAAATTCGGATAGTAATGTTTCAATTTTCTATGAAATAAATTACAATTGATTTAAATTTTGATACTTTATTTATATTTGATTTCTTTTTTTTCATTTGAGTCCTGGCTAGGTACAAATGCGCATCTTTCAGTATTACTACGCCATTTTGTTACACGCTGTATATGTATTTCAGTAACCACAATTAGTTATTTTGGAGTAATCTTCATAATAGTATTCATATACGAGTAATATCGTGTGGGATTACCATAGTCTGGCATAAACCAGAAAAAAAAATGTTTGCAAATGCCATCATGTTAGCATTTAATACACTTTGATTTAAAACTCATTGCTATTTTGTCTATTATTAAACTTTAGAGCGTATAAATCTAATATGTTAAGTTTAAGGCAATATTAATAGATAAATTCAAAACACGATGCTACAAAACTCAATAACAGGTACAAACCGTTTCATGAACACGTTGATAAAGCAAAGGAATCTCTCAAATGGTTTCCAGCTTCCTTTGACGACGGCTCTATACGCCTACGTAGAGCCACTTGTGTGGTTTATCCGGTAGAGATAAAAGGAGAGTCGAGTGGGCGTGACGTAGCTACTGCGCTACACAAGTACATAACTTTACAAGGACACTGTACAACTATTGTTTTCAGGGCAAATCGATGTCAAATGTGTTTTGTTTCACAACCAAAGCAGGTATGATTACCAAGCAGAGCATCTGGCCTGCTGTGTATTTTATAGAGTCAATTGAATACACCACGCTTGCCAATGAAAGTGCTACCTAGAGTGTAGGCTACATTTTTGCGAGGCAGTAATAATAAAAGGAGACTGCTACGGATCCCTTGGACAGCGTTTCGGACTAATATCTCGATCTTGGTGGAACTAAAAATCAAGGAAAGGTTATCGTCGACTGTGCAAATACGAATCTTCAAATACTTCGGACACATTGTTTGAAATGAAAACTCCATGGAACGACTCGTAGTTCAGGGGCAAGTAGATGTCAAACGCTCACGCGGTCGATCACCTACGCGTTGGACAGACCTCATAAAAGCTGCAACACAAACGTCCGTAGTCCAAAGCACCCGAAACGCAGAAGACCGCAATGGATGGAGGCGCATCGAGAGGGCTGCATTATTTAAAGAGAAGGCATTGTCTTCAACCACGACCCCCCTGTCAAGAGTGAACGACTAAGGAGAAAGAAAGTATAATAGCAAAGTTAACTTAACTAGATTCTTGGTATTGTGCATGAATTTGGATTACGTTTCAGAGGTTTCTTTACAACAAGCGTATGCTATATTGCTAAGATAAGAGAGATACCTCTTTAAATTGGATTCAAAGCCAGGTGTATTGTATGTTTTAGTGCTGACCATTTTCAACAAAACGATGACATGTTTTTATGTATACAGGGTTATTGGTTAAGTCGACCTACTCCCGTTAAGAGCGTGTAGTTTACATCGTTTCTGACTCATTTGAATGAGAAACATCCTATCCTAAATCTAACCGTTTCCGAGATATTTGAATTAATTGAAATGTGTAAGTCTTCAGTTTAAAAAATGTATATTATATAAATGACACAGGACTGTAAAAAACGGGTCGGTTGTAAAAACGCAATAACTTTTGAAAATTATGAGTAAGTAATTCCTTAAAAATAAATAAATAATTTATAATTTTTTACTATAATATACAATAATAAAACTTTTAATTTATCCTTAAAATAAGTTGTATTACTAGATTTTACATATTTACTTAGAAATACGGGATAATTCATGTAATATTTATCGGATAGGTCCGACTGTAGCTTCGACCACATTCAGTGGTCTTTTTCAAGAAGTGTTCGGGACGATAAATTTTGCTTGAGTAATCCCGTATTTCTAAGTAAAAATAAGTGAAAACCACGTTTTTAGTTTCTATAAGAAAAAAGATTTTACATAATGTGCTACGGCATCAAATATGCAATTTTTACACATATTAGATATTAGAGTTGTCAACAAGCTGTTAATACAGCTGTTATTCCGTTTGGTGTAGTTAGGTGCACTACCTAATACTCAAATGTGTAAACATTGCATGTTTGATGCCTTAGCAATTTTTTTTAAATGTTTCGAATAAATTATTTATTTTTGCTGCCTAGTGTAAATTATAACAGTAACGCAAGCATAAAAAATCGCGTCAATGGTTCACCCCGATTAACTATCGTCCTACAATATGTTGAACATAATTTAATCATACGAAAAAACCTAATTATGACGATAAACAATGATTGATGACATTAAAATTGCATCAATATAATTCCAACTAGATTAAAAAAAATGATAAAGAAAACAGTTGCCTTTGATGCTTATCTGTTTATTGTTTATATCCACCTATACTTCAAATCCTTTAAGCGCTGAGAAACAGTAGGCTATCAGTACGTCACTCTATGTCAGTAATGGTCAACCGGTCGACCGCGAAGGCAGTTTAGGAAGCCCGCTAGAGTTAAATAAACTGAATACTTTATTAATAATAAACTTAATTATTATACATTTACGTCTTATACTCTCTAGTACTATAAACTTGTGGAGAATATGCAGTGTCAAAACATAAAGAGAAAGGAAAAATGCAAATTTTGAATGTCAGTTAACAAACATTTACAAATTTATTACAAAAATGCTTCATTTATTTCTTCTAGAAATCGACTCTACCTGGCAGTCGACCGCTTGGAATATTTTCAAATACAAGTAGACCATCTGGTCAAAAGATTGGCCACCCCTGCTATATGTTATAACAACGTTATCTGTTCATTAAAATAACCTATTAAATATAAATATTATAACTAAACAACAATAAAGCTTTCACTGTTCTTTTAATACAGGATTTCAGCTATGTCTATAAAGTTAATTTGAAAACAAAACTCGCGAATGAGCGTGACGGGAAAAATAACTTCAAGTCTAGCCATATTATTAAGTATCAAAACTATGTAATTGCTACTTATTTAACTATCAATAATAATATATTGTATACTTATGGATTACCATTTCGTGCACATTTTTTTTACATTCTATTTTTAGTCGCGCTACGATAAAAGATTACAAGTACAATTTGAAAAAAATATTACCGACTTCCATTCTGTTCAAAAATCGAATTTGATGAAATTTAAATGGGACCGGACACGGAACGCACCAGCTCACAAAAAAAAAGAATTTTGAGTATTGGTTCACCCTGTCGAAAGTTATGAGATAACAAACATAAAAAAATACGGTCCAATTTAGTACCTCCTCCTTTTTGGAAGTCGGTAGAAAAACATTAAAACTGCAAACATTACAAACATATCGCTTCCGCCTATATCTTCGCTCGCATTGTGGTTGATTACATCGCACTATCTACATATACTATATATATTATAACTTAATTTATTGGAGTAAATTGAGTTATGCTATATGTCCCAATGCAAAACACAAATCTATGTACCAAATTTCATCATAATCCATATAGCCGTAAGAGGTGTGTGGCTACAAACACACACACATAAACTGTGCGAGCATGTCTCTCGCGCATTTTCTACCGACTTTCGAAAAAAGGAGGAGGTACTCAATTCGACTGTTTTTTTTAATATTTGTTACCTCCTAACTTTCGACTGGGTGAACCGATTCTCAAAATTCTTTTTTGTTTGAGAGCTAGTGCTTCCCGTGTGATCCCATTTAAATTTCATTAAATTCGGTTTAGAAGTTTTTGAGATACACTCCAATAACTGAATAGAATGGAAGTCGGTATTTAATATTTCAAATTGAACTTGCTCGACATATAATATTAGCCGTGTAGACAAACAAAAAATAAACAATATCTGACAAGAAAAATACCACTTAACAAAATTACAACTCCAGTTTGATGTATCTTGGATTACATTATTCGACGCGGTTCGGGCTGGTTGACGTACCCGACGTCCTTCCAGATTAAAGTAATTCCTACACGACCCGACCGAAGCTTTGCCCGTAATCGGAAGTCCCACAAACGCGCTGATTTCGACGTGCGACCCAACTTGCTACAAATCAAATCAAATCAGTGCTAATGGGCTCGGCCTGGTTCGCACGTCATGTCGCTGGTAATGACGGCGGCCTTTGATTAACTTTGACAAACAAAACAATCAATGATATTGTTTCCTCTGTCGGTGTCGTTGAATGCAAAGTTTTCTGACAGCTTTCTTTTGTTCTTGTTCGGCATATTTACTCTGTGGCTGGACGAAGGTTTAATATTGAAGTGAACCTAAACCTTAAGCTTTCCCTTAACAGTTTCTTCTAGGGCAGTGCCACATTGATCAGGGGGCCTACTGCGACCTTTTTTTTCTTTGCGTTATGAAATAAACTTAGAATAATCATGCTTACTCGTACTCCCACCGACGCAAAACGGTTGAACATATTACTTCAATACGATATTGATGACGTATTATCAAATAGTGCACTCAATTCGCGTACTTAGCTACTGCGTTAGTGTTCTATTCGGGTTGGGCATTATAGGTATTGATCCTGGAACGCACCGTTAGGATCGATATCAGTTAAAAAAGGAACGCGCCGTAAATAGTATTGAAGTAAAATGTGCGATCGTTTTGTGTCTGTGGGAGTACGATAGTAAATATGATTATTCTAAGCTTATTACAAAACGCTCCTGATTTATGATAGTTTCGTAAAAGGTGGGAGTAGGCCCCCAGAAAGCTTTGAAGTCCCTCATTGCACCGCACCGCGCTCGTCAACCTGAGAGATAGCTGTTCAGTCCCATTACTCCAGTAAGCTTACTTGCTAGTGCCCTTCAACATTTAACACATTAGAGCTTTTACCCTTGCTACATTCCTCTTCAATATTAACACGGCAGAAACACTACAGCTGCGAGAAAGAATATGTGGCGCTGCGGTACCTGCTAAGACGGACGCTTACAGAAGTGTCCATGTTGAGCATAACTCTACGATTTGTGTTGAATCAACAAAAATAACTTTTAATATTTTTTAACGTTTCCGTGTAATGTATATAAGGTTTAGAAGAAAAACAAACGAAAGCAAGTGTGCAAACAACATCAAATTTTATTAAGTACATAGCCTAGTTCAAGAGTTATAAAATATTTTACGACTTTTTGGCTTCTGGCTCGGCTCGCTGGTCATCACATTGAAAGAAGTAAATGATTAATTATTCTTAGTGTGGTCTTTATTTCTAGCACCGCGGATATATTTCGGACTTAACAGTTTTATTGTAGTGCCAACTAACCCAACAGCAGCTTTGCTCGCTTGGTCTACGGTTTATGAAGCCACAGAAATAAACTGAATTCACCTTAGAGTTGAAATAACCAAAAATCCTTTTTGAATGGTCGCTTTCAACAAAGGTATAAAGTAACGTACCAAATGTTTCACAGTTCCTACCTCTGTCATGTGAGTAAATTGTGGAATGCTTTGCCGGTGTACGTATTTCCTTGCAGCTGTGACCCTGGATCTTTCATGCGGGGCGTGAAATAGTATCTCTCAGGTACCTATGATGACCTGAGAGATACTATTTCACGCATTACATTACATTTGCACTAATGGTCATTGCTTCTTGATTCCATCTTCGCTCTCTATCAGGCGAGAGGGAGTCACTTTGATGAAAAACAGGTATTTATACATTATAAAAACAGGTATCAACCTTCAAAATTTCAAACTTGTATCTCCAGCAGTTTAGGCTTCGCGTTAATGAATCATTCGGCCAGTCAGGACAAGTTATTATATATGGATAAATAGAATAGATAGAAGATAAATTAACACAATTGTGCTTATAAATGTGTAATATATACATAACTAAACTCAATCTTGAAAAAACCGTAACTAAAACTAATGACTAACTTTAACTAAGTAGTTTGAAAAATATCGCATTTATCCTGCTGTGCGATTATCTAATGATTCGTCGATGTGTTCGTCGACGAGCTCACGGATGTCACATACTTTATAAGATATCGCCCTTGAATATATGGTTGTTTTTCCAACGTTTCTTGTCATCTCGTCATTTGTTTCACAGTTGTTGTCAAAGATGCAACGATGTTTGCTCTTAGAGAATCGCATGGCTTTACGCGTTGCTAAAAAACTTAAATTAGGTAAACATAAACTCATATTACAAATTGAGAAAGCCTACCAATAGCAATAGGCTCGGTACGTAATACGTATTCACTCTCTAGGGCTGCAATCATGAAGGACAATGCACTAACTGCAATCCAAACCAAATTTGTCGAATTGTTCTCCTATTTCCCACCGCCGGTAAACGGACGAACGTAATTAATCACGTGACACGAGATGGAATAGTCGAGGAGCTCATGGATTAGTTAATTGCTATTGTCTGCGTACTTACGTACCCACGTGCTAGTCATGGTTCCAGGAAATAAAAACATTTTTGTGCTTGTTTTCCCCATCTTCTGCCATAATTTAAGTTTCCTACAGATACGTATCAATATGGGAACACATCCAAAACGTTTTGTTTCTACTGTTGGAAAACTTGGATGTTCTAACTTCATTGTGCGTTGAATTGAAATACAATATTTAACACCTTTTTCATCACAACATCAGCCACGATTTCTTCAATTTGTAATTTTATATGGAATATACTAGTTAGAGCATGGTTATGTTATTTATCTATAACTAAGTGTTTATATCTTGAAATGGTTTCCGGAGTGTTCAGGCGCCTTAAACAGAAATATTGTATTACCTACATTGTACAAATATTGGTTCTAAATGTGAAAACTGTTTATGGCTTAAGTTTTGCAACTGTTTCTGAAAATTTTAATATAAATAAATAAACATGATTTTTCGAGCGAGTTTTGGCGAGAGTTTGGCGAGCCCAAAGTTTGCAATTTTAGAGAGAAAAATTACGTCTCCATATAACGGTTAATACCAATTAGATAATAAAATAATGCTAGGCTCAGTCTGTAACTTCACCGGCACCTTAACACCGCAAACAGAAACACAGTAATTCCTAAAATTCAGGCCGCATTGGCAAGTTGAATGGCAATGCCTAATCATTGTGTAAGATATACCAACCAATATTGGTCACGTGTTGCCTAGACTAGACGATCTGAAAATATCTATAATTAAACGAGGTGCACTCGGCCCGCACGGTCCTCAACCCCAAAAGTATATAAATACTTTCAATACTTCCATTTTACAATCTAAATGTTTCACGTTATTTGTGTATCTTTTTAAATGATCAAATTTTTTAAATAAACTGTAAAATCTCAACTGTGCGCACATTATCAGCATAAAATGTGTAGTGCCTCGATACAAATTGGACACGAAATAATGAAGTCACGTTAGGAGTTTAGTTTCCTTCCTCACCTGTCGAGACCACTTTCTCTACGCCGCTTTTCAAAACAAGTTAGTTTTAGAAGTCGTTTTGCGTCCTAATTGTCTATTTTCCCACTCATCCGATAATACACAATTCTCATATTAACAAAACCTGTTAGTACAGCTCAACATATAACACGCGTGTTATTGTGAATCTACACAATTTAACGAAAATGAAAAAATATATAGGCGTTTAATAAATTCTGCAAGTGCGAAGTTCGATCAGTAAACTAAATATATAGCAAAAAGCTACGTTTTTATGGGGCGTATTGCAGGTGTTTGTTAATACTAGAATTATTTATGTTTTGAATGAAAAGTCATGTCTCGTAGTTAAACTGGCCATATGGTTCTGCATTATGGTTGATGGATATGGCCAAGATTAGGCTCTGAGGAGACCCGAAATAAGCTTCTAATGATTGCTTTGCCGGAAATGATAAGATTGTGTTGAGTTTTTTGTCAATATTCCTAAAATAGAAACGTAATATGTATAAGAATACAAAATTTATGTTTTTTAATCTCGTGTTTAGTGGTGGCCTCTGCCCGTAAATTTAGCCTCTCCATTTAAGCATAGGGATGGGAACCTAACTGCAACATGCATGATGATTTAAATCCACACTGAAGCTCCTTTGAATTTAATGAACACATAAATCTATTTCAAAATAACAACATTAGCATAAAATGATTACTTTACGAGATATCGCCCTTGTACACAAGGTTGTTTTTCCAATGTTTCTTGTCATATCGTCATTTGTGTGTGATTTGTGTCACGGATGTTGTCAAAGATGCAACGATGTTTGCTCTTAGAGAATCGCAAGTTGACATCGGTGAGCTCGTCGACGAACGCAACGACGAATCATTAGAGAATCGCCCGGCAGAGCGTTTGACAAGTACTCAACTACGAAACCCACAAATAATGTAAATTTGAAATCAATTCATGTCATTACGCCATTAAAAAGATCATGATAGTACAAGTACAATTTGAAAAATTTTATACCGATTTCTATTATATTCGGTTATTTGAGTGTATCTCAAAAACTACTGGACCACTTTTGGTGAAATTAAATTAAATGGGACCACACGGGAAGCACCAGCTTGCAAACAAAAAAAAGTATTTTGAGAATCGGTTCACCCAGTCGAAAGTTATGAGGTAACAAACATGAAAAAAAATACAGTCGAATTGAGTACCTCCTCCTTTTTTTGGAAGTCGGTAGAAAATCAGTAGAACTATCCCCGTTCGTCCACAGATTCATCAAGTGTTTCATAGCTTATTTCAAGAACACTAGAGTTTAATAGAGTTTTCACTGCATTCAATTTCCGATAAAGTTGGGAGTAAACTCGTAGAATAATAAATAACGACCAGCGCCCGGTTCCTTCTGAATGAACTATTTTGTTCTTGCAGGAAATTAAACTGTTCAGAGGTAGTAAAGTATGAAAGCTTAGTCATGTGCAGGAGGCCCTGAGATTTATTGCGAGATATTTTCAAGTCCATAACGTTCTATGGACGTTCATTGTTTTAGAATCGAGCTTGAGGTGGTACTCACTAGAAGAAAACCACAATGTGAATGTTATTTTATAGAGCTGTTTATATACTTTTGTCAAGAATAAGACAGCCGAGACACAGTAACGTAACAAAGCCACGACAGACGTATCTTCCACCCAAGCAATACAATACATCGACACATTGACCTATAAACTGACAGACGTTATTGTCTACGTCACCACCCACCCTCCCCCCTCCCCCAAGGGGAATGAGATAGTGCCGCTTGCAATAATTACAGTGGTTTATTGCAGGACTACGACAGATGCGTTCCCGCAACCTGGGCTTATACGAGTATACCTTTATTGGACACAAAGTCAATAAACAGAGGTTTAGTGGTATTCGCGCTGCTGCAAAAAAAAAGGTTTCGTGATATTTCAATTTTAATTCCTTTTTAATTGTTCCTCAGATACTCCTATCAAATAAAGCATATTTGTTACGGTTTACTTACGTATATGCCTTTGCTTAAAGGTGCAACAAAAATGTGAGATTCAGGAAATAACTTTTTCGCTTCACAACCTCGGAAAGATTATGTTTGTCATTAGAAATCTGAGTGCAAAAGTGCATTTAGTCCGCTAGCGTGGAAAGAATTTTAAAATTAGAACCTTTCCATTCAATACTTTTCTATACCGCAAGTCCACTGAAAATGCATTAAATACTTATTTCATGTCAGTGTGCCAACCTCATTTCTTAATAATATTATTTCATAATCGCACTGGCCAGCCACAGGTGGCAGCACTGGACTGAATAAAACACTATAGTAATACTCGTAGTACACAAGTGACAAACACAAGTTTGTGTTTGTTTTCAATTTTGTGGTTGTATCATTTTTTTAATTATAACTATCAATATTACCAATTGTAGTAATTTTAATTTGGAAAATGAATATCCACAAATTTAATAACTAAGCTGTTTTTTGCACCTAGCATTTTCCTCGCTGTAGTGAGGCGAAAAATTGTGTTTCACTCGATAGCAGAGTTATTTTGATCTCGTACTTTTGAAATCCTCGCTACGCTCAGGATTCAATACAAGTACTCGCACCAAAGACCAACTTAGCAGCCTTGCAACTACTTAGCGTTACTCGTCATAATCATAATCATTTATTTCATAAGTTTTCGTCATGGGTGAAATAATTTCCTTTATTTGAATTACAATTTTCAATTTGAAACAGCTTTTCTTAAAATTTTTACCTCATCAAACATTAAATAAGTTGTGTATTAGAACTCTTTTTATCATGATTGTCGTTTGCAAGGTTTTTGATTTTAAATTGTTTTTAGAAATTTGTTATTTTGATCTGCCATGTAAATTTTTCTTGTCAAATTGTAAGGCATTACATATAAACGCTGTTTAAATTTAAATAATGTCATTTGGCACTGTGCACAACGATTTTGTTGAATACAGTACTAAATAACGTAACTTGAAGTTAATCAGCCTTAATAAGTAAGACTTTTAAGTTTATAAACTACGAAGAAATTTAAGTCTCCTAAATAAAATGTAAATGTTACTGATGGATTTCGTGAAGACTTCCTACATGTACCTACTGTAATTTCTGTACAGCCGTGCGAATGATTCGTCGACGAGCTCACCGATGTCAAATACTTTATGAGATATCGCCCTTGTACATAAGGTTGCTTTTCAAACGTTTCAGATCATACCTTAATTTGTTTCACGGATGTTGACAAAGATGCAACGATGTTTGCTCTTAGAGAATCCACGGCAGTTATTTACATGACTGGTGAAACATTGGTACTTATACTACGGCTCTTCTAACCTCTCTCGAGGGTAAATACTATCAAGAAAAATAGTTCTTTTATCGTCACGCAGTACACCAGATTTTTAACAATTATCGGCTTATGATTACCAAATTAAAAATGCATTGGATGGTTCCTTGGATTCAGTATTTTGATTTTCTTGGGCTTAAATTATAATATTTAATGTTAACTGTGTACTTTATCGTGCTAGGATCATTAAAATTTAAGGTGTTTTTTATTATATGTGCACAAAGAGAAACAAAATTGGGTTGAAATCATAAAATACGAGTAGCATGTTCAAATTAGAAATGTTAGTAAAATATTCAATTTAAATTATTTCGTGTCTTAAGTTGATAAAAATTGACGATAAAACACCTATTTAGGATGCGCTTACTCTGTGAAATTGAAAATTCGTAATAAAATGTATTTACGAGGTATTACGCTTTTATGGATCGTAAAGGATCCAAACTGCGACGGACAATATTTCAGCACGGTTCAACAGTAAC
Organism: Selenia dentaria; assembly: GCA_917880725.1. Classification (NCBI taxonomy): domain Eukaryota; kingdom Metazoa; phylum Arthropoda; class Insecta; order Lepidoptera; family Geometridae; genus Selenia; species Selenia dentaria. Next base: position 2,252,587 of record OU862882.1, on the reverse strand, counting down.
ACGGAGCATATATGTACGAGTATATACAATTGAACCAACACTAACCTTTGCTTAAAAGCTCCCATCTATATACTGGTATATGTAAGAAGCTGACCTGCCCGCGGTTTTGCTTACTTCACACCCTAGGGGAGAAATATCCAATAATTCTTCCTTAGATGTTAACAACCTTGCATGCAAATTACGACTCAAAAAGAAAGATGAAAAGGCATCAACTGTCCCAAAATGATGCGACTTGCATTTATATTTCGATTATTACCTGAAACTATTTCACGAGAGAGATTATGAGGCCATGGACATCAGTGTGCTAGCTGACGCAGCCGACTTCAATTGGTATCAACAAGTGTTATATAATAAAGTGAAATATACATACTAAAAGTATAATACAAAAACGAATACACACAAATAAACTGCTGGGTTTATTATTTATGGAGTCTAACTGTGCATATTCAACAATGTGAGACAACATTTGATTCAAGTACTTTTTAAATTTAGGAGAGAAAAATTATTATTAAAAATTATTAGTTAGTTTCATTACCAGTACATACTGGGACGTGATCAAGATAACACGTACTCATTGGAGTAGCGACTCTGAAGCTCGCGGAACCGGTCCGATTCTAACCTAAAGCCGTCAGGTAAACCGGCGAAATGATAAGTTTCATAAAAAGATCTAGTTCTAGAAATATAATAACTTTCCATTAGCAGGAAAAAACTTTTAATAAAACTGAAATAAAATTCACACTACGTCTGCTAGTAAAACTAGATGATATGAAAGACGGAATAAACCGATTAAATCAACAAAAAATACTTAGACTTTTCAGCTGGTGTATTTTACTTATGGTAAGTACTCGTATTATCATACCAGCACAGCAATACCTACCATAGTGGATAGCGATAAGTGTATGACACTCTGGTTTGTAAGGACTCTCAATATGAATTGATTAATGACAAATGAAAGCCAGAAGTTCTGCCTAGAGTCTGAGAAAAAAGAGAAAACCTCTTAGTTAGGAGGTCACAAACTGCTGTTAATTTACATGAAATTTATATGAAAGTTTTATCCAGCGAAAGTTTACACTTGACTGTGTGACGGGACAGATAAAAGCTAGATTTGACTGCTATTTAAACATGTGAATGTTAAGAATTAAGAATTATTAATTTCAACCACCAATAATGATAACATTCTTAAAACTAGTAAATTTACATAATACGTAACAGTTTCAGTTATTTTTTTATAAACTCTGGTCTCTACACTAGGATTCCCTGTGTCGTGGAGATCGGTTCCTCACAAATTGGTTTTAAATCTAGTTGCGTTATAAGTGTGTGCTTTATTTTTTATTAAGGTTACAGATATAAATTACTTAAATTATTATGTAAAAGTCCGACAGTCTAAACAGTGTAGTCGCAAATTAAATATTATTTTAAAAAACAATACAAAAAAAATATAAGAAAATAGAGGTTTCACTCATGAACTGTATATTAAATTTATATTATATACTATTGTAAATACCTAAGTGGTTATTCATCTCGCACATTTTAATTTGGTAATCAACAAATCTTAAATAGTGTGTATAGGGTTTAAACTGTTTTAATTACTTAGTTCACCGAATCACCACGACGGCTCTTTTTGCACAGACTATTATGCAGTTTAAAAGTATAATTACTTAAATACATACGTAAATTTGCTTCTGAAGCAAATAATTTTTACAATAAATAAGTAAGTATTACGTATGTAGATTTCTCAAATTATTGTCTCGTATAAGCAAGTAAATACGTAGAAGCAATTTGGCCGCTGAGCGTAGTGGGCGGGGTAATAACTTGGACGTAAATGGAAAGCGAGAGGGAGGGTGTGGCGAGAGGTGATACAAACTTTTTGATGATGTAGATGATTTCATCGGATTGGAAACTTCTTACCAGACCGTAACCTATGAGCAATGGACTGTACTTAATAATTATATTTTTTAATCAACCCATTATGGTTCCATGGGACATGAACCTTCTGCTAACAAAGGGGAGTATGTTTTATAACCCACCAGTCCACCAGGGTAGTGACCAGCCCTAGAGTCGAAGTTTTCATAAGATCGCGAATGCGTTTTACATTGTCTAACAGTTGTTGTTTATACACAGATTGTACATTGTCTAAGGACTACAACGGGACGTACGTTAACATAATTATTTTATATCGAGAACGACCGCTTTCGATTCAAATAATCCAAATTCAAATTATGCAATCCTCCCGAAGCAGGGAAGTGCTGTGTTGAATGTGCCAATAGCGATCACCGATTCACATAGCGACCGCACTAGGATCGTTCAGGTTGCCTACTTAACCCGTTGACTCGCGATTCGCCATATTTGGCCAATAATACAATAGATTTCGCAGAAATCATACAATTTTTCCAAAAAATGCAACGTGTGTGGTTAAACCATTTAAGAACTATTATGCAAGCTTAGTGAAAAACTATCTATACACGTATAATTACGGGTCCTGACTGGCTGACTGACTGAATGACTGACTGACTGACTGACTGATTCTTCAACGCAAGGCCTAAACCGCTGCGGCTTTAAAACTTTAAATTTTGATGCATGTTATTTTTGTAAGCATCCACTATGGTAAATTAGGTTATAGACCAATAGCGAACGAAGCCGCTGGCGGGTCAACTAGTATAGTATGTATAAAAACAACAAGACTACAAGCCATAATCAATCAAGAGTTTCAGAAATACGCAAAAGATAGGGAATCAATTATAGGTACTTATATTATTTAGAAGTGATGACAGATATTAAGACATCAAAATACAATAAATTACGCGTGTCTATCAATTTACTCTAATAATAAACATAAACTAGTTTATACTTATATTAGTTATTGATATACTTTTTTTTTATCACTTTAATATTTCTCCGACAGACTCCAGGGTCCGTGCCAATTTTTACATTTACTTAACTTAACTAATTAATCAACTATTTAAACATACATCTTTGCATACAATGAGGGAACATATACTAAACCTAACATTATATAACAAGTAAAATAACAGAAAAACAACAACCAAAATTAGGTATCCATTAGAATTCCGAGCAGACCGGTCTCCGCAAGCAGCACCCGTTCACGAGTTGACGCATGTGCCAGCCATCGCCTTCCTCAACCATATTTGAGGGAAGATGGCGACCCGACACACGACGCCGCCACTTGCCAACACCTCTCCGTGAGCATGACTGGTCGGAATGCCAATGTTTACCCATTATATTAACTACAGATATAACGTTTTTTTTTTTGTGTTTGACGTCATTAAGACGTAGAGGACTGCTTATCCATCTCCGGCCTCCATAACCACGCTATTTCTATCTCGGATGGCCATCTTTAGATTATATTCACGTATGGTCTCTAGTCTTACAACCATCGCCTTCCTAACGAATCTTCTAATGGCATCATTATCGTCGTCTGCGTAGTAGATAAAGGTCCCAGTGTGCCGCGAAACTGCAACGACTGCATGGGGAACGCTATCCTGCAGCTTCAAACTGCCCTTGGATTTGATGCTGATGACCGACTCGAATGTCAGTCCCTGGGCTTCGTGGATGGTAAGAGTGCGTGATCCCGTTCCTTCCCCATAACTTATATATAACCTATTATTGATATACTTAGTCAATTAACAATTCAATTAAACGTTTTTATTCGGGTTCTGGGTATATTTTTATGTTATAATAAACCCGACTACATAAATAAATATGGACACTACATTTAGACAAATGTTGTAACTGTAAAGCTGAAAGCAGTGTCGAAGTACAGAATAAACATCCAGCCACATCCGGCGGCACTGAATCAAACAAATAGAAACCAAGCCTTTGTTCTATTTGTTTGGAAACGCTTGGGCGGTTATAAATATTGCCTCTAACTATACGCTTCGTTTCTCCCTTTAGTGTGAATTCAGTGTTGACCACTTTCATGGTTACAAATGAAGTTCATACAAGAAAGTCATATTCTTAATATAATAAATTTAAACTACATCACCTCAAGAGTCATTTTTTTTTTGTATTTCTAAATTTTCCATCTATATCCCGAAAAAATATTTTATATTCGTAACTATTAGAGAGTATTATTGTTCGACAAGATCTAAATACAATTAGTTTTAAACTTCCTTAAACCATTATCGCGTCTCTATCAGATATATCTCTTCCACGCAAAAGAAAATAATTAAACGATACTCAAATTTTTAAACATTTTTTGATATAGTAAGTGTTGCAGTCACAATATGAACCGCAGCACAACTATTCGTACCATCACCTCAAAGGTTTACATTTGTTGTTCGCATTCCAAACGATTAAAAACCTTTTATCCTGCCATAGTTTAATGCGAACGAGAAAGCACTCATCCTAAACGAACTCGGTAACGTACACCCTATCTTAGTCCAGAGGGGGGAGGGATGAAGTGGAGAGAGGGTATCGACCCGCCGTTACACCGCCGGGTCGTTCACCCCGCGCCCCCGTAGCAGCGTAGGCCCCGTAGACCCCTAGCCGTAGCTCGTACCCGTAGTGTCGTAGCCGAAAACAACGAAGGAATTATACGTTTTTTTCCGTTCACTTTGTTGCGATATTGGCCAGCGGTGTCTGTTCGTTATTTGCTTTAGAACAATATACGTATTAGAGATTTTCTCGCTATTTATGGGGTTTCTTTTATTAGTGTTTTCGGGGTTCCGGACATGTACTTTACAGATTTTATATTACGGAGCTCTTAAAAGAAAAGGAGAAAAATCGTAAACAACGATTTATAGTGTAATCATGTTTAAAAACTATCTGAAACACAACTCAATATAATACTTCTCATATATCATAGATTCGACCAGAATAAATAATAACGGTATATTATAGGGTTATAAAATTGTTGCTCCAAGCTAAAAATGATTTCTCGTTGTTTCGAGTGTATGTTTGGAGCATAAGCGTTAGCTAATATTGGCTTCAAAACCCGAGCAGAGCTAAATTCAGGACCTTTTCTCAGCTCTCTCAACATCCATTAAGAAAATTCATCTCAAAACAACGAACTTGTGTCAAAATAAACTTAAATAAAATGTATCTGAGTAAAATGAACTGCTCGACCGTTACGTTTTTAAATATTTTTGAACAAATGCACTCGTTTTATGCGAGACTTTTGGGTGCTTTTTGAAGGTTCAAAAACGAAGACCAAATGAACCAATTAAAACTGGGACATTTTTAATATATTATATTAAAAGTATACAATTACTGACCAAATTGTATATATTATAAAAGAAACAAGGTATATACCATATCAAATATTTCGAGTTCATAAATTAGATACCTACATAGTCACAGTGTGACTACAAGTTCCCGAATAAATTAGAGATAAAAACAAAAAAGTTAGATGTCTTATCACTCCTCTTTCCTATATTATGTTTCCATTATATAGGATATATGTAATATATAGTATAATATATATATATATATATATATATATATATAATATCTAAAAATATTATCTAGTCTTTATATATCTAGTCTAAAAATATTGAAGTAAATGCATATATAGACATATTCTTATCAAACTCAAATTACTTCCAATGGCGCCTTCTTTAAATTGAAATTAGTCACCCTTCTTAGATTATAAATAATTTATGTTGGACAATACCAACTCATTACAAAGAACACGCTACAAAGATTCAAAATAAGACCGCTATAGTGCAGTTAACATATCCTAAATGTTAAATAATAGACAGTATTCAGTCACATACCACGCGAGGTATTTATGGAGGTCGAGACGTGCAGATCGCGCTGACGTGGGCCACCGGGGCCATATAGTTAGCGGGGTTGTCTTCCATATTGCAATAATAAATTATAGACTGAGGCGGGGTAGGCACTGGACTCAAGTTCTCGTACGTACTATTATATAACGAAACGGGCGCTTTGGTTATGTAAAGATTACAGACTTTCCGAGTCGTCCAGAGATGTAAGCTATAAAGTACTGTAAGATAGGTACTTAGGTATACGCGTGTACATTTAACTACATATATCTTCCAATTAGTCGAATGTATAGCGGTGACTACAAGATGTGCATTGCCTTTCCTCTATGAGTCATCTCTGTCACGGTTGCTCTAGATAAATTATATTTTGTACTGAACTCTACAATGACTACTTTTTCACCGGTGATTATATCATAAATATGCTTGTCTGATTATTATTTAGTAGTTCAGCCGTGCGATTCTCTAAGAGCAAACGTCGTTGCATCTTTGACAACATCCGTGAAACAAATGACGAGATGACAAGAAACGTTGGAAAAGTTACCTTGTGTACAAGGATGATATCTCATAAAGTATTTCACATCGCTGAGCTCGTCGAAGAGCGCATCGACGAATTATTAGAGAATCGCACGGCTGTGAGCTCATCAATGAACGCAACGACGAATCATTAGAGAATCGCACGGCTGTGAGCTCATCAATCAACGCAACGACGAATCATTAGAGAATCGCACGGCTGTGGGCTCATCAATGAACGCAACGACGAATCATTAGAGAATCGCACGGCTGTGAGCTCATCAATGAACGCAACGACGAATCATTAGAGAATCGCACGACTGTGAGCTCATCAATGAACGCAACGACGAATCATTAGAAAATCGCACGGCTGTGAGCTCATCAATGAACGCAACGACGAATCATTAGAGAATCGCACGACTGTGAGCTCATCAATGAACGCAACGACGAATCATTAGAAAATCGCTCGGCTGTGAGCTCATCAATGAACGCAATGACGAATCATTAGAGAATCGCACGGCTGTGAGCTCATCAATGAACGCAACGACGAATCATTAGAGAATCGCACGACTGTGAGCTCATCAATGAACGCAACGACGAATCATTAGAGAATCGCACGGCTGTGAGCTCATTAATGAACGCAACGACGAATCAATAGAGAATCGCATGGCTGTGAGCTCATCAATGAACGCAACGACGAATCATCAGAGAATCGCACGGCTGTGGGCTCATCAATGAACGCAACGACGAATCATTAGAGAATCGCACGACAAGTGAGTCACACGCTTACGTGTGGTATGCATGTTTTAACACTGATGCTGTCCACTAAAGTCTACGAATTAAGCCGCACTAGACCAACGTTGTTAGAAAAAGCCAAGTCCCAAAAGTGGGATCGGTGATTATTTTATGTATGAATGATTATGATTATGAGAGAGCGTGCCGTGTGCCGTGACTCTATGATATATTTAGGTAGTTAGATAGGATCTCAAGACTTGAAGAGTGAGCACGCTTTGATACTTCCGTGGTTCCAATCAGGAGATTTTTTGGAATTTTGGAATTCTACAACTAAATCAACTTAACTCTTTTATCAGAATCGGTTAATAACTAACGATTTAAAGGTAATTATGTTCGTGGTGATCTCGTTAGCGTGGGAGAGATGGGGAATTCTATGATGGTGTGCGTGAGTGTGTGTCGGGATCACAATCGACTTTTTTAAACATGTTTTACAACAACATAATGTTCATGTAAGTCAAATATCTAATTCAAATTATTTCTTGACATAATTAAACGAATTACACATTTACTTTATGTCACAAAATCATCATCAAACACAATCTAATTTAAAATTTTAACACATACATTACAACAGTACAAACAAACCACATAAATCAATAAGTCAAATTAAAAAGACGATAAATTAGATTAATAATGTAAGTAAGTCAGTAAAACATTGTCAAAACCAATTGAGCTGTCACTTTTTTGGGACCCACTGATGAGTGAAATTTTCACAGTAAGTCAAAAAATGTGCTAAAAGAGTTCTCCAATTGTCAAAAAATAAATCTAAATCAGTGTTAGCGGAAAGGAGCGCATTGAAATGACAGGTGGTATCATTGTTTTTGTTTACTTGTATGGCTTCTGCCGTGCGATTCTCTAATGATTCGTCGATGCGCTCGTCAAAGAGCTCACCGATGTCAAATACTTTATGAGATAGCGCCCTTGTACATAAAGGTTGTTTTTCCAACGTTTCTTGTCATCTCGTCATTTGTTTCACGGATGTTGTCAAAGATGCAACGATGTTTGCTCTTAGAGAATCGCACGGCTGGATTGTCAAACGTTAAGTGTTTGCAACGGTGCACGAGTGTAAGCAAAGTGTACAAAATCACGTTTTCGTGTTTTCGCGTCAAACGCCTTAGTAAGTATAAGTTTTTAAACTATCATGGTCACAAACATTAGAAATATTCAAATCAATTAAAACAGGATAATTACCATGTCGACTAAAGCGCTTTAAAGTGTCTAAACGATCGCTGCGATCCCCTAGTAATTGATGCGACCTGCGCCCGCGTCATATGTTGCACCGAGTTGGGAACAAACGGTTCTTGTGCCATACCTATAGCGAGTTAAGACGAAATTTATGTCAAAGAAAGTTGAAAGACCTAGGAATCTGATACATAAACATTCATGTCAAATGTATTAGTAAAATTTTATGTTACACGAGGACGTAGCCGAAAAAAATCAGAGTTGATGTGGAAAAAAACAGTAATATAAAATTTTTACATCAATACCTATAGGGTTTTTTGCTGTTATTAAATAGTAAAAATACATATGTAACTAATTACATTCAAATATTTGAATTCGTAGAAGAAATATTATCTTAAAACAAATTTGCAATCTGACCACAAAAATTAAGTTTTATCAATAAATAATGCTTACCAAGATAGGATTTTGAATTGATATTTATAAATATTTTGAATGTCTAGAACAGAAATAGGATTTTTACCTAGTAACATATGCTTATGCTTATTAATAATTACATAAAAAATAAGAGTTACTTTGAAATTTCGGCCAATGATTTTTTTTCCAACTTGGGGAACTTCCATTTTCTAGAATTAGACATGGTGATATTGAAAAAAAATAGTATTATATGAAATAGAAATTTTCTTATGGGATTTTTTTTTGGAATCCTTATTAGAAATTCTACAAACCAAACTAGGTTTCAAAGAATAATTATAAATCAGAAATATTTAAAAAAAATTACAAATTTTGAATTTTTAATACTAACGAATTTAACTGTCACGTGACTTCGATTTTTTATTGATCCTGACATGATATGGCGTATTTATCATATTCTGAGTGGGTATAATTACTTGACGACATTATTTTTCTGATATTTTACAATGTGAAAGTATAATCTATTCAAAACAAAGCAAATTATAACCAATCAGAATAGCTTACCGGGAGTAGCCGAATCGTGACAATTGTTTTTCGTGTAATTTTTGATTTTAGAACTTAAAACACATATTAACAGTATTACAGTTGTATCAAAATCATGAGTTTTACCCTATCAATTCACTAAAAACAATAGCACAAAACATAACCTCACCGCCAAACACAGATAAAAATATAAACATTGATTAAATATTTTTTTTAGTTCACACTCGTAGTACATGTTCGTTTGTAATGTAGCCATAGAAAGAAAATATATAACGCTAAAGAATTAAACTCTATGGTTGAACATTGGGATGACTTTAAAAAATAAACAAAATAAAAACGTGCGTAAAACTAACGTGCAACAATTGTTGCACCGACAATTTGGACTTCAGAAAAACAGTCCGCATTTGTTGCCTTGTAAAAGTAGTCGCTATCCTGTTGATAGTTTGAATATTTCTAAAGCCTTAGAAGGTTTTAGTAATGTATCCACTGCTAGGACGTGACTTAGAGAGAACAGTGACTAAATTACAGACTTATTTATGTGACAGTACTGGCTTCTAACTACTTGTATAAAAATCTCACTTGATGCAAATACATATAAATTATTACAAAAATATCCCAGGGAATGTAAAATGTACAACTTTACACATCCACTTATTAATGGATATAAACCATATATTTGAATCGTTGTGTTAAAATGCTCAAATGCAAACATATATTTTCCAAATACGAGTAGATTCCCATCCACGCCCACCACGCTTGACTAACTTACTTTCAACATCCTGTATATAAAAATGCCGAACTAAAGTCGCGTTAATACGATCGTGCGCGCTGTTCGCCAATACCATATTATTATAAGTTATTTCTCCGTTAATACCTCGGCAAGATCCGTTACTTTACTCTCTGGGCACGTCCGTGGTGGAACTCTACCGGCTCTACCACAATATGCGATCAATAGCAAGCTTCAAAATAGGCTTGTTATGGGTTAGAACAGCCGTGCGATTCTCTAATGATTCGTCGTTGCACTCGTCGACGAGCTCACCGATGTCAAATACTTTATGAGATATCGCCCTTGTATATAAGGTTGTTTCTCCAACGCATCTTATCATGTCGTCATTTGTTTCACGGATGTTTTCAATGATGCAACGGATTATGGAGGATCCCAATAATCTATCTATCCACGGTTTTCCTTACTACCGATAGAAATTTGACATAACGTTCATACAAAAAGTGTCAAATATCTATCTCTAGTAAGGTAAACCGATAGATAGATTATTGGGACCGGCCGTTAGAGAATCGCACGGCTGTACTCAATCTTGCACATTAAAAAACAAATGAAAGGAAATGAAATGGTCTCCATGAACAATAAGTTTTAAACTTAAGCCTGTGCAAATAGAAAATCGTTCTAGAAATTGAGATCGTGCATCTGCTTTAATTGCTAATAATTAAAAATGCTACATAAAATAAAAAAAGTAAAAGTAAGTAAAAGTAAAAAAAGTCGACGTTTACACTGAATAGTTGCGTGACGGACAGTTAATAGCTGGGCATATACTCCCAAAAACGGACTACAAAGTTTCTGTTGACGGATTTCACAATTTCTACTGTGAAACTGAAACAGTATAAATACAGTCACGGGTGACCAAATGTAATGACAGGGTTTTTTCATAATAATGAATTAATTTGTATTTATGTATTTTATGGACATTTGCTGATTGATCTACTATATGAATAAAGCATTTACTTATAATACTGTGTAGCAATGATTGTTATAGTTAAAACATTTAATTAAATGTATACGATTCTATAATAAAGTTCCCAATGTTATCCGAGATTTGCCTATTAATAAGTTTAAAATTACTATTAAAACTAAACTCTGTCAAAAAGGTTATTACAAAATTTCGGATTACTTGGAGGATAAAACAGCTTGGGACTGATCACTCCAGGATCTATCTACTCGTGTACTAAGATGTCAAAGTGTAGCGTGTCTTGCCCTACTGATACCATTATTATGTTTTCTTTTGTAAGGCAACACACTGGAGCTAATATTTGTAGTAATTAAGTAAAAAGAATGGCCCCGAGTTTCTTGCCGCTTCTTCTCGGTGGGCTCTATATATTTTGAAACGCGGCGGTAGTATTTAAAGTACATTATAATGAAAAATTGACGTTCATAAGTGCGTCTTTGATGCTTAAATTGAATAAATGATTTTGACTTTGACTTTGAAACATGTACTTATTTTACATCTTTCACTTCTTATAATGTTATATGATGTATGTATGTTTTGACACGAGTACCACTCAATTTCTAAAAAAAAGAATATTAAAGTCTGTTTACGCACCTTACTTATACAAAATTAAACCTCAAATTACACATTATGTTGTTTAGATTTCATATATCGTCATCACTATTATATAATGCGAATTACTTTAATATGCCATTGCGTTTCATTACTCTTGACTATATTTGTGCTTTATTACTTTCACAGTAGAAATCGTGAAATCCTTCAACCGAAACTTCGAAGTTCGTTTTTGGGAGTAGGCCTTCTGGATTGGGTTGCCATATAAACATCTGATAGTTAGCTCACCGTAACGCTGATCTTATTGCCCAGAGTCAATCGTAGTCATATATTTAGGAAATACTCTCATTATTTATGGAATTGTTACCGTATATACTAGGTCCATACACACCACACAGCTCACACCTCACCACATATCCGTGACCATGGCGCTTGCAACAGTGCAGACATATCGGAAACTCTAACAAAATCCTTGTAACTTTCCTTTATTAATATGAATATATCTAAAATAACAAAGCAATTTAATTAAATATCTTTACATTAAAAACAAGTAAATGTCTGTAATTATAAATCCTTAAGAGGATTGCATAGCTAGTAGGTACTTTCCATGTTAAAAGAGAAAACTCTTTTCTACCTTAACATTGTCCGATTTCAGTGATTTTTTTTTCATGGAATCATGACATTGTTTACTATGCCCGTACGTTTAACAATGTCATGATTCCATGAAAAAAAAACACTGAAATCGGACAATGTTAAGATGTAGAAAAGAGTTTTCTCTTTTAGCATGGAAAGTACTAGCTATGCAATCCTATGAATAATATGTTGATGCAAATGGTTTTTCGCTACTGTTCCTGTTCCGGTATTTTACTAATCAATTAAAACATTATTTTAATCTTGAATATTCCGATATGACATCATATCAAGTGTAGTGTTTACTGTTTACGGATGCCATTTTACGAGTATTATACCGCTTGGAATCCCAAGTTATCAAAACGATTTCAGATGCATAATTGTTACCATCTTATTAGAATAAGTCTCCCATATCTTATTAGGTTTTTTTTTTTATCTGACCCCTGTCTCGACTGATGGTAGTAATCATGCATCTAAGATCGTCCGATACAATTATATGGAATAGATCCTATATAACTATATCCTTACATAGTGTGAAATAAAGTTGCTTTTGCACTTCAGTAGCTCAAACATGTAGGTTTTGCTTCCTGAAATCAGAGAGCAAAATGCGATTTTGTTCACTGAGTGAGACAAAGTAACTTTTTAATAAAAAAAATCCGATAGCCGCGAATCTCTTACTCAGCCTTGGGTTAATCATACAATTCGATACATTCACACTCTCACTTTCCTGCCATTAGAAAGAGAGAGTGACAAGGACCAGCCCTTTCGAAGTTCAGATTTTGAATTCGACCTCAAAGACAAACACGTTCGGAATTTCGTACTAACTAAAGAAATTTTGCAAAACGGATAATAATGTATTTTAATGTAATTTATTGAATTGCGATACTCTACCTACAATGATTCACAATAAATAGTTATATCAATCTATTCCTGTTTATTAGTTTATTTTCTAAAGTGTTCTCGATACCGAAGTTGTGTCTGTTGCACGAGAGCAAAGTTTTTTTATTGCACAAATAACTATTCCGCGTCTGTATAACAGCTTTATATCCGCGACGGATTTGGATGCGGTTTTCCCCATCAGTTAGATAATATTTCTAGGAAGATATATAATAATAAATATAAAATACAATCTAATTAATTTTTATGTAATTAGTAACAACAAACTAAATATCAATCTACGAGTAAACTAGCCCTACAAGCTGCCGAGGCGAGTTGCTAGTAGTTGAATAAGAGTCACATAAGAGTCTTAAAACCAGTCAATCTGATAAACTTATCTCTTAAACCTATGTATGTGTAAGTGCTATGATGTGTACTAGTATTAGATTATCCATAACAAACACGTATTACAGACGTGTCGGTCCTATTTCCAAATATCACCTACAGTCAATGTGTGTGGAAATATTTGTCCTATTTCCCGTATTCCGCACGAAAGGCGCTAAATACCACCAATAGCTGTATAAGTCCTGCGGGTTTGCTCTCCGGGCACGTGCGACCGGGACTCTACCGGCTCTATATTCCGATTCGATTATACGCGAAGGCCGTCTAATTTCTTCGTTAATGGAGTATCAGAGGAATGGAGTAGGTATGAAGACAAGAGTGGTATGAATTTGTATTATATTGCAAATGTGAAAATACCGCATAAGAGTATTTGCAATTTTATTATGTGTACAAAAAATCAGTATCAAACAATAAAAAATACTTTAAACATTAACGAAAATATTTATACATTTAACAAGATTCTATACTACTAGTGGTGAAACTATAGTCGGAAAGATTTGACTTTTTACGTGAGTGAATCCCGTTTTTCATATTAAAAACGATTCTATACCTAAATAATTCTAAAACCAATATACTAATGTCATATAAACCTACTTAAAACATATTTTAATAAAACACTTTAATGTAATTGTGTTATGCAAAATATTTTATGCAAATCAATTTATAGACAACAGTGATTTCTGAGGCTTGCCTAATTTGCCTATTCGAATTATTGACTGGTACTTTAGGCTTGCCTAAGAAATCACTGTTGTCTACCACCTGTTTCGGATCCAGTGATCAAACTAATACAATTCCAAAGCCAGCAGAATTCTGCAAGACCTCTGGACACCATGAGTATAAATATCCAACTATATGTAACATCCAACGAGCCCTAAAGCCAGTTCTTTCAGCTCCGGCATATTCTAACAACTGTTACGACGTCTTAGACGCAAACCCCACATATCGGGCGTCGGGCGTGGACATGGCACGGGCGGCTTCCTATTTCATTCAAATTTCAAACAAAATGCATGGGAATAAAGCGCAATTTAGAAGCTACCTATCAGGAGCGGGCGCCGAAATGGCACATCCGAGCAACGACATACCGTGTGCTCTAAATGGAATAGTGAAATTTGAATGGAATAGGAAGCCGCCTGTGCCATGTCCGCGCCCGACGCCTGATATGTGGGTTTGTGCCTTAAAGGGAAGTCCCAGCAGTATAGTGCAAAGAAGGCAAGTAAAAAGAAACCTGCATGTATTATATAGTTTTAGCCCTAATTTTGTATAAAGTTATAAAGCATATTGTTTATTCGTCTAATAGGTATTAGGCATAAAGAGTAATTGCTTCGACGGAACAAATATTCGACAAGAATTCTCCCGCAGAACGTAGCGGAGTATCAAGTCAGAGCAAAGTCACGATAGGTGCGACGACGAGCGAAGCCAGGAGGAGTGTTAGGTCGAATGGTGACCACACATCGCCAGAATTATATAACGAAGCAAAGAACGAACGAACATAGAAGCGGAGCACTTTTGGGATAAAATACTTGTCGAATATATGTCCTGTCGAACAAATTACTTGTCCACATAATTTTTTCGAAGTAAGCGACTCGAATTATTGAACTTGTCGAAATTCATAGGTACACCCCATACAATTTCTAAAACTTTATTTTCCCTTATGCATAAAATATTTGATAACACTATCTACTGATGAAGGTCGCATGTCGACGTTGGATGCAGGCCGCTTCCAACCGGTCCTTTTGGAAAATCATGGGGAGGCCTATGTTCAGCAGTGGACGTCCTACGGCTGAGAGATGAGATAAATTAAATATATTATTATTAAAAATAAATTAAGTAAAGGCTTTAGAATAGTATGCATAACAATTATTATGGGTAGTTATGCTTTAAAAATTGTGCCAAAAAGTTATACCAATTGAATGTTGTTTGTATATATTACCTATTAGGATAAGCGAAAGTATACCACGTTGACTTATGACATAAAAATCTATGCAAAAAAATAGGGAACCATGTTTGACAGATTTTCGTTACCATCATATTCATATAAATATTATTTGTAGAGGGAAGGATCCCAACCTAGCATAACATGTAATGCACGTAATAGTGACTTTTGTCTGTTTTTTTCATTAAGAGAAACACAAGAAAGGCAGTGCGAGCTGGAGGGCCTAATTATATTTGCAATATTCTGAATACAACGTACAGGGTTATAAGAGGAGTGTTCGAAAATAATTGGATGGCCCTCAGGACGATATATCTTCTATACAAACGTAATGATAAGAATTCTCGTTGATAATGTTATTAATGCATATGGATAAATAGCAAGGGCTCTAGTCATAGTCATAGCACTTTATTGATAACAATATTCTTACAGGTCAACAAGAATATAAAAATAAACATTCACTTTGGAACTAAGTTCAGATCAGACAAATCAGCATAATATACTTATATTAAGTATTTAACTGTCTGTTTCTTTATATAACTTATTATTATTTATACTTAATTAAATAATCACATACAAAATAGAATGTCAACATAAATTCGAATAATAAAGGACATTTATACTTCATTACGTCGACAAATGAATAGTCTATTAATTACACTATCTACTCTACTCCTTCGGGACAAGGCTCTTATACACAGGGTTATGGTAGAAGGCACTCATCCGTTTGTCCTATTCAATGAACAAAGTCATGCATACGTTTTTTCTCTTAACCTCTTGCCGAAATTAGTGACGCGTGTGCGGGGCACGGGTCTGAGCGTGTCGAGAGAGGGCCAAGTCGTGCTAAGGCGGGCGGCCAAACGCGAGGGTGGCTGGTATCGACAGAGTGCAGCCTCCATCAGCCTTTTTCCATCTAGTGATTAATTAACCCATGACGACGGTGATTAATGTTTTCGGCAAAAATGCGAGCTGAATCAATTTCGGCGAAACGCGAAGGGAAGATTGTTTTTGAACGTTCAGACGTGTGGGTTTGAAGGGTGCATGACTTTGTTGAGGGTAGCATGAGAGTATGAAAGTATTTTGATGTATTTAACGTTCAGCGTTCGGAACGGTTTGTATGTAATTGGAAAGATTATAAACGATGACGGTCTGTTGATAATGTCCTTTTCAATTGTCAAAAACTATTTTTCAATTTATTAACTACTCAATATCTTAAACAGAATATTGTACTGTAGTTAAAATTTAAAGAAAATGCAGACATTTGAATGATTAAGAGATTTAAATGCCATATAGTCTTATCAGCGGCAATTTTTCGCAGTACTTCACAACCTATTATCTCGGTAACCGCTTGACCAATTATGGTCTTATTCTAAATTCCTCTTTAGACATGTACTTAATGAGTGTACCAAATATTATTTAAAATCGGTCGGTAAAACTATTGAAAAGTACAACATGCATACCAAGTCTCACCAAGATATGTTAAAAAATGCTATCTGTACAGGAAGACGTATATACAACCTAACAAATATACAGATGAAAGTCAATTTGGCCAGTTAAAGCACAGACGCTTCGCTCGCTCGGTTAATGACAGGCTTCAAATACAAAATAATAATTAGAATATTTAATTTTCACATGTATGTAGTTACCATATTATAACATGCAAATACAAAATCAAATGCGAGTCAGACTCATGCACAGAGGTTTCCGTACAAACAACGAAAAGATAAATGAAATTGAAGGAACGTTACTAATTATCCAACTACAAAAGTTAGTTAATGATCGATTCAGAAACTTACGGCAATGAAATATAGCTACAAATTAACGATTTGCGACAGTATTAATATACTTATTTATTGAGATTATGTAATGACATAATCATATTTCATAATCTGATATGTGCACCAATTACAGGCGTGTACAGGCTTTCGCAATAACAATGAATTTAATTTGTAAGATCTAAGTTATAAAAGGTTTTTTTTTCTAAACACATCATTTGTATTGTATAATATTTTATTATGTATAAGTTTTCCTTTCCTTGTGCTGTGTGACCTTGCTCCTTGCAAAGTGTATGTTTAAGGTAAATACTTTTGTTGATTTATTTAAAAAACTTCAAAGGACCGCAAACCGTATATGATTTAATACCCACTTGATACCTACACGCGTCTCTGAGAAAAAGGCTCGAGGCAGATTTATTTATTTTAGTTCAGATGCTTGTTGCACTTACAGTTAATACCAAGCCGTGCAGCAAGCCAAAAATACATACATTCTTACATAAAACAACACTCTAATTAACTCATAAACTTAATACAATAATAAATAAATGTGTTGCATCGCATAAAAAACAGTTTAACATCTGGGTCGCTTGCAATCAAGGCATTGAGCAGATCGACGGCGTGGGCCGTGGGTGCATACCGTGCAAGTGCCGATAGATAGTGCAGATAGATAGACGGATTGTATAAGGGTTTCTATGTATTTCTTCCTGAGCTACGGTACCCTTTAAAGTTAGTAGTAGTAATAAATTATACCATATTATTAGTAGGTATATTAATGCGATTTAAGCTTAAATAATTCTAATTATTGCCACAAACATCAGTTACACAAAAATTTTATCAGTTAAGAGTCGTATTCCAGAAGTACGTATAGTATATACAGGGTGACTGGTTGAACACTTTACATATTGATATATAGTGCTCAGTACTCGATTCTCGTTCTAATTAAGAAAAAAAATAGGTGCCTAATATTTACCTAATTTAACTTTAATTGTCTACTCAAAACAATAAACATGGTCACTCGCGGCGCGCGTGTAGTAATAAAAGCGCGGCGCGGCCGGGCGGGCGGCCGACGATCGCGGCGATCGCGGCATCCTTTGGCGGCGCGGGCGGCGCGGCCCTTTGGGTCATTAACCCCGTTCGGACGCAGCTTGATTCCTTTGAACGCGGCGCGGCGCTTTGGGTCATTAACCCCGTTCGGACGGTGTCCATAATTTTCGAGTTATAGCACATTCATAGAATGAAGGTTTCCTCTGTAGTTTAACGGTATTTTTTTAATTTTATTTTTTTAAACGTTTCATGTGACCATGAATTATCATGTCCTTGTTTATGTAAAGTGTTCAACCAGTCAGTCTGTATATATATATATACAAGGTTATTGGTAAAGTCGACCTATTCCCGTTAAGGGCGTGTAGTTTACATCGTTTCTGACTGATTTGGCTATGTAACACCATATCCTAAATCTTACCGTTTTCGAGATATTTGAATTTATTTGTTTAATTATTGATATATTTATAAGTTTTAATTGTCTACAAAGACTTATTTTTTCATTTTACGTACAATATTGGTTATTAAGGTCATAAAGCATTTTACATGTAAAAATCAAATAATGGTAATAATTTAATTTTCATACTAACTGCTCGAAAACGTCTAATTACGTATAACGCAATATCGATGTTAAGCATAATGTTGTATGAAACTCCCATGGGTGTAAGTGATTTGGATTTGGAAAGTTATAAAAAGAAGAAAAAAGGCGCGATTGTAATGAATTTGGAACAAAACAAGGTGTTTGGTGTTATTTAACAACTTCCATAATATGTTATAATTTTGTACATGTTGCATGTAACTGTGCCGAAATATCGGGAGCTCCAAAAGCAACTAAATCGTGGTCTACTTCTAGTGAGTACTAATTATAACTTAGTTAACAACCGCGAAACTTTAAAACAGTATTTTCCATAAAATGATTCTTCCAAAAATATTACTCTGTCCCTCCATAACTGGAAAATAGTGTCCTATTTGAATATTGCGGACAGGGGCGGGTTATTTAATTTTGACTAGAAGGTTAATCAAGCCTTTGTAACTTATTTTATAATTATTAATAAAAAAAATGATTAACTATTGTTAATTTATTTTACTCTTTACTAAATAACTGCTTTTTATATAGCTCTGAGTTTTTATTGTCCGCAGTAGGTAGAGTATGCACCTCGAGGATAAAGCCTGTCTTTGTCTTGGGCGGCTTGAACCCCTCGCTTCACTCAGGACTCTACATAACTCCCTCACTTCGCTAGGGAGTTAAATTTTAATCCCCTATGTACGCTCAGGGATTAACTCTAGAGTCCCCGTTACACTCAGGGTTCAATATGCCGCCCGTAACGTAAGACACTGCTTTACTCCCTCGGTGCATAATCTACTATAACACATTTCAATTAAATACAAATATCTCGAAAACAGTTAGACATTACATAAATACATAGATCTGATATTATATACATAGATGTGAGTAAATGTTGTAGGTATCACAATAACTGTCTATTCGAGATACACAACTGAGCATCTTCCAACCGTGCGATTCTTTAAGAGCAAACATCGTTGCATCTTTGACAACATCCGTGAAACAAATGACGAGATGACAAGAAACGTTGGAAAAAACAACCTTATGTACAAGGGCGATATCTCAAAGTATTTGACATCGATGAGCTCGTCGGCGAGTCATTAGAGAATCGCACGGCTGGAATACCGGCCGCACGTCAGTCGGGACGTCTCTCTATTATTATCTTTACCTTAAAGTTGTTTACGAACACTTTGAGTGAGTCTGTATAATAAAGCACAATAATGTATTCAACAGTTCTCATTGGTTTGGAGTCGTAGCGAGCCGGTTTGTGGCAGTCCGCTTTTCGCTTCCTCGCTATCGAGGCGGTATCGCGAATTAAGAATGCTAATCGAAGAAATACTAGTATTTATCATCGCGTGAGCTATCAATCACGATAGGAGGTCTGTGATAAGCAAGGCACGGTGGTGCCAGTGACGGCACAGAACAACAAACAAACTGAAGCAGTCGTTAGGAACCACGGGCGCAATGAAGCCGCTTCCGATTATAGCCACTATTGTGGGTTCGATCTGTGCGCTTGGTCTCGTAGGAGGTAACTTCAAACTAAAAGTAAAACTGTAAACTTCACGCAATTATTTTTGAACGTTTAATCACATTAATGTAGAATTTTACTTTTTTAATTTACATTATTGTTTTTTTTTACTAACAAGTACAATTTGAATACTGACTTCCACTCTATTCAGTTATTGGAGTGTAACTCAAAAACTACAGGACCAAATTCGATGAAATAAAAGTGGGACTACATGGGAAGCACCAGCTTTCAAACAATAAATTAATTTTGAGAATCGGTTCACCCTATCAAAAATTATGAGGTAACAAACATAAACAAATACAGTTTGTTTGAGTACCTCTTCCTTTTTGGAAATCGGTAGAAAAACAGACAGTCAAGTCAACCCAATGCATCTATCTTCAGTTTCAACATACCAATTTCAATACAAAAAAACTAGTTTAGTATCAAAGGTGTAACTCTAGTAAAATGTGGTGAAATCTTTTTACTTAGGATTTGTGACATGGGTGGTGCTATCCAACATGCCCGCAGAGTCCCTGGGGCCTCCTGAGCTGATCCCCCTGGACTGGTGGAAGAACTGCACCTTGTACCAAATCTATCCTCGCTCCTTTAAGGACAGCGATGGCGATGGCATCGGAGACCTACGAGGTATGATATACAAGTTTTTTCATGTTACCTACATGTTATTTACATCCTGACAGCTCAGTTTGTGAAGTACTAGAAACGTTGAGTTAATAATATTATAAAACACACAAAAAAATTATTTCATTGGTAGTGATATAAGTGCGTGACGTATTTATTTATTTTATAGATATAACGACGAATTAACATAAACTGATATTTCTCTTTCTAATATTGGCCAGTGTTCTGTGCTGTCCAGTGATCTAATGTTTCCATATTATTTCTTTCTACGGCTTAGTCTACCTGAAATTTAAGTTTCATTTAAGTTCCAGTCAAGTTTCAGCTTGTACTAATGTAAGCAATTGATAGTCAGGTTGTAAGAAGCGGCCGTTACTCTATGTTACAGATAGACGTTTGACACTATTTGAATGAAAATCTCAAAGATATATATATACATATATAGTTAGGTAGATATCATATCGAAACTGGCCATAAGTCAAAGGAAACCAAAACCAAAAAGTTTTACTTACAATTAATATTATTGGTATTAAGTTTAAAAGAAATAACTTATAGCGGGTTTCTGTACTATTTTCATCTAGTAGGACATTCAAGTTTCTCACTAAATACACAACAAATAAATCAACTGAATCATTCAAAGTAAACAGAGTTTTTATAAAAGAGGAATTCGATATAATTTTTAAACTCGTCTGCAATATATTATAGTATTTCTGCCAACTGCCAAAAATCGACAAGCAAAATCTGTACATCTCGCCTTGTGCCTCTCGTTGATGTACAGATGTACATCAACTTTAAGGTTAGTGTAAAATCCCCTTTAGAATTTGCCTTGAAGGGAAATTTGAGACTTTGAATCACAAGAAATAATTTATATAAAAGGAATGTGTACAACATGTGCATAACTCTATATAATTATTTATCAGATGAAATTAAGGCCTTAGATGGAAATCTGTTTAAAAGTAAACTATCAGATTAGCTTCTTTCGAATTGTTTTTATAATGTACAGGAATTTCGGGATTATTGTGTTCGATTTTTTTAATATGTAGACAGTATTAGATATAGAAAATTTGTATTGTTACCTATGTTTTATAAGATCTCGACTGTGTACATGTGTTCTAGCAAATAAATTATTATATTTGATTTGAGACTTTTAGTCTCATCGTGTAGTCTTTGGGACTGCATATTCAAGCTATCGGGGATTTTGACGCTAAAAGTATCAAAGTTCAGGGGTAATCATGTTATTTTGCATTACTATCCGTAACACATACATATTACTTGTATATACTGTTTTAAAATATTATACATATAAAGGAGGAAATTTAAAGAGTACTAAGCTATAAGCCCATGGTCGGGTAGAGGTGGCCAAAATGCTGGCAGCACTTTTTAATCAAAGTAGGTGCCAACATTTAGACACCTATAATTAGAATATAACTTATTACCTTACCTTTTAAAGAAAACAAACTAGGTGTTTGTATAGAAGTCCCGTACGGACAAGCTGATATCATATCATATCGATATATTTAAAGTTATCAGAATGAGTTCATCGAAAAATATATGTTTTTAAATCTTTTGTCATTTTGTTATTTAAGTTTGATTCAATAAATAGATAAGTGCAAGTTTACATTAAAACTAAATAAAACATATTACACGTGTTACATTAGATCGACATTATGGATAATTTTGTTTGCATCATGTTATTGTTTTTACGGTTCCATATCTCAAGAGGAAACATATTTTTCCTATCAATAAATTTTATTTGTAGATAGTAAATTTTGATTTAATCAAAACCTACAGGTCGACTTTGAAAATTGTTACTAGTACCTTTATTATATATTTAAAAGTGTTTTTCGTTTTTGCACTAGATGGTAGCGATCGTACCTTCTAAGCTGGTCCCGGGTTCGATCCCCATACAGATCAAACATTTGTGCATGAACATGTCTCTGACCTGCGTCTGGGTGTGTTTATGCATACAGCGTGTATCTAAAAGTAATACTTAAACTACGCGCAGAAGCTTGCATACAATTGGAACCTAACTACTGCATCCCAGGAGTTTTGAGAATTCCGAGTTATGAGTAACCAAAGTATTTCTAATACTCAAGCAGGTTCATCTCTGAAAAACTATGCCAAAGACGGCAATGACCTCCAGAACGTAGACTAGGCAAATAAGTGGGGCCTGGGCTCAGGCGGCGCGGGGAAAGGGCGCATGTAGGGTAGGGTGACGGAAGTGATGGAATATAGGTGGCGTAGGGATTTCAGAGCGCTTTAACCTCAATGAACTCGTAAAATAGGCATGCCAAATTGAGCTGTCAAAAACATTTCGGTTAAGTAATATTTTTTTTACATGATATGAAAAAAAAGTATTATAGATTTATATTATATTAGATATTTTCCCATGTAAATCCTGACTAGATACAATTTTTTATTTATTTATTTATATATTACACATTTAACATAATCTTTATTGTTTTGTACCATTAAACCAGACATAGTTTGTATTGGTACTCAGATTCGCAACGTACACTGCTTAATATTAAACATAATATTAAACTTAACTTTATGGTATCATATACAAAAATAGGGTATGCCTTATAAATTTGTGTCTTAACTACTTACTAAGTAGTATGTAGTAAGTAATATGTACACCTTTCAATATTACTACACCTTTTTTGTTTCACGCTGTATAAGTCCTATGTATATCAGTCATCAAGTTACCATACTACAGGCTCTGCCTAATTTAGGACTTAACGAACGATCTTGTGCTGATGTTGTCCAGATAAAAGAGAGACCGACTAACACGCTTGAGCGTTTATTAAAATGTCAGTTGTTTATTGTGCAGTGATAGAAATACCTGGCGACCTTGGCGAATAAACTCATTAAAAACGTTCAAATACTCTCCGCAATTCACAAACAATCATGCACAACTTGAACGTTATGAATAATGATGATAATACGTTTATAATGTAGTATTTTAACACAAAATGATGCTGGAACGTTTACAGCTTCCTGCATTTATGGGTTGACAATAAAAGAAACATTAGTAGGGGATTTTTTTTACTATGACAATTTATATACAATATAATCTTGATTTGGGTGCGAACAAATGTTTTTAAAGATGTAAAATAAAATACGAGTTGCCGATTCGGAGACTAATTTAATTATGGTCTATGGACTGTTCACACCTGTCGAGACACAGGCAGCTGCGTCTGCATTATAATTAACTATATTCCAAAAGCTTCCGTGCTGAGTAAGCACAATAAAGCTTACTCAGCAGCTTAATCCAGTACGGAGGGTCGAGGTGCATACATAACTATATTTACGGGATTGTTATTGTGTATTTATATATATGTAATAACAATCGTACTCGGCCCAAGACACAGGCTAACGCCTAGTTTGGGTCTCAACGTTCACATGTGCTTACGTTAATGTAGCCTAGTCTTACTATAAATATTGTTCAGAATTGAAATGTAACTTATATTTAGAAAATAAACATTAATATTATTATTCTATTATATTATTATTTACCATATATATATATATATATATATATATTTGTTATAGTTTCCGGTAGTAACTAGCGCGTAAGTATTGTAGACATTTCTGATGTTAATGACCCTGATATTTCAAACACATACACAAACAGCCTTACTTTTACCAGAAATTTCTTCTTGGTCTGGTCAAATGGGGAAATCATCGGTGAACATACACCAAAAAAATAAAATACATACAATCAAATATACAACTGCCTCTTTGAAGTTAGTGTAAAAATATATGAAACTAGAAAATCAATATTCTCATTTGATATTGTTATGTACAAAACATTCGATATGTATCGTGTATTAAATAAACAACTTACCTGTAATAAATATTTCGTTATCGTATACTACTGACTCAATAGAAAATTTCTGCTAGATATATCAGACAGTGTGGTATTTAGTTTACAAAGGTAGACTCTTACACAAGAGGTATGCTTATCTTTAGGCGAACGACTTGCCTTTGTCTTGTCTCGTTACTTACAGAAGAAGAAAGCCGACTTCCATTCTATTCAGTTATTGGAGTGTAATTCAAAAATACTGAACCGAATTTGATGAAATTTAAATGGGATCACACAGAAAGCACCAGCTTTCAAACAAAAAAGAGAGAATAAATAATTTTGAGAATTGGTTCACCCAGTCCAAAGTTATGAGGTAACAAACATAAAAAAATACCGTTTTGGAAGTCGGTAGAAAAGGGAAACCCACCGACGCAGTGTGAAATTATTTCGTCTCTGTAAACGCAACATTTTCTGCCATAACCGGGGGAAAATACTTGTATGATAAATAGAAATGTTGTCTTATGTTACGTGTATGACCATAGAGATCTACAAGTAGATGCTAATCCGTGCGCTGAGCACAATAAAAATCTGGTGTCGCAAGCAGCGGCCGTATTCCGCGATTCAACGTGTTCTGTTAACTTCAATAGGGTCATTATCCACTGCGGTATTCAAACTTAACGTTTTAATATTTGTAAGTACTGCGCAAGCATTGTAAACTGTTTACATGCAATATCGCGACCGGCGTTCAGTCACATAATACAAAAGTTGCGAACCGCCGCGAGCAATGTGTTCTGTTTTTGGGCATATTTCTGCGACACCGGCCTCGCCCCCTTTTCATATCTCCCTTGTTTCTGTGATCTCTGTGTATGGCCATACCTCCCGCGACACAGCGAGTCTTAGTGCAAAAGGAGGAGTCCCCGAGGCCACTCCGCACCACATCTTGGAGGAAGGAACTTGATGAACAATGATGATGATCTTAGTGTAGGGGTATGAGTGCGGAAACGTTGTTTATTATTTATTTATCATTTTGATAATTTTCAGGGATCATCAGCGAGCTGGAGCATTTCGTGGACGCCGGTATCGATGCGATCTGGATGTCTCCGATCTTCGAATCCCCCATGGTGGACTTCGGCTACGACATCAGCAACTTCTACAAGATCCACTATGAGTACGGAACCATGGAAGACTTTGAAGACCTGCTGGAGAGGGCGCATGCACTTGGTAAGTTTGGCTGTTGACATTTTTATCAGTTTCCTCTAAGGATCGTATTCTAATATTCCGTATGGCTACGCATTCATTTTTGTTAGTTCTTTTTTGTTGAATAGATTACACGGTGTTTGGTACCATATAAATCTTAAGAAAAAAAAACTTTAAAACCATCTTCACCGTCGGTAAGCATTTTAGAGCTCCCTATATATAAAATATATAAATCAAGAGTTATTCTGGATTTTTTAAGAATTGTGGTAGATAGCCTTCAGGTTTCCTATAAAAAAAAAGAAACAAATATTAAAAAAATTGTGGTCATGGTAGTGAAAAATATCATAAACGGTCTCAATTTCTGAAGAATTTAATTTTTTTATTATAACTTAAGATATAATTGGGATATATATTTTTTTCTTTTTTTCCCCGATTAGTCCGGGGCAGGTCTATCCTCCGGTGTTGGCTTATCGTTGAATTTTGGGACACATTGTATATATATATACGAGTATATCCACTATACATAATTAGTCGCACGCCATAGCTTAAGAATGGCTTTACTGATTTCATTCATCCTTTTTAACTTTTCTAATACTTTGTAGTAGTTTTTTAACTGGAAAAAAATTAAGAAAGTTGCGCAGAAACATTTCGTTTATCATGGTGTTAACGTTTATTACTGTTTCAGTTTTATAGTAAAGGTTCTGGAAATGTCTGATTCTGAAAATAGTTTGGAAAACCTAGGCATAATAAAATAAACTTTAGACTGAATTTTAATTAGATCTAAACATATGGGCTATAATCGTTATAAGAGAGAATTTGTAGACAATTCTAGACAAGGAAATAACTATGGCACATAAAAAAATTGGGATTAGTGCAGTGTAATGTAGTATAATGTAGACTTACGGCCGGTTTCAATAACCTATCTATCGTCAGTTTACCCTACTAGAGATAGATATTTGACACAAATTTGTATGGACGTGATGTCAAATTTCTATAGATCTGCCGTGCGGTTCTGTAATGATTCGTTGTTGTGAACGTCGACGAGGTCATTGATATCAAATAATATGAGATATTGCCCTTGTACATAAAGTTGTTTTTCCAACGTTTCTTGTCATCTCTTCATTTGTTTCACAAATGTTGTCAATGATGCAACGATGTTTCGCACAGCTGTAGTGAGAATAATTAGGGATAGATAGATTGGAGTCGGCCGTTACTAATATGAAACTAATCGGTGGTCCCGTATATTTACCGGTATGTTTACCGAATTACTTACTAAGCACTACGTCAAATATTACTAAAAATATACGATTACGTCGGTTTACTTCATTCCGCACAATCATCAACTTAAAAACATGTGAGATATGAATCGATCGCCCACCTAGTTACAGTTTATTAACAAATAGATTGTAATGATACCCTTGATTAGTTCAGTTGCATGCGAAGGCTATTCTGATGTGTATCAGTAACAAATAATGACAAATGTACAAAATGTAGTAATACGTCGCGCATACGCGCTCGCAGCGGAGCTTGTCTTGGCGATATTAACAGTGCGGTCCCAATCAAGCCATAATCGATATTAGCGCGATAACAGTCCGTCCCTTTCACCGTGAGCGTGATTACGATGGCCCACGCTATGTCGTCTTAACTGCCGCCATATTGACGATTACATGAACCATGCTCTACACCAAAATCGTCGTGAGCGTTCTGTCAAAAGTGACATGTGTTTGTTTATTTCCACAAGGTCTTAACTGTGTTGTCCCTTGTTTTTGATGCAAAAGTTGTAAATGTCATTCCATCCATTATTTCTTTTTAATCCACACACAACACACAATTAACCTTCACACTATGCACGTTATTTTTATGCATTTGTTTTTCGCGCGCAAATGGTTGTTCGTTATTGCTACAACTCTGGTCCGATTTATCAACACGCTTACAGTACCACGAGCTGTCAAAATCGCGATATTTGTCTCTGACCAGCTTTGGTAGACGATAGCACTTTGAGCAAAAATATCGCAAAACGGACCGCAATGTAACTGATCAACAAGTTAAGCACCACTTGCTGCGGTCAGGAGTTGGATGGTGTGCTAGTGGCATTATTCAACTGAGCGCTTCCGTGCTTCGGAGGGCACGTTAAGCCGTCGGTCCCGGTTCTTGTCTTAGGACAAGGCTATGTCGAAGGCCTTCGGACGGCCTAAAATCTTTCGACATGGGGCGATGCGTTTATTATAATAAATCATAACGTTGGTAATAGCGCTGGCATGTTACAATATGCAACCGGTTTCTCTATATCCTATAACCTGGATGATCTCCGTCTCCGTCCAAATATCCTAATCAAAATCTGGATCAGCGATATTATATAGCATGTCTTCTTCTTCTTCTTCTTCGTCGTCGTCTTCTTCTTCTTATATATTAAAACAATTGCTGTTAATTAGGCTCGCGAAAGCTCAAACCAGATTCGAGTAATTTGGATTAAAATTCATCATCATCCATCACCATACCACGCGACACCACGTTGATATTTTGAGATGGGAGGTGAAACCACGGGGAGCAGCTAGTTAATACATGCGCGACTTATTGAGTGAGTGAACCTATCGTCTTCACAACATCACGCTCAAACTGCTCAACGAGTTTGAATGATATTGAGAATGGACATCGCTTACACACGGGTTGTCTGGGCGGCTCGTTTCAGAAAAATTATATTTAGGGATAGTCATCAGCGTTAAACTTGGGTCATACAGATACAATACAAAGCATTTTGTCTAGAACGTTAATTCCCCTTACAAATGTTTAAAGTCAATATAAATTCAGCAGTAGTATATTTTAAGGATATACAGGGTCATTGAAAAAATGACCATTCAAATCTCATAACATTATGTCATCCATTTTAGTGGAAGCCTAAATCTTCATCTTCAAGACGCCGTTACAGATAGAAAACTAGTCATATTTATCAATTGATTTACATAAAATAATGTTATTTTACACAACTGACATGCATGATACCTCAGTGGATAACGTATCGGCTTATTGCTAATTTCGCATCATACACACACGCCTTTGAAAATGTGTGCATAATTTTGAACGGGATGGTTCGGAATCGAGAACTGGTGATGAAAATAAAACAAATAAAAATATATTTTCTCATTATTATGAACCCATATTCACAGTTCCGCAGCACGACGGCGCTGCTACATCACTGGCTAGAAGCAGTAACTTCGCGAGACCTACCTGAAGTTTCTCATTTTTATTTCGAACTGGCTAAATGCTGTTTGCCTCTCCCGGCATTTACAGTGTCACCGGACAGGCCTGACGGTTTCCCGGGCCCGTCGTCTTATAAGCAGTAGGTTTAGGCATAGAGATCAGCCGTGCGATTCTCTAATGGTTCGTCGAAGTGCTCGTCGACGAGCTCACCGATGTATATATCTATACTTATATATATAATACTTGATGAGATGTCGCCCTTGTACATAAGGTTGTTTTTCCACCGTTTCTTGTCATCTCGTCGTTTGTTTCACGGATATTGTCAAAATTGCAACGATGTTTGCTCTTAGATAATCGCACGGCTGCTGTGTAAGTATTCGCCTGTAGTAAGTAAGGTAAGTTAGGCGGCGGTGCCGTCGTGCGTTCAGTCGCACAATGGTGCTTACCCGTGGAGCAGTGAATATGGGTTCATCTTAATCAAAAGTGTTCATAATTTTTTCTTTCACATTCATGACCAGTTCTCGAAACCATCCGAAAGATTCAATATTGTGCACTAATTATCAAAGGCCTTATATATAGTATGTGTGTATGAAGGGGTATTATGTCTATATATACTCACATTTCTTATCACGGTTTATATAAATATATAAGAGACAAGATAGCAGTGAGCTAAATTATTGTGATAACAAGAGACATGAGTTATTAATTATATATTATTAATACATAGTATCTTATGTCTCTTGTAATGATGAGATTATTATACTAGATACAATTTAATTTAATTCTTAAGGATAAATGTCAGAAATAATAGATAGTAACTGTTTGGTATGAAACCCATACATTTTGCTCATATGCTACGATTTACCATCCGCCACCCAGATAAGCATCACGACAAGAATCATGTTAACGTCTACTTACCGCGATAAGCATATAATTAATTGGTTAGTTAATAGAAAAAAATAGAGGACGATTATTGTGATAAGAAGGCGGCCAGGGGAGTGATCACGTCCGCTAACCGCAGCACGTTATCTTCAAGGAATTATTATGATATCAATACAATTTCACAATTTTTTTCTTGAAGATAACGCAATGCGCTGCGTTCCTTGTATGAATGGTCATAGCAAAGCCCCCAGGATGCATAATAGTTACTGAAGATTTCACAACTTGTTTCACGCTTGTTTCGCTCTTGTAGCTAACGCGAAAACCAAACATAAACAGAGTAATTTTTACACTGGAAGTGTGTGTATGTCGGAACACAATGACAGACGTATCACTCACTTATTATATATAATAACAGGAATTTATGGTCCTCACACATGATTGCTCCGACCAAAAGTTGAACCCCGAATACTAGACTCAGCAGGCAAGGTAGTGCCAACGTAGTCCTCTAAAATAAACAATTTTACAGTTTTCCTCAATGTTACCACATACAATATAATATACATACACATTTAATTTTTAAAAAAATATGAATTTACAGACACCATTTTGTCAGTGACTTTAGTACTAGGGTAGATGCCTTAGATGATTTAGATGCCTTTGTAGGCAGACACAATTCTATATTGAAAAATATTTTCGCTGTCATATTCAGTAACATTTTGTTAGCCTGAGGATCGCATTTCAGACCTCGCGGTATTGATGTGACGTTCTCACCACTGTACCAGCGACACAGGGTTTGAAACCCTATTCAATGTTAGTAATAATAAACAATGACATTTAACTTCCAGGCTTAAAAGTGCTGCTTGACTTCGTGCCGAACCACGCGAGCACGGAATCCGAATATTTCATAGAGTCGGAGAAGCGAAATCCCATTTATGATGACTACTTCATGTGGGCAGATGCTCTTCCAGATCCCGATAATGCAACCAATAGACTTCCGCCTTCAAACTGGGTATGTTACTTAGTTGCTGCAACATATTGGTTGAAATTGGATACATATAAGATAAATATAAGAAATCATCTCCAAGAAGATGCATGAATTGGTCAGAAGCTGATTTCTACGGCTTCTAGTGATACTATTAGCAGTTAGTCCCACAATTTTGTGTGGTATTTCCAGCCCAAATCTTGGCAAAATCCAATTGACTAGACTATACATTCTATAGATACTGTAAACCCAAGAATCACCAGACACACGTCTGAACCATTTCAAATTTCATGGGCTTTTACCAACAGTAAAGTTTATTACAAGAACCTTCATTATAGTTTAGCAAATGGTAGTTTAGTTAAAAAGTAAAGGTTTATATGAAATGGTTTGAAGTTCATATTCAGTATAGCCAAATTTCCCGTTTAACGTACCCATACACTGTTAAACAAACACGTTTCCATGTTCAGGTGAGTCAGTTTGGCGGGTCGGCTTGGGAGTGGAGCGAGCTCCGACAGCAGTACTACCTTCATCAGTTCGCCATTGAACAAGCGGACTTTAACTTCCGAAACTCTGAGGTCAAACAGGAGATGCACAATATTATGGAGTTTTGGCTGGACAAGGGAGCCGATGGTTTCAGAGTCGATGCTCTCCCTTACTTGATAGAAGCAGACCCAGCAGATCATGAAGGAAGATACCCTGATGATCCTCTTAGTGGTTTAGCCCAATTTGAATCTCATCAGCTGGGTTATACGATTCCTTTGTATACTAAAGATCTCATTGAGCTGTACGATGTTGTATATGAATGGAGAGAGTTCATCGACGACTACAACGAGAAGAAAGGTGGAGACACCAGGTAAATTGAGACATGCTAGTTATTAGAAGTCCTTTTTGTCATTGACAGTCAAAAGATAAACCAGTGGTACCTTAACGATGTTCATTTCAGTAATTTTTGTGCACTTTCCGGTTCATAAAAGTGTTGAGATCGTTAAGAGCCCTGCAGTTTTCCTAATGTACCTACAACCACAGCATACTGTTACAAATCGACGTAAGTAGTATGTAGTATAGACATGCTGCCCATTTGTTGCGTATTTTCCCATAGTCGCCTTTTTACGCTCGTTCAAAGGGAGCACATTAAACAGTCCTGGATAATTACAAAACGAATAAGTATGGTAAATAAATAGTTAAGAAATTTTTACAATATTTTGATAATTTTACATTACAGATTTCAAAAGGTACTAATTAATCGTGATCATCGCTCTCTATGACAAGAAATACAGTTTTTTTGTTTCTGTTAACACTTCCATTATGCAGTTGTAAGGCATGAAGATACAGGCCATCAGCTAAGTCTTGTTCAACGCTACTAGCGGCATTAGAAGGCAGCAAAGCTGACAAACACGCATCATGCATCCAAACTATACAAAATTCCTATTATTAAATGTTAAGCATATGGGTAAAATAAGGTATACTTCAATACGTATAACTCACTTCACTATATACGAAGTATTATAATTTATAAAATAAAGAATTAAATTATAGAATAGTTAATTCGGATCCAACCCATAGTTTGTTAGTAATCTGTTTACGTATGTTAGTATATTACAATATACACGAAATTTACTTAGTCCTGCCTGTGACTATGTTTATCCAGTATTACTGGATAAGACAGTCATACCGAGGTGAAATTTGTAGAACAATGTTGGAGCTTCCCCGTAGACGGTGCATTATTGAGGCGACCTTTTTTCGCATAATAGCATGGAAGCCATCCACGCCCGAACACTAACACTCCAGAAGCACTGCAACGCCACAGCAATCCTAACAGTCCCAAAAGCTATATCATACTGCGATTTAAGGGCATTGTAGGCTCGCTGGGAATACTGAACCCACAGGCTGCCCGAGTAAAATGAGTAGCAGTAAGCTCTAAAAAGAATACTTATTTAAATAAGTATAACTTATTTACTTTTTGGCTTCTAATTAGCTTTAATCCGCTGACTCGTGATTCGCCATATTTGGCCAATAATACAATAGATTTCGCAGAAATCAACCTACTTTTCCAGGAACTGCAACGTCTGTGGTTAAACTGTTTTATTTTAATTAAGTTAGTTTTAAATACACAGTTAGATATACAGTTGTTGATGAAAAGTTAATTCAAGGTTTTGAGCACAAAGCTTAAAAAGAAAGGGAAAGAGGTGGACTTCAGATAGCTATTGATATACGTTATTCCCATAACATTGTGAACCTCCAATCGTCGACTGAGGACTGATATAGAAACTAGGTGTAGCAGCCACCTCTAAACTTGCTAAACAATCCATACTATGACTTGCCTCCATTCTTCTGGCCCTTTAGCTTCATGCATTTAAACTAAAACCTTCTATGTATAATCACAATCAGCTCTTTAAGCTGTAAGATCACAATCACAACAAGCTTATAATACGAGTACATCATGATCATGAAAAAAAGAGACCAACAAAGCGCGTTTCCGCAAGAATATTCCTACAATATGATACATTTATTTTTCTTTGACCTGACTTTGTTTATCTTCCAGGGTACTTTTTTCTGAAGGCTACGCAAACATCACGATGACAATGCTGTACTATGGGAACGAGGAGGGTGCCATTGGAGCACACTTTCCATTTAACTTTGACTTCATCACCGATCTCTCAGCGGAGTCCAATGCTAGAGACTTTGTGTACACTATCCTGAAGTGGCTTACCTACATGCCGTATGGAGCTGTAGCCAACTGGGTGGTGAGTTCATGTATCTGCGCTAGCAATCAGTAAAAACTAGTTACTATTATGTGAAATCTAAAACTTGTTATCAAAATATTCCAAAAGAACCATCTGGGTTGTTGAATATCTCGACCCAATATGGATTTAATTATAATTGTTATGTAATGAAAGGCCCATCGTATTTGTCAACGAAGATCTTACTTACTTATCCTAATAGAATGATCTAATAGGCATCCTCTTTGTAGGCCCTTGTGTCCTTTTTGGTCCTACCTTAATTAAACCAGAATGAACCATACTCATTATTACTCGAGCTATTTGACATCCATTGAACTGTCTTGGTAATCTATAATTTTCTGTTTGTTTTTTTTTTCAAGTTTGGAAACCATGACAACAACCGAATGCCAACTCGTTTCCGGCATAACATGGTCGACGGCCTCAATGCACTGAACATGATGCTACCAGGAGTCTCAGTCACCTACCAAGGGGAAGAGATTGGCATGAGAGACGGCTACGTCAGCTGGGAGGATACAGGTGAGAGGACCAGCACAACAAAAATGTTAGACAACTCAGCGATGTGAAATAATTGAAGTGTCTATAGGGAACAGTCTAATATAATATGTTGTTGTATTCCAGACGTACGCTCAGTAGTGTATCTCGATTCACATATAATGTTATATCGAATCTCCACTCAAATCACAGCTTAGCGATAACTGACTGGTATACCCATTTTCGTTGACTCTGTCTGCATAGTATCACACCATTCGGTACTTTATTTTTTTATTATTTGCCCATACGTAGTCGACGTGGAGGCTTGCAACCGCGGCGACCCCGACACCTACCACCTGTACTCCCGAGATCCAGCCCGCACGCCGTACCACTGGAACAACTCAACTAGTGCAGGATTCTCCAGCAACACCTCCACCTGGCTGCCGGTGGCAGAAGACTACACGGAGCTCAACCTTGCCAAGCAGAAAGAAGATGACAGGAGCCATTTCAAGGTGATATGACCATCTGTCTTCTCGTGAATTCGTCACGAACAAATGTTTTTTTCCGAAAAACTTGGCACAGGGATAGCCTCAATTCCAGAGAAAGACGTCTGGTTCTTTTCCATTTCGATTATAAATGGACTAGTTGTTACTACGTTCTCAGTACTTTTTATCCAAGGCATGCGACAAATTTCCAATGAGTCTGTAAAGCTATATATTTGTAGTTGTACTGTTTTATTCCGAACTTGACAATTGTTTTCTTTATTTATTCCGGTATTGTTTTATTCTGACTAAGCTTAAGTCTGAACATTATATGACCTGATGATATGAGATGATGCAGTCAAAAATAAAGCATGGAAGCCTAGCAGTTATCTTCTAGACTTGCGTAGTCATTCTCGTTTTCAAATTTAAAGATCTTTCGGGAGGTATCACGATCTATATAGTAATTATCAGGCTTTGACGAGCATTCATTCTGTTCAGAGGCAGAGCGCGGTATGAAAGTAGAATCAAATCATATCCGAGTTAAAACTGTCAAACAGCTATTAAACTTAAAATTTATTATTCCCCAGGTTTACCAAGCACTAACAAAGCTTCGAAAAGAAATCACCTTATCCCATGGGGAGTATGACATCCGCGCGTTCTCCGACCAGTCATTCTACCTGGTACGGAGTCTGCGGACCTTCGACACCCTGGCGCTGATCTTCAATGTGGGGGAAGTTACAGATACTGTGAATCTGAACCGAGTGCCACACCTGAAGCTACCAGCCTCCGTGTATATATCGAGTGTGAACTCCACTAGACTAGCGGGGTGAGTTGTTTTATTTTGACAAGCTGCTTGCCTTCTATCTGACAATTTATTTCATATATCTCCTTCTTAACTCCGTTATCCCTTCGTCCCTATATCTCTATGTTGACTTTTTGGCATTTTGTTACCCGTAATCGAATGATTATTAACGAAAAAAATCGATTGGTAACATATTTTTATATTTTATTGACCCATATATATGATTGTTATTATTATATATATATATACATATTTTGTTTAGTTAAATAACTCATATCCATCGGATAAATCTCTTTTCGCCATAAAATGCTCCTCCGTTCAATAGTGAGGGTTTACGCAAAGACTTCATGTACATAAACTGAGGAAGACGTGTGCCGTCTGCACAAAGAACATTCATTCTAAAACCAATCCTGAAATTATAACGCTGTCTACAGTTACACATGGCTCCGAAAAACACGTCACAAAAAGCACAAGTATAATTTTTGAAGCACTCGCAACGGAGCTTGACTTGGCGATCTTAACTATCAACAAGTTAGGCAACGCTTGCTGCGGTCAGGAGTTGGATGGGTGACTGCTAGTGGTATTATTCAACTGAGTGCTTCAGTGCTTCGGAGGGCACGTTAAGCTTTCGGTCCCGGTTGTTTGTTTTAGGACAACAGCCGTTGGGCACACATAGCCGAACAGGCTATGTGGAAGCCCTTCAGGCGGCCTGAAAACTTCGATATATGTTGGCCACTAACCTGTCCACCAAGCCGCACTGGGCACGCGTGGTAGGTTATGGCCCAACTCCTCTCTCTGAGAGGAAGGCTCGAGTCCCAGCAGTGGGAACATAGTGAACTGATTATAAAGTATGATTATTTGCGATGGCAATAATGTGCCAACAGGAGTAACAAAGATGGCGTATGACTCACATTCTTATTTTTTGTATGAAGACCGTGTGACGTACAAGTCTGGTAGCAGTATGAGCTAAGTAAAACGCTTCTAATCAGCTCTGTTGTAGCGATTCAGGATTAAGTGCATAGGGCAAGTCTTTCACAGTTTATGTAGAAGTCTTTGGGTTTACGACACGATGTTTATGACACGGGGGTAGTTGTGGTAGCTGATTCACAAAAGCCACAATAAGACAAGAAGTAGAAGACATTCAATGGTTAGCAATTATACGTCATGGGTTATCTTAATCTAGGATCGCGGCTGGCTTCGAAGGACAGCTAACACCATTATACATTGGTATCACATGACATACACTGAATAATTTTAACATAGTGTAACCTTTTTCTATTTCATTTTACAGATCAGTAATTCGAGAAAGCTGGTTAACTCTCGACTCCGGCGAAGCATTGATCCTACGAGGAGAACCTATTTAAGTTTATTTTGTTTTTACATATTAGTAGGTATTGTAATTAATTTATTTTATAATTTATTGTGCCTTATATAAATTTACTTGTAAATAATATATGTTTGTATTGTGTTTTTTTAATCAATTGTTTTTATTTCCCTCCTATTTCACTCCGTACTGCTTTAAACTGTACTTGTTAACTAAGTTTATTATAAAATTACGAAGATGGCTATATAAATATTAATATTAAATGAGCACAAGCTTATGAAGTAAAATGTTTCATGATATCCTTGCATAGGTATCATTATATGGAATTGTGAACTGTGACGTTGGGATGTGATCTTCTGCTCCCATCAGCCGACTGATGGCGGGTTCAATTCCCAAGTATGAGCAAGGGTGGTCG
Organism: Selenia dentaria; assembly: GCA_917880725.1. Classification (NCBI taxonomy): domain Eukaryota; kingdom Metazoa; phylum Arthropoda; class Insecta; order Lepidoptera; family Geometridae; genus Selenia; species Selenia dentaria. The sequence goes on along the minus strand of OU862882.1, from coordinate 2,215,447 downwards.
TCAAGCAAGCTTTACAAAACTCAAAGCTACACCAGTGCTAAAATGTGTGAACGTGCTTTCCGCGACACACGGAATCCTAGGGCGGGGGTGCCAGTGTATGAAAAAAAGATAACACATTCTGCGATTAGTTACTGTTTTCGGCAAACTACTCAACTCATTTGACTGAAATTTTGAATTGATAACAATTAAATTTTATTTTTTAAACTGACATGGTCACTAATGCAAAAATTAACTTTAGTAACGGGATATTTTCCATGTATTATATTTATTGTGAGCTCTCGATATTTCGGTACAGTTGCATGCGCCATGTTCAGAGTACTGTGCCGAAATATCGAGAGCTCACAATCAATACAATACATGGTAAATATCCCGTTTGTAACGTTAATTCTTGAGTTACATTTTAGTTTGGATAGATGATGCCATGAGTTGATGATACAAAGGTTGTTTTTTCTCATCTCAAACTTTGTAATAAAATTTGCAAACTGAGCCTTCTGATATTAAAATTACTAACTAGGAATAATGTAAAAACATTGTATACACTGGTGGTTTTGAAATTACATGAATTATATGTTCTATATATTTTTATTCAACTAATTGAATATGCATAATAACATCACTGAATAGGTAAACAAATTTTTTATATTCGCTTACATCCCACATCGAACATTCCATAATCATCCACAATCATAATAATTTCACTACTACAAAACAACAGAACAAAAGTTTAAAAGCACGATAGTGATATTACTGCAAGGTATAATATAAAATTATATCAGCACGCCACGGAGACGAGTGAGTGAGACGAGTCGCTTACGATGCCCACGTGGGTAAAGATCGTGGGGATCTCCGCGGGAGCGTTGGTGGGCAGCATCGCGTGAGCTGTGTTCGATAGCAGAGAACCGGACCCTCCCGAGCCTTTGGACTGGACACACACGGTTATATATCACATACTTCCTCGCTCAATTACCATTGTGAAGCAAATCTCATCCATGATTTAGTCTATTATATAGAAGCGCTTTCCCGTTTCTCTGGATATTTCAATGGTCTTAGACAGGGTCTGGCTGTAAAGTACGGATAGGTACCTTATTAGGCTAGGTTTATATAGACGCATGTACACACACTGGCATAACAGCCTCATCAAACAAAGTTCCTTTATACGATTCAAGATATCATCTAATTAATTGTCTTCTAATGTCAGTGAAATTTAGGGGTCTGTACTGTCTCCAACGCAATCATCAAATCAATAGTTTCTGATGATTTTACCTTTAGGTATGCATGCAGTAAGGTAGTAGTGTTCCATGTCCAATGTACGTTGTAGTAGTGGTGCCGAAATACAGCTTTAAGAAAGGTTTTGGTACAGCAGACACAGAATAAGAACTTAGCTCTAACAGCGGCATGTCAGTAACATGCCGCATTTGGGTCTGAAGACGAAGACCCAAACGTGTCTATTTTACTCGAAACGATCTCAATTTCAATTTCGACTGACTAAGACTTTCCGAGAGTTGTTCGTTCTTTTAACTATCTTAATAAGCTACTGCATATACATCATCATCATCATCATCTCAGCCGTAGGACGTCCACTGCTAAACATAGCCCCCCCCCCCCATGATTTTCCAAAAATCCAGAATCCATGGAAGACCTCAGTACAATGCTCGAAGGCCTCCATCGAGTTTCCCAACGGGTAGGTCTTAAGATGAACATGGACAAGACAAAAATTATGTCTAATGCCCATGTTGTACCTACCCCAATATCAGTTGGGAACTCAGTTCTCGAAGTTGTTGACGAGTACATCTACCTGGGACAGACAGTCAAACTAGGCAGGTCCAACTTCGAGAAAGAGGTCAATCGTCGAATCCAACTCGGTTGGGCAGCGTTCCGGAAACTTCGCGAAGTCTTCTCGTCAAAAATACCTCAGTGCCTCAAGACAAGAGTCTTCGACCAATGTGTGTTACCAGTGATGACTTATGGCACTGAAACGTGGTCTCTTACTATGGGCCTCATAGATAAGCTCAAAGTCGCACAACGAGCTATGGAGAGGGCTATGCTCGGGGTTTCTCTACGTGATCGAATCAGAAATGAGGAGATCCGTAGAAGAACGAAAGTCACCGACATAGCCCAGAAGATTAGCCAGTTGAAGTGGCAGTGGGCAGGGCACATAGCACGCAGAACAGATGGCCGATGGGGCCGAAAGGTTCTGGAGTGGAGACCACGGACCGGCAAGCGCAGCGTAGGTCGTCCACCGACACGGTGGACAGACGACCTGATTAAGGTCGCAGGACGACGTTGGATGCAGGCCGCTTCCGACCGGTCCTTTTGGCATATACATGCAATACTAATATGCATTACTTAGTTTACGACTCTTGATGTGGGCTACATTGAGTCTATGGCACAGTTAGCAGATAAGAACCTGGGCCTTCTCTTAATGGTGATACAGTTCTTATATGTCTGAATAACTAGTTAAAAATTATATCAAGTAAAAATTCGACTATTTTGGAGTAGGTACATTTTTCATAGGCGGTACGTCTTTTACGAATTGATTGTGAAGCGATCAAGAAACTCATCAGCAAACGACTTTCTAGTTGAACCGTGGTTTCAAAGTCTTCAGTACTAAGGCAATGTAGCTAGTTTATCGGTTTTTTACTGAATTCGTTTCGGATAGTAATTACTAACAACAGTTAAAAATATAGGCTAACCCTATGTGGCATAAAACAAATGTTCTCTTGACTGTTGAAAGAAGTAAGTTGATGACTAACTAAAGAGTGAAATTTATCGCCAGAGTCTGTTTCCCCATAATTACAATCTTTTCTCTCATGTCATCATCTAACATATCTTTCAAAATTGCCTTCTAGTCACAAATAAATAAATAGTTTGTAGTAATAAATAAATTGTTTGTAATAACTAAATTGTTAATCTCTCATAGACCACATCATCATCGAACAACAGTTGGTTCGAACGCAATCCTACCTACAAAAATAAACATCAATTCAGCAACTTTTTAATACTTAGTCAAACTTTTCGCATCTGAAATTCCACATCTTCCATAAAACTACGCTACATTAAAACAGTCCTTTTAATAACTATGCTATCACTATCATAAAACAATCGAATAACAGTTTAGGGGCATGATAACGAATTTACAGCATTGTATAATATTTGATAACAGGAAATTATATCTGCACCCCAAGGGGAACAGTGTCCGGTCAGTTACAATGCCGTCGTGGGTGAAGGTTGTGGGGATCTCTGCGGGAGTGATCGCGGTAGTAGGGGTGGTGGTGGGAAGCATCACGTGGGCTGTGCTGGCCAGTAAAGGGCCGGATCCTCCCGAGCTGAAGCCGTTGGACTGGTGGAAGCATACGGTCATATACCAGATATACCCTCGCTCGTTCAAGGACAGTGACGGTGATGGAATCGGTGATTTAAAAGGTCAATAAAAGTTTATTTTTTAAATTAACCATCTATGCAAAACACCACGTTTAAAAAAACTTCTTCTGGCCGGTATATTTTACAAGCCTTAAATAAAATCTAGAGTAGCACCTTCTTCATCGAGATAGGTTTTTAAATAAATGTTTTCAACTGTTTATTAAATCACCAACAGGCATAACCAGCGAGCTTGAGCATTTCGTGGACGCTGGAGTGGGGGCAATTTGGATGTCTCCGATCTTTAAGTCTCCCATGGTCGACTTCGGATACGACATTAGTGATTTTTACAACATTCACTCTGAGTATGGAAACATGGAGGACTTTGAGGAGCTAGTCGAAAAAGCGCACCAAGTCGGTATGAATCAAAGTTTAGCATCATAGTCAAAATTTGTCAATTTATGAAAAAAATCTTAAAACAATAATAATTTTTATCTTTTGGCTTGTAGGAATCAAAGTCCTTTTAGACTATGTACCCAACCATGCCAGCACAGAGTCTGAGTATTTCAAGCTCTCTGAACAAAGAGATCCTCTATACAACAACTACTTCGTGTGGGCTGATCCAAAACAGGATCCTCAGAACGCTACGAACTGGGTTGTACCATCTAACTGGGTGAGTGCTCAGATATCGTAGATAGTAGAAATTTATATTTTAAGGACATTTAAAGTCTGTAAGATGCAGGTATCTAAAGGAGTTGAAGTGTGTGACGCAGACTCATAATTATTTTCTTGCTCCAAATTTGCCGGATATAAATCAAGTTCGTTTTATTTTTCAGATCAGCCAATTCGGTGGAACAGTGTGGGAATGGAGCAATGTTCGACAGCAGTACTATCTTCACCAGTTTGCTATCGAACAGGCCGACTTCAACTTCCGCGAGCCCGGAGTTAGGCAGGAGATGCTGAACATTATGAAGTTCTGGATTGACAAAGGAGCTGATGGATTCAGGCTTGATGCCATTCCACATTTATTTGAAGCCAACCCTGATGACTACAATGGAGAATATCCTGACGAGCCCTTGACCGGAAACATGTTCCTAACTCCAGACCAGCCTGGGTACACTAATCAGGAGCATGTAAGGGATCTGATAGAATTATATGACGTCGTTTATGAATGGAGAGAGGCAGCTGATAGGTGGCAACAAGAAAGTGGAAGTGAGACAAAGTATGTGAGATTTAATTCAACGATGTTTCATTTCGGTAGATTTTCAACTTTAATTTTATACTCTAATTCTAATGCACTCAAATATTATTCGCAGGGTGCTTCTAGCAGAGGCGTATGCTAACATCACTATGACCATGCTTTACTACGGCGATGAGCGATCAAGAGTTGGAGCTCATTTTCCTTTTAACTTTGATTTCATCACCAGCCTGTCGGCCAGCTCCAATGCAAGGGACTTCGTATATGTAATACAGAGGTGGCTCACCTACATGCCACAAGGGAATGTTGCAAACTGGGTTGTGAGTTCCAAAATAAATTTAATTTTATTCGTAAACACATTAGACTTCTAATGCGACCATCAATCTTATATCAACTTATTAATAAATATTATTATTCTATAATCAATATATTTTGGTGTTTGGCAGTTTGGAAACCACGACAACAACAGAATGCCGTCAAGATTCCGACCTAACATGGTGGATGGACTGAACGCCTTAAACATGCTTCTACCAGGAGTGGCAGTGACATACCAGGGTGAAGAGATTGGCATGAGAGACGGCTTCGTCAGCTGGGAGGATACAGTAGACGTAGCTGCTTGTAACCAGGGTAACCCTGACAACTACCTGGATTATTCACGTGACCCTGCCCGGACACCTTATCATTGGGATAACTCTACCAGTGCTGGGTTCTCAAATAACCCGAATCCTTGGTTGCCAATAGCTGAAGACTACTTGGTAATTAATCTACAGACACAGAGAGAAGCGAAAAGGAGCCATTATAAGGTTAAAGCTATAATCATTATATTGATATTTTATCTGATATAACTAGTCAGAGCAAATATATTAATCATGGCATTTCAATATTTTTAGGTATATCAACAATTGACCAGACTGCGTCGGGAGCCTGCCTTATCTCATGGGAACTACCACACCCAGTCTTTAAGCGAGAACACTCTGATCCTGGTGCGGTACCTGATCACACACGACACGTATTCGCTCGTCTTCAACGTGGGACAAGCTGCTGATATCGTTGATCTGTCAGGAGGGGAGTGGCTGGAGGAGCCGGTATCTGTGTATACTTCTAGTGTACACTCAGCGAGAGTGGCGGGGTAGGTTTATTTATCATTTTGAAGTTCCCAGCACATCTGCTTTTTATGTAAAAGTTATAACTTCTTACTAGCGTAGTCTTGAAACGATCTCATGGGCCCTTACTTAATTAATTCACGTTGGTTCATTTTATTTGATTTTACATTAAATACTGAAACATTTACTTTAAATATGCGTTACAGATAACAGTGTATGTGTATAAATATAATTAGGTACGTCGATAAAAAAACTATTGCCTCCGTCTAAATTTAAAATTAAACCGAGTGTTCAAAGAATGTTTCAAATGACATGAAACTAACACCGGCATTATTATGATTAGTATAAAGATTAATATTAAGTTGTAATTGATATCTTATAGTCAATTTCTAGAATTACTGTATCTATATGGCTCTCGAAGATAATCTGTAGATATAATAATCAGTAGAATAGATGCGTGCTACGATTTGACCTTTGCATTGTACAAATCCAAGGTGACGTTATTATGCAGTTTAAACAATACCTACTATAAAAATTCAGACTATTTTAAAAGAGAGTTTATGCGAATATACATATGATATTTTATAGTATATATATAGTAAGTGCTGTCAAAGCTGTTCAATAGATGTCGCTCCGTCCCCGTAAGACCGTTAAATCAGATAGAGAGTTAAAATTCGATGCTCAGACCTCGAACCTCGGTAGCGTAGATGGGCATGGCGTCTGACACGGAGAGTCAAAAGACGCGGGTTCGAATCCCGTCCGAGGATGTGATTTTTCTCTCCATAAATTTCAAAGGATATTAATTGTTCCAGTGACTCCATCACCCTGGGGGAAATAACTCTACAGCCCGGAGAAGCACTAGTCTTGCGATCTAAGCGCACTACGTAACACTTTTCTATTTGTATCATATACCTTATTATATAAGTACCTAAGTACTATCATTTACTACTATTACATGTAAATATTTACTTATATTAATAATCTAAATATAATCAAAAGTTATTGATGTTAGTTTTGTTTATTCTTACATATCCCCAAAGAGATTTCTTCCCGAAAGGGAGCCACCTTAAATGCGAATCATCTTTATGCGAATGACAAATGTTCAGCCGTGCGATTCTGAATGGCAGAATGCCCGTATGACATATCAAGTTAAGATATAGTATAATATAGAGTATTATAGTATAGAGATATAAGTGATGTATTTCGTGTAAGAAATATTATTAATTTTTCCACAGTTAAAAGTTCAAATCAAATAACTGAAAATTGCTCATGATATTATAGTGATGGGAGGTTTTATTTGTATAATAAGTGAGTGAGAAAATAACGTACGGTGGCACATTCGCCATTCCTTGAGTTATATTAAAAAATATTGTATGACATTTATGCAGTAGTCCAGTCACAGTCACATGAGGGGGTTAATTCCAACGTTAAAATAATGGTATCCGTTGACGAACAGTGGCAATGTACTCGTATGTATAATTCTTAACCATACCCACAAACAATCCAACATATTAGTTAATTTACATTCCAGCAGTAGTGCGAAATGTTTGGTTGTAAATGACGTCGTTCCGATAATGCAGGCCGGTTTAAATACTACTCTACGTAGTTAGTAATTTGTGTTGTGGCACAGCCCTAATCATCGGCTTGCACTTCCGGAGAATAGTGAAGGTATAGCGTGAACTTACTAGTGAAGTGAACATAGAGATGGGATTTAAACCAATAGGTTTCCAATATCATATGATTGAACTTGGATGATAGGCAGCTGATTTTATGAACGCCCTGATGAAAACTACGGCCACTTGTTTGTTATTCATTTGCCTCTATCCATGTAGTTGTGTCTGTAGACTGTCAAATTGTGATATAATTCACAAGCTGTTTTTTTTACAAAATGGCTCTTTATCATGTTTGGTTGAAAAAGATTCAGTTAGAAACCAAAACATTCGGTATTCATAATCAGACTAAATTTTGTCTCTGCACGTTCAGCGTTGTGAGTGAAATAAATGAACTGTAATTTAAGCTTAGATAATTTGTTACAGGCGCGTTTTGCGAATCATAATTTTGAAGGTATAACCGTATAATTGTTCTAAGTGTTAAACAAAGACAGGTGCCGGAATGTACCGTTAGCTATTTCGTGGCAGGTGTAACTTAAATAGCTTACATATAATGTAAGTATTTAGTCAAAACTAAATCTACCTAGTCAATATCGTAACATTTTTGTAACTAGCTGGTATTATTTATAACTTTGGCCAAATGTGATCGTCTAGAATGTTTATTAATATGGACCCTTTACGTTGTGTTTAATTTATATTGTATATATTAATAAATCAATAATGTTATGGAGTATCTGGTAATTTTATATTAGCAAAGTTAATGGAAAATTATAAGTAGGTAGTGAAAATACGTTCCTAAAAAGAGGGATAAAACACATCAAATATAAATCAGTTGAAAATCAAAAGAAACACATTAAATAAACCATATCAAGTGAAATCAAATAGTACACACAAAACAAACACATAAAAAGAACAAATATAAAATATTGCTGTCAAAAGAAACACATCAAATAGAAATCAAATAAATTCAGGACAAATAAAGAAAATATATGGAGCAACTGAAAGCATGCAACTTACAGAAAACAGCTACTGTTGGCTGGATTCTTGATCTTCTTTCTTCATGGCCATAATTTGTAACACACACATACACATACATTTATAAACATATAACATACAATAATATAACTTAAAGGAATATAAAATATAAAGTTATAGACATCATTTATGATACAAACAACACTTCTTTCTTAGCCAAATCTGTGACAGCAATTCCTAAAATAATTTGAAAGGGGGAGTTGTGGAATCTAGACCTTATAAGATCTATAAATAGGAACCCTAAACGATTTGATTTATGTGAGGCTCCCTGCACCCTAGCACCTCACTCCAGGAACCAGCAAATCCGTCAGTTGATTTCAACCTACACTTCCCCAAGAAACTAAACGTTCAAACCGTCACGCGCATACCGATCATTTGACTACGATTTGTTTTATTTAAAAACATACTTCTCTATCATTCAATTTAATTACCCGATGTTTAAAATTAAATTACTATTTTATGTTTAATTTACCTTTATTTATTTATTTAACGAATATTATTTAATCACTAAATTCCAAATAACGCGAACTAACCCTAAAGGAATTTAATGACTCGTGTGTGTATGTGTACCTAGTGAATGTACGAATCCGATCGCGGTCATGAATTCAGCAGGCTTGAATCCAGACGTTGATCAAGACTCTGAGTAATTTCCCCCCCCAGTGGCTAGCACTTCCCTGCTGTGGCGACAATGATTAGCAAGCGTCCGTTCTTCGTCTCTTCGTGTTATAAGGTTTCTGCCGACATCTTGTCATCCCCGCGTGAATTAAATAGTGTATGTACCTATATGTACCTAAATTTATTTATTTAATTAGTTTTGTATTTGTATTAAGACTATATTTATTAATAAGAAGATATTGTTGTAAATTTTTATGGAGATTTAACAGACAAGTATTTGTAGCAAGTATAATATCTGATTTATGTATATTGATAAGTCTCGTCCAAAGGTGATTGTCTCCTTCCATAATATATGTAGATATCATTTATAATCCGTAATATTGTAAAGTAAATATTACAATGCTCCAATTCCTTGAGTAAACCTCCAGTTTAGAAATGAAATTACTTCAATTTCAGTTTGATTAGTGATAATTAATCAGAGTCATGTTGAAATTTTATGATGATGAAGCTTATTATGTTCGTTGCGTTGATTATAAATCCGTTTAATGTAGTCAAAATTGAATTGATCAAAGAAATTAATATGTGCGGAATTTGAATTAAATAGTATTGTAAAGAAAGGCTCCATTTGAAATTTTAACATTTGTTGCGATGTTTGGTAATTCACTTCATAAACACACAGACAATCAGCACTTCTCATAATTAGTTTTCTAGCAATACAGTACCTAAAGTATTCTACCCTTACAATAAAATGACCAACGAAGTCCACCCAGCTGCTATCTCTGTAAAAGGAAAGTGAACGCATTTTTCAGATCCCTAACATATAAATTATAAATACAACGTAGTCGAAAACCGCCGACAGCCGCTATGTCGCTAAACTGAAACTTAAATAAATAAACTAATTTTATGCATAAAATATAACATATATACATACAAGTTAACATTGACTCTACATAAATTAGCACTGCACTTTAACACTCACTCGCGACGTTATTTATGAAATGGAAATCTTTACGATGTTCCTGATTTCGACCGTTTTCAACGTTGGCTGGACCCCGACTGCCTCATATAACTCTTCAAAATTCACAAATATTTCCAATGTTTTAGCCAAGTCTCACGCCTGTCAGATACTTGAGACACACGTTAGTTCAAAATTTATAGATTTTGATAAAATCGTCGCTTAACTGAAATCCACTTATGCACTTCAATTTTTTGTTGAAATTTCTGGCCATAATATGTTATCCTTGATGCAGTAGACGAACTTCCAGCAAATACGATTACATCAACAAAAGCTAGTACATTCTTATTATATGTTATATTGAATATTAACATTTATCTTTTCAGCTAGCAACTTAACTTTTGGAACCTATCCCTCAGATAGATAGGCGACTCTGAATCTATTTGTTATATTTTCCTGTTATTTTATATTAAAATAACAACATTCAACACACCGTCAAAAACCTTTAATAAATTTCATATTGAAATGCAAAGTATCTCAATACATAAAAAAAAACATTTTAATTTGTCGGAACATTACATACTGCAGTCGACTATATGATTGGTTATTTGACTTCGCCCTTTGAAAGAAATTAAGAAGGCGTTGTAGGGTTGAACAAAATTTTGGTTTGTCTATAGTTGCAAATTAATACCAAAATCAGGTTAAATTATATTTTTATTTAACATAGCTCCCAAATGTATTTTTCACTTAAATGAGCATTAAATATTTAATTGATTCACATCATCATTTTGAATGTAAACTCAACCTTTCTTGTAATTATGTGGCTATTAGCTACGTAGCTTTTAACTGCAAATACATTACAAAACTACTTTCGTATATATTACCTATGTCGTTTTAAAATGATACTAACACGTTAAATTTTATTAATTAAACTATCCGTTAATAGAGAAAACTTGTATAAACATTATGGTAGAATAATTATTATCCGTTTCGTGTTAAATTAATAATATTTGTTTATGATAACATATACTCATAACAATTTCTGAATAAATCTATAGTTTTAGAAATCTGCCAACCCTAAAAATCAATACTTGCGTTAATGGGAACCAATAACATAACACAAATATTATCGCTTAGGTTCACACTTGAAATAAATCTGTCAACGTAACATGTTCCACATTTATTATTTTTTAGCATTTAACAAAATTAAAATTTCGTCCACCGGTAACTCTATTATCGCCTTTATTATTCAGAGCTTAAGCCCTTTATATTTAACTATGAAATGAAATTTGTTTTGTATTCATGCGTGCCTTCTCATATAACTAACAAGTACATGGAACCACGTTATGTGTATATAACGTTGGTTACAGATCACCCCTTTGAGTTTTTACGGGTTTTAGTTTTCTAAAAGAGAAAACCCGGAGAAAATCACATAATATAACCTACTACAGCGATCTATGAAAAAAAGATATTTAGTTAGTATTAACAACATTGTTCTGATCACCCCTTAGAGTTTATGACGGATACCACTTCCAAAAAAAAAACCTGCACAAAATTTCAAAATTTAATTTATTTGCTTTATAATGTGCATAATTACATAAAAATGTGTGTGTGTTTTATATATAACGTATGTGCAGCTGTAGGTGCTTAACTTATCATCACTTCTTCTCGTGTTGTAAATTCGGCAATTTCAAGTTGGTTTTGTTGTAGTAGTAGACTAATCCTCATACAGTACTATCATCAACGTTGTTATTTAAACCATCTCCCTTTTCATATCATTGACTGTAATATTTCTGAATGTTCTCTGTGCCGCCGTTCAAGCAACTTTCAATATTTTCATCCCTTTAGCCCGTTGATGTTGTAATGGTTATTATGATTTCTGTTTGTAGCGGGACAGGTCTTTGAATTGTTGGAGTCGGTGGTGTTGTATTCGTTATTGTGATCCAGAGACGTCATCAGAAACAAATTGTAATAATCTTGTGAATTCTTGCAGAAATTTTGACATAATTTCATCCGGAGTAGCATTTTCATTTGCAACACAAGTTCGTGTTTGATATATCAATTTCAATCTGCAGTTTTTTTTTATATAATTTGAGGTTGACTTTTCCAATGTTGTGCCAATACCACTCTTAGATTATTTTGGAAACTTCTGTGTAAAGAGTATATTTACTAACTTTTACATCCTGGGGTACATAAAACACTCTAAGGCTGTGTTTTTGCTATTTGTCTGAAGTCCTAGTATAATAAAGTATTTTTGCAAGTCTGGCTAATTTCACCTCCGTTGTGCCTTGACCTTATTGATATATATATACCATCAATACTTGTTTCTCTTCTGAAAATTGATTTGATGAAATCATAGTGTTCAAACTTACAGTACTGAAAGATATCCACGTTCTTAATATTCACTTACAAATAAAATAAATCGAAGCCATACTGCATATTATAAATTCATTTATTTTATTTTATATTATGAATTACACTATCTTCCATCGTGGCATCTACACAATAGTAAGTTCAGGGTCACTTTTTACAGAAGTGTGTTTTGCTATTCTGTTCCATTTCTATATTAATATTACTTTTTTTTATTTCACTCACAGTTCACTTAACACATTTATGTTTTTTATAAGTTCAGCGGTATTAAAATAATCCACTTTTATTTCTGTTTACAATGTTTCGAGTAATAACATTACAGTAAACGTAAAAGTGTTTATAAACTAGTTACCAAAAAATAAAATTTAAATGAACCACTTTTATTTAAAACAATTTCACTCATACATCCGTTTGTATTTTAAAAGTTTTACGTAGTCCAATGTCTATCAACATAAGACATACTTAATCGAATATGAATTATTTAAATCGTCTATTTTAAATTTCCCATCCTTCAGTTCATTAGTTCGTAATCAATTACTATATTTACAAACACAACTGACACAAAACGACCCTTTTCTTAGCTTTTTTAAACAACATAACATCTCGTAACCTATTTTTTATATGATTAGGTCACTGACCCAACCAAACATATGTAATACTCGGACCGCTATAATGAAAGAGCTCTGACCCATATTTTTTTATAAAATATCCTACGAAGTTCATTGCACTCCGGTCAACAAAAAAACCCTGCCATTCTGTTTTTTTTTATTCAACACATGTTACTATTTTGACCCTCGACTAACCGCTACTTGAAGTACCGTTAAAGTTAACTATGAAGCTATTGTATTACGACCTTTGACTCTATATTTATATTCGTATGTTATTTTCTAATCTATTCTATCTTATTATTTATTAAAGCAATTTCATATAATATTTACTAAATGTCATAAAATAAAGTCAACACAAATAATTACGTAAAACCATCGGTCTAATCATTATATTTAAAATAAAATACTAATGTTTTAATATACTTAAGTATTTATTTAACTTTATTAAATTTTCTGGATCTAGTATGACACTCTCTACGTCTGCATCACTGACTATAAAGTAAGATAGTAACCTGGCTAATTTAAAAAGTGATAAAAACTATCTGTTATGTAAATATTTCTAACAAAATGGAACATACAAATATTATAACAAAACAAATATTATTATATTAGTTATCAGTTTAGTACCTGTTAAGCTATAAAATATATTGTACAATTGCAACATATTTTGGTTCCAACATATTAAAATTTTCTACCTATATACTTAGTTTATTTTTTCGTTATGTATTGGATGACTTGGTAAGTGAATATGTAACTAGCAGTTATTTATATATCACTATTTATGAAACAATAAATACGTAATACAAACTAGTCACATTTTTTTAGTTTAGCATTAAACTACAAGTTATTATGGTATAATGATAGTGTAATATAGTTTTATAAAAATCAGAATAACAGATGCAATACTAAAATTATTTATCATAAAATATTTCTACGAGAAACAAACGATCCCTGACTTGTGAACTATATATTTCTTTTATAACGTTTTTATAGTTATTTATTTTTCCTTTGCCATCAATATAAAACTAACATTATTTTACACTGCTAACTGCCATAGGAACACAAATTCTTTAATGCGTAATTGAATCAAATGATTCAATTTTTATTGACGCATATCCTGGACACAAGGCACCACTGTAACTTAAATAGCTTACATATAATGTAAGTATTTAGTCAAAACTAAATCTACCTAGTCAATATCGTAACATTTTTGTAACTAGCTGGTATTATTTATAACTTTGGCCAAATGTGATCGTCTAGAATGTTTATTAATATGGACCCTTTACGTTGTGTTTAATTTATATTGTATATATTAATAAATCAATAATGTTATGGAGTATCTGGTAATTTTATATTAGCAAAGTTAATGGAAAATTATAAGTAGGTAGTGAAAATACGTTCCTAAAAAGAGGGATAAAACACATCAAATATAAATCAGTTGAAAATCAAAAGAAACACATTAAATAAACCATATCAAGTGAAATCAAATAGTACACACAAAACAAACACATAAAAAGAACAAATATAAAATATTGCTGTCAAAAGAAACACATCAAATAGAAATCAAATAAATTCAGGACAAATAAAGAAAATATATGGAGCAACTGAAAGCATGCAACTTACAGAAAACAGCTACTGTTGGCTGGATTCTTGATCTTCTTTCTTCATGGCCATAATTTGTAACACACACATACACATACATTTATAAACATATAACATACAATAATATAACTTAAAGGAATATAAAATATAAAGTTATAGACATCATGTTATGATACAAACAACACTTCTTTCTTAGCCAAATCTGTGACAGCAATTCCTAAAATAATTTGAAAGGGGGAGTTGTGGAATCTAGACCTTATAAGATCTATAAATAGGAACCCTAAACGATTTGATTTATGTGAGGCTCCCTGCACCCTAGCACCTCACTCCAGGAACCAGCAAATCCGTCAGTTGATTTCAACCTACACTTCCCCAAGAAACTAAACGTTCAAACCGTCACGCGCATACCGATCATTTGACTACGATTTGTTTTATTTAAAAACATACTTCTCTATCATTCAATTTAATTACCCGATGTTTAAAATTAAATTACTATTTTATGTTTAATTTACCTTTATTTATTTATTTAACGAATATTATTTAATCACTAAATTCCAAATAACGCGAACTAACCCTAAAGGAATTTAATGACTCGTGTGTGTATGTGTACCTAGTGAATGTACGAATCCGATCGCGGTCATGAATTCAGCAGGCTTGAATCCAGACGTTGATCAAGACTCTGAGTAATTTCCCCCCCCCAGTGGCTAGCACTTCCCTGCTGTGGCGACAATGATTAGCAAGCGTCCGTTCTTCGTCTCTTCGTGTTATAAGGTTTCTGCCGACATCTTGTCATCCCCGCGTGAATTAAATAGTGTATGTACCTATATGTACCTAAATTTATTTATTTAATTAGTTTTGTATTTGTATTAAGACTATATTTATTAATAAGAAGATATTGTTGTAAATTTTTATGGAGATTTAACAGACAAGTATTTGTAGCAAGTATAATATCTGATGTATGTATATTGATAAGTCTCGTCCAAAGGTGATTGTCTCCTTCCATAATATATGTAGATATCATTTATAATCCGTAATATTGTAAAGTAAATATTACAATGCTCCAATTCCTTGAGTAAACCTCCAGTTTAGAAATTAAAATTACTTCAATTTCAGTTTGATTAGTGATAATTAATCAGAGTCATGTTGAAATTTTATGATGATGAAGCTTATTATGTTCGTTGCGTTGATTATAAATCCGTTTAATGTAGTCAAAATTGAATTGATCAAAGAAATTAATATGTGCGGAATTTGAATTAAATAGTATTGTAAAGAAAGGCTCCATTTGAAATTTTAACATTTGTTGCGATGTTTGGTAATTCACTTCATAAACACACAGACAATCAGCACTTCTCATAATTAGTTTTCTAGCAATACAGTACCTAAAGTATTCTACCCTTACAATAAAATTACCAACGAAGTCCACCCAGCTGCTATCTCTGTAAAAGGAAAGTGAACGCATTTTTCAGATCCCTAACATATAAATTATAAATACAACGTAGTCGAAAACCGCCGACAGCCGCTATGTCGCTAAACTGAAACTTAAATAAAATAAACTAATTTTATGCATAAAATATAACATATATACATACAAGTTAACATTGACTCTACATAAATTAGCACTGCACTTTAACACTCACTCGCGACGTTATTTATGAAATGGAAATCTTTACGATGTTCCTGATTTCGACCGTTTTCAACGTTGGCTGGACCCCGACTGCCTCATATAACTCTTCAAAATTCACAAATATTTCCAATGTTTTAGCCAAGTCTCACGCCTGTCAGATACTTGAGACACACGTTAGTTCAAAATTTATAGATTTTGATAAAATCGTCGCTTAACTGAAATCCACTTATGCACTTCAATTTTTTGTTGAAATTTCTGGCCATAATATGTTATCCTTGATGCAGTAGACGAACTTCCAGCAAATACGATTACATCAACAAAAGCTAGTACATTCTTATTATATGTTATATTGAATATTAACATTTATCTTTTCAGCTAGCAACTTAACTTTTGGAACCTATCCCTCAGATAGATAGGCGACTCTGAATCTATTTGTTATATTTTCCTGTTATTTTATATTAAAATAACAACATTCAACACACCGTCAAAAACCTTTAATAAATTTCATATTGAAATGCAAAGTATCTCAATACATAAAAAAAAACATTTTAATTTGTCGGAACATTACATACTGCAGTCGACTATATGATTGGTTATTTGACTTCGCCCTTTGAAAGAAATTAAGAAGGCGTTGTAGGGTTGAACAAAATTTTGGTTTGTCTATAGTTGCAAATTAATACCAAAATCAGGTTAAATTATATTTTTATTTAACATAGCTCCCAAATGTATTTTTCACTTAAATGAGCATTAAATATTTAATTGATTCACATCATCATTTTGAATGTAAACTCAACCTTTCTTGTAATTATGTGGCTATTAGCTACGTAGCTTTTAACTGCAAATACATTACAAAACTACTTTCGTATATATTACCTATGTCGTTTTAAAATGATACTAACACGTTAAATTTTATTAATTAAACTATCCGTTAATAGAGAAAACTTGTATAAACATTATGGTAGAATAATTATTATCCGTTTCGTGTTAAATTAATAATATTTGTTTATGATAACATATACTCATAACAATTTCTGAATAAATCTATAGTTTTAGAAATCTGCCAACCCTAAAAATCAATACTTGCGTTAATGGGAACCAATAACATAACACAAATATTATCGCTTAGGTTCACACTTGAAATAAATCTGTCAACGTAACATGTTCCACATTTATTATTTTTTAGCATTTAACAAAATTAAAATTTCGTCCACCGGTAACTCTATTATCGCCTTTATTATTCAGAGCTTAAGCCCTTTATATTTAACTATGAAATGAAATTTGTTTTGTATTCATGCGTGCCTTCTCATATAACTAACAAGTACATGGAACCACGTTATGTGTATATAACGTTGGTTACAGATCACCCCTTTGAGTTTTTACGGGTTTTAGTTTTCTAAAAGAGAAAACCCGGAGAAAATCACATAATATAACCTACTACAGCGATCTATGAAAAAAAGATATTTAGTTAGTATTAACAACATTGTTCTGATCACCCCTTAGAGTTTATGACGGATACCACTTCCAAAAAAAAAACCTGCACAAAATTTCAAAATTTAATTTATTTGCTTTATAATGTGCATAATTACATAAAAATGTGTGTGTGTTTTATATATAACGTATGTGCAGCTGTAGGTGCTTAACTTATCATCACTTCTTCTCGTGTTGTAAATTCGGCAATTTCAAGTTGGTTTTGTTGTAGTAGTAGACTAATCCTCATACAGTACTATCATCAACGTTGTTATTTAAACCATCTCCCTTTTCATATCATTGACTGTAATATTTCTGAATGTTCTCTGTGCCGCCGTTCAAGCAACTTTCAATATTTTCATCCCTTTAGCCCGTTGATGTTGTAATGGTTATTATGATTTCTGTTTGTAGCGGGACAGGTCTTTGAATTGTTGGAGTCGGTGGTGTTGTATTCGTTATTGTGATCCAGAGACGTCATCAGAAACAAATTGTAATAATCTTGTGAATTCTTGCAGAAATTTTGACATAATTTCATCCGGAGTAGCATTTTCATTTGCAACACAAGTTCGTGTTTGATATATCAATTTCAATCTGCAGTTTTTTTTTATATAATTTGAGGTTGACTTTTCCAATGTTGTGCCAATACCACTCTTAGATTATTTTGGAAACTTCTGTGTAAAGAGTATATTTACTAACTTTTACATCCTGGGGTACATAAAACACTCTAAGGCTGTGTTTTTGCTATTTGTCTGAAGTCCTAGTATAATAAAGTATTTTTGCAAGTCTGGCTAATTTCACCTCCGTTGTGCCTTGACCTTATTGATATATATATACCATCAATACTTGTTTCTCTTCTGAAAATTGATTTGATGAAATCATAGTGTTCAAACTTACAGTACTGAAAGATATCCACGTTCTTAATATTCACTTACAAATAAAATAAATCGAAGCCATACTGCATATTATAAATTCATTTATTTTATTTTATATTATGAATTACACTATCTTCCATCGTGGCATCTACACAATAGTAAGTTCAGGGTCACTTTTTACAGAAGTGTGTTTTGCTATTCTGTTCCATTTCTATATTAATATTACTTTTTTTTATTTCACTCACAGTTCACTTAACACATTTATGTTTTTTATAAGTTCAGCGGTATTAAAATAATCCACTTTTATTTCTGTTTACAATGTTTCGAGTAATAACATTACAGTAAACGTAAAAGTGTTTATAAACTAGTTACCAAAAAATAAAATTTAAATGAACCACTTTTATTTAAAACAATTTCACTCATACATCCGTTTGTATTTTAAAAGTTTTACGTAGTCCAATGTCTATCAACATAAGACATACTTAATCGAATATGAATTATTTAAATCGTCTATTTTAAATTTCCCATCCTTCAGTTCATTAGTTCGTAATCAATTACTATATTTACAAACACAACTGACACAAAACGACCCTTTTCTTAGCTTTTTTAAACAACATAACATCTCGTAACCTATTTTTTATATGATTAGGTCACTGACCCAACCAAACATATGTAATACTCGGACCGCTATAATGAAAGAGCTCTGACCCATATTTTTTTATAAAATATCCTACGAAGTTCATTGCACTCCGGTCAACAAAAAAACCCTGCCATTCTGTTTTTTTTTATTCAACACATGTTACTATTTTGACCCTCGACTAACCGCTACTTGAAGTACCGTTAAAGTTAACTATGAAGCTATTGTATTACGACCTTTGACTCTATATTTATATTCGTATGTTATTTTCTAATCTATTCTATCTTATTATTTATTAAAGCAATTTCATATAATATTTACTAAATGTCATAAAATAAAGTCAACACAAATAATTACGTAAAACCATCGGTCTAATCATTATATTTAAAATAAAATACTAATGTTTTAATATACTTAAGTATTTATTTAACTTTATTAAATTTTCTGGATCTAGTATGACACTCTCTACGTCTGCATCACTGACTATAAAGTAAGATAGTAACCTGGCTAATTTAAAAAGTGATAAAAACTATCTGTTATGTAAATATTTCTAACAAAATGGAACATACAAATATTATAACAAAACAAATATTATTATATTAGTTATCAGTTTAGTACCTGTTAAGCTATAAAATATATTGTACAATTGCAACATATTTTGGTTCCAACATATTAAAATTTTCTACCTATATACTTAGTTTATTTTTTCGTTATGTATTGGATGACTTGGTAAGTGAATATGTAACTAGCAGTTATTTATATATCACTATTTATGAAACAATAAATACGTAATACAAACTAGTCACATTTTTTTAGTTTAGCATTAAACTACAAGTTATTATGGTATAATGATAGTGTAATATAGTTTTATAAAAATCAGAATAACAGATGCAATACTAAAATTATTTATCATAAAATATTTCTACGAGAAACAAACGATCCCTGACTTGTGAACTATATATTTCTTTTATAACGTTTTTATAGTTATTTATTTTTCCTTTGCCATCAATATAAAACTAACATTATTTTACACTGCTAACTGCCATAGGAACACAAATTCTTTAATGCGTAATTGAATCAAATGATTCAATTTTTATTGACGCATATCCTGGACACAAGGCACCACTGTAACTTAAATAGCTTACATATAATGTAAGTATTTAGTCAAAACTAAATCTACCTAGTCAATATCGTAACATTTTTGTAACTAGCTGGTATTATTTATAACTTTGGCCAAATGTGATCGTCTAGAATGTTTATTAATATGGACCCTTTACGTTGTGTTTAATTTATATTGTATATATTAATAAATCAATAATGTTATGGAGTATCTGGTAATTTTATATTAGCAAAGTTAATGGAAAATTATAAGTAGGTAGTGAAAATACGTTCCTAAAAAGAGGGATAAAACACATCAAATATAAATCAGTTGAAAATCAAAAGAAACACATTAAATAAACCATATCAAGTGAAATCAAATAGTACACACAAAACAAACACATAAAAAGAACAAATATAAAATATTGCTGTCAAAAGAAACACATCAAATAGAAATCAAATAAATTCAGGACAAATAAAGAAAATATATGGAGCAACTGAAAGCATGCAACTTACAGAAAACAGCTACTGTTGGCTGGATTCTTGATCTTCTTTCTTCATGGCCATAATTTGTAACACACACATACACATACATTTATAAACATATAACATACAATAATATAACTTAAAGGAATATAAAATATAAAGTTATAGACATCATGTTATGATACAAACAACACTTCTTTCTTAGCCAAATCTGTGACAGCAATTCCTAAAATAATTTGAAAGGGGGAGTTGTGGAATCTAGACCTTATAAGATCTATAAATAGGAACCCTAAACGATTTGATTTATGTGAGGCTCCCTGCACCCTAGCACCTCACTCCAGGAACCAGCAAATCCGTCAGTTGATTTCAACCTACACTTCCCCAAGAAACTAAACGTTCAAACCGTCACGCGCATACCGATCATTTGACTACGATTTGTTTTATTTAAAAACATACTTCTCTATCATTCAATTTAATTACCCGATGTTTAAAATTAAATTACTATTTTATGTTTAATTTACCTTTATTTATTTATTTAACGAATATTATTTAATCACTAAATTCCAAATAACGCGAACTAACCCTAAAGGAATTTAATGACTCGTGTGTGTATGTGTACCTAGTGAATGTACGAATCCGATCGCGGTCATGAATTCAGCAGGCTTGAATCCAGACGTTGATCAAGACTCTGAGTAATTTCCCCCCCCAGTGGCTAGCACTTCCCTGCTGTGGCGACAATGATTAGCAAGCGTCCGTTCTTCGTCTCTTCGTGTTATAAGGTTTCTGCCGACATCTTGTCATCCCCGCGTGAATTAAATAGTGTATGTACCTATATGTACCTAAATTTATTTATTTAATTAGTTTTGTATTTGTATTAAGACTATATTTATTAATAAGAAGATATTGTTGTAAATTTTTATGGAGATTTAACAGACAAGTATTTGTAGCAAGTATAATATCTGATGTATGTATATTGATAAGTCTCGTCCAAAGGTGATTGTCTCCTTCCATAATATATGTAGATATCATTTATAATCCGTAATATTGTAAAGTAAATATTACAATGCTCCAATTCCTTGAGTAAACCTCCAGTTTAGAAATGAAATTACTTCAATTTCAGTTTGATTAGTGATAATTAATCAGAGTCATGTTGAAATTTTATGATGATGAAGCTTATTATGTTCGTTGCGTTGATTATAAATCCGTTTAATGTAGTCAAAATTGAATTGATCAAAGAAATTAATATGTGCGGAATTTGAATTAAATAGTATTGTAAAGAAAGGCTCCATTTGAAATTTTAACATTTGTTGCGATGTTTGGTAATTCACTTCATAAACACACAGACAATCAGCACTTCTCATAATTAGTTTTCTAGCAATACAGTACCTAAAGTATTCTACCCTTACAATAAAATTACCAACGAAGTCCACCCAGCTGCTATCTCTGTAAAAGGAAAGTGAACGCATTTTTCAGATCCCTAACATATAAATTATAAATACAACGTAGTCGAAAACCGCCGACAGCCGCTATGTCGCTAAACTGAAACTTAAATAAAATAAACTAATTTTATGCATAAAATATAACATATATACATACAAGTTAACATTGACTCTACATAAATTAGCACTGCACTTTAACACTCACTCGCGACGTTATTTATGAAATGGAAATCTTTACGATGTTCCTGATTTCGACCGTTTTCAACGTTGGCTGGACCCCGACTGCCTCATATAACTCTTCAAAATTCACAAATATTTCCAATGTTTTAGCCAAGTCTCACGCCTGTCAGATACTTGAGACACACATTAGTTCAAAATTTATAGATTTTGATAAAATTGTCGCTTAACTGAAATCCACTTATGCACTTCAATTTTTTGTTGAAATTTCTGGCCATAATATGTTATCCTTGATGCAGTAGACGAACTTCCAGCAAATACGATTACATCAACAAAAGCTAGTACATTCTTATTATATGTTATATTGAATATTAACATTTATCTTTTCAGCTAGCAACTTAACTTTTGGAACCTATCCCTCAGATAGATAGGCGACTCTGAATCTATTTGTTATATTTTCCTGTTATTTTATATTAAAATAACAACATTCAACACACCGTCAAAAACCCTTAATAAATGTCATATTGAAATGCAAAGTATCTCAATACATAAAAAAAACATTTTAATTTGTCGGAACATTACATACTGCAGTCGACTATATGATTGGTTATTTGACTTCGCCCTTTGAAAGAAATTAAGAAGGCGTTGTAGGGTTGAACAAAATTTTGGTTTGTTTATAGTTGCAAATTAATACCAAAATCAGGTTAAATTATATTTTTATTTAACATAGCTCCCAAATGTATTTTTCACTTAAATGAGCATTAAATATTTAATTGATTCACATCATCATTTTGAATGTAAACTCAACCTTTCTTGTAATTATGTGGCTATTAGCTACGTAGCTTTTAACTGCAAATACATTACAAAACTACTTTCGTATATATTACCTATGTCGTTTTAAAATGATACTAACACGTTAAATTTTATTAATTAAACTATCCGTTAATAGAGAAAACTTGTATAAACATTATGGTAGAATAATTATTATCCGTTTCGTGTTAAATTAATAATATTTGTTTATGATAACATATACTCATAACAATTTCTGAATAAATCTATAGTTTTAGAAATCTGCCAACCCTAAAAATCAATACTTGCGTTAATGGGAACCAATAACATAACACAAATATTATCGCTTAGGTTCACACTTGAAATAAATCTGTCAACGTAACATGTTCCACATTTATTATTTTTTAGCATTTAACAAAATTAAAATTTCGTCCACCGGTAACTCTATTATCGCCTTTATTATTCAGAGCTTAAGCCCTTTATATTTAACTATGAAATGAAATTTGTTTTGTATTCATGCGTGCCTTTTCATATAACTAACAAGTACATGGAACCACGTTATGTGTATATAACGTTGGTTACACAGGTTGTTAATCATGAAAGAGGTAGCTAGCTAGGCAAGCACCAGAAAGTACCTAACATTTTGCAGTGGATTTCATGATTGTAATGATTCAAGTTATCTTCACCACAAGACGACGACGTATTTCCGAAAGCATACGTCTTGGGAACCTTCAAGAGAGCTTATTCCTTTCTCAAAGGCCGGCAACGCATCCTCGACACCTCAGATCCGCCTGATCATTTACCAACCTATCACATTAAAAAGTACAGTTTGAAAAATGTTATACCAACTTCCATTCTATTCAGTTATTGGAGTTTATAAAAAAATACTGGACCGAATTTGATGAAATTTAAATGAGACTACACGGGAAACACCAGCTTTCAAGCAAAAAAAGAATTTTGAGATTCGGTTCTCCCAGTCGAAAGTTATGAGTTAACAAAAATAAAAAATAATAATACAGTCGAATTGAGTTCCTCCTCCTTTTTTAACAATTCGGTGGAAAAAAAGATGAAACCTGAGTAACCGATCCAGGAGCCGCTTGACTGGAGGCCGACAACATACAAACACACTAACAAACTTTGGCCCTTTATAATAATCATTAGTGTGATATAGTATGATCTATATGAAGACATAAAAACTGCGTGAACTCTACTAATTGTGCGAAATTAATTAATACATTATAATAATATAATTTAATGTTGTGTACCAAACCCAAGTGAGCTGTTATATAATTTATTATTATCCAAATTTGTGATATACAAAGTAGTAGGGCCCCAAAACTTCCCTTTGCCTGAATAACCTCTCTCTCTTGACCGAGCACGTCAACAATAGGCGAGGTTTATTATTCATAACCATATCCCTTTAGTTATAACCATAACTCTTTAGTTATAACTATAACTTATAATCCTCAATAAACCAACACATAAATCTCGTCACTAGCGCAAGGTCGCAGTTCAGATAGTATTACTCAGCTGCAGGGTTCCTGGGGGCCGATTCCACTAATTAAATAGCAATCGAGCCGTAGCTGAACGGCGACTTTTATTTGTTTCCTTATTCTGCTATTGGACAGCAGTCCAGCTGCAGTTACGTTTCTGTTGACGCCAGCGATCGATCAGAACTTTATGTTCTGCTGACTCGATAGATCATGAACGCGTTGTTAGCTCATATTCGTATATAGTAGTGTCAATTATATATTTATTATAAAGTAGCGTTTATGTTATGTTTATGTGACGCTACAATCCAATTTTTCTATAGAATTAGTAGAATGGCTTTTTGTCAAAGTATCGAACGACAACCGGAGTCGAACTGCGTGGCAGCAGTATAGATTGTTAAACGTTGTGAAATAACAGAATTGGCCCCCAGGTACCACGGCTAGAGTTGGACTTCACAGTTAATTGAAATCATTTATAACGGCTTTATGCCAGCTTGTTGTAACTAACGCCGGTTCGCAGTATTCAATTTATCGGCGGGTTTCATTACTAAAATAAGTTATAGTTAGGCATAAACTTCACAATATGGTATACATATATATATATATATAGGTATGTACAATCTAACCTCATATTGTTCAATCGTCAAGACCGCATAAACAATGCATGCTCTGCGTTATTTGATTGATAGCGTTTGGTCCGGTAAACCCAAAGGGTGCAGAATATAATGAATGCTGTCTAAATCTATCTGGTTTTTGTACTTTCATTGAAAACCTTGCCATGTGCAGTACCCGGCGATAAGTATTGCACATCGACCTGTGGAAAGAGGCAATCGGCTAATATCGGCTTCGTAGAGCGTTATCTCTGTCGCACGAAATACAAACAGTCCGGAATCTATTAGGAGCTGTTAAAACAATTATGATTTGCTTCTTTTGATAATTGTTTTTATAAAATACACCGATTTTTTTTTATGTAAACGTCCCTGCAGGCTCTCAATATAAACTCACAACAAGCAACGTAAAGTACAAGACATTTATCATCATTTTTATTATGTATATTATGTTAGGTATGTGTGATAATGTGCAAGATAAGAATAAGTGCCAAAAAAATAAAAATAAAGAGCGATACGGACAGGTCAGCCTGCGTTACTTAATAAAGTAACAGTTTTAAAGTACTTTGTTTTTTTATCATAAAACAATATTATGAAACTATCTATTATTATTATATATTAACTATTAGAAATGTAAACGCAATTGACGTTATCTGAAGTATAAATAAATAGCTTAGCTGTTATTTACATCGATATCCGTTATAACAACCGACTCTAGCGATACAACCATCATAGATACCTATAACGTTACGCTTGGACACGTATGTATACATATACCTATGTATAGGTAGTTATGAAATAATGTGAGGCAGCCATACAGATACGAGCAAGTATGTGGTGGACAGTGGTAGTGGTAACAGCCCTAGTGAGGTTAGGAGCCGGTGAAGGCGCTCTGTGGTGGAGTAATGCGGTCTACTACAGGATCTTGGTGGACTCCTTCAGGGATAGTGATGGCGACGGCTTGGGGGACTTGAGAGGTACCATTCTATCACATTCAAATTAAAAAATCATTCCCGGGTTCGATCCTCGGACAGGACAAACATTTGAGTGCATGAACATGTCTGTTTGACCTGTGTCTGAGTGTATATATGTCGTCGGGCTACCATAGTACAGGCTCTAGTTTGGGACCTGCAGAATTTGTGTAGATTCTGTCCCATGAAAAGAGGTATGCCAGGATCGTGCGAAGTGGAAATCTGTGATCAATGCCTACTCCTCCGGGAAACAGGGGTGCCGTTATGTATGTATTATGTATGTATCTGGTAATGTGATGATTGTAACAAGAAGTTTGAAAGTTCAATTCGCTGGTTTTGGGTCTATTTTATCCCTGCTGCCAGGAGAGGGTTGTGTTTTTAGATTAGATTTATGTATGTATCTAAGATTCTTAGGAATATCCTGATGGGGTAACATTAGATTGTTTTTCTTGTTTATTTTATCCATTTATGAGTTTTTTTTCTAAACCCATATGATTCGTCTTAGCCACGCGAGTGTCATGCAAAGCTGTACCTAGTTTTAGACTTGCGAAGGCTAATAAGTCATTTCTAGGAAATTGTGTGCGTTTTTACTATAAAATCCCAAAACACATAACTGAGCTCACAGAGGGCAAATTCAAGTTGACTGTAAAAAACGTTTTAATAAAAAAAGCTTACTATAAAGTTCGACATTATATAGAAGATAGATGCTTGGAATACGAGTACTCCACTTCTGGCAAGCTGTCACTCTGCCACCCATAAAATATAATATTTGTAGTACCTAAGTAGAAACATTGTAAACATCTATATAAAAAGAATGACCCCGAGTTTCTTGCCGCTTCTTCTCGGTGGGCTCTATATATTTTGGAACGTGGCGGTAGAGTTTTTAAAGTAATGAAAAGTTGACATTCATAAGTGCGTCTTTGATGCGTAAATTGAATAAATGATTTTGACTTTGACTTTGACACCATAATGTTTCCCATCAAACAAAATTTGATCGGATCCCATGGATTAGATTGGAGTATCAAAATTAAGATCTTTATCTTAAAATATACAAAATCTTAACTGAAGATATAAAAAGTATCATATTTTATGTAAAAATAATAGTGAAAAATGTTATGAAGAACACCTGTAAGTTAGGAAAGTAATGTTAAATTACAAAAGTTGCCAACTAAGTTCAAGAGTCATGCCTCTTCATAACAGTTGCAGTGTTTCATACCGTAGCACTGCACTCATCACGACGTGATTTTGTCTCGTGCGCTATTCATATTTTTATTTGTTTTGTTCAGGCAGGTTATTTATTTTTTACAATAACGACTTGGTACATGTCATGTCTGGACACGCGCTTGACACTCAGTTGCATTGTTTAGCAGGTCGCACGGCTAAAGTAGACCTATTCTGGCAAACGGAGGCAAAACGTTTAACTAGCTTTTAATGTAACGTTAAAAATACCTGTTCAAATTCAAAGCTTCCACTATTTTAATACATCATCATAAATATGTTGCTAATCTAAAAGCAAGAGTAATATTTTTAGAATAAACGTAGTTTTTATAAAAAAATATACGCGATATTCAATTGTTTACATTAGCTACAAATATTTTGACGAAAATCATTCGTGCAAGTTTGTGAGCGACATTTAAAACTCTTAGATTATACACTCTTTATAAACAGGTTAGTTTTTGAGAAGGGCGGTCATGGCCAATTTCGGGACCACGAGAGTTAGAGAAAAATCGTTGAAGGAGACATGTCCTCGATTTATAAGAAAACCATAACTGCATATTTAGTTGTTTTTTTTTTCTTTTGCTTTTGACAGCAATTTACCCGAATTGTTCTTCAATAAAAAACATCCTGTAGTATTGTTTAATAATTTTTGTAACTAATGGATTCTGTTGCTGATAAAGATCAATCTTTGCGAACAAATGTATTACTGAAAATGAAAAGAAATAGTATTTTTTTCAAATTCCGTTTAATATCACAATTTAGAAAAATCTTTCGGGTCGATTTCCGTCAAAAGTAAAAGATTTAAAAAAACTAAATATGCAGTTATTGGTTTTTTATAAATCGAGGGCATGTCTCTTTTCACGATTTTTTCTAACTCTCGTGGTTCCGGACTTGGCAATGGCCGCCCTTCTCAAAACCACCCTGTATATCTAGGCTATACCTTAAAACTCGCCTAGTTGGAGTCATATTCAAATGAACTGATGAGAAGTGAAGGTACAGTACAACAATAATAATTTAACGGAAATATACCATAAGGAAATATAGCTTACATCGAATTCAGTTTATTTACTTAATTACTTGCTAAGTTAGTAAAGCATACAGCGTTCGTACTAGGTATACCTAACTACAACCCTGCATGCAGTTAGTGGTTCTTTTCAGGAGCTACAAAACAAATGAGCTACGTTCGAGCAATAGGTGCTGATGCTGTGATCCTGTCACCCATTTCTACCAGGAGTCCTGATTGTGCCAAGCCTGGTGTCGTGGACTTTACGGGAATAGACCAGCGGTATGGAGACCTGGAAGTGTTCAGCGGACTTTTGGAAAAGGCTAAAAAGTTAGGTGAGTCTAATCTCATAGGGAATGCAATCACTCCTTGTGATCAAATTGTTTATGCTGCAGTTTCTGTAAGAGCTGGCAAAGGGAAGCTACTAGGTATCGGCAACAGTAATTCGAGCAAGTTCTGCTACAATACCAATGGCGATCCCCGCTGTTGTCAAGCGTGGAATGCACATAATATGGCTGACGGATTGAACAACTTGAATTTTCCTGTATATATTATATATTTTGGAACGCGGCGGTAGAGTCTTTAAAGTACATTATAATGAAAAGTTGACGTTCATAAGTGCGTCTTTTATGCCTAAATTGAATAAATGATTTTGACTTTGACCTGTAATGCCGTACAAGTCGACTCGGAAGGCAATTTCTTCTCATCTTCTATGAATAAAAATACGATAGGTGAAATGTGTGTGGGGTTGTATAGCAATTCCTACGTGTTCAGTGTGATACGTTATGTGAGTATGAACCGTTGTTTTGGTATTATTTAGTGGAGGCTAGTATTCAGTATAGAAAAGTTTCCAGCTGATCGCATGTGCACTAATGTGTTAAATGATTATTTATCATTGTTTAGTAAATAAACCATTTGAACATCATTTGTTTACTTCTTCCAGAACTTAAAGTAGTGGTGACTCTTCCTCTGCAGACTGTCAGCACAGAGTCGGAATGGTTCACTTCAAGCGCTGACCGGCTCAACGGATTCGAAGATCGTGTCTTATGGCGCGATGGAAACCCTGATGAGCCTCTACAGGTGAAACTCATACAAATTTCTCAGAATTGTTATCTTATTTCCAGGTTATTTTATGTAAAACTTTAGGTACATACGTTAGAAATTTTAAACAAAACACTGCCATGTCTTCTAAGAACTAGGAGTAATATTAAACACTGTAGAATTTGACACTTCTGCACATTGCCTTGCTTCTTAGAACAATATTCGTTAGGGCATGTCAGAGTCGTTTACGTAATCTGTGAAACTAAGTCCCAAAAAAACTACAAGCCTGTACGAAAAGGATGGAATACACGTTTATTGTACTAGTTCAATTAGGAGTTTTCTATTAACAAATCCATAACAATCTCATTTTCATTGTTTGAGCTATGGATTGACTTTTCTATAGACACGTTCTAAATTCTACGTCAATTAGGGTGAAGTTTTTCACTAATGATTATAATACCTAAAGTTATCCTATACCTGCTTTGACGGTTTTGGCATACAAGTGGAGCACCGCCTAGAACACGTAAGTATTGACGTGGCTCGACGTTTAGTTGGCGTTAAGGGAAGTTTTCCCCTAAGGATACTAAATTATACTTATACCTCATGTGTCTGTTATTTGACTGCCTTCTCTGTTCTTAATACATAACATCTTAATACATGACGCTGGTCTTGTTTCTGAATAACAAACATGATGACCGTATCCATCAAGAACTCATACAATTTCCTGTCAGAGTACTAAATGCTAAGGTATGAAAAGATATCAATATCGAGTGTCCATCTTGACACCTGCATTTGCTTAATCAATTCATATCATTTTCAGCCAGAAGAGCGAATTGAATGGATATGGCATGAGACCCGCAAAGCGTACTGGGCATCAACTGACAACGAAGCTGTATTGAACGTCTGCTCTGATGGAGTAGTTGCTGCATTCTCTGCAGCTCTGTGCTCCTGGCTAAGTCGTGGCGTCTCTGGAGTACTTCTGAACCCGGACTTTCTACCTGACTTGGCCTGTGGAGAAAGACTCTTGAAGAAACTAGCTGCTGAAGCTATGAGCTGCATTCACGCAAGCAAATTGGAGACTCCGTAAGTTCTACTTGTCTTTACAATTTATATTATATAATTACGTATTGTTTTGGATAGTTATGTTCTCGTCGGTTGCGGCGTTACTAAACATCAGCTGATATAAAACTCCAACCCAAGCTGATCAGTCCAACTTGTCTGTGTAATTTGGCACAAAGGTCTTTATACATATAAAATCTGTAAATAAAATTGAAGTGTCGTTGAGAAGTTGATTGAAGTTTATTGTGTGTGTGGGTCTGTTTTAATAGCCAAATACCAGCTTTTAAAAAGAGTTCCGCACATTTCGAAATAAACAATTCTGCGAGCAAGAACACGCGCACTACTAAATCGTTGTATTCAATGAAAAAAGGGCTTTGTCACCATTGCGATCATGCCGCCCGGGTTCTATTACAATGTATGTAGTATACTACATACATTGTAAAAAGCGCAACTAATTAATCTAAGTAGGTACTTAGATTAATTAGTTGCGCTTACCTACTAATAGATACAAACTTCTAGGGTCATCTGAAAGTTGATCTGCCAGTCTACTCAAAGTCAAAGTCAAAATAATTTATTCCATTTAGGCATCCAAGACGCACTCATGAACGTCAATTATTCATTATAATGTACTTTAAAGACTCTTCCGCCGCGTTAAATATATAGAGCCTACCAAGAAGAAGCGGCAAGTAACTCGGGGCCATTCTTTTTATATACATTTTTACAATGTTTCTACTTAGGTACTACAAATATTACATTTTATGGGTGGCAGAGAGACAGCTTGCCAGAAGTGGAATATTCCAAGCATCTTTATCTTCTTTATAATACTTTTTTATTAAAAGTTTTTTTTTACAGTCTAATTGAATTTTCCCTCCGTGAGCTCAGATGTGATGTGTAAAAACGCACACAATTTCCTAGGAATGACTTATTAGTCTTCTCAAGTCTAATACTAGGTACAGCTATCCTGTTTGCACTATTGCATCTACCTGTATCTGACAGGACTAGTAATAAATTAATAACTATTTGCCAGGGTTATTTTAGCAGAATCATCATTAAACACCGAAGAAGCAGCTCGATATTATGCTGATGGTGGAGTAGGTGCCCATAGCGTCCTGAGCTCAGCACTGACGTCTTCATATAGGAAACCTGCTGCTGAACTTGGAATGGCTTTCTACGGAGCCTTGCTGGCCGCCCCTCAAGACGCTGCACCTGCTTGGATTGTAAGACATTTTCCGTTTTTTTTTAAGTCATTGTATCTCTGAAGTATTCTGCAGGAGTCTATAAACACATATGTGTGTTTATATGTATATGTGTTTCACCAGTTTAGTTTATGTACCTATTCATGTAGTCCATGCAGGTGATGTAATAATGAGGCTACACTGGACAAACCCGTCGACATACACTAGTTGTGTTAATAGTGTAATTGCATAGGTACCTACTTTATGCCAGGTAATTTGCTTTGGTTAATATCTCGGATTTAGGAAGGGAAGGGATATGGCGCGAGGCATTTATTCTACTGATTCGCGTGTCGCAGTTTTTCAACCTACAAATGAAGCATTAAACTCATAAAGTAATACACTGAACGCAACGCTCTCATTAGCTACTAACGCGAGCTCATTACAAATTACAATGCACACTCACAAATCAACCAATGAACGCTAATAACCGATAGGTGCCGATAGCCGCGGCCGCACTACGCGACGATGCGCGCTGAGAGTACCGTTATACGCAATACTTAATTAGTTTTTTGAGTTGTAAACAATTTAATAACACTACCAGCAATGGATGTCGAAATGAATATCTTACACACTGGCGCGCCGATATTTACGATGTTAGCCAACAAGTTCTCCGGAACTTGTTGCTGCGACACGTGTCACACCTTCTCAACACATCCCCTCCCTTCCTTAATCTGTGGTTAAAATATAATGTGTGGCAGATAACAATTATCCAACCGGTACAGTGGATGAAAATTTTCATTTGGCTACCCGTGACTACTAGATTATATGATCGCTGACAATTGTGTTTTATTTTCTTTAACTTATTAATAGTATGTATGGTATGTTGTACGTAAGTTTTTTTTATCTGTTTATAGGATTATTTTTATGCTCGCAGACATTTTATTATATTATATTGGAAAATAATTAATATAAAATACTAGTGACTGCCCGCGACTTTGCTCACGTAGTAGAGTCGGCCTTCGGCCTCGCCATTACCTCCCATCATTTCTTGGTGTTTTTACATTAGAATCTTCTCCCGAGCTCTAAAGTTATAGCGTGACCAGGAGAAATGAGGTTATTTTTTAATATTGATTATTTCTATTCTATTATGTCTATTCATCAAGAAAGCATAAGATAACCAATATATCACATAAGTAAGTAAGTAAGTAATATATCGAGTCAGTTTAAACCAAGTACGATAGTCCAAAACAAACAGATAACCTTTATATGTTTCACAAAAACACGCGACCTCCAACCGTACTACTCGCAATTGAACAAATTACACCCATAACGTACAATTTACATGAACGACCATCAAATCTATTACAAGCTCGATGCCGCCATATTTGCTAGTTACTTTATGACTTTATTTTCAAAGTGTTCATAATTGCGGCTTGATTTCCCTCAGGGTGCCCCTGTTAGAAATAGTCCCAACAATTATGAACTGAATTCATTCAGACTTCAACTGAATCTGTTCCAGACAAGTTCAACCTATGGGAGTAGAATAGCAACGCGTTACGGTAACGAAATGGTCGACTCCGTCAACTTCCTCTCCTTGATACTTCCCGGAGCCGTGGTGATACAGCAAGGGGACGAGCTCGGCGCCGCTGATGCAATCCTAGAATGGATCACATCCAGCACCTGCTGGCCGCACCCTGCAACCCCATCTGCTGCCCCACTCCCTTGGGATGATACTGCGAATGCTGGCTTTAGTTCTGGAGAACCCTGGATACCAATATCTCCAAACTACAGATACGCCAATGCAAAAACAGAGTATGCAAATGACTTGAGCCACCTTGGGGTGGTGAAGCTGACAGCCGCTATGAGGAAGTCACCGGCTATTGGTCCTCATGTAGAGGTTTGTTCAATTATAATTGGGCAAGGATATCTATTCTATTCGCCAATAGTGTGCAATTAATAAAACTGTATTTAGTAAGAGTTGAAGAACAATGTAGCAAGTGACGTTATTGGCCGAATGAGGCCGCAACTCAAGTTTTGGGTCAACGATTAGCGTAATGACGAGTTCTGGGCCCCAGTGTCCTGTCACGGGCTTGTTTGGCTATCAAAAGTACGACTTCTCAGTCTCGTCACTTATTAACTTATTTGTCAGTCCTCAATTCAACATTTTATCTCTTTGACAAAGTTTTAATTAGGAAGGCATCTCTAATGTTGCGTTACACGCGTATTTCCCTTTCATTAGTTAGCAAATACCTTGCAAGATCCCTCGGAGTAATATAACCTTGTAAAGTAAGTACGAACAAGCAAGATTGTAGGCGCTGTACAACCCAATAAACTTTGTTTTAAGGATTTCTTCGGAGATTCGACCCCTGACATTATTAAAGTCCCAAAAGTTATAGTCCCTAATAAATATTAAAGTTCATTACTTATTGTGACATGGCCGTTATAAGATTCCAAATCTCATTTCAGATAAAACGGCTGAATGGAGCTTTGGGGGTGTTGCGGTGGGGTGGACCGGGATCTATGCTCGTGGTCTCGAACCTGGGAAGAGACCAGACTGAAGTACAGCTGAACTTGATTCCAGGTCTTCCGAATGAATTAACTGTCGCTATCAGCTCAGCTGGATCTAGCTTCTCGATTGGCTCTCACATCCCTTTAGATAAAACTCTAAAGCTGATACCAGGAGAGACGGTACTCCTGGTCGGAGGACCGAGGCACTGCGGAGGGCCAGGCCCAGTCGATAAAATAACCAGCAAGCTGTCCGAAGGATGGCAGAAGATCAACAAGTATTTTAGTAACATTTAGCTAGAGTTTATCGGGGGTCTTGTGGTTATCAGTCTTAAATATTTATAGCTTACTATCAAGTAAAACATTATTGCAACATTTCGTATTGTTCATCATTTAAAGAGAAGCAAGTGTTTTCTATCAAATATGCTTATGTATATATTGGTTCTATATGTATACTGTACTGTTTTGGTAAAACAATAATCCATTACATTACGTGATAGTGTATTTGGTGACAAATAAATTTATGTAAGTATAATCAAAAGTATTGATGATGATGGGAAACGAAATATACGAGTAGTAACGAATGTGTATATTATAGTTCTGCTTGTGTTATATAGAATATATTTCATTAGGTTTTATAATTCCAATCGAACGCGTAACTTTGTAGAAAACGTAAGAGGCCAATAAATTTCCCAAGGTGGAACAAACAGTAAACAAGTACCAAAAAATAGTTTTCAGCATACCACTCCATCAAAATTCCTGAAACTTAATGAAAACGCAATCCAAACAAAGTTAGAGTAGATTTCGTGTGATAAGCCAATAATAACCACGACGGCACAATCCGTGAACTATTTAAACCGTATTTATTTCAAATATACAGAACGATCTATCGCTAATCGAGGCAATATCATTATGGGTACGTTCAGACAAATATAAAGACGGCGGCTCCGAGGTGTACGTAATGAATTGAATGCGATATTGCGAGCCACACACGCGCCCCCTTCCCACACTTACTATTAGGGGGTATTGTCTCTCTGACCTATTTCCGCCGTCTACCTATACAGATATACTATACACAAACGTTTGTACCTAATATACTTTAACTCATAGCTGCATCCGACTCGGCGCGAGGAAACAATTTGTCAAAACTTAACTGGAACGTGTCACAAACAACACTCAAACATTAAAAACCACTAATTTTACGTCGAATTTCATTAGAAGAACTGTAGATTACCTTAGAAAGCATACATTTTAAGAAATCTTCAAGACGGCAATCGCCATTAAGGCGCGCGAAGTTCTTGCGTTTTCTTTGCCGCCAGTCACTGAAAGGCGATGCGTTGGAACTGTTGAGAAATGTAGGTAGGTGGAAGGACTTACAGAACTTGCTCTTCTCGGCATTAGTGCGGGTGAAGAGGGCCAGCAACGCGGTGAGCAGGAGGAAGAGCGCGCGCGCCCTCATGGCGGGGCGGCGCGGGCTTTTGGGGGCCCGGCGCGGCGCGGACTGGCGCGCGGCCTCCCCGTATCGACCGGCGGGCGCCGCCGCCGCCACGCTCGCGCATGCGTGCACCCTGAAGCCACGCCACGCGCCCTGGTATTGCCAGTGACTACATCTGTGATGATTCATGGAAGCTCTGTGGCACACAATGCTTCACAGGGGCGCTCGCTCTCGTTAACAAATAGAACAGCAACGCCTGGCAATAAGGTGGCTAATTACTTTTGTGGTTCGCCAACGCCTGACAACAAGGTGGTTTGTTAAGCTCGGTGCTTTGATCAAATAAGATTCATAGGATATTTACTCGTATATTATTACGTGAGTAAAATACATAGATAATACAAGACTGTCTTCCATTTGCTTGAAGAGAATTCTGCAATATTTTGGTCGCATTGCTAGAAAGGAAGGAGATAACCTCGAGAAACTTGTGGTGATTGGAAAAGTCGATGGCATAAGATCTCGAGGTCGCAGTCCTATGCGTTGGTCCGACCAGATCCGCACCACTCTTGATACCTACATCCGTTTGCGATGCACACTGGCGTAACATCTTAAAAGAAAGGACAATGGGTGGAGGAGGTCACGACCCTCAGACATGAGGATTATGACTCAAGGAGGGAGTAGAAAATACATAGGTAGGTATAACATTGTATTTTAATGTTAATCTCGTACGTGTTATAAAATTCAAGGATTGAGAATAACTGATCTTTTTCTAGCAAAAGGTAGCAAACATTACGCGCTTATCTTACACTTATTTAGTGACATTGTGTTGCATAAGATTTACTCCATAGTTTACTACGAGTACTTTTCGCCGACTAGAAGTTAGAACCACTTACCACCATATAGGAGTCACCGTAGTATATAAAAATATAATTATTGACGTTTAGCTTCTTTGAGAACGATTTTGAAAAAGGATTGAATTTGGATATACTTCAAGAACGAAACGAGAATAATGAATAATAAAGATCAACATGAGTCGCGACTTCAAACTCTTTCGAACAAAACCTTACAATTTTAACTGCCGCCTACAGGTTTTAATTACCACGTGCTATGCACGGCAGACGCCACTTTAAAACTTCAAACTTGCCAAAGGGTAATTTGGCTCACGAAGCTAGCAACACTGCTCCCGTTAACTCGGCACCCCGCAGGCTCCAGCCTCAATCCGGCCACAGTGTCATAGTCAGTTCACAATTGCTCGTACTCTTTGCGTAGCGAATAGACATTAATCTGTGGGCCGAGTGGCTCCGAGTGAATGAACGAGATCCCGACTTGGCTGTGCCTACCACAGAGTAGGTAGGATGTCCTAGGAGAAGCAGACTGCCTGGCGCCTTAGATCAAATTGTAGTAGCCATTGCTACGGCGATATTTTAGGTACTACGTATAGTACATATTATGTATTATGTGCGAAGAGTCTGGTCCAGAGTCTTAAGTCTGGATGGAAATAGAGCTTCTGATTATTAATGACAATTTAGTGGCATCTATTGATAGTTCAAGTGATATGTGATCCAATAGGGTAAAAGTTTTATATTCATAACTGAAATAAGAACCTCAAAAATACGTCACGTAGTACATAGCAATAATGTGGGAATTTAATATTTGTGTATTTGATAAATAATCTTATCAATAATAATCAGAATTTTAACATTTATTTCTTTATTACCAATAAATATCAATATCAAAAGTATTTATGACGCTAGGGTAGCCGTGCATAGTCAGAAAATGCGCGTTTGAATCCCGCTTGAGCATGTAATTTTTCAATCTTATACTTGCATAGTTTGGTTTTAAGCCGACTTTAGTGCAATAAAAATTAGGCAGGAAAATATAGGTAGATCTATTTTTCGTTCGTTCCTTCTAGAATGTTCATTTAAAACGGCCGTTACAGTAGGCTGTTGCCTTTTAATACAAAAACTTATATTGCTGTTCATTGTTCCAAATAAAAAAAGGTTTTTTCTGGAAACTATTAAAGATATAAACTTATGTTGTTAATAATCACACTGTGGAACACCGTATACTGATTCGAAGCTTTTCCATTATGGTATTCGTGGAGCTGCGCTTGATGTCATCGAGTCATATTTATCTGACAGGATGCAAAAGGTTGGCATAAATGGTGTAACATCTTCAGGATCTATAATTAAAATGGGTGTTCCACAAGGATCCATTTTAGGGCCTTTTTTGTTCTTAGTTTACATTAACGACTTGCCACTTATGGCCAAGGATCTTTGTGATATTGTTTTATTTGCGGATGACACATCTCTGATTTTTAAAGTAAATAGGAAAGATAGCACACTAATTCAAGTAAACAACGCTCTATCTAGTATCTCTAAATGGTTCTCAACTAATAATTTACTTCAAAAATTCAAAAAAGACAAAATGTTTGAAGTTTTCTTTGCCTACTGTTCCATATTTGGAGTCCAACGTTACGCTTGATGGAGTTAAACTCGTAATGGACAAGGAAACATTCCATAAATATAATACATAAAACGTCTTCCTAGGCATTAAAATTGACGCAAAATTACAATGGGGTCCTCATATAAATGCACTGTCTGGGAGACTCAGTTCTGCTGCATATGCAGTACGTAAAATAAGAGAGCTAACAGATGCTTCTACGGCGCGGTTAGTGTATTTTGCATATTTCCACAGAGACTGGTTCATACAAATATTCGCCTGCTTACCCACAATATTGTGTTGCATCTACCTGCATTACAACTATTGCAGGTATTTTGTTACAAAAAGTATCTTCGTATCGCCATGAGCGTATGCCGTGCGACGTTGCTCTAATATCTCGCTGATCACACTAGTCATCATCATCATCTCAGCCGTAGGACGTCCACTGCTGAACATAGACCTCCCCTATGATTTTCCAAAAGGACCGGTTGGAAGCGGCCTGCATCCAACGTCGTCCTGCGACCTTCATCAGGTCGTCTGTCCACCGTGTCGGTGGACGACCTACGCTTCGCTTGCCGGTCCGTGGTCTCCACTCCAGAACCTTTCAGCCCCATCGGCCATCTGTTCAGCGTGCTATGTGCCCTGCCCACTGCCACTTCAACTGGCTAATCTTCTGAGCTAAGTCGGTGACTTTCGTTCTTCTACGGATCTCCTCATTTCTGATTCGATCACGTAGAGAAACCCCGAGCATAGCCCTCTCCATAGCTCGTTGTGCGACTTTGAGCTTACCATACATCACCACGCGAGTGAAACTACGAGGCGCAGCTAGTATTATACTATACATATACTATGCATATACTAGTGGATACGTCCACGGCTTCGCTCGCGTGGCTTCGCGGGATACGGCGCCGCTTACATAAAAAGGGTGTTATTTTAACATTCAAACAGACACTTCTGTTTAATTTATTTAAGTGCATGTTTGTTAGTTGTTCACTCTGAAACGGTTCAATGGATTAGAATAGTTTCAGATTGGGTTCGATCATTGTTTACATACTATCAAGTGACAAGCAAGTCGTGCGCCTGTTGGCAATCAGCACACACGCCCATGGCAGTTGCAGCGCCTCCCAGAGCATTCTGTTTTATCTCCTTCCAAACTTATCAATTAAAATTAATAAGCTGAACATAAAACACTTACAAACCGTGGAAACATTTTGATTAGCCGCTAATTAGTTGAAAATACGACCATTTACAGTTTACACGCGATCCACTCCACATCCCTCCCCCTCCCCCCAAACAACTAGTTAGCTAACAAATATAATATTATTTTGGGGAATATGGAGCTATGAAAGTACTATTTAAATTTAAATACTATTTCTCTAACACTAACGTCGATGGTACAGTGGTACAAAATACCCATTATATCCCACTTATCTAGCACTCATCTTAGACAGATTCATATTCGATAGCTACGTTAAATATAGGTAGATAGATATACTCGCGTAGATAGATAAACTCTTTATTCAAACACCACAGTACACACAGTACAAACAAAGGAATAAAAGTTGCACAATAATGAATGGCTTAAAATTAAGTGCCACAATGCGGTCTTATCTCTCAGAGATATCTCTACCAGACAACCATGCACGGAAACAAATAGGTATACCTAAAATTATGAGTGGTGTATAAAACAAGTTTATGAAGGCTTAAGAATTTAGATACAACACCTAATAAAGGAAGATTACACTTAAATATCCTACTAATATTATAAACGGGGATGTTTGTATGGATGTTTGTTACTCTTTCACGGTCAAACGACGGGGGCAATATTAGTGACATTTGGTATGGAGGTAGATGAGGTGCTGGACCACCACCACATTTACAGCAAATAAACAAATTTCAATTTCAATTTCAATTATGTCATTTTAAATTATTATGATTATCTTATTTTATAAAATAATCATAATAATTTGAAAGGCTGTTAGTTTGGATTTTTTATGTAATTTTAGTTGTGATGTTATCTTAATTTAATTACAGTATGCGTTCCTAGCACCTGAAATAAATGAATTATAATTTAAATATATACTTTTACAGCGAAAAGTGTCCAGCACCTCATCTACCTCCATACCAAATGTCACTAATATTGCCCCCGTCGTTTGAGAGTTTGAGATCTTAAATAATAATAGTATAAGTTCTAATTCACATTCAGCCTTAATTAAAGCATGCAAATATTTATGATGTCATACATGGTATATAAAACTATTAAATGTCATACAATCATGAATTATTATTAGGTAGTTTACAGGCTACTTAATTAAACTATTTTGATGTCAAAAACTCTTGTACAGAATAAAAGGTTTTTGTCCTTAACCAATTAAGTAACTCTAGTTTGAACATTTTTATATGATCAGGAATACTATTATAAACCTTAACGGACATTGCTTGACTTTGTTTGATATACAAAGTAGTCCTGGGGTGAACATCAAAGACCAGTCTGTCTGGATTGCGTGTACATCGAGGAAAAATCTCACGTGCTGTCTTGAAGTAATGAGGAATTGCTTTTACGAATATTGCAAGTTCGTACATATACATACATGGAAGGGGAATAATATTGAGCTTTCGAAAAAGCGGTACACAAGACTCGTATGGCGGCACCCCGCACATTGCACGTATGCATTTTTTTTGGGCAATGAATGCTTTGTTAATATTCGTCGAATTTCCCCAAACCAATAAACCATACCTCAGAACAGATGATACATACCCATGATAGGCTGCAAGCATTGTACTCTGCGCTGACGTTTGTCTCAACCTGGTGAGGACATAAACGTAACTATACAATTTCTTACATATATAGTCCACGTGGGACTTCCAGTTCAAATTTTTATCTATAATAATCCCGAGGAATTTAGTTTCTGGCACTTCCTTAACTGCGGTATTATTGTGATTTACGTTAAGATTCAACGGTTTACTACCATAGTTTCGAAATTGTATATAGTATGTTTTAGTCAAATTTACATTTAAATTATTATTACTCAACCAAGATGTCACATTATTAATTGTATTATTAAATTCATTTTCATAATTATTTATATTGTCACAAAATTTAATTATTATTGAAATGTCATCAGCAAAAAGAGTGCATTTATTTTTAGTAATGTCAGGGAGATCGTTTACGTAGAGTAAAAAAATTAAAGGACCTAAAACGCTACCTTGGGGTACACCGCAAGCATTTACTCTAACATCAGATTTATACTTTGTTACCACTGATTTTTTACTTAAACCAGTTATTTCTACGTATTGATTCCTATTTTGTAAGTAAGAAGCTAACCAATTTAGTGCTGGTGGTCCAAGATTTTCTAGTTTATCAATTAAAATATCATGTGAAACAAAATCAAAAGCGCGCGTCATATCATGGACTAAGTTATATGCCGCGAGCACTGTTGATTTTTTATTCTGAAAACCGAATTGTTCCTTCTTAATAATATTAAACTTTTGAGCAAAACCCACAACTCTTTTCTGAAAAGCCTTTTCAAAAATCTTTGAAAAGATTGGTAACAACGCGATAGGACGATAATTGCAAACATCCGATCGCTCTCCTTTTTTAAATAAAGGCTTAACAATTGAAAGTTTAAGTCTATCAGGAAAAGTCCCCGTAAGTCAATCAAATAATCATAGTCATAAGTTTATCATAATAAACCGCCAAAACAATATTAATTGAAACTCACATAAATCAATCAAATAATTATCACAATGAATATAGTCATAAGTTGTAGGAGGGTTCCAAAACCGATATTAATATCTCCTCTCCGACACCGCTGCTGGGACATGTCTCTCGCAGCAATGCCTGAGGTGAGGGCAGTCAAACCTGGCAGCAACCATATCCAGTATGGTGTTGGAGCTGGTCTCTTGCGTGGTGATTGTGCGTTCAAAAGACTCGGCGCAGAAACGCATGGTCGCATGAAAGCATGCAGTGTGCGCGTCCGCGAACATACCTTAGGCGCTGCAGAATCGGGGCAGCCCCTACAGCATCCTGAAGGCATTGTTGTACACAACGCGGAGGTCACTATACCTCTTTTTACTGTAATCAGCCAACAAGTTGCACGTGTAGAGATGTAGGTACAGAATGCTCTAAATAGCGTAATTGTCACCTCTAGTGAACAAGGTGCAAACCTGCGGGCATCATGTTCGCTCTAATAGAGAGCTCCCGCTCAATATCCTCGTTATCTTTGAGGTCGGTAGTGACAACATGCTCCAGGTATCTGGATTGCTCTACCCTCACTAGGGGAGTACTGTTAAGCAGAACAGGCGGCAAGTTCTGAGGACATTTGCCACTTGACTCAAAAACCATCCACTGACTTATACTTACATTATACTGTAGTCCGTGACTAGAGGTGTCCTCTTGCGAATCAGCTTTCTCAAGTAAGTTTACGGATAGTACATATAAAAGATTTTTATTTTTATTTTGTCTGTCTGTTCCGGCTAATCCCTGAAAGGGCTGGACCTATTTTAACGGGACTTTGACTGGCAGCTATAATGTTTTAAGGAGTAACCACGCGGGTGAAAACTCGGAACGCAGCTAGTTACGAGTATATATTACATATAATTAGCGATAGCTCTGATAATAGCGAACTTGGCTTCGAAGCGTGCAGGGTTCCCTTCAGCAGGTTCTGATCCTGCCCGAGTATGGATGTTGGGATGTGCCGTTGATTGTGTCTCCATGCCTCCACTGACACGAGTCCTAATGCGGCGCATTACTCATACGCCGCGTGAAGGAAAATAATAAACATTTATATCCTCTCTCTATTCTGTAAGAATAGTAGCCCGTAAGAGTTTTCATAACATAATTATCAAAGAGTCTTTTAAATAACTTGTACACTGTGTATAAGACAGTTAAGTGAGAGTATATTTCAGCATGGCGTATATCTTATTACTAAAACTGGCCCGCCAGCGCCTTCGCTCGTTTGGTCTACGGGATACGAAAAACAGAAATAAATTTAACTAACCTTGATTTATTATTAGAAAAATTCACAATAAGACTTAGGAGTGAAATACCAATCACGAAAGCAAGATCAACTAAGGATGCCGGTGTGCAGTTAATGACGTGTGTCTTAAAGGCTTGGGAGAGCTCACATGATGCTATTGGTGTTTTTTGCGATCTCTCTAAAGCATTTGATTGTGTGGAAATACTAATTCGGGAGCTTTTCCATTATAGTATTCGTGGAGCTGCGCTTGATGTCATTGAGTCATATTTATCTGACAGGATGCAAAAGTTTGGCATAAATGGTGTAACATCTTCGGGATCTATATTTAAAATGGGTGATCCACAAGGGTTCATTTTAGGGCCATTTTAGGGTACGTAAAATGAAGCTAACAGACGCTTCTACGGCGCGGTTAGTATATTTTGCATATTTCCACAGCGTAATGTCATATGGGATATTGCTATGGGGATCAGCGGTTGATTTAGGCAAGCTGTCACTCTGCCACCCATAAAATGTAATATTTGTAATACGTAAGTAGAAACATTGTAAACATCTATACAAAAAGAATGGCCCCGAATTTCTTGCCGCTTCTTCTCGGTAGCCTCTATATATTTTGGAACGCGGCGGTAGAGTCTTTAAAGTACATTATAATGAAAAATTGACGC
Organism: Selenia dentaria; assembly: GCA_917880725.1. NCBI lineage: Eukaryota > Metazoa > Arthropoda > Insecta > Lepidoptera > Geometridae > Selenia > Selenia dentaria. The sequence continues at coordinate 2,171,820 of OU862882.1, read as the reverse complement.
TCATAAGTGCGTCTTTGATGCCTAAATTGAATAAGTGATTTTGACTTTGACTTTGACCCAAGACGCCTTCCGTAGTGGTCGCTTAACTATGTAGTTATGCATTTTAATTAAAAAACATCAACTGCTAAAATTTCGAGTTTTTACCCGCAGCGGTTTAAATTGAAACATCACTGATTCTGTCGGACACATTAAGAAAAGAAGATGCAATTATGGAATTACCAGAGGCAATATATTACAAATGCAATCACTAATGGCCAAATACAAATAATACTGATCACATAACACAGGTTTACTGTAACACTAATAGTTCTTCACGTACATAAAGCTATTTATGATGAACGCATCACAGTAGATCACGAATTACTTGATTTGGGAACCGAGTCCATTGGACATCACAATATTACATGTACATGTAATGTACACATGAGTACATGATTTAATCGACCACTCCCTCATAGTGATTGTTATTGTCTAACTACCATCTTAGATCAAAACGATTACATCATAAATCTAGCTAGACCGAAGACAGGCTTTATAATCTGTGAGCTAGACAAATGCAATGAATTATATTAAGAGGAAATGTCATGGACCGCAGTTGTATTCTCCATACAAAAATATTCCTAGATTTCTTCCATGAATGTGCTTATATGTTTTGTACACACATACTTTACTAGCTAATGGTATTGATCCGCTTGTGCGTACACTACACTAAAATTATCTAAACTATGGTAGTTCTTATTATGTTAATACTACAATCAACATTCGTGTAACACGTAGAATTATAATTCTAAACATAATGATTAATCTATTTAATTGTGGGTAGTTTTACATCAGTTTAGACTAATTTGAGAACACGAACATGATGATTACATTTGCACTAAACATACCCACAATTAAACAGAAACGGCAAATTTAAGAACTGTCGCTTCCAAGCGTTACGAATTTGTATTATTATGTATGTATGTATAGGTTGCCTGACCTGTGATAAAGCCTGTAAGTAGGCGTAGGTGCTGTCGTTTAGTTTTAACAAATTATTGGTTGTTTTTCTATTCAAGATGTAACCACAATCTAAATTCCGTGCATAGATGACCACCGCACTATCCAACTACAAGTGTTTATTTCTCTTCGGCGATATGATGTCCACCTCGTCTTTGTATGATATAGCGTACCATAGCATTTGCTTGTTTAGGCGATGTGGTTTTATTCCATTATTGTTTATTCCTTATAGTGCAACTTGCCCCCTGTTCTACTGTGGTATGTATTACGTCCTGAGTCCTTCTACAGGTCCGGAGATTTTATCCGTCGCACTGATGCCGTTGCGTCCTGCTGTATGTGCAGATGTAAGAGCGTTAGGCTTAACATTACGTATAGGGCTGCCGACGGTCTAGGTTTCGTATATATTTGTATTTCGATAAAAATATTATCAGGGTGATAACAATGCGAATAATACCGTTGTAGGTTATATAATAGGTAGGTATCTACCCACTTTAGCAGCTAGGCACACTTTCAGAACCTTTATGCTGTGTCTGTGGCATGGTTCAGTGCGTTTTCTAATGTTTCCTTGCTTACCTACTAGAGTACCCTAGTAGGGTGTTTATGGTAAATTCATTTTTTGAACATGTTGCTTAGTGTCATTTATTTTTCTTTTTGTTTGTTTGGTACAATGAACGGCCAATCCACTTCAACCGTTTTTTCTCCGAAGATAAAATCATGCGAGAAGGTTTTGTAATAAACGAGCATATCTTTTTTCTTGGAACCTTTAGTCTCGCCATTGACTAAAGTTGGCCAATAATACAATAGTTTACCTAGAAACCATACTGCGACTCCAAGAAATGTAACGTGTGTGGTTAAGAATTAATGTAATATGTCTATATGCAATGCGGCGCATGCAGCACAAGGAGTCTTCGAGCATGTTATGACTGAATAAGGTTTATTTTAATTTTACCACCTTTAGTTTTAATTTTTCCTGAATTTAATTACTACGTATTAAACTGGTCCATATCAACAGTATAAAAAATATAAAATAGCGTAGTCGAACATCCTTGTAAAATATTATGAACTCTTCTGCCTAACTGTGGTTGCTAGGCAACGCTTTGTTAGTAAATTATAGACTAACATATACTAGGGTAAACATTCTATAGCCAAAATACCACAAAATAATTATCAAACAATATAATCTTATAAATACGTATGTAAAATTCAACTGCCAATCACAAAAAGAACATTTGACAGATAAGAAACGATACATTTTGTAAAGTCGATGTCAGTCTCGAACCGAGGATCATTTGGGTCTGTAAAACCAAGAGCGACTTCTCAAGTTGACGTATGGAAGGTTCCCTTGCTACACCACCCCCCTTCACTCCCCCCAATCTCCTCTAGCACTCGAAAGAAGGGCCACTTGAGCCAGCTCGAGGGCCCTCGACACATAAAGGTATCTTTTTGACAAGTTCTGAGTGGGCACTGAAAGGGTGCTAAGATTAGCGATGAAGAGACGTCCTAAATGTGTTGACTGTAGGGTTTCGGATGTCGAGTCTTAGGAAACCTCTCTAAAGAAAGGATTATTATACTATATCAATTGCGATGAGACGGGCAAGTCTTTGGTAACGACACCGTGCTACCCAAATTTCCAAGTTTTTCGTAGCAGCGCCTTACGCTTGTCACCCTGAGACTTTACTTTACGTACTTTATTGAAGCCCTATATTAAATAACTAGCTGCTCTCCGCGGTTGCACCCGCGCTGTGATGGATGATGATGCATCTTATATAGCCTATGTTAATTAGGGTGAATGTAGCTTTCCAATGGTGGAAGAATTTTTGAAATCAGTCCAGTACTTTTTGAGCCAATTCGTTATAAACGTACAAATCTTTCCTCTTTATAATATTAGTATAGACATAATACTAGCTGTGCCCCGCGGCTTTACAGGCGTGGTTTTTATTTTATTTTATTAAAGAAGACGGAGCAGGCTCGAAGCCCACCTGATGTTAACCTCTGCCTAGAGCAGATGCAGTTCGTCACAAGTGACGGTCAGCAGAGTCATAGTCTGTGGACGAGACTACGGCACCTGCCAATTTCAGTCATCTTAAAATATTAAGGCAGGTGGTGACTTGCCATCTACTAAACAGGGGTAGTAGTTAAGGCAATCCGGCGGTCAGGGGTCTCATTTAGCCGCAGGGAGAATCGGGGTTCACGGTGTCGCCACTCACCGAGAGCTCGCCAGTCGCCACAAAGCCGCTCCTACATTATTAGTAGGATTTAATCAAAATATTTCGATGAAAAAGGAAGTTATCTAGCGATGACGGTAAATATGTATTTTTATAAGTCACTCGTGGCTTTTTACCGGATCATCCAAGTTTGATGATTTATTATTTTGTGTTGGAAAATCCCACATAAAATTCAACAAAATCGGTTGGAAGTTCACGAGTTTTATTTTGTATTACGAGCCGAGAATCACAAAAGCATTAGATACGCTTGCCTGTGGATTTCGCACCCAGAGCGTATATAGAATTGTAGTTTAGCGCACTTCACTGTGCTCGTCACCCTGACATATTTATGTTTTAGTCTCTTTAGTTCACGCGCTACAGTGCTCTTCACGATGATGCTTGCACACTACTCATATTGCATAAGAGTTATACACTTATAAATATATTGTATAGTATTTGTATATCTACATACAAGTAGACGATAGCATTATAGCGTCGCGCACGCGTTCTACCGTAGCTTCTACCACTTATTAACTAGACATATAATATTTCAAGGTATTCAATAAAAACAAGTTGACTGTTAAACACGATTCTTCGTAATCTGCAGTTATAGAGGTCTGTTTAAAAAATCAAAACCTGTTCAAGCTCCTTTATCGCATTAACTGCAAAAACTCCAATAGTCTCTTGACTCCTCACATCACATAAATAATTGGAAACATTGGAGAAAGACATTTCTTTCGCACGTGCTCTAACCTATACCTTAAAAACTGAAAATCCACCTAACTCTATCAAATATCGGCCATCGATCGATTAATTACGTGAATCAATCACGATTAGGTTGAAACAAAAATTGAAGATAAAAAAGTTTAGGGTCCAGGATCAGCAGAGGTCTCGAATACCATTCAGCCGAGCAAAGGGTCGAGAGGCTGCTTCAAGGTACCCCAGACCAACGCTGACGATTACAGTCCGCCGAAATTTGAGGCTGATTCTACGTATCGCATTGTTTGGCGCTGATAGGGCGTTATCTGCGATAATTTGCTCGTATCTAGCGATATGCAGCGTGATTTTAATTGTTGCGCTTGATTGCGACAGTAGACGCTACATATCTGTGCTAGTCGGGTCTAGGCGTACAGGCGAGCGGTGCTCTACATAACGATGCGATTTTGTTTTGCGTTCACCATACTGTTTGTATTGTAGAACACCAGCCGTGCGGTTTTCTAATGATTTGTCGATGTGCTCGTCGACGAGCTCACCGATGTCAAATACTTTATGAAGATATCGGCCTTGTACACAAGGTTGTTTTTCCAACGTTTCTTGTTATCTCTTCATTTGTTTCACGGATGTTGTCAAAGATGCAACGATGTTTGCTCTTACAGAATCGCACGGCAGAACCTATGGTTGGTACCAATTCAGACTTTACAAAGTTTTTTTTTCTCACTGATTGGGTCGGTTGTACGAATAGTGATTGGCGATGCCCGCTCTGACCGCCGCAAAATGCATAAGAGGTAAGAAAATATTGTCATCTGACTCATATATACAAACTATTCGATATGTATCGTGTATTAAAAAAACAACTTACATGATGTAAAATAAATATATCTGACGCATATAGACGCGTAGGTAAAAACTCTATTATTAATTATTGTCGTTGTACTTACATGCAATAAACATATTATTGTAATTCCTACATTATTCATAGTAGTGTTCAGGGGATAATCGTTGCCGCACGCCACCTACCGAACCAAAACAATACATTCTGCAAAGTAGCATACGATCACAGTTATTCGTAGCACATCAGAATATGTGTGAAATAAAGTTAAATATTTAATACAAGATACATATCGAATAGTTTGTGCATAACATATTCAGATGAGAATATTTTCTTGTTTCATACTTTTTAGAGCGCAAATTTGTCAGTAGTAGGGTTTTAGTTTTCTACCGACTTCCAAAAAAAGGAGAAGGTATTTAATTCGACTGTATTTTTTTATGTTTGTTACCTCATAACTTTCGACTGGGTGAACCGATTCTCAAATATATTTTTTTTAAAGCTGGTGCTTCCCGTGTGGTCCCATTAAAATTTCATCAAATTCAGTGTCGTAGTTTTTCATATACACTCCGATAACTGTATAGAATGGAAGTCGGTATTAAATTTTTGAAATTGTACTTATTGATCTTTTTTTTTATATATTTGGGTTTTTGCAGAGCAATATCACATTTTTTTTTATAAGCATAGATATACTTTCTGCCAAACACCGGTCGAGATATTAGACTACATTTAACAGACTACCCAGGTGGTATTTTAGCGTGCCTATGAAAGATAAACGTGCAAGTTCCTTAGGCGCATCCTACAGCACCCTGGGGTATATAGCCCACTCTGTCCCGAATTTAATCGAAAAACATTCAGTCGCTTCAGCGTGAAGAAGTAACAACCACACACACACACACTCCCACATACTTTCACGTGTATAATATTAGTGTGATTCAATATACAGTTAAACTCCAAGCTACGATCATAAGCGGCGCCTACTATTCGCATGTGTCGCAAACAACTTGGAGAACAATTTTGCTTAAATAGGATCATAATGACATCGTAATGATATACGAGTAGTAAACTCATGTTTTTCTTTAAATTTGCTTATATCAATGGATGATCTATGGCTGCTGCCGTCATTATAAACAGGTTGTATGATTTAGTTAAAATCGGTAGCAATTCGCTTTTGCTGAACACCGAAATAAACTAGCGAACTAAATTTTTTTTTTTATATTGTTGTAGTTCTTATTTCGTTCTAATTAAAATCCCAATATGTGAATAAATTCAAAAAACATTTAGTATGATAATTCTATAAATATGATTATTCTATTTACAAATCTTGGTATGTGGGAGCAACATAGTAGGATGAAGGATATAGAAACTTCTTTATAGAGGCAGTGTTCTGATCTGAAAAAAGTCTCGAAGTTCAACTTAAGAGAGGACAGTAAAAGAGTAGTAGTAGTAACTTTCAAGTTTAAAAGCTAATATTAATATTGAAAGTATGGGGCAATGTCCGCCCAAGGTGTTCATGTCCTAAACTAGGCAGAGCCTATACTATGGTGAGCGGATGACAGATATAAACTTTCAGATACAGGTAAAGCAGACATGTACACGCACACAAATGTTTGACGTATCCGAAGGTTGAAACCGGGACCAGATTCTCAGAAGAAAGGTTGGCTAAACTTCTGCGCCAACCAGCCAGCTGACCGGTCTTATAAGGGTTAAGCTGTAGAGGAAATCTAAAAGTATTAACATGGTGTAAATTCTGAATAAGATAATACTTACCTGTGATAATGTTACAGTATTACAAGGAAATTAAACAGCTACAAACAAAATAATTTAAGTTGATTATAATAAATAATAGAGAGCCTAAAAAGTTTTCACTCTTGGAAAGACTAACATTAACAATATTTAGTTATAAAACAGAAATGGTAAGGATCACATACAATCAATTCTGTAGGTAAATAATAAGTCGACCACAAGAGCCACATAAACGTAAGAAAGTAAGAGGGATGCAGTAAATTATACATAGTAACATATATAATAGGCACTAGCTGACCCGCCAGCAGCTTCGCTCGCTTGGTTTTAGTTCAGTAGTGGAAGTGCCGTTTTGAAACCTCGAAGTCATGGGTTCGATCTCCGGGTTGGTCAGTTGTTGGGTTTTTCTAAGAAATAAAGATATTCTCAATAACAGTCTGGAGACTGGAACAGTGCCCCGTAGATGGCAATAGGTTCGCCCCTTATTACATGATCACATAACCAAAAACTCAGTTGGGCAAATATATATAGTCCTCTAACAAGAATTTGTAGACTATCAAACCAATTGTGGTCGGAGCAGGGGATAGATATTTTTGAGAGTTCTCTTGTTTTATTTAAGAAAAGGGTTGTGGAAACCCTTAAGTAAGGTATCTATTTCACTGTTTTATTTGTTTTATTGTGCTTATTTTCATTCATTTCATAACTGGTTTTTTTATAATATGTTACTGAATTCGTCGGAGTTGGTTGTAGACCAGTCATTAATTTGTTATTAATGCTGTAATAATGCATGCTGTGTTTGCCTATTATTGGATTGTTACATAAGACATTAATATGAACACCACGTTATTTATACTGACTATAAAATGTATCAGTCAGTTGGTCAACCAAATAAAAAAAATAAAAAAAAATCGCGAAACGTAGGCGTTGAAAACACCGCTGCTTACCCCTTCGATGATATATAGACAAAAAGTATTGATTCACTCAAGACCGCTAGACTAATGTTACCGCCCTGCAGCTTCAACTGCGTGGTGATGGATGGTGATGATGAAGAAAAGTATCCTATTATAATACCGCTGCCTTCGAGGATATTATATGATATCTATTTGTTATGTTGTGTTTAAAAATAACATGTAAGTATTGCGGGCGATTCACTCAAGACCGCTAGACTGATGTTTCACCTCCGTGGTGAGGATGCAATCGCTCGACTACAGTCAGCTGAACAACAAAGATGGATGACATGCCGACTTTATCACCGAGCACGTCTAGTCGTATCGCTGTAAAAATCTAAGCGTATTTTTGAGTAAGCTGTCAGAAACAACTTTAACAGAATTCTATTGACAGAAAATAAATCATCATTACGATCTTGACGTTAGTGGAGATCTTGATATTTTGTCTATGCTGTGCCCAAAAATATTAGGCTTTTTCACCCGCGTGGTGATAGATGATAATGATGATGACGATGAAAAGAAGCATATGTGCTATTCCAGACTATAATTTACCTCAATGCCAAATTTCAACCAGATCCGTTTAAGCCGTTCTGCAGTGATTGAGTAACAAACATCCATACATCCATCCATCCATGCAAACTTTTCACATTTATAATATTAGTGTGATTTAAAGCCATACAAATTTAATGTGTATTCTTAACTTAACATGAGACCAAACATTTCATTTACAATAAGTTTAAAATAAGGCAAAATATTGCCTAATTATAAGAAGTACCTGGATTACCAGACTTTGCCCGTAAGTATACAATTGATTGTCTCGGTCTCACCTCAAATCAAACACTCATTGGCTTAGTGTTGCTCAAAGCGCCATCTATTGTCAAGAGCTTTAGTTGTTGTTTAAACTGATGGCCCTAGTTGTCATAATGATATTGTAGCAGTTTTTAATTGCCTGGAAACACGGATGAGAAAAACGTATTCTAAAAATTTAACCTAGCTAGATATCGCCCCGAAGCTGCATAGGTACTACATTTCATGAAAACCGTTGGAGACGTTTCCGAGATTCAGATTAAATATATACATGAGTTGGTCGTTTAAAGGTATTAGGGCTCTTACACACGAGCGGCATGTTGCTAACGCAGAGGTAACTGCTGCCGTCGACCTACAGCGACACGTGCAGTTGTAGCGTGCTGACGATGGCCGGCGCTGATCTTCAAAGTCAGAAAGCCGAAGCGTTAAAAATTGCCGTCGCAATGTCAGCGGCTGCCGTCAACGCGTGTCGTCAGCTGCATTTAGCTCTGCCGTTGGCGACATGTCGTTCGTGTGTAAGAGCTCTTATATACATAGATATCGACGGGTTCAAAGTATTCAGAGTTCAAAATATTGACAGATAATAGACACATATTCCCTTGCTCCACTGTGGAAGTGCGGGCGACACAGCGACGGCTAGCACGGAGTATTCAATTGGCTCGTGACATCCCGTGTACAGTTCACGGACAACCGTACCATTAATGGCCCGTCCCGTTCCGTGAGGGGACGACTATCCCCTCCAACGTCTGAAACCCGATTTACTACCCGGTATAGATATCTTGTGCAAGACCGAGGCCTTCTTGGTTGGTACTACCGCAATGCCGCATATTCTGCCGCGAACCCAATAGTTCGCAAGTTCAACTTTAATTTTTTTTGTTTACGAGGGGGAAATCTTATTAGATACCCGGACACTGTGGGGAGCGTCCGGGTTATGTGGGACTTTCCACTAAAACCCCCTCGGTGGCCTTCTTCGATGTCTTATAGATGACCCCAGGATCTCCATAGGAACGCACTGGGACCAGCAAGACATATTGCCCTTTGGCTCGACTCTGAGAGCATTTCGCATCTCCTTTGAGTCAATTGCCACATCATGACGCCGTCTTCCTCGAGCTCGTTGATGAGATAGTTATATATAGGGCCCCACCCCCAACTTTACCCGAGCTCTTAGGGTTCAGTTAGGGTAGAGCTCCAGGGTTGTCGCATGTACAACTGTGTTAATGTGGCGACTATTATGAAGATCCAGGAAAAATCAACTGTCAGAAGCAACAAACTTGAGGAGAGAGACGTGCGGTCCGTAATTGTGATGATGTGGTCATAGCATTTCAGTCCTTGAAATCGAACGAAAGGCTTCTTCAAACTAATCTAATTTAATAGGTACCTACTTAATATGCTTCCATACAGATAAGCGTAATTATTTAAATTAAGGAAAAAATATTATGTGCACGTCACTATTCTGATTAAGTATTATGGACCATTGTTTATATTATACATAAGATCTAAATTGTACCAATACTTATAGCAAATAAATCATTCAAATTCAAATACCCCAGTATCTTTTTTATTACCGACTTCCAAAAGGAGGAGGTACTCAATTCGACTGTATTTTTTTTTTATGTTTGTTATTTCATAACTTTCGACTAGGTGAACCAATTTTCTAAATTCTTTTTTTGTTGAAAGTTGGTGCTTCCCGTGTGGTCCCATTTTCATCAAATTCGGTTTAGTAGCTTTTGAGTTACACTCCAATAACTGTAGAATGGAAGTCGGTATTAAATTTTTCAAATTTTACTTGTTAAAGTAGCAACTGTTTTCATATCGAGTGCAGTTCTAGACAGACATAAAAGAGAGACTTTCTATAGAAAGGCTATAGAAGTCGACCTTAGAAGCGTACACAGCATTTATTTACAGACAATAACAGACAAATTTAAGAAATAATTAAAGCAGATGACATAGAAAACTCAAAGTGGTATTGCAGAATTAGCCCGGTTACCTAGCAACTTAGAAACTAACCTTTGGAAGTAATCTGCGACTGAAGAGGGACGTTTAATTTCCGAGGAAAGCCTGTAGTCGCGATACTGTATGCCCATAATTGGTTTTTGCCCGGCATCGTAATTGAAACGATCCAACCGTATGCGTGGATGTTATTAAATCTACGTTTTTGGATTGTTGAGGTAGGCGAGTGATTTATATTTCATGAAATAAGGAGATATGTTAACGTTCTATAGGTTTCCGTATTTCAAACGGAAAGAGGAAGTCGATAGGTCTAGTCCGTTTTAGTTAGTGGCTACTCACTAATGAAAACCTGTCACTAAGCACCTAATAGTGTATTCCGGTAGCTGTCCTTGAGAATCACGAGCTATTCTGTACCTCCCACCATCGACCACATCATTGTTGACCATCAAGTGAGAATATAGTCGAATACTACGAGTATATATACAGAAAGAAAAACGTATTAACACTTTCGAAGAGTTAGGCAGTTAAAGTGGCAGTGGGCAGGGCACATAGCATACAGAACAGATGTCCGATGGGGCCGGAAGGTTCTGGAGTGGAGACCACGGACCGGCAAGCGCAGCGTAAGTCGTCCACCGATACGGTGGACAGACGACCTGATAAAGGTCGCAGGATGACGTTGGATGCATGCCGCCTCCAACTGGTCTATTTGGAAGATTATGGGGGAGGCATATGTTCAGCAGTTGACGTTCTACGGCTGAGATAATGATAATTAACACATTCACGTACGTTCACAGATATTCAATTGTAAAACCCATCTTCTCTCCCAGACGCAACTAACGACTAAACATTACAATAGAAATCGCTGCGCCTTCACGGCTCACCGACCACACACACATATCATGTAATTAACTTACACACAACTACGTACAAACTATTTATATGTGGCGCTACATGTATCCATTTGACGGGCAAGTGATCCGCCTGCATGATGGTAAGCACTACTGCCCCATGTCAGTTGTAGTGCCATACAGAGATAACAATTGAATTGCAAACGCGTTTGTTATCCCAAAACTTTCACATTGTTTCGCCCATCGCCAGTTTTGAGTTTTATCCTGTAATTTAACTAATAATGCCCTGCTTCTCTTCTTAAAGTGCCTCTCCAACTAGTGGAGGTTGGCGATCAGCGTGGTACAGTCCTTCTTGTTTCTGTTTCGGCGGAACAACTCAGACGTCCCCGCTACCCTTCACCCTAACAAATTAATGCTTGTGCGCTATTGCTTCACGGTAGAGTTTAGGGGATAGCGGTGGTACTAACCAAGACAGTCTCTTGTCCAAAAGGGCTCTCACCTACTAGGCAGGATGTCCTCGCCTCTTGCGATTCGCACCCCAACAGCGGAGGGTTTCCTTTACTTCGTTTATCACAGAGCATACCCTTATACAGCTTAAACTCAACCGCGCGTTGCGGAAAAGCCAAAATAAGTTTATTTATTGTTCCTCAAAAATTACAGAAAAATACACTAGAAAAAAGTACCATACAAGTCTCGGCCGAAATGGCAATTTGGGGCTTCGTTTATTTTAATATTTTGCTCCGCCTGCTCCTTCCAATATTAGTCGGCTCTCAATGACTTTATGTCAGGGCTGGACGGTAAAAACAAAACAATCTTATAAAAGTGTTTCACGTCATTTCATCTAAATTGGTAAAGTGGACGATGCGTCTTTTATCAGTTACATCGACTGCATTTCTGCAAGTAACATAAGCTTTGATTGCTTTTAAATGATAGTCATTGTGTGGTTCCCATTGTTTATTATTTTATTATTAGTACCATTTATTAATTTTCCTATATTTGTGTTTTATATTTTGATATGTAGTAATGGTTGTTAACTATTAAATTTTCGTGACGACGATTTTCTTTTGGATAATTAAGGCAGTCTCTTTATCATCTGCTCTTCAGTAATACACCGAGACGTGACTGCTGTTGAAGTGAGCACTATAATAATATATCGCATAGAAACAAAATGCGAAACAATGCAAATCCAATAAATAGCGTGAGCGGAGATATGCGTGCGTTTTTCATTGTCGAGGCCGCGCGACTCTCCCATGTCAATAACCAAGCAGTGGTGATTTGTCAATCTGCGTATGTATACGCAAATTAGATTAGCATGCAGCTGCCGACGTCGCCTCGTGCACTCCGTCCGCCCGCGTTCATTGAGTCGGCTGGCTCCCGAGCGGTAACGTGCCAAAACTCCGGTTTCCTTTTACGTAACGCCGGATCGGGTGCCGTATCGTTATCGGCGCGTGCAGCGCTCGCGTGCTCGCTCGGTGCCGTCGGCCTTCAGTGCGTCCGCGCGCGTCGTCGCCGCGCGACATGAATGCGATCGGGGCGCGCGACGAGCCTCGTACCGCGTACATCGAGATCGCGGAACCCGGCTTCGATCTGTGCCCTTCCATCGCGCTGCCTCCCGAGGGCAATGTCAAGCTGCGTAACTACCGGATGCTCAACGAAAACCTGCGCGCCTACACGCCCACCGGCGACGTAAACACCTCGCCCGGCAAGGGCAAGCTGGTGTCCCGATTCGACGTGTATTCGACCGTGTCGCCGCCGCGCGCTAAGATCCTGGAGCTGGTGCGACCCGAAGACCCGGGCCGCGAGGCGCTCGAGGCCATCGTGCGGCCCGCACCGCGCCGCGGCCTCGCGCGCCCGCTCGACGAGGACGCGCGCCGCTTTCTGCAACGCGCGCTGCTCTCGCCCAGCCCCTACATTTCAGATTCAGTGACTCCTGAGCCAGAGCTTCATCCGCCTGATCTCCCAGAAGAAAGCCCTCAAACGGATACATCACAATCGCAGACAGAAAATTCTTCAAACACGAGCGCGGAGAGGTCTCTCGCAGACGAATTGCGAGAGGCACAAGAAGAGGATCAGTCGGGAGGTGTTCGGCAGGAGCTGCTACTTGAGTTCCGTCGGCGCGAGTGTGGGGCACGAGAGGCTGTCGAGCGCGAACGGCTGGGGCGGCTGGCGCTGGCAGTGGAAGACGACGAGGCAGAGGGGGCGGGGACGGGGCTGAGCGCGGCGGCACGTAGAATAGACGCGCTGCTGGTGGAGTCGCGCGCGCTCCACGACGAGCTCGCTGGCATCCAAGAGGACCTGCAGGTGCTGGCTCGGCGCGTGGCGCTCCGCGACCCCTGACCGCGTTGGTACAACCGCTGTACGCACACGCACGCAGGGAATCGCACGCTTTATATACACTTACACGTATTATCTTGTGGTGGTGGTCCAATGCAATCTACTTATCTCTATCTCTAGAAGGAGTTTTATCTTCTTTGGCAGTAGCAACAGATTATTGAGGGAAATTGCAACTTCCATAATATCCGTATACAAATTAATTAAATGAATTGAAATGATAAATCCCAATCACTGGAGCAGAATGCACAATTACATTTCGAAATTACAATAAACCAGCCCGCATTCATTATCTCTGCGGTTTTAGGTGGCAAATACAATTGTGGGTGAAATATATATAAATATATAAGACTCATCAGTTGTATTTACATGTGATGGCAACTGCATCAAATATATCACATGTTTACTTTCCATTGCAAGAAGTTACCTTGAAGACTTCTTATCAACAGTGACCGGCGGGTGCATATTCATTAAGTACATAATTACGATAGTGCGTCCGTATCTCGTAAGCGAGTGTTCATTATTAAACACAACATTCTTGTTAATTAGCTAATGTAACCCATCGCTTTCACTTTTGTGTCTAAGCATACTTAGAAAGATAGACTTTTTACAAACGTCGGTGTATGTTTCACGTCGTCCGTTATGTTTGATTCATTGAGATTCGGTCCAATAACTCTGGAACTAACTAGTTCGAAAATATATAATGTATACAATTATCTCTTAGTTATTGTCAGTGGAAACAATGGCTAGAGGCGGACAAATGCGAGGTTTCTTCAAAAAATACCTTTTTTACACAGTGCTAAGTACTTGATAGGGTAAATAGAATCAGACAGGTAGTATGCATAGAATCGCACGTGACGTTCCGCAGGGTGCAATGTAAAAACGTATCCTAGAGTTACTTACAATAAAATTAAAAGTTGTATAAATTGTAAGCGCTCGACAAAATAACGCTTTCAAGTGGAACTCTTGTAGTATAGCACTGCGATTATTCTGATAATACTGTTTGATATAGGTACTTCTGAAAATACTATATAGCCTATGTTCATCAGGGAAAATGTACGATTCTAATGGTGAAAGATTTTTTCTAATCGGTCCAGTAGTTTCGGGTCCTATTCATATCAAACAAACAAACAAATCTTTCCTCTTATATTATATATACATATAAATAAATATATAAATAAATTATAGTTTAGAAGTGTAGATTAGTGTAGATAGAGTAGATTTAAATAGTGTAGATGTAGATAAAAAATATAATCAGTATAACTAACAACCATTTTGGAACTATTTAATTACATGTACGAGTAACTATTGTTATTAATGACCTCTACATTTCATAATAGGATTTTCATACAATCTTTCACCCCCTATCCAACAGCTTCAGTAGGTCTCTATGTAAAAACGATTCCATAGGCAATTATAGGTAATTTATTATTTAACTAACCTAAATTCATAGTTTTGTATGTCTAGACTTAAAAAATATGAATTTATGCAACATTTTAAATCAGCATTTTTAGCCCTTTCAATGCAATCCTGTCACAAATCTTCTACTGAACAATACAGACGTACTCCCCGTAAACTACCTATCTATTAAGTAGAGCCTAAGGAGTATTGAGGTTTCTTGTACTTTCAATAAAAAGGTATTTTGCTGTTATAAATATTCAGCAGTAACGTATTAGATCAGATAGGTATGTAGATCCGATAACAGCAGAGTTATCGTGTTTGGGTTCATTGAAATTGTATCAATGAATAGCTTATAAGTGACCAGGCTATTCACTTTTTAAGAGGATTGCATAGCTAGTACTTTCTATACTAAAAGAAATAACTCTATTCTACCTCTTAACATTGTCCGATTTCAGTGATTTTTTTCATGTAATCATCACATTGTTTACTATGTCCGTACGTTTTGATTTTTTCAGTTTTTTTAAGTTTTAAAAAAGGAAATTTATTCCGTTTTGCATATTTGTTGTTATAGCGGCAACAGAATCTGTGAAAATTTCAACTGTCTAACTATAACGATTCATGACAGCCTGGTGACAGACGAAGAGACAGACAGACAGACGGACGGACGGACAGCGAAGTCTTAGTAATAGGGTCTTGTTTACCTTTTGGGTACGGAACCCTAAAAATTAAGAAAGTTGCGCAGCAAATTAGAAATTTTAACAAAACTTGATGACTATATAAATATCACCACGCGGGTGAAATTGCGGGTCGCAGCATCGATAAAGCAAAGCCCACGATATAGCTGTCGCGGCCAAATCTAGCAGACAAGATATGATATATAAATCTCAGTTTATCGCCGTAACAAGCTTATCATGGATAGATCCATGTTCACACTGATGCTGTATCATCGCATCAAATCTTAACCGTCAAAACTTGCCGCGGCGCGGCGCAATTAACAATTAGGAAACGTTTTTGTTTCGTTAACAAAAGTATAATTACGTGTTTCTGCATCATCACTCTAATATTGTTATGAATCATAGCAACAGTTATTTTTTGCGACCGGTTTCAGAGCTCTACATTAATCTACTCGCGTGATATTTTCAATTATGCTTTGTATAGTATAATTCAAGCACAAAAACAGTTTTTCTAGTCTAGTGTATATAATTGAGTACTCTGGACTTAGGTACACTGTCTGGTCTGATAACGAGGTTCAAGGTCTACTGCTATTACTACTCCTGTCACTATGACTTCCTTGTTCTTCTTGGTGGTACATTGACTAATTAATGATAATCAACTATATTCACAAGAAAATCTTCGTCACGTCATATTTATAGCTCTGGAAATATATAAATATACTAACACTTTGAGTACCATTGACGTAAATGTACGTGCGTTTCATTCATAAATCTTTTGGTATATAAAGGATTAAACAATATGTTCACACATTCACACTCCCGCACGAGGATTCCCTGTGCCGTAGGACGCATGGACACATATACAGTGGACCCCCGGTAATCCGGCCTCTGTCTAATCCGGCGCTCCCTGAAATCCGACATGCCTAACAATGTTGAATATAGGTACATGATTTGGCTAATTAATAACTAACTTTATAGAAAAAAATATTGATGAATAATTTAATGCTTCATTACAATTAATGAAGCAGTCCATGGTCTTATTTTTATTCATCAATTTTTGATTATTTTATGTATGTACGTTATTTTTAATACAATAATTATATTCTAATGTAAAGTTTAGTTATTATGTTTTGTAAGTTCTATGTCATTAATGACGTTAATGTTATAAGAAAACGGAAGCTCTCTTTAATCTAAATTCGACATATATATGTAGTATGATTTGTAGTTCAGATAGATTTTCATCAATTTGATCTGTATTTTGTCGGATCTCATTCAAAAAATCGGACAATACTCTATAATCTGACAAAGTCAGATATATATATCAAGTCCAGTCATATTAGGCGATTTTTGCAAAAATGGAAATAATTCGTGACAGTGGGTTTTTTATTTTATTTAGGTTTAATATGCTTTAAGAATCATGCCTAACTCAATCTCTACGAAATTTAACCTCCGGAAGAGGGTTAAATCGAGTAAAAACTTTGAAATTTCATAACTTTATTCGGGAAAGAGTTGGCTATCGCTATATTTTATAATATACTTAAAGTTGTATAATCTACCTTCTTACTAAGTGTTTTTCAACAAACTTCCAAAAACACGAGTACTTTAACAAGTGGAGGTGTTTATTTTTTTATGTAGTTATAATCACGAAAAAGTTTTTGCAGACATGTCCGATTTCAATAAACCGGGGAGATACTCCTAGCTGTGTTTCCTAACGATTTCAGAAGTATTTATTTTCGTCAGAACTATTTCCAAACTTTATTCTAATTTGACTGGACTTGCAAATCGTTTATCGGATCACGGAGGGTCCACCCTACCTGTACGCATCCCAAACATTCAATACCCTAAGAGAAATATTTCTAATCATTCAAACTTTTTCCCCTGCTGGGCATCAAACTCGAGACTCGTCGCTTTGTAGTCTCACTACCAAGTCGTAACCTAAAACTAACAAAACTAAATAATACATCTTTCGTTGATACGTCATTGTGAATACCTACCTATATATCATAATCATAATCAGGCCATTTTGTTCCCTACTCCCACTGTTGGGGCTCGAGCCTTCCTCTCAGAGAGAGAGGAGTTGGGCCATAATCCACCACCCAGTGCGGATTGGTGCGGCTTGGTGGATAGGCTAGTGGCCAACCCAAGTCGAGGTTTTCAGGCCGCCCGAACGTCTTCGACATAGCCTAACGACTGTTGTTCTAAAAGATACAACCGGGACCGACGGCTTAACGTGCCCTCCGAAGCACGTAAGCGCTCATTAGAATAATGCCACAAGCACACATCCATCCAACTCCTGACCGCAGCAAGTGGTGCTTAACTTGTTGATCGGTTAAGATCGCCAAGTCAAGCTCCGCTACGAGCGTTCTATATATATATATATACCCTTATATTAACAAGTACAAGTATTCCTTCCACCTGTTTCAGTCTCAGAAAAATACTGTTAATAAATCAGTTTTTACGACGACCTTTAAATATTATTATTAAAGTTATAGTCTAGTGGATAAGAACAATAACAATTTTAGGTCGTTATTTTATTTCCCACCAATATGATAATTAAATATTTATATATGTACTTATAATATTTTGTATGTTATATTACAAACTTCAAAAATTGAATAAAAAAAGTGGCTAGTAGAGACTAACCACTTTTTTGTAGTTGTATGTACCTACGAAAGTACTTTATACTGCTTAAATAATTAAATATTAATTCTTTAGATCTTTTTGACCTAAAATTGGTCGGCATGACTATGACATAAATATTATTAATATATAGGATTAGATTTAGGGATGTAGATAATTTAAAAATCTGGTTAACAATCGTTTTTAAATTCGAAAAACTTAGTATTTCAACTGAATACAGTGTTATTCGATTACACAAACGCATAAAATACAAATTCAACTAATTTAAATTTAATATAATAATAATATAATATTTGTATATAAACAATAAAAAATAAGTTAAGTTTGGTTAGAAAGGAAACAATTCTATTTTATGATTGTTTTTATAAAACCATGGTGTAAGCTCAGCGAGCAACAAACCTGTGTAATACTTTAAGACAATTAGGCTTAATAATAAGAATTTTAAGAATGGGAATACCTTTGTTGGCTTTCTTTCACCTATTAAGTCATGCTATGTTTAAAGCTCTATTGTTTAAATGTGCGGGGGTTATTATTCATTTAATGGGGGATATACAAGGGGGGGTTAGATTATATATTCCGATAACTAGATTGTGTTTAAATATTTCTAATATAGCTTTATGTGGTATTCCATTTTTAGCAGGGTTTTATTCAAAAGATTTAATTTTAGAAATATTAAGATTTAGTAATTTTAATTTATTGATTTTTTGCCGGTTATCCTGCTCTGAAATAGTATCTGTGTTATTGAACTAATACCCGTAGCAAAGTTTATTAAGACGCGCTCGTATGCTGATAATAGTAAAAAGCAGAATTTTTAAACACTTATATATTATGAAAAAAATACTAAGGTTAGAAAAGGAATAGGAAAAAAGTAATAAGCGAATAGAATTCATAAATATAACTCTTTTTCTGCAGAAAAAACCCTGAATAGGTCCACAAAAATAAACTTTCACGTCCAAATTCTCAGAATTTTCAGCGATAACACTATATTTTTTTTAGGTAATACATAGCCAACGTATAGTACTAAAGTTATAACCGGCAGTTTTTTCGATTATGTTAGTATATATCGAAAAATATAAACAAAACGTACAAAATTAACGCATTTTCGCATTACATCATAAAATCTAACAAGCTATTTTCAACCTTACGTAAAGCATCATCAATTATTTTAAAATTGGGGTTGGACCGCGCCTTAAGTAACTTACAGCTAACTAGAAAATTAAAACTAAAAACTCAACAACCGAAACAGAAAACTAACTCAACGAGATTTTTATTTGTTTTTAAACAAATATTCACCACATTACAGGGCAACCTGGAATTATCATCCAAGTAAAATAACATTGTGCATAAAGTTCCAAGATCAAACATCCAATCAGCAGGGCTATGACGTATGTATCTCAGTTGCTAACAAAGTTAATTACTACTACAATTATTATTACTAAGCGAACGAAGTCGGGGGCAATCGATAGTTTACAATATATATAACATAATATAAATATATAATCGTACTTTATGTTTATTATATATGCACTTACACTATAAATTCCAAAAAATATATACGCCTGTAACTTTGTTAACTTAACGTTGATTGAAATCTTGAAAAATGGCGGTTTTAGGTCACTTTTGACAACTCCGTAAGCAAAAATGTTAGTAAGTTGATGACTGTGACATAGAGCCGCCATTTTTTTCGGTTTTAATAAACATTTGTCAGCAACTGAGATACATAATAGCCCTACAGGTTAAGTCTCACAGTTGAGACTTCCAGTGTCCACAAACGAAATACTATTGTAGTTTGAGAGTTCAATTCTTGCTGCCATATTATTGTCAAGTTTACTACGAACTAACTAATATTAATATTTAAAAAATAACATAGATCCTTGATGGCGGGAAAATACAATAACAATGGCTGTCGTTCATTTTGTTTAATTTACTAGAGTTGTGTTTCCGTGTGAATGTGGGTAGCCAGAGTACAAAATTATAAAACGTTGCTTTTGTGTTCTCCATGTCTGTCACTCCTAGACACGTTTAGTAACGTGTCCACTGATTTACTAGCGTGAAGCCACAGTTCCACCGCAGTACCGGCACAGTACCGGCACAGTGCGAAATATTCTTTCATACATTCTCTATGAACGCATCCCCACTTGTCAGTGTCAGTGCCGACACAGTGCTCTCAGTGTCAGTGCCGACACCGGCAATCACGGACGTATTCGTTGACGACGATATTTTTTGTCGGATCACGGATGCCGCGGCATCAAAAACAAAATGGAGGACGAGCGATTGATAGAATTGGCTTGCGAAAATAGGGTTTTGTATGATTTGTCTCATGCAAAGTACATGGATTCGATATACAAAACCAATTTGTGGAACAAAATAGGAGCGCAAATGCACCATTTTCTCTTTTTTCTTGATGCTGCTCTTCTTTTTCGTCTAAAGCAATAGCTATCATTGCTAGCTCCGCAGTATTGAACAGAGCCATACCTAGCATCAATCACGATACTTAACGACGGACACGTTTTCACTGAAGCTCCGTGAACTGAGTACTGACATGTGTGAATTGAATCACTGACACAACACTGTAGCACTGATACCGAACTGAGCGAACACGTTGACGGAACTGTGGCTTCACTGATATGTGTGAATAGGGCTTAATGGTCTCAATAACTTTTGCCCTAGAGCGCATAGTTTCCAAGATATCGGTAAAATTTTTTTTTGGTTGTAGGTCCACCTGGATCTGTCAGCATTGTGTAATTTTATGCTCCGTAAGTGACCTGGGAAAATTATGGGGGAGGCTTATGTTCAGCAGTGGACGTCCTACGGCTGAGATGATGATGTGACCCTAATCGTTAAAAAAGAAAGAAAATTGGATCGGAAATTTAGTGCGCGGTTAAATTCTATTTTTACTGGCCCAGCCGTGCGGTCATGGATCTCATGATAAACTTGACGAGTCGATAAACTGACTGTTATCATCTCTCTTACCTCGACTCTAGTATGGATCTAGCTGCGATAACTATATCGCGGGTAATCTTTTCTCGATAGTTTTATCGACATTCCATGCTCCGACCGCAGTTGGTGTATCGTGATGTTGGCGATGTTACAGATGCAATCGGCACGCGCATGTCGGTGCGCGGCGGCAGCGCGCGTGCTGCTCGCGGAGACGAGCGCGCTGCGCTACCTGGACGACGTGGTGGCGCTGCTCCGCGGGGACGTGACGGCAGCGGTGCGCGCACGCGCGTGGCCGTTCGCGATCGGCCGCCGCTCGCCAGCACGCAACTACATCATCTGACTCAAGTAAGCGTACATGGGTAGATCAACTTTTTTTTTGTCCTATTCTGAAAAGTTTTCAAATAAAGTTTACTATTTCTTTTTAGGGTGTCAAGTATATTACCATGTTGATAGTTTATCTAACTTTATGATCCTGCTACGAGCAGCACACTTTTGTTATTTTTATCTAGAGTTTTAACCAAAAACATACAAAAGAAGCGAAAAATCTTTCCCTTGGACAACTAAATATAATAATTGTTAGATTCTCAAACTATAGCCAAGAGTGCACACTAAGATATGTGTTGTGTTACGGATCAAATTATGTTTCTTATTAATATTTATATATTGTGTCATCACTAATTAATCTCCATTTATTGAGCAATGTATAGTCTCTTGGACAACTCTTGGTCTGAAAATAATCTGAAAGTAGATTAAAAAAACGAATAAACAGAACTAAACATACTTAATAACGAAGAGAAATTATATCCCTCCGTTAAAATAATGTAGTTAATTTAGATTTGGCTATTTCTTTTTCATGCAACAGATACATTAAAATGTACTTCCCCAAAATCAGGGGACAACCTGGTTGTACAAGGGAAGGTCTCTTGGACAACCAAGTTGCCCCCAGATTTTGATTATTTCGTGCTCAAGAGCTATATCTCTTTTTAAAACTTATTATTGCTCATATCAATAGTAATATTAATAATAAAATATTATTGTAGTTAAATTAATAATTCTTTACTATTACTTTTCTAAAACCGACTAAGAAATCGTTTTTTATGAGTACTATACAATAATGTAATCAAATTATACAAAAAGTCAACTTCTGAGAGAAAACTAAAATTAGAACAGATGTCCCCTTCATTAAGGCACTGATATTAAACACAGTCTTTAAAATGCACGAGGTTAAACCAATAAAGACACTTAAAATAAAAGACATGTGGCACAAAAATCTAGTGACAGTTGAAAAATAAAACTTATCTAGATGCAGTAAGTATGAGAAAATAATACTGTTTGTATTGTTTTCTCGGTAGAGAGAGTAGTAGTGTAGAGAGAGAAAAAATCTAAAAAACAGTATTAAATACAAAATTATTCTATTTTCATATTCTCATATAAAAATTAAAAACAGATATCTACTATCATAATTCTCTTTTTAAAACGAATCAGTCCAAATCCTCTTAATCGTATTTATACCACAACTTGCTATAAAGTCCAATAAAAGTAAAAATTAAAACAAGATAATGTTCTATCATATGGTACTTATTCTAAACATAGTCTTCCATAGTAAAATTAAGCATTCAAAATCATCTTCATTTAAATTATTTCACAAATGGCACCTATATCCAATAAAAAGTAAAACTTAAACAATTTATCTTCTATCAATAGGCACTTATCCGAAACATAGTCTTGCAAAGTAAAACTAAGCAGTTAAAATCCTCTTCACTTAAATTATATCATTACTGGTTCAAAAGTTTGATATAAAGTAGAAATTAAAACAAGACAATTATGTTCTATCATATAACACTTATTTTAAACAGCCTTGCAAAGTAAAACTATCACCCAAAAAACTCTTCATGTAAATTACAATTTATTACAATTAATGTATATCACAACTGAACCCAAAATCCAATAAAAAGGAAATTAATTCTGCCTTTCACAGATGCAGCATAATAATATAACCATTTATTTTGCAAAAACGTCTACATTGAATGATAATTTGTAATATACTTCACCTCTTTTGTACTCTATACCTGGATTCGGGAGATTTTTTATGATGTCATCATTAGTAACGTACGAGTTGATGTTTTGGTCAAGGACAAACAGTTTTCCATGTTTGACTGCTTTGAGGAAAATAACTTTAATCTCCCCATCATCTCCGATATCACTTTCAGCAACACAAACATACTTATAAAATTTGCCTTTGGCCCCATAAACTTTAACTAATAAGTAATCTCCAGGTCCTGGTAGATTATTATTTTTATACTACACCTGCTCGGAAAGTACCTTGATACTTTATCAAATTTACGGTAGAAAGTACGTCATTGCATATCGAACAAATATGCGGCGAGAAAACGCATCTGAGCGGGAGAGAAAAGTGTATGAAAATCCATTTCTTACGTGGTTTTTCTTTTTAAATTTTGGGTAAGACTATGCGCTGGTAACCTAAATATCAAAAGCCAAAAAGTTTTTACAGTGAGTTTTTATCTCCAAGTTCGCAAAATGACACTGGCCACTAGCTGTGTGTTGGATGGTGTCAAACAATTTGAAAAAAGAACATGTGAAAATTGCAGACGCCATTGGCACCATTTTCAATTTGTGTGTTGTTTGAGGATTCAGTTTTCGTAGAAAAGTAAAATAAAACTATTAAAATGATAAGTAGTGATAGTGATGATGAAGATTTTTTAACTCCGCCGAAGTTGAAGGAAACAGCAAAAATACTGATTGATAACCTTTTACCACAGAAATCAATTAAAAAATATAATAAAACTTATGACGATTTTTTGCAATGGAAAAGTGAAAAAAATGCGGCATCTTTTTCTGAAACTGTTTTGCTAGCTTATTTCAGTGAAAAAGCGCAAAAATACAAACCAAGTACGTTATGGTCTATGTACTCAATGTTGAAAAGTACTATATTGACAAGAAACGACATACATATTCAAGAATACAAAAAACTTACAGCATTTCTGAAAAGAAAGTCGGAGGGATTCCGTAGTAAGAAATCAAAAGTGCTTACTACAAAGGATGTTTATTCCTTTTTGCAGAATGCTCCAGATGACAAATATTTGTTGATGAAGGTAAGTTTATGAACAAAATGCACTGGTTTAAAATTTATTACGTACCTAATTATGAGTAGAAATCTACTAGGTTTTCATGTTTGATATTTTTGTTTACAGGTTATTTTGATTTTAGGAGTAAATGGGGCCTGTCGTTCGCAAGAACTTGTGGATATGACAACAGACGATATCGAAATCCTCGAAAATGGAATAATCGTCAATATTCCTAACACAAAAACCAAAATTCAGCGATCATTTGTTATATCGGGCTTATTTTATGAGATAGTGAAGAAATATAACGAAATTCGCCCCAGTGACCCCAAAACCAATCGGTTTTTACTACAATATAAAAACAAAAAATGTACGAAACAAGTAATTGGGAAAAACAAAATAAGCACTGTGCCAAGAGAAATAGCTTCGTACCTTAATTTACTCAATCCACTAGAATACACTGGCCACTGCTTTCGCAGAACTTCAGCGACTATTCTTGCCAATACTGGTGCTGATTTAACCACAATAAAACGTCACGGTGGTTGGAAATCGTCCGCTGTTGCAGAAAGCTACATAGAGAATTCCGTAGAAAACAAAACACGAATAAATAACCAAATATCGGGATCGATTAATGTGCATCAAGACTCATCTCCTCAACCATCAACGAGCGCGGCGATGCCAGATGCCCCTCAGCAGCCAGTTGCCCCTTTGGCACCACAGCCTTCTACGAGCGCAGTGCCAACAGCACATCCAGTTATTCCTCCTACATTATCGCAAACATCTCAAACAAACATTAATGGAAAAAGTGTTACATTAAGCTTCACTAACTGCAACAATTTCAATATAAATTTCAATTAGTAAAGATTTAGTTTTTTATTTTCCTCGTAGGTGTAGTATAAAGCACTATGTATCACTCGAGAGAAAGTGCGATTCCCGATCTCGGGTGTTTAAAGCCCTCGCCTACGGCTCGGGCTTCAAACGACACCCTCGACGGTAATCGGTCACTTTCTCCTCTCGGTGAACAATGTACTATTTTGCCCAGATGAAGACGGCTGCCAGCTGTTATTATGTTCAGGTTCAGGTCCAGTAAAGAAAGTGTTTCGAACTGTATTAAAGCAGTTATGTTCAAAGGAAGATTTATTACATTCGTCGATTTCGTTATCAGAAGTGTCCGAAGAATCATACACATAGGTAGTTGTAGAATTTTTCTAATCGTGGGGTTTGTAAATCATTAAAAGATATGTCTTTCTCATTTGATGCTGTAAGCAGGTTACTCAATGGCAAATTTTCGTCGCTAGTATATTCATGGTATGCAACTTTTTGAGCGACTTTCTTTTTTTGGGCGGGATTGGGTTGAATATTTTTAGATTTAAGCATTCACAGAATCCACGTTGGCAAAACAGCTTAAATTTCTATATCGTATCTTGCCACGAGTCTTCGAAAACACATGATGTACATGAACTGTTCCCACAAGAGGGACAATATTTTTTGGTATATCTTTCTGGATTATGTAAATTTCGTCTTTGTGTACCACGAACAATTTTACTTTGCTTTTCCCTTCTAAAGCATTATTAAAATATGTCGCGTTGGTTATGTCCATTCCAGCAGCGACCATATTATCTGCAGCTCGTTTCAAATAGCCTCCTATACCATTAGCTGGGCCCTTTCCATGTCCTGCTTCGAATAAAGACCACGTATATGCTTTAAACCCATAATCAAACATCTTGCCGTCATCGTTTTGCCTGTATTGGGAAAACGGGCCATCAGAAAAGTTATGTGACAATTTATGGCTGCATAATTCGTCAGTATATTTGTTAAAATTGGGTGCAAGTGCGCTCATATGGCAGCTGGTTGGTGTATATTACAAGGAGAAACGGTGCAAATGACATGGCTTTATGATTGTTTTCTCCATTACTCACATATACGACACCTGTATGGAGTGTCACCTGCTACCGCGATCCTCCAAAATGATAGGTCTGAATTTCCTGTGTACATTTAGCACTATGATTTTCGCTAAAGTCTACCAAGACCACTGCTTCATTTGGTTGAATGTTGTCCACGCTTCGGCGAAAACTCTTGTATTGGTTCTTCAAGTAAAACACGTGTTTTTATAGGATAATTAAATCTGTTTCATAATTCGTAATTTCGCTTTAAATTGCGCGGAATAAGTAGGGTGCGAAATTGGTAACCTTGTTTTTAAATCATTTATATTCTGCTATTAAGACTGTTTTAGGACTGGTGGTTGGTTATATACTTGATAATAAAATGAAACTGATATCAAAAGCGGAAAAATATAGTGCTTTTCCACTGGACAACTTATACAGTCTCTTGGGCAACCGTTTTAGTTGTCCAAGTGATAGTTGTCCACAGGACATTTTACATGTTTTATAAATTTTAGCACTAATATATTACAGTAATATACTTGTTTTTACCATTAAAATCAACTTAAGATGAGCACAAAACTATGACAATGAAATAAATAATTAAATGTTTAAAACTTACGATATTCGCGCGGTGTTTCAGCGGACACACAATAAACACACAACCGGACCGTGAGCTGACCTTGGCAGACAAACTCAAAATTTCTCCGAAAATAAAAATGGCGATTTAGCTGTTGCGTTTGTTAAATTTAATTACTTAGTGCCTAGATAATTGTAATGCCATCTGTGTGAAAATGCTAGAAGTTATTAGCGGATGTCTGATAGACCTAATATACGCAAGAAGTTTGGGGGACAGTGAGATAATTCTAAATATCACCAATAGAGGACATAAAAAAAATTATTACTAACACTTTATAGAACCATGCAATAAAGCAGAAAAAATTAGGTAATTTTGTTTTTATGTGGTCACACATTTTTTTTACAGTGTGTCTAGTTAAATACACGAGTATGGCTCGGGGACAGAGAGTTCTGCTATGAAATTATACTTTGCGTCCATCAGACAACCACCAAAATTTAAATAAAATTGGGGTTCTTGTTCCAAAACATTGTATTTATTGAATTATCACGACATTAATACCTAAGCAAACATTTATATTATGAAGAAACAACTTCACTTTTCAAGAAAATGATACAAAAACAGTTAGGACAGGGGTCGGACAAAAAAAAGTTGATCAACCCACATAGATAGATAACACTTTACTACGCACATTCAAACAAACACATAAATAGCCCATTGCGTCCCCACAAATTGGACTCGGGCAGGAGTTAGAGAGAGATAACCGTATAGACCATAACTCACCTAGTTTGATAGATCGGCTAATCCTAGTTTTTAGAACACCCGAATACCTACTAACTTGCTCTAATAAACCACGAAGACCGTCGGCTTAAAGTGCCTTGTTTTTCGGTATGCGGTAATATTATCTACAATATTACCGTGCATACTCATACATACTCTAACAAACCACCAAAACTGACGGCTAAAAATGTCTTTAGACAAAGAATCGCTTTCTGTAATGTTTACATTAAATATTAACATAGCTAGCTTGATAAACGGTGAATGTATAACCGTACATACAAAGGATTAAAAGCCGATATGCTCAAATGTATTCGTATATTCTGCAACATTATTGCAGCAATCCACTGCCAAATAAATACCGCTAATTAGGTACCCTGCAGCCGGCAGCTAACTACGTTCCGTGCCGTGCCGTGCCGGGCCCGCGCCGGTACCGTCTCGGCTAACAAGTTACGGAACAAGCACGACGCCGGAGAGATAACTATAGCCGCCTAATTGGAACTCTAAGCTTGAGTTTGCAATAAACCTGGATAGGCTATTTGCAATGTAAGCGATAGATTTTTTGAGATACAATATTCCGACATTATTTATATATGTTTATGGGAAAATTATATTAACCTAGCCAATTCAAGAGGGTATATGATGACATGATGTATTAATGTTACGCGTACTATGTCCATTATCATTAGTAAGACCCAGTTGCCCTTTCCCTTATTCATCAGCAGACCTTCAAGGGTTCGTGTAGAAAGAGTTCGCCCCAGGCATGTTTACTACAAAGCCGAATCTGTAGCTGTGTTGCGCTCCGGAACCCTAATAAACAAAAAGTGTGATGTCAACATTAGACAGAAATCATCCCAATATCCCATTTCCCACTAATATTATAAATGTGAAAGTTTGTATGGATAAATGGATGTTTGTTACTCAATCACGGCAAAACGGCTGGATGGACCTGGATAAAGTTTGGCCCAGAGATAGATTATAGTCTGGAATAGCACATAGGCTACTTTTCATCATCATAATCGTCATCATCATCCATCACCACGCGGGTGAAAAACTTAATATTCTTGGGCACAACATAGACGAAATAACTCACTACTAACTATAATAAAATAAATAAAGATCTCCGCCTACATAAAGATCGTAATGATGACTTATCTTCTATCATTGAGTTCTGTCAAAGATGTGTCAGTTTTTGATTGCTTAGTCAAAAGCACGCAATGATTTTGACAGCACGATTCACCACGGAGGTGAAACATCAGTCTAGCGGTCTAGAGTGAATCGCCGCAATGATAACATGATAAATTTAAAGCACAACATAACAACAACACAACAACTCATGTAACGGGGGCGAGCCTATTGCCATCTACGGGGTATGCACTGTTCCAGTCTCCAGACTGTTATTGAGAATATCTTTCTTTCTCAGAAAAACCCAATAACTGTCCAAAACTTCCACCACTACACAAAGACCAAGCGAGCGAAGCCGCTGGCGGGTCAGCTAGTGCGATTATAATGTAACCGACAAAATGCATGGGCATCGACGAGAGCCCTAAGCGGTTGTCGCGGTGCTGTCAGTAGTGAGGCCGCGTCAAGACGAGTGGTCAAGTATAAGTTTATTTCCGCTTAACTAGGGTTAGTTTCTATACTGTTGCATCTTTATGATATGGAGGAGGGGTGGTCTATTGTTAATATTTTTCGTAGGTTTTAGGCATAAAGAAGTCATACAAACAGTAGGGTTAGTACTCAGGAATACAATAAAATAAATAATAATTCAGCTACATGTTTTTGAAGTACTGAAACTGACCCTTAGCAAAATCATAATATGCATTTTTTCAGAGAAATTATACGTCAAATTCAAATTCAAATTTAAATAATTTATTTGCCTGAATACAAGCATTAAATATAACATTTTTAATTGTACAAATGTGCTGCGTCTGTATTCAGTCGGCAAGCAGACGTGCAAATGATTGGTCTGAAGTCGCAATAATTATAACTACTTTAACATTATCTTAATTAATATTTGTAATACCCTGAAAATCTAAATATTCTTTAACACTATAAAAGCAATTATCTAACAGCCACTTAGTTAGCCTCTTTCTAAAGATTTGTCCATCTATTCCATTCTTTTATAAATGTCCTTATAGCACCGAGGTTGATATCAACTGCCTTATTACGGTTGAAGGTTTAAACCAACTCTAGTGATATACTCGACAATAAACCCGAAAACAATGCAAAATTATAAAGTTAATTAAAAATTATAATCGTATACATTAATGATAAGTTATTAAATTAGTTGTTAATTCAACACTAAAAAGTGTGAAATAACTTGTTGAAGTGGGTACTATGTTAGTACCTATGTTTACAATAATATGCGCATGGTACCAACTTCAACAATTTATTTGAGACTTGTCAGTATTGAAGTCGGTTCCATTTTTTGTACAAAGTGAAGTATGGTATTTTTATTTCACTTAAACTTAAATCTTAATCTAAGTCCAGAGAGTCAAAAATTACATTTATAAATTACGCCACCTACCACAAAACCACTAAACTATACACCATACTGCGTGCATGTGAAGTGGTCATTAAATAATCATTATTTTAATAATAGTTTTGCCTTGAACTATCATGACATGACTAATACATAGATAAGCCCGTATCATACTACGTATTTTTTGCTATCGTTAAGTGACAATTCTGCTATTCAGTATATTTAGAAACATTGTTATTATTTTCGCAATGAATAGCAATGGGTATTAGATGTGTTATATTAAAGTTTATATTATTCTTGATGCAGTGGAGGAAGCGCCGTATTGGAATCTCCAGATCCTGGGTTACAATATTGGACCGTTATTGGGGTTTTCAGAATAAGACATACCTACTCAATAGCAGTCTGAAGTCTGGAACAGTCTCCGTAGATGGCAATAGGCTCGCCCCCTGCATGGGACTAAAAACGTACAGATGTTTAAAACACTCCTGCTTACCCCTTCGAGGATTTATACGCGTGACGATTTGCTATATTGTGTTTAAAAATTACATGTAAATATAACATTACTTTCGTTAAAGTATACTGAGACCAAGTTTTTAGTGGATCGCACCAGAAATATTTTTTTCATATAACAAATTCTGAACTGTATTGCTCACCCATTCTTTTCATTATTAATTATTACATTACCTTACCTACATAGTTGACTCGAATCACGCGCCTGTCACCTATCGCATTGTGCATCCATTCCAATAATATTACAATACAGGCTATATAAATACTTATGCTTTTACTAATAAACGTTGTGTAAACATATAGGCTAGGCGTAACATCCTTTGTCTTTGAACCCAAAAGACTTTGAACGGGATTCGAAACAGGGATCATCATCCTGCAGCCTGAGCCACCGGTACATGAAACGTTATCACTCATAAAACCTAGTCTTCAACTCGGTCTTGTTTAGCTTTCCGGTATCATAGATAGCTTTGAATTTAATCCCTCTTAAAGGCTGGCAACACATCCTCGGGACCTCTGGTATCTCAGATGTCCGAGGGTGACGTTATCATTTACCATCAGGTCAGCCGCCTGCTTGTTTACCAACCTATCCCACAAAAAAACGTTTTAGACTGAACAGAGCAAATTTCATAAAACTGTCAAGTAGTTAATTTACTTATTTTTTTTAAAGTTTCATTTAATGGGGTAAAACATATCCTATGATTATCTTATAATTATATATTATATATATTATGTTTTATCAGTAACTGTTTACTAGTTTCAGAGTGATGCGCGTGCAAGAGACAGACACAGACATACCTAATTATAAAGTATTTATTATAAAACATCCATCAACTTCATCCTACGTTTCAAATCTAGTACAAACAAACGACAGAGTACCGAATTAAAAACCTGAGCGTGACGGTTCAAAAGCACCGACATAAGTTTAAACTCGGCATTTCCCTCACCTGGCGCGCCGGTTATTTCCGGAATCCTACTCGCGACTATTTTCTCGACGTTTCCATTTGGAGAGATCTTGCCTCTGATTGCTTCGGTCCAACGTACGTTGTTATATTTCATGGAAAATCCATTACGTTTCTAGCACTCGCCTACCTAACTATACTGTAAATGCGTTGTTTATGGCGCGAATACAATATGGATGATTCTTTTCGCCCGCGGTTTTCCTTCATGTGAGTTTCCTTCCTTAAGAGGATTGCATAGCTAGTACTTTCCGTACTAAAAGAAAAAACTCTTTTCTACCGCGTAACATTGTCCGATTTCAGTGATTTTTTTTTAATGGAATAATCACGTTTACTATGCCCGTACGTTTTGATTTTTTCAGTATTACAAAGTAATATAAATTTCCTTTTATAAAACTTTAAAAAAAACAATAGCAATGTGATGATTCCATGAAAAAAAAATCACTGAAATTGGACAATGTTAAGAAGTAGAAAAGAGTTTTTTCTTTTAGTAAGGAAAGTACTAGCTATGCAATCCTCTTAAATGTAAGAGAGCGCGCTACATTATCAATACCTATATTATAACGGAACAGCCGGCTATAGATCAACGATCATCATCTTTGTTACGAAATTCAGCAAGTTTAGTTTTTTATAAGTATTTGAAATACTAGTGTTAAGATTGCCATCTCATTTGATGGTCAGTAATGTGATCGAAGTTGCAAATTAGATCTGGGAAGCGAGCTCTTGAGGACAGCTGCCGGAATAAACCGTTAAGTGCTCAATGACTGACTTCCAATTTGAAGGGTGGTAGCTAGCGACATCACCTTCAATGAAGGTCAAGCTCAAGGGTCGACAGGGAATAGGGATTGATCCATCATCATCATCATCATCATCATCATCTCAGCCGTGCTGAACATACGCCTCCCCCATGATTTTCCAAAAGGACCGGTTGGAAGCGGCCTGCATCCAACAACTGCGTCCACCGACACGGTGGACAGACGACCTGAGGAAGGTCGCAGGACGACGTTGGATTGATCCATAAGCCGTGAAAATAAAGATTGGGGGGGGTGACCCTCATTACCTGTGCCCTGGAGTCCTGGGCTATCATCGGATCAGTAGTTTGGGCGTGAGAGTAACATACTTTTGCACTTATAATAGATGTGACAAGTGATGTCACTAAACTGTGACCTGACATACTTACATGTCAGTAAACTTACTTAACAACCCTTATGGACGTGGTATTGCAGACACGAGAGTTGTTTTAAATTGAACTTACCGCAAAGAACTTCAACTCAGAAACATAAAGGACTTAGAAACAGAATTCCTAGCACAGCTATGTCAAAATGAAGCTTTGAACCTGGAAAATACAGTTTTAAACAACTGTAATGAAACCATTATTGTTTATTTACTAAAGCAGACATAATATTTCCCTCTGACGGCTCGCCATATGCGGCCAACCACAAGCCTTATTTTCATTTAAATGCGACAGTTAAACAATCGACGTTATTCCGTAATCTCGTTAATCACGCCCATACACACCGTTAACTGTATTTGTGAACGAACGCGGCGTAAAGTGCGGTGACGAACGGAATCGTTCAAAGCTATTCACTGCGATTCACTCTATTAACGAATAATGCATTAAGGTCGTTAACGTGAACGTGAACGCTGTCAACGCGTACATTGTTCACTTTGCGCAGGGAGCTAATGCAATTATCGCACTGAATTCATATGTTTAGTAAGGACATGGCTCTGAATACTGTAAAACGATATTTTTTCTAACGACTTTCAATAATAGGAGGAGGTGTAGTTGTAAATAATAAAAAATAAGTCTAGCAAAATGGAAGTAATCTACAATGACGCTACAATGTTGTAATTGTATTACAATCTAAAAGATTTCCATAAAATTTCAACAAGATGTCTATTTGGCAGAGGTTATTTTTTCTATATTACAAGTAATTGGGGACTTTTACCCAAAAAGGTATGTCAGTCACATCGTTCCTGTCATATGTTATTTATAAATAAGATAGATAAGGAGGTAGTTTACAAAAAACAATAACTTTGGTTAACATAACTACTAGATGCACATCAACTTATTCTGACTACGATAAAATAGCTACAAGTAAACTTATGCGGACAAGACGAAGTCATCAGTGCACATATATATCCAGTAACACGCGGGCCGCAACTAGGGTCTGATAATATGTTGATTAGTGTACACGTATCATACGTATTTAACATAAATGTAGGGTCGGGTCTTGAATCGAGTCGCCTGAATTTGAGGATTCTGCTACTGTGGAATGGTCAAGGGGCTTTGTCTTGACCCTCCCAATTCGATTTTGGCTGCCGGAGTTACGCGAAAGTATTTTAAATTAATATTTAAAGTTTCTGTAATTTCACACGAAAAACATGCGGATGCGTGAAACGGAACGCAATATCAGGAAATATTGCATAAATTTGAACGTCTGCTATGTTTATGTTCGTGAAACGAAACGTTTTGATCGCTATTTTTGAGGTTTGTGATTTAACTATGTTTACAAAATAAAATAAATACTCCTACATAGTTTTGTGAAAATTATTTTCCTCCTTTACCCACCCAGAGACCACCTCAGACCGGTTAGATTGAAAGTAGTCAGAAAACCGACACAGAGCACCCCGACTCCACCTATTCTTGTGGCTACTACCCCTAGAGTGTTTATAAATAATGCGGGAGCCAGAAGCTCAAGGGAGGTCCTGAACGTTCGTTTCGCTACGGAGGACGCCGGCTCGCTTCGCTCGCCAGCTCCCCCCTTCGCTCAACTCGACTTCATGCAGCAAAGCAACGTTCAGGGGCGACTGCTAGAGCTTCTGGCGGGAGCCCACCCGGAGTCCAAGTCAGACCGGTTAGGTCGAAATTAGTGACAAATCCAACTCTGACCCCCCCCCTCTCTCCCCCCCCCCCCCTAAATTTAGGTGTAAAAGTGTTAGTAGAGTAGACAAAATTATCTTTGATATTAAATTTTAAAAAAAACTACGCGGTTCCGGCAGGGGGAAATGGTAGGGGGGGGGTTCCCTGCCCCCAACCCCCCCTCATACCCACTCCCCCTCCCCCAAAGTTAAGTGTAAAAGTGTTTAAATAGAGTAGAAAAATTGATCTTTGATATTAAATTTAAAAAAAACTACGCGATTCCGGCAGGGAAAAATGGTGGGGGAGGGTTCCCCTCCCTCCCCCCTACCCTCCTCCCCCCCCTCCCACCCCTAAATTCAGGCGACTCGATTCAAGACCTTACCCTAAATGTATGCATAAATGAGTCCCTCTCGGCGCTGTACTTGGTACAATCCATCACACATCACATGACACACATCTAGTGTAATTTGGCAGAGGTGAAGTAGCAGCAAAGATTGTTATAACCTCTGGAAGGAGTACTTCGACGAGAGGTCAAGAGAATAAGGAATATGGTACCGTACGATCCAACCACACCCATTGAATTATCCGTGGATAGACAACACAATCTTAAGTAGAAAAGAAACTGTAATAGCTTTAAGATTTCTTAATCTTCCATCTTCCGGTCACATTCCATGTAATAAATTTGCCTATTTGATGCGCAAAACAATATCGCCAAATTGTGAGACATGTGGACGTATTGACGACGTATACCACGTATTGATGGAATGTGCCCGGAATGCTAGTATGAGAAACTTTTGTTGTCTGTCAGATATAGGTAGATGCAACAGTACACTGGCAGATCCAGTTTCAGATGACATATCCCAGATTGTGCAAAAGTTGTCTTAAAAAAGTTAATCCGCAATCTAAAATATTATGCTCTTTTAACACAGCATTTAGTTTTCGTAGACTTGGAATTTTTCCAAGTCTACTACTTAGTACCTTACCTTAGTACCGTACTTATAAAACTGGTTTATTTTTCTTCTTATCACTCCCAAATCTAAACTCAAACTTGTATTTTGTTTTTTATTTCTTTTGGTCTCCGCGGAAAACTAAATTTTGCTTCCCCTGTATTTGTTAAAATTGTATTTATTAGAAGATAAGAGGAACTAATTAAGTAGGTATACTACATCAATTGTATTAGAACCCGGGCGGCATGATCGCAATGGCGACAAAGCCCTTTTTCATTGATTAAAAAGAAACCTTGTTTTCTATATAATGTTTAGTCCCTTGTGACGCAAATGATATTTGGTAAACGAGCATACCCTTCATTATTTACTTACGATATTGAAATGACCTCCAAGTAAAACTTGTAGCAAGTGTTTTTATACCCATGTCCTCGCATAGCAGTGGAGGACACTGACTTCCATAGTTAAAAGATTTCACTGGATGTATGTAACCAAATAAAATTGGTTGTTTAATATTCATGGCT
Organism: Selenia dentaria; assembly: GCA_917880725.1. Lineage (NCBI taxonomy): Eukaryota > Metazoa > Arthropoda > Insecta > Lepidoptera > Geometridae > Selenia > Selenia dentaria. The sequence continues at coordinate 2,136,194 of OU862882.1, read as the reverse complement.
GGATGTGCTGGTACTTTCCAACACGATTACGGTTTTATTTATCCTCTTATTTGTCACAAAAAGCGCCAACTATATATGGCTTAGCTTGGTTAAGCATTGGTTAAGGTAGTTTTACCTTATGGATACGGGATACACTGCCTCAGAAAAGCATCGGTTAAGGTAGTTTTACCTTATGGATACGGGATACACTGCCTCAGAAAAGCATCGGTTAAGGTAGTTTTACCTTATGGATACGGGATACACTGCCTCAGAAAAGCATCGGTTAAGGTAGTTTTACCTTATGGATACGGGATACACTGCCTCAGAAAAGCATCGGTTAAGGTAGTTTTACCTTATGGATACGGGATACACTGCCTCAGAAAAGCATCGGTTAAGGTAGTTTTACCTTATGGATACGGGATACACTCCCTCAGAAAAGCATCGGTTAAGGTAGTTTTACCTTATGGATACGGGATACACTGCCTCAGAAAAGCATCGGTTAAGGTAGTTTTACCTTATGGATACGGGATACACTGCCTCAGAAAAGCATCGGTTAAGGTAGTTTTACCTTATGGATACGGGATACACTGCCTCAGAAAAGCATCGGTTAAGGTAGTTTTACCTTATGGATACGGGATACACTGCCTCAGAAAAGCATCGGTTAAGGTAGTTTTACCTTATGGATACGGGATACACTGCCTCAGAAAAGCATCGGTTAAGGTAGTTTTACCTTATGGATACGGGATACACTGCCTCAGAAAAGCATCGGTTAAGGTAGTTTTACCTTATGGATACGGGATACACTCCCTCAGAAAAGCATCGGTTAAGGTAGTTTTACCTTATGGATACGGGATACACTCCCTCAGAAAAGCATCGGTTAAGGTAGTTTTACCTTATGGATACGGGATACACTGCCTCAGAAAAGCATCGGTTAAGGTAGTTTTACCTTATGGATACGGGATACACTGCCTCAGAAAAGCATCGGTTAAGGTAGTTTTACCTTATGGATACGGGATACACTGCCTCAGAAAAGCATCGGTTAAGGTAGTTTTACCTTATGGATACGGGATACACTGCCTCAGAAAAGCATCGGTTAAGGTAGTTTTACCTTATGGATACGGGATACACTGCCTCAGAAAAGCATCGGTTAAGGTAGTTTTACCTTATGGATACGGGATACACTGCCTCAGAAAAGCATCGGTTAAGGTAGTTTTACCTTATGGATACGGGATACACTGCCTCAGAAAAGCATCGGTTAAGGTAGTTTTACCTTATGGATACGGGATACACTCCCTCAGAAAAGCATCGGTTAAGGTAGTTTTACCTTATGGATACGGGATACACTGCCTCAGAAAAGCATCGGTTAAGGTAGTTTTACCTTATGGATACGGGATACACTGCCTCAGAAAAGCATCGGTTAAGGTAGTTTTACCTTATGGATACGGGATACACTGCCTCAGAAAAGCATCGGTTAAGGTAGTTTTACCTTATGGATACGGGATACACTGCCTCAGAAAAGCATCGGTTAAGGTAGTTTTACCTTATGGATACGGGATACACTCCCTCAGAAAAGCATCGGTTAAGGTAGTTTTACCTTATGGATACGGGATACACTACCTCAGAAAAGCATCGGTTAAGGTAGTTTTACCTTATGGATACGGGATACACTCCCTCAGAAAAGCATCGGTTAAGGTAGTTTTACCTTATGGATACGGGATACACTCCCTCAGAAAAGCATCGGTTAAGGTAGTTTTACCTTATGGATACGGGATACACTCCCTCAGAAAAGCATCGGTTAAGGTAGTTTTACCTTATGGATACGGGATACACTCCCTCAGAAAAGCATCGGTTAAGGTAGTTTTACCTTATGGATACGGGATACACTACCTCAGAAAAGCATCGGTTAAGGTAGTTTTACCTTATGGATACGGGATACACTCCCTCAGAAAAGCATCGGTTAAGGTAGTTTTACCTTATGGATACGGGATACACTACCTCAGAAAAGCATCGGTTAAGGTAGTTTTACCTTATGGATACGGGATACACTCCCTCAGAAAAGCATCGGTTAAGGTAGTTTTACCTTATGGATACGGGATACACTACCTCAGAAAAGCATCGGTTAAGGTAGTTTTACCTTATGGATACGGGATACACTCCCTCAGAAAAGCATCGGTTAAGGTAGTTTTACCTTATGGATACGGGATACACTCCCTCAGAAAAGCATCGGTTAAGGTAGTTTTACCTTATGGATACGGGATACACTCCCTCAGAAAAGCATCGGTTAAGGTAGTTTTACCTTATGGATACGGGATACACTCCCTCAGAAAAGCATCGGTTAAGGTAGTTTTACCTTATGGATACGGGATACACTACCTCAGAAAAGCATCGGTTAAGGTAGTTTTACCTTATGGATACGGGATACACTCCCTCAGAAAAGCATCGGTTAAGGTAGTTTTACCTTATGGATACGGGATACACTCCCTCAGAAAAGCATCGGTTAAGGTAGTTTTACCTTATGGATACGGGATACACTCCCTCAGAAAAGCATCGGTTAAGGTAGTTTTACCTTATGGATACGGGATACACTACCTCAGAAAAGCATCGGTTAAGGTAGTTTTACCTTATATAGATGCTTTAAAAACACACACACAGTAATGAGCCTACATATTCATTTAAAAGTCAAAAGCGTGGCCGTTCGGGTCTAAAAGTTTACGCTTACATGTAAGTAGAGTTAAGGTAGAAACTCAATCTGGTTGTGTCCATAGATCCATTTAACGTATAACTCAGCGGCAGACTCCAAAGAGTTTGAGCTTCGCCACAACGTTATTATAATGTCATAAACTCTACGTTCCCGGCTGTTTCAGTTCCTTAAATCCGTCTCTAACTGAAGCATCACCTTAACTAACCGACTCTTGAGGGCAAATATTCAAAAGCGTCACCTCAACGCGTTAGAAAAAATTTAAAATTGGACTCCTTGGTAATTTTCATCATTAAGATCCAACTTATTCCAGACCCTCAGGAGTATACATGTAGCCGTTTCACATCTACTGTGTCCAAGTTGTCAGATAGAAGGATATTCCCGAGGTTTTGGATTTCATCTTCCCTTCCCCCTTCCCTTCAGGTTTTTGGACGCCTGACACTTTTTTACTGTATTTTTTTTCTAGGATCCCCGTTGGTTTGCTCGGCTCTCGACGGTAATATGAAATTTAATATCTTTCAGAAAAAAAAAACAACTAACTTTAATATCGCATCCTATAGTCACAATGAGATTGTGTCAAGATAATCGATATAGAACCAGCTGTTTATATAGGACTAGCAAACCCTGCGAACTCCGTTTCGCCACCAGATGGCTTCGTTTTATGTAACATTTCGTTTGGCGCCATCTACTTAAAATATTGGTTTGTAGTACATGCTATGTATCAGAGATGGCGCTGTATGTGAAAAAAGATTTACCCGCTTTTCTTTTTAAATTTTTCCTGAATTTTCTTTACTATAAACCTCACGGAGCCCGAGACCTTTCCAACGAATGCAAAACCGTGGAAATCGGTTCGTGCGTTCCTGAGTTATAGCGTCAGGAAGAAAAACCCGACTTATTTTTATATAGTTGATTTGGAACGGGAAATAACGAATCAAAACAAATCCATAGTCGCGATTTAAGTAATTCCTTTGATTAGAGAAGATAAAACAAACAAGATTGTTTATACAAACGTATGAATGACACACTAACGCGTTTTATGCATTTCCAGCGCCATCTAGCCTTGCAAAATGTAACCTATGCAACCTTCCAAATTGTACCATGATATTAAGCATATTATTTTCCGTTCTTAATTCGGCTTCCTAAATTTAAGTTAATATGTTAATTGATTTTTATAGTTGTATTATTCTATTGGTTTATTCCGGCGTCTGCTTAAAATTGGAACTCGTTTGTTTCAGATCCGATACACAGCTGTGCGAGAGCTTACCGCTTCGAGTCCACTTCGAGAAGAGGCTACCAAGTGTATCGAACGCTATCAGCTAGTCTTATCTAAGCATATTTTATAGTAATAATGTAAAAGCAGTGGCTTATGTGAACAATACGTATGTAAGACGTGTAAATGCGATTTTCGAGTTACAATTTTCGTATTTTGCATAATATTCGCAAGTCAGTTACTATTGTGTACTTCCGAATAATGTACACAGCGTGGTATTACAGATTTTGGTACGATTTCATTTGGCCTATTGGTTGTACGACGCAATGAAATAGTTTAATAATATCCTCAAATCTTTGATTCCAAACCATACAAGTTTGCAGAAAGTTTTATATTTTACTATAAAGCAATCGAGGCACGTGATTTTAAGCTTAATGTAGCTATATAAAGGGTATATGTCATATGCGTTCTATTCTTCGGGCTGTATCAAGAGAAGTCATCTCTTTTTGTCGATATCTACTGTTGCTTGGTTTTAGTTTTCTAAATATACTTATGCAATGAACAGGAAGAATTTCTTATGTTACTGTACAAGTACAACTGTTGTGTGATTCTCTAAGGAATGATTCCTCGTGCGATCGTCTTCACCGATGTCAAGTAAGAGCATATCGCCCTTCTACATATGGTTGTTTTTCCAACGTTCCTTGTTCCTATCGTCGATGTTTCACGGATGTTGTCAAAGATGCAACGATGTTTTCTTCTAGAGAATTTCACTACAGTACAGCCGTGTAATTCTCTATGAGCAAACATCGTTGTTATTTAAATTACGTCATGTATACCAGGACGATATCTCGTATAGTATTTGACATCAGCGAGCTCGTCAACCAGCGCAACAAAGAATCATTAGAAATACCCACGGTGTGATTCTCTAAGACAACCTACCTTGTCAACAAGGGCGATATCACTTATCAGACATCCGGTGATCTCGTCGACGATCGCAACGATGAAGAATTCCTTATAGAATCACACATGTGCACAGTCAACTATTCGCTTCGCAATATTCCGCTGCTGTTGTGAGGCGTAAACATCAAATAGACAATTTCAACATTTCTAAAACAAAACCTGTAAGAGAGTTTGAGAGTCTCCGTACTTTCTTTAACACGGACACGTTGGTTATCCGCGGGTGTGTGCCGATTCGTGTTTCGTCCACTTTAAGGCAATTTTGCCAGATGTTAGTTTCTGCAATTGCTTTATCTACGCTGCCTGGTCCATCGTTAGTTCAATCGCCGTCGTTGTCGATTAAAAAGTACTCGCTATGACTTTGCTCGTAACCCACACTGGTGTCAGCAATTTTTTAAATCCTTCAAATAAAAATTTTACGTCCGGTAGCTCACATCTTCAATCTTATTTTAGTGGCGTAAGTTATTAAACTAGCAGCCCGCACTCATACATAGGGCTTCTGAACAGCACTTAGAACAGTTAAGCCATTGCGATATCGATCTGCGCCCAGTTAAATTAGCGATACCTCGGAATGAGAGGTGATAAGCTGTATACATAGCTTCATTTTCATACATAGAGTTCTAAAAGTTGTCTCAAAAGTCGCATAAAATCACGTGTCTGCGTCGTATGCTGCTCAAACTTATAGAACTCTCAAATGAATGTACACTTCCTTCAGTTTATCTCTCATTCCGAGGTGGACCCCTTTTTCATGATATAGTGCATGGACTACGAGTATAAGTTACCCGTGCTCGGGTACGTCTACGGCGTGGTGACGAAGCATGCTAGAGATACGATAACTCACGGAGGAACTAGCTACATATATAAAACTAGCTGCGCCACGCAATTTCACCCGCGTGGTGATGGATGATGATGATGATGATGAAAAAGTATCTTATATGTTGTTTCAACGTCTCGTCTATCTACACACCAAATTTCATTAATATCCATTTAGTAGTTTTTGCGTGAAAGAGTAACAAACATACTATATAATCTATCCTATCCATCCATCTAAACTTTCACATTTATAGTGCGTTCGAATAGATCACTTCTGATCGTTTTTGGCGAAAATAACGCTAAAAACGCTCACAAGGGGCGTTCGAATTGGGAATCTGTGGGTGAAAATGTCGTTCATGCCTCTTTTTGTTCAGCGTTCGGAAAGCTAAAAAAGAGGAATTTTTGCAATTTTTGACCCACGTCCGGAGCATGGTTGTTTGTGATCGTTATTTGACAGCATAATCATGCGATTTTAGGTCTTATGCTCAGTTGAGCGTTCGAATAGGGTTATGGGCAAAAGTGGCAAAAATAACGTTTTTGAGCTTTCCGAACGCTTTAACAAAAGAGACATCAATGAAAACGCCACCAATGCCCTCATAAGCTTAACGAACGCACCTTTATAATATTAGTGAGGTGATGTAAAGAATGATCAATAACTACAAAGGAAGTAATCTATATTTTTGGTTTATATTTTGTCTGTAAAGGAGATAAATACGGAAACTTGCTTGTTAATAATACTCTGTAATGTGATCTCTGAGACTGAATCTGCGACGGTTAGTGATCGCTGTAAGTAGGTAGGGTAGCTCCAACCACTGTGTATACTATATAGTACGTGATATAACTTCACATGTGTAAGGATGCTACTATTGGTAATAATAAATGCATTATTGTGATACTGTTGTTTTATTTCAGACAAGTTTTGAAATTTGGAGCGTATCCTTGGTAACCGTTTTTAACCTACTTCAAAAAAGGAGATGTAGATCAAGATTCACTCGTTTTTTTTTTGTTTATGTGTGTTCGCGGATAACTTCGTTGTTTACGAACCGATTTTGATAATTCTGTTTGGTAAGGTATACTACTACCCAGATGTCCCATTTGAATTTCATCAAATTCGGTCGAGCGGTTTTGGAGTTACGCACCAATAACTGAAAAGTGTTTCGTCTATTTTGATGACGTAATCAATGACGGTGAATTACAATAAATCCCGTAATTGGCAAGAGTCACTAAAAAAAGTGAGAATTTTTACAAAAACATGGAATCTACTTCACCAAAAAGTGTAAAATTGCTTGTCGTTATCATGCGCACAATATTGTGATAATAGGTACTTTTGAACTATCATGGTACCGACACTGTCGACTACAATATTTCACACTTTTTGGTGTTGAATTCGGTTCCATGTTTCGGTATTTTTTTTAATTGAATGGAAGCTCATGATTGTTGGTCTGCTGGAGTAACTGCACCTTACCTCGGCCGTGGTCGCACTAACTTAATACACAACATCCAGGATCCGAGAACATACAATTCTGCACATCGCACAAATATTCGTCCCAGTGAGGGATCGAATCTGCGACGGTCACTAACCAGCGAGTTAACGGAATCATCAGACATTATTTTCATTGTGTCAGATCGAAGTGTTATCCGTGTGTTGCCTCACAATTACAGATATTTATTTACGCAAATACAAAACTCAAACCAAGACCGATATAAGCCACTACAGATTAGTCTGTAAGTATGGAATTGTCGACGATACGAATGGCACGACATTGGATGGGGGTTAATCTAGTAAGCGGGTGCGCTGGCCCATAGATGTGAGCAGTACTCCATATGCGGTCTGACTTGTGCTTTGGTGACCCCTAAACTGCACGTTACTTGTTATGTCGACGCGAAAGATCCCAATACTGCTAGAGATTTTCAGGGGTCTTCCTTGGAACTGTTATGCTGCAGGAGTGAATGGGTTTTCTTTTTTGGAGGAGAGCGCACAGACACGTGTCTTCGTGGGGTTAAATTGGACAAGATTTTGTCGGCCCCATTCAGAGACTTGCTCCAAGGAGTTCTCTACTCCAGAGTCCGACCCGACTCTCTTCCACTGACGATCTGGGGATACCTGCATCGCAAGTATATCTGGCGTCACCAGTGCAGCTATCTGCATAGCTATTAATATTCTCAATAGACAAAAGGTTAGACAATGGGCACACCAGTGTTGATAGATTTCGCCCACCAATAACGCCATAGCCATAACCAATAATGGATAGCCAGTTGCAGAGTCCCACAGGTAGCTTCGACAGAAGTGCCCGATGCCAGACCCGATCGAATGCCTTAGCGATGTGAAGGCTAACTGCCAAAGGCAACCAAACCCTTGCTTTCAATGGCTTCAGACTAACGTTGGGTTAGGTGTACCAAGAGGTCACCAGCCGAACGACCGTGGCGAAAACCATACTGCCGGTCGTTGAGAAGTGTAGAATTCTCAAGGTAATCCAGAAGCTGTTCGTTGCTAATTCGCTCCATCACATTTGAAAGCAACCGCTATAAGCCTGTAGTTGGATGGGTCTGTCCTATCACCCTTTTTCGGGATAGAATGAACAAGGGCGACTTTCGATGAGGACGGGAGAGTGCCTGTACGGTAAGAGAGGATTAAGAGACGGGTCGACAGCTCAGGAGCAAGTTTCTTTAGCACGATTGTAGGTATACCGTCAAACCCGGACGACTTTTTGACATCGCGGGCGCTGAGAGCTCTACGAATCGCTATCTGCGTAAAGCGGACCTCCTTCATAGAGCTACCACGCCGCGGGATAGTAGGCGGGGTAGCTCACTCGGCCTTGTCAAGTGACGAGTTTTCGGCGAAGTTCGGCTTTATCGATTACAGTGGTTATTTAATTATTTATTGGTAGTAGTATCACGCTGCAACCCCACAGCCGAATGGGCCGGCACGACCGGGGAAGTACCACACTCCCACATAACACCGACGTGAAGTAACATAGCTTGCTATTGCGTTTCAGTCCGTTTGTGGGAGTTTTCGGAGGCCTGATTCCACCCTCTCACCGTCCACCTATCCTTTCACCTCCCCCTTCACTCTCACCCCTTCTATCTCTTCCTTCCTCAAATGTAGGCAAAGCATCCTCGAGACCTCTGGCAGTGCGGATGTCCGTGGGCGACGGTATCACTTACCATCAGGTGAGCAGCTTGCTCGTTTGTCAACCAACCCCTTAAAAAAAGTTAAATTATTATTTATTATTTTTACCTATTCGTTATCGATTGTTCTCAGAGATGGAAAGGATGGCCGACAGAAGTTGCCCTTGATAGCTTTAGCAAGTGATCATAATGCCCGCGTTCCAGAAATGAAAGCAAACTAGTCGTTCGCCAATTCTACTGGTGGGCTAAAACTTTGCTTTCGCTAGCCTTTTTTGAGGGACCAGGCGTTGAGTCTTCTTTTAAAATCGGAAATTTTAGGATCCTGACAATATTTAGCTGCCTTCCACGCTGCCTGATCTTAGCCAACGGCCTCAGCAGACATCTTATTAAACCATGGTTGGCTTGAGCCGCCGATTAACAGTATCCAAGGGTAAGACGCGTAGAACTCACGCAGTCCATCTCAATTTGCTGACCGAATGAGGAGGATAAAGAGAGAGGGTTGGGGGAATTTCACCTCCGCAGCCTCCCACAGACTGATTGAAGCGCAACAGCATGCTATATTAATTCACGTCGGTATTATGTGTGAGTGTGGTACTAACCCGGTCAAGCTGGCCCATTCGGCTGTACTAATACGGTTACAGCGTGGCACTACCACTGTATCAGCGTGGCACTAGCACTGCAAAGATCATAGAGTTGAGATTTTGAGGTTACGTTAGAAAGGAGTGTTGCGTATTGGCCCGATTCAGCAGCATGCTAACAGCGCTGTGAGACCGGACGAACCACCAGCGGTGGTGACGTCAGCACTATAAGCGATGAAACCTCAAACCAGATCATACCAATATTGTATCACAAATCTAATCTTTTAATGATAGAGAATGATAATTAAATTTTAATCAATATTATTTGTTTTTTTCCGCTTGCTAACCTAATTTAGCGAGATATTGCATTTAAACTGAAATACAGCATTTTCGGATGGGAAAAAAATAACATTTTAATAAAAACTGAGACACTTATTTTGAAATGAGCATTACATTGTATCTAAGTATAGCCCGTTACTTGACTTCCGGTGGAGGGAGTGACTTCCATTTGGCAGCGTTTCACTGTGCGATACTGGGTATGTGAGTCTCTATAAAATATAATATATATAGTCAAATGTTAATAGAATATTGCGTGCCATGAAATAGCACACGCATGATTCGTGATGGTCAAAACAACAGCTTGATATTGCTGTGTTAAACATTACGTACCACTGGCACCTTCATAAAATTTACCAATATTGGTTATTTGATTGATAAATATTGCGATAAGTTGTATTTACAACTTCGGTATCAGAAAGAGGTCAGCGGGTCCCGATAGGATGGACATGCGGTGTAACTGTTGACCGACAGACGTAACAAATATAATAGCAACATTCACCGGCGAGCAACATTTATCTTGAGAAAAAAAACATCAAAGTAAGATAAAACATGTAATTCACTGGCTGCGCTCCGCAAGTTCAACCAGGTTTTACTTCACCATGTCATGGTGAACTTGGATACTTATCATCATGATGATAAGTGTTATTCCAGCGCCTCATCTGTCTATATACCAAACATCAACATCCGTTCAGCCGTTTTTCAACGTGATTGAGTAGGTAACAAACCTCCATGCATCTAAACATTCGAATTTACATTAGTCTTAGATTAATCATTGGTCTCTCTCTCGCTTCGACTTCGCTCTCGCTTCGAAGCGCGCGCGCGGAGACTAATCATTAATCTAAGATATTAGTAAGTTTCTGTAACAATACATTAAACATATTTTGTAACGTCCTTACCTTCAAGGGAACATTACCACATGATATAATAATATAAGACCCGAGAACGAACGTTTCACAAGTATTCGAATCTGCGACCGCGCGCTTCGAACCCTAGCAATTACTAAAGGTTGGCACTATCAACCAGGCTACAGGACCGTCTGCTAAGGAATGCGTAGCAATCACAAACTCACAGTAAGTGCTTTGTATTAATAGTAATAAAAAACGTAGAGACTAGTTTTTATTAAATTTATTTTATGGGGGTGCAAAATTGTGTGGAAAACTATTTTCTACCGACTTCCTAAAAAAGGAGGAGGTACTCAATTTGACTGTATATTTTTATGTTACCTCATAACTTTCGACTGGATGAACCGATTCTCAAGCTTCTTTTTTTTGTTTGCAAGCTGGTGCTTCCCGTGTGGTCCCATTTCGTCAAATTTGGTCCAGTAGTTTTTGAGATACACTCCAATAACTGAATAGAATGGTATTAAATATTTCAAATTGTTCTTGTTTTTAAACTTATCGATATCAAACTCTCAATATTTATTCTCTACCAAAAATAATAAGACACCTTTTTTTTATTTTTCAAAACTACCCCTATAAAGTGATGAAATGGGGTTGGGAATTCATACTATTCAGTGAGATGGATTCTAATTAGACGTTTATAGAAGTTCATCCCTTAAGGGGTAAAAGTATAGGATACAATTATGTTTGGAATTTGATTTCATTTCAAGTAAGAAATGTTAAAACGGCCAACTGCGAGTCAGACTTCCGCACGAAGGGTTCCGTACCATTATCTACTTTTCTTTACTTAATTTCATAGACTTTAACAAACAACGCGCGTGGCGGGACGCGACGTCTCACTGAATGAAAAAATAATAAATTTTAGTTTCGTTAATTTTCCGCTCTATCGTCTCTTTAAAGATCCGGATGTCGTGTCGCAAGAACTTCCATATTCGTTTATTGAGCAGCCTATATGCTTCAGCACCATCCGAAGACTGCAGTTTTAAGGAGCGTCGTTCAGCCATGAGGTTGAGGGTATCGTTGGAGAGTTTCTGTGGCCTATCTGTACGGTGGGGTTTAAAGTATTTGGAACCCACTGTATGGACAGATTCTACTAACCTGCTGTTGATCTCGTCTACAGTAGTGATGTCCTCAAGGCAATTAAAGCGATTGAACGAACTCATTCACAAAGAGTTCTACTGCTCTTGAAAAGTAGTAGTAACATATAATTTTTTTATAATTAATAGTTTGACCAACATCTTATTTCATGGTCAGATACGTGGGTAGCCACACCCTTAGATACTAGCGACAGATTTTCTTGAAATCTTGAGGGTAGCTATACAATATATATAAGACTATCTTTGGTCTTGTTGTAGTGGTCGAAGTCCCGTTTTCGAACCTCGAGGTCATGGGTTCGATATCCGGGTTGAAAAGTTATTAGGTTTTTCTGAGAAAGAAAGATGTTCTCAATAACAGTCTGGAGACTGGACCAGTGCCGCGTAGATAGCAATAGGCTCGCCAACCATTACATGATCACATGACCAAAAACATATATGGCTGGCCGCTGGCTTAATTTTCGTATCTCTATTTGGGCAAATTTTACAGGCGGAAGAAAAAACTGTTTAATTATATAACTACAATAAAATTAGTGGAATCATGATTACAGCACACGCAAGCACCATTAATATTGTAATGTCAGTAAATAAATATGGTTGTCTAAGTTTTTATTATAAGTTATTCAATCAAACGGGTTTTCTTCCTCCTGTAAGATTTGACCGATAGGAGATAAGAAGTTTCACTCAAGACCGCTAGACTGATGTTACTGCCTCGCGGTTGAGCTCCGTGGTGATGGATGTGATGATGAGGAAAAGTATCCTATTAACAAACCGCTGCTTACCCCTTCGAGGATATATAGGCGAAACTATTTGTTATGTTGTGTTTAAAAATAGCATGTAAGTATTGCGAGCGATTCACTCAAGAACGCTAGACTGATGTTCTACCTCCGTGTGGTGATGGCGGAATCGCTCGACTACAGTCGGCTGAACAACAAAGATGGATGACATGCCGACTCTATTGACACTTGTCACCGCCGGTTTTTGGTTGCACCCTCGAACTATAGGCGAAAATATCTCGGGCTGCAATTGATGGTTACACCCGAGCTAACTGCTTAACATCTCGATTGTGAGGTAAGTAGAAAAAAACCGGAATTGCAAAAATAAAATTGATGACTATTATACTCATACGAAGACAAGGCTGAATAGCGAAGCGACCTCTTTTGTCATTGGGCTGAATACATCATGTCTATTGCCAGTATGATGGTTAGATGTACGCGAACTTTTTGAAAGAGTGAAGGGTGTTTTTTTATTACTTACCGCCCTAGGGCTTTTATAGCTACATTATTACCCTAGAGCGCTAATTGATTACCTACAAGCCCCATTTGGGGGTAATAAGGACCTACTTACCGAATATGAGAGATGTAAACCGCCCTAGGGCTTTTCTAGCTACATTATTACCCTAGAGCGCTAATTGGTCACCTACAAGCCCCATTTGGGGGTAATAAGGACCTACTTACCGAATATGAGAGATGTATAAAACATTAATTAATCGCCTTATCGGTTCTAAATTTTGTTCTTTTCATCTAGGGTAGATACTTTACGTAAAAAAACAACTAGTTTAAAATACATTTTGTAACTGAAACTATCCAAAGTTAAAATACCGAGTTCATTTCGTAACCATTCACCGATGAGACGTTCATATCCATAGAAATATACCAAAACTTAATTATAATAAAATTAATAAGTAACCGTGGGAATATCGGGCTATGTCCACCTGGCTCCGGACCGTCATCTAATTTATTGAAGAAGATAAGTACCCGCAACTTACCTCTTTTTGGAGATTAAATAGAAAATGATTGAACCACTTCAAATATATAATTCATCTACGAACATTTTGAAACGATAAATTTAATGTGAAAAGATCTACGGCGAGAAATTTAGGGGTATTACAAAAGTAGCCAAGTGTCCACTTAAAGTGCTTAGTGTTGCGAAAAATTTATATAATTTTGCCAGCAGTTTTCATAGTTACGTTCGCAGACATAAAAATACACCATTTATTTATTTTCTATTTTCTACCGACTACTAAAAAAGGAGGAGGTACTCAATTCGACTGTATGTTTTTTATTTTTTTATTTATTTGTTACCTCATAACTTTCGACTGGGTGAACCGATTCTCAAATTTGTTTTGTTTGTACGTTGGTGCTTTCCGAATGGTCCCATTTAAATGTCATCAAATTCGGTCAAGTAGTTTTTGAGATACACTCCAATAACGAAATAGAATGGAAGTCGGTATTAAATTTTTCAAATTGTACTTGTATAGAAATTAAATGAACTCAATTTTAATTTACCTTGTGTATATTTTTAATTCTTTAAATTACAATAAACAAACAATTACTTGGTAGTAAAATAATCAAGGATTCAATAATTACTAAATACAAATTAATGTATGATGCCATACCTTTTATATTTCTAATTACTTGACTGTATGTTAGATACATATATACAGGTTGTTTTTTTGAGAAGGGCGGTGATGGCCGAGACTGAAACCACGAGAGTTAGAGAAAAATCATGAAAGGAGTCATGCCTTCGATTTATAAGAAAACAATAACTGCAAATTTGGATAAATCTTTTACTCTTGATGGAAAGCGTCCCGAAACATTTTTCGAAGCCAAATTGTGCATCTTCTATATAGCTATTAAGCTGACGCTCAAGCAGTCCATCGAGTACTTTTCCCACTATTGAATACTGTCCATTAACTCCTTAGGTAGATAGGTATGCCGGACGCAAAATGTATACAGCATTGCTACACGATAAATATGCAGGCCCGCAAACAGAATGTCCTCGACGGCAAGACCATCATGCCCTGGAGATTTACCGCTCGACAGACATTTCACTACTTTCTTCACCTCTGCAGCAGTAAAACCAAGAGGCGCATCAGAGCAAGTGATCTCACCTCCGACAATCGGTTCCCGAGTATCGGGAGAATGCGCCCGAAAATGATCTTTAAAGATATTAGCTATCTGCTTTAAATTTTTCTCCCCACCCACGCTCACCGATAGGCCTGCTTTAGGATGTAACTTAGATATATATATTATCATTGACGGTGAATGGCAATCGATCCCGTAATTAGCAAGGGTCTATAAAAAGGGTGAACGTCAACAAGTTATTTGACACTTTTTATATTGGTGTTGAAGTCGGTTCGATACTTTTTTGTTTGAATGCTGGTGCTTCTCATGTGGTTCCATGTAAATTTTATCAAATTCACTCCAGTAGTTTTGAGTTACACTCCAATAACTGATTTTTACCAAAGTAATAGAATGGAAGTCGATATAAAGTTATTCAAATTGCACTTATTTGTTATGTAGTCAACATGTACAACGATGCATTGCAGAAAATTTAATCCCTAAGGGGGTAAAGCGAGCGAACGCTGGTGGGTCAGCTAGTCGTTTGGATTAAGCTATAGAAGAGATTCTTTTTAGGT
Organism: Selenia dentaria; assembly: GCA_917880725.1. Classification (NCBI taxonomy): domain Eukaryota; kingdom Metazoa; phylum Arthropoda; class Insecta; order Lepidoptera; family Geometridae; genus Selenia; species Selenia dentaria. Next base: position 2,121,077 of record OU862882.1, on the reverse strand, counting down.
TTTATTGATAGAATTTAGAGGGGCCACGGCACTAAGACGAAAAAAAAATGTTGAAAAATTACAGCAAAGTCAGCGTAAGGGCGGTGTTTCAACAACACTATATATGTGAATAGTTTAGTTTTGTATATGACCGTAATGAATACCTGAAAGCCTGCCACGAATAGCTGCGTGAGTGTAACGTAACGTGTCGTTCACGTGAAACAAACAAACTGTTATGTATCTAGGGCAACTGTGACACAGATAACTCATAGATTGTACGACGTCGCGTGACGCGCTGACGCTTACGATACGAATACTATTTCGCAAATTGTTTGTGCTGCGGGCTCTGTATCAAGTTATATTTAGCAGTACTATAGTTTTGTTCTGCGACGACATCTTCTCGGCAAAAATACCTCAGTTTCTCAAGACAAGTGTCTTTGATCAATGTGTGTTATCAGTGATGACATATGGCACTGAAACGTGGTCTCTTACTATGGGCCTCATAAGTAAGCTCAGTCGCACAACGAGCTATGGAGCGGGCTATGCTCGGGGTTTATCTACGTGATCGAATCAGTAATAAGGAGATCCGTACAAGAACGAAAGTCACCGACATAGCTCAGAAGATTAGCCAGTTGAAGTGGCAGTGGGCAGGCCACATAGCTCGCAGAACAGATTGCCGATGGGGCCGGAAGGTTCTGGAATAGAGACCAAGGACCGCTAAGCGCAGCGTAGGTCGTCCACTGACAAGGTGGACTGACTACCTGATAAAGGAAGCAGGACGACGTTGGATGGAGGGCGCTGCCAACCGGTCCTTTTAGAAATTTCTGGGGGAGGCATATGTTCAGCAGTGGACGTCATACGGCTGATGATGATGATAGTTTTGCTAAAGCAGGTGTTAGTGCTTAAAATCCAAAGTAAAAGGTAATAGGCATAAAAAGCAATGTCATTTATGGAGGCGTAACAATTTACAGCAACAAAATCCCAAGTAGTAAATTGAAACGAAATAATTAGTGTTAATACACCTACGTGTAAACACAAAGAAAATATTAAATGTAATGGTTACCCAGCTCAGGAAGGCGCAAACATTGTTTCGTCAGTAAATTATAAACCTCTCGGAAAAAGTGCCTCGTAATTCTCCCATAGCTAATTACCTCCCCTTCCCTTCCTTCTTCTCCCCTATCTAAGACCCTGCGTGAGGTAAAATTAAAGATGTGTTCAAATGTTGAATGAAATGTTATAAATTTCATACGAGTGAGTGCTGCAACGCATCTTTTACGAGCACCTTCTTCTTCTTACGGTGCCATTTCCTACCGGAGGTTGGATGATATTAAGGCTACTTGGCCCTTAGAAGCTGCTGCCCGAAATAGGGACTGTTGCTCATGTTGAACCACGTCCGGAGATTATTGAGCCATGAGGTATGTCTTCTGCCTGACGACACCGCTCCGTCCAAATGGCCTGTGGAAAGAATTATAAACTATATAGCTGGTGCCCGCGAAATCGTCGGATTAGTACTTCGAGTAGCTTATTATCTTTTCCAAGGCCATATCTATCTTTATACCACAATGTCATAAAATATTTACATTCTCAAACGCAATGCTATAATAGTATTATATGAGTAATTTTAAATACTTCGTCTATCAATCAGTAAACACTAATAATTAAATACAGTACTTACGTACTTACAAATATAAAATTAATGATCATAGAAAAGAACTGTCATTACATTTCATCACCCTTGACGATCGCCGAGCACGTCTAGGGTATCGAGCTGTCAAAATGATAGCGTGCTTTTGACTAAGCTACCAGAAACTGACACAAACTTTGACAGAACTCTCATCATTACGATCTTGACGTAGGCGGAGATCTTATTTTGTCTATGTTGTGCTCAAGAATATTACGGTTTTTCACCCGCGTGATGATCGATCATGATGATGATGATGATGAAAAGTATATTGTTTGTTAATCCTGGTTTGACTGGATTAGCACACAATATTTGATGAAATTTGCTGTGGATGTAGACCTCCACAGCAAATTTTATCTAAATTGCCCCCGCCGTTTGAGCGTGAAAGAGTAAAAAACATCCATATATCAATACTCACAAACTTTGCGTTTATAATATTAGTAGGATTATCATAAAAAATGTTGGTGTCTTTGCCTGTAGTGTGTTTGTTTAACTTACAAGTATTCTAGGATTGTCTGGTACATAAAGCTAAATTATAAGCACTTGTAAACGTTACAATAATAATAAATGTAGTTTAGTGCACTCTACTGGCGCGATCCGAAAAGAATAGATCCATTGCCAAGAAGAACGGACACGAAACTCGCGGCCATTCTTTTCAATTATTTTTATAGTATTACTTTTATTAGAATATAATAGAATTTAATAGAATACACGGGTGGCAGATGTCGACATGTTGGCAAAGGTGGAGTCTTCCAAGCATCTTTGTCTTCTATATAATGTCTTACTGCATACTAGGTGTCTTTTTTAATTTAATTATTATTACAACTTACTGAGTAGTGAATCGTAGTGAATGAGTTCGACCGCGGTAGAACTGCCACCATAATAACCTATTTCTACCGCAAAGCAGTAATATTCGCAGTACTGTGTTCTGGGGGCCTACTCCCACCTTTTACGAAACTATCATAAATCAGGAGCGATTTGTAATAAGCTTAGAATAATCATACTTACTATCGTACTCCCCCGACACAAAACGGTCAACCAAATTTAATGGTAAGTTTTCAATATGACTACCTTAGAAGATGGGTGTACGGATCTTTATAAATTTTACATTGGAACAATGAAACTTAGTGTCAAAAGTCACGAAAAAGTATGCGAATTGCGTGAAATATTTGATACTACGTTATCAAAACGTCTATCGTATTACATTATTATTTTAAGCTTGCTATATTGACGTGATGGTACAAAACGTAATGGTAAGGTTGAAACATGACTGCTTTAAGAGGTGGGAGTAAGGTCCCTGGTTAGAAGGGTATGGGTACCGGCGAAAGTACAGGCAAATGAGACTTAACAACTTTATGTCTCAAGGTTACATCATACTTGTGAGGAAATGCATCTGTTCTAGGCAGAGGTTACCTCTTAAGACCAGGTAGGCTTCGTGATTGTACCGTCTTCTATTAAAAATAGTATGAACTTAGATCCGTGCGCAATGGACAAGGACAAGAAAGGCCGACCCCAAGTAAATGGGAAAGGCGGTCGAGGGCTATATATAATTATGAACTTTTTTCCCGTGAGCTATGTTATGTCTTTTGTGATGTTATTGTAAAACACACTTAGTTCCATAATAAGTAATGATTTGTCTGCACTATGCACCATATATAAACTATTCTTATTTACAGTGCTATACGTGTGATAGTCACTATTTAACTTACTAATATTGTATAAGTTTATACAAAAAAAAGGAAGGCTTTTTTCAATTTAATTTCTTTCTTAAAAGTTCACGGGACCCATATCGTATATGGCTCGAGTTATTGGAGACTATTTTTTGGTAGCTGATAAGTCCACAGACATAAGATCCGTGCCTATGGTAATACAAGAGTTTAATAATTTTTTCAACACACAATTTACATTTTTAAATTTTCTAATCATTTTAAATTTATTTAAAGTCCTAGACAAGATTGTACTATTTCAAATAGGTTTCCAAGTGATTTTATTTTCAAATATGGTCGACTCCTTTTTGACTTCTTACATTTTGTAAGGAGTCAATAAGGAGTCCTTATCCCTTCCACTTAATATCTAAACTTATTTAGCACAAAGACTTATAATTAAAAGTAAAAAGGTTGGTGTTTTATCCCCCTCTTTTTGCTCTTTTTTTCCTCTTCTCATTTTTTTTTCATTTTTCACAATTTTATCTTATCTCTAATTAAATAAATTTACAAATCGAATCTAATAAGGAGTCGTCCACTAGCTCTAATCTACTTAGTTATTGGAAACTGAAGATGGTATTTGATGGTATTTAACTCCACTCCAACAATCTGCGTGTCAATAAAGCTGACAAATAATGCGAAGTACACTAACCAAGCAGCAGGAACTTCTATCAATTTTATTATTTCACGAAATGCATATGCGACAGCACCAAGTCTGCCAGACAATACTTTTACTTGGTCCCATTAGTTCTAATTATTAAGATACTTAAAAGTGAACCAAACGTGCATTCAAAGCTTTACGCTACTAAGTATTTTGATACTTAAAACCAGACGTGATGCTTTGAGCATTAACCTTAAAAATACTGATAATTAAGACGTAAAATGTAAAAAAGTCTGAAAAGCCCGTTATTTCGAAAGCATATGCTTTCCTAGAAAAAGTAAGTATACTAATTGCATCAGCCAGTATTACCACAAAAATTTAAATTAGTTTTAGGTACTGCCGTCCTGGTTTTACATATCTGAATTATATTACTATAATATCTGTGACCCACGGTTTCACCCGCAGGGTTTTGGGTGATGATGATGATGGCAAAATGCCCTATATGTTATCCATCGCCTCAGCTATCATACATACAGAATGTCATTAAAATCCATTCAGTAGTTTTTGCCTGAAAGAGTAACAAACATCCATAATTAGTTAGTTAGTTATATAGTTTTAATATTAGTAGTATTATGTGGACATGTTATTATTGGTCTAAGAGCTTAGTTCCATCTTATGTCTCAGTATTTTTTTAAGAAATACATGAAGCAACTGTACTAAGCTGTGTAAACTAAAGAGTGTGTAATAATTACAATTAAGCAATACACGGCTACAAAATTATTGTTGTGAGTGTTGTGTAAGATCGCGTATTCCCGCCCTAACATTCACGACGCCTCACAAGTAAACATATAAATAGGAGTGCTGCCCTGATTTACGAGCCATGTTCTCGGCGAAACTTTGCTCGGAGCTTGGATTTCCGGTTGTTGAAACTTTGCGGAATTTGTATTAGGTTTCGAAGCATTTTTACATACTGGAGGATATTTCCATAAATTGTAAGAGGCGCGCGTACTAGGGAGATTTAAGTTTCTTAAACGGAAATAATGTTATTCAAACTCACGTTCATTACAATATTGAAATAATGAAACGAGACTTACGTGTTGTCGATATCAAGATGCGAGCACTTCGTCCGGAACCCTTCCACCTCGCTTTGCCAAACAATAATTTGTAAACAAAGGTAGTGTATAAGTACGGGAATAAAGTTAGTGTAAGTTCGGCAGTGAAGTTGGCTAAAGGTTTGACTGTCACAGGTTGAAACCCTTACGTCAAGTGATGAGACTGATAACCAGTGCTCCCCATGGTAAGCCTCCCCATGCAGGTTGCTGTGCTACCCAGAGCTGAGAACTAAAGTTATATGATGATACTTTCAAATTAACTGGTGTAAAAGTGAATGGGTTTTTTTCAGTGTGTTTTTGTCATTTACTTCTGAACCACGGTAGAAAGACAAAATTCGTCTGGTCCATAAGAATTGACGGTGGTTTAACATTATTAACGTTAATATATGATTTGTTTTGGTGACCTGTAAAGATGCTGATGATCGTACTAGAATGCTCTAGTCGATAATGTTTTAAAAACAATGTTCTCTGTTTATCATCATATACCATGATAATTAAAACAAAAGATTTATGAATAAAACGCACGTAAATTTGCGTATCTGGTACTCAAAGGGTTTATATGAAACTATGTAACAGACATGAAATGATAAAGGATTTTCCTTACACCTTAGAATGCAAATCATAAGAGACTAAAATATGACCTGCTTGCTACTCAGATCTTTAAAGTTTAAAGTTCCGTGCAGCACTGTACCTCGAGTTAATCTGTCCGAATCAGCAAGACTCATTCGAGTTAAGTTTCATTCATAAATCTATTGTTATTTTTTGCGCTGATGCGGACGGGTTAAGTCTCGTCCAACAACTTCACATCCTACAGTGCACTACATCCATATGTTCATATAGCGCACAGTACTTATTTATTTCACAATACAGTTTTAAGCTAGAAAATCAGGCGATGCAGTGGCACCCACTAAAATGACAACGTTTTGAAGGTTTCTCCCTTTTTTGAGCTAATTTGACTGGGCTAATTAGAGTTTTGCAATGGTGTATGTATATAAACGTATAATGATTTTTAGGTTCTTGCGTATGCATTATGTGTATAGTTGTTACTATGTCAAGCAGCCGGCCCTTCGCTAGAGCTGGCTAATTCTTTGTTAAATAAACCTCATTTCCTCATTATTTATAACTTTACAATTATCCGAGCACCAGCAGCCCTGTCTATACGTTGGCTCCGCAATGTTGGCAACCCAAACAATTTGGCACGCGGAATGTGGTCACCGGCTATATAGTAATCGGTTTGCGTTAAAGCTTTGGGCATCATTGTACGAGTGATATATACATGTATGTAGATTGATCAGTGATATATTAGAATTGTTTAAAATTACAAAAGTTTGCGGACCTGCACTTTCACCATAAGAATAAAGTAAAGGGAGGGTTCCTGGTTATCATTTGGGGTATCCGAGAATTGGGAGTTGAGGAGAATAACCTACGGAAACAGCAGTAACAAAAATACGTGAAGTAATTTATGTTAGTTTTATTAACTATTGTTTTACAAGAGCAGATGTAATTTAAACACCCGCGCGTGCTGCACTCATGATAGCGACTGGCGTAACTCGAAATGCAATTCTTGCTTTGTAGTTCTGTTTACACGGAGACAGATATATTCTATTACGAGGCAATTGTCACCCAAAGGGAAGGGCGAAAATCGTGAATGTTTACACGAAGCAACTTTTTTATGTTCATTTCGATAATCGTAATGCGAGTCGAGAAACTCTCTCCATCTGAATGGCTCTTTAAACGAGCAATTCTTGCGTGTATATATTTAAATATATTATATGTATATACATATCATCTGAATCTCGGAAACGGCTTCTACGATTTTTATGAAATTTAGCATGTAGGTTTCGGGGGTGATAAATCGGTCTAGCTAGGTTTCATTAAGAAAACGTCGTTTTATGCGTGTTTTCAGGCAAGGAAAACTGCTACATCATATCATTATGGCAACTAGGGCCAACAGTGTAACCCTTTGAGTACCATTGACGTAAATGTACGTGCGTTTCATTCATATTCATACATCTTTTGTTTTAATTGTCACGGTATATGAAGGATTAAACAACAACTTAACTGTTTTACCGACACAGCAGGACTAAAACTACTTGACAATAGATGGCGTTCTTAAGCAACACTAAGCCAATGAGTGTTTGGTTTGAGGTTAGACCAAGAAAATCAATTGGTTACTTACGGGCAAAACTCTGACATGCAGGTAGTAAAGGATGGTTTAATTTTAGGCAAAAGTCAAAGTCAAAATTATTTATTTAATTTAGGCATCAAAGACGCACTTATGAACGTCAATTTTTCATTATAATGTACTTTAAAGACTACCGCCGCGTTCCAAAATATATAGAGCCTACCGAGAAGAAGCGGCAAGTAACTCGGGGCCATTCTTTTTATACAGATGTTTTTTACAATGTTTTTACTTAGGTACTACAAATATTAGCTCCAGTGTGTTGCCTTACAAAAGAGAACATAATAATGGTAACAGTAGGACAAGACACGCTACACTTTGACATCTGAGTACACGAGTAGATAGATCCTGGAGTGATCAGTCCCAAGCTGTTTTATCCTCCAAGTACCTAATCCGAAATTTTGTAATAACCTTTTTGAAAGAGTTTAGTTTTAATAGTAATTTTAAACTTATTAATAGGCAAATCTCGGATAACATTGGGAACTTTATTATAGAATCGTATACATTGTCCCATAAAACCAATTTAACCAATTATCAAAAATGGATTAACAACCAAAGCACCAATAGCCCGGCTGTGCCAGCTTATGCCAGTGTTGGCGTTTGCCAAACGAGTGCCATTGCTGTGTGGTTACTGGTCAAATAATAAATGTTAACTTCTGCAATCTTTTTGCCGGTTTTTAAATTTTAACATCATGTAATAATAATATCAAATTGAATAAAAAATTAACTGACACTTTAATATAATAATTAATTGGATACCATAATGTCGAACTGAATATGACTAACACAAACATATTGCAATTTAGAACCTACCAAAAACCCCCACTTGGCATTAATTTTTATTACAATAGTACCAAACTAAAATGTGTTGACACGGCCACACTTTTAGGGTTAGAAATTGACTCTCATATAAGCTGGAAAGCTCACATAAAAAATAAAAGCTAAACTATCTAGTTTCTCTTATGCATTGAGGGTACTAAGACGTGCTACCGACATAAACACAGCAATTACCGCCTATCACGCTTACGCCTCTTCGTGGCTCAGATACAGTATTATTATCTGGGGGAACAGTGTAAATGAAGCGGACCTCTTTATCACCCAGACAAAATACATTCGTATTTTAGACAATATCAAAGCACCTGACATTTCGATACCAAACTTCCATAAGCCATTTTTTATTGAATTTAAAATCATCAGTCAGTCAGTCGTGTCTCTATAAATACTCGAAACTTGTAAATTTGTAAAAAAAATACCTGACTTGTTTTAAAAAAAGCCGATAAATATAATAAAATACGATCTCAATAAAAAAATCATAAATTAATAGAACCGCGATCAAACCTCGTGATACATAGCAATAGCCCGTACTCAATGTCTGTTAAAATTTATAATAAATTTCCAAATGTCCTTCTAGACGTAAAAAATGAAGTTAACTTTGTTGCAAGTCTAAATACAAAATGTTACTTCAAATTCATTAGATGAATTTTTCAACGACAATTTTGCTGATATGAAATAAATCGTTCCGCAAACTATTGCCATACCCTTACAGGGTCATATATTGTCATCCTGAAACATGTTAACAAGACCTGCATATAACAGTATATATGTTGCAATAAATTATTGAGTATTGAGTTTTGAGTCAATATAATAGGATTGGGTTTGAGGACTGTTGCACATTAGAAATAAGCACTTCATGTTATTGTACCAGTCCATCTGACAAATGCTCTCGCATGGAGTAGGTACCACGCTCGGTAGATAGGCCGCTGAAGGGGAGTGCCACTGCGGGCCCCATGCAGCCGGATCCTCCGGTGCCCCACATTCATGGCAGGCTGCAGGACTGAAGCGCTATCTCTATCACTCTTTCCGGAACGATACTTGCCACACAGACAGACAGAAACACAGTTTTTTATTGTTGGTTTCCAGTAAGTACTGGATGTACACAAAAAACAACACAAATAATATTTAGCACTTACAAAACATGTACAGGTGCCCACGTCCTTATTGCTGTGAACACAGCATGCTTACAAGTGTTGTGTACTAAAATATATTAATTACATCATTTTATGATACTATGATTTGAGAACAGATGATATCATATATATGTCGGCGCATCGGAAACTGACGTCATCAACAGTTGTGAAACGACTACGGCACTACGTCAATCCCCTCCGCTCCGTGAATCAGGCGACTAGTGGTATTGGTGGGAGGCGAGTGCATGGGGGCGCAGCGATTCATTCTGCGTTCGATCGTCGAGCGAACCACAAGTCTTAAACGTGAAGTGTTCACGCCTGAATCATTATAATTTTTAATTTATATATATAATATTATAATATTTAAATAATTTTGTAAATTAAATTAAATAAAGTGTGATTGTGTAAATTAAATATTCGCAATAACAAAAAAAAGTGATTTTATTATGGAAAATGATGACCGAGAAGATACTGCGTCCCCAATACTGCCACCAGCTTTACCAATATCCGACATATATGACTAGCTGCTCTGATGATGATGATGATGAATCTTATATAGCCTATGTTACTCAGGGTTAATGTAGTTTTTGAAATCGGTCCAGTACTTTTTGAGCCAATTCGTTAAAAACATACTTACATATAAATCTTTCCTCTTTATAATTTTTTACCTAGTATAGAAGTATAGATAACACATAGATGCAGGTATCGAAGGACTATAAAAAACATTTTCCAAAAAACGGAACCGACTTCAACACCAAATAGTGTAAAATAACTTGTCGGTACCATGATTGTTCAAAAGTAGGCACCTTTTATCCCAATATTGTGCGCATGGTACCGACTTCGGTAAGTTGTTTCACACTTTTTGGTGTTGAAGACGGTTTCGATTCTTTTGTAAAAAACAACTTTTTTGCCCTTTTTAAGAAGTACTCTATCAAATAAAAAAAGATCATCAAAATCGGTTCATAAACGACGAAGTTATCCGCGAATACACATAAAATAAAATATACGGTCGAATTGAGGGCCCTCCTCCTTTTTTGAAGGTCAGGCAGTTGCTTACAACATGATAAACTGTCTAGGAATGTATTTCCATTTGATAATAGATCAGGAACCTTCCGCATTTGTTATTCGAAGACTCTAGTCATACGATACATAGGACGGCGTAGCTGTTCCGTCGTAATTCTGCAATTTTCAGCCAATTTACTTAATTAATTTTAGACGGGTAAGCCTACGCCAAAATAAGGGAAAGTAAATGTTTCTATTCTGAAATGTATAAATGTACACTTCAATTTTCATCGAACTCTGTTCAGCCGTTTTTACATGAAAGCTATAAGATTCTCAAAATAACAATTTAGAATTAAGGGAAGGAAGAAACCGTTGTCAACCATCCAGCAATCTCTCACTTTATACAAACCGAAAGATTGTCCCGAAGTTCCATGAAAACTCGATAACGACTCTATTGACACAGCAGAATGGCTTCCAGTTAATCAGGGCATACAAATCCATACATGTAAAGGCAGGCAGCCTGCGGGGACATTAATCACGGGAGAGTTGGCTTTACGTGTACCTGTACAGCCGGTTATACTTGAGTGAAGCATGACAAGCGTGATGTACCAGATATATAGAAAAAAACAACACCTATATATAGATATTGATTTTAGAACGAATAAGTGAACTATGAACTATTCTATTTTTAAAATTAGGGTATATATAATTAACTAAAAAGCCTAAAATAGAATATTCAAAGTCAAGTATCGTCGTCGCTACTAAATAATTTTAAAACCAAGAAAATCCGAATAATTTTGTGCAATAGAGGGCGTCTTATATCAGTACAAAAACCTTTTCATAATTTTTCATTCATTAAGAGCTTGGGCCAGTGTTTTATTTTTGACATAACTTTGCCGCATGCAATAAATTACGTCATCATCATCAAAAACAGTTTCCTATATGTCAGTCTATCCTACAGATATTTATACTACTACATATAACACTACAGACTTACTAAAATACATATAATAATGCCAAATGACAAGGTATAAACAAAGTTCAATATAAATATTCACAATAACGCATAAGGAACCTACCTACGCACCTACTTACGCAGTATTTGCAGCATAAAAACGCGCCAAACTAAAGCGCAGTGCAATCTTATTCTTATTAATATTCTTTTTTATGGCCACAGACTAGACTAGCAAGTCTCAAGACTGAAAACCTGACAATAAGCACTAACGGCGTGTTCTGGCAGTGGTCCTTCAGAGCCAGTCGCCGTTCTTTGTCTTGTGTGTGATACCACCTCAAGTAAGATAGTGATCAAAAACTATCCTCTCAATTAGAAATATACACCAAACCTCCATCCAAACAACTTCTTTAAATACAAGCATTTGTGTTGGCGTTTCTACTCGATAACTAAGCTTCAAAAACATTATACATTTCTGCTATCAGGTTGTGACAGCGGCGAGTCGCAGGGGCCCCAGTGACACACGCGGCGGGCCCCGGTGCCCCGTAATGAACTATTGTCGCAATCAATAACGCGGCTGAGCGCTTTGATTGCTCCTGTCGTGTTTGTTTGCCGATCGACAGTTGCTGATGCATTTCCTGTTACCGTTATGTGGATGTGGTACCGACACAGATAATATAGATGTAGTAGTGTCGAGTGTTTGTGAGTTCTACTATATACTGCACCGCTACCATCTGTTCGCACGAAGTATGATAAAATTAAATTACGTTTCGTATTATATTAGTAATAGTAGATTTGCCGTGATAGAGTCCTTCCATCCTTCCATCTAAACAGATATACTTTCGAAACGACAATACGAATTGTATTTGGATTTATGTAGCTTCTGTTCGCGACTTCGTACGTATTAATTGTTTCTACTGTGTGTTGGAGTGAAAAATGTCCTTCGTTGTAATTTTCAGCGTCTCAATACAAAAATCAGGTACTTTATACGAAAGACAAAACTACTAACCAACAATCACTTTTTCGCAATTAATATAACGTTGACTTATTCCATGGAGGCAATTATTTAAAATAATTTGGAACGAAAATCGCAAGAAGCGAGGAAACACGCCTTGCTAGATGGATGACACTTGAGTAATGTTGTGGGAGCTCTGTCTTAGTTGGTACCACCACAGTATCAGCCTCCAAGCTTCCAGTACATGAACTACCTGTTTGAAGAGCAGTATAGCAAATTAGGTTATTTCTTCCAAAGACATGCAAACCAAAATAACATCACTACGTTATTTTTATTTTTAACTAGCGACTGCCCGCAACTTCGTTCGCGTAGAAGGCTCGGCCTCGCCATAACCTCCCATCTTTTCTTGGTTTTTCTTTGTTCTTGGAGATTGTTCCATCCGTTCTTAAGTTATAGCGTGACCAGAAAAATAGGGGTTCATTTTCTACAGACTTCCAAAAAGGAGGAGGTACTCAATTCGACTGTATGTTTTTTTTGTATGTTTGTTACCTCATAACTTTCGACTGGGTGCACCGATTCTCAATTTTTTTTTGTTTGACAGCTGGTGCTGCCCGGGTGGTCCCATTTAAATTGGGTCCAGTAGTTTTTGAGTTACACTTCAATAACTGAATTTGGTCTCTATACACCTTCAGGCCAAGCAAAGCAAAATTGGATACAGAACAGAGCTAACTAACTGATTTAGAGCTCATAGAGTGAAAAAGTGAAATAAATTTTACCTCATAGTTCAACTTTCACAGTGATTTAAAAAAACCACTAGCAATTCTGGAGGTAATATGTATTTAAAAACTTCTCTACTAAAAACATCCTGTCTAAAACAGATTTTACAAATGTTATGGTGGTAAATAGGTACGATTTCGGAGAAAAAGGGAAAATTCACAAAAAAAAGTTAAAAAAAATTGGGCCGTCTGGGTTTTTTTTTGGCCAACTTGTATTCTCCAAGTGGGCCCCCGAACACGCTCATTTGGTATGTTGGTCCCTCTACCAAACATCCTATATATACTAGTGACTGCCTACGACTTTGTTCGCGTAGTATGCTCGGCCTTCGGCCTCCCCATAACCTCCCGTCTGTTCTTATTTTTTTTATGTGAAAACCTTCTACGAAGTATTAGAAAACATTTAAAAAAAGATGAATGGAATCGGTAAAGCCCTTCTCAAGTTATAGCGTGACCAGGAGAATTAGGGGTTCATCGTTATATATTAGATTCCAGAACATTGCTGTAGATTGTTAACATCTCCTGTGTTTAAATTACATCCAAATCGGTTAATGAGTTGTATTGTGAACACATCCGTTCAATTCAACCGTCCACAGCGTCCAGCCAGACATGCTTCGCACCTATAACATAGAGTGATTCTAATAAATATAGAAAATATTGGCAGTCTGTGCCATTATCAGCGATAATCTGATTCTGTTATATGTAATTTATATAACAGGCAATACTTTCTTTGAAATTATATTTAAATACATGTCAAAATAAACACAAGAAAAAAGCATATCTACTGATAAAATAATTATACTAAAGATCACGGCTAGTCCAATCCGTAAATTAATAAGGATAGTTCCTTCAACACGTATCGATTAGTCCGTTTGCTTCATAATGCAGAGCTATTCGTTATAAGCTCGTAACCCGAAGGGGCCCCGCCGGCCGCAGGTCCCGGTGCCCCAAACACTTAATAATTCATCTACAGGATATTCAACGGCTCATGTCGGAGATAAAAAGATTTGTAATCACACGCGGAAGGGAATTACTCTTTCATAAAGGGAAACCAGGTTATATACGCACGAGCCTGATGAATTATAACGTGGATACATGTGGAGCTGTACCTTAATTAACAAAGAACAGTATGAAATAAACGTTTACAAATGCTACAATGTAGGTAACGTTACGGCAAAACAAACAAAGTTTATTTAAATTGTGTGGAAAGTACGACAAAGGAACATTGTCGAGGCGTATTTAAACTCTACGGTCGTAATAATAAAATGTTAATTCAATAAACTGAATACCGAGCCAGTAAACCGCTTTCGTGACTGTTGAAACATTAGAGTTGGAATTACAAGCCGACCCGAGTCATAATTCACAAATCAGTTAAAAGTGTAATAAATCCGGTACTATCACCGCTACCCGGTCGCGTGCCATCCCGCCCGCCTAATTGGGCGGCCTGCGACTGCCTCATGCCTCACCAGGTACCCCAGGCTCGGGGTCTGGCATTACAGCCAGTCTACCTCGCGTCTCCGGCCCAACCTCACCGCGCTTACCCCTAGTTATACCGCGTCACCGCGTTACCGCGTTACCCACAACCGCATGCTTCGGTTAATATACGACCTTTGACTTTGTATGAAAATGGAGTTTTCGGCTCACGGTCGAGGCTTGGGACTGTTTAACTTTCACTGAATTTTTTATAATTAATTATGTTGTTGACGAATTTATGTTTAAAGTGAATTTTGTAACTTTTGTCTCAAAGCTGAGAGATGTACTTGCATTATAAAGTGATGTGATTTCTGCAATTAATTCACGACACAGCGGGAAGATACGCGATAAAAAAACAATTAATGACGAAATGAAGAACCAATACTGAAGGATAACATAAGCCGACGTGATGAGGCTGTCCCGTTAGTAGCGCACTGTACAGTAGAGTAGTAGAGTCATGAAATACTGCTTCATGCTTTAGCACCGAGCTTCTAAAAGAAATTTAAAAAATCTAATTCCAAAAAAAAGCTTAATAAACGCGAAAGTTTATGTATCACAGAAACAAGGGTTTGTATGTATAATATTTGTTACTCTTTCACGCTCAAACGGCGAGGCCAATTTTTATGAAATTTGGTATGGAGGTAGATGAGGAGCTGGATTAACACATAGGATACTTTTCATCATCATCATCCAGTGAAACCGTTGGGTGCATCTAGTAATATTATAAATGCTGGAGGCATTTGTTTGTCCTTTTTTCACCCACGCCTAGACGGTTGAACGGGTCGTAATAAAAATTGGTGAGAAGATAGATTACATCTCGGGCAAGGATATAGGACATTTTTCATCATCATCATCATCCATCACATTCCATGAAATAAATAAATAATTAAAATTAATCACCGCGCGGGTGAAACCGCCGGGCGCGGCTAGTATACTTATGAAATATATAACGTTTGAAATTAATAATTAACTACATTACAATATAAATCAGGTTTGTGGGCGAGTTAGTGAGGATGAGAGTGAGGACGTGGGTGAGTCAGGTTGTTTTGTTACTTTTTCATGCTGAAACGGTTCAACGGAAGGAGATGAAATTTTGAGTAGGGTTAGCATATACCTCTGGGTATATGCTAACCCTACTTAACAAATAGACTTAAAAAATTGCAATCAGATTCAATGGATAGTTCCCGAGGGATCGTGACAACCATATTGCACGCGGACGAATTCACGGGCAGAAGCTCGTATCCAACATAGCAAACTTTGCATAAGTACAAGTGTTTGCAAAAATCAGAAAAAATCAAAATCATCAATCAAATCAAATGCAAATATCCGATATGATTTACGACGTGCATGTGTGAGTATTACAACACATATGTTTATATGGAACAAGTATGGTCAATTGCAGTAACATTTCTCGGCCCGGTAGAACATGTGTGCTTACCCGCTAGACGCTGTCGCTTGTGATGCAAACCGAACCCGATAGAAGCGATCATTGGGCCGAGCACGAAACTCTGCTTAAGTGTAACGTTATCGTATCGTTTACGTATTCAGTACAAACTATGAGTTGTCTGTGCCACTACTGTACTAGATACATGACAGTTTGTACTAAATACGTTAGCGATACAATTACGTTACACTTAAGAGGATTGCATAGCTAGTACTTTCCATACTAAAAGAAAAAACTCTTTTCTACCTCTTAACATTGTCCGATTTCAGTGATTTTTTTTTCATGAAATCATCACATCATTTACTATGCCCGTACGTTTTGATTTGTTCAGTATTGCAACGTATTATATTTCCTTTTTTAGAAAACAAAAAAACTAAAAAAATCACAAAGTACGCGCATAGTAAACAATGAAAAAAATCACTGAAATCGGACAATGTTAAGAGGTAGAAAAGAGTTTTTTTCTTTCAGTATGTACAATACTATCTATGCAATCCTCTTAAGACAGATTATCGTGCTCGGCCCACATGTCCGTAGCCGGTAGAGTTCACATTCGTAAGTAGTTGAAGTAGAGCCAGTAGATCTTGAGTACTTAAGGTCACGTACGTGATAAGTAAGAAAAAAATAAGAAATAAATTGGATTGAAGTATTTTACATCATGTATACATACATTCACCTATACATATATAATTACCATCCCGACTGACTGATCCATCCACGCGGAGCTTAAACTGTTGGGGTTACAACTTTGAAATTGTGTCAGTTGTTCCTTTTACATTATAAATATCTAATAAGGAAAGGTTTTTGATAATTTCACCCTTAAGCCTTTAAGTTTGTTTCAATGTGGCTTCGTATCGCATAGAGCAAGCGAGTCCGCTTGCGGGCCGGGTAGTGCGTTTGTACATATAACCGTATACGTCGAGTTTGCTATACTTACGTATTATATCCTAAACATATTTTCTATTCTATATATATTATCAACATTCATATATTCAAAATACCATCTGTGCCTTATTTTCTCACATTCATTAATGTAAAAAAAAACACTACAAAATACTACTATTGGAACCTGCAATCACAGGTACTCGTATAAGCAAAGAGTTTTGTTCAGTAGCAAAATTTTCGTAATTACGTACTCTAAAATTAGTCAACTAACTTGAAACTAAAGTCACGGTAATATTTACCGTGCTAAAGATATCAGTGCAGTAGAATTCTTCGTGGATGAGTTCGTCCGAAGGTACTGCCGCACACCTACCTATTTCTGACACGAATCAGTAATGTTCCCAATAATGTGTTCTAATTTGAAAGGTATGGTTGCAGGTGAAATTACAAACACAATGGGACTTAACAACTTAATGTCTCAGGGTTACGGGCGCAGTGCAGTTCGTTACTTGTGACAAATGCGTCTGTTCTAGGCAGAGGTTACCACTTAACACCAGATCATGCTTGTGCCTTTTTGTAATAACATAAAAAACATTTTTTTCTACAGGAACGTCAGATTATTATTCAAACTGTCTAACTGATAAAACGACAGCTTATTGTTACCTTATATTGGCAATATTGTTACCTTTCGAATAAGCTTATGTTTATCTTAGTGGGATCAAAACTTAGAGAGATATGATTTTTTTTAACACGCAGAGAATACCTCTACATAAAAAACAAAATGGCTGCCACATTGAGGTGAGAAGTGTTGGACCCGAGTGTATAGTGTTTATTGTTATAAAAAATGACGAATTATAAGTACCTGAAATATCGCTTATTATTAAGTTTGTACACCTTCATAATAACAGTCCTCCAGCCTCCAAGGAGTGGTGGGGCAAATGACCGAACATAAGTTTATTCTTATAATCACCACACTATGTACGGTCAGTGGGTTCGACTCTACGAAGAAATAATATCAGGAAGAGTTACTGCCTTAAAAAAATTACCCAATAAAAGTCGTGCTAAATCAATAACGTCGTTCACGCCGCTATGACTCAGCTGGCATAGTAGACGTTGCAACACGCGCGTGGACTAATCCCTGCTTTCCTTCTAAAATATAAACCAATCACCGAACATGTCTATTTGTAACCTCGGAAGTAATTCGTATTTGGAATCATACATCGATTTGGTTTGAAGGACCACTTTTTGTGAGGAATTTGTTCTGAGTTATGCTTCCTGATATTATTTCTTCGTAGATTCGACTCCACCGAGTGATAAATTGTGCACTAAAAAAAGTATTTCCGCCGGGTCCGAGTGTACTGGGCCCAAATTCTACACAGTTTCTGATTTCTCTAGAGACATGGAGCCTCGTATAGTAACGGGACGAAGCATTTAACTTCACATGGTCTACGCACCAAAACAAAAGCAACGAGATGGGAACAACCCCAACAATGGTTATCGTTCATCTTCATCATCATCATCTCAGCCATAGGACGTCCACTGCTGAACATATGCCTTCCCCGTAATTTTCCAAAAGACAAGTTGGAAGCGGCCTGCATCCAATGTCGTCATGCGACCTTTATCAGGTCGTCTGTCCACCGTGTCGGTGGACGACCTACGCTGCGCTTGCCGGTCCTTGATCTCCACTTCAGAACCTTCCGGCCCCATCGGCCATCAATTCTGCGTGCTATGTGCCCTGCCAAAGGCCATTTTAACTGGCTAATCTATCTATAACTGGTTATCATTGGTTGTATTTAATTTTCCGTGGTGGTAACCGCTGCCTATAACCGACAGATGCACTGCGTTCGTAACCCTGAGTTACCCTGATATTTAGTTGTTAAGTATCATGTGCCAGTCGATTTGCGCTTCTTGTAAAATATAAAATAAAGGTGTGTAATATTGGCGGATTATTAACCGTTAAGTATTCATAACGGTACACGAGTGTAGTCAAAGTGAACAATGTTTTTTCTGCTTTCCTCGGCGATCACTTTACTAACTATTTGTAATGAATCCATCGCTTAACTTACTAAATAGAACGTGACTTGAACAGGACAGTGACTAAATGACAGATATTTATGTGACAGTGGCTTGACCCTGACTACTTGAATGAGGAACTTGAGGAATGCCAAATGCATAAATGTACTCGTACGAGTCTACTTACACTTATACTTGGGAAAAAAGAACAACCAAATTTTTTTTACTATTTATCCTAAGTATCACTGAAATTATACTACGCAAATAGGCATATAAAAGTTACAAGTTACAAGCAGGTAAAAAGTAGTTGCCGGGTAGATCAAAAATTAAGAAAAAAATGTGATAGTATAATTCAAATGCAGAATTTAAAACGTGTCCCCGACGCCCGTGAGACACGGCCAGTGGGAACCTTCTGCTCTAGGGTCGTATGATGTAGGCTGTTTCACTTTGTGTTAATATAGACTGAGAATTAGTAAAGACAATTCAATTGTTCATATGCTAATATTAGACTTAATATGTAATATCTCCGAAACTGTTCACCGCTGCACTGGAAGACGCTTTCAA
Organism: Selenia dentaria; assembly: GCA_917880725.1. Lineage (NCBI taxonomy): Eukaryota > Metazoa > Arthropoda > Insecta > Lepidoptera > Geometridae > Selenia > Selenia dentaria. The sequence goes on along the minus strand of OU862882.1, from coordinate 2,101,797 downwards.
GCTCCTGGAATGGCAAGAACTCGGCATCAACATCAACAGCGATTATGTATCACTCACCTCACCTTCTCCGACGATATCGTAGTCATGGCAGAATCCATGGAACACCTCAGTACAATGCTCGAAGGCCTCCATCGAGTTTCCCAACGATGAACATGGACAAGGCGAAAATTATGTCTAATGCACATGTTGTGCCTACCCCAATATCAGTTGGGAACTCAGTTCTCGAAGTTGTTGACGAATACAACTACCTGGGACAGACAGTCAAACTAAGCAGGTCCAGCTTCGAGAAATAGGTCAATCGTCGAATCCATCTCGGCTGGGCAGCGTTCCGTAAACTTCGCGAAGTCTTCTCGTCAAATCAATACCTTAGTATCTCAAGACAAGAGTCTTCGACCAATGTGTGTTACCAGTGATGACTTATGGCACTGAAACGTGGTCTCTTGCTATGGGCCTCATAAGCAAGCTCACAGTCACACAACGAGCAATGGAGAGAGCTATGCTCGGGGTTTCTCTACGTGATTGAATCAGAAATGGAAGATTAGCCAATTGAAGTGGCAGTGGGCAGGGCACATAGCACGCAGACAGTAGGCCGATGGGGCCGAAAGGTTCGAGAGTGGAGTACACGGACCGGCAAGCGCAGCGTAGGTCGTCCACCGGCAAGGTGGACGACCTGATAAAGGTAGCAGTACGACGTTGGATACAGGCCGCTTCCAACCGGTCCTTTTGGAAATTTCTGGGGGAAGCATATGTTCAGCAGTGGACGTCATACGGCTGAAGATGATGATGATGAGTCTTAAGATTTATATAGATTTCTGGATACTGGTTAACTTCTTAAAATTATCACTACTCATGTCTACTCCCTGTTATGTAAACTTCCTGGGAGTATTAAACAAATCTTAACCTAAACTGTTATAAATTGAAAATAAATGATCTGATTAATACTTAGTGTAATCAACGATGAACACATTTCAATATTGGAAAAAATGTGCGATTGCATAAACGTCAAGAACAATAAGTAATGAGTGCATTACGTGATATGTAGGTACTTACATTCGAGAGAGGGCACTGTTGTGTGCAAGTGATAAATGGCTTCTATGTTGTAATGTATGTAAAATTTAATTAATTTTTTAATATTCTATCATGGTGAAATTGCAAAAAAGGCAAGAAAGTAAATCTATACTGGCATCGACTACAGTAATAATAGAGGGTAAAACTAGACAATCATAAGAATTGTTTAAGTGGTAATATAACAGTTATAATCGATTCAAACAAGTGAATGTCGACAATCCGGTGTGAAGAAAAGATATTGTGATATTTAGTTACAAGTGAATGAGGAAACAGTAAGGATTAGGATTATTAATTATTTTCATACCACCTGCTCGAAAATGTCCAATTACATATTATTATCACGCAATATCAACGTAAAGCAAGGCATTACATGCCCGGTAATGTTATTTTGTATGAAACTCCCTTGGGTGTAAAGTGATTTGGATTTGGAACTTTAGTTGTAGGAAAACTCTAAGTACCGAGACAGCATAAAGAAAAAAGGCGCGAAATTATTGTACTATTAGTAATGCGTTCGAATAACCCTAAGTTGGCGAAAATAACGCTAAAAACGCTCACAAGGGCGTCCGAATTGGGAATATCCAGCGTTCGAAAAGCTAAAAAAGAGTCACCAAAATTGAGCTTTACGAACGATTTAACGAAAGGCCTAACAATAGCAACGCCACCAATGCCCTTATTGCTAAACGAACGCACCTACGGAGCGTTATGTTGAGCGCCGCGTTCCTGTGAGTTACGCACGGCCCCTCTCTGCGCATTCAAGGTCATAGTTGAAGTTACGTGCTGCGATATGGTGTCAATCAACTTTCATAAAATATTATTATTTTCAAAGTGGTACATGTAACAGTACCGAAATATCAGGTGCTCCAAAAGCTACTGAATCGTGGTCTACATCTCGTGAGTACTAATTATAACTTAGTGAACAACCGCGAAAGTCTAAAACAGTGTTTTCCTTATACCTAATGTTTAATTCCAAAGATATTACATTGTCCTTCTATAACGGGACAAATGTGTCCAATTTGAATATTAACTATTGATGTATTTTACTTGTACCTAAATAACTGTTACTTTAAAGCTCTGAGTTTTTATTATCTCGCAGTAGGTATGAAAAGTAGAGTATGCACCTCGAGGATAAAGCCTGTGACGAAGACAGGCTTTAACCCCCTCGCTTCACTCAGGACTCTACATAACTCCCTCGCTTCGCTCGGGAATTTAATCTTAATCCCCTCGCTGCGCTAAGGGGTTAACCCAGGAGTCCCCGTTACGCTCAGGGTTCAATATACCGCCCGTCATGATTTAATACACTGCTTTACTCCCTCGGTGCATAATCTACTATTACGTTATACCTGGCATTCATAACCTCATATAACTTCTTCTTGAACACACAACTGACTAAACCAGATAATACCAGATGACTGACTTACTTGAAACTTACTGAAACTTACTTGATAGACAATATTTGAATTGTAGACTTTGTAATACATCGTATGATTTAGAGTGCACTTATTGTTCTTCGATGCGCTTCTAGAATTGAAGTATACAACACAAAAGCACATGGAAATGTCCTGATTGTTACAGCCCAAATCAAAAACCATGCAACACACAAGTGCGTTCGCGGAGCCAAGACATGATTTAACTATCAACAAACTCGCCTGAAATCTATATATATCATAATCAATCTCTATTTTCCTTTTTTATCAAAGACAAATGAAAATAAGGGACGTTATGGCGAGGACGAAGGCCGAGCCTACTACGCGAACGAAGTCGCGAGCAGTCATTAGTAAGTAATATAACCCAAAGAGAAAAGGCATCGGCATCACGGAATGACACGACATACACCGAAGACCGGATCATATTATAAGACACAGCATGTGCACAGTATTCAAAGATAACTCCGAAACTCAATTACATTTACAAAACTGAAATGATAGTGTTATGTCAGAGAGAGAATAACTATCTATCTATAATTAGCCAAATACAGAGAACAATTATAAACAAAATAAATTAAGCTATATCGAAGCTAAGAAAGGATATCACACTAGATGCAAAAGATCAACTTAAATCACCTCAGAAAAATTGAGATACAAAAAATAAACTCAAAATCAGAAAGGCTTAGCATAGAGAGTGCTTAATAAAAAACATTGAATATGTTAGCAACTCAGCACACGAGCACATTAAAATTGCAATTATATAATTATACTCGACACCAACAACAAAAAAAATACTGCGACCTGCATGAATACTACAAAGTACCAGAATACGAATTACATAACAGAGTAGTCAATATATATTTAGAGACAACATCCAGGTTGAGCTGCAACAGTGGTTCTCAGCCGACGGTCCGCGGCCCACCTGTGGTCCCTGACAGCATCCGAAGTGCTCCGGGAAGAAATCTGAATTGAAAGATACATTCGAAACAGGTAATTTTGAAGAGTTTGGAGCCCAATAACAATTTATTTCACTAATATTCAAGAAATGCTGATACTGAGAACTGAACCCAGGATTTAGAAGCTAGTATAGAGTGTGTCAATCACAAAAATCGCAATAAAATGATATACGAGTAGGTTTAATATCGTGTCGTAATAAGTGTCGTCAAAAATAATGATTGGCAGCGAATCATTTTATGCATGTTTCATTAACATGTTTTATTTTCATTTACTGTATTCAAACGGTGTATGGTCCGTGGCAAGATAGACATTTTGTGAAAGAGTCCTCATCACTTAACGATTTAGAACCGTCCACAACACAAGATAACATCGCGGATACATACATAATCAGAAGAGCCCTACTTAGCTATAACCGGCCACTTGTTATTGAATTAATATGTAAAAGAATGACAAGATATTTATTAGAAAACAACGGTTACTTTAAAGGGAGCGACTTATACATTTCAAAAGTCTTAGTTTATATGAAAATGCAAGAAAATTAAGAAAGAACATGAGAGGAGAAATGTTAAAGGCGTGAAAATAGGGATTATATGTAAATGTTACATGAAAGAAACAAGAGTCTACATAATTAACAATAGCACCGGATTAATTGAAAATCAGCACGAAATCCCAAGAAGTGACAAGAGAAAATAAATAAGTATTACTTAAATAAGTGACCGCTTACAACTCCACAGCTCCTTTCGAGACAATTCCGTTCGAGGCGTAGAATGCTGTAAAAACAGTGACGACTTTAAAATTTTATTTGAAATGTTCAAAGTTTTATTAACAGCGCATATACTGGAAGCCTCATATGAATACTCGATTTATGAAGCCATTTGTATTTCGGAAACTTGGATGACACAAGACAAACTGGATGTAGCCAATTTTACTGAATACAATATTGCAGCATCTTTTTGCAGCGGTGATGGTTGTATTATATTACAACAACATATTAACTACCTATAGAGAGCTAATATTGTCAACATGTCCATCGAGTACATTCTAGAAGTGTGCGCTATTGAAATAATGAAGGAAAAGTATTAATAATAATGCCCTTGAATAGACGAGAGGAAGAAGTATTTTATAGTCAATAAAAGCAAATTTGAATTTGAATTAAAATAATAAGTATTCTAAACTAGCAACTGCCGGCGACTTCGTTCGCGTAGTACGCTCGGCCTTCGGCCTCGCCATAACCTTCCATCTTTTCTTGGTTATTTTCTTTCATAAAAACCTTCTCCTGACATCCTCCTGTCCGTTATCTCCGTATATCCGTTCTCTATAATAGCGAGAACAGGAGAAATAGGGATTTATATTGATATATATAAATACAGCTTTAATATACTTACTAGGCGGTGATTTCAATAAACCAAACGAAAAAAAATATAAAGGTTTGTCCTGATAAGGTTACCCTAAGGATCCTAAAGTGTTAATAATGTACTGAACGTGGATGTAGCGAGCGTCATATTAACATGCAAATATTCTATTTTCATACGCACTGCCCGCCCCGCCCTGCGGCCGCCACCGGCAGCCACCGCACCGCCCCCCTGCGGCCGGCCGCTGCGATTTCCGTTTTTTGTTCAGTGATGGAGAATCCCCAAATCGTGAATTAATTTACAATTTTCGGCGCACATTCAACAAAGCATAACTTGTACCATTTCGAGGACGTTTTTATTTTACATCCAATGTCATTAAACATTATTTTATATGGAAAACTGAGGAGCTTTATGTTTCAAGTACTTTTAATACTACAAGGAATATAACTCTTATGCATATGCATTATAAGATCAAACGACGACATCCTACTTCTGATAATAAGCACTGCGACTCCTTAAAACACACTTGCAGTTCTTTGATATAGGTATCTCCTTAGAACACTTAAACGATTACCAGCGTTTGTCCTCAACTGTAGTTCGCCAGTGCCTGAGAGATGGCAGCACATGCGCGTTACTTTTGACATTAGAAACCGTGAAGGTTGAGTTCGATAAAAATTTGCATCAGCACTACGAAGAAATAATATCAAGAAGCATAATTCAGAACAAATTTCACACTAAAAGTAGCCCTGGTGACCATACAACGCGAAAGCCGAGCGAGCGCAGCGACCGTGCCGCGGCCGGCGAAGCGCCAGAATTAGGCTTATCTACACCTCGATAAGAATATAAAACTTCCTCAGAATTAATAATTTAAAAATCTCGAAAAGGGGGGGGCTCCGCAGTTTTTCGTTCGAAGGGTGGGTAGTACCCCCTCCCTCCTCCCTCTCCTCTCTCAACTACTATATATCAACATGGAAAGTCGTACCGAATCAGCCCATTACGTGCCCACTGCTGGCAACACGTGCCGACGTGGATAGTCGTGTGACCAGCCCTAGTGACGATGATTTTAGAATGGAATAAACACTGTGTGTGGCCATCTCATAAAGTTACGACCAAAACCGAGGATTCAATATGCCCTCAGAAGCTTGGAAGCTCTCACGTGAATACCTAAGCGATTAGCGGTCACTTATGCAAGTGCTGCATTGCAAAGGTTGGTCAACCTCGAGCCTCTATAATCACTTTATATATATAATAAACATATACAGGGTGTGGCGTAATGAGTGGATAATAGGGGTACCTGCGGGTAGGGGCCATTGTGGCGGTTCAGAAAAATATTTGTTATGCTCAGTAAAAGTGCCTCGGTTTTCGAGATATTCGACATTTTCGAAATTTAAGAAATATTTCACCCTTCGTCACTATTTTTGGCGCCAAGACTGCAAATGAAATATTTTTTCTATCTATTTTTTGGATAGTATTCTTGGATAGATGTGCTATCGAATAGAAACTATTATTTTTATAACACAAGCACAGTTATGTTTTTAAAATAAGATTTCACTAAAATTTTACTTGCTTTCGTTTGTTTTCCTGACCTTTACCCTTCTGTGGAGTAAAAAAAATGTATGGTCACTTGAATGCCAAAATTTAAAAAAATTAGCCAATTTCATCGAGATTCCGAAATGGTATATTACATGGTATTTCCACAAGTTGATTCAAAAGTAATTCCTATTAAAATGGGTAGAGCTAATTATTATAAAATTACAAATAGTACTAAAATTTACTTCATTACTATAACACTAAATAAGACGTTAAATAGTAAACATGTCTCATAATGTTGATTATACGGGACACATATAGGGGACGGAGTTGCAGAACCTTCTGCTGTGGGGATGCGGACCCTAAGCACTGCTTGCAACACTACAGTTGTAAGGATGCCAGTGCAACTGTCATGGACATGCGTAGCTCTTATCAACAGGCGCACGACTTGCTCGTCTCGTCCCTTCATTGCATAATCAAATGACTTCCTTTCCTTCTTTCCATTTCAAAAGATTCCTTTTCGAAAAGACTTCCTTCTACATTATAATTAGTAGGTAGTCACGGGATGTACACCACGATTAGGCAGGCTTTGGAGTTCCCGATATTTCGGCGTACATGCACCATGTGCACGGGTAGATTGAATATATATGAATATGGGTGGATGTGAAAAAGTTCGAAGTTGTTAAGAGCAGACAAGTTGGTCTACCCTGTTTCTCACTCTTTTACTACGGATACCACTGGCCCTCGAACTCGATTGTAAGTCTCGACAATACACACTAATTGTATCACTGCGAAAACTTCCTTCTTTCTTTCATTTGGTATTTCGCATTTGTTTTTGTTGTTTCTGTATTATTCTCTTGTTTGGTCAAACCAAGCTTAATCTTAGTTCTAAGTTAATTATTGTTTATTTCAATTAACTTAATCTATGTAGTTTTTATTTTAAAGCAGCGCCAGGTTCAATACCACAGGGCTTTGCCTAGCTAGAGCTCCTTTCCTTTATGTTAACAGTTAGTGAATGAGAAAGTTACGCAACAGGTCGGTTTATAGCGCAGTAACAGTGCCACTCGCACCATTGCCGTCCCTATCTAACACTAATCTTCAGTACATTCTCATTTTGTATATGTTTCACAATGAGCGACATGTTTACTTTATCTCAAGCCTATATATACCAGTGCCAATATCTAGAGATGGAAATAGTAAATATGTACCCATCTTCAAATAAAGTAAAGTTAAAAATAATTAAAGTGCGGTCCATGAGTCTGTATTGCGTAGTTTCGCACCTATTAGATAATAATATAAAGGTGAAGCGCTCGTAGCGGAGCTCGACTTGGCGATCTTAACCGACCAACAAGTTAAGCAACACTTGCTGCGATCAGCACTTGAATGGGTGGCTAGTGGCATTATTCAACTGAGCGCTTCCGTGCTTCGGAGGGCAGGTTAAACCGTCGATCACGGTTGTTTGTCTTAGGCTATGTCGAGGGCCTTCGAGCGGCTTGAAAACTTCGACATGGGTTGGCCACTAACCTATCCACCAATCCGCACTGGTGCGGATTGGTGGATACTGCACTGCGTGGTGGATTATGGCCCAACTCCTCTCTCTGAGAGGAAGGCTCGAGTCCCAGCAGTGGGAACAAAATGGGCTGATTATGATTATGATTATGATTATGATTATGATTATGATTATGATAAAGGTAAACCCTATCAATGTCTAATATTCACGCCTTATACGATGTTATTCCTAATCAGACATTATATAGGTAGAAGACAAAGATGCTTGGAATACTCCACTTCTGGCAAGTTGGCATCTGCCACCCATAAAATGTGATATTTGTAGTACCTAAGTAGAAACATTGTAAACATCTATATAAAAAGAATGGCCCCGAGTTTCTTGCCGCTTCTTCTCGGTGGGCTCTATATGTTTTGGAACGCGGCGGCATAGTCTTTAGTACCTTATGATTAATAAATTGTCGTTCACGTTCTTTGATGCCTAAATTGAATAAATGATTTTGACCTTGACTTTAAATATATTTCTTTTCATTATATCATAATAGTTGCTAAAGTGAGATTTGTGGAGTAATAACAACTAGCATGTAATCTATTTATATATTTTTAGTTATTGCTCTCATTTGCCGACCCTCAGTAACTCATACACATAGATAAATAAGCGGGGCGTGCCGGGATTTTATTTTTTATTCATATATATTAGTATATTTACTTTATTATATATTTTTTATTATAGGTAGTTATACGTAATACATAATATGCTGTAAGCTGTTACACCCACATAGTGGCAATTATTGGATTAATTGGCCCAGCCCAGCCATAGAAATAATAAATCCTGAAGCCCAGCCCCAGACGTTTGAGCGTGAAAGAGTAACCCTTCATACTCACTCACTCATTCATTAGATTCGCGTTTGTAATATTAAATTAGTAGGTTAAAATATAAGTTTGGTTAGTCCATCAATAACTTCATCATGATGATGATGAAGTCCATCAAAGACCAAAGTCAAAATGTCTCTATGGGCAAGTAGAAGTAGGATCATAACGTCCCACTATACAAAAATACTTTAAATAGTCCTACAGAATCTTCAGGGTTGTAATAATTATACGTACTAATAAATCGTTAGTACTGTGGACCGCTGCGACAAACACTTGCGCGTGTTAAGAACGTTCAGCGCCATCTAGTAGTTTTAATTAAAAGCTTCACTGAGTACATGTTGAGCAAACTCTTTATTCCCGAGATAGTTGCAGCGCCACACATTGCTGTCAGTAGTGTCAGTTTAAGTTCCCTCGTTATCCCTAGATAGATAAGTACTGGTTTTTGAGTCTCATTCGTCCAGCAAGCTCATCTGCTACAATGTTGCTCGTATGCCACGTACCGTAACAAAACAATACATTCTGGAAAGTAGCATACGACCACGGTTATCCCCTGAACACCACTATGTATATGTATGAAATACAATATAATATTTATTACATGTAAGTTAAGTAATGCACGATACATATCGAGTAGTTTATACATAACAATATATCAGATGAGGATATTTTCTTTTTTTTCATCTAGGTACTTTTATGATACTAGTCTTTTTTTTTTGAACTAGATTGGTTTTTGAACTTGTTTGTAATAAAAGTTTTGGAGAGTCACATGAAAATTATTGTTTTAATATAATTAAGAATTATTTATTTCGACCACCAATAATGATAACATTCTTAAAACTAGTAAATTTACATAATATGTAACAGTTTCAGTTATTTTTTTATAAACCCTGGTCTCCACACTAGGATTCCCTGTGTCGTGGAGATCGGTTCCTCACAAATTGGTTTTTGAATGTAGTTGCGTTACAAGTGCTTTAATTTTTTATTAAGATTACAGATAGAAGGCATAGATAGGGTGTTGTTTTAAAATGCCTATATTACAAGATTAATTTCATGATTATGACGGGACACATCTCGCAAACGGTACGCTTTACAAAAATATGATGTACAATTCAAATTCTCCTTCATCTATCTAAAATCCATTTACAAAGATAGCACGCATGATGGGGAGGGATAAAAAAATTGTTGTTCTTGATTTAATGCCCCCTAGAGGGCGCCATATTCAATTTAATCGAGACATCACATAGTCCAGCGATAACAAACATGTAGAAGCGTCTTCCACAAACACCTCATTTGTCAAATAATAATAAGTACCTAGTTTAGAAGTTAGAAGGGATTATATTAGGATATTCATACTTATATTGATATTCATGCTTAGCCGTAGTCTGTGGGCCGAACACGAGAATCTGCTTAAGTGTAACGTTATCGTATCGTTTACGTATTCAGTACAAACTATGAGTTATCTGTGCCACTACTGTACTAGATACATGACAGTTTGTACTAAATACGTTAACGATGCGATTACGTTACACTTAAACAGATATTCGTGCTCGGCCCACTGGTTACAGTCGCAGTAACATCCAATTGTATGGTGACTGAAACAAGAGAGGTACCTATACGATGCTTTCGCAGAGCGCTACGAAACGTATCAGTGTTCGCGGATGACGTAATTATGCTTTACCTGCCTATAAACAGACATAAGCGACCCACTTCGATTGCTAATGCGAGCATAAACATGAGTTATACCCCGCGATATCTTCGATACTTTACAAATGGTAGAACCCCATCCACTGCACACAACCTTACCGGTAGTCATATAAGGGCCAGAATACTGATAGATGATTCGTTCATTAATTCCCAAGTTATGTCATAAAAAGACAATTTACGAGGTACCTATGCCACAGGAAGGCTTAGTCATGCAATGTTCACATTGTCTATCAGAATATGTAGGTACTTCTGTTCAATTGAAAGTAAAATGTTATAAAATTACGGTTGATGTAACTTGGCAGTTTGGTAAAGGGTTGTCGGATCGTTTCAATAAGTCGGTTCGTTCGGCATGCAAACATAATTACAAAAAAAAGGAAACTGTTACATTATTTTAATTTACATAGATCAAAAGGGTTATATTAAATTGGAAAATCCAGTTAGTGTTTTGGAATGGCTACGAAAAACTAGACCTACCACACCACCAATGGAACCATGGAACCATGAAACTCACCATTAACATGGGTGTTTCTAGAGTGGTAGGACAGGTCCGGACCGAATTTCAAAACCAAACCTCGTAGCATGGACTCCCGGCATTAAAATAAACCATTTCAAATGTTGAATACAGTAAATTAATACCTTTCCCTTGACTATGGATGCAACAATAAAGTACCTAAATCAATAACTATAGAAAACAAACGAAACGATGAGTTACGAACATTATAAGTACATAGTTAGGAAGTAGTGGAATAAACTTTGTTACGAAGTGACGGAGATACTGAGACACAGAAACCTACATGTAATGTAAATTTTATGCCTTTGTCCCCTTTCCGATCTCTCCCGTTCGCACGCGAATGTTAGGTAGTATGTACTTGATAGACGTTGAACCATATTTTGTATGTTAGATTCATATTTACTTACATAAATGAAAAATTCACAAATCTATAAAACTCAAAAACAAGTGGCTTATTCCAGAAATCCCCTTTAAACTTTACCACTTTTTAACTTTAAACAGATCCCCTGGTAGAGGTAGGTACCTATTTTGATTATTATTGCAGTTGCACAAAATTTGTATCTAGTTAGATGCAAATCTGTTATTAGTGCCATCTAGCGGAGTTTTTGCTATAAATAACAAGAACTACGGGCTATCGGTCTATTGTGTGTGAACTGGCGTGGTCTTTGGAATATTCGAATATTTCAACCACCATCGCCATCTAGCGAGTAGTAGTGAAAAACAAAGTAGTTGGAACAATGCGTCAGATGGCACTTAACGATGTAAGTCTATGTTCAAATTACGAGGGATAGTATTATAATATCCATGATAATATACACTAACACTATAAAGCAGGTGAACTTGCTGGGCGAATGAGACTCATAAAATAGTATCTAGGGATGACGAGGGAACTTCGACTGACAGCAATGTGTGGCGCTGCTACTGCCTCGGGAATAAAGTATTTGCTCAACTTGTACTCAGTGAAGCTTGTTATTAAAATCACTAGATGGCGCTGAACGTGCTTAACACAAATGTTTGTCGAATGGTCTACAGAACGAGTTATCCATATGTACAGTTCTATATTAAATTAATCAGTATATCATAGCATAGTGTAATAAATTTTATTACACTTATGATATTATTATGGTATAGTGTAGAACCATACATAGTATTTTTGTATAGTCAGCCGATTTGATCCGACTTAGAAACCATGGACCATAGAGAAATTTTGATTTTGATGGACTTAACTTATATCCTACTAATATTAGGTAGTTAAAGTTTATTTGAAAAGATAACTTGGTTACTCTTTCACGCTCGAACGGCTGGGGCTGGACGAATAAATCCAATAATTGCCACTATGCATATGTATAAATATAATAAAAAAAATAAGTAGGTACCTAACTACTAATATAAGAAAATAAAAATTAAATCTCCGCACGCCCCGCATACTGATCTACGTGTATGAGTTACTGGGGGGAAGGAGGGCTTCAGGGTATTCAGATATTTCCTTCCATACCACATAGTCGTATCGTAACGTTGCCATCAACTATTTGTATAAAGTCAGACGTTTATTGACCCTAGTTCCGACTAATAAGTAATAAGTATGTAACCGTAAGCACAAATGAACAGCACAGTCGCAAAAGAATATCAGTAAAAATGCGTCGGCGTGCAATATTTTATTTATTTTTTGTTGATATGTGCGATGTCAGGGTGTAAAAACGATACCTGGAAGCAAAATAATAGGAATAGTATTTTGTTTTTATCGGTAAGCAATATCATCATCTATACCATAGTTAAGTATGTACTTACAGAACATTTGCACACGATCGGCACAAACGGATCGGAGCGATACGCGCGCTCTATAGCTTGCATGTATAGGTACTCTAAGCTTTGTAAGCATTAGATTATGCTCTACTTTATCAACAATGTATATAATGTATATACCTGCTATATATTTTAGTCTATTTGCTATAAGATAATAATAATAAAATAATATCTAATAACTTCGATAGATATTTCCTAGAATATACGAGTATAAGTATTAGTCTATGGATATAAGATACAATGTTATCATCATCATCTCAGCCGATGGACGTCTACTGCTGAACATAAGCCTCCCCCATAATTTTCCAAAAGGACCGGTTGGAAGCGGCCTGCATCCACGTCGTCCTGCGACCTTTATCAGGTGGTCTGTCCACCGTGTCGGTGGATGACCTACGCTGCGCTTGCCGGTCCGTGGTCTCCACTCCAGAACCTTTCGGCCCCATCGGCCATCTGTTCTGCGTGCTATGTGCCCTGCCCACTGCCACTTCAACTGGCTTCTGAGCTAAGTCGGTGACTTTCGTTCTTCTACGGATCTCCTCATTTCTGATTCGATCACGTAGGGAAACCCCGAGCGTAGCCCTCTCCATAGCTCGTTGTGCGACTTTGAGCTTATCTATGAGGCCCATAGTAAGAGACCACGTTTCAGTGCCATAAGTCATCACTGGTAACACACAATGGTCGAAGACTCTTGTCTTGAGGCACTGTAGTATTTTAGACGAGAAAACATCGCGAAATTTCCGGAACGCTGCTCAGCCAAGTTGGATTCGACGATTGACCTCTTTCTCGAATTTGGATCTACCTAGTTTGACTGTCTGTCCCAGGTAGATGTATTCATCAACAACTTCGAGTAATGAGTTCCCAACTGATATTGGGGTAGGCACAACATGGGCATTAGACATAATTTTCGTCTTGTCTATGTTCATCTTAAGGCCTTCCCGTTGAGAAACTCCATGGAGGCCTTCGAGCATTGTACTGAGGTCTTCCATGGATTCTGCCATGACTACTATATCGTCGGCAAATCGAAGGTGAGTGATGTATTCGCCGTTAATATTGATGCCAAGTCCTTGCCATTCCAGAAGCTTGAAGGCGTCTTCCAATGTAGCGGTGAACAGTTTCGGAGATATAACGTCTCCCTGTCTCACGCCTCTTTGCAATGGAATTGCCTTCGAACTCTGCTCCTGTACTCGGACTGACATGTAGGCGTTTTTGAACAAACACTTCAGCACTTCAATATACCGATAGTCAATACGGCGCCGCTTGAGAGACTTTTTCATAGTCCACAAACCCTAGACAAAGAGGCAAGTTATACTCTTCGGTCTTCTGTATAACTTGCCGAAGCGTGTGGATGTGGTATATGGTACTATAGCCTTTTCGGAAACCGGCTTGTTCCGGAGGCTGGAATTCATCAAACCTGCGACTGAGACGGTTCGTTATGACCTTCGAAAACAGCTTATAAACATGGCTCAAAGGCGAGATGGGTCTGTAATTCTTAAGTAAAGTGTTGTCACCTTTCTTGAAGAACAGCACCACCACGCTTTTGTTCCATGCTTCTGGCGTTGAACCTTCGAGTATTAAAGAGCTTCTGAAGGACTTTAAGTACCGGTGTTCCACCCGCTTTCAGTAGCTCCGATTTGATACCGTCGTCACCCGGCGCCTTGTTATTTTTAAGCTTTTTCAAGGCCATTCTAATCTCGTAACGGCTGATGTCTGGGATATCTTCGGTATATTGTCGGGTCATTTTGGCTCTTGGGTCTTTGGCCGAGCTGCTAACAGGTTTAGCGACCGAAGAGTATAACTGTCCGTAGAAACTCTCTACATCTCTTAACACTTCTGCTTTGGTCGACGCTACATTGCTGTCTTCTCTCTTCAGCTTCGTCAACTGGCTCTGCCCAATAGACTTGTCTCTTGCAAACACTTTGGAGCCCTTGTTCCTCTCTATCGTCTCTTTAATACGATTATTATTAAAGATCCGGATGTCGTGTCGCAAGGACTTCCATATTCGTTTATTGAGCAGCCTATATGCTTCAGCATCATCCGAAGACTGCAGTTTTAAAGAGCGTCGTTAACAGAGGCTACGTTCCGGGAAGAACCCAAATCACTCGCGGCGCTCGATACGTCATCAATGACGTCACCGAAAACGCTCACGCTGCGCTCACACGCTCGCGGATCTTAGGTGGGTCTACGTGATCATTGCGAGCTGTCACTGTCAACCAAAGGGAACGGCAAACCGGGGCGCGAGCAGCGAGAGCAGTTGTGAGCGTTGACGGCGCTTCCTGGAACGCACCCAGAGTCGACACGAATTTCGTATCACTTCCATTGGTGCTAGCATGGATTGTCGATTGGTTAAAATTATCGGAAAAACACAGACCGCGACATAGGTATCACGGTCTGTGTTTTACTTAGATCATGTGTTTTGTTTAGATCTTAGCTAGAGACAAGGTAAGATAGCTGATAAAGTCAGTTTATCGACTCGACAAGTTTCTCATGAGATCCATGCTCGAACTAATGTCAGCTAAATGTGCGTTAAAATCACGAATGCCTGTAACTTTGCTACTCCATCGATTAAAACAAAGAAGAGAAGATTGTCTGTATGAGTTACCAACCTAAATTATAATTTGTTCAGGTTTAAACGTTTTCTTTTTTCGAATTATTATCATAAGTACCTACTTAAATAAGCATTTTATAAATTGAAGTAAATTTTGATCCAAAGATCATCTATACTTTACTGTAGGTACCTTTTGTACTGGATCTTTTGGAAACCTAAATTATATAAATCGGGAAATTGACCGAGTAGAGTGGTAACACTGATTCTGATTAACATTATATCTGTCGCATTTGGAATAATGTCATTACAAATATAACAAGAAATGTTAGCGTCTACTAATGCGTGAAGGGAAACCGTGGCCTCCTTTATTTTACACAAGCGAAGCGACTGCCCGCGACTTCGTTCGCGTAGTAGGCTCGGCATTCGGCCTCGCCATATCCTTCCGTGTTTTCTTGGTTTTTCTTTAATTAGAAATTTTTTTCTAACAATAACTAACACAACAAAAAAGAATTAGCGGAGAGGAGAATAGAGAAATAGTTAGAATAGGATAAATAGTTAATTATATACGAATTCAATTAGGTACAATGAACGAAATATATAGATTTCCTGTAATTTTTACACTATCTAAGCGCACAACACGGTATTTTCTGCTGTTGAATAAACTGTTCTCAGCGAGTGACACTTGATTTTGAGTTTGAGAGGTGAAACCCGAGTACAGTCGCCTGCAATAATTAATATAATAAGTACATGTATACATTTCACGATTTTCAACTATACCTCAGCATTCAATTTCATAAAAGTTTACATCAAAATGTAGTTATTTATATTATTTTACTGATTAAAATTTAAGCCTTAGGTTTCTACATTGTTATACCTACAATGAAGTTCCTACTGTTACATATTTTTGAAAATTATGGAATGTATATGTACGTCTTATTGCAGGCGACTGTAACCATCCCTACCAAGGGTTTCATTTTTAGCTTCATTCGTTTTGAGGTACCTATTATATATCTGGACTCTATATCTTTATGCTTACTCAAAATTCAAAATTCAAAATTCAAAAATTATTTATTCAGTATAGGCATCATAGACACTCTTATGAACGTCAAAATTTTTAAATGATTCTACCGCTGTCTTCGGAAAAGAACCACCGCCGAGAAGAAGCAGCAAGAAACTCGTGGGCCATTATTTTTTCAAGTCTTTGTACATTGAGGTTACATATGAGTAGTATTAAAATAACAAATTTATTCAATAGTTGGCTATTAGGCAGAAGTGGAAAGCTTCCAGGCATCTTTGTCTTCTAAGTAGTGACTCAATTTATAATAGGCTTTTTTCATTAGTATATTTTTGACACGTAACTTGAATTTCCCTTCAGTGAGCTCAGTAATGTCTTTCGGGATTTTATTATAGAAACGTACACAATTTCCTAAGAAGGACTTATTTTTAGTTTTCGTGAGTCTAAATTTAGATACAGCTATCCTATCCTTATTTCTAGTATTAATATTATGCATATCACTATTTATTCTAAACTTCTTTATATTTTTACGAACGTACATTATATTTTCTAGGATATACAAAGATGGAAGAGTTAATATATTAATTTCTTTGAACATTTGTCTTAAGGATTCCCGTGGACCCATTTCGTAGATGGCTCGAACTGCCCGCTTTTGCAATATAAAAACTGTCTCTATGTCCGCCGCTGACCCCCACAGCAGGATACCATATGACATTATGCTGTGGAAGTAAGCAAAGTAGACCAGTCGAGCAGTAGCTATATCTGTCAATTGCCTAATTTTATGAACCGCATATGCAGCTGAGCTCAGTCTTCCAGATAGTGCATCAATATGAGGACCCCATTGTAATTTAGAGTCTATGCTAATACCTAGAAAGACTATTGCCTTGTCAATTTTCAATTTATTTCCGTCGAGTAATACGTTTGGCTCTATATGTCTTACATTAGGCATGGAAAATTTTAAACATTTCGTTTTCTTTGCGTTGAGAAGCAGGTTGTTTGCGGCGAACCAATTTGAAACAATAGTTAACGCGTTGTTGACTTGAACTAGCTCTCTATCTTTCCTATCTACTTTAAAAATCAGAGAAGTATCATCCGCAAAAAGCACTATGTCAGCAAGGCCCTCAACCATATGTGGTAAGTCATTGATATATGCTAAGAATAAGAATGGACCCAAGATAGACCCCTGTGGAACCCCCATTCTGACCAAAGATCCAGAAGATGTCACGCCATTAATGCCAACTTTTTGCTGCCTATCAGATAAGTATGATTCTACAAGATTCAGAGCAGCTCCACGAATTCCATAGTGGTGTAGCTTATAAATTAGAGTGCGGTGCTCTACACAGTCGAAAGCTTTGGAGAGATCACAAAATACGCCAATGGCATCCTGTGAGCTCTCCCAAGCCTCCAGCACATGCTTGACTAACTGGACTCCTGCATCTGTTGTTGATCTGCTTTTCGTGAAACCGAACTGATTTTCGTGTAAAATCCTATGTTCATTAAAATGAGACAAGAGTTGTTGAAGCATTATCTTTTCGAATATTTTGCTCAAAGCCGGAAGCACAGAGACCGGTCTATAATTTGAGGGGTCGGCCTTTACTAGGGTTACTAGGATATTCCTTAGGAATTCATACGTTTACTTTCAGTAGAATACATTCTACGAATTCTGTATAACCTAAACTTTCTTTAACAATGCGAGCAGGCCGTTATTAAATGTATGCCGATACCAAGTTTGGTAATAAACTTGCGTACCGATAGTTTATTACCAAGCTTGGCAGTGACATGGATTTTGTAACAGTTACCTACAACATTTTATAAGGAAACCAAGATAGGTAACCAACCCTGTAAAAAGAAACCAAGTCTCGCGACATATAGGGGCGAAATCTGAAGTACCACAGTCTCTAATTGAAAAGATTGTACCTACAGTCTTCAACAATATTACGCTGAAACTTGTCTGACGGTCTGCTTTGTCTGTGGATAAGACTTATAGTACAAAACGACTTCAAATGTAATTATTAGTTTACAGTTTGTTTACGAATTCAAGATGAGAAAAATCACCTCCGTTGTAGTTAAATTGAATATCAATTCTTGGCCATCTACGTTTTTGGCCTGCTAAGTTAA
Source organism: Selenia dentaria (assembly GCA_917880725.1). Lineage (NCBI taxonomy): Eukaryota > Metazoa > Arthropoda > Insecta > Lepidoptera > Geometridae > Selenia > Selenia dentaria. Next base: position 2,083,391 of record OU862882.1, on the reverse strand, counting down.
TTAGGTGTCGAGAAAAACGTGTAGGTACCTGGCTAAGGTAGCTTAGTATCTTGTAATATATTTATATAGTAATAGTAGTAGGTAGGTATTTGCTGTTAGATATGTCAGAATGCCATTTTTGCCTTTTACGAATGATACTGTGGTGAATTGTGAAATTTAGTTCTAGTTATATTTTTATAACTGTATATTGTTATTAGGGTTATATGTAAATAATAGTTTTAATTTAATATTGTGCGAAGCCCTATATAAGTGCCTGTTTAGGAGTACCTACGGATAGTATCAGTTACCGCGGGAAAAATCCTATATTTTCTGTCAAAGTAATAAGGAACTATAATAAGTAGGTAGGTACTTATCAAAGTGATTATTTTTTAAACCATTAAACAAACCAAACACAAATAAACCTTCATCAAACTTTTTTAATCAATTTTGGATGTTTATTTTAACTAATTTAAATAATTTGCTTCTATCCAAAAAAGTTTACAAATTATAGCCTATCCAGGTGGCTATAATTTGTAAATGGCAAACACAAATGTAAACAAAAATAACAAAATGGCGAAGAGCTAAGTTTCCACCCCAGACTTCTAGAAAAGCACACCGTCCGTTCCTCGACTTGACAAGAGCACTACCGTGTCCTCAAATAGCAAGTTTGACATGTCGCCTTTCTCACACATAAACAATACATATAACTACAGTGTGCTACCTCCACATGGAATTCCTCCCGCCCCATCCCACCGCTCTCCCTGTGCTGTCCCCACGGAATGCTATGCACAAGTCAGCATGACGTTGCCGAGCGCGGTCGCCAGCGTCTCCTCAGCACACACAGACCCGAGTACAATATATGACACTCATGACGTCACCACCTCACTCCCACATCCATCACTTCCTTGTGACATTGACGAATCGCATGCGGTTATGTCTTCTCGCCCCGCCTACCACACCTTCACCCACGCCACAGAACAAGCTTATGTCGTCAACACATGCATAGTTATAGTATTATTGACACATGATCACTCTGCACTCTCTGTCTCCTTCACCCCCTGGCACTTCCTGAGTGATTGATTACTCGTCACTGTCCGACATGGCGTTGACGAGCGCGGTCGCCAACGCCGCCGCCGCTGCCGCCGCCGCGGGGGCAGGCAAGAAGGCCGCGCAGGTTCAGTTACAGGCAGAGCTCAACACAGATGATGAATGGAACAAGTTCCTGACCAGAGATGGACTATTGGGTAAGTTATGAACAAACTCCACTGTTCCATTGATCCCATAATTGTAGAAGTGTAGATTTGATTGATTTCATTTGGCATAATTATCAATAATATCATAGCATAATTCAAATTTAAAGGAGAGCTAAAATCTATGACAAGAGTGGATTTAGACATTGGTCCGAATTTAATTTACACCAACTGTAACTACATCGTAAATTTTAAGCATTAACAGGTTGCAATATTAACTGTTGCATAATCTGTGGGTATATATACTTCCAATAAATTTTACGGACCTTTAACATGAGAAATTAACGACAACGCATAGTTTTCCTTATACATTTAGCTAACACAGTCTGGCTAAACATAATTTCTCTCGGACAAGTTAAATGTTTTCCATGATCCCTAATAATGTGGTGTTCCTTAGTGAACAGTTCAGGTATGCGCCCAATTTAGTTCTCAGTCATCCTTCTTGTAACTTGTTGTATAGTTTCACGATGAGAAGTCACAACGACTCAGCTCTATATGAACTTCGAGATGAGCATCATAATAATAATAATATGGGACAACATCCACACAAAGGCCTTCAGGTCCCAAACTAGGCAGAGCCTGTCCTATGGTAACCTGATGTCTGATATACATACTTATATACATATACACATACAGACACAGATCAAACAGACATGTTCATGAACACAAATCTTTGACCTAGGTCAAAGAAGACCGGGTTCGATCCCGGGACCAGCGGCTCAGAAGGCAGGGGTGCTACCAACTGCGCCAACCGACCTGTCGATTAGGATATGTATACTTTAGCATGTTGTGACGTCCCGCAGTGGTGGACGTGTACTCGGAATGGTGCGGGCCCTGCATCGGCATGGTGGGCAACCTGAAGAAGATCAAGGTTGAGATCGGGGGAGACAACTTGCATCTGGCTGTGGTATGGACACTGCTTTTACTTATATCTATATTAGTTTGAAACCGTTTGTTTGTTACCACCTGAAAAGATCTCTCTTTCTATGGGTTAGTAATTTTATTAATTTTATTAATTTTCAACGAACGCCTAATAACCCAGGGAACATAGACGTATATTACTGCCAGGTGCGCAACTTAGCACTCGAAATGTTTTAATCGAGTTTGAGAAAAGAACAGACTGTATTTACAAAGCGACCTTGCAAAAGCCATAGAAGAGAAAATTAAAATGGTCAAAGAAATTCGAATATACTCATAAATACAGCAAGGGAACAGCGGTAGACATTGAGGTTCCAAATTCTTATTTACCTCGATTACTTTTATATAGATCACTCGTTAAGTCATTTACATAAACACTGTTGCATCTTATCCAATAACTATTGTTGCAGGCGAAGTCAGACACCATAACCAGTCTGAAGCGCTTCAGGAAGCGAAGCGAACCCACCTGGATGTTTATAGCAGTAAGTTTCTCATCACTATATATCATTACTAGCTGCTCTCTGCGATTTCACCCGCGCGGTGATGGATGATGATGATGATGATGAATCTTATATAGCCTATGTTACTCAGGATGAATGTAGATTTTCAATGGTGAAAGATTTTTTTAAATAGGTCCAGTACTTTTTGAGCCCATTCGTTACAAACATACTTACATACAAATCTTTCCTCTTTATAATATTACTATAGATAGACCTAAGCGCACCTTCTTATTATGAACTATATCTCTTATACTTCATTTCTACACCTTGTCATTGTCTAACACCCCCAGTCGTTAACACCCTCCTCCCTCACAACACGTATAGCTACAATTCGATATGGTCACATGACTTGGAGGTAGTGATTTGTGGCAGAATGGTACCGATGTCTACGGTATCGAACAAACGCTGCAAAACTGCCCTTCCTACACACGTACGAACCGTAACATTCTATATGTGGGCATGTTTGTATCTGTGTAGAGGTTTACGTCGCAAGCAAAGCTTTTAAACGCAAGTTGATTGATATACCTAAGGCATTTTATTTTAGACCTCAGCATTTCTACGAAAGGTACAGCGACTAAAGTTCAATTAAATTGTTTTTATTTTTCTGTGAATTTAAGTTTAAAACAAGTACAATTAGAAAAATTCAATACCGACTTCCATTCTATTCAGTTATTGGAGCGTATCTCAAAAACTACTGGACCGAATTTGATGAAATTAATAATTAATTAATTAATAACAATGAATAAATGGGACCACACGGGAAGCACCAGATTTCAAACAAAAAAATAATTTTGAGAATCGGTTCACCCAGTCGAATGTTATGAGGTAACAAACATAAAAAAATAAAAAAATTCGGTCGAATTGAGTACCTGCTCCTTTTTGGAAGTCGGTAGAAAAGAGTAGAGCGAGCGGATCGGTAGAAAATGAATAACATAGGTGGTACCTACCTACCTACTTTGAAGATGATGATGATGTGAAGATTCTAAATGCAAAATTCGTACAGAATATATGTGTGAATACATACCTATATAATTATTTACCTACCTATTTAAATATTATTTTATTATGTAGAATTAAATAGTAGGTAAATATACCTACACCGTATAGACAGACGTAACATTTGAAAAATGACCACATAATATAGTGGGACCACGAATTGTGTATTATAATTATGTAGATACCTACAAATCAGTAATCATTCATAGACCATATTTCTTTCAAACTTTATTACACTTGGTGAAAATCAGTGTCATTAAAGATACAATTTCTGTGCAGGCCGGCCAACTTCTGAACGTGGTGTTTGGAGCTGATGCGCCACGGTTGGCTAGAACCATAGAAGAGGAGTTGCATAATGAGGAGCTGGCCAAGAAAGGAGAAAGAGAGCGCCCCAAGCGAGCGCCACACGAGCTCACTCCGCCAGAACAGGTATATTGACATAGCCTTCAAATTTGGTTAGGACTGAGACATGTTTGCAAAACAATTGGCATACAAGCTATAAAGGTACTACGATCTATGAAATCTAAATATCGACCGCACAAAACGGTATGGGTACACCAACTGAAAACTTTCAGCTTCTCATATTAGACGGAATATAAAACCCATATCTTGGGTGATGACACAATGCAGTGCCGCAAAAAACTTAAATCTTTAAGGATAGTAGGATCGTAATATCATAATAAGGAGGAGGAGGGAGGATATGTTTATTACGATCCTTACGATCCGAGTTGGCTTTTTTTTATTATGCTTATATTCACAAGCAACAAATGGGTGTATGACATTGTTTGTACTATTTTAACTATTTTGGAAAAAATTTTATAATTACAAAAGGAATGCAGGACAGATTTTTTTGTATTATTCGTTTATTCGAATAATACAAAAAAATCTGTCCTACATTTGTATTTAACTGGCCACTAATTGGTGAAGGCCTGAAAGGCACATGACTAGGAATAGAAGGACAGGTGGTTGGTTCGTTCTAGTGCGGTAATTATCATGAAAAGTAACTTTATTCAATATCTACTCATGCCTGTTTCCTTCCAACGCAATCCTGATCAGGAAGTGGCCACAGCACAAGAGAAGCTGCACGACGAGCGGCGCGCCAAAGAAGCTGCAGCGGTGGAGGCGGCCAGGCTGGCGCGCCGGGAGCTGAGGGCGAAGCGCCTCGAAGCACATTTCAACGACATCTGCCCGGGGCTGATGCTGCCTCACGCGCAGAAGCACATCAGGAAGGTTTCTGATAGTCTAGAGCCCAATGGTAAGGAATATACAGAGTACCACGTTACGTTTTTTAATTTAAGTTGATCGCTTGGTTATGTGCGTCACATCTGACCATTGCAGTTCCAGAGCTACACAGAGCATTTAGATGTAAACTTATGTAAGACACTGCATTGCACTTCCCTTATTCCTGTAGGTAATGTGTAATTCTGAGGACTCGCTTTCCCAAGTAACTGAGCTTTGGTCTGGTGATTTGGTGCTTCTAATGAGGAGCTTTCTCTAAGTACCTACAACTAGGTGATGGCTAATAGTAATTCTGAAAGATTATCCTGAAGCATAATTATAACCAGCACCGGCTGCCAACCCCTCACTACACGTTGGATATAATTGCGTCAATAAGTACAATTAACTGACAAACAATTAATTGACTAACTGACTAACAAATTAGAGAGTACAAGCATAAACTTCTAGTTATAACTATTTGGATTATTTTGTATTACTCGTATAATGGTTACTCAGTATACTTATTCAAGATAACAGTCTCTGAATAGGCCAATATATTCTAACAAGCATTTACATCTTTCATTTTTTGTAGGAGTTCTTATAGCTGATAAGTGTCCCATCGTGCTCGGCAAGGAAGGAGCGCGGATCTTGGCCGTGGAATGCCCGGACATGGGTCAAGAAGCAACTGCACTAGTGTTGGCTGAAAGACCCTCGCTCGCACTGCTCTTGAAGAAGACTCCGGACAAAGAAGGAGATGTTATCGGTAATAACTAATATCCTTATAATAATGAGACATGAATTTACTCACTTTGGCGAACTTCTCGGCCCAAATTTCGAGAATGCTGGAAGCGCGTCTTCAGAGAGTTAACCATTTGAAATCGCAGCGACAAGTTCTGTTAAATTGCAGATGTTAATGATATATTTTGACAGTACAGTAAACACAAGCCAGTGTTACTAGATTGGGAGTGACAATTTCCGCAATAATGGGTAAAACCAATAGGTACCTACGTGCTAAGGAGGGGCTGGATCTGCTTAGATACTTACTTAATAAAATCTTCTTCGGAGAGGTTACATGTTACCTGTACTGAGCAGTTACCAGAATGTTTACAACAGACATATGTGTTTGATAGAAATACCACGATGCACTAGTAACTACTAGATTTGTATAAAAACATCAAACTAGAACGGTAGATACATGTACATTACTAGGCTTAAATATAGACACACATGTTAATTGGAATAGCCATATACAAAACATGAAAACAAAACATTGTAGCTGCACATATGCTATAAATAAATAAATAAAACTATTGATCAAAAAACAGCCATATCCATGTACTACGCGTATGCCTTTTCTTGGATAAAGTATGGCATTTTACTTTGGGGCAATAGCGTTGAAGCAGATACTATTTTTGTATGCCAAAAAAATGTGTCAGGATAATTGTAAATATTTAAACACCTGGCTGCAGACGTTGAAGATCTTAACGTTAACTTCAATATACATATATAGAAATAGCTAAATTAGTAAGAAAATATGCACATGTTTATAAATAAGAGGGTGATCAAATACCCACTCGGTACTCACATAAGTTAATAGCACCACCGTGGAAACTGACAATGTACAATAAGGGACCATTTCATATGTCGATAAAAATTATAAAATTCCAGAGGACATAAAATCCATTCAACATGATAGTATACGAGTATTCTTTAAAAAATTTTAATCTTTTATAGAGCATATTTTTATGACTTACACGAATTCTTTCAATGTTAATTTACATAAAGACAGAAAAAAAATAGATCTGTCAGCTCTTCTCTACATTGCTACACCCTTCCAGGGTCATGTGACGCTGTAACACATGACATTTGTAAGACCTACCTATTGTAATTCATATGATGCAAAAAACAAATAGATAAATAAATACTTGTTACAACTTTCTGGCATACAACTATTGGCAGGTCGAACAAAAGAAAATATATAGAAACAAAAAACAACATGTAATACTTATTGGACGGGCATCCTAGTTTACCAAAAGCTTCTAGGAATCATTTGGGGATGCTCTCTTCGAACTATTATGCAAGTTAAAATTGTATGTATTTTAGAGATATGTCGACGCGTACTGTTTGGAGACGGTCTAAGTGAAGAAGACCTTCCAAAAAAGCTGCCGGCAGACGAGCTGAAGGCAGACAACTTACCTGGGATTTACGTGCCCTCAGACAGACATGAGAGAGCTGCTATTTTGGACCTACTCTTTCCAAAGGTAAGCAATATAACAACATGACAAGGGCAACTCCCATGGGCAGTTGAGGCAGATGTTTTGTCAAGGCTGGTGGGGATGGAAGTAGAGTGTTGGCTGGAGGATGGAAGTGTTTTGGCTGGTGGATGTCATGCAACCCAGAGTCCCTGGGCTCTGATGGGTTGCATGACATCCACCAGCCATGCATGAAGGCATTTAAAGGCGCTTATTCCATAAATCCCCTAAATCCCTTGCGAAGGGGCTGCCGGGGGATTGTAGTAGTTGCTGGTAGATGGTATGGTGTTCCCTAATTTTTCCTGAGGAATACGGAATTACTCACGTAATACTTATCGGATAGATCAGACTATAGCTTCGACCACATTCGGTGGTTTTTTCAAAGAGTGTTCGAGACGGTCGCGTCGATGACGTCTCGCTTGGCACTGATCCGATAAGTTTTACGTGAGTATTCCCGTAATACTCAGTATAAATAAGTGTGTTTACCGTTTCAAAGAAAGCTATAGTCTTCGGCTAGAAGATGACAGAGGCCGTCACCAGAACAATGGCCAAATGCAACTGATTGTTACATTATGTGTAATATACCGATATTAATATTATGTACATACCCCTCCTGGTCCCCGAAAGGGTTGCCAGTGATGGACAAACACAATTTAACCAACATGTTGTTTGTGTTGTCTTCACACAAAAACTAGTTCCCATTGAATCCCTTGATTGATCGAGCAATCTGCCTGATTTATAGATGGCAGAGTAATTCATGGTCCGATTCCCAGCTATGTAATTTTTTTTTGTATGTTCGCTCCCAGATGGTGGGGTCGGTGGTGGAGCCCCCGGAGCCCCCGGAAGCGCCGCACATCGGCATGATGTTCGGCGCGTGGCAGCGGCGCGCCGTTCTCGGGGTCGCCGCGGGGCCCTCCCTGGCGCCGCGGGTGCTTCGCTACGGGTTCTTCCTGGACGCAAACGTGCTCGAACCCAAGCTGCTGTGCAAAACTATCGACCAGTACGACTCGAGACCCGAGAAGGACTAGTAAGTTTCAAAACCTGCTTATACCAATGTTGATGTTATCCACCAAGCAAGGGCCCGCGTAGTGGATTATGGCCCAACTCCTCTCTTGGGGAGGAAGGCTCAGTCCCAGCAGTGGGAACATAATGGCCTGATTATATTTACCGATATTATAAAGTCCTTAAGTGCGAGTTACAAATTTATACATGGCGGAACGAAGATGTAAAGAATCTATTCTAAAAAACTATATAAAATTTACACCTAAAAACTTTTGCACAACATTGTAGAATAAACAGTGTAGATAAATAGATAATAGTTACATTCTGTATCCTATCTGTATAAATATGTTTATTGTACTATATCACTGTACATTTTTTTATTGGTTCAACAAACTATTATTGGTTCAACCAACTATAATTGGTTCAACAAACTATAATTGGTTCAACAAACTATTATTGGTTCAACAATCTATTATTGATTCAATAAGCTATTATTGGTTCAACTAACTATTATTGGTTCAACAAACTATTATTGGTTCAACCAATTATTATTGGTTCAACAAAGTTAACAGTTTGTACATTAAGTGCACGACCTTCTTGAGGTGACATTCCCCAGAATGGTTTTAGTTTTGACAAACAGACCAATTTAACGGAATTATAAATTCAACTCTTTTAATCAGAAGATCAAAATTTGATCATGTAGTATTTTTTCTCTTGTTCCTTAACCGTCCCATCACTGACATCGACACCGCTCGCTGGCCCTCCTGTAGCGTCCGAGTGCACCTAAGCAAATCCAAATTCTACAAATGGCAGTAAGCGCCGATACTACCCGGTAAAGTCGAACTCAAAATCATTTATTCATCAATTTAGGCATCAAAGACGCACTTATTAACGTCAATTATTCATGTACCTACTATAAAGACTATCGCCGCGTTCCAAAAGATGTACAGAGAAGATGCGGCAAGAAACGCGGGGCCATTCTTTTCATATAGATTTTTACAAAATACCTAAGTAGGTACTATTATTTTTTGTTTTTTGGGCGGCAGAGCGACAACTTGCGAGAAGTGGAGTATTCCAAGCATCTTTGTAGAGCCTGCTAAGTCGATAAAGAATCACCTTCTCTGTAATTTCACGAGCAAGGCTATTATGTATCTCAGTTGCTTACAAATGTTGATTGAAATCTTGAAACATGGCGGCTCTATGTCACTTTTGTCACTCCAGTCAGCATCTTTAAAACATTTGCTTACTGAAGTTGTCAAAACTGAGGTAAAGCTGCCATTTTCTAGATTTCTGTCAACTTTTGTTAGCAACTGAGATACAAAATAGCCCTGCAGGTGTTCCCCAAGTTCAGCGTGCCTGCAGTGTGATACCTAACCAGTAGTGTATGTGCACAGCGGCGAGACCATAGTTCTGGCGATCGCGGTGGGCGCGGCGGACCCCGCGATGGCAGACCCCGGGTCCATCCCCCCAGCGACCCCCCCACCCGAGCTGCTCGCACTCGGCCCGCTGCACGTGAGCGGGGACGCCGTGGAGGGCGGTGAGGAATGCAAACGATTCTTTCCGCCCGGGTACAGCGCGCCGGAACACAAGCCCAAGGCAAAGGGAAAGAAAAAGAAGAAGGTGAGAATTGAGAGCAACGGATAATACGAATTTAAATATATTTTCATTTAACAAAGTACCTATTCAACCCTATATCAAAATATTAGTTTTTATATCTTTTACAAAAGTTTTGTAATCAATACAAAGTACTAAGTGCATACAAAATATGCAGTCGAAAATAATTCAAATTTAATGTTACTCTTACTTACTCGTAGCATATATTTTATGCGTAACTGCTATCGTTCGTTCCGGTTGTTGGTCTTGCAACAAGTCATTTGGCGATATCGGTGCTAACATATGGGCACTAGGACTGGCCACAAGCCTATCTACTAAACCGCACTGGGCCCGAGTGGTGGATTACATACTTCTCTCAAGGACCGAATCCTAAGACGTAACCTAGCTGGTTGACACTTCACTTTTTTAACTAACTACTTTTTATAATCTCTTCTGACGTGGTCTTTTTTGATTTGAAAACCTCATTTCATCAACTGCTAGTACTCTACAGTAGTTCTACTCTTGGCCTAGGCGGTGGATACCACCGCAGTGCCGAATATCCTGTCTTTAAGCAGTAGTGTTTTCCGACGATTATATTAGCATTTCAGAATTGACAACTCCATTCTTTTTCCTTTTAACTTATTAATCGTAATAAAACACTCGAACTTAATTAACCATTATTATTCTGCAGACCAAACGCCGTTCTGGCACCGAAGAAGCCGCCGAAGACACCACCACAGAACAACGAAGCACAGAGGTGGAGGACGGCGCCGACGCGGAGGGGAATGGCGAGGGCGAGGAGGGGGAAGGGGAGGAGGGAGGCAGCGAGGGGGAGGGGGAGGGAGACAGCGAGGACACCGGAGCCACGGCGGTTGATAAAGCAACGTCGCCGCCGCCACCCACTGCGCAATAGATGTACGACTTGGTTACAGCACACATTAGGGTTTTTTGGAATATCGATGCGCGACCAGATGTGACAAAGGGAAAACGATAACGAAAATAGAGAGAGCGAAGACGCTAAAGCGTAACCCCAAACTATATGTTTCAGGCATGTAGATTTTGAGCCTATTTCACTAGTTGACACCGGAGGAGTTAATATATAATAGTTGAAACTGTACTACGAAGACCAGAAATCTCAACGTCACCTTCTCCGTCAACTTCTATTGGAGTAAGAATTGTGGGTTGATATTGTTCGGAACTTAGAGGTTTATCACAGCCCTGCCAAGCGAGATGTCAAAAACGAGGTTAGCGAAGATATTTACAACATACTGGATAGGAAATTTCCAGCAAAATTCTTATTTTGCTGGAAAATTCCACGAGAGACTAACTTTATTGGATTAGAACGAAGAATAGCGAAGAAGCCTGCGCCAAGGCTAATTTGCAATATCATTCTATTAACTGCTCTTGCATAAAAGTTCTACTTCACATACGCTTCAGAGAGTTGTTAGAGCCAGCTCATAACATTGTGAAATCACGCAAATAAGTACAAGGGAAGTAAAAGAAGCAGTGAAGGATAGGAGAATGAAATAAGGTTTATTGTGGCTTTGGCTAATTGACACCAGCTCAGTCATAAGATGATGTTATGCCTGTTCATAGCTAAAACAGCAAACCAATAAAAGAAATGAGATGATAAAGGCATTAAGGGAGAATATAAAGAATAGTATTACGAAAGAAAAATATATAAAAATTAGTGTCCAAATGTAAATTTGACCTCCACTGCTACATCGCGTTTTGAACTTTTAGATTTAGGCTCTACAATGCGTGATCATTATCATTTCCACTAGAAAAAGGTAAAGCGAGCCATATAGATCGTGAGAATATTTACAGCCTGCAGGCACTAGTGTTCGTTTGACTATCTAACCTGCCTATGTGAAACATGGCCACTCAACTGGAAAAACTACGAATAAACGGTATTTTCCAGGTCATTCCGATGCAGTTGCCTTTCCAGATCTAGGATTCTAGCATCTTTTACAGCATCATCACTGACCATAAAGTAAAGATCAAATCTAGACTATCTAGGCCATTCAAATATGTTTTTTTGGGAATCGCGCACTAAATTTCGGTTCATTAAACGGGTCATTAATCATAAGCGATAAGTTTGACAAAAAAAATGCAGGAAATAAAAGATGCGAAATGTTATTTTGTACAATATTTGTCCCAATAACTTTTGCCTTAAAGTGCATAGTTTCCGAGATATCTGCCAAGAACTTTTTTTCATGATTCTTGAAGCTTTTTCTGAATCCGTGAGCATTTTGTGATTTTGTGCTCTGTAAGTGACCCTAAACATTAACAAATTGGATCGGAAATTTAGTGAGAAGTTAAATTCTATTTTTACTGGCCTTAATACCTTTATAAAAAAACACACCAGTAACCATTGCAAAATATGTGATAAGTACCTATTCTAATCAAAACCGTAGTATTATAATCAAATATGAGCAAAATTTCACTGAAAATAACAATTTCTAGCAGGTTTATAGTATAAGACTAAATAAAACGCAAGGAAATAATTTTAAAATTTGTATTTTCATTAATTATAAATAGTCAATTATTATAGAGCATTTCATTAACAATAAAATAAAGTAAATGAGTAACGACTTAACACAATGAGAGGGGAGGCGAGACAGTGACGGCGAGACGTGCGCGCCCGCTCACACCACGGAGTCCTTGCGGTTCCTGCAACAAGGGGCCGGTTAGCATTGTACTGAACTAAACTGTACTGAACTTCAATTTGACGCAAGTTCTATACAAATGTCGTCAAATAGTCGACAGATTAAATACCGACACTAGCTGTCGGTCGGTACACATATAACGGATCGAAGTGTTTACTACTCACAAGGGCAAACATCCCTCAAACAAATTTGATGATAATCTATAAACGGTTCATCGTATCATTATGTAATTTGCCAGTAGGGTAGTTTGTGGAATTATATTGTTATTATATTAATTCCCCTTTCTTGGAAGGAACTTGCGTACTGACGGAGTTTCAAAATATTCTTTACTTACTTTACTTTTATGAAGCAATTACTGAACATTTCAAATAAAAAAATGATTTTAAAGCTGTTCAATAGATGTCTCTCCTTCCCCATACGACGGTTAAAATCAAATACAGAGCTAAAACTCGATGCTCGGACCTCGTGCCTCATTGGCCTAGTTGTCATAGCGACTGACATGGATTTTCGGCAGACGAGGGTTTGAATTTTTCTCTCTAAAATTGCAATTTAAAAACGAAAGAGAAGTATCTAGCGACATTGGTGAGCGATAGAGACTCAAAAATTAATGTCTGGGGAGGACAAGCACCGTGTGCCTAGCACGAATAACTGCGCAAGTGTAACGTAACGTGTCGTTCACGTGCAACAGTGTAAACTGTCATTTATCTAGGCCAACTGTAACACAGATAACTCATAGATAGTACGCCGAAGCGTGACGCGTTGACGTTTGCGGTGCGAATACTGTTTCGCAAATTGTGTGTGCTGCGGGCTCTGTCCAGTGTCGGGCAAAAGTGCAGTTGGTGACACTACAACGATCATGGACATGCGTAGCGCTTACCATCAGACGAACGACTTGCTCTTCTTGTCACTTTATTGCATAAATATAAAATCGGGGTGGGATCGTTGATATTTGGAAAGTTAACACCGATGTTGACAACTTTTATTAGATCAACTATATTAGTAGCGATTCACTTTTGCAAAACACTAAACAAAACTAGAAAACTCAAATTAAATCACGGTAGTCCTTATTCTGTTAACACTAAAATTCATGTAATACAAAGAATTACATTTCTAAAAGTAGGATTACGGACCGAGCGTGCGAAGCGTCGTGCGGACGTCTGCTTTAAACTGGCCATATCGACTTTCTTCTCTCCATATGTTTGTTGGGTGTTCGTTGGTCTTCCTGTACAGGCCGCATTTTTCAACCAATCTTGACCGAAACTTGGTTTGTATGTTCTATTATTTAATTGAGTTTTTGTCGTCGGCGATTTTTGATTGAGGTACTTTTCCTAAAAAGGGGGGGGGGGGGGAGTTTGCTGTGGCGCTATTTACAGACCGGTTTTGATAAAAATTGGTACACTCATGAAGTACCTGTTTAAACAGGAATTTCGAATATGAGCATAATTGGTCAAGTGGTTGTGGAGATAATAGGTTGTGAAGTACTGCGAGGAATTGATAAGGCGGTGCTCGCGAGGTCTACTGTTCGCAGAACTACTAGTTCTATTACATTTGTCACGTTAGTTTAGCGAGCATAAAGTTATGTGATGACTAATCTGTCTAAATGTACCCACAACTGAAGAGAAATGTCTAATGTGAGTGCTGTCATTCGGATGTGTTACAATAATTTGGATTTTAGCGTAAACAGAATAAGAACTACCTAATTTTGAAATGTTTAGTTTAGAGAATGCTTACAGAATCGACCATCACCATTATTTATTAAATACCAATTTTGATGGTTTTTGTAGTGGGTACGGCTAAGCTTTCAGAAAACGGACACGTGGTCGTGAAGTAGCAAGCAAGTGGGACGCTAGGCGGTAGCATGGAAGGTCGATCTCGATGGGTACTGTCACGGTGCTAGACATGCTGTCTCCAAATAGTATTGTGTTTACTTTGGAAGGCATTGTAAGTATGGCATTATATATGTGAATAATAATATTTTTATTATTTTTTACAACATCCACACAAAGGTCTTCAGGTCCCAAACTAGGCAGAGCCTGTACTATGGTAACCTGATGATTGATAAACATACTTATATGCATATACATTACTCAGACAGGTCAAACTGACTTCAAACTGAAAACTATTCAAGCACACAAATATTTGACCTTTGCGGGAATCGAACCCGGAACCAGCGGTTACTAAAGATCTAATGGCACGCGATGTCGAGCGCGGAACAGAGACCGTACCACTAATAATTTGTGAAAAAGTATTTGTAAACAATACAACAAAAAACGCATCGCACTTCCCTGTACAAACTGTGAATGATCTGTGGCACAGGTTGATAAACAGGTTGATGACAGTTTGTATTGAACACGTATTAGGTCAACGTGCGGTGTGAGAGAGATCAAGCGAGCACGTGACCATAGCGAACAGCATAAGGGCGTGCGACTGACCATATGTAGTGCGCGTCGTGGTGCGGCGCGCGCATGACGCCGACGCCACCGCCGAGCCGCCGGTAGTTCATGGCGCCGCACAGCCGCCACTGGTTGGACTCCGGGTCGAACACCTGCACACGCACCACACCTCAGTTATCCCACTATCAGTGAGCGATCCGGCTCGAAGGACCATCTCATGGTCCTTCGAGCCGGATCACTCACTAAGGTATATTGTATCTTCAAGGGAACCATCTACTTATTTTAAAAGAATGTTGCTGGATCAGGTATACCATTGAATATATTGTTTTCAATATACTAATATAAAGATACCGGCTTCACTCACTTGGTATTATGTCGGTTTAAGTCCGACGACGTTTCGAACGTGTAAGACGTTCTTTTTCAGGAAGTGTTCACGCTTGGAGATCGCGTCGCGCGCTGACTTAAACCGACATAATACCAAGTGAGTGAATGTTGAAAATGTAACATAAATGGAAACGTACGACATTATCACAAATGAAGTTTATCTTACTCGATAGTATCTTTGCAAGTATGATACGAGTAAGTAAGCCTTCTACACGTCATACAGACATAGGCAACTAAAAGTATGAAAGCGATCCATCACGTTCTCTCAGCCCAACTTCGGTCAACATTTAACTAGTCATAGAGTTCACACTCACATCCGGCACTAGGTTTCCTTGTGTCGCGAGAAGCGTACAAACACATGAACACAACACAAGAAACCAAGATCCAAGAACAAACTTTGCTAACGTGCGGTCGCACGTTAGCATTAATCTATACTAATATTATAAAGAGAAAATCGAAAGAGGAAGCCATCCATCACGCGGGTAAAGCCGCAGAGCACAGCTAGTAGTTAAATAAAGATCTAACATATACGAGAGTGTTTCCCAGACGTGTAGCGGCCACATTCGCAGCATAAGAGTAGGGGTAGGACCTTTGCCAGTTATTCAATGAGAAGCAGTAGTGTGCAAACATTACTGTGTTGTTCAGTTTGAAGGGCAATGTCTCCAGTCGAAAAACTAAGTTTTGCAAAGTCGAATCACGCAATTTGGTCGTAATCAACACTCATTTCGCCTTAAGGATATGGTAGTGGCTAGTGGGACAGTATCAGGGTACCTCTATGGACTTGAGATAGGCGGTGCCGTCGAACCCGCCGACGGCGTACAGCTGCCCGTTGACGACGGCGAGCCCCACGCCCGAGCGCCGCGACGTCATCGCCACCACCGGCGACCAAGTGTCCGTGCTCGGCTCGTATCTACACCATATCATGCAAACACATTAATAACTCTCCTTTATTTTTAACTGAGAATTGAAAAATGTTACAAAAAAATGGAACCGACTTCAACACTAAAAAGTATGAAATAACTTGTTGAATTTGGTATCATGATAGTTCAAAGTATCTATTTTCACAATATTTTGCGCATGGTACCGATTTCGACAAGTTATTTTAGACTTTTTGATGTTGAAATCGGTTCCATTTTTGGTAAAAAAAATTGCACTATTTTAGTGATCCTTGCTACTTACATTCACCACCAATGATGATGTTTATTTATGTATCGAGTACCAACATGTTATACATTAAGACAATTATAATAAACACAATTCAATACAGACTCTGACTAAATGCTAACACAACTATAGGCACCGACTACACGCAGCAATATAAACGAGCGGTTCACAAATTAAAGTAGATATTATGTGGATATATCATTAAGATAGGCGCGAAACACTTTTCAGTTATTGGAGTGAAACTCAAAAACTACTGGACCAAATTTGATGAAATTTAAATGGGACCACCTCGACGGCCTTATTAATAAACTTGGCTTACACCCGGAGAAGTTAAAACATCTATCTGTCAATTTTTCGCGTGCAGTAAATGTCACGCGTGAAAGCAAGACAAAGCATGTTACGCCTAATATAGGTTTACGCAACGTTTATTAATAAAGGCCCGAAAGTATACTCTACCAAACAAAAAATAAATTTTGAAAATCGGTCCACAAATGGGTGAGATGTCGGTGAATATACACAAAAAATACTTACATCGAACATTAACTGCTCCTATTTTGAAATCAGTTAGAAAACTTACACTTCTTTATACTTTTATGTTTGTTAAGACCAGTATTGACTGGTATATTCCAGTTAGAAATATATACTCAAGCACACGAGCGCGCAAAACGCTCGATAGAAACTGTACTTGGTTTGTGACAAAAATTCAAGAAATATAGCTATAAATAATTGTTTTAAGTGCAACATGAACTGGAGCAGACTCTATCAACATTATGAAAGTTCTAATTAACATTATAGTTTTGAACAATAACTTGGTTTGAATAAAGCTTTTGCTGTGAACTCTCGAAATATAACTTTCAAAAATAAAATGTTTGTGCCTATGACTGATTTATGACATAATTTTAATTACTTGCCAATTTAATTTCATGCAATAACATTTAAATTTTATTAACATAAGTGTCAATATTTGTATATAAATATAAATATTTGTAATAATTGTAATAATAATAATTGTTTTACTAATTCATCATAATTGAGTGTTAGGTCTTAATTTTTAATTGTTAGTTGTAAGTAGATATTTTTACCCTAAGTAAATTCAAAAACAATGCGTGTGTATATATGTGTGTGTGTGTGTGTGTGTGTGTGTGTGTGTGTGTGTGTGTGTGTGTGTGTGTGTGTGTGTGTGCGTG
Source organism: Selenia dentaria (assembly GCA_917880725.1). Classification (NCBI taxonomy): domain Eukaryota; kingdom Metazoa; phylum Arthropoda; class Insecta; order Lepidoptera; family Geometridae; genus Selenia; species Selenia dentaria. The sequence continues at coordinate 2,065,886 of OU862882.1, read as the reverse complement.
GTTGTTGTGTTGTAAGAGGCAGCAGTAGTACCGTTCGGCGGAGGAGAGCTCGGTGCAGTCGTCGCGGCCGCCCACGGCGTAGATCTGTCCGTCGAACACGGCGCAGCCGAGGTGCTTCCGGCGCGTGGACATGGCCGCCACCGCCGCCCACTTGTTCGTGCGCGGCTCGTACCGCTCCACCGTGTTCAGCGGCGCCTGCCCGTCCGACCCGCCCACCGCGTACAGCGCGCCGCCCACCACCGCCACCGCCACGCCCAGCCGCCGCGTCGTCATCGGCGCCACCTGCACGCCATCACCACCAGGTACACTCACACAACTCTACTCCCTCTCGCCTGATGGAAAGCAAAGGAGTGCCCAATGCTTTTACACGCCCCGCTTGAAAGACCCAGGGTCATAGGTGCTAGGAAATATGTACGCCGGCAGAGCATTCATTTAACCCTTCAAGAGTCGTTCTATTATAACAATGAAATTTCTATTGTGTCTGGCCGCATGATGACCAATGACCTTTGATGGATTAATTAACTTAGGTACAGATTCCTTATAGAGGTAGGAACAGGAATTTCACAGCACGAAACAAAAACTGAAAGTTTTTGTTAAGAAATTTTAAACAGTACATGGCCGAGGCCCGGTTAAGATCAATCCGGGCCTACCGCTGGAGCGAGATGGTGAATGCTAGCGCGGCCGCATCTCACCCCGCCTTGGCAGAGGACTACTCACGATTTTAGTGGGTCAGAGCCCCATCCGTCACCCCCGCGACACAAGAGAAGTAGGCAACATTGCCGCCTCAAAAATAAAAGTATACACCAACCGAAAATTTAGTTGTATTTACGAATATACACTCAGTAATATTTTCTGAAGCGCTCATAGCGGAGCTTGACTTGGCGTTCTTAACAGATCAACAAAGTAATGCAACGCTTGCTGCGGTCAAGTGTTGGATGGTTGACCGCTAGGGGCATCATTCAACTGAGCGCTTCCGTACTTCAAAGGGTACGTTAAGCCGTCGTCGGTCCTGTTTGTATGTCATAGGACAACAGTCAGTAAGCTATGTCGAAGGCCTTCGGGCGGCCTGAAAACTTCATGGGTTGACCCACTAGTAGCCTATCCACCAAGCCGCACTGGGTCCGCATGGGGGATAATAAAACACATCGACAATAGTGCTATAATTGTAGTGTACATAGTTTGGAACAACACGTGTGCGTGTGGGGGCGTGACATGTAGGGTGTGTGTAAGGAGAAATTAATATGAAACAACAATGTCCATACTGGACATTGTTGTTTTTGAAACTAGTCGATTTAACCCGGTGAGAATGTGGTACAAAAAGTTACGTCGGGAATGTGGAGGGTCCTCATGACCCTGTATTTAATTTGTAGTTTTTATATCTACTAAGAGGTAATTAAAAAAAGATTTATCAAGAAACCTAAGTAATAGTTAGTAATTAAATAATTTAAATTAAAAAAAACACCAGTAGGCATATAAATGTTTAATTATTAGAGCTATTTGAAAAGTCTAAAAAATAATTAACTTAAAGCGCAACTTGCGTTAACATGTAACAAAATTTTTTTTTTCTTATAATCATTATATCAATTATTATTTTCTGGTAATCAGTAATGAGATCAATCATCTTCTATCATTAAATAATTAATAATCAATCTTGTAAGGCACTAATCCGCTAATAACACTAATCAACAACGCGGTTGTGGAAGGGTCTTAATTACCCTAATCACGTTTGCGCACGTCTATTTCCTTGCGCCGGCGGCGGACGACTGACAAGTGGCGTGCAGCGGGGAGCGGAGTTCAATAACTCCAGCTAGTGAGACGTTCCACTGCGCACGACTGCGGCCTAAACAACTGTACACAAAATGAGAGGAGTGGGGTCAAATTGACCCTACCACATCCTCGCCGGGTTAAATGTTGGAGATGGAGATGCGTGCGTGAGTAAGTGTGTGTGCATATGTGATGGTACAATCGTGTATGCCTTATGAAAGGGGATGTGTGTGTGTGTGTGTGTGTGTGTGTGTGTGTGTGTGTGTGTGTGTGTGTGTGTGTGTGTGTGTGTGTGTGTGTGTATGTGTGTGTGTGTGTGTGTGTGTGTGTGTGTGGTGAGGTGCGTACCTTGGTCCAGCGGTTCTCCTTGGGGTCGTACCGCTCGACGTGGTTGAGGCACTGCACGCCGTCCTGCCCGCCCACGGCGTACAGCGCGCCGTCCAGCACGGCCACGCCCACCGACGTGCGGCACGAAGTCGTCGGCGCCACCAGCCCGCACCACTGCGCACCACAACCACACATTGTACTGTACGCGGTGCGACACCACCACCACTCACCAAGCACGGCTCATACACGCTATCGATACTCTGACTGCCTTCACCGCAAACTCAAGGTATGAACCGAGCGTGCGAGCGAGAGCACGGATCAAGCGATAGAGAGGCACGATCGGCCTAAGCGTTCAGCTTCTCACGACACTGTCATGTTCTTGCCCTTATGACATCATTTCCGCCGCTACTTCCGTTTGAGGTCACGTGACTTTTAGAAACTTTTGTACTTCAAAATAAAGTAAACCGAATGCATAATAAATAATTTGTTAAATTATTTGAGCTATTCGCTCCTACCACCATTAAGTTAATTATTTTTGACTGTGTCAACTACCCTCTCTCACTTGATGTAACTATAAATAATTACTTATTAGATTAGAGTAAATGTGTATCTTTTAGACAAGCGTACTACATCTACGACCGCGTCGTCAGTTAACATCAGGTGAGATACTACGGCCGTTCAGAGAATGCGTTCCTGACACGTCGCGATTGAACTGACGACGTAACTTTGTAATGGCGTTGCAGTTACGATAAAAATATTATTGCTGGTTGTTTACCGTTTTAACAATTGATGAGCATTAAAACAACATTATTATGTCAATAATCAATTAATGTTATAATTTTGTGCCAAACTGAGTGTCAAATAACTTGGTAAACAATATTTTTCTAAATATAAACTGCGCTATTACAAGGTTATGTCAGCGCTTTATATTTGTAGTGCTGTGCTAACAATAACAGGCAATAATAGTATCGTAATCTGTTCTTATACAGTTATACTTTATAAAATAATACGTTTTGTTTTTCTTTTTAAGAATTTGAAAATAATGGACTATAAGATAACTTTTATTAAATATAAAAATAAATCACGACCAAACCGAACGCGCGAAAGAAAGTAGCATTTTTATATTTAGGTTGAAAATGGTAACCCCAAATGGCGTTACTAGCATTTTTATACTTAGATTAAAAACGGTAACCCCAAATGGCGTTATGGGCCGCCATTTTGTGACGCTAAAACAGTCGTCTGTTGTCGTTTCGTGCGCATAGACCACGTTCTTGAAGTGTTTTCGATCTGTTTTTATTTGATTACCCGGCTTTCGTTTAATGGACTGTTTTTGCTTTTCAAACTGAAATCGGCGCTAAATCGGACTTCGATTGTGTTTTTGTGACTTTTGGTGCATAATAATGCCTAAACGTGGACAAACATTGAAAAGTGGAGCCCGTGAGTTAATCATCAAGCTTCAAGATTACTTTGAGCGGGAGGGGCAAAATGGCGGACCCCTGGTACCCGTCGAACAAGTACAAGAACGCGTCTCTCAGGCACTTGGAGTTAGCAAACGAACGATAACAAATATTAATAAAGAAAAGTTCGGCTCTACTGGCATGGAAGATAATATTTTACGTACTCCGAAGAAGAAACGTAGAACTAAACCCGTGACAGATATTGACACCTTTGACGCCGATGCAATCAGAAGTCATATATATGGTTACTAATCCAGAAATGAATATCTCAACAGGAAGAAGCTTTTGGCATCGTTAAGAGAAGCTGGACTGTTTAGCGGGGGTAAAACCGCTTTAACCAAAATCTTAAAAGATATTGGTTTTTCGTATAAAAAAACAGACAAAAGAAAAATTTTATTAGAACGATACGACATAATTTTAAAACGGATAAGTTTTTTGAGAGAAGAAAAAAAATTGATAACTGGGATAATGTCGTGTTCATTGACGAGACATGGCTAAGCGCCAATCACACGGTTTCCCGTTCTTGGACGGATGATACACAAGCGTCGACGTTGAAAGTGCCAATGGGTAAGGGGGCCCTGATAATATGCCACGCAGGTTCTGCAAAATACGGCTTTGTGGAGAACGCGTTACTGGCATTTCAATCAAAAACCACAAATGACTACCACGAGGAAATGAATGCCACTACATTTAAAGAGTGGTTCCAGAACGTGCTTTTGCCCAGCCTACCAGAGCCTTCTGTAATATTCATGGATCATGCCTCCTATCACTCGGTTCAAATACAGAAACCACCTACCCAAGCTAATAAAAAAGAAGAAATGGTGGCTTGGTTACAAGCAAAAGGCATTGACGCAAATATGCAGATGCTAAAAGCAGAGCTAATTAAATTAGTTAAAGAAAATAAAGCTGCAAATGTGCGATACGAAACCGATGAACTGGCTCTGGAGTACGGTCATCGCGTTCTAAGAATTCCACCGTATCATTGCCAATATAACGCGATTGAGCTAATCTGGGCTCAAATAAAAGGTTACGCCGCCCGCCACAATACTTCCCCGCCATTCAGCACGAAAAAGATGATGACCCTATTAAAAAGATGATTCTACGGCGCGGTTAGTGTATTTTGCATATTTCCACAGCGTAATGTCATATGGGATTTTGCTATGGGGTTCAGCGGCTGATATAGAGACCATATTTATCCTACAGAAACGTGCTATTAGAGCTATATACGAAATGGGTCCCCGTGAATCTTTGAGCGATTTATTTAAAGAAATCAATATATTAACGTTGCCTTCCTTATATGTATTTGAAAATATAATGTACGAGGGTGAATCAAAAAATTCTTGGAATCAATATTAAAAAATGCAAAGATTTAAATAATAATATTTTATTTTTCTACATAATCTCCCTCCAATGCAATGCATTTAGAATAACGCGTTTCTAACTTCCTTATTCCTTGTGAAAAAAAATTATTTTCTTGACTCTCGAAAAAGTCCTCTACGGCAGCTATAACCGCGTCATTATCGTGAAATTTTGTTCCACGAATTTCCTCTTTTAATTTTGGAAATAAGTGAAAATCACTTGGGGCTAAGTCCGGAGAATATGGTGGGTGGTCAAGGAGATTGAAGCCAGCACAGCGGATTGCGTTGAGCGCAACTTCCGATCGATGAGCAGGAGCGTTATCTTGAAGGAACAACACGCCCAACGACAGTTTTCCACGACGTTTTTCTTTAATCGCTTCACGCACTTTCGGGATTAAATTTGCATAATAGGGTCCAGTAATCGTCTGGCCTTTTGGCATGTAATCAATAAAAAGGATTCCTTCACTATCCCAGAACACAGAGGCCATAACTTTGCCAGCGGTAGGAGCAACTCGAAATTTCTTAATGGATGGAGAGGATGGTCGTTTCCAAGACATGCTTTGTCTTTTAGTTTCAGGATCAAAATGGTGGACCCACGTTTCATCCATGGTGACAAGACGACGGCAAAAATTATCCGAATCACGCTGGAACATTTCGAAATTACGCTTGGAAATTTCCAAACGTCGCTTTTTGTTTTCGTCGGTTAACATTCGTGGCACCCATCTTGCTGACACTTTTTTGAACCCCAGTGAATCAATTAAAATGGATTGAACGCTACCAAAAGATATCTTTAGGATCTCAGCTATATGTTTTATAGTCATTCTTCTGTCTTCCAAAACCAGATTCTCAACCTTTTTGACATTTTCTTCTGTAACGGAGGTTAAAGGCCGCCCAGAACGCGGGTCATCTTTACAGCTTGATCTACCTCTTTTAAATTCAGCCACCCAGTACGCAACCGTAGAATAGGGTACAGCATCACCCCCTAATGTCTGCTGCATGTCCAAAAAAATTTCCTTCGTAGACATTTTTTTCAAACTGAGATATTTTATCACCGCACGTAACTCACTTTTATCCATAATTTTGACTTTTTAGCAACTCGTTGCACAAAAAAATTTATTACATGCGAACGAACTGACAAAAACAAGTGACAGTCTGCATAAATATAGGGTGATAGACACTCTTTAATTTGAATATCGAACTTGATCCAAAAAGGTTTCATATATATGCACTTCTAAGAACTTTTTGATTCACCCTCGTATGTTCGTAAAAATTTACATAAATATAAGTTAAATAGTGATCACCACACTTTTAATACCAGAAATACAAATAGGATAGCTGTACCTAGTTTTAGACTTGCGAAGACTAATAAGTCATTCCTAGGAAATTGTGTGCGTTTTTACAATAAAATCCCAAAGCACATAACTGAGCTCACAGAGGGCAAATTCAAGTTGACTGTAAACTTTGACTTGGACTTTGAAAAGAAGCCTGCGGGAAAGTCACAAGAGATGACTGGGCAAAGGTTGTTGAGAAGACTAAAAATCTGATTGTGGAACATTTTGACCGAGATATCAGGATTGATTCTGTAGGCGTACATGTAGGCGAAGATGATGATGAAGACACCACCTCCTCAAGCGAATCGGAGTCTGATTAATATCCTGTACGCACATTCAAAGCAATGTACTTTATTGCATAGAAATACAGATTGTAACTTTGTAACAAAATATAAATAAAACAATTTTATTATATTAATATTACCCTTTTTTGGTTTCAACTAAAATATAAATTTTAAATGATTCCGCCAATTTAAAACGAAAATAATCTTAAAAATAACGCGGCGGTTCATTTTGGAGGAACGGTAACGAACTCAGTGTTATGTTGTGCCCATCACTAGTCGTGACTAACTGATAGGTGTCAGGAACGCATTCTCTGAACGGCCGAACTTTAGTCAAATTATACAGTACAAAAAAGCAAAATTGACGTGGATGAATGGTAAATGTACAACCGCACGAATCCATACAGGGAAAAAGTGATTATTTGAAAAATACGAAACTGACTTTACTATAGGCGTGTTACCGCGTGTTACTGCCACAGAATAAATAATACTTAGTAATACGTACACATGGAACACTCCCCTACATAACTCAAAAGAACATAAACAGCGGTTTATGTTCTGCGAGCCTACAATATATAAAGAATTATCCACTAACTCCTAATAGTTAGAGTTATATTTCCCTCATCAGCTTAGAACATGAGATGATGAGTAGTAGACGCAAATACTTGAATACTTGAGCGTCCCTATACAATTTGAGCGTTGTCTTGGATTTTTCTGGGATCCCATTATCAAATCTTGGTGCCAATGGGACCACCTGGGAAGTATACCTTTTTAAAATAACTTCTCGAATTGGTCCTGGCGTCTTCAAGAAATCAGAGAACGTACATCAAATACATAAACCAATAGATTCCGACGAATTGAGATCTCGTGCTTTTTTTGAACAGTTATAATATATAATAATCACCAGTAAAGTGAGTTACGTCGTCCTGCTACCTTACCCGGTAGCAGGACGACGTTGGATGCAGGCCGCTTCCAACCGGTCCTTTTGAAAATGTGTGGGGGAGGCGTATGTTCAGCAGTGGACGTCCTACGGCTGAGATGATGAAAGTGAGTTAGCAGTTACCTGGTTGGTCTGCGGGTCGTACCGCTCGATGCTGTTGAGGTAGGACTGCCCGTCGTGCCCACCGACGGCGTACAGCAGGTCGTGCAGCACGGCCACGCCCACGCCGCAGCGCCGCTTGGACATCGGCGCGACCATCTTCCACTCGCCCGACTGCGGCTCGAACCGCTCCACGGACGCGATGGCGTCGCCCGAGCACCACCCGCCCACCGCGAACAGCACCTCGCCTGCACACAAGCACCACCACACCCGTCAACAACCCCACTCTACTGCACCCGGGAGTATTCAGCGGGACACGCCTGCTTGCAACATGAAACTCTGTATTATATACTTATATATATGAGGCGTATTGCACACGTACGGGCCTCAGGGGGCCTCAGGGGGCCTCCCCCCACCTTTAACGAAACTATCATAAATCAGGAGCGTTTTCTAACAAGCTAACAATAATCATACTTACTATCGTACTCCCCCGACACAAAACGGTCGAACATATTACGTAATTCAGTACTTTTTACGGCATAATCCGTTTTAGCCGAAATCGATCCTAATGGTGCGTTCCAGGATCAATACCTATAATGTCCAACCCAAATATAACACTAACGCAGTTGCAAACTACGCGAGTTGAGTGCACTATTTGATAATACGTCATCAAAACGTCCATCGTAATCCATTCTTATTTGAAGCTTGCTATAATGACGTGGTGGAACCAAATTTAATAGTAAGGTTGAAACATGACTACTTATAAGGTGGGAGTAGGGCCCCAGTACGCGGGGCTGCACAAGCGGTACGGCGTATTTTGAAGCATTTATGAAGCTACGCCTCCTTGGACAGTAGGTAAGCCTACACACAACAGTTGTACATAAACATAGTATGTAATCAAATTACATTTATTTTGCCATATTTGGTCTATGGATTGAAAAGTAAATTATTGTGCAAGATACAGATAGATCCATGGAGTACGAGACAATAAGTAAAAAATATACCGAATACTTGAAAATTTAAGGATTTATAATTTGTTAACTATGCATAGGTCGAATTTTGGTTATTTTATTTAATTTAAACTTTTGGAACACAAACAGCCCAACAAAGTTAAGATTCAAAGAACCAATAAGTGTTGTATGTAGGTAGTTCTCGATCCACTTACTTCTGTATATTATGTGGGTACTGATATAAAACCAGTTGTCATTTATAACCCGCGGCACGTAACTCTAGCGCTGAGCGAAATGTGGAGGGGATAGCTGCGCATGGGTACAGTCGCGCACATGTGACAGAGTGAGACAAGAGTCCTTCGTCCCTCTAGCCACCCTGTGATACCCAATTTTTGACTTCTGCGCAATAACGGTCAGCGCTAGAGTTACGTGCCGCGGGTTATACACTGCGAGACCGGCTGTATCATTTACCTCGTTCGCGCTTACTACAGTACCAATTGACTTTTATCAGTTTTCACTTATAAATTTATAATTAGTATAGAGTTATCGGAAAAAGAAAATATTAAGAAAATTATGTATTATCCAACAATTGGGACAACATGGGACAACATCCACACAAAGGTCTTCAGGTCCCAAACTAGGCAGAGCCTGTACTATGGTAACCTGATGACTGATATACATACTTAAATACATATACACAATTACATAATGCGCAAGGTCATAATAATAGGACGTCATAGTAATGGCCCTGAAATAGACAACTGCAGGTCGAGTACGAGTTTACAGGTCAGGTATGAGTTTGAAAGCCGAGCCGTGGTTGTTGATGGTGTTACAACTTTCAATATCAAGGCGTCGGATTTTGTGTTTAAAATTAACAGAGCTAAGAATTTTTTTTTGAATTCTTCGTTTCTTTTATTATTTAGAGTCTTTTCAATATAGATCTCATAACATGGGTTTACCTAAACCCATGTTATGAGATCTATAAATTGGCTAAACCTGTTATGCATATGACCGCTGATAAATGAACAATACAAAATCCATAGTGTTTTATATGCCTTGGTAATGAGATATAAAAGAGATTGTAGTAAAGCCTTAGCAGCACTATGTTCATCGAACAATAATTTATCCACTTATAAAGAAGGTATTACGGTATGCATAGTAAGATCCAATCTCACCCCGTCTCGTGGGCTTCCTGGGCCTGGTCCTGGGCCCCTGCATGAGGGGGCGCTCCTGCGGTAGCAGCAGGTAGTTCTTGGCTTCATCCAGGAGGTCGCGGCACGCGTCGTCGGACCGGATCAGCAGCTCTGAGGACACCGTGCCCACCAGGAACTTGGGACTCAGCAGCGGCAGTCGGACGTGCTGCAGCACCTGCAAAACAATTCAGCATATACCTATAGTTTACATTTGAGATTCCATATGTTACGTATACTCTCCTAAGCATGCGGGCTCGTATTCAAAAGCCTCAGTACCATAATAGCCATAGAGTTTGAATAATTTTTAAAAGAAAAAGAATTTAAGGTCTTTAAAAATAATTGGGCAAATACTGAAATGCATGCAGTCATTACTAAATGCTGCCGCCGCTCGGCGACGTTGTACTCGAGCCAGGACATGACGCACGGCACGACCGTTCCCCGTTACACCCACCTGCGCTAAATGCTGCCGCCGCTCGGCGACATTGTACTCGACCCAGGACATGACGCACGGCACGACCGTTCCCCGTTACACCCACCTGCGCTAAATGCTGCCGCCGCTCGGCGACGTTGTACTCGACCCAGGACATGACGCACGGCACGACCGTTCCCCGTTACACCCACCTGCGCTAAATGCTGCCGCCGCTCGGCGACGTTGTACTCGACCCAGGACATGACGCACGGCACGACCGTTCCCCGTTACACCCACCTGCGCTAAATGTTGCCGCCGCTCGGCGACGTTGTACTCGAGCCAGGACATGACGCACGGCACGACCGTTCCCCGTTACACCCACCTGCGCTAAATGCTGCCGCCGCTCGGCGACGTTGTACTCGACCCAGGACATGACGCACGGCACGACCGTTCCCCGTTACACCCACCTGCGCTAAATGCTGCCGCCGCTCGGCGACGTTGTACTCGACCCAGGACATGACGCACGGCACGACCGTTCCCCGTTACACCCACCTGCGCTAAATGCTGCCGCCGCTCGGCGACGTTGTACTCGACCCAGGACATGACGCCCGGCACGACCGTTCCCCGTTACACACACCTGCGCTAAATGCTGCCGCCGCTCGGCGACGTTGTACTTGACCCAGGACATGACCGCCTGGAACGTTTGTTCCTCGGAGCGCACATTCAGCTCGTCCGAAGACACTATGTCTATTAGTTGGGCTGCTGGTAGCAGCAGGAACTCTTCACTTTCCATCACCTGGAAACATGGAAAACATACATTTTGTACTCATAGGACTCTGGATTACTTCGGGATTGGTAACTCAGTGAGCGTATTTTGTCAAATCGAATTTAACAGCACACATATCAAGAGATACAAAAAGAGATAAAGATTAATCTTCTCCTAATTTTTAGCTCCTCGAGCTGAACTCTACAGTCAACCCGCGGTCGTGTTGTTTGTTATAGTGTAGAAGTAACGGGAGCTCAAAATAAACTAAAATCCCGAAACTTAAGTCATGAATGTGGGGTTGGAATATTAAGTGACATGTAATGGTCCGATATGTTTTAAATCGTGAGTGGAAAGAGTGAGAGGTTAGATGAGAGCGAAAGGGGTGGCAAATATTCAGCAAAAAATTCATAAAAATAGACGATGATATGTTAGTTATTTCAGATTCCCTATATGATCAATTTAAGTCCCACGTCATTATTTCATCCTGTAGTCGCAGGCCTGCTGCTCAAATCCGTTAACAGACAAGGCCATAATTTCACCGTTCTTAAATGGATCCAGCGATCTAACATAGGAGTGAACACAGAAAATAATCGGTCTGTGCTAGTTGTGAACAATACCAATTCAGCCTCTAAAAGAAGCTTAATTTAATACGGGCGAGACGAAGAACAAGACGGTAAAAAAAACTGAAACTGGTATAAACTGTCACTTTGCCGGGCTTTGGCTATAGCCGGGGTATTATAACGTTTTTTTGTGAATATTAAATTGTGTAATAAATAAGAAACACAAATAAATACAGAAATTGATTTTAACTTTTCTTAACACATAATGAAGTAACTGCACTTTACTTTAATATAAGACATATCCATACCTCGGGGAAGTTCTGCTGTGTAAATTTATCAGCAATTCGCAGCAGCTCGCGGCAAGAATGTGTGTCGGCGAAGGCGCGGATGCCGAGGCAATTGGAGCAGTCCAACTGCCGTTTGAGGAACTCGCAGCACACGTCCTGGATCTCTTGCAGTTGGAGCAGGCAGGCGGCCGGCAACAGGGCCTAACCAGTCAAAACAAACAGCTGATACTATACGCCTTATAATCCTACAGTTTAAAATTCACGAAATGTATTATCCTCGACACTTGCAAGGATGTTGTCCGTGAAACAGCTTTTAAAATACAAAGATTATCACAATTTACGTCTTTCTGTGAGCGAGCTTCACATTATATTCCACTTTGTTAAAACGGTTGCAGTGTTGTATCTGCTATAAGTGAGGTGCACGGTTGCGAGAATCAGATAATGATTCCTAATAATCTAGATAACTGATTACAGGACAAACAACTTCTTGATAGGCGCAACCGTTCAAACCATTGCTCACAGTACGAGAGACATCTTGCAATATCTGTTTCCTTTATTGTAATGTATGTTACTATTAATAACACACCGAATGCCGCAATTCTTGGAGAAACATAGTCCAGAAGGCCATTCATGGTGGTCACGACCCTCAGTCAAGAGATGTTATTATTAACTTTATTTAATTAAGTATGTCTCAGTTCCTGGCGGTAGACGAATCATTTTGCCAACTTAATTAATTGTAACTCTCCGACCACAAACTGCGCGAAATGTAATCATAAATAAACGACCTATTTTCCACTAAGTTTTGTAAATGTATAATAAACGGTTCGATACTAAATAGAGTTAATATTAACTAGCTATTATTAATAGCTTAGTATTAACTCGTTATTAATTTCAAATGCAGTAAAAGTATGTACCAGGCTATTATAACCGCATAGGTGTAGTTCTAACTTTCGTATATAATTATTATTACCTAATTATGTGGGGTTTTTGGTTATGTGACTCGTCACGTGGCGTACGTCACCTATCTAGGTTTATACGTGCGCCCTGATCCTTCCATATGCGTGTTCTGTCTGCCTACTGGGGTGGAAGAATAAAAGTACGACATTTCGGTGATCACCATTACTATCTTCATGTCAGAATTACTATATATATATATCAAAAGGTTACATTATGTAGGTTGGCTGAAGTGCGGACACTCGGTACAAACGCGGCAGGGCAACTGAGCGCACGGCACGACTTTTGCAATATACAGCAAATTGCGCTCACGTTGCATGTATCGTGCGTGCCCCTACTAATTACATTAGTAATTCGTACATCACTTTTAGCACGTAATTTTTGTGAAGCATATGGTTGAGTTCTGCTACACCGTGTAATACTTAATACTCAATATAATACTCAACTCAGTTTATTGCAATCATATGTAGGTATACTATACATGCCACAGGTCTTAAATACATATTCTTATCTATCTGCCATAGGACACTGATAGGGTGTACCAAGACAGGTAATGGAGCGCCGACCCATTCAATAATCATCAACTTTGTCATTAAGAAAATCACTTAGACTATATCATTTAGTAATTAGCAGACTTTTCAAATATTTAACAAATTTTGTCACATTTTCTTCATCTTTTATATTTATTTATTTATTTATTTATTTTTATTTGGAAAACCAACAGCTATACAAATTTCTTTAACAACTAGAAACAAAACAGAAAGCCAATTATAGGTTTTCACAGATAGAGACTTAATACATTTAAAATTATGCGAACACTGAATAACTAACCATGTTTTTACAATACCAACAACAAGTTAATACAATTTTAAGATTATTAAAAACATTACATTAAATTAAATTAAATTAAACCTACCTAAGTAACAAAGAAGTTAACGGTTAAGCACCGCCTTGCCCTCGGAATACTCATAACAAATGGATCAATGTCCATTAATTTAGAGAATGTATTAAAAGTTTTACTCGCTCGCACAATAAATGAATTTTGTCTATAGTTGGTGGCGGCAAAAGGAACCTTAAGTGTGTCATGAAACCTACGAAATTTACATGGAATATTAAAGGATAGTTTGCTAAGTAAATATGGGCAATCGATGTCATTAGAAATAATTTTTAAAATATATAAATAATCAGCAATAGCACGTCTATTTTCAAGGGGTAAAAAGTGGATTTTTTTACAGAGGTCAATGTATTCAGTAGAAGTATAGGATAACTTAAGTTTAAAACATAGGTATCTCAAGAACCGTTTCTGAATACCTTCAATGCGGTCAATGTATTTAATATAGCACGGGTTCCAAATTTGGGATGCGTACTCAAGGTGACTCCTAACAAAAGTACAATAAAGTATTTTGATGGTTTTGATATCAGTAAAGCTCTTGGAAAGACGCATGATAAATCCCAGTGATTTTGAAGCCTTACTAACTATTTTATCAACATGAATGTCAAACAATAATTTGGAGTCATGGTACACTCCAAGATCCCGCATACTATGACTTTTTAATAAAACTTGGCCTTGTAAGGTATAGCTTGTATAAACGATATTATGCTTTCGTGTGAAGGTAACAACAGAGCATTTAGAGGGATTTAGTTCCAGTTTGTTTTTACGACAATAGTCTTCTAAACGAGTTAGATCAGCTTGAAGAGCATTCATGTCATGTTTTGATGATATTGTAGAAAATATTTTCATATCATCTGCAAAAGACAGTAGATTAGAGGACTTGAAACATGAATCAATGTCACCCATATAAATGATAAAAAGCAGAGGTCCAAGCAGTGATCCCTGAGGAACCCCGCTGGGTACAGGAATCCAGCTTGATATATAATTGTTGATAACTACTGCCTGAGATCTATTCTCAATGTAGGATGAGAACCACCGTAACAAATCACCACGTATTCCTGACTGAATAAGCTTATGTATTAGGGTAGAATGGTCAATTTTATCAAAAGCTTTACTGTAATCAGTATATACTACATCGATTTGTTGTCCATTCTCCATAGCTTCAGTTAAATACTCATTAAGAATAATAAGGTTAGAAACAGTAGATCTACCTTTCAAGAACCCATGTTGAAAAGGACTAAATGTGTTCTTTAAGGTAGAATACATTTTATTATATATTATCCTCTCAAAAATTTTAGCAATGATGCAAAGTTTTGATATGGGCCTATAGTTAGTAACTTCTGTTTTTGAACCTTTCTTGTGCACAGGGGTGATAAAGGCAGATTTCCATATTTTAGGAACAGTATTAGAGGAAAGAGATTTAACAAATAAGGTTGCTATAGGGTAAGCAAGAGCCGAGGCACATCTAATGAGAAATTTAGACGAAATATTATCAAAAATTGCTAGGTATGTGATTTCCGAATGGCGCGGTCGCGGCGTGCTGCGGAAGTACGTCAGCGTTTGACCTAAACGATACTCTTTTCTGCAGCTAGTCGAGTTCTGCTACACGGTGTAGCAGAACTCGACCAGGTGCCGGACGGCGACGTCGTACCTGCACGTTGCTCTCCTCGACGACGATGTGCGCGGTGTAGCAGAACTCGACCAGCTGCTCCATGGCGAGCTCGTCCACGTCGCGGATGGTGACCTCGGTGGCTCGCGACTCGGCCAGCTCGCCCGTGAACATTGCGCGGAAGTACGGGCTGCACGCCGACAGGATCACTCTGCACCCGCACACACACACACCCCCACCATTACCGTCTAACTTTCATAATTGATACATCTCATACGATAGCAGCTGTTCTCTCGTGGCTTGAATACAGCCAGTTAGATTGGCACTAGGCAAAGCACCCAGAACTGTTTACTGGAAGGTGCTCAAATAATGACTAAAGTCTGGCCAGCACGGCGTAGGTCGTAAATTAATAAATTTGAACAGATGACCTGGGGAAGGTCGCAGGATGTAGATATTCGTTAGGTACAGGCTGCTTTCAACCGGTCCTTTTGGAAATCCATAGTGTATGCAGCAACCGTCTAGCAGCGGACATCGAACGCCTGAGATGATGACCCAAATTCAGAATCGATTCATGTTTGTCATCATGGATTGGTAAGATGAAGCGACCCTTCCCTACAAACACAATGTTTATATTTTGCCATTTAATACCTAAACAATTTTCATCTCATAAAGATCGTTTGAATTCTAGTTAAATCTATTCTGACTTTACAAGTTTTGTTGATGATAAGTGCTTGAAAAATCAAATGTAGCTTTATCTTTTTATAGCCCTTTACTTTTCATAGTTGATGATGCTGAGTAACTACTTACAGAGCTTGTCAAGGACGGCGCGAGTACATCGTCAGCGTATGATACAGCAGTATGAAGAGCATGACAGACCTGTGCGCGAACAGCTTCCTGTTGGCCACGTTGAGCACGACGTCGCACAGCTCGCGGTGCCGCCGCAGCGCCGACAGCTCGGCGAGGATGGCGCGCGGGTGCTTCTCCGACGTGTGAGACAGCCGCGCGCCGCCGCCCCCGCCCACCACCCCGCCACCCGGCGACCCGCCCTCCCCCATCCTGGAACACCCCCCCAATATACATTATTTACACATATTATATTATATGATACCTAATTGCGAAAATTTGTGAGTGAGTTGTCGTTAATCACCAAAAAATCAAAACAGGTTTGCAGAAAAAGAGTGCAGAGTTGCAGAGACAACTTCACAAAAGGAGTGGTTCGAAGAAAAGTAACTCAGTTTTATACAATTGATATAAAAATACCTACTCTGAAAACTTTGAATGCCGAACTTAGGGAAAAGAATATATTACACTGCGGAACGGAATATTTAAGGCTGTTGATACATGACCTTGGTTTTAAATTTAAGCCAAATATAACGTTGTGGAGGTGGAAATACCTAAAGCTCTCTACACACCATGCAATTTCGAATGCAACATGTTGTAGCAATCTGCTGTGATCCAGCAAATTGTATCGTATGTAGGCGTGTTGTGACTCCCTTCCAACATGTTGGACGTCGTATCGTACGTCCTAGCATCCAGCAGATTGTTACAGCAAATTGTAAGCCGTGTTGTAACGTGAGTAGTGCGGTTGCATGCAATCTGGGCTCAGTCGCGATCGTGCCGCCGCCCGTGGCTAGCGTCGCTGTGAATTTTGTTAAATGAAATATGTAAATGGATGCAAAAATGTATATTGATAAGAATTTCAGAAATCTATTAATGACTTGCCACATTTGTGGAATAAAAAAAATAGTTATGGCGTATTTTTACTTTTCTTAGCAGCTGATGTTTTTTTCTTTGTGAAAATAATTGACACGCCATTGTTCCTTCCTATCCAAATTTCTATAGACTAGAAATAATGATTTTAATTATTAAATAACATAATAATAGGTATTATATATTGTAGTATTGATGTGCATCTATTAATGTTTCAATGTAACAAATAATGTTTATTGTCTCTCAGTCTCAGTAGGTATAGTTCAGCGAACTCAGCGAAGGCAATTGCAAGACCCGTTTGTTAATATTTGGACAGTATTTGATCCATTTTCATTCACGTGTGCACGCTGCGGCGATCCAACGCGGAATGAAATTGTAATCGCCGCTGCAACGTGTGTAGAGTACGTACAACCGCGACTACAGCAGATTGCTACAGCATGTTGCGTTCGGGGTTGCATCGTATGTAGACACCTTTAGGACTATTAAACAATTTCGTAGAGAAGGAAGACATATTTTATAACTTGGCGATACTTATGTAAATGCGTGTCATATTGTTTCAAAATGCTGGCTATTCAAGGATGTACATGGCTATCATGTTAGCATGCTATCTCATATTGGTAAAGGGGACAGCTGTCAGCTGACAGACATGTGGTGGCTTAACTAATGTTTCCTCCATTCACTTTTTAAAGTAATCATATGGTGAGCATGGAGTTGTGTAGTGTATACACATAGAACAAGGAACTGCTCAAACTCAATACAGGACATTTCCATTACTCGTTCAACAGATAGGCTTACAATGTCTTTTTGTACTTTGTTTTTATTTGTAATAATTAAAGAGCCACCACATTTAATTTTTTTCTCTGTTTGAGGAGCTAGCAACATGACGATTATTAACCTTCCTATACCGTGATAATTAAAACAAAAGATTTATGAATGAAACACATATACATATACATCTCTGGTATTCAACTGGTTAAAATTAAATAAGAGCTGTTCCTTTTTAAGCCAGTGTTCAGTAACACAAACAATATCTATGTTGCTATCATCTATAAACAATTCCAGTTCCAACTCTTTGCCCATCATACCTTGAATGTTCTGATGGACAATATTGATTGATTTATTGCAAGAGGTTGTCTCTATTGTATTAGGCACTAATTTAAATTATTTACAATGTCATTAGTAGCCAAATAATTGGCTGAATTAAAAATGACAAATTGCTTAATAGAAGCATTGTCAATACCATTGGATTGCTCAATAGAAGCATTGTCAATACCATTGGATTGCTCAATAGAAGCATTGTCAATACCATTGGATTGCTCAATAGAAGCATTGTCAATACCATTGGATTGCTCAATAGAAGCATTGTCAATACCATTGGATTGCTCAATAGAAGCAACCTTGTTAGCCAAATTTTAGGCTGTAATATCAAATAAATATGATAGTGACACAGCTATTTGTCTTTTATAATAATTAGAAAGATCCTTTGTCAAAAATTATTGTTTTATATAAATATTAATGTCAATTAAATTACATTTATACTTCCATTAAAGTTATTTTTATAGTATTACTTTTTTAAAGCACTAACGCCTGCTTAGCGATTTCAAACATTGAAATTTATAGAGAGAAAAATTCACATCCACTGACAGGATTCGAACCTGCGTCTTCTGACTATCCTTGTCCAATGATGTGAGTTTGAAGTGTGTATATTGACCAGGTAAGACGGTTAAATCAGAGTCAGAGTTCAAATTCGATGCTCGGGCCTTGAGCCTCGGTGGCCTAGATGGTCATGGCTGTTTGCGCGGGTTACGCGAAATTTGCAAAAGTATACATATAAATCAGGCTGATGCGGCGAGACAAGTGGATGACAATAGAACTGTACGGAAGTTGGAAAGAGAGAATCAGTTCTATATAAGGAAGGTGCACAATACCTTTATAGCTCGATGCTGGAGTTTATCAGTCCTTCCAATAGTTGTGATACATCCCACTTCACACAATTCACAAATTTTGAGTTTTTTACACGAGAAGCTCGCAGGCGCGTCGGTATCGCACTTACTCCGAAACCATTCTCCTCTCTTGCGTTCGGGCGCGCCACTGTCGCAGTTGTGTGACGTCGTCTCTTTCACACGTATGCAGAGGCGTATGTGCGGGAGTGGATAGATATACAGGGATATAATTGCAACAACCTTAAGTTACGGTTTACGTAGAAATTGTCTTTGAATCAGCGCAACCATTCCCCCGGGCTTGAAGGGATACCTTCAAATTTGCAATAAGTACGCATAATTACCTACGTTTATTGGGTATCTACCTATGATATTAACCTAACTAATGAAACCTATGCTAATTCCCTAACCTAAACACACAGTGAGCTAGTCTACTGATTAGGTAAGGGACACAGACGAACCACTGGACGCAAGTAAGACCCAGTTGCCGTCCTAACACGTACTATCCGTGTTACTCCATTGGAACCGGGAAAGACTTCGTCTACTATACCCAGGGGCCAGTGCAGAGGAGGCGAGTTTTCCGTTAGTAGAATAACAACAGTCCCAATCGTAATTGGGTTAACTGGAGTGTTCCATTTGTGACGCGACTGCAAAGTATGAAGGTAGTCAGTTCTCCAACGCTTCCAAAAGGATTGAACTAATTTATCGAGGAGATCATGACGTTCAAGAGTGTTTATTTTATCGTCAATTTCTACAGCAGGTAAGCATTTTAATGGTGTTAGATTAAGAAAATGTGCTGGAGTCAAAGCGAGAGGTTCTGAAGGATCATTAGAGAGCGTTCTACAAAGTGGTCGAGTATTCATGACCGATTCAATTTGAGTGAGAACGGTATTCAGCTCTTCAAATGAAAGGATTTGTTCTCCTATCACGCGGTATAAATGACTTTTTAAAGTTTTGATATTAGCTTCCCAGTTCCCGCCAAAGTGACTTGCAGCTGGGACGTTAAGTCCCCACTCAATGCGGTTCTCCGCCAATACCTTTCCAAATTCGGTTTTATGATACTTTGAACTCAAATATTCGTGGAGTTCCGAAAGCATGCGCTTAGCACCGATATAATTACTACCATTATCTGAATAAACTTTGCCAACTGGGCCGCGTCGCGACAAAAACCTTTTAAAGGCTCCCATAAAGCTAGCAGTACTCAGGTCCCCAGCCAGTTCGATGTGCACTGCACGGGTCGTCATGCATACGAAAATGCACACGTATGCCTTCGTGGACCGAATACCGCGACCACGACTTGTGGTGACCTTGAAGGGCCCACAATAGTCTGTACCACAGCTCACAAACGGTTTTGCGGATTGAACGACACGACATGAACGGTGATCTGCCATTTCCGGAAAGGATGGCTTGGGGCGAAGGCGAAAGCAAGGCAGACATTTATGAACTCTATTTCTAATTAAATTTCGTGCGGAAAGTATCCAGTACTTTTGACGTAAGAGCGACATTAATAGGTCTGGACCTGCGTGACAATGCACCTTGTGATGGTAATCTACAAGCAAATCCAGAATGTGGTGTTTTCTCGGAAGCACTACAGGATGTTTCTGGTTGTAGCTTAAGTCTGAATTTCTCAATCGACCGCCGACCTTAACGAGCCCATTGTCAAGAAACGGCTTGAGATGTTGTAAGGAGCGACTACAAGTGTGGCCTGCTTGTAGCTTAGAAATATCGACCGCGAAATGCAAGCGTTGGATTTCACGAAGAGTCAGTACCTCTGCAAAGTTAAGATCTGAGGCCGATATAAGATCACGTGGTGGCAAAAGTTTTGCAAATCTACAAATGTAAACCACACAACGCAATAACTTTGACCAAGACGATAAGCGATTAGCCAACAAAATTATAGGAGATTCTGCAGCTGGCGTAGTACGAGTAGTTACTAACGAATGTTTCTTTTCTTCAAACACTTCTGCCACCGTGGAAGGATTAAAGGCAACAATAGGCCACTGCGATATATCCGACCGGGCCCAAGGTGGGCCATTTAACCAAAGCGGATGGTCGATAATTTGGGAAGGAGTAAGTCCACGGGACAGACAGTCTGCGGGATTATCCGTACCACATATGTGAAACAAGTGTTTTGGTGACAAATCGTTTTGTATTTTGGTCACTCTGTTGGCCACAAATGTGTCCCATCGATGAGGTGATGAATGCGCCCAGCAAAGAGCGACAGTCGAATCAGAGAACGCAAAAACGTTTTTGATGTTAACCCGGTTTTTGCACCCATCGATTATGATCTTTATAAGCTGAGCAAGAATGACTATAGCGCAAAGTTCTAGACGCGCGAGCGAAACGACTTTCTTAGGCGAAACTCTTGACTTAGCACAGATAAGGCTTAAAGTATTTCCATTATTATTTTGGACGTGAAAGTAGACCACTCCTCCGAAAGCCCTTTCGCTGGCGTCTGAGAATCCGAGAATTGTTACCACACTGTCAGCGGTGATACCAACGTAACGTGGAATCTTTATCTCTAAGAGCAAAGGGAGCTCTTCTCTAAAGCGAGACCACACCTGAACGATAGCGTCAGGTGGAGTTTCGTCCCAATCACACTCGCACATCCAGAGTTGTTTGATTATCAACTTTGCGTACAAGACGACAGGTGCCACAAATCCCATTACATCCCATATCTTCGCGATGCATGATAATATTGTGCGCTTTGTGCAAGTTTGAGCGGGTTTACAGATTTTCAGACAAAAAAGGTCAGTAGTGGGTGACCAACATAAACCAAGTATCTTATGTTGTTCAGAATCATCAAACTCCTTAACAGATGAAAGGCGATGTGTTGGGGGTATTGAATCTACCACAGATTGCGAATTACTTGTCCATTTTACAAGTTCAAACTGACCGGTTTTCATAAGACCTATCATTTCAGAGGCAGTAGATATGCCTTCTTCCTCGCATTGGACAGAATACACAAAGTCATCCATATAAAGGCCAGTGTCAATAATATCTTTAGCCTTTGGGTAAGAGTCTCCCTCATCATTCGCGAGCTGTTTGATCGTGCGCAGTGCATGAAAGGGGCTTGATTTCAAACCAAAAACAACTCTTTTGAACTCGTAAACTTGTAACGGTTCTTGAGGAGAGAAGCGATAAATAATACGTTGAAAACGGCGGTCACATTCGCGAACACCGATGCTAAGAAACATTTGACGAATGTCAGCGGAAAGTGCGATTGGAAATAATCGAAAATTAATGATTATATTAAACAAATTACCTTGAAGATTTTGACCGCTATAGAGTAGGTCATTCAGCGAAACGTGAGTACTGGAAATCCTAGAGCTTCCATCTAGAACAATACGTAACTTAGATGTAACCTTATCCTCTCTAATAACTCCGTGATGCGGTAGAATATACGACTGGCTATCCGATGTTTGCACGTCTTGAGGTGCAAGTGATATATAACCTTGATCTATATATTCATTAATGACACTATCATACGCGGCCTTCAACTTAGGGGAAGCTTGCAATTTTCTCTCTAAGCAGAAAAATCTTCGTTCGCTTGCCTGCCGAGAGTCACCAAGAGACTGAAGATTTCCCTTGAAGGGTAATGCTACTACATAGCGGCCATCTTGATCGCGAGAGGTTGTGGTGTTATATATTTCTTCGCAGGTTTTATCGTCAGGGCTAAGTATAGGCAGAACGTTCACTTCTTCCATTTCCCAGAATTTACGGACCGCACGGTTAAGGGGGTCGTCGATACAACAGAAAGAAGCGGTCTCAAAACTATCATGAAAGACTGGAGCCTCACCAATAATCACATATCCGAGGACGGTTTCTAAAGCCAGTGGGGAAGGATGAGTATTCTGCCCTTGGACCTTGTCAGACAAGAGAAGATGCGGGAAAATTGAAGTTCCCACCAACACCTCAATCGGACCAGATACTGAGTACGTATCATCCGCCAACGGTAAGTTCTGGAGGTTTGATAAGCGTGAAACATCGACCTCGACAGTCGGCAAACTTTCCGTTATTTTATCTACTACCAGCGATTCCATGTCGTAATTGATGTTACGATTAAAACGAGAGAAAAACTTTATTTTCACTGAGCCCTGCACATATTTAGTGGCACCACCTATACCCTTTACTACGGAACAAGCAGGCTTTCGATTTATGTTCAATCCTAAACGCTGGCAACATTCACGACTAATAAAGTTGCTTTGAGAAGCGCTGTCTAACATTGCGCGTACGCTATGCTCTTTACCGCGAGAATCCACAACAATAATACGCGCGGTAGCGAGTAATATCGTAGTAGGGCCTCTAGGCACGAGTTGTTCTTTGTTGCTATCTGATAACGCACACAGGGTGACGTCATCAGTGCAAGCTGAGTTAGCGAGTGCGGTAGACGCGTCGTCGTCGGACCCCGCTGTGGTCACAACGGGGGCGAGCGCGCACGAAACGAGCGAATTACTGGCTACGGACGGATCCCGGAAGCACAATAAAGTATGATGTTTAGCATTGCATTGTTTACATAACGATTTGGATCCACACGCGGATACACGATGTCCCCCACCTAAGCAGTTGATGCATAAATTATTTGCCTTAACGAACTTAAAGCGTTCATTTGCGTTATAGTTGTGAAACACAGAACATTTATATAAATGGTCATGTTGGCTATTACATAACGAGCACGAAGATTGTTTTGAACTGGATGCGGCATTTACATAGGCAAGCGTAGCAGTAGATGATTTATGAAATTTACATGCCGTTTCAGTTTTACGATCAACGTACCTTTTTGTAACTTCTTGTTTCACAGGCGAGATGCGTTGTAATATTTTTATTTGATCGCGGACAAATGACGATAAGTCGTCAAAGGATGGTATCTCACAGGTACGTTTGAAAGATTCAAATGAACGTGCGGTTTCCGTATCCAATTTTTTAAGCGCCATGTATAAGCAAATAAAATCTGAGAGGTCATTGACCTTCAGGTTTTTTAAGGCGGCGACCGAAGAAGCGAATTTATCTAGAAACTCTTCGAGATTAGAGGCAGTTGCAGACGAAATAGACTTAAAGTCGAATATTTGATCTAAATACGTAGTGGCCACTAGCCGTTTGTCTTCGTATTTAGTTTTAAGCAAATCGAATATAAGTAAATAGTTTTCGGCACATGGTGTTATGCCGGCGCATATTGATCGAGCCTTGCCTGATAGTTTTCCGATCAAATAATACAATTTTTCCGATTCGGTTAGTGATGCATTATCGTGTATGGCATTTTTGAAACTAGCGAAAAACAAAGGCCAATTTTTTATATCCCCGTTAAACTCGGGAATCTCTATTGGTGGAAGTCTAGGCGACCTGTATTGGCTGGCTGGCTTGACGTCAGCTTGCAACTGATGTGCCTTTGCGGCACGTTTGACACAACCCAATAAATCCTCGAACGATGAAAGTGACTGATAATTGACAACATATTCGGGGTTAATTTTTAATTCCAAATTGACTATTTTGTCCAGCACACTTTCGAAATCCTCACGCAATGAATCCACGGTTTCTATTTCACACAAAAATGCTTCCCTCGCCGACTCCGAACTAAGATCGTTTACGCGATTACAAATTGTTTGCATGCGGGCAAAAATTCTATCTCTTTTAGCATATAATACCTTCAACTGTACATTCGAGTCTGCGGTAGGGGCCATTATTATCAAATTAACAACTTATTACGTAATTCTCAAACACAGATAAGCAATGGTAAGCTGAGATTGTATATGTCAACGTATACCTAGCTAGGTTACGTAGGTATATTTACGTGAAAAATTTCACGGCACTGATCCATATTATAATATATATAGGTATGTATTTATGTACCTATATACTTAAATAGTTGTGACTGCAAGGTGCAGTTATTTATTAGCGAATGACTAACGAAACGAATACTTATATTATAATGTAAATGTAAACAAATATCTAATTGATGTAAGCGGGATGAACTAAGTAGGTAAATAAATGTTTACTGCGAATTGAATTAAAATTACGACAATCTATATTGCGGGATGCACTAATTTTTTCTACTTACTCCAACAAGTACGAGTAAGTATGTATTTAAGTAGGTACGTATGGTAATATTACCGCAGAACCACGGTTATAATATTACCGTGACAGAACGAACCACTGTTACTATTTATCTATCTAATGCGGGATGAGCGAAACAACTACAAAGTACTCATAACAAGGTAATTAAATACACAGTAAGTCGTTCTATGAACATATGATAAGAAAGAAAATGGAAATGGAGGGTAGTTTGAAAAGTACTAACCGACGCGAGTACAACGATTTATTTCGACAATTAACTACAATTTGGAGAAATATCTGATGGCTAGCGCTGATTCAAATATCCGGCTCGAAGGACCATAAAATGTTTGCGCGGGTTACGCGAAATTTGCAAAAGTATACATTTAAATCAGGCTGATGCGGCGAGACAAGTGGATGACAATAGAACTGTACGGAAGTTGGAAAGAGAGAATCAGTTCTATATAAGGAAGGTGCACAATACCTTTATAGCTCGATGCTGGAGTTTATCAGTCCTTCCAATAGTTGTGATACATCCCACTTCACACAATTCACAAATTTTGAGTTTTTTACACGAGAAGCTCGCAGGCGCGTCGGTATCGCACTTACTCCGAAACCATTCTCCTCTCTTGCGTTCGGGCGCGCCACTGTCGCAGTTGTGTGACGTCGTCTCTTTCACACGTATGCAGAGGCGTATGTGCGGGAGTGGATAGATATACAGGGATATAATTGCAACAACCTTAAGTTACGGTTTACGTAGAAATTGTCTTTGAATCAGCGCAACCAATGGCATCTGACACAGATAGTCAGAAGACGCGGTTTTAAACCCGTCCGAGGATGTGATTTTTTCTCTATAAATTTCAATATTAAAATTATTTTCCACCTGTGGCAAACTATTACTATAGGGAAATGTAAACATTATGACATTATCTACTGTAAGATTAGATAGACGGTTGTTGAAATCAATTATTTGTTTTTTGTTTACATTCCCCCTATTTCCTATTAAAACTACATAATTCCTGATATGATAGACCAGGTGTACAGTAATTTATTACATTATGTCCCTTGGATGTCTGTCTTTGCCAATTTCATCACTAAATATTACATATTTTGGTTTGTCAATAGTCAATGGTACTATTTGTATTATAGGAACTACTTGTTAAAGTTGGATTTTGACATACATTTTTACACGTTTGCACTATTTTAGAACTACATGATGGCAATGAATGATTGACCGGTTCTTAATGTTATCATTGTATACAGGATTGCCAGTAGAATGACATTTAATCAACTCATTCATTGCCAATATGTACTCTTTTAACTGGTTATCTGAGTGTTCATACTTAGTTTTCTTATATATTTATGTATGTTTTAATTATCCTATACTGACTATTTACATTAACCCATAGACTCGCCATTCACCATATTTGGCCAATAATACGAGGGCGGGTCAATAAGTCCGTGACTTTTTGAATTTCTGACCTCTTTACTGAAAAAGCAACACTACTCCTGTCAACAGGCATCTGTCAGTTGACTCCTGTCAAAATTTGAACTTGCTGCGTCAGTTAGTTTGTGTTTGACAGCTATCTTTATCAGACTACCCAGTAATTTGAGGAAGAAATGGAAAAAAGTGAATTTCGTGTGCTTATTAAGCATTATTTTTTGCGAAAAAAAACCATTACCGAGACCAAGGCTAAGCTTGATAAATACTATGGGGACTCTGCACCATCGATAACAATGGTAAAAAAGTGGTTTACTGAATTTCGTTGTGGCCGTACAAGCACTGAAGATGCCGAACGTCCTGGACGCCCAGTTGAGGTCTCTTCACCCGAAACAATCGAAAAAATTCACGATATGGTGTTTGCCGACCGATGATTGAGAGTGCAAGAGATTGTGGAAGCCGTAGGGATCTCGCATGGCAATTTTGAATGATCACTTGGGCATGAGAAAGCTTTCCGCAAGATGGGTGCCGCGTTTGCTCACAGTCGACCACAAACGCAATCGTGTAACAACTTCACAGGAAGGTTTGGCGTTGTTTAATCGCAATATGGAGGAGTTTTTGCGCCGTTTTGTAACCGTGGACGAAACATGGATCCATCACAACACACCAGAGACCAAACAACAGTCAAAACAGTGGGTTTCTAAGGGTGAATCGGCGCCAAAGAAGGCCAAGGTGGGTTTGTCAGCCAATAAAGTTATGGCGACTGTTTTTTGGGATTCACGCGGGATAATCCACATTGACTACCTTCAAAAGGGAAGAACAATCAATGGGGAATATTATGCCAACTTATTGGACCGATTCAATGACGATTTGAAAAAAAACCGACCTCATTTGGCCAAGAAAAAAGTTCTTTTCCACCAAGACAATGCAAGGGTGCACACATGTGCAGTTGCCATGGCAAAAATACATGAATTGGGCTATGAATTGCTCCCTCATCCGCCCTATTCTCCAGATTTGGCTCCGAGTGACTACTTCTTGTTCCCAAACATGAAGAAATGGCTTGGTGGAAAAAGATTTGAAATGATGAAGTCATCTCGCAAACAAAGGCCTATTTTGAGGACCTCGACAAATCATATTTTTTGGAAGGGATAAAAAAATTGGAAAAGCGTTGGACACAGTGTATAGAGCTCAAGGGAGACTATGTTGAAAGATAAAATGATTTATTTATCAATAAATCTGTGTTTTATTCCAAAAGTCACGGACTTATTGACCCGCCCTCGTACAATAGATTTTGCAGAAATCAACCTACTTTTCCAGGAACTGCAACATGTCGCACCTTTATTCCAAAACCGTTACTATACGAAATTCTTCAAAAATTGGTTTTCGACGCTATCTATTTGCTGACCACTGAATTTTCATATTGCTTCGAGCCCTATATTTTAATTTCTAGTAATTGATCCAGAGGGCGCTATTATTAAGTAAGTAAGTACCAAGTACCAGAGGGCGCTATTATTTTATCGACACTAAACGAAACCTTCCCTTCCCTTAATTCCTAGAATGACATTAAACCAAAGAGTCAATACCGCAGAGGCCATAATCTAAGAAATAGAATAGAATAGAAAACAAAGAGTACATCTTGTCGTCAACAATATTACATTATTTTGAATGCAAAAACGTAATTTTAAGTCTAATGTCAGCTTTCAAATTCATTGTTTCGTTAAATTTTTGTTGTATTTAATTGTCAAAACGTCATTTTGTGTTTAAAGTCACTTTTTTGCGAATGTTACGTGAATGTTTTTATTATATCAAGATTTAAAAAATGACACTATTTGTTTAGTGACACTTTTCCATCAATTACTATATTTTTGCTGATTTAATTTAGTACATAATTGCTTCTTTTTGCTTAGTGTTGTTATAGTGTATCCCAGAGTAAAAAATATTTCTAAAACTTTAATGCAATGTTGTATTTATTAATATAGTGTCATATTTAGAACAATAAAAGAAAAAGTTTTATATGAAAGGTGTCGTTATTGGTAAATGATTACTCTGCATTTATAAAAAAAAACTTAGTTGGTAGCAATATCATGAAAAGATAATATATTAAAATATGCACTACATAACAAATAAAATGAACATGCAAGTTACGAAAACCATACATATTTTATTATTCCGTGAAGTAGCTCTTCTTTGGCTCATACCATCGCAAGTCATTGCTGAGCAACAGGCGAGATCAGCTAGTACTAGTTGTTGATCCTCATGCTCGAGTAGCTCAAGCTCTTAGAGCTCAAGTTCTTCTACATTCACTTCAAGTCTTCACTATCAAATTGAAATGGACCTTGTGTAGCACGAGATACTTTGCAAGATCAACTTATTTAAATTTCTAATGACACTGGTGTTTGGGAATTGTTGAAAATATCATGTAGTCAACCGTCTTCTTTATCATGCACAGCATCACCATTAGGTGATTTTTCTCCAGAAGACAATGATCCTAACTATGAGCCTAGAATGTCTAGGACAGTAGAAAAATCTTCAGACATTGATTTTACTGATTACCAAGAACCTAATATTGTATCTTCACCAGTAAGGAAATGACGTAAGGGTGTTATGAATTCAAAAAACTAAAAACAGGCAACAAATCGCAGGCACAATAGACGAGTGGTGCCAGCTAGGCAAATGAAGTCTATGTAGTACAAAGTGTTGTTTGGACTGTTTCGCAAACATAAAGGAAGAAGAGCGCCAAAAGATATTTGATGATTATTGGGGTATGGCGTATTTGACAAGACAACGCGATTTTATTCCCAAGAGTATGTCTTTTGTTTCTAGGATGTGTTCATCCTAGAATTCAACATAAAAGGTTAACTACAGTTGCAAGTCAAAACACGGATTTTATTTTACTGTTAAAATAAAATACGAAATTGCAAGCAACTTTTTTAAAATACCTTTGGTATAAATAATATACCAAGTAGAAAGTTTATCGAAAAAAACAACAGTACAGTACAAGTACTGGGATTGTTGAGGCAGAAAAACACATGGAAAACAGAAAAAGTCTCTTGTTGATGATAATTTAAATCCACTCTTTTATGCAAACTCTTTTTATAATAGTATTGTTTAAATTGTATTTTGATATTTTATAGACTGATTTATGATTAAGATTATTAATCTTACAATTATGAATCAGTGTTTAAGAAAGCAACAAATACTTAGTTACTGACTGACAAAAACTGATTATGTTATATTTAATGTGTATATATATATATAAGTGTAAATATGATGTGTGGTTTATGATACTAGCACAACGGACACTGGCAGAATTGTGATAATAGTCGCAGAAGCCATAATCTAAGAACTGAACTGATTAGGTTATACTACTGGCAGAACACTAATGTTCCTAAATAGGTATGTTTATTTACAGATTTTTTATTGAGGTTAAAACTTGATATTTTTTCTATGTAAGTATAAAAACTACTACAACTTTAAAAAGTTGGTACTTCATTGTTTTTGAATTGTTTTAAGTAGTTATAAATAGTTTCCGAACTGCTTGCCTAGATTTCTAATAATTGCACTAAGAATATTACTTTTATTTGTTTTATTTTCTCAACCTAATAAAAACCTTCATAATAGCGGTTAAAATGTATATAATGTGATGATGCGATAACAATGAAGTATATTTAAAAAAAAAAACTTTTTTTTAGGACTAAGTAATGTTAAGTATTTATATTTTAATATTTATATTTTTGTATTTACATAAAAAAATATTGCTGAATAGTTGATATAACTATTATTTAATTATACTGATAATATAAATATTATCAGTTAATGTTTCCCATTAATCATAATAGCTCTCCTGTATAATTAACTTATTTATGATAGTGACGGTATTGGAATAAAGGTGCAATGTGTGGTTAAGAGTAAATTTAAACATAAAAACCTGACCCACATTGAAAACAACACAGCCTTGACCAGTGCAGTTATGTAGCAATAATCACATAGGTTTGTCAATGATAGCCTATACAATATGAAAACAATGTCATAAATCAGCTGATTGATTCATTTTCAGCTAGTAGAATATGCAGTGAATTCAAATACCACCAGACACTACAAAATCCATACATTATATAAAAGTAAGACTAAACCAAAACATGAGTTTTGTTAGCTATAAACTGTGCCAAGTCGAGTAGATAAAAAGTTCACTCACCTCTTGTGTCCTCGTGAGTTACCCAGCTGCAGGCGCAGCGGGGGTGAAGCCCAACCCCACACGGAGTCAATCTGCAATCGAAACACACCCTGTACCTCTTCACAATCGCACTTTCGCTCAAGAACCCATACTCTTAGCAAATACAACATAAGCAATTGAATGTCAACCCGAGACTGACTTCGTTCATACCTTTGAAGATTCCTATTCCACACCACAAAAATCTGTATGTTATGGAGCGTTCAACTCTCATGAAACGCCCCGAGGAATGTAATAGTTAACGGAACATTGATTTTCTAATTTCACAACTTTTTATGTTTACTAAAAATGTTACAAAAGCATTGTGTACACCATAGACACATATATATAATTTACTCTATGCCATAGACATCAAGGAATATATTACTCTCTACCGAGAGCATAGACATGCTATGGTAGGTGCGTTCGTTTAGCTTAGAAGCTTCTAAGAGGGCATTGGTGGCGTTGTCATTGATGGCTCTTTTGAGCGTTCGAATAGCTCACTTTCGTTTTTGGCGAAAATAACGCTAAAAACGCTCACAAGGGGCGTTCGAATAGGGAATCTGTAGGTGAAAATGTCGCTCATGCCTCTTTTTGTTCAGCGTTCGGAAAGCTAAAAAAGAGGAATTTTTGCCACCAAAAAGTGCAATTTTTGACCCACGTCCGGAGCATGGTTGTTTGTGATCGTTATCTGACAGCTATGTATTTGACAGCATAATCATGCGATTTTAGGTCTTATGCTCAGTTGAGCGTTCGAATAGGGTATGGGCAAAGGTGGCAAAAATAACGTTTTTGAGTTTTACGGACGCTTTAACAAATGAGCCATCAATGAAAACGCCACCAATGCCCTCATAAGCTAAACGAACGCATCTACGGTATGATATAGCCAGATTAGTATACTTCTTCTTCTTCTTCTTCTTATGTGGCTTTTTAACGTGGAAAGACGTTACTCTGCCAGTGTCATGTTTTGGCGGATATTTTGCCCTTGTACTCCCCCAACCCTGAAGGAGTGACCATTGTACGGTACGGAATCAAATGAAAGTAATATGAATATCAAAAGTATTAAAAACTGGTTTCGCTTTTACAAACGTATATTATTAGTTTTAATAAAATTACATAACATATAAATAAATGGTGTAAAAACAAGCGATAAAAGAGAGTTAATATCAGTAGGTCTAGCGATATCAGAATTAAGTTTATCATACAAAGAAGAATTTAACTTAGGACATGAAAAGAAAATGTGATTTAAAGTACCGTCATCTAGGCCACACTCACAAAGCGAATGATCCCTGACCCTGATTTTAGCAAGAAACACGGGAGAACAAACGTGACCTAAGCGCAAACGAATTACGGTGGAAGTGACCCATTTCTCAGCATTTTTAAACTTAAAAAACCAAGGTTTTGAAGGTATGGTGGGCTGAATTAAGCCAAAATGCCTACCTTTGATCATTCTTGTTCTATTCCAAATATTCGACCATTTATCATTTATCTGCACTTTTGTAGAGTTACGTAAATCGCGAGAAAAACAGTTGCAGTATGATTCCAGCCCTAAATCAGTAGCCTGCTTAGCAAAATTATCTGCAATTTCATTACCTTTAATGCCGCTATGGCCTGGAATCCAAGCTAAAACTACTTCGATACCAGCTAAATAACATCTATAAAGAATTTCTCTAATTTTCAAATTAGTGTGTAACATATCTTTCGCACGAAATGGAAATTTATAAATGTCCTGTAAACAACTAAGAGAATCTGAAAATATGATGCATTTATTTAATTTATAAGATTCGACATATTTAACAGCTTCTAAAATTGCCACTGATTCACCTGAATAAACAGAGATTAGTATAGTACAGGGCGATAATAAACAGCTAATAACTAGGATCAAGTATCAACTGTTGATGTTGATACTTGATCCTAGGCTAATAATCAGTATACATCACAGACTAAATAGACATGGCACAGATCAAGCTTCGTTAACACGTTCCAGTGTCCAGTGTAGATATTTTTTGCGATATTAACAATTTTCAGTACGTTGTTCAGTGTTATTTATCATAATTCTGGCGTTGTGTGGTCAATCACTTCGCTTGTCGTCGCACATACTACGAATTTAGTTTGTAGTTGGAGTTTATCTCCAACTCACCTACACAAACAAGGCATGAAGATGAGATTCTATATTTGTCTATGATTGGCATCGAACTATTGGCCATGGAATACCGGCTGTGCATCATCATCACGGCCTAATATTTCGCATCCAATAAATAATTCGTGTACATACTTCCATGTACATTTTTTGTATAAAATTTTTGATAAGTAAACATGTTAATTGTAAAATCTATAGTGATAACCAAGGTGCACTCAAGTTGCTTGAAACTAAAGTATGTAGCCACAAATAGACAAACCATATTGACTTACGCTACCATAGGATACTGATAAAGAAACGAGTGTAGTTATAGATTATTTACCTACTGGTAAGAATGGTGGCTGATTTGTTTACAAAACCTTTTGTTATTGTTGTTTAAGAAATTGTTGATAAATAAATGTTACAGTCATAAAGATGTTGCTAATTTTGAAATAAAAATATTTATAACATAGAATCAATGTGAGTTACAAAAATAGTGTAATATTTGTTGTCTCATGGACACATGCTGGACATGAAGTAGAAACAATGTAGACTTTTATGTTCAACCTGAGTTGTTAAATTATTTGTGTATTAAGTTGATCTACATTGTTGAAGTTCTTTTCATGTTACGCATGAGGGTAAGTGTTAAAATAATGAAGGTACCTATTTGGAATATCTTGATTGGCATCCCTAGTATGAATAGTCTGTACCTACTAGGTTTTGACAATTAGATAAGCTATCTCTGTTTATCGTAAATAATGTATCTATCATTACTATCTTGTAATATCTCCGGTCCACCTGTATTTTACTTTCACTCCTCGTTAAAATAATTCATTTTCATCAACGTATATATTTGTACTCCGATTTACACGCAAAATCCACTGCACTCAATCCTCAGGAAATTATTGGCCGTGAATTATTGGCTGTACATTATTACGGTTGTACATTATTGTCTCCCAAATAAAATATTAGTTTGAATTTGATTACGCGTACTACTGTTATTGTTGTTTTCCAACGGTAGATAGATAGATAGATAACACTTTATTGAGACACCAAATTTATGACTTAATATTAGACAATCAAATAAAAACAATGCCTAAAACTAGGTGCAACAATGGGCGGTCTTATCGCTCAGAGCGATCTCTTCCAGACAACCCACTCGCAGAGGAATAGGTATACAATAAAAGATGGACGGTAACAATACAAAAAACAGTAAACACACTATAAATACATAAATGCTATATTAAATAGACTAATAAAAACGGTAATTGGGCTTTAGTTCGGTTTTTTTGTGCTAGATGTGTTGTGTTGAGTTGTCGCAGGCGGTCCTCAAGCTTGTGGGAGGAGGACCTGGCTCCGCCGGTTCCTGGGCAGTGGACGGTGGAGGCCATCCGTCCGGTCCTTCAGAGGTGGGTGAAACGACCTTTCGGGTCGCTGACCTTCCGATTGGTGCAGGTGCTTCGGAAAGTACGTGCACCAAATCGCAAGACGGGAGGCGACTCCAGCCTGCCACGCGTGCGGTGCGCCGGAGGATACGGCGCACCACACACTGGAAGTGTGTGCTGCATGGGGCCCGCAGCGGCACACGCTTTCAGCGGAAATAGGGGGAGATCTCTCCCTGCCGAGCGTGGTGTTCTCCATGCTCAGCAGCGAGAGATCGTGGCAGGCGGTGGCCACCTTCTGCGAAACGGTGATGACGCAGAAGGAGGCCGCGGAGCGGATCAGGGAGAACGATGTCCGAGCTGACCCGCTCCGGCGCAGACGACCGGAGGAACGGAGAAGACGGTTTGCACGTCTCCTTCCTCTTCCGTAGTGGGGTTACTGGCGAATAGTCGGGGGACACTTCGCCGGTTTGCACGGCCCTACACGTCTAGGGGGTGGACCTTGGTGAGCAAGGTCATCCCTTCACAAGCGCTGAGGCCCGGTTAAGATCAATCCGGGCCTACCGCTGGGGCGAGATGGTGACTGCCAGCGCGACCCTGTCTCGCCCCACCTTGGCGGAGGACTGCTCACGGGGGGGTTTTAGTGGGTCTGAGCCCCACACGCCCCCTTCCGTCACCCCCGTGGCGGAAGGGAAGTGCACAGCATTTCCCCCCTCAAAAAAAAAAAAAAAAAAGGCGGTCCTCGAGCTTAGTGTACTTTGTTATCGTTAGTTATATTTTGAGGACAAAGTTATCTTGTATCAATTTTTTTGTGTTATTTTTGTTGTACTGGGGTGTTGCAATAAAGCGTTTATATAAATATATATCTATCTATATATCTACCCTGCGAGCTTTCCACTAGATAAAGTATCATAAAGTAAAACTAAAAACAATTTGAAATAGAACTAACTATATGTATATATATATATATGGAGCAGCAGAGTTGTAAAATTATCCGCCACAGAAGCTGGCGCTAATGTCGCAGCCAATTTTGGAGGCTAAGATGCCTATCCCCAGTATATATATCCTAATCTATGACCATAGGTTATAATACTTCCAATCTGTGCCATAGATAAGAGTAAAGTATAGTATTTATCCACGGGTACACGGGTAGTCATCTACCTAGTAAAAAAACTAGACACGAGAAACGTCATAGCAAAATGATAAATGACATTTATTTACCTTTCCCCGCTCACCTCAATCCACAATGATCCACCTCAATGACATCTCTGCAGAGGAGACTCTGCAGAGATGTCATACGTACCATAAAACTATTACACGTACAATGGTACGTGTAATAGTTTTATGTAATTATTCAGGTACTTACCATGAATTTCTAACAGTCCCATGGCTATGCCACATGGAGGGAAGGTACCTTGAATATTCTAGATGGAATATTTTTATGAAAAAAGACATTATTTTAATTAAAAAACAATTTAAACTGCATTTACATATTTTTAATTAATTACATAGTTGAACCGGAAATCGAACCCTCTACACGAGAAACAAAACTACCCCGTATCTTTATCATACCGATCGAAAGACCATGAATTTTAACTCTTTTTCACTCTTGTGATTATTAAGTGATACTAGTTTTTATTCGTTATTATTAACTATGTGATTGAAAAGATGTAGAAATAGATACAATGAAAACCTCAGTAATTCGTTACCTTATTTTAATGTTAAAAAAGGATAAAACTTATTTATTTCTGATCATATATCGAAACGACTACTGATTCCGAAACACATCTTTTTTATGTATGTTTATAAAAACATTATAAAATAATTGCTTGGAGTGATAGTGACAAAAGTTCAGCTCGGGTCTGGCCTGGGGGCCCAGACAAAATATGTTTCTGTCATCGTTAATGCCAAACAACAACTTCAAAATGTATGGCGTTGACATTACCTATGGAAAAGTCACGTGACGTCGCGCTAAGTTCTTAGACACATTTTTGTCTATAGCGTGTGCGGAAACACGTCTGTTTGAATTTTGTCCAGACCTGCTGGTCTGGTCTTAAAGTTACTATTACCTTATTTAACTCCACTTAGAGAAATCATCATATCATCAGTGGTCATTATTTGCAACATTGCATCATTTTTTTCCGCTTTAATGTCATTGTTCTCACAACCAATCATTGTTGGTACGTAAGGTGCGTTAGTTTAGCTTATGAGGGCATTGGTGGCGTTGTCATTGATGGTTCTTTTGTAATAGCGTTCGTAAAGCTCAGAAACTTTATTTTTGCCACTTTTGCTACTTTTTCCCACACCTTTTTCGAACGCTCAACTGAGCATAAGACCTAAAACAGCATGATTATGCTGTCAAATACATAGCTGTCAAAAAACGATCACAAACAATCATGCTCCGGACGTGGGTCAAAAATTACACTTTTTAGTAGCTAAAATTCCTCTTTTTTAGCTTTCCAAACGCTGAACAAAAAGAGACATGAACAACATTTTCACCTACAGATTCCCAATCCGAACGCCCCTTGTGAGCGTTTTTAGCGTTATTTTCGCAAAAACGCTCACGAAGGGCCTATTCGAACGCACTAGTAGTAGAACATCTTTGCAAAATAAAAACAGCAAACGTCATACATCATTTTGCTATAGCCAATCAGAGCCCAGATCTCACGTCTAGCAAGGAATGTACTGCGGACTGCAGATGTCTGTCTTATACGTAGTATCTTATAGATTGTCTGTGGTATTATCTATGTCAGATATAGTCTGATTAATCTATGTCCGTGATGCTACGTTTCGTTTGTTTTGTAAATAATCTATAAATTGTAATTTATAATTTCAGATCAGACTTAACATGTCGTTGAGCTTACTATTAGAAAAGTACGATGTATCAACAGAAGAGGGATTGCAGAGAGCACTCAACGAGATCGAAAAAGAGGAGGTAGAAGCGTAAACAGATATTCTGACGTTTTCACCGGCTTACGTAGGCTAATAACATTGTAATTTTGCAGTCTGAAGTAGACGAGGCGCTATCTGGTGTATTATCACGAGCTTACTCTCTAGAAGGGCGGCTGAGGACGGCCAGTCAAGCCTATACAAAACTTGGAGAAGTGCGGAGCGATGCCCAGACTGCAGCTGACATGGTGGATAAAACTGCGATGTTGGCGAGAGATGTGAGCGCTAAAGTGCGACAACTTGACCTTGCTAGAGTAAGTGGACGCTACAGATCTCTGTCATTTACTACAAGTTAGAATTAGCATTCAAGAGTGTTTATTGTTCTTTGTAGTCAAGAGTAGCAGAGTGCCAGAGGCGCGTCCACGATCTCATAGATCTACAGTTGTGCAGTGCTGGAGTTGAAGCTGCCATAAAAGCACACGACTATGAAACAGGTATGATATGCATCACACTGCTAAATCATGAACAATTTTGATAATCTGTAGGTAATAGTTACCTATTACCTATAGGTAATAAGGGGGGAACAAAATTATATGGAAATTTCAAGAGCTAAATATCTGATTAAAAAAATCTTATCATGGAACCATTATGTACTGTGAATAAACAGGATTTCACCAAATTTTTTTACTAAAAATAAAAATACTTGTTAACCCTTTACCAGGCCTCAGACAAATCCTGTAGTAATAGTGATTTTATTATACATTTACATGAGTAATAATGTTTACTTTGAGATTTTATCAATTTCATATAGGAAATTAGGTAATAACCTAAAATATGTGTAAAAACATAATCCTATTGCCTGCCAAAAATTACACTTAACATCAGCGCAAAAAATAACAATAGATTTATGAATGAAACTTAACTCGAATGAGTCTTGCTGATTCGGACAGATTAAGTAGTACTGACAATTCAATGACGACCAAAGTTTAACACAATTTATATTTAGATAAAATGTATCATATTTTCTCTTTAAGTACTTTTAATGTAATATGACCGTGAGCCTTTTTGCTGTAGGTTACGTACAGCTAAACCTACAGCAAAAAGGAAAAAATAGATTTTAATTCACCGGGCCTTGGACATTATAACTTCCACAATAATAGGTCTTCACAGGCTAAGGTCATATGGTTCCCCACAAATTTGATTTTGTTATAGCATGATATTTTACAAGTATAATTAATGCACATATCACTAGGAAAACTCAAATTCTACAACATATAAAAAAAATATGATATACCTTTCTCAAATTTATGAATTAAATATGTCGTACTTATCATAAAAACATCCATTCGATGGACAACATAAAAATGGCGGTAAAATGACATTAGAATTCCATTTCATTATTTATTTGTGTATAAGTTATGTTTCTACTTTGGTCTCGACTAACATGACCTAAATTTTGACTGATAGAGATCTATGTTAAGGTCTGCATCCTGTCTGCGCATAATAGTATTAATTTTATTACTATTCCTATTTTTATAGACATTAAATCCTTATTGTATATTATTATTATATTAGGTATTTAAAATTACATTGTTTTTACATAATTTCACACAACTGCATTAATTCAATTAACATTTTCACTAGCCTCCTCATTGACTTTCTTATAGGTAATGCATGTAGTAGTATTTAACTATTTACTATTGTTTTCTACTTTAATTTAATCTTTCATGTTGTTCTAGCCATCACTCGAGAATTTGTACGCCTTCAGAGGCATAACATGACGAGCTTTTAAATGTAACAATTAATGTAATATTACAACATCCATGTGCATGCCCTGTATGTGTATATAATATGTTCATGTTTTCGACAGTTTGAGGTAGGTACTAAACCTGGTTATTACCTCCAAAACTCTATGTGAGAAATGCTCAATCCATACCCTTGTTAAGGGTTAAATAACATAATCTAAATAATCCATCAAAAGATTGACTAGTACCTGCCTTTTGGATTGCTGCAGTATCCACACAATACTGCATGTAGATGATTAGGCTCTATGGAATATGTACATTTTTATAACAACAGGGTTCCCTACAAGGAGGTCCAAATATTGATACTTTTATTTTTAATTTTGATTAGAGTTTATTCATAGTTTTTACAAGAACCAACACAATTTTTCCTTCAGGCGCTGCTCATGTGTCCAGATTCCTGAGCATGGACCCTGGATCGGTGGCGGCCGCACAGGCTCGCGGGGCTGCTGACCCTAGGGATGCAATGATGAGAGCAGCCAGCACACTGAGAGAGCATTTAGTGCGCAAGTAAAGGAACAATGCATTTGAGAAAGTATAAGTAAAAACAGTCTTTATATTTTCACATTATATTGTTAATCATATAGTCGAGTTTCCTGGTGATGTGGACTGTTCTGTTTCCTACCACATGTATTTTCATCAAGGCAGGATAAAAAATTGCGAAGGTAAACGATTTGCCAGCCTCTTTCTTGACTAGTATAAAAAATATTTTTATAGGTTTGAAGAATCAGCTCGCAAGGAAGACGAAGCCAGCATTGAGCGTCTGTTCAAGCTGTTCCCGCAAATCGGACGCGCCGAAGAAGGCGTGGATTTACTTTCCAAATATTTAGCAGTACAGGTACTGTGAAATTATTTTGTTTTTGAATATAATTATTTATGTAATTAAGCTATTGCTAAAAGTATTGTCACATTATTAAGAGTTAATTGAAACAAAAACATCATTTAACCATAACTTGTAATGTTTGTATGGCTTGTTTTCTATATTTTCTTACTACCATATAAAGCAGGTATTCTATTGAGTCATACCCAGTCTTCAATGTTTATAAAAGACCAGTTTATCATAACCACCATCAATCCAGACTGGTCACACAACCTACACAAAAAACAGCTGTAGTACCTCCCAAGGAGTTGCTTTCACTTCAGCAGCTAGTTGCTCGGCAACCTGGACTTAGCCTAAGTAAAATTTCCCAAGGTAGATTTACTTCTAGAAAATTTTAAGCTTGAAGTGATACATTGACAGAATCAGTTCTGGGTTTATATATGTATTGTTAAACACTATTCTAATATTAAGGGAATGTAAATAGCTGGACATCTTGCATATATTTCCTCATTATGAACTGGCAAAATATCTATAAGCAAAATAATAAGCAATTTTTCAAGTTGTGTACAGGAATTAAACTGATAAAATAAATAAAGCGTATATGTAGGGGGTGTAAGTCCCTACACTGGAGTGATATACCGGGGAAAGTAATGATATGATGTCGAGCTGCATAAATGAAACCACCCGTGTTCATGGTCAAATGCAAACTGATTTATTTTATAATAATAATGTACAAAAGCTGTCGCACGCGGAATCGCGGGCGTCACCACAATCTCACAATACATGTACTTACTTCGTACAGTATATGAAGCGCTTGTAGTGGAGCTTGACTTGGTGATCTTAACCGATGAACAAGTTAAACAATGCTTGCTGTGGTCAGGAGTTGG
Organism: Selenia dentaria; assembly: GCA_917880725.1. Taxonomy (NCBI): domain Eukaryota; kingdom Metazoa; phylum Arthropoda; class Insecta; order Lepidoptera; family Geometridae; genus Selenia; species Selenia dentaria. The sequence goes on along the minus strand of OU862882.1, from coordinate 2,025,461 downwards.
ATGGGTGACTGCTAGTGGCAGTATTCAACTGAGCGCTTCCGTGCTTCGGAGGGCACGTTAAGTCGTCGGTCCCGGTTGTTTGCCTTAGGACAACAGTCGTTAGGCTAAGTCGTAGGCCTTCGGGCGGCCTAAAAAACTTCGACATGGGTTGGTCACTAACCTATCCACCAAGCCGCACTGAGCTCGCGTGGTGGATTGCGTGGCCCAACTCCTCTCTCTGAGAGGAAGGTTCTATAACCAACAGTGGGAACAAAACGGGCTGATTATGACTATAATTATGAATAAATAAAGTAATAATTGAATTGGCAGATTCAGTTCAATATACTAATTTGTTTGAGTTAATTATTTTGGTTGACTTTTAGTTGTCATGACCATGCCAGCACCAGCCCCATCGTTGCATACATAATTATGAGGAGTTTTCCAGTAGTTTGGAGCACATACCATAAAGCATTCCAGCAATGTCTGATGTGGACACTGCTAAGATACTATGGAATATACCCACATCAAAAAAATTATACCACTTATCACTTAGCTTACATCTAATAATGTGTTCACTGCTGACACATTCCACCAAAAGTGTTGCGTGTCTTCTACTACTCTCTTCATGAGGTATTTGAACTGATTGAGTGTGCTCTGCAGAGCGAAGCCTACATGCCGTTACAATATAAGTCATCAGAAAATTTGAGTTAATGATGTAATTTTACAATCATTAGTCACACTCGCAATGTATCAATGTGTACATTTGTCCGAATCAGGCAGAGGCAAACATCCGTCGCGCGTGTATAATCACGGAGGTGACGTCAGAGACGGCGGTGTTCGGTGACGCGGTGACGCGCGTGGTGGAAGCCGGTGGTGCGGCCGTGGAGCGAGCCCGCAACGCCGCACGGAACGCGCCCGGCTTGTTGCCCAGAGCCATCCGGCACATACAGCCCGCTGTAAGTATCTATCGGATTCGAGTTCTGCGATAGTGCACGCCGATTTTTACACGCTTTTTTATATTAATAGTCAGTATCTTTTATTCTGATTGCTATTGGTTTGGCTCACTGGACCGTGATCCATTGTAACTCGATCAAACCTGCACAGTGATCGATTTTTGTTATCTGATTAGAGCGAGCCACGCGACGCAAGCTTACTGCCACCACAAAGTATTCATATTTCAAAGTTACCATTAAGTTTGGTCCCTCCACGGCAATATAGCAACCTTTTAGCAATGGATTATGCTGAGTGCTTTGATGACGTCATAAAAAATTCACTCAATTCGCGTAATTCGACTTTACTTTTGATACAAAGTAAAACTGTTCCAATGTTAAATAGTATTAAAAGAATATTGTTCGGCTCTATTGCGTGTTGGTGGGCGTATGATTATTGTAAACTTATTGCAAAACGCTCTTGTATGATAGTTTCGTAAAGCGTGGTAGTAGGCCCCCAGAGCACCCGGCCTGGCTGGCGCGCACTGTGCTCCTTACGTTATAGTTGTGGGTAATGGTCCCGAGTGTGCAGGTGTGCAGTGGCGTGCGGCGCGTGTACGGTGAGCTGGTGACGTCACGGTGGCTGGAGACGGCGCCGTGGCGCGCACTGTGCTCCTTACGTTATAGTTGTGGGTAACGGTGCCGAGTGTGCAGGTGTGCAGCGGCTAGCGGCGCGTGTACGGTGAGCTGGTGACGTCACGGCGGCTGAAGACGGCGCCGTGGCGCGCACTGTGCTCCTTACGTTATAGTTGTGGGTAATGGTCCCGAGTGTGCAGGTGTGCAGTGGCGTGCGGCGCGTGTACGGTGAGCTGGTGACGTCACGGCGGCTGGAGACGGCGCCGTGGCGCGCACTGTGCTCCTTACGTTATAGTTGTGGGTAACGGTGCCGAGTGTGCAGGTGTACAGCGGCTAGCGGCACGTGTACGGTGAGCTGGTGACGTCACGGCGGCTGGAGACGGCGCCGTGGCGCGCACTGTGCTCCTTACGTTATAGTTGTGGGTAATGGTCCCGAGTGTGCAGATGTGAAGTGGCGTGCGGCGCGTGTACGGAGAGCTGGTGATGTCACGGCGGCTGGAGACAACGCTGTGGCGCGCACTGTGCTCCTTACGTTATAGTTGTGGGTAATGGTGCCGAGTGTGCAGGTGTGCAGCGGCGTGCGGTGCGTGTACGGTGAGCTGGTGACGCCACGGCGGCTGGAGACGGCGCCGTGGCGCGCACTGTGCTCCTTACGTTATAGTTGTGGGTAACGGTGCCGAGTGTGCAGCGGCGTGTGGCGCGTGTACGGTGAGCTGGTGACGTCACGGCGGCTGGAGACGGCGCCGTGACGCGCACTGTGCTCCTTACGTTATAGTTGTGGGTAACGGTGCCGAGTGTGCAGGTGTGCAGCGGCGTGTGGCGCGTGTACGGTGAGCTGGTGACGTCACGGCGGCTGGAGACGGCGCCGTGGCGCGCACTGTGCTCCTTACGTTATAGTTGTGGGTAACGGTGCCGAGTGTGCAGGTGTGCAGCGGCGTGCGGCGCGTGTACGGTGAGCTGGTGACGTCACGGCGGCTGGAGACGGCGCCGTGGCGCGCCGCGCATGCGCCGCCGCTCGCCGCCGAGCCCGTGCTGGCCGAGCTCGCGCTGGCGCACTCCCGGATCAAGCTCTACTTCAACTTCTTAAGGAGGAAGACTGAGGTAAGCAACATTGCCATATTTACATTTATTCCATCCATACATTCTAGAATCAAACTATTTGAATATGTTTTGGGGTGGAAGATCAAAGTAACTGCTGCCGAGGAGATGGGAACTGTATTTTTAGAATGATTTTTAAGCCCTAGATCCTTACTTAGCGAAGATCAATTCATGTCCTTATTTATTGAAATTTATAAAAATTATGATTAACTAGCAAACCCTGCGAACTCCGTTTTGCCACCAGATGGCTTCCTTTTATGTAATATTTCGTTTGGCGCCATCTACTTAAAATATTGGTTTGTAGTACATGCTATGTATCAGAGATGGCGCTGTATGTGAAAAAAGATTTTCCCGCTTTTCTTTTAAAATTTTTCCTGAATTTTCTTTACTATAAACCTCACGGAGCCCGAGACCTTTCCAACGAATGCAAAACCGTGGAAATCGGTTCGTGCGTTCTGGAGTTATAGCGTCAGGAAGGAATACCCGACTTATTTTTATTTATGATTAATGATTGTAGTTTATTTCATGGCGTCTCACATGCATTGTCAGAAGACGCGGGTCCCATCCGAGGAGATACATGTCTCGCTCTAAAATGTGGTCTCGCTTAGCAGGCTTTAGTGCTCTACAAATCATATAATAACACTAAAGAAGATTTGTTCTGACATCTGTATGCACTAAATGATTTTGTTCACAAATACTTGGCTATATATGCCGTAATCTATCCAACTGATTTTTTTTGGATAATATTTTTGCGTTCACCAAAAATCTAAAGGTACCTATGTATGCATTTCTAAAATATTGATCTTAAACCCGTTTAATTGTTTTACTATAATTAAACTACTCGGCCAACAAAATATGTTACATCAAACAAATTTCAAATTAACACCAAGATATAACACTTTTTTATTGTAGTGCGCTGCAAATATTCTATTGTAACAATAACTATTTTATTCTTCCCCGAAAAATACTGATCGTGCACCAAATATTCCTGAATGTTACACAAAATAGGTTAGGTTAGCATTTTTTATTAATAAAGCTACATTGGACATTAATTGGTGTTTGATTCAAATACATTTTGCAGTGCATTATCTGAAGTAAAACTAAAAAAATAAATGCTTGTTTTTAAAATTAGGTGTATTACTATTTTTACAAATTTGCAACAGTTGTTAAATAGATGCTCGTTATGACATATTTTGGTGCACATTCAGTATATTTGGTGGAACACAGGCAAAATTAGGTAAATGAATTGGGAATAAATTGAAGTACTTTTAAATACCATCCATTTTTTTTGTTGATTTTGGCTAAACCACCACGGTGGCGACAAGTGCATTTAAGTGCAATGCAAACTAATCTAATATAATAAGACTGTCCGATATGAAGAAATGGCTCTCGGCATGAGGGCAATGCCAGTCTCTCACCATTAAAACAACATACAATTTGACAGTCAGAGACTATAAGTACTTTGTCATCTGGGCGAAAGCGGCTCCGACCGAGATTATAGTAAATAATACCAAAAAAAATCCTAAACATTTTCAGTTAACATGAAAGTATAACATTTTCAGCAAGACGCGGCAACGTTAGACGAAGCCAAGAAAAAGGCGGCCATAGATGCGGTGGAGAAGATAATTTCGGAATGTGATCTAATGCGAACTGCACAAGATCTGTTGGGACACTATCTAGCGTTGGAAAGGTACGTGCTGTGTACAGTGGCGAGCACAGGTATTGTACCTTACAGGTTGTTATACAGGGTGACTGAACTCATGGTCATTGTACGAGGTGTACAAATAAAAGTTTTATATTTACTATAAATATATTGTTTATGTTAAATGCTGAAGTAATGCAATTGAGCCGCGTGCGACACGAAGCGGTCGCGGATAATTGTGAACTAACTCAATTTCACGTAAACCGTGCTTAATATAAACTACTTTCTATTCTATGTTCGGTGGTCCGAACAGTCGTCCTTTTTCAGTCACTATTGATGATACTAATTGCATTAGGGAGGGCTAATATTCCGCAAATCCAAAGTATTAATGCAGGTATGAAAAACGCAATAAATAAATAAATAGTAAGCCATATAACAACAACCTATTTTGCAACTAAAAACAAGAAAATAATAAAAATAAACGTTTAATTATCTATAAACGTCAATAGTATTAAAATATTAATGTGTGGCGAAACGAAGCAATACGTAAACATACATAGATAATAATACAAATTTTAGGTAATGCGGCCGACAGGCGCGACAAATAGCTACAATAAACATGCTGCCTCCTTCCTATAAAATCTGAGCGAGAGTGACTCTTGGGCCTTCCACGACAAAAGCGGGTCTATCCGCGCACATTGTTACATCAAAATAACAGTATAATGTTCGAGGAGGGCCGACATATAGTGCGTTCGAATAGATCACTTCTGATCGTTTTTGGCGAAAATAACGCTTAAAACGCTCACAAGGGGCGTTCGAATTGGGAATCTGTGGGTAAAAATGTCGTTCATGCCTCTTTCTGTTCAGCGTTCGGAAAGCTAAAAAAGAGTAATTTTAGCTACCAAAATAATTTTTGACCCACGTCCGGGTCATGGTTGTTTGTGATCGTTATTTGACAGCATAATCTAGGTCTTATGCTCAGTTGAGCGTTCGAATAGGGTATGGACAAAATTGGCAAAAATAACGTTTTTGAGCTTAACGAACGCTTTAACAAAAGAGCCATCAATGACAACGCCACCAATGCCCTCATAAGCTAAACGAACGCACCTCAAGTTGCATTGTCCGTGGTCACGAGCAGACTGAAGATGCGAGTGTCATCGTCCCACATGCGGCAAGTGCTCGTCTCCAACTACCTGCATTTACTACACTAGCAGTATCGGAGATCACGCATGCAGATAAATTGCTACAACTTGAGCACTTCTTATTGTTTTTTATTTTATTTTTTATAAAATTACACTCCGGTCCGTGCCTTTTTAAACTTTTGCAAAAGGCACGGACTATTTATGCAAAAAAGGGCTATACGAGCAATCTACAGTTTGGCTCCCAGAGTTTCCCTTAGACAGAAATTTAAAGACATAAACATTCTAACTGTTGTCTCTCAGTTTATCTATGAAAATCTAATGTATGTAAAGAAAAACATTAGCAGTTTTGATAAAAGGAGTGATGCTCATTCCATCAACACGCGAAATAAGCACAAGCTATCCGTACATGTAACGCGTCTCCACAGAATAAGTCATTCTTTTATGGGACAATGTATACGATTTTATAATAAAGTTCCCAATGTTATCCGAGATTTGCCTATTAATAAGTTTAAAATTGCTATTAAAACTAAACTCTGTCAAAAAGGTTATTACAAAATTTCAGATTACTTGGAGGATAAAACAGCTTGGGACTGATCACTCCAGGATCTATCTACTCGTGTACTAAGATGTCAAAGTGTAGCGTGTCTTGCCCTACTGATACCATTATTATGTTCTCTTTTGTAAGGCAACACACTGGAGCTAATATTTGTAGTACCTAAGTAAAAACATTGTAAAAACATCTATATAAAAAGAATGGCCCCGAGTTTCTTGCCGCTTCTTCTCGGTTGGCTCTATGTATTTTGGAACGCGGCGGTAGGCTTTAAAGTACATTTTAATGAAAAATTGACGTTCATAAGTGCGTCTTTGATGCCTAAATTGAATAAATGATTTTGACTTTGACTTTTGACTTTATGATCCGGATATTTTGAAAGGAAAACATAACATGCTCATTTAGGGGACATAGAGACTACTTATTTTCTAAAGACACTTACTTTTTTCTACCGACTTCCAAAAAAAGGAGGAGGTACTCAATTCGACTTTTTTTTAAATATTTACCTCATAACTTTCGACTAGGTGAACCGATTCTCAAAATTCTTTTTTTGTTTGGAAGCTGGTGCTTCCCGTGTTGTCCCACTTATAATTTCATCAAATTCGGTCCAGTAGTTTTTAGTTACACTCAAATAACTGATTTTTAACAAAGTAATAGAATGGAAGTCGTTATTAAATTTTTCAAATTGCACTTGTTCTTTTTTTTGAGTCACTTAGTTTCAATAGGTTGGACTAAAGTAATAATAGATAAACTAAATGGAGTTATGTTACTTTCTGTCTGACTTCCTATTGGCCAACTTGGCCGAGACGTCGAGCTTAGTCAAAACTACTGTCATTGTGATGTAGGTCTAGGTATGTGCGCGAACACACCCGCTACTGTCTAATGAAAACGTATTTGGTTAGCGGTAGTTTAAAAAGTACTACTGCTTGTTTCAGATACTTCTTGGAGGAGAGCGTTAACAAAGCGCTGAAAATGGCAACACCACAAGCGGGCGCCACCACCTCCAGCCTCGTAGATGACGTTTTTTTCATCGCGAGGAAAGTTATCAGGTAGGCTGAGAAACATTCGCGTCAAAGTCGGGCAAAGTCGTTTATTCAATTTAGGCATCAAAGATGCACTTATGAACGTCAATTATTCATTATAATGTACTCTACCGCCACGTTCCAAAATATATAGAGCCTACCGAGAAGAAGCGGCAAGAAACTCGGGGCGTTATTTTCATATAGATTTTTACAATTTTTGTACTTAGGTACAACTATTAACATCACATTTTATGGGTGGCAGATGACAACTTGCCAGAAGTGGAGTATTCCAAGCATCTTTGTCTTCTATATAATGTCGGACTTTGTAATATGTTTTTTATTTACATGTTTTTACAGGTATCTAGAATTTGCCCTCCGTGAGCTCAGTTATGTGTTTTGGGATTTTAATGTAAAAACGCACACAATTTCCTAGGAATTACTTATTAGTCGTAGACATTTATTGTGTTTGTTCTATTGCTCTTCTTCCCATAAAAACGACGTTTATATCTCGAAAAAGAATTTTGAAATTTATAGAGAGAAAAATTCACATCCTCAGATGGGATTCGAACCCGCGTCTTCTGACTCTCCGTGTCAGATGCCATTAATATTAAATAGTAGAGTAGTATTTCCAGGGATCGTATTGTTTAGTGATTTTTTTGGAATTGTTGGGTAAGAGTTGATGTTATTGCACAGACGCAGCTTGTCAACGGGCAGCATCGACGGGTTGTGCGCAGTGCTGAACGACGTGTCGGCGCTGCTGGAGCGCGACGTGGCCGCGGCGTTGCGGCGCTGGGCGCGCGCCCCCCCGCCCGACCCCCTGCCACTGCCGGCAGCGCGCGCGCACGCGCCCGACGCGCCCGGCCCGCTCACTCTGCGCCTCAACAGGGACGTCGACGCACAGAGGTTGCTATTTTTGGTAAGGGAGACTTACACTCGTTTTGTATTTGAGTTCGATATAAGATCTCTGTTCTGGTCCGCAGGGCTCACTTGCAATCAAACATTGTTTTTAATCTTGAAAAATGGCCTCTTTATGTCAGTTTTGACTACAGTGAGCCTACGAATAATAATAAGTCAGGAACAGTAACTGCGTTAAAAAAATGACCCAACAAAAGTCGTGTTCAAGTAGGCGCGGCTTAAAAGTCGTGTTCAGTACGTCATCAGTCGGACATTTTTCTTGCAAGCGAGCACACGTGAAATCTTCGCATACATTTTAATTTTTATCATTGTGAACTACAGCTGTGAATCATCATGCCAGCATGTGTTATGAAGTGGTGCAGGATCCATACAAGTTTAAAATGTCCAGGAATCACTTTTATTAGTACTTAGTAGCAAAATTATATTTATATTTAAAAATGTTCAAATACGTATACAAACCGAGATGGTCAATACTATGCAAAATAAAGTCAGTCTATTTTTGTTTAATGTATATTTTTTTACAGAACTGAATATTGAAATGTAACAGCAATGTATTTTGCTTATTTTGTTTTAATTCCATTTCCTTGCCGATCCAGTGCAGTAAAATAAATGCCTCTCTGCACTTAAGCTAGAAAGACAAGATTATGACTAGATGCCTGTGAAAACCAGCATTATATACTTACTCCGTTCATTTTGAAGAAAAAAAAATAAAAAAAGACTTGTGGCACTCGGAGACTGCCGCGGTAAAGCTATTACATAGCTGTTTTTATCAACTTATGCAATTATAATTATTTAACCAATGCCATCTAGAGGCGAGTTGCTGAACTAAAGAGACAAGCGTGATATTTCAAAAAGTCATTAAATGTTCTGCTATTCACCGATAGCTTCCAAATCAACTTATGCAATTATAATTATTTAACCAATGCCATCTAGAGGTAGTCTTGAGTGAATCGCCCGCAATACTTACATGTTATTTTTAAACACAACATAACATATGGTTTCGCCTATATATCCTCGAAGGGGTAAGCAGCGGTGATTTCAACGCCTACATTTAAGTTAAGTTTTATTTTTGTTTGTGCCTTAAGTTTGTGTCGCTCGTATTTTGACAGCTCGATACACTAGACTCAAGGGGGATGAAATGTAACACAAATACCGTCAAGGGTGATGAAATGTTATGACAGTTTTTTTAATGGTGATTAATTTTATATTTGTATGTACTCGTAATTCCTGTCTTTTATTATTAGTGTTTACTGATTGATACACTTAGTATATTTTTTTCTTGGATTTCTATTATAACAATGGCGTTTGACCATGTCCATATTTTATGATATTTTGGTATTTTTAGATGGATGTCTGGTCAGGGAGAAGATAATAAGCTACTCGAAGTACTAACCCTGCGCAGACGTAGTCGCGGGCACCAGCTAGTTAAATATATTTTTGGTTATTTAATCTCACTTTACTACATTGCGGAAAAAGAGTATCTTCTAATTACTTCTAGACGAAAACTTAATATTTTGCGGGACATAAATTTCACTGAATTTTAAATAAAATTTAAAAAGTAACCGATATAAAAAAAAAAAACAAATAAAAAACATTGTGTATATTATTGACTTGGTCCAATCCACTTGTTGCATTACATCATCCATGCCGCTACGACTCAGTTGTCATAGTAGACGTTGCAGCACGCGCGTGAGCCAATCCCTGCTTTCCTTCTGAATTTAAACCAATCACCGAACATGTCTATTTGTAACCTCGGAAATAATTTGTATTTGGAATCATACGTTGTTTTGATTTAAAGGGCCACTTTTTGTGTGGAATTTGTTCTGAATTATGCTTCCTGACTTATTATTATTCGTAGCAGTGAGCAGAAATGTAAGTATAGAAAGGCTGCTATTTTTTTAACTTCAATCAACATTTGTTACCAGCTGAGGTACATAAGAGCCCTGCTGATCTCGTTTGCATTAATATATCACACTAATGTTACAAATGAGAAGTGAGTAGGAGCGGTACGTGCGAGTATTTACCACCACTACAGGGATGTGACAGGTGGCGAGGACGTGAGCTCGCAACAAGGGCCAAATGTCCATGTTGCGTTTTGCTACGCCCTTCCACGGACGGTCATATGACACTGTAAAATATAAACAAACTAGCTGGTGCCCGCGACTTCGTCTGCGCAGGATTAGTATTTCGAGTAGCTTTTTATCTTCCTCAAGGCCATTATCTATCTTTACACAAAAATGTCATAAAATATTTACATGATCAAATGCAATTGCTATTAGTATTATATGAGTAAATTTAAATACTTAGTGAAACAATCTGTAAACACTAATAATAAAATACAGCACTAACGTACATACAAATATAAAATTAATCACCATGTAAAAAACTGAACCCTTGACGTTCGCCGAGCACTTCTGTGTGTATCGAGCTGTCAAAACGATAGCGTGTTTTTGACTAAGCTATCAGAAACTGATACAAACTTTGACAGAATTGTCATCATTACGATCTTGACGTAGGCGGAGATCTTGTTAGTTTGTCTATGCTGTGCCCAAGAGTATTACGCTTTTTCACCCGCGTGGTGAGGGATGATGATTATGAAAAGTATCCTATGCAGTATCCAGCGCCTCATCTACCGCCATAACAAATTTCATCAAAATTGGCCCCGCCGTTTGAGCGTGAAACAGTAACAAACATCTATCCATCCATTGAAATTTATAGAGAGAAAAATTCACATCCTCGGACGGGATTCGAACCCGCGTCTACTGACTCTCTGTGTCAGACGCCATTGACCAACTAGGCCACCGAGAATCTGGTCCGAGCATCGAATTTTAACTCTCTATTTGACTATAGTAGATCCAACCGTTTATCCTCTTTTTGACAGATCTAATTTGTCAGTTAAAGTGTTGTGACCAAGTGATTATAGTGGACACGATTTCGATTCATTTTTCTATCGAGTCTGTGCGGAAAGAGAATAGTCCTAGGAATGGCGCCATGACCATGGCTATTGGCCATCTAGAAATACGTCAGCCAATGGGGAATGTTGAAAGGGCGTGGACAGGCCGTCATGGCATGGCCATCTAGAAACGCATCAGCCAATGGGAAATGCTGACGCATTTCTAGATGGCCATGCCCAGATGGCGAGGCCACGCCGTCCGGTTACACCCGTGTAGTTTCCAAGGTAAGCTATCAAATTCTGAGTTATAAGTTTTCACTTCTATCGGCAATTCCTATGACTGCCAATTTTTTTGTCTATGGGTAAGCAGTAGTATTTTATCAAGGTAGTAAAACTCAATGGTCCACCGCCGTTTTGTATTTGTCACTGTCACTCGCAACAAGACGCCCGTGCTAGTAATTATTTGCTGAGTTTTATATTGGAACTATAAAATGCCGAAAGGATCAGTGCTGAAAGGACAGACGAGAGAAATGGTGATCAAGCTTCGTAATTACTTTGAAGCAGAGTATCAAAATGGCGGCCCGCTTTTACCATTGTCGCAAGTGAGAGAGCGCGTTGCGGCCGCGTTAGGTATTAGTGCATCTACGATTACAAAAATTACTACCGAAGCCTACGGAACAAGCGGCATGCAGGAGAATAAGCTTCGTACGCCGAAGAAAAAACGCCAACCACGTCGTGTGACTTCGGTTGACAACTTTGACGCAGACGCTATACGCCGTCATATATATAACTATTACTTACGTAAAGAAGTTCCAACACTTAAAAAACTTGTTGCTTCTTTGCGTGAATGTGATTTGTTCCGAGGTCAAAAATCGTCATTGGTAAAGGTCTTGAATGAAATTGGATTTACTTATAAAAAATCGGACAAACGCAAAATATTGATGGAGCGTCGCGACGTAGCTTTTGCTCGTTGCGAATTTTTGAGCGAAGCCAAAAAAATTACAGATTGGTCAAATGTTGTTTTCACTGACGAAACTTGGCTGAATGCGAACCACACAGTGTCTAAGAGCTGGACTGATGACACCGCTGCTTCCACTACCTCAGTACCGATGGGAAAAGGAGAACGTCTAATCATTTGCCATGCAGGGTCTGTGAAAGGATTCATGCCAGATGCTTTGTTGGCCTTTAAATCCAAAAAAACAGTTGAGTACCACGAAGAAATGAATTCTGAGGTTTACGAAAGTTGGTTTAAGGAAATGGTACAATCATTGGAAGAACCGTCAGTTATTATTATGGATAACGCATCCTATCACTCACGCCAAATTGATAAAATGCCGACCCAGGCCGACAAAAAACAAGTAATCATTGACTGGCTTCAACGACATGGTGAAAATGTTGATAACTCCTTACTAAAAGTACAATTACTAAATATATTACGAACAAAAAAACACTTCCCAAAACGATATGTGATCGACGAAATAGCTGCAGAACATGGTCATTGGGTTCTTAGACTTCCACCCTATCATTGTCAATACAATGCCATTGAATTAATATGGGCTCAAGTTAAAGGACACGCTGCTAGAAATAACACAAAACCCCCATTCACGGCAAACAAAATGGTAAATTTATTAAAAAATGCATGTGTGAAAGTAACTGCGGAAAGCTGGCAAAATGTAATTCAAAAAACACAAGAAACTATAATGGCAGATTGGGATAAACACGTGGCGATAGATTATATGAGTCAACAATTAATTATAAATGTCGGCAATAGCTCGAGTGACAGCAACGATGAATCTGATTTTGATTAATAAATAAATAAAAATAAAAGATTAGATTTCGTTTGCTTAAATTGGAATTGGGGTTGCTCAAACTTTACTATTTTCTGGTACCAAACGGCAGACTTTAATGTCTGCCATCCCCAGCGAGCAACACGGAAGGGAGTAGCCTTAGCTAAAAAATATTGTTCAAATCTTTCTGTCATTTCTTGCGGGAGGGGAAGTTGCACACTAGCGCAAAGCCGCACTATTACATACAAAACATACCTGTACCGATCCATTGCCGATCATACTCACACAACCAAATCACTAACACATAAAAAATAAAGCACCATTCACAAATCTAGCCCCGCCCTCACCCCACAGTATATTATCAAACTCCATGGTCCATGCGGACTTGTACTTTGACAGAGGGGAAACGCTGTGTATGCCTACTCCCTTCCGTGTTGCTCGCTGGCCATCCCAGATTTAACCGGTAACAGCTTCGTCAAGTATGACTTGTACTTGTAATCATCATAGTCATCATAACCTTGTTCTTTTTTGGATATACACCAGGAGATAAACACGTCTTCAAATAATGCTGTATGTTTTCCTGAGGCGCATCAATATAACGGTTTTACATAAAAATAAATCCGATATTATGTGCCGAGAACGGAAAACACCCGTGTAAAAATAGTTCATAAACAATATCGATATCTCAATCGTAACTTCGTAACATCACTATGTTGATAGCCATAGAACGTAATTTTTTAAAAACGTTTGTTATTTTATGGAATTTATAAAAAAACTACTGCACTTATGGACTCATTTTGTGAAAGATGATTATTATACGGGATCAAGGAGCAAATTTAAGCAGTTGTCATATTTTTAAAACCTCGCATTTATAAGTTAACTTTTGCGTAACATCGTCATGTTACGTTCTATTGGTGCTGTCAAAAAGAGGATAAACGGTTGGATCTACTATAACCGTCTTGCGAGGACGGAGCGACATCTATTGGACAGTTAACAGTACCATCCAACCGAAAGAAGCATTATTTAGAAATACTTAAACTTTCGCATTGACATCGCAACCCTTGTAATTTTTATAGTATTACTTTTCAAAGCACTAACGCCTGCTTTAGCGATCTCAAACATTGAAATTTATAGAGAGAAAAATTCACATCCTCGGACGGGACCAGACCTCGGACCAGATTCTCGGCGGGCTAGTTGGTCAATGGCGTCTGACACGGAGAGTTCGAAGACGCGGGATCGAATCCCGTCCGATGAATTTCAATGTTTGAGATCGCTTAAGCAGGCGTTAGTGCTTTGAAAAGTAATACTATAAAAATCTATCCATCCATCTAAACTTTCACATTTATACTATTAGTGGGATGTGGAACATATTGACTTTGTTTGGCAGCATACCTGCAGATATCCGAGGCCAACACATATTTATGGTTTATTTGACCACCAAATGTAGTAGTAGATGTGTTTGCGGGCTGCGGCGCCCTCGAAACGATGCAATTGTTAATTTAACTTAATTCATTAATTATTTATAAATATAATTTATTTTGTATTTTTCTCAATATATGTTCTCATATTGTAATGTTTTTAGGGTTCCGTACCCAAAGGGTAGAACGGGACCCTATTACTAAGATTTCGCTGTCCGTCTGTCACCAGGCTGTATCTCATGAACCGTGGTACATAGACAGTTGAATATTTCACAGATGTATTTTAATACAGTTGCTCAAAAAGTGGCGTATTGCAGGGACGTATAGCGTTCGGGATGTGGGCTATTACATGTTCGTGCTTTTTTTTACCTTTCCCGAACTCGTGCGTTCACTTTCCTAACTGTTAAAATAATGTCTATTAAAAAGAAAAACCAACCATGAACTAAGAAAAATTCATAGAAGTTTTTATGATTCATGCAAATACGTATATTTCTAAAAAGAAGCTACTAATTTGTTTCAATATCAGATTCAATGATTTGATTGAATGAGTTAGGTTAGGTTTCATTTCATTTCATCTCATTAAATTTCATTTTCATTTCATATCACTAAAAAAATTCTACTGAAGACTTGGCTGTATGAGCATAGTTCCCTTTGCCTACCAGAATGGGTGAAGAAAAAAAAAATCTCTGCTTATATTCTACGGTTGGCGCCATTTTCCAGAAATTTTCGTTGCGAGTTTATTTTATTAAATTGCTTAATTTTTTCGCAACTGTATTAAAAATAATCGTTCAGTACACGTGCGGAACCGTCATTGCAACTTGTTCCGACTGTCAACCCTCGCCTTCGGTTGCGCCTCGGCTCGGGTAGACATTTGTCGGAACTCTTTGCGATGACAGCCTTTCCCCACTTGTATGAAATATACTATTCTGTTGCCGCTATGACAATTAATACAACAACAGAATAAAATAAATATGCTAGGGGTACGAAATTCAGCGGTGCCCATACTGTTCCCTTAAATGCATTGTGATGGAAATTTCCATCAACCAATTCAATGTAATTTTTGTCGCTTCCACAGGGTATTTGGATTATATTTTTTGTACATGGCAACTTTTAAGGAACCATAGTATCGTTTCCGAACGAAAAAAAAAGTTCATTCTTCAATGTCAGCTGTCAAATGTCATTTCAAAATATCATTACGCGCTAGTTTGCTCGGTGAAGATTTCGGCTAATGTGATTGGAAAAAAGTGGTATAAAATTCTCACGGTTACTTCTCAGTTTATTCGTAATTGATGGATTTGAGGTCAGTATTTTGATTTATGTATATAATTTTGTTCATAAATAGAAAAATATGAAGAAACAAACTCAATATTGTTTTGATGTAAATTTACATCATCATGTGACGTTCATTTAGCTTGTATGAAAGTTAGTAAAATACTATTGTTTTATTTGATTTCGTTTATCTTTTGGTTCCAGGTGTTGATATCTAGCAAAATGAATGACAGAGATATTGAACATTATTTAGCATCTTTGGAAGGTGGGTGGCTGTCGGAAGATGACATGGAGAAGTCTGATGAAGAGGAAGTAAATGTGCCTGGAACTTATGACAGAGACGAGTTACTGAACATGTTAGAAAGTGATGAGGAGGACACAGAAAACCCACAAAACCACGAAAGTGACCCACCTTTGGTTGAAAATGAGGTAATGGATAACCAGGTTGTGGACAATAGTGACCCTACAGGACACATATTTTCAGCATTATTAGATAAACGAAAATTGATATGGAAAAAAAAGAACATAGAATTTGATGAGTCCAAAATTACATTCAAAGGCAATTCAGACCTAGGACCAGAGTTGTCACCATTAGATACTCCATATGCATGCTTCAACTACTTTTTCTCAGAAGATTTCATGGCAAGGATAGTGGAAGAAACAAACATGTATGCCACACAAAAAAATCCAGCAAATACAACTGCAACCAATTTATCAGACTTGAGAAAGTTTTTTGGAATACTTATATATATGTCAGTCCAACATTTTCCCAATATAAGAGCATACTGGTCTCCAAAATATGGCTATGAACCAATTTATTCGGTGATGTCTAATAACAGGTTTGAACAATTGAAAAAAATATTGCACTTCAATAACAATGACCACCACAAGGCAATTGGTGATCCAGGCCATGATCGCCTATTCAAGATACGCCCTGTTATTGATGAATTGAATTCAAAATTTTCATCAGTACCTATGGACCAACGCCTGTCCATAGATGAACAAATGTGTGCAACTAAAGTTGCACACTTTCTCAAACAATACTTGCCCAACAAGCCTCATAAGTGGGGGTTTAAACTGTATGTTTTGTGCAGCTTACAAGGATTTGCACACAACTTTGAGGTTTATGCTGGGCAGGACCTTACCAACAAACCTGAGAATGAACCAGATCTGGGCTCAACCAGCAATATTGTCTTGCGTTTAGCTCGAGGTATACCAAGACAAGTTGGCCACATTGTCTATTTCGACAATTTTTATACTTCTGTGCCCTTGGTGTTCTATTTGGCAACTCAAGGAATCCTTTCAGTGGGGACAGTTCAACAAAATAGAATACCTAATTCAAAATTACCTGACAAAAAACAATTTATGAATAAATCTACTCCAAGAGGTGCACATGAAGAAAGAGTGACAACATTTCAAGGTGTGGATATGAGTGTAGTAGCATGGAAAGACAACAAAGTTGTCACATTACTGTCATCTTATGTAGGTGCTTTGCCTTTGAGTAATGTATCTAGATATGACAAAAAAAAAAAGAGAAGATACAAATTCCATGCCCGAAGATCATAAGTGAATACAATGCCCACATGGGAGGCGTAGACCTTATGGACAGTTTTCTGGGAAGGTACAGAATAAGGATCAAATCAAGAAAATGGTATATTCGTATTTTTTATCATCTTTTAGACCTGGCAGTGATAAATGCATGGATAATATATAAAAAAAATGCTAAAAATGTACCTAAGAAAGATATTCTCAATTTAGGTACTTTTAGAAATGAACTGGCCTTCGTCCTTTGTAACATGGGAGCAGCAAAAGAAAAAAGGGGTCGTCCAAGTTCTAGTCTTCTTGAAAATGAAATCCAGGCCAAAAAAAAAGAAGTGCTGTAGCAGTTGCCCCACCAAAAGAAGTTCGCAGGGATGGGCAAGATCATTGGCCTTTGGTAGGGGGATCCTTGCGTTGCAAATACCCCAATTGTAAGGGATATTCAACTATACACTGTTCCAAATGTAATATTAATCTTTGCCTCAACAAAAACAACAATTGTTTCATCAAATACCACAATGAATAAGTTCATTATCTCACTGCACATTTTGTTCTCAGTAGGTTAGTCTGATTACATAATGATGTAAATTTCCACCAACCCATTTTTTCTAAATAAATAAAGTATTTTTATAAATATATTTTTTTTAATATTTTCTCCTTATTATAGAGCTAATCTTACGTCCAAATAAATTTAATTTGGTTAAAAAGATAAAATCATGCATTTAAGGGCTAAGGAGATCGACCTAGCAAAAATGTATGACTAAGAGGACGACAAACAAATGTTTTCAAATCTTTGGTAGGTTATACGGTTATAAAACCGTTTTCCAATTTTTCATAGATCTGCGAGTCCGACTCGCACTTGGCCGATGTGTATTTGTGTAACAATAAAGTAATATTGTATCTATCGCAAGAAGCTATAGTGTAGTGTTGTGTACCAGGCGCACATGAACGAGGCGGAGGCGGGCGCGGAGTGGGCGGAGCGGCTGGCGGGGGAGGCGTGCGCGGGGGCGGAGCCGCTGTGCCGCGGCGGTGGCGAGCGCGACAAGCTGCACTCGTGCGCCGCCGGGCTCGGGGCCGCCGCCGCTGCCTTCAGGTATCGCCAACCTCTAGGTTGCCTCTAGGCAACCAGGTACTACTCGCCCGAAAAAAATAGAAAAATGGATCGACTCGACTAAACCGTTCAATAAACTACTAGATTAAATAATAATAATAATAATATGGGACAACATCCACACAAAGGTCTTCAGGTCCCAAATTAGGCAGAGCCTGTACTATGGTAACCTGATGATTGATATACATACTTATATGCATATACATTACCCAGACACAGGTCAAACAGACATATTCATGCACACAAATGTTTGATCTGTCCGGGGATTGAACCCGAGACCAGCGGCTCAGAAGGCAGGGGTGCTACCAACTGCGCCAACCGGCCTGTCGTGGCTTGCCAAATTGTTGTGGTTTGCACATTCTTAGTCGCTAAACTACTCCTTACTCTACTAAATTACTAGCCTAGTCCGAACTAGGCTTTAGTGCTAAACGAGACGTCATCGACGTGATATAAATATTACGCGGGTAATCCCGGACTTGTAAGTAAAATGTAACTACTATTAATTACTAACGACAACATGTTGCTATCGTGTAATACGATTTTATTATGATCGGCAGTTTCACTAAATAGCACACAGTTACAAAATACCGTACAGTTTGGTTTTTTCGCTAAAACGGGCTTACGAAAATGATCACTTATGATAAAGCGCGACCCCGACTCCACCTGTGCTTAGGCACAGGACCGTATTGACTATGCGGGACAAAATGCATACGTGATAACTGTACTATTGTCCATATTGCCTCAGGGAAGTGTGTTAGACCCCTTACTATATCATAGTTACATAAATGATTGAGAAAATAGATTGTTTAATTTTTGAGATTCTGTACCTGTATTATATTATACTAGCGACTGCCCGCGACTTCGTTCGCGTAGTAGGCTCGGCCTTTGGTCTTGCCATAAGCTCTGATCTTTTCTGGGTGTTTCTTACAAAAGAACCTTCTCCTAACAATAATTAACACAACAAAAAAGAATGAGCGAAAACATTGTACTGACATCTTCCATGGATTCTGCCATAATTACAATATCGTCGGCAAATCGAAGGTGAGTGATGTACTCGCCGTTGATATTGATGCCAAGTCCTTGCCATTCCAGAAGCTTGAAGGCGTCTTCCAATGCAGCGGTGAACAGTTTCGGAGATATAACGTCTCCCTGTCTCACGCCTCTTTGCAATGGAATTTCTTTCGAACTCTGCTCCTGTACTCGGACTGACATGTAGGCGTTTTTCTTCAAACACTTCAGCACTTCAATATACCGATAGTCAATACGGCACCGCTGGAGAGACTTTCTCATAGTCCACAAACGCTAATCAAAGAGGCAAGTTATACTCTTCGGTCTTCTGTATAACTTGCCGAAGCGTGTGGATGTGGTCTATGGTACTATAGCCTTTTCGGAAACCGGCTTGTTCCGGAGGCTGGAATTCATCAAACCTGCGACTGAGACCCTTCGAAAACAGCTTATAAACATGGCTCAAAAGCGAGGTTGGTCTGTAATTTTTAAGTAAAGTGTTTTCACCTTTCTTGAAGAACAGCACCACCACGCTTTTGTTCCATGCTTCTGGCGTTGAACCTTCGGGTAAGACGGTATTAAAGAGCTTCTGAAGGACTTTAAGTACCGGTGTTCCACCCGCTTTCAGAAGCTCAGATGTCATACCGTCGTCACCCAGCAACTTGTTGTTCTTAAGCTGTTTCAAGGCCATTCTAATCTCGTACAGGCTGATGTCCGGGATATCTTCGGTATAATGTCGGGTCAGCTTGGCTCTTGGGTCTTTGGCCGAGCTGCTAACAGGTTTAGCGACCGAAGAGTATAACTGTCCGTAAAAACTCTACCTCTTCTAACACTTCTGCTTTGGTCGACACTACACTGACGTCTTCTCTCTTCAAGTTCAACTGGCTTTGCCCAATAAATTTGTCTCTTGCAAACACTTTGGAGCCCTTGTTCCGCTCTATCGTCTCTTTAATACGATTATTATTAAAGATCCGGATGTCGTGTCGCAAGGACTTCCATATTCGTTTATAGAGCAGCCTCTATGCTTCAGCATCATCCGAAGACTGCAGTTTTAACGAGCGTCGAGAGTTTCTGTGGCCTATCTGTACGGTGGGGTTTAAATAACTTGGAACCCACTGTATGGACATTTTCTACTAACCTGTTGTTTATCTCGTCCACTGTAATAATGTTCTCGAGGCAATCGAAGCGATTGGATAGCTCAAGTTGAATACTCTCGGGGTCTTGAATATGGGCACGAGTGGGTCGGAGCGTAGACTTCATCAGACGAGACCTCTCCAGTTTGACATTAATATTCACCGTGCCTCTTACCATTCGGTGATCACTACCGGTTTTAACCCTGTGGATCACGGAGACATTAGTGAATATTTGTCTCTTGGTGGTCATAATGAAGTCAATCTCATTTCTCGTGGAACCATCGGGACTCAGCCAGGTCCATTTCCTATGACGTGGCTTCTGAAAGAAATTGTTCATCATAAAGAGTCCCTCTTTCTCCAGGAAGTCGGCCAACCTCTGTCCCCTACGGTTCCGTTGCCCATAACCAAATTGCCCCACTTTCAACTCATCATTGCTTCTTTTACCCAACTTCGCGTTGAAGTCCCCCATAACAACAAGGAAGTGCGTTTCAGAGGTATGTATGGCCGACTAATGTTCTCATACATATCCTCCATCATCCGGGTGCGACTTTGTTGGTGCATATACCTGACATATACCTGAATGACCTTCAGCGAATATCGTTTGGATACTCTGAGTATTAGGTATACAACCCTGTTAGAAACGCTCTTGATTGTCACTATGTTGTTAGTAAGGGACTTGTGGACGAGAAACCCGACACTACCTTGGGACTGTTGGTCGCCCTCCCGGTAGTCGAGTAGGTTACCTGATTTCAGGGTTATCGTGTCCTAACCCCGCTCTACGGACTTCAGATAACCTCACGACGTCCCAGTGTAACCTACTCATTTCTTCTTCCAGCTCATAAAGCTTCTCGTCTGTCCTCATCGTGCGTATGTTGTATGTCACCAGGGCCAGTCGTCGTCGTTGGGGGCGGTAGCCGGGCGTCTGCCGGAGATTCTTAGCACCCCCTGCCCCGCCGTTACCGGGGCTGCCGGGGACTGGGGACCTGGTTCTTTTTTGTAATTCAAGGGTTGGCGAGCGCAGCAAACAGTCGTTCAGTACAGTTGCAGTGACACACAATTATTTTATTTAATTACAGTACTCTCCCGCTAATCTGCCACCAACCTAACCTAACCTCAAATCCTAACCATCGGCGGATTACTGAAAACGGCAGATTGTAACGTACAGAAACAAAAAATAAAAAAAAAAACTAAAATTTATAATCATATTTCTTGCCAGATCCTGAACAAAAACTGATTGGTGCAATATAAAGCACCGCTTTATATCATTGGCTAGACGCCTAGAGGGCGCGTAGCTGAGCAGTCGTGTTATGTTTTGTTCCGTGTTAATAAATCATTA
Organism: Selenia dentaria; assembly: GCA_917880725.1. NCBI lineage: Eukaryota > Metazoa > Arthropoda > Insecta > Lepidoptera > Geometridae > Selenia > Selenia dentaria. The sequence continues at coordinate 2,004,057 of OU862882.1, read as the reverse complement.
AGTGCTCAAAAGTTAAAGTTTCTTCACTAAAACTTATATCAGTGTGTAATATAAACAATGACAATTAATTTGTCGTAAACATTTTTTGTGTAAAGTGTGGTTTAATTACTATAAACTCAAAAATACTTCATTCGAAAATCGTTACAATGCAAATTTTCGGTGAGTCATTAGTGGCATCAAAGTGCAGTGTTAATCACCGAGTTAACTCGTAACTTTGGTTCATAAGACAATCGTTTGGACGACTATACTGTGCGTATTTTCAGACCGCAATATTAGAAGCCTCTGCGGTTCCGTGGCTTACGTGCTGGATTTGAAAGCGATAGGTACCTGGATCGGTTCTTGGTACCGTGATTGAATTTTTGCACCGAATTTTTGTAGCAAATATGGCTCTAAGTTGTTGTAAATGTAAAATCGTAATCTCTAACAGGCAATTTTTGATTTGCTCTGTATGTAAGAATGCATTCCATATTACCTGCGCGAATAAGTCTGAAAAGCTATTCTACCTAATGGAACCTGAAAAAAAGGCAGCGTGGCGGTGTATAGGTTGTATAAGAAATAAAGGTCAGTGCATGAGAGTGTCCGCTAAAAATACGAGATCTAAAAAAAATATGCAAAATAAAGTGCAAGAAAAACAGGACTCTGTCACCATTAATCAGACTTCTTCCATGTCGCTAGGCAGCTCAAGTTCTAAAAACCTCCAAACTAGAGTACAAGAGAGGCTGCTAGACTCTGTTGTCACACACGATGAGTCATTGAGCATACCACAGGATATAATACAAGAGAGACTGCTAGACTGTATCACACACGATGAGTCATCGAGCACACCACAGGCTATAAGACAAGACACACTGCTAGACTCTATCACACATGATGAGTCCTTGAGTACACCACAGGACAATGTCACAGTACGTAGACCGTATATTGCAAAACTCAAACTCAAACTCAAAATCATTTATTCAATTTAGGCATCAAAGAAGCACTTATGAACGTCAATTTTTCATTATAATGTACTTTAAAGCCTACCGCCGCGTTCCAAAATACATAGAGCCAACCGAGAAGAAGCGGCAAGAAACTCGGGGCCATTCTTTTTATATAGATTTTTTTACAATGTTTTTACTTAGGTACTACAAATATTAGCTCCAGTGTGTTGCCTTACAAAAGAGAACATAATAATGGTATCATGCAACTATACCAACACAAAATTCGTTTGAATCCCTTCCACTAGACGAAGAGGTCGAGGATGTGTCCCTTGTCTTAAAAAGCGGCTCGGAATTGAACAGAAGTTGTCCGAATCTTAGAGAGAACAATGTTTATAAAATAGAAATTTTAGAGAAAAAACTTTTAGTTTTAACAGAAAAATTAGCAAGCGCTGAAAACGAAATATCAAACCTTCTATCAGAAAACTTTAACCTTAAAAAACAAATATCATCATATATTATGGTACACGAGTCAATCAGCTGAAAGATATATGCAAATCTACACCGAAGAAATCTCGCAGCAGCAGTTTAAATAGAACCACATTAGACTTTACGCGTGAGCGAAACAGTCCTAAAGTAGTATGTATACAAAAGAATAAATATTCTGGACGAAACGTACGCCCATTTAATTTAAATAAGATAAATGGCCTGGAACCTACACATTTGTTAACTTCTAATAATTGCCGTTCCATGAATCCATGTACAGAAGATAAGAATAATAGCAAGAAAATCTATATAATTGGTGATGAACAGGTAAGAGGGCTGTCTGCACACTTAACAAGCAAGAATCAACCAAATGGAAGCTACAGTACACAAGGTACAATAAAGCCTCACGCATCATCTGAGGAGATCCTACGCAATTTAGATAACCTAGCAAAAACTGTACAGGAAAAGGATTTCGTAATTCTAGCAGTAGGACGTCATGACAGGGACCCATACATACTACTTAGTAATTTATACAATTTTTTGAGTAAACTGAGAAATTGTAATGTCTTATTGTTAAATGTCACTGAAAATCGTTATTTGAATGTAGGCAAACTAAATTTTTAGCAACTGTAAATTTATTGAAGTTAAAGAAATGCATGTACATCACAGACAAAGAACGCTGAAATTGGATTTGATGGCTTTTAAATTACGTTTAGAAATTGATTTTGTAAAATGTTATTCAAATAATGATTATTCACCTAACATTGCTCATAGCACTAAAACCAGTGAAAATCAGAGCAACGAAACATTTTTTCGTTCCTATATCACATATATCCTAATATCTTCCCGAAGCTACAACTCACAATTGTATCCTTTTTGCGGATGACACAACAGTAATCGTAAAATGTGACAAAACAGGTTCAACTCCGAAAATTGTATATGAAGCCTTATCTGACATAAATAATTGGACAGAATATAATCACCTCAGTATAAATATAAAAAAAACAAAAATAATTCAATTTAATTCATATAATAACAATCCATTACCCCTTGACATTATTTATAAAAATCAAAAGATAGATGAAGTGGAATCGTTTAAATTCTTAGGTATACATTTGGATAGACATTTGAATTGGAAGGTACATGTCAATGCAGTACATCAGAAGCTGAGTCGCTTTGTTTTTGCGCTGAAGAAACTGCGGCAGACGGTTTCCAAGGAAGCTGCATTAGCTGCTTACCACGGATATGTATCATCAGTCCTTAGTTACGGTCTTATAATGTGGGGAAACTCCGTAGAGTCTGGGTCAGTTTTTAAAGTGCAGAAAAGGTGTATCAGGGTGATAAACAAAGCATGGTACTTGGACAGTTGCAAACCATTATTTAAAAAATGTAAAGTCCTTCCACTTCCATGCATGTATATAAGAGACGTATGCATCTTTGTTAGAACACATTCAAATTATTTTACAAAACGCAATGAAGTTTTAATGAGACAAAAACGAGCAAAGTTTAAAAACTTACTATTTCAACCTCCTTGCCGTAAATATATATATGAAAAAAATGTTTTTAATATGTGTATACTAGTGTATAATAAACTACCCGACAATATAAAATCGTTGCAGGGCAATGCATTCAAAACTGAACTTAATAATTATTTAATGGACAATTGTTTTTATAGCATGATAGAATATTTTAATCGAGAATGTAATTAAATTAAATACAATTATTGTTTTAAATACATTTTATAGTAATTAGAGAATTGACATAATATTTGCACGCTTGCTTGCAGGCTGAATACTTGACTGTTGTAATTAGTTTTAAGACCTTTATTGTATGTATTCTTGCAAATAAACGATTGATTTGATTTGATTTGATTTAGAATTGTATGCCGACCTATAATGATCGCTTGTACTGCGTTTATGTTGAATTAATTGATGACCTTCATTTACTATGTTGCAATGTTGCATTGTGTTTGCAGGGCTGCTCACGACACGGCCCGCGCGGCGATACTTGCGGCCCTCAAGCCGCGCGTGGCGGCCTGGGCCGACATCATCGTCAACCCGGGGGTCGAAGCCGGTATGATGACACTATACTTTCTGATGGACTTACATGTGTGTGTCTCGGCTTCACCTCGGCCCACATTTACACGTTCGTCATCAATGCCTCGTTTGCTGGCCGCTGCAGTAATGTAGTATGGACGCTGAGGTAATAGGGAATCATATATATGGTTATTATTCGAGGAATGAATACATTAACAGGAGGACCAAGCTTTTGGCATCTTTGAAAGTAGAGTTGATTCTGTTAGCATTCTCTAAACAAAAATTCTCTAAATTATGGCAGTTCTTATTCTGTTTAGGTTAAAATCCAAATTAGTATAACACGTCCGACACCACTAAAAAAACGAAAAACGTTGGGAAACCCGATGGAGGTCTTCTAGCATCATGCTGAGGTATTCCATGGATTCTGCCATAATTACAATATCGTCGGCAAATCGAAGGTGAGTGATGTACTCGCCGTTAATATTGAAGCCCTTGCCATTCCAAGAGCTTGAAGGGGTCTTCCAATGCATAGTTTAATAAATGAATAGTTTATTACGTCTCCCTGTCTCACGCCTCTTTGCAATGGGATCACCTTCGAACTCTGCTCCTGTACTCGGACTTTTTTAAAGTAAATATTTTTAAACATTATTAAAGCATTTTCATTTTCTTTTTTACGTTAGTTACATTCAGAAGTTAGAATCCAGACAAACATATAGGTAATCAAAACTTAGGTTAGTTATTTTAAGTCGTTAAAAAAGTCAATAATAGTGTTAATTATATCCCATCTCTAGTCATGACCAAATGACAGATGTCAGGACATCCCGCATTCTTTCGGTTGGCCGCACTGTATTTACCTACTTAATCTTAAGAAAAATTCAACCCTCTTAAGAAATCCATTTTTCATTTATAAAGTTATAGTGATTGTATTTTTTCAGAGGAGATGGAAGAAGATGCAGACCTGTTCCCGCAGGCGCTGGAGCAGTTCGCGGAGAGCGCGCGCGCGCTGGTGTCGGCACGCGCGCTGGACGCGCTGCTGCACGCCGTGCTCTCCGACGTGACGCAGCGCGCGGAGAAGCGGATCCTGCACCATCACTACACCAGAGTGAGTACACACTGCGCTGGTGCTGGTGTGTAGTCCACCGCATCCGCGCCGTGGGGAGTAAAAATGCCCTTCTGCAATACCAGTAGTGCGGTTTAGTAGAACAGCGGGGAATAACTGGGTTGTGAACTCACGTGGTACAAATTGTATTAGTTGTACATGCATTAATATACGAGTAGTTGAAATGTATTCAACTATTATTGTGAAATGGTTCGGGCGTGCAACCCTTAGTATTTGTGCAGGAGAGTGGGCTGGCGGTGGAACGGCGCGCGCGGCGGCTGGCGGCGTGGGTGGGGGCGGAGGCGCCGGCGGGCCGCGAGCGGGCCGCGCGCCTGGCGCAGGCGGCCGCGCTGCTGGCGCTCGAGCAGCCTGCGCACGCGCCCGACGCGCTGCGCCCCACGGCCAGGCTCGCGGCGCCCGACGTCAGGGACATCCTCGCCCGCAGGTGCGCCCCACTACTCCTCCACTCCCGCTGGACACTAGTCAACGTTCGCACACTCATACACCATGTTGTACTCTCCGTGTGTCGCAGGAGGCAGACGCTGACATTTACCGCAACGATTTGCAATAAAACGATTTCTGGACAAACCCCGTGTTCACGCCAGGCACTCGATCCACAACTCACTTTTGAGCACTAGATCTTCTACACACAGTTCCCACTTCACTTCGTGAGGGTTTCCGCTGATTTATTATAAAAAACCGAACGCATCTTTTAATTAAAGCACTAACGCGTGCTTAGCGATAGTAAACATTGCAATACCTCATAGTGTGTGTGTGTGTGTGTGTGTGTGTGTATGCAATGTGTGTGAATCATCATCATCTCATCTCAGCCGTAGGACGTCCACTGCTGAATATAGGCCTCCCCCATGATTTTCCAAAAGGACCGGTTGGAAGCGGCCTGCATCCAACGTCGTCCTGCGACCTTCATCAGGTCGTCTGTCCACCGTGTCGGTGGACGACCTACGCTGCGCTTGCCGGTCCGTGGTCTCCACTCCAGAACCTTTCGGCCCCATCGGCCATCTGTTCTGCGTGCTATATGTGTGTGTGAATATGTTTTAGCAAATGTTTCTATTTTTTGCTCATAAGGTAACAAAAATGTATAACCGGTTTTCAAATGGCTAATATTTTTTTCAAATCAAAGCCCGTTACGAAATGGTGCAACGAGACTCAATTGCAACTAATGTAACACCCATTACAATAAAACCAGATTATGCACCTGTATTCCATAACTTGAAACTCAAATCTATACCAATTACGAATGTAATTGGTATAGATTTGAGTTCAACTGAATTTACAAGATGCTTAATAACAGTTACATTAAAGCCTACATAAACACCACATCAGTAACATTGGAAAGTTGTATTCGAACGTAGACAAATTTCACAAAAGTAATGTTACAGTTACCTACTCAATGAGTTATTTCGCTCCCTGAAAATGGTTACCGATATTTATTGTAAATTTCGGTATTTGCACTGCAGGCAAATACCGTAATAGTCGTTTTTGTCGAATCGCTAAGACCGATAAATTTAAAGAATCGTATCGAGCCCTAGCAAGTTTGGATTAAATATCGACGAACTATACGATCATCAAATTGTCGACAGTATATCGATTATTACGAATTGTTCGCATTCCATAATGTGTCCTATCATTTAAAGATGTGTACGAGCATTTCGCTCTTCTACGATAAAAGAAGGTAGAAGTTTGTTTTTTATTGAATACTAGTTGCGCCCCGTGGTTACACCCGCATGGTGATGGATGATGACGATGGTAATGCACAATACACCCCAAGCGGCACGTCAGTGCAGGACTTAGCGCCCCCACACAGAATAAGAATAAGATGACTATGTTGGTTAAAATTGATGTTGATCCATGCCTAATTTCATCAAAATTGGGCCAGCCGTTTGAGCGTAAGAGAATAACAAACATCCATTAATACAAACTTTCGCGTTTATAATATTAGTAAGATCAAACGCAACTAAACAATATCTATATCGAGGTCGTTTTCAAAGCTGACAAAACAATCGTTAAAATCGATTAAATAGACGATCTCAAACGTAATTTTACAGTGCCATGCTAGGGTTACCGTTATAATGGTAAACACTCATCGAATTTGTTACTTACTTGCAATGATTGACAAAAGATCGATATAGCCAGTTTTTTAGAAGTATGACGAATTCAAGATTCAAAAGTTATCGATCGGTAAGTTCGGTGCATGCACTGCAGGTCCTAGAAAAAGGAATGTTTAGCGCTACGGTGTATAACCAGTCAACTCTACGAATTACCTCGAAACTTTATCTATAGCTATTTTATTGTTTCACAGGTCAGACTTCAAAATGGAAGACATCAAACGGCTGAAATTGTAACCCGAACAATAATATAATTTAAAAGAGTCTAGTATAATAATGTATTTATGTATAAATAATATGAACTATATACAACACGGTACTGATTGTTTTATTATGTTTCCAAGTAAGAAGAGACAAAATTTGTAGGTGAATGTGACTTTCACTTGACTGACTACTTGATGCAACTTTATGGGTACGTTCCGGGAAGCGCCGTCAACGCTCACAACTGCTCTCGCTGCTCGCGCCTCGGTTTGCCGTTCCGTTTGGTTGACAGTGACGCAATGATCACCTTCGTACCGCGAGCGTTTTCGGTGACGTCATCGATAATGTATCGAGCGCCGCGAGTGATTTCGACGCTTCCCGGGACGTAGCCTTTATGTGTGCATTATTATTATTACTATTGGTTGGAGATAAAGGGTTGTAAACATCCCAGTCGGTACACCGGCGTACCTTGGGTCATAGTGGCGTTCCTTCAAATGAAAGTTGTTGATGAAATGCATACTCGAGAGTTATAAAAATGGCAAGGCAGTCTTTTCCAAGCTGTCGGCAATATTCTCAGACTTAAAGGCGACGGCACAACAAGACTGTTTTTTGGATCGCAAAAACTCGAACAAGTACCTACGGTGCACTCTTAGAATAATTCAGATTGATTAACCATAATTGCGTGCTAGTTTCTTAAAAGAAGACTGGATGGCCAAGGTCGATCTTCCTCTGGACCATTTGTCGGACGATTCAAACAATCACCGTTTCCTTCAGTTCATTTACAATGACGAATATATACGAATGATCCAAAAATAAATATAGATTGCATTAGCTAAATACAGATTGCAATCTGTAATTAGCTCAGTGTCCCAAAAACATGTGCGCTTCCGAGCATCACAATAATCCTGATACTGAGCAAGGCTGGGGATAACTGTAATAATAATTTGAACTCCTGACGCATCAGATACTACTAATACTGCAAAACCTTATTGTATTAACCGTGAATATATGCGAGTACCTCGTTTACGCATCCTCGTATTCGTTGCAAAATATACACAGAAATGATTAGTTATTCTTAAAAACCTACTACGAACTAGAGTATATCAAAGCTCACAGCTCATGGAAAAGCTATTTATCTTGGAAGCTCTGTTCCGAGTGGTATTGCCAAACAGTGAACTACTACAAAACTAACAGACACAGGCACAGTCTTTGTAAAGTGGGATAAACAAGAAACCTATCTTTTTGACTTTCGCCAAGCTTACGAGTGTCCAATTTCTGCACAATCAATAGATTAGTTTCCCAAGGTCACTGTTACGCCCCACCGGCTGACTTGTAACTTCAGAGTAGGGTAGGATTTGTCCCCCGGCATACCATAAGAAATACTAGCCGACATAAAACAAATCAACAGGAATTTGCCTGATCGCCTAATTACAGTGAGAAACAGTCCTCGCATTAGCAACCCGGTTTAGACCTCACAGTTACTCAGTTACCGATGCTATTAGTTATGTTTTATTCTAAACGATTCATGTTTTTCAAACATTGGTACCGCTAGTTATCGCTTTTTTTATGAGGGCGCTGTTAAATAGATCGTTGGATTACCCGTTCACGATTACAAATCTATCCAGAGTCCCAACAATGTCGACAGTCACCCATTGTCGCGTGCGATAGAAATGATACAGGAAGTTTGTACTCGTAGATGTACGAATGTATCAAACTCTAACCGACACTGGAATGCAAGAAAATGTTCAGGCTTATCTGCTCAACCAACAAAAAACCAAGTGGTCTAATCTTGCAAGATTATTAACGAATCTTCATCAAAAACGACCCTTAGTATAATATTTTTAATTCACAAATCTGGAATACTTACTTCTTTTTTAAGTTTTAGGTCTAAATGACCACGAAAATATAAAAATAAATATAAATATTTAAAGCTAAAATTACTATTTTTAGCCAAGGCAACCGCGACCCCAACTTGGAAACTTATTAATTAATCAATAATTTAACACAAAACATTTTTGTGAATAAAATTGTTTTTATCTACCTACTTCAAGGGACATAGAAGCCATCGTTATTTCTATGTTACAATAGTTTATAAGCTTTTTTCCAAAATTAAATTACGGAACAACAAAATACTTTAGCACTGCTATGGTCTTAAAACAGATACTACCAACCAGCAACATACAGGTTGAAATCTCTCACGAAACAGACAGTTGTAATGTGTCCAGCACAAAGTCAAAATCATTTATTCAATTTAGGCATCAAAGACGCACTTATGAACGTCAACTTTTCATTATAATGTACTTTAAAGACTCTACCGCCGCGTTCCAAAATATGTAGAACCCACCGAGAAGAAGCGGCAAGAAACTCGGGGCCATTCTTTTTATATGGATGTTTACAATGTTTCTACTTAGGTACTACAAATATTACATTTTATGGGTGGCAGAGACAGCTTGCCAGAAGTGGAGTATTCCAAGCATCTTTATCTTCTTAATGTCGAACTTTATAGTAAGCTTTTTTTATTAAAACGTTTTTTACAGTCAACTTGAATTTGCCCTCTGTGAGCTCAGTAATGTGCTCTGGGATTTTATTGTAAAAACGCACACAATTTCCTAGGAATTACTTATTAGTCTTCGCAAGTCTAAAACTAGGTACAGCTGACAGCACTCGGCATTTAAAAAATATATATATACTACACTCATTTGAGCCCCACATTCAAAACATCATGAGTGGTTTCGAGAGTTAAAAGATGGGTTGCAATCAGCACATATATAAACCTTGAACAGCAACACGTGCCGAGATTACTAATTGGTAAATCATAGTTAGTGAAACATTGATGAATTGACATTGTCTCAAGTCTGCAAGCAGTTCCATTAAGAAATTGGTCGTACCTTCCATATTTAGTCTTTGCTCGCGCTGGTTTGGCAGACAAATCAAACAATGGATGGTTCATGTACTAAAAATGAATAGTCTAATTTTCCTACACCTACTCGTATAATTACGAACGAAGTAACGACGAATTGGGTAGCATCATCTTAATGTACTTATATAATTAAATACGTTACTCCTGCTCTTACTCACAAATCAACTTTTCGCTTTCATCTGGTCAATTTCCCAATTCTTGGCGTAGAGCCTACGTATTGCCCCTACCAAAAATATGTGATCCTACTCTTCCTAGTCAATTTCGACCCATCTCTATTCTACCATTTCTGTCGAAGGTAATTGAATCTGTCGTGCGTAGGCAAATCACTGAGTATCTTTTAAAAACAATCTGCTTAATCCTCTCCAGTCTGGTTTTCGGTCAGGGCACAGCACGACGACTGCGTTGCTTAAAGTCACAGAGGATATTAGAGCTGGTATGGAAGACACCCAAGTAACGATCTTGGTTCTCATTGATTTCAGCAATGCTTTTAACGCGGTTGACCATGACCTCCTCCTCGCTATACTAGATCTAAGTTTTTCTTCTACGGCCACAAACTGGTTCTCATCTTTTTGAAAGGGCGTAAGCAGGCTATTCGTGTTGGTCAGAACTTTTCCGAGTGGTGTGCGTTGGAAGCTGGTGTTCCGCAAGGTGGAATCCTCTCGTCGTTACTATATTTTCGGTATTCATAAATATGCTCTCTTCTCACCTCCGATGTGACCATCATTTCTACGCTGATGACCTTCAGCTTTACCACCGCTCCAGCGTCCATGACCTAAACAATGTGATAAATTCCCTTAATGTGGACTTACTTCGTCTTTTGTCCTGGTCTGAACGATTTGGTATCAAAGTAACCCAGATAAATGCCAAGCTATTCTAGTCGGTAGCTCACGCCAGCTCTGCAAAATTGACTACTCCTGTTTGTTCCCATTGAAGTATAACGATTGTGTCATCCCGGTTTCCTCTACAGTTAAAGACCTTGGCCTGGAAATTGATGCCAGTCTGTCTTGGATACCACAGGTAAAAGAAGTATCTCGTAAATTCTACGCTTCACTGCACCATATTATTCGCCTAAAAACTTGTTGCCTACCGACACTAAAATCGCTCTGGTAAACGTACTTCTTTTACCCATTATTGATTACGCCGACATTTGCTACCTCGATCTATCCTCAGATCTTCTTAACAAACTTGACAGACTTCTAAACACATGCATCCGATACATTTTTTGTCTTCGTAAGTATGATCATGTGTCAGAGTATCGGAAAAAGTTGAAGTGGCTACAGATTAGAGACAGAAGAAACGCGATAATCTTCCGATTATTGTACTCTCTACTAAAAGATCCTAACACTCCCTCTTACCGTAGAGGTTCTTTCCAATTTATTTCTGATACACATGACCAAATCTCAGATCTACTGACAACCTATTGCTCAGCACTCCAGCACACTCCTTCTTTTCAAGACAAATCCTTCGGAGTCGCAGAGTGCGATTATGGAATAATTTACCGCTACTAAATATCAAACAAGCTCCTAACGAAAGTTTTAAGCGGCTCGACTGCGAACATTTTTATGAAGCGTCATTGAAGCTAAAATCGACTGTCACATAATTTCATATTATATTTGTTGTGTATTCTCTGTATGTATGTACTCGTATATATGTACCTATATATAAATAAATATATAGTGTACGTTTTATTTAAAGTATATTATAGTGTGCATTATTTATTATGATCATAATTTAAATGCAGGTATTTTTAATACAGTCCTTTGCTTTCTTTTCCTTTTTTGATGCACGCCCGACTCCCCTTGTTTTGACAATGTGTAGGATGACTGGTAGAAAATGCTTTAGCATTAAGTCCTCCATTTGTACTTTATTTTAGTGCAATAAAGAATTAAATAAATAATTAATGCTTACGCAGACAACAAAAGTTTTGTGAATGAAACCTGGACCGCTGGGCGTCAGAGCATTCAATAACTATTAAAGATTTAACACATTAGCGTCACCATCACTACCAGGCGATAACAAACACATCTCTCATGTATAATTAGGTTTTGAATTACGGTACAGTTGTTTAATAGCGATGTTTTACATGCAATTAAAACATTTATTAAACATACTTACCTAATTCGAAACCTAATACTTTCTATACCTGCCTGGTGGCATAACATGTCATGAGAAAACCAATGAAGCCAAGTTGCGCTAGGCGCTTTCCTAGTATATATTTTGGTCTATGCTAGGCGCACTACCTGGGGTGATGGTTGACATTGGAGGGTAGTGGAAGGGGTGGAGTCGACGCCGATTGGGCGAGGTGAACAAGCGGACCAATCACAGCATGACTGGTTCGAAACGGAAGTCGATTACGCTACTCTCTCATGTATAATTAGGTTTCAAATTAGGCAAGTACAAGGAAGATAGTATAATTATAATAGTCCTTAGTAAGTATGAATAATAAATGTTTTATTTGCAGGTAAAATATCGCTATTAATTTCGAATATGTATCCTGTTTTACGTCGTTAAGAACTGACTGTTGTTTCAGCATTGAGTAGGTTTTCCAAAGAGTGGAAAGTTGTTTAGTTTTGGCTTAGTACTGAAAGTAGGCCAAAACACAGATTACTATACATATTTAACAAATTACCATAGGCCTCTCCCGGGATTTTACATACATAATGCGGGCTGCGTTCAATTTGACCTGACCGCAGACCGCAGGCCGCCTCCAGTGTGAGTAATCCTTGGGTTTTAATACTATTCCTCTTATATCCTGAATACAATAGTTAAGTGCCATCTGATGACATATTCCAACTACTTTATTTTTCACTACTCCTCGCTAGATGGCGATGGTGGTTAAAATAAACTAATCTTTCAAAAACTACGCCAGTTGGCAATAGAGGGAGGAACATTAGCCCGTAGTCTTTGATATTGTAAGTAAGGCCGTGCGCGCACTGCGTTGCGTTTTTATAACGCATATTCTGTGAAGTACGGGGAGACATAGAAGTGCGCGCACTGCGTTGAAATAAACGCGTGTGGTGAAGTCATCGCTACAAATTTGCGGTGACTCTACAGCACAAATTTTTGTATCGTATAGAGATCTATGGATAACCGCGCACTGCGTTGGAAAAACGCACGGAATGCTGTTGGGACGTGACACCGATATGTCGCAATACTGGATAGAAAATATTACTGTTACTTCGTATTTTTTGTTTTGGTCGTTTCATCTCTATTAAAATTGCCTCATTAATGTGATGTATATCTCTTTAATGACATTTTAAATAGATAAATGTATTAAAAATAGAATTAATAAAATACGGTCATTACCACGTATGGTACTTCAATATGGTCTTTTTAAGTAATGTAAGTAAGTATTTTTAGCCACATAGGTAAGATTATTAAATATATTATATACTTACTTTATTATATAATACACTACCTATATAATGGTATAATATATATGTCTACATATACATATAATCACCATATTCATATATTACATTATTTATTACTGTCAACGCTGACAATGATGAATCAAATATAGTTTATCACTCGCATAATGTAGCTTCTTCTGGCAAAATAATGTATTTTATCGGTTCAGTAGTTTTTGCGTTTATCCATTACAAACAAATAATCATATCTTTCCTCTTTATTATTAGAGTAGATACGGTTAATACCAAGATATGAATAATGTTAGTGCCTAGTTTGTACGGGCGTAACTATTGCTTATTTTAACATGAAAAAGTAGTCATTGTGACATAACTGTAATAAAACCTGTCGCCTGAATTTGAGTCTGCCACTGTTGGGGGGTTTGAGGGGGTTCATCTCAAGAGCAATCCCATGCAATTTTAGTTGCCGGAGCTGCACCGAAAATTTTAAAATATCGAAAAAATCAATTAATAATTAGCAAATATGGTAAACATTTAGAATCGTGGCGCCTGAATTCGGGGGGAGGGGGAGGGGGGGGGGGGTGTTCGGGTTCGGTGTGTGCACACATTCCTACTAGTATTGTTTTCTTCAGCGAATTTTAGACACTGGTCAATGGTTCCCAATTCGCGCACAACTTTGGGTAGGCTCCACATTTGTACAACTTCCTCCGTGTACAAATGCCGGTCCGAAACGGGTCCGTCATCTACAAAGTCCGCCCTTGATGAAGGTCCAGGCACAGGAGACGCCATCGCGATGACTAATCTTCCAAAGGCAATCGCAGTGTCCAGTGAGCAAGCAGGTGTCGTACAGTAAAGCAGCAAAATCGGAGTCCAAAATCGTAGCAAAGTCGTTGAGATATCAAAAGAAAGCGCAGAAAAACAGGAGAAAACATTCACGTACACTCGGAAGTAACGGAATGACGCAAGTATTCCGACAGTGACATTACGCTATCTTCGATGTTTGCGTTCCGTTTCAAGAACTTACATACAACGTACATGTCAAAAAAGGCTAAAAGTTACCTAGAAACGTTTCGTTTTACGCATTAATGTCATTTATGTCACCTGTCACTATCAAAATTACGGTGTTTTATTGAAACTTTAAAAAACTATTTAGACTATTTTGGCGTGTCTCCGGCAGTTAAAATGTTGTAAATACGCTTTATACAAACCCCTTTAACCCACCCACAGTTTTTGTTTCACCAAATTCAGGGGTCACGATTCTAAAGCCAACCCGCAAATATAACTACCCAATGCGTAAAACGGAACAGTAATTCAACTAAATTTTGACGTTTTTTAGTCTGTCAAAAAGCGTATAATGAAAAGCTTCGGCCGCCATTTTTTAACATTGACAGCTAATCTGTTAGTGTCAACAACTGATATTTTATAATAAATTAAGTCTTTGCCTCCATAGAGTAACTTTTTATACTAGAAAATTGCTTCGACAGAACAAACCTCAGGAACAAACTTTCGACAAGAATTTATTACTCTCACAGTACGTACGCGGAGTATCTAGTCAGAGCAAAGTCACGAGCGTTAACCCTTTCAGACCTGAATTATTATTTTTAATGTATTATTCGAAGAAAAAAATACAGATAATATATAACTTTAGAAAGTCTGGAAAAAAAATAGTTAGGTACTTTATTTTTTAGAAGTTTTAGTTTTTCTTTATGTGAACAAATGTAGACATCCTGGGTAGGCTTTAAATCACGTAATTTTCACGTCAGACGCTCAGACCAAATAAAAAAGTCTATTTGGTCTGAGGTCAGACGCCGCTCTCACGAACTTTCTGGCGATCATATTGCCCACCACGCTTCGTCTGTCTTTTTGACCAACCACCCGCATTCTTCAGTCTTCCCGTGAACATGGTGCATGTAACTGCGCCGAAATATCGGGAGCTCATTCCACAACCTTACCTCGGTAAATATCCCGTTAATAATCATATAACTCTAGAGAACAACCGTGATAGTTTAAAACAAAGATTCCTATCTTTCTCAAACCTAAAATGACACTAATGTTTACATATTTACAATAAATGAAGGGTGTTCTTACTTAGCGATGTACAGTGCTTTCCAGAAAGATAACATTTTCAATTAGGTATTTCATTGTATAACCAAACAATAGTTATTTTTACATTTCACAGCCATATTCATTGTGAATCTGTACACTTCGTTTTAGCCATATTGGCTTGATATTGGCATTGGAACGACAATTTTAATTAGTTAACATTTCACCAATGTCAAAGTTAATATCTTTCAGCACTAACAAAGTTATAGCCATTGAAAAAAGAGTTTAGAATTTATTAAAAGTTACTGACAGAATTACAATTTCAGTACAATAAAACGAGCCAATCACAAATATCAACACAACAACGAATGAAGTTAGAGATACAGCCAAAATACAATGAAGGAATGAACAATAACATAATATACTTGCATGACACTTAGAAGAGTGAAGAATGGGTGGCAGAAAAAGGAACTAACAAATTTTCATTGATTTGATTGCTTATTCTTTACCGACAGCGCCCTTATGAATTCAACCAATAAGAAGTTACAGGGTATAACCCGCGGCACGTAACTAGCGCTGAGCGAAATGTGGAGGGGATATCTGCGCATGGGTACAGTCGCGCACATGTGACAGAGAGAGACAAGAGTCCCTCGTCTTCGATGTGCCAGAGAGAGACAAGAGTCCTTCGTCCCTGTAGCCCCCCCTGTGATACCCAATTTTTGACTTCTGCGCAATAACGGTCAGCGCTAGAGTTACGTGCCGCGGGTTATACAATGAACGAACAAAAGTGACCGAAACCATTTCGGTGCTGCCATTTTATAATACAGATTTTCCCTATAGTTAAACCATACAATTATTAAAATATTCTTAAATAATTAAGTTACACGTGACTTGGCTATTCTAAGACCGAAAAAATATCGTGCAACGTTCCTAGACAAGAGATAGTACTCTGGGTACTAGGAACTAGTAAGGAATGCTCTTTCATGAAGCATTTTTAGACAGTAGCATAGTGATTATTTCTACAAGGTCGTAAAATAAATTTATATATATATGAATACATATAGTAGTACATATTATAGTATGTTGTCGTGTAGTGTGTGTATGTTTGTGTGAATGTATGTGATGTAATGTGCAAACGTTAGGTATGTAGTTAAACGAAAATAGTGACGAACTATATACACCCTATTTGTATAATTACCAAAAAAAATTTGGGCGGTACAAAAGTGTTAATACATTGTAGATATGTAGTCAAACTTTTTTACTACTTTACAGTGAAATAATTATTAATTGTTAAAGTTTTCGAAAATTCCATCTAAAAGTATGGACACCATCTTAACAAAAATACTACATGCCTATGTACAACTTATTAATGAAAACACATGATTCGCGTCAGTGAAAAAATATCTCTCTTACTCGTTCTTACACCCCCACCCGAGCGTTCGGTGTGAAAGAGATTGTCGACTTTCGGCTTTCGTTCGTTCGTTTTCGGAAGAAACAAAGGCCGCGCGGTGGCAGGGCGGAGGGTGCGGGGTTGGTCCGGTGGCCAGGTCTAACGAGCTAGGACGCGAGTTTGCCGAATGTTATGATTATGAATGATACATTTCTATGTAGGGGTGTTAAGTTTCATGCATAAACCGCGCGCATGTATATCTTAATGAATAGTGGAAATGCCTAGAATAAAATTTGTAGGTGTGAATCAATCTAGACGTTTGACCAAATATTGATGATTATGTGGGTTTTTTTTTTAAAGTAATTTTAAATATTCTTCCCATGTATGTATTAAGTACCAGCAGCATATAAGGTAAAGTCACTAGTAGTTGACCATGTACCTGTAGTTGACCGTTAATGCACATAAACCGTTATAATAAGAATTCGCGGCAAGTTTTAAAACTCATTCGTTAATAAGTAGTCAGTGCTGCCATCTGGTCAACTAAGCGCGAAAATTGTGCGTCCATATCTGTCAAATATTGAAAACGGCTGCTAGTTGTTTGTTGAGTGACGGACCGTAAAATCAATAAATTCGTTTTCTGTTACAATATTCATAAAGATTGAAAAAGTTTGAAGTTCAATACTAGGAACTTTTTCACCTTGTTGACGGTAAGTGTTTTTCGTTTCTTATTCGTTTATGGTTTATTTATATGACAGGGTAATTAAACCTTGAAGATTTGTTGACAAAATTGAGATGTGGGGGTGGTCCACTACTGATTCTGTTTGACTATGATTTTCTAGTAATTGACCATGATGGTCCATTACCGAATTACTGTTTGACTATGATTTTCTAGTAATTGACCATGGTGGTCCATTTTTGATTAAGTTCTGTATCTTGTAAATATACTTACTTACTGCACACAATAATTAATTAAAATAAACTATTTAATTTACTTTAACAATAGGTTGATTTTCTTTAGTAGTTGACTAACTTTATGGTATGAATTTATGCCTATGGTCTATTACTAAAACCAATTTTTCATCTTGTAATGCCTGGGAAAAAGGGCGCATTCCTGAATTATACTGAAGCTGCAATGCTTGCAGCAGTGAACGATGTTCGTCTTCATAAAACACCAATACGAACGGCTGCAAAAAAGTTCGGTGTACCAAGAATAACGCTTACAAATAAAGTAAAAGGGAAGTCACCGATGGAACGAAAAATGGGTCCGACATCCATCCTTACACCAGAAGAGGAGCAAAGAATATGCGACTGGGTGCAAACAGCAACAATCTCATCTATGAAATCAAATGGTCGTTTGTGGAAATGGCCTGAACATAAAGATGTGCTAGACTATCCCTGGAATGCAGTAGTTGCTCATATAGAGGCTCCCAAGAAGACCAGTTCTACGAGAAATGTATTTGATGTTCCAGAGATAAGTACATTCCTTGATATAATTTTTGAAGTTTAATGCCCATAACACATATAATACATAAACATTCACGACCATAATCCCTTTGGCAAAAAGTTTGACGTTTACGCTTTGTGTTTGACAGTGTCTTTTTGTTTTAGAACCATCTGTCGGATCTTTTAGAACCTTGTTTTTATTTAAATTATAGGCTTGAAAAGGCCTATTTATTATTATATTTCAAATAAAACGTTTTCTTTTCATCTTACTTTGCTTCTTATTTAACAAATAACCCAATTAAAATTGTAGCATCTGAATGGTCACCTACTGATGCAAAATATGGTCATCTTCTAGTTTTTAGATGGTCAACTACTAAATTTCTAATATTTGTACATTTTAATTTTTTTTAAATTTTATTGGACCATTGTACATGGAAAAATGCTTGTTCATATGTTAAAAGACTTATCACAGGGTTTTCAAAAAAAGAAACTTACGGATTTCTTATAATAATTAAAGTCGAACATTTAAAAATAATATTCTGTCTCCTTAAGTGGTCATCTACTGATGCTTTTACCTTAGTGCTGTTTTTTTTGGTAATTATACAAATTAGGTGTATATAGGTACATTACCATTTCAACCAGTTAGCTATTATCTTAGTTTTATAGATTTATGCCACTGAGTAGGTCTTCAGTTTCTTCGTAGCCAAGACTTAGAAGCCAGTCCCTCAACACTATTTTACTTATTTATTAATTAATTAGTACTTATTAATTAATAAATTATGAAACATGACAAAGGATAAATATTAAAGTTTCTGTTTACTTTGTTGTACAAGCGTGGAGCAAGGTTACAAAAGTGCCTTCTTGTCATCTCTAAGTGGAACCTTTCCTCCTTACAGACCATGTAATTTCTACGACGAGTGAAACCAGTTTCATTATATGGTGTTAGAGTGTGTTGTCGTAGCAGAGTATGATATACAAAGAGCTGTCTAACAGTGAGAACTTTACATTCAGAATACAATTGTGAGGTTGGATATCTATAGGGTTTATTCATCATAACTTTGAGGACAATTCTTTGCGCTCTCTCCAGTTCCAGAAACCTAGTTTTGTAAGCAGAGCCCCATGCCGTTATTCAGTAATTTAATAGCGATTGACACAGTGCATAGTACACAGTGATTAGGGTGTGAGCATCAGCTACGTGTCTGATTTTTTTAAAAACATATATGAGCTTTCGCACCCGCGATATAGCTGCAGTCAGGTGGGATTCCCAGTTTAGTATGTTATCAATAATTACACCAAGGTACGTGACCTTCGACACCGAAGATAGCCCTATACATTGACAAGCATCGTGGTTTCCACTACAAGAATGGGCCCTGACCATGAGATCTTCTGGATCAGGGATGTAGTTTATTTTGGCTGCGAAGGGTATCACATGTGTCTTGCTTACGTTTAGAGTTAACAAATTGCTTTTTAGCCATCCCATTACTATACGGAGAGCAGTTTCAGCACTTTCAGTTGTGTCTCTCCAAGTGCTTCCTGATATCACCAAGGCTGTGTCATCAGCATAAGAAAACATTTTGCAGTTTCGAAGGTGCAATTTACACAGTTCGTTCATATAGATAAGGAAGATGGTTGGACCGAGGACACTGGCTTGGGGAACCCCGTAGGATAGATAGGTAGCCAACAGGTAGAGTAAATATACTCTAATAATGGTACCTAAAACAAGTGGTGTTGGTCTCGTATGATAGCTTTGATGTTTTTTTACATCTAAGTTTATATATACTATTTCAAGCCTTAATAAACATAAATGAACCTACATGAGTTTTTTTTATTTTCCTTTTTTGTATTACTAGGGCGAGTAGTATTACTAGTTAGTGGCGAATATGCATCTTGTCTCTTCGAATTAGGTAAATTTAACCTTGATTTTCAGGGAATTTATAAATTGGCAATATTGACTCCATCCAACGGGATTCCCCGAACATAAAGTAGGTAAAAATAAATTTCACTGACTGCTATCGCTCGGCCGCACGCAGCTCGGCAGATCGAGTTCGTCAGGCCCGGCGCTCGGCGCAGACACAGCTGACAGCACTACAGCCAGCAGAACAGAACATAAACAGTACAGTTGTGCGTGTGCTTCTGCAATCTCGGCATCAAGCAATTCGGCAAATCTGCGTGGCATCGATTTCTCACATAAAGTAAGTACGTATCTATTGTATGATATGCTTTGTGCCAGCGTTTTACTGTATTGTTGCATATAACGGTCTACGATTACTGCATTCTCAATCTTCTCAAGTGCTGCCAACTTAGCGCGTTCAGCGCCAGACAGATCTAGCGCTTTATTTGGCAAAGTGTTTTTTAGCGCCTAGCGCTAAATTAAGCGTTTTTTTTATCATACTGCAATGGATTAAACCAGACGCATAAGTGAGATAGTCGCCGACTAGGATAGTGGCCGGATAGTCGGTTTTCCCTACTAGTCGACACATCTTGACTGTCGGCAGGCAATGGGGAATCGCGTGTATACATTTCTAGAAAAATTCCATAATATATTAGATCCTAACCAGTTCGGTTTTCGGGGAAAACGCTCTACAACTCTCGCTGTATACAACTACATTCAAAATATATTTGATACAATAAACGAAAAGAAATACGCGCTTGGCCTATTCCTCGACATGACCAAAGCATACGACAAAGTTTCACATGAAATATTGTTACAAAAGGTTTACGGCTCTGGAATTAGGGGGAAAGCATATTTGTGGCTCAAATCATATTTAAAGAAGAGAATCCAGCTTGTTGAACTAGAATATTATGATGATGTAAAAAAATTCAAAATACAAGGTCTTAAGTTCTACATATGAATAGTTCAATCCCTCAAGGCTTGGGTGTACCCTATTTTTATTATATATCAACGAGCTGCCAAAAGTTATATCTTCACATTGCGTTCTATTTGCAGATGACATCTCAATTTTTTTTAAAACCTTGAAGAATGTAGACTTTACACAGATTGAAGGAACTTTCCTTGAAACTAGAGAATGACTCAGTGCTCACAACTTAGAAGTAAACGTCAGTAAAACAAAAATTGTACAATTTAGAACTCGCAGCCGCTAGATCTCCAAAGCTTTTGTAATAAATACAAGATTGACGAAACTAATTAATTTACTCTGTTTGGCTTAAGAGGATTGCATAGCTAGTAGGTTTAAATTTAAATTTTAGTTTAAATTTCAAAAACGGAAATTTATAGTACTTTGAATACTGAAAAAATCAAAACGTACGGGCATAGTAAACAATGTGATGATTCCATGAAAAAAAAATCACTGAAATCGGACAATGTAAAGAGTTTTCTCTTTTATTACGGAAAGTACTAGCTATGCAATCCTCTTAACTATTGACACACATTAATTGGAAGAAACATATTGATAATTTGAAATCAAAACTAAGCCAATTTGTCACAAATTGGCTTACGTTAAAGTAAACACCAATTATGAGACTGCTCTCTCAGCATACTATGCTTATGTGTACTCTTTACTTAATTATGGTGTCATCTTGTGGGGTGACAGCGTAGAATTTAATGATGTTTTTATTTTGCAAAAGAAATGCATTAGAATACTGGTGAATACTAAACAGGGTCACAGTTGCAAACCACATTTTATAAAACGCATAATCTTAACTTTGCCTTCCATATACCATTATACTACTGCAAATGTCCATGTTTGTAAGAAAGAATCGCCATCGCACGCCAAATATCGAGTTCGATCAAAATTACAGTCGGCGAAACAAAAACAATTTAACTCTTCCTGTAACTAGTTTGAAAGCGCTAGGAAAAAGTCCATATTTCAAATGTATTAAAATTTATAATCAAGTCCCCACTGACATTAAAATTGAAGAAAAAGACCATATATTTTAAATAAGATGAAAAAATTCCATTATCAAAAAGCATTCCACACTGTTGAAGAATATTTTATTTATGTTTTATTATTGTGATGACATGTTATTGTTACTGACATTGTGATTCCTATTGACATTGTATATTACATTGAACTGTTATGTACCGCACTTGTAAATGTTTAAATCTACATAAAATTCAATTGGCTATGAACAATTCATTGATTTTATCTAACTTACTTTTTTTAATAACTATTGACTATTTTTACTGAATTTGACATCTACAATGAATATACTTAATTAAGATTTTTTTATATAGATAAATTAATATTAAATTAAATTTGAATTAATTAATTGAAATGCATGTTTCGATTTGGACATTTATAATTACTAATATTAATGAATGCACCTTGAGCACATCTCAGCCAGTGCTAAGCCCTAACAGGGTACATAATTATATTTAGCTATAAGACCTATAACACCTGTCTGTAATAAATAATATATGTACGCATGAATAAATTAAATGAAATCAACATGATATCAATGGTACTCACCATTATAGTATATATAGTGACGTCTTTAATGTTGCTTTGAACGACATTTTAGCTGAATGTTTGACGCTCTGCGAAGCGATGGTATACTTATTGTAGTATTCTGACATTGATATTTTAATTGACATTTGTTTTGTATTTTGACATTTTTGTGAAATAAATAAATATATATATATATATATATATATATATATATATGACGGAGAAAGCACCTCCGGAGTGTTTTTAAAAAGTGTGACGTCAGCATTGCTGACGTCACAATTGTTGTTTTCATGATGATCACTCATTTTTGGGTCCTCGAAGTAAAACTTCACAAGTACTTTTATAAGCTTCGTATATTCAACGAGCAGCGTAACAACGTCACAAAGAGGTCCGTACTGTACGGCGACTCGAGAGCGACTGAGACGAGCGCCTACAGTGCGGCCGTACTTATAGGACTCGGCGCACGTGCACGAGTTTACAAGTTTGTTGGTAAAGTATTGAAATTACAATCATAACATTAATTTTACATCGTAATCAACTCAAAAATAATCAACTGATGATTTATAAACTATTTTTAGGGTAATCAAATGATTAAACTTAATTATTCTCGACGAACTGTTGTAGTTGCGCCGATACGGCCATACTGACAGGCGGTGCGCGCTCTGCACCAGCCTCGTTGGTTCTCGTAGATTGTTATGGATTCTCGTAGATTATTTGGATTCTCGTAGACCATTTATTCTGATGGGTCATCTTGGTTCGAGTCGTGTTGGCTGTACTTGCAGCCCTTCTCGTGAGGTCGACGGAATGGGCTCATTTGATTCTGCAGTGGGATCTCGTTGAATAGATGATTCGTTTCCCGCCGATACGGTCAACTGATCCCCAGGTTGCGGAGCGCGGCGCAGCTGATCATGGGCAATCTTGCGAGGTCGTCCTCTACCGACAACTTTCTTTACCAGATATCAGTCATTATCCAGTATTCTACAAACTTCATATGGTTCGCTGTATTTAAGGTCAAGCGAGGTTTGGTTTCGAGGATTATTTTTCACCAATATGTAGTCTCCTCTTTGAAAATGATGGATTTTGGCTTTGTGTAGGTTGAAGCGTTGTCTGTCTTGTTCGCTACAATGAATCATTTTCTGTTGCACCTGTTGAGTGAGCGCTTTAATATCAACGGTTTCGTTGTCAATATCCACCAGGTTGAGAAGCTCAGGAGGTACACAGTGCTTTCGTTGCGTAATAAGTGTCAGTGGAGCAACACCGGTGACTCAGTGGGTTGTACAGTTCATTGCCAGCTGAAGTTCCTCGAGTACAGTGTGCCACTGCTCTGCTTCGTAATTTTTAATCATTACCAAAGCATTTTTGAGGGTTGCAACGACTCTTTCAACTTAGCCATTCGCTCGGCTGACTCCTGGAGCGATAGCATGGATATTTATTCCGATGGCGTCACAGTAGTCCTTGAATTCGCCAAGGAACTCTCTTCCTCCATCCACTATTATTTGAAGCGGCGCACCAAATAGATGCACAGTGCGTTCTAGAGCGGCCAATGTGCTGTGTGGGTTTTTGTTGGTACTGAAGTACAGTAAAACGTACTTTGAGAAAGCGTCAATGGTGACTATGACGTATTGTTGATCATCTGGAGTGCCCAGCTTCCCTGTTATGTCCATATGAATAACTTGGAAGGCGGCCGTTGGTTTTTGTATGGGGTGTAACTGGGCTTGAATGGCCCCTGATCTTCCTTTAGATGTTCGGCATACAACACAGTTATCCACAAATCTTTCGGATAATGGAACTCATTTTGTTGAACCAATAGGTTTCTCTGATCTTCTGCAGTGTCTTTTCCCAGCCAGGGTGTTTTAGTGCAGTGTGAAATGAGTTTATAATGCTCCATTGAAATGATTTGGGAACGACGGTACTGAGCTGCTGACCGAAGACAGGATCATTGACGTTCCTTTTTTTAAAACGTTGTCCTCTAACACATAGTCTTCCACTGGGTTATTGTCACTGAGACTGTCCATTATCGGACGCAGTTCTTCATCCCGTCGCTGTTCAATTTTGAGCCAGTTCAAGTCTCTTGTCATAACATTGACTGCAAGCTCAACTGGATTGCGACAGCGATGAATCCTTGGCAGAAGGTCCTTTTTGTGTTTTGACGCTTTTAATGCGTTGCAATCTGTTATCACGGTGAATTTTCGCCCATATAAAGTGTTTTATGGCTCGTACCACTGCCAGTGTCTCCAACTCGTAGGAGTGGTACCGGCTCTCGGCTTCCGTGGTTCTCATGCTCATAAAGGCAACAGCATGTTGTCGTTTTAAACGTTGACTAATTATTGTTGGCTAATTATTGTATCCGCGTCGATACGGCCATACTGACAGGCGGTGCGCGCTCTGCACCAGCCTTGTTGACTCGTTAACTCTCGCAGACTGCTGTTAATTATGGCTGGCCTGCAAAGAATGAGATATTCTCTGAGTAGTGAGTCTGTAAACAACTTACGTTGCTTTATCTTGTTTGTTACATTAACACAACTGTTATGTAACCTTAGGAGTCTTTTGATTAGTAAACAGTACACAAAGACATCGTGCACTGCCTTATTAATTTAGAATCTGTGGTGTATACGTGTCTACCCATAGTTCCACAAGGCGTCCCCACGGTATCTCAGGGTTCACTGTGGATGCATCAAGGATCCGTGGTTAGCTCAAAGGTAACACATGGTTAGCTCAGAGGTATCACTCTCCAGACATTTTTGTAGATTACAACAGTACACTAAGACATCCTAAGTGCACTGCCTTATTAATTTAGAATCTGTGGTGTATACGTGTCTACCCATAGTTCCACAAGGCGTCCCCACGGTATCTCATGGTTCACTGTGGATGCATCAAGGATCCGTGGCTAGCTCAAGGGTAACACATGGTTAGCTCAGAGGTATCACTCTCCAGACATTTTTGTAGATTACAACAGTACACTAAGACATCTTAAGTGCACTGCCTTATTAATTTAGAATCTGTGGTGTATACGTGTCTACCCATAGTTCCACAAGGCGTCCCCACGGTATCTCATGGTTCACTGTGGATGCATCAAGGATCCGTGGCTAGCTCAAGGGTAACACATGGTTTAGCTCAGAGGTATCACTCTCCAGACATTTTATTCTTGTAGATTCTAGTTGAAAATATCGTGAAACATAATGAATGTTATACTTGCCGGTTTTAATCCGATGATGCGTGTTCGTCGTCGTGAGTTATCTGGACTGACTGGCCAGCTTGAGATGTGGATCACACTTAATCAGGGGCGGTTGCAACGTTGTTTTGCAGTGTATCGAGATCATATCCATCATTTGCATCATAAACTGGGGAGGGCATCCGACTATATGAGTAGTTGGATGCATATTCGTTGTGTGGGACGATCCAGCAGCGATGGGTACCCCTGAAAGGTATACTTCTTGATTGTAAGATGTGGGTCCCATTGACATGAATGGTATCCCGACGGAAGCTGGTATTCCCGCAGCGATTGGTGTAGACGTCATTCCTGTGGTAATTCCCGTTGTGATGGGCTGCACGGTATTAAAGCTGCTTGCTGGCACTCCTGAAGTGTTCAATGAGGCAGGGCCTATCAGCCTGGTACTGCCCTGCGCTGTTCCAGTCGTGACAGGTTGAACCGAAGTCGATGAGGATGTGGTTGGGACCAGAGCTTGTTCTGATCCCACTTCTGATGACGGAGAAAGCACCTCCGGAGTGTTTTTAAAAAGTGTGACGTCAGCATTGCTGACGTCACAATTGTTGTTTTCATGATGATCACTCATTTTTGGGTCCTCGAAGTAAAACTTCACAAGTACTTTTATAAGCTTCGTATATTCAACGAGCAGCGTAACAACGTCACAAAGAGGTCCGTACTGTACGGCGACTCGAGAGCGACTGAGACGAGCGCCTACAGTGCGGCCGTACTTATAGGACTCGGCGCACGTGCACGAGTTTACAAGTTTGTTGGTAAAGTATTGAAATTACAATCATAACATTAATTTTACATCGTAATCAACTCAAAAATAATCAACTGATGATTTATAAACTATTTTTAGGGTAATCAAATGATTAAACTTAATTATTCTCGACGAACTGTTGTAGTTGCGCCGATATATATATATATATATTTATTTCAACTAGAACGGTTATGTACACCACTTACACTAATGATAAAACAAAACTACCTAATACTAACTAAACTAACATAACCGTTCTAGTTGAAATAAATAAATAAATATATATATTAGGTCCTTACATAATGAAATTGGCGTTTTGTATGGGAGGAACAAAAAGTCGAATATTTTTTAATATAATATATTTAATTAATCAAAGTATGAACCATTATTTTCTATGCAATTTTGCCATCTCATAGGTAGTTCATTGATCCCTTTACTAAAAAAACCAGTCGGACGGGAATCAATAAAATCTTTGAAGGCGATTTGGACTGCCCCATCGGAGTTGAATTTTTTCCCTTGCAAGAAGTTATCCAAATTTCGAAAAAAATGGTAATCTGTTGGAGCAAGGTCCGGGGAGTACGGAGGATGTCTTAGACTTTCCAATTGAAGCTCTTCTAATTTAGTAGCCGTCTGTTGCGCAGTGTGTGGTCTAGCGTTGTCGTGAAGCAGCAGTGGCGTGGAGCGATTGACCAACCTAGGTTGTTTAGCCGCTAGCTTTTCCATCATGGTTTGCAATTGCTGACAATAGACATCAGCCGTAATAGTCTGGCCAGATTTGAGAAAACTGTAATGAACAATACCGGCACTAGTCCACCAAACGCTTACAAGTAACTTTTTTGAGGTTAATTTCCGCATGGGTCAGGATTTGGCTGGCTGGCCAGGATCCAACCATTGCGCTGAGCGCTTCCGATTATCGTAAAGAACCCATTTTTCATCACAGGTAATGATTCGGTTTAAAATACCTTCATTATTGTGCCGGTTTAGTAATGTAACGCAGCAGTCGACGCGCGTTTGCCGATTTGCTTCAGTCAATTCGTGAGGTACCCACCTTTCAAGCTTTTTAATCTTCCCAATTTGCTTCAAGTGAATTAAAACATTTTATCACTAACATCGAAGCCTGCAGCTAACTCGGACGTGGTTTGCGATGGATCCGCTTCCACAATAGCCCTCAACTCATCATTATCAACTTGAGTCTCAGGCCGTCCACGGGGCTTGTTCTGCAGGTCGAAATTTCCAGAACGAAAACGTTGGAACCAAAAACGAACTGTGTTTTCTTTTGCAACACGACCGCCATACACATCATTCACCCTTCGAGTTGTTTCCGCAGCACTAGTGCCACGGCGGAACTCGTACTCGTAAATAATGCGATATTTTAAGTTTTCCATTTTGTAAAATGAGTGACGCAAACAGAAAAAAACAGAAGAAAAAAAACAAATGAATGACGATCATCGAAGCACAAATACATGAGTCTATAGCTGTACAAATTTGAATTTGGAATTCCTTACCAAAGAGGAGAAATTCGTGATTAAAGTGGCCAGTACGAAAAACGCCAATTTCATATGTAAGGACCTTATATATATTATAATAATTTATTTATTTATTTATTTCAACTAGAACGGTTATGTACACCACTTACACTAATGATAAAACAAAACTAACTTATATATATATATATATATATATATATATATATATATATTTATTTATTTATTATATATATTTATTATAGTATAGCATACAGTAATACAATTTCAAAAGGAGTAATAATTTATACTCTTGTGTTGTGATAGCATGAGTGGAAAACTGGAATTCAAACTAGGTTTCCCTGTGCGTGCTTGTCCTCACCCTCCCGTTACAGATAGGTACCTACAGGTTACAAGTAGGTAATAAAAGAGATATAAAGAGGCAAGTAAAAAAATTAAAAATAACAAACATAGTTATTCACACGAAAGCGTCTACCCAAGAGATACGATTGATTATTGTTTAAATAAGTAACTTTGTTTCTCTATTTTCATATGTACCTATAGGTAAGCCATGGGCAACTCATGCGCCGGTTGTATCGTGAACTGCCTGGCCGGGCTCGTGGTGTACACGGGCAAGGGGCTGTGGCTGCTGACCAAGCTCGGCTTCACAGTCGTCGGCGTCGCAGTCGGCTCTTTGGCTGCCTGCGCCATGGCCAGCGTGGGGAACGTGGCAGCCGCCAGCGTCATAGCAAGGGCCACGTCGATGGCCATGCGAGTATAGACAACAGGTCCGTTCCTTTACCCAATATACCTACCTACAATCTTGTATGACAAGTTTTAGGATTTTGTAGTTTCCTCGCAGCTCCTACCCAATAAGCATGAACCTACCTACCAGGTATGGTTTTGACTTGCTAACACATAGTACCTAGGTATCTCATTCTAGTAATTTCAAATGTATGTAGGTACCTATAACTTATTGTTACTTTGTAACTTTATCTGATGACGTAACGGGTCGGGTCGACATGCAGCCATTCACTACAAAGGAGTTTATAGTGAGGTAGGTACTCGTAGGTCACTTATCCAAAGATTGTGCGAAAGAGATCGGATTAGTTTCGGATCGGAACTATAAAATAATATAATATTTAGGTAAACTTAACTATAAACATAACAATATAATCAAACGGTTCGCTGTCTGAACATGGAAGATAGGTATATGAGATATACCTCACTATCTCATACCTATATGAGAAAAAATATTATTGGGACTTTTGTAGACGAAAATATACTCGTAATAAAAAACATGTAAGTTTTTTGTCTGTTTGTGCGTTAGTGCACGCTAATCTCAGAAACGCTTATCCGATTTAGATGTGGGTTTCGACTTTCAATAATATACCTACCTAGGTATTGTGGCACAGATTACTGAATAAGAACAGATACTTCACTCAGTAGAAAATTTCCAATACCTATTACGATAATAGCCTACTCCCTCGCGTCAACAACCACTGTATGCTAAAATGCGCCTAAATGCTCAAGCGTACAGCAGTGATTGCTTCGCACCGCGCGATTCCACAGTAATCGCAGGGCTGCCTCTTCGATAAAATTAAATTAACATAACTTTTTATCTATGTTATTGAGAACTGTGAATATGTTCTGACTTTTATGTGGCAGTTAAAAATTTTATCATTTATAAAATATTTAACCAACTTAAAAAAAAGGAGGTGATCAGACATACAGGCCAAACTGAGATGTTTGACTTGTATGGTTTGTAGGTATGTATGTTTGTGCGCGATAATCTCGCGTTTGGCTAAACCGATATCGATGCGGTTTTCAGAAAAGGATTTGTTACATTTAGGAGAACGTTTTAAAATAAGTATAATACTTCTTAGTTTGATGATGATCTTCGGAGATGTTCACTAGAAATGAAAAAAAAGCCTTAAAAAAAGAGAACCGACTTCAAATAAAGCACTAAGCCGTAAGTTATTTTATTAACGAGTGTAACACTCTCACACAAAAATACATAAACACTGCAGTTTTCGAAAGTTTTCACGCGAAAAGTCGATGGCCTTCAAAATAAAAAAATATATCTAGTTCCTAGTTGTACATATCTAGGTGTATTGTACTACTACCAATTATCACGAATCAAATTTATTAAGATTAATTAATTTGATTCGTTTTCTCGCAACAAGTCACCTTACAACAGACGCGGCTTGTTCAAAGGTTTTCATCGGGCGTAAGAAAAAGAACTCTCGCTACACAGACTTAAAGCGCATTTTGATTCGTTACGAGCGCGTCAAGTACTTGTAGGCACATTTTTTGAAGGTCACGTCCGTGCTTTGCAATGTTTTATGAATATTATTGCAGTTGTTAGTTTAGCAGTTTATATTCGAATGTTTTCTTTCGAAGAGTGCATCTTCTGTACCTTGTACTATTAATTATTCTGTGGTATAACGTTTCTATGCAACAAAATTATGTAAATCTGTGTCTGAAAGGCAAGCTAATGCTTAGTATATACCTATTAAACTGTCAAATTCTAAGTGGATACCGGTGTCCGCACACCTACTGTCTTTTAATTATGTCTCTAATGACGGTATGTGAATGGAAAAAAATTTAAACGACAAAAACTAGTAATAATTTATCACATACCATTCTTCATTGACAGGTAAATGGAAAAATGTTAGGTGTTTATCCCTTCTTTTGCTTGATTTACACCCATCTACAGCACATAAGGCACCACACGGCATCGTAATACGCGTACGAACGAACAGCACTATTAAAATTGAACGGCGTGCGCGCGCTTCGCTTGCGAAAACCGCACTGAATTTGAAACGCCGGCGGACCGAGACCGCTCGGCTGGGCGGTAGGCAGTTATAGCGCGCAAGTACATGGAGTGACGGAGGCCTGATTGTGGTAAGCTTCACTTAACATTTAGTGTTTGTCGTCAATCGGTTCATAAATAAAAAAGTTATTAAACGGTCAACTAGTTTTGATACGAGTTGCCAGCAGTTACCAACAATTTGAAAAATTTATTACCTACCGACTTCCAATCTACACAGTTATTGGACTATAACTCAAAAACTACTTGACTGAATTTGATAAAATTTAAATATTATGGGACCACACGGGAGCACCAGCTTTCAAACAAGAATTTTGAGAATCGGTTCACCCAGTCGAAAGTTATGAGGTAACAAACATTAAAAAAAATACAGTGTAATTGAGTACCACCTACCTCCTCCTTTTTGGAAGTCGGTAGATAAATAGGTAGGTACCTACATTACGACACGCAGTCACGCCGTTTATGTCCCTGAAGGAGCCGTGTAGAAACCAAAACGCCTTATACCTACATCACTCATGCTAGGTACCTACCATAGACGATGGCAAGAGCTTATGCACAACAGTAGCACAACAGTAGGTAAGTAAATAGGGCAACGCAATCGTCATAGAATAAATAAGTATTAGTGGCAACGGGCTGGTTGCAGTATTTCGGCGGCCGTGGTTCCATCTTTACATAAACAACTAATTTTACTGTCAAAACGGACTTTGGTCACGTAATTAGCCGACGTTATCGACCTAGGTTTCGGGCCTGTCCGATGCCTATCCTCAGGGAGTTTACGCTGCAACATCGCGGCGCTCACTCTACCTAGGTCGCTAAAGTCGGCTAATTACGGGAGTTAAGACGCGCTCGTATCCTGGTAATAGTAAAAAGCAGAATTTTTAAACACCTAATGTAACGAAACAGATCGATAATATATTATGAAAAAAATACTAAGGTTAGAAAAGGGATAGGAAAAAAGTAATAACCGAATAGAATTCATAAATATAACTCTCTTTCTGCAGAAAAAAATCCTGAATAGGTCCACAAAAATAAACTTTCACGTCCAAACTCTCAGAATTTTCAGTGATAACACTATATTTTTTTAGGTAATACATAGCCAACGTATAATACTAAAGTTATAACCAGCAGTTTTTCCGATTCTGTTAGTATTAATCGAAAAATATAAAGAAAACGTACAAAATTAACGCATTTTCGCATTACATCGTCCAATCTAACAAGCGATTTTCAACCTTACGTAAAGCATCGTAGATTATTTTAAAATTGGGGTTGGGCCGCGCCTTAAGTCAGTTTTGATAATAAATAAATACCTACTTATGTGTCAAACTTACGAGAATTTTCGAACTAAAATACATTTACTGTGGCAATTTATCTTTACTTTGACAATTGAAATAGGTATAGGTACTTCGCAAATTTCTCAAGCTGAGCCTAGCCCAAGTAGACTGCTCAGATTTCTCTCGACTTTCATTCATAAAATGTTTTGTTCATTACAGGACACTTCGAAATGGGATGCTTCGCAAAAACCTATTGGCATGTGGATATTTTTAAGCATACTCTTACTTATTATTGTATTTATTTAATAAAGTGATAAATCTGTATATGCAGCGAGAAATACATTGTTTTTTATGAGTAGGTACCTAGGTAAGAACCTATTTGTGCCAGAAATATCTGTAGGTTTACCATGAGTTTGCAACGGTAACACCAATCGATGCTCGCTATCGACTGCCGCAAAAAATGTACGAAAAAAAGAACAGTGCCAACTTGCGGCAAATTGTAGAACTAAAATTGACAGCGAGTACGCCAATCACAAGCCTAATAGGAAGCGAGATCGAGTATCGACTATAGATGACTTTTATGTTGCAAACTCATGATAAAACTACTGGAGTTGAAAGTAGGGACCACGAACCGGCAAGCGCAGCGTAGGTCGTCCACCGACAAGGTGGAACCACTGAAGGCCGAGATAGGAAATAATCGAAGAAACAAATCTCCCTCGTGGTCTTACTAGCGAATGAGTGGGACCACAAGGAACAAATCGCTCGGATCCTGTCAGTGAGACATTATAGTGGTATCAAGCTATAGTCATATCGACAATCCCGTGGTCGAGGTCTGACCCCGACCTACGTGCGAGCGTCGCGTCGCTTGCACAGCTTTGTATAGATAAACATTTAGAACTAGCTACTGACCGAGCAGAATAATCCCACGGAATCCATTTAAGTGTTTAGTAGTAGCGTCGCTCGCCCATACGTTTTACCGTACCACAACAGATCACAACCCTGCATGGCAAATGCACCGAACTCCTTCCCCTGACATATGTTAAATCTCTTGCCCTATAACTTTACTGCACCCATTGCCCTTCAAACTGAAATAGTTTGCACACTACCCGCAGAGATTTAAATCCATATTCGAACCTCAAAATTATTGGTTTTCTTTTAGGCCACGATACTCTTTCAATATTATTAATTATTATTTCTTATTGGCAATAAATGATTATTATTTTTTCTATTATTAGGTTTCTGAGTAAGCACGAGGCCCACGTGGTTAAGCTGTAACGTCGACCTGTAACAGATGCATCGTCCCAAGTGACGAACTGCCTCCGCCCGTAACGCTGAACAGCGGGCGCGGCGTTAGCGTGGTGTGTTCAGTAAGACGACACATTATGTTACCCGGTAAGTACAGTCGCCTGCAATAAGATATATATACATTCAATAATTCCAAAACCATAATCATGGTCAAAACCATGATACAGTACTAGATTGTATAATATGTAGATAAGGATTATTCTTAACAGTACAATAATATAAATAACTTCATTTTAGAATAACTTTGATGTAATTTTTATTGAATTTGAATGCTGAGGCACTTTGAAAATTGTGAAAAGTATACAACTTATTGCAGGCGACTGTACCTAGCGAAGCGCGCCAAGAACACGCCGCGCCCGCTGTTTGTCAAAGACTTCAGTTGTTAAATCTCATGCGCCTGTAAAGGCAACGGTTGCCGGTTATTACAGGCACACGACACGCCCAGCCATACGGGAACACGGTAGGTAATGCGGAAATTACTGCTTCGCGGTAGACATAGGTAGGTATTGTTGGCAGTTACTTCCCCGGATGAACTGGTTCTCGAGATCTACTGCTCTTACAGTTAATTATGCTGCTAGTGGTGGCAGTTGGTATTCATTCTGTTATTTCATAAGCAATAACTACTAACTCAGCATATTTCACTACATTGAGAAAATTGAAAATACCCTTGTTTACAACCAATAAAACAAAACGACTTCATTTAACTTTTTTTTTTATTATAAACATTGTTACAATTTGAAACAAAAAGAATAACAGTTATACACAGCTAAAGCTAGAAATTTGAATCACGATTTACGTGTTTTTATGGCGTACATAAGTTTGTGTTGTTAAAAGTGTATAATATTTAAATAGATTCGCCACACAATATGACATGATGCATTCAAACACGGCAAATCTTAAGTGATACTCGTATAGACTGAACTGCAGTATAACACATAATTAGACGCTAAAGAGGTATTTAAAAAGGCACATATATTAAGTCAGTACTTAGATTAGGCATAAATTATTAAATATTATAGGTATAGGCATATCATTAGTAAAAAAATGCGTAATTAAGTCTTGGTAAGCGTAAATATACACATATATATAAATATTGAAATATAGAAGCAATTATAATAAATCATACAATAGCAAAATATACCTACTTAATTATTAATAAGCGAAATACTTGTATACAAAAATATTAAAAGCGTAATATTTTGAGCATATTAAATGTCTTATATATTATAATGTCATTTTGTCATGCGTGTAAATAAGGTATACAGGGTTATAGAAACATAGTTAACAACCGCGTTAGGGACGACTTCTGTACACCGTAACAAACAACTTTTGTCAAAACCTTTTTTATCTTACTTTTCTAATAATTTTATTTTCCTGAGCTGTCAGAAAGGCCGCCTCTCGCGTAGCTACACAGCTCACACAATTACATGGTCAAACGTGGAAGGGGCACTTCCGGTCCCCACATTTCCTATCGTACTCCTTTACAGGGAAGAAAAGACTTGAGATGTTTATTAAAACCAACAATGTACGCTTATAGATAATTACAGAGTACATAGGTAAAAATTAACAAATACGGTTGTAATACTTTTTGATTTTCGCGAGCTATATGTACTTTTATTCCCCCTCACTTAATTTCTCTGACCACCTCAAGCTTCCTGGATTTCTCCCGCAATTTCCAGAAAATGAGCACACTGTTGAAGTATACAGAAGTTGCAGAGGTCGTTAATATTTTTTACAACCTGTAGGTATATGGAATAAGGGTAACAACTGTAAGTATGTACATGCACCGGGCAGACACCATACAGAAACATATTAAATGGATGCATCACTTGTAAACTGATAATCAATCTCTTTCTACGAGTAGACCCATACTGTAGTATGTAGCAAGTTATAAAGGTACTAGGTACTTATTTCATAAAACAATTTTACTTTTGTCATGTATTGCCAAGTTATGTTTCCTGAAACACCGAACAGATCTAATCGATGTTTCACGTGCAAATAATATGTGAACAAGTGTCGCACCTACGCATGTAAAACCTTCAAATAGAGAAAATGAAATAAATTATAGCTGTAGAAAGATATAAACAAATATCATTAATGTATACAAATGTGCAAGATTTTTTATTATATTACTTTAGAAGCACATAGTCTGCTTCGCAAGACCAGAGTTAAAGTAGAGAGAAAAACATTGAATATTTTCGGACGGGATTTAAAAAATTTGAAGATTTCGCTTAAGTGTTTAAGATTATCGTTAGATCACAGGTTGTTGATAAATACCTTCAAAATAAGGAAATAAATATCAGAACTGTAAACAAGCATGTACAGTAATATTGCGATAGTATAATAAGAAGAATAAAAGCATTAGTAAATAAGTGTCAATCTACACAGGTACTTATACATAGGTATACATAGATACGCTACATAGGTACGTTATAAATTGCTTTTTTTAATTCTTATAGTTAATATTATAAGATTGTTTTTTATTCTGTGTGTAATTTCCCGCTCTTTTCTCTACGATAATTTGTCTTTAAGACAGACGTCTAACATTAAAGGCACCATTTAGTGTATAGCTTGACTCTAAAATTATATAATTATCTAATTATCTAATAACTATGTGATTATCTAAATATTGATTAAATAGTATAAACTAGGCAGTTTCTTGGGCTTGTGCATAACAATAACATAGGTCACGCCGAGCTACTTGACCGAACGAAGCAAGACGCTATACCGCAGTCTTCAGTCAATGTTGACCGAAGCACGACAGTACCGCAGTCTTCAGTCAATGTTGACCGAAGCACGACAGTACCTCAGTCTTCAGTCAATGTTGACCGAAGCACGACAGTACCGCAGTCTTCAGTCAATGTTGACCGAAGCACGACAGTACCGCAGTCTTCGATCAATGTTGACCGAAGCACGACAGTACCGCAGTCTTCGATCAATGTTGATCGAAGCACGATACAATACCGCAGTCTTCGATCAATATTGACCGAAGCACGACAGTACCGCAGTCTTCGATCATTGTTGACCGAAGCACGACAGTACCGCAGTCTTCGATCAATGTTGACCGTAGACCGTAGTGATCGATCCCATTTGTGCGAGTGACAACAATCGACAGCCAATGGGGACAACCAATGGGTATATTTAGGGTTATCATTAATTATCTCATTTGCCCCTTGTGGGTTCAAATGGGATTTTTGTGCTCCCATTGGGGTGGAAGGGAATAATACTTTCTCATCTACCCCCACTTCCTAAAATAATGTTTTAGACTGTCATGCACGACGGTTAAAATGGGATCAGAATGAAAGCATTTAGTTTGATCCAGCGATCTAGAACTGACCAATAAATACAAACACATTCGTTTTGTAATCAACATGTTCACAAATCGAAGCGTATATCTTTTGAATGTATAACGACGCCATAACTCTTTACTGGATCGTCCAAAGGGGATTTTTTTTGTTGTTAGATATTTTACAGCTGCAAGTTAGTCCCCTTTAAATTTTAGTAGTAGAAAAGCATGCGTTTATTTATTTAAATGACTTTATATTATTAGAAGGCGGTTTCCTCGTATTACTTTTGATTGAGTTCTGGAAATTTAGGAGGTGTCGCAAGCGCCATGATCACCATCGTTAATAACTCATGTAAAAGTGACTCTGATAGTTTCAAAATGTATATCGACCTTACATTAGTTCCGTCTTAGGTGAAATGCCTCTTACTGCCGTATTTATAAACAAGTAAAAGTAATTATTTATGCAACGATTTTAATTTTATTGACTAGTATTTGCCTGAAGTTAGAACTATCAAAGGCTAGAATTCTTAGCCGAGTAATAGTCACCATTTTCTTTTCAATGAGAACACGTCAATTTTTCGTTCTTATTGCAAAAGTGAAGTTGTATAAAAACTACATTCGCACACAAGTCTGCACTGTGAAGGATCTATTATGCTGTAAAAATTGAAATCTCACGACAACAACCTAATACAAATGTATAAAGATACATCCTATTTAGATAGGGTTATGTCATGCATTTACTTTACTAAATAACATTCATTGCTCGGCTATAGAATAAGATTTTATGTTGAAGTATTCTATCGTCAAGAAATTACTTAGCAACAAGTAATTACTTGTTTATAAATACGAGTGTAAGTAACCACAGTAATTGAAAGCAGAGATAGTCAGCCTTCAAGTACTGTGTAAACATGTTGCAAACAACTAACTCGTGTACGTCCACCTTTGAGACTGAACACTTGTATCGAATTGTCGAAACATAGTATCGAAATCGCATCTAACAAGTTGCTCGGCGTACCATTTAAATTCTTTAACAATCAACAGTGACACAAACCTCATTAATTAATTATATAATAATTGCATACAAAAATATTATATAAATATATTATATATAATTGGTTATGTTCCAATGTCATGATAAATTCGTCAGATCATGAAACATTCAAATAAATTGAGCTTTTCCAACCCTGAATGTCAAATTAATATTTAGATACATAATTGATATATAACAATATGTTATTGGTGCTAATTGACAGTTCCTTAAATCTTTGGTAAGGGCGAATGTGTCTCGTCTCCTGTAATGATATTATAATTCTAACTATGTATTGTAACCAATATAATTACAAAGTTAGAATTACAATATAATTATAATCAATTTAAATAAATTACACAGTTTCTATTTCATGCCAAACTTGTGTTTTTGTTTGTGCAACATTTTTGTGACAGCCTAAATAGTCTATTTTTGTTCACTTTACAATATGTAAGTACAGTTTGTGCCATACAGCATAGTTTCCTGAAGTACTTACATAAGTACATAGCCGGTAACTTGCACCACATGCTTGATAAAGAGTTTTAATTAGAACTTTGCCGTGGTGGAAGAGTTACTATACAGCAGAAGTGTGTCGTCACACAATGGCAGTACTTGACATTTGGGTAAAAACAAACTTCTGTGACAAGGGATTTGTATCCTTTTGTTGGATATAGCACGTTACTAAAATGTTATCGAATTTTAGTTTAAGCACAATTGTAGAGCAACTTAACCACACACGTTTCAGTTGCTGGAAAAGTAGGTTGATTTGTGCGAAATCTATTGTAACATTGGCCAAATATGGCGAATCGCGAGTCAACGGGTTAAAGAGGATATTTGTGTGTTTAAGAAAGGTAAAAATAACGAAAGAATGGTTGCACCCGGGCGGGGGACCAACATTACGGCATTTCAATTATTTTTTCACAACAAAATAAGCGTGTAACAGTTTAAAATGCTAAAATCACACACATTGTCATCTTTTCTTTTACCCAAACCGCCAATTTGTGACTCACAGCTACCACAGTCTATAGTCTAGGAGTAGGTAAACTCTCCACAACAATACGAAAAGTTTATCGGTTTGTATCAATCGAGAAATGTCTTTTCAGCAGGCCTAGACAAAACTCAAACGGGCGTGTTCCAGCACACGTTACAAACAAAAATGTGTCTACGAACTTAGCGCGATGTCACGTGACTTTTGCCCAGGTAATGTCAACGCCAAACATTTTGAAGTTGTCGTTTACCGTTATCACATTTTTGTCTGTAGCGTGTGCGGAAACACGCTTGTTTGAGTTTTGTCTAGGACTTCAGGTCCATTTTATTTGGAGAAAAGTTTCGTACAATAAAATTATTGCCAGGCAGTTATATTTTGACGTACTGCTGCATGTTACATGGCGCAAACTATACGTTCGTACAGCGTTAAGTATATTGATATATATTTAATACTCGTAATTTCTCTTTGTATGTCAAAATCTAATATGTAAAGTAAATCTCGCCTAAACACAGCAACTGACAATAACACACAATAGAAAAACTCATTCTATTTCTTTCTTTTGTTTAGAAAGTGATAGAGACAGAATGACGTTTTAAAATGTTCAACATTAGCGGTCTTACTTACGTTATTTATTACGTCATTTAGTACGGCGCAGAACTGTTTTGCTGTGCGCAGTACTAAACAACGTCATTTAAAAATATTTATATTATATTAACGGGGCTTAATCGCGTTGGTAATAGTATTTATTTA
This sequence comes from Selenia dentaria, assembly GCA_917880725.1. Classification (NCBI taxonomy): domain Eukaryota; kingdom Metazoa; phylum Arthropoda; class Insecta; order Lepidoptera; family Geometridae; genus Selenia; species Selenia dentaria. The sequence goes on along the minus strand of OU862882.1, from coordinate 1,964,728 downwards.
CCTCGACGTTTCAATCAAGTTGCATTGATCGTGGTCACGAGCGGACTGAAGAGGCGGGTGTCATTGTCTTGAAGTTTGGAGATACTTTTTAATAAACCCCCAACAGTTGGTATTAATTTTATTTTAGAAAAACAGATTAGATCGGATTAAGCCCCGTTAATATAATATAAATATGTGTTCACATCGCGAAAGTTTAAAAATTACGTCATTTAAAGTTAAGCAGCGTTTATAAGCAGGGCCGTTAATGTATTTAGTCAGTTTATTGCAAGGCACTCTTAAATTTACATAAGTATTATGTAAATTTGAATTCGTAAGTAGTATTGTATAAATTACTGATATATAAAAGTATGTAGTTAACACAAATAAAAATAGTTGGTACATTATTTGTTCGTAACTACAACACAAGCAAATAATCTTACAACTTATTACTACGTTTATTTAATAACAATGATTAGACTCTGAACAATACTTAAGAATAGACCAATAGAATCGCCTTCGTCTTGATTCGATTTTAAATCTTATTATTTCTGTGATTAGGTCGATTATCTATTGGATCTTTAATGTACTTACAGATTAAATAATATAATACATAATTACAAACTAATTTAATGAACACTGAACATCTTTATATAAACCAGAAACTAAATTCGTTGTTAAATTACGGGCCGCCCATTAATCACGTGATGTTTTTTTACCTTTTTTAGAATATTATCTTCAAAAACAGGTAAATATGAAGTATAATCTACTTTTATTCTAGAAAATTATGATAAAAAGTCTAAACAGAAAGCTTGCAGGTTGTTTTTGACTCGCATACTTGTAAATAATATTAAAGGAATGGTGTAATCATGCGATAAATATATATATTGTACTACAGTACATGAAGATATTTAATGTATCGCGTTTGACGAAAAAATAAATACACGTGATGTCTCTTACTACACCCCCCTCCCCCTGGTGGTATTTCTTGATTTTTGTCGTCCCCCCTCCCCCTTTTAGAGCCTCACGTGATCAATGGACGACCCCTTATCGGTAGATACTCCATGGTACTAAACATTAATTTTATAAATTAAGCTTTAAACAAGTTTATGTAATTGATCAATATATGTAGAAAATAAATAATAAAGCTTGTTTAAGGTTAACTAATAAAAATAATGTTTTTTTTAAATATTCTCGAATTAAAATGTAAGTCATACAAATGAGCAACAATAGGTAACATAAGACATCACCAACTGTTCACCAAGTTCGGAGATAACAAATTATTAACAAGTACAATTTGAAAAATTTAATACCGACTTCCATTCTATTACTTTGGTAAAAATCAGTTATTGGAGTGTAACTCAAAAACTACATAAAACTCTAAATGCAATACTTATCAAACACATGGCAGCACATTCAAGGCTTATAAGTGGACTCGTGCGGTTCTACTTTTGCCTATATTATACAAGTACAATTTGAAAAATTTAATACAGACTTCCATTATATTCAGTTATTAGAAAACTACTGAACCGAATTTGATGAAATTTAAATGGGACCACACGGGAAGCACCAGCTTTCAAACAAAAATAATTTTGAGAATCGGTTCACCCTATCCTAAGTTATGAGGTAACAAACATTTAAAAAAACAGTCGAATTGAGTACCTCCTCCATTTTTTGGAAGTCGGTAGAAAATAGTAAACAATTATTAGATTGTAATGAATGCCGTTTGATTTATCAATTAGATGGGACTATTTACAGTCGCCTGCAATAAGATGTATACTTTTCATAATTTCCAAAACTATGAAACAGTACTACATTTTATAACAATATACATAAAGATTATTATAAAATGTCAAATAATGAATTCATTTTAGAATAAGTTTGATGTCAATTTTTATGAAATTATATACTGGGGCACCTGTTGAAATTGAAACTTGTGAAATGTATCTAACTGCAGACAGCTGTACCGTAGTATCCGCAATATAGCATACAATGTTAATGACGTCACGAGGTGCTTATCTTATAACTCAATAACATGACTCACCTCCTGCAGTGTGGGGGCTCCCGGCTCTCACAATGCGTGGTGTAGAAGTACACGTGTACCTATGTCGAAGAACGCCTCTCGTGGCGGAGAGATAGCTTCCAATGCACAGATATATATGTACAATAGATAACGCAACGTGTACTTCCCGTATCCGAACCCCGACCGAACGTCAAGGTTGGCCGTCGCTACTTACACTCCGCGCAGTGTCTGGTGTTGGAACCTGTGCACACGCGTAAACTAAATTACGTGATAAGTAACTACAATAGCCCAAAGATTCGAGCCCCCAAAGGCAAGGATATATTTTCTATGACAAAATGATATTATGCGTAAATTCACGTAATACAATTCATTAAAAAGTCTAAAAGAAATTGTACATATATATCTGTGTTGCAAATGTGTTGGATAGTGTAGTAGTAGTAGACGAGAGGGTGCGCGGTGCGAGAGGGACGGCTAGTACCCCTCGCGCGGCGGCGGCGTCTCCACCGTGGCGGTGGTCTGCTTGGAGACGACGCGCGTGCCCTGCGCCAGCCCGCCGCCGCGCACACCCATCCACTTCAGGTACGTGTCCGCGCAGTACGCGATGGTCGCCACGAAACCGAAGAACTGGAAACCAAACACAGCTTTTGTTAGTTGTAGAGTTGTTATACATTACTAATAACGACGTATTATACTTAATACGTCGTTTTACGAATACGTAGTTTTGATAAAAGGAGTGATGCTCATTCCATCAACACGCGCAATAAGCACAAGCTATCCGTACATGTAACGCGTCTCCACAGAATAAGTCATTCTTTTATGGGACAATGTATACGATTCTATAATAAAGTTCCCAATGTTATCCGAGATTTGCCTATTCAATGTTATATTTAAAATTTCGGATTACTTGGAGGATAAAACAGCTTGGAACTGATCACTCCAGGATCTATCTACTCGTGTACTAAGATGTCAAAGTGTAGCGTGTCTTGCCCTACTGATACCATTATTATGTTCTCTTTTGTAAGGCAACACACTGGAGCTAATATTTTTAGTACCTAAGTAAAAACATTGTATAAACTTCTATATAAAAAGAATGGCCCCGAGTTTCTTGCCGCTTCTTCTCGGTAGACTCTATATATTTTGGAACGCGGCGGTTGTCTTTAAAGTACATTATAATGAAAAATTGACGTTCATAAGTGCGTCTTTGATACCTAAATTTAATAAATGATTTTGACTTTGACCTTCGTGAACGTCTTTAAATTTGCCACCATACGGGGACAATCCAAAAAAACCTAATGATAACAAAATTTACGGGATACAGTTTGGCGTTGTAGTTTCGAATTTATTCTATACATCCAGAATTAAATTATACCACTGGATAGCTAAAGGGTCAAAGAATTCATTAAAATAAACGAGAACAGTGACGCATCTCGGGTGGAGGGGGAAGCGCCGACATTTCGAGGTATTTCCTATTGGCAAATTATAACTTTTGACTCGGAGAAACGTATTCACGTACAACACACGACCGTGTCCATGACACAGCCACAACCCTTTTTATCCGACTGCGGAGAAGTACTTAAGGAGGGTTATGTGTTTGAGTTATAAGTATGAATGTCCGCTCGTAACTACTCAACGGCTCAACCGAATTACATAGTTACTTTTCTTTGTTCTTTACTTTATTCAGACGTTTTACTACTACGAGTACATTCGCTTATTAGTTAATTGAATGAATTAGAAAGGCTTCTACAAGGTGGCAAAGTAGTTTTTAGGAAATACAATTCTAACCTGACATCCTACATAGGGAAACTTGAATAAAAAGCAAGTTCAAAAACTAAAAACTATGGAACAAGAAGATATTCTCACCTGTGGTCCGAGCACGAAAATCTTCTAAATGTAACGTTATCATATCGTTTACGTATTCAACACAAACTATGAGTTATCTGTGCCACGAATGTACTAGATAAATGACAGTTTGTACTAAATACGTTAACGATGCGATTACGTTACACTTAAACAGATATTCGTGCTCGGCCCACTGAAATGTACGTAACGTAATGTAAGTATTCAATATTGTCTATTAAATAAACAACTGAAGTATAAGTACTCGTAACAGATATTACACGTGCCTGCGAAAATAAGTACATACTTACTACACTTTTAAAATTTGCCCTCATGAGCGAGTCATCTAAAACGCTTTTAGCGTTTCTGGCAAAATGCCTAACACGAATGTATCTAAAGTAATTTGCCCCATAAGTTAAATACATTAATCTCATATTGCCTTAGATTTGAAATACCCAAGATGCAAAGTGCGTGAATGTCAATATACTTTATACTCAGTTTACCTAAGTTGTACAGTGTATAAAACGCGATTTGCCGAATTCATTTTAAAACCTAAACAACTCATGTTGCCTATACTGTACTATAACTGCAATACAGAAACGGATCCATTAAGCCGTGTTTCAAAAACTCCTATTACCAACCGAAAAACAGGTTAATCTAAGGCCTTATTTGTCTATTTCACAAATATAAGGTATAAAGTCCAAATACCAAATACGCATTACCATGCGCTAGTTGGTTTGTTGAGGCACATCAAACGGAATTTTGCAACCTGCACAGGGTATTAGATACCGGGGAGTAGTTGCCCCCTGAGCTCCAGCAAGGGTAATGAGCTGATGCTCGAAACCCTCACCAGCCCAGAAGGGTTGAAGACATGCTAAGTAATCAAACGGATCAAATAGGCAAATACACAAACAAACCACCACACATTGGCCATATTCCAGAAGCTCACGCGCCGTAGTCCTGTATGGACGTGCAGTATTTTTGTGTCTGTGTTGTGAGCGAGAATCGGAATAACTACTGAAAATGAATTGGGACAATGCTGAAATTCCTGAAATGAAGCGGGTGAAAGATAAATAATAAAATTTTATTGTTAGTTGAAACACGTAGTGTTGGAAAGCTAATTATCAGCTGCCAAATGTTTGTGTGTTTGTTATTTGTCTGCCAATTGTGGATGGTCGCATTTGCCTCTATTTGCATGTTTGAATGAGTTTGCCAAATACAACAAACACCCAATATCGAACACAAATAGCCAAGTGAGACCATAAACCTCACCGCGTTGGGTTAAAAAGTTACATCACTTGATTATTGGACGACCTTAGGAGTCGTAATGCGGTGTGGGTAATGTGATAAACAATAATTGTGCATTTTAGGCATACTGCTACTTAGCCATAATAAGTTTGAGGTAATTAGCAAAACAAGCATAACGCATTTCAGGTATTTTGCTACTAAGACCTAATGCGATTTAGGTAATTTACAAATCAGATATTATGCTTTTTAGTTGACCTTTTATTTTTTAGCTGACTCGCTCATGAGGCTAAAATTTCAATATTTTATTTATTTATTTTCATGGATCAGCAAACAGTACATGCATTATTAATTAATACACATTACTCATCGGTTATTGCAGCACCAACGACGTTAACCACTAATTCCTAATTCATATACGAATGCTGAGAACTAAGACTACAGTTTACAAACTAACAACATATCATCTTAAGTATTTTAGTGCACATTTGAAGGTCACTAAAAGGAAAAATTACAATTAATTACAAACATGCGATATTTCACAAAGTATCAAACTATTTTTTTCCCTCAGTTGCGTAAACTCTGACTTCTTCAAATTACCTACAGTCTCATTAAATATATCAAATTGCTATTAACATTTTCATTATAACTTTTAGACATACATATTTCATTATATACTTTTAGGCGAAGTGTCGCCTGTAGACACTTCGCCTTCCATCAGATGTGTAAAGTGTGAATCGAGACTCCTGTAAACAAAATTCTTGACCATTCTTCTTGATCCCACTGTATGTGCTCACGGGTGTATCGCAGGCTCGCTACTCGATGCTCTTTCTCGAGTTTGGAGCCACTCGCTGGTCTTCGGGGTTTCAGGTTTGCTTCATCCAGTCTTCTTCTGACTGTGCGGTCACTAAAGTATGACGGTCTTCTCGAGCACTAGCACACTTGGATCTGGCATTACCAGGTCTCTTCAAATAGTGTCCAGTCTCTTCGTACCTTTGCTTCACCTTCTGAACCGTTCGTAACATCACACCCACCGTTCTTATGGTACGACGCATACTGATCCCTAGTTCCAGAAGTCATGATCCTAGCACATTCTTCAGGTGAAAGGCTTGATAAATAAGTTTATGTGCTGGTTGTCTAACTTAACTTTTGTAACAAGACTCATCGATCAAGAAAAATTTTAAAACAAATATAGAAACAAAAAATGAATGGTTTTGTAATTTGTTTTGGCCATTTTTTTTAATAAATGTTTTTTTTCCGTCATTTCTTATAAGAAGCTTACCGGCTATAAAGTTCTTATGTGCAAAATTAAACTCTATTTTGAGTGTCTTGTTTCGTAAGTATCTTAAAAAGTTATTGCAATTTTAAAAGTGTGATACTTCTTTTTGCAGGCCAGTGCCCGTGTTGCAGACATTATTATTACTGATGTAATGATGCCGTCTGCCGTTGTCATATTCCAACGATACCTCATGTGTCAAATTATATTATTGTTTTTAAAAGTTATGAGGCATCAAATGAACATACATACTCGTACGTACATGCCGGTCAAAATCATTACCTTCCTTTTAGTTTCACCGTCGTCGGATAAAAAACTGTATAGATGCGAGTAGCACCATTTAGTTGAGACTCACCGAAGCCGCAGCGTGCGGGTTGTCGACCGTAGTGGCCAGGCTCGCGGCGATCAGGTAGAGCAGCGTCCAGAGCGCGCAGAACACGAACTCTATCTTGAGCCACGGGATCTTGTAGAACTTCTCCACGATGTGGAACAGGTACAGGCCCAGCAGGATGCCGGTGAACCAGAACGCGACCATCGACACCCAGCTGAAGTAGGAGCCCTTGCCCGCGTTGTTGAAGTACGAGAACTGGATGCAGATGAACCCGAGTAGGCTGCATGCCTGCGATAAAACGTGTCATAGGCAATTAACTTATAGCTTCGACATTGTTGCTGGGTGTGTGGGTTTCGATCGCCACGGCACAACTTTCAGTCCTGAAAATGTGTTTCTATTGTTAATCCTGTCATCTATAGCTACGAGTATACTAAACTAATATTATAAAACGGAAATATTTGTATTTCGTATGTTTGTAACGAATACATTTAATAGTGTTTTGATAGGACAACATCGTAAATGTACAGAAAGCCGTACTAATGAACAAGTGCAATATGAAAAATTTTATACCGACTTCCATTCTATGACTTTGGTAAAAATCAGTTATTGGAGTGTAACTCAAAAACTACTGAATTGAATTTATTTATTTTATTTATTATATGAAATTAGTTGAAAAAATCAAATGCGACCACAAGGGAAGCACCAGCTTTCAAACAAAAAAAGAATTTTGCGAATCGGTTTCGAAAGTTATGAGGTAAAATATTTTTTTTTTTTAAATACAGTCGAATTGAGTACCTCCTCCGTTTTTTGGAAGTCAGTAGATAATAGAAAGACATACTTACGCAGTCATACATTTACTCCGATATCGAAAGTGAATGAGCTTACTTACGTATATTCCAATAAGCTAAGTCCTCATCAGAACCGTTCGGATCACAACGCATCAGACTACTCTATTTAATGCTCAATACTTTATTGCATTTTGTAGGTAGTAAATATACAGTACAGATGGAATGCCAAAAATGATCACTACAAGACCGTGTCATCCGTCGTATCAGCCGAGGTGGGACCGCTCCTATGGGCTTTGCCCTCCAACTCCACATGGGAGCGGTCACTGTAGGTAGCGGTGGTTTATGGGCGCCGCTGCAAATGCGGCGGGCTGCGGTGTCGTATGGGCAGCACCGCGGCTGAGATTTAGAGGCCGCGGCGGGAGAGGAGTGACGGTGTTACGGTCAGCCGCTCTCCCTGCCTTCCGCGGCCTTGACGGGGCCGCCACCGTTAGATGGCGGACGCGGTGGGGTCGCAGGGGAAGAGGACTGTCTGTATTGAGAGGCGCCGCTGTCCCTATCCTCTGCGGCCGAAGTAGCAGGCGGTGGGGCTACTTACCTGACCCATCGTAGGGGAATTAGGGCGTCCATTTGCGGGTTCGATCCCCTAAGGCGTTTGCAGCACGCCAAGTGTTCTGGCGTGCCGCAAGAGAGAAGGGTCCGGCAACGGACAGCCGCGGCGGGTTCGCGGTCGTGTGAGAAATCTGTCCCGCGTTCCCGCCAAAAGCGGCAGTGACGGAACACCGCAGAGGTTTGGTGGGTATGCTGCCCTTCTGGCAGACTCCTACATAACCACCGTGCTCCCCCCGGTGCAGGTGGTATCCATAAAGGATTACGTTGCGTACAAAAAAAACCAACAACCGGGACCGACGGTTTAACGTGCCCTCCGAAGCAAGGAAGCGCTCAGTTGCATAATACCACTAGCGGCCCCTACTCTTGTTAAAGTGATAAAAATATTTTGTTGTTAACCTTCCGAATAACATCAAAAGAAATCGAGACATTCTTTGGGACTGGCCATTTACGAATTACTTTATGCACAAGGTACGTTGATTCAATTAGTGTTACGTTTTAGAAATATGAGACAAAGTCAATCAGCGTGTGTGGGAACCATTGTACTTGTAGTTTAAAACGTCGTTTAAAATTTTACATATTGAGTATTTACCTACTTGTTATTAATTTTTCAACCAATGGAAGTCTCGTTATGTTTACAAAAAGGCTGATGAAATGATAAAACTTCGAAACCTACAAATCGAACCAAAATGATTAGTGTTGTTTGTATTGTGTCTCATTCATCGCTATCGACATCAGATATCGATAGCGCGGCGTCACTACCGTGGAGACAGGTTACGCGTTACGGTCGGTGCCAATATCTATCTATCACAGTTTGCCTTACTCACGTTCCTTACTGTCGATAGAAATTTGGCATAGGTGACGTCGATACAAATAGTGTCAAATATCTATCTCTAGTAGGGTGAACCAGCGATAGATAGGTTATATGGTGACCGACCGTTAAACGGCATTACGCTGCATTCCTATTCTCACTATCAATAGTGATCAAAACATTGTTTAAAATGTTACTATACCTATGTACATTTGTGACACGTTTAAAGCTTTCTATGATTTATAAAATAATAGCTGCGCCCCGCCGTTTCGCCCGCGTGCTGATGTAGATGTTGGTATCCTTCCTCAGGGCATTATGCCGTAATGAGACGGCATGGGTGCGGAAAAGAGCCCGCTTACCAAAAACTAAGTAGCCCGCTTACCAAGCACCAAGTAAGTCCGCTTACCAAGTACCAAGTAAAACCGATTACCAAGTGAGTCCGCTTACCAAATACCAAGTAGCCCGCTTACCAAGCACCAAGTAAGTCGGCTTACCAAGTACCAAGTAAAACCGCTTACCAAGTACCAAGTGAGTCCGCTTACCAAATACCAAGTAGCCCGCTTACCAAGCACCAAGTCGGCTTACCAAGTACCAAGTAAAACCGCTTACCAAGTACCAAGTGAGTCCGCTTACCAAATACCAAGTAGCCCGCTTACCAAGCACCAAGTAAGTCCGCTTACCAAGTACCAAGTAAGTCCGCTTACCAAGCACCAAGTAAGTCCGCTTACCAAATACCAAGTAAGTCCGCTTACCAAGTACCAAGTAAGTCCGCTTACCAAATACCAAGTAAGTCCCCAGGATATAAACTATCTCCTTGCCAAATTCTATTACGATCCTTTTAGCCGGTTATGCGTGATGACGTAACTAACAGACTAAGAGACAGGGGGAGTGACGTTTTTATAATACTGTATTATACAGCTTACATATTTTGTCATTCTATTACTCTTGTAGGTGGTACTCAAAATAAAAGTTTAGGAGCATGAGTATTTTTTCCAATTACAGACTTACCTATAGAAAGTGTTTAAAACTGAATCTGTACTCTAAATGTGTGTTTAATTAATTTACTGTTTTGTAGGTATCCTGTATCTTCTGCAGTGCCCTTCATACTTAAACACGGTATTGATTATACACTACCGTTGAAGGGAGAATGTCTGCCACTGCAGGTCTCCTTTTTTTGTTTCAAATTCTCATACTTTTTGCAAATATTTTTTTGATAACAAAATCAACTTTACACAAGTAATTATTCTCTAACCTTGCAGTGCAAACTCCCTGAGGATCGGCATCGGACATGCCCGAAAGCTTAGGTGGTCGTAAGACTTCATAAAGAGCCCTCTAACCTGTTCAATAACATTCGGAGGAAAACCTGTTATTAATTGATAGTGCCCATTACAGTAGCAGTACTCACCACTTGCACAACCTTCAGTATACCAGGCAGTGTCCGTATGTAGGACGGATCAAACCGTATGTTTGTTTGTACCATAGTGCTTGAAGTCACTGTGGTGGTAGTTGTGTGTTGACCCGGAAAGCCAGCTTCTGCCATTGTGGAATATCTGATATGGATAGATATATGATTATCTTATTTTTGTATACAATTGAAGCTATAAGTAGAATTATATCTTAATCAGCTTATTATATTTTCTCCATATTTTGTGGCATACAGGTAACATTGGTACATGTCCCAATTTTTGACAGAATTAATTATGTAGTAATATAATGTTCACAAATGAAATAGGAAAAGGTGGAGGCATGATAAACTGATTATGTGCATACTCTTATCAGTAAATAATATTAATGCAGACAAACTTGCAAAAAATTATATTTACAGCTTACATGATTATAGTCATAGCACACATATCAACTCGGAAAGAGATCGTCACCGTATCGCCTTTCGCCTCGCTGTCAAACAGGCGTCAACCTAAGGTAAGTATGTAGCCAAAGCAAATCAGCAGCTCCAATATATAGACTCGGTCACTGCTAGGCCACACCGCATGTGGACGACGAGAGGTAACTGCGTAGACGACGAGCCATAAGCGCGTGGACACCGAGCGGTAAGCGCGAGGACCGCTGGTTGACCATGCGCGCACCGCGGTTCATTAGCTTGTCCCAAGGCGAGACGGTTATGTTACGGTTCCGATTAGTGTGCTTTGCAGTATGGAGTTTCATACAAAGAATACTGAATGGCTTGAGTTGATATGATTATGATCTGTTTCAAGAGTTGATATGTGTGCCTTTAATGCTTAACATGCATGCACATTATGTGTAACATAAAATAGATTATTTCACCACACTCATTAACATTCTGCTATGAACCTGGTTTTATTTTAAACAAATACATAACTTGTGATAGTAAAATTATTTTTATAATAATCATGATTCATTAGATTTGCAAATATTTCCAGTGATAGGTTATCAGTAATTACAATTGCTAGTTACAGTGTATTTATTGTTATATTAAATCAAATACTAGTTGCATCTCTCGGTTCTGCTCTTGCTCATAATTACTACTCTAAAGGAATATTTTCAGCATAAAAGGAAGCATATATTAAAAAAATGCCATTTGGCAGTTTGGCCTTGATTTAGCAGTTTTGGAGTGAAAGTGTAACAAGCATCTAAACAGACACTCAGGCATTTATCCTAATAATAAACTTCTATTTAATTATTTAATTGAATGATACCTATTTTGTTATGCAATATTATATACTTACAGCATGAATCTTGGAACCCTGTCAGATATTCTGCTTTCAAGCAATTGACTTAAAGCATTTAGTTCAGGTCTGAAGGTCACTACAGCCTAACACTATATGTTCTATTGGAAGAATAAGACTTGTTACTGTGATCACTATATAGGTAATAATCACACAACAGAGATTTTGAACTACCTACATACCAAAGCTAGTAGGTATAGATAGCTAAGTAAAACACTAGCATGTGACAGGAGCCCTAGGGACAAATGACGTAATCTTATTTCAAGGAAATATACATTTCAGCAAATTGGTAGGCGTATACTCAAAGTAGGTACTAGAAATTTAATCAGCTGGGTACTTTATTCAATCCTACCTAATTATGTTGTCTTTTATACTGTCCTAACTATTCTGTAGTCTCTTCGAATGGTCATGGTAAGAGCATTATTCTGTCAGCACCTAAAATAGCGACTATTGAGCAATACCGCGCTCACAGAATCTATTTGCCAGTCGGGCGTAAACCTTATTTTTGTATGGAATAACAAGAAACTCACCTTTAACGTGTATTACGCTGTAGTATATATAGTATACTTTACGAGATCGAATCCTACTTCTTATTACGATATTAATTTCGACATAAATTCACAACTATATCGATAAAAATAAATTTATCTTTAAAATTTATTTCGTGAACATTGTTTGCCGTGAGAGATCAATGATTTTGGTTCTTCTTCTTCTTTGTAGGATAAGGTTAGCGCTACTTGCCAGTGTCAAGTCAAGTAAAAGTCATTTATTTTCTTTGAAAGTTGTATCTTATGGTTGTTAATTAGCCATTCCATTTGTTAATTGCCGTGGTCCGTTTTGCGATAATTTTGCTTACAGTGCTATCGTCTACCAAAGCTAGTCCGAGACAAATATCGCGATTTTGACAGCTCGTGGCACTGTAAGCGTGTTGTTAATTCGGACCAGAGTTGTAGCAATAACGAACCATTTGCGCGCGAAAAACAAATTCATAAAAATATCGTGCATAGTGTGAAGGTTAACTATGTAGTGTGTGGATTAAAAAGAAATAATGGAATGGATGGACCAACATATACAACTTTTACATCAAAAAGAAGGGACACCAGTAAATACATTATAGAAGTAAACAAACACCTGTCACTTTTGACAAAATGCTCACGACGATTATGGTATAGAGCATGATTCATGTAATCGTCAATATGGCGGCAGTTAAGATGTCATCGATGACGTAGCGTGGGCCATCGTAATCACGCTCACGGTGAAAGGGACCGACTTTTATCGCGCTAATATCGATTATGGCCAATTGGGACCGCAGTGAATGTGTGTACGAAAGAAAATATAAGCACTACGTTTTTGGTGTGCGTGTACACAGTAGAAATATAGGGCGCTGTCGGTAAAGAATAAGCAATCAAATCAATTAAAATTTGTTAGTTCCTTTTTCTGCCACCCATTCTTCACTCTTCTAAGTGTCATGCAAGTATATGTTCATTCCTTCATTGTATTTTGGCAGTATCTCTAACTTCATTCGTTGTTGTGTTGATATTTGTGATTGGCTCGTTTTATTGTACTGAAATTGTTATTCTGTCAGTAACTTTTAATAAATTCTAAACTCTTTTTTCAATGGCTATAACTTTGTTAGTGCTGAAAGATATTAACTTTGACATTGGTGAAATGTTAACTAATTAAAATTGAAGTTTGTAGTCGTTCCAATGCCAATATCAAGCCAATATGGCTAAAACGAAGTGTACAGATTCTCATTGAATATGGCTGTGAAATGTAAAATAACTATTGTTTGGTTATACAATGAAATACCTAATTGAAAATGTTATCTTTCTGGAAAGCACTGTACATCGCTAAGTAAGAACACCCTTCATTTATTGTAAATATGTAAACATTAGTGTCATTTTAGGTTTGAGAAAGATAGGAATCTTTATAATGCATACTTTATTGCTGAGTTAAAGTTACTTTGTCTTCAGTTCATCTCGGCATTATAAGATACATTGTCCAGATAACTTATGACTTGATAACTTTTAATTAGTATGTGAGTTTTTAAATTGATAGCAAATAATTAACTGTAGGTAGATACGTTACTGTTTGGAAATATTTGTAGAGAAATAAAATATGATAATTAAAAGTTATTAAGTGTTTCAGAAAATACAAATGTTTGTTGGTGATTGATGATAGGTCTACACCCAATAAGTACTGACTCTCATATCAAAGGTATAGAAACTATTTATTATTTCTTTCCCTTGTATAATATGCAAATAGATGTGCAGGAATGTTTCTTAACTATGCTAACTTAGAGATCCTAATATTTTATAAAAATCGTTTTCCAGTAATATAATTTTTAAATTCCCTTATTACTGAACTTGTTTCAATATTGATTCTATTAATTGATGATTGTATGCTCTGAATGTATAATATTTACTGTACTATGTATTAGTGTATCTTAGGTGGAAATATTAAACCTAATACATAAATAGCATATGATGACAAAGTTATATTTTACAGTCGGCCGAGTTCAGTAAAAAAGAGTTTAGCGTAAAAGAGATAAGTTCCCATGGCAATGAGTATTTGGATTAGTGCATAAAATCCTACCTAAACGTAAATAAATATTACTATTGGCCCAAACAATACCTAAGTTTATGATTATCAGTAATCACTAGATATATATGGCATATGTTTTTAATGAAAATAATAATTCATAAAATTGTATGTTAACAGAAATGTATCTCTAAATTATTCTTGTATAACTTTAGTAAATATAAGTACCTATAGTTAATTAATAGTTGTATAACTTTTTGGTTTAATTAGGATAAGGCTGATTTGTTATTTACTGCTATATACTTTTGCTAGAAATAAATAAATAAAATAAAAAAATAAAATAAAAAAAAAATGTTTTCGAATTCCCAATGAAAATATAGAGAACAGTACGGAAACTACCTCAACACGTTCGAAATGTCCCACTGACAAACATGCGAATCGACGGGACCCCTAAGCGGTTCTCGCGGTGCCGTCAGTAGTGACAGTTACAAACTATTTCTACATCTTAACTTTTTTATATAATCTAAAATATAAAATGTCACACTTGACTGACTATCAATGCTATCAACTTATGTTATGTTGTTCTTACAATTATAAATATTGCTTATAAAAACATGTTTACTTTATAAAAGTGGTCACTCACTTATAAGCATTTCCGCGATCTTTTTAATAATTCCACGTGCATATTATGTAGTATACGGCTGTTTGAACTATGCCAAAACCGGAGTTATAGTTTTTTTAATGTCCTGCTGAATTTGAGAGGTGAGAATAACTAATTGTTTTAAAATTTAATAGTCTTCTTGTATGATCTATCATAATTAATTCGTAAAACATAACACAAAATACAAAATAATCTTAGACGGCGGCTGCAATAGATTATAATATTATTATGAAATATGTCGTCATGGGTCGTTTTCATTATTTTTGAGGGAATTGAAGCGGATAGTGTCGACTAAATTGAAAACCAAGATATGGTTTGTGATATGGCTGGGCAAAATTATCAACTTTTTCGTCATGGGTCTCGTTTTCATGGCTTTTGAGGTTGTTGAAACCGATAGTGCTGACAAAATATAAATCCAAGATGGCGGTGAACGAAGTTATTAACTTTTTCGTTTTTATATTAAATAATTTGTAATTTATCCGCGCGCCCAACCGTGGCTCCCGTACGCGTAAAACCGGTAAAAGGTTACGCTATAATGATAAGTTACTAATGTAAACTATAATGATAAGTTAAGTTAATACTAAACTGTTTTCCGTATTAACCTATCAAGATTAACTAACGGCATGATCAACATAAGGTAATTGTTAATAAGTAAACTATATTCAATGGGGTGGTTTGGAATAGATAACTGGTAATTATAGTGAAGGAAAAAAAATCATCTTCTTTTTATTATTATGAACCCATATTCATTGATCCGCATCTAATAACCATTGCACGACTAAACGAACACCCCTACATCACAGAATAGACAACAGTGATAAGCGCGAGAAATACCTATCCACTTAGAATAGGTACAACGACGTACAAATCTACCTACTCTCACAAATGTTTACGCAGCTGACGACAGTGGGTCCGGGCGGGTCGTCGCCACACGTTGTACCTATTCTAAGCGGGTAGGTATGTCTCGCGCATTTACTGCTATCTATTCCGCGATGTAGCGGCAGGCCTGTGTCACTTGCTCAAGGTAACGCGTTAAATACCTACCGCTTGGCGTATCGTCGACTATACAACCGACAAAGGGCTGCCGAACGCCCGCCTGAGCGGCTGAGCGCTCGCACTGCACGTTTCCCGCGCGATTAAGTACTTAAGCCCATCACACACGATGAAGATACTATAAAATTATATTTTTTTATTATATATTATCTAAGAGCAGATTCGGACATATCGCTCACCATATAATTCAATGAGCGACCACACACAAACTACTAAATCGATGTTAGTATTCTTGATGAAATAAGGCTATGTTATATTATTAGACTAGCTGCAGCCGCGACTTCGTTCGCGTGGCCTCCATTCCATCTCCCATGGTAGTGATGGGTGATTTTAATTTTCACCACACTGTATGGGGTTCGTATCATTCGGATTTATTTGGCCTATCTCTCCTAGATATTTTTAACGAAGTAGATCTTTGTGTTGTTAATGATGGTTCCCCACTCGTAGACTCCATCCCAAAACCCGAGAAGTGCAGTTGACTTTACTTGATGTTCTCCATCTCTCTCTACCCTTCTTTGATGGAGAGTTCTCCATCATACTTATGGCAGTGATCATTTCCCTACTATCATGTATATCCCAAATATCCCTGTATGTCCTTTCCGGAACCCGTGTCCATCACTTATGTACAAAATTTCTTATGCAGATTCGAAGAAGTTCCGTGAATCCATTAAAGTTACTACCTCAACAATTTGCCATCTGCGATTAGGTCATTCGTGTACTCCAGTTCAGCAAAACTAAGGATCAGGGATCACTCAATGTTTGTGTGTGCCCTGGATGAGGGAAGCGTGGATCACATTTTTTGTAGCTGTCCTAAACTTCGGCTGTCTTTATATGATATTCTTTTACCTAATAACCCCCGTCCAACTTACTTTAAATGCCTGCTATCCTTTACCTTTTACTCTGATACTAATTATATACTCTGTAAATTTGAGGATATAAATAACATAAAATTATAATATAAATATTTTTTTATAGCATGCATACTAATACGATCATATAATTATTGTGACCTAATGTGTGTTAGTCCTTTTTGAGTTGTTTTTTTTTTTAGATAGTCACCATGGGGTTTTTTTATATTCTGTTTGATATTCTTTTTTATTTAATCACCGATCATATTCTTAGATTACAACCTACAAACTCCTCACGGTTTATGACACTATCATGTACGAACACTGGCAGAATTGTCAAAAGCCATCCAATAAGAAGAAGAAGAAGAAATTCTCTTTGCTGCAAAGATGCGTTAGCATCTGTTAGTCTGTGCTGCAAAGCAATCGTTTGATATCCTGAAAATATATTCTGCTAATTTGTTTGTGTGTGGTTACTGGTAAGTATTTACCTAAACAATAGTTATACGGCACTAAACTACTATACATAGGGCGCAAGCTAAATTTAATGTAGTTGACATACTAAATAATCTGTTTTGTTTACAATGTATTTTACCTACTTACCAACTACGTTGTAGAATGAAACTACTTTTGTCGTGTAACCAAATAACGATAATACTCCTGCAAGGCTTATTTGTATTGTAAATATGAGTCATTAATGTGTTATTCACACTATCATCAGTTAATTTAATGCCAAGGTAAAACAGTGATTCAGAGGTATCCTTGTATAGCTTGAAATCTATCGAAAGTAAAATATCTAGTTAGATAGTATTCTGTTTATCTTATCTTTCCAAAGTGAACTGTAGGTAACTAGATATATACAATCAGAAATAATCTTATTTGTTTATATTTACTTTTGTACTGTTCATTTTTTTCATTAGACATTTGAAAATTTTTATTTAAAATTGTCACTTTGTAAGTTAATGCCGCGAGCCAAATAATTTAAAGAACTGTTCATTAGTAGCTTTCATTATGTAGAAATAAATTGTTTGTACTCAACCATATACAGGTTGTCCCAAAACTCAACTATAACTGATACTGGGCGAGAGGCCCAGATATACCGGTCATGAAAAACATAAGAAAAAAACATTTTTTTCCACTAAGGAGTGTCAAAGTTATAACTGACAATAATTTTGTAAACCATAACTTATCAAAACTTAATTTATTACAATGTTTGTTACTGTGATTTGTGGTTTCATTTAATATAAGTTAATTGATATTTCATTAATAAATAAAACACAAAACAATTGGGATCACAGTACATAAAAATGTGACCTAGGAGTCAAATTCTCAACTTTATCAAAAAATGTCTATTATCGCTTGGCTAAGTGACATGGATTTTTGTTCATAACTGGTATACCTTAGCCTCTTGCCCGGTACCAGGTTATTGTTGAGTTCCGGGGCACTCTGTATAACCGAGAACAGTAAGGAGAACTCTTTGTGAATTGAGTTTGTCCTGGGAAGTTAACTTAATTTCCCAGGGTTCTAAAATTTCAAAATTTTTATTCTTATTATTTTTTATACACAGATCAACTTCCCCAAAAATAAGTATTGTCCAGTTATTTCGTTAACCTTAAGACTCGCTAGTCGCCATATTTGGCCAAATAATACGATAGATTTCTCAGAAATCGTACCACTTTTCTAGGAATTGCGACATGTATGTATGGTTAAAGTGGTTCAAATGGTACAGTATGACAGTGTAATTACAGATCTGTAGTAGCACAACAATGGCTTACCCGAACCGGCCGCCCCCGCCACCACCAACGCTGGGCCAAACTATGGGCTCAACAAACATAGAGTTCAAAACTGAGATCCGATTTGACCCGTCTTACTTCAAAACCCAAATGGGGATTCTACGAGTTGTAATTCTTGTAAGTAGCTCACAGAGTATAAATAATAATAAAACTTTGGTTGTAATGTGTGGCACATTATTACTTAGATTTAGGATAATATCATATTTCTCTTACTGTATAAAAAAAATACTTTAAATTGCCTCTGGTTGCTCTCGATTTTCTGTTAAATTGGGACAATAGTACAAAATGTAAACTCAAACTACAAAGACAAAAGACCAAACAAATGATGTGCAATTGAACCAGGAATCATCTGTTGATAGGAGATAAAAGACAAACCAACCAACAATAACAGTATGTATAAAATGAAGAAATGCATTTTAAGAATGTACAGCGCCATCTAGTCTTGTAGAATATAAACAGTGTATCAGACTTATTGCATACTATTCAAAAACATTCATAACTCAACTCCCTGACTTCACATTTTATTATTAAAATATAAGGTACAATTTAAGTATATTCCTCAACATATTTTAGATTTAGAACAAAAATATCAGCAAAGTAATTGTGAAAAAAACATTCTAATCAGTAGTTCAAGAGATACTAAACATTTGAATATATTTTTAATAGTTTTTGAGTTATAACTTTAAGCTTTGTAAGGTAGAGAAGACAAAAAATTGTCACTGACAGGTTGTAGGGGCAAGACAATTTCTCTCCGCGTGAAACAGTATAATTGTACTTTATGAAAGCGTAGCTGCTCTCCGCGGTTTCACCCGCGCGGTGATGGATGATGATGATGATGAATCTTATATAGTCGTATGTTACTCAGGGTGAATGTAGCTTTACAATGGTGAAAGAATTTTTGAAATCGGTCCAGTACTTTTTGAGCCAATTTGTTACAAACATAGGTACATACAAATCTCTCCTCTTTATAATATTAGTTTAGATAACTGCAGAAAACAATTTAGCTATTAAACTTGTATGTTAGATTATTCCTTATGAATTCAGAATTCCTGTACCTTATTAACCTCACGCCACTGATATTACAGGTCTTCAACTTAATAGGAGTGATATGCATCAGCGCCTCAGCATTCAGCAGCAATGCTCGAGGGGTGCTTTTCCTCATCATCGCCATCTGTGGGATCCTGTACAGCAGCTGCATCTCCTATGCATATGTGCTGCATCTGGTGGAGAAGTTCCACAATTGGCAGTGGATGAAAATACAAATGTTTATTTGCTTTGGGCTGGTGTTTTGTAACATGGTCACATCTACGGTTGTCGTTGCATTTGGCTCGGCTGCCTTTTCAGCTGCTGGGGTAAGTACATGCTTATCCTTCACACTAATATTATAAAGTGGAAAGTTTGTTAGTGTGTTTGCATGTTTGTTACTTTTTCACACTTAAAAGGCTGGATCAAGTTTGATGATATTTGGTATGGAGGTAGAAGCGCTAGATTGGATTTAATGGAACACTATGCGGGTTTCACAGCTGGATTACATCATAGGATACTTTCATCATTATACATCAGCTCGCGGGTGTAATCGAGGAATGCGGCTAACACTTCATAATTAGCTGCATCCGCGTCTTTGCTTCTCGAAAAATTACTATAACACAAAGACGCGAAACCCTAACCCACATACTTGTCCTAAAATATAGAAGTTACTTCTTATATATCAGCTGTCTGGTGCAATTTGTATAGACAATAAGCTGTATTATCAAATGTGTTTAATCACTCGAAATGTTCAACCGAAGTGATAATGTCAGTTAGCGAGAACTACTCAAACATACTCACTAACTTTCGCATTTTATACTATGTGAATGAATATTGAAAGATACGAGTATAATACTATTTAGGCCATAAAGTAACAAGAGGAGCAGGTCGTGTGTCCGATGTTGAGCACCACGGTTGCCCATGACAGTTGCAGTGTCACCCAGAACTTAGAACTGCAGTTTTGAGTGACACTACTGTGCTCGTAACCCCGAGTCATGGTTTTTGAGTTCCTTTCGCCCAGTAGTTTCACATGCTACAGTACCCTTCACACCCTAGTACAATAATGTACGCACTATTTCTTCGCGGCAGAACATCCGGCACTGCAGCGGTACCTACCAAGGCGGCCTCTTGCACAAGAGCCCTACCACTAGGTAGGTCGGGTTACGTTGCCTCTTCGATTCGCTTCCACATATGGCGGACGGAATATTCTATAACGTTCACTCACGGCGGTAGTTAATTGAGTATTATACGTAGTGTGCGCGAAAATGTTAATAATTACACAAATTAATATAATACTCGTAATATGGGAGAACTCCCACACGGGGTCTGCAGGCCCCGAACTAAACAGAGCCTGTACTGTGGTAACCTGATGACAGATACATACCATATACACACCCAGACACAGCTCAGACAGACATGTTCATGCACACAAACGTTTGACCTGTCCGAGGATCGAACCCGGGCACCAGCGGCTCAGAAGGGTTAGTGCTACCAACTGCGCCGACCAGCCAATCTAATAAAACTCAAACATAAACTATTGTGTAGTCGAGTAGTGGATAACTCGGTCATGTTATTGTATTGTGTAAGGCGGTACACACGCTGCACGCACCGCGGTAACAAACCACGGCGTGACGTCAGCCTCAGGTGTTGGTTAGCAGACAGAATAGTTGTACTTGCTTTGCATGGTACGTGTTCACTTTATTTGCTTACTGGCTGCTCTCCGCGGTTTCAACCGCGCTGTGATGGATGATGATGAATCTTATGTAGCCTATGTTACTCAGGGTGAATGTAGCTTTCCAATGGTGAAAGAATTTTTGAAATCGGTCCATTACTTTTTGAGCCAATTCGTTACAAACATACAAATCTGTCCACTTTATAATATTAAGTATGATAGTATGATAAATATATACAATGATGTTGTTGAAATAGATGCTTGAGCTGAAACTAATCATTGTATATGTATTTAGATATAAACAGCTAAGTAAGAAATTACATTTTGTTATAAAACTAACGTGGTTTTCAGTATTTTTTCCTGAGGAATACGGAATTGCTCACGTAATACTTGTCGGATAGGTCCGGCTATAGCTTCGACCACGTTCGGTGGTCTTTTTCAAGGAGTGTTCGGGACGCCCGCGTCGATGACGTCTCGCTTAGCACTATCGAAACAAAACTACAGTCGGACATATCCGATAAATATTACGTGACTAATCCCGTATTTCTAAGTAAAAGAACTTGAATTACAACATTACATTAATGACTCAAAGAGACGATAAGAAATAGTATAAATTGTCTTTATGTATTTTTATAACTGATGTCTGCCTAGGTACATCCGGACATTCGTACCCTGTTTGCCTGTTTGGTTTTATACTATTATTCTTATAATTAATGTGTTGTTTTTTGTTTTTTTTTTACTCTCATTAAATGCGCTCCATGCAATCGTGTGTGACGTCACCGCCAGCCCCAACGGAAGATCAGCGCTGGTTGCTTCAACACAACCAGCTTATGCTGAGTTGGGACTGTGTTGCAGTAAAACAATGTCCTATGTAGTGTAGAAATTAGTTTATTAAACACTTGACCGTTATTTGAAGCTTACTTGATTGAGAGAGGCGTACCTAGTTTTCCGTTTCTATTCCCCTCTCTTTTGCTTGTAGCAATGTTTCTCTCTCGCACATCCGATCTCCCACCAGGCTTGCCGACCGACCCCGAGATGTGTTCGGTATGGCTAGGGTTTTACTGAATCATTGGCGTCAAGTTTTCCGTCGACGGCGGTCGTCGTCAGCTACGACTATAATTATACTGCAAATTTTTAAAAAGTAATCTGTACCTATCGAAGTGTTCTAAGTGAGACTCCTTCTATATCGGATAAACTGTAAGTACAGACTTCTTAATACCTTAGCAGTGAACAAATTGGTAAAGTAAAATTATTATAACGGTGTTACCGTTCGTCTTTACCTTTTTCAAATATAACTGCATGCTTTTAAAGTAATGCAAATTACCCTCTTTGTATGTTTTTCTACAATTGTTTTGTGCTTTAATATTGTAACAAATTTAATTAGTTTTAGAAGAAATTGGAATTTCCTACCCACATACTTAAATTTTTTTCTTATAAGTACGGTTGACTTTTTAGTGACGTTCAACGTATTATAGTAGATCCAACCGTTTATCCTCTTTTTGACAGCACCAATAGAACGTAACATGACGATGTTACGCAAAAGTTAACTTATAAATGCGAGGTTTTAAAAATATGACAACTGCTTAAATTTGCTCCTTGATCCCGTATAATAATCATCTTTCACAAAATGAGTCCATAAGTGCAGTAGTTTTTTTATAAATTCCATAAAATAACAAACGTTTTTAAAAAATTACGTTCTATGGCTATCAACATAGTGATGTTACGAAGTTACGATTGAGATATCGATATTGTTTATGAACTATTTTTACACGGGTGTTTTCCGTTCTCGGCACATAATATCGGATTTATTTTTATGTAAAACCGTTATATTGATGCGCCTCAGGAAAACATACAGCATTATTTGAAGACGTGTTTATCTCCTGGTGTATATCCAAAAAAGAACAAGGTTATGATGACTATGATGATTACAAGTACAAGTCATACTTGACGAAGCTGTTACCGGTTAAATCTGGGATGGCCAGCGAGCAACACGGAAGGGAGTAGGCATACACAGCGTTTCCCCTCTGTCAAAGTACAAGTCCGCATGGACCATGGAGTTTGATAATATACTGTGGGGTGAGGGCGGGGCTAGATTTGTGAATGGTGCTTTATTTTTTATGTGTTAGTGATTTGGTATGTTTTGTATGTAATAGTGCGGCTTTGCGCTAGTGTGCAACTTCCCCTCCCGCAAGAAATGACAGAAAGATTTGAACAATATTTTTTAGCTAAGGCTACTCCCTTCCGTGTTGCTCGCTGGGGATGGCAGACATTAAAGTCTGCCGTTTGGTACCAGAAAATAGTAAAGTTTGAGCAACCCCAATTCCAATTTAAGCAAACGAAATCTAATCTTTTATTTTTATTTATTTATTAATCAAAATCAGATTCATCGTTGCTGTCACTCGAGCTATTGCCGACATTTATAATTAATTGTTGACTCATATAATCTATCGCCACGTGTTTATCCCAATCTGCCATTATAGTTTCTTGTGTTTTTTGAATTACATTTTGCCAGCTTTCCGCAGTTACTTTCACACATGCATTTTTTAATAAATTTACCATTTTGTTTGCCGTGAATGGGGGTTTTGTGTTATTTCTAGCAGCGTGTCCTTTAACTTGAGCCCATATTAATTCAATGGCATTGTATTGACAATGATAGGGTGGAAGTCTAAGAACCCAATGACCATGTTCTGCAGCTATTTCGTCGATCACATATCGTTTTGGGAAGTGTTTTTTTGTTCGTAATATATTTAGTAATTGTACTTTTAGTAAGGAGTTATCAACATTTTCACCATGTCGTTGAAGCCAGTCAATGATTACTTGTTTTTTGTCGGCCTGGGTCGGCATTTTATCAATTTGGCGTGAGTGATAGGATGCGTTATCCATAATAATAACTGACGGTTCTTCCAATGATTGTACCATTTCCTTAAACCAACTTTCGTAAACCTCAGAATTCATTTCTTCGTGGTACTCAACTGTTTTTTTGGATTTAAAGGCCAACAAAGCATCTGGCATGAATCCTTTCACACACCCTGCATGGCAAATGATTAGACGTTCTCCTTTTCCCATCGGTACTGAGGTAGTGGAAGCAGCGGTGTCATCAGTCCAGCTCTTAGACACTGTGTGGTTCGCATTCAGCCAAGTTTCGTCAGTGAAAACAACATTTGACCAATCTGTAATTTTTTTGGCTTCGCTCAAAAATTCGCAACGAGCAAAAGCTACGTCGCGACGCTCCATCAATATTTTGCGTTTGTCCGATTTTTTATAAGTAAATCCAATTTCATTCAAGACCTTTACCAATGACGATTTTTGACCTCGGAACAAATCACATTCACGCAAAGAAGCAACAAGTTTTTTAAGTGTTGGAACTTCTTTACGTAAGTAATAGTTATATATATGACGGCGTATAGCGTCTGCGTCAAAGTTGTCAACCGAAGTCACACGACGTGGTTGGCGTTTTTTCTTCGGCGTACGAAGCTTATTCTCCTGCATGCCGCTTGTTCCGTAGGCTTCGGTAGTAATTTTTGTAATCGTAGATGCACTAATACCTAACGCGGCCGCAACGCGCTCTCTCACTTGCGACAATGGTAAAAGCGGGCCGCCATTTTGATACTCTGCTTCAAAGTAATTACGAAGCTTGATCACCATTTCTCTCGTCTGTCCTTTCAGCACTGATCCTTTCGGCATTTTATAGTTCCAATATAAAACTCAGCAAATAATTACTAGCACGGGCGTCTTGTTGCGAGTGACAGTGACAAATACAAAACGGCGGTGGACCATTGAGTTTTACTACCTTGATAAAATACTACTGCTTACCCATAGACAAAAAAATTGGCAGTCATAGGAATTGCCGATAGAAGTGAAAACTTATAACTCAGAATTTGATAGCTTACCTTGGAAACTACACGGGTGTAACCGGACGGCGTGGCCTCGCCATCTGGGCATGGCCATCTAGAAATGCGTCAGCATTTCCCATTGGCTGATGCGTTTCTAGATGGCCATGCCATGACGGCCTGTCCACGCCCTTTCAACATTCCCCATTGGCTGACGTATTTCTAGATGGCCAATAGCCATGGTCATGGCGCCATTCCTAGGACTATTCTCTTTCCGCACAGACTCGATAGAAAAATGAATCGAAATCGTGTCCACTATAATCACTTGGTCACAACACTTTAACTGACAAATTAGATCTGTCAAAAAGAGGATAAACGGTTGGATCTACTATAAGTACTAAAAACATTATGACGTTTATTGAAAGGAACTTTTGAATATTCGGCACCTTGTTTGGGAATCGATTTGATACTTCGTCGTCTGATGGGTCGACTCGTAAAAAGTTACAGCTTCACCGCCGTAAGATTAAAAAAAGGGGGAGGGGCAAACGTAATCGCAAGGATGATTTGCTTTACAAATTATCTTGTGAAGTAAGCGAACTTCGTAAACGTTTTTATGGCGATGATAGCGGTATAGTCAAACCGAGTACGTGTCTTACAGACCCACCTTGTAATTCAACAAAAGTGCATTGTACACATAATGGTGACGAAATATCCTTATTAGATAATCAAGATAATACGTCATTTTGTGACCACGAGGTGGAAGGTGAACAAAGTGAACAATTACAGGACCCTAATAAATTTAACTTCGATATTCAGGTTAAATTAAAAGAACCTTCCATGCCTAAGGCCTCTGAAAATTACCTCAAATTGTTACACGATATTCAGCGTTTCAATACAAGTGAGTGGTGTGAGGTTAGGTACTCCGAAGTGCAGAAATTGTATAACCACACTCCTGGCTTTGTAGAATTAGACGTTAATGAAGAAATCAAATCTTATGATTCTCATCAATACTTGGCTTATGCTGATAAAACGTACGGTGCCCTGACATTTTGTTTACTCAAGCAGCGGGAAGTATTACAAAGCACTATGTCTGATCTTATTGCCTGGGCCCGAAACAAAGGCAGTGTAACTCCGGATTCACTGCATGAGAAGATTGTTGAACATTTCTCTGAAGGAGGAGAATATCATAGGGTGTCATCTGATATGCTTCAGCTTATTTGTGGCCATCGCGCAGAAACCGTACAAATGCGTAGAGATGTAATAACTAATTCTGTTCGAGACCCTTTATTTAAATCTTCCCTTCGCAAAATCCCACCCTCAAGTCAACATCTTTTCAATGCCGAACAACTAACATTGGTTTTAGAAAAGGCCGGGGGCGTTAAAAAGACATTATTTCCTCCCAGTCGAACCGATGGCTATAAAACAGCTTCGCAAGCTATTAGCAAGAGAGCCGCTCGCTATCCCACGCAGGGGTCAGCTAATTATACAGTACTCTCGCAAGGTGCTCCACGATTATATTGCACTTCGCCGTACTCAGGCCAGCTTCCGCAGAACTGTGGACACAGCCGATCCTCGCAGCGTCGAGGACATAACCATCGCTCGCAGGGAACTGGTAATAGCAACCATTTTGTGGCACGTGGTTCTAGTCACAACACACGGGGTTCCTTTCGATCACGTGGAAGTCACCAACGAGGTAATAGACAAGAACCGAACATATATAATAGAAAGCGTACTGCAGCCCATGATTACCACGCAGGTAATAATAAAAGAGGAAGATTCTGACTATTTCAAAGCAGGCCAGTTGAAACATTATGTCGATTATTGGAAGAGACTGGGAGCACCACATACCTTACTTCGCATAATAAAGGGTTATCGCATACCATTCTCCAGGAAACAATAAAAGGTTATCGCATACCATTCTCCAGGAAACCTCCTCTGGTCCTACCCAATGTAAAGAGTCCGTTCGAAACGAGACAATCCAGGGAGATGTCTACTATCATTGCCCAAATGATAACTCAAAGGATTCTGGAGGTAGTTCCACGCTTCCCGAGTTTTGTATCGACATTGTTTCTGGTCCCCAAGGGCGACGGCACCAGCCGACCAATTTTCAACCTGAGAAAATAAAAAAAAATAAAAAATTTGTTCACACAGAACCATTCAGACTCATAAATATCTTTCGTGTCCCAGGCTTTCTACAACCAAGAGATTGGCTTTGCAAAGTAGACCTTTCTCAGGCGTACTTCAATTTGGCAATATCCCCGGCACACAGACGCTTTCTACGTCTGAATTACAAAGGAAAGTTACTACAAATGACCTGCCTTCCATTTGGTCTCAGCACAGCACCAAAAGTGTTCACATCACTGACGAATTGGGTCGCACAAACGTTAAGACAAGAAGGAATTCGGATACTGGTCTATTTAGACGATTTTTTAATAGTGCACCAAAACCAAAAGTTACAAGTACATATCCAAATAGTACTAGACCGCCTACACTACTTGGGATGGCGGACGAATCTCCAAAAGTCGGTCATATTACCCTGCAAAAACCTAGTATATCTGGGTATTCTATGGGATCCGTGGCTAAACGAGAGATCTCTGACAGACGAAAAAATCTCGAACATAAAAGAGAAGGTTTTCGATTTCCTACGCAGGGGCACATCGACCTTGGAAGCCCTGCAGAGTCTCGTGGGCATGTTAAACTTTGCCAGTTTTGCTGTGCCCAAAGGCCGACTTCACTTCCGAAACACATTAATGTTCCTCAACAAAATCCTGACAAAAGCCACAGTCAGTGCATATATACTTCCCGAAGAGGTAAGAGAAGACCTAATGTGGTGGCTGCTGAATTGTCATCGGACTTCCCCGATTCACTTTCCACCACCGTCACATTTTCTGACCACAGACGCATCAGACATTGCATGGGGTGCTCGGGTAGAAGGTGCCACACTGTCGGGACCATGGACAAAACACGAACAGCATCTCCACTGCAACCAAAAAGAGATGCTAGCTATACACAAAGCCTTGAAAGAATAATTTACACTGTTTGCACGTCAACAACTTAAACCTCATAACCTCATAACTTCTTTAAGAAATTTGTGGTCAACGAAGTTGGTCTCACACTTATTGTAATCTAGAATTTAAACATTTATATATAATTTACATTGTGAAACTGTTAGTTGGTCCTTAAAAATAAAATAAATTAAAAAAAAAAAAAATTAAAAAAAAAAGAAAGAAAAAGCGTCACTTATGAGCAAATCAACGGTCTTAATACAGTGCGACAACAGAACTGTAGTGGCATATCTGCGAAACGAGGGGGGAACCAGGTCACTACCCCTGTTACAGTTAACAAAAAACGTGTTTCATATCCTAGACCTATACGAAATAAATTTGAAAATCCAATACATTCCGGGGAAGTACAACAGTCACGCAGACCATCTATCACGCCATCGGTCTCCACCAGAATGGCATCTTCTACCACGGTGCACAGAAAACATTTTCAAAAGATTCGGGGTACCAATGATAGACCTGTTTGCATCAGAACGAGCGAAGGTGATCGTGAATTATGCGTCACTAGACCAGAACGATACTCACGCGCTGTACCACGATGCGTTCTCCCGAACCTGGAATTACCCTCTAGCTTGGGTGTTTCCACCACCTTACCTGATACCCAAAGTGTTAGAGCACCTGAACACGGCGTCCGGTGTGTTCCTCTTGATAGTTCCGAGATGGGAGAGAGTGTTTTGGAGACCAGATCTAAAAGCCCGTGCGCTAGCATCTCCGTTCACAATCGAGAAACTTCATTTACACCTGATAGACACGGTAACCGGTCTCCCACCACCCAAAATCCAAGAGATGATATTGGAAGTATGGAAATGTGGGGGTGGTCGCAGAATTTAACAGAATGGAATGAAACTCAGTTACAGCTTCTTCAATCTTCATGGCGTCCGTCTACCATAAAAACATACAGGGTAGCTTGGAAAAGATGGGTTAAATGGACTGACAAACAAATTAGAAGCATTAAAACCAACAGGCCCAACTTTAGCTCGCTTTCTTGCAGATTTGCATATTATAGACAGTCTGGTCTATAACACCATTTTACTCCACAAATCTGTAGTCTCTACCTTATCGAACTGTGACAACGCCGGTAAACTAAGTTCTCACGTCTTAGTCAATCATGTCCTAAAATCCATAGCATTGAAAAAGCCAGTGCCTATTAACCCGTCCGCATCAGGACAAAAAATAACAATAGATTTATGAATGAAACTTACCTCTAATGGATCTTGCTGATTCGGACAGATTAAACCCGCAATTTGGAACATAGATAAACTTGCCTCATTTATAAGTAGCTATTCATTAGACGAAAACAGCATCTTTGACACCTGTAGGCACACAGCAACATTATTACTTCTTTGTTCTGGCAGGAGAGTTCACGATTTGACTCTGTTAGCTGTAGACTCAAAGCACCTATGTGTAAATAATGACTGTTTGATATTATGGCCTATATTTGGTTCCAAGACAGACACTGCAACTTACAGGCAATCGGGCTGGAAGTTGTCATCTAACCCTACCAACAAGAACTTGGATCCCGTATTCTGGGTCAAACGAACAATATTTCTGCTGGAAGGAAAACGTAATTCAGGAGCTTGTACAAATCTCTTCCTAAATAGCAGAGGAAAACCAAAGGCTGCGTCTCGCACTGTTATCGCTGGATGGATCAAATCCTTGTTGTTAGAGGCAGGAGTAGTAGCCTCACCGGGTAGTCTTCGGTCTGCCGTTGCCTCAAGGAATTGGTCTGACAATTATCCTTTAGATGAGGTTCTCTCTCGGGGTAACTGGAGATCACAGAGTACTTTTGCCCGATTCTATTGTAAAGAGGTTATGCCAACCAATAATAGTTGTGGGGTTACGCAATTCGGTATGCTAAAAAAAATTAACCTATGCCAATTCCGAAACCATTTCGAGATTTTATGTTACAAACCCTTATTTTTCTACTCTGACCTTTTAAAACGATAAGATGCCATTTATTTTAACAAAAAACGATGAAATAATTCGACTTTCATTGACCTCTAAATGACGTCACTTTTTTGCACTTTTGTTTTGATTGAATAGAGACTTACGAATTAGTAGGTGTCACTGTCAAGTGTCAAAGTAAATTCTAGTTTCTTTTTTTTTACTCGCGTGCTTTTCTTGGCTCCTCAACGCAACTACATATTTGTGCAAAAAAGTGACGTCATAGGATTCAAATTTTCAAAAAAATATTATAAAATAACTACTGAATATAAAACAAAAATATTGAAATTAGTTCTACGAAATAAAAATATAAAAAAAATACCAAAAAAAAACTTTACATACCTACCGAATTGTTCAACCCAATCATCTAAATAATCACGATTTTGTAAGCTTATGTATCATAAATAGAGTGATTTGTTTTACTCCTGGATTAAAAGGAAGTAATTAATAAGCCCTTTTTGTTTGCAATAATTACCTAATTGTATCGTTGATTACAGAATTGGTTTAAAATTACAGCATAGGACACCTATTGTTTATTAAATAATTCTACGACTACCTGCACATCTATTGTTTTAATGACGTATCTACTAATTATTATAGTATCTTTATATTCGATAATTACATACTTGCCTAATCTTGTGAACATTCACATTGGCGTCATTTCCCACCAGGCGATAACAAACACGTCTCAATCAAGTAAGCTTCAAATAACGGTCAAGTGTTTAATAGCAGTGTTTTACCTGAAATAAAACACATATTAAATACTTACCTTATTTGAAGCTTACAGTTTAAATCCTGCCTGGTGATTGTCGACTCAATGATTCAGTAAAACCCAAGCCATACCGAACACACCTCGGGGTCGGTCGGCAAGCCTGGTGGGAGATCGGATGTGCGAGAGAGAAACATTGCTACAAGCAAAAGAGAGGGGAATAGAAACGGAAAACTAGGTACGCCTCTCTCAATCAAGTAAGCTTCAAATAACGGTCAAGTGTTTAATATGTGTTTTATTTCAGGTAAAACACTGCTATTTTATGTATATTTAAGGCTGAATGGCATATTGTTTTTCTTCAACAAATATATTTTTCTCTCTTTTCTTTCTTTCTTTCAGAATATGCAAACACACAAAATAAAAGAGTACCTACTGTCGCTAGGCTACACTTCCACCGAAGGAAGGGTTTTAGGGAATTAATCTTAATCAACCTTAAAGGAGGAATTCAATTTATTTGTGAGCCATCGCATCCCATAGACTAAGCGAGCGAAGCCGCTGGCGGGTCGGCTAGTACTTTATCTAAGTATAATAATATTACAAAAAAGTAAAGATTTGTATTGCAAAAAGTAATAGACCGATTTCAATCTAATTTATGAATTATTGTAATATAGCTATTGGTTTTTCTTAAAAATAAATATTGCAGTTAGACCTTTAATTAATAAAAAATAATGAAAGGTCTAACAATTCCCGCAACTAAAGAGAAAAAAAAAACCATTTTGATTTTATGTTTGGGTGCCATAGCTGACCAGTTCGATCCGTACAAAGAATACACACGCTAATTAGTTAAAGGTGTCACCTAGAATAAGCGTTGTATATAGTACAATAAAACAAGCATGGTTTCCATTAATTCCAGTTCTTCGGCTACCTGTGCATGACGTTGTACGGGCTGGAGGCTTTCCTGCTCGCTCGCACCATCAAGTCGGGTGCGCCCGCGCAGGGCAACGTCGTCGCAACCAAGCAACAGCACGTCCTGCCCTCGCCAGCGTAGCCGCACTACTTATTCATCACTCACTGACCAAGGAACCAGGTAACAGGCTGCAGGATGCAGGACTGGACGGGTTCTGCAGGGCTATTATGTATCTCAGTTGCTAACAAATGTTGATTGAAATCTTGAAAAATGCCGGTTCTATGTCACTTTTGACGACTACATGAACAGAAATGTTAGTAAGTTGATGACGAGCTGTGAAAAATGGCATAGAGTCGCCATTTTTTGTCAATTTTTATTAGCTCTACGAAATTACTTGCGTAGAATCGAGTTTAGTTCTTATACTGTGACCTGTGAGCCTGTTAATTAATCCAATTTGCGACATTGGTCAGATTCATGTCTGTTTGATTGAATAATGTACAGGAGGAGATACTGTGTGCTACGACAATAAGGGTCGTATTTCTGTGTTTCCGAATAAGTACACAATTATACAACGGCCCGAGTCCGAGACAGGCGGGCCTCTGAGGCGGTAGAACGTGCCGTTCAAGTGTTGGACAGAGTACAGTGGCCGTAGCACGAACAATTTGCGATAAAGTATTCGTACCTATCGTAAGCGTCAACGTGTCACACTTCGGCGTAATAGCTTTGACTTGTCTGTGTCAAATTTGCCCTAGATACATGACATTTTGTACTGTTTCATGTGAACGACACGTTACGTTACACGCACGCAGTTATTCGTGCTGGGGCCACAGTGGTCGATGCATATTTCCATAAATAAACGAACACTGTTCATAACTTTCGTCGTAGTACTGAATTTGACTGTATATACTTTTTGTATGGCTCATCAATTCACAGATTTTTACTGGTTATGACTGATTGTTCTTGATGAATTCAGCCTCGATTGCGCTAGAGGCAGGTTGAAATGACTATATATGTCTGTCAAGCAAGTTGTACTAGTAGACGTTCGGCAAACCTCGATTCCTTCCGCTTGATAAGTGCTATTGGAACACCAAACTAAACTAGCGAACTAAAATCTGTTTTTAGTAAATTATGGTAGTTCTTATTCTGTTCATGCTTAAGTCCAAATTCGTATTACGCTTGCTTGACAGTTCTTTTATTTGACATTTATGTTTAATTGTGGGTGTGTTCAGTGCAAATGTAATCGTCACGTAAGTTCGTGCGCTGCAAACTAGTGTAATCAGCCGCGCGAGCATGGACCTCACGATAAACTTGTCGCGTCGTCTACTTGTTCACTCTAGTTTGAATCTAGCTGCGCTAACTAAATCTTTTACCGGCAAATTTTGATAATTTTATTCTAGTGACAATCCATGGTCGCACTGCTTTTGTCAAATTTTTAGAATTGTAACACTAAACCCCAGTTTCTAGTACGTTAGTCAAAGCCATGATTAGTTGACCGACTAAATACAAAACGCTCATTGGTCAATGGTATGCCATGACGCGATATGTGACCAATCAGCGGTATGTATTCCGTCTGTTAGCTGATCAAACTTTGACAAACGTTCCAGAAACTGGAGGTAAGTGTTACACGATTGTGAATTTTAGTGTAAGCAGAATAAGAGCTTCAATAGTTTAGAGACTTTTAACATGTTAATGTTCTGCAGGAGCGAATTGCTTCCACTCTCTTAACAGATAAGTAAAGTAGGAACTGTTCCATTGTATATGTAATATTATCTGCGTAATGAAGATGAAGGCCAAATCTAGTCATCAGTTACATAATTATTAACTTATTGCATTTAATCATTAATTAACGCAACCTTACATAAAAACGCTGTTTAACTTTAAATGGCATTGTTTAGTAGTACGCACATCGATATGGTTGTGCGCAGTGCTGAAAGACATTTAAATTTAATCTGGGTTTATATGTTAGGCCGTCTAATTCATACCAGAATCAGGATTATGCACTTCTGTACAAATGGGAATTATGTTTATGTATGTGAAAACACAATGGCTTTTATGAAGATCAAGGTTTAAAGAAGCCAAAGTTTGTAAAGCATAATATAATGCTCGTGTCCCAATATTAGCGTATATTTATTTGATATTTATGTAAAATATGATATTTTTTAGGTGCCAACTTGTATAAGGGTTGAATGTGGTTTATCAAAAAGTCCTCCGTAAATAAATCTTATTTACTAGACGCCGTAATAATAATAATACGACTCTACGAACCTTCATGTTTAGTTTATTAGAGAAACACGCATAAAAAAACCATTTTCATAAAGTGTCTTAATAAACTTTGTTGTATTTATGACTTTACTGGCTGTAGTTAGGTAAAGTGAACCGCTGGCGCCTCTTGCAGATACATTTAAAATGCGAGACTACAGAGTTTAAACTATGGTTTAGGCAAATTTCATTTTTAGTGATTCCGTTAACGACTAGCTTGTTAAGGAGCCCTGTGGCGCCCTCGTGATTGCTCCCAAATGTTACGACCTGCGCCCGCGTTAAAAGTTTGCGCCGAGTTGGGAACAAATGGCTCTTGTCACTCACGAAATTTTTGTCAGAGATAGTTGAATAACCAAGGAATCTGATACATAAACATTCATTATTAGTAAAATTTTATGTTACACGGGACAAACTTGACGTAGCCGAAAAAATCAGAGTATATGTGGAAAAAAAATGTAATTTATAAATGTTACATTAATACCTATAGGTTTTTTGCTGTTATTAAATAGTAAAAACACATAACTAACTAATTACATTTCAATATTTGAATTCGTAGAAGAAACATTATCATATAAAAAACTTGTAATCTGACCACAAAAATTAAGTTTTATCAATAAATAATGCTTACAAAGACAGGATTTTGAATTGATATTTATAAATATTTTGAATGTCTAAAACAGAAATATTATTTTTACCTGTACATATGCTTAGGTTATAAATAATTACATAAAAATAAGAGCTACTTTTAAATTTCGGCCAATAATGTATTTTTTCAACTTGGGGGCCCATTTTCTAGACTTAGACATGGTGATTTCGAAAAAAATTTGAAATTCTACAAACCAAACTAGGTTTCAAAGAATAATTATAACTCAAAAAAATTTTAAAAAAATTCAAATTTTGAATTTTTAGTACTAGCGAATTTAGCTGTCACGTGACTTCGATTTTTTTATCGATCCTGACTTGATATGGCGTATTTATTAATTCACTAAAAACAATAGCACAAAACATAACTTCACCGCCAAACACAGATGAAAATATAAACATTGTTTTTTTTAAGTTCACAGATAGAACATGTTCGTTTGTAGTGTTGCCATAGAAAGAAAATATATTACGCTAAAGAATTACACTCTATGGTTAAACATTGGGATGACTTTAAAAAATAAACAAAAGAAAAACGCGCGTGACACTTACTTGCAACAATTGTTGCGCCGACAATTTGGACCTCAAAAATCCTTGCACTTTTGTGGCGCGTGCAAAGTTATCGCTAAACCATGGTTTAAACTCGCTAATCTCTAGGCTACGTTATATAATAAGACGGTATGTCATTAAATTGGCTTATACCTTTATTGCGAGAAATATCCAGTATGGATCTATTATTCGGAGATTTTAAGAGATAATTTATTCTGCGGTGTTAAAAAGGCTTCTCATAAATTACATCTAACCCTGTATACAACTTTAGCTCCGACCTGAATATGAGATAAGTAGATCGAATATTATTATAGGCAAAGATTAGTTTGTAAGATTAACATTATATTTATTAACTTTGCATGTTAAGAACAATGTAGTAGTGTGTGACTGCCGGTTATATAATCAGTTAAGCCTTAGATACGGAAGGCATAAAGTACTGCACCCTGCTCCCTAGGGAACCGGGATTTCTAATTAAGGAGATAATTTTGTATCACAATAAATGTCTCATTCCCCAGTGGAAATAAAGCTCAGTGTAGCACAAACGTGATCCTTGCTTGTTTGTGACTCTCTGAACATGTGCTATTCTGAAACCATACAATTTAACATAGCCTCAACCATGCTAAGGCATAATTACGGGTTATTCCTGCTGTCCCCCCAGTGTGGGCCAACCGAAATTTCTATTCCTGTTCACCCCCCATTAAGGCCGATTCACACTTATCAGTGAAGACACAGTTCCGTCAACGTGTTCGCTCAGTTCGGTATCAGTGGTACAGTGTTGCGTCAGTGATTCAATTCACACATGTCAGTACTCAGTTCACGGAGCTTCAGTGAAAACGTGTCCGTCGTCAAGTATCGTGATTGTTGCTATGGCTCTGTTCAATACTGCGGAGCTAGCAATGATAGCTATTGCTTTAGACGAAGAAAAAGAGCAGCATCAAGAGAAAAAAAGAGAAAATGGGTACATTAGCGCTCCTATTTTGTTCCACAAATTGGTTTTCTATTTCGAATACATGTACTTTGCATGAGACAAATCATACAAAACCCTATTTTCGCAAGCCAATTCTATCAATCGCTCGTCCTCCATTTTGTTTTTGATGCTGCGGCGTCCGCGATCCGCCAAAAATATCGTCGTCGACGTATACGTCCGTGATTGCCGGTGTCGGCACTGACACTGACAAGTAGGGATGCGTTCATAGAGAATGTATGAACGAATATTTCGCACTGTGCCGGTACTGTGTCGGAACTGTGGCTTCACTGATAAGTATGAATCGGCCTTTAAAATGTTTAATTATATTTCAGATCAAATCACGTGAACTATATTTAAAAGCATGATCAAAATCGTATGGAATGTGTTAAAGATTCCTTTTTGCCTTTTTCGGGTCTATGGCTGCTAAAACACAAATCTTCCATTGTCGTACCGGCCCTTACTTAAAAACTTTTTGTTTCTTGTTAATATTAGTTCTTATTGTAACTAAACGCCTTAGTTTCGTTCACCTCACCGAGTACTTACTAACAAAACCCTTTACCCGTGTACACACTTTATACAATACCTGTTCATTGTATTGTACACTATTATTATAGTGTAGAGATTCTATGTGATATTAAAACTAAGTGATCATTTTATTGTTTTATTTTGTAAGTTCTGTAAATAATCAATATGTATTGTGTTGTAATGAAATACTTTCTGTTATGATTTTAGAATTTTCTATTGTGTATAATCAAAGTAGAATAAAACATTGTATAGTTACGATTTTCGCATATATAATATAATATATATAAACATTGAAAAATTGTAATAAGTTTAGCGAATAGCTTATTCTTTTATTTATATACTTTCGTCCTTTGGTAGGTAGGGTGTTATATGTTTACATAATATGTGCACCGATTAGTAATGTATACCTTTCTATCAGTTTATTATCGCTGATACCTATTATAAATTCAAACACAAGTGCGACATGCCATATATATGTTTAATGCTAAACAGCAAATGCTTCTATTTCAGTCATGGTTTTGGAAACTGATATGACGACTATGTATATAGGTTTGACGTCAAGGGCCTTACTTAACGACTGACGTTATTTAGTACTGCGCACAGCAAAATTGTTCTGCGCGGTTTGTAAGTGAGGCGGTAATTCCTCGCGGACGTTTCAGACGTCGCGTCCTGCTAAATATTAGCTGAATCATATTTTTAACTTGTTCATCACTTATAACTTTTTCGAATGTTTATAATCACAATTCTTGTATTATTTATAAGGAAGGAAGTTTTTCTATAATGTGTTTAGTTTGTGTCCGTCCGTGTAACTCCACTTTGCTCACATTTGTGTCAAATATCACTTAATATTTATGTAAGGCGATATTATTATATAGTATTGTTATTATTAATCACGACTTGTTTACTACTGTATGTAAGGCACTGCTCACGCATGTACATGGGGATATCCTACGTCCCTTGGTCCATTGCATTTGAATATTACGGTAGTAAATTGTATATGTGTAGGTACCTACGTTTACACAAAAATCTTAAACATCAAATCATCAACAAATGTGGATCTTTTCTATGTTAATCTAACTTTTATACATAATACTAAAAAACTAAAGTTGTCCAATAACCTCTGCCAATTTGAGTATAATATTAATTAAGGCGACTCCTCTATCCATGCGTACATTAAGTATACAGTGGTACTTTTATACGAGTTTAGTCCCTGCTCAGAATAGGGTATGTACGTACACTTAATCGGGCGAATAATCTGATTCAGAACTGTCCGATGACATACAGAATCGATTCGATATTTGTCCCGTAAGAGTCATTGTCGAGCTAATCGGAACTTTCCACGTGCGCTTTCGGTTGCATGTACCGGAATTTTAATACAATTATAAATTAATTTAAGCTAAGCCTAATAATTAAAAAAAAAACCGAATTTGATGAAATTTAAATGGGGCCACACGGGAAGCACCAACTTTCAAACAAAGAAATAATTTTGAGAATCGGTTCACCCAATCGAAAGTTATGAGGTAACAAACATAAAAAAAAATACAGTCGAATTGAGTACCTGCTCCTTTTTTTGAAAGTCGTGAGAAAAGTTACTTATAAATGGAATCGGTCATCTGAGTACTTAGATATGTTGATATTCTATCATTCTATATCTATTTCGTATTGTTGGTGCTGCACTAGATGTAGGTACCTAAAAGTCGTGGCGTGGGTTGTGTTACGCC
The DNA here is from genome assembly GCA_917880725.1 of Selenia dentaria. Lineage (NCBI taxonomy): Eukaryota > Metazoa > Arthropoda > Insecta > Lepidoptera > Geometridae > Selenia > Selenia dentaria. The sequence continues at coordinate 1,926,428 of OU862882.1, read as the reverse complement.
CTAAAATTTTGGATTTTAGAAGGAAAAAAATATAGGTACGTTTTTGAAAGTTGCGTTTGACTTGATTAATATTATTATCATAAACATAATTTTGGCCTTTGGACATAAATGACTACTGCTGAACATATGGCTCCCCCATAATTTCCCAAAAGGACCGGTTGGAAGCGGCCTGCATCCAACGTTATCCATCGATCTTTATTACATTTGTTTGTCGACCGTATCGGTGGACGTCCTACGCTGCGCTTGCTGGTTCGTGGTCCCCACTCCAGAACCTTCCGGCCATCTGTTCTCTGCTCCCGCCCGCACCCGGCGCAACTGTCTATCCTCTGGGCTATGTCGGTGCCACTTCTCGTTTACGGATCCCTCACTTGTTGAATCGATCAATAACAATAGAACACTCCTGAGCACAGAGCCTAGTCCATAGCTCGTCGTACGACTTAAAGCTTACTTATGAGGCCCACAGTTGCAGACCAAGCCAATATCATTATGTAGGGTCCAAATGGAAGATTTAAGTTACTTTTCAATAGATCAGTTATTTAAGCTGTAATGGGCCAAGGATGATAACGGAATAGCTCCTCTAGATTTATAATGTTTACTATTTAATGTTCTTAATGTATTGGGACTAATAGTGTAGGCATTTCCAGTTCAACTGGACTTTGTTATTATCTACTTGTAGTATTTATTGTTGTAAAATAAATGAAAGCTTTAAATGTGTTTTTGTGTTTTATTCGTCTTACGACAAAACAATACTTTTCGTTTAACAGACTTATTTAATATCATAAAAGACAGTAGGATATATATCTTATCATTCCTTTGCTCTAACCAAGAGAAAAAACATGTATGTGTAAATGCATCTAGTTCATGATTAACCCGTCCGCATCAGCGCAAAAAATAACAATAGATTTATGAATGAAACTTAACTCGAACGAGTCTTGCTGAGTCGGACAGATTAAGGCCTGCGCCGCCTTGAGCGTGATTAACGCCCCGCGATCCAACGGCGTGCTCCCATCGCGGCCGTATGCCACGCGACACCTAGCAGTTCTCTAGTGATTTTGCAAAGCCTGCCACGCGCGCGTAACTACGCGTCGTGATAACGCTCAAGGCAGCGCAGGCCCATACGGTCAATTCATATTGCGGAAGCGAAGGAAAAAAGCGAAAATAATTATTTAAGTGTTTGAATTTTGAACATTATATACATATCAAGAGTAACGTACACATCAGGAAACAAGTAGATCGTCTATTCGTTGGTTGTAGGTTATTTTGATCTCGCTTAATTGTAAGTAAATAGGTATTAATAGTAACCAACTTAACACAATGAAGAGAACGTTCACAAGTGCAATTTGAAAAATGTAATACCGACTTCCATTCTATTACATTGGTAAAAATCAGTTATTGGAGTGTAACTCAAAAACTATTTGACCGAATTTGATGCAATTACTTAATTTAAATTATTAAATGGGACCACACGGGAAGCACCAGCTTTCAAACAAAAAAAATCGAAATTTGAGAATCGGTTCACCCTATCGAAAGTTATGAGGTAACAAACATTCGGTAGAAAATACAATGTAAAATGCTGCTTAAAAATACCTACTGCCGCAATGCGAGTTGATCCTAAGAATACTTAAAAATGTATAAATAGTTTATCAAAATTAAAACTACACCAAAAAGGTCACATAAGTATAAAAATATTCGATCTGCAACTATACAAAGTAGAAAGACAAAATTGTGATTTTGCAAAATTCATTATAAATAATTAGTCATAGATACTTAAGTAGCTCAGATCTTAGCGATCTCTAAACTTGTATATAAAGGCACAAATACATATTAGAGTAATACTTTTACTAACAACACACTAACATGGCATTCAACACATTGTAATACCTATATATTTAGAAAAATATATTCTTATTTTATATTAATTTTTTTGGAAATTAAACAAATATCCTACAAACTAGATCCATAAAGCACCACACTCACATTTCTGACACTCTTATAATTATAAGTATTAATTAATAATAGGTGGTAAGTAGGTACATATTATTTCTAATTTACACTAAACTTTTCCTTAAAATATAATTTGGCATACATAAAAAAAAAGTTTTGGCTTACATGGTTGTTAAATAAATTGGTCTTTAATTAAAATTCATGATGATAATGAGTGCTCCCACCAGCAAATGAACCAGTTGCCCCACTAACGATTAAACTTATGCTTGCTTATCTTGTTGTATAGGTATTGTTTATCCGCAGGTACCGTGTGGACGTGGGTCCAGCCGCGGCGAGAATGGCGCGTGTATGCGCGATACCAATGCCTACACTAAAGTTATACCACATAGAGGAAGCATAGCATATCATAATATAGGTGTAACTAAAACGCTAACAGGTGCCTTATTATCAGCTTTGTTTTAAACCGTGCAAGTTTCCTGGGGGGCGTTCAGAACCTCAGAGTGCGGTTGTTTAGTTGTTTTCTAACTCGCTCTGAGGTACCGAACGGCCACGGTTCTTTTCTAAACTCACAGACTTTGACATATTCGACATTGACAGATCACTTGATCCCTATCTAATTTTCTTTGAGAAGAGAGAATAAGAAGAAGTTTGTTATGGTCTGAATGGTCAAAGTTAGGTATGTCAGATGGTGGTTGCAACCGTTTACCGATCGATTTTGATGGTTAATAAGTTGCGACGCTCCGAGGTTCGGAACGGGGCGTTAGTGCGAAAAGTTGCACTCCGAATGCGCTCTAACCGAGGTTCTGAACGCGCCCCTTAAACTTAGGGTGCTATGAAACAGAGAGCGGCCACACGTTCATGCGGTCAGTTTTGCGTTCGTTGTGTTCTATTGCGTTACATAGATATAACCAAACAGAGGCGTTCTGACCGCGTCGGTCAACTGTGGGTATATCTATGTAACGTAATATAACACATCGAACGCGTGAACGCGTTGACCGCTCTGTCTGATAGCACCCTTAAACAGTTTTGTATGAAATCATTCCATGAAGTTCATTTAGGTAAAATGTTTGAACATTGTTTTCCTCAAAAGTGAACGGATATTGTTATCTCATTGCAGTAATTCCAACAAGTTACTATAACCAACATTGCAGACGCCTGTTTGTAAGCTGACAAACCGAGCGGGCTTAGAGCGTCATGTTAACGTGAGTCCATTACAAAAAAAAACAGGTGAACGGGATTTCCGCGGTTCTTGAATAGTTGCCCTGGCAGGCCTGCTATAACGTTGTCATGGTACGGTAAAGTCCTGCTTTAAGAGCTTATAAGTAAGGCCCCTGAGCATGTGCTTTTCTCGGATGAGCATCATTTCGACAATGTCACGTAGAACGAGAAGACATCAATCGGAGGAGTATTGCACGGTGAACAAAGAGCATAATAATATACTTGAGTATGTGTCAGATCCAGGTTTTGAAGGCGTAATTTTATTTATTTGCAGGACTTACTTACAAAGCAGAAATGAGCTAAAATCCAAGACACTGCGAAAATGGCATTACAAGCTTTGGGTATATAAATGGACGAGAACACAGACACCTGTGGGCATAGCGCGACAATTTGCTGTTGTGTAGTGTAACCGTATCGTTGTCGTATACAGTACAAACTATGAGTTATCTGTGCCACTATTGTACTAGATAAATGACAGTTTGTACTGTATACAGCAACGATACGTTTACGTTACACTACACTCCAGCAAATTTTCGCGCTATTCAGTTAAAGGTTGAACCTTGAATCCGACATCTTTGCTCTCATAAATAGGGTGAATGCCCCGAAAACCAGCCCTGTCCCAAATACCAGCCTTTACACCTTTTTCCTATAATACTAAGGTATATATTTGTGTATTCTATTATTGTTGTCAGTAAAAAAATTCTGACGCATAGTAGAATTTAAACAAAATAAATAAGGCAACACCAACTTAAATCTGTCGCCATCAGTAGTGAATCGAATCTTCAGCTGACGGGATGTCAGCCAAGGTCAAACCATGATCAAGTGTGGGCTGAATCAAAAAAAATATTAAGTACAATGAAATATGTAACTTCAACTGGAAGGGAATGTACGCCACCATCAATAACTAACTGGATTAAAAGCCTGAGTAACTTACAATACCTAAAAAACAAATTATTCAATGAATATGACATTAAATCTATCTGGCCCAGACATTTTAACCAGGATCCTCTCGAAAACTTTTTTGGTTGTATCAGAAGTCATGGTGCCCAAAACACAAAACCGTCATGTGCAGCTTTTGAAGGGGCTTTTGCAGCACTTTTAATTAACAACATAAATAGTCCTTATTCACCAGGCTCCATTTGTGAGGAAGACTCGTGCAGAGCTTTTAAACAAATAAATAAAATAATAGAAAAAAAGACCACAACAATAAACCACAGACAACAGAAATAAGTTACACCCACATAAACCTAGACATCATAGAAGATTTAACTGTAAAACAAAATAACCCCAGAATAATTGCAGCACTACAATATGTGACGGGTTATGTTTTGCGCAAAGCGGCACATAAAGTTTTCAAAAATTGCCAAATATGTAAAAAACAATTATACTCAACAAACGACATAGAGTACATAAAAATGAGAGAATATACTGGAAACAGGTGACTTACATACCCTTCCACCGAATTATTAAAATGTTTCTCTGAAATACAGGATGTTGCAACTAACATATTAAAAACATCAAGTAATGTAAATAATTTAAAAGAATATATCAAAATAGCCCTGCTGATTGTAATAAATTGTGATTTTATTAATTGCGAAAAACACAAAAAAAAATTTATTGACTTTCTTTTCGATCTAAGTGCAAGATTTTTCATCTTTAACTGGTGCAAGGATACGAACAAATTATTAAACGGTACCAGATCAGATCACGATAGTCAAGATGATGTACAAAGAAAATGTATAACATATTGTATGAAAAGAAAAAATAAATAAATATATTTTGTACAAATTACAGTTTAATTGAATTTTCATGTCATTTAAAAGCTATTTTTGTATCAAAAATATTAATTTGATGTTGTTTTATTCATTGTGATATTGTACTTTGTATTGTATGAAATTGGTTGCGTGACAAAAATTTAATTACTATGGTTCGTAATGTGTAAAATTATTTCAGTTCTCATTCATGAAACAGCATCAAATTAATATATTTGAAATAAAGAAAAACAAGAATATATACACTAGGTATATATCGGTATAGCTATAGCATAACAGAGAAGCTATACATAGTTATGCATATATATTATTCTTATTTTAGTTCTTCAAGTCTAAAACAGATGGCGCTAAACTACCAGTCTATACCTGTTTACTCTACCCGTATATATATAATGTGCTCTATGATGTCAGCCATTTTCCTATTGTTTTCAAAGATTTCGTCCTCACGAAAATAGGTATGTATGGTACAATTTGGTGTTTGAGCTTTGTTATTAACATTTATATGATAGTATTTTTAGTAATTTATGTGTTAATAAATTCATTTGCATGATGATTCTATTCTTTTAGTGGGAATTACAGGGGCCGCTATTGGACACACGAAATGTACTGTGCACCAAATATCATAGCTGGGCATTAACTCGTTAATCCGTTAATCGTTAATTAACGAAGTTAACATTTTGATTAACTTTTAAGTTAACTTTCAAAAATGTTAACGGACACGTTAACTTCCGTTAATATGCAGAAGCCCGTTAATCGTTAATCTAATGCCTACTATTTACCGCACGCTACCGCGGCGCGGCGCGAAAAACAGGTTCAGACAAGTATGAAACGACAAGTGCCGGGCGCCGCGTGGCAGCGCGTGAAACAAAAACAAAACTAGATATATTTTGCCGGCACGTGCGAGCGTGAAAACTGACTGCGAAGATATTTTTTCGTTTGATCATTTCCTTACTTAGCGCCAGTGCTTAGAGTGACGAATTTTTTTTATTTGTTGTTATTATAAATTACTCTCAGTGATCATTTGCGTGTTGATAAAGAAGAGTGAATGTAATTTAGTTAGGAAAAGTGTAGGCTGTGCAGTGTAGTAATTAAAACCATATCATGGAAGACATGGAATCGGATTCCAGCGGTCCTGATGATAATCCATGGCCACATTTGACTGAGTATGTGGAATTTGTATCCAGATCAGGCCAGCAAATACTTTTTGCGTGTAAGCGATGCTTGCCGAAAGACACCAAAATAAAAGTTCATGTATCAAGCCTGAATAATTTGAAACAACATGTAAGAAGGGTACATGAGTCACAGTACGTACAGTTTGAAGAGATTGTTAAGGCGGGCTCTAACCGGGGCAAGACAAAAAGGAGAACTCATTCTGCCGATGATGATAGCACAAGTAGCAGTAATCCTAATATTCCTAATAAAAGAAGAATTCAACAGGGTCGACAGCTGAGCATCGGGGAATCGTTCGGGATTGTAGCTACTGGCAGCGGTGTACCCCAAGCCAAAGTGGACAAATGTATAGTAAATTTATTTGTTTCAAACATGATTCCTTTACATATGTTGTCGAAAGCAAGTCTTTTGGTGCGTTGATAAAAACGTTAAACCCGAGCAAAAATTCAATTTCAAGAATAACTTTGGGTAGACGCATTACTGACGAACACATTGAATTGAAGCAACACCTGCTTAGGTAAGTAACTAAAATAAATACCTATTTTCTATTTATTTTTAACAGATAAAGTCGCCTTACGTATACCTACGTAGGTATAATTTTATTTGAAAAAAGTTAAAATAATTAGGGGTTCATAAAATAGGTATGCATGCATATACATATGTATATAATTTTCATTTATTAATAGTGCATTTTTTTACGTGATGTTTATAATTTTAATTTCAGTTTACTTGGAAAAATTGATTGGGTGGCAACGACGGCTGACTATTGGTCAGCTCACAACAAAAGTTATTTGGGCATGACAGTTCACTGGTTAGATGCTATCACAAGAGCCAGAATGCATGCAGTATTAACGTGCATACGCCTAAAAGGTCATCATACATACGACATCCTGGCCCAAGCAATGATAGATATTCACTATGAATTTCACATAGATAAAAAAATCACAAGGTCAGTTAAGTCTATTTTTCGTGATGTGACCTACGGTGATGTGGATCGGTTACGTAATCCTTACTTAACATTATAAATGTGAATGTGAGTTTGTTCGTTTGTTACGCTTTCACGTAGAAACTACTTAGCCGATCAACATGAAATTTTGTACACATATTCTCAACGTGGGCTACCTTAAAAAGCAAGCATAATTTTATTTTAGGACTACTACGGATAATGGCAGTAACTTTGTAAAGGCATTTGTGCAATTCGGCTCGGAGATCGACATACTTCCAGAGTTGCCATCATGTGATTTAGAGTCTGAGTTTGACCCTGATATTGCCAATCTTTTAAATCCAAACTCAGAAGAAAATGATGACTTAGAATTTATTTCAGTAGAAAGAATACTGAATGCTCCTGATCGTCTCCAGTGCAATGAAATCAATGAACAGATATTAGAAAACTTGAATACTTTGCCAGTTCACATGAGATGTACTGCACATACGTTCAATCTGGTCGCTAGCAAAGATGCAGATGCTGCTCTACAAATAACTGTTTTCAAGACTCCCTACAGAAGTGCCTTAGCCAAGGCACGTACTCTCTGGAATCAGCAATCACGTAGTACGGTAGCGACAGATAGCATTCATGCTGAATTAGGCAGACGACTTGTCCTTCCAAATACGACGAGGTGGAACTCTCTGTATGATGCTATTGTCGTTCTCAACGTATATTGGAAACAAAAAGGCCTTCTCTCCATAGGGTTATGACTGAACTAAAAATTCTAACTTTCAATGACCAAGATGTGACTGTAATGAAGGAGTACGCAAAGGTAATTTCATATATGTATATAGTTTAAATTAACGTTTTAGTAAAGTTATTTTCTTTCCACATCATATCAATACTTATATTAAATACTTATCTACAGGTTATGGCACCTGTCGCGAATGCCCTCGATCGTATCCAAGGAGAAGCTCAAGCATATCTCGGATAACTACTACCGACGATTGCAGCAACTATCTATAAATTAAAAAATATTAAATCTAAGGGCCTAGTAAATTGCACAGCTTTAGCCAATGCCTTATTAAATGGCATAGAGAAAAGGTTCGGTCCACTCCTGAATGATGAACAGTGCCTACTTGCCGCGGCATTTCACCCAAAGTTCCGGTTGATATGGCTGGAAACGTATGACAGCAGTAGAGTGGATGCAGTTAAAAAGGTCATGGAAAAAAAGGTAGAAGATGCTTTACGACAAGAAGCAGCAGAAAATTCGAAGGACAGAGATAGTTTAACTGGCGGAGGGAGCTTTTTCAATTCTGTCACTCAGTCTATAGAAAAACCAAAGAGCTCCAACTCTTTAAAGAGTAAAGCGCAAAGTCTCGTTAAAATGTGGCTGGATATGAAATCAAAAGACTCGTTCAACGATGCTGCATTCCTCGGGGAACAAATATTCATAAATCTATTTATTAAATACAATACTGCTATACCCTCAAGCGCTGCAGTTGAACGTCTGTTTTTCACGGGTAAAGACATTTTAACACCAAAACGAGCCTCGCTTTCAGACGAGAACTTCAACATGTTAATGTTCATGAAGGGGAATATGCACCTTATGCCCGACGATTAAATTACACATTTGAATTATACAAGTATTTTGTTTATTCCTAACCTGTTAACTTCCAGAACCTATACCAACAAGTTGTATAAGTTCACTAACGCAACGATATAAAAATGCAATTTTACACATATTAACGGATTAACGATTAACGTTAACTTGCGTTAATTCTTCCGAAATGTAACGCTCTAACGCTTAACGAAGCTAACTTTTTTTGTAGCGGATTAACGATTAACGAAGTTAACTATTTGATTAACGGTGCCCAGCTATGCCAAATATCGGCCTACCCAGCTGTAATCAAAATTCACAGAGTACTTAATACCAGCCTCATAGTGTAATTAAGGGTTGTCACAAACTTGAGTTATGGATAATTTTATTCGAAACCGATTTTTTATATTTGTTAACAACCAAACTTGGCCCAACCGTGGGCCAATAGGTTTTGTCGAAGAGCCTACTCGGGTCTTCGGGAGGCGGGGCCCATAAGCGCCTCCAGCGAACATCGGCTACGATACGTAGCGCTAATTAATTAAAAGTAACAAACAATACAGCACATAGACAATTAAATCTAGGGTAAAACTCACAATCCCTGGAACATCCAGGCGGCTCTTCGGTCCGTCAAGGCGGGGAAGCAGTGTTTGCTCCAGCGACCTTCCCGATCCATCCGTGGGTCGTGTCGTAGTTGCAAATACCTAGCTAATCTATCTAACCGTAGAATTATCCTACCCCAGACGGCCGTCCTTAACCTAAACACAGAAATAAGTAGCCCTCTGATATTGTATCACAATGTTTCACAATAAGAACACAAATAAATAAGCGCACGCGCATATATACAGCACTCGACCGCGATGCACTCGTATTCAGCACAGATATACAATTAAAATAAACGTTTTAACATTAACTCTCTAGCAGTCGATCGCGATGTACTCGTCTCGTTTCTTAACACACATAAATGTTTTTTCACCCTCAACTTAGGAAAAAACCATCCGTACCGGTCATTGCACATCACAGCGTCACGTGACCACACACAGCTGACGGCACCTAGGCGACCAGTACCAGTGAAGCGAGACCCGCGACAAATACAGTCGCGAGTTTACAAAACAACCCCCCGCCCCGGGTTGAGAAGCAGCCCGCTAGCTTAGTCAACCGGGAGGCGAGAGAGCGTCGCTAGAGCTCGCTGTAAAATCGACCCTCCGACCAGCACCTCAGCAACGCGCGGAGTCCCATCCGCCCCAAGGAATAGCTTTATAATGCGCCCCCTGCGCCATAGTAAAGAAGGCGAGTTCGCCTCCTTAAGCAATACCAAGTCTCCCTCCTTGGGAGGATCCGTCCGGTCTGTCCATTTAACCCGTTGTTGTAAAAGATGCAAGTATTCCAATGACCAACGACGCCAAAAGTCTTGGCTCATTTGCTGTAACATTTTAAAACGCGACAACCGTGCCGTGCGTTCTTCCCTCCAAGGGTACTCGGGCAAGGCAGTGAGTGGCTGCCCGACCAAAAAATGACCCGGGGTGAGGACTTCCAAGTCGTTAGGGTCGGGCGACAATGGACAGAGAGGACGGGAATTCAGAACAGCTTCCACTTTACAAAAAACAGTGGCAAGCTCTTCGAATGTTAGAGTCGTCTCTCCGATTACGCGGCGGAGGTGGGTCTTGGCCGATTTTACCGCCGCTTCAAAGATACCACCCCAGTGGGGGCAATTTGGCGGGCTCATCCGCCAAGTTACTCCCTTCTGTGCGAGGGTATGACTTAAATCACTACAACTACTTTCTAAAAAGTTAACAACCTCTTTCAAATAATTAGCCGTACCCTTGTAGTTTGTACCATTATCGGAACGAATCAATGAGGGTAAGCCTCTACGCGACACGAAACGATCCAATGTGGCAACGAAGGCCTCTGTTGTCAAGGCTGACACCACCTCCAGGTGAACAGCTTTAGTGGCTAAACAGACAAATACGCACAAATAAGCTTTCGTAACCTTGGCGTTACGAAGAGTTGTTGCTTTGACATAGAATGGCCCTGCAAAATCCGTAGCGACCCCGTTGAACGGCCTTGATTGATTGACCCTGTCCGATGGCAGATCCCCCATTTGCGGCTGCATTGTAGAAGCCTTGACCCGGTAGCATGGTACGCAGTGAAACAACACACTGCGAACCAACCTTCTCGCCGACAAAATCCAAAATTCCCGTTGTAGAATGGCGAGTAACGCATTGCATCCTGCGTGTGCGTTTCGAATATGCCGATCCGATACCAAGAGCTCCACGAAGGTCCCAGACTTAGGCAACAAAAGTGGATGGCGACTTCCGTATGGTAAGCTAGCCTTCCTAAGACGCCCACCAACACGCAGTAGTCCCTCCGAATCAACGAAAGGATTCAGCCGGGCTACCGCTCCTTTCAACTTGACACGACCCTGTCGCAATACTATCAGCTCAGACTGAAAGCGGTCGGCTTGAGTAACGCGGACCCAGTGTGATAAAGACCTTCGCCTCTCCTCTGGCGTTGTTACAGGCGCTAGCTGTTTTTGATGTGGGTGTTGGCAGTTGTGAATGAAGCGTTTGATCCAGCTGGTTACCCCCAGAAGCTTATCTAAACTGCTATAACGATCAACCAACCAGTTCGGGTTCAGTTCCAACTTGGCCGTTACGGCGTTCACACGCAACCCGGGCAGCACTTGTCCTGTCCAGTCAACTCCCTGAACAGGCCAGGATGACTCTGGTTCGAGCAGCCATGCTGGACCCCACCAGAGGGTATGCTGTACAAGCTCCGGAGCGATGCAGCCCCGAGACGCCACGTCTGCCGGGTTTAATTCGCCTGGGACGTGTCTCCAATTGATATGAACCCCAATGTTCTGTATTTGGGAAACCCGGTTTCCCACAAATGTGTCTAAGGTATGCGGGGCTGCTCGAATCCACGCGAGAGTAACTTGGCTGTCTGACCACGCGTAGACATGCTTTATATCTACGGTAGACGCCAATTCCCGTACGACGTGGCTTAGTAGCCGCGCCAAAAGATGAGCTCCACTCAGTTCTAACTTGGGTATTGTCACTTTTGTTCGGATGGGAGCGACTTTGCTCTTGGCTACTAAAAGTACGAGGGAGACCCGGCCCTCAGAATCAACCGTACGTAAGTAGGTAGATGCGGCATACCCTCGCTCAGATGCATCAGAGTAGCCATGTAGGGTAGCTTGATATTTACCTGGTGGCAATATCCGCCGAGGCAAGGCAATCTTATTGACTTCCTCAATGGACGAGATTAACTCGAGCCAAGTGTCCAACGGAGCTCCGATGATCGGCTCGTCCCATGTGACACCTAAGATCCAAAGTTGCTGCAGAAGGCACTTGGCTGAGAAGATGACTGGACTGATCCATCCATTCGGATCAAACATTCGAGCTATGGTGGACAAGACAGTTCTCTTGGTCCATACCCGCGGTGATCCCAATTCCACTTGGAATGTGAAGATATCGGCAACAGGCTGATACTGCATCCCCAACACAGCGATCATATTAGGGTCCTCTCCGTCCACGAAGAGGTGGGGATTCTGTTGGTGATCCTCCAAGATACCGTCCAGAAGCCGAGGCTCATTTGACAACCACTTATGCAATTCATAGCCACCAGCCGCTAGAATTGCTATCAGCTCGTCCCGCAAAATGAGAGCCTCCTCAACTGTCTGCGCACCCGTACATACATCATCGACGTACAGGTCTCGTGCCAAGACCGCGGCAGCACGGGGAAAGCGTGCCCGTTCACGCTCTGCCAACTCCAGCAGTGAGCGGATGGCTATGAAGGGGCTGGACTTTAACCCGTAAGTATTTGTATTGAGCTCATACACGATCATCGGATCGTCAGGGTTTTCACGCCAAAGAATTAGCTGAAAACGTCTATCCTGTGGGTGAATAAGGGTCTGCCGGAACATCATCCTAATGTCCGCTCCTATTACCACCTGATGTCTTCGAAAATTCAGGATGATATCAATAATGTCCCTGTGTAGCTTGGGACCGGAGTGTAGACACTGATTGAGTGATACTCCTGTAGTGGTGGGGGCCGAGCCATCGAATACGGTTCTCAGTTTACCTGTAGAAGTTTTAAGTACAGCATGGTGAGGCAAGAAGAAATGCTCGGTAGAATGCCAATCGACACGAGCGGGGGACATGTGGCCCAGTGCCTCGTACTCGCGCATAAATTCAATATACTTCTCTCGAAGTATGGTATTACGCTGCATGCGCCTTTCCATGGAAAGCAGCCTTTTCTCTGCCAGTGCTCTAGATTCACCTAACAATGGCGGTGAAGCAATAAAGGGCAGTCTCGTCATGAACCTACCAGATTGCAGGCGACCCGTATTGTCTCGGAAAAAGGCTTCACACTCTTCATGCTCTGGATCCACTCGACATACCATGGGAGGCTCCTCAATCTCCCAGAACCTCTGCATTGTTCTGGCAAGGGCACTACTGGCAATCGTCAAAGACTCATCCACGTTTTCTTCGAATATCGGACCCATAACCGCATATCCAAAAATAGTGGAGACCGCCACCAGCGACGAGGAGCACAGAGCCTTCTGTGTTCCTGTTAAAATCCACCCCAGTACATCAGAACCCAGCAACAGATCTACGGGTGCTGTCTGATAAAAGAGCGGATCGGCTAAATTCAAACCAGACGTACGTGAAACAACGCCAGGTGGTATGTCCATAGAGGGATGCCAGCCTACCACGGTATCCATTACCATGGCGGACACTGAAATCCTTAGCGTGGAGGAACAGTCCGAGGAAAAGGAAAAATGTGTCTGGCCCGCCAGACTCCGAACTTTCAAACCTCCAACCCCTAAAATCGGAACCGATGCTGGTTCCAACACTAAACCTAACTTATGTGCCACTCGCGTGCTAAGTATACATCCTTGGGCTCCTGAATCGAGGAGAGCTCGTACCCGTACGTAGTCTCCTTTTGGACCCATGACGCGGACCACCACAGTAGGCAGGAGAACCGTCCGCGGCTCTACTGTCTTCGGTGGGCAGGCTAGCTATGGGCTCGCTGGCCCGTATTGACCCGGGAGAGCCCACTGTCCCGGCAAGTGCGGTAGGCGAGTACAGGTAGCTGATGTTGATGGTGCGTGATCCATCGCCCTGCCGTACCTGAAAGATGGTGGATGGTATTCCAGCCGTGGATACTCATGGTATGGCGACGAAACCCGTCCATATTGCTGACTGAGCAGGTTCCGAACCTGCGGACGAGCTTGAGCCCCCTCACTGCCCACTGATCGCTGACCCCCATCCATGGGAGATGGCGTCATGTTAGGTCGGGCATGAAAGTGGCCAGCAGGAGGTGCGTAAACACCTGCGGTCTCGTGTACTGGATCCCCCCGGAAGCCTCGGTGATGCTGCTCACCAAGCGCTGGACTCCCTTCTTCGTCCTTTGGTGATGAGCTTCGGGCGGGAGCACCCCCGCCCGTAAGACTCCTCCCCTGGGGGCCCTGAGGTCCCGTGCCACTCCGGTTCATGCACAGGAGCGGATGGTGCGGACCTCCACAACCAGAGCAAGGCTTAGACTTAGGGCAATCCCTATGAAAATGATCGCCTAGACACGAAAAGCACAACCTGTTGTGCTTAGCGATCCGTCGCCGGTCCTGCACGGGTAGTTCTTGAAATGGCCTGCACTGCAACAGACCATGATCTTGAAGACCGCACTGTAGGCAGCCACGGTCGTTGGCGACAGAAACTAGTGTCGCTACTCTATTTGCCCCTCTCCACTGTGGCTGGGTTCGGTTTCCACCTCCGAGGGTTCCTCGACTTACTGGTCCGCTGGAAGCACGTACCTGCGTGACTGGAGCGGTGACTTCGTGAACAGACGTCTCCCTTACAGTGGCCTCCCATTCCAAGAACTTTATCAGGTCCGAGAATTTTGGGAAGACCGGATTTTCCCCCTGGACATCGTCACCGTGGCGGTCCTTACCAAACTCGCGCTCAAACCCCGAACGTAGCTCTGCAGGCAGTTTACCTAAAATAATGTGCACTAGCAGGAAAGACCACTCTTCCACAGGCAATCCCAAAGTGCGTAGCGAGTTGCACGCCACTGTGACCGGTGTCAGCAGCTGGTCTCGCAAGTGTGCCCAGTTCGTAATCTTAGGCAAAGCCAATATCTGTGCAACGTGAGCATCAGCTAAACGACGGACGTTTTGAAACCTAGAGTTGAGTAGATCCCACGCCGTTTTATATTGGTCGTGCTCCACCGGTAAGTGCCGAACAATCGACCGAGCTTCACCCTCTAAGGTGGTGATAAGATATGCCATTTTTTGACCTGCCGTCAGGTCCCTCCTAGAGTCTACTAGGGAAGTGAACATATTTTTAAACGACACCCACTCCTCTAACTTACCATTGAAGCGAGGCAACTCTAGAGTGGGTAGTCTTCCGATGACCGATGGTTCAACGGTACCAGATGTGGTGCCAGCCTCGGGTGCCCCCGCCCGTCTTGCCTTGATAGACGCAGCGATTTGGATAACCTCATCGTAGATTTCCATAATCTGATACAGGTCCTGCTCGTAGCCTACCAAAGCCTCCTTAGTTGGTGCAGGTTCTGCGTCGGTTAAAGCCATCATGGCTTCTTCCGCCAATTTAAGGCGTCCTGGCGCTTGCTCTGCGCGCTCTATTAAAGCCGATTCCCGGTCCTTTCGGGTGAGCAAACCCCCAGCGCACAAGAACCAACGGAGTTCATTGGCGAGTGCGGCCCTAGGGCTAGGTGAAGGCGGTGCCATCTTGACGACTCAAAATATAAATAAAATAAACAAAAAAAAGATTAAAAACCGACAATGGCCAACTATAGGGACGTTTACCCTATGGTATAAGGCAATACAAACAAACAAAAATAAAACAATAATAAATTGACGAGTATGGTGGCAATGACCTTACCACAGATATTACAAAATGCCAATTTGAGTTAAACGTTTAATTATTGTTTTACACAAAACACCTTATAAAAGAAACCACACTAATTAATTAATATAATAAATTACACAGTTAATTTATATAGACAGTTTTGTATGAGCCGCGCTCTGCTACCAGAAAATGTTAACAACCAAACTTGGCCCAACCGTGGGCCAATAGGTTTTGTCGAAGAGCCTACTCGGGTCTTCGGGAGGCGGGGCCCATAAGCGCCTCCAGCGAACATCGGCTACGATACGTAGCCCTAATTAATTAAAAGTAACAAACAATACAGCACATAGACAATTAAATCTAGGGTAAAACTCACAATCCCTGGAACATCCAGGCGGCTCTTCGGTCCGTCAAGGCGGGGAAGCAGTGTTTGCTCCAGCGACCTTCCCGATCCATCCGTGGGTCGTGTCGTAGTTGCAAATACCTAGCTAATCTATCTAACCGTAGAATTATCCTACCCCAGACGGCCGTCCTTAACCTAAACACAGAAATAAGTAGCCCTCTGATATTGTATCACAATGTTTCACAATAAGAACACAAATAAATAAGCGCACGCGCATATATACAGCACTCGACCGCGATGCACTCGTATTCAGCACAGATATACAATTAAAATAAACGTTTTAACATTAACTCTCTAGCAGTCGATCGCGATGTACTCGTCTCGTTTCTTAACACACATAAATGTTTTTTCACCCTCAACTTAGGAAGAAACCATCCGTACCGGTCATTGCACATCACAGCGTCACGTGACCACACACAGCTGACGGCACCTAGGCGACCAGTACCAGTGAAGCGAGACCCGCGACAAATACAGTCGCGAGTTTACAAAACAATATTATTTACTTTATTGATTGACTTTGTGGTAAGAGTAAATTTGAGCATATTGGTACCTACTTCTATTTTCGTGACCAAATATAAGATTTAATAATGTATGTATTGATATTATATTTATCTTATTATAATTAGATAAAAATATGTAGGCATTTTGACCACAATGCAGTGCTGTACTTACTCAATCAGGCACTTTTTTTAAAGGATATTAGTTAAGAGCCATTTCACAAAATCACTCTACTGAAGTTTAGGTAAATGCCAGCGCATCGCTTACACAGGCGAAAGAAGTGACGACGGAATAGCGTGACTGTGAGTAACATATTTTGATACTTGCACTCATTTTAAAAACTGTGGCTTTGGAATGAGTAAACAATCAATTTCTTGTCGATCGAATTTATAATCATTTAGACTTATGTTAAATATTTTTTCGTGTCTAACAAAGCAGAGTTAATATCATATTTTAACTGAGATCGGATTAATTGAAGAATGTACTTTCTTTTGATATAATATCAGTTTGGAATTACACTTTATTTAACGCAATAAATCGTGTTAAACTGCTGATATAATTCGTGGAAATTGGCGAAAGATCTTTATTTTTTTTTCTATAATGATGATCAATTATCGATATTCTAGTACACTGTGTGCCAACAAGATTATATTCCTGATGAATAGATTTTTTGTTTAGTTAATTTGATGAGTTTTTATACAAGAGATAGAACTCTGAAGTATGCTATATTCCATTTAATTCGTAAAACGAGGTGCGGGAGATTGGTCACTACAAAATAATTAAAGTTATGCTTGTAAATGTGGTACATTAACTGAAAAGAGGACAGATTATTCTATTTATTTCAATTATTCAACTATTTGTGAATCTTTCCTATGATAGTAAATTAAGCGCTTAAAATCTACGATTACGCGCATTAAAATGTAAAATGCCTCTTAAATTCAGTTGTATTATTTTTCAACAGATGTTAAGTGCAACAGAACAACCATCGGCTACTCCAGAGCGTAGAAAAAAACTGAATTACAATATAAATGATATAACAGTTGCGTTAAAAGAAATAGAAGAAGGTAAATTAAAAATTCGAGAAGCTTCCAAAAAATATAACATTCCTAGAGCTACACTTCAAGACCGACTTCATGGGAGATCGAAAACCGATGGTGTTAGACTCGGGCGAAATGGTGTGTTAACAAGCAAAGAAGAAGAATGCATGGAACATTGGCTAGTGAATTTAGCAAAGTGCGGGTTCCCTCTCAAACGTAATGATTTACAAAACACTGTACAGAATATTATCCAAGAAGACAAAACACCAACACCATTCGCGAATCAACGGCCTGGCCGAAAATGGTGTGAAGCGTTTTTGAAACGTCATCCTATATTAAACGAACGTATTCCCGAAGGGATATCGAAAGCGCGAGCTATAGTAACCGAGGAGTTCATAAAAAAATGGTTCAGGGATTTAAAATCATACTTAGGTAAAATGAAGGCACTGGACATACTTGAAGATCCCACACGGATATTAAATGGTGACGAAACCAGTTTTAGTCTATGTCCAAAGACAGGCAAAGTAATTGCACCAAAGGGTTGGAAAAATGTCTATGAAATAAAACCTGGCAGCGAAAAAGAGACGATTACAGTACTGTTGGTTTTTTCAGCTGCTGGAGAAACTGTAGTTCCGATGGTGGTATTCCCATACGTCCGTCCACCGAGAGAGGTGATTGAAAGTATGCCTCCAAACTGGTTTCTAGGGCGCTCAGAGACTGGCTGGATGAGAAGCGAGATTTTTTACGAATACATTGCCAATGGTGTAAACAACTGGCTCATTGAAAAAAACATTAAAATACCAGTTCTTCTTTTTGTAGATGGCCACAAATCCCATCTGACGATGGCACTAAGTGAATTTTGTGACAGGAACGGTATTATACTATACGCTTTGCCTCCCAATACTACACATCTCTTACAGCCAGCAGATGTAAGCGTATTCCGACCATTGAAAGTTGAATGGCGTAAAACGGTGAAAGAATGGCAACGCAAAGACGAAAACTTTAACCGTTCTCTCACTAAAGCAACATTTTGTCCTCTATTGGAACAAGCTTTACAGAAAGATATGACACAAATTATCAGGAATGGATTTAGAAAATGTGGTTTATATCCTTTTGACCCGGAAGCGGTAGACTTCACAAAATGCGTCATGAATACGATTGAAAACCTTGAAAAACACCCAGTTACACAAGTAGATATTGACCAAACAATGAAAGTTTTAAAGCACTTTGAGAAACCTTTATCAGACAACGGTATTGATATAAACAAAATTAACGAAATTGTACAAAGATCTGTTTCAAATGAACCAATAGTTTTTGAACAAAATGAAAACCAATCAAACGAAACCGACGACATTACAGTTACAGGAATTAATAGACAAAATGAGAGCATGAATATGGACATTGATGAAACACAAGATGCGTCAATTGAAAAACCTACAACAGAAGAGTGTCTACTCGTGTCTACTTACGACCTGACTGAAAATGAAATAAAAGACAATGACAGCCATGACAAAAATACCGATAAGAATCTGATTATTAGCGATAAAATATCGACAGGCAGCAGAAATACTTTAAGAGAATTTAATGAAAATACACAAAAAGAAGCCACTGTAAATAAGACTGATTGTGATAAAGTTGAAACTTACCTAGTTTCCCCTGACGGCTCATTAATGCAAGAACCCCTGAAACTTGATTTTACTATAAGTGAGAGTTTGATAAACGATGTAGATAGTGATTTCAGTCTTTCGTTATTGGACTCTCCTAATCAATCTGCAACAGCTGGATCAACGCCCTCTACTAAAAGCTATCAGTTAAAATCTGGATCTAATACACCAATAGACGCGGTATTTCACCCTGTTTCAAAAAAACATCTTTTTACACCAAAAAGCTAAAATTTTAGTAAAAGGAAAACATCTAAGGAAAATTTGCCGTCTGCGATTTCTTCACAGGCTTGGCGACATTTTATAGAAGAAAAAGAAAAAACTAAACAGGAACTCGCTAAGAAAAAAGAAGAGAGACTAAAACGACTTCAATTACAAAGAAAGGAGAAAGCTGAGAAGAAAGAAGAATTGATAAGAAAAAGAGGTCAATTACCTTCCAAGAAAGCGAAACAAAACAGAAAGTGCAACAAGAAGATAAAAGCTTCACCTTCGGCAACTCAGTCTCGCATCAAATGTGTAGGATGTGAAGAAGATTTAATCAGTGATGTAGAAGAAGATGATCTAAAGAATATAGGATGTGATAAATGCCCAAGGTGGTTTCATCTTAAATGTACAGTCCACAGAGGTAGATCGTATTCAGACGTATCAAAAGAAGACTTTATATGTCATGCGTGCTATGCGTGATCAATCTATAAGACTCTTTGTCCTGACTGACACACTGACTCATCTATAGGCAACGCACAGCCCAAACGGCTGGTCCTAGGGTTATGAAATTTGGAGGGTGTATTTGTTTTAGTACATATTATAGACGTGTAGAACGGATTTTTGAAAATTCCACCCCTAATGGATTAAAAATATGTGTGTAACCACAGATAAATCATGACATGACGGGTAATGTCCCTTTGTTAACTTTTTGTGTTGATTTTATTAACTACTATTTTAATTAATAATCTGCTATAACATTATTAATATGGTTTGCAATAAGTATAGTACGTAATAGGCAATAAATCTTTATTATATCTCAAACATGACTTATCAATAAATACCTACAACACAATCTTACTTCCAGCCAACATAGATTCAAAAGCTCTAAATTCTATGATGGTTGGGCAAAGTACATTATTAGGTATTTCTGATCTACTAGACTAGATGCACCCCGCTGTGTTACCCGTGATTTCAGAGTTTTTTAAAAATTCTAGGAGAGTGTGAATTTTCCGGGATAAATAGTAGCCTGTATTAATCCTGGATCTAAGATAGCTCCATACCAAATATTTCATATTTAGTAATATAGTAAAGACACAAATTGCGATATCTATGGGCACAAAAACTCGAAATACATGACCCTAAAAGAGGCTGGCATTGGATACACAAAAGGACGGTATTGGATACAGGGTGGCTGCAATTGGGGTAAGTAGGGCTATTTGCATTTACATAATTTTTACTTTATTCTCAATTTTCTTTTACTAATAACTTATTATTCATTAAAATTTAAATGAAATAATCTGTCAAATAAAAAAACCTTACATTAATATATAACTATTGTTAAAGAGCTTTGATTTTTTAAAGACATTGATACCACTAAAAGGCTGGTATTTGGGGCATTCACCCTATTTCCTCCGTGAAGAATCCTTTTATCTCATAGTTTCATCGCGCTTTATGTAGTAATTGTACAGCTAATGTCCTTTGTCGCAATAAACACTAGTATATAGTGAATTGTTAATACGTGGCTAATTAATGTGTAGGTACATACTTTTGGGTATACTGTTACTGTGGGAGCACTGAAATATCTTACTTAAGTCTTATTTTAAACCTTATAGCTAAGACACTAAGGCAAAGTCTTTCACTTGACAATACGCCATTGTTTTGTACAGAAAAAATACCACAACCTTCATGATAATATATAAACTACAAATACTAGTACCTAGTATCTTTTTGTACGTCAACAGTTGTGTCGATACTGTAATCAATATCCATATTATATCAATAGAGAAACGTAACCACAAAACAACTCGATAACAAATTAAATCAAACGTTTTTACTACAAAAATTCACATTCGCGTTCTACAGCGGAATGAAGCCGGCAGCGGAACTTGTTTGACTCCCCTGGCTGGCAGCGGGTCGTGCGCAATCCCGTACCACGAAATCTTAACGACAGGGAATACGATAATTTATGAATGGCAATGAATGGGCAGCGACAGTAGAAACTTCTATCGTTTTGTTTTTTTGCTAACATAATACTTAGGCGTCAATGTCCGAATTTCGCTGGAGGTTTGAAACGTACTATAGATGATATTTGACTTTCGGCACTTGCATTTCGACCTGGGGAGCGAGTTAACTATATAATACCTATTACTTATTCATAATCAGATTAGTATAAAAGACGCGGGTTCGAATCCTTCGCGAAGATGTGTATTTTTAAAATTGCGAAGTTCAGATTTGTTTAATCTCGATACCTATAACGCTGAAAAGGCTATGAGAGCGTCCCGACATTTGGAATATTTTAGAACGTAATGGACGTTCGAATCCTCCTGAAGCAATAAACACAAACCGACCAAACTGCCAGATGCGGGACGCGGGGTGCGCGTGGCGGAGAGTGGCCCTTCTCTATGTACCTAGTAGGTATTTTAGTTATTCTATACTGTTGTTTAATTTAATACTTATCACATTCACAATACTTGTCTATAAATTCTTGATTTTGGAAGGTCACTTCTAATATGGAATAACATTATTTGCAACATAGTTCATCAAAGGTCAAACGACCCAGACACAATAGAAATTACATTGTTAAAATGACATCATCACTTGTTATTTACTCATTCTCATCTCTACGAATTACGAATCATACGATTACATTAAACAAATTAACAGAGACCAAACTGATTACCAATTCATCGATTCCAAACCACCCCGTTCAATATTGTGCACTAATTAACAAATACCTTATATTATTATATTAAATGTCCCGATATTATAAGTAATTAGTAACCTTATATAACGCCAATAAAGGGTATTCACTGCGCGGGTGCTCCGTTCTTCCAAGCCTTGTATTTCAGAAAGCCGTCAAGTCCGTACGCGATGACCGCACACAGCCCGAAAAACTGGAAAAAATATCAAAAGATAAAAATAAGCATAAAAGTTGCCTGTATTTGTTTGGATGGACGATTATTCTTCTTGACATCAGGCAAATTAATAACTCTATACAAATTGCGGCAATCCTGCAGAGGCTGAAATCGGATCGAATCAATTCTATACAAACACCCGTACGTGATAATTATTAGGCACTAGCATATGCCCGGGACTTCGTTCGTTCGCGTAGTAGGATTTTTCTAATTCGTTATTGTATATTTTGCTTATTCCTTCATAATATTAATTCTCCTATCCTAACAATAATTAACACAACAAAAAAGAATCAAAGTCAAAATCATTTATTCAATTTAGGCATCAAAGACGCACTTATGAACATCAATTTTTCATTATAATGTACTTTAAAGACTCTACCGCCGCGTTCCAAAATATATAGAGCCTACCGAGAAGAAGCGGCAAGAAACTCGGGGCCATTCTTTTTATATGGATTTCTTACAATGTTTTAACTTATGGGGGATCCCAATAATCATCTATCCACGGTTTTCCTTACTACCGATAGAAATTTGACATAATGTCCATACAAATAGTGTCAAATATCTAACTCTAGTAAGGTAAACCGGCGATAGATAGATTATTGGGACGGGCCGTTAGTTGCAAGTTGCAGCGGGATACATTGTTAAACATTGTGAAATTGTAGAATTGGCCTGCAGGTCTATTTGAATGATGCAGGATTTAGTGAGTAGGGCATGCTACACAGTTTATATAGAAATCTTTGGACAGAGGTACCTAACCCACTTGCCTGATAAAAGCTAGTATGAATAGGAAGATGTGATGTTAAATATAAGTAGACAATGTCTGGCATGTCTTGGAACTTATATGCTATTTTCTATCACTGCAGAACGTTATGCGTGAAATTTGCAGGCAACCTAGTAAATACTAATTCTGACAATATTATTGGAGAAATAAATAAGTACTTTTAATATCCTAAACCTAAATTGGAGATGGAAGTCTGTTTGGTTATACATAGTTGAACACCTCAAACCTGCCGGACCAGGTTTCATTTATAAATCTAATGTTGGTTTGCATAAATACATACTGTCGGTGTTAAAGCATGTTGTATGCAAATGTTCAATATGCAAAACATTTTGCAATAACACAACGAACAAAGCCTCTCATTGATACAGGTGCTTCTAAGCAAATAAAGTACACTTCTAGAGATATGTTACAACTGATATCAATTCTCATAACAGTTAATTTACATATAATATTTTTAGATAGACTCCTAATTAATCTGTCCGCATCAGGTTTACGCTATAACTATAAAAGATATATGAATGAACTGGGGACTTGCTGATACGGACGGGTTAAATAATCACCCTGAGCTGGATTATTGCCTAAGGGTTTGTTACATTGGTGCCTCAGATGTCATCATTTTAGGTTATTTTCACAATCACCGTTTTTCCCAACCTTTATACTATTCATTTGGTAAGGTATGTTTACTCATATGGGATAGGCTTTTGGTCTTTTGGTAGATGTTGCTCGCTAAACTGGCACTAGGCTTTAATATAAATTTGAGCCTCAAATTGTGATAGTACTAGGTATTATAGTAGACCAATATATGGAAAGAAAAATTGCCAGTGTCTTACTCCCTGTCTATAGTTTGTGGGGCTATAGCCTGTTAAAAAGAAAAACTACAACATTCAAACACATTAACATTATGTATGGTTATAGTAAATTATCTACAAGGTAAATACTTTTGCTCCTTCCCTTTGTTCTAAGCGAAAACAGGATGTTAAATCATATAATCTATACTATGATTGTTTCAATGAAGTGTATGTATAATAATATTAGTTCAGAGGCCGTAGCACAAGCAATTTGCGAAAGTAAGCGTCAACGCATCACACTTCGGCGTACTAACTATGAGTTATCTGTGTCACATTTGCCCTAGATACATGACAGTTTGTACTGTTTCACGTGAACGACATGTTATGCTACACTTACTCAGTTATTCGTGCTAGGCCCACAGAGGTTAAACATGATACTAAAATAGCATAAAGATACCTATTCACATGCATGGTTGCATGCATGGCAGTCCTTGAGATTTCAGTAACATATATATAAAATAAAATAGAAATACTCACTCCAACGGCATAGCCAACACTCTCTCCAATTGTTGTGGCAAATATAGCACAGCCAATATATGTCAAAGTCATCACAGAGCAGAATATGAGCTCTCCTTTAATCCACGGCAGGTTGTGAAACTTCTCAACGAAATGGAACATGTACATTAGCAGTAGAAACAGTGTGACTACATTCCCCACCCAGTAGAGAAGGTTGTAAAATATGGCAGACAAAAACTGTGATGATATCTTTATGCAGATGAAGCCAACAAAATTGCATGACTGAAAATAAATAAATCATGATTGTAAAAAATTTCAATATCTATATCTTCTAAACTAATCTTATCTCTGTATGTGTGTATATTTGAATTTTAATATGAACAAAGTAAGAAGTAATGTAATTTACTAAAGATTAGTTAAAGGTTTGCTAGTTTAGGCTGGTGTTCTGCACAAGTGTATTGATACCTATCAGTATCTTTTATATAGATTACTACAGGATCTTATAAATAAAGAAAACATGTGATTTATAAAATGCGTTAGCATCTGTTAGTCTGTGTATGAGACACAGCTAGTTATTATTCTGTGCGAGAGCTGAGCGTCAACATACAGTCAAACTCCTAGCCGGGAGGTGCGCCGGCCGAATGTACCTAAACTGCGGAGTTACAGCCCTCCTTGTCTGTTAATGATCTTCAAACCTCAAATCAGCCTCAAATAGGTATAAGCACTGTAATGTAAGTAAAGTTGTAAGACTTACAATTTCCACCAACTTCAATATGCCGGTCGTAGACAGTAGGTATTCCTTATCAAACCTTATGATTCGTCGAGTAGACGCCGGTGGCGGCTGCGCTTGCGCAGGTTGGTGTCCATAATTATCAAACATTCTCGGTCACAATATAAGCGAGCAAAGCCAAGAAACTCGATGTAGGTACCTATCAGAGATAGTAATTATGATGAATGCTCGGCAATGCAATAGGAGTAGGAAGGAGGGTGGAGTCACAGGAGCCGATAATTGAATTGCCGTATCAGTCTTCGTATCTCGATTTTTTTTATCTTATTTA
This sequence comes from Selenia dentaria, assembly GCA_917880725.1. Taxonomy (NCBI): domain Eukaryota; kingdom Metazoa; phylum Arthropoda; class Insecta; order Lepidoptera; family Geometridae; genus Selenia; species Selenia dentaria. The sequence goes on along the minus strand of OU862882.1, from coordinate 1,901,072 downwards.
CAAAACTCTTTTCATTTCTTTCAAATTTGCTATCAAAGAGTAGGTATGATAACTGTCCTTTTGCTATGTTCCAGTCCCAGTCCAGGAGTTCCAGGTCCAATCTATGTCCAGGTCATAGAATAATGTTTAATATCATAGATTAAATTATGTGTACTGGAGATAGCATCTTAGCTTCCAAAATTGTCTGCGACATTAACGCTAGCTTCTACGGCGGATAATTTTACAACTCTGCTGCCCCATGAAATAGATAAATCAGACTATATATCCATAATACCTATTTATTATTAGGTATTTCTATTTTAAAATTTACTCACATCATTTGCGCGAACAATGTGGTCGTTAATATTGAGACTAATAGACGGCGACGCTATCTTTTCAAAATCATTGAATGTTTATTGTTCTATCTCTGATCCTACGTCGTTTGTAATCAATTCATATGAATGGAGAATATGGAGATAATCTGATTTATCTATGGTATAGTGTATAGATATCTCTCTCCGTTGCCAGAATGTAAATTTTGTAACATTTTACGTTACTTCTGATCCTCTCATGTCACCTGCATATTACAAGACTCAAAATGTTACATTTACATGACTTTTAGAGATTTGACACAATATAAATGTAAATATTTTCATTCCTCGTGTTTGCCTACTGCATTATATGAACTGACACAAATTGACGTATCGCATACTCACTCACTCGCGTGTATTTTTAAATTTTACATAGCGGTTACTCAGGCGTACATCACGAACGAGTTAACTGAGTTGTGGCATTCTTGTTATGTTCATTCAATTTAGTTTATTTGTATTTGTTTTGTCAGCGACCCCAGTCTGCAATGAATGTGGAGCGCTGGAGGATACAGCGTTCCACACGCTGGAAGTGTGTGCCACATGGGGTTCCCAGTGGCACACGCTTTCATCGATAATAGGTGGAGATCTCTCTCTGCCAAACGTGGTAAACTCCATGCTTGGCAGCGAGAGATCGTAACATGCAATGGCCTCCCTCTGCGAAGCGGTGAGGATGCAGAAGAAGGAGCTCGAATAACATTCTCCCTGTCTCGTTCTGGCACAGGTGGACGGGAACGGAGGAGGCAGTCCACACGCCTTCTCCCTCCTACTTTGTGGGCTCACTGGTGGACATTTAGGAGACTGTCAACTGGCTGGCACGTCTAAGGGGTGGCCTTGGTGAGCAAGGTCACCCCTTCATAGGCGCTGAGGGCTGGTTAAGATCGATGCATGCCTACTGTAGTTTACTAGCCTTTTGTAGTTTACGTTTGTGTTTGTATAGATTTTTATTAAATATTTGTGATTCTACTTTGTTTGGATGGAGTTTTATTTATTTCGTCAAAAGTTACTAATTTGTTTGTTATCGACTTGTGTGTGACACTTGGTAAGTAAATGTTGTATTGATTGTAATTTTCAAATAAGTTAAGCCGCGTCCGTGATTCGTTTTCATCGTTTACGGTGCTGACGTCTATCTCCACTGGTACAATATTAAACAGTGCGATTTCGCCACTTACAGCACTGTTAGCGTGCTAATGAAATCTGACCAATAGGCAAACAAAGCAAGCAAATCTGACCTGTCTGGCATAGGTAAATGTCAATCACTAAGCTAACAACACTCATTATGATTTTATAATATAACAATAGTACTGAAATGTGGAAGTACCAGTAACGTCACTTACAAATTTTAGCATACCATTAAAATTTGTCCGCTCAAATATTTTTTGGACATATGAGCGCACTAATAGTGCTGATGGCTTGATTCGGACTGCAGTATAGGTATTTAGGTAATTATTACCTAATTCAACAAAAACTACAAAGTCGTGTTTACAGTTGCGATTACTTCATTTTTGTAGTAATTGTTATATAAGTATAAAGTCAAATTAAGAATAACATTATATCTGCCGTGCATAGCACATTAGCTTCAAGAAGAATATGTAACTATTTAGTACTTATTATCGGGTTAAGTAGCGTATGGTTTTACTATAGGCAAATAACTAGATAGGGCTGAGTACGGAACGGCCGGCGTAGCCAAGAATGTGTTTTACTAAGGTATAGGTGAGTACATTATTTCACGTTTCATAATTGTTCCAGGTTGTAATTTTTATGTTCTAAAAAAGACTAAATAATTTTTTAGGTCGTAGTCCGGCAGGGGTGGCAGTTTCTAGTTTTTTGTCATTAAATTCTTTCATATAGAAAACTAAAGTTTTGTTACTTTTCTCGTGAAAATGTTACTGTTGGAGTTGTATCAGGGTAAGGTCTTGAATCGAGTCGCCTGAATTTAGGGGGGGAGGGGGGGGGAGGGGGGAGGGGGGGAGGGGGGGGGGGGGGAACCCCTCCCCACCATTTTCCCCTGCCGGAATCGCGTAGTTTTTTTTTAATTTAATATCAAAGATCAATTTTTCTACTCTATTTTCTACTAACTTTGGGGGAGGGGGAGTGGGTAGGAGGGGGGGTTGGGGGCAGGGAACCCCCCCCTACCATTTCCCCCTGCCGGAACCGCGTAGTTTTTTTTTAAATTTAATATCAAAGATAATTTTGTCTACTCTACTAACACTTTTACACCTAAATTTTGGGGGGGGGGGGGTGGGAGAGAGAGGGGGGGTCAGAGTTGGATTTGTCACTAATTTCGACCTAACTGGTCTGACTTGGACTCCGGGTGGGCTCCCGCCAGAAGCTCTAGCGGTCGCCCCTGAACGTTGCTTCGCCACACTCAGCCTTCCTTTCGCTACGGAGGAGCTTCAGGACCTCCCTTGAGCTTCTGGCTCCCGCATTATTTATAAACACTCTAGGGGTAGTAGCCACAAGAATAGGTGGAGTCGGGGTGCTCTGTGTCGGTTTTCTGACTACTTTCAACCTAACCGGTCTGAGTTGGTCTCTGGGTGGGTAAGGGAGGAAAATAATTTTCACAAAACTATGTAGGAGTATTTATTTTATTTTGTAAACATAGTTAATTACATTGATCAACTCGACAAAGGGATCTTTTTTCTGCTTGAATAGATCTCGCCTCCACAAATATTCAACTATAGCATCACTAAAATCACACGGATTATTATAATTGTCTTTTTTAAAAAACCTTTTCACTCAACGTCACATACGTCAAACACCACAAACCTCAAAAATAGCGATCAAAACGTTTCGTTTCACGAACATAAACATAGCAGACGTTCAAATTTATGCAATATTTCCTGATATTGCGTTCCGTTTCACGCATCCGCATGTTTTTCGTGTGAAATTACAGAAACTTTAAATATTAATTTAAAATACTTTCGCGTAACTCCGGCAGCCAAAATCGAATTGGGAGGGTCAAGACAAAGCCCCTTGACCATTCCACAGTAGCAGAATCCTCAAATTCAGGCGACTCGATTCAAGACCCGACCCTTGTATCATGTTAAATTTGACTATCTGCCCCTGGCAACACTTGTATTATCTCTGAATACAATAGTCTAGTCTGTTCTCTGTCCTCTCTCCTTGCTATGGAGTTATTGGAGTTGGAGTGAGAGAAGAGAAGAGTTTCCTTCTCTGTGGTGTGGACGTGCTGTGGACAGTGGGTGGACCTGGACAGGGACAGTGGAGAAGAGTCAGCAGAGATAATTAGAGAGTCAGTTTGGTCAGACAGACAGATCATTCATCACACCAATGATTAGATACATCTCCACAGACTAACAGATGCTAACGCATTACATCTCGGAAGAAATAACAAGCTGGTAGACCTAGACAACTCATGAAAAGATTATTGCGTCGCGTAGCGCAGGCAGAATAAGAGGTAGCTCTTTGCTTTGAAAACACCGGGTTTCGCATCTGACTGCATAAATTGATAATTCGTGGAATGGGAGATAGTGACTGGAGACCGTTTATTTACGGCGGCTTAGCGTCGATTGTCGCTGAATTTGGTGAGTTAAAATTTCTTTCAAGTTCTTTGGGGCTTTTGTGGATGAGTTATGATATCGCCAATATCGGAAGAACGAGTGTCATAGATTATCAAATCAAAATCAGTTCATTGAAAAAAGACATGCCTGCTGGATTATAGTGTGTAAGTATTTTACTGTTCACATCATGGGATGATGACTAAGGGTATTTTTCTCTGAGTTTACCTGTGTTGGTTCTAGATACTCTTAGGATTACCTAAGAGTATCTTATAGTCTATGAGTAGTCTTCCGATATGAAGAATGTATTAACATTCTTCATATCGGAGAGGTGTCCTGCAGAAGGTGGTCAGCTAGTGGGGCCAAAGAGGATTATTATAAATTTATTATTTTTGGGGTGCATGACCTTCCATTAGGGGTCTGCAAACTTTCTCTAGGTCAAGAGTTAATTTTAAGGGTCAATGAATTTAGCTCTCTTTACCATGAACACTGCTGACACATGTTAAAATTTTCAAAGTTTAATTTTCAACACTGAATTAACATATATTTTTATTGATGCCATCTCAAAGATCATGTACAGGTCTCAGACCAAATAAAAAAGTCAAGACAGAATGTTGTGAACAGAGCAGTGAGGCCGGTTTTCTATGCATGTAGTGCGTGAATCGGTGCTGCCATGATAATTTAAATTACCCCATAAAAATAACGTTATCAAATTATTAACGTTATAAATTTAATATAGTTATAACATTATTAGTTTTAATATAATAATAGGGTTCCTACATTAAGTGTCGGTAAAAAGTAGTGGCATTGTGTAGTGAAAGAGAAAAGACAAAGAGTTTCAGAAATAAAATTACTCGGTGTAACTGCTAGTTTTATTTAAAAACCTTTATGCTGAATTATTTTTTTATACGCTTGTCGTTTACTTTGCACTGATTTAGAAATACTTTCTAATTTAGCAATATGGTGGAATCTAATGTTTAAGTATTTCTCAATTACACACCGTATTAAATTAAGTTTATGTTCCTGCCCAACATATTCATGTTTTGACTCTAAATTGATAAAAATCTGATTGTTTCCAATGAATTTCTTTAATATGTTCAAGACTATAGTTTGGTGTTGATTTTCTGCGGTTATTGCAATATTTTCATTCAATAATTTTCGAACAACTGCTTCACAAGTGACACAAATGTCAAAAAGATCGTTAGACGGGAAGCGAAAACCGCCTTTGTTTTTTAAACTAATGAGTTCGTGAAAATAAAGTTTCTCATCAGTCTGCAAGGCATCTTAACATTTAGAGCATTTTATGGTTTTAACAAGATAGTGCACAGTACTTCCAGATATGTAACCAATTATCATTTTTCTGTAGTCACCATAATATGAATTGTCATGTAAACAACTGGCCCAATCAAATGATTCATTAACAATTTCATTAAGAAGTTGCAACGAAGAATTTTCAATGGTTTCTTCTTCTTCTTCGTTTCTATACGACAATGAAGTGCTATTTATAATTTAAGTTGTTGAAGTGCAATTAAGTATTGCTATGTGTTCTAAAGGAACACAATTACTTTTTGCAAGACATTTTAATTCTAAATGACATAGTATTTTTTGTAGCTTGCTTGTAAACTGTCTTACGTTAGGGTTATCGTTGAACCCTCCATGCATCCTAATAGACGTAAATAGAATCTCCAAATGATCCTGGCTTAATTTATGAGTAGATAAAAAAACAGCCTTTTTTCATATTCTATGTACTTCGTATAAAGCGCTTTTAAACTTTCAATATTTATTAATGTACCTATGAATCCTGCTTTGCATTTTTCTTCTACGACTGGTTTATAAAATCGCGTGATGACAAAGACTGGTCGACCATCTCGTATAACTTTCCGCATACTAACTACACACAACAACATTCAATATAGATACACCCTAAAAACAAAAGACTTCAATAGAAATATGGTTTATTTTTACAAAAATACATAACCGCCTTCAATATGTACGAAATTGAAAATCCAGTGTAAAATTTATGCGAGTCAATATTAAAGGTTCTCAGGTTTCCAACAAAAAAATAATTGTTCAAATCGGTTTATAAATAACGGACTTATGAGGTAACAAGTATTTAAAACAATAGAACCTAATTGCGAACCTACTCCTTTTAGATGTCGGTTGAAAATAAACTAAAAATAAAAAAAAAGAACTGCCTATTTTTTTTAATTTGCTTTCAAACGACGGAACCGGTTTTGTATAAAGATATTGCGTCGAGTGTCATACAATATTATATTTAAAGAAAAGTCTAATTGAGAACCTACTTCTTTTTTGAAGTCGGTTAAAACACGTTGATAAACTATTACCTATAAAAACGTACCCGTATTAACGTAACATATATACTAAATATTAAGATTACCCAATAATAGGGTAAACCTTACAGGCTTTACCATGGCAACACTTTCTATGTTCCAAGCAATAACCTTTATTTTTATTTTTATTTATTTAAAATATTGCTTTCCAAGTTACTTACGTGTGAAATGTGATTCCATCCTTCTTTTTATATTTTGATGTTTGTTTTAACACTGTTTCACGACACAATTCGGCATTTTGACTGGTAAATTTGTTGATTTACTTTACGTGTTGCTTCCACGCGCAGCGATAGTTCGACTGACGAGTCAAGGCGTAGTTTCGTTGTGCGTATGTGTGTGTAATTGTGTATGTACACGGCGAGGCGTAGTTTTACCGGCTTCACTTTTCTGTTCACAACATTCTGTCTTGACTTTTTTATTTGGTCTGAGGTACAGGTGACCAACTTTAGTTCTGGCATGTGTTGAAGAGTTTAGGTTGACCTGGGTCAAATTGCCCTCTAACTGTAAAAGTTGCACCAATCTTGCAGTTAGAGTTAAGCTTTTGGGCTTAACTCTAACTGCAAGATTTATCTTACACTTGTGTACAGTCTAGTGCTGGTTTTTGAGAGAGAACAGGCTTGCACATGGTGTCAGGCTATGTGCACATGATTTAGGGTCATATTTCACTTTTGATCTATAAGAGATTGAATTATACAGGGTCTACAAGGAATACTTACACTATTGTTCTATCAGTGAATCAATCTTCCTGCATTAATTACAGTTTATTAACCTCCTAATATCATATATTATGTTGTGTTGAATAAAAAATCAATATTTTAATGAGCTCTGTAGCACACCATTCCAAGAGAAAGTATGAACATATCTAAATACCCTCCACTTAGCTAACCTTATTATAACAAAGAAGGTTGCAAGTACCCGCATTGATACACAACAATAGATAAGTATGAGATTTTGCACAAATTTAGTTTTGTTATTGATATGGATTTTAAAATAATGCAACACCATATTTTAGGTGTAGCAGATGATTTTTGTCCCCTTTTTTGCGTGTTATCAGTAAATGTGTTTATTAAATTACGAGGAAAGTTAAAATTATTCATACATGACTTTGATGGAGGTATCTAAGAATTATTACTGTAACTTTAACACAAACATCTTCACTGTATGGGAGCTCAGACTAAAATACTTTGTTCCCATCCCAAGGTATAAAATCAGCATAGCTACCACCACCTAACAGAAAAGTGGAAGTCAGTTTAGCAACCACTAAAATATCTCAAACTGATTGGTAGTAATCAACACTTCCACTTTATTAGATCTAATGTGAAACAGTATAAATATATACTGTTAATAATTAAAGTACTATACTATATTACTAAAGTAGTATACTATATTACTAAAGTAGGATACTATATTACTAAAGTAGTATACTATATTACTAAAGTAGTATACTATATTACTAAAGTAGTATACTATATTACTATGTTATTAAAGTAGTATATTATTTGATTTGTATAAACAAACATACAGAAATGAACATTAGGTAATTTGTGTAATTTTATGCTGATAAAAAATAGCTTCAATAGATAGTTTACTGCAACTAAAATACCGCGTGTGCGCGCAATTATTTTAATGGCGGTTTTTCGCGGGGTTTTGCGGACACTGGTGCATCAATTTTAATTATCGTAAAACGCTTCAAGGGTAATACAAATAATTGATTATAATGGCTATTAAGATTTGTTATCAGATGCCTGCATTGTGGCATGCTATCCTATCCTATCCTATTAATATTATAAACGTGAAAGTTTGTATGTATGGATGTATGGATGTTTGTTACTCTTTCACGCACAAACGGGGGGGCTAATGTTGATGAAATTTGGTATGGGGGTAGATGAGGCGCTGGATTAACACATAGGATACTTTTCATCATCATCATCATCATCATCCATCACCACGCGGGTGAAACCGCGGGGCGCAGCTAGTGTATCATAAAATAACTATCATGTATAGTATACTATATCATGTATGGCATAAAATGAAGGAATCCTGCCATTTTTATACTATACAATATAGAAACAGGTTATTAAGTAATTAGTTTTATTGTAATTGGTAACTAGATATAATATACATTATAACTAGATTAACATTAAGATTAACTAGATTTATCCCACTAATATTATAAATGTGAAAGTTTGGATGGATGGGTGATTTTAATGGATGTTTGTTACTCAATAATGATATAAGGGCTGAACGGATCTAGTTTTATACAGTTGTTCCCAGAACTCAACGTCAAGCCGAAAGGGGGGGGGGGGGGGGGGGGGGGGGGGGGAGACAGGATTGATTGTAACCATCATGAGAAAAATCAGAATAAAATCTATCCCATGCAGTTTGATATACATATATATAATATCATATTTTTAATCCATTTTTGTATGTTGATATATATCACAAAAAATCATTTGATATATATATATATATATCAAATGATTTTTTGTGAATATATTTGTGAAAAATATGATATTATATATATGTATATCAAACTGCATGGGATAGATTTTATTCTGATTTTTCTCATGATGGTTACAATCAATCCTGTCTCCCCCCCCCCCTTTCGGCTTGACGTTGAGTTCTGGGAACAACTGTATAAAACTGTATAAAACTGTATATATATATATATATATATATATATATATATATATATATATTATTATATATACGATATATCGGATATATATCTTGATATATATCAGATATATGTCTTGATATATATCCTCAAACCCTGCCCTGTATACATACAATGTATACATTAGTTTAACTTTTCTTTGAACATAATTAATTAATTTGTTAAATTTATACATAACAATTATCTACATCATGTAGAATATTATAAAGCATAGAAGCACACTATTTTACATGTTTATTAACCATTGTAAGAAGGTACTGTCTGTATATTTTGAGTAAAATTTAATTATAATTTTACAGCTTGAGTTCAGTTCAGTTCTTAGATTATGGCTTCTGCTACTAGTTGAAACCTTAGTTTTCAAGTTTAAAAACTATGAAGCCCAATAATAACCATGGCCCGACATATCTCTGCCAAGATAAACCATTAGCTTATATCATTCACCAGGCACTTTCCCCATTGACACCACTAAGACTCGCCTTCAAATACAAGGACAGAAGATAGACCCTCGACATGTGGAGCTGCGGTACACAGGCATGGTGGACTGCTTCATCAAGACTTCCAAGCAGGAGGGGGTCAAAGCGCTCTACTGTGGGTGAGATAATTTATTGGACTTATCTCTTGGCATGCTCTTCCAAGGATACCATATTTTAGTGCCCGATACCATGTGTTTTTGGTGGTATTGCCACACTATAACCTCACAACTGAATGAGCCGGCACAAACGGAGAAGTACCACACTCCCACATATTACCGACCTAAGTAATTTAGCTATTTCTATTGTGTTTCAGTCGGTTTGTGGGAGGTTCCGGAGGCCCAATCACTCTTACCCTCTCCTTCTTCCCCTCCCCTTCTTCCCCTCCCTTCCCCTTTCCACCCTCACTCCTATTCGTTTTAGAGGTCGGCAACGCGTTGGCAACGCTCTTGTTGTTGCAAACGTCTATAGACGACGGTGACCACTTTCCATCAGGATCAGGTGGGCCGCCCGCCTGGTCTGCCTACTTATGTAATAAAAAAAAATTTATCACTGTCTGCCCTTGAAATGGAGTTAATAAAATCAAAAGATAATCCAATTAAGTAAACTTTTCATTAATGTAAAGAGCTAGTTTTCATTGGAATTAAAAGTATCCCGCGTCTTTCTTCAGGCTTCAAGGTGATGGAGGTAAGTCTATGTAGCCTAAAAAAACAATTTCCATTCTAATGTAGACCTGCTACGTCTGTCAAAGTCAAAGTCAAAATCAAAATCATTTATTCAATTTAGGCATCAAAGACGCACTTATGTACGTAAATTGTTCATTATAATGTACTTTAAAGACTACCGCCGCGTTCCAAAATGTATAGAGCCCACCGAGAAGAAGCGGCAAGAAACTCGTTGCCATTCTTTTTATATAGATGTTTTTACAATGTTTTTACTTAGGTACTACAAATATTAGCTCCAGTGTGTTGCCTTACAAAAGAGAACATAATAATGGTATTAGTAGGGCAAGACACGCTACACTTTGACATCTTAGTACACGAGTAGATAGATCCTGGAGTGATCAGTCCCAAGCTGTTTTATCCTCCAAGTAATCCGAAATTTTGTAATAACCTTTTTGACAGAGTTTAGTTTTAATAGTAATTTTAAACTTATTAATAGGCAAATCTCGGATAACATTGGGAACTTTATTATAGAATCGTATACATTATCTCATAAAAGATGACTTATGCTGTGAAGACGCGTTACATGTACGGATAGCTTGTGCTTATTGCGCGTGTTGATGGAATGAGCATCACTCCTTTTATCAAAACTGGTAATGTTTTTCTTTACATACATTAGATTTTCATAGATAAACTGAGAGACAACAGTTAGAATGTTTATGTCTTTAAACTTCTGTCTATGGGAAACTCTGGGAACTAAACTGTAGATCTGCACCTGAATACTGTAACTGTAATATCAAACACATTTGTTTAATGTTATTTGGAGCCCTGTAGGTACTGTGCTCATCCCCCTCAGATATAAGATGTTGAATCTCTTGCCCTGTACTATCGCTGACTTATATATCTGTTGACATATGATCATTATATTGATTTGTGATCATAATGTTTCTGAGATAACTTCCAATAATATATTCGCTTTTCCCCCCTTATAACAATACTAGCTGCTCTCTGCGGTTTCACCCGCGCGGTGATGGACGATGATGAATCTTATATATCCTATGTTACTCAGAGTGAATGTAGCTTTCCAATGGTGAAAGAATTTTTTAAAGCGGTCCAGTACTTTTTGAGCCAATTCGTTACAAACATACTTACATACAAATCTTTCCTCTTTATAATATTAGTATAGATTTAATTATTGTATTACCTATTGAATTTTAAAATTGATAATGATTTAAGCATGCCTTTTTTTGGTCTGGTCTTACTCGTGGCATTGCGTGGGATGCGTGTCACAGTTTCTGATTTAACTGTTTTCATACAAATTCAAGAGTCCAGATATCGTAATGCGTTGCATACGTTGCACACGTGGGCTCAGTATGTCCTTACCTTAATCATTGCGAATTATGCCAATTAAAGATTTGGATGTCTGTGAATAGCTTACTTGCAAGATAAGACAAATCTGTTTGTGTATATTTCCTTATCACTACACAATGAAAACAACCATAATATAACATTTCATTGTGTATGGTGTGATCATGTTTTCGCGGAAATGCTCTTTGATCTGTGACCACTGACACCATGGAGTTATATAAACTTGCTATCTGTTTATATATACATTTGTTTGCAATAGAGAGATGACGTGAATAATGTTTTTTATTAAACTTATTGATTATCTGATGTGGATATTTAGATATAACAGAACAAGAATCTGTTGCTTTCCGTCTCTATCCATCTTACATTATAAATCACGACTAAAACCTTCACGAGAACTTTTAACTGTTATGAACAGGAAACTATCGGCTTGATTTGTACAATAGTTATAGAGATTATGGGGTATAGCTGAGTAGTGGGGAGCAAACACGTGCAAACATAATATCACCAAGCTGCGGCTGCTACAGCGGCCGCGGAAGGGTAAAAGCTAACTTTATTGGTTGCCAAACTATTCACTTCGCTATTTACGCAAGTGTTTACGAAGTAAGTTCAAAAACCAATAACCGATCTACTTTTTACTTAAAAGTCAATTAAGAAACTAGATAGTATACTCATCTGAAACGGTTACGTACTTGTTCCTTTTGGAAAATTATGGAGAAGGCATATGTTCTGCAGTGGACGTCCTACGGCTGAGATGATTATGATGTATAGAGAATAAATTATATTTTAATGTATTACAAATTCATAGCCGTAGTGATATACCTATAAACATAGCCTATCTATAGTATACTTAGTCCCATAGTCTCCATACGACGGCGGCGACGGTTAAAATCAGATAGATTGTTAGAATTCCATGCTCGAACGGGCTCAGCGGCCTCAGTGGCCTAGCGGGGCTAGCGGTCATGGCGTCTGACACGGATTGTCGGAAGACGCGGGTTGGCAACCAGTCCGAGGATGTGTATTTTCCTCTCTAACATTGCAAAAAATAGAATCACCTTTTAATATTGGTTTTCACTTCCATTATTTTTATGATCCCAAACATATTTTTGCTGCCCGGTTAAATACGGGTTCATACCAGAATATACCGTAATCTTTGAATTTACTTTCCTAAAATTTGTTTGAGCTCTTTCTTGGCAAACAATCAAGTCTGATACAAGATGATGGAATGTAGGTCGGGAGACCGTTTTGTTGTACACTAGTAAGTAATCAACAACCTCATCTAAAGCAACTTTATAATCCACGTAGAAGTAATCACACATGTTTAGTTTCGTGTATCATCATCATCATCAGCCCATTTTGTTCCCACTGCTGGGACTCGAGCCTTCCTCTCGGAGAGAGAAGGTTATAATCCACCACACGGGCCCAGTGCGGCTTGGTGGATAGGTTAGTGGCCAACCCATGTCGAAGTTTTCAGGCCGCCCGAAGGCCTTCGACATAGCCTAACGACTGTTGTCCTAAGACAAACAACCGGGACCGACGGCTTAACGTGCCCTCCGAAGCACGGAAGCGTTCAGTTGAATAATGCCACTAGCGGTCACCCATCCAAGTCCTGACCGCAGCAAGTTTTGCTTAACTTGTTGATCGATTAAAATCGCCAAGTCAAGCTCCGCTACGAGCGCTGTATGTATGCGGGTATGTATACGAAATTTGTTTCAATTAGGAGAATCAATTAAGTTGCCCGCAACTTGTGTTGGTTTATCAATATACAACATTTTAACGCATAATAGATGTCATTAAAGTATTATGATGATGAATGACACACCATTAGAGGAACACAGGCTGTTTCATATGTTTCTTACCATAAAACGATTATTTTTGATGGCACATTTAAAAAAACATTCTACGAGTATGTTTCGCAGAATTTGGCCGGTTTAGTATCCTAAAAGTTTCCACTTTTCCTATTGAATAGCCATTGAAACGTATTATATACATAAATTTGCACAACAAAAACCTAAATGACAGTTTGGTTGCTACCAGCGTCGCATAATGACCAAGCTAGCGTTGACATGAATAGTCGTTTTCTTATGATTTATTCATGTGAGGGTTTACTTTGTATTTCCTTACTGAAACACCTACGGACTTATTTATTTGTTCAGGTAAAAACAGTCATACACACACCTTATAATTAATATGTAATTAAGTACTAAAAGACCTACTTTACCATTATTTTTTATAAATATTATATAGTCGGTGAAGACATGAATGACGGATGTGAGAGATAGTATTTCTCACATACATACTTATATGTATAACAAATATCGTTACAGCTTTAGTATCATATAACAATATCCCACGCACTCCGTAAAGTGCGTAGGCCCACAAAACATATATACACATACAAATGCAACACAGACCTGCATAGTCGCAACTTATTTTAAGCTTACATTAAGTCCAATATTTTTTTCTTGAAGATAAACAATGAATCAAATAATATATCTGTGCCATCTAGGAACCTGTTATAAAATGTACATGAGCGTCTGAAAATATAATGCATGTTCTTAAAAATGTACATAAGTTAAATAGTGATCTCTTTTAATACTAGGAATAAAAATAAGTCCGCTGTATCTAGTTTTAGACTTGCAAAGACTAAAAGTCGTTCCTAGGAAATTGCGTGCGAGTTTACAATACATTCCCAAAACACATAACTGAGTTCACAGAGGGCAAATTCAAGTTGACTGTAAAAAATAAAACAGATTATAACATTATATACAAGACGAAGTTGTTCGGAATACTCTACTTCCGGCCCGTTCTCATCTGCCACCCGTAAACGTAATGTAATATTAGTAGTACCTAAGTAGAAACATTGTAAAAATGTATATAAAAATAATGGCCCCGAGTTCCTTGCCGCTTTTTCTCGGTAGGCTCTATATATGTTGGAACGCGGCGGTAGAGTTTTTAAAGTGTATTATAATGAATAATCGACGTTCACAAGAGCGTCGTTGATGCCTAAATTGAATAAATGATTCTTTGATTTGAATGAATCTCCTACACAATCTAAGGGCTGTCTTATGTTCTTGAGCAGGATATGGCCCGCGGTACTCCGTCAAGCGACATACGGTACGATAAAGTTCGGCACCTACTACTCGCTGAAGGAAGCGCTGGCGCAGCACCGGCCAGACCGCGGTACGAAGGAGCACCTCCCCACGAACACATTCTGCGCGGCGTTCGCGGGAGGGTTGTCCAGCGCGATCGCCAACCCTACGGACGTGCTCAAAGTGCGGATGCAGGTGAGGAACTGGTGCTGGTGGGAGAGGAGTGTACTCCCACCACGCGTCCGTGCCTACTGGTCCACCGGCTAAACCAGTACGTATCTGTCGATTGGTCGAGTTCGTTAGTTGCAAAAATGTCGTTTCGCTGGACTATCAAAGTATTCTCTGCGATCTTCCAATGCTAATTCCTTCAGAAGATAATTAGTAGCTCGGGTAGTTCCTAGTTTATCTCTTCTATCGATCCATTTTCGTACCCATCACTTCTTTTTATTAGTTGTAATTTAAAATAAATTCATCATTGTGTAGGTTTTAGATATGTAGCGCGCACTAAACTTGGACCAGTTATATGTTAAAATTTCGGTTTTCATTTAATGAGTTCAAAAATGTCACTTATTTTTAAAGTATATAGTAGTGTATATAGGGTGTTTGGTAGAGGGACCGACAAACCAAATGAGCGTGTTCGGGGGACCACTTGGAGAAT
Source organism: Selenia dentaria (assembly GCA_917880725.1). Classification (NCBI taxonomy): domain Eukaryota; kingdom Metazoa; phylum Arthropoda; class Insecta; order Lepidoptera; family Geometridae; genus Selenia; species Selenia dentaria. The sequence continues at coordinate 1,885,926 of OU862882.1, read as the reverse complement.
ACAAGTTGGCCAAAAAAAATTAAATCCCCGACCCCCCAATATGTTTAACTTTTTTTTGTGATTTTTCCCTTTTTCGCCGAAATTGTACCTATTTACCACCATAACATTTGTAAAATCTGTTTTAGACCGGATGTTTTTAGTTGAATTTTGTCTCTAATACACCTTCAGGCCACGCAAAGCAAAATTGGATACAAAACAGAGCTAACTAACTGATTTAGTTTAAAAAAATTGGGGTGTCGGGGATTTTATTGGCCAACTTGTATTCTCCAAGTGGGCCCCCGAACACGCTCATTGGGTTTGTCGGTCCCTCTACCAAACAACCTGTAGATCGCGGTACGTAAGTTGAACTATGCGCAGAACCAATTTTCGGGTCTCAATCGAGTTGCGGTATGAGGTGCGGTGCGAGAGGCCGTGCGTAACCATAGCAACGCGGTGACAAATAATCACACTCCGCCCGTCGCTGCCCGCGCACGCTCGGAGTGACCTTGGAGTACAATCGCACAAAAAGTTTCTGGTTTCGACATTAATATATCTGTCAAATGTGTGAATTATTTTTGAAGAGAAAACAACATAAATGATTATACTAATAATTATACTATAGCGTCAATACAATCGAAGAAGCTTACGTCAAAAGAGACCACATCATCGATAATATGACGGAAGAATTTATAACCCAGTCGGAGATTCTGATAGCAGTGGCGCGTTCAGAACCTCGGTTAGAGCGCAATCGGAGTGCAACTTTTTGCACTAACGCCGTTTCGTAAATCACTCAGTTGTTCTCAACTCGAGCGTTCCGAACCTCGAAGCGTTGCAACATTTTAACCATCAAAATCGATCGGTAAACGGTTGTAACCCACATCTGACATAACTTTTACCAATCAGACAATAACAAATTTCATTTTTTTTTGTTAGAAATTTTTTAACCTGGTTTTCATGAAAATGATAATGAAATCGTTTATTCTGTGTATTCCAACGGGGGCACTTACAAAATGTCATATTACATTTGTTATTTCTTAAATCGACAACCGGATCGGAACGCGACCACGACTGAGCAGAACAGCAAGATCTGGCAAGAAACTCAACGGGCTTGTCTTTATATTTTTTTTTTGTATCGCCAATTCCTAATGTATATAACAAATGTTCGTTTATTTTTAGCTCCAGTGTGGTTGCCTTACAAAAGAGACCATAATAATGGTATCAGTAGGGCAAGACACGCTACACTTTGACATCTTAGTACACGAGTAGATAGATCCTGGAGTGATCAGTCCCAAGCTGTGTTATCCTCCAAGTAATCGGAAATTTTGTAATAACCTTTTTGACAGAGTTAGTTTTAATAGTAATTTTAAACTTATTAATAGGCAAATCTCGGATAAAATTGGGAAGTTTATTATAGAATCGTATACATTATCCCATAAAAGAATGACTTATGCTGTGGAGACGCGTTACATTTACGGATAGCTTGTGCTTATTTCGCGTGTTGATGGAATGAGCATCACTCCTTTTATCAAAACTGTTCTTGTACTCGTATATCGTCTTCTTTCACAAATTTTTACTTTGAAATACGGGATTTCTCACGTAATATTTATCGGACAGGTCCGACTATAGTATCGACCACATTCGGTGGTAGAAACAAACTTCTTCTTCTCTTCTTAAAATGGCCGTATTGATCTCTGCCTCTAATTCCCCGGCGGCCGATCCCGCTACAACGCAAGCCGCTTCAAAGGAGACGGTTCGGTACCCTCTCATCACCCCGACTTTGTCATAACATAATGTTTCATTCCTCTGAGGTTTTCTCATAGAATTTTTCTGAGAATGTTTCTCTTTCATAGAAGAGCTATGGTGTTGTTACTCAGAACCTGCGACCACACGGGCGCTCCATAGAGCGCTATGCCATTAACATTTTAACCTTTAAATGATCATTATTTGTAGAAAAAAAAGGTCGTGATGACCGTCCGAACACTTAATATGAAGTAGTGATGGAATGCGTTTCAGATGGGCGACGAGAAGCGTAACCTGGTGCGTTGCTTCGTGGAGATCTACAAGCTGGAAGGCGTGCGCGGGCTGTGGCGCGGCGTGGGGCCGACGTCGCAGCGCGCCGCCGTAATCGCGGCCGTGGAGCTGCCCGTGTACGACGGCAGCAAGCGGCGCCTGCAGCCCGCGCTCGGGAACTCGCCCGCCAACCACTTCGCCTCCTCGCTGCTCGCCTCGCTCGGCAGCGCCGTCGCCAGCACGCCGCTCGACGTCATACGGGTACTGTCCCGCTTGCTACACAATAAACACATTTTCAATACCTACACTTTACTTTGCCGAAACCTGTTCTGTTGTTTATACAACTGTCATGTCCGATATTGGACGATAGTCACATATTCCGCACAGGGATATCGAGTTCGATCACGTCTCTACTTGCCGTAAATAAGAGTTCTATTGTGTAAATAATGTTTCATAGACATCCGGTTTTCCATTTTCTTTTCAGGAAATCATTACATTTGCATATTTCTTAAATATTTTGTGTTACAAAATCGTCAGTCCTACAAAATTTGTTATGTTACTGCTTTCTGGTCAAAACTTAAAAGTAGTATATTAGGATTCATCTCTAGTCTTCATTGTGTTGACGTGTACTGGGCCTGCGTAGTCAATACCTGTGTGACTAAGAGGAAATGTTGGTTCACTCGCGAACCAAAACAACATGATGTATACACAAATGATTATGTTGATTACTCACTGGGAGTTGCAGTTCTCCTGCGAAGTGTTAGGAGGTGATGCTGAATGTATTTTTCCTAATTTCAGACTCGAATGATGAATCAAAGAAATGTAAAGGGCCATACAGCGAATCCCAGCGAGAAGATTTACAAAGGAACGGTTGACTGCTTCTTACGGGTAAGTCTATGTGTATGTAAGTAGTTTTGTAGTAAATTTGACGGCTGGCTGTTACACCACTGTTGATTTGTCTTGCTCGACTCAACCTTTATACACCATAATTACTTTGCGGTTCTGAGCAAATAAAATAAATTGATAATTTAATGTTACATTCAATTTCTTCATTCTTTCACAATATTTGTGCTGGTAAATGTACTTCATTAAACCACACATCGAACATTTCCTATGAAAAATATAAATAAAATGCGCCAGAACTATGCACTTCGCGCTCAATTATTAGTTTGTGTATTGTGAACGTATTGAAGGATTCGAAGTACACGAAGTAAATTATTTTGCTCTCATGCAACACATTTGTTTATAATCATCTCAGCTGTAGAAGTCCACTGCTGTACGTAGACCTGCCCCAATATATACCCCTTTTTTGACGTGATAACGTCTTATAAATCGATGAACGCTGGCTGCAAGCACGAAATGCATGACTCACTGTTACGTTACGTTGTCACATTCGAGCGCGGAACAAGCGATAGAGAGACACGATCGGCCTAAGCGTTCGCTTGTCATAAGACGTTATCACGTAGAATTATCGTCCGTAACCGGTACAGTCGGTTCAACCATTTTTTTCACATGAACAAAATTTCACTGGTTTTAGCCGCAAAGCCACCTTTTTAGTACTGTACGTTTTAGGCAAAACCGATTAGAAGTTTGTGTTGCGCAACATTGCAGACGGTCCGCAGCGAAGGGTTGATGGCGCTCTACAAAGGGTTCATCCCGACGTGGCTGCGCATGGGCCCATGGAACATCATCTTCTTCCTCACGTACGAACAACTCAAGCAGCTCTACTAAGCGCTCCCCTCGTCTGAACAGAAGCGGCGACTCTCCGCGACAATCACATGAGGTGATATATTTGTCTACTAGCGCATATAGTGCATGGAGAATTTGTCAAACTTTTCTATCGACTTCCAAAAAGGAGGAGGTACTCAATTCGACTGTATTTTTTTTCTACCAACTACCAAAAAAGGAAGAGGTACTCAATGCATTTGGTTATTTTTATTATTTTATTTTTTATGTTTGTTACCTCATAACTTTCGACTGGGTGAACCGATTCTCAGAATTCTTTTTTTTTGTTTGAAAGCTGGTGCGTCCCGTGAGGTCCCATTTAAATTTCATTCAAATTCGGTCCAGTAGTTTTTGAGATACACTCCAATAACTGAATAGAATGGAAGTCGGTATTAAATTTTTCAAATTGTACTTGTTTCTCTTATTATTCTTTCTTCATTTAAAAATCTTATAGGAGTCGGTACAAGCACGAGGCCCACCTGGTTTAAGTGGCAACCTCTGCCTAAAGTCAGTTCATTCTTAGCTGACAAAGAAGGTAAACAAACAAAAGCATAGACAAGATTTATGACGATTTAGTGATGAGGTTCCATAGATTGAACGACAAGTAGAAATAAAGTGAATGAACATAGAATCCATTCTTTTTACCCACAATGTATGTCAATGTTCAATGTTCTCCAAGCGTAGCAATTTGTTGTAGGTCCAGATAATAACACAGTCCATTTCACAATGCACTCAAAAGTCTATAAGAAATTCAGGTTGTCAATAATAAAGAATAAGAGAGCACCCGAAATGTGATCCATCGAGTGATACTACGAGACGAATGCCGTTGCTGCCGACCAATTACTATGTTGTAAATTTTAAAAGAAATTTATTTCGTCGTGTTTCTTCAGAAGGGATTTAGTTTAAATTATACAAACAGTGAACAGGACTTCATCACATGCGATTATTTTATAATTACAGTAGCTAAACGTAGAAGTAGTGGGAAGCCAACAACTGAGAAAATAAAAATAAAACTTGGTTATGTTTCGTGTGGTGTATCTTTTTATTCGACTTATCTTGACATTTCCTATCATCATCACTTACTGTCATTACGTATAAATCCGTACAAGCATGAGTCCCCTATTTAAAAAAAAATATTGTCGTTTCAATAAAGTTGACTAGAAAAAAAGAGATCAGTAATAGTTTTGCTGGTTTAATACAAATCTTTTAAAATTTGGGTAACAATTAAAATGTATTCTAATTTTCCCTAATCGTTTAACTCTTTGCGTCCCAAATACGTGAATATACGTCAGTTTCATTCAGAAATCTTTTGTTCTAATTATCACGGTATAGGAAGGATTAAGATTCATCTGTCCCTTGTGATTTTATGCTACTTACTAGATGAAACAAAACGGTGGCACTCCGGGAGAACCGACAGAAGTGAAAACGGATACTAATATATATACAGAGTTGTCGGTAACGGTCATGGTTTCGCGAGGTCAATGGTTTTTTCCCACCTCAAAAAACACCCAACGCGCCTAAAGAACTTTCACATTATAAATCTTTTATTTTTGTTTTTTTATAACACGTTATTAAAAACATTCCGACGAACACATTCATTCCCAAAGCTCACTTTATCGTTCATTCTTGAATAACCTTTGCCCTCACTAAAATCCATAGAGTATAGAAAAGTCAACCTTAAAATGTGTCGGTCATTGTAGTTTCCGTATTTAAATGAAAATAATTGTAATTGGGATACATTTTGTTGAGATGGCGATTAATGGCGTGACATCTTCTGGATCTTTGGTCAGAATGGGGGTTCCACAGGGGTCTATCTTGGGTCCATTCTTATTCTTAGCATATATCAATGACTTACCACATATGGTTGAGGGCCTTGCTGACATAGTTCTTTTTGCGGATGATACTTCTCTGATTTTTAAAGTAGATAGGAAAGATAGAGAACTAGTTCAAGTCAACAACGCGGTAACTATTGTTTCAAATTGGTTCGCCGCAAACAACCTGCTTCTCAACGCAAAGAAAACGAAATGTTTAAAATTTTCCATGCCTAATGTAAGACATATAGAGCCAAACGTATTACTCGACGGAAATAAATTGAAAATTGACAAGGCAATAGTCTTTCTAGGTATTAGCATAGACTCTAAATTACAATGGGGTCCCCATATTGATGCACTATCTGGAAGACTGAGCTCAGCTGCATATGCGGTTCATAAAATTAGGCAATTGACAGATATAGCTACTGCTCGACTGGTCTACTTTGCTTACTTCCACAGCATAATGTCATATGGTATCCTGCTGTGGGGGTCAGCGGCGGACATAGAGACAGTTTTTATATTGCAAAAGCGGGCAGTTCGAGGCATCTACGAAATGGGTCCCCGCGAATCCTTAAGACAAATGTTCAAAGAAATTAATATATTAACTCTTCCATCTTTGTATATCCTAGAAAATATAATGTACGTTCGTAAAAATATAAAGAAGTTTAGAATAAATAGTGATATGCATAATATTAATACTAGAAATAAGGATAGGATAGCTGTATCTAAATTTAGACTCACGAAAACTAAAAATAAGTCCTTCTTAGGCAATTGTGTACGTTTCTATAATAAAATCCCGAAAGACATTACTGAGCTCACTGAAGGGAAATTTAAGTTACGTGTCAAAAATATACTAATAAAAAAAGCCTATTATAAATTGAGTCACTACTGAGAAGACAAAGATGCCTGGAAGCTTTCCACTTCTGCCTAATAGCCAACTATTGAATAAATTTGTTATTTTAATACTACTCATATGTAACCTCAATGTACAAAGACTTGAAAAAATAATGGCCCACGAGTTTCTTGCTGCTTCTTCTCGGCGGTGGTTCTTTTCCGAAGACAGCGGTAGAATCATTTAAAAATTTTGACGTTCATAAGAGTGTCTATGATGCCTAAACTGAATAAATAATTTTTGAATTTTGAATTTTTGAATTTTGAGATCCGTGTGTAAATAGTAGCGGTATAGTTTCTACTATATCTAGGGACTATCGCGTGTGTCTAAATTGTGATTTTCTGTGGAGATGCAACAATTTGGTGGATGAGAGTGGTTTGTTTACCTTTTTGTCAGGTAAAGATGAACTGACCTTACAACAGACGCAATTCGTCACTGCGCCCGTAACAGATATTGAGATATTTACGAACTTACTTATAAAAATCACTGCTTAAATTTAATAGTAATTATAGAGTAATTATAATATTTTATTATTAATTAATCTGGTTTGCCATTAATAGTTACAAGTAAGCGTAACTATGATTAGTACCGATATTTAAGTAGTAGAAGATAGAGTCGGGAATAGTTATTGTGCAGTTGCTATTTCTGCTTAGTCCAGAAAGGGTGCCAGATAACTAGCCGCAACATACCACGTACCATACTATATACACGTAACCACCTTGAGTTCGATGTGTCAAAGTGTAAAGCTATTACTTTCACTCGCTCCAATGTGCCGACTTGTTACCCTTACAACATTGACGGTGTTCCCCTAGAGCGTGTTCAACGAATCCATGACCTCGGATTGACCCTGGACAGGGGAGCTAACATTTAACGACCATATCACTGAGATTGCTGACAAAGCGCATAAGTCTCTTGGGTTTGTTATCAGGCAATCCAGACGATTCCAAGATAGGAGCACTATTATCACTCTCTACTATGCGTTTGTAAGAAGTAAGCTCGAATACAATTCCATCGTGTGGAACTCTTATTAAGCTTATGATCGAAAAGTTACAAAAACGGTTCGCTCGATTTCTTTACAACAATATGTATGGATACTATCCCTATCTATATCCGTTCTTATTAGTATCGGGAATGGTGGGCTTGAACACCCTGGAGCTCAGGCGAGCGTGTGCCACTATGCTCCACTACTTGTTGGTGCTGCGCGGCGGAATCGACAACCCCGAAGTGCTGTCCCGTGTTGCGTCGTGCGCGCGCACTCGCACCTCCCAGTTTGCTCCCACGTCCCACGCCATCTTTCTACTCAACGCCCTGGTTGCCCAGCATCCTGATCTTGACGTGTTTGGATACTAAATTATGGATGTTTTTCGATATGGGGCTGAATAATTTTGTTATACCTAATTTATGATAATTTTTATGACTGACCTTATAGCATTGTGTTAGCTTGACATTTTCAATTTGATGATTTTACACACAGTTTTTATTGTTTTGCGTGGACGGCAATGTAAATTTGACTTTCATTAGAAGTTGAGGGCAATTCAAGGCAAGAGACGCTTGCCGAGTCGTATGGTTACTCGTACATCACTAGTTACGGCGCGATGAGAAATGTCAAATCGGAATCACACTTGTACGTCTACGTATTTTTTGTGGTTTTGATTTTATGTCGCACGGAGCGGCAACGTCGCACTTACGCAACGATAGCGCGGCTCTGCTCTCGCAAAGTAATGGGTACTTCCTCGCACGTAGTCATGCGACGTCGCACATGATGCTACGACGGCGAGCTAGTACAACATTGCACCAATACAAATGTAAACTTTGGCGAATTGATTAGGATAAAACAATGTACTTTCAGGCTATTCAATTAAGATATTATTAATTTGGCGGCTATTTTAACATAAATTAGGGTTATAGTATGTTAAAACGTTTAACCATATGATGCGTTTGATTTCTTTGACACCAAGCTGTCAGGCTGTCAATATCGTTCTGTAATAGAGCTGTGCTACTTAATTTTAAGTTTTTAATTGTTGAGTAATTATATTATCCTATTTCTTTGTTAGTTATACTCTATAATGTGGTGCTGCAATAAATAATTTATCTATCAGTCTACGTCGCTGGAAGAGCATATTTCTGTTAATGTTTAAATCATCAACAAAAAGAAAAGGATGGAATAAGTCATATAATTAAATATAATATAATCAAATATGTTCAATAAAAGCGGCCTTAAATGTGACTCTTGAGGTACCCCAGAGATGATCTTATATAAGTTATATGTATAACCGGCAACAACTACAAAGAAATCATCAAATTAACGATTTATTGAGGCGTAGGAAAGTCCTATAAGAGGAGGTAAACTTATACGTATATAACATAGATACGTGTAAGCAGGTTAAACTTTTATTTTATGAGTTAAAAACTACTTTGATACTTGATTATATAATAATATTTATTTCCAGGTGTTCACAAACCAGGCTCAGTCTGATTCCGCGAACAATAGAGAGCTGCGTAGTCCGTGCGAGCGTACCCTGCGGCAGAGGCGCGGGCTGTATCGGTGAGCACGACTGTCTGCAACTGTACCGCTGCCTCTGCTCCTTTTGGACCCGAATTCGGTATCCGACGCTCCGCTGTCGCACGCAAACTGTTGATGCAGGAACTTGTTATGTAGTACACTACACTAGTAGGTGAGAACAGCTTACAATATTTGCAGCGCACATTAGACGCATCACGATATATAGAGGACCAGCGAACCAAGCTGTTTGTACTAGTTGGTCACAATTCGAATACTTACGACCTAATTTTCCATGTCGACGCTGAACTCCGACTAATAGAAAAAGGGAATCAAGCATATAAAAGTTCTGTTTGAGGTTCAATTGTACTATGTTAATAAAGACTAACTAGAAGGTTTTAAGATTAATAAGGTGATTTACACTAATCATAATTTTATAAGTATGTATTGTACTTAACATACAGTGTATACACAGCTGGTTTGCAGTTATTGTTCAATAACATGTAACACCAAAATGTAACGGTTTGTTTCACATAAACTTGCTCGCTTTGTGTTGGAACGTGTTTCTGATGTAAACAACGAATCACATTTTATTGTTGTTTTTGAATATCTTGAAATTATTCACATTTTTATCATATAGACAAACACACAGACATGAGGGTGTTGTCGCCTTTCAATACGATAACGGTAATTTTATATTAATCTAGCTGCGCTTCGCGGTTTCCCCCGCGTGGTTATGGATGATGATGATGATGATTAATCAAAATATAGCCTATGTTCATCAGGGATAATGTAACAATCTAGTATGAAAGATTTAAAAAATAAATCTTTAGTTTCGGTGCCTATTCAATTCAAACAAACAAACTTTCCTCTTTATATGTGATATATATTGCGTTCAGAAACAGTTTAGATTACATAGATACGTTTACATAGATCGAATTCGAGAATGTCATGTTTGTGGACGAATCGTTTGAATAACGTTTTGTCTATGATTGGCGCGGATTTGTGGAACTAATATTTGAAAGAGGAGATAAATGTAAAGTCGATATAGTATTCTGATATTTTCTAAAATGTGTAAAATGTCAGCTGTTCTGCATTTACATTCCCATCATATGTACATTTCACAAGGAGATTAGTTACGTATTCTACGTATGTGTTAACTACTGAGTCTCACAACTTATCCGGGTTTTACCTTCATTTGACAATTATGTACGAAACCGTGCCATAAACACATTATTAGTTCGTGTAGACATTTGTGGATTCCTGGTCCTCTTGTGCATACTATTGTTTCATCCTATTGTTTACTGCTAGTCGCCATAAACACTCGAAATATATCGACATTTTATAGTTGTCGATGCGGTATCATACCGAATTTCGACAAGTCGCTTAGTTCGAAAAACATAGTTCGACAGGACATATATTCGACAACAATTACTCCCACAGAACGTAGCGAAGTATCTAGTCAGAACAAAGTCATGATAGGTGATATTAGGTTTTTGTTTTAAGTAGGGAGGAGGGAATCTTTTAAAGATGCCGCCGATCACCATCGGCTTCCTGCGGTGATGTCCGAGTCCTTCAGCGGAGATGGGTTGTCAACGTGTACGGACCAAAACCTCCTCCCCTTCTTAAACAACTGCCACTGTTGCTCATGTGGCACCATTACAATCTAATTTACGAATTACCATTTTAAGGTGCATTAGGACAATACAGGACGGCACAAAATAAATACTATGTATTGAACTACAGTGAAGTATACTATGTATTGAATATAATAAATATGACTAAACAAAAATGTTAGTTTCCTACAAACAATTATGATTGCATCTAGACCGCCATTACATTTGCTTAACGTGGCAGACCCGGACGCTCCAAGTCACAAGATCAGCATAGGGTGACAGGTCGGGTCCGGTGACATCGTAGTAGTTACTCCGAATGCCACCGGTTCCCATGACATGTCCCTCCGTCGCGGGCGCCCCCGACAGGCCGCCCACCTCCGTCCACTATCTTCTAGCTGAGCAGCCGGCCTTAGGCCCGTGGCGGGAACCTTCATCTACTTACAGTACATGCCGTGGTGGCTAGCCCTCACTAGACCTGATGATACCTCAGGCTAGGAAGGTGGCCGTCTCGACTCTGTAAACAGTTTTTCTAAAAAAAATCCATGTACTGGTAGTAGCCTAAATGGGCGGTAAGATCTTGGGTGTCTTTCTTCCTTGTTGGGTTTAGGTATGGTTTTACTATTGTTCTCTTCCATCTGGTGGGAAAATACTCCATTTTTAGACACTTGTTGTAGATCACTAGAGTGACCTGTGAGTGGCTGTGCGTTGTATGCTTCTTGACATATGTCCGCCGTTAGCCCATCTACTGCCTGGGGCTTTCTTCGGGTCCATGTTTTTGTAAATGTGGTCTAGCTAAACCTTCGTAAATTCAGGAGTGCATGTCGGTACGTCTTTCAATTCAAGTATGTGTGCTTCGGTTTGCTCCCTTATATATATATTGCCTGCTCGGTAGTGTCTTCGTCAGGGTTATCGTCTGGAGAGAATGCCTTCACAAGGGCTCTAGCTGAGCTTTCTTCCGTCAGCGTGCTGCCGTCGCTTGGAGAGGTGAGCAACTTGTCTATTTTGGGTGTTCTTTGACAGGTGTTGGCAATTTTGTAGGCTTTACTCCATACATCTTCTTTTTTCAGCATTGCACATGTGGATTTCCAGCTGGTGGTTAATGCGTTTTGAATACTATCTTAAGGTTTCTTTAGCCTTCAAGTATTCCTCCACAACGTCAGTTCGACAGTTTTGCCTGGCGATCCGGATCCGCCCCTCCATTTAATTACGTCTCTGCGTTTCTCAGGTCCGAGTTATATCAAGGGAATCAACCAGCCTTCTCCCTGAAACGTTTGCCTTGGTGACTTTACATGAATTGTGTATAATGGCTTCATATGTTAATATCGCCGCCTCTATAGGTTCCTCAGTCTCTATTGAGTTAATTTCGTTGACGTCCATCTTGTCAGCTAGCTCTGCCGGCAAGCTTGCGAAAGCTTCTTCATTTTGCTTTTTCTGTTCTGTATTTCCTGGTGGTGTCTCGCGTAGGTTGCTGTTGGCTTCTGCCTATTCTAAAGCTATAGCGTATGGCTCTGTGGTCTGGGAGATTTGACCAGTTTATATCTACCCTCCAGTTTTCCACTTTGTTAAGAATTCCCGTAGAACAGGCTGTAATATCCCCAATACTAGTGAAGTCTATCTCCCCTGTATTGGTAAAATGTTGCTATATTGCCTTCGTTAACTATCTGAGCGTTTAGTTGTGATACTGTTTGCATGACATCTCTGACTCTGCTTTCCTCGGTTCCACAGCCCCACCAGGGCTAGATGCGTTTATGTCACCTCCTGTGATGAAGTCACTAATTTCAAAGTTCTGTATTGCTTGATGCATCTTAGGCAAGTGTTGACCTATGTCCTCTGTGTCCTGTATATAGATACATACTATTCCTAGGATCAGGTTATTGAGTTTTATTGTTAAGCTGACCATATTGGCAGTTACATGCTTCGGGTTAACTGTTATTTCTATGTTTAGATCAATGACAACGACCGCCGACTTAACCGGGTTACCCTGGGAGCTTTTATCGTATTGCACAATTCGATGCTTTGCAGACATGAAGCCTCTTCAGCCGAAATACCGTTTTGTTCAGCTGGTCTCAAGCATTCTTTGGTTGCCGACATTCCCCGTCCCAGATTAATTTGCACTATATCTAGCTTTCTGTTTAGTACGGCGTTTGTGCCCTTAGCAATACCTTACACCCTGTCTAGCTAATCTATCCCATTTCTGGCTCTCAGGACATTCCGCACTGTAAGCGGGATGTTCTGTGGCAGCTACATTATTAGCACGGCAGTTTGTGCAACTTGGCTGCCCGTCCCTTCTAGTGCAGTCACGCGTTTCGTGACCGTGTTCAGCGCAGTATCTACATTTGGACTCTGTTGCTCGGCACTCCATAGCTAGATGCGAAAACCGTAAACACCTAAAGCATTGTAGCAATGGCGATTGGTCCAGAGCAGGTACCAGCTGGTAACCCACTCTGATCCTCCTATTATTTAATGCATGCCAGATCTGGTGAGTTACCTCGATAATTACATTTTGCGTTACATGTCCAGGCCTGCTTTTGGTACGCCATACTATTCTCAGCTGCCGGTGTCGTGGCGCCACTGCTGCTACCAGGTCTGGATTTTGACGAATAACTGCCTTTTACAGCTTGGCGTCGGTTAAGTCTGGCGCTGCTCCGACCAGGCGCAATAAAGGATTTCTTTCTTTTGGTATAAGGACCGTCAAGTGATTGTCCGATCGTCTTATTGCCTCACTTAGTATCCTTTTCGTTTTCCGATCCTACCTTTAATGCAACTTCGTCTCCGTCTTTACACCTTCGTACGGCATTCACTCCGATTCCTAGAGCGACAACATCAACCTTCTCTTATATGCCATCCATCATTGCTTCCCAGTAAGTCTAGGGTCAGTCGACTCTACGATTATAGTGTGACGTGGTGAGAGTGCACTCGGTGGTATGTCGTTTTGGCTCTTGTCTAAATTGGCCATACGCGAGTTGTTTCTCGCGGATCCCCCTGCTGTATTCGTTAATTTCGTTGGCTCGTCCGTCAGTCCCTACTTGATGGGGGAGTACTCCCTGTCCAAAGGTTGGCCTCTTGCCTTGGACATTTGACTTCACTGCATGAAACGTTTCTCCGTTCCCCGCGATGTTGGTTAGTAGCGGGATTTGCTGCCTCTAAATGCTTGCTTATCGCGTCTAACTAGTCATTTGTGAACTTCTGCGCAGCCTTCATACTTTTAAGAGCCATCTCCGTACTATTAGAGGAGCTTTCTAGCCTTTTACGTTCCGTTGTATTTGAATACTGAGTTCCTTTGCTGCATTTAGCCTTTCAGCGTTTATCTGTTTCCTGGTTTTTCGTTTTGTTTCACTAGTGTAAGCAGTAGGCCCTGAAGAAAGTTATGTTTTACTTCAACTAATATCCTTACTTCCCTTTTCAGGTTGCCAGCCGCCTTACCTTCTAATGCCGTCATTGCTTCCATCACAGCTCGACATGCCTCAGCGGCTCTTGCAGTTTCAGCGGTAAATGCTCCTCTTCAGCTCGTGGAATAGGTGCATCCTGAGAGGTTACAACCGATGAACCTATTAAGTGGGTAGGCGCCCTTGGTCTTCGTGTCCTACAGAATAATAGTTAGAATCCGCTTCCTCCCATTCCAGGGCATCGTCGTAGGTCTATTTGTATGTGGGCTCCGCCTTTGAGTGCTCCGGATGGCTCGCTACCCGCAGGAGGTTCTTGGTTGGGTGTAGGCATGAAATCTTCGTCCATGCTTGTGTTGCTGTTTACGGCTTCCTTCTAAAGTCACTGATGACCAAGGTTCCAACTCAATCATTTTGTAGCAAATAGTTTTCAACAGTTGCCTCGACAGGTATGGTCGCCGTTTGTGGTTAGGAGGTCACTGATTTTGGATCCAAAATTCAACGATTCTTGTGACCGTTCTGTCTCATGTCACTGTTTTCGGATTTCTAGGTCACCAGTGTTGCTGATTCCGGTTAAAATAAATAAATAGATTAATAATCCGCGGAGCGTAGCAAAATGTGACCGCTCTCGGATGCGGACGGGGCGGGACTCCCCGGTGATATTAGGTTGGATGGTGAGCACACAACGTGCGAGCCGAGCGAGCGTGCCGCGGCAGCGGCCGGCGAAGCGCCAGAACTAGGTTACACCTACACCTCGATAAGGATATAACGCAGCACTTTTGGGATACAATTCTTGTCAATATATATGTCCTGTCGACGCAGACTTGTCGAACAATGTTTTTCGAACTACGCGACTTGTTAAAGTATTGAACTGTCGAAACTCAGTATGACACCCATCAGCTTGAGTCGGTTACCATCGGTTATTTGATGGACGAAGTCATCGGCAACCGATAGTTGTAATTAATCTATTACGTACTACAATTATAATATGGGATAGTTCCCGTATGATCCGCTACAGCGTTGAAGGGCTCAAACCACGATGCCGCGCAAGAGAAAGGAATGGTAGATCTACATGATATGTATTAACGTACATATTACAAAACCAGAGCCCCCAGCACAAACAATTGCGATGCGAAAAAGTATTCGTATAGTAAGCGTCACGCTTCGACGTACCTACTAGATATGAGTTATCTGTGTCACGTGTGCCCTAGATACATGACAGTTTGTACTGTTGCACGTGAACGACACGTTACGTTGAACGCACGCAGTTATTCGTGCTGGGCATCAGGTCGCTGACGGTACATAGATAGAATCTATGTTTACCGTAAAATACAATATTGTGCTCAAAAAGATACGTCTTCACTACTTTCCCTTCCGCGGTCATGTAACCTTTGGAAAAATACTGGATACTGGAGCTTAGTTTTGGTATATTTAGAAACTAGTTAAATACTATAATCATTGTGGTATTCTTATAAATGTGAATATATTTTGTAGTGAGTATAGCCTGAAAGGCACCTTATCATTTAAGCTGTACTTTTACCTGCATAGTTCCTTCCACTCATATATTGTGTATATAGGACAGTATAGTATATAGGATGTACACGTAGGGTAACACTGCTTCTTAATTAGATGGTAATGTGCGCCAAATAACAGGAATATCCCAAGTTGATTAACGTCAGATGTGGTATTTTGCACTAACCATGAGGTGCATGTGCCTGCCCAGGGCATGGCACTTGGTATTTTCTCAAAGTACTCTATCTTTTCTATCTAATTGCACTGGTTTTTCTTTTTAATTCTATAAAATAAATGTATCCTAACTACGCAAGTTGTTGAAGTGGTCTTCTTTTTGTCATGTAGAGACGGATACAGAGGCGATTGGGCGTGTCACACATCATTGTCATCACCTGTCAACTCATATATAATATATCCGTAATTAATAAAATTAAAGAAATAAAATCTTTGACCAAAAATTTAACCAACTTAAACACCAAAAAGTGTGAAATAACTTGCTGAAGTCGGTACTGTGATAGTTCAAAACTACCATGCAGGTACCGACTTCCACAAGTTATTTTACACTTTTTAGTGTGAATTCTGTTACGTTTTTTGGCAAAACACATCACCCTTTTTAGTGATCCTTGCTACTTACGGGATCGATTGTCTTTCACTCTCAATAATGATATCAAGATAGGCGAAATATTTTTTAGTTATTGGAGTGTAACTCAAAAACAGCTTGTACCGAATTTAATTAAAAACGGGAAATGTAACGGTGAAACATAAGCATGGACACCTTGGAAGTATACCCTATCAAACAAAAATAATAATTATCCAAATTGGATTACTCTCTAAAAAAATGTTGCCTTGAGAACCTCCTCCTTTTGGAAGTCGGTTGATAGAAGTATGTCCTGTGACCCTTTCGTGCAGCCGCAGCGCGCCGCCCGCTTGCTCTATTGATGTATGCATTCGCCGTTAAAGTACTTACTCACGTTAGGGATCGATACGTCAAGCACCTGATGTAATTGAAGCCTAGATGTTAATATGTTTATAAATCCAACTCAAGATAGTTTTAGTACGTAGTTTAGTTGATGTCCCGTTATTTCGCGCATATTATTCTCAAGTGATGATGTGAACTTGTGATACATCTGCAGGGCAATTACGTATCTCACTTGCTATCAAATGTGTAGTGCAATCTTGAAAAGTGGCGGCTCTAAATCAGTTTCAAAAATTCCACTAAAGCTGAGCGCATATTGGAGTCGCTGACAGTTTTACGACAGACTTTCCTCAGATAGACAAGTCTGTCTTAAAACTAAAACCAAATTGTTTTTCCTATGACACGTCGCACGTCTTAAAACTGTTTCGTCTACTACGACGACGCGCACTGTCTGCGTCAATTCTTTTTCAGTATCAAAGTGGACTTCATCCATACTGTTGTTTTACAATTACGAGTATACATACTTACATGAATTTGTCTGTTCTTCAGCCGACATTTCTTCCCACCTCACAATAACGGCTAGTTGCATTGTAACCTCATCCCATTAGATTTTTTTAAATTGAATTCAGAATATTCCTTACAAATTTTATTAAAAAGTAGGCCTCTTTTCAACCTCGTCAATTTTTCTACGGGTTCTTCGTCTGTAAACATGATGCGATGTGTTTACTCTTTGAACGCTCGGACAGGACTAAAGAGAGGGGGGTACGTCACTAGACTAGTTTGTCTTTGTTGTGCGCGCCCGCATACATACAAAAGGGAAGCCAACAATCGTTAGTCAGACTTGTCGCCGTGCCGTTCTTGTAGGTATTAGACAATTTTGTCTATGAGACATTTTGTTTGAAGTTTGCGCGTCTTCATAATTTTTGTAAAGCAATAGTCTGTTTTAAAACTATCGTGACTCAAAAATATTGGCAAACACACCAAAGTGACATAGAGACTATATTTTTAGGGTTCAATAAACATTTGTTGGCAACCGAGATACATATGAGCCCTGCCGCATGCCGGCGAGGTACCCGTCTGCCTAGATGATTACTTACACCGTGTTATAGCATTTGGATCGTCATTCACGCTCGTGGTAGTGAGCACAGCTTCGTATGTTTGCAAGTTACGTCTTCACTAGGTACTAGTCTGTTAACATTCGAGATTTTTGACTTGCATTTTTGAGCATTAATTTTATTGTTTAAGTCATATTGAGAACAATTGTTACATTATAAGTTGAAACGCCAAATATCGACTTAATACCTATCCTATATTATTACTTTTTTTTCACATGTTAATATATCGGGTCCTGAAACCAAGGTCACGAGAGGCTAAGGTATACATATACCAGTTATAAAAAACCCGTGTCACTTAGCTAAGCAATAATATACATGTTTCAAAGAGATTGACAATTTTTAAGAGTGATTTTTAATAATGTAATCTCAAATAACAGTGCTATTAATCGTAACCACATATCAAAGTAATAAACATTGTTAACTAAGTAACATAATAAAGTTTTGACGAGTTATGGTTTACAAAATTATTGTCAGTTACACTTTGACACTCCATGTTGGAAAAAAATTATAATTTTTTGAAAATTCTTTTCATGTTTACCTTGGCCTCTCATCCGGTACTAGATTAATCGTTGAGTTTCAGGACAACGTGTAGAAATGTTAGTTGTATTTTTTTACAATAACAAAAGCATCTTATTTCTACGTATACCAGTATTGTTGTCATTAACTCAACATGCGTACTTGTTATGTCTGATACGGGTGGATAGTTTGAAAAGGGCCAGAGAACATATTGCGTTGAACTGAAACTTCAATAGTTTTATTCCATTATGTACATTTGTTTAAGCTGGGTTTTAATAAAGTGCGTGGCAATCTCTAGATTGTTGCTTTGGAAATGAATATGTTGTTGGACAGTGCATTGAGCGGAGGCGCTCCATGGTCGTTTGATGTTTACAAGCTACAAGTAACAGGTGAATTTGCACTGCCTAAACATTCACATGAAAACATGTTGTAAACACTGTTTTATGTTAGTGTATAGAAGCATACACACTGTCACACATGTTGATAAACATGTCGCGAGAATCAGAAACGACGACTGTGTGAATGCTTTTCGTGACAAATATACGAGTACTTACTATATAATAGACACGCGTGTTTAATTACCTACGAGTATTATTACGCTAATATTCAGTGCGACCATTGACAGCAACATATTCGGAAAAATTTTCAAATATTGAAATTTATAGAGAGAAAAATTCCATCCTCGGACAGGATTCGAATCCGCGTCTTCTGACTTAGAGTCATAAGACGCAGGTTCGAATCCCGTCTGATAAATTTCAATGTTTGAGATCGCTAAAGCAGGCGTTAGTGCTTTAAAAAGTAATACTATAAAAATCTTTTCAAATGCAGTGCAAACGCAAACTTCACCAAAACAAGGTGTGAGATTGATTATGTCAAACAAGTTTCAAAACATTACATGACTAAAATTACATGTGCAATGTATTTTGGTGCAAACTAGATGTAAAGTTTGAGATCATACGCCAACAAAAATGGTGCTTTTGAGTTAGATTACTATTGCCAGCCTTGTCTATAAGTATTATTTAGAAACTGACTAGATCTCGCGTGATGTTAACTGGAAACATTTCTCAAACGAGTTTCAAACTTATCTGAAGTTCTGGGAAACACATGTTCGAAACTGATCGGAGAAAAATTCTTGTAACGCTAGACCTAGTCGGTTCCTAAGTAATTAAAACGGTCCATGCTCAGCATCTACAAGTCTAGTAAAGACTAAATATTGTTTTACTTAAAACATATCAATTTAGAATGTAGTCAGCAAAAACTTAATTTTACAAATATTTTTTATTTCTATTCATCTTTATACTCTCAACTTGATACGGGTTGGATTAGTACACTCGAATACGCTCAAAGACACAAACACTAATGTACTGAGAACGAATGACAATTGATGATCCAATAAACAGCAAGCAGTGCCGTCTCGTGATTGGTTAGTTTCTCGTTATCGACAGATGAACCAATCACGTGCGCGCATTTCGTTTTCTTTACTCATTATTGATTGTGTGATCACTGCACAGGTTCCTTTTTTCTTAACGTATATGAAATCGAGTGCAAAGTCATCTTAATTTAGACTAAGTAGCTACAATTTGTTGATATAGTTTATGGTTAAGTAGATTATTCGTAATAATTCATTTGATGACTTTTTAGACAGTTTTTATGTAATTTATTGACGTGTATTATTATTGTGTACGTGTTAAGTGTTACCGCTCGGTGGTCGAATATAATTCGATGGCATTTCATTTGCTGTATTTTGTAAAAAGGCGACTTTTGTGAAGTTTTTAATAACACTTATAATTTATTAATGTAACATTAGTGATGTATACTAATGCACAACGGTGGTGTAAAGATGTGTACACATTGAGCCGGTCACATTTACGAATCACTCAAGCCAGAGTCTTGTATGCACACAGCGACATATTATTTAAAAGTATAAATTTATGGCAGGAGTCCGCTTGGGGTGGTACCACACCTTTGTCAGTTACTCAACCGTGAAGCAGTAGTGTGCAAACATTACTGTGTTACATTGAAAGGTAATGTTTCCAGCGAAATTTAAAACAAGAGATTAAATAGGTACCTTAAATCCTGGGATTTAAGGTACCTATTGCTGACGCGCGCATTGCGTTACCATGCAGGGTGTTGTAGTTTAAAGTTCTGAATGGCACCAGGCCTAGACAAAATTCAAACAGGCTACTGACAAAAATGTGTCTACGAACTTAGCGCGACGTCACGTGACTTTTCCACAGGTAATGTCAACGCCACACATTTTGGAGTTGTCGTTTGGCGTTAACGTTAACAGGAACATCTTTTGTCTAGGCCTGCAGAACTGTCATGGCCAAGCGTGACGCTTATCATCAGCTGAGCGACTTATATAAATAAATAATGTGTTTTTTTTAATAGTGCATTTTAAAGTATTATTTTGCTATACGTCCAATGTGTACACATGTTATCGTGTTATAAACTTGTGAGAATGTTACACAACACGAAGCCAAATCGTTTGTTTATATAAAAATATACACAAGACCTTATTCAACTTTGTTTTATTTCTAGTTGAATGTACCTTAGTAGCTGCGACCCGCGGTTCCACCCGTGTGGTGATGGATGATGATGATGAGCGTATTCTATGTGTTATTCCAGCGTCTTATCTATCTACATACCAAATATGATCTGAATTGCTGTTCAGCCGTGGTTGAACAACAAACACCATCCAAACCTTCATCTATATATATATACGAGGGTGAATCAAAAAATTCTTGGAATCAATATTAAAAAATGCAAAGATTTAAATAATAATATTTTATTTTTCTACATAATCTCCCTCCAATGCAATGCATTTAGAATAACGCGTTTCTAACTTCCTTATTCCTTGTGAAAAAAAAATATTTTCTTGACTCTCGAAAAAGTCCTCTACGGCAGCTATAACCGCGTCATTGTCGTGAAATTTTGTTCCACGAATTTCCTCTTTTAATTTTGGAAATAAGTGAAAATCACTTGGGGCTAAGACCGGAGAATATGGTGGGTGGTCAAGGAGATTGAAGCCAGCACAGCGGATTGCGTTGAGCGCAACTTCCGATCGATGAGCAGGAGCGTTATCTTGAAGGAACAACACGCCCAACGACAGTTTTCCACGACGTTTTTCTTTAATCGCTTCACGCACTTTCGGGATTAAATTTGCATAATAGGGTCCAGTAATCGTCTGGCCTTTTGGCATGTAATCAATAAAAAGGATTCCTTCACTATCCCAGAACACAGAGGCCATAACTTTGCCAGCGGTAGGAGCAACTCGAAATTTCTTAATGGATGGAGAGGATGGTCGTTTCCAAGACATGCTTTGTCTTTTAGTTTCAGGATCAAAATGGTGGACCCACGTTTCATCCATGGTGACAAGACGACGGCAAAAATTATCCGAATCACGCTGGAACATTTCGAGATTACGCTTGGAAATTTCCAAACGTCGCTTTTTGTTTTCGTCGGTTAACATTCGTGGCACCCATCTTGCAGACACTTTTTTGAACCCCAGTGAATCAATTAAAATGGATTGAACGCTACCAAAAGATATCTTTAGGATCTCAGCTATATGTTTTATAGTCATTCTTCTGTCTTCCAAAACCAGATTCTCAACCTTTTTGACATTTTCTTCTGTAACGGAGGTTGAAGGCCGCCCAGAACGCGGGTCATCTTTACAGCTTGATCTACCTCTTTTAAATTCAGCCACCCAGTACGCAACCGTAGAATAGGGTACAGCATCACCCCCTAATGTCTGCTGAATGTCCAAAAAAATTTCCTTCGTAGACATTTTTTCAAACTGAGATATTTTATCACCGCACGTAACTCACTTTTATCCATAATTTTGACTTTTTAGCAACTCACTGCACAAAAAAATTTATTACATGCGAACGAACTGACAAAAACAAGTGACAGTCTGCATAAATATAGTGTGATAGACACTCTTTAATTTGAATATCGAACTTGATCCAAAAAGGTTTCATATATATGCACTTCTAAGAACTTTTTGATTCACCTCGTATATTCTAGTTGAATGTACCTTAGTAGCTGCGACCCGCGGTTCCACCCGTGTGGTGATGGATGATGATGATGAGCGTATTCTATGTGTTATTCCAGCGTCTTATCTATCTACATACCAAATATGATCTGAATTGCTGTTCAGCCGTGGTTGAACAACAAACACCATCCAAACCTTCATCTATATATATATACAACGTGTCCCAAAATTCAACGATAAGCCAACACCGGAATGATAGACCTGCCCCGGACTAATCGGGGAAAAAAATATATATCCCAATTATATTTTAAGTTATAATAAAAAAATGAAATTCTTCAGAAATTGAGACCGTTTATGATATTTTTCACTACCAAGACCACAATTTTTTTAATATTTGTTTCTTTTTTTTTATAGGCAACCTGAATAGCATTGCTATCTACCACAATTCTTAAAAAATCCAGAATAACTCTTGTTTTATCGCGAAAATTAATGAAACTTATTTTATTCCCTAAATTTTTTGAAGACTTTTACTTTTAACCAACTTTAACTTATCGTGGTGTAAAAAAAGTATGAACACTAGTATGGCAAGTTTTTTTTTTAAATTGACGCAACTAACCAACATTACAAAATGGTATAATACTCTAGGAAAACAAGTTATAAAAAATATGGGCCTATTATTTCTAAACAGGGGCCAAATGACGGTCGGGTGTAATAAAAGTATTAGTTCTTGAAAAATGTTTAATATTTCAAAACAAATGGTACAAACAGTTTCACGTGTAATTTATTAAGTTATTAACATTATAGCAAATGTTCGAACTGTTTGCCACCAGCATTAATACATGCACGACATCACCTTAAAAATGATCGTTTTATTTGTCTTGCATATCTTCTGCTATTAATGTAATCAGCAGCCTGAGTGATATTTCGACGAGGCTCGTCCAATGTCGCAATGGGTTTTGAGTAGACCCTGTCTTTAAGACAACCCCAATAGAAGAAGTCCAGGGGGTTCAAATCGGGTGAACGGGGTGGCCATAAGATAGGACCAAGTCGCCCGATCCAACGGCCTGGATACTCTTGATTTAAATATTCTCGCACAGGACGGGCATAATGTGCTGGGCAACCATCATTTTGGAACCACATGTTTTGGAGATCACTTAAGGGCACGTCGTCTAACAATTCTTAAAAGTCATTTTGTAAAAAGTTTAAATAACTATTGCCATCTAAGTTTCCTTGTAACTCAAAGGGCCCAATTACTTTTCCATTTAATATGCCGGTCCATAGGTTAACCTTGAATTGATATTGGGATTTGTCTTGTCTCATCAAGTGCGGATTTTCATTACTCCAACTATGTAGGTTGTGAAGATTTAAATACCCATCTTTCTTGCATGTTGTTTCATCCGACCACAGATTTTTTTCTAGGAATTGGGGATCTTCACTGTGCCTTTGCAGCATCACACGGCAAAATGTGACTCTTAGCGGATAGTCCCGCGGTAATAACGTCTGCACACGCCTGTAGTGATATGGGTGAAGCTTGTGACGTTTTAATATTCGATGTGCAGAACTTTTCGGGATTCCTGTAGCTTCTTCTATGGCACGTACCGAAGTAGTCGAATCATTTTCTATCTCATTGAGAACTTCTTCATCACGATTCAATCTAGGTCTATTGGATGGCATACGATGCTCCGAAAACGCTTGATGCACATTAATAAACACTCGATAATCAGGATATCTTTGAGCATTTGGGTATCTTTCTCGATACAGTCTGCTAGCAGCGTTAGCATTACATCGGCATTCTCCATAGATTAAATGCATATTAGCGTATTCCTGTGGTGTGTACGGTTGCGGCATGTTAAACGCCAAACAGTCCAAAATGCGCCAGAACTCTCAATCACAAAACACACAATCGTAGTCCAAGATAATGCTAGGTCAGTTCAGTTTGCAGATCACTTCCAGTTCAAATAATGCCAGGTCAGTTAAGTTTGCAGGTCGATTCCAGTCCAAAAAGCCAAGCCAAAAGTCGATAGTATGTACGAGAGCCACGTAAGTTGAATTGGGAACGGTGCGCAGTAAACAAAGGAGCAGAGCGTACTGAACCGACTTGCTGAGAATAATAACAGCTTCTCTACCTGCCCTGTTGTTGTCTCTTTTTAACGTAAATATCTCTATCTATCTATCTCTCTCTAACATCTAAGGTATGTATGCCCCATTCAAATTCCTAGAAATTGCAACAAGAACCCGTTTTGGGCATGTAGTAAAAGTGATTACTGACAATTACAATTTAAGGAATTTGGCCCCTGTTTAGAAATATTAGGCCCATATTTTTTTATAACTTGTTTTCCTAGAGTATTATACCATTTTGGAATGTTGGTTAGTTGCGTCAATTTTTTAAAAAACTTGCCATACTAGTGTTCATACTTTTTTTTACACCACGATAAGTTAAAGTTGGTTAAAAGTAAAAGTCTTCAAAAAGTTTAGGGAATAAAACTTAATTATAACTTAAAATATATTGGGATATTTTTTTTTTCTTTTTTTCCCCGATTAGTCCGGGGCAGGTCTATCCTCCGGTGTTGGCTTATCGTTGAATTTAGGGACACATTGTATATATATATATATATATATATATATAATAATAAAAATGCACCCCTATTTCTCCTGGTTACCGTATAACTTTAGAACGGCTTGATTCATCTCTTGTTTAAATGACTTCTAATACTTCGTAAAAGGTTCTTACATTAAAAAAAATAAGAACAAGACTGGAGGTTATGGCGAGGCCGAAGGCTGAGCCTACACCGCAAACGAAGTCGCGGACAGTCGCTAGTAATACTATAAAGATGAAGGGCTATCTGCGTCTATGAAGTTATCTACTTATAACAAGCTGATACCTATGTAGAATGGATGAATTATACATTCACTAGTCATCACTTGTGGATGCTGAATGGTGCTAAAATATAGACTAATATATACTAGGAAAGTGCTAAACACCAATGAGACAGAAAACATAGTATTATTATACGTTTTTACAAAACGCGCTCGCACCGCGGAAGTTAAACCTAGTTAAATAGTGAAAATTCTTCGCTACACGTGCATAAATAACAATAAAATTATGAACCCTGGATCCGCTAAGTGCAGTGGGACTACGAAGAAAAAACCCATGGACTCCTCCGGGGGGTCATAGTAGTTAGAAAAAAAATCGCTTAATACTAAATCGCTTAATACGGGCAGAGACGAGTTGGAAGCCACATTGGAAACGTATAAACCGGATTTGCTGGCTTTGAATGAAACCTGGCTACAAGATGAAACGGTTGCACCAGTTCTTCCCGGCTACGTTCTAAAGCATAAACCTCGTAAAACTAACAGGAGAGGAGGTGGTGTCGGCTTTTACATTAGAAAAGGATTACGAGCACGGGTACGCGCTCACCCAGACTCGCAGCTAGAACAGCTATGGCTAGAACTTACGTTGCCCGGGGCGCGTATGTCAGTAGGTACAGCCTACAGACCTGAAAGCGTTAAGCTGACTACCGCTCTCGATGCACTTAGCGAATCGTTTAATGTTTGTGCTAGTTGTGAATACGTTTGTCTCCTCACCGATTTTAACGTAGACTTGCTTTCGAAGGAAAGTCACAAATCTAAGGAACTGACAACTTTCATCTCACATTTGAGTTTGGAACAGGTTGTAAAAGAACCGACGCGAATGACGGATGAGTCAGAAAGTTTAATTGATCTAATAATTACAAATGTCCCTGATAGGTGCAAAAAAGTAACGATAATACACAATAGGTGCTTAAGTGATCATGCCTTAGTACTAAGTGAGTTTAACATTAAAAAAGCTAAACCTATGGTTCGTTTTATAGAAACGCGCGCTATTAGGAACATGAGCATAGAGGTCTTTAATAAAGACCTAAAGTCCATTCCTTGGCAAGAGGTCATTGATATGGTAGAGCTTGATACAATGATAGAGGCATTTAATGAACTAATAGTCAATCTCTTCAATAAACATGCACCGCTTAGACGAGTAAAACTAAGAGACACCCCTAAACCATGGATAACCGAGATGATAAGATTTATGATGAAACTAAGAGACAAAGCGCTTCTAAAGTCCTATAAAAAGAAAACAAGCTCATCCAAGGCGTATTACAAAAGCCTCAAAAGTTTGGTGGTAAATGCAATTGAGAGGGAAAAGACCGCATTTTTTACTCACTACATTAACAGAAATCTTCATCAACCGAAAGAACTGTGGAGTAATTTGAAGAAAATCAAAATGCTCAATGTTGTGAACACAGCGATTCCTAATCATTTGAACGATCCAAATTTAATTAATGATTATTTTTTAACAATTCCTGGTGACGGAAGGATTCACAATGATACACTACAATTCTTTAAGACAATCAAAGTCAGTAAAACTACGCTATCACTTGAACCTGTAACCTTAGAAACCATAAACAAAATTATTATTAATATTCACACTAATGCGGCAGGATTTGATCGTATTAATGCAGATATGCTTAAACTTACTCTCCCTGAAACCTTGCCAGTTATATTAGCTATAATAAATCGCTCGATTGAAACGAACGTCTTCCCTAACTCATGGAAACGAGCCCTTGTAAAGCCAATTCCGAAAAAACAGTCAGTGGAACAACTTAAAGATTTGCGTCCGATCAGCATTCTCCCAGTTTTATCAAAGGTTTTAGAGAGGGTAGTCTTTATCCAGTTGGAAAAATTTATACGTTCAGAAAATATTATTCCACCATTCCAATCTGGCTTCAGGAAAGGCCATGGTACAGAAACTGCTCTCTTAGCCGTGACTGATGATTTAATAACCGCGTCAGATGCGGGGCTCAGTAGCGCGCTAATATTGCTCGATTTTTCACGTGCGTTCGATTGTCTAAACCCTGAGATGCTTATTGCGAAACTTTCTTACTATGGTTTTTCGAACGAAACCTGCAAATGGTTTCGAACGTTCTTGACGGGAAGGGAGCAATGTGTTGAGACGGAAGGATTTCATGGGATGAAGCTTATGTCTAGTGTGGGAAGAATAAGAAGAGGGGTCCCGCAAGGATCGATTTTAAGCCCTATCTTATTCTCAATTTTTACAGCCGATTTGCCTTACAATATAGTAAACTGCAAATATCATTTGTACGCGGATGATACTCAACTATATTTTTCTTTTGATGCAAATTCTACCCTAGAAGCCATTTCACTAATAAATGACGACTTGAATAAGATCTTTGATTGGGCTAATCGTAACTCACTTGTACTAAACCCTGAAAAATCAAAGATGCTAATTTTAGGTACAACACATCAAACTGAAAGTGTCCTCTCTTTTAATCCTAGAATATCAATAAATCAAATTGACATACCAATTGAGTCTGAGGCTAGAAATTTGGGTCTGGTCTACGATAGTGAGCTTAGATTCATCACACACGTAAACGAAAAAATTAAAGCCGCTTTCTACAAAATTAAAGTTCTCTATGGCATCAGGAAATATATCTCAGAAGAGATAAGAATGTTACTCTGTGATCTTCTAGTTCTCTCACCTTTCAACTACTGCAGCACAGTCTATGGCCCAAGGTTGTATGTAAAAACAGAAAAAGCCATTCAGAGAGTACAGAATGCATGTGCTAGGTTCTGTTTTTGCATTCCCAGAAAGGAACACGTAACTCCTTACCTAGTTAAAAATAATGTTCTGAATATGAAAGCACGTAGAGAGCTTCACCTTGCCTGCATTACACAAAAAATTTTGTGGGGCAAAAATCCCGAATACCTGTTCCAAAAGTTAACGTGGATTAAGGATATCCACTCTCTTAACACCCGATCAAAATTATTTCATGCTCTCTCGACTCCTAAGCACAAGACCACCAGATTTAAAGGTAGTTTCAAATATAGCGCATCCAAAATTTGGAATACCATCCCACCTCCTATGAGGAAGAAAATGAGTTCAGTTGTTTTTAAACTAAAATACAAAGCCTTACTGTTAAATCGCCAAAAAAGTACTTTTGAAGCTACCTTTAAAACCAAATAGTGCCACTTAATACACATGCACACATCCCTACACACTCTACAATACACCTTTACACATAGGTATCCCCATGATCCTAGAATCTCATGAGTCTGTTGATACAAAGTGATACCATCACGCTTTAACATATCCTGACACACTGTCACACATATTCACACACCTACATAACGTACCCCGGTATGCCCTCGTACCCGGACCCGGAGAGGGCTTGTGATACGAACGGTATACGGGTGATACGGATACCACACGCCCCACCATACACACATAAACTCACGCACACGCGTAAGCTCTAATTTACTAGTTGATATTATATACAATCAAGCCCGCTTCTAACTTTATCCTCGACTAACATCACAGTTCGAGCAAAGGGGTACACTGAAAACCAGCCCTGCGTAAACCGCGGTTTACGCAGCACAGTGCTGAGCGTATCCCTATTGCCAATCAATGAAGCATATTTAGTTTAGTTAACATCTATAATTTTGTCTTTGAACCTTTGTTGGTAATAAATGATTTGACTTTGACTTTGACTTTGAAAATGGCGGCTTCATGTCACTTGTCAGCTCCAGTCATCAACTTACTAACATTTCTGCTCGCTGGAGTTTTCCAAACTGTAGAGCCATTTTTCAAGATTTTAATTATTTGATTACAACTACTAAATAAATAACTAAATTTTCCAAGATCCACATGCTTTTATATAGCTTCCCTTTTTCTTCCGCTGGGAAAAAATGCATTATATTGGGGATGGGGGTTTTTTTTTTTTTTTTTTTTTTTTTATTAGTAGCTGCTAGGTCCACAGACATAAGGTCCGTGCCCTTGGTAATACAAGATTATAATTTGTAATTTTTTTTTTTTTCTTAAACTTAAATTTTAAACATTTTAATTGTATTCAGTCCTAGACAAGATCAAGTGAATTTTTTTTTTTTTTTTTATATATGGACGGCTCCTTATTAACTTCTTACAAATACTTAATATCTAAACATATCTAATACTAAATCTTATAATTAACAGTAAAAGGTTTTTTGTTTTTTTTTTTTTCTTCTATTGCTCTTTTTTTATGTGTTTTGTCCTTTACTTTTTTTTTTTTTTTTTTTTTTTTTTCCTGTTTTTTACAATTTATCTTATCTCTAATAAATCTCTTAAATAAATTTACAAAACAAATCCAATAAGGAGTCGTCCAGCAGCTCTAATCTACTTAGCACAAATCAGCCTTACTTATTTCTCGCCGCTGCGGTTCTGGCAACCTTGCTCGCAAATGCCAAGAAGAGGTCGGGAGAGAGGATTGATCTAGCATGATCTGGATTCTAGATTCCAGATCCATCCTTTCCAGGCCAAATCTTGGACATTCGAACAGTATGTGCCATATCGTTTCGTCACAAGCTGGATCGCAGACGCAAGAGGGACTGTCTTTTACATGGAACCGATGTAGGTACGCTGCGAATCCTCCGTGGCCGGTCAATATTTGGACATGGATAGGTGTTAGCACCATGTCCTTAAGTACTCGTCTTGCGAAGAAGACGGTAGGAAGGAAAGCCTTCGTGACCGAACCTGTACTAGAGGATTCGTAGCGCCCCTGCCACCTTCTGACAGTCTCCTCCCGAATCTGTTTCCTGACGAACGATAACGGCACCTCGTCATAGTCAGCGGCCGTCTTCTTAGTGAGTGCTGCTTTCTTAGCAAGCTCGTCTGCTCTTTCGTTCCCCGGGATACCTACATGGGCCCTCAGCCAGAAGAGTCTCACGGTTTTTCCAGCATCTTGGATGTCACGCACGCAACTCTTGAGCGCGAGAGCTAGAGGGTGGGTGGCAACAGGACTCGTCAACAAATCGAGCGACGATCTTGAATCGCTCAAAATGTTGACACAGTCCCTCCTCGAATCTCTCGCCATCTTAACGGCTCTAAAGAGTGCGTACATTTCCGACTGGAAAACGGTGTTATGGGGCTCGAGGCGAAAGGTGGAGTACTTGGTCTCCCTGCCTTCGTCCCACCACGTAAGGGCAGCACCTACTTTCCCCTCCATCTTGCTGCCGTCGGTATATATTTGGGGGCCGACTACGTGGTGGTCCTTCAGGGTTTCGGGATCCATATTGTCGATGCACTCATACTCAGTTCTTATGAGTAGAGATGGGTGGGGGTTGTCGCGATATCCCACCTTGCTCTCCACCTCTCTGCCTGGTGGTAAGTAGTCCTCGGAGTACCCCTTTTTGATTTTAAAAAGGGTAGCAGCCTCGATAACCCGAAGATCCAGGGGTAGTTGGCCCGACAGGACTAATGCCGATGTCAGAGAGACCGTGCGATATGCTTTACATATCTTCTGCGCGAAACCTCTTTGCAGCGAGTCCAGCTGGTTTCTGGTCATAATTTTCTCAGCCGCTGGAGACCACGCGCTTGCCGCATACAGCACGATCGGCTCTATCACCGACACGTAGATGGTTCTTATGATGTCGGTGTTTAGACCCCAAGTCACCTTCGCAGCGCACGCAAGTTGTTTATAAATGTTCGTGGCTTTCCTGCAGGTTGCGGACACGTGCGCGTTAAAGGTGAGCTTGGAGTCTATAATGAGACCCAACAGTTTAATCTCGTTGACGAGATTCAGCCGAGTGCCGGACATGTAGATTTCCGGGATATCGTACTTTAACTTCTTCGTGATAACCATCGCATTTGTTTTATGCGCGGCGAAGCTTAGTTTATTTCGGACTCCCCATTCCACAACGGCATCTAAGGTGGTATCGACTGTCTGCTGCAGGGTCCTGGCCACTTGACCAGAAAACACCAACACCACATCGTCCGCGAAGGCCTGAGTATATACCCCCAAACTAGCCATTTGATGTAAGAGGGGATCTAGGATTAGGTTCCAAAAGGTCGGTCCGCCAATGGAGCCCTGAACACAACCTTTCGTGGTTCCCTGTTCACTAGATGCCCTGGCATAGTTGATTCTGATGTTACGGTCCTCCAGGTACGAGGATACTAGAGCATAGAGGTTTTTAGGGCAGCGCTTTGCAATAAGTTGTTGTTTTAAGACGGGCCACCACGCGTTATCGAAAGCCCCCTCTATGTCCAGAGAAACAAGAAGAACTAGCTTTTTAGCTCGAACTTCAGATTTTATATGTTTAATCAGGTCATAAAGGGCGTCTTCCGTTCCGCGTTGTGGCATAAACCCATATTGGCTGGCATGAAGAGTCGGAAGAATATGCCACCGAAGTCTGCTAACGAGGAGTTTCTCGACAATTTTGCCAAGAACCGATAACAGCCCTATGGGTCTATAAGACTTGGGATTGGTGTAGTCATCTTTCCCCGGCTTACGGATAATGCACACGTGAGCTACCTTCCACTGTTTAGGAAAGTGTGGCAGCGATAGGCACTTATTTGCAAGTGCCAAAAATATTTCGCTGCTACAGTGGATGGCAGCTGTGCAGATGTCAGCCGTCAATCCATCGGGGCCGGGAGCTTTTTTCGGATTTAGGTCCCGAAGAACCGTATCCAGTTCCACTGCTGTAAAGGGTGGATCGTCGGCTGACAGGTGTTCAATTTCGGCCGGGGATTTCCCTTCTGTTAAGCCTCTGATGGTAGAGTGGCGTTCGTCTTCGGTTTCCACAGAGTCATCGGGATAAAAGGTCTTTGCTAGAAGATCCGCTGATTGTTCAGGGCTGAGTGTTTCGCCTGCGGTATTTCTCAGGAGCATGTCTTCCTGTCTTCTAGCTGTTTTCCTTATGACTCTGTAGATACCGTCCCACATGCTCTCTCGGTCTTGT
Source organism: Selenia dentaria (assembly GCA_917880725.1). Lineage (NCBI taxonomy): Eukaryota > Metazoa > Arthropoda > Insecta > Lepidoptera > Geometridae > Selenia > Selenia dentaria. Next base: position 1,854,192 of record OU862882.1, on the reverse strand, counting down.
GTCGAGCAAAACTCCCTCCAGCTTTGTGTGTAGGCCTCGGCGGCTCGTAAGGCGTACTCGGCTTGTGCCTGCAGGTATTCCGATATTACGAACTGCCTGCGGCTGGGAGCAGCATTCCGGATTCTTCTCTTTTTAGTAAGGACGTCTCTCTTGAGACGTTCAAGAGAAGAAGACCACCATGGTGGTCTGGCATCTCCTTTCCATGGTCCCAACTTAGGGATTGCATGGTCGCATGAACGACAAATGGTCTCTGTATAGGTTGTCAACAGACCTTCCAATTCCATTGGGTTTGTTACCTCTCCGAATTTCGTGGGTGTAATGGAATCTTCTACCAAGCCGGATTGGAAATGTGTACGGAAGTCAGACCACTTTGCCTTCTTAGTGTTATAAATGCGCGTGGTAATTGGCCTCAGAGGTTCCAAAGCCTTTTCCAAACGCATTGAGAAGGTGATCGCATTGTGGCCAGATGTTGTAAGACTTCTGTCGACTTTCCAATCCTCGATCTTACCTAGTAGTGACGTGCTGCAAGCAGTGACGTCCACTGAACTTGTACACAGCATGTCTCCCCGTAAAACTTCAAAGGTCGGTACCTGTCCCGTGTTGAGAATATGGAAGTCCATGTCGTTCAAAAAGGTGTTGTATGCCATTCCGCGATCGTTTTCGACTCTGCTTCCCCACCAATGACTCCAGGCGTTCACGTCACCCCCCACCAAGATGTTATTGGTGCGGAGCTTTTCACAGACTTCTTTTGTTCGTAATAAGTACGGATCGATGGCTTCAACTCCCTCAAAGTATGTGGATAGCACTCCAAGCTTAAACCGCCCAGCCCTTATCAAAACTGCCACAACGTTCTCGGTTACCAATTGGGGGTCATGAATGACTTCCAAACTGCCCCCGAATATAACGATGGCTGCTTTAACCGGTTTCTGGCGATTTAGGGTGCACTGGATGACCTGAGTAGATGTAGTGGGGATGGGGGTTTCCTATGTGGAAGAGGATTGGGAAGTTGGCAGAGCCTTTACGTCCAGTCCCCCACCGACGACCGCCCGCTTTTACAGCGGGGCCTGCACGCCCCTCCCATCAGGAGGGAATGTCCAGGAGTGCTTGGCCATTCCCGCCCGACGGAGGGGGTGAATAAGTGCAATGCGAGAGAAGGCGCCCCCGCGCTTATCCCTCGCTATTCACCACCGGGAGGGAGAAGGCGACTATCATTCGCCTTCTTCCACCCCTTCTTCGTCTACGCAGTGGCGCCGCAAGGGTCTTACTCGGTTGCGCGCTCTGCCGCCTCCTTTTGGGACATCACGTCTTCACATGTTCCGCGCTCTCGCTTGCACGTTCGGCTCAGGCGGAACTTGACAATCCTTTTTCGTGGGTGCAGCCGGCGTTCATCGATTTATATGACGTTATCACGTCAAAAAAGAAGAATATGTAAAAACGCCAACATGACAAAGGGTGTCAAATTTGTCAACCTTTATTTTTGATATGAACACGAACACTACAATGGATTAATTAACAATAGGTTAATAACCGTTTACAAACAAACTAGTTACCTTCGAGCAACGCGGCGCCCATTGATACCGAGATGGAGAACGTGATACATATGGACCCACCGGAGAGGCCAGACAAGTGCGCGTGCGAAGGCAGCGGGCCCTCGCTCGCCGTGCTGCAGGAGGTACAGCGAGCTTACGAACAGAGGATGGACATGCTGGAGAGAGTTCCTGGAACACCAATAAACAGGCTGCAGGTGAGCAGCTGTGTGCTGTAGGTGGCAGCGCTGGGCACCCACTGTTAGGTATACTATGTACCCCACATAAGAGAGATGAGGTTATTTCAACTCACTGAAGAAGTAGGTGCTAGTGTATTTGTATATGTATTGTGTATTATTGACCGAGCGAGCGAATCGTCTCTGCTTTAACAGGCCATATTGACTTTCATCCCTCCGTATGTTTATTAGGTTGTTCGTTGGTCTTCCTGGTCGCATTTTCAACCAATCTTGACGAAACTTGGTACGCAAGTACTATTTAATATGTTTTTTTAGTCTTCGGCGATTTTTGGGTGGTACTAAAAAGTCTGCATTGGCGCTGTCGGTCGATGTAAATACAGACCGATTTTGATAAAAATTGGTACACACAATAGGTGGACTTTAAAGAGGAATTTCGAATATGAGCATAATCGGTCAAGTGGTTGCTGAGGTTGTGAAGTTTACAACTGGATGGTTTTGGCAATACTCAACAAGAACATTTGGTACCGACAACACAAAACTTTAGCGAAATTGGCAAACATTTTCAGAATTTCGATGACCTGCAGATAGCTCAAACTGCGAACAATAGCCGCTAATAAGACTGTGCTCGCGAAGTCTACTGTTCGCAGAACTACTAGTTTAGGTATCAAGTAAAGGGCAAGTCCATCGTTTATTATTATGTGCGCCTTGCACATAATAATAAACGGTGGACCCAAAAGAGTGACTCCTTCATTTCATTGTTAATAAAATATGGTGTCATTATACCATTAAAAACGTTTAATTATTATCCTCTCTCTTGAAAAGGCGAATCAACAGTTGTCGGCATAACGGTTGTGGTTTATAGGCGAAGGTGATGAGGCGGCCCATCTGCGTGTTTGTCACCTAGGGCATGAAAAGATAACGAGCGGGAATTGGCTGATTATAATGCCCCATCCACAGATGAGGGTGACTCCCCAAAACACTACAGCATTGGGCGTTTTACAATTATATATGTGCAAATGCACTAAACGTTAAAATTGTGTTGCATATTGTAATTCTCAGTTTATCACTGGGGGTCGACCTACATTATGGCGGAAAAAGGAACAAGGCAACGATGTTTTAAAAGCAAAATTATACATTAATATTTGAACATATCTTCATTATGCAACGCACGAACTACATATGATAACAAAATGGGTCAGTCGAAGCCCGTCTTCCGAAGAGCATCTGCTACTACTACTTTAGCGACATAAAGATTACATTTTCAAAATGTAAAGAGCACCAAACATTATCTTCGGTTGATTTCCCTTCCCATTCGCTGCAACGTGGGTTCCTTTATACTTGTGTATGTTTTATACAGCCATCGGTTTCCATGTATTGTAGCTGAAGGTAGACCTGCTGCGGTCGTGGGTGGCGGACCTGGTGGGACAGAACACGCTCCTGGCGCGGGCGGTCGAGGAGCTGGAGGCCGAGGCCACGACCAGGCTGTTCATGGAAGAACGGAAGCATAACGAGGTATGTATATCGCTGGGTTTGGGGTAGCTTGATGGCGCGGTCGCTTATAGGTATAGTCAGTTCATGCAATACACGGCAGCTCAAGCAAGATCAATCTTTAATTTTTCCAATGAGGTAATTAAATATTATGATCCAATTAGGACCGTTATTCTGTAAAGTCTTTGTAACGTGACAGGAGAAATAGGGGTTCATTTTAATATTATTTAGTATTTAACAATGAACAAATTCCACATATCATAACCCTTCAAGAGTCGATGTCATTATAACAATGAAATTTCTATTGTGTCTGGCCGTGTGACCTTTGATGAATTAACAGAGTTTGATATTATACCTACAGGAAATGTCATTTAGATGGGTCGGTATAACCACGTCTAAAAATATACCTAACACATACAAAAGTCTCTTCTTGCAACCGATTTAGTGACAAAAACTGCATATTAAAACTTTTACTCAAGTCGGTTCTCGAAGCCCGTCGTATTCAACAAAAAGTCACTTAACGAATCGAATCTCGAATAGTAAGTAGTAGGTAGGTAAGAATGTCTAATTAAAATTTACTTTTGCAACCAACAAATGAAATGCTGTTGACCACACATGTCGCAATTCTTGGTAAAGCAGTTAGGATTTCTGAGAAATCTTTTGTATATTGGCCAAATATGGCGAATGGCGAGTCTACGGGTGAAGGTCAACAGCATTACATTTGTTATTGTAGGTATCGACACTAATTAACTCATAACAGAATTTTTTGTCATTACTTAAACCGAAATAATACCAAGTGAGTGCAGCCGCTACCTTTATATTATTATAAGTAATGTGTGATACTCACGCACGATAGTTTTGCAACTCTATAAGTGCTATTGCGTAAGGGACTGCAAACAAGCCTGTGTGTCGCATGCGCTTCTTTGGACAGAAAAATCTCATGATATTACCAAATACTTTTAACCACCAAATAGTTTATATGTGGATTACATTGTCGTGGTCATGGACATCGCACGCCAACTGACGGGGTTCGATAAGTTCTTGAAGCCTCAAAGCAAACTCAACTGTTATATCGGAATATAAGTAGTCTACGTACACATTCCATGATGAGGTTTGACTGGCATCTCACATATCTAATGTTCAGAGCTCCCATATCTAAATGTGTCGAGAACTACGGCTTATGGCCAGTTTCCATTGACGGTTTACCCTACTAGAGATTTGTCTTACTTTCCTACACAAATTGTGTTATTTCCCATCCCTGATAAGGCAAACCGTAGATGGATAGAACTGATCGATAATCGATCCAGAAACATATCGACTCAATGTGAACCGTAAGCCGTTGACAATAAGTAGCATATCCCCGTCAGATGGTGTGCGAGCTGCGCGCGGAGCTGGCCGTGTTCCGCCGGCGGCTGGTGCGGAAGGACTCCGACCTGCGCGGGCTGATCGAGGTGCTTCGCCGGCTCCGGGAGTTTGACTTCTGCACCCTCGAGGGGATACACTTCTGTGAAGTCACAGAGTCCGATATCTTCGGCAGTGACGATTGGTAAGCGATGCTTATCGTTATTTAAGTACTCATCGTCATCAGTATTTATCCATTGGTGCAAATGTGCACATAGGCATCTCCAAGGAAACGACACAACACGATCCTTGCCCTCTGGCATCAGTTGCTACCGACTTTTTTGGCAAGAATGCGCTCTACAAAGTCTGAGTGCGTCCTCTTTATACAAATTTGTTATTACAAAATATCTGAAACATGTCCATGATTTATAGCTGATTCGTTAGGCTGAAAAGGTTCAAAAGGCCGCATTTTAAAAGTACCTACTATTAATATAGAATGTGATGTTATTTGGCAAAACCTTTATTTTCTTAACCGTAGCTTGCACATTTCAATTCATTTCCAGTTTGATATTCTTTTTCCTAGTTGTAATCTATTATTTTCTTGAATATTCATAATTTCAATGAATTATAACTGTAAATGTAAGACTAATAAATACGTGTTTTTTATTTTAGGCAACACAAAATGGCACAGGGAGACGCCCAACATAACGTAAAACAGAACTCATCAAAATCTCAAATAACCAAACACCGACATGCTGTATAAAATCGTTTATATATTAAACATTATACCTAATGTGTTCATTTTTGTTTTTTATAATTATATGTATTTATTTTAATTACTTGTTATTTTACTGTGAACGATCCTCAGTAGAACCCAATATTTAAATATGATTAATTACCCTGCTGGTGTCTACTCGTATCACCGCACTGGTTAGGCCACGGATTTAGATTTAAGGATTTACCACACATCCATAAGTTTGACATAAAATTGATTTCATGAGATTGGCCGCGTCTTGTGGATTCATCCCCGCTGAGGATGCAAATTGAAAAATTAGTCTCATTAAGCAGGTCCTATTGCTTCAAGAATCATGAGTTTGTTATAAAATATCATGATATACATAGGTTTTTAATAAACTTAAGTTGTGTTCATGTAATCAATTTGTGTCAAGTGAGATTTCTTTACCAGTTTAGTGGTTTTTCACGTTTCGGTACAGATTTAAGGCTTCTTTATGAAATGTATGGAGAAGTAGGTCTTAATCTGTATCTTTTAGATACTACTGCATGTTTACAATAAGGTAAGGTTAATATCAACCTTAATGCCTCAATATAACATTAACTGGGATTTACGCGACCGCGCCGTAGGTACGTATAACTATTAAAATTGCCAACTCCACTATTACGAGTACCTATTATATACTATACTTATTTTGACGGTTTAACTTACACGATAGGTAAAGTCTAGTATTCTACCGCTTTCGTGAGTTACCGGGTCACTTCTTCGTAGAGTAGGTACTCGAGCACCCTTTTGCAACTGCAACGGATGCAAACCTGAGAAAAAACGAGCAAAATAATTTTAATTTTATTATTTGAATGTTAATAATGTTCCTTGTGTTTAGAAAGAGAAGCGGGGCATGTGCGGAAAGGTGAACGAGTTGAAGACGCTGAACGAATCTTTGCATAAGGAGAACATTGCTCAAGACAGGTAACACCCTGAAGTTTTCCTAGATTAGGGGCACAACTTGTGATTTAATGCACAATCGATCACAAAACTCTTTACAAAATGCATTACTTAGGTTATACTGATTTTTTTCACGAATGTGATTATGTACTGATAATATATTGAAGATTTCTATTTGCTTTGACAGAGAATTAAGGAAATTACGCAAAGATATCCACCAACTAGAACAGATGGTCAATCATTTAAAAAGCGAAATATCGCTCTCCAAATACTGTACCCCGTAAGTAATTATTAATTTGTTTGTTCGTTCACGTCTGCTTTGAACAGTACTATTTCGTGGTTAATCCTATTATTATTATTATCCTATTAATATTATAAACGTGAAAGTTTGTATGTATGGATGTATGGATGTTTGTTACTCTTTCACGCACAAACGGGGGGGCTAATGTTGATGAAATTTGGTATGGGGGTAGATGAGGCGCTGGATTAACACATAGGATACTTTTCATCATCATCATCATCATCATCATCCATCACCACGCGGGTGAAACCGCGGGGCGCAGCTAGTTATTTCATAAATTTACAGTTGATGATCTAATTATAATTTAAAATAATGAAAATATCATTCACACCAAACCGTTTTTAAAATTCTGTGGTATTATTGCTTCTGTGTAAATATATCTGAAAATTGAAATGATTTTAGAAATGTGTCGAAAAAAGACGCCGAAGTGATGGCCGGCATGTGCTGTACTGGAGCTGAGGTAAATGACCCAAAATCATAATTAACAGTTTATTTAACTCATCCAACATTATTTTACCGTTAACATAACATTGGTCCAAACGTAGCGCTGCATAATTAGAGATTTTTTGGCCTGTGCCCAACTTCAACTGCATCATCCGCGGGAGATTGCATTCATCAGAACAGCGCTTTACATGGTACTATACTTTGTACCGTTTAACAGCGCATTGCGTTATATAAACCAGGTAATTTATAACTGTCCCACGTGGATGATCAGTGTGGCAAATATTCAGGTAAGGACACGGCGCGGCGTAGAGTAAAATTGGATTGTAATGTTGGTTTCGGCCCTATATGTTTGTATTTTAGTGCGGCGATTGGGAACCAGTGAAGGATTTCAACTCAGTTCTACGCGAGGAGATGGTCAGCTATCAGGAGCGGATGCAGAAGTTTGACTTAAAGGATGTTGATTTAAAGGTTGGTGATGATCAGCATATTTCTTACAAAAAAATCTCTCTAAAATCATATAAGTTTTTGCACTCATCGCAGGGATTTCACAATGTTTCGAAAAAATATATTACAATTATTATTATACACGTAATTTGTATAATTACCAAAAAAAATATGGGCGGTACAAAAGTGTTAATACATTGTAGATATGTAGTCAAAATTTTTTATTACTTCACAGTGAAATAATTATTAATTGTTAAAGTTTTCGAAAATTCCATCTAAAAGTATGGACACCATCTTAACAAAAATACTACATGCCTATGTACAACTTATTAGTGAAAACACATGATTCGCGTCAGTGAAAAAATATCTCTCTTACTCTTTCTTACACCCGAGCGTTCGGTGTGAAAGAGATTGTCGAGTTTCGGCTTTCGTTCGTTCGTTTTCGGAAGAAACAAAGGCCGCGCGGTGGCAGGGCGGAGGGTGCGGGGTTGGTCCGGTGGCCAGTGCCCGAGCGCACAGAATGAATAATAATATGTACTAACGAGCTAGGACGCGAGTTTGCCGAATGTTATGATTATGAATGATACATTTCTATGTAGGGGTGTTAAGTTTCATGCATAAACCGCGCGCATGTAGTATATCTTAATGAATAGTGGAAATGCCTAGAATAAAATTTGTAGGTGTGAATCAATCTAGACGTTTGACCAAATATTGATGATTATGTGGGTTTTTTTTTAAAGTAGTTTTAAATATTCTTCCCATGTATGTAATAAGTACTAGCAGCATATAGTGCTTTTTTTTTTTGGTAATTATACAAATTACGTGTATATACTAGTTGCGCTCCGCGGTTTCACCTGCTTGGTGGTTGATGATGATGATGAGGTTGAATCGGATAAGTAGTTTTACGTGTATCCATTACAAATAAACAAACATTCATAATCTCTTAATATCTTGCCTCTTTATAGTTAGAGTAGATAATACCAAGGTACGAATAATGTGGCTTGGTTTGTAGCGGCCGCGGCGCTCCTATTGCTATTTCAAATGAAAAATTATTAAGACGGTGTCAGCGAAACTTCACATTAGTCACTCATCGCGAGTTTTCTACATTATATTATATTCCGATTTCTTAGTAATCCATAATCTTAAATTTCCAAATTATTAAGATTACAAATTCGCAATTTTCCATATTTATTTGTTTTTCTAATTATATATGGTACAAGCTCTTACATTTCCGAGCAAGTACAATTAGATACATAAATCAAATTAAATAAATCCGTATGCTCTTGAGCTGATGGATTTATGCTTGTACTGTAGTAGGTAATGACATGAAATATTTTACAAAATTAAATTCTTAATTTCCTCTACCATAGTCTTTTAGAAGCCATATTTTCATAACAGTTTTAAAACAATTTATATTGATATAACTTTGACATGACATTAATTTGTTTCATCAGTAGGTACCTAGCCAAACTGGGAGAAACCGTGGTTATGTTTCTAAAAATACTAATTTCATTGAAGTTGAATTAAATTTAATATTATATCTGTTCAACATATGAAGACTAATTACAGACTTACTTTCTAGAAAGCTTAATCTATATAAATAGTACCTACTTGGATAAATCTATATTGCAGCCGCAGTTAAAGGGCATTGATGAAAAGTTTTTATCACAATTGTACTTCCCTATGGAAAAATCATAATTTAGAATATTACGAATTCGCAAAATTAAGAACGTGTAAATATATTAATGCGGAAAATCCAGAATGTGAAATAAATAGATTTAGGAAAAATTACATTGTGGACATTGGTAAATTAATAATTAGGAATAAATATCAGACATTAGTTAGACATATGGTAATGACTTCTTTGTAGATATATTGACGTCTTCTATGAAACTGTAGTAGTCACTTTGCTCTATTGTCAATAGCATAGACTCATCATCATCATCTTAGCCGTAGGATGTCCACTGCTGAACATATGCCTCCCCCATGATTTTCCTAAAGGACCGGTTGGAAGCGGCCTGCATCCAACGTCGTCCTGCAACCTTCCTCAGGTCGTCTGTCCACCGTGTCGGTGGACGACCTACGCTGCGCTTGCCGGTCCGTGGTCTCCACTCTAGAACCTTTCGGCTCCATCGGCCATCTGTTCTGCGTGCTATGTGCCCTGCCCACTGCCACTTCAACTGGCTAATCTTCTGAGCTATGTCGGTGACTTACGTTCTTCTACGGATCTCCTCATTTCTGATTCGATCACGTAGAGAAACCCCGAGCATAGCCCTCTCCATAGCTCCTTGTGCGACTTTGAGCTTATCTATAAGGCCCATAGTAAGAGACCACGTTTCAGTGCCATAAGTCATCACTGGTAACACACATTGGTCGAATACTCTTGTCTTGAGGCACTGAGGTATTTTTGACGAGAAGACTTCGCGAAGTTTCCGGAACGCTGCCCAGCCGAGTTGGATTCGACGATTGACCTCTTTCTCGAAGTTGGACCTGCCTAGTTTGACTGTCTGTCCCAGGTAGATGTACTCGTCAACAACTTCGAGAACTGAGTTCCCAACTGATATTGGGGTAGGTACAACATAGGCATTAGACATAATTTTCGTCTTATCCATGTTCATCTTAAGAGTACTGAGGTCTTCCATGGATTCTGCCATGACTACAATATCGTCGGCAAATCGAAGGTGAGTGATGTATTCGCCGTTAATATTGATGTCAAGTCCTTGCCATTCCAGAAGCTTGAAGGCGTCTTCCAATGTAGCGGTGAACAGTTTCGGAGATATAACGTCTCCCTGTCTCACGCCTCTTTGCAATGGAATTGCCTTCGAACTCTGCTCCTGTACTCGGACTGACATGTAGGCGTTTTTGTACAAACACTTCAGCACTTCAATATACCGATAGTCAATACGGCACCGCTGGAGAGACTCAAGCACTGCCCACGTCTCGATCGAATCAAAGGCTTTCTCATAGTCAACAAACGCTAGACAAAGAGGCAAGTTATACTCTTCGGTCTTCTGTATAACTTGCCGTAGCGTGTGGATGTGGTCTATGGTACTATAGCTTTTTCGGAAACCGGCTTGTTCCGGAGGCTGGAATTCATCAAACCTGCGACTGAGACGGTTCGTTATGACCTTCGAAAACAGCTTATAAACATGGCTCAAAAGCGAGATGGGTCTGTAATTTTTAAGTAAAGTGTTGTCACCTTTCTTAAAGAACAGCACCACCACGCTTTTGTTCCATGCTTCTGGCGTTGAACCATCGAGTAAGACTGTATTAAAGAGCTTCTGAAGGACTTTAAGTACCGGTGTTCCACCCGCTTTCAGAAGCTCAGATGTGATACCGTCGTCACCAGGCGCCTTATTGTTCTTAAGCTGTTTCAATTCTAATCTCGTACAGGCTGATGTCCGGGATATCTTCGGTATAATGTCGGGTCAGCTTGGCTCTTGGGTCTTTGACCAAGCTGCTAACAGGTTTAGCGACCGAGGTGTATAACTGTCCGTAGAAACTCTCTACCTCTCCTAATACTTCTGCTTTGGTCGACGCTACCCTGCCGTCTTCTCTCTTCAGCTTCGTCAACTGGCTTTGCCTAATAGACATGTCTCTCGCAAACACTTTGGAGCCTTTTTTCCGCTCTATCGTCTCTTTAATACGGTTTGTATTAAGGATCCGGATGTCGTGTCGCAAGGACTTCCATATTCGTCTATTGAGCAGCCTATATGCTTCAGCATCATCCGAAGACTGCAGTTTTAGTGAGCGTCGTTCAGCCATGAGGTTGTGGGTATCGTTGGAGAGTTTCTGTGGCCTATTTGTACGGTGGGGTTTAAAGTATTTGGAACCCACTGTATGGACAGTTTCTACTAACCTGTTATTGATCTCGTCCACTGAAGCGAAGTTCTCAAGGCAATCGAAGCGATTATATAGCTCAAGTTGAAAGCTCTCGGGGTCTTGAATATGGGCACGAGTGGGTCGGAGCGTCGACTTCATCAGACGAGACCTCTCCAGTTTGACATTAATATTCACCGTGCCTCTTACCATTCGGTGATCACTGCCGGTTTTAACCCTGTTGATCACGGATACATCAGTGAATATTTGCCTTTTGGTGGTCATCATGAAGTCAATCTTATTTCTCGTGGAACCATCGGGACTCAGCCAGGTCCATTTCCTGTGAGGTGGCTTCTGAAAGAAAGAGTTCATCATAAAGAGTCCCTCTTTCTCCAGGAAGTCGGCCAACCTCTGTCCCCTACTGTTCCGTTGTCCATAGCCAAATTGCCCCACTTTCGACTCATCCTCGCTTCTCTTACCCAACTTCGCGTTGAAGTCCCCCATAACAACTAGAAAGTGCGTTTCAGAGGTATGTATGGCCTGACTAATGTCCTCTTACATATCCTCCACCTCATCATCCGGGTGTGACTTCGTCGGTGCGTATACCTTAATGACCTTCAGCGAATATCGTTTGGATACTCTGAGTATTAGGTATACGACCCTATTGGAAACGCTATCGATCTTAACTATGTTGTTAGTAAGGGACTTGTGGACGAGAAACCCGACACCACCTTGGGACTGTTGGTCGCCCTCCCGGTGGTAGAGTAGGTTACCTGATTTTAGGGTTATCGTGTCCTCACCCGCTCTACGGACTTCAGATAACCCCACCATATCCCAGTGTAACTTACTCAATTCTTCTTCCAGCTCATAAATCTTCTCGTCTGTCCTCATCGTGCGTATGTTGTGTGTTACCAGGGCCAGTCGTCGTCGTTGGGGGTGGTAGCCGGGCGTCTGCCGGGGATTCTTAGCATTCTTAAGTCTCATATTTAATAGATTCATCAAAACTACTATCTAACCTAAATCAAAACCCTGCATGCGCCCTCAGCACCCCAGCCCAGGCCCCGTTTAGGCCCCTGGTTTACCTAGTTTACGTTCTGGAGGTCATTGCCGTCTTTGGCCTAGTTTTTAAGAGCTGAATCTGCTCGAGTATTAGAAAAACTTTGGTTACTCATAATCGGAATTTTACTACTTCCTGGGACGCAGTAGCTAGGTCCCGATCTTATGCAAGCTTCCATGTGCGTAGTTTTAGTGTTACTACACCTTTTTGTTACACGCTGTATAGACCGGGCGATAGTTCGATTTCATATTTGTGAAATTTATGTATATGGATTTTGTTTCGTTAAGTTTCATTCTCCATTGCTTGTTCCAATCGAAGATAATGTCAACGGCAATTTGAACCTTTGCTGCTGCTTCCTCATGACTAACCCTGTACTGTAGCCATGATGGCCGTGTCATCTGCAAAAATTGCAATAATAAATATGGAATATGAAGTTCTCTAAATATGGAATATGAAGGATGGCAGTTGTATAAGAAGTAAGATATTGGATGCAGGCCGCTTTGAACCGTTCCTTTTGGAAAACTATGGGGGAAGCCTATGTTCAGTATTGGACGTCCTACGGCTGAGATGATGATCATGATGATAATAAGTAAAGGACCGGACATAATACCTGTGGTACTGTATTATGTCCCAGTTGTTATTTGGTTTATGTTTGAATATACATCGTCTTGCCTTAACTTCTTGGTAAAGGTAAGACTAGACTCCCAAGATATCTGCAAACTATTTTGGCAGCATGTTTCATAATTTAAAATTAATACCTGTGTGCCACACATTCTCAAATGCTTGTGTTACGTCGAAGAACATAGTGTAATTCACTTTCTTTTCTTCTAGTAACTTTTCGATGACTTTTGTTATCTTGTAAACTTGTCAGTGGTGGAATGTTTTTCTCTAAAATCAAACTGATAGTCAAGTATTTAGTTTCTTTCTTCTAACTAACTAAGATTTTAACTAACTTAGTAGTAATTCAAATGGTTTTGACTTTGTAGGCATCAAAAAGATAGCTTTATGTGATGTCGCTTCATGGGGTGGTTTTCCAGACTCATAAATATCTCCATCGTCATAATAATTTAAGTCACTCTCCAAACATCTGGCACGTATTTTGAGCTAAATGCAGCATTAATAAGGGTTGTTTCGTTTAGTTTTAATAAAGCTTTAATCGTAAACTTTTGTAGAACTTTAACCATAATTAAATCATAATCAGGAGCATTCTTTATATTTTTTTGCTTTATCCTTTAAACATTTTTTTTGGGTTATCTTGTCCTATTACCAGGTTATCTTGTGATGTTTCATCTAGCTTAATGTCATTTTCTGCTTGCTCATTTGATTGAAATAATTGATCAAGATGCTCTCGAAAACTTTTTTGCTTTTTGTTCATTATTTGAAGCCCAAAGATTATTTGTGACCATAATGGATGGAGTCTGGATATTTTTTTTTGTTTTTCGTCGTTTTCCACGCTGAGTAACATGTGGTTTGATCAGCTGTTAATTGACTCAGATGTTCATATTTTTATCTTCAAAGCTTTGAAATTTTCTCTTAAATTTTATCGTTAGGTCAGGTACTCAATTATTAAGAAGCTTTTTGTCTGATGGAAATCTAGTATGTTTGCATGTTTGCCTTTGTTCTCTTTTTTTGCTATGAGAGTTCTAATTTCCATTGGTTAAGACGTATGTAAGTTTTCTTCATTCGAGTGTATTTTTGTCCAGGCGCACTGTTGTACGTTTGGTATTAAATTGCGAACTTTAAGATCTAGCTGCTGATGGTTTTTAAGTGGTACTTTCAAATTAGTTATGGAATCTATGTCCAGCTTGAAGCGTTCCTAGTCTTTCTTTTTATTTACTAAGCTGAGGTTTGGCTCTTTTTCTACTAAACTTAAATTAAAAATCATAATTATTGGTTAGTGCTCTGAGTTCATATCACAACACCTCAGTGTTAAGACATTTGGATGATATATTTTTGTAAATCAAAAAATTGCACACAGCAGCTCTTTCATTTATATGTGGTCAGGCGATAGGTACCCCGAGTGTGGTTTAAGTTATAAGATCGCATTTTAATATAATTTTTTTACCAAATTGAAATAAACAGATTTTATATTACTCAGCTTTTAGATTATGTCTTGGGGGACGGTATATGGCTGATATTACAATAGGAAATTATTTTATTTTAAATCGAACAGCCACCGCTTGTATGCCACATATACATCTTCACACTTGAATTCTACATACTGGTAAATGCTGTCTCAGATTCTCTTTGTCTTGTGGTCTGTCTCATACATGACTGGTTCCGTAGGTCTCTTGTTTTTAAATCATCTTTTGCTTTAGCTTCGTTTGGGTGACTATGTCCAAGCCATTGCTGTAGTCCGATGCTAAACTTCATAGTTCCTGTTTCCCCCGTGTAGTGTTTAAACAACGATGCTCAGTTTCAGTCTTGAGGGCTACCCCGACTGCTTAGCTTCCTTTATATGTTGCTTCACCTTAACTGTTGTTTACGCAAAAATGTCGCGAGTCACGACAATATTGCTAACGAAGTAATTTAGTCAATCGCGAAAAGTAGAACGATCCCATAAACATACATGACTATTTTATATTTTTGATAACTAGTATAACTTTGTTATAGCTTCACACACTTCCGGCTTGACGTCGACTTCTGGGACACTATGTATATAATAAAACGTAGTAGAATAAACAAACTTCACACCTTTCACCTCTTTTTTCAAATCCACCCGTGGTATCCGTGGCTAGCCACAAATATATGTAAATTAATAAGTACTTATATGCTAGATTTTCCACTCCGGCCTCATATAGTGCAATTTAGAATGTATTGTATGGTATGATGCAATCGTTACAGCCGAGCGGCAACGACGTCCGCGCGCTGCGCAAGGCGAACCTGGCGCTCCGCGAGCAGCTGCACTCGGTGTGCACGGTGTGTGCCGCGCTCAGCGAGCAGTGCCGCGCTGCGGTGCTGCGCGGTCAGCTCAAGGACGACATCATCCGCGAGATGCGCCGACAGCTCAAGCACGCCAAGGCGAAGGTAACGCTATGCTAGGAAAGAGCTTTAGCTCTTACCGACCAGCGGCAAGTATACGCGTGTCTATGGGTGTTCAGCTGAAATATTCATGTGGTACAAGGTCCACATTTGTAGTTCAATCTAGCTCCACTCGCGAGCTATCATCTTTACGAGCTGACATCTGACGATCTACTATTGGTAGGTACATTATTGTGGCGCTAAATCACGGGCTTTCTGTGTGACTGACTAGGTAGGTATACTTTTTCACCCAACACTCTGTTGTTGCTGTGGTCTCTCACATGCTGGTTGTTAAGTTCAAGTTTACTAATTTAATGCCAGTAATAGTAACCTCAATATCGCATTGACGTTTTCTAAATTGTTCGCAGTCAAAAGAAGCGGCGGAACTGATAAGCATCAAGTCTCGGTCGCCGTCGCGATCGCGATCGCGTTTGCGCGACGCGTACGATAGCGTGACGATCGCGTGTGTGCGACAGCAGCCGCGGCGTAGGTCGCGCGACACGGCGACGCTCGGGTCGCGCGACTCGGGGCCGCAAGAGTCACAAGACGCAGTGGAGCGCCCGCTGCCGCCCGTCGCGCCGCGCTCGCTGTCGCCAGACGACGGCCGCAGCCCGCGTCTTGTCGTCTCGGGGGACGACCTGCTGTCATTCAGCGCGGAGTGACGACACGGTCGCAACACTGCAATCTCATCTGTGGTTGTCTCCAAGGGCTAACTGCAATATGAACTTTACACCATTTGACATTTCTTCTTCTTTAGCAGTAGGAGACGGAAGCCGAGCGTTTTGTGTGACTATAGCGACTAATTTCGTGACAGTTGCTGTATTTGTAGTGTCTATTATTTTAGTTATTAATTTATTAAATGTAGGTATTTTAATGTATTAAATGATAGTTTGTCTCCTTTAATGACCGAAGATATTTACATTTATGAAGACGCGGTGAAGTGAGCGTGGCGTTGTGTGTAGCGTTGGGCGCCATTCGATCTCCGTCCATAGAAGCGGCAGCCTCAAACAAACGCAAACGCCTCGTCGCGAGATCTCAATAGCTACTATGGTGTGGTTACAAACATGCATGAAATTATTCGATGTTGGATGACATTATTCGATTTGGGAACTTCTAGTTGTCTGCATGCTGGGTCCCAAGTCTCATAGCTATTGAACCGCGCGTTATAAGTCAATTGTATGAAAAGTGAAGTTTTTGACGTAATTCGCAGTCTGCTCGCTATTTTGGTTCGATCGCGATCCAACGGCTTGCTATCGAAGTTTTAGACATAATTGAAATTGTATTGCGATTGCGTTCCTACATACTCATACATCACTACATACATACTCGTAGGTAGTCTGAACTATAACATTAGATCCGTGATATTGTGATGATTTTCAGAGAAATAACAAAATGATTTAAAATTTATTAAATTATTGTGTTTTAGCTAGAAACCACTGTATTGATGTTTTGATTAATAGATGTTTTCAATGTTATGTGAGTGGCAGCACTCGCAAGCCTTAGCGCGGCCACACGACAGCGATGCAATTGCTATATAACTGCGATTGAGAAGTAAATCTAACAGAATACAGAATTTGACATGAAAGGCAGCTCAAATTCAGAAACTTCGCAATAGTAAGGCGTTTGCTCAATAGCTAACTGCCGTATTTATAAACAAGTAAAAGATAAAAAAACGATTTTGATTCTATAGACTATAGAATTTCCCTGAAGTTAGAACTATCAAAGGCTAGAATTCTTAGACGGGTAATAGTCACCATTTCCTTTACTTGAATGAGAATACCTACGTAAATTTTTAGTTCTTATTGCAAAAGTGATGTTGTATAAAAACTAAATTCGCACACGAGTCTGAACTGTGAATCTATTATGCTGTAAAAATTTGATGACAACAATTTAATACAAGAGTAAAAAGATTCATCCAATTTTGATATGTGCTCAACTATAGAATAAGATTTTATGTTGAAGAACTCTATCGTGAAGTAAAAATTTCATTGAGAAATTACTTCATCATCATCATCTCAGCCGTAGGACGTCCGCTGCTGAACATAGGCCTCCCCGATGAATTACTTAGCAACAAGTAATTACTTGTTTATAAATACGAGTGTAAGAGACTTGGGCCCATGATCTCGTGTTTAATTCGTCACTAACAAATACAAATGTTTTGTCAAGTACCTAATTTACAAGTTTTGTCTAGAACTTGTATTTACCTTGTTCTATGGGGAAAATAAGGTGTTAGGTTACATTTATGAAGCTACATATCGTTATGAGGTGCTGCAGAATCTTTCCTTGCGATGGAGCGGTCGAGCCAGCTACGAGTACCTACCTATGTCCTCATACCAATTAAGAGTTGTCTCCGTAAATGAGAGCGTAAGGTCTTGCAGCTGTCTTGTAGTAAGTAAAATTTTACGTTTTCTATTCTTAGTAATAATTTGTTATTGTTTGGACCAATGTTCGTTTATTTCTAAATTCAGTTGTTAACAATTGTCCGTTTCCAGTGGAACACAAGTGACGTCTCAACGTCTAGTGCGAACGTCAAAACGTCCACACCGAACGTCAGCTGCGCGAGGAATGTCGTTGAGTTTGGACAGAGCCCTGAAGTTTCTATCATAGAACCTGTGAGTTCCCTTATTCAAACTTATCGTCATCTTGCTGCCTTGGTCCCAATTCAAAGTCAAATTCTAAGTCTACGCAGAACGTGTTTTCTTCCATAGGGAGAGTGCACTCTCCCGTTATGCGAGGCCGCATCATTCACACTCACTTTTATGTCATCCTTTAACACCTTAGCACCACTCCACCTGGAATGGAATTGAAAGGGTAGAGACCCTGTCTATTCAATTCCAGGATGAAGTTATGGGGCGCAATTGATTTTTATGTAAACTCTCTAGTGAACAGTTACGACTGGATTACAGTTTTGTTACAGAATATACAGCTGCATATTTCCATACGAGTTAACTAATATTAATCGATGCTGTCGACTTTATTTCAGCCTGTACAAGCACCTATTGTCGTTCCAAGCGTCACTGAAGAAGCGATCGTAAATTGCACAGAAAGTAGCGCACATGAGCTCGCTACATGCGGATTGAGATGCAAACACATTAAAGAATGTACTCCGCGACAACCCAAAGCTACATGCGCATCAAAGTGCAAACATGTAGCGCAGTGTCCTAAAGCCCAATCCCTTGATAAAAGCGCAAGCTTCAGGTGCAAACATATCCTTGACTGTGCTCAAGAACTTATTGGCGTATGTGCATTGCAATGCAAACATGTCGCAAACTGTGATCAGTGCACATGCGCATCGAAATTAAAACATGCTTCTGAATGCACTTCAAATGAGGCCCTTGTTACATGCGCTTTGAAGTCCAAAGTTGCTAAAGACCACACACAAAATCAATCGCCGGTTGCCTCATGTTCGTGTGCCATGAGATGTAGCCATGTTCCACAATGTTCTCCGGGTCAAGCTATTGGCACATGCGCATTGAAATCTAGTCATGCCCGAGATTGTGCACAGGCTCAAAAAAGAGAAACATGCGCTTCAATATGTAAGCACGTGACAGGCAGTAATCAGGGTGGTTGCTCATCAGAGTGCGAACATGCTTCAGATTATACAAAGAGTGCAAGAGGTATATGCACGTCAAAGTGCAAGCATGTTCCAAATTGTACAAATATTGAAAGATGTATATGTCTATCAAAGTGCAAACATTTTCCAGAGTGTACAAAGAGTGCATGTGCATCAAAGTGTAAACATGTTCCAGATTGTACAAAGATTGGAAGATGTATATGCACATCAAAATGCAAACATGTTCCAGAGTGTACAAAGATTGAAAAAGGTACATGTGTATCAAAATGCAAACATGTTCCAGAGTGTACAAAGATTGAAAAAGGTACATGTGCATCAAAGTGCAAACATGTTCCAGAGTGTACAATGATTGACAAAGATACATGTGCATCAAAGTGCAAACATGTTCCAGAGTGTACAAAGATTGAAAAAGGTACATGTGCATCAAAGTGCAAACATGTTCCAGAGTGTACAAAGATTGAAAAAGGTACATGTGCATCAAAGTGCAAACATGTTCCAGAGTGTACAAAGATTGAAAAAGGTACATGTGCATCAAAGTGCAAACATGTTCCAGAGTGTACAAATATTGAAAAAGGTACATGTGCATCAAAGTGCAAACATGTTCCAGAGTGTACAAAGATTGAAAAAGGTACATGTGCATCAAAGTGCAAACATGTTCCAGAGTGTACAAAGATTGAAAAAGGTACATGTGCATCAAAGTGCAAACATGTTCCAGAGTGTACAAAGATTGAAAAAGGTACATGTGCATCAAAGTGCAAACATGTTCCAGAGTGTACAAAGATTGAAAAAGGTACATACACATCAAAGTGGAAACATATTGTGCTAGATTGTGACTATAGACCACCCGTGAGCAGCTCTTTAAAGTGCATTCATTCCAAGGACTGTGCTGAGACTCAATCCAACGCAACATGCTCATCGAATTCCAAACAAGATGATATGCAGGTGCTGACTGACGAACAACCTGGCTGTGATGAATTTGGGGCAAGCACCTCTTCGGGACTTGGGTAAGTGATGTGCGATGTGATGGGTTAGTTACTGTAAAATTTAAGAGCATTATAAGCTGAAGATACTCGTATTTGTGTCATTGCCTTTAAAGTACAAACTCATTTCGACAATCAGATAAAAGCTTATCACCAATCGTGTAACATAATGTACTCACGGTAGGTACTGTAACTATTACCATAGTGAAAAGAGGGTTGATAATTAAGTTCCGAGAGTTCCTAAGATAACAGTACCCACTTGGGTACTGTCCACAGTACCACACAGTGCAACGCGTTTACACGTTTAAACCTCAAATATACGTGTATACGCAGTGTTACCTTGGGTAACTTATGAATATTAAAGTTTATCTCAGCACTGCACTCATCACATTTTGATTCTTAAGGCCGCTTTAGAATCGCATCCCCCCTATATTTTGTTGCGAGTCCGTTCGCAAACGGGTTCTTTGCTTTTTATAATAATAATAAGTTGGTAGGTATTCGATCTAATATTACCTAAGTAGTTATCTAATTATATATAAGTATCTAATCTGTATTCGATATCAATAGATATTATAGTATATGTAGGCAACATATACTAATGTCGAGTGGAGTTCAAACCAAGGTTTATGGGACTTTCATCAACCTATGCTTTCAACTCGGGACTATCTTTAGTCCGCGTTATATAATAAGGCTGCTTATACCTATCAAATGATATAATTATCCATCCACACTAATCTGTCCTGAAAACTTCGATAGTGTAACCAAACGTGTAGTTGCAAATCTATGTACAGCGGCCTGTTCATATCAATTCCTGCATGTATACCTCCTCCAATTTCTACGGTCTTGAGCTTTAGCTTGCTATGTCTTTGCGGTTATTCAATCAAGTATTGCTTACTTTTGACTGGTTGGAAGCGGCCTGCATCCAACGTCGTCCTGCGACCTTTATCAGGTCGTCTGTCCATCGTGTCGGTGGACGACCTACGCGGCGCTTGCCGTTCCGTGGTCTCCACTCCAGAACCTTTCGGCCCCATCGGCCATCTGTTCTGCGTGCTATGTGCCCTACCCACTGCCACTTCAACTGGCTAATCTTCTGGGCTATGCCGGTGACTTTAGTTCTTCTACGGATCTCCTCATTTTTGATTCGATCACGTAGAGAAACCCCGAGCATAGCCCTCTCCAAAGCTCGTTGTCATATAGTAAGTATAGTATAGGTTTAGTATTTAAATTGTACTCATCATCGGTTCGTCTTCTACCAGGATGAATTGAAAAAACGAGAAATCTTCCAAAGAATTTCAGCGTTCAACAAAGTTACGTCACATGAACCCGAAATCTCCTTTGATGCCAAACCCCGACCCGAATGCGATCCGTGTCAAAGACCTCGTTAAACTTTACGACATGTTTTCTCACTCATTCGCTACATCTCGCTCCTGATTGATGTTATGACAGAAATGTTTCACTTTTTCAGGAATCAACTCGTCGAGAAGTGTTCCCGTGCGCTTGAAGTAAGTTAGCGACGTCAAATTAAGAATAACCAATATTTTGTTTGTAGTTTATTTGAAGTTACGCACTTCAGTTAAAGCATCAGTCCTTTTCAATTGTTACCCGCAACACTAAACCGAGTACCGAACTTACCGATCGATAAATTTGAGTCTTGAATTCGTCATATTTCGAAAAAACTGGCTATATCGATCTTTTGTCGATCATTGCAAGTATGTAACAAAATTAAGCGATCGGTAGACAAATTCGATAAGCTTTTACGATTATAACGATAACCCTAGCATGATAACCGGATTGCTCTACTGGTTGAGCAATTGAGCAGTATGCCCTATAGCTCAACTAATTTTTGCTCAACTTATTGATGAGTAGGTCATCCTTTTCAACTGCATCAAGTTGAGCAGTGGGTAATACCAACGGCTCAACAGGTAAAAGTTGAGTAATGGGTATTACCAACGACTCAACTGGTAATCGCTCGACTATGAATAGTTTACCCTTTATATGGGTAATGCCCTCTGATCAACTAAAGCTGCACAACTATATTTATAGACTAGAATTTCAATTTCCAAACCACATAATTACTATTTGTCATCCGCTTCTTACAACATAAGAGTTGACGAACTTAGACAAACTTTTTAATCTGTACTTCTTGTCTTCTATACATAGAATAAAAAAGTAGAGACAAAAAATATGTACTTACTTAAAAGAAAAATAAAAAATTGGGTCAAAAGACGTAAAATAAGACCTACTGAACAAGAATATTATGACGTTTTTGAAAAAAAGGATGCCGAGATTCCAAAACGGAGCTTCCACCACTACATCATGACCAAGCGTGCGAAGTCGCTGGCATGTCAGCTAGTTACCCTAATATACACCAAACGGAGCTTCCACCACTACATCATGACCAAGCGTGCGAAGTCGCTGGCATGTCAGCTAGTTACCCTAATATACACCAAACGGAGCTTCCACCACTACATCATGACCAAGCGAGCGAAGTCGCTGGCATGTCAGCTAGTTACCCTAATATACACCAAACGGAGCTTCCACCACTACATCATGACCAAGCGTGCGAAGTCGCTGGCATGTCAGCTAGTTACCCTAATATACACCAAACTGAGCTTCCACCACTACATCATGACCAAGCGTGCGAAGTCGCTGGCATGTCAGCTAGTTACCCTAATATACACCAAACGGAGCTTCCACCACTACATCATGACCAAGCGTGCGAAGTCGCTGGCATGTCAGCTAGTTACCCTAATATACACCAAACGGAGCTTCCACCACTACATCATGACCAAGCGTGCGAAGTCGCTGGCATGTCAGCTAGTTACCCTAATATACACCAAACGGAGCTTCCACCACTACATCATGACCAAGCGAGCGAAGTCGCTGGCATGTCAGCTAGTTACCCTAATATACACCAAACGGAGCTTCCACCACTACATCATGACCAAGCGTGCGAAGTCGCTGGCATGTCAGCTAGTTACCCTAATATACACCAAACGGAGCTTCCACCACTACATCATGACCAAGCGTGCGAAGTCGCTGGCATGTCAGCTAGTTACCCTAATATACACCAAACGGAGCTTCCACCACTACATCATGACCAAGCGTGCGAAGTCGCTGGCATGTCAGCTAGTTACCCTAATATACACCAAACGGAGCTTCCACCACTACATCATGACCAAGCGTGCGAAGTCGCTGGCATGTCAGCTAGTTACCCTAATATACACCAAACGGTGCTTCCACCACTACATCATGACCAAGCGAGCGAAGTCGCTGGCATGTCAGCTAGTTACCCTAATATACACCAAACGGAGCTTCCACCACTACATCATGACCAAGCGTGCGAAGTCGCTGGCATGTCAGCTAGTTACCCTAATATACACCAAACGGAGCTTCCACCACTACATCATGACCAAGCGTGCGAAGTCGCTGGCATGTCAGCTAGTTACCCTAATATACACCAAACGGAGCTTCCACCACTACATCATGACCAAGCGTGCGAAGTCGCTGGCATGTCAGCTAGTTACCCTAATATACACCAAACGGAGCTTCCACCACTACATCATGACCAAGCGTGCGAAGTCGCTGGCATGTCAGCTAGTTACCCTAATATACACCAAACGGAGCTTCCACCACTACATCATGACCAAGCGTGCGAAGTCGCTGGCATGTCAGCTAGTTACCCTAATATACACCAAACGGTGCTTCCACCACTACATCATGACCAAGCGTGCGAAGTCGCTGGCATGTCAGCTAGTTACCCTAATATACACCAAACGGAGCTTCCACCACTACATCATGACCAAGCGTGCGAAGTCGCTGGCATGTCAGCTAGTTACCCTAATATACACCAAACGGTGCTTCCACCACTACATCATGACCAAGCGTGCGAAGTCGCTGGCATGTCAGCTAGTTACCCTAATATACACCAAACGGAGCTTCCACCACTACATCATGACCAAGCGTGCGAAGTCGCTGGCATGTCAGCTAGTTACCCTAATATACACCAAACGGAGCTTCCACCACCACATCATGACCAAGCGTGCGAAGTCGCTGGCATGTCAGCTAGTTACCCTAATATACACCAAACGGAGCTTCCACCACTACATCATGACCAAGCGTGCGAAGTCGCTGGCATGTCAGCTAGTTACCCTAATATACACCAAACGGAGCTTCCACCACTACATCATGACCAAGCGTGCGAAGTCGCTGGCATGTCAGCTAGTTACCCTAATATACACCAAACGGAGCTTCCACCACTACATCATGACCAAGCGAGCGAAGTCGCTGGCATGTCAGCTAGTTACCCTAATATACACCAAACGGAGCTTCCACCACTACATCATGACCAAGCGTGCGAAGTCGCTGGCATGTCAGCTAGTTACCCTAATATACACCAAACGGAGCTTCCACCACTACATCATGACCAAGCGTGCGAAGTCGCTGGCATGTCAGCTAGTTACCCTAATATACACCAAACGGAGCTTCCACCACTACATCATGACCAAGCGTGCGAAGTCGCTGGCATGTCAGCTAGTTACCCTAATATACACCAAACGGAGCTTCCACCACTACATCATGACCAAGCGTGCGAAGTCGCTGGCATGTCAGCTAGTTACCCTAATATACACCAAACGGAGCTTCCACCACTACATCATGACCAAGCGAGCGAAGTCGCTGGCATGTCAGCTAGTTACCCTAATATACACCAAACGGAGCTTCCACCACTACATCATGACCAAGCGTGCGAAGTCGCTGGCATGTCAGCTAGTTACCCTAATATACACCAAACGGAGCTTCCACCACTACATCATGACCAAGCGTGCGAAGTCGCTGGCATGTCAGCTAGTTACCCTAATATACACCAAACGGAGCTTCCACCACTACATCATGACCAAGCGTGCGAAGTCGCTGGCATGTCAGCTAGTTACCCTAATATACACCAAACGGAGCTTCCACCACTACATCATGACCAAGCGTGCGAAGTCGCTGGCATGTCAGCTAGTTACCCTAATATACACCAAACGGAGCTTCCACCACTACATCATGACCAAGCGTGCGAAGTCGCTGGCATGTCAGCTAGTTACCCTAATATACACCAAACGGTGCTTCCACCACTACATCATGACCAAGCGTGCGAAGTCGCTGGCATGTCAGCTAGTTACCCTAATATACACCAAACGGAGCTTCCACCACTACATCATGACCAAGCGTGCGAAGTCGCTGGCATGTCAGCTAGTTACCCTAATATACACCAAACGGTGCTTCCACCACTACATCATGACCAAGCGTGCGAAGTCGCTGGCATGTCAGCTAGTTACCCTAATATACACCAAACGGAGCTTCCACCACTACATCATGACCAAGCGTGCGAAGTCGCTGGCATGTCAGCTAGTTACCCTAATATACACCAAACGGAGCTTCCACCACCACATCATGACCAAGCGTGCGAAGTCGCTGGCATGTCAGCTAGTTACCCTAATATACACCAAACGGAGCTTCCACCACTACATCATGACCAAGCGTGCGAAGTCGCTGGCATGTCAGCTAGTTACCCTAATATACACCAAACGGAGCTTCCACCACTACATCATGACCAAGCGTGCGAAGTCGCTGGCATGTCAGCTAGTTACCCTAATATACACCAAACGGAGCTTCCACCACTACATCATGACCAAGCGTGCGAAGTCGCTGGCGTGTCAGCTAGTTACCCTAATATACACCAAACGGAGCTTCCACCACTACATCATGACCAAGCGTGCGAAGTCGCTGGCATGTCAGCTAGTTACCCTAATATACACCAAACGGAGCTTCCACCACTACATCATGACCAAGCGTGCGAAGTCGCTGGCATGTCAGCTAGTTACCCTAATATACACCAAACGGAGCTTCCACCACTACATCATGACCAAGCGTGCGAAGTCGCTGGCATGTCAGCTAGTTACCCTAATATACACCAAACGGAGCTTCCACCACTACATCATGACCAAGCGTGCGAAGTCGCTGGCATGTCAGCTAGTTACCCTAATATACACCAAACGGAGCTTCCACCACTACATCATGACCAAGCGTGCGAAATCGCTGGCATGTCAGCTAGTTACCCTAATATACACCAAACGGAGCTTCCACCACTACATCATGACCAAGCGTGCGAAGTCGCTGGCATGTCAGCTAGTTACCCTAATAAACACCAAACGGAGCTTCCACCACTACATCATGACCAAGCGTGCGAAGTCGCTGGCATGTCAGCTAGTTACCCTAATATACACCAAACGGAGCTTCCACCACTACATCATGACCAAGCGTGCGAAGTCGCTGGCATGTCAGCTAGTTACCCTAATATACACCAAACGGAGCTTCCACCACTACATCATGACCAAGCGTGCGAAGTCGCTGGCATGTCAGCTAGTTACCCTAATATACACCAAACGGAGCTTCCACCACTACATCATGACCAAGCGTGCGAAGTCGCTGGCATGTCAGCTAGTTACCCTAATATACACCAAACGGAGCTTCCACCACTACATCATGACCAAGCGTGCGAAGTCGCTGGCATGTCAGCTAGTTACCCTAATATACACCAAACGGAGCTTCCACCACTACATCATGACCAAGCGTGCGAAGTCGCTGGCATGTCAGCTAGTTACCCTAATATACACCAAACGGAGCTTCCACCACTACATCATGACCAAGCGTGCGAAGTCGCTGGCATGTCAGCTAGTTACCCTAATATACACCAAACGGAGCTTCCACCACTACATCATGACCAAGCGTGCGAAGTCGCTGGCATGTCAGCTAGTTACCCTAATATACACCAAACGGAGCTTCCACCACTACATCATGACCAAGCGTGCGAAGTCGCTGGCATGTCAGCTAGTTACCCTAATATACACCAAACGGAGCTTCCACCACTACATCATGACCAAGCGTGCGAAGTCGCTGGCATGTCAGCTAGTTACCCTAATATACACCAAACGGAGCTTCCACCACTACATCATGACCAAGCGTGCGAAGTCGCTGGCATGTCAGCTAGTTACCCTAATATACACCAAACGGAGCTTCCACCACTACATCATGACCAAGCGTGCGAAGTCGCTGGCATGTCAGCTAGTTACCCTAATATACACCAAACGGAGCTTCCACCACTACATCATGACCAAGCGAGCGAAGTCGCTGGCATGTCAGCTAGTTACCCTAATATACACCAAACGGAGCTTCCACCACTACATCATGACCAAGCGTGCGAAGTCGCTGGCATGTCAGCTAGTTACCCTAATATACACCAAACGGAGCTTCCACCACTACATCATGACCAAGCGTGCGAAGTCGCTGGCATGTCAGCTAGTTACCCTAATATACACCAAACGGAGCTTCCACCAGTACATCATGACCAAGCGTGCGAAGTCGCTGGCATGTCAGCTAGTTACCCTAATATACACCAAACGGAGCTTCCACCACTACATCATGACCAAGCGTGCGAAGTCGCTGGCAAGTCAGCTAGTTACCCTAATATACACCAAACGGAGCTTCCACCACTACATCATGACCAAGCGTGCGAAGTCGCTGGCATGTCAGCTAGTTACCCTAATATATACCAAACGGAGCTTCCACCACTACATCATGACCAAGCGTGCGAAGTCGCTGGCATGTCAGCTAGTTACCCTAATATACACCAAACGGAGCTTCCACCACTACATCATGACCAAGCGAGCGAAGTCGCTGGCATGTCAGCTAGTTACCCTAATATACACCAAACGGAGCTTCCACCACTACATCATGACCAAGCGTGCGAAGTCGCTGGCATGTCAGCTAGTTACCCTAATATACACCAAACAGAGCTTCCACCACTACATCATGACCAAGCGTGCGAAGTCGCTGGCATGTCAGCTAGTTACCCTAATATACACCAAACGGAGCTTCCACCACTACATCATGACCAAGCGTGCGAAGTCGCTGGCATGTCAGCTAGTTACCCTAATATACACCAAACAGAGCTTCCACCACTACATCATGACCAAGCGTGCGAAGTCGCTGGCATGTCAGCTAGTTACCCTAATATACACCAAACTGAGCTTCCACCACTACATCATGACCAAGCGTGCGAAGTCGCTGGCATGTCAGCTAGTTACCCTAATATACACCAAACGGAGCTTCCACCACTACATCATGACCAAGCGAGCGAAGTCGCTGGCATGTCAGCTAGTTACCCTAATATACACCAAACGGAGCTTCCACCACTACATCATGACCAAGCGTGCGAAGTCGCTGGCATGTCAGCTAGTTACCCTAATATACACCAAACGGTGCTTCCACCACTACATCATGACCAAGCGTGCGAAGTCGCTGGCATGTCAGCTAGTTACCCTATTATACACCAAACGGAGCTTCCACCACTACATCATGACCAAGCGTGCGAAGTCGCTGGCATGTCAGCTAGTTACCCTAATATACACCAAACGGAGCTTCCACCACTACATCATGACCAAGCGTGCGAAGTCGCTGGCATGTCAGCTAGTTACCCTAATATACACCAAACGGTGCTTCCACCACTACATCATGACCAAGCGTGCGAAGTCGCTGGCATGTCAGCTAGTTACCCTAATATACACCAAACGGTGCTTCCACCACTACATCATGACCAAGCGTGCGAAGTCGCTGGCATGTCAGCTAGTTACCCTAATATACACCAAACGGAGCTTCCACCACTACATCATGACCAAGCGTGCGAAGTCGCTGGCATGTCAGCTAGTTACCCTAATATACACCAAACGGTGCTTCCACCACTACATCATGACCAAGCGTGCGAAGTCGCTGGC
Source organism: Selenia dentaria (assembly GCA_917880725.1). Classification (NCBI taxonomy): domain Eukaryota; kingdom Metazoa; phylum Arthropoda; class Insecta; order Lepidoptera; family Geometridae; genus Selenia; species Selenia dentaria. The sequence goes on along the minus strand of OU862882.1, from coordinate 1,825,506 downwards.
ATGTCAGCTAGTTACCCTAATATACACCAAACGGAGCTTCCACCACTACATCATGACCAAGCGAGCGAAGTCGCTGGCATGTCAGCTAGTTACCCTAATATACACCAAACGGAGCTTCCACCACTACATCATGACCAAGCGTGCGAAGTCGCTGGCATGTCAGCTAGTTACCCTAATATACACCAAACGGAGCTTCCACCACTACATCATGACCAAGCGTGCGAAGTCGCTGGCATGTCAGCTAGTTACCCTAATATACACCAAACGGAGCTTCCACCAGTACATCATGACCAAGCGTGCGAAGTCGCTGGCATGTCAGCTAGTTACCCTAATATACACCAAACGGAGCTTCCACCACTACATCATGACCAAGCGTGCGAAGTCGCTGGCAAGTCAGCTAGTTACCCTAATATACACCAAACGGAGCTTCCACCACTACATCATGACCAAGCGTGCGAAGTCGCTGGCATGTCAGCTAGTTACCCTAATATATACCAAACGGAGCTTCCACCACTACATCATGACCAAGCGTGCGAAGTCGCTGGCATGTCAGCTAGTTACCCTAATATACACCAAACGGAGCTTCCACCACTACATCATGACCAAGCGAGCGAAGTCGCTGGCATGTCAGCTAGTTACCCTAATATACACCAAACGGAGCTTCCACCACTACATCATGACCAAGCGTGCGAAGTCGCTGGCATGTCAGCTAGTTACCCTAATATACACCAAACAGAGCTTCCACCACTACATCATGACCAAGCGTGCGAAGTCGCTGGCATGTCAGCTAGTTACCCTAATATACACCAAACAGAGCTTCCACCACTACATCATGACCAAGCGTGCGAAGTCGCTGGCATGTCAGCTAGTTACCCTAATATACACCAAACAGAGCTTCCACCACTACATCATGACCAAGCGTGCGAAGTCGCTGGCATGTCAGCTAGTTACCCTAATATACACCAAACTGAGCTTCCACCACTACATCATGACCAAGCGTGCGAAGTCGCTGGCATGTCAGCTAGTTACCCTAATATACACCAAACGGAGCTTCCACCACTACATCATGACCAAGCGAGCGAAGTCGCTGGCATGTCAGCTAGTTACCCTAATATACACCAAACGGAGCTTCCACCACTACATCATGACCAAGCGTGCGAAGTCGCTGGCATGTCAGCTAGTTACCCTAATATACACCAAACGGTGCTTCCACCACTACATCATGACCAAGCGTGCGAAGTCGCTGGCATGTCAGCTAGTTACCCTAATATACACCAAACGGAGCTTCCACCACTACATCATGACCAAGCGTGCGAAGTCGCTGGCATGTCAGCTAGTTACCCTAATATACACCAAACGGAGCTTCCACCACTACATCATGACCAAGCGTGCGAAGTCGCTGGCATGTCAGCTAGTTACCCTAATATACACCAAACGGTGCTTCCACCACTACATCATGACCAAGCGTGCGAAGTCGCTGGCATGTCAGCTAGTTACCCTAATATACACCAAACGGTGCTTCCACCACTACATCATGACCAAGCGTGCGAAGTCGCTGGCATGTCAGCTAGTTACCCTAATATACACCAAACGGAGCTTCCACCACTACATCATGACCAAGCGTGCGAAGTCGCTGGCATGTCAGCTAGTTACCCTAATATACACCAAACGGAGCTTCCACCACTACATCATGACCAAGCGAGCGAAGTCGCTGGCATGTCAGCTAGTTACCCTAATATACACCAAACGGAGCTTCCACCACTACATCATGACCAAGCGTGCGAAGTCGCTGGCATGTCAGCTAGTTACCCTAATATACACCAAACGGAGCTTCCACCACTACATCATGACCAAGCGTGCGAAGTCGCTGGCATGTCAGCTAGTTACCCTAATATACACCAAACGGAGCTTCCACCACTACATCATGACCAAGCGTGCGAAGTCGCTGGCATGTCAGCTAGTTACCCTAATATACACCAAACGGTGCTTCCACCACTACATCATGACCAAGCGTGCGAAATCGCTGGCATGTCAGCTAGTTACCCTAATATACACCAAACGGAGCTTCCACCACTACATCATGACCAAGCGTGCGAAGTCGCTGGCATGTCAGCTAGTTACCCTAATATACACCAAACGGAGCTTCCACCACTACATCATGACCAAGCGTGCGAAGTCGCTGGCATGTCAGCTAGTTACCCTAATATACACCAAACGGAGCTTCCACCACTACATCATGACCAAGCGAGCGAAGTCGCTGGCATGTCAGCTAGTTACCCTAATATACACCAAACGGTGCTTCCACCACTACATCATGACCAAGCGTGCGAAGTCGCTGGCATGTCAGCTAGTTACCCTAATATACACCAAACGGAGCTTCCACCACTACATCATGACCAAGCGTGCGAAGTCGCTGGCATGTCAGCTAGTTACCCTAATATACACCAAACGGTGCTTCCACCACTACATCATGACCAAGCGTGCGAAGTCGCTGGCATGTCAGCTAGTTACCCTAATATACACCAAACGGAGCTTCCACCACTACATCATGACCAAGCGTGCGAAGTCGCTGGCATGTCAGCTAGTTACCCTAATATACACCAAACGGAGCTTCCACCACTACATCATGACCAAGCGTGCGAAGTCGCTGGCATGTCAGCTAGTTACCCTAATATACACCAAACGGTGCTTCCACCACTACATCATGACCAAGCGTGCGAAGTCGCTGGCATGTCAGCTAGTTACCCTAATATACACCAAACGGAGCTTCCACCACTACATCATGACCAAGCGTGCGAAGTCGCTGGCATGTCAGCTAGTTACCCTAATATACACCAAACGGTGCTTCCACCACTACATCATGACCAAGCGTGCGAAGTCGCTGGCATGTCAGCTAGTTACCTTAATATACACCAAACGGAGCTTCCACCACTACATCATGACCAAGCGTGCGAAGTCGCTGGCATGTCAGCTAGTTACCCTAATATACACCAGACGGTGCTTCCACCACTACATCATGACCAAGCGTGCGAAGTCGCTGGCATGTCAGCTAGTTACCCTAATATACACCAAACGGAGCTTCCACCACTACATCATGACCAAGCGTGCGAAGTCGCTGGCATGTCAGCTAGTTACCCTAATATACACCAAACGGAGCTTCCACCACTACATCATGACCAAGCGTGCGAAGTCGCTGGCATGTCAGCTAGTTACCCTAATATACACCAAACGGAGCTTCCACCACTACATCATGACCAAGCGTGCGAAGTCGCTGGCATGTCAGCTAGTTACCCTAATATACACCAAACGGAGCTTCCACCACTACATCATGACCAAGCGTGCGAAGTCGCTGGCATGTCAGCTAGTTACCCTAATATACACCAAACGGAGCTTCCACCACTACATCATGACCAAGCGTGCGAAGTCGCTGGCATGTCAGCTAGTTACCCTAATATACACCAGACGGTGCTTCCACCACTACATCATGACCAAGCGTGCGAAGTCGCTGGCATGTCAGCTAGTTACCCTAATATACACCAAACGGAGCTTCCACCACTACATCATGACCAAGCGTGCGAAGTCGCTGGCATGTCAGCTAGTTACCCTAATATACACCAAACGGAGCTTCCACCACTACATCATGACCAAGCGTGCGAAGTCGCTGGCATGTCAGCTAGTTACCCTAATATACACCAAACGGAGCTTCCACCACTACATCATGACCAAGCGTGCGAAGTCGCTGGCATGTCAGCTAGTTACCCTAATATACACCAAACGGAGCTTCCACCACTACATCATGACCAAGCGTGCGAAGTCGCTGGCATGTCAGCTAGTTACCCTAATATACACCAAACGGAGCTTCCACCACTACATCATGACCAAGCGTGCGAAGTCGCTGGCATGTCAGCTAGTTACCCTAATATACACCAAACGGTGCTTCCACCACTACATCATGACCAAGCGTGCGAAGTCGCTGGCATGTCAGCTAGTTACCCTAATATACACCAAACGGAGCTTCCACCACTACATCATGACCAAGCGTGCGAAGTCGCTGGCATGTCAGCTAGTTACCCTAATATACACCAAACGGTGCTTCCACCACTACATCATGACCAAGCGTGCGAAGTCGCTGGCATGTCAGCTAGTTACCCTAATATACACCAAACGGAGCTTCCACCACTACATCATGACCAAGCGTGCGAAGTCGCTGGCATGTCAGCTAGTTACCCTAATATACACCAAACGGAGCTTCCACCACTACATCATGACCAAGCGTGCGAAGTCGCTGGCATGTCAGCTAGTTACCCTAATATACACCAAACGGTGCTTCCACCACTACATCATGACCAAGCGTGCGAAGTCGCTGGCATGTCAGCTAGTTACCCTAATATACACCAAACGGAGCTTCCACCACTACATCATGACCAAGCGTGCGAAGTCGCTGGCATGTCAGCTAGTTACCCTAATATACACCAAACGGAGCTTCCACCACTACATCATGACCAAGCGTGCGAAGTCGCTGGCATGTCAGCTAGTTACCCTAATATACACCAAACGGTGCTTCCACCACTACATCATGACCAAGCGTGCGAAGTCGCTGGCATGTCAGCTAGTTACCCTAATATACACCAAACGGAGCTTCCACCACTACATCATGACCAAGCGTGCGAAGTCGCTGGCATGTCAGCTAGTTACCCTAATATACACCAAACGGAGCTTCCACCACTACATCATGACCAAGCGTGCGAAGTCGCTGGCATGTCAGCTAGTTACCCTAATATACACCAAACGGAGCTTCCACCACTACATCATGACCAAGCGTGCGAAGTCGCTGGCATGTCAGCTAGTTACCCTAATATACACCAAACGGAGCTTCCACCACTACATCATGACCAAGCGTGCGAAGTCGCTGGCATGTCAGCTAGTTACCCTAATATACACCAAACGGAGCTTCCACCACTACATCATGACCAAGCGTGCGAAGTCGCTGGCATGTCAGCTAGTTACCCTAATATACACCAGACGGTGCTTCCACCACTACATCATGACCAAGCGTGCGAAGTCGCTGGCATGTCAGCTAGTTACCCTAATATACACCAAACGGAGCTTCCACCACTACATCATGACCAAGCGTGCGAAGTCGCTGGCATGTCAGCTAGTTACCCTAATATACACCAAACGGAGCTTCCACCACTACATCATGACCAAGCGAGCGAAGTCGCTGGCATGTCAGCTAGTTACCCTAATATACACCAAACGGAGCTTCCACCACTACATCATGACCAAGCGTGCGAAGTCGCTGGCATGTCAGCTAGTTACCCTAATATACACCAAACGGAGCTTCCACCACTACATCATGACCAAGCGAGCGAAGTCGCTGGCATGTCAGCTAGTTACCCTAATATACACCAAACAATATACATCACACCCATTTACAATGAAGTTTTAAAATTAAAAACGGTTGTTTTTACGAACGCGTTTGAACGCGTTATCGTTTTTTTTCTAACCCGTGCCCAATTGAAATTTCTGATTTCATAATTGGTTGAGCAGTGTGTAAGAATGGGCAGTTGAGCAATCTAGTTGAGCAATAGAGCAGGAGTTGATCATCGGGTATTACCCACTGCTCAACTATTCGTAGTTGAGCAATTACCAGTTGAGCCTTGGGTATTACACACTGCTCAACTTTATGCAGTTGAGCAAACTAGTTGAGCAATGGGGAAGTCACGGCGAAATGCTCGTAGAAATCTTCAAATGATAGGACACATTGTGGAATGCAAACAATTCGTAATAATCGATATAATGTCGACAAATTGACGATCGTATAAGTCGTCATCTCTTCCATACTTGCTACGGCGAACTAAATTTATCGATCTTAGCGACTCGACAAAATTAACGACTATTACGGTACTTGTACTGCTGTATTTATGCCGTATGTTTGAAATGTCCATGTAGCTGGATAAACGTAGGGTATGAGGGCTAGGGGCTTTCGGAAAAAACGAAAGATTTATTTCAATGAAGTCTAGGATTCGTTGTATTTATATGTATATCACATGGATACCATCGGGCCCTCACGATACAACCTCCGCCATACCATATCCGGCCACATATATCTAACCCGAAATCATTATAATATTATAGTTTTAACTTTATAAACGGGATACTTACCATATATCGTAAAATAGGTACATAAGGTAAATATCCCGTTTATAAATCCCATGTATACATCCCGTTTTTTAAATTAATTCTTGCGTAAGTGACCATGACAGTTTATAAACAAATGTTAGTTAGTTTTGATTATTAAATTTCATTATTATTACTTCTCCTACCATGGAACCACAGATTTTAAAGCCTGCATGGAAAGGACAACGACAGAATTGCAATAAACGTTTGCACCGTAAACAAAGTCAAACATCAGTTAAATACCAACGGCTTAGTTAGTTTGACTTCATGTATTTTACATAACTTATCACACTGTCTGTAGCAAATAGGTACCTACCTATATTTTGTTAGCATATTTTCATTGAATACATCACTGTCTATAAATGTAAATTCCTCTCCTTACAAAAGTTGTTTAGAAGGTAGCGTTTGTTAGCGAGTGTGAATAGATTTATTTCTTACTTATATTTTCTCAAGACTTTTCTCAAGAGTTGTGTATTTATTTAAGTATCTGCCCATAACGGGACATATACGCAGTTCCGTTCCGTAAATAATATTCCTACATTTTGCTGAACGGTAGGTACGTAATTTATTCACATAATAATACCATTCAATTTTGTTACAGTCTCTGTCAGCAATCACACTACGGCAATCATGCCCGTAAGTATTATAAACGCATTTTAACATTTCCTTTGATATTGTTATGACAATTTTTAGGCGTGTATTTCGAAAGTACGCTCAGCAGTGAATCTGAGTATTTTATTGCGTTTAATGTCATCTCCGCTCAAGTTAATATTCACAACTGAGCCTGCTTCTGTGATACGACCCGTATCTAATCTTAACTACTTCCTTAAGTATATATTTTACACTTACAGAAAAATAAAAACTGAACTGAGAAGCGTTTCATTCGATATTGAAGCTAAAGTAAGTCTCCCTCCTGCAGCTCTTGTCTATATCGGTAACCACTTGAGTAACTACTTATTTGTTATTAACCCCCTTCTCTATGCTTAAGTACATTTATTTATTTTTATACTCTTCAATCCATGCACTGAGTACAATAGGTCGCATTGTGCAACTTAATAAAATTGTATTATTAAGTCATTCTTTACACTGTGAATTGTAATGTTAGATATGAGTATATTATCAATCCTGAGGGTACTTATACTAGTTAAGCGGGCAATTCTAAAAAGGTTTTAATAGTAGGCGATAGAAAAAATACGATGAAAAAGTAAAATCAAGGTAGTACCTACTGAAATACTAATTACTTTTAGAATACAATATTATGTAGTACTTATATGATTCCTGCAGGGCCATCCGCCAACCTCATTATTGTGTAGATTTCTGTAACTCAATTATTAGCCCCAAGGAAACAAAATACTAACATGTTTTTTACGTCGCGTTCTTGTAAACTATACTATACATTATACTATCAAGAGGATATTTATGGGATATCGAGCGTTATAAATATAAAACTATGGCGCTAATGTTATGGGGTGTCGAAACCCGGCGGACGTCGCGCCGGAAGCCGCCTCTGTCTCTAATGAACTTTAGGTACAGGATGTTCTCAAACATATCCAACGGTTTTTTGTTAATGTATTGTGGATCGGATTAAAGTTACGTATTTGTTAATGGCTAATTTTTCACACCTTCACTCTGTTTCTTTGATATCAAGATCTTAGTACGTAGGTACTATAAATTATTTTTTGATATTTGTTAATGTACCTAAATCATAAGAAATAGTCTTATATACCTTGAAGCACCAACATAAAAGCTATCTATTCTCATGTTGGTCCACAATATTAATTTACGATTTGTTAATACTCATCCCCGTTTGAACTATACGTAAGTGAAGTATGGATAAACAGGTACATTCCAAAAATAGCCGAATCAACATTACCAATTGCTCCTCCATCAACGGCTGTTCATTCACTAACTGCATCTTAAAATACATCCTTTGGTTCGTCTCGTCCCAGTAAACAGAACGCGGCCCTTTCCTGACAAAAAACGTCGACTCCACCGTGGTATATTTAACTCCATGCACCAGTTTCGATGCACACCTCGCGGCGTCGCATCGTACTACAGTTGGCCAAATATTTATAAACTCGTACCTTACGTTTGCGATCGTTTGTATGTTTGTGAATATTTGTGTTGTTGAGTTGGTGCTCATCATGATGTTTAATGGATTGTTGATGTGTACGGACTCGGATAGTGACTTTGCTAAAGTGAGTATAACTTTGTTAATCACATTACTCGTATAACAAACTTTAATTATAAATACGGCAATACACATGTAAGTAGTGGGTCTGGTGTGATACCAGCGTCCATCGCAGCATCGCCGCCCATCGAGCGTTACTTAGTAGTCAAATACCTTTACTAATATATTATTTAATAACTGCGTATAATAGAATTACTTATATGAATAAACCTTTGAAATTTTGAGAGAGAAAAATATAATTACCACCGGGATGGACCCCAAACCACATGAGTAAATAAACGAAATTCCGTTTATTTAGGTACTCATGTGCTCCAAACCGTGTCTTCAATTTTTCTACCGAAAAATTTCACAGGTTTATTCATATAAGTAATTCTATTATACGCAGTTATTAAATAATATATTAGTAAAGGTATTTGACTACTAAGTAACACTCGATGGGCGATGGATAAAGTTTTAAGTTTGGTTTCCGCTGAACAGGCGTTAGAGCTAAAACCATATAATAAAAGTACCTACCTATTATAAATCAACACTAAAACTGTTCCCAACTGCGTTCTCTCGCGTATTGCTTCCCCAATACACTTCCTATTATCTACAGTTTACTGTACTATTACTATTATCTATTACAGATCCTACGTTCTAAACAGAACATACATTGTTTCCATGGAACTTATATCTTTCTAAATCACATAGTTTTGTTTTGGTATTAACTCTATATTTATTATCAAACCTAGAAATTTGGTTCGGATTTGGAATCCTGACACATTTGAAACTGTTTAGTAAAACTAGCTGACCCAGCAGCGACATCGCTCGCTTCATAACTGTATGTTTATTACCAAACCTAGAAATTTGGTTCGGATTCGGAATCCTGACACATTTGAAACTGTTTAGTAAAACTAGCTGACCCAGCAGCGACTTCGCTCGCTTCATAACTCTATGTTTATTATCAAACCTAGAAATTTGGTTCGGATTCGGAATCCTGACACATTTGAAACTGTTTAGTAAAACTAGCTGACCCAGCAGCGACTTCGCTCGCTTCATAACTGTATGTTTATTATCAAACCTAGAAATTTGGTTCGGATTCGGAATCCTGACACATTTGAAACTGTTTAGTAAAACTAGCTGACCCAGCAGCGACTTCGCTCGCTTCATAACTGTATGTTTATTATCAAACCTAGAAATTTGGTTCGGATTCGGAATCCTGACACATTTGAAACTGTTTAGTAAAACTATCTGACCTAGCAGCGACTTCGCTCGCTTCATAACTCTATGTTTATTATCAAACCTAGAAATTTGGTTCGGATTCGGAATCCTGACACATTTGAAACTGTTTAGTAAAACTAGCTGACCCAGCAGCGACTTCGCTCGCTTCATAACTGTATGTTTATTATCAAACCTAGAAATTTGGTTCGGATTCGGAATCCTGACACATTTGAAACTGTTTAGTAAAACTATCTGACCTAGCAGCGACTTCGCTCGCTTCATAACTCTATGTTTATTATCAAACCTAGAAATTTGGTTCGGATTCGGAATCCTGACACATTTGAAATTGTTTAGTAAAACTAGCTGACCCAGCAGCGACTTCGCTCGCTTCATAACTCTATGTTTATTATCAAACCTAGAAATTTGGTTCGGATTCGGAATCCTGACACATTTGAAATTGTTTAGTAAAACTAGCTGACCCAGCAGCGACTTCGCTCGCTTCATAACTCTATGTTTATTATCAAACCTAGAAATTTGGTTCGGATTCGGAATCCTGACACATTTGAAACTGTTTAGTAAAACTATCTGACCTAGCAGCGACTTCGCTCGCTTCATAACTCTATGTTTATTATCAAACCTAGAAATTTGGTTCGGATTCGGAATCCTGACACATTTGAAATTGTTTAGTAAAACTAGCTGACCCAGCAGCGACTTCGTTCGCTTCATAACTCTATGTTTATTATCAAACCTAGAAATTTGGTTCGGATTCGGAATCCTGACACATTTGAAATTGTTTAGTAAAACTAGCTGACCCAGCAGCGATTTCGCTCGCTTCATAACTCTATGTTTATTATCAAACCTAGAAATTTGGTTCGGATTCGGAATCCTGACACATTTGAAACTGTTTAGTAAAACTAGCTGACCCAGGAGCGACTTCGCTCGCTTCATAACTCTATGTTTATTATCAAACCTAGAAATTTGGTTCGGATTCGGAATCCTGACACATTTGAAACTGTTTAGTAAAACTAGCTGACCCAGCAGCGACTTCGCTCTCTTCATAACTCTATGTTTATTATCAAACCTAGAAATTTGGTTCGGATTCGGAATCCTGACACATTTGAAACTGTTTAGTAAAACTAGCTGACCCAGCAGCGACTTCGCTCGCTTCATAACTCTATGTTTATTATCAAACCTAGAAATTTGGTTCGGATTCGGAATCCTGACACATTTGAAACTGTTTAGTAAAACTAGCTGACCCAGCAGCGACTTCGCTCGCTTCATAACTGTATGTTTATTATCAAACCTAGAAATTTGGTTCGGATTCGGAATCCTGACACATTTGAAACTGTTTAGTAAAACTATCTGACCCAGCAGCGACTTCGCTCGCTTCATAACTCTATGTTTATTATCAAACCTAGAAATTTGGTTCGGATTCGGAAACCTGACACATTTGAAATTGTTTAGTAAAACTAGCTGACCCAGCAGCGACTTCGCTCGCTTCATAACTCTATGTTTATTATCAAACCTAGAAATTTGGTTCGGATTCGGAATCCTGACACATTTGAAACTGTTTAGTAAAACTAGCTGACCCAGCAGCGACTTCGCTCGCTTCATAACTCTATGTTTATTATCAAACCTAGAAATTTGGTTCGGATTCGGAATCCTGACACATTTGAAACTGTTTAGTAAAACTAGCTGACCCAGCAGCGACTTCGCTCGCTTCATAACTCTATGTTTATTATCAAACCTAGAAATTTGGTTCGGATTCGGAATCCTGACACATTTGAAACTGTTTAGTAAAACTAGCTGACCCAGCAGCGACTTCGCTCGCTTCATAACTCTATGTTTATTATCAAACCTAGAAATTTGGTTCGGATTCGGAATCCTGACACATTTGAAACTGTTTAGTAAAACTAGCTGACCCAGCAGCGACTTCGCTCGCTTCATAACTCTATGTTTATTATCAAACCTAGAAATTTGGTTCGGATTCGGAATCCTGACACATTTGAAATTGTTTAGTAAAACTAGCTGACCCAGCAGCGACTTCGCTCGCTTCACCGTCTTAGGGATGACATTTCCTAAAATCCATCCTGAGAGGCTGCTTACAACACAAACATTTCAAGTATGCAGCCCCAGCGATGTATGCTTTGCGTTGATGAATCAGCTAGGCAATCAAGATAACGATATAATAATTATTATTGACCATGAATATTTTCTGCTTTAAATAACATTTGTACACATTACATTAGGAAAGCGTCGGCACCTCAAGTGCAGCCGACAGCCCCACTGGTTCTTGCGCGTCGGCGCGTGCGCAATATTACCAAAGCAAATTGCTGGCCACTTTACAAATCGTGAGTATCTACCTACCACTAGTCTGGCTGCCGTACTCAGAGACGTCAATTAAATCGAAACCAACATTATAACGACTTTTTATGACAGAATCAATGATTAGCGTTAATTGGTGCATCTGAGTCCAAGGTATTCCAAAACCTGTCCATTCCAGTAGTCCATATTCCAGAAGGACGCTCAGCTAAGCTTTGAATCTCGACTTGAGTGCAAATCTGAGTACATAATGTAGGTATAAGAATAACATCAAATCAAGATTCACAACTAAGCGAATCTACGTATTTACTAATCTTACCGTTTTGGTATACCAGCTTCAAAACAAAGAAGAAACAGTACGGGTCCAAGCAGAAAGCCTTGCGGTAGCCGAGTCAAGGATAGCTTGTCTCACTGCTCGTGGCACAGAGTTGAAGAGGGAGCTTGAGAAGAAAGGACGAGAGGTAATACTAACAATTCAATTACATATAGTTGTTTTCATCAACTTTAAACGAATGCGAATTTGATTGAATTTAAGTGCGTTTTTATTGCTACGTTTAGTCTTGGTTTTATAATTTTACCAACAATTTGAATAAAGTTAGCGACAAAATTGGATTGTGAGATATTCTTTACATCATGGAGCGATATCATTTGACGGCAGATCAAATGCAAAGAGCTGTAGGGATGTTGCAAGCGGGAAGAAATCAATCTCAGGTATCTCGGCATTTTGGTATTCATAAAAGCGTTATTTGTCGTCTTTGGCAGCGCTACAATAACACAGGAGACCTCGCTGAACAGCATTCAGGCCGTGGAAGGAGTACAACCACTCGGCAAGACCGGTACATACAACTGACTGCAACACGCCAGCCGATGCTAACCGCTCGAGAGATAAGTTTGAGGGCTACAGAATTCAAGTGGTGTTGTTGTAAGTCCCCAAACTGTGCGAAATCGACTGTATGAGTACAGCCTACGAGCTCGACGCCCAATCAGGTGCTCGCCGATACGTCACGGGAATCGTCCTCGTCGAATTGAATGGTGTAGAGAACGCAGAACATGGACCCAGGAGCAATGGGATGAAATTATGCTTTTCGATGAGTCGTGATTCGGGTTTAGGCCTGATACAAGAAGGGTGAGAGTGTACTGTCGGCCCGGAAATACTGAAAGGCTCAGGTGCGTTCTGGAAGTTAATCCATACAGCGGCTGAAGAACAGGCGAACTGAACTCGTTTTTGTAAATGGAAACATGAACGCTGAAAACTACGTTGAGGATCTCTTAAACCTTATGTCCATCCATTTGCACAAACCTTTGGCACCGATTTTACGTTAATGCATGACAATGCGCGTTCGTTCGCATACAGCTCGGCGAACTAGTGAATACTTGGCAACGGAGAACATCCAGGTATTATCCTGGTCTGCACAATCGCCAGACCTCAACCCCATCGAGCACGCATGGGACATGCTTCAGAGACGTGTTTTGAAGGCCTTGGACGGAATGACAACAACCCAACAGCTGAAAGATTTGCTATTGCTACAATTCCATTGGGAGCGATCGCTGCAAGATGACATAAACAGTCTCATTAATTCTATGAATAAGCCGACAAGTTCTGAATAGCATACCATGTATATCCAATTCTTTCACAATAAATTAATTTTCTTTAGACATTTCATTTACCTTAGTATGTACAGTACATTATAATATTGTTAATTTATGTTATTAACAAAACTATTGAAGACAAGAGTTATTTTTACATCATAAAGACCCTAAAAAATATTTAAATAATAAAATACAAACGTTATAATGTGAAGAACCATCCTAAAATTTAAATAAGTACATGTCGCTTAGACTTTTTGATGTGTGTATATAGCGATAACGGTAGCTAGCGGTTGTTGTTTCACTGCGACTAAATCTAGGCCAAATATATGTTTAGATGTTTTAAGATGTTTGTGTTTTTCCAGTTACAAACTCTTCGAAACACTTTAGAAGAAAGCAGACGAGAGCAGGCTGATGTATCAACCACAGCACAGCATCAGGTAAGTTCCATTGGGACTGCAAAATAATCTGTTCAGTAAACATGTTGTGTGCTATATATCACAGTATGGATGGCGGCTGTTGTCATTATTATATTGTACAAATTCAATCTTAGGAAATGGAGAATCAGGAAAGTGTAGTGAACACTCTCCAGAATAACTTGAGTGTGATAGAAGATCTTTACCGGGAGTGTTTTTATGAGGTAAGAATGTTTACCAAATTAATTTCCAACTAAGCTGCTTTTGAAAGACTTACTAATTAACTAATTCTACTGTGTCTTAGTCACTGTAGCAGATATATTTATGGTGTTATTAATTCAATATAGTTTCAATGTCTTTTGTTTTCACAGACTGTAAAACAAGATAACCTCATAGATATGCTTCGCAAATCATATTTGGACGTTCGATTGATGGACAAGGAGAAATCCGATCAAATCACAAAACTGCACAACGTCATCAATGAGCAGAAATGGTCGTTAGATAAATGCGAAGACATAGCTTTAGAAGTTGACAACTTGAAGTCTGAGATCTCGGAGTTTCTGAACAGCTCCAACAACGACTCGGTATACGATGCGTTTCTAATTTGAAATGTGCTTGTGTGTGTAAATAAATAGCTAAGTATAATGTCAGTTTCGTTTTATTGGTCAGGGAATGTGGGAGGAGACTTTCGGTCTGAATGAGGACTTGCAGGACATTGCTGCGCAATTGTTAAGGCTCAGAGAGTTACTAAAAGTATGTTAATTAGTCTTTGTAAGCCTACGGTCTTACGGCATAATGTACTTGTAACAAGCATGATATGTGTTTCCTGAAAAATACGGGATTACACACGTAACACGTGTCGGTTAGATCCGACCGCATCCGGTGAATTTTCGAGGTGTGCTCTGGAAACTAGTCGGATGTATCCGTGCGTCCCGTATTTTTCACTACAAAGTAGTGAAAACCACGCTAGTCTCAATAACAACGCATGATATACATATGTATGTATTTTATCTTGTTTCTTAATTTAGTGATAAAATATTAATAAACAATCGGGTAATTTATATAAAATCTTAATTAAGAACTCATTTTTAAAATATTACTTACCTGTTTTATTGTTTGCATGCATTGGAACTGTTTATATAAAATAATCGTTAATGATTTGGTGTGTCTCGCATTAACAATGACTATAGCGGAACTTTTTGCATTGTTCACTAAAATGACAATATACTTTTAGGGTGACTGCACGTGCGGATTGGAGGAAGAAAACTCGAGACTCAAACAGGATAATGATGTTTTGGAAGTGAGTTTATGATTATTAAATAAAGCTAGTGATAATAACTCACTTATAATCACTAGCTGCACCCCGCGGCATATACATCTATGTTTGTTAAAGATTTAAGCCAATACGGTTTTTAGTATGTTGACAGTAATAAACATAAAACCAGTCATACTTTCGCAAGATATCATTGGACGCATTACCTACATAAAGTGCGCTCTTTTCTGTGTAATGTTACTATGAATGTGGCTGTGGGTCCTGTATTGGGAAATATGTGATACAACTTAAAAGTTGCCAAAAAATTATTGCTTACTGGGAGATCAGCACTAAGTCCCTTAAAAAGTAGGGCACCTAGCAGAAAAAAAATGTATAATTTGTTTAATATTTATAATAATACTAGCGACTGCCCAAGACTTCTTTAGCGTAATAGGCTCGGCCTTCGGCCTCGCCATAACCTCCTATCTTTACTTGATTTTTCTACAGACTTCCAAAAAGGAGGAGGTACTCAATTCGACTGTTTTTTATGTTTGTTACCTCATAACTTTCGATAGGGTGAACCGATTCTCAAAATTCTTTTTTTGTTTGATAGCTGGTGCTTCCCGTGTGGTACCATTTTATCAAATTCGGTCCAGTAGTTTTTGAGATACACTCCAATAACTGAATAGAATGGAATTCGGTATTAAATTTTTCAAATTGTACTTGTGCTTGATAAGAACCTGACAATAATTACCACGAAAAAAATATTTGCGTAATTGTTCCATCCGTTCACGCTTGATGCAATGACCAAGGGTAATAGAAATTTATTTTATATATCTACATAGATATAAATATTAGTATTTATTTAAAAATTTTGTATATTTAATAAAACATAATTATACTATAAACATACATACGGTTTAAGTTCTGAATGTAGGTAGGTACCTACATAAGTTGTCCGAGTGCCGTGACATGAGTAACTTGGCTTTAAAACAAAAGTGTTGAGGTACCAATAATGGCCAGCCTCTGAACTCTGGGAGAACATGCCGATTGATATATCATATCATATCATGTTATCTCCGGATAAGATACATTTAGTAGATTAATATAAAATAACTAATTAGAACAAACACGAGGGACTTAAACAGTGGTAATATGAATAATGTATGCAAATAATTGTTTGGTTACAGATAGAAATTGGTGATCTTCGCATTAGGATAACAGAATTAGAAGTTAATTTGGTAAATATGGAAAAATTAAAGAAGCGATATGAGGAGCAGATACAAAATAAAGATAAGGAGGTAAATTCTATTTTGGTTTGTTTTATTAATGTAGTTACTTTATTGTAGTTATTACTATTTTATTATTAGATAATACCACATGTTCCATTTAACCGGAATACAGTTTTCCATTTTAGGTACCTATATATAACTAATAAATAAAAAATGCCAAGAGATGGGGTTTATCGTTCTTGAATTGAGAAAAAAAAACAAAAGCCACTGATGTGCGATGATGAAAGATTCAGTCGTAGCGAAATATACATATAAGAATAGTTAAATTAAATTTTCCGTATGTTTTGATTATATTTAGGATAATATGGTTTTTGCCTTCCGTACTCAATAAGCTGATAAGTTTATTCGACGAGTAGTTGATTAGACTGAAAGAGATAACAGACTGACATGACATGAAAGCTTTATTTGCTTGACAGGTTAATAACGATTAATTGGGATATTTCAGTTAAATAGTATCCGAGGACAACTAGCGTCCATGGAGGACCAATGCCGGGAAATAAGGAGTAACAATGATAAGCTAACTTGTCAGCTAACTCGAACACAAGGTATACGATATTCTGGAACCTATTCTAATATACCCACCTACCAATATACGAAGTACAACATATATTTTCAATAAAACTATAACGGCCTTACTTATAAACGCTGCTTAACTTTAAATAACGTCACTTAGTACGGCGCAGAACATTTTTCCTTTGCGCAGCACTAAATAATGTCATTTAAAGTTAAGCAGCGTTTATGAGTAAGGCCGTTAGTGTATAACCATACAACCACATTACCTAGGTACTTAGTTTCTGGGCTCCTCTTAGAGCTCTGGCCTATAATTAGGCGCTGAATAAATCATATGTTTTGTATCTATACTTAATGTAAGTGTGAGCTACCTATATATCCCTTATCTACTACGAGTCGGTTTAATCCGTTTAAATTTGTGTAATACATTCAAAATGTTTTTTTATTGTAGCGCTATTAGATGACAAGTGTTCAGAGCTGTCAAGTGTGCACAGACAGTGCGAAGATTACGAGGAGACGATACGAGCTATGAAAGAGGAACTTGATAAAACTACACAGATTACTAAAGAGGTACCTAAGATACGCGATATTATGCAAATACTCTGTCATTAAGCCTTTGTTTTAACAAACCAATGCAATTCCTGGAAACGCAAAAAAGCTTAAGGCTTAAGGAGTTACAGAAATTCAATTGAAATGAATACCACTTGAATTCATCTAAAAAGCACGCTTACCTATTTGATATTTAAATATTTGGCATTCGCTGTGTTTAATTTAAAATAGGTATTATATTCTTATATTAGTCAGTTTAGGAAGAAATTCTCAAATTGTTTAAGCTGTTTCAGAACCAATCTCTCCGCGACGAGTTGTGTGCGACGTCCCGGCGCGCGTCCCGCCTGCAGCGCCAGGTGGAGTCGCTCAAGGAGGAGCTGACGTGTGCGCGTGCGCACTGCGAACACATGGATGCTTGCTATAGGCAAGTAGAAACATGGATACACGAGGAAGGCACGAAATATGCAACCAACATACATTTTAATTTAGTGTCAACCCCTCGGGAACAACCTGTTGAATTGGGGATAAAATAGTTTGTGTTACGCCTGGGTTTTATCTACGAGTATTTAAGCTATCTTTTCTTAACTTGTCCCTATGTTTAGCGTTTGTGGACCATACGAAGGCCTTTGGGCAGTGCTTGAGTCTCTCCAACGGTGCCGTATTGACTATCGGTATAACGAAGTGTTGCTACAATAACGCCAACATGTCAGTCCGAGTACTAGAGCATTAAGTACAGTTTGAAGGTAATTCCATTGCAAAGAGGTGTGAGACAGGTAGACGTAATATCTCTGAAACTGTTCACCGCTGCATGGGAAGACGCCTTCAAGCTTCTGCAATTGGCAAGGACTCGACATCAACATCAACGGCGGGTACCCCACTCACCTTCTATTTGCCGACGATATTGTATATTGTCATGGCAGAATCGATGGAAGACCTCAGCACGATGCTCGAAGGTCTCAATCAAGTCTCCCAATAACGGATAGGCCTTAAGATGAACATGAACAAGACAAAGGTTATGTCCAATGCCCATGTTGTGCCTACCTCAGTATCAGTTGGGAACTCAGTTCCGAAGTTGTAGACGATTACATCTACCTAGAACAAACAGTAAGTATTGGCCTGAAATATTATAAAAAGTCTTTTAAAAGACTTTAAAACTAGAAACTAGAAGCAGTATTGTTGTATTAAGTAAACAAAGCTATTAATTGACTAATGATGTATGTTGTTGCTATCAGACAAAAAGTAACGAGTGCAGCAGAACTGGAGTCTCAGCTGGACGAGGCGCACGGGCGCGGGGCGCAACTGTGCGGGGAGGCGCGCCGGGTGGTGCAGGCGGTGCGGGGCTGGGTGCGACACATGAAGGAGATACAGCGGTAAGGGACACAGCTGTGCGGGGAGTGCGCCGGGTGGAGCAGGCGGTGCGGGGCTGGGTGCGACACGTGAAGGAGATACAGCGGTAAGGGACACAGCTGTGCGGGGAGTGCGCCGGGTGGTGCAGGCGGTGCGGGGCTGGGTGCGACACGTGAAGGAGATACAGCGGTAAGGGACACAGCTGTGCGGGGAGTGCGCCGGGTGGTGCAGGCGGTGCGGGGCTGGGTGCGACACATGAAGGAGCTACAGCGGTAAGGGACACAGCTGTGCGGGGAGTGCGCCGGGTGGTGCAGGCGGTGCGGGGCTGGGTGCGACACATGAAGGAGCTACAGCGGTAAGGGACACAGCTGTGCGGGGAGTGCGCCGGGTGGTGCAGGCGGTGCGGGGCTGGGTGCGACACATGAAGGAAATACAGCGGTAAGGGACACAGCTGTGCGGGGAGTGCGCCGGGTGGTGCAGGCGGTGCGGGGCTGGGTGCGACACATGAAGGAGATACAGCGGTAAGGGACACAGCTGTGCGGAGAGTGCGCAGGGTGGTGCAGGCGGTGCGGGGCTGGGTGCGACACATGAAGGAGATACAGCGGTAAGGGACACAGCTGTGCGGGGAGTGCGCCGGGTGGTGCAGGCGGTGCGGGGCTGGGTGCGACACATGAAGGAGATACAGCGGTAAGGGACACAGCTGTGTGGGTAGGCACGCCGGGTGGTGCAGGCGGTGCGGGGCTGGCTATACATCAATAGGTTGCCTTATTAAACCTATGAAAAGGCGATCTATCTAAGCTAGATGACTTCATGAAAGAGATGAAATCATTGCTCAAGCATTTCAAGGAAGACCATGATAAAAGAGCTGATAGATTATGCGCCGCTATTGAGGACTTGCATACATCACTGGATTTTTTGGGTAAAAATCTGGAATTGGCTCAGGCGAGGATTGTCGAGCTGGAGACTGCCAGAGGGGCAGACCTGCAGCACTTTAAGGCGTTGGAGGATAGAATAGAGTATTTGGAGCGAGGCACTAGATCCAGTTGTTTAGAAATGAGAAATGTTCCAGTTGCCGCCTCGGAGACTAAATCGTCACTATTGGACACCTTTATTAAAGCCGGAGAAGCCCTAAAAGTGCCCATTCAAAAATCTGAGGTCAAAGATATCTTCCGCATTAGATCCAGGGACCCAGCCAGTAGAACTGTGATTGTGGACTTGTGCAGTAACTTAAAAAAAGAAACAATCATCACTATGTTTCGCAAATTCAACAAAGGTGCAATGAGACTCACCACGGAACATCTCCACATAAAAGGACCGCCGAGACCTATTTTTATTTCTGAAAACTTAACTCACAAGTTGAAGAGACTATTCTTCTTGGCTAGAGAATTTGCTAAGGCCAATAATTTCAACTACTGCTGGGTTTCCCATGGGAAAATCTATCTGCGAAAAAAAGAGAATGGGCCTCTGATTCGAGTGACCAATGAAGAGGACCTAAAGGGGGCGCTAGATCCAAAATGACTAGGCTGTTCCACTAAGCTGGAAACCTATTATTTACTAGGAGCGGTTCGTACTAGTTTTAATTTCTTTAATTTAACTGATTCTATACCTTGTATATGTAAACACCGATTCACACATCCTTACAACCCACTCACTCACATACACATACAGTCATATCAACAACTACTGAGGCCTTCTCTACATTTGCTTAGAGGTGTGATTTTTGCGTTTTGGCAAAGTATTTTTACTTTTGCTGTACATTCAGGAGTTCTTGTCCAATTGTTCCTCACTTTGTTTCATAATGGATGATACAACTCGTCTGCTTAGTGATATTGAACAATTTTCTGTTTCGGAATCTGCTATATGCTCCCCAGAAGATGTAAATGATCACATATGTAACAATATAGATAGTTTTAAAATTCTGCACATTAACATCAGAAGTATTAACTGTAACTTTGATAAGTTCTTAATATTAATACATAGACTTAAGCTCAGGATTGATGCTCTCATTCTGTCAGAATGCTGGCTGAGCGCATCTTCTTATGTACCTTCAATTCCTGGCTTTGACTCCCATAAATCCGGTTTTCGAAATCAAAATGATGGTGTTGTAGTCTACATTAGAAATAATATTAACTATAGTATCATTGAGCCAGATTTCAATGAAGCAAATTGTCTAATTATAAAATTCTCAAATAAATTGGCTGTTGTTGCTTTGTATCGATCTCCATCTTATAAAAAAATAGATCCTTTCTTTAACAGCTTGGACCTTGTATTGTCCTCTCTAAAAGCTTTCAAAACTCTTGTCATAATTGGCGATATAAACATAAACATCACATCTTCCATAACTGACTCTGATGTGGAAGAATATCTTGATCTGGTAGCATCACACGGGCTTCTTCCCGCTCATCAACATCCAACCAGAGAAAATAATTGCCTTGATCACGTCATTGCTCGTACTCCTTTTAATGCAAAAACATTAATACTGGATACAATGATCACCGATCATGCTCCAGTTCTTTTTCACTGCAACTTACATCTAGAAAAAAATATCTCTTGTAATAGTTCACAACGTGTAGATATCGCAGCAATAGTTACAGACTTGGAAAATACTGATTATTCTACTGTTCTTCTTTGCATCGATCCTGATACAGCTGCAGAAATCTTAGTTAACATCGTTTCTAACATTGTTAGTAAACACACTCGCATCGTTAAACTTCCCAGTAAAAAAAGGTTGCTCAAGCCATGGATTTCTCCTGGTCTTCTGAGATGTATTCGACATAGAGATAAGCTCTTTAAAATATTTAAAAAGAATCCAGATAACTCTTCAAACAAATTGATTTTTATTCGTTATCGTACATACTGTAACAATTTACTTAAAAAAGTTAAACGAGAATACCATCAACAGGAATTTCAGAAGGTTCGGAGAAATCCCAAAGAGGCTTGGCGTATGATTAACAAGCTTGCACATATGCGCAAAAAGCACACTTCCGCAAGTAATTTATTAAAATTGTCTGAAGACCCATCCACCTCAGTTAATGCAGTCAACTCATATTTTGCCAGTGTTGGAGCCAACCTGGCCTCCAATATGCTTCCTCAATGTCAGCCTAACACTTTATCATCATTAAATTTTCAATTTGCCGGCAACCCTAGCCAACCACCATTACATTCTATGGCTTTATTTAGCATCGACTATGATGAAATTGATCAGATTATTCTTAATCTTAGAGACAAATGTGCAAATGGTTGGGATGGCATCTCGACATCTGTTATTAAGGCCGCCAGAACTGTACTCGTCCCTATATTACATCATATATTCAATATCTCGTTTTCGGCTGGTATTTTTCCACAAGTGTTTAAAAAAGCTATTGTGCATCCCATTTTTAAGAGTGGTGATCGAGACAGTGTCACAAATTACAGACCTATTTCTGTGCTTACAGTTATGTCAAAGATTTTTGAGAAAATAATCAACAAACGATTAGTAAAATTTTTAAAGGATAATAATGTTCTCTCTGAAAATCAATTTGGATTTAGAAAAGGTAAGTCTACTGAAGACGCAGTTTTAGAACTCTCGGATACCGTAGTCAAAAACATTGATAAAAAGTTAAAAACTGTCGGTATTTTTCTAGATCTTTCTAAAGCGTTCGACACTGTCTCTATTCCTATTCTTCTTTCCAAGCTAGAACTCATAGGCATAAGAGGCAGAGTTCTAGACCTGTTCCGCAGCTATCTCAGCAATCGGACTCAGCTAGTTTCTATAGACGGTATTAGAAGCAGCGAGAAACAGCTCTGCTTCGGCGTTCCTCAGGGAAGTGTCTTGGGACCTACCTTGTTCTTAGTGTACGTAAATGACTTGTGCAACCTTTCCCTCCCAAATTGTAAGTTAGTATCTTACGCTGACGATACAGTCCTTCTGGTCCATGGTCACAACTGGTCAGAGGCTCGTCGACTCTCTGAGAATGCTCTATGTCTTGTTATGATCTGGTTATGTTCGAACCTCTTAACCCCTAATGTGTCCAAAACGAAATTCATTGCTTTTGCTGTCAGCACATTTGGTCTACCACCTCCTTCGTTTGTTCTACGTGCTCATCTGTGTGGAAATGGCGTTGGTTCTATCGACTGCAACTGCATGTTATTAGAACGGTGCTATCAGATTAAATATCTAGGCGTCATGATAGACAGTGCAATGGGCTGGAATCAGCATATTACATCTATGGTATCTAGGGTCAGAAAGTTAACTTATATTTTTAAAAACATTAGACAAATGGTTGATTTTCAGTACCTTAAGACTGTATACTACGGCTTAGCCCAATCCATCATGACATACTGCATAACTGCGTGGGGTGGTTCTGTAAAATCAAATATGATATATTTGGAAAGGGCACAAAGAGCAGTATTAAAAGTCCTCTCTAATAAACCACGCCGATTTTCCACTAGTGAACTATACTCATTATGCAAAGTCCTAACTGTAAGACAACTTTTTATTCTGCAAACTGTGTTAAGGAAACATGCTCATATGCCATATGATCCGAACCAGATAAATAAAAAACGTAGAAGGGACATAGTATGCACCACAGAAAAAAGACGGACGGAAACTGCAAAACGACACTATTACCATATCAGCTCGATGCTGTACAATAAGCTAAACAGAAAATTAAATATATATCCCCTTACATTAAATAAATGCAAACTAAAATGTGTTGAATGGTTGCAATCATTGTCTTACCAGGATACAGAGGACCTCCTTGTTGTTTTAAAATAACGTCACAGCACACCTCATCTGATCACACAAACACACCACACCAGTCCACACAACCACACCTATACAAAACACCCTTACCGAACAAATACACCCCCCACCCACACACACACACGCGCACACATACACACAACACACATTTCAACTACTCTCACCTACTCACCCAAACCTAAATAGCTCTATAATTTATAAGCAACATAAATTTATAACAATATTTCACACTTAGTTTTCTCGTAGGTAGGTATTTACATAATATGTTATATAGTTGTACCTTGTTTGTTACTAAGGAACTATGTTATTAGCTGACTTTCGGAGGAGGGCGTTGACATCTGCGACACAGTTAATACTTCTGCAGGTGTCATCGAATCCTATATGTTTGTAACTAATCGTGTTATGGTTCCAAATAAATAAAATTATTATTATTATTATTATTATCATAAAATATACCTTTTTTAGAGCAGATTATGCTAGCATAAACACAAATAAATGAAGTTAACTGGCCAGACTTGCTACAAAGTCTTGACGCTGAGACTGCTCTTGATACTTTTTACATTGTCATTGATAATATAGTTAAGTACCTACATGCGCCGACTATTAGCACCAAGAGCTCAGAATATCTAGTCTGGTTCATACATTCTCTAATTAAAACATTTTAAATTACACAGAAAGCATGGCTTAAGTGAAAAAAAGACATAAAAATTAAAGAAACGAAGATTTTTCGAATACCTAGTAGCATATTTCAAGAAGCGCGTTAAGGGCCATTTAGATGGGGCGAGTTTATCGCCTCGAACATACGATTATTGAATGGAACACAAAAAGTTGCTTCGTCTAAACATTCACGAATCTCACCCTTCCTCTTGGGCGATAATGGCCTCGCATAGAATATAATCTGCTTTCGTGTAAACAGACCTAGAAAGCGAGAATTGCCTTGCTAGAATTTGTGCCAGTCGCTACCATGAGTGCAGTGCACGTGGTTTAATTATATCTGCTCTTCTAGGACAAGAGTGAATAAAACTAACACTAGTAGTTCTGCGAACAGTAGACCTCGCGAGCACGTAGTCTTATCAGCGGCAATTTTTCGCAGTACTTCACAACCTATTATGTCGGAAACCACGTGAACAATTATGCTCATATTCTTCAAACCTAATTTGTGTGCCAAGTTTTATCAAAATCAGTCCGTAAATAGCGCTACAGCAAACTTCCCCCGTTTTAGGAAAGGTGCGCCCTCGAATCAAAATCACTGACGACTAAAAAATTATATATACTCGTAATAGTAGAACTTTCATACCAAGTTTTGTGAAGATTGTTTGAAAACTGCGCTTCGCTCGCTTCACTTGCTCGGTTAATAAGTACATTATGGTACTAGTGTGTACTATTGGTCAACACCAACCGTCCTCGGCTCTCTTAAGAATCTCTCTCTCAATGGCGCCTCGGCGGTAATCATCAATACACACGTGTATCATACGACGTTTTTCAACACACTTGTGAATAAAATAACAATAAAAACTCATTTTATTTAGTAGATAAAAAGTTAATTAAGAAAAACAATTAGTAGATGTGCTGTTAGTAAAATTATAATTAACTGTTTTTGATGGCTTAGCGGTCTCATCAGATATATTATTTATTGAAATACTTTCATGTTCTATTGTAATTTGAGATGGCTCATTATTCGTGTAGGTAGGTGAAATCCAATCATTGGATGTTCTTGGTGTTTCGTCAGTAGGAAGCGCCTCAGAATCAAGTTTAATTCTTTTTGTGATTTTTGCACAAATTTCCTTCTTGTTTTGTATGGAATCTTTTACGTATGATTCTGCTACATTGATAGATCGCCACCCACCATGACGCTTCGAAGTCTAATGACTTCGAATTGGCTAATTCAGGAGCTGATATAATTATCAGCAAAGTAGCTGAAGTTCTTCTGAAACAATGTAGCTGAAGTTCCTCTGAAACTATGTCCAGTGTAGCTCTCAGCATCTGCTAAACCTGAAAACTAAGCGATTTCTTTAGGCATAGAACCAAATTTGTTTATACCTATAGGTTGAAAGGTACATTTAACATTCTGGTAATTTAGAAAGAAACGGTCAGTTTTTGCTTTTGGTGACCGCAAACTTTTATACTTATTAACAATTTCATAGAATGGACCGTGTATGGTGAATGACCTCGGTATTATATTTTTCGTGATAGGTATCTTCACTAAAAGCATCTGGCCATGGTTCTGTATGTTTTTTACGGTTATATTTGTTAATTCTTGTATCTACAGGCACCAGTTACACCAAATATTAAAACAACCTGAAAAAAAAGAAACATTAATTAAGCTCAACACAGGCTGAAGTCGCGTAGTTATTTAAAATTAATTTAACTAACCTTAGCAGCCAGATATTGGTTATCTAGAGCATCTTTTATAAATTTGTCAATATCGTCATACGATAAAAACTATGATGAACAAACTGTTCGAAATCCATCGGATAGTCTCTTTAGATAAGCTGACAAATTAGAGTATGTTTTTAAGTCAACTCCATTCTTTGTTCGGACTGTACTTTTTAACATTAAGTATAAACACCACAAAGAGCTAGGTTTGTACTAAGATATTTTTTTAAAGTATCCATGAACATATTTTCTGAAAAAGACTGCGTATTCTTGCTGTTTTGCCATTTTATGAAATTTTGGTACGCTAATATATATTTTTCCTTGGAGTTTTCAGGTAGTAAACTTTCCATAACGTTAAGGGCTTCACATCTTATTAGTTGTTCCCTATTTTCTAATTTCATAAGTATGTTTATGAGCCCGTATCGGCTAACATAGCCCAATGGCAACCTATATCTCTTCACCCCGATAATTACGTATCTGATCTTTATTTTGATAAAGATTTAATATAAATCATATTTCTGCAAAAACCAGTACTTAAAATTTTCTCACTACAAAACAAACTGTACAACTCTTCTCCTTTTGTCTTAACCAAATTTACCGTTTCTGATGTTAGAAAGAGTATGCTTTCCATTACTTCTAATGCCGTTGGAGTGGATGGGATCAGTCGTAGCATGCTGATACATATTCTTGATATCATTCTCCCTGTCCTTTGCACTATTTTTAATTTATCTATTTCCAGTGGCTCGTTTCCTGCTTTGTGGAAGGACGCTCACATTATCCCTCTCCCAAAAAAGCTAACCCAAAATCCTTTTCTGAATACCGTCCTATATCTATTCTTCCTTTCCTCCTTCCTTGAACGTCTAGTCCACAATCAGTTCAACACTTTCCTTGCACGAAAAGACTTGCTAAACCCCTTTCAATCTGGTTTTCGTCAGGGGCACAGTAAGGCTACTTGTTAAAATAACTGACGATATACGTCTAGGTATGGGAAATGGTCAGCTAACCGTGCTGGCACTTTTAGACTTTAGTAATGCTTTTAACGTTGTGAATTTCTACATTTTCTTAGGAACCCTTCGCTCTTGTAATGTATCTCCAATGGTTATTGTTTGGTTTCAATCTTACCTATAAGGTCGTCGGCAGCGGGTTCGCCTCGATTAATCTTATTCTTCGTGGTGTAACACAACAGCTGGTGTTCCTCAGGATGGCGTTTTATCGCCTTTACTCTTTGGTGTTTTTATTAATTCAATTTCCCATTATTTCTTGTTCCTACCACCTGTATGCAGATGATTTTCAGTTATACTCACAAGCTCCATTACTAAAATTGAGTGAAGCAGTAGACGATATAAATGAAAACATGCGTATTACTTTGGAGCAAAGCTTATGGTCTGAAAGCCAACCCTCTCAAAACTTAAGTAATTGTCGTAGGCAGTTCCCGAATGATTTGCAGAGTTGACTGGGACACATTGCCGCGAGTTGTTTTCGATCGTGTCACTATTCCTTATAGTTAAACGGTCAAAAATCTTGGTGTAACTATCGATTGATGTTTTACATGGGGTCCTCATCTAACTCTAACCAGTCGGAAGATGTTTGCTTCCACAGGTGCATTACGTAATTTTCTTCCTACTACCACTAAGATAACGCTCGCACAATCTATTTTATTACCTGTGCTCGATTGCAGACGTCAGCTATCTTTATATCACGTAGGATCAGCTAAATAAAATTGAGCGTCTCCAAAATTTTTGTATTAGGTTCGTATTCGGCTTGCGCAAATATGACCATGTTTCCGAATTTCGTACTAAGCTCAAGTGGCTTCCCATACGCCTCCGTCGGAATGTTCACATATCATCTCTTCTTTATACTATCCTTCTCAATCCCTCTTCCCCGAGCTACCTTAAAGAACGTTTCGAATTCTTGCACACTTCTCATATATTGTCATTACGGTCATCAGATAATCTTAAGCTAAAAATTCCTGTACACAGAACCAGTTTTTATAACTCCTCATTTACTGTTGAAGCCGTCCGTATTAAGACATCTCCTGCTACAATGATTGCGTTTTATACAAAAAGATCTAGACGGGTTAACTGCATACTGTTAAACTAATAAAATACATACATAATATAAGTATACCAAAATGTAAATTTATACACGGTATTTTATAAATAAGGTTTTGGTAATTCTGTGAACAGAGTTCTGGGCTACATTATTGCCTATCTTATGAATTACTTATGTAACAACTAACCTTTGTATGTACTCGTACTTACTTTATAATGTAGTTGTTTGCTACTCCTAATAAAATCAAATTACTGTTTAATTGTAGAAATAGGTATGGAGGCAGTGCCTTCCTCGGACGAACTCGTTCAAAAAGTGTTCTCTTGTTGCAATATTACTTCTGTAAGCTGGAACATTGTGTTTTTAATTACAGGGAGCAAGAAGAACAATTGAAACGGAAAGAATGTGAAGTGCGGTGTTTACAACAAAGACTGGAAGAGCGGCAAAACAACTTACCCACGAGAATGTGTCAAAGCGAAAAATACTGCTCCCCTCAGCCTTCTACAAACACACTAACCAGAGAGAGACGACGTCGTGTCACATTGTCTAGTTCGAGCGAGATGGAACCAACGTGCTCGAAACTTCTACAGAGAAATGAGGGTAGTTTTGGCACAACATGTGAATGTGTGGGAGAGAGACAGGAGCCAATTCCATGCACGAGTGCAAGTGAGATGGGCAGTTGTACCTCGACTCCCGTGCCCCCAAAGCGGACGTTAAAGAAAAAAACGCCTTGTGTTATTAAGGTGAGCTAGTTGCCATGTTTACTATTATTAACTATTGGTTAGGTAATTAGCCCAGGCTCACAAAGCTGTGATATATACTCTTACCGAGATGGGGAATGAAATACCTAGTATATTATGCAACTAGTGAATAAAGGACGGATTTAATGCGAGGGCCATATATAAATCACGAGTAAGTGAAGGATTCAGGATTCTAACGACTGAATCACGACCGCAGGGAGTGATTCGTGATGATTGAATCACGAGCGTAGCGAGTTATTCAAGAGTTGCATACTATACTTTATACCTTGACTACGAGAAAAAGAAATAATTTAAGCGAAAATAGATATTTAATGAAGAAAAAAGGAAGGTTAAAGTAATTAAAATGCACATTAAAATTAGAACAATTACTAAACATAAGAGTAATTTTTTTTCTATAATCGTAGCAAAGAAGACAATACAGTTTTTATTCTAATGCTAAACTCCTTGTCTCAAATATCGACCAATCAAACCTCGAGGAGTTACTTGCACAAAGAGTTTGTATGTCGACTATTATTTGCGTAAGGAAGACGTATAAGCACTGAGATGGAGATCGAATATATTGGTATGTTCGAAGTTCAAACACCAAAACATTGATTAAAAGGCCTTTTTATTCACAGTTTTCAGTGAATAAAATAAGCTTTTTAGAGAAGGAATGGTATAAATGTTATTTTTTTATTCCTTTTATTTTTTGAACGGGCCAGTTTGCCTCTAGCGTTATTTAAATACAGCGTCACCGGATGAGGCAATAGTGCATCTTTAACGATCACCTTGTAGGTAAGCACATTCTCACATCTTTCGACTTCTTCGCTTCTCAATCTTTTTCACATTTGCATCGGCCCGCATGAAGCTACTCGGTGGACGAACCCATTCACCGCATTACAAAGTTCAGTCCAGACCAGTTTGGTTATGTTTGCTAATGATTTCAATAAACCATATATGCGATATGTAGGTAAAGGCCAAAATAATGAGTAGAGTTTGAGCATGGTGGTTGTTTAGCGCGCTTGTTGTCTAGGTACAGCGTCGGTACGGGTGGTGGGGCCCGCTCACCAAGCACCAGTGCGAGGCATCCGTACAGCGGCCCGTGCGCTGTGACGCGGCCACGGGCGGTGACGTCACACGCGTGCCACACGCTTGTCCCGCAGGGCGTAGTAGTGGCCGTGCCGCGGAGATACGACCGGTAATATAAAGCATAGGCACAACCTATTATACCCCAGATACTTTTGTCGTATATTTTTGCCTGAAACATAGCTTTTTCTTGTAATTAGTTTTAAGTAACGGTTCGAAATATTTTTTATTATTTCTGTTATATATTTCTCGTAGGAAATTTATATTTAAATAGGAAAACATAAAGTTTTACATTAAAGTTACGAGTCTACTGAGCTCGCGTGGTGGATTTAGGCCTGTACTCCCTGGGAAGGTTACCGTACGTAGTGAGAACGTAAAAGGTTGCATAAGCATATAACTTAAATAATACAAACATAACATAATTCTGACAGTTTAATGTTTATGAGCCCTCATATAGGTAGAGGATAAACAAAAAGGAAAAAGCGGTACTTAGGTTAGAACTTCAACGAGTTGAACTCGCGCACCGAGGGTTCCGTACATTAAGAAAACATCTAACCTTATTGCTTTGACTAAAAGGCAAGCAACTTAACTTTGCCGTTCGATCCCTAATCACAGTTCTTGCACGAATAGCCAATAATAAATTTGTTATTATTATTTACCATTTTTAATTATTATTAATTACCATTAAATGAGCTGTATGACATTGCTTCTTGCCAAATTTCATGATTCTAGGTCAACGGAAAGTAAGTACATTCCCTTGTAAAATCATAAAATATGCGAAATAATATAAAGGTCATATTGCGTATTTTGATAGTGATGACTTACAAGTTTGATTTTTTCACAACTAAAAAAGTTCGTAGACCCGAGTAGGTATTTAATATAGGTACCTAAATTTCAACTTGATTGACCTACGCATTCCTGACAAACAAGATATTAACAGGCAGATACACTGACAATAGTGACCCTATTAGGGGTTCCCTTTCCCTTTCCTTTTGAGGTACGGAACCCTAAAAATCAAACGTAGATCACATTATTATAGTGTTGATTTAGTAGCTTCGTATTGTATTGTTAGAATTTCATAATTAAGGAGTAGGTTCCCATTTTTTTAATAGTATATTGTACGTTTTCTCCATTTTAGTTATCTCCAGGCGAGGAGATGTTCTCCCGCATCGAGAGCATGAGCGCATCGCTCGCCGACGGCTACCGGCGCTGGACGCAACACAAGCGGGACAAGAGGTGACCTGCTCACTCCGTCGCACTCTACTCTCTCACTTGTTGCACACTCGTAGGTCGCGTCCATCGATGTAATATCGCTTAGAGACGAGTAGCCGGCTTCCGCGAGTTCCGCTAATTGATCTGTTTATTTGCACTAATAAACTTCACCTGTGACAAAACCATCAGAAGTAATGTGACCGATTTCGTAATAACCTATGAGTATATAATTATGTATAATTACGCGTTACCCTAATAAGTAACTTACAATGTTGTTTTTCTTATTTGTAAAACTCAAGGTTGTGTGTGTTTACCAGTCAGAACGAAACCCGAAAGACAGGGTTATGTTTATTTTATATATTTATACCACCGATGGATAAGTGCTCTGATTAGATAAGCTAGAGTCGAATAAATAACGTGGATAATTTTAACGCTAGAAATTGTTGTGACAAACTAACAAAAAGATAAAGGTGTCCTTGGACGACATTCAACTTAAACAACGGACATTGAACCTTTTTAAATAGCTCTTCCGTCTCTATCAGGTCCAAACAAAAGACAGGAATATAACGACCTATAAATTGGTTAGTGCAAAATTAATTAAGAAAGAGTGCTATTATATATTGTTTTAATACTTACCGTAGTAAGTTAAATACTACAATCAAAATTGACTTTGGTTCACATATTTTTAGTGTTGAAACAGTGGTTAATTAAGTTATGCAATGTGTTTTACAATTAAATCATATATATGTTAGACTGTAATATGCAACGGCAATGCATTATAAACTTAGTGCCTAACTATTATCAGCCTGGTGCATTTTCAAAGATAGGTACCACACATGCCGTTATTAAACAGTAAATTTCAGATCCGTTAACGGAATTGGCCGCCTTACTTATACGACTCTAATGGTTTTGTGCTCGACGGCCACACATTGTAACGATTCTGAGATAACTTACTTAATTGTTATAGGTACATATATACATAATAATTTTATAAATTTGTAAAACAAAGCATTTAATACGCATTTACGGTGATTAATTTATAATGATACAGTATTGTTTGCTAGTCTTATTTTGTAGTTATATTAACTTATTTAGAAATAAAGTTTGTTTTGTTAACGTGAAGTTTTTTGAACAGTAAAAGTACAAAATTAAATTGTATCATTTTGTTGAGTGGTATTTTATAACAATGTTTTGGAGCTAAAAACTTTAAACACGGCTAGAGAGTTAGATTTTTAAACATGAGCAGGTTGTATGAATGATACGATTTAGTACTTTACCTATAGATATGTTCGGAATAATGTTCCAAATCGGTTTTATAAAGTTCCTTAGCCTTTTTATACTCAATAGACTAAGTACTATGGGTACGTTCCGGTAAGCGCCGTTTAACGCTCACAACTGTCGCGCCCCGGTTTAGCGTTCCGCTATGGATCAATGCTTGCAATGTTCAACCCAAACGGAACGGTTACGCTGTCGCGAAATGCGCGCCAAATTTTCCGTCAAAAATCGAAAGAATCCTATACTTTGAAATTTATAGAGAGAAAAATTCACATCCTCGGACGGGATTCGAACCCGCGTTTTCTGTCTGTCAGAAGTTCGAATCCCGTCCGAGGATGTGAATTTTTCTCTCTATAAATTTCAATGTTTGAGATCGCTTAAGCAGGCGTTAGTGCTTTGAAAAGTAATACTATAAAAATCCTATACTTATTTGATGCTTTGACAGTGACAGTTCGCAACGACCGCGAAGACCCACCTTCGATCCGCGAGCGTTTCTCTATTGTATTTCTTTGGTTGTAGTCGCGACGTGAGCGTCATCGATGACGTACCTGCTCGCTCACGTTTATCGTGGGCTTGTAAAGGAATGGGTGTGCGAACGCCGCGAGTGATTTCGGCGCTTACTGGAACGTAGCCTCAATGTGCCTATCACTTGATGGTCAGCGATGGTGCGGTCGAATGTATGACAATAGATCTAGATTGGCGAGTGGCTGAGACGCAACAATGTGTATATTGCAAGGTGTACGCAGTGTGTGGAGAAGTCGCGACGGCCGCACAGCCCGACGTGCGCACGCCATCTAGTGAGCGACCGCGGAACTGATGAACAAACCTAATGCACACGTTTTGTACAAGTCGGACTTCTAAAGTAGATTATAATATAATGGCGGGGCAAATATTTGTGCAGGAATATCACTCGCTACCTTGTCACCAGACAAACTTTGCTATCATTGCAGTTATAGATAACAGATTATATATACATCCTCGGACGGGATTTGAACCCTCGTCTTCTCACAATCCGTGTCACGACACCATCACCGCTAGGCCACCGAGGCAATCCGTCCGAGCATCGAACTTAACTCTGTAGTTCAGCGGTTCTTAACCTGTGGTCCCTGGAAGCATGGAAGTGGTCCGCGAATCCAAATTGAAAAAAACATTCGAAACCGGAATGAATCCTTAACATTTTTGGAGCTATTATTGTAAATTCAAAAATATTCGTAATAAAGTTACTAAAGATTATGCATTTATAAAATAAAATATTATACAAACATAGTTATCTCTGTTATGTTATATTGTCTTTAAAAATATAAAAAATATGCATGTTTTTGTACACATAGAACAATCTTTACAATAGCTCCAAACAGTTGGTGGTCCCTGGCATGATAGATTTGTTTGTGAAATGGTCCTCTTCACTAAAAGGTTTAGAACCACTGTCTAGTTCATTTGAACTTATGGTTCGGTCGTAAATTCGGTCTCGTTAAGCAGACGTTCGTGTTTTAAAAACCATATAATAAAAGTTTTGCTATTCCACCTCTTGTAGGGCAAAACCTCAAAGTTCGTAGACCATGCCACGGAGTACGGAGTAGCTTTTCAGTACACGGGAAGGAATTGGGTCGAAGAGATAAGTAAAACCACATGTATTTTGTAAATTTTGTATTTTTTTAATTATTTTTTGTCATTTGGTCAGTAATGTGCATTAGCGTGTGGGCGTATGTCACAATATTCGTCACTTGGTCCACCCGCGCCACATGGAGGCGAGCGAGGCCGCGG
Organism: Selenia dentaria; assembly: GCA_917880725.1. Taxonomy (NCBI): domain Eukaryota; kingdom Metazoa; phylum Arthropoda; class Insecta; order Lepidoptera; family Geometridae; genus Selenia; species Selenia dentaria. The sequence goes on along the minus strand of OU862882.1, from coordinate 1,791,414 downwards.
CTGACGTCACGAGCGAGGCCGCGGGCGCGGGTGATGCGGGCGCGGGGGACGGGGCCCGCGCGGGGACTCGCTCCTCCGTCTGCGGGTACAAACACATTATACACTATAATGGATACAGATCAAACATTTACTTGTCAGCATACACACAATACACTTTCAATGAACAATTGAGGTCATTGTATTCAACCTGCGAGCAGGCGCACAAATATTCTTGTATATTTCTAAATTATATATCAACTTACATATACTTATGTCGCAATATATTCTAAATGCAGATATTATTTCATGCTGTAAAAACAATCGTTCAATAACCACGTATGCAGTCTGGTTTTAAAGCTATTACTGGCTAACAGATTAATATTCCATCAAAGGGCGTTGGTCATTATAGGGCCAGACACAATATAAATTTCATTGTTATAATATAACGACTCTTGAAGGGATATGGTCCGGTAGTTTATTGTAAACAAGTATAAGTGTAGGTAATGGCCATTATATTATATTAAACATTTCTTTCATAGATAACTTTTTGGCACAGAGGGCGATGTAATAGGTTTTGATACTTCGGACGGTTTTGTACTCTTCTCTGAAAATAACTAGGATTGCCCTTAACAACAATACACACGTCTCGAACTCAGATATATTTATTGCATGAAACACGCGTAGATTATACGCAATCAAGATGACATGCACATTGTTGTGGAGTTCAACATTCAGTTCCGCCATGGTTTGTCTTTGCAAGCTTTTTTTAAGATTAAGCAAACCAATTCCAAAATTTTCAACACACATGCTCGTAAAGTGAGCCTTATAACATCGCTCTTAGGGCCATAAACCGAGCTCATAAATAAGAGCTATACACACACGTGCATTATAAAATTATCCGATGCCTAACATTGTGCGACCAAGAGCGAGTAGCCACCGCCTGTACTTGGGGGTCCGGGTGTTGCGATCCACGGCCCTGTCCGGGCATCCGGGTGGATGCCCTGACGGAGCCGACCATCGCTCTGCTAGAACTCTACCATGAGTTGACAACATAAATGTCATCTATAGTCGATACTCGATCTCGCCTACATATTAAGCTTGTGATTGGCGTACTCGCTGTCATATTTAGTTCTATAATTGACCGCGAGGTGGCACTGTTATTTTTTCATACATTTATTTCGCGGCAGTCGATATCGAGCATCGATTGGTGTCAATGTTGTAAACTCATGGTAGACCTACTGAGGAGAACTCAGAGAGTGCTGGCCGTCGGGGTAATACGTGGGAACCGCACCACCTCTTACGAGGCGGCGTGTGTATTGGCGGGGTCTCCCCCCTAGGATTTGGAGGCTGAGGTCTACGCGTGTACGAGTGGCGCTCGCCGCTCCGAATCCGAGGGGAGATCCCTCCGCCAAGAGAAGTGCAGGCGATGAAATTTCACGCTCGACAGTTCCTTATAGGGGTGGAGGGAGCGGCTGGCCCAACCTAGGACTGGCTGCTGGACTGTTGAGGCTGGCCGAGCCGTCCTTTAGTATTGGTCGGACAGGGTACACGGGACACTTACCTTCCGGTTGGTGCAGTCCAAAGTTAAACCCTTGCCGCCTTATTATGGTTGAAGGGATAAACCAACTCTAGCGTTAAACTCGACGGTAAACCCGATAATGTTTTTTCTATGGTAAATCGCCAAACCAGGCCTCAGACTAGTTTAAACAGTGGTTTATGTCCGACATGTTGACTTTGACGTAACATTGATATCGAGATTCGAGGAAAAAAAAGGAGGAGGTACGACTGTATGTTTTGTTTTATGTTTGTTAATAATATGAAAATGAAAAACTATTCAAAAAATTCTTTTTTTTGTTTGAAAGCTGGTGCTTCCCGTGAGGTCCCATTTAAGTTTCATCAAATTCGGTCCAGTAGTTTTTGAGATACACTCCAATAACTGGATAGAATGGAAGTCGGTATTAAATTTTTCAAATTGTACTTGTCATTTTATCCAGAAGTGGTTTTGTTTGTGTATTTCTTGTTACATTGTATTGCTTGAAAATGGATAGCAACATATTTAAAAGGAAAGAAACAAAAAATACATTTATTGTTCGACGACTCCTTGATACATACATATAGCAAAATAGCATTTGTTGGGAGAGGAACTGAGCGAACAAGAGTTTCCTTGCAATGTACAAACAGAACCACACACTAGAACGATTGTAAATTTGATAAAAGGCGATCTGAGGAGCCATGAAGTGAAGAAATTAATTTATTTTTGTTTTAATTTAATTCAAAGTAGTCTAAAATTGTTTAGTGTAGGTATGTTACCTACTACTTATCTACTTCAGTTTATTTACTGGTAGGTACTGAGACTTCAGAGAAAAGGAAACAGTGCATTAGACTTTATATTATTTGTACTACACTGAGAAAATGTTCCTTCCAACACATAATTCTCCCTATTTACATATCAAAAACTCCATACCATGTATAAACATTAATATTTAGATTTCAGATACAATATAATAATACGAATATGCATGATAATTCGCAGCCACCTATAAACAAGTACAATAAGAAGACAATAATAGTAAGCTATTGGACGGAGCACTTCACTTTGACAAGAAATTGGGAGGAGTCGATATTACCATTTGGTGAAGGAGACAGTGCTACACAAAAACGACGTGACACATTAGAGACTGTCTCACTGGATGCATTATTGTGTTATGAATTGATGCCGTACCAACCAACTCACCAAGGGCTAGAATTTATTTGCGATTATTCATCCGGATTATAGTTTAGGAATTATGTATTGTTTCATACTTTCTCTTTATTTATTTTTTAACTTTAAGTAAATGTAAAAAGTATGGATGAGTAAATATGATCGTTTTGAATGAACCGTAATGAAAATGAATGAAAAAACAAATGTATCTGTGGGAAAATTCGAGACTATGTGATCCTTCCATAGTTCGGCGACCTTAATAAGGATGTTTCTCAGACCGAGCCTAAACCAAAAGTTTCCATAGACCGAGACTTAGCAAACTTAGGTTTCAACCTTCAACCATAATAGGACGGATGGTGGAGAGCGACAGGTCGTAGAACGCGGAGCTAGCATTCTGCTAACGGGTCGTGCCGCAGAAGGAGGCTGTGAAGAGGGAGAGAGTACCTCTACTCTCCCAATCCGCATCCGGAGAGCCGGGTGTAGAAGGAGGGCGTATGAAGCGCTCGTCCACTCCACACCATAACAGAGGTCGTGGTGATGGACACGGGTCGTCCGTTACCTTTTAAGGACCTCGAGATGGCGCACGCGGTGTTCCCGCGTGCTTCTCAAGGATGTTGGGGTGGAGTGACTCCTGCTTCATCGCACCGGGAGGGGGTCTTCACGAGGAGACCAACGCCGACGGGACCTCGGACGATTGCAATAGCGTGCCCGTTGTCCCGATATGAAGGCGCGCGGAGAAACGCCGTGTGGTGGTTTAGTCGGTATGGTCTGCTTGCTGCTATGGGTGCAGTTGGCGTTACAAGACGAGTCCGACATACCGTCGATTCCTCCCGGGTTTGGCGAGGATGTGTAAGTGCATTTACCACACGAAAAAAACCGGCATTACCTCGGCGACGTCCGGCCAGTGCAGATGCTCGGGCTCCGCCTCCTCCTCGTCGGCGGCGGCGGCGGCGCCCCACAGCCGCAAGCACGCCTCCAGCGCGCTGTCCCCCTCCGCCTGCGCCTCCGCCCCCGCGTCGCCGTGACCTCTGTAACAACATGACTATACATAAACAATAACATATACAGCAGCGGTGCCCATACTTTTTCTTAAGGAGATCGACCTAGCAAAAATGTATGACTACGCGATCGACATTTTAACCATACATTAACCAAGAAAAGAATTTTGCATAAGTAAAACTAGGTACTTCGGGTTTGGAGTGCAAAGTGTCCAATCTGTATTAAATTTTTAATCATCCAATATTAAAAAATAATTAAATATTAGTGATACAACATTAAAAATAAAAAATATCATGATGCTGATGTGGACGCGTGACATTGGTGGTCTTCCGCAAAATATCCTGCATTCATTTCAGGTACTTCACTCATTTCATATTTAATTCTCATTATTATATTAACTACATGTTTCTGGACATTGTTTTTTTCATTAGCAAAAAGCTACAGCCTAAAGGTCGATCACTGATAATTTTACCTATCCTCGATGATCGACCTTAACCTCTCTCGATCGACAGTATGGGCACCTCTGATACACATCCTCTTGTTACACATATACGTAACCCTAAATCCGCACACATTGCAACACCTTCGAAACAACCTACAAGGTACGTAGGTAAGGTAAGTATCGCGGCTACAGCGGAACGTGATCGCCGACACGAGGCGCCGATGCAGCACATGCATTGGGCCCAGTGTCTCCAGATACACTGTAATTTTACTTCATCTACTGTACACTGTATTACTCTAAATACAGTGTTTTAAAGCACTATAATTTATGTTTAAAGGAAATCCATAGAAAATATTGATAAATCGAAACATCTTTGTGACTTAAAGACCTATGGGTTGTAAATGGGTGAAAATAAACGTTTTATTACGGTTAGTAATTATAATTATTCAGAGTCAAGGAATACCCCTATAGCTAACTAAGATATTTGGGGGTATAAAGCAGTCAAAATATGTCGTTTTATTTCTTAAAATGTAATATTTGGTATTGCTAAGCAGTTTATAGTGCGATAAAAATCATATTATAAAAATTATGTCGGTAGACTTGAGCTTCGGTGTGGGTTTTAATTTGAGGCACATTTAGCACGGTCACTCTACTACTTGTAATTATGTCAATTTCAAGCCTAACGATAATATGATGAATGCCTTTAATTCAACTTTTTACAAAACCGAGTCAGCTCCTGGACTGAATGCAAGTGTAATTGATTGAAAAACCTTTACAATTTTATAAGATTTTGATTCATTGTAATTATGCTGTAATTTATATTAACCAAAAACTGTAATTATAATAAAAATACTGTAATTTCATCAACCCTACACTGTAAATTCATTTTTCCAATCTGGAAACACTGATTGGACCCGACACCGAACCCCGCCACACCACAATATGACACTCTTGTATCATTCTTTGAACAATTGTCTTGTGTTAGAATATTTATATTTTGTTACTTTTAATTAAAATAAGTTTAGTTTTCAAATAACTTTTGTATTTTTTAGATCATCCGGTTTTGTCCTTCGTAATTCTGAAGTACAGAAACGATCAGTAAACGCCAATAGTGGTCATCCAATGCGTGGCCGAAATAAGGGTTGTGTGACCTTGTTGATCATCGGTCGAAGACGAAAAGACAAGGTCCATTCCCAGCGTTATTACATTATTTAGTATCACGTCTATTCGAAAAGGGCTAGTTTGTTTCCAGTAAACAGGGCACAAAATAGGTTTTCAATCCCTTGGGACTAAAACTGATTTGAATTTGGAATTATTAGATAAATGTTCCGATTACCAAAGAAATCAATCACTAACATCGTATGAACGCAAGTAGGTAACAGGCAGGAAAAAGAAACAGACGCCGTATAAAAACAAGTTTGTGAAGAAGTAAAAAATACGCGCGGAATTCATTCCGCCTTCGTTCGTATAGTAATTGCTGACGCCAACTCGAGTTGTAGTTATATATAGTGTTACAGAGACGGGTCGAAAGAAATAAAGATACACATTTTTTAATTTTCCGTCACTTACACGCCTTTTCAGCAGACTGAAACATGTTTTCAGGCCGTTTCAGGACACCAGAAATTACATGGGACTATTTCCTAAAAACCCGTTTTCAGGCCGCTTCAGGCCTAGTTATACCCCTCCAGTCTCCAGAACATTCTCAAAGGTGTGTGAGAAAGAGAGAGAGAGAGAGACGATTATACTCGATTATGGAAACTGCCAGAAGAGTGTGCGCAGGACGGCTATATGAAAGAGACTACTAGTACCTATTCGAATGTTCCAGAAATGTGTGATAGGCAAAGCTATACGCGGATAGAAAGAGATGGTCATATTCCACAATGTAGAATGTTCTCAATGGTGTGTAAAAGGGACGCCTACATACGTGTAAGAGAGACAGAGACGTTCACAGCGTAGAACATTGTATGTACTCGTAAATAAAAGAACGTGCTATTCATATTAATAACTTTCACTTACTTATTTTCTCATAGAGTGTGATAAATGGTAGAGTTTCCACCTCGGGAGCAACACTATTTCAGCTAGAGTGAGCTACTGTGAATCCCTCGCTATGCTTAGGATTCTACTTTGGAATCTCTAGCCACTCAGGATTCTACTCTAGAATCCTTCGCTTCGCTCTGGATTCAAAGAAACACTCTCGCCTCAAAGTAGTTGTTTGCTCCCGAGGTAAAAAATCTACTATTTTCACTTCTCGTGCTCGTAAAGTTCTTGTTTATGCCCAATGTAAGTGGACTAAAACGATTTATTATGCTCTAGTGCATAAGCATCTGCTTTTGTGTAGATCAGCATAAAAATATTATAATTTAAAATTGCACGAACTTCGAAGAGGTTCAGTTTGTAGCATATAATGTATAAAGTTTGACTGGTCTGTTAATAATACCCATACATATGAGGGTATTGTTAAAAACCCAGACGTCACTTTTTTACATTTTCGCAGTAACATTATTGAACGGTAGTTTAAACAGTGGTATTAGTAATGGTATTAACTTATTCTAAATTATTTAAGACTGTTTGTATGCGTGCTAAAGCTTTGTTTATTAGAGATAAAATTCGAAAATCGAATAACAAAATAAAACAGTTTAGAAGACTATAAATACTGAGACCGGCAAAAATAAACCAAAAGACACTGCATGTGTCCTTGTAATTAACAATCAGACTGTCTCAGAACCAATAAATGTAGCAAATAATTTTGATAATTTCTTCTCTAATTTACCTCTAGAAGTCACCAAGTCACTGATGTCTTGCCCCAATGCAGCAGAAGCTATTCTTAAAGCTAATTTCACGAACGAAGTACCCAGTTTTTCTTTTGAATATACTTCAACTGTCGAAATTAGCTTAAATATAAAGAATACTGAAGACTTATGGGGAATGTCAGTAAAAATTGTAGAACCAATTATTAGTTTTATGGGTCCTATTTTGGCCCGCTTATTTAATCTTTGCATAGATAGAGGTACCTTTCCTAATTTAATGAAATATAGTTGAATCACTCCAATTTTTAAGGCTGGAGACAAAACAGACCCCTCAAATTATATACAAGTACCAGTACCAATTTTGAGTCAGATCTTTGAAAAAATTATGTTCAAACAACTTTTGGCGCACTTCAAAGAGCAATACTGCACTACTGCACGCAAATCAGTTCGGCTTCACGAAAACAAGATCAACTAAGGATGCCGGTGTGAAGTTAATGACGTATGTCTTAACTCGTCCGCATCAGGACAAAAAATAACAATAGATTTATGAATGAAACTTGCCTGGAATGAGAGTTGCTGATTCGGACGGGTTAAAGGCTTGGGAGAGCTCACATGATGCTATTGGTGTTTTTTGTGATCTCTCTAAAGCATTTGATTGTGTGGAACACCGTATACTGATTCGAAAGCTTTTCCATTATGGTATTCGTGGAGCTGCGCTTGATGTCATCGAGTCATATGTATCTGACAGGATGCAAAAGGTTGGCATAAATGGTGTAACATCTTCGGGATCTATAATTAAAATGGGTGTTCCACAAGGGTCCATTTTAGGGCCTTTTTTGTTCTTAGTTTACATTAACGACTTGCCACTTATGGCAAAGGATCTTTGTGATATTGTTTTATTTGCGGATGACACATCTCTGATTTTCAAAGTAAATAGGAAAGATAGCACACGTTGAGCACTATACTAGAGCACAAGCGTTGTTTACTTGAATTATCAAGTAAACAACGCTCTATCTAGTATCTCTAAATGGTTCTTAACTAATAATTTACTTCTGAATTAAAAAAAGACAAAATGTTTGAAGTTTTCTTTGCCTACTGTTCCATATTTGGAGTCCAACGTTACGCTTGATGGAGTTAAACTTGTAATGGACAAGGCAACAGTCTTTCTAGGCATTAAAGTTGACGCAAAATTACAATGGGGTCCTCATATAAATGTCCTGTCTGGGAGACTCAGTTCTGCTGCATATGCGGTACGTAAAATAAGAGAGCTAACAGATGCTTCTACGGCGCGGTTAGTGTATTTTGCATATTTCCACAGCGTAATGTCATATGGGATATTGCTATGGGGTTCAGCGGCCGATATAGAGACCATCTTTATCCTACAGAAACGTGCTATTCGAGCTGTATACGAAATGGGTCCCCGTGAATCTATGAGATTTATTTAAAGAAATCAATATATTAACGTTGCCTTCCTTATATGTATTTGAAAATATAATGTATGTTCGTAAAAAATTACATAAATATAAGTTAAATAGTGATCACACTTTTAATACTAGAAATACAAATAGGATAGCTGTACCTAGTTTTAGACTTGCGAAGACTAATAAGTCATTCCTAGGAAATTGTGTGCGTTTTTACAATAAAATCCCAAAACACATAACTGAGCTCACAGAGGGCAAATTCAAGTTGACTGTAAAAAAACGTTTTAATAAAAAAAAGCTTACTATAAACTTCGACATTATATAGAAGACAAAGATGCTTGGAATACTCCACTTCTGGCAAGTTGTCACTGTAGGGGGTGTAAGTCCCTACACTGGAGTTGATATACCGGGGAAAGTAATGATATGATGTCGAGCTGCATAAATGAAACCACCCGTGTTCATGGTCAAATGCAAACTGATTTATTTTATAATAATAATGTACAAAAGCTGTCGCACGCGGATTCGCGGGCGTCAGCACAATCTCACAATACATGTACTTACTTCGTACATCTTGCCCACTCAAATAGGCCTAAGATGAACATAAAAGAAATGAAGACTTACTTCTAAATGATATAATGCGTAAAGAGTAGATGATACAATGGTGATAACAATGTGGGGTGTTAGTATACACAAAAAATATAGAAAAATAAATAGAGTCAAATTCTCTTATTTCACAAATGCTCACTAATCACTTATCGAAACGAGCTCTGATAGGCATAGGCGACGTGCCTCTATTGACATTTTCTACACTTCGCGCACCTTGCACACATTCACTAACACTGACACGTGAGTCGGCAGTCGAGCCTGGTGGCTGCGGCCTGGCACTTGCCTGCTCCGGCAGTGCCACGGGCGCAGCCTTGCCCTTCAGCTTGCGGCAAGCGACGATAGCTGCCCCGACGAGCAGCAACCCGATGATGAAATATGACGTAGTGTAATGGTGAACGTCATGTATGCTAAGATTCCCTGAAGACTGTTCCTTAGCATTTGCGATTTCGGCTTTCAGTTTGTTCCAAGCTGACTCTTGGATAGGCTCGAACTCTGTCTCGGAGAGCTGAGCGTTAACCATTTTATTAAGAATCGATATCTCTGGGAATGTAACAATCTGGGGCTTGGTGTCCATTTTATTTTGTAATTTATTGTGTGCGTAAATAGAGAAACTTTCTCCCATTAGGGTACATCCATCATTTAATGTTATGATTCCAGTGTCGTTTATATCTTCTATCGTCATCCCAGCTGGACAATGAATGCGGACGTGGCATTCCGCACAGCACGCGTATAGCCACTGGTTGTCGGAATGTAATTTGATCCATTGATCCCGGCAGGTTGTTATGGTTGTAGAGCAAGCCTTATCAGCGGCGGCGTCTACTAATTGAATGTCACACAATGATTGTTTTATTTTTATATTGTATAATGGTATGTCTAATTGGCATAATATTTTGTTGTAGGAGATATGGGTGCATGTTATTAGGTCGTTTTCGGTCATCAATGAAGCGACATCCTTTTTAAGGTTGTAGGCAATGTATGGTTTAGTAGGCATTATATGATAGGTTTTCTTGTCCTTCTGTTGTGGTAGAGATATTATTTTGCTAAGTTCGAATACATCATTGCTAAGAAGTGGAATCTTGACCTCGATGATAAGATAATCATTAATTACCTTCGCTGACACTTTGAGAAGTTTGTATAGCTCCGTAATGTCAGTGTGTATGGGTAACATAAGGAGTCCGTGTAGTTGGCCTGATATAATGTTCATCTGCTGTTCCAGTTGCTCTGGAAGTAATAAATGCGTGTCAATGTGTCCATGATATATGTCTGTGATAGTATCCATTAGAGTTTGTTGTATGTGTCGCAGGTTAGATATAATGATACTGGCAGCTAGCGCCGATGATGTGATATACAACGAGTTTTCATTGTCAATTTGCACACGATTAATTATCATAGATACATTTCTTAACTGCTCATTCATAAACTGAAATTGCTTAGTCATTATGTCTTCGTGTCTTTTCAAAATATTGTATTGTGATTCAATGATTGACGTTTGATTTCTTAATAATTCTTGTAGATGATTTTCATTTTGCTCTATTTTTTGTATATCTTCCTTGTAGTTCTCTGCAAAACTGATGTCTAATATTCCAAATAACGAATTTGCAATGTTACCTACTCCGTTGATAAATCCTCTCTTTTGTCTTTTTGATTTATGTCCTTTTAGCAGAGTGTTGTAATGCTCAATTTCATTCAGTTCTTGTCTTAGTTGCAACGTGATACTTTTAATATGCGGGATTTGTTTTGATGATATGTTTTGGAGATGGTCAACATAGCTTTCGATAGCTGTCATTCCTTGCCAATATGTCGACAAGTTGTAATACACAACGAGTTTCCAATTATCCTTGACGTAATAGAGGTCGGCTACCTTGTCGAAAAATAGACCTTGCGATTTGTTGATAACTGTTTTATTGTAATGCAAGTGATCAGTGTTTTGTGAACTGGGTGATATTACAGTCATCATCATGATAATCATGAAAAAATTCTTGATGTTTCTGACGTTAAAAACTCCTAATCTCGGTCTTTGCGGTAAGGTCGTATTTTGATGTAATGCTGAAAGACCTGGATTATCAGATTGATCTGCTGCATGCTGATTAACATTATTATGATCTTCTCGGACGGGTAGGAGGATCAATTTGGATACTGGTCGTTTTAGGATGTTGTTTCTTGTCTTTAAGGACACGACGCGCACAATTCCGTCTTGTCCAGGGAAAGTGTCTTGGACCTTGCCTAGTGCCCATTTTCCCGGTGGCAAGTTGTCCTCTTTAACGATGACTATATCGTTGACTTCCAAATTTTTCTTCTGAGTCCTCCACTTAGACCTAGTCTGAAGTTGTTGTAGATATTCAGACGACCATTTCTTCCAAAAGTTTTTATTCATTTCCTGAACTAGTTGCCAACGTCCTGATAAAGTGAGTGATTCAGGATCTATTTGTGGCCTAGTAATCAGTGGACCACCGACTAGAAAGTGTCCTGGTGATAGATAGCTGTCAGCATTGTCTTCGGCTATCTCTGTGAGTTGACAAAGTGGCCTGGAGTTCATGCATGCCTCAATTTGATGAAGTAGGGTAGAGAACTCCTCGTATGTTAGTTTCTGATCACCCAATACCCTCTTCAAGTGATATTTCATTCCTTTTACAGCTGCTTCGACCAAGCCAGCTGCGCTGGGCCATACTGGAGCGTTGAAATGCCATTCGATATGATACTCTTGGATGTCATTGAAGAATTCAGTATTCATAGTCTGCACAATTTCCTTGTATTCTTGTTGCAGAAGACGGTTTCCACCACAAAAGTTGGTGCCATTGTCACTGTAACATGCGCGTGGTATTGACCTACGTGCACAAAATAGTTTGAATGCTGCTAAAAAAGTTGGTGTGCTTAAATCCGACACCAACTCCAAGTGAACTGCCTTAGTTGATAGGCAAACAAATACTGCTACGTATCCCTTGCATGTTCTGACTCCTCGCCCTTTATTGATTTTCAATTCCACGAACCCCGTGAAATCTATCCCGGTAAATGTGAAAGGGCGAGAGGGGGTAACTCTTGGTTGTGGGAGGTCCCCCATTATATTTTGCATGCTTTCGTTACTGAACAGCGACACTCTTCGACAGCGGACACACCGCCTCAGCTGTCGTTTTACAGTGCGCATTCCACTAATAATCCAGAATTTGTATCTGAGATATGAGAGTGTTAACCGAGCTCCACCGTGGAGTGTCGTCATATGTGCTTGATTAATAACAAGGTCTGTGAGCCGTCCGTGGGCTGACAAGATGATAGGATATTTCTCTGAGTTTGAGATATCTGCGTGTCTCAATCTTCCACCGACTCTTAGCAAACCCCGTTTGTCCATGTATGGATCCAATGATGCGATTTTGCTCTTGGGACTGACATGTCCTTGCTTTTTGATGTGGTCTAAATCGTCCTTAAAGTCCTGTTGCTGACATTCCTTAATAATTATATTGTAACACTCATTTAGTTCCGGTGACGTCAGCGTTTCGCTTCTAGATGCACCCTGCTTATCGCGTGCACATCTGATGAAACGTAACACCCAGCCGAGTATCCTTGTAGCACGTGTGAGCGAGCTATATTGCATAAGTAATTCGCTAACAAGTGACGTTTTGTTTATTTGTAAAGTGGCGTGTATACATGCTTTTTTCACTTCTAATTCCGGACTTTCATAGGTGATATTCTTGTCGCTTGATTTGAATGAAGTTAACCATTTAGGCCCCTCCCACCATAACTTGTGCTCTATTAATTGTTTCTTTGTCAAACCACGTGTCGCACAATCTGCGCTATTCTCTTCGCTAATGACGTGCCCCCAACACGAGGCAGGAATTACGTCATTTATTTGCTGCACTCGGTTTGCAACAAACTGCTTCCAGCGAGATATGTCTCCGTTGAGCCAACCTAAAACGATCATTGAGTCTGTCCATGCATGTATTTTGATATCTATCCCGTGAAATGATTCTAGGACCTTCTTCACAAGTTGAGAAAGAAGGAGAGCTCCACAGAGTTCTTTTCTGGCCAGGGATACCGTTTTACCCAATGGAGCCAATCTTGTTTTTGCTGCTATGAGCTTTGATGTAAATTCACCTTTATGGCTTGTTACCATGTACAAGGCGCACGCAAAGGAATTTTCGCTAGCGTCACTAAATGCATGTAGGTGACATTCCTTATCGGTATCACCGATGTGTCGTGGTATTTTAATCAAATCAAATCAAATCAAATTATTTATTGCATGAAATACATGTATACAAAGATGTCATAATAATAATAATAAACAGTTTCAATGTATTCTGCCTTAATAAGGCGTGCAATGTGATATTATTACAATTACAATTTTATTTCTCTCATTAGCAAAAAAAAAATAATTATATAATTATGTAATGTAATGACTATATACAACAATTTAAACAATTAATTAAAGCAAAGCGTGTCAATTATTATCATTTGTCAATGAATTAAAACAAAATATGTCACATAAAATAAAATAAATTAAAATGAATTTCATAATAAATAATAATAATAACATATCAATTATATAAAATAAGGTCACCCAAATAACAAAATTATTCTTAATATTAAAATGTCATGTTCTTGTCATTCAAGAATTCTTTATTTGTGTAGTAGCATTTATTTATTAAAACAGTTTTTAATTTTCTTTGAAATTCTGTAACAGGTAATTTTCTTAATGATTTTGGCAGCTTATTATATACAAAAGCAGACATACAGAAGACACTTGTGCGTAACAACTTTGTTCTAGAGCCGTGAACCCAGATCTTATGGTTGTCACGTCTTTTTCTAACAACTACATCTGCTGCTTGCTGATTGAATAAATCCGGATTATTTTTGACGAACATAGATGTTTCATAAATGTATAGTGATGGAATTGTCAATAAGTTGTACTTTTTGAAATAAGGTGCACATGTATCAGTCATTTTAAGCCGAAACATATGTCACCGATCTCCTTCAGGTCGGTGCTAAGTTTAACCCAATCTTTCTGAATGTCTTCTGATACTATGTCATCCCATGACATGTCTTTGCTCCATGACCTTTGAAAAAGTAGCTTTGCTCTGATTGATAAAGGAGATAACCAGCCTACTGGATCGAATAACTTCGATATCTCTGATAACAACTGCCGTTTCGTTATTTGTTTATCACTGTCAGCTGTGATTTGATTCTGATAGGTGAAACAGTCAGTTGTGGGTTCCCACTTTAGTCCGAGTGTCTTTCGTGATTCCGCACACTTAAACTCAAAGTTGTCATTGAGTTGATCAGGTTTTAGGTTGCTTAATAACTGCGGGTTATTACTACTCCACTTTCGTAGATTCATCTGCGCTGATTTGAATATTTATACTAACTCTTGTTGTAATTCCTTAGCCTTTTCTAATATATTATGTCCTGTTAGCAAGTCATCCATATAAAACGAAGATTTAATGGATTCCGCTGCAAGTGGGAAGTTCTTGGCTTCATCCTTGGCTAGCATCTGTAAAGTCCTCATAGCCAAAAATGGACTGGCCTTCATCCCGTATGTAAGAGTTGATAATTGGTACTCTTGTAGAGGGTAACACGGCGATTCTCGCCATACCACCATTTGTAAATGCTGATCGACATTTCTGATAAGGATTTGACGGAACATTTTCTCGATGTCGGCTGTAAATACAAATTTATGCGTTCTCCATTTCAGAATTAGAGCTTGAAGATCTTGCTGAAGGTTAGCTCCGCGATACATTAACTCATTAAGACTTTTACCTGAGTTTGCAGTTTTTGATGATGCGTTGAATACCACACGGATTTTTAGTTTTGTTGGCTCTTGCGAATCTATTTTTACTACTCCGTGATGCGGTAAAAAATGCTGTTGATGGTCCGATAGTTCTGCCGGACGCATGTGATTTAAAGTGATGTATTCACGCATGAATTGTTTATAAACTTCTGAGAACGCTGAGTTTTTAGTAAGTTTATTTTCAAGCTGTCTAAATTGAGCAACAGCTTTTGCCTTTGATGGTCCTAAATATTCCTGATAAGCAGGTTTCATCGGTAGAGCGACCTCGTACCTTCCATTTTCCAATCGTTTTGTTGTCTGTTGATATAAATCCTCGCAGTGCTTCTCGTCTTCAGTCAAATCACTCGAAGTACTACTGATGTCTTCTATTTCCCAGAACTTTGATAAATCTGTATTATCCGTATTCTTGATATTATGGCTTGTTGATAGTACTGAGTTACCCTCAAGGTTACGCTTCGTTACATTAAAACAGTTCATTGTCTTAACACTCCCTGATATGATCCATCCCAAGGTTGTTTCTTGTGCAATTGGTGACCTCAAAGGGCCCCTTATAAGACCTTTTCTAATGACTTCCGCATAGACATCACTGTGCAATAGCAGGTCTATATTTTGTGATATATTAAACTGAGGATCTGCTAGCGGCAAATCCTTCAAGTATTCTAATGATTCGGGTTCAAACGAAACTTGAGGTAAATTATGAGCAACCTTGGACACGACATATGCATCAGAGTCAAATGTATAATCGTCATAAAGTGACCTTCCCCTAAGTTGCACGGTACCCTTGCATTTTTTCTCACATAAATCGATACCAGATACCGATACGGCTATTAAAGGGTAATGACGTTTTAAACCTAAACGTTGAGCGAGATTTTCAGAAATTAACGAAATTTGCGCGGCTTGGTCTAAGATGCCACGAGCTGTCACAAAGGTACCATCCGCTGCTTGAATTTGGATAACGACAGTTGGTAAAAGTGTTTCTCTGTTTTCGGTGGCAACATGAAATACATTTCGCTGATTGCTATGCTGTTGAGGGACCGTGGATGGACCTGGTTTAATTTGAATGTGGTTTTGTTGTAGTTTGTTTTGCTGTTTAGGTACCATAGTTGATAATGATGATGATAAATTGGGCTTAGGAGCAATATAATGTTCACACGCTTCGTGCATAATTGTATTATGATACCCATTACGTTTTACACCGTTTCGTCGAAGAGCATTGTTTAGTGTTGTGATCGTATAAACAATTCAAACAAATGCGAAGTTTCTCAACAGTATTATATTTAATCTCCGGTGTCATTTCAAGAAACCTTACACATTGGTATAAATCGTGTTCTGATTTGCATAATGGACACCTTTTCGTAAGCGATGCCATGACTTGATAGTTAGTTTTCTTGTTTGCTTGATAATAATGTCGATAATTCCTTGTAGGTGGAATATTTGTACTGTTTGATGATAAGGTACGAGTAGAAGGTGACGGTATTTCCTTATCCCGTCTAGTAACAGGCTCTAACGCCATAAATTTGCTTTCTAAGAATGCTAAAAACTCATCCAGATTGGCCAATTGTCTAGGCGATTTCCGGGACTCTTTATAATCAGCGTATGTCTGTGCGTCCAACTTTTTACACAGTAGGTGGACCAGAAGCGGATCCCATGAGGATGTATCAACCCCAAGGTTATGAACGGCATGAATGCATTCTGTTGTCGTGTCGTACAGTTTTCTTAACTCGTACGCTGTCTGCTTGTGAATGTTGGTCTGATTTAAAAATAGCTCGATTTGTTTAGAAAAGAGAACATTTTTATTGTCATATCTATGCGTCAGAATGTCCCAAGCTGTGTCATAGTTTTCGTTCGATATATGAAGATGCTGTATGAGACGTTCAGCGTCCCCTTTGATTTTACTTTTTAAGTATTGCAATTTTTGACATTTTGTAAGCGAGTTATTTTGGTGAATTATCTCGCTAAATAAATCAAAAAATGTAGGCCATTGATTGTATTTACCTGTAAAAACTGGAATTTCTAATTGGACTGTCGAATTTTGTAGGTGAATTTTTGATGACAAATGTCTATTTAATAAACGTTTCATTTCGTCAAAACTTTTTTCAAAATCGTCATATTCATCGTCATACGTGACGTCACCGCCACGCAAAATGTTATCGATTTTAATATGTAATTCTTCTATTAACTTCCACTTATTTTGTATTATTTTTAATTTATCTTCTATCTCCCACTTTTCTGTCAAGTCTTCTATTCTTATGCGTCTCAATGTTCTATCAAATGCTCTAAAATGTGTTCGTTGTAGTCGTAGTAGATGGTCTACTTCACCATCAGGTTGAGTAGATGTGTCTGTTCTACCATACGTTAACAATACATTTCGCAACCCATCATATAAGTCTTTTGTCTTTTGATATATGTTGTCTTTAAAATACTCGTGATCATGATTAGGCACGCCTCCATCTCCCACAAAGATTTTGGTGTGGTTACTGTTAAACTCTCCCCAGAGATTGTCAATGCTGTCTAACCGTTTCTTAATGTAATCAGATGTTTTACGGACAGCCGAATCCTTTCCGAAATTCGTCCTAATATTACTGATGATAGAAACGATCTCATTTTGCCGTTGAAGAAGCACCTCCATTATTGAAAAAATAAGGAACAGT
The DNA here is from genome assembly GCA_917880725.1 of Selenia dentaria. Classification (NCBI taxonomy): domain Eukaryota; kingdom Metazoa; phylum Arthropoda; class Insecta; order Lepidoptera; family Geometridae; genus Selenia; species Selenia dentaria. The sequence goes on along the minus strand of OU862882.1, from coordinate 1,774,092 downwards.
CTTACTTGGCTTGATGATGTGTCGAGAGGGTTTACTTGCCCGAACTGTTGATGCTTCGGGGATACCCTCCAAATTGATAAAATGTAAGTCTTGGATCTCCAGGTTCAAGACACTTGATAAAGATATGCGCGTTTGAGCCTCTTAGCCCACGACGCTTGCTATGATAATCTGATAATGTCCACTGTAATGTCCACTGTAATGTCTACTGTAATGTTTACTGTAATGTCACTGTAATGTCACTGTATTTCGATAACTCACTGCACTGATTTGTTAACTTCACAGTGTGAACTACACAAGTCTGATAATATGACCCTCACGCGCACGGCGAAGGTCAGTAAAAATGCGTAGTCCCGCACCAGAAGTGCCGAAGGACCAAAACAATGTAGGGGGTGTAAGTCCCTACACTGGAGTTGATATACCGGGGAAAGTAATGATATGATGTCGAGCTGCATAAATGAAACCACCCGTGTTCATGGTCAAATGCAAACTGATTTATTTTATAATAATAATGTACAAAAGCTGTCGCACGCGGATTCGCGGGCGTCAGCACAATCTCACAATACATGTACTTACTTCGTACAGTCACTCTGCCACCCATAAAATGTAAATTTGTAGTACCTAAGTAGAATTATAGAATATTTATAATATTTGTTATAGAAACATTGTAAACATCTATATACCTGAAGATGGCAATCAGGGATCGTAACAGCGTGGTGATGGAGGCCCTTCTTCAGCGCAAAGTGGGCAACGTGGGCTCACAATAAATATACTATAATCCATTTGCTGTATATATGTAGTTTTTCGAATTGTATGTTAGCTAGCGTTAAGAAATCATAACTGACAAAGAGATGGTGCGGGCATCCAGAGCAGACATGCTCACGGAAATGTGTTGGCAAGCGGTGGCGTGTGTGGCGGGTCGCCATCTTCCCTCAGAAATGGTTGAGGAAGGCGATGGCTGGCACATGCGTCAACTCGTGAACGGGTGCTGTTTGCGGGCACTGGTCTGCTGTGAATGCTTACACCAACTCAGAATAAAATGTATCAATAACTTTAAGTGTATTATGTTATATGTATGTTGTATGAAAAAAAAAATGATATGATCCTCATGTATGTTATAAATTTATAAATAAGTTGTCAAAAATCTGTAAGTTAAAAAAAGGCACGGACCCTGGAGTCTGTGGAGCGTAGTTTTATTAATAAAAAAAATAAAAAATCTTTATAAAAAGAATGGCCCCGAGTTTCTTGCCGCTTCTTCTCGGTGGGCTCTATATATTTTGGAACGCAGCGGTAGAATCTTTAAAGTATATTTTAATTAAAAATTGACGTTCATAAGTGCGTCTTTGATGCCTAAATTGAATAAATGATTATGATTTTGACTTTGGTATTAAAACAAAAACCACAACTAGTTTAATCCAAAGCCTTAATAAAATAGTAATATTTTGCGTAGAAAGCAAACAATTACTTTACGCTGAGATTGTTTCTTTGAATCCTGAGCCAGTGATTCTAATATAGACTACTAAGCAAAGTGAGTCATTTAAAGGCACGAGAAAAAACGTTCGAGAAATATTCTCCATATAAATGGGCCGTTAACTCCAAATGAGTTTGAGAGAGCAAGTTTAAGTGTTGTAGCTTGTGGCTCACCTGCCGAGCGCGGGGTCGTCCGTGTTAGCAGCCACCGCGAGCGCATGCAGCGCCGCCAGCGCGTGCGCGTGCGCGTGCAGGCAGGCAGGCGCGCACGCGCACAGCGCCGCCGCGCACGCGCACAGCCGCGCCACGCGCACCGCCGCGCCGCCCTCCGACACCCGCCACGTGCAGTACTCGCTGGAAACGGCCACATTACATTATTTACCGGCCTTATACCTGTGGTAGTCACATCGGGCATGTCAAGTTTACATAAATAATACACTATATTTATTAAACCCGTTGACTCGCGAATCGCCATATTTGGCCAATGTTACAATAGAGATCGCAGAAATCAACCTACTTTTCCAGGAACTGCAACGTGGGTGGTTAAGTTCATAAATTAAAAATCACAATACAAATATATTTAAAGAACAGATCATAATATTGACAAAATGTAAGGTGATGAAAAAAAGTTAACAAAATCTATACTACCTATTTAATATTATAAAGAGGAGAGATTTGTATGTAAGTATGTTTGTAACGAATTGGCTCAAAAAGTAATGGAACGATTTCAAAAATTCTTTCACCATTGGAAAGCTACATTCACCCTGAGTAACATAGGATATATAAGATTCATCATCATCTTCATCTATCGCCGCGCGGGTGAAACCGCTGAGAGCAGCTAGTATTGTATACATACACTTAGCCAATAGGCAATAGGATAAGTGTATGTATGCTTGCACTGCAGGTAGGAATAGGAGAGATGAGGACGCGTTCTATATACAACTAAAATTATTTTTAGAATACTTAAACAAAAATTATAAACGTTACAAAATTATCCTAGGGGGTGATTTTAATGTTAATATTGCCAAAAATTGCTCAAAAACTGATGCATTAATAGAGTGTATGTCGAAATATAAATTCATTCAACAAATAAAAGGTTTTACACGGGTAACAGACAGTTCATCAACATGTATAGATTTAATATTCACTAACTTTTATAACAAAAGCTCATGCGCAACAGTAGTGGATTTAGGTTTTTCAGACCACTTAGGAACAAGCATAAGTATCACGCTACCTAGTCAAGCAAAGAAAACTACTTGGTATACCGACAAACGACTGTTTAATACTACTAACATAGCGAACTTTAAAACAAAACTATTTGAAATAAATTGGAGTAATTTAATTGTCACTACTAAAAGTGTTAATGAAAACTGTGCCATATTCTTAGACATAATGAATACAATTTTAAACGAGTGCATACCAAAGCGGCGAGTAAAAATAAAAACCAGTTTTCAAAAGCATTGCTAACAGTAGGTATAAATAAATCTTGCAAAAATAAAAGATTATTAAAAATATTTACATTAGCATCTAACATCCCATTATTAACACGGCATTACAAAAAATATGAAAAATTATTAAAAAAGACGGTAAATATGGCTAAAAAAATGCAGTATATACAAATTATGAAAAAATCTACAAATAAATCAAAAACAATGTGGAAGGTAATTAACGACCGATCTAATAAAAACCCCGGGAAAAGTAAACAAAATTTGAGTCTACAGATAAACAACACCGTTATTACTGAACCGAAACAAATTGCAAACACTTTCAATAGGTTCTTTTCATCAGTAGGTATTAATCCTTCACAAACTGGAGTACCCCCCTCTTCCCCGCAGAATAAACCGCTCGGCCTACCAGCGACAAATCCTTCACAAAATACAATGTTCTTATCACCAATAACACCGCACGAAACATACAAGCTCATAAAAAATCTTAAAAATAAATATAGCCACGGTATAGATGAGCTCCCGTCTAGTTTGCTTAAAGCATGTGTTGATGAATTGACATTACCTATTTATCTTTTATTAAATCAATCATTCGAACAAGGTATTTTTCCAGATCAATTAAAAAGGGCTGTAATAAAACCTATTCACAAAAAGGACTTGAAAACCGACCCAAACAATTATCGTCCTATAGCCCTCAAGTCAAGTCAAGTAAAAATCATTTATTCAATTTAGGCATCAAAGACGCACTTATGAACGTCAACTTTTCTGTTACCGGCTGTGTCTAAAGTATTCGAAAAGGCGATGAGTAATCGCGTCTACTCATTCTGTGAAAAATATAAAATCTTTAATGATTGCCAAAACGGGTTTCGTAAAAAAAGTCGACAACTCTGGCCGTCTACAAGTACATGCAGGAAGTGTTCAATGTTTTAGATAGAAAGGAGTACGCGGTAGGTATACTACTAGATATGACGAAGGCATATGATAAGGTCCTGTTCGATATACTATTAAATAAACTATATGGCGTAGGGATTCGCGGCATAGCATTTGAGTGGTTCAAATCATATTTGAAAAATCGAGAACAATTAGTAGAAATTGTATATTATAATCATGAAAATAATACCATTGAAAATGTCCGCTCCGATACAATTAAGGTTAACTCTTCTATTCCCCAAGGAAGCGTTCTTGGATGTCTGATTTTTTTGATATACATAAACGACCTGCCTAAATGTATTAAAGAGAATTGTGTTTGTTTCGCTGACGATGTCTCCCTCCTAACTTCGTCAAAGAATAGCATGAATGTACATACCAAACTCACCACAATGCTCCAACAAACTACCGACTGGATGCATACACATAACCTTGAACTCAATCTCGCCAAAACAAAAATCATGACTTTTCACCCGTACCAAAAACCATCACTTGATTTGAATTTTTCATTTCACGGCACAAAATTAGAAACAGTCAAAGAATTCACTCTGTTAGGAATAAAAATTGATACCCACATAAACTGGCAATCACATATTATGAAACTTAAATCTAAACTTTCATCTCTCACGTACGCCCTTCGCGAAATCAAAAAGACAACTGATTTGAAAACTGCAATTGCAACATATTATGCGAATGCCCATTCAAGAATAAGTTATGGTATCGTGCTATGGGGTAACAGCAACGCTGCGAGCGATATATTTATAATGCAGAAAAAATTCATCCGGATTTTAGCAAATATAGAACAGCTCGATAGTTGCAAACCATATTTTATAAAATTCAAAATTTTAACCATGGCTTCGGTATATATTTTCGAAATTTGTAAGTTTGTACGCAATAACCCTCATTTATATAAAGCTCGGCAAGACATAACAACTCACATTACACTTCGACATTGGAACCGGTTATTGTTACCCAAATCCCGGCTGCAGACGCACTCGTCTAGTACGTTACCGATGTCAGTAATTATATACAACAAAATACAACAACCAACTTGATTGTGAACAAAATGACAAAATATTTATGGCTAAACTAAATCTATTTCTACAAAACAAATCATATTACTCAATAGACGAATTTTCGAAAGATAAATAATATAATTACGATATAATTAACTATTGACATTTAAATTATTTCTACCAATATGTTACAAATTAATTTATATTTATATAACCATAATTGCGTCTTCCTCTCTTCTAACTTTGCGGTGCCCGACAGGGTCCATATAAGACTTTATGTACATTTTTTTTAACACCTTTACAGTGTATATGGAAGCAATAAAATATCTGAATCTGAATCAGGTTTAACACTAATTAGAGTCTGTGCAAGATGAGGACCGTCGTGACGTTACGGGGAACTAACATTCAGATGTTTATCGACGCCCGATCCAGCTGTTATCTGTGCGTCACACTGTCAAGTGCGAACTCCGACTCGATAACAATATGAAACAGTAAAATAACACACACGTTACCTGTGAGCCGAGCACGAAAATCTGCTTAGGTGTAACGTTATCGTGTCGTTTACGTATTCAGTACAAACTGTATGAGTTATCTGTGCCACAGTTGTACCAGACAAATGACAGTTTGTGCTAAATACGTTAACGATGCGATTACGTTACACTTAAACAGATTTTCGTGCTCGCCACACTTATCTCATAGAATGTTTCTCTTTTGCACACACTCGCAAGTTTTCAAGTAAATTGAATGTTACCTGTGCATATTCTTTGTACTGGCCTAAAGACTGAAATTTGTATAATTTTAAATGGTTCTGCCAAGACCTGTGTACACTGGTATTTGTAATTTTTTTTATACTACCCGATTTAATAAAAATGTTTTGAAATAATAATTGAAAAGTGTGCTGTAATAGTATATTTCATTACAAGTGGGGAAAGGCTGTCATTGCAAAGAGTTCCGACAAATGTCTACCCGAGCCGAGGCGCAGCCGAAGGCGAGGGTTGACGGTGGGAACAAGTTGCAATGCACTGAACGACTATTTTTAATACAGTTGCGAAAAAATTAAGCAATTTAATAAAATAAACTCGCAAAGAAAATTTCTGGAAAATGGCGCCAACCGTAGAATATAAGCAGAGATTTTTTTTTCTTCACCCATTCTGGTAGGCAAAGGGAACTATGCCCATACAGCCAAGTCTTCAGTAGATTTTTTTTATTGATATGAAATTTAATAAGATGAAATGAAATGAAACCTAACCTAATTCATTCATTCAATCAAATCATTAAATCTGACATTGAAACAAATTAGTAGCTTCTTTTTAGAAATATACGTATTTGCATGAATCATAAAATCTTCTATGAATTTTTTTAGTAAAAAATTAATGGTTGGTTTTTCTTTTTAATCGACATTATTTTGACAGTTGGGAAAGAGAACGCACGAGTTCGAGAAAGGTAAAAAAAAGCACGAGTATGTAACAGCCCACATCCCGAACGCCATACGTCCCTGCAATACGCCACTTTTTGAGCAACTGTATTAAAAAATAATTGAATGTTAAAGCTTCCCCAATATATTTGCAATCAGACCACTTTACAGTACTAATGAAAAGGAACATCTTGCGAAGTTAAAAAGCCGATGAAAATCTAGGAATAGAGGGAAACCCAATAATGGCTGTCGGCTCTCATTGATATTGTTTAACATGCTTAGTTTTGTGTTTAGATCTTCTTCGTTTTACATCTTAGAGTTTTGTTGCGTAATATAGTGGTAGATTATTAACCGAGTATAGGCATAGTGTACAAGATGCATCATGATGCATCGGTGTTCAATAGCCTTAGAAAGTTTTACCACCGCTATAGTAGAATGTGATGTGACCAGATACGACTTAATTACATACTTATATAATAATATGTGACTATGATTTGACTTAAGACTACTTAAATGTAAAGCTCACTTAATAAGTATTCATCATCATTATCATCTCAGCTGTAGAACGTCCACTGCTGAACATAGGCCTCCCCCATAATTTTCCAACAGGGCCGGTTGGAAGCAACCTGCATCCAGCTTCGTCCTGCGACCTTTATCAGGTCGCCTGTCCACCGTATCGGTGGAGGACCTACGCTGCGCTTGCCGGTCCTTGGTCTCCACCCCAGAACCTTATAAGCGAACCTAATAGGTATTTTAGTAAGAAATATTTATTTATTTATATTTGGTAAACCAACAGCTATACAAATTTCTTTAACAACTAGAAACAAAACGGAAAGCCAATTATAGGTTTTCACAGATAGAGACTTGATAAATTTATAATTATGCGAACACTGAATAACTAACCAAGTTATTACAAAACCAACAAAAAGTTAATACTATTTTAAGATTATTAAAAACATTACATTAAATGATATTAAACCTACCTAAGTACTAAAGAAGTTAACGGTTAAGCACCGCCTTGCCCTCGGAATACTCTTATCGAATGGATCAATGTCCATTAATTTAGAGAACGTACTCGCTCGCACAATAAATGAATTTCGTCTATAGTTGGTGGCGGCAAAAGGAACCTTAAGTGTACCTACGGAATTCACGCGGAATATTAATGAATAGTTTGCTAAGTAAATATGGGCAATCGAATATAAGTATATAATTTTAATGGAATAGAAATAATTTTTTAAATATATATAATCAGTAAAAGCACGTCTATTTTCAAGTGCTTAAAAGTGGAATTTTTTTACAGAGGTCAATGTATTGAGTAGAAGTATTGGATAACTTAAGTTTAAAACATAGGATATACCTATGTATATCCTGACATCATCCTCGGACGGGATTCAAACCGAAAACATAATGAAGAGTTGGGACATCAATACAAAAGTTAAGTGTTAGAAAAAATGCTTCTTTCGGTTCAATAGTGATTGTCAAAGCAGTTCAATAGCTGTCGCTCCGTCCCCGTACGGCGGATATAGTCGATTAGTGAGCTAATATTTGTTGCTCAGACGGTGCGCCTTGTCGGAGCACGTGGATTAGGATGTGTGATATTTATCTCTCTAAAATTGCAATGTTTGGTTTCGCTAAGCACGCGTGTGCTTTAAAAAATATATAAAAAAGTAGTAACATAATTGAGGAATGGCAAATGTACAAATATATAAGTCCACATAAAGAAACTACCACTAAAAGAAAGCACTAAGGCCGGTTTTAGTCCTCTAACCGACCGTCGGTGGTTACGTCGGTCGTGATTGTCATTTGTATGAAAAGTCACAAGTGGTGACAGTGCTCGACCGAGCGTACGCACGCGTGTATTGCTACGCACTGCAGCGCCGCGCGCGTGCGGAACGCGCACACCGACGGTCGGTCGAGCACTAAACCCGGCCTAAAGTGAATAATAATAAGTGAGAGATGACATACTCTAGCGAGAGCGCGTGCGGCAGCCTGGTGTCCAGCGTCCAGGAGAGCAGCGCCGCGAGCTGCGCCGCCAGCCCCAGCGCCGCGCGCGTGCGGAACGCGCACACCGACGAAGGGTTCGAATCCACCGCCAACTCTTTGTTCGCGCGTACTGGGAATTGTTTTATTTTATTGTACATTGAAAACAAACAAAATAATATAAGTTAATGAAAAAAACAAATATAAAATCTAATAGTTTTCACTTTAATAGACTGATATTAACAATGTTTAGTTATACAACAGATTTCACACAATTTATTAAGATTCTGCAGTTTTATGTCGTACGGGTAACACAATGATAGTAATTGTAGCACACCCAAGGCACAGTAGAAACATAGAGAACAGTACGGAAACTACCTAGAAACTTTCGAAACGGCCCACTGACATAAACATGCGCTTCGACGAGACCCCTAAGCGGTTCTCGCGGTGCTGTCAGTAGCGAGTGTTACAAACTATTTAAACATCATAACCTTTTTTATATACCTAATCTAAAATATGAAATGTCACATTTGACTGACTGAAGAAAAACATTCTCACAGCCTCAAACGCTCGAATGCTTGTGACTTCGGTTTATTAGTCACTAGCTGCGCTCCGCGGTTTCACCCACATGGTGATGGATGATGATGATGAATCAAACATAGCGTATGTTACTCAGGCATAAAAATAAGGGTTACATAACATACAAGGTGACGGCTAACACCTAACCTACAAAAAATCCACAAAATACAAAATTCTACAAGTTTTGTAGTGTGTGTCAATACTAAAATGTTTTCCGTATTTTAAACTATCAAGATTAACGAATGCCATGATGCGCCTACATAATTTTTTTTTGTAAACTAGAGTTAACTAGATTTGATCACTACAGAATGTAGAATGTGTAATTTAAAAAACAATATCTTAAAACTTTGAAACGACAACCCTATGACTTCAACGGAGCATAGATAATTATTTTATCTACTAGGCTTAGTTTCCATACTGTTGCATCTTTATACTGTGCCCGCGGCGAAATGCACCTCGTTGCTTAGGATACTATTGCTATAAGGAACAGTAAACAAGACTGTGTGCTCCACATATCTGAGGATTGTGACCACTACCTGCCATTCTTCATCATCATCTGATGTCCAGTGTAGAACATACGCCATATTGACATAGGATTAAAGAAACAAGCATGTATAATTAATAGATTGTATCATAAGGGAGCAAAATAATATTTTTACGGCGAGGGCGCTTTTTTTGAAATCCAGAAGCGAAGTGAGGGATTCTAGAGTAGAATCCCGAGCGTGGCGAGGAATTATTTAGTAGAATCCTAGACGTAGCAAGGAATTCAAAGTACGTCGCCCGAGCCTGAAATATATTTTGCGCCCGAGTGATACACTCTACTTTTCATCACAAATGAACAATCCGTAAAAATTGACGAAAACGCGGGCTGTAGTTCGCGCGTTCTTAATTTGTTTTTTTTTATTCAGCCCGTGGCGTGACTATGGGCCGTCGTACCGGTCAGTCTTCAGTCAAACAATATTTGCGTTAGATTTCTTTGGCGCTGAACACTAAATGTACGTTCCGGTAAGCGCCGTCAACGCCCCCAACTGTCGCGCCCTGGTTTGCCGTTCCCTTTGGTTAACAGTGACAGCTCGTAATGATCACGTAGACCTTCGAACCGCGAGCGTTGTGGTCGCGGCGTGAGCGTTTTCGGTGACGTAATCGATGACGTATCGAACGCCGCGAGTGATTTCGGCGCTTTCCGGAACCTAGCCTAAGATGTTCCAAATTCAAAAAGTGCGCGACAAAGATAATTGATGCTGCGCACTTATAAAGAGGATTAAAACTCATTACTGCCCGCTAAACGTTTCTTATAGAAAACACCACCTGTGCACTTGAAGGCGAACCAAGTCCTTTTCGAATAGATGGAATGAAAAATATATTATATTTGAAATTCCAAAATGTTTGTTTCCAGCATGTTTAATGCTCATATTCAAGGCGAGTGCGCAGTGGACATGCTCGAAACCCAGGTCCCTATAATATAATCGTTTTTTTATTAATATTGTTTGTTTCAGTTTCACATGACCTTGTTCTATATGTTGTCACTTACAACCTCTAGACTGCATGAGAGAAGTGAACACTTACTCCAAGCTTGTAAATGTGTAAAGTCTCCATCTGTGCTGATCCATGGAGCTACTATGTGAAGCTGCGACCTCTTCGGAGGCTCATCTTCTGGTTCTGATCCTATGAATTCCATGTCTTCTATACTGTCGCTGAAATCAGACATACAACTTTCTACATATTTGTATTGGCAAAGACCTAAAGGAAAATTTTGCATGCAATATTTGAGGATTATTTAAAGTAGGTATCCATTATGCGAATTATTAGTTTAGATTGTTTATCTTCCTGAACTTGAATATTATCATAACATTATGATAAGATAAATAATTTTAGTACATACTGATAAAATAAATGGGTCATTAGATTGCTAATATAAAATAATTTAGTTTAACTATGTGGAATTGCAAGCACCAATGACATTTACATACATTCTTTATCAAACGATGAGAGGAGCAAATTGTTCATTTGATTGTTTTGAATCAGATGAACAACTTGCTCCTCTCATCGTTGTGAATTGCCGTTGACAGCTGCAGTAACACCCAGAGCCTTAAGTGTTGAATGGAGCTGGACTGTGCTATTCAATGAGACATTGATTTTTAGTGTTATTCACCCAGCAACTTTTCCCTGTGCAAAACCCTTTTAACGCCAACTCACTTGCGCTGGTATGCTACTGCAGGCAGACAAGCAGGCACTGCAGTGGTACCAACTAAGACATATACTTAAATAAGAAACATACTACTTAGCATATCATATTTGTTACCCTCTAACTCACATTCCAACCGAAGATATAAGATATAAGTTTTTAAACTGACATGGTCATTAATGCCAGAATGACTTTAGAACTGGGATATTCACCATTTAGTGTATTTATTTTGAGCTCTTGATGAGCTTACTCGTGAACATGGCGCATGCAACTGTGCAGAAATATCAAGAGCTCATAATAAATATAGTACATGGTAAATATCCTATTACTAAAGTTAATTCTTACTTCTTACATAAGAGGGATATTCTTAAGGTCTATCCTCCTGCAGAGTGTGCATTGAAAGTGAGGTTAGGGTGCCTGACTGTGAAAACAAAAATACAGACTGTGAACCAACACAATAAAAATATTCCAACTCTTGCTTGAAGAATGGTTATTTCACATATATCTATCTTTCTATACGCACTCTAGGATTTTCGCATTTGAAATGTGGTGCTGGCGCAGAATTCTGAGTGTCCTGGATGGAACGCCGGACAAATGAGTCAATCCTAAAGCAGATAAATATAAAAACACGACTCTCTACAATCTGCAGACAGAGAGTCCTCATGTTCTTCGGGCACAGTCAGGCGAGACCCAGACCGTCTAGAAAGGCTGATTATCACCGGCTGTGTTGAACAAAACGAGGCAGATGGCACTCTCCGACGCGATGGACACACACAAGAGGCAACAGGGGCCACCTTGCAATCATCCATTCAAATGGCGCAACATAGAGAGAGCTGGAGAAAAATGGTGGCACAGACTACACACCAAAATCACGCCCCTCAGTAAAGAGGATACGACTAAGAAGAAGAAGATATATATATATATATGTGGTGTTAATACAATTTAAAAAAAAACTCTTGAAATCTGGAAATCATCATACATAATGTAGTGGTATAGTCCATCATTATGGACTATACTACTTCCAAATTCTTACACTTGTAAGTTATAATTAGAAATGCTTTGAGTGAATCCACCCTTAGGAATTAGTCCCAGGAATCAAGCCCACTGTTCAAGAGCAGAGAGCTTATTGGGTTAAAGAGAACTTCTACACTTACAAACAGTAAAGGTACCTAGCGGATAAATTTTTTAATTTTACCTTGTATCATATGTCATGTACACCGGAAATATGTACTTTGTTAACTGTCGTATCCTAGACCTCCGTAAAGCTGCCAGCCTTTCTATCTGCTCGTCATATATGCTAATTTTGTTCTGCAGCTCTATACTCTGGTGTTGTGCATGCTTGCCTAATGTTGATACTCGTTTCTGATACCTTGGTAATTTCAACAGTAGCTCATTGTTATAAAACTTCAAATCTGTTAATTCCTTCTTTTTTGTTTCAATATTGTTTCGTCGTTGTTCTATAGCAAGCCGGAGTAAGTCTATTCGGTCCCGGGATTGTTTTACTTCTGTCAGTAATGTGTCTCTCTTGAGATTGGGCAGTAGCAACTTCTCACATCGTTCTAAAATATATTTTCTGTTTGCTTTCACTCTTAGAAGTTTAGCCTGCTTCTCTGCATATCTGAATTTTTTTATAAAATACATATAATGTTAGCAAGTGTCACTAGAGTTGGAAGAGAATATAGGGTTGCCATGTCTAAAATTTGGCAATCAGGACAAGTTGTGTGAAGACCCCGGATTTTACAAACTCATATCACATCAGGCACGATAAGCTAGATTGAATATGACCTCCTTTCACTATTTCATTCAAATTCAAAACTAATGGTTATGTAAGCTTATAACATTACCTACTTATTTTCTCAACTGCCGTATTGTAACTGTACTACGTAAGTAATCTAATAAAAATTAAAACCTGTTTTCAATAATTTGTTGAACTATTTACATTTCATGTAATAACACACATAGAGCGACAGGTAACTTTTATCTTGGCTTTGTTGTAACTTCAGCGAATCATCGCATGTGGTTTAATAGACGTGCGACGCTTAATAGCGCCAAAATATTTACCTGTCCGCGTAAGGCATCGACGAATGTACGAAATTTCCAGTACGAATACATTCACCACAATAGAAGTTTCTTTTTACCGTGTAGCACAATAAGCACTTTGTGTAATGTCCATCGCTTTCCGTGGAAGACACACGGAAGTCCCTGGGAGCTTCGCTTTCAGTCAAATAACTAGATGCCATTACTTAAATTAACAATTTTCTCCAGCTTTTGCGCTGTTTGTTTGTAATTTTGTAATTTGCAAAATCTGGAAATTGGAAACGAAACAAAGAGCTGTCATTGCCTGTCATGTTGAGTACTGTCACGGTTAATAACGTCAGCTGCTTTTTTAAATTTTCCAAGCACTCGTATGGTTTGTATATTTGCTGTTCATACCTATTTACAACAAAATTATTATTTTATTGAAATATAACTTATGATGCTAGGTAGATACGTAACGTTTTCTGCAGGTGGGGTAGTTCACAGAAAAGCTGAGTCTTTCCTCCCTCTTCTAATCAGTGGGTTAGTTGTCACAATGTATCTATAAATTCAAAAAGATTTCTTATCAATACCAAATTGTAAAATAATTACTTTAGCTTAATTATAGGGTAAACAATCAGTGCTCTATTGGAGCTCGCCTGGTGAATTGTAAATGATGATGGTTTTCACCGTGGGGATTACGGAGATTTTAGTGAATATTTAGGTCATAACGAAGTTAACCTCATTTCTCGTGGAACCATCGGGACTCAGCCATGTTAATTTACTGTGAGGTGGCATCTGATCATAAAGAGTCTCTCTTTCTCCAGGAAGTCGGCTAACTTTTGTGCCTTACGGTTCCGTTGCCCATAACCGAAATTGCCCCACGCTCAACTCTTCTTTTAACCAACTTCGCGTTGAAGTACCCCATATCAACTAGAAAGTTCGTTTCAGAGGTATGTTTGGCCCGACTAATGTCCTCATAAATATGCTCCAGCTCATAATCCGGATGCAACTTTGTCGGTACGTATACCTGAATGACCTTCAGTGACTTCCGGGTATTCTGAGTGCTAAAATGAAAATTTACATTTTTATGGCATTTTAATACTTGCCTGATATGGGTCTAATTGCCCGAAATAAATGAATTTTATTTATTTATTTATAAGACCCTGTTGGAAACGTTATTTAATGTTGTTCAGAGTTCTCCCAGTAGACATCTACTGTTATTACCTAACCGGATCTGAGGAAAATATATTGAATTACACCATGGAATGGGTAAGCTTAGCTTTAGGGCATTATTGTGGTGTTTGAACTGGGTCCACCATTACGTCACAAGGTTATATTATATCTATGGTCACAGTAGAAATTTGCATCTTTATACTGTGATTACGTTGTTCGCTTGTGATTCATCATCAGCCTGTAGCAGTCCACTGCTGGACATAGGCCTCTCCAATTGCACCCCACTTAGGTCTAACTTGGGCTACTCGCATCTAGTTTTTGCCAGCCGTCTTGCGCAGATCGTCACTCCACCGTGCCTCAGGACGTCCTACACTACGCTTGTGATTATCGTAAAGAATCTACTTTTCATCACACCTCAAAATTCGGTCCAATATCCATTAATTTCTGTATTGGTTTAACAAGGTAAGGCAAGCTTTAACACGCGCTCCTCTCAGCAGATCAGTCGAATACTACCTACTCATTTTTCAAGTTTTTAATTTTACCTACGGATTTGGTTCAAATATGCCAATATTATAGGTATGTATTTATATTATATTATTTTAACTGGGCTTAATCGTGTTAAAAATAGTATTTATTTACCTCGACGATTCGATCAAGTTACAAAAAAAATTACTATTGTGGGTATGCTAATATCGAACCATGCCGCTAATTTTTTGATAGTTTTAAAACGGATCAGCTTCCATCAATTCCTTCAATTCATTGTTATTTAGCTTAGTGGCTGGTCTTCCTAGTGGTTCATTCTTCAAGGCGAAGCTTGCACTACGAATGCGGTTAAACCACAAACGCACGGTGAGTTCGTTAGCCGTAGCCTCTCCAAACACAGCATTGACATTTCGAGTAGTTACTGTCCTACGTGCAACTCGTATTCGAAAGATACTCTAATTTCCATCTTCACGTTAAAAAAATAATGTAAAAACAACTGAACTAAGTATCAAAAGCATCATTTATAATTTTGTTTTCGTGCAATAAATGTTTCAGTTTGAAATCATTAATTTCAATTCTAAGTGGCTAGTGCGATATATCGACAATTTCATATTTTGAAAACCCCTATTTCTGTGTTTTTGTATAAATATATTGTAATACAAAAAATGTTTCTATTTTTCAGTACGAAATGGCAATTGCGTACTTTAACCCTTAATATAAATATAGGACGAGTCCATTAAACAACACAGCAGTGGCACCACGTCACAATTGGCTAACGAACGAGCCTAAATCACATTATCTATACACGAGTTATATCTACCTACCTACCTACCTCTGCCCTTCTGGATTCGTGCTTTTAATTTGACTCAAAAAAACATGTACTTACTGGAGATGACGGACAGTCAATTCAAATAATATTATAAGCTTAATTCTAGGAGAAATCTGATAAAATATTACTGTCTCATTGGGTAGTTAGTGAAAACTCTGCTTAGGTATCTCGAGGTCCGTTCGAGGTCAGACA
Source organism: Selenia dentaria (assembly GCA_917880725.1). Classification (NCBI taxonomy): domain Eukaryota; kingdom Metazoa; phylum Arthropoda; class Insecta; order Lepidoptera; family Geometridae; genus Selenia; species Selenia dentaria. Next base: position 1,758,383 of record OU862882.1, on the reverse strand, counting down.
GTTGTTGGGTTGTTCTGACGAACAAATTCCCATTGACAGTTCGGAGCCTAGAACAGGGCCTTGTAGAGACTCGTCTTATATGGGGCCATAACATATCTGGCAAAACGCGGGAGTTTAAAAACTTCTCTGCCTACGCCTTCAACGATATACAGGTTTGACGACATTTAAATATATGTATTTATTTATTTAAGTTATAGTTTATTTTCACAGAGTTTTTTGTGTATCCAAATTTGCACAAAAGTTTTGGTCCATATAGTTTATTGCGCTCTATTCAAGGGTAGTATTGGAAAAAACACAATACATGTTATATATTTTATGTCAAATTTATTTTATAAAAAATAAATATTACCGAGTTTTCAGTGAATCAAATCAAGGATAAAATCTACATACATTTTAGAACTCATTGTAGCAGAGATACTCTAGAGGTATTTTTGAATGAACAAAAAATACACGTTACAAGACGTTACATTATTTTATTTTAAACGTTATTTGTACCGACTTTTGAGTTAATCGAACCAAGGTATACAACAAATCCATACACACTTTAAAACTTCCTTGCATTAGAAAAATATTATTATTTTTGCAATGTGTTATATTTTGAGTGAAGTTGCACTATTATTTATTCTGTGACGTACGCAAATAGTAACAAATAGGGGATATAACGGGGTCGCACTGATACACACAGTTTTTTTGGCCATTGTTCATGTAGCATTTGGTATATTCTTCGGTAAAACTACCTTGTATTTTTTTAAATCTACTAACTATAACCTTACGAGAAGCTATTAAATGCACTTATTACTTATACCAACAAAATAGATTCATTTAAATCAGATGATTCAGTGAACTTTTGTGCGCCGTCAGAGTCTGTTTGTCAAAATAACAGTTTTTACCAAACTAAAACTAAAACTAATCTCTAAAACCTCTGAACCGATTAGAACGAGATTTTCACTTGCATGTAACTGACGCTTTTAGAGATGCTGTAGGTACCCGGCGAGGTCACGCGGGCGAAGCCGCGGGCGGTTCAGCTAGTTATCGATATAGCTACCGCGGCTAGATCCAAACTAGAGACAACGTAAGATAAAAATCTGTTTATCGACGTGACAAGTATACCGTGGATAGATCCATACGCGCACCGCTGTAGTGTTAAATCACTACGAGTATGTAAGTACTAAGATTGAAGGTCATCTGTTGTTCTTCAACTCGTGAATAAGTCAGAAGCAAATTGTTCATGCACTCATGCTTGAAATTGGATGTAGAAACTACGTAGGACCGAGTCAGTAATTATTAGAAATAAGGCAAAAGAAAATTGTCATTCGTCCTTATCGCTTGGTCAGCGTAATTACGGGTCCGTGCAAAGGATTCGAGGCACCCTGTCCGTCGGCTGATTTCCCAGGGGGAGGGCGAGTCCCCCACCGAATGGGAGAGTCATGCGGAATTACAGACAGCCTACTTATTAGGTGTCGTGATATTTTTTTTCAAACAATTTTCTTTACAGGACCGTTCCAGAAAGTATAGTTCAATTCCTTTAAGGTTTTAAAGATGTCGATGATTAATCGTAATAACGGGATTAATGTGGACACACGCGTTGTCGTATATAACAACGCCTATGTATGGAGAGGCCTATGTCCAGCAGTGGACTGCTACAGGGATGATGATGATGATGATGTGATGCCATGCCCGCCAGGCGTTTGTACTGTAATATGCGCTGTGTAAACTGAAATAAACTGATGCTTAAATTGAATAAATGATTTTGATTGGATTATTATTCTTTTTACTAAAACAAATTCACGGATTTAATGCGGCCCTTTACAGAGGCATAAGTGGGGCTGTAGCCAACACTTAGAGGCCTGTTTGGTATAGCAAATACAAAGGAGTATAAAAAACAGAAAAAAAATTGGATGAAGGGTAACATGGTACTTATAACTATTACAAATATGGGCAAAATGGCCAGGCTATTGATATGAACTTATTAGTGATAAGGAAGATAGTGGGTTATGGAAGAGACTACGGCACCTGCCAATTTTAGTCTCATGTTAAAATATTTTGGCAGGTGGTGACTTGCCATCCACTAAACGGGCCCCCCATAAGAGCCACCATCAATGGTGACAAAAGGGGCAACGTTGGTGTGGATGGCTGAAGGGTGTCGAGAGGTGTGCTGCGGTTTCACTAGAGCGCTACTACCGGCGTTATGCCCTTTAACACTTCCACCCTTGGAGCTTTTAGTTACTTGCTCTTGCGTCTCCACCCCCAGACGGTCAATTAAGGCAAGCCGGGAGTCAGGGGTCTCATTTAGCCCCAGGGAGAATCAGGGTCCACGGTGTCGCCACTCACCGACGGCTCGCCACAAGGCCGCCCCTGCGGGTTGATTATTATTATTATTAGAATTAGTATTAGTATTAGTAGTAGTTAGTATAACTCTATTGCCACTATACCTATTGCGACCTCGGATATTCGCAACACCTACTGTGTTCTGGTCTGAAGGGTATGGGAGTCGGTGTTTTTGTTTTATTTCGAACGGACTAATGCTGTTTGCCTCTATCGGCATTTACAGCGTCACCGGACGGGTGGCGAGTGCAGATGGCACAAAGCCAGATGCGGGCGCAGAAGGCGCAAAGGCGAGCGTTGAAGACGCTTCGCCGCAAGGAGAGGAGTAGGCGACTAGCTCAAGGGCACCACTAAGGTACGGACCTCGGCTTGGGCCGTCGCTAGGAGAGAGGGGAGTCGGAGAGATGAGATCGAGGGGAGTCGGAGAGAATGAGTGTCGGTGAAATTACTCTGATTACTCTTACAACTGAATGTCTCACGGTTATCGGCGCTGTGCAGCCGTGCGATTCTGTAATGATTCGTCGACGAGCTCACCGACGTCATACAGGTAGGTACTTCGCCCTTGTAATAAGGTTGCTTTTCCAACGTTTCTTGTCATCTCGTAATTTTTTTACGGATGTTGTCAAAGATGCAACGATGTTTGCTCTTAGAGAATCGCACGGCTGTTCGTCACTGGTCATGAAATGCATCTATTATAGACAGATGTTGCCTTTAACAACAGGTAGACCTCGTGCTGATATGAACAATCTTTTTAAAGCTTTATTACGCGATGCGGTACCTACAATAACGATGTTATAATAATAATAATAATCATATTTATTTTCGTGACCAACATTCATTCTTATATCATCTTATACAAATATAAATTAAACAACATAAAATAAAAATAACGTAAGATGTACATGCAGCCCTAGCTCTCACAGTAGGATTCCCTGTGTTTGTGAGAGCTAGTTTACTCCCTTAGGTTATCTTAATTAAGAAAATTAATACTTATATTTAAAGAGCAAATGATGTTTTTATTTTAAACGTTTATAGAAATAACCACGAAAAATAATAAAAATATTAAAGATAATAATAATAATACAAATAAAATTAATTAACATATATTCCTTCTTCTCTTTTATGACTTTAGTGTGTCTATATATTGATTCTAAGTAAATCTTCAGTACCTTGAAGCCCAATGCTAGTAAGTGGTTTTGGATTTTGATTTTGCAAGTTTGTCTCGTGTCACCTAGTATGTCGAGTATTTTGTTTAATTGCTTGTAGATATATGGTCCCAAAAAGTTATAGCATTTTTGTCCTATTCTAGTTTTAGTACTTGGTCCCAACCATGATAGTTTGCGCCTGGATTTTATTTTTGTTTGATCACTGTTCGTAAGAGCTGTTTTGTGGAACCTCAGTGCACACGCTAATACAAATATTTGTCTAACTCTTAATTCTTTAGTATCGCTGTATAAATCGTCTGTTGGATATCTGTAAGGCTTTTTGTGAGCAACTTTCAAAATGACTCGTTGTGCTCTTTCGGCTTTTATTAGATGTGTAATATAGGCTGCGCCCCATGATGTAATGCCGTAGCTGATTACTGATCTGCATAATGTTACAAATCTGTGTTAAAATCATTTGTAAATTTGTCACCTTTGAAACAACGTCCTATATCGTCGATACATACAACTTCTAGAGGAGCGTCTGCACACAGTAACATAGTCAATTTGCATTTAAGGCAGTGCACCTATTGTACTGTTCGTAGGGCTGGCCAATGTGCCGGCGCGTACAGAAATTGCCTTAGATTTTGTAACACTTGTCAGAACCGGTACAAGATATGGGAAAAATCGGCACCTGACTTGGATCGATTAATTTGGGTAGGCAAAGTAATGGAACTTAAACAGTCAAAATAAAATAACGATAAATAATCTTATTGGTTCATTGTGTTCGACCGATGCTTAAGGTTCGCATTTTAAATTTTTCTGCCATATACCTTTTTAATAGTAGATTAGTAGCCATGGGTTGTAAGGCATCAATTGATGCTTACGCCCGAGCTAACCACTCTGCTTTACATCTCGATTGTGAGGTAAGTAGAAAAAAACCGGCATTACAAAAATAAAATTGATGACTATTATACTCATACGAAGACAAGGCTGAATAGCGAATCGACCTCTTTTGTCATTGGGCTGAGTGCATGATGTCTATTGCCAGTACGATGGTTAGATGTACGCAAACTTTTTGAAAGAGTGAAGGGTTTTTTTAATTACTTACCGCCCTAGGGCTTTTCTAGCTACATTATTACCCTAGAGCGCTGATTGGTCAAGCCCCATTTGGGGGTAATAAGGACCTACTTACCGATATGAGAGATGTAAAGTATGTTTGTCAGCTTATAATATGTATATAACTACCAATAACGGATAATATTTACCTTGCTTGAATATAAAATCTTTCGGTATTGTAGAAATATAATTATTATTTCATTATATTTTCTTTTTTTATTGTTATTTGCAGCTGTATTATTGAATGTTGTTACAATTGTTTGGATGACGTTCTATTTAATGTACAGTTATATTTTATAATATTCCTACTACATATATACATGGTAATAATAATTATGTAACAATAAACTTTTATTTGGCGTGTAATACAATTTAATTACCAATCGAACATGCCTCACTAAGCAACATTGACCCAAACACCGTACGAATTGTTATTATTTTTAGAAGTACCAGATTGCCATTGAATCCGCCTTGTTTTACAAAATCACGTCACGCTTGTCCTTAGTAATGATGGCTATAAAATATTGCTGTAATTAAAATAATGAAAACAGTATTTTTATTTTAAGCCACACTAAGAATTAGCTGAGAAATACCGGAATTCCTTAGAGATACCGGTATATTTCCGCAAGCAAGTTCCTAACCAAGTAGTGTTGTCCATTTATCTATGGTCATTAGGGAACGGCCGACAAGGCCCGCTGTCTGTTTGATTGGATCTTAAGCAAATAGAACTGGGCCGGAGTAATTGCATGTGGCTCTGGCGGCGTCTTGGTAAGTGCTCGGACCATTTACGTACACACTAAGCATTTGCAAAATGTCTTACGTAAAAAAATAATTACTTACTAAACTAAACTAAACTAAACTTAAATCAAAGATGACGTTAAACTGTCTCTAAGATATAAGTACTAAGATTTTTTTGCCAATGACGAGATTGACAACCTATAAGATAGTAAGGACGACTGTTTTCAATATTTTTCTCTTTCAAAAAATACCCGTGTTGCTACTGGTAATACGGGTAAAGAATATATGTGAAAATAATAAATAAATATAATTATTAGTTGAATTGATTTAATCAGTACGTATATTTATAATGACCTAGCGACTGCCCGCGACTTCGCGTAGAAAGCCTCGCCATAACCTCCCATCTTGTTTTGGTTTTTCTTTCATAAAAACCTTCTGACAACATTTAACACAACAAAAAATAATTCATTCATTTTTATATTTATATAGATGTAACTGTATAGTTAATTTTAGATTTTTATATGTATATAATATATAATATAATATAATATAATATAATATAATATAATATAATATAATATAATATAATATAATATAATATAATATAATATAATATAATATAATATAATATAATATAATATAATATAATATAATATAATATAATATAATATAATATAATATAATATAATATAATATAATATAATATAATATAATATAATATAATATAATATAATCTAATATAATATAATATAATATAATATAATATAATATAAACTATTTTATTTCTGGTCTGGTTGAGATATCGGGGGGTTCAATTCCACTAATTAAATTGCAAGCGAACGATAGCTAAACGGCGACTTTGATGCGTATTCTTATTCTGCTATCGAATTACAATCCAGATGCAGTTACGTTTCTGTTGACGCCAGCGATCGATCAAAACTTTATGTTCTGCTAACTCGATAGATCATGAACGCGTTGATAACACATATTCGTATATAGTAGTGTCAGTTATATTTTTATTAAAAAGTAGCGTTTATGTTATGTTTATGTGACGCTACAATCCAATTTGTCTACAGAAGTAGTAGAATTTTGCCAAAGTATCGAACGACAACCGGAGTTGAACGCAGTTGCAGCGGGATAGATTGTTGAACGTTGTGAAATAACAGAATTGGCCTCCTGGTCCGGGTATTTCATGTTTAGAGTTATTAGTGATGCATGCTGTATCAGATATTCCCAGTCCGGGGCACGGTTCCGTTTCCATCAGGTTTGGCAGGCGATCAGTCCAGGGCGGAGCCGGTCGCGACCCCGGGGAAATTACCTCGGACGCTGGTGAATACATTAGGAAATGGCGCAGGCCCCGGCCAGCATTCAGACGCTCACGCCCTTGTTGGTCAGCGTAAGTAAAATACAACTATTGTAATATGATATTTTTTGTATGAAGATTCCACCTACCGTATGTTTTGTTAATGCTAGTAATTGTTACAACTATTAATCTGGCCAGATCTATAATGTATTTAGTTACTTTTTGAACTTTATATACATAACTCTTAAGTATGTGTGTTACCTACTTCATCACGCTATTTTCCTGAAATGTTTAATGTAGGTCATTAATAGTATACATACTACTTTTTATCCTGTAGGATAGTAATTACCCACGCGACCGAAGCCGTAGAGCGCAGCTAGTAATTATTTTTTCATATATAATCAATCTGAAATTCGATGATTATTTTAAAAACCTTCAATGTAATGATGATTCAATGCAGTCAAACATTATTTCAAAATTGAAATCGCTATATACTTTAAATGTCTCTGACTGTCTGACTAACTGATTAATCAACTCAGATTCGCCAGGGCTATATTGAAATATTGACAGTTGATATGCTGTAAGTATCCTAATTAATTAGGAAAATAAATTCAGAAATTTCACCTCTAAAGGGGTGAAGCTGTTGGCGGGTGAACTAATGATAAATATACAATATACGGATTGCTGAAGTGCATTCGCATAAAGCTGCACTTGAAAAGCGCATGTGCTACGCTTCGTAGACAAACTCTACGGGATTGCGTAGCTGTCCAAGATTAAATATTATTTCATAAAATGAGATAGATTCACGTCAATTACTAAACCATTGTGTAGGTATAGAGCCTGCATACTTATAATACAGATCCCTATAATACAAGCTTCCCAGCTTAGCTTAGGGTTCTGCGGCATAATGTTAACTTTGATAACCATCACGTTTTAATTATGTACAACAGATGTCGTGCTACATGTAGAATAAGTTTTGGTCATGAAATAAATTATTATTATTATTATTATTATTATACTTGTCGGAAAATATAAATGAAAATATATCTTAAGATTCACAGATGTAGCTGAATCTCAAAACCGTAAATTTACTTTTTAACCGACTTCAAAAAGGAGGAGGTTATATGTTCGATGTATTTTTTTGGGGTATTTTCATTGATTTCTACCCTAATTGAAGGCAGATTCTCAAAATTTATGTTTTTGTATGATAGAGTACCTACTTCCGAAATGGTCCCATTTTAATTTCATTAAATTCGGTCAAGCAGTTTTTGAGGTACACTCTAATAACAGGAAAGTGTATATTTAACTTTAACTTTTACAAATAGATATAGATTTTTATTTTTTATTTTTTTAAACTCTAACTGTATTAATCTCTATTATTATTTTTAATACCCATATTCTTAGTTTTAAATTGTATAATTATTATTATTTTTTTGTTATTTTGCCCGGAACATGTTTTGATTCCGCACCAAGTTAAATTATCAATGATGGTGATTTGTTTTTATATGTAGGTAATCCCGTATATTTTTGTTATGATATGTTTCAGTTTTTGAAGCTACTTAAGCAATCAACTCAACTGTTGTTACGCTTAGCTTGGTTGTGTAGTAACTTCTTGTTAAAATTTTTTTTTTCTTTCGCTACATGTAGGAATGTTTTTATATCTTTTGTTTTTTTTTGTTTTGTTGTTGTGAATGTACTCTGTGGGCTGTGGCGTGCGTGACGTCACTTGTCGGTCCCAACGGAAGATCAGCGCTGGTTGATTACAACCAGCATTATGCCGAGTTGGAACCGGTTTGTGACAGAAAACTTATTAATTATGTAGGTATTTTAATGTCTAGTAAAATTATTATGTAGGTATTAATGTGTTTTCTGTGACAAATAAACTGTATTCTATTCTATATGTACGCCTTCTGATGATGTCATTGACGGTGAATGACAATCGATCTCGCAAGTAGCAAAAGTCACTAAAATGGTGAATAAAAACAATAATTTTACCGACTTCATCAAAAAGTGCTCGTAAGTTGTCGGTACCATGCGTATTGTACGCATGGTTGCAATTGTGATAATAGGTACTTTTGAACTATCATGGCACCGACATCAACAAGTTATTTCACCCTTTTTGATGTTAATGTCAGTTCCATATATGGTATTTTTTTACAATTTACAATTTATGTTCACGTGACTAGACTGGCAAGTTTTGCAAGGAACGTCAGCTTGTAAGAGTAGCAGCATATCGTTCAGAGCTTTAAACACTTTGCACTGCGATCGTTATCTTGAGAAATGCCTAGTTTTTTTTTATTTTAGTCGCCCTATATATGCACCTATCAAACCTTAGTACAATGATTACATACTATATGAAGCAAAACATTTGGCAATGTGGTTTTACTATGTTATCTTAATGTGGTTGATAAGCTAACGTTTGACTTCTATCTCAGCTGGTTGTCGGTGGTGGTGCGGTCGAGGGTAGATCACAAGGAAGTATCACTATTTGCTTGCACTTCAAATCTACAAAAATAATACATCTTATTTTAACCCCATCGTAAGAATGACTCGTCAATATAATGAGCTGGTTTTAAATAACCCAGAATTAGACATTTTTGATCCTAAGCTCAGCAGTTACATAAAAACTGTTAAAGATACCCTCCATCTTAAACCGGATGGTTCAGACACAACAGCGGTGTTGCGTCTGGATAATCCACCTCGCTTAAAGTTGTAGATTCTCGATTATGTATAATATATATATATTTGCATCAACCTGTTGGTATTCATCTGCAAAGATCATTGCTTTGCAGGTGGATACTTTCAATCCCATCTATCTCGGTACTTTTTGTTTTACTGTATACACATATTTTGAGTTACAATCCAGTGAAGAATTGTATTAGCATCTATATTTATAAGTGAAAAATTGATTGTAATTTGTTTTGTGTATCATAAATAAATAAATAAAAATAAATATCACACCACACCTAGTATGGAGAGTGGCTCTCATAGACACTAGATCACGTCTTTTAGCAGATATATGTAAGATGCTATCTGACCCACGCTTCACTCCCTTAGGGGTGATTTTTTTTAAAATATCTCCTTACAGGTTGCATTCAAAATAATAGACATCATCTGTCAAACATTTGAAGTTTGTAGCTTCAGCGGTTTATACTCTGCGATCAGCCGTGCGATTCTCTAATGATCTCTAACGAATCATTAGAGAATCGCACGGCTGCTAAGCTAACTAAGCCAGCCGATGTCAAATACTTTGTGAGATATCGCCCTTGTACATAAGATTGTTTTTTTCAACGTTTCTTGTCATCTCGTCATTTGTTTCACGGATGTTCTCAAAGATGCAACGATGTTTGCTTTACGTAATAATTAATAAGGCCAAAAGAGAATTCGTTTTACGTATGTCGAGCATGACGAGTAATATGAAGGTTTTTGGTACATTTAAATGAATATTATTATGGATTCATTTCAATGTAATGTGATATATAGTAACGTTTAACTAGCACGTCATACGTCTGAGACGTTCAATACGTCTCAGACGTATGACGTGCTAGTAACAGCATTCCTCCGTGTGTACTATCTGGAAATGATAACTCGTTTCTTCTCAGAGTGCGTGGACGTGTTGGAATAGCTTTTCTATTTGCTGCCGGAACACACCGTTAAGTGTTTCCTCACAGGTTGTCATTCCTGAAGAAGGTAGGCATTAGAAAGCATCCAACCGCAGTGATGTTAGTTCTATGTGTACTGTCACAGTATAGTAAATCTTCACCGGGAGTTCAATCTTGCTTTAACCAGCAACCGCCTGATTAGTTCATCACTTTACATCACTGAGGCAGTACAACTAAGAGGGACTTTTACATAATAGTGTGTCATTTAATTAGTACTTCCCAGGGGCAATAAGGATTAATTAAAACCTTCAAGTTAGCTTCAATAAGTTTATTATCCACTGTGGTATTAAAACTTAACGTTTGAATATTCGTAAGTACAGAGCACGCATTGTAAACTGTTTACATGCAATATCGCGATGTGACGCGATGTGACGAAAAGTTGCGAACCGCCGCGAGCAATGTGTTATGTTTTTGGGCATATTACTGCGACACCGGCCCCTCACCCTTTTCATATCCCCCTTGTTTCTGTGATATTTGGTTAAAAAATACATCCTCTCTACAGCTACTAATTTTATCTAACTCAGTTCCTAAATACTTGCAATGTTTTTTTTTTTAATTTTGTTAAGTTACATTACCATAAATAAAGGGAAATATCCAAAATTCCGGAACGAAGCTAGAAATCAGCACGACGTTCCCCGCCACTAAATCATCTGCCAGGCATACGTAAAGCGTGCGTAGGGTTAAATACCCCAAGTGCCGGGGTACGCACCCTTTGCCCCATAAGCTGAGATTTTCAATGCGACCGAAAAATATTCGAATATTCGTATCTCTTTGGTTATATAAATAAATCAGACTTTACTTACCTAATGAAAGTAAAGCTATGTGGAAAGGTTTATTATATACCTTATTTTTTTAATGTCACTTAATTATGCTTAAAAGGTATAAAAAATAAGGTAGTATTAAACACTTTTTTTGTACATTTTTTATACAATAACTATCTGCGTCCCGCGGTTTTATCCGCGTGGTGATGAATGATAATGATGATAAAAAAGTATTCCTATCTGAAGGTATCCTATGTGTTGAGTCAGTCCCTCATTGCATCTACCTCCATACCAAATTTCATCAAAATTGGCGCTGCCGTTTGAGCGTGAATTAGTAACTAACATCCATACATCCTTATTAACAAACTTTCATGTTTATAATATTAGCAGGATATACAATTTAAAAATATTTAAACCGACCATTGTATTATTGAAGGTACCTACTAAACATTTTAAGTCCTGATGTTGATGATCAATTATTATAAAAAAAAGTACTGGTGAGATGTTGATAAAATTTAAATGGGACCACATGAGAAGCACCAGCTTTTAAATAAAAAAAAGATACATCCAAATCACAATGATGTACACATAAAAAATTAAAAAAAAACAGTCTTATTGAGAATCTCTTCCATTTTCGGAAGTCAGTTGAAAACAAAACGGGTAAGGCACGTGCCCAACGGTGAGTAACACGTCTGCCCATGACCGTTGCAGTGACATCCAAATGCCGCAGCACAAACAATTTGCGAAAAAGTATTCGTATCGTAAGCATCAACGCGTCACGCGACGTCGTACAAACTATGAGTTGTCTGTGTCACAGTTGCCCTAGATACATGACAGTTTTACGTGAACGACACATTACGTTACACTTATATGGTGCTAAACTAATTTCTAAATTTTAGCGAAATTCATTTGAGCATTTAGCTAACGAATACTTTTTTATTTTTAGGTAATAATTAATTTTTTGTTTTTTTGTTCTTCTCAACTTTTTAATGTAATATGGCTTATAATACTGAAAACTTAAGCTGCATTTAAGTGAATACAACATTTAACACAATGTGGTAATTTCGATACCACGATTTTATTTGTTATTGTATGTATTTATTTGTCATCTATGGTTATAACTGTACGTTAAACGCAAACCAACCTTGTTTATAGTTCTATTGGTGAAAACTACTAGGCTTTAACATTTTTAGTCTCGTTAAGATATATTTTTTCTTAAAAAGCTGTTTGTTTTCCTAACAAAATAAAATAAAATATAATAAATTAATTTTCACCGCACGTCTTAAGCCGCGCGGCGAAAATCGTCCGTCTAAATGGCAATGCGACTAGCAGGCAGGTAACTAAAGTCGCTAGATTTTACGCCGCGCGGCGACGGTCGCGTGTGGCTGCCGCGTCTGGTGACTAAAATCGACCGTGTAAACGATCAGTTGCAGGCGATCGTCCGCCGAAAATGTCAATGAAAATGACCGAGCCGTTTGCGATTTTCGTCACATGTGTAAATGGACTAGCGATGCGGCTTGGTGAGGCGATTTGTGAAGCGACTAGATACGCACGGCGAAAATGTACCTGTGTAAATCCCTCACTACGCAGTTATTCGTGCTAGGCCCACAGAGCATTAAACTGAAGTTTCGCGTAGATTTAAACTGTGGTCTCTGAGAGCGCACCCGGTTATCTCGAGTTTGCCCATAACGAGAAAACAGTTGCGCCTTAAGCCTTAAGAGGATTGCATAGCTAGTACTTTCCATACTACAAGAAATAACTCTTTTCTACATTGTCCGATTTCAGTGTTTTTTTTTCATGTAATCATCACGTTGCCGTATGTATTTAAAAGTACTATAAATTCCCTTTTTTAGAACTTCCCTTTGATCGAACCCGGCTTTTACCAACTGCGCCAACCGGCCTTTCGAAATATTATAATTAAGGATAGTTCAAGATATTATCAAAATGTTATCATTATTTATGTCAAATAAATCCATTCACGAGCGAGTATCCATTATACACGCAGTGGTATACCTCCAGCCCACCGCCGCCAGTTCGACAGTACGAACGACCAAACCAATTCAAATTGAATGTTATCGCTAATTCAGATAAAAACGTCCGTCAGTGATTCATCGACTAAAACGAACGCTTTTGAATATTAAATGATTTTCCTTTCCATCTGAATAAACAGGCTCTGTCCGGACATAAACTGATTATAAAATGTGAAATTTCAATGGCCGTGAGCTTATATCGCACAATGTATCTCGTCGTATGATCTCGTTTATCGGACCAGGAGTTCAATGTACAATCATAAATCTGATATGATTATATTTTGTTTTATATTATACCTACAGCAGACTCATATTTTCTGTATACCGTTGATCTACTAACATTTTGAGTAAAGATAAAAGCCTACATAGCTATAATATGCTACATAGCATGATACATAGCTGAGCACCTTTAGAATGCCTAGATACGTAATAATTATATGTTCCAAAGCTATACCTACTTACTTATGAGCCAGAACATCGAGATGATTTACTAGCTAGACCATAGAATACCACATAGTATGTGGTATTTTTGTTATAAAAACTAACGTGGTTTAATTCATTTTTAATTAGAACTTTTCTCTCGCTAGAGCTCGGATCTTAGCGAGAGAAAAGTTCTACGTGCCGCGCAAGATCCGAGAGTCCATTAAGATTTAAGATTAAAGTAAGCGGCCAAACTTCAATCGAGACGGAGGATGGTTCTCACCACATACTTGGAAGCCTTGCCTTCATGGAGCTCATTCTGATGCAAATGATGTGTCTGGTGCAGATGTAGTGAGCTCTTTTTGCTGGGACGTCCCCTCACATACCAGTAGGCGCTTCACCAGCGACGACGATCAAGAGGGTTCACACCAAGATGCGCCAATGCAACGTAGTGTATCCCGCCCCCCACCAACCTTTAACATTACGAGCGCTACGAGCTGCCGCCCGCAGTGCTGAAAAATACCACCGAATGTGGTCGAAACTATAGTGGGACCTATCCGATAAATATTACGTGAGTAATCCCGTATTTCTAATTAAAAATAGTATGTAGTAGTAGTTAAAATCAGTAGATCACATTATGAACCGCATAGTGAGGTACCATATATTGTCTAAATTAATTTAAGTCTCGATAAATACATGGTAGCTATACCGTTAAAATATGTATATTAGTAAAGTTTGTAAACATGACAGTTTTAAAACGAACATATCGTTCGGTTCCTACTGACAGCCAACTCCAAATTAATCGTAACAGCCTCTCCGGCATTACGTTACTGTTAGATTTTTTAGCAGCTACCATTTCGTTTCACCTATAACATGAAGTTATAAGAACACTACGAGTTCCTTTTATCCATTCCAGTAAAATATCATCACAGGTCTTGACTTATTCATCAACGCATAGTCTCAAGAAAAAAGACTATGAGATAAATAAAAATAAATTTTGTCTAAGTTTTTCTCAACCGCTGGTGCTACGAAATTTTGACAGTTTATGTCTTTTGGTAAACATCCACTCAGGAAGGTTTTTGGCAATACGAGTATCCAATCTAATCGAATACCCTTGCATATAACGTGTACATAATATGATCTGGATATGGGAAACGGCTCCTATGATTTTCATGAAATTTAGTATGCAGAGGGTTTCGGAGGCGATAAATCGATCTAACTAGGTTTAATTTTTAGAAAACGTCGTTTTAATCGTGTTTTCAGGCAATGAAAAACTGCTACAATTTTATTATGGCAACTAGGGCTATGTACTGTCTGAGGCTGAATGCGCGAGCGGGCCCCCTCCCCCTAGCTACCAGTCGACGACAAAAGAACACCGCAGAGTGGGTAGGCCGCCTTCTGGCGAAGACTCTCACACGTGCACCGGCTCTCCCCAGGGCTGGTTTGTCAAGGTATAAAACCTTCCTCTGCGTTAAAAAAAGGGCTATGTACTGTTTTACCTACACTCCAACACTAAAGCTACTTGAAAATAGATGGCGTTGTTAACACTAAGCCAATGAATGTTTGGTTTGAGGTTAGACCAAGAAAATCAATTGTATACTAACGGGCAAGACTCGGTCATCCAGGTACAGGGGTGAAGCGAGTGAAGCTACTGGCGGGTCAACTTCTGTCATACCAAATATAACTAAGTAAGGGCAAATAGAATTATTGACGTAACTGGTAGATATATTAACTGTGTCATCATTCACAGTATAGTCAGTAACATATTAAACTCCCAAATAACCAGCCTACCTTAAGCCCCATAATCTCACACACGTGCTTTTCCCATGGCATACAAAATGTACAGGAGCAATGGCCTCTGCTGTTATAGCACGCCATGTACTTTATTTTATAAAGTAAAACATAGTCGTTTTCGACGATCTAATACCTACATCTGCATTTTATCATCATAATCATCATCATCTCAGTTGTAGGACGTCCACTGCTGAACACATGCCTCCCCACATAATTTTCCAAAAGGACTGGAACAACGTCCTGCGACCTTTGCCAGGTCGTCTATCCACCGTGTCGGTGGACGACCTACGCGTTTATAATCTATATCTGCATTTAAATCTAAATATTATTTTATCAAAGAAATGTATGTCTTTCAAGCTGTTGCTTCATTTTGAACTTTAATCCGGAGAGAAAAAACTGAGAATCCTGAAACGGTGAACAATCTATACACACATTCCACGTCACCTCACGTTATTGAGCGCTCTAGGATTACGGGATTACGATCCCCGAAGAGTTCACTTTTTAAGAACCACAGATAACCGTTAAATCACCTCCGGGCCCCGCTAATGCACGCGCCGTGAGGGATAAAGGTACCTGACCAGTATTATTTTAGTTACCGCCTACAACCGCGACTTGTTTGTATAGGATTTGAAAATGGAACACCTTTCATTGGGAACTTTATTTACTTTTTTATTTAATTAAAAGGCTCACATAAAATGAGTTTTTTTAGTGTAATAGGTATATTTTTATTCGAATTATTTTAGTTTAAATAGTATTATATTAGTTTGTAATTTATATAACATAACTCTTACATTTTTTACACTTACGTAATTTTTTTTTATAAGATAGGTTTTTTTTTTAAACTTTACTCCACAGACTCCAGGGTTCGTGCCTTTTTTCTACTTTTTAAATTTAATTTATTACATGCAACAAATATACATGCATGGGGAACATATTAAACTAACTAACTATTTACTATATTATATACTAATTTTATCAACTAATACATATAACTAAATTTTATTATTACTATTAAGATTATTCTGAGTTGGTGTAAGCATTCACAGCAGACCAGTGTCCGCAAACAGCACCCATTCACGAGTTGACGCATGTGCCAGCCATCGCCTTCCTCAACCATTTCTGAGGGAAGCTGGCGACCCGCCACACACGCCACCGCTTGCCAACACATTTCCGTGAGCATGTCTGCTCTGAATGCCCACACCATCTCTTTGTCAGTTACAGTTTTTACACCACTTATATGAGAACTTAACGCTAGTTACAGGTTATTGTGAGCCCACATTGCCCACATTGCGCTGAAGCAGGGCTCCATCACCACGCTGTTTCGATCCCTGATTGCCATCTTCAGGTTGTAGCTGTAGATGGTTTGTTCGCTCGCAACCATCGCTTGCCTCACAAACCGTCCGATGGCATCATCCTCGTCGTCGGCGTAGTAGACAAAGGTCCTCGTGTGCCGGGAAACCGCGACGACTGCGTGCGGGACGCTCTCGTGCAGCTTCATGTTGCCTTTCGTTTTTATTAACGCGACTGACTCGTACGTAAGTCCCTGCGCCTCGTGAATGGTAAGGGTGCGTGATCCTTCGCCCTTTCCATAGCCCTGGCTGGTCAGGGTCTCCTTTTCCTCCTGAGTGTGGACCAGGAAGAGGGCGTTTGGAAGGAATTTGGGGATTTTCGCTCCTGTGTAACTCTCGAGGCGCAGGGACCTTATACTGGGAGCCGAGGAATATATGCCGGAGTATATTTCCCTCAGCGCTTTACGCAACATCCATTGGGTTCCGGTGCGTGCACAACAACTCCTGGCTGATGAAGTGTTTAAAAAATGTCTTGATCTCAGAGTCTCCCGAAATGGCTTTCGCCATTTGCAAGACTCTGTCATCCAACATTATCTTGGTGCACCGGGCGGTGCCAACAATAGGGTCGTGTGGTGGTGTTGCGTATTTTGGCCTACCAGTCCGTTCGGTATCTTCCTCTTCCAGAAACACAAAGCCACTTGTCGCGTTGTAGGCATCCATATACTGACCAGACATTGCCCCCATATAAGATAGATTGGCAGACGAGCAAGCGGCTCACCTGATGGTAAGTGATACCGTCGCCCACGGATATCCGCAATACCAGAGGTCTCGAGGATGCGTTGCCGACCTTTGAGGAAGGATGAGAGGAAGGAAGAGATAGAAGAGGTGAGGGTGGAGTGGGAGGGGGAAGAAGAGGGAGAACGGGATAAGGGAAATCAGGGCTCCGGAACCTCCCACAAACCGACGAAACGCAATAGCAATCTATGTTACTGCACGTCGGTGTTATGTGGGAGTTTGGTACTTCTCCGGTCGTGTCGGCCTATTCGGCTGTGGGGTTGCAGCGTGGCGTTACGTACACACACAAACGTACATACATACATTACACAACAATTAATACTATAAATACAAAACAATGTTTTACACTTTGAACACAGCATTATTCTACAATGTATCATACAATTAAATCTAAAACAAAAACGAAACTATATATAAAACCTTTATACATACAAATATTGTATATAAAAAACTATAAATCACATTACGTTATGTAACAGCCTCGTAAACGAAGAAAATAAAAGTTGAAAATAACGAATAACGAAATAAAGATGAATGCTGCCCATAGTTGCTACGAGTATGAGGAAGAATAAACGTTTTTCTATTTTCGGGATAGCTAGGGGGGGCGGGGCACAAGAAATATAATTTACAGAGTAATTTTGGACCATCTATGTACCCATTTATCAACTTGTACTTGTAAGACCTGCTATTTCCTCCTCTTCTCAACTAACAACAGCTCGAAGAGAGAAAGTCTTGGCTCAATATCATCATCATCATCACTCATCACTGATTATGATGAGTCTAATTAATGATAAGATTGTTTGAATAGGAAAGGCGGTATACATATTTCTTTTATACTGTTGCAAGCCGATCAACGTGCACCTTGTTAGATGGGCTCTAGATAGGAGACTACGCAGTACTTCAGTAGACTGCACACATAACAATAGAAGAATATACTCGTAATAAAAATTTTTTTTATAAAAAATCTGTACATATTACGTCTCAATGCTTAATCTGTGCGCAGAAGTGACAAGACACTTGTTAAATCTTAACTATGGTAAGTATATGATTATATTAAATGTTTTAAGCGTCGCCATCTTTCTAAATAATATTGGTACAATATGGTCAAAACATAAGTACTGTTGCTGGCCTAAGAGTGTAGAATTTTAAAAGGAGACTAAGGGAAAACACGAAGAGTTAGTATTTATCGGATAGGTCCGACTATAGTTTCGACCACATTCGGTGGCCTTTTTCAAGGAGTGTTCGAGTAGTCGAGTCAGTGCTAAGCGAGACGTCATAAACGCGGGCGTCCCGAACCCTCCTTGAAAAAGACCACCGAATGTGGTCGAAACTATAGTCGGACCTATCCGATAAATATTACGTGAGTAATCCCGTATTTTTAATTAATAACGAAGAGTTAAGATATGTAGGTAGGTACTCACGTAGATCTGTGAGGGTGTTATTGCACTCTATAGGCAACAGGGCTCTGACCGATCTCAACAGTTAAGTCTAAGTTATAATAAAACCGTAATGTGCCAGCATGTCCCTTTACATCAGAACGATTTGCCGTCAATCATATGATTATAATACATTAAATTCATTACACTTTAGTGCGTAAAAGATCAATGAAATTAAACTGTAACAAGTTTCAAATGAGACGCTAATTACTTACATATTATAGCAAAAGGAACACGAATAGAACTCCATTTCCGTCCGGTCAAATAAATAAATGTACATGTTTATCAAAGGAGGGTAATTAGGCCGGCTCCACACAGCACCAATTAATGAGTTATGTAACGAACACGGCCGCGATCAGCCCCAATCAGCCGCCCGGGTAATTGAATCAAAACAAATTATCCCACGGCCTTCCAGTTTTGTGTTTATTATACATACTTTACTCTCTAAACCCACCGACAGGGTCGGCAGAAAAAGTTTGACGTTGAATTATTATATATACTAACGCCTACTAAGCGGGCTTCGGACGGGATTCAAAAAAACCTGCATTCTCTGTGTTTCCTGGTCCAGCTGCTCAGACTCTCCAACTCTGCTTCAGAGACGATATCAAAGACAGGAGGAGATCTATGCAAATACGCGTTTTGGAAGGTTCTCTGAAGTTTAGTTGGTAAATAATTTTGACAAGCATACCTAAAGTATTCAGATATTCTATTGGCGACAGTAGATATTCAAGCAAGCTAAGGATTAAGGACTGATAAGAAAGATAGTTAGATATAGGTTGTATACATATATTTGGTTTATACATGTTCCTATATAACATGATGATTGCAGTACTTTAATTGGCTAATGCATATGTGGTTATAGAAGTTTATTTTCTCAAAAGAAATAACATTTCACTGTATGAGAAATACAATTTTAACATTTGCTATTATACAAACGGTGAGCGAAACATAAGCTTAATAATATAAAAATATGTATGATCGTAAGCACAACACTATATGGTGAGGTAAACCATAACATGCAGGTTCAAAACCTGTCCGAATTGACTCATTCAGTCTTACTGTAAAGGAGTAAGTAATTATTACATACATGCGGTTATGTTTGCGCATGAAATGGAATCTCAAGGAAATATGTTTAGATAATGCAGATTATGAAATCTCAAAGCCGCTGATCCATTTAAGCGTGACACACATTAGAACTAAATAGCGACTGATTATTGAGGGCAGCTGCTAGATTATTTATAATTCTGTTTATGGTAGGCTGCAAGTTCGAAAGATTTTCGGACACAGACTAGACCAGACCAGACCAGAGTTTGTCCTATCACCATACTGTGTTTTTTGTTACTTCACCGAAGGATCAAACTTGAACCGGCGACCATCGTTTGAAAATAATACAATTAACTAGCAAGTATTCTACCGGTTCTAATAAATATTGACCCTTATACCTCGGCTCAACATAGGTACATAGGTACTGGAGAGAATTAGGTCGAATTAAATCTGGCCATGTTATTATGAATAATGCTCCAGAGATCACTCCAATTTATACAAACATTTTAAGGTTACAAATACAGCCTTATTATAAACAGCAAAAAGTACAAAATAAACTGACTGAAATATAAATGATTATCTAATATATAAATACCCGCGATCTCATCAGTGTGGAATAAAACCAACTTTAACGACGTTATAGCGATCCCGAGGGAACTACCCATTAGATGAACAGTAGCCTGTATGTTAATCCTAGGTATAAGCTATCTGCATTCCAAATTTCATCCAAATCCAATACGTAGTTTTACCATGTCAGCCAGTTCAACCGCATAAAATCATGGTATTTTCAGACAAAATAGGTGTAGGCTTTGGTTCATTATTAAGTAACTCAGTGCAGTGTGCTGTGGAGAACTATTGTATGCCGGGAGCAACCTATGCTCAGATTGAAAAAACAATATTAAACTCAAAAATAGATAATAAATCAATAGTTGTTGTCTTCTTAGGTCATAGTTTAGGTATTGATAGAAAAGAGGTTATTACTAGAATAACCACTTTGTTAGAACTTAAGGCATGTAAAATAATGTTATGTGCCTTCCCTTATTCAGATTTATTGTCTGAAAAAGAGAACTTGCACATACACTCACTCAACACATTAATGTATAACTTGACATGTCGTCATAGTGACAAACTTTTATTTTTTGACTGCAATAAGTTTATTTGTAATTTTAAGTTGACATGGGACAGCATGTACTGTCCTAAAAAATCCAGACAGCTAATTGCTACTTTGGTAGCTTTCAATATTGAGGCAGTTATAGGAAATATAACAAAGAGTAGTGACAATGTTGTAGTTTTTAGTACATGTACTAATAATAGTAATAATGTAGTTATTAATTGTTTAAACTTTTAAACAAGACAACAGAGAAGTGTGCTGACATCTTATCGGTATTTTATCAAAATATTAACCGCTTCTCTGGCAAAATATTAGACATTGAACTTTTATTAGATAAACATAGATTTGATGTATTAGGCTTTACAGAAACGTGGCTAAAACCAGATAAAATGTTATTTAATGTTACACATTTTGAGGTAGCCAGTGCGTTCAACAGAATATCTGCTGAAGGGGGAGGGTGTATTATTCTTTGTAAAAGAAACATAAAATTTAAGGAACGGTCTGACATAGTAGGTTTTTCTGTTGAACGTGTCTGCGAAATTGCTTGTGCAGAACTGGAAAGTCATATATTATTGTGTGTATATCGGCCACCAGCATCTAATTTCTGTAATTTTATGTCCATAATGGAATGTGTACTCAAGAGATTAACTAAAAGCAATAAATCAATCATTGTATGCGGTGACTTCAATATTGATATTTTGGTAGATTCAACTGATAAAACTAATCTTATCTCTTTGTTTAAATCTTTTAATTTGAATTTTTTGTTCAGTGAGCCAACTAGAGTAACCGACTCTTCATCCACCTGCATTGATAATATTTTTTCAAACTGTAAGACTACAGAAAAATCAGTAATGGTGGGAGTTAGATCAGACCACAATGGCCTCGCTATTAAATTCGAAATCGGGAGAACTAAGAAAAATACCATTATCGAACATAGGCCGCTAACAAAAGGTAAACTAGAAAAGCTTAAACAAAATATAGAGTTGAAACTTAGTCTGGTGGAATTCACTTCTGAAGATCCACGTGACATTTATAGTACATTATTTTCATTAGTAAGTACAGAATTTAATGAAATCTGTCCGAAGAAAAAACTGCAGCTCAACGGTAGGTTACAATTTGGTGACTGGTCAACTAGAGGTATTCGAAAAAGTAGAGACATAATGTTTGAGTTATATCACAAAAAATCTTTAACTTCTAGTAAAGATTTTCATGATTATGTAAGAAATTACTCAAAAGTTTTTAAGTCAGTATGCAAACGCGCAAAAGCTTTGTTTATAAGGGATAAAATTCGAAAATCTAATGACAAAATTAAAACAGTTTGGAAAACTATTAATACAGAGACCGGCAAAAGTAAATCTTTTAATTCAGAATATGTGCTAGAAATAGATAACCAAAAAGTTTCAGACCCAAGTCATGTTGCGAATTCATTTGAAAATTTCTTTTCTAACATACCACTAGAAGTCACCAAATCTCTTGATTCTTGCCCTTGTGTTGCAGTGGGCTTTCTGGAAGACAACTCCCCGCTCCAAATTCCTGAGTTTAGGTTCCGACATATATCTACTTTTGAAATAATAAAAACATTTAAAAGTTTAAACGTTAAAGCAACAGAGGATTTATGGGGATTATCCGTAAAAATGCTAGAGTCAATAATAGAAGTTATAGCGCCACATTTGATGATCATATTTAATTTATGTATTGATAGAGGTACATTTCCTGACCTAATGAAAATGAGTAAAATCACCCCTATTTTTAAATCAGGTAGTAAGGCCGACCCCTCAAATTATAGACCGGTCTCTGTGCTTCCGGCTTTGAGCAAAATATTCGAAAAGATAATGCTTCAACAACTCTTGTCTCATTTTAATGAACATAGGATTTTACACGAAAATCAGTTCGGTTTCACGAAAAGCAGATCAACAACAGATGCAGGAGTCCAGTTAGTCAAGCATGTGTTGGAGGCTTGGGAGAGCTCACAGGATGCCATTGGCGTATTTTGTGATCTCTCCAAAGCTTTCGACTGTGTAGAGCACCGCACTCTAATTTATAAGCTACACCACTATGGAATTCGTGGAGCTGCTCTGAATCTTGTAGAATCATACTTATCTGATAGGCAGCAAAAAGTTGGCATTAATGGCGTGACATCTTCTGGATCTTTGGTCAGAATGGGGGTTCCACAGGGGTCGATCTTGGGTCCATTCTTATTCTTAGCATATATAAATGACTTACCACATATGGTTGAGGGCCTTGCTGACATAGTTCTTTTTGCGGATGATACTTCTCTGATTTTTAAAGTAGATAGGAAAGATAGAGAACTAGTTCAAGTCAACAACGCGTTAACTATTGTTTCAAATTGGTTCGCCGCGAACAACCTGCTTCTCAACGCAAAGAAAACGAAATGTTTAAAATTTTCCATGCCTAATGTAAGACATATAGAGCCAAACGTATTACTCGACGGAAATAAATTGAAAATTGACAAGGCAATAGTCTTTCTAGGTATTAGCATAGACTATAAATTACAATGGGGTCCTCATATTGATGCACTATCTGGAAGACTGAGCTCAGCTGCATATGCGGTTCATAAAATTAGGCAATTGACAGATATAGCTACTGCTCGACTGGTCTACTTTGCTTACTTCCACAGCATAATGTCATATGGTATCCTGCTGTGGGGGTCAGCGGCGGACATAGAGACAGTTTTTATATTGCAAAAGCGGGCAGTTCGAGCCATCTACGAAATGGGTCCCCGCGAATCCTTAAGACAAATGTTCAAAGAAATTAATATATTAACTCTTCCATCTTTGTATATCCTAGAAAATATAATGTACGTTCGTAAAAATATAAAGAAGTTTAGAATAAATAGTGATATGCATAATATTAATACTAGAAATAAGGATAGGATAGCTGTATCTAAATTTCGACTCACGAAAACTAAAAATAAGTCCTTCTTAGGCAATTGTGTACGTTTCTATAATAAAATCCCGAAAGACATTACTGAGCTCACTGAAGGGAAATTCAAGTTACGTGTCAAAAATATACTAATGAAAAAAGCCTATTATAAATTGAGTCACTACTTAGAAGACAAAGATGCCTGGAAGCTTTCCACTTCTGCCTAATAGCCAACTATTGAATAAATTTGTTATTTTAATACTACTCATATGTAACCTCAATGTACAAAGACTTGAAAAAATAATGGCCCACGAGTTTCTTGCTGCTTCTTCTCGGCGGTGGTTCTTTTCCGAAGACAGCGGTAGAATCAATTAAAAATTTTGACGTTCATAAGAGTGTCTATGATGCCTTAACTGAATAAATAATTTTTGAATTTGAATTTGAAGAAGAACTTGTTCCATCATTACGTGAATGGACAAACCAACAAGCCCACAAACACATCATATTTAAACGCGTATGATGAATATCACACAGAGCTATGTATTCCAGTATGTATCTAAACATTTCTACACATGCTTCTGTCTGTGAGAGGAGGCTCGAGTCTCACTAGTGGGAAAATATTGGGCGGATTATGTATGTACCTATAGGTAGGTATATAACTATGTACTTGTCTTGGCGGACTGACTGTTTCATCAACGCAGATACTATTTTCATTGTATTTATATTTCTTAGACCTTATGTTGTGAGCATCCATAAGGAAGGATTATTGGAAAGTTCACCCTAAGGGGTGAATTCAATTAGTTTGTATGGTTTCCTATCCCGTAGACCAAACGAGTGAAGGCGCTGGCGGGTCCGCTAGTATGTCTATTGCCCATATTATTATACAGCGCGTCCCAAGACTATGCGACACGAAGGGAAACTACGAGTACCTTAAATATTGAAGATAGGATATTTGGCTGAAAGGAGACAATATTTTATTTTTAAAAGTTAGTATTCAAAGATTTTCAAAAAATTACTTGCTTCGTCTGGGTATCGAACCAACTCGATATGAAATAAACACCTGTATTTTTATGATGCCAATCGAAAGAATTGACAAGAAATAATAATTCCGCCTAAGTAACATAGTATCTCACAAAAGTCCACCCGTGCGATTCTCAAATGATTCGTCGATGTGCACGTCGATGAGCTCACCGATGTAAAATACTTTATGAGATATCGCCCTTGTACATAAGGTTGTTTTTCCAACGTTTCTTGTCATCTCGTCATTTGTTTCACAGATGTTGTCAATGACGCAACGATGTTAGCTCTTAGAGAATCGCACGGCTGCGCTTATCACTCCGAGACATTATTGTTTGAATGTTTCGTGACGGATTGTTCTCCTGTACGACATGTATTAAACTAAGCCATATGTTATTAATATCCGTTTTCTCAAATGGAAAAGCCAGCACCTAGATTGAAGGCACAAAGGCCTTATATTGTAAGTTTCAATGAAATTAAAACACTTTCTGAGTTTTATTTTTGCGCCGCTGCAGCTTTCTGTTTGCATCCGTTTTGCATTCTGCTTTTAATTTGCACAATGTAATTGCCGCTCTGGGAGAGGCATATGTTCAGCAGTGGACGTCCCATGGCTATATAAGATGATGATATGCGTGATTATACGCCATACGTTACCTACATAACTTATAAATCAAATGCGATTTGGAATTGTGCTGACGATAAATTATTATTGCAATTATAAAGAGAAAATTTCCATCGTCAGACGGGATTTGAACCCGCGTCTTCCGACAATCCGTGTCAGACGCCATGACCACTAGGCCACCAAGGCTCGAGGTTAAATTTTAACTCTCTATCTGACTTTAACCGTCATATGGGGACGGAGCGACATCTATTAGATAGCTTGACAACATTATCCAACCAAAAGAATAATTGCAATGTTTGGTATCGCTAAGCAGGCGGTAGTGCTTTAAAAAATCATATTATATAAATTATTATAGTTGATGATGGCATTATATAGAGATGAGAGCGAGTTGAGCTAGCATACATCAGAAAAGAAAGCTTTAAGGAAGGCACCAATACCATAGAAAGCAAACCAGCTGACAAAGAAACAAACTATAGCTTCATGCGAAGTAAAGCATTTTTTTGCATTCGTTGGAAAGGTCTCGGGCTCCGTGAGGTTTATAGTAAAGAAAATTCAGGAAAAATTTAAAAAGAAAAGCGGGAAAATCTTTTTTCACATACAGCGCCATCTCTGATACATAGCATGTACTACAAACCAATATTTTAAGTAGATGGCGCCAAACAAAATGTTACATAAAACAAAGCCATCTGGTGGCGAAACGGAGTTCGCAGGGTTTGCTAGTATTTTATATTTTTATATATTTATTATAGTTTAGTATTTTTTCTTCATGTAAAGCAGTTTATTATAGTGAAGAAAAAGCAAACTGTTTCACTTCCTTTTTAGAGAATTTAATCGTACATATAAAAGCCTATTCAAACCTAGGCGTTATTCGCTACCGCGCGCGGTAGAGATATTCGTTGGCAACGGTTAGTGGGGCGGCGGAACTAGTTTCGCCAAACAAGAGAAAATACCGCCTTACTAGGCGGTACAAGTTTCGCTGCAGTAACTTCATACTATTTACCCATCGAGTTCCGCGTGATACTTTTCGCTACCCACAGCGGTAGCGAATAACGCTCAGGTCTGAATAGGCCTTAATGCCGGTGAAATACTCCCGAGTCTGCAAAAATGCGAAATACTCACGTCTGAAATTCGCATTCGTGAAACTGAGATTCGCAAATGCCTGGCGAATCTAGATGTGAAAAAAGAGAAATGAGTGACATAGTTCTTAAAACCTTGGAATCGCAGCTCATTCGAATTCAGACACGCCTCTTTAAACCATCATTGGATACTGGACAAGTGCCTATCCTGTCTGTAGTGGACATTTCGGCGAATTGCACATTAGGTACATAATACTACAATAAATTACATTCTTACTTAATAAATGAGAAAGTGAATTCGTATGTGTATTTGTTACCCTTTACGCCCAAACGGCTGAACATAAATTAAATTTGGCAGCGAGATAGATATCGTCTCGGGAATGAACATAGGATATTTTTGTCTTCACGATTATCATCCATCACCACGCGGGTGAAACCCGGGTCTGAGTCACTATAGAATAATACGAAATTTAATTCACCATCCCCGTCCCCCCAGCAACCTGTACGGAAATGCGTTATCCGTATATATGATTGCATTATCTTTACCTACAAAGCGTTATGCTTCCAATTTTATAATGCAGAAGACTGCTGATCTGTGAAATTTATTGTCTGAGTCTGTGTTCCCCAACAGACACAATCTTGGAGTTTTCAAATGGCAAGGCATTTACTAGATTATGAAATGAAGTAAAATGAAATACATTTATTCGGACACGCACAATATTACATATACTTATACTTAACACAGACATATAGTTGAATACAAAACTACACACATGGAATTATTAACATAAATAAAAAGATATCAATACATATACTTTAAAGGTTTCAATTATTAAATAAAAATGAAAGATTACCGGTAATTTTCAAATAACCTTATTTATACAAAATTACCATAAACTTCATTACATCATTGATTTATTAAAATATACAATATAAATTAAACACAACGTATGGGTACATACTACGATACATTCTAGCTAGACGATCACATTTGACCAAAGTTATAAATAATACCAGTTACTTTCAAAATGTTAAGGTATTGATTAGGTAGATTTGGTTTTGACTAAATACTTACATTATATGTAAGCTATTTAAGTTACACCGGGTTGGGCGTGTGTTACAATACTTTACCAAGTAATAAAACATGATACCTACCCACAATAACTTAATGTAGAAGGTACAACCTGAAAAAGAATAATAAAGAACATTCTCTCCCCATCCAAAATCAACATTCACAAACGTAAAACAAAGAAATCGCTGTAATGCATTATTCTAATGAATTTTTAGCACAATCACAGTAAAATCTCGTGTTAGAAGAAAATGAAATATTCAGAGGAAACATCGTTAAAAATCTGGCGGCAAGGTAGAGCCTCGCAACTCGTAAAACGTGAATTTTGCGAGTTATGGCCGCGGCGGCCGGCGTTAGGTGGCGAAGCAGAAAATCTACGGATTGTAAAAACTTCCCCATCATGGTGTGACGCTTAATTTTTTATTCACGGCCCGAGGTTATCACAGGATCATAGAAGAAGGTGGAACGGCCTTCAGTTTGGAATACGGTCGCTTAGTTTAGTTCAGAAACAGCCCTTCCTCCTTAGATCATTATCCAGCACGCGTGTCCTTTGAGTGTTGGCCGATAGTGGCGAGAGATAGCGTGGGAGTTTTAAAAGAGTACTTAACTATGCAGCTGTTATATAGTTATATAGTACATGAGTAGCTTGTCGTGTGCAAAAATTATATTTGATATCGTGGGAACTTTTTTAGTTTTATAATTTTCGTGAGTTTGACACATATTTATTTGATATCAGAACCGACTTTACTCACGTAATTAACCGACGTTATAAGTATGTAATTATTCCAAAACTAGTTGAAAGTCGTATTTACGTAAATAAATATTGTTTTCCATATACCTATATTTAATGAAATAAAATTTAATTTAATACTTATTTTATACGGATTTCTCAAACATGTATAATTTTTCGCATTTTTTAAAATCTAACCGCTTAACAAATCCGCTTTATTTGCAGCTCAGTTTAATTACATATTGTTATTGGAAAAATCTCTATCATAGTAAATACGTCGCAAATAGGTCATACAAACGTGTTCGCTCATGTTCATGCGCAACCGAAGGTACCTATATATCTCAAGTTCACGCTTGGCGCAGCCACCTGGTGTTCAATATAGTTACCAGGGACACACTACTTTGTTTCTATACATTCAATATTGCACTGTCTTTTTATTTTAGCATATAAATAACAAAAATATAATTGATAGAGCAAGCGAAGCGTCTCTGCTTGGTTGTTCGTTTGTCTTCCTGGACAGGTTGCATTTTTTAACAAATCTTGACGAAACTTGCTAAATAATGTTTATATTATTTAGTTGACTTTTTTTGTCGTCGGTGATTCTTGATTGGGGGTGTAGTTTTCCTAAAAAGGGGAGAAGTTTGCTGCGGCGCTATTTACAGACCGATTTTGGATAAAATTTGGTACATACTCGTACATTAGGTATACGTGACTTAAACAGGAATTTAGAATATGAGCATAATTGGTTAAGTGGTTCCCTAGATAATAGGTTGTGTAGTACTGGAAAAAATTGCCGCTAATAAGAGTGTGTGCTCGCGAGGTTTACTGTTCGCAGAACTACTGCTATTATACCTAGTGTCAGAGTTGTGTCTACCCGAGGTACGTTGATATGGCATAAATACTGGGAAACAACCGGCAGGCCTGTATTGCAAGAGATTGTCTTAGTTGGTACCACCGCAGTGCCCGTTAATCTGTTATGGAGCGTCGACATCAATAGTGCTAATGGTGTACACGTTATTGTGACGGTGTGAAGAGCATTGTAGCTAATGTAATTACTAGACTTAGAAACAAATGAGACTCAAACCTAATATTTCGGGTGACGAGCACAGTACCACACAAATATTCAGTTCTAGGCTCAAGATGGCACTGCGGTTGTCGCAGGCAGACAAGACTTAAGATCAAGCTCTCGAATTGTCCGCCTCGTCAGTTAATACTAATAATTAAACATTACAAAAGTTAGCTTATATGATAATATAGGGTAAGTAATAAATGTGAGATTCATAAAATACATATAGACAAAAGAAATGTAAACTTATGACATACCATTTATTTCGTATATAATACATATAATATAATAAACCTATGATCGAAATTCGGTACAAATAACAACAAAAGAAAACCATTCATAAACTATAAATCCATGTGATATACTTAGCAATTGAAATAACTATTATAAAAAATATAATCACTGAACATACTTACTTCTTTTTAGTCGAATTTTAATAAACATATATAATGGAACGTCGAATCCTATTAATATATTTCAAAAGTGAACAAAATGCCTGACTAGGAATAATAACCTAATTCTGGCGTTTCGCCGGCCGCTGGCTCGGCACGCTCGCTACGTTCGCTCGGCTCGCGCGTCGTGTGGTCACCATTCAACCTAACGGTCCTCCTCGCTTCGCTCGCCGTCGCACCTATCGTGACTTCGCCTTAAACTAGTCATCAAAACTGAATACCATTAAACATACTTACATCATTTTGTTAATGGAATTATACCAAAATGTATAGTATGTCAAATCATAGTTATATCAAAAAAAATATGATACTTTAAGAGTATGTAATATTAGTTGTAATTAAAATTATAGTATTATAGGTGATCGATATATCAAGTGCTGGTATACATTCTAAATTATATAACAACTCTAGCGTATATAAAATAAAATTATATCAAATGTCCGTTGTCCAGTGAAGGGTATTCAAATAAAAATCTGTAAAATGAATTTTGAACAACAGTCACGCACCCGATAATATAAGCTAAAGAGCCTGAGAGGCTTAAATACAATACAATCCTTGGTAAAATCGGATCGTTCTCAATAATAGGCATTAGATGTAAGTCATCTGGATACGTCATCATGGGGCATGCTCTGTAACCAGGTTACCGGATAGGCAGACGAAAAAACATGATCGTCGTCGATCGTCGAGTCGTTTAGAGCTAAAAAATATTTTAATGATAAAGTTCCTCTATCTCCTATCTACACTGAAATCAAAATGTGTATGTAATGTTTTGCCACACTAACAACTACTTTGTCATATAGGAGGAAGCCCGCGCCGTCTAGTTCGGCCCTCTTTGTACTTTGATGTTCTGTGATGGATATAATATAAGAGTCATACCTTCACAAAGGCTGTCACAATGCGAGCGAGGTATTTAACATGTACAATGCGTTTATGTTTCGGGATAGACAGCGGAGTTGTTATGGGGCGTGTTACAATTATATTTTATTTTCTGTGGCGGAAAATGAGGCGGCAATATTTTTTGGCAAATAAAAAGTCCATGGTGAGACAATGAGCCCTGTGTGTAATATTTGGTTTTATGAAATGCAGGCGTACATGGGGCAGGACCCTCTGATAATGGGAGTGGTGAGACTTACGACGTACTAAAGTTTAATTAATCAAAATTCAGCCTTTTTTTCAACTTTGTATCATACATTTTAAAGTATACAATAAATTGTCTGTCGAATAGGAAGGTGTTGTCTGTAGCTTCATCATCATCATCTCAGCCGTAGGACGTCCACTGCTGAACATAGGCCTCCCCCATGATTTTCCAAAAGGACCGGTTGGAAGCGGCCTGCATCCAACAACGTCCTGCGACCCATCAGGTCGTCTGTCCAGCGTGTCGGTGGACGACCTACGCTGCGCTTGCCGGTAGAGAAACACCGAGCATAGCCCTCTCCATAGCTCGTTGTGCGACTTTGAGCTTATCTATGAGGCCCATAGTAAGAGACCACGTTTCAGTGCCATAAGTCATCACTGGTAACACTGTATCTGTAGCTTGGAATGTCATATTGTGTACGAAGAACTATTATTATTTCTTCGTAGCGTATTGCCACATCACCTTACCTACGACTTAGACAGTTTCCCTTGATTATTTTCATAAATGACGAATCGATACCACCAATTGTCAACAAAGTTACATATATCTACTTCACATGGGGATGTGTGTGGGGGGAGCGGATCCAATGAGTGAGAGGAAATAGGATCCGCGACTCGGGTCCGTAAATGACGACGATGGGGCCATAACAACGGACCCGCCGGGAAATAAGAAAACCTGGGAGTCCAAGATGTGAGAAAAAATGGAGAAGATTCTAACATGTACCTAAGATTTATGGCATTTGTAGATCTGGCCTCGCTCTCCGCCTACGTTCCTTACGCTGTATCGACTCATCACCAGTTTTCCGCTCAAACTGATCTATTAGTTTGACGGTTGGCCAGATGTTTAAAAGTCGACTTCGATGTGTGTCGAAATTTTTTCCATACATAGGTTACGTACTCCCCGATTGTTCTCGACATCTTTGGATTTTTTTTGGATTTCACGCGTTATTTCCTTTCCTAACATGTTAAGCACTTGTCACTGTAGTTTCACCATATTTTTTACACATGTATGAAATTCCTATGTCTTCAATAGTTCCCAGTATGTTGATCTTTAGTACTCACTATTGAGAATCAGCAAGAAGTATTTTTATAAAGAACAGGTATAGTACAACTAGTTGTGTTATGTTGTCTCATAAGGAATTCATATTCGGAATGGCACAACCAGTTGTACATACCGGCTGACCAGTGAGCAACAACTGCATCATTTTGCCGTGCTTATGCCTTGTCCGTAACTTCTCACTTCCGCGACCGATACAGCACCCGTACGCCCCTGATTGCACCGAAGACGCGTCGGCGCCGGCAAATTGTCCGCGCGACGTCGGTAATTGGAACGCGCTGATCGCTTGATGGGTACTAGCCTAGAAAAGCGGAGAATATGCTCCGACAGGTTCATAAATTGCTATCTACGATCAATACTTGTATGATTAGATCTGTGTGCCATCAGACGATGAGCATGTTTCCCGTTGAAAAAAGAATAAGTGATCAAAATGGTGTTCGCCTAGTAGCTCGTAAGTGGTCAACCAAGTTAAACAACCCTTGCCAGCTGTCACTTCTTAGATGGCTGAAGAATGGTGGCATTTAGATGTGAGTGCTTCCGGTTCAGCAGTTTTTCTACATTCTACACATATCTGGTGCCTGAATCAAAAAGTAAAAAACTTTTTAAGTGCCAGTTCTCAGTATAGGAAGATCAAAGTAGCTACAAATAACGGGAACATAAAATTGCTTTATTATTTAAGTTAGGTTTTACGGCATCCCCTAAAGTACTTGAGGGCCGCTGAAACCTTGGATCTACTTCAGGGAATTCAGTTTAGATTACTCGTAAAATGCAAGTATACTTTCTGAAGGTATAAAATATCAGAGTGTACGATTGGACATAAAACGAAACAGGTATTGAATGCTTTAAAATTAAAGAACTATTTGGGGCGTCTAATGAAGGGTCACTCCTTAATGAAGCTCCACTCGTTGTCCCTGCGGGTAATGACAATCAGGTGCCATACTAAGTCAGTCGCTCCTCCAAGGGAACGTCTTGTTATTCACTGCCAGCGAAAAATGTACCTGAACAAATACAAAAATATGAATATGTTTATAATAGGCAATTGAGACATAGTGTAGGAAACTAATAACTGTGGACGACGAACACAAAGCAATATTTGAAACTTATCTCTGGCTGTCACAGACGTGATGCAACGACTTGCCTATCTCTTCACTTAAGTGTTTCGAGACCTGGGGATGGTTAGCAGGTGGGAGACTGCCTATGCGTATCGAACTACCTATGATGTGGGATCTTCTTTATAGGCCAAAAACTATGTTCCAATTTAACACTTTTTATTCTTCAAATATAAAGACAATGTTGCGCGACCAAAGCGGGGAGACGACTGTGTGTGCAAGGTGCGGGCGGCGGTGCGCAAACGCAAACCGCGGCGTAAGCAATCCTTGCCCCCACAAGTGTATCCTTACAACAGAACAATTTATGTATATTTTACATAAAACCAGCGTTTCCACCTCACTAGCCTGATAGTCGTATAACCATAGGTGCTCAGTGGTTAGGACTCCTCTTGTAACGTTAATTTTATCTAATTATTATCATTTACTCATCAACTACAACTCCGTCGAACAGCATTGCAACATCAAGGTCATTGCTAGAATGATATGCCTGTGTAAAATGTCTTGTATGGTATTTGGAAATGATACAGCAATTCTCGTTTTTAAATATTTATTACAAGGTTATACAATACCTACTTTTTATAATATATATATAGTTATCTGTATATAGTTATATATATATTATCTGTTAGATTTTGGCCTCAGATACACGGGCAGCTTGAAGTAGTCAGCACGGACTGCTTCAATAGCTAGCTTTATTTATATTGTTATTATAATAATATTAATAAACTGCTGATTTTTATACGTTACACTTGCAATTTACAATGTGTTTACTTGCAGCATCACATTATCCACAAGATCAGATGTTCTTCCTTGAATCTGTACCGTGAAAGCACTACTGACACTGCAGCTGTACTACATAGCGCGATGGTTCAAGACAACCAGCGCCGTGCATTACCGTGCAGTAGGTACTTTAAAACATAAAGATTTGGGTCGTTCTGCAATAGTTACAAGCTTGACGCTTACCATAAAAAAAAGTCGTACCCGTCCTGTTAATTAGTCTAGTATAAGTACAAATATTATTATATTTACTTATCATCGTGCCTAGCCTACGTCTTTTAGTTCGTTAAAACTGGTTGATGTTATAAGTCCCATGTCGTGGCTGTGTGCCGACGTCTCGCCTCTAGCTTCCAGTAAACAACGGTACAGGCAGGAGACAATGAAAGTATTAATTCCCATTTATCAGACGGTTGCTGCTACCAACGGCAGCACAATAAGGGTCAAATCCACTAACATCTGTGAAATAACTAAAATGTCTCACACAGCTATCAAGGTAAGGATTAGTATTTCCTCTTATTATTAACTACCAGCTGCGCCCCGCGGTTTCATTCATGTGGTGATAGATGATTATGATGATGATGATGAAAAGTATCATATGTGCTTCCACTGAATATAATCTACAACCTTGCTAAATCCGATTACGATCCGTTCAGCCGTTTAGAACAGATCAGGTAATAACAAGAGACAGAGTTGTATATAACTACTTTTTCGTAAATATAAGCCTAATTTACTCTTTTTAATACCAGCTATCTGCCAGTGAAAGTCACGTTAAAATCGATCAACCGTTTCAGAGATCAGCCCGAAAAACATAAAAACTAAAATTGTATAAATAGATTTTATTATGTAAGTACCGTATATACGTTCATAGTAATAAGCTGTTAATTTGGAATTACAACACAGTCATTTCAATTTTATTTATTTCTAAAAAAATCTACTATATAAAAATAAGTCGGGTTTTTCTTCCTGACGCTATAACTCAAGAACGCACGAACCGATTTCCACGGTTTTGCATTCGTTGGAAAGGTCTCGAGCTCCGTAAGGTTTATAGTAAAGAAAATTCAGGAAAAATTTAAAAAGAAAAGCGGGAAAATCTTTTTTCACATACAGCGCCATCATACATAGCATGTACTACAAACCAATATTTTAAGTAGATGGCGCCAAACAAAATGTTACATAAAACGAAGCCATCTGGTGGAGAAAAGGAGTTCGCAGGGTTTGCTAGTATAGGTATATAGATGCCTAGATAGTAGCTCATCCGACCGGACTTAATCATCGTAGATAGCATACACGTCGCGTATGTATAGGAGGATGTATAGACCAGGTAGGCAGGGTACAGGTTTGAGTCATCAGCTCCTTGAAGTATTGAAATAAATGTAAATACGTCACCCTGAAAATGAGAACTACCCGAAATGCACTCAGCAGTGAGTACATTCACTGCTGAGTGCATTTCGCGTGAAGCACCAGTGACTAGAATTCTTGGAGTCAAAGTAAAATCATTATTCAATTTAATAGGTCGAGAGAATTGGTACGAAAGGCAATGCGCATGGTGGTAGGCACTAAGCCTGCCCATGAAAGATACGGCCACCAAGTGGCTTAAGTTGAAGTTTGGAGAGGCACGGCACTGCGCTCGTTACTATCATGACTATGTCTCTCATCCGCTCAGTAATTCCACCTGCTGCAGTGCCCTTCAAACCTTAACACAGGTCTACTTCCACACTATAGTGGTAACACCATAATGCCAGACCTATAGGTTTGATATTGAATGTCTGATATATTGAATAATAAGAATACGTATATTAGTAAAGCCCATCACACACGATGAAGATACTATAAAATATAAATTATCTTAGAGCAGATTCGGACATATCGCTCAACATATAATTCAATGAGCGACCACACACGGTGAATATACTATAATATTTTACCTTAGAGTAGCTTAAGATGCCACCGATATTCGAAAGGCATGTTAACATACGCTAAGACTACTGCAGATCATGAAGACATCTTAAGATAGTGTCCGATACTGATCTTAAGATCAAATACAGGATGTTTACAAAACCGTTGCAGAAAATGGACGTCTGGTCTTCAGTTACCGAACAAATTTATATTTTCACAATAATAACTAATAAAGCTTCAAATTATCTTATGTACCTATACCTATTTCTTCGAACCTGTAGAAATATTTTTTGTTAATAAAAATGAAACTAACGTCTGACTAACGCGAATGTGTCAAACAAAGGAAATCATCGAAAAAGTGAGACTTTCTATCTACTAACCGAACTAGCGGTATGACAATTTTATCTTAGTAGAATTAAAAAAAAAAACTATGGGCCTAACCTCTATAGGTTTTTCTAGGTTGTAGGTACTACGTATAGATCAATCAAACTAGGTAACTACTAAATCGATGTTAGTATTCTTGATGAAATAAGGCTATGTTATATTATGAGACTAGCTGCAGCCGTGACTTCGTTCGCGTGGCCCTTTAATTAATGCTTTCAGTATAAACCCCATCAAAATTGGCCTTTTCAGAAATTACCCGGATTATAGAGGCAGACAGACAAACAATTAAAAAACTGGTAGGTATCGTGCAAATAACCATATGAAAGTGCAAGAAAAAGCTGTTTTTTTTCTGAAAGATCATTGTAAAGTTTAAATTCACTACTGTGTTTCCTGTGTTATGTGATCTTCTATCCAGATTTTTCGTTTTTTACTTTTAGCTAGTATGACGGTTATATCATATTCACAGTCCCAATCATCATCTGAGGAACCCTCCAACAGGTCTAGCAACAAAATACGAATCATCGCAAAATAAAAAATATGAACACTCTGTATATTACAGTGTCTACGATCGAGACGTGCGGCTCCCGAGACGGACTCCGATAGAATATACGCTTGCTATATATTATAGTATCTGCGCCGTGTGTGGTGGGTTAAGTTAACATAACTTTTATATTCGACGCTATAATATATATTATCTTTGTCGTGTGTGATGCGCTTTAGCGTCGCGTTCATGATCTATCAAGTTAGCAGAATATAAAGTTTAGATCGATCGCTGGCATCAATAGAAACGTAACTGCATCTGGACTGTTTTTCAATAACTGAATAAGAACGCGTTTAAGCCACCGTTCAGCTATGGTTCTATTGCAATTTACTTTGTGGAATCTGTCCTGTGTGTGGTATACTCTGGGATACACAACTGCATTGCCCACGCATGCACTCCAGTTGGCTAGAGCTAAGTAAGTTGGGTTTCCTCGATTATTAACATTTACATCACAACGGTGTAGGTACGGATGTTTTTACTCCGTTCTGTTACGTTTACACGAATAAATCATGCTGTAGCTGTCACTACGCAGATTGTTAGTTACAATATAGACTAGCCGGTTGGCGCAGTAGGTAGGTTCGTCTGCATTTTGAGCCGCTAGTATGAGGTTTGATACCCTGACAAATATAATATTTATGTGCATGTACTATATGTTTATAAGTAAGTATATCAGTCATCACATTACCATTGTACAGGCCCTGCCTAGTTTGGGATCTGAAGAACTTGTGTGGATGTTGTGCTATAATATTATATATATAAGCAAACACACAGACAAATATAGACGTTGTCTTTTAAAATTTAAAATACGCGTTTTTAGAAATTGTATTATGTGCAGCCTCAGCGGAATAAACCTTAAGAGTCCGGACAGGCAATTACGAGAGCACGGACGCGAAGGCAGGCGGCGCTGCACGACACAATTAGTGTTCGATGAAGCCAATTACACAGTGCCCGGCAGGCGGCTGCTTTTGCTCTGACTGTACCGTTCTTTAGTGATATTTCTAGAACACTGAATACCTGGCAGAAGAAGACTTCTTCGATATAATTATTATGATGCAACTTACTTGAGCAAACTTACCGGCGTCAGATGCCGTTTTGCACTTTGCTTGCTTGCACTCTTTAACGAGTGCTTTATTTATAATAAGCAAGTTATCATTGTGAAAACTATTTGTTTTTCTACAGTGGAACGGAGAAGATTGTTAGTAACTATGCATCTGTTAGTATCCCTATTTAAACTTTCTTCTTATTTTTGTTTTTTTTTTAACAGTCCTACAAATGGCCAACGATAATTTTGGAAATATTTAACGTAAAGGATTGCAGGATACCCAACTATACATTTCTTATAATTTACACGATAGAAGACTTGGAAACAGTGACTTATCCACCTCCTCAATCACTAAGAACATCCTCTATTTAGGGATCCGAAGCTCGAATCACAATAAACATCAGACAATAAAGAAGTTTTTGTATTCTGTTGGAGCAGCAATGCACCTAGTTCCTGTTTACAATAAATTACAATGTTTTATAATATTATAACAACGTAAAATGTTTTCATTTTCACGACCCGTTATTTTCTGCGAGTCAAACTCTGCTACAAAAACCAGATTTTTCAAAATACCTGAGTGTCTTTCAGACTCCATCTCTGTAAAATAAGATTATAATAACAAACAATGTAGTCGTAAGTAACGTCTACAATGTATTGTTCGTTCACAGCTGAGACAATGGGCCCGTGGACGTAAATAGAGCATATAATATATACAGAGCCGTAACTAGGGGTGTGAGTGAGTTGTGGGGCTAAAAATTTAAAAAGTATAGTACAAAATTAATTAATTGATTCAAGCGTTACTTTGTGGAGATCCTTATCCATATTTACACTCTCGTACAAGTTGTCAGAGAGTCGACATCTCCTGGCAATGCGAATAGAGGTGAAACACGTGTCGAAGTGTTGTCGGTTGTGTGTGTGCTGCTTTGTCTGTACACTTCCTACATGCATTGTATGCGGGACGGAGCGCGGCGCACACCGCAACTCTGCATTTATATAGCGGAAGTGTCACTACAGATTTGATGTTGAATATCACATTATTAAATTCAGATTTCTAATACATTATTTAGCTTTGACAGTTCATTAACGCAGTCTTTTTTTTACCTAGAACCTATTTTGTTATATTTCCATAAATTTAATTTAATTTATACGTATATTTTATAACTTTCAGAATATTATTTTCCATCGTAAGATTTATAAGTGGTACAAGAGTTTGTATTTACAGATTGTAATTTAATTTGTAGCCGATATTGTTAAGCTAAGTTCAATTGTTAAACGTCACTGAGGTCGCCACTTGTACACGTACGGATGGTAGCGGTAGAATTTTTAACTGAGTGCGTCCGTGCTTTGGAAGGCGAGTTACGTAGTCGGCACCAATCATTGTCTTTTGAAAACTGGACACCATAAGCCGTAGAAGGTACTAGCTATGCTCGTGTATCGTGTGATTGGAGCCCATACTTCTCTCCCTAAGCGGAAAGTCCATATCCCGATAATGCGGACTTATTGCATCGCTCACGGATCTGCTGCAAATACACAATAGCATTTTATCTGGATAAAAAGTATCTTCTCTTCTTCTTTAACTCTTTGCGTCCCAGAGACGTAAATATACGTCAGTTCCATTCATAAATCTTTTTTTTATTATCACGGTATAGGAAGGATTAAGTGCCTCTCCATAACTGAAGGTTGGCAGTCAGCTTCTTAAATTGTTCCTTGTCAAGCGCCAATCTGAACAATTGCTCCACGGTCTTAAGGATGATCTATGATACAAAAAGTGTCATAATTGCTTTTCGGTTGTTCTATGCAAAATAACACATCATTTGTCAACAATCACACATTGTTGCCGTGTGATAGAAAGACAAACTGAAAAATTAACTTTCAAACAACAAATACTCTTGCAAATTTTAGTATAGTATTGAATGAGTGATTACTTAAATAAAACACGAAAATATTGGTTGAGCTCATACCTCCTAAACTCGCCCCTGGCTACACTCCCTCCCTCACACAAATAAAACAAGTTGAAACAATTCTCGCCCGTAAACTAACGCCACCTAGCGCCGTTCGGTCGAATGTTTGTTTAAGTTGTTCGCTCGGCAGTTTTGTTTTATAAAGGTGGGAGTATGTGTGCACAGCACATGTACAATGTAAACACACAAAAATATAGCGCTT
Organism: Selenia dentaria; assembly: GCA_917880725.1. Taxonomy (NCBI): domain Eukaryota; kingdom Metazoa; phylum Arthropoda; class Insecta; order Lepidoptera; family Geometridae; genus Selenia; species Selenia dentaria. Next base: position 1,718,396 of record OU862882.1, on the reverse strand, counting down.
TGTGTACTAGTTTTGTTTCTAAAACTACTTTATCCACACACTGTTTATTATATTCCTAGAATAGGCTAAATTTTCCCCAGACATTCCCACAGAAAGACGTTAACACTTATATGCGGGTAACATCAATATTCATACAATTCTACCAAATAATGTAGTAACATTCAAATGCTCTACGTACCTCTACGAATAATATAAGAGTTGAGTTAAATTTAATTTAAATGACTACTTTTATACCTTATCATGCAATTACACATTTATTTGTCAACTTTAAAATGATTTACGTTATTCGTAGCGCTGATGCGTAGAATCTCGTTATTAATACCTACTGTGCTACGAAGGTACTACGGCGTAGCCCTCACGTCGTGTCTTTAGTGGGCATACAATTTTAAAATGACTTTGTTCAAAGACGTGAGTGTGGCAAGAATTCGGTCTGGTGAGACATTGCTTGCCCATAATGACTGATCTGAATGTAACACTCTGTATAGCGCAGTGCATTATTAAAAATGTTTTGCCAGCATAGTGTTTCAGTAAATAACGCATCAAGTATTATAACTACTGAATAAGCAGGCATGCAGTTTATGAAGTTATGAACTTTAATCATTTCTCAAAATTACTTACAACTTTTGTAAAAGTTTAAAAATATTGCAGTATGAGATTTCTGCATGCAACTTATTACCTGACTTTGTAAATATTATATTTAGATAAACATTTTTTCTATAAGTAAACATTACTCAAAAACTTCTTGGTAGCAGTTGATAATTTTTTCATGAATTGATGATGTACATAATTAGTTTGGAATCATTATCATCGCAGCCGTAATTAGATGCGTCTGCGATGCGATGCGTATCTTAGTTGCAATATGAGGAAACATATTAATGGTGTTTAGTGGTTAATTTTTTAAAGTAATTTATAGTACTATCACCGTTTGTTTTCCTAAGAAAATAAAATAAAATAATCAGTAAATTTACAAAAGAACCGGTTAGAAGCGGCCTGCATCCAACGTCGTCCTGCGACCTCCATCAGGTCGTCTGTCCACCTTGTCGGTGGACGACGCTTACCGGTCCGTGGTCTCCACTCCAGAGCCTTCCATGGGCCATCTGTTCTGCGTTCTATAGTCTGTCCATTGCCACTTCAACTGGATTAACTTCCACGCTATGTCGGTGACTTTAGGTCGTAGTTTTAATTTAGAATAGGCAAAAGGAATTGTGATACATATATAGGGTGTTTGGTAGAGGGATCGAGAAACCAAATGAGCGTGTTCGGGGGACCACTTGGAGAATACAAGTTGGCCAAAAAAAATCCCCGACCCCCCAATATGTTTAACTTTTTTTTGTGATTTTTCCCTTTTTCTCCGAAATTGTACCTATTTACCACCATAACATCTGTTTTAGACCGAATGTTTTTAGTTGAATTTGGTCTCTAATACACCTTCAGGCCACGCAAAGCAAAATTGGATACAAAACAGAGCTAACTAACTGATTTAGTTAAAAAAATTAGGGTGTCGGGGATTTTTTTTGGCCAACTTGTATTCTCCAAGTGGGCCCCCAAACACGCTCATTTGGTTTGTCGGTCTCTCTACCAAACACCCTGTATACAAAAGAGTAGAATTGAACACTTCCTTCTCTTTATAATTTTATCTTCTCTCATTTTTAGAAGTCGGATAGGTCGCAGTTTCAGTAAACACAGCATCTATTTCATTTTCATGCGTCCTTAAACTTGTATATAATCCACATATGGAAATCTTCCGATACAAACAGACTGTATTTATATTCAAAGCTTATTGGAGTCACATCGCCGTCACGTTGTGATCCAACCGTACCGAAGCGCTTTGTGTTTGCGCTGTCAATGGAAAACCAATAGCACACTGCATTGACAAATTGTACGAGTACAGGTGGACTATTGTCAGTTGTACGTGTACAAATGTATACATACATGTTGGGCATGAACAACTCTTTATGTCCTTTACATCTTCGTATTTTTCTTTCAACAATATTTAACTTAATAACACCGTCCGCCATCCGTCTGCTTTCTCGCTCCCTCCTCTCGGTCCTTTCACTCTCTCCACATAAGTTCCAATACTCGTTCATCATTCTAGCATTCAGCCTCACCTTTCATTCCCACAAGAAATATATATACAAGAATAGCCAAATACGTTACAACAACCATACACGGCCTTCAGTAAGGAGTTAGCCAAGCGTGGTGGGCTCGTCGGTGGATCTAATTGGAAAATACAAGTCGCGGTAAAGCAACTATACCGGTTAATTTCCTCGGGATAAAAGGAGCCTATGTGTTAAGTATAAACTATTTCCACGGCATTACGATGTCTTCGTCACCTCAATACATTATTCTGTAGTCTGAGTTGGTCATTAATTTGCAAGATTGGACATTCAGTGCTAAAACTAGAGGCAAAGTAAATGATGCTGAGGTGGTAGCTAACAAGACAGACTTGTCAGACTGACAGGCCTACGACATCAATTTTGTGTTCTTGTTTTTTTATCTCGTGATATTTTAATATTTCGTTCGTTTAAAAATTTGTTTTTTTAAGATACTCTACGTAGAGCAAACTCTACGTTACCCGTATCTCCCTTTTTCTACCTTTGGTTGCATACGTGGTACCTAAACGGTAGAGCATGATAGAGCTGTAAGTAGAGTAATGTACGGCGAGTGTGAGACATTTACTCAGAGGAGGTGGGCTGAAGGAAGATTAACGCAGATCGGTAATGGGGTGCCTGAGAAGACTTATTGCGTAACTTGCGATTGCAACCGGTTGCTAGATTGTAACCTAGGTACTAGCCATTTGGTTTTGCTTTCAGTTTGCGTTATAAAGGTATACTCTTTCGAGCCTTGATTAAATAAATAGTTTAGATATTCTTAAATTTTGACTTTCGACAAGGTAAAACACTAAGATTGATCTTAAATCTACTTCTGAACATTATGTCTGCTGTAACTAATTGATTACTACATTACATTGCATAATTAATTGATTCTAAATACGCAAATAGTACTTAGGTGTGGAGTTGACTGGAAGCTTTAAAATTATCTGTATACGCAAACACTTTTTTTCTATTATCGAGCATAACTTTATATGTTTCAACCGGAAATAGTATTTATAAATGTGAAAAACCAGCAGAGCTATTATCTATCATAGTAGCAATCAAATGTTGTATGAAATCTAAAAAAAATGCCGGTTTTATGTCCCCTTTGTCAGCCCAGTCATCAATTTACTAACATTTTTTGCTTATGGAGTTGTCAAAACTGACATTGAGCCGCCATTTTTCAAGATTTCAATCAAAATTTGATTGTACAGTGATACGTAGAAGTATATATACGTAAACAGTAAAACGGGTGTACCGTTGCCTTTAAGAACCATCCGATTTTTTGGAAGTTGATTATAGATTATGCGGGGCACTGCACATTGATCGTGATTCGCAAGGGCGAACTACGTGACCGGTGCGGTCTAAACATGTATTACCCTGTTTATATGAACGATATATCTTCTTCGGGGCTCTATTTAGTTTTAGATAATATAGAAAATCGTTAATGTCACTGTTATTTTGCATCCCTATCATGTATGTACGTTTGAACGTTATCAACATCAGCCTGTAGCAGTCCACTGCTGGACATAGGCCTCTCCAATTGCACGTCACTTAGGTCTATCTTGGGCTTCTCGCATCCAGTTGTTGCCAGCCGTCTTGCGCAGATCGTCACTCCACCGTGCCTCAGGACGTCTTACACTACGTTTGCCTAGACGCGGTCTCCACTCTAGAACTCGTTTACCCCAACGGTTGTCGGTTCTACGGCTAATATGGCCAGCCCACTGCCACTTCAGCTTGCTGATCCGGTGGGCTATGTCGATGACCTTGGTTCTCTGAAGGATCACTTCATTTCTGATGCGATCCCTCAGAGAAACACCGAGCATAGCCCTTTCCATAGCATCTTATTACAAAACTACAAATATTTATCTTATTTGGAAACCGTTGCTACCGTCTAATTACCAGTCGCTTATTTCTCTTACGCAATCAGGTTTCCGTGCCGATAAAGAACCAAGTACTTGATTTACCGCGACGTCGTGCCGAAGACGTTTGCAGACGGCGCTTCTACCTCTGCACCACTGTGCCACTGCAGCTTATTGATTAACCTCATCTGGAGAGTTTGAGATACTGGATAGTCTCAGTTTTTTTTCATTACTGCCCATTGTTGATTGAGGACTTTTTAAAGTAAACAACGAAATATTTATGAACAAAACTTATCCAGCTAGTCCTCAAGAATTGAAAAACACAGACATAAACCTTATTTAACCTGTTTTTTGTACAAATTATGTAAGACAATCTACAATATATAGTTTTTACTTTTGGGTTCATTCCTTATGTTATGTGGTACCGGTGTGATAAACCCGTTGCCACAACATGATCCATTTTCTACAGAGTATGGACAAGGCCCATGTTAACCTTGTCACATTGTTATTGAATTGGAATGCGTAAGGAACGGTTGCTTACTCTTGTAAAAACATGTTAGCCATCGTTTTGGTTTCCTTGTTTTTATTACTGTCAGCGATTTGTTACGAGATTGTAAAATCAGTATTATATACGAGAATAACATATTATTACTTTAATATTCTGTTTTTTTAAAGCAGAGTCGTGTATGGAGTACTGCTCTCACCTCTGGGATGGATCAGCTAAGTACCAGCTTGAGGCATTGGAATCTATAGAGAAACGGGCCAAGAAGCTCATCAGCAATGAATCCTTAGTTCGGGCTAAGCTTCTTAGTCTTGAGCATCGACGTAAAGTTGCTAGTCTATCGGTTTTTTATCGGATACATTTCGGAGAGTGTGCATCGGATCTGCACGATCTAATTCCCTCCTGCCCATTTTTCTATCGGACTGCCAGAGCGGGCACAAAAAATCGTCACCGCTTTATGGTTGATATTTCGAAAACCCGTACGAAGCGCTTTGATTCCACATTTATTATGCGAACTGCTAGTCTGTGGAATTCGCTGCCGGAATGTGTGTTCCCCGAAGGTTACAATCTGGTTGTCTTCAAATCACGAGTGGATCGGTTCCTTATAGGCAAGCGTGCTCCAACGTATACCGTAGACCGCATCATCGCTTAACATCAGGCGTGATGGTAGTCAAACGCAAGCCTATTTGTTTATAAAAAAAAAAAAAGAGTCAAAGTATTCTCTTACAGATGTACACTTTCAACTGGGATTTTTGCCTATTGTTAGGGTTTTATTATCGTTTATCGCATTTTTTATTTGGCAACCCGCAAATTAGCTGATGTCAGCAGGAATGTTACGGTGCACGTAAAATTCTGTTGGGTAAAGAGGCTCTGTAACACCATAAAATCTTAATATAATTTGGCCTTTGCTTAAAATCACCTTTACGTAATGTGTCACCAATAAAATATATATTGGCAAAAAGTAATTCCTAAAGTGGCAATATTATTGCAAGAAGAGGGAAGAATAACTTTAACCTACGTGGACCGTACTTTTTTTGCTTCTGCTAAGTTTTCAGCTTGAAGTAGTCATCCACTACTAATTTGATGAGTTTTGATAACCCTCTTTGTGAAGGATTGGTCTTATTTCATAAGACTTTATTATAACTGTGCAAAGTGATCATGATCTGATAACGTGTTTTTTTTCAGGGTTCAACTACGCCTAATGCGACAATCTATGTCATTTTTATTTAAACCCTACTATTTGCACCCCGCGGTTTCGCCCGCGTAGTGATGGATGAGAATGATGATGAATTATATCCTATGTTATTCCCCGAGATATGAAGTCGATAAACACAAAAATCATAAAAAATGGTGCAGGCATTCTTGAGTTATAAATGGTGTAACTAACACGACTTTGTTTATATCCATAGAGATGCAAGGCATTTCAAATAATATAATGTAATTATATTATAAATTGTATATAAATATTAAATTATATATATATAAATTATTATTTTATTATAATTTGTCATAATATATACATATATATAATCTTGAGTTCCCACCGAAACGTGCTCAAACAACTCTTATCCTAAGCCAACAACGGAGACTAAGTTCTTTTGTTGTGTCTGTGAAGAGAACCAAACTTGGACGTTTCCTTCCGGACAAAGCGCCGTTGTCAAGACACGGCGTTTGCAGCAGGTGTGATGCCTCACCGGTATTGTCCTGCATAGCCAGCTAATGTCCCGCAACGTACGTCCGTCCCGCAGTTCAGCAAACATTCTGCACTCGCCTTAATCCCGCAGTTATTCTAGCTCGAGTTTAATATTTTATTGTGCTTTTATTCATCAGCCGACATTCGTACATGAATGTAATGTCTTGTGTAAGATTTACTTGAAGTGCGTTACAATTACTGTCGGTACATTTAACTTTAATCTTAGCGATTAAGGTTAGACATTAAATGTACTTGTACTTACTTAAGGTTATATCGAGTTATAACGGGAGCCTATTAAGTAATGTTATAATGTAACATTTGCCTTATAATGTTAACAGCGTTTACGTTTTAGTGTTCCGTCTTCGCTTGAATCTTCTATGAGTTTATACTATCTTGGTGTTCATCCGTATGACTTAGATAAATTATTGAGAATCCTTGTGTGGTGGGAATGATAGCATTAAGTATTTTTTATGTTTCATAACATCTTTCTTTTCAACGCAATCTTTTAACAATAAATACTTCAAAAACTTGCTACATCCTGTTCAGAGCTAAAATTATTCCAACGCATGAACCACTGATAATTAATAATATACCTTTACAACAAAAAAACAATGAGAAATATTTTTAGGGTTTAGAATGGACTGCTCCTTGACTTGGAACTCTCACATCGACCATATAAAAAGCAAATTCTCGTCCCTCCTCGGTTCACTCCGTCACATAGTTCGATGTGACCCACACAGATTTCGATACACTATCTACGAGTACAACGCATTAGTTAAACCGCACCTACTAAACTTAATTGAAATTTGGAGTAGCGCATCAAAAACAAAATTAGTTGAACTAAAAGTAGTCCAAAATAAAATTATAAAAATGCTATTTAATTATCCCTTTTTAACATCCACTACAAAGATTTACAAAGAGACCAAAATAATGAATGTCAAGCAATTATATATTTATAACGTAGGTATTTTATCCGTAAAGCTCTAGACAAAAGAAAACACAGTAATATTACGTTCAATAAATTAAATAAATTACAAAACGAAGTACCCGGCGAGCTAGTTTTTTGGTCCTACCAAAAGCTAGAACAAATTACGGCAAAAATACTTACATTTCAAGGAGCACAACTATATAATAAGATACCCTCGCGCATAAAAAATTTAAACTCATTCAACGTATTCAAAAAAACAACTCGCTCAATATTTAATCGCAGATTACAGCCTTTTAAGCAATTGAATACGTTAGGTACGAGTAGCTTACTAGATACGACATGACGATGTTATAATTTTGTATAAGTTTCAAATTGTTCTCAATTAAGTGATATGTAATGTCTTTTTTGAGAATAAACGTCTCAAACATATTCCTTAAATTTGTTTTCGGTTAGGAGTCCGCGACCAATATTCCAAAAGTCACTCAGTTGTGTATCTTGACGTAAGCGATGATTGGATCGTAAATGATATACCAATTTTATGTAGACCTTTCTCAAGCTCTGATTCACTACTGAGCGTACTTCTGGATATTGCTCCGAGTGGCCCATGTAGGAAGGTAACCTTCACGCACGTTCAACACCTACATGTGTGGTCCAGCATGGTACCAATTAAATGAGTTTATAGCTTGTTGGACTGTGCTGCAAGTGTCCGCTATAGACGGTGCTATTAAGTGCCACGTGTTTTGTCTCAAAGGTGTTGTGTGTTAGTATTACTGGCGATGCAGGGTTTAAAACCCGGCATCGCCATTAAATGGCACAGACGCAAATGGTATGACTGTGTAAGAGAGACTGACCAGTCATGACAGTGAAGAAGCAAGCAGTGCAATGTCACGCGGAACTGAACACATCACTGTCATGGGCCCGCGTGATACCTACCCATGAGTTGTATCACCATCCGGCGAACGACTTAACCGACTCGTCAGTCCTATAGTTCCATTACCAGTCCCATTAGTATAAAACCAACATATCCACGTGTTTTGTTTTTAAAACTATATTATTAATCAGATACAATTTATAATTGAAAAGCAACTAAAGAGTTACATAATTAAAAGTTATTTAATCATATTTATTATGCGTTACTTTGTCTGTTTTATTGATGGACTCCTTTAAACCCATCGGCTACTTTATTTATATCACGCTTTTTAAGAAAAGTAAAATATAGTTAGATTCAGACGAAATTCAAGCTGCTTGAGTAAATTATGAACATTTTATTAAGAACCATTACGAATATTTCAGAAACTCTTTCATTTTCCATTCGGTGCGCTTCGTTTGAATTTAATAGAGCACTTGTCCTTTTTAGTGTCGTATTAAACCTAAAATGAAAAGATGTGAACCCTTGTTCAACCTCATAACTATTCTTTTAAATGCAAGACCTAAGTGCTGTGAAATAGTCACAATTTTTTTAAAAACTTGGTTTGAATTAAGTATCTACTCGTAGCATAGAATTAAAAATCTTCGCAAGGATTGGCCCAAAGCACTTACAAAATAGAATTATAAATGGCTCCGGCTAGTACCATTTGTACCTAAATAAATTTGAGTCAGAATCTCTAAAGCTGTGTTAACTGCTATCTGATATAAGTTAAGAGTCACGTCACATACAAACATACAAAAAACTACGGCTGTTTCGCGAAGGGGTACGCAGATACCACAAACTTCCACTTGCTGATCCTGACACACCAGTTTCGCTTATTCCACATTCATCAATCCTTTCGTACATGAGCGTCAGTTTAGGGTACTCTTGACATGGACCTCAAATATCAAATAACTATAGACAGACAGACGGGCACACCAGAAATGAATGTCCGTCTGTTCGTCTGTCCGTCAGTATTTGTTATTTGAGGTCCATGCCAAGAGTACTCTAAACAGATCAAAATGTATATACGAGTAAATGCATTATTTATTTTGATATGTAATAAAATATTTCCGATTTAAAAAAATCTGCCTTAGAAATATTAGAGTCCGTAATGCACAGCATTTCAGTTCACGGTTGAGCACTAGACACGTAACAACTTAGCGCTCCGACAAAGGGACATTAAAATGAAGAACGTATTCGGTAAATGCGCCCTTGGAACCTCAAGTGTCGTTAAAACCTTATTTATTGCGTCGCAAATTTGACTGAAACGTTCTGCCCTGCGCGCTGTAAGGCATAAGCTGCATATTTTCCAGAACACGTCTAGAACGTCTAGATTGTCTGGCTGATTGAGATAAGTGTGAATATTTGGTACAATGTAACAGCTGAACATTAGTTCTCGAGATTTAAGCGACTTTAATGCATAGTTTAGTACGAATTATATTGTAATGGGGTGTGTTTGCGTAACACTAGGAGAGCTAGGACTATTTCTACTACCAATTTTACTCTCGTTCCAGTGTTCAGGGAGTCAACAGCTCCCGAGGATGTCTCGTGTAGAGGCGAAATACAGGTCGAAAAGTTTCGGGTTGAATAAGTTGCATAGGTGTTGTTTATCTGTATACGTCCTGCATACATTGTATGCGGGAGAGAGGGCGGTACGCACCGAGTCTATGCTATAAGAATGAGTATAGACGTGATCATATTAAGGGGCTATACTACCTAGCTCGAATTCAGATTTCGCCCCCACTTCGTCGCAACGATATTAACGATTATGACCGATATTAATGACTAACATTCACCGCAAGCGACACAGGTTCCTATTCCGAAAGCCGAAACGAGACTGAGTCGGGGGCCGGGCGGCAGGACGGCCTGGCTGAGAACACTTCTAGCGCTTGATATTTTAAGTATTTGCTCTTTAAAATTAATTTGAAAGTCATTTGATAAAATCAGCTAACATAACACCTTCCTTTTATAAAGTTCAATTATCATGCAAAGTTTCTTAGAGATCTTATTTAAAGAATTTATAGACGCTTATTGTACTGTTTGGAGGCAACTTACAGATTTTTTCTATTGAGAAAATTTAATGGAATCGTGTTTTTGCCTAACATGGTATTTAGAATATATCCCGAACTTTACCATACCGCACATCGGCAAGTAGAGTGTCACAACACAATAAACATAGTTTTTGGAAAATCACGATTTTCTTTTTTTTAGAACTTATAATTCCATTAAAAAAATTCTGAGAGACCGTATCAAAGAACTTAAGATATATTTAAGAAGAATATTTAATGCTCTATTATATTTTTATGGAAATTAAAATCTGAAGATATTTTTTCCATTTTATATTAATTTTTTACTTTTAAATTCCTATAGTGTGTCACTTTTGTTGACAAATTTATGAAAGATTCATGAAATGAAACACTTTTATTCGTTAATAATATTTATTGTTTCTTTAAAATTAATCAGGTAATATTAAATATCTTTGTAGGTTTCTTTGTAGGTAGTTACTATTAGTTACATTAGAAACGAAATGATACAAAACTTTTCATATAAAAACAATAATTAGCACATTTTCAGACAATAGGATAATCTCTCCACAAGAAAACTATTATGAAAATTATTAGAAAATAGTTTACACATACAAAATAAAATTGGATGGCATAATTTGTGTGAACTTAACCTAGCCTAGAAGAGAAAAATATCAAAAATTTGTACTCAGGTACTTGGTTTATAACTAAAACATTCTAAATAGAGTAAATAGTAAAGTATTCGAAAAAACACCGTTGGTGCAATAACAAAATTATAAAAATCAGATCTTTATGAAAATAAAAATGGAAATTACTAATTAAATTATTTCTATGAAAATAAAATAGTTACTCTATTGTAATTAATAGGAACATAGAATCAACAGTCTTCAATAATTAATAGGAACATAGAATCAACAGTCTTCAATAATTAATAGGAACATAGAATCAAAAGTCTTCAAATAAATTAATTGTTATTGAGAGATCTATAAAACGACGCATAGAATTGAGGAATGTGATTACTTTCAACCAAACTTATTAGGTCATTTATTTTGTTTGGTTTTATTTTAGGTTTGGTTCTGTAGGCTGCTTTCAAATTTATCTCGCCCAAATTTGTTTTTCGAGATAACTCAGCTTTCTGGAACTCTGTTTGATTAAACGAAGTTTTATAAAATATTGTTGTAGGTGAATCTTTCATTATCTTCAATATTTTCACGTCTAATATTTTAAAGGATTGTGTATGGATGCCCATATCCTGTGCTAAAGTTTTTAACGATATAAAATCGCAGGAACTCATTTCAGTCAAGTTATACGGTCTCCCTTTTTTCTTCGCTGATCTGATCACTTCAACATACTGGCTTGGCACGTAAATAGGCCCAGATTTTAACCTTCTCTGTATCTGTTTTTCAATTGTCGAATGGACAGCGTCACCTTCGTTTTGAGTATGTCCAGTTATCAAAAACTTATGAAATATACTATTAATTTTTGAATATTTACGTAGGCAAAATGAATATAACGATACAATAAATCTATTCTTATTTTGACCACAGCAGTTATCCGAATAAAATGTTAAGTCAAGACCTGGGCCTTCATAAGACTGCATTTTGCTTTGAATGTATTTAAATACACACGAGCCAATTTCATCAGCCCCACGATTACCTTCCCCTTCATGCCAAAAATAACATTCATTCCTATCAGTGCTCAGTTCTGAAATCGTTAGGTTAAGATTATTTAATTTTGACTTATAATAAAATACTGAGGTGTTTCCACGAGGTAGCTGCAAGACAGCTTGTAAGTCATAAACAGCCACTACATTATCTGGACTGATATTTCCTTTATCACGCTCTTTTTCTCTTCTTGATTCTTCTTTTTCTTCCAGATGTTTTAAATATTTCGGCTTCAAGTTTTCTTTTGCAGTGCCTTCGGCATTTTCATAACTTGCACACAATTCACAGCGGTCTTTCTTTGGGGTAAAAAAACTTATGTTAAAGTCTTTATTAAAGATTCGTGAATACATTGTCTCATTAGCGTAAGGGTACTGTTTTGATTCGCAATCCTTTTTATAATCTCTATATAAATCTGCAAGTGTCTTACCACCTTCTACGAATTCTCGTGTTGTATTTTTCCTAATGTAATGGCTCTCCATTCTTGGTATTGAGCTGATATGATCTTTAACCCCTTGTTTTATAGAATCATCTACTGTATGGTGATGACCATGTTTACCTCTTAGATCTTGCTGTAAAAATCCATCTTCACTTTTTTTTATAACAGTACGAATGACACGGTCATTAATGCCTAATGTATTTTTAAAAAAGAGTTTACAGACGCGTACTGTTTCTTGATTGAATGTTAAATAAAAAGCGTGATTGAGTCTTCTTGGTTTTTCTTTAGTAGTAAATCTAACTTTAGGGATGATAGGTTTAATAGATTTATGAATAAAATTCCGTTGTAAAGTAATGTCACCCAGTTTCCAGTAAGCATCAAATTTGTTTTCTCTCTGGCTTTCATTAATTTTTTCGGTGCACTTTAATGTGCATTTTTCATTGCATGGAGGCAACATTGACCTAGCAGGTATTGCTCTTCTCTCCTTGGTTCTTGAAATATAAGCCTCACCTAAATTCCTAGCCTTTTTAGTTTTATTACTCAACCACTCTTCGCTTCGACATAAACGCTTTTTCCCTTTTTTTGCTGCATTTGTTTCGTTATTAATTAAACTGATGATTGAACTGGATGGATTAGATTGCTGATCGGATTCTGGTTCCCTTTCGCCTTGAAAAGAAACTGCGATCGGTGGGGATGAGGCATTGGCTGTAGAGCTTGATGGTAATATAGGGGAGTTTGAACGCGAAGTACTGGAGCTCGAACCAGAAGATGAATTAGAGCTTGACGACGAATTGGAGCTAGAAGATGAGTTTGAAGAAGAAGAATCGGAGTCATAATTAGTATCCAGTTGTGTTAGATTTTGAATTAGATTAGAATTAGGAATGTTTTCGGAATTTAAATTAGGTGAAGCCATATCGTAATTAAAATCGGGATTATTTTGATGCACTTCCTGCTGTAGTATACTTCTAGATTCAGAAAGTAAGCTACCAGTTATTTCTTCATCCTGACTATTAAGCGAAAATCTTCTTCTGAGCATACCACGACTAATAACAAAATCGGGATCTTTAACGCTATCATCACTATCCTCGATGAAATCGTCTTCATTTGAAGGAGTTGTAGCTTCCACTGGCAAGGTATATGTGCCTGAAATAAAAACATGTAATCATTAGTTTCTTTAGAATTCTTAATCGTTTTACATAATCATAATAAAAATTACAAAATTAAAATAAACAATTTATACTTACACACACCGTCCTCATTAACTGAACATTCATTTTCGGGTACTGTGTCATCTAAACATTCATTTTCGGGTACTGTGTCATCAAAATTATAATTTTGTAAACTAATTTTTTTTAAACTTGTAGATGCAGGTGCTGAAATTGATGTGAAGAAAGCATTAATATTCCTAAGTAAGCCCTTTGTAATTGTAATAAACATTTATACACAACATATTTTTTTGTAAATAGGTCGTATTTGAAAAAAAAAAACTATCACTTACCATCGTCAATATTAGGAAGCGTGTTGGTATTATTGATATTTTCTTTAGAAGTTTCAGATTTATCCAAGCTGCTATCGCGTAAAACTAAATCAATCATGAACTCCGCTCTTCTTGAATTCCGCTTCATTTTGTCCTAATAAAGTAAAAAATAATAACAGTTGTAATGCGTCCTAAGATAAATTATAAACACTATTTTAGCAGAATGAGAGTCGTAATATTAAATAATACCCAGTTAAATACTTGTCTTATTCGGTAGTACAGTTATATCACATGTTAAAACACTTCTACCCTTTTATTAACTCGGTATCAACCAACTCTAAAGCAAGAACAGTGTCATTACACATGATGTGACAGTTCTATTCTATAATTTTAAAATAAATATTGAGAATAACTCAACAATATAGTCACTTCACATGATGTGACAGTTCTATTCTTTAATTTTAAAATAAATATTGAGAATAACTCAACAATATAGTCACTTCACATGATGTGACAGTTCTATTCTTTAATTTTAAAATACTTGGTGAGAATAACTCAAAAATATGGTCATTTCACATAATGTGACTATCTTTTTGCCGAAATCAAAGCAAATGAATGAAAATTACTTACCTTAATAGGGTCGTTACACAGGTTGTGACAGTACTACACACACAAGATGCACGTCTGTTCTGTATCAACTGTGATGTGACACTGTTTACGCTACAAAAGGTCGAATAGTGGCTCGGTGAAAAAGGGTATTAAATGCCATCTCTCGGCGAGGAATCGCATTAGAATTATGACGATTTTTTAGCAGGTAAAGTTTGCGATTGCCTTTCTTATGGCATACTTATCTCAATTTCGTATTTTTATGTGTTGTGACTCTCTACTTGCCGATGTGCGTACGTTAATTTCAAAGTGAAATGAGCAGTATTTTTGAAGATATGGAGGCTGAAAATAATGAGGTAGTGCCGGCTCTTAATATGGTTTCTGATTGGTCGGTTGGCGCAGTTGTAGCAACCCTGCCTTGTGAGCCGCTGAACCCAGGTTCGATCCCTCAGACAGGTCTGACTTGTGCGTATGAACATGTCTCACTGTTTGATCTGTGTCTGGGTAAGTGTTGTAGTATGTGATCCTTGGTTTTAGTATGTATCAGTCATCAGGTTACCATTACACATGCTCTACCTAGTTTTTTGGACTTGAATACCTGATTTGGATGGTGTCCTTTATTTCTACAATGTAACGCCTGAATCTCATTTTGAAATAAATTATTTCCTTACTTTATTTGAGTTGACACTGCTGAACTGGTTTGAAATTTGAATCAAATATGGCACCAAAAAAACATCCTGGTGTAACACAAATTATACTATATATTCCAAAATGAAATATTCTTGTAGAATGGCTGATCATATTGCGTACGCACTTAGTTTGGTTATCTAGATACTTTCATAGATAAAATTAAGGAATAGTTTAAGTAGGGGAGAATTGGGGCTTCTGCCTCACACTCTCGCTTCGCTCGAGTGTGATGCAGAAGCCACAATTCTCCAGCACGACATCGGCCGCCCTGCTTCATCGTAGAAGCAAGTGAAGCAGATAGTCCTAATTATCCAGCGTGACATCGGTCAACCATATCTGATCGGGTCACAACCATTTAAAACTGAGTCTGTTATTTCATGAACAGCTTGTACTTTATCTATCTGATCTGAACTGGTTCTGTTCAATCAATGATCTGATTCAATCAGTTGAAAGATACTTCTCTTAAAAAATAATTTATTCTCTACAACCAACCTGCTGCATCTTAGAAGCGAGAGCGAGTTATTCTAGTAGGGTAGGGTATATGAGGAATTAATAATTAAAAATAAAATTGGTTTCTTCAAAAACATTTATTTTCTAAGCACCATTTTTGCATACAAGTAACATTTTGTAAAGCACAATGCGAGGAGTGATTTATACATCGATATACATCTAAGCATGACTTGTAGTCTTTATATAAACTAAGCAGGTTAGGGCAACCTTTATCTTCTAGATTAAAAATACATGAATTTTGATCCATATTATATCCTAAAATTTTCTTCAACCATGTCACTTTCTCTAAGCCCTTAACGTAAATAGTTTTATTTTTTATGAGTCCTCTAATATAAATTGTATGATATGAATATGGTATAAATCCTTCATCCCAAAATATCTGTCTGTTTCGTTCTATCCAACAAACATTCTTTTTTTCTGTATTTGTTAATTCGTTGTAGGAAAATGGTGGCTTAAACTGGAGTGTAATAAACTGTTGACCAGATTTTATCGCTATTTCTTTTATTATGAATTCATTGTAGTCCGTTTTGAATCCTTGCACGTCCACAAACACACTCATGATATTTTACGCACAATATTACTCAAAGGCTTGTACTCAACAACTCGGTCGTTGATGATAAGACAATAAGCAGCTGTGTTATCGGGAATATCTTGGGAACTTTCTATTTCCAAACGAACATCTACAGGGCCAGATTTCAGATTTTCATTTTGCCTTGAGCAGTCTATTATAAACAGAGGTGCTTTTTCTTTAAATTCTCTTATGTCTAACAACGGATCGGTTGGGAGATTATAGTACGACTGACGGAATTTGGTATACAGTTCATATAATATACTGTATCTATTTTCACCAAAGTTTATATTTAACGAATCATAAGGGTAATATTGTGAATTTAAAAACAATGTCACGTTTGTTAGGTGACAATGGTCGAATAAAGAACTATCTTTGGCTATATTATTTTTTTTATCAGTTTGTAAGCCAAAAATAATATATCTTGGTTTTTCTAATTGAGTAGCTGTTTTTACAGACCATGAGTGCTTTGTAGTTTTGGGTAATAGAGGATACTCATACAAGTCCCAATTCCTAAAAGCTATATGTATAGGTTTGTCTTTTTCTAAATATTTTAATAAAGAAAGCCTCTCACGATCAGATACTTTAATATGTGGCACTTTCCACTGAACCCTTAGTATATCAATTTGAATAGTATCATTTTGATCAGAGATAACACTGTTTCTGTTAGTATTATTTCTACTCATAATGAGTTCATGTTTGCAATTTAAAATGATTTTATTATAATCTTCCGCAAACCCTATCAGTTTATCAGCTTGCCAAAGATCATCAATATCTCTCATCACAACATGCCTTCTGGGAAAATTTATCCTTGCATATTTATGAATTTCATTTACTACGCTTCTTTTGCTCATTTTTATTACTGTTTTGAAAATGGTCTTCTAATTTAGTTAATGTGTTACTTATTTCTGTAATTAATTTAATGTTCGTCGAAACTTTGTTCCAGAGGTCAGTTATGCATTTGTCAACATAATCTTTGGTTACAGCATCACATGAATCCTGAGGGTGTCCAAGATTTTTAAGTCTTTTACTTTGAGCATCTAAGTTTTTTGCATCAATTTGCTTTATCACACATTCTGGAGCTATATTAAAACCGTAGTTATTTTTACGTTTTTTGTATATGTGGAGACCGAATTTATCGACATTCATGTTTGAGCA
Organism: Selenia dentaria; assembly: GCA_917880725.1. Taxonomy (NCBI): domain Eukaryota; kingdom Metazoa; phylum Arthropoda; class Insecta; order Lepidoptera; family Geometridae; genus Selenia; species Selenia dentaria. The sequence goes on along the minus strand of OU862882.1, from coordinate 1,701,278 downwards.
GAATGTTGAAACTAAGCAAGTTCCATTGAATGTTGTCATTTTATTCTTTAATTATACCTGCTTCTTTCAATTCTTCTATTAATGATATAATTTCATTGTCATGATTAGTATTACCAGCATCACTGGATGCTACTAATAGTTTAAGTCTTTCGATCAGTTCATTAGGATCATCCCAATAAATAAAATCAGTATTCTTTTTATACGATTTTTTCAAACAAGGTAAACTACCACCACGTTTAATAACTTTATTTTCTAAGAGTTGATCATATTCGTAAAATAATGGTTTAATTATTTGATTGTATTTCATTCCTTTATCACTTTTTATTTGACTAGTACTTTTAAAATCTCGTTTATGAGCATGAGTGTTTTCTAATATGTCTTTGTAAGTAATCCGGTCTTGTTCTGAAACTAAATTTAAGTCTGGTTTCTTTTTAAACAATAGCTCTTTAATGCCGTTTGTTATTTCATAACTTTTATCGCCTATCGAAATCAAAGATATTTGCATTCCACTAGAGTGAGTGCCAATCAATTTAAAAGAAATTGGTACGCTACCCATCCACAATTTATTATTTTCACTTCGTATACCAAACGGCACATTTAAACTATTATTTTCCTCAAGTAAGTTATCTTTGTTTAACATAGACATTAAAGGGGTATTTAGCATGGTCACAATTTTTTCATCTTTAACCGGCGTCAAATATTCTCTCTTGTTGCCATCATACGATAAGTTTGTATTGACACTTTTATACGAACTAGCATCATCGTTAAAGTTATCTTCACTTATATCGCTAGAATCATTAGAGAGCATTGAGGAATTTTTTGCCACATCTGTGTAAAGAGTAGATTTATCACTGATTGGTGACTTAATTTCCTTACAATCAGCAATTTTATTCAAAGGGTCAATAAGAGGTTTAAATACTTTATCTAAATTATAGTTGATAGTATCTTCATTATTTTTCATAGCTTTTATTTTTTGTTTAATTGTTTTGACTGACGTAAGTATTCGCTTTTTCATATTTTTTTCCATGTTAGAAGTTTAGTATATTCACAACCAGTAATTTGGACTGAAGCTGTTGTACTGAATATATAAAACGCATGTATTTTCTATATAAAGTCACTGAAATTTAATAAACGTATCGAACCCATGTCTATATCTACCGTTATTTAACTCGCTATCTTTATTTATTATTAAGAACGAGTGTCGTCCTTTCCATGTTTCAGAGCACATTTTTTTAAATTGTAACCAGTCTATATCAGTATTGACATGCTCATTGTAAATATGTTTCAAGTTAATATCATCCTACTTGAAAACAATTAACAAATTTACGTTATCTCGTATTAACTGCTTCGGAACTTTAGAATAAGTCTGGGATAAATAGAAACAATCAATTTTTTTATGTCGCCCCATAGAAAAATAATTGCGAATATTTACTTGATTCTCACATGCGACATCATTAAAAATAAAAACAGAATTTGGTAGAGCACTTTCAGGATCAGCGACATCTTTGCTGTCTTTAAACATAAAATAATTTAAATTAGGAATCAAGTTGAACACTTCACTCAAAAAACAGTACTTTGGTTGATACGTTGTTTTTGAGTACAGATAAACATTCTGAAATTTAAGTCCATTTTTATGCAATAACATGTTAATCATAACGTTGGTTTTTCCACAATTCGATGGCCCACAAATTATACAGCGAATGGTGTTAGGGAGTAAAACGCTGTGTCTGACAGTATTGGGTTGTGATCTCACTTCTATATCATTAATTTCTAAGGTAGTGGGCTGTTTGACCAACTTCATAATGATGTCTGATACTGGTGTACAGCGTATTCTTATTAAATAGCATCGTATTTGTTACTCGAATGCAATGTAATGCTATTATGTACATATGTTCCAATTACACCATCATTTTGTTTCTACATTTCCAGGTAATGATTCAATTGATCCATTTTATCGGGGTTATTTGATCACATCACAGTAATAAATAATATTTAATATGCGCATGCCATTTATGTAGTTCCGCGAAAGTTCAAGTATTATCCTGTTAAAAACATTTCATTATTTCACTGCTCACATTTGCAGCTGACACTCGTCTTCACATTTGTTCAGCAAACACATTAAAATTAAGTAAGTTTTAAAAAATATATTTGAATTGATTAAAAAATAATAATTAAGCTTGTAATAATAACTACTTTAACATGAATTAATATTAATTACTTTAATCAATTTTCTCTCTTTTTAGGTGAATATGTCTCAAGAGTGCGAAGATCTTATCATCAACCCATTTTACTATGCACAAGATACGGATGATACTTCAAGATACTTCACAAAAATTGCAACTCATGAAACTAAAAATTCTCAAAATACTGATAAGGAAGAATCGCTCGTAAAACCAAGAAAGCCTTTTCGAAAGAGAAAATCTTTTGCATCTCCTCCATTTTCAATAACAACAAATATTGTGCGTCGCACTCATTTGAAGACGGGTCAAAAGTTAATCAAGATCTGTATATATGATGTCAAGAATCCAGAAGATGATAGCAGTTACTATAGTGATAGTGAGAATTCGAGTGTAAGCGCTCAGTATGTTGTTGAAGAAAACCATAACTATGATGTAATAATGGATGCTGCAAATTCACTTATAAGACAAATAGGAAAAAAACTTTACGACTGTGACTTATGAAAAATATTGCTCCTTATCCATTAAAATTAATTTAATTGTGCATAAATTATTGTAATTGAAAAATAAACTGGCATCATGTATTTTGGTTGTTTTATCTCAATAATTTCTTATAATATTAAGTATTTAGGTTGGTCAGCGGAAATAGATAATAAATGCAAACACAATGTTAGATAATTAAGTGCAATTTTATTTATTAAAGATTACAAAATAAGATAAACACTTCAATTTAAATTCTATTACAGTAACTGATAACATTTGAAATAATAAGTAAAATACTTTTTAACCTAAAAGTAATAATCACACGTTAGTTTATTACAAATGAAAAAGTATTTTATAAATTTACAATATATTGGCGTAATGGCCCCAAGGTAAGGTATTCACAGTATTCTTGAAAATCTGTCTCTTGTCATCAGATTTATTTAACACCAGTTTGTTTAACCTCTGGGTAAAGACTCTATGATTCTTAGATTTTATTACATACATATCATCTCTAATATCTACGTTTTTAAATAGGCATCGTTTAAATTTTTCCATAGTAAGGTTTTTGGTTACAGACTTTTTTGCCCCTTTAGCTTTCTTGATCGATGAGGTTTCAGTATCAATACAATAAAGCTTAGCACGTAATCCTGTAAATTCCGAAATAACTTTACCGCCTAATTCATCTTTGAAATAGCCTGGCAATTTAGCATTAGCGCGAGGTATGGTGTACAAGTTATTATCACTGAAATTACTGGTATCAAAATATTGTAGGCTGCCCTTCATATCTTTGTAAAAATCTTCAGTTTTTATCAAATATAAAAGACTATCAGTGTCTGTGTAACAAAGTTGAATGTTTTCTTCATACATTTTTTTCATGACTGAGTAATGAAACTTGTATAAATGGGTTTTGGCAAGCTCAAGAACTGTAAAACCAATATAAATTGGGCGGTCTAAGATTATTTTACTTTGTTGCAATTGAATAGCTACCAAGTTTTCGGAAAAAATTGACAAATTTTTGAAGTTCGGAGCACTTATGTATTTTTCAGCGCCACATATTTTATTGGTTCTATTTGAAACATCTTTCCAAACATTAACAAGTTTAACATCAATTTGATTTCTTTTATTTTCTATCGTTTTACCGAAAATACAGTTGTTTTGCTTCTTAAAAAAATCTCTTTCAAAGTCTGATGACGAATTTTGCCTGAGTGCTGTGTTTAGTTCAATGTAAGGTTTCAAAAACTCTTTCTGATCAAAAACTAAAACTCTGTGTATTTTCAAGAGCTTTAGACCATGTTTTAAACACTCTTTTAAATGTGTGTAATGTATAACATACTGACATTTATTATGCAAATTTGCAATTAGTTTTTCGCATTTTCCATTAGGCGGAATATATTTTTCAGGTGCAAATGGTAATTCTGAATGTAAATCATGAATTTCTGTCGGGTATTCGAGATCTACTTCAAGTATGTACCCTTGATTATTATTATCTGATATAAATTTAATATTCTCTTTTAATCTTATACATTCGTCATCTGTCAAAAATTTTAAATTCTTGATTGGTAGACATTTCATCATTGCATAGCCATATAAATTTACACAATCAAGGTATACAAGGTAGGAATCTAGCTCATTTTTGTTATAATCAGACAAGTATTTATTATTTGCCTTCGAATGCCGTAGACTACATTGTGCAAGACCTCCCCTTATACCTTTTTCAATCATTTGGTAGATTTCAACATCGGAAATCATATCAAGCTCAATTTTGGTGTACAGTAACATTGCGTCCCAACTTAAGGATGGGGAGGATACATAATGACAAGGATCTAAATTATAATGAGTCAGGCTCATTGATCTAAATTTTTCAAATACATCGCATAACAGTAAAACATCGCATTTTAAGTATAAGTCAGTGTACTGTCCTAAATCTTGTATTTGAAACTCTTTCCAAATAGTTTTAGCATGTTCGTAATCTTTTTCCGAAATCTCTTCAGATGTCATTTTATTAAAGAAACAATTTCTTTCCGGTAAACATATCATTGTATCGCTCGAAAGAATTAACATAATCATAGCAATATATACCTTTTCTACGCAATAAATCAAATGATTTTTTATCAGGATAAAAGTGCTTCAAGTTAATAAAATCATCAGGATGTAATGTTTTTGCTAAATTATCCAATCCACAACTTAAAAAGTTAAAAGAATCAATAAATTTTAGCTGTGCAGCATTTTTGGCATTAACAGGTATGAACTTAGTGAATGATATGTATTTTTCCTTTGTTTTTGGGATTAAATTGATTCGACCAACAATAGCTGACAATTCATTAATAAATAAATGACAGTCGTATCCGGTAAGATTGTGAAATATAATTGGAATAAATTTACATATTGTCGCGTTTAAGTTGCACGTATTGTGGCTAGCGCCTAGATAATATCCGGTAAAATGGTCATGGTCTGCACAAATTATATCACCTTTTATAAAAGCTTTCTTGCAAAGATGACAAGCAGTCGCGCTTTCGTGAGTTTTTTTCTGATTTTCGGTTAATGACACCATATCTACATTTGTTGATAATATTTGGTGTAATTCCATTACATCATTACAAAGAGTTTCAACAAATGCTTTTGCACAGTCAGGACCTCGATAACTAACAAACTTGTTCAGAGACGGTCTAGATTTACAGCATATGTAATAAGCAAAACAGGTGGCTTCATGTATTTGTATTCCTTCAACATGCTGTGATTTGTTTTTATCAGAATATTCTTTAAGTAAACTTTCGAAATCACCGTATATTACAATTGGGATATTTCGAGTTCTTTCAAAGTGTGAAAACGATAACTTACTTCCTGAAGGAGGCAATACTGTTTTAACTCGCGCACAAATGTGGCCATAAAGTTTTTCTTGCGATTCGAAATAAACAAAACACTCATCACATAAAAATATTTTGCTTCTGTGTTTTGTAAGCTGCTTATGTATAAGTTTTTCAAAATTTTTTATCAAGCAGTAGTGGTTTTGACTATGATTTTGCACTAAAAGTAAGTTCACATGTGTTAATTTTCGATGAGCTGTTTTATAAAGAGGTCCGGACACATCACAGTTTTTCTCTAAGCCATACACATTTACAGAAATATTTGGATTGTTCTCCTCAAATAGTTTAATATCACTTAAACTCACAGGAAACTTCATACCTGAAATATTCAGAATGTTTTCATAGTGCGGATATGATGTTACTCTGTTTGGATTTCTCTTTGCAGGATACATGTGCGCAATAATGCTCCATAAAAAGCATTTTTTATCATTCACATTATTAATGTTTATACATGACTTAGTATTTTGTATTTTATTCGGTAATTTAATATAAGTACCCGCTCTTAATGGGTTGTATTTGTTAATATTCAATTCTAAATAATTGACAGATTCTATCGCCCATCCGGATTCTGACTGTTCAAATTCTGAGCATTTAGATATCAACTTTTCACAAAATTCTTTGTAAAATGAAGGTAAATCCGTATTGTGAAATACTGTAGTAAATTGAACGTTAAAAGACTTTATAGACTTTTCATTGTTTTTTGGTAAATAATATGACACAAATAGTTCCATATTGACTTTTAAAGCATTGTGTTTAGACAAGGACTTTCTTATTAGTTCATTGACCGTCGCGCAAATATTATTCAAGAAAATTTCAGGCGCTGTGATGATATCTTCCGTATCAGGATTTATTCTGTAACTCACTATTCTGTTTTTGAAGGCGCTAGCGATTATATGCACATTTTGAAACTCTGAGTTAAGGAGACACTTTGATTTATGATAAAGTGACTTTTTATGTGAAGATATGTGAGAAACATAAACCCCGCACTCATTACAAAATACCATTTTGATCCTACTCAGAATGCGACCCGCGTATCAATATTCAAAATAGTAAATCTCAGTCTCTATATAGTTATAACGCTTAGATTTTATTCAAATAGTGAATTAATTTCATAGTCATATTAATTATAGAAGAGCAAGATAAAGTAGGCTATGTTCATAGATTTCTGTTTTTCTGATATGTAAATAAGTGCTAAATTAACTTCAACTATGTTAAACTAATTATAATATTTTTACAACCAAACCACAAAAATCAACTAGCTACTGAAATGTCAATGTTGTTACATTCAATTATGAATTAAAAAAATGAATTCAGTTTTAAATCAGTTTTGTCATTTCTAGTTTTGAGTTTATAATTTCAGTATTCGAATTTCAATATTTGTATTTCAGTATTTGCATTTGACATTTCAGTATTTGATATTTGTGAGCTGTAAATAAACCAAGGTAAGTACGTAACAACTATGATTAACTAATTATTTTTTTACAGCCAAGCCATGAAATCAACTAGGAACTGAAACATTCAATTACAAAATCTGCTTAATAATGTTTAATTGATAAAAAATAATAATATATGAATTAAGTTTTAAATCAGTTTTGTCATTTCAAATTTTGAGTTTATAATTTCAGTATTTGAATTTCAATATTTGTATTTCAGTATTTGCATTTGACATTTCAGTATTTCATATATGTATGCTGTAAAGGAAACAAAAGTAAGTAAATTAGGCTTATAAAATCGAAAGATATATGGTATTTATTTATAAAAATGTAAAAATATCATCAGCGCGGTTTCGGATACATAATAGGCTGAATAGATTTAAATTCTTGTTTACCAGCCTGCACAAGGCTGGACACAGCGCGCCAGACAGCTGTGTCTGCATCAGTGCACAGCTTGAGGGTGACGAGCGCTCTCTTCCAACGCTCGTCGGCTGGCTCGGTCTCCGCTTCACGACAGTTGTAAACCCTCAATTCGATGTAGTATTCACCAGCTCTTACGAGATCTCGCTGAGTTGTGTAGCCGCTCGCCCCGCGCTGAGACAAGAAGCTTTGCAGTGATGCCGCTCGAACCGGCTTCAACTGCTTCAAGCTGCTTTCAACCGCCTCCTAAAATATACGAAATAAAGTTATTGTAAGGATTTCAATTAAATATCGCACACACTCGTAGTACAGAAGTATCAAAATATTTTAATTTTAGACCACTCTATGCACAAGCGTTTAATGACACCATATTCAATTCAGTTTATATGTGATAAGTGCAATTGAGTACAAAAATAATATATTATAATATTACTCACTATGAAATAATGTAAATAGATAACAAAATGTATCTTACCTCAAGAAATAAATTTTGTCCTAGGGACAAATCTTCAGTTTCAGAGTTTTTTTCAACCGTCTTGTTCTTTTTCTTCGGCGCTGACGAAGTGCTGTTGGCTCGTTTCTTGTTCGCAGTGCTCGCACCGCCTTCTTTTTTCTTTTCCGATGGAGGTGGAGCTGCTTGTGTTAGCGGTAGACTACCACCCGCTTCTACATCGGACTCAGCGTCCGTTTCATCAGCCCAGAAAGGGTTTTGCGACCAACCCGGCCTGCGAAATCGAAATTATCAATCGTTAAGAAAGCTCAATGTATAAAAAAACAACAAATAAAAATACCATCAAAAATGATGTCAAAATAAGTACCTAAATTAATTACTAAGTTAAGAATTTAGGCTGATTTTTAAGTGATAAAAAAAATCAAAAATTTATAATTTATAGCCAAATATTTTAAAACAATATTGTCTAAGGAATAGTTCATGATGATTACTATTAATTTGAAGTTAAACTAAAATTATTCAGGATAGAAATGTTAACATATTTGAGGGGCAATTAAAAAAAAAACACTTACATACTTTCCAATCCAAATGTCACTTCACAGATCGCAGAACAATAAAATATATGAGCAAATTATTCGATGCGCATCTATTTATAACATCACTTTATTAAACCGCGTACACACACACCATTTCATAATTTTTATATTGAAGTGCTGACATGTTATTTATATGATACTGATCGTAATGAACTGTATGCCGCATGCGAATACAGATTAAATTTATTTAAGCATTGAACGCTCACCGTGGTCGAGGCTTTATTCACAATTCCATTTATGTTAGCGGCGCCTCGCCGTCGCGGATACCTGAGACGAAATTTTTATAAGGAAGTCGCATGTACTTATCTGGTCTAAAACCACCCATATCTTGAAATAAATCCTAATAATTACTAATTATTTGGTATTTTGATGCATAGCCCTTCCTTATTTTCAGTCACAAACATAATGAAATCACAATTTTGTGCTAAATATTCTTAAACTAATTTTTAATTATCCTTAAACCTCGGTCTATGCTTTACTTATTGTTCACAGATAAGATACATAAAGTGATAATTTAAAATGTTCCAAAAACAAGCCCCTATATACTGTTTGGCTCTGTAGGGAATTTAAAACTATATTTTGATTAATTACATCTATGCGACACATAATAAATTATACCTCTTAAAAAGCAACTTCTACACTTCAAGAACTAGTAATATTCTATTCACTTTTTGTTTTGTTTTTTTTACAGTTCACAGTCTAGGTATTTGGCTACCAGGTCACTTGATGTTATGTGACGCTGTAGCCGAAGATGGTGGCAAATGCTACCAGCTGTAATGGCACACTGGCTCTCGAGTGAGGCTGCCGGAACACACCATCAGGTGTTTGTCAACAGATTTTCTACAAGAGGGTGGTAGCTAGCCAGGCGATCACGAGCTAGAAAATGCCCTACCACCATGCTATGGTTTCCTCACGATGTTGTCTCCAAAGCTCATGCTCATTGTTGGGGTTCGAACCCGCGCCTTTCGGGACGTTAGCCGACCACGCCAACCATTGAGTTATCATCGCTTCAAGGTTATTATTGTAGTTATTACGTTGTTTAATTGAAAATAACCTTATCAATCTTGGCTGCTAACATCGCACAAACGTCTAAGTATTACAGTTATAACTGTTAGTTCACATACTATAAAGATCTAAAGTTTAGTTTTACCTACCTACTATAAAAGTTCTTAGCATTTACTAGGTGATTTTTTCGTATGCTAAAACTCGTCTGAGTAGACACCACCGCTTTGCGAGTTATTCCGCCACCAAGCAGCTATGTGCCAGCATCGCTGTGTTTGGTTTGAAGTGCATGGTAGACAGTGAAATTATTGGGCATTGTGAGGCATAACATCTTTTGCCTACGAGGGTGTGGAGCGCAGCGCAGGGCGGTACAAAATCTTGTCGATCAAAGTTTTATGTGGATCTGTTACTGTTATGAGCAGATGTGTTTAATGGCCATCAGGTGAACGTCAATAATATAAAATCTTACTATCTCATAATCTAACGATGTCACTCTGACCTAAAAAATAAAAACATTGGAAGTCAAGTGAAATGACGAAGGCTGGATTTATATTTTACGTGGATACGATGGATAAATATTTAATGTTATTTTCCGAGACTAGAGTTCCGTAAAGCAACCCCTGGAGAGATTTTTTATATGAATCAATCTTTCTAGTATTTAATACATGGACGATTACAAAACAAGCTAACTGTGACCTAGATAGACATGTAAGGCTACTACATAAGTCAAATGTTTTACAACTAAATGTTATGCAGTCTCTATACAAACCGCAGCAGTATCAAAACGCATTGCAAACCGAATAGAGGCGAGCATATTATTGATTAGTCTCCTTTACACAGGAAAGATCTCTTAGTTACATCAACCAGTCGTGTAACAAAATAGCTTTCACGCAAATGAAAACATTGTATCGCGTATCGCCTCGGCACGCGCGGTGTCTTACTCGAGACACTCGATGCGCTATCGCGCGCCGATAATAATTAAGCACGTTAGCATCGCGCATCGGCTTGCCATGACATGATACGATGCGGTAGGTCGGCCGATGTCGTGCTGGAGAATTGAGGCTTCTGCATCGCACTCGAGCGAAGCGAGAGTGTGAGGCAGAAGCCCCAATTCTCCCCTACTAGTTTAGACCTTGGAATAACCCATAGGGTACTTTTTATACCGGTAAAAGTACCTTTTATTTTTGCACGCTAAAGTATCTATATATAGAGAATCTAGTAAGAGACAATCTGGTTGTATTACGGGCACTGGTACGATCAAATGTGTTTCGCAGAACTACACAAATTGTATTTCGTAGAGAAATTTAATAAATAATAATATGTATGTAGGTAAACGTATGCTACAAATACTAATAATCATATTTAAAGTAAGAACCGTAAATATTCAACATCTTCCCCGAAATGAAAGCCCGCCAAACAGAGTCGTTTGCTGAGTCGGCGAATCCTCAAATTAAAAGTTCCGAGCTTATAACTTGAGTCCCGGAGGCCCTCCGGAAGGCCGTAACCGTGCCATTCCGAATATTGTTATTATAGTCAGTAAATACGTCCGTATGTCCCGTCCTTTTAGGCCCATGTGATATGGCCTAAGTTCTGACACTTGAGCCCGAAGTTACGACCGCGTGGCTATGTGTGCAGTTACTCTACGGTTGCCAATGTTGCCATAACTGGGGATATGCTTCCCATTGGGAAAACGGACCAAATTAATGGGGGCTAATAAAGAATTGCGATCATAACGGTGGTATCTTACACGAATATTACAATATGTTTTGGGTAAGTTTGTTTTGTAGTTATTAATGGTTTGTTGTCTTTTGTGTTATCTTTGAATGACCAGCAGGCCTAGACAAAAACAGGCGTGTTTTCGCACACGCTACAGACAAAAAAATTTGAGAAAATAATCTACGAACTTAGCGCGGCGTCACGTGACTTCTCCACAGGTAATGTCAACGCCATACATTTTGGAGTTCTCGTTTGACGTTAACGATAACAGAAACATCTTTTGTCTAGGCTTGCAGGAGTTTTACCGTAAATAACAATAAAACAGTTTTAATTTAAACTCAACGACATGTCTCTAGTCAACACCCCACATAAAAAAAATGTCTAGTAGGCTCAGTTCAGCGGCTTATGCTGTTAAAAAAATTAGACTATTAACTGATGTAGACACAGCTAGAATAGTTTATTTTAGTTATTTCCATAGCGTTATGACTTATGGCATACTGCTCTGGGGATGTTCGGCAGATATTAATTCCATTTTTATACTGCAAAAAAGGGCTATACGACCGATCTACAGTTTAGCTCCCAGAGTTTCCCTTAGACAGAAGTTTAAAGACATAAACATTCTAACTGTTGTCTCTCAGTTTATCTATGAAAATCTAATGTATGTAAAGAAAAACATTAGCAGTTTTGATAAAAGGAGTGATGCTCATTCCATCAACACGCGAAATAAGCATAAGCTATCCGTACATGTAACGCGTCTCCACAGAATAAGTCATTCTTTTATGGGACAATGTATACGATTCTATAATAAAGTTCCCAATGTTATCCGAGATTTGCCTATTAATAAGTTTAAAATTACTATTAAAACTAAACTCTGTCAAAAAGGTTATTACAAAATTTCGGATTACTTGGAGGATAAAACAGCTTGGGACTGATCACTCCAGGATCTATCTACTCGTGTACTAAGATGTCAAAGTGTAGCGTGTCTTGCCCTACTGATACCATTATTATGTTCTCTTTTGTAAGGCAACACACTGGAGCTAATATTTGTAGTACCTAAGTAAAAATATTGTAAAAACATCTATATAAAAAGAATGGCCCCGAGTTTTTTGCCGCTTCTTCTCGGTAGGCTCTATATATTTTGGAACGCGGCGGTAGGCTTTAAAGTACATTATAATGAAAAATTGACGTTCATAAGTGCGTCTTTGATGCCTAAATTGAATAAATGATTTTGACTTTGACTTTGACTTTGACTACCGTAAAAGTATTTTCATTCAATGCATTCAATGAATGGCATTATAATGAGTGATGAACAAGAACAGAAATAACTAGAGTTGGAGTAGTTTGTTCAAATTTTCCCAAACTTTACCCACATCATGTCACGCGGAAATGTTTTGTTTTATATTAAATTATATATTTATATATATTCTTCTTCTTCTTTAAGTGCCTCTCCATAACTGAAGGTTGGCAGTCAGCTTCTTAAATTTTCTATGTCAATCGCCAATCTGAACAATTGCTCCACGGTCTTAATCCCCGTCCACTCCCTGATATTACGGAGTCAAGACATCTTTCGTGTACCCGATTTACGCTTCCCGGGCACATTTCCCATCATGATGGTCTGCTGGAGAGAATACCGATCATGCCGTAGAACATGTCCGAGGTAGGCGACCTTTCTCTGCTTGACAGTCCAGATCAGTTCGACATTTTTTCCCATTCGGCGCAAAACTTCTACGTTTGTGACTTTATCCGTTCAACTGATGCGTTATATTACATATTGATTATATATATTACAAATTTGTATTATTTTTACACGCTTGTTATTTCGATGGAGTTTACAATCTAAAATGTGTCATTATTGTCTTTATAATAAATCAAATAAAATTACTTAACATCATTTTGGTTTTATAGAAATAAAGTGACTGATTAGATGAATACAGACTCTCAAACAACTCTCGTACCGCAGGATCCAGAAAGTTCGCCGTCAATGTAGAAATATCATCACCATATTTTTCCTTTTATGTTTCAAAGTAAGAATTCCAATTTTAAAAATATTTTTTCACAAAAGCGTTCGGCGATCTTTGCCCGGTTTAATCTAATAGAAGTCCGAGTTGAAATAGAGTGGGACTGCGGGTAGTTATAAAAAATCTATTTCACGTTTGGTCGGATAGAGCGGGGCTGTTAGTGTCGCGCGAGACTTAGTGGTAAGTTTTATAGGTTCGAGACTTGGCCTTTGGTTTATAATAAAGTTTTGAAACCGATGGTGAATGGAAATAAAACTTAATCAAGTTAGTGAACGTTGCCGTTGCGAGAATGTGCTTCGTAAGAGCTTTCTTAAAAAAAATAGTCCGTTAAGAATGATCCAACGTTAAATTGTTGGATTATTCAGCTTACTCATGAAATGTTTTCTGGAGATGTCATTAAAGTGGCTGATGTCCTTTGACCGTTAAATTTATAAAAAAGGAACGCCAGCTAAGATATATCTCCAAATACCTCCCAAATTGGATTCTTTACAGCCATTAGGGCTCTGCGAGAGATATTAAATTCTGCGGACTGAAAAAAAGACATTCCACGACGTTGTCCCTTCTTAAACCGCTGAAAGTGTCACTATATTTTAGAGTGCCCTTAATGTTCAAGTGGATGCGATTTCCTAAGATTTTTAACCCCCCCCCCCCCCCCCCGTTCGTACCGCTTCAGTTTCGCGTCGGACGTCTCCTGGAGTGTGACGTAGTTAAACATAGATTAGGTCATAGTAAGATGTAATAAATAAGGTTCAACGCATACAGGGACATGCTATACAATGGCTATAAAATGCTTAATTAATTAGCACGCTACATTATCACTTAGTAACATAAGCTATATAATATTTGCAAAATAATAGGACTCCGTATGAACACTCTGATAATGTAACCCCAGATGTAAAAAATACCAAAAAAGCCTTATATCGCTTACGCTGTGGAAACTGTTGACAAAAGAGCAAAGTGATGTACTACAGTTTTATAAAGGACATGGATGTCTATAAAAAAGTATGTCTAACTATTACAGTTATAATAATAATAATGATCTTTATTGCAAGCTTAAATCCCATAATTTTAAAATACGGCAAGACAAAAGACATCATAATCAAATTATAAACTAACACTAAAACTATTAAAAATAAAATATGTGAAATAGGTATATTATATATATATTCGTGCCTTGGGTGTTAATCCTTGTATACTCTAATAATAAAGATGTAAGAATTGATAGTTTGTTTGTAACGGATAAACGCAAAATCTACTTAACCGGTTCAACACATTCTATCACCAGTAGAACGCTATATTATGCCTGAGTAAAATTCGCCATATTTGATTCATCATCATCGTCCATCACCGCGCGGGTGAAACCGCGGAGCACAGCTACTATCTTTATTTTTTGTACTGTGACGCTGGAATATTATTTTTCACTAGATGGTATCATTATTCGGAAAGATTGTCTCAGTGGATACCAATCATTAGATATAGCTATTAAATAGATATGTTTTAGTACGCAGTCAAGATGGGGGAGGCATATGTTCAGCAGTGGACGTCCTAGGGCTAAGATGATGATGATGGTGATGATGACGCAGTCAAGTGCTAAAGGTCTATTCGAAAGAGTATAGTTAAAAACTTTCCTTTTTCATGTAGACATTTTTTTATTTTCATATTTTTTATTATATTTGTATTAATTATATTAGTTCTGATATTTATTTGTACGTATGATCCCTAGAAAAACATAAAAAAAAGACGTGTGACACTCGGAGACTGCCGCAGTAAAGCTATTGCATAGCTGTTTTTATCAACTTATGCAATTATAATTATTTAACCAATGTCATCTAGAAGCGAGTTGCTGAACTAAAGAGACAAGCGTGATATTTCAAAAGGTCATTAAAAGTTCTGCTATTCATCAATAGATGCCAAATCAACTTATGCAATTATAATTATTTAACCAATGCCATCTAGAGGCGAGTTGCTGAACTAAAGATACAAGCATGATATTTCAAAAAGTCATTAAAAGTTTTGCTATTAATTGATAGATGGAGTCGGAGTGCGGGGTGTTAGATTATTTTCGTTAGGTACGGAATTTCTGGATTCGGTCTCCACTCTCAAGGCCCGCGATAGAAGCTATGCAATAGCTTAAAACCTAACAAAATAATATAACATACATTGCAAACCAATTGTCACGTTGGTAAGATACATGCGAAGAGCGCTTGGGCGCCAACTTTTAATTATTGTATTTTTTTGGGTTATCATTAATTATCTCTCGATATACGTAATACGACACCTTTACCGGTCAATATTTCGTAGTAGATTTATATGAAGCTCAGTCACAGCACTACCAATGAAGCAGAGCCAATACAATGTGTGCTTTATTCAGGGTGTAATAAAGGCTATGGAAACTGTACGGGAGTTCAGGAGTCGAGTCACTGATGTCATAAATCGGGTACGACACTTCGTTACAGTAGCGAAGGTGACCTGCCGATGGTCAGGCTTTGGATACCAAGGAAAATATGGCTTTATTAAAATTTGCATATTGTTTTTATACTAACTGCACTCCGTGGTTTCAACCGTGTGATGATTTAAACCTGATAATAATAGTTGCTTAAGTCTTCTTTAGAACATCAGCAAACTACTATACTACTCGTACTTCACTGTCAGTGAATGCCCCGTATATGTCAGTCCAGCTATTCAGAGATTACCCAAAACAAACAGACCAGCAGAGAGACACATATTTTTTTAAAATATTGTTTATTATTGGTATTATTATCATACTTTCATATCAATTATTCAAAACTTAACAGTTTTGAATAATTGGTATGAAAAACATACACTTCAATTTTATTTATTTGCATAAAGGCAGTGGAGACCACAGACCGGTAAGCGCAGCGTAGGTCGTCCACCGACAAGATGGACCGGCGACCTGATAAAGGTCGAAGGATGATTTGGAAAATTGTGGGGGAGGCATATGTTCAGCAATGTACGTCCGACGGTTGAGATGATGAAGATAACTCGTAAAACGGCAAAACTAAGCTCGCAAGCACAGCTACCGAAGGGCACCTTTATGCTAGTTAGGTGGACACACCTTTTCTAGGAATACTCATGCTGAGTGCACAACAGAAGAATTCCAAGAACTGCAGGCGACGTTATCACAGGTTTGACAATCAACTATGTATTTACTATGATTAATTTTTAGTAATTAAATATAAAACAAAACGTTTTGACGATACTCGTTGCTCCATATATAAGTTTATATATTTAAATAGGAGGAGAGAGGATATATTCTGAACTATCGAACACAATATTATTTGTTGTAAGTGGGAAATAAATTCAATAACAACTAGCAGAGCGTAAAGCTCCCGATAAAATGATTATTGTATTATCGGTCCATGATAACTTCGTTGTGGAAACCGACGTATTCAGTTACGTTGATAAATTGATTGCTAATACAATTTCGCTTTTTAATTTGCATTTGTGAAACAAAATGAATGGTATGTTAGAGGACTGTTGTGAAACTTCAATGTTTCGTCTTTCGTCCGCGTTTATAGACCTAATTGACATAGTAGCAGAATGGCCGCGTCCGTAGGAAGTAATGATTCACCCGTTCAGCGAACGTTATCCTGTCACTAGCCGGTCAGATAGTAGGACTCTTGTGCAAGTTTCGGTCTCGGTGTGTACCCACCATTGCAGCGTTAGATATTCTTCTTCAAGGGGCACAGTTGAATGATGATGAATGATGATGATTGATGATGATAGTTTTAATTTTATTAAAATAGCAACGCATTTTTTCGTAAAGGAACGATGGCCACCATACACGATGTACAATAATGAGTATAGAGGTGGCACTTGTCTCGTGCCGGCGTGACGCGTGACGCGTGACACGACGTCGTCACGTGATGTATCGACGCCGTGACACGCAACTCTATTCTTTATACACTAAACTTGCTGAAAATTGTTGAAGAGTTGGCAGACAGTCAAATGCATTGCAACAGTAACAGTAAGAAAATTAAAAAAGAAAGACTTACGTGATGAACGCAGTATACCCAATAACTTTTGTAAATTGTAAGTAGGTTTACAAGTAAGAAGCCGACTGTTTACAAGAAACCGTCCATTTAGGTGTTGGGATGACTAATGAAAACTCACCGATGGGATTGGGATCTGGGCCGGCTGACCAGTCATGTATATATATGTATATATATATATATATATATATATATATATATATATATATATATATCATGTACTCCTTTCTTCTTCGTTAAACTCTTCCTTCTGCTTCATAAAAACAGCGAAATATCTTGCTTCTTTTAGTATTACTTTTTAAAGCCCTATCGCCTGCTTTAGTGATCTCAAACATCTTGCTTCTTAATTGATTTTGGTATTTGATAAAAACAGTTGGGTTTCGTTTTTCATGGTAGTAAAAAAGTGATCGATCTAATCGCCTGTCAGCCAAGCTAAAGATGGGACATTGTGAAGGAAGGAATAGTTTTCTTCCTCCAAATTGGGAGGTGACTATCGGTGGTTTTAGTCGATTTTAACACGTCCCTTAATTTATAATTTACGCAGCAGAATGCAAGACAACATGCGAATGAAGTGGATATAACCGGGTAATTATCTCAGTAAATATGACCACAAAACTAAGGAGGTTTTCATGATTGGAACATTACATAGTTAAGTTTTTCATTCTTACTTTCCAATTCCGATATATTGAACGGTCGACGTCGCAAACATGATGGATTCTGAAACACAACATAAATCCGGGTACAGTGACACTCGCAACAAATCAAAGTGTTGTCGCTTCACATCGGGAGGGACACAACATGCTCGCACTAAAACATTCCCATAATGTTCGCGGGAAAATGATTGAAATGCACGTTGTGTCACAGAATATATAGTACTACGATATTTACGAATGGGTGTTTTAAAGTGAAAAAGTGTGTACGAGTTTCTAGGCTGAAATTTTATGGGTCTGATGCCCCAAAAAACTCATTCAAATCAGTATTGAAAACAATATTTAATTTAAGGATAAATTTAAGTTTTCAATAATATTAAATTAAATTATTTTTACTGCCACGTGTGTTTTGCGGAAGACATGACTCGTGGGCTTTGTTGATCAACTGATATACAATCAATTATATCTAGTTTTTTAGGCGTTATTATTCTTTTAATATATTGTCATTTACAAGCTACGATTCCAACGAGCAGTGGAAAAAATGAAGAAACGAGGGTAGTGGCTGGATCTAACAACGGCGCTCGTCGAGCGCGTGACTTTCAGTGCACCTCGGACACATTTCGCGGACGTGGTTGTGTGTGCAACACCTGGTTCTGGACGGATACCTACAGACGACGATGGGGTCCCCGCGCGCAAGCTCAATGGTTTTAGGGTAAGTGATTGGCTTTTATTGGATGAATTTTAACCCTGAACAATAAACATAACCAGGGAAAATCAGGGCTAGGCTGCTCACTGGGCGATCGAAGGAATAGAATAAACCATAGTACCTGGTTCTCGCTAACACTAGTTATAAACCAGTGCAGAAGTACAGTTAAATGCAATAGTTTTCTGTTAAAAATATATTTCAAATTAATTTAATTACTATCAATAAAAAACGTTAACTGACCGAGCAACCTTAGTGAGTGAAGCTTTAACTGGCCATATTGACTTTCATATGTCCGTATGTTTCAGGTCGCACTTTCAACCAACCTTGACGAAACTTGATAATATGTTCCTTATCGTCAACTATTTTTAAACGGGGAGGGTTACGCTTTTCCTAAAAAGGGGGAAGTTTGCTACGGCAGTATTTACAAACCGACTTTGGTAACATTTGGTACACACATTACGTACTTGGGCTTAACTTTCCATTAACGTCCTTCGAGTTGGCGGGTTGATATTTTTTTTTGCAGAAATGCTACATTATTATAAACACACACACCAAGTTTCAACATACAGAGTCGCGAAGTTGTTAAGAAAAAAATATTGAAAATCAATTATATTTGCAATATTTACATCAATACCTTCCACAGATCATACAGAGTTCTCGCCATTGCACGTTTCGTTTTACGTACGGTCAAGTTGTCATACGTTCGGTAACATTTTATTTTACATAAATTTACGTAAATAATTATGTTTTGTACTCATTTCAATAGGTTTCATGCTCACCTAATTATATTTCACAGTAGTGGACAGTAGCGGAGTATCTAGTGAGAGCAAAGTCACAATAGGTGCGACGACGAGCGAAGCGACGAGGAGCGTTAGGTTGAATGGTGACCAGACAACGCGCAAGCCGAGCGAGCGTAGCAAGCCGAGCGAGCGTAGCAAGCGTGCCGCGGCAGCGGCCGGCGAATTGGGCTAACCTACACCTTGATAAAAGGGGGGTTCCGCAGTTTTTACTTGAGGGCGTAATCCCCCCTCCCCTCTCGAGGGACGTTATAGGCTAACCTACACCTCGATAAGGATATATAACTTCCTCAGAATAAATAATTAAAAAATCTCGTAAGCAGTTTCTCCTTCGAAGGGTAGTACCCCTTCCCCTTCCCCTATCCTCCCCCTCTCCCCTCTCAACTCGACGGACGTTAATGGAAAGTTGTACCCGTACTTGACTTTAAATCTCGAATATGAGCATAATTAGGAATAAGGATGCGCGCACGAGGTCTACTGTTCACAGAACTACTAGTAGGTATATAAAGGTTAGGGTTTAGTTACTTGTTATAAAAAATAATTTAATATTTATATAATATATTAACGGTTCTTTGTCTTTCAACAACATTAGGCTATGTTGAAGGCCTTCGGGCGGCCTGGAAACTTCGAAACGAGTTCGCTACTAGCCTGTCCACCAAGCCACACTGGGCCAACGTGGTGGATTATGGCCCAACTCCCCTCTCTGAAAAAAAGGTTGGAGTACCAGCAGTGGGAACATAATATTATGTTATAAGATCCATGAGTTGGGCTCAACGTTTCTCATAGAAAGACAAAGATGTGTGTCTTAAGTAGGGGTAAGACCAGACAAGTTGCAAATATACATTTAAACAACAAGGTAATACAGCAGGTGGATTCTACTAAATATATGGGTTTATGGTTAGATAATAATTTAAGGTGGAGCAAACATATAAACGACATACGTGATAGAACACTTAAATTTCTAAATGTGTTTAAAGTGCTAGCTGGTAAAGAGTGGGGAATACATCCCAAACACCTCAGACGGGTTGTGTTTAAAGTGCTAGCTGGTAAAGAGTGGGGAATACATCCCAAACACCTCAGACGGCTTGTGTTTAAAGTGCTAGCTGGTAAAGAGTGGGGAATACATCCCAAACACCTCAGACGGCTTGTGTTTAAAGTGCTAGCTGGTAAAGAGTGGGGAATACATCCCAAACACCTCAGACGGCTTGTGTTTAAAGTGCTAGCTGGTAAAGAGTGGGGAATACATCCCAAACACCTCAGACGGCTTGTGTTTAAAGTGCTAGCTGGTAAAGAGTGGGGAATACATCCCAAACACCTCAGACGGCTTGTGTTTAAAGTGCTAGCTGGTAAAGAGTGGGGAATACATCCCAAACACCTCAGACGGCTTGTGTTTAAAGTGCTAGCTTGTAAAGAGTGGGGAATACATCCCAAACACCTCAGACGGCTTGTGTTTAAAGTGCTAGCTGGTAAAGAGTGGGGAATACATCCCAAACACCTCAGACGGCTTGTGTTTAAAGTGCTAGCTGGTAAAGAGTGGGGAATATATCCCAAACACCTCAGACGGCTTGTGTTTAAAGTGCTAGCTGGTAAAGAGTGGGGAATACATCCCAAACACCTCAGACGGCTTGTGTTTAAAGTGCTAGCTGGTAAAGAGTGGGGAATACATCCCAAACACCTCAGACGGCTTTACATTGCAATAATTCAAAGCAGACTTGACTATTGTAGTTTTCTTTATGACACTAGTGCTAAAACCCATCTGAGTAAGCTTGACAAAGTACAGAATCAAGCCATGCTAGTCATTGGAGGATTTATTAAGAGTACCCCAATCCATGTGATGGAGAGTGAATTGAGTCTTGAACCTTTGCATATTCGCAGAACGTATTTGGCTGGCAAATTTTGGTTGAAGTGTAAGTCTATTGACGGTGACACAAATGTAAAGGCTATTAATGAACTATGTGACGTTGTCCACACGTAGTATCTTATAGTTTGTGTTATCCACTGCAGTTATTGGACAAGGAAAAAAATACCTCTATTAATAACTATTAGAACAATGTTAACCAGCCAGCAAATTCAATCATCACAAAAACTTTTGATACATTCGTTAGATGCCTGGATAAGTAGTTTTGACTTATCAGAAGTAATAGTGCTGGATGTTGAAGGGTTACATACCTCTAAAAGACAGATGAGAACATTGGACCTAAAACTGTCTTGTAATAACTATTTAGCGAATAAATATAGCTCAGAGTACAAAATCTTCCCAGACGGATCCAAGCAGGGGAAAAAATCCGGCGCGGCCTTCTTTGACCCTCAGTTGGGTTTACATGCTAAATTCAGAATAGACTCAGACATCTCCATCATGCATAGTGAACTTATTGCAATTTCTGAGTCACTATCTTATGTTTTTTCTACAGGGGGTGACAAATTTGTAGTTCTGACGGATTCGAAGAGTGCACTATTACATTTAGCTAGGTTAACTTCGACCGTTTGAAGTCACCCTATAGCTTACAATTCTCAGTGATATTTACAGGCTTCGTGGTTTAGAGAAGACAGTGGTACTGCAGTGGATACCGTCTCAGGTTGGAATCACAGGTAACGAGGAAGCCGACAGAGCGGCGAACGAGGCCACGACTGACGGAATACTAACTCACATTCTTCCCTTACACAGTGAGTTGCTGTTACAAGTTAAAGAAATGTGTAGAGGTAAATGGCAAGAGTATTTTGATGAACGATCACGCGCCAAACGGATATGGTACAGAACAATCCAGTGTGAGCTCCCTCGTTACCCGTAGTTTGATATGATGTCAACTAAGCGCAAACACATAGTAGCGCTGCTGAGACTTCGCTCCGGACACGTTCCGTCAAACAAGTTTAAATTTTTAATTGGCCTGTCAGACACACCAAACTGTATGGCCTGTGGTGTAGTTGAAGATGTCCAACATGTTTTGATGGAATGTGTCCGAAACGATGCGCAACGACAAGGTTTTTTCAATAATTATGTGCACGATATGGGAATCTGTAATAGTCTCCTTGGCTTTCCTTGTTCTGATGAGGCCAGGAGGCTAATTAAAATTTACATGTTTCTTTACGGTTGACATTTAACGCGTTGATTTGTCTTACGGGGGTGACATTGTCAATATCTGACCAAACCCTCATGTAAAATTTAAGATAATAAAAAAAAATGTTATAACAAATACCCCTGGACCCCACCCTTGACTTCGTTTGCTATGCGCTGTGCAGTGATGTAAATAAACAACGCTGTCGAACCCATTACGTCAAACTAATACTTTGATAGGAAACGGGAGGTTTTTATTCATAAGTTAATGATAACATCTATGAAACATATTTCATGTATTTCCGTTCGTCGCTACACGAGTGAACAACAGAGTTTATATACTCGTATTTAATCATCGTCGACTTACTTCAAGGGGTACACGTATTTTTTTCAATCATGAATAATTATTTATGATTGAAAAGTTGAGTTTTTTGGTGAATTCACCAAATCCATTATTTATGTTGCTTATGAGAGAAAGATATAATATGTTTGTGAAATCACTTGAGTGTGTGTGTGTTTAAAGGAAGATATGTGTGTATGTGCCTTGTGTGTTAGTATGCGTGCGGCTGTCACGGAGTCGAATGGTCTCAAGTGTACTTGATTAGTTTGCTAGCTTGGTCAACTAGGTACCAACCAGTGGGATATCTTTATTACACAAACCATTTTCAGTTACACATAAAATAATTTCATGATAATAATCGTAAGATATGAAAACCGTGATTAGTGCATTGTTGATCTACTCGCACGCTTCACCTTCAGTTCGGTTAGTTCAGTCCATTGTGTTTATTGATGAACACTTATCTTAGTAGAATATTACAGTAACAACTTGTTTTGTGAGACTTGCTTGCCAATCACAAGAAAGTTTCAGTGACCTTGCTTTCGCCAGGGCCGGCGCAAGTGCGTGGGGGCGGGGGCGGGCCCGCACCTCCCAATTACTCGCACAAAGCGCGAAGTTCCTTTGACGGCACACGCGACTTACCCGTAATTAATTCCTTTACAAACTCGCGAGTCGACTTCACTCGCAATAATTAATCCAGACGAACCTGTTTGACTTGATTTATTTTATTTACGTCGCGCACGACATTTATTTATTGTGTTATTATTTTGACTTGTGACGTTGTCAACGCGTTGTAATAAGGATGAGAGGCGAGAGCCGTGGACCATATCTTAATTTGAAATTTATAGAGAGAAAAATTCACATCCTCGGACGGGATTCGAACCTGCGTCTGCTGACTCTAAGTGTCAGACGCCATTGACCAAGTAGGCCACCTAGGTTCGGGTCCGAGCATCAAATTTTAACTCTCTATCTGACTTTAACCATCTTAGGGGGACGGAGCGACATCTATTGAACAGCCTTGACAGTACTATCCAACCGAAAGAAGCATTATTTAGAAATACTTAAACTTTCGTATTGACATCGCAACCCTTGTATTTTTAATAGTATTACTTTTTACCGAGTACTTTACCGACCCACGTCTTCAGACTCTCCGAACGTAGAGTCAGAAGACGCGGGTTCGAATCCCGTCTGAGGATGTGAATTTTTCTCAATGTTTGAGATCGCTAAAGCAGGCGTTAGTGCTTTAAAAAGTAATACTACATATCTTAATTGTTTTGAAGTCATGAAGTCATTGCTGGTGAAGAATTCTATATAAACTTTTTAAAGAAGACTGAGTGCTGGTTGGAAATAAAGTGGTGTTGGGTAGTATTAAAGCTTACAAAAACATCGACGTTAATTGTATATATCAACTATTTGATTTCATGTTATGAAAATATTCTTTTTAACATACTTGCTCACCAGGTTTATGTTTAGAATGTACTTGACCATAACTCCACAAGAGATTTCTTTTCTATTTTCTATTAATTTCAGCAAGTAGCGTGACAATTAATGTACCATAGGCGATATAATGTTAAACAGATATTGGTAGCGGTTCACTTATTCAAAATACTAAATATTAAAAAATACTAAATTATATAAGTAACTAATATTTAATTATCTTCGTCCATATTCCGTTAACACTAAAATCTAAATTCATGTACCACTAATAATGACATTTCTAAAAGATTATTATTTTAAATTTTGGATATGTTTACGTTAGTTTAACGAGCACCGAGTACGTGACGTAAAATATACCCACAATTGAAGATAAATATCTAAGTTTAGTGCTGTCATTCGGATGTGTTATACTAATTTGGATTTTAGCCCAAACAGAATAAGTACTGCCAAAATTTTAATATGTTAAGTTTAGAGAATGCTTACAGAATCGACACCAATGACATTAATTAAAAGACATATGATGATGATGAACAGGCATTAGACTATTTTATAAATGTGCATCTTAGTGCAAATAGTAATTTGTATAGTAGGAACTGTTGACAGCTGCAGTCGGACATCACGAGAATTTGCGTCAGTGTAACGTAAATCAATCGAGTTTAGTACAAACTATCATTTATCTAGTTCAACTGTAGCACAGATAGTTTATAGTTTGTTGACGAAGTGCGGCACGATTTACAATTGTGTAAGTTCACGATACGGATACTTTTTCGCAAATTATTCGTGTTACGGCTACTGAACTATAAACTGTGTGTTCAGACGACAGACTCCTCGTTTTATGGAAAACTACCGTATAAACCAGGTTTCAGGTTCTTAATGTAGTTAAAAAGGTTCTATGCTTCTCGTTTCTAATTAAATTATAACTTTGTCAAGATTTAACTCAAATTAAATATTTTATTTAATTTAAAATTAGATTTAATTCAAATTTTGATTTAATTTAAATGTTGATTTAATTAAAATTTTGATTTATTTTAAATTTTGATTAAATTTAATTATTTTTTCTTTGAATTATATGTTGCCCGAAAATGTTTTGAAAAAGTCTAGTGATCATTGTTGTACACTCGGCTCCATTACAAGCTCGACATCGACTCGGGTTGCAGTCTGGCCTTCAGAGTCACATACAGCTAACATAGATCGTACACATGTAGTATTTACTTTATCTATACGTAGTATATATAATATACGGACATAATAGTACATTGTTCACCGAGAGGAGAAAGTGACCGATTACTTAGATTGGGAATCGCATTTTCTCTCGAGTGATACATAGTGCTTTATACTACACCTACGAGGAAAATAAAAAACTAAATCTTTACTAATTGAAATTTATATTGAAATTGTTGCAGTTAGTGAAGCTTAATGTAACACTTTTTCCATTAATGTTTGTTTGAGATGTTTGCGATAATGTAGGAGGAATAACTGGCTGTGCTGTTGGCACTGCGCTCGTAGAAGGCTGTGGTGCCAAAGGGGCAACTGGTTGCTGAGGGGCATCTGGCATCGCCGCGCTCGTTGATGGTTGAGGAGATGAGTCTTGATGCACATTAATCGATCCCGATATTTGGTTATTTATTCGTGTTTTGTTTTCTACGGAATTCTCTATGTAGCTTTCTGCAACAGCGGACGATTTCCAACCACCGTGACGTTTTATTGTGGTTAAATCAGCACCAGTATTGGCAAGAATAGTCGCTGAAGTTCTGCGAAAGCAGTGGCCAGTGTATTCTAGTGGATTGAGTAAATTAAGGTACGAAGCTATTTCTCTTGGCACAGTACTTATTTTGTTTTTCCCAATTACTTGTTTCGTACATTTTTTGTTTTTATATTGTAGTAAAAACCGATTGGTTTTGGGGTCACTGGGGCGAGTTTCGTTATATTTCTTCACTATCTCATAAAATAAGCCCGATATAACAAATGATCGCTGAATTTTGGTTTTTGTGTTAGGAATATTGACGATTATTCCATTTTCGAGGATTTCGATATCGTCTGTTGTCATATCCACAAGTTCTTGCGAACGACAAGCCCCATTTACTCCTAAAGTCAAAATAACCTGTAAACAAAAATATCAAACATGAAAACCTAGTAGATTTCTACTCATAAATAGGTACGTAATAAATTTTAAACCAGTGCATTTTGTTCATAAACTTACCTTCATCAACAAATATTTGTCATCTGGAGCATTCTGCAAAAAGGAATAAACATCCTTTGTAGTAAGCACTTTTGATTTCTTACTACGGAATCCCTCCGACTTTCTTTTCAGAAATGCTGTAAGTTTTTTGTATTCTTGAATATTTATGTCGCTTCTTGTCAATATAGTACTTTTCAACATTGAGTACATAGACCATAACGTACTTGGTTTGTATTTTTGCGCTTTTTCACTGAAATAAGCTAGCAAAACAGTTTCAGAAAAAGATGCCGCATTTTTTTCACTTTGCCATTGCAAAAAATCGTCATAAGTTTTATTATATTTTTTAATTGATTTCTGTGGTAAAAGGTTATCAATCAGTATTTTTGCTGTTTCCTTCAACTGCGGCGGAGTTAAAAAATCTTCATCATCACTATCACTACTTATCATTTTGATAGTTTTATTTTACTTTTCTACGAAAACTGAATCCTCAAACAACACACAAATTGAAAATGGCGCCAATGGCGTCTGCAATTTTCACATGTTCTTTTTTCAAATTGTTTGACACCATCCAACACACAGCTAGTGGCCAGTGTCATTTTGCGAACTTGGAGATAAAAACTCACTGTAAAAACTTTTTGGCTTTTGATATTTAGGTTACCAGCGCATAGTCTTACCCAAAATTAAAAAAGAAAAACCACGTAAGAAATGGATTTTCATACACTTTTCTCTCCCGCTCAGATGCGTTTTCTCGCCGCATATTTGTTCGATATGCAATGACGTACTTTCTACCGTAAATTTGATAAAGTATCAAGGTACTTTCCGAGCAGGTGTAGTATAAACTATATTTTTTAATACAGTTACTCAAAAAGTGGCGTATTGCAGGGACGTATAGCGTTCGGGATGTGGGCTATTACATACTCATGCTTTTTTTACCTTTCCCGAACTCATGCGTTCTCTTTCCCAACTGTCAAAATAATGTCTATTAAAAAGAAAAACCAACCATGTAGTTTTTACTAAAAAAAAATACATAGACGTTTTTATGATTCATGCAAATACGTATATTTCTAAAAAGAAGCTACTAATTTGTTTCAATATCAGATTTAATGATTTGATTGGATGAGTTAGGTTAGGTTTCATTTCATTTCATCTCATTAAATTTCATTTTCATTTCATATCAATAAAACATTTCTACTGAAGACTTGGCTGTATGGGAATAGTTCCCTTTGCCTACCAGAATGGGTGAAGAAGAAAAAAATCTCTGCTTATGTTCTACGGTTGGCGCCATTTTCCAAAAATTTTCTTTGCGAGATTATTTTATTAAATTGCTTCATTTTTTCGCAACTGTATTAAAAATAGTCGTTCAGTACACGTGCGGAACCGTCATTGCAACTTGTTCCGACTGTCATCCCCTCGCCTTCGGCTGCGCCTTCGGCTGCGCCTTCGGCTGCGCCTCGGCTCGGGTAGACATTTGTCGGAACTCTTTGCAATGACAGCCTTTCCCCACTTGTAATGAAATATACTATTGTGGTTCGTATTTAAGAGTAGGCCTCCTGACCTATGCCAGGCATACATGGACTGCTCTCGCGCTGTTACCTCCGCCCGCGCTCTTCATTCCACGTCGCACGCGCTTCCTGCCATTGAATTGAAATTGTGACTTATTGTTGAGCAGTTACCAATAGCAGCTTCAAACTTACACTACAAGAGCGGTCCGTGTATGTCGATCACTAGCTAACGGCTCGAGCAGTCCGTGTATATCGAGTCGAAGACGCTGACAGTCGCGCTAAAATTAAGAAAGATACAGCAGCGTTTGTTTTTTGATTTATGCAAAAGAGCGCGCAATACTACAATGGAGCAACAAAGTTAACGCCAGTGAACTACTTACTACTACTTATTTCAGGAAAAATATATCAAATTTAGAACTCTGAAACAACTAGTTTTTTAATAATTTACTTACACGCAAATTGTATGCGAATAGTAAGAGTGTATGTATACAGCCTATTAAAATGGACTACCTACTTACGAAATCAAAATACTTTCTACGCACAGTAATCAGTTTTAGGTGCATTGTTGTTACTATCTTGTCAAGAAACTTCATATGTTGCATTACGATACTATCTTCAGTGCTTTGTACTTACTGTGTAGATATTGATTAGATAAGATAAGGATTAAGAATATCGAAGCTTCTTTTTCTGAAACTGTTTTGCTAGCTTATTTCAGTGAAAAAGCGCAAAAATACAAACCAAGTACGTTATGGTCTATGTACTCAATGTATATTGACAAGAAACGACATAAATATTCAAGAATACAAAAAACTTACAGCATTTCTGAAAAGAAAGTCGGAGGGATTCCGTAGTAAGAAATCAAAAGTGCTTACTACAAAGGATGTTTATTCCTTTTTGCAGAATGCTCCAGATGACAAATATTTGTTGATGAAGGTAAGTTTATGAACAAAATGCACTGGTTTAAAATTTATTACGTACCTATTTATGAGTAGAAATCTACTAGGTTTTCATGTTTGATATTTTTGTTTACAGGTTATTTTGACTTTAGGAGTAAATGGGGCTTGTCGTTCGCAAAAACTTGTGGATATGACAACAGACGATATCGAAATCCTCGAAAATGGAATAATCGTCAATATTCCTAACACAAAAACCAAAATTCAGCGATCATTTGTTATATCGGGCTTATTTTATGAGATAGTGAAGAAATATAACGAAATTCGCCCCAGTGACCCCAAAACCAATCGGTTTTTACTACAATATAAAAACAAAAAATGTACGAAACAAGTAATTGGGAAAAACAAAATAAGTACTGTGCCAAGAGAAATAGCTTCGTACCTTAATTTACTCAATCAACTAGAATACACTGGCCACTGCTTTCGCAGAACTTCAGCGACTATTCTTGCCAATACTGGTGCTGATTTAACCACAATAAAAAGTCACGGTGGTTGGAAATCGTCCGCTGTTGCAGAAAGCTACATAGAGAATTCCGTAGAAAACAAAACACGAATAAATAACCAAATATCGGGATCGATTAATGTGCATCAAGACTCATCTCCTCAACCATCAACGAGCGCGGCGATGCCAGATGCCCCTCAGCAGCCAGTTGCCCCTTTGGCACCACAGCCTTCTACGAGCGCAGTGCCAACAGCACAGCCAGTTATTCCTCCTACATTATCGCAAACATCTCAAACAAACATTAATGGAAAAAGTGTTACATTAAGCTTCACTAACTGCAACAATTTCAATATAAATTTCAATTAGTAAAGATTTAGTTTTTTATTTTCCTCGTAGGTGTAGTATAAAGCACTAGAGAGAAAGTGCGATTCCCGATCTCGGGTGTTTTAAAAAACGACACCCTCGACGGTAATCGGTCACTTTCTCCTCTCGGTGAATAATGTACTATTGTCTGATTTAGCATTTTCTGCTGTGGAACTGAAAAAGCAAAAATACAATCAAGCGTGATTAAATTCAATATGTAATATGTCCTAGCAAAACCAGCTGCGTCTAACTTAATTGAAGTAAGGGTGTTTTACATTGCTGACTACTAGTCGGCCATATCTTAACCGATTAGTCGACCGAACGGTATAATCTACTCGGCCAATCACTGGTATTCAGCGATACTCAACCAGATCGCTCGCACTCTAGCTGTCGAGTCCGACTTGGTACATCCGACGAAAACATTTCAACGCCCGTATATGACTACCGTCGGGTGCTCTTTACGCTTCTTTAAATTGGAAAATTGAATGCACCCATCGTCGCTGTTCCCTCGCAAGTCCGGCCCTGCGCGCCCGCTCTCCACTGGTGTTCCGTATATACAATATAAAAATAGACCAATTAATGAACAAAAATGGAATTCATTTTGGGTCACCGGAGCATGAGTGTATTGTTAATTTGAGAGGAAAGTTAAACATTCGTTAAACATTCAGTCCAGTGATTTGGTCAAGTGCATTCATTTATAACAATTTCATAAAAAGGGGAATTGGTTTTCGTTGAAAGATTTATTCATATTGTTTGGTTGAAATTATACTTTTATATGCATTATTAACTAGATGTTTCTTTCTCAAAGTATTTCTATTTTAAGAGTGTATAGTAAGTGTATATAGTATGACTTAAGAGGGATTCAGGCCAATTTTTTAATGTATTGTTAAATATTTTGTTACAGTATAAGTCTTCCCACGACAAGTTATCTTATGGTTGCAACTATAATCAAAAATAAGCAACAAGAGATTTTGGCTATTTTTATAAGACACGTTTTGTGAATTTTTAAAATACATAGCATAAGAGGGGCGCTTATTCGGAGCATTTTAGTTTTATAAATCATCAAATTATATAATGATTTAAATCATAGATTTTGAATGAAACCGAAATGAAATTAAAATTGTACAGCCTTTTTTCTTCCAAAACCTCTGTTTTGCTTCATAGGTTTAATTACATTAACAAAATGCTTTGTGTGAAAAGTGTTCGTTTATACGAACACAGCTTCTTAGGAAGAAGTAAAAGTATGAAACGAACACAGCTTTCCATTTTTTGACAACATTCCAACAAAAACTACTCTCAGTATATTCCACGTTTTAATCAGTTCACCAAAAATTCCGTTTCGGACAGAACTCTAAAACCGTTCCGTGCTCTTTTATTCTCCAAATATCTGCGGCCTCTACACACGCTCTGACTAGCAACTTCATTTAGGCCCGCCTGCCTCGCGCGGTGCCGACGTTTGGAATCGAGCTTTGGAAAAGATTGTTACGTGCATCTGTTTGAATCGGCTTTGCGAATTACGGTTTTAGAAACCATCCCAGATTTTTCATTTCTGTTTCATGCATCTATTTTTGCGTTTAGTTTTTGAAATTGTGAAAAATATTTCTCACTTAAGCCAGTACGTGAGACTCTATAGCAATTGTTATCGAACGACCTTTTTGTCACCGGTAGATATATACGCATAGAGATAACAATACAGAGCCTTAAGCCCTGGGGCTACAAAACTTAAAATTTTAGCAATTATTTGTCTTTTAACGTTATAAGCATCCATAGCGAAAGGTTTTCTGAAAACTACACTTCTAAAGGTGAATGTACATTTATTCAGTGGTTTCCTATATATTCCCATGTAGACCTTGCGAGCGAAGCCATTGATGACTCAGCTAGTTTTGTATAATGTCTGCTTAAGTTGTGGAAGTCAAAGATTTTGTGTATCTTAAAAAAATATTTTATATATTTCCATTGTGTACTTTACCCATCTCCTTACGTTTCTCGCTACCGCATATTTTCTAAGAAACCTTGTAATATACCGATAAGATCTGGATCAATAATCCTGCCCTTCCACTTTAGCTATTGAACAGTTTTTACTACTGTAATGGAATCATTTCGTATCAAGAATAAACCAAATCACTAATTACCTAATGGTTATGTACATACGATGCTGGAATATTGCTTAGATGCGATATATCTGCCACGCAGTACCAACAACGCAGTACCAGCCAGAGCGGACTCACGTAGTAGCGGCCTACCGCCTGGCAGTGAGTAGGCGGAGGCAAAACGTCTTAATTACTTTTATATAATCTCATTCGGTAATATTCTAATTATGAAATGAAATACAGACTTTTATTGGCATATTTTCTCAAATTATATTTTAATAAATATTTTCAATAATATTTTCTGTTTTAAGCAAATTTTTTTTATTATTAAAGTACAATGTGTCCCGACCAAGGAGGTATCAATTCAATTTACACAATAATACAAATATTTAAGTACACATTATTTGTGGTGAGCGCGCTGGTTCCGAGCCAATAGACACCAATAACATACTTTTTCCATTGATATTGGCAAAATTGTGGTTACGCCGCACAAATCATAGAAACAAGAAGAAGAAGAAGACTTTTTCAATTTTGGCGCTATTTCGTACATAATAATTTGAGTAATATGCTAATTATATGCAACTGCATATAATTAGGTATTAAAACACTCGTGTAATCTTATTTTGAAACTACACTCTTGTTTTAATACTCTCAATTATATGACAGTTGCATTAACTACCATTAAAACGCGAATGTCACGTACCAAGATAAATAAAAGTAGCGGCAGACTAGAGAGCCATTCAAAAAGATTTACTACAATGTCTTACATTAATATAATGTGACAGGTGACTTGGCGTAATTGGAGTACTCCCGGCATCTTTTTCAATTTCAAGTAAACATTGTTATTTTTAAGAATATCAAAACTGAGCACCATCAGACAGTCTATCTCGTCTCAAAGAAAAATTATATTTTGTAATTCGATTGTAAAGCCGCAACGCCAATCTGTAGATCACAGTTAACTTTACACTAGTATAAAGGTGACCCGCACGCCCGGCTGTCTCGGCCCGCTGACCCTTTATGTACTTACTGGATTATAAAGACTGCTTAACCTATTTAATACGAACAGTCCTCGAACCTCCTTCGGGCAGTGTTCCGGAAACTTCGCGAAGTCTTTCCCTAAAAAATATCTCAGTGCCTCAAGACAAGAGTCTTTGACCAATGTGTGTTACCAGTGATGACTTATGGCACTGTAACCTGGTCTCTTACTATGGACCTGATAAACAAGCTCAAAGTCCTACGACGAGCTATGGAGAGGGCTATGCTCGCGGTTTCTCTACGATCGAATCAGGAATGAGGAGATCCGTAGACGAACTAAAGTCACCGACATACTCGTAACCCAAAAAATAAGCCAGTAGAAGTGGCAGTGCCACCTATCCTAGGCCTATTATCCCTCCACATCCCTCCTATCCTCCACAAATTTCCAAGCTGAACATGCATGCTGCGTGAAGGTTCAGCAGTGAATGTCCTACAGCTGAGATGATGATGATGATAAATCCTTAAAACGATGATAAAAAAAACTACATGCTTAAAATGCACTTGGATTTAGTTTTCCTAATTGGAGCTAATGGAATTATTGATTGAATAAGATTCATCAGATCATCATTCAGGGGGGAATCGGGCCTCCGGAAACAGACCGACTGAAACGCAATAGCAAGCTATGTTACTTCATGTCGGTGTTACGTTGGAGTGTGGTACTTCCTCGGTCGTGCCGGCTCATTCAGGTGTGGGGTTGCAGCTTGGCACTACCACCAAAGAAATACTTGTTTGTTATAATGTGGTGTTGCAATAAAGAGTTTATATTTCTATCTACCTTCTTCCTGCCCATATTCCACGCTAAATGGGGTCGCCACAACATGTATTTTTCTTCCATTCTTTATTAATATCTATTATACACTATTATTATATTATTATAGCCAGGTGGTACATCATATCTGTTATTTTAACATACATATTCCAAAATAAAATAAAAGAAGAATGCAAGAATTAGCACACTAAGAAACATTTATTTGTTTATTTTTTCTTATTTGCGTAAGATTTACAACTTACAACATTGATCAACATTTCAGATGTTATATATAATTTCCACATAAGGCATATACAAGCAAACGAAATAGAAAACTATCAGCCTATAAAGCCTATAAATACCTATCCAAATCTACAATACAGACGTTCAATCCATAGTTAGAATATATATAACGATATAACGAATACCGCTTGAATGTAACATTTCGGTCCCTGTGTAGATTGGCAGTATAGTTCAAAGTAGTTCAATCCTAATGCTCGGGCACAGATACATGTATGGTCGATTAGGTTTCTTTGCTTTGACGAGTATTGGATATTGGATAGTAACATTTTGGCTTTGATATGGGTTTGTTATCGGGTGTGTTGTCAATAACTATCGGACCAGAATTAATATTAATTTATAACATGAATTCTAGAATCTTAAGCTATTTGAGCGTCACTAGTATCTCCAATAATTTTATTATTAAAGGCCATAACTTTGCCGAGTAGTTCTGCATTGTTCTACTTAGTTAGGGAGATCTGGGTGATTGTTATTCATTGATTGTGATTGGTGTTATCTAGTGATTGTTTAATTTGTATTTTGCAAGTACGTGAAGAAACGGGCAAGCCGTACGCCTGACGGTAAGCATTCTTCTTCTTCTCAGTTGTTACGCTCTTGACAGAGCGGTCGTGGTCGTCATGTAGCTATGGTGGAGGCAGATGTAATGCGCCTCACGATTTAATGCCATCCCCCTCTATTCGCAGTCATCCTGGTGCACTCATGCAAGGGACCTCCCATCGCAGATTTGATCTGATCAGTCCATCGCATGGGTGGTCCCGCACGGTCTACTGCCTTCTACTTTGCCCTGAACGACAAGCTGCTCTATAGACTAGCTGCACCACCTCGAAACGTTTCCGAAGAATACGAGGATCCGCGGTTTAGCATTACGCTTGACCAAGACATTTGTAGTACCACTGTGAGCTGAGTATTGTAGCTATGCATAGCGCTGCATCGTGTTACCGAAATATCGGCCTCGCTCCTCTCAGTAAGAGTGCGGCCCGAGTCCCAGCAGTTGGCACATTAAAAGGACTGATTATGATGTTATATTGTTAAATTACGTATAACTTTAGTAAAAGTAACGTTAATAAAAACATCGGGAGCCCCATTGCACATTTAAGTAAATAAGTATTAAGCGCATGAGACGAAATAGCTATCAAAGTCAAAGACAAAATTATTTATCCAATTTAAGCATCCAAGACGAACTTGTGAACGTCAATTATTCATTATATTGAAAAAGACTCTACCAATTTTCAAAATATATATATAAAAATATATATATATATAATAAATATAGAGCCTACCAAGAACAAGCGGCAAGAAACCCGGGGCCATTCTTTTTATATGGATTTTTACAATGTTTCTACTTAGGTACTACTAATATTACATTGAATGGGTGGCAGATGATAACTTGCCAGAAGTGAAGTATTCCAAGCATCTCTGTCTTCTGTATAATGTCGGACTTTATAATATGCTTTTTTAATTAATAGTAGATTAGTAGCCAAGGGCTGTACGGCATCAATCGCAGACCGAGATATTTTAGCGCACGAGCGCAGCGAGAGCGCCTCTCTGCAATTGATGCTTACACCCGAGCTAACTACTCTGCTTTACATCTCGATTGTGAGGTAAGTAGAAAAAACCCGCATTACAAAAATACAATTGATGACTATAATTATTATACTCATACGAAGACAAGGCTGAATAGCGAAGCGACCTCTTTTGTCATTGGGCTGAATGCATGATGTCTATTGCCAGTATGATGGTTAGATGTACGCGAACTTTTTGAAAGAGTAAAATGTTTTATTTTTTATTTAAAATACTTACCGCCCTAGGGCTTTTCTAGCTACATTATTACCCTAGAGCGCTAATTGGTCATCTACAAGCCCCATTTGGGGGTAATAACGACCGACTTACCGAATATGAGAGATGTAAAACTTTTTTACAGTCAACTTGAATTTTCCCTCTGTGAGGTCAGTTATGTGTTTTTGGATTTTATTGTAAAAACGCACCTAATTATTTGGAACGGACTTATTAGTTTTTGCAAATCTAAAACTAGGTACTGCTATCCTATTTGTATTCCTAGTACCTATTTAAAGTGTGGTGATCACTATTTAACTTATGTTTATATAATTTTTTTACGAACATACATTATATTTGCAAATACATTAAAGGAAGGCAAAGTTAATATATTGATTTCTTTAAATCACTCAAAGATTAGCGGGGACCCATTCCGTATATAGCTCGAATAGCACGTTTCTGAAGGATAAAGATGGTCTCTATATCAGCCGCTGAACCCCATAGCAATATCCCGTATGACATTACGCTGTGGAAATATGCAAAGTATACTAATCGCGCCTAATATACTAACAGCAATGGAGAGCTTGGGGTTTCCATGCGTGATAAGGGCCGAAATTAGGAGATCCGTAGAAGAACTAAGATCACCGACATAGCTCTCAAAAGTTGCAAGTTGTAGTGGCAATGGGAAGGCCACATCGCTCGCAAAACTGATAACCGATGGGGAAGAAAGGTTCTCGAGTGGTGACCACGCTCCGGAAACCGATGCGTAGGCCGACCCCCCACAAGGTGGACCGACGACCTCGTCAAAGCCGCGGGGAATTCCTGGATGCAGGAAGCTAGTAACCGGTCCAAGTGGCGTTTTATAGGGGAGGTGTACTATGTTCAGCAGTGAACGTCTTCCGGCTGATAATGAAAAATGAACTAACCGCGCCGTAGAAGCGTCTGTTAGTTCTCTTATTTTACGTACTGCATATGCAGCAGAACTGAGTCTCCCAGACAGTGCATTTATATGAGGACCCCATTGTAATTTTGCTTCAATTTTAATGCCTAGGAAGACTGTTGCCTTGTCAATTACGGCTTTAACTCCACCAAGCGTAACGTTGGACTCCAAATATGGAATAGTAGGCAAAGAAAACTACAACTTTTTTTTAAATTCAGTAGTTAATTATTAGTTGAGAACCATTTAGAGATACTAGATAGAGCGTTGTTTACTTGAATTAGTGTGCTATCTTTCCTATCTACTTTGAAAATCAGAGATGTGTCATCCGCAAATAAAACAATATTACAATGATCCTTGACCATTCACAATAAGCCAGTGGCAAGTCACAATATCGTGGTGACGAGTGCATTCTCGGGTGGGGCTTTTCTACTCCGGGCGGTACTGCAACTGCTGAGGGGAAATGTGGCTCTTATACTCAAACGAACGGCTTGTCACTTCATAACTTACATTTTAGTTACATACACATACACATATACACACACATATTATATACACATATTATATACACATATTAGAAACTCTATGGTTCAAAATTTTAGATTTTTTTTTCACATATCTCCATTTTCAAACTCTACCACTTAACATTTGGAAATGCAATAGTAGTTTAAAAGCCTTAATGAATTTCTTTTAACGTAACTGTGCGAGTATAACTATGTTATGTCACTAGCGTGGCTAAGATTACAGAGTACACCATAAGTATATATGGTAAGCCATTGATCTCAAGGCCTCGCATGCTGCTTATGAAGAACACCGGAGAGTGCTATACAGAGTGGAGACTGCTGTTAAAGGCTAAAATTATTATAAATCAGTAAACTGTAGGGTGATATTATAGTAGATTATGATACTGTTGCATAATAAGGTTACAAGACCAAGTTATGTACAGTGTCATACACTACTTTATCTACTCTCATACTATAATACGTAAAACAATATTGCAAATAAAACGCTGAATATAACAACAAATTTATTTTTACTTGTAATAATTATTGATGTTCTGAATATTACAATTATGAAAATGAATTTGAACCGGACAGGAAGCGTTATTGGAGGTACTCGGAGAGGGTATGTTAATGTTGACCTCATTTCTGTTATTTTCAATACTGTTAAGTATTGAATTGGATATAGCGATCTTGTTAGTCATTGAATCATCTATATAGCCTTCTGCAACTGTCGTTGACTTCCAACCACCGTGTCGCTTTAGTGCCGTTATATCTCCACCAGCGTCAACTAGCAAGGTCGCAGATGTTCGGCGAAAGCAGTGTCCTGTGTACAATTCGGGGTCGGTAAGTTGAAGATAGCTGGCAATAACTTTGCCTAAAGCTCCAAATTTGTTAATGCCAACTCTCTGCGTCGTGCATTTTCCGTCAATATAGTTTAGAAAAAAACTGGGATTGATGCACTCAGTTGGTCGTAGCTTTATGTATTTTTTGCATTGTTCATAATATTTCCCAGTAATGGTAAAAGAGCGGTCCGTCTTGGTTTTAGTTTTACTTATTTTGATCAATAGTGTAGTTTCGAAGATTTCAACATCTTTGAATTGTATGTATATTGATGTCAAACTGGAGAGGTCTCGTCTGATGAAGTCTACGCTCCGACCCACTCGTGCCCGTATTCAAGACCCCGAGAGCTTTCAACTTGAGCTATCCAATCGCTTCGATTGCCTTGAGAACTTCGCTTCAGTGGACGAGATCAATAACAGGTTAGTAGAAACTGTCCATACAGTGGGTTCCAAGTACTTTAAACCCCACCGTACAGATAGGCCACAGAAACTCTCCAACGATACCCTCAACCTCATGGCTGAACGACGCTCATTGAAATTGCAGTCTTCGAATGATGCTGAAGCATATATGCTGCTCAATAGACGAATATGGAAGTCCTTGCGACACGACATCCGGATCTTTAATACAAACCGTATTAAAGAGACGATAGAGCGGAAAAAGCCTCCAAAGTGTTTGCAAGAGACATGTCTATTGGGCAAAGCCAGTTGACGAAGCTGAAGAGAGGAGACGGCAGTGTAGCGTCGACCAAAGCGGAAGTGTTAGGAGAGGTCGAGAGTTTCTACGGACAGTTATACACCTCGGTCGCTAAACCTGTTAGCAGCTCGGTCAAAGACCCAAGAGCCAAGCTGACCCGACATTATACCGAAGATATCCCGGACATCAGCCTGTACGAGATTAGAATGGCTTTGAAACAGCTTAAGAACAACAAGGCGCCTGGTGACGACGGTATCACATCTGAGCTTCTGAGAGCGGGTGGAACACCGGTACTTAAAGTTCTTCAGAAGCTCTTTAATACCGTCTTACTCGAAGGTTCAACGCCAGAAGCATGGAACATAAGCGTGGTGGTGCTGTTCTTTAAGAAAGGTGACAACACTTTACTTAAAAATTACAGACCCATCTCGCTTTTGAGCCATGTTTATAAGCTGTTTTCGAAGGTCATAACGAACCGTCTCAGTCGCAGGTTTGATGAATTCCAGCCTCCGGAACAAGCCGGTTTCCGAAAAGGCTATAGTACCATAGACCACATCCACACGCTACGGCAAGTTATACAGAAGACCGAAGAGTATAACTTGCCTCTTTGTCTAGCGTTTGTGGACTATGAGAAAGCCTTTGATTCGATCGAGACGTGGGCAGTGCTTGAGTCTCTCCAGCGGTGCCGTATTGACTATCGGTATATTGAAGTGCTGAAGTGTTTGTACAAAAACGCCTACATGTCAGTCCGAGTACAGGAGCAGAGTTCGAAGGCAATTCCATTGCAAAGAGGTGTGAGACAGGGAGACGTTATATCTCCGAAACTGTTCACCGCTACATTGGAAGACGCCTTCAAGCTTCTGGAATGGCAAGGACTTGGCATCAATATTAACGGCGAATAGATCACTCACCTTCGATTTGCCGACGATATTGTAGTCATGGCAGAATCCATGGAAGACCTCAGTACAATGCTCGAAGGCCTCCATCGAGTTTCCCAACGGGTAGGTCTTAAGATGAACATGGACAAGACGAAAATTATGTCTAATGCCCATGTTGTACCTACCCCAATATCAGTTGGGAACTCAGTTCTTGAAGTTGTTGACGAGTACATCTACCTGGGACAGACAGTCAAACTAGGCAGGTCCAACTTCGAGAAAGAGGTCAATCGTCGAATCCAACTCGGCTGGGCAGCGTTCCGGAAACTTCGCGAAGTCTTCTCGTCAAAAAATCTCAGTGCCTCAAGACAAGAGTCTTCGACCAATGTGTGTTACCAGTGATGACTTATGGCACTGAAACGTGGTCTCTTACTATGGGCCTCATAGAAAAGCTCAAAGTCGCACAACGAGCTATGGAGAGGGCTATGCTCGGGGTTTCTCTACGTGATCGAATCAGAAATGAGGAAATCCGTAGAAGAACGAAAGTCACCGACATAGCCCAGAAGATTAGCCAGTTGAAGTGGCAGTGGGCAGGGCACATAGCACGCAGAACAGATGGCCGATGGGGCCGAAAGGTTTTGGAGTGGAGACCACGGACCGGCAAGCGCAGCGTAGGTCGTCCACCGACACGGTGGACAGACGACCTGAGGAAGGTCGCAGGACGACGTTGGATGCAGGCCACTTCCAACCGGTCCTTTTGGAAAATCATGGGGGAGGCCTATGTCCAGCAGTGGATGATGATGATGATGAATTGTATGTTGTATAACTCTTGCCGTCGTCAAGCACCCAGTACACCAAAAATTTGTGCAATCTGTAACAACTCATATATATATTACGGTAAATTATCATCATCATCATCATCATCATCAGCCTGTAGCAGTCCACTGCTGGACATAGGCCTCTCCAATTGCACGCCACTTAGGTCTATCTTGGGCTTCTCGCATCCAGTTTTTGCCAGCCGTCTTGCGCAGATCGTCACTCCACCGTGCCTCAGGACGTCCTACACTACGTTTGCCGAGACGCGGTCTCCACTCTAGAACTCGTTTACCCCAACGGTTGTCGGTTCTACGGCTAATATGGCCAGCCCACTGCCACTTCAGCTTGCTGATCCGGTGGGCTATGTCGATGACCTTGGTTCTCTGACGGATCACTTCATTTCTGATGCGATCCCTCAGAGAAACTCCGAGCATAGCCCTTTCCATAGCCCGCTGAGCGACCTTGAGCTTGTGGACCATTCGAGCCGTCAGTGTCCACGTTTCGGCTCCGTATGTCATGACGGGAAGGACGCACTGATTGAAGACTTTAAATTAACGGTAAATTAACTCAATATTAACAAAAAAATGTACATGGTTAACTGATAAACAACTAAAATACCTTTGTGAAGAGATATAATGTGTCTGGGGCTTCATTTAAGAACTTATTTATCTGCTCTACTGTAAAAGTCTTGGATTTTTTCCCTTTATATCCTTGTGAGTTTCGTTTCAAAAATGCAATCAGCTTGCTATATTTAGTTATGTCAACTTCGTTGTAAATATCGAGTGTACTTTTAATCATGGAGTTTTTAACCCACATACTTGACACTTTATATTTTTCAGATAACTCTTGAAAGTACGCTAACAACACATTTTCAGAAAATGATGTAGCATTTTTATTCATTTTCCATTCCATGAATTCGTGGTATAACATTTATTATAATTGCTCCTAGATTTCGCCGGCAACAGGTTCATGGTCATGTTTGACGCAGCTTCCAGAATATCTGGTGGTGTACAATCGCCACTATCCCCGCTTTCAGACATGTTTACACAAAAGCCTATGTATTTGACAAACAAAACCATACTTTGTTTAAATATTGAAAAGATTTTTTAAATGTCAAATGTTGGCGCCAAGGCGCAAACATCGATTGCGCATGCGTGTTGCGTCGTCGCGGAATCGTTCGTTCAAACCTTTTTTTTTAAAGTAGAGGTTCAACCTCCTTGTACCAGCTGGAGGTTGTATAGGTGTATCGTTATGATTAAAAAGTTATATTATGTTACAGGTGTCCATACAAGACCTGTATCGTAATTTAACCTTTTTTTTTATTATTTTTGCCTGTACGTAATGTTTGTAATAATTTTGTTTTCAGTTTTATAATCTTTGTATTATAGTATCAGAGTAGATAAAGTATCTTACATACGTAAGTAATACGTAAATACTCCCTAAAACGTAATCTCTGGGCCAGTCGGGTAAAAAGGGCAATTAAGACTATTTTTATGTTTTGAAAAGCATCTAATCTAACTGGTTCCATCACATCACTTCCAGAACACAGATAAAGTCTTCAATTTATTGAATTATCTATTTTCCAGTATCTGAACATCGGCGGTCGGTGACGTCACCGAGTTCCTATGATGTCACAGGCTGATCGTGCAGTAATCGACTAGATATCAGCCGCCTACTGACATGACAGCCAACTGGGGGCGGGTTAAGGGGATGTCGCGCAAAGCAAAAACAACCACTCAGTACTCTGAGGTCTTCATGTTATTTTTAACGGGTTTACTGTCCATTGGCGAATTTTGGGCGGTCTACAAGACTTAAAAATAATTTCCTCCTTTGCCCTTGACGAATAATTCTTCCCAAAAATGCTGCAGTAAGTATCTTTAATTCCTCAGAACTTTACAAAACAATAAGATTTTTACTTGTTGTGTTCAAGTCATACGGTTTACTATTTTAATCTTAAAAAGGCTATAGATACCTTACGGTTGGTTAATAAAATATAGAATCATTAGGTAGGCAATGGTAAATAATTTTAAATTAATTTTAAATAAACATTTACTTAGTGGGAGGAGGAGTTAAAGAACTGGTTTCATCATCACCCTGTCAAGATGCGAATTATAAGAAGGGAAGATTCCAGACTCGTACGCACAGGTGTGTCAGGATGCAGACCTCTGCAAGAGTTCGTTGTGTTTGGTACTGCTTTGCTAGCACTAGCACAATGGCACAAATTCAACACAGAGGCCGTAGCACAATTGCGAAATAGTTATTCGTATTGTAAGCATCAACACGTTACACTTCGGCGTAAAAACTATGCGTTATCTGTGTCAAAGTTGCCCTAAAGATATATGGCATTTGTACAGTTTCACGTAAACGACACGGTACGTTACACTTACACAGTTGTTCGTGCGAGGACCACAGTACCACGAAAAGCTTCAGTTAAAGCTCTAGAATCTAGATGGCACGGGAACAGCCATGTGCTTTGTAACTGGGACGTGCTGCTTACCACAATGTGCACAACTCGCACGTTTTATCAAAAACCTGCATAACTTCACCTTCTCAGAAACTTCGATATAATAGACACTTTAATCTATTCTAAACATAAACCGTCCTTTCTTAATTAAATGTCAAACCTTCCGCCACCGCCATGAATGTTAATGAATTATTCCTCAACTCAAAACTTTAACTTCATCGAACTTACGTACTTAAATCTAAGCTCCTGCTTTGTATAAAACTTAGGATTATAATACAAATTTACACCGTCTTGCAATGCTGACAAAAAATGTGCTTCTTTCTCAGGCAAATTCTGCACAAATACTTTCCACTGCAGAAACCTAACTACCAAGTGAGCTGACGCCGCCACCTGAAAGTATACACGTCATGCTGCCTCTTTCAGATTACAAACAAAACACAGAAACATAAAGATGTTTTTGCGATAAACGTTTATTTAGCGATGGTAGTGCCACGCTGCAACCCCACAGCCGGATGGGCCGGCACAACCGGAGAAGTACCACACTCCACATAACACCGACGTGAAGTAACATAGCTTGCTATTGCGTTTGGTCGGTTTGTGGGAGGTTGCGGAGGCTCGATTCCCCCCTTCCCCGTTCTCCATCTCCTTTCCCTTCCCTCTCCACCCTCACCCCTTTTATCTTTTCCTTCCTATCATCCATCCTCAAAGGTCGGCAACGCATCATGGAGATCTCTTTTACTGCGGATGTCCGTGGGCGACGGAATCACTTACCATCAGGTGAGCCGCTTGCTCGTTTGCTAACCTATACCATAAGAAAAGGATTCTTAAGAGTGTAATACAATTTTATCTGATTATTTAAGTTCATACTTGAAAAGTGTCTTCGTTATAATAAGAAATTGAGTTAAAGATAAACTTTACTTCAACAATTCTTTTCTGTTTGAATAGTTACGGAGCGCAGTCCTCGCCTTAAGTCCCGCCGTCTTCGAGACGTTGTTTAACTAACCCCCTTTCTATAAGGGGGGCAGCAGGAGGGGGAAGGCAAAGACAATGTTCAACTATTGTGATAGAACAGACGTGGCCACAATGAAAACAGGAGCAATGTACCAGTGAAAACTTATGCTCCGCTTAAATTGCGAACTCAGTGGGATTTGCTTGAGTTTGGTTACTTGGACCTGAGCTGATTATACGACGATTTGCTGACAACGATATCGCCGCTCAATCATCTTTGTAATAGAAACAGTTTTATTGTTACATTATTTCTACCTGCATTAAATTCTCTATTAAAACTCCATGAGGTTAAATACTCATCTGAGCAACACTCCGCGATCATGGCTCTTGCAGTGTCGTAATATCAGAAACTCAAAATAAACATACATTAACAAATAAACATTTCAAACCTTAATTATAAGTCGAATGAACGAGAG
The DNA here is from genome assembly GCA_917880725.1 of Selenia dentaria. Lineage (NCBI taxonomy): Eukaryota > Metazoa > Arthropoda > Insecta > Lepidoptera > Geometridae > Selenia > Selenia dentaria. Next base: position 1,657,192 of record OU862882.1, on the reverse strand, counting down.
AAAGAAAGTTACAATGTCGACTAATCATCATCATCATCATCATCATCATCAGAGATCTATAACATGTTTTAGTTTCATCATTTCATAATTTTCCCATTTTTAGTAAAACATTTAGTAAAATATTTTTGACTTTGTCGTACTCGGAGGAAACACGTTTTTATTATTTATTTTATTTTATTTATAAACTAGCTGCGCCTCGCGGTTACACCTGCGTAGTTATGGATGACGATGATATGAAGAAAAATATCTAATTTTATTCCCCGGGATATAATCGAGCATTTAGTTTAGTTTTAGGTGATGAGGTAACAACAGAGAGATGAGATGAGAGTGACAGAGACATAAACATTTGTATAATATTCGTATAGATATGGATTTAATGCTAATGTTATTTTGCCATTTTCGTGTCTGAATGTCCTCATCACCAGATTATTATATTTATAGTTATATTGGAGTTATCTAAAGTGTAATGTATAAAATTATGTTTGTGTATTATGTTTGGCCATAAAAGATCGGAATGTGGATGTGACGGAGGCCCTGGGCCGGGTAGAGTAAGCCGACTTATATAAAAATTAGATATAAAAAAAAAAAAAATTGACAAGCTAAAGCTTTTGTATTATGTATGCGTGAATACCTTGAGCATTCACGCTCACTAAAAGGCTTCTTCTCGCGGCGGCGTCGTGTGGCGGGTCGTCCTCTTCCCTCAAATATGGTTGAGGAGCGCGATGGCTGGCACACGTGTCAAGCTCGTGAACGGGCGCTGCTTGCGGGAGCCGGTATGCTCTCGGTATGTACGATATTTAGAAGCTAGTTAAAAGTCTATTTGTGTACAAAAAAAATGTATTATGTAAGTTTAGTTAAGAAAAAAAAAATGTCCTCCTGTATTCCGTTAGTAATTATAAAAAGAAAAAATTATAAGTTTAAAATATAAATGTAAACAATGCCACGGACCCATTGAGTCTGTGAACAAGAGCAATAATAAAAAAATATATATGTTTGTCCTCTTTACTAGGCAAAGAGCAAAAGCTAATTGGATAACAGCTATTTGGATGTAATTAGGAGTGGTCATGCCATAAACCAATTTTTTACATTTGATAAATAAGCATTTGACCACAGTCTCTCCTGATGGAAAGTGATGACGCGGTCGACGGTGGTACATGCTGCCTAAAAGGTACCTATTCACTCTGTATTTGAAGACCTAGATTGTATATTCGGGAAATATATATTACACGCAGCCTACTGTTTGTCTCCGAACCTTTTTCTAGTAGTAGTACTAGTACACCTATTTCTCGGCAGTTTATATAACTTTTCCCAAAACTAAAAAATTTTTTTGGGAAATTCGTTTTGTTTTGGGAAAAGTTCTAGAACAAATGTTGTTTGTTTTGATGTACAGAATATGCCCTTAACAGGATGCTTATTGATTACCAGTAACCCTGTGTATTATGTTTGTATACCTACCTAATTAGACATACCTACTACTACATAGACAAAAAAAAGGATTTTTATTTTACTGAGACCTACGGCCAAATATTTAATGTTTCCTGCATGCAAATGTCCCACGGCTTTACATACACGACTCAAGCCTCACAAAAACAGCAAAACCATATCTGTTTTAACGGTAACACAAAAAATCCCATTTGGAAATTAACAAACTTTAAACAGAACGCGCTACATTGGGAACGCGGAACGAAATTGTAAAACAATTGGAGTGTGCGTGAGTTTGTCGGATGAATAGCTTTTCAGCTGAAGCCGTGTGAAGCGGCCGTCGCACGCCGTTGTCGTGCATTGTTGCAGTGCGACATTAGCGCAACGAAACGCTTTTGTTTGTGTCGCCTTGACGCGAGCCGGGACCGCGCCGCCCGCCCGCCGCGGGATCCTGCCCGCCGACCGTGCGCCCCGCCGCGCCGCTGTGCAAACAGTACGGGACTCTTAGGAAACTGCATTCTGAAACAAGTGTGTTATTGGACTTACTATTTCAAAAAGTTTTCGATTAAAGGGAACATCTACACACTGCGGCTTCACCGTTCGCATCGCACACAGGATTTTTTTCCAGATAATAGTATATTTCATTACAAGTGGGGAAAGGCTGTCATTGCAAAGAGTTCCGACAAATGTCTACCCGAGCCGAGGCGCAGCCGAAGGCGAGGGTTGACAGTCGGAACAAGTTGAAAAATTGCGAAAAAATGAAGCAATTTAATAAAATAAACTCGCAAAGAAAATTTCTGGAAAATGGCGCCAACCGTAGAATATAAGCAGAGATTTTTTTTCTTCACCCATTCTGGTAGGCAAAGGTAACTATGCCCATACAGCCAAGTCTTCAGTAGAATTTTTTTAGTGATATGAAAGAAAAATAAAATTTAATGAGATGAAATGAAATGAAACCTAACCTAACTCATTCAATCAAATCATTAAATCTGATATTGAAACAAAGTAGTAGCTTCTTTTTAGAAATATACGTATTTGCATGAATCATAAAAACTTCTATGTTTTTTTTTTTGTAAAAACTTCATGGTTGGTTTTTCTTTTTAATAGACATTATTTTGACAGTTGGGAAAGAGAACGCACGAGTTCGGTAAAGGTAAAAAAAAGCACGAGTATGTAATAGCCCACATCCTGAACGCTATACGTCCCTGTAATACGCCACTTTTTGAGCAACTGTATTAAAAGATGTTTTCTCTGTCTATTCCGGACTGCAGACTATGACTGCGATAGTTTTTATCAAAAATAGTAGATCCTATTGTTTAATAGCGAGATAAATGTCTGTGTCTGGGTGTAATTTATCTATAATATGTATGTATTTAGAAATATATAAGTATGTTTATCAGTTGTCTAGTACCCATAACACAAGCTCTGCTTAGCTTGGGACTAGATGGCGTTGTGTGTTAGTTGTGGAATATTTATTTATTTATTAAATAAACCATCGAACAGATCAGTGAATGCTGATATCGCGTATTATGGTAATATGTGTAATATGTACAGCCCCTTAAGTTAAATGCTTATCATTTACCTCTAAATACATTATGACTATACATTGTGACAAGCTGCGCCCTGCGGTTACACCCGCGTGGTGATGGATTATGATGATGAAAAGTACCTGTGTCAATCCAGCGCATAATCTACCTACATACAAAATATCATAAAAATCGGCTCAGACGTTCGAGCGTTAAAGAGTAATACATATTCTTCCCTACATACAAACTTTGGCGTTTATAATATAAGTAGGACTATCTTTATTCTATTTGAATTGAGATCTATATCAAAACTGACAGGCAGAGGCACATACCGTTTAATTTCATCATTAATCACGTTTAACAATTTTTATGTTGCTTCGTATCCCATAGATCAAGCGAGCGAAGCCGCAGGCGAGTCAGCTAGTTATACAATAAGTATAAACATTCATTTTCATGAAAGTATATTTACTGTTTGGCTACGTCACGGCGCACGGCACAAAAAGACGGCCACAAATGTTTCTGGCAATTTTCGCTCGCGTAGTTGTATTCGGAATTAGAATTTAAAAAGTTTGCCCATGGTACCTTTTTGTGGACAATTCCGAAGGCCGCGCAAAATTGGAATTTCGAACTTTATTGGAACTTCTCCGTATTCTCCGGTATTGTTTTCGCGTTGCGTGCCAGCGGGCGAAAATCGCATCGCACCTTTTAACTTCCAAATTAGAATTTGGAATTGCACGGTTCTATCTGCAGGCGTAGGTTACTTTATAAACGGTTCAGTCCTTCGGTTTGGTTTGCTTTTGAAATAAGAGCGTTATCACTCTGGCGAATACAGTCCTATTGTCATGAAGAGGAAATGGTATGACAATTTAATTTACTACTTTCTAGAGATACATAGTTATACATTACATCTTGCCCATGCAATCGTATTCCTCAATTTCCTCTCTAGGTCTTGGCATAGATGCTGTTCACTAGTATAGAACTAATACTACGAGTAGTATTATAAGTTTTTGTACTAGATGAGTTTAGTTATTAAGTATTTGTAAGAAGTTAATAAGGAGTGGTCCAACTACGAGTAGTATTATGAGTTTTTGTACTAGATGAGTTTAGTTATTAAGTATTTGTAAGAAGTTAATAAGGAGTGGTCCATTGATGAAAATAATATATATTAAGTAACATTAAAGGGCTCAGTTTTCCATTGCCTGACTTCGGTTTGAGGGTTGATATTTTTTTCACAGAAAGGTCACGTTATTATATGAACACACGCCAAGTTTCAATACCAGAAAACGCGTAGTTTTTGAGAAAAAAATTATTGAAAATCAATTATTTTTGCAATATTTACGTGAATCCATACCACAGATTATGTAGAATTCTCGCAATTGAACGTTTCGTTTTAACTACAGTTAAGTTGTGGTACATTCGGTAACATTTTATTTTATATAAATTTACGTAAATAATTATATTTTGAAGTTATTTCAACTGTTTTTCATTACTTTTACGTAAATAATTATATTTCGTACTTATTTCAGCTGTTTTTCATTACTAGCTATTAAAATGGGTAGTATTTACCGTCTCTTGCCGGTTTGTGAAACGAAACGTAAAATTGACGCCATTTCGTATTGTCATTGTCATCGTCAGTCAGTCATCTTTTGTGTTCCTTGCAGTTGAGCGCGTTTTCGTACTCCTGTCGGTAAACAACATTTGACTACTAACATGGCGTCTCCGAAGCCCCAGGTTTCGTGTTCTGCCGTGCCGTCTGAAGAATCGAGTGTAGTGGAAGTGTTGGACTCTAATGAGCCACTTGTCGCGAGCTCTTCTTCAGGCCCCTCGTGTGGTGCCGTTCCGTCTGTAGAATCGAGTGTAGTGCTAGTGTTGGACTCTGATGAGCCACTTGTCGCGAGCTCTTCTGCAGGCCCCCCGTGTGTGCAAGTGTTGGACTCTAGTGAGCCACTTGTGCCCATGACTGTGCCATCAAAACCAGTAGCTGGTAGTTCCCGCGCCGTTCTCAGTACCGTGTCGGTACTGCCGCCTGCGTCTCCAACATCGTCTGAGAGCAGCGTGGGTGATGCGGAGCCTCGAGCTCCTGGGTCATCTGGCCGAAGAGTCCAATATAATTCCGATGAAATGAGGTTGGTTCGCAGTGTTTTCTTTAAAAGCCACATGTGTAAACTTCACAGAAAAAGCTGACGAGTAGAGCAGTAATTAGTTTTCTATAATGGTAATTTTTGTTTGTTTTAGGTCTCACTGGAATATGTTTAAAATCATAACCAGGTTCAATACCCCAGCTCAGTGCATTGCATTTGCTGAAGAGAATGGGCTCCTTCTTAGGGAAAAAATATGCTCACACCATAAAAAACCAATGTCGTTAAGCTCCTGCAGCAAGACCGGGCATTTTGGCCTCTTCCGATGCAGGAAGAGCAACTGTCGCTCTAAGGCATTTAGTCGGGCAGCAGGAACATGGTTTGAGAATGCGAGGCTGTCTATCGAGTTACAATTTTTATTAATGTATATGTTCAGCCAAAAGTACAGTTATCATCAAGTAAAATTAGAGACTGCCCGTGAAAATAGAGAAAGTGTTTTATCAACAAGGACAATCGCAGATTGGTTTTCTTACTGTCGGGAGACAATTATTATTTATGAGTTGGAGCACCAGGAAATTAGTGGCAAGATTGGTGGTCCAGGCAAAATAGTGCAAATCGACGAATCAAAATTTGGAAAAAGAAAGTATAACAGAGGGAGACATATTGAAGGCCACTGGGTGCTAGGCATGATTGAAAATCGGAAAGATGATCTGAGATTAGAAGTGTGTCCCGATAATGTTAGATCTGCAGAAATGTTGGTGCCGCTAATACAAAAGCATGTGGAGGTAGGCACTGAAATCCATACTGATTTTTGGAGAGCCTATGATTGCCTACCTCAATATGGATACTTGCACAAGAAGGTCAATCACAGTGACCCCATAAATAAATTTGTGGCACCAGACGGGACACACACTCAGAGAATTGAAAGCCACTGGCGAAATTTAAAAGTGATGTTTGGTAGGGATGGTTATAAGGGAAACTTCACAGACTGGTTAATAGAATATTCATGGCGAAGAAAAATAAAAATAGCACATAAAGATGTTTTTGAAGAACTAATAAAAGCAATACAATATGTGTATAAAATTGATTAATAAATTATTAATTAGTATTTAATATGTTTTATTTTAACAGTACCTATTAGGGCAGATATCAAATAAAGGTTAGGTTCAACTTAAATCAAAGAACTGAATTGATTGACTCTCACTCTACTTGGTACGAGAATGTCCTACCTCTAGTGTTTTTATAAAGTCTGAAGCGCTTAGCTGCCTCTGCCTGCTGTTTGTTATAATTGTAGGCATCAGACGAGCCAGAGCCGCTGAGGCTGGTTGTCAAAGGTGACCAACAAGCTGAAGCTGCGGAGGTGATGGTCTTACCTTGTTTTTTACAATTATTATTAATTTTGGGTTGAATTATGAATTGACTGGCACAAGATTGATATTAAATGTTGTGGGGATGGGTAAGGGTTTGGTCTCTGATGGTAACAATAACCCTCTTATGCATATTTTACAAGAAAACAATATACAGAAATCTAACGACATTATAAATAAGAACACCACACGAAAAAAAATTAGGTTAGGTTGAAACTGCGACAACCAACGCGCGAGCCGAGCGAGCGAAGCGAGCGTGCCGCGGCAGCGGCCGGCGAAGCGCTAAAAAGTCAGTTACACATCCAACAAAACAATAAATTAGATCAGCGAAGTGTTAAATAACGTGAGGTCATGATTTTACAAAAATAAGCATAACTCAAAAACTATGCATTACCTTGTAATAAAAATGGTGAAAAAGGGAGGGGAGGACCCTATCCTTCCCCCCTTCAACCCCCTATTTCATGCCAATCTATTAAAAAATATTATCTTAATTTTAATCCATAAAATTAGGAAAATTAAAAAAAAAGTAAAAAAGGGGGGGTTCCCGTGCTTATTATTAGAAGAGGGGGGAGGGAAACCCCTCCCCCCCTCCCCCTCCCCCCTCCCCCCTTAATTCGGCGGCAGTCAATGGAAAGTCGTACCCATTAAAGAACCAGATAGTTGGAAACCTCATTTAATCAAATTCAAAATACTGACATTAACATCAATTTACATCTTAGAAGTTTGCAAATTCGTCAGAAAATACCCTATATTTTTTGACAAAAAAATTGACCAACCGCGACGTTACAAAACTAGATATAAACATAATTTAATACAGCCCTCCTCAAGATTAAAATACACAGTTCTGGCCCAAACATCATGGCTGTAAAAATGTATAATAAAATTCCGGATACGATAAAAGCTCAAGACAAAGACCAAATGTTTGAAAGTAAACTTAAGACGCTATTACTTACTAGAAGTTATTATAGTTGAGACGAATTTTTTAAGGACACATTTTGACGGAAAATGTAATAAAATATCGGTCCGCTTCTACTCATATTTCTATGCCCAAAATTGGTACATATATGACTCTGTATTATAATATTTAAGATCCCTGTAACATGATGCAATAAATGATATGAATATGAATATGAAATAAAATCACTTGGAAACCTATTTGGAATAGTATGCAATCTTGTCTAGGACTTTAAATAAATATAAAAAGTTTAAAAAATTAAAATTTATAGTGTTGAAAAAAATATTAAAGTCTTGTATTACCAAAGGCACGGACCTTATGTCTGTGGACCTAGCAGCTACTAAAAAAAACTAGTACTAAAAAAGGTAGTTTGTAAACTACTTTTTTGTACGAAACTCGTACAAAATTATGATTTCTTAGGCTTTCGTAATTCTTATACATTGAAACTTAACAACATTGCAATTTTAGAGAGAAATATTCCATCGTCGGACAGGGTTCGAACCCGCGTCTATAAAAAAATATTTTATTCAGACACATATTATAAGAACATAATAAGTCAGACATAACAATCATTCGTTTTGTTTGGGGTAGAAACTTTGGCTCTGTGGGGTCTATGCGCATACGAAATATTCAGGCCAAGACTTGGCCATAAGTTTGGTTGAAGCGTCAGGTGACCAGAATGCTGGCTCACAGTTAGCACATAAAATAGCATAGCGTATCAACATCGATATGCTGCCAGCATTCCGGGCACTTTTCCTTCAACAAATGGTTTATTAGATGGCGAACGAAGCCTCTACGACTCGACAACTTGCCGTATGTCCAAATCGAATGGAATTACCATTCGATAGTAAATAGTTTTTACTAATTTATAATAAGTATCAGCCTACACATGCCGTTGCTACAAACATATGCCTCTTCTAATGCACGCCACACAACTCGGTTTTCAGCTTATTCAATCATAATTTAATATTCGTTGCATTTATTAAGGGATTTTTTTTGTGGAATTCCATAGTAATTAGTAGTTTAGTATAGTATTAAAAAAAAGATTATGCAAATATCATATACCATGGTCTATCAAAAACAAACATCGTTTTCTTATTAATCTCATACTGCTATTTCGCAGATTCGCAGTCATTAATACGATATTTGATTCTATTCAAGCTCAATTTCAATATTCACTTGAGTAAATAACATTTCTTGCAAAAATCCCAATTGAAGAGACAAAGCGACGTGAATGTAGACATCTTAATGCCATAAGGTTCAGTAAAGTCGAAGTCGTGTGAATTCCAAGAAATGCGATTTACCAAGTAAATCTAGCTCTCCAACCGTCAATGTGATATTCTGGAAAGTTTTGTGCGATCGCTATATTGGGATCTGAAAAGCGTTATGAAGTCACTGAACTGAAAGTTTTATTGGGATCCAATAGTTACAAAAACATTTTAATGCTCGTATTTTATGTCACGGGTTCATGTGCAAATAAATGCAAAGAAAATAGCCGTGAATACGAGTACTTTTAATTGTCCATAGCCATTTTCCTTATCACTTTATCATATTATTCATATTAGTTCATGTCAATAGCCCTACCGTTTAGTAATTAAACAAACTCAAACTCAAAACATTTATTTTGTATAGGCCTACTTACAAATTGTCATTTTACAATTATTTTTCTTAAATCTACAAACGGATCGGAACACGACCACGACTGAGAAGATCCGGCAAGAAACTCAGCGGGTTTGTCATTTTACTTTCTTAAATGATATACTCGTAACAAATGCTCGCTCTTTTTCAGCTCCAGTGTGTTGCCTTACAAAAGAAACCATAATAATGGTATCAGTAGGGCAAGACACGCTACACTTTGACATCTTAGTACACGAGTAGATAGATCCTGGAGTGATCAGTCCCAAGTTGTTTTATCCTCCAAGTACCTAATCCGAAATTTTGTAATAACCTTTTTGACATTGATGTACCATGTTGTTCCGTTATCCAAAATGTTTCTGTATGTGTTCTCTACATGATTGTGTATTCTTACTAAACAGGCCTCTATGGTGTTTGCCTTTCTAAAGGTCCGAATAATAAGTCAATAAAACTATTACATTGCCTGGTGTACATATACGAGTGAACTTCCAAACGTGAGCTTCTTGCTGTAATGCAAAAAAACGGAAGAAACATATTTATAATCATCATAGTCAGTGTTTTGGTTGATTCCACCCGAGCTGGATGTTCTGCTGCAAAACACACTCTCACATCGTAGTGTGAAGTAGTGAAGGGTTCTGCAGCATCTGAAATTACAGGGCGAATTAGACTCAAATCTCTCAGGGTGATGAGCACAGTCATGTGCCACTGTCCTACGCTAGTGTACTTCTTACTATCACGTAAACAGCTTGCCCATCTCGTCAGCAGCGTATAGCATAACCGTAGGTACAATATTCTAAACAACGTAAAAAACCGGAAATTATATATATTTTATTTTTTAAGTGCTTGCCATTCCTTAAGTTATTTAGGTAAATATGTATAGTGGCATCTAGTGAGATTATAATAATCAAGAGTCAAATCGCGATCGCATAAATAAGTCTGTAGTTATATGTCACTAAACTAGTCGTTAACGTAGTCTACGTCGCGATTTGTAAGCGGTGTATACATTACTAAAAGGTTCTAAGGCGATTAACAAGGAAACACAAAAACGCTTCATGATTCTGTACACTTTGCCGACATTCGTGTACCGTTACTAACATAAAACGATGTATAATTTACAATATACAAGTAAAAACTCGAAGAAATACAAGACTAAAACAATCATAACCTTTGTTACGTTTTTTCCGCCATCCCCTCAATATATTAATTCATCTTCATTTTATACCACAGACTACACGACCCAAAAACTAACCCAACACGGATATTGCCACAAAACAACTCTTGTTAAAATCACTCCGATCCAATAACCCCAACTTTTTATATCAATAAGTTCAAGCCCAGAAGAAATATCGAAGTCGTCCAATAAACGGCCGCAAACCCATTATAAATCCATTGCCGTCGAGGGTCTGCGGCTAGTTTCAGAATAATACTCACTGGAAGTTAATGTTTGTTTGCTGTTGCAGTTGCTGAAGTTTAATGATCTCATTTATTTATTCATTAGTTTAAGTTCCTTCTTCATAAACATAAATGTTAGTTACAGTGAGTCAGTTTATAGTCATTAGGGAAGCTCAGCAGAGTTAAAAGGTAATTTGATTTGATTTGATTCATGATTGCAATAATATTTGGACGCCTAGACAGATAGGATGAAGCGCTCGTAGCGGAGCTTGACTTGGCGATCTTAACCGATCAACAAGTTAAGCAACAAATGCTGTGGTCAGGACTTGGATGGGTGACCGCTAGTGGCATTATTCAACTGAGTGCTTCCGTGCTTCGGAGGGCACGTTAAGCCATCGGATCCGGTTGTTTGTCTTCAACAACAATAGTCGTAGAATCTGAAAACGTCGACATGGGTCGGCCACTAACCTATCCACCAATCCGCACTGGGCCCGCGTAGAGGATTATGGCCCAACTCCTCTCTCTGAGAGGAAGGCTCAAGTCCCAGCAGTGGCAACAAAATGGGCTGATTATGAGGCAGATAAGCAAAGTACAGTTATGGTAAAAAAAATATTAACATCGTTTTGTACTTGATTTTATGCAAATAATCTTGAATAAGCGCGTTTTGTCTCGAAAATATAAATGGTGAATACTGCAGTTGCTGAACTGGACTGGTTACAGCCAATCCAAATAAATATGATAATAATTAAATTATGTGCATACTATTAAACATATAATTATACAACTGCAACAACCACAAAAAAACTGTCGAATAGTTTATATTATTATTTAATAATAAATGTCCACGTTTTGAACTAATTTCCAGTGTAAAAAGTTTAATAACAATGTTTGATGATCGGGAAAGCCTAAAAAATTATGTTAATTTAAATGTACAGAGGATACGTTAGGTAATGGCTATCTAATGGATATCAATTATATATTGATATCCATTAGATAGCCATTATATATAGAGATATAAAGATATAAATTTGCAGATTCTACTTGTTTTCTTAGGACCGCAAAAGTTAGGGCCTGGTGAGTGGCTGCAGCTTGTCTAAAAGCATCGAGCTTAGGGAATAAGCATCACGCCGTAAGTACTAACAGTTACAAGCAGTTAATTAGCTGTATTACTTATCGGGGTTATAAATTATTCTATTTATTCTTACAATTATATAAGCAGATGCTTGCTTTGTGTCGTATGTGTTAATGTTTCTGTCTGCGATATACATGTAACGTAATTGTAAAACTAGTCGACTTATAAAAAACAACGTTTCTCTGTTGTTTTCGGTAGTGGCTATAATTTATCTTCTCTATATATAAAACCTATTTCTCCTGGTCACGCTACAACTTGAGAACGGATGAAACAATCTCGCTAATTCTTGTATTTGTGTTAATTGTTGTCAGGAGAAAGTCCTTATGAAAGGAAAACCAAGAAAAGGTCGGACGAGGTTATGGTGAGGCCGGAGGCCGCGCCTACTACGCGAACGAAGCCGCGGACAGTCACTAGTTTTTTATTATGTTTGATATCAATGTAACTTTTCGAGGTTAGTCGTGTTTCTAAAATCAGAGCAATGTCAATTTTTTTTTGGTTTGAGGTATGTTTCAAGCTCATATTTACGCTCAGTGATTTCATTGGCGTTCCATGCCATCGTTCTTTCATCGCCATCATGCTTCATACTTTGTCTTTCTTTTATCCGTCTTCTTTCGCTCTTTTTAATCTACCCATTTTATGTGCATTTAGGGATGTCTGATCTTTCTTTATTTATTTTAAAAACCTTATTCTACAAGTACAATTTGAAAAGTTTAATACCTACCATTCTACTCAGTTATTGGAGTGTATCTCAAAACTACTAAACCGATTTTGATGAAATTTAAATGGACCACACGGAAAGCACCAGCTTTCAAACAAAACAATAATTTGCCAGTCAAAAGTTACGAGGTAACAAAGATAAAAAAAGACATACAGTCGAATTGAGTACCTCCTCGTTTTTTTTGGAAATCGGTAGAAATCAATACTTAATATATCATTATGTATAATATATGTAGTCTAATCTATTCTTTATTAATGATATCTTATTTATCTATGCGCATTGCTACGCTATGTACGAGTATGTCACATATGTGGTAGAGCATCCACATTTTTACGACTTATTTTTATTAACAGTTTTACTTGCTACGTTACAAAACTTTATGAATTTATCTCTAATTTCTTTATTTTCTATTCATCATCATCATCATCATCATTATCAGCCGGAAGACGTTCACTGCTGAACATATGTCTCCCCCATTTAACGTTATGAAACTACAGGAAGATCAGGCTGAATAACGAGCGCAGTGCAGTGCTGGGCTATTGCCCATTTTTACTTTAGCTTACGGTCACCCTGCAGCTGTTATGGGAACAATCCCAAAACCATTATCCACAATCGCACAAACAAAATTGACACTCTCTAAATGAATACATTTTCAATTTGGTACTCCACAAACTCACTACTCACTTCGCAAACGGTTCGGTAACTTCGTAATTTCAGCGGAATATTCAATATAGACCTAATCCCAACTAATCTCATTCCAACACTGGTATTACTGAAGCTTCGCCTCATGAACATCTAAGAACTAACTTCTATTCAGCAGATACGAGTACTAACAGATCGATACTAATTTATGTGCTAACTGAATTGTGCCGTTAAGACCCTTGTTGTATCTTGGAGTTCTTACCCGATTTCGGCGAAGCAAAAAGGAAGGTTCTGGTTTAGACAGGTACGTTATGTGGGTTACGTATAATTTTAGTATGGTGGTTTTTATGGTGTATGGTTAGTATGGTTATAGTATGGTTTTATATTTATAAACTATTTATTATAATTTAATAAATGAAATGACGTAAGAAGCGCATTGATCGTCCACTGGTTATTAAAAAAAAAGTATTACGTAATCTGTGCCTACAGCTGATGCCCACATGTATTTTCTCGTTGTATTAAGTTGTATTAAAACTCTAGCGTTTTTAATGATAAGCAAACAGACATAAAGCAAATATCTTTGGGTGGTTTTATCCTTTATAAGCCTTTTAAAGTTATATTTCACTTTATTATCTTATACTATCAACTGCCCGCGACTTAGTTCGCGTAGTAGACAGGGCCTTCAGCCTCGCCATATCCTCCCATCTTTTTTTTTCATAAGAATCTTTTCATGACAATAATTAACACAACAACAAAAGATGTGTTCAAAATACTATACGCAGTGATACAGTGAGTGCGTTTTGTCGGGACTTAGGATCGAGTTCGAGTTCCAGTGATAACCGTAGCAAAAGACTAAGAAAGAGGGTAGATCGTTATGTCTGCACCTAACTTTTTAACTTTTCGACCAACCATCCACATTCTTCAGTCTTCCTGTGAACATGGTGCATGTAACTGCGCTAAAATATCGGGAGCTCATTCCACAACCTTACCACGGTAAATATCCCGTTAATAATCATATAACAAAAGATCCGTTCTCAAGTAATAGCGTGACCAGGAGAAAAAGAATTTCATTGTATATAGATAGATGTTCAGACGCTACCTTGACAACAGTTTTCTTCGAAAAGTATTATTTAAGCTCTATGATACAGTGATGTCTTGTATAGACTTTATTTTACATTATATTCATTTAGATGACTATGTTATTATTTAGAATCGTTTCAGACACGACAATTACTGAAATATATGTTTAAATTGTTAAAATAAAAAACACGACATTGTTGTAGATATGCGTTATCATACAGCCTCTGGAAATTATTTTTAGTTTTCGTACCATTCTGCACTGCATTGAAACCTCACCACAACAAGTTTAATCTGTAAAATTAAATGCAATGCCATGTTCTACAATTAACATTCTTTAGAAATAATTTGTTAGAAGCTGTTTGAAAATCAATGAAAAACATATTTAAAATGGTTGTCAATTTGTCTTTTACTGGAAACTATTTGACAAATCTGCTTTAACTGGCCAATTTGACTTTCACCTGTCCGTATGTTTGTTAAGTTAAAGATAAAGATAAATTTATTTACCCAGAGTAAAAGATACACAATATGAACAGCTTACTGTAAAAAACTTAACTAACATAGAGCACATTGTACTATAGTTGTATGTTCGTCTTCCTGTACAGGTCGCATTTTTCAACCAATATTGATGAAACTTGGTATGCATTACTATATGGTGTGTATGATATATTATTTAATTTAAATATTTTGATATCGGTAATTTTGAGGGGAGGGAGGGGTTATATAACGGCCCATTTTGATAAAATTTGGTACACACACCTGACTATAAAGAGGAATTTCGATTATGAGCATAATTAGTTAAGTGGTTTCCGAGATAATATTTGTGGTGAAGTACTTACTGCGATAAATTGCTGCCATTAAGACAATGTGCTCTCAAGGTGAACTATTTAGAGTATATATAGGGTACATTCATCATCGTCATCATCCATCACCATGCGGGCCAAACCAAGTGTGGTGCTAGTGTTATAACATTATAAATACGTAAGCTTGTTGCTGTTGTTTGTGTTGTGTCACCTTTCACGTGTTTTAATTCAATTTGGCAAGGTAATAGATTATTAAATTATGCCTGGGAAGAACAAATTATATACTTTTCATCACCATCATTATCCATCACCATGCAGGTGAAACCGCGATGCGCAGCTTGTATCAAATAATTAAGTCTACGGTACATTGAAGCTGTTAAAAATCAAGGTTGCGGTCAACCAATTGCTGTCAATCTTGAACCTGTTGAATTTGGCCAAGGTATACAAATATACAAAGATTTCGCAAGGTATAGATACCTTGGGAAATCCTTGTATATTTTTAAAATATTTTAAGATGGTATAAGTAGATATCGGTACTTTATAGTAAATTTAAATAAAGTTTCAGCTGGAAAACGGAAAAGCGAAAGCGGTTGCCAGTAGGCGGGCAGCAAACGTTAAAATAAATAATAATTTACGTCACAATGAGCGCAGTTAAATAGCGCAGCATCCCCCATTATTATCAGAGCGTTCGGGGTAATTTATGCGGTCATAAAAATTTTAATGCATGCCCGCCCCGCTACGAACGGTGCTACGTCCGCCGCCCGCCTCGCTTAGAGCGCTACGAACGCTGCTACGATGCTAAGAGAATCACAATAGAAAATCTAAATACTCGTAAAATGAAGTATACTATTTTATGAACTGCATTGTTCAATGTATACTATAAAAGAGCAGCTGCTTTTTTATCGTCCAACGTTTTGTTGAATAGGTATAGAGTACAAGCGTACATTATTGCATCGGTGTTTATTCATCACAGCGTTTTGTATTCATTGCATGCTTTATAACAAATGAACGTTTAAATTGATGTATGTTTTTAATTTTCTGTAATGTTTTATAGCTAACAACGAAATTACGACTTTATGTCGACAATAAAACGGATTAAACTGTCTTCGCTACAGAATTTTATGCGACAAGTAAATGCGTCGTAAAGTATTATCCTCGGTTCCGAAAGCGCTATCAAAGCGTCGGCGCAACATTACACAAGTACGCACTCCATTGTGAGATATCAGTAACAGATCATTTCATTTATCTACACCACTTTGTACTACAGAATGGGTTCGCCCAACAAGTAGCTTTATGCAGTCCAACACATGTATCGAAGGAAGTTTCTAGTTTTGAATTATGTCTAAGTTTAAGCAACCCTTGCTGACTTGGATGGGTGATCGCTGGTGGTATTATCAACTCGGTGCCGGAACAAAAAGAACAATAGTTAGGCTATCTTGGAGGCATTTGGATAGCCAGAAAACTTCAACATGACTGACCTCTGGCTTATCCATCAAGAAACACTGGGTCCTCGTGGTGGATGAGAGCCCGTAGTCTTCTCGTTAGAAGCAAGGCTCGAGACCCAAATGTGAGAACACAATTTGCTGATAATTTACTTTTAACTGTGCCCCAGCCGTTTCCTTAACTTATGTTAGGTCAGCATATCGGCATAGTAGCTACTAAGATATTTGTGCCACTCTATTTATGAGGCTGTATAATGTTGCGTATCCTACGACATGTCAATGACTTTGCCCTCGACGTTTCTAGTAGTTAATATACTGAATGTAAGTAATTACCATGCATGGTTTAGTTGACGTATTACTATGTATAGACATTGAAGAGCCTTGTCCGTCCTAATTGTACACATTAGAGCTACATCGAGATAGCGGTCACATTTGTGTGCTTTATTTACGAGCGAGAACGTCCAGTGACCGTTTTATCATTTCCCCCTCATAAAAAATATGGGATTCGTGAACGGTACGACTCAGTGAACAAGCTTACGTGTCTATAATAATACGTATTGTTCCTATAATTGTGTTGTGTTTATTTTCACACATTGCAGTTTATATAAAAACAGCAGCACCTAGCGATTTACAGCAGCATATTAATGATTTTGAAATGGACTATATAAGTATAATACTATCAATGAAAATATTATGTGTAAACACCATACATATATAGGAGTATATACTCGACAGCTGCGCCTCGGTCAGGCTAACATCCGTGAACATCATCATGCCATATCTAACACCACTCCGAAACAGGCCTCAGCCGCACCAGTTGTACAGCAGCGCGGGCTAAGTACTCCTACATCCAGCGGCCCCGCTAGCCCTCATATCCTCAAGCCTAATACAGGACAGCCTAAAGACCAAGCATCTAACTCACAGGCACTGAACACAGTAAAACAAGCTGTACAAACAGCTCATGTAAACGACACACCAGCTAATCCCGACTGGCAAGTAGTTAAGCATAAAAGACGATAGCAACGAAGAGTAATTCTAGGCTCCGGGGAAGAAGACTGCGACGTGCAAACAGTTGAACGAGTGAAGAAACTCCATGCATGTTTTTTCCGTTATGACACTACTGGTGAAATGATAGTAACCTACATGACAAAGAAGAATGCATCACAAAACTACACTGCTCAAAAACTAAACTTGAAGCACAACCACTACGCGTCCTTCGCTATTACGGTACCAACAAGCAAATCAGAGTTCTTTATGAAACCTGAAAATTGGCCTCCAGGCACTGAGATTAGCGCATGGAACTTTCGCACAGGTGCGCGACGTGCATCCCGTCCGTCGCGCAATCACTCCACTGCCGCATGTGACCGCGCCACCGCCCGCGCAGCTCCCGCGTCGCCCTCACAGCCCTAGTCAACCGGTTCCCGCAATAATAGACTCGAATACCTCGAGTATTGGCAAAGCGGTCAGCGAGAAAGCCGAACTCGTGGTTTGTTACCAAAATATACAATGTTTAACTAGCATAAAAACTAACAGATTAGAGGTTTTACTTAATGATGAGTTCAAATGTAGCATACTTGTACTGACTGAACATTGGCTGACATATCAATTGAATTGTATTCATATTAATGACTATGTCCTCTCTACATTTTATTGTAGGCCAACTATTAAACACGGCGGAAGCTGTATTTTTACACATTCTAGTCTTAAATGTTCACCGAAAGATGACTATCGCGATTTATCTCGTGAGCAGGTGTTTGATGTGTGCGCCACTCTGATCTCTGACTACAACGTGCTAGTGGTGGGGCTGTATCGCTTCAACCTTACTGATGTAGACGCGTTTCTAGATTTATTCGACGCCTTACTCACAAAAATAAACGACGATGGGTTCATAGCCGTGATTGCAGGTGACACTAACATAGATTATAGTGTGGACTCTTCAACACGCAGAAAACTTAACGATATTCTAGCAGAGCAAAGGTTTACCCAACATATACAATCACCAACTCGAGTAGCGAACACTAGTTCTACGTTAATTGACCATATTTTTACAAACATGCCAACCGAGCGAGTGAACGCGTATCCGATAGATACAAACGTTAGTGACCATTATGGTTTGCGTGCAACTGTTTCTGGTTTTAAAAAAAAACGCATGCCTACTCACACTAAACGTAGGGTCATTACGCACTCACGTAAGTTGGACTTTGCGGCCGCACTAGGCAATATAGACTGGTCTAACATACTCTGTAATTATAAGGACTGTAATACACTAGCAGAAAAGATAATAAACAATATAGAAGGGCAGTTCAATATATTTTTTCCGATTAAGTATTTACCAAGACGAAAACCTGACAGTAATTGGATAACTTATGACTTATTAAATTTAAAATACCTTATATCGGACATTAATAAATTAATAAGACAATTCCCACTGAACACTGACATTAAATCTATTTATGAACAATTAAACGTCTCTTACAATAATAAATTAATTTCAACAAAAAACAATTCTATGAAAATCTAATTAAAAACAGCACAAATAAATGTAAAACGTTGTGGTCTATTGTAAATAAAGAAACTAGACGCACCATACGTGATAAGACCGACTTCAACGAGTTAGTGCGCAGTGACACCGGGCAACCTTTCCCGAGCAAGAAACATGTTGTTGACTTCTTGAACAACACCTTCCTAACAGCTGGCGCTCGAGCTGGTGCACCGACAGCTTGTGTTACGAGTAGTTTACGTACACTTTCATGCGCTACCAACTATAATGTGTGTTCCATATACGTACAACCATTTTCATTTGATGAGATTATAAAAATAATTAATGAGCATATCGCACCAAAGAAGACCACAGATTGCTACGATCTCTCTATGGGTGTAATACGTGAGGTGTCTCAAGCACTAGCTACTCCATTGGCAGAACTATTTAACAGGTGCTTGAAAACAGGTACCTACCCCCGTGCGCTTAAAATGGTTAAAGTTGTGCCTGTTTATAAGGGGAAAGGGGACAAAACCTCAGCTAAAAATTATCGCCCCATTTCAATTATACCAGCATTAGCTAAAATATTAGAAGTAGGATTAAACAATAGATTTCTTAAGCTTTTCGACAGTTGCGACATATTTACTGACCGTCAATTTGCCTACCGAGCGGGTAGATCCACAATTAACGGCGCTAGTCCGGGAGTTCATCAAAAAAATACTTCAAGCCCGAGAAGAGAAGCACCAAGTCGCTGCAATATGCTGCGACCTTTCACGTGCTTTTGATACGGCAGACCGCAGTCTGATCAAGGCTAAACTCAAACACTACGGTGTGAGAGGACCAGCCGTAAACTTAATGGAGGACTTCGTTACTGAAAGATGCCAGAGAGTCTTCGGCGACTCGGGCAATATTAAATCCGAAGAAGGCTTTCCGGACCTAGGCGTTCCCTAAGGATCTTGCCTATCAAACACCACATTCTTGCTTCTTATGAACGATTTACCCGAGGCGATTCCCGGTGCCGATGTGTACATGTTTGCTGACGACGTCGCAGCACTAGTGACAGCACCAGGCCTATCCCTGCTGAGACATAGACTTACAGAAGTCACCACTCGATTAAAATTATGGTTCGCAACGAATGGTTTTGCCCTTAACCTGGACAAAACCTGTTACATACATTTTGACCTTTCAAATAGACCACTGAAAGCCCTGACAGTAACAATACCGAACACTGCTTTACAGCAAGTCTCATCGGTTAAGCTACTCGGCTTTCATGTGGATCGAGCGTTAAAATGGGATCTGCACATAGACGCTCTTTGCGCGCGGCTTATCCAAGCCTGTTTCGCTCTAAAGCGACTAGCAGCATCGGCTCCCCAACATGCAGTACTTAGCTGCTACTTTGCCACCGTACACAGCGTACTAATGTACGGAACCGAGCTATGGGGACATGCAGCCGAGTCAGAGCGACTGTTGATCCTCCAGAAGCGCGCTATACGTACTGTTGCGGGTGTAAAATGGGACGTGTCTGCGAAGCCCTATTTTACTAAACTAAGAGTATTGACTGTACCAGGAATATATATATTATCAAGTGTGTGTATTTGTACGCACCAATATGAAGAAATTCTGTGCCATGGGAGCGTCGCACACCTACAACACCAGGTCTAGGAACAGATTGGCGACACCTTCTCACGTACTTGCTAAATCTAGTAAATCTGTATACGTGGGAGGCCCTAATTTATATAACCACCTGCCAGATAGTGTAAAAAATGCAGCTTCTTTGAATATTTTTAAGAGAAATCTGAAGTTATTCCTTCAAATGAAATCGTATTATAATATAAAAGAATATACTCAAGATGAGTTGATTGTACATTCAAGTACTTAAGTATATACTATATAGGTATAACTATGTCCATTGTACTCGTAATAATAATGTTAAGTTTGACTTGTAAAATGTGATTTTACCAATAAATCTATTTATCTATCTATCTATTTATAGGTACCATTTCAGAAAAATCAGCTCAGCCATTCTATAATAATTCGTCGGTGCGATCGTCGTTCACATTAGTGAGCTCGTCGACAATCGCAACGATGAATCATTTCTTAGGGAACCACACGGCTGCAGGAGGCTCACCTGATGGTAAGTGATCACCGTCGCCCACGGACATTCGCAATACCAGAGGTCTCGAGGATCCGTTGCCGACATTTGAGGAAGGAATGGGCTCTCTTCTTGAAGGTTCAAAAGTCGTATCGGTTCTGGAATATTGGAAATGGTGTGTGTGTTAGGTTAATATAATTTCACTTTTTATAATAATTATTATTTAATTTTTTTTAATCAAATTTAGAAAAGTTAATACAAACTAACTATATCATCTTCCTTAAATCACATTTACCTGTATTCCACCTTTAAGGTGGGGACCTTTGTAAAATATGTCTTGAGTTGATTGGTTGAGAACCAAAATAGGAGATTCTTGTAAATAAACTTTAAGAGAATATTAATTCGGTTCCATTAGTCGCTAGTTTTAACAAGACCAGTATACCCAATGAGACGGAAACAGACCTTGGTTTTTACCTTAATCCAGGAACCAGAGAGCGAATAAAATGTGAGAAAAACCGTGAAATTGATTTGTAAAAGCAAAAGTATCTCCTGGGATGGCAATAGGCAGAAGCTATCAGTTGCATCTCTGTAAGTTTCGTTGTTTGTATACGTTATCCAAATATTAATAACTTTGGTACTGTGTTGCACAGTTCTTTGGGTCCTTTCCAGAAAATAGGTATTTTATTACATGTATTAATGGCGGCTTCGTAAAATTTTTATTCGCATATTAATGTCACTGTTACATTAGACAGCCCTTCAAGCACTCACATAATTGATGACGCAGAAGTGTCGAGTCCCTTTTGTCATTTATAGGAAGCGTCATTTTATGAGCAACAAAAGTATTACGGTATCGTATGTGTTACCATATCTTTAAACCTATGTTCATTGTAAAATTACTGAATCTTTTCTTATGGGCCGCTGGTATTTGAATGCTGTGTAATTGTACTATTGCCTGAAATAAAGATTATTATTCTAATTATTTTCTTCAAATCAGTCCATGTTATCCATCATTTTTGTTACTTGTGATGGACTTATATAATGTTTGACTAATAACATGCCTGAGGTTAAGTGACGATGTGGTCGACGATGTGATATAAGCATAGTACTATTATTTATTCTGTGGACGCTTACCTAGAAATTAACTATTCAGTCTTGAGTTTCAGACTTCTAAATTGTCAATTTTACAAACACAGACAAGGCAAAAAATCTTCTTACTGAAATTTTACTATAATATATGTACATATAGTGTCATGAAAACCGATTATTTCATACATTGTTTGTGCTAAGCCTTAATAATAATAATAATAATCTTTATTTCAGGCAATAGTACAATTACACAACATAAAAATACCAGCGGCCCATATACAAAACATATAAGTACCTTACAGACTAACATATACATATAATAAAGGGTTGCTTAACTAGCGTACAGTCTTTTCAGGATTTATTTTATTCGGTCTAGGCTCCCTGTACCGTCGAAAAACGATCCCTTCAGGCCAGAAGTCCGGTGCCAGGAACGTCTCTTTAAACTTCGCTGGAAACCGGAGCACGTACGACTTGAAGTTCGTTTCTCTTTTCGAATCCAGGCGCATTAATGTAACCTCGCGTAAGGCCTGAGTCTGGATATTACGGTCATTCCATTTCTTTCTGATGTAATGCACAATGTCATCGCCCGACGTGTCTTTGTGAAATCGGGAGAGGTATACTGTTGAGCTGACACAGGCTCAACAGCACGGATGGTCGTGGCTGCAGCAGGAGCGGTGCCGCGGAGGTTTCGGGCTGGTCGAGCTCGCCGTTTCTTCTTCTCGACAAGGATGAAGCCTTCCTTATCCACTGTTTTTGTGCTTATTGCGATTGTATGTTCACACATGGGATTCCGTTCAGTGAACGACGCATGTGACTGTCGCGCTACTTGCGCGAAAGTTTTCTGGCGCCGGCGGACGGGTAAGGATGCCTCAGCTGGATGAAGCACTGATGTCCCTGACTTATTAGGGCTGGCTTCGACAGCAGAAATACCACGGTCATCAACCCGCGGCGATGTATCGGGGTCAGATGTCGGATTAATACTGTCACACAATACGTAATTAAAAAATCACAGTAATATCTATATAAATATTAAAATATCATATTTTCGATATTTTGATATTATTGATATGCTTTTTATTACGATTAAATACTGTATGGGTGTGTATATGTATTTAAGTATGTATATGAGTCATCAGGTTACCACAGTACAGGCTATGCTTAGTTTGGGACCTGAAGACCTTTGTGTGGATGTTGTCCCATATTATTATTATACTTACGAAACTATTACATACACTAAAGTAACAATTAAATTAGGTTTGAATTGTATTGAATTGATTATTTATATATATAAAATAATATTCTAAAGTTCTTGTTCTATTCTTCAATCTTCTTTACTTATGATATTTATTTGACTTAAGTAATATAAAACGTATATTCTTTTGTAATTCATCGATTAAAGAATCTAACTTTTTAATTTTAAACAAATTCGAATCGATTCGGAACATCACAATCACAGTACAATCCAGTAAATAATTTACACTACAGATAACGGTCAACCATATTGATCGCTAGCTGCCGTGCTATTCTCTAAGAGCAACCATCGTCGCATCTTTGACAACTTCCGCGAAACAAATGACGAGATGACAAGAAACGTTGCAGAAACAACCTTATGTACAAGGGTGATATCTCATAAAGTATTTGACATCGGTGAGCTCGTCGACGAACGCAACGATGAATCATTAGAGAATCGCACGGCAGAACCCCGTAAACAGCCCGTCCAGATCTTACTAGCCACCTCATCTTACTCTTGGTTACCACATGCCTACCCTAGCCTGTCAGCGTACTGTCAGAGGACCTGAGTGTTTAGATTCAAGTCCATACTATCTCCTAGCTAGGTCGTAATATATCAGTGCTCTGGCCGAGGTACGATATGCTGTATGGCGTGGTAGCATCGCGATCGGGTGCAGTCCAATCGAGTGTGCAATTAGATCTCCAAAGCCGCGCATGCGATCCGCTTACGTATGCTCGTAGTCTGGACAAGAGCCGAGTCTAACTAAAGTGGCCACAGGGTCAGATATGCAGTGGGGAACATCGCGCAAAAAGGTGTTAATCTACACTTTACTCAATATGTTACTAATATTACAAGGAGGAAAGATTTGTATGTTTGAACTAAACAGGCTCCGAAACTACTGGACCCATTACAAATCTTTCAACATAAGAATTCTACATCATCCCTGATAAGCATAGGCTATATATTTTGATTCATCATCATCATCCATCACCACGTGCGAGAAACCGCGGAGCGCAGCTTGTTATATTATAAAGAGAAAAGATTTGTATAACCCGCGGCATATAACTCTCGCTCTGACCGTTATTGCGCAGAAGTCAAAAATTGGGATGAAGGACTCTTGTCTCTCTGTCTGTCACATCGAAGACGAGGGACTGTTGTCTCTCTCTATCTGCGCAGCTATCCCTTCCATATTTCGCTCAGAGCTAGAGTTATATGCCGCGGGTTATAGTTTAAAATTATTTGATACGGATAACCTCTAAACTACCTCGAAGCTACTCAACCGATTACAAAAACTTTGTCACTTAAAGAAGGTACATAATTCCAGAGTAACCAAATACTTTACTACTATAACTAATGAGCTATATTGTACTATTATTAAAAACATTACCTTACGAGACAGATGGGCGGGACAAAGATATTACAATTATATATACAAGGGACAGCTATCGTTGTATCAAGTGATAAGACGTACCCCAAGAAGGTTTCCGCCTTGCCGCCAATTATCTAGCACAGCTGTGGCATAGTCTTTGTGGTAGAACCGGAGGCTACATCCCTTCCCCTCCTCCGCTCCTTTCCCCTCCACCATCCCCCCTCTGCCCTCACCTCTCCAGGCGTTGGGGGGTTGGGGGGCTCAGTAGCCGGGTCACCACGGTGAAGCTAAGAGAAACCAATGGGCCTGCCAGTGATAGCCGATAGCTGGCGGGCCCAAGGTGGGACCGCTCCTATGGGCTTTGCCCTCCAAGTCCACACAAGAGTGGTCACTGTAGGTGGCGGTGGTGTATTGGCGCCACTGCAACTGAGGCGGGCTGCTGAGAGTTAGAGGCCGCGGCGAGCAAGGAGTGCCGGTATTGCGGTGAGCCGCTTTCTCTGCCTTGCGCGGCCTTGACGGGGCCGTTAGATGGCGGACGCGATGGGGTAGCAGGGGAGGAGGACTGTCGGTATTGAGAGGCGCCGCTGTCCCTATCCTCTGCGGCTGAAGTAGCAGGTGGCTACTCACCTGACCCATTGTAGGGGGACTTAGGGCGCCCAGACTTGGGGGAGTCTGGCGTCCATTTGAAGGTTTGGTCCCCTGAGGCGTTTGCGGCGCGCCAAGTGTTCTGGCGTGCTGCAAGAGAGAAAGGTCCGGCAACGGACAGCCGCGGCGGGTTCGCGGTCGTGTGCGAAATCTGTCCCGCGTTCCCGCCAAAAGCGGCAGTGACGGAACACCGCAGAGGTTTGGTGGGTATGCTGCCCTTCTGGCAGAGACTCCCACGTAACCGCCGTGCTCCCTCCGGGGCCGGACGCACAGTAATCCTTTATGGATACCACCATAAAGGATTAATCTGCGTAAAAAAAAGGTGACACGACGTGCACGTTACCTGCCCAATGGTATACAGTTTGTGTCACCAACAACAATGTTTATTGTCCAGACTGGTCCTGGGCCTGCATTCGGATTGCCATCTTTTTTTAATTTTGAAGTCTCACTTACTGCTTTAAAGTACTTAAATTGGTGATAACAATTTAAAAATCGTTAAAAGTTAACAAAAGATCGTCCGACTATATTTATTATTTTTACTTGTAACAGCGAGAGCTGTCTTCGTAACATAGTAAGTTAAAATCCATTTCCATTTTGTGATTCAAATCCTATTCAGATAAGAAAATGACATAACTTGTATTACTTACAATACTTAACCTTCAATACGATAAATATAATTTCTACATAGAATGTTTAATCTTTACGTCGATGTCTTATGATGATGGTTTCCGGAGCTGGTTGAGAAACTGTACACTGTTTAAACTTACTACTGTGGCAGATTCGAGTCGCGTACATGTCTGCCGCTGCCGGGCATGCAGCGTATTAGCCGGGTTATTACGCGCGTTGTTGTGCCGAGCTCTGATCTCATTGTACACGAAGGTTGCGTGTTTCATTATCTCAGTAGAGCATACCGTGACCCGTGTCGGTCGGGAGATAGGCTTAAGGTGCGAACGCGTCGAAACCCCACGGAAAAATAACCTTTATGTACATGTTAGAAATGGCTGTTTAGGGAGGTGACAAAAATTTGCCGCGCGAATTTTTTATGTAGCAATGGTACTGATTCGCTTGTGCGTAAACTAAACTAAAATTATCTAAACTATGGTAGTTCTTATTATGTTAATACTAAGATCCAAATTCTTGTAACACTTATAATGATAATTCTAAACATATGAATATTCTATTCAAATGTGGGTAGTTTTATATGAGTTTGGTTTAGTTTAGAGATCACAAACTTACATGACGATTAAATTTGCACTAAACATACCCACAATTAAACAAAAACGGCAAATTTAAGAATTGTCACTTGCAAGCATTAAGCGAATTTGGACCTAAGCGTGAACAGAATAAGAACTACCATGATTTACTAAAAAATAGATTTTAGTTAGCTAGTTTAGTTTGGTGTTCTGAACAAGCGAATTACTACCAATGTATTATAATACTGAATAATATATACTTATATATTTCCTAGATACCATGCACCGCTTACCCATATAATACTGTTAAATTACTTGAATGTTTGTTGTAGCTGAATGAAGAAATAAGTTGTCACGTCGTCATCTACAAAAGTGATTGTTATCACCACGCAACACCAGTTAACGCTCTGGGTGGTACAGCCTTGCGTTTCTCTAAGGGCATCGTTGCATCTTTGACAACATTCGTGACAACAAATGAAAAAACAACAAAAAACTTTGGAAAAACAACCTTATGTACAAGGTTATTGTTTATATGAGATATCGCTTACAAAGTATTTGACATGTGTGAGCTCGTCGACGAATCATTTGAGAATCGCACGGCTGCAACTGGTGGAGACACAAATGTATGCCGTATGTCACTCGAGCTGCCAGTATTAATCGACATAGAGTATTTGGTGTGCACCTCTATGACATATATAAAAAAAACAGCCAAATGCGAGTCAGACACGCGCACGAATGGTTCCGTACCATTATCTACAAATATCCCATCCTCCCATACAACAGACATGATTTTTTTGCCGTTTTTACGGAAACCTTCGTTCTTGAGTCCGACTGGCACTTGGCCGGTTTTTTTGTATTTGTTGTTTTGGCTGCAACAAAAATACATCATCCGTAAAAATTTCAACTGTCTCACTATCACGGTTCATGAGAAAGACGGAGACGGACGGACAGCGAAGTTTTAGTAATAGGGTCCCGTTTTTTGTGTTTTTACCTTTTGGGTACGGAATCCTGAAAATGAGGTGTGGCAGAGTCATGGACAAGGCCGTGTGTACATGACGTGAGTACGTTTGTCCGAGTCAAAAGTACTAATTACAAATTTCGATACGCAGCAAAATAACCTCAAAATAGCGGCGCTTCCCCTCTCCACCCCGCGCAATGCGTCACTGTTCTCGTTTATTTTAATGAATTCTTTGATCCTTTAGCTATCCAGTGGTATAATTTAATGTTGCATGTATAGGATAGATTGGAAACTACAACGCAAACTGTATCCCCCGATATTTGTTATCATTAGGTTTTTTGGATTGTCCCCGTATGGTGGCAAATTTAAAGACATTCACGTATTCACGGCAAAATCATTTATATTATTAAAAAATACAAATTTACAAAGTTTTCATTAAACAGAGGCTTTGGCGCCAGAAACACAGTTTAATTAATATCTTGGGCGTCAAATATTCCAATTGTACTCAATTAAATTTTTACGTTATTTACATTAACTTAGTTGAAATATCGTTACTTTGAGCCATTAAATATAAACAATAGATTACTATTATTAACTGTCAAAGCATGTGTGGTGCTTAGCATCAGCCCGACTCAACACTAGTTAGTATGAACACTGAATCACTGCTTTCAGCATTTTATGTTTAATGTGACAATAATTCAAGGATACTTCTGGAAAAGAACAATCAAATACAACTAAGGATTTCTGATTTCAAAACTATTCACTCATAATCTGGGGCCTTACTATCAGCTTCGTAAAAACCATGCAAGTTCCGTGCAGTTCTTAAAACTGACATAAACAGTTTTGAATAAAATCATACCATGACGCTCATTTAGGTGAACTGTTTGAATATTGTTTTCTCAAAGGTGAACTGATAATATTATCTCTGGCATTCTAACAATTTACTATAACTAACATTGCAGACGTCTATACGTTTGTAAGCTGATAAACTGAGTGGATTTAGTGTGACATGTTAACGAGAGTCCATACAAAAAAACCAGGTGAACGGTTTTTCTGCGGTTCTCGAATAGTATGCCTGAGCAGGCCGGCTTTAAAGTTGTCATGGTACGAATAAACCGGGCAGTTGTCTAGAAGTCCTGCTTTAAGAGCTCATAGTAAGGCCCCAGCCCATTTTGTTAGCACTCTTGGGACACGGGCCTCCCTCTCAGAGAAGGAGGAGTTGGGTCATAATACCCCACGCTGGCCCAGTGCGGCTTGGTGGGTGATGTCGATGATGTGGTGGTTTCAAAACTATAAATCAATGAACTAACTTTCTGGATTGTGTACACAGTTTCTTAACTTTATATACTATTTCTTAACATTCTTATGTATCATTAATTCGGAAACGGTGTATGCCTGTAAATGTTTTATAACAAGACACAGCTTTAATCGTAAAAGTAATCGGGTTGCGTTGATAAAGCACAATAAAATATTTGTGGCTAGGTAACCAATGGTACTTCTTCTGGTGCTATATTACGCTTGCTACAGAAGGAGCAGATTTGTGCAAATCTTGATTCATCTTGAAACCTTGACCCTGGCTAGCAATTGTCTATCTGGATGTGAAGAACGGGACGCGAGTCTGCTGACGCCGGTATATTAACGCTTCAGGGAAACCGCTGAACAACTCCAGACGCCTTTAGTCACCCACACTAACGTTTGATGTCATCATCCATCCGTTTTTCCAGTCTGCCCATATTTGTCTTTGACCGAAAATAGTTTCTTACTTCGTACATTGTGATACTACTGTTTTAGTCTATAAAATCCCAAAAATCTTATTACTATGGTCCATTTTGGTTTCTTCGCACATTGCCTCTTCTTAATCTAATACAAATTAACGAACAATTCTTGTGGTTCATATATAACATAATTATAGTCTGAATCTCGAAAACGGCTGTAGCGATTTTCACGAAATTTAATATGCAGGAGGTTTTGGGGCGATAAATCGATCTGGCTAGGTTTCATTTTTAGGAAACGTCGTTTTATCCGTGTTTTCAGACAATTAAAATACCGACAAACCAACACTAAAGCTACTTGACAATAGATAGTGTTGTTAAGCAACACTACCCCAATGAGTTTGGTTTGAGGTTAGGTTAAGAAAATCATTTGTTAACTTACGAGCAACTTTAAGGGCTAATTTCACCAAACTCTTATAAATCAGTAATTAACGCGTTAATGCGTCGTTAAAAATAACAGAGATGTTATAGTACATTGTTCACCGAGAGGAGAAAGTGACCGATTACCGTCGAGGGTGTCGTTTGAAGCCCGAGCCGTAGGCGAGGGCTTTAAAACACCCGAGATCGGGAATCGCACTTTCTCTCGAGTGATACATAGTGCTTTATACTACACCTACGAGGAAAATAAAAAACTAAATCTTTACTAATTGAAATTTATATTGAAATTGTTGCAGTTAGTGAAGCTTAATGTAACACTTTTTCCATTAATGTTTGTTTGAGATGTTTGCGATAATGTAGGAGGAATAACTGGCTATGCTGTTGGCACTGCGCTCGTAGAAGGCTGTGGTGCCAAAGGGGCAACTGGCTGCTGAGGGGCATCTGGCATCGCCGCGCTCGTTGATGGTTGAGGAGATGAGTCTTGATGCACATTAATCGATCCCGATATTTGGTTATTTATTCGTGTTTTGTTTTCTACGGAATTCTCTATGTAGCTTTCTGCAACAGTGGACGATTTCCAACCCCCGTGACGTTTTATTGTGGTTAAATCAGCACCAGTATTGGCAAGAATAGTCGCTGAAGTTCTGCGAAAGCAGTGGCTAGTGTATTCTAGTGGATTGAGTAAATTAAGGTACGAAGCTATTTCTCTTGGCACAGTACTTATTTTGTTTTTCCCAATTACTTGTTTCGTACATTTTTTGTTTTTATATTGTAGTAAAAACCGATTGGTTTTGGGGTCACTGGGGCGAATTTCGTTATATTTCTTCACTATCTCATAAAATAAGCCCGATATAACAAATGATCGCTGAATTTTGGTTTTTGTGTTAGGAATATTGACGATTATTCCATTTTCGAGGATTTCGATATCGTCTGTTGTCATATCCACAAGTTCTTGCGAACGACAGGCCCCATTTACTCCTAAAATCAAAATAACCCGTAAACAAAAATAACAAACATGAAAACCTAGTAGATTTCTACTCATAAATAGGTACGTAATAAATTTTAAACCATTGCATTTTGTTCATAAACTTACCTTCATCAACAAATATTTTGTCATCTGGAGCATTCTGCAAAAAGGAATAAACATCCTTTGTAGTAAGCACTTTTGATTTCTTACTACGGAATCCCTCCGACTTTCTTTTCAGAAATGCTGTAAGTTTTTTGTATTCTTGAATATTTATGTCGTTTCTTGTCAATATAGTACTTTTCAACATTGAGTACATAGACCATAACGTACTTGGTTTGTATTTTTGCGCTTTTTCACTGAAATAAGCTAGCAAAACAGTTTCAGAAAAAGATGCCTCATTTTTTTCACTTTTCCATTGCAAAAAATCGTCATAAGTTTTATTATATTTTTTAATTGATTTCTGTGGTAAAAGGTTATCAATCAGTATTTTTGCAGTTTCCTTCAACTGCGGCGGAGTTAAAAAATCTTCATCATCACTATCACTACTTATCATTTTGATAGTTTTGTTTTACTTTTCTACGAAAACTGAATCCTCAAACAACACACAAATTGAAAATGGCGCCAATGGCGTCTGCAATTTTCACGTGTTCTTTTTTCAAATTGTTTGACACCATCCAACACACAGCTAGTGGCCAGTGTCATTTTGCGAACTTGGAGATAAAAACTCACTGTAAAAAAAAACGATATTAAAAAATATTTAGTGACACTTCCGCTGAAAAAGCTTTTTGGCTTTTGATATTTAGGTTACCAGCGCATAGTCTTACCCAAAATTAAAAAAGAAAAACCACGTAAGAAATGGATTTTCATACACTTTTCTCTCCCGCTCAGATGCGTTTTCTCGCCGCATATTTGTTCCATATGCAATGACGTACTTTCTACCGTAAATTTGATAAAGTATCAAGGTACTTTCCGAGCAGGTGTAGTATAAAAACAGTTTACGTTCCAAGTAGAAAAAATAACAGACCATTACTAAATCCAAAGTTTGTGTATGTTGAGTGAATCATAGAAAAACGTTCATTCACATTTTTGTAGGCGACCCAAATGAAATGTCATACTTTGCGATATCAATGTTACAGATTAGTGTACTATTTACAATAGTCGTGTAATAATTCCCATGTTAAGCAATACGACCAAATTTAAATACCGTTTATTCTGTAGAATACCAACACAGTCAAGTATTTTTTGTTTTGCTGGATAATTGAAATGTATAATAAGTAAGTAAATACAATACAGAAGAGAACTGATGAGGTTATGTTGGTGTGCATATTTGTTGTGGTATATTATTTTTATTGTTTGATACTTATCTAAATTTTAATCTGATATGATTTGTGGCTTTTTTCGCGTCTAATAATATTAGCCATATCGAAGTAAACGCGCGGGCGGAATTTTCTTTCAAACGAAAAAGAAATTCTGGTCCACCTTGTAACAAAACACAAAGATATTGTGGAATGCGAGTTTGTCTTTAATTAATTCCAACATAACCAAAACCAGATTATTGCGATAGACGGAACCTTGTGCGAAAATCGACATCATCATACACTAAGAAATAATTGCGCCGTTCTTTATAAGTTCTGGGACGACGTACAATATTATCTAATACATCTAACTTTTCTAAAACGTATTCATTTAAAAAAAAATATAGTTATACCTACGTCGTTTCCATATTGATAGCTTTATTGTAAACTAATCGTCAGTTAACGACTTAACTGACCCCTAGAGCAGTAATTAAAATTAATTAAAATTATATATAAATAAATAAAAAAATAAATAAAAAAATAAAAAAAAATAACAAAAAAATAAACGCCTGATTTAGAAAATTAAACAGACATTAGCGCGTGGTGAAACACTTGGTAACCTTAACAATTCGTTAACAGAATGACAGAGCGTTAAACTAACAAACAAAGCATGGTGAAATTAGCTCTAAAGCTATTGCTGGTAAAAACATAATAAAAAATACGGCAGTTGTTTTAAACTTTTAAATACGCTAATCGCAAAGTCACGCAGCACTCATAATATCTGTTTAGGCAAGTGGCGCGGCTTGAAAGTTCGCAACTCTAATATTCTTGAATATTTTGTGTCTCTACGTACTCTGCTGAAGTTGGTAAAAGTTGTCCCAAACTTGACAGCTTATAGTTCCACCAATCCCAACTGTAAAGGAAATCAGTAACGGTGCGTTCTCACTGTAATGAGTCAGTAGGAACAATGATAATAGAGCCCGTGTCCATTTCAGGGGTCCGTACCCAAAGGGTAAAACGGGACCTATTACTAATACTTCGGTGTCCGTCCGTCCGTCACAAGGCAATATCTCATAAACCGTTATATTTAGACAGTTGAAATTTTCGCAGAGGATGTATTTCAGTTGCATTTATTACAAAAAAAAAATACTAAAAAACCGGCTTTACAATTACATGGCCAAGCGAGTTGGACTATATATAACACTAAATCTAAAAACGGTGAAAATCATGTCTGTTGTGTGGGAGATTTATAGATAACTAGCTGCGCCCCGCGGTTTCACCCGCGTGGTGATGGATGATGATGATGATGATGATGAAAAGTATCCTATGTGTTAATCCAGCGCCTCATCTACCCCCATACCAAATTTCATCAACATTAGCCCCCCCGTTTGTGCGTGAAAGAGTAACAAACATCCATACATCCATACATACAAACTTTCACGTTTATAATATTAATAGGATGGTACGTAACCCATCGTGCGCGAGTCTGACTTGCACTGGGCTAGTTTTATTTATAATATGCAACAAGATCAACCGTGAATATAGTATTCGAGCCCGCCATTCTATTGGTTTTTCAGATCCAACTAACTAGCAGATCATCGAGGTTTCCAAGTGCTGGATTTCTTTATCTAATTCTCTTTTATCCCTCTTACCGACTTTACGGTGCGGTGTATCTTGTAGCGGCAGGAATTCTGGGGACCGCCTGGGTAAGTACCACGACCTTTACTAGTTATTCAGCCGTGAATACTGAGCAGGATGTTGGAAGAGAAACATTTCCAATAAAATTAGGGCCAAGAGATTTAGATTTAGAGTGCATTGACATGCACGGGCTGGAACCTTTGTAGTTTATAGCCACAGCCGACCAACACGATACTGTTTAACCGTCCTTTGCAATTGACGTTATAATTTTGGCGGCGATGTATTTTAATGAGTGGTTAGATTGCCATGCTGATTTTAACGGAACACATTTTGTGCAAAATGCTTTTCAGCTACGACTTTTTTTGATTGAAAATGGTTCAGCCAAGCTTGAATCTGTGGTTCTAGTGCAGTTAGAATCTAAAATAAAATGTCTTTCATTGGAATTGTCTTTAGAAACTTCATATTATAAGTTTTTTTTACTGTAGTGATATTTTGACTGATTACAGGGCACATGACACTCAAAACCTGGAGGCAAAGAGGGCAATGCAATGCGACACAACACATTAGAAAACAATCAACTATATAACACTGCACTGAAACGTGGTCTCTTACTATGGGCCTCATAAGTAAGCTCAAAGTCGCACAACCAGCTATGGAGAGGACTATGCTCGGGATTTCTCTATGTGATCAAATAATAAATGAGGAGATCCGTAGACGAACTAGAGTCACCGACATAGCCCGGAAGATAAACCAGTTGAAGTGCATAAAACAATGCAGTACTAACGAACTCAATCAACCAATATTTTATCAGGTTCATGTGACCTGAGGGATAAAGAAGATGGTGGAAGTTCAGCAACAACACAACCGTTTAAAAGTTGGACAATAACTGAACGGGATTTCCCAACTTAAATCCAAAATTACTTGGAAGATCGTCGGGATTAGCTCCGACCTCCGCCCCGACTCCGCCTGCTAGTGAGGTGAGGCCGGAAGATAAACACCAAGTTTGTATCTCAACAGTGTGGCGTTATATCAGCGAGGTCAGTAACTCATGTTCATGGACACTTGGTGAAAATTAAAAATTTGATGCCATGATACTTCAGGTCTGCTAGGAGGATCGGCCACTTATAATGCATACCTTTAATATAAAAATAATAATATGCAACAACATCCACACAAAGGTAGAGTCCGTTTCACGAAAGAAGTCTCGCGGAAAATTAGTGGAACTAAATAAATATGTACTAAATATTTCATTGATGTACGACAACTAGCGCCACGCCTATGGGACTTCTTTTGTGAAACGGACTCTATTCACTTCTTTCATCGTCGTTCTTCTTCTTCTCCTCCTCCTTCCTCTTCTTCTTCTTCTTCTCCTTCTTCTTCTTCTTCTTACCCTAACTTCATGTTTTACTGAATGAAAATCTGTCGCTAAGCTAGTAACACGGTATTGCAGCTGTTTTTCAGAGGGAGTTACCATTATAGGTCTAGTGCACCTGCTACCTGTCACCAAATTGTCACTGTCAATCACATGAGATAGTAGGTATTAAAACATGAGCTATCATGTAATGATACAGAAACTAAAGCAGGTAAGCTAGCTTGCTCTAAATGATAACCTCTTTTTAATATAATTTTGGCACATGTGACATTTTACGCTTTATAAATATAAAAATTAAATAGAAAAAATATATTAAGTTATTTAAAACACATTATTTATTTCTAATAGAACCGACTTTGTGGGTGTACATGAATTTGTTTCTGCATATATAAGATAAGATATTAATATAATTTATTGATTAGGGTATACTTTGCAGAAATCCATATTAATACGATATTCAAAGAACTATTTAGTGACAAATCGTATCTCCTGATGATGCTTCGTGTAGAGACAAAGCACGTGCTGGACATACGAGTATATGCGGAAGGGCGGGAGGTGCACACTAAATCTCTGCCATAAGCATTTTCCAGCAAAAGTGTCACTAAATATTTCTTTCAATATCGACTATTTAAGATATATGGGCCATTAAACCACTCGTATGATACTATTATGGCATGTAACTTTACCTCGTCCTGAAACTGAATAATATGTATGGGACAACATCCACACAAAAGCCTTCATCACAAACTAAGCAGAGCCTATGGTAACCTGATGACTGATATAGGTACATACTTAAATACATATACACACCCAGACACACCTCAAACAGACATGTTCATGCACACAAACGTTTGACCTGTCCGGGGACCGAACCATATGTTTTATTACCCCAGATTAAACAACAATTGTTTCTAATAATATATAAAAATTCTACTTATGCTACTGCTTCTTATTATATGATGGACACTGGATGTTGTTCTAAGAAGGTAAGTTGTAGAACTCGTCAATGAGGCGCTGAACTAAGTACTCCACACTTACGTTTCAGAGAGGTAGCGGTGTATGCCGCGAGTTGGCTCAACTGTGGAGATAACCCCGTATCACGATTCCCGTTCCAATCTGAATATTAACACGAGTTGCCTGTTTATCTTTGAAATATAATTCAGTTTGCTAACAGTTCAGCCGCACAGGCAAGTGCAGAAATTCTCCTCAATAGCTCTGCTGCTATTTTAGGGTAATGATTTGATAAACCGTCATTTACATTTTAACAACTATAACAGTCATTTTGCGCTATATGACTGACAGTCGCTAAAATAATTCAGATTCATAATGAGAGATTGACACTGCATTTTCATGGATTTTACAATAAAAGTATATCTATATATTGAAAACGAAGACGATGAAGTTTCTTACTTATACGCTTACAAATATTCCAAACTGAACCTCGATAGGTGTAAGTAAATGCGAAATATTTTCTTTTGATGGTCATTTTAAATCCGTTTTGCGGTGCTGACTACAAAAGTGTTGTTTCGGGTTTCAGCCTATCAGCGTAAAATAAATAGTACCCGTAAAGCTGCCTTGGGCATACCTGTATGCCAAACAAAACTTTCGTAAAGCCGCCTTGGCATACAGGTATGCCAAGGCCAAATCAAATAGGGATCCAATTAAAAATGTTATATATTCAAATATACAATAGATTTCAGCAATGTTTTTGTTTTTTTGATGCTGTAAAGGATCTGGAATTTTTTTTACATAACAAAATATTTGAAAGATACCAGACCGGTAATATCATCGAAAAAGCGACAGTCACTTGTTTTTTTGCTGGGTTTTTGCAAATCTAGTTTGCAAATTTGATCATAGTCGGGAGCTCACTAGGTTCAAAATAGCCTTGATTGTTCATATGTGTCAGAAGATATATGCAGTAGCTGACTCGTGTAAATTTGCACGTGTGTTTTTCACTCGCGTTTTTATTCCCACACATAATACTCACTTTTTTCACGTTCTATTATTACTGGGATATCTTGACGATCATACGCTGATCAAGCAGTCGGACATATACTGAAACAATCCTAAACTTCGGAAGAAAATTAAATGGACTTATACAAATAGTAATCTTAAAACAAAACATTAAGTGAACACACACGACTGACAGTGCCCACACACTAACTGAGGGGTCATCGATCTGCACTCGAGAACACAAAAACACACTGTCTTATTTATGTTTGTTCGCGACCCTGATAAAACTGTACAAACACCCCCTCCCTCCCCCTCGGACAAACAGTGGGAACAAGCGGACGTATTTGTCGTCCGGCTAAATGACGGGTGTCCGGTGTTGCCACAGAAATAACGCTGGAAATTGATGGTTTGCGTCGATCCATTGTGAATCGTCATAACAGATTGTACGAAGCATTGTTTTATGAGTCACTAGCTTTGAAATTTTGTTAAATAAATGAACGTGAAACTTTGCTGATCCAGCGGAAGTTTTGCTCTCCATTGTATTTTTTATTCTACAGCTTGATATTGTTGCATTTCGCGTCGTTTTGGTAGATTTTGCTATATTATTTTTTAAATGGAGAATTGAATTGATTTTTAATACTCAATTAAAAATATGTAATAATAAATTACTGAAAAAATGTACATCTACATTTTATCTAAAACAACAAGAAATATGTAAATTTTGTGATGTGAAATACAGCCTGGAGGTTTTTCATTCAAAACAGAATATCATGAATAAAAATATGTAAACCCTGGTGCCTCCGGCTGCATTCATATTGCTTAGTAAATAAAAGTTAAGGTTCCATTAACTTTATTTGCATTTGAAGTGTTATGTTTTTTAAATAAATGCATAAATAAGTTACTTGTTGTAGGCATAACAGTTATTTTATACTTATGTTTATGGAATGGTTGTTATATTTACCCACTTGTCTAGCATATGTCGTATTATTATTATGTAAGAGTACAACATAATTACGAATATCGCTAATACTCGTATCACCCTTTCGGCAGTCTAGGTAAAAATCTACAATGAATTAATGTTTACTTGTATTTAATTTGTCATTATTACAGACCAATAATTCTCTTAAGTGTATGTCACTGTCGTCATCATCATCATCTCAGCCGTAGGACGTCCACTGCTGAACACACGCCTCTCCCATAATTTTCCAAAAGGACCGGTTGGAAGCGGCTTGCATTCAACGTCGTCCTGCGACCTTCCTCAGGTCGTCTGTCCACCGTGTCGGTGGACGACCTACGCTGCGCTTGCCGGTCCATGGTCTCCACTCCAGAACCTTCCGACCCCATCGGCCATCTGTTCTGCGTGCTATGGGCCCTGCCCACTGCCACTTCAACTGGCTAATCTTCTGGGCTATGTCGGTGACTTTCGTTCTTCTACGGATCTCCTCATTTCTGATTCGATCACGTAGAGAAACCCCGAGCATAGCCCTCTCCATAGCTCGTTGATGCTATATTATGTCACTGTAAATGTAGTAAATTAACGCATTTTGTTTTGATATAAGATTTTTAGAAGATTTAACCTGAAACTTACTTACTTACTAGAACTTTAGTGTGCCAGTAACTAGGTGACATTTTTAGTTTATAGGTCTTCACAACAAATAATTCCAAAATTATTAAAAAAAAATTTTTTGCACTAAACTTTCTAAACAAAATAATCTGTATAAGTACCTACTTAATAACTAATAAACAGCTTTATCATTTGTACTGTACTTTCGTCTGAAATTAACAGTTATACAGGTAAACCACTGTTGTTTTATAATTCCGACGGCTTAACTTACTCGGTAGGTAGGCATAGTCGAGTATCACGACCGGTTTCGTGACCATCCTGACCACTTCTTCATGAAGCACTCGCGCACCAGCCTGTGCGCTTGCAGTCCTGCCGTGTACGTTAAACTGTCAAAATAATATTAAAATGTTAAATAGGTACCCTGTCATACCTTACCTTCACTCCAGTTACATCATTATCTGCAAGGTTTTTGGTATCTAACACTTATGTAAATAGGGAAGTCATATTTTCGCTGTTGTTCGTCTAACTGTCGTACAATGATTCGTTGTAAAGCCTTAGGACGCGCTAGTAGGGACGGTATATTAAGTTGGCAAAACATAACGGCTTATAGTTTCATTCGGAATATATAGCGGCCATCATTGATCTTACATAATAATAGGTCCCTTAAAACGACCTCCAAAACATTTTAAATTTTAAAATATATTCTTGGGGCACGTCTCTCGTAAAGGGATTTATACACCCTTTGCGACTGTAGCAGTTCTATCTCCCATATTCTGCTGTACCCGCAATACTCTGCCATATATCTGACGAGAATCTTATGAAATCTCCTCTGAGGGAGACTTGAGCGCCGCGAGGTGTGTACAATTTTTCCTTGCTGTCTCCCAAATGGCGTGCACTATAAATTCTCGTCGGGTGAAGTCGGGCCACGAAAATCGCCGACTTGCGTAGTAGTAGACATTGAGTGACATACAACCCCAAAATACCAGGATGGTATATCTATACTTAATATCGTAAAGAGGAAAGATTTGTATGTAAGTATGTTTGTAATTGGTCAGTTCAATCACTTATCCACTTAGCGCAGTGTCGTGAAACACTGCAGCTTAAAGTTCTGGGTTGCAGTTGCCTTGGAAACTGCCATAGGCATGGTGTTTGTCCTCATGGCACATTGCTTGTCCGACTCGTCGCCTACACCTATAAACATTAACAATAATTTATACCGTGCCTTTCAATTACGTTTATGTTTAATTCAGCTGCATCTATATGAGCAATTTTGTATCACCATTTGTAGTTATGTATGAACCTTGCATATTTATCTTAGACAATATCATGCAAGTGTGTATAGTGTAGATTTTATTATTTCAAACTCGCTCTATGCATCTGGTTTATCTCGCGCTTTCCCCCGCTATGACTCTGGCCCGTTTAGTATGAAATATAACATAATTCAACAGTTATGAAATCATACTGATGTATGTATCGCTCATATGCGCTCTTTGTTCGAGACACGTAGAGGGCTCTCGAACAATGGAGTAGCGAAGCTCCCGGTTTCATTAAATTTACAATAAATTGAAGTTCCGTTGGAGAAATAGAACGGTGAAGGAACGCGCTTTGATTTTCTGAAGCGATGGCGATAGAAGTGGAGTGGTATCTTGTAATATACATTTTAGAAAAGGTATTTGTCTGGTCGGCGACACTCACCCGGCGGCTTTCTGGTGAAGAATGTTAACATTGAGAGTCATGTTGGTTTAATTAGAGACAGTATGCAAAATAGGCATTTCCAATATATTGAAGGATTTTAGTATTCTATGAATATTAAAATCCTTCAAATTAAATAACAGCCAGATAAAATGAAAAAGTCATCATAGTACACTCATTAATACTATAAATACAAGCAACATTTCATCTCATTAATTTCATAGCGTGCATTTTTACTGTCTCGAGTCTGAGTTCACTTCACAACACGTTCGTTACAGCTTTAACACGTGCCGCATAATGACTTCGCTTATGATGCTGAGCTGTACGAGGAGAGTGCTACGCAATAAGTATATGTTTATCTGAAGCTCAAGTTCCCTTCGCGCCAGCCAACGTCTCTGGAGGATGGCTCATGTAGAGTCGAAACACGTGTCGAAGTAATGGTTGTAAGTGAATGAGTGTGTTGGTACTCGCTATAGTTTCTGCAGCCATTTTCCGCGGTAGATGCTGCATACTGACCAGGACTTAGAGATTATGGTAGCGATTTACTTGTTCAAAAAAATAAACCAAATTACCAACCTAAAAAAATATTATGGTGATCCTTATTCAGTTAACAATAAAATCCAAAATCATTTAACACTTAGAATGACACTTCTAAAAATAGGATTATTCTATTCAATTTTGTGTTATTTTAGGTTAGTTTAGCGAGCACCAAGTTACGTGACGACTAAACTGTCTAAAATATGCCCACAATTGAAGAGTTTTTTTTTTTATTTTTTTTATTTGGGGGGTTTACAGCTATTAAGAAGTTGCTTAAGATAAGCCAATAACAAGCCTCTACAGATAATTAAGAAATACTATAAACATATGTAGATGCTAGATTTAACAAATAACTATGCTATAAAATTAACAAATAAATAAATTTAACAAATAGAAAAGTAGACGATATCCGTACATAGCCGCTCGATTAAAAAAAATGTTTAGATAATTTATTGCATATCAGTAACATAAGCCTGGTTAACAAAGTCGTTAAAGTCTATTGGTGCTCTTATTAAAAATGAGTTTCTGCGATACCTAGAGCGTGCGCTTGGTATATGAAGCAAGTTCCTGGGTCTGGCGTGTCTGGGTGGAACATATAAACTTAATTTACTAAATCTGCACAATCTATTTTGGATTGTGCGATCTTCACGAGCAGCCGCATGTCGCATGAAATGTTTAATTTTAGTGCTGTCA
Organism: Selenia dentaria; assembly: GCA_917880725.1. Lineage (NCBI taxonomy): Eukaryota > Metazoa > Arthropoda > Insecta > Lepidoptera > Geometridae > Selenia > Selenia dentaria. Next base: position 1,616,089 of record OU862882.1, on the reverse strand, counting down.
TTCGGAAGTGTTATACTAATTTGTATTTTAGCCTAAAATAAGAACTGCCATAATTAAGAGAATTTTACTCTTAATTATGGCAGACTTAGAGATAATATCTCTTAATTTTTGTTTTACTATAAAAGATTTTTTTCTTAAAAACAAAAATTAAGAGATAATATCTCTAAGTCCTGGCCAGTACGCAGCATGTACCGCGTATAAAAAATGCCGAGTTAGTCATTGAGTATGGCCCCATGTGTGTTATAGTACTTTTGCAAAGTCCGCCTGGGTAAGGACCACATCTTTGCCAGTTATTCAGCCGTGAATCAGTAGTGTGCAAACATTACTGAGTGTCGTTTAAGGAAATGGTTTCCAGCGAATTATAGAACAAGAGAATTAACATCTTATGTTTCAGGTATGTGAAAGAAAAATGAAGAAAGAAAATGAAGAAATCGCTATAAGCGATAAGACCGTCCATTGTACTTTCCTAATTTAAGAGTATACTTTGTAAGTAATATTTTTGTAGATTTGGTTAAAGTGCAATAAATATTTTTTGTATTGTATTGTATGTGACGAGCGCAGTGTATTGCCATGCAAGGCTTATAACTCTTGTAGTTAAAGTTCTGAATGGTACTGAATTGTCATGCGGTTGCGTGCCATGCATTGGCTTGCGTGAAGCTTAATATCAGGCGAGCGTCTTACTCGTCCCATTACCGATCTACATAAAAAAGTATTTATGATTTAGATAATGCAGATGCACAGTCTAAGATGTACTTTCTTAAAAACTGTATGTTAATATATAGGGATGGATATGTAGTTTATATCAGAGCCTATTTCACCATAAAGACCGTTGAATTAGAAACACATAAGTTCTGAATATATGTTCATCTAAAGGGACATCTTTAACATAACTATGCGCCTGCAGTTTCATCAGTTTAGGAGGAAGTCCTGCCTCGTCGTAATGATCATGCTAATAACATTGAAATCCAATTATAGGAGTGATTGTACCATCATTTAAAGTAAGCATTTCTGTTATTAACGTAAGACACGGCATTAGCATGACAAATGTCTTCAGTACAGACCATTCTGTAACGGAAAGCTCCTCATTCTGTTTTGCCATTTCAGTGCGGATATGAAAACGCGAAGACTTGTAGCTACCACCTTGTTACCATAACTCACTTAGACTCAAAATGTTTTTTAACGGACTTCAAAAAAAGAAGGTTTCTCAATTCGACCAATTTTTTTTTTATGTGTCTTCGCGGAAAAATTCGTCGTTTATGAACCGCTGAGTGAGTATGAGTTCGTTTTTTTTGTTTGGTAGAGTACACTTCCGAGGTGTTCCCATTTAAATTTCATCAAGTTCGGTGAAGCAGTTTTTGAGTTACACTCCAATAACTGAAAAGTGTTTCCCCTATTTTGATGATATCATCATTGACGGTGGATGACATCGAACCCGTAATTAGCAAGGCCAAAAGGAAACCGAACCGACTTCAACACTAAAAAGTGTTAAATAACTTGTCGAAGGCTACCGACTATCACAATTAAACTAATATCATAATATGCATTAAATATGTATCATGGTACTCCATGCGCAGGATATTGTGATAATAGGTACATTTGAGCTATCATGGTACTGACTTCAACAAGCTATTTTGCACATTTTGGTGTCGAAGTTGGTTCCGTTTTATGGTAAAAAAAATATACACCATTTACCTCACTTCCATATTGCAGTAGAATCGAGAACTACGCGACAACAGTCGTCAATAAGAAGTAGTAAAGCGTTCATAAAAATGTAAAACAGCGAAACTTTTGGACCAAAAGCGTTAAAAGTTTCAAGTACATTCTTGTAATATATCGCCGGTTATGAAAGCAATGTGCTTTACGCGATAAATTTGATTTCATCTGTGGTGAAACTTTTAAACTAATCGTATGTTGTAACTAAACCGTTTGAATTCTGTGTTAAGACTTGCAGCGTGGTACACAATAGTAATTACTTATATGAGTTGTGTTTAGACTATGTCTCAACCACTTAGTCACATTTTATACCTGTGCATCCGTATCCATCCATATATAGGTAGATTGTTTTCTGACTGAGGTATTTCTATATATAGAAAAAGTAACCCATGTTTCTCCTGGTCACGCTATAATTTAAGAACGGATGGAACAATCTCCTTAATTCTTTTTTGTTGTATTAATTATTGTTAAGTGAAAGTTCTTGTGAAAAAATAAATAAGATGGGAGGTTATGGCAAGTCCAAAGGCCGAAGCTATTACACGAACGCAGTCGCGGGAAGTCGCTAGTACATAAGAATGATACAAGTTTGACGTTGCCTTCTGCAAAGTTTTACGTATTGCCAATATGATAGAAGCATTATTTTTAAATTTTATTTGACGCGCTGTTATTGTGTCTGAGCGCGTGAAAGCGATAACGGTTTTGATGAAATTAAGTAGTGTGAAACTATTTCGTACTCTCGTTTGCTCTATCTTCCTCTATGGCGCTGAGACTTAGGCTCTAAGATCCGCAGACCGTGAATGCATCGATGCCTTCGAAATGTGGTGCTGGAGAAGGGTGTTGCGAATTCCTTGGACGACATTTCGAACCAACACGTCAATATTAAGACAACTGAAAGGCTCTCAAGTACCTGCCTAAAATGCATCCTTGAATACTTCGGACACATTGCCAGAAAAGACGGAAACAATCTGGAAAAATTAGTTGTCACTGGCAAAGTGGAAGCGATGCGTTGGTCTGACCAAGTCCGAACCGCACTGGACACTTCCGTCTACGATGCTATTCATGTGGCCAGAAATAGGAGCAGATGGCGAAACACCGTATGGAAGAGGATAATGGATGGAGGTGGTCACGACCCTCAGACATGAGGAATACGAATCGAGGAGGAAGTAGTGTGACATAAGGTGATAACTTCTGATATGCCTACATTATCTTTTACGATACTTTTTATCCAGGTAAAAGACACTAATACATTTTATATGGAAGTTCTGTTGATTTTGAAATTAAGCTTAGTGCTTTTCTACTAATCAGTAACTGTACAATAATTTGTGAATCATCGTCATCATCATCTCAACCATAGGACGTCCACTGCTGAACATAAACCTCCCCAAAAAATTCCAAAAGGACCAGTTGGAAGCGGCCTGCATCCAACGTCGTCCTGCTACCTTTGTCAGGTCGTCAGTCCACCTTGTCAGTGGACGACCTACGCAACCTACCTACGTAATTAGTGAATAAATGTTAATAATTACTAGGGGAATGAGAGACAACCTTAATGTACGGTGACGAGTGCATCAGTACAGTGTCTCGCTACACTACGCTACTTAGAGATTTGAGTAACATTGCAACTGTCGTAGAATGATTTGACGATAACCATTAGGCGATTTTCCCTTGACAGTATAAACACTCGGTGTACAAAGAGTGGGCGAAATTCAAACAAAAGATTTAGTTAAACTTTGAAAAACAACTCGTTGAGTAATATCAATAAAACGTCAGACAGACTTAATTAAAATCGTACTACATTTATATATTGTTTTATCTATTGATAGACTAGAGTTTAACTTCTATCTTACTTGACGATCAGTGATGAAACTGTCAGAGCTGGTGTCACAGTAGACCTGGAATGGCGACTGTCTCTGAAGGACAGCTGCCGGAACATACCCGTTGAAAATTTAGCGACAAAAATCGGGTCGATTTATCGGCAAAGTAGAGCTGTGTTAACCCGGTACCCGGATGATGCCATCGGACGGTTTGTGAGGCAAGCGACGGTTGCGAGCGAGCAAACCATCTACGGCTATAACCTGAAGATGGCAATCAGGGATCGAAACAGCGTGGTGATGGAGGCCCTGCTTCAGCGCAAAGTGGGCAACGTGGGCTCACAATAAATGTACTATAATCCATTTGCTTTAATATATGTAGTTTTTCGAATTGTAAGTAAGCTAGCGTTAAGAAATTATAACTGACAAAGAGATGGTGCGGGCATCCAGAGCAGACATGCTCACGGAAATGTGTTGGCAAGCGGTGGCGTGTGTGGCGGGTCGCCATCTTCCCTCAGAAATGGTTGAGGAAGGCGATGGCTGGCACATGCGTCAACTGGTGAACGGGTGCTGTTTGCGGGCACTGGTCTGCTGTGAATGCTTGCACCAACTCAGAATAAAATGTATCAATAACTTTAAGTGTATCATGTTATATGTATGTTTGAGTAAAAAAAAAATTTAAAAAAAAAACAAAAAAAAAATTATATGTTCCTCATGTATGTATTTTGTTGTATGTTATAAATTTATAAGTAAGTAGTCAAAAATCTGTAAGTTAAAAAAAGGCACGGACCCTGGAGTCTGTGGAGCGTAGTTTCATTAAAAAAAAAAAAACCAGGTACCCGGTGCAGTTGCAACCTCATTAACGCGGTACGGGTTGGTGGGTTACAGTACACACACGGTTCTAATACATAGTACGTGGCTATCGCTGCCAAGTTTGTTCAAGCATACAGCTCGTTGGATCATGTTTATAACACTTACTCTACCGTGTTTGTTTTTCACACTGTGTTGACACCAATACACGGTGTTGACACCAATGCGCTGTGTCAACACCGCTCCGAAAACCGTCTTAAAGCGTAGCCGTGTATTTTTGCACGGCTACGATTTTCAAACAGCTGGGAAAATATTTGAAACGTTAAAGGTAACCGTCTATACTAGCTAACGCAACCGTGTAAGTGAGTGACGTAGGTGTGTTATAGATCGAGTCGTGTACACAGCGCTTCACGCGGCTGCCAAACGCAACTGGTGCAGCCGTTTACATGGCTATAGGAATCGTAGCCGTGCTTAAAAGCCGTGTATTTTTTCCTGAAAGCTGAAGCCTGAGGAGTATCGATCAAAAGGCTTTCGGATTAGCTACCTAACTTCATTACCCTTGGGTTGTCATCACTTCAACATTTAAACAAAACCTTTGCTTATTAAATTAAAAATATGAATCCAAACTCACTTAGCTCCAGTTCATGACAGATAAACTGAATGATTAATTCAGTCTTTCAAAGACAGATTTCGAGACAAAGGCTTTCTTAATGAGTTGCGCCTAAGGCCTAGGTTACTTTCTTAATTGGGACCCGGAGTAAAGCTATAGAGAGCCGTTCTTACAACTGAACTTAATTGGGAAATAATGTCGAACTTGAGACTAAAATTCCGAAATATTTTTTAAGTTATTTGTGTACCTCGTAGTGAGTGATGGGACGGTGGGACGGGCATGTCATACGCCTGAATGTTTTAGTCCCGCTTTACCATGGCAAATGCAATGCCTACATCTTTAAGCTTAAAAGCTAAACTGTGTTCACTGAACACTAGTTAATCTATGAAAATCTAATGTATGTAAAAATAATTGCTGTTTTGATAAAAGGAGTGATGCTCATTCCATCAACACGCGAAATAAGCACAAGCTTTCCGTACATGTAACGCGTCTCCACAGAATATGTCATTCTTTTATGGGACAATGTATACGATTCTATAATAAAGTTCCCAATGTTATCCGAGATTTGCTTATTCAATGTTATATTTATAATTTCGGATTACTTGGAGGATAAAACAGCTTGGGACTGATCACTCCAGGATCTATCTACTCATGTACTAAGATGTCAAAGTGTAGCGTGTCTTGCCCTACTGATACCATTATTATGTTCTCTTTTGTAAGGCAACACACTGGAGCTAATATTTGTAGTTCCTAAGTAAAAACATTGTAAAAACATCTATATAAAAATAATGGCCCCGAGTTTCTTGTCGCTTCTTCTTGGTAGGCTCTATATATTTTGGAACGCGGCGGTAGTCTTTAATGTACATTATAATGAAAAATTGACGTTCATAAGTGCGTCTTTGATGCCTAATTGAATAAATGATTTTGACTTTAACTTTGACACGGTTACGGGTAGACTAGATGGCAGCTGTATGTTAGAGTTTTGAAAATTACTTTTATCTATCGCCTATGTTTTATCGAAACGTTCCCGATGCACGCAGTAGTCACTCACTGTGTCCAGAGGTTTTGCAGTGTTGGCTTTGGGATTGTATTAGATTGATTTGGATGGATCCCAAGTAGGTGGTACTTGCCAATCTGCGCAACATTGCTATACTAACTAACAAGTAATGCTATTTTGTTATAAAAACTAACGTGGTTTTCAATCATTATCAATTATAAATACGGGATTACTCACTTAATATTTATCGGATAGGTCCTATCGTACTATAATTTCGACTTTTTAATTTTATACTAACTACTGAATGATCAACTGGTTCTATAAAAGTGTTGGTTTATTTTCTGCATAGAAACCATATTTCCATACTGATAGCTGTACTCTAATAATATACAGAAGTCAGCTATCAAACCATGGAAAAAGCTTGTCTGAAATATCTTCTTTTTTCGTTCTCCTCGGACGACGAGACGATAAGAAGTCTTGATCTTCTCGCAAAGCTGGATACACTGGATTAACACGTAAGTTTACATATAGGATAACACATAGGATAACACATAGGATAACACATAGGATAACACATAGGTTTACACATAGGATAACACATAGGATAACACATAGGATAACACATAGGATAACACATAGGTTTACACATAGGATAACACATAGGTTTACACATAGGATAACACATAGGTTTACACATAGGATTACTCATAGGTTTACACATAGGATAACACATAAGTTTACACATAGGATAACACATAGGATAACACATAGGTTTACACATAGGATAACACATAGGATAACACATAGGATAACACATAGGTTTACACATAGGATAACACATAGGTTTACACATAGGTTTACACATAGGTTTACACATAGGTTTACACATAGGATAACACATAGGTTTACACATAGGTTTACACATAGGTTTACACATAGGATAACACATAGGATCACACATAGGATAACACATAGGTTTACACATAGGTTTACACATAGGATAACACATAGGTTTACACATAGGTTTACACATAGGATAACACATAGGTTTACACATAGGATAACACATAGGATAACACATAGGTTTACACATAGGATAACACATAGGTTTACACATAGGTTTACACATAGGTTTACACATAGGATAACACATAGGTTTACACATAGATTTACACATAGGTTTACACATAGGATAACACATAGGATCACACATAGGATAACACATAGGTTTACACATAGGTTTACACATAAGATAACACATAGGTTTACACATAGGATAACACATAGGATCACACATAGGATAACACATAGGTTTACACATAGGTTTACACATAGGATAACACATAGGTTTACACATAGGTTTACACATAGGATAACACATAGGTTTACACATAGGATAACACATAGGATCACACATAGGATAACACATAGGTTTACACATAGGTTTACACATAGGTTTACACATAGGATAACACATAGGTTTACACATAGATTTACACATAGGTTTACACATAGGATAACACATAGGTTTACACATAGGATAACACATAGGATCACACATAGGATAACACATAGGTTTACACATAGGTTTACACATAGGATAACACATAGGTTTACACATAGGTTTACACATAGGATAACACATAGGTTTACACATAGGATAACACATAGGATCACACATACGATAACACATAGGTTTACACATAGGATAACACATAGGTTTACACATAGGATAACACATAGGACACATAGATTTACACATAGGTTTACACATAGGATAACACATAGGATCACACATAGGATAACACATAGGTTTACACATAGGTTTACACATAGGATAACACATAGGTTTACACATAGGATAACACATAGGATCACACATAGGATAACACATAGGTTTACACATAGGTTTACACATAGGATAACACATAGGTTTACACATAGGTTTACACATAGGATAACACATAGGTTTACACATAGGATAACACATAGGATCACACATAGGATAACACATAGGTTTACACATAGGTTTACACATAGGTTTACACATAGGATAACACATAGGTTTACACATAGATTTACACATAGGTTTACACATAGGATAACACATAGGTTTACACATAGGATAACACATAGGATCACACATAGGATAACACATAGGTTTACACATAGGTTTACACATAGGATAACACATAGGTTTACACATAGGTTTACACATAGGATAACACATAGGATCACACATAGGATAACACATAGGTTTACACATAGGTTTACACATAGGTTTACACATAGGATAACACATAGGTTTACACATAGATTTACACATAGGTTTACACATAGGATAACACATAGGTTTACACATAGGATAACACATAGGATCACACATAGGATAACACATAGGTTTACACATAGGTTTACACATAGGATAACACATAGGTTTACACATAGGTTTACACATAGGATAACACATAGGTTTACACATAGGATAACACATAGGATCACACATACGATAACACATAGGTTTACACATAGGATAACACATAGGTTTACACATAGGATAACACATAGGTTTACACATAGGATAACACATAAGTTTACACATAGGATAACACATAGGATAACACATAGGTTTACACATAGGATAACACATAGGATAACACATAGGTTTACACATAGGATAACACATAGGTTTACACATAGGTTTACACATAGGTTTACACATAGGTTTACACATAGGATAACACATAGGTTTACACATAGGATAACACATAGGATCACACATAGGATAACACATAGGTTTACACATAGGTTTACACATAGGATAACACATAGGTTTACACATAGGTTTACACATAGGATAACACATAGGTTTACACATAGGATAACACATAGGATCACACATAGGATAACACATAGGTTTACACATAGGTTTACACATAGGTTTACACATAGGATAACACATAGGTTTACACATAGATTTACACATAGGTTTACACATAGGATAACACATAGGTTTACACATAGGATAACACATAGGATCACACATAGGATAACACATAGGTTTACACATAGGTTTACACATAGGATAACACATAGGTTTACACATAGGTTTACACATAGGATAACACATAGGTTTACACATAGGATAACACATAGGATCACACATACGATAACACATAGGTTTACACATAGGATAACACATAGGTTTACACATAGGATAACACATAGGTTTACACATAGGATAACACATAAGTTTACACATAGGATAACACATAGGATAACACATAGGTTTACACATAGGATAACACATAGGATAACACATAGGATCACACATAGGATAACACATAGGTTTACACATAGGTTTACACATAGGTTTACACATAGGATAACACATAGGTTTACACATAGATTTACACATAGGTTTACACATAGGATAACACATAGGTTTACACATAGGATAACACATAGGATCACACATAGGATAACACATAGGTTTACACATAGGTTTACACATAGGATAACACATAGGTTTACACATAGGTTTACACATAGGATAACACATAGGTTTACACATAGGATAACACATAGGATCACACATACGATAACACATAGGTTTACACATAGGATAACACATAGGTTTACACATAGGATAACACATAGGACACATAGATTTACACATAGGTTTACACATAGGATAACACATAGGATCACACATAGGATAACACATAGGTTTACACATAGGTTTACACATAGGATAACACATAGGTTTACACATAGGATAACACATAGGATCACACATAGGATAACACATAGGTTTACACATAGGTTTACACATAGGATAACACATAGGTTTACACATAGGTTTACACATAGGATAACACATAGGTTTACACATAGGATAACACATAGGATCACACATAGGATAACACATAGGTTTACACATAGGTTTACACATAGGTTTACACATAGGATAACACATAGGTTTACACATAGATTTACACATAGGTTTACACATAGGATAACACATAGGTTTACACATAGGATAACACATAGGATCACACATAGGATAACACATAGGTTTACACATAGGTTTACACATAGGATAACACATAGGTTTACACATAGGTTTACACATAGGATAACACATAGGTTTACACATAGGATAACACATAGGATCACACATACGATAACACATAGGTTTACACATAGGATAACACATAGGTTTACACATAGGATAACACATAGGTTTACACATAGGATAACACATAAGTTTACACATAGGATAACACATAGGATAACACATAGGTTTACACATAGGATAACACATAGGATAACACATAGGTTTACACATAGGATAACACATAGGTTTACACATAGGTTTACACATAGGTTTACACATAGGTTTACACATAGGTTTACACATAGGATAACACATAGGTTTACACATAGATTTACACATAGGTTTACACATAGGATAACACATAGGATCACACATAGGATAACACATAGGTTTACACATAGGTTTACACATAGGATAACACATAGGTTTACACATAGGATAACACATAGGTTTACACATAGGTTTACACATAGGTTTACACATAGGATAACACATAGGTTTACACATAGGATAACACATAGGTTTACACATAGGTTTACACATAGGATAACACATAGGTTTATACATAGGTTTACACATACGATAACACATAGCTTTAAACATAGGAAAACACATAGATTTACATATATAGGTACTCGCAAATCACTTCATTCAAATTTCATATATATACGAGTAAGTATATCTAAACGTAGGTTATCATGTCCAACTGACTTCCTTACAAAACTTTATATATAGGCTAAACTAATTAGCTGGAAGCATCAAAGTGTTTACTAATACAATACGCACACATACACACAATGACATGTATATATGTTCTGCAAACATCTTGGATCTATATCTAGACAACAATCTTGGATACAATAACTATCAACTATCTAATCTCGCTCACTACGGCCATTCCCAATAATCAACCTCCAGTTACCGATAGATAGCTATCCCTAACCGTTGGTAAGTTTCTATCTATCATTAAAAACTGTCCCAATTTCTACGATAGCTATCTGTAAACTGTGGTTATTAGTAGATAAGCAAGCCCTCTTTTACGTTCCGGTTATACGTATATTGCCAGAGGGCCTGTCAAATAAGTTTTAACATAACACTTTTTTTTATACATATAACATTTTTTTATAACTTTGAAATGAATTTAAAAAAAAACAAATATGGTTTAAAATATATTATTTCTTTAGATTTTTGCAGTTTCAGCACGGAAAATGCTAAAGAGCTTGAATTGATGTTAATCAACAACAACATTTTTGTTCACAAGATAGGAACAGAACGTTACTGTCAAAATGAAAGAGTGACTTGAATGTCATTGCACTACTCTAGGATGTGTTTTCTTTGATTTATGTTCAATGGTACTCGCATAATTTTCGCCATTTCATCTAAATGTTATATAAAACGGTTAGTGAGTGTAGAGCATATTTTATTCTATAGTGATAGGACCTATCTACTATTAAAATGAGTGAAGTAAGTCCGAAAGTACTTCAATATTAACTAAATCTAAACATATCATACTTCAACAGTAATATATTAATATTCATGCTATTTTTTGCAGCAATAAGGTGTCCCAATTACGAAGGAAGAAGTGATGGTCCTGGTGCAATTAGTGGACAGTAATCCTGTCATTTTCAGCAAGGCGACAAACGCTAGTAATAACCAGTTGAAAGAAATGGCTTGGAACAAAATCACGGATGCATTTAATGCCACTGTTGCTACACACCCTCAAAAGTTAGAGCAGTTGATAGGAAAGTGGGAGAATTTAAAAAAGGCTGCTCGCAAGAGTAATACCAAAATTAGAATGAATAATCTCAAGGTAGAAATACATATTAACCAAAAAATAAAGATAAGTTGAGGATGTTATCATTATTCTTATTGTTTGATTGCTTATTTATTTTCAGATTGGAGGAGGAAAACCATATTTTATACCACCAGATGAGGTGCTCAAAAAGGTGGCTGGTTTACGCCACATCTTGCTATGAATCAAACTATATATGTATATGTTTTGTAATAAGTATGGAATACTTTTCAACTTATGTATTACTTTTCACAATAAATATATTTCCATGTAAGTTACATTTATGGATAGAGATTTTCTTACTATTTAACAGGGAACAGACGAGTTTGTCTCTTATTATTTTCTGGTATCCCATGTTTTAAAATACGGGTTCGAATACATACGATTTCTCATACAATACAATAGAGTACACAAAAGGTTTTGGAGTTAAAGCCAGCTTAACAAAGATATACTATCTAAAATAATAATCGATCAAATATTAGCGTTCTTGAAAATGATAAACAGTATGAGACTCTGGAATATTTTCTGATCTAAAAGATATGTTATGATTTGGTATATCGATTTCAGGCTTCACTTCCGCCAAATTAATTTGTGTGCAAATGTTATGTAGTACGGCTGTAGCAATGATAACAGCCTGTGTAGTTTTCATAGCAAGCCTTATTTTCAGTGTAATTACTGGAAATCTCCTCTTCCAAACTTCAAAACATATAGAAAATAAATAAAGTTCACTCAAATTATAATAACATGAATAGAGTAGAAAAGTATTTAGTTACTTCTTTTATTACCTTTCAATACAATTCCTGGTTTTTATATGAGCTCGAGATTTTTGAGTATCACGTGCCCAATATTTTTGATTTCAATTACTGTCAAACATTAAAACACAGTAAAGTGCTTCCACGCTGTTTCCGCTGATTGAAGGCAAACATCTAACCATGCGGTGGTACCAATTAATACGAGAACTTGCACAAGATGCCTTTCAACATGTAAGTTAAACGTATCGATAGCAAAACGGAAACCTTCGCGGGAAGGTAAGGTACTTGAGGCGCAGAATAACTAATAGTAGACTTTGGGTGTAATGGTAGAATTGTACTAATAATTAGATATTATATTTGTCTACATACATTACCTTCCTTTTGTACGTCATGGATATCTACAACCACTGTCATCGCGAGGGGATATCAGCCATGAGCGAAACCTTCAGATCTCAGACTGCGTGAAGGCACATTTGATTAATATTTTACGGTTACATTCCTCAGACAGCAAACGGATATTCATAAAAACTCTTTTGTTTACTCCTTTGTAAATAGCAGTATTAACCTTGTTACATCATGCGAACAGGATACAAAACCAGGGCGTATTTTGTGTGGAAGATTGGAGATATAAATAAACAAGTGCAATTTGAAAAAAATAATACCGACTTCCATTCTATTACTTTGGTAAAAATCAGTTATTAGAGTGTAACTCAAAAACTACTGGACCGAATTTACATGGCGGCAAGCACCAGCTTTCAAACAGAAAAAGAATTTTGGAAATTGGTTCGTCGAAAGTTATGAGGTAATAAACCTAAAACAGTCGAATTGAGTACCTCCTCCTTTTTTTGGAAGCCAGTAGAAAAATTCGACTTCCATTCTATTACTTTGCTAAAAATCAGTTATTGGAGTGTAACTCAAAAAATACTAGACTCAATTTGATAAAATTTACATGGGACCACACGGGAAGTACCAGCTTTCAAACAAAAACAGTATTTTGGAAATGGGTTCACCAAGTCGAAAGTTATGAGGTAACAAACATAAAACAGTCGAATTGAGTAATTCTTCCTTTGTTGAAGTCGGTAGAAAAGCAGGTGGCAAGATGGATGCCACTGTAGGCGCTTTAAAAACCGTCAAAGCTCAAAACGAGCTACATTTCTCATGTACTCGTATGAGCAAACCTCAATGTGAGCGGAACTCGTGTATTAAGTCATACGCACATAACATCCATCACTGCACACATATGAGTGGCCCTAAACTGCCCGTATTTACATACCATCTGTTTGTTTGTTTGTTTGTCCGCCTGTGTGCGTTGCATTTAGCCGGGATTACGGGCACACACGCGCTCCCGGCTTTGTTTGGATTGATATCCAGAACGCGCTCGAGAGCAATTTCTATATTATCATAGTTCTATTGGATGTTTGCTCCGTGGAGAGAACTCCGCGGGGTTCAGCTTTAATCATATTAGTTTCGTAATGCAATTGAAGATAAATACATATTTAGTTACAATATCAACTAGTCGAACGAGCTTCAAAGGCTATAGAATCCAACTATTCAAAAGCTATTCACAATTAAGTAATAGGTATTATAATTAAACTACGGATTAAATCGCTTATAATGTTGTATTATTTGATCCCGAAGTTTCGAACACTTTTCAGTAAACATGGTCACGGCAATGTACTTAGACCGCGCGGCCCCGAGTATAAATATTTACTTACTTTGAAAACGGGTAGACTGTTTAACAGATGTATGTAATGTATAAAGTTATGGAAACTATTATAATATACCGCCTATCATATTTTTATCAAATTGTTCCCGATGTACGCAGTAGTCACTCACAGTGTCCAGAGGTCTTCTTACAGTATTGTGCTGGCTTTGGGATTTTATTGGCTTCATCACTGGATCGACTGGATCCCAAGAAGGTGGTACTTGCCAACTATCATCTCTGTATAAATTAGGGTGGTTTAATTTGTATGGCCTCTCTTAACATTCTCTGCACGTAGCGGTTCTCTGGTGGTCGCGTAGTGGTTGGGTTTATCCAGAACATACTTATATACCTACTGCAGACTTGGTCGAGCGTATGTACTTCATTTTAATTTAAATAACTAATATCAACATCACAATAGAGTTGTAAGCTTAAATTGCATTTGTATATATTCAGTCTGTTAGACACAGGTGAAAATTTGAATTTTATTTATATTTTCTTATTCAAATTTATGTAGTAAATTCTACAGCAATCACTATGCAAGAACATTTTTTTATGTGTGCACGCACATGTTACCCGTTTTGGCAACGTTTCAATACATATATGCATGGATTTATTCGCCTTGTTTTAACCGTCTTGTTAGTATTTCATTATTGCATTATAATAGAAAAAAGCTTAGCAATGTAATTTACATTGCTAAGCTTTCTACTGCCACAACCTACATCTCGATTGTGGCAGTAGAATACACATAGTTGTAGATCTACGTATGTGATAATACATTTAAGGTACTTACTCGTATCAATTCTCACAATCACTGTCTAAATGGTATGAAACTTCATGTAAAGTTAAAACCGCAGTGCAACGCAGTGACGTGCAGTGAACTATTCATAATAACGTGCATACTTAATAACCGTCTGTGTCATTTAGGTACCTGCTGTTATCTTTCACGTAAGTAGATATAATAGAAAAATACTGCTTTTGTTAAATTAAACGGGAAGTAGTTCAAATTCGGTCTGCTGTCAGAGTTTTTGTTTATGATTTTCACTTTTCTTTACCCCCTCATGTGGTAACCTCTCATGTGTCATCATAACAATGAAATTACTATTGTCTCTGGAGGTTTGACACTTGATGGATCAAGAGACTATTTTTAACCGACTGCGTTGAAGCTCAAAGGGAGGATCATGTTTGACAGGGCTTCACTGACAGCTGATGTTGTTTTATTTCAGACGCGTCATGTCCCGCGAGCCCACGCAAGCGAAGCCGCGGACCTAGGTCACCTCAGTTATTTAATATAATTCCAGAATAGCGCATTTGGCGTACGGTCTGTTTGCTTATGCTGGGTAATTTATTCAATTCACAGCTTTCGAATTTACAACATGCAAATGTATATAATGGAAAAACTTTGCATCTGAAAGAACTCGGAATGCCGCTTACGTTTGGTATAGAAATGTTGAAAATGCACTTATTTCACTGGAGGCGACACGCGCCGCCACAATGAAGGTGTCGCTACTGTGGTGGAGCGTAGAGTCACCATTATATTAAGAAAACTCTGTAATAAATGTTGAAGTCGGTACCATGATACGTAGTTCGAAAGTATCTATTATCACAATATTGTGTGCATGGTACCGACTTCAACAAGTTATGTCACACTTCTTGGTATTGAAATCGAGTCCATTATTTGAAAAAAAATTCACCTTTTTTGCTACTTACCGATTGTCATTCATCGTCAATGAGGATATCATCAAGATAAGCGTAACA
Organism: Selenia dentaria; assembly: GCA_917880725.1. Lineage (NCBI taxonomy): Eukaryota > Metazoa > Arthropoda > Insecta > Lepidoptera > Geometridae > Selenia > Selenia dentaria. The sequence continues at coordinate 1,600,027 of OU862882.1, read as the reverse complement.
CTTTTCAGTTATTGGAGTGTAACTCATGAACTGCTGGACCCAATTTTATGAAATATAAATCGGACCACCTCGGAAGTATACTTATCAAAGCCAAAAATTTTTAGAATCGGTCTACAAATGGGGGAGAAATCGGTGTACGTTCACAAAAAATACATACACATGAACCTCCTTTTTTGAAATCCGTTAAAAACAGCCTACCAATTATAATCAAGCTAACCTTGACGGAACTTGATGAAAACTTTTGTTATTATTTGCATGTTATGTTTTACATAATGATTACCTATCGCTCCACCAAAAAATACAGTTAAATCGTTGACTTGCGATTCGCCATATTTGGCCAATACGAGAAGATTTCGCAGAAATTATCCTACTTTTCCAGGAACTGCAATGTGTGAGGTTAATTTCACGAGCTCCACTCTATATTACCATACTACATTATAAATCCAAAAGGATATGACTTAGTGAGTATGCATGTTTGTTAATTATTCACGCTGAAACTGCATGTTGAATTTGATTTTAAATTTGCATGGAGATAGCTTATTTCCCGGATTAACAGATATTAATGTGCTACACCTAGACTTTATGACCGTGCGGAGCGGAGCCTCCGAGGTTTCTCTCTCTACTGCGCAATGGGACAAATCGACGTTTCTATGTTTTTATTATACACTCGAGAGCAATGAATCCGGGTCACTTAAAGAATGTTAAAAATCTCGGAAACTAAAAATGATAGGTTAATGCAATAAATTGTATTTAATAGACAATGTAATACTCCTTAAATGAAAGTAAAAAAAATATGAGTCACCATACATTTTATTAACACAAAATTACATAAAGAAAAAAACTGCTGATCTCTCCTTAAAACAAAAATAGGAAACATGAAATTTTTGAACTTTATTACGATTTTCTTGAATTTTAATACTTCGTATTGCCTCCTCGTGCTTCCATTACTGCGTTTACGCGGTTTGGCATGATGTACACCAAGTTCCTTATACGATTTTGGGGAATATTCTCCAATTCCTCTGTGAGAGCAATTTTGAGCTCACGAAGCGTGATTGGGGGAGGGTTTCGTTGTTTTACGCATCTGCCTAGCTCGTCCCAAGCATGCTCGATCGGGTTGATATCCGGGCTGCGCGCTGGCCACTCCATACGAGTAATGTTCATCTCTTGAAGGTAGTCATTCACAATCCTACCTGTATGAGGTCGGGCATTGTCATGCATAAATATAGCATCCTCACCTAAATTGACCATAAATGGACCAACGTGATCATTGAGGATTTCTTCCACATATCTTTCGCTAGTTAAAGAGCCGTTTTCTATGATCACCAGCTCTGTGCGACTTTCAGAAGAAATTCCGGCCCACACAAGTACAGACCCACCACCGTAGGCTACTTTTTCTTCGATGCATGCTTGCTTGAATCTTTCCCCTGGTCTTCGATACACTCTGTGTCTTCCATCGTGCTTGTAGAGCATAAATTTTGATTCGTCGGAGAACATAACTTTTGACCAATCTTCAATACTCCAATTTACGTGGCTCTGGGCATATCTTAGTCTTGAAATACGATGCCCACGCTCCAGTTTAGGGCCGTTTGCAGGTCTAAGGGGTTTTAAGTTAGATTCAGCAAGCCGACGTCTTACTGTCCATGCACTTGGGTTACTTCCTCCGAGGCGTCGAAACTGATTTGTGAGTTCAGTTCCTGTGAGAAAGCGATTTCGAAGCATGGTGTTCACCAAGTATCGGTCTTCTCGTGCTGTGGTACACCTGGTTCTGCCCGTTCCTGGTCTGCGTAGGTTAGAACCAGCTTCTTCGTAACGTCGGAGAACTCTTTGTACTGTTGACAGCGACACACCGACAGTCCTGGCTGTATCGCGCTGACTCCGGCCGGTTTCCAGCATTGTAAGTATTCTGGTGCATTCTTCAGGCGTAAGCGACATAATTTCAGCTTGAATAATGAATATAGAGCACTATCAACATGGTTTATGTACCCACATAAATGACAGATTACAAACAAAAGCAAAACCAAATGCTGTAATTTCGTAGTTCCATCTTCGAAAGTGGCCCTTTTTCAAATTTGATTTTTTTATGATATAACTTTACAATAACTAAGAAGTTTTAATACCTTCATTTAAGGAGTATTACATTGTCTATTAAATACAATTTATTGCATTAACCTAGCATTTTTAGTTTCCGAGATTTTTAGGATTCTTTAAGTGACCCGGATTCATTGCTCTCGAGTGTATTAAGACAATACGAGATTTATTAGTTTGATAAACATGTTGTCTCATTCTGCTATCACTATCTATAGCTACGTCGATGGACTATCCTCTTGTCTCCAACTTTAATGCGAAAATATTGGTTGAGGATGTACCCTAAAGGTTGTTAAAATTATTGTAATACTATGCTAAATCTGAGTTCCAACTTACGAGTACATGTCCTTATATGTTCGAAACATAAATTAGATTCGCGCAGGTAATCGAACATTTATAATAGAAATTTTACATTAGTAGGGTTATATACCTACCGGGAAAACACTCGCATTCTATTCAAATACGTCAGCCCGCGTTCCGGTAATATGACGTGTCAAACTCACGCAAATTTCAATATAAAATAGCTAGAGCACTCGTCACCTTGAAATTTAATATGTTAAATCTCTTGTCCTGTAACTTCACTGTAAACATTGGCCTCCAACGAAACACAGTAGTGTAATAGCCTGACGGCTGAATAACTGACAAAGGTGCACTCAGAAAAATCTACAGCTGAAAGCGTCGTAACAAGGGCCGATTTGGTTGGTATGACGGCAAAAAACTGACCAAACGTAATACGAACAAAAATTCCTTCTATGCAGAAAGCGATATACGCGTTAGTTTACGGCGATTTCAACAAGTAGAATACGATGACTTGATATAAGTACTATTTATTCGACGTACTATCGAACAGATTAGCCGTAATGAAAAATCAGTAAAGATGGTAAGTCAGGTTAAAAACGAAGAGCTGACGATGATTTTAAACCTTTGTAAGGCGATTTTGACCGTACGTAAGTTGCAAAGCAACTTTCTTCGACAATATCTACTGTATATAAAGTTATATCTGTGTTATGTAAGGCGTTTTGTACCCTTGTTTACTTTACAATACGCTGTACGTTAATATTGCTTTAACCTTAGAAGCTGTTCTATAGTATAGAGGAGTATTTATCGTTAGCAACTGTGTACATATATACCGTATTGAATATGGCCTATTCACTTAAGTACTGTAGACCAGCACCATCAACCGTAGTGATTCAGCAGGAGTTACCTCCATTGACTTCCAGGGGCTACCACCTTCGGGATTTCAATGAAACTACTTCCAGTAGCCTGCACTCTTTTATACGTAGCAAATACTGTCTTGAATTGTTTCTTGTTGCCGAACCTTATTCAAAATTAAAATTTGGCGCTAAGTCCACTCTTTCTCGGATGGCGCGTGGTCTAAAGTGACATATTGGCTAGACAACACGCTCAGAATGGAGTTGATACCTACATAATGTTTTACACTCAATTCAAATACTACGTGGAAAAGCAAGTAATCACCAAATATTAATGAGTGGTGTGCCGCTCTCATGTACGATTCGATCGTACGATAACAATAATGACGCTTGAAGCAAAATTAGTGTTTGCCCTTTCACGATGGTCTTACATTAGAGTGTTAGCATCTTAGCTTTATACCTTGCTATGACATGAAAATCAATTTGCGTCGTCAGTAAATGCAGTAGCATAAGTACTTTGCTTCTTAACTTAGGTTTACGTTTGTTTACTTTTTATTGCGAGCGTATTTCATCTTTCTAAATAAATAATCAACCTTTTCATAAGGCGGATAATGCCGTAATTACTATTATTTTCGCCGAATATTCAGCGTCGCAAACGTAAGGTGATATTAACAGTGTTGGCTGCTTATTTAACAGGAGTAAGGTCTATTCAGAAAGTGCCTTACGGTACATTACGTACGGTTACATTCAACAGTTTTATCTGTTTAATGTAATAAACCGTTTGTATATTTTGTCTTAAGAAAGAAAAATTATTCGCCTTACAATTTCACCTCACGTTCACAATTCAGCCATGTACAAACTAACCACCTCACCTAAGCTTAGCTCAGAATTCGCATTTTCTCAGTGTATTCTCAGTAGGTACTTTTGCAGACGGATTCTGCAAAAGTCCTACCACTAATAAATTGGTGGTACCAATAACAAGCACAATTTATAATACATATACAAAGCTTCCATTATTAATGTATCAGTGAGTCACACACGATAACTACATCACAGGGTGGTACCAGTGGCGTACCTGCATGATTATAATCTCACGATTATGTGCGGCTCGGGCAACGTAAGGAAGATGTTTTATGAGCACGAAGCCTTGCTTCCGACTGGTGTAGCGTGTCTGTATCTGTGAAGCCTTGCGACCTCTTCACAACTTGCTGATACTCCAGCGTCTGTATGGTATATGTAGGCACATATCTATATAGGTTGTCTGTTATACTTTAGATGTTGGCTTCTTGGTATTTAGTTTTTAAATAATCTTGTTACCAGAACAGCAGTAAAAACGCCATTAAACATGATTTTATGGTAGATACTTTTTATGTTTCAACGTCAATTTGTATGGTTTTTTTTAATGTATCATTCCCTTATGTCTCAAATAACGAGAACGGAGAGCCGTGCATCTTATGGCAACCACTACGCCTGCCCATGACAGCTGCACTGCCTGAGCTTGGGACTAAATATTTGCAACGCATTACGCTTGTAATATCACTTGTAACAGTGCCTTTCACACCCTAACCAAAGTAAGTAAATATCTATAAGTAGAACGTCTTCCCTACTAGCGTTGATTCACGCAGGTTTGGCGCGAGACGCGTGTAGAGGTGTCAACATCGCCACAAAACAAGTGCACATTGCATCTCCTTTTTGTTAGTAGCACACCTACGGAACAGCCGTGCGATTCTCTAAGAGCAAACATCGTTGCATTTTGACAACAGCCGTGAAACAAATGACGGGATGACAAGAAATGTTGGAAAAGCAACCTTATGTACAAGGGCGATATCTCATAAAGTATTTGACATCGGTGAGCTCGTCGACAAGCTCTTCGACGAATCATTATAGAATCGCAAGGCAGAAAACAATGACATTTAAAAAATACCGACCCTGATTGCTTTGCCGGCACTCACGTAATGATCGCCGGCAGGGTCCTCCGCCCTCACCGCACCGCCTCTTCCCACTTTTGTCGCCTATTTATCGCGAAGACGTTCTACTAACACCGTAACGTTTGCTCACAATTACTTCGCTGTAGAATATTTGGCACTCCTATGGTTCCAAACAAGGGGGGTGACCTTTTGCACCAGAGGCATTCCGGATTCATTCAGTCATTCCGCATTCCGACACTACTGGTTTCTATGTATTTCTATAAAATACCATTCGTAGTTAGCGACACGAAGCTAGCGACGCGTCGTCGAGCGGCAGACGACACCAGGTGTGACCAGTGCCGGCTACCAACTTGCACCTTTATGAGCGATCCCATGCCAAAGTGACCAAATCCGTCATGTAGTTTATCCGTAGAACCTAACGTTTTTACTGCCCATCTATATATATATATATATATATATATATATTATACTAGCTGCCCCCTGCGAATAATGATGATCATGATGAAAGTATCCTATGTCCTTCCGCGAGATATGACAAATCGAATAACACAAAAATCATTAAAAAATGGTCCTGTCGTTCTTGAGTTAAAATTGGTGTTACTATCACGACATTGTTTTATATACCTGTATATAGATATTTCATTTATCTATAAACACTTTTTCAATCCAACTCTGTTTTGTTTTAGTCTGTTCAGCAATATCCGAGGAATCAAGAACGTATGCGAAGCGTAGCCGGCGTTGACATGCAATCTTCTATAACGTCCCGGGCTCGCAGCGTCCCGGGAATACGTCCCACATTTTGGTCGTCCCGTTGACGCACTGAAATGAAACCGGGGCTGTGTGGTACTAATAGCTTCAATACTTCACGAGTGTAAGCCTAAGGCGGCACTACGGTTTTCTGCCGCCGGCAATTGTTTTTACTACAGCAAGACCGCTCAGTACACGCATTACAGTTAAAACCGCCGTCGTTTTCGTCAGTCATATGTTACAAAGTAGGTATACCTTGTTTTGTTGCCGCGCACCAACTTGTAACTTCTAGTTTTTATTTCAGTTGCGGGAAAAAAACCGCCAGTGAGTTCGCTTGTTTTGATATATTTAAATTACAAAGTGGCACGGTTTACCGAAGTGCGGCCTACACCGACACTGTGAGGTCAGAAGCGCGAAAAAGCAAACTATATTATGAAATTGAACAATTTTAAACGGATAATATCGCGTATGTTGAAAATATAATGTGTGTTCGTAAAAATGTATATAAATATAAGTTAAATATTGTTCACCACCTTTTTAATACTAGAAATATAAATAAGATAGCTGTACCTAGTTTTAGACTTGTGAAGACTAATAAGTCATTCCTAGGAAATTGTGTTTTTACAATAAAATCCCAAAACTGAGCTCACAGAGGGCAAATTCAAGTTGACTGTAAAAAACGTTTTAATAAAAAAAAAGCTTATTATAAAGTCATTATATAGAAGATAAAGATGCTTGGAATACTCTACTTCTGGCAAACTGTGTCTCTGCCACCCATAAAATGTAATATTTGTAGTACCTAAGTAGAAACATTGTAAACAACTATATAAAAGAATGGCCCCGAGTTTCTTGCCGCTTCTTCTCGGTGGGCTCTATATATTTTGGAACGCGGCGGTAGAGTCTTTAGAGTACATTATAATGAAAAGTTGACGTTCATAAGTGCGTCTTTGATGCCTAAATTGAATAAATGATTTTGACTTTTTATAATTTTATACAATTTTATCCCGACGTTTCAACACTGTTCAGTGAACATGGTGAAAACTAATTTCCAATTTAAACACTTAACAGACAACTGTCATCCAGTCAACACGTCTGATCTTGTATAAGAATCTCGAAAGGGTAAGAAATCAAATGATATTTGTTTGACGGCTCCGTTGGCTCAGTTGGTACCGGCCCCGCCTATGAAGCGCGAGGTGCCAGGTTCGATCCCTGACCGAGGCAAATATTGATATGATGAGCAATAATGTTTGTTTTAGAGTTATGTATGTTGTGATGCGTTATTATGTGTAGCCATGCCTCCTGCGGCACAGGGAACCCTAGTCTGGATGTGTAAACGTTATTTATATATTGGAGCGGGTTTTTCTAGGTCTGAACGCGCACCTGCCGCATATTTTAATATTCGTTATTATTTTAATGTTTGCTTTCTGAATAAAAAATCTACACAAATATTTAAAACATGAAACAAATTTCTTAAATATGTCTTAAATATAAGTAGTCAAGAGTTATTTGTTCGCAATCATAATAACGGATCTGAAAAATTTATCATGAACCCCTCCGCTGTCGTAAACCAGGATAACAATAGATTATCTATCTTGGTTCCGCGACAGCGCAAAGCGTTAAAGTTTTGTTACTACGATATGAAAAAAGGGATCAAATCCTATTAATTTTTCGACAAATGGTCACTATACTAAAATATATTTAAGTATCAAAACTTTTTCCTTAATATTCATATATTTTTTTCATTAATCTCTCAAAACAGACTTTCGCTTAACTATTTTTCGCTCACACATGACTGTGGATCTTTTCGTCCTTTGCTCGCTTTTTTTAAATAAATTTCACCTTTGGCGCGTTATTTTCTTCGTTTTCATCCATACGGACTGATTCTCCGATGCCCTCTCTGGATCTGAAAAGTTTTGCTAAGACTAAACCAAAACGTTTGTATTTCCACAAATGGGCTAAATAAAAAAAAATGCGGTACTCTAATGTACATTATCTTACTGCATTTTCAGACTTTATGGTGGAAGTTAAGAGGTCGCAAATGTAATTTAGTTTTATATAACAAAGCGCGTGTTTCTCCTGAGATGTTGCTGTCAGTTTGTGTAACTTATAAATCATTATGTGTTCGTGAATGAACACGAGTCTATGAAATTGAAACAAGGTAAATATTTACACTTTTGATTAGAGCCTACATAAGTTTTGGTTATTTAATAAAATGCTCTTTCACTTCCCATGCTCGTATAGTTCTTGTAAGTATTTATACTCCTGTATATTTTACCTCGAATAAATATTTTTGTGTTATTAATTTGCATTATTGACCAGGCACTGACAGTTAAAGATAAGTAATATAGTAAAAAACAACTATATAATTGAATGACTTGTTTTGTGCACTCGTAGTATAATCTCCTATAATTCTTACTAGCTGACTCGCCCGCGGTTTCGCTCGCGTGGCCTCGCGGGATTCGGTAATCACAGATTTTTGATTATCTCACGGGAACTCTTTAATTTACCGGGATCAAAAGTATCCTATATGTTGATCAGGGATACAAGCTACCACCATACGAAATTTCATTTAAATCGGTACAGTCGTTTCGGAGATTAGCCCGTACAAACAGACAGACAAACATACAGAGAATCAACTAATTTGAACTTATTTTTCACTCCTTACATCCCCTGACTCGGTTTTTGACATTATTTTCATTGTATAGAAATTTGACCTCTACAGTTTGTAATATGTAGTAGCTTTTACATCCCTCGTTTTACCCCCTTAAGTCATCCCTGACAAAAATATAGAAAGCATCAGTATTTATTTTAAATATCCTATCCAGTTATCAATTTTCATCACTGTAGCTCCAAAAACAAAGAACTTTTGAAAAAAATATTATCCCCCGTTTCACCCCCTTAAGTCATCCCTGTCAATAAATATTGAAATCATTACTTTAAACTGTCCAAATGCTAATTTTCACCACTGTATGTTCGAAAACAAAAACTTTCCATACAAACTTTCACCCTCCATCCAATCCCTCATTACACAGGAGCCTTAACTCTAAGCCCACTTACTTACACGCTGCGTTTCTTTTTAAATAGAAATGAGATATTCAAGATGTAGATTCAAACCCCGTTCTAGGATGTATCATTTTCATTCTTAAATTGTTGAGTTTAATTAACCTATAAACACGCGCCGCTACACCGGTGGTCAAATCTATACATTGCACAAAGCCGCGCTGGTACACCGGTGTACCGCAGTCAAAACCCATATCAGGACTGAACATAAACGTTAACTGTTCAAATATATAATACATTTCGGTTTATTAGATGTTTTTTTAATACTAATAAGCACCTAAAAAACATTTTTACATAGAAAGATAAATTATTTTGGTTATCAGTAGGCTAGTAAAAAAAACAATGGTCGTCGATATCATATCTCTTAAACTTTCGCAGGTGTGCATATGCTAGTGTATTGTTTTCGTGAGTAAGTACCATTTACACCAAAACCTAAGAAAAAGCTTATAATCCTCTTATATTATGGTTTTGTGAACAATTCCCGTAATTTGATAAAGGCAGCCGCCATATTGTTTATATCGAGTGGGACTACGATTTTGAGATCTATTTGGTTAGATTCGAGTATATGTTTGTATGACAATTTGTGGATTTATTATGGATAATTTATAAAATAGGTTTTCAAAGTCTATTATACTGTTGTGATTGTATGTTTACTGCTATTCACACCTGCTTGAGAGATAAAATTGGTCTTTGTAAAATTTATTTCATTTGTTTTTTTTGTTACGGTTCAAGTTTTTATGTACTTTTTTGGTTGACTTTACCTCTATAATTTGACTAAAAAGAAACAGATAACATAATAATAGAATAAAGGAAGATGTACTGGGTAACCAGTGTAAATTTACGCCGTTTACAGATATAAAATAGAACAAATAGCTGTTTTACTCATGCAAATTTTTTTGCGGCGCGCGCAATTTTATTAAATAGTGAATTTTCGCGCGCTTTTTCCCTTCGATTTGGCGCCAAAATATTTTTATTTTTAAGCTACTTAAAGGGTTAAGCTAAACATTCTGTGGTGTTTCGATGTAATAAAAATCCTTAAGGATTAAATATGACACCCGTTCGCTTTGTCGCGTTGATCATAATCTAATATTGAATTCTTCTCTACTCTCTGGCGTTTACTTTCCTTTTCAAAGCATTGAATAACTTTAGAGTGCTAGAAGCTAAAGTTTTTCACAAAGGTAAGTTATAGTGGTCGAAGTTTTTATAAAATTGAAGCAGATACTAGCTCACAACACCTTTTCTAACTAGTTGAGGAAGCGAAACGTCTTATAGTGTAGTCTAAGACGTAATTTTGTAGGTTCAACGACTTGATTTACAACATTTGACAGTAGAATATAGGGATTGTTATTGTTGTGATCGTAAAGAGGATTCTTGCGATATAAATAAGACCAAATTGGGGTTTTAGCTAGAATTAGTAATCACTACATATAATAAAACTGTAGAGGTCATCATCATCATCATCATCATCTCAGCCGTAGGACGTCCACTGCTGAACATAGGTCTCCCCCATGATTTTCCAAAAGGACCGGTTGGAAGCGGCCTGAAGGTAGAATTAGAATTTAGAGGTCGAATTTCTGTAAAATGAAAAAAATGTTAAAAACCGAGTCAAAGGCTTGTAAGGAGTAAAATCGAACTAATTTAACTTTTTTCAAATATTTTGTTTCTCTGTATGTCTGTACGAAATGACTGGACCGATTTAAATGAAATTTTATATGGTGGTAGCTTATATCCCTGGTCAACAAAAAGGGTACTTTTGATCCCGTACCCGTCAGATAGTTAAAAAAAATTAATTAACTGTATCCCGCGAGGCCACGCGAGCGACGCCGCTGGCGGGTCTGCTAGTTTATAATATAGAACATAATAAAATACCTAACTTACCTCAACTATAACTTAAGATCAATGCTGTCAGAAACCAAAATGCCGAAAGCTGATCCATCGCGCATCGGCTTTAGGCCGGGACGAGCTGCGGCAGTATACAAATGTGTCACTGGCACGTGCCTACTTCAGAAACTGTAAGATAAGACCTACTCGCGAAAACGTCACCACGAATGAAATAAATGTCGCATAAACCCGAGACAGCTGTTTCGAAAAGTATTTCGGTACGTACGATTTATCTCACCTAAATAACCTATCTCTGAGAAGTCTCAGTTTCGTAAGCAATCATTTTTTTTACCGAAAGCCTGTAACGAGAATAGATTAGCTTAATGCGAAACCCCGAAATAACTTGTTTGATGAATGTAGTTAGAGTTAGGGAAAGTTTTCAGGTGGAACATAAAAATATTCGAAACAAAAAGGCGGCCTAACTTCTGTCCAAGTTCGCGACGCGACTTTGGAAGGATTATGTCAAAGATTCGGGGCACGTGAAACTTTCACGTCTGCTGAATTATTTATTATCACCGCCGTTTGTTGCGAGTTTAATATGATACATATTTTATTTTCAAAGTTGAGTATTTAGTCTAGAAATGCCATTGTGGATAAGAAGGTTCTGGCAAAGTCCCGACAGTCAACTTTGTTTTGGTATCAAGTCAAAATTAGGTTCGAAATAATTATTGAAAAAACCTAGTACAACCTGTGTAACCTGGTAAGTTTGGTGGATAGGTTGATAGGCAGTAGTAGGTGTATCTATCTACGTTGAAGCGCCTCCATCCCATAGGGAAGTACTTCTCATCCGATTATCTATCTTTGAACTTGTACATAGGTTTCAGTGCGTTTAATTTTTTTTGCGGTTGAAATATTTTGTTCATGCTTGATATGAGCGCCATCTGTTAGCATCGTTACGTAGTACGTACGACGATTATTAACAGTTATGCTTCTGCGCTTGGTTCCGTATGAAGCGATGATTTGTGAGTAAAATGCGGCAGAAGTCGCTACATGTGGATTGTAGTGACCGTAGCTTCGAAGCGAGAGGTCCCAGGTTCGATCCGTGGACAAACATTTGTGTGTCGAACTGAAATGTACGGGTCATGGACGTTTGTCATGCATGTGTTCATGATTGTGTCCGTTTCTTAGCGTCACAAGGAATCCTATGTGAGTGCAACTTATTTATATGTTTCCGGTGCTTTGAAAAGCACGTTCAAAGCCCGCGGCCGCGATTATTCTCTCAGCCAGTTAATACTTATCTAGACTTTGCCTCACAAGCGATATAAATTTGACATGATTTGTGTGGAACTTATGTCAAATTTCTATCCCTAGTAGGGTGGACTGTCGATATATATATATATATATATATATATATATATATATTATAGGAGGATTATAGGGGAGTCCGTGTCTACACAGGGAAATGGTGAGGCTGGGTTCTAAGAGCCATTCTAATTCTTAACCCTATAATGTTGAAGCAATGTGCTATTGAGGAATAAGCAATTGTGAATACACGAAGTGTGGTGCGTTAGCGCCCCTATTGGAGGAATAATACGGTGTCGCCCGGTTAGACCTACATGTGGAAAAGTCCTTTCGAGGCAATTAAGCAGTTCATTGAGATTACAGAAATCGATACAACAATCATTATAGGTCTTGTGGGAAGCGTTCTTATAAACTTTGGCTGGCCGCTCCGCTGGGTCAGTTTAAATTACAATTCTGATTAAAAAGCATTTCGTTGTTTGAGAATACTAAATGTTATCAAATGTTTACATTCCCATTCGGACAGGTGAGCGCCGATCATCCCCGTCTTCTAATGACGGATGTCGTCGTTAATCAGAGCAACACGTGATACGCAGTTTGTTGCGTCCTGTCTCTAATTGTGATTAATGTGGTCGATGGCTGGGACGGGGAGTATTGGGTGGTGTGGCTTCTGCGGGAAGTCGATACGTCAACAATGAAATGTAATTCTATATGTGTAAATAGTAAATTATTTGTTTTGAATTGCACTGTACAAAGCCAGGATTGTTTTACGGTACTGTTACTGTGCTAACGTGTGACCGCGACCTCACCTGATGAGAAGTGCAGATGCGGTCGATGGTGTAGTACGTTTGCCCAGTAGGTACCTGGTGAATGAATAATAGCTAATGAATGAATGAATGTGAAATAACTATTTTTATCTACACTAATGTTGTAACATTCTACTTATGTTTCCAATACTTGACTTATAATTACTACTGTTATAGAACAGACAACAAAACACTCAATTTAAGCAATTTCACATGATGGTATAATATCCACATCGATATCGTAAAATCTCATTATAACATCAATAAAACGCGACCAATTAACGTGGCGAGCCTTATGTCAAAATCCTCATACAAGTTGTATAAAATTTTGATATTAGGCTGGCTTTTGAAAACAGTTGGGTTATACGTGAAAACTTCGTCGAAACTACTAAACTTACATACACAAAACTCTTTGGTAAGATCTTGTGCCAATTAAATAAAAAAAGAAAAGCGCGCGCTCGCTCCTGATTGGCCCTGCGCGCGCAGCTGCATTTTAATGGCGGCAAGTTCACTGTGACAATAAATACGCGTGAATTTAATGTTTGTTTTGTTTTTAAAATAAAAAATAAAAGTTAAAAATGGATAGCGACGATGATATTTGTACGCCTCCGGATATTCTAGAATTGGCAACAAAAGTAACTCACAATCTTTTGCCAGAAAAATCTAGAAAATTATATGAAAAAGAATATAATAACTTTTTGGCATTGAAGACCGAAAAGAAAACTACATCATTTTCTGAAAATGTCATTCTTGCGTATCTCAAAGACCTCTCCGACAAATTCAAACCATCTTCTATGTGGGCTAAATATTCTATGCTCTAGTCCACACTGAGTATCTACAACAATATTGATATCACGAAGTATTCAAAGGTCATAGCGTTCCTGAAACGCAGTTCAGAAGGACACAAGGAAAAAAAGTCCTTGACGTTTACATCAGGTCAAATAAAGATGTTCCTGGAAGATTCACCAGATATTTTGTATCTTTTTGAAAAGGTAAGTGTATTTTAGTTCTGTTATTTAATCTACCTAGTACTTACGTACTACACACGCAAGTTATCTAGACACTCCGTTTAAGCGCTTTGTGTATAAATTTGGTAGTAGGTACCTACACTTTACTACTTCATAAATCATAGTTTTTGCCTGGGCTATGTACCTCAAGCTTATTATATCGTTTATTGTTACAGGTTGCACTAATCTTCGGCATAATGGGGGCATGCCGAAGGCAAGAGCTATACAACATCCAGTTCGTTGAAGTCTCTAACATATACGACAGTACAATCATGGTGAAAGATTCGAAAACAAAAACGAAAATAGATCGTTCTTTCGTTGTGACGGGCAACTGCTATGCCGTATGTAAAAAATACATGGAACTTCGACCCACCCCCTGTCTAAACCCTGCCTTTTTCTTGAGCTATAGATCGGGGAAGTGCGTCGATCAAAGAATTGGTATTAATAAATTTGGTGCTCTGGGAAAAACTATCGCAAGTTTTTTGAATCTGCCTAACCCAGCGTTGTACACGGGGCATTGCTTCCGGCGCACCTCGGCGACCCTTCTCATAGATAGCGGTGGTGATTTGACCGCACTGAAACGACACGGGGGGTGGAAGTCTTCTACTGTGGCTGAAAGCTACATTGATGAGTCTTTAATGAATAAAATTCAAGTCTCAAATACGATCTTGAACAGTATAGAAAACAAGACGAATGAAGTAATTATAAATATTCCGACTCCGTCTACGAGCTCTACTGCTTGCCCCGCGACCGCTACAGCTGCTGGATCAATAATTAACATTAACTTTCAAAATTGTACCATCCAAAATTTGAACAATTATTATAAATAAACTATTGTCAGCTTTTACTCTTGTTGTTTGATTAATTGCATTAGTGAAGATAAAGTAGTGTATGCAACTGCATATAACACGGGTATTAAAACACTCGTTACTATTATGAAACTCGCTGCACTCGTTTCATAAACTCACACTCGTGTTTTAATACCCTTCATTATATGACAGTTGCATAAACTACTATTGTATAATTATTGACTAACCTATGCTAGGCTAGCTGTTACTAGCGGTACAAGCACGAGGCCCACCTGATGTTAAGTGGTAACCTCTACCTAGAACAAATGCATTCTATCACCGGTGACGAACTGCACTGCGCTCGTGACCCTGATGAGACGATAAGTTGTATAATCTCCTGTACCTGTAATTTCACCGGCACCTTCAAACTAGAACACAGTAATGCGAAAGTTCATTACGAATCTATGCACTAAAGTAACTACTAAGTATATATTACACTACCTCTATTAAATCCTAGGCATTATATCTCAGAATATGTGACAAATTATAAAACTACATGAGTGGATGGAGTATCCTCTCCGTCGCCGAGATGTGAATAGTTAGAGAATTCCTTATTCAATCATTGGGTGTGTCCGATCTCATATTACTTTTTACTCACAAACTTTCGCATTTGCTGTGTGACATATCGTCGACATATAACTGCTTATAGTGAGGAATATGAAAGATAATATAAAGAATATTCTTCATGTACCGCGAATCATATTATTAAGTCGAATAATTACGCAGCTTAGCCACAAAAATACACTTTGACTCTTTCGCTCAAGTGTTAGTACCATAAACGAATACGATGAAAATACAATTTCTTAAGAAGTATCAGTTTCAAGAAAAGCGTAAGTAAAACAAATATAAAGCAGTGCTGAAACTGCATCTTAATTAACACTTCATTCAAAAATAAACAAGAAAAAAAGACCCTTGCGTTTCCAGTCGGCAAAATGCAAATGACCTTATTCAGTGCAGTCGCAGAAAAGAAAAGGGAAGAACGGAAACGAAGTCATGCTGCCTGCCGCCACGACCGCCGCTCGACTGCTCGTCTAGTCAGCTGCTAAACTGATTATATATATTGTTACGTAAGTAACTGTTGTAAATGTGCTTCTTTTCCTTGGTAGATAGTGGATATGTTTAGCTATCCTTCCATGTAGCATTACTATCCAAGCTCCTTTGTGCGAGTTTGCGCGTGGTAGAAGGAATTTTTGAGCGCGTATATCCGACCAGCACTCCACTGAAATCCCCAAATGATACTTGCTATTAACGTATTGTTTTTTTTATTGATAGGTTCGCAAACTTGACGTTACAATACAGAATTTATCATATTATTTCAATTATTACAAAAGAGTATGGAATGTATGAACGGCCTTCTTGGTGCGCACACACAGTACTTTAATTAAAATTAATAATCAATACCTACTTAAAGAATTAAACATAGGTACTTCAAATTAATTACAAAGAGTGAAAAGAATAAGATCAATAATATTACAATTTACTTTAACTATAGAAAAATGACTTGATTCTGCCAACCGATGTGTTGAAAATGTCAAGTTTATTATAATAATATAGTGAAACAAGAAAACATGATTGTTCGCCATCGCTATTAGTTCAAACTAACCAAAAACTAAACGGATTTAATCATGTATATATCAAATTATTTTAATACCGTCGCTTTAAACTTATCCTGGGAGTATACATTTTACATCCAAATCTACGATGTGGCTACCAAACCTTGTCCAAAGTTTTCTTTACATAAATATTTAAATGGTTTCGAGGAGAGACCTCTCTCTACCACTGTGATTATACAAAATATCTATAAGCGTTGATGATACTTTTGACGCACTCCTTTAATTACTTGAATTCGCTATACAACAAAGCCCAATTTATTACGGAGCCAGAGCGCAACTGTAGCTTTTCCGGATATTCAATTCACATGGAATCATAACAATACTCTCAGCCATACTGCGCGTAGAAAACTTGCCCATACAAATAAACCGCGCTGTGTAAGACCATCTCACAGGGCCATTTCCCGGGATAAAGTATGTGTGGTTCCAGATGACCATTTACCGTTGTAAACACATCACCCTAATCGGTTTGGTACGATATCTACGAAATTACGTGTCGTCATTGTGATACAAAAACAAAGATTTTGGCAAAACTACAATTTTCCATTCCTTGTTTGCAGTTCAACATTCTTTTTCATTTACAAATTGATCCGTGATTGACAACTTAAAAGGGCAAACGATGCCAGAAGTGTTACCTTTTTAGTAATGAAAAAATTAGCATTCTTTTCGCATCGGTTCAGCAGACAACAACTTCTTGAACTCGCTCGAAAGAAAGATTAAAGTTAAACATTTTCCCTAAAATTTCAACACGTAACCTTTAAACTTAGCAAAACTTAATTAAGCACAGATTTGTACTTTAGAGATAAAACGGCTTTGTGTTCCAGGCACGTACGCCCTCGATAATACTGTAAATAGGAAATTTCTTTCCGATTTAAGAAAAATTTTGAGTATTAACGAGATTTTTCTAAATTAACGAGTTTTTGTGTTTTAATGGATACTTGATGTTGAAGCGTGGGTAAAAGGTTCCAGTTTACACATAAACCCGAATATACTAAAATTAGAGATAAAACTCACACGTGCGTTGTAATCTGACGTATGAAAATTAAGATATTTTCGTACCTCTAAATATATAACATGGAGAAAATTTGTCTTTAAAATGAGATTGACCTATGATATTAACCGTAAAGAATATATAAGTAGGAAATATATAGTTATAAAGACACAAAAAATCACGCTCATAGTAGTCGACAATTTCGCGACGATTCAAGTTCAAGTTCAAGTTTAAGTCATTTACTTCGCTTTAAATTGTGGTTACAATTAAAGATCTTATAGCTATAATATATCAGCTATAATATAACGGCGCTCTGACACATTAATGACGTACCTGTAAAGGAGTTCATAAAAGTATCTTTCTACTTATTGGCAAGGGCAAGCTGTGAACCTGAAATTCAAAATCGTATGGGTATGGTAAAAACAACTGAACCAACTGAGCAGAATATGGACATATAGACGGCAATATTAGTAAGAAAAGTATAGTACATCACTTCCGCACGCTTGTCTTCTACATCTTCCTGTATGGTTCTGAACCAATTTATATATATTACGGGATCTGAGATTGAAGCGCCATGAAAGACGTTTTTCAATCTGAGTGTCACAAATCTTTGGCCATATACCCCTTAGGAAAAACTCCTAGTGATAAGCACATAGCAGGCAAAAGATCGAGATGACGAAACCCCAAAATGTTGGTCTAACCAGGTTTCACCGCAGCGAGAAACATTTGTCCACGTGGCACTTTATACAGACAAAGATCGGGAGGTCCTGAAAAGAGAGAAAATCCCTGAACGTCAAAGTATGGAAGCAATTACAGTCCACAACTGAACTATTGGGGAGGAGGGAGATGTCTAGAGCCGAGCCAAATCTGTACTTAACCATATATTGAAAGAAGGATCCAGATAAGATTTCAGAAAATTTATTGATTCAGGCGTTACTTTGCGGAAATCCATTATCAAAAAACGATATTAAAAAATATTTAGTGACACTTCCGCTGAAAAGAAAACAATGATTTTGGCCTATTTGGGGGCGGACTAGCGCTCGACGAGTCAACATCTCCTGAGGATGCCTCGTGTAGAGGCGAAACACGTGTCGAATCGGTGTTGGTTTATTTGGGTTTTCTTGTGTTTTTTATTTTGTATTCTTCCTATTAGCATTTTATGCGGGAGGGAGGGTGGTGCACGCCCCCAAATAGGCCAAAATCATTGTTTTCTTTTCAGCGGAAGTGTCACTAAATATTTTTTAATATCGTTTTTTCCAGATAAGATTGTTTACCGATGCAAAGATTAAAAAACTCTTTTATTTAGATATTTTTCTATCTGTCTGTTTGTCTTTTTGAACACGCATCTCGTCGAAACTAATTAAACACTTGATAACACTTAGTACAATGACAGCATAAATTATAGATTAATATTTTAGATCATCACATCTTTACCTCAGAAACCGGAAGGGGACATGCGGGTTAAAGAATTAAATAAGTTTGTTTTGAACAAACTTGTTATAAAATGTACAGTTTATAATATACCTACTATATATTGTTACAGTTTTTAGAAATGTTTTTAATTCAAGTATATAATAAAAAGTATAAAATTGTGGGTGGTTTCCATACAGGATCATGTATGTTTAAACATCCTTTGTTTTAGGTCTTGTATTATCAAAGGTATAAAGTATAATATTATTCTATCTTCAAACTAGATAAGGCACCGATTTGAAAGTACTAGAAGTAAGCTTTAAAGGTTTAGGAATAAGCTGGATCTCAATTATGGAAATGGTCAAAGGCGTTTTGTTTTGACTTTATAGTGAAGTAATATAATATTAAGTTGACGCTTTCAGACTTGAAGTCGTGAGACTGTACTGAAAGAGAAAACTGGACCTAATGGATAACAATAGCTAAAGGAAATGAGTTTTGAATTTATACGACAGTGTTTGGCTGACTTTTTGGACCCGATTGTTCCATATGTATATGAGATCTTATTTATTATTAGATGAATAGCTTTCGGTGAAGCGTAGTGGTAAAATCTCCGATATTATGGCTGAAACTTTTTGACCCCCACCTGACTAGCTACCACCCTTAAGATTAAGCACCTGTCGCTAATAATAATAATAATAATAATAATAATCTTTATTTCAGGCAATAGTACAATTACACAACATAAAAATACCAGCGGCCCATATACAAAACATATACCTTATAGACTAACATATATACATATATTATTTGGTTTCTTAACTAGCGTACAGTAAGTTCAGGATTTATATTCGGTCTAGGCTCCCTGTACCGTCGAAAAACGATCCCTTCAGGCCAGAAGTCCGGTGCCAGGAACGTCTCTTTAAACTTCGCTGGAAACCGGAGCACGTACGACTTGAAGTTCGTTTCTCTTTTCGAATCCAGGCGCATTAATGTAACTTCGGGTAAGGCCTGAGTCTGGATATTACGGTCATTCCATTTTTTTCTGATGTAATGCACAATCTCATCTCCCGACGTGTCTTTGTGAAATCGGGAGAGGTATACAGCTGACACAGGCTCAACAGCACGGATGGTCGTGGCTGCAGCAGGAGCGGTGCCGCGGAGGTTTCGGGCTGGTCGAGCTCGCCGTTTCTTCTTCTCGACAAGGATGAAGCCTTCCTTGTCCACCGTTTTTGTGCTTAATGCGGTTGTATGTTCACCCATGGGATTCCGTTCAGTGAACGGTGCATGTGACTTTCGCGCTACTTGCGCGAAAGTTTTCTGGCGCCGGCGGGAGGGTAAGGATGCCTCAGGTGGATGAAGCACTGATGTCCCGGACTTGTTAGAGGTGGCTTCGACCACAGAAATACCACGGTCATCAACCCGCGGCGATGTATCAGGGTCAGATGTCGGTGTCGCTGACATGCTGATTTTGCAATTAGGATTTTCGCCGCGTCGACGCATATTGATGTTTTGTGCGGACAGCGGCGAAATTGTCGGCGCAGCGATTTTATTGCGCAATTCAGCTAACTCTACCTTGAGTTTTTCAACGGTTTGCTCCGAGATGTTCAATTTAGAGCGTATTTCCGTGACATCGGTCCTGAGAAGCGTCATATCCTTTAATAGCTTGCTTACGTCAACGTGATCAAAGGTGACGCAAGGCAAGCGATGCAGATCGCGCGCCACGAATGTCGGGATGTCATCAGGCTCAGTCTCTTTAAACACCCGAAAGATGTCCTGCAGGTCCTTCTTGCCACGCCCGTCCCTTTGCCTCGTGATGAGACGGATGGTGGTCACGGCGGTGTCAGCAAGCGTCTTCTTGGCTGCGACGATGTCATCTTCTGAGTAGCTGGACGTGCAGATCTGCTCAAGACTGAGCTCATCCATCACGTCCAGCTTCTGCTGCACAAACGCGAGTAGCTCATGGATGACAACGCGGTCAGAACGCTTCGCTTCCATGTCGACGCGCTATTTTACAAACACGTTAAAAAACTTGGGTCAGCATTGGAGCAGTCGCTGTACGAACGACCGCTCGTGTCAGCGACTTAAAAGACTGTGTGAGCTAAGCACCTAATGGTGTGTTCCGGCTGCTTTCCTTGAGAACTACCTTCCAATCGCATCATCTCTGAACATCAAGTGAGTGGTCAAATGCTAGTCTCTTCAATTATAAAATGAACCATAGAAATTCAAAGATTAATTGGTTTCCCGTATCACAGCACTTCTCAATATCAATTGACAGGCTAGTTGTTAATTCAATTATTCAATACCGCTGTTAAATCTCGCTTTAGTCGTTAAAGACTGAGATACGAGTGTTTGGCCATTTAATTAAAGTGTCTTTCAAGTGAGGAATGGGGGTCCCGGCAATTACGGGATCAATAATTTAACTAGAGGTCCGTGATACGTTTGCTGAGCGCCCCCGGCCGGGAGCGATCGATTGACACTGCCAAGGAGTTAAGGGCCAAGTTACGAGGCCAAGGAGTTAGGAGGTCAAGGGGTGCGCCTGTCTGGGAAAGCTTGTTTTGTTTTTTGTTAAAGCTTTAATATGGTTGTGAGTAGGGCTTCGGGATACATTAATCCCTGATGATCAACAAGTTTTAAGTAAAATGGTAAAACCGGCAAACCTTCACGTCTATCATCTAGTCCTTAAACTACGACCGGTGTTCGGGCAGTACTGATGCCCATCCTCATATGAGGATCGGAAGGAACATTTAACTATGAGTACTCTCGGAAGTTTTTATGACAAGTTTTAAGTAATTGGTAATATTTATTTATTTTAGAATAACATTCTATATATAATACAAACGTTCTAAAATGTATATGTTTCTTGACTTTAATACTCAAAAGGTCCAAAGGTTTCATAAGGTACAGTTCTATAATCGTCTTTAGACGTTGCATTATATCCTCTGAATATATTCACACTTCATCTTATCATCAGTATCGAGTCAAATGCTGTGGTTTCCTTCACGATGCTACCTTTACCGAAAGATAGCCCGAGGCATCATCATCATACCGGTCGTAGTGAGGACCTTCAAGTCCTACTCTAAATTCATAATTGCCGGCTTGAAAGTTTTTTATATAATTGAAAAAGTGCAAACATATATATTTGCATAATGTAATATATTTCTATTAACTAATACTAGTGTACTGCTGTCTTCATGAGATTCAATAAAATCAGCCATTTTAGTTATTAGTCAATAATAACAAAATGGCTTGCAACAAAGATAGAGATCAATATACCTCCAATTAGACTCTGCTTGCAATTAAAATAAAATGAATTAACTTCTCATTTTATTTCAATTTACCATCAATTAATGCAATTTTACTTAGTTTTACCACACAACTTTAATAAGACGGCCACGTCGACATAAACTGCCTTCAACTTACTATCCGTTAGAAAAGCAGACACCCGCACATTGTGGAACCTTGTATCGTCCTCTCCCTTACCTGACCCTTCACGTTCCCAACAGCTATTTAAATGGAAACATCTCCCCCGCTGCTACAAATAAATGTATCAATACGTCACTCCCGTCATGCAAATTGAATAACCCGTCTGAATAGCGCCATCAATATCGGGGTCCGAATTGGGAGTTCCCCTTTATTCGAGATTCGGGAGGGCGCAATATCCCTGAAAAATTGAGACCTGGCAGCGGTTCAAATAAATATACCTAAGAGACGAACACAAACAATGGAAAGTATGGACACTCTCACGTGCCATTTTAAACAGAAAGCGGTAAATAGTACTTAATACAGTAAGTAATAATAGTAGATATGTAATCTAACGCTAACGAACTAAGCGTGACGTCACGTGACTTTTCCACAGGTAATGTCAACGCCATACATTTTGAAGTTGTCGTGTGGCGTTAACGTTAACAGAAACATCTTTTGTCTAGGCCTGCACGTAAGTTACGTGTCACTGATGATCTGTCATGAACCAGTAGAGTAGCATTACACATCCAATCCCATCCAACTTACTTAACTTATTGGTGAAACATTTAATTGGCTTTCTGGATATTATTCATTTATTTGTCTTGTTACACGTAGCTGTAAGTTTTCCTGAAATTGTTAAATAAAATAAAATAAAGCTGAGTGTGTCACACACATCTCTTCTATGAATGACCTAAACATTTATTTAAAAAATGTTTCGTCATCACCAAAAATTCCAAATAAGTCCCAATTGGTAGATACGTTATTCAGTCAGTTCGTTGTGTCAGCTAGTCGCAATGCTATTATTTCTAAGGTGCTGTTTCTCTCACTCCAGCCAAGCCTGTTCACTATACCCATTAGGGAACATAGTCGTAGCAGCATGCGTAGGTACCTTCTTTATTGCGTTATGATTGCAGCTTGCTAGAAATTGGAACGCTTTACATTTTGAGTATGAGTATATCATTATAATATGTCTTATAAAGGCTAAAGTCTGCGAGAGTTTACTAATTCTTTACGTTCAAACAGCGGGACTGATTGTGATAAAATTTGGAATGGCGGTAGATGAGGCGCTGAATTAACACATGGTAATACTCTTCATCCTCATCATCATCACGATCCATCACCACGAGGTGTAACCGCGGGGCGCAGCTAGTTTGATATAAAATTGTATAAAAAACAATAATTAGTATTTAGACGTCGGTATAATATAACCATCTTCAGATAATTTATTGATTCAGGCGTTACTTTGCGGAAATCCATTATCAAAAAAATGATATTAAAAAAAAAAAAACAAAAAAAACAAAACCGATTCGACACGTGTAGAGTCGAAACACGTGTCGAATCGGTTTTGGTTTATTTGGGGTTTCTTGTGTTTTTTATTTTGTATTCTTCCTATTAGCATTTTATGCGGGAGGGAGGGTGGTGCACGCCCTCAAATAGGCCAAAATCATTGTTTTCTTTTCAGCGGAAGTGTCACTAAATATTTTTTAATATCGTTTTTTTGATATCCATCTTCATTTCATGTTAGTTAGACTTGACATTATATGAAATGTACTATCTATCTCCTCTATTTCAAATTAAATTAAATGTTGATAGGAGGATTTGTGCTTTTCTCCCATACTGTCTCATTTTATCTTACCGTCATAGGTGTGTGCAATAAAGTTGGTTTAGAAAAGCTATCGACGACTCAACCTAGAGTTCGATTAACAATTTATAGGCATCGCTACACGTAGCATATGAAACAACTTATATACGAGCTTACTCGTGCAAAAACTTATTTCGTCTTTTAACAACTATTACGTCTTTGTTTGTGTAACGAGCTCTATGCAATGTTGCGCAGCGCCATTGACACGTAGCCGCCGAACACACGCAATAATATTTAATTTAACCCGTTGACTCGCGATTCGCCATATTTGGTCAATAATACTCGTACAATAGACTTCGCAGAAATCAACCTACTTTTCCAGGAACTGCAACGTGTGTGGATTAATTTGAAAGACTTTGTCCCTGGTGGGCCGCCCACACCCGACTTATAATAGGTAAATGGCCGGAATGCTGGCGTATATTTTGGATAAAAATAAATCATCGCTATTCAGCGTAGCAATGCAAAAAAATAGTGGTCACTTTTCTCCTCCACCATAGACCTTATAGATTGGCTATATGGTTCTATATAAGTATATGTAATAAAAAAGGACCTACATATATAGCAGTAGTCATTCCGAGTGTATGATTGTTATCACCGAATGAATATCATATTATTTGTACTAATTACGATTTAATGAGTTTATACGATTACATTTGTACTCGCATAAACCTCCTAAAAGCATAACCTAAAATATAAAAATATTAAGTAAATTAAGTATTCACATGATGTCTTGGCTCCGTAATATCAATTGTTCAGATTGGCGTTTTACAAGGAATAATTTAAGAAGCTGACTGCCAACCTTCAGTTATGGAGAGGCACCTAAAGAAGAAGAAGAAGAAGAGGAAGAATAAGTATTCACGGTTCACACATATCTGGAAGTCGCAGTTTGATTGTTTTCAGAGAGAATAATAGTTGTTTCTTTTAACTTTTAGTTTCAGCATTTATGTTTGGAATTTTTCACAGTTATGTTTTTTGTATTAATTTTAAAATCTTTAAAGCTTACTTAATTTAAGAAGTGGTTAATGAAATGCTGTTATATAATGTAAGGGCTCATTTCTGAGTAATAGCACCGCACGTTATCAATTGTGTTCGCGGGCGGGCTGGGAGGTCGGCGGGGCGGGCGGGTGCTGCTTTATAAATTACTTACAATAATAAGTTATCAGTGCGGGAGTGGATAATATAACGCCTTCGTAATGGAACCTATTCACCTACCCTACCTATACTTGTGCATATATGTTATGTATATGTATATGTATATATATACATATACATATACATAACATATATGCACAAGTATAGGTAGGGTAGGTACGACTAGATACCTACTATTGATCTGCACGTCATCCTAGTGCGTGTTTTTACGCCACAGAGTTTTCCTACTACATATATTTCTCTACAATCTGAAGAAAGTGGGCGGCAGTTCTTATGAATAGGTTCCATTACGAAGGCGTTATATTATCCACTCCCGCACTGATAACTTATTATTGTAAGTAATTTATAAAGCAGCACCCGCCCGCCCCGTATAAATATATATATATATATATATATATTTATACATAGAATATAAATGGCAGATATATGAGAAAAATATAATTGGTACTTTTATAAACGAAAATAATTCTACATTGTACCTAGACTCTATTATTTATGACCAATTTAGTAAGTAATTATTTCGTTAAAGTTATAAATAGTATTTATATAATATTGCATGCCTCATGTAAAGGCCGGATATAGTGTATCATAAAACGTTAAATGTAAGATCTCTGTATCACCTTTACTCGCAATAAATGACTTGAATTTGAATTTAGATTTGAAAATGCAATGAAAAAAATCACAGTTAGTATTTGTGTCTGTTTGTGCATTTATGTGTACGCTAATCTGAGAAACTGCTTGTCCGATTAAGATGTGGTTTTTATTAATATATTGTAGCTTTACTTAAGATTCAGTGTTATTTGATGTCAATCCTACTAATATTATAAACGCGAAAGTTTGTGAGTATGGATGTGTGGGTGTGTGGATGTTTGTTACTCTTTCACACTCAAACGACGGGGGCAATTTTAATGAAATTTGGTATGGAGGTAGACGAGGCGCTAGATTAACATATAAAGTACTATTCATCATAATCATCATCATAATCCATATTATATAGCAACGCTATTATATGTGCCCATCATTTCGATAAAAATAAAATCAAAGTAAGGCAAAAACGTAAACTATTATGTAGTAAAAAGTACATCATATATAATAAAACACGCAATAATTAGTTAAATTATCCCAATATGCCTGTTTCACACTAATATAAAGTGGATTGGGTATGGTTTAGGCTATGTTTTAAATATAAGTACCTACTAGAATAATACAAATATTTCGAAAACTTCTCACTAGGAACACGAGCAGCTTTAAAATTGTATCTTTTTATATTATAATGTATTGTTAGCGTAAACTGATCACAATATAATGTAAAATTTTAGATTTTATTAACCTAAGGGCCGTATACGGAAATAAAAGACCAACTTCTTATCACAAAGCACGACCACTAAATCGGATTCCACGGAGGTTCTCAATTCAACTTTTTTTTTATGTTTCCTCACAACCTTCGATAGGGTGAACCGATTCTCAAAACTCTTTTTTTGTTTGAAAGCTGGTGCTTCCCGCGTGGTCCCATTTAATTTTCATTAAATTCGGTGTAGTAGTTTTTAAGATATACTCCAATAACTGATTTTTACCAAAGTAATAGAATGGAAGTCGGTAATGAATTTTTCAAATTGCACTTGTTTGATGTTAATGTTCTACGTTGACGTTCTTCTTTAACGTGTAATAAGTACGTTTTCTTACGCTGTGTCGCTGTGGATGCCGAGACGGGGTTTGCACGGCGCGCGGCTGTCTATCTTAGTAAGTTATTATCGCGCATGACGTGCGCGCCATCTGGCATCGGCTCTACACTATTTAGGTATCGGCGTCGGATGTCGTGTTAATGGAGTATTTGCACCTGATCGGGGCTTCACAAGGCATTGTTCGTGTCTAGGCACGAGTATAATCTAGGTTGAAATATTGTAAAGAAATGAGAAAAAATATAAAAAACTGAAACTTTATTAAATAATTTATATATTCGCGATATCTACCAAAGTTGTTTGTATAGATAATAGGAAATAAGTTAAATGATGTCGTAAAACTGAAAGTACTACATTTAATTAAATTACTTTATTATTTAGGTCCTAATGCCCCATATGCTTAACATAAGGTAATATAAATTCAATTACGAATTAGGAAAGGCAATAATATATCTAAAAGTCACAAGACTACATCGCAGAGATTTTTTTATTGTCATAAGTAGGCAGATAGGCAGGCGGCCCACCTAATAGAAAGTGGTCACCGTCGCCTATAGATGTTTGCAACACCAAGGGCGTTGTCAACGCGCTGCCGACTTCTAAAGAATAGAAGGGTGAGGGGAGAGGGGGCGGGGTGAGAGAGTGGAGGGGAGAGGGAGAGGATGTGGAAATGGAGAGGGGAAGGGGGTTTGGGCCTCCGGAATAAAAAGAAAAGAGGTGGAAAAGGCAAGATACATTGATTATTGTCTTTATAATAACGTGGCTGGTGACACTTTTGGACTTGAACTTATCTTCTATGAGAAAGATATGTCATCTGGATATTAGTGATTGAAACGGTCTTCTGCCGTGCGATTCTCTAATGATTCGTGAAAATACTTTATGAGATATCGCCCTTGTTCACAAAGTTGTTTTTCCAACGTTTCTTGTCATCTCGTCATTTGTTTCACGGATTTTGTCAACGATGCAACGATGTTTGCTCTTAGAGAATCACACGGCTGGTCACGGCATTGTTCGCCAAGCTGAGTAATGACGATTTTGAATTGGTTGAGTCACTGTCGCGCTGACGCTTTTAGACTTGAACCTTAACTTATATGTTAAGACGATATGGATAAGTCAAATGGAAACTGCCAAGACAAAACACATTGAAACCTTATATGTGCCTATTTACGTTATACTTCTAAAACTTCTAAGGTCTGTATGTCTGTTGATGAGGTTTGAAATTAAAAGCGACCACTATGTTTACCACTTTAAGCCTACTGAGCTATGCCACCAAACAATGGATGGATCTTGTTATTATGGATATACCTACAGTTTCCGTTGATCTTTGACGGATGGGTGCGTATTGCACTAATTAAATTTATCTAAAACCATATTACACCTGACAGCACTGCCCCTCTTCCATATAGACCATCTTTCAAGTGCTTACGATTAATTGCAGTAATATGTATATCAAAATCGTGCGTAAAACTGCTAAAGTGCCATCCAGTCTCCGAGTACGGAAGACTCTATACCCAGGTTTATAAACCAATAGTTTTATATCCGATGTGTCCAAACAGAGTTTCCCCAAATCCCTAATTACCGGGCATCAGTCGGAGTCACGTCACCAGTTTGAACTCGTGCGTGCGTAATTTGATCCGCGTCGTCTGTTTCTCGATCCGGGCGAGATCACTAGGGTGGATATCCGTTTATTTATTGTAGTACAAGTTTTTCAAAACTAAAGATGAAAATTGTGCACTAACGTGCTAGTAGTTATTTTTCATCCCATCACGATAATGTATATGCGCCTTATGGTAAGCACCATGCCCGAATACGCCAGTTGCAATGTCACCAATAGCTTAAAACTTCATGTTTGCGTGGAGCTGCACTTCGCTCGAGACATTGGACTTTGGAGTCTCATTCATCCACTAATGTCACTTGATTCAGTGCCATTTACACTTTTACACATCATTACATCTCTGGCGCTCTACTGCATAGCGGTAGTATATATGGCATTGCGATGATACCGACCAAGTGGGTCTCGTGCAAAAGAGGACTCGTAGTAAGCCTGATTTCTTCACCGTTTTCGATTCCTGTCGCTATGTCGGAGGGAAGAATTATTTAACTCCGTTCTCTCATGGAGTAAAAATCGTTTTTATTTTACACTCTTTTTCTTTTGATAGGCTGCGTTTGACAAGGGAGTATCTTGTTAGACAGGAATGATGCAATACTTGAGGTATCATATAATTTATTGATTCAGGTGTTACTTTGCGGAAATCCATTATCAAAAAACGATATTAAAAAATATTTAGTGACACTTCCGCTGAAAACTAGTTTTTATTTTGTATTCTTCCTATTAGCAGTTTATGCGGGAGTTGAGTGGTGCACACCCCCAAATAGGCCAAAATCATTGGTTTTTTCAGCGGAAGTGACACAAAATATTTTTTAATATCGTTTTTTGACTTGAGGTATCATGTTTAAATCAGTTTATAATAGTATGTTGTCAAAAATCCAGGACTTTCGAAGTATCCTGCTTAGGTATTCATTTAAACATGATACCTTCGCGGGTTTTAACGAAATGGGCGAAAAATACATGCGGCCAACGATGTGATAAAGGTGTATTTTTCACCTAGATTTATCAGACCCTAAAATTACGTTTGTTTCTTCATTATCTATAACAATAGTGGTGACCCTACAAGCATATCTCTACCGGAGTCCGTGCGTGAATATTGTAGGTGGTGAGTGCGTGCGGGATGCGGGACGTGTACGCGGGAATTATATTGAAATACTCTCGTGATGCCGTGTGTGGCTTAGGGATGGATATCAAATGTGGCGGGACGACGGACGAATACGAGACGAAATTGATTTGTTTTACTTCTAAGCTTGACGACTTGGAGAAATACTCAGAGGAATCTGAGGGAGAATATGGCGTCTTGGCAATTTCCACGCCAATTCTGGACGCAATCTTTCTGGGTACTAAAAATGCTAACTTAATTATTACTTATTAAATTTTAGTTGATTAAAATTTTCGTAAGTATTAGACATTTTAGAATTCATTTAACGTACACGATACAGGCGATTATCTCAAACGGTTGCTTGTCGAAATGCCGTCAAAATAATACCAAAATTATGAGTTAAAACCTAAATTTGTGTATATTCTCACAATATAACGGCATTCAATTATATACCTAGACACATAAAAATATTTCTCTAGGCAATTGTGTACTTTAAAGGGCGTTTGGCGGTCGGTCTTACTTGATTATCGGTTGACTTTAACCCACGCTAGGCCCACGTGGTACATTGCTATCTGTGCGAATCACAAGATCTGCTTGGCCACTAAGGCTGTTACGTGTACTGTCATACAGTCCCAGAAGGGGACAGTGTAAAGGGAAAGTGGACAAGATATTTGTAGAAAGAACAAATATTTTGTCCACTTCAATGCAAGACAGACTGCTCCACAACATCGGTCCTTATAACCGCAAGGTTAGCGGAAGGTGGAACGCCTGTGTACATAATACGCTTGTTACGATTAGATTAATATTACCTACTCTGACGGTTTACCTTACGTGGTACACAGTCGGATATCTCGACTTCACTTTTGACCATGATTACACTGGTATCGGAGACCATTTCCTACGAAGTGCTCACACTAAATATAAGCTCTGTATAAGGTACTCGTACAAGTTTCTTGCAATCGTGTAATTATTCAAACAGGTGAACACACAAGTTACCCGCAACAAGGCACCGGAGCGTCGCTCCGAATCAATTAAAACTTGCTCAAGTTCCACTACAACATTGTTACGGACGTGTATTTCAGGAAACGTATATATAGGAATTCAATCTTGAACTTCTGACTCCTAAACAATTATTGAGCTCGTGTCGGACGATTGGCAATGGCAGCTATCGACTTGGAAATGGTTATTTTGGTACGATGCTTTGGTCAGTATCACACTATGTTGTTATAAATTCGAAAGAATGAGTCTATCGACTTATAAAAAAGAGGAGGTACTCAATTCGACTGTACTTTTTTATGTTTTTTACCTCATAACTTTCGACTGGGTGAACCGATTAACAAAGTAATTTTTTCAGTTCAGCAGTTTTTGTGTTACACTCCCATAACTAAATAAAAAGGAAGTCGGTTTAAAATTGTTCAAATTGTATTTGTTTTCTTATGTTTCGTGCCTTGTTAGCACATGTTGTAATAACGTGACCATATCTATTTATTTCTATATACATGTTTAACCCTAAGATTGTCAGGAAGAAAATTATTTTAGTGATAAGGTCGCTCATTGTGACTATATTTTTGAAATCATTCTTAATTTTAAGCACTCATCGAATGCTATTTTGTACAGTGTTAAAGGATATAAGTATATTTTATTTTCCTAACCTGATTATTTGGATATAAGGAATAAATATAGCTTATAATTATACTCAGATTATCATAGATTCATTCTGCAGACACTTTACATTAGGCCGCAGTATATAAAACACTTTTTCACGAGTTTTTGAATAAAGTTTTGGTGGTTGACGCAAAGTAGATGTTTTTCTCGAAGCAGTAGATGTGTGATGCTAGTTTGTCTGAGATGAGATTTAAGAAATACTTAAGTGAAGTTACTGGGTGAATGAATCTGAAGAAGTATTGAGGTGCTAAAGGAAGTTCTAGAATGATCTCTCTCATTGATTGGTTTCGCCTTCCGCAAGTCATCGTTGATGGCCAAGTAATTCAAATTAGCGACACGCGCAAGAATTTGGGTATTATTATGGACCAACATTTATCCTGGGTGCCGCAGATAGCTGAAACTAGTCGTAAAATCTTTGCTGCGGCTTCTTCACTTAGAAGGTTACAAAATATTTTACCTATTACTACTAAAATTGCGCTTGTACAATCACTTTTACTCCCTATCCTCGACTACGCGGACGTTTCATATCTAGATATAACCCAAGACCAGCTAAATAAGTTAGAACGCTTGCAAAACTTCTGTATCAGGTTCATATTTGGCTTACGGAAATATGATCACATTTCTGAATTTCGGAAGAAGCTGAAGTGGTTACCTATCCGTCTGCGCCGTAATGCTCATATTTTATCCCTTCTCTATAGTATCCTCTTTGTTCCTACAACTCCTACCTATCGCAAAGAGCGATTATTATTTTTAAATCTTTCACACACCTTGTCTTTACGTTCCTCTAATACCCTTCAACTTCGAACACCTGGCATACTTCCCGGTACCATGACAAATGGTTCACAGTTCAGGCTATACGGCTGTGGAATGCACTGTCCCTTGCTATCAGAAGTGCTAAAACTCTGGCAATTTTCAAAAACATGGTTAAGAATCACTATCTATCAAGTATGTAACACTGTTATTATTTTTATCCTTGTAATTGTTTTGTATGTATTAGTATATAATTATTAGTATTAATGTATTGTAGTTTTAATAAGATAACATAGAGTTAACGGAACATATTTTGCACCACCGTCTACTATTTCTTATGATAATGTCCATACAAAGGTTGTCTGGAAGAAATCGCTATAAGCGATAAGACCGCCCATTGTACTTTCCTAATTTAAGAGTATACTTTGTAACTAATATTTTTGTATATTGGTTAAAGTGCAATAAAGATTTTTTGTATTGTATTGTATTGTGCAGTGCCGCGTGGATCTATAAAGTGTAACGTTCTGGTCTATTACGAGCATAGAGGATCGGTTGCCTCTATGATTATGGGCAAACATAGTTCATGCCGTCCATCAACTAGTTAAGGCTGAAGGACGCACCTAAGAAACAGATACAAACATACATAAAGCATTGCCCTTTTTCTGGGTAAGTAGATGGAAAAAAACAGGGAAGTCATACTCGATTCAATCCATTAGGTATATATTTAAAAAGTTGTTCAGGTGATATCGGGATGAAACAAAATATCTCATTTTTACGACTGTTAGGTTTTACGACTGTTGTTCTCAATTAACACTCCATAGGGAGACGGGGTTGTAGAATTTCCCTACACGGTGGGTATGCGAGTAGGCGAGGAGATCCGGCTCATTAAGTGGAAGGCCTCTTGCGTAAGAAGTTCCATTAAATGGTACCACCACGAGCCAGATCTTCTGCGGTGGTTTGTAAATATACTGACGGAATGAGATTCAAAAGCCAAATAACTAATTGTATTGTATTCGTAGAACGTGAACAGGATTCGCGAAATTTATTTATTTAATTTCAGAATAGATGTATCTTTGTCTTTCCGAGTGTCTTTACTTAAACTTTAAGTTTTAAAAAAAAAATGTTGAATCGGGGCACTTAACTATTCGTGAAACCGGACACCTGTTAGAATTAATATAATTTATCAAAACAACAACTTTAGGTTTATAACTAGGACTGTTTGTATCATAATCAAATCTCTATCTATACTAATATTATGAAGAAGGAACATTTATTTGACCATTAGAATGCTACAACATACTTGAGTAACATTGACTATACAAGGGTACTGGTAATCAATTAGCATCCTTTTAAGAGCATATTCTGTACATCAAAACAAACATCTTTTGTTCTACGACTTTCAAAAATTCGTATATTTTTCTTCCATACAAAACTTAAAAAATAAATTTGACTGGTCT
This sequence comes from Selenia dentaria, assembly GCA_917880725.1. Taxonomy (NCBI): domain Eukaryota; kingdom Metazoa; phylum Arthropoda; class Insecta; order Lepidoptera; family Geometridae; genus Selenia; species Selenia dentaria. The sequence continues at coordinate 1,566,749 of OU862882.1, read as the reverse complement.
AAACATAATTAACGCTATGCCGACAAGCCCCGACCGGTGGCGAGCAGGCGGCGGCGGCAGCGTAAGGTTGAGATGCGGCAAGTCAAGGCCGTCGAAGTTGTGCATGCATGGCTACACGTAGATGAATGAAGTGGATACGATGTAGAGTTATGAAGTGTAAGAGAGAAAAGTTCTAGAAAAAAGTTGTTTGTTTTGATGTACAGAATATGCCCTTAACAGGATGCTAATTGATTACCAGTAACCCTGTGTATTTTGGTTCAACATCATCATCGTACATCACCACGTGAATTAAACCGCGGAGAACAGTAATTAGTTTATAATAATGGTAATGGTAATGTTAATATGTAGGTCTTATATACGCCTTCTGGAAGTTGACTTTGCATTTTGTATGAAAGCATCTTATGAAGTTCCAGACTTCCAGTTTTAATTTTGTCTATTACAAGCCGAACTGCCAGCGGCTTCGCTCACTTCGTTACAGAAGCCATAGAAATACATTGATTTCACCACCACAGGAAGGAAATTTTAAAAAATCCGTCCATAAAATGCGTCAACTGTCAAAATTTCAAGTTTGTAGCCACAGGGGCTTAGGATCTGCGTTTGATGAACCTGTCATTCAGCCCGGACACGTATTTAAATTTTGTTTTAGTTTAAGGTGTTCAATAAAGAGTTTATCTATCTATCTATCTATCTATATAATAATGCTTAGATAATTACACTTTTGTTCCATTTCATACATTTTATGTAAAATGCCAGACACAGCGGTCCTTAAATTGTAAATCTAAAAGCTATTACATCCAAGTTCGGTGAAATATTGAATGCTAGAGGGAGCCGCGCCACAAATGAGATTTTTGGAGCTTCGCCAATATTCCTTGTTCAATGAAACTAGATCGTATTTTTTGTAGTAACTACAGTTTGTGGATAAATGTGAACAGTTTTTCTACGTATGAATAAAACATCATTATTTCATAGTATTTTATTGAATAGCTCAGTTTGATCTGTTCTTTCACGTTCTGTCAGATATATAAATCAATGTTTTTGGAAACGTTTATTAGGTTGGTAAGTAGGACAGAAATCAATCTTCTATTTAAGGTTTGTATAGATAGGAACTCTTTTAGTTTCACCATCTTATTTGTCTATTTACCACGTAGATATTTAAAACTAAACGATCTGCCGTGCGATTCCCTAATGATTCGTCGATGCGCTCGTCGACGAGCTCACTGATGTCAAATATTTTATGAGAGATCGCCCATGTACACATGGTTGTTTTTGCAACGTTTCTGGTCATATCGTCATTTGTTTCACGGATGTTATCAAAGATGCAACGATGTTTTCTCTTAGAGAATCGCACGGATGGGTAGCACTGCAACTGTCACATGCTGTCATAATACTTATAATCATGCATACGTCTATATTGTCCTTTTTGTAATTTCGTATTCTTAAAATACCTAAAATTGTTTTGTTCACGTTTGAAACCTGGCCAAATGCGATTCGGGCCTTGATGTATGTTATGAGGGTTAAACTCAAACACCAATCAGGTGACACCTGTTCGGTGTCAGTGAAACCTGATTAGTAAAAAGCAAATGATTCGAAGCCTCGTCTCCTGACAATCCTTGTCTAATGCCGTGGCCGCTTGCCCACCGATGCACCAGTACTTATTACCAAAAATTATTTCTATAAGAAGTGTTATGAACCGTCGTATTGGGATAGAGTGACTTATATGGAATTGTTGGAAAAGCTTATGGTGACCAGAAATAGTATATTTCATTACAAGCGGGGAAAGGCTGTCATTGCAAAGAGTTCCGACAAATGTCTACCCGAGCCGAGGCGCAGCCGAAGGCGAAAGTTGACAGTCGGAACAAGTTGCAATGACGGTTCCGCACGTGTACTGAACGACTATTTTTAATACAGTTGCGAAAAAATGAAGCAATTTAATAAAATAAACTCAAAAAGAAAGTTTCTGGGAATGGCGCCAGCCGTAGAATATAAGCAGATATTTTTTTTTCTTCACCCATTCTGGTAGGCAAAGGGAACTATGCCCGTACAGCCAAGTCTTCAGTAGATTTTTTTTATTGATATGAAAGGAAAACAAAATTTAATGAGATGAAATGAAATGAAACCTAACCTAACTCATTCCATCAAATCATTAAATCTGATATTGAAACAAATTAGTAGCTTTTTTTTAGAAATATACGTATTTGCATGAATCATAAAAACATCTATGTTTTTTTTGTAAAAGCTTTATGGTTGGTTTTTCTTTTTAATAGACATTATTTTGACAGTTGGGAAAGAGAACGCACGAGTTTGGGAAAGGTAAAAAAAAAGCAAGAGTATGTGTGCCCACACCCCGAACCCCGAACGCTATACGTCCCTGCCACGCCAGTTTTTGAGCAACTGTATTAAAAAAGAGTTTTTCCAAACACTTACTTGAAAACAACAGTAGTCCAGAGGTTGTAACACAAACAATTTGTGAAAAAGTACTCGTATCGTAAGCACCACACGTCATTCTTCAACAAACATACTATGGTTATCTGTGTCACAGTTGCCCTAGATAAATGACAGTTTGTACTGTTTGAACGAAACGTTACGTTCCACTTAGGCAGTTATTCGCGCTAGGCCCTCAGAGGTAATGGAGTCGGCCATCAAGATTGAAAACCACATTTAAAATGTTCTACGATGATACTCGTAGGTAGCCAGCCAGATGTTTAAAGTGCCCTATCACTCGGGTTTCCCTGGCGATGTTACATTTACCGGAAGTTCAAACCTGAGGTGGGATATAAACAGCCGTGCGATTCTCTAAGAGCAAACATCGTTGCATCTTTGACACCACCCGTGAAACAATTAATGAGATAACAAGAAACGTTGGAAAAACAACCTTATATACAAGGGCGATATCTCATAAAGTACTTGACATTGGTGAGCTCGTCGACGAGCGCATCGATGAATCATTAGACAATCGCACGGCTGGTGAATAATCGGCGAGCGGCTTTCACAGTACTTCCTCCTATCTATCGTTATTTCTTTTATAAAAATAAAATACAAATGTTAAACTTCCATAGTTAGGAGCGTATAGAACTTGTAGACAACAAAGTTACAGTTTCATTACGGGTTGCCTTTTATACAATAAAATTGTAACTGAGTTTCGCCTCGCCCCTTGCTATATTTCAGTCAGTAACATCGCTTCAGACAATCATTTTCCGCTCTCTAACTAGGAACAATCAGCTGACTGCTCGACTCACTGTCTCTACTTACGAGTGACATAGACCGTAAACACTTTGCAAGGACATGCCCAACAACATTTCAAAACTGAATTTTAAGTTGGTTCTAATATTAAAGATTTAAAATTTGATAAAGTACAAACGTAACGTTATTACGGGTACACCCATGTAAAATAGGTATGATTTTTTTCTTTTATTTGCAGACGCCAGTGTTTATCAGTTTTACTTGTATGTACAACCCGGTCAGAATATCTGTGCACCTCGCTGGAATGGGGCGCCTCTCCCGCTTCCCCTGTCACCTCTCCGCGCACTCCCCGGTGCGACAGTACGGTTAGCATCTGCGTTGCCGATACACGTCCCGATAATTTTGATATTTTCGCTTTGTTGTTATTTTGTTTTTTAATATTTATTGTTAAGTTTAGACTGTTTACTGTTAAGTTTGGACTGGTTTGGTTGTTATTAAAATTGTTGTAACTGTTAAACTGAAGTCATGGGAAAAACAATACACAGCGACAGTTCGGAGAGTTCAGAAAGTGAGAGTGAGGAAGATACAATGTCAGGCATAGAGTCAATAATTTATAGTGACTGAGTTTAATAATAAATGATTTTGTAATCAAAATTATTGTTTTTTAATAACTAACCCTTCATCAATAATAAATTGATTTGAAAAGGTTAGTAATTTTTTTTTACCTCCACATTACTCGAAAAAACTTTTTTTCACACCGTACCCAGACCGCCGATATGACGTCACGAGGTCAGTAGTACAGATATTGTGACCGGGTTGTATTTATGTAACATAATATCTAAAGTTATTGCAAAATTAATCTGATTCTGTACATTTAAAAAAAATAGAGAGAGAACTGGAAAACACTTCCAACGCCGCAGTTCAAACGTCTTACAATTGACATCTTAGAACACATTGCCTCTATTAGTGACCTTCCATTTGATTCTTTCATAACAATGTGTGTCATGTGTATTCGTTGTGCTCATAGTGCTCTTCTGTTTGTAATGCCAGCTAAGAGACTACATTGCAAGCATGACATGAAATGCTGTAGGCCAGTTGTTTAACTATGTCTGGAATTACTTGTAGTCATGTTAAATTATTACTCTTCTGTTATCCTTGAATGAAAAAACATGGTTCCGTTTGCTTAGTTGGTACCTACTTTCGAGCGCGGGATCTCAATTCCTGGTTGGTGAAAAATATTTGTGTATTGCAGCAGAAAGGTTTTGTCTCGGGTGTTGGGCGTTGTGATGTGATATTGTGTGTGTCCAAACCTCCAGAGACACAGGGAACCCTAGTGCAGGGGTGTTGTAAACGGTAAATTTAAAAAATGCTACGCTGGATAATAAAGCAAAATTTAATATTATGTCTTGGTGCATGTTGAATCTTCTTAAGAATCATGTCATGTTTTCCCGTGCGATTGAAACTAGTCTCCTCTACTAAAACAACATGTTCACATGTCACTAATACGCGATCCAAATTTTTACGATAGGGATGTGATATAGTGTATTAATAGTCATATCCTTGCATTGCATATCTATGAGTTATATACATTTTGTGGCAGTAGAGAACGTAATGTTGATGTGGCGTTTTTGTTGGCGCGGTTTTTGTGTATAAACGTCATACTACTAGCAGCTGCAGGGCTAGCACGGGCGGTCGACTATTTCTCCCCTGGAGAGGAAAGAAATCTATTCCACCATGTCATTTTTATCTCCCTTGGGAGCACGGCAATGCCAGAGGATAGTTTATCCACGTGGATAGACGGCGGGAGTAGCGACGTTTCCTATGGTTTGTACTTCGTAGGTGCCATATAAAGCAAATGTAACAAAATGTGTGTGCCTCTAAGTAGTGTGTGCTATCCATACGTAGTATCCTATTTCATTTACTAAGACTCATTATGCGTATGGAATTGGGGACCTATTGTAGATCAAATACAAATACGAATTATAACTTAGGTATTTCACAAAATGTGGATAGGAAAGTAATACAATAATAACCTTGATATGCACCGGCAAACCATTTGTATGGTTTCGAGTCTGCAATGCATTACAACGCCATTTCTTTATTGACCCGAAATATGTGCCTGAATTAATTATCTGGGTAATCGTAGGGCTTGTGACATTTTGGATATACCTTCGGTGTAATTTTCTTTCCATTGTTTCCATGATTTCCCACTACAAAATGTTATTATAATATGCGCGAGAAATTTTTGGATGAAAATAAACTTTTATCCACCATCTTCAAAGAAGGCGATAACCTTTCTCCGTGTTATGTCAATCGGAGAGAATCATATCCACGTTTCGACGAGTCCGTGCTCTATAGCGGGAGTAGCGGACATGCTGTCTACGAGATACGTCAAACGGAAACATTTTATCTCTTTCCCCTGTTGCCGTGCTCTGCAAGGTGGAGAAGACAATTATTTCCACTGACAGGTAGATAAAAACGATGGAAAGACTATTAATCTCCGCCGCGTGATAGGGGTGCTCAGTTTTACAAAGTGTTAACATAATAATATGAAATGCTAGATGCGCGATCAGCCGTACGATTCTCTAAGAGCAAACATCGTTGCGTCTTTGACAACATCCGTGAAAAAAATGAAGAGATGCCAAGAAACATTAAAAAAACAACCTTATGTACAAGGGCGATTACTCATAAAGTACTTGACATCAATGAGCTCGTCGACGAGCACATTGACGAATCATTAGAGAATCGCACGGCTGGCCGCGAGGGAAATGACTGTCAGACCAGACATGAAATGACATGTACGAAAGTTTTCCGGGTTATAAATTGGACCATGCGATAATGAACGTCATGAGCTGTCTATTTTTTGCTGTGAAAGACTAAAGGTATGTAAATTTAAATTTCCATACGCATCCGCCATTGTACAGTCTTTTGCCGTTTGTCTGTTTTTACCTGGTTGTATTCTGCTATCGATTCTAATAAAAGGCACTCAAGTTTTTTCTTTAAACTTTTTATTCGATCACTATTATCGATTTAGTATTTCCGTTGCTTATTGTTACCGTACTTTTAAATCATATCAAGGATCTTGTGCATTTTGTTGTATAATTATTATTAATAACGTGATCGGTGAGTCTCTCACACAGAAACTATCTGTAGGCAGTACAACGAATGCAGTACCACATTTAAAACGTCAAAGGTCAATATTACAGCGTGCACGTGGATGGGCTGGTGAAGAATACGGGCGTCTCATATTCTGAGCTTATTCAGATTGGGTGGTGATAGGTACTGCACTGACGGCCCTCATGGAATGTACATTGGGCTCCTCTAGGAATGCTTTCCCCCGCCAGCCTTTACCCAAACTATCCTAACTCTTGAATGTAACAGAGTATGGCCCTGAGTAGCGGTATCTAGGCGCGTCTCTCATATTACTACGCAGGTCTACAAATAATCGATATGTTTGTAATAGATATGAATCGGCCGTGCGATTCTGTAATGATTCGTCGTTGCGCTCGTCGACGGCTCACCGATGTCAAATACTTTATGAGATATCGCTCTTGTACATAAGGTTCTTTTTCCAATGTTTCTTGTCATCCCTTCATTTGTTTCACGGATGTTGTCAAAGATGCAACGATGTTTGCTCTTAGAAAATCGCACGGCTGTAACTGCATATGAGCTTCTTATTAATTATATAAATAAATAATGAATACGTTTTCAATTACTTCCTATTAGTAGCTTTTCCAATCAAAAGCGTAATATTTAGCGGGTTCAAATAGTTGAAGTTCAGCTCGGAGAGTTAGAGACAAGCCATGTGTAACGGCGCAGCAGCTCAAACAGTTACGGTTCAAGAACTCCTCGAAACTTGTTCCGTTCTTCATCGTTATGGCTCAACTTTTATTAGTTTCATGTTCGATCTCGCGGTCGGAAAGATTACCTCTGATTTGCAGGAATAAGACTTCTCTGAACTTATAGATTTTAGGTTCGTTACAGAGAAATTGCGTAAATGTCGAGTTGCATTCACAGATCGGAACAAAACGTGATCGGGTTTTTTCCCATGATGCTCAGTAGATGCACGGGAGTACCTTTTTGACAGAAGGAAATATTGTGAATTGCTCTTGAGTGGATGTGTAAGGCTCAAACCCATGAACGTATCTTGCTCACCTAACAACAGGAGGGAGCTGGGGTGTGAACTTCCGCCTCCGTAACAACGTTCTTCGGCCCCGGAGCGGATCAGCTCGGACAACGTCCTCCCTAACCCACTTCGTGGTAACATTCTGCGCCATCACTACTTTGATAAAGGTGGCCTACCTGCCATGACGCACACGTGACTGTAATTTGATGATGCATACGAGTACTTACAACGCAATACTAATTTTACTAGATACGAATCATTACTTACTTCACGATTAGCAAAATTACTAATAGCACGACTTTATGCAAAAAGAAAAAATAAGGAATTTCCTGAAATACAAATTGAAAATTACCTTGGCAATATGTGTGGGTAAATAGCAAATTGCGTATAAAATTGCGGGATGCTCGCTCTCTGTAAGTGAATGTGGGACTTTTTAACGCGGAATTTGTTCGTAATACATGAATTTCCTTTACATTTTGAGGTTTCGTATGAAAAACAAAGAATGGCCGGGTTCACATAATTAGTAAGCATAATTTTGCTTTAGACAGTTTATTGTTTATTTAAGCATATTTTAAAATATCCTATAATACTTCTAAGAAATGTACACAGGTTGCATGTTTATTTTTGACAGTAAAACAGACAAGGCTTTATTGTGTTTACAAGTAGCATACTGTGACTCCACCCGCACAGAAAATGTATATGTCTATCCTATCAGGATATCTTCCGGCATAACATGTAGCCTATGTGTAATTCGAAGTCATATAACCCACAGAACTTTTTATTCAATCAAGTAATCTTACTTAATAAGTTTCCATGGATAGGAACTCTTGTATGCTCTGGGTAGCGCTGCAACTGTCATGGACAGGCGTGACCCTTACGATTATGCGAAAGACTAGCTCGTCTCGTAAACTCTTCATCTTAAAAGACCTAAAGCTGTTTATTTACTTTTGTAATCTGACCAAATGCCAATCGGGCCTTCTCCTATTCTTATTAGAGTACAGTTCAAACACCAAACAGCTTTTTTGATTTGTATACCTTAAGATTTTTATAGTACTGACTCTAAACTGAAACGCAAACTATGAAACTTATAGAGACGGCCTCGAACCCTCGTCTTCTGATTCAGACAGTGTCAGTTGCAGGGGTAGCGAGGCCCCCGTGGCACCAGCCCAAGGATCGATTATGCCACAACTTTTAGTATATTATTTTTATGCAATTTAGTGACAAGAGAAGGCAAGACGTGCTCCTAAGCACTACGTTATCCAATGACGGTTGCAGTGCCATCCAGAGCTCACTACAGTAGTTTTGCGTGGCACCGCGTTGCGCTCGTCACCCCGAGACATTGGGTGTTGTGTCTCTTTCGCCCAGTAGTTTCACTTGCTACAGTGCCCTTCACACCCTAACGCTGCAATACAGCATACATTTTATGTGGGAGAGAGCGCTGCACACTGCATCCCCAGCAATAAACATGTTTCTAGTAGAAGTGTTACTAAATAGTTCCTTTTAATATCATGTTGTATAAGAAAGCTTAGTAGAAATATTTTGTACTAGCGAATGCCCGCGACTTCATTTACGTAGTAGGCTCGGCCTTCGGCCTTGCCCTGACTTCCCGTCTTTTCTTGGTTTTCTTTCATAAGAACCTTCTCCTGACAATAATTAACACAACAAAAAAGCGTGACCATTAGAAATAGGGGTACATTTTATATATTTTGTTTGTATGTATTTGTTTTCAATTAAGTGAACGTAACTTAAGCTTTTGACATCAAGTAATAGGTACTCGTACTTTCCCAACCTCATTACCCTTTTTGCGAATACTTACACAAGTCGAACGTCATGCCGTTTGAGCCCAAATATTCCTTTGACGGCGTATCCTACCCTCTTTTCTCAAAGTGAAATGTACACAAGTACTATACAACGTCGCTAACGTGAACGCGTGTAAACGGCCTTAATGAAATGACGAAGCGTTGAGACAAAGTGGTGTATGGAAAATATGCCAGAAAAATGTGACATGTTTATATCATAAATATTTTATATAATGAAATAATCTACAAGTACATGTTCATTATTACAACTTCCCAGCTTGTATACTTGGTGTTTTTCTCTCTATAAAGAACTATTACATATGTTTATTGTATTTAATCCATTAGTTAAATTAAATTTGAAAGTATGTCGCAGCGGACAATGAGCGATCCAAATGTAAACCCACTCTGTTTGATGATTTTTGTTGTGATACCTACAAAATTAAAAGTTTTTGCGTCGATCTGTCATGTAGGTATTGTAGATAATAATCATACTTGTTGAAAGTTCACGTTAGTTAGCTCCTTGTTCAGACCTCATAGTTTAAATATCTTCTTCATATTTTTTTCTACAAAACGTAACTTCCAATAGGTATAAAATTTAGTTACTATGTTTACATGTTATGTATGTCTTTTTATAACTTATTATCTTCAAGCAGCATCAAATAGAGAAGATTTTGCTCTAAACTAATAATAATCAGTCAAATAAACCACTCACTATGCACGTGTTATTACGGCAGAGACGATTATTTTGCAACACCGCAATAAATATTCAAAAAGCAGGTAGACTATACCTACTCAAAGCTGAGGAATCGATAGTTATGTTTTGTAAATATTGACACTTTTTCAGTGATTTAACCACACACGTTGCAGTTCCTGGTAAAGTAGGTTGATTTCTGCGAAATCTATTTATTTATTTTGTACGAGTATTATTGGCAAAATTAGGCGAATCGCGAGTCTACGGATTAAACACGTATAACAGTTCCACTAACACTTCACACCTTGTATTATTGGTATTTATAGTTTTGGTTACCGATTAATGAATATAATATTTTATATAAACAAAACAAGATAAGGCCCAAGCATCTACTCTGACGTCTGTGTTGCCACTTTCAACTGTCTGAGCAGAGCTGTGATGAGCAGAAATTACTGTCGTTGTTGTTGTTGCAGACCAGCTCGGTTTAAGGTTATGTGAGTCAAGTCCGGCAGAACAAAATTGGATTTATATACATATTTGTTAACATTATTATGAATGTGTTAATGAAGTGAAATGAGGTAAAAGTATTAGTGACTTGTTTTTATTAGAAATCTTACAGCACCTCAAAACATAATCTTTAAATTTCAGAAACTGTTGGTAGGGTACATACCCATATTAAACCACTTATGGTTAAAACTACGTGTAGATCCCATACACGTAGGCGAGTAGTTTGTATCCGGAGAAACCGAAAATTACTTAGTTTGACCAGAGAATCTTAACCAAGACTTCACCAATTTGAAGTAATTTTTCACAATTGACAAAACAATAAAACACATTTAAGAACTGTTATAATGATAATACTATTGCTACAGAAAAGTAACACTTAAACATAACAATCCGTAGCATAAGTAACGGCTACGTGCTACGAAAAGTAAGTAGGCACTACGGTGCTACGTGCTACAAGTACGTTGATACAAGTTTTAGTTTAGCTGTATTTGTTTTAACCTGTTTTTTCATGTTTTTCTAAATTCTCGTCAATTAAGTGTAATTTAAATATTTAAAACATAAAAAAATATTTGTTTGTATGTTAAAAGTGTTAAAACTAACTGAATAATGCTTTGCCATTGATTTTCCAATACACGGTTATGAAAATTGTATTGTGTATGTAAAACGAAAAGTTAAATGAAATAATTTACACTTACAAAGTTATTCGTGCTAGGCCTACTGCAGAGGAAATATCAAGGGCCACAGATTATAACCTACTTTTTTCTTATTATTAAAGAAGCTTTTTCACTTTGGGAATATGCCGCTCCATATGGCACCAATACATAGGTACATGTAAACAGAATAGTAAATCTTTGGCGTCATCCTCATACTCTTGATCAAAATCAGGGATTACATTTCCCCTATGTTCTCTCTGAATCATGATTCTAGTGCTAATATTTATTATAATACATCAATACTGAAAATCTTTCCTATGTTTATTTAAACCTTTGACTACCATTCGCAGGAATTCTCTAAAGTCTACTGATTAACATAACGTGTCGTTCACGTGAAATAGTATAAACTGGCATTTATCTAGGGCAACTGTGACACAGACGACTCCTAGTTTGTACGCCGAAGCAAGAGGCGTTGACGCTTATGGTGCGTACACTTTTTCGCAAATTGTTATGCTACGGCTTCTAGACAGGTGATCAAATTCAGGCAAGTTGTTAGACTCGCGGTGAGCACACCTGCCCTTTACTGTTGCCGTTCAACCAAGTGCTTTAACTTATGCAAAGGACTGTTAAGGTGCAAGTTGGTAGTCGGCTACGCGTAGCAACAGCAGACGACGTGTCGTGGCTTCATGTCGCCTTGGCACGTCGTCGCTTCATGTCGCTGCAAACATGATTTCGAACCCGACTGCAGATGGCAACTACACATGTCACCAACCATTTGAAAAGCGATACGAAAGGTTTAGTTTAAAAGCATATTGGTAACCGCGAGCGGCACTACTGATCTGCGGTCGGGCGACAGTGTCGTCTGCCGCTCGACGACGTGACGCTAGCTTCGAATGGTATTTCATAAAAATACATAGAAACCAGTAGTGTCGCTGCGACACGTCGTTTGCTGCGGCTTCATGTAGCCGGCTACCAACTCGCACCTTTATGCTCCTTTAAAAATATTGGTTCTTGTGTCTCATGCACCTAGCGAGCTCACTTGCTATTGGTACAGTCGTGCGATTCTATGAAGAATGCTTCATCATTGAGATCGTCGACCAGCTCACCGATGTCAAATAAGAGACATTGTTCTTGTTGAGAAGGTTGTTTTTCACAGATTTTCGCAAAGATGCAGACATTCAAAAAAGAGGAGTTTATATGTTCGAGTGTATGTTTTTTTGTGTATGTTCACCGATTTTTCTCCCATTAGTGGACCAATCCTTATTACTCGTATGTTTGTTAGAGTATACTTCTGAGGTGGTTATATTTAAATTTCATCAAATTCAGGCAAAAAGTTTTTGAGTTTCACTCCAATAAATGAAAAGTGTTACGCCTACATTAATTATATGATCACTGATGGTCAAAAACAATCGATCCCGTAACAGCAAGGGTCACTAAAAATGGTGAAAGGAAATATTTATAATAGGTACAATTGCGACAGCGACTTCGACAAGTTATTTCAGACTGTTTGATGGTGATGAAGTGGTTTCCATTTTTTAGAGACTTGCACTGCAGTACTGCCACGGCACTGCATACCGTTCAAACCGAACACATTAGTGATTACATCCATAATACAGCTTGTAGGCAGAATATAGGTACTGATGTATCACCCACCAAATCCTTTTTTTTTGTTTGACCCGGTAAAATCCTTTATGAATATCATTGTCCCCGGGGGAGCACGGTAGTTATGTGGGAGTCCGAATACCCACTAAAACCCGGGGAGTTCCATCTTGTCGACATGTGACGGGGGCACGGGCCCGCTCACGCATTACAGCGCAGCTACCGTCAACGCCGCTGTCCGCCTTCCGGCAGACCCACCTCTGGGAAAATCATCTTTTGCGACTCCATTCGCCATATAACACCCTGGAATTACCCACCAAAATCCTGCTGTAAGCTTGTACAACCTGATACGTACACGTAACATAAAAAAATGGTACTAAAAATCATACTTTTTGATTAATTCCTCGTAGTATCACTAGCCCTGTTGTATTTGCTTAGTAGTTTTCGGAACCTATATTCTCTCTAAGGTTCTCGCGTGGTCACGTTCAGAACACATATAAGTGGTGTGTTCAACTAACAGTATAATTAGGATGTTAACATTCCAAACACAACGCAAAGAGCAGCATCGGCTTCTGGTTTAATGCGGAACTGTTGTACAACACTGCCGACGCGAAACGCGTTCACCTGCCGCTGTGCACGGCAAGCCAGGTGCATACTGAGACATAAATATTATATGAGGGTGTTGTTAATTAGTGCACAATATTGAACGGGGTAGTTTGGAATCGATAACTAGTCATGAAATGAAAGCAAAAAAATACATATTTATAAATTATTATGAGCCCATATTCACCGCTCTGGTAGGTTTGCCTCGCGTAATTACTTTTATCTATGCTGTGATGTAGAGGCGCCATCGTGCTTTCAGTCGCACGTTTCGCATGGCTGTTCGCGGAGCTGTGAATATGAGTTCATTATAATAAAAAAAAAATGTTTTCTTTCCGTTTCATGACCAGTTATCGATTTCAAACCATCCCATTCAATACGGTGAATTAATTAAAAAGGCCTTATATTATATATTACTAGTTTATGCTTGCGAATTCATTAGCGTCGTCGCGATCCCTCGAGAACTACTCGTTCAACTGTGAAAAACAGTAGCCTATGTTTTAATCCGAGGTACATTACAACTCCACTCCTAACTCATTCAGCCGTTTTAGCGTCGTTGGAAAACAATCATCCATACTTTCACATTTATATTTAGTGTGATTAACACAACTAATTTATGAACTACAAATAAATATTTCCTCTTTTGTTATTAACAAAATGAGTGAATATTTTGACTACAGCCGAAAGCAAACAAGTTATTTCTATACGCTTAGCGTTAATCACAATAACTCGTCATATTAAACTAGCTGATCCGCCACTGGCCTTACTAGTTTGTGTAACTCGCTAGTAAAAAGCCACGCACATATTGAAATCCCCCGGATAGTACATTGTAGTGAGAAGTAAACTTCGGCTACTGAACTATAGTCAAGCAGAGAAAGGCATCAAACTCCACTATCTCTCGACAATAATAACTCAGGGGTTATCAGTCAAGTTCGCTGGTGGTTGCGAATTCAAATCATTGAAGAGTTTCACCTTCCACTGCTAAAACTTGTTGATTAAATTCGCTATTGAATACACTGGCTAACCTTACGTGATTTTGTACCTTTTACTTTATTAGAACCATTAGTAGAGATCCACGTAGTTCATAAGATTACCAATAGATGGCGCTAGTAAATTGGCCATAAATGCTAACACACGTTGACAAGATTCTACGCAAGCCAACGGGCTAAATGTAGCGACAATTTTATATAAACTATTAACTACTAATAACTATTATATAACTAATTAAATTCCAAGGCCGGTTGTAATGTTTGAATTGTATAAAAATACCTACCTTTTAGGATTAGGTAATAGACGTGAATCAAAGCGTATTCATCCGCAGCACGGTGGGTGATAGTCTGCGGTGTTTTCTAATGCATGCTCGTCCGTCTGGCAACGATCCTCAAGATTGAGAATCTATCACTATACTAGATCCAGTTGTCATTTATTATTATATCTACTTAGTGTGCTAACATCGTTGACCATATCACAAAAGACTAATTAAAGAGAACAGAAAATATTAGGAGAAAGAGAGATCAAACGTCAACTTATAAATAACTGGTTGACCCGTACGCGGTTACGCTCGCATCGCTCGCGGGATACGGTACCTCTAAATAATAATTTATGTACTCCTTATAGCATTAGCTATCTGTCAGTGAAAATCCCGTCAAAATCAGTGCAGTCGTTTTAGAGATTAACCGGAACAAACACACAAAAATGTTACTCCTAGTTTTATGTTGTTTGTATAAACATGTAAAAGTAATGACAAATAGAAATTCGAAGCTTGGACCTCGAGCCTTGGTGGCCTAGTTGGTTATGGCGTCTGACACGGATTGTAGGAAGACGCGGGTTCGAATCCCGTCCGAGAATGTGAATTTTTCTGTCTCAATATTGCAATGTAAAAATAGATACTTTAACTTAACTTTTTGTTATAAAAGATGATTAATATTTGAATTTACTATGACTTTAGTTAATGTTCCCTTTAAGATAAGATAACATGTTCTTCACATTTCTAGTAACAAATGCCAATGCACCTATTGACTTTCATTCTCTGAAAGTAATTTATTCATTGGATTACGTGAGATAAAAGATATGTACATAACGTCTAGAGGGCGTCGAAGGTAACAACTCTGCTCCACCATTTGTATCAGATTGTTTCCCCCCCGCGCCCACGTGCTTTACATACTGAAAATACTTTAAGTCTTCTATTTATTATTTCTTCTATAGTAATTACGTGAACTGAAAATTATGAATGAAACCTGAGTCACTAGTCTTGTTTTTAATACACATTCCCCAATGTCAATCCTGTAATATTAGAACTTAATAAGGAGTTATTGACTAGGCAGGTCCAACTTCGAGAAAAAGGTCCATCGTCGAATCCAACTCGGCTAGGCAGCGTTCCGGAAGCTTCGCGAAGTCTTCTCATCAAAAATATCTCAGTGCCTCAAGACAATTCAAGTGTTCAAGCTTAAAGTCGCACAACGAGCTATGGAGAGGGCTATGCTCGGAGTTTCTCTACGTGATCGAATCAGAAATGAGGAGATCCGTAGACGAACTAAAGTCACCGACATAGCCCAGAAGATAAGCCAGTTGAAGTGGCAGTGGGCAGGGCACATAGCACGCAGAATAGATGGCCGATGGGGCCGGAAGGTTCTGGAGTGGAGACCACGGACCGGCAAGCGCAGCGTAGGTCGTCCACAGACAAGGTGGAAAGACGACCTGATAAAGGTAGCAGAACGACGTTGTATGCAGGCCGCTTCAACCGGTCCTTTTGGATATTTGTGGGGGATTTATGTTCAGCAGTGGACGTCCTACGGCTGAGATGATGATGTGAAGGAATTATTGCAATGAAACGAAATACATAGCAAGCTCCTGACGCATACTGAAACGCCTGCTTCGTTTTCTGTAGGCGTATTTCACGGCTCATTGATTACTTACTAATACCTGGTTTTCTATACTTGTGCAAATACAGTGAGCGGATCGAAGATTGAAGACGACTGACAGAAACTGTTTATCATTACACCAATATTATACATGTGAATGTCATGATGGATGTTTGCTACTAATTTGGTAGGGAATATATGAGGCACTGGATACTACTACTGGATTACTCATAGGATGTTCATCATCATCCATCACCGCGCAGGTGACCTTGGGGTGCAGCATATATGAAAACCGTGGCCAACTCCCATGGGCGGGGTCCTGAAAAAGGCTTCTGCCGTGCGATTCTCTAATGATTAGTCGATGCGCTCGTCGACGAGCTCACAGATGTCAAATTCTTTGAGATATCGTCCTGTACACAAGGTTGTTTTTCCAACGTTTCTTGTCATCTCGTCATTTGTTTCACGGGGGTTGTCAAAAATGCAACGATGTTTGCTCTTAGAGAATCGCACGGCTGAACGAAGCTGCAACATGCTCGCATCGTGATATCGACAACGCGTGAGTCTCACGTTAATTCCGCTTTATTATAGCAAAATAATGAACGTAAAATTTATAACACGATGTATAGAATGTAAATATTATATTGACGATTAATATAGAAATAAATAATAAGAGTGAAGTTTTCCATATTTTTACCATATAGCTGTAAATCACCATTCTCCAAAATCAAAAAATTACCCATATCCTTCCATTCACTTAATTATGTATTTTAGAGCCAAATATCTCAGTTAGTTATACCTGAATTAACTACACTAATAATAAATAAAAATATACAAAGTATTAGTAATAACGGATTCCATCGACTGTATTTCACATCAGTGTACCAATAAACTAAAACACATTTTGGCTGTTTACAGTTCCATTCGTATTCGGGTTTTTGGTTTCTTATTTTGTTTTTATTCCGTTGTGTTTCAAAGAGAAGTTCTAAGTTCTCACTGTACCAACCCCCTAACACAGCAAACGCAAAGCTGTATTTATCATAACTAGCCCCTGCAGTTGCAGATCGGAACGAAATTAGAATAAATCTGCATTGTACAATGTACATACACTAACATGTAATAGTACAACGGAAATTTCGTGAGCACAACAGATGTGGTATGTCTACGTTTTTGAATAAACAATATGTTAAATATAGTATAATAAAAGCACTCCTTTTTCCTTTACAAGTGGACCTTTGCTTGTACTTTTGCCATTCATCAAGTGAATTATATTATACTTCACTTGTCACACTTGTCTTCGTTGATTTGAGTGGCTGTGGTGTTTTTCCTAATAAGAGGAGAAGTTTGCTGCGGCGCTATTTACAGTCCGATTTTGATAAACGAAACGAAACGAAACGAAACGAAACGAAACGAAACGAAACGAAACGAAACGAAACGAAACGGAATGAAATCGTTTATTCTGTATAGGCCCACTCTACCTAGATAAACTCTGTGATCTGAACTGTAGATAGCTCGTATTGCCATTTTTTCCAGTATGAAAATAGAATTAAGATCTGCAGAACATCCCCAGAGCAGTATGACATAAGTCATAATGCTATGGAAATAACTAAAATAAACTATTCTAGCTGTGTCTACATCACTTAATAGTCTAATTTTCTAACTAAGACGATAACGAAAAAAAAACGCAACACAATGTTTCATGATTTTGTATTCTTTGCCTGTACTTGTGCACTTAACGGTGAATAATCCACCGCAATTACACGTCAAAACCAGAAGAAACACTAATCTACTAGACATGACACCAGTGCCATATAGTAATGTAACTAATATGACTTATGAGTAGGTATGTACTTACCCGATAATAACTTTCTCGTTTATATCTGTATGTTTAGTCACAATTTAAGATTTATATAAAAAAAAACAAAAATTGTATGCTAGTTATTGGTGTCGATTTTGTTACTTTTATTGAACAAGTAGATCGATACAGATAGCTATTGTAGAACTAAGTATGCAGTTGTAGTGTCAATTTGTTTAATAATAATTTAAGCTGTTGTAGTCAGTTGTTGTTCGCACCTCGCGTCAATAGGCCGTGCACTTTTGCCGCGGAGACCGACAATAATTACGTTTGCGATAAGAGCGGCCCCGACCGGTTTGGCCGGGTCGCCGTTCGTACGCAATGGATAACGATCCTTATGGCGTTGCGGATATGATCGACCACGAGGAGCTGATTGAGGACGAAAACGATCAAAGTATTACAGTGACAGAATTACAAAACAATGAGAGTATGGAATGCACAACACAATCAGATATGGAAGTAGAAGAGAATAGATTAAGAAAAAGAACGAGGGACCAGATATCCTCCGAGGAAGAGTGGAATACCGTGACTAGAAAAAGTAAAATAGTTCGAAGATCAAGTCAGGAGTTGACAGAAAATATCCAAGTGGCTGTGACAAGTTCTAACGCATTGCCTAAACAATTCGCCCTGGCTCGATTGTTTACTGAAAATAATATAAAAGGTATAGATCGGGTCAAGTATATACATCAATATAAAATCTTAGTCACATTTGATCACGAAGTTGATGCGAGGCAATTTATTGAATGTCAGAAGTTCTCTGAGCTGGGATGGCGAAGCCAAAAAACCTCTGAAGTTGGAATACGGTGTTATCAAAAACATTGAAATTGATCTCTCGGATGCGGACATTCTTAAGCAACTGAAAAGTGCTCACGAAATAGTTTCTGCTAGACGACTAAACAAGCGAAATATGGATAGGTCATCTACCGGCACGAGTGACCATATTTGGATCCCTAGCGAATCGGTTCGTATAGGTTTTAGAGGTTCATCCCTCCCGAGATATGTATATATAGATACTTTTCGTGTCAAAGTTGAACCCTACATATTTCCCGTGACTCAATGTTCCCGATGCTGGAAGTTGGGACACACGCTGAGAATGTGTCCGTCTAAAAAAGTAGTGTGTCCAAAATGTAGTAAAAGCCACGAAAACTGTGAGACCACCACGTATAGATGTGTAAATTGCACAGAGAACCATATGGCACTACAAAAAGTTTGCCCTGTCTATAAAAAAGAAAGACGAGTTAGAGAACTGATGTCGGAGTTCAATTGTACGTATAGGAAAGCACTCTCAACGTATGTACCACCTAGCCCAAACGATGTACCTGCAACGACAGAGCAAGATAATAGACAACCATTGCGATTTAATCAAGAACAACTATTGCACCGAGATGAAGTTGTTCACAGCAACCGATTGATGTCCCAATTATTTACTGCACCGGATGATGACACTGAAAACAATTCGTTCAAGGAAATCCAAGGACGTAAGAAACAAAAGAAACAGAGAATGACTCAAGCAGAAGTCCCCACTTGCACCACTGACTCAGCCGCTCCGGGCGCCGCCGCCGCCGCCGCTACCACCTCCACCGCCGCAGCAGAACCTATGCAGAATGACTGGAACCATAGTAGCTGGAAGACGAATGTGCCACAACCAGATATGTCACATAGACACCCTTATTCTGTAAGTGAAAACCCGGGTAGGGCTGATAACGAGCGAACGACGGACATGAGTTTTATGCGCTTACTAATTAAGTTAAAAAATATTGTGATTAGCGAGAATTCATTGGAAAGCAAAATCAAACAAATAGTGTCCATTTGTGCAGACTGGATTATTACAAAAATAGTCAGCAATATTTCTGTTGGCTCCTTCTTTGATATTCTTACCAATTATGGATAACACCTTTATAAACATTAACGTTAACTTTATTCAATGGAATGCCCAAAGTGTAAGGCCGAAATCCGTATCTCTCGAAGCACTTTTAGTTCAAGAAAAAATACACATTGCTGTCATAAGTGAGACCTGGCTGCTACCAGGCAGCCTCTTTAAGATACGTAATTATAATGTACATAGATTGGATAGGGCGGACGGGTACGCTGGAGTTGCTATTTTAACGCATAGGTCCGTTAATACTTCGTCATGTTTATCGCGTAGCTCAAACACAGATATTCAACTGCTTCACATTAAAATTAATAACTGTACATACATCGAAAATATAATAGCTGTATACTGTCTTTCCATAGCTCATACTACGACAAGTGATTGGGATCATGTATTTTCCTTCTCTGATATGAAGACACTTATTTTAGGTGACTTCAACGCTCATCATACAAGCTGGTCTTATTGCACTGACCAGAAGGGCCATCAGATTTATGATTCTATGCTAGACCACGACTTCATGTATTTAAATGATGGGAGCCACACAAGAATTAAATTAGTTAACGGGATATTACAAAAATCATCTCCAGATATTTCCTTCGTCTCTTCCGACCTGGCTACATTATTTTCATGGCACACTACAAACGAAAGTCTCGGAAGTGACCATTTAATTATTAAACTTTCCATTAATCTAAATCTATCGAAGGACGCGGTTTTGAAAAGAAACTTTAAGAAAGCTGATTGGTCGCAATATACATCGCACTTAGAAAATTTATTTTTAGCATTTAATGCTCCCCAAGACCTTCAAGAATATTACAATTTATTCGAGAACATTATCCAACAAGCGGCAAAAATATTTATACCATATTATAGAATCCCTCAACATATAAGTAATAAATTCACTCCTAGACCTTACTGGAGCGCCGAGCTGTCGAAGGCAGTGGCCGAACGTCGCCTTGCCCTTGCCAACCTGAGACGTTGTCCTTCTCCGGCTAATTTAGTGGAATTAAAGAGCAAAATACAAAGTGCTCAACGTGTTATTCGTGCAGCAAGATGTCGATCCTTTCAGAATTTTTGTTCTTCTGTAGACGAAACGTCTTCTTCATCAGAACTGTGGCGCAAAATGAAGTGGATTAAAGGTCATCATTCACCTCTCCACAGGGTAGATAGAGAGAAGGCAGAGAGGTTGTTGAATGATATAGCTCCCGATTACGTGTGCCCTGCTCCACCTCTTATTCAATCAGTCAACCATCATTTAGAGTCAGTTATAACACTCCAAGAATTAGAAAACGCAATAAAAAAATCTGATACTGCTCCAGGAGGTGATCAAATCTCATTTTCCATGGTAAAGCACCTTCCGCCCATAGGAAAAATGATACTTTTGTCCTTGTATAATAAGTCCCTTTGTCATGGTTTTGTTCCTATGCAATGGCGTCAAGTTACTATAGTACCTATACCTAAGCCGGGGCGAGATGCTAGCTCCATTACGTCATTGCGCCCAATATCGCTAATATCATGCCTATGCAAAATCTTACACTGCGTGTTGAACAGGAGAATGGAATGGTATTTTGAGAAACGCATGGTGTTTCCGGACAATATGATAGGATTCCGTAAATCCCGATCTTGTATGGATAGCCTCACACGGCTGGTTTCATATATTCAAATAGGTCTTTCAAAAAATTTTGTTACAGCTGCATGTTTTATAGACATTGATAGCGCATATAGTAATATAGATGTATCATGCTTGGTTCAAATATTAGACAATCTAGGAGTAGGCTCTAAATTTTGCCACTATATCTGGTCATACCTAAATAACAGACAATTACACATACAGGTTGATGGTGTAAATATAACACGCACTGCAGGCAGAGGCTTAGCTCAAGGAGATCCAATGTCCCCACTCCTTTTTAACTTGGCAACTATAGACATCTGTAAACTGACTTCGAGTGTACAAATTTCTCAATATGCTGACGATTTTGCGTTGTATGTTTCCGATAAAAATATTAATATTGCTGTCACAAAATTACAAAATGCTTGCCATCAGTTAAATTCACTTTTGAGTAATTTAGGTCTCGTAGTTTCAGAAACAAAAAGCAAATTTTGTGTGTTCAAGAGAGGCATTTTTCGTAACCCTATTGCTATCGACTTCAAAATAAATAATGTTACACTACCTATGGTTAATCATGTTAAATATCTAGGTTTATGGTTGGATCGTCCATTATAGTCCCACCATCTTATCTGTTCAGGTGACAGTGTCGCTAGTGGAGAATATAATATTGCAACCTTAGAAATTCTCCAAGAAAAAAGGAATCAAAACATTGGGCAGTCTTTCAAGCCACTCTTTAATCTGCAAATTCTACTATTAAAATCCTACTAATATTATAAACGCGAAAGTTAGTAGGTATGTATGGATGTATGTAGTAGTTCCGATTTTGCCCACCTGAACAGATAAGTTGGTGGCACTATACGATGGGGAAAACACATTAATGAAACAATCCAAAAAGTATCTAGATTAATAAATTTATTAAAAGTATTGGCTGGTCGTAGTTGGGGGGTACACCAAAAGCACCTCCGACGGCTTTATATAGCTCTTATTCGCAGCAGAATAGATTATGCAAGCTTCCTTTATGATGACAGCTGTCAAACCAATGTAGTGAAATTGGATAGGATACAAAATCAAGCGATGCGAGTAGTGGGTGGGTTCATTCGTAGTACACCAATACATGTCATGGAAAGTGAGCTTTACCTGCCTCCGCTTCAATATCGACGAAGATATCTTGCTGGAAAGTTTTGGCTAAAAGCAAAGTCGTTTAATGATAATAACACCGTCAGTATAGTGCGTACCTTGAGCACATTTACTCGTAATAGATATTGGACTAACAAGAAACTTCCACTGCTTGTAGATATTCACTCAACAGTCATTTCTGTACAGTTACAGTCAAGCAAACAACCAGAAATGTACTCGTTAGAAACATGGGTGAGTAATATAGACCTGTCAAAAGTACTTAGATATTCCATTCCGACAATTGATCGTCCCAAACATTTATATAGTCACCAACTGTTAAAAAATATCTCAATTAATTACATAGAACATCAGTATAACACATATCATAAAATCTTTACAGACGGATCCAAAGAAAATGAATCTGGAGGTGTAGCTTTTTTAGACCCTCAGCATAATTGTTATATGAAGTTTAAGGTTGATTCTAATATTTCTATAATGCATATTGAGTTGATCGCTATAGCCGAGGCATTATCATACCTAAGATCAATTAATCATTACCAGTTCGTCATTCTGACAGATTCTAGAAGTGCGCTGCAACACTTGGCTCGGTGTACGGAGGTAATCCGATAGCTTACCAAATATTGGAATCAATCTTACAGTTTCAAAGTGACAATAGGCAGATAGTCCTACAATGGATTCCTGCACACGTTAGTATTAAAGAAAATGAAGAGGTTGATCTATTAGCGAAACAAGCATGTATAGATGGTGTACCCTTACAGATACTACCTTTACATTCAGACCACGTCAAACTGATAAAAGATCAGTGTAGTATGTATTGGCAAGAATATTTCGACGAGAGATCTAGAGAGAAAGGTATATGGTACAGGACAATTCAACCACAAATTTTGAAATACCCTTGGATTGACAGAGTCACGCTGAATAGGAAGACGTTAGTGACAGCTCTTAGGCTGCGATCTGGACACATCCCGTCGAAGAAGTTCGCATTTCTTATGAATAAAGTTGTATCTCCCAATTGTGATGACTGTGGAATTATAGAGGATGTGCAACATGTTCTATGGGAGTGTGTGCGGAACGCTGCTTATAGGTTTACACATTTTGGTCCAGCGAGAGAAATGGATATCGGCCTGTGCAATAGTATTTTAGTGTATCCAATGTCTGAACAAGCCAGGATTTTGTACAAACTAGCACAACTAGCATTACCTACTAGATATTAAGAACCTTCTTTGTATGATTTTACAGGGCGGTGTGGTCGCTCAGCGACAAAGCCCTTCAAATAAATGAAAAAAAAAAAAAAAAAAAAAGCTGTTGTAATATAAATCCACCGTGACGTCACAGACTAGCTCCAACGGAAGACCAGCGCTGGTTTAAACCAGCATTATGCTGAGTTGGGGACCATTTTATGACATAGCAGTAAATTGTAATTTTACCTTCTTACTTTTATCAATCAATGTTATATGCTGCCGTCATAAATAAATTATATTTCATTCATTTCATTCATTCATAATCTAGGAACAATAAACAAAATCAACCATAATTTTGTTTATTGTTCACTGTCAGGTTTCTTTCTGCCCGTCTCTTACACTCCTTTCTACTAAATAGGTAAAGTTTTAATATGTATCAACTCATCAGTTGGGCTGTTTATCGGGCCTATATAATAGAATACCGTTTGCTTACTCGGGGCTCCGGGCCAATGTTACTATTTTGTCTCTAGTTGTTTTGTTTAGTTTTCTCTAAACGATGCCGCAACAGTTATTTGTTACGTAAGGTTGCAAATTAGATTTTTGGTGCGAGAACTTGTATTGAAACCTGAGCAAGCAAAGGGTCATATGATTATAAGGAAATAAACAATCCTATGAGCGTAGCGAAGGTTGAATTTTACAAACTCTTTCCACGCTGGCGGACAAACTGCACTTTTGCACTCAGATTTCTAATGAGAAACAGAACCTGTCTGAGGTTGTAAGGTGAAAACAAATAAAGTATTCCAG
Source organism: Selenia dentaria (assembly GCA_917880725.1). Lineage (NCBI taxonomy): Eukaryota > Metazoa > Arthropoda > Insecta > Lepidoptera > Geometridae > Selenia > Selenia dentaria. The sequence goes on along the minus strand of OU862882.1, from coordinate 1,542,280 downwards.
TTTCAAGTAATCATATACCACCTTCTTATCCCTGAGACAAATAAAAAATTAATTTGGAGTTAATCTGAATAGTCCGTCTGGGAACACACCTTTACATAGATTTTAGCCCGCTTGGGGAAGTACCACACCTTTGCCAGTTATTCTACCGTGAAGCAGTAGTGTGCAACATTAGTGAGTTTCGATTTAAAGGGCATTGTCTCCAGCGAAATTACAGGGCAAGAGATTTAACATCTTGTATACATCTCAGGGTGACGACCGCGATGCTTTGTCATTTAAGGTGCTGAACTGTTATGGCCAAGCGCGACGTTATACTCATACCGTTACGTCAGGCGAGTGACTCGTCCTGCACCAAGTATAAAATGATTTTATCATACAGAGTTGAAGTTTTTTAGCTGTTTACGATGAGCGTTCTCAAAATATAATCTTTTATGCAGTGACTTCCAGTGCGATTGAGGACGCCTCGTTGGAGTCGAGCGCTGGCAGATTTATGTTCCACAGGATAATGCTACACAGAAGAACATATCTGGCAACTTTTCAATATAACGCTTCACAATGATATAAATATAACTGAATGGAAGCGAATGAAAGCGGAAACTAGCACGCTCCGTGTCGTACAAAGGCGACAGGTATATCGTTTAGAAATATAAAATGTAGATTATAATGATTATAAATGATTATAAATGATTATAATAAATATATAATGTAGATTTTAATAATGTTAAAAAATACACATGAATCTTGAAGACAGCGTTGATCAATGATTAGTGTTCTAATTGTATAAGTTGAATGTAAGTATATAGTATTAACAACTATTTGATGTTAGAAATATGTCTAAATCTAGTAATAATAATAAAATCGGACGAGTGCGTGCCTGAAGTCACACCGATGGTACCGTACAAACAAGTTGGATTGGAGGACATACTAACTTTGTCATTGAATTAAAAAAGAAATCGCACGTCGAACTCCATGGTCAATTCTCAAAACGTAATTTTGAAAATGATTTCAAAATTACATTTTGAGAATAATTGACCATATACTTTTCAAAACCCTGAGTAACAATGTGTTATGGTCGTCACCGGAGATATATAATGTCAAATCTCTTGCTCTGTAAACATTGCGCTTTAAATCGAAATAAAGTAATGTTTGTACACCAACCTTTATAGGTTCCAACCTCGGTAATGTTTTTAACCTTTATAGAAAAAAATATGGTTTAATTGATATAATCCCGTATATATATATAGCTTTTGATTTCTTGGCCTTACGTTTAGTTTACCGATCACTGGATGATGATTGTTATATACTAGTATGTATAATTGTATACATATAGATGCGTGGGCTGCGTCCCCGCCACCTGTGATTGGTTTAATGAAACAGTACTAATATCGCTGTCGTGTTGTCACTTGCGGTCCCACTATAAATATACACGTAATTTGTATAATTACCAAAAACAGCACTATATGCTGCTGGTACTTAATACAAACATGGGAAGAATATTTAAAACTACTTTAAAAAAAAAAACCCACATAATCATCAATATTTGGTCAAACGTCTAGATTGATTCACACCTACAAATTTTATTCTAGGCCTTTCCACTATTCATTAAGATATACTACATGCGCGCGGTTTATGCATGAAACTTAACACCCCTACATAGAAATGTATCATTCATAATCATAACATTCGGCTACAAATACCTACCTACCTACCAACATTATTGTGAAACTCGACAATCTCTTTCATACCGAACGCTCGGGTGGGGGGTGTAAGAAAGAGTAAGAGAGATATTTTTTCACTGACGCGAATCATGTGTTTTCATTAATAAGTTGTACATAGGCATGTAGTATTTTTTGTTAAGATGGTGTCCATACTTTTAGATGGAATTTTCGAAAACTTTAACAATTAATAATTATTTCACTGTGAAGTAATAAAAATTTTTGACTACATATCTACAATGTATTAACACTTTTGTACCGCCCATTTTTTTTTTGGTAATTATACAAATTACGTGTATAATAGTGATCAAGCCAATTAAATTCTAAAGCCAGCACAATACTGCAAGACCTCTGGACACTGAGTGATTGTTGCGTGTTTCGGTAACGTTTTGAATAAAATATGCTAGGGCTACATAACAACAATTTCCATGCCTTTGTAACAGACAACTGTGGTCCAAGTTGTGACCAAGTTGTCACTGAAAAGTGTTGGAAACGTCGCGATAAAATAATATATTACGCGGCGATACGCGAGACAATCCGTTTAAGGTTGTTCAATTACAACGTATAGTAGTATTCACGTTCCTTATCTATTATGAACAGTGTGAGATGTCCCACTGCACTGTCGATGTCCCAGTACTGCGACCAATCTCCCGCGAGTGGCGCCACTTGTCGTCTGACATATTGGATGCCGCCTGCAGCACGCCTACACTACCCGCTGTGCGAGGCCTGCTCCGAACACTACTGGGGTGTTATCTTGAACAAGACATATTATACTTGACATTGTGCGGGAACACAAGAAAAGTATATTTATATCTAATACCTAGCAATTTTTAGTATAATTAGTTTCGTAATTAATATGTTAGGGAGAAAAATGACACATTCTCGGACGGGATTAGAACCCGTGTATTCCTACAATCCGTGTCAGACGCCATGACCGCTAGGCTACCGAAGCTTCAATCCGAACGTCAAATTTAACTCTCTAGTTGGTTTTAACCGTCATAATGATAACGTAAAGAACGATCTGAGCTTTAAACATTTACAAAGTATCCAGTGACCAATGTGGGCTAATGTTTCAAAGTAATCGCTTTTTAAATATTTATTTATTTTATTTATTTATTGGCACACAAAACAGAATACAGTCAATAAATGGTTAAAATTAAATAGTACAATTTAGATCCAGACTATGTTCCTAAATATGTGTACACAACATGGTTGATTGTTGAGCAGTAACTAGTTATGTATTTTAATAATAACAATAAAAAGAGGCAAACAAACAATTTTAAATACTTTCATCCTAGGCCTTAAATACTATATTCCTGACATTAGTTTTAAATCTAGGTAGGTTTTGGACAAATATGTCAATAGAGTCGTGATGTTCTTTCAGAATTTCATTATATTGGCGACAAATTCTCACAATAGGGTTATAAAAGGAAGTATTATTCTTATATACCTGCAAAATAAAAGTTTTGGAAAATCCATCGCGTGTTCTAGGCTTTGTGTTTATAATAATGCTTGAGAGAAGCGAGGGAGAATCAATCTTCGAGTGTATAACTTTAAATTGGCAAACTAGATCGTTATATAATCGTCGAGTTTCAAGGGTTTGCAGTTTATATTTGGCCAGCCTTTCTTAATATGAAGAAAATAGTTATTTTCTAGTTTCAAAGCCATTAAAAGGATATATTTATGTGAAGTGCATCTAGTATATTTTCGATATTGTTATATAGAAAAAACCGCTTGCATAAATCAACCTTATGGGTACTGTCAGACAGAGAGCAATAAACGCGTTCACGCGGTCTGTTTTGCGTTCGTTGTGTTGTATTGCATTACAGATATAACCAAACAGGAGGCGTTCTGACCGCGTCGGTCAACTGTAGGTAGACTGTGGGTATATCTATGTAACGTAATACAAGACATTGAACGCAAAACTGACCGTGTGAACGCGTTGACCGCTGTCTTTCTGACAGCACCCTATAAGACCAGTGCGGATATGGTCGCAAAAATTTAAGTAGCTAGTGTTTGTAATTTTGAGTGATATCTATACATTAATGAATAAAATGTAAAGGTTTTAAATATATCATAAATAAATATCGTGCTAAAATATTAAATACAAGATGGCAATACTGTTAGCATTTTAAATCTTATAATATGATATGTATATACTTATCATAATATACCACTAAAGCATGTACCTACATCCATAATAGTTCTTATACATGTTTTATGTTTAAGTATAAATTACAATAAAGTTTATTTCATCATCATCATCTCAGTAGTTGAACGTCCACTGCTGAACATATAACTCCCCCATAATTTTCCAAAAGGACCGGTTGAAGTGGCCTGCATCCAACGTCGTCCTGCAACCTTTATCAGGTCGTCTGTCCACCGTGTCGATGGACGACCTACGCTGCGCTGCCGGCCCGTGGTCTCTATTCCAGAACCTTTCGGCCCCATCGGCCATCTGTTCTGCATTCTATATGTGCCCTGCCCACTGCCACTTCAACTGGCTAATCTTCTGAGCTATGTCGGTGGCTTTCGTTTTCTACGGATCATTTCTGATTCGATCACGTAGAGCGACCCTGAGCATGGCCCTCTCCATAGCTCGTTGTGCGACTTTGAGCTTACTTATGAGGCCTATAGTAAGAGACAACGTTTCAGTGCCATAAGTTGTCACTGGTAACACACATTGGTCGAAGACTCGGGTTTTGAGGCACTGAGGTATTTTTGACGAGAAGTCGTCGCGAAGTTTCCGGAACGCTTCCCAGCCGAGTTGGAATTGACGATTGACCTCTTTCTCGAAGTTGGACCTGCCTAGTTTGACTGTCTATCCCAGGTAGATGTACTCGTCAAAAACTTCGAGAACTGAGTTTCCAACTGATATTGGGGTAGGTACAACATGGGCATTTGACATAATTTTCGTCAAAGAATTGAGAAAAAACCACCCACCACCACCTGGTTTCACAGCGCAAGAACAATTACCGCCAGGACGTGAGCTTCCGTGACCTGTTTGGAAGTCCATCAACCGACTTAGGACGCAATTTGGCCGCTGTAGACACAATATGTGCAAGTAGGGCCGTACCGTGCCAACACTGAAACTGTTTGCGATTGCGGTCTCGTCACTCAAACGATGTCACATTTACTCGTTTGCCCCTTATGCCCTACCACCTGCACAAGTGACGACCTCCTTAATGCCACAGACGACGGAATTTAAGTGGCAAAATTCTATTCAACCTTGATTTAAAGTTGTAGACTTTTGCTACTCTGCAACTTTAAATCAAGCGTTAATCAAGTGGTACCATTGACACGAAAAAAAAAATTGGTAACACACATTGCTCGAAGACTCTTGTCCTGAGTCACTGAGGTATTTTTGACGAGAAGACTTCGCGAAGTTTCCGGAAAAAGTATTTTAGCGGTTGTTATTTTAAACATAAACATATCTCTTTGGTAAAAGTAGTAATCTGTTTAATTTCATACTAGGTTCACATCAACGATGATGTGAACCTAGTATGAAATTAAACAGATTACTACTATACATTTATTAACGATAATAAATGTATATAAATTGTTTATTTATTTTAGCAACAGTAAGAACTCGTAACGGTTAGAAAATACTTGTCTATTTGTTGCGTGTATTTACTTAGTAATGCCGCAAAGTACAAAGTAAACCAGGTACCGAAGCTTCGAGAGATCTCAAGCGTACCTACGCCGCCCAGTAAAGTGTAACTTCTATATTTATAATTCAATGGCAACACTGTATTATAATATTATATCTGTGTAGAGACCGCCTACGTACTTACAATGGTAGTAAAATCATAAAGTATGAGTTACAATATTTATTTACGTTATTCCTTCAACTGCCCGCGTTATATACGTACGCCCTGTAAGATATAAAGCATTACGACTGTTTTTTCACCTGCCTAACCCTTGTGCTAGCGAGGGTCATACTCCGTTATACTAAGTTGGGATGGCTCGGGGAAAAGCTGGCGGGGTAAGTGCACAATACACCATAAGCGGGACGTCAGTGCACGGCTTAGCGCTCCCATACTGAATAAGAATAAATAATATGAATGCCTCTGCCTTAGACTTAGACTTAGAAATAATTTTGCGCCAACACTCTGGCTCGAACAGCTTATCAACAACGGCAGACGACATGTTTAACTTTATTTATAATAGAATAAATCAAGTTTCACCGACTCATGCGTTCTGAATGTAAATCCAAAATGTATGAATGGTTACTGACTCTCACCTATGATGAAATAGAAGAAATATTAAACTCTCATAAGTAGACACACAATACAATTCAACTATTTTTATTAAGACACACATCCTTACACACCTACATACACACACCCTCATACTTACGCACGCAAATGCACGTTCTCTTATATAGATATATAGATATTTTCTTCCATTTTCTTTATATTAATAATATTTTTTTGTATTTGGCCTTTAACTTTATTATTATAACGTTATGTTAAGAAATATATGTATATTGTGTATCAAATAGGAAAGAGGTTCCCAAGATACAGGTTAACCTAGTTTGGGGACCAATGAAACCATGCTCTGTACAATGTAATCTACGTCAATAAACGTTATTATTATTATTATTTTTATTTAAGCAATTTCACGGGTTTCACCCGGTCCTTTACATAGCCATAAGTGGGGCTGTAGCCAACACTTAGAGGCCCGTTTGGTATAAAATATAATGTAGTATAAAAAACAGATATTTTGGATGAAGGGTAACATGGTATATCTATTACAAAAATGGTTAAAATGGCATGGCTATTGATATGAACTTATTAGTGGTACGGGAGATAGTGGGCTATGGACGAGACTACGGCACCTGCCAATTTCAGTCTCATTTAAAATATTTAGGCAGGTGGTGACTTGCCACCCACTAAACGGGCCATAAGAGCCACCATCAATGGTGACAAAAGGGGCAACGTTGATGTGGATGGCTGAAGGGTGTTGAGAGGTGTGCTGCGGTTTCACTAGAGCGCTACTACCGGCGTTATATCCTTTAACACTTCCACCCTTGGAGCTTTTTGTGTCTTGCTCTTGCCCCCAGACGGCCAATCAAGGCAAGCCGGGGGTCAGGGGTCTCATTTAGCCCCAGGGAGAATCAGGGTCCACGGTGTCACCACTCACCGACGGCTCGCCACAAAGCCGCCCCTGCGGTATTACTTATTATTATTATTATTACTTTGATATTTTTAACAAAGTAATAATAATAAATAAAATTATTGATATACGCCATCTAGTAGAACAGGTTAAATTGTTTAATTGAATTAGATTTGTTACCATAGATCACGCTAGATGGCGCTGTACGTTTTTAACACCCCAGGGGTTTGGTCGTAGACATTGTAGCCGTAATTTCAAAATTTGCTATTATATTTGGTCTAATAAAGTATTCTTATACTATAGTATTATTTTGAGGTATCCTTATGTTGTGTTGTGGGAGTAGGAACGACGGATTGAGCACCTCTATTTGTATATTCTGTCATAACATAACTACATCGTCATTGTACGGAGTACAATAATTCTAAATAGTATTTCGTACGCATCAGCCGCGAACCAATATTGTGAGAACATTAAGTACTACTGTGTAAGGGTGTGAAGGGCAGTAAAAAGTGAAATTTGTAGGAAACACTGTCTCGAGGTGATGAGTGAACAAACGTCGTAGATTCTAGCAAGAACTAAACAGGCATGAAGAGATGACATCATATGTTCAGTAATTTTACACAAAAGACCGTGTAATCGATGGCAAATACTTGAAAAGTTAATATCTAACGTTTCCGGCAATTAGTTTTCAGGGCACGGCCTTTTCCTCGCGGTCGAAGTATATACGAATTGAAAACCCTTCATAAAGCGTGCAATAAGAGCCGACAATCGAAACATTGCTGTCGTGCCTCTAAGCAGGTATTCGTAAGATCTCAAACCGGGCCGTCTCATTACGCTCACGAGTTAATTCGGAAATTCCGCAAGTTTCTCTTCAACAGGCAGGATGCGGGGCGGTGCGCATCACAGGGCTGGTATCTCTCATCTTTTGATAAAATCCACCTTCAGGGCGTTCTGTATTCGTTAACTTATTTTGTTTTATTTGTAATATATGATACGAGTATAATTTTTTTTACCGTAAAATGGAACCGACTTCAACACTAATAGTGTCATCATCATCATCATCTCAGCCGTAGGACGTCCACTGCTAAACATATGCCTCCCCATAATTTTCCAAAAGGACTGGTTGGAAGTGGCCTGCATCCAACGTCGTCCTGCGACCTTTATCAGGCCATTCCAGAACCTTCCGGCCCCATCGGCCATCTGTTCTGCGTGCTATGTGCCCTGCCCACTGGTACTTTAACTGGCTAATCTTCTGGGCTATGTCGGTGACTTTCGTTTTTCTACGGATCTCCTCATTTCTGATTCGATCACGTAGAGAAACCCCGAGCATAGCCCTCTCCATAGCTGCTTGCTTCTATCCATTTTACAAATTTTATATAAAATTCGTAATTATTTAAGTACAGATCTGCGAATATCACTAGTAGACCCACTTATTGTTTCTAATTTCATTATGTTGACACCGTGTATGGACAGTGAACAGTGTCACAATCTACTGGAGCAAGTAAGTAAAACCAACCATGTTACACTCCAATTTTTTTTTTTTTTTTTTTTTTATGTACAATAGGTTAGCGCTTGACCACAACTCGCCTGATGTTAAGCGTAGTTGTGATCTACGATGGAGCGCGCTTACCTAGAAGATACCGATTCACTCTCGACTTAAAGACTCGTAGATTATATTTATCAGGAAACAGAGACATCGGCAGTAAGTTCCGCAGTTTGGCAGTTCGCACAATGTAAGAGCCAGAAAACCGCTTAGTGCGAGTCCCTGGAACTTCAACCATGTAGCGGTGACGCCTTGAGGTGTCTCTGCTCGTCCGGTGATAAAATGGGGATGGGGGAATAAGATCGTGTAATTCCAATGCACACTCTCCGAAGTGCAACCGATAAAAAACCGAAAGGCAAGCAACTTCGCGACGATGTTCTAAACTTTGCAGCTTAGATTTGCAAAGGGATTCACTGCCTATGAGCTTCCTGGCTCTCTTCTCAATCGATTCCAGCGCCTGAAGCTGACATTTAGCCGATCCATCCCAAAGGTGCGAACAGTACTCCATGCACGACCGAACTTGTGCTTGATACAAGGTAAGCAACTGTTCCGGCTTAAAGTACTGTCTCACCTTTGCGAGAACACCCAGCTTTTTCGCAGCCAATTGAGCCTTCGACTCAATATAGGAACCGAAGTTGAGAGTTGGGTTCAGAGTAATGCCAAGAAGCTCCAGGTGGTCAGTGATCGGCAAAGTTGTACCACGGAAAGTCGGAGCCAGATCAAATGGCCTCCTCTTGGCAGAGAACAGACACGCCTGGGTCTTTGCTGCATTGAACTTCACCAGGTTGGCATCGCCCCAGTCGGAGACTGCCTTAAGGGAGAGGTTCAAGCGCTCAACCATGGTCTCTCTTAGTGACTGAATTTCGGCCGCACTGGCACGCGCGTTGGATATATAGCTCTCCACAACAGTGCTGTCGTCTGCATACCCAAAGCTACCGGGTTTTAGCAGATCGTTGATATGGAGCAAGAAGAGTGTTGCAGAGAGCACCGACCCTTGAGGAACACCGGCATTAATCGCCCTTGGATCCGACGAGCGGCCATCGACGACCACTCGTATAGATCGATTCCTCAGAAAGTCCGATATCCACGCAATGAAACCAATGGGCAAGCCGAAAGAGGAAAGCTTGCTAATAAGGCAATCGTGCCAGACCCTGTCGAAGGCCTTAGATATATCTAGGGAAACCGCAAGTGCTTCCCCGTATTTCTCTATGGCTTCACTCCAGATGTGTGTGGCGTATACTAGAAGATCCCCAGTGGAACGATTCCGGCGGAAGCCATATTGTCGATCACTGAGGAGGTCATTAGATTCTAGATACGCCAGGAGCCTGCTGTTCAAGACACGTTCCATGCTCTTACAGAGAATGGACGTGACTGAAATGGGTCTGTAGTTAGCAGGGTCAGCACGACTACCTTTTTTGGGCACGGGCTGCACGTTAGCAAGCTTCCAAGAACTCGGTACTTTGCCAGTCTTAAGAGAAAGCCGAAAGAGACGTGTCAGTACAGGAGCCAACTCAGGTGCACATGTCCTCAAAACTATGGCCGGAATACCATCAGGACCACTGGCTTTATTCACATCAAGATTGCGTAACGTTCTGCGAACCTCAGCTTGGCGAATGTTAATTTCCGACATAAATGTCGAGCAGCCAGAAGGAGTTGGAGGTATCGCGCTACCAGCATCAAGACGCGAATTTTCCGCAAATAGAGAAGCAAACAAGTTTGCTTTCTCTTCAGCGGTGTGTGCCAGCGTCCCATCAGGTTTCAGCAATGGAGGCAGAGAGGGGCGGCAGAAGTTCCCTTCGACCGACTTAGCCAGGGACCAAAAAGCTTTACTACCCGCAGGGTACGAAGCTAATTTATCACCTACTCGGCCGATGTGGTCAAAGCGAGCCCTCCGAAGCACCTTTTTGCAGGACTTAGCAGCCTTGTTAAACGCTATCTTCTTCTGACGTATGTCCCTTGCCTTGCGGTGTCGAGCGTCAACCCAGGAGAGGTACGCTTCATGCTTCAGCGCTTCTGCGCGTTCACATTCAGGTCCAAACCATGGGCGAGCTTTGCCGGACAGCGTTGAATCCGAGTATGGAATAAAATACTCCATACCCAGACGCAGTACCTCCGTCACGGCATCCGCACAGGTTGAAGGATCATCGGAAGAGAAGCACACAGGCTGCCAAGGATAAGATGCAAAGAAAGACCGCATCTCGTCCCAGTCTGCTGACTTGTATCGCCACAGCCGCCGGGTGCCACAAGGGCTGGGATCAGGCGGGGAGTAGACTGATACAGATTTCACCAGACAGTGGTCAGAACTACCCAAGGGCGATGATACTGACACTGAGTAGCGGTCTGGATCTGTTGTCAGCAGAAGGTCCAAGCAATAGGGTGTGTGGGAATCAACGTCAGGTACCCGGGTAGCATCTCGGACCAGCTGGGTGAGATCTAACGCTAAGGCTAGGTTTCGCGTCTCTCGCCCAGCATGGTCAGTGTCCTGGTATGGGTACAGCCACTCCTTGTGGTGGGCGTTAAAATCCCCCAGAAACACTAACTGAGCCGACGGATACCTTAGTTGAGCCACATCCGCTGCCTCACTAAGGTATTCAGTGAGCCTGGAAGTCTCCTGATCTCCGCTGTGCGAACGGTAGACACAAGCGTAGAGAATCTTCTCAATACCAGTGTCCACTAGGACCCACAAAACGGTAAATCTATGATCTTCAAGAATACGGAGACGCTGACAGCAGACTCCCGGGCGTACAAGCATACACCAGCCCGAGCTTTGAAATTGTGCTCAAGGGTGTACCCTGGGTACGACAAGTACGCCAAGTCTGACGGACATCCGATCTGCGTCTCCGTTAGAAACAAGAGTGACGGTTTTTCGGTTTCTAGATGGTAGTGGACCGCCGCGAGATTGGAGTGCAAACCTCGGATATTAGTGAGGTGCACTTTTAGAGAAAGGGCGTGCAACCGCTGTTTTACCGTTTTCCTCTTATTTCGTGTCATGTCATCGAGTGAATTTTGTCGGTGAGAAGGTGGCAGTGGAATAAGGCTTCACGATACTGATCAGTAGACATACACACAAAGCACCACCTGTGGGGAACTAGTCTGGAGACTGCGGGGACGCCCGAGCCCCCCCGGGGATGTCCATCGGGCCCTTTCTTCCGGTCGCCGACCGGCACGATGGCGCATCCCGGGATTTTTCGCTAGTTGGCGGGGCAGCCTTTCGTGAGTGGCTAGTTCACTACTTGGGCCCCCTACTAACTGCGGTCGGCCAGCGGTGCACCGTGCCTCGGATCCCGCTACCCTCCGCGACTAGTTACCCGATGAAGCATTAGTATGTATGTCAAAAACGATCTTGTATCTATGAAGCAGCCATTCCGACCCACCTCCTCGAACGGCGACACCGGACATCGCTCCGGAACACGGCTAGGCCGCTTGGCGGCGCGGCTTTGTCCGGTGGGTGGTCACTAGCCACGGCCAAAGCCTACCACCAGTGTTTGGTTGCCTGTTTAGCACCACCCGGGAACCGCGTGTGGGGTTTCAGATTTGGGGTATACTCCCACGGACGGGGGCAACTCAGTTCCCAAAAATTTCCAATTCCAATGGATAAAGGGACACAGCGGGTCCAGATGCAACGATGCGGCAGACGAGTTAGCAAGGAAAGGTTCCAACTTATGTCCAAAAGGACCGGAACCAGTGATCCCGTTACCATTCAGCCAAATCCGAGCATGGATACGTGACACAACCAAAAGGAAATATCAAGACTACTGGGCAAGTATCACAGATTGCAGACAGTCTAAAGAGGTCTTCCCGAAGCTCAACTCGAAGTACTCTAAAAAACTCCGCAATCTGAAACGTGACAAACTACGATGAATGGTCGGTCTTCTCACGGGACACTGCTCACTAAACAAACACCTGTTTATGTTAGGTGTTACAGACAACCCCCTGTGCTGAGGGTGCCTGGAGGCAGACGAAACGGTCGCGCACGTCATCCTGGAGTGCAGCAGCGTGGCGTCACAACGGGCAGAACACCTCGGAACACCGAGGACCGTCCGGGAGGCCTGCACCGGCATCAGCAAGCTGCTGGCCTTCTTCGACGACATCGGGTGGCTGGACTAACGCGCACCACCCGAAATCACGCACAAAGTGATGCATCAAGACGGCATGGGTGCGGAAAATAGACCGCCGACCAAGTACCAAGTAAGTACCGTGTATGGACCACGTCTTTTTGCGAAAACTTCTCGCTTAATTCAACGAGTTCAAAACGCATGTGCCCGATTTCGTTTCGAATACCACCTAGAAGCCATGTATCTCCTTTTCTCAACCGCCACAACATACTTAATATGAAACATAGAAGAGAACTTCATCTTGCAACACTTATGTTTGGTATGGGTACAGTCTCAAAAGCCAGATTACCTTTATTCAAAATTTATCTGGGCCAGTGAGTATAATTTATACGCAACTCGAGCATCATCCTACCTCATAATTACCGCTCGACACCACACTGCATCATTCCGTGGTAGTTTTCGTTTCGCTGCCACTAAATGCTGGAATTCTTTCCACCGCCATTAAAGTTACTAAAGTTTACACCGAATTTCAGAAATATATATAAATCCCAATTGCTGGGATCCCAAAAAACCCATTGTGTATACCATAACTATAATATCGAGATAAAATTTTAATTTCCAGATTTCCGTTTGTTTTCATCAATATGGTTGTGTGTGGGTGTGTGTGAGTAGGAGGGTGTATGTCTGAAGGGCGTGTGTATATAATAAGTATATTTGTATTATTGTTATTTTATATTGTTATGTTATTATTTTTTCTATGGCTGGGTGTCATAAAATATTGTGTACGCAGGTTTGTCATGTTTATTTTTTTTATTTAAATGCTTGACACAATTATATATCTTTTTATAAAAACTAACTTTGGGTCACAATGGTATTCCAACACTTCTCACAATTTAATTTAATATATATATTATATTTGGCTACTATATTTATTTGTCCTATAATAATCTGTGCGTCACTTGTGCGGCCTTGGCTGAAAATAAGCGCTGTAGGTTTGCCCGCAGCATTATGCTGAGCCAGGTCCTTTTTTGGACTGCACACGACAGCAATGTTTCTTCTACCAAAATTGTATGTCCTTCATTACGTTTTTATAAATAAACTTTTTCTTTCTTTCTTTCTTTCTTTCTTTCTTTCTTTCATAGCTCGTTGTGCGACTTTGAGCTTATCTATGAGGCCCGTAGTAAGAGACCACGTTTCAGTGTCATAAGTCATCACTGGTAACACACATTGGTCGAAGACTCTTGTCTTGAGACACTGAGGCATTTTAGACGAGACCACTTCGCGAAATTTCCGGAACGCTGCCCAGCCGAGTTGGATTCGACGATAGACCTCTTTCTCGAATTTGGCTCTACCTAGCTTGACTGTCTGTCCCAGGTAGCTGTATTCGTCAACAACTTCGAGAACTGAGTTCTCAACTGATATTGGGGTTGGCATAAAATGGGCATTAGACATAATTTTCGTCTTGTCCATGTTCATCTTAAGGCCTACCCGTTGAGAAACTCGATGGAGGCCTTCAAGCATTGTACTGAGGTCTTCCATGGGTTCTGCCATGACTACAATTTCGTCGGCAAATCGAAGGTGAGTGATGTACTCGCCGTTGATATTGATGCCAAGTCCTTGCCATTCCAAGAGCTTGAAGGCGACTTCCAATGCAGCGGTGAACAGTTTTTGAGATATAACGTATCCCTGCCTCACGCCTCTTTGCAATGAAATTGCCTTCGAACTCTGCTCCTGTACTCGGACTGACACGTTAGCGATTTTGTACAAACACTTTAGCACTTCAATATACCGATAGTCAATACGGCACCGCTGGAGAGACTCAAGCACTGCCCACGTCTCGATCGAATCAAAGGCCTTCTCATAGTCCACAAACGCTCTTCGGTCTTCTGTATAACTTGCCGTAACTTGTGGATGTGGTATATGGTAAGGCTATACCTTTTCGGAAACCGGCTTGTTGCGGAGGCTGGAATTCATCAAACCTGCGACTGAGACGGTTCGTTATGACCTTCGAAAACAGCTTATAAACATGGCTCAAAAGCGAGATGGGTCTGTAATTCTTAAGTAAAGTGTTGTCACCTTTCTTGAAACACAGCACCACCACGCTTTTGTGCCATGCTTCTGGCGTTGAACCTTCGAGTAAGACGGTATTAAAGAGCTTCTGAAGGACTTTAAGTACCGGTGTTCCACCCGCTTTCAGAAGCTCCGATATGATACCGTCATCTCTTTAATACGATTAGTATTAAAGATCCGGATGTCGTGTCGCAAGGACTTCCATATTCGTTTATTGAGCAATCTATATGCTTCAGCATTATCCGAAGACTGCAGTTTTAAGGAGCGTCGTTCAGCCATGAGGTTGAGGGTATCGTTGGAGAGTTTCTGTGGCCTATCTGTACGGTGGGGTTTAAAGTACTCGTACTTGGAACCAACTGTAAGGACAATTTCTACTAACCTGTTATTGATCTTGTCCACTGAAGCGATGTTTTCAAGGCAATCGAAGCGATTGGATAGCTCAAGTTGAAAGCTCTCGGGGTTTAGAATAAGTAATAGTGTGAAATAACTTATTGATGTCGGTACCATGATAGTCCATATGGACTTACTATCAAATATATTATGCGCATGGTACCAACTTCGCCAAGTTATTTTACACTTTTAAGTATAGAAGTCAGTTCCATTTTTGGTATTAAAATTTACTACTATTTTTAGTGACCCTTGCTACTTACGGGATCGATTGCAATTCACCGTCAATTACGATATCATCAATATCAAGTGACACACTTTTCAGTTATTGGAGTGTAACTCAAAAACAGCTTGACCGAACTTAGTGAAATTTAGAAGTATACTCTTTCAAATAAACAAAGAATTTCGAGAACATCACAACATCTAAGACCGGAGAATAAACATTTCTGCTCATCGTGATGAGCCATCATACAAATTTTTCCTCCGGCCAGGGATCAAAACTGGGACCCCGCGCTTCGTACGCATAAATAGATATTATAAGCCTACGCGTTATAGCTTACACACTGTAACGAATTATACTGCGCATTATAATGCCGTTTTATTGATAGGAAATTATACTGCGTGTCAGTTTGAATGACGTTTTTGGCTTCATTCTACTCGTCAATCTATGTACTCATATGTACATATACTTATTACGACATACATGTAAATTGAGGCTGCAAAGAAAGCGCCAAGATAGGATTAATTTTTAATATTTTGTATTTCAACCAAGCACCAAACCGTATAATAGATGTACAAAATATTAAAATGTGTATAAACTGCATATTTGATATTACCCTAGAGCACATTACGAGTACTTATACGAAATCTTCTGATATTTTTCAATTATAATAAGTAGGTAATAAAAAGATTTTAATTAAATAAATCTTTATGTAGTTTTTATTTTAAATATGTAAGATTGCAATAAAATTTACCGCAATTTTCGTAACTGATCCTCTTTCTTTGTAACTATTGGTTAGTCAGTCCGTTGTTACTAATAAAAATAAGTATACATTTACGAGTCCATAAGCAGTTAAAATTAGTTTCCAATACTAAGTAAGTAATTAGTTTCGACAATATTATATTCTAACAGACGCTAGCTTATATGTTATGGATACCTGCATCTTTGTTTACACTTATTCTAGATATTCTAGGATAAGATTCTTAATGAAGTTATCCGACAGAGAACCAAAGTAGTCGACATAGCTCAAAGAATAAGCAAGCTGAAGGGGCAATGGGCTGGCCTCATTTCACGAAGAACCGATGACCGCTAGAGCAGACGAGTTCTTGAGTAGAGACCACGTTTAGGCAAACGGAGTGTAGGACGCCCTGCGGCCAGGTGGAGAGACGGCTGGCAGTAACTGGATGCAGAGAGCTGAAGACCGAGCTCTGTGGCGTAATTTAGGAGAGGCGTATGTCCAGCAGTGTGGGCTGGCGATGTGTATTAAAATATTTAATAAAATTACTGACATTTTGAAAGAGTATTCATACTTTAAATTTAAGGAGAGATAAAACCGTTGGCTTTCTGAAAAATATTTTTATAGCATACAGGAGCTTTTCCAATACAATATGTGACATACACTAATCCAGCTACTTCGACGTTTACTTATATAATTAATTCTCAATTGTAATTGCTAAAATGTTTACGTGTTGTTTTGAATAAAATTTATTTAGTTTTATAAATTATTTGTCATTTAAATTTATTCTAATTATTATAAAATTTATCGCATGTTTTGACATTTCTAATTAGTAAGTATCTTAATTACCCACAACATTCATATTGTACTAAATGACACTAAAGTCTTTAGGATTGTCATGTTTAAATTTATTAAAAATGAATTAAATTTAAATTTTGTAGCCTGCAAAGGCAAGTTTTGGCTGGACATAATGCAAATATCATTTTTTGTACTCAAAACTTATGAAATAAATGATTATGATAATATAAAATGTTTGATTAATTTCCCGCAACATCGTGGTGACAACCCTACAGCGGGAGAGGCGGGTATGTGATTAAACTTTTCCCTTAATAAAACATCCAAGAAAGGGGACGCGGCATTCTATGGCAGGTAGGACAAGTTCGCGATGCTAACTAAATTATGGCCTCGACGCCTCCGCCCTCCCGCGCCTCCGCCCGTCCGCGCCGCGGCGCTGTGAGCTGGGACGTGTTCTAGGATTATGTTATACAGATATGTGTCGTCGTTTCACAAACTTTCTAATTGTTTTTAATATAAAGAAGCTGAAGTTTGCTTTTGACTAATAACCACCTGCCAACTATGTTAAGAGATGACAAGTGTCACGAAAGCGTTTTTAATAACGGTGGTCTTCGACAGTTTATGACATGTACTGATTATACTTTGCTAAAGTGGTTACATTTATAATAGTAAGTGGAGAGAATTCACGCAGGGAGATGTTCCCGAACTCCCGTACCTAGTAATGATGTATAAGAAAGAATTTGAATGTGGAAGCAGGACCCTCGCTATTTAGACTTATATAGGTGACAGTACCTGGCTCACCGGGAAAGGATGGTAAATGTAAAGAAGGGTTGAAATTGACTCACGGAACTCACTCACGGTTGAAGGCAGTTGGGCGCGTCAAGCCAGTCCACTAGACAATCCTTGGTCTTTCGGAGACCAGAGCACTTCTCCGTTCCAGGACACAGTCCACAAACAGTCAGCACTTCCCTGGGTCGACCCAACACACTCCGGAACCGCAGTTCTGAAGCCGCAAGACAAACTTCCTTCGATTTACTTTTATTGAATCCGCCACTAACGGTTGCAGCGAGCGAACTAAACTTTTGTTAGTATCTGACATTTGTTTACATTTTGTGGGTGGCACGGATGCTTCACTTTTCTTCGGTTAGGTGGCGCGAGTTTTTATTTTAAGGTATTTGAATTGAAGTTGGAAGGCAAGCCAGAACAGTAAGATATACGATGCCATTGAAACTTTAATGTCAAAATTGCATAATGTAATTTTCAACCCATTTCCAAAAAGAGGGGGTTCTCATGTTGACGCGTATTTTTATGTATGATCACACATATCTTTTTACACTAAGTAAGATTTTCGCTACGCTAAGTAAGATTTTCGAAAAAAATATATTACATCAATTAGAAACTCATTTTAGTGCAAACAAAATTTTCCATAAAAATCAATTTTGGTTTACAAGGAATCGCTCTACTATAGACGCAGGTATAGAACTTATAAAAGATGTGTTTGATGCCTGGGAGAACTCTCAAGATGCCTTAGGTGTTTTTTGTGACTTATCCAAGGCATTTGACTGCGTCCGACATGATATATTTGTCAGGAAATTACAACACTACGACATTAGGAACATGGCTCTCAGCCTTTTGACTTCATATTTAAATGATAGAATTCAAAGGGTTGACATAAATGGTAAAAAATCGCCTGGCTCTATAATCTCAATGGGCGTTCCACAAGGTTCAATACTAGGGCCGTTCTTGTTTTTAATCTATAATAATGACTTACCTTATTATATAGAGAAGAATCACGAGATTGTATTGTTTGCAGATGACACTTCACTATTATTTAAAATTAAAAGGCAGTTATTAAACTATGACGATGTTAACAATGCATTAGCTAAAGTTGTGAATTGGTTCAATACAAATAATCTTCTCCTCAATGAGAAGAAAACTAATTGAATAAAGTTCTCGACACCAAATGTGAGACAAGTAGAATCCAATATACAATTGAATGGAACAGGGTTGGACCTTGTGGAGTCAACGGTCTTTTTAGGAATTACTATAGACGCTAAATTGCAATGGGGTCCCCACATTAAAAAATTGTCTAGTAGGCTCAGTTCAGCGGCTTATGCTGTAAAAAAATTAGACTATTAACTGATGTAGACACAGCTAGAATAGTTTATTTTAGTTATTTCCATAGCTTTATGATATTAATTCTATTTTTATACTGCAAAAAAGGGCTATACGAGCGATCTACAGTTTAGCTCCCAGAGTTTCCCTTAGACAGAAGTTTAAAGACATAAACATTCTAACTGTTGTCTCTCAGTTTATCTATGAAAATCTAATGTATGTAAAGAAAAACAGCAGTTTTGATAAAAGGAGTGATGCTCATTCCATCAACACGCGAAATAAGCACAAGCTATCCGTACATGTAACGCTTCTCCACAGAATAAATCATTCTTTTATGGGACAATGTATACGATTCTATAATAAAGTTCCCAATGTTATCCGAGATTTGCCTATTAATAAGTTAATTTTTGTACAATAGAGTGGAAGACCATTTAACAAAAATAAACTTTTTATACGACCATCAATACGGTTTCCGACCAAAATCAAACACTCTTTCTGCTACAGTTGATCTAATTACAAAAATTAAAACAAATATAGATGATAAATGCTTTTGTGTAGGCATTTATTTTATTGATCTAAAAAGCATTTGACGCCGTTAATCATAAAATACTTATTAACAAACTCCGAGACTTAGGAATAATAGGAACGGCTCTAAAAATTTTGAAATGTTACTTAACAGACAGGTACCAAGTCGTAAAAATAGACAATTGTGTGACCCAAGAAAAATAATATGTGCCATTCCCCAAGGATCAGTATTAGGATCTCTTTTATGCTTGATATATGATAATAATTTTAGCAAAATTGGCTTAACAGGTCATATAGGTAACTTTATACGCCGATGACACCTGCCTTTTTACTTTGGGCGTAACCTACCCGAATTGATAAAAAAGGCTCAGAATGACTTGCATAAATTTAATATCTGGTGCCAGAGCAATCTCGTACTAATAACCATAAACACAAAAAAGTTATACGTGATATTTCTAGCAAAAAATAAAAAATACCTCCATAAACACCTCTAACCTTCAACGGTGTAATATTCCACCGCTCTCATCAAGAGAAATATCTCAGCCTTCAACTTGATGATAAACTCATCTGAAAGGCTCACATTGAGCATGTAAGACCGAAAGTATCGTCAACAACCGTAGCATTAAGAAGAGCCGTGGGCTGCATATCTCGCAAAGTCCAAATGACAATATATAACACCCTTGTAAAATCACATCTCGAATATCTCATTGAGATAAGGGGCTGTGTTGCAAAAACTAACTTGAAAAACCTACAAATCTCGCAAAATAAACTAATAAAAACAATTTTTAACTATGACTACCTAACTAATACACGCATTATTTACAAGGAAACCAAGATATTTAATTTAAACCAGCTATATACATACACAACATGTGTTTTGGTCAAAAAAATAATATCTGAAAAATACACACTAAAACAAAAATGACATATAAAAACAGTTTAAGAATTATAAATAAAATAAAAGTAAATACTCCAAGAACTAACTACGGTAAAAGAAACATTTAGTTTAAGGGTGCACAATTGTTTAATAACTTACCTAACGATGTTAAAAACTGTAAGAATATACATTTGTTTAAAACTAAACTATAAAAGTATATACGAGTATATGAACATGTTTGTAAGTCCATACCACTAGAAAACTGGATATTTTATATGTTTTAACATTAACTAGTTCTTAATTAGTATTTTAAGCTCATTGTAAGTGAACTACGTTTTTTATGAGTAATAAATCGTTAAACCTAACCTAACCTTTTTAGCTTCAAAAACTAATTTTACACTTTTTAGTGTTGAAGCAGGTTCCATTCTTCGGTAATAAACGATAGGCAAATAAATTGTTAGACCTTACAAAAATAATTAAAACTGAGTTGTTTCTACCTAGGTCGTACATCGTCGTTCTATAAGTATCAACTTATCAAAAATACTCACCTGCATGTGTGACCTGCATGTGAGAGGTGAAGACGCAGTAACTAGACGCCTATCTGTGACCCCTGATATAAACTCTTGAATAGTAGATATGTATACTAGAAGATATGAATTTCATATTCATAATGTGGACTATTTGAATAATTGAATTATTTCATATTATGAAATAAATCAACTATTGGAATAGTCCACATCTATCGCATAATGAAGGGCGAAGTGCGGCGTGCGTTTGGTAAACATCAGGCGATTCTAACACCGCGTTTTACTTCCACCAAAGCAAATCGCTTAGCGATTCTCTCTGCTCACTTTTTCGACTCATCATGCAGTTAACATCAGCGTACAGCGTGTGAGCCAAACATAACGAAACAAGTCGATGCAAGCAACCACAAGCGTTAAGTTTGTGTTGACATCCGTTCAAAGTGAACTCTTGAAAGGCTGCCAAACCGAGATTGTGGCGTAATTTGCAAGGAGTCGTTGCCATTTGCATAGAGTAAGCAGTAACTGTTATGTAATCTGTGGTACAGGCTGCACTTTGTGAAAGGTTGATAAAGTAGGGCGTGGTGCTCATGTGAAGCGTCTAATAAAGCTATGTGTAAACGACGTAAATACTTTGCAGACAATGGTGGTACCTACGTAAACAAAATATTAATAAATTGATTCGATTCTACTAAACAGTAGAATCGAATCAATTAACTTTGAAACAAGCCACAGTAATGTTGAGATTCGAGTAAAGCTTCACGAGTTCTACGCGTGAAACCTTCCGAATGAAAATGAATGATCGAAAGAAAAGGGCAATCACTTTTCTTGTTTTTCTGACTTTACGTTGTATCAGCCAATATGTATCGACAGTTTTTTTCTTAAAAACTATCATGATTTTTACTAATTGTTACTGAAACATACAGGATTACTCGCGATACATCCGACTATAGTTCGACCACATCAGGTGGTCGTTTTCAAAGAGTGTTTGGTAGGACTACCATTAGTTTACAACATCAACACCAATCGATGCTCGCTATCGACTGCCGCAAATAAATGTATGAAAAAATTGCAGTGCCACCTCGCGGCCAATTGTAAGACTAAAATTGACAGCGAATACGCCAATCACAAGCTTAATGGGTAGGCGAGATCGAGTATCGACTATAGATGACATTTATGTTGCCAACTCATGCTAGGACTACGGGCTGTGTCTCCTGCCGCTCGCATACACTATTCCTAGAGAATGGTTGGCATCCATCTCTACCATTCTCTACGAACACTCAGCAGCTAAAGGCGCGGTCCAACCCCAATTTAAAAATAATTTACGATGCTTTACGTAAGGTTGAAGATCGCTTGTTATATTAGACGATGTGATGCGAAAATGCATTAAATTTGTACGTTTTCTTAATAATTAGAATTAGAATTAGAATTATTTATTGACCTTATAACAGTGTTCGTTATACTAGGCACGTCATATACAATTACATTTCTTAAACGATATCTTAAATCAGTATGTATGTGAATGTGAATCTCACCCGTGACATTTATACCGTCCACTCTCAATAATAATTGATTTAATTGTATTGAGAATCTCAATGCAAATAAACATCTAACGTGTTATATACTTATTAATAGAAGCTATATACAATAAATGTCAAGACTACAGAGAAGAAAATTCTAAATTAAAAAATAATTAGTTATGATTATGATGATTATTATGATTAAAATTAGATGGGACTATTTATATAAATGTCTCGGGATTCATCACAGTACAGTCAAAGAAACTAAATATCTAACAATATATTAAATAAACAGTAAATTATAAAACGTAAACTAAAAATATATTTCGATATATACTAACACAATTGAAAAAACTGCTGGTGCTACTACTTTAGTATAATATGTTGCTTATGTATTAAATAAATAAAAATATAGTGTTATCGCTGAAAATTCTGAGAGTTTGGACGTGAAAGTTTATTTTTATGGACTTATTCAGGATTTTTTTCTGCAGAGAGCGAGTAATATTTACGAATTCTGTTCGGTTATTACTCTTTGCCTGATACTTTTCTAACCTGAGTTTTTTTTTTCATACAATATTGTGAATCTGTTTCGCTACACTAGATGTTTAAACATTCTGATTTTTACTATTATCAGGATACGAGCGCGTCTTAAACCGACTTCAAAAAAGGAGGAGGACATATTATAGTTCGTGTGTATGTATTTTTTTATGTGTGTGCTAGCCGATTTTTCCCCCATTTGTGGACCGATTTGCTAAGTCCTTTTTTTTTGGTAGAGTATACTTCCGAGGTGGTCCCATTTAAATTTCACCAAACAGTTTTTGATTTACACTCTCAAAACTGAAAAGTGTTGATTTATCTCGATGATATCATCATTGACAATCGATCCCGTAAGTAATGATAAGAAGTAATGAGTCATAAAAATGATGTAAAAAATTTTTTTACCGGCTATTGGGACCAACTTCAATCGGAATCCAAATAAGGAATCGGAGAAAACGTTTTATACTGCCTCATCTCCACATGATTTTATTCCACTTAAACAATTGTCTAAATTAAAAAAATATATAAATTAGTTGGCAAGGTCTGATAAGTACGGTGGGTGACGGAGAGCTTCCAGCTGTAACTCTTGTTTGCTTGTCTGCGCGTCTGTAAGCTTTGCGATGGTCTCGTAACGTGTAACCTCGCGCGTTGTCGGAGAGAAGCAATGGGGTTGAGCAGTCTTGGTTGTTGAATTGCGAGCTTCTCCATCATTGTTTGTAATAATCTATAGACGTCTGGCGTCATTATTGTGCCATTCGGTAAGAATCTGTCATGTACCAGTTCGACACTGGTCTACCAGACACTCACCATCATCTTCCTATGCATAATCTTTTTTTAGTGCACTGATTAGGAGCACCTAATCTCAGTGGGTGAGACGAACGCTTACGGTTGTCGTACTGGGGGCCTAATCCCACCTTTTACCAAACTATCATAAATCAGGAGCGTTTTGTAATAAGCTTAGAATAATCATACTTACTATCGTACTCCCATCGACACAAAACGGTCGAACATATTACTTGAATACTATTTAGGCGTGTTCTTTATTTGGCGAAATCAATCCTACAGGTGCGTTCCAGGATCAATACCTATAATGCCCAACCCGAATTGCAAAGTACGCGAATTGAGTGCACTATTTGATGATTCGTCATCAAAGCGTCTATCGTAATCCATTTTTATTTTAAGCTTGCTACGAGTAGGTATATTGACGTGGTGGTACCAAATTTAATGGTAAGGTTTAAACATGAGTACCTACTTTAAGAGGTAGGAGTAGGGCCCCAGGATCCAGTTCTGATCGCTGATCGCAGGTAACAATCAACTTAGAATGTCCACGTTTCTATGCCGATTCAGTAGTCGTGTCTCGCTGTTGGTCGCTTACTTTAGTATGGGCACCCACTTATCTAGCTTTTTATCTTTCCGATTTGACGCAAGTGCTTCAATGTTGTTTTAACACTAACTCCAAGGCCCGCAGCGAGCTCAGCCGTAGATTGATTTTGATTTCCTTCCATTATCGCCTTCAATTAGTCGTTGTCGACGATGTTTACCGATCGACCGCGAGGCTCGTTTGTGTTGTTCGTGTTATGCAAGCAGCGTTAGGCCCGTACACGTGGCGTCGTAAATGTTTCATGTTTTATGCAGCGGTATTTCCACGTGGGAACTCATATTCTAAAGTTGTAGGAACTTTCAATTTATCCATGGCGCCAAAAACTACCACAATGTCACAAATCTATGAACTCTATCTGAAACAAATGACTGAATTTAAAATTGAAATAACACGGCTTTAGAATAAAATTATTTGAATTTCCAAGTGCGCACCAATCCACAGATAATTAAATTTGAAAATGCTGGTAATAGAATCTCCAATTACGCAGGTTAACCTATCAATAATAAACGATAAAATTAAATGCCTGATATTAATATAATGACCGCCCGATAGCCTAGTAGGTAGCGACCCTACCTTCGAGGGTTTCCAGATTCTACCCAGGAATGGGGCACACAATGAGATGTTTGCTGTCGAGTGTTCAGTTCGTGCCCATGCCTGCCACGACACAGAGAATTATAGTACTGGGGCGAGTAATGGTGTGTAGTAAATTAACGTACTTATGAATACGATGATGATGATGATGATAATGATGAAAGTATCATCCTGACAGTCTGGAGTCTGGAACAGTGTCCCGTTGATGGCAATAGACTTGCCCACTATTCCACGGGTAAACATATAAATAAAAACGTAAAAAGTTTAAAAGTTAGGTGCAGACATAACGATCTACCCTCTTTCTTAGTCTTTTGCTACGGTTATCACTGGAACTCGAACTCGATCCTAAGTCCCGACAAAACACACTCACTGTATCACTGCGTATAGTATTTTGAACACATTTTGAACGCGGACTTTTATTTTTAAAACAGCCTAATACTGGATTCCACGCACTGGCGAGTTGAAAACCATCACCTCGATTGAAATTCTGGCATTTCGAGATCTCAATAGCTTCCTTTACTAGCCTTGGTATGTAATGGCGTTCGGTGGACAAGATTTTAGGGTTATGGAATTCAATCCAGTGGTTAGGACCCGCGTCCAGCAGATGCTCAGCTATGGCAGATTTGTGTCTTTCATTGTTTTTTACTGCCTTTATGTGTTCCATGATGCGGCATGAAACAGTTCGCTTTAAACTTTTTGACCAACCACCCGCATTCTTCAGTCTTCCCGTGAACATGGTGCATGTAACTGCGCCGAAATATCGGGAGCTCATTCCACAACCTTACCACGGTAAATATCCCGTTAATAATCATATAACTTTAGAGAACAACCGGGATAGTTTAAAACGTAAAAAGTTTAAAAAACACCTCTACCTACACTTTCGAAGACATATTGTATCTACTTATGCGTGAAGATATGTCAATTTATATTTAAAAATATATATAGGTATCTTAATGATTTACGTTTTGGTTATGTATCGTATTTTGACCAAGTTGAGTGAATCGAAACCGGGAGTCATTTTTTCTAAACAAACAGAAAGTTATGGCACTGACTCCAGGAGTGGAGAATTAAAATAGATAATGAAAAATATACATTTTGCAATAAGTTAAACCCTCATTAGTCCACTATTTCATGACTAGACGTGCGGACCTCAAACAAAAAATATAACTGGTAGTCTTTTTTGACTAACTATACTTATATGCCTACATATTCCTCTAGAAATAATGCCCTTTTCATAATAGTACGAATATCATTTGCCATTATTCTGATTTAAACATGAATCTATGTTATTGCATTTTGTTGTTAGCAATTTTAACCGACGGCGAATAACCGCCCATTCCTTTTCATTTGTTTACATTAATTCTATATAGTTATTTAGTTGATTGTGGAAACACTCGCAGCGGAACTTGACGATTTTACCCAATCAACAATTTGTTTATTTTATTTTTTATGTACACGACAAACAAACAGCTGCTTATTTAATAATGTAGTATAAGGATCTTGTGAATACAAAAGCCTAACAGTTTTCGCTTATGATAACATTGTAAGTGCCCTGATTGCAAATAGGTAAGTAACAATTAATTAATTAACTAACAATTAACAACTAATCGCGCTTGATTGACGAACAGGAAACAAAAAGTAAAGTGATGCACACAAATAAGACTCGATTATAAGTTTACAAGCAACATAAAGCCACATAAAAGCTGATTTGCCAAAATAGAAACACAGATAATTAAGAGAGAAACTCAAAAAAAATACCAAGCACATTTACATCAGTCAGTGTAAAAGCGCTTGCTTATCAAGAGTTATGACATGAAAAAAATAATTATGACGATAGTTGGAGCAAAGACTTTACACTTACTAACTATAAGGTCTTTGAGTTGGAGTCACAGCGAGGAACTGTAAATAATTTCGACGACTAAACGTCCTTTATGGTGTTATTATTTTAATCTCCGATAGTAGTCTCGAGAGTCAATTATATTCAGTAGTATGTTGTGCAAGAAAGTAAGATCTGCTGCTTCCCTTCTTTCATAGAGAGGTAATATGTGGTGACGTCTACAACTGTCCACATAATCATAAATTAAGCAACACTTCCTGCGGTCAGGAGTGGGATGGGTGACCGCCAGTGGCGTTATCATCTGAGCACTTCCATGGTTCGGAGGACACGTCAAGCCGTCGGTCCCGGTTGTTTGTCTTAAGACAAGAGTCGTTAGGCTATGTCGAAGGCCTTCGGGCGACATGAAAACTTCGACATGGGTTGGCCACTAGCCTATCCTCCAAGTAGCACTGGACCCGCGTGGTGGATTATGGCCCAACTCCTCTCTCTCAGAGGAGGACCAACTCTGAGAGGAAGGCTCGATTACCAGCAATGGAAACGTAATGGGCAGATTATGATGATGAATTTTTTTTTTTTTAACATTCACACAAAAGTCTTCAGGTCCCAAACTAGGCAGAGCCTGTACTATGGTAACCTGATGACTGATATACATACTTAAATACATATACACACCCAGACACAGGTCAAACAGACATATTCATGCACACAAATGTTTGATCTGTCCGGGGATCGAACCCGGGACCAGCGGCTCAGAAGGCAGGGGTGCTACCAACTGCGCCTACCGGCCTGTCATGTCATACTATTTTAACATTAGCGTTTAAGCAAAATTGATAAATGGTTTCAAATCAACAGGACGTGAGCGAGCAGTAAGCGATGCTTTGTTATCTATGTTGTGATAGTTGTGTATACCAATATGTTGTCCAAGTTACTAACTTATAATACTCAATATCGGCACTTCTAAGTGGAACATAACATGCATGCCAATTAAAAGTTTAGTTTTCTAAAATAGCATGAGTTTTTAATCACTTCAAGTTGCAATAAGGACTTTATAAAAATTAATTACCTACCAAATTAAACCATAGACATACCTACTATGTTATTTCTCCATTCGTACTAGGTATGTCCAGTGAAATCATATTTTGTAGCTAAAACTTGGAACATTCTGGAAGTATTTGCTTAAATCCCAAAGCAATATGTGCGAAGTTTGCGCAGTCCGCGTCCCCGTGAGTAATGGCGGCGGCTTACGGCGGTCACGGGCGCGTGGCCTTTATTAACTGAGCACTGTCCCGCGCTAAGCTGGCGGTTACATTCGGTTAGAACGGAAAGTCATTAGTCACACTATAGTTACTTACCCGCCTGCCAGAGAAGGGTTGTGTTTTCAGGGCACTATCAGTGTGCCTAACACGAATAACTCCGTCAGTGTAACGTTACTATTATTTGCCACGCTGCAGCCTCACAGCCGTATGGGCCGGCACGACCGGGGAAGTACCACACCCCCACATATACGTACGTGAAGTAACACAGCTTGCTATTGCGTTTCGTCGGTTTGTGGGAGATTTCGGAGGCCTGATTCCACCCTCCACCGTTCTACATCTCCTTCCCCCTCCCCCACCCTCACCCTTTCTATCTATTCCTTCCTATCATCCTCCCTCAAAGGTCGGCAACGCATCCTCAAGACCTCTGGTGTTGCGGATGTCCGTCCGTGGGCGACGGTATCACTTACCATCAGGTGAGCCGCTTGCTCGTTTCCCAACCTATCCTAGAACCAAAACGTATCATTCATGTAAAACAGTACAAAGTGTCAATTATCTAGGGCAACTGCAACACAGATAACTCATAGTTTGTAGCAGAAGCGTGACGCGTTGACGTTGACGATACGAAACACTTTTTCGCAAATTGTTTGTGCTGCGGTAGTTGCCACTGCCAGCGTCTCATAACCGTTTGATTATAATTATCTGTTCGGTTATCTGAAATAAATTGTGTTAAGCGATAAGACTGCCCTCCCCAACACTATATTGATGTATGTTTCTTTTTCATATTAAGTTTAAATTGTGTAAGTAAATAAAAGATTTTTCATCTAAGCACACCATATCCAGTCCAGGATGATATATATTACAGGAACGTATGCTTATAAAGGAGAAAAAGTTCTATAAGAAGTTCTATGGGGAGGACTGGGTCGTCTACCCTACATACCAACATACGAGTACTTCCTAATTAGCAGAAAGTATTATTTCCCTCCGTTTAACTTTAATACGAAGCAGCACTAAGTAAACATGTTTCTAGCTAAAGAAATATTTACCTAGTACTTGCTGCTGAAAACATAACATCCCGGTCTCGACATTAGCAATTTGTAAAACGTTGCATTTCCACTCGTACCACGTCGTAATAAAAGCGCTTTACTGCGCTGACCTGACATAAACAACGGATTAAAACCACCAACTTTACCCAAAGCAGACCCAGCTGTGCTGGAAAATTTCAGATCAACAAATTGAGGGCTAAAACGACGACATTATTTATCTCGTAAACCCCTGTCACCGCACGGGTATAAAGGCAGGTGTCCACGTACTCGTCAGGTGTTTTGCGGGAGGCCATCAGGCGGAACGACGCGGGCTGGGAGCTGGGATCACTTGTCGATACGTCGGCTAATCGCTCCCCGGGGCAACCCCGTCGGCCCACATTACTACTCCGCACTTTGCTTTAATGGCCGACGATAAACGTAATGCTGCGCTATCCACCAAATCGTACAAAACTATGGATTTTTGAATAAAATTCTAGTGCTGCTTTTTATCTGATGTAAGTAAGCACTCAAATTAAAAAAATATGCAAAGGGTGCACACAGTTTTAGAGTAAACGAAGGAACGTAAGTACCTACCTACCTATATGTGTTATGTATATAATGTTAAAAAGACGGAGATGGTAATATTTAGATCTGGAAAGGGACCCGGATAATGTACCCGGTGTTTACCTCAACGGACAGCCTGTCAAAATTGTGGAGAGTTTCAAGTACCTTGGCCATATCGTCACTTCAGACTTAAAGGATGACAAAGATATTGAACGCCAGCGTAGAGCACTATGTGTTGTCGGCAACAAGATCTCAAAAAGATTTTGTAAGTCCTCTCCAGACGTGAAAATAACACTGTTTAGATCTTTCTGACAGGCCTGTTAGTCTAGTGGTTAGTGAACCTGACTGCTATGCCGGAGGTCATGGGTTCGATTCCCACCCAGGACAAATGTTTGTGTAATGAGCACGATCATTTGTTCTGTGTCTGGGTGTAATTTATATATAATATGTATGTATTTAGAAATATATAAGTATGTTTATCAGTTGTCTAGTACCCATAACACAAGCTCTGCTTAGCTTGGGACTAGATGGCGTTGTGTGATAGTTGTGGAATATTTATTTTATTTTTATTTATTTTTTTATTTCTGTCAGTCTTTTTATACTTGTCAGCTCTGGACCAATTATAACAAGAAATCGCATGATGGTATCCGAGTTGCCTATAATAATATCTTTAGGCAACTTATGGTGCTTAAACGTTATTGTAGTGCCTCTGGTATGTTCTTCGAAGCGCGCGTTAAAGTATTAGTTATTAATTATTATTATTTTTTTTTTAATTATTAGTTAATTATTATTTCTTTTATTGACTTAGTTATTATTATTTATTTTAACTTAGTTTAATCTATGGATAGCACTTTAATTACTGTTTTTTAAATTTGTGTGTACCTATACTTATGGATTTCGTGTCTGAAATAAAGAATTAAGTATTATTATTATTATTATATAAATTAATTTAAACCGAACTATATAAGTCAAGGATAATGTAGGTTTTTAAATCACATCATTCACCTCCACACAAAACTTTGAACTCATGTTTTTAAAAAGACCTACAAGCAGCAACCAGGAAATTATGCAATTTTAGATGTGATTACAATATTTCAGCAATGTTAAAGAAATCTGAGTAATACAAACCTAAAAACCTTCCTCGCAATTCAATTTCGCGAGAATGTCTTAAAAATGTTTTGAAAATAAATGGAAATTCGTACATTCCCAACTGGAAGAGCCAATACGCAAAATAATCACGTTCCTTACTCGTCCGATTGACGCAGTCGCTCGTTCGCTCACCGCTCCGCTCGATGGAATCCATTCACTCGTTCATTCGTCCAATCATTCACCTCACTCGCGAGTGGATGCATGGCTTTCTGCAGAATTATTGAATTTTCGAATTCAAATAGCGCCAGCCCGAGGGTGGTGGAGATAAAAATCCATTTGCGCAAATATTTGTACACGCAATGGAGGTACCTATTTGTGAATGCTTTGCGAACAGCTAACGGAATAAGAGCATACTTGATACCTGCATATTTTACTTATTATCTGAGTAAACCTTGCAATATTCTGCTTAAATTTTAGATGTACCTACCTACCTATGTTACCTACTTACCGTATATTCTATGCTATTGTAAAGTATGCCTATTTATAATAAGGTACATGTCAAACATAACAACCATGCTTTTGAGCTTACGTGACTTTTCATCCCACCTCAGCAAGGAAATTACTAAATGCAAAAAAAATACATTTACAATCACAAGATACTTTAATTTCAGTTAAGGTATTAAGCTACATAATGATAGGTAAGTATTAGGTAGGTACTAAATAATCTTTTTAATACAGTTGCTCAAAAAGTGGCGTGTTGTAGGGACGTATAGCGTTCGGGATGTGGGCATATATATAATTTACTCTATGATGTGGGCTCGTATGGCACGACATACTCGTGTTTGTTTTTACATTTCCCGAACTCGTGCGTTCTCTTTCCCAACTGTCAAAATAATAACTATTAAAAAGAAAAATCAACCATGAAGTTTTACTAAAAACATTACATAGACGTTTTTATGATTCATGCAAATACGTATATTTCTAAAAAGAAGCTACTAATTTGTTTCAATATCAGATTTAATGATTTGATTGAATGAGTTAGGTTAGGTTTCATTTCATTTCAGCTCATTAAATTTCATTTTCATTTCATATCAATAAAAAAAATTCTACTGAAATCTTGGCTGTATGGGCATAGTTCCCTTTGCCTACCAGAATGGGTGAAGAAAAAAAAATATCTGCTTATATTCTACGGTTGGCGCCATTTTCCAGAAATTTTTATTGCGAGTTTATTTTAATTGCTTCATTTTTTCGCAACTGTATTAAAAATAGTCGTTCAGTACACGAGCGGAACCGTTATTGCAACTTGTTCCGACTGTCAACCCTCGCCTTCGGCTGCGCCTCGGCTCGGGTATACATTTGTCGGAACTCTTTGCAATGACAGCCTTTCCCCACTTGTAATGAAATATACTATTAAATTGTAACAAATATCTAATACTTAGTAATAATTAAGAAACATTGAAAGTAACGTTGCTACAGTTACCTACTTAAGTTGAGTGTAATATTTTTATTAGGTAGGTACTGTAATGTTGGTGTTAGTGACTTGTGTATTGTTTTTCGGTAAACTATCTGTCATACATAATAAGTTGTACCGATTCATCGGATTCCCTTGGCGTAAATGTTGGCGAGAGGGCGATGGTTAGGTGTTTCGTAACTGCTCATTTTGATGTAGAAGGGCCAGTCCAAGTATCTGATTCTGATCTGACTGAGGCTCTTTTAGTGTAATGGCTCCTACGATGCCTTAACATTGTATATTTTAAACTTATTTTGGACGGAATCCTCTATGTATCCCTTGGACTTCCAGCCTCCATAGCGCTTAAGAGGATAGCATCGCTGGAATCATCACATTGTTTACTATGCCCGTACGTTTTGAAAATCCAGTATTTCAAAGTACCATAAGTTTACTTTTTTAGAACTTAAATAAAACTAAAAAATCAAAACGTACGGACATAGTATACAATGTGATGATTCCATGAAAAAAAAAATCACTGAAATCGGACAATGTTAGGAGGTAGAAAAGAGTTTTTTCTTTTAGTACGTAAAGTACTAGCCATAGCTAGTCTATGCAATCCTCTTAAGGGACAGGAGATCAGCTCCTGAATCGGCTAAAAGTGTGGCTGAAGTTCGTCGGAAACAATGACCCGTGTACAACAGGAGTTCTAAAAGTTCAAGAAATGTTGCTATTCCTCGTGTGATACCTAGGTACTGCCAATTTTAATAACACCCATAGGATGTCTGACACACTTTCCGTGGCGATATTGTAGAAAATTTCGATTGATTGGATTGCTGGCTTGATATTTCTCAATAATTGTTACTTATTCCTTGCGAATGACGAAGTTGCGGTCTCTTTTTCTCTTTCTATTAGGTAAATTAAATTAAATAAGTAGGTAGGTAAGTAAGACATCTGAATGTTTTTCAATGTTTTGTACATTAAGTTGTGTTAGTTCATTAGTTCGACATGCTCCGCTTATACAAATAATTAGAACAACCTGTAACATAAAGAGTATTTTAATAGATAAATAAGTAAAATTGATATGCATGCATAATTATGCCTATCAACATCTACTAAAAACGTATTAGATTATGTTAAGTAGTTGAATATTATACAAGTAGATACTGAATGTGAAACTGACTTACTTTTGCCGCCAAATGGACGGAACAGGTGCTATGTTATAAAACTTTTCAATTTCAAATGCTGTGAAAACCTATGATTTTTCGGTTCAAAAGAGGCTCTTTTTAAATGCCACTAATTTAGAATAGAGGTAGGTATGTCTTTGAGGCGTCTGAACGCACACTTATTTTCAATACACGCAACACCATCTTTTTGTTC
The DNA here is from genome assembly GCA_917880725.1 of Selenia dentaria. Classification (NCBI taxonomy): domain Eukaryota; kingdom Metazoa; phylum Arthropoda; class Insecta; order Lepidoptera; family Geometridae; genus Selenia; species Selenia dentaria. The sequence continues at coordinate 1,508,982 of OU862882.1, read as the reverse complement.
TTGACACATATTATATCTGTGGTTAATTATAGGACTTCCGGTCGGGCATTCATAGAGCTTGGGTGATTGTTTGTAATTTGATTGTAATTATCTCGAAACATAACTATGTCTGTCTGTTAAGGTGAATCATCTTTTTATTTCATGTTTATCATCTTAGTATAACCACAACAACTTTCCAGCGCATTGTGCTGTGCTGGTGGCGCCCTTGTAGAAAGCACTGCACCCAAATGCCTAGATACACCAGTGAGTGACGTCCCCACTTCCCAGCGCACCGACCCACTGCTCATCAATAGGCTAGCCGGTCGACCAGAATATGCACACCTCAACATAGCGTGTAGCAGTAGATAAATAATAAATTAATTATAGTACATAGTAGTTTTCTCGTATTCCTAGTAGTATGTTATGTACCTGTCCTACCTACTCTCTTTGAATAAACAGTAATATTATTAAAACTATAACTATTAACCGGCAAAATACTCAAGATAGGGATCGAATACCTACGTGAATCGCACAACTACCCGCCAAGAGCTCGCAGACGCAGCTTTGCACTCGCCCTGGAGATGAGCATCTGACTTGTTCGAAACCCGGCGAATTTAACCCCTAACGTGAGTGTTTTGCGGTAAGCGGTTGATTGTAATAGTTTAATATTTGTGTCAAACTCACGAGAAATTCAATACAAAAAGTAATAATATTAATTAGCCTGGAAATTATTATTTGGATATAATCTGACGCTTATAGACACGTAATAACTCTATTTTTAATGATTGTCGTTAAACTCATATGTCGACATTTACCTCCAAATAAGTCAGTAGCATGACACTTTAGGGTAGTTACCATGTTACTTGACCTTTTTTTATGTCTATTACCTACTTGATACCATTGTGTATTGTACCAGCTTTACGATACGGGCACAAATAATACGAAAGCGATTAAAAACCAATATCAAAATCTACCACTGTCTAACACAGTTAGGTACCTTACACTGTCAGTTATTTTTAACTGTCAAAATTGTATCCTGCCTCGCGCGATGCGTTATCTTTGAGCAGTGTGGCCAGCCTTCGCCGGACTTTGTCATTTTTGTAGCATCGCCTTAGCATATGGATGGTTTAGTGGCACATATTATTAAAGCGATAAGGGTTCGTAAAAAAACTTTAGGTATAATTTGGATATATTTAATTATATTTAAGTATTACTGTGTCATATACTTTTTGCGAACAACGTATCCAAAACCCTCCTGAGCATAGCATACATGCGTAGTAGTTGGTAGCGCCTACGTGCGGCCGAGTTGAAATGCCGTCTTGTTTATACATCATTTCGACTCTTTCTTTAATCACAGCTTTCATAAAAACAGCAATTGTTTTGAACATTGCGTTTCCATATGTTGTGATTCGTGCCAATACTTATTTAAATAAGTATTGCTTGTTGTAATAATTTGTAGTATAAATACTAATTGTCACAGAATAATATATCAAGCTATTATATCAAGTTAATAAGTTTGCAATAATTAATAACTCACTGATTTGACTTTAGTAGGATGCTGTCATAACAACTGTTTTATTTTGATGGAGTGTAAATAATATATTAAGGTGATTTAAGTTTCAGTAGATAATTGGACAATATGTATAAACATTTATTAGTAATTAGTAGACAAACAAGTTATTAAACAAATAATCATTTCAATAAAAGTCGATCAATTGGTTTGTGAAAGTATCTCGGTGCGCACCCATTGGTTGTTTCTGATTGTTAGTAGAGGGGCGTTCCGAGAGTAGGAGTGGGGTTAAAAAGTGAGGTGCAAGTAGTGTCGGCAGAGAGACCATTACTGTTGTAACTGTGTAGCCTTAAGGTGATTGTGAATAATACCTATACTTGTATATAGTGGTTTTATTTTACATAACTCTCCTTATTAAATCACGGCTATGAAAATTTTATTAGTAAACTTTTAGCACAAATCGGTGTTACCTCTGTTTACAAATTATCATCTTAGCATAGCCATCATTACCAGAAATCTACAAATTCAGTTGATCAGTAGGTCGCGCATTTTCGTGTCATCATTCGTGTTGTCGGGTTTCTCGTCCACAAGTCCCTTACTAACAACATTGTAACAATCAATAGCGTTTCCAACAGAGTCGTATACCTAATACTCAGAGTATCCAAAAGATACTCGCTGAAGGTAATTCAGATATACGCACCGACAAAGTCGCACCCGGATGATGAGGTAGAGGATATGTATGAGGTAATTAGTCGGGCCATACATACCTCTGAAACGCACTTCCTTGTAGTTATGAGGGACTTCAACGCGAAGTTGGATAAGAAAAGTGGTGATAAGCTGAAAGTGTGGCGATTTACTATGGGCAACAGAACCGTAAGGGACAGAGGTTGGCTGACTTTCTAGAGAAAGAGGGACTCTTTATTATGAACTCAGGAAATGGACCTGGTTGAGCCCCGATGGTTCCAAGAAAAATGAGATTGACTTCATTATGACCACCAAGAGACAAATATTCACTGATGTCTCCGTGATCAACAGGGTGAAAACCGGTAGTGATCACCGACTAGTAAGAGGCACTTTGAAAACATTAATATTAAACTGGCGAGGTCTCGTTTAATGAAGTCTACGCTCCACCCTACTCGTGCCCATATTCAAAATTCCGATAGCTGTCAACTTGAGCTGTCCAATAGTTTTGATTGCCTTGAGAACATCGCTTCAGTGGACAAGATCAACAACAGGTTAGTAGAAACTGTCCATACAGTGGGTTCCATATACTTTAAGCCCCACTGTACAGATAGACCACAGAAACTCTCAAACCATACCCTTAACTTCATGGCCGAACGACGCCCGTTAAAACTGCAATCTTCCGATGATGCTGAAGCATATAGGCTGCTCAATAGAAAAATATGGAAGTCCTTGTGACACAACATACGGACTTTTAATGCTAACCGTATTAAAGAGACCATAGAGTGGAAAAAGGGCTCCAAAGTATTGGCAAGATACATGTCTATTGGCAAAGCCAGTTGCAGAAGCTGAAGCGAGAAGACGGCAGTGTAGCATCGACCAATACAGAAGTGTTGATGGAGGTCAAGAGGTTCATTATACACCTCGGTCGCTAAACCTGTTAGCAGCTCGGTCAAAGATCCAAGAGCCAAGCTGATCCGAAATTATACCTAATATATCCCGGACCTCAGCCTGTACGAGATTATGATGGCATTGAAACAGTTTAAGAACAAAAAGGCACCGGGTGATGACGGTATTATATCAGAGCTTCTGAAAGCGGGTGGAACACCAGTACTTCAAGTCCTTCAGAAGCTCTTAACACCGTCTTACTCGAAGGATCAACGCCAAAAGCGTGGAACAAGGGTGTGGTGGTGTTATTCTTCAAAAAAGGTGACAACACCCTATCGAAGAATTACAGACCAATCTCGCTTTTGAGCCATGTTTATAAGCTGTTTTCGAAGGTCATCACGATTCGTCTCAGTCGCAGGTTTGATGAATTCCAGCCTCCGGAACAAGCTGGTTTCTGAAAAGGCTATAGTACCATAGACCACATCCACATGCTACGCCAAGTTATACAGAAGACCGAAGAGTATAACTTGCCTCTTTGTTTAGCGTTTGTGGACTATGAGAAGGTCTTTGATTCGATCGAGACGTGGGCAGTGCTTGAGTCTCTCCAGCGGTGCCATATTGACTATCGGTATATCGAAGTGTTGAAGTGTTTGTACAATAACACCAACATGTCAGTCCGAGTACAGGAGCAGAGTTCAAAGGCTATCCCATTGAAAAGAGGCGTGAGACAAGGAGATGTAATATCTCCGAAACTGTTCACCGCTGCATTGGAAGACGCCTTCAAGCTTCTGGAATGGCAAGGACTCGGCGTCATCGTCAGTGGCGAATATATCACTCCCCTTTGATTTGCCGACGATATTGTCGTCATGGCAGAATCCATGGAAGACTATGCTCAAAGGCCTCCATCGAGATTCCCAACGGGTAGGCCTTAAGATGAACATGGACAAGACGAAAATTATGTATAATATCCATGTCGTGCCTACCCCAGTATCAGTTGGGAACTCAGTTCTCGAAGTTGTTGACTAATACATCTACCTAGGACAGAAAGTCAAACTAGGCAGGTCCAGCTTAGAGAAAGAAGTCAACTGTCGAATCCGACTCGGCTGGGCAGCATTCCGGAAACTTCAAGAAGTCTTCTCGTCATAAATACCTCATTGCCTAAAGACAAGAGTCTTTGAACAATGTGTGTTACCAGTGATGACATATAGCACTGAAACGTCTCTTTCTATAGGCCTCATAAGCAAGCTCAAAGTCGCACAACGAGCTATAGAGAGGGCTATGCACGGGGTTTCTCTACGAGATAGAATCAGAAATGAGGAGATCTGTAGACGAACTAAAGTCACCGACATAGCGCAGTGAACGTCCTATGGCTGAGATGAAGTATAAACTAGATCCAGTCGTATTTATTACAAATATACTATACATAAGCTTCAAAACTTGACTAAAATTGTAGACCCATGGGTCTTTCGTTTTCAACATCATCCAAATAGCAAAAATAACAATATTATACATAAAAGTGGACAAAACTCAACCACAGTACAATAAGTGACATCGGAGATATAATACAAAATATAATCTTCAAAGCATTCGTAAAAATAATTAAGGAGCACGTGAAAACAAACGAAAACTGTTTTTTTTTGCCTATGGTACAAGACAAGTATAAACGATTATAGATGGCGCTAAGTGTGCAAGTGAGAGAACATGATAATGATAAGCGCTGCAATTCTGGATTCATTTTTTAATGTACTGGGTAAAACTTACATTATACTTAATTGTATTATGCATACAACTGAGTTTATAGTACCAGCTGCTCCCTGCGGTTACCCACATCCGTGGTCATGGGTGATGATGATGATGATGAAAGTCATAAGTTAATCCAACGCCTCATCTACCTGGATAACAAATTTCATCAAAACTGAACAATCCGTTTGAGTGTGAAGAAGTAATAAACATACAAACACACTCACAACCTTCCTCCTTTGTAATATAAGAGCGGGATTTGGTCAATTGCGATAAGATTTTATGACCCTCAAAGAGTTGATATTTTAAGTTATTTTTTATGTTATTATACCTCTGCCTATGACAGATGCATTTTGTCACAAGTTACGAACCGCACTGCGCCCTTAACCCTGAGACATGTTCTTAACTCTCATTTGCCTGTAATTTTGGTGGCATCCATACCAGTTTTACGATTATAACGATTAGCGATGAAAAAGTAGCTACTTTTAAAAGTTTTATAACTGGTCACACTGTTGCGATGCGTTGCGTGCTTGCGATGCTCGAAGTAGAAAATTGAAGTTTTTTAGTTATCAAAATTTATATTGCTGTGTTGAAATAAAACAAAGCCGTGTACAGTGAATTTGTGAGTAGGTAAAATGTTGGTGCTATTCGAAACCCCTGCGGGGTATGCTATATTCAAGGTAAAATTAAACACGTGTAGAACTTAACCTAAAACTGGTATGTGATGTTTTCCTAGTAAAGTTTTACGCTTACTTAATTAAAAGTTTGTTATCAGTGTAATTTTCCCACAGTATTATTCCTACACAGTATATTTGGTTATATTAATTATTGTTATTTATTATTAGATAACATATTGTTTACCTACAAAAAGTTCTGTCTCATGCTGTTACTGTGTATCTGATCAGAAAACTTGTAGTCCTAGCTCAAAATATCTTCACTAAACTATCGAAGTTTTCTGTCATTGTTAAAATTGATCGTTATTATTTAGCCTTTTTGTTAGTGTTCTGCTGCAAATTATGAAAATATCATGTAACAGATATTGGCAAAGTTGCGACACCCAAAAAAAGTCGCAGAGGCCATACACAATTAATCTAATCTAGTGTCTATAAATTATTGTTCATATTTTTGTACCATAAGTTTATAATTAATATTATAAGTTTATAATTAGTACTTAGCAATATTTCCTTGAATCAGAGTTATGTATGCATCAGGTAGCACCAAGTTCTAAGAAAATAAAGTAGGGAAGTATATAGAAATATCTAAAGCAACACATCTTAGATATCTTGGGATTTGTTGTACTATCCCTTTATGTTCCCAATGCACGCTGACATTCCTTGAAGTGAGGACTTTGGGACATAGTCCATGCATGCTCTGTAAGCAATGGGATCTTATATCTCAACATGTTCTTGTACACATTCAGATCTTGAATTTGACTGGCTGGCTGGTACAGTTCTTAGCAACCCTGCCTTCTGAGCCACTGTGCTGGTCCTGGGTTTGGACCTCAGACAGGTCAAGCATTTGTGTGTTTGACCTTTGACCTATTCCTGGGTGTGTATATGTATGTTAGTAGATTATGTATATATTGGACATCAGGTTACCATAGTACAGGCTCTGCCTAGTTTAGAACCTGAAGACCTTGGGTTGATGTTGTCCCATATTATATTATAGGTAAATGCTGCTAGTGGTCACCCAGCCAATCAAAACTGCTTAAACTAGTTGGATCAGTTAAGAACTATGCTTGGTCTGCTTCAAATCTGTTATATCCAAATAGGTAAATTAATATATAGAGAGATTTCTCAGGTTACTAAATACTGGAAAACTTTATTTTATTTTTATATTTTAGTTACTGGATGAATCGAAGCTTTCTCAGATTGATGACTTGTATCAAGAGTTCAACACGCCCGAGGGTGCATCAGCTGTGTAAGTTACCTACATCTGCACTAATGTATACAAAGAAAAGATTTAATTGTCTGTCACAGTTAAACTCTAAAACTTCTTAACTGATAGAAAAATCTTGCACCTATCGAAAGCTACATTATTCCATAATAACATGTGCTTAATATAGTATATTATTTTTGTTAATTTTATCCAGAGGGATAGATGGCAAGACTAAGATTTTTCTATGGCGAAATGGAGATAGCGTGGCCAGCTAGTTGGTTGATTATCTTAATGCTATGGGCTTCCAATCACAATATATACATTATCAACCTTTAGACATTACCTCGGTGTGTCAGCTTCAGTAATGTACTGCTATTGTTAACCCTCAATGAGTAAATCCAATTCAAACATAACTGACTATGACTTATCCCTCGTCTTGTCTGTAAAGGTTTAATAAGTTTTTTATGTATTGCTATTTCATACAATCCCCTCTGCAATGTGTATGGTGAAAAACAGTCAGTGTTCTTATGAAGTATGCTACACACAATTCTATGAGCATCGTTGTGTAACTAACTGTGATACACATTCCATCGCATTGAATCATGTTATTATGTGAAAGTATGTATGGGTGGAGCTTCAGAGTTTTATTGTGGTCACACTGCAATAGTTTAATAGTACTAATATTGCAATCTATTAAAAAGTTGAAGGTGAAACATGCAAGAGAAAGGGCAGGCCTGCCGCTTCAAAATTATGTTAGAAAATCTATCAGTTCAGTGGTTTAAACTATCAAGAAAATTTAAAGAATAAGGAATCATGAGGAGGCAGGCCCTTGCTTCTAAAGGGAGGCCAATCTCAAAAGAGAGACTTTTATGCTCATAATCATGAAATGTTCTACTCTCCCTATGTACCACCGGTCATATTATTAAACAATAGCTAATTCTCCTGATGGTTTATGAAACTAGGACAACTGACACTGGCAGAATTGTGACAATAGTCTCAGAAGCCATAATATAAGTACTGAACTGAAATGCCCTCAATATAATAAGCATTTTTTTATTGATTTAGTATTAACAACTTTATAGGTTACAATTAACACAAAACACAATATAATGGAAGCAACTTACTGCTTCCTGCTATGTCTACTGATTGAACTTCCCATGAATATGTGTAGAAAAGCAAAAGATAGTGCCCAGTTTTTTAACTTCTGCTTAATTTTTGGAATACAAGTGATGATTACCTATTATATACAGCTATGAGTTTGGTCAGTATTTGCAGAAAGTTTTGTTTATGAGAATGGCAACGAGAAGGACAAGTCATGCACCTGATGATAAGCACCACATCTGCCCATGATGGTTGCAGATCAACTTGACTTAGAACTAAATTTTTGCATAGTACTGCACTGCACTTGTTATCTCAAGTCATTGGTCTTTTGAGTCTTATTTGCATAGTAATTTCACTTGCTATAGTGGTAGCAACCGGTGACCTGTCTTATTTTAACCTTGCCTCGCATTCTGACGGCAGAGGGAATCTTTTCTTATATCCCTCATGGAGATAAATTATAATAATCATGAAGATATGTATATTATAATTTATATTGTAATGTATTTAAAACACTAACCTGAATCTTCATCAACTTTAACTGAAAGATTAACTTGTAATATTCCAACTAAATAAAAATACAATCTGAGCCATATTTTTCTACAGTGTGAAACTGAAGAACTTTGTCAAATTCGAAGATACCACTGAAGCTTTAGCAGCAACTACAGCAGCCATTGAAGGCAAGATTTCCAAACCACTCAAGAAAGCCTTGAAGAAATATGTCAGTAAGGAAATTCAAGACCAGCTGCTTGTTGGAGACGCCAAGCTTGGCAGTGCCATCAGAGAGAAATTCGATCTGCAATGTGTTTCCAACAATAATGTCCAAGAGCTTCTTAGGTGTATCCGATCACAGATGGACAGTCTGCTCGCTGGTCTGCCAAAGAAAGAGATGACAGCTATGGCTCTCGGTCTTGCTCACTCACTCTCCCGATACAAGCTCAAATTCTCCCCTGATAAAATAGACACAATGATTGTCCAAGCTCAATGCCTTTTAGATGATCTGGATAAGGAGTTGAACAATTACATCATGCGGTGTCGGGAATGGTACGGCTGGCATTTCCCTGAACTAGGTAAAATTATTACAGACAATACTCTCTTTGTCAAAATCGTGAAACTGATCGGAACACGTGACAATGCCTCAAATACAGACTTATCTGATATACTTCCTGAGGACTTGGAAGAGAAAGTAAAAGAAGCCGCTGAAATATCTATGGGGACTGAGATTTCCGAGGATGATATTACGAACATACAAAACTTGTGTGATGAAATCATTGCCATAACAGATTATAGGACACATTTAACTGATTACTTGAAGGCTAGAATGATGGCGATGGCACCTAACCTTACAGTTTTAATTGGGGAACATATCGGAGCTAGGTTAATTGCTCATGCAGGTTCGTTGATGAATCTTGCTAAGCACCCAGCTTCTACTATACAGATATTCGGTGCTGAAAAAGCTTTATTCAGAGCTTTGAAGACAAAAAAAGATACTCCTAAATATGGGTTGATATACCATGCACAGCTTGTCGGACAATGTAGTACAAAGAATAAGGGAAAGATGTCCCGTATGTTGGCAGCTAAAGCAGCATTAGCAACGAGATTAGATGCATTCGGTGAAGATGTTTCATTTGAATTAGGAGCGGAACATAAAGTCAAATTGGAAAATAAGTTGAGGTTGCTTGAAGAGGGCAACTTGAGGAGAATAAGTGGCACAGGCAAAGCAAAGGCTCAGTTTGAGAAATATCACAGCAAGAGGTGAGTTTTGAGAACACTCTGTAGGTCGAGTATGTATTGCGTGCCAATTGCAGTTGGAGTACCAACTATACTTACTTTAATTTATAATAACTAACTGAATTTAACATCAATAATCTAAAGTTTTCACTAGAGATTTATTATAAAGTAAAAAATTAAAACAGTTAGTTATTATACATTAAGGTAAGTATTAGTGCTCACTCCAACTGCAATTGGCATGCAATACATACTTGACTTTACTCTTTTGAATTGTTTAAAACTTATTGTCTTTAGTCTTTTAAATTGTATTATATTGATACATTTTGTCAGTATAAGTAAATGTCACAACAACAAAAAATACAATAAAATTGGGATTGGTACCAGCCAAATGAAGTCGATTGTCAGATGTTGTGCTTCAGGCAGACATACCTTGTTCACACACATTGACCTATTCTATTTGAGCATCATGTCAAGCGTTTTTGTTGTTAACATGTCAGGAATATCTCCTTATCAGTGACCAGTGACATGCCCCAGATGGGTGTTGTTTAGGAAAAAGAGGTGAAAGTGTGAAGTTTACATTTTTCAACTGAACAATCTTCGGTAACAAAATATTTTACTAATGTGCATTACGAAGAGTTGAGGATACACATACAGATCGGAAAGCACCTCATCTATATATATAAAAGCAAAAGGTCACTCACTCATCACGAAATCTCAGTAACTACAAGTGCTAGGAGTTTCAAATTTTGCATGCGGGTTACTAATGTTTTATGTAGAAATAAATAGAATATAGATGTGCATACATATAGATAGCTAAACATCAATCATCACCTTCCAGTGAGGTGTTCAACTACCAGGTGGCCGGAGACAGCACACTCGGAACCAAGCCACTGAAGAGAGAACACTCGCCTGACGTAGAGCCACACTCTTCTAAGAAGATCAAGCTAGAAGGTGGACCTAGTGATGTAAGTACTTAGCATTTTTCTCAGATGTATCCTCATGACTGAGGGATGTGGCTTTGGTGTGTAGTCTGTGCCACCATGTTTCCCCAGGGTTGCAAGATGGCCCCTGTTGCCTCTTGAGTGGGGTGTGTCCATCGAATGCGCCCCCTGCCTCTCTTTCCTTCGACACAGCTGGTGATAATCAACCTTTCTAGACTGTTTGAGTCTCGCCTGACTGTGCCTGAAGAACTTGAGGACTCTCTGCCTGCAGATTGTAGTGAGTTGTGTCTTTATATTTAGCTGCTTTAGGATTGACTAGTTGGCGTTCCGTCCAGGATTCTCTTAGCATTCTACCACCAGCATTTCTATCATCTCCATATCTAGCCCTTGAGCATATAGGACGCTCAAGGGCTAGAGGGAGTGTAATAATGTGTATACAAAATATCAAGCAAACTATTGGACTGACAGTCGTTCCACTAGTCAATTATTTATTGCAACATATGTAGTGACATGCAGATCTTATTAAACATGTTTTATTTGTATAACATACCATTATAGGTATGGCAAAAGTAGGAACGGAACAATCTATTTTAATTTCATTCATATTACCGTTTTTAAATTAATTTAAAGTCATTAAATAAAAATAATTTATAAATCTCGAAATAGTGGTGAGAAGTGTGAAAACAAAAGACGTTTCTTAGATACAGTACAGGTTTGAACCCCACAATGATTATACTTGGTTTTCTGGACTACAACTCCCTTGAGTATAAGACGGGAAATGCAGCAATTAAAAATCACGTGCAAGATACTACGCGGTGATATTAACGCGGCCGGTTCGCACAAGTTGTGCCAAGTGTATGTGGCTAAGAATTATTGCCGCGGTAGGTATCATGAACTGTTTGGCGAACCCCGTTGTCGTACAGTGGTTCACTCACACTTGCCTATTCTGCGCGCTCAACGCCAGCCCCGAATGTGATGTGTTTGGAGAGGGATGGTATAACTTAATGTCGACGGTGCTACTTATTGCGTGAGAAACGAATGTAACTCGATTCGAGAGGAGTTAGTCGCTCGGCTGATGGTAAGCGTCACGATTGCTTCGTAACAGTTCAGTGTCATTCGCAATTTTAAACTACAACACAGTTTAACCCTTTGCGTACCATTGACGTAAATTAACGTGCGTTTCATTCATAAATATTTTGCTTTAATTATCACGGTATAGGAAGGGTTAAAACCCTTCATGGCAATGCACTGCGCTCGTCACCTTGAGATATAAAAAATCAATATATTAGAGATTTAATTATACATCGTCGGACGACATTCGAACCCGTGTCTTACGACTATCCGTGTCAGTCGCCATGACCACTAGGCCACCGAGGCGATCCGTCCAAGTAAAATTTTATTAGAATAGACTATACTAGAAAGTTACATCTTCACAGATCTAAAATTCAATCTCTTTTTTTCATCTGTTCAATTTTTATTCTCTTTTGGACTCATGTTATATTTTAAGATCACCTGATGGTAAGCGTCACAGATGCCTGAAATGATTTATTCGTCAGTTACATTAGGATGTGAAGAGCACTGTAACATGTATAATTACTGGGCGACTCAAAAACAATGACCTGGGGTGACGAACGCAGTGCCGTGCCGTGACACACATCATTATAGTTCTAGCTTTGGGTGACACTGCACCTGTCCTGTCATGGATCGAGCGCATTATATTTGCTTAACATCGGACTTACGACTTGTCCCTATTGTATTATTATTAATTAAATTAAAATGATACATTTCTATACAATAATTTAATTTTTATAGGTCACACCCAAAAAGGAGAAAAAGATTAAGAAAGAAGTAAAAGAAGAGCAAACTGAAGATAGTCTAAAAACAGAAGTAGCCGATGCGGATACAACTGATACTGCCTCACAGAAGAAGAAAAAGAAAAAGAAACATTCAGAAGCAGCTGATGAAACCACAGAAGCACCAGAAGAAGCGGTAGAAGAGCCTAAGAGTGAAAAGAAGAAAAAGAAGCATTCACTAGCAGCAGAAGAACCTACAGAAGTAGAGGAACCGAAGAGCGAAAAGAAAAAGAAGAAAAGGAAATCGCAGGCGGAAGCAGAATAACTAACTACCTCTGTAATGTAAGAGTGAAGATGGACTGTGTACTTGGGTATGCGCTAGGTTTAAGTGAAGTTTTATCACGAAGTTATAATAAATGTTTATTATGTCTAAACATGTTTTGTTTCATTTACTCCATTTACTTTTAACATAGATTTTATTTACTCTACCCGACTACGGTGAAACCTAAAAGAAGGGTCGTGTGTTGAATGCGGTTTGGCTCAATCGATTGAAGGGATCGAAAGGGTTGGCAACAACCTTATCACCCCACGCCGAAGTCGTAACCTGTGTCCATGATAATATTTCAAAGTTTCTACAAAAATATTTAGTTTTCCGACAATACGTGTCAGTCGCCATTACCGCTAGGCCACCGAGGTATCCGAACATTTCATATATCTAGTGCACGTTTGGTGAAACCTTCCGACTTACGCCTACCGAAGACGGAAGGCGCGAGTCGAATTTGTCCGAAGATGAGTATTTTTCCTCTAAAATAGCAAATTTGGTTTCACCAAGCTTGCTTCAAAAATATTTAGTAAGTACGTAGTTCAGTTTATAGTTACCATTTAAGTCTTTGGCTCATAAGTAATGCCAATGGTATGCACAAAGTTCATCGTACTATTCAGAAAGTGATATGTATGACAATTCGCCCTATATAATAAGCCCTAGTATACAAACGACAACTATTACCTAAACTGTGGGAGTTGATCTTGTACTAGGGGAGAGGTTTAAATTCAAATCCATTTATTAATTGCTCATATGGGTACACAAGAAAATATACAGATGGAAAAGTATTAATTAAAGAACACCATATTTAACCAATGAGGTATGCAGTTCATTGTGAAGTTAATGATTACAAATTAAAATATCATTTTTATAATGAAAAAAAAATGTGGAAATGTCACAAGATAACGTATTATTGTAGTTACCTCTTCATAGGATTCGTTATCCGTATGGTCAACGCTCCAAAATACGGAATATAAGTATCTATAGGTAATATAGTAGAACTCACTGTTTAGGCAGAGAGACAGACTCAGCTTTTTTGTGCTAGAATTCTTCGTGAATGAGTTCATCCGGGGTCGTCTGTAACCATACCTTTTTCTACCTTGAAGCAGTAATATTCGCAATACTGCATTCTGGTGCGAAGGTGTGGGTGCCGGTGAAACAGCAGGACACATGAGACTTGACAACTTTATAATAGCTATAATATAATAATGTTGTCAAAGCTGTTCAATAGATTTCGCTCCGTCCCCATACGACGACGGTTAAAATCAGATAGTTCAAATTCGATGCTCGGACCTCGAGCCTCGGTGGCTTAGTAGGTCATGGCGTCTGACACGGATTGCCGGAAGATGCGGGTTCGAATCCCGTCCGAGGATGTGATTTTTTCTCTAAAATTTCAATGTTTGAGATCACTAAGCAGGCGTTGGTCCCTAACAGGGCTACGCGCGCAGGCAGTTCGTCATTTATGAGAAAATGCATCTGATATAGGCAGAGGTTATCTTACTCGCATCATCAGGTGGGCCTGGTGTTTATACGTTCCTGATAGGTAACATAAAAATAAGGGTTGTGCTCATTTTCTTTACCTTATTTATACTTATAAGTTTCTTATCGTCGACTCTTTCTATGTGTGATAGGTGTCTTTAACAACTATTCGTTTCACACTAACAGCCTTGAGCCCGATTATTTCATTGTACCACTTTAGATAACTTAGTGCCTACTCAGATACCTACTTATTCAACAATTTGGTTACCCTCAAAGTACCTACGTACTTGAATCACTCGTGAACGTAAAGTTCGTCTGAAAGTTACTTTAGTCAGTTAACTACGAGTATAGGTAAGCAGGTACCTACTCAAATTATATTAGTACGTTAATTCTCAAATAGCTGATTGTGGTAGTACCTATAGGCTTATTATAGGGGGGTTAGATAAGTATTCGGTCATTATGTATATAGGTACATACTGTTCCCCTTAGTAATAGTGACCGTATTCTTAACTCTGTACTACATCTACATCTATAGGGGAGTTCCTAGAAGATGAAATCTACTTTTTATCAGAGAGGGGGTCACACGAGCAACGGCTCACCTGGTGGTATGTGATCACCGTCGCCCATGGACATCCACAATACCCGAGAGGTCGAAGAAGGCTATAGACTCTTTTCATGAAGGTTGTTCAGTCGTATCGAGTCGTGATTACTTCGAAGGCAGCTGGTTTCATAAAGTAACATGTGACTAATTCGATATGAAGGCATACTTATTATGAGATACCAATATATAAGTATAAGAATCAACGCACAGCCTTCACCGCTGCTCGTCGAGTCTTAAAACTTGCGTGTTTTTGTCATGATGAGTAGAGGTGTACTAAGGGTTTTCGAAGTTCAACACCTAAGGGGGTAAAAATGGGTGAAAACGTTTGTATAAAAGTCCTTTGTTTTTGATAGGTGTGTAAATTTGTATCTGGATAGCATATTTAAAAATGTCTTTGACATATTTTTGACAGGGATGACTTAGGGGGTGAAATGGAGGATGAAACTTCGTATGAAAATGTGTAGTGTGAAATATTTCTCTCTATTATATTAGTTTTGTAGTGTACTTTTATTTAATGCTTTTGTTCACAGACAACAATGGGTCCGTGGCATTGTTTGCATTAATATTTTAAACTTTTCATTTTTTTACTTAACTAGTCTTAAACACTATATATAATACATTTGTGAAGGCCTGAAGGGCACTGTAGTGTACTTTAAATCCATAAGCTTTTACTCCGGGCTTCCTACTTTCTAACCAGGTACTTATTACAATTGCTTATCTCTCCACTTCTGTACAGCAGTTTTTCCCGTCACATTAACGAGGTAAGTTCGACGTCACAGACTAAAGCTGGGAGAGGAGGGGAAGTTTAATTGATCACTTTCGTGCAGTCTGTAATTTGCAACTTTAAACATCTAGTTTTAACTTTTACAAGCTTCGAGTGCTCTTTGCAGTTAAAATTGGGTTAGTTAAGGAAATAAAATTGTTGTTTTTCTTAGCTCTAACGGTTTAGAGTGGCGCTTAAAAATAATGTTTATGGATACCTATCTTCGTAGACAGACGGCAGTTGTAAATGTTCAGTCGTTCTACGGTCATTTGCGCAAATGTTGCTCCGAATCTTTGAACCAAATGTGTGGAACGCTGAATGATTGAGCGCTTTACAGGCTCCTGTATTAGAGGCAATAACAGATTTTATTTCACTTGACATAAGTAGGTACTCGTATACACCTCCATACAAGTTTTCGTTTTTGCTGCTATTCTGATTAGTTATGGTTAATCATTGTATGAATAAACCGAATACTATTTCCATGAGTTCAGTTGACTTACTTATTTATTGACATTTTTATTGTCATTTAATTTTATTTGTATTTTTTGTATGTTGATTAGTGACGAATAAATTAATTATATTATTCATATGAATGATATGACGAATATAAAATGTACTTGTTCATCTAAGCAAGGAATTCGATAAATATTGTTTACTTTCATGTAACATTCCGACATGCATGCCTATCTAATTTGCAATGTTTGCACGCCTTTCATGTAAAGATATGTAGTACCACAGAATAGTATATTTCATTACAAGTGGGGAAAGGCTGTCATTGCAAAGAGTTCCGACAAATGTATACCCGAGCCGAGGCGCAGCCGAAGGCGAGGGTTGACAGTCGGAACAAGTTGCAATGACGGTTCCGCACGTGTACTGAACGACTATTTTTAATACAGTTGCGAAAAAATTAAGCAAAACACTGTTTTAAACTATCACGGTTGTTCTCTAAAGTTATATGATTATTAACGGGATATTTACACGGTAAATATCCCGTTAATAATCATATAACTTTAAAATTAAGCAATTTAATTAAATAATAAAAACACAATAAACTCAACTAACTAATTATTTATTTCTTATAAAAGTTATAATTCACATATACATTGAAATTGGTACAGTTTTTTATACTAACTGGGGAAGTTTTAAGTTGCATATGAGACAAACTATTATTAATTTCGTATGATTGTTCATGTATGTCATACAATGGCGTTTGCTAGTTGATGGAATTGGATCTGATGAATTATCATTCTCTTCAACATGTGAAGGAGACGGACTGGACCTTAAATGAATGGATTGTGTGATTTTTTTCCCAGTTTCTAGTTTGTTGTTTAATGAATCACCAATATTTTTCTTTCTGCAACCTTGTCTGAGTTCCAACCTCCTAGTCGCTTTAAGGACTTCAAATTGGCTCCTGAATCTGCCAATAATGTAGCAGAGGTCCTCCTGAAGCTGTGCCCAGTATAATACTCAGCATCCGGCCGACCAAGAAACGTAGCCATTTCTTTTGGCATATTACCAAATTTGTTCCCTTTTTGGTAATTTTGAAAAAAAAACGGTCAGTTTTTCCTTTTTGGGACCGCTGATTCATATATTTGCACTATTCTAAGAAAATCTCCTTCAACAACAAAGCTGTTCGGAATCTTGATTAGTAGCATTTTTCCATGGGCTTCAATATTTTTAAAGTAATATTGGCTAACTCCTCTCTTTTTTTTTTTTTGACGCAGAGTAATCTTTTATGGATACCAGCGGCCCCGGGAGGAGCACGGTGGTTATGTGGGAATCTCTGCCAGAAGGGCAGCATACCCACCAAACCTCTGCGGTGTTCCGTCACTGCCGCTTTTGGCGGGAACGCGGGACACATTTCGCACACGACCGCGAACCCGCCGCGGCTGTCCGTTGCCGGACCCTTCTCTCTTGCAGCACGCCAGAACACTTGGCGTGCCACAACCGCCACGGGGGACCAAGCCCGCAAATGGACCCCAGACTCCCCCGAGTCTGGGCGCCCTAAGTCCCCCTACGATGGGTCAGGTGAGTAGCCCCACCGCCTGCTACTTCAGCCGCAGAGGATAGGGACAGCGGCGCCTCTCAATACCGACAGTCCTCTTCCCCTGCGACCCCACCGCGTCCGCCATTTAACGGTGGCGGCCCCGTCAAAGCCGCGGAAGGCAGGGAGAGCGAATAATAATAATAACAGAAAGCCCATAGGAGCGGTCCCACCTCGGGCCCGCCAGCTATCGGCTATCACTGGCAGGCCCATTGGTTCCTCTTCTTAGCTTCACCGTGGTGACCCAAGCCACGGCTACTGAGCCCCCCCGCCACGGCAAGGCGGGAACACTCGGGGGGGCTAACTCCTCTCTGCGGCAAGCTCCAACAACGCCAAAAATCAGAGCAACCTACAAAAAAAAGGGATTTGATTAATATTTTTAGTCAGTCAGAGTCCAAAATGTCAGTCAGTCATGGTCCAGTCAGTCTAAGTCATGCTTTAGTAAAGTGGTGGCAACTTTACCATCAGCTTCTATGGAGTTTCGGAAACAACACGGAAAAACACGTTTCACCACATTATATCACTTGCCCACACTCATGCACGTAAAACAGCACTTAATGAGTAAAACACCACCAATTTTAAACATTAACACTGAAAAAAAAAGCATTCGTTTTGATAAATAATACAATGCAAAAACGTTGACTATTCCGCGTTCGCGCCAAAACTCTAAATTACCTTTGTGGCTAAATAACGATCATCGGGAGCTTCATTCAAAAACCAGTGTAATTATACTGAGTTCCGGTGGTGTCAATTCAAAAAAAACTAGAGTCGAAATTACTCATTTTGTGCAACAAACAACTAAACACGCAAAGAACATTTCTGGAAAATGGCGCCAACCGTAGAATATAAGCACATATTTTTTTTTCTTCACCCATTCTGGTAGGCAAAGGGAACTAAGCCCATACAGCCAAGTCTTCAGTAGATTTTTTTTATTGATATGAAATGAAAATGAAATTTAATGAGATGAAATGAAACCTAACTTAACTCATTCAATCAAATCTGATACTGAAACCAATTAGTAGCTTCATTTTAGAAATATATACGTATTTGCATGAATCATAAAAACTTCTATGATTTTTTTTTAGTAAAAACTTCATGGTTGGTTTTTCTTTTTAATAGACATTATTTTGACAGTTGGGAAAGAGAACGCACGAGTTCGGGAAATGTAAAAAAAAGCACAAATATGGAACCGGAGATACATTAATTCTATGTATGTAATAGCCCACATCCCGAACGCTATACGTCCCTGCAATACGCCACTTTTTGAGCAACTGTATTAAAAAATAAATTCGTTACCAACCATGTATTCGTGTATGTACCTATACAATATCTACTCATGTTTTTGGCAAATAAATGGATCTTTATCTTTATCTGTCTAAAAGCTATACTAATTGACTGAGCGAGCGAAGCGCTGCTGTATGAAGTTATCTGTGCCACAGTTGTACTAGACAAATGGCAGTTTTGCTAAATATTAACGATGCGATTACGTTACACTTAAACAGATTTTCGTGCTCGGCCCACAGGTCACATATGTATTTTTTTAATGTTTGTTACTTCATAACTTTCGACTGGGTGAACCGATTCTCAAAATAAGTTTTTTGTTTTAAAACTGGTATGTGTGTGTCCGTGTGGTCCCATTTCATGGGACATGGATTCCCATCCCATTAAATTTCATCAAATTCGGTCCAGTATATTCTGAGATAGGGTCCAATAACTGAATAGAATGGAACTCGGTATTAAATTTTTCAAATTGTAGGTAACTACCTACTTGTTTTTTGAGGAACATGATAAAAGCTTTTGTATAAGTAGGTACCCCCTCACCTATAAATAACTACAGCGCCTTGCCAGAGACTAGGTAGATATACCGTTTTAATTTTCTTCGCGGTAGGTAAATGTAGAGTATTACAACGCTCGACCTCAAGGTTTATTTATACTCTCAACAAGATGAAGCATCGAACAAGCTTTGAGATCCGAGGAAGCCACAAGGACGCAATCCTTTTACTTTGAAACCTCAGAAACAGCTCTTAAATTTCAAACCACGTTCCGTAGTCGCCGAGTTCGGTAAGTAGGTAATTTTATCCCGCATCTGGTAGGTTATTATGTGGCTCTTTGTACACAGTTTAGTGGAGTAATCGACGGCTGCGTCGGAAGACGCAACCGCTTTATATCCGGTCCGTGATGCTCTCGTAGACTCCTAAATTACCTGAGTGGTTACTGTGAAACGTCCGGGTACGTTGTAAGGTCTTGTTTCGTTTTGGTTGTTTTGCAATTATACTGCTACTTTATTAATACACTTTTAGATGTTTATATACTAGCTACCGTTAGTCTGTTCGCTCACCTCATCGCCTTAGGGGTGAAATTTCCCAAATTCATACCGTAGTCGATTCTTATGAAATAAAAGGCACCAATTGCAACACTATCGAGTTTGTAGCCCCAACGGCTTAGACTCTAAGTTGTTTAGTTTGTTTAATTAGTCAGCCAGAACAATTAATTTGATATATACTTACATTATAATAAGAAAAATAGTGGTTTAAGAACGTCATCGGTGACGACATTTATACGCCGAGAAAAACCGTGTGGAGGAGCGTTAGGCATGTCGTGGGTACATAATACTATGTACATATTATGTAAGACAGCGCTGACATCACAATCCATCTTCACAACATCACCCCGAGTTATTCACGACTAGCTAAATCTCCCCAGAATCATTTGTTCTAAGATGCCCAGAAGTCTAAGTCCCTTGAGATATCCCCTGTCTAAAGATGACGATGATGACAGTCTTCAGAAGTACCTAAGTACCTGCTTCTTAATTTCAGGACTATTGTAGTCCTGAAATTAACGACAACGCTCAATGTTGTTTGTTTGTGTGTAGACCTGTGGAACCAGAGAGTCGAAGTGGATTATATTCAACAGTACTTAACCAATCATGTAGTAAATAGAATGGATAGAGACATGTGGGCCAATCACAACAATTCGTGTAAGTGTAACGTAATCATATCGTACAATGGTTCAAAATATATATGTACTACCTACCAGCTGCGCCCCGAGGTTTCACCTGGTGGATGATGATGATGAATTAAATATAGCCTTTTCACTCAGAAATAAGGTAACTTTCAATTGGCGTTATATTTTAAATCGGTTTTAGAGTTTATCCATTGTGAACAAACAATCAAATCTCTCCTCTTTACTATTAGTGTAGATGTAGACAAGTCATATCAGTTAGTATACGTCAACGGTACTATTACGTTACACTTACGTTAATGTTCGTGTTTGGCCCAATGTTCCACTTCACGGTAGCCCCCCCCCCCCTCAACCCCGTTACGACGCACTTTTAAAGTAGATGTACACAGCTACACGTTTTATTGCGATGTCTAAAAGGAAGTGTCCCGGGAGATTTATTAGCGGTAGAGCATCTGAAGGCTCCGAATTACCTGAACACATTTTACTTAGGATTTATGTTGCTGTTTAAGGACGGTAGGACTTGCTACCTGATTTTGCGTAAAGGAAAGCAACTTTTCTGATTTAAAAGATTTATTATTCGCTCGTCAAATATTCTTCTCGGCAAACGTAGTGTAGGACGTCCTGAGGCACGGACGGAGTGACGATCTGCGCAAGACGGCTGGCAAAAACTGGATGCGAGTAGCCCAAGATAGACCTAAGTGGCGTGCAATTGGAGAGGCCTATGTCCAGCAGTGGACTGCTACAGGCTGATGATGATGATGATGATGATGACGTCAAATATTATTATCATTATGATTCATATACCTCCCATAGGTAGATAATATGTAAGTATACTTCACTTAACACTAGATGAGATAGTAGTCAAGTGCTACCCAGTTCGATATAAAAAAAAAATATAACATAATAATTATTATTTACAAGTACCTACACTAACATTATTATTAACTGAGTATTATATGTACATATATAGGTAGGTACCTATCTAAATTAAGTGGTCAGCAGTAGGAGCATAAAACGCAGAGCCGGCCCATCGGCGTTATATATGGAATTAATGATCATTAAAGACATTTAGGGCGCATATTTTAGTATTTTACCATACTTATCCAATATTGCACCATTCGATCAAACCCTAAGGCATTTTCTTTGGTGAATATTTGCTCATTAGGCGTTTTGCGTTTTATACCTTATAACAGCTTATGCATGTTGCTTAGCAGGGAGTGGCTATAAAGGCAGGCTGCTACTAGTCATAGTGAAGTTTTGGTAAACTGCTTTATTGACATCATGCTGTTTAAACTGCTGGATCATAACATCACACATGCGCCCAAACATAACTAATTCCTGTTTTATTATTACTTATTATTATTACTAATATTTATTATTATGTTTCATTATGTGATGACTGTATAGTAACAAATATTAATTAAAGAATGTAAATCCGTTGTTGGCTGTTTTGCTGGCTGGCCGTTGTGTTGTTATATAAGTAAGTCCTAACAAATTGTACAAATTATTAAGAGCTGTGGATTTTGAATAAATAAATTAAATAAAATAAACATAACCGGTTCCTTCCCTTAACCTAAAGTTTTCATTATTTTTATATAACCCTTATTATCTATATAAGTACCTTATTAATACATAAGTAATACGTGATATATAGTGTTCGGCGACTATACCACTTGATGGCCAGAGATGATGCAGTTGTTAAGGTGGTATCACACTGGAATGGCGACTGGCAATCAGGGCAGTTGTCAGATCACATCTAATGTGCTTTCAGTTCTAAGGGTGGTGCTAGCCAGGCGGCATAGGCCCTGCTGAAAGCTCAGGCACCAGGTAGGTATTGAATTGACACAGCGGCGCTGGGATATCGCTTCATATATCAACAAAGATCAGACACTTTACAAAAACAAAAACTTGACATATATTTTTCGGTATCTCTACATTTAGTGTCATTGATAGAAATATAAAATTGCTGCGCCCCCTGGTCTCACCCGCGTGGTGATGGAGATGATGATGATAATGAAGAGTATCCTTAGTCCTTCGCGGGATGTAATCTTTGTCCTTGTCAAATTTCATTACGATCTGCAGGTCTATTATGTATCTCATTTGCTAACAAAAGTTGATAGAAATCTAAAAAATGGCGGCTCTATGTCAGTTTTGTCAGCTCCAGTTATCAACTTTTTTTTTTTCATTTTCCCTCCTTAGAGGGTGGTCCCGCACTTCTCGTGCATTTGCCAGTGTCAAGTTATTTGTATTACAAAGTATTGATAGAATATTCTGGTGATATTAGTCGTAGTCAGTCAGAGTCCAAAATGTCAGTCAGCCATGGTCCAGTCAGTCTAAGTCAGGCTTTAGTAAAGTGGTGGCAACTTTACCATCAGCTTCTATGGAGTTTCGGAAACAACATGGAAAAACACGTTTCACCACATTATATCACTTGCCCACACTCATGCACGTAAAACAGCACTTAATGAGTAAAACGCCACCAATTTTAAACATTAACACTGAAAAAAAGCATACGTTTCGATAAATAATACAATGCAAAAACGTTGACTTTTCCGCGTTCGCGCCAAAAACCAAGTTATCAACTTACTAACAGTTTTTGTTACTAGAGTTGTCATAAGTGACAATATCAATAGAGACGCCATTTTTCAAGATTTCAATCAACATTTGTTAGCAACTGAGATAAATATTATCCCTGCTGTTCAGCCGCAAACCGTAACAGTCTCACTTTAGCATTTATAATATTAAGTTAGGATTTACGTCAGTTTTTATTTTATTCACCAGTTCCTATCGACTACACGAACACTTCGTAAAATATTTTTTATTAAATATATATCAAAAGTCTCAGGTAAAATAGGCATCCAGACCGTGTGTAGGTATCACTTCTTATTCAGTAATCTGTGGTATCACAGACATAAACTCTGTTCGAGTGTCACCCTCTCCAGCATTTGGCAGGGACACTAGGTACCTAGGCTACTCAGACCGTCTGGGTCGAGATCATATTACAAAGGAATACTTAATGCCTAAAGTATAAATAAATGTAAATGCGAAGAGATATTCATACTCTTACTTACCGAAAGCAGGGAGTACCCTTTGGAGAATTATTTCAATGTCTTCTTCAACTGATGTGTTAAGAGCATGGAGTACTGTAGGTGGTTTGGGGCCCGTTCATCAATTTACCTATTAACTAATGTGGAATTTATTATTGTTCTTAATGGCCGATGTTGCATCCAAAGCCATGAGCAGATAGTTATATACCACTTACTTTTTAGATATGGTTGATGTAAGTATAACTATATGCTCAATACTAATATTATAAAGTGGATTGATTTGTTTGCTTGTTTGTGTGACTTGAATAGGCTCCAAAACTACTGGATCGATTTGAAAATTTCTTTCACTATTAGAATCCTACATTATCCCTGATGAATATAGGCTATATATTTTTGATTCATCATCATCATCATCATCAGTGACCATGCAGGTCAAACCGCGGAGCGCAGGTATGTAGTTACTTATATTATAGGTAGGTATCAAACGAGTGTAGATAGCTAAATATATATTATCTAAGAGCATTTCGAACAGCTGCTCCGCTGGAGTGGAAAATAACTCATACGTCTGTAGGACCCCCTCCCTTCAGTGAAACCCTTCACGTGGTCCCCGGGTGGTTGAAATCAAGTGGTGTACAATGGAATTATTACTTTATCTCCAGGACAACGTGTAAGCTTCTTAAGGAACATCAATGAAAATCTATAATATTGTGTGAACGGCACGAGGCAGAAAGAGAACCTTAGTTTATTGTGTGAACGGCACGAGGCAGAAAGAGAACCTTAGTTTATTGTGTGAACGGCACGAGGCAGAAAGAGAACCTTAGTTTATTGTGTGAACGGCACGAGGCAGAAAGAGAACCTTAGTTTATTGTGTGAACGGCACGAGGCAGAAAGAGAACCTTAGTTTATTGTGTGAACGGCACGAGGCAGAAAGAGAACCTTAGTTTATTGTGTGAACGGCACGAGGCAGAAAGAGAACCTTAGTTTATTGTGTGAACGGCACGAGGCAGAAAGAGAACCTTAGTTTATTGTGTGAACGGCACGAGGCAGAAAGAGAACCTTAGTTTATTGTGTGAACGGCACGAGGCAGAAAGAGAACCTTAGTTTATTGTGTGAACGGCACGAGGCAGAAAGAGAACCTTAGTTTATTGTGTGAACGGCACGAGGCAGAAAGAGAACCTTAGTTTATTGTGTGAACGGCACGAGGCAGAAAGAGAACCTTAGTTTATTGTGTGAACGGCACGAGGCAGAAAGAGAACCTTAGTTTATTGTGTGAACGGCACGAGGCAGAAAGAGAACCTTAGTTTATTGTGTGAACGGCACGAGGCAGAAAGAGAACCTTAGTTTATTGTGTGAACGGCACGAGGCAGAAAGAGAACCTTAGTTTATTGTGTGAACGGCACGAGGCAGAAAGAGAACCTTAGTTTATTGTGTGAACGGCACGAGGCAGAAAGAGAACCTTAGTTTATTGTGTGAACGGCACGAGGCAGAAAGAGAACCTTAGTTTATTGTGTGAACGGCACGAGGCAGAAAGAGAACCTTAGTTTATTGTGTGAACGGCACGAGGCAGAAAGAGAACCTTAGTTTATTGTGTGAACGGCACGAGGCAGAAAGAGAACCTTAGTTTATTGTGTGAACGGCACGAGGCAGAAAGAGAACCTTAGTTTATTGTGTGAACGGCACGAGGCAGAAAGAGAACCTTAGTTTATTGTGTGAACGGCACGAGGCAGAAAGAGAACCTTAGTTTATTGTGTGAACGGCACGAGGCAGAAAGAGAACCTTAGTTTATTGTGTGAACGGCACGAGGCAGAAAGAGAACCTTAGTTTATTGTGTGAACGGCACGAGGCAGAAAGAGAACCTTAGTTTATTGTGTGAACGGCACGAGGCAGAAAGAGAACCTTAGTTTATTGTGTGAACGGCACGAGGCAGAAAGAGAACCTTAGTTTATTGTGTGAACGGCACGAGGCAGAAAGAGAACCTTAGTTTATTGTGTGAACGGCACGAGGCAGAAAGAGAACCTTAGTTTATTGTGTGAACGGCACGAGGCAGAAAGAGAACCTTAGTTTATTGTGTGAACGGCACGAGGCAGAAAGAGAACCTTAGTTTATTGTGTGAACGGCACGAGGCAGAAAGAGAACCTTAGTTTATTGTGTGAACGGCACGAGGCAGAAAGAGAACCTTAGTTTATTGTGTGAACGGCACGAGGCAGAAAGAGAACCTTAGTTTATTGTGTGAACGGCACGAGGCAGAAAGAGAACCTTAGTTTATTGTGTGAACGGCACGAGGCAGAAAGAGAACCTTAGTTTATTGACACTTCATTTTTCCTCGACTTACGAGGAATTCTATAAATGTTTATTAGTAGGGTTCCACGCCGGTAAAACAAAACTCAACGCTATGGTTTGGTAAAAATGTATTAAAGGTTTTTTTCTATTAAGTACCTAGGTAATTAAGACGGTAAGTAAGTATTAAGTAAGACGGGCCGAGAATATCGGCACCTCACCTCGACGAGCTCAGTAGAGTTTCCCAACAGGTTGGTCTTAATATGAACATAAGACGAAAATCATGTCCAATAATATTTATTTATTTATTTATTTACTACAATCAAATTACTACTATTATTACAGGATTCTCCCAATGCAATAGCGTAAGTAAGCATGTCAATCTTAATATTATTTATATATCTAAAAAACTATCTACTTTATGTCGTCTTATTCATATAACACAATTGAAATAACATTGATTGTTTAAATTCTGCCACCGAGCACACAATTAAATCAATTTTTTCGGCAACTCGATTTAATTCATGCAACGCGCGCATTAAAGGCGTCTTATCTAGTAGATTGGTTCTCGCGCGGGGCACCGCAAACAGACGTGGCCGCCGTCGCCGCGCCACATACCCATTCGGCACACAGAGCCCCATCATCCCCAGTATGTCAGGACTCAACATGCTGCCTCGAAATACTCTCATCAAATAATATGTGAGTGCTAAATCCCTCCTAGTTTCCAGTTTGTTGTATCCAACCATGCCCAATACGAACAGGGTTGGATACATCAGTGGATAAAAGGGATAAACTCCATACAACCTCAAGTACAAGTATCGAGTAAATTTACTTTGTATGCGTTCCAGCATAAGATTGTATTTAGTCTCATGTGGAGCCCAGATAGTGGCAGTACATTCGAGCTGGCTTCTTACGAGCGCATTATACAGGGCAGTTAAAGCTCCCACTTCTGTAAAGCCTTCCGTTTGACGCAACATGAAACCTAAATTCCTGTAAGCCTTTTTACAGACTTGTTTAATGTGGTCTCGGAACGTCAATTCGGTATCGATATTAACTCCGAGATCCTTGACGCAAGCAACGCGGTCCAAAATGTCTCCACCGATCCCATAGTCAAAGCGTATTGGAACTTTAGACTTACCAAAAGTTATGACCGAGCATTTTTTGACATTAAACTGCAGCTTATTCTTACGACTCCATTCGACCAGCCTATCAACGTCTCCTTGAAGTCGCTCGCAGTCATCCCTGTCTTTAACCGCCCGCAACAACTTGAGGTCGTCCGCAAACAGTAAGCATTTGGCTTCGCGTACTATTCCTGGTAAATCATTTATCATGATGGTAAACTCGAGAGGACCGAGGTTTGATCCTTGGCTTACCCCCGTTCTCGTATAATAAGGCTCAGACTTGCACCCAGCGTAGTCTACGTATTGCTTTCTATCTTTCATGTAGCTCGCAAAAAAAATTAGCAATTGGTTGCTAAACCCGACGGCCGCCAACTTTGATAACAGAATATCATTATCGACCAAGTCGAATGCTTTTTTGAAATCAAAGTAGGCGGCGTCAACCTGGACCCCCGCGTCCACATGAGGAATGACGTACGTCATCGCCTCGAGCAAGTTGGTCGCAGTGCTGCGAGCCGGCCTAAACCCGTGCTGAGCGTCCGATAGTTGCACAGATACCTGTCGTTGGATACTGCAATGCACGGCAGACTCGAAAACCTTCGCTGGTGTCGACAGGATCGCTACCGGTCTGTACCCGCTCACATCAGAGCCAGCCTCTCCTTTGGGTATCGGAATTACTCGTGTCGTTTTCCAGACAGTTGGGAAATATGACGTGTCCAAACATAAGTTATAAATGTGTCTAAGTGGTTCCGCTAGGACCATGCGGCAGTCTTTGACAACAAAAGAAGGAATGCCGTCAGGACCCGCCGAACGCTTCGGCTTGAGCCGTGCGAGCGCAGCTCGTACCTCGGCCGCCGTGAGTCGCGGGAGATGAACGCGCGCTGCGCTCGCACCGCCCGCCGCCTCCGCCGCCTCCACGTCCAGTTTTGCACACTCGCTGCCGTACCCTGAATGGAAAAATTTCGCGAACTCTTCTGCGCACTCTGAATCGGATAGGATTTCTCCACCCTTGGTAATTTTTTTCCTATTCACAGTACCTCTTTTAGATCTTACATAGTTCCAGAACGACCTAGGGTCCTTAGTTAAATTTCTCTGCACCTTTTCTTTATGTTGCTCGTGTGCAGTATTAATCATGCATTTAACTTTAGCCCGACACTTCGAAAAAATGGTGTAATTCTCCGCGGTATTGTTAATTTTATAATTTTTATGTAATTTTGCCTTTGAGCGTACAGCTCGAATGATATCTAATGAATACCACTCCGGATAACTAAACCTGTCATCGGCTTTTTTACTCGGTCGCTTTATTGGTACACAGACGCTGAAAATACTATCTAGCTTACTATAGAAATAGTCGACGGCACTTTCTGGCTCTCGCTTATCATACAACGGACTCCAATCCACGTTTGCCATTAGCGCATATAACGAACTAAAATCCG
This sequence comes from Selenia dentaria, assembly GCA_917880725.1. Taxonomy (NCBI): domain Eukaryota; kingdom Metazoa; phylum Arthropoda; class Insecta; order Lepidoptera; family Geometridae; genus Selenia; species Selenia dentaria. The sequence continues at coordinate 1,480,695 of OU862882.1, read as the reverse complement.
CTTTGGTAAAGTTATAGTGGTGGCTTGTATCGGTCGGTAAGCGTTCGGAAGGCGAGAGCGGTGGCGGCGGCGGCGCGGCTCGAGCGCAGGCCGAGTGGCGGGAGCTGGCGGGGGCGCCGCGCACGGTGACAGCGAGTGGCGGGTGATACTCGTCCACCGGCACCATCGCCTCGTCCGCCGCCGACACCTCCACTCCCATCGCTACATTTGACGTACACAACACTAAATCGAATTGCCTGTTATTACAATTCGGAACCTTATTTAATTGTACGAAGTCGCAAAAAGTTAAAAAGTATTCATAATAATTAATTACATTGTTGTTACTAGAATTAATATTAAAATCCCCTGTCACTATCATTGTTTTATATTTTGAACACCAGTCTTCTATTATTCTAAATAAAATCATGTACTCGATTTCCCTACTGCTCGGTGGTATATAAATTACACACAACAAAAACAAGAATTTATTATTTAAATATACCGCCGCTCCTACTATTTCAAATGTACAACTATCTATATCAACGTTACTTGGAAGGTTCATCCGTCGTAGCTCGAACCGGTTTGTGGCCACTAAAAACGCTATAATACGCCCAGGTTTCACCTATACCGGTAATTGTTGGAAACGATACGCTCGAAGTTGTAGACGAGTATGTCTACCTGGGATAGACTGTCCAATCAGGTAGGTCCAACTACGACAAGATCGACAAAGAGATCGCACGAAGAATCCAGATCGGATGGGGAACATTCGGGAAGTTTCGACTTTTGACCACAATACTTCAGAGCCAAGGTTTTCAACCTGTGTGTGTTTCCAGTGATGACTTATAGTCCTGAAACGTGGTCCCTTAATTTGGGCCTCAATTATAAGCTCGAAGTTGCTTAACGAGTGATGGAGAGGGCAAAATTAGCAAGTTGAAGGGGCAATGGGCAGGCCACATCGCTTGCAGAACTGATAACCGATGGGGAAGAAAGGTTCTCGAGTGGCGACCACGCTCCGGAAGACGTAGTGTAGGCCGGCCCCCCGCTAGGTGGACCGACGACCACGGCAAAACAACAGGGAATCACTGGATGCAGGAAGCAAGTATAGCCGTTTCAAGTGGCGTTCTATAGGGGAGGCATATGGTCAGCACTGGGCGTCTTCCGGCTAATAAAGATGATGTTTAAGTGACGGCTGAGTAGGCTTAGTAATATAGGACACTTTAAGCTCGCAGTCCCCGTTTTTGTCGAGAGCCAATCAACATTTATTAGATACACAATCCTCTTTAATTTGAACAGTAATGCTCGCACAATACTGCTTTGACACAAACTGAGACGAAAAGACGAGAGAAACGAGAGGGCTCCTGTCCAATATATTTGATATTGGACATGAATGTCTCTCCTAGTAACAACAAGTTCGGTCTCCTGAAGGTTCGGTAGTATAAGTGGATTCGGATTTTAAATTGATCATTTTTGTGCTTTAGAGGGCATACCGAAAGGGCCCAAAAACTTCAATTTAAAATCTGAATCCACTTACGAGTAAGTATATAATTTAATGGCTTCATATTAGTTTCTAGAAAAAGCGCAAATATTGAAGTACCTATATATATATATACGTATTTAAATATTTGCGCTTTTAGTAGAAAAATAAACATTGTATATATTTTTGATAAAATAATAATAAAGCAATGGCTAATCGGAAAACACGGTAAGTTGTTGCGAAATTAAATAAACTTTTATTAATTTCGCCTATATTTTAGGTAAATCAAAACCATATTTCCGAAAATCCTAAGGAATTCAACAATAAAAATTACCAATATTCATAAGTTAGTAAGCGTAAGTAGCGTAAGTTTTTCTTAAATTTCGATAAGTTAATTTAATTTATTGTATTACTCGATTTGCGGGCTCACTCGCAAGCATTCGTACTTATATCCACGTACACTATGTGCCCTATAGCCCTATATAGCCATACAGCAGCATCTTTGAGGTATATTTTAGAGGTATTTTAGGGCTCTGAAACTCTTAAAAATTATTTCGGATAGCTAATACAATTATATAGCCCAGAAGAAAAGCCAGTTGAAGTGGCAGTGGGCAGGCCACATAGCACGCAGAACAGATGGCCGATGGGGCTGGAAGGTTCTAGAGTGGAGACCACGGACCGGCAAGCGCTTGTCTGACTGACGACCTGAGAAAGGTAGCAGGACGACGTTGGATGCAGGCCGCTTACAACCGGTCCTTTTGGAAATTTGTGGAAGAGGCATATGTTCAGCAGTAGACGTCCTACGGCTGAGATGATGATGATGATGAATACAATTGTAACCGAGTTACTCATAAGTCACTAAAATAGAAGACAAAATCGTCAAACGTTCTAGTGCCAGAATGCACGGAACCAGACAGACAGATGTATGTTCGTTCTTTTCCGTTTCCACTCGTTTCCGGGATTAAATAATGTCAATAAACAAGACGTTGCGTTCCAGACTAGAGCAAGAAAAGAATTTAAAAAAACAGCCGCTACAGTTTTTATACACATTTTATTTTTCTTTCCTCCGTCCGCGTCGTAAGAAATGGCTTTTATCGGAAAATGTGGCGTTTGTCGTCTGTTGAATTGCTATTGAGTGAGACAGGAGGAAGGCAGTCTTTTGGATGGCATTGTTCTACTTGTTATGATTATTTAGCTTTTGTGTTTTCATTTTAGTCTTATCGTAGTTCAAAGAGAAGTTTATATAATATGCTTCTTACAATTAGGAATTTATGACAGTCAGCTGCAAATGCGACATACTAGACTATTTCCAGAAATAGCACACAGCGAATCTATTCCGCAAAATTGTCTGCCGTGCGATTCTCTAACTAATGATTCACCGATCTCACCGATGTCAAATACTTTATGAGATATCGCCCTTGTACATAAGGTTGTTTTTCCAACGTTTCTTGTCATCTCGTCATTTGTTTCACGGATATTGTCAAAGATGCAACAATGTTTGCTCTTAGAGAATCGCACGGCTGAAATTTATAAGATTTTGTTTGTAATTCAGGGATAGTAAGAGATGGCTACCGAACATGCGGTCCCCACAAGTTTGTATTAATTTTTGCAGTTGAGCTTCCGTTAAATATGGCGAGAGCAAAACCACTATACTAGAACACTTTCTAGTGCACATATGAATAGATTAAAAATCATCTTCCTTGCACACGACATTCCGGAAACATTTTTTGAAAGCAGCTACGCAAGAACTATACGTTTGGAGGTAACTTATCAAAGGTTTTATTTATATTTCGAACTGGCTTGCAAATAGAGCATAAAGCTGTTTATTGAAAAAAAAACAAATGAACTCGGTAACGCGGGAAAAAATATTGTTGTTTGTATCGATGTTCGTCATTAATTTTGAAAATAATCAGTGTAAAATGAAATCTCGGTGTTAACTCCATTACATATTAAATTAGTTTTTTATATGATTTTATAGATTAGGGCACTGTAAGAAGTGACTGGGCGAAAATAGGGTTAAAAAACTAGTCTCTTGGCTATGAACGCAGTGCAGTGCTACGCTTTACTTTTAATGCAAACATGATCCTAAGCATCAGTCGAATTTATTCGTCTAGCAACATCCGACAAGTCATAGTACAAGAATCAGACAAGACTCGTTCTAAGTATTGGTCTGAAATTCGATCTATCTAAGTAAGTGAGTCGTTATTTGCTTAGCGTAGTTTAGCTATTTATCAGCAGAAATAGTTTTGCTACCTGGATTTCTAAATGATAAGAGTTAATATACATGTAATCAGACATGCCTCCAACTTTATCTGTATTTATATGGTAGAAACACAGTAAATGACTCTGTATGTGTATGTAACACCTACCTACACGGCTCTGTGTTGCAATGTCATGTAGGTATATTTGTGAATATGCTGACTGATTGCAATTGAGCTGAAACTGGCAATGTGCCTTTTGCTTGTAATGACAAAAACAGATGTATTTTGATCGATGATATATTGACGCGGATTTAGTGAATTTATAATTTATTTCGATTGGGTAATGTGAGTATTTAAATTTCGAATTGCTCCATCTGTCAAATTATTTCTGTGTTCGTTCTTTCTTTACCTGACAGTGAAAATTCGATAACCCCTGCTTTCTCAACAACATTCTAACAAAATTACTTTTCTATTCGAGCTGCGCATCTCTGGAATGGAACACTCCCGGTTGATATAGGACACTCCACATCAAATAATTTAACATGCTTTGCATATTAGAATAGAATAAAATAGAATAGAAATTATTTTATTGCCAACGATAACAACTAACATAATGATTAAAAACAGACTTATTTTTAGCAAACGGAGTTAAGCTCAGCACTGGCTGCGTAAACACGAGTGTCTACGCAAGGCTGGTTTTCAGCATACCCCTATGATCGAGCTAAAAGCTGCGTGAGGCGGATAGTTTTACTCTTTTTTTTTCTAAAGCCACAAAGAACAGTTGATTTGTTATGTTTATATATACTAGGTGTGTGTGCGTGTGTGTAGTGTGTGTGGAGTGCATGTGAGTGTATGGTTGAGCATGTGTGTTATATTTATTATTTGGTTTAAAGGTTGCCTCAAAATTATCTCTCTGACGCTTAAGTAATAATGTTTTGAATGTATCTTTAAAAAGATCAAAATTAACTTTTTTCCTCATAGGAGGTGGCAAATTATTCCATATTTTCGTGGCGCTATACTTGAAGCAACCTTTAAAGCTAATGGTCCTATGCTTGGGTATGGAAAGTTTTAGCAGAGATTGTGCCCGAGTGCACCATATTAATATATGGTATTATATACGTACCCTGTTTTGGAGACAGAAGGGATAAATCAAAACTGCAGATAGATTGCACAATAATCTCATATAATTTACTTAGTTCACAGTATCACGATAGTCAATTACTCAATTGAAGATTATTCCTATAACTGCTAAGAAAGCAAGGACGTCTCTCAATAATTTGAACTACATATGTTTGTCCGTGTATCCATTTATAGCTAGAAAGCTCAGATACGTTGCAGAGTTCAAACCGGTGAGTTGGAAGATATAATGAGGAATGCGATAATAATGTTAACTCGACTGGTACCGGTGGTTAAATCGTATTACTTGATTTTTACTGAGATTTACGCGAATTATTTGATGCTAGTATATTACTGACCCGATTATATAAGAAAATCTACATATTGTCGCATCATCACATCACACTAATATTACAAAAGCGAAAGTTTGTATGTTTTCTACTTGTACACGCTCAACTGGCTGGACCAATTTTGATGAAATTAGATATAGAGGTAGACGAGGCGCTGGATTAACGTATAGGGTACTTTTCATCATCATCATCATTCATAATACTTGCGGGGCGCGGCTAGTTTTAAAATAAATTCATCATATAGTACTTCAAAGATTAACTTGAATTTTTGTTGTGCATGTTGCATCAATTGCTAAGGCCCCCGGTATCATGAAACTCAGGAACTATAAAGAGTATTTGTTTTTAAATACCTAGAATAGAAAATTGAACAAAAAAGCTTTTAAAATAACGATTTTACCTTTGCTGCACTATAACGTAACGGTTACGCTATTTGAGCGGTGGCTCGGCGAGATACCCAGTGGAATGAACGAATGAAAGAACGAATAGTTCTTAAAAGAAGCACGTGAACGGATCTGAATGAAAATCTAGTGAGTACGGAATAAATCTGACGAAATCAGTATTCATGTCGAGTCCGAATATGGCATAAATGATAATATTAATTACATCTCGCCTGTAATAGAACGAGCGATGGCGGAGAGGCGGCCTCTATGAATATGTATTATTTGATCTCGCCGAAATGACTTCGACTAATTCAACAAAACTTACAAGTAACTTTAGAATAACGTGATTATTTGAGTTTAATGAGTATGTTCAATATTTCTGTTATTTTTAAGACTATTTTAAGATACGCCTATATGTAGATGATCAAATCCTTCAAGAGGAACATCAGATGGGTTTAACTTACAATGGAGTTTTACATGTCGTTCGATTTATATAAAACGAAATTTGCAGTTATATCCAATTCCAGTAATGCTGGCAATATTTGAAGCGGTGTTTTGTATATCATTAAGTGACGCAGTACAAGTACGAAGCCCACCTGGTGTCGAATGGTAACCTCTGTCTAGAGCAGATGCATTTCATTGCAAGTCATGAACTGCAATGCACCCGTTACCCAGATGAGATAAGTCTCAAGTGCCTGTAATTTCGCCGGCACCCCTACCATTCAAACCAGAACAAAGTATTGCAAACATGCTTCGTGGTAGAATAATAGGACGGTACAGTGGCAGTTCCTCGGACGAATTCATTCACACACAAAGAACTACACACAAATCTGAAAATCTGAAAAAAAAAAATATAACCTTATAATAACACATTAAGAAAAAAATAAGACTTCATTTATTCTGTTTAAAAAAATTATATCTAAAGTTTAAAATATGTTAAATGTACAAATCGCAGACACTTTAGTTATCTATCTCTCTCTCTAGCTACCAGAAACTGATACAAACTTTGACAAAACTTTCATCATTACGATCTTGACGTTGGCGGAGATTAAGTTATATTGTCAATGCTGTGCCCAAGAATATTTCGCTTCCTCACCCACGTGATGATGAATGATGATGATATGTATCCTATGTGTTCATCCAGCGTAGTTAAGGTGTTGTAATTTGTAATACAAACTTGTGATTTTGTAGAATGTCTCATGGAATAAACGTACTTTCAATTTAGAAAACATTGAGAGTGGCCACTCTTGCAGGCAGGCCGTTCCGGTGCCGATCACAGGTATGTAAATTCAACGAAAGGGCATTGCTTTGTATGTAAGGTATAGAAATATGAAAGCATCGGCATGGACACACCCTGAGTCGGAGACCATTTCTATCTACGTTGGAAGATAGCGGTGTTGTTGAGCAGCACTCAGGTTTTTTCAAAATAAAGGTTAGTAAAGTTATCTAATACAATAAGTTAAGGTATATATACATTTATATACCTTTTATATTCGTTATTCGCGAAACACTGTTACCATTGCTTGTAATGCCTTATTTTTAGAGTTCAATCTGATACAGTGAATGTTATGGTTCGTGTGGTGATAGTGAACAGCACAATAACAGCAATAGTAGATGGGACTCGCTCAATAATCTGGTACGTAAGAAAGAGGGTAGACTCGTTCGTTTGTCCGTAAACCATCCATCCACCACATCGTCACTAGTCATGGCGCTTGCAACAGATACGTAATATAGGAAATTCAAAACAAATATACACGGTAGTTATCCCGTTAATGAAAACTGAGGTTACAGTGCGGACACATCATCATCATCATCATCTCAACCGTAGGACGTCCACTGCTGAACATAGGCCTCCCCCATGATTTTCCAAAAGGACCGGTTGGAAGCGGCCTGCATCCAACGTCGTTCTGCGACCTTCCTCAGGTCGTCTGTGCACCGTGTCGGTGGACGACCTACGCTGCGCTTGCCGGTACGTGTTCTCCACTCCAGAACCTTTCGGCCCCATCGGCCATCTGTTCTGGGTGCTATGTGCCCTGCCCACTGCCACTTCAACTGGCTAATCTTCTGAGCTATGTCGGTGACTTTCGTTCTTCTACGGATCTCCTCATTTCTGATTCGATCACGTAGAGAAACCCCGAGCATAGCCCTCTCCATAGCTCGTTGTGCGACTTTGAGCTTATCTATGAGGCCCATAGTAAGAGACCACGTTTCAGTGCCATAAGTCATCACTGGTAACACACATTGGTCGAAGACTCTTGTCTTGAGGCACTGAGGTATTTTTGACGAGAAGAATTCGCGAAGTTTCCGGGACGCTGCCACAGCGTGCGGACACAGCGTTACTGTTATCATAACAAATACAATACTGCGAAAGTACATCGGACTCTCACGAGTGTATGACTACGCGTGTGTGAAAAGTGTGACGATTACAATCAGCCGTGCTATTCTCTAATGATTCGTCGACGAGCTCACCGATGTCAAATACTTTATGAGATATCGCCCTTTTAGATAAGGTTGATTTTCCAACGTTTCTTGTCATCTTGTCATTTGTTTCACGGATGTTGTCAAAGATGCAACGATGTTGCTCTTACAGAATCGCACGACTGTTACTTTACTACATTTTGGAAGTATTATTAACTATTTTGTGCCACAAGTACAAAACTACCATAAAACTTTTAGCTACAATTCGAACAGGAAATTGTTAAAATCTATATAACAATATTTACAAATGCTTTGACTAGAGCTACGGCGTATAACGAAAAGCGTTACGCTGCTCGAAAGCTCTACGAGAACAATTCCGTAGCAGTTGCTACGAAAATCTACGAAAATACAAGCTCTACATTTTTCAATAAACAAAAATAAAAGCGGCAAAATACAAGCAAAACGAATAAATAAAGTTCAAAATACAGCACACCTATGCACAGAGAACTTTGCTTCTTTAATTTGAAAGATTTTTAAGGCATTGAAAAGTTTGATTTTTGAATAGCAGACATTTATGCTTTAAACATAATTCTAGGGAAGGGCAGGGAATTAATACTGGATTTAGGTTAGGTTAAGGTGTATTTCCGGTCTGCTATCTACGCGCAGGATATTGTACCTCTAAGAACAATACAACAGTATCTGGTGCTGGATATCGTTAACATAGTTGTTTAAAGTAAATGGTCCGTAGTAATAAGTAAGTAATAAAACAGCTTGGGACTGATCACTCCAGGATCTATCTACTCGTGTACTAAGATGTCAAAGTGTAGCGTGTCTTGCCCTACTGATACCATTATTATGTTCTCTTTTGTAAGGCAACACACTGGAGCTAATATTTGTAGTACCTAAGTAAAAACATTGTAAAAACATCTGTATAAAAAGAATGGCCCCGAGTTTTTTGCCGCTTCTTCTCGGTAGGCTCTATATATTTTGAAACGCGGCGGTAGTCTTTAAAGTACATTATAATGGAAACTTGACGTTCATATGTGCGTCTTTGATGCCTAAATTGAATAAATGATTTTGACTTTGACTTTGACTTTGATTTTGTTTAAAGTAAATGGTCCGTCAAATCCATAAAATGCAAGTCGTAATACTATTCGATTCCGTAGATGTAGAAAGAATATTTGATTTAGTTTGTAGAGGAAGAGTACAATAGACACTGACATGTTTGTATTTCGATTTCATTTTCAAAACCTTGTTTTATTTTTGAGATGAGTGAGAACTTGAGTAAAACATTTTGAATATTCTGCTCAACCTGGGATTTCATTTCAGTTGTGTCATAATCAACAAAAAGATTGTATATGTTTTATATTATGTAAAATTAAAAACATTATAGACTAGCTGATGCCCGCGACTTCGACTGCGCAGGATTAGTACTTCGAGTAGCTTATCTTCACCAAGGTCATATATATCTTCATAACAAAATAACATTAAATATGTGCATGGTTAAACGCAATTGCTATAATAGTATTATATGAGTAAATTTAAATACTTAGTAAATCAACAGTAAACACTAACAATGATGATGATGAATAGTATCTTATGTGTTCATCCAGCGCCTCATCTACCTCCATACCAAATTTCATCAAAATTGGCCTTGCCGTTTGAGCGTGAAAGAGTAACAAAGATGCCATACATCCACACATCCATCCATACTCACAAACTTTCGCGTTTATAATTAGTAGGAAGTATCTTAAAATGGAGCTTAATTTTAATCGTTTGAAGAGATTTTACTACGAGTAAAAGGGTCAAAGGAAACGGTGGTCAATTCTGTGATTTGGCCGTTGACAACTTTTCAATATATTGTTGTAGAATTTCAAATCATTAGTATTAATTATGCGTTAGAGTTTCGAGTCGATACTTTAGTAACAATCTATACCTATCTCAGAAGATGTTGATATTTTGCATGTATCTCGAGGGAGTTCACAGAAAGAGCTCAAAAGTGCATTGCAGTTACATACTCGTATGAACACGCGTGAAAAAAGTGTTTGTAAAATAGTAAAAATGCAACTGTCATTGGCAGCGTAATGCTTGCTATCAGGCGCACGACTTGCTCGTCTTATCATTTAATATCATAAAAACATTACATTAACACATACATTATAATTTATTACGTGTCACACAGTAGCACACCTTTATATAGCAAGAAGGGTACCAGCAGTGCCAGGAGTAGGACTCCAAACAAGACATTATTTTTGCAGTTATGCCACTGTTACCTACGAATAATAATAAGTCTATTATTCGTAGACTGTTACTGTCTATATTTGAAGCCGTGGTAGTATAGAGGGAGAGGTCGCTGATTTTCATTCCTACCTTGGGTTTCAGCCCTCGGGCTAATACAGTGAAATCCACAGCATGATGGCAAGTTACTTTCAAGTGCTTGCCCAGGGGCCTAAACATACTTTATGTTTTTTTAGACTGTAAACAAGCAAATCTTGCACCTGTGGCTAAAGCCTGGCTATGAAGGCACAAACCATTTGCGAAATAATATTCGTATCGTAGGCGTCAATGCGGCACGCTTCTGCGTCCAGACTATGAGTTATCTGTGTCACAGTTGCATTAGATAAATGACAGTTTGTACCGCTTCACGTGAACGACACGTTACATTACACTTAGGCAGTTATTCGTGCTAGGCACAGTGATATTGATAATACCATGTCAATCCATGATAACTACCATGTTAGGCCCCAGTTCATTCTTCAATATAGACTGGCACTACGTTTACTTTTATCGCTTTATAACTAAATAATGTACACTAAAAATATACTTACATATCTTATAGAACTATATTTTATTTGTTCCTCACAAAACACTCATTAAACCCTACTTTCTTATCAGGTGACCGGCTTGGCTTTGCACTATGCAAAAATAATAATCAAGTATATTTAAACTAGCGCTCCATTTACCATCCACAATGAGTATGCTTGTTAGTAGCAATGCATTAGACACACATGTCAAGCCTTTTTCTAGGTGGAAATTGCACATTAAATTACTTTTTTTGGATAAATACTTTTTCTGGCAGGTTGTACCTGATAATAGGGAGTCCAAAGACGCCCAGGCTTTGTCGTGGCAAAGGCCACAATAACATCATGAACACACCACACCAAAACTAATTTCAGCTTCACAGCATTCAGGATTATAAATCTATACCGATTATTTAAAATCAGTAAAAAATTGTGAGAAATATAACATCTCCCGAATTAAAGAATTATCCCGCGACTTTGTGACGAACTTCTCATGTAAAAAGAGAATAAATTTGTAAAAATATTGAATGACACCTTGATTTAAGCAGTCCTCGTTAACTTTTGTTTACTTGTTAGGTAAATGTAAAATGGAGAGGAGTTCGATTCGAAAGAAAATGATAAAAGAGACGTAATATGTAGTTACACTTCGTTTGAACCATATTTCTTATTATATATCTAGCTGAGCTAGATTGTTTATGTTATTTAGCGAAGCTTAGCTCTCCAGAGCACTGCACTGCGTTTATCTCTTCGAGTCATTTTTATAATCTTCTTTGTCAAGGAATTCGCTTGTTAATTAAAAATAGTTTACTAAAGATAATTCTGAATTCTAATAGCAGTGAAATACTCGTATTATATTGTCTGTTATTCTTGGAAAAAAGGCCCGTTCGTGTCCCACCAACTTAATCGATTCGCCTGTTTTCAAATACTATCTCAGTAAACTATAAGATAAGCGACGACACGAGCGAGACGTGCTCCGAGTTTTTGCATCTAGTTTGACTTGCCCTTATACACCCAGTCACAGGTTAAACAGAAATGTTTATGTTCGACTTGATCGGGAATCGCACCCGGGACCATACAGGGTGTTTGGTGGGACGATGTAAAGATTTTCGGATCCGATCAAAGGCACCAATATAATCATTTTAAATCAAATAGTGAAAAGTGTCATGGTTTTTGAGTTAATAATAAAGGTTTATTTTACCAATTTTTTTAAGTTAACAAAACTATTTTAGTTACTTTTAATAAGTAACTTTTTTAAATCTAACAGGTTAAAGAAGTATTATTTGAAAAATTAATTACCGACTTCCATTGCATCCAGTTATTGGAGTGTAACTCAAAACCTACTGAACCGTATTTTATGAAATTTAAATGAGACCACACCAGCTTTCAAACAAAGAAAGAATTTTAGAATTGGTTCACCCAATCGAAAGTTATGAGGTAACAAACATAAAAAAAATAACAGTCGAATGGACTACCTACCTCCTCCTTTTTGGAAGTCGGAAGAAAAAGTTTTAAGCAGTTGGAGCGCATGCTTATTAGCTCTACTGCTATTGCAGTAGTTGTTAGTTAGCTAGTATTATCAGAAGAAGTCTGCATCAACCTACAGCCGATCTTTTATTTAGTTATTTATCTCATGGTTGATGATGACTCCTCGCAAACTCAACCCACTATTCATTATTAATTATAATCCTCCAAGTAGGTATTTAAGAAATTGTTTCTAAATATAAAGTCAGTTTTATAACGTTAAATCTAAATTCTTTTCATTTATATTTAATAAACTATGATAGCCAAAATGGCGAGGAAAATAATGCATTTTCAGTTCTGTACTCACCGAGAAAGCAGTATAACCAATTGAAAAATTTGTACCGATCCGGTATCGACAAGAAGAGAGGTATAGACCAAGGTGAAATTTAACACAAACCAGTTCTGAGCGGTTTTCGTGTAAATATTTATTTTGAGGCCAGTGAGTATTCCGAATATGTTTATTGCCATATAATTTCGAGTACCCACCTGCGTATAAAAACACCCTGCCAAGTCTGAGCGTCTCGTATGACAAACGAGCCACTTGAGTCATTCCCTTACATACACAGACCCAATATTGCTTCGTAAGGATCGGCCTAGCGATTCTTTGATAATGGACATTTATGACTAAAGTTTGGTACCAATTTGCATGTTATTTTTCAATACAGTGTATTATTTTATTTCTATAAGTTTGGCGCTTAAAATTTTAATCCTAGCTGTACCTACTAGGACAGATGTATTGTGGTAAGTGCGTCATCGACGTGCATCACCACTGTGCTACACTATTGTGAAAGCTGATTAAGAAAATTCATGAAAACTTTCTTATTTGAAGAAAACTGCTTTGAAGTTTATGTGACTCTTCCTCATATCTTCTCCCATTGATAATAATACATATTGTAAAAAGTGAAATATGTACACAAAAACTTCAAAAAATTTTATGAATAAGGTTAAAATCGAATGAATGTTGAACGATTCAGTTATACTATGGCTGTATACAAATTATGTTGTACTGGAGACGGGTGAATAAATGATGAATGACTGACATTGTGCATCACTTTAACTAAAGTGTTTTCAAGGTAAAATTTCACTTAATAAATTAAGTGTAAAAACAAAAAGATAGATTTAAAAAAATGCTAATATTATATGTAAATGGCTTGCCTTTTATAACGTCCACTGTAGTAATATAGCCAAAATTATTTGAATTGCATTTGAATTGGCTTATCACTCAATTATTATGTTTAATTTTGAATTTAAAAACCCTTACACATTATCCAATCAGGGCCAAGACGTGCATCACGTACATTTATGTAAGGGACACATCTACCTATTACGTAGCACAGCACGCGCTCATCATTCCTACTGGTTTTTAGTCTCATTCGTTCAGAAATATCACTTGATACAGTGCTCAACAAACATTTGCGCAACATTGTAGTGGTACCAACCAAGAAAGAGTGCTGCAAAAGAAGCGTACAACATAAGTGTTCCTACGTCCCAATCTATACGTAACATATCACGGCTCACAGAGCATAATTTTACGATGCCATAAAAAAATTCATACCCTATTTATTTTGATAACTTGCATACATTTTCTTTATTGGACAATATTGTATGTTTTACAAGGGTTGTCGTCTACTCAGTTAATAGTTTACTATAAGCGAAGATGTGCGCTTTATGACTTTACTTGAATATCACTTTGTGTGAGATGACCCTGTATTACTTCCGGTATATTAACTCTAGTGATGAAAGTTTACGGCGTAACGTTTCGGCTTTATTACTTTGTGTACAAGCTTACAGTGTGTGTGTGAATGTGTTTAACTAATAATGTATGTTCGTAATAACTTACATAAATATAAGTTACATAGTGATCGTCACCCTTTTAATACTAGGCACCAGAATAGGATAGCTGTACCTAGTTTTAGACTTGCGAAGACAATAAGTCGTTTCTAGGAAATTGTGTGCGTTGTTACAATAACATCCCAGAGCTCACAGAGGGAAAATTCAAGTTGACTGTAAAAACGTTTTGATAAAAAATCTTTCGTCGGTCATTATATAGTAGACAAAGATGCTTGGAATACTCAACTTCTGGCAAGTTGTCATCTGCCACCCATTAAATGTAATATTAGTAGTACCTAAGCAGAAACATTGTATAAAAATATATACGATATAAAAAGTATAGCCCCGAGTTTCTTGCCGCTTCTTTTCGGTAGGCTCTATATATTTTGGAACGTGGCCGTATAGTCTTTATAGTACATTGTAATGAATGATTGACGTTCAAAAGTGCGTCTATGATGCCTGAATTGAATAAATAATTTTGGATTTTTTTTACTTTTAACTATATATTATGTATTTATTGGACACTCAGATCAATTCGAGTACAAAATAGCAATATAATAATATCATGACTACAACTTTTGTTGACTACAATTTTTGCGTTTCGGCCAAATTGCATAGAACATGTTTAAGGATACTTTATAAAACTTATTATCTGATAAGTATAATGAATTTAAAACTAGTTGTCAACATATTAGATTGAGTAACTAGATAGTTACTGCACTTACGGTAAGAAATTCACTAAGTTGGTAAACGAAATTACAATAAGTCATCTTTGTTATGATTAATATTAACTGAACTGCTATTCTGGTTTGTCTGACTGTTTTAGGATGTACGTACATAATACGTGTCATTATGTATCCTAAACGGCTTTATAAATAAATAAGGTATCATTAGATTCGTCTTCACCTCTCGAGTGTTGCATCAATAATCTGTAAAAACTAATCTGCTAAAAGTGACCATGTTGTATTTCGTATGAAACCAAATCTGACCAAATCCAATCCAGTAGGGTGGCAAAGTTAAGTTCTTTAAAACAGTCCAAAAACGCAACTCACACTCCCACTTCACTGCACAGGCCATTCATTTGCTCAATGCTATGATTGCTCAGATGCCAGACTTTGACATTTTTTTTCGTAGTACCTATATGTATGTATTCTTATGTTGTCTTAATTTTTTTAGTGACTCTTAATGTTATAAGAGTAGATTTAAAGACAGATAAGTAAGTGTTAATTTAAGGCTGGCCTACTGTGCGCTTGGGGTATCCTGTAAGCACAGTATGCATTTGATAAAGAAATAAATAACGCACTACTAAAGTAATAAAAATGCTATTACCAAATAATTTTCAAGTAATACTACTCATGATTTAAGAGAATATCGGGACTTTTCTATATACAGATTACGATCGTAACATAATTCTGATGACTCGAACGTTCCGATCGAGTTGCATCGACCGTGGCCACGAGTAGACTGGAGAAGCGGGTGTCTTCATCTTGAGTGGCGGGTGTTTTATTCAACTACCCGCATTTTGATGTTAGTTATTAATGATTACTTAATATTCGTGCGAAACGTCCACAGTTTCACTAAAATCATGAAATCAATTCGCGAAATGTTAAAAAGTTCCAGTAATACTAGTGTTGAGCAATAAGATAATCGTTCACCACTGTTTAAGAGCACGCCATAGCAGTTGCAGTGACTAGTTCTGCCACGAAGCAGTTATGTTCGCAATACTGCCTTCTGGTTGGAAGGGTATGTGTGCCGGCGTTATTACGGGCACATGAGACAAAGCAACTTAATGTTTCAGAGTGGGCTTCAGAGTGACATCTGTTCTAAGCAGGGGTTACCACTTGGGCCACCAGATGGGCCTCGTGCTTGTACTGTCGCCTAATAACATAAAAAATAATTATAAATCTTATAATTCAGGATTTTGGTCGAATTCGCCAAGAAACTGTTTTGTTTGATTTGCATTTGGGTTATGTCTTTTTTAAAATAATTAATTATTTTTACTATTTTCTTTATTGATTTATACTAATATTTGGCGAACGGGGGATCGCCTGATCATGAACGCAAATCCTGGAAAACATCGATGCCGGTTGCATTACCACCCTTACCTGACTGACTATAAACTTCAAAGTCGTGCACGACACTGTCTCTCCGAGAAATACCTGTTTCATTATATTCAGTGCTCAGTGAAGAATATAAACATTAAGAGCCAAAATAATTTGCAACGTTGTACACTTATCGTATGTAGATACTCAATGATGAGCGACTAACAAATGTGTTTCGTACCTTTTTTTACATTTAAATATTTTTTTGCCATCCTCCTTGCCTCTGCCGTCAATTTATAAATGCTGAGGGTCATGACCCTTCCACGTAATATCTTCTCTTTGATGACCATACGCCATCTGGACCTTTTCTCGGCGTCGTGAATAAACTAATTTTGAATATTGAAGTCGATAGTTGATAAAATCACCTAACTTATAGAACACTTCTGTAAAAATATCTCTTTCTCCAGTAGCAAATCACCTGCCCGAATAGAAACTAGAAAAACTTTCATCGAGAGATTAAATTCAGTAAAGTAGCGTTCGTTACGTTTATCCTTCACGGAGGTAATACGAGTAGACGTTAACTGGAAGATGCTTTTTGCTCGGATCGCCATGCACTCCATGTACGTAAACACAGTTATTGGACTCTTGTCGCTTTTAAAGACATCACACATCTTGAAACCTGTGTGGCTAAAAATTCTACGAAGTTGTACGATAGACAATCATTATTTTACTTATTTAACCAAATTCATAAAAGGAGGAAGTTCTGTATTCGACTGTTTGTATTTTTTAATGGATGGTATTTAAAAGTACTTCAATTTATTCCCATTTCATTTACCTAATTTTGCCTGTGTTCCACCAAATATACTGAATGTGCACCAAAATATGTTCATTAAAATATGTCATAACGAGCATCTATTTAACAACTGTTGCAAATTTGTAAAAATAGTAATACACCTAATTTTAAAAACAAGCATTTTTTTTTTAGTTTTACTTCAGATAATGCACTGCAAAATGTATTTGAATCAAACACCAATTTTAATGTCCAATGTAGCTTTATTCATAAAAAATGAACACATTATAAAATGTAATGCTTACTAAAAATGTTTTTTTAATACTAAACCTAACCTAACCTAACCTATTTTGTGTAACATTCAGGAATATTTGGTGCACGATCAGTATTTTTCGGGGAAGAATAAAATAGTTATTGTTACAATAGAATATTTGCAGCGCACTACAATAAAAAAGTGTTATATCTTGGTGTTAATTTGGAATTTGTTTGATGTAACATATTTTGTTGGCCGAGTAGTTTAATTATAGTAAAACAATTAAACGGGTTTAAGATCAATATTTTAGAAATGCATACATAGATGTACCTTTACATTTTTGGTGAACACAAAAATATTATCCTTTTTTAATGTATGTTCACCAATTTATCCCCCATTTGTGAACAAATTCCTAAAGTTAGTTTTTTATATGAAAGAGTTCCTTGAAAGAGAGAGAGAGAGAGAGCGAGAGAGAGAGAGAGAGAGAAATCCTGAGGTAGTCCCATTTATATTTCATCATATTATTAGCTTTATCGGTTTTTGACTTACACTCCAATAACTGAAAAGTATTTCGCCTATCTTGATGATATCCTTGTTCATGGTGATTGACAATCGATCCGTAAGTAGCAAGGGTCACTAAAAGGAGTGAGAAATGTAATTTATACAATAGTATTAATAAATATGTACAATTTAATATTTGTGTCTCCATTGCTGCTATCTCGACTAACTAGTATGCAGCGCCATTTCGTCTGCGTTGGTTATCCTTATCGGAACTGACGGTAGCAGTACGCTGTTGGCAGCGACCCTGTCTTTGAATGACGGGCTCAAAGGTCCGATCCCTGGCCAAAGCCAATATTTGTGTTGTTGAACAGAAATGTTTGTTTTCGGGTCTTAGCTGTTGTAATGTGTTATTGTATGTATCCATGCCTACGCAGTAACCAGGGACGCAGTAGCCATGCCTACCACGGCGCAGGGAATTAAAGTGCCGGATAATGAAGGTGTAAAGTTTATTTGTTGAATTGAGTTAAAGAGTAACATATGTGTATATGTGTATAAGCTATATCCATTCCCAATTTCATCTAAATCCGTTTCAGCAAGACCTAATCTATATAAATAAAAATTGTTCTCTATTACCCTTGGTCATCTCATCACGCGTGAACGGATGGAATAGTTTCGCTAATAATACTTTTGGGGTTCAATTATTGCCAGGAGCAGGTTCTTATGAGTGAAAAAATTAAGAAAAGACGGGAGGTTATGGCGAGCCTATTACGTGAACGAAGTCGCAAGTAGTCGCTAGTAACAAATAAACTTTCCCATTTATGACATTTATGTGATCCTGTGAACAACGATGTGAATACTAAATTGACTGCAAAACCTTGTTAAGAACGAAACTACAGATGTTATATGCCTTAAGAAATTGGTTAAGGCCTGGCTAAGGCAGTTGCAGAAACACCCGTAAAGTTTTACGTAATACTGTACTGCGCTCATCACTACTAGGGAGTTTGGAATCTCCCTCGCTTAGTCATTTCACTTCATACATTGCACTCCCTTTACACTATTATACAGTACTGCTGGTAGACTACTGCTTCGTTACTGGTAAACATTTTTACACTTGTTTGCAATATGTCGCGTTGTATTTTATTTAAATATTTACTAGAATATGCAAGTGAACATTTACATTTATATCAATCTTGCTCTAAAAGATTATTTTATTCACTAAACAGTAAATTTAAAGCACTTTAAATAACTATTTTGGGATTTGCATTTAGAACACACCAATATAATCGACCTCCATCTCCATGCAACCTATATAAAACACGAAAATTACCCTTAATTTTAGTGATTGCTCCAATTTTAATGTGCAATTTCAGTGACTCATTCTTAATTTTTTCTTAATTAAATGGCTATTTTCTCGTAGTCATGGTATCTGGTACCTATAGTTTACAACTCTTAAATAAAATAGGTTTATATCGAGTGCCATTAATCACTTACGTCGCTCAGGATTCTGACACTTCAATCATCTAGGGAAGTGATTCAGTCGTAAGAATCCTTCACTTGCTCGTGATTTATTTTTGACCGTTGCTTTAAATCCGTCCCTTATTCATTTATATAATATAATTCATATATTTCGCTATATTATTAAATGGGTGTTATTTAAATGGTTAGCATAGTATTAGTATTTATGAAAGAAGAAAATATTATCAACTGAAATAGCTAATTGGTCAGCAACTCATGCCCAGCAAACATTTCAAAATCAGTCAGCAATTTATGTCATTCTGGATGGCTGTAATTATTTTTGTACTGCATATTAATTATATAAGCAGCCATAAGCTGTTCCTGTTTTATAATATTTGGGTAAGCACTCAGTCGCCGGGCGCTGCCGCGGCACGCTCGCTTCGCTCGCTCGGCTCGCGCGTTGTAGTCACAAGTAACCTAACACTCCTCCTCGCTACGCTCGTCGTCGTACCTATATATGACTTTGCCCTAGACTAGTATATTTACATATGGAACGTATAGACATGTTTTCTCTGCTGATCAATCATAAAATCTTGCTGACCAAGTAGTTATTTTGCGGACCGAATGTTTATTATGCAAACTCATGGTATTGTTATGCTGCCTATTAATGATTAAATTTTTGACCATTATCAAAATTATCTGCAGAACAAAGATTGCTGCCTGATTTTTATTATTGCAGACAAAATCTTTGTATGCTGACTAAATCATTTCAATGCTGGTTTGGGTGGGCTCACCAAATTTTATAATTGCGTATCATTTAATTACTTCTCTTATTAAATGTGTGCTAGGTGTTACACTACATAAAAATTAACATTTTATCCACTCTTGAATATTTATTTTCCTATAAAAGGTGTACTCGTATAATATGCACCTGTATGTGCCTTTTGTCTGGAGTTTAACAACTGTTGTACATAAGTGGAGTACGGAGAGCCTTGCTAGTTGCGCACAATTCTCGGCAATCACAAGCCGATACATGGCCTCAATGCTGGCATACAGGGTTCCCGGATTGTCCATCTACACGCGATAGAACAATGTAGCGAAAGGATTATAGTTTGTATTTACTGAAATCAACGTGAAGACTTCACGTTTGTAAAAGTTTTGTTATATTAGAGATTTTCACAATACTTGATTCCTTTTCGAGGTTTAGGAAAGTGTACATACCTGTAAAGGAAGTTTGGTGCAAGGAATGACAGGATTTTTTGAGGATTGGAAAGGTCATGCATTACTTTTCCCTAAATACTTTATGTCCTAAATGTCAAGGTAGTTTAGATATAGTATTTTTTTAGTGATTTTTTTTAAAACATCTGATATTTTGTCTATGAATCGTCATAACTTTTTAGTTTGCGGTTGTAATACAACAAAATAACTTACGCTTGTATTTTGAAATGTATTCGTATTTAAAATAATCCATTACTTGATTCAATTCATATAAAATAAAACACTTCAGTGGGCCGAGCGCGAAAATATGAGTAAGTGTAACGTTATCGCATCGTTAACGTATTCAGTACAAACTGTCATTTATCTAGTGCAGTAGTGGCACAGATAACTCATAGTTTGTACTGAATACGTAAACGATGCTATTACGTTACACGTAAACAGATTTTCGTGCTCGGCCCACTGAGCTTTCAAAGTAGTAAATCTGTGTTACGAAAAATAGGTAAATTTTTAAGTTTTATAAGTAGTAACTTTTTTTGTTTTTTAGTTATTGACATTTTCATTGATTATGCCTCATAACAGAATTTTAAGAGACCCTGCTTGTAAATGCACTAGGATCAACACCCTGAGATATAACATGTTAAATCTCTTACTATATATTTTCGCTGGAAACATTGCCCTTCAACAAACCACAGTAATGTTTGCACACTACTGCTTCACGGTTGAGTAACTGGGCAAAGGTGTGGTACTCAGCAAAAGTCCTGACTAGACTACACTACACACTAGACTACTGAGACTACAACATGATAGTACCTACGTGCCATAGTAGTAGCTTAACACCTTGCACTGTCAGTTGGTCAGCTCCTGCATGCTCTGTGCCCACACACTAACGCTACGACTTTAAGCAACGAGGATGACGATGCGCAAAAACACGCCTTAAGAGTATTGCATAGCTAGTACTTTCCGTACTAAAAGAAAAAACTCTTTTCTACCTCTTAACATTGTCCGATTTCAATGGTTTTTTTTCATGGAATCATCACATTGTTTACTATGCTCGTACGTTTTAATTTTTTTACGTGAACTAAAAAAAAAAGTTTTCTTTTAGTATGGAAAGTACTAGCTATGCGATCCTCTTAAATGTAAAGAAAACAATTTTTCGTCCATTCCTTTGTGCCTCGTAGTTTTTTATATCGCAATCAGATCCACTCAACTAAGCCCATGCGCACTAAACTATACCCAGGCACATAATCAGCTCTTAAAGCATAATCTCCGTGTTATAGGTTAACGTCCGCCATTTCAGCGGCCGTGGTAATGCATTCCAATATCATTACCATCAGGCCCACAACCCATTTGTTCTGGAACTGTCTATGGAGCTGTTTCATTCAATTTGTTGCACATTTAGCGCCTTTGTTCTCTCGTGTTAATTACGAACGGCGGGTTTAGGATTTGTTATCGTGACCTGCTAACTAATTTATAGTCAATAATAGGAGTGCATACTTGTTCTATGAACGTTAGTAAATTGATATATACATGCATTATTAATTAATGTAATGATTATTACCATTTATTTATGTTTTATGTCACAATAAGGTCAATGCTCTCGTTGCAAGCGAGAAAATAAAACAAATGAAACATTAATATAATAGTCAATAATAACAATAATATGATTAAAAAAATAATAATAATAAGGTTAATTGTTTGACATATAAGAATGTTTACAACGAGCTATGGAAAGGGCTATGCTCGGGGTTTCTCTACGTGATCGAATCAGAAATGAGGAGATCCGTAGAAAAACGAAAGTCACCGACATAGCCCAGAAGATTAGCCAGTTGAAGTGGCATTGGGCAGGGCACATAGCACGCATAACAGATGGCCGATGGGGCCGAAAGGTTCTGGAGTGGAGACCACGGACCGGCAAGCGCAGCGTAGGTCGTCCGCACCTACACAGTGGACAGATCTGATAAAGGTCGCAGGACGACGTTTGATGCAGGCCGCTTCCATGATATCAGCAAATCATTAAAAGAAGTGAAACACTTTCCAGTTATTAAATATAAAATAATATCACAAATCACATGATCAATCATAGAGACGATTTTTTTATTATATGTCTTATACTTTTTAATCAATTATAGTAGTAAAGTACTACAATTCTTTAAGCTAGAGAAGTCGCAAGCCCGCGGGTTGAGTGATTACTGTTTTCTTTTTACTTTATTCATTTTATTTGTCAATTAATCTGGTTTTTTATTATATATATAGTTTTTCTATGTACTAATAGTCGATCTCCACGGATTCATCACTCTTCATTTCAACTGTTAAACATCTGTGTCTTGTACATATTAACATTTTTAACATTCACATTGTATCTACAGTCTGCTTGGATTGCTTTTCCTTGAGCTCTGTTAAATTTTTTGAAATCCTATAGCACAAAATATTTTTGCCGAAAATGGAACCGACTTCGATACTAAAAAGAGTGAAATAACTTGTTGAAGTCGGTACAATGATAGTTCAAATGTACCTATTATCACAATATTCTGCGCATGGTACCAACTTCGTCAAGTTATTTCACACTTTTTAGCGACTCTTGTTATTTACGGGATCGGTTGTCATTCACCGTCAATTACGATATCATCAAGATAGACGTAACACTTTTCAGTTGTTGGATTGTAACTCAAAAACCGCTGTAACGAATTTGGTCCACAACGGAGTATTCTCTACCGAACAAAAATATAATTACCAAATTCGCAATACTCAGCATAAAGTTTCAAAAATATACGTGTCGGCTTGAAAACCTTCTTCTTTTGGAAGTCAGTTGAAAACGCACACAGTTGCTTAAGTAGAGGTTGTTCACGCTAGTCTGAACGACGTGCACTTATCAGATATTAGGTAAAATTGTAGGTACGAGTATAATACATTATTTTCCTAAGCTGCATGGATGTACAAGCATTTATCATTGTCTGGCCTAAATTATTGGAACACAAAAGCCTCTGCCGTCTGCACAAATAGAAGAGCGGCCAAGTTTCACCAGGCGGAGGCACAAAGGTAGAACTTATTAAATCTCGTCGTCCCGCGGCCGGCCGCCGTCGCCGCGCGAATAATGCAAGAACTAAGTCTAGATTTATTGTTCTGGCTAGAACAGCTTGCTCGTGACCATGCGTTTTACCAACCACCAACTTTTTAAGCGGTTGAACTCTTACAAATGGAAACTGAAGAAGTGGATAAAGTTGTAATAGGGAGAGAATAATGACTAAATGTATGACTAGGAAAATTGAATGTATTTTTTGTCCTGACAAAAAAAAGAAAGAAGTTTTAAGTAAATTTGGATTATTTCTGTCTGTGTGTGCTATTTTGTATCGTATTATGTGACTTAATGGGCAAAATGTCATGTGCCTGGTGGTTAAAAATAGGGCATTACATACAGCATACTGCCAAGACGGACTCACAAAGGCATACACAGGGAAAAGTATAGAATTATTTTTACATTTAAGAGGATTGCATAGCTAGTACTTTCCATACTAAAAGAAATAACTCTTTTCTACCTCTTAACGTTGTCCGATTTCAGTGATATGTTTCATGTAATCATCACATTGGTTACTATGCCGTACGTTTTGTTTGTGTTTTTTAAGTTCTAAAAAAGGAAATTTATATAGTACATTAAAATACTGAAAATATCAAAACGTACGGGCATAGTAAACAATGTGACGATTACATGAAAAAACAAAAATCACTGAAATCGGACAATGTTAAGAGGTAGAAAAGAATTATTAATTTTAGTATGCAAAGTAATAGTTATGCAATCCTCTTAACATCTGGAATTGGGATGGCACCAACAAAGACGAGGCAGAGGATTCTCAAGCAACGTAGGTCCGAATAAAGATTCAGAAAGAGAGTCTGAATCCAAAGTGCTTTTATTAAATAAAGTAAGTTTTTGCAATTGTGGTTTTCAGGCCTGTTTGATTGATATCGGCTTGACTGTCGCTAAGAACTTCCGCTTTATACACATCTTATAAAAAAATTGCACTTTTTAATTCTAGTTGCAAACAAATGTTGATAAAAATCTTAAAAAATGGCGGTTCTATGTCACTTTTGACAACTCCAGTAACCAAAAATGTTAGTAAGTTGATGACTGGGGTAAACATTGGGAAATCGGGGTGCTATGAGTCGGTTCTGTCACTGACTTCGACCTATTCTAACTAACTATAACTAACCTATAGGTATGTCACAGACAAGTGACTTTGCCAATTCATTAGATAGCTACTGATATACTATTGTGCACAAATTTGGAACAAAAGTTGTTTGATGAAGCGCTCGCCGGCCGCTGCCGCGGCACGCTCGCTACGCTCGCTCGGCTCGCGCCTGGTGGGTCACAGTTCAAACCTAACCTAATCTATATGTAAACGCATAGGGGTGCGATGCGTGCGGCACATTTTTTGGCGTTGCACCATGTTGTTTTCTTCAGCGAATTTTAGACACTGGTCAATGGTTCCCAATTCGCGCACAACTTTGGGTAGGCTCCACATTTGTACAACTTCCTCCGTGTACAAATGCCGGTCCGAAACGGGTCCGTCATCTACAAAGTCCGCCCTTGATGAAGGTCCAGGCACAGGAGACGCCATCGCGATGACTAATGAGCACGTCGAGCTGGTACCAGTTATCAAATCTTCCAAAGGCAATCGCAGTGTCCAGTGAGCAAGCAGGTGTCGTACAGTAAAGCAGCAAAATCGTAGCAAAGTCGTTGAGATATCAAAAGAAAGCGCAGAAAAACAGGAGAAAACATTCACGTACACTCGGAAGTAACGGAATGTCGCGAGTATTCAGACAGTGACATTACGCTATCTTCGATGTTTGCGTTCCGTTTCAAGAATTTACATACAACGTACATGTCAAAAAAGGCTAAAAGTTACCTAGAAACGTTTCGTTTTACGCATTAATGTCATTTATGTCACCTGTCACTATCAAAATTACGGTGTTTTATTGAAACTTTAAAAAACTATTTAGACTATTTTGGCGTGTCTCCGGCAGCTAAAATGTTGTAAATACGCTTTATACAAACCCCTTCAACCCACCCACAGTTTTTGTTTCACCAAATTCAGGGGTCACGATTCTAAAGCCAACCCCATAATAGCCCTGCAGGTCAGCAGTGCTTAAAAGATCAACTTGGATTTTGCAGTATTAACTCGGATGATTAAAAAATATACAAGTTATGTTTGCAAAAAAAATTGGGCATTATTATGTTTTAGAGTTACGAGATAGGTATATTATTGTTTTTTTGAAATATAGTTTTACCTGAGTGTGGTCACACTAACCAGCATTAGCAAGGGTGGGTAGTGGGTAGTGCTTGCTGGTAGCGACTCGACGCGGTACTCCGTCTCGTTTCCGTTTCAATTTCATTTGTGCTGCAAACAACTTATTGCATTTTTCCGTTTTGTTGCCTGCTTGGAAATTTAATCAGTTCCTATCAGCTGTTAGCTCTTTTGCTTGGTATGCGTGTAATTAAAATTCTTGTTTACTTTATCAAATTGACAAACAACGTGCTGGCATTCATAGTCAGACATGTTCTTTTACTAAATTACAAAAGTTTTCGTTTTCCACATATTTTGTATGTTATTTGATTTGATTTGTTATTTGACCGAAACTCGAGTTGGTCTCTGTCTACAAATATTAATATAGGAATATACTTAGATTGAAAAATGAAAAATCGAGTGTTGACCGATATGGATCCAAATTATTTGTAGGTAACAATTTATTGATTTCGTCCAACACATTTTTTACATCCTACTCGTAGATTTAATATATTTAACATGTACAGATCATAATGCCTACTAACTCCTTGTTAGGTTAGACAGGTTAGACAGACAATTTATATGGAATTTCTATAGGTAACTGAAGAGCTGTTATCTCGTGGATCTTTTTCTTATTATGTTATTATTGGAGATCCAATTTGAATAAGGAAGAATTCAGTTTCCAGTCCAATATTAATTTCTCCCGTCTCGCAAAACGTAATCAGGGTCAGATCGGGACCTGCTTTTTATCACCTTAATTATAGCTACAATATGTACATTATATTTAAAATATTTCTCAAGCATTTTTAAAGGAATGGTTGTCTGAAACTAACATAATAATTAAATTTAATAATAATAAATAAAGTTATTAAATTATACCGCAGAGGCGGCTTTGTGGCGAACAGTCGGTGAGTGGCGACACCGCGGATTCTGATTCTACCTGGGGCTAAATGAGGTCCCTGGCCCCCGTCCTGCATTAATTGGCCGTCTGGAGGTGGAGACGCAAGAGCAAGTAACAAAAAGCTCCGAGGATGGAATATTTAAATTATATTAATATTTAATATTTTGAAATGAGACTTAAATTGGCCGGTGCCGTAGTCTCATCCATAGCCACTTATTTTCCTTACATGTATAAGTTCATATCAAAAGCCTTGTTATTTAAACCATTTTTGTTATAATTAATCCATGTCACTGTCATCCCAAATTCTGTATTTTATACAACTTTGTATTTTTTATACCAAACAGGCCTCTAAGTGTTGGCTACAGCCCAACTTATGCCTTTGTCTTTACAAAGGCATTACCGCATGAAATCCGCGATAAAATTAAATAACATTTTAATTACTTACTGATAATAAATCACCTTGATCCATAATTAAGCACCGTAACAATGTGTAGGTGGTATACAATATGCAGGATGTGCCCAACTCTGCCGAGCCTACACTCGTACCACGATCGCGCGTACACAATACTTCGAAGCATGCTCGCGCGCATGTCGGTAGTTCGAGTAACAAGAATTTGCAGTCGAACTTCATTATGTAATATCTTAGCAACACTGTATTACCCAGCATCCTAGCAAATACATTTTTATTTTTTCAGCCGCGTAATGCGGAAGACCTCAAACGGCATTAGTATGTGTATTTAGTCAGAATGTACATGTTTGTGTCGTTTAGGGCCGAACTTTAGGCCCTAAATGCCTCGCCCGCTCTCAAATTGTATAGGGATCTACAAGCTGTGGAACCAAGTGGAAGGAGGCGTTTGGTTGAGGCGACGGCTACCCCGAATGCTGACGCCTGTTTTTGGGCAAAAAAATTGCTCCGCCAACCAGCATGGCAATGTTGCCAACCATAGCCTTGGTTTGTGATCTGTGCTGCCAGCATTTTGGCCACGTTTCCCGCTACCATGAGACTTATAGTCCTTATAGAAAATCCCTGCTTGATTTGTTTAATTATAATAAAGTCAATTTTCATTGTATTTCTTTCATATCATAAGTTACGTAAAACCACTTATTAAAGCTGATAAAACATGTGCTTACGTTCAATGCATTAAACCTTTGCTGCGAAGTGGTTGCCTTACAGCTAGTCTATAATATAAAAATGTATCGCTGAATGTGTTGCTAAGCGCAAATCTCGAGAGCAGCTGAACCGGTTTTGCTGATTCTTTTTTAGAATATTCCTTAAAGTACGAGGATGGTTCTTACGGAGAGAAAAAATTAAAAAGTTGCTTGAAAAGGTCTAAAACAACACTTTTCTATACTACCATACAATCGATTAGTAATACCTAAAAGTCAATTTGAACTTTAACACAATACCATAAAGTTTAAGCGTTAGTGGAGAGGTTCGGGGAGGCTAAACAATTGAGTGACGTTAGTACCGTATAGATATTAATGTCAATATGGTAAAATGTCACGTGAAATGTAAACGTCTCTCTGCTGTGCATCCTACGAATAATAAGACTTATTATTATTCGTAGTGTGCATCTATAATAATATTACTTAATTTAAGTAGGTGTTTTATCATTTTATTTTTTGACATAATGTAATTGTTGACTTTTTAGCTTTCTATAGCTCTACCCGGCGTCCCAAATAGCAGAATAAGTATTAAAAAATATATTAAAGAATCGACTGTTAGGCGGTTCGAAGTTCGCCGGGTCAGCTAGTTGCAAAATATATATATATGGAGAGACTTGACGAAAATTCCTTTTATTTTATGAAGAAAATTGTTAACTTTAACATCAATCAATTTAAGGAAGAATATTTGTCGTCGTGATGTCCGCGACAAGTTTTATGAATTCGTTATTGGAACGAGTATGGCCGAGGCGAGGCAGGTGGCATTCAACACTCTGTGTAAAGCAGTATCTTGTTCCAAACCAAACTACAGATCTCTTGTACCTATCTACTCTTGTTTAACTCTTATATAAAATATGTCATGTGCAAACTCGTGACATAACAATGAAATTTCTATTGTGTAGGTTTGCCACTTGATGCAACATTCCAACCCCATTACTTACAAACATACCCGTGAACTTTATAACATCAGACACAAAAAATACTTGTTTCGGAATTGATTCTAAACTTGCATATTTGGGTCACCATGGACATTTCGCTACTGATCAATCAATTAAATTATCTCTACAGTACGAGTAATATAAACAGACATAATGAGGACAAAGTTAGCTTCACTTATCACATAGTTATTGGCCTTTAAGAGATCCTTGACTTCAAGCTTGCCTTAATTTGCTGTCAGGAGGTGGAGACGCAATTGCAAGTACCAAAAACTCCAAGGGTGGAAGTATTACAAGGCAAATCGACGGAAGTAGCGTTCTGTTGAAAACGCAGCACACATCTCGATACCATCTAGTAGTTAGCCATTTACACGCTTCTTCTGTCACCAATAACAGTGGCCCTTATGGGGGCTGTTTAGTGTCTTGCAAGTTACCACCTGCCTAACTATTTTATGAGTCTAAAATTACCATGTGCCCTAGCCTTGTTCATAGCCCTTATGTTCTAATGTTAATTGTCAATAGCACTACCATAGTTCAACATTTATGTAATATATCTATCATGTCCTTCAACTCATAATGTAATTTTTATACACTATTTCGTATTTTTAACCAAACGGGCATCTAAGTCTCTAGATCCCTATCTAAGGCATTTGTAAAGGACAGGATTAATGTGTCAAATCTGTAAAATACTTGGTTGAGTTCAACGCCAGGATGACTCAAGTGTGCGCGTTCTCGGCAAAAACATCTCCATTTCTTCCTCTTCCTTCTCTTCAGAATATCACCTTAACTGTACAGTGTAATCTTGACATCCTTGGCATGGACATCTCTATAGTGACTGTTTTTCCCTGATTTTTTTTGGGAGACTGGACTGGACTGGACTGGTGCCTGAGTTAAGGTAATATTGTAAAGTTTCTTCATAAACAGTTCACGTTAGTGGTGCTAAATTCGGAATATCAATTTCTGAAACTTGTCCTCAGCATCAAAATTGGCACGTCGTTGCGTCTCCGGCGGCACACCTCAACTCTACGATAAAAAGAACACATCGCTGTCTGTACATAGAAGATACCTATATTAAAATATTATTGCGACTTTTATAAACGAAAATAGAATGAAAAGAAAAGATTGTTAGAATTTTTGTCAGTTTGTCTGTTTATCGGTTTGATTAAGCGTTTGTACAATCTAAGAAGAATCTCTCTGAAGAGGGTTATCTGATTTAAATGTGGTTTTCACTAGTATATCGCGGTAAGCTTCACTTAACATTGTTAGTGGTTGTTTCATGTCAATCGGTTGATAAATTCAAAAGTGATTGAAATTTAAAGAATAACTTTCTCGCCAATACACTAAGAACAAGCGGAAGAAACCGCTGTCGGGTCAACTATGTAGTTATTAAGAAAATTATGCACCAAAACACTAAAACTTGAAAAGAAAATGTAGGTACCATCAGATTAGTAGGTTTTAACTATTAAACTTGTATTTTATATTTAATGTAAAGTCCTTGTACAATTGGAAAATCATTGATATACTCGTATAATGTGTGAATTTATGTACTAGTGTATCCACTCGCGACTTCATTTGCATAGAATTAGGTTATCGCAATAAAGCCTATATATAAATCCAGCGTACAGACCACCCCAAATTTCATCCAAATCCCTTCAGTCACTTTTGCGTGATTAAGTAAGATACATCCAAATATTCAGACTTTCACATTAATCATATTACTGGGATGAGATAGAAAAACTTAAAAAGGTTTATGTTTGACGCTTAACTTTGATAGGTTGATCTGAATCAGGGGCCATGCATCGCCATAATCCAGGAACTCCACATATCCGTCGTGTTTTCAAATCCTCTCGTATGTTAACATATAGTCGGCATTAACTCACAATTTATGACACTGGGCCCTGTTATCCCGTTCCTACGCACATAAGTGATCCAAAAAGAGTTGAGGAAAAGAAAGGAGAGTAGCAATTATCTAAATCAGTACTAATGCATCTTCGTACCTACCTACACATATGATCGTGACTTTAGTAACTGTATCCCGGTATACGAAATATCCCGTTTGCAGGGACAAGTCTGTGTACATTAATATTTCTCGCAATCTGTTTGTCTTTCGGCTAATTTGCATTTATATTGAATTGCGGCTTCGCCTTTTTCGGCCCCGGACGGCGTATAACATTAATAACTTCGAGTTGCAGTTGGACTCACAGTTCCCGTTATACTGACCCGCCCTCGGCTACGCTTGCGGACCTCATACGCCACCTGTAGCCACTGGAACGAGACGAGGGAAAGCTATCACTGAAGTACTTTGGTCTAAGTTTTATTCGGAAGTCACGAGGCAGGCGAATCGTGCACCCGATGTTAAATTGGGTAAAGTCCAAATTTACAAAACCTTTAATGTTCAAATTGACTTTTAAGTATTATTACAAATGGATTGTATGGGAGTATAGATACGTGTTGTTTATAGAACTTTTCAAGCAATTTTTTTAATTTTTCCCTCCGCAGGAACCATCCTCGTACATCAAGGAGTATTCTAAAAAAAGAATTAACAAAATCGGTTTTCACTGCTCTCGAGATTTGTGCTTAGCAACACATTCAGCGATACATTATTATAGAAGATTCTGTATGATATGCGAATAATATAACAAGTAAATAATATAATAATATAACGAGTATTCTTAAGTTTAAGATTACAATGATTAAATAATGACGACATATTTGAATGTAAAATGGAATTTTGTTTGACCAAATTTGTAATAAATATTATAATATTTTTGATACTAATGACTGATTACCATGTATGTTTTTTTTGACCTAAAACATGTAATAAATTACCATCTTAAAATAGAGTATTGAATATGTTTGTGACATGAAATTAGACTTATTAAGTAGGTACTATTGATTTAATTAATTTTGTGAGATAAATGTGAACATGAATCCCTAACTGTACGATATAGTTTTGTAATATTATTCAACCCTTTAAAATATATATGTTAGTCTGTAAGGTATGTGTTTTCGATATGGGCCGCTGGTATTTTTACAATGTGTAACTGTGCTATTGCCTGAAATAGAGATTATTATTATTATTTTTATTTAAACAATTTCACGGGTTTCACCCGGTCCTTTACATAGGCATAAGTGGGGCTGTAGCCAACACTTAGAGGCCCGTTTGGTATAAAAATACAATGTAGTATAAAAAAAACAGACATTTTGGATGAAGGGTAACATGGTATATCTATTACAAAAATGGGTAAAATGGCATGGCTATTGATATGAACTTATTAGTGATAAGGAAGATAGTGGACTATGGAAGAGACTACGGCACCTGCCAATTTTAGTCTCATGTTAAAATATTTAGGCAGGTGGTGACTTGCCATCCACTAAACGGGCCCCCCATAAAGGCCACCATGAGTGGTGACAAAAGGGGCAACGTTGGTGTGGATGGCTAAAGAGTGTCGAGAGGTGTGCTGCGGTTTCACTAGAGCGCTACTACCGGCGTTATGCCCTTTAACACTTCCACCCTTGGAGCTTTTTGTTACTTGCTCTTGCGTCTCCACCCCCAGACGGCCAATTAAGGCAAGCCGGGGGTCAGGGGTCTCATTTAGCCCCAGGGAGAATCAGGGTCCGCGGTGTCGCCACTCACCGACGGCTCGCCACAAAGCCGCCCCTGCGGTTTTATTATTATTATTTTTATTCAACCAATTTCACGGGTTTCACCCGGTCCTTTACAAAGGCATAAGTGGGGCTGTAGCCAACACTTAGAGGCCTGTTTGATATAAAAATACAATGTAGTATAAAAACAGAAACATTTTGGATGGAAGGTTACAGGTTATCTATTACAAAAATGGGTAAAATGGCATGGTTATTGAAATGTACTTATTAGTGATACGGGAGATAGTGGGCTATGGTCGAGACTACGGCACCTGCCAATTTCAGTCTCATCTTAAAATTATTTTTATTATTATTATTTGTTCAAAAAGTTTCACGGATTTCATCCGGTCCTTTACAAAGGCATAAGTGGGGATGTAGCCAACACTTAGAGGCCTGTTTGGTATAAAAATGCAGAGTATCAAAAACAGAAAGAATGTTGGATGAAGGGTAACATGGTACTTATAACTATTACAAAAATGGGTAAAATGGCCAGGCTATTGAGATGAACTTATTAGTGATAAGGAAGATAGTGGGCTATGGAAGAGACTACGGCACCTGCCAATTTTAGTCTCATGTTAAAATATTTAGGCAGGTGGTGACTTGCCATCCACTAAACGGGCCCCCCATAAAGGCCACCACGAGTGGTAACAAAAGGGGCAACGTTGGTGTGGATGGCTAAAGGGTGTCGAGAGGTGTGCTGCGGTTTCACTAGAGCGCTACTACCGGCGTTATGCCCTTTAACACTTCCACCCTTGGAGCTTTTTGTTACTTGCTCTTGCGTCTCCACCCCCGGACGGCCAATTAAGGCAAGCCGGGGGTCAGGGGTCTCATTTAGCCCCAGGGAGAATCAGGGTCCACGGTGTCGCCACTCACCGACGGCTCGCCACAAGGCCGCCCCTGCGGGTTTATTATTATTATTATTATGTAAATGTAATTGTATTCTGTGACGTTTTTATCTCAATAAACAATTTATTATTTTTTATTATTATTATAACACTGCACAGGGTCAGAACAACAACACAATAACAGTCCAGAAAAAAAATCTTTCAAACAACATTAAAGAAACACATTAAACATCTGATTCTATATACAGAATGTTTGATGTATCGATGTAGGGATTCCAGAGCCGATCAAGCGTCCCAATATACTCGTAATCATTTTAAACCACATGATAAACAACTATTGATATTAACATAAACAAATCATGACACTTTTCACAACGGCATTTGTGGTTTAAAATTACCTACTATTTTGGTGCCCTTGATAGGCTCCAAACAGACATACAAACCAAAGACCTGTTAGTTAGGTGCACCGTTTATAACTCAAAAAGTTTGTAACGAGCTTACAGTTTGATATCTTTGGAAAGCATTACCATAAGCCTTTAAAAATGGTGTTAAAACCTTAAAGAACAACGCGTCAGTGGCACCGATGGTATTTCTGAAGTCCATAAGTGGTAGTAACAGATTTCAATCTGGCAAACCGTCTACTTATTTCCTACCTATGTTATAGAAACAGAAGTGTATACACGCTTCTCACTGCTTGTATCCCGTATCCCAATACTTAGATTGATTTCACAAGTTATTATGAAAACATTTTCCATGTACAAACAAACGTTTTAGATCCACAATTTTATTTTAGTATAGGTACAAGTATATAGTTCGAAATGTTCAAATGCAGTTCCAACACGCAAACAACACACAACACAGCGTCTCGGCCGGACCGGTCGGAACACCGCATACCTCGCTCGCTATACTGACGAAGTCTGCGCATATATTTGTCTGTCCGCGATATAATTACTATGTTACAATAAATTACTTCATCTTAAATATTTATGTAACTAGTGATATGAACATTTTAGCGCTGATAGAAATACATGATAAATAACAATAAAACATCTATAAATTACTAATATTTAAGTTATGATAATTAATTTTAAATTATACAATTATAGGATATTGTTTGTTAATTAAGAATATATATAACTAAGTAGGTAGCTCCGCTACACGTGAACTGATCTAACAATGCACTTTTATGCACTTTTTAATAATAATTTCTTATCAACATCGAGTCTTAAAATTTTATTACGTATCTTCAGTAAGAGAATGGAAGGAAGTTTTATTCATAAAACGATATCTGTTCTCTTACCATTTGGTGGCGGTGACTTCTTTGGGCACCATAG
The DNA here is from genome assembly GCA_917880725.1 of Selenia dentaria. Lineage (NCBI taxonomy): Eukaryota > Metazoa > Arthropoda > Insecta > Lepidoptera > Geometridae > Selenia > Selenia dentaria. The sequence continues at coordinate 1,446,266 of OU862882.1, read as the reverse complement.
GTGTAACGGTAATGGAATACATAACAAAGTTAAATCATGATCTAGACATGTTTATATATGTTTGTGCAGTAACCTCAGTGGGGAAGTCATCCTCAATAATCATACCAAGAGTCGTCAGTAGGTTCATATGTTCCTTCAGTCCGCGTGCTGTTCTCCGGCCCAGTTTATACCGTGTCACCTACAATGACGCGTTGTATATCCAAAATGCTAAACTTTTTCTATGTTTGCTAAATATTCAATGGTGAGTACCAAGATTTGTTCTGTAAATGCAGACTACCTTCACCTCGAAGTGTTTCAAATTTTTAGAAAATATTTGACAACTTCATTGATTTAAATTGAATTAAATTGGTGGTTTCTTACTATGGGTTTCATAGATAAGCTCAAAGTCGCACAACGAGCTATGGAAAGGACTATGCTCGGGGTTTCTCTACGTGATCGAATCAGAAATGAGGAGATCCGTAGAAGAACGAAAGTCACCGACATAGCCCCAGAAGATTAGCCAGTTGAAGTGGTAGTGGGCAGGGCACATAGCACGCAGAACAGATGGCCGATGGGGCCGAAAGGTTCTGGAGTGGAGACCACGGACCGGCAAGCGCAGCGTAGGTCGCCCACCGACACGGTGGACAGACGACCTGATGAAGGTCGCAGGACGACGTTGGATGCAGGCCGCTTCCAACCGGTCCTTTTGGAAAATCATGGGGGAGGCATATGTTCAGCAGTGACTACGGCTGAGATGATGATGATTAAATTAAATTCATTTCAACTTCAATTAATATATAATACACTAACCTTTACACACACCTCCGCGCTAGGACCAGTGGTTTACTAATATACGTGTGTATGACTAATTGATGTTTTAGTGTATGGTCCCTACCATACACTAAAAGCATCATGACCTGTACCTATGTTTTGAAAATAAACAACTTTAAATGGATGAAATCGCGTACAATTTTATATTACTTTATATTACCTTACGAACACTTTGTATGTATTGTTGCCAAACGAAGCGGCATAGTCGCTAAGTGAAGAAGCTCAATAAATAAAGAATTAAAAAACTAAAATATACTCCCTAGTACTTCCTCTGCTTGATCTGTTAAATTAAACTAACCAAATACATATTTTAATGAAAATAGAGGGTATTTTCCAACGCGAAACTGCCCATTGTGGTTTTACATATAGCGATTGCAGTATGATCACATATCAACTGGTTACATTAAAACATTATCTGAACGCACCATCGACTCGCATTCCGCGTGATTCGGTGGATAACGCGACCACGACTAATTGCTACACCTCCCTCCCCCTGCGTCCCATTGTCCACTACCACCGCTGGGCAACGTGATCACTCGTGTGGTATCGAATGGTGTCAAATTATTGATTTAATACTGTGAAAATGTTGGTTTACTTATGTTATGTTGCCGAGTACCGACAAATATTTTCGGTTGTTTAAACTCGATTGTGAAATTAAATCATCTATCATCAAGCGTTCCAAGCGCGATCCAACTTGTTCGGGAGCTTGGAGTTAAGTTTGAGTAGAAATATCAGTAGCCAATAATCAATAGAAGAGGAGGAATAAGAGTGATTTTAGTTTCAGTTTTTGGGCTTTTGTACGTTACTTTAGTATTGGGTTTATTAAACTTAACTTAACGTTAAGTTTAAGTTAAGTTAAGGTACTCAATAGTTATATAATTAGTTAAAATAAATATAAAAGTATTAATTATTTAATATCTTTTTTTCTTTCATTTCCACTCTTTGTAAAACTAAATCCATGAGTAATTAGTATTCAAATCAATTAATTATTAATTAGCTAGAACACATGAAAGGACTCTAATTACACAATTTGCATATCTGGTAGACGTGCAAAGAAGGATGGCGACTAACCAAATAACCAGGCCGCGTTCATGAAAGTCTTATATGTATTGTTTGAATCATTACGCTATGTTATTACATTATTTAAAATTCTTTGCATATTTTTAAAAGTCGGGTCGTCGGTTTTAAAAGTCAAATACTTGAGTTATATTCAAAATGATGTATCTCATTTTGTACATTTCAACCACAGAGTTTGCCTTATTTACATTATATCTATGCATTGAACCGTGATTTATCTATGATAGTACTGGTACAATAAGCAATATGTTATAGTCTGTGGAATGATGGTCTTAGATGGCATATTATTTATGTATGCTACTTATATCAGATTATGTTAAATATATGACATAGGTAAATAAATGCGAGCAATAGCACAGCCTTACAATCTATAAAATACTATGACAATAGGTACAACTTTCTACCAGACCCATATATTCTACGCAACAGCAACCTCTGATTATTATTTTCCCCCGGCTTCGACATACTAAATTCAATTTGCTATTTCATTCTTATTATTACTATATATTTCATATATTAGCAGTAGCGAAAAATATCTAGACTGAACGCCACAAAAAAAATGTTGGGTCAGGAAGCGTATGGAACGTCGCCATCCTTCTTTCAATACCTAAAATAAGGCTATATTCAAATATAAAAAAATAAAACACTATATTCCTGAAATTCAACACCATAAAAACAATTGTAAGAAGCCACTCTAATAACGCATTTATCAAAATATTTCCATCCAAGGTTTTAATATAATCTGTTATATAATTATAAAGGGAAATGCACACATGGTATAGACATTTCTTGTAAACTTGTTATTCCTTTACTACCTAGGTACTTTGCCCCTCGAAGATTTTTAAGATATTAAACGTTGCAGAGACCGTTAACTTTAAAAAGCTTTAAATCAGATATAGCAATTGTTTTCCGACTGAACAGCTCTATAGGTTTATTGATATTAGGAATGGAGATAGCTTATAGCCTAAATTAATACTTCCTTAAGCTACGTCTGAGCACAAAAAGAAATTCAAGACTATCGTTATCCGCTCGCGGGACGCCATCGGACGCAGCATTTATTTTGAAAATACATTAAAATTATAGAAATAATTATAGAAAACACACAAACATAAAGGCTAAAAGGATAAACGAAAAGGATACATGGCATTTTTCTAGGATTCCGTACCTCAAAAGGAAAAAAAATAAAGGATTAATTCGTTGGCCATCTGTCCGTAAGTCTGTAGGTCTTGACCCTTTTTCTCAGAGACACGTAGAGGTTTTAAGTTGAATTTGTAACAAACTATCTGCGCCCTGTAGTTTCACCTGCTTGGTTCTGGATGATGGATGAAAGTAGCTTAGGTCCTTCCCTAGGATACAATCCAACTCCTTGTCAAAATTTATTACGATCCAATTTAGCCGCTTGGGCATGATAAAGTGACAAACAGACAGACAGGCAAAGTGACAGAGAGACAACCAGAGTTACAAACAGTTTTATAATATTACTAGCAGTGGTCTGCGAGGTGATGGATGATGATGTTGATTAATCAAAATATATAGCCTGTATTACTCAGGGATAATGTAGCATTTAATAGTGAAAGAATTTTTGAAATCGGCTGAAGTAGTTTTTGAGTTGATTCGTTACGAAAATACATATATTTCCTCATTTTAATATTACTAGCTGAGCTCTGCGGTTACACCGGCTTGGTATAAAATTAGTTATTCAGCCTTCCGATACCGTGAAAATTAAAACAAAAGTTTTATGGAGGAAACGCATGTAAATTTACGTCAATGATACGCAAAGGGTTGATAAAATTTATTAGGTTATAGAATAGTTCTTTTTTATTTATAGTGGTTTATCAAAGTTACTCCCTCTCGCCTGATGGAAAGCGAAGATGGAATCAAGAAGCAATGACCATTAGTGCAGCCGTAAGCTGCAATAATCGCCACCCCTGTGGTGCCCTGACAGATGCTTTTTCACGCCCCGCTTGAAAGTCCCAGGGTCATAGCTGCAAGGAAATACGTACGCCGGCATTCCACAATTTACTTACACGACAGAGGTAGGAACTGCCAAACTTTTTGGTTCGTGGTAAGAAGTTTTGAACAGTATATGGATGCAATGCTCGGCTGGAACGAGTAGTTCGGGATAAGTAAGATACTCGTCTTCGGACTTTTTCAGGTGTGAAAATCAAACTACAGGTTTGATTCTTGAGTCAACGCGATTAAAAGATATGACCGTTTATGTCGCATGCGTTCGCATAATGTGCAATGTCGCAAGGGAAAAGTACCTGTTGACATAGAATCATGAAATTTGGCTAGAAGCAATATTTTACAGTACTTACTTATAAAACATTTGAAACCGTAATATATGTAGTTCAATGAAAAGCAAACTTACTGTTACTGTACTGACTTATTTGCCGTTGGAGCAATAATCGTGTCTAGACGATCTCAACATATTTTGTCTTTTGGTAGATCAAACATGTTAGATAAATAAATTTATGTATATGATGAAGAAAACAGATAGTCCCAATTGTGACCAATGTGACAAATTAGAAGATGTTTGTGATGTGTTATATTAGTGGGTGTAACGGAGTTCTGTCGCAGCCTGACTCAGAAGATGCCCGAGGGTTATATGACTTGGCCAGGCAGTCATACAAGCACCCAAAATTGGACAATAATAATACCTATATTTGTTCTTGTGTTTACTGTCTATATAATGTATTGATTAGCAATAAGGTGGCATATTCTTTAAGAAAAAAACGCTGTATCAAAATTAGGAATATAAAAAACATGTTAGATGCTTCCTTTTGTACGGAAGCCTTGGTGCGCGAATCTGACTCGCACTTGGCCGGTCTTTTAATTTCTCAATACACAAAGCTATATGATTACCGCCTCAGTACTCGTCTAACCGACCAGATTTTTAATAAGTACCATTTTCTAAAATGCTTTTCGCTATCTAAGACATTGTGAAACATTTGACAAGCAGCACAATGTACAACAGATACATAAACTTGAAATAGCAATTCATCGGAAACCGAGAGAACGCGAGCTTGAATCCTCCACAAAGCTGCAATTTGGCAAAAGTATCGGATCCGATGTCCGACGATTGGACCGCTGCTGCTGGACACGTTCTTTGAGCAATCTTTTATCGCTACTATTGTGTAAAATGTAACTGGAGCTTTGTCTGTTGCACATTATATTTTGGACAAAGTCTTTTTTCAATTCAATTTGTTTAGTTATAAAAACAAACATGGTTTTTACTCATTTTACTTAGAAATGCGGGATTACTCACGTAAAATATACCGGATAGATCCGACTATAGTTTCGACCACGTCCGGTGGTCTTTTTCAAGGAGTGTCCGGGACGCTCGCGTCGATGTCTCGCTTGGCATCCGCATTTCTAAGTAAAACCAATTTGTTTATTTGAAAGAGTATTGTTTCGTGATACAGTTTTTAAAGTTTTAATACATATCTCAAATAATCTACAGTTTCTGTTGTACAAATATTTAAAAGTTAATTATCTATTTGACTTGTTCTTATACATCTCATAAGGTTACGAGTTAACATTATAAAATAATAACTGGATATCATACTAAAAAAAATGTATAGAAGTTATTAATATAGGAATATTAAGAATATTAGCAACTAGCTGACCCGCCAGCGAATTCGATCGCGTGTTCTCGCGGGATACAGTTAATTACAGTTTTTTAACTATCTCACGGGAACTCTTTAATTTACCGGGATCAAAGTAACTTATATGATTGACCAGGGATATAAGCTACCACCATGCAAAATTTCATTTAAATAGGTTCAGTCGTTTCGGATATTGTACAAACTAGGGATTGAAAATCGGTTCTCTGTCGAAGAACCGGGAATTCTAGTGTAAGGAATCAGGAATTCCCGGCAATTTAAGGTATTTGTATAATATACTTGTATTTTAATGTACTTGTAATTTACAGAGATAAAACTAAGACAGATCGATGAAAATATGAAGTGAAAATAAAAATTAAGTGTGTCAGACGATGTTTACTAACTGTTAATCAGTCATAGAAGAAACATTTGAATGTAAACATTAATGTTCTATAATAACTTAGTTTGTATGAAGTGTACTTATTTCGATTTAATCAAAAGATCTCGATTAAGTGCAAAAAGTTTGGATTTATTATATGTTGGTCCATATTCGGAGACTGGATAAATTACGGCACTTTAACACAGGCACGATATTAATTATAAATAATAACTTTAGTTAAATAGTATTGTAAACACTCACTTGAATGATGGTCTGTATCAGTCTGAGTTAGTGTTGTCAGGTGCCGGAGGTGAAAAATTACCCATTCGGTAATGTTGCTAGCGATCGCTAGCATTGTTCCCGTACATTATGCTATGTACTCATTTTTATTTTATTTTATTGTAAAGCAACCCAGCAGAAGATACAACTCGTTCTGGTTCCACACTTGTCGGTGGAATTGATAAAAGATTAGATACGCCTGTGACAGGTAAAGACTATCTCCATTCGGACATTCGTATGAAGATCATTCTGCATTTGTATTCTTGTTCTTTCACAAGCAGAAGCTTTTGAAACTCTCCGCTTAGACCTTCTTTTCTTGTTTGATTGTTGTATTTTTTCATTTGGTACACACAGAGGTTTGGTATGCGTCCTAAAATAATTTTAAAGTAAAACGCGGTCAAAGTCAAAATCATTTATTCAATTTAGGCATCAAAGACGCACTTTTGAACGTCAATTTTTCATTATAATGTACTTTAAAGCCTACCGCCGCGTTCCAAAATACATAGAGCCAACCGAGAAGACGCGGCAAGAAACTCGGGTCCATTCTTTTTATATAGATGTTTTTAAAATGTTTTTAATTAGTTACTACAAATATTAGCTCCAGTGTGTTGCCTTACAAAAGAGAACTGTAGTGTTTAAGAAAGCAGGTATATAATTATTTATAGAAGAGGGTAGATGTAAAACAAGTCAGTCTGTCGTTGGCCAGTAAATGGATAAAGCAAGCGTAATCTTTTAATTCAAAAAGTCCTAAAACATAGCATTTTGGCGACGAGTTAGCAATTCGCGTGTGTAACAAGGATTATTAGAGTGTGTTCCAACATAATTGTGTTGTAATAACGAAATGGCGAGCACCGTGAGTGCAATGTTCGGCGGCAGTCTCACATTTGACCACCGCACGCAGGAATGGAGTATATTTAGAAGTCGTTTTAATCAGTATTGTACGGCGAACAACGTCACCGCCGAGACAGATAAGGCTGGTATAAAGCGAAAGGCTTTGTTATTGACTGCGTTGGTGGAAGATACCTACCGCGTCGCAAGAGATTTGTGTTGCCCGTTGGAATTGGAGGACGTGGAGTATGAGTCATTGTTGCTCAAACTTAACAATCATTTCATATCAAAAAAGTGTAGTTTCTCAGAAAGATACAAATTTTACAAAGCGGAGCAGCGACCGGGGGAAGATTTAGCGGAGTGGGCGGCCCGAGTACGTAATCTATCTCAATACTGTGGTTTTAAAACGGAACTCGAAACAGCGCTGAGAGACCGTTTTGTGCTCGGATTGGAAAACGTAAAGGAGAAGGAGAAGTTGTTTGCGGAGAGTGTTGACAAGTTGACATTTTCTACGGCATTGGAATTAACGCAAAGTGTACGTTGTGCAAGGCAAGCAGTGATGAATATGCGAGGTGATTCCGAGCAAAGCGGCGAACCCGCCTCCGCCGCCGTGTTCGCGCTGCGAGCCAGCGGCCGCGCCGGCGGAGGCAGCGGCGACGATGGAATATATATAATATGTGATTCTGGGAGACGCGTTACATGTACGGATAGCTAGTGCTTATTTCGCGTGTTGATGGAATGAGCATCACTCCTTTTATCAAAACTGCTAAAGTTTTTCTTTATATACATTAGATTTTCATAGATAAACTGAGAGACAACAGTTAGAATGTTTATGTCTTTAAATTTCTGTCTAAGGGAAACTCTGGGAGCCAAACTGTAGATCGCTCGTATAGCCCTTTTTTGCAGTATAAAAATAGAATTAATATCTGCATAACATCCCCAGAGCAGTATGCCATAAGTCATAACGCTATGGAAATACGGAAGGCACTGTAGGCCCTTTCCGTATAGTTGACCCACAAGCTGCACGTCTACAGAGGTGCAGTACACTTCAAAGAACTTGAATAGTACTTTGATTAGCTCCCGTTGTTATTCGTGCTCTCCAGCTTTATCCAGAGTATATCGTAGGATAGGAAATCAAGGAAGAGTATGTTATTGCAGTGTTTGGATGGTGGTTCTTCACTATTCGTCGCCAGCCTTTCTCGTGCACATGATCATGTAACCATTTTAGTGCTGCATTAATATGGTCGACCCTATGTAATGGCTGTCTACCACGTAGTCTTATCCCTATTTTACCCTCCACTACAAGTCATTCCACGGATGATTTACCATCCGTTCAATATTTTCGAGTCTGAACGATGGAGAATAGATGCTGCTTGATGCAGAGTTCTTTCCGAATGGACTAAATTGTTCCTTACTCCATTCACGAAATTTTTTGCGTTATTCCCCAACACCATATTTGGAAAGCATTCATTTTCTCTATATGTTTTTTACTTTAAAATTATTTTAGGACGCATACCAAACCTCTGTGTGTACCAAATGAAAAAATGCAACAATTAAACACGAAAAGAAGGTCTAAGCGCAGAGTTTCAAAAGCTTCTGCTTGTGAAAGAACAAGAATACAAACGCAGAGTGATCTTCATACGAATGTCCGAACAGAGATAGTCTTTACCTGTCACAGGCGTACCTAATCTTTTAACAATTCCATCGACAAGTGTGGAACCAGAACGAGTTATATCTTCTGAAGGGTTGCTTTGCAATAAAATAAAATAAACATGAGTACATAACAAATGTACGGGCACATTGCTAGCGATCGCTAGCAACACTGCCGGGTGAGTAATTTTTCAGTATATGAGTCTATAGCATAAGTCTACAGATAAACAACTTTTTATTTCGGAAAACGCAGATGGTACACTTGCTCGTTTCCACTTAACCTTAAACGACAAGCACAAACCATGAGTAACGGCCGGTCCCAATAATCTATCTATCGCCGGTTTACTTTACTAGAGATAGATATTTGACACTGTTTGAATGGACGTTATGTCAAATTGCTATCGGTAGTAAGGAAAACCGTGGATAGATAGATTATTGGGATCCTCCATAAGTCGTGGCTGTCACGTACTCGTATTTTGTAAACTGTATCATAATTGTCATCCACCAATAGCACCGATTCACAATAGCCTCAGTTTTACGGGCATGTCTCAACTCTCCCCGATTCCCCCCTATTCTAGTATTATGCTCGCTTTACGACCACTCAAAAATTTATTCAATGACCGCTGTAAAAAATCCCCGAATACTTCTGAAGAGGAGTAACCTTCCCAATTACAATTTCACTTTTATATACACTGTAAATTTACGTTTGAGTTTATGATGTTTGTCCGTTTTGTTGCGGACTTTGATGTAGTTTTATAAGGTGCGGTGATACATCTCGTAGAATATTCATAGGAGACTCGCCCTCTCCCTAGGCTCACTTTTTGAAACATAAATAAGACAAGTGCAATAAGAAAAATGTTATACCGACTTCCATTCTATTACTTTGCTAAAAATCAGTTATTGGAGTGTAACTCTAAAACTATTGATCCGAATATGATAAAGTTTACATGGAATCACACGAGAAGCATCAGCTTTCAAATAAAGAAATTGCAAATCGGTTTATCCAGTCGAAAGTTAATCTTATTTTATTTTACAATTTTAGGAAAACTTACATCTGGGTCTAATAACTAGGATACTTAAATATTGTACTAAGGGACATTTACAAGTTTCCACGAGTTATGAGGTAACAAACATAATACAAGTACAATTTGAAAAATATATTTTTATTTTTTATTCTATTACTGTGGTAAAAATCAAATCAAACTTCTGATATAGAAACCCAAAAACTTCTGATCCGAATTTGATAAAATTTTCATGGGATCACACGGGAAGCATCAGCTTTCAAATAAAAAAAAAATTGCAAATCGGTTCACCCAGTCGAAAGTTATGAGGTAACAAACATAAAACAAGTACAATTTGAAAAATTAATACAAACTTCCATTCTATTCAGTTATTGGAGTGTATCTCAAAAAGTACTGGACCGAATTTCATGAAATTTAAATAGGCCATTCAAGAAGCACTGGCTGTCATAAAAAATAATAATTTTAAAAATCTATTCACGCAGTCGAAAGTTGAGGCAACAATCATGGAAAAACATACAGTCCCTTTTTTTGGAAGTCAGTAGAAAAAACAGTCGAATTGAGTACCTCCTCCTTTTTGGAAGTCTGTAGAAAATTTGCCGAATAGTACCGTAGCCCAGGTGGAGCACACCCACGGCCGATGCGATAGCACACACTGCACGGCCGTGGGTGTGCTCCATGTTAGCGTTTGCCTTTAACTTATTATTAGTACAGTAGCTTACCCGCCGAAACTTACAAAGATAAATATCTAGGTATCTAAACAATAATGCATTAACAGGTCCCCAAGTAAACGAAGACGTTAATACGTATAACGTCAAAACTGCGAAATCTAGTAGTTTAGTTTCTGTTTAGTAGATTAGTTTACTTTGAAAATTTTACGTAATTCCTCGTATAGCATATTCCTTTAAGCCGTGATTTAAACTCGGGACTATCTTTAGTCCACGTTTAAACCCAACACGCAGTAAAATGAGTTATGCTTATAAACTGAAAAACTTTGAAGAACAGCATAATGTAACTTATTGTAGAATAGTCGAGTAAAATTATATCATCTGACCATCATGATCAGTCCGACTGTCTGCCACAAGGCCATAACACAATACTTGTTCTGTGGTCATAACCTATGTCTTTACATTGGTGAATTACTGGTAATTTTATTGTCTTGTCTTTGTGCGTCAAACACTGTCTAAATATATAACATTTGAAGCTCTGCGTTCAGCGAAATCAAATATTGCAACTTTAAAGAGAAAAATTACATATTCTCAAACGGAATCCGAACCCGCAGGTTCCGACAATCCGTGTTTGACACCATAGCTCATCCGACTCTGAAACTCGTCCCAAAACCCAGTACCACTTTTTAAAATTTGATAAAGGTCAACTGGGGTCATTGGTTTAGTTAAGGGACGATTTGTCCTACTCTAAAGGTTGATCGGTCCGGACAAAAGAAAATAGCGACTGTTACATGATAAAAAGTTTCTTATTAACCATCATCAACAAAAACATACCTTTTCATTTTTGATACAATAGGCCACCGACGCACTTATCCGAGCATCCAAATTAACTCTAGTAGATTTTGACCGCTGTATAGGGATGTAGCTTGACAAGCTTTTTATGTCCAAATTTACAAAAGGTCAAAAAAAAACTGGCTTGAATCTCGTTCGAGGGTTTGCAAATTTTTTTTTCAAAAATTGCAAGATTCAGTTAGAAGACTTTATAAACCGAAGATGTATACATAGATTCCTAGAACTATTGCTAGGTAGGTTAACTGCAAGTTAACGCAAGGAGAGGTTACTTACCAACGCGTTATAGAAATGAGTTCATTTTTAATTAGAAATACGGGATTACTCACGTAATATTTATCGGATAGGTCCGACTGTAGTTTCAACCACATTCGGTGGTCTTTTTCAAGGAGTGTTCGGAACGGCGGCGTAGACGACGTCTCGCTTAGCACTGAGAGCTTAGTCTTAATACCGTATTTCTAATTAAAAATTAGTGAAATCCACGTTAGTTTTTATAACAAGAAACGAGTTCAGCTGTAACACCCACAAACATTCAGAAGGTGCAAGTGAATGAGACCTTTCTCCGATTCCGAGCTATTCAAGAAGTGAAATCGAAAATAAAACTAAAAAGCGTGACTCCATTTCAAGTCCTTTTAGAAGCATATTACAAATTATCAAACGTAAATCGGAATTGCAGCCAGCATTTCAATCGACACTTCCCAGTCGCTGTCCAATGGAAACCATTTGCAGGAAAAGAAAAACCATTTAAACGAAGAAAAGCATTCCTTTTAGTACTTATCGACCGGCTCCGACTTCTGAGCATATTTTTTGCGGTCACTATTATTTTTAATCTCGGTAAATGAGGGTCTGGTGCCGCCCGAATGTAAACATCTTTATTTTTTGTCCTGACGCTTGTGGGTCGACTATTTTTGGTGACGTTATTTATATTTTGTTTTGTAACCATTTTTGGGAACATTGACGTGTACATTTTGTGGGTTCTATCATAGGCGTAATACGTTCGTATAGAAGGGGAGTGAACAGATATGAAATATTTGAACGGTCACTATATAAATAAAATATTTATTCGCGCGGGATGAAATAGTTATAATTTATATCGTTAAATTACCCAAGCTGGATATTCGGTAAATTTTGTTTTTGTTTTTACTAGTTAAGCTGATTATATACTACATGTAATTTTAAGTGAAAGATGGTTAACAATCTGTCGGACCTCGTGATAGGTAGTGGTCACCGTTGCCTGTCAACATCTGATACAACAGCTACTAGCTATAGCTATTGTACTGTCGCCCTTTTAAAGCCATTTTCTTTTAAGTTGAAATATCAAAAACAAATTAGTAACTGGTTATAACCTTTATGAAGATAAGATAAAAAGTAAGTTATTAATTCTGGCGTTTCTTTGCGGAAACACTTTTTAAAACGATATTAGTGACATTTCCGCTGGAAAAACGCTTATGGTAGAGATGCAGTGTGCACCAATTAATAAAATGCAATTTGGAAGTATACATAACAAGACACAAAACAATCCGAACAACCAAAAACCGCTACAAAACACGAACAAGCTTGACGAGTCAACATATCCTGAGGATGCTTCGTTTAGAGGCGAAACACGTGTCGAATCGTGTTTGGTTGTTTGTCGTCTTATAAAAACTAATTCCACGATTTTCTCTCTGGATCTTGCTAGTAGTGCTAATATTTTTATTTGCTATAAATATGGACTAGCATTACCCTATGTTGTTTTGAATAGGGTTAACTAAGGACTACAACATCGAAGCGATAAGTGCAGTGCAATACTACTAAATTTTTCATCCCAGGGCGGCTATCATATACACTCGTAAAGCTTACTATCAGCAGCTTGATTTCTAAGTTAGGTTTATAGTAAAAATACTAAAACTTACTGAATTAAATAGTTGCGTTTTCGTTCTAGAAATGGGAGCAACGCTCGACACAGGTACATGTGAGAAATCAATTGAGTTCGTACGACTACCTCTCCGTGTATGGATGAGTTATGGCATTACCGATATCTCTATATGACCCACATCGTTCTGTTCTTACAGGGAGTCGCCCTGTACTCATGTTGCCAGTAACACAACTCCTATGCTTCTACAAGCTAAAAGTTTGCTTCTGTAAGTGTAAATATTATATATACAATGCGCCCCGTGGTTTCACCCGCGTCGTGATGGATATTGATGATGATGAAATGTATCACATTTTCTACCCCAGGATATGATCTAAAAAGGGAATTCTAATTTCCTTTTGGAAAATCATGGGGGAGGCCTATGTTCAGCAGTGGACGTCCTACGGCTGAGATGATGATGATGATGATATGATCTATCTCCGTGCCTTATTTCATTATGATCTGATTAGCCGTTTAGGGGTTGTAAGGTAACAAACAGAAATAAAGAGTAAAAGAGTGACTTTTATATATTTTATATAGTATGGATTGATTAAAGCTAAAGTTTTGTAATACGAGTACGAACTATCTATTAATTTTATAACTCCTATTATATTTTATATCAAACTATAATAATTACATTATACTATTCTGCTTAGTTTTAACTTGTTCTTATGATTGGTGTCGACTGATTTTACTATTATGTATTAAATACTTGTCAGTGCAATAACTATCTAAAAATATGTATGTAAATACATGTTTTAGATATTTATGGCACTCAAATGTCAAATCAGTATTTAAACATAACAAAGAAACATCAATGTCACGCACATTGTAAAAGAGTTACATAGTGTATGTATAAGTATAGTCACTGTATCATACTGCGACGGGTTACAAGATTTATAGCGCACCTGCGCGAATTTATAACTACCCGCAAACGGTTTTTGGACGCACAACCTTGTGTAACGGTGCGTCGGCCGACTTCGGGGTATTACTTGACGCGGTGTTTAAACACGGAATGTGATTTCTGTTTAGGAATGATTTTATTCAAGCCATTAAATCTTTTGAGAACGATTATTTTTCTTAACATTAGTGTAATGGAGAAGAAACATATTTAATTGCATTTTAATGTTTCTTGCAGTTTAGTCAGTGAAGTTTTTGAAACGTGCTTTGCCCGTAGCTTTCGATATGACCTAACAGGCAGCTCAGGCTAAGGCTGTCTCTCTGTCTGATTGTTACCTTACCACGCCTAAACAGCTGTACGGATCATAATCAAATTTGGCAAGATTACAGATGTATCCCGGAAGCACATAATAATAAGATATTTTTGCAGCCATTGTTTTTTTTATGGGATAGGTTGGCAAACGAGCAGGCGGCTCACCCGGTAAGTGATTACCGTCGCCCACGGACATCCGCAATACCAGAGATCTCGTTGATGCGTTGCCGGCCGGAGTGGGAAGGGAAAGGATGGGGGGACGCGGGGAGGGGGTAATCGGGCCTCCGGTAACTCTCACGGACCGGCTGAAACGTAATAGCAAGCTATGTTGGTGTCAGTGGACGACCTACGCTGCGCTTGCCGGTACGTGGAATCCACTCCAGAACCTTCCCAACCCATCGGCGCTGTCGACGCTCCCAGCGCACGCACGTCGTCACTGCTCCGTTTTTGCGCATAATCGCTACTCTGCGCACGGTTATTGTTGTGTACAACTTTTAGTTTTTAGTGTCTCTTGCATGATGTCTGCAAGTGTTGAAGTTTCGTCTGAAATACTAGCTAGCATGGTGACGAAAATGACTGGCTTAGAGCTCGAAATACAGTTTTTGAAGCAAATGTCGACTAAACAAACGGAACTTATTCAATATCAAACCGAGTTGATTCGTGATTTAAAAGTGACCGTTACGAATATTTGTAAGTCGTCATCACCGTGCGAAACCAGCAGGATTGCAGTGCTCGATACGGAAAATGTTAGCCGTAAGAAGCAAAATGTTTCAAAACGGCAAACAACACAAGCGACCGTTAGTGATAACGCGTCATCGCCCGGACAACCGGCAACGCCGCCACTGCGGTCGACTCGAAGAAACAACGTCCTTATCTACTTGCCCGGCCGCATTCCAAAACCAATCTCGCCTCCAGTAACAAGACCAACTTTAGTCAAGTTACCAAATAATAAGGATTTGGACCAGCAGAATTTTAGCGTTCCGCCTGCAGAAGAAAAATGGACAGAGGTACGCCACAAAAAACGTCGCACTGCTTTGTTATCGTTGCGTTGTGTTGCTGGGCCATCCGTGACGACCCTAAAGGCGGCTGAAATGCGAAAACATTTCCACTTATGGAACATGATATCGAGTGTAGATGAGGTAAAGGCCTACCTAGATGAGCTGTGCCCACAGAGAGCTGTCACTGTCGAACAACTGAGGACTGCAAACAACTACAACTCTTTCAAAATAGGAGTGCCGGAAGATTGCTACAATAAATGTTTTTCAGTTAATGTTTGGCCTGAGAATGCGCGCGTTAAGCAGTGGTTTAACTATAAAAAACGCACGCCCGCTTCTAATAGTCAAACCTTTCGACGTGAGGTCGGCAAACAATGAGCCGCGCAAAACAATAAACATATTTTATCAGAACGTCCGAGGCCTGAAAACAAAGCTGCGTGAGCACTGGTATCCCAGCATGTCAGTATCCAAGCATCTACTTGTTGCCGCGTCGGAGACTTTTCTCGATGGGTCGATCAACGACGCTGAAGTGGTGCCTGATGGTTGGAGCCTGCTACGCCGTGACCGCGCCACAATCCAGGGTGGTGTCCTGCTGGCCGCGAGACCTGGGCTCGCCATTCGGCGCCGGTGTGACCTCGAGTCGGAGCTTGCAGAAGACTTGTGGGCGTGTGTCACCCATGGCGGTACCTCTTTTTTTGTTTGTGTAGTATACATTAAACCTAAGGCTAGCGACGCCGTTTATATGAATCTATTCTGCAATATTGAATCTTTTTTAGGTAATTTAACTAGTAACAAATTCTTGCTACTCGGAGATTTAAACATAAACAGTGCGTCAATCCATATTAAAAATTATTATTGCTACTTTTTGACTTTTTTGAATCTATGTGATCATAATGATGTAATTAATTCTCACGGCAGTACTCTTGACGTGGTGTTGGCGCAGGAGTGCGTTGAGTCTTTGACCCCGGATGTATGTGCGAGTGAGGGTGATGGTTTCGTCCCCATCGACAAGCTGTACCACCCCGCGCTTGAGGTAACTGTGAATCTTCTGTTACGTAACGTTAAGTTCGAGCGCATGGAACCTAGCAACATAAACGAATCGCGCGATTGGAATTTTAAGAAAATGGACTTGATTCTTTTTCGTTCATTAATCGAGGAAGTTTCCTGGGCGCCGGTTCTTGAGTCTGATAATACATCTATTGCCGCTGAGGCCTTTTATAACATTATTTATCAATTATTTGATTTGTGTGTTCCCAAAAAGAAAAGGCGGGTCACAAAAAGTAACAGGTACCCCGTTTGGTATAACGCTGATATCATTAGGGACATTCGAAAGAAATCTATTTTACACAAAGCTTGGTTAAAGTCTGGATGTGTAGTTGACTATAACTTATTTTCTGTCCTACGTGCTGGACTGAAAAAGCTTATCTTCATGGCGTACAAGGAACACATGTCCAGTATCGAGGAAAACCTACAACTTCAGCCTCAACGTTTTTGGGGTTATATAAATAACCTTAGGTCAAAAGGCGGATTCGAGCCTTGCGTTACTTACGAAGGTATGTCCTGCACCGGAGTAGGAGCAGCCAAAGCATTTGCTAGTTATTTTTCAACTGCATTTCTTAATGAATTACCATCATTGGACGTCAGAGCGCATAGTGAATGTGGGTTACAGGGGGGTTGTGTTAGCATATCTACTATCTCACCTGAAAATATTGACTGTGCCATAAACAAGTTAAAAATAGGTAGTTTGTCAGGACCCGAGTGCCTAGTTTTGTTCTAAAGATGTGTAAAAAACTTTTATTCGTCCATTTCATCACATTTTCAATCTTGCACTTGCAACAGGCAGGTACCCATCTCAGTGGAAAGTGTCCCGAGTGACCCCTATTCCCAAGAGTGGCAAAAAAGCAATAGTAAGTGATTACCGTCCTATAGCAATCTTATGCGCCCCAGCAAAGGTTTTTGAATACATTGTACATAAAGACATATATAGACAAGTAAAACAATTGATAGGTGACGAGCAGCACGGCTTTAGAGCGGGGCGCTCTGTGAATACGAACCTGCTATGCATAGTAGATTATGTATCTGATGCTTTGGACCGCGGCCTGCAAGTTGATGTCATTTACTTTGATTTTCAAAAAGCCTTCGATAAAATCGACAATGATATTTTGCTGAGAAAGTTATCGTCTATCGGTTTCACACCGGGACTTCTTGATTTTTTCTCTGATTACCTGAGAGACCGAAGTCAGTTTGTTAGGCATGGGACACATGAGTCCGAACCATATCACACTAGGTCGGGCATAAGTCAAGGCTCGGTCCTCGGACCTCTTCTTTTTTTGATAATGGTTCATGACCTTCCTAGAGTGTTGAATTCGGCCAAGTGCCTCTTGTATGCAGATGACCTCAAGCTCTATCTGGAAATAAAATCCCTTAATGATTGCCTTAACTTGCAATGCGATATTAACCACATTTTTGAATGGAGTGTGGTGAATAAAATGTTATTCAATTCAGGCAAATGTAATGTAATGAGTTTCAACCGAAAAAAAAGTCCTATACATTTTAACTACCAGCTTGACCATCTAAACATTAATAGGCCTCATTGTGTTAAAGATTTAGGTGTCACTTTCGATCGCGGTCTGACGTTCCATGACCACATTTCTGACCTGACGAATGATACATACCGGCGTCTAGGTTTTGTGCTGCGCAACTCAATAGACTTCCAAAATCCACAAGTCATTATAACTTTGTATAACTCGCTCGTTAGAAGTAAACTAGAAACGAGCGCTTGTGTGTGGAATCCCTATCACGTTACTTACACCCGAATGATAGAAAAGGTTCAGAAGGCGTTTTTAAGGTCTCTCTACAAAAAGCTTTACGGGTACTACCCCTATATGTATCCAACAAAGTTCTTACTTGGTCAGTTGGGATACAACTCGTTAGAAGTTAGGAGAATGGCCGATCAACTCCTGACCTATTGTAAGGTGCTCAGAGGGTCAATCGACTGTCTTCACCTGCACAACCTTGCGTGTACGTTTTATATTCCTGATGAGCCTGGGGTCCCAGCAAACAGGCGCGGTCGACCACAGAATCTCTTCAGTGTAAACAGTGCACGCACCTCAGCGCGAAGTCAGACTCCGCTCGTTCGTGCTCCCCACCATCTCAATGCCCTCCTTGTCGCCAACACTGATTGCGATTTAATGACTGATGACTTAAACAATGTCATGCCGGTCATACTTGCCTATTGTGAGAGCCTCGTTGACTAATGGGACAGATGTGCCAAGCCTGACAGCTCGACAGATCTTTGTGATTTTGACTGCGAGTATTCTTAAGTTTAAGATTACAATGATTAAATAATGACGACATATTTGAATGTAAAATGGAATTTTGTTTGACCTAATTTGTAATAATTTATATAATATTTTTGATACTAATGAATGAATGATTGATTACCATGTATGTTTTGTTAAATCTATAAGTAATTAAAACATGTAATAAATTACCATCTTAAAATAGACTATTGAATTTGTTTGAAATTAAACTTATTAAGTAGGTACTATTGATTTAATTAATTTTGTGAGATAAATGTAATTGTATTTTGTGACGTTTTTATCTCAATAAACAATTTATTATTATTATTTATTATTATTATTATTTAATATCGGCCATCTATTCTGAGTGCTAGTTGCTCTGCCCACTGCCACTTTAACTACTTTGGCTAATCTTCTGGGCTATGTTGGTGACTTTCATTCTTCTACGGATCTCCTCATTTCCTTTCTTTCCAACTTTAAGCTTATATACGAGTATACCTATGAGGCCCATAGTAAGAGACCACGTTTCAATGACATCACTTCTTCACACTTTCAGTCATCACTGGTAATACACATTGGTCAAAGACTAGTCTCAAGGCACTGAGGTATTTTGGACGAGATTTTGGGTATAAATCATAAAATATCGATCCTAGGAAAATATAGATATGAACCAAAATTGTAGGATTTTGATTCCAAACAACTTTTATTGTTACTATTTTTCGTGTGAAATTGAATATAAACGAGTTATTAAATAAACGAAAATTGACCCTTCAAATCAAGATGGCGGATGACGCAATGGATCGGGTATCACGCTAAACAAAATTTAGACTGCCAGTGAGCCCCCACAACGAAGAAAAATGGCTACTTAACTATTTTTTTTCGGGTTAAATTCTAATTCTACGGGGCTAGATGCATTTCTGACATACAACATTCAGTTCTTGATCCTATCAAGCGAAACTGCATAAATGGAACGAAGTAACAGTGATATAAATAACATGAA
Organism: Selenia dentaria; assembly: GCA_917880725.1. Classification (NCBI taxonomy): domain Eukaryota; kingdom Metazoa; phylum Arthropoda; class Insecta; order Lepidoptera; family Geometridae; genus Selenia; species Selenia dentaria. The sequence goes on along the minus strand of OU862882.1, from coordinate 1,426,701 downwards.
CAATTAAGCCGGTAAGTTGGACCGCGTGCGGTAAGCTCACGGCGCCCGGGGTTGCCAGGGTGAGCGCTGCCATGTTAGCTTATTTGATTAACTTGCTAACAGGACTGCTTGTAACAACTAATGAGAATCTATACCGGTGTCGGAAGCTGTTCGCTGTTCCCTGTTATCGATAGCTGGTTACTCTCTGTGTGTTGTCTAAATAGTCTAGACTCTTCTTCTTCGTTCTACTACTTTTAGTTAGTGGACACGTACGTTTATACATTTGCCATTCCTCAAATTATTTTGCGTAAATATTTAGAGATTTATATGTGAGATTTTTATTCAAGTTGTCAGAGTAAAATTTCAGTCCCATAAATTGTATTTAATTAAGTTACCCTGGCTTATTAAACTATAATTATTAACTGGCAAAACACTCACGTTAGGGATCAAATACCTCGACCCGGGCTTCGAGCATGTCCGATGCTCATCTTCAGGGCGAGTGCGCAGCGGCATCTGCGAGCTCTCGACGGGCACTGTTCTTTTAAAGCTCGTTCTAGTAAATAGATGAATTTCTAAAACTTTCTAAGGTGATTGACGAGGAAAATCAAAAAACGTTTCAATGGTTATCATTCTCCATATTTTCCCGTGATCTACGTTTCCGTGGTTGTGTACACTTTTCATACACTCATGCAAAGTAACAGTTAAAAATCTCATTTTTGCTTAGAAATACGGGATTACTCACGTAATACTTATCGGATAGGTCCGACTATAATTTCGACCACATTCGGTGGGCTTCTTCAAGGAGTATTTGGGCCGCCCCCGTCGATGACGTCTCGTTAAGCACTGCGGGCGGAATGCGGCAGCTCGTAGAGTTTAAAAAGTTAAAAATCTCTCATTATTACACGTCAAAAGAAATAAAATCTGGGAAAAATAATTAAAAATAAATAACAGCTCAATGTTGATTTAGTTTTGAATTTTTTTGAGCGTTAAATAGCCAAAGAAGAAAAAGAAGTGGCGAGATCGAGATAGCGTGTCATTTGCCGGATGGTGAAGCCCACACTGGTCGATGTCAGTTCCATTAGTTTAGATCACAGGTCACAGAAACAAGGGAGATATGAAACAGGGGCGGGGCCGGTGTCGCAGCAATATGCCCAAAAACAGCCACGCGATTCTCTAATTATTCGTCGTTGCGCTCGTCGACGAGCTCATCGATGTCAGATACTTTATGAGATATCGCCCTTGTACACAAGGTTGTTTTCCCAACGTTTCTTGTCATCTCGTTATTTGTTTCACGGATGTTGTCAAAGATGCAACGATGTTTGCTCTTAGAGAATCGTACGGCTGAACATATTGTTCACGCCGCCGGATCGCAACTTTTGCCTTATGAACGCCGGTCGTGATATTGCATGTAAGCCGTTTACAATGCTTGCCCTCAGATGTTAAGTTTTAATAGGAACTAGGATAATGTACTTAGTGAAGCGAACATAATACGTTGAATCGCGGAATACGGCCGCTGCTTGCGACACCAGGTTTTGTACTCAGAGCACGGAACGGCATCTCTCTAGATCTCTATGATTTATCTATATAAACCTTCGCAGCGTGAGGACCCAAGCTCGATCCCTGGCCTGACCCGTGGCCAAGGCCAATAAGTATATGTATGATGAGCAGAAATGTTTGATCACGCATCGTGAATGTTTGTGATGTATTAATGTGTTAGATACATGCCTTCTCCGGTACAGATAATCCTTGTGCGGAGTTTGAGTAAGTAAGTACGTTATTTTAAAACAAAAATGAAATGAAATTAAAGTAGCAGATCCACTCCTCACAATGAACGCTAAGAGTTGACGCCCGATAAGATAGCATCACTAGTATACGCATTCGCGCAAAAATATATGCAAATTACAAAATGTTTTTCCTAAAACATTCCAAAACTAAACTAAGTTGTAGATAGCCTCAGAATCTGTATGCTGAGTAGATAGCATACTATTCATTGTAAGGCAATAAATCAATAAAAGAACTGCAAAATAAAATGTAACAGACATACCCATTCCCAAAGTCCTCAATCATTTTACCTGTGAGCTCAAATAGACCGATATGTTCCCATCGGCTGACCACTCTATCAGTCACGTGACGTGATTAACCGGTGTGAGCATGACACAGCCGGATAGAACCGGCTACAGAGCCGGAAATTTCCAGATCCGGCCGGTGTTGCTTAACGTCGTTCATTAGCTTCAACATAAAAAAATTACAAATTTATCGTTTACCTAAATCTCGCTATAATTATTTTTCTAATGAAAATTATTTGCTGCCTGTGTGTCATAGGCGGCCAAACCTGATGGTATTCGGCATTCAATATGTTGATAATATCTATCAACCTGTGTTTTATGTACAATAAAGAGTTGTGATGTATAACTCAAATTAATATTACAAAAAAATGTTGTCTGTAAAGTCGGTTTACGGATGGAAATTTTACGTGATAACGTCATAAAATAAAACAAGCGGAACGTACCCCTCTATCGCTTTTCTGCTCTCTCGCTTGCACGCTTAGGTCAGGCGGAACGTGATAAGTAAAAAACAATGAGTCATACGTTTTCGTGCGTGCAGCCGGCGTTTATCGATTTATAAGTCATTATAACGTCATAAATATACTGTTGTACAACAGGTGATCTCTTCCAGGCGGTTCTCTATATTTTTGCATAAAATTTTATGTCATAATTTAACGTTATTCACTCATCCTAATAATAGATACGCACAAAATTCATTTGGCATAACATATTTAGTCATATTTTTTAAAGCATATTAGGTAACTACTTACTTTGCAATGCATACTATAGCCTATACTAAAGCCTGAATTCATTTACGCATAGCGATTTTTATGCATAATAAGGTAATAATAATGTTGGTAAAAAAACCACAAGAATTGTATCCCAAAAGTGCTGCGTTATATCCTTATCGAGGTGTAGGTGTAGCCTAATTCTGGCGCTTCGCCGGTCGCTGCCGCGGCACGCTCGCTACGCTCGCTCGGCTCGCGTGTACGCTGCACGTTGTGTGCTCACCATCCAGACTAACGATTTGCTTGAGCTCACTAAAATAGTTTGCCAATCAACGATACGTAAATAACGCATGATTTCTACTGTATGTTTCTGAAATATTTTTATATTTCCTTTCCCGCAAAGACCCTAACTGTAACCGAAAAACTGCCCTTACCTGTTTAAAAGTTGCCACAATGGATATAATTTTTTACCCGTATTTACTTAACTTCCACCCGGCCGGGCAAAATATCGGCAATAATATAAACCTTGAAATAACAATACCTACGTAAACAGAACTGTGCCCTGGGGGCTACAGGGGAGACGGAAGGAAAGGGGGTGTTAAAGGTTGCTTGGTCGCTTTAATTATTATAAATCGTGAACTGGTCTCGGTGTTTTTGCGTTCTCAGTGAAACGTTTTTTATGAAGGGTCAGGGCTGTAACTCGGGATACCGTCACAGAATACTCAGCAGTTTGTATGCATTGCGCTTTGCCAGCGGATCGTAAAGAACAATGCTAGGAAGATGGCTGCCAAATTTGCGCCCTTTTAACGATGCCCGAGAATAAGTACGTAATAGTAACGATGCTTAGCTGTGGTTACTTTGGGAAACATTTTACAAGGCATTGTGATCTTAAAACGTACGGTAGCCTTAACAGCCTTCGTGGTCGGGCAGGATTTGATGATCATTTTATTGTACAAGCTACGTGAGGAGTTTTGGGACAGAACACATTTTGTTTCCTTTCTATATTATAATAAAGTCGCTTACCACGTATTTCTGTATATCCGCTAACTCCTAAATCACGCAACGGATTTTACACGGGCTTCACCATCAGTTAATTTTAACTAAAGGTTTATATCTATATAAATGAACCCCTATTTCTCTTGGTCACGCTATAACTTGAGAAGAGATAGACCAATCTTACTAATTAGTTGTCGGTCTAGCGCTCGACGTGTCAACATCTCCTGAGGATGCCTCGTGTAGAGGCGAAACACGTGTCAAATCGTTTTTGGTTTATTTGGGTTTTCTTGTGTATTTTTTATTTTGTATTCTTCCTATTAGCAGTTTATGCGGGAGTGAGGGTGGTGCACACCCCCAAATAAGCCAAAATCATTGTTTTTTCAGCGGAAGTGTCACTAAATATTTTTTAATATATCGTTTTTTCATTTATACTTTTTATACATTTTAGTATTTAGTATTGCCACCACGAGCGGTTAAACATGCAAATCCGTATATCAGCTGTTGTTACTTGCTTTGCTTTATTCATACATACATACAGCTCAAACAAAATTGCATATTGTATACATTTTTCGAACTCAAAAGAAAAATGGTCTTTTAAACAGAAGTTATAAATGTTTTACTTCAATATTTAAATGAAATAAATTTAAAAATAGACTTTATAAGGCTTCCTCGAAATATTTAAATGTTACTTCAGTTTTTATATCTTTCCGTATCTATTCTTTGCAGCCCCGTATTTATGTGTTTTGACTGAAGATATATATAGATACACTTGCACTTTATTTATACCGTATAAAAATAAATATAAGCAAGTCGTGCACTTGATAATAAGAGTTATGTCTGCCCAGCATCCAACAGTCATCCAAATGTTATATTATAATTAGTACTCACGGGATGTACACCATAGACCAAAATATATACTAGGAAAATGTACACCACGATTAGGCATGTTTTGGAGTTCCCGATATTTCGGCGCAGTTACATGCACCATGTTCACGGGTAGACTGAATATGCGGGTGGATGTGAAAAAAGTTCGAAGTTGTTAAGAGCAGACAAAACGGTCTACCCTCTTTCTCACTCTTTTACTACGGATACCACCATGGCACTCGAACTCAATTGTAAGTCTCGACAATATACAGTTAATCTAAAAATAGACAACCTACCACTGGATACGCACTGGTAAGTTGGAACCCCTCGCCATGATTGAAATTTGGACATTTCGTGATTTTGGTAGCTTCCTTCACCAACCTGGGTACATAGTGGCGCTCCGTGGATAAGACTTGTGACCTATTTTGTCTGTGACTCCTTTAACATATGGCAAATAGGTTGGCTAACGTTCTACTTAAGGCTTCCTTGGTGTCTTCTGTGGCCTGGTTTCACTGACTTTTACCTTGTACCCATTTCTGTACAACACCAGTTTTATGTGAGATAATGAAAAATGAATGAAGGCCCGGTTCATCAATGAACTGACAACGGAGTTGAGGTGACGGGGATGATGGTGTGAGGAGGCGTTCAAATACAAATACGTATGCGTCGGTTTTTGGTAGACTGTGTGGCTTAGAATACCATCATCCTTCTTGATTATCAATACATCCAGGAAGAGCAACGCTTGGTCTTTTTCAAGTTCTGCTGTGAAACGCATTGAATGGTGGACACTGTTTAGATGCTCCAAACACTTATATACTTCTGTGTCACCACCCTTAAGAAAATGTCATCGATATATCTCTTCCAGTACTTTATTTTAACGGGATAGGTGGGTAATGCCAGGTCTTTGAAATGTTCCATCCACAGATTAGCAACTACTGGGGCCACTGGACTGCCCATAGCCACTCCATCGATCTGCAGGTAAAACTGGCCCCTGTATAAGAAGTAGCTGGAGGATAAGCAGTGTTCAAGCAACTTGACGTATTCCATCGGGATGTTGTTATCAGACAGCTTCTTCTTTACTACATCCAAGCATTCCGGCAGTGGTGAAAAGAGACTTAACATCAAAACTGACCATGATCTCATCATTCTCGACTTTGGTCTGCTGCAAGAGGCTCACCGAATCTCTCGAATCTTTCACAAATTATGTGGTCTGACCTACCAACTCCTGGAGTACTTGTGAGACTTATCGCGCCAGGTCACTTGTAGGGGAGTCGATTTGGCTTACTGTTGGGCGAAGAGGTTCATCTTTTTTGGGAATTTTGGGCTAACCGTATAACACTGGTGGCTGTGGTACTCTGGGTCGTAATAGTTTCCTTAGCACCGCAACCGAGAAAACTTTATGACATTCTCTCATCAGTTGGATCGTACGTCGTGAGACTCTAGCTGTAGGGTTGTACGTGACTGGTTTGTAAGTCCCAGTGACACAGAGTAGATTTTCTATCTTACCCTCATACTCTGCTACATCTAACAACGGTTGCGTTCCCTTTGTCCGCTTTCAAAACTAGGATTTGCTGATTTTTACGTAGCTCATTTAATGCTGCACGCTCATCCGGGGTAATTCTTATTCTTATTCATTTTGGGGGCGATGAGGCCTGCACTGACGTCCCGCTTGGGGTGTTTTGTGCATTCCTCAATGCCAGCAAGCCAGCCTAGCTCCTTTACATAGCGAAGTATGGCCTTAGGTCGCTGGCACAACTGCTCCAGCGTTGTTTGAGATGTTGTATGAAAAACTGTCGATGATGCTAGTGATGCCTCATGCGGTCTGTGGTCTAAGGTTATGTTACTAGACGGAGGTTTTGACTGTCACCACATCTTGCCTTAATGCATCTGCGTCAATAGGTGGTAATCTGTTTTTGTGAATTGTCTCCTCTATACATCCTATAACATCTTCAATTGGTATGCGCGTTGGTGTGGGTGCGAAATTTAGTCCTTTTTTCAATACTCTAATAGTAGCTTCATCTAACACCTTACTTGATCTATTGATGACGGTTTCGACATTGCAGTCGTTGTCTTCCCGACATTTTGCATTCTGCTTCCGTAGTAGGGCCTCAAACTTATGTTGTTGTTTTAGCTCACTCAATTCGCGAGAACTTTCTGCTTGTTGGTATGTTATCCGGTCACATCGCTCGAAATCGTCATACGACAACACCGAACTTATACACAGATGTAATTTGTACAAGTAAAAGAGTATGCTCTGATGAGGAAGAGGGTAGACCGTTTCGTCTGCTCTTAATAACTTCGAACTTTTTTTCACATCCACCCGCATATTCAGTCTACCCGTGAACATGGTGCATGCATCTGCGCCGAAATACTCTACTAGAATTCCAAAACCTGCCTAATCGTGGTGTACAACCCGTGAGTACAAATTATAATGTAGTTAACAACCGCGAAAGTCTAAAACATCAAAATGTTATTGTCTGTCGGAGACAAGTTTTTGAATCACATTCGGCCAGTTATTTTATTTTCTACTGGGTCCTTCAAATAACACAGTAATCTTTGCATACTGCTGCTCCACGGTAGAGGCTATAATATTAGCCTCTTCCGATAGAAGACAGGCCAAATTGCGGATATAAATACTAGAGACCGACCGAAATTTCGGTTTCGATTTCGGCCTGTTTCTGCAACAAAATCTAGTTTCAGACTTAGTTTTGGTTTCGACCACAATATAACCGAAACTTTCGTTTGTTAAACATAAATTTCATGTTATGTCGTCGAGCTTAGTTCTGCACACACTCCATCAAAATGTGATGAATGTCCTCGTCTACACTACGCTGCGGGCAATTAGGTTAATTCCCAATACACATTATATTTTGAATTGTTTGACGGAATGTTTCCAGAGCGAAGTCATAACATACTGTTTATTTTCTTGTATTAGTAATATATTATTACTATATCACAACGACCTTGATTCAGTTAACAATAAATTTCCTTAGTCAAGAACTCTGAAACTCCTACAATACTTTTCTCAAAGATAATGCGTGTATTTATTCTTTTCACAATCTAGATAAGTCTACTTTTTCCAAACATCAAAAACAATTACAAACTTTTATTAAAGTAAAAACGATCTAAATGTAATAAAAATGTATTCTACGCACGCAATAACCACATCAATCATTTGTGAGTGAATCTAGTAGAGATGATTTTCTTCCATAGATTCTTTCCATTAATCTTCTTCATTGTTTCGCAAAAGAAAGACCTCGGTACCTAATAAATCCGAGCTTCGAGTCATAATCTGGAATCCACTGGTTCTAAATATTTGTTTCTGGATTACTTTTTTATATATTATGTAGTTTAGGTAGGTATAATAGAATATTGTACCGATGCAGAATGGATGGCAGATGGGTCAGAACGTTCTGAAGTGGAGACCACGGACCAGTGTTGCCAATGCTAAGGCAATTACCGTTTTCTACGGCTTTTAGGCAAAAATATACAAAATCATGACCTACAACCGGAACCCTGTAGCTGTAGCAGATTCTACAACTTTTTTGACCGAGCGAGCGAAAGTTCTCAGTTTCAAGATTGGCCAAAAAATGATTTTGTCTGTCTGTCATTTCTCGCTTACAGGCTGCATTTCCAACCCCCCTTAGCTATAAAAGTTCTTGATTTATTTAAATTATTAATCGTTCGCGATTTTTTTAATAGGGGGAAAAGAAAGGAAGTTTATCGATGAAATTTGAGAGGCAACTAAGAACGCAAAAACTACTAGTGAGATCTTGATCAAATTAAAAAGTGACCCCATGTCAAGCACTAACTATCAAATAAAATAAGATGTAGCAAAATCGGTTCACGAGGTAAAAAAGTTAGTGCTATTCGAGCTATATACGAAATAGGTCCCCGTGAATCTTTGAGAGATTTATTTAAAGAAATCAATATATTAACTCTGCCTTCCTTATATGTAATTGAATATATAATGTATGTTTGTAAAAAAATACATAAATATAAGTTAAAAAGTGATCACCACACTTTTAATACTAGAAATACAAATAGGATAGCTGTACCTAGTTTTAGATTTGTGAAGGCTAATAAGCCATTCCTAGGAATTTGTGTGTGTGCGTTTTTACAATAAAATCCTATAACACATAACTGAGCTCACAGAGGGCAAATTCAAGTTGACTGTATAAAACGTGTCAATCAAAAAGCTTATTATAAAGTTCGACATTATATAGAAGATAAAGATGCTTGGAATACTCCACTTCTGGCAAGCTGTCACTCTGCACGCCATAAAATGTAATATTTGTAATTTGTAAGTAGAAACATTGTAAACATCTATATAAAAAGAATGGCCCCGAGTTTCTTACCGCTTCTTCTCGGTAGGCTCTATATATTTTGGAACGCGGCGGTAGAGTCTTTATATAATGGAAAATTTACGTTCATTAGTTCTTCTTGACAGGCCGGAGGTAGCACCCTGCCTTCTGAGCCGCTGGTCCCGGGTTTGATCCCCGGACAGGTCAAACATTTGTGTGCATGAACATGTCTGTTTGATCTGTGTCTGGGTGTTTATATGTATATAAGTATTTAATATCATATATAAGTATGTAATATCAGTCATCAGGTTACCATAGATGCCTAGTTTGGGACCTGAAGACCTTTGTGTGAGTGTTGTCCCATATTATTATTATTATTTCTTCAATTCAAAACAACATCTTGGATTTCATCTGGTCCTTTACAAAGGCATAAGTAGGGCTGTAGCCAACACGTAGAGGCCTGTTTGGTATAAAAATACAAAGTAATATAAAAAACAGAAAAAATGTTAGATGAAGGGTAACATGGTACTTATAACTATTACTAATATGGGTAAAATGGCCAGGCTATTGAGATGAACTTATTAGTGATAAGGAAGATAGTGGGCTATGGAAGAGACTACGGCACCTGCCAATTTTAGTCTCATGTTAAAAAATTTAGGCAGGTGGTGACTTGCCATTCACTAAATTTAAATTAAATTATTATTATATTATTATATTATTCTTTGATGCCTAAATTTAATAAATGATTTTGACTTTTGACTTTTTTTATGACATATTAAGACATATTAATAAAAATACAGATCAATAGAGAACCTCATCCTTGTTTGCAAGTCGGTTGAAAAACTATACATGCATAGCGACTTGCCAGTGTTCAGGTATCTTATACAGTTTGTAGCAAAAACGTGTGGTAATGGCGAAAGGTATATTGATCTTGTCAGGATTCACACGGCACAGTATACAAATTTAAAACACGCTTATAATTTTTTATACAATGTTAAAAAATATTAGCCGTAGTTAGTTTGGACAGCCCAACTAAAATATTGTAGAAGTTCATTAGGGTCAATAAGATCTGCAATCTCCACGCCACCATATTCATTTACTCTGTCCCTCTATCCTGCATGCGCATTCTCTCCGCGATGCACCCCAGCCCAAGCCCCGCTTAGGCCTCTTGTTTACCTAGTGTACGTTCTGAAGGTCATTGCCGTCTCTGGCCTAGTTTTTCAAGGACGAACCTGCTTGAGTATTAGAAAAACTTTGGTTACTCATAACTCGGAATGTTTACTACTTTCTGGGACGCAGTAGTTGGGTCCCATTTGTATGCAAGCTTCTGCGTGTGTGGTTTTAGTACGAGTATAACTACACCTTTTTGTTACAGGTTGTATGAACAAACATTAAAACTTCTCGCTAGAGGCTGATGATACAGAGTCTGGTACTAAATAAAAGTTTGAAAGCCACTGTCTGAAACCTCCATTAAAGTCCTAAGTACGCGACGGGTGAAGCTGCCCGCTATAAATTAATCTGTTATTTAACCAAAGCTTTTAATTAAAAGCTTCTCTAATTATTTATGAGCATTACTACGAGTAGATAAAGTGCTGGATTTACAATATACAGTTCACTCGTGTTCACATTTATGCTCAAATTATTGTGTAAGCGTGTGTAGCAGAACTGATTTGTGGTTACGATTTATATTTAAGTTTCATTCCATTTTAGCTAACGTTGTCTGCGAATAATAGAACTATTGTATGGCTTAATTGCTTAAGTTCAAGTAATTTATACAATTGTGGTACTAAGAACGCTTTCATTTCTTTACTATTTATTTATGTACTATAAAACAATCTACCGCCGTGTACCAACATGCATATAACGATTACCGAAGAAACTTTGAGCCAATCTTTTGAAATAGATTTTGTATGTGTTAAATGCCACGTAAATAATTACTCGGAGAAATAGTGAAGACTATTGATTATAACCTACTATGTTTACCTCTTTTATTATGAAAACTACTGACGATCTACTACTGGCGATCGTGTCTTCGTTAAGCTAACGGTAGTGGACAAGGAGTGACCAGTGGCGATGTGGTGAGCTCATTCTGCCTGAGTTCTCCCACCAGCATGGGATACGACACCAGCGATGAAGAGGACTCCCGATTCGTTGCGCCGACGCAACAGATATCCCCCCGCCCCCCGCACGGCATGATGTCATCGCGCACGCTACGTGCTGCTGCCGCAGTGCGAGGCGAGACGCAATCGCGAGCGTTCTGCACTCTCCTTGAAAAAGACCACCGGATGTGGTTGAAACTATAGTCGGAAAGATCCGACTTCTTTACGTGAGTAAATCCCGTTTTTCATATTAAAAATATGTGTACCTCGTATGTCTACCCGATATCCCTGTAGAAGATTTTTCTAATATAACAACAAATTTCATTAAAATCCATCTGATTCAACGTTAAGATACCTACACACACATACCCTTACAGACACACACATACTTGTCCGTGTATATTACTTACTTTGTATATATTAGTTACTAAAATAAATATATAGTGTAACTGCAAGAATTTCTTGTGAATTCTCGTACAAACTGTTATCACGTAGTTTTAGGTAGCTAACCTGATTTGCACTAACAGCGACTTTGGCTTACCTCTTATACTTAATTTACATTTCATAGGAGCTCGTCGGTTAATGCCATTTTTAGTAAAAAGCTTCCAATATGCTCAACGGTGCACGTTTTTTATTTTAAATCACTAACTTCTATAGTTTAGGAAAAATTTAAATTTTTAAATGTTTAGTACTTTATTTGCAGGCCAGTGTGTAGTCTATAGCGGCAATTTTTCGCAGTACTTCACAAACAGTGCTAAATGTTAATTGATACCTGCATTTACAGTCGTACGAATAAATAAATAATAATTATAATATGGGACAACATCCACACAAAGGTCTTCAGGTCACAAACTAGATAGAGCCTGTACTATGGTCACCTGATGACTGATAAGTTACCTTTTTGTTTTAAATATCTTACATAATTATATCCGATATTACATACTTATATACATATAAATACCTAGACACTGATCAAACAAACATGTTCATGCACACAAATGTTTGACCAGTCCGGGGAACCCGGGACCAGCGGCTCAGAAGGCAGGGGTGCTACCAACTGCGCCAACCGGCCTGTCCTGTGGTTATCAAATGGTTATTATCATAAGCAAACATTTACAATATAGGAAAGGGAAAAGCTAATAACACTAAATAGTGGTGAGCCTGATCATCATACATTTGCAAACATTTACAACGACAATGTAAGGAAGATGTAGTTTAATTGTAGGTAGTTGGCTTCCCGCAATAACATGGTAGAGTGGTGGTTAGCTGTGAACAACTGACTGCAGTGCTACAGTTGGGAACTTGTGTGACTGTTAACGAGCTCTCCACTGCAATTGTTATGTTTGTGTAATTCGTATTGTTTGTTGAACACACCGCTCATTATGAGATGCAATTCACGAGAAACTTTGTAAGCAAATGAAAAGGAAATGGAACACAAATGTTTGGCATTCGAAATCTTGACTATTTATTATCGAGTGAGGAAACGAGCCAGTCGCGCGTCTTATGGTAATCACCATGCCTACACATGATGGTTGCAGTGCAGTGCACTCTGTGAACTATACGCTGAAGTTTTGCTTAACACTGCAGTGCACAAGGAACTCCGAGAGCGAGTGACTAGCTATTTGCAGATGACGGTTATGATTTGTAAAGTAAACAAGAAGTAATTATCAAACTAAATAAAATTTGTCCATATCTCCGAGTAGTTCACGTCTGAATGACTTATTAATGTTTGCAGTTTCATTTATTTACAGCTTGATGTTAAGAATCTAATTGAATGCTGCTCTAATTGAATTGCTTCGTCAATTTCAAGTTAAAAAACTTGAAATTGACGAAGCAATATTTTCCTCGGCATTGATATTGACACGACGCTGTAGTCTTTTTTGTATAAGTTCTGTCTGTGTGTTTATTCTGGTGTCTACGGTTTATAACAATAAGATAAATGTTAAAGTTTACTGGGGATTTTTTCAAAATCTCAATATAGTGAACATCTCCAGGTCATCGTCATTTTTGCTAAATGAATAAGTACGCAAATACGCCGATAAAAAAATCACATAAGAGATCGTATAAGCCTTGCCGGGTTTCGAGCATATCAGATGCCCCAATGGATACGAATTCCGCGGCAGACATAACCAGCACATAGGCATTTCAGAACCGCTGTGTTAGTATTTCATAGTGATAGCTTAAAGAAGCACTGATCTGGCACTCACAGATTCGAACCCACCTCATGTTTCAATTTCTGGCGAAAGTAACGGCATAAGAAAATACAAAAGGCCGTTTCAACCAACCACTAAGTGTCTAACGGTATCTGCCTCCAGCTGTTATGTTGTTTGTGTCAGTCAAACGAGACTGTCATAAAACAACAATAAGAATAATAACATTAATGCTCTGGATCAAAAGTCATACAAAACCATTTCGGACATTCCCAAAACAAGTTTTAGAAATTGCGAACAAAACAACATTAAAATACAATTGCTGCAATTTGTTAGCGCCGAGTGCATAACTCAGTTAGCGCGGTCGGTAGGGTTGCCAATTTATTGTTTTGGTTGATTGTAACAAGCTTCTATAACTGTATGGTTTTGCATATTATTATATGAGAACAGGAATACCTATAATTTCGTATCCATTCAGTAATAACACTGTTTTATTTTCCATCAGAGAATAAAAATCAAGTTCATCCCGTCAATGACTCTGTATATCTCTCTTTGAGCCTAGTTGGGTCGCTTCGTCAACTTTAGAGTTACAAGTATGAACGTGGGCACTGATTCCACTAACTAAATGTGTTCCATTTGCAATCGAACTGTAGTTGAATTACATGTTTTCTTATTCTGCTATTGAAAAACAACCCAGATGCAGTTACGTTTCTATGGACGCCACCGATTGATTAAAACTTTATATTCTGTTAACTTCGTAGAAAGTAGTGTTTAATATATATTCATTGAGAGGTAGCATTTACGTTATGTTTACAAGACTTTACATTCCAATTTGCCTATTTAACATGGTAGATTGGTTTTTCAGGTAGCGATCGATCCACAACCGGAGTGGAACTGCAGTTGCAGCGAGATAGATTGCTGAACGTTGTGAAAAGGTAGAATGGGCCGTCTGCTCTGGGTCGTTTAGTCTACTAGAATCAGTAGACTGCTCCTATGCGTAGTATACAGAACATAATTGTATTATTCACTTGCTGAACTACGTCTAGACGTATACAACGTCGCAGAAATATTTTTTTTCTTCTCCAAGGATTTTCCTAAAAATCCTTACATAATGGATGCTTGCAATATAAAAGCTATTAACTGCTATGATGTCACGTTTGTTATTGTAGGCTTTGCGTAGATGAATCAGTCAGGCAATTTGCAGGGTTATTATGTATCTCAGTTGCTAACAAATTTTGATTGAAATCATGAAAAATGGATGCTCTATGTCAAAAGTGACATAGAGCCGCCGTTTTTTTCGATTTCAATCATTATTTGTTAGCAACTGAGGTACATAATAGCCCTACAGCACTAGTAATTATACAGGGTGTCCCGAAACTCAAGGATAACCTGGTACCGGGCGAAAGGTCAAGGTACACAAGTTATGAAAATAATCTTTCTTTTCCAACGTGGACTGTCAAAATAATTTTGTAAACCATAACTCGTCAAAACTTAATTTATTTACTTAGTTAACAACTACAAGTAATAATAATACTTTGATGTGTAGTTGCGATTAATAGCACTATTTAAAAAAAAAATCACCTGTTACGAAAAATTTCTGTAATTTTTTTCATTCCTTGTACACCCTGGCCTCTCGCCCGGTACCAGGTTATCGTTGAGTTTCTGGACACCTGGATTTGGATTGTAGTAACCCTATAGACACAGAATGGTGAGATTCAAGTATAAAAGTGCCAGAGAAAGTTAAACAAGACCACAAAGCTAAGGTAATATTATTCAGTAATCTGTGATAATACAACATGCTACACGAATCCCGCCGCGGACAGACAAACAGCCGTTATTAATATTATTATTTACCCTCGCCCTTGTGGACCCTCAACAAGTAAAAACAAATTGCTACGCCATTCCCGGGTGCACTAAATTATATAAATTAAACTTTATGTTTTATGCTCCCGTCGAGGAAAACCGTCGAGTCGCCACGAGCACACTCCTGCTACTCCAAAGTTTTTGCGGTTTGTAAGCTTTTGTAATATATAAAATGGAAAATAATTTCGTTTTACTATTTTTCTAGATATAAAAGAGGATTTATATCAGCATCATTACAACATCTTTATCCTTGCTAGTGAAATTAAATGCTGCTCGATGGTAAGCGTGCATTATTTGAGAAACACTGGACGGAAGTTTGATATGTTTTAATAATATATTCTTTTAGTAATATTACTGAACATTTTCTTGTTTAATAAAGAACACACATCCGTCAACTCGCAAACAGATGGCGCTGCACACGGAAACAGGTCTGCAAAGGCCGTAAGTACATCATCAACATGTCAGAATAAACCCGTATAACATAACATAAGTCAGTGTAAACTTATTCATGCAGTGCTTGGAGCTCTAACGTAGTTTTAAAAACACTTACTATATCATTATCAAAGTAATAATAATTTTAAATTAAGAATCTGACCGCCACTGCCATAATTGTGAACGCTTATGACTACACTATCATTAAGATCAGCCAACGCTAAGATTTTCCTAATGAGGAATTTTAAATTGCCTAATGAGGGGAGACGTATGCGGCTCTATTTACCGACCCATTTTGATTAAATTTGATACACACACGAGGTACTTCACTCCAAAGAGGAATTTCGCATATCACCATAATTGGTCAAATGATTGCCGAGATAGTACTTAGTGAAGTTTAAATTTTAGTTAGAAAACTGGACGATTTCGATAGCATAACTGTGCTCGCGAGCTCTGTGTTCGTTTAAAAATTTGAATAGCTCAAAAATGTAGCATTTTATTGTTTCATTTCATATTTCAGCTTTGTATGTCAAGTTGTTTTAGAGATTTTGTAATTAGTTAGTAAGTGACAGAATTTTTATAATTTGCGTATGATCAGACATAATAATATAAGTATTTTAATTAGCTACTCGTAAGAATAACTCTCATGTAAATCTGTAAATCAACCAGAGGCAAATGTAAATGCCATGTACATATGCGCCTGTTAAATTTATGTAACACGTGTTAAGTACATACATATTAAGGCAAATATTGTATTCCCTCGTTTTCACCACAATAAATAATGTTTGTAATGTTTGCGATTGCAAATTAAATGACATTTTAAACGGATCATTATGAATTAAAGCTCTGAGCAAACACGTAACTTAATTACTTGATTTTCAGTGGGACAGTTTGAACGTAACATAATGTACACGGTGCTTGTTTGGTTAATTTTTGTCCAGTTTAAAATGCAAATCGTCCCACTGGGCGGAGATAACGCGTGGAGTGGGGTGGTGGTGGCGTCGTTTTTCCGTATACAACAGGGTGACAATTCTACTGTTTGAACAATATCTTAATAAAATCTGAAATTATGTTTAAAATTTCCGTTGTACGAGTATTTAAAAAAAATAGCTGCCGGTGAGGATGACTTTATGATTATTCTTTAAGAACCGGCTCGGCTAGCGGGATGAGGAAATTTATTCAAACAGTTTCAAACTTTTTTTTATAAATTCCCGATAAATGCCACGCGAGCTCTAGCCGGTAGAAAAATCATAAATTCATAATAAAGATTGTTTCATCATCATCATCATCATCTCAGCCGTAGGACGTCCACTGCTGAACATAGGCCTCCCCCATGATTTTCCAAAAGGACCGGTTGGAAGCGGCCTGCATCCAACGTCGTCCTGCGACCTTCCTCAGGTCGTCTGTCCACCGTGTCGGTGGACGACCTACGCTGCGCTTGCCGGTCCGTGGTCTCCACTCCAGAACCTTTCGGCCCCATCGGCCATCTGTTCTGCGTGCTATGTGCCCTGCCCACTGCCACTTCAACTGGCTAATCTTCTGGGCTATGTCGGTGACTTTCGTTCTTCTACGGATCTCCTCATTTCTGATTCGATCACGTAGAGAAACCCCGAGCATAGCCCTCTCCATAGCTCGTTGTGCGACTTTGAGCTTTTCTATGAGGCCCATCGTAAGAGACCACGTTTCAGTGCCATAAGTCATCACTGGTAACACACATTGGTCGAAGACTCTTGTCTTGAGGCACTGAGGTATTTTTGACGAGAAGACTTCGCGAAGTTTCCGGAACGCTGCCCAGCCGAGTTGGATTCGACGATTGACCTCTTTCTCGAAGTTGGACCTGCCTAGTTTGACTGTCTGTCCCAGGTAGATGTACTCGTCAACAACTTCAAGAACTGAGTTCCCAACTGATATTGGGGTAGGTACAACATGGGCATTAGACATAATTTTCGTCTTGTCCATGTTCATCTTAAGACCTACCCGTTGGGAAACTCGATGGAGGCCTTCGAGCATTGTACTGAGGTCTTCCATGGATTCTGCCATGACTACAATATCGTCGGCAAATCGAAGGTGAGTGATGTATTCGCCGTTAATATTGATGCCAAGTCCTTGCCATTCCAGAAGCTTGAAGGCGTCTTCCAATGTAGCGGTGAACAGTTTCGGAGATATAACGTCTCCCTGTCTCACGCCTCTTTGCAATGGAATTGCCTTCGAACTCTGCTCCTGTACTCGGACTGACATGTAGGCGTTTTTGTACAAACACTTCAGCACTTCAATATACCGATAGTCAATACGGCACCGCTGGAGAGACTCAAGCACTGCCCACGTCTCGATCGAATCAAAGGCTTTCTCATAGTCCACAAACGCTAGACAAAGAGGCAAGTTATACTCTTCGGTCTTCTGTATAACTTGCCGTAGCGTGTGGATGTGGTCTATGGTACTATAGCCTTTTCGGAAACCGGCTTGTTCCGGAGGCTGGAATTCATCAAACCTGCGACTGAGACGGTTCGTTATGACCTTCGAAAACAGCTTATAAACATGGCTCAAAAGCGAGATGGGTCTGTAATTTTTAAGTAAAGTGTTGTCACCTTTCTTAAAGAACAGCACCACCACGCTTTTGTTCCATGCTTCTGGCGTTGAGCCTTCGAGTAAGACGGTATTAAAGAGCTTCTGAAGGACTTTAAGTACCGGTGTTCCACCCGCTCTCAGAAGCTCAGATGTGATACCGTCGTCACCAGGCGCCTTGTTGTTCTTAAGCTGTTTCAAGGCCATTCTAATCTCGTACAGGCTGATGTCCGGGATATCTTCGGTATAATGTCGGGTCAGCTTGGCTCTTGGGTCTTTGACCGAGCTGCTAACAGGTTTAGCGACCGAGGTGTATAACTGTCCGTAGAAACTCTCGACCTCTCCTAACACTTCCGCTTTGGTCGACGCTACACTGCCGTCTCCTCTCTTCAGCTTCGTCAACTGGCTTTGCCCAATAGACATGTCTCTTGCAAACACTTTGGAGCCTTTTTTCCGCTCTATCGTCTCTTTAATACGGTTTGTATTAAAGATCCGGATGTCGTGTCGCAAGGACTTCCATATTCGTCTATTGAGCAGCCTATATGCTTCAGCATCATTCGAAGACTGCAATTTCAATGAGCGTCGTTCAGCCATGAGGTTGAGGGTATCGTTGGAGAGTTTCTGTGGCCTATCTGTACGGTGGGGTTTAAAGTACTTGGAACCCACTGTATGGACAGTTTCTACTAACCTGTTATTGATCTCGTCCACTGAAGCGATGTTCTCAAGGCAATCGAAGCGATTGTTTATGAATGGCTAATATAAGTAAATCCATAATTATTATGGTTACAAATCGCGATAGTTTTCTAACTCATAATGAATTTGTGACTTTTTGATTAACCTTTTTATCACTTTGCCGCATCCTAAAATGCCGTAATTATGCCATCGCGCGTCCACGTGCAAAGCAACTTTTTAATACTCGTATATATATATATATAGTATGTATATTTAATATCGCAAACGTACCGCGGGCTGCCGGTGGAGCGCACGACGTACGAGCATGTCAGTTTGTAACTACAAACTGTTTTAGTTCTTATATATTAAAAATACAATAATAATAATAATAAAACACTCATTCATTTACAGGAGAATGGTTTCGTCAACTAAACAACTTCACTCGGAATGATGCAATTATCGAAGGAAGCTATTAGAGCTCACTATCATACTTCCGCACGCTACAGTGTGTGGTGATGAATCTGCCTAGAATCCTGAATTTTGGGAATTAAAAATTTAGTTGTTACTACGTCAACTAAGACAGGATCAGTCAATAAATGCTATTGGAAAACTGTTTGTAGTAAACCATGCGGAATCGTTACTCAGTCATACTTTCGACAGTCAGTTTACAAAAGACCTGTCAAAAGTGCAATTTATTTATGGATTGAAATATATAATTTTCTTTTTGATATTTCAACTGATGGAAGTGTAAATTGTACTCACGTTGCTTTGTTAGAGTAAAATTAAATCATTTCATATTTCTACATTTCTATTACTTCTTGCAGTGCATCTCTACTACTGAAGGTTGGCGGTCATATTTCCCAATGTAGTTCCCAATGTAGTATTTAATTGGAACCTGCCATGACCAGTTTATAAATGTATGTTTTTAATTAATAAGAATATTTAAATTTGTAGTATGATAATGTGATCAACCCCTAGATGGTTTTGCAAGCCGTAAACCTTAATAACTGATTCCCATGTATCAAATAAATTGCACAGTATGTCTCCAAAAAAAGGTACCCACATTAATTTCCCTCACGTAACACGAGTTTATTTCCTCTCAAAATCCCAAAAGCGGGCGCATATTCATTCGTCACCTCGTGAAAATTAATTCAAATCGTAAAAGCAACCTCAAAAATGCAAACATGCGTATTCGCACACTTCACAACTTTGTCACATTCAGTAAAGCTCACCCTCTTCTCTTTAGTACGAGTTGGTTGCTGGTGTTGTATTGTAACACGGGCGTGAAGAGGTAACCTATTTGTGTAGTGGTAGGTACAGGCGGCGCGCTCAGCGACCAATTTGTCCGGATTGATTTACATGTTCCGGAATTCCGGATTACGGCGCCGAGTGTCGTACAGTGTAGATACAGTTTGACACCCAAAATAAGTTGATCCGAAAAGTTGCCGGCTACGTTATTTATAGGATACGAGATTTTATACTGGATCAGTTTTTCGTCTATGCTATATAAACTGGATAGGGATTTTTATCTCTGAAATCCATTTGAGATTTTTCGTTCCATCTTCGCTACACTGTTTGTTCCAAAAATACTACACTAAACAAAATGATTTTTTTATCACCTCTTCCTAACCATTTTGAACCACTATAGGATATATTAATAGACAGTTCTTTATTGGTTTTTTTATTTCAATATTTTGAAAATTTATTTTCTTCATGTGACTAAGAGACAGTACAAGCATGAGGCCGACCTGGTGATAAGTGGTAGCCTTTGCCTATAACACACACGCAATTTGTTACAACTGACGTGCTGTACTGAAGCTTGTTCACAAACAGTGAGTTTTACTGTTATAAATTCATTGTTACTATATTTTTTACACTAATTCTGTAGTTAGTATTTGTTGATTTTTTTCAGTAAGCTTATCACTGTTAGCGTATCGTTAGTAACTATCATGTACGTATACTGCAATTAGCGTGGTCAAACTGTAAGTAAGGCGGGTCGACGTGTGGCGCGAAAGATGTTTGATAAATAATGAACAAGCTTGATGAATGTGTCGCGCTGCGCAGGTGAAGAATTTGTTCCGGAATCGGATATCCGGAATTCAATATGTAGTTGATTGTGTTTTAATTGGGTCGATTGTTTTCAATCAACTGACATTAATCGCCCTATAGTTAACAAGTCCATATCATTAGGAACCAGTTACAACCACTATAGACACTAAGAGAAACATGTTAAATGTCTCTCAATTTCAATTGTGTAAAATATAACTGGTGCCCAATGATAGTTTGAAAGTTTTAAAAACTTATAATTGCTGATCTCTTTCAGGCGCAGATGCAGAATTTGCAGAGAACCTCAATTGGAGAAAATATGATTAATCAGAAGATCTTATAATATAGCTGCGCCAGCGTGGTGATGAAAGGTATCATATTTGTAAATACAGCGCATTATCTATCCGTTTTACCAAATTTAATCAAAATTGGTCTAGCCGTTTCAGCGTAAAGAAGTAAAAAATATAATACACTCACAAATTAACGCCTTTATAATATTAGAGTGATTTCTTCCGTTTGGAGTTGAAACTATGGGTCCCAGGGGCCCAGACAGCACTTACACAGTGAAGGATCAGCGGGCCTAGACAAAAGATGTTTCTGTTATCGTTAACGCCAAACGACAACTTCAAAATGTTTGGCGTTGACATTACCTGTGGAAAAGTCACGTGACGTCGCGCTAAGTTCGTAGACACATTTTTGTTTGTAGCGTGTGCAGAAACACACACACACTACATAGACATTATATAGAAGACAAAGATGCTTGGAATACTTCACTTCTGGCAAGCTGTCATTCTGCCATCCATAAAATGTAATATTAATAGTACCTAAGTAGAAACATTGTAAACATCTATATAAAAATAACGGCCCCGAGTTTCTTGCCGCTTCTTCACGTTAGGCTCTATATATTTTGGAACGTGGCGGTAGAGTCTTTAAAGTACATTATAATGAAAATTTGACGTTCGAAGTGCGTCTTTGATGCCTAAATTGAATAAATGATTTTGACTTTGACTTCGCCACTCAGCGCTGAAACGGTATTCAATAAAACATGGTATGTACAGACTAATGGGATATATATAGAAATAGGAAATATAGGATTATTCTATTCTAGAACACTGTGATAGGGTTGTGATATATCATACAAGCGGAAACGTGGGGTGCAGTCTAATATACAACCTTATGTACAGGCTACGTTACAAAATTACAATGTGCCGACACATTTAGTTCATTAACATATTGATAACACAAATTCAAACACTCATACCGACGCATTAGGCCGCCTTCTGATGCGGGACGCTTGGACACACATTATCAGCATATCACAAATAGTCAAGGCCCCAAAACAAACGTCTATTCCATTAGTTTTCTGCTCAGCACGCACATGTTGGCCCCGTTCAGAGATTGCCACTGGACCTGCACGCTTTGATTCAGGTTTACTGCCAACAAAACTGCCACAACCATAATGTCTCTCATATTTGTATAATATCAGGATTATTTCTTCATCGGCTTTTACCTATCTGGCGCCTCATTACGATATCTTCAAGAAATGATAGTAGAATTGTATTGACTTCACGATCATTCCGTGAAGATGTCATAACACAGCGCGTTACGTGTTTATATGGTCATAGCGAATAAGCCCCTGAACATAATTCAGTAACATCAAACTGTTACGAGATTGTAAAACATGCCGTAGAACAAGCTATGATCTCGCCTTTATGCAAATTTCAATATGATTTAAAATAATTTAAAGTTTTTTATTATTATTTCAAGGATCAAATAACGGTATCACAATATGTACTTATAATACTATAGTACTTCACATTATTGACCACAAATTACAAACACAACATATTGAGAGAAGATTTCGCAAGTATGTATTGCCTTACAAAATAGACAAAATTAAAAGAGGAAGTATATACAATATTTTAAACAATTACTTAGGCTTTTTATAGTATTACTTTTTAAAGCACGCCTGCTTAAGTTCGAATCCCGTCCGAGGATGTGATTTTTTCTCTATAAATTTCAATGTTTGAGATCGCTTAAGCAAGCGTTAGTGCTTTAAAAAGTAAAACTATAAAATTAAATTTCAAAATTACTTAGGCATTGCGTTTTACAATGAATGTAAGTACTTGTTTTACAATGACGAAGTAACTAAAGTAGAAATTATATACCTAATACTCCTAATAAAATTAATACTGAATAAGCAATACACGTGCAAGTAATCAACTTGCAAACCATAACAAATATAAGGATGTCTCACCGTCATGGCCACCACAACCGATCAGGTAATTATTAGGAAATTGAACTACAGCGTGAACACATAAAAAAAATCCGATTGACATTGATTCACTATCAATGATATGAGTCAATGATATATATCTATCAGTGAAGTGTATGTCGATGAAATTACTATATATACTGACTGACACTGCCAACTCCACCCAGCACATCCATCACGGACCGCTTAAGATGATGGAATCTAATACACGTAAAGTCTTAAGTGAGATGCAAAGTACACCTGTTTTGTCACAATCGTAGTGAATGTATGCCTATTAATTCTACATTACGCTCAAAACACACGTTATAAAAAAACTGTGCAATATAAACACCATTTACATTCTGCAAATGTCCCGTATATATTCGGGACATATGCGACACGGGACCAACAAAAAGTGGGACGCAGTGCAGCGAGAGATGCTGTCACTCTGATTG
The DNA here is from genome assembly GCA_917880725.1 of Selenia dentaria. Taxonomy (NCBI): domain Eukaryota; kingdom Metazoa; phylum Arthropoda; class Insecta; order Lepidoptera; family Geometridae; genus Selenia; species Selenia dentaria. The sequence continues at coordinate 1,403,252 of OU862882.1, read as the reverse complement.
AGTGATGGCTGATGTGGGACGAATACGGATTGCACTCAACACTGCTGTTATACAAATGAATGGTTTTTTGTTTCAAAACGAAACACTAGTCATTTTGATGCACACAAAGTACTGCACTACTAATGAAGTTCTAATTTAACGCAAGTATGTATCATCCTTAAACTTTCACAATAGACACTTTAACTCCGCAGTATTTAGAACCGATTTCTATAAAGAAGTGACTCCCGAAAGGTCACGGATTCAATATAGACACTTTACTGTACTTAAGATAAACCATAATAATAATAAACTAACATGTGCCCACTTAAGGCGAAATGAGTTCCAAATTTCATGATTCGACTTGGCGAAAACTTAGTTTTTCGACGCTTAAACCAAATAACCGAAAATCTAAAAAAACGTAGTGTAAATTGAATATACGTCCTTATGAAGTAAGGGAGCCAATACGCGATTGAGCAAACTTGGCACGATAGAAAAAAATCGGCAACATTCCCTAAATTTTGCATTATTCAATTATGGGCAAATATATTTCAATGAATGTATCATATTCGAAATCCCAATGAAATTTACTAGTAAACTATGAACTCCTTTATCATTAAAATTTAATCACTTGTTTGTACGAAATAAATATAAAAAGTATTAGCACGTATTCGATTGAATTTTCGCATTAAATCGTCCATTCTGGTAAGCAACTCTCAACCTTATGTAATCAACTTGTCGATTCAAACAATGTCAACAAGTCGATTATACGAAAAAAAATCGCTAGTTATGCAATCCTCTTAAACATCCATATATTTATACCCCCTCAATTGAGGCATACACAGATAGTTTAGTGACGCGATGATCTATGAATTTTCCGTCTTAGAGCCCTAATGGCAAACTAGGTTGACAATAATCATTGAACTGTAGACAACTGAATATTAATGCAATTATTACAAATATACTTACTTCAGTAACACCTATTACTTGATCCCTTGTTACGATTATAAGTTACACTTTATTCTCACCTTATAACTCAAATCAAACTTATTACGAGTAGTAGATACTAGGGAACTTCGAGGCGCAACTGACCTGGACACAGCATTAATAGCCTATTATGCCTATGCATTCCCCTAGCTTAAGGACGACATTTTACTCATATACATATAAAGGATTTAGACGGGATAGTGTAGATGCAACAGATATAATTATTGCCCAAAAGAAATGCGTCCGGATCCTCGCCAACATCAAATTTCCCGACATGAGTATAGCTAACGTCCACAGGCCGTCCTTCGTTTAATATAAGATTTTGACCTTATCATGTACCTATAAGAAAACTGTAAGTTTGTCAAGAAATACCCGCAATTCTTTACTTAGAAGCTAGTAATCGCATCTATCCAATACGATCAAATTACAAACAGAAACTGATTTTACCAAACTCAAAATTAGCAATGCATAGCTCTGGTCCAAACCCTATGGTTGTAAAAATGTATAATAAATTACCGGTTCAACTAAAAGATATTAAAAATGAATACATATTTACGAAAACGCTAAAATCAGTTACTGTTGACGAAATGCTACTATAGCCTTCATGAATACTTTATGATGACAAAACAATTATTATAGATAGATCGGCCTGCTCCGCACAATGTTGCCATACCCACTTAGGCTCATTATGAAAGACACACAACATTAATGTATAATCAAGACCTGCATTGTAAAATTCATAATGTTGCAATAAATCTATTGAGTATTGAGTAATAGATTTCCTATGCACAATATCCACTAAAAACAGTGAGACTGGAACTGCTTCCATCGCAGTAATCTGTTAAGCCGACTGCTACCAAAACTCCGAGTCGAGGAAATATTGGAAAACAATTGCCGCCGAAAAAACAAGAGAACTTCGACAAAGCGTAGAAAAACTGTCGAAAATAAAACGTTGAAACGTTCTCAAGTCACCGAGCTGGCAAAGTGACAACAACGAGGGCGAAAAGAGAAGAGGAAAGAGTGCATAGAGTGGACAAGGCGGCCTCCCGCCCTCGCACTCGGCGTGAGAACACTTGAAACTGCCGCGCGAGTGGGCTGCAGCCGTATGTGGAAACGAGGTATTACAAAAATGATTATGGTACTTTGTTCACTTCTACCTACTGTCATAGTACTAGGATTTTGCGGATGCTGGTTTCTTACTCATATTAAACTTTAGATATAGTAGGGGGCGGATCTCCCCGGATCGGATCGGATGCAATGGTCAATATTATACGTGTTAAGAGAGCTCTCATCGCACAAGTAGGTACATAACCCAAACAAAACGAATGAATCCCATCATCACCCACACTATGTGTGAAAAAGATAAAGATGGGTAGATGAATATGTATCATCTACCCATGTGTTATGAGTATTATGGTTGATTAAGTATAATGAAATGATTATACACATAGTTGCTGAGTTAAAATTCAGTTTCAACATGTTTTGCCTTTGTAGGCGTACAATATTTTAATGAGAGCAACCATTAAACTTGTGAATACTAAAATTGTGATTATTATAAAACATCAGGACTAAAATAGTAGATTCTGCAACGAGGGAGTAAAGCAGTATATTACGTCATGGGCGGTATATTGAACACTGAGTCTAATGGGGACTTTTGGGTCAATCCCCTCACTACGCTCAGGGATTAAGATTTATTTCCCGAGCAAAGCGAGGGAGTTATGTAGAGTACTGAGTGAAGCGAGGGGTTAAAGCCGCCCAAGACGAAGACAGGCTTTATCTTCGAGGTGTACTCTACTTTTCATACCTACTGCGAGACAATAAAAACTCAGAGCTTTAAATAGCAGTTATGTATTTACAAGTTAAACACATTAATTAATAGTTAATATTCAAATTGGACACATTTGTCCCGTTATAGAAGGATTGCTTTCTTTTTTCTGTATGCTGTCTCCGTACTAAGAGTATCCCTACAACTAACGTTCCAAATCTATATCACTTTACTCCCCAGGAGTTCCATACAACTTTACAACCCCGCGTATGTAATGCCTTGCTTTACGTAGAGATTGCGTGACATGTAATAGAACATGTTCGAATGTACCACCTGTGGTATGAAAACATAATTAAACTTATGTCATCATATTAAATCAAAATTTGTCATTATAATATGTGTGTTGATCTACTACTGAAACTCAGATCTTAGACTCAGAGAAATAGGTATAAGCTATAATCCACCACGCCGGTCCAGTGCCGCTTCGTAGATAAAATATTGGCTGACGTATATTAGGTACAAATAAATACCTATTACTTTGTCTCAGAAATGTATCCAATTTTATAGAATCGTTCGTTTCCGGGCACACACTGAAGCAGAAGGGTACTAGTGAACCCTTACTCCGTGTCTCCGAGTTCGAGTTCCGAGAGTCGAGAGCCCTCAGTACGTTCTCTATTCCTTGTACTCAATATCAAAGATATTTCTTGAAGTTATCAAATATAAAATGATATATTCTTGTTAACGTAGTAAAATACAGTATAAAGAGAAGTAAGATACCCTTACATAATGTAACAAGAAAGTACGAGTATAAAGCGTCGTTCCTTCGCTTTCAAGTTGTATTTGAGTAAACAAACCAGCTACGCTGTTTTAAATAGTTTTTCAGGTCAAGTTCTACCATTATTTTACACTCAGTTATATAAATATCGGTTTTCTTTCCACTTTCTACTGGGCATCGTATTCCTATAATCGTCAGCCCATTCTTGTCTACTATACACAAACCTTGTCCTGATGTCACAGAACTATGTATGTCAGCTTACATATTACGACCCGTAAACAGTTGCTCAATCAATATAGCAACTTCATGTTTCAATTCAATCTACACTTAAAGAGAAAAGATATAAAGAGAAAAATAATGAAAAGAAAAGATTTGTATGTTTGTTTCTTTGAATTGAATAGGCTCCGAAACTACTGCACCGATTATAAAATTCTTCACTATTAAAATTCTACATTATTTGTGATGAACGTAAGCTATATAACATTTAAAAAAGTTAGGGATCCGTTCAAAAACTTCGATAATAGGTATAACCCAAAGTGTGAAAAAATAGCGAAAAATCCTTATATCTCGTATGCAGCAGAAACTATTGACAATAGAACAAAGTGACTTATGACAGTTTATATAAAGATGATCTCTATCTACAAACAAGTCCACGATATCATAATATCGCATATTTTTTATGTTAAAATACGTAATAGTAACGCCCCGGTACAAACTAGGCTATATTATTCGTGTATATCAATCCTTTTCTACTCTAACAATAAAAGAAGAAAGATTTAATTGTTTGTTTGTTTTAATGAATGAACGAAAATCTATTTAACCGATTATTATAAAAATATCTTTCATCAGTAGAAGGCTACATTATGCCTGAGTAACATAGGGTATGTATATTTGAGTCATCATCATCATCATCCATCACCACGCGGGTGACACCGCGGAGCGCAGCTAGTATAATATAATTTGTCGATATGATAAACACGATCAGCTCTGCATCAACAACAAGCAATACAAACCTCATCTATCGAGATGTCACCATAGCATTAACAGCATATTCCGAGCTCATTCCGCATATACGAACCCTTTTCCGATCCCACAGCCCACATTTCCTTTTCCCTAATTAGATTGATTCGACCCAGTGACCCAACCGCAAGACGAACGGCCCCGATTGGATCTCCTAACGCCGCACTAGCTGAGCTCACGAGCTCCTAAGTGCGCAGTAGTTCCCCTAATCCGATCGAGCGCTGACTGATGCGCCCATCACTCAGGATCACATAGCCATTTTTATAGCACTCCTCCCCTCCCCTACTTCCCGGACCCCTTAAGGTGAGCTTACACTGCGGTGCGCTTCTCTTTACGTTACACTCGCTTCCTGCAAAAGCCACTGCCTATGTTTGCCATTATTTTGCAACTACGTGATTCTTTATAACTTTTTAAATCGTAGACTAATATTTTTAAAGTCGCATACATTTTATTTTATATTTTGAAAACATCGAGTTATAATCCCAGCACAGCGGCGGTATCTGAAAATGAAAATGAAATCATTTATTCTGTACAGGCCTACGGGGGCACTTACAAATTGTCATATTACATTTATTATTTCTTAAATCTACAACCGGATCGGAACGCGACACACGACTGAGAAGATCCAGCAAGAAACTCAGCGAAGGTAAACACTTTGAGAAATGTCATATGACAAAGTATTTAACATGATAAGCACTCTACACATCTTCTGCTACGGACATGGGTATGGGTAGGGCCCCCAACTATGAGGATAGCAACATGATGAACAATGCGAATAGCGCGGGCAATAGCAATAGTTTAGTTCTGTGGCCCGCGCTCAGTGCTGTGCACATGAGTGACTCCCAGAAGAAGAACTTCAAATAATCTGAGTCATATTTGTTTATTTAATACTAAAAGTATTACCTAGATTACTTGGTATATTTTTAACTGGATTTGCTTTAAATTCACTCCAGTGTAAGAGGTTCTTGGCAGAAATGTTAAGAGTACAAAGATGTGGGATTTATGGCGGGTAATCATTTATTTAACGTAGTAGTTTTGTTTTGCAGTGCCGCAGCTAAAAATTCGTAGGAGTAATACATTTTCTCATTTAATGAACTAGTAAGACAGCAAAACAGTTAGTTTTAAATTTATCAAGGACACAGCACTTCGCTTGTCTTCCCGAGACTTTAGTTTGTTTTATGCCTATACGACTAAACGAGACAACTACTAAAATCTACACGTAAAACATATTGTTTAGCTTAGAATTTAGTAGGTTCTAAGCAAGACTATCTTTGTAGAGGACGGAGTTAAATATTTGCCCTATGGCATTAGAATGCCAGCTTTAAGGCGCGATAATACCCGTCTGACCAGATGAATGCCCCATGTGCACGAAAATGCCTTTGTTGGTGTTGCTGTTGTGCCAAATATTAAGCTTTGAAGCCAGTGTTAAAATAAGTATTCATATTCATCGCTATCAGCCGGAAGACATCAACTACTGAACATAGGCGGGTAGACCTAAGTATATACGGGGACCGTAAAGCGCCACTGGGAACGGCTACTTGCCTCCTGCATCCAGCGGTTCCACGCAGTTTTGACGAGGTCGTCGGTCCACCTAGCAGAGGGCCAGCATATACTACGTTTTCTGGTGCCTGGTAACCACTAGATACACTTTCTTACAAATCGTCTATCGGTTCTGCGAACGATGTGGCCTGCTTGCGAGCGATATGGAAATGCCACTTCAGAGAGCTAATTTTGAGAGCTACGTAGAAGCCCTTAGTTTTCCTACGGATCTCCTCATTTCCGATCTGACTATGCAGGGAAAACTCAAGCATAGCCCTCTCCATTATTCGTTGAACGACTTTGAGCTTATTATTGAAGCCAACAGTAAGGTAAAAACAAGCTTTCAGTTGTTAAGAAATAATAATAACGTGTATTTACATAGACAACATTTCACAGAGCATGGTGTCATTAATATGAAGGGTATTGTGGTTCGTAAAGTTACTGAGCTAATTATACTTAATGGCAATGCCTCAGGGTGTTCAGCGGAGAGCACTGCCATTACTTAAAGAATCGAAGCCTTGTCTTGGAACTCTAGAAGTACTACAACTGTCACCATCACATTCACAACTGATTTGCCTCTTCACTTCGAAGTATAATTATTATTATAAGTACCTAGTTCACATTACATTGCGAATTCTAAACACTTCTGCAAATGCAAATTGGTGTAGTAATGGTATCGTCTGCACCGCCACCGCAACAGTACTCATTGTCGAAGAATAATTATTCCATTTACACAATTTCGTAGCTCAATATATAATGACCCAAGTTTAATTAGGAAACTATGGAGTTTGCTTAACTAACATGAACAATTACTCCAAATAATTCAATCTGGGGACTATCAGTTTGCTCATTAACTGTTCAGCTCAGTTTCATCAGTTAATTAATCAGGGCGAGCAGTAAAACACAATGTAGTTAGCTTCGTCATAAATCTCACAAAGTAAAGTTCATTGTTCAATCATAGCGCTAAAGAGAAAAGCTTTATTGAGAGTACCTTTGTTACGTGTATACAATCTATTACTCATGTTTTTAAAATGAAATACTTTAAGGAGGTTGTCAACTTGTTAACAGCTGTCAGATTTTGTTCTACAGCAGGCCTACCATAAACTTTCAGATTATTTGTATAACGCTCTTACTCTGTCATTTATGTTGGCTTATGTTATTAATATGTTCTGAAACTAAGATTAGCCTTATATTAAAACCTAATGATCTGATTTATAAATTAGTTCAATTTATAAAGTATTAGATTATATATTCCAATATTATTCACAGGCATTTTAAATACGTTATAATAATAATATTGAGGGATCCAGCAGAGTTTGTGACATTGATTTAGTGAATTAATTTCAAGCTACATTAGTTACACAAAGTACAAATATTTTGTAATGATATTAGAACACATCCAATTTAGGATTCTTATACGACCCGAATGATTATTATCTACCTACAATATCAAGGGTCCAAGTGTGAATTCTTATTTATTCAACTTGGAATTATGGCCGCGTCACACCTCGCCGTCGTGTTACGAGTTATGCTCACTTAGAAGTACTATGGGAGTTCTAAATAACCATAGAGGCATAGCTGTAGGGTAAAATAAAACAGTTCGAGCGCGTGAAAATACGAGATGACTTTTTTTATATACTTCTTCTAGTAACTCAAATAATTTTTCGTATGCGATCCACATTCTTCTACGATAGTAACAGAAACATTTTTTTCGCAAATTGATAGAAATTCACGGTTTTTACGTTTAATATGTCACAAAAGTTGCTTGAGCTCGCCTGCTTTATGTGACAGATATGCAGGTTACTTTATTGGATATCTAAAGTCAAAGAACACGTCATGGTACGCTTACAGCAAGTCAATTGCAGGCCGCCCTTTGCTGGCCGGCTAGGTCACGTGGGCAATAGTTGGCTGGCCTGCTAGAGTCCGCCATAGTACGAATTTGCAGGACAGCTCAATAAAACGCTTAACTGTCCTGCTATAAGGAGCTTATGGTAGGTCTACAGGGCTGTCTAAGACCAAATAATGTTTGGCATAGATTTGATCAAGCGTTGTTGGATTAACATTGTAATTATGTCAAAAACGAGTTTGTATGACAAACTCGTTTTTGACATAATTACAATACTTATTGTATAGTCTTAGCTTTGTAGTTATTTTGTTTGACTTAGTGTAAATATACTTGTAATTATTGTGGTTTTATAATAATTTGTGGATTTTAACTAGTGTCCACCGGTCAAGGATATGTAATTAGGAACTTAGTATAAGTGACTGTCCATTCGTCGTAAAAACGCAACGAAAATCTTTGTCATTGTCAACACTCTGTCAGTTTTGACAGACAGGTTCGGCTGACCCAGATTTGGCTCTCAAAGGGTAGAAACATTTTGGTTTGACAGGGTGTCGGTCGTGAAACGGGCGTGACAAAATCTTAATCCGTGTAAATTTTGGCTTAGGGGCGTCGTGGACCGGCTGTTTTGTCAAATTTTGGTTTGTCATGTGGCCTGCTAGAACGCAGTTCAGCTACTCCTACCTCTTAAAGTAGTCATGTTTCAGCCTTACCATTAAATTTGGTACCACGACGTCAATATAGCAAGCTTAAAATAATAATGCATAACGATGGACGTTTTGATGACGTAGTATCAATTATTGCACTTAATTCGCGTACTTTGACGTGACTTTTGATACTAATATTTATATTCCAGTGTCAAATTTTTGAAGATCTGTACTCCCATCTCTTAAAGTATGTAGTCATATTGCAACCTTACCATTAAATTTGGTTGACCGTTTTGTGTCGGTGGGAGTACGATAGTAAGTATGATTAAGCTTATTACAAAACGCTCCTGATTTATGATAGTTTCGTAAATGGTGGGAGTAGGCCTCGAGGTGTCATTGGATATACGGATTAAAGTTCAGTCATCGAGATACACAAGTAACGTACATGGATGCAGTCCTAATATAGTGACTAAGATTTGACTATGCAGATGGTCTTTGGGACAAAACCAAATGGCAAATTCAACGCTTCGAAAACCAATACTTGTCTATTTCCAGCTTAACATAGTCCTTTAGTCACTCAGACTTTCGAGAAAGTAACTTTGCCACTGACTGACTACCTGAAGTTGTTGAGTGCACTTTAATTCTCTGACATCGAATCGTCTGAACGGAGCCTCTTGTACTAAATTAGTAGCTAGAAAGCTTGGAATCCTTATGCAAAGGTTGAGCGGTAAACATCCCGGAGAAGCTAAATCTAAGCTACATACAAGTATCTTGTCCATGACGTACTGCTGTCATTTATGGGATTTCACAGATATGATCACACTTATATGTATTTTAAAGGCGAAAGTTTGTGAGTGTGTGAGTGTGTAAGTGTGTTTGTAAGTTTGTTATTTCTACACGCAACTACAGGACCAAGTTTGATGAAATTTGGTATGAAGGTAGATGAGGAGCTGGATCAACGCATAGGATACTATTATTATCATCCATCATCACGCGGGTGTATCATCGGAGCACAGCGAGTATTAAATAAAGACTTGGACTTCTTTGTTTGTGTCGCTTCTGCTTCTTGCAATTCTGCCAGTGTCCGTTCGATGGTAGTTTCATAAACTGTTTGAAGGTTGTTTATACTATAAACTGTTAATAAAACACTGACTTACAGAAAGCGATTATAAGAGATATACCACCATTCATAATCAATCTACAGGACGATACGGAGGACGAAGATTCCGATGAGGAAGAATAAACGTTATTTATTTAACATTCAATAGAAACGGCCTTTTTCAGGGCCACAATACTATTTACTATGTTTCTATCTGATTTTATTCTCATCGATATGCGCCTATAACCATCTTACGCACATCACTATGCGGCTCCATAAGTACTCACAAGTGCGAGCGAGATAGACATAGTGAAACGATTTATGGCCGCCCGACTCAGTTGGTATCGCGGTGAATATAAAAATATGATCAGTGAGTGTATTACATAAATGCGAGAATTGTCAAACAATGACAATCAAGTTCGTGATTTCGTAACTGGCTGTAATTACTGATCAGGTTAAAAGATTTAATCCGCTATTATTAACTAACTATTAACTAACATTTAATGTATCCAGTTGTAGTAGACTGACTTCCAGTTGAAGTTATACTAAGTAATACTACTTAGGTTTTGTTTAGGGATAAAATATAAAAACAATACGATGATGTATCGAGTGTGTAGGTACTACTCTACACACTCGATATCATACTCATTGTAAGTTAGGATTAGCGTAATTGGACAGTGAAAGCGGCTCACGTGCTGTGGGTCCTGGGCGAAGTCCTTCGATATGGCTGTATAGGTCGCAGTTCACTTTCCACTATCACATTAAACAGTTTTTTTTACATTTTATTTAGATTTTGCACTCGCGGCCGCGGTATAGCTTTGTGTATATTTTAGAGTATTTTTTGTTTTGCGAGGTTTTTTACTAGCGCGTGCGTCGAGAGGAGCGGGAAGGGATTGAATGTGTGACTGAGTGAGTGTATGAATGGTAACAGATATAATATTTTTTTTACAGATAATAAATTACACATACTAGCTAATTAAGCGGCGTGTACACTCATATTGGAACATTTCTGGGTTCCCGTTCCGTAATGTATCCTTACTACGTTTGATGTGTAATACAATACAATCTCAATGTCAACTTTAATTCTTGGCTTTAGTTTATGAGCTACAACCCTTTCGATAGTCTCACGTGGAACGAGATACTCAAACGGAAGAGTATTGTATAGAGAATAAATTCGCTCGATGGTTTGATTGTTATACCGATGTATTGCTGAAAAATAAAAGGTTCTGCTCAAATACAAGACAAACAAGAAATATTTCAATGAACTTTTAACAAATATTATAAAAGGTACTTACAAAGATTAAAAGACACTTAAAAATGTATTAAACCATTTGTTGAAGGAAAAGTGCCCATAATGCTGGCTGCATTTCCACGTTGAATAGCTAGGATAATTTTTTGTGCAAAATATGAACCAGCATTCTGGTCGCCTGACGCTTCAACCAAACGTTTGGCCATGTCCCTGAAAATTTCGCATGCACCTGGACCCCACGGACCCAAAGTTTCGGCAAAAAATAAACTGTCATTAGAATATAAATAACCCATACGCCACTGGGAACACAAAATTACAAACTACTAGTGTATACCATTAACGAATAAACTAGATAACATTTATAAAGAAGACAAAATGAAAAAGCAACTTACGATGATATCAAATAACATTAAAAATCACAATACGATCCGACAACGTACGTTATCCGGTATCTGGACAATACGAGTAACATACAGCGATAAAAGCAAAATGAGCGGAAAAAGCGAGCGCTAAAACCTCTCCTCCCTGCTGTGCGAGGACATACAGTTTATTCTGGGTCATTATTGATAATGGACAAGAGGAGTTATTCTCTATTGAGCGAGCTAAGTGCGATTTATTTTACAGCTAAGTGTAGGGCTAAAATATGTGATGGTCTCTATGGTTACCCACGAATAATATGCACCTTGGGGTGTGTTCTAAGGTGCATTTTATTCGTGGGTCATGGCGGAGGCGAAAGACGCGCGTGGGTGACGTGCACTGTCGCGCGCATTAGTCGTGTGCGACCGGCGACACTCGCCTCCAATATCAGCCCCTATAGCACATGCAGTGCAGTGCAAGTATAATATGTCTTAAGATGCGATAAGTCCGCTCATTGTATTACCCTAATTTAAGATTACATGCATTAAGATACTTTGTGTATTTCTGGTTAAGGTACAATAAACTCCTATTTGTATTGTATTGTTTTTTTTAATATTATTTTATCCATACAAGGCGTCTCAAAAGAAAGTTTATATTGATTTAGCTTACTGCGTAAACGCAACGTATCCGAGCGGCGCGGGGGCGCGGGGGGTATGGCAATCAGGGGCCTGGCTCTTGGGAGTTCAGTCGCTATGGAACATTTCTAGGGAGCAGACCGCGCGTTGTGCGTGCGAGAGTTTACGCAGTATACAATACAAACTTTCATTTGAAACACCTTGTATATTTTTAGTTCTTTTACTATTAGGTACTAACCACACTTTATACTGCTTTTTAAATCATGTAAATATAGGCGCTGGGCTTATCTAATGCTAATCATATAATTAAAACCATCGTTCTGTTAAACATTTCAATATCGTATCTTCTCCGCATAATTTTGTATCTTTCTCGTACGAGCAAGTAGCGACACCGGATGGCCGATGCGACAGACGTTAGTCGCGCGTCTCGGGCGCAGGAGTTCGGATGTGGAGCCGTGCGTGTTCAATGTGTCAGTAAATATTATTTAATAGTGTTATATGTATATATATATATATATATATATATATATATATTTATTTGTAGAGATTTTATACAAGAATTGTATAATAATTATACCTATTAGAGCATTTTACATTTCGTTTATAAATTAAATATAAAATTAAAAACACTGTCTGATAAACATAAAGGTATATCAGACAGTTTCGTTGTTCTTATAAGGCAAATTTTATTAGGTACTTCGTTATTCATGATTTCAGCAAATAAAAATAAAGGTTGGAGATGACGGGACGGTTATCCTATACTAGAAATCAGATAAATTGTAATTGGTAAGATATGTACTGCCGTGCGAATCTCTAAGAGCAAACATCGTTGCATCTTTGACAACATCCGTGAAACAAAGGACGAGATGACAAGAAACGTTGGGAAAACAACCTTATGTACAAGGGCGATATCTCATAAAGTATATGACATCGGTGAGCTCGTCGACGAATTATTATAGAATCGCACGGCTGTACAGACAGCAGACCGGGATAGCTTCCTGAGAATTATTTTAATTGTTTGTGGAAATGCTGCCGCCTGTGCCGTTTGAACGTCGGTTTTAATATCGCATTACGAGACATGAGCTGTCTGAGAGATTAAATTAATATCAGACTCGTCCGCACTTAAATGCGTTTAGAGCTCTTAATGCGATATACCCTCCACTCCGCTCTACCCGCTTACTCCGCTCCGCCCGCATGCAATGTTGGCCACACAATTATTGTATTTACTATTTTCATCTCCGAGGCGATTTTTCATTTTCCATTGCGAATCTCTTTCAAACGTCTTACCGACAATTCAAAACTAGATTTATACGAATCTCTCGTTCTGAATGAATATTAAATGCTGGCAGCGGACCGCTGTTTTTCGTTGGCCGTTTTAATTTATCATTTCTCAAAGCGCTTAAGATATAAACATAGAATTTATTTCCAAACTTAAGGCCGGATTGGGTGTTTAAAATTAAACGGAGTAATTAAGCGATATTTCAGAAATAATTAGGCGTGAATTTGCTAAGCGGAGAATGTCTTCAGCAGACGGGTTCAAACCGGTAGTGATATAAATTGGTTTCGATTTTCCGGATACCGAGAAAACCGTAAGTTAAAGTTGAGGGTTGAATAATGAATGGAGTGACGGAGGAGCGGCAATGAACCGATGGTTTAACAATGAAGGGCCATGGGGTGAGATGACCGCCGGAACCGGAAGTTAGTTCCCTTCGTTTGCGTCCATTGTGCGACGTGCCGTATGGCTATTGTAATCGGGTTTGCAATCAAACGTGTTTTGTGGTCACAACACATTTTCTTTTATTTCCTCTGGATTAATTTAACCTACAAAATAGTTATATACAAGTGGAGGTTTGCATTTCTAACGATAAGCTTTACTTATTAAATAGGGCTGGTACAAATCGATGGTTCTCGAGCTCTATACGCTTATGTTTCTTATAACATTTAACTTAATCTTACGATAAGCCAAAGTATAAATAGACAAACAAGCGTCCTATGAAGTCTTGCATCAAAATGTGAACAAAGGCGATGCTGCGTAAAGAAGATCCCCAACCCCCTTTTCCTGAGCACGAGATAATATCTACGATAAGGTGTATGTGTCTCCACTTATGTCACAAATAAGATACATAAGTTTCGTAAGGTTTCCTTTCTTAGTTGGCATTAGGGGTATTTTATACTTAGGGGTATTACGCACTATATATAGTATATAATAAAAATTATTTAAACACCATATCTATATATATAAAAGAAGATGTCCTGACTGAATGACAGACAACGCACAGCCTAAACCACTTGAAATTTGGATGGTGTATTGTCCATGATGCGTAGAGGAAAGTCAAAATCATTTATTCAATATAGGCATCAAAGACACACTTATGAACGTAAATTTTTCATTATAATGTATATATAATAATGATGTAAGAATGGGTTTTTCGATTTCTTCCCCTAAGGGGGTCAAAAAGGGTGAAACGTTTGTATGAAACTCCTTTGTTTTTGAACTTATAGTTAGTATATTATAGTAGAAATATTGTATTTGCATAGGTCAATCAAAATAAAAAATGTTGGACATTTTTTTTTGGATAGTGGTGGTTTAAGAAGGTGAAATGGAGGGGTGAAAGTTTGTATGGAAAGTTTTTGTTTTCGAACATACAGTGGTGAAAATTAGCATTTGAACAGTTTAAAGTGATGATTTCCATATTTATTGAAAGGGATGACTTAAGGGGGCGAAACGGGGGATATTTTTTTCAAAAGTTCTTTGTTTTTGGATCTACAGTGATGAAAATTAATAATTGGATAGGTAATTTAAAATAAATAGTGATGCTTTCAATATTTTTGTCAGGGATGACTTAAAGGGGTGAAACGGGGGATGTAAAAACTACTGCATATTATAAACTGTAGAGGTCAAATTTCTGTACAATGAAAAATATAATAATAATAATTTATTGACATAACATAATGACAATATTTAAACTCAATTAATGTACTTAACTTATACATCTGCTCTTAGTTTACATGGAACATTTGACACCTGAGCTAGTTATTAAACTGTGTTTCGGGCGCCAAAGCCCTCCGTTTTTTGGAAAATTAGTACATTACACATTTAGAAGTATAAAGCTTCTAAATCTTATGAAGTACCTAAGTCCTATTAAATTTATTTAATTTGTAGTGCATGCCGAGTATGTGTGTGTGTGAGTGAGTGTGTGTGCGTGAGTGCGTGTGTGTGTATATAATGTTTGTGTGTGTGATGCGTGAGTGTATTTATGTGCCTGCATTGTAGTTTTACTTTATTGTTGATTAAATAATAAGCGGTCTTATTAACATATGTGAGAGTTTTAAGCCAGTCTGTAGTAACATTTTTTACTTTTGCATATGTGAGAGGATAGATATTCAGAATGGCATTTATTTTATTATAGACCCTACCAGAAATAACATCATAGTGTCTGTTTGCAAGGCACGTTCGGTATGGGTAATATGGGCACACACGATATATTTTACGTCGATTTTTACAGTCAGCTTGGTCGACATACGGCATACGTTTATGTTTCCTTAGAACAATATGTAAAATACTTAGCTGTCTTACTGTCAGAGTCTCAGCCTCCTTGTACAATGAGGTTGTTGGATATGCTATAGGTTTATTCAGCATGACTTTCAAGATTGCTCTTTGTGCGCGTTCTAATCTTAGTAAGGTGGTAGAGCATGCACCCCCCCATACCGTGTCACAATACGATATAATGGATTGGGCCAATGAGCAATAAACTATTTTGAGAGTCTCAAGGTCCGCTGATGATCTTAACTTTTTAAATACATAAATAAGTTTTCTTGCGCGAGACGTAAGACTATCAACATGTGGTTTCCAACTTAATGTGCTGTCGATATGAATCCCTAGGTATTTTATACTATCCGTTTTTGAAATCGAAAGACAATTGCATAAAGATAAGTTTTTTGCATATGCTAAAACCGAGTCAGGAGATGTAAGTAGTGAAAAATAAGTTCAAATTGTTTGTTTCTCTGTATGTTTGTCTGTCTGTTTGTACGGTCACGCTATAATTTGAGAACGGCTTCACCGATTTCATTCATTTCTTATTAAATGTTTTGTAAAACTTCAATGAAGGTTCTTACATTAAAAAAAATAAGAAAAGATGGGAGGTTATGGCGAGGTCGAATACCGAGCCTACTACGCGAGCGAAGTCACGGGCAGTCGCTAGTTAACAATAAATATGATACTTCAAAATATTCCTTGTTGTATATATATGCGAGTGAATTAAAAAAATATATACATAAGAGATTATACATGCATCATCTTCGAGATCTTCCCTTCTCACTATTTGAGTCGCAAGTCAAATATATTGTGAATGTACTCGTAAAACGGTTTTAAACAGTTTCCGTTAAAGGTAGTTTGTTATATATAGTTTGGAAATAGTTATGAGCTCAATGTAATAAGCATCGATTAGAAAATAAATAGGACTATGCTCAGATTATAAAACAGTTCTATAGTCTGAGGGACTATGGTAGTAAGGAGTGACTTTTTTTGATGAGTGCTTATAGTGACCGTGGTGGAAGGCCTCTGACCATCTCTTTTACTAACGTGGTATGTACTCATTTGTAAAGGTATATAACTTAGACCGTGATATAGTACGGAATTAAGAAGACATTGTTAAGAAAAATGTTTCTAACAAACAATTTTATTGTGATATAATTTATTTCGTAACTTAAACGTAATAAAGCGTTATAAAATTTGTACCACCTCCTTTTTGAAGTTCCTTAATACAAACTACACATACCGATTAATTAAAAAATATATTTAGAAATTAATAGGCATAATATTTATTAATGTCATGTCAATTAAAGTCATTTTTAAAAAAAGTCCAATGTATAAAATGAAAATATGAATTTCTTCCTAACAAAGCAAGTTAACTTTTCTAGAACTCGTTAAAACTATTTCACAACTTAAATTTATACTACATTTCTAGTTTTTTGTGAATCGCGAACATAGTAGGTACGAGTATGTCCCAGTTCGCGGTCAGCATAAATATTTATGTACACAACTACCAGCTACCCTTATAACAAGTATCAAGTATCAACACTTCTGTACCTACGCTATTCTTCCAAAAGTTCACAAGTCATTACGGATCTAAACTTTATCTCTAATTGGTTAATTACCAAACACTCGCCCATTTTGTAACATGGAAAGGGCAGAGTTCACACTCTCTGACCTTAAGAATTATATTGATGAAATATTATATTTTGAAAGCCGCAAAAAGATGTTCGAGGTAAGTGCAAAGGTCAGAACTAAAGTAAACAAATGTGGGTACTTTGGCAAATTAATTGCGCTAGTATTTGTAATTAAGTGAAGTGGCACCGGGTGGCGGCACTTTGTTAACGTCGTAACACGTGACCCGCCCCGATGCCCATGGAAGTTGGAATCTGAAGACAATTGGAACCTGCAAAATCCTTCAGGAGGAAAAAGTTAAGTAGCTTATACCTCTAACCCCTCAGTGCACTGTAAGGTACTTTGCGAATGAATTCGTGCCGACTTGAAGCCATCGAGAATTGTAGGTAAAACTTGAATGTATTTCTATACTTAACCTAGCCCGGTGTTATCGCCGGCAGTTAGGACCCCTTTTGCAGGCCTGCGTCTTGGCTTGGAAGACTCTGCTATTTTATACACACTTTTATTTGTTTAATCGTATGGCATCCTTACAATCGTTCACAATAAATTAAAATTAAAATCAAAATCATAAAGTTATTCAATCCTTTAATTGCTGAATCCATGGCATAGCGTCGTTTTCAAAAGAAAACAGGTCTTTTGGGCAGCCGTGGTACCTTGTGAGTGGGGAGTCTCTAGCTATATGCTCAACACGTGGTTAATTGCATGAGCAAGACAGTATCCCGGGATAGCACCACGTTTATGTAGATCCTGTTCATCTCTAGCGTGAGTTTCTTGTAAAAGGAGTACGTCTATGTCATTTTCTAATAAAATCTTACTTACTACTTCACATTTAGCTTGACTAATACTTTCTATATTAAGTTGGCAGATTCGGGTAATAGGTCCAATATCTCTAGTCCGGTGGCTCTCTGAGGAGAGCTGATCGCATTGAGGCATTTCAAGTGGGTAATCAAATTATATTATATTCTCTGAACGACTGTTATAGTGCTGTGAGGTTGCAAGAATATAGCGCAACAGTACAGCAGCCAGTAGTTTGTTGTTCGTTTAGCGCCATCCAGGGGACACGTGCAGGGTGCGGGCGGCAATTCCTGCGGACGTGAACAACTTCATCCCCCTCTACACCCACTGATGCGAGGTCAGTGACAAACACTAATCCAGAGATATTTTTTTAGATCTTGTAGTAGTACCAGTGTCATGCATTACAATACCGTACAATAGTATCAGCCGGAGATTTTTCCCTATCGGACGGGGCAGCTGCAGTGTAGTTCCGGCAAATATACAAGTATTCACATTACGATCCCCCCCTCCCCATCCCTTACCCCCTTACACCCGTGGACCCACGAGACCGCTTCACCTGTCACAACACTGGCAAAATGTTTTTACGTGTCTGACGCTCGCGGCGCCCTGACGCTCTATATTCGTGTCCGGGTTGTTTGTAATTTATTACATCGGTTTATGTATAATTTATTTGAGACTGTAGGGCCCCAAGCTTGGTTACGTGGTTGTTTCAAAATGGACGGCTTAGATAAGGCTGACAATATGTATTGATAGCCAATACGGCTAAGACATCGAGAGAAAACTGAATGAAACTTCAAATTGGCGGTAAACAATATTTTAATTAAGAAAGCATAATTTGGTAAGACATTATTTAAAAGATTTATACTTCGAGTAACTCCTGCCAACGCCTGCCGCCCGTGTAACTTATGGTTTATTAGAATTGTAAAAAAAATACATTATTTCACATTTTTATTTTTGAAGTTGGTTCCATTTTTTGCTAAATACAATTTTCACCCTATTTAGTAACCCTTGTTACTTACGGGATCGCTTGTCATTCAATAAGGATATAATCAAGATAGGTGAAACGACTTTTTAGTTACTGGAGTGTAACTCAAAAACCGCTATAGGAAACAAAAAATTTGAGAAGACAGAGAATTTGATTTGTCTAAAATATCGAGTTTTTTATATCAATCGCTGATTAGATGAGTAAGTCACTGGCGTGATGTTAAGCGTCACGCTTACCGATAACTTTCTTCTTCGTCGCTACGCTCTTGGCAGAACAGTTGAGGTCGTCACTTTAGGTTGTGTAACGCGCCTTACAATCCCTCGCCATTCATCCCTGCCTGCAGGCAGGGATGAATGGCGATGCCTTCCTCGTGTACACGAGTAGAGAGAGGACCGTTTATGGCTGCTCGTATCTTATCGGTCATTCATCGGTAACCTGTAACAGTTCATTGCAATTTAAAATTTTAAACTGGAAGAGTTCAAAACCCTGCATGGCAATACATTGCGCAAGACACCCTGAGATATAAGATGTTAAATCTCTTGCCCCTGTAATTTTGCTAGAAACATTGCCCTCTAACGAAACACAGTACTGTTTGCACTGAAGTTTTCTACACATGCACAGAACCCAGAGTTATTTCAACTACTATTTATGCTATGGTTACGTTAGAGTTTCGCACGACCCGATATAAATGTAACCGGCACAATGGTGCGTTATTAACACCCTCGGCACGTCCAAAAATCTATTCATGTCGCTCGTTTCCTCCGACTGTACAGTAGGGTTTTTAAGTTATGAAACACGTTTGCAAAAAAGACTGGAACTCTTAAGACTTACTTGCACAATGTTTTTGATAAATTAGCAAATGTATCGTGTATTTTGTTCCCCTAGTAGTTATTTATTATATTATTAAATATACTATTATGACGCCGGCGTCTAATAAATTAAAAGGCAAAATAAGGTAGACTATTAAATGATGAGTAGAGGGAGGGGAAAAAGCTTAACAATGATTATCATAGATTTTGTTTGAATTTCCTAGATTTGTGTATTTTCTAGTTTGATGTAAAATAGTGTTGGGTTATTAAGTGATGAATATCCTTAGTGATTAATTATAGGTCGACATCACTCGTAAGACAAGTGTACAGCTTGTTTTCATTAGGAACAGTTTCACAGAAAATTTTATGAATTTCAGTCTCCTGAACAAGCCGGTTTCCGAAGAGGCTTTAGTACCGTAGACCACAAACATACGCTCCGGTAAATTATACAGAAGATCAAAGAGAATCAGCCACTGTGTCTAACGTTTGTGGACTACGAGACGACCTTGACAAAATCGAGGGGAACCGCTGGATGTAGGAGGCAAGTAGCCGTTACAGTGGCACTATATGGGGGAGGCATATGTTTAGCAGTGAACGTCTTCCGGGTGATAATGATAATGATGAAATGATGATAACGGTGCACGAGGGTAATAAAGTGCACAAAATCATAGAATAACGACAGCTGTGGTATTTATTTAGTTTAGATTTAATTTTCGTTTTGATTATATTTACACGAAAAATAGGAATTATGGAACACACTTTTCACTGGTTTGATTTAGAAACATTATAGAACTGATGTATGTTACATTTTATTAAAATGATGTATGCCTTCACGTGTATCAGCAACCAGACACAATAGAAAATCTATACTCGGTGACAGCTGAAGAATTAGTAGAAGAAATTAAGTTTCACTTGGTTTAAACGCAATTTCAAAAAAAATTGTCGAGCAACCAAAACAGGACTACTCTCAACTGCGCTCAGTCCTCTCCCTCCACCACCTAAATTATTTATATAATAAAATAAAATTGACCATGGAACCAGAGATTAATAACTCCTTAGTCTTTCTAACGTACAATTTCATTATGAAAAGTTCGATAAAATAACAAATAAGAAGTCGCAGCGCATTGTCGGCGAGATTTCTATAGTTTGCCGTGGTAGGTACCTGTCTTTGTAACTTAGTTTTTATGTTTTACTCGTAGTAACATGGTTTACTACGCTCAGTAACAAACTTTCACATTTATAGTATTAGTGAGATTTCACAGTCGGATAGGTCATCGAACTCCTTCTTGTGATCACTCACCGTCCATCGTTCTGTGGGTACGAGTAGGGAAGTACTATTTTTAAATCTTTATCTACTTGATGTGGGAGTAGACCCTTTTCATTGAACGTGACCGATTCAGATCTAAGCGTGCCCGGGGGAGTAACTGTTATTTATTCTGCACCCGAACGAAGCTAAGGGCTCCCATGTTACAATACGGTAAGTAATGTTTAAGGGGCCGAGACACAAGGGTTTGCTGTACACGTGATCCCCGGGTGGTATCGCGGTAGACAGAATATCGCACACTGCGGTACATAACCAAGTAGTAGAAATCATCTGCAAGAAATTGTGTTAAGTTGTACCGGTTCCGATATCACGCCTCCAGGCAGCAGTTTACAAGTAATTTGAAAGCATTACTGCTAAGTTTGTAAAGCACTGTCCTGGGCTATTAGAAAGTGAAAACGTATTAAGGCTGCACCAGCGCAGTGCAGTCTTTAAAATTTAAAGTTCTTAGTGATACTGTAAGTGACATGGACAGGCGAGGAAAAGCGACTGTCCCTTTTAATTACCATAATAAATAATGTACGTACATAAGTATGGCGACAGTCACCTTGATGTAGCTCCGGAAGTTCAATATTCTACCCGAAAGCTCAGGATTTGATAAACGAAAATCGCAATATACTTTTTAGGTCGATATACACGGACCGCTCTTGCAGTCATTGTCAACAGCATGAAGCTACCATTGATAACTGCTGGAGCAGCTGGTATTAACTGCTCAACAAGTGACAATTTCAATTCGGGGGCTTCACGTGGAATGAAGAGCGCGGGCGGAGGTACCTAACTGCGCGAGAGCAGTCAGTGTACGCCTTGCGACTGCTTGACAACCAACCGCCCGAAGCTGTTGCAACTGCTCGAGCGGTTTCGTGTATATGTGTAAGTAGAAGACTGTCGTTCACTGAGCAATCGTTAGCAGTCCATGCTGACTGCTTCAAGCTGCTCGTGTACCTTGGGCCTTACTCAGAAACAAATGCATACAACTATACATATAAACGGCCAAGTGCGACTCACGCGCCGAAGTACGTGTGCTTCTTGCCAAATTTCATGATTCTATGTCAACGGGAAATACCGTTTAGGTTTTTTTTCCTTTGTGTAATGCAATCGCAACATATGCGAAATATACAACATAAACCGTCATATACTTTAATCGCGTTCAATAACAAGTTAGATTTTTTTTCACACCTGAAAGAGACCGAAGCCGAGTATTTGATATACATTTCAAATTAATACCTTTACGCGTTCATGAGAAACAGGGTCATGACAGACAGACAGACAGACGGAAAATGAAATGATCCTATAAGGCCTCCTATTTCATTTTGTGGTGCAAACTCTAAAAAGAATAAAACTTATATTAACATATAAACTAAAAACTTTTGTTTTGGAGATATATCATTTCTGCACTGTTTTTGCCTAAACACTTAAGAAAAATATAGATCACAATATATAATAGTTTATACTTATGTCCCATATGTCATACTTTTGTAAGTGGTAGAATATTAATTATTGTATTATAGATTAAAATTATAGTAAACTAGTATATATAATATCGTAAACTTGTTTATAACAAGTACAATAAAATTAATGTCGTGTTTCATTACATTTAGCATTATCATAAATTATAATAAACACTAAACGGGCAATAAATAAAATATAAATACTAAACTTATTGTAACTAACATATTTGCAAAACTAATTTGCTGAGACTCATACTAAACAGATAATCCCAAAGGTTATACAAGATATTAATTCAGCAAATATTTTTATTTTTGGACATATATGTTTATGAATAATTTTTTTTATAATTGGACTTTTTTCCTGATGGACTCATTTATTTTTGGACATTATTCGTGTAAGTTATATTTTTCTGTTATAACCTAAAAATCGGTATTTATTTGAAGTACTTGTCTGAGAGCATTTTGTTTGAGTATGTATTAGGCAATATACAAAAAAAATATTTCAATATAATATTAAAATATTATAAAATAAAAACTATTTAATATTTTTTGAAGTATGTAGAAAAAGTAACTAACATAATTATGTTTGTAACTTTTTCAAGCGCAAACGGCTTGATTTATTTCGATTAAATTTGGTATGGAGGTAGATAAGGCGCTGGATTAACACAAAGGATACTTTTCATCATCATCATCCATCACCACGCAGGTATAACCATAGGGCACGGCTAGTAATATATAATTCATGACCAGTTTTCAATGTCATTGATATTTGACGCCTATCCTGAATCGTTATGAGTATATTCTTGTTTTTGATGCTTGTTGATGCAAAACACAGTAATGTTGTAAAGACGAAAGTTTGTGAGTGTATGTGTTTATAAGTTTGTTACTTCTTCACACTCCAACAGCTAGACCAATTTTGTTGAAATTTGGTACGGAGGTAGATGAGGAGTTGGATTGACACATATAGGATACTTTCCATATTCATCATCGTCATCTTTCATCATCTTTCATCATCACGCAGTGTAACGGCGGAGTGCAGCATATATAAATACATTGTATATTAAAAAACAAATAAAATACATATTAAGTTTGAATTTAAAAATAATACACAACTTTTAAATATTTTTTTTTGTATAATATGCTACTAGTGACCTGCCCCGATTCCCCACGATTTTAATTTAGAAAAAAAGGTGATAGTGAAAACGTGAAGTTTCCTTTGTTTTCCTACTTATTTAAATGCCTTATTTCATTATATATTATTATGTATATACCAGCCGTGAAACTATTTAACTACTGGGGCCAACTGCATCAAAATGCGTAGCGTGTTTTAAGAGGAGTGTGGATGTACAGACATGCGAGAAACGCAACTTTACTGTTATCATGTTTTGTGTATTATTTATAGGTAATCAATATTTTTTCTATTCTATTCTACATAGTATAATGTATAGAATAGACTAATATATAATAATTATTTTATTCGATTCGATTAAATTAATCGAATCAGAAATGAGGAGATCCGTAGAAGAACGAAAGTCATCGACATAGCCTAGAAGATTAGCCAGTTAAAGTGGCAGTGGTCAGGGCACATAGCACGCAGAACAGATGGCCGATGGGGCCGGAAGCTTCTGGAGTGGAGACCACGGACCGGCAAGCGCGGCGTAGGTCGTCCACCGAGACGGTGGACAGATGACCTGATAAAGGTCACAGGACGACGTTGGACCGCAGACCGCTTTCAAGCAGTCCTTTTGGAAAATTATGGGGGAGACGTATGTTCAGCAGTGGACGTTCAACTGAGCTGATGATGATGATGATTTTATTTTATTTATATAGTATCGAAACAATAATCGCCAGCATTTAATTCGTTCACGGCTTATACTTTTTATCTTCCTTCCCTTATCTTCGTAAGTAACGACTGCTGACTACAAGTTTTGATCTGATCGTATCATCGCAGTATCTCCCATTGGGTAATTGCTTTTGTTAGTCGGCGCGCTCGTAAAGCGGAACACTACTTGTTTATCCCGCGACAGTTGGAGACCTACCCACGGTCGGGTTCAACGCCTTCACGCTTGTCAAAATACGAAATGCTGGACATGGATTATCATACATTACGCAGGTTTGCTTCTCTACTTAAGTATTAGTCTACACAGTTTGAGTGATTCACTTGTTGGTATAGGTTGCTGGCAAGTGTCAGTCTTTACATTACTATATATATACGTAATACTAGCTGACCCGCCAGCGCCATCGCTCGCGTGGCCTCGCGGGATACGGTAGTTACAGATTTCAATAAGGGGTCGAATTTTACAAAATCCCGTTTTAGTGAGTACATAGGTCTAAAAAAGTACCCTCATGCAAAATTTTAAACTTTTAGAACGCGCTGTAACGAACTTTCATACAAACTATCAACCCCAAAAAAACCCCTTAGGGGTTGAATTTCATAAAATCCCGTCTTAGTGAGCACCTACGTCCTAAAAAGAACCCACATGTAAAATTTGAAACTCCTAGCACTTGTAGTTTCTGAGATTTCGTGATGAGTGAGTGAGTGACCTTTCGCTTTTATATATATATATATATATAGACTAGACGCGCTCCGCAATTTCATCCGCGTGGTAATGGATGATAAAGTCAAAGTCAAAATCATTTATTCAATTTAGGCATCAAAGACGCACTTATGAACGTCATTTTTTCATTATAATGTACTTTAAAGAGTCTACCGCCGCGTTCCAAAATATATAGAGCCTACCGAGAAGAAGCGACAAGAAACTCGGGGCCATTCTTTTAATAAAGATGTTTACAATGTTTCTACTTAGCATCTCTGTCTTCTATATAATGTCTAACAATAAATCAAATATAGTGTAAGTTACTCAGGCATAATATAGCTTTCTACTGGTGATAGAGTTGATTGAACCGGTTACGCATTTTTTGCGTTTATCAGTTACAAATAAACCATCAAATCTTTCCTCTTTATTATTTGGGTAGATAAGGATTAACACCAAAGTACGAGTAATTTGGCCGAGTTTGTACCGGCGTTCATATTGCATATTTTGACACGAAAATGTATTAATATATAAATGTATATGGTAACAAATACATTTTTGAAGACTTTGATGTCCTCTATAATTTTGCTCTATTGTCAATAGTTGCCGCAGCGTACGCGATATAGGGATGTTTTTTGGTATTATGTTTCACACCTTGGGTTACACTAACGGAGTTTTGATACGGATCCCTAAGTTTTATGAAATTATTACATATGAGTTACTCAGTGATAATGTAGCTTACCAAGGGCAAAATATTTTTTGTAATCGGTCAAGTAATTTTTTAGTTTATTCGTTACTTACAAAAATCCAAAAATACAATTCTCTCTTTATAATAACGTGTAGATAACGTTTGCACGCCTATTAAAGGATCTTGGATATTTTGTGTCGCGGGAAGCATGTACATACACATTAAGACATCACAAATTCAACAACAAAGAACATCTATCTCTGCCTACCACACGAATATTTGATAACTTCAATAAAAAAACTTACTGATTAATAAATAGTTATTTGTGCAACAAGAGAGCTAAGTCATTTTTTGCTGTGAATGCTGATTTTGAACCCTGAGTGTGGCGAGGGATTCAAAGGCACAAGATGCAAAAAACTTTGCTCTCGTGTAACACGCATAACTTTTCACTTCAGCAGCGAGAACTCTTTAAGAGATAAAATAATAAACAGGAATAGATTGAAATAACTATTTATTGTGAATCAAAATAGTTGACATTGTAGGTAGAGGTACCAATTCAATAAATTACATTAAAAGACATAATTATCTTTTTTGCAATAATTTCTTTTGTTAGTACGAAAATCCGAACGTGTTTGTCTTTAAAGTTGAATTCGAAATCGGAACATCGAAAGGGCTTTGTCTCTCTCTTTTTTTCTAACGGCGGGAAATAGATAGAGTGTGAATGTTTCGAATTGTATGACTAACCTAACTAACTAAAGTCAAAGTCAAAGTATTTTATTTGCATGAATATGGGTACAAATATAGATAGTTCCAAATAACTTTAAAGTTCTCCACATTCCACCATTATGGTATACAAAATAATTTCATAATAAAGTTAACATGCATCATCATAGCGCATTATCAGAAAATAAACAAATCTTAAAAATAAACTCAGTAAACTTTAAGTAAATCGGTTGCCTTACTATCCATCAATTTACACAAAGAAAATAACTGCAGATTACAATAAATGTCAACAAGATAATATGCATATTAATAACTATTACACATACGAGTAATTATGATTTAATGTCCGATTGATTACTTTTTAGCAAAATTATAGGGAACTGTCATTTAAATAATCATTTATCTTATGGTAACATTTATTTACTAGTAAATTATACAATTCCCTTTTGAACTTAATATTACTCTCTAATTCTAGTAGTGATTTCGGTAGGCGATTGTATAACCTAGGGGCCATTCCAAACACACTCTTATCAAATAAAGCTGTTTTATGTACAGGCATACAGATTTTATTTTTGTGTCGTTTGCTTCTGAAATTTTCAAAAAGATTTAAATTGTTTCTTATAAATAATATTGTCTGATGAGTGTTGCATCTGTTAGTATAATAAATCTGTGACGTTAGTTTGAAAAGCGCTGTATTACCTGAACTCACTCGAAAATGCAACTACTGGTTTGACAGTGATTCGGACGCCTTATGTTAATTAATAATTATTAATAATGCTAAATATAAACTAGGTATTGAATGAATGACATAGCTGGCAGTCGTGTTGCGTTATTATAAAAACTACTTGTCATTCTTGTCACTATGCCAGTGTTAAATTGGTGCCTTACTTATAAACGCTGCTTTTTAAATATTGTCATTTAGAACGGCGCAGAACAGTTTGCTGTGCGCAGTACTAAATGAAGTTAAGTAACTCTGTATAATAAAAAAAAACCTTATTAGTAATTATATGATAGTACCTCACTAGAAATTATAGCAGGTACTTATAATAATAAAGTTTGCTTACCAGAACGGTGGAATGTGAAGTAATTTTTACCTACTTTTTAACAAATCATCAGTTATGTAGGTCAGGTAATCCTAACCATCAAGTCGCTTGATATATAAAAACCATCTTGAACCTAGATTTACTCTTCAACCCCAAGAACCTAGAGACTTAAGTATAGTCTGTGTACACACTTCCGTAAATAAGTTTAATCTTGAAGATAAGACAAAAGTTCCTCCCATTTTCAAGACAGACGCGGCAGTCCATCAACAAGACGGATTTCTTCCTGGCACAAAGAAATGGCAGGTAAATCTGCAGTAGGTATGTAGTTCGGGCAGACAATGCATTACTTGTGAACTGCTATGTGAGTGCTTAGTTTGGAAGTTAGGGTGGGGATGTAGTGGGAGAAACGAGCGCGGTGCTAAGTAAATACTACGCAAAATAATAAATCAAAACTTTGCAACTCTAAGTCTCTCTCGCAACTGTCATAGAAAAGTGCATAGCGGTGCGCCATTCACATCACTTCAAAGCATAATCAAAATATTTTTATTGAAAATTAGAAAGACTTGGTTTAGTAAACACATTTTTCAAGCTTATTTTACTCTTGATGTTTTGCTAATAGACCACGTTCAGTATTTTACACTACTAGCTGAAGGATGGAGTTCTTGGGATATATTGTATCGTATAACTCCTATCTCACACACACATACACATAAACATCATTTATGTAAGCATGTTGTTAAGATCGCTCTGCAGCCACAATCTCTAGCAATACGATATAGCAGACTGTAACCAACTTATTATATATTATATTTTAAATGAACAAACCAACTACCAAACCCAATCTACTACCAAAAAATATATTAACGTTGCCTTCCTTATATGTATTTGAAAATATAATGTATGTTCGTATACGTAATATAAAGTTCGACATTATATAGAAGATAAAGATGCTTGGAATACTTCACTTCTGGCAAGCTGTCTCTCTGCCACCCATAAAATGTAATATTTGTAGTACCTAAGTAGAAACATTGTAAACATCCATATAAAAAGAATGGCCCCGAGTTTCTTGCCGCTTCTTTTCGGTGGGCTCTATATATTTAGGAACGCGGCGGTAGAGTCCTTAAAGTACATTTTAATGAAAAGTTGACGTTCATAAGTGCGTCTTTGATGCCTAAATTGAATAAATGATTTTGACTTTGACTTTGAAAATCAAAACGGGTATCGATGTAAAGATAGTCAAAATAAAATTCCAAAATAACACAATTATATTTTGATTGAAGTATCGAAATAAAAATACAATAGAAACGACTCGCGCCAAATTTATATTGAAATCGTTGACAGACAAATAGTTACAATACAATATAAAAACTCTTTATTTCCGCCAAAGTGACAACATAAGGAAACAACTTAAATAGTAGGCACAAATGGGCGATCTTATCATTAAAAGTGATATCTCCCAGACAACCTTTGAATGGATAGCGATTACATGATTGACATGGACGGTGGTTCAACATTATGAAGAAATATATTATTACCTAGTATTACATGAATCAGATTCAACACTAGATAATACTAAATAATACTGTAAAATTCAAATAAATAAAAAAATACACTTATATACAACCCACCTACACGTATAGTTCATCCAGTCCAGAAAGATGCTCAGTTGTGGATCTCCACTTGACAGGTTTTAAATAGAAAGTTTTTAAATAGAAAGGTTTTAAATAGGAATTCCCTGTTCCTGTACTTGTTAAATTATGTAGTTTTAAATTATAACCTAACATGGTTTGGTACTAACTTGTGTTGTCTTCCCTTCGCTTTTTTGTTTTAGTATAAACATATTGGATCTTATGAAGTCTGGTGGACTCTCCCTATGACGCACCGATCATATACTTAGTATAAACAACCTCGAAACAGTTTATGAAACTACCATGGAACGGACACTGCCAGAATTGCAATAAGCAGAAGCGACTTCAGCAAAAAGGTCCAGTCAAGTCTTTACTTGATAGCAGACGGGTCCCGATGTTACACCCGCGTGATAATGGGGTACAAAACTCACTCAGATTCTTACTTCAGACTAGAGTGAGTACTGAAGTACTTCCAGACTTCTTCCGTAAGAGTCACACTTCTCGTTTTCCGTTTGAAAATCTTGCTTTTATATTTAGTTAGGCATAAATAGATGTTTAGCTTCGCGAAGTAATCACAATAATTATATAAGATAAAAGTAAAATTTACAATAATTACCTTATATTTTCCCCCTTTGGTATATCAAAGTTACAGAGCTAAAACCTTAGTACATCTACACCTTGCGGAGTAGCCATCTGAAAGTTCACTCGTTACTTAGTTCGCCACGATAGTGAAGTACACGCGAGGTAGGAACATACGTCGGAGCTTACCCAAGCCAGGAATTGCTTCACGAACTTTGAAACATGTTGCAGGAAACGTTAAGGTAAAGGGTACAGAAACCGTCCACTGAGTTTAATTTAATAATTATTTTCTTGTTTCTGATCTTCTATTTCTATATAGGTGTCATTAAATGCGCTTTGTTTGTCCGCTGGTCAAAAGGTATGTTAGTACACATTATATTTAAAAATGGAACATCTAGGGGGCACGAAAAAAAAAGAAAAAAATCGTACCAACCTTACACATGTGCTGTCATTAAACGGGGATTTTAAATACTGGACTCAGGTGCACAGCGTTATTATGACTTTAAGTTACTCAAACAATCCTTTTATCTTTTTTGGTTTAAGAAAAAGCCCGTATTAATGCTATAATTCTAATAATTACCATTAAAGCCATCACTTCGAATATCTTAATGGAAATACTTAGTAATTGAATAACAATGATACCAACAAGTATCAGACTTATACTAGGTTTAGTTGATACAAATTAATTACGTTTGTACCACGAAATCGTAGTATCAAAGGCCAACAAATAGATATCAACACAAGTGTTCTTCCACGTATGACTATTATCAAACGCTATTACCAAAATACATGTACTTGTACTCAATAATACGTACGTATGTCCTCGAAACACTGCGCAGGTAACATTTAACCGTATTTCCATGAACGTAGGCCATCGAGGAGATTATAATAGAGGACAAATGACAGTCTGCGTTATTTTAACACGAAGGTAAGCCGAGACAGGACTTCGTATTAAAAGAGCTTTGCATCTTTGCAGTATTGTACCTCTATCATTTGACCATTGCTTCCTAAGTCCTTAAGCTTTATACCTCTCATGATTCAGATCACAACTTCAACATTGCCTTTATGTAATTTAGAAAACCTAGTTTTTTATAGTATTACTTTTTAAAGCACTAACGCCTGCTTTAGCGATCTCAAACATTGAAATTTATACAGAGAAAAATTCACATCCTCGGACGGGATTTGAACCCGCGTCTTCTGACTCTCCTTGTCAGACGCCATTGACCAACTAGGCCACCGAGGTTCGGGTCCGAGCATCAAATTTTAACTCTCTATCTGACTTTAACCGTCTTACGGCCACGGAGCGACATCAAATGAACAGCCTTGACAGCACTATCCTACCTAGTTTTTACCATATTTATTTAATTCATATTTCAATATTTTTTCAGTTTGACTGGTCGGTTGGCGCAGTTGGTAGACCCCGCCTTCTGTGCCGTCTATCCCGGATTTGATCCCCGGACAGGTTAAACATTTATTTTTGGGTATTAGATTTCTATTCATATGGAATATATAGCAAAACCTTAACTACGTATGTTTGATATGAAGAAAAATCAAACCAGCAAACAGCGGCTCAGTATCCCTTTTACCTAAAGGCTTCACATTGCTCCTCTATATTATGTGTCGTCGACAGCACACCCAAACGATATTGTTATCTAATTACATCGGATCCCAACCGATCTGGGTTGGTTATGTTTGGGTTTGGTTCACGTAAGTGAACGATTTCGGTGTTTTGACATTAATTGATTGAAATTACAACACTCATACGTCAATCAAAATAACACTAATATCTATATATATAAAATGAAACCATATTTCTCCTCAGAACGGTTGTACCGATTTCATTCGTATTTTTTTAAATGTTTTCTAATACTTCGTAGCGTAGCGTAGGAGAAGCGCTCGTAGCGGATTTCGACTTAGCGATTTTAACCGATCAACAAGTTAAGCAACACTTGCTGCGGTCAGGACTTGGATGGGTGACCACTAGTGGCATTATACAACTAAGGGCTTCCGTGCTTCGGAGGAACGTTAAGCCGACGGTCCCGGTTGTTTGTCTTACGGCAACAGTCGTTAGGCTATGTCGACGGCCTTCGGGCTGCCTGAAAACTTCGACATGGGTTGGCACTAACATCCACCAATCCGCACTGAGCCCGCGTGGTGGATTATGGCCCAACTCCTCTCTCTCTGAGAGGAAGACTCGAGCCCCAGTAGTGGAAACCAATTGGGCTGATTATGATGATGAACACATCGTAGAAAGTTCGTACATTAAAAATATAAGTAAAGACTGAAAGGTATGACGAGGCCGAAGGCCGAGTCGGCTACGCGAACGAAGTCGCGGGCAGTCGCTAGTATATATATAAAAATGAACTCTGAAACGAATGAAATATTTCTCCTCTGTCCCGCTTTGACTTGAGAACGGCTTTACCCATTTACTTAATGTTCTTACATGTTTTCAACTTGTTTTAAACTTCATAGAATGTTCTTACATTAAACAAACTAAAAAAAATGGGAGGTAATGGTGAGGCTGAAGGCCGAGCCTACTACCCGAAAGAAGTCGCGGGCAGCCGCTAGTTCTAGATATATTTAAGTTTTAACTTACATAAAACTTAAAAATTATATATAAATGATAAATCCAGTGATGCAATGCTGCCAGCATTATGACTACTTTTCCCCCCACCACGGGGCTTATAAAATAATTTTATTATATGTTTGAGTTTATATGATAAAATTTAATGTTTTAATTTATAAAACGTCAGCCTTACTAACTTTGATCGTATGTAAGACAGAAACACAATGATGATTACCATTCAACCATTGTGCCACCGCAGTATCGTGTCAGTTATTGTAACCAAGTAGTAGTGTGCAAGTTATACCGTGCCTAAGTTGGTAGAGTTCATATTCGCATAGCTCTGGGTGAAGCAGTGCAGTGCAGTGCAGTACAGTGCTATTAAAAACTATGTGATTCTGTATAACTGCTATATGTGGGGGAGGTACTCAACACCTGCCGAACGGCTTGTACTCGTAGGTCTTGTACTTTGGTTGGTCAGAGTCAGTCATTGTAAAGTCATTATTTTGAAAATTAGAATATTTCTAAGGTTTTTAGGATCCTGAAATAAGCTGTTGACTGAGGGTGACTAAAATGACATAAAGTTGCCATGGTTAAACATTTGATTATAAAATAAAACCGTGGTAATTATTTTTATGAGCTCCCGATATTTCGACACTGTTGCAAGCGCCATGATCGCGGGACGACTGGAGAATGCGGGTGAGTGGATGAAATAACATTAAGAGCAGACATATCTGTCTACCCTCTTTCTCTGTCTTTTGCTACGCGCACTTTTGGAACTTGATCGTAATTCACGACAGAACACGCTCACTGTGTCAGTACGTGTTTCCGAGTCCATATTAGGCCGTTTATTGTCCTTTATTAAGTTTAACTCGGGGTTCCATGTGCTTGACAATCTAAAACCATCTTCACGATTGAAATTACTGTGTTCAGTGATTTCAATCACTTCTTTGACCAACCTTGGAATGTAATGGCGCTCTGTCGTTTCAAATGTGAAAGTTTCCAATGATAAGCCCTGTAATAACGTACGTGACAAGTTTTATTCCGAAATATGCCTCTATTTACAAGCAGAGCCGCGGGACGTAACTAATCGAACTTTAATAATATCACTGCAAAAGTTCATAAGAAGATGAGTATGTGATGTTCAAAAGATTTAATGAGATTGTGTATGGAGATAGATAACTCTTCTACGATTAACACAACGCTATTCCACGGGAAGCTCCCGATAGATTGCAATATTTTTTTCTAAGCGGACAAAGTCACGGACCAATGCTAGCCAGACATGGGTGTGTGTCACATAGTTAGTGTTTGATATAAAGTATTGAGTACATGAGCAACAATACGCACCCAAGTACGTTTGTAACAACACCAAGCCCGAAGGCACGCTGTAGATAAGAAAAACTCATCGGCCGTCCGTTTGTTCGTGATATTTGTACAAATAATGTACTTGTTTACTTAGGACGACTGGTGGGTAATGAACCTTTTTGTTGAGGAACATTTCATTATTTTTCGTCGCTACTTGTATAAAGAGAGACGTAAAGACAATTGCTTTTACTATCAGAATCAATGGCTAAATTTTAAATAATACTTCTCCGCGGTAACATACCCTGATAAAAATTTTACCGAAAATGGATCCGACTTCTACACTAAAACGTGTGAAATAACTTGTTGAAATTCGTACCATGATATTTCAAAAGTAGGTACCTTTTTATTACAATATTGTGCGCATTTTATTTCACAGGTGTTGGTATTGAAGCCGGTTCCATTTTTGGTACAAAAAATTCACTATTTTGAGTGACCCTTGTTACTTACGGAATCGATTATCATTCACCGTCAATGATGATATCATCAAGATAAGCGTAACAATTTTAAGTTTTTGAAGTGTAACTCAAAAACTGCTTAACCTAATTTGATGAAATTTAAATGGTATCTCGGAAGTATAGGTACTCTACCAAACAAACAAAGAATTTTAAGAATCGGTCCTCAAATGGGGATGAAATCTATTAACATACACATAAAAAACATACACACGAACAAATAACCGCCTCCTTATTTGAAGTCGGTTAAAAATTGGACTGGCCGGATGGCGCAGTTGGCAGCAATCCTACTTTCTGAGCCACTGATCCCGAGTTCGATTCCCAGACAGGCCAATTGTATTGATAAACGTGTCTGTTTGACCTGTCTGTGTCTGGGTGTGTATATAAATGATAAAGTTGCCATAGTATAGGATCCGCATTGTTTGGGACCTGAAGAACTTGTGTGATTATAATCCTATATTATTATTGTGGAAAAAGTGACAATAGGATGAAGTCTATACAATACTCGCATTTATTTGAAGTGAATATATTTCTTTTCAATTGGTAATGTACCCAAGCATAACACAGATATGTCTCTACACACTACTTGATACTTGAATTAAAGTATTCCAACTGCAGAAGCGTTGTGTTCGGGTAATCGACAAGGCTTCACTCAGGCTCAAATTTCAATCATGCAACATTTTTCCTTTAACTTGCCTTTACGTTAAAGATATTTGTCTCTTCGCAAAGACAGACTGCGAATACTTTCTCAAACGCAGCGAAATAATTACAAGACAAGAGAGACGATATCAAACGCCTTGTAGGAAAGATATATAAGAAAAATATGTACAACATGTTGATCATAATAAACGCCTTACATTGACATTAAACTATTAGAGGGACATTTATCTACCGACTCATTTACATGTATTGATCGAGAACCTGCTCGAAAGAAAGAGAAATAATTTGGCATGCTACATTTCAGTTACTATTATAAGAAACACACAGTATGCTATCCCAGCTATTAAAGGCGAATGCTTTTTCACTACAGCTCATCCTAATTATTTCACAAAACGTTACGAGATCAACTTTAGATACAACTTTTAAAAAGGAGGAGGTACTATATTCGACTGCTTGATTATATTTGTTACCACATAACTTACGACTGGGTGAACCGTATTAATTTTTTTTGTTTGTAAGGTGGTACTTCCCGTGTAGCCCCATTAAATTTCATCAAACTCGGTCAAGTAATTTTTGAGTTACACGCCATTAACTGAATAGAATGGAAGTCAATTTATATTTTTTCAAATTGTACTTATTTTAGAAGAAGTTAACTGACTGGCTGCTTGTTAATTGTTTTACAGTGTCAAAGGTTTTTTAAATTGTAAACTAAAATACTTATCACTAACGTTAGAAATAATAAGATGAATAATATGAGTAATTAGATGTGAACATTTATTTTAATATTTGGAGACCTGCTTGCAGGCTTAATACTCAAACGACAAAGTAATAACAATGTGGATCCTTGGTATACAATGTATTCTTGCAAATAAAACTTTTGATTGATATGAAGGTATAAGATCAAACACCGCTATTATATCCACCAAGACAGAGTCGCGGTGAAAAGACCACCCCAATCTTCTTCTATTTTCTATGCGTTATCAAGCTTTTGGCTTTAGGTGATTGGACTATTACATATTTTTCAATAATGCATGTCATATATTCTGACTAAGAATTAAGTTGATAAAAAGCACCACCCTAAAACATACGAGTAGATTCTAAGTATAGCCCGTAATTTGTGGGTACTTATCTACATTCTACATTATTGACCTATGGACAGCCAGAAGGACGAATCTGTCGATACTAAAAGAACTCAAAATAAACACGAGGCTACCATCCATCTGCCTTCAGCGAGTTCTTGAGTATTTCGGTCACGTTGCTAGGAAGAGTGGTGTCAATCTCTCTCAATCTCAAGAATCTTGACATTACTGGTAAATTCGAGGGAAATAGACCAAGAGGGCAAAGTCCATTGCAGTGAAAAATCCGCACTACACTCAACAGAAAAGTACACGAAGCCATTCAGGACGCCAAGAATAGGACCAGATGGCGTAAACTCATCAAAGAGAATATATTCCGTGGTGGGGGTCACGACCCTCAGCATTCAGGAAAAAGACGCAAGGAGGATCTACATTATAACTCTCTAAGAACGAGATACTGTGTTGTATGTGGGAATCAATAAAACTTTATTCATATTCATATATTTTAATTCTGTTTCCACATGTTTAAATGCAGATCTTATATATATTTGTTATAAAAGTTCAACATGGACCGTGTTGGGCGCTACAGAATAATATTATAATATAATTACATATTTGTTTCTATATTTAAATTTCTTGACGAGATACCGAATGAGATTTATTTATATGTTTGTCGTTGAAAAAATCTTTTAGTGAATAGTAGCATTTCTTAGTAAGATATAACTTAAGGCTGTTAAAGAATGCGGATTCCTTCTCAATGTCTTTTAGATATTGTAGTAAGTGGTTGAACATGTTGATACACATTACGTAGGTGCTCGTACTGTGCATCTTTAGCTTACAGTCTGGAAGCGTCAACCTATTTTTGTTGGAAAAAGAAGACATTGTCTTCTTACAAATTTACAAATTTCTAGAATGTAGATGGAGTGTAGGGTCAAAATGTTATGCTTGATAAAGTGTGGTTTGCAGCTGTCTGTACTATCAATATGTGCAAGGATTCGTATACACTTTTTTGTAGCAAGAACAAGTCGTCTACGTCGGTGCTGTTTCCCCACAGTATGATGCCATACTGTAATCTGGCATGAAAGTAACGTAATATGCCGAGAGCGCAGTTGCAATATTTGTGGTTTTTTTTAAGTTCGAAGAGCACTGTAACTTAAATAGCTTACATATAATGTAAGTATTTAGTCAAAACTAAATCTACCTAGTCAATACCGTAACATTTTTTGTAGCTAGCTGGTATTATTTATAACTTTAGCCAAATGTGATCGTCTAGAATGTTTATTAATATGGACCCTTTACGTTGTGTTTAATTTATATTGTATATATTATTAAATCAATAATGTTATGGAGTATCTGGTAATTTTATATTAGTAAAGTTAATGGAAAATTATAAGTAGGTAGTGAAAATACGTTCCTAAAAAGAGGGATAAAACACATCAAATATAAATTAGTTGAAAATCAAAAGAAACACATTAAATAAACCATATCAAGTGAAATCAAATAGTACACACAAAACAAACACATAAAAAGAACTAATATAAAATATTGCTGTCAAAAGAAACACATCAAATAGAAATCAAATAAATTCAGGACAAATAAAGAAAATATAAGGAGCAACTGAAAGCATGCAACTTACAGAAAACAGCTACTGTTGGCTGGATTCTTGATCTTCTTTCTTCATGGCCATAATTTGTAACACACACATACACATACATTTATAAACATATAACATACAATAATATAACTTAAAGGAATATAAAATATAAAGTTATAGACATCATGTTATGATACAAACCACACTTCTTTCTTAGCCAAACCTGTGACAGCAATTCCTAAATTAATTTGAAAGGGGGAGTTGTGGAATCTAGACCTTATAAGATCTATAAATAGGAACCCTAAACGATTTGATTTATGTGAGGCTCCCTGCACCCTAGCACCTCACTCCAGGAACCAGCAAATCCGTCAGTTGATTTCAACCTACACTTCTCCAAGAAACTGAACGTTCAAACCGTCACGCGCATACCGATCATTTGACTACGATTTGTTTTATTTAAAAACATACTTCTCTATCATTCAATTTAATTACCCGATGTTTAAAATTAAATTACTATTTTATGTTTAATTTACCTAGTAACGAATATTATTTAATCACTAAATTCCAAATAACGCGAACTAACCCTAAAGGAATTTAATGACTCGTGTGTGTATGTGTACCTAGTGAATGTACGAATCCGATCGCGGTCATGAATTCAGCAGGCTTGAATCCAGACGTTGATCAAGACTCTGAGTAATTTTCCCCCCCAGTGGCTAGCACTTCCCTGCTGTGGCGACAATGATTAGCAAGCGTCCGTTCTTCGTCTCTTCGTGTTATAAGGTTTCTGCCGACATCTTGTCATCCCCGCATGAATTAAATAGTGTATGTACCTATATGTACCTAAATTTATTTATTTAATTAGTTTTGTATTTGTATTAAGAGTATATTTATTAATAAGAAGATATTGTTGTAAATTTTTTTGGAGATTTAACAGACAAGTGTTTGTAGCAATTATAATATCCGATTTATGTATATTGATAAGTCTCTTCCAAGGGTGATTGTCTCCTTCCATAATATATGTAGATATCATTTATAATCCGTAATATTGTAAAGTAAATATTACAATGCTCCAATTCCTTGAGTAAACCTCCAGTTTAGAAATGAAATTACTTCAATTTCAGTTTGATTAGTGATAATTAATCAGAGTCATGTTGAAATTTTATGATGATGAAGCTTATTATGTTCGTTGCGTTGATTATAAATCCGTTTAATGTAGTCAAAATTGAATTGATCAAAGAAATGAATATGTGCGGAATTTGAATTAAATAGTATTGTAAAGAAAGGCTCCATTTGAAATTTTAACATTTGTTGCGATGTTTGGTAATTCACTTCATAAACACACATACAATCACACTTCTCCTAATTAGTTTTCTAGCAATACAGTACCTAAAATATTCTACCCTTACAATAAAATGACCAACGAAGTCCACCCAGCTGCTATCTCTGTAAAAGGAAAGTGAACGCATTTTTCAGATCCCTAACATATAAATTATAAATACAACGTAGTAGAAAACCGCCGACAGCCGCTATGTCGCTAAACTGAAACTTAAATAAAATAAACTAAGTTTATGCATAAAATATAACATATATACATACAAGTTATCATTGACTCTACATAAATTAGCACTGCACTTTAACACTCACTCGCGAACTAATGAATTACTATATTACATATAAGTTTAAAATTCAACAATGACTTCATGTAAATAAACACTGCACAATTGAAATTTAGCTCATTGAAAAGACTTCTATTTTATTTCACTTTATCACTCACTCGCGACGTTATTTATGAAATGGAAATCTTTACGATGTTTCTGATTTCGACCGTTTTCAACGTTGGCTGGACCCCGACTGCCTCATGTAACTCTTCAAAATTCACAAATATTTTAAATATTTTAGCCAAGTCTCACGCCTGTCGGATACTTGAGACACACATTAGTTCAAAATTTATAGATTTTGATAAAATCGTCGCTTAACTGAAATCCACTTATGCACTTCAATTTTTTGTTGAAATTTCTGGTCAAAATATGTTATCCTTAATGCAGTAGACGAACTTCCAGCAAATACGATTTTATCAACAAAAGCTAGTAAATTGTTATTATATGTTATATTGAATATTAACATTTATCCTTTCATCCAGCAACTTAAATTTTTGGAACCTATCCCTCAGATAGATGGACGACTCTGAATCTATTTGTTATGTTTTCCTTTTATTTTATATTAAAATAATAACATTCAACACACCGTCAAAACCCTTAATAAATTTCATATTGAAATGCAAAGTCTTTCTATACATAAATAAAACATTTTAATTTGTCGGAACATTACATACTGCAGTCGACTATATGGTTGGTTATTTGACTTCGCCCTTTGAAAGAAATTAAGAAGGTGTTTCAGGGTTGAACGAAATTTTTGTTTGTTTATAGTTGCAAGTTAATACCAAAATCAGGTTAAAATATATTTTTATTTAACATAACTCGCAAATGTATTTTTCACTTAATTGAGCATTCAATATTAAATTGATTCACATCATCATTTTGAATGTAAACTCATCCTTTCTTGTAGTTATGTAGCTGTAAGCAACATAGCTTTACACTGCAAATACATTACAAAACTACTTTCGCATATATATTACCAACGTCATTTTAAAATTGATACTAACACGTAGAATTTTATTAATTAAACTTTCCGTTAATTTTATAGAGAAAACTTGTATAAACATTATAGTAGAATAATAAGTATCCATTTCATGTTAAATTAATAATATATTTTGTTTATGATACTAAATTTACTTCTATCTCATAACAATTTCTGAATAAATCTATAGTTTTAGAAATCTGCCAACCCTAAAAATAAATACTTGCGTTAATGGGAACCAATAATATAACAGAAATATTATCGCTTAGGTTCACACTTGAAATAAATCTGTCAACGTAACATGTTCCACATTTATTATTTTTTAGCATTTAACAAAATTAAAATATCGTCCACCGATAACTCTATTATCGCCTTTATTATTCAGAGCTTAAACCGTTTAAATCTAACTATGAAATGAAATTTGTTTTGTATACATGCGCGCCTTCTCATATAACTAACAAGTACATGGAACCACGTTATGTGTATATAACGTTGGTTACAGCACTTATGTGAAACTACTTAATTTGGACTATAACTTCCTTATATGTGTTTTCCAATTAATGTTTTTATTAACATTCAACCACAGTACGAGTACAACTACACACGAGTACGGTAGAATTAGAACGGAATCAGTTTATCACGAAAATCCAGAAACCAAAAACCAATTACTAGGACAAAAACAAAAAAACTACCAAAAATAAAATGACGTCATTAACGAAAGCCGTTCTCTATCTCCGGAAGCAAACAATAACGAGTTCCAAAAAAGTAGAGTTGCAGTAGAGTCTTCCGCGCAATAATTATCCGGCCACGGCTCTGGCTTAATGTCAATTTTAATTGCAAGCGACTCTACCTACATTTGTAGAGCTCTGTGCGAATCTAGAGTAAGGACATTGTAGTGGTACATGTGGAAGGCAATTATATTTTTTTTTGATTCTTGTGAAAGATAACTTAAGCAAGAAATCCCGCGTTTCAAAAGAACTAGCATCTGGTCAGTCATAAAATGCAATACGCTGTCTAAAAAGAATTATCTACAATAGAGAAACCCTATTCGGAAATAGAACAATGGAGGACCGTTTTGGAACGATATTTGAAACATGTTTATGACGCAAGCCGTGTGACTTTACAAAAATACACCATTTGTTGCATGTTAAAGGATAATGATCTTTATTGAGCATAGATCAATTATAGCGTAGTTAAACTATAACATAGGTAACGATTTATCTGCGAGTTAGCTTATAAATAAACTGCTCTCATGTTGAAGAGATGCGGCTTGTCACAATAGCAATATATGGAAAGATTGCCACTTTAAATACCTGGATCTGAGATTATGGTAAATGCCAAGCTAAGGGCGTATGTAATCATCAAACACATGTTATATACACTTGTAAATGTTGTGTTACAGAACTAAATGGCGCCAAAAATCGAGCCCGCCATCACGTGGTCAAATGACCACGTGAGTGGACGAAACGACGCGCTATCCATTATCCAATCACATAGATCAGTATTGCTTCGGCTGGGTGTAACCAATCAGGGCCTTTCGCGGCTATGATGGCTTGCCGCGGTTCGTGAGAGCTGGGGGCGTGAGAGGCCGCGACATTCTAACTCGAGAGTCGAGAGGAGACACCAGGCTCCACTAAGAAAGTGATTACAGTATAAAGTGCAGTGACGTGTAGTGGATCGTGAATCTTCGTCCAGGGGGGGCCTTTTATAAGTTAAGTTAATTTTAAATCTAGACGGAGAATTTAGATCGTCCAAATTCCAATTTCATCAATAGAATTTTACTTTTATAATACCTTTATTATATTTTGGTTTATATTTTTACTTTATATTTTGGTTTAGTCACAATTACGATCTAAATTCGCCGTGATATTACTATTCGTGTGTGTGTTCTTTCCAGCTCTTAGATATAGATCTATTGTTCTAAATTTTATGTATATTTATAATATCGAAATCATATGAAAAGAGTGGCCAAGGTTTTTTCCACGTTTTTCCTTGGTATCCTACAAACTTGCTTGTGAAACGTGTGGGTAACTGTAGAATCAAACTCTTGAATTAATATAAATTTTAATCTGAAAGTAAATTCCTGAAACTTATCTTGTTTTTGAATAATCACTACCCCCTAACCCCTTAATTAAGGCAAAGACAGTTAGGAAATATCTTGGATCCAGAGTAACGTATCCTGTAATTGACGTAGTACAGTTTTATAATATTTACCAGGTTTAGAAGTCTTTAGGCATAACTATTCACTATTATTGATATGTGCTCGTAGAAGGTCACGGTATAATAATATTTATGAAATATAAAATAGGTGTTGATTTCCTTTGAGTTAGAGAAGTTATGGTCACATACTTACATTTCATACCTAACGGACAATAAGCTAATTGAGATTAAATCTATTTGCTGTTATCAATTTATGTGATTTGTCCCTGTCATTATCTCGTGTAACAAAAGAGTCGAATGCCGTCTTATATGACGAAGGTGCGATCTCTGATTTTGTAGGTAATCATACAATATATTTATAACTAAAGATCAGTCAACATGTTCTGACAAATGTGAAAGGTCAGTCGATGTACTCCTGACAAATGATAATTGAATTGATGGTTTAATACTATCAAGTCAGTAGACAAGAGTCCTGACACACATGATAATTTTTAAAGATCAGTTAACGAAGTCCTGACA
This sequence comes from Selenia dentaria, assembly GCA_917880725.1. NCBI lineage: Eukaryota > Metazoa > Arthropoda > Insecta > Lepidoptera > Geometridae > Selenia > Selenia dentaria. Next base: position 1,360,617 of record OU862882.1, on the reverse strand, counting down.
TTTTGCTAAAAGACTGGCTAACTCAGTTCCGGCTCAGAGAGGACACATACACTGCAGGTGACTGACAGGTCTGGTCTTGACCCGCAAGCAGAGTTGATTGCGTCAGCCGTTAGTCAATTTCCGGGATTGACTTATCAGGCAGACATCAGATAATCGTACTTAACTGAAAGGTCGACCTCTACAAATCCATATTTAAATTAATGTTAAACTCTTGTCTTTAACCTTTGGTTGATAAAATTCTGACAGCCAAATCAGTAAGAGATATTCTTAAGAACGACAATACGCAGGGTATCTTTGGTAAATGGTGAACAAAGATAAGACACGATTACTTCCGTGGACGAGTCCTTGATAGCTGAGATTTCAAGAATTTTGCAGCTGTGATAAGTATAAGGGAAGTATTAGTACTATATAAGAAATAGGTCACTTAGCACGTGCGGGTCCATTACAGTTGTTGCCGCGGACCAGGATCTAGGAAATAAAGAGTATTGCGTGTAGCATACCCCTAGAAGAGAAACTGAGTTATTTTATATTTATATACTAAAATTAAATTAAAACACAACGTAGAATTGAATAAAACACAACGTAGAATTACTAGACGATCATCATCACCTTTAAATTATTAAGTGATCCTTGTTATAAGCGTATTGTTGTTCAGGTTATTGTCTGTTGGTATGAAGGTATAAGGTTTAACCGTGTAGAGATAATATAGTGTATGGGAGGGCAAGTACCTAGGAAACTTGTTTTCTTATATAATATATAGTATTCATCAGAGGAGATCAGAACTTGTATTATTTGACTTGTGCTTAATATTGCATATTTATTCCGCTTGCTATTTATTGTTGTGCATTTGTTTGTGTGATATATAGTATTGTGTGGGATTTTATAGCATCATTATGTCTGCTGTTAGAGGGAAAAGGCGTGGTCGTAAACATGTTTCAAATGCGAATACAAATAATGAAAGTCACGGTATGACTGAACCGAGTAATGCAATCGTAGAAAGTCAGTCGGGGTTCCAGATGATAAGCTCTCAATTAGAGTCTATTATGAGGCGTTTAGACACAATAGAACAGGAACGCGCTACTAACTCAACCGTCAGTATGGCTACTACAAGTTTAAACTCGATTTCTAATGATTCATTACCGCGAGCAAATAATTTATTAGATTGTTCAGCAGATCCTGGGTCAAGTTCGGAGGTTACGTATATAATGCGTCCTACTATTGACAAACCTAAATTCAATGGACGAGACGACACAAACCCTATGAGATTTTTAAAGAAATTAAAAAAATATATTTGTTCCGTTAACGGTCAAAATCGTGCCATCGATATAGCTACGGGTTGTTTGTCAGGTTCGGCACTTACAATGTTAGAATTATATAGTGATAATTGGGAAACGTTACCTGATTTTGAAAAGGATTTTCAAAAGACTTTATGGGGTCAGAGACAACAAGAAAGAGCTAAATATAAATTAATTAACACCACATGGAAGGAGAGTTCCGGGTTGTCCATGAGCGAGCATTTTGCTGAACAAATTGATACGGTTAGGTTATTAACTATTCCGTTGAGTGAGAGTGATATGGTTAACTCTGTCATGAGGCATTTTCCAGTAGAAATACAAAGGTTATGGTTTACTAGGAAAGATCAAATTTCAGTTTTTACAGCGGCAGAATTTATCAGAGATATAGAACAGAATGTTGTAGTCAGTTCAACTGATAAACCCACAGTAATCAACAACAATAATTATAGTAGAGGCGGTAATCGTGGACGAGGTGGGTTCAGGCACGTAAACTCCATGAACACAATACCTGTTGATAGGAGTAAGTATCATGCGTGTCGCGGACGAGGTCCACGTAACGTTAGAAATAATTACCGTCGCCAGCGTCCGTATCCCGCGTTAAAATGGGAAAAGGCCACGGAAACTAACTCTACCTCAAACACAGGTAGGCCGGGGGTCGGCTTCGTAGAAAATCTTAAAACTAATGAGATAGGTACATTCGCTCAGGGAAACGAATTGTTGTCGGACGTGCAAGCCTCGACGAATCGACAATAAATAACGCTAGAGGCATGTTGAATGATCAGAGTGATAACGACGTAGATAATAACGCTCGAAACAAAGCTATTATTGTTGCTTATAATTATATGAAAAGGACGGGTTGGAGGCCAGGAAAAGGATTAGGTAAAAATGAAGATGGAATGAGGTATCCTATTATACATAAATTTAACTCTAGCGAAAACTCTATAGAAGACGTGGTAGGGGTATTGTTAGGTAGAACGGAAGGTGAAGTTTTGGTTTGTGAGGAAGTAGGGCGGCCGTGTATTACATGTAACAATCGCGAAAGGGGTTTGTATACCATATTAGGTGATTCAGATTATTATGAAGATGGTGACATAGTACATTCCTTGTCTCGGTTGCCAGAGATTACGATCAAAATAAATAATCATGAAATTAAGACCTTAATCGATACGGGGAGTCAGATTACTGCAATTAGTGTTGATTTATATGATTCTATTAAAAGGGAGATAGGTGATTTGCCTGAGGTACCGACACCTTCAATGCAAATACAAGGAGCTTTCGGATCGAAAAGTGAAAGAGTTAACAAACTTATTGTTGTCACGATCGAGTTAAGTAATGTCCAGGTAGATACACCAGTTATGGTTTTAAAGAGGCTACCATATTCTATGATACTAGGGCATGATTGGCTAGAACGCATGAAAGCAGTTATATCATGTGGGCCAGATAAGGTTCTGAGCGTTGAACACTTAGGTATTAGGACACAGATAAAGATTGGCACAGCATGCTTAGATAACGACTGGGAAGGGACCATCAATAGTTTAGAGACAACAGTGACTTCAAGTCCCATTGTAACAAAGGAAGATATCACAATAGAACAATACGTTCAATCTTTAAATAAACCGGATTCTCAGAAGGATCTTTTACTGGCTGTGTTGCAACAAAATAGTGCTGTATTTTCAAGCAAGCCAGGACGCACAAATAAGTACATACATAAGTTCGAAATGATAGACAATACGCCATTTATAAAACGCTCTTATCCAATTCCTTTCAAACACAGAGAATTGATAAGAGATAAGATAATTGAACTCGAAGAGCTGGGGATAATAAAACGTGAGGCTACACCTTATAGCAGCCCTATGACTTATGTAATTAAGAAAAATGGGAGTGTTAGGTTATTGCTTGACGCGCGTGAGTTAAATAAACGAATGGTGGGAGATGCTGAGGCTGCATTATTGACATCCGAGATATTACAATCTTTTCACAACGTAAAGTTCATGAGTGTGCTAGATTGTAGTGATGCGTATTTTCATATACCGTTGGATAGTAATTCAACAAAGTATACAGGGTTTACTTACATGGGAAAAACATATACCTACAATGTACTACCACAAGGTCTCAAGACTTCGGTGTCTAGTTTTAGTAGAGCGATGGATATTATCTTAGGTCCAGAAGTAAGGGATTTCTGCGTTAATTACTTGGATGATTTGGTAGTATTTACATCTGGGACGTTCGAATTGCACCTAGAACACCTAGATAAAGTGTTGCACCGATTACGTGATGCGAACATGCGATGTAGTTTGATAAAGTGTAGTTTCTTAGAAACTGAAGTTAAATTGTTGGGCCATATAGTAACTGTTAGCGGTATTCAGGTAGACAAAGACAAGACCCGCGCTATCAGAGAATTCCCAGTCCCTAAAAACATAAAACAATTAAGGGCGTTCTTGGGGCTCATAAACTATTTTAGAAAGTTTATTCATAGGTACGGGGAGGAGACGAAACCTTTGTGTCAATTGCTAAGAAAGGGTATAGCGTGGCAATGGACACCTGAGATTCAAGGTGTCTTTGACCGAGTCAAGGATTTATTTATAGCCACTGTGATGTTAATACATCCTGACATAAATAAACCATATTATGTTCAAACGGATAGCAGCGCTGTTGGGATAGCCGGAGTCGTATACCAGCTATCAGAAGAGGGTGACCCAATGGTCGTTGGGTTTTGTAGTAAAGGGCTAACGGATGCGGAGATGCGCTGGACGGTCTCTGAGCAAGAGTTATATGCTATTGTTTATAGTTTAGCTAAATTTGAAACGTATCTTAGGGGGGCACAAGTGATAATTCGGACCGACCATAAAAGTTTGACGTTTTTACATTCGTGGAAGTTGCTAGGTGCGCGCTTGATTCGTTGGGTTCATTTTATGGGACGTTTCAACTATAGAGTTGAACACGTGCCGGGAATAACAAACGTAGCGGACACAATATCAAGGTATATACCGAACATTGAATTGGGTCGCGGAACACGTGTTGTAAATCCTCAACTGAATATGTTCAAGACGAAAAATCCGCAACGTATATCGGAACAATTAAAATGTATTGGAAGATTACAAAAGGAAGATGCGGAATTGCGAACCATAATAAGTAATTTGAGTGACGCAAAGGCAAAAAAAAAAAAAAAAAAAAAAAGGCAAAAGGTTAGAGATAAGCAACTCTTTAGTTTGGATGAAAACATTTTATTCTCTAAGAGATTGGGGTCGGGGAGAAAGGTTGTCGTCGTGCCGCAAGCCATTAGAGATGAGTTAATAATGAACATTCACGAAGAAATAGGTCATTTTGGTAGGTATAAAGTCCATTCATTGATGAAGAAGAGGTTCCACTTTGCACGGATGTCGCGAGAAATATGTAGGGTAATACGAGCCTGCGATATATGTCAGAAAGCTAAACATCGTTTAAAGACAGAAGTAGGGCCTTGTAAATCAGTAAAAGCTTTGGCGATAGGTGAACTAGTATTTGCGGATTTGTACGGGCCGCTACCTACTGGGAAATTTGGGAAAAAATATGTTTTTGTAGTGCAAGACGCGTTCAGTAAGTACATTAAACTTTACTCCTTGCGAACAGCAACGGGAAGGAGTGTTTTAGCTTGCATAAGAAAATTTCACTCTGAAGTAAAGATTAAATGCATAGTAACGGATAATGGTGCACAATTTACGTCTAACGCATGGGAACATGGGTTGACAAGCTTAGGTATTTCGTTGTCCCATACTTCAATACGAAATCCGCGACCAAATTCCACAGAACGCGTAAATCGGGAGTTAGGCAGGTTGTTCAGGACATATTGTCACAAGTCACACAAGAGTTGGGTTGATATTTTGCCGAAAATAGAGCGCTGTTACAATCACGTTGTCCATACAAGTACGAATTTTACCCCTATGGAGTTGATAAACGGGGAATCTACTAGGTTATCAAGTGATGTGCATATATCAAAGAAAGGATTCGAGAGTTGCGATAATGTTGATGAAATTAGAGAGCAGGCGAAAGAAAACATTCTAAAGGCAGCCAATTTGCGTGAAACCACCTATAATAAAAATCATAAGCTCATTACCTTCAATATTGGCGACAAGGTCAAATTGAGAACTTTGCCACGGTCAGATAAAATGCAAAAGCTCACAAAGAAGTTTCATTTACTGTATGAAGGGCCTTATGTTATTACAGCAATATTACATCCAAATCTATATGCGTTGGCCGATGAACAGACTGGAGTAGTTAAAGGGAATTATAATGCGATACACCTAGCGAGGTATTACGAAGGGAGACCATTAAAGACTACTAAATGATTAAAATATAATAAACAGGACTTAATAATTAGGTAGGATCTTTAAGTGCCATACGTTAAACTTAATTATCGTGTGTCAAGCTGTTGTGTTAATAAATAATGGTTACGAAACTTTGTAAGGTCAAGGGTGGTTACGAAATTTTCTTATTCAAGGGTGGTTAGTTATTATTAAATTGCGGTAAATAAGGCACATCACTAGAGCTATGTTGAGATTATAGATTAGTGAAAATTAATCGCTCGAGTTCTGCGCGCTCAATTGTCAAGGGTGGTTATGTAGTGGTACATGTGGAAGGCAATTATATTTTTTTTTGATTCTTGTGAAAGATAACTTAAGCAAGAAATCCCGCGTTTCAAAAGAACTAGCATCTGGTCAGTCATAAAATGCAATACGCTGTCTAAAAAGAATTATCTACAATAGAGAAACCCTATTCGGAAATAGAACAATGGAGGACCGTTTTGGAACGATATTTGAAACATGTTTATGACGCAAGCCGTGTGACTTTACAAAAATACACCATTTGTTGCATGTTAAAGGATAATGATCTTTATTGAGCATAGATCAATTATAGCGTAGTTAAACTATAACATAGGTAACGATTTATCTGCGAGTTAGCTTATAAATAAACTGCTCTCATGTTGAAGAGATGCGGCTTGTCACAATAGCAATATATGGAAAGATTGCCACTTTAAATACCTGGATCTGAGATTATGGTAAATGCCAAGCTAAGGGCGTATGTAATCATCAAACACATGTTATATACACTTGTAAATGTTGTGTTACAGAACTAAATGGCGCCAAAAATCGAGCCCGCCATCACGTGGTCAAATGACCACGTGAGTGGACGAAACGACGCGCTATCCATTATCCAATCACATAGATCAGTATTGCTTCGGCTGGGTGTAACCAATCAGGGCCTTTCGCGGCTATGATGGCTTGCCGCGGTTCGTGAGAGCTGGGGGCGTGAGAGGCCGCGACATTCTAACTCGAGAGTCGAGAGGAGACACCAGGCTCCACTAAGAAAGTGATTACAGTATAAAGTGCAGTGACGTGTAGTGGATCGTGAATCTTCGTCCAGGGGGGGCCTTTTATAAGTTAAGTTAATTTTAAATCTAGACGGAGAATTTAGATCGTCCAAATTCCAATTTCATCAATAGAATTTTACTTTTATAATACCTTTATTATATTTTGGTTTATATTTTTACTTTATATTTTGGTTTAGTCACAATTACGATCTAAATTCGCCGTGATATTACTATTCGTGTGTGTGTTCTTTCCAGCTCTTAGATATAGATCTATTGTTCTAAATTTTATGTATATTTATAATATCGAAATCATATGAAAAGAGTGGCCAAGGTTTTTTCCACGTTTTTCCTTGGTATCCTACAAACTTGCTTGTGAAACGTGTGGGTAACTGTAGAATCAAACTCTTGAATTAATATAAATTTTAATCTGAAAGTAAATTCCTGAAACTTATCTTGTTTTTGAATAATCACTACCCCCTAACCCCTTAATTAAGGCAAAGACAGTTAGGAAATATCTTGGATCCAGAGTAACGTATCCTGTAATTGACGTAGTACAGTTTTATAATATTTACCAGGTTTAGAAGTCTTTAGGCATAACTATTCACTATTATTGATATGTGCTCGTAGAAGGTCACGGTATAATAATATTTATGAAATATAAAATAGGTGTTGATTTCCTTTGAGTTAGAGAAGTTATGGTCACATACTTACATTTCATACCTAACGGACAATAAGCTAATTGAGATTAAATCTATTTGCTGTTATCAATTTATGTGATTTGTCCCTGTCATTATCTCGTGTAACAAAAGAGTCGAATGCCGTCTTATATGACGAAGGTGCGATCTCTGATTTTGTAGGTAATCATACAATATATTTATAACTAAAGATCAGTCAACATGTTCTGACAAATGTGAAAGGTCAGTCGATGTACTCCTGACAAATGATAATTGAATTGATGGTTTAATACTATCAAGTCAGTAGACAAGAGTCCTGACACACATGATAATTTTTAAAGATCAGTTAACGAAGTCCTGACATTTTGCTAAAAGACTGGCTAACTCAGTTCCGGCTCAGAGAGGACACATACACTGCAGGTGACTGACAGGTCTGGTCTTGACCCGCAAGCAGAGTTGATTGCGTCAGCCGTTAGTCAATTTCCGGGATTGACTTATCAGGCAGACATCAGATAATCGTACTTAACTGAAAGGTCGACCTCTACAAATCCATATTTAAATTAATGTTAAACTCTTGTCTTTAACCTTTGGTTGATAAAATTCTGACAGCCAAATCAGTAAGAGATATTCTTAAGAACGACAATACGCAGGGTATCTTTGGTAAATGGTGAACAAAGATAAGACACGATTACTTCCGTGGACGAGTCCTTGATAGCTGAGATTTCAAGAATTTTGCAGCTGTGATAAGTATAAGGGAAGTATTAGTACTATATAAGAAATAGGTCACTTAGCACGTGCGGGTCCATTACAACATGCAGTAATGTATAATGTACATATTTATTGTAAAACCAATCAATGTACTTATTTTAGGGATATGGAGAATAGCTATACAGAATATGTAAATATTTTTATACCAATTTAGTAAAAAAAATATGATAATACTCCTTTGAACAAACATATAAAAGCGAGCGAAGTAAACTAGAGATGAAGAGAGTCTGTTTTATATTTTTGTATCTTGTATGTACGATAGATGTATTTAACACACGAAGAGGATGTCAGCTCATAAATATTTTCATTCATATTTCAATAATTACTAGAGTTGAACAATAAATTATAAACCTAAAAAATAATACACATGAAAATTTTAACATAGAAATTCTACATGGAAATATTCTATATCCTCGGATGAGATTCAAAACTGCATCTTCTGACAATCGGTATCAGACGCTATGACCACTAGCTCACCCAGGCGTCAATCCGATTGGATTTCTACATAATTTTAGCTGTCGTACGTACATGGACGGGTATAATGTAAATTGCAAAATAATGTTTTGTCAAGAAGGCGCTATTTCTTTAAAAAAATATATTATACAAACTTAATATTATTTTAAAATATTTAATAAAGAGAGCATAATAATAATCATATTGTCGATATTACAATAACATAAATACTTTAAGGTTAAATCCAGAAGCACCACTTTGAAGTTCATTTTAAAACTACGTTATGTTCGTGATAAACAATGATTATAATGAAATAATAGGATATATAAATATATATAATGAAAGGATAGGAAGGGTTATGCTACACCAAAACATATATAATGATATGAGTGAGCTTTGAAGACTGCGTAAACATACGAAGTCTTCCAAGCTCACTCATATCATGGGTCCAACGGTATATAACAAGCTTTATAATAAAGCCCGCCTTTATAATAGCGGCCCCCAGCCTGTATAGTTTCAAGTCTCGACTCCGACGTTGGCTTACGGAGCACTCGTTCTATAGCTATGCAGAGTTTCTTAACCTGCCTACTATAACGTAGTGTTGCTATTTTATGTATTTATATTTTGTTGACTCCCCTTGGGTATGAATTATTTAAGTAATCGTTTTTACAATGTTTTAATTTATTTTACACATTGAGTACATTGAATTACAAACACGATGTATGATTTGACATTAATATTTAAATATATGTGTGTTATGTTATAAATACTAATGTATATAATCATATTTGTATGTGTGCATGTGCAATGTGCACCCGCAAATGGCAATATCTACATGACTATTTGATTGTAATGATTTTGACCTTTGACGTGTAAATTGGCTTTACTAATAAATTGATTATGATTATGATTATGATTATGATTAATGTTATAGGATTAGAATAGATCATTGCGGTATAATTGAAAGTGAACTATTCCAAATATATTGGTCAAACCAATCGGTAAGAGAACGTAGATAATGTAAACATAATTATGTAATAGGACGTGGTACAGTCTAAATTTAATTTTACAAATGCAGCGGCGCGTGAGCTTCCCCTCGGCAGCGCTCCGGCGGGTCCCTGGTGGGGCTTAGTGCAGAAGCCTTTGATACTTGTTATTACAATTCGAAGTGCTCTTTTAATGCTTAGATTAGTAACGGCCGAAAAGGTTTACAAGGAAATTTGTTACACAGATACTTTAGAGCCTGGACTAAAAAAGTTACAATGGTAGTGATTCACTCGTTCAATAAAACTACCGAACTAAAAATGTATTCTGGTGGTCCTTATTCTGTTCCTAATAAAATCCAAAATCATTTAACACTCAGAATGATACTTCTAAAAATAGGTTTATTCCATAAAATTTTGGGTTGTTTTAGTTTAGTTTAGCGAGCATCAAGTTACATGACGACTAAACTGTCTAAAATATTAAGCCCACAATTGAAAAGAAATATCTAATTTTAGTGCTGTCATTCAGATGTGATGTTTTAACCTAAACAAAATAAGTACTGCCATAATTTAGAGATGTTTAGTTAAGAGAATGCTTACAGAATCGACGTTTATTCCTGAAACTGTACACTTCGTATATTAAAGAGACACTCAGGAGTAAAACTTGGCTTGTTTACAAAATTCACACAGGTCTGCACTCAAATTGGATTCATTACAGAGCCTCACATGCTGGGCCGGAAAGTAAACGGTGCAATCATAAAAATATGCGGTGACTTTGAAATTTTATATCCTATAAAAATAAAAAATAAAATTTAAGTCTATTATTCAAATAAACTTTGCAATAAAAAAAAATTGTGAGCAAAAAACGTTTTTCTTTTACTTTCAAAAAGACCATATTTCAAAAAGGATTTCAAAAAATGTGCTACGGTATCTTTGCAATTTTTACATATTATAGTAGGTATATTTTGTTTTGCCACCGAGAATATTATATTTGGCATGAATCAAAGCTTGTTGTGGCTTGATGAAATAAACTAACTTTTATTATAAAATTATTGCACAACACCACAAATTATTTTACTTTTTATTGCGGCCCACTGTAGGATAAAGCCATGGAGTACAATCAGTACTAGTAGTTTACAGATACAACATATCTTCAATAGTTGTAAGAACAGTGTAAGAATCTATTAAATTCTCCTAGAAAATCTCTTACCGTATTGTCTCAGAATATTAGAAGCATAAACCAAAACTTCAGTGACTTCGAAATTTATTTGGCACGTTGCGGTATTCAACCTGACGTAATTGTGTTGACAGAATGTTGGCTTTCTATAACTCCTAAAATTAATATCTTACCTGGGTATACCTCTTACTGTACAGAAAAAAATATTAATCAAAACAGTGGTGTAGTAATCTATGTAAAGGATAATCTTACAAATGTGAAAGTAAGTGAGCCATCTTTAGATGACGCGAATTGCTTGCAAGTAAAAATAGGAAATCATACTGCTGTGTTAGGTATCTATAGGCCGCCATCCTTCAAGTCAATAGACTGTTTTTTGCCATCGTTGGACATAATCATATCTCAACTTAAATTTTTTAAAGATATAATATTAGCGGGAGATATGAATATTGACATCAAGCAAGGCAACACTGATGGAAGATGTACGGAATATCTGAACGTCTTAGCTTTGAATGGTCTGATGCCAACTCATTTGCTTCCAACAAGAATAAATAATTGCTTGGATCATTGTTTTATTAGGACTAAAAGTGAGGTCAGTACTATTGTTTGCCTATCCACGGTAACGGACCATTATACTATCATATCTTGTATCAAAAATAAGAGTATTAACAAAAGAACTGATTCTACAATAACAGCAAAAAAAGTGGAATATTCCTCAGTCATTGAAGAACTAAAATCTATTGACTGGCAAATCACTTTTTCTAAATTTTCGAATGTTAGTGAAAGTACTAACGAATTTCTGAAAGTAATTAAACGTGTTCTAAATAAGCACACTCGATTAGTTACTATTCCTAAGAGAAAGCAAATTATCAAGCCATGGGTTACAGCAGGTATACTTCGTTGCATTAGGTTTCGGGATATATTACATTTAAGATCAAAGAAAAAACCCTACGATGAATCATTACGAATAACTTACTTACGATACAGAAACCACTGTAACCGCATTTTGAAAAAATTGAAAAAACAATATGAGAGAAAGAAAATTAATGAAAGCAAAGGGGATATGAAAAAGACTTGGCAGATAATCAAAAATATTTGTAACATGGAACAGTCCTCCAAATCACCAACTGAGCTTCTTAATGTGTCAGCTGACTCAAAATGTTTAATCTCACAAATTAATGGTCTTTTTGCAAGTGTAGGTCAAACCCTCGCAACACAAATATTGAAACGTCTTAAAACTAGTGAATGTGATCTCGCTATGCTTAAGGAGAATAAGCCCAACCCTCTAAATTCTATAGTATTTTTACCGGCTGATGAAGCAGAAATTAAAAAACATATCCTATCATTACGGAATACCTCATCTTCTGGATGGGATGGTATCTCATCAACTCTTTTTAAGCAAGGCATGAATATTCTAGCGGCACCAATAGCATATCTTTGCAATGAATGCATGAACTCGGGTGTTTTCCCTGCGGAACTTAAGAAATCTATTGTGATTCCAATACATAAAGCTGGGGATAGAGATAGTATCAATAACTATCGGCCAATATCACTATTACCTACACTCTCAAAAATTTTTTAAAAAGTAATCAATTGCAGATTATTGGACTTCTTAGAAAGATATAAACTAATCTCATCAAACCAGTTTGGATTTAGAGCTAAAAAATCGACCTCGGATGCTATTAACAAACTGGTTACACATGTCATTAAACAATTAGATAAAACTAAAAAATGTATAGGTATATTTCTTGATTTGGCGAAGGCATTTGATACTGTCTCTATTCCACTGCTATTAAAGAAGCTGGAAGAGTTGGGAGTGAGAGGAACTCCGCATAAGCTTCTTAGAAGTTATTTAGAAGAAAGAAAACAGTCAGTAAGGATAGGATCAGTGCTTAGTGACGAGGAAACTGTATTTTACGGTGTCCCGCAGGGAAGCGTTCTCGGGCCTACGTTATTTCTGATATATATAGATGGATTGTGTAGAAAAAAGCTCGATAATGCTGAAATAATAACTTTTGCGGATGATACCGTGATTTTATTTGATGGTGATACATGGGATGAGGCTAAATATTTTGCTGAAAAGGGGTTTGCTACAATAATGAAATGGTTGGACTACAACTTACTAACTTTGAATTTAGAAAAAACGAAGTATATTACATTCAGTATAAAAGAAAATTTGCAACCAGACTATAATTTTGAATTGAAGGCACATTCCTGCAAGAATTTTAATAAATGTAAATGCTACCTTTTAAGCCCTACTAATGAAAACAAGTACCTAGGCATAGTATTAGATAAATACCTGAGATGGGAACCTCAGATACGTTTATTTACAGGACGAACAAGGAAATTAATTTATATATTTAAAAACTTACGACATATAGGTGATATTGACACGTTAAAAAATGTTTATTTTAGCTTATGTCAGTCAGTTTTATCCTACGGTATTATTGCCTGGGGAGGAGCGAACAAAACATTACTTCTTCACTTAGAAAGAGCCCAGCGCGCAGTTTTGCAAGTTATGTTCTACACGCCTTACCGATATCCCACTCAACAACTGTATATCGACACAAATGTCCTCAATGTTCGTCAACTTTTTATAAAATCAGTGATAATAAACCAACATAAATATCCAATGATAACTGGTCACCAATATAAACGTCGAAGTGACAGAGTATACGAGCTTATAACATGCAACACACAGTTTATCAAAAACTTTTCGTACTGGTTGGGTCCCTATGTATACAATGCAATTAATTATCATGTTAAAATATCTGATTCAACTATGTATAACTGCAAAAAAACGCTTGAGAATTATCTGAAATCTCTGAGTTACGATGACACGGAAGCTCTAATGACCGTTGTATCGTAATAATAAAATTAATATTTCTGGCAAATAAAATAGTCTTTAATTACAAAATTTGAAGTAGATTTAGGTAAAATAATTACTTATTTATCTATTTTTTTATTAATAATAACACATTTCATTTCTGGGAATTCAAAAGATTACCTACTGTCTCAAACTACTTTGTTCCAATGTCTCCATTCCAAAACACATACACTGCATACATTACAAAATACACAATATTATTCATAATAAATAAAGTTATAAACACACAATATATATACTATACACCACACATTACGTGCTTAGAACACTTAAGTATATATACATACAATGGAATATATATCCATACTTATATGTATTAAATATATATTTTAGTTAGTTAGATTATAACCTTATGCTAATCATTAATTTATATCTAAACTAAGTGTAAACAAATGTCTAATATTAAATGTATAACCTAAAAGTTTATATATCTTATAGTAATTAATGATTTATATTAGACTTACCACAATTTATTTAACATTGATTGTTGTTTTCTGTCATAAGTTTTTAAAATTATATTAAAATGATCAAAAAAAAAAAAAAAAAACTGATTGATCTGGTAACCGCGCATATACTGTGTGTGAATAATAACGTGTTTTGTGGACGATGAATGCTCTGTCCTGCCGTCGTACAGTGCAAACTAGTGCGGAGGGTAGATGGGAATCTTACATTTAATTTCGTTGTTTATCTATAGCATAGTTGTGTTGTATTATGCTGTTTGTATACATTTGTGCTAACTTAAATCTAATTATATGCATATAATTCACTTTCAAAGCACTATCGCAAATATCGCAATTTCAGAGAGAATAAAATACCTGATGAAAACTCAAAGCATGGGTATTGCTATAAAGTTATTATAATTTGTAGACCTACAGTGTTAAAATAGAATAGTTAATTTTAGTTTTTGAATTTTCTGTACCTACCTACTTATTAAGTTAATAAACCATTATTATTATTATTATTATTATAAAGTTATTTTACTACAATTAAAGTACCGCATACCGCGCGAATTTTTTTAAATGGCGCATTGTCGGGGGTTATTTGCCAACGCTGGGTCGCAAATTATAGCTCCCTATAGAGCTTCAAGGGTTAATGGTTAATTTGACTAGATTTACATTACCGTCATACGGCTCTGTTAAACACTTTCGCCACTACACACTCTCGCACTTTCACGTTAATTGATTACAAAATGTTTTGCTTTCTTCAAGATACGGCATTTTTTTGAGATTTTTGTAAAGATGTTTTTCTTCTACTGCACCGCGCTATTCTTTAGATCCTACACCAAGTTCTAATTTTTGTTAAAAACTAATTTCATTATCAGCAGCTTTCATCTGAATCTGTGAATAGGAGAATTTCTGTGAGGAATTATGTTCCGCTGGTTCATTGCAATTACAAATTTTAAAGATTTTGCAATGCATTGCATCAACTTATCAAGTTTAGCTATTTTGCAGTACCCTTCAATTCTTAAACAGTCGTAGGCAGTTGCAGTGATAGTTATATTCAGTTATGTTCAAGGTCGACCATGACTGCCAGGTTCACACCTCTTCTTGTAGTACCACACCTTTGCCTGATAGTCAACCGTGAGGCAGTAGTATACAAGCAATACGTTTTGCAAGCAATGTTTCAAGGGAAATGTTTCCAGCGAAATTACAGGGCAAAAGATTTAACATCTTATATTCAACTTTAAATGGACTAAATCGCGAATAATTGTGTAAAATGTATAAGCATCTCGAAAGCCTAAGAAATCATTATCTTACATCATGCCGGTCGGCGGCTTGGACATCCGTTGAAGGTAGCGTCTTAAGGCAATCCAAGACAAGGTTACACATTTCACATTTGAAATCCTACTTCCTAATAATATTATAAACGCGAAAGTTTGTGAGTGTGGATGTATGGATGTGTGGATCTTTGTTACTCATTAACGCATAAACGTCTGGGCCAATTTTGATGAAATTTGGTGTGTTGGTAGATGAGGTACTGGTTTAATACATAGGATACTTTTCATCATCATCATCATCCATCACCAAGCGAGTGAAAAAGCGTAATATGCTTGGGCACAGCATAGACAAATAATAAAATCTCCGCCTACGTCAAGATCGTAATGATGACAGTTTTTGATAGCTTAGTCAAAAGCCAAGTCAATTTGACAGCACGATACACTAGACGTGTTCGACGACTGTCAAGGGTGATGAAATCTAACACAAATACCGCCCAGGAAATGTAATTACAGTTTTTTTCCATGGTGATTAATTTTCTACCGACTTCTAAAAAAGGGAGGAGGTACTCAAGTCGACTGTATTTTTTAATATGTTTGTTACCTCATAACTTTAGACTGGATAAACTGATTCTCAAAATTCCTTTTTGTTTCAATAAACAAACAAATCCCATTTAAATTTCATCAAATTCGGTCCAGTAGTTTTTGAGTTACATTCCAATAACTAAATAGAATGGAAGTCGGTTAACAATTTTTCAAATTGTACTGTATTTTGTTATTATTGTTTACTGATTGATATACAAAGTATTTAAATGTACTCAAATAATACTATTATAGCAATTGCGTTTAACCATGTAAATATTTTTTGACATTTTTGTATAAAGATAGATATGCCCTTGGAGAAATAATAAGCTACTCGAAGTACTCATCCTGCGCAGACGTACGAATATAAAGTCTAAATTCGTAGTATATTGTCTTGCAGATAGTATGGGACTATCGCACTCAACGAAGCTTATGATGTGATAAGATGTGGTGCTGGAGAAAAATTTTAAGTATTCTTGTTGTCCTGGACAGCACATCGGTCCAACGTATTCATTCTGAAACAACTTCCCATCACTACAAGACTGTAAACTTAAAGTAAAAAAACATATAACTTATAAAAATAAACTTACTTACTTACTTAACTTACAAACTTACTGTCTGCTTAAAGAGAATCCTTGAATATTTTAGTCACGTTGCTAGAAAAGAAGGAGATAATCTCGAAAAACTTGTGGTGACTGTAAAAATGGATGATAAAAGATCTCGTGGGTACGGTAAAATGCGTTAGTCCGATCAGATCCTCACCATTCTTGAGATATCCGTGTACGGCACTCTACACATAGCCGGAAAAGGACAACGGTGGGAGGAGGTCAGGCCTCTCCGACATGAGGATTACGACTCAAGGAGGAAGATTATGAGACTAACAAGTTCGATGGAACTTGTTGCTGAGACCTAGGATTCTCGGGATGTACACTCTTTCCTCTCCTCCTTGTTTACAAGTAATACATATAGTTGTTGGTAATATCTTGTCCAATAACTAGTTCTAACGTTGGGTCTCCTACTACAAGCAGAGCTCGCTTCCGCAGAGCACTTATGTAATATCCCTCTATTCAGCCAGATCCGTGTCTGCCCGCGGAAACACTTTGCAGCTATTTTGGGGTATTAAGTTAGTCTATTTATTAGTAAATATACCTTGTGGCTTTTTAAGCCATTCATAATAAAGGGGTTTTCAACAAGAACTTTGTTTTTCAATTGAGGCAACACCAACAATAAGACAGTTTTGACATATCGTTTTTTAACTTATTAGTATTCTTTCTTCTGCAACTTCCTTTGCAATTATTACAATAAATTAAATTTGGCTCGAAATCGCATTAAAATAATTCCAATCCACTATGAAAATGGTGGTTTTGTTAAAGTTACATTTTGTAAAATTCGAGATCGCTATCGCGAGATGTTAACAACTAAAGTTTGGCCTGTTATTGATGACGTGGATATCACATGTCACACAGCTAATGAAACTTTCAATTTATTGCAAACCAAATATCCCGATCGCATAATTTCTCGAAATTCAGCTGTTAAGTGGCCAGCCATATCGTGTGATTTAACACCACTCGATTATTTTTTGTGGGGCTATGTTAAGGACAGAGTCTATACGGAGCCTATCGAATCCATTGCAGACTAAAAACTCAAAATCCGTGATGTGATTAACGAAATAGACCCGCCATTTTGCCAAAAAGTGATTAAAAACTTTGATGACAGAATCGACATCTGTCAGCGTGGTGATGGTGGACATTTGCCAGATATCATTCCTAATTGCCAAACTTTTCTCTTCGTAATACAATATCTTAGTTTTATTTTGTTTTATAAACCAAATTTCTTGTTGAAAACCCCTTTATATTGTTAAGTATACACAAATTCAGTTTACATAATATAGGCACAACCGTTAAAAACAATTCATTATACAAACATAAAAAATACCATTATGTTTAAATCTGGTGGAGGATGGTGCTAAATACATATAAAAATATAATGCCTTTAACGAAAGTCATATTTTAAACGAAACTAAAGGGCAAGGTTTCATATAGACGTTTTATAGCGTTACACCTGCACTCCTACGGGCAGTAAGGACCTTTCCTGTGTTTTATTTCAGCCATAGCTGAGCTATTGCTAAACTAATTACCCAGTTAAGTTTTCGAAGATGTATCCATAGATTACTGTCATATATGGTAGTAAATTAAAATATAATGGATGGCAATGAAAGGAAACAATTTGGAAGGCTACCTAGTTCAGCTCGCCCCGCGTGCTTGATGTTATACGACGCGCCGTATTGTTTGTTTCCTTTCCACATCGAGGTTGATTTTCTCGGGAGTTATTCGAGGATGATTTGTAATGCGCGAAGACCGCGGCTGATGTTGCCTTTCTGTCCCATCACCAATATTATTGCGGAAAGCTCTAGACTAGTTCACGTGCGAGTCAGACGTCATTCTGCTTTTCATACTACCTTCGCAAGTTTTGACCTTAGAACATTCTTGATGTTCTAAGGTCAATATATAAAAAAATGAGGGTAGTTTGGTGAAAGATGTTGACAGGTTGCGTTCTGATAAAATATATATTTATAAATGTGGCGTTCAAAGATTACGGCTCACCAATATTGCAAATATTAGCAAACACTGGATATTACAATCAAGTCTTTGATAATGATCTTAACGTTTTTCTTTAAACTCTCATAACCGAAATGTATTACTGCTAAGGTCAAAACAACATCGCTTTAGAACCGATGAGGAATAATCCAAAATTTACATAAAAGTAATGTAATAGCAAACAGGATGGCTACATTTTGACTTGACAGATGGCGTTCAATGTTTTTTATCTAAAGAAATGGTTTTAACTTTGGTTGGTTATCGTAAACAATTGTCTTATATTGTAACTCACGTTTAGATGGTTTAGTCATAGATTCGGGCTGTTTTATAATTAGATACTTAAAGATGAGATTATTATCTCTAGCGTTTCAACACTACAACTTCACAGGTGTACTGAAACACCCATAACACTATGTTATGCTCAGTACATAGTCCATAGAAGCAAGCTGTGCTTGAATAAAAGCCTCGAAACATGTGTGTGCGATGACACGAAAAGCGGCAGTTACCAAAAAAAGCGCTTGAAAGTGGTCGCTCTGTGGGCATGAAATATTGGCATAAACGTACTGTGGTACAGGTCAGTACACAATCCGTACCCAAAGGGTAAAGCGGGACACTATTACAAAGACTCCGCTGTCCGTCTGTATGTCTGTCTGTCTGTCCATCTGTCATCAGGCTGTATCTCATAAACCGTGACATTTAGACAGTGAAAATATTCACAGATTATGTATTTCTGTTGCTGCTATAATAACAAACACAAAAAAAACGACCAAGTGCGAGTCGGACTTGCGCACGAAGGATTTTGTAACATTATCTATAAAAACGGCAAAAAATCATGTCTGTTGTATGGGAGATATTATATATAATGGTACGGAATTCTTAACCATACACATCGCATTTCCAGGAATTGGAGTATAGTTTCCTACAAATATTTTGTATTATTGGCCAAATATGGCGATTGGCGAGTCTACGGGTTAATGCGTGAGTCCGACTCGCACTTCGCTAGTTTTATTTATTTTACTTAAGATGTTATTGTATCGCACACGGATGTGTTGTGTTGTAAATGTTATATGAATATTAAGATCACTGTTTATCTTAAATGAACATTAGATAGGCTTTTGCAAACCCTAAAGTACGTAAATATAAAACGTAAATGTAAATATAAATAATATTATCGGCTATTTTCTCGCTCAAGAAACGTACTATAGTAATAGTAGGTACATTATATGTAAACAAAAGAGATGCATATAACAATAGTCGATCGCTGACTGTTCACATTGCCGCCGGTGAGGACTCGCTCCACTAGTGTGTCGCTGAACGACAACAGCTATCAAAGTTAATACTCGCTCAGCGATGCTCTCTTAGCGATGCTCGCTTGACGTGGGGGCCTCTCCCGCCCGCGCGACTACCACGTGCTGGAAATTCGTTTTGTTTAGTTTATTTCAGAACATTCCAATTGCAACGACAAAATATCTATGTACCTATTTACCTGCATTAGCGAAGATATCAATAAAATAATTAAATACTTGACTACACCGGTCGGTGCTAAGCCCACTCTAGTTCCTGTAGACACAACCAAAGTTATTCAGCTTAAATAACTTAAATAACCAAAGTTATTATTATGTAATAAACAGCTACACGAACTTCTTGAAGCTTGAAAATTATGCTATGTGACTTGACACTATGTTTTGTTTAGGAACATTAATGCAAAAATAAGCTTCCTTCAGTAAAAAACACACAATTTGTTGTTGACTTAGGTATTAGTAAATAAGAAAATAAACTACTATAGATACTTCATTTACTTACTAAGTTAGTGTGAGGACACTCACGTCGATTACGAACATAAATACACCCAACCTTAGTTGAAACACAGAGATTAGGTAAGTTCTATACAAAATAAACACAAATCAATGAAACTGAATTCGACGAACTAACATGTAAAGGACGCCACTATGCACTCACGTGCTTGGTTAAGCGAGACGGAAGATGTAGAAATATGCAGAGTGGGTAAATAATAAATTTGAGTCAAGACACAAAACTGTTAAGTAGTGCGCGAACACGACGAACAAAAACTTTCTTCGAAGCGGTACACGATTTGTTTTGTTTGCTAAAAAATATTTAAATATGTTTTATTGTAAAAACACTTTACTTAAAGATTTATAAAAATCTATATGAAAAGAATGGCCCCGAGTTTCTTGTTGCTTCTTCACGGTAGGCTCTATATATTTTGAAACGCTGTGGTAGAGTCATTAGAGGAAAGCACTCTATGAATAATTGTCGTTCAAAAGTGCATCTTTAATGCCTAAATTGAATAAATGTTTTTGACTTTGATACCAAAATGGGTAAATTCCAATAACTGATAAAAATATAATTAAAAGTATTGATTATAAAACGTTTCCACATAAATGACAATACTTTTGACATCACCTGTACTTTATAACACGCAGTTAGCAGCGCTACAGGTCAGGTGTCCAGTATGTGCCACTTCTGGCATCGGACATTCAACATATTGAATTACAAACGCAGGCTTTGTTTCAATAGTTGTTTGATACAAAGGGAGTGATGTCAACCGTAAGACCGCAATCATTTTTTTTATTTTATTTATTTGAACCCCAACATAATGTACACTGTTTCTTACAATAGGTTCTATGCTAACTTAACAAATAAATACTAAATGCCATTACAATTAAAGGGGAAGACAACATGCAACAAATTTGCGAGCAAACAGGGGATTTAGCGCTACTATTATATTATAAAATATTGTGAAAAGTGGTACGAATATAGATAGTTATAACATTTAAATACCTTACATATAATGTTATACAATAAACAATCAGAGAGATTTTATTGTCGATTTAAATCCGCAAAGGCTTCCATTAAAAAGATCGATGGAATGGTTTTTCGAAAAGTCTGTGTACTGTTTTATCATTCTATTGAGTGGCGCATTTTGGCCAAGATTTGATTTTGATCTAGTAACAACGAGCAAGTTAAAATTTGATGCTCTCATTGATCTCGTAGGTGCAGAGAAATCTAGACAGGAGAGCAAATCAGGGCAGTCTAATAAACCATTTGCAAGTTTAAAAAGAAACGATAGGTCCAGCATATGTCTTCGATCCGAAAGGGAACTCATTTGAAAGTACTCTATCAAATTCTTTAGACGATGCGGAGTACGATGGAGTCCTTTTTTTTCGAGTGTTTTTTTTGGTCAAGTTTGGCAAGTATACTCTTTGGTTACAAATATCACTAACTCTATCTTTGGCTACAAGTTAACTGTAGCTTTAAATTTTTTTTTAAATATTATTCCTTTTATTAAAAAAATCACAGATTTAATCCGGTCTTTTCCAAAGGCATCAGTGGGGGGGGCTATGGACGAGACTACGGCACATGTCAATTTCGATCTCATATTAAAATATTAAGGTAGTGACTTGCTCCTAAACCTCCAAAACATATCTCCATGAAAGGTTGCTTGTGAGAGAATACTATAGCGATAAGGCCGCCAATTGTCCAATCTACTGTAGTCCTTTTTTATTGTATTATGTTTTGTTTTCTATAAGATTGGTACTCAATAAAGAATTCTTGTATTGTATTGTATTGTATTGTATATATCGTATATAGCTATAGCTTCTCGGTTGACCCTGCCATTCGCATTAATGAACTATCCTCAGTCATCAATGTATGTCAATTACAATTGAATGTGTTAAACATGAGCGGTTAGTAGTCAGTAGCATTCCTCTTAATTAACTCTAACTGTGATCTTCAACACGCATGCCAATGGTGTTTAACAATGAATCTAATCCACCGTCTAATCAACATCCAGCCCTAGCTAACCGCGGTTCAATTACGAGTGCTCTTCAACTGTATTACATTCCACAAACCTACCTTTGCCTAGTTGGTAGTGCTCTGCCTGAAGTGAGAGGTTTGAGATTCGATTCCTGGCTTGGGCTCATATTAGCGTGATGAGCAGAAAAAAAAAATTCCGGGTCTTGGATATTTGTGTTTTACATATTATATCCACAGTTCATGTCTCCCGCGACACAGGGAATCCTACTGCATGGTGTGAGTAAGTGAACGTTTACTTTATTTATACATTATAATATTATAAATAGTGTGCACTGGTGTAATGTGTTTAACAGAGCTGAGAGGCCGTGGCACAAACAATTTCCGAAAAAGTATTAAGCCGATCGTTCACCGTCAACTAGACTAAGTCAGTTTAGCTTAGCTCACATAGTAAACTTTGATGTGGGCGTATATTGGCGTCGTTTACGACTAAGCTAAGCTAACTTAGTTCAGCCGTGCGATTCTCTAAGAGCACACTTCGTTGCATCTTTGACAACATCCGTAAAACAAATGACGACATGACAAGAAACGTTGGAAAACAAACTTTATGTATAAGGGCGAAGTATTTGACATCGGTGTGCTCGTCGACGAGCACATCGATGAATCATTAGAGAATCACACGGCAGTTGGCCTTGGACGATCGGTAGTAGTATCGTAAGTGTCAACGCGTCACGCTTCGCTGTACAAACTATGAGTGTACTGTGTCACGTGTGCCCTAGATAAATTACAGTTTGTACTGTTGCACGTGAACGACACGTTACGTTACACTTACTGCTTTCGCAGAACATCAGTGACTCTATTGGCTGATTCGGGAGCCAACCTCACTCTGTTAAAAAGACACGGCGGCTGGAAGTCCAGCAAAGTGGCCGTAGGTTATATCGAAGATTCGATGGCAAACAAAAGCAAAATTACTTCTAAAATAACAGAAAATATAAACTTGAAATCACCACGTCAAAGCACATCATCTGAGCCATTTTTTAATGAAGAAAATAGTACCAGTCAACTGCCGCCATTTACGATGCAAGAACCTCAAGTCACTCAAACTCAAGTCTTATCATCACAAACTCATATTCAAACTATAAATATTCCTAAAAAGAACGTGACCATATCTCTTACAAATTGTAATAATTTTACTATTAATTTTAATTAAATACACATTTTTTTCTTCTTAATAAATGTTCATTGAAACCTGCTGTCTTGTTGTTTACTAACCTCACAATCGATATGTAAAGCAGAGTATTTATCTCGGGCGTAAGCATCAATTGCATACTCGGGTTAATTAGCGCCTTCGCTTCGCTCAGGCGCCAAAAACCTCGTATTCAATTAATGTCATACAGCCCTTGGTTAATAATCTACTATTATACATAAAACATGGACTCAATAACTTTTTAAATTAAATGAGTTTAAACATTAACTTTTCCATATATATAATATTAAGTGCTCCCAGCGGTTACACGCGCATGGTGCTGGATGATGATGATGTTATAAAACGATATAAAATATAAAAATATATACGTATCCTATGTTCATCAGAAATACTGTAGGATTCTAATGAAAAAAGTTTTTGAAATCGTTCCAGTAGGTAGTTTCGGAGTCTTCAAATTCTTATAAACAAATAAATCTTTCCTCTTTGGTATATTATATCGTATAGATATTATAGATATAGATTAGCCGAATATAAAGTATAATATTTATTCATTAGGGCCAAGTCACATTTAGTAAAGCGGTGCATGCAGACAAAAACAAGGCTGTTTATTTATATAAATGTATATTTATATAGGAAAACACTAAAATAACGTTGCACGATTTTGTACGCCTAGTCTACACTCATGCACAATTGTGGACACTGATTGGTTAAGAGGATTGCATAGCCAGTACTTTCCATGCTTAAAGAGAAAACTATTTTCTACCTCTTAACATTGTCCAATTTCAGGGTTTTTTTTTGTCATGGAATCATGAGATTGTTTACTATGCCCGTACGTTTTGATTTTTTCAGATTTTTTAATTTCTAAAAAAGGAAATTTATAGTACTTTGAAATACTGAAAAAATCTAAAGAAAAGAGTTTTCTCTTTTAGCATGGACAAGTACTAGCTATGCAATCCTCTTAATAATTCATCACACACCAAACCTGAGGAAACATAAAACAAGTAAAAAATATAATGATAGTCGTAAGTTTTTACCCGCCGTCGGCCGTCCACTTTCTGAATTCGATTTTTACTTGACAAATGGCATTGATGAGCAAACCCTTCGACTTCATACAAGAGAGTAAAGTACCGACAAATATTAGTATGAAATCTAAGAGCCAAAGTATATTCCGACTTGCAAAGCGCGCAGAGCAAGCAGTTCTGCGAAACTGCACAGGCCGTAGTTTGTTGACTTTGGCTTTGATTAAACTAGCTTTGTGTCTCCTGCTACACTAATGACTACTTTAGCTGGGAAAGTTATGAAAATTATTGTAACATTTCAAATGATGACAAGTTGTTTACCTTAAAGCTAGCTGTGACCTGCGGCGGTAAAATGAGTACCTATCCACCTGAACATAATCCAATACGTAAGCTACTATTTTGAACTATTTTGAATTTTACTTTAATCCGAACGGTTTATCGTGAAGACTCACTCACTCTCAAACTTTTGCATTATATGTAATGAGTGATATTAGCCGCACTTATTATGCTACAATGATGGCGATAATATTGTTTTAAAATACTTATATCTATTGATTATACCTGAAATAACAAATATGAATGCATTATAATGAAGGTACATGACGAAAATTAGGTAAAGGTTATTTGGTAGAAGTCACTTGCTGCAATAGTTCGCCTTAATAAATAGTTACACTGTGTAATATATTTTGTTACTTTACTATCTCACCAGATGTAAAACGACGACGCGGTCTAAGATGAAAACACGTAATCTCAAGAGTCGCTATCGTGTTATGCAACCTCCAAAATCAAAGCAAAAACTCACCGCAAAGAAGAACGCATGTACGTAAGAAACTTTTAAGAGGCTTTCACCCCATAAAGTACAAGTCATTCTGACCACCTTTCTCCTTCCTCCTACAGGTAAGAGGGCAAACACCAGTCAGTATACATACCAGTTACATGCCTGCTAGTACTACTACCGAATTTTCTTAGAAATTATTGGTGAAATAAACAGCAAGTATAGCCGTACCTCTTTCAGCTTCACGGACCCCTTCGTATTGTACTGACACTTGGAATATGGAGTGTATGCCCCCAAGTCCTAGGCATCCGGGAGGACATTAGCTTTCAAAAGTGGTCCTTTCTCATGATGGTTTTACGTTCTCGGAATCTTGGCAGTGAAGCTGCCTGCACCCATTATGGGAGGTAGCTGCTCCCGATGAAATCATCGCCTGTCCTTAACTACTGCGATGATCAGGTGGTAGCGTGGAGGAAACGACCATACCAAGCTATTGGTATAAAAGTCTTACAGAGACCTAATTATTTCCACCTCCGTATATTATAATCTGATAACCAGGATGCACCAGAATTCGTAAGAGACCGTATTGCACCTGGTTCCGAACAGAACATGCTAAATGAAAATATATGTTTTATAGCCTTATCGACGTAGCTGGTATCCATTAATCATTTATATCAACCTGGCGCAATAACTAATTATAAAACAAAGGCTGCGAAATCGATGGCGTCCGCTCGGTCTCTTCCGCAATTCAAATAAAACCTTCCTGGGGAATATTTATCCTCATCGGAAGATTATCCCGAACAATATTTTTGTTTAAGTGAGCTTAGCTTTTAATCCCGGGATTCAATTTTCCCTTGTTTTGTTTGATAGTGATCATATAAATGTATTTTGCGCGGTTGTCTATGTTTCGCATAATCCTGGCTTTATTGCTGACCTTTTATCTTGGGTAGATAATAAATATTGGGTTTTATAGAGTTTGATCACGTTTCTCGGTATATTAATATTTAA
This sequence comes from Selenia dentaria, assembly GCA_917880725.1. Classification (NCBI taxonomy): domain Eukaryota; kingdom Metazoa; phylum Arthropoda; class Insecta; order Lepidoptera; family Geometridae; genus Selenia; species Selenia dentaria. The sequence goes on along the minus strand of OU862882.1, from coordinate 1,334,363 downwards.
ATATCTGCTTCGGAGGCGCGCGTAATACCCACAGTTCTGGTTCCTAGAACAATAGACGTTATACCATTTCGGTGGCTTGCACAAAGGCCACATACTTATCTACCAGTCGTATCGCAAGCAAGGTAAGAATGAATCGATGATTTTTTGTTTTATTTGAGAACGCCGCAATAGAGGATTTTATTAATTTGAAACCTTCATAACAACTTTTTCGATGCGTAAACTGAAAACATTTCGGCCTACATTAATAATACAGAAGTTGTGTCCTTATTATTTGAATCTGTATATATACGCCCATCACCTGTATATCTCTGAAGTCGTTAAGTGTGTTTCTACCCACTTCCTGTATGTTTTATTCATAACGCGACACCGGAGCTACATTTAAAAATGAATTTGTAAACTCTCTCATAACAAACGCGGTTCAAACAACAACTTTGTCGTAATAGGTATTGTTTAAAATATCCCCTGGAAAAGGACTGGACATTTTATATCCGGTATGCCGGTATAGTCTTACAATATTTAAACAAATTTTTTATGAGTTAAATGACAATAGTACTATGTGTACATTATTATCTACTGCAGTGCTTATCGTAAAACATAACATATTTCAGCGGAACAATGAAGTTTGATTATTTTGTATTGTTATTTTACTATCCTGTGAATGTAAAATAAATGTCTTACATTTTTCATATTATAAATGATTTAGTGCGTTTGTCAGTTAGTTTGTATTTTTTTCTGTGTTTGGCTGACTAATAAGTCAGAATATCAGTTCATCAGATTGTATCCATTAATCATTTATTAGTTATTCATAGCCAATAGACTAGTTTAACATATGTTAAGCAATATGGGACCTGGCAAATTATCTCTTATGTTCCCTTGCCAATTTAGTTTTAATCATCTGATTCCTATTGGTAATTAAACCGTTATGATTATGACTGATTTTAAACATAAATATTTAACTGAGAAAGCTTCAATGCTATTTATTGAACCGCATTTAAAATTATATTAAATACATTCGTGACCTTATTAATCTGCTGATACATTTCGGTTATTCAAACCTTCAAGCTCAGAGTCACTTCTTGAACTTGTGTCTATTAAACGACGAGTGTTGAGAATTATAAACGTGAGCATGTGTTTTGAACTGGCTTATTATGTTAATGACATAATTTGCGGGAGTTTACGTTTTTAAATCCAGAGATAATTTTATGGTAATGTCCAAGGATCGCAACACAGATTATCTGTAGGTCATAACTAACAGTTAATTGGTCATCAAGTGACGTAGGTAGGAATCACTATAGAGACAGGTATTTTGCATTTAAGCAGTAGGTAGCTATGTTTAGATTAGACACAAAATGAAGGCGTTTGGTAAACGATATAGATTCCGTCTTCATTTTGCAAAAAAAAGTGCTCATTAAACCATATACGAAATGGGTCCCGTGGATCTTCAAGGGATATACAGATATTTAAAGGAATAACTATACTGACGTAATAAACATACAGTATATTAAAATTTGTTTATTTTGTCTTTTGTTTTGCCGTATTTTAAAATTATGGGAGCTAAGCCTGCAATAAAGATTATTATTATTATATAGAGGAAAATTCACATCCTCGGACGGGACTTGAACCTGCGTCTTCTGACTATCCGTATCAGACGCCATGACCATCTATGCCACCGAGGCTCAAGGTCCGAGCATCGAATTTTAACCGTCTTACTGGGATATCTATTGAACAGCTTTAACAGTAATATCCAACCGAAAGAAGGTTTTTTTTTTAGAAAAACATAAAACCTAAAAACTTATTTTTAAGGGCGTCACAACCCTTTATAACTTTTAAAGTATTACTTTTTTGAAGCAATAACGCCTGCTGAGCGATCTGAAACATTGAAATTCATAGAGAAAAATTCACACAAATACAGATATGTTTGTAAAAACGTATAAATTTAAGTTAAACTGTGGTCGTCAGGTGTATAGCACTAGGACATAAGGCCCTAGTTTTAGACTAGCGAAGACGAATCATTATATCTTGAGGATTCCTGTGCGTTTTTTTTTCAATAAAAGTCTTTAGACACAACAGAGCTCAAGGAAAGAGAATTTAAGTTAACTGTAAAAATATATCTAAATAGCAGATTGACATTATAGTAAGGACATTAGTTAGAAATCAAAAATGCTTGGAGTATCTCAGCGAAGTCTTTTATGTTCCATTCATAACAAAATTTTCGTTCATAAGTGTATACTAATAATGCCTGAATAAGGCTGAGAAGTTGTAGCCCCGACCACTCATAGCTCCCGCTACGTGCTACGCCGTCCTCATCGTAGATCACCACGGTATTAAAACATTGGATATTATTTCTAGGGGATCACACTATGTCAAATAGCATTGTGTAAAACGATTGAAATGTACATAATTTATTTACCTTGAAATGTTGTGTTCTAATATTAGATAGATGAAAGATAATACTTTATTGTTCACAAAAACATAACAATATGAGAACTTAAATGTAATAATTGTTTAAATTGTGGCACAATAGGTGGCCTTGTTACTAAAATCCATGTCTTCCAGGGAACCTTAGGATGGAATGTATATTCAAAATTCCTCAACATGGGCGCAAAACATAAGTAAACATGGATAAAAAAAAACAATGGAAAAATAACAATAACATAGCGAGATAATACAAAAAGATATAACAATACGTACTCTTGTAATATCACATTATATCCGTGTACTCGAAAAGTGTCATACCCAACAATAAAAATACGTAACCAATAAGTATAAATACCAATATAATAACATAAATACATAAATTCGTTTAATATACCTTATATATAGTCATACAAGCACCCAAAATTGGACAATAATAATACCTATATTTACTCTTTACTTTACTATGTATATATCAATACATTATATACACAGTAAAGTAAAGAGTAAATATAGGTATTATTATTGTCCAATTTTGGGTGCTTGTATGACTGCCTGGTACAAGTCATATAGCCCTCGGGCATTTTCTGAGTCAGGCTGCGACAGAACTCCGTTACACCCACCTACTTGCCAGAAAGCATAGTCCGAAACAAATAATCGCCGAAGCAGGGCATCGTTACGAGTAGATTCCACTAAAACACGGTAAACATCTTATAATTTGTCACATTGGTCACAATTTGGACTATCTTGTTTTCTTCATCATATACATAAATTTATTTAGTGGAATGTGCCCGGATCGAAGTCTTAATGCTGTTACTATCTCGCTTCTTTCCATTACTCCCGAACCATATATGTAAGGGCACTGCAGCTGTTATGGTAAAGCGTCACGTTTACCATCACGGGGTCAGCTTGCTCATCTCAACACATGATCATTAAACATATTATTAATTTTAAATCTGTAAAGTAAATATTTGCTTTTATGACCTCGAAACGAATATAAAGCTTATTACAAAACAGCTACCCGTATACGTAAGAAAACGAGCAGACGAGACGGGAGTGCTGCCGTTATCTAAATATTACTCAACTACTCTATCCCGCGGCTATGTCTGCTTCTGATATAACTTTAACGAATGTTTTACCGTTACAAAGGGCACTAGGTAGTACTTTTCTACAGACTTCTAAAAAGGAGGAGGTACTCAATTGTGTTTGTTACCTCATAACTTTCGATAGGGTAAACCGATTCTCAAAATTCTTTTTTGTTTGAAAGCTGGTGCTTCCCGTGTGGTTCCATTTCATCAAATTCGATCTAGTAGTTTTTGAGTTACACTCCAATAACTGATTTTTACCAAAGTAATAGATTGGAAGTCTGTTTAAAATTTTTCAAATTGCACTTGTTCAAATTGTACTTGTAAAAATGAAACTTAAGCTGCGTTCAAGCTAGCTATGAAATATGTGTACTATTATATAGTGAATGTTTCTTAAGCATACCTTTACTATAACAGTCATGAATTACACAACAGTGGAGTCAGAACGTACCAAAGGATTGTGTCTAGTACTTGAATTTCCATTGAAAATAACATTGGAAAGAACTCCACATCCAGTATGGTGTTGGAAACTCCAATCTAACAACCCTCAATACTGAAATCTACTAAATACTAACTACTGTATTTTGGCAGTAGTTTTAAAGCTCTCTAGAATCTCTTTCCGTATCATCACCGATCATTAAGTGATAATAATACTAGTCAAAACGTCAGCATATCCTGTAAAAAATAATAATAACCAAGGTAGTAATGTCGGTACCTTAGCGTAATTCAAATTCAAATAAGTAGAAATTTAAATTCAAATTCAAATTCATTTACACAGCTTGTGGCGCACGGTAGCAAGTGCATACATAAAACATTTTGGCTTTTACTGGACTTTATTATATCTATATTTAATTTTTTACAAAGCAAACATCAGTTGGTAAAACAATAAGTTACATTAGTATTTAAGTTCGGAACATCCCGCTATTCTTGCCTTTGTTAGTATTATAATTAACAATTCTACTTTCGAGGTTAAAATTCTTGGAAATCTAGTAAAATAACATTGTTTAAGTAAACATTGAAATGCGATAAAGCTAATGAACAAGCCTGGATTAGTTTGTGATAAAAAACTGTGCCTTTCTTATAACAATATAGTAATATAATGTGTATTTACAAGAATGTACATATCAGTCATCAGGTTACCGAAGTACAGGCTCTGCCTGGTTTGGGATCTTTGACATTTGTGTAAATGATGTCCCATATGATTACAAAAAGATATACAATAGATATTAACACTTGTATCAAGTGGTGCTCAAGATTATATCAGCAATTGAGAGCAAGGAGTCTTAGCTGATTTTATTAACATCGAGGAGTCTCATATTAAACCACCCTTTCCAACCAAAAGAAGCAGATGAGTAAGTTCATTCAATACTATTCTTTCGGCCTATGATTCTAGGATTTCTTCTAAATACATCTAAACTAGTAGAATTAAAATGAACTCAGTACGAAACCAGTTTTCTATTAAACATTCAATTACATCTTAGACAACCGGTGATCAACTTGGTTCTGTTCGATGAAATAAAAGTCTTAAGCTAGTTGTTCACTAAATATTATGTCTTTCTTTCTAGACATTCAATGTCCAAATTTAGTTTTCCTAATAGAAATAAATCTAGAACGGGCTGAGAAACGAGATATGAATAAACAACTTTGTCAATGATTTGATTCCTAACAGGTTCACAGACTGTACGGAACACAAGCTGTCGAGTCACGCAGGGTATCCCTTAGGGACGTGTCCTGTCACCTTAGTTATTGGTAGTCGTTGCAAACTGGCTAAATGAATTGGTAAACCAAGAAGGTGTAGCCATAACGGCTTTAGAGATGACTTAGTTATAACAGTAATGGAGCTCTTCGAGTTAACGCTCTGGCCAACACTTGTAATGTAATTTCATATCATCTAATTTCATTAAATCCTTATTGTAACATTTATACTAAAACTGTATCGATACTGACCAGCAATACGGGTTTATAATTTAAAAATAAAATCATGGAAAGACACAAAAAAAGTCAAAAATAAGAAAAAGGATTAGGGAGAGAAGGATTCGGAGGATTGATTTTGGACTCATTACCCATATTATATATTTCTAAAGAGTACTTGTAAATTGAAGCGGTTAAATTCGCTATCTCAATGTGTCTACTAAACTATACGGCGCGGTTAGTATATTTTGCATATTTCCACAGCCTAATGTCATATGGGATATTGCTATGGGGTTCAGCGGCTGATATAGAGACCATCTTTATCCTACAGAAACGTGTTATTCGAGCTATATACGAAATGGGTCCCCGTGAATCTTTAAGAGATTTATTTAAAGAAATCAATATATTAACGTTGCCTTCCTTATATGTATTTGAAAATATAATGTATGATCGTAAAAAAATACATAAATATAAGTTAAATAGTGATTACCACAATTTTAATTAATACTAGAAATACAAATAGGATAGCTGTACCTAATTTTAGACTTGCGAAGACTAATAAGTCATTCCTAGGAAATTATGCGCGTTTTTACAATAAAATCCCAAAGCACATAACTGAGCTCACATAGGGCAAATTCAAGTTGACTGTAAAAAACGTTTTAATAAAAAAAAGCTTACTGTAAAGTTCGACATTATATAGAAGATAAAGATGCTTGGATTACTCCACTTCTGGCAAGCTGTCTCTCTGCCACCCATAAAATGTAATATTTGTAGTACCTAAGTAGAAACATTGTAAACATCCATATAAAAAGAATGGCCCCGAGTTTCTTGCCGCTTCTTCTCGGTAGGCTCTATATATTTTGGAACGCGGCGGTAGAGACTTTATAGTACATTATAATGAAAAGTTGACGTTAATAAGTGCGTCTTTGATGCCTAAATTGAATCAAGGATTTTGACTTGACTTGACTTGAGAGGTCCGTAAAAGGCGTGATCCGGTGTCGCCGATTTAGACCTACATGTGAAAAGTGAAGTTAATTCCCAGGTCACTATTATTATTTATCATATGAAGACTACTCGTATTATATTGACATTAACCCGTTGACTCGCGATTTGCCATATTTGGCCAATAATACAATAGATTTCGTAGAAATCAACCTACTTCTCCAGGAACTGCAACGTGTGTGGTTAATCTTTAAAGTCCTTTTTTATTTACTCTTAGCTAATGCAGGTCTTTGGTGTAGGCACTATTCTTGTTAGTGTAGGTAATTCTATGGTAGGTATAATGTAATATTACACAGTGCAGAAGGTGCTTGGAATAGTAGTAAGTTTTGATTGTGCAACTCCACAATTTTTACCGTAAGCCTTCAAAAGACAAATATGGTCTACACGTAAAACAAAATTGACATAATCTGCACCCAAGTAAAAAATACGTGTATACTATGTGTGGATTGTGTGTGTACATGGACAGTGCCACAGATTTAACATAACGAAAACATCCATAACTTAAGATAAATTACAATAGTGAGCTATCAAACTTGGGATCTGGCTCTTCCAAGCGAGGATCATTACTAACTAAGCCACGGGACCGTAAACTTCAAAAGAGTTTGATACTTCGGCATTCAATTTGGATGTACATTTGGTGGGAGAAACATCTCAAACGTTTCACCACAACACAACTATTTAAAGCCAATGCAGACCGGGACGGGATGGCAAAGGATTTTGCCGTCAGTCAGCGCACACTTGCCGCTTCTTAGATAACACGGCATTCCAGCGCCCTGCCACGGCATGTCGCGGCACGACATTGTTTGCCTCAGTTTTAAAATGGTAGATTAGGATTTAGTGTTAATATCGATAATTACAGACGAAGAAGGTGCACAGGCTATTAATATTAATAATTTTATATGCGCCTCACCCCGCGGTATGTCACAACAAGCGCCGGCGGAGGGGGCGGGGGCCCGGGGCACGTCTTTCAATGCCGCGGCATCATTTTAAAGCATAGCAATATAACAATACGTTTGAATGCCCATTGGTAAAAAATTAAATGCTTTGCCATATCGGCCCGGTCTGCGTAGGCCTTTAGGATGATCATCATCATCATCATCATCTCAGCCGTAGGACGTCCACTGCTGAACATAGGCCTCCCCCATGATTTTCCAAAAGGACCGGTTGGAAGCGGCCTGCATCCAACGTCGTCCTGCGACCTTTCTCAGGTCGTCTGTCCACCGTGTCGGTGGACGACCTACGCTGCGCTTGCCGGTACGTGGTCTCCACTCCAGAACCTTTCGGCCCCATCGGCCATCTGTTCTGCGTGCTATGTGCCCTGCCCACTGCCACTTCAACTGGCTAATCTTCTGAGCTATGTCGGTGACTTTCGTTCTACTACGGATCTCCTCATTTCTGATTCGATCACGTAGAGAAACCCCGAGCATAGCCCTCTCCATAGCTCGTTGTGCGACTTTGAGCTTATCTATGAGGCCCATAGTAAGAGACCACGTTTCAGTGCCATAAGTCATCACTGGTAACACACATTGGTCGAAGACTCTTGTCTTGAGGCATTGAGGTATTTTTGACGAGAAGACTTCGCGAAGTTTCCGGAACGCTGCCCAGCCGAGTTGGATTCGACGATTGACCTCTTTCTCGAAGTTGGACCTGCCTAGTTTGACTGTCTGTCCCAGGTAGATATACTCGTCAACAACTTCGAGAACTGGATGATATTACAGAATAAAATGTACCTCCTAGCATACATAACAAAATGTATGCAAATGTATCTGTCGGTCTAGCGCTCGACGAGTCAACATCTCCTGAGGATGCCTCGTGTAGAGGCGAAATACGTGTCAAATCGTTTTTGGTTTATTTGGGTTTTCTTGGGTGTTTTTTGTTGTTTCGGGAGGGAGGGTGGTGCACACCCCCAAAAAGGCCAAAATCATTAGATTTTTTTTCAGCGGAAGTGTCACTAAATATTTTTAATATCGTTTTTAGTTATAAAATATAATATTGCAATAGTCTTCACATTGTTTCTATTCTCATTTTAATAACTGCCAGACTAGTATGCTCCGTTTTATTATGCTCACATTTTCATAAGAGATGATGCGGTGGAAGGTAGTATTACAGTAGACGTAGAGTAGCGAATAGTCAGCTGACGTATGAAATGAACTCACCGTTATACGGATTGTCAACCATGAGGGTGGTAGCTAGCCAGGCGGGAGTCATAAAATATCCTACTACCGTGCTGTAAATCTCGTTACCTTCGTCAGAAGTTCTGGTCGGAGTTAGGGAGCGATCCAAGTGGCGCTTGATTAGGGCCGATCCTCTCAAGCTACCACCATTTCAAAACTTCACAAAGACAAACATGCAACAGTTTCATATAGATAGTGTTTCGCTAGAAACATTGAACTCATAAACGTCTGGCAAGCTTGTACATCGTTTAATAAGTTTATCTTGTTGCTTTGAGAACGCCGGTGAGGATTTCAAGCTTTGTGATTTTATATCGCAGACTGAATTTTATTTAAACATTTCATTTCATTAGAATAAGATGAATTTCAAAGTATAATATTAATATTGAAACGATTGTGGAAAAAATAGACTACACGTTGTAGTGTTTTTTTCAAAGAATTTCATATCATTATATAAAAAATCGCTTAAATTCAATTTGAATAAAGCTTGTTAAATAACCGCTCAATTGCAAGTCGGACTGGCATACCGTAGGTTTCGCACGTCCACAGTTTGATAATATATATTTGTGTTAAGTATATGTTCCCTATTATAGTGGCAGTACAATTATTACAATTAGTTTGTAGCTCAAGTATTTGCAATATAATTATATCAAGTTGGCCACTTTTATGAATTCGGGTTTTCAAGACCTAATTAAAAGAAAAAATCATCAATAAACACGTTCCTTGAACAAAGAACTCTTTTTTTATTACGAGTATTGATTAGGGAATCCGGATTAATAAGACATTTTTTAGGGTTCCGTACCCAAAGGGTAAAAACGGTCACTATTACTAAGAATTCACTGCCCATCCGTCTGTCCGTCTGTCACCAGACTGTATCTCATGAACCGTGATAGTTAAGTTATACAGTTGAATATTTTCACAGATGATGTATTTCCTAAACCTATGTTGCCTCTATAACAACAAACTTAAAAACTCTGCCAAGTGCGAATCAGACTCGCGTACGAAGGTTTCCGTTAAAACGGCTAAGACCATGTCGTGCGCGAGTCCGACTCGCACTTGGCCGGTTTTAAAATTTTTAATATTAACCGACTACCTATTACGATTTGAAATATATAATCCGGTTAAGATAGATTAGACAGACAGACGGACGAACAGCTTAAGTTTTGGACTAGTACGGACCCCTAAAAGGAATATTTTGTACGAAATACTTCAAATAATTTATTACCTGTGTAAATTGTGTTGAGTAAATATACTGAACCCGTCCAGTGCCTACTTGTTTCGGTGTCTTTCCGAACTACGCATAAAAGTTCAGTTAAAAAATACTACACATGAATAGTTTGACCAAAAAAAAGCAAGTTTATACCGATGGAGTGCATTTTATCTGATAAAATTAGTTACAACACAATGACAACACAAATGAGGTAGACATGGTGTACGCGCGACACGCGACCGGTTAATAAAGTAAAAACACAGTTAACCTTTTTATAATACAAATTAAACTCTTATAAAGTACCTGACACCTATCTCAGGTAACCTAGGTCATTAGTTATCCAGCTTGAATTTATTTAGGGTTCAGGTAGGACCAGATTAATGTCACTTGTGTCCTGACATGTTTGATGTGGGGCGCTCCTTTCCCTCGTCATATGTCAGATTCATGGAACAATATGATCTTGGAAAGCATGGCTGATGGTGATGTAAAAATGTACAACATATTGCGATAAAGCGATACCAGAAACTTGGAACCATTCCAATTTCATCACGTGATTACTCGTACTTCTAAAATGAGTAGCCCAGACCTATGACGAAATAATATAAGGAAGAGTAACTGCCTTAAAAAAATGACCCAATAAAAGTCGCGCTAAATCAATAACATCGTTCACGCCGCTATGACTCAGCTGTCATAGTAGACGTTGCAGCACGCGCGTGGACCAATCCCTGTTTTTCTTCTGAAATTTAAACCAATCACCGAACATGTCTATTTGTAACCTCGGAAGTAATTCGTATTTGGAATCATACGTGGTTTTGGTTTGAAGGACCTTTTTTTGTGTGGAATTTGTTCTGAGTTATTCTTCCTGATATTACTTATTCGTAGGCCCAGACTGACTAGGTTATGAACGCAGAACCGAAATTGCTGCGGCTTCAAACACCCACTAGGAAAGAATCGTTGGTAATTTTACCCCTAAGGGGGTGAAGTTAGCAAAACAGATAGCTGGTCTGCTAATTTAAACTGACTTTCGAAAAACAGAAGGTACTATTTGCCACTGTTTTTTTTATGAATGTACAGCGATTTCTCCGCCAACTGAAGGACAATTTAAAAATGAATTCTTTTGATGGTAGTTTATACTTTCAATTTGGTACCCTTGTCATTAAGTCAGGATCAGCTGATGGGATCCAGAACCGATGAAGATCCAGAACAGACGGGAACCAGAGACAAACTTCATCAATCAGTCGACCTCTAATTTCATACACACTTATTACGTTTTTCATATCTACACTAATAATATAAAGCGAGAACATTTGTATTTTTGTACGTAACGAATAAACTTAAAAACTACTGGACCGGTTTAAAAAAATGCCGTTAAAAAGTTACATTATCAATCAGTAACATAGGCTATTATAATATTTTGACTTTAGGGATGAAAACTTCGATGATGTAACCCGAGGTGTGAAGAAAATACCAACAAAACATCCTTATATCACGTACGTTGCGGAAACTATTGTTAATCGAGCAAAGTAATGTACTGTAGTTTTATAGACAAATACAATTTGAAAAAATTAATACCGACTTCCATTCTATTCTTCAGTTATTGTACTCGTAGTTATTGTACTCAAAAAGTAATGGATTTATAATATAGGAAAAAAAAACGTTTTAATAAGAAAAGCTTATTATAAAGTCCGACGTGATATAGAAGACAAAGATGCATGGAATACTCCACTTCTGACAAGCTGTCACTCTGCCACCCATAAAATGTAATATTTGTAGTACCTAAGTAGAAACATTGTAAAAATCTATATAAAAATAATGGCCCCGAGTTTCTTGCCGCTTCTTCTCGGTACGCTCTATATATTTTGGAACGCGGCGGTAGAGTCTTTAAAGTACATTATAATGACAAATTGACGTTCATAAGTGCGTCTTGAATGCCTAAATTAAATAAATTATTTTGACATTGACTTTGAAGAGTGAGTAAGACGCGATTTGTACAACTATTCAAGAACGTGGTATTTATTTTTCGGAGTTAGGTAACACAATCAAATATTCAACATGTAAAAAAAAATTAAAAGAAAAGCTGTTGACAAATCCTGCCTTTAATGGCTAGCAAATTTTAAATTAGTAAAACATAGTGTCGAGTATGTAGTCGAGTATGTAAGTGACAAGTGACATAGTTATTAATCGATATAAAGTCCAAAATTCCCAATTCGCAAAACAAAATAGGATAATATACCGTTACGCCTCAGTTTTATAGAAAAAAAAATATGTTTGCTTAAACGGAACTCAGAACAATTATATATTCCTTATAATAACCACCTTGGTGATGTTACTAAATAGCGACAAGTTCACAAGCTATAAACATGTTTGTCACTTGATTAGGGTCGGATTTCACTATTGTAACTGAACGCGATTAATTCAACCTAAACACAGTTAAAGCGATAATTCTAGATCGGCATAACAATCTAACAAATGACATAAAAGGTTCTTTGGATTGCACCAATCACAGCACTCGTTGCCAAGTGAACTTGAACTCGTTTACACTGAGCTCCGTTTTTAAGTGACGAGAATTCACTTAACGCAATGTTAGTACCGTAATGATCACTCGCGCTATGACAGACAGAGAACCTATAATGGAATGAAAGGAATGTTTCAAGACAAATGTTCTTTTTATCATATCCTTAGAAGTGATTTCACTCATCGGGTCCCAACGTTCAGATAATATTGTTACATTAACTTTTTGGTTTCACAAACAAGTTAAACAACAATAACTTTAGGATATGGAAGCGGGAATTGTTGGAAGTTATGTGGAGAAAGGTACGTATGAGAACATTCGAAAACACTTTATCAACTCGTACATCACTTTGTTCTTACTTAAGATATGACACAATCATTATCGGTTCAGATCTAGTATTTTTTGCTTGTTTTTTTTGATTGATGAGACGGGCAAGGCGGGTGTCTGATGTTACGCGCTTTGCCTGCCTTGTTTTGAAGCGCTACCAAATAAAGCCTTCACAATTTAGTTAAAGACAGATATTATCAAGTCTCGCCGACATCGAAAAGTGTATGAATATATTTAAATCAACGTCGGCGTTAAAATAATTTGGACAGTTAGGGTTTGATCATTTTACTAACCCGAAATCTAAGAAATTATTATGATACTATGAAAGGTGTGAAGGGCACTGTAGGACGTTTAGTTATTGGGTTAAAAGGACTCAAAATTGAATGTTTATGTGTGATAAGCGCAGTGCAAATGATATGCAGTTTTCGGTATTAATCTGTCCGAATCAGCAAGACTCATTCGAGTTAAGTTTCATTCATAAATCTATTGTTATTTTTTGCGCTGATGCGGACGGGTTAAGGCGGCAATGCAATAGTTATAGGGACGCCTGGGACTTCATATCAGGACTATATTTTGCCTTAAAGTTTTCCAGACTTGTGAAAAAATGGAACTACTGGAACCAACGTAAACGTATGTGGTCGCATATCTTACATATCTTCATAGTAAATCCTCCAATTGACGATATATTTTTGTTGGATATTTTAAGATGGTCTCATTTTATTTGCACATAATATAACGTTTTATTTTTTTATTATTAACACACTGAAGCAATTTGTTAAGTTCAGTATAAACATAATAACTAGTTAACTATTAAATATCAACAGTAGGTTTTCAAAAATGACATAGTAGCTTTCCACTGGGTACCTATGTCACCTTTTATTCGTACAAATTTAAATAACAGTTGTTTTAAGCGTTGAACAATGAGATCCGAATTAAAGATGATGTAGAAACAGAAGATAGTATAAGTGACCCTCGATTCTTGGAATTCTTTTGTGAGTGCGCCCACTAATACGAAAAGCTAGATCCTACAAGCAAGCTTCATTAACTGCCGAACATGAGGACATGAGGTCAAGGAGAAGCATTGAGCCTCCTCCCAAGTTTGTGGTGATTTTTTGTTTCCTACAAACAACAGCCTTTGATGAATAAACACCTCAGTCAGTTAAGAAGCAAAGTTTGCACATAAAATAATTTTTCACGTTCCCACCATAACTCATCCCGTTGAAGTTATACGAGCAATTTCTAAATTTTTCATGAGGTGTATAAGTAAAATGAATTACGCGAAGGGTAGAGTGGCTTGCGGAGCGGGGTGGGGTGACTGGGGAGGATATAGGCAGGGGTAGGAGGCTGCTAGAGAGTAATTGAGCAATAACTCAAGTAGGTGATCGTGTGCCAGCGGCTGTCAGCAGTATGCATGTAGGTAGAACTGTGAGATATGTGTGATGCCTAACACTGGCATTCGTGGTCGAATGGTGAACAGCGTCTCTAAGCTTCATCGTTCAGTGATCACATATACTTCTGTTTATACAGTGTAGACCGAAAGTACACTAACGTGCTTGCATTATTTAACCGCACAAAGCGCGGTCCCCATATCTACTGCGACACATTGGTGTTGGATGTTTGTTGTAGATAGATCCTGTTGAATGCGGTTGATCGGGTTTTTACGAAATTTGGTAATTGATATTGCCATTAGAAAGAGGTTAAAGATTTTAAGTTTGACTCTCTATTAGTTATTCTGTGGCTTGACTCTGGATTTGTGTGCTGACATCGAGACTTCTATCAAAATAACAACTTAATTAAATGGTTAAAAAACATTTATTTAAAAAAATACATTTGTATGCGCACAGCGAGAACCTTTAAAATACTATTTCCAGATTTGTCCCGCAACAGCGCCCGCGGACTGTGCATACCTCACATGAAGACTGTCCCGCGATATAATGTAACCTGCGTTATTTCAGGTCTTTGTAAAATATTTCAGCCAAATCCGTTCAGAGGTTCGAGAAAGCGTAACAATCACCCATACAGTCATCCAGACGTTATTTCGTGATGATAATAAACTAGCTGGTGCCCGCGACGTCGTCTGCGCAGGATTAGTACTTCGAGTGGCTTATTATATTCTCCAATGCCATACTTATGTATCTTTATACCTAAACGTTATAAAATTGTTACATGGTTATATAAATTTATATACTAAGGCCCGCTTGCACGTTCCAGAGTTAGCTTCAATAACTCAGAGTCAACGGTTAAAACGGGGTTTTATAATTAATTTATCTTGCACCATTAAAAGTTAAAAATAAATCTAAGGTTATTTATTGATATTTAACCCAGCAATGTAGGAGGGTTCAGTCTTTAACTAAGGTTAGTGAAGTTTAGTGTCACAAGAAATTGAGGTTACATTCTGCTGTATAATGTACTCTTTGGACGAAATGACATGAGACAATACGTATAGAATAAAAAGTGGTCAAAATACATACAAGAAAGGATAAACAAGAAAGTCTATATATATTGTACTGTAGTGCCAAAGAGATAGATATAAGTTTCAATTTTTTTGGATTATTCATTATTGGTCAGGTTACAATATAAGCGCATAGACAATTCAATGTTCCCATCTAACGATTACAAATGTCAGTTTGCAAAACCAGTGATCTTTTATAGTCGTGCAAGGTAAAATGAGAGTCAAAAATTGATATGACTAACGCAAATTTACAAACTCGTAGACTTATTTATTCAATCCGAGCAAACGTGCAAGTGGGTCTTAGTAACTCAATCAGTAAACACTAATAATAAAACCCAGGACCTACGTACATACAAATATAAAATTAATCACCATTGAAAAAAACTGTCATTACATTTCATCACCCTTGACGGTCGCCGAGCACGTCTAGTGTATCAAGCTGTCAAAATGATAACGTGCTTTTGACTAAGCTTTCAGAAGTTGACACAAACTTTGACAGAACTGTCATCATTACGATCTTAACGTAGGCCGAGATCTTGTTATTTTGTCTATGCTGTGCCCAAGAATGTTACGCTTTTTACCCGTCGTGGTGATGTATGAGGATGATGATGATGATGATGAAAAGTATCATATGTGTTAATCCAGCACCTCATCAGATCTATTTGATGCGGGGCAAATTTTAATGAAATTTGGTATGGAGGATACCTGCTAAATTTCATCAAAATTGCCCCCGCCGTTTAAGCGTGAAAGAGTAACAAAGATCCACACATCCACACATCCACACATCCATACTTAAAACCTATCGCGTTTAAAATATTAGTAGGATTCATATAAAAACTACACACTGAAGTAATCGCAGTCGATTATGCCTGCTGTGCATGTGTAATGCTTTACGCAAACAAAACTTATTACAAGATAATACTACCTTTTGCTAGTGCACAAGGTACGAGTAGAATTATTTAATCTATTATATTTTATACGCGACAGTAAGATGAAAGTATATTTTTTTTTTTTTTAATTTAGCACTTTCATTTCTTACCTTTTAATTCATTACTTTATTAAACTAGATAAAACATTAATTATTTTACCAAGTTCGCAATCGTCAGGTCAGTGGGTTACAGTCTGAACAAAACGTGCGTACGTACGTTATCAAACATAAATAATAAAACATAATTCAAAAGACAATAACATCCAAAACACTGCTTACCTTTAACTACCCCATTAAGGCTTACCTAATTACAAGATAACTCTATACACATATAACATTATTATATTCACGAACAAGCCCCAATATCTGCGATATGGAGATTTTACGACGGCATTAAACCTTTTTGCCGTGACGCATTGGAGGGTAAGGGATTTATCTCCGCATACCTTAGTGTAAGGTTACCTTTAGGAATAAAAAGCTCTGTATGTAGAATGTTCTTTTTGAAGGTCCTGAATTCTACTTTGAGACTTGTTTACTTAATTTATTTAAAGTTGTAATAGCTCATCACTAGTGCAGCCACGAACATAGATTTCGAGCACCCAACTTCATTGCGCTTGTCCGCAATATTAACAACTTACTTAGTAGCTTCAGTGCTCTGCACACGTAATCATAAGTAAAGGTAGGGCCCGCAAAGGTCATACAAATATATAGCTACTTTAAATGTTATAAAGTTCAATTTTGATGAACTAATTTTCCCTCAGCGACGAATTAATATTTTGCTATAACGCATTTAACGTATTCTATATATTTTTTTAGTTAATGTTATGCCCAAAAAGTGTAAGCAGCAGGGCTATTATGTATCTCAGTTGCTAACAAATGTTGATCTTGAAAAATGGCGGCCCTATGTCAGTTTTGGTAACTCTAATAAGCAAAATTGTTAGTAAGTTGATCACTGATGCTGTACAAAAGTGACATTGAGCGGCCATTTTTTCAGATTTCAATCCACATTTGTTAGTAACTGAGATACATAATAGCCCAGCCAGTGTAAGCTTTTATAGCAATACTATTTATATCTGTATCAGAAAATGTTTTTTACAAATAAAGCCTGATAAAGAAAAGAAAGATCCTTGGTGCATTGCCACCCTAACTGTACCGCCACCTGGCTGGAAACATCACTATAAAATTGAGTTGAAAACGAGTTATCTTTTATGGCTGCGTAGTGGATATAATTTACTCGACTACAAATGCCGAGTTTGTGGCCATTTAAATTATAAAAGATTTAAAAAGTGTTTTATTTACGTGTAACAAAACAAATAATGAATTAAAATTTGTTTACATTGTAAACGGCGATTAATTATATGTAGTTCAGTTAAAACATTAAAGGTTAGCACAAAATACATTTACACATACCCGCAACACGATCTTTAAATTACACCAAACTATTACCTCTTACCCCTTAAACTGAAGCAAGACTCCCTCGGGATCCTCGGAAGATGAAGACATTAAGCAACGCCGGATTATAACGGCACAACTAATTCCCTCGTCACTTTGTATATATTATAGAACTGTGATTGAGCTGAGTTTGTATATTATTTTAGAAATATTGGTATACATTAGAAAACAATTTACTGAGCTAAAATCTGATGAATGGTGTATGCCTTGATTACTTGGTATCTTCAACTTGAGCTACTATATATTTTTTAGGGTAAATGATTGGGTTTTATTGGATAAATTTTAACCCAGAACAATAAACCTAACTAGAGAAAATCGAGGGCTAAGCTGCTCACTGGGCGATCGAAATAAAAGAGCTATATATCAGTACATATAGTTCTGGCGAACAAAGAATACCTAACTAAGATCTTTCAAAGATCACGAGCATGGCACCTGCGAGGTTTTTCCAACGTCAATGTTCTTGACCTAAGCGGGTATGGGTGTTACAGTACTGCGAATATATAATAATTTTATGATTTGTATTAAATGTGTATAAATAATGTTTTGTTCAAAGTATTCTTGACAAAGTCACGTGGTGTTACTAGTCAACTTAGATGTGGTTTGTTCCATGCCTAGGCTTAATATGATGTGGCTTAGGCTCCTTTATGAATATTCAACCCATATGACCCTTTGGGGACCTTGGCAACGAGGAATTTGAACCTCGTACGTTGTTTAGGATTTAGATAATTTTAAATGGTTTTAAAAGACGCGACAGATAGAAGCAACTTGGTTAGCTTACTTTGCATTTTTTCTCTAAACAAGTACAATTTAAAAAAAGAAATACCGATTTCATTTCAATTTTGATTCATTTTGACATTTTATTCAATTACTGGAGTGTATCTCAAAAACTACTAGGCCAAATTTTATGAAATTTAAATGGGACCACACTGTAAGCACCAGCTTTCAAACAAAAAGACGTTTGAGAATCCGTTCACCCAGTCGAAAGTTACGAGGATATAAACACAAAAAAAGTAAAAAAAAGTCTTTGTATTGAGTACTTCCTCCTTTTTCTGGAAGTCGGAAGAAAATAATATCCTACTAATAATATAGATAAAAATATAAATTTCGTTTTCGAGTTCGTTTTCTCTTGCTCGCACTTCTTTGGTTGTTTGGTTGATCATGAACTTCCAAATGTTTACTTTACTGATGCGAGTCATATCTTACTTTGGGGTTTCCAAAAGCCTATCTTTGTATTCTTTTCTTATTTATAATGTTTATTATAAATAAATAGCACAGAATATAGATACCATCAGAAGTAAAGCCCATGTATGTACTTCACTGTTCATACCTAAGTACGGCGGTTACGTTAGGGTTACCTACTCTGGGTTATGCTAAAATACTATCGTGGAAGTGGCACTCATTACTAGTTGTTTGGTTGATTGTTGAATAAAACAGAAAGAATAGAAATAAAGTAGATAATACAAACAATTTTATTATAGCTAATTTATACTGGTTTAGATTTCAGCATGTCTACATGACTACATTTAGTTACTGAAATACAGACGAACAGTCTGACGAGACAAAACCAAAAGTGGTCGTACTAATAATGATTTGAGGGTTGAACTACACTTCAGGTTGATTCATACACCTTTTGTTGGTTCTACTCAAAATGTCTTCAGAACCAAAATCATTCTAAATATGCAACGAGTTTAGAATTACCTCATTTTAAGAGGTTGAAGAGCTAACCAGCTTTTATCTAATGAATCGATTCAACCGAAACAGAGCGCAGCCACCGTTAGTCGTTAACGACAAGAACTGCCACTTCCGGCAACAAATAACGGCCGCCGAGGGGCGACGTGATAAATAAAACGAACTCCGACGTTAGACTACGAATCCGTGGAGTAAACGGGTAAGTATCTACTCAGAGCTACTCAGCCGTGGGTACTGTCGTAATCAAAAGTGCAGCAGCAATTTGACGAAACAACACATTAACAGAGAAACAACGTAGTGGATGACATCCTTACATTATTTCTATCCATTACGACCTACACACACACACACACACAAACACGCGAGCGCACGCATACTATGTTACTGTTACAAATGTATTTATTTTATTCTTCTATTTACTTTTGCTAAACTAATAATTCTTGAACTTCTATTAATGGTAACTGTACTTAAGTTAATGATTACGTATTCGTACATGAATTAAAACGATTTCGAAGGAAATAATAGAAAAGCTGATGTTCTATGGGGGAGGCATGTGTTTAGCAGTGGACGTCTTCCGGCTAGTTAATGGTAAAATGGTAATGATGAATAGCCAAAGTACTTACTTTGCCAAGAGATTAATTTTTACTTTGTATTGCAATCGTATAACGTAATGAAAACGTCGTGCCTGATATTAGTCTATAACTACTGAGAGATATACACACTTTTTCGCATTTATATATTATATTACTATTTTTTTCAGTAAAAGTAAGTAAAAACTAATACAAACTAAAGTTTTGTAACATCCCTACTATATTTCAATTTAAGTCAAACAGCACACAAAATTTTACGTATGTTGCCGTTTAAATAGTATTATATATAACAGGTTCAGAGGTTAATAACTCGTATTCCCAAACCCAAACAAAAGTCCGTAATTTCAGTGTGTTCCGATAATTATCCCGACTTTAATTACGCTACTTTAAAAGCATTCTCACGTAGACATTCCTAGGTCGCAGAGAAACGTGCCTGGCGCGGTTTTACGGTCAGCAAGCACGTGTCAGCGCCAGTATTAGTTCTAGAGTCCCGGAGAGACTTCAGACGGGCCTCGGTCAGGCCTCGGACGGGCCTCGGTCGATAAATCGCATCTCCCGAAGGCATTCCACTTAGATTGCACCCGCTGGAATGTCATCTAATTGTTGTCGTCGCCTGCAGGGGGCGAGGAGAGGTACGAGTAGGTGTCAAGAGATGTTTGTGAAAGGCAAATAGGAGAGTTTACAGTAGGATAAGTCAAAAGATACGGCATGAAGCCAATTTTAAAGCTATTTGTTTTGAATGTCGTATGAGCATCTAAAAAAATAAGCATAAAATTAGCTCTTTTATAATTCCGTTTCAAAATTGGTCTGTCCTATATCCTCCCACAGGTTTTGGACAGAAGCCGGATAGCAGCAGATTCTACGATAACAAAACCACATTTTGCTGAATCTTTATGTTCCAGGAGGCCAATTCTGTTATTTCACAACGTTCAACAATCTATCCCGCTGCAACTGCAGTTCAACTCCGGTTGTCGTTTGATACTTTGGCAAAAAGTCATTCTACTATTTCTATAGACAAATTGGATAGTAGGGTCACATAAACATAGCATAAACGCTACTTTTTAATAAAAATATAATTGAGACTAATATATATGAATATGAGTTATCAACGCGTTCATGATCTATGGAGTTAGCAGAACATAAAGTTTTGATCGATCGCTGGCGTCAACAGAAACGTAACTGCAGCTGGACTGTTTACGATAGCAGAATAAAAAAACGCATAAAAGTCGCTGTTCAGCTACGGTTCGATTGCTATTTAATTAGTGGAATCAGCCCCCTGAACTAGAACAACTATGGTTCAGAAATCACAGTGCCTTCTCCCAAATAATAATGAAAAATCATGTAAAAGGATTGGAAACATAACAGCGCCAAACATAAATAATAATTAAGTAAATAATATAGCTATAATGATTGAAATCTTTAAATTATCCCTGTTAATTATTTTTATGAAATTATTTTCCTATCTACAATTAACTGGCTGTTTTAATTAAAGATGCTTTATGCAAATAGAAAAAAAATATAAAATTTTGCTTATGATTATGCCATAATTTTATTTATTTAATATAGATATTAAATAAATTAGAAAAAACTTAATGATGTCTACTAAAATTAAAATATAACACTGGTTGCATGATATCCTCAGAGGGCTTGGTAGAGGTGTGAGAATGTAGAAAAAATGTGTTAAGATTTGGTTACAAATGCCCTTTTCAGAGCTTAGTATCTACTACTGCTGCTACAGGTCATGAACTCTTTTTTAAGAAGCGAGGAAATCCGATGTTCTAAGTCTTTTAGCTGGTAGATTTGTAATGAAAAAGACTGTCTTAGTTGATATGCTAAATATTCTGCTGCAAAACTAATGCTTTGTATGCACTGTTGTGCACCAGCATAACTCTGTAAGGGTATGAAGTGTCCAAGTTAAACTACTGGGAGAATGAGAGACATAAACCAATATCTCAGGGTAAAGTACGCAGTGTTGTGCGATACAAATCTTTAGCTCTGTGCTCTGGGTGGTGCTGCGACTGTCATAGGCAGGTGTAGTGCTTTCCATCAGGTGCACGACTACGACGTGCTCTCGTCAATTGTTCGTAAAAAAAATATACGACATTTAAGCAATACATAAGGGTCGTACCTTATGTTGTACCTTTATAAGTACGTTATTTCCAAGACAACTTAGGAATCCATTCTCACGGCCACGCCACGGGACCTTGCTAGAGGCACTGAAGAAAGTTCAAACTACAATGAGATAATTTAGTCATTTATTTTACATGTCATGGTGTCACGAAATTTAATCTTGTTTTTTATAGTAAGTGTCGAGACGGATAAGTTGTGTATTTGGCATTTATTAAATTACTCCTACTTACCCTAGGGCTTTTAAAAACCCAAACAAGAAATAGGATTCTATGATAATTTAAGACACAAGTAATTTTTAAGCTATTGCATAGCTTCTATCGCGGGACTTGAGGGTGGAGACCGAATCCAGAAATTCCGTAACGAAATTAACCTAACACCCCCCACTCCGACTCCATATATCGATGAATAGCAGAACTTTTAATGACTTTTTGAAATATCACGCTTTTCTCTTTAGTTCAGCAACTCGCCTCTAGATGCCATTGGTTAATAATTATGATTGCATAAGTTGATTTGGCATCTATCGATGAACAGCAAAACTTTTAATGACTTTTTGAAATATCACGCTTGTCTCTTTAGTTCAGCAACTCGCCTCTAGATGGTATTGGTTAAATAATTATAATTGCATAAGTTGTTAAAAACAGCTATGCAATAGCATTACCGCGGCAGTCTCCGAGTGCCACACGTCTTTTTATAAATTATGTTATATTTCCGTTACATCAAATTCTACAGCCATTCTATTATATCTCATGAAACTTCGCTCTTAACACAATTATCTTTGAGGCACGAATGAATCATAAACCTTTACCTTCGTCCACTCTAGCACGATTTTCACACTTACATTCTGGTGTTAGACAACCTCCAGTTTAGTCTTTTTACAACGAACGGTGTCTGATTTTGAGGTACTTTTCCGATAGCCGCATAAAAAAGCGGGGGACTCATCTGGTTTTTTGAAATTTAACTCAAATTTCATAATTTAATGGTAGAATAGTACCTAGTGAGTTTAATTAAACATTTGATAGGGACTAGGGTTCATAAAACATTTATACAGTCGGTTCCAAAAATAACGGGTCAGTCACATAAACCCGAATATCTCCCGAACTACGTATGCCATCCTAATGAAACGAAGACTGTTCAATTGAGAATTTAATTATACAGATAAAAAATAAAATAAAACTTAGTTACACCCACAATATTAATCTTAAATTAAAAAAAAACTAAAGTAGTCATATTTTTCTTAAGATTACATTTTTTTTATGATTGTTTTTTTGCTGTTTTTCATCACTTTCTTCATTTAATACTTTGTATTGCCTCCACGAGCTCTTCTGACAGCTTCCAGGCGATTAGGCATGCTGTACACCAAATTTCGGAGCCGGTGCTGAGGAATACCTTCCCATTCCTCCACCAGTGCTTGTATGAGCTCGGGAAGCGTGATTGGTGGGGGGTTTCGACCTTTCACGCATCTCTGAAGCTCGTCCCAGGCGTGCTCGATGGGGTTTAAGTCCGGGCTTCGCGCTGGCCACTGCATGAGTTCGATACCGACCTCTTCAAGGTAGTCATGTACAATTCTGGCGGTATGGGGACGCGCATTATCATGCATTAATATGCCATGCCGGTCCATCCTGGCCATGAAAGGACCTACATGTTCATTGAGGATCTCTTCCACGTACCTCTCTGCATTTAGAGTTCCATTTTGAATGAGCACCAGCTCGGTGCGGGCCTCAGCAGAAATCCCAGCCCAAACTTGTACGGAGCCTCCACCGTACGCCACTTTTTCCTCCACACACGCTTGATGGAAGCGCTCCCCTGGTCTTCTGTACACCAACTGCCTACCATCATGCTTATAAAGCATGAATTTAGACTCGTCCGTGAACATTACCCTAGACCAATCGTCTAGTGTCCAGTTTAGGTGTTCGCGCACGTATCTCTGTCTTGCAATTCGATGTCCCCGTTCCAGTTTGGGGCCATTTGCGGGCCTCAATGGTTTCAAATTTGCTTCAGCAAGACGTCTTCTTACTGTTTGAGCGCTTAAATTGCCACCTCCAAAGCGAATAAAGTGAGTTTTTAGACCAACAGCAGTTTGAAAACGATTTCGGAGCATTGTAGCCACCAGTTGTCTGTCTTCCCTGGCCGTTGTGCATCTTGGTCTGCCATTTCCTGGTCTTCTAAGGTGTGATCCGGTCTCTTGGTACCGCTGGACTACCCGCTGAACAGTCGACAAAGATACACCAATGTTTCTGGCTGTTTCACGCTGGCTCCGCCCAAGTTCCAAAAAAGTTAGGATTCTGGTACATTCCTCTAGCGTGACTGCCATGCTTCACCTCACAGAATAATAATTATGCACGTGGAAGACGTTCACGATAATTTTTTTTGTGACAGAATAGAAATGGAAAGCATCCATAATGACATGAAACAAAAATTTTGTTTTTAAAAATAGTCATTTTTTTAAATTTTGTTTTTCTAATGAAGTTTTTTTCATCAACCAGTTTAAATAATATGCTATTAGAAGCGCAACTAAAAAGTCTTTATTCTGTTTTTTATTTCATTGATCTAGCTTTTACAGTTCTGGAGGTATTTCAATTTTTGTGACTGACCCGTTATTTTTGGAACCGAGTGTATATTACTACATTAAACGTTTTCATTTCATGTTCACATAATTATATGGCACATCGAACTAATCATAAAATTACCTCTGAACTACATTACATATTTGTACCCTAACAGCTGTTTAGTTTAGACACCACATTTATGACTTAATATTAGAAAATAAAATAAAAAAGCAATGCTAAAAACTAGGTGCAACAATGGGCGGTCTTATGGCTCAGAGCGATCTCTTCCAGACAACCCGTTCGCAGAGGAATATCAAATAACACATGGACGGTACCAATACAAAAACAGTAAATACATTATAAATACATAAATGCATATTTATACACATAAATGTATATTAAATAAATTATTACAAATACATAAACAGCATACTTTTATAAATAGGTATATAGGTACGTAATTATACAAATACAATTAAAATATATAAATATAAACACCTATGCATTTTGACAGTATTAAAATAGCCTAGGAAATGTTTATTACATGTTAACCCAGAGAGAAATTCTGAAGAAGTATAAAAAATAAATAAATAATTAGAAATACAAAATCATGATAGTAAGATAACATAAATTATACATTTAAGGCACGTCCCAATAATCTGTCTATCCACGGTTTACCTTACTACCGATAGCAATTTGACATAACGTCCATACATAAAGTGTCAAATATCTATCTCTAGTAAGGTGAACCGGCGATAGATAGATTATTGGGACCGGCCGTTAGTGAGCAAGAGTTTTAGTGAAAGATATATTTTTTTATCCTTATCTTTGAAAGTTTGCATAATTTATTATTTATGAGAATCGAAGCGCTCTACTGTCTCACTACACATATTAACCGAACGTGGCAAGAAGTGTCGAGTTTCCAAACTCAGCATTGTTTAACACCAACAGTGCTCCCTGGAGACGGCGTGAAGGCGGGCGGAGGGCGAGTCCGGAACGACCTGTCACTAGTAACTGTCGGCGCTAGCCAACGCTGCTCTATGCAAATACTCGTAAATAGCTAATCTTGCTGTGCTATGTAAATAAACAATGCAGCACCTGCGCCGTGCTAACTAAGTACTCGTATATTGAAAATACAACCTACTAGCTGCGCTCCGCGTATTCACCCGCGTAGTGATGGGTGATGATGATGATGAATTAACCCTAGAAATATAACCTACGCTTCAGAGGCGCCCGCACGAATTAAATAGTACTATATCTTTTAATACGAGACCCGTGTATATCTGTGCTTCTCAGCCAACTCAGTCGTCGGTCAACCGCGTCGAGGGCCAGCTGTTTTTGTGCGGTAAGTATTATTGTTTTGGAGTTATGACGAGTTGAACGAGTTGATGCGCTCCTGAGGCGTATGGTTATCTTCAAGATCGACGTATGTATGACTGTCTAAAAAAATTTTATAAGGTACTGATTAGTTTTCCTAGACTTTACACTTATATTTGACTTATACTATACATATTAATAGTAAAATACGATATTTTATGATAGTTAAGCGATATTCGTGATTTTTGTTAGTTTTTTAGAGGTCTACTCATTTGGTTTCAATTATTAATAATAAACAAATATAAAGTACAATATTTTTCGTTTATAAAAATGTGTCACCTATAATACCATTTAAATTGTAAAATCAAATCACACAAATCTTGCAAAATAATTTAAATATAAGCAATTGAATACCGTGGCGCCTCCGAAGCGCATGGTTATCTTTTATGTAAGATAGAATATGGTTATCTTTCTAGGGTTAAATATAGCCTATAATACTCAGGGTGAATGCAGCTTTCAAATGGTGGAAGAGTTTTTGAAATCGGCACAGTAGTTTTTGAGTTTATTCATTACAAACATACACACAATTGTCATCTTTATAATGTCTGTGGTGAAAATTTCAGCAATCGGTTCAGTATCTTAAGAGTATCAACCAATCATACATCCATTCATACATGATCTAAAACTTTCAAACAAATAATTTTGCCTTCCTACTAATATTATAAACGCGAAAGTTTGTATGTATAGATGTATGGATGTGTGGATCTTTGGAACTCTTTCAAGTTCAAACGGCGGGGGCAATTTTGATGAAATTTGGTATGGAGGTAGATGAGGCGCTGGATTAACACATAGGATACTTTTCATTGTCATCACGACGCGGGTGAAAAAGCGAAAGAAATATTCTTGGGCACAGTATAGACAAAATAATAAGACCTCCGCCTACGTCAAGATCGTAATGATGACAGTTCTGTCAAAGTGTGTGTCAGTTTCTAAGTCAAAAGCACGATATCCTTTTGACAGTTCGATACACTAACGTGCTCGATGAAGGTTAAAGCCCATCACACACGATGAAGATACTATAAAATATATATTATCTTAGAGCAGATTCGGACATATCGCTCACCATATAATTCAATGAACGACCACACACGGTGATTATACTATAATATTTTACCTTACAGTTGCTTAAGATGCCACCGATATTCGAACGGCATGTTAACATACGCTAAGACTACTGCAGATCATGAAGACATCTTAAGATAGTGTCCGATACTGATCTTAAGATCAAATACAGAATGTTTACAAAACCGTTGCAGAAAATGGACGTCTGGTCTTTAGTTACCGAACAAATTTATATTTTCAAAATAAAACTAATAAAGCTTCACATTATCGTACCTATTTTGTTTCGAACCTGTAGACATATTTTTTGTAAATAAAAATGAAGCTAAAGTCTGACTAACGCGAATGTGTCAAACAAAGGAAATCATCGAAAAAGTGAGACTTTCTATCTACTAACCGAACTAGCGGTATGACAATTTTATCTTAGTAGAATTTTGAAAAAAAGTCTATGGGCCTAACCTCCGTAGCTTTTTCTAGATTGTAGGTACTACATATAGATCAATCAAACTAGATAACTACTAAATCAATGTTAGTATTCTTGATGAAATAAGGCTATGTTATACTATTAGACTAGCTGCAGCCGCGACTTCGTTCGCGTGGCCCTTTAATTAATGCTTTCAGTATAAACCCCATCAAAATTTGTCCGGCCTTTTCAGAAATTACCCGGATTATAGAGGCAGACAGACAAACAATTAAAAAACTGGTAATTATCGTCCTGTTTTTTTTTCTGAAAGATCATTGCAAAGTTTAAATTCACTACGGTGTTTCCTGTGTTTTATGTGATCTTCTTTCCGGATTCTTCGTTTTTTACTTGTAGCTAGTATGACGGTTATATCATATTCACAGTCCCAATCATCATCTGAGGAACTGTCCAACAGGTCTAGCAACAAAATACGAAGCATCGCAAAATAAAAAAAATAACACTCTGTATATTACAGTGAGAACGATCGAGACGTGCGGCTCCCGAGACGGACTCTGATAGAATGTACGCTTGCTATATATTATAGTATCTGCGCCGTGTGTGGTGGGTTAAGTTAATTTTTATATTCGACGCTATAATATATATTATCTAAGTCGTGTGTGATGGGCTTAAGGGTGATGAAATGTAACACAAATGCCGTCAAGGGTGATGAAATGTAATGACAGTTTTATCATGGTGATATAATTTTATGTTTGTATGTACATAGCTACTGTATTTTATTATTAGTATGTACTGA
The DNA here is from genome assembly GCA_917880725.1 of Selenia dentaria. Taxonomy (NCBI): domain Eukaryota; kingdom Metazoa; phylum Arthropoda; class Insecta; order Lepidoptera; family Geometridae; genus Selenia; species Selenia dentaria. Next base: position 1,306,290 of record OU862882.1, on the reverse strand, counting down.
TTGATTTACTAAGTACTTAAATTTACTCATATAACCATGTTAATATTTAATGACATTTTGGTATAAAGATAGATTCATCTACCTCTATACCAAAATTTCATTAAAATTGCCCCAGCCCTTTGAGTAACAAAGATCCATACATCCATACATCCACACTCACAAACTTTCGCGTTTATGATACCTACTCGTATTATAATATACGAGTAGTAGGAAATAGGATATATTCATGCAATAGCAACAATATAACTATTTTTATGGATTCGTGTAGCAAAGTGGAGTGCCAGATGTAAAGTTTACGTTAAAATACATTTAAAAAAAAAACATAAATTTTATTTACTTATATCTTTTTATTATATTTGAGAATTTAAATTTAATGATATTTTAAAGTAGCCCTTCTGTAGTTGCTACACTGTAGCTAAAAGTAGCAAGAAGTGCCGCGTACACAAAGTCAGTGCTGTTTAAACATCGATAGTGCAGGTCTCTAGGGCAGGCTACAGGGGAGGATGGGACAGTATCGATTTGCTGACAACAATATCGATATCAGCTATCGACTCTGTTGAAATTTCTAAGCATTGTGAGCAGTTCTTTCCAGATGATGTTAGTATGTGTTCATAACATTACTGTGCGAAAACACAATGCGACGGAGTTTTATTCTAAGTGGCCTGTAGATGAGTATATAGTTCAGGTGGTGAACTGATCTTTGAACTTGCATGTTGAAGAGTGCAATATTGAAATTTCACCAAGCTGTTATCCAAGACCGCAGAGGACGACACTATCCGTCGCAGAGCAGGCATGGCAAGCTATACGCAGTCAAAGTTTAATGCACATAAATATTATAATATTAAAAACTGGAAGGTTACTCTAACCATTAAAATGTAATTTATTTTGCACAACACAACATCAAATAATAGGTATAGGTTAGCTGTCAACTTATTGACGGCTCCAGTATCCTATCTGTCGATGGGTTACCCACTACTTGACGTAACTTACATACAATGTTGAATTTCTATCTCACGCGGGGTAACCTGCCGACGGATGAGATATGTAAACCAGCAGTAAAAAACTTACCAGAAGTCTAATTCACACTGACATAATATTCCCTTATCCCATCACCGCCGCGGTGGCTGTCGTCAGTGGGGATCCGGAGCTGAGCCCTTTCACTAGATTAGGAGATCAGTCGTTCCATGAAGATGAGCATTTTTTTACATTTCAACCTTATTTGGTCAAAAGATAATGCCTTCATGATACGCAATAATAATAGTAATTTTTAAACTTTCGCGATTTGAACACACATAAATGTTTATCGGGACTTATCACGTATTATTTAATATAGGTAAAAATATGTACCTTTCGCTCGACGTTTCGACCATGTTACAATGGCCGTGGTCACGAGCTGACTGAAAACTGCGGGTGAGTCCGGCGAGAAGAGCGGGTGTTTTGTTCTCCTACCTTCGCTTGATCTTGATAAATCGCAGGGTTGTCACTACGACACACAACACTGACTGTATCGGTAAATGTATCGGTAAATGTCCTAGTACCTACACCGCGGTTTGTACACTTGCTCACTACGGGATTCCACGACGCCGCTAACCTAAATCCATCTTCCCGGTTGAAATTGCGATGTTTTCTAATTTCAACCGCTTCACGAACCATTCTTGAAAAATAATGTCGTTCAGTGGAGAGGACCTTCGGATCGTGGAGCTCGATCCAGTGACCGGTTTCTGCCTCAAGCAAATGTTCTGCAATAGCCGACTTCTGTGTCTGGCGATTTTTGACGGCCGTGATATGTTCTTTGATTCTTTCAGCTATGGTACGCTTCGTTTGACCTATGTAGGAACTACCGCAGCTACAATCGACCTTGTACACACCAGGGGTCTGGAAAGGAATAACGTCTTTTGGTGTCCTCACATGCCTCGCTAGCTTCGATAAGGGGGTATACACCGTCTTGATGGAGTACTCCTTCAGCAAAGTCCCTACCTTATCGGTTACTCCTTTAACGCAAGGCATGAAAGCCGGCTGCCGCTCGACGTCAGTCCCTCTCTTGTGACATCAGCGTCTCGCTTGCCCGCGTTAGTCACACTATAGCCATTCCTTTTAAGTACCTCCTGAACATGCCTTTTCTCAACCTCTACATATTCAGGGTCACAGAGGGCGTCCGCTCTGTCCAACAGAGACCTGGCTACCGACTGTAGATGACGTGGGTGATGGTGTGACGTAGCGTGTAGGTATCTGTCCGTGTGCGTGGGTTTTCTATAAACCGAGTGAGCTAACGAGCCATCGGACCTCACCATCACTTTGACGTCCAGGAATGGCAAAGTTCTTTCTACCTCCAGTTCATACGTAAACTTAATGTTAGGGTGAATCGAGTTGAGATGATCCACAAACTGGTCTACTGCCCGCCTATCTCCCTTCATAATGCAGAAAACGTCATCCACATACCTTTTCCACATCTTCAACGCAGCTGACTGTAGATTTATGGACTTCTCAAAATGTTCCATCCAGATGTTTGCCAGCACCAGTGCCACAGGACTACTCATTGCGACACCATCAATCTGGAGGTAGTGCTTCCCACGGTAAAGAAAGAAATTTCCTTCTAGGCAATTCCTAAGTAAATCCATTAAGTTTTATGGCAGGTGGTTCTCCTTCAACAAATCCCTGATGACCTCGAGACACTCCTTCACTGGAACATTGGTGAACAGCGATTCCACGTCGAAACTCACCATGATGTCATCTGGTTCCAGACTGAGGTTCCCAATGATCTCGACGAAGTGACGAGAATTCTTTACAAACGACGGGGTGTTACCCACCAGTGGCTGCAGTGTCGACGCTACATATTTCGCCAGATAATAAGTGGGCGAGTCTATTTGACTCACGATAGGTCGTAAGGGAATACCGCTTTTATGCACTTTCGGTAACCCATACAGTTTGGGAGGTTGTACAACCCTAGGCCTATGGATGTTTTCGAATACGTCGTCTGTAAAAAGTTCTTTGTAGTCCTTTATTATGGCCCGAATACGGCGTGTTATTCTGGCAGTGGGATTATATGATACAGGTTTGTAAATGTTGGTATCACTCAACAAACTCCGTAATTTTGATTCATAATCAATCGAGTTCATTACCACAGTGGCATTCCCCTTATCAGCCTTAAGCACTAAAATCTCTTCGTTATCTCGAATCTTTTTTAGCGCCTGACGATCTTCTGTGGTGACATTACTTTTAGGTAGCCTAGCTTTACGCAGTACACGAGACACATCCTGATCGTGATAAGTCCCGATAAACATTTAAAACACGCAATAATAAATTGTACTTGTTTCAAAATTACTACTGAACTGCCAAATGCAGCAGTTTTAAATATTAGCACGGCTTTTCCTAGTTTCTTAGGAATATTACTTGTACTATCCAGTTATTTTCATTACAAGTTATTTTTTTTAATGTTCTCTACTCGATCTTGCCATAAAAATTCAGCTTCGATACAAAGTTTTTTTTTACGTTTTAGATATGTAAGTTATGTGGTTGTTCTCAACGTAAGTCGTAACTTATAATTACGACTAACGATACATTTGCTACCAAAGTACTAATATTATAGTTGGTATGGAATTATTTTCCACTATTTCTAAAGGCATGTTTATGTTGAACTTTAATTAATCTACAATGCAGTTTCCGGCTTAATAACTGTACTGTTCAATATCCTAAAATATTTTATTCATGGGTGTCATCATGGTGACTAAGAGATAAAATGACAATAATACTCTTCCCTGTTAGATGTGAATAAAAAACAACTGGCGAAATAACGGACAACAAAGTTACAATAATATTTTTCAGTATCTTTAACTTCCTTGATTCACTGGATGTACATTGAACCAAAGGATGATTCGTTTTTCCAATCGCGTTCCTAGGTTCACCGTTCTCTCCCAGTATTGACAAATTGAGAATAGTCACAATCCGCAATTCCCGAGACTGGTATACGTACTCGCCCGTACGTGCCGCGCTTCGAGCGAATCCTATTTATTTACTGCGCCGTCCGCATTTACTGTAGAGTAATACTGTAGTATAGGTACTTCAAGATACTCATTGCTCTCTGTTCGGCTCCGATTAGACACTTGTTTGTCTTTAATTGAGTTAAGAGTGATGAGAATCCTAATTCATAATTAGAACAGCGACGATGGTGTCAATTTAATTATGTAACGTCTGAAACATATATCACTCAAACAAATTCAACCTATGCAATTGTTAACAAAGAAGGTTGAAAGTCTTAGATTATTTACGTAGTTGAAATCAAAACACTTGAAGATAACTTGTTTGAACCTACACGTACGAAGAGGTATATATATAACTTTGAAACCAAAGAAAAGGCCACATTCAAAAGAGAAAGATTTAACTGCTAATATTGGCTTATTCCAGAAATCTCCTTAACAGATCCCCTGCGAAGGGGATTTCTAGATGACTGTTGCAACACTATTACTGTGATCGAATAGGCCCTTCGTGAGCGTTTTTAGCGAAAATAACCCTAAAAACGCTCACAAGGGGCGTTCGAATTGGGAATCTGTGGGTGAACATGTCATTCATGTCTCTTTTTGTTCAGCGTTCGGAAAGCTAAAAAAGAGAATTTTTGCCACCAAAAAGTGTAATTTTTGACCCACGTCCGGAGCATGGTTGTTTGTGATCGTTTTGTGATAGCTATGTACGCATGATTATGCCATTTGACAAAATGACAGCATAATCATGCGATTTTAGGTCTTATGCTCATCTGAGCGTTGGAATAGGGTGTGGGTAAAAGTGGCAAAAATAACGTTATTATATATATATAACTTTATGAACGCTATAACAAAAGAGCCATCAATGACAACGCCACCAATGCCCTCATAAGCTAAACGAACGCACCTATAGGCATATAAATTCAAACTTATGCGCTACGTGACCATTTTGTGGTGTCTCGTAGCGCAGATCTGGGTAAAAACATTCCTGCTTACCACACATATATTTGGATTGACAAAAATTTAACCAGGAATCAAACCTGGGACTCCTCTAGCGAAAGCAGAGATACTTACTAACCTACGGAGCCGTTCAAATTATTACTTTCAAAAAGTATTTGTTATTTTCATTGAGTGCCCGAGTAGACCTCGCATTTTATAGATCCCATACTTAAGAAGTTTCAGTAAAGTTATATACTTATACATAGGTTTTTCTCTCAGAGTTTCTTATGAAGGTATCTTTTTAACTAAATATATTATTAACACTAATAAATACTAGTGAATGTAAATTATTGAAACTTGCACCGACTCTATTGCCAACTTAAAAATAAATAGAGCCACTATCCAAAAAGAAGCAGCATAAAACTCATAGGAGCCGTTATTTTCAAATTGTTTTTACAAATCATAACTAAAGCAGATGACGATTTGACGGCTGTGCGAATCTCTAAGAAATTATTTTTCGTTGTGGTCGACAGCCGTGCGATTCTCTAAGAGCGAACATCGTTGCATCTTTGACTACATCCGTGAAACAAATGACGAGATGACAAGAAACGTTGGAAAAGCATCCTTATGTACGAGGGCGATATCTCATAAAATATTTGACATCGGTGAGCTCGTCGACGAATCTTTACAGAATCGCACGGCAGGGTGCCTATATGAAAGGCATGAACTAAAATTGCTAAAAAGGGAATGTTACGAGATAAGTCTAACGTCCAAGAAACCACAGTTTTACTTACCATCAGATGCATAACTTGGCAATATCGTCATTAGCTAGAAAAAAAAAACTTTCAAAAAGTTCCAAAATGCAAAATTACCAACATATTACATAAGCAAAGCAAAACGCTCGCAGCTACGGCGGAGTCGGTAAATATTCATGCGCGATCACTTCGCGGGCATCTCATGACGCGCGGCGATTATACGCCACCTCATGAATATGCGACGCGTGCCGCCCGCCTCGTCTGGCCAGGCCCTTAGCTTACCACAATTAAGTGGTAACGTAGATGAAGATAACGTTTTAACTCCGGTAAAACTCAAGTAATATACAGGGTTATTGGTAATTAGACCGGATCCTTTTAAGGGGTGGTAGGGAATGCCATTTGCAACAATATGACTGTACATTGTGATATTCGGAAATGAATCATTTCTGTGGTATTCTTTTTTTTTATTTTTTTTTGGAAAATCCAGTTTTACTACTTTAAAATTCAATAAAAAAAAAAGTAATCAACCGATTTCAATTCTGTTCGCAGTTTTAGAGAAACCTTGTTACAGCTCTTAATAATAAACAATAATATCGTACTAATGTAGATCCATCCAAAAACTAGAGGCTTTTTCATAATTTTTATTTGATAATTTTTGTAAGATGCTTTACAAAAACCTTTATTTTCTCTACAAAAACGATAGTAAATTAAGTCTGCATTTTATTTAAAAAACATCTACAAGTCTTTAGCTATCCAACGAGGTAAAAAAATTAGCACTTTATTACACAGTTGCAGAAATAATGCGATTACAAAAGGCCGAGAAAGGAATGAGAATAGTCCATGAGAAGTAGCTATGGAAGAAATACTTTCTTAAGGTAACTTAATTTCTTTTAAAGAAATAAAAGAGTAGATGTAATTAGTCTGTATTTATTATTTTTACAGTTCGTTCTCAAAATGTGAGCCAGAATTTTGAATGCAGAGACGCATACGTCTGCGTAAATTGCTTTTAACAACACTTGTATTTAAATTAATTTTCATTTTTTCTGCTGCATTTATTATGCGCTGTTTCAGTTATTCGATGGTTGCCACAGGTCCAAGAGTATCGTCGTACACCAAGCTTTTCATGTGACCCCATACGTAATAGTCGACGGGAGTCAAGTCGGGACTTCTGGCCGGCCACGGAATGGGTCCTCCTCTGCCAATCCACTTATTGGGATACTGACGATTGAGCCACTCACGGACGCTCAAACTAAAATGTGCGTGGTAACCATCATGTTGGTAAATCATGTTTCTGCGGGTTTCAAGGGGTACTTCACTGAGTAGCTCATAAAGTTCGTTTCTCAAAAAAAATTCATACGCTTCACCATTGAGGTTGTTGGGCAGAAAGAAAGGGCCGATCAATTCATTCTTAATAATGCCCATTCACACATTAACGGAAAACCTTCTTTGTGATCCTTGTAATCTTTTCTTGTTTGGGTTACCGTCATCTTTCGGGGCCCAATAATGAATATTATGATAATTTGATATTCCATCCTGATCAAATTTGGATTCGTCGGTCCATAAGATTTTTAATAAAAAATTGGCATCTTCCATATCGGTGTTCAACATGAATCTGCAAAATTCGACTCTACGTGCAGGATCTCCGTCTTGGATAACTTGTACCGGAGTCAAATGATACGGGTAGAGTCTTGAGCGGTGCACTGTGTTCTATACTTTCCATTGCGACATGCCAAGACGTCGTGCAATGATGTTTGTTGAAGTCGTAGGATCTTGCTCAAACATGCGAATTATCTGTTCCTCTTCATCCGAATGATAAATACGAGATCGTCCAGCATCACTTTGTCGTCTTTGAACTTGACCAGTTTCTCGTAGTCGCCGGTACACTCCGTCAAATACACTCACATGGGGTAAACGGCGCTGTGGAAATCGAGACTGATACTCCATTCGAGCATGTGTAGCGACGCCGTTGGCAAAACCATAGCAAAACAGTATGTCCGCATACTCTTCGTTTGTGAACTCTCGAAGCCGAGGTAGATGGTCGTGGGATTCCGCAGTCATGATCAGATCCTTTAGTACAAGCCAAGTCGTCGGGTAAGCAATCAATCAAAAAGTGCAGTTCACTAGCCGAATCACAGAAAAAGAAGTTACACAAGTCCAATAACGTTATCAAGGTCGAAATTTAATCGTAATAAAGGGTTGCCAAAGAGCGTCTGAACAGTACGATGCGCTTGAGCAAACTGGGTTCTCATTGCTCGTTCAACAAACATAAGCGAGAGGGAGACGGCGCATTCAACATGGATACCGTTGTCTAAAACCCTTTCTCGGAATGTCTCTACCTGAGTCTTTGTTATCGCATTATTTCTGCAATTGTGCAATAAAGTGCTAATTTTTTTACCTCGTTGGATAGCTAAAGACTTGTAGATGTTTTTTTAAATAAAATGCAGACTTAATTTACTATCGTTTTTGTAGAGAAAATAAAGGTTTTTGTAAAGCATCTTACAAAAATTATCAAATAAAAATTATGAAAAAGCCTCTAGTTTTTGGATGGATCTACATTAGTACGATATTATTGTTTATTATTAAGAGCTGTAACAAGGTTTCTCTAAAACTGCGAACAGAATTGAAATCGGTTGATTACTTTTTTTTTTATTGAATTTTAAAGTAGTAAAACTGGATTTTCCAAAAAAAAATAAAAAAAAGAATATCACAGAAATGATTCATTTCCGGATATCACAATGTACAGTCATATTGTTGCAAATGGCATTCCCTACCACCCCTTAAAAGGATCCGGTCTAATTGTATAAATCATGGTATTTAAACGAGCTCTCCATTAATTAATATTTATTCTGTAACGTCGGTTTCAATAAACAATCTATCGTCGGTTCATCCTTCCATTCCATTCGTCATTCCAGTCCTGCCAGTCCAGAATCTTATAAGTATATAAGATTCTGGACTGGCAGGACTGGAATAAAGGAAACGAGTGCTCTGTGACGTAGCTGTATTCAGATTGAATCAATTATATTTTACCCATCACCAGTTTATATATATATATATATATATATATATATACGCTACACAGTTAAAAAGTCTCCAGTTAGAGATATTTGACACTATTTGTATGGGAGTTGTCAAATTTCAATCCGTGGTATGGAAAACTGTGATGGATAGATTATTGGCCCCGATCGTAAGTAGTCACCGTCGTCGATAAAATACATGCTGTTTGTCATATCTCTGAATCATTGCTAGCTTTTTTATTCGCTCTAGTGCCTTCGGGCGGCCTGAAAGCTTCGACATGGGCTGGCCACTAACCTATCCACCAAGCCGCACTGGGCCCGCGTGGTAGATTACGGCCCAACTTCTCTCTCTGAGAGGAAGTCTCGAGTCCCAGCAGTGGGAACAAAATGGGCTGATTATGATGATGAATACGAATATTTGAATGGATTGATGTTTGTTACCCAATCACGACAGAACGGCTAAACGGATCTGGATGTCATTTGGTATGTAGATAGATGAGGCACTGGAATAATACAGAACGCTATATTTTATCATTATCATCCACCATAATGCAGATGAAACCGAGAGGCGGAGCTGGTTATGTATATTCGGGACAATACTAGAAAAGAACTACAAAATCTATATAATAAAAATGAACCCCTAATTCTCCTGGTCACGCTATAACTTGAGAAGGGCTTTACCGATTCCATTCATCTCTTTTTAAATGTTTTCTTATATTTTGTAGAAAGTTCTTACATTAAAAAAAGAAAAGACGGGAGGTTATGGCGAGGCCGAAGGCCGAGCATACTACGAAAGAAAAAGAAAATTCTAGAATTCTAGAACTTGTTGTACTTGTAGAAAATCTTAGCTTTAGCCATCATTCTTCACTCTTCGAGAAGTCAACATCTTTAATTTATCGCCGTCTCGTTAATTAAGTGCTTGCGGAACTTCCGACTCTACACTGTGTCCCTGTACAATGTGTAGTATGTATAAGTGTAACGGTGCGAGGCCTCTCCTTCCTACTGAAACCAGGAGAGTTCGTCGGTTCTATCGAGCGGAGCCAAACATGGCGCGGCACAGGAGCAAGACAAATGTCTCGGCGGACGGACGGTCGTGATGGATGACGTCATTACACAGCCGGGGAAGGTGGGTGGTCACGTCGATAAGATGCACTCTGAGAAGTGATCATGGATTTCTAGGTTTTTATCTACGCTCTATACATTATTATAAAAAAATAACTAGTGTACTATAAACCCAAATAATATATTTTTATAATATTATTCTGTCGGTCTGTCTGTGCAGGCACCACGCGGTAACTATTCATTTGTTTATTTATTGAGGACTAGCGACTGCCCGCGACTTCGTTCGCGTAGTAGACTGGGCCGTCGGTCTAGCCATAACCTCCCATCTTTTCTTGTTTTTTTATATACCTTTTACAAAGTATTAGAAAAAATAATAATATTGGTAAAGGCGTTCTCAATTTATAGCGTGATCAGGAGAAATAGTGGTTCATCGCACTAATATTATAAATGTGAAAGTTTAGATGTATGGATGGATGGATGGATGGATGCGGATATCTGGATGTTTGTTACTCAATGACGGCAGAACGGCTAAACGGATCTGTTTTAAATTTGGCACAGTGTCAAAGTCAAAGTCAAAGTCAAAATCATTTATTCAATTTAGGCATCAAAGACGCACTTATGAACGCAAATTTTTCATTATAATGTACTTTAAAGACTACCGCCGCGTTCCAAAATATATAGAGCCTACCGAGAAGAAGCGGCAAGAAACTCGGGGCCATTCTTTTTATATAGATGTTTTTACAATGTTTTTACTTAGGTACTACAAATATTAACTCCAGTGTGTTGCCTTACAAAAGAGAACATAATAATGGTATCAGTAGGGTAGTGATAGATTATAGTCTGGAAAAGATTATAGACTACTTTTCATCCTCATCATCATCATCATCATCAACATCTATCACCATGCGGGTGAAAAAGCCTAATATTCTTGGGTGACAGCATGGACAAAATAACAAGATCTCCGCCTACGTCTAGATCGTAATGATGACTTATTTCCTGTCAAAGATGTGTCAGTTTCTGATAGCGTAGTCAAAAGCACGCAATGATTTTGACAGCTCAATACAAAAGATATGCTCGGCGATAGAGTCGGCATGTCCTGTATCTTTGTTGTTCAGCCGACTGTAGTCGAGCGATTCCGCCATCACCACGGAGGTGGAACATCAGTCTAACGGTCTTTAGTGAATCGATATTTTTGCCTATATCCCTATATTATATAATATCCTATATTATAATCCCCCAAGGAATAAGCAGCGGTGTTTTCATGTTTCGGCGCCTACGTTTCGCCATATATGTTTTTGATCATGTAACACTCCAAAAACTGAATAGAATGGAATTGGTTAGTTGTAAGGTCGGTTACATTTTTTGGTAAACAATTTTTGTCACCCTTTTGATGACCCTTGCTATTTACGGAATCGATTGTCATTCACTGTCAATAGGATATCATCAAGATATGATATGCGAAATACTTCTCAGTTATTGGAATGCAACTCAAAAAGCACTTTCTACCGATTACTACTAAAATTGCGCTTGTACAATCTCTTTCACTCCCTATCCTTGATTACGCTGACGCTTTATATCCAGATATAACTCAGGACCAGCTTAACAAGCTAGAACTTAACTAGCTAAGCTAGACTTCGCTTAACGTTCCTCTAATTCCCTTCAACTTCGAACACCTAGTCATACTTCCAAGTACTATGACAAGTCGTTCACAGTTCAGGCTGTACGACTATGGAATGCACTGCCCTTTGATATCAGAAGTGCTTAAACTTTGGCAATTTTCAAAAATCAGCTTAAGAATCAAATCTTCAAAACAATCTCCTGATGAGGAGTAAATATGGTCTTGATAGCATATTTGTCAAGAATTCTACCTATTTTGTCTGACTCCTTTAACATATGGCAAAAAGGTCGGCTGTCGTTCCACCTTCGGTTTCATCAGTTTCTTCCTTGGCTTGGTTATACCGACCTGAGCCTTATAACCATTCCTGCGTAACACCATCTGTACGTGGGATAGTTCCTCAGCAAGGTGTTCTGTATCGCACAGATCATAGGCCCGATTTGTAAGTGAACTGTCCACACCTTTTTAACTTTTCGACCAACCACCCGCATTCTTCAGTCTTCCCGTGAACATGGTGCATGTAACTGCGCCGAAATATCGGGAGCTCATTCCACAACCTTACCACGGTAAATATCCCGTTAATAATCATATAACTTAAAGTACAATTTAAAAACGGACTTGCATTCTATTCAGTTTTTGGAGTGTAACTCAAAAACTGCTGAACCAAATTTGAGGAAATTAGAAATAAACGAATAAGTGGGACCACACAGGAAGCACCAGCTTTCAAACAAAAAAAAACATCGAATTGAGTACCTTTTTTATTGGAAGTCGGTAGAAAAGTACATAAAATCGATCATAGAACCTCCTCCTATTTTGAAGTCAGTTAATGAATCCTAGTTATTTATCAAAGTTTAAAACTAATCAAACCTAAAAAGCTGTACTCAAACTGCCAAATGAAACAACAATCCACGATTCCCAAATACATTGGGAAACAATAGTGACAAACAGCGTAATTGCAGTTCACGAACAATTAACAGTCAGTTGGGAAATTCAATCCCAACATTGTAGAGTCAGGAAACAATTGCAGGCGTCAAGCGAAATAATTAACTGCATTCGCGACGGCGGGTGCGTTCTCAGGCTGTTATGAACTGCGCCTTAATGATGCGGTTTCATGATCAGGACAGTGCATTAGTGAAGTGTGTAAAGCTGGATGGTTTGAACAGCACATAATAAGTCGTCTGATAGCTGTAAATGGCGTTAATGTATCAATATTGGTATACGTGTATTTGTAACAGATTTTGCAACAAAGCATTATTCAATAAATATTAAATTTATCGTTTAAATAACAATACTATCACGCCACCTATGGTTTGTACAAGAAAAGAATCACTATCTAATCTATAAGCCCCATGGTGGGGGGAAAAGTGGCCAAAACGCTGGCGGCATTGCCACGCTGGATGGCAATGCTAAGTTTTTGCCCAAAATAGGCGCCAGCATTTCGGTCACCCGACGCCTCAAACAAACGTTTCGCCAGATCCCTAAATAATTTGAGAGCGGAAGGCCCCCATGGGCCTAAAGTTTCGACCCCAAACGTTATTATTATTATTCGTTTAAATTATAAGTATAACAAACTAGCTGTGCTTCGTAGTTTCACTGTCATTGTGACGGATGATGATGATGATGAAAACTATCCTATGTCCTTCTCCGAGCTATGACAAATCGAAAAACACAAAAATCATTGACATGGTCATGGTCCAGCCGTTTTGGAGCTATCAATAGTGTAACTACACGGCTTTGTTTTGAGTATATAGATGATACATACAAATATAACTCTTAATTCGTCACTCGTTCGAGCGACATCGAAACAAACCCTTCGCGAGTCACCGGCCCGCTATCGCCCGGCGCGCCGGACGCCTCCAGCACGACGGGTCTATATGGGTATTTTTTTCCCGCCAACCTTTCTTCGTAGTGACGGATAATAGTTTGTGTCTACCTGCTGCATAAAGTTTTTGCCACATGCCAAGCTTAAAAATGGCAATATTATGAAAATCGGTCAGTAAATAAAAATCCACTCCTACACTCAAAATTACCGATAACAATGAAAACATATTAAATAGTACATGCATACCAAGTTTCGTCAAGAATGGATGAAAATGCGACCTATTAAACAACCTAATAATAATAATAAATAAATAATGTTTATTAATTATAATAAAACACTGTTTTAAACTATCACGGTTGTTCACTAAATTTATATGATTATTAACGGGATATTTACCGTGGTAAGGTTGTGGAATGAGCTCCCGATATTTCGGCGCAGTTACATGCATACCATGTTCACGGGAAGACTGAAGAATGCGGGTGGTTGGTCAAAAAGTTAGGTGCAGACATAACGATCTACCCTCTTTCTAAGTCTTTTGCTACGGTTATCACTGGAACTCGAACTCGATCCTAAGTCCCGACAAAACACATTCACTGTATCACTGCGTATAGTATTTTGAACACATTTTGAACGCGGACTAATTAGGTTATCCTGTAATGGTAGATGTAAGTATTTAATTCAATAAATAAATAAAATAAATAAAATAAAATAAATAAATAAATATAATAATTTGAGACAAATACTATAAAGTTTAGGTTAGTTACAAGTTATTACAATTTTGTTAGACTGAAGTCTTAACTACTGCATGATTTATTTTATTTATTTATTTATTTCTAGCAAAATTATATAGCAGTAAATAACAAATCAGCCTTATCTTAATTAAATCAAAAAGTTATACAACTATAGGTACTTTACTTATATTTACAAAAACTGTAAAGATATACGAGAACATTGTAGAGATATATTTTCTGTTAACGTACAATTTTATGAAACATTATTTTCATTAAAAACATATGCCATATATATCTAGTGATTAATGATATCATAAACTTAGGTATTATTTGGGGCAATAATAACATTTATTTACGTTTAGGTCGGATTTTATGCACCAATCCGAACATTCGTTGCCATGGGAACTTGATCTCTTTTTCGCTAAACTCCGTTTTATTGAACTCGGCTGACTGTGAAATATGACCTTGTGACCTATGTATTAGGTTTAATATTTCCACCTAAGAACCCAAGAACTAGACGAACAGATGAATGTCAATTTGTCTAGTTCATCAGAGACGCTTCCCTCACTTCGCTCGCTCGATCAAAGATGGATCATGATAATCAGTACCAAGACACTCTAAAACTAATACACGTGAATATCTTTTGCAAAAATCTTTTCCGAAATGATTATCGAGTGAGAGAAAGAAATTCAATACGGGTCCAGCTTTATGTGGCGGACGTTTTCGATCTGGAAATAAATTTGATTTGTAGGTATAACATTCGGTAGGTACCCCTTTCTGTTGACCCAAAGGCTCGAAGCGGATATCAAACAACAAAGCTTTTTGGGTCTGTATGCGTTCTTTTGTAAGTGACATGACTTAACTATATGCGCACCATAATATCGTTTCTATGTCAGCTATGTTCATCAGGGATAATGTAGCAATCTAATGGTAAAAGAATTTTGAATTCCGTCCAGTAGTTTTGGAGCCTATTCAACACAAACAAACAAACAAATTTTCCTCCTTATAATATTAGTACATAGAAAACTAGATTCCGTGCCTTTTATTAACTTATTGCAATTTTATGATTGAAAAACTATTATTTTTATTTAATTTTGTTTATTTTTCATTTTAAGGAAGACCAACAGCAATTTAAATATATAAACACAAGGAATAACATCAGAAAGCCAATTACAGGTCCTCACGGTTAACATCTAAATAAAAATAATAAGTTATGAACACTACAATACAGTCTCAATATTTGGTAATGGAATGTAATCAAACAACTCAGTCAAAGAATTATGGACAACATAACATGCTCATTTAGGAGACAGCGAAACTACTAATTTCCTACCTTTTCCGATATGTTACGCCTCTTGGGATTTGATTGTTAAACCGAACAATGTTCCCTAAAATGTCCTCACTAGTCTAAAACTGGGTCATTGTACAACATTGTGTTTCAATCCGTTCCAAAATTGAAACCTTTAACGCATCCTCATCGTATCGGCATTAAACACGGCATCGCATTATATGAGTATACGTTATCGTTGCCATATTCCGCAGTTTACGACGCTACAGCGGTAATGTGATCCGCGGACGCAAACGCGCACGTTATCGCTTTATTGGTCGGTATAGGCCCCGATTTAAATAGGCATTATTTCGCGTTCCGTAAAGTAAGGTTAACCGTTGTTATGTACCAAGTCGCGTGAGATATCGGGACCGTGCACGAATAAAAATAACGATTGGGGCTTAACGGATCAGAAAAGCGTAAAGTACATCCGAGCGTGAGAGCTTGTATGTGTTTAAGGTTCGATTTTTTGTGAGTTTGTGTTCGATTTTCATCCGTTGATTAATAAAGGGTTTTGTTCTACATATTGTTTGTTTTGTGAATCCGGCTTGTGATTTATAGTTCTCTTTTTTATGTGCTTTTGAATAGTTTGTGTCTTGAAGTTATAATCTAGACTAAAATACCGACACATTTTTTTATTTGCTTACTTACCAGGAAATCTTTATGCCTCCACGTCTAATAGAAATTAAAAGTTAGGCTATATAGCTTAACTTTTCATTTCTATATGAATAGTATCAATAATCTTATTATGTGCATATTCTTACAACTTCTTACTATTTATGATTAAAGCATAATTACTTTAAAGCGACCGCTTTGTTAGCGCAGTTGGTAGCTACCCAATCTTCGAAGCAGCGCGCAGAACAGATGGCCGATGGGGCCGAAAGGTTCTGGAGTGGAGACCACGGACCGGCAAGCGCAGCGTAGGTCGTCAGACGACCTGAGGAAGGTCGCTGGAAGACGTTGGATGCAGGCCGCTTCCAACCGGTCCTTTTGGAAAATCATGGGGGAGGCATATGTTCAGCAGTGGACGTCCTACGGCTGAGATGATGATGATGAATCTTCGAAGGGCGGTGTCCCAGGTTCGGTTCTTACCCGAGGCAAATATTTGTGAGCAGAAGTGTTTGATCTCGGGGATGGATGTTGTTGGATAAAATAGGGGGTATGAGTGTGTAAACCTTAACATATTTATGATAAAAGCATTGGTGAACATTTCCTATTTTTACTTTTTAATACTAGCAAGTGACAGACTGACAATTGAACTACGTCGGGATAGTAGTTTTTAAGTCTCGCAATCGCCAAAGCAAGTTCAGTAGGTACAGTGCCTTCCAAAAGTGAACATACTACTTCACTTTTTCTTTGCAGTGCCACTGAAGCTTACTCTGAATCTAAAATATTTTAAACTAATACAGTTTATTAACAAAACAACAGTCAAGGAACAAATACGTTTCGCCAGGTTTCGAGCAAGTAATGCGTGCGGGCGTAATAACGAGTGCGAGGTCCCAACGAGCATTGATACAAAGTCGCTTATCATCACTCTCACGACGAGTCCGTCTCATCACTTGTTAACCTACAAAAACTTGGAGAAGCCATCTCGTAAACCGTACAATAAAACAATTCCCTAATTTAATTTGCCAAACGGGAATACAACCGTAAAAAGGAACAAGAAAACTTTTTATTCGCAATAACAAAACTTCTGTTACGATCCGATTGCGCGATGAAATCTTATCAAGCCGTTCCTGCTTTTTGAGGGGGAATAACTGCGATTGTTCACGTTCACCAGTTTCATTCTTAACCACGCGAAATATTGGCAGTACCTACTAAATAAATAGTCATCATCATCATCATCTCAGCCGTAGCACGTCCACACTGCTGAACATATACCTCCCCCATGATTTTCCAAAAGGACCGGTTGGAAGCGGCCTGCATCCAACGTCGTCCTGCGACCTTCATCAGGTCGTCTGTCCACCGTGTCGGTGGACGACCTACGCTGCGCTTGACGGTCCGTAGTCTCCACTCCAGAACCTTCCGGCCTCATCGGCCATCTGTTCTGCGTGCTATGTGCCCTGCCCACTGCTACTTCAACTGGTTAATCTTCAGGGCTATGTCGGTGACTTTCGTTATTTTACGGATCTCCTCATTTCTGATTCGATCACGTAGAGAAACCCCGAGCATAGCCCTCTCTATAGCTCGTTGTGTGACTTTGAGCTTATCTATGATACCCATAGTAAGAGACCACGTTTCAGTGCCATAAGTCATCACTGGTAACACACAGTTGGTCGAAGACATTTGTCTTGAGGCACTGAGGTATTTTTGACGAGAAGACTTCGCGAAGTTTCCGGAACGGAACTAGTGATTATAATAATTAGTGAAAGAAATAGCGATTATAATCATTTTATTCACTTGAAACTTACACCTAAAAATCCAAAACAAAAGAAGATCTCTCACCTATTTTGTCAGGCCACAATGATGTATATAACACTCATATGTTTACAATCAAATGACGTGACATGAACAGCCGTGCGATTCTGTAATGTAATGAGCTCGTCGACGAGCTCACCGATGTCAAATAGGTGATTTTTTTAATGTTTTTGTAATCTCTTCATTTGTTTCATGGATGTTGTCAAAGATGCAACGATGGTTGCTCTTAGAGAATCGCACGGCCGTACACCTGCAGCTGGTAACGACTACGCTTGTTCGAGACAGTTGCAGTGCTGAGAGCTATATACTAGTTTGGATGGTACTGTACTGCACTCGACGCTTTTTTGGTGGTAGTGCCACGCTGTCACCCACAGCCGAATAGGCCGGCACAACCGTGGAAGTACCGCACTCCCACATAACACCGAGGTGATGTAATATAGCTTGCTATTGCGTTTCAGTCAGTGTGTAGGAGTTTTCGCAGGCCCAATTCCCCACTCTTCATCCCCTTATCCTACCCCCTCCCCTTCTATTTCTTCCATCCTATCTTTCTTTCTCAAAGGTCGGCAACGCATCCTCGAGATCTCTGGTATTGCGGATGTCCGTGGGCGGTAGTATCATTTGCCATCGTGAGAGCCGCTTGCTCGTTTGCCAACATATCCAATAAAAAAACCTAAAGGCGTAGGTGTTTGTCTCTGTCTATTTGTTTAGTGATTTCAGTACCCTTCTAACCCTAACACAGGAAGGCTTGCGCTCTATTGCTGGTACCATATCTGGCATTGCGCTGGAACCAACCAGAAGGCCTACCGCCTAGTAAGCCAGGGTTTCTTGCCTGTTACGATTCGCAATCGGACGGTGGAGGGAGTATACTTTAACTCTAATAAGGATAATTATGGGAATATTCGTCCATTCATGGAATGAAATCATGGAGTAAATACTGACTATTGTTTATGATTTTTTTGTGTTAGTGGTTACAGCTCATATAAAAGTTGTTAAATAGCCACGACAGTGTGTTTACAGTGCAGTAGAACTCTTTGTGAACGAGTTTTATGTTCATTTATTATATACATTAAGAAATTGGCGATAAACATTTGTAAAAAAACGAGCCCGCTGAGTTTCTTTAGGGATCTACTCAGTCGTGGTCGCGTTCTGATCCGGTTGTAGTTTTATGAAAAAATAAATGTAAAATGATAATTTGTACGTGCCCCCGTGGACTCACACAGAATAAATGATTTGATTTGATATCGTCCAGGGAATCACTGCCATACTGCCACCATACCTACCTATTTCTACCGCGAAGTAATATTTGTTATATTGAGATCTGGTTTAAATGTCATGTGTGCCGGTGAAATGACAGGCACATGAGACTTAACCACTTTACTGTCTCAGGGTTACGGGCGCAGTGCAGTTCGTCACTTGTGAGAAAGTGCATCTGTTCTAAGCAGAGGTTACCGCTTAATGTAACACTATGACAGTCTCCTAAATACAAAAACAATTGCCCCACTTAAGTTTTTTTGGTATTATTAAACAGCACCTCTAACCTCTGCCTAGAACAGATGCATTTCCACGTGGTATTGCGAACATTACTGCCTGACGGTAGAAAAAGGTTCGGTGGCAATAATTCCTCGGACGAACTTATTTATAAAGAGTTCTACTGCACTTACATTATAATAATATGTAATAATAAAACGGAGCTAAAAGGAGAGTTACGTTTCGTTGATATCACGATCAATATTTTCTGCATAACGTTGTATTGTTGCCGAAGTTATATAATAACTGCGTGCGTATAATAAAAGTGCGTGAATTTATTACAAACTTAAACTCCATAAGATACATTATGCGAATCGCAGAAATTAAATATTTTGAAAAATTGGAAAAACAAAAGGAAGCTGTTGTTCCCATAACAGCTTCGCTTTAGTTTAACATTTTCTGACATTTCCAGAGAAAATTATGAAATCCTTGTAAATTTAGAGAGAAAAATTATAAACTCGGATGAACAAATTTTCTTCTAACTAGCTGTGCCTGAAGACATGTCCAAATTTTCTGTCTAAAATAGCAATTTGGTGCCGTTAAGCAGGAGTCAGTATTTTAGAGATATACATAGTATTGAAAAGAGGCAACTGACACCCGTATGAAAGGTTCTGCTTGTATAAACTCTTCTGTTGTTGATATAAACCTTTTCAGCTTTTTTATATAGGAGCAAGGCGACCCCGGATGGCTCGGTGGGGTAGTGGTCATGGTGTCAGACATGGTTAGTCAGAAGACGTGGGTATTCATCCCGCCCAAAGATGTAAAATTTCAAAAATTTCAAATTTTGGCCTGAGCAGGATTTCGAAAAACATATAATACAAAATTTAAAAATGGCGATAGCTGTTCTGGTATTACACAACTCAAAAAAAAACTAAATGCACACTATTTGCCATCAATCACCGGCTTCCTAGTCTCTGCAATATAATACCTAAACGGCTTCTCTTCCCCTTCGTGTAGAATAACGTGCAGCATGTTACTGGAGTTTTAAGAAACCGGTGGCTTTAAGGTGGTGTAACGATCAATTACTACTGAATTTTCTTTGGTAACGTTTAGTGTACATAGAGGATACATCCTTATTATCCTATATTGTAGGAATATAATTTTCAACCAAAAAGAAATCCGTTTTTGCAAGAATGAAAACGTGGGCTTAAACAAAAAACGTTTACCGTCACATCAAACACAAGACCCAGTTCCTATAGTAGTAGTAGTGCAGCGAAACCATTTATGGATAAATTTACCACCTCTGATGTAGGACAAGTACAATTTGAAAAATTTAATTCCGACTTCTATTCTATTCAGTTACTGGAGTATATCTCAAAAACTACTGGACCGAATTCAATGAAATTTAAATGGGACCACACAGAAAGCACCAGCTTTAAAACAAAAAATAATTTTGAGAATCGGTTCTTCCAGTCGAAAGTTATGAGGTAACAAACATAAAGTCGAATTGAGTACCTCCTCCTTTTTTTGGAAGTCGGTAGAAAAGGTTAGTATTGATCCTTTTAAATAATATTCAAAGCATGACCACTTGCACGAATGGTATGCTGAAAGCCTTTTTGCCAATAAAGATTTTATAATTCTATTTCTAAACCTAGCGCACCTAAACATTTCACTGATTGTTTCAAATACTTGTATCTGCGCCCCACACGTTTCATGATCAGAATACTGCATAGCACGTAACTGCCTGTTCAATACAAAGGCGTACATAGTTCAACTAAAGTACTTTGTTGAATACAGTATATAGTTTTGAATCTCAGGAAAAATATAGGGCACGTGCGCGAGCCGCATTCCGCTCTACCAATTGTACATCAAGCTGATGTTACAGTACAATATCACAGTAGGGCATGTACTGCAGTTGCTTATCGTAATGCAAGTATACCCATGTTGTGTGCTTATACAACCAAAATGTAAGTTGAAGAAACGTTCTAGAAATCGTTTTATGATGAAAACCACATTGAGCTTTATCTGCATAATTTCGTGTCGCAAAAATCTTTACTTGAAATGTATTTCAAATTATTTTTATTAAATATTAAATTAGGACGATTTATTTAAACAGTCAAAATGAATATAAAAATATATCTTCTGAAGGTGAAAAAAATACCATGTAAATATATATTATACAATTAGTAGGTTTTCAAATTAGAATCATAAATAAAAAACCGCTACCACTTCATACAATTTTACTATACAATAATATAAACAAGATATAAAAAATTACATTAAAAACCAATCTACAAGCTCCACGGTGGGGAAAAAGAAGTCATAATGCTGGCAACTGCTACGTTAAATGCAAAACAATTTTTTGTTAGTTCCTTATTTTTACTTTGCTATGTTTGCATTATAAAATAAGACAAATACATTTCCGGATTTTGTCTGTACACACGTTATTTAATTATACTATTACTATTTACTATATAATATAATATGTATTATAAAGAGGAAAGATTTCTATGTATGTTTGTAACGAATTGGCTCAAAAAATACTGGACCGATTTCAAAAATTCTTTCACCATTGGAAAGCTACTTTCACCCTGAGTAACATAAGCTTTATAATATTCATCATCATTATCATCATTATCCATCACAGCACGGATGAAACCGCGGAGAACAGCCAGTAATAGATTAAATAAAATCAAAGTTACATGCTAATCTCTCAACAGTCTCCAGACAAAATGTTGTAACTGAACTGAGTCTACTCTTGAAGCTCAACTACGCGTTACTAGCAGCACGCACGCCCGTCTCGCCTTACTCCCCACGGCCGTATCACCGCTCCTACTGCGAAGTACGCACCGCACGCTACACGTACTTTGAATACGGTATACAACCCGTACTGTAACTGATTACGTGGCTCGTATTACATACCAGGATGTATGTTCTCTGTTCTATCGAATAGTTTTGGTATGTTAGCAGCATACACGCTACTTACTCGCTCCCTGCGACTGTACCGCTCGGCACTTGGTACTGACTGAGTACGGTATACAGTTTTTATTTTGACTGATGACGTTGTGCGTTGCTTCGTGTGCTTCTTTTATCTTTTCTCAAATAGAGAGTTAAAATTCGATGCCCTGACCAGATTCTCGGTGGCCTAGTTGGTCAATGGCGTCTGACACGGAGAGTCAGAAGACGCGGGTTCGAATCCCGTGCGAGGATGGAATTTTTCTCTCTATAAATTTCAATATTTTAATATTTACTAGCTGGTGCCCACGACTGCGCAGGATTAGTATTTCGAGGAGCTAGTTATATTCTCCAGGCAGGCAACACAGTGGAGCTAAAAATAAACGAACATTTCTTACATGCATTATGAAATAGGCGTTACAAAAAATGTTAAAAGACAAGCCCGCTGAGTTTCTTGCCGGATCTTCTCAGTCGTGGTCGCGTTTCTATCCGGTTGTCGATTTAAGAAATATTAAATTAAATATGACAATTTGTAAGTGCCCCCGTACGCCTACACATAATAAACGATTTGTTTTCATTTTCCCCAAGGCCATATCTATCTTTATACCAAAATGTCATAAAATATTTACAGGGTCAAACCCAATTGCTAAAATAGTATTATATAGATATATAGAGTAAATTTAAATGCTTAGTAAATCAATCAGTAAATACCATAATAAAATACAGTACCTACGTACATACAGATATAAAATTAGTCGCCATGGAAAAAAACTCTCATTACATTTCATCACCCTTGCCGGTCGCCAAGCACGTCTAGTGTATCTAGCTGTCAAAATGATAGCGTGCCAATGACTAAGCTATCTGCTGAGCGATTCTGTAATGATTCGTCGATGCGCTCGTCGACGAGCTCACCGATGTCAAATACTTTATGGGATATCACCCCTGTATATAAGGTTGTTTTTCTAACGGTTCTTGTCATCTCGTCATTTATTTCACGGATGTTGTCAAGGATGCAACGAAATTTGCTCTTAGAGAATCACACGGCAGAAACTGACACAAACTTTGACTGTCATCATTACAATCGTGACGTAGGCGGATACCTTGTTATTTTGTCAATGTTGTGCCCAAGAATGTTACGCTTTCTCACCCGCTTGGTGATGGATGATGATGATGATAAACCGTATTATATGTTAACACATCCAGCGCCTCATCTACCTCCATACCAAATTTAATCAAAATTGGCCCCGCCGTTTGAGCGTGAATGAGTAACACATATCCATACATCCATACTCACAAACTTTCGCGTTTATAATATTGGTAAGATTGGGTACCAATATGACGTTGTACAGTTACACATTTATCAGATCCTTCCTAAATTCTAACACAATTATAGACACTGAAAAGTTATTAGCTTAGTGGATGTCATCATCATCATCATCATCATTATCAGCCGGAAGACGTCCACTGCTGAACATAGACCTCCCCCTTAGAACGCCACTTGGACCGGCTACTCGCTTCCTGCATCCAGCGATTCAGTTAATGAGGCCCACAGTAAGGAACCACGTCTCAGTGCCATAAGTCATCACTGGCAACACATACTGGTTGAAAACCTTGGTTTTCAGGCTCTGAGGTATTAGGGACGAAAAGATGGATCGAAGCTTTCCGAACGCTGCCCATCCGAGCTGGATTCTTCGTGCGACCTCCTTGTTGAAGTTGGACCTACCTAATCGGACAGTCTGTCCACGTAGACGTACTCGTCTACAACTTTGAGTGTATCGTTTCCAACAATTACCGGTATAGGTGGAACATGGACATTGGATATGATTTGGATTTAGTGGATGTATCTATTTAATAATATAAAGTTTGATTGGTTTCATGCTGAAGAGTTTCTTTTAGGAGGATTGAATACTTTCCGTATCGCCGCGTATGGCTTGATGTGCACAATTTATGAGTCTGAATACGATATATGGCACGTACTGTATGTGCAGACGTAGCAAGTATCGCTTGCTACAGTTTTTGTATAAAAATTTATAAATATATCTATCGTTTACATTTTAAATAATATACAAGAGCGAATTTTTCAATCTCCTTATGTTGAAATATTACTATATAATTAGTGAATTTGTAAATATGTAATAAGTTATGGGGAAATGACATTGTAAATTAACTTAATAAAATTAAAATAAGACATTTTATATTTTTTTTCAATATTAATAGAAATTGTAAGTTAATTGAAACTGACATATTTTTCCATTATTTACATTCCAAACATTGGATATTTTTGCATGTGAACATTTTTAATATTTCAATTATTATTATTTATTTGTGTATGTTTTTTTAATTTTAAGTATATTAATATCGTATGCTCGCTATGGACGAAACGGTTATAATTTAAGTACCCGGTGTACATATTAATATATCTGAATCTGAATCTGAATCTGAATCTTCTGTAACTTCAGCCAAGTTTTTACTTTTATTCAAAGAAAAATACTCATTAACGTTGCTGTTGACCTATAATTACATAATTTACTGACAATACACGCACATGTTATAATAAGGGAAAAGAATATGACAGTAGACATAAATAATAGTCACTAGCAACCTTTTTTCGCCTCGGACTTATTGATTTGCAGTACCTACAGTACCTGCACACTACCAACTCCTTTATCTTTTCTTCTTTCCCCTGGAAATTACACAAGCTCAACGTAGCAGAGGTTTAGGGTCATACTTCTCCTTCTTATAGTGCCTCTCCAACTAGTGAAGGCTGGCTGTCAGCTCCGCATATTGCACCCGGTCTTTGGCGAGTTTAAATAGCTCCGCGACACTTCCGATTCCGGTCCATTCACGGATATTACGCAGCCACGACTTCCTTCTACATCCAACAGCTCTTCTTCCATACAGTATCCTTTAAATCTGTATCCCTGGTAAACGAATTTAAAGGGGTTTAGTAAGATGACGTAAATAAACGGCACTGGACGATTCCAGCGTGCATGAACCAAAACGTTCACGAATAAGCTAAGGTGTGCCAAGTAGATATGACGCCAAATACCATCGAATATAAATCGAAGACGTAGGGTGATGCGCGCAGAAGATATAGCACTGAATTTCACAGTAATCATAGTTTATGCAATGAGTAAATATATAAAGGATTTAAAACGAGAGCTGTAGATGAATCACGAGTAAGTAAAGGATTCTAACGACTGTTCTAGACCGAAGGGATTGGTTCATGATAATTGAACCACTTGCTGCGCTCGTGATTTAAGTGTTAGAATCCTGAGCGATGCAAGTAATTATAATATCTGTAATATAGTCCTCCTCGCGTCGTATTCCTCATTACTGAGGGTCGTGACTCCCTTGCTGAATAATTTTCTTATGGACTAAGTCCCTCCATCTGTTCCGGTCCTTTGCTTCGTGGAGGGCTTTGTGGAGATTGGTATTTAGCGCGGGTCGAATTTGGTCCGACATCTCGTTGGACTGCGGCCTCTTGGTCTTTTGCCATCAACCTTGCCTGTCACCATCAGCTGTTCGATGTGTTGACCGTCTTTGCGTGTTATGTGTCCGAAAAATTCTAGTATTCTGCGTAGACAGATGGTGGATAGTCTGATTTTTATACTAAGCTCTCGCAGAATAGCCGCATTGGGGCGGAATGCAGTCCAAGGGATCTGTAACATTTTTCGCCAACACCACATTTCAAATGCGTCGATCCGGTCTCTATCAGCTTTTTTCATAACCCATGTCTCAGAGCCATAGCTAAATATGGAGAACACCAACGTCTGGACAAGTTTCTTTTTTGTGTTTCGTGAGATGTTCCGGTCTCTCCATATTTTTGCAAGTTGAGCCATTGCGTTTTTGGTCATCCCTATTCGCCTTCTTATTTCCTTTTCGCAGGGCCCTGTATTGCTGACGTTGGTACCCAGATAAACAAAGTCATCCACAATATCTAGATTGAAAGCTCCCGTAAACTGCAGTTTCTTGGCTCGGTCTATCACCATTAGCTTGGTTTTTGCTTGGTTTATCTTGAGACCAAATTGCAAACTTGCGTTCTCAATTCGGGCTAAGAGGTCAGGCATTTCGGATTCGTTTGTTGCTAATAGTGTGGTGTCGTCCGCGTAGCAAAGATTTGTTATTTTAGTGCCACCAATTGAGACTCCACCTTCCCAGTCCTCGCACGTCCGACGTATGATGTATCTCCGTAAACTTAAAGAGAATGGGAGATAAAATGCAGCCCTGTCTGACGCCTTTGGCAAAACTAAAAGGCTTTGATGCGCAGTCCTCTACTTTGACGATGCCTTGGTTGTGCAGGTAAAGCGAGCGGATAAGCGCCACAAGGTGTTGTGGTACCCCCAGCTCTCTCAGTACGTTCCATAGATCTGACCATACAACAGAGTCAAAGGCTTTGCTGTAGTCTATGAAGCACAGCATGGTGAGTGCATTGAACTCTTAGGCTTTTTCGATCAAATGGCGAATGTTTAGGATCTGCTCGCGAGTGCCCTTGCCGCCTTTAACAAAGCCCGCCTGGTGTGCTCACTGGTGCGCCAGATGTTAACACAAATCTTGTGTAGAGCGTCTACACCTACAGGACCCATTGCACGCAAAATCTCCGCTGTGAGTAGATCTGGTCCAGGGGCTTTTTTAGACTTGAGCGTGTGAATGGCGGCTGTGATTTCTGATCGGAGAATGGGCGGTTCAAGTACCATCTCGTTCCACGTAATTGAGTCTTGCGGGGCTCTGCGTTCATATGGATTATCATATAGCTCTTTGCAATATCTGCGCCATCGATCTGCCACTGCCTCAAGGTTTTGTATAGGAGTGCCATCTTCATCCTCCATCAACCATGATCTAGGTTTGAACTGTCTAGAGAGTAATTTCACTTTCATAAAGAGGTCCGAGCTCTGCACTTTATGTGCATGCTCCTATATCTCTTGGCAAATGCGTTCAATGAAGCTGTCTTTATCGTGTCGACATTGCCTCTGAATCACTCTACAGTATTCTGAGTACTTTTCTCTGACAGCTTGGCTTGATAAACCTCGTGACTTAAGCTCCTTCCTATCTTGTATTAGTTTCCAGGTCTCATTTGATAGCCACATTTGTTTACCTTTTACTGGTGAGGCAATAGGAATATCGCTGATTGTCTTGTTGATGTGTTGTTTTAGGTGTTCCCACTTTTCATCCGGATTTGCATTTACAGGCGGAGGGTCATTTGCTATAGCCATGTCAAGTGCGACCTGGAAATGCTGTTGCTCTGCTTTCCCTAAATTGCGCGGAGGTTTAATACACTTTTTCCTGATTACTTTTAGGCGCAAGGCAAAATTAGCAACTAAAAGACAATGTACTGAGCCACAATCAGCCCCAGGAAAGGTTATGACCTTTGACACTGACGTTCTCCAGCGGCTATTGATAAGTATAATATAATCAATTTGGTTGAGGCAACGATCGCCAGGCGACACCCAAGTGTAGAGACGTCTAGGATGCTGCTGGAAACAGATGTTCAGTATCGCAAACTTCTTCCCGATGCAGAACTCAAGAAGTCTGGTTCCCCTATCGTTTCTGCGCCGAGGCCGTATTTTCCAACTGTGTCCCTGATATGATCATCGTCTAGTGTGCTACCTATCTTCGCGTTCCAGTCACCCAACACCATTGTTATCTCCCGGTGCGGAATTTTAGACAGCACTGCTTCAAGCTCTGTGTAGAAGTCGTCACACTTTTTCTCCTCCGAGGTGGATGTGGGGGCGTACACTACGACTATGCTTAGTATGCAGGGGCGTGTGTTCAGTTTCAAGGACATCACTCTGTCTGAGACTGGATTGTATCCTACCACATAGTTATTTAAATGTCTAGGTAACCAGATAGCAACTCCATTGGTACTGGAGTCTTTAGGGCCTGAGAAATATAAGATGTTACCATTAGTGGTTCTAAGATGCCCTTGTCCTCTCATATGCGTCTCGGACATTCCAAGTGAGGCTAATTTGTGCAATTCGGCCTCTCTCTCTACAATGTCTAGCTTTCCTGGACTCAATAGTCCACGGACGTTCCAGGTGGCAATACGTCGATGATCTCTAATTGAGATTCTGCTTGTCATGTCACCAGTAGCAATACCGTCTGCTAGATCCTGGTGACTATTTCTAACAGCGGCTTCGGTCGCCAATTTCACACCGCCCGGCCCGGTAACCGAACGGCGCCGGTGGTTAGTCGGATCGTCCAACAAACTAGCCTTATTAGTCGTATACATTCATTGGGGGTTTTCATGGACAGATACATCGTGGTGGGCGCCCAGATCCTTCCACGGCAGTCTTTTTGAGGGGATTTAATTCCTCATGGTCACTGTAGGCCACTCTCTATATCGTGGGTGTATAGAGAGGTCGGGATAGTTGACCGCCGCCCGATACTCGGCGTTTCTGTTTTACGGTGGGTTATTCAGCTCTTGACCTCCAACCCTCCTTCTTTCTCATCGGGGCTTGGGACCGGCAACGGCGGAGTCAATAATAATAGTAATATAGTAATAAGTAGTAATAATAAGTAATTATAATTATAAATAATCTGGTTCATTCAAAAGTTGCATACTGGAAATACTTTGTACTATGAGTACGAGAAAAAGAAAGATTTAAGCGTAAATAGACATTTAATAAAGGAAAAAGGAGAGACGAGACGAATTAATCTTGTTACGAGATAAATTAATCTCGTAAAACGCACATTATATATGAAAAATTACTAACATTAGAGTAATTTTCTTATTATATTAATTTAGTATAGTCAACTTTTTGCAGGAAGGAGTTTGTATCTAGTATGATTTGCGTAAAGTTATAACATTGAGATGGAGGTCGAATATATTGGTGTGTTTAAGTTCAAATACCAAAATAGTGATCAAAAGTGCTTTTTATTGACTTTTTCAGTGAATAAAACTTTTTAGAAGGAGAATAATTCAACAGTAGATATGAAACAGTTTTGGACAGGGCCGTTATTCGCTATGACCACTCAAACAAGTAACGCGGCGCGCCATTATATCTTCAAGGAATGATCGTGAAATCAATACAAATTTGCGATCATTCCTTGAAGATCGATATCTTAGGTTACGATTAACGCGCCGCGTTACTTGTTGCATGGTCATAGCGAATAAGGCCCTACTTATATAATAATTATACACGTGTGACATTTCCAAACTTGTCACATGAAACCATATCACGAAAAAATTGCGAAAAGTATTCATTTAATAAACGTAAACATTATGATGTTAAAAAGAAAATACTCAACATCCTTATATGGATTTCTGCCTAAAGTTAAGTAACGCCTGAATCCGTAAATTAAATGTAATCAATTTGTAAAACCAGCCGCGTATCGTCACACACAAGTGTAGTAGATAAATAATAGTTTGTACTGTATTTGTAGTTCTGTTATTCAATTGTTTTACGTCAACGATATGATTGCGCCACACTTATGCAATTATTTGTGTAAGGCCAATTGCCTCATAAATAGTACTATAATACGTCATAATAAAGACGATGTAATGACAATAATGCAGATAATTTTGGTTCTCAGAGCAGGGTTCGGGTATCCTAGTATATTTCATCACATCTCATCATTGAACTGCGTTATCGCAACTCGATTGCACGAAAATTGTCGTTTTTGACAGTTTTGCGTAGTCTGCTCGCTATTTAGGTTCAAACGCGATCGAAATCGACGCAACTACGAAAAAAATGTCATGGTTTGGCAACCTAGAGATTATATGTTACACACCACCACACCACAGATATATATGTACAATATACCTATGTGTAGAATAGTAGAATACACGATCAAATTCGAACGATGTCCGAGAGCGTCGAGTATTTTTGAGTTCAATCTGTAATCCAAGATTCCGCTTAGCAAGGGGTAAATGCTGCTAAATGCTGCTTAATCACTTTAACTGAAATTTGATCAGTTGCATCATTCATATGTTTTGTCGTTCGATAATTCATAGCTATATCAGTTAGCAGCATCAAGGCGACTGTAGTTAATGTTGACAGTTTAAAGTTGTCAAGTCCCTTAATCTGGCTTAAAACAAATAATGCACATAGTTGTGCATAACACGTAACTAGTGCAGCCGTCCAAGGGATGCAGGTCTAAATTTTGTGTTAATCCGTTATAGTGTTAAAATTAAATACTAATTAGTTTTAATGTGAAGAAATATTTATTGTTTTAAAACATAAAAATGCTTCAAATGTTTTCCCCAATGTTCACCCAATTTCATTCTGTATTTATCGAAGTCCTGGCTCCCGCTCAGTGTTCTCACATTACCTGGTGGAGTGGTATCGCGGCATTGTAAGAAACACGTTTATACGTCATGGTTAGTAACCCCTGAGTGATGTAATCAATACGTCACTAATGAGGTATGGGTCTCCATTACTGGCTTATTGGCAATACGCACAGGGTTACGAGTAAGGAGGTGATACATTATATTGAGTACAATTATGTTGTTTCACAATAACAGGTATTCTGCCTCCAACCATTAATATGGTGCAAGTAATATTTCAACTTTAGTCAACAAAATATATTATTGCTAATCCGATTTCCAAGTAAATCATACCCTAATAATAAAGAGAAAAGATGTCAGTTTTTTTGTTTCTAATGAATACATTCAAAAATTACTTAACCATATTATATGCTATATTTGATCCATCATTATCATCATCCATCACGACGAAGGTGAAACCGTAGAGCCTGGCTAGTCTATACTTCTATACTAATATTATAGAGAGGAAAGATTTGTTTGTAAGTATGTTTGTAACGAATTGGCTCAAACAGTACTGGCTCGATTTCAAAAATTCTTTCACCATTGGAAAGCTCACCCGAAGTAACATAGGCTATACAAGATTCATCATCGTCATCATCCATCACCGCACGGGTGAAACCGCGGAGAGCAGCTAGCCTCATATAAAAAGGTACCAATAAAACATGAGAATGTATATTAAAAATAATCTTCATTTAGAATAACAATATATTGATAATTCGTTGATAACGATGACAATCGCAAAAGTTTTGAAGCTAAAACTGTATTGCGGCCTTCGGCGCCCTTCTCCTTAGTAACTAGGATATACATTTAGTTCAACAGAATACAGAAAACGGTAACATATTTTAACAATGTAGGAATTCTAGTTCATAAAATAATGATAATTAATGTGTGTGTTTTTGTGAGGGTGTGTAAGGATGTTAAAAAGGACACACGTCGGAAAAATAATATATAAAATCTTAGAGACATACCGCTTTAAAATGATAAATATCAAGAAATAAACTCCCAATTGGTGTAATAGTGCGTAATTCTGCTGTAACAACATTGTACAGCGATCAAAGCTATCCGCTTCACCGTCACATATCACGTATCCAACGGGTCCGACACTTTGCTGACTCGAACAAACACAACCTCCCGTTCGGCACTTGCTAAGTGGCCGCGGTCGAAGTTGACTGCTCACAAATATTTGTGTTTCAGATATACGAACGAGAATAAAATATGAAAGGGAAAGAGGTGCTTTTCTCAGTTTAACAATATCACTACTAAAAATTACGTGCTTGTTCGTTGTTGTAACTCCGGAGCCTTGCCATGAGTCTGTGTTTAAGCTGTATTATTAACTCTAGTCTTACTAATTACTGTTTTTTGTCTCTATTTGTGTGTGTGTGTCAAATAAATGCATTTCATTTGATTCATTTCATTTCATTTTCATACATTAATCCATATATTGTAAATGAAACGAATAGAACCCAAAAGCGTTTTTCGAATGTTAAAGGATCCAACTGAAACACCTCACACTTTGCAAACAGATGTTTTCGTAACAAAATCTAAAGTAAGAGTAACCACAACGGCTTGTATCATAAAAAAATGGCACTTCCCTTCCCTCTACAACATGGCGCCACAACTCGCACAGTCACTCAAGTCAACTCAAGTACTTGTAACTTTTGATAATAATTAATGTTTATACATACTGTTCAGATAACTAATTACTTTTAACTTAAATGAAGGATACAATTAATTGCGACTTAGAGGGGTGGTATTTTAATATACGGTAACACATATATGAGAAACAATTCTTTGTACCCATTTTGGTCTCTGTATTTTTGACATTTAATGTATTTTGTTTATGTATTTGCTACACGCTCTGTTGAGGTGCGCACATTCTGATCGACCGGCTAGCCTATTGTTGAGCAGTGGGTCGGTTCGCTGGGGATGTCACTCACTGGTGTATCTAGCATTGGGGTGTGGTGCTCTCTACAAGGGCGCCACCAGCACTATGCGCTGGAAAGTTGATGTGGTCAAACTAAAATAATATACATGAAATAAAAGATGATTCACTTTAACAGAATTATAATGTCATGGTATATGGACAATATTCTTTCTTAACAATTTCTATTTCTATAAAAATAAGTTATACAAAGCTTAACTTAAATCTAAAAACTGTATTTAGTTCTATTACATTATTTCTTCAGGTTATAATAAAATTCCAAACATTTTGTTGTTGTTCTAGGTTCTAGCAAATAGTAATAGAATGGTCAAAACACAATTCTTGAAATTAATCTGGGTACATTAACTAGGTCAGTTCTCATTACATGTAGACGGGCCCTTCTACATGTAATATCCTAGGCCTTATTACTAGGGATATCAAGTTTTAAGTTGGAGACATAAAGAGACACCGTGGGGGTACATCCGTGAACTTCTACACGTCGTTCGACAGCGTAGCAACATGTGACGGTGGTCGCTTACGCATGGTGGGTCATACCTCCATGTTTGTCAAGGTGAAAAAAAAAGAAAAAAAAGACTTATAGGTGAAGGTGGATATTACCAGGCCATCCTATAGGTTTGGCGTGGTTCCCGGCGCTTCAAATCGGAGTTTGGAACGGCATACTGCCGTTCCATACGTCCGTCCTTTAGCGATGTCGATGACGCGTCGCCATCATGCGGCGTGGCGTGCCTG
The DNA here is from genome assembly GCA_917880725.1 of Selenia dentaria. Classification (NCBI taxonomy): domain Eukaryota; kingdom Metazoa; phylum Arthropoda; class Insecta; order Lepidoptera; family Geometridae; genus Selenia; species Selenia dentaria. The sequence goes on along the minus strand of OU862882.1, from coordinate 1,273,274 downwards.
CGGTACTGCTTTTTCCCAGCGTCAAATAAGCCTCGTTTCTGGAATATTTCCTGACTTATAACAAGAGGATAGGGAGACACCCTTCGTCCCTTCACATCGCCATTAGAAAGAAAAAAGCCATAGACCAGAGATACCTTTTTCTCTGCCTCGTTCCATGCCTCCCACACAATTCGCATTTGCCAAAATCGGTAATTTGCCAAGGTTAACTCGAGAGAGTGCCAATCAAATATCCGTATGGGAAAACAAGACACAACGAAGGTTTTCTATATTAAACGGTGAATCTTGAGTTTTCTGAAACAAATACGAGTAAGTGACAAAACTTGTTTTGAGCGACCCATATTAAATTTGGGAAAGTCGGTGTTGATTCATCCGGTGGCCGATCTCCATCGAAGAAGTGTAAGATTTTTGACACAATTGCACAGGCAAGACTTCCTCATTATCGGTTGGTGTTTGTACACTCTGTGGTAATGCCAGGGACGATATATGCGGTTGTCACTTCAGGTCTGGTGTATGTAAACAAAATATTTTAGTCTATGAACAAAAGGAATATTTGGAGTTTCTCTAAATGGCTTTATTGTGATTGTGAAAGACTTTGAAGTCAATATTGAGAATGGTGCGAGACCACTGGTCTGAATCTGCTATATGCGTATGCCTGTTATGTGGTAATTCGATGGATTCTAAATGAAAATGAAGTGGGTTTCCAACACACTGTGCATCGAATGTACTCAACGAAAACGTTTCCCATCAGTCCCACAAATCGTGCTTGTGCTTCATCACTGTCCCGAAGGATTGTGCTACATGGGGCAAGCAAGGTGCATCCTCTACTAAGACTATTTCTGAATAAAAACATTCTGTGAAATGACATGCAACAGTTTATTTAGATGTGATCTGACGACCGTACTTATGAACGTGAAATAAACTTAAATACAGTCATGAGGGACTGCGTACTTAAAAACTATTCGACTACGTACTGCTCGTTATATGAATGCAGCGTTTATAAGTGAAGCCGAAAACTCGATTGGTTTTTCAATGACTGAGTAGAAAACGATTAGAGGTATATCTTAACATTCATCTGACTTGTTAATTGAATTTATCGAACAATGTATGTAGTTGCCATCCTAATAGTACCATGTATAGATAGTACGAAGGTCACCTTTTAATAACTTTAATTTAAATGAAATACAAGTGAAAATAAACCAGAATTACAACTAGTGTGTTTTAATTTTAATTTCATCGTACAAGTTGGTATAATGTTTAGTACATTTTTTTTTGATCGGGTGGCGCAGTTGGTAGCACCCCTGCCTTCTGAGCTGCTGGTCCCGGGTTCGATCCCCGGACAGGTCAAACATTTGTGACATGTTCATTCATAACATGTCTGTTTGACCTGTGTCTGGGTGTGTGTGTATATATATATAAGTAGGTATGTATATCAGTCATCAGGTTACCATAGTACAGGCTCTGACTAGTTTGGGAAGACCTTTGTGTGGATGTTGTAAAAAATAATCTATTCATAATAATTACAATGTCAATAAAAATTAAATCATGAATCAAAAGCGCTCACTGAGGAACTTGCCAAATCTTTTAAAAGAAGATTATATCGTCGCAAGAAAGGCAGAATTACTGAAGCGCCAAAATAGGCATATTGAGTTATATAGATATTCGGAATCAGCGTTTTTTTCTGCGTCGATCAGTCTGGGTCCCATAGCGATACGAGCACTATTTTGGCGTTTCAGTAAAAGGAAAAAAAGGGGTTTTTTCATCAACCAGAGTCCTTAAACGACACTTTTTTGGCATTTTATTCGTGCCTGTCACCTAAGTAATTTTGTTTTCCTGCTATAAATTAAAAGTAAATTTTAAGTAAATTTGGCTTCCGGCAATTTAAAAGCTAATATTTTATAAGCATTTTTGGACTACTCGAAACAAACATAAAAGTTGGTATAAGTAATTTTGAATCGAAGTATTTATAATAAGTAAGGCTTGTAAGAATATTAGTCTTTCCATTTTTATGCAGGAAGTGGCGTATAAGTAATTTTGCCTTACTTTTATTGAGCAAGTTTTTGACTTTCAGTATATTTACTATGAAGTAATATTTTAGCAAAAGTTATAGAAGTAAAAATAGAAAGCTGGTCAATACGTCATTTACGTCGCTAAAGTAAGCCACTGAGAGTACACGTGTGTCAGTATTTGTTGCCGCTCAAATAGATCGAGAAAACAAGGGAATGTTGGTGATAACAATGCAATAACGGACTCCTTAATCGGTAAGTTAGCTATTTATTAGTATGAAAATTATAAAAATTTACATAAGAAGCAATAATTATTAGTAAAGTCACCTTCGGTAAGTACCTAAATACCTAATAATTTATGAAATATGCCGAATTGTCATTTGACGCTGGTTCTTTTTTTGTGTATACCTAATCTATATGTACGAGTATGTACGTTATTGGTTTAGATTGAGCAAGGTAGAAATTTAGAATTCTAGATAGTTTTTAACAGGTTTGTCAGGTCTAGACCAGCACGGCAGATATTCGGCACGAGCCATAAGTTCCCAATTTGTGTCGGATATTTTAGCCAGCCATCTAGCTTGAGTAAAATAGTATAAATTATTTACTTAACCGATTTTTATGGAACTTGCACTCTCTCGTCATTACATCTCTAGATACCTACATAAATAAAAAAACTGATGCCGATTTTATTATAAAATAATAATGCATTACAATAATTATGAATTCGCGGGGATGCAAGACACGTTTTTGTTGTATAATTATGTTACGGATAGGTGTGAAGGTTAACTTAAGATTAACCGGCTGATGTTAAGTTTATTATTGAAGAGTGTATAATGTTGGTTTCGGTCGAGAATGGCTTGTTACCTTGTGGTGTCGGCCGAGAAGTAGTACCACCCCATTTACAAAACTGACCGTGTGGTTGTTGCCGACCTCAGTTTATTCCTTTGGGCAAAATTGCGGTCAAGACTTACTTTTAAACCTATAATATCCCACTGCTGGGCAAAGGTCTCCCCTAAATTCATCCACTCTTTACAATCTATTGAACAATCCGGCCAGTCTTCAAGGAAGGTGCCGAAGACTTTACCCATTCATTATAATTATAAAAAACTAAATGGTATATTAAACGTTTATTAATTTATATGAGACTTACTATTCCTTTCTATTTTTTCAGCTCAATGGAAAGTAAGAAACAGAGTTTTTACAGAAGTTACGCAGCCAGACTGAAGGATGAACAGGAACCTGTAGCTGGAACATCAAAGACATCACTGATGGAAACAGTCTCAAAGCCAGCAGTAGTTAAACGACTGGTATTTAAAACACCTAAAAAACAGAAGTACAAATCAAATAACTTGAACAAGGAGCTATTGATACCAAAACCAGTTGTAATGCGCAGTGCAAATACAGAAGCTGAACCACCATGCATTGATTTTACAGTTTGCGATTTGACAAATGACATAAGAGAACCATACCAGGAACAATATCTTACAGAAAAAACAATACAAAAAGAATTAGACATTTTCAGAGAAATTGAACGACAACACGAAATTGAGGAGGCTTGTGAACAAATCCGACAAGAACACTTTGAAGAGATGAACACGGGATCAAAATTTGTACAAATTGAATCTAAACAACTGGAACTGACAGACAGTAAAATTATAATGGAAGATTACAACACTGAAACACCTGAGATAGTACCAGACAACATACTGAAGCGATGTGATAGTAAGCAGTTTTTCGAGACAGAAGAAAGCAAAGGAGAAATTGTAAAAGTTTCTAATGAAAATATAGAATCTGAAAATGATGCTACAGATGGCATATTGTTATGTCTTCGAAACAACGTGGAGCACAACAACGACATAGATTTTAAATGTATAGAAGATTTCAAAGAAATAGATATTAATTTACAGGAAAATGAAAAAGCAACCGCTGAAATTAATTTCATTAACATAGGAATGAATATACAGGAAGACCAAAAAAGCTATGAAGGAGAGATTTGTAAAGATAAGAAAATACCTGAAATAAATGAAACAGTACAAAATGAATCGCATATAAGCGAAAACGCCAATTTGGATAATATGATAAGTGGAGATGAAAAATAAGAGATAAGAACTGGCAATGATAAAGATAGTAACCAAGAGAAGCATGAAAATGTTACAAAAACTGATCATGATGAATACATAAAAAATAAGCGGTTGAGACAACAAACAAGAGAGAAGTACGTAGACTTTTTGTCAGATAATGAAGATTTTGTATGGAGTTCTTCGTCATGGGAACATTCATCATCTGGATCGGTATCCGATGGTACGAAGAAAACTAAGAAAAGTAAGAAATCAAAGAAGAAAAATTAGAGATCTAAGAAGACTACGAAATCGAAGGTTCAAGAAGAAGAGAGTGAAGTTTCTGAAGTTGAGGGTAGAGAAAAGAAGAAACAAAAGAACAAAAGAAAAGAAAACAAAGCAAAAAAAGATTCCGGGCATGAGTATGTAAATTCTAAAGGAAAAGTTATTCCAGCCAAAGAAATGAAACAAAATCCACAAAATTGCTCTAACGCATGTTACGCAATAACTAATGAAAAGAGAAAAGCTATATTTTTACATTTTTGGGGTTTATCGTCTGAAAGACGTAAAGACTGGTTGGTAAGCCATTCTAAAAAGATGGGTGTAAAAAGAAAGCGAGCAGATACGGCTAAGCGTACCAACACTTTTAATTATTTTATTAACGATGGTGAAGGGCAAGCCCAAGTGTGTCAACAATTTTTGACTTGTACGCTAGATCTCAAGCAAAAAACATTGTACAATACAGTAAACAACGCATCATTTGGTAGTGCAAAAGAAGATATGGGTGGAAAACACGAACCCCAAAATAAAACCCCAAATTTAGTTACCGAAAAGGTACGAACATACATAAAGGAATTACCAGCTTTGCCTTCACACTACTGCAGGAAAAATAGCACAAGAACATATTTGCCGACAGAATTTCGTAATATTTCAAATTTGTATAGAATTTATAAAGAGACTCAGCTTGCAAATGGCAACGCCTACGCTGGAGAAAAACTTTTCAAAAAAATATTCAACACTGAATTTAACATTGGATTCCATTTCCCCCGCAAAGATAAGTGTCTAAAATGTACACAATATGAGAATAATAAGAGTTTTGATGAAGAAGAAAAACGGAAACACTTAATTGACAAAGAAGAATCTGCTGAAAGGTTTAAAGCACATCAAAGTATTCATAATAAAGACAACAGTGTTTTATGCGCATCATTTGACCTTCAAAAGGTGTTGAACACGCCCCACGGTGAAAACATGATGCTGTATTATTCGCGCAAAGTGGCTGTCTATAATTTAACATTCTATGAATCAGGCACTAGAAACGGGTTCTGCTACACATGGTCAGAAAATAATGGAAAAAGGGGTGCCAATGAGATATCATCAATTTTAGAGAAGTACATCAATAATGTGGATCTAAGGGGTACAGTGAAACATTTATTACTATATTGTGACTCATGTCCGGGGCAAAATAAAAATAAGATAGTATTAACATGTTTAAATGAAATACTTAAGAAGTGTAACAATCTTCTATCAATTCAAATAAATTATTTGCTCCCGGGGCATACCTATATGCCGGTCGACTCTATGCACTCCATTATAGATAAAAGCTTAAGAGGCATTATAGTGTGGGCACCGTCGCAGTGGAGCACAATTTTTACTCTGTCTAGGAAGTCACCAAGACCATATGATGTAGAGGTCCTTAATTATGCTGATTTTAACAAATGGGAAACAGTTGCTGAAAAATATTTCAAAGGTAATTTAACCGGAAAAATTAGCAATTTGAGGACAGTAACATTTAAGAAATCGGTGGCAAATATGGCTTTTGTGAAATGATCTATGAATCCGGATGCGCAAACAGAACAAATCGAGATAGTGAAGAAAAATAACCTACAGCCTAAACCATGCTACAAAGCAATGCTGCCCATTTGCAAAAAGAAATACACGGATCTGAACAAATTGTGCTCGAATAATGTGATACCAACTGTGTATCATACGGAATATCGAAGTATGAATAATGATCCCAAAGTTCAAAACTGCTTGGCTGAAACAGACGAGGAAGATGAAGTATTGGCCTAAGATTGAAATGGATCCAACTCACCTTTTGCTATTTTATACTCGTTTTTTTTAAATACCGTCGAAAAAGTTTATTAGTTAATGAAGATTGTTTTGATTAGACATTAATTTAATTTATTTTTAAATGTCAAAGACTGAAAGAAACATTGATTCTCATTTTTTATTTCAGTAGTTGATAATTTTTTGTAATAGGTAGGTACTTAGATACCAATCTCTAAGATTCTAAATATTGTTAAGTAATTGTTATTGCCAAAGAAGTTAAAGGCTCTGTTACTCAATGTAAGTTTTTTTGCCGAAGAGGTAAACGGCTTTTTGTTTAAAAGGAGTAAAAATTATAAAGTTAATTACTTAATAATAAGAATATGTATAGGTTAAAACCAAACAATTCATAGATTTAAAAAAAATACGAATTAACAGCTGTATTTTAATTTATTTCTCGAAACTATTTCCCTCTTAACTCAAATAGTAGGCCTTTGCCCGGCTATCTATCCAATTTAAGAGCTGAGCTCTTATCAGAGGAGGCAGCCCAGCTCAAGCCCATCTCAATGCCTTACTAATTTACGTAAGATTATAAAAAAATAGATAGGAATTTTCATAATCATAAGCAATTAAGACTTTACTCTTACACATTAGTAATGGAGTAAACGTTATTGTTTATGGTTCAAGTAACTTTAATTTTGGCACTACAGTATTTAAGTAGCTCTTATTGTGTATTAACTGAAGTTATAAGTAGTTTTAAAGGTGTGATTAGACAAAAGTAATTATCTCTTACGTCTTTTTACTCGAAAAAACTAAAACAATAACCTACCTTTAAGGATTTTTAGTGATACAACATAATGAGCCGATCACTTTTTAAGTTGTTTTAACATGATGAAACCAGACTTGTAAAAGTCCTTTCAGTAATTTAAGATTACGAACATTACATTATTGTTATAGTTCCAGAAAATTTGTCGTTTTCCAATTTATATACGTAAGAGTTATAAGTAATTTTGATTGCTATAAATATTTGAATCAAATGGCGGTTAAGAAATTTTGCTTTACTGTAAATTGAAGTCATTTTTACTTAAGCGCCACTATATCACAAACCAGCAGTCCATTTATTATGGTTTGTACTTCTGGACATAGAAAATGACAAATTAATAAAAGTTTACCTTGACGTCATCGAAATTCTTGTGCTGGGAAAAAAGTTATGAATTAAAAACGAAAAAAAAAACTTAAAACGTCTTTTTCTCGAAATGGTCATTTGGAGCTTCAGTAAATTTGCCTTTCCTGCGACGATATGTAAAAAAACTGCAAACATGTACAGTTTTTACCAATGCTTATTCAAGGGTCTTTCCCACGTGGTATATATATTTCTATTATTATTGTGAAATAGATCCTACTTCAAATAGCATTATTTTTCCTAAGACGCGAAGCGAGAGGAAGCGAGTGTCATTTTTATACCAAAACCAAGTAGCGGGTAGTCAGCAAAAGCTATTCACTTTTAAATGGCCCGATTAAATAGTCCATTGTGATGTAAAATAGGGTTGATAGAAGCCTGTGCAGGGGGCGTACTCAGTGCAATAAGGACTTGGGAAAATCATTTAATTTAAGTTTAGATTCTTTTGTTTTTTTACAACTTGTAATACGATAGTATTTTTAATTTGTTATAATGACTATTGGTTGTCCATTTATTTATTTACTGAAAACTAAAACGATACAAACAACTACATTAGTCATAAATGTATAAACTAAATTATATATTTGATAAGAAATAGTGTTACCGATGGAATGTTACCCATGGAATATTACCGTTATGGGCCTGCCGACCATCGGGGCTATTGTTTTACAACCCCGAGCCCGACGCGCACCACCGCGCGCCGTTGCCAGATGTGGCATGGCGTGGGTAGCAAGCCTCGTGATTGGCTAAGCGAAAAGGGACGCGTTGCATAGCGCCGACGCACCCCCGCCCGGCAGCGTGCAGTATCAAACGAGTCGACTTCCAGACAGTGTGTTATTAAGTAGTGTCGTTTTCTGTTACATAGGTCGTAGTGATATAGATATACTTGTAATTACCTACCTAGATATAGTTTTAGCCGCGAGTTGTAAAATACGTTTAGTTGATTTAGTAATTATATTGCCAAGACTTTAACAAACGAGTGGTTTTACTTCTACCAATGCTCACATACGTTAGATAGGGCTCACACATAATTGCACACGATTTACAACGTAAAGTTACATGCTCCACAAAAGCTGGTCCTTCGAGCCGGATCTAATTAACTATTTACAGTCCACATAGTGATATACTTTACGTTGTATTTTCGAAGTGCATTGGGCCCACGTGAACATTGGCAGAAGCATTATTTTATTGATTCAACGTACCGCGACGCGAGTGCTTAAACAATGGTAGGTACGCGTAGTGCGACTAGAGGCGGAGCTTCGGTGAGCGACGGGGAAACCCGCGCTGACGTACCGTCAACGGAGTCCAAAATTACCACGATCGACCACGTGAGGCTGACATCGCCGACCACACAAGGTGAATTAAGTGATCTAGTTCCCCTCACACAACCGGCGTCGGTGTCAACAATAACAGAAGAGCGGCAAACTGACCTTGCCGCCAACGACGCTCTTGAACGTAAGAAGAGAAAGAAGGCTCTAGCACAGGCTAGGTACGACCTCGTAGCTGCGAGACTAGCCCTTCTAGAGGCCGAGGCAGACTTGATGGAAGATATTCAGGATGACTCAAGCCGTCCCATCAGCCCTGTGAGCTTGACAGCCGGCGCTGACTTAGCGACGCTGACTCCGTCAAGATCACCACAGCTGCAAGGACAATACAGGCCGACTGGTGCGTCAGAGACGCGCGTGCCGGAGGTGCCTATTAGCGCGTCAGAGACGTGCACACCAGAGACAGGGAACAAGCCGCTGACAGACCTGGCGGCTGCGATTCTCGAGGTAGCGCGAGGTAATCGTTCACAGAATAACAGGTATGGTTTTGACTTACCCTTTTTTAACGGTACCTCTAGTGACTGGCTATTTTTTAAAGCAGCCTATGTAGAGTCACAAGACAGTTTTAGTGAAACTGAAAACATTGCCCGATTACGAAAATCTCTCAAAGGTGTGGCAATGGAATCAGTCAAGTGCCTTTTCCTCGGCAACACAAAGAGTCAAGACATTTTGAAACAGTTAGAAGCACGTTTTGGTAGGCCTCACTCACTTATCACCAGTGAGTTAGACAAATTACGCAGTCTTCCGAGACTTAATGACAGCCCGAGAGATGTGTGTGTGTTTGCCTCCAAAGTGAACAATATCATAGCATGCGTTCAAGCGATCAATAAGGTTGAGTACTTGCACAATCCAGAAATCACAAACATAATAACCGATAAATTAACACCCATTGTTAGACTACGGTGGTACGAGTTTGAGTTTAACTCTGACGAAAATGAGCCGGGTTTATTAGTTATGAATCGCTTTCTCAATCGTGAAGCTGAATTGAACTCACGGCATGCAAAGGCTGAACACATAGACATTCGTCGGACTAGCTCTCAACAGAAAGACTGCCATCGCACATTCAAAGTCAATGCCAATAAAAATGATAAAGATTCGTCATGTCTCGTGTGCCACACCCACGGCCATCATCCTGTGGGATGCACTAAGTTTAAATCTTTGTCAATTTCTGAGAGATGGAATATTGCTCGTACTATGAAATTGTGTTTCAGGTGTTTACAAAAAAGAGCTTGGCAACATCGGTGTAAAAGTAAGCGCTGTGATGTTGACGGCTGTCAATACTACCACCACAGAATGCTGCACGGCGACGGCGGAGCACAGCCATCAGAGATTAACACGGAGCAGGAGCGGATACGGTCGGCGAGTCCTGCACACGCTGCCACTGAGGGCGACGTCCATGCGAGTCTCAGTAGACAACGCAGCGCTAGCTGCCGAGACGCCCAGCCTACAGCCGCAGTCACCTCTACTTCGACATCGAGGCCACCGCACACCTACCTCAAAGTGCTACCTGTCTGTATAGAAGGTCCAAATGGTAAGATAGAAACTTTTGCTTTGCTTGATGACGGATCTACGGTTACGCTAATTACAACTAAGCTGGCACGTAAGATTGGCGCAGAGGGTCCAAGCGAACCTTTTTTTATTGAAGCTGTTGCTGGTGCACGCATTGATAACGCGAGCTCCCAACGGGTAAAGTTTTACATAAAAGGTAGGTATGCTGTACAAGGTCAAGAAATCGAAGCACGCACGATCGATAGCCTAGACCTTTCAACTCAAACGGTAAGTACGGAAACTTTAGTTGGTTGCGGCCACTTAGAGCCCATAACCGAGCATCTGATGTATAAGGCAGGTACACCCACAATTTTGATTGGACAGGACAATTGGCCACTGCTCGTTGCTTCAGAAGTTCGTAGAGGCTCTAAGAACCAACCCGTAGCTTCACACACACCTCTTGGATGGGTCTTACATGGACGAAAAGGACACGTAGCTGGATGGAAGCATCAGTGCAACCACGTAAGTACCGACACTCATCTTGAGAGTTTGATACAAGAGCACTTTGAACTCGAGTCATTGGGAGTTGAGCCACGCAGACCTAAGCAAGATCCAGAGATGCGCGCGTTGGATATTTTGCAAAAAACTACGCGTGCACTACCAACAGGCGGGTACGAGACGGGGCTCCTGTGGAAAGATTCAGGTAGAACATTCCCTAACAACTACCTAGCGACGTTAAAACGCCTAGAAGGCGTAGAGAAACGACTTCTAAAGGATCCGGCACTAAAACAAGCTTATGGAAAGCAAATAGCCACGTTACTGGAAAATGGCTACGCGGAAATCGCCCCGACAGCGCCACCTAGTGGGCAGACGTGGTATCTGCCTCATTTTCCGGTTTTAAATCCGTCGAAACCCAATAAGGTAAGGATTGTTCACGACGCCGCTGCACGCACACATAATGTTTGTCTCAACGATTATCTGCTCACAGGTCCAGATTTATTACAATCTTTACTGGGCGTCTTAATGCGATTCAGACAAAACCCAGTAGCCGTAGCAGCCGATATAAAAGATATGTTTTTGCGTATTAAAATTAGAGAACAAGACAGAGATGCACTGCGATTTCTATGGAGGGATAAACCCTCTGCCACTCCGACAGAATACAGAATGACCTCAGTATTATTTGGCGCAACGTGTTCCCCAAGCACAGCAATTTATGTCAAAAACTACAATGCGCGGGAACACGAGGCTGAGTTTCCGGAAGCTGTAGGTCCAATAATTAATAACCATTATATGGACGATTATTTACAGAGCTTCGAGAGCGCAGAGAAGGCAAATGAAATCTCTCGTGCAGTAGATGCAGTCCACCGACGAGGAAACTTTGAGTTGCAGAAGTGGGCATCCAACGACCTCGCCGCCATCGCGGGTTTGACGGATTCAGGGACATCAAACCATTTTTTAAGCGCCGAAAAAGTATTAGGCTTAGTTTGGAGGCCTTCTAACGACACCTTAAGCTTTGATCTCTCAAAATTAGAGCCACTCTTTTGTAGCAAAGAGCATCCAACCAAACGGCAACTATTAAAAACTGCTATGACGCTGTACGATCCGCTTGGCTTGGTTGCGCCAGTAACAATTCAAGCTAAGCGTATCCTACAAGATACATGGCGTAAACAGATTGGATGGGATGAACCTTTGCCCGACCTCTTAGTACAAAAATGGCACGCGTGGTTGGATACTCTTCATAACCTTCAAAATTTAGCATTACCACGATGTTATCCACACTATGTTGACGCGAAAAGCATAGAGTTGCATACATTTGTTGACGCGAGTGAGACTGTCTATGCCGCGGCCGCTTATTGGCGAATTTTGGACCATGAAGGAAATATAACAGTCACACTCGCGGCAGCAAAAGGCCGTGTAGCTCCTCTTAAGGTTGTGTCTATACCTAGACTTGAATTGCAGGCAGCGGTGCTGGGGGGACGACTGCTACGCGCCGTCGAAGAAGCGCACGAGCGACGAGCATGCCGACGAGTCCTCTGGTCGGACTCACGCACCGTACTTGCTTGGCTGCGCGCACGCGCGCACTCATTCAAACCGTTTGTCGCGCACCGCCTCGCTGAGCTGGAAGAGACCACCTCTGACGCCGAATGGCGTTGGGTACCGACTGCACACAACGTCGCAGACGACGTCACTCGTGACACGCCGGCCGACTTTACGGTCACTCATCGCTGGTTTAGGGGTCTGGATTTCCTGTACGACGACGAGTCCACATGGCCTCATGAAATAGAGCCCCTCACATCTACAGACACAGGCGAGGAGCGCCACACGACGGCCACAATTTTAGCCCGCCCACTAGTTAAGGAATCTCTGCCTGAAGTAACCAGATTCTCATCGTGGCTTCGTCTCATCCGTAGTACAGCTCGCGTACTACAATTTATCGACAGCTGCCGCACAGCCATTGTAAACGCCACACGATCTCGTACCCGTCCTACCGATGCCAAGGACCTGTGGAAGCCAGCGACACGCCGTCACAAGCCATCCCCGCGTCGCGCGCCTACCGAACGTCCAGACACTCGTGCCTTACGACATCGTGATTACATACCGCTCGCAGCACACTACACCCGCCGGGCGGAAACATTGTGGGCGCGTACATTGCAAGAAGACTGTTTTTCAACCGAGCTTCGTGATGTCACCGGCGGGAGAGTCGTTTCCACTGATAGTCGACTTCGAAATTTATCATTCAGAATCGATTCGACCGGACTACTCAGACTACACTCCCGCACCACTGCTGTAACCGACGTATCTGAAGAGTCACAGTCACCGATAATACTCGACGGGAACCACGCATACTGCCACTTATACATTGACTGGGTTCATATAAAATTACACCACAGTGGCGTCGAATGCGTGACCAATGAAGTGAGGCAACGCTACTGGGTATTGCGTCTTCGACCGACGGTAAGAACCGTCCTTAAGCGCTGTCAGCCATGTCGCCTGCGTCGTGCGTCGCCACCCGAGCCACCTACAGGGGACCTGCCATCCTGCCGGCTTGCTCATCATCAGCGTCCATTCACTTATACCGGATTGGATTATTTTGGACCGTTGTCAGTAACAGTGGGCCGACATCATGAGAAACGCTATGTAGCTCTCTTCACATGCCTAACGTCAAGAGCGGTCCATATAGAGATAGCCTCATCATTATCTGCTGACGCCGCCGTCCTTGCACTCCGCCGCATGATTGCACGACGTGGCTGCCCGGATACCATTTGGAGTGACAATGGGACAAACTTTCATGGGGCCGATTCTATGCTTCGAGAGGCTGCTTTGAAATCAATACAGCGAGAAGCGAACATACGACACATTAACTGGCGCTACATATGTCCAGCGGCACCGTTCATGGGAGGCGCTTGGGAAAGACTAATACGCTCGGTTAAAACAGCACTGGCCACTACACTGCATGAACGATATCCACATGAAGACGTACTTCATACATTGCTTACAGAGGTTGAACACACTGTGAACTCACGGCCTCTGTCACATGTCTCTGTGTCACCAGAAGACGCAGAGGCTATTACTCCAAACCACTTTTTGCTGGGCGGACCTTCTAAAGTTCCCCTACCCGGGACCTTCACTAAGGTTGATGAGCTTGGAAGATCACACTGGAGGGCTTCACAGCGGCTGGCAGATTTGTTCTGGAATCGATGGGTGCGGGAGGTTCTACCTCTACTTCAAAACCGGCGGGAGCCCGTGGGCCGCGGTACGCCGATCAAAGAAGGCGATGTGGTCGTCGTGGTGGACTCCACTTTACCGAGGAATGTGTGGCCAAAGGGTCGTGTAGAGCGGCTCTACCCCGGCGCTGATGGAGTCATAAGGGTAGTTGATATAAAGACAAAAAACGGAGTAATACGCCGTCCAGTGAAACGTCTTGTTGTGTTACCCGTAGATAATTGTTAGTATTAGAGTCTTTGTAAATGTGTGTTGTGTTACCCATAGGGTTATGTTAATATAAGAGTCTTTGTATTATTTCTTTGAATATTTATGTCAATTCTTGTATTGTATAAGTATGCTTTTACTAAATAATTAGATAAAAAAATACTTATTTTTTATTATTTCATTGTATAACTAATTTGACACCGATAGCATTAATTATTCTATGTATAAAGTTATTGTTTTATTGTTTATTGTTCATTAAACATTTTGTAATGTTCACTGCCGGGGTTAAGGTTGGTAGTGCCATATCGGTAACGTTTTTATTTGCATACTGCGTATGCACGGCGGGAGGAATGTTACCGATGGAATGTTACCCATGGAATATTACCGTTATGGGCCTGCCGACCATCGGGGCTATTGTTTTACAACCCCGAGCCCGACGCGCACCACCGCGCGCCGTTGCCAGATGTGGCATGGCGTGGGTAGCAAGCCTCGTGATTGGCTAAGCGAAAAGGGACGCGTTGCATAGCACCGACGCACCCCCGCCCGGCAGCGTGCAGTATCAAACGAGTCGACTTCCAGACAGTGTGTTATTAAGTAGTGTCGTTTTCTGTTACATAGGTCGTAGTGATATAGATATACTTGTAATTACCTACCTAGATATAGTTTTAGCCGCGAGTTGTAAAATACGTTTAGTTGATTTAGTAATTATATTGCCAAGACTTTAACAAACGAGTGGTTTTACTTCTACCAATGCTCACATACGTTAGATAGGGCTCACACATAATTGCACACGATTTACAACGTAAAGTTACATGCTCCACAAATAGAGTCATATCCAAATTTCATGGTTCATTGAGTCTAGTAATTAATTACAAATGATGGAATAATCTGCCGATAGACTTTAAAGGGTTACATATAAATCCATGCCATGACAAATTTCAAGTCAAAGATTTCCAATTTAAAACATTTAACTTATCTATTGGACTTAGATTTCAAGACGAACATGAAATTTATCTCTATATATAAAAATGAACCCCTATTTCTCGTAGTCATGCTATAACTTGAGAACGGCTTTACCGATTTTATTCATCTTTTCTTTAAATTATTTCTTACACAAAAAAACAAGAAAATACGGGAGGTTATGGCGAGGGCGAAGGCCGAGCCTACTTCGCGAACGAAGTCGTGGGCAGCTGCTAGTCTATAATAAAAATGGACTCCTATTTTTCCTGGTCACGCTCTAACTTGAGAACGGTTTTACCGATTTCAATCAGCTTTTTTTAAATATTTTCTTATACTTAGTAGAAGGTTCTTACACTAAAAAAAATAGGAAAAGATTGGAGGTTATGGCGAAGCCGAAGGCTGAGCCTACTTTGCGTACGAAGTTACGGGCAGTCGCTAATATATAAATATTATAAAAGTCATATTTATTTTTAATAATAAAGTATAGTTATACTAGCTGCGCCCCGCGGTTTCACCCGCGTGGTGATGGATGATGATGATGATGATGATGAAAAGTATCCTATGTGTTAATCCAGCGCCTCATCTACCCCCATACCAAATTTCATCAACATTAGCCCCCCCGTTTGTGCGTGAAAGAGTAACAAACATCCATACATCCATACATACAAACTTTCACGTTTATAATATTAATAGGATTATTGACGATGCAACAGATGCATCAGCATCAGACATTACCGAAACCCAGGTTTATAAGTAATTACACGATAAATTAAGCAAATATTTTTTAGGATACTAGTTCGTA
The DNA here is from genome assembly GCA_917880725.1 of Selenia dentaria. NCBI lineage: Eukaryota > Metazoa > Arthropoda > Insecta > Lepidoptera > Geometridae > Selenia > Selenia dentaria. The sequence goes on along the minus strand of OU862882.1, from coordinate 1,257,483 downwards.
ACTTAGGACTGCCTCCTCGCTCTTTACTCCTTAAAAACTGCCTCCAACTTTTTGTTGGGGTAGGTTAGTGTTGAAATGAAATGAAAAAATATAAAATACAAAAAATATAGTAACAAAGCAAAAACACATTTATATATCAGGATTTAACCTTAATAACTGTTTTATAGCAATAAGAGTACGTATTGAAAACTGTAATATTAAGTACCTATTTAAAACCCTATTTGTTCTGTTAAACCCTAGTTTGGAACTATTATACGGTAGATTTTGATACAGTTATATAAGGTATTTTAACACCTAAGTTATAACTTCAAAAACGAGATATTGTTTGGTTATTATTTAACTATACTTGTATCTAAACTCAAGAGCATTAAGAAGTTTCGAGGGTGATACAATCTGCTGACACTACGTGCTTTCACGGCAGCGCACGCGTTTTGTATGCTTGGTCACCGCTCTTACGAAACTTTATAGCTATCTTATCACTGTTTAACTTGCACGAAATGCATTGCGAATGCGAGTAAAGAGACAACGTGACGTATACCGTCTATAAATTTGTTATATAACTTCACTGACACATTCCCATGTGATTTTAGATAACTTTAATAATAATTATAAATATAAATCACAAGCGAACATCTCTCAGTGCTAAAATTTAAGTATCATTGACTTGCCTTTTCCCCGCAGATTCAGTCCTGGCTACGCTCCCGTACCGCAAGGTGAGGGGGGAACACCCCGGTAGAGATACGATAGATAAGATCGAAAAACGCGGGTAATCAAAGAATTAATTGATTCGCGATCGAACGATGCCGCAGCAAGCCTCCTTTGTTTGATAAAAAGTTAATGAAATTCATTGTTCTTATGTTTTTTTAAGGAAATTGTTTTCAGTTTTAATACCGCTAATTCAGGATTAAATAAAACATATTTTGCAGGTTGTATTAGTCTTTTAAACTTTAGGCACGATTGCTAGATTCGAGTTAATAAAAAAACAGAGTAGTAAATCATAAATACTGCACTGTAATTTACGATTATCATTAAACCGAACTAGGATTAATTTTGTCCTCCTTCGACAGGATTTGAATCGTAAGAAGTGTCGAAAAGTTGAAACATGGTTTTACTAACAAGACTGCTTTGTGTTGTTTTGTGCAGCCACACCGCACCAGATCGTGAACCGTACGAGCACTTATGTTTTGGTTTGAAGGGCACAGTAGAAATTGAAAATATTTTTGGCAAATTTGACTCAAGAAACAATGTCTCGAATTCAAACTTTTTGCATACCACACTAAACTTCAGCTTATAGCCCTGGATGGTGCAGCAACTGTTATAGCTTAGCGCTTACAATCTGGTGCACGGTTATCCTATGCTACAAGTGACGAGATGGGCCAGTCATGCGCCAGTTTTTTTTTATATTGGTTCATTAAAGTGACTCCCTCTCGCCTGATGGCAAGCGAAGATGGAATCAAGAAGCAATTGCCATTAATGCAGCCGTAAGCTGCGCTAATCGCCACTTCTATGATGACCTGACAGATGATTTTTCACGCCCCGCTTAAAAGACTCAGGGTCATAGCTGCAAGGAAATATGTGTGCCGGCAAAGCATTCCACAATTTACTTACACGACAGAGGTAGGAACTGCTAAACTGTTTGGTTCGTGGTAAGAAGTTTTCAACAGTATGGATGCAATGCTAGGCCGGAACGAGTAGTTTGGGATCGGAATTGTGAGGAAGGAATAAGATTAAAAGCTCTTCAGAACATTCGCCATGAAACAACCGGTAAACAACGCTTAGAGAAGCTATAGTTCAACGCATTTGTAGGGGTTCTAGGTGTTGAGTAAGCTGATGGTAAGCATTACACTTGCCCGTGACAACTGCAGTGCCATATAGAGCTTGAAACTGTAGTTTCGCGTAGCACTGCACTGTACTATTCATCTCGAGACATTGGTTTCTCAATATGTCGCCCTGCAGTTTCGCTTGTTACACTAACACAATAATGCTTGTGTTCTATTTCTTCACAGAATTACTAGCCAACCGAGTCGACCTCTTGCGGGTGGAATATTCCTTAACTCCATCCCCTCACAGTGCAAATTTACGAACTGGCCACGTTGATGACATACATTTTTTATTAAAATAGAAATATCCTGTATGTTTATAAGAAATTTTTCTCGCGGGAACACTCGCGGCTAGTATGCTGGTAAGTATTATAAACGCGTCTACAACAAGTACAATTTGAATAATTTAATACCGACTTCCATACTATTCAGTTGTTGGAGTGTATCTCAAAAACAACTGGACTGAATTTGATGAAATGTATATGGGATCACACGGGAAGCACTATAGCTTTCAAACAAAAGAATTTTGAGAATCGGCTCACCCAATCGAAAGTTATGGAGTAACACACATAAAAAAAAAATACAGTCGAATTGAGTACCTCCTCCTTTTTTTGGAAGTCGGCAGAAAATGCCTCAAATCCGTCTCAGTTAGTCCTTCTGTAAATAACGCTAAGTGTCGGCTAACGGAACGCGTGACGTGTCGGCAACACATTTCAATCGCAAATGTTTACAAGCTTAGCACTTACATGCCAACGAACATTTTCTTTGTTATAGACACACATATGGGCATACACATTTTATAGAAATGAAAGTAACATCTGTATGTAGTACAACCCGGTCACAATAGCCCGTAATAGAGGTATACCCGTCAACGCGACGCGCGATAACAACTGCTCCGCGTTTGGAATACTTGTTTAACGGTAAAATGGCCAATAATCCTCTTGAAAATTTAGTGCGCGAGTTACAAAAAACTATAGTGACATTGGTGAATAAAGTTGATTCCCTGGAGGCTCGAATTACCGAGCAATCCGTGATTATAGCTGAGATCAAGACACCCAGTGAGAATATAAACATTCGCAAATCGACAACTACCGCCCCGTGTACCACGAGCGCGGTGATGCAGCGACCCGTCCGCGCTGCGCGTGTGCAGGCATCGCTTGATTTGGCTGAGATCGCGAAGCCTATGAAGAAACGCAGCAATGGATGCGTGCGCGCGGCGACTACGCCGAAAAGCGACGTTCGACTTGATGACTTGGTTGCGGTATCCACGAATCAACCAACGAAAAATACTATAATCTCCTCAAAATCGCCTACAACACCTGTAGAAAAGAGTTCGACAGAGGATACAGTTAGTGGTGCGCAATGGCAGGTAGTCAGCCGATCTCATAAGAAAAAAACAACACGTCCCATTACGGTTGGAACGGGAAACGTATCGGATGAACTCCAAGCCGCGGAGCGAATGAAATTTATTCAAGCTTGGTCATTCCGGCCTGACACCACTACTACGCAAGTACTTCGCTTTCTAAACAACATCGTAGAATCAGCTAAATACTGCGTAGAAAAGCGCAGCATACGATCGGAAACTCATGCTGCCTTCGTGATCGGGATGCCAGAGGGAGTGTACGATGCGGTGACGAGGCCGGCTGTGTGGCCAGCCAAGGTTTGCTTCACGGATTGGTTTCCCACTCGCCCTCGCCAGCAGCGGGGGGAACAGCGCGCCGGACCCTCCAGCGCCAGCAGCGCCTGACTCATCAGTTGATCTCAACTGTACAAGTAATTCATCTACGAAACCGTTAGTGATTTGTCATCAAAACATAGCCTCCCTTGACAAAAAATCTCAACGGCTGGAGGTTCTATTACGCGACGAGCTAAATTGTGACGTACTAGGCCTTACTGAACACTGGTTAAGTGCACCTAATTTAAAATGTATTAATTTGGACGGATATACATTAGTATCTAGCTACTGTAGAAAGACTTTAGCACACGGTGGCTCATGTATCTATGTTAAAAACACTGTTAAGGCCATAGAATGTTTGGAGTTCACTGACATGTCAACAGAGAGATACTGCGAAGTATCAGCTGTTGAACTTATTGATTTTAATGTATTAATTTTGTGTATTTATAGAACTAACTTAATTAGTTCAACTGACTTTTTATCGCATTTGGAACGCCTGCTCGAACGAGCCAATGAGACTGGTAAGAGTTTTCTATTTATAGGTGATTTTAATATTGACTGGCTAGGTGGTTTATGTTCTGTTAAAAAGCAACTGGTAGACCTTCTCGCTGAGCATAATGTCCACAACGAAGTGGCCTTCCCTACGCGTGTGGCGGGTGAGTCATCGACGTGCCTCGACCACGTATATAGCAACCTGCCGCGGGGCTCGGTGGTGACGAGCCCGGTCGACACCCAACTTAGCGACCACTACGACGTGCGCGCCGCGCTTATGTGCGCGCGCCCGCAGCCACCGCCGCGGGTTTGCCGCGTGCGCGACTACACGCACGCTACTAGGATGGCCTTCCGAGAGGCTATGTATTGTATAGATTGGGTTGCGTTGCTACAGAGTACACCATCGGCGGAGAGTTTAGCAACATCTGTGATCAACATTCTCAGAAATACATATAATATTTGTTTTCCCTATAAACGTAAAAATATGAGAACTCAATCCTGGGTCACGCGAGAACTTATAGATTTAAAAAACCTCCTCCTTGATTCAATTAAGTTACAGGAAATGTTTCCAGCTTCAAGGTTAGATTCTTTTATTGCAAAAATTGCTTCACAGTACGAAGACTCAGTAAAAAAGGGAAAGTTTCGCCACTACGAGAACATGATCCTCTATAGTGCTCACTCTAGTAAGACTATTTGGCGGGTTGTTAACACAGAGAGAGGCACAGTCTCTCGTACGTCAGCAAGCTTCACAGAGGTTGCTAAGGACTCCGCGGGGGTGAAATTTAAGTCCCGGAAGGCTGCAGCCGACGCGATGAACGCGAGGTTCGTGGGCGCGGCGGCGGCGTGCGGCGCTCCGTGCGCTCAACTCGTGCGCGTGCAGGCGGCGCTCGCGGCGGCTCGGCCCGCCTGCGACCGCTCTCTGCGGTTGGTCAAGTTTACCGCCGAAGAGGTATTCCACATTATAATGTCAAAGATTCCTAGAAAACCCACAAGAGACATCTACAACGTCTCGATGGAACTCGTTGCCTCGGCCGCAGAACCTCTAGCTTGGTGTCTGGCTGGCCTGTTCAACCGCTGCATTGAAACGGGAAGTTACCCAAAGGCCTTAAAGGTGAGCAAAATCTCACCTTTATTTAAAGAGAAGGGCAAGCGCGATGACATCGATGGATATCGACCGGTGTCAATAATCCCTTCTGTCGCGAAGATTTTTGAGAACGGACTGAGTACACGTCTCACCGAGTACTTAGGGGCCACCGGAGCGCTGTCGGAGCGGCAGTACGCGTACCGCGCTGGCTGCTCGACCACCTCGCTCACACGTGAGGTTTTGCGGCGAGTGCTTGAGGCTTGTGAGGCGAGACGGCAAGTTGCAGTTCTGTGCTGTGACCTATCGAAAGCTTTCGATGTCGCAGACCATAGTGTCATCGCCTCCAAACTCAAGCACTACGGCATACGGGGACCAGCGCATTCGCTCCTGACAGACGTGTTACGGGACAGAACGCAGATGGTGGTTACCGACGGCGGTGAGACGAAGTCCGACTCTCTCCGAACGGTTATGGGCGTGGCGCAGGGTTCGTCGGTATCCAACATCCTGTTTTCGCTGTTACTGAACGACCTGCCAGAGCACGTAACTGAGGGGGAAGCTTACATGTACGCGGACGATGTGGCCGTGGTCGTCAGTGCCCCGTCACTGGATCAACTCGAGCAGCGGTTGAACACGGTCGCACGGCAGGTGGCACTATGGTTTCAGTGGAACGGACTCGCTCTGAACCACAAAAAAACACACTTCGTTCATTTTTGCATATCAGGGCGTCGGGTTAGGAGCTTGTCCGTTGCTATTGAAACAAACGCTATTGAACAGGTTCCAACGACCGTCTTCTTGGGGTTTCATATAGACCGTGGCCTAACCTGGGATAAACATATCGACAGCTTGTGTGCCAGGCTGGGTAGCGCATGCTTCGCTCTCCGCAGGCTATCGCGCGTGGTGTCCGCCGACGTGGTCCGCACTTGTTATTTCGCGACAGTTCACTCGCTCCTCCAGTACGGCGCAGAGCTGTGGGGACGCGCGGCTGATCGGGAGCGCGTCTTCCGCATACAGAAACGTGCTGTGAGGGCGATTGCGGGGACAACGTGGGACACGCCGGCGCGACAGTTTTTTGTATCTCTCCAGATCCTTACGCTGCCTTCCATTGTTATACTGCAAGTAGCTATGCATGTAAGGCAAAATCTGGAGCAATTCAGAACGCGCGGAGATCACCAAACGCGATGCTTCAACACCCGCGGAGCTGGCAAGTTATCTGCAGTATCGCACAGACTGGCTAAGTCAGACAGACTCACGCACGTGCTGGGACCCGCGTTCTATAACCACCTACCAGATCATGTAGTCTCATCACCTAGCCTTTCTTCATTTAAGCATAGACTTAAATCGTGGCTCGTTGAGAAGGCGTTCTACAGTGTTGACGAATATGTACGAAAAATAAAATGACATTTAAATAATTTATTTTGTATTTAATATAATTTATATAATCTAAATTGACATTATTATTAAATAACTCTTTTAATAATAAATAATGAATAGAAAGTATGATATATAAATACATTGTATTTAATGTAATTTACTTATATATTCACAATTGACATATATTATACTCTAGTGTTATACTAAGTTATATGTGATTATTATTATTATATTGACTTGTAATATTTCTTACTTATTAAATTGATTATTCTGATTATTCTGATTATTCTGATTATTCAATATCTGTGCACCTGACCTCGTGACGTCATATTGGCGGTCTGGGTCATCATCATCATCATCTCAGCCGTAGGACGTCCACTGCTGAACATAGGCCTCCCCCATGATTTTCCAAAAGGACCGGTTGGAAGCGGCCTGCATCCAACGTCGTCCTGCGACCTTTCTCAGGTCGTCTGTCCACCGTGTCGGTGGACGACCTACGCTGCGCGCAACGGTACGTGGTCTCCACTCCAGAACCTTTCGGCCCCATCGGCCATCTGTTCTGCGTGCTATGTGCCCTGCCCACTGCCACTTCAACTGGCTAATCTTCTGAGCTATGTCGGTGACTTTCGTTCTTCTACGGATCTCCTCGTTTCTGATTCGATCACGTAGAGAAACCCCGAGCATAGCCCTCTCCATAGCTCGTTGTGCGACTTTGAGCTTATCTATGAGGCCCATAGTAAGAGACCACGTTTCAGTGCCATAAGTCATCACTGGTAACACACATTGGTCGAAGACTCTTGTCTTGAGGCACTGAGGTATTTTTGACGAGAAGACTTCGCAAAGTTTCCGGAACGCTGCCCAGCCGAGTTGGATTCGACGATTGACCTCTTTCTCGAAGTTGGACCTGCCTAGTTTGACTGTCTGTCCCAGGTAGATGTACTCGTCAACAACTTCGAGAACTGAGTTCCCAACTGATATTGGGGTAGGTACAACATGGGCATTAGACATAATTTTCGTCTTGTCCATGTTCATCTTAAGACCTACCCGTTGGGAAACTCGATGGAGGCCTTCGAGCATTGTACTGAGGTCTTCCATGGATTCTGCCATGACTACAATATCGTCGGCAAATCGAAGGTGAGTGATGTATTCGCCGTTAATATTGATGCCAAGTCCCTGCCATTCCAGAAGCTTAAAGGCGTCTTCCAATGTAGCGGTGAACAGTTTCGGAGATATAACGTCTCCCTGTCTCACGCCTCTTTGCAATGGCATTGCCTTCGAACTCTGCTCCTGTACTCGGACTGACATGTAGGCGTTTTTGTACAAACACTTCAGCACTTCAATATACCGATAGTCAATACGGCACCGCTGGAGAGACTCAAGCACTGCCCACGTCTCGATCGAATCAAAGGCTTTCTCATAGTCCACAAACGCTAGACAAAGAGGCAAGTTATACTCTTCGGTCTTCTGTATAACTTGCCGTAGCGTGTGGATGTGGTCTATGGTACTATAGCCTTTTCGGAAACCGGCTTGTTCCGGAGGCTGGAATTCATCAAACCTGCGACTGAGACGGTTCGTTATGACCTTCGAAAACAGCTTATAAACATGGCTCAAAAGCGAGATGGGTCTGTAGTTTTTAAGTAAAGTGTTGTCACCTTTCTTGAAGAACAGCACCACCACGCTTTTGTTCCATGCTTCTGGCGTTGAACCTTCGAGTAAGACGGTATTAAAGAGCTTCTGAAGGACTTTAAGTACCGGTGTTCCACCCGCTTTCAGAAGCTCAGATGTGATACCGTCGTCACCAGGCGCCTTGTTGTTCTTAAGCTGTTTCAAGGCCATTCTAATCTCGTACAGGCTGATGTCCGGGATATCTTCGGTATAATGTCGGGTCAGCTTGGCTCTTGGGTCTTTGGCCGAGCTGCTAACAGGTTTAGCGACCGAGGTGTATAACTGTCCGTAGAAACTCTCGACCTCTCCTAACACTTCCGCTTTGGTCGACGCTACACTGCCGACTCCTCTCTTCAGCTTCGTCAACTGGCTTTGCCCAATAGACATGTCTCTTGCAAACACTTTGGAGCCTTTTTTCCGCTCTATCGTCTCTTTAATACGGTTTGTATTAAAGATCCGAATGTCGTGTCACAAGGACTTCCATATTCGTCTATTGAGCAGCCTATATGCTTCAGCATCATCCGAAGACTGCAGTTTCAATGAGCGTCGTTCAGCCATGAGGTTGAGGGTATCGTTGGAGAGTTTCTGTGGCCTATCTGTACGGTGGGGTTTAAAGTACTTGGAACCCACTGTATGGACAGTTTCTACTAACCTGTTATTGATCTCGTCCACTGAAGCGATGTTCTCAAGGCAATCGAAGCGATTGGATAGCTCAAGTTGAAAGCTCTCGGGGTCTTGAATATGGGCACGAGTAGGTCGGAGCGTAGACTTCATCAAACGAGACCTCTCCAGTTTGACATTAATATTCACCGTGCCTCTTACCATTCGGTGATCACTACCGGTTTTAACCCTGTTGACATCAGTGAATATTTGCCTTTTGGTGGTCATAATGAAGTCAATCTCATTTCTCGTGGAACCATCGGGACTCAGCCAGGTCCTTTTCCTGTGAGGTGGCTTCTGAAAGAAAGAGTTCATCATAAAGAGTCCCTCTTTCTCCAGGAAGTCGGCCAACCTCTGTCCCCTACGGTTCCGTTGTCCATAGCCAAATTGCCCCACTTTCGACTCATCCTCGCTTCTCTTACCCAACTTCGCGTTGAAGTCCCCCATAACAACTAGAAAGTGCGTTTCAGAGGTATGTATGGCCCGACTAATGTCCTCATACATATCCTCCACCTCATCATGTGGGTGCGACTTCGTCGGTGCGTATACCTGAATGACCTTCAGCAAATATCGTTTGGCGGTCTGGGTACGGTGTGATTAAAGTTTTTTCGAGAAATGTGGAGGTAAAAAAAATTACTTACTTTTTCAAATCAATTTATTATTGATGAAAGGTTTGTTATTAAAAAACAATGTTTTGATTACAAAAACATTTATTATTAAACTCAGTCACTATAAATTATTGACTCTTTGCCTGACATTGTATCTTCCTCACTCTCACATTCTGAACTCTCCGAACTATCTTCCCCTAGTGATATTAAAAGTTGTGTGATGTTGTCATCTGCTAGATGATCCTTTTCCCAGTATTCTCGCTGTAGTTTCTCCACGTGATTCACTTTTTTTTTCCAGTCAGCTGGCGTAATTGGCTTAATCGCATCTTTTGTAAGTTGTTCTATTTTCTTTTCCGATTGGTCAATGTTTTTATCTGCCACCCTTTGCTTTACCAAGTTCCATATATATATTCGATAGGGTTTAGGTCACAATGATAAGGTGGCAGACGCACAACTTCTTGGCCATGCTCTCGCATCAAATCGTCGACGACATATTTTTTCGGCGGCTTTGTTCTCAGTATAATGGGATACAATTCCCTCTTTGTCATTTTGTCATTAAATGGAATATTGTGTTCACGTAGCCTATGACTTCAGTTTAACAGCTACAACAATTTTAATAACAACCAAACCAGTCCAAACTTGACAGTAAACAGTCTAAACTTAACAATAAATATTAAAAAACAAAACAACAACAAAGCGAAAATATCAAAATTATCGGGACGTGTATCGGCAACGAAGATGCTAACCGTACTGTCGCACCGAAACACAGTACACGAGAAATTCGAATGCCTAAATTAGCTAATGGACGTTTAAACTAGGCATAAACGATGTCTTGGTAACAAGTCAAAAAAAGTTACAAAAATTAAAAGCTTTAGAGAGATTAGTGTGATAAATTTATAGTGTGAATTACTGGGATTACATATTACTCAAAATTTGTCAATCATTCCAATAAAAACTATGCCGTAACGATTAGGGATCTTTACTTCAATCTCATTTGCCAGAAACGATTTATCCGAATCATACACGGCTAACATAGATTGAATTGAGTAAGATAATAGTTTTAAAAAGCACCAATATAACCAGTAGTAGTGCCTATTTATCTATAACTCCTTTACAGAAATACTTTTGAAAACTATACTTACTTTTTTGTTTAGACAAACAAGGTATATGTCTACAGCTCGATATTTTATTTTATTTTATTAAACAATTTTCAGGAAATCAACGGCTAGCTATAATTAAAAACACAGAACAGGTTGTAAAACTGAAGGCCAAATAAAAATTTCTACATATAGGAACTGAATACGAATGAACGAGTAATTTACTACTCGTGAACAACAAGTTGATGGACAACTGCTACTTAAGTAATATCATGCATTAGTCTAAATGACAAAATGTATACATTTAAAATAAGTTCACATTCGCAAAATGTATCACTAAGTGAGCGTTTCAACATTGTGGAAGGAGTAGAAAAAATATCTAAGTCATATTCACTACACAGTTTGTTGAAACATCTGCACGACCGAGTCAAGAACGTATTCTGCCTATAACACGTTTTCGCCAATGGTATGTCTAGAAGTTTAGGATGTCTGTTGGTTCTCAAGTTAGCATTCATATTAGTGCGTAGTCCCAACTTTCCAAGCAACTCTGAGCAGTCAACTGAGCCATTTGCAATGCCAAATAGACAAGCGAGATCGGCTATGTTACTCCGTACCTGTAGTGGTAAAAAATTGAAACTTGCGACATCGAGCATGGTAATCGGTTAGGTAGATCTCTGCACGGAATTGTAAATTACGTTAGAATCTTTTCTGAATGCTTTCTAAGCATTTATTAAATTTTATATATTATGTTCTTCTTCTTAGAAATAACACATCCACCTTGTAGCGGATCGCCCTAACAAGCGCATTCAAGAAGTAGCTTTATGCCATTCTGTACCATTTAGTACTCGGCAAACGCCTCCATAGACGAGTCATGTCATGAGTTAATAGTTATACAATTTTGGCACAAGTCATACAGCTGCAGTATCTCAGAATGGTCTATAAAGATACTCCGCTTGTAAAAGACAACATCGCCTATTTATCCTCTTCAAAAATCTTTAAATGTTATTAAAAGCAACTGCTGATTTACCCTTGTTAACATTAAGTATGAAGTAAGTATGACTGGCCGGTTGGCGCAGTTGGTAGCACCCTTGCCTCCTGAGCCGCTAGTCCCGGGTTCGATCCCCGGACAGGTCAAACATGTGTGCATGAACATGTCTGTTTGACCTGTGTCTGGGTGTGTATGTGTATATACGTATGTATATCAGTCATCAGGTTACCATACACAGCTCTGGCTAGTTTGGGACTTGAAGACCTTTGTGTGAAAGTTGCGTCCCAGAAGTGCCGAGTCGAATCTGAGAGATAGTCTGAACTTTGTAATATTGTGGCGAAATCTGATACATCTTGGAGGATCAAGGACTTCGCTCTCAACGGTCATTTTCAAACTGAAGGGATCTCCTTTACATCTTTAAATCTCTGTATAATGTGTGTAACGCACATTGAGTTCAACTCCTTTTTTAACCGACTTCAAAATAGGAGGATGTTATTATGTTCGTTTGTATGTATTTTTTGTGTATGTTAGCCGATCTCTCCCCTATTTGTGGACCGATTCTAAATATTATTTAATGTTTCTTACAGTACACGTCCGTAGGTTTAATTAAATTTGCTCCAGCAGTTTTTTAATCACACGCCAAAAACTGAAAAGAGTTACTGTAGTGTTAACTGAAACGCATATCTTGATGATATCATCACTGACGGTGAATGACAATCGATCCCGTAAGTAGCAAGGGTCACTAAAAATGGTAAAAAACCTTTATTACTAAAAAACGAAACCGACTTTAACATCATAAAGTGTGAAATAACTTGGGGAAGTCGGTACTATGCGCACAACATTGTGATAATAGGTACCCACCCACTTTTGAACACTCTGTTTGATGTTGAAGTGTTTTCTACCGAATTCCAAAAAAGGAGGAGGTACTCAATTCGACTGTATTTTTTTTATGTATGTTACCTGATAACTTTCGAGGTTTTCTTTCTAGGTGAACCGATTATTCAAAATTATTTTTTTGTTTGAAAGCTACCCGTGTGGTCCCATTTAAATTTCATCAAATTTGGTCCAGTAGTTTTGAAGATACACTCCAATAACTGAATAGAATGGAAGTCAATATAAAAATTTTCAAATTGTACTTGTGTATATGTCGCAATAACCTTGTCGTCCTACGAAGAAATAATTTTCTTCGTAGTTGTTCTATTTGCTCAACCCCTAACAGTCATTTTTCTGCTACATAAGTATTTTTTTATGATGTCTATGTGATACTACACGCCTATACTCCATAAACCCTGCGCGATAGATTTCAAGGGGAGCAGTGGTGTTAGATTTGTTTGTTGGTTAAATAGTTCTTTATTACATAAATTAATATATTACAATATAATCAAGACACAGTCAAGTAATTACATCTAGCTTAGGTTATTTATGACTCGTCAGGCTAACAACGCTTTCTTATAACAAAATATGAATTTATGTTAAGAGCATACTTTATATATCATATTACTTTAAGCGGTGTTAGATTAGTGGTTACATAAAATCAAATTGATTTACATTTAGCTCGCACCGCCATAAACAACACGCCTTTATCACCATTTAGTGAAATCTCCATTATAATGTTTTTACGTTACTGGGAAGCGGAAACGCGTCCGTTAATTGGCCGTCACGCGCCGGAAGCCGCGCCCGCGCCACTTCCGGCGCGGAGCCATGATAGCGGGGGCGACGATCGCGTGTTTTAATGACTTACTTCGTAAAATGTTGTAATTTGTTAATATATAGTATCGTATACTTAATAAACTACTGTAGAATAATGTGATTCTAATGTTGCAGAAAAGTTAAGACCATAATATCTATTCAATGTACGTGTTATAGTTTCAAAGGTACATAGCATAGGTATCGGAAAAATAAGCGCTATTACGAGATAGCTACACGTGTTGGATTGAAATATATTTTGCCACCTTCAATCTTCGGCTTCCTAAGGATTGCTGCAGTTAGAATCTTTCAGGCGATATTGAACTCAAATACATAGACACAATTTCACTTTCCATAGGTCTCAAATTATTTGTTTGATTAAGAGTACCTATATGGATCTCAGTTGCAAAACAAACAAGTACTATTTGAAAAAAATATTATTTATATTATATATTATATAGGGTGTTTGGTAGAGGGACCGACAAACCAAATGAGCGTGTTCGGGGGACCACTTGGAGAATACAAGTTGGCCAAAAAAAATCCCCGACCCCCCAATTTTTTTTTACTTTTTTTTGTGAATTTTCTCGTTTTCAACAATATTGTACCTATTTACCACCATAACATTTGTAAAGCATGTTTTAGACCGGATGTTTTTAGTTTGTACAAATTTTACAAATGTTATGGTGGTAAATAGGTACAAGCTCGGAGAAAAAGGGAAATATCACAAAAAAAAGTTTAACATATTGGGGGGTCGGGGATTTTTTTCGGCCAACTTGTATTCTCCAAGTGGTCCCCCGAACACGCTCATTTGGTTTGTCGGTCCCTCTACCAAACACCCTGTATTATACCGATTTCCATTCTATTTAGTTATTGGAGTGTATCTCAAAAACTACTGGACCGAATTTGATTAAATTTAAATAGAAACACACGAGACCATCAACTTTCAAACAAAAAAATAATTTTGGGAATCGGTTCACCAAGTCGAAAGTCGAAACAAAAAAAAATACAGTCGAATTGAATACCTCCTCCTTTTTATGGAAGTCTGTAGAAAAATAAAATTCGAGTAGGAGGGTGAAATGGGTGGGAAAAATAATGGTTTATTTTTATGCATTAAAAAAATGTAATAAAATATAATAGCACGCTATGTTACTTCACGTCGGTGTTATGTGGAAGTACCACACTTCCGGTCGTTCGGCTCATTCGGCTGTGGGGTTGCAGCTCGGCACTACCTTATAAAAAATACTCTATACTAATATGTATATTAGCAATACACGAGTATCCATATCGTTCGTAATGATCCTAGTAACGGGTAACAGTTTTATTATTTTCACGCGACCTGGATTAAAACTAAACTTTCGTGCATTATTTACAATACACACACAACCACGCTACAACCGGCTTCCATCACAAATAATTCAGACTGCACTAGCAGCGTTTAAGTGCCCTCCAGCCGTGGATCTAAGCTTTCTTTTTAGATTTTTATTCTAAAATACCCACTTACATCATTCAAACTTCAACTGTAATGCCTACAGTTTAAAGTCTTACTTTAATCGTAAGTACATGTCGTAAGTTTCCTTCGTAGGTGTCGAGGGAGGTTTCGCAGATATCTTCTATATATCTCGGTATAATCCGGATTTCGCGGGAAAATCTCGATTGCAGGGTGTACAGCTGCATCAGCGGTGATTTTCCACTTTACAGCGCATCCGGCGAGCGAGGTGAGCGTCTGAGCGACCTGAGCGAAACAAGCGCTCGGAGTAAAGCGAATGGAGGAGCATGGTAATTTAAAATGGGTTTAGCTGTTAGTGACTCGTTTTAATTTCCTTGTTTCATGCTTAAATTGTGTGGTAAAGTTTCATTATCTTTATCACGAAGTAAACATGATGCATCGTGTATATTTAAAGGGATAACAAATTATGATTATTAGAACAGTAACTTGATTGAATCTTTCGTAAGAATTACACATTTTAATGTTATTTTGATGGTTTAACTTATTAGAACAGCCGTGCAATTCTCTAACGACTCGTCGACGAGCTCACCGATGTCAAATACTTTATGAAATATTGCCCTTGAACATAAGGTTGTTTTTCCAACGTTTCATGTCATCTCGTCATTTGTTTCACGGATGTTGTCAAAGATGCAACGATGTTTGGTCTCACAGAATCACACGGCAGTGTGCCAAACATAATTTTCTAGCTCTGAAAACATCAAATTTTTATGCCGTTTTATTTATTGTTATTTTTTTACATTACTTATAATTATAATGACTACATAATCAGAACCATAAATATAATACAAAGTAATGGACAAAGATTTAAAAATATTAATAACTAGTGACTGCCCGAAACTTCGCACACGTAGTACGCTCGACCTTTAGCCTCGTCATAACCTCCCATATATTCCTTTTTTTATTCATAAGAACCTTCTCCTCATGATAATTAACAAAATTAACAAAGAATTAGCGATATCGTTCCATCCGTTCTCAAGTTATAGTGTGCCCAGGAGAAATAGGGGAACATTTTTATATATAGACTAGCGACTGCCCGCGACGTCTTTCGCGTAGTGCGCTCGCCCTCGGCCTCGCCATAACCTCCCATCTTTTCTTATTTTTTTTAATGTAAGCTCCTTCAACAAAGTATTAGAAAACATTTTACATTTTTTTTAATGAAACCGGTAAAACTTTTCTCAAGTTATAGCGTGAACACGAGAAATAGGGGTTCAATTTTACAACTCTGGTTTGCAAACAAAATGTACCACACTCTCACATAGCACCAACGTGAAGTAATATAGCTTGCTATTCCGTTTCAGACGGTCTATGGCAGGTTCTGGAGGCCCGATTCCCCCTTTTCCCTGCCTCCTGTCCTCCTCTCTGATCCCCCTTCAGCCCTCGCCCCTCCTATTTTTTCCTCAAAGGTCGGCAACGCATCCTCGAAACCACTGGTATTGCGGATGTCCATGGAAGACGGTATCACTTAAGGCCCGGTTCAATCCCAATTTTAAAACAATTTACGATAGTTTACATAAGGTTGAGAATTGTTTATCATATTACATCGTCCAGTAATGCGAAGATGCAATTAATTACGTGCTAATACTTTTTATATTCATATCGTACAATCAAATGATTAAATATTAATTGTAAAATAGTCGATAGTTCAGTACTAAATTTCATTGAAAATTTGAATATGATACATTCATTGAACTATATTTGCCCATAATTTAATAAAAACGCTTTTACCAACGATTTTTTTTATAATTACTAGGTACTCAAAAATATACTTACAAAATGTGCATGGTAAATATCCCGTTAATAAAGATGTTTGTGATCATGATAGTTTAAAAGTACTCTTTTCTCATTATTAAATTTTTTTAACTTAAGCGTTATAGTAGATAGACTTTCTTTAAATAATTATTCTTAAAAACAAATTTCTAATATTTACATATAAGAAAATTTGTTTGAAGAGAAAAATAAACGAGACATTAAACTGAGATATTTTATTCGAAAGTTCCCATCATCCCCATAATTGCCCATTAAGTAAATCGCTAAGACCAAAGAGATGTTTCAAGTTTTTGAAATACTTGCGCACATAAAATGTTCAAATTATTTTGCTTTTACAGTTTTTAATGTAACCTTTCTATTAAGTAGATGACAGGTCAACGACTGAAAGTGTTCTAAGCCGATTCCATAAATATGTTTACCATTGATACATGTACGTCCATCTGAAATCAAAAACAATATCTCATATAGACGTAGTTCGGTATTATAATTTCCCGAACGATTTACCGAAAACTATTCTTCCTAACTATTTGTCTCTGCAGATTTATCTTACAGCCCATAAAGTCTATCAGCAATATATCTGTGGAGTTGGCAACGTTACGCCAACCTGTAATGGAACGCAAACAGATCGTTAGTGTACAGTACTGGAAGCTATGCAGTATGGACGCATTAACGATATTTCAAGAACTTTTTCACGTGGCTGACCATGGCATCATTCAACTAAGCTCTTGCGTGCTTCGGAGGGCACGTTAAGACATCAGTCTCGGTTGTTAATCTTAGGAGAAGAGTTGTAAGGCTTCCTGGCGGCCAAACAACTTTGACGTAGGTAGGACACTACCCTATCCACCAGACCGCACCGCGTAGTGGATTATGGCCTAGAGAACAGTTCCTCTCTTTGAGAGAAAGGCCCGAGTTCCAGCAGTGGGCACATAATGCGCTGCTTATGTATGTACAGTTATCAGTTTACCATAGGCTATGCCAAGAATGAGACTGGGAAGACCTTGTGTGTATGTTGTCACACATTATTATTATTAATCTTTAGAATAAATAGTTTTTTTAGTAGCATTTTTTTTAGACTGTTCTAGTGGTATATTTATGCATTTGCACACATGCGCATGTTTATAATTGTAATACTCATAATGATAAGTTGAACTTAATTTTGGTGACTTGGTAATCAATTTTAGTTCTATTCCGTATGTACATGAATTAGTCATTTTTTCATCTTAACGTAGTTGTTGTTACACTTTTTTAATGTTGCTCAATCGTTCATTAAAAAGATACCACCTATTTTTGTCTATTTGTACAACTGCGTGTGTGACTTGACCTGGGGCCTTTTCTGCTATGAACATTCAGGTATGTAAACCATCTCGTCACGACGTCTCCAAGGAATGATAGTAAAATTGTATTGTATTCACCATCATTTCGTGAAGATATGATGGCGCGCCGCGTTACTTGTTTGAGTGGTCATAGCGAATAAGGCGCCTGATGAAGCTTTTATAGCAGCTTGGACGTAAAGTAAAGTAAAGTTTTGCTTCAAGATTTTGCACTGAATAAATTAGGTAAGGCGCAATAATTGTTTTATTTTTATTTTATAACTAATTAATCAATTATAAGCTGACGACTTTGAAAACTAGAAGTACCTAGTTTCTCTGTAGAAATTGTTTACATTCCCTGAAGACAAACGTCTTAAGCAACCACGTTCATAATATCTGTCTTAACCTAGTGAGCTCCCAACTATCATCAAATTTGCAAACCAGAGTTGCAAAAACCTCGCTAAAAAACAAGTGACTCTCGCTTTTTCGTTGATATTACCGATCTGGTATCTTTCAAATGATAATTTGTTATGTAAAAAAAATTCCAGGTCCTTTACAGCATCAAAAAAAAAAACTAAACATTAGCTGAAATCTATTGTATATTTGAATAGATAACATTTTTAATTGGATCCTTATTTGATTTGGCCTTGGCATACCTGTATGCCAAGGCGGCTTTACGGAATGTTTTTTGGCATACAGGTATGCCAAGGCAGCTTTACACCCGCAATATTCAAATGAGTATTCGATCATAATGTGACATGTCGATCATAATGTGACATGTCGATCATAATGTGACATGTGATATTTTGAGTTATTTCACATCCGGTTTGTATAATGAAGTATTCGTTATTTTCTGTGTACATTCTTTACTGTTATTGATTGTATACGACAGGCGCATGCCAACTCCTTTATTATTAACTACACATAAAGGTACGGCATAGAGTAGGTTATGTCAAGAAGTTATGCGACAACTGTTAGTTGTTTGCAATTTATAATACCTACGAATGTATAATACCTATAATGCCTACGAAAAATTAATATCAGGAAGAGTAACTGCCTTAAAAAATTACCCAATAAAAGTCGTGCTAAATCAATAACATCGTTCACGCCGCTATGACTCGGCTGTCATAGTAGACGTTGCAGCACGCGCGTGGACCAATCCCTGCTTCCTTCTGAAATTTAAACCAATCACCTATGTCTATTTGTAACCTCGGAAGTAATTTATATTTGGAATCATACGTTTTGGTTTGAAGTACCACTTTTTGTGTGGAATTTGTTCTAAAATATGCTTCCTGACATTATTTCTTCGTAGACTTATGCTAATGTTAAGAATACGACAATGTATGTAAAGTTTTATGTAATATTCAGTATTTAAATAACAATAATAATAATATATGTTTTTCATCCCATCTATTCGAAAAGGACGACTTGGTTCGCCTTTATGTGCACCCAAAGGTGGTGTTTTCTATAAGAAAGTTTTAGCGGGCAGTAATGAGTTTTTAATCCTCTTTATAAGTGCGCCGCAATTATCTTTGCCGCGCACTTTTTGAATTTGGAACATCTTAGTGTTCAGCACCAAAGAAATCGAACGCAAATATTGTTTGAATAAAGACTGGCTGGTACGACGGCCCATAGTCACGCCGCCGGATGAATGAAAAAAAAACAAATTAAAAAAGCGCGAACTACAGCCCGCGTTTTCGTAAATTTTCACGGATTGTTAGAAATTCATTGTTTTGTTTTGTTTTGAAAAATGAGTTCTTCAAGTGACAGTGAAAGTATAGAATTAACTCCTGAAAGCATTAGAACTGACGCAAGAAATGTGATGGATAATCTATTACCTGCAAAATCCCGGGAGAAATATATGAAAGCCTATGGTAATTTTATTGAATGGAGAAATGCAAGAAGCGCCAAGAATTTTTCAGAATCTGTGTTTTTTGCCTACTTCCAGTACTTAGCCAAAACTAAACAACCTTCCACTCTTTGGAGTACATACTCAATGCTAAAATCAACAGTCAGTTCTAATAACGATGTAAAACTGGACACATATTCGAAATTAATAGCGTACCTGAAGAGGTTGTCTGATGGATTTAAACCTAAAAAATCCAAAGTGTTCTCAGTCAAAAACGTGGAGACTTTCCTTAATGAGGCACCCGACAAAGTCTTTCTTGCCGTAAAAGTAAGTAGGTAACTATGTTTACGGTGGATTAGTAAAATATAATCATAGTGTATAAAAATGCACATTTTATTGTAACCTGTACTTTGATAGATACTTGTCTTATTCACATTCGGTTTTGTTACAGGTGGCTTTAATTTTCGGATTACATGGAGCTTGTCGTGGCAATGAACTTTTAAAAATAACTGTTGATGATGTCGAAAATCACTCGGATGATTTACTGTTAGTAAAGCTGACCGATACAAAAACCAAAATTGACCGATCCTTCGTAATACGAGGAGAATACAAAACTATTGTACAGAAATACCTGGACCTGCGTCCTGCTGCTATGAAGACCAATCGGTTTTTCATCCGTTATCAAAATGGCAAGTGCTTCAAACAAGTGATGGGAAAAAATAAAATTTCTAACATGCCACAAGAAATTGCTACTTATTTGAAGTTACCAGATATCAAACTGTATACAGGACATTGTTTTCGTCGTACTTCTGCTACCCTTTTGGCAGATACTGGAGCGGACTTAACTGTTCTCAAGCGACATGGAGGATGGAAATCGAGTGCTGTAGCAGAAGGGTATATAGAAGATTCCATTGAGAACAAGGCGAAAACATCAGAACGCCTCGTGGAAAACATTAAATTGCAACCTTCAGTTAATCCATCCATACCACTGTCGCCGCGCCTATCTTCATCCAAACAACGAGATTCACCGTCACATTTTCCTCAAAATGATCCAGATTCGGACATTTCAAACACGCAGAATATAAAATCTACAACAATCTCTATTCCTAATAAAACTGTAACAATAAATTTTCATAATTGCGAAAATGTCTCAAATGTAAATATAAGTTTTTAGTTGTTTTAATAAAGGATACTATTTAATTTCAATTTAGTTGTTACTCTATGTTTTATTAAATAATAATATTAAAATAAAATATGAGGCGCTTTTATTTTCTCATAGTGGGTGATGAAAAGTAGAGTGTATCACTCGGGCGCAAAATATATTTTTGGCTCGGGCGACGTACTTTGAATCCCTCGCTACGTTCAGGATTCTACTAAAGAATCCCTCGCTACGCTCGGGATTCTACTCTAGAATCCCTCACTTCGCTCTGGATTCAAAAAAGCGCCCTCGCCGTAAAAATATTATTTTGCTCCCTTATGATACAATCTACTATTCATCCCATCTATTCGAAAAGGACGACTTGGTTCGCCTTTATGTGCACCCAAAGGTGGTGTTTTCTATAAGAAAATTTTAGCGGGCAGTAATGAGTTTTTAATCCTCTTTATAAGTGCGCCGCAATTATCTTTGCCGCGCACTTTTTGAATTTGGAACATCTTAGTGTTCAGCACCAAAGAAATCGAACGCAAATATTGTTTGAATAAAGACTGGCTGGTACGACGGCCCATAGTCACGCCGCCGGATGAATGAAAAAAAAAAACAAATTAAAAAAGCGCGAACTACAGCCCGCGTTTTCGTAAATTTTCACGGATTGTTAGAAATTCATTGTTTTGTTTTGTTTTGAAAAATGAGTTCTTCAAGTGACAGTGAAAGTATAGAATTAACTCCTGAAAGCATTAGAACTGACGCAAGAAATGTGATGGATAATCTATTACCTGCAAAATCCCGGGAGAAATATATGAAAGCCTATGGTAATTTTATTGAATGGAGAAATGCAAGAAGCGCCAAGAATTTTTCAGAATCTGTGTTTTTGGCCTACTTCCAGTACTTAGCCAAAACTAAACAACCTTCCACTCTTTGGAGTACATACTCAATGCTAAAATCAACAGTCAGTTCTAATAACGATGTAAAACTGGACACATATTCGAAATTAATAGCGTACCTGAAGAGGATGTCTGATGGATTTAAACCTAAAAAATCCAAAGTGTTCTCAGTCAAAAACGTGGAGACTTTCCTTAATGAAGCACCCGACAAAGTCTTTCTTGCCGTAAAAGTAAGTAGGTAACTATGTTTACGGTGGATTAGTAAAATATAATCATAGTGTATAAAAATGCACATTTTATTGTAACCTGTACTTTGATAGATACTTGTCTTATTCACATTCGGTTTTGTTACAGGTGGCTTTAATTTTCGGATTACATGGAGCTTGTCGTGGCAATGAACTTTTAAAAATAACTGTTGATGATGTCGAAAATCACTCGGATGATTTACTGTTAGTAAAGCTGACCGATACGAAAACCAAAATTGACCGATCCTTCGTAATACGAGGAGAATACAAAACTATTGTACAGAAATACCTGGACCTGCGTCCTGCTGCTATGAAGACCAATCGGTTTTTCATCCGTTATCAAAATGGCAAGTGCTTCAAACAAGTGATGGGAAAAAATAAAATTTCTAACATGCCACAAGAAATTGCTACTTATTTGAAGTTACCAGATATCAAACTGTATACAGGACATTGTTTTCGTCGTACTTCTGCTACCCTTTTGGCAGATACTGGGGCAGACTTAACTGTTCTCAAGCGACATGGAGGATGGAAATCGAGTGCTGTAGCAGAAGGGTATATAGAAGATTCCATTGAGAACAAGGCGAAAACATCTGAACGCATCGTGGAAAACATTAAATTGCAACCTTCAGTTAATCCATCCATACCACTGTCGCCGCGCCTATCTACATCCAAACAACGAGATTCACCGTCACATTTTCCTCAAAATGATCCAGATTCGGACATTTCAAACACGCAGAATATAAAATCTACAACAATCTCTATTCCTAATAAAACTGTAACAATAAATTTTCATAATTGCGAAAATGTCTCAAATGTAAATATAAGTTTTTAGTTGTTTTAATAAAGGATACTATTTAATTTCAGTTTAGTTGTTACTCTATGTTTTATTAAATAATAATATTACAATAAAATATGAGGTGCTTTTATTTTCTCATAGTGGGTGATGAAAAGTAGATTGTATCACTCGGGCGCAAAATATATTTTTGGCTCGGGCGACGTACTTTGAATCCCTCGCTACGTTCAGGATTCTACTAAAGAATCCCTCGCTACGCTCGGGATTCTACTCTAGAATCCCTCACTTCGCTCTGGATTCAAAAAAGCGCCCTCGCCGTAAAAATATTATTTTGCTCCCTTATGATACAATCTACTATTATCTTACTTATATTATAGATGTTATTTGTGTTAAATGTTACTAAATTACGCCACTGGAATAATAGGATAATATTCATCATCATCATCCTACATCACACCACGCAACCCGTGGGCAGCCAGTATTTTTTTATTGTGGTTCATCAAAGTAACTCCCTCTCGCCTAATGGAAAGCGAAGATGGAATCAAGAAGCAATGACCATTAGTACTGCCGTAAGCTGCACTAGTCGATAGGCTCAGTACAAAATGCGCCAACACCAACGCGCGTTCGACCGGGTCGTTCAACTGAAAACATCGCAACTGTGAGCCACATTGTTGAAGAAGATCCTAATTTGTCAACTCCTCGACGTTCTCAACAATTGGGGTTATCCAAAACGCCACATGACGATTTTTGCGTAAGGATTTCGCTTTGAAGCCTTACAAGGTTCAACTTCGTTTAATTCATTCAGAAACAAAGCGCTGGTTTTGCTGAAAAAAATATTTTTTTAGAGGAAGCCCAATTTCACTTGTCAGGTCATACGTCAACAAGCAAAATTGCCGCATTTTGCCCGGGTGACACGAGGCCAGTTTTTCAGCCAGGGTAGCAAGCCAGTTTTCTACTAAACTGTCCTGGCTTGCTGATCTGGCTTGGAACAAGCAAGTTCCGTTTACATGAGGCTTTATTATTTAAAGCCAGTACTATTGCGGTGAATAAAGTGACCACGCGTCCAACATGAGTTGCATGCGAAAAAAACACATTATTCGTCTGAAGTAGTTACTTCGAAAACTGCCAATTTGCACTAGACGAAGTAGAAGATGAATTACAAAAACGATAGGGACGATAACCACGTTCTTTACTTTGCCACACCTTTTTTGTACTTGAATAATGTTTATAAATGTCTTTATAACTTGGGAGGGTGGCGTTTCACAAACTATAATGGTCTTGTAACAGTTGTACAAACTTAAAATTTGGACATCTTAAAATCACAAAACCACATCAGAAAATTAATAAAACGCATGGTTCCTGTTTACTTGCCAACTGTCAACTAGCTTCACCGGCTACATGAAGCTAGTACACAGCCAGGATAGTAAAAGCAGTAGTGGGGGGCGCAACTAGCCTAAAAATAGAACTCCATCCTATTAAAAACTGTCCTGTCTTGTAAACTAGCTTATTGCCTTACTATCTTAGAAATAAAGCTAGTTCTGTCTACACGAAGCCAGAAGTACTAACTTGCTAGCTTACTGACACTGTCTTGCTATACTGCCTTGAGAAACTGGCCTCGTGTAACCCGCGCATTTGGGATTCTGAAAATCCTAGAGCGATTATTGAGAAGCCTTGGCATGCTCAACGTATCACTGTATATGGTGGAATCGAATCGATTGCAGCCTTAAATCTCAAAATCCGTGATGTGATTAACGAAATAGACCCGCCATTTTGCCAAAAAGTGATTAAAAACTTTGATGACAGAATCGACATCTGTCAGCGTGGTCATGGTGGGCATTTGCCAGATATCATTTTTCATTCATAATTGCCAAATTTTTATCTTTGGGATACAATAAAAATATTAATCATTTATCTAAATTCTTTGTTTTAGAAAACAAAGTTCTTGTTGAAAACCCCGTTATCTAGTAGTAGCTGTGGTTGTAGTAGACAGTATCTCCATGTTGTAGTCCTGCAGCCCCTAATGCTAGTGAATAAAAAAGCTAGCTGAATTAAATTCTTGGTAATTTAGTCTTATCAGTCTAAGTTCACACATGACAGTTGTGTGACGGGTGATAGCTGGATTGGGCTGCCATAACAAATCTGAACTTCATCATCATCTCAGCCGTAGGACGTCCACGGCTGAACATAAGCCTCCCCCATTATTTTCCAAAAGGACCGGTTGGAAGCGGCCTGCATCCAACGTCGTCCTGCGACCTTAATCAGGTCGTCTGTCCACCGTGTCGGTGGACGACCTACGATGCGCTTGCCGGTCCGTGGTCTCCACTCCAGAACCTTTCGGCCTTTTGCGAAGACGTGATGTCCCAAAAGGAGGCGGCAGAGCGCGCAAGAGAGGAAGACCCCCTTGCGGCGCCACTGCGTAGACGAAGAAGGGGCGGAAGAAGGCGATTGCGCCTTCTGCCTCCCGGTGGTGAATAGCGAGAGTTAGGCGCGGGGGCGCCTTCTCTCGCATTGCACCTATTCACCACCTCCGTCGGGCGGGAATGGCCGAGCACTCCTGGTCATTCCCTGGCCCCTCCTGCTGGGAGGGGCGTGCAGGCCCCGCTGTTAAAGCGGGCGGTCGTCGGTGGGGGACTGGACGTAGAGGCTCTGCCAACTTCCCAGTCCTCTTCCACACAGACGAAGCCGGAGTGCCGCTGGGTTAGTTTAGTGGGTATACCGGTTGAACCGGGGAGTCCCACATACCCCCCCCTATCCCCAATGGGGGGGATGCGTAATGCATTTTTCCCAGCGTCAAAAAAAAAAAAAAAAAAAGGTACAACATGGGCATTAGACATAATTTTCGTCTTGTCCATGTGCATCTTAAGACCTACCCGTTGGGAAACTCGATGGAGGCCTTCGAGCATTGTACTGAGGTCTTCCATGGATTCTGCCATGACTACAATATCGTCCGCAAATCGAAGGTGAGTGATGTATTCGCCGTTAATATTGATGCCAAGTCCTTGCCATTCCAGAAGCTTGAAGGCGTCTTCCAATGTAGCGGTGAACAGTTTCGGAGATATAGCGTCTCCCTGTCTCACGCCTCTTTGCAATGGAACTGCCTTCGAACTCTGCTTCTGTACTCGGACTGACATGTAGGCGTTTTTGTACAAACACTTCAGCACTTCAATATACCGATAGTCAATACGGCACCGCTGGAGAAACTCAAGCACTGCCCACGTCTCGATCGAATCAAAGGATTTCTCATAGTCCACAAACGCTAGACAAAGAGGCAAGTTATACTCTTCGGTCTTCTGTATAACTTGCCGTAGCGTGTGGATGTGGTCTATGGTACTATAGCCTTTTCGGAAACCGGCTTGTTCCGGAGGCTGGAATTCATCAAACCTGCGACTGAGATGGTTCGTTATGACCTTCGAAAACAGCTTATAAACATGGCTCAAAAGCGAGATGGGTCTGTAATTTTTAAGTAAAGTGTTGTCACCTTTCTTGAAGAACAGCACCACCACGCTTTTGTTCCATGCTTCTGGCGTTGAACCTTCGAGTAAGACGGTATTAAAGAGCTTCTGGAGGACTTTAAGTACCGGTGTTCCACCCGCTCTCAGAAGCTCAGATGTGATACCGTCGTCACCAGGCGCCTTGTTGTTCTTAAGCTGTTTCAAGGCCATTCTAATCTCGTACAGGCTGATGTTCGTGATATCTTCGGTATAATGTCGGGTCAGCTTGGCTCTTGGGTCTTTGACCGAGCTGCTAACAGGTTTAGCGACCGAGGTGTATAACTGTCCGTAGAAACTCTCTACCTCTCCTAACACTTCCGCTTTGGTCGACGCTACACTGCCGTCTTCTCTCTTCAGCTTCGTCAACTGGCTTTGCCCAATAGACATGTCTCTTGCAAACACTTTGGAGCCCTTTTTCCGCTCTATCGTCTCTTTAATACGGTTTGTATTAAAGATCCGGATATCGTGTGGCAAGGACTTCCATATTCGTCTATTGAGCAGCCTATATGCATCAGCATCATCCGAAGACTGCAGTTTCAATGAGCGTCTTTCAGGCATGAGGTTGAGGGTATCGTTGGAGAGTTTCTGTGGCCTATCTGTACGGTGGGGTTTAAAGTACTTGGAACTCACTGTATGGACAGTTTCTACTAACCTGTTATTGATCTCGTCCACTGAAGCGATGTTCTCAAGGCAATCGAAGCGATTGGATAGCTCAAGTTGAAAGCTCTCGGGGTCTTGAATACGGGCATGAGTGGGTCGGAGCGTAGACTTCATCAGACGAGACCTCTCAAGTTTGACATTAATATTCACCGTGCCTCTTACCAATCTGAACTTTTTTCACCGTAATGCCACCACGCATCTCTTTTTACACACCCTGAACGTAGTCATTATCGTATCGTATCGAAGATGTAAATCGTCATACGTCATGCTTACCTATGAGGGGGGGGGGGGGTCTATTGATGACCTAACACACCACTTCAACACAACTTTAACGTCAAACAGGATTGACATTTTTGATTATATGTACCTACGTCTACTGAATGAACTAGATGAGGTGGAGGTGGTTTGCTCGGCGATGCCAAGCTAAAGATGTAGTTTGCGTTTTAGCAAAGCAACAAAATTTGTAAAAATAGTAAAATCAAAACGCAAGTGTTCACTCCCAAGGCGGTTGCATCTGTACATTGTTCATTCATTTACAAACATATTTTTGGCAACATTGTTGCCAATGCCGACTGTTGTGTGTCAATGCCGACTTTAGCTAATGCATAATTAAGATATCAACTTGTTATATAATTGTCTTTTGTGGAATGTCAATAAAATAATGATTTCATTAGCACCAATGCTAGATTTACTAATGAAGTGATAATGAAGAACTTGGTGCAATAAATTGGCTGATAACCTTAAAAAGAATATTAGTTTCCAATTATTTTTCAATGGGATATAGTAAATAATCACTTTTTTAAAATATCACGGTTGTTTTCAATAAACATATTGCTACTTACGGGGTGAAAATTGTGGCGCTTGCAACAGTGTCAAAATATCGGGAACTCATTTAAATAAATATCAAGGTTTTCATTCCGTTAGTACTCGTAGCAATATGTTTATTAGTTAATAATCACTTCATCAGGTATATTGATTATTAGTTATCCACAAGTCATATCCGGAGACAGGTTAATTGACGAGCAGATTTGTAGGGATCGTATCTCATTTGTGGGAGAATCGATAACGAGCTTTATCCGGTATAAGATTAGGCAGTCGCTATGTGTGCACGCCATATAGATAACGACGGCCTGTTTAAAGTGGTAACTAAGTGCGTAACTACTTTAAAGAGTAGGCGACATCAAAATGTGCTATGTAATCCAAACAGTAAAAAGGCTGTACCTACATAGTAAAAGTGTTTTTGTGATGAGGGTAAAAATATATAACAAATTACCATCAACTGTTAAGAACACAGAGAATAATGAAGTTTTTAAATATAGATTAAAGAAGTTTCTGATTGACAAGGTTGATGGGTTTTTCAAAGATAACATAAAATGGATTTGACAGATACGTAAATCAATTATTGTAATCATTGGACTAATAAAATAGTTACTGTTCAGAGAAATTAAATTAAGTTATAAATACATGTGTAATTACCCCATAACTTGAAATTGTTCCTTTACTAAATTTATCTATATATTTTGTGGTTGAGTTTGTGTATGTCTTGTAGTTAGAATAACTATCTTTGTTCCAGATGTTAACGCTATCTCTTCTGCTTGGATAAATAAATAAGTTATCATTCAGGGGCCTTACTATCAGCTTCGTAAAAACCATGCAAGTTCCGTGCAGTTCTTAAACCTGACCTAAACAGTTTTGAATGAAATCATACCACGACGCTCATTTAGGTGAACTGTTTGAATATTGTTTTCTCAAAGGTGAACGTATAATATTGTCTCTGGCATTCTTACAATTTACTATAAGCAACATTGCAGAAGCCTAACGTTTGTAAGCTAATAAACTGAGTGGATTTAGAGCGACATGTTAACGAGAGTCCATGCAAAAAACACAGGTGAATGGTTTTTCTGCGATTCTTGAATAGTAGGCCTGGGCAGGCCTGTTTTAAAGTTGTCATGGTACGAACAAACCGGGCAGTTGTCTAGAAGTCCTGCTTTAAGAGGTCATAGTAAGGCCCCAGATCTCTTTTACCGAACAATCCTCCTTTGTTTGGTGGTCTATCGTACCACGTGACATTGGCGAAATTGTAGTGGCTCCCCTACAAAAGCCATAAGGAAGAGTTGAAGTTGAAGTTATTGTTATCAATTATTGTAATTTGCACGCCATTATGGTATGAATACAGAGATACGCGTTGTTTTAATATAATACGTATATACCTTAACTGTATTCGAGCAATAAATGAATTTTGATTTCGAATCATAAACTAGCTATAATAAATATAACTCGTACCTTGGCTTAGGAAAAGCCCATCACCTGATGGAAAGCGCCACCTGTCAAAAATAGTCAATGTCCGTAGACATTTTATTGGTTTTTACCAGACAATTTCAGGGATGGTGGTTTGTTGATTGATGGTTCATGTATCATATTCTGATTATTCAACCCCCATTCCGTCTACAAACGACTAGGTGTACTGTTATACAGAAACTAGCATTTCACTTATTTTAAATATGAAATTTTACGCTTGAAATATTTAATTAGAATAAAGTGATATTTTTATAGTGGGACACAGAAAAACAGAAAAGTCGGCAAACGTGCGACTAGAGTTGAGGCAGAACTGAATCTACTCTGGATGATTCTGGTTACTTCGGAATGAGAACAGCTCAATTGTCGACAGTTAGAGCTGACAGATACAGTGTAGGGTGCAGGGATGTCGTAACACTACGGCGATTACATCGTAACATTAACCGGTCGATTGCAGAAAGGAATTCATAAACATTGTTTCCTGAAACATAAAACCTTTGTCTTCCAATCACGAGTAAACGATTTTCTAGGCGTACGCAATCAATCATCATCACTTACCAGGTGATATAATGAACAATATATCAATTAAAAAGTAAATATTGAATGTCTAAAGTAAAATCTTAACTTTCTGCCGTCTTAATAGAAGTCGCTCGAGTTACTAGTAAGTACCATAAAGATAATAAAATTAATCGAAATTTAATAGTCTTACTATCCTCCTTACAATACAATGCAGGCATGCCTCATTATTATCATCATCATGTGTGCATCAATCTAATATATAACATATCATAATGACCCTGTAACGATCCCACAGCTAAAACACATGCTGTTTTCACTGGCAAGGAAAAGAGCATGAGGTCCCTGACAGGTTGGAGTAGTTGGTAGCAATTCTATCTTTTGGGCCACTTGTACTAAGTTTGATCTCCAGACAGGTTAAATATTTGTATAGTTTAAATACATGAACATGATTCATTTTGATCTGTATCTGGATGTATATATGCATATCAGTTATCAGGTTACCACAGTACAGACTCTACCTAGTTTGTGTCTGAAAGAAAAAGTATGGTTCTTAATAAGATGCCAGTCGTAATGTTGGAGTTTTCAAAGCACCTGCCATGCTTATTGATGGCCTAGCATCTCTCGTACTAAGACAGTTTGAAAAATTGAAAATATCACTTGAAAATGCCTAGAGTGGTTGACCCGGTGCCCGCTTACCTCAAGTGAAGAGTTACGGTGTACAATACCGGTATCGCTACAATTTATGTTACGCTACTTATAAAGTTTACAGGTGTATGCACTGTCCCACAATAAATCAAGTGGACTAAACTGTAATCTGCAGTTTGATCTATTACTGAAACAATTACTCATTCCATTGACGTCATTATAAGCAGGGTTATTAAAGGGTATAGTGGAGACTTAAAGATGATATTCTAAACTGGCAGTAGCTTACAAATAATATTTATGATTAATGGTATAAAAGTTATCCAGACTAAAAAAATATATGAAATATAAAGTCGACTTATGACTAACATACTTAGTTCGAGTATCGGTAATTTTGCTCAGTTTATTTAGTTTATCTACGTATAATTTTGTCTTTGACGCAGAATTGTTATGCATTTGAAATGATAATGTGATTGCAATTGAAGAGTGTTTCGAAGTTAAAACTCCTTTTTACAATATTAAGTTCCGAGACAACACAGACAGGCAACTATATAGACAAATCATATAACTTTAGAGAACAACAGACAGGCAAGTCATTTAACTGATGTTTTTGACCCATAAAAGCTTCAAATCCAATATGCTATACACTACAACTCAAAACAAGTCATCTCGTAAATTATCATCTAAGACCTACTCAGTTATGCTAAAAATATTCTTTAACGAGTAATAATAAATATTAAAATAAAATAAAATAAAACAATATTAAACATATTAATTAGTATGCTTACGCTGCTCAATTCTCACGATTAATTTCTATTTGTTTACTTGTAGTACTGTTTCGTATTCCTCGGCTATTACCACGCATATTTTAAAGAAAATTAATAAAAAACCTGAATGTTAGAGATATATTTCTTTTGATATCCCCACCCCCACCTCAACACTCTGTCCAACCCTATGACAGCGCGCCATCTTTGCTTAATTCTGTTTCGTAGTGCCGGCTGTTACACGCAAAAAAAAATTTCGTTGGCTTAATTTTATATTTGTTTCAAAAAGTAGTTTTAGATATTTGTGTCATACATGGGAAGAAAACGGAGGCATAAGGGTACGGAAAGCAGTAGTGAACAGTTATAGAAAAAACGTAAACTTGAAAAACGACGGCGGAGATATTCCGATGGTACCGCAAGTTCGGATTTGCAATCTGGTAAGTTTTTACTATCGTAAAATAATGTTATACAGTAGAAATGTACACACAAAGTGTAATTCTATTCTTTAACTATTCGGGCGAGGTAGGTGTTATCATAAAGTCCAGTACTTATATCAAACATCTTTATCTTTTCGTTGAAATCTTACTATATAACATTGTATTTCCTTGAGCTCTGTTGTATCTTGTTGTTTGGACTTTATTGTCAAATGTGCTGTCGTTCGATTCTCTGAGAGCAAACATAGCTGCATCCGTGAAACAAATGACTAGATGACAAGAAACGTTGGGAAAACAACTTCATGTACGAGGGCGATATACTCGTATCTAGTATTTGACATCGGTGAACTCGATGACGATCGCAACGACGAATCATTAAAGAATCGCACGGCAGAAAGGTAAGCGACGGCGAAGTTGCCCCTAGGCTAGATGCCAATTTCACTTACTGTTACATTTTATAGATCGCACTAAATAACGTGATCCGCTAACGCTAATATAACCCACTGATTACACGCTATGCTCGCGTGTTCGAGCGCGCTAATTTGTGCTAATACAGTGTGAACAAAACGTTATCCGTATTTACTGTTTTCTGAACTACGCCCCGTAATTATTGTCTATGTCTACTTGATCTGCATATTGTGTTAGTATATGCAAATAGGCGGTATTATGTTGGGGTATGATAGGCCCTAATACAACAGTGCTGAGTATATTATGTGCAGGTTATGGGTTTTTAGTAGCGGTACTTTTGTGGACGTCGTGGTTCGTCCGGGAAAGTACTGCCACCATGTCTACCGTCAAGCAGTAATGTTTGCATTAATGTGATCCGGTTGGAGGGTATGGGTGCCGGCGAAGTTACAGGCACATCAGACTCAACATGTTAATGTCTCATGCGCCGTGCAATTCGACACGTGTGACGAAGTGCACATGTTATAAGCAGAGTTAACAGATTATCAGAAGCCGGGCCTCTTACTTGTATCGTTTCTTAATGGCATTAAAATCTTGGTAGAAAACAACTATTGTTTAGGGGTCAGATACACTTTGTGACGTGAAGAGAGCTGCAGCTCGGCACCGTTCCCCAATACTATCAGCTCGTTTAGTTACGTGATCTAGTTGTTCGAGTAGCTAGACATCACTAAAACGTGGTTCACATTTACGGCAATCTAAAATTAATAACTGTAATCGAAGATTTTTACCTTGTCGCTGCTAATATGGCTTTGACAAACAGAACGCGTACTTAGCGCTAGCCTGACGCCGCACTCTAACGCCGGACTGTATTCTACTATGACGGTATTATACTGTCAAAACGAGCGCCGGTGCTAGTACGAGTAGTAGGTGCTCTGTCGCAGCGTTAGGACGCTTGGACGCCGGGCGTTGCTTATATTTAAAAAAAATCTAGAGTCCGACTGCAGCTCGTGTCTTGAAGGAAGCATTATAACTGATAATCTAATAGAAATAGTTCGGAAACACCCCTGCTTATTAATAACGAAGGATAAATCTGCGCATATTCTCCTAATTCCTTTCTCTTTTTATTGAATTCGTGTACCCATTATCTTTTTGCCTGTAATCGTGATAAAGCATAAAAAAGTAATAATTCTTCCATATCTAAATCACTCGACATCTCTATAGTGAACAAACTTTCCAAAGACTGCCAGCTGAACTACGCTCTGGTGAATGGAACGTCGTGTTAATCTAGTCAATTCCAGCGTGTCATTAAAAGTGCGTGACGATGAACATATACCGCGGCGCTCAGTACGCGTTCTGTTTGTCAACGCCTTTAGGGAGCATGACGCTATGTGACAAAAAGGAGCTATGTGAAGGAAAGTCATATAATGTCTGACCCATAAACAATAGTTTGTGTAGAATAAGCCCACTCTTCACTTGCTTCAAAATACTTGAAAGCTAAGCATGCTTGCACAATATTTGTTGACCGTAGGATGTACGGCACTGCGGTGTTGTTCACGATGGTTTCGTCTTGCTGAAATGGTGGACTATATACCTGGCTTATAGCATGAAAAATTGAAGCGATTATTAACAATATATAATTAATTCACTATAAAAAAAACATACATTACAAATTATTTATAGTAGGTTAAAATTAGCATGTATTATTAGATAAATGGAATGTATTTGACTCGCAGATGTTTTCTGAATTAATCGCAAGGTGGCATTGTTGACGATCATAGAGGGAGAGTTGTTCTACCGCCAAAATATTGTTACAAAAGTAGTAAGCGTGGCGGAAAGCAGCCACATAACCGATCCTCACTTCCTTCCCCCCCGTCGCTGTCCAAGGTATATTTTGGGTGACCCGGACGACCCCTTCGCAGCAGTTACTTCGGCAGCTTTAGCGTCGTCCCGAGAAAACCCCGGTAATGGTTGTAGACCCAACCAGGGCTGTGATCTCGATCGCATTGTAGGCTCCGGCCGAGATCTTCGCAGCCCCAGTCGCAGTCGAGATAATCCACACACACATGATAGTAGTCCCAGCCACAGTGCGGGCAGGAGTATACATCGCGGCCCCGGTCGCGATGTATACTCCGGCCCACGTAATGGCTGTGGACGAGGTAATTCTGGTTCATTATGTAGCCTCAGCCACGGTGCGGGCAGGAGTCTACACCGCGGCCCCGGCCTCGATGTAGACTCCGGCCCAGGTAGCGGCTGTGGGCGATGTACTCCACTCTCTATTTGTAGCCCCACCCAAAGTACAGGGATGAGTGTACAATGCGACGATCCTGGTCACGGTGTGGACTCATGTCGCGGAAATGGAGGGAGGCGAGGTAATTCAGTTTGTAGCCCCAGTCAAGGTAGTGATTCCGATCACGGTGTAGGCTCCGGCCGAGGTAGTGACTGTGGACGAGGTACCCAAGGTTATGATTCCCAGGTAAACACATTCAGACACCGAGCTCGCCGACGAGCTCGAGGCAAAAATTATGTCTTGGTTATATTCTCTCCACATAGTCGTAGAGTAAAAATTCATAGGGCCCGCTTTCAACGGTACACTTACGTACCGGGGCGATTCTCTCCGAGTCCCCTTTCTCCTGGCGACCGAGGTCCGTACCTTAGTGGTGCCCTTGAGCAAGTCGCCTACTCCTCTCCTTGCGGCGAAGCGTCTTCAACGCTCGCCTTAGGCGGTGCGCCCTCTGCGCCCGCATCTGGATGAGTACCATCTGCCGGTAGAGGCAAACAGCATTAGTCCGTTCTAAAAATAAGGAAAGCGGCTAGTCTGCTGTCGTTAGCCGAGGTGAACACTAGGAAACGTTGAGCGTCTAATTTATGTCGCAACAACTATGAAATCTAAGCACAAGTTGAGTAAAATCCTTATTAAAGAATATGTTGTTATACGTTAAATAAATAATTAGAATAATTTATGCTTGTGGTTTAACATTGTTGAACAGAGAGAAATAGTAGTAAATGCGAAGTATAGTGATTAGTAAATTATTGAATAAAACGTAAAATAATAAGTGAATGCTCTGTCTTATTTACAATACCTTATTAAGGAATACATTCCTTATCAATTATGCTTATTACAGCGATAATGTTAAATGTAATGTTACACGATGATAACCGAGAGGTAGAGATTCGGTCGCCAATCTGACGGATCCTAGACCAATCCGGACTGGAGGTTTCAACATTGCAAGCAAGGATTGTCGATAAGGTAAGATATGATACATTCGACATAAATCTATTCATATAAAAAATTTCGGGTTTGTTGGAACACTTATAACTGGATAACGGCTGGACCGATTTTTATGCTGTTTTGATTGGTTGTATTTGTCTCCGTCCCTTAAAGTAAACCTTTTAAAATATTGGTAAATTGACGGAAAAATAAAATACAAGATTTTTTACTTGTATTTTATAAAAAAATCCATTAACCATTGGAATCTTAAATTATCTGTATGGAACATTGGCTATATAATATTTTCTGAAAAATACAATTTCGTACGAAAACTTCGATAATGTAACCGAAGGTGTGAAAAAAATACAAATACACAACCTTAAATCGCGTACGCTGCGGAAACCATTGACAAAAACAGCAAAGTGATGTACTACAGTTTTGTAGAGGACTTTCCATAAGTACAAAAAATTTGCAATACTATTATGTTTAACTATACAGTTAAATCACAATAATACTTTTCCATGTTTAAATACACACTAGTAACGCCGGTACTTACAGGGCACATATTCGTACCTTGGTATTAATCCGAATCTAATCTAATAATAAGGAGGAAAGATTTTATTGTTTGTTTCTAATGGATAAACGCAAAAACTACTTAACCGATTAAAACAATTTTTTCACTAGTGCAAAGCTACATTATACCCGTGTAACATGCGCTATATTAGATTCATCATCTTTATCATCATCCATCACCACGCGGGTGAAACTGCGGCGTTAGTACTCATAGTATTAAATAATAGCAGGGGAAGGGTTAAGCACAACCCTGAGACTATTCCAAAATAATAAAAACCTAAGTAGAAACATTGTAAACATCCATATAAAAAGAATGTTGCCGCTTCTTCTCGGTGGGTTCTATATATTTTGGAACGCGGCGGTAGAGTCTTTAAAGTACATTATAATGAAAGTTGACGTTTATAAGTGCGTCTTTGATGCCTAAATTGAATAAATGATTTTGACTTTGACTTTGACTTTGAAAATAACAAGAAAGTTTCAACGCTCGAGCAGGATTTGTATAGCATAGTTCGCAAAGAGTTTCAAGTTAAAATTCTATGTATAAGTTCTATTTATTCTATGATAAGCTGCTTTTTTATTTAGAAATATCTTTCGCTCTCGTCTCAAACCGTGTGTACCTAAGTTGGTTACATCGCGCTCACTCGGAAACTGCTCAGTAAACGAGTACAAGAGTATCCTACGTTGTAATATGAGACCTATTAGACGACTGATTATTGAGACCATATCTACCAAATTTTGACTTTATCCTTAAGGCGAAATGAGTGTACATTACGACCAAATTTCATGATTCGACTTCGCAAAAATTTTTCGACGCTTATACCTAATAACCGAAGTTCGAAAAAAACGTAGTGTAAATTGAATATACGTAATTATGAAGTATGTGAGCCAATACAGGATTGAGCAAACTTTGCTCGATAAAAAAAATTGGCAACACTTTCCCCAAAATTTTGCAATTTTTCTTACGTGCTCCGTGCATATTTATTCAATTATGGGCATATATTGTTAGTTGGTTGATTAGTAATCTCGAGACAGAAAACAAAACATTACGCTCGCAATTGACTGACCTCAGCAACAGGTTGAACCAGTTTGAGCAACATTCTCGTGATTGCAATTTGGAAATTCAGTGTGTTCCAGAAAACAAATCCGAAAACCTAAAGTCAGTTATTAGAGAGCTCGTCACTACTGTGGGTTACACCTTGCCTGAACACGAGCTATCAAATTACCATCGAGTGGCCAAAATAAATTCTGATTCCAGTAGACCCCGTTCAATAATAGTTAAGTTGTCAAGTCCTCTTGCTCGTGATAATATAATTGCTGCAGTTAAAACATTCAATAGGACAAATCAAAATAACAAATTAAATTCCTCACACTTAGGTCTGCCTGGTGAAAAGAAACCTATATACGTGTGTGAACACTTGTCTCCTGAAAACAAGAAATTGCATGCAGCAGCCAGAAAAGTTGCAAAAGAAAAAAAAATTCAATTTGTGTGGGTACGAAACGGTCATATTTATATGAGAAAAGACGTGACCTCTAAAAGTTTCTTAGTTAAACATCTTAACTCCTTGAACTCTATAAATTGTATAAAATAATTTATGGTATCTTTGTTAAATACTTTTCATAAATGTTGCAATATCAATATCTTGTATCAGAACGTAAGAGGCCTTAGGACGAAAACGAAGCAATTGTTAACTAATGTTCTTAATGAAAATGTGGATGTTGTTCTGCTAACGGAGACATGGCTGAATGATTCGGTGTTCGATCATGAATTATTTGATAATAGATACACTGTATTTAGGCGTGATCGTAGTTCTTCGTGTAATGAAAATTGTGAAGGTGGTGGAGTGCTTATTGCCGTAAAAAAAAAACTACATCCTGTTCGTAAAAAAAAGTGGGAATCGTCCGACGAGGACCTTTGGGTAGTTATCAAACTTAAGCAAGGTACAACAACGGTACCTTTTTGTATCTGTAACCTTTATCTGCCATCACCTGCCAAATATCATAAACTAGAAAACTATCTGTTGAACATCACAGATGTTGTTCAACATAAATTGCCTCGAAATTCCCTGTTTTTGTTGGCAGGAGACTTCAATCAGCCATTATTGCAATGGAGAAAAGATATAAATTCCAATGCACTCCTCCCTTCTTGCGCCACAAACTCTATGGAAAGCATGCTTGTTGACACTCTTTCATTCAACGGCCTTCATCAAATCAATTCGATTAAGAACGTTGAGGGTCGGTCTCTTGACTTAATTATTACCAATGCACACAAATCTTTCACAGTTAGCAACTCACTTCCACTTGTAAAAATAGATAAATACCATCCAGCCTTAAAAATACAACTTAAATTTAAATCATCGAAGCCTCCTAAACTGAACTATAGTACTTGCTTAAATTATTCGAAAGCTGATTATTCAATCATCAAGGCAGAATTGAACGAGATCAACTGGAATAACCACTTTTCAACTAGATGCAGTGTTGACGAAACTGTTGAAATCTTCTACAACATCATTAATTGTATCATAATCAAGAATACGCCACAGAGTCGAACAGGTAATAATAACTATCCTTTTTGGTTTAGTCGTCCCTTACTTAAATGCCTGAAAGAAAAAGCAAAATTCCACCGTAGATACAAATTATATTCTAATCCAAGGGATTTCGCAACTTACCAACTCCTTCGAGATCGGTGCGGTAGCATGATTCAGTATTGTTTAAACAAATTCAAAGAAGAATCCAAGATCAATATCAAGAAAGATCCTAAATATTTCTGGAAATTCATAAAATCTCTAAAATGTAATAGTAATGATGTACCCGACGAAATGTTTTTGAACAATGAGAACGTGCAAGGTGGGCGAAACATTTGTGAGCTGTTTTCTAGTTACTTTCACTCTATATACTGTAATGTATCTACAACTACAGCCACTACAGTCACCGAGCCAGTTAAACATAACACGTCAATTGGTTCATGTTATATTTCTGAATCTGATGTTCAAAGTTCGCTCCAGCGCCTCGATATTAATAAAGGACCTGGACCGGATTCTATCCCCCCTATTTTTCTTAAAACTTGTTCAGACCAATTAACCAAACCTCTCCACTATATATTCACTAAATCACTTTCTCAAGGCGTATTCCCAACAAAATGGAAGATAGCTCATATTACACCTATTTATAAAAACGGCGACTTAAGTGATATCACAAACTATAGACCAATATCAATCTTATCCTCCATTGGCAAATTATTTGAATCTATCGTTAAAAAAGTAATTTACTCTCATTTGGCGCCATTGTTTAATCCACAGCAACATGGATTTTTGCCGAGACGATCCACCACATCAAACCTTATGGGATATGTGGGTGACATATTGCAAGCCATGGAAAATAAATATGAAGTTCATTCTATCTACACAGATTTTTCAAAGGCATTTGATGTCGTTGATCATAACCTGTTGATTGAAAAGCTAGGGCATGCTGGGATCTGTGGCTCTTTATTAAGGTGGTGCGAATCCTATCTTAAAAATCGTTCTCAACTTGTTGTCATTCGAGGATTTAAATCAGCAACCAAGACAGTGGTATCTGGTGTTCCCCAGGGTTCTCACCTCGGACCTTTGTTGTTTTTAGTTTTCATCAACGATCTGTGCGCATCAGTAACATCCAGTTTCCAAATGTTCGCGGATGACCTTAAACTCTACAGAGTAATTCGGCAGATTGAAGACACAACTATTCTTCAACAAGATATTGACAGAATCAGTTATTGGTGTTCTTTAAACAAAATGGTTTTAAATGCCGGCAAATGTTTTCACATAAAATTTACGAGAAAGCTCAATCCAACGCCTGCTGTGTACTATATAAATGACATTCGGATTAATGAAGTATCTAGTATACGGGACCTAGGTGTCATCGTCGACGCTAAAATGGATTTTCGCGATCACATTGATTGTATTACGAAAAAAGCAGCACGTCTTGCTGGATTTGTGATAAGACAAACTAAACTATTCGATGGAAGTGAAATCCCTATGTTACTATTTAATTGCTACGTGCGATTCCTTCTGGAATACTGTAGTCCCATTTGGAGTCCCTCATACGGTGTGCATGTAAATCGACTCGAAACTATACAAAAAAAATTTCTGTATCATCTATCCTACTCTAGAAATCTTTGTCGCTGTCTGGAGTCATATACTTCTAGGCTTAATCATTTTAAAATGCCTTCGCTGGAACGTAGACGGAACGTCGCGGATATAGTGTATCTGCATAAGATCATTCATGGCAGAATCGATAGCCCAGAATTGCTCAGTAACATCTTATTTAGGGTGCCTCGCTCTAGCAGCCGTCTTTGTAACCGAACAACTTTCAGCGTTATCTCATGTCGAACTAACTATGCAAAATACTCTCCAATATTAAGAATGTGTTCATTGTACAACGATTTGTGTCACGATATTGACATATTTAGTACATCTACTAATGGCCTAAAGAAATGTCTTTTTTCAAAATTGTAACTAATTTTAAACAGTTAAGTATATTAGTATATTTTTTTTAAATAAATTATTGTATAATTATCGTATAAGAGCATCATATAGTAGAAGCATGCTGTGTTTATCTCAAGAAGGTTGTGCACTTGTTAATAGATTTATATAACGTACTTTAATTTTAGAACTATAAGTCTTGTGTTACGAGCAGTTTGGTAAACCAATAAACAAAAAAAAAAAAAAAAAAAAAATATATATATTTTTAATGAATATATCATATTCGAATTCCCGATGAAATTTACTAGTGAACTATGGACTCTTTTATCATTAAAATTTAATATTTGATTGTACGAACTAAATGTAAAAAATATTAGCACGTTTTTAATTGCATTTTCACATTACACCGTCCAATCTGATAAGCAATTCTCAACCTTATGTAAAGCATCGTAAATTGTTTTAAAATTAGTATTGGACCGCGCCTTAGGATAGCAAATATTAGTAGCATTAAGCACACGCAAAAACTCACACATACACACAAAGCGATCGCCAATATATTATTAGTAGGATTGAATTGAAACACATATAATTATGGCATATAGGGTTTATTTACAAATATTCGATGGGAACTTAGCACACTATTTTATTTACACATAATACATATGTATTTAAATTCTCTTTGACTTTCATGAAATTCGTGTAAGTATCGTAAGGCAGACGTACGTTCCTTTGCCTTCAAAGTCAGACCAGTGCTAAAGTTGTTAGTTCCGAGATTTAATGGTTATTCAGAAAGGAAACGCAAAAACGGCAAAGAGCTTTTTGGACATATACTATACTAATGACATAGTTGGACATATACGATTCAAAATCACTCAGGCTGGAATTCTGCTCACTAGGTATGGGCCGCAGCTTCACTTGCATGGAAAATAAACCACAGGAACATTTTTCCACGATAATTAGTGGTGTATATTTGCTGATGATGAAATGGTAACAAAGATCCAACAAACAGCTTGCTATTAAGCATCATGCCTGCCCATAACAGGTGTAGTTTTATCCAGAGCATTAAGCTATATACTCGTACTGTAACACTACACTGCGTTTAACTAATTATTTTTTTTATTTTCTTCCGACTTCCAAAAAGGTACTCAATTCGGCTGTATTTTTTTTTGTTTGTTGCTTTTTTAGCTTTTGATTAGGTGAACCGACAAAATTATTTTTTCATTTGATAGTAGTTTTTGAGTTACACTCCAATAACTGTAATGAA
Organism: Selenia dentaria; assembly: GCA_917880725.1. Classification (NCBI taxonomy): domain Eukaryota; kingdom Metazoa; phylum Arthropoda; class Insecta; order Lepidoptera; family Geometridae; genus Selenia; species Selenia dentaria. The sequence goes on along the minus strand of OU862882.1, from coordinate 1,216,114 downwards.
TGGAAGTCGGTATTACATTTTTCAAATTGTACTTGTCAAATTCAAATTCTTTATTACCTGTTGACTAGCGATTCGCCATATTTGTCCAATAATACAATAGATTTATTAGATTTCGCAGAAATCAACCTACTTTTCCAGGAACTGCAACGTGTGTGGTTATGCCTGGGTTGAAGATGTGGAAATTATATAATGTAGGTGTTGGTTGCCCCCCCCACAAGTAACACAAGGGGAACTAGGGGCTGCCGTCCTCAAACTTCGAGGCCGAAACAGGGCTCCAGGGCGTGATGGTATCCCGGGAAGGGCCTGGGTCTTGGCAATGGGGGCACTGGGGAACCGATTCCGTACGCTACTGGATGCCTGTCTGGAGACGGGTCGATTCCCTTCTATGTGGAAGACGGGCAGTCTCGTTCTTCTAAAGAAATACGGGCGCCCAGAAGACTCTCCGTCAGGCTACCGCCCTATAGTTATGTTGAACGAGGCCGACAAGCTATTTGAGCGTGTGGTAGCAGGTCGGCTGAATCGGCACCTTAGTGAGGTGGGCCCTGATTTGTCCGACAACCAATATGGTTTCCGAGTGGGTCGGTCGACGATTGATGCCATCAATCGCATTAAAGCCTACTCAGATGAGGTGGTGTCCCACCGCGGGATAATGGTGGCAGTATCATTAGATATCGCCAATGCATTTAACTCCATGCCGTGGGACTGTATAAGGGAGGCACTGAAGTACCACAACGTGCCTCCCTACCTTAGTCGGATTATCGGGTCCTACCTTTCTGAAAGGTACATTTCGTACCCAGTACGCGGCGGTGGGCTGCGGAACAGAGAAATGACGTGCGGTGTTCCACAGGGTTCGGTTCTCGGGCCGCTCCTGTAGACCATCGGATACGATTGGGTGCTGCGAGGAAATCTCCCCCCGGGCACCAACGTAACCTGCTATGCAGACGACACGCTTGTAACTGCCCGGGGTGAGACATACGAGATGGCTGCACGTCTTGTAGTGGAAGCCGTGGCACTCGTTGTTGGCAGAATAGGGATGTTGGGACTCCGGGTGGCGCTCAACAAGTCAGAAGCCATGTGCTTTCATGGCCCGCGGCGGGCGCCACCGAGGGGTGCCCACATCACCATTGGTGAAACCCGTATTGAGGTCGAGGCCAATGTTAGATACCTTGGACTCGTCCTTGATAGCCGTTGGAACTTTCGGGAACACTTCACCCGCTTGATCCCGCGTTTGATGGCTGCAGCCGCGTCGCTGAAACGGCTGCTTCCTAATCTCGGAGGCCCCAGTGCGCTAATTCGTCGCTTATATATGGACGTGGTGCGATTCATGGCGCTCTACGGAGCGCCAGTGTGGGTGGAGACCCTGACCGAACAATCCATTGCCCTCCTGAGGAAACCTCAGAGGGTGATGGCCGTCGAGGTAATACGTGGTTATCGCACTATCTCGTACGAGGCGGCGTGTCTGTTGGCGGGATCCCCTCCCTGGGACTTGGAGGCGCAGATCTTTGCCGCTATGTACAAGTGGCGCAAAGATCTCCACCTCCAAGGAGTGTTTCCCCCACCAAGGGCAATAGAGACCTGGAAGTTCCAAGCTCGACGGGCTTTGGTTGAAAAGTGGAAGGAGCGACTCGCCCAACCAAGGGCCGGTAGCTGGACCGTCGAGGCTGTCCGGCCCGTTCTTAAGGACTGGCTGGATAGAGGCCATGGATGTCTTACCTTCCGGCTGGTGCAGGTACTTTCAGGGCATGGTTGCTTTGGTAAGTACCTGTGCCGCATAGCTGGAAGGAAGCCAACAACGCAGTGGCATTGCAGTTACGACGAGGATACCGCTCAACACACGTTGAAGGAGTGTAGTGCGTGGGCGGTGGAACGTAGTATCCTCGTCGCTGAGGTGGGAAACGACCTTTCCCTGCTAGCATTGATCAAGGCAATGCTGGACAGCGACAGGTCATGGGAGGCGGCTCTAGCCTTTTGCGAACAAGTGGTGTCGCAGAAGGAGGCAGCGGAGGGTTAGCGAGAAATAACATCTACTCTGCCGATCCGCCGCCGGAGAGCAGGTGCTCGAGGCAGGCGCTTTCGAGCCCTTTTTCGACCACCATAAAAGGGGTCTAGGGTGGCGGAGTGAGGGGAGTCCGCTGCTCATATAGCTACAGCCCCGAGATGGCGCGCGCGGTGTTCCCGCGCGCCACTCATAGAAAAGGAGATGGAGAATCTCCGACACTCGGATAGGGTCTTCATGACTAACGCCGCCAGGATCACGGACGACTCCAAAACGTACCCGCTGACCCGGCATCACGGCGCCCGTAGGAACACCGTGTGGGGTTTAGTCGGTATGGTCTGCTTGCTGCTATGGGTGCAGTTAGCACGTAGATGACGAGTCCGACATACCCCGTTGAACCTCCCCAGATTGGCGGGGATGCGTAAGAGCATTCCCCACACGGAAAAAAAAAAAGGTGTTGGTTGCCCACGTACTGCTACGTACTCCATAAAACAACGTTATGCTTTCCTCACCCCGAAACATGGTTCTGTAATTCTATTCGAGCATACCTGTCAATGTAGTTTTAGGTAAACTTAAATACAGGTTTGCGACAGAACTCTTTGTGAATAAGCTCGTCTGCGTTCATTCTGCCACCATTTCTACTGCAAGGCAGAAAAGTACGCAATACTGTGTTCTGGTATAAATGACATTGGTGCCGGTGAGATTACACATGGGACTTAACAACTTAATGTCAAATCAGCGTGAGAGGCGCAGTGCCGTGCGATTCTCTAGGGCTGACATTCACAGTTAGTGTGTGGAGTTTACTCTGAGCTGTCTCGCATGAGTTCGAACTCCAGTGATGGCGAGTATACTCGGCATTTCGAAATTGACATTTGAGTACGATCGTAAACTCCATGCTTACTCCATCGAGTTCGCCTCTAGCCACAGACAAATATTTATTTGATTATCTCAAATAAGGTTAAGTTTGAAATATATTTTTTAATACAGTTGCTCAAAAAGTGGCGTATTGCAGGGACGTATAGCGTTCGGGATGTGGGCTATTACATACTCGTGTTTTTTTTTACCTTTCCCGAACTCGTGCGTTCTCTTTCCTAACTGTAAAAATAATGTCTATTAAACAGAAACCCATGTAGTTTTTATTAAAAAAAAATTATAGATGTTTTTATGATTCATGCAAATAATTTGTTTCAATATCAGATTTAATGATTTGATTGAATGAGTTAGGTTAGGTTTCATTTCATTTCATCTCATTAAATTTCATTTTCATTTCATATCAATGAAAAAATTCTACTGAAGACTTGGCTGTATGGGCATAGTTCCCTTTGCCTACCAGAAAGGGTGAAGAAAAAAATAATCTCTGCTTATATTCTACGGTTGGCGCCATTTTCCAGAAATTTGCTTTGAGAGTTTATTTTATTAAATTGCTTAATTTTTTCGCAACTGTATTAAAAATAGTCGTTCAGTACACGTGCAGAACCGTCATTGCAACTTGTTCCGACTGTCAATTACTGTATGTACTGTATACATTTATCGGAACTCTTAGCAATGACAGCCTTTCTCCACTTGTAATGAAATATACTATTTGAATCTTGCTACATTGCGTTAGAAAGAAAGAAACATATAATTTCCCTATGAGAGGAGATGAAATAGACGACATTAAAAAAGGCGCGCATTGGCGCCTTGTTGTATGGGTGTAGACAAATGTACTAAATCAAGAAAAGTGATACATCGCGATCTATACGTCAATCGTCGGATCAGTTTTAGCAATGCACCAAACGCTTTACAATTCTGATTCTAATAAGAAATTTAATTCGATGCAACTTATTTTTGACTTAACAAACTACTAGCGCGAACGCAGCTGGGTGCGCAAGTACTCCATGAAGAAGTGGCCCGGACGGTTACGAAACCGGTCGGGACATTCGACTATACCTACCGGGTAAGTTAAACCGTCAAATAACATTCAAATGACTAAAAGGGCAAATGTATAATTCATAAATATTTTTTAACAAAAAAAGACGCGTGGCACTCGGAGACTGCCGCGGTAAAGCTATTGCATAGCTGTTTTTATCAACTTATGCAATTATAATTATTTAACCAATGCCATCTAGAGGCGAGTTGCTGAACTAAAGAGACAAGCGTGATATTTCAAAAAGTCATTAAAAATTCTGCTATTCATCGATAGATGCCAAATCAACTTATGCAATTATAATTATTAAACCAATGCCATCTAGAGGCGAGTTGCTGAACTAAAGAGACAAGCGTGATTTTTTGAAAAAGTCATTAAAAATGCTATTCATCGATAGATGGAGTCGGAGTGGGGGGTGTTAGGTTATTTTCATTACGGAATTTCTGGATTCGGTCTCCACGCTCAAAGCCCGCGATAGAAGCTATGCAATAGCTTAATACGTACACGAACTTGCCTACAATAACTACTTACACGTCGATTTGCCTATATTGCCAATAAGACGGTCAGTAATGCATTTAATTTTATCTTTGACTTGTAGTCTTCCTTATTTTACGACTTTTGGCACTTTACATTAGCAGTCGATGGTAACCCTGTTCACGGAAATTGTATGTAACAGTTTACAATACGTCGATTTTGAAAATGTTATATTCAACCGGAAGTTTGAAACTTAACATAGCCTTTAATCACAATAAAATATTCCTCACAACTATTCAACCCTTTAAGGATAATTTATTCAAAGTTCTGAAGTTGAAAGAATAATAGTGTGTTGTAGGCGACAGCTCAAAGAGTTCCCTGCCCCTCTCGCCTCCGGGCACCCTCCGAGGGGTTCGGGCTTCCCGGGCTTGGGGCTTCAGGGCCATTAATTAAAGCCTGCTGCCTTTGTCCGGTGCCATTGAATTGTATTTAACGTCGTTAAGATGCAGCTGATGGTACAGTGTAAGAAAGACGGCAGTAGGATAAGATGGGCAGAGTTAAAGAAACTGTGGAATTTTTTTGCAGACTCAAAACTACAAATAAGTTATATTGCTTCATCGTTATCGAACCTCATAGAATTAAACTCATTTAGACTTGGCAGTTGTCGTACATCATAGCAGTTTATATAATACAACAAATATAATACGAGCCTAATGAAAATAAAATAGTACCTATATAGGTACAAGCAGAAATAAAAAGATCAGCTTATAGACCTGGGTATTATAGCACCTGAAGTGTAAGTGAGAATATAAAGATGTCAGTATGAATAATGATATAGCGATGTAATAATGTAAGCGTATCTGGATAGGCAAATTTAGCGAACCCCTTATTTAATTATTCACTAAAATGTATAAAACTAAACAAATTATATATAGCTGAACGAAGCATCACTGCAATGCAATGCTGCTATTTCTTTTGAACAAACCATCGTGTTCAAATGTTACTCCCTATACTTATCTTTTATCTAGCTACTCTTGTATTACGATGTCAAAGTATAGCGTTTCTTGCCCTACTAATATCATTATTATGGTCTCTTTTACTCGTATAAGGCAACACATTGGAATTAAAAATGAACATTTAACAATAAAAAGGATTAACAATCGTCCAAAATGTGAACCATTTTTATGCATGAATAAATGATTATTATTGTTTTTATTATTCAAAAAGTTTCACGGATTTCATCCGGTCCTTTACAAAGGCATAAGTGGGGCTGTAGCCAACACTTAGAGGCCTGTTTGGTATAAAAATGCAGAATATCAAAAACAGAAAGAATGTTGGATGAAAGGTAACATGGTACAATTTATAACTATTACAAAAATGGGTTATTAGTGATAAGGGAGATAGTAGGATATGGAAGAGACTACGGAACCCGCCAATTTCAGACTCATTTAAAAAAAAATATTACTATTATTCTCTGTATTTCAATTATATCACGGGTTTAACCCGGCCCTTTATATAGGCATAAGTGGGGCTGTAGCCAACACTTAGAGGCCTGTTTGATATAACAAATACAATTGATGTAACTAAACCTGTTTGATGTAACTAAAAAACAGAAACAATAATATTATTATTATTATTCGCAGTGATACAGTTAGTGTGTATTGTCGAGACTTACAATCGAGTTCAAGGCCAGTGGTATCCGCAGTAAAAAAGTGAGAAAGAGGGTAGACCCTTATGTCTGCTCTTAAAACTTCGAAATTTTTTCACATCCACCCGCATATTCAGTCTACCCGTGAACATGATGCATGTACGCCGAAATATCGGGATTTTCAAAACCCGCCTTATCGTGGTGCACATCTCGTGAGTACTAATTATAATGTAAATGAACATTTGTTAAATACATTAAGAAAGTGTTAAATAAAGAAAGTGGCTATTAAAAAATTGTATAAAGACAAGCCCGCTGAGTTTCGTGGTCGCGTTCCGATCCGGTTGTAGATTTAAGAAAAATAGATTTAATATGACAACTTGTCTTGTAAGTGCCCCCGTAATTCTATACAAAATAAATGATTTGATTTTGATTTTTTACTACAGAACCGATAATATCTTTGAGCTTTATATTTTAACATGAGAAGCAAGTTATGCAGTTTTAGTGGTAGCAAATTTTTTTTTAATCATTATTCTAAAAACTCAGCGTCCTATAAAGCTATTACTTTTGTTTGTAAACGTCAAAACATTAGGGAGTTATTGGGGAGATATTTATTAGGGATTAGGGAGAATTATAAATTATTAGGAAGTGCCCGCTGGGAGTTAGGGAGCTCACCAAAATTCAAAATTCAAAATTCAAAAATTATTTATTCAGTTTAGGCATCATAGACACTCTTATGAACGTCAAAAATTTTTTAAATGATTCTACCGCTGTCTTCGGAAAAGAACCACCGCCGAGAAGAAGCAGCAAGAAACTCGCCCTGAAGAAGAGCATCGGACATGCTCGATGGACCTGAGTCGACGTATTCGATCGATCGATATGAATAGTTTATTATGTGTCAAACTCACGAGAATTGTAATACAAGTCCGCGCCCTCTCTGGTTTCACTTATAATCAGCTTGGAGGTAAAAGTCCTGCCCTCCGAGACGAACTCTAGCAGGTGAGTCCTACTACAAAGTATATAACACGTATCAAAGTGTACAGTTTCAGACGAGCGTGTATTGTGCAGTAATTTAGACTTTAAACGCCCATACATCATACAGCCCATACTTTATTAATCAAAAAGGCCAGACGCATATTATTATACAGTAAGTTTACTTATTATAAGACTTTAGTTCGAGGCTTATAAAGAAGTCCGTCTTGTTTGCACACTACTGTTTTTAGATGCTTAATACAAAAAAAGTTTTACTGCTTCCACTTTCCTAATTGCACTATGTTCAAACTTTTTACGAGACAAAGTTTCGAGTTGAGCCAAGTGACTGGAATCTCGGAGTCGCTGCAACACAGTTACTTGCATCTTCGAGCAACCATCGGCCAGCTGCGATAAACGTGGCGGTCAATTTGACCTATTTCTTGTTAATGAACTAAATTCTGATAGCTTTTTAACGTTCTCAAAGGATGTACATCTATCAGATACCTAAACAATGATTGTTTTGTTCTTAATATCAGACTATACAGAAGGAGGGTAATATTGTTAAGGGTATCTATAGATACACAATAACTGGCGGAACACATGCAAACTATAGTGTGCTAGTGTTCCGCCACGCACCATGTGGAGTATATTATCAAAGCTGTTACTTTGTTACTCTTTAGAGGTTAGAGAAAATACCGCTTAGAAATTAAGACGCGGTCCAAACCCAATTTTAAAATAATTTACGATGCTCTACGTATGGTTGAAAATCGCTTGTTAGATTGGACGATGTAATGAAAAAATGCGTTAATTTTGTACGTTTTCTTTATATTTTTCGATATATAACACAATTGAAAAAACTGCTGGTTATTACTTTAGTACTATACGTTGGCTAAGTATTACCTTAAAAAAATATAGTGTTATCGCTGAAAATTCTGAGAGTTTGGACGTGAAAGTTTATTTTTGTGGACCTATTCAGGATTTTTTTTCTGCTGAAAGAGAGTTATATTTATGAATTTTATTCGGTTATTACTCTTTTCCTATTCCTTTTCTAACCTTTGTATTTTTTTCATAATATACTATCGATCTGTTTCGTTACACTAGGTGTTTAAAAATTCTGATTTTCTTTAATCAGGGTACGAGTGCGCCTTAAGGGCTGCACTACGAGTAGTCGTAGTGATGCCGACGCCGAGGATGCCACTCTTTACGTCCGGCCCCCTCACTAAGTGATTTATTTATTCCACTAGTAGGTATCGAACAGTTTCTTATAATTCGGAGATAGCATCATAACTTATATTGTTCAGAATTCATTATAATATCAACGAAGACGGAATAGTTCTTACTTATGCAGCACTGTAGGTTTTTACAATAGAATTCCAAAAGATTTATCAAAGCTTACGTAAATAAAACTTAAGTGCCATGTTAAAGTGTTTTTATAAACTCAAACTGGTGCGAGCATATCCGAGCCTTTAGTGTTGCCATTAAAAAAACACAAACCGTGATATTAACATTAACGTTTTCTTATGACGTTGTTCCTAATGATGACACTTCACATGGCTATTTGTTTTCGTCATTGGGTGTTTGTGGTATTTGGAAAAATACATGACATTTGCATGCAACTAGAGGCAAATACGATCATCCACACTTGGCAGACAAATAACAAACACACAAACATTTGACAGCAGATCCCTAGGTGTTTGCAACACTATGGACGTGTTTTAACTTGCAGCGGGATTTAGTTATTTATCATTGACCAGCTGTCTTATTTTGCAAGATATATTCTGAGGATCCCATATACAGGAATTCATTTAATACAATTCCAGGAATTTTAGCACTGTTTCATTGTCCCAATTATTTTCAGTAGTTATTCCAATTCTCGCTCACAACGCAGATACAAAAATACTGCACGTCCGTACAGGCTACTTAGGCGCGTACGCTTCTGGCCAATGTGTGGACGGTTCGTTCACGTATTTGCTTATATGATTCCTTTTATGTGCCTCGCAAAACCGACAAGCGCACGGTAACGCGTATTTGGTATTTCGCCCTATTTGTCAAATAGGCAAACAAAGCCAACACCCTCAAATACACTGTTTAGACAGTGGCTATTAAACATGGTATATTTGTTTGCCAAATATGCCAAATACACAACATTATAAATATAAATAGCCATGTGGTATGCTGGCATTACAAATCTCACAAAATCATATCAATAACAACTCACTGTTTTCTAATGACGTCACCGTTAGAAAATGACGCACCAGTTGCTTTACATGCACCGTGACATGGACGGATCTATAAACGCTGACTCCAAAAAGCCACGCTCACACTAGAACTGCTCTTACTTTTTGGAGCTTAATGTTGGAAATATTTATTATTTATGTAGTTACGTTCTAATGTTTATCAATGTAGAAAAAGTTACCAATACAATATTCATAAATAAACAACAACTTTAACGTTGCAACACACAAGTACAATTTGAAAAATTTAATACCGACTTCTATTCTATTCAGTTATTGGAGTGTATCACAAAAACTACCAAACCCAATTTGACGAAATTTAAATGGGACCACACGGGAAGCACCAGCTTTCAAACAAATAAATAATTTTGAGAATCGGTTTACCCAGTCAAAAGTTATGAGGTAACAAACATAAAAAAGAAAAAATAAACATACAGTCGCATTGAGTACCTCTTCCTTTTTTTGGAAGTCGGTAGAAAATATCGAGCCAAAGGATTCATATAAATAATGTAAACCAACTACTACTAGGCTACTAGGTGAAATGCCTCTTCGAGAGTCTATCTTATTTTTGTTGTTATCGCAAAGCTAAGATCTAGATAACTTTCGGGAGCGCGGAAATATGTTTTTAAAAATAAAACTATTTTATTTTACGAGAGCAACAAGAGTTTATTGTTCACCACTCGGAGCTAACTTACAGACTGCTCCACATAAAGCATCACATCATCCGCTACAATTATAATTAACAATTAAAAATGCTTAGCTAGTGTCTGGGATGCCACCCACGTACGAGTGCAAGCAGCGGTGGAATGCTATGTCAGCGCCTTAGCCATATCGCTGCATAGAGAAGGGAATATAACGATCTTCTTGAAGTAAGATACTTGTTCAATGTTTGAAAACTATTAAAGCGTGTTTTCCACAACCCTGACTTGGTTACATATCTGAGTAAGTTCGGTACAGTATTAACTGTCTAATCTCCACTCAAGTCGAGATTCACAACTGCCTGTAGTGGAATATCAGCCTAAGTAAAGTGAAATCAATAGCAGTCATACTAAACTAGTAGTTTTGCGAACAGTAGGCCTTGCGAGCACATATTCTTATCAGCGGCAACTTTTCGCAGTAATTCACTATTATTACCTAGGAAACCACTTGACCAATTATTCTCATATCCGAAATTCCTCTTTGAAGTCAGGTACTTAACGTGTTTATCAAAATATGTCAGTAAATAGCACCACAGCTAATTCCCCCCTTTTTAGGAGAAGTCCCTCTCCCCCAAACTGCATATCAAGTTTCATCAAGATTGGTTAAAATGCGAACTGTAAAAGAAGACGTACATACAACCTGCCAAATATACGGACAGATGAATGTCAATTTGGCCAGCTCAAGCAGTGATGCTTTGACAGTTTTTGTCAATCAGTATACCAACCCTAAGGTTAAGATGTAGGAAACGTAATGAACTGTTTTTTTTTGAATGCACATCAATCGCACGAAGTCACCTGATATAATATAATGTAATTGCCGTTTCTTTGCTGTACCATTACTGATAGTACCTTCGAGGTTAAATACAATAATGGTTGCTGTTGCGGTATTGCAGTGGTACCTTCCAAAATTTTCAATTCGCTGGAGTCCTAGAACCTTGTATGTCACCTGCTTGGCACCAACCGGGACCACGTGTGATAGTGAGCCCCCACTATAGCTCCGCTACCTTGGCATGTGCTATGTGTGGATAGGAACAAGCTGTCGCACAGCTGTGTCGAGTGTATCCTTTATTCGTATAATGGTCTCGCTTTGTGTAAGATTTGTGTTGCACGTTCTTTTTTTCTAATGAGAATGATGCTCGACTTGACAGTACTAGAACATTTTGTACTTATTCACAGCATTATTCTGAAATGAATGCGAAATTAAGTTTGTTGGACTGTGATTTAGACAATAAATGAGTATACCGAGACACAACTTCGTTGGTTAAGTTAGTAGTGATCCTGTCTTCAAAGTGCGGGGTCCCAGGTTTGATGCCAGACCGGGGCAAATATTTTATAGATGAGCAAGTTGTTTGGTTTTGGATATTGGATGTTGTGATGTGTTATTGTGTGTCCGTGCATCTTGCGGCACGGGGAGTCCTAGCACGGGGGTACGAGTGCGTTAACTTAATTTTAAGAACGTGGTTTTCATATTGAATTAATTTATATGTATCTTATTAACTTAATAATTTTATAATATTACTAAAATACGAGTGTTTTCAACTTATACTTATATATATATATATATATATATATATATATATATATATATGTATTCGTGCCTTGATTAAACATGTAATTTTTCAGCCTTACTGTAGATGCGTGACACGGCGAGACGTCATCACTTCTTTGTATATAAACGCATTGGAGAACATTTTGAAGCTCTTGAACTGGTATGGATCTAGCTTCAACTTCAATAGTGAATAGGTACTACCTCACTTTCGTTTTGCCGATGGCATTTGTTATTGTGACAGAGTCAGTTGTAGAGCTCAGTACCATGCTCAGCAACATCAATAGTATCCCAACCGGTGGATGTTAAAATTAACAGCAACAGTATGCAAATTATTTAACGTCCGTTTTGCACCCGTAGCAGTAGATATTGGAAATCATACTTTCGAAGTTATTGATTGATATATAACCAAGAAATTTTCTTCAGTTTCGAACTTCGCCTTTATTTGAAGTTTTTCATCTGTCTTGCATAGCGGCGAGTGCGAGCTACAGTTTGTTTACGTTATGGCCGCCATATACGTTCAAGTAATTTGATCAAACGGGCAAGTTCAAACAGTTTGGTCAAATTGGCATGACTGTCTGTGGTAAAATTTGATCAAATTTAATGAGAAACCAAATGGAAGGAAGAAATATGAATTTTCGTATTTTTATTTGACCAAACAGTTTGTTCAAACTATTTGATTAAAATTTTGAGTGTGTGTGTTGCGGGCGCTCAGTTGTTGCTACGGAAGTGTTCCGTAGCAACAACTGAGCCGAACCGCGATGTACTAGAATAATTCATACAAATATATCGAAATGAAACCTGTTTATGGAACATCAAAAATAAAGATTACCATAACAGAGATAAGCGGAATGCTGCTTATTGTAAACTAATAGAAAAACTTAAAGAAATAGAACCGAATGCAGACCGTGACCTGGTGACAAAAAAAATTAACAGCTTTCGAACAGCCTTCAAAAAGGAGGAACATAAAGTTGAGGAGTCTTTGAAGTCAGGCATAGGCACTGATGAAATATATAAGCCAAAGTTATGGTACTATAATCAACTGTCTTTTCTTAAAGAACAATGCATTCCAAGAAGTTCACGCTCGAACATGTCTGATCATGTTGGATCTGAGGTAAGTTAATAAAACAAATTGTAATAACCTTTTTTAATTTTATTATGAAGTTTTATCATAATAACAAATTTAGTTTTTTATAATATTTGTTTTTTGCTTATGTCACAAAATCATTCTGCCATGGAATACTACCCTCATTATTAAAATAGTTAATAAATTCTTGTCTTACAATCTTGGCCGTATTTGTAATATTCCCATAATTTCTACGACGTAAGTGATTCATATTTGACTGTATGGTGTTAAGCCCGGGTGTAATAGTCCCGTTTTCTCTGTTTTCCTGATCGTAACATTCTGATGGGGCGTAATAATTACGCGAGGATGACATCAGAAAATTGTGTAAATCACAACACGCCATTACTACAGATTCTATTCTGTGAGGATCTAAGTTAATTTGCGTGTGAAAAATTCTGAATCTGGACGCCAATATGCCGAATGCATTCTCAACTACCCGCCTTGCTCGAGATACACGATAATTGTAGATCTTCCTTTCATGTGTATTTAAGTCAATTTGTCGGAAAGGTTTCATCATGTCGCATCTTAAAGGAAATGCATCATCGGCCACGAATACATAAGGGAGGCTTCTGGAACTGTTTCCACGCTTTCCGCGTAAGGAATTTTTAAATCATTATTTTGAAGTTTTTGATAAAATTCAGTATTTTGAAGAACACCTCCATCCGAAACCCTGCCATTGGTTCCAAAATCGCACAGCAAGAATTGATAATTCGCATCCACTATTGCCATAAGAACCATGCTATGTTTGCCTTTGTAATTAAAATAATACGATCCACTATTTTCTGGAGGTGTAATATCTACGTGCTTCCCATCAATCGCTCCAAGGCAATGCGGGAAATTCCATCTTTCTTCAAATTGTTTGGATATACATTTCCATTCCTCTTTAGTTCGCGGAAACTGAAATATTAAATAACAAAATTTATATTTTAAGCAGGTATTAGAACATAGTATGTGGCGTTAAACTAATAAACAAATGTTTCAGATGCCAACGACTCCTACAGAGTCCTCCGATACTGAACCCACTGAGCACACAGAAACTGAGTCGGCTGAGCCCACCGATGAGCCGATCGAGTCCACCGATGAGCAGACTGGCCCCACCAATATAAGTGTCAACAATCGGCCACAGTCAAGACCATCAAAAAAGAAAGCAGACTCAATTGTCAGTGATGTACTTTTATCGGTACAGAATCACTTTAAACGACCCGCTATTAAAGAAGACCGTTATGATGTTTTCCCTAAAAGTGTTGCGATCAAAATGCGTGAACTATCTAAAACGCAGCATCTCATTGCAGAAAAAATCATCAATGATACCCTTTTTGAAGCCGAGTTGGGCAACTTGACTTTTGCACACAAGATATGTAATGATAATCATTCACAACAGCTTACATTTGCTCAACAGTCACAATATTCACATTCTCCAATAAATTGGTCTGTGTCATCATCATCATCGAATCATACATATATACCATCATCGTCTATTCCTTCTGTTTCTACCACTAATTCAACACCACCCACTGTTATCACACAGATGCAGCCCTTAGAAATACAAGAACAGGAACCTAATCCAGTACAACTTTCCATTCCAGATGTAAATGCAGCTACTTACTTAAGTAATTTCTAAATGTAAACGATTTATGTTGACTAAGACGTAAGAGTGAGTTTTATTTCTTTTTTTATTTAATTTAGATAAGTTTGTGTTTGATTTCCTTGTTAAGATAAATATCATTACAATTTATAATAAAATAAATAACAAGTATTTTATTTACCTTTAACCAATCTCTCCAGAGCACCTTATATATAGCTTCGCAAGTTTCGGGAATAATACGTCCCAAAGCCTGAGGTGATATTAATGTCGAAAATTTTAAGTCTTCATAGCTCCTCCCAGTCGCAAGAAACCTTGTTGTTGCGCTTAATCTTTCATGTGGTGATATAGATTTTAGATCGCATAATAGTGTCTTCTTTTTTAATTAATGGACTGACTAACGACAGAAGTTTTAAATATGTTTCCTCATTCATTCGCAAATAATTATGCCAGTCTTTAGGAGCAAATTTCAATTCATTTAACAAGTTTATATGCGAATATTCGTCTCTTTTCATGAGCCACTTTTTACACCATACAGAACGTTTTTTTGTCCTTTTGTGGGCCTTCAAAGCAAACACTAAACCAACAATTGCTAAAGCATCATCTGTAGACATTTTAAAGAAGCACTACCACTCTTCGCCCGGTTCGATACTGAACTGACACCGCTTCAAGTCTGCCTGATGGTGTGTGGTCGCTTGAAAGGTCATGCCAATTTGACCAAACTGTTTGAACTTGCCTGTTTGATCAAATTACTTGAACGTATATGGCGGCCATTAGGTATAATTAAATATATTCATTCATTCTACGATAATATTCTTTTATACTGTACAGTGCAGACATTTATTTATCTTAATTGCATTAAATTTTGTCAGTTTCACATCGATGCTGACGGTTTGCAAATCTACTTGAATTTTTATCCTATCAATGTCCATATTGCTGGCAAACAAATATATGAAGCTTTAGCTAGACTTGCTAAATGGTGCACAAAAAACTGTATGGCACATTAACATATTTAAATAAATATTAATATCTGAAAATATTTGGAACTATGGGTCGCTTAGCGTCTTAGCCAGTCCCGTTAAGGCTTACAATAACTTGACACACCATGAAACACATTCACAAGACTTATTGAAGTACTTCAAGCAGGGCTCTGTAGAGTGTCCTAGCCGCTTCACTCCAAGGAACAGCCAAGATACTCAGCATTATGCCTAAGTCACTTAAATTCAGAACGTATTTGCAACCTCATCTGCTGGCTCCGAACACACTCCACCAGAAGGTGATGAACATCTTCTATAACTCCGCAAGTGTCGCAAATAGGGGAATCCACTACTCTCATCAGGTGTTTGTGTTTATTTAGTGGTATATGTCCGAAACGCAACCTATGAGCCAGCACAAATATACGTCTCCGAAGCTTACAGTAAGTAAGTATTTGTTTATGGGATCTAAAAAAGCAGTAGCAGTACAATAACAGCATTTTTTTAATACGTCGGTATAATATTATACGCGATTTAAAAGTTGTATGTTTTCAATTAAAATATTATCAACGTCTCCGACATAATATATAACCACGATAAAGCATAGCAGAGCATATACCTACATGTTATGAAAATCTCAAACACAAAGGTAAAATTTAGTCAATTCTGCACATAGGAAGTCCTGAATTGGACACGTTCAAACGGAGCTTACAGCAGTGTTCCACAAACTGGATACCGTCGTTAGTGAATAGGGACAAACAAAATCAAAACGTGTTGACTTCCTTTGGAACTGTTGTAGAACAAACACCTCTATTTATGTAACACTATGTGCTAAGGTTATCCGCACACTTTACACTTTTTTCTTCTATTTTTCTTTCATTTGACTTGACATGATGACTGAACTGCGTCGTGTCTTGTATGTTAAACTCCTTTACATATTTTCGCAGTCATGTGATTTGAAAAAGAAAAATAATGAAAAACACTGTTTTAAACTATCACGGTTGTTCTCTAAAGTTATATGATTATTAACGGGATATTTACCGTGGTAAGGTTGTGGAATGAGCTCCCGATATTTCGGCGCAGTTACATGCACCATGTTCACGGGAAGTCTTCCCGTGAACATGGTGCATGTAACTGCAATCCTGATTTAGCAAATTAGTCAAATAAAATATTAACATAACTAAGATATTAGTCAAAGCATTTGATTTTCGTTGATATTGAATCGTATTCTGAATTTTATTAATTGCATTTCTTTAATTTGATTGAATTCAGTTGAGCTATTATTGCACAACAGAGTAGCCACTAATCGCACCTAGCTTAAATCCTCCCAAATGCATAAGCTTGACGGTCGTATAAGGAAATCCACAGTTCTTCCTTTACCCTTTTCCTTACCATTATAGGTGTAGTTTGCTACCTTCTTCGCCAGCAGCTTATATTTCTATTTAGTTTTCATACACGAACTTAATAAATTTGAATGGAATCTGAATAATGGTAATCGGTAATATGTAACTTATTCTTTCTCTTTAGGGGGTCATACACCATGAATAAATTGTCGAACTGATCAACCACAACACAGTCTGTCCTTAACCACACATATTGCAGTTCCTGGCAAAGTAGGTTGATTTCTGCGAAATCTATTGTATTATTGGCCAAATATGGCGAATCGCGAGTCAACGGTGTTTGAGTGTGTATGGAAATAAATTTGGATCACGCAGACGTTTCAAACATATTACCATAGTTCTATGCAACTAGGAATATAAAATTGCCAGTGTGCGCGAGACAGAGTCAGTGCATACAGCCGCTCTCCAGGGTATTGAAGCTCGCGATGGCGATGATATATTACTCTACACAGAGCTGCACAGCTCGTGTTATTCTCAACATATTGGAAACATATTTTATGCTGACGTTGAAAGCAGTATCGTGTAAGCAAATTAGTGAGAAGTCTCTATTGAAAATAGATAATACATTATGTATGAAGGAAAGTTGCGAGCATACAATTTATTACGAATTATTTTTACATTTTCTAAACAATGGTGGACGTTTTTTGTATAAAGAAAATTTTCATTTTTAATTATAATCATAAGATAGGTATGGTTTTGGACAACTTATTTTATATACCTATGCTCTTACTACATCGCAAAAGTATCTGTCCGTCTGTCCGTCCATCCGTCATTTCATCCATCCGACCACCTTTCCATCTATCAAGTAAAAAAAAAGTCAAAGTCAAAGTTAAAATCATTTATTCAATTTAGGCATCAAAGTACTTTAAAGACTCTACCGCCTAATTAATTATACGTTACCTAATAAATTGTAATGAAACCAGGCTAAGGTTTCTTATCCCACACATTCATATCAACTATTCCTTCTCACGTTCTCTTTTCTTTTAAAAAATATAATGAAGTCCAGTTGCAACAACAAAAGTTGTGATTCAGATTCTTACTTTGTGAGTATGAAAAGGAAACCAAATTCTTCATCGTTGTGATTGTTTAAGACAGCATTCGCAACAAATAAAGTATAACGCGCCGTGTGCTATATCTACTACTCAATACTGTTCAGCTCTTCTGAGTACTGAACTCCCGCTAAAACAATAAAAGATTCCGCTTCAAGATTTGCCTAGTTATCAAGTTACCAAGAAAAGCTGTATTCGAATCGCTGGAAATTTATGTACCCTGCAAATTAGTTGGGAAATTTTATTTGTTTACATTAACTTGTTATACAGCTTTTCATCAAGTTATTTTCACGGGAACTTGATCAGTTTATTTTGACTTTTCATGCTTTGATTCTTTAAAGTATCTGTTAATTTTTTTTAACATCCACACAAAGGTCTTGTTGTCCTAAACTAGGCGGAGCCCGTACTATGTTAACCTGACGACTGATAATATACATACTTAAATACATATACACGCCCAGACACACATCAAACAGACATGTTCATGGACATAAATGTTTGACCTGTCCGGGGATTGAACCCGGCACCAGCAGCTCAGAAGGCAGGGGTGCTACCAACTGCGCCAACCGGCCTGTCTCATTACATCGTTATTACATCTTCATTACCTCATTGTAATTGTGTTACCTATACATATGTTGTATACTTATTATATTGATCACTAGTAAAGCTTTTTAATCTGTATCTATACTACAAATGATGATTTATATTTTGTTGAAATGTTCATGTTTTAATCTAAAGTCAAAGTCAAAGTCAAAATCATTTATTCAATTTAGCTATCAAAGACGCACTTATGAACGTCAATTATTCATTATAATGTACTTTATAGACTATCGCCGCGTTCCAAAATATATAGAGCCTACCGAGAAGAAGCGGCAAGAAACTCGGGGCCATTCTTTTTATATACATGTTTTTACAATGTTTTTACTTAGGTACTACAAATATTAGCTCCAGTGTGTTGCCTTACAAAAGAGAACATAATAATGGTATCAGTAGGGCAAGACACGCTACACTTTGACATCTTAGTACACGAGCAGATAGATCCTGGAGTGATCAGTCCCAAGCTGTTTTATCCTCCAAGTAATCCGAAATTTGTAATAACCTTTTTGAAAACCATATATAAAACAGATAATGACGTGAACTTATTGTATAAATATTAGGCAGTAAAGCTCAAATTTAGTTGTTTTCTTTGTACACTAAAATTTATATACATAGAAATAATGTAAAAAAGTACTTCAAACCAACCAAAGTTCCTAATATCCTGGTAAGGTGTGTTTACCAAGAGGATAGAACTTGGCGGTTCTAGGGGGTCCTACTGTAACATAAGACGGCAAATGTACAGAATGGCATTTTTTAGTGGAGTGCCCTGCTAATGGACGCGGGTTCAGTGCTTCTGCTTCATGGTAGAACTAACTCTGGTGGCAGTCTTCCTCGGGCACACTCGTTCATAAAGGATTCTACTTTTCTCAAAATAGATAAGATAAGCATGTGACCAACCCTTATCGAAGTTTTCAGGTGACAGCTCCGACATGCCGTCAGCAAACAGCCATGCGATTCTCTAAGAGCAAAAATCGTTGCAACTTTGACAACATCCGTGAAACAAAATTGACGAGATGACAAGAAACGTTGGAAATACAACCTTATATACAAGGGCGATATCTCATAAAGTATTTGACATCGGCGAGCAACTAAAATCATTGGAGAATCGTACGGCAGTCCTTAGTTGGATAATTATAACCGTCAACTCTGACACTAAGGTTAACATTGGGAAGAAGGGCTGAACACGGATATATGAGTAATAGTAACGTAGTAGGCTAAATATGACATATATATACTAATTGGTGTACCATACCGTCCATAACTATACTCATAACTCTTTGATTTAGTTTTGACGACTCCTTAGTTATCCGTGAGGCTGTCTCTTTTTGATGCAAACGAGCAAGTGGCTCACCTGATGGTAAGTGATGACGTCGCCCTGGACATCCGCAATACCAGAGGTCTCGAGGATGCGTTGCCTACCTTTGAAGAAGTATGATAGAAAGGAAGAGATAAAAGGGGTTAAGGTTGGTAAGGAGACGGAGAATGAAAAACGGGGAAATCGGGCCTCCGGAACCTCCTACAAACCGACGAAACGCAATAGCAAGCTATGTTACTTCCTGTCGGTGTTATGTGGGAGTGAGGTACTTCCCCAATCATGGCGGCCTATTCGGCTGTGGGGTTTGTAACAACCCCTACCCCTATATCCTATATCCTTGTCACGGCACTACTATTGTAACGACCCTCTCTCCTACTTTCTTAATATCACCTGTCACCATTTTAATCTAATTCTTATAAGTAATATTATTGTGATCCGAAGAATGAATATGGCCAAATAGATCGTTTAGTGTAGCTGGTAGGACCGTATGTTGTGATCGTAAAATAACCCTAGAACTTTTGAGGCGTTTAAAACTAATCCTATCTTCCTAATCGTAGAACTAAGTAATATACTAGATTACGCAAAACATACCTACAGATTTCACCCTGTCTATCTAGCGTAGATGAATGGAAATACTAACAGTTTACTTTGATGCTTAGGTACTGACAGAACTCCCTAGACCTTTTCTTTAACTGTACTGAACCCTTCCAATTTGTTATATTTAAATTAAGAACGCAGCAGAACTCATATCCGATATATATGCATTGTAGCATGTCTGACCCAAAGATACCTACGTAATGATGTAATGCTGCTTTCTCTAAGAGATATCGCACTATGAAGGTAAATTAGAAAATGTACCGATTCACCCCAAACGTATATACTTATTGAATGAAGTTGTCACGCGAAATATTACTATCTAACGAATCCTAATCGACGCTTTGTATGATATTAATGACCTGCGTATATGAAGGCTATATCTAAAAGATGTCAGTTTGAATGTCTACTAGGTATATCGCTACTACAAGTGCAATCTAGTACCTTACTTGAACTATATGCGAATCATGAAATATATATAAAATGCCTGCTAAATAAAGCGAAGCAGATATTATAGGTAAGTGTACCCATCCAAGTTCCATTTCTACCCTATATGCCAATTCACCCTAAATCTAAATATACGTATACCATTAGGTTCTGAATATTTTCTGCATAATAAATATTTCTAGACATAGTTATGTTAACTGTGAAATGTTGGAATACCTCCAGTGAAACAAAGCTGGCAGTCTTAAGCTAACATGTAGGTACTTATGTTGAACTTAGTTTCAACGCAACAATATGAAAACTAATTAACGGTTGCAGTGTGAATTTGCGGCTATAGGTCCAAGCCCCTCCTTCGCTTGTGACTGTAACGGCTCTACCCAGTGATTTTGGACACCGTTTCCACCGCTTACAGGGCATTGTGGGAATGCGGCATAGATCTGTGACCCCAACCTCGTCACAAATAGTAGAAATTCTTCCGATCTAATTTTGGACTTTCTTCCTCCGCCTATGTACAAATATATACATATACATAGAATATATTTATGTATATACGCACATTCTTGAATGAAGCTAATATGAACACTAGAGAGGAGTTCCAGGTGTTAGTCGGTCAGTCTCTGTCTCAAAAAGGGAATAGAGGACTTAATCTTTTATCAACCCTAAGTCTGTAGTGAGTCGGTCTCGTGACTATACCAACATTCACACGCAACTTACTTTACTTAATTTCAAAGCAACATTCATTCGCTGGTTTAGGTACAGAAGAGGCGCGGTACTCTTTGACGCAAACCACTCCATCCATCATATCTAATTCATTGCGAAGCTTCCGTATACTAACTTTACCTAGTATATGAAAGCCTCTATAAGGTCCTAGAATACCTAATTACCTAGCCCTATAACGTATTGCCTATGGGAACTTAGCCTTTTTTTTTTTTTTTTTTTTTCGCAGAGGAAGATTTTATACCCTGGTCACCAGCTCTGGGGAGAGCTGGTGCGCGTGTGGGAGTCTCCGCCAGAAGGGCGACCTACCCACCAAACCTCTGCGGTGTTCCTCCGTCGTCGACAGGTGGCAGGGGGCGCGGGCCCGCTCGTGCATTCAGCCACAGCCCCCACCGACGTCGCTGCCCGCCTACGCAGGCCCAGCCTCTGGGGTGGGTGTAAAGAGCCCACCCCATTTCCGCCTCGTGAGATGCCCCGGAACACAGGGTACATCCACACCTCGTGAGGACCTAACCCTGATGGGGGGCACCGGCCGTCCCCGCAGCCGATGCCCCAGGTCCTCGGAGCGGAGACGGAGTGCGAGCTCGATTGACTCGCCTCCGTGTCCGCGCCCTCCGGATGGGAACTTAGCCTGACTAAACCCCGACTAACTAGTTCTAACTATGTTTTATTCGATTAGCCCTAACAAATTCGTCTCTAAAGGAACGGGTATGGTCGTCTCCTTCTACGCATTATTAGTTCGATCACGTATTAGTTTATACTTTTGCCGAGTCTTACTACGTTCGAAACCGGACTACCTACTCTGACAATTCCGAGTTTTGCCCTCTGAATGTTTCTAGTTCCCAAGGAAGATTTTACTCTTATATTACCAATTATGAATCTTTGCCGAATGAAGGATTCATTATAATTGTGCTATGAACACTTCTAGTGCGTGGTAAATTACAGTCAAACTGAAGAAGATAACGTCGCTAGCCTTTATTGGTAGATCTCGTTATAATGTACTTATGAACGCTTTAGTCCAGGTAAAATTATAGTCTAACTGAAGAAGATTACATCTCTAGCCTTTATTGGTAGATCTTGTTATAAATGTACTTACGAACGCTTTAGTCCAGGTAAAATTATAGCCAAAACTGAAGAAGATAACATCTCTATCCTTTATTGGTAGATCTTGTTATAAATGTACTTATGAACGCTTTAGTCCAGGTAAAATTATAGTCAAAACTGAAGAAGGTAACATCTCTATCCTTTATTGGTAGATCTTGTTATAAATGTACTTACGAACGCTTTAGTCCAGGTAAAATTATAGCCAAAACTGAAGAAGGTAACGTCTCTAACCCTTATTGGTAATAGAGGTGAGTTACTGGGACTGCTTATGCTTGCCCAAGCAGTGACGATAATTCCCCAAGATAAAGTATTCGGGTAGTTACTTTAGTTTATTTTGTATGATACCTTTTTTCCTAACTCTTTAAGTTACATTCGGTACGGCGCGCAACAGTCGACAAAGTCTAATAAGGTGTTTACTCCAATAACACAAGGATTATCCGCTAAGAGTCGTCCTAGCAAACTCGTTAGTTAACTAAACCCTCGTCGCGTCTAGTTTTATTGTCGGTCTAGGTAAGCCCTAAATTCAAAGGTTAAACCTTAGTTTTATGTAATTTATGCCGCGATTGAATTATTTATTATTTGTTTGATCATTTATTACTTGTTTGATTATTTATTACTTGTTTGATTATTTATTACTTGTTTGATTATTTATTACTGTTATTAATTCGATTTGTCCTACTGCCCTGCCTACAGTCCTAAATGAGATTTCCTATGCTTTCTAGCGGTGTGTATATATGCAAATCTGGAGATAAATCTCACATTTACATTTAATTGCGCATGTGGACTTCACCCGAGCACGAGGAAACCACAAGTACGTATATTACAACTACTCTGGAAATATCTAACAGCAAAACCCTAGCCTATCGGTCCCTGAAATGTTCCTATTCTGCTATGGTGTGTTAGAACTAGAGATAAATCTCACATTTAAATGCGCATGGAGAATCGCCTCAGCTCAGGGATCTCCAAGTAGGTGTTTCTAACTAATCTGGAAACGTTCAGGCGTCACCCTGATACTAGCCTAGACTCCCTACATTTTACTCTGCAGTGGTTGACCGAAGTCCGACGATAAGGGATACTACAGAGCAAAATAGCCCTACGGTTTCATTAAGACAGCCCCCACTGCAGCTAACATACGGTATCTTGGCTCTGTATTTAGAAAATGTTTAAAAATAGTAAACCATAGTTTTTTGCTAATTTTAGAAGTGCATATTGAAAATACAATAATAAAAACGTAGTGCAAGTGTTATCTGAAGAATAGAACCTTACGAAATAGCAAAGAAGTGGAAAAACTAATAATTACAAAATATAAACACAGACTGACCTAATGCTTATATTTACTTAACGTGGACACTGGTGTACAAACAAATAAAAACTAATCATATAAACGTACCTGTAACAATGAATAAACAGTACTAAAACACCAAAATAGAATATAAATAGTTGAAAGACATCCAGGATCACCCTCATTATTATACTGTGAGTGAACGTAAACAGTGCAAAGTGCGGAAATAAATGACTCATGCGTAACGACTTTTTTACTCAATTCTAAAGAGTCAGCCGCAGTACGTAGCACTAATTTCGTGCTCACGTAGTATATGCGCTCAGCGCGTTGGCAAGAGTGTTTGACTTTCAACCCACAGGCCGGGGTTCAAATCTCGCAAGACTTATCCACCGTTTCCTTTTTGCTCACGTTATTGTTTTATTTTATATGTTATATGATCGATTTAAACAGAACTATTTCAGACTAGCGATATAGCGAACTGATCTTTACTTTTGACCAACGTATCCGAAACGATCGCTCGGCTAAGCCGACTCATAACGCGACGAGGTTATTATACGGCCAGCCACACCAATTGTCCGGAATCTGTCGGAATTATTGCATCCCACCTGCTACATTGCTTCTCTCTCTTATCTGCTGCTATTAGCTGCACTAGACGTAGAAAACGTCGAAGTCAAGATGAATTTCTTAGAAAATATTACTTTTAGACGTATGAGAACGACATCAGACATTAATACGAGTACAAACAACGACAGTGAAATAATGACGCAAACTTTAAATGCTACCGTAAATAGTTTACCCGACATATCTGATGATGAAGAAAGTGATTTAG
Organism: Selenia dentaria; assembly: GCA_917880725.1. Taxonomy (NCBI): domain Eukaryota; kingdom Metazoa; phylum Arthropoda; class Insecta; order Lepidoptera; family Geometridae; genus Selenia; species Selenia dentaria. The sequence continues at coordinate 1,191,630 of OU862882.1, read as the reverse complement.
TAAAAGAACTTAAAAATAAAATTGAAACTTTGACGATTCAATTAAATAGTGCACACTTAGAAATAGAAAATCTGACAATAGAAAATCTAGAGTTTAAGCGCATGAATGAAGATTTGACCTCGAAAAATAGTCTATTAAAAAAAATCACGCATAGTCCTGCAAAACAAAAGAATGCAACGCCAAAAAAGCGCAACACTTTACACCAAGCATGTAAACAAACACAAACAGAAAAAAAATGCATTGATGATAAATACGAAAATAAACACGTACAGACAGAGGAATTACATACCTTGAAACAAAATAAAGTAATTAAAACTAAAGGCAAAAACCAAACGGACTATAGCGAAAAAACATGTAAAAATACAACAGATGTAAATAAAATACCAGTATATACAAGAAACAAAATAGTGGCATCAACACAAAAAACGAGTAACATCATTTTAATTAGCGCCAACAAACAAAATAAAGTACTTCAAGTAGCGGAAGACACACTAAACGGATCTAATGGAAGTACTTTTCTACGACATCACCTTATACCCAATGGAGGCGTACAAGCATTAGTGCAGGGAATAGACGCGAAAGTAACGGACTTAACTATGAACGACTATTGTATTATACTTATAGGTGAAGAAGACTTTAAAGAGGGCAGTGATTATGTCAACCTAATTTGTTACATTCGAGAATCTCTATGTAAACTAAAGCATACGAACTTTATAATATGCTTGCCCACCCACAAATATGCTCTAAAACCAAATGTAATTAACTGTTTATATAACAATAAGATTGACATGTTCAACCAACTACTATATTTAGATAATATGTCTCATCGATATGCATACATTTTCGACTCAAATTTGTATATATCGCATGATTACAAAATGTACTATAGTCACTCTGGAATGTTAAAAAATGCTGGTCTGCGTACCATATTAAATTATGTATCATATCTAATTCAAGAGATAAGGGATGTTAACAATATAAATTATAAATCAGAAAGTTGTACTGAAAACCAGCATAACAATGTAGAGTTTTTTCGAGAATACGTATATTAGTATAATGCACCAGAATATTGCAGGGCTGTTGACCAAATCTGACGAACTTACAATCTGTTTGGATGAACTTAAAACTGAAAAAAAACAAAATGTTGATGTGATCTGTGTGACGGAACATAACATGATGTCAGGCAATGAAAATAATCTTGTTTTACCTAACTATCAACTAGCCGCATGTTTCTGTAGAGAAAATATTTCCAGAGGTGGAGCATGTATTCTAACCAGAATTGGACTACAATATAAAGATCTTGCAGAAATACGGGCTCTATCCCTTACTAAGGTCTTTGAATGTTGTGCCGTGGAACTGATTCCTTTTAAGACCGTAGTTGTATGTATATATAGGGTGCCTCAAAACAAGCAGAAATCGAAATATTTGAAAATATTCTATACCAGACTGGATAACCTTCTTCAGAAACTATGTACAATGCAATACACACATATAGTTGTGGCCGGTGATTACAATATTAATACTTTGAAACCAGACAATAATACTCGTAAGCTAGAGCGTCTTCTAACAAACTTTAACCTCAAACTAGCATTATACCAACCAACTCGATTAAGTAGTCAAACGTGCATAGACAACATTGCTCACAATTTCAAAAGTACATGTAAAGTTGAAGTAATTGAGTTAGCACTCTCTGACCACACAGCTCAGCTGATAATGTGTCCTGTGGATACAAAATGTATCATTGATAGCTGGCGTATTAAGAGACGTGACTATAGTGAACACAATATTTTAACATTTATATCATGTATAAAAAGCCTTACTTTCTCAGAATTATACAATATTGACGATCCTAATGAAGCATATATTTACTTTATTGACATTTTTAAATTATTTTATGATTTGTGTTTTCCGTGCTTACAAAAGACAATAAAATGTACTAAAAATCCTAAATGGATATCACGCGGAATCAAACTATGTAGTAAAAACAAACGTGTTCTACTATGGCAATACAGACGAACCCCCAATACTGCAAATAAAAATAAACTAATAAATTACACAAAACTGTTTAAAAAAATTACAAAACTTACCCAACGAGCACAAAACGATCATGCTATAAAAACAGCAAACAATAAATCAAAAAGTACGTGGAATTTAATAAATAACTCCAAATTTCGTGCGCCAACTGAGTCAGTAAGTCAATTAAAATTTAAAAATGAGATTATAACTGACCCCGTTCATATATGCAACGCATTCAATGACCATTTTGTTGACAAAATTAAGCATGTAAGAAATAGCAGTCAAAAAATGACATCATTAATTTCGACTAGACTCAATTCAATGTTTTTTTCTCCTAGCACTGCTTATGACATATTAAAAATTATTAATTCATTAAAAAATACGAATAGTGTGGGTTACGACGGAATCTCTACAAAAATTATAAAACGAGTTGCCATAGATATATGCAGGCAATTAAGCTACATAATGAACTTGTGCATATGTGCTGGTACCTATCCTGAGGCACTTAAAGTCTCTGTAATTAAACCAATATTTAAAAAAAAGGACAAAGAATGTATTGATAATTATAGGCCAATCGCACTCATTCCAATCATATCGAAGATTTTTGAAAAATATATTTACTCACAACTCTACAGCTACATAGAAAAAAAAGGTATTCTATGCAACGAACAGAAAGGGTTTAGAGAAAAGAGAACAATTAATATGGCGATATATGAATTCTTAGGTAATGTAATTACTAATGTAGATAAGACTAATCCAGTATGTGCAATATTATGTGACATGACGCAGGCTTTTGATTATGTAGAGCATAATATATTGCTACAAAAGCTGGAGGCATATGGCATCAGAGGTAACATTCTAGAACTGATTAAATCATATCTCACGAGTAGAAAACAATATACAGAAATTAGTAAAATAAACATAATTACAAAACGGAAAGAAATTTACAAGTCTCACGAGCGCTCTCCCATTTACGGAGTTCCGCAAGGCAGCGTGCTGGGTCCTCTTTTTTTTATACTCTACATTAATGACCTACCTAAAGCACTTAATCATCCGACGACCCTCTTTGCTGATGATAGCACAATAACAATAAAATGTAAAGATAAAACCACATATGAATTAGAAATAAATAATAGCCTCAAAACAATAACTCAATGGCTTTATAATAATAACCTTAAAATAAATTTGGACAAAACTAACATAATTCATTTTAGGCAGCGAGCAGTACAAAACAAAGTTATTGTACAATATAATGGCAAGCTTGTTGAGGAAGTAGACTATGCTAAATTTCTAGGTTTGACTATTGATTGCAAACTTGACTGGAAAGCACATACAGAGACATTATCAAAAAAAATTAACTCTTCGGCATATGCGCTATTCAAATTGTCTTCGATAATAAACAGAGATGCTCTAATTACGGCATACTATGGCTTAGTTGTGTCGGTTCTACGGTATGGCATTATTTTTTGGGGAAACTCTACTGGCAAAAGGATTGCATTCAAAGCCCAAAAAAGATGCATTAGGGCAATGTTTCGTCTACAGAAGACTGACACCTGTAAACCTTATTTTCATAACCATAAACTATTGACATTACCATGTTTGTATATTCTCGAAATTGCAACATTTGTTAAAGCGAATCCTAATTTATTCTGTCGTTGGTCTGACGTAAGTACTAATACTCGTAGCAGACGAGATATAACTAGACAGTGCCCACCTATGGCTAAGACTGCTCTAATGCGTAATAGTGTTTTCTGCATGGCTCCTATCATATACAATAAAATTCCAAAAGCCATTAGGGAATTAAGATATGAAGCCTTTAAAAATAGACTAAAGAGACTGCTTTCTGAAAAGTGTTATTATGAGATTACTGACTTTCTAAATGATAGGTTTGACATGAATTGTACTTAATATCTGACATATAGGAAATAATAAATTAATTCAGACTATGTTATACTACTATATTATATGATTTTATCAATTATTTAAATTTTAAAATTATATTTGTACGCCATACCAGGCAAGGACATGCGCTCCATATGTTTAAATGTGTAAGATCTTGCATACTGTTTTGTGTGTGTATACCTACCATGTGCTGACAAATAAATGAATCTTGAATCTTGAATCTTGAATCTTGAATCTCGGCGCACTGGGCCGAAGCCACGGGCATCGGAACACTTGCCTTGAACCTCCGAGACCTTCTTATGCTAGTTACAATGGAAGAAGGGGACGAAAGTTGTTCTATTAAGCTGGTAACACAACTTCGGGCCGGTCCCACGGTACTCCGCCTAACCCTAACTCGCGGAAACTCTAATCACGAACCGTGCCGTTGCCTACACTGGGAATAACATGAATTTGTACCATTCTATAACATATTACTTACAACAACCCCCCGTTTATGAAGCTGATAACCTCTAGAAACCCGCTAAGAATTTAGTGCGTGTCATTTTATCGCAGTGGTCAGTGATCACAACTTTAAAATAACGAACACTCCTACCTCCCACAATGTACACTACCGCGAAGTACGTTTTTATGAAATTCACAGATTTGTCATGGCTAAGTGTTGCTGGCCCGGCCTCTCGACCGAATCTCGCTGCTATGCGATACCAGCTCGACGAAAACCACAACGCCTATGCGTTCCACGAAAACACACTTATATTACAACCTACCGCGAAGTACGTTTTTATGAAATTCACAGATTTGTCATGGCTAAGTGTTGCTGGCCCGGCCTCTCGACCGAATCTCGCTGCTATGCGATACCAGCTCGACGAAAACCACAACGCCTATGCGTTCCACGAAAACACACCTATATTATAAACTGACACGATTCTAAAACGCCATTTCTAACGAGCAATGTCATTCTCCCCGACCAGACATAGTCCGAATCGCGATAGAAAAACATAGTTCAAGGCCCTTTTACGTATAACAGGGAATGCCCAATTATCAATAATAAAGCCGAGAACTCTCAGAAATGCCCCCCACTAACTTATATTCTAATGGTACAAACTCACTAGGTACACGTCTTCCTACAACGATGGTACGAAAATTAATGATCTCGATTTCTCTCCGACTGTCTCGCATGTCAGCTCAGTAGGCTCCCCCCAACTCCCTTCACATCACTCCACTCGACCAATCGGACGTTTTTTCCACTACGAACAGGTTTTGCTCTAAATCTGCGTGGCGCTGCTATCGCACTACGCGGTCTTTGTCAAATCCAACAGAACTGTTTAATTATTTACTATCCATGCCACCGATCTAAAGTAATTCTAAAATAATTATATTCATTAATAATGTTTTCTACAATTTGTTCATACTCGTTCGGGAATATCTTATTTCTGCACTTACAGCATTTGAAATCATCAACTTCCTTATTCCTGCCCGCCATGATAGCTGACGTCACGCACACATAGCCTACAATGGCGGACAGCCAAAACGTCGTTTTCGTCCTAACAATGACTTTGTTTACGAAACCCATACACCAGATACTTGATAATTCCTTTATGATTATTTAATTCCCAACTGTAATCAGTTTACATCAAAATAATAGATATTTCGCTCATTACAAACACTTGGTTTCGTCGACATACTTTGATGAAGTTTATTTTTCCTTCTGGCTAGATTTTTGAGGGTACTTTGATACGCGCCCGCTTGGCGCCTCATTTCCGAGAACAGATAAGCGTACCATTTGTTTATACCTACTTGTCTACTCATGCGTAACGATTTCTGTTTATCAGTTTGTCTGTCTTCTGAATATTTGTCTTATAAAACTTGACTTTCAAAGAACTACCGATTTCGTCTAGGTACTATTAATAATACTATTAATTGATATCAGTTATTTTATATATTTTAATACATTCTGATGTTAGAGGAACGGTATTATTTAATTAATTTATCTGTAATAAACGATTAGTTGTTTAACTATATTTGTGAACGTAGCGAAACTCTCATCCGAAGGTTCGGTTCGTTACAGGTTGCTCCGTGGCGCTGGTAAGTGATGACGTCGCCCATGGACATCCGCAATACCAGAGGTCTCGAGGATGCGTTGCCTACCTTTGAAGAAGTATGATAAAAAGGAAGAGATAAAAGGGGTTAAGGTTGGAAAGGAGACGGAGAATGAAAAACGGAGAAATCGGGCCTCCGGAACCTCCCACAAACCGACGAAACACAATAGCAAGCTATGTTACTTCACTTCGGTGTTATGTGGGAGTGAGGTACTTCCCCAATCGTGGCGGCCTATTCGGCTGTGGGGTTGCACCGTGACACTACTACCGAAGAAACCTTGCAATGTCATTGAAACACGGGGTGTCCAGTTCGATCCCTGGCCAGGTGGGAACATATTTTTTGTTATAAACAGTTTTATTTATTGTCGTGTCTTGGATGTTTTGATTTATAATGTGTATGTCCATGCCTCCCTTGACACAAAGATTCTTGTTGTGGATCTGTGAGTAACTAAACCTTATTATAATAATAATCGATCATTGTATACTTCTCCAGTTTTTGAGGTGAATGCCACTATCGCGGGCTTTTGCCTAACGATAATTATTGACGAAATATTGTAGCTTTCGTCAGTGGGAGAATACCCCTAGAAGATAAAATAATTGGGTTTGTTTTAACCGCCTTAAAACTATTGCTCGTAGTCTACGATTTAACAGGATAAGTATCAAATAACTCAAGCAACTCAAAGCTCTACAATATACCGTGACAGGCCAACAATAGAAAATACTGCAAAAGCCTGCGTGCAATAAAGACATAACTTTTGTTTCGACGGAATTTCGTAAACAGGGCTCATCCACATAGAAAAATGTTCCATAAAACAACCTTTAGTACGTATTGTAAATAACTTGCAGTATCCAACATTTTGCACTTTCAACGTGATTTAGAGTAAGTAATTGGTTGTATTATGACTTCAGTGTTTTAATTATTTTCATGTTATTATTATCAAAAGACGCCATCAGCCGTTTCGTGCGACGTGCGGTGTCTGCGTCACCAAATGCTATCCGCGACTACAACTTGCAGATGGCCATAAAAGATCGGAATGTGGATGTGACGGAGGCCCTGGGCCGGGTGGAGAAAGCCGACTTAAATAAAAATTTGTTATAAAAAAAAAGTTAGACAAGCTTAGGCTTTTGTATTATGTATGCGTGTATACCTTGAGCATTCACGCTCACTAAAAGGCTTCTTCTGAAAAGGCTCCAGAAAACTGTGGGGACTAGCAATGGCTAGAATTTTTGATAAGGCGTCTTAAACTATTTCAATTATTTTATAACGAGTAATGTGACATTTGGCGGTACGAAGTGTTTGGAGATTCATTCAGTAGAGCGATTCCGTAAAAGACGAGATGACAAGGACGTTAGAAAAACAACCTTATCAACAAGAGCTATATCTCATATTTGACATCAGCGAGCTCGTCGCCGATCGCAACGATGAATCGCATGAACCTTAGAGAAACACATATCAGCTCGAGGCTCTAACACAGAAAAAACGTGGTTATAGGCAGTGTTCTATATGTGTGCTAAGTTCTTGTGGATGAATTAATATGAAGTGTTGCTATACTTTCAATAGTATCACTAAAATCGTAGTAATTTGTAACGATCGCAATGTAATTTATTTAATGTATATTGATGGTTTTATTTACATGGTAAGTGCAGTCAAGTACAAACGCTCAGGTCACTTTTTCTTAATATAATTATTTAAACTTAAACAAACCTTATTGAAATATACAGTATACAGGTTATCTTATTTTATCTAGTTATTCAGTGGCTGTATTCTTCTGCTTTTAGAGTCGTGCTAGATAAAATACCCAACACATTTATGTCATTTGAGACCACGATTTGTTCGAATCTCATGTACTTACTTACAGTGGCACGAATTTCAAAGAAAGCCTGATAGAAAGATAGGGAAAATGCGTACAATCTCAGGATCACGCAAATTGTGAATTAGCGATATCCAGAATATCCAACGTTTATATATTTGCGTTCTTCGTTCTTTTTTTCTGTAATATTATTTTACTGACATCTTAAAGTGCTTTAGAAACTAAGCTTTGACGCATATTTTGAAAAATATTTAGACAGTAATGATATCCGATGTTCAGTTATAAATCTACAAAAAATATTGATGAACAGCTAGTCAATATTTGCTATAATATGCTTGAGGAGTTTTATATTCAAATGAAGTTTATTTTATTTAGTGATACATAATACATAATTTCATTAGCCTATTATGTTTCCACTGCTGAGTATTGAGCCTTCCTCTCTGAGAGTAGTTGGGCCATAATTCACCACGCGAGCCCTGTACGGCTTGTTGGATAATTTGTGGTTGAGTTGGTTATTTAATGGTATGTATCTATTTATTATATTACTAGCTATGCCTCGCGCTTTCATTGTAATCCATCACCATATAGTGATGGATGACGATGAACTCTGCTAATACATTGTCTCGTCTATCTACTGACCAAATGTCATCGAAATCCGAACCGTGCTTGCAGGCAGGAAGTTTCTATGTTACCTCAGATCCGTTAGCTTTAATATTTTTTGAATCACTATGTGGTATCCGTTTCGATATCGCGTTGTGTTTGGTTTCATTTTCGCATTAAGTTTAATTTGTACAGTGTCAACTTAACAACACAGTAGTTCAGCTAAACTCTGCTTTTGTGAATATCATTTCAAAACCAGGTTTTCACACACCAACAATACAAGTCAAAGAACAATCTGGTTTTGCAATGATATTCATTCACATGGACACCATTTAGCTGAAGAGCTTAAAAAGGTTATATTATATTTGGTAAAATATACTTTTTGTGAAAGTAGATTACATAGGCACTTCTTTACTACTTTATACTAAATATTTGTAATATAATTTCATATGACATCATACCTCATTTCATAAATTCTTATTTGTATTGTATATTAAAACTGTTTCGATACTGACCAGCAATATGAGAAATTTAAAAATTTAAAATATAATGATGGAATGACACATAGGAGACGTCAAGAAAAAAACTCGGTGACAAGGAATATTTTACTCTCTATCAAAGAAAATATAACGCTACGCTAGAAGAGGCGGAACTTTGGAATGTCGACTTGAATGCTAACAATTGCAATATTTGGGCAACCAACAAACCGGATGTGTCAAAATGGTACATAACCATAGTGACGTGAAGTATTAGTAGAAAAATTATCGATATCGATTGTCGATATTAGTGTTGTACCTAACCGTCCGTCGATATCGATAAACGGATTTGAAATTGTAATATTGAATGTAAATGGATTTGGAAATAAAAATTCAAAGTTCAATACACTTTTTATTTTAGACAGTTATTCGTAACTTAGGAACTTACATATAAATAGTAAATAACGGCAGTTTTACAAAAATTCTAACCATATTCCATTATCAGTTCAAACAATTTTGTGTGTACATAGGTAAAATAAGTTTATAGCTATAATATGCCCCGGCCATGAGTGGTTTCTGGGCTATCGGGATTCGCTGAAGATTATAGCCATAATCAATGAGGCTACAGCATGTAAACTGATATTTGAGTAGACAATGCACAGACGGTGAGAAAACCTTGTATTTACTGAGTAGAGTAATTGCAAAGCAATTTCAAAATACCACGCGGGAGAAGTCAGGTCACATTCATATTGATAACATCAAATATTACGCAACTGCGGGCAGAAGCTAACAAATCTATACATATAATAAAACTGTAGCCAAGGTGAAATCTGTACAAGAAAGATAACTAAGAAAAAAAATTTTTTTTTGATAAGCCGATTTTGACGAAACAAAGATAAAAACCTGCTCAGGACTTCAAAAAATATACTGCAGCAAACGGGATCAAAATCCATACAGTAGTTTTAACGATATTTTTGGATTCCAGTACTTTCATTTACTCACTTTTTTATATTTTAAATTATCTTTCATGTACAGATTTCCCCATGGCTAAACAGTTTTATTATATGTATAGACTAGCTTTTGCCCGCGACTTCGCGTGTAGTTTTTTAGGATATGAGTTATTGTAACAATATAGAGCTATATTCATGGCTATTGGCCGCCACTACGCGTGATGTTTGACAAAAGTTAATAGATAGCGTATTTTACAGTATATCTTTATACAATTTATTTAAAATTCACTAATTTGGAGGCATTCACTTAAGTAGCCAGGCTAGTTGGAGAGCGCATATGAGACGTGAGTATGCCACATACAACTCGCCGTGGGAGAAACAGTCCTGCAGTACAGAAATAATAATGTTATTAGGAATAGTTTTGCTAAGTGGGATTCTTTTTGGGGGCAGTAGTATGAAAACACTTCTGTTATAAACTAAAGAGCACTATAGCAAATTATAATTTTGGGTGAATGAGACTGAACATCTATTTCTCAAGTTTTATTTTTTTTATTCTGTAATAATTAAAGGAGCTTTTAGGCGCATTGGTCACAGTCATGCCAGCTCCATCGGTACATTCATTGCTTATTTAGTACAATTGAAAATCTTATGGCATAACCTATAGAGTGTTCTAGCAGTGTCGGATGTAGACGAACTCGCACCCATTCTTTGCAGCTGTAAAAACATTCAAGTTTTAAACAACGCCAAATAAATGTAGCTGGATGCAGGCGGCTTCCAACTGGTCCTTTTGGAAATTTGTGGAGGAGGCTTATGTTTAGCAGTGGACATCCTACGGGTGAGATGATGATGATGATGAAACAAAAATGTAGCTAGATATTATGTTTTATAAAGTATATGTTGCTAGAAATATTACCTAATCACTATTATTAAAGTTATGCACCTCGTTAATCAGTTAATTTTCAGGTATACAAAAAAAGACAAATTATGCTTATGTGACAACTGTTGGCCAAATTTGGCTACAGCGATTCTGGGCATCAGGTATTATTTCTATGTATATGTTCATGTTTCTCAGGATTCATCACGCCGGTCAATAACAACATCGAATAGTGTAGGCATAGTATAAATATGCAATAGTATGGAAACTAGGCCTGGTTAAGCGGAAATAAACTTATACGTGACTACACGTCTTGACGTGGCCTTACTACTGATAGCACCGCGACAACCAGTTCGGGCTCTCGTCGATTCACATGTTTGTGTGAGTAAGCCTGTTCGAACGTTTGTAGGTAGTTTCCATACTGTTATCTTTATTTATACTGTGATGTAGGTATGGTTATTGTAAATGGTTATTCACATAAATTATGCATAAAATCTGAGATGCGTTGGAAGCAAATATGCAACAGCAACCCTGGCTTTTAAAAATGAAGAAGCTCTGATACTTACCGGTTCTCTTCCAGTAGATAGTTTCTTTGGTGCCACATTATCTCGCAAGTTAGGTGACTTCTCTTTGACATTTTAGAAGTCCAAATTGCTTCAAAATTTAGAGCTTTTTTTGAAATCATCACGCACACACTATGTACACATTTTAAAGTATATTACGAGTGTCTGTCTCTGAACTAAACAACATGAATGAAAAAGTTTCTTAACAATCAACACCCACGCACAAGTTATTACCTATTTGAGTCTCTGCCTCGGGAATATACGACGTAAATTGATAAAAAGTCTTTGCAATCATAACCCACAAACTATGTTCGTATGTGAATCTTTGTCTCTAGAATGTAAATGTCTCCAAATGCTTTTGGCAGAGGAGAAATCACTCAACTCAACGGCTGGATCACAAAATTGGGACAAATTAACATTATATCGCTGATACGAAATCCAAACCACCAAACCGGCACAAGAAAAACAAAAAAAAACAGGGACGGACATTTTTAGTGTTCTCAAACCGTTTTATAAGTTCCTACTGCTTAACACTTGTAGTTTAAAGTAGTGTAAAGTTTAAAGGTTAAATTATGTGATTATATGTTAATTTTGTATGTTAAAACAATTCCGTTACAAAATAAAACAGAGTAACACTTTTCATAACCGCAAAATGCATAAAGACAAAACTAAATATGTGTACGTGATTTCAACAATATCTTCCAGTTTTTTTGGTGACTGGGAACATTGGTATAAATTATTTATGTTACATTCAGATTGCAACGATCGCCATACATTTTTTTTGATACGTAGTTACTGCCCACTGCCTTTGCTCGGAGAGGAGGCGATTCCTTGAGGAAACAGATTAATTTTTAAGATAAAGACAGATTTCCATCCCAAAAAGAATACTTATTACGTTCGGGACGAATATAGAAGAGAAAAGGAAGTTTTCGGAGCTGATAAGTGGCCCAAAGATAATTAAATAGAAAGTGGTAATGCATCTTTGCCTTCTGATGAATCCGGTATCGCCCGGTAATGCGAATACGGCTTGTGTCCGGTGTTGAAAGGTCCCTTCGAACCAATTAAGCAGTTCTATAAAAATCTCATTTGGGAATCTGTGTCTACGTCAAACTTCAAGACTGAATGAAGGAGAGTGATTTGAGAACCTACAAGTGAAGTGCATTCCAGGTCAAGTTATCTAGCTAATATATTTATAATTCTAATCTTACTTTTTACTAACTATTAGCTAGCTAGGCCTTCTTAGTGTAGGTATTCTATTACATTACATATTCTAGTTAAAAGTGTACCAATATTACATATTATATTATTATTAATGAACGGATGGCCATAGGGGCTGAAATTTCTAGAGTAAAGACCACGGACCGAGTTCTTTTGAATGCCATTTATTGGGCAATAAGTGACGAGATGGGCAAGTCGTACGCTTGATGGTAAGCATTACACTTATCAATGTCAGCTGCAGTGCACTGCGCTCGTCACTACGAAATGTTGGTCTTTGAGCCTCTTTCAGCCAGTAATTACACGTTGCTACGGTGCCCTTCATACATACACTAGGGCTTCGGCTGAATATTCAGCACTGCGTCGGTACTAGATGGAGCTTGAAGCTCCAACTGGATCTGTCAGCATTTTGTAATTTTATGCTCAGTAAGTGACCCTCAATCTTACAAAAAACATCAAACATGATCGGAAATTTAGTTTGAGGTTGGCCAAACAAAACGGCTCTTTTTATTGGCCTACTTGAGAAACGCTCCATGGCGACTGAATTCCTGATACCGATTGACGTGACCCCCCGCGCCCCTCGGATTCGTTGCGTTGACGCAGTAAGCTAAATAAATATAACCTTTCTTTTGAGATTTTGAGAGTTGTGTTATGTATAGCACTGCGTTGGTACCAACAATGAAAGATACCTACCATCTAGTTATTTATTTTGTATAATTTTAATTGAATTCTGTGCGCTTGGGCTCAGTTGAACTATGATTGATTCTGTGGTCTTAAGTTATAATACGTTGACAAGGGCGAATAGTTTTGTTTTATTTAATTATAATAGGCTGCGAGTGATAGTGATAATGAGCATAACCATTTCGACAGCTAAAGTAAGTCATGGATATACTGTTTTAAGGTTTATATATTGTTTAATAAAGCAAGGCCACGTTTACCTTAATCAACTAATTTTAATGCTTTCATTGACACTTAGTTTTGAGATTTTAGAATTTGTAAACTAAATTATTTCATTGTTTATTTTGACAGTGTTTGTTGTTCATAATGACTACTACCTACATAGAGAAAACTTGCAACGAGTATTTCGAACACTGCTACCTATGGTTCGAGTATTTCGAACACTGCTAACTGTGGTTCGAGTATTTCGAACACTGCTAACTGTGGTTCGAGTATTTCGAACACTGCTAACTGTGGTTCGAGTATTTCGAACACTGCTAACTGTGGTTCGAGTATTTCGAACACTGCTAACTGTGGTTCGAGTATTTCGAACACTGCTAACTGTGGTTCGAGTATTTCGAACACTGCTAACTGTGGTTCGAGTATTTCGAACACTGCTAACTGTGGTTCGAGTATTTCGAACACTGCTAACTGTGGTTCGAGTATTTCGAACACTGCTAACTGTGGTTCGAGTATTTCGAACACTGCTAACTGTGGTTCGAGTATTTCGAACACTGCTAACTGTGGTTCGAGTATTTCGAACACTGCTAACTGTGGTTCGAGTATTTCGAACACTGCTAACTGTGGTTCGAGTTTTTCGAACACTGCTAACTGTGGTTCGAGTTTTTCGAACACTGCTAACTGTGGTTCGAGTTTTTCGAACACTGCTAACTGTGGTTACAGAATAATACTGATAATAGTAATATATTTTCACAATATTTTACTTTTCTCTCTGCTATTCGGAAAGTTCCACGTTAGGCTTATATTTATTGTAAAAGAGAGTTTTTTACTAAGGTTGTAATACATTTTTACAAACTTTATTATGTCACATAGTTTTTGTAATAGGTAGTTGGGTATCTTATTACCAACCAATTTGACGTACAATCTACGAAGAAATAATCGTAGCGTACAATAGATACGCTTAGATCTATAGGGTGTTTGGTAGAGGGTCCGACAAACCAAATTAGCGTGTTCGGGGAAGAACCCTTGAAGGCTTGAAGAATACAAGTTGGTCAAAAAAAATCCTCGACCCCTAATTTTTATTACCTTTTTTTTGTGAATTTTCCCTTTTTCTCCGAAATTGTATCTATTTAGTTAAAATAAGATTCTCATTATCAAAACGGGAAAATTCACAAAAGAAGTTAAAGAAAATTGGGGGGTCGGGGATTTTTTTTGGCCAACTAGTATTCTCCAAGTGGTCCCCCGAACACGCTCATTTGGTTTGTCTGTCCCTCTACCAAACACCCTGTATAGTAAGGTAGATCAAAAAGCTATCCGATTTATTAGTATTTTGTTGTTTTATCCCAAAACAACGCAATTGTAGTGCAGATTTATCCCGATTTACATACCTGTCTCGCATTCTAATGAAATAATTTTCGAAATCGATCCACTTTTTTAATTTATTCGCCACAACCTTACTAAAATACAAATCTTTCATCTATGTAATATTAGTTTCGATTAAGCTGTAAGAAACCTATTACCGATTAGGTAATTTAGTGTGAACAGACAGACAGAACGATTTATTGTAGTATTCCGGATATCTTTAAATCCTAAAGTTGCATCTATAACGGCAGGCGTCATTAACTGTTTACGTAACGCGAACCGTCCTTCCCTCAGCTATTAAGTTACACTGTTGTAATTATATAATTATAGCAATACGGAACAGACTTCCTTCAAAATTAATTTCCCATAATTTTAACTGGTTACCATTACCTTAAATCAAGTAAGGCGTCGAGTTACATAAATTACTAACGTTTAAGCAATTACGCGGTTATTGTTAAAATGATTAACGAAACACTTCTCGGAGTATCACAGGATAATATATTTTATCACGTGGAGTTAGGGTATATTTTTCAATTATTAAGTTAGTGTTTTTGGTGGTAGAAAGCTCTTTCAGAAGATTCGTTTTCTACGGACCCTTAGTTCGATCAAAATTTCATGTAACATGTTTCTTTGATTAAGTATTGCAGTTAAAATGTAAAGGTGTTTCTTAGAATTACGGAGGGAAATTTTTTGTTCTTTATGGTGACGGAGTAAAATAGTATTTTCTCTGGTCATCTGGTAGAAATCGCTGCGATAATACCGCCTTTTGTCCTACTATGTTCTTTTTTTTTTCTTGTATGTTTTTATCTTTTACGCTTTTCTATAGGGTACAAATAAAGAGTTTCTAATCTCATCCATTTCCAATCTAATATTTCCTCTGAACAAATCTGTTTAATCTGTATAAAAAAAACAATCGCGAGTTGAGTCCATAATTATTTTTTAAGAACAGTTTTGGACTCCAGCACGTGTTATGTACAGCGGCGAGCCTGCGCTCGCCGCTGTACATGCCAGTTATTACCAAACAAAGAACTTTTTCCGGTAAAAATCACGCAAAACCTAACCGGTTCTTAACCCTAGAAAGATAACCATATTCTATCTTACATACAAGATAACCATGCGCTTCGGAGGCGCCACGGTATTCAAATGCTTATATTTAAATTATTTTGCAAGATTTGTGTGAATTGATTTTACAATTTAAATGGTATTATAGGTGACACATTTTTATAAACGAAAAATATTGTACTTTATATTTGTTTATTATTAATAATTGAAACCAAATGAGTAGACCTCTAAAAAACTAACAAAAATCACGAATATCGCTTAACTATCATAAAATATTGTATTTTACTATTAATATGTATAGTATAAGTCAAATATAAGTATAAAGTCTAGGAAAGCTAATCAGTACCTTATAAATTTTTTTTAGACAGTCATACATACGTCGATCTTGAAGATAACCATACGCCTCAGGAGCGCATCAACTCGTTCAACTCGTCATAACTCCAAAACAATAATACTTACCGCACAAAAACAGCTGGCCCTCGACTTGGTTGACCGACGACTGAGTTGGCTGAGAAATACAGATATACATGGGTTTCGTATTAAAAGATATAGTACTATTTAATTCGTGCGGGCGCCTCTGAAGCGTAGGTTATCTTTCTAGGGTTAAAGAACAATCAAGGAACGATCTGCCACTTTGGTCTATTATTCTAAGGTGTTTGTAGAAATGAAATCTTGCACTGTACGTGTAATTTATTGTAATATGTAATATGTATGTATAAACGCGATAGTTAGTGAGTATGGGTGTATGGATGTGTGTATCTTTGTTACTCTTTCACGCTCAAATGGCGGGGGCAATAGATTAAGTTTGGTATGGAGGAAGATGAGGCGCTGGATTAACACATAGGATACTTTTCATTATTATCATCATCATCATCATCCATCACCATGTTGGTGAAAAATCGTAATATGCTTGGGCACAGCATAGACAAAATAACAAGATCTCGGCCTACGTTAAGATCGTAATGGTGAGAGTTCTGTAAAATTTGTGTCAGTTTCTGATAGTTTAGTCAAAAGCACGTCATCATTTTAAAAGCTCGATACCTAGACGTGCTCGGCGACCGTCAAGGGTGACGCAATGTAACACTAAAATACGTCAAGGGTGATGAAATGTAATGACAGTTTTTTTCCATGGTGATATCGATAAATTTTATATTTGTATGTACTCCGGTACTGTATTTTATTATTAGTGTTTACTGATTGATTTACTAAGTACTTAAATTTACTCATATAACCATGTAAGTAGAGACCTGATTGATACTTTTGGTTATCATAATACTGCACGCTCAATTGACCTATGGTGTACAAACACCCTATCACATCGCAAGGAGATATAGGTACGTCTAAATATTAAATTTGATTTTTATAACTATAAATTATAATTACGTGTAGGATTGACAGATTCATCAAGGCACAGTCTAAACTGCCGAGGCTTTAAACTTGAAATTTTGAAACTTGATACCTTATAAGGACGGATCACAATAATCTATCTAACCACAGTTTTGCTTACTACCGATAGGAATTTGACATAACGTCTATACAAATAGTGTCAAATATCTATCTCTAGTAAGGTAAACCGGCGATAGATAGGTTATTGGGACTGGCCATAAGTCTGTTAGCATCCACTAAAGAAATACAGTGAATATTTCAATTCAAGTCTTTTATTCCTTATTCCGTTGATGCTTACAACATAAAAAAATCAAGTGCTAACATTTCAAGTTTACAGCTGCAGCAGTGGTCAGTACGTGACGTGCGTGAAACAGTACAAACTGTCAAGTGTCTAGGGCAACTGTGACACAGACAACTCATAGTTTGTGCGCTGCTTTTTCGTTCAAATCGTTTGTGCTGTGGCCTCTGGCGTGCGATTCTCTAAGAGCAAACATCGTTGCATCTTTTACAACATCCGTGAAACAAATGACGAGATGACAAGAAATGTTGGAAAAACGACTTTATGTACATGGGTGATCTTATAAAGTATTTGACATCGGTAAGCTCGTCGACGAGCGCAACGACGAATCATTAGAGAAACGCATGGCTGTTTAAGCTCTGCGTTGATAAATGTGTCAATCCTTCACGTAATATACATAACACAGAACTCGCCCTATTATATATCTATGATACATACATCAAAAACAGTTTGCGATCACTTTGAAAAATTGATATCTTTTTTGTTACGGTAGATTATATTATGATTTTTTTCGTCTTTTAGTTGCTATTGATGGAATTGTCAGACTATTCCGAGTAAACCATGTATAGATCGATAAGAATCTTCAAATAATATCTAGACGTAGCTATACCTCCTTGCCATAAGATAGTACAAGGATAGCACGGCTAGTGCACTTAGTGTAATGAGATTGGCAAAGTGCGAGCTCACACGGGTGAGCGTGGCTCATATCGGTTTATAGCATCATCGAACTACTTCAGCTAGTTTCCTTTCGGAAGAAGTTCTCTATTTCATTTTACTTGTGAATTCGTATGTCGGTGCGTTTCCAATGTCTTAGAAGATTACACTTGTTGATGGTGTACACTACACCTCCCCTCGCCAGTTGCAGCCAGTTTAAAGACATAAACATTCTAACTGTTGTCTCTCAGTTTATCTATGAAAATCGAATGTATGTAAAGAAAAACATTAGCAGTTTTGATAAAAGGAGTGATGCTCATTCCATCAACACGCAAAATAAGGACAAGCTATCCGTACATGTAACGCGTCTCCACAGAATAAGTCATTCTTTTATGGGACAATGTATACGATTCTATAATAAACTTCCCAATTTTATCCGAGATTTGCCTATTAATAAGTTTAAAATTACTATTAAAACTAAACTCTGTCAAAAAGGTTATTACAAAATTTCGGATTACTTGGAGGATAAAACAGCTTGGGACTGATCACTCCAGGATCTATCTACTCGTGTACTAAGATGTCAAAGTGTAGCGTGTCTTGCCCTACTGATACCATTATTATGTTCTCTTTTGTAAGGCAACACATTGGAGCTAATATTTGTAGTACCTAAGTAAAAACATTGTAAAAACATCTATATAAAAAGAATGGCCCCGAGTTTCTTGCCGCTTCTTCTTGGTAGGCTCTATATATTTTGGAACGCAGCGGTAGTCTTTAAAGTACATTATAATGAAAAATTGACGTTTATAAGTGCGTCTTTGATGCCTAAATTGAATAAATGATTTTGACTTTGACTTTGACTTCTACCCATAAATTAAATTTGAAGTTTCGGGAGTATATCACCCTGAGACATACAATAATCTAGCAGATTTTATGCACGTGCAGTTTCAAAAGTAAGTATTTCGCTTGATTATGAATATTTCTTAGTTCGTATTAGTTTATCGTATTTCGTTTAACTCCCCACACCCGCTCCCTTTCCTCAAACCAGCCGGACGCTGAGAAACTGTCTCATAGAAGAATTCTCGCTTTGTACCAGGGCCTTTACCAGGCTTTGCCCTACTCCCACTTCTTAAAGCAGTCATATTCAAACACTACCATTAAATTTGGTACCACCACGTCAATATAGCAAGCTTACAATAATAATGGATTACGTTACAATAGACGTTTTGATGACGTATTATCAAATAGTGCACTCAATTCGCGTACTTTGCAACTGCGTTAGTGTTCTATTCGGGTTGGGCATTATAGGTATTGATTCTGGAACGCACCATTAGTATCAATTTCACCTAAAAAAGGAACACGCCGTAAATAGTATTAAAGTAATATGTTCGACCGTTTTGTGTCGTTGGGAGTACGATAGTAAGTATGGTTATTCTAAACTCAAGCAAAACAAAACGCTCATGATTTATGATAGTTTCGTAAAGATGAGAGTTGGCCACCTGAACTGTTGATACGAGCTACCGCGATGTAACCCGCTATGCGCCGCGCATATATCTACCCGCTTTAACCAACAAGGCAAAGTCTAAGTGAAAAATACCTAAGAACGGAGAACCATGCAATGATCGGAGATGTTCTATCAGTAAGCCCCTTCCTATTCATTATCTACACCTGGCATTATAAACTCACTAGCCTTTGCTTCCAGCGACCCCTAAAAATACAGTCCAATAAAATCTTTCCTATTACCGCCATAAGCCTTAGGACACATAACACTACACGGAGGCGCCATTATTTGTTAGCAAAATATTATATCCGTAACAAGAACCAAAACTCCTAAAAGATGAGTTTTGCTGAGGCCAGTTGTCGTTTTCGAATAGGTGTGATGATTAAAAATCTGTGTATTTTCTACTGACTTCCAAAAAATGGAGGAGGTACTCAATTCGACTGCATTTTTTTATGTTTGTACCTCATAACTTTCGATAGGGTGAACCAATTCTCAAAATTCTTTTTTTGTTTGAATGCTGATCCCGTGTGGCCCCATTTAAATTTCATCAAATTTGGTCCAGTAGTTTTTGAGTTACACTCCAATAACCGATTTTTTTACCAAAGTAATAGAATGGAAGTCGGTATTAAATATTTCAAATTGCACTTGTTAATAATTGCATGTGTAAGTGTAGGAACACCTATGCTACAGCTACATGTATCCAATGTCATACGAAGGCCATCTGTACCGTACACCGTTGACCACACAAACTTACACACACCAGCACACATTACTGTTTATTCTGTGGCGCCGGGCCCATTGTTTGCACAACTGCGAAACTGGGACTTGGGGAGTTTCTTGCAAACTTCTTGTAGGAACAGCGGCTTTGTATTGGAATAAGCTGGTACAATGCAAGGTTGGTGAAAGTTTTCTTGGAAGCAATTAATATTCTCATTATTTATTTACATTCCTTAAATATTTTGTATAATGTTTCTATACAAATTAAAATTAATCTAATTAACACTAGTAGAGTACTGCTGGCAGCCGGCAATGACCGACTGCCGTTGGTTAGGGCTGCCGCCTGAGGAACCTCCTGAACAAACGTGCAGTGTCAAGGTGCGCTGTCTTCTGTATCCGACCCCTGATCCAACCATCTAGCGAAAGTTCTTAAGGTGATGGTCGAGCTTTTTTGATACAATAATAGGGACAATGGCCGTAGAGTCAACATTCCACATGGCGGTAACCTCGTGAGTCAAGTAAAGTTACTGACTGCGCTTGTCCTTTTCGATCTTCACGGGGTTCTCAGCCCCGGGAATAGTGATGTCAACACGCACGGCCTATTTTGAGAATGTATAAAAATATTATTAACTTTTTAAGTTAACATTGTTAACAAGATAGCATGCATATTTTTGATATTCCGATATTTCAGCACTGTTGCACGCGATGATCACGGATTAACTCAGGAATTGCGAGTAGGTGAATGTTTACGAGCAAACAAAACGGTCTGTCCAGGTCCCTCAGATTTATCACCTCGTGTATAACGTGCACTATTCCACATAAACGTACCACTGGACTCCAGGTACTCCACTTACTCTTGTAACGATCGTTTTTGCGTAATTAAAAAAGAAACATCCATACATTCGTTCACACTTTTAATAATATATATGTGTTTTACGTGGCCTTCATTTACAACTTAGGTTTCTTCATAAAACATCTCCAGTTTACATTTCAATAAATAATGTACAACAAAACCTCCACGACCTTATCTATCCGCTCCACTGACTGAACAAGGCCACTGAACATCAACATTGTAACCGACGTCATACAACTTTGACAGTAACTGTACTTCTATACATGTACAGTGGATTTCACTTTCATCTCCTTGCGCCCACAATGTTTTTCTTCGGTGACGTATATTTTTCATTCTAACATAATTGTAGTATAACAGAGTGTTATGTGATTAGAAGGGACCGGCTTTGTTATAGCGGAGCTATTAAATAGATTTTGTAATTGGTTGCGCGAGTATATATTATTTTTCGTTGTAGTCTATTGGCACTTCCGCATAATCCTTATTCCCCTCCCTTTCTCCCGCACTACCTGCCTGCGAGTGCAAGCAGGATGGATAAGGACGGCCGATGACGATCGTCCGTCACATACATACAGCACTGCCAACCAAAAGGTCAACGCGCACGCATCGCTCCTTACAAAATAAGGAATATATCGATCGGTGATTACACTGGACCTAGCTAGTGATCGTGTCGTTATAGTGGTGTTATCAGCAAAGGAACATTAGAAACAGAGTTGTGCTGGGATCTCCAGGACCAGCCGCCTCCGCCGCCGGCCTTTCCACGTCACCGGATCTACAGGCAATCCAAGAGGATCGAACAGGTCAGTTCAGTGCCTTTTCCTATCGTGCTGTATTCTTTGTTCTTCTCCGCAGCAGCTCGAATTCCTGCTGGAAGTGCCACTAGCCTAGGTCACAGAATTTTCATCACGCACCGCAAGTACAGTCCATCAAAAATTTAGTATATACGCGCCACCAGTAATATTTTTCGGAAGTACGTAATATTTTAGATATGCATGTCGTTACTATAGGGTTAACTAAGATATTATTAAACATACTGCTACTTACGGGATGAAAACCGTGGTAATTATTAAATAATTACCACGGTTTTCATCCCGTAAGTAGCAATATGTTTATTAAAAACAACCGTGATAGTTTAAAAAAGTGCTTAAGATATTATTGTGTTGTTACAAAAATAATCAGACGTAATTTATTTTATGCAAATAAGAGACAAGACGGGCGATACGTGCGCTTGATATAGTACGCTTGCCCATGCCAGTTAGACTACCATGCAGAACTTTGAACTGAAGGTTCGTGTGCCACAGCACTGCTCTCGTCAACCCAAGAATTTGAGTTTTGGGTTTCTTCCTTTTTTCCCTAGTGGTTGCACTTGCTACTGTTATCATACTATTGCTCTATGACAGAATATGTTGTACTGCCTTCCAAGACCCTTTTTGCAAAAAGTGAGAAAATATTTTGTATAAAGTAACATACTTATATGAATGCAAATAAACCGCGAAAAATGTATAAAATATTTAAAAATCCATCGCAAAATGAAATCAAATACTATCAAAATCCATCAAACTTCATAGGTCTGGAGTTTACAATGACTAAATACGTTCCGTAGCCGAAGGCTATGCCTAGGTTTACTAACGTGCACACTATATTCTATCCTATCCATACACTCTAAAGTTCAATTTACTTTATCGCATTTTTATGTTGAACTATGATATTTTTTGCTACTGCATCAGGCTATACTGTATACATAGAAACTACATTTAGATAGTAACATGAAATTTGAGCTATGTTTGTATAACACAATAGTGATTTTGAGCTCATAGCCAGGAAAAATGTAAGCCAAACTAAACTGTGAAACATCTCAAGGATTTCAGAATTAAAACAGTAAAATCCAATAACACGGTTATATAATGTAAATGCATCTTTAATCATTATACATTAATATATCAACGCATAATATAATTCACGAACCTTGTTCTTCACTCGATCGCGTCAGCCACAAGGATGATGGCAAAAACATGGCGATTGACCGACTGGAATGAACATCGCAAGATTAAACTGAAATAGTACGTCAACTGTCATTTTCGTATGACAGTGACAGTGACATTAGCTACTGTAAGTATTTACGGCAAGTGTAACTATTGCAATATCTGTGCGAGTTGTTACAATATAGATCTGCCGTAATAGTCTGGCCAAATCTTAAGAAGCTGTGGTGTGTAATACCAGACTGGCCACCAAACAATATTTAAACCAGTACCTTTTTCTGAGTCAACTTTCGCTTGGGACAGGACATAGCGGGTTCTCCTGGGTTCAACAACTGTGATGAGCGTTTCTGATTGCAGTACAGGATCCATTTCATAGACCAATAAAGTCATTCATCATATAATACAGTCATCATAGACCACAAATAAAGTCAAAGTCAAAACATTTTTCATCACAAGTAACAATACGATTAGAAATTACCTCATTGTTGTGACGGTCAATCAACGTAACGCAGCACTCAATGCGTGCTTGTTGTTGTGCTTCACTCAGTTCATGCGGTAGGTACACATTGCTCGAGCTTTTTCACTCTTCCAACTTGTTTCAAGTTAATTAAATTTATTTTGTATCGGGGGCGATAACTGATAGAGATGTTTCATTTTAAAAAATGTTGTATTATCCTTGTTTTCAGGCAATGAAAAACTATTACAACAAATTGTTTTACTAACGCAGCAATACTAAAGCTACTTGACAATAGATGGCGTTGTTAAGCAAAAAAAACCCCAAAAACAGGTATGGTTTCTCAAAAAAATAGAAATCATTTATTGCATAAACTATACAGAATGGAGGTATAACAATAGTTCGGTTGTAGTGCCACGGTGTAACACCACAGCCGTATGGGCCGGCACGACCGGAGAAGTACCACACTCTTACATAACACCGACGTGAAGTAACATATTCAATACAACAACGATTCCCCCCTTCCACGTTCTCCCTCGCCTTCCCCTCCTCCAACCTTTACCCATCATATCTCTTCCTTCCTATCATCCTTCCTCAAAGGTCGGCAACGCATCCTCGAGACCTCTGGTTTTGCGGATGTCCGTGGGCGACGGTATCACTTACCATCAGCTGAGCCGCTTGCTCGTTTGCCAACCTATCCCATAAAAAATCCTAAGTATCAACAGTTTTGCCCTTATCGGACATACAATAGGTACCTATTTATATTTTTAAACTTACTACATCGTAACAATGTTTCAATTAAATTTATTAATTACTAGCGGAATTGCTGTTCTATATGTATAATATTGATTACAAAAGTCACAAGCCAGCAAAACTCAGTCATCCGGTTACATTGAGATTAAATTCGACAAAACGCCGATTTTTCGATATGTAAGGATACTAGTTTTAAACTGAAAAAATAAACTGTTCTATACTCTTCAGAAAAAAAACAATCTTCCACTTTAATATTGAAATGTTGACTAAAAGTTGCTGTAAAACTGCAATTTTGCTTTGTGTTTTGATTTGAATTTGGGTTTATTTTTTATTTTATTGGGTAAACAGACAGTTACACAAGTTTATTAATAAATAAGGTATTAACTTAGACTACAGTTACAAATGTGACACCAACACCGTTTACCACAGGTTATGTATATACGCATTATATATGTGGCAGTTGAAAAGTAGGTAGTACTATTCTATTATGAAAGCAATTTACGAATCTTATCTTTAAATATACTAGGACGCGTTGCCGCAATATCTATAGAATTAAAGTTTTTATTATATGAATCCACCAGTCTATGAAGTGGAGAGCGTTTACCAGCGTTAGTGCGGCAGCGAGAAGTAGCAAACAATTGACAAGGGTAGAAGGTACTCTATAACACAGCTTATTAATTATAGAAATACAATCATATCTATTATGGCACAGGTCATATAACAAAACTGATTCAATCTGCTTGCGTCTTGATTCCAGATTTACAAGTTCATATTTATTAAGTAATTGTTCATAGGATAGTCGATTATGATAACATTTGTATTGCATACAGCTGGAAGACGTTCACTGCTGAACATAGGCTTCCCTCATACATAGGCCTTCCCCATATTGGGGGAATTTGCCATAATACACATTGCTTGGAGGCGTCTTGGTGATCGCAGTAGAAGTTAATGCAGACCGCGGGAAATGCTGCTACCCATTTCCCGGATATTCCTTTAGCCGCCTCTTACGGCAACACCCACGGGAAGAGTTTGTGGGGAACAATTCTAAGCCGGCCCCCACGCCATAAACTTCAATAGTTACAGTTAGCAGAAATAGAGGATTCATGTATTCGTAGATGCGTCTTTGCGAAACTAAAAATCGGCAATTAATTCTAGTACACATGTGATGGTCACTGTTTCGTTAAAGTTAAGATTCTTTCGATCTTCCACGGACAAATTGACCTGAAATATAACGTAAATATTCCAGTTTGTTCAAACAATTTCAAACACTATAAACATTATTTGCATCATGCAAGCTCTAGCGAATAATTTAAAGCCACACAATGTAGCTATTATCTGCAATATTTACCCGTATAATAAAATCAACCGAGACCAGGTGATCATAAGGTCTCTTTTTGTGGGTATTGTTACCCCAATACGTCTATCTATGAGCATGGATTTAGAATTGTAGACACATTCAAAATATGAATATCAAACGCGTTTCGTTAATATAACATGTTACAATAACGTAGGACATCACTTTGTTATTCATCCGATATGGAAATTGCAACATAAATTAAACTTTATGCATATTATAGAACTGCATCGCAATAAGTTTAATTGTACAGAGCTATCCTGAAGCAATCTTTATTATGGCCACCGAGAATTTAGTCGAGCATCGAGATTCTCGGTGGCCTAGTTGGTCAATGGCGTCTGGAGACACGGAGAGTCAGAAGACGCGGGTTCGAATCCCGTCCGAGGATGTGAATTTTTCTCTCTATAAATTTCAATGTTTGAGATTGCTAAAGCAGGCGTTAGTGCTTTGAAAATGTAATACTATAAAAATCACAAGGGTTGCGATGTCAATGCGAAAGTTCAAGTATTTCTAAATAATGCTTTTTTCGGTTGGATGGTACTGTTAACTGTCCAATAGATGTCGCCCCCGCAAGACGGTTAGTCAAATAGAGAGTTAAAATCTTTATTATAATTTTGAGATTGCACATTATTTTATCATAGGCCTAGCTATAGACAGTTTACTTTACTAGAGATGGAAATTTCGACATACATTTCATATCTCTCTGTGGTCGTTGCCTCGTGACTAAGGATCGTGGTCATCAGTGGATGTGGGTGGTGTACACCGAGATCGTATGATCCGCTTGCAAATTGATTATTAGTTATTATGATGTTAAATTCATTGATGAAAATATGTGTCTTTATATCTGTTTATATGAATGTACATTTTAATCTTCTAATTATTGTACGCCCGAACGCGTGAACTTACGTTATTTTATTTATGAAGTGTATGTACACAGCTAAACAATAAACGTTATTCTGATTCTGGTGCCTTAGAACATAAATCTGTAACTAATAGAGTTTACGGCTTCTCTCTATCGATCTGTCTGGATGGAAAACTTTGTATATCTAATTAACTTATACGTAAGCTTCTCAAAGTACAGATTCAACAAACAGTTCGTTTACTCATATCAAATGAAAAGCCAAAAGTAAGGCTATGATTAAAAATACCAGCCGTCTCCTTAACTTCTCAAAGAACAAGAATTATTCCGAATAAATTATCTGGCATATACCTAATTATGTGTAAACAAAATAATATTTCCTCGCTGATTCAAATCAAACATGGACGCCCTTTACACGCGCGTTAAATCATGTTCCACGTCCTTAAAGCACGAAATAAGTACCTTGAGAAGGGTGACCATCAATATGATTTCGTTAAGACAGTTTTTATGCGTCAAAAAAAATCATCAAATGAGACAAGTCAAATACGAAAAAAAAATTTATTGAAGTTGGTTTACAATAATTGTGAATGTATATGCTCTCTCAAACACAGCTGACATTCAATTTAGAAATAAAAATAAGATATAAAAACATCATCTTTTTGTGAACATTTATTTGAGAAATGACGTTTATCTTTTACTGGCTGATTAACGGCCGGTCCCAATAATCTATCTATCGCCGGTTTACCTTACTAGAGAAAGATATTTGACACTATTTGTGTGGACGTTATGTCAAATTTCTATCGGTAGTAAGGAAAACCGTGGATAGATAGATTATTGGGATCCTCCATAAATAATGTCAGTGCCTGACTCCCAGTAGACTAGTTTTTTCTCACAATGTGCAATTTACGCTCAAAGTCATCCAGAGACAAGTTTGTACAAACACTTGACTTTCGTAATAACGTCACTAATCTCTATGCAAAGACCGTGTCAGTTTCATGATAAATTTCTTCTTTTATGTAATCAATGTTTCCCGAAAACCAGTTTTAAAAATCAAACAAATACAAAACATACATTGGAGACAGCTGTATTCATCAGGTAACATCCAAAACTATTTAAAACTGTATCATTACAAACGACTTTATTACGAGTGAATGATCTTGATATAATAGTATTATTTTAAAGTTATACCTTCAATAATTTTCAATACAAAACTGATCTGTACGACAAGAGCACCAAACATTAATAAAATTCTCAACTATGTAAAAAGTGCAACTACGAGTACTTACAGGTATTTTAACCCAATATGTTGAATTTTTTAATTGACCATACAACTAAGTCTACGTCACCGTTTTAACTACTCGGCATCGTGTTTACCCTTAGAACAAAATATTTAAGAATAAAACTAACGATGACGAACGCATAAGGGCTATTTAGTGTGTGATTTAATGTCCTTTCTGTAGTATTTTTTTTAAAGTGCTTAATTGACGTGCTGCAATGTAAATATATTATAAATATGTCTACATTTATATAAAATTGAGAATGTCACAAATATTTATTAAAAAAGTTTTGTACTGTATCAGTTTAAAACATTAATTTGTATGCTCACAAGGCTGATCATGGCAAAAACGCTATGCCTATTAGTTAAGACCTTTATTGATAACCAATGTATCAGGTATAAATTATTTGATTTGGTCTGCTGTCTTCCATTTAAAGTTATATAATGTGAATGTCCATATTATTTACCTATTTCAAACAGTCTTGCATTGTATCTAACAAAATCAAGTTCAGGTCTTTGTCTCCATTTAAAGAAATAGTTGATGGTATCCCTACACCCAGTTCAAAACGGCTTTTATATAATTTGTATTGACATGGAAATGGATTATAGTCCTTATTTCGCCGTAATAAAGGCTATATTTGTGTGGGTAACACAGAATAGATCATTGAGCAAATGTGAAGAGTACAATATTAGATTACGTCCTTGGTCGAGTGGCGTACGCGTCACGTGTGAATTGTGAGGTCTCGCGTTCGATACCTGGCTCGGGTAAAAGGTTTTTGTTAATTTGTCAACGACAAGGTTACCAGTCTGGAACATGAAACTGATGGACAGAAAGTGTGATGTGTGACGTCTATTATATGGGACGAAAACATATCTGGCATAATCGAAGCAACACGTGACTAAAATTCTGACCTCTGTGGTACTCAAAGATTGAGCGTTACCATTCAATGGGGTAATGCTGCTAGTAACGGTGCTAGCATTTTGGGGACGTTGCCCACTGGCAGTTAGCTTATTGGAGGGAAATTGATTTTTATTTCATTTGTCTTCTAAATAATGTATTATTTTTATTAATGTGATGTATTTCAAGTAAGTTTCTTATCGTTATAGATAAAAAATGTGGTCATTATATAAATGTAAATGTTTAAAATTTTGAAACGTATTAAATCTGGTATAATGTGGATGTTTAAAACGCTACCTACTCCTTCGGGGATAACGCGGACATGATGTTATTATCAAAAGTTAAAGCCAAAATTTAATTACGAATAGTTCATATCATAATAATCGATTGTATACATAGTCACATCTTACCCGCAACACAAACGAGTCTTCTGTTTCATAAACTTTTAAAATAAAGTGTACAGTACAGTTTGAGTTCGAAAGTTATCGCAAGTTTCATCGATAATTATTAATTAAGAAGCAGTTAGGACTCGCGTGATATTTAGCGGAAATTTACTGCATTTTATATAAAATTTCTTGTTTAAATATTCTACATAAAAATCTTTTATTACAGAGTAAACAATGTCCACTTTACTTTTCCTACATAACATGAATCTGGTGAATTACGATCATTGAAATAGTTCGATAAAACTTTGTCAATATCTAACTTGCCTAACCTCCATACACCGGCGCAAGTTGCAAGTTAATGTCAAGTTCTGTTTCAGTGGAAGTAAGTTACAGCGGACTTACTTCCAGCTGTGCATAGCAAATAGCTGCAAAATTGCCATAAAGACAAGGCACGTTATACAAAATATACAAAGGAGTAGTTTATTTGAAAATCTCATGTAGCAAAGTGCGAGAAACCACGCCTACTCTATACTTGATAGAACTAGTGTTATTTAAAACTAACTTAAACTATAAAAATAGGCGCGCAAACATTAAAATATAAGTTTGCATTAAATTTGCTACATATTCATCTTTTTATCATGTCTAATGTAACCATGCATTATATTTGCAATTTCAAAAATCTTTTACCATTTTCAACAATAAAGCAACCAATTAGTTATTTTTTCTTAAATTTGTTACGGTTTAATAGTTTTATGTCCTTCGGTGAAGCGTTATAAATTATGATAATAATATTTTTATTATATTCTTTTTTACAAGTCAGATTTGTTTTATTAAACAGCAAATCTGTAAACTTTTAGATCTCAAGGGCAGCTGCCGGAATACATTGTTTGAGTGTTTCGTTACATGTTTTTAAACTTGAAGGAGGTAATTTAACAGGTAGGCACTAAGAACTGTCCTTCAACCATGCTGAGCATTTCATCTCGATGTTACTTTCACTGAAAGTCCAAATCCGAGGTCTACTCCGGACCCGTTGACCCAAACTACCCTTAACTGTTATTGTTTCCAAATTTGTTCTTCGCTGTGTTGTCGTTATCTGTTTATAATAATAATTAATCATTTTTGTGACTAATAATATTGATTCCTCTGACTTAGCGAACTCCTTATATTCAATTTACATTCGAGATGTAGTACAGTAAGAATTGTTACAGTTATATCGTGGTTCAAACTTGAAAAGGCGTTGAAAGTTTTAAACAGAAAACTCTCGTATTTCTTCACGTTTCACGGTTACAACAAATTCAATTTAACAAGAGTGAGACTTTCTTTTACGAGCTAATTCGTGACAAATTTAACATCGTCAATCATACAGTTTGACAATTTCAACAAATTAAATTTTACAAGAGCGAAAGTTCCACGTCGTAAAGAACTCATTCTGTACAACAGGCCCTTACCAGACGGTGGCCACACTACATGCACTCTTTATCATGCCATAGCGTGGTCAACTTTTATTTTGATACATATTGTGCAAGATGTCGGGGCAAGATTACGTTGTCTTGTGAAACACTTGTTTTATTTTGTAGAGCAGAGCTTTTAATACTTTAAGAATTTCATCTTGTAATAGGGTTTGCTTAGTTAGGTGAACGGCTTATAGAGATGAAATTGTGGGTTGTTCTTAACTCTTAAAGAAATGATAACTTAGAGTTGAACTCTTGAAGAAATGATAACTTAGAGTTGAACTCCTGAAGAAATGATAACTAAGAGTAATGAGACGTGGTCTCTTACTGTGGGCCTCATTAACAAGCTTAAAGTATCTCAACGAGCCATGGAGAGGGCTATGCTTGGCTTCCCTGCGTGATAAGATCCGAAATGAGAAGATCCGTAGGAGGACTAAGGTCACCGACGTAGCTCTCATGATTAGCAAGTTGAAAAGAGAATGGGCAGGCCACTTCGCTCGTAGAACTCATAACCGATGGGAAGAAAGGTTCTCGAGTGGTGACCATGCACCGGAACACGCAGTGTAGGACCCCCGCTAGGTAGACCGACGACCTCGTCAAACCACGGGGAATCGCTGGATGCAGGAAGCGAGTAGCCGGTATAAGTGGTGTTTTACGGGGGAGGCATATGTTCAGCAGTGGATGTCTTCCGGTTGATAATGATGACGATGAATAATCAGCTTGAGCTTCTCACGAATGTTACATTGTGAAATAGTGCAATTACAAGTATTTACCTATTTTTAAGCCGAATGCGGTGAAACCCAAAAGGAGGGTTTTGTGTTAGACATGTATGTATGTTGGTTTCTATGTCCACTCGTAACTACTGAACGGCTAAACCGATTTTGATAACTGATAGCTCGATTCGTCTTGATGGAAGTGGAGACATTGTCATTGTTTTATAAAAACATCAAAATATACTTATTTTATAGGCTTCAATGTTTTGACTAAATAATTCTATAGTCGAGCTAATTAACTATTATTTGTTTTCTTGTGCTAAAATTTCAAATGTTAAAACTCCAACCAAGCTTATTTATGTAATTTGGCAGTAGTCTGTGACCTTTCGAAATATACTATCCGTTCACCAAAACAGAGCCAGTTGCTATTCTATCATTGATAATTGACTATCAAGTTCGTTTGTAAATTTTTGGTTTTATTTCCATATAATAACATGAGTTTGTTTGGTATTGATTGATAGACTTTAACTATCAATCAATACCAATTAAACTCATGTTATTATATGAAAATAAAACCTAAAATAATAAAATACCAAATCGTTCACTAAAACATTCTGAACAAGAAGAGTACATACTAATGTTTCATCGGTTTACAACCTTTATCAGTTTTAGGAAACCAAAACTAAAACCTAAACTTTAACAACAAACATCTATTCTTCTTTTCTGTCTTTGAAGTATTTAATATGTTCAAAATACCTTGTCTGGTTTCTGTTGTATCTCATTGCTTTTACGACGTAGACACTGTTTCTGTATGCAAGTATATAAAATATTAATAAGTAATAATGTTAGTTATTCGCAAAATTTCTAGTATAGCAATACCCGCTTTCCTTTCATCAATTTTCAGTACATAAAGTTAGTAAAGGCAATTTTATCGCCTTCTATTCAAATTAGTTATATGACTGAGGCTTTAGGAAACTGGAAAATAGCTTGTCCAAGTCAGTCCCTGCCCAAAGCTCCTGCTTCTCAGGCAGTGGGACGGGCTGCTCTGTGAGTTAGAACTTGAAGACCTGATCAATTCAACTTATTTCGCAGAGCGTGCTCGCCTGTTAGCTGTTACTCGATGGGAGTCGGGGCTTTGTCTACATGCTTTGCCGTCTAAAAATGTTGGAAATCTTTGGACAACAATACTTTCCGAATAGTCGTATCCCGACGACGATATACGAGTAGGTGCCCCTTGCCAGGTCCCTCACCGTTGTGTCTGCGGTGAAATGGTGGATCGGTTCGGCCACCACGCACTCTCATGCGTAAAGAGCGCGGGGTGCATACCGCGGCACGCCAGCTTGAATGATATCATCCGTCGGGCATTTGTCAGTGCTGGAGTCCCGTCAGTTTTGGAACCAAAAGGATTGTGGCGGGATGACGGCAAGAGACCAGATGGGATGACTACCGTCCCGTGGAAGATGGGACAGCCCCTGGTTTGGGATGCTACATGTGTGGACACACTGGCACCGTCTTATCTCCCTGGGACGATTGATCGTCGCAGGGAGATAAGACGGCTGCCGCGTCTAAAGCAGAAGACCTGAAACGTCATAAATATGTGTATTTAGACAGAATGTACGAGTACATGTTCGTGTCGTTTGAGGTTGAAACTTTAGGCCCATGGGGGCCGTCCGCTCTCAATTTGTTTAGGGATCTGGCGAAACGTTTGGTTGAGGCGTCGGGTGACCGAAACGCTGACACCTATTTTGGGCAAAAACTTAGCATTGCCATCCAGCGTGGCAATGCCGCCAGCGTTTTGGCCACTTTGACCCCCACCATGGGGCTTATAGATTAGATAGTTATTATAATTAATAAAATCTCTGAAAACATAATCGAGAACGTTAGTTAAATTGTATAATTATACCTTCGACCTCGTCATAAGTTAATCATCTTTTCTTAATGTTTTTTGATGTAAGAACTTTCTACGAAGTATTAGTAAACATTTAAATAATAATGAATGAAACCGGTAAAGCCGTTCTCAAGTGATGGCGTGACCAGGAGAAATAGGGGTAATGTTTATATATTTAAATAAGATGTACGTAGGTACTGTGTTTTACCCACCATGTATAACTCAAGAACGGCTTTACCGATTTCGATGAAATTTAGCAAAGAGATAGATTTTATCCCGGTGACGGACATAGGATACTTTTCATAATCATCATCATTCATCACCACGGAGGTGAAACCGCGGGGCGGGAACATCAGTCTTGCGGTCTTGAGTGAATCGATACTTTCGCCTATAATATATGCCACTTATATATTATATCCTCGAAGGAGTAACCAGCGGTGTTTTTAATGCCAACTTCACCAGATATGTTTTTGGTCTCATGTTAATAGGGGGCAATCCTATTGCCATCTATACGGGGCACTGTTCAAGACTTTTATTAATAAAAAATTAATAAAAAGGAATAAAAGTATCTTTCTTTTCTAAAATTATTTAAACTGTCCAACCCGGGGATCGAACTCAGAACCTCGAGGTTCCAAAAGGCCACTTTCACCACTGCACCAAAACCGAGCGAGGGAAGCCGCTGGTGGGTCATCCACAGTTTGTTTTCTTAATATATAATATGTTTTGTTTGTTTGTTTGTAAAACAAACGCCTAAGCGCCCTAACTACTTAACCGTTCATCGTGAAATTTTGCATACAAGTGATACAGAAATGGACATAGAGGAAAAGGACATACTTTTTATGCGCGGGTATAACCACGGGGCGCAGCTAGTACATGTGACACTGACGTGATCATAACATTTACTATTTTTATAGTATTACTTTTTTAAAGAAAACGTTGCAATTTATACAGAGAAAAATACACATCCTCGGACGGGATTCGAACCCGCGTCTTCCTACAATTGTCAGACGACATGACCATCTAGGCCACCGAAGCTCGAGGTCCGAGCATCGAATTTAACTCTCTATCTGATTATAACCGTCTCACGGGGACGAAGCGACATCTATTGAACAGCTTTGACAGCACCAACCTAAAGAAGAAATCTCTTGAAATACGTTGTTCAATCTCTACGTAGTATTATTGTTATATTATTGTTCTCTATCATGTTTCTGTATCTTTTTATAAGTTTCAACAAGTGCAATCGATATGATACCAACATATTATATTTAATTACTTGTTCTGATTGACTGATTCATAAATGCAGAGCCACACCGTTGGGCCAACATACAATTTTAAGAATTGAATATATGTTGAATGCATCAACTAAGGAGCGATTTTGGAAATTCTCCCCTAAGGTTTCACTTCTGAATTCAATTTACTTCAGTGGCATCCGGCTCAGACCAAGCCACCACAGCCTCTTGCGAGTCGGCTAGCACCGACATAACATACAAAGCAAGTGCTTTTCCATTGTCAAAATATTCGCTCGAATCCATTGAAATTGTGTTGGACTAATGTGGTCGCGCTGTTTGCCGCTAACTGAACATTAAGCTTTAATTGCCTTGTACGACACACATTCATCCAATAAGTCTGGTTGGTCTCAATATATAAGCAAGTCTAACTGCCGTATTTATAAACGAGTAAGAGTAATTACTTAAGCAACAATTTTAATTCTATAGACTAGTATTTGTTTTGAGTACGAACTATCAAAGGCTAGAATTTTCAGCCGAGTAATAGTTACCATATCCTTAATAAAGCACTGAGAACACGTACTTTTTTCGTTTTTATTGCAAAAGTCAAGTTTTACAAAAATTTAATTCTTACACAAGTCTGAACTGTGATGTATATATTATGGCGTAAAAATAAAATCTCATGACAACCACCTAATACAAGTGTAAAAAGATACGAGTACATCCAATTTTGATAGGGCTATGTCATTACCTAATCATTTACTTAAGTAAGAAACATTCATTGCTTGAGTATAGAATAATATTGTTGATGTATTCTATAGTCACATAATTACTTCATTGAAAAATTACTTAGCAACAAGTAATTACTTGTTTATAAATACGGCTGTTAGATTATCAAATTATAAAACAATAATACAGCATCAAGTATCTTCAGCTTTGAATAAACAAAACGCAGACAAAACGCTAACAACTTCATTAACCGTACTCCTGTTTCAATACACAAATACAGACCGAGGAAAAACTCCGCCGTGACATCAATAGCACGTAAATGAACCCATTACGGATACCAATTAGCAGCTGCAGCCGCAGGCGAGCTCTAGTTTAGAACGAAGCGATGGGAGCGGCGGCGAGTGTGCGCCGGACATAATTAGGCGGCGATGTTGTTTTATAATTTATCGGTGAACATAAACCGAATATCACTTTGTAGACCTTTCCAACTTTACTTTCAAAATTACAGTCATTTTTGTTTATATGCAAAAATGTATTCTATAATATCGTCTAATAGAGATAAGTTATTAAAAACTTTGCAGTCACATGTTCAAGAACAATATGAGATATGTTAGGACGTCGGTTGGGTGATCAGTAATCACTTATTAACTCCATGACGAAACACTATGATATATCTAAAATTACTTGACCTATGATAGTGGAGTTTAGCACGAAGATATTATAAGGGAAGTAGATGGGTTTCACGTAATGATGGTAATTCAAGAGGAGAAATTGAGACTGAAAAGAGTCTTATACTTATCAATCTTGAGACTCAAAAATTTGAATTTTGAATTATTGAATCAAAACATAAAACATCTTTAATTACATTCTTGGTTAGAATCAAATATTTAAAAAACCAAGTTGAAAATTTATTTTAAAGTACTCTGGGCATATTCTTTGTTGTTTTCATATAATTTTTGAAGCTTAATATCAGTTCGCTTTTAGGTTGATTATCGCAACCATTCTTCAAGTTTTATACAATGTGTAATATTGATACAATCTTAAACAGTAACATGTCGGCAGATGTCGACTTGGTAGAGTTAGTTTACAAGCACAAAAATGATTGAAGTAAACCATTCTTCACAATAATGCCCTGCTATATCATGTATTTATTAAAGAAAACCTTTTTTTATTCGACTACGGCAAAGTTAGATGGAAGATTATGTTTTTGTCTGGAATGTATGTGTATATATGTGTTTTCATCTGAGGTAATCCATGAAAATTTACTTAAGTGTAACGTTATCGTATCGTTTACGTATCTAGTACAAACTATGAGTTATCTGTGCCACTATTGTACTAGATAAATGACATGATTTGTACTAAATACGTTGACGATGCGTTTACGTTACACTTAAAGAAATGTTCGTGCTCGGCCCACTATTCCCTTATAACTTCTAAACTGTTCTTCTATATATAAACTTCATCATAATTTGACAAATTAGGTGTCGTTGCAAGCGTCTTGTTAATTATACAAAATCTACCGAACCAATACATCGAAACCTTGTCAGCTACAGGCCGTAATATATCATTAATTGACTCGTCCCAAATTCTCTTCCAGTATCAGTAACAGCCTATCTTACTCATTCAACATAGTTCCGATACCAATATGTAATAACATTTCGAATTTGGGACCGCAAATTAAATATACATATTGAATTTCATTGAAATGGTAATGATTTTGTACAAATATGATATTCGGTCTTGATTGCTTTGACATAAACTTATTAATATTACAAACTATAATACATGGCAATACACAAACATCATACGAATTTTTGATTCATCAGACTCAGGTAGATATAATAATAATATGGAACAACATCCACACAAGATCCTCAGGTGCCAAACTAGACATAACCAGCGGTGCGATTCTCTAAGAGATCGTTGCATCTTTGACAACATCCGTGAAACAAATGATGAGATGACAGAAAACGTTGGAAAAACAACCTTATGTACAAGTGCAATATCTCATAAATTATTTGACATTGGTGAGCTCGTCGACTTATTACAGAATCGCACGGCTGTACTATGGTAACCTGTTCTACATACGATATATGGTATACAGTCATACATATGGTATGACTTTATACATACTTTTATATACATACATATGCACGGCTCAGACAACAATGTTCATGCACATAAATGTTTCATCTGTCCGGAAATCGAACCCGAGACCAGCAGCTTAGAAGGTTGTTACCAACTGCGCCTACTAAACAGTAGTAAGCCTTCAGTTTTTAAAATTTAACTTTTATAACTAATTTCAATAATTTAGACATAACCTTTATTCATTTCTGCACCTCACACAGCGCTAAAATTACCTTACTGACAACAAAATGTATCATGCAATGAAAATACTTGTTTAAAAAATGCATATCTAGCGTATACAGCTGGCCGCCTGCCAGTCACTAAACCTAAAAAAAATCTGCTAATTTTTACATAGCGGCTGCCATCGCGAAAAAAAAATCACCTACAGAAATAACCTACCCATAGCGTAAGGTTTATTATTTAAGCTTTGCTGCTATTTTGTTTATGTACATTTGTATTCTAGCATTTTAAACGGAGCTAATGTCGAATTTGTCAACCTAATTCGATAAGCATCATTTAAATTAATAGCACAGTACATGGAGTAATTTACGAACAGAATTAGGATTGGTTTGTGCC
Organism: Selenia dentaria; assembly: GCA_917880725.1. Classification (NCBI taxonomy): domain Eukaryota; kingdom Metazoa; phylum Arthropoda; class Insecta; order Lepidoptera; family Geometridae; genus Selenia; species Selenia dentaria. The sequence continues at coordinate 1,153,734 of OU862882.1, read as the reverse complement.
AGTCGTTTAATTGAGGCCCATAACATGCAACTGACCACGTTTAGGTAGAAATATTTTCATCAAAACTTTGCCATTTCCATTACATTCTCTATCATCTCTGTTCCTTTTGTGAAATAGGAGAATTTGCATAATGGAGAATTCTAGAACTCCCAGTCCGAGTGCATATTCCTTTGATGTCGGACAAAGGCCGGTAACGCGATATCTGAATCGAAGCTCTCAACTTATCTAATATAATCCATTTCGAGCTCCTGCAAAGAAAAGTCGCGCCGGGAATTGACTTTAAAAGACAATTTAGGACACCTAATTTTCTCTTTATACGATTCTGAAATTGTGTCTTTGTACCAATTTAAGCCACGATCTATGATAAAGCGCTTGAGGCGGAGCTGACCTAGGCATCTGTAACAGTTCGATACAGTTAACTTTGCACTTGGATGAGTGACATTTACATTTAAGCGCTTTTGAGGTTGTTCGAGAATTATGGAAACAGTCATTTCCGACCGCCAAAAGAACTCGAACACTACGGCTTGTCAGTATCCTATGTGTGACTCATCTGTCACACTGGATCTGCTCGGTGCCAAACCAGACACAGCATAAAAAGTCCTATCACCTGTATAGTAATATTGTAATTGGTGACAGCCATGCCATTTTTTTTATAGAAACGATGTAAAGTCGACTATACTTGACCGTTGCTCATATCTTACCAACACAATTGGATTGGCTCTTACTCGTACATACTAATATTATATATATTTATTTATTTCTAATGAAATCAAGGTGTATTTGTTGTCAAATCTAGAACGATGGCAATTCGATAGCTTCTAATGAATTTAAATTTTCGATGTGCCTTCATTTCTTGTATAATCAAACAGCGCATGTTTTTTTTATCATTATATTTTATACCATATCAAGTGCTTCTTTCGAAACAATAAAAATATCACACAATAATATGTGTTGAATACATTTAACTAAATAAAATCAACCGTGATCGTAAAAAACTTCATTTATATAATAATATTGACATACAATTTGAATTTCATATATTATATAAATAAACGGAAACCGTTTAACCCGGAAACATCAACAAATAATAATTTTATCGGCGCATTTATAATGTACGGCCATAAATGTTCGATATGAGAAATGAGACATAATAGACGAATGATATTTGTACGAAGTAAATTATGTTAGAGGAATGGTAAAACAGTTTGTCACGTAATAATATATAATAAATATCAGCCATTTATATATCGAATATCATGCGTTGACTTTTACCTATACATACACACTAGATGCACCCCGCGGTTTTACCCACGTGGTGATGGATGATGATGATGAAGATGAAAAATATCCTATATCCTTCCCCGAAATATGACCAATCGAAGAACACAAAAATCATAAAAAAATGCGGCTAGTTGCGTTCCTCAGTTTCACCCACGTGGTGATGGATGATGATGATGAAGATGAAAAATATCCTATATCCTTCTCCGAAATATGAGCAATCGAAGAACACAAAAATCATAAAAAAATGCGGCTAGCTGCGTTCCTCAGTTTCACCCACGTGGTGATGGATGATGATGATGAAGATGAAAAATATCCTATATCCTTCTCCGAAATATGAGCAATCGAAGAACACAAAAATCATAAAAAAATGCGGCTAGCTGCGTTCCTCAATTTCACCCACGTGGTGATGGATGATGATGATGAAGATGAAAAATATCCTATATCCTTCTCCGAAATATGACCAATCGAAGAACACAAAAATCATAAAAAAATGCGGCTAGCTGCGTTCCTCAATTTCACCCACGTGGTGATGGATGATGATGATGAAGATGAAAAATATCCTATATCCTTCTCCGAAATATGAGCAATCGAAGAACACAAAAATCATAAAAAAATGCGGCTAGCTGCGTTCCTCAGTTTCACTTGCGTGGTGATGGATGATGATGATGAAAGTACCTATGTTCTGCCCCGAGATATAACAAATCGAAAAACACAAAAGTCATAAAAATTTACCCAGCCGTTTCAGTTATAAATGTTGTAACTCACACAACTATATATAAACATGTATAGACTTCATCCGCGGAGTGTATTTTTCCAGATATTAATTGTTATTGTAACAATATATAGGTATGTTCATAACTATTGCCCGCAACTACATGTCATATTTGAACAAGTGCTATTTGAAAAATTTAATACCGACTTCCTTTCCATTACTTTTGTAAAAATCAGTTATTGGAGTGCAACTCAAAAACTACTGGATCGAATTTCATGAAATGTAAATGGGACTACACGGGAAGCTTTCAAACAAAAAAAGAATTTTGAGAATCCACCCAATCGAAAGTTATGAAGTAACAAACATAAAAAAACAGGCGAATTGAGTACCTCCTTCTTTTTTTGGAAGTCGGTAGAAAAAATCATTTCAACTCCAGCAAATTCCAGAGTTTGTCCATGTGACATTAAATTATTGTTATCGTGAAAAAAAAAAACATTAATTGGGAACACACTGTTTTAGACTTTCGCGGTTGTTTACTACATTATAATTAGTACTCACGAGATGTTCGCCACGATTAGGCAGGTTTTCACAGTGATACAGTGTGTATCGTCGAGACTTACAATTGAGTTCGACGGCCAGTGGTATCCGTAGTAAAAGAGTGAGAAAGAGGGTAGACCGTTTTGTCTGCTCTTAATAACTTCGAACTTTTTTCACATCCATTCGCATATTCAGTCTACCCGTGAACATAGTGCATGTAACTGCGCCGAAATATCTGGAACTCCAAAACCCGCCTAATCGTGGTGTACATCCCGTGAGTACTAATTATTATTTAATTAATTGGTAAGTTTTTAATTGGGACATCTTTAATCCAAACGAAAGGCAATTTCGGATTAATTGTACACGTGGCACTAAGACGGTTTGTCCTCAATTAATATAGTGGACTCAATAACATAATATTTGAATATTAATTGTCACACCTATAAGTTCAAACACAAAGATTTTTCCATACAAAGATTCATCCCCTTTTTTACAGCCCTGAGCCGTCCCTGTCAACAATATTAAGGAACATTATGTTTTATTTTAAATGACCTGTCTTAGTACAAATTTTCACTTTAGGCTGTGCTTTCTATGTCAGCCAGTCATTCAGTCAGTCACCAATCAGGACTTAGATACTTATATATTATATATATATATATATATATATTTATACATGTTACACATATGTTTGATGCTATCATAGTCGACGGCCAATCCGAAGGCCGGTGGATCGGTCACTACCTGACGCTCGAGTTTTCGGTAAAGACAACATCGCATTTAAATCTATACGACAGTTGTAGTTTAATCTTTCTGGCTCTCGCCTGTCTAGATACCATCCTCAAGATTGTAAATCTGTCGCTTACCTGGTATAGTGTTACAGCGGTTCTGACCTACACTGAATTGCTAAACTATCAAGTGTAGTGTCTACACTAAATATTATAAATAAAAAAGAAACTTAAGAAATAAATACAGATAATGATAAACTGGCAATTCTTACTTCAGCGGATGTGTCCATACAATATCCGCCTCCTTGAGTCTCACCACTTTCACTGAACTATTTTATGGATGGATTACTAAAGGACTCTGCAAATGAGGGCCGAACCGGCGACATCGGAATACTCTCCATTATGGGCGCCGACGCCACACCTCGCATTCATCATGACACATGTATTTTTCAGCAACTTATCATCTCGATAATAGGGCCAATAACTAAAGGAATTAGAATAGATCTTAGGACCCCCGTTTCACAGGGATTCGACTACATCAAACTTCTTGTATCAAGCTAGAACTATGTATCCTCCATTAATTTTTCCACTAGAGTACGATTTCCTCTCCATATTTTTTTTTATTTTAATCTTGGATTCCTTTCCTCAAGAAACCTCGCCTTTTTTCGTAAAAAATCTATTTTATTTTCTAATTTAACACATCCACTGGCCAATGTAACAGCCGTATTTATCATCATCATCATCAGCCCACATTCGTCCATTGCTGGACATAGTCCTCCCTAAAGTACGCCACAGAGCTCGGTCTTCAGCTCTCTGCATCCAGTTACTGCCAGCCGCCTTCCGCAGGTCGTCTCTTCACCTAGCCGCAGGCCGTATTTATAAACAAGCAAAAGTAATTACTAAAGCAACGATTTTAATTCTATAGACTAGAATTTGCTTTTTAGCCGAGTAATATATATAAAGGAAAGGGTTAAGCAAAGGAAATGGTGACTACCGTTTTCTTCGCGCACCAGAGACGTACATTTACGTCAGTTTCATTCATAAATCTTTTGTCTTAATTGTCACGGTATTGGAAGGATTAAGCAATGAGAACACGTAAATGTTTCGTTCTTATTGTATATAAATGACTGTCTGAACTGTGAAGGATCTATTATGCTGTAAAAACAAAATCCCATGACAACAACGTAATACAAGTGTTATGAGATACATCCAATTTGAATAAGGCTATGTCATGCATTTACAGTAACGTTCATTGCTCGACTATAGAATAAGATTTTATGTTGAAGTACTCTATCGTGAATTAATTACTTCATTGAAAAATGACTTAGAAACACGTAACTACTTGTTTATAAATACTAGTGTAACACGAGGTTTAATCAAAATACATAGTTAATAAAAAAAAACTTCAATTGGGCGGTGGATGAAAATGCATGATCCATGAATATTAACCTTGTGTATTACAGACGACAATTGAGAGCTATTTCCCATTCTAACTCTAGTTTAACATCTTCGACCGCATAGTCACTGACCATCAGTAGATCCCCGCGATACAGGCTTTGCCTAGTACGGGAACCTTAGCTTTATCTATTTTTGTTCCTTGAGTTCGTCATAAACATACTGTAATATACATTATTTTAAATTTTATAAAACTGTTTATGATGCAATAAAATATTTTCATTTTTTTTTCATTTTTAATTTTCATCAGAGTCATAGTGCATTTGAGTACACTCATCTCTACAATGACTGAATAAAATTATCGGTATTATATTATGGCGATGAGCTTGAGCTATAACGTAATATTTAACTTAAGTCGGTTGTTCAAACACAAGTGCAATTTGACAAATTTAATACCGAATCCCATTCTACTACTTTGGTAAAAATCAGGTAATTTGATTATAACTCAAAAACTACTGGACCGAATTTAAAAAATATATATAAGACCACACGGGAAGCACCGGCTTTCAAACTACAAAGATTTTTGAAAATTGGTTCACCCAGTCCAGAGATATGAGAAAACAAACATCAAAAAAAATACAGTCGAGTAACTCCTCCTGTTCGGAAGTCGGTGGTAAAGTTAATTTTATAGTGCTTACAAAACAGTTGAATCGACAATACTTGGCAGAAATGGGGATCATAACAGCGGCACAGGTTTTCTCATTCCGTACTTAACTTCACGTTCAGCCTAAACGAGTACAGTTTCCAGTCAGCTCATGTTATGTGACGACCATTGCCAAAGCACAAGCTAAACGCTGCGAGAGGACACAATGGTTATTGAGAGTATAAGCTGTTTCCCGCACGGCCAGATCTACGTGAATTTGTCGCATTTTAGCAACACCGCTTAGTAAAATTCTTGAATACTCGTAGTACCATCCAAAATGTAAAACTAGTAAACTCATTAGTGGAATAGATCTATTCCCAAAGTCTTGTGGTTCGTTTTTGCATTATATTGTAGTTGTCTCGCTTTTTTCAACAGTAAAATTTATAAGAGAAAGTAAGTCAAGTAGAGTAAGTTACTCTTGAAAGAGCGACATATTATAGACCACGAGAAAAACACTCCAACGCTCAAATCAAACCGCCGCACCGCTATGTTCCTGCATTTTAAATCTGTAATATCTTCGGAAATATTAATTTAAATTAGATGCTGAAAAGAGCCATATTGATCTATATTGAGTGGACAATGTATTTAATTAAGGTACTTAATTGGATAAGGATTAATGCTGTATTGCTTAAAATAACTTCCTAAATAGCCATTTCCCCCGTAAAATGTAAAGGATAAAAATGGTTATTGTGGGTTATCCTCAAGAGATAGACATATACCATCGCGGAGTTTTTTCTTGTTGACCTTTTTAAGGTGTACAATACCGTAGTACATTATTTTGATTTGTCTCGTGGGGTTCAGTCAGCGTTTGCAATGTAAGCGCAAAAAAATGTGTTTATGTACGACATCACGTTAGAAACCTGTAAATTCATCAGTGTTTCTCTACAATATTATTCACGTATTATTCATATAAGCCTTCCTCTCGAATCACTGTATCTATTTAAAAAAAGCGCTTCAAAATCCGTTGCGTAGTTTTGAAGATTTAAGCATACATAGGGACGGACAGACAGCGACAACGACTTTGTTTTATACTATGTAGTGATGTGTACGTACTGCCGTGCGATTCTCTCAGAGCAAACATCGTTGCATCTTTGAACACATCCGTGAAACAAATAACGAGATGACAAGAAACGTTGGAAACACACCCTTTCGTACAAGGGCGATATCTCATAAAGTATTTGACATCGGTGAGCTCATCGACGAGCGTATCGACTAATCATTACATAATCACATGACTGTCTAGTAACAGTTATATTATCATAAGTAAATTATAAATGATCGTAGTAATTTCGTAGCAGCAGCTACGCACGTAGCATCATCTACGCTCGTAGCGCTACGTGACCATTCCATTGCGTATCGTAATGAGTTCTAACGTGCTTCCAGAAATGCCGTTACGTGCAAAAGTTCAAAGATAACGTTTACGTTACTAAAACTCACGCTCGTTATGATATTTAATAAAACGGGATTAACCTGAGATTAACGTGTTACATCATCATGTACATCGCAACGTGTCCGAGTTGGGTCGCAATGGCGAGTGCACCGCACTGATGGGCCTTAAGGCTTCCGGATGCCGTCGAGCAATTTTCGACCGTGGTTTCAACAATACGCAGGTCTCACGCTAATCCTGTTTTAAAAAAATAAAGTTGATATACGAGTAATACTTTTTTACGAAGTTATATATATATAACATATGGATATCTGAAACTAACATTACATAACTCAAAGATAAGATTTCAAATTAAATTGAATAAAACTTAGTAGTAAAATGGCATTGAAACATGCCAATTTATCCATATAAAAGCAGAACAGACTTTAGTGAAAGCATTAATAAAAATAGGACTCCAACTGGGAGAGTACCATTCCCCGAATCAAATCCTTTCAGACTGCGAAATTCACATGCAAATTTCCTTCGAGGCCTTTGACAAACGCAATGCAAAGTGTATCCAACTTTTCATACATCTAGGATTCGAGGTAAAGTCACGTAGCTATCGTAGCAGCTCATGCCTCGATATCAGCTCCAAACACGACATAATTACGCTCAACCGGTAACATTATCCAAAAAGTATTCTATGAATATAATTTTAGCTGAAAATTTATATTCTAAAATGCTCATTGGCAGTACCAAACTTAAATTGTCTCAGCCTGAAAGTATATGAGCGATATGTGGTCGTTTAACTGAATGCTAATTGACAGTCCATTCTTACATTGCGATTGTTATTAGTATACTATCGGTTTATACAATTATTAAAGTTGAACAACTTAAATCGCTTCGTATGGACGTGGCTTGGGGGCTGAGTGGAGCCGCGCCGGCGTCCCGGGGCGGACAGCTTCAGTCTCGCGGTGCCCGCCGCACTGCTACCACGTGCATTCCGACGGCTTACGAGTATACCGCTTATCGGAAAAATCTCCACTCGTCCGACTACCCGCGATCCCGACAACCCAATTTAACCGAACGACACGACGGTTTGTTTGAGACAGGTGTGACGTGAAGTGGTTTCTTGTGCTATGGTGAAAATTTTCGGAATGTTAGTGTCGAGTGAATAATAGATCGGGGCTACCTCGGAGAGCCGGCACCGCTAGAGGTAGGTCGCATGTATTATTTAAAAGCCCTTCTGCTAACATTAACAAATCAGCACTGTCGTGCAAAACAAGTAGGTTATTTGGCGACTGAACGATATTTAATAAATCAAACGTTAAAACATCATTACGCGATAACTTTAACATATTTACTCGCGATGTGTGAAGAAACCCTTTAGACAAGATTAACGGATACAACGACATAACTTACTAAGACAATAACTAATAAAACATCCATAACTACTATTAATTAAAGTTAACATTTTGGCTCGTATTCCAGAAAGTAACTCCGCCATGCATTGAGAATTGAGTTTACATTTGAGGGAGAATGCCAAACGAAACTCAGTCATATCTTTATGTTAGTCTAGATTCATACTTATGAAACTTTCTAAATTATGGAACACGTCTTGCAATCTTAATACGTGTTTCTTAAACAAATATGTCTCTGGGAGACATATTTGTATAATTTTAGTAGACTTCATTTCCAAATAACGTACGTTTAAAAATAAGTACGTTTAATAATGATTTTTTAAATTAAACTTCGCTTTGAGACGAAGTAAACATCAGAGCAAATTGTGTTGCCTTTAGCGGAGTCAGTTCGTTACCTTCCGAATTACGTTTCAGGATGCTTATATTTTTTTGCGCAGAAAAAAGTGTCAAAGGCGTTACCAATTTCAGAGGCCTTTACGAATTTTAGTTGAAATAGCTGAATTCCGGAGTCGATGAAATATAACGAGGGGAATTCTCGCAAGTGTTTGAATATTTGGATTATTAAAAAAAACTGAATTTATAAACATCCGCAAGTTGAATATGAGACAAGTTCCTTTTTTATATCAACGTGAAGAGAATAATCATTTTTACTAGAACTATGAATTATTAACTATAGCTTAGAACTAAACATTACATGCATTGTACTATCGTAAATGATATAACATAGTGGGAGGCATTCCCTTCAGCGATAGAAAAACCTATAACAATTAATGGATGAAAGCGTACGCACGCTTATCACTGTCGGAGACTGTAAACATTTTACAAATTAATTATTTCATTGACACAATCGCAACCATTGTACTAACAGCTGGTAAACTTCAAAGAAAATTTCAATTTATCTTAGTGATATTTTGTATCTTAACTTTTTACTCATTAGCGGTATAGAGTGACTATAATACCTTACGCCACGTTACGACTAAAATATTTTAATGTTATTTTGACCGGTTTAACTCACGCGGTAGGTGTAGTCGAATATCTCGACCGGTTTCGTGACCGTCCGGGTCACTTCTTCATGGTTACTTTGTTCTGCCATACCGTACCGTAACGGTTAGCTATAACTTGATTGATACTTCCGTAAGTATTACACATTTTAATGTTATTTTGATTGTTTAGTTTACCGGTTTCGTGACCATCCGGCCGATGAAGAAGTGACCCGGACGGTCACGAAACCGGTCGAGATATTCAACTATACCTACCGCGTATAATATACTTACGAAAATTTCAATCAAGTTATGACTAAAGTAGTTATGGTGAGGAAACCTACATATGTTTTCTGTATCTTAATAACTACGTTATGCTCGTTGTCACCACAGCGCAAGATGTTCTGCTTAGAATCTGCAAGAGCTATGCTTCTATGTTTGTAGATCACTGCAGCGAGGGAAATAAGTAGTTGAATGCAAGTCAAAAACCAATATTTTACGGTGAAGATTGCAATGTCACGCAAAATGTCAGCTATCAGCCGTGCGATTTTCTAAGAGAAAACGTCGTTGCATCTTTGACAACATCCGTACAACAATTGACGAGATGACAAGAAATATTGGAAAAACAACCTTGTGTGCAAGAGCAATATCTCAAAGTATTTGCCATCGGAGAGCTCGTCGTTTAACGCAACGACGAATTCTTAGAGAATCGCGCGGCTGAAAGACACTGTAAATGTTTTAGGCAGGCGTGGTGCTTACTACTTCCCCGTCTTGTCAATTGATAGAGAAAGAAACATACAAAAGGTAGGATCACTTAGGTGCCCCCCAATAATAAATGCTAAATTATTGAAAAAACCGTGACATATTTGTCCCACTAATTCACATGGTAAAATACAACAAGGGAAACTTGTAGTCCTGCAGATTGATACGAGTGCAAATACCACATATGGAAACTATCTTCGAAGTTTAAGACTTTTGTTTAATAAATACCTCGTTTTTTAGGTTTAAGGCCGAGACTAAAGAGGGACCTAAACTGCTAAGCTTACGCAGACTCAATTCATTCCATATATCTTGTAGAACATGTGTTCTTGTAGCTGATAATCAGTTCTAAATAGGAAAAAAAAATAAGTGCTCCGCTATGAATAATAATTAGACAAATATTACTCAATACATTTCTTATATTTTACTTTATTGCAACATTGTATTCTTTATTATTATAATACTTCTTCTTAGTCGTTAACACTCTTGCCAGAGTGGTCGTGGTAATCAGTTCGGGTGGTGATTTGCTTCAGAATACGTTGCCATTCCCCATGAATTGCCGTCTTGCTTGCGCACATGTTCACGGGACCATTTAGTAGGTACTGCCTTTATTTGATTGGTCCAGCGTGATGGTGATGTAACGAAAAGTCTTGTTCCTTTAATCTTGGCTTGAAGTCGTTCTACCAAGGCATCACCGCGCCGCGATATGTGTCCAAATAAGTGAAAATGCAAGCCTGAACGACGGAGGATAGTCGCTGCTTGATGCCGAGTTCTCGTATACTCGACTGGTTTCTTCTGTTCACGAAATTCTAAGAATTTTTCTCCAGGATCACATTTCAAGAGCAGCATGAAGTTCACGTTTTAGCAGCGTAAAGATATATGTGAAACACGAGGGCTTTTACAAGCCGGATTTTTGTGGTCTAGGTTATATTCCGGTTTCCCCACACTTTCTTCAGATTGTCCAAGTCTGACCTCGAAACAAATATTCGCCATTTGATTTCATTAACAGAACCTCCCTTATTTGAAAAAAGGCATTACTCTGTTTAAATACATTACAGAAGCTTGAGATGAACCACTTTTTACCTGAACTTTTTGTCGTACAAAAAACTGTGGACGTAATTCTCCAAATCGTATAAAGAATATTTGTGCTAATATTACAGGTACAAGAGTTACTTGATGATAAGTACAATAGCAAGTATCATGACTGCTCATGGTGGTCGTAATGCTGAACAGAACTTTAAGATAGCAAGTTATTTGTTTATTAAAACTGTAAATTATTTAATCTGCTCAGTGAAAAGTTATATTAGCTAGTATATTAGCGGGCCAGTCGTTCTTAGCCTGAAGGTCACATTTGCTAAATAACTTAACTTGTTAAAGCCTTATGTAATGCTACCTGTCCGTGCTGAAAACGGTTATCCGAAAAGAAAATATTCTGTTCAAACATTTTGTGTGATATTTAAAGTCCTAACGTACTTACCTACAAAACCAATTTAATTAAATGTGTTCAAAAATTCACATATACGTTCACTCTAAAATTGCAAATTTTAAATCCACGTTCAGTGCTTTACAAAATCGTCTAAAAAATACACAAATTCTCTCATATATAATATTAGCTGCGCCCCAAGGTTCCACCTACATGGAAACTGACTACATTACTAAAACATTTTCCGTGATAAAGTACTGTGTACTATTCCAAATCGTCATTTACGTACGGTATACATTTCAACCAGGTTTGTTCTATAATGTAGCGTGAAAGAATATTATCCATCAATAGAGATCTGAACAGATTTTCGTATTTGTACACTTAATGTATGAATCAAAAAGCAGACATTTATGACCTGAATAGTGTGCACATCATTAACATAAAGTTCATAATGCTACGTACAATTTTGTTACAATCTTCGTAACGATCCATTCCGTTCTGCGGCAAATTAAATTGAACCTTAATACATGTGCGATTAGTAGTAATACCACGAAGTAAGAAACGATGAGATGCTGATTTCGTATGTCATTATTCGTTACTTAAATTATAATGTAGCTCTGTACTTCAAGTAGGAATATACTAAAGTCTGTTAATAAGTCTCACATAGCAGTGATCCATTACTGGCAAGTCTTGGGGATCATTAATATCAATTATCTGAACATTAATTACTGAGCTCTGATTGGTCTGACGTTTGTCTCATTGTTTGTAATTGGTTGTTAGATAATAAATTAGTGTTGTAAGTTCGCAGTGGGATGGTAATAATGGTTGATGCCGTCGTATATGTACGAAGTTATATATTGTACAGTCTGCGAGCTCCACATTTAAATAATGTATCAAAACATGTTTTCCTAATAGAGATATGTAAAAGATTATTTAATTAAGAACCTGTTGTTAATTGCAGTTATAACAATAACTTGATTAAATCTGAAAGTTATCTGGAAGAGAGCGATAAGACTGCCATTTGTACCTATTAATTATTATTTTGTGATTTCTTTGGTGCCAATAAAGAGTTTTTGTACTGTATTGTAAATCGCATATGTTTTTACTGGGTACGCCTCGTGGTTTCACCTGCCTTGTGATGGATGACGATGATAAAAAGTGTATTCTATGTATTAATCCAGCGCCTAATTTACCTTCACACTAGTTGTCATCAAAATTGGTCCAGCTGTTTGAGCGTGAAGAAGTTACAAACAAGCAATCGCAATCACAAACTTTCGCCTTTATAATATTAGTGTGAAGTGTGGATATATAAGTGTGATTATTTTTATCCTGCCGGTTTACAGTGCAAATAAACTCTTGAATATATTTTAACGTAACATCAATGCTGGACAGTGTGGATATGGTGAACATAGGCGTGTCAATATCCAAATTATGTCAATTATATGTGTTGGATTGAAGAGTTACCTAGAATACAATAGAATTTATTTCAATACCAGGTCAGATAAATTCTATTGAGTTTTCTGAAAAGACAGATATATCATAGTAGCAGTGCGCAGTACAGAACTGCCGTGCGATTCTCTAATGATTCGTCGATGCGCTCATCGACGAGCTCACCGATGTCAATTACATTATGAGATATCGCCCTTGTACATTAGGTAGTTTTTCCAACGTTTCTTGTCATCTCGTCATTTGTTTCACGGATATTGTCAAAGATGCAACGATGTTTGCTCTGAGAATCGCATTGCTATGCCCAATAGATGAAAATCAGGTTGTTTCGCTTCCTATTACATGCAATTTAAAACACACCTGACGAACAAGTGTGAAGTTATTTAGACTTATAAAGTTAACCACATACATAATGTTTACTTGATTCCATAGATTGATCGTTGACAACACAAAATGAACGGTCACTTCTTTGATCTATCAAACGTGAATTTCAATGATAATGCAAATATTCCCTGACGGAGAGCTGTACTCTGATAAGAAAGGTACCGAGCGAGTACTGTAGACCACGATAAGCAGCAATAAAGTGCTTTATTACACCGGTAGCGAACCAACAAACGTTTCCAGATTGTGGCAGCGCTTTATCTCTGTGCCGTAAAGTGAATTTAGGTTTCAAGATTTTTCATATGCTCGTAAGAAAGGAATGAGATCATATAAAACCTAATTTTTTTTAAAAAAAAATTAACTTTTCTTTAAACGTCTATGTGATGTCCTATAGAACAGAAATAGAAGAGAAGATAATAAGCTACTCGAAGTACTAATCCTGCGCAGACGACGTCGCGGGTACCAGCTAGTCTATTATTTATGCAAAATACAAAAGACATTTTATCAATGTACTCGTACATTCAGAAAATAAGTATTTTCGAAAATCATTAGGTTCTTTCTATTTTCTACTGGAGCATACGATCTCGTCAAAAATACCTCAGTGTCTCAAGACAAGAGTCTTTGATCAATGTGTGTTACCAGTGATGACATATGGCATTGAAACGTGGCCTCTTACTATGGGTCTTATAAGCAAGCTCAAAGTCGCACAACGAGCTATAGAGATGCCCATGCTTGGGGTTTCTCTACGTGGTCGAATCAGAAATGAGGAGATCCGTAGAAGAACAAAAGTCTAGTCAAAAAAAAAAAAGTCAAAAATCATTTATTCAATTTAGGCATCAAAGACGCACTTATGAACGTCAACTTTTCATTGTAATGTACTTTAAAGACTACGGCCGCGTTCCAAAATATATAGAACCCACCGAGAAGAAGCGGTAAGAAACTCGGGGCCATTCTTTTTATATGGATGTTTACAATGTTTCTACTTAGGTACTACAAATATTACATTTTATGGGTGGCAGAGAGACAGCTTGTCAGAAGTGGAGTATTCCAAGCATCTTTATCTTCTATATAATGTCGAACTTTATAGTAAGCTTTTTTTATTAAAACGTTTTTTACAGTCAACTTGAATTTGCCCTCTGTGAGCTCAGTTATGTGCTTTGGGATTTTATTGTAAAAACGCACACAATTTCCTAGGAATGACTTATTAGTCTTCGCAAGTCTAAAACTAGGTATACATATATATATATAGGTATACCGACATAGCCTAGAAGATTAGCCAGTTAAAGTGGCAGTGGGCAGGCTCCAAACATTCATTCGAAGCAAATTGTAAGTGAATTGTTTTTGAAATTAATTAAAAAAATTAGACGATAACTCAAAATGTTTTTGCTAATTTATATTTTATCTATTAGAAAATAGCATTATGAATAGAAAATATGCAACAGTAGCTGTAGAGGACCAAAACTGTACTACCTTTTATTCCACGATTACACCAAATCTTATCAAGTTTAGTCTAGCTGTTAGCGACGCGCTCTTTAGTATAATATAAATGTAGTCTGTAAGTAGGTAGATAAGTATTTGTAACTAGTTTAATGATTAAAAAGTGACCGAAGGTAGGTCGCGCCCTGTTGTCAGTTCGCTTAAAACCGAGCGGGTGCGTAGTCGCGCACCGCGCCCTTCTTTTACTAAATATCCGGTCTAAGCTAGTACAATCTCTGTTTTCTATATTATAAAGTATTTTAAAGTGCCAACAAGACTTTTATTAACAAAATCACGGCCAGTTGACACCCCATAACAGCTACACTAGCTTACATTATAGTTCTTATTAACAAATATCACATAAGTAAGTTCTTTCAGCCATTTGTGCGCGGTGACAAACATACTCGTATATGAACATATTCGTGCACATTTAGTAACAAGGATTATACAATCCCAAATACACGGACTGATAATGTAGGTGTGAATACGGTACAAAATAGCATGTCACGAATGTAAGGTGAGTGAGTGTAATAACGAAAATTATAAGGTTAAAGTAAGGATACATAACAAGTCTCCCGAGGAATACCTGTTATAAACGCTTTATAAATAAATTGGAATACAAACATGCAAATTGATCTGTCAGGCAAAATAGTGTTAAATTTTTGCTACACTCTCTTTAAAATACTTCTTCGCTTTCTTAAAAACATGTCAAAAAAATACTCTGTTATTAAATGATTGAAGATTTAGTCCGTCTTAAATTGAACTGATTGAAATTCTTTTACGTTCAAATAATATTAGGAGTTGTAATAACTTTATTTACTTTGACGCCGGCTTTGCGGTGTTTAAGCATTTTATGAGACTTAATAAGTTACGTAAAGAGATTTTGTAATGAAATCAAGCGTTCAATTGAACGCTTTTTATTTTATGTCAAAAACGCAGTCTCTGTTATGACAGTAGTTACATTTGCGTTACGTTACTGGCACACCAAAACGTTAGTCTCCTAAATACTTTCGTGTGTACGCGGTTTTAGCCATAAAGTTCATGCTTAGAACGAAAGCCTTATAAATTAAACTAATGTCGACGGATGCGTAGGGATTAAATGCTCGACCTTCCTAAACAACCAAATGAGAAACGTACTGTTGTAAAGTTGCCGTGCAAAACTCGAGAATTGACTTTAAGCCATTACAGGACTGGAGGTTTACCTATATTATAGTAGTACCGGACAAATCCAAATACTTTTGCATTTAAATAATATGATAGAAATATACATTAACTTTAGCATTTTTAACCGACTTCTAAAAGGTTCTCAAGTTGACGCGTAACTTTTCACAGAGTATAGTTCGATTTTGATTTATTTTTTGTGTGTAGTATACTTCCGATAAATTTTAATCAACTCATCAAGTTTTAGAGTTACACTCCAATTACTGAAACGTATTTCGCCACTTCTTGATGATATAATTATTGACGGAAAATAACAATCGATCCAGTAAGTAGCAAGGGTCACTAAACAGGGTGATATTTCTTTAAATAGTTCAAAAGTACCTATTAATACAATAATGTGCACATGGTATACCGACTTTGATAAGTTATTTCACACTTTAGTGTTGAAGTCGGTTCCATTTTTTAGTCAATTTATTTTTTTAATCTTTATTGTGTTTACATGGTTTCATAATTTTCACATGACTTACTTCACATAATGTAATAAATAGAAAAAGAGAGATATATGGTATAAACAAGAATAAATAGAAGTAGGAATTCATTTCTACTATTATTAAGGTAAAATATCTGTAAAATCTTATAGTTACAGATAACCACTTCGACGCTGTACTAAAAGTAACCCTATTGCAGTCAAAATGTATATCAATAAAAATAAGAATGCTCTGGCAATCACTATTTCAATGTGCGGTAGAATTTCCTATTTCGCTACAACGAAGTCTCGTGCTTTAGATGTCAAATGTGTCCGAGGTATCATACTTAGTTTTGATGGTCGATTTATATCGCAGAGCGCTTTTAAAATGGTTAGTACTTTCAAACGAGTTCATAACAATATAAAATTTCAAAAACCAAAACGGTTCTAAACGGTTCGGTTCTAAAACCAAACAACTGGTGTGCTTGATATATCGTTTTATAAAAGCAACGATATGCAATCAAATGGTGCTCAATACTATTACGTGGCTTCCGAAAGGATTTGAAAAAAGCTTTGATTGTGATATCGACAACGCGTATGTCTCACGTTAATCCCGTCTTCTTATTAAAAAATCATAATAAACGAGAGCTTTTAAGATATGACATAACAAATAAAGTGGAATCAGACGTTGTTACATGTAAAACGTTTTTAACTCAAAGACCTCATTCACGAGTATATTACAAATAATAAATTATGTTTTGATACTACTATGCATTACTACTAGTACATCGATTTGCTTTTAATAATCAAAGTACGTAAATGATAACCTAAAATATCACAAATACTGCTTATTAATTACGAAAAAATATCCTTTTACGCATGGGTAGAGAGGCGCGGCAAAGCTAGTAGGTATATTATCATCATCATCATCATCTGATATGTTCTCAGCCGTAAGACGTCCACTGCTGAACATATATATGCCTCCCCCACAAATTTCCAAAAAGACCGGTTGGAAGTGGCCTGCATCGTTCGCGAAGTCTTCTTGTTTAAACTACCTCAGTACCTCAAGACAAGAGTCTTCGACCAATGTGTGACCAGTGAGGGCATATGGCACTGAAACGTGGTCCTTACTATGGGCCTCATAAGAAGGCTCGAAGTCGCACAACGAGCTATGCAGAGGGCTATGCTCGGGGTTTCTCTACGTGATCGAATCACAAATGAGGAGATCCGTAGAAGAACGAAAGTCACCGACATAGCCTAGAAGATAAGCCAGTTGAAGTGGCAGTGGGCAGGCCACATAGCACGCAGAGCAGATGGCCGTATGTTCTATAAAGGACATAAACATTCAAACAAAAACGATTATTGAAGTTTTTAAATAGTCGCTATGAAAAACATTGTATTTGTGAAAATTCAAACATGTGTGACATGACGGCTTAATCTAAACGAATATTTAACATTTACGTTTATACTCGTAGATATTCTCTTTTATCCCGAAATTACTTACCAATCATGCACGCTTAGTAAGTACATACATTTGTTTATTTACATTAATATATTTATTTAGAAAAGACATTCCATTTTCACGGGGCATTTATTTTAATTTTAGAGACGATAATCTCACTAAGCACATAATATATTAAAACGTTACTTTAATACTATAATCAACATTTTCCTTACCAACAAACATCAACTTTTTATAAAATATGTTCATTGCGTAACGCCCCTAACAATAAAATTGTCACTTCACAAAAATTTTACATTTTGACTTCGCGTGTGACTTCAGCCCGAAAATGGCTAACTCTCTCAACCATTCGTGTCACGTGCCAAATATGACAGCGTGAGACAGGCAGGGGCAGGGCCGCGGATGCTGCCTGCTTCCACTCGAGCCCGATAAGGCGCAATAAACTCCTTCATAGCTCTACTCACTTTGACCGATACGACACTGGGATCGAACTTAACATTATTTATATTTGTGACAAGCTTTACATTAATAAAATGTATGGTGTTTTGATCACATTCAACAAATTGTTGGCACGGTATCTATAAACTCAAACGTCAGTTTAGTTTATATGTTTACATAAATTACTAGGTTTAAAATTAAACTTACCTTAAAACCTGTATGTGCGTTACCACTATGAGTTTTGTTATTGTTATGAAAGCTTAAACACATTACTTTGCATTTGCAAATTGCACACCTTGTAAATATAAAAAACTTCGTTCAATATCAATATTAAAACCAACGCAATTTGTATACAATTGAACGTACATACCTTTTAACACATTTGACTGAATATCGAACACCGAAGCATAAAAATCACACTCGGAAATATTGCAAAGAGATAACATTTATTTTTAGGTTCAGTTTGGGTGGAAGGCGGGAAAAGTCGATCACAATTTTATCAGATTCTCATAACAGTAACGATATTAAAATTGACATAGTAACGACATTCGTTTAACATTTGTGTGATGGCAGGACTTGTGCAGAATCTGTCTGGGTAAGCACAACAGCATTGCCAGTTATTCAATGCGAAGCGGTAGTATGTAAAGATTACTGTGGTTTGGTTTGAAGAGCAATGCTTCCAGCTATCGTGCAGGCAAACGGTTTAAACATCTTATATCTCAGGGCGAGCGAGGTGCATTGCCTTGCAGGGCTTTGAACTGTTGTAGTTCAATATTCGGAATGGCACTGAAATGTTATGCGCAAACGTGACGCCTAACAATAGGCGAGCAACTTGGTCGTTTCGTCAATGATGAGTGTAATAAAAACAATACTATAGGTTCAGAAGAAACAGCAAATTAGTTTTTAAACGTACTTAAAACATTGGTAACGGGTAATTTTAATAAATGTTCATATTTTTATACGCAAACGTTAGCCCGTAGCAACGCTGCACTCTATAATGCAGGATGCTTGTCTAGAAAATTAGAAATCAATCTTTTGACTATTGAAACTTAGACTCTGGCAAAGAGTCCTATTTCTTGGGGGTGGCATGTTAAATGTAAAAGCAAAGCGTTTTGAGCGTATATCGAAAAGATCTAGGTGACTATGAAACGCAGCAGTAAATCTGGTTTTTCTTTGGTATAAATGGTAATATCAAAAGGGAATTATTAATTTCCGTAGGTACCAAATATTTATATAAATAAAACGGCACACTTGTGACCATGCGACAATGCGTTAGACTCTGCACCTGGTTGATCTATTCCAAAGGTGAGAATAGTATTCCATACACGATCAATCAATCGTGTCGGTGTAAGAAACTGCTCCACCTTCCCGAGAATACTCAGCTATTTTGCGGCTACCTTAAGTTTTTGACTTGATAGATGTGGACATTAGAAGTCTTAAAAATGTTGATTAAGTAGTCAAATAAAAACCTTTATGAAAAAGCAAACATGTGGCTAATTAAGAACACTTAATCATAACAGACAATAATAATTCCATAGGGTTTCGCAAATAAGCAGCTATAAACAAAAATTGGGCTCATTATGAAACAGAAAAAGCGAATATTTTATTATACGGGTGGTAATAACCAAGTATCATCTCTATTAAAATTAGTTTTAATTGACTCGAGACCACCTGGAGTGGTTGTGTATCACCCTGACGTCAAACCTGAACGTTAACTCGGACACTGAGTTACGGGCTCAATTAGCAAGTATAACGTTGGGCGTTGACAGTATTTTCAAAACTTTGTCACAAAAGCTCTTAAATGTGTATATCATATCGATCAATTGATCCAAACATAAATTAGAAACTTGAACCAGTTACCTAATGATAAATTTAATCTAGTTAATAAAATAAAATATTATATGTTATTAATAAAATCTAGCTAATACTTAATCGTGGCTATATAACATCTATTTATTAATATAATACCATCTCATTATTCATATGGTTAGCATCTCAGAAATCTGGCTTATACTTTATCATGTCTATATAACATCTCATTATTCATATAATTACATCTCATAATTCATATGGTATCAGCGCAGAAATCTAGCTAATACTTTATCATGTCTATATAACATCTCATTATTAATATAATTACATCTCATAATTCATATGGTATCAGCGCAGAAATCTAGCTAATACTTTATCATGTCTATATAACATCTCATTATTCATATAATTACATCTCATAATTCATATGGTATCAGCGCAGAAATCTAGCTAATACTTTATCATGTCTATATAACATCTCATTATTCATATAATAACATCTCATAATTCATATGGTATCAGCGCAGAAATCTAGCTAATACTTTATCATGTCTATATAACATCACTTTATTCATAATGATACCATCTCATTATTCATTTGGTATCAGCGCAGAAATCTAGCTAATACTTTATCATGTCTATATAACATCTCATTATTCATATAATAACATCTCATAATTCATATGGTATCAGCGCAGAAATCTAGCTAATACTTTATCATGTCTATATAACATCACTTTATTCATAATGATACCATCTCATTATTCATTTGGTATCAGCGCAGAAATCTAGCTAATACTTTATCATGTCTATATAACATCACTTTATTCATAATGATACCATCTCATTATTCATATGGTTACATCTCAGAAATCTAGTTAATACTTTATCATGTCTATATAACATCTCATTATTCATATAATAACATCTCATAATTCATATGGTATCAGCGCAGAAATCTAGCTAATACTTTATCATGTCTATATAACATCACTTTATTCATAATGATACCATCTCATTATTCATTTGGTATCAGCGCAGAAATCTAGCTAATACTTTATCATGTCTATATAACATCACTTTATTCATAATGATACCATCTCATTATTCATATGGTTACATCTCAGAAATCTAGTTAATACTTTATCATGTCTATATTACATCTCATAATTCATATGGTTACATCTCAGAAATCTAGCTATTACTTTATCATGGCTATATAACATCTTATTATTCATATAATAACATCTCATAATTCATATGGTATCAGCGCAGAAATCTAGCTAATACTTTATCATGTCTATATAACATCACTTTATTCATAATGATACCATCTCATTATTCATTTGGTATCAGCGCAGAAATCTAGCTAATACTTTATCATGTCTATATAACATCTCATTATTCATATAATAACATCTCATAATTCATATGGCATCAGCGCAGAAATCTAGCTAATACTTTATCATGTCTATATAACATCACTTTATTCATAATGATACCATCTCATTATTCATTTGGTATCAGCGCAGAAATCTAGCTAATACTTTATCATGTCTATATAACATCTCATTATTCATATAATAACATCTCATAATTCATATGGTTAGCATCTCAGAAATCTAGCTAATACTTTATCATGTCTATATAACATCACTTTATTCATAATGATACCATCTCATTATTCATATGGTTAGCATCTCAGAAATCTAGCTAATACTTTATCATGTCTATATAACATCACTTTATTCATAATGATACCATCTCATTATTCATATGGTTACATCTCAGAAATCTAGCTAATACTTTATCATGTCTATATAACATCACTTTATTCATAATGATACCATCTCATAATTCATTTGGTATCAGCGCAGAAATCTAGTTAATACTTTATCATGTCTATATAACATCACTTTATTCATAATGATACCATCTCATAATTCATATGGTATCAGCGCAGAAATCTAGCTAATACTTTATCATGTCTATATAACATCTCATTATTCATATAATAACATCTCATAATTCATATGGTTAGCATCTCAGAAATCTGGCTAATACTTTATCATGTCTATATAACATCACTTTATTCATAATGATACCATCTCATTATTCATATGGTTACATCTCAGAAATCTAGTTAATACTTTATCATGTCTATATAACATCTCATTATTCATATGGTATCAGCGCAGAAATCTAGCTAATACTTTATCATGTCTATATAACATCACTTTATTCATAATGATACCATCTCATTATTCATTTGGTATCAGCGCAGAAATCTAGCTAATACTTTATCATGTCTATATAACATCACTTTATTCATAATGATACCATCTCATTATTCATATGGTTACATCTCAGAAATCTAGTTAATACTTTATCATGTCTATATAACATCACTTTATTCATAATGATACCATCTCATTATTCATATGGTTACATCTCAGAAATCTAGTTAATACTTTATCATGTCTATATTACATCTCATAATTCATATGGTATCAGCGCAGAAATCTAGCTAATACTTTATCATGTCTATATAACATCATTTTATTCATAATGATACCATCTCATAATTCATTTGGTATCAGCGCAGAAATCTAGTTAATACTTTATCATGTCTATATAACATCACTTTATTCATAATGATACCATCTCATAATTCATATGGTATCAGCGCAGAAATCTAGCTAATACTTTATCATGTCTATATAACATCTCATTATTCATATAATAACATCTCATAATTCATATGGTATCAGCGCAGAAATCTAGCTAATACTTTATCATGTCTATATAACATCACTTTATTCATAATGATACCATCTCATTATTCATATGGTTACATCTCAGAAATCTAGTTAATACTTTATCATGTCTATATTACATCTCATAATTCATATGGTTACATCTCAGAAATCTAGCTATTACTTTATCATGGCTATATAACATCTTATTATTCATATAATAACATCTCATAATTCATATGGTATCAGCGCAGAAATCTAGCTAATACTTTATCATGTCTATATAACATCACTTTATTCATAATGATACCATCTCATTATTCATATGGTTACATCTCAGAAATCTAGTTAATACTTTATCATGTCTATATAACATCTCATTATTCATATGGTATCAGCGCAGAAATCTAGCTAATACTTTATCATGTCTATATAACATCACTTTATTCATAATGATACCATCTCATTATTCATATGGTATCAGCGCAGAAATCTAGCTAATACTTTATCATGTCTATATAACATCACTTTATTCATAATGATACCATCTCATTATTCATATGGTTACATCTCAGAAATCTAGTTAATACTTTATCATGTCTATATAACATCACTTTATTCATAATGATACCATCTCATTATTCATATGGTTACATCTCAGAAATCTAGTTAATACTTTATCATGTCTATATTACATCTCATAATTCATATGGTATCAGCGCAGAAATCTAGCTAATACTTTATCATGTCTATATAACATCACTTTATTCATAATGATACCATCTCATAATTCATATGGTATCAGCGCAGAAATCTAGCTAATACTTTATCATGTCTACATAACATCTCATTATTCATATAATAACATCTCATAATTCATATGGTATCAGCGCAGAAATCTAGCTAATACTTTATCATGTCTATATAACATCACTTTATTCATAATGATACCATCTCATTATTCATATGGTTACATCTCAGAAATCTAGTTAATACTTTATCATGTCTATATTACATCTCATAATTCATATGGTTACATCTCAGAAATCTAGCTATTACTTTATCATGGCTATATAACATCTTATTATTCATATAATAACATCTCATAATTCATATGGTATCAGCGCAGAAATCTAGCTAATACTTTATCATGTCTATATAACATCACTTTATTCATAATGATACCATCTCATTATTCATTTGGTATCAGCGCAGAAATCTAGCTAATACTTTATCATGTCTATATAACATCACTTTATTCATAATGATACCATCTCATTATTCATATGGTTACATCTCAGAAATCTAGTTAATACTTTATCATGTCTATATTACATCTCATAATTCATATGGTTACATCTCAGAAATCTAGCTATTACTTTATCATGGCTATATAACATCTTATTATTCATATAATAACATCTCATAATTCATATGGTATCAGCGCAGAAATCTAGTTAATACTTTATCATGTCTATATTACATCTCATAATTCATATGGTTACATCTCAGAAATCTAGCTATTACTTTATCATGTCTATATAACATCTCATTATTCATATAATAACATCTCATAATTCATATGGTATCAGCGCAGAAATCTAGTTAATACTTTATCATGTCTATATTACATCTCATAATTCATATGGTTACATCTCAGAAATCTAACTATTACTTTATCATGTCTATATAACATCTCATTATTCATATAATAACATCTCATAATTCATATGGTATCAGCGCAGAAATCTAGCTAATACTTTATCATGTCTATATAACATCACTTTATTCATAATGATACCATCTCATTATTCATATGGTTACATCTCAGAAATCTAGTTAATACTTTATCATGTCTATATTACATCTTATAATTCATATGGTTACATCTCAGAAATCTAGCTATTACTTTATCATGGCTATATAACATCTTATTATTCATATAATAACATCTCATAATTCATATGGTATCAGCGCAGAAATCTAGCTAATACTTTATCATGTCTATATAACATCACTTTATTCATATAATAACATCTCATAATTCATATGGTATCAGCGCAGAAATGTATCTAATACTTTATCATGTCTATATAACATCTCATTATTCATATAATAACATCTCATAATTCATATGGTATCAGCTCAGAAATCTAGCTAATACTTTATCATGTCTGTATAACATCACTTTATTCATATAATAACATCTCATAATTCATATGGTATCAGCGCAGAAATGTAGCTAATACTTTATCATGTCTATATAACATCTCATTATTCATATAATAACATCTCATAATTCATATGGTATCAGCGCAGAAATCTAGTTAATACTTTATCATGTCTATATTACATCTCATAATTCATATGGTTACATCTCAGAAATCTAGCTATTACTTTATCATGTCTATATAACATCTCATTATTCATATAATAACATCTCATAATTCATATGGTATCAGCGCAGAAATCTAGCTAATACTTTATCATGTCTATATAACATCACTTTATTCATAATGATACCATCTCATTATTCATATGGTTACATCTCAGAAATCTAGTTAATACTTTATCATGTCTATATTACATCTTATAATTCATATGGTTACATCTCAGAAATCTAGCTATTACTTTATCATGGCTATATAACATCTTATTATTCATATAATAACATCTCATAATTCATATGGTATCAGCGCAGAAATCTAGCTAATACTTTATCATGTCTATATAACATCACTTTATTCATATAATAACATCTCATAATTCATATGGTATCAGCGCAGAAATGTATCTAATACTTTATCATGTCTATATAACATCTCATTATTCATATAATAACATCTCATAATTCATATGGTATCAGCTCAGAAATCTAGCTAATACTTTATCATGTCTATATAACATCACTTTATTCATATAATAACATCTCATAATTCATATGGTATCAGCGCAGAAATGTAGCTAATACTTTATCATGTCTATATAACATCTCATTATTCATATAATAACATCTCATAATTCATATGGTATCAGCGCAGAAATCTAGCTAATACTTTATCATGTCTATATAACATCACTTTATTCATATAATAACATCTCATAATTCATATGGTATCAGCGCAGAAATCTAGCTAATACTTTATCATGTCTATATAACATCACTTTATTCATATAATAACATCTCATAATTCATATGGTATCAGCGCAGAAATGTAGCTAATACTTTATCATGTCTATATAACATCTCATTATTCATATAATAACATCTCATAATTCATATGGTATCAGCTCAGAAATCTAGCTAATACTTTATCATGTCTATATAACATCACTTTATTCATATAATAACATCTCATAATTCATATGGTATCAGCGCAGAAATCTAGCTAATACTTTATCATGTCTATATAACATCACTTTATTCATATAATAACATCTCATAATTCATATGGTATCAGCGCAGAAATGTAGCTAATACTTTATCATGTCTATATAACATCTCATTATTCATATAATAACATCTCATAATTCATATGGTATCAGCTCAGAAATCTAGCTAATACTTTATCATGTCTATATAACATCACTTTATTCATATAATAACATCTCATAATTCATATGGTATCAGCGCAGAAATGTAGCTAATACTTTATCATGTCTATATAACATCTCATTATTCATATAATAACATCTCATAATTCATATGGTATCAGTGCAGAAATCTAGCTAATACTTTATCATGTCTATATAACATCACTTTATTCATATAATAACATCTCATAATTCATATGGTATCAGCGCAGAAATGTAGCTAATACTTTATCATGTCTATATAACATCTCATTATTCATATAATAACATCTCATAATTCATATGGTATCAGCGCAGAAATCTAGCTAATACTTTATCATGTCTATATAACATCACTTTATTCATAATGATACCATCTCATTATTCATATGGTTACATCTCAGGAATCTAGTTAATACTTTATCATGTCTATATTAAATCTCATAATTCATATGGTTACATCTCAGAAATCTAGCTATTACTTTATCATGGCTATATAACATCTTATTATTCATATAATAACATCTCATAATTCATATGGTATCAGCGCAGAAATCTAGCTAATACTTTATCATGTCTATATAACATCACTTTATTCATATAATAACATCTCATAATTCATATGGTATCAGCGCAGAAATCTAGCTAATACTTTATCATGTCTATATAACATCACTTTATTCATATAATAACATCTCATAATTCATATGGTATCAGCGCAGAAATCTAGCTAATACTTTATCATGTCTATATAACATCACTTTATTCATAATGATACCATCTCATTATTCATTTGGTATCAGCGCAGAAATCTAGCTAATACTTTATCATGTCTATATAACATCACTTTATTCATAATGATACCATCTCATTATTCATTTGGTATCAGCGCAGAAATCTAGCTAATACTTTATCATGTCTATATAACATCACTTTATTCATAATGATACCATCTCATTATTCATTTGGTATCAGCGCAGAAATGTAGCTAATACTTTATCATGTCTATATAACATCTCATTATTCATATAATAACATCTCATAATTCATATGGTATCAGCGCAGAAATGTAGCTAATACTTTATCATGTCTATATAACATCACTTTATTCATATAATAACATCTCATAATTCATATGGTATCAGCGCAGAAATCTAGCTAATACTTTATCATGTCTATATAACATCACTTTATTCATAATGATACCATCTCATTATTCATTTGGTATCAGCGCAGAAATCTAGCTAATACTTTATCATGTCTATATAACATCACTTTATTCATAATGATACCATCTCATTATTCATATGGTTACATCTCAGAAATCTAGTTAATACTTTATCATGTCTATATTACATCTCATAATTCATATGGTTACATCTCAGAAATCTAGCTATTACTTTATCATGGCTATATAACATCTTATTATTCATATAATAACATCTCATAATTCATATGGTATCAGCGCAGAAATGTAGCTAATACTTTATCATGTCTATATAACATCTTATTATTCATATAATAACATCTCATAATTCATATGGTATCAGCGCAGAAATCTAGCTAATACTTTATCATGTCTATATAACATCACTTTATTCATAATGATACCATCTCATTATTCATTTGGTATCAGCGCAGAAATCTAGCTAATACTTTATCATGTCTATATAACATCTCATTATTCATATAATAACATCTCATAATTCATATGGTATCAGCGCAGAAATCTAGCTAATACTTTATCATGTCTATATAACATCACTTTATTCATAATGATACCATCTCATTATTCATATGGTTACATCTCAGAAATCTAGTTAATACTTTATCATGTCTATATTACATCTCATAATTCATATGGTATCAGCGCAGAAATCTAGCTAATACTTTATCATGGCTATATAACATCTCATTATTCATATGGTTACATCTCAGAAATCTAGCTAATACTTTATTATGGCTATATAACATCTCATTATTCATATGGTTACATTTTAGAAATGTAGCTTATACTTTATCATGGCTATATAACATCTCATTATTCATATAATATCATCTCATAATTCATATGGTTACATCTCAGAAATGTAGCTAATACTTTGTCATGTCTATATAACATCTCATAATTCATATGGTTACATTTTAGAAATGTAGCTAATACTTTATCATGGCTATATAACATCTCATTATTCATATAATAACATCTCATTATTCATATGGTTACATCTCAGAAATGTAGCTAATACTTTATCATGGCTATATAACATCTCATTATTCATATGGTTACATCTCAGAAATCTAGCTAATACTTTATCATGGCTATATAACATCTCATTATTCATATGGTTACATTTTAGAAATGTAGCTAATACTTTATCATGGCTATATAACATCTCATTATTCATATAATAACATCTCATTATTCATATGGTTACATCTCAGAAATGTAGCTAATACTTTATTATGGCTATATAACATCTCATAATTCATATGGTTACATCTCAGAAATGTAGCTAATACTTTATTATGGCTATATAACATCTCATTATTCATATAATAACATCTCATAATTCATATGGTTACATCTCAGAAATGTAGCTAATACTTTATCATGGCTATATAACATCTCATAATTCATATGGTTACATCTCAGAAATGTAGCTAATACTTTATTATGGCTATATAACATCTCATTATTCATATAATAACATCTCATAATTCATATGGTTACATCTCAGAAATCTAGCTAATACTTTATCATGTCTATATAACATCACTTTATTCATAATGATACCATCTCATTATTCATTTGGTATCAGCGCAGAAATCTAGCTAATACTTTATCATGTCTATATAACATCACTTTATTCATAATGATACCATCTCATTATTCATATGGTTACATCTCAGAAATCTAGTTAATACTTTATCATGTCTATATAACATCACTTTATTCATAATGATACCATCTCATTATTCATATGGTTACATCTCAGAAATCTAGTTAATACTTTATCATGTCTATATTACATCTCATAATTCATATGGTATCAGCGCAGAAATCTAGCTAATACTTTATCATGTCTATATAACATCATTTTATTCATAATGATACCATCTCATAATTCATTTGGTATCAGCGCAGAAATCTAGTTAATACTTTATCATGTCTATATAACATCACTTTATTCATAATGATACCATCTCATAATTCATATGGTATCAGCGCAGAAATCTAGCTAATACTTTATCATGTCTATATAACATCTCATTATTCATATAATAACATCTCATAATTCATATGGTATCAGCGCAGAAATCTAGCTAATACTTTATCATGTCTATATAACATCACTTTATTCATAATGATACCATCTCATTATTCATATGGTTACATCTCAGAAATCTAGTTAATACTTTATCATGTCTATATTACATCTCATAATTCATATGGTTACATCTCAGAAATCTAGCTATTACTTTATCATGGCTATATAACATCTTATTATTCATATAATAACATCTCATAATTCATATGGTATCAGCGCAGAAATCTAGCTAATACTTTATCATGTCTATATAACATCACTTTATTCATAATGATACCATCTCATTATTCATATGGTTACATCTCAGAAATCTAGTTAATACTTTATCATGTCTATATAACATCTCATTATTCATATGGTATCAGCGCAGAAATCTAGCTAATACTTTATCATGTCTATATAACATCACTTTATTCATAATGATACCATCTCATTATTCATATGGTATCAGCGCAGAAATCTAGCTAATACTTTATCATGTCTATATAACATCACTTTATTCATAATGATACCATCTCATTATTCATATGGTTACATCTCAGAAATCTAGTTAATACTTTATCATGTCTATATAACATCACTTTATTCATAATGATACCATCTCATTATTCATATGGTTACATCTCAGAAATCTAGTTAATACTTTATCATGTCTATATTACATCTCATAATTCATATGGTATCAGCGCAGAAATCTAGCTAATACTTTATCATGTCTATATAACATCACTTTATTCATAATGATACCATCTCATAATTCATATGGTATCAGCGCAGAAATCTAGCTAATACTTTATCATGTCTACATAACATCTCATTATTCATATAATAACATCTCATAATTCATATGGTATCAGCGCAGAAATCTAGCTAATACTTTATCATGTCTATATAACATCACTTTATTCATAATGATACCATCTCATTATTCATATGGTTACATCTCAGAAATCTAGTTAATACTTTATCATGTCTATATTACATCTCATAATTCATATGGTTACATCTCAGAAATCTAGCTATTACTTTATCATGGCTATATAACATCTTATTATTCATATAATAACATCTCATAATTCATATGGTATCAGCGCAGAAATCTAGCTAATACTTTATCATGTCTATATAACATCACTTTATTCATAATGATACCATCTCATTATTCATTTGGTATCAGCGCAGAAATCTAGCTAATACTTTATCATGTCTATATAACATCACTTTATTCATAATGATACCATCTCATTATTCATATGGTTACATCTCAGAAATCTAGTTAATACTTTATCATGTCTATATTACATCTCATAATTCATATGGTTACATCTCAGAAATCTAGCTATTACTTTATCATGGCTATATAACATCTTATTATTCATATAATAACATCTCATAATTCATATGGTATCAGCGCAGAAATCTAGTTAATACTTTATCATGTCTATATTACATCTCATAATTCATATGGTTACATCTCAGAAATCTAGCTATTACTTTATCATGTCTATATAACATCTCATTATTCATATAATAACATCTCATAATTCATATGGTATCAGCGCAGAAATCTAGTTAATACTTTATCATGTCTATATTACATCTCATAATTCATATGGTTACATCTCAGAAATCTAACTATTACTTTATCATGTCTATATAACATCTCATTATTCATATAATAACATCTCATAATTCATATGGTATCAGCGCAGAAATCTAGCTAATACTTTATCATGTCTATATAACATCACTTTATTCATAATGATACCATCTCATTATTCATATGGTTACATCTCAGAAATCTAGTTAATACTTTATCATGTCTATATTACATCTTATAATTCATATGGTTACATCTCAGAAATCTAGCTATTACTTTATCATGGCTATATAACATCTTATTATTCATATAATAACATCTCATAATTCATATGGTATCAGCGCAGAAATCTAGCTAATACTTTATCATGTCTATATAACATCACTTTATTCATATAATAACATCTCATAATTCATATGGTATCAGCGCAGAAATGTATCTAATACTTTATCATGTCTATATAACATCTCATTATTCATATAATAACATCTCATAATTCATATGGTATCAGCTCAGAAATCTAGCTAATACTTTATCATGTCTGTATAACATCACTTTATTCATATAATAACATCTCATAATTCATATGGTATCAGCGCAGAAATGTAGCTAATACTTTATCATGTCTATATAACATCTCATTATTCATATAATAACATCTCATAATTCATATGGTATCAGCGCAGAAATCTAGTTAATACTTTATCATGTCTATATTACATCTCATAATTCATATGGTTACATCTCAGAAATCTAGCTATTACTTTATCATGTCTATATAACATCTCATTATTCATATAATAACATCTCATAATTCATATGGTATCAGCGCAGAAATCTAGCTAATACTTTATCATGTCTATATAACATCACTTTATTCATAATGATACCATCTCATTATTCATATGGTTACATCTCAGAAATCTAGTTAATACTTTATCATGTCTATATTACATCTTATAATTCATATGGTTACATCTCAGAAATCTAGCTATTACTTTATCATGGCTATATAACATCTTATTATTCATATAATAACATCTCATAATTCATATGGTATCAGCGCAGAAATCTAGCTAATACTTTATCATGTCTATATAACATCACTTTATTCATATAATAACATCTCATAATTCATATGGTATCAGCGCAGAAATGTATCTAATACTTTATCATGTCTATATAACATCTCATTATTCATATAATAACATCTCATAATTCATATGGTATCAGCTCAGAAATCTAGCTAATACTTTATCATGTCTATATAACATCACTTTATTCATATAATAACATCTCATAATTCATATGGTATCAGCGCAGAAATGTAGCTAATACTTTATCATGTCTATATAACATCTCATTATTCATATAATAACATCTCATAATTCATATGGTATCAGCGCAGAAATCTAGCTAATACTTTATCATGTCTATATAACATCACTTTATTCATATAATAACATCTCATAATTCATATGGTATCAGCGCAGAAATCTAGCTAATACTTTATCATGTCTATATAACATCACTTTATTCATATAATAACATCTCATAATTCATATGGTATCAGCGCAGAAATGTAGCTAATACTTTATCATGTCTATATAACATCTCATTATTCATATAATAACATCTCATAATTCATATGGTATCAGCTCAGAAATCTAGCTAATACTTTATCATGTCTATATATCATCACTTTATTCATATAATAACATCTCATAATTCATATGGTATCAGCGCAGAAATCTAGCTAATACTTTATCATGTCTATATAACATCACTTTATTCATATAATAACATCTCATAATTCATATGGTATCAGCGCAGAAATGTAGCTAATACTTTATCATGTCTATATAACATCTCATTATTCATATAATAACATCTCATAATTCATATGGTATCAGCTCAGAAATCTAGCTAATACTTTATCATGTCTATATAACATCACTTTATTCATATAATAACATCTCATAATTCATATGGTATCAGCGCAGAAATGTAGCTAATACTTTATCATGTCTATATAACATCTCATTATTCATATAATAACATCTCATAATTCATATGGTATCAGTGCAGAAATCTAGCTAATACTTTATCATGTCTATATAACATCACTTTATTCATATAATAACATCTCATAATTCATATGGTATCAGCGCAGAAATGTAGCTAATACTTTATCATGTCTATATAACATCTCATTATTCATATAATAACATCTCATAATTCATATGGTATCAGCGCAGAAATCTAGCTAATACTTTATCATGTCTATATAACATCACTTTATTCATAATGATACCATCTCATTATTCATATGGTTACATCTCAGGAATCTAGTTAATACTTTATCATGTCTATATTAAATCTCATAATTCATATGGTTACATCTCAGAAATCTAGCTATTACTTTATCATGGCTATATAACATCTTATTATTCATATAATAACATCTCATAATTCATATGGTATCAGCGCAGAAATCTAGCTAATACTTTATCATGTCTATATAACATCACTTTATTCATATAATAACATCTCATAATTCATATGGTATCAGCGCAGAAATCTAGCTAATACTTTATCATGTCTATATAACATCACTTTATTCATATAATAACATCTCATAATTCATATGGTATCAGCGCAGAAATCTAGCTAATACTTTATCATGTCTATATAACATCACTTTATTCATAATGATACCATCTCATTATTCATTTGGTATCAGCGCAGAAATCTAGCTAATACTTTATCATGTCTATATAACATCACTTTATTCATAATGATACCATCTCATTATTCATTTGGTATCAGCGCAGAAATCTAGCTAATACTTTATCATGTCTATATAACATCACTTTATTCATAATGATACCATCTCATTATTCATTTGGTATCAGCGCAGAAATGTAGCTAATACTTTATCATGTCTATATAACATCTCATTATTCATATAATAACATCTCATAATTCATATGGTATCAGCGCAGAAATGTAGCTAATACTTTATCATGTCTATATAACATCACTTTATTCATATAATAACATCTCATAATTCATATGGTATCAGCGCAGAAATCTAGCTAATACTTTATCATGTCTATATAACATCACTTTATTCATAATGATACCATCTCATTATTCATTTGGTATCAGCGCAGAAATCTAGCTAATACTTTATCATGTCTATATAACATCACTTTATTCATAATGATACCATCTCATTATTCATATGGTTACATCTCAGAAATCTAGTTAATACTTTATCATGTCTATATTACATCTCATAATTCATATGGTTACATCTCAGAAATCTAGCTATTACTTTATCATGGCTATATAACATCTTATTATTCATATAATAACATCTCATAATTCATATGGTATCAGCGCAGAAATGTAGCTAATACTTTATCATGTCTATATAACATCTTATTATTCATATAATAACATCTCATAATTCATATGGTATCAGCGCAGAAATCTAGCTAATACTTTATCATGTCTATATAACATCACTTTATTCATAATGATACCATCTCATTATTCATTTGGTATCAGCGCAGAAATCTAGCTAATACTTTATCATGTCTATATAACATCTCATTATTCATATAATAACATCTCATAATTCATATGGTATCAGCGCAGAAATCTAGCTAATACTTTATCATGTCTATATAACATCACTTTATTCATAATGATACCATCTCATTATTCATATGGTTACATCTCAGAAATCTAGTTAATACTTTATCATGTCTATATTACATCTCATAATTCATATGGTATCAGCGCAGAAATCTAGCTAATACTTTATCATGGCTATATAACATCTCATTATTCATATGGTTACATCTCAGAAATCTAGCTAATACTTTATTATGGCTATATAACATCTCATTATTCATATGGTTACATTTTAGAAATGTAGCTTATACTTTATCATGGCTATATAACATCTCATTATTCATATAATATCATCTCATAATTCATATGGTTACATCTCAGAAATGTAGCTAATACTTTGTCATGTCTATATAACATCTCATAATTCATATGGTTACATTTTAGAAATGTAGCTAATACTTTATCATGGCTATATAACATCTCATTATTCATATAATAACATCTCATTATTCATATGGTTACATCTCAGAAATGTAGCTAATACTTTATCATGGCTATATAACATCTCATTATTCATATGGTTACATCTCAGAAATCTAGCTAATACTTTATCATGGCTATATAACATCTCATTATTCATATGGTTACATTTTAGAAATGTAGCTAATACTTTATCATGGCTATATAACATCTCATTATTCATATAATAACATCTCATTATTCATATGGTTACATCTCAGAAATGTAGCTAATACTTTATTATGGCTATATAACATCTCATAATTCATATGGTTACATCTCAGAAATGTAGCTAATACTTTATTATGGCTATATAACATCTCATTATTCATATAATAACATCTCATAATTCATATGGTTACATCTCAGAAATGTAGCTAATACTTTATCATGGCTATATAACATCTCATAATTCATATGGTTACATCTCAGAAATGTAGCTAATACTTTATTATGGCTATATAACATCTCATTATTCATATAATAACATCTCATAATTCATATGGTTACATCTCAGAAATGTAGCTAATACTTTATCATGGCTATATAACATCTCATAATTCATATGGTTACATCTCAGAAATGTAGCTAATACTTTATTATGGCTATATAACATCTCATTATTCATATAATAACATCTCATAATTCATATGGTTACATCTCAGAAATGTAGCTAATACTTTATCATGGCTATATAACATCTCATAATTCATATGGTTACATCTCAGAAATGTAGCTAATACTTTATTATGGCTATATAACATCTCATTATTCATATAATAACATCTCATAATTCATATGGTTACATCTCAGAAATGTAGCTAATACTTTATCATGGCTATATAACATCTCATAATTCATATGGTTACATCTCAGAAATGTAGCTAATACTTTATTATGGCTATATAACATCTCATAATTCATATGGTTACATCTCAGAAATGTAGCTAATACTTTATTATGGCTATATAACATCTCATTATTCATATAATAACATCTCATAATTCATATGGTTACATCTCAGAAATGTAGCTAATACTTTATCATGGCTATATAACATCTCATAATTCATATGGTTACATCTCAGAAATGTAGCTAATACTTTATTATGGCTATATAACATCTCATTATTCATATAATAACATCTCATAATTCATATGGTTACATCTCAGAAATGTAGCTAATACTTTATCATGGCTATATAACATCTCATAATTCATATGGTTACATCTCAGAAATGTAGCTAATACTTTATTATGGCTATATAACATCTCATTATTCATATAATAACATCTCATAATTCATATGGTTACATCTCAGAAATGTAGCTAATACTTTATCATGGCTATATAACATCTCATAATTCATATGGTTACATCTCAGAAATGTAGCTAATACTTTATTATGGCTATATAACATCTCATTATTCATATAATAACATCTCATAATTCATATGGTTACATCTCAGAAATGTAGCTAATACTTTATTATGGCTATATAACATCTCATAATTCATATGGTTACATCTCAGAAATGTAGCTAATACTTTATTATGGCTATATAACATCTCATTATTCATATAATAACATCTCATAATTCATATGGTTACATCTCAGAAATGTAGCTAATACTTTATCATGGCTATATAACATCTCATAATTCATATGGTTACATCTCAGAAATGTAGCTAATACTTTATTATGGCTATATAACATCTCATTATTCATATAATAACATCTCATAATTCATATGGTTACATCTCAGAAATGTAGCTAATACTTTATCATGGCTATATAACATCTCATAATTCATATGGTTACATCTCAGAAATGTAGCTAATACTTTATTATGGCTATATAACATCTCATTATTCATATAATAACATCTCATAATTCATATGGTTACATCTCAGAAATGTAGCTAATACTTTATTATGGCTATATAACATCTCATTATTCATATAATAACATCTCATAATTCATATGGTTACATCTCAGAAATGTAGCTAATACTTTATCATGGCTATATAACATCTCATAATTCATATGGTTACATCTCAGAAATGTAGCTAATACTTTATTATGGCTATATAACATCTCATTATTCATATAATAACATCTCATAATTCATATGGTTACATCTCAGAAATGTAGCTAATACTTTATTATGGCTATATAACATCTCATAATTCATATGGTTACATCTCAGAAATGTAGCTAATACTTTATTATGGCTATATAACATCTCATTATTCATATAATAACATCTCATAATTCATATGGTTACATCTCAGAAATGTAGCTAATACTTTATTATGGCTATATAACATCTCATAATTCATATGGTTACATCTCAGAAATGTAGCTAATACTTTATCATGGCTATATAACATCTCATAATTCATATGGTTACATCTCAGAAATGTAGCTAATACTTTATTATGGCTATATAACATCTCATAATTCATATGGTTACATCTCAGAAATGTAGCTAATACTTTATTATGGCTATATAACATCTCATAATTCATATAATAACATCTCATAATTCATATGGTTACATCTCAGAAATGTAGCTAATACTTTATTATGGCTATATAACATCTCATAATTCATATGGTTACATCTCAGAAATGTAGCTAATACTTTATTATGGCTATATAACATCTCATTATTCATATAATAACATCTCATAATTCATATGGTTACATCTCAGAAATGTAGCTAATACTTTATCATGGCTATATAACATCTCATAATTCATATGGTTACATCTCAGAAATGTAGCTAATACTTTATCATGGCTATATAACATCTCATAATTCATATGGTTACATCTCAGAAATGTAGCTAATACTTTATTATGGCTATATAACATCTCATTATTCATATAATATCATCTCATTATTCATATGGTTACATCTCAGAAATGTAGCTAATACTTTATCATGGCTATATAACATCTCATTATTCATATGGTTACATCTCAGAAATGTAGCTAATACTTTATTATGGCTATATAACATCTCATTATTCATATAATATCATCTCATTATTCATATGGTTACATCTCAGAAATGTAGCTAATACTTTATCATGGCTATATAACATTTCATAATTCATATGGTTACATCTCAGAAATGTAGCTAATACTTTATTATGGCTATATAACATCTCATTATTCATATAATATCATCTCATTATTCATATGGTTACATCTCAGAAATGTAGCTAATACTTTATCATGGCTATATAACATTTCATAATTCATATGGTTACATCTCAGAAATGTAGCTAATACTTTATCATGGCTATATAACATCTCATTATTCATATAATAACATCTCATAATTCATATGGTTACATCTCAGAAATGTAGCTAATACTTTATCATGGCTATATAACATCTCATTATTCATATGGTTACATCTCAGAAATGTAGCTAATACTTTATTATGGCTATATAACATCTCATTATTCATATAATATCATCTCATTATTCATATGGTTACATCTCAGAAATGTAGCTAATACTTTATCATGGCTATATAACATTTCATAATTCATATGGTTACATCTCAGAAATGTAGCTAATACTTTATCATGGCTATATAACATCTCATTATTCATATAATAACATCTCATAATTCATATGGTTACATCTCAGAAATGTAGCTAATACTTTATCATGGCTATATAACATCTCATTATTCATATGGTTACATCTCAGAAATGTAGCTAATACTTTATTATGGCTATATAACATCTCATTATTCATATAATATCATCTCATTATTCATATGGTTACATCTCAGAAATGTAGCTAATACTTTATCATGGCTATATAACATCTCATTATTCATATGGTTACATCTCAGAAATGTAGCTAATACTTTATTATGGCTATATAACATCTCATTATTCATATAATATCATCTCATTATTCATATGGTTACATCTCAGAAATGTAGCTAATACTTTATTATGGCTATATAACATCTCATTATTCATATAATATCATCTCATTATTCATATGGTTACATCTCAGAAATGTAGCTAATACTTTATCATGGCTATATAACATCTCATTATTCATATGGTTACATCTCAGAAATGTAGCTAATACTTTATCATGGCTATATAACATCTCATTATTCATATGGTTACATCTCAGAAATGTAGCTAATACTTTATCATGGCTATATAACATCTCATTATTCATATGGTTACATCTCAGAAATGTAGCTATTACTTTATCATGGCTATATAACATCTCATTATTCATATAATAACATCTCATAATTCATATGGTTACATCTCAGAAATGTAGCTAATACTTTATCATGGCTATATAACATCTCATTATTCATATGGTTACATCTCAGAAATGTAGCTAATACTTTATTATGGCTATATAACATCTCATTATTCATATAATATCATCTCATTATTCATATGGTTACATCTCAGAAATGTAGCTAATACTTTATCATGGCTATATAACATCTCATTATTCATATGGTTACATCTCAGAAATGTAGCTAATACTTTATTATGGCTATATAACATCTCATTATTCATATAATATCATCTCATTATTCATATGGTTACATCTCAGAAATGTAGCTAATACTTTATTATGGCTATATAACATCTCATTATTCATATAATATCATCTCATTATTCATATGGTTACATCTCAGAAATGTAGCTAATACTTTATCATGGCTATATAACATCTCATTATTCATATAATAACATCTCATAATTCATATGGTTACATCTCAGAAATGTAGCTAATACTTTATCATGGCTATATAACATCTCATTATTCATATGGTTACATCTCAGAAATGTAGCTAATACTTTATTATGGCTATATAACATCTCATTATTCATATAATATCATCTCATTATTCATATGGTTACATCTCAGAAATGTAGCTAATACTTTATTATGGCTATATAACATCTCATTATTCATATAATATCATCTCATTATTCATATGGTTACATCTCAGAAATGTAGCTAATACTTTATTATGGCTATATAACATCTCATTATTCATATAATATCATCTCATTATTCATATGGTTACATCTCAGAAATGTAGCTAATACTTTATCATGGCTATATAACATCTCATAATTCATATGGTTACATCTCAGAAATGTAGCTAATACTTTATCATGGCTATATAACATCTCATTATTCATATAATAACATCTCATAATTCATATGGTTACATCTCAGAAATGTAGCTAATACTTTATCATGGCTATATAACATCTCATAATTCATATGGTTACATCTCAGAAATGTAGCTAATACTTTATTATGGCTATATAACATCTCATTATTCATATAATATCATCTCATTATTCATATGGTTACATCTCAGAAATGTAGCTAATACTTTATCATGGCTATATAACATCTCATAATTCATATGGTTACATCTCAGAAATGTAGCTAATACTTTATCATGGCTATATAACATCTCATTATTCATATAATAACATCTCATAATTCATATGGTTACATCTCAGAAATGTAGCTAATACTTTATCATGGCTATATAACATCTCATAATTCATATGGTTACATCTCAGAAATGTAGCTAATACTTTATCATGGCTATATAACATCTCATTATTCATATAATAACATCTCATAATTCATATGGTTACATCTCAGAAATGTAGCTAATACTTTATTATGGCTATATAACATCTCATTATTCATATAATAACATCTCATAATTCATATGGTTACATCTCAGAAATGTAGCTAATACTTTATCATGGCTATATAACATCTCATAATTCATATGGTTACATCTCAGAAATGTAGCTAATACTTTATCATGGCTATATAACATCTCATTATTCATATAATAACATCTCATAATTCATATGGTTACATCTCAGAAATGTAGCTAATACTTTATCATGGCTATATAACATCTCATTATTCATATAATAACATCTCATAATTCATATGGTTACATCTCAGAAATGTAGCTAATACTTTATCATGGCTATATAACATCTCATTATTCATATAATAACATCTCATAATTCATATGGTTACATCTCAGAAATGTAGCTAATACTTTATCATGGCTATATAACATCTCATTATTCATATAATAACATCTCATAATTCATATGGTTACATCTCAGAAATGTAGCTAATACTTTATCATGGCTATATAACATCTCATAATTCATATGGTTACATCTCAGAAATGTAGCTAATACTTTATCATGGCTATATAACATCTCATTATTCATATAATAACATCTCATAA
Organism: Selenia dentaria; assembly: GCA_917880725.1. NCBI lineage: Eukaryota > Metazoa > Arthropoda > Insecta > Lepidoptera > Geometridae > Selenia > Selenia dentaria. The sequence continues at coordinate 1,112,052 of OU862882.1, read as the reverse complement.
TTCATATGGTTACATCTCAGAAATGTAGCTAATACTTTATCATGGCTATATAACATCTCATAATTCATATGGTTACATCTCAGAAATGTAGCTAATACTTTATTATGGCTATATAACATCTCATTATTCATATAATAACATCTCATAATTCATATGGTTACATCTCAGAAATGTAGCTAATACTTTATTATGGCTATATAACATCTCATTATTCATATAATATCATCTCATTATTCATATGGTTACATCTCAGAAATGTAGCTAATACTTTATCATGGCTATATAACATCTCATAATTCATATGGTTACATCTCAGAAATGTAGCTAATACTTTATTATGGCTATATAACATCTCATTATTCATATAATAACATCTCATAATTCATATGGTTACATCTCAGAAATGTAGCTAATACTTTATCATGGCTATATAACATCTCATAATTCATATGGTTACATCTCAGAAATGTAGCTAATACTTTATTATGGCTATATAACATCTCATTATTCATATAATAACATCTCATAATTCATATGGTTACATCTCAGATATGTAGCTAATACTTTATTATGGCTATATAACATCTCATAATTCATATGGTTACATCTCAGAAATGTAGCTAATACTTTATTATGGCTATATAACATCTCATTATTCATATAATAACATCTCATAATTCATATGGTTACATCTCAGAAATGTAGCTAATACTTTATCATGGCTATATAACATCTCATAATTCATATGGTTACATCTCAGAAATGTAGCTAATACTTTATTATGGCTATATAACATCTCATTATTCATATAATAACATCTCATAATTCATATGGTTACATCTCAGAAATGTAGCTAATACTTTATCATGGCTATATAACATCTCATAATTCATATGGTTACATCTCAGAAATGTAGCTAATACTTTATTATGGCTATATAACATCTCATTATTCATATAATAACATCTCATAATTCATATGGTTACATCTCAGAAATGTAGCTAATACTTTATTATGGCTATATAACATCTCATTATTCATATAATAACATCTCATAATTCATATGGTTACATCTCAGAAATGTAGCTAATACTTTATCATGGCTATATAACATCTCATAATTCATATGGTTACATCTCAGAAATGTAGCTAATACTTTATTATGGCTATATAACATCTCATTATTCATATAATAACATCTCATAATTCATATGGTTACATCTCAGAAATGTAGCTAATACTTTATCATGGCTATATAACATCTCATAATTCATATGGTTACATCTCAGAAATGTAGCTAATACTTTATTATGGCTATATAACATCTCATTATTCATATAATAACATCTCATAATTCATATGGTTACATCTCAGAAATGTAGCTAATACTTTATTATGGCTATATAACATCTCATAATTCATATGGTTACATCTCAGAAATGTAGCTAATACTTTATTATGGCTATATAACATCTCATTATTCATATAATAACATCTCATAATTCATATGGTTACATCTCAGAAATGTAGCTAATACTTTATCATGGCTATATAACATCTCATAATTCATATGGTTACATCTCAGAAATGTAGCTAATACTTTATCATGGCTATATAACATCTCATAATTCATATGGTTACATCTCAGAAATGTAGCTAATACTTTATTATGGCTATATAACATCTCATTATTCATATAATATCATCTCATTATTCATATGGTTACATCTCAGAAATGTAGCTAATACTTTATCATGGCTATATAACATCTCATTATTCATATGGTTACATCTCAGAAATGTAGCTAATACTTTATTATGGCTATATAACATCTCATTATTCATATAATATCATCTCATTATTCATATGGTTACATCTCAGAAATGTAGCTAATACTTTATCATGGCTATATAACATTTCATAATTCATATGGTTACATCTCAGAAATGTAGCTAATACTTTATTATGGCTATATAACATCTCATTATTCATATAATATCATCTCATTATTCATATGGTTACATCTCAGAAATGTAGCTAATACTTTATCATGGCTATATAACATTTCATAATTCATATGGTTACATCTCAGAAATGTAGCTAATACTTTATCATGGCTATATAACATCTCATTATTCATATAATAACATCTCATAATTCATATGGTTACATCTCAGAAATGTAGCTAATACTTTATCATGGCTATATAACATCTCATAATTCATATGGTTACATCTCAGAAATGTAGCTAATACTTTATTATGGCTATATAACATCTCATTATTCATATAATATCATCTCATTATTCATATGGTTACATCTCAGAAATGTAGCTAATACTTTATCATGGCTATATAACATCTCATTATTCATATGGTTACATCTCAGAAATGTAGCTAATACTTTATTATGGCTATATAACATCTCATTATTCATATAATATCATCTCATTATTCATATGGTTACATCTCAGAAATGTAGCTAATACTTTATCATGGCTATATAACATCTCATTATTCATATGGTTACATCTCAAAAATGTAGCTAATACTTTATTATGGCTATATAACATCTCATTATTCATATAATATCATCTCATTATTCATATGGTTACATCTCAGAAATGTAGCTAATACTTTATTATGGCTATATAACATCTCATTATTCATATAATATCATCTCATTATTCATATGGTTACATCTCAGAAATGTAGCTAATACTTTATCATGGCTATATAACGTCTCATTATTCATATAATAACATCTCATAATTCATATGGTTACATCTCAGAAATGTAGCTAATACTTTATCATGGCTATATAACATCTCATTATTCATATGGTTACATCTCAGAAATGTAGCTAATACTTTATTATGGCTATATAACATCTCATTATTCATATAATATCATCTCATTATTCATATGGTTACATCTCAGAAATGTAGCTAATACTTTATCATGGCTATATAACATCTCATTATTCATATGGTTACATCTCAGAAATGTAGCTAATACTTTATTATGGCTATATAACATCTCATTATTCATATAATATCATCTCATTATTCATATGGTTACATCTCAGAAATGTAGCTAATACTTTATTATGGCTATATAACATCTCATTATTCATATAATATCATCTCATTATTCATATGGTTACATCTCAGAAATGTAGCTAATACTTTATCATGGCTATATAACATCTCATTATTCATATAATAACATCTCATAATTCATATGGTTACATCTCAGAAATGTAGCTAATACTTTATCATGGCTATATAACATCTCATTATTCATATGGTTACATCTCAGAAATGTAGCTAATACTTTATTATGGCTATATAACATCTCATTATTCATATAATATCATCTCATTATTCATATGGTTACATCTCAGAAATGTAGCTAATACTTTATCATGGCTATATAACATCTCATAATTCATATGGTTACATCTCAGAAATGTAGCTAATACTTTATCATGGCTATATAACATCTCATTATTCATATAATAACATCTCATAATTCATATGGTTACATCTCAGAAATGTAGCTAATACTTTATCATGGCTATATAACATCTCATAATTCATATGGTTACATCTCAGAAATGTAGCTAATACTTTATTATGGCTATATAACATCTCATTATTCATATAATAACATCTCATAATTCATATGGTTACATCTCAGAAATGTAGCTAATACTTTATCATGGCTATATAACATCTCATTATTCATATAATAACATCTCATAATTCATATGGTTACATCTCAGAAATGTAGCTAATACTTTATCATGGCTATATAACATCTCATTATTCATATAATAACATCTCATAATTCATATGGTTACATCTCAGAAATGTAGCTAATACTTTATCATGGCTATATAACATCTCATAATTCATATGGTTACATCTCAGAAATGTAGCTAATACTTTGTCATGGCTATATAACATCTCATAATTCATATGGTTACATCTCAGAAATGTAGCTAATACTTTATCATGGCTATATAACATCTCATTATTCATATAATAACATCTCATAATTCATATGGTTACATCTCAGAAATGTAGCTAATACTTTGTCATGGCTATATAACATCTCATAATTCATATGGTTACATCTCAGAAATGTAGCTAATACTTTGTCATGGCTATATAACATCTCATAATTCATATGGTTACATCTCAGAAATGTAGCTAATACTTTATCATGGCTATATAACATCTCATTATTCATATAATAACATCTCATAATTCATATGGTTACATCTCAGAAATGTAGCTAATACTTTGTCATGGCTATATAACATCTCATAATTCATATGGTTACATCTCAGAAATGTAGCTAATACTTTGTCATGGCTATATAACATCTCATAATTCATATGGTTACATCTCAGAAATGTAGCTAATACTTTATTATGGCTATATAACATCTCATTATTCATATAATAACATCTCATAATTCATATGGTTACATCTCAGAAATGTAGCTAATACTTTATCATGGCTATATAACATCTCATAATTCATATGGTTACATCTCAGAAATGTAGCTAATACTTTATCATGGCTATATAACATCTCATTATTCATATAATAACATCTCATAATTCATATGGTTACATCTCAGAAATGTAGCTAATACTTTGTCATGGCTATATAACATCTCATAATTCATATGGTTACATCTCAGAAATGTAGCTAATACTTTATCATGGCTATATAACATCTCATAATTCATATAATATCATCTCATTATTCATATGGTTACATCTCAGAAATGTAGCTAATACTTTATCATGGCTATATAACATCTCATAATTCATATGGTTACATCTCAGAAATGTAGCTAATACTTTATCATGGCTATATAACATCTCATAATTCATATAATATCATCTCATTATTCATATGGTTACATCTCAGAAATGTAGCTAATACTTTATCATGTCTACTCGTATATTTACTAACTTCTTCAGTGCTCACCACCAGAAGGCAAGAATCGGGCCCAGTGAGTAATTAGGTCTTTATGTTGGTAATAAAACCTCAAATGTCTGTTGTTACACTTACAATGGAGTGATTAAAGCACTTCGAAGTCGTTTCCAGTGAAACGGAACGCATTACATTCGTAACAAATGGCTCTGGAAAATGATAAAACCTATTATCATTTATTATAGTATTGAAATGGTTTATTCTGTGGCCTACGGATGCACTAACAAATTGTCATATAACATTAAATATTTCTTAAATCGACAACCAGGTCGGAACGCGACCACGACTGAGAAGATCCGGCAAGAAACTCAATGGGCTTGTCTTTTTACATTTTGTCGCCAATTTCTTAATGTATATAACAAATGTTCGTTTTTTTAGCTCCAGTAGTGTGATGCCTTAAAAAAGAGACCATATTAATGGTATCAATAGGACAAGACACGCTACACTTTGACATGGTAATACACGAGTAGGTAGATCCTGGAGTGATCTGTCCCAAGCTGTTTTATCCTCCAAGTAATTCGAAATTTTGTAATAACCTTTTAGACAGAGTTTAGTTTTAATAATAATTTAAACTTATTAATAGGAAAATCTCGGATAACATTGGGAAGTTTATTATAGAATCGTATACATTGTCCCATAAAAGAATTCCCCCTTTCAAGGCCCCTTTTCTCTTAGCTATTGAACCGCGTTGTCGCAACTCAATTTTCAATTAACAAAGAAATTGTCATTTTTGACAGTTTTCGTAGTCTGTTCACCTTATAAGTTCGATCGCGAGCCAGCAGCTTGCTATCGATAGTTTTTGACATAATTGGTATGCTGCCGTGCGATTCCCTAATGATTCGTCGACGAGCTCGCCGATGTCAAATACTTTATGAGATATCGCCCTTGTACACAAAGTTGATTTTCCAACGTTTCTTGTCAAAGATGCAACGTCTGCAGTCTGTTCCATAATGTGATAAGGCCTTGTCGTACTCTTTGTTCGTTTTGACGCTTAACTAACAAAAGAACAAGGTCTTTGTTTCAAAACAAGCACAGTGGAACAACACTCAAACACTTCTTGAGTGTACTCGGTAATTGAAGTAATTGAGAACACTATGATTGAAGTAAATATTTAACATTTCAACGGCTAACAAAAGTTAAATGCTCAAAATTTCAGCCTGAATAATTGTAATGCTAATAACAACTGAATTTCATTCGTTTGATCGTTTATGGTCATGAATTCCTTTAATTAATGGCTCGAGAGCACGCGAAGCCTTTTCAAAATAATTAAATCGGATCTTGTTACAAGTGAACTTATTTCTTAACCATTTCAGGTAGTGTACGTTAGCGAAGTTCAGACGAAAATGGTTATTAATTATCTGGGTAAATTACTGTTAAATCGGGTGCTTCTTTGTAATTCTATGTTTAAGCTCTGCTCTGTAAATAAAAGTTTTATGTTTGAGTCGCTCTTTCTCTCTCTCTCTCTCTCTCTATGTGTGTGTGTGTCTATTACCGCTTAATTTGTTTAGTGCATCTCAAATTTAATGATATCTGATAATAACCAAGGTACAGTACTACATTGATCTCAGCCATCATAAAGGATACAATCATTGAGTTGTACCTAATTTCTTAGTGCAATGAATGAAAAGAGTTCTTCAGAGTTATGTCTATGATGATCAGACCACATCTACACTTTGGACGTGATACTAAGTATAAAACAAAAATAAATATTGTAAAACCTTACAATAAATAGACTAGGTACACACTAGATTCCACCTTAAGTCAGCTTGTAAGTATCTCTTCCTGTTTCATTCGAAGTTGGTAGCATACTAGAGCAATGAGTTCTAGGGATTCAAATATCATTCCATACCGTTAATTACACCAGTGACAAATTTTCAATCTTGAGAGTAGTAGTAAGCCAAGCGAGCATTTTATCGCCTTGCTATGGATTTCCTCTGAAAGTTATCTTCACGGAAAAGCAAAGCTTGAGGTAGGGTTCGAACCACCGACCAACATTTCAGCGGCTGCCTTATAACATTTGGGCCTATGGTGGCACCAACCAAGAAAGACACTTGCACAATAAACCCAGTAAGGAGAGTTTATGCTCGACGAGGAAAAGAGAACACTATAGGATCACGTCGTTGTTCTTCTATCTGTCTGTCTGCCAAGATCGTTTTCTAAATATTGATTTATAAACAAGTTCATAAAGGCGTAGGCGGCGGGTCATAAAACTGAAGCCAAAACTATTAACAATATGTGTATGTGAGGTTAGCGAACAACGTATTGTACTGACCCCACCCGAAGGTGCGCTAAGGGTGGGGAAACGATGAACATAAATGTTTAGGTAGATCCTTACTAAGCCAGTGTATAATGTAATCACCGTGAACGGAATACAACTGTACAATAACATCTGGAAAAGATAGATTTATGTAAGCCGTTTAGGCTAAATGAAATTCGTACGAGATAGGCATCGCTTAATTGCTGTTTGAATAACGCCGAGGCCCGCGGCAGTAAAAACTTGGACCCTTCATATTTTACACCAAGACTTTTTAAAACAATAACTTTAGATTTACATAATTTTTATGTGCTTTTCGGAGATGCTAAAAATCTGATAATTATAATTGAATTTTCTTTTTTGCGTCTTGTATTTCATATAATACGACTATATATAATAAATAATACTAATTGGAAACCGCAAGACAAATGTTGGCGTGTAGGCTTTCTCGGTCATATTTTCGCTAGTGTGAATGGATTACCAATCTCTGGGCAGTTATATGTGTATATTAGTGTAGTTAATGTTATACCAGTAGATATTAAAAGGGAGACCTATTGTTTATGAATGAGTTCGACAAAGCTACGCCGTGAACGTCACTAGTTTCTTATCGAGACGATGGCTGCTAAGCTGCTGGCTATACCTTTCATTTATTCTCTTGAAATAAATTCCTTGTTATGTATTCGCGCTATCATCTTTGCTGCATCTTCAAGAAGATCACTTTGTTATTATTGAACCCCTGTGTGTTTTGTATATTCTCGCTCCAGTTTGTAGAGTAACCTACTTGTAAACCATACCGTCACCGTCATCCGTGCGCGCCGTTTGTGTCTTACAGACTGACAGAAAATTCGACGCTAACTCATATAAAACACAATATCGTTTGACAATCGCCGTCAGACTTCGATCAGTGTACATACTTGATCGAAGCCGTCAGATTATAACATTTCATTTCTTTGAATATCGATATTTTATCAAGCTGATTATTAAACCGACTTTTAAAAGAAGTCGTGACCGATGGCAGTAATGGCAAGAGAAAATGTAATAATGTTGATGACAGGCAAACTAACGTGAGGCACAGAATTATTGTGACAAACATGACGGTTGCACCTTTACCTGCCGCGGTTGCATGACTGTGTAATGACTGCTATTGTCCGAAGAAATTACAAAAAAATTAAATGTCCAATAAAGAATATTTGGTTTATGAAACGTGCGTTTGAACAATTTAACTGTATTTTTTACAGTTTACTTATATTTATTGTTTTACACACAGGTTGTTTTATTCTTGCCCACTTATTTCAAGCCCGGACGATCGTTGGAGCATACCCGCCAAGCCGCTAACGCCCGGAGCATATATTGCTAACAAAGTATATTAATCTAATTAACATAACATTCGAGCAACTCACCGCAACTCACCAGCTTTTCTCAGCCTATACTGTTATACTATATTATTATGCTATACGCCTATACTATACTTACATTTAGTCTACTACAAAATAATAATGTAACTACTTTTGCAAGAAGCGCATTCTAGGCATAACAACTTGTATTCCGTGATTGCGATTCCTCACGTGGTAAACTTTACCTACATGGTAAACTTTACCTACATGGTAAACTTTACCTACATGGTAAACTTTACCTACATGGTATACTTTACCTACATGGTAAACTTTACCTACATGGTAAACTTTATCTACATGGTAAATTTTACCTACATGGTATACTTTACCTACATGGCATACTCTAACTTTCGATCGATCTGGTCGATCACAATACGTTCTTACGGTGGATAATAAATAGATAAACTACACATGGCATTTTTAATTCAAGTAATGTGCAAGTTTTTAGCAGCAAGTTTTATATTTTCAATAAACTTGTATCATCTAATTAATTGATATATCACGACAAAATATTTTCATTCTCAGGAAAATCAAAACTGTCACCAGGTATGAAGTACCAAATTAATATCAATATATGTATATCTAAACTGAAGGATGGATTATCAATAAAATCGTGGATCAAACTTGAATAAAAACTTTGTTCTCAAAACAATAAAGTTTACCCATAAGTAACAGCTTCGTACTCAGAAATCGATTATAGTCCATAACATTATAATCCATATAATTATGTAAATTCAATCAAAACAACCTAAAACCATTCCTGTCCGACTGCGAGAGGCAATCCGATTTCGATTGGTTAGGTTAGAAGGATAAGGCGGAAGCAAAGCGAAGCGGAGCTTGTTATTACGGAATTTTAATTTTTTATAACTTCCCAAACTTATCCTGACCGATTCCTCTGATCGATTTCAATTAATTTAATTATTCAGTAATCAGGAAAACCTATTAAGATACATGAACCCATTTAATTGATACTTGATAATAGTTTTATCCCAATGATTCTATATGATTTATTACGGAATTGCTTTTAAACACTTTAATTTGAGAGGTAGCGTAAACCGTATCCAATTTGTTTATTCGTTCACCATATAAAACGATGCTAAAAGGAATATTTAGTGACACTTCCGCTGAAAAAATGCTGATGACAGAGATACAGTGTTATTATCATTTCTAGTAATAGCTTTCTAGCGGGTTACATATCCCACTTGAAAAAAAATAAAGGGTAAAAGTGCACACCTTATAAAACACTAAACACTTTATTTATTATTTTATATAAAACATTAAACATTTATCAAAAACAACTACATATTCTACAAATACATATAACTGACTATGTCCATACAAAGAAAACTCGAGTGCACTTTGAGGAAACGTTATAGTGAAGAGATGGATATCAACCGGTAAAATAAATTAAGTTCATTGATTTACGATATGCTTTAATCTGTCATGGCGAAGATCAAACATTCATGTATACCTAATTCCTGATTCCGCTAAACCCTAGTTCATGCGTGACCCAACACGCACGAACGAAGGTTTACGACCGGATTCAGGAATACACTTCTTATTATGTCTTATTAGTTATTAAATTTATCCATACCTTTGGTTTATTTACATAGAATTTTTTTCTGATTCATTATTATAGTTATTAAAAAGGGCCATTTATTCCATGTATTTCTGTTATCTACATATGTTATAAAACTAGCTAAGAAATCGGATGTAATTTTCTTACTTTATCTACGATTTAACTAGGAACAAAGAGGCTTCTATTTTTAGGTTTTGGTACCTAACTAGTCGACCAGTTCCCTCCCAATTATTTTAATGTAGATCGCTGGTACAAGTTGCCGGTACAAGTTTGAGCATCCCTGCCGTAGATAATCGTTTTTGTTTTGTTTTCAGTTCTACATAATGCTTACAAGGACCCAATTTCCTTTTTTATGAGTGTATGATCTACCTGTTTAATATTTAAGCAAATGTAGGTCCGCGTCGAGGATATTGTCCGTATCTTTGAGTATTATCCGAAGGGTACGAAGGGATAATATGGTTTTCAATGCACGCAAGCTGGAAGATTTACCGCCTTCAGATGTTGTTAATTTTAATGTTTTTTTTTTGCTATATCAAGGTTGTTTATAGGATTGTTTGTTTATTCGCTCTTACTTGTGGTCTATAATTCAGTACTTATATATGACAATCAACGTAAGTACTTGTTCAACAATATTAAAAGTGCATACTGTAGTTTTATGTGCATGCATGAACGACAAAAGTACAATTATTCTGCGACTAAGCCTTATTTTCGGTTGTACACTGTCACCCACGCAACTGTTATGTACAGGCGGTTGTGTAGTGCTTACCATCAAGTGTACGAGTTGTCAATGTGATATACTTAAAGGCCTTTATTAATAAACGTTGCGTATACCCATATTAGGCGTAACATGCTTTGTCTTGCTTTCAGGCGTGACATTTACTGCAAGCGAAAAATTGACAGATAGATGTTTTAACTACTTCGGGTGTAAGCCAAGTATATTAATAAGGCCGTATGGGTATGAACAAAACGGGAATAGAGTAACTTTTATGTTGTAAACAGGATCTTACGCGTGGGTTCCACGAGGCTAGTTCTTCAAGCCAGGATAGCAAGCTAGTGTCAATAAGCTAGCGAGTTAGTACTTCTGGCTTCGTGTAGACAAAACTCGCTTCATTTCTAAGCTAGTAAGCAAGTTTTCAAGCCAGGACATTTTTTATTAGGATGGAGTTCTATTTTTAGGCCAGTAGCGCTCCCCACCACTGATATTACTATCCTGGCTTGTGTTCTAGCTTCATGTGGCTGGCGAAACCAGTTTTCAGTTGGCTAGTAAGAAGTAACCACGTGCTTTGTTAATTTTTCAAACGTACTTTTGAGATTTAAAGTAGCCCAAACTAAGTACGGAGATTAGTTTAAAGTTTGTACAACTGGACCAAGACCAATAATGTCTGTAGAACGCCACCCTTCCAAGTTATAAAGACAAATATAAGAGGAAAAAAGTTAATATTAACTTTTGAGATTTAAAGTAGCCCAAACTAAGTACGGAGATTAGTTTAAAGTTTGTACAACTGGACCAAGACCAATAATGTCTGTAGAACGCCACCCTTCCAAGTTATAAAGACAAATATAAGAGGAAAAAAGTTAATATTAACTTTTTTCCCCTTATGACAATCCCCCTTATGATAAATAATATACAAATCATTATAATTATTAAATGTCTACAGCAAAAATAGTCAATACAAATACGTACGAAATGTATTACTTATTATGTATATAGTTATACTTATATATGTATATCACTACTGGGATAATGAGCCTTCCTCTCAGAAAGAGGAGTTGGACCTTATCCACCACGCGGGCTTCATGCGGCTTGGTGGATATGCTAGTGGCTAACCCATGTCGAACTGTTCAAGCCACCCGGAGGCCTTTGACATAGCTTAACGACTGTTGTCCTAAGACAAACAACCGGGACCGACGGCTTAACGTGCCCTCCGAAGCAAGGAAGCGCTCAGTTGATATTGCCACTAGCGGTCACCTATCCAACTCCTGACCGCAGCAAGCGTTCCTTAACGTGATGTCAAAGTCAAAGTCAAAATAATTTATTCAATTTAAGCATCATAGACGCACTTATGTGCGTCTTTATTGCCGTTCATAAGAACGTCAATTTTTCATCATAATGTACTTTAAAGACTACCGCCGCGTTCCAAAATATATAGAGCCTATCGAGAAGAAGCGGCAAGAAACTCGGGGCCATTCTTTTTATATAGATGATTTTACTATGTTTTGATTACTATGTTTTTACTTAGGTACTACAAATATTAGCTCCAGTGTGTTGCCTTACAAAAGAGAACATAATAATGGCATCAGTAGGGCAAGACACGCTACACTTTGACATCTTAGTACACGAGTAGATAGATCCTGGAGTGATCAGTCCCAAGCTGTTTTATCCTCCAAGTAATCCGAAATTGTGTAATAACCTTTTTGACAAAGTTAGTAATTTTAAACTTATTAATAGGCAAATCTCGGATAACATTGGGAACTTTATTATAGAATCGTATACATTGTCCCATAAAAGAATGACTTATTCTGTGGAGACGCGTTACATGTACGGATAGCTTGTGCTTATTTCGCGTGTTGATGGAATGAGCATTACTCCTTTTATCAAAACTGCTAATGTTTTTCTTAAAATACATTAGATTTTCATAGATAAACTGAGGGGCAACAGTTAGAATGTTCATGTCTTTAAACTTCTGTCTAAGGGAAACTTTGGGAGCCAAACTGTATATCGCTCGTATAGCCCTTTTTTGCAGTATAAAAATAGAAAAAAATGGAACAGAAAATATTTACACGTTTCTAAACAATGATTTGTCGTCTTACACAAGGTTAAATAAAATACATTTCTTTGTTCTTATTAAGGTTTCGTACCCAAAGGGAAAAAAATTACTAAGACTTCGCTGTCCGTTCATCTGTCTGTCTGTCTGTCCGTCTGTCTCTCGTCTGTATCTCGTGAACCGTGATAGTTAGACAGTTGAAATGTTCACAGTTGATGTACTTTTGTTGCCGTTCGAACATAAAATACTAACAAACCAGCCAAGAGCGAGTCCGACTCACGCACGAAGGGTTCCGTTTCATTATGTATGAAGACGATAAAATAATCACGTCTGTTGTACGGGACATTTATAGACAATGGTACGGAACCGTCCGCGCGCGAGTCTGATTCGCACTTGGCCGGTTTTTTTTTTCATGTGTAAGATGCTCCAGAAGTTATAAATTTCTATTTTGAAATTAGTTATAGGTTAACATTTCATTGTACATAATCTAAATAGAAGTAGAACGAGAAATCACCTAATGATTTCTCATTTACTTTACGAGCTACTGACCCATGATTTGAGGACGTACGCGGACGCACAAACAAGTAGACGGTATAAGCTATCTTTATTCCTAATTTAACTCAAATCTGATTTGACCCTTTTCAGCGTGTAACAAACATACACACTCACTCACCGACTCACAAACATTCGCATTACAACTGTGAAAACTCGCATAAAAGTAATTTGTTTGTTACAAAAACAGCGAAAGCAACGTTTATTACAATAAGTCTAGACATGGCCTCCCCGAGGGCAAAGGGGACCGAAGGCAATACCTAGACGTGCTGACTTAGTAAATGTCTTAAACAAGTGAACGAAACCTAGCCGAGCGTGAAACTACCATTGTGATGAAACGTGTTAACATATAATACATGTGTAATCAACTCTTTGTCAAAAGGAAGACAAATAAGAAGAATGTGTGAAGTGAGTATCTTTAAAATCGCACTTGTATTATAAAGACGAAACCTTTTGAAGCAGTTTTGATGAATTTATGAATTACTTAATGAATAACTTTTTTTTAAAGATCGCTAAGAGCGATCTCTTCCAGATAACCTTTGAATTGATAAAAACATGATTTTGTGGTATCCACGGCCTTACGGTGAACCCTTTAAAATTCTTAAATTACAAACTACATAATTAAAACTATTTGATTGACGATTCATAAAACAATAACGATCAACTATTCAAGCACAAAATAGAAACACTATTATTAATTTTGTTCGTTTGTTTAATTAATCACTAATACAATTAAGATAAATAAGTTTATATTGAAACGTTACATCGCAAATTATTATCAAAGTTTAAATGTTAAAATTAACCTTTAACTGATAGTGAAGTGGCCTTTCATTATGATACTGAATTGTTTGTCAGTAAATTAGCCATATATTACGAGGTATTATATGGTTATTGATTCAGGTGTTTATTTTCGAAATTCTATATTAATATGATATTAAAAAGATTGTATAGTGACATTTCCGCTGGACAAATGCTTATACCAGAGATGTAGTGGAAGATGAATATACCTACTCGTATATTCTACCACCTTGTGAGACACCTAATGGATATCATTCAATGACCTTGCTGAAATGTAGGTACCCTCCAACGGAAAAGGAAAACTACTAACCTTCTAGGAACAAAACTTTTTGTATCGGATGTCTACTTTGTAAATGTTCGCTAGCCGTACAAGGTAACCTTGTCAATAGCTCAAAAACACCTCTGGAACAAGCTAATTAAAAGCATCGTTTAAAGTTAATTGGGCAGAGGCCCAAACAAATTAGGCACGCTCGTAGCCCGCCCTCACTACATCCTCAGCCTACAGTAATGCCCTAATTTGTACTTTGTTATACAGATGTTTGCTGCCTGCCTTTAATCTGATGAAGTCATTTAGGACACGGAGCAGATGGATATGCTCTCACTTTGTAAACATTTATTTAGGTTATTTTAGAACAAAGAATATTTATGTTAGAAAATAAACATTATTCTTATTTTAATTGAGGGCGCTAAGTCCTGCACTGTAAGTCCGTCCCGCTAAGTTAGCTTTTACCCAAGCCATCGCAACTCCGTAATGTAACGGAGTATGTTTCAAGGTCAAAGGAAAAATATAAATTCAATAAAAAAAAAATTTAAACAAACTTGATGTACAGATCAAAACAATTTTTCGTAATTTTTAACTTATTATCTTCTAAGGGCGAAATTATATATAATAAAAGAAACATGGATTTTCAGTATTTTGTATGCTTTTCAAATGTTTTTGTTATCATTAATATTTTGATATTTGAATATAACATTTTGATATTTGTAATATAATTCACTAAACCAGTTTTTTTAGTTTTTAAAGTTTAACAAATTATAAAGTATATTAAGTTTATTGATTTACATATATGTACCTAATAACTGGAAACTGAAGTAACCAAAACCTTAAAATATGAAAATATATGGTTGTTAAAAATGTTAAGATAAAGTCCGCGCTGGTAAAGTCAAAATAAGTGTAGACATTCGTGTTCAGCAGAATGAATAAATAAGTATGAAAATTCATAACTGTCTAGTGGAATCAAGTCTAGTCGTTGGTGTCAGATTTCGCTTATGAACAAGAGTCTCTAGACCATGTCGCAATTCAAGTGGCCTGAAATTTCAACATTAGGGCTGGCCTCAAGCCTATCTGTTAATCCACCGTGGGTCGGTCCATATACCTGGACTACTTATCTTCAGGAATGAACAAGTAACAGACTGATAATGCATATGTATGTGCCAATACTGTAACATATAATTAAACTTCTAGCTTTATACATATCAACCCTAAGTTCTGAATGCTGTTTTGTCGCCTAAGCCCCGCTAGGCCTGCAGATGTTTTTCTAATATTTACTTTCAATATGTTA
Organism: Selenia dentaria; assembly: GCA_917880725.1. Taxonomy (NCBI): domain Eukaryota; kingdom Metazoa; phylum Arthropoda; class Insecta; order Lepidoptera; family Geometridae; genus Selenia; species Selenia dentaria. Next base: position 1,096,134 of record OU862882.1, on the reverse strand, counting down.
TAGTTCTCATAAAAATCTGTTTTATTATATTTTCTATACAGTTTTCTGTTGATCAAATTTAACATAAAATAGGGGAAAATGAAATGCCTGACATTTTTTAGAAGATACTAGGGTTATCATTGTGTAAATTGCCACTTACCTCGTCTTGTTTAAAACAAATGTTATTGGCCATAACTTGAAGTTACGGATGGTATAGCAGAACCTACTCACTATTACTAGTTGATATAGATTGATAAGTCCGTTCATAGATCCGTTCCGGTTTGCATAAAATAAATCCCGAAAAGCTTGGAAGAGCTCATGAAAAAATTTGTTAAATATTTTAATTGCAAAAGTAAATAAATATGCAAAAGTGCATTATCGTTTAGTTCAACATATGTCAAGTTGCTCTCCATTACATTGAATTACATTCCATTTCCATCTAAATATGATATCTACGAAATTCAAATCTGTGAGCAACTATGCAACTGAAAACATGAGACATAAAGATTACCATTAATAATGTAATTTATTACAGATCACAAAAATCTATATTAAACCTTAATTTCACACTAAAATAATTAAATAGAAGATGTGATAATTATATCCTATTAACTACTTTTTACACTCATCATTTACTTACGAAAAACGTAATCGTCCCTACGCTTACTACTTACTTATTACTCGTACCTTCCTTATTTATTAGAATTTTATTATTTTATAATTTTATTTTATTTAAGGTAATTATAATTACCTTATGAAATACAAAGTTCACAATATGGCAAACTTGAAATGTCGCGTTACTTACGAATTTGGAGTCCATGGTACTCCTGGATCGAGACCCTAAATCGTCAGCGTTTTTGTCGTTATGCGGGATAATGTGTAGTGCAAACGATAGTAGGGGTGTTGCAAGTAATAAACGAGTACGTAAGAGGGTAGACGGTTTCTTCTGCTCGTAAACATTTATCTTCCACAAAGAGTCATTTCATCCAGGCGCATGCAACTATGCCGAAATGACGGGAACTAAAAAGTTACACATGGCTGAAGTCGTTAACAATAATTGAAAGATATATTTTGTATTTTTGATTCGATTTAACAACATATTGTGGGGGTCATAGACAATAGTGCTTCGTAGTCGTAACGTGGTAACGTATTCTTCTAAAAGTCGATTTAGTATTAATAACTGTGATGACAAACTATTTTAAGCTTGCATCCACACTATGAAAAATTACAACGTTAACGTTAACACAATCATAACGTCATCAATAGTAATAATCCTGATAACTATAACAATGGTAGTGGCCTTCCAAGCGAGGGTCCCAGGTTCGATCGCTGACTGGGCTATATACATATATACCCCAGTAAGCAGTAAGTATGCGTACTTCGTAGAAATGTGTGAACTCAGCTTTTGGATGTTTGTGATGTATTGTGCTAATGGGCGTTTCCATGCATCTCTCCACATGGGAACCATCGTCATCATCATTCTCTATGAGATCGTTATTTTTTTTATTTTTAAAAAGTCCCATTTTATAAGTCAATATATTTTTTAAAACAGCTGTAATGAGAACATCTAATGATTTTAGAAGCGATAAAACGCACATATATAAATTATGATACCTTTAGGTAATTACATTTCAAAATAATCATGTTGAGTGTTTATTGGTCCAAATTCTAAGGTACCTAGATTTATTTATCTTATCTTTTTTATAGTAAGTAAATATTTATTGAATTAATAATTTGAACAAATATTATAAAAGGTACATACCTATAATGATTAAAATACACTTAAAAATGTATTAAACCATTTGTTGAAGGAAAAGTGCCCAGAATGCTGGCTGCATTTCCACGTTGAATAGCTAAGCTAAGTTTTACGCAAAATATGAACCAGCATTCTGGTCGCCTGACGCTTCAACCAAACGTTTGGCCAAGTCCCTGAAAATTTCGTATGCAAATATATATTTTATCTTATATAAAAATGATATCCAAATGTGTACTAATCCACACAGGGCCCACGTGGTTGGCTTCTTTGTTTGACTCCTTTTTTTTTTTTATTTTTTTTTTGTCCCGGGGAAATCCTTTATGGATACCACCCACCACGGGGAGGGAGGTGGTTATGTGGGAGTCCGTATACCCACCAAAACCCCGGGGTGTTCCGTCACTGCCGCCCTCGGCGGGAACGCGGTACAGATTTTTCACACGACCGCGAACCCGCCGTGGCTGTCCGTTGCCGGACCCTTCTCTTCGCGGCACGCCAGAACACATGGCGCGCCGCAACTGCCTCGGAGACCAAACTCGCCAACAATGGGCGCCAGACTTCCCCGTGTCTGGTCGCCCGTGGTCTCCCTGCGGTGGGTCGGATACGTAGCCCCACCGCCTGCTACGTCAGCCACAAAAGATAGCCCCCCCGCGACCCCACCTCCTCGAGTCTGCGCCGAGCGCCCGGACCCCACCTCCTCGAGCCTGCACCAAAGTGCCCGGGCCCCCCTCCTCGAGCCTGCGCCAAAGCGCCCGGGCCCCACCTCCTCGAGCCTGCGCCAAAACGCCCGGGCCCCACCTCCTCGAGCCTGCGCCAAAGCGCCCGGGCCCCACCTCCTCGAGTCTGCGCCAAAGCGCCCGGACCCCGCCACTCCTATGTGGACTTGGCGGCCAAAGCCCATAGGAGCGGCCCGCCTGAGCCGGCCAGCGCACCCCAACGCCAGCGCGGCCCCTGGGTTCCTCTTGGCTTCACCGTGGTGTACCTAGCCACGGTTACTGAGCCCCCCCGCCACGTCAATGCGAGAACCCTTCGGGGGGGGCTTTGTTTGACTCCTGTCTTAGGTAGTGAGAACGTAATCGATCTTATTATAAAATGTGGACTAACGATAGTCCCGAGTTTAAACTATGTATTTTTCATTTATGAAATTTGCATACGTATATCATGGTTTAAACTAGGGAGTAGGCGCTAGGCAGACGACAGGGCGGGGCGGTCTTTTTGACCGCGAAGCAATAAAGACCGCCAGTGTACAGCAGGCACTGGCGGCACGGCGCGGCCCGGTCTTTTTGCACTTCGTGTCCGCTGGTAGTATATGATTCCCTTTGCGCTATCGTTCGCGGCAAAGTTGACCGCCTCGGCCCGCCCCGTCGTCTGCCTAGTGCCTAAGTCCACGTTTTATAATAAGATGGAAAGAGCTTACGATATTATGCTATACGTACAAACTAATCAAAAAAATAACTTCACTTTTTAACAAATTGAATAGTTTAATTATATTTCAACGACTGGCATTTCCCAACTGGCTGTCTTGATTATATTTTCCAAGTGAAAAATAAATCTTCTTTTCAATTGCAAATTATTGAAAGTCAAATCGCAAATCAGAGTCGAGTCAAGCCCGCTTTCAGAGCAAAATGGCCAGCTTGGGATTTTTCCTGAAAAACAAACTTCGTAGAATGCTCGAGACGCCCTCGCCGCTCACGCGCTACCTCGCTTAAGTCGCTCTATCGTCAAATCCTGCCGCTTCCGTTATCTGGATTGAAGTGTCAATGTTGACCCATAGCGATTTGCAAATAAGCGCGATTCTACGTTGACAGGTTTCCGAACAAGTTTCCCTTCATTACCTGAAGTAGGGTTTAGTGGACTGACTGTACGTTGTTAGACTGGTGAAATAATTTGAATTTTGAATTCGTGTTTATATTTGTATACAAATAAGTTTCTATTTATAGGTTTAATAATTAATAAATTTGTATGTGCATGTGCTCAAAATGATGGCAATATTCTTGAAAACACTTTGAACTACAGAAACAGTTAAAACTTGCATATCAACATTTCCTTAAATTTTATACAATCTACGACCTCTTCCAGGCAAGCGTTGACTGGTAGCTTCATTTAAATTAAGGTAGTATGCAGAATTCTTAACAATAGCCATACTGCTGAAAAGCTGGAATAAGAAGAACATGCTATAGAATATAGCTATTGCTATATTATATAGTAGCTATAGAATATAGCTATGTAAAACCCAAGGAACCCTACACATAGCCATGAAATGGAGCGTAATTTTATTTTCTGTGGTTAAACATTTCTTACGCAGGTCTGATCTGATCACATAGTAGATTATAGGAAGGTTATTATCACTCTTTCTTCTCCTCTCTATAAATTGGAAGGATAACTGACAATGCAAAAATTTCAAAATTAAAATTACAAAACTTGATTAAAATTATCCGCTTATCTCCAGCGAGTAAATAAGTGAGAGGATAAACTCTCTTTATCCTTATTCTAACGCATAAGTTTTGTTTTACTCACATCACATGCTCTGCATAACAGCTCCATATCAAATTCGATTTACGCCGAGTATAGTATACTACTAAATCACTTAAGCACAAAGAGCAACTTTACAATCGAGCTCCGTACTAATTTCCTTTAGTGTCCAACTGACCCTACTTAAGAAAGACGTCTGACTGACCGACTTGGAAGGATTCACACAGTCTATATCAATACCAGTAGCATAACTCATTTTAAACTGTAGATCTGAGTCTTCAATTGAAAGTAATTTTTACCTAATCCGTACACGGTCACGAATGTTGCCATTCAAGTGACAAACTGTTGAATAATACTTTTTTTGCAAGAGTTTGTACTGATGAATATGACAACATTAAAAGATATTCTGCGCCAAGAAATAGTTTCAAGAAGTTTTGGTATTAAAGTTATCCAGATGAAACAGTGCACAGACAAATTTATACTGAGGTTTATACTTTCCGATAATTGTTTTTTTAAGTGGTCATACTGCATCCATTCTCCACTGTCGTAACGTCTCGAAGTTAATCGAATTTCTAAAGCCTCTCCGACCGCGCTCGCAGTACTCTTATTAACTTACGTTGGGCGATGCAATGGATGTGTTGTTTTGTCTTGTGTGTGAAAAAGATAATCATGGACGCAATGCAAAGAAATCGATCAAAAGAAATCGATCATTGGATAATATTGAATGTCAACCACACGACATATCTCACGTTAGCCATCAGCATGATCATCTCAGCCGTAGGACGTCCACTGCTGAACATATGACTCCCACATGATTTTCCAAAAGGACCGGTTGGAAGCAGCCTGCATCCAACGTCGTTCTGCGACCCATCAGGTCCCCCTATCAGGTCGTCTGTCCACAGTGTCGGTGGACGACCTACGCTGCGCTTGCTGGTCCGTGGTCTCCACTTCAGAACCTTCCGGCCCAATCGACCATCTGTTCTGCGTGCTATGTGCCCTGCCCACTGCCACTTCAACTGGCTTATCTTCTGGGCTATGTCGGTGACTTTCGTTCTTCCATCAGCATATATGCTATAAAATGACGCATATATATTTCGCATATTTCAAACAAGAAGAGATGCGCTGTATATTTTTGTATCGAAGCATCACAATTGTAATATTTTCATCACATGGAAACAGTTTAATTCCTTTAGGAACCGGAGTTAATTATAATATTCATTCCTCGTATGAAGAAACCCAACTAACTAGATAGAAGGCTTCTTCTAAAAGGTCGTTATCACGTTCTAGATATACTAGGTAGTAACACCCTTTTGCATAGTACCAGACGAGCTGATAAAGGTAGCAGGACGACGATTGTGCCGATTTCAACCGATCCGGCAAATCAATCAGAGTAGCCTAGGTTAGTGGATTTGTCTGTTTCCTAATTTGACAAAGAGAACATATTTCATAAGAAAAAGTATGAACCTGAAGTTTCATACTTTTTCAAAGCACTAACGCCTGCGAATCATTGTTGTTGTTGTTGTCCTTGGATCTTTTCTCATGCCACGGCTAAAATCAATTAGAGAGTTAAATTTGATGCTTCAATGGATCGCCACGCTGGCCTAGTGGTCATGGCGTCTGACACGGATTGTCGGAAGACACGGGTTCGACTATTTGTTCTCTCAAATTGCGGAACTTATAATATACTGTTAATAATGTTGTTTTTTTGAAACTCGTCTTTTATGAAGTATATTTTGGTTGGTTTATGTCATAAGTTAGGTTTCAAAATATGTCTGCTTCCTTGGCAGCGATGTTTATTTTGTTTTCATTTAAGGTGTAGAACAAGTTTGTAACTGTGGCTGATTGAAGGCCCTATATTGCGTAGTAACGTTCTCTTTTCGAACTCATTTTTCAATAAATCGATGTTGGTGGATAGTTAAAAACAACTCGAGTCATAATTTGAATGACTTGTTCAGTTCTCCAAACCATAATTATTAATAAACAATTTTTTTTTTCAATCCGGCTGTAGGCATTTCCACTAACGAGCAAACGATTTACTCAAAAGTTCTAAAAGATTCCATTACTCCCATTTTTAATCAACATTCCTCAAAAATATCAAATTATTCTTAAGTGGGGTCGCAAATTCGCATTTTAATTGAAAACAGTTTAACTTTTAATGAAGGAAAGTAGAAAAAAGTTGAAAATGAACCCGGAGGTCCCCAGGAAAGTTCCCCTCTTGTCTTAATTAAAGCTAAGAGACGCGGAGTCTTAACTATTTCTTGTCCATTGTTGTTTGTTTAAACATTTATCGTGCTATCCAGAACCGGGCCCTGAGCCGGACGAGATATGGAAGTAATTAGGAATAATTGTATTTCTGCTGTGTTAATCAAGTACGAAATAAAAGTATGGCCGGCAGGTAACCAATAAGGCGGGAGGCGGTTCAATCCGTACCATGGACTTGAAAAAAGGTCCATGATGGTATGGGGTTCAGCGGCTGATATAGAGACCATATTATTTATCCTTCAGAAACGTGCTATTAGAGCTATATACGAAATAGCTATAACGGGTCCCCGTGAATCTTTGATAAATTTATTTAAAGAAATCAATATTTAATATATTGATTTCTATAATAATATTATTACCTATATAATATTTTTTCTTTCGTTGCCTTCCTTATATGTATTTGAAAATATAATGTATGTTCGTAAAAATTTACATCAATATAAGTTAAATAGTGATCACCACACTTTTAGTACCAGAAATACAAATAGGATAGCTGTACCTAGTTTTAGACTTGCGAAGACTAATAAGTAATTCCTAGGAAATTGTGTGCGTTTTTACAATAAAATCCCAAAGCACATAACTGGGCTCACAGAGGGCAAATTCAAGTTGACTGTAAAAAACGTTTTAATAAAAAAAGCTTACTATAAAGTTCGACATTATATAGAAGATAAAGATGCTTGGAATACTCTACTTCTGGCAAGCTGTCTCTCTGCCACCCATAAAATGTAATATTTGTAGTACCTAAGTAGAAACATTGTAAACATCCGTATAAAAAGAATGGCCCCGAGTTTCTTGCCGCTTCTTCTCGGTGGGTTCTATATATTTTGGAACGTGGCGGTAGTCTTTAAAGTACATTATAATGAAAAGTTGACGTTCATAAAAGCGTCTTTGATGCCTAAATTGAATAAATGATTTTGACTTTGACTTTGAAACTTCCTACGTCTTGGCTACCTATTACTGTCAAGATCGAAAACCCGCTGCCAAGCACGTGCTATGTAACCTGCCATGCGATTCTCTGATGATTCGTCGACAAGCTCGTCGACGAGCTCACCGATGGCAAATACTTTATGAGATATCGCCCTTGTACATGAGGTTGTTTTTCCAACGTTTTTTGTCATCTCGTCATTTGTTTCACGGATGTTGTCAAAGATGCAACGATGTTTGCTCTTAGAGAATCGCACGGCCGCACGGCTGTACGTATAGTTCCGTGATACATGCACGTCACTGTGTTTCCGGCAGCTGTCGTTGATAGCCGTTGTCGTTGTCGCTACTCTAGGATACTACTTTAGACCGCTACATAAGTCAGATGGGGTGGTGATAAAATTATAGAAATATATACACAGATGCCACAATTGCCATATACTTCTTGTACAAAGTTATGGTAACCTATTATTGAGCTTATAATATGGTACTTATTCCTACATTATTAAGAGTTATCTGTAAACGCTCCTAAATAAATAAATCAGTGTTTTAAACTTGGTTAATGAGATCAGCAATCTCGTGCCCAAAAACGTACTGATTGATTATTATTACTACTACATACGAGTACGATAAATATGTATTCATCATCATCAGCCTGTAGCAGTCCACTGCTAGACATAGGCCTCTCCAATTGCACGCCACTTAGGTCTATCTTGGGCAAAAATTGGATGCGAGAAGCCCAAGATAGACCCAAGAATATGTATTAACGGGGCTAAATCGTGATAAAATAGTATTTACATCTCACATATTCGGTAGGTCCTTATTACCCCCAAATGGGGCTTGTAGGTGACCAATTAGCGCTCTAGGGTAATAATGTAGCTAGAAAAGCCCTAGGGCGGTAAGTAATTAAAAAAAACAACACTTCACTCTTTCAAAATGTTCGCGTACATCATAATCATAATCATAATCAATTTATTAATAACTTTTGTTACACGTCACATATTTCTAATTTAGTACTATGCTATATTACATATAGTATTTGAATTTCCACTATTGGAGTACATTTACATAATTAAAAATATAAAATCGTTCACAATGTCAAATTATAAAGAATTAAACTAAAAATAATGTTAAAAATATACAAAAAAAGAAGTCAAGTCAAGTATTGGAATACTATAGTACACAATACAAAAATAATAATAGTTAAGTACCTACATACTTATAATTTAAATTTAATAAATTCGTCATAGCTGTAAAACGTCTGCTCGACAAGCCAGCGTTTCAACCGTGACTTAAAACTACCCATGGTAGGTGATATGTTCAGGCAGCTTGTTATAAACTGTTGGACCCATGACATACGTCGACTTGGCCGACCTCTCCAGCGTGCGAGCTACTTCTCTGATTCTAGCCTTATTGCGGACGCTGTTTAATGTCTTATAAGAGGCTTGGTTTAATCTGACATATACCGCAACTTGGAATATTACCAGTGCTGGCAATGTCAAGATCCCAAGCCTCTTAAAATGCGTACGTGCGGAGTCGTCCTGCGGTATCTTCGCTATGACACGGACACCGCGCTTTTGTAACCTAAAAACTCGGTGCCAATCAGCGGCCCTACCGTACAACTCCGCACCGTATTGTAGGAGGGAGTGTACGGTGGCAAAGTAGCATGACCTCACCACCTCAGCAGGTACTACCTTGGCGACTCTGCTTAATGCAAAGCATGCGCTTCCTAGTTTGCCGCAGAGTTTGTCGATGTGACTTTCCCGTGTCAGACTCCGGTCAATTTCAAAGCCAAGGAAGGTTGTTCTGTTGGCTTGGTCTATCCTGTTCCCATCCACGAAAACGTTCATTGGCCGTGTTTGGTGCCCCGACAGGCTAAAATGGAGGTATTGGGTTTTCGTTAGGTTGAGCGCAAGCCCATTTAACTCCATCTAACCATCATACTGGCAATAGACATCATGCATTCAGCCCAATGACAAAAGAGGTCGCTTCGCTATTCAGCCTTGTCTTCGTATGAGTATAAAAGTCATCAATTTTATTTTTACATAGCCGGTTTTTTTCTACTTACCACAATCGAGATGTAAAGCAGAGTAGTTAGCTCGGGTGTAAGCATCAACTGCACCCTCGAACTATAGGCGCACGAGCACAGCTAGGGCGCCTAAATATCTCGGGCTGCAATTGATGCCTTACAGCCCTTGGCTTCTAATCTACTATTATTTACCTCGACGGTTCGATCAAGTTACATTTATTTAGTATTATTACTGCAATACGAGGTCATTTGAAAAGTTCTTAGCCTAACATACTTAATGAAACCACACGATTTTGAGTTTATTTTTATTTTTCAACATACTCTCCTCCGAGCTCAAAACACTTTTTCCATCGACCCGGTAAGGCCGTTCGATACCCGTTTTAAAAAAATCTTCGTCTAACTCCTCAAAATAAGCGTCCACGGCGGCTATGACCTCTTCATTTGTAAAAAAATGTTTACCATCTAAAAATTTTTTCAGCTTTGGGAACAGATAAAAGTCGGACGGTGCTAAATTCGGTGAATATGGGGGAACAGGTAACAATTCGAAGACACATTGATAGATTTCTGCCATGGATTGCACAGAGGTGTGAACGCGCGCATTGTCCTGATGAAACAAGACTTTTCTCCTCAATAAACCTGGACGTTTTTCTTTGATTTCTTCTCTCAAACGACGCAACAGGTTGCAATAGTAATCGGAGTTTATTGTTTCACCTTTTTATAAATAATCCACGAGAATTATACCCTTTGCATCCCAAAAAAACGGATGCCATGACTTTGCTCGCCGATAAAACCACCTTTGCCTTCTGTGGGGTGGGCGATCCTGCTCTTTTCCATTGTTTCGACTGTTCTTTTGTCTCGGGTGTATTGTGGTGAACCCAGGTTTCATCCATAATTATAAATCTTTCAATAAATTCTATTGGTTCAGCCTCATATAACTCTAATCAGTCGCGAGAAGTTGTGAGTCGGTTGCGTTTTTGTTCCACTGAAAGCAGTCGCGGTACCCACCGCGCAGACACCTTAGAGAATCCAAGTTCAGTAGTAATTATATGATGTGTTCGCTCAGATGAGATGCCTACAGTCTTAGCTATCTCCTCGACAGTCAATCTTCGATCAAATAAAATTAAATCACAGATTTTTTCTTTGTTTTGATCAGTGGAAGCAGTCGAAGGCCGGCCACTACGGAGCTCATCTTGAATGGTCTCACGACCACGTTTAAACTATGCCACCCAGTTTTTAACAGTCGCATACGAAGGAGCGGACTCACCCAAAGTAGCAGACATGTCTTCATGTATAGCTTTTGGAGTTAAACCTTTCAAATTCAGGTATTTTATCACTGCACGATGTTCAATTTTATCCATTTTCAAAAATAGCTCTGACTTGCGGTATCACGTGTAAACGAACAATGAGTTACTGTGAATAAACTAAACTGTGCATACTTGTTGCTAAATAATGTAACTACAAAATGAGGGTAGTTATAAAAAAACTAATGACTTTAACCATGTTAGGCTAAGAACTTTCCATATGACCCTCGTATAATATATATTATCTGTACTAACATTATAAAGAGGAACATTTTATATTGTTGTATGTTTGTAAGGAATAAACTCAAAACCTACTGGAACGATTTCAAATATTGTTTCACCAATATTGTGCTACATTATCCCTGAGTTACACAGGCTCTATGTTTCACCAATATTGTGCTACATTATCCCTGAGTTACACAGGCTCTATGTTTCACCAATATTGTGCTACATTATCCCTGAGTTACACAGGCTCTATGTTTCACCAATATTGTGCTACATTATCCCTGAGTTACACAGGCTCTATGTTTCACCAATATTGTGCTACATTATCCCTGAGTTACACAGGCTCTATGTTTCACCAATATTGTGCTACATTATCCCTGAGTTACACAGGCTCTATGTTTCACCAATATTGTGCTACATTATCCCTGAGTTACACAGGCTCTATGTTTCACCAATATTGTGCTACATTATCCCTGAGTTACACAGGCTCTATGTTTCACCAATATTGTGCTACATTATCCCTGAGTTACACAGGCTCTATGTTTCACCAATATTGTGCTACATTATCCCTGAGTTACACAGGCTCTATGTTTCACCAATATTGTGCTACATTATCCCTGAGTTACACAGGCTCTATGTTTTAATTCGTGATCATCATCATCATCTATCATCACGCGGGTTAAATCGCGGCGCGCACCTAGTTGGATATAATATCTATACTAAAATACATTCATTCATTTAAAATCATTCTTACATTATGTTCAATGTTCATTTGATTTTGATTTGGCAAGTGTACGGTATGTCTTTAGTCTAACGCATTGAGTCGCGTTCTTGATATTTTTCCTTGAAAATAATCATTCCTGGCCGATCCGGGGCCGCGTTCGGGCAGAGCAAAAATACGGGAATAATTAATTAAACTTCAAAGTAAAACATTATTCGTTGTTCCGACCGTCATTACTGATGGTGTCATGTTGCTGGATTTATTTCCCTTTGTTTATGTACTGTTATGTTGATTGTGGTAACGTAGGATTACATGTAGGTACTCGTATGTATACATTTGTTGGCCACGTGTCGCGATGTGATGAGGGATCCATCGAAAGGCGGGTAGTGCAAGGCAGAAGAACACAACAAAAAACTTATAACAATATTATAAAAACTTTGCCCATACTTATGCATTACTTCGAACACACAACAGTTAGGGTTAATAACCCACCACCATTCATAATTCACTTACGTCAAAATTGAAAGAAAAACAAAATCCACTATAACCATTTTTTGGTTTTTCCCTGCCATTCAACTTTTCCTTTTCCTAAATCAGCTTGAGCTCTTAAAACGCATGAAAAGGAGAAGACAGTTGTTTCACCATTCGTATGGGTGTACTTTCTTTCACTTGCTGATGTTGTGGAGACACGATATCTTTCGACACTCCACTTGGTTTTGTAGGTATTTTGACCATAAAGTATATGTAAGGAATCTACAGTAACGTATTTAATACATTTATGTTTGGTTTCACACTGTACATACATTTTACAGTGTAATATAACTTCTTAGTTAATTTCATATTTGAAAGTTAAATCCTTATTTATATTGTTTTTGCACTTCCAAAATCAAACAAGAAATGTATTTGCAGATATAATTCTAACTCCGGCGAAACTCGAAGCCTGAAAAGGAAAACACAAAACCGCAACCGCCTTTTCACGTAATACTGCTAAATGCATGAATTCTAAAAGTTTAACGCAAAGTTCCGCAGATCTCTGTTCTTCATGTAAAATTGTTTCGAGTTCCTCCAATTGAATGTACAAAATCAGATTTCTTCGCAAATTGTGTTTTTGAAAGCTTTTTATATTGAATATCTTAGAAGTCTCGGAGGTTTCAACGCGAATCCTTTAGCGGTAAAATAATCAAACGCTTTCCGTAATCGCTTCGGTTTTGGTCTTGAAGCGTTGACGCGAGGATATCTCGAAGTTAAAAAGAATATACGTAAGTTTTCTTTGAATATGTTTATTTCTAATTAGAATATTAACTCCTAGGGATCGCCTCTTATTTCTTCACTCACAAGCATGACTGAATTAAGTCACAAGCACATTAGTGAGTCTCCCATTAAGTCACCCTCTTGCCGTGCGATTCTCTAAGAGCAAACATCGTTGCATCTTTGACACCATCCGTAAAACAAATGAAGGGATCACAAGAAACATTGAAAAAACGGTTGCTTTTCCAACGTTTCTTGTCATCCATTCAATTGTTGCATAAGGTTTTATGTACAAGGGCAAAGTATTTGACATCGGTAAGCTCGTCGAAACATTACCTAATCGCACGGCTGTATAAGTGACGTCCTAGTAAAGCGGTTGATGCATTCTTAAAACTAAATTAACGTTTCATGATATTTTACACTTTATCTACACCCGTACTATTGTCAACCGTTACAAACTCTTACCCCCAGTTTTTCGACTGTTTGTCAAAGCCTTGGTCGATTAGACCAACTAAATACTAAACGCTCATTGGTCAGTGGTATTTTTAAACGCGATATGTGACCAATTAGCGGTCAGTATTCCGTCTGTTAGCTGATCAGCTTTGACAAAGGTTCCAGAAACTGGAGGTTAATGTTTAAAACTCTATCACTGCTCCACACGTCAAAACTGGAATAAAATAAGCAAAAGTACGATTTGAAAAATTTGAATCCGACTCCATTATAATTCAGTTATTGGATAGTGTATTCTAACTCAAAATCTACTAGACTAAACTTGATGAAATTTAAATGGGACCACACGGAAAGCTTTGACGTGGGCACTCACGGTACGACTGGTCTATTGATTTAAGGTTGCTCAGCGAGTATGGAGAGGGCTATGCTTAGAGTTTCTCTGAAGGATCGTATCAGAAATGAAGTGATCCGAGAGAGAACCAAGGTAGATTGGGCTCAGTGGCGTGCATTGGGAGAGGCATATGCCCAGCAGTGGACTGATACTGGCTGATGATGATGATGATGACACGGGAATCACCAGCTTTCAAACAAGAATTTTGAGAATCGGTTCACCCAGTCTAAAGATATGAGGTAACACACATAAAACAAATACAGTCCAATTGAGTACCTCCTCATTTTGGGAAGTTGACAGAAAATGGATGAAAACTATTGTTGGTTTTTTCTACGGCATCAATTGAACACTTATTAAACAAGATTACAGACAAGGGTATTGTTCAAACCAAATTATTTAAGCGGTGGCAGACAAACGTCTCTTGACTTTCAAACAATACCAAAGATTCGAACCCGAACCACGACGGAATACAAAGAAGGCTGTCCATTTTGTTATAATTGATGTAATTTAATCAACCAAGGTGTTAGATTCGGGGATTTACTTTAAAATATAGACTAAGAGACAGTCTCTTATTTACATTGAGCGGCGTGACCGTTCATTCTATCCATGCAACCGATCGAGTAGATTTTCAATTTTTTACAATTGACTGACGGATTATTGCTTCGTTTATATAATTGTTTTATCTATAATAATATAACTCAACCTAATTTTTTAGGAAGATGTAGGCTTTTTTTACAAGCTTTTTTTAATTAAATACGTGATATATGAATCGCCGTGAAATTATATTGAATATATTTCAATGTATGAATCATCTGTACCCGCAGTTAGGTCCGATAAAAATTTTTCTACCGACTTCAAAAAAGGACTCAATTCGACTGTATTTTTTTATATATCTGTTACCTCATAACTTTCGACTGGGTGAACCGATTGCCAAAATTATTTTGTTTTGAAAGCTAGTACTTTCCTTGTGGTCCCATGTAAATTTATCATATCCAATTCAGTCTAGTAGATTTTGAGTTACACTTTAATAACGGATTTTTACCAAAGTAATAGAATGTAAGTCTGTATTAAATTTTTCAAATTGCACTTGTATTGTGACTCGTGGAACTTGCGTTTGATATCTCATATTGTTAGCAAAATAACGGAATATAAGCTATCTTTGTCTGCGGCAGTGGTATTGGCGTAGCAATATATGTAAAAAACATGCAAAGAGTGCAAGAGTTGACTTATAAACATCGGTAGGAACAGCGAGCTGCCGTGCGATACTGAAATAATTCATCGACGAGCTTGCCGATGTCAAATGCTTTGATATCGCCCTTGTACATAAGGTTGTTTTTCCAGCGTTTTATGTCATCTTGTCATTTGTATCACGAATGTTGTCAAAGATGCAACGATGTTTGCTCTTATGAGGGATCGCAATAATCTATCTATCCACAGTTTTCCTTACTACCGATAGAAATTTGACATAACGTCCATACATAAAGTGTCAAATATCTAACTCTAGTAAGGTAAACCGGCGTTAGATAGATTATTGGGACGGGCCGTTAGAGAATCGCAAGGCTGTATAAAGCGTTGTTTTATTTCGTAAATACATCCTACAGAACTAATTTTCATTAAATAAAGTGAAATCTCTCAATGTGCAATAAAATAATGTAAGGATACCTACTATAAAATAAGCCCGAAGTTGAATAAGTAAACGAGATTTGACTGAGCACCTTGTTACCCGATGCCGTAAAAGCTAGTAAGGGCAAACAGCATTTAGCCCGTTCGATTTAAGCCCCAGATACAAGAGCAGCTTGAAGCAGTCAGCATGGACTGCTTCAAGCTGCGACTGCACAGTGAACTACAGTCTTCTTCGTACACACATACACCAAACCGCTTGAGCAGTTGCAAAGGCTTGGCGGGCGGTTGGTGGGCAAGCAATCGCCAGGCATACACCAACTGCTCGAGCTGTCGACTGCTCTTGCTCAGTTACCTCCGCCCACGCTCTTCATTCCAAATCGCACGCGGTTCCCGTCCCTAAATTGAAATTGTTACTTGCTGAGCAGTTAATACCAACTGCTCATGCAGTTATCAATTGCAGCTTCAAGTTTTTGACTATGACGGCAAGAGCCGTCCTTGTATGTTTATCACTGGGTAACTGCTCGAACATTCCGTGTAATGGTAATATAATGTAATGGCTTTAACACTTTTATTTATTATTTAGTGGCAAATGTGATGAGATATGATATGAGGTCTTATGTATTTTCCCGAACTAAAATCTTCTGTTACAAAATGTGTCTAAGATGTAGTAAGAACTACCTCGGAACTAGTAATACGATAACTAGTAACGACACAAATAAATAATTTGAATTTGAATTTGAATTTGACATATGTCTCTAGAAAGCATCACTCTATATCTTTCTTCTTTTGTCTGGATTTGTAGACTAATGGAAATAATTCTGTGACTTGGATCTTTTCTATGTATATGGACATCATATTTAGACATACGTCTAAATTTAGCTCGGTATCTTTAGAATTATTTGTTAGTAGTGAATCTATAAGATAAAAACTACAAAAAATAGATGTTACTAGAAGAAAAGTTTTATAAGCTTTGCTTAGTTATAAATAAACGGACGGAAATACATTACAAGTGCCTTTTTATTGTAATGTACGGTGAAATTGATACTTGTGAAGTCTATTCTGCCGCCACTAACCACACTCTATACTTACACAGTATATAGTTAACATTTGGCGCTGTATTTGGCAGTTAATTTCTATCGGACGTCGGTCAGTGAAAAGGGGCTGTGATTTAATTAGACAAACTGCTTTTCAACTAATATTACGGCTGGTCACTCTGGCAGAGTGGGAAGTTAACAATTTAGTTTGTAGAAGGGCACGACTAATTAGAAACAAAAATAGTAGTTCTTATGTCTAGTTCGCCCAGTTGTTCAACATGCTTTATTTCCCTTTAAATGTATATTGATATACATGTAGTTTTAGTTAAAGTTGGTATATGGTCACGTCGTTCAATTCTACTTGATGGTGCGAGTGCTAGTGGGCGCATAAAATGCTTTAAACATAAAAATGGTCAAAACATTTTAATGTGCGGGTTTTAGTTTTGAACTTTGGTTTTTTGGTTTATTGAAAAGCTACGATTATTGTTTCATTACTACACATAAGGTCTTGAACTCACAGGAATATAAACACCTGTTTAACACAATTGTAGCTGCTAATATTGTAAACTAAATACTGTTTATAATTAATGAAACAACTAATTTTTAAAAGAGTTAATTATAAAATGAATGAAAGTTTTTTTAATACATATTTTTGCAAAGTAACCTTAATATGACGTACAAATATAAAACACTAATAGACACACTATTCATCAACGCTTCATGCTAAGCACTCGTAGCGGAGTTTGACTTGGCGATCTTAACCGATCAACAAGTTAAGCAACACTTGCTGTGGTCAGTATTTGAATGGGTGACCGCTAGTAGCATTATTGAACTGAGCGCCTCCGTGCTTCGGAGGGCACGTTAAGCCATCGGTCCCGATTGTTTGTCTTAGGACAACAGTCGTTAGGCTATGTCAAAGGCCTTCGGCCGGCCTGAAATCTTCAACACGGGTTGGCCACTAACCTATCAATCAAGCTGCAGTGGGCCTGCGTGGTGGATTATGGCAAAACTCTTACCTATGAGAGGAAGGCTCGAGTCCCAGCAGTGGGATAATGTAGATTATTCGATCGCAGCGCCAAATAGTAACCGACGGCCATTCGCCACTGCCTTTAGTTAGGTACCTTCCTTTCGTACTACGTCTAACGTAAATTTGCATAACATGTATCTACGCAACATAGAAAAATTTCGTACATTGTTTCAAATGACTTCATTGTTCAAAATTAGATTGTAATATTTCAAGCCAATATTGCTAAACCGATATTGATGAATTCACCAGTCTTAGTTCTTCAATAATTGTCCTCTAGTCATAATACCTTCTGAGTATCGTTTTTAGCCGACTTCAAAAAAGGAGGGTTCTCATTTCGACCGTATATATATATATATATTTTTTTATATGTGTGCGCGGACAACTTCGTCGTTTAGGAACCGATTTTGATGATTCTTTTCTTTTTGGTAGAGTATACTTCCGCGGTGGTCCCATATAAATTTCATCAAATTGGGTCAATCAAGCAGTTTTTGAGTTACACTCCATGAATAGTGTTGATTTATCTTAATGATGTCATCATTGACAGTGTATCCCATAAGTGGAGGGTCACTAAAAAGAGTGAACACAAAATGTTTATCCAAAAATAAAACCGACTTCTACACAAAAAAGTGTGAAATAACTTGTCGAAGTCGGTACCATGCGCACAGTATTGTGATAATAGGTACTTTCGAACTATCATGGTACCGACTTCAACAAGCCATCTCATACAAAGACAGGGAGATTGAAAAACCCTAACTGTTGTAGAAAGTATAAATCACTCAGAATTCTGTCAAAGTAACAAATGTTCGATTAATATCGGTAAATTTATTTTCTTGTATTATTTCGCGGGCTCCCCACGGGGTCACATTCAGAAAGACAAGTACGAAAGCAATTTTATAACGGTTGGGGGGCTAGACGAACTCGACTAGGGTCATGTGTGGGGATAATCGAACCCAGACGCAAAACATGGGCATGCATATAATTTTGAGCAAGGTTTTATTTAATACACGATTATTTTTTATTAGTTTGGCGCAATTATTCATTTTATCTACCGACTTCCAAAAAGGAGGACGTACTCAATTCGCATGTATTTTTTTTATGTTTTATACCTCATAACTTGCGATAGGGTGAAGCTATTCTCAATATTTTTTTTGTTTGAAAGCTGGTGCTTCCCGTGTAGTCCCATTTAAATGTCATTAATTTCGGGATAGTAGTTTTTGAGTTACACTCCAATAACTGAATAGAATAGAAGTCGGTATTAAAATTTTCAAATTGTACTTGTTATCATTATGACAGACCGTGAAAGTATAGCCCTTACACTTATTTCATACGCCATATCCAATGATACTTTAACTGGTCAGTTGGCGTAGTTATTATCAACCCTGCCTTCTGAGCCGCTGGTCCCGGGTTCAATCCCCGGACTGGTCAAACATTTGTGTGTGCATGAACATGACTGTTTGACCTGTGTCTGGTTGTGATGTGTGTATGTATGTATATCAATCATATGGTTACCATAGTGCAGGCTCTGCCTAGTTAGGGACCTGAAGTCCTCGTGTGAATGTTGTACAAATGACACACCGAGAGTGCAACGAAAACAATATTTTCATCCTATCATCAGAAATATTAAATACATACCATTAAATTAACTCATCTCGGTGAACAGAATATATATTGTTGTAAGGCAATATTATTCATCTACGCGCATAAACCTTGACAACGCCTAATGAAACTGTACTTCAATAATACGACGACATTTTGGAAGCTGAACTCTCCCACGCACATGCAGACACAAACTTACATAACATCTTTATTCCAAACACATTAAATAATCGCCTCCATTTTCCAAAGGCTAACCACAACACAAACTCTACCCGGTAGAGTCGGTAGAGTCGGCCGAGTGGTAGAGATCCGACTGAGAAAGTGCGTAGGTTATGCCATACTAAATAATTCATCAAATTTTCTGCTCTACCTAAAATAAAACCGCTCTTCATGTAAGATTTGTGTTCGTATTTAGTGAAATCTCGGTGAATAACGAAACAGCGGGAGATGTTGGGCAATATTTTTGTGTCGTATTTTTGAAGATTTATAACTAACGAGCCAACAACCTTGTTCTATTTTTGTTGATTCCTGTTTTGATTTGAATGGATAAAATAATAAATGATGTTTTCTCATATTACCTAGCACACTGAAAGAATTAAAAATAGCCAGTGAGCACTAGGAGTCCATTGATAAGCAGTACACGCGAGCAAGTCACGAAGGAATCAGCCGTGCGATTGATTAATGATTCGTCGATGCGCTGGTCGACGAGCTCACCGATGTCAAATACTTTATGAGATATCGTCCTTGTACATAAGGTTGTTTTCACAACATTTCTTGTTATCTCGTCATTTTTTTCACGGATGTAATCAAAGATGCAGCGATGTTTGCTTTGTTAGTTTGTTAGAGAATAGCACAGCTGTTAACAATAGTGTACAGTTACAAACGTCTCTTCAAGCCCCCGCGTGACACAATTCCAAAAGAAGTACGCACTTTTTTTAAAGCAATTTTTGAACAAGACAGACAGTTATAGCTGGCTAGTCGTGTATCTCTGCACTAAGCTTCTCCATCTAATAATAATAGTAACATTACCACAGGGCAGCTTGAATGGTGACACCGTGGACCCCGACCCTCTCTGGAGCTAAACGAGCCCCGGCTTGCTTTAATTGGCCGTCTGGGGATAAGCACGCAATACTAAGCACTAAAAAGCTGCAAGAGTGAAAGTGTAAAACTCTGGTAGTAGCGTTATAGTAAAGCTGGACTAGTGAAAACCAAGTGTGTTCCATTCGTCGCCTCCTATGAGGGGCTCGTTAAGTGGGTGGCAAGTTACCACGCGCCTTAATATTTAAGATAAGATTAAAAATGGCAGTTTCCGTAGTCTCGTGCATAGCCATCTCTTTCATCATTTACATGTTTATGTAAATAGCGCTACCGCTTTACAAATTTTCATAATAGTATATAAACCATGAATATGCGCTTCATCCAAAATGCTTCTATTTTTATACATGTAAATTTATATATGTATTTGATTCCAAACAGACCTCTTAGCTACAACCGCTGATGCTTTTGTAAAAGACCGTATAATAAATCCGTTTAGTAAATGATATACTGTTCAATAAAATATATGTTTATTTTTTTACAAAAAATACATTTTTACATAATTAATGCAAGCACGTAGCTAAAACTAGCTGTTGCTATGCGATAAGTTCCAGTTAGGACTCGTAATTGTATATAAATAGTTATTTTAACGAGGCGTTGGTATACATTATTTCAATTTTATTATCAAAAAAAGTGAGTGTGTTGAAAGTCCGTATGTGAGAGGGTGTGCGTATCTGTGTGTGATGCTGATCTGCAATCTATACTGGGGCATATGAAAAAAAAATCTGTTTAATTATATTAAAATTATAATTAGTAAAATTTACGATAAGCAGGATTAATTTTAAAATATTCAGTGACAGTTTGTAGAGCCACTCAAACTATAAATCTGTAGTCTTGCGAGGGCCTGCACTGAGCTCGTCATCCATTTTTTTGGAGCCTAGTAAATTACTGAAATAAATAATAAAACTTCCCTGTAGTTTCACTTGTTACAGCGCCCTTAACACCATACAGTAATGCTTGCGCATCATTGCTAAGCTGCAGACTATTTAGCCCTGCGGTGCACCAACCAAGCCAGTC
Source organism: Selenia dentaria (assembly GCA_917880725.1). NCBI lineage: Eukaryota > Metazoa > Arthropoda > Insecta > Lepidoptera > Geometridae > Selenia > Selenia dentaria. The sequence goes on along the minus strand of OU862882.1, from coordinate 1,074,990 downwards.
TTCCGCACAAGAGACCCACCTCCTGGTAGGTCGGGCTTCTGAATACTCTCCTGGATCCCGACAGTGGAGGGAATACTCTACTCCGTCCCGTACTCATTGGGTAAATAATCTGAAATCATCCATTTTTATGTACATAAATGTTCGTATGAATTTTGAGCTTTCCTCTTTGATTAACATTTCCGAGATCGTCGTAGCGTCAGAAAGTGCGACTTATTTTGATGAAATACTTTTGGCTAAATGGAATCCAGTGATTGTAGCTATATTTGAATATCTAAGTTATTTACATTTATGATTGTCATTGAAATAAAATATAATAATGGTTTCATTATAATACGTGACGAAGGTGTTTTGTTTCAATCATGATTATCAGATAACTGTCTCCACTACTAAGTAGGTGTTAGAAGTTTTTTACACGACATTCTGCAATTACCACATAGTTTACTCTCCTGAGGGCATCCGAAAGACGTCGACTGGTGAACATTGCCTCGTTTATTTTGAGAGTCACCGTGTCATAATTATAAGTACATGTTACATGTTAGATCTTCAGAAGATGCGGTTTCCCACCTTCAGGTACATTTCCTTTCGTTACCTTTCACAAACCCAGGGGACCCCAACAAATGGGATGCAAGTAGTTTTGAGTTTGAATGTCTGAACAAAAGCAATGTAAAGTACGGATTTGTAGCGTGTGAGGTGAGGCGGAAGACAATTCCTATTTTTACTGTTTCACCTTTACATCGTCATCAGATGTAAGAAAGAATAACCGCCGCGAGTAATCGTTCCCCAAACCAACCGCCATGACGTTGAAATGGTTTAGAAATGTATTAGAAGATAAAAATGATTGATGGTGTCTACAAAAAGGTGGAATATTAAAATGAATTCGGAAATATGAATCAAATAAAATCGTACCTGCTCCAGAATTTAATATTTTCTCCTCTGATGTTGCTGATATTATCCCCGTATCCCCGCTTCCCGCAAAATGCTTCCCGCATTACGCCTCCCGCAAGTGGCGGATGTTTATAGAAATACATTGTGGGATACCAGAAAAATAAATGTTGCTTTAATAGAAATTGAGAGGGTGTAAAATTGTTAGATTTACTACAACAATACAATTGTTTTAAAAGCATTGGCTTTTACTAGCACTTAGCATGATACTTGACCTTGAGTCATGTTGTGTAGTACTTCAGGTCCTCACGGGGCACGGATGCTTCGGGAGGTACCTGTGCAACGTTGCCCGGAGGGAAGCGACTCCAGTGTGCCATCAGTGTGGCTGCGCAGAAGAAACCGCGCTGCACGTGTTGGAAGATTGCCAAGGGGCTGCCGAGGCACGGCAATCTCTAGTTGCAGTAGTGGGGGCGGACCTCGACGATGAGAGGTCATAGGAGGCGATGGTCTCTTTCTGCGAGGTCGTGATGTTGCAGAGAGAGGCCGAGGAGCGAGAAAGAGAGAGAGATCCCCTCTCTCTCCCGCTCCGGAGAGCGCGGACACGGAGGCGAGCTGATCGGGCTCGCACTCCGTCTCCGCTCAGAGGACCTGGGGCGTTGGCTGTGGGGATGGCCGGAAAAAAAATTTGTGTAGTACATGTGTCTAATAAGAAGTGAAGTAATACTAAAACCACATAAATAAGAGCTTGCATACAATTGGGAACTAAATTTTGCTTGCCAGGAAGTAGTAAATATTCCGAGTTACGAGTAACCAAAGTTTTTTTACACTCAAGCAGGTTTATACCTGAAAAACTAGACCAAATATGGCAATGAACTCCATGTGAACGTGATGAAAATATGTCCACGTGAACTAAGTAATCCTAGGTGCCGCAGGACAGGGGGGTGGATATGAATGATAAGGTGGAGAAAGGATTGCAGAGCTTATGATCCCAACGAACTCCAAGCGTAGTCGTACGATAGTAGATAATTTTTTCTAATAATATTTTTAACGTTGTATGAAAAGATTATAAGCATTAATACTATATTGATACTTTGCGATGTGAATTCTGATTTATATATATAGGATGTTTGGTAGAGGGACCGACATACCAAATGAGCGTGTTCGGGGGCCCACTTGGAGAATATAAGTTGGCCAAAAAAAATCCCAGACCCCCAATTTTTTTTAACTTTTTTTTGTGAATTTTCCCTTTTTCTCCGAAATCGTACCTATTTACCACCATAACATTTGTAAAATCTGTTTTAGACAGAATGTTTTTAGTTGAATTTGGTCTCTATACATCTTCAGGCCAATCCAATTCAAAATTCAGGTATCCAATTTTGCTTAGGTTTTGGTTAGTTTGATTCGCTTAATTACAGCGCTCCAAACCTAATTTGAACTTCTTTAAACAAATACACGACATTTATCTTCAATTAAAATTGTCATTGTTTTCTTTCAATATCGACGAGAAGCGTTAAATAAAGTTTTTTGAAATAAGGAGTCCGTTGCTGACAAAAATAGGACCAAAATTGAAGAGAATTTAATATTCCTGTCTCTTTGAACAAATACCCGCAATTTGACGTTTGTTGGTTTATAATAAAGACGTCCTATTTACGAAGCCTATTTATCAAGGTCGTATTATGTAGAGTGGCGCTATCGATACCAACATCGCAATGTGGCGCAGTGAACAAGCTTTACTTATTAAATATTTTTTTTAGACACATAATTATCAAACGTCTAAAGAATGCCAGCTGAAATCGAATCATTATAAATTAACATGAAATGAATGAAATAATGAATATTTATGTAATTATATTTATTTAAAAAAAAAAAAACACCTTCGTTATCCAATGGACAGATAAGCCAAGCGCTTACAATTTAACTACCTGATAGCGGTGATGAGGTCGAAGATAGTCCTCAACGACAGTTTCCGGGACACAGTTAGGTGCTTGGAAACAGATTCTTAACAATAGAGGTAGACATCCGTAAATTAGAAAATGGCCTACGTCCCTGCTGTACATTTTCTCATGAAGTTACCTTCTTCGACGAGGTATGATTCGAATCTGCAATCAGCAACCAGATCGACGACTAATCTTCACCACTTTTAAGCTACCGTTGCTTCTTATTTAAATACTTGAATATGACCGAAATCTTGCTTGGGGACCGTGGAAGTTGGGGCAACCGCGGTCTAAATATGTAACCGCTTTGAGACACACATGTAACGACTAACATAATATAAAGGAGAGTATTTGGATTGATAGAGATTTGTTAGTCAATACTGGCTGAACAGGTTTGGATTGAATTTGATGTGCAGATACGTTAAATGAGGCGCTGGATCAAGACAAAGGATACTTTTCATCATTAATATCATCAATTACCACGCCGGTGAAACCGCGGGGCGCAGCTAGTTGTTATAATAATAGAAATCAACATTGTCTAGAAATATAACATCAACAATTATTTAAATTTTATTTGCAAATTATATCTTTAGTCATGCAACATAAGAATATTATCATGTCATTAATTATTTATTGTTGCATTAAATCAGAACGCACTAATATTACAATTGTGAAAGTTCCTGAGGCAGTGAGTGAGTAAATAGGTTTCTTATTTCTTCACGCTGAAACGCCGTAATGGATAAAAAAGAATTAAGATAGCTTATATACACATACTACGTTAATCCTGATTCAATATCTTGTTGCCGAGAAATTTCGATTTTACGAAATGTTTTTTGGTGTACAGGTATGCCAAGGCAGCTTTACGGGTTAAGATTAAATGTTTGGACGGTATGCCTCGGTGACCTAGTGATCATGGCGTCTGGCACGGATTGTCTGAAGACGCGGGTTCGAATTCTAAAATCATGTAATGAGAATGTAATATGTCATAATAATTTAGGGACAACTTATAGCATAACAAGAGTGATTCATCGACTCCGAATTTCAACTTACATCTTATCTTACGGCTTAGCTTTGGCTGGGTAATGTGTCCAATTACAAACACAAAGCGGTCCTCTGGACATAAATAAGCCTACAAAGGGCTGTAATAAACTTATAAAGAACTAAAGCAAAGAGTTTTGATGGATTCAGACCATCCTTTATAAAATTACAATTGGAGCTACCGGAACTCTAATTGAGATCTTTCTTCTGCTTGCGTAGATACTCGGGACCACAGATTAGTATGTAGTTATCACGTCTTTGGTGTTTTCTTTAATGTTTTCCCCGATTTACTCTCTTGGTCTTGCACACGTAGACTTCTTAAACAAGTATTTATCTATGGTAATAAATTAGTTTTTCTTCATAATAATAAAATTATTTATTATTATTTGTCTCTCTCGTATCATCAATTAGCAGTTGTATTGCTGCTACGTTACGAACGTAGCACGTCTACAATGCCTACGTGCTCGTAGTCATCTCTCATTGCATCTTCGCTTAATGCAGTGCAATTCTCTAATGATTCGATTCGATGAGGAACTCGTCGACGATGTCAAATAATCTATGAGATGTCGCCCATGTAAATAAGGTTGCTTTTCCAACGTTTCTTGTCATTTCGTCATTTGTTTCACGGATGTTGTCAAAGATGCAACGATGTTTGCATACGTACATACATAAATAACAGTCCTAGTTGACCCCAACACTTCCTAATACAGTGAAAAGTGTTATGTCAACACAGACAGACATATAACGGAAAATAATATAAAATTTAGAATATTGCGTAATATGTAAGTAATGCGTATAAAATTTAATTGGGTTTTGGTTAGTATAGAGATAAAATACTGCTAAGATTTACATTACTGTTTGAATATTGGTCCATGAAAAGCTGGGAAAATATTTTTATTCGTCATTTATCAAAAATACAGGGCGCGTCGGCGAACTCCCTTTGATGCTTTGACATCTGAAGTTTCGTCGCAAATCCCATCTCTCCATCTATTGAGAAAGGTAATTTCTTCTCGGGAATATTAAAATCCATTTCGATCGTTCATATTTCTTCGTTTTGTTCGTTCGCGTCTCAATTCTAATTGGTTCTCTATTTAATCTTCATCTTCACTTCCGACCGGGCCAGAGGTCCCGATTTGACGCCGTTTTGTTTGTTTCGTCGACTCATCACTGTCGGAGCGATTCTATAATTCTTACGTCGATATGGTTAATCTAAATGGAGGATTCATGATTAAGCAAATTCTCGCTCTTCCATTGAAACAAAATAAATAAAATATTGACGTTACAAACGATTGTTTATGATTGTGGATTTTGGTAGAGTTTCAGCTGTTTATATGGTTTTCACATGTTCTTGTTAAAAAGTGTGTGTATAAGTACGTAGGTACTCATGTTTGGTTACGTTTTATTTCAACAAAGAAGTTTTCGTAGATGTAAAATGGCAGTAGGCAGGTATGCAGACGTCTTCAAAATATATATTTAATAATTATCAAAGTATTAACGCCAAACATAAAACAAAGTGCTTCAAATTAGTATTCCTGAAGCTGTTAATTTTTTTGCTTAATTCCATAATTCAATTTATTCAGATTCAAGTTAGATAGGGGCTCTACTTGTATTGACAATAGATAGTTAATAATTTAACTGTCGTCTTTGCGGCCGTACAAAACACTTAACGTGGTGGATGAGCCGCAAGACAATTAGCATAAATATAATTTTACTATTTGACCTATGGCTAGTTACTTCCCAAACCTGGCTGCCGACTGGCTTCATTCTAATGTAAATCATAAAACAATTATTTCTCCTCAACCTTGCTTCTCCCGTTCCAAAATATATTTGTGTATAACATTTCAATGCGCTTTGCGCGCAAATACGTGTGAAACAATTATTTCTGCTTTCGTTTTTTTACGTTGTAATGTTTGCAGGAGTACAGATACTATCTACCTGAAAATAACAACACTATGTATTCGAACTAAAATATGCAGAGAGTAGACATTATACACGAAAAGCGCAAGTTAAGGGATGTGAGATGGGTAAAGGAGACCTCGCTCTGCCCGCATATGTGTCTACGCGTGTCTTTGCCAGAATTGCCATGGCGCTCTGTTAAACGGTGACCCGAACATGAACCTTGCATATATGACTTCATGTAAGCCACACGGCCAGATCCATGGGCTTGCTGCCTACTGATTCTATAAAAAAATTCTCTTCTTCTTAAAAAAAAATCTTTTTATGGAAACAGCAGGTGGCCCGCCTGGTGGTCTCACCTATCAGTTTAATCTATGTTCATCTGTCATATAAAACATCTGTAATTTCCTTGAATCATCGCCGGTCCCTTCCGACCCTGATGGGCCTGATGTGGACGGCAGAAATTAAATCTGTTTACGAGAGCGCCGGTTTTACGGACGAGCGGCCCTGTTCGATACTTATTACTTTAGGACGAATTTCAGCCTTCTATCACAGTATAAACACAAACAGTACCGTCTTTACTGACCTTTTATTTAACACAGTCATGATAATGTTGCAACCGATCCAAATGCACTGGGAAATTACGTCGCATTCTATGCCACCATACTACCATCTAAATAATACTATTATATACATGCTAACTTTAGATTAGATTACGGTATATCCAGATGTTTAGGATGTCTGTTGGCATCCTTAACATCTAGATATACCGTTGGCAAAAACTTATTATGGGCAGAATACATTTTTGATTCGGTCGTGCAGATGTTTCAACAAATTGTCTTGTGAATTTGACTTACTTAGATATTTTTTCTACTCCTTCCACAATGTTGAAACGCCCACTAAGTGATACATTTTTCGAATGTTATTAGTTGAAACATATTTTAAATGTAAGTATACATTTCGTTATTTAGACTAATACATATTACTTAAGTACCAGTTGTCCATTTACTTGTGTAGTTCACGAGTAGTAAACTATTGGTTCATGTGTATTCAGCTCCTATATGTTGATATTTTTAACTGGCCTTGAGTTGTACAACCTGTTCTGTGTTTTTAATTATAGCTAGCCGTTAACTTCCCGAAAATTGTTAAAATAAAATACTAAAGAGCATCGGACATATCTAACCTAGAGCATTACGATCAACAAAATGACGTAAGTGTTACGACCTTTGCACACTATTTCAACTGATCGACGTTACAGTAGTGTACTCGTAGTGTTAATACACCGTTAGCCCGATCATTGAACCGAGTCGATGTTGAGTCGATATGCTATGCAAATGTTTTGAGTCGCTTATACTAACATAATACTGCTTTTTGATAACATCCATACCGAGGGGCAGGTGCGGGGAGGGACTGACTCACCTACGTCTATAGAACTGGGTAGTACCCATGAGTTGTCACTATAGATGGTACAAATGTTCTGCAAACGTGCCAGATGTGTGCAGAGTGCGTCAAAGTGCGGAATATCTGGCACACGGCGGGTAAGCTTTACTGTCGTAGTATTGTAAGGGCATTGCAGCAAGTGAAACTTCTGTGTAAAGAGGACTAAACAGCTTAATTTCGCTATAACCAGCTGCCATCCGAAGTACTCCGATACGACTTCGGAACTTTCAAGAAAAGAGCATATTTTTTCTCAAAAGGCAACCAACGTGTCCTCGAGACTATAGGGTTGTTAATGTCCGTGGATGATGATATTTACTTAACACCAGGTGAGGCAAACCATACCATCTCAAAAAGTTGTTTCGTGGATTTCTTTTGAACTTTACTTACTGGCACATAGTTCTATGATCTGTGTATGTCGTGACTAACTGCTCGTATGTTTCCATGGCCTGATTTTGGATCCACTCGACCCAGCTTTTCCCAATCTTGTTCAAATCATCTTATTTATGGGCGCTCAGGACGTGGTATTTTTTACGTTAAGTGACAAGACGGTTGAGTTTGTTGGCCGACGTTAAGCCCCACTCCTGCCTCTAACAGTACGTGTGTCACCCAGAGCATTTGATGTGAACTGCACTTTTTTAGTATGTTACACAAAGATACGAGATGGACGAGTCGTTGGCTTGATGATTATGCCACGCCTGACCGATTGCAGTGCGATGTAATATATTTTCAAGTTTTTTTTTTTTATTTTCTATTCGTTAATGCGTATTTATATAATGACTGCACTGTACGCCCCGAAACACAGAGGATGAAGTGTCATTCACCCATTTCACTTGCTACAATGACTGTTTTGGTTGAAACCTACAGCTAATTAATAATGGGGTCGTCATTTAGTATATAAAAAAAAAGTTAAATAGTACAAATAATGTCACGAACCCATTCGTTGATTGTGAACAAAAGTGTAAATATAAAAAAAATCTTTTGATGTTTTTCCATATTAGAATGAAGTTAATACCATAATTGGTCAAGTGGTTTCCGAGATAATAGGGTATAAAGTACTGCAAAAAATTACCGCTAATCAAAATTAAATTCTCTATAAGCCTACGCAGGGCACTTACAAGTTGTCATTTTAAATTTATTTTTTCTTAAATCTGCAACTTAATCGGGACGCGACCACGACTAAGAAGATCCGGCAAGAAACTCAGCGGGCATGTCTTTTAACATTTTTCTATCGCCACTTACTTATTGTATTTAACAAAATGTTCACTTATTTTTAGCTCCAGTGTGTTGCCTTACAAAAGAGAACATAATAATGGTATCAGTAGGGCAAGACACGCTACACTTTGACATCTTAGTACACGAGTAATAATAAGAAGCTCCTTGAATGATCAGTCTCAAGCTTTGGTATTTATGTATAATATATTATAATATACTATACATACATATATAAAATGTGCTGTTCGCAAAATTAACTAATTATTATTAGCATCTTTTATCAAACAATTGCGTACAATACAAAAGTTATTATTGTTACCAGCTTGTGGGTTCGCGATAAATAATCCGCACAATTTCACGTAATTGGCACTTTTTGACAGTGTCTCAGCCGTGCTATTCTCTAATGATTCGTCGATGCGCTCGTCGACGAGCTCACTGATGTCAAATACTTTATGAGATATCGCCCTAGTACACAAGGTTGTACTCGCATTTCCAACGATCCTTGTCATCTCGTCATTTGTTTCACGAATGTTCTCAAAGATGCAACGATGTTTGCTCTTAGAGAATCACACGGCAGTTCACAATCACTGATACACAATGGTCACAGCTCACAGCACTAATCACTTCACTAAGCACTTATTACCACTGCACTAGTACAGAACACTTCACTTGTACTGTTCGCGTCGGATTACTTATTCTCGAGAACGTTTGTTACGTCGTTACATTATTATTGCGAATTCGAGTTTCGTTTTCATAAATTAAAAATTTGCCGGCACAATTTTTTATTTATTTATAATAATTGGTCTGTCCCTTAATAATCCGTTTTTTTTCTGGATGTTAATAGCTGTATAGGTGTGAATGGCTATCGCATCGTTAACGTATTTAGTACAAACTGTCATGTATCTAGTACAATAGTGGCACAGATAATTCATAGTTTGTACTGAATACGTAAACGATACGATTAAGATATACTTAAGCCGAATTTCGTGCTCGGCCCACTGCACGTATACGGTGGTTTCACTTTCATGCACACACTACGTTGGTATTCTCAGACGAGTTCGACTAAGAGTACCTAATACCCATATATTAGCCCTATTCAGGTCATCATAGGGGTAGCGACTAGTGCAGCTTACGGCTGGACCAATGGTCATTGCTTCTTGATTCCATGTTCGCTTTCCCACTGCACGTATACGGTGGTTTCTGTTTCATGCACACACTACGTTGGTATTCTCAGACGAGTTCGACTAAGAGTACCTAATACCCATATATTAGCCCTATTCAGGTAATCATAAGGGTGGCGACTAGTGCAGCTTACGGCTGGACTAATGGTCATTGCTTCTTGATTCCATCTTCGCTTTCCATCAGGCGAGAGGAAGTCACTTTGATGAACCACAATAAAAAAATATGGGAGGAATTCTACCATCTAGCTAGAGTATCCCTTGATTATCTCCATAAGGGCAGATCGCACGTGGAAGGCGCTTATTATCAAACGAAATGTCCGAGCATGATTAAGAGCAAAATAAGAAATCATCTGAAAAGAATTCGGTAGAAGGCAAGTAAACCACAGCACTACCAAATTATCCCCCCTATTAAAACTAATTCAGTGAAAGCAATCAACGTCGCGGTGATTATCCGGACAAAGTTGCGGTTCGTTTGCAGCATCCGAGAGATCATCCATCATGTCGGACATTAGATACACTGGAGCTATAATATAACGAAAGTTCACTGCAGACAACTGGGCAACTTAACACTTCGCTCCACTTCAAGGACTTCTCTAAATTGGTTTAGTGATATGCATGTTTTAATTAAAAAATGACTAAGTCTCTATCAATATAAAAAAAATACAGATATATATTTCATTTGTAATTGAATTGTGCTAGTAGGCTATTTATATAGGGATACACGCTTAGACTATAAGTTTTTTGTCTCTCAGTTTATCTATGAAAATCTAATGTATGTAAAGAAAACCATTAGCAGTTTTGATAAAAGCGCGTGTTGATAGAATGAGCATCACTCGATGCTCATTCTATCAACACGCGAAATAAGCACAAGCTATCTGTACATGTAACGCGTCTCCACAGAATAAGTCATTCTTTTATGGGACAATGTATACGATTCTATAATAAAGTTCCCTATGATATCCGAGATTTGCCTATTACTAAGTTTAAAATTACTATTAAAACTAAACTCTGTCAAAAAGGTTACTACAAAATTTCGGATTACTTGGAGGATAAAACAGCTTGGGACTGATCACTCCAGGATCTATCTGCTCGTGTACTAAGATGTCAAAGTGTAGCGTGTCTTGCCCTACTGATACCATTATTATGTTCTCTTTTGTAAGGCAACACACTGGAGCTAATATGTGAAGTACCTAAGTAAAAACATTGTAAAAACATCTATATAAAAAGAATGGCCCCGAGTTTCTTGCCGCTTCTTCTCGGTAGACTCTATATATTTTTGGACGCGGCGGTAGTCTTTAAAGAATTTAAATTAAATTTAAATTAATTAAAGTAAATTATTTAAAGTAAAACATTATAATGAAAAATTGACGTTCATAAGTGCGTCTTTGATGCCTAAATTGAATAAATGATATTGACTTTTGACTTTTTTGACTTTTTATAAACAGAAATATATACATTAGTAATGGGATAGTTAACACGTTTGTTTATTTATCCCCTGTGCAATAAAATTTAAAACCATCTAATCTTATCAGCGTTTTCAACCTGTACCAACATTTGCCTTCCATTCAGAGGGTGCGACAGCTGGAACTTAATTCATTCTCGTCATAATAATTATTCTCGCGCGTTAGGCGCACACAACAGGCTTGGAAAGAAGAGTACAAAATACAGATTTTTACGAGCATTTTTATTAATATGCCTTTGGATTTACGCAGACGATTTTTATTGTTGTACGAGGTCAACCAAAGCCTCTACGGTCTCAGTAGCACTAGTGGAGTCTATTTATGGTCAGGTTTTAGACTTTATCACCATGTAGAGGTACTTTTACCGGAGTGTCGAGAAGGACGGCTATTTTAAGGTTCATGCACATTTGTTCCTGAAGTGCATCTACGGCATGAATAGGCGATACACGACATGGTAGTTTTTCATCAATGGTGCTATTGGATTCTCCACACAAAAATTACCCAAGTTCGCAGGAAGAACAAGAAATAACAGTATAGTTAATACTTAATTAATACAGTATAGTAGTAAATCAAATGAGTCATTACTTATAAGTTATTAATATCAACCCGGTTACGATCACGATGTTGCAGTGCATATGAGAGCTTTAGCTGCATAATGCTACTGAGCACTGCGCTGCCATTCAAAGATCATTTGTAAACGTACCCTTACTGTTGCTTACCTGGCATTCAAACCCACGTAAGCTTTCGCACACTACCGCTTGGAGGCTTAATCTCTAGTAATGCGGTGGCATCGACTAAGGTGGAGTATTACAAAAGAGGTAGCTTATTTTCCGGCCTAATTCCTCGTTTTTTATTATTCACATCCTTACGGCGGTTAAACCTTAAAGGAAAAACGCTGAATATATACCTACCGACATTTTAAAATTTCATTAATATGTAGCAAAATAATGCGCATAATAGCTGAAACCACTTTGTGAAATATACGTAATGAGAAAGAAAATCTTCCCAACCACTCTGGCAAAGTCAATCTCTTAAATTTATAGCATGCACTAAAGGAAGCTGTTAGTTTACCTCGGCGGTAATCCCCGCGGTAAGCGCGCTGCTACATTTCACGCAAATGCACTGCGGACCGCCCCTCGTGCTGCGGGGAACGTAACCTCACCTAATGGTCTGTATCAATCTTAATGCAGAACTAAAAAGCTGTTCTGATAATGAAGGACATCGCTAACTAAGCAGCTTCATGTAGACATAAGCTAATAACGGAAGAGAGCTTTATTAAAGTAACGTAAGTTATTGCGTGCTTGAAAGTTGTTGCTACGCGCAGCACTTTAGCCAAGAACGCTAAGTTAGGCTCATTATTTGATCTAGAACACAGATATGAGAAGTAAGGTGTACCTACATGTTGTATACTGTATATTACTTGTGTTGGTTAACTGACAGATTCTTCACCGCAGATACTAAGCCGAAGGTGCAAAAAATTTCAAATTTTGCTAGTTGCTGCCTTTTATTTACCCTTAAGCTTCCGCGATCCTTATACATTTAAATAAAACATTTGAATCGATGCCTTTTATTTAGGCCTTAGGCCTTTGCGATCATTATACATTGAACTACACCTTTAAACTTAGCCTTTTATATATTGTCAAACACTAACTTGCAGAAGTGCTCTTTTCAAACAATGTATCTATAAACCCCTATTTTTCTGGTCACGCTGTAACATGAGAACGGATGGAACAATCTCGCTCAGGTAAACGTACCAATACTCTTTAGATTCTGAACCTTGCTGTGTTTACAGCTCTGCCACGTTATAGTTAATTAATATAGAAACTATCAAAATATATGACGAGGTTCATAATTTATTACTCTCTTTGATATTTCTTGTAATACTAGCTGCGCTCCGCGGTTTCACCCGCGTGGTGATGGATGTTGATGATGATGATAAAAAGTATCCTATGTGTTAATCCTAAGCCTCATCTACCTCCATACCAACTTTCATCAAAATTTGCCTAGCTGTTTCCGCGTGAAAGAGCAACAAACATGCATGCATACATCCATCCATCCATCTAAACTTTCACATTTATAATATTAGTAGGACAATGACAATGATAAAATGTAAAAAATGGTTAAATAATCAGTGAAATAAAAAACAGCTGTTTGTACGGGTATTATATCCGACAGATTTGTTGTAGTTATCGTCAAGGTGTCCCAAATCTCGTCAATTTTCAAAACTGATTGAACTTTAACGCTTGTGTTAATAACTTATTGCACTAAATGACGGAATTCTCAGTTTAGTACTTATAAAATATTGTCTGTGATATCTATTAAAAGTTGTAAAGCAATGGTACCTAATAATTAATCGCGAAATCTTAGAAACCAAACAATCCTTATTTAGAATAAACTTTGACGAGTATCAGGTCACTCTTTTGTAGGTACTCGCAAAAACATTTTCTTGTGACTTTAAATTCGACAACTTAGTAGGTATACCTAACAAATACACATCAAAACTTTGAAATATTTAAATCACTGGCAATAATAATACTTCTTAACACTGCATTTTAAACAAACATAAGTACAATAAAAACTTCATGACGAAAACGTGTCACTTGATAAAACTATAAATACCTAACTAGAATAATGGCAAATGTACAGCTGTCCGAGTCCACTCACATAAGGAAAAGTTATTTGTCGTGACGTATTTCAGACAAATTGAAACTTGCGTTGCTGCTGCTGACTCAAGATATAAATTGTGGTATGCATGATAAAGTCACAGTGTTATCGTAGGGATATCGTAGGGACTCACAATTAACTCACAGTTAACACAATGTGACAATCTCAAAACGAATAAAACATTCCTCTTAGTAAACATATTGCTACTTACGGGATGAAAACCGTGGTAATTATTTTAATGAGCTCCCGATATTTCGACACTGTTGCTAGCGCCATGATCGCGGGACGACTGAAGAATGCGGGTGGGTGGATGAAATAACATTAAGAGCAGACATATCTGTCTACCCTCTTTCTCTGTCTTTTGCTAAGCGCACTTTTGGAACTCGATCGTAATTCACGACAGAACACGCTCACTGTGTCAGTACGGTTTTCATCCCGTAAGTAGCAATATGTTTATTGAAAACAACTGTGAAAATTTTAAAAAAGTATTCCTCTTAGTGTTCTGAATAATCGAATTGCTATCAATGTCGAGCAGCCAATTTCAGGTTAAACTTATTTCAAACTGGCAAACCACACACCTCACTACACTTCCCTTCAGTCGAATATAGTACCTACTAGCTTTTTAAAAGTCGAATTAATAAATAGGATTAGACATCAGCTGTGATTGATCTATATAATTTGGACACACTCTGTCCGTTGTCTAATATTTATAAAAATATTTACATAAATCATGCAGTTAAATGTTAACGAAATCAAAACTTTGCTTTTAATGAAGTTAGCCAGTGGCCAGTATAATTACGAGAGACCCTCCACCTTCCCCCCACCCCACGGATCCCTCGCACAGGAGTTGCGAAATGGTTTTCGCAATTATCGTTTTTCAACGCTAAGGGAACTCCTTTTTGTGTTTTTTAATTTATATGACAAAAGTGATTTATACATTAGTATGTTTTTTATTCAAGTAGTCCAGCTTGTACTTAATTATGGCAATCAGATAGAGCTTCTTATTTTTCGTAATGAAGCTCACAAATATTATAAATGCGAAATGTTACGTGAGGATGTTAGAATTACAAACATCCTGTGGGATTATGTATAGGTACTAGTTTTTTAGCTATGGAAAGGGCTATGCTCGGTGTTTCTCTGAGGGATCGCATCAGAAATGAAGTGATCCGTCAGAGAACCAAGGTCATCGACATAGCCCACCGGATCAGCAAGCTGAAGTGGCAGTGGGCTGGCCATATTAGCCGTAGAACCGACAACCGTTGGGGTAAACGAGTTCTAGAGTGGAGACCGCGTCTCGGCAAACGTAGTGTAGGACGTCCTGAGGCACGGTGGAGTGACGATCTGCGCAAGACGGCTGGCAAAAACTGGATGCGAGAAGCCCAAGATAGACCTAAGTGGCGTGCAATTGGAGAGGCCTATGTCCAGCAGTGGACTGCTACAGGCTGATGATGATGATGATGATGATGATGACTAGTTTTACTGTTGCAGGCGACAACGGGTTTGGATGAAATTTAGAAATGAGATAACTACTACCTAGAATTTTTTTTTGCAGTCTGATTTCCTAGTGTCGATACAGATCTTACGGGAACTTAATCAGAATAAAATATCATCAGGTAATAATGTACATTATTTTCCAACTCTTCTATCTAAAACAAAATGTTGGATTTTTTGTCGACTGTGGCAGTGAGCATCTAAGCACTCCCACGGCTAAATCTCCGTACAACCTGTACGTCGCAATAACAGAAACTCGTATTTTATCAAAACTGATATTGTCACCTTCCCGCACACTCCAGTTCAGCAATAAACTTCATCTCTCGATACAATATCCATTGTTCCCAAAGGTACTCCCGGACGTACCAATATGTAATAAAAGTGTCAAACAAGATGGAGTGCTCATACGTAAGATTACTCTGCTAATAATTTTTCGTTTTCTCGCAAAACACGCCGCCCCGACTCTTCGACATCAAAGGTCGAAGTTTCCCGAATATTTGGCTTGCTCATGTAAGTAATGTCAGTAGAGAATTATTTCTGCATGTGGGCCTGCTACTCACTGGATCAGATTTGTCGTAACAATATACTACCACAGTAAATTTGAGAAACAAAAACGATTCTTACTCAATTTAGTACCGAATTATATCTGGCTGCTGTCGAGGATGTAAAAACCGATATTGAATTGATAACTTTAATATTCTAAATTTTACAATCATTTCTTATTACTTGTATTAAAGGAGGACGTAACGATGGTGCGATATGGCACCAGAAGTGAGAGTCTCCATATTGTGCAACAATGAAGACAATAATGTAATATAATCGATAAATCATAAATCACCGTCCCAACGGCTTGAAAATTAGAAGCGCTCGGCAGCTGGTATGTCTAGTTAAACTGCGCCGGATTTTCAGTATGTAGAGCCATGCTTCAACGGTCTTTGCATAGAACCTGCAACGAGCCACTACAAAGTAATGCCCACTTTGTTCCCCACGCTTAGACAAAACCTGCCGGTCAGAAAGAGGAGCATGTTTCATAATCGTTGTTTAGCAAACGTTGATGAGTAGATAAATAAATCTAATTGGAATTTACAAACCGACCAACTACGTCATCCAACCACAGCTGCCTAGACAACAGCTGGGACTGACTGCATAACATGCTCTCCGGAGAACTGACTCACTCGTTTGACAATGCTACTAGCAATCAGCTAACAAAATATTGACCGCTAAATTTATATATGTTTTCAAACTGCTCGCTAATGCAAGAAATAACATTAGAGACGGGATATGAAATGAAATGAAATCGTATATTCTGTATAGGCCTACAAGGGCACTTACAATTTGTCATATTACAGTTAATATTTCTTAAATCGACAACCAGGTCCAGTGTGTTGACTTACAAAAGAGACTATAATAATGGTATCAGTAGGGCAAGACACGCTACATTTTGACATCTTAGTACACGAGTAGATAGATCCGTTTTTTTTTTGTCCCGGGGAAATCCTTTATGGATACCACCTACCACGGGGATGTAGGTGGTTATGTGGGAGTCCGTATACCCACCAAAACCCCGGGGTGTTCCGTCACTGCCGCCCTCGGCGGGAACGCGGGACAGATTTTCCACACGACCGCGAACCCGCCGCGGCTGTCCGTTGCCGGACCCTTCTCTTCGCGGCACGCCAGAACACATGGCGCACCGCAACTACCTCGGAGACTAAACCCGCCAACAATGAGCGCCAGACTTCCCCGTGTCTGGACGCCCGTGGTCTCCCTGCGGTGGGTCGGATACGTAGCCCCACCGCTTGCTACGTCAGCCACAGGGGATAATCCCCTGTGACCCCACCTCCTTGAGTCTGCGCCGAGCGCCCGGACCCTACCTCCTCGAGCCTGCACCAAAGTGCCCGGGCCCCCCTCCTCGAGCCTGCGCCAAAGCGCCCGGGCCCCACCTCCTCGAGCCTGCACCAAAGTGCCCGGGCCCCCCTCCTTGAGCCTGCGCCAAAGCGCCCTGGCCCCACCTCCTCGAGCCTGCGCCAAAGCGCCCGGACCCCGCCACTCCTATGTAGACTTGGCGGCCAAAGCCCATAGGAGCGGCCCCGCCTGAGCCGGCCAGCGCACCCCAACGCCGGCGCGGCCCCTAGGTTCCTCTTGGCTTCACCGTGGTGATACGAGTAGATAGATCCTGGAGTGATCAGTCCCAAGCTGTTTTACCCTTCAAGTAATCCGAAATTTTGTAATAACCTTCTTGACAGAGTTTAGTTTTAATAGTAATTTTAAACTTATTAATAGGCAAATCTCCTATAAAATAAATACATGGTAAATATCCCGTTTCTGAAGTAAATTATCGCAAAATTGATGTCAAGAGTCTATAGATTATGTCTGCATAATTTAATCGAGTACACGTTTTTTATACAATAAAATTAACTGACGAAACGAGCAAGTTGTGTGCCTGGTGGTAAGTATCACGCTTTGCCATCACAGTTGCAGAGCTTGGAGCATTTTAAGTACAGACAGTAGCAGTACCATATGAGTTGATCAAGAATCCGAATCAGTTAGTAAAATATTGTAGAAAACATCTTAATGTAACAGAAAATAATGAGAATGAGCTGTACCAATGTGACCCACTTAATGTAACAGAAAATAATGAGAATGAGCTGTACCAATGTGACCCACTTAATGTAACAGAAAATAATGAGAATGAGCTGTACCAATGTGACCCACTTAATGTAACAGAAAATAATGAGAATGAGCTGTACTTATGTGACTTACGAGCTGTACCAATGTAACCTACTTAATAGATTGAGACGGAAAGTCAACTGAAGAGTTTATGTCAACTTTTATATGAAATTGAAACAGGTAGAGAATTAATAAGTAACGAGAAGCTGAAGAGAGAAAATTTCTGCAAAGTACAGTTACGAAGTCAAACGCCAGAGGGTTGTTTGTGTTTTTTGTAGATTTACTTAAGTAATAATGAATGAAGGGGTCTTTTGGACAAAAAGTATCGTTGCCGATATTGCGTAGAGTGTAGTAAATGTATTTATGTTGCAACCATAGTACGAGTAGTTGTAACAAAAGGAATCCTAGTAAGTTACTTACAACGTGTTGGCAACACTGGTAGCTGCGCGACGCTTGTTTGTAACGAACATATAGTTAAATACTACAGTGAAGAAATAGATAAAATTTTTAGTGTTATGTGTTTAGTGATTAATAATGACTGTACTGATTGCTGAAGTTTTACTAAAAATGCACTAATTTCGATATTCAAGAACTTTATATGTGATATAAGACTGTCCATCTCGGCATGGTTGAGAGGTTAAGATAAAAACGCGTAACTTGTATGAAAAGTACGGCGCTTACGACGTTTTTGCCAAGAGCCTTTTCTCAAGTTACCGGCAAACGGCAAACTCAACACTAAAAAGTGACGTGATATCTACTTATAGTTAAAACGAATTGAATAAATAATTTAGTTTTAGCTCTGCCTATACCTACTAATACTGGATTACAAGATGACCGAAACTAAAATGGTACTTTGGGGATGCTGCAACATAGAAAGGGAAGAAAGTGATTTCGTTTTGTGCAACGATTGTAAAAATGGATACCATACTGAGTGCATAACCTCATCAGTCGTGTTGATATCTGAGGAACAAACACTTATCGGCTGAATGGCTTTGTCCCTTATGTCTGTTAAAAAATAAAGGCGGCAACAAGGACAATACTCCGATAAGATACAATTTAAGTGTGGTTCCTCGACCGCATAAAAGGGCCGCGCTGAATTCTCTTCCACAAATATGCACCAACTCGAGGGTTTTGACACGTGAGGACGTCAGAGACGTGGTACAGGTGTTGTTCAAAACTGAACTGGAAAACCTCTATATGAAGTTTGTTGATCAAATGAAAGTGACATTAAACTCTGAGCTGACACCGATAAAAAATGACATACAAGAACAGCCGTGCGATTCTCTAATGATTCGTCGATGCACTCGTCGACGAGCTCACCGATGTCAAATACTTTAGAGATATCGCCCTTGTACATAAGGTTGTTTTTCCAACGTTTCTTGTCATCTCGTCATTTGTTTTACGGATGTTGTCAAAATGCAACGATGTTTTGCTCTTAGAGAATCGCACGGCTGACCTCCTCAGTATTGCAGACTGATAAAAAATATGAAAATGTTCTTCTTCAACAAAGCACAACATCTGAAGCTTTAAAGAACTTGCAAGAAGAAAATTCATCCCTGCGTTCTTATAATTTGAATTTGACTCATAAAATAAATCTAGTTGAACAACATGCTCGTGGCTGCAACATTGAGATACAAAGTGTCCCAGAGAGAAAAAGTGAGAATGTTATATCAATTATAACACAAATTGCTAAAACTACTAACTTTGATTTAAAGGATAAGAATATACTAAGTTGTAGTCGCATAGCTAAAATGAACCGGAATAGCTTCAGGGCTCGCTCCATTGTGGTGCAGTTTAACTCGCCTCGAGTTAGAGATGCTTTCCTGGCGTCATGCCTTGCATTTAACAAATCGCTTGTGAACAACAAACTAAATAGTTCCCATATTGGCCTTGGAGGCGAGAAGACCCCCATCTTCATCATGGAACACCTGTCATCTGCAAATAAGGCACTCCACGCAGCGGCTTGGGCGAAGGCTAAGGAGATGGGGTATAAGTATGTATGGGTCCGAAATGGGCGTATTTTCCTGCGGAAGTCGGATACCTCAGATCACCAACTCATAAAAGACTTTGAAAGCTTAGAAAGAATAGATAAGTAGGTTGTCTTAAAACATCTTAGTTAGAAAACGTGTTTCGTTTTGTTTATCCAAGTGCCTGATAAATGGTGCGTGGGTATGTGTATTATGTACCTTTACTTCTAGTCTTTCTTTTCATTTTGTTGTAAAAGGATGTATGGGTCCGAATTGGGCGTATTTACCTGAGGAAGCCAGATACCTAAGACAACAAATTTGTTTAAGACTTTGAAAGCTTAGAAATATATAGATGGATAAGTTGTCTTAAAACATGTTAGAAAATGTGTTTCATGTTGTTTACCCCACTGCCTAATAAACAGGGTGTGGGGATGTGTATTATGTACCATTACCGTGGTCTTTCTATTGTGTATCAGTAATAATAAAAATGTGTATTTAGTTACTGATAATTAAAAATATCTATCTGATCTAAGATCTTAAAATGATGTAGAATTTCGGTACTAACATAGATATGTTAACTACATTTCATTTTGTTAATATAAAAAAATCTACCTAATAATAACTATCTATATAATATGTAAATACCCTAAATATATCTTGTAAAAAATTATATCTTTTTCATGTATGATTACTTGAATAGTACCTAGTTAAATGAACAGGTGATCTATTAGCCACCTTGGAAACTGTTATTTAAAACTTTATAATTATAGTTTGCTAGTAGGATGTCTTCAAGGGTTTATTTTTGTTTTTACAGGTATATTATATATTATATTCTTATATTCTAGTATATTATATTCTTGGAAACAAAATTGATACTTTTAAGGCTATGACTGACTTCTTAACTATTTAGTATGTTTTAAAAATAATATTATAGCTAGGTATGTCTAACAGTTCACTACAAACTTTCATTACAAAATTGTCTTACATTTAGTTTGTAGTAGGTAGTTATAAGCATCACATTCCTCAACACTAGAAAGTAAGTTACTGTTGGCAATTGGTATGTGTACGGAACACACAATTAAACTAATTTATAAGTGACTAATATTTATTAGATACTTGATTGTTAAAACAAGACTAAGAAATCTTGGAATATGAATAGGACCTAATCTTATAAACTAGTTTAGGTACAATAAATAAGTCGAATATTAAGAAGATCTTATACTAATATTTAAAAACTATTTAAATATATCGGTATAGGTAGAGTTAAGATAAAAACAATATTTTGTTTTTGTTTTGTATAATTTTTGACTTTAGTGTTATTTTTAGTATAAAAATTGTTTTTAGAATGGTTGAACTGAATATCTACTACCAGAATACACGTGACCTAAGAACAAAAACTTTGAATTTTAAGCGTAATTTAAGCTGTTCTCATTATGACGTAATTGTGCTAAGCGAAACATGGTTAAATACTAATATTTTTGATCATGAGCTATTTGAAAACAGATATACTATTGAAAGGCGAGATAGAAGAACTACTGGTTTTCATAAAGACAAGGATGGCGGAGGTGTTCTAATAGCTGTCTTAATCTGTTGGGATCAGCAACCCTCGTTCGAGGCAAGTTTCATTCATAAATCTATTGTTATTTTTTGCGCTGATGCGGACGGGTTAAAAACACTTAAAACTATTAGAATGAAAAGTTGGGATAGCAGTTGTGAGGATCTATGGGTTACGTTAGAGTTACAATCAAAAAAGGCTACCAAAAAATTGCGTTGTGTAGAGTGTACCTACCACCACCTGTACGAAAGCAAATGCGAGAACACTTTATTAGAAACTGTAATAGAATAACTGATATAAGCAATTTTCCATTGTGCATAGTTCGAGATTTCAACTAAGGTGGTGTAAATTGGAATGTTATGAATTCCCCATTGTCTAATATAAAACTTACGCAAGTGGAGCACACTCTTATTGATTTTATAAACCTTCATGACTTAAAACAGTTTAATAATGTAGTCAACAGTCGGAGTAATATTTAGACCTAGTTATCTTCAAAACTTCAATGTGTAGCGTTGCAGCCTCAACTGATGCCTTAATTAATATCGATCCATTGCACCCTCCTATTCTTATTACTATGAAACTTAGATCACACATTGACAACTTACAAAATAAGGTCAATAACTTAATCCCAAATTTCAGAAAAGCAGATTATGACTCAATAAATGAGTACCTTGAACATCAGTCTTGGGACGAACTTTTCTCTGATTGCAAGGACGTAAATGAAATGTTAGGTAAGTATATATAATGACATTATTAACTCGGCCATTACTTTGTATGTGCCTCTTAGAAAACAAATTAATAGTAGCCGATATCCGATCTGGTTTAGTAAAGAACTTATCAAATCGTTAAAAACCAAAGAAACCACAAGAAAGCGTTTAAAAAATATAATAACCCTTTAGATATAATTAGACTAAAAACTGTAAGTAATCTTTGTGAAAAGTTATTAGCTAATTGCCATAAATCATACATTGAACATGTGGAAGATATGATTGGGAAAAATATTAAAGGATTTTAGTCATATATTAAATCTAAAAGAAAAGGTATAAGCTTATATCCAGCTTCTATATCTGACGGTGAAAGTAGTACTTCCAACGGCATGGAAATGAGTAATATGTATGCAAAATATTTTTCTTCAGTCTATTGCATGTCGAGTAAAGCTTATCAAAGGAACACTAATAATATTAGAGCTGAAGCAGAATCCCTTTGCCAAATACAAATCGACTCAAAACAGATACTAAAGAAACTAAAATATTTAGATAGTAACAAAGGTGCAGGGCCTGACAGTATTCCGCCATTCTTTATATCAAAATGTGCTTCAAAATAAGTATGTCCATTACACCATATTTTCAATAAGTCACTTACTAGCGGGATCTTTCCTGATGAATGGAAGCGGGCTAAAGTTGTCCCTATACCAAAAAGTGAAGATGACAAATTAGTTTCTAATTATAGACCAATTTCTATTCTTTATGCTTTTGCAAAAATATTAAATCATGAGTTTGTCCCGTTTTACAAGCTCATTTCAATCAATTACTTACACACTACCAACATGGCTTCATAAAGGACGGTCGACATGCACAAACCTTACCTGCTTTACAGAAAAATTGATTGAGGCAGTGGATGCTCGTAAACAGGTGGATGTCATTTATACCGACTTCAGTAACGCTTTCGATCGGGTCTCCCATACTTTTTTTTATTAATAAACTTTCAACTTACGGTTACGGTCATATCTAAATAATCGAAAATTTCAAGTAGTCTTAGGTGGTTTTCCATCTCAATTTTACAATATTTTATCTGTAGTTCCACAAGGGTCGCACCTTGGACCGGTCCTATTTAACATATTTATAAATGACATTACCTCTTGTTTTAATAATTCCAGCCCATTTATGTACGCTGACGACCTTAAATTTTCAAGAATCGTTGAATCTACAGCGGATGTTAGTTTACTTCAAAAGGATCTTGACTGCCTTGTCCAGTGGTGTAAAACTAACAACATGACTCTTAATAACATAAAATGCTACCATATAAAATTTTCTAGAAAACATAAACTCGTGTCCTCCCAATATAACATCGAAAATGAAAGAGTACAAGAAGTTAGCAGTATCCGAGACCTCGGTGTAATCTTCGATCAAAAACTAACATTTGTTCCACATATAGATTCAGTTATCAAAAAAGCTTCTCGTATGCTTGGCTTTATCATCAGAAATGGAAAGTCGTTTAAAAAACCTTTCACTAAAGTCCTGCTTTTCAATTCACTAGTAAGAAGCGTTCTTAAATATAATTCTGTGATCTGGCGTCCTCACTTCTCTACCCATAGCTTAAGAATCGAGAGAGTGCAAAAAAGATTCATGTGGCATCTTTCAAGGAGCACCCACCTTTCACATAGATCAGTGTCCTACCAGAATAGATTGAAACACTTTAAGGTCACTTGGCCTTGACAAGAGAAGAGATCTCCTAGATATACAATTTTGGCATAAGCTACTTATAAATCGCCACTGGTTGAAAAAGTTAAAGATAGATATCTAGCTGAGATTTTGTAAATCCCAGCTAGATATCCTCGTCAAAAAATCACTCGTATTTTCAGGGCTTTTTCGAAAGTCTATCCTCGGTAGTAATTCACCTATAGCTCGGTTAGTCAAATTAGCAAACTCATTTGAGATAGACTTTTATTTTGATAGCTTAGCACATATACGTTCCACTGTGTTAAATAACTCACAATACCCGTAAAACCATGATTAACATGGTACTATTGATTTGATATTTTTCTTGTCATTTTTCATTTTTGCCATTCTTATTTTTTTTTTATTATAACTCCATTTCCACCTTGCTATTTAACGCGTTAGTTTTAATATATTAGGCGCAAGCTGTGTTTGCCTGTAAGAGGTGTTACATGTAACTTAAGTTTTCCTACCATAAGATTCTAGACTAGTAAACATGTAATTACTGTTGGCAGACCAAATAAATAAATAAAAAAATAAATAAAAAATTAAACCACACGGAATGCACCAGCTTTCAAACAAAAAAAAGAATTTTAAGAATCGGTTCACCCAGTCAAAAGTTATGAGGTAACAAACATAAAAAAAACGAAAAAATACGTACAGTCGAATTGAGAATCCTTTGTTTGGAAGTCGGTAGAAAATAACTAAAAACTAGGTGTAACAATGGGTGGTCTTATCGCTCAAAGCGATCTCTTCCAGACAACCAATCATATGATACATAGATATTATGTATAGAAAAGATTATGGCAGCAGCTTCATTGTTCTCTTTAGAGATAGTAAATACGGACATGGCTGAGTTATTACTTGACTTTTCTACAGTAAGTAAAACGACTCGAATTCTCACACAGCTGGGGAAACATTTACATATTCTCCTTCTGTCACTGTTCCCGGGTCACGTTTGCAGCGTGTCTATTTGTCCGTGCTAGAGAGTTTATATTTACTAGTACACTGTACATACGTGCGAGTTCTGGAACTCGGCTCTATATTTTTAAACGTTAACATGTTTTTTTTAAATGTATCCGTAGACGATAGACAGTAGATATTTTATTAATAAATAAAACGTTTACTCAATTGATAACTGTATTGGAACGCAGCTGTATGTCTCAGCAGATGTATCGATGGATTGGGTTGTCAAACTAGCTCGGTTTATCTATGGACACAGAGAGCACAAGGGTCTATGGCTGGAGCCGAGATCTGAAGTTTTACAGAGTCTTGTGAATTGGTTTAAAAATTAAAATAAAGTGTGTGTTCTCTCAAGTTAGTGTTAAACAATACAGTCATAATTCTATTTTGAACTATTATTTATTGAACTAAGTAATATTGAAGTATTTATGGACTAACTAGCTGCGCCCCGCGGTTACACGCACGTGGTGATGGATGATGATGACGATGAAAAGTTTCCTGTGTCCTGTATCTAACAGCTCGGCTACCTCCATTCCAAATTTCATTAAAATTAGTGCAGCCGTAAGAGCATGGAGATGTTACAAAAAACAGTCACAGTACGTTGGTTAATAATTGCATTGCTTCAGTTACACTTCAGTTTCAAAAGTTTAAATTGATTAAGACTTTATAAACAAGTAGGTAGATACATAGATAGATAACACTTTATTGAGAAACCATATTCATGACTTATTATGAGAAATAATGCACTATTGGCAATACAAGTACAATTTGAAAAATTTAATACCGAGTTCCATTCTATTCAGTTATTGGAGTGTATCTCAAAAAGTAATGGACCGAATTTGATAAAATTTAATTGGAACCACACGGGAAGCATGAATTTTGAGAATCGGTTCATCCAGTCAAAAGTTATGAGCTAACAAACATAAGAAAAACAGTCGAATTGAGTACCTCCTCCTTTTTTGGAAGTCGGTAGAAAATATTTATAACTATGCATACCATGAGACTACGGAGTTAAAGAACATTCCGTCTGTCGTTAGCTATAAGAGGTGATGAAACCCGCCCTGCTACTTGGAGTGCCTCTTGTGTAAAAAGACGTCTTGGTCGGTACCATCGTAATGTCAGATATTCTGCGAAGCAATAGTAAACAAGCATTGTGTGTTAGGCCGTGAACGGCACTAGCAAGAGAAATAACTGAGCGACAAAGACTCAAAAACTAAAATTTCGTTGTGCTGAGCTTACTGCAGTGCCACGCAAAACTTCAGTTGTTAGTTGTGGGTCGCACTGTAACTGCCATCGGGTACAGCGCTTACCATCAGATAAATAACTCACCCATCACTTACCTTCAACATATATTAAAAAAAAACGTTTAAGCTTTCTTTTAATTATTAATATTATTATTTTTAATATGAAAAACGAAAGTCACTCACGTGTAACACCCATTACAATAAAACCAGATTATGCACATGTATTCCATAACTTGAAACTCAATTCTATTCCAATTACATTCAACTGAATTTACAAGATGCTAACATCAGTTAGGTAACAATTACATTAAAGCCTACATAAACACCATATCAGTAACATTGGAAAGTTCTATTCGAACGTAGACAAATTTCAGAAATGGTGGTGTATTCTTTTATTTGTCACACACGTAAATAAGTCAGATCTTTCCAACTACAGTTTCAACCACATCCGGTGGTCTTTTTCTAGGAGAGTGCAGAACGCTCGCGATTGCGTCTCTCCTAACACTGCGAGTTGGAAAGAGTTATTTTGTGAATGATTACCGCTTTTCACATTAAAAGGTGCATAAACCACGTTAGTTTTCATAATAAAATTGATATCTCTATTTAATACAATTTTGTACGAAGTAGCAACTACATGACAAGTTTTAAATTTAAAATCTCATCATTTTACGAACAGCCGTGCAATTCTTTAAGAGCAAACATCGTTGCATCTTTGACAACATCTGTGACAAGCTTTTAGACGAGCTCACCGATGTCAAATACTTTATGAGATGTCGCCCTTGTATACAAGGTTGATTTTCCAACGTTTCTTGCCATCTCGTCATTTGTTTCACGGATGTTGTCAAAGATGCAACGATGTTCGCTCTTACAGAATCGCATGGCTGAATCAAATGGCTGTTTAAACCACACGTGGGTTTACTTTCAAACTGATACTCGCAGCTAACAGCACACGTGTAGTCGAATAAACGAAACACAGCTGCTATTTCATCAAGTACCTAACGTGTAGAGGCAATTTTACCAAGTGTCACATCAACAATGAAACGTCAAACGCCAGCCCAGAGAGTAAATCGATCATTTGACAGCGCTAGACCGAAACAGGTCAAGTAGCCGCCAAACAGAGCAACTTGTTGTCCCGAACGTTGCTTCAAAACGCTATCATACGTATTTTTAGTTCTCAATCTCATCAGCCAACTCAACGCTTGTTAAATCTTCGCTTACCCTCTGGCCAAGATACTGAATTGGTAAATGAACTAGAATGTGATATTAACTGTTAAGCCTAGTTCAGACTAGGTTAGTAATTTAGTAGAGTAGCGAGTAGTTTAGCGTCTAAACTACTCGCTACTCTACTAAATTACTAACCTAGTCTGAACTGGGCTTTACTTTACCAATAATACGGCAGTCAAACTTGTTAGTGCAGCACTGTGCATGCACGAAGCATGAGCGAAGTGTAAGCTTTATTGTTGAGTCGTCAAACTGAGGTTTGTAGTCAAGGTTAATTGATTGATATAAATTTAGAGAAAAACATGTCTGTTTTAAGAAGATAGGTAGTGTCAGGAATTAAATGCTCACGTAGAGAATGAAGCAGTCGTTAGACCGACGCTTGGGCGAAGCGGGTCAAGTGGCTGTCAAACAAAGCTCGTTATCTCGAACGTGGATTCGTCCTGCGATCAAATCATTTAATAAAAATGCTATTCAATTATATTGAGAAATTTATTATAACGCTATTTTTCTAACCAGTATTATACTAAAATGTAATATAATACAATATATAGGTTAAAACATATTTAACTATTATTATTAACCGGCAAAACACTCACGTTAAGGATCGAATACGTCGACCCGTGATTTTTGGTTCACTCTTAGATAGGTACTACAACGATGTAAATAAGCTCTTAAAAGTAATTTATTTTACGAAACGTTTGTCTCCTGACATCCATTTTACATTAAAGCAGTTATATTTTAATAGGATTTTCCCATGTCATCCGCTATCCGGCACTTGAAACGTAAATTGGACTTAAAAACATCAAACGATCACCAAACAATTGACAGACAATCACAACTTCCCTGTGGATCAAGACATGTCTATCAATTCGGCATCATTATCTCGGACGCTACCTTATTCAAACATCATTAGCTCAGCTTACGTTAACAAAGAAGATTGGGCGTCGTAGAAACAAAGATGTTTGAGAAACAATTGAATTGATTGACAATCTGTTCGATCAAATGTTCAACCACTCATCATTACGTCGATCACTTGTTTAATCGTCGGTTTAGTGAGTTCGTAAGCGAAACAATTTTAGACTAAGTTCGTTTTTTTTATAGTTTAGGTATGATGGTGTTTGTTTACTTTACTGTAAATAGCTTTATAGCCAGCGATGACGCGGACAATGGTAGATTCGCACCAATTTAAAATAGCGGCTGGTCCTCAAAGACAGCTTCCGAAACACACTGTTAGGTGCGCCCACAGGTTTTTCAGTCTTAAGGTTGTAGCTAGCAGAACCAGCAAGTCGACGATATTGTACCTTCACTGAAAGCCCGATGTGGGATCAACGAAGCAGCTGATCTTCGTCACTCCTCGTGTTTGATATTATATGATAGTAGCGACTGCCCGCGGCTTCGTCCGCATAGTAGGCTCAGCCTTCGGCCTTGCCATAACCTCCCATCTTTTCTTGGTTTTTCTTACATAAGAACCTTCTCCCGATAATAATTAACACAACAACAAAAGAATTAGCGGTATTGATTCTTCCATTCTCAAGTTGTTGCGTGACTAGGAGATTAATTTATATAGACTCCCCGCGACTTCGTTTACGTAGTAGTTTTATCTCCCGTCTTTTCTGAATTTTTCTTTCATAAGAACCTTCTCCTGACAATAGCTAACACAAAAAAAGAATTAGCGAAGTTATAGCGTGACCAGGAGAAGTGGAGTTCATTTGTATATATATATATATATATAATATATATATATATATATACAAATGAACTCCTATATATATATATATATCATTTGAGCACTGTCTATTTAGTTGTAATGCGGTCGAAATACCGATTAAACGCGAGGCACATACATATCCAATATCTACCTCATGTGCGTAAATTCCTAGAATTAATATTGAAGAATGATTTACTGAGTATTTTTTCTCCTTTTCAAGATTTTCAAGACTTCTCAATGGTGATTTATGGGGAGGGACAGTCGTTAAACATGTTTGTCGTGTTTGGCTTAACAGACGGCGAGGATAAATCACGGATTGGGATTACTGACACTACAGTATAGAAATAAATGGCCTGAGGAATTTACGACTGCAAACTTTCGCGGCCTCGGGAAGTTTTTGGGGTATTTAGGCGGGACCGCGACGAAAGGAATGATTCGGGAAATTAAAGACTAGATCTGGTAATGAAGTCTCCTCATCAGCGACATTTTTGTAATAGGAGTGAGTTAATGTTGTTGTTGGTAGAGAGTTAACCTAGCATTGGCGGCATTTAAGAGCATCTATTTAGAAAAAGCTAAAAAAGCAGTATATATGTATATAGGTGTGAAAAAATCTTGATAATAATTAAATATTTTTTTTAGAGTTTTCCGAAATTTCGATTCAATAATCCTAAAATTTTCATTAGTGCATGTTTTTGACCAAATATTTGGTGTATTTTTGATCTAGTAATAAACAGTTTTAGATCTCTACCATATTTTAAGCCCTCAGCTGTTATTAGTTCTAAATAGCGGTCTTTTGAATCTTAATGATGTAGCATAGTAGCGATTCTTTTTTCAATATTTTTGATGGAGACGAATATAAACTTAACTTGTTATTTTGCCACACATATTTTGGCTTGCAAATGCATAACTGTCATTATTATGTCAATATAATTATATGTTTTTGTAAGTTGTTAGGCTATGGAAGGTCACGTGGTCTCGGACTCTCGTGCCCGATAGAGATAACAGTTGAAAAATCTCAAATAAGATCCGTGTTTAGCCATGTCTGGAGAAAATACCGTAAGTACGTACTGTTACATGAAATATTGGCAAAGCTTCACTGTTCTCCTTTAATTATTATACAATTCGTACGTACCAGCGTTATTCATTCGGTTCACAATTAAATTATTACAAAATAAAAATATGATTTATAGTATATTTTTATTTTTATTTTATTTTTACATTTACAATGTGGAAAACAAACAGCTTATAATATTGAACTACTAAAATTGGAAATTTAAATCAAACTAGCCTAAATATTGTTCAATATTGACATAACACCATGTGAGTGAAGCCGGCATCTTTATATTAGTATAAAATCAATGATGTGTATGCACGTTAGTGTCGTACGTAGTAGTCGCCGGTTAACCTTACTAGAGATAGATATTTGACACTGTTTGTATGAACGTTATGTCAAATTTCTATCGGTAGTAAGGAAAACCGTGGATAGATAGATTATTGGGATCCTCCATAATAGAACTACTATTCTAACGTGCATTCACATCATTGATTTTATACTAATATAAAGATACCAACTTCACTCACATGGTATTATGTCTGTTTAAGTCCGACGACGTTTCGAACGTAGACGTGCTTCTTCAGGGAGTGTTCACGCTTGGAGATCACGTCGAGCACTGCGGGCCTCGGCTCTCAACTGTGTCTCTCTATATTAGTACTGTGCTCTTTATATTAGTATAGTGTGTGATACTCACGATAGTTTTCAAACTCTAATCATTGATTTTCTCTAAATAACTTCTCGTTATTATTCTTAACCACACATGTCGCAATTCCTGGAGAAGTAGTGTGGTTTCTGATAAAACAATTGTATTATTGCCAAATATGGTGATTGGCGAGTCTACGGGTTTAGTCTAAATATTTATAGCAAAACGCATTGTTTTTTAAGATAAACGCAGCATGCATTAGTTCTTATGTCCGATAAGGAAGATAATATGAAATATAATGAATATGAAATAGAAGCAATACTTAGATTGGAAGAGTAAGAGAGTAGGATTGGTGAATTAGACATTGACTGCTAATGTCAAATTCTTTCTATATTTGGCCACAGAGCCACAGTTTCTCTTTTTGGTATAATTTATAATATAATTATAGGTTATGTGGGCAAATCTAGAGAAAAGTTCAGGATTTTAAATAAATTGATTAAAACTTTCCTTAATATTAGATATTTATTGTATTATTTGTGATATCGGCGGTAGATTTAACTTACCGTGTAAATTATAATATTAATAATAGATTTTTAAATATTTTGCTTATCATTATGTCAGGCTGCATAAGCAACGGCATTGGGAGCCCTCTACAACAATAAAGCAATCAGTACCGCCTTTTGGCCTTCATACTCTTATAAAAACAATTGAACAAATATAATGCAAATCTAAAACGCTTACATAACTTATATTTATAAACGTGAAACTTTCCCTATGGTATAGGTAATCTTACTACCGCTTTCAAATTAAGTTTTTTGTACGGATCATGCCAAGAGTTTTATATGAGTCTAGGTACTCGATAAACGTATTTTGTAATCAATATTAATGTACTGCTAAGGAGCTTACTAACACTAGCATTTTTGTACTGTTTATCCTTATGTTAATAAAGATCTTTTAAAATTGAATTGAATTGAATCAGTAGAAGATGTCCACAATAAAATATAAGTAAGTATATAGTCAACTATCTAAGTGACTGAATAAATATTTCTTTTGCCTGATTGAACAGTAACGACTGCAACAGCTCTGCCGCTAGTTGTTCACGGCAAACTAGAACTCTGTGTATCTCGGCATCAGTCACCAGGGCATTGATCTATCTATTGACGGTTTCTCTTACTGAAGATGTTATGTTACATTCGTTCCATACAACTAGTGCTAAACTTATAGCCTACTAATATTATAAACGCGAAGTTTGCGAGTATGGATGTGTGGGTGTTTGTTACTCTTTCACGCTGAAACGTCTGGGGGAATTTTGATGAAATTTGATATGGAGGTAGACGAAGCGCTGGATTAACACATAGGATAATTTTTATCATCATCATCACCCTTCACCATGCGGGAAAAATGCGTAATATTCTTGAGCACATCATAGACAAAATAACATGATCTCAGCCTACGTCAAGATCATAATGACAGTTCTGTCAAAGTTTGTGTCAGTTTCTGAAAGCCTAGTCAAAAGCACGCTATCATTTTGACAGCTCGATACACTAGACGTGCTCGGCAACCGTCAAGGGTGATGAAATATAACACAAACACCGTAAAGAGTAATGAAATGTAATGACAGTTTTTTCCTTAGTGATTAATTTTATATTTGTATGTACGTAGGTACTGTAATTTATTATAAGTGTTTACTGATTGAATTACTAAGCACTTAAATGTACTCACATAACCATGTAAGTATTTTATGACATTTTGGTGTAAAGATAGATATAGCTTTGGAGAAGATAATAAGCTACTCGAAGTACTAATCAAGCGCAGACGACGTCGCGGGCACCAGCTAGTCTCTAATAATGTAAACGCTGCTCGGTAATAAGGCAAACCTATCTAAGCTTGTAGAAATTGGACAAAACCATATATTCGTCCAGTTTGAGTGTTTTGTGTATACAAACTAGGTGTCCAGTAAACTTTGCAATTTTAGCGAAGAAAATACACATCCTCAAACCAGATTCAAACCCGCATCTTCCGACATTATCTGTCTGAGGCCATGACCGCTAGGCCACCGAGGTATACCATCCGAGTATCGAACTTTAACTCTCTATCATTATCACAATATTAGAAGACGCGGGTCCGAGTCCCCCAATGATGTGTATTTTTATTCTCTAAAATCGCAAACTTTTGGTTTTGCTAAGCAGCCGTTAGTGCCCAAAAATAATATAATAAAACTTATGTATTAACCCTTTGCGTTCCATTGACGTAAATATACGTGCGTTTTATTCATATTTTTTTGTTTTAATTATCACGATATAGGAAGTGCTAAGTACTTTTTACTGTCAGATTAGTTAATTATCCGTGTCACCGTCTTTGCTTTTTTACAACTACAGTGTTTTGTTCAATTCAGCTATATACACAGAGAAATACAATTAAATAGATTTATAAGTATGAGATGGATATAGTCTAGATATGTCTACCATATATATATATACATGTATACCGTATATGTATATATGTGCTTAATGCATGGAGTAAAAAAGGAATACAATGGATCCAAATAAAATGCAAAATAAAAGACTGCCCCACAACACTCATTAAAATTTTCATAAATACCTCACGTGGCTTAAGCTAAGCCGTAAACGCTTCAAAGTGCTCGCGACGAAGACAACATAATCCAAGAGGCTCTACCCTCCCCAATCTTTGTAAAAAGCTATGAAAAGGGGAGTCCTGGGGATCGTTATCAAATCCCTTTCAAAGTGGAACTTTTATACGGTAATAGATTAATATGTAAATGGCGCGGCTCGGACTTGATGCTTGTAGGATGGGAGCTGTGGACCAGTTTTATCACTGTCGTAGATATAAATCAGTATTACTACGTCTAGAATGGACACTTCGCACCGCAATAACATAAAAATACTTCTCTTCTCGTCGAAGGCTTGATATTAAGGCAATCGATCCGTTGATCGGTCTCTTTCTCGCACCCACCGAAATCGTACTGCGTAAACGTGAGATTGGCACCATGCACATCATACTCACTCATTCGCACATCCACTCCTATGATATAGTCAAAATCAATAGTCATGATACGATTGATATAAAGATTGCTAATGAGATCATCATCATCATCATCTCAGCCGTAGGACGTCCACTGCTGAACATAGGCCTCCCCCATGATTTTCCAAAAGGACCGGTTGGAAGCCTGCTTTCCTCAGGTCGTCTGTCCACCGTGTCGGTGGACGCCCTACGCTGCGCTTGCTGGTACGTGGTCTCCACTCCAGAACCTTTCGGCCCCATCGGCCATCTGTTCTGCGTGCTATGTGCCCTGCCCACTGCCACTTCAACTGGCTAATCTTCTGAGCTATGTCGGTGACTTACGTTCTTCTACGGATCTCCTCATTTCCGATTCGATCACGTAGAGAAACCCCGAGTATAGCCCTCTCCATAGCTCGTTGTGCGACTTTGAGCTTATCTATGAGGCCCATAGTAAGAGACCACGTTTCAGTGCCATAAGTCATCACTGGTAAATCAAATATATGTTTGTGCTAATGAGATACAAACATATATTTGTAGGGAAATAATGACATTTCAATTTGTCACAAAAATGTTCTCTTAAAATACGATCTCGTAATGAAAACGGACAGCCGCTTGAAAATTTCCGCTTTCATTCGGACAGGAATTAATTCAATTACGGACGATATCTAAAACTGCTCAAACTGATCTCAGTGAGTTCTTAATGAACTCTCTAATGAGCGCTGGCTCGCTATTTACTCATTTCGCTTTATTCGCTCATTTCACTTCATTGATGGGATTGTTCTCGCTCCCTGATTGATGTTCTCAATTAATTGTATGGCCTGACCTTATTCATCAGTTTCGATTCCGTTTCTCCTTTACAAATCACTTTTGTTGATGATTGTTATTTATTCATAAAGCGTCATTGATATAATTATGCGAATTCAATTGCGTTGTTTCTTCGTACTCAGAGAGATGTGAGGTTTGTTAATGGTATGGGGATCTTTCTTTGAAGTCAAATCATATTTTATAAAATTGTGATGGTGATAAACAGTTGCATTTGTGGCAATCCTGGGTATACTATGTTCTAGTCTAACTTTTAACCAAATCCATAGAACTATTTCACCGCGAAAAAGTAACACACATAAACATTCACTCTTAGCACGAGCATAATAATTTTTTTTATCTAAAGATAGAACCGACTTCTACACTAAATAGTGTTAAATAACATGTTGAAGTCGGTACCATGATAGTTCGAAAGTAATTTTTATCACAATACTGCGCGCATGGTACCGGCTTCGACAAGTTATTTTTCACTTTTTAGTGTAGAAGTCAGTTCAATATTTTATAAAAAAAACATCTTTTTAAGGACCTTGTTACTTACCGAATGAAGATATCATCAAGATAAATCAACACTTTTCAGATTTTGGAGTGTAACTCAAAAACTGCTCGACCGAATTTGATGAAATTTATATGGGACTACCGCGGAAGTATACTCTATCAAACAAAACAAGGAACTTTCAAAATCGGATCATAAACGACGAAGTTATCCGCGAACAAATATAAAAAAATATAAGTACGGTTGAATTGAGAAACCTCTTCCTTAATTTGAAGTTGGTTAAAAATCACAAAAAGAGTAGGAACTGGAAATCACTAAAAATGCAGCTGCTTGTTGCTTGGTGGTTCTATCTTTGAATTTGAGTGATTCTCACGATAAACAGGAAATGATAAGAGATGAGGGAGGGGTGCGATTCGTTTCACACGCAATTCGTTGAGTTTTGTTCGATTGATTTCCTTAAAACAACATACATTTTGATGAGCCTTCGTAGGCAATGAAACAACAAAGGCAAAGGCATACATCAAGTACAAAAAACTCAATACCGGAACACAATAAAATATAATTGAAACTCAATAATGGTCGACCGCGGCCGGCCGAAATGGAATGTTTTATACTTTGTTCCTGGTTTTGTAAACAAGATAAATAAAGATTGATTGAAAGATCGGTAGTTCGGTGCGAGGTTTTGTTGGTGACATTTTAATTACGCCTGTTGTTAACTTGCTAAATTGGACCAAAATTTACTTGAATAGGTTTGTTTTGTGATTAATTGAGTTAGAATCAAACAACGTTTGAGTGTTGCCATTCGCTTACCTGATGCTAAGGCGTAAACTTTACCGCTATGTGAAGAAACTACTGGTTCACCACTAATTCATATCCGTCTGTCTAAATGTTTCGAATATTGTCGGCTTAGATATGGCATCTATTTTAACCAAGCAGCAAAAAACTGTTTATGGTTTCCTGACAGAAATTTAAAGGGTAACTATATTATTTCTTCCTATACCCTGATAGTTAGCGATAACGATGATAAACACACGTAAATTTACGTCTCTGGTAAGCAAAGGATTAATGGAAAGCGTATAAAAACACAGTTATAAATTCATAAGATTCTGCTAAATAAGGATCGCGATTAGATTTTCAACTAATTAAAAGAAAATTTAAAAGAAAGTAACTTGAACACAAGCATCTCACCTCAAAAATACAATTGTGTGTAAATAACTTCACGTTGCTGTAGATGATATACTTATATGTCCACAGCACGGCTGCCATATACAGATTGCGGCTCATTCTAAATTAGTAGGTATATATTAACAATAGTTTTTCCTAGAAGTTCATCAATATTGCCGATACACAATCGCACACAGTCCCTATTCACGTACGCTCGATGTTCAAGAACAAAACGTTAGGATTACGCATCTACACCCCATTTCCGATACAAAGCGCCTTCGCCGACACCCGATGTATTGTGCGTTGTTCTGTGACCTCGATTCATCGCGCGGCCCATCGCTCCCGAATGGCTTTCTGATATAGCTTAAGGCTTATTTCAATGGAAACTAAAATTTTATGTGACTCGATAACCAGATTTTATATTTAGAATGAAAAAGACATTCGCAAAGCTGCAGCTATGTTCAGGACGATCTATTTTTCAGTTTTCGTATCATAGAAGAAGCACATAAAGAAGATAATTGAGAAAATAAAAGGTAACAACTTCCAAATACCCCGAGGTTTTCTAGTCGTCTTTTGGATTTATCGCAAAAAATGTTTTATAAATCCGAAAGTGTGTGTTTGTTGGTTCATTAAACCATTCATTCACACTTATCATTACTGAACTGTATGACAACCGGCGTATAATGCTTTTCATCTAAGGATCCATGCAGTCGGAGCCGCAGGTTGGGACACCACTAGTACTTTATAATAATGATAATTTTGCAGAGACGATTTAAAAATGGCATACACATTTGTACGTCTTTATCTCGGTCCGATGTCATAGAATAAATGATAGAAGTTACAGGATGAAGAATTTAATCAACGCAAGGTTTGCTCGAATTATAAGACGGCTTCAGTAGCTTATCTGGTAGTGACTCTTTCGATCTTCAAAGGGCGAGTTCCCAGGAAGGTTGGCTCAGAGCAGGATGTCAAAATCGTCGGGTAGTTTCTGGACAGCTATTTAATTTCCATATTCTTAATATGAGACTTTATTGTTAATGTCAGTTGCTAAGAAATGTAGCAGAGACTACAATTCAATGGTAATACTCGGATTAATAAGTTAGATTTTTTTTTCTGTACAGTTTACATATTCTCATTTCTTTTGTTATGTTACATGTGAAATAATATATCATTTACCATTTATATCAAGTTATAAGACTGTCTCGACCAAAAGTGTTTTTAAATCGTTAACCGTACATGAGACGGTCAGCTACGTGCAATCTTTAGTTCCGTACAACATCAACAGTCTCACAAAAAGCACTAAACCGCTAGTCTACAATAATACCTTAAACTTGGATCGACTATTTACTTTTCACTTTATATTACAATACCTACCTTAGATTTTGTAGTCCAAATTCTTAACTTACAATAAAATTTCAAATAACAATAATAATATTATTATAAATTAATTTTATAAAGGAAATTTAACTTACAACTTTTAATCTTGTATCTAACTATTTAGATTATTTGGATCACTAAATATATTGATAGTAAATTGGTAGTAAATAGGCATTCTCAGGAAGGGGCAGGCTATGACAGATATTTGCTCAAAATTATAAGTTACTTATTTACATATTTTAAAAATGGCATACACATGACCAGGTGGTCTGACCAACTTAAAGAAACACCAACGTCCCGCTTTTACACCGCGGTGGAGATGGCCACAGACCGGAGCCAATGGAGACAGTTCGTTAGAACCAAGGTGCTGCCATGATGATCACGATCCTCAGTCATGAGGGAACGACCGAAGAGAGAGAGATTTACATATTTACATTTAGATAATTTTCATCAGTAATAACATAGACTGAGCCTATCTGAGAAGGTTCAGTCTATGTCTGATCTGTTTTTTAGTTTATTTTGGTGTCGATAAAATGTTATTGTATTGTGTGTTCTAACAAATACGGACGGCAAAGAAACAACTTGGATTTGGAGGCGTCAGACAATCTTAGTAAGCTTTTTTAGGGTTCCCTTTTTAGAATTTCAATAAGACATGTTTCTCCTGTCCTATATTATGTATGTCTTACACTAAGACAATACAGAACGCGTGGAGGTATAAGTTGAATTTATTAATAAATATCTTCCTACTAACTTAAACACAAACATAAATAAAATATGCGGCCATTTATGCTGCATACGAGTATTATAATGCTCGCAAACGAATCAAACCCTAAAGAGAACTTGGTGTTAACCCAGAATCAGGCAAGCAAGCAAGCGTTAGTGCTTTAAAAAGTAATACTATAAAAATTCAGAATCATGGAATTTAAAAAGTAAAGGAAAATATCTTAAATCGTCGTCTTTTTTTAATGTAATTTAGATTAAATAAAATATTGTGAATAACAAATTTATTAGTCGAAAAACTTTCTGCGACATATAGTGATAATGGGCTTAGCGTTTTCAAAAACATTTGGATTACTTCGTTGGCATTAATCAAAAAAAAAAAAGTTGAAAATCGAGTAAATATAGCGCTTTTATTTTTCCTTCACTCAATCTATGTACCTTTGCATTGTAATTTTAGGTTTATTGTATCACTCGTTATTTAATTTCAGAAACACTTAACAAAATTTATGAATATATATAAAATATTCACAACACTATCTTTTTCAAATAAAACTGCGGCTTATTCACTTTCAAAAGTGTAACACTGTTTTTTTTTAATTCCAGGTCAGTATCGACTGGGTTCCATTCCCCCACCCCGCCCCACCACTCCTCTACACATCGAGCAGGTAAATAGCACGCCGGCCCCGGAGGATCGACCCTGCCTTGTATGTAATTGTTGGCACAACTCCACACCCCGAAATGCGGCTAGATGAGAAATGTGCTATCAATGGATATGGTTTTACGAACACTTATTTACTTTCCATTTTCGATGTTTAAAATAGAGACAACGTGTCTGAGGCACACAAGTAGGTGGTACACGTAGACAAGTTATCTCATACATTAATGTTAATGCGCGAGTGGCTAAAGGTTTAAATGATACGGTGAATATCAAAGGTTTAACTGGTACGATGATCGTCATTGAGGTAATTTAAACTTGAAAACTAACGTATGTATAAAAAAACTATTTAAATAAAACTATCTCTATCTGTTTGTTCCGGCTAATCTCTGAAACGGGTGGACCAAATTTAACGGGACTTTCACTTA
This sequence comes from Selenia dentaria, assembly GCA_917880725.1. Classification (NCBI taxonomy): domain Eukaryota; kingdom Metazoa; phylum Arthropoda; class Insecta; order Lepidoptera; family Geometridae; genus Selenia; species Selenia dentaria. The sequence goes on along the minus strand of OU862882.1, from coordinate 1,035,655 downwards.
CATAGCTGATGTTAAGAGGTGTAACGTAGGCTACTTTTATTTCATTATCATCCATCGCCAGGCGGCTGAAACTGCGGGGCACAGTTACCAACAAATATAAACATAGCTTTTTTTTGAGGGGGGAAATGCTGTCCACTTCCCTTCCGCCGCGAGGGTGACGGAAAGGGGTATGTGGGGCTCAGACCCACTAAAAACCCCCCCGTGAGCAGTCCTCTACCATGGTGGGGCGAGACGGGGTCGCTCTGGCATTCACTATCGCCCCAGCGGTAGGCCCGGATTGATCTTAACCGGGCCTCAGCGCCTGCGAAGGGATGACCTTGCTCACCAAGGTCACCCCCTAGACGTGTAGGGGCGTGCTAGCCGGCGAAGAGTCCCTCGACTCTTCACCAGTGACCCCACTACGGAGGAAGGAGGAGACGTGCGAACCGTCTCCTCCTTTCCCCCGATCGTCTGCGCAAATATAAACATACAGCTACTATAAGTCAGATTAATTTCGTACATCTAGGATTAATATTACACACAATGCTCCACTAAATTAATTGAGCCGCTAACTTTATCTGAATCTGTGTCGTATAACAGGGGTTGCAATAACCGAGCCCCATGCGGCGTTGATATACTTATATGCGTGACTATACTTGTTACAAGCGACGGCTAAGATTCACGTTGATAAAATTATTCTGCTCCAGCCGAATCTCATGCTGTAACTTGACAACAATTCCATGTGAAAGTAAAGAATTGTCACATACTCATACCCTCACTAGGATCCCTTGTGTCCCGGAAGGTATGGACTCACACATTAACATATCATAAACATTCAAAACCGGAGAAAAAAACATGTTTGCTCATTATAAACATTTTTCCCTCGGCCAGGGATCAGGGGCGAGAGTCCTCACTTTGAACGCAGGGTCACTAGCAACTCAAAATCATTGTAGTATTATCTTACCGCTTATCTGTGGCGAACAGCTGAAGACTGAATCCCAAATAGTGTTATGATTTTAATATACACACGTTCAGAAAGTTTGGTAATTAAGTAGGTATCTAAGACGTGATTTGTATAACATAATCAGCCCAATATGTTCCCACTGCTGCGACCCGATCCTTCCTCTCAGAGAGAGGAGTTGGGCCACAATACATAAGGAGTTGAATAATGCCGCTAACGGTCACCTATCCAACACCTGACCGCAGCTTGTTGATCGGTTAAGATCGCCCAGTCAAGCTCTGCTGCGAGAGCTTCGATTAATTTGTATTGATACGGACAAATAGGAAGGTACTCGTATAACCTTCCTATTTGTCCGAAGATTTTTTTTCCTTCTGTAACCTTAAACCTAAAATGACGATGTCAAACAATTTTAAAAACTTGTTAAAGTCTAGTTATGGTGCCAAAATGTATCGCCATTATTTAATTTTCTTTAGAATTTTCCTTGCAGTGTAACTCTGTGTTATTAGGTTCACGGTAGAGGGTTATTTAGAAATGATTACAGATTGTAAACAAATACTCTCAGGTGAGTAGATCGTTGTTACTCTTGTATTACACGCCGCATGGGGCTCGGTTATTGCAACCCCTGTTATACGACACAGATTCAGATAAAGTTAGCGGCTCAATTAATTTAATGGAGCATTGTGTGTAATATTAATCCTAGAGGTATGAAATTAATCTGACTTGTAGTAGCTATGTTTATATTTGTTGGTAACTGTGCCCCGCAGTTTCAGCCGCCTGGCGATGGATGATGATGAAATAAAAGTAGCCTACGTTACACCTCTTAACATAAGCTATGTAAGTGAAAGTCCCGTTAAAATTGGTCCACCCGTTTCAGAGATTAGTCGGAACAAACAGACAGACAGAAAAAAATATATATAAATACTATAATATATATACCTACTTTCATATGCATTTAGAGAACAGCTGTTAATTGGGAATTACAAAAACACTTAAATTTATTCATCAAATTTGAATTTCAGGAAAATTGAAAAATTACAATCTCACAAGGATATTTACTAGGTATAAAAGGCACTTACTTATTTCATCATGAAATTTGTTTGTTTTTTTGATGATTGACCACACACTACAACACTATATTTGTACAATTATTGTATTGTGATAAATTTTCCAAAAATAAATCCATAACTATAACTTCATTCCCCGCACTAGGATGCAGTGCCGCGGGAGGCACATACGCACACATACACATCAAAACATTCAAGACCTGACAGAACAAACATTTCTGTTCGTCACACAAATTTCACCAAGTCAAGTCAAAATCATTTATTCAAATTAGACGTCAAAGACGCACTTGTGAACCTCAATTATTCATTATAATGTACTCGTACTCTAAATACTCTACCATCATCATCATCAGCCTGTAGCAGTCCACTGCTGGACATAGGCCTCTCCAATTGCACGCCACTTAGGTCTATAAATACTTTAAATAAATAAATAATAATAATAATCTAAATAATAATAATAATCTAATCTCTAAATACTCTACCGCCGCGTTCCAAAATATATAATGTTATAATAAATATGTTCAAAAACGAAAGAGGGTAGACAGATATGTCTGCTCTTAATGTTTCATCCACCCGCATTCTCCAGTCGTCCCGCGATCATGTCGCTTGCAACAGTGTCGAAATATCGGGAGCTCAATTTAAGACGAAATATGCGTCAAATTTGACGATTCGTCGTTACGAATATTTAAAACTAGACCATTTAAAACAATTAATTGACATTTGTTTTTTACGTCTATTGACAGTTCACAAAATTCTTTATTCGGCTATGGTCACCGAAACACGATTAAATAAATTTGGCTCGATAGAAAAAAATCGTAAACTTTCCTAAAAAATACCCTTTTTGCCGTTCCCGTCGGTGGAATGAATCAACTTCATTTAATTCCTATCAAAGATATTTATAAACAAAAATACACATTTTAATCCTAACAAACACACAAATCCGTCTATGAACTCAGTTTTTTGTAAAAATGTAAGATTATTTTTAGAAAATAAAGTAAAGTTAATATTGAAACCATTTGCAAACGCGCACACTGATTATGCAGCCATTACCATGGCTCCCGACCCCCGCTAGTCGGCCAGAGTGCGTTGTCGAGAGTGGACGCGTACAACTTTATTCCCTCCAGCGCGCCCGGACGACTACATTATTTTAGTCCATATTATCGACTTTTGGGAAATAAAGATAAGAAGAAAAATAAAACTGCTCGGAATTACAATAGAAACAGATTATCGAACTTGCAGACAAATATGTAAGTACCTACCTGATTGTTTTCATTCATAGGCTTTGCGTAGGTTATCTGTAATATTGATTTAGCGTAGTGTTATAAAATATTTTATGATGATGAAAATAAGGCGACCATAATCAAACTAATGTTATAAATGCAAAAAATTCTAAGTGTCTTAGTGTGTTAGTTAGTTTTGAGACGTAAGTAAGACGGCCGATTGAATTTGTATGATATTTAGTATGGTGGTAGCTTATTATATGTATATATATACCAATATGTTATTCTATAGGGTATAGAATAACATATAGGTATACATATTTATATATTTTATCCGACCTGATGACTACCTGGTCAGAGTTTTCAGGGATTAATTTAGAATATTAGTAGGAATTTGACTTTTATTTTTACAGCCCTCCGCCCTACAAAGAATTGTCTAAGGAATCCCATGAGGATAATACCGAAGTATTGCTGCCAAAAAATTTACCGGAATCTTCCGATGCGTTATACGAAAATCTTCGACCAGTTATTACACCTGGTTTCTTCAAGTAAGTTACATAGTTAATTTATATCTGCGACCACATGGTCGCTTGCCAAAAACAGGCGAGTAAAAAATTTTAAAAAGTCTGTATGGATTTCTACTTCCCATCTCATAAGTCTAGTAGGTATTACTAGATTGTTATATGCACTTGAATGAAACATGTATATTGTGTACGTTTTCCATCTAATTTGGTGCTCAAGAATAAGCCACTTGTATAGGGCAGACATACCGGTTTTAATAAAACCGATATTTTTATTTAGGCGTACCGCTTAATTTATATTTTATTACTAACACGTCCCTAGCTTCATCTTCCGGCTAAACTACCCAACGCCAACATAATATATTAGAGTCCAGAGGGTTAATTTCTTTTTAAGTGTGATTTCAGCTGCTTGGTTTTACAGACGGAAAAATATATGGGCTTGTTTCAAATTTTAGTTGTCTAAGATGTGCAAGAAAACTTTCGAAGTGTGTTCGGATGATATAAATAATGATACCGGCCTGAACGCACTGCAGCAATTTCTGGAATTGTAGCTTCTGGTATCGGATACTCACAATTTGAGAAAACTATGGCAGCCATGGATATTCCTATTTTTCGAGAAAAGTATTACGCAATATATTCAATGAATTGGAGGCTACAGCGGTAGAGGTGATGGAACGCGCTGCTGCAAAGGAACGGGAAGTAGCAATCGAAGAAGGAAACAATAAATAGTGTTCCCATAATTGATTTTTTGCAGACAAATCATGGTGCAAACGCTCATATGGCAACTTATATAAAGCGCTATCTGGTGTAGCTGCAATCGTTGGTCGAAAATTCGGGGAAGTTCACTTTCTCGGTGTGAAAAATAAAACCAGAAAGTAAAAGAGAGCATCATAGAAAAAACCTAACGCGTTGAAAATAAAAAGAAATAGAGTTAACCTTTTCGAAAATCAAAGGGGAATGCAGGGGAACAAGTGGCAGCACCTGATATGTCTGATGAAGACAATAAGGAAGCATCTTCAGAATTCATAAAAATCTGAAGAAAATGGCCAATGACAAAGTCCAATTTTTTAATATTATAAAATACATACAAAAATAAATACAAACAGTAAATGGTACTATCAGGTTAAACGCAATTACGAGTTACTGATAAACAAAGCAGCGTTTTAGGTATTTGGGGAGGAGAGAATGAAAAAACCTACGTTTTCATATAAAAAAGGTGAATACTTTATGCTATTACTTAAATGGAGGCCGAACTTGTTACTTTCTACCAGACGCATAATAATATGCTTCCGAAGTTAGTAGATTCACGACGAAACCGTGGCATTGTTTTGTAGCTTAGACTCACCTCTTACTGTAAATCTCTTCTCATAACTTTGGAAATACAAATCTCACCATTTCTTTAGATATTATTTATTATCAATAAGATTTTTTTATTTATAATGTTTTAGTTCACAGACATCAAAGGGTCCGTGGCATTGTTTATTTATATATATATATATATAATATTTTAAACTTCTTTTTATAATTACTAAAGGAATACAGGAGGACATTTTTTTTACTTAACCAGACTTACATAATACATTTGTGAAGGCCTGAAGGGCACTTAGAAAACTTTTGAAAACCTGCATTTATTTAAGCTTTCAGTATTATAGTCATGATTAATAAAAAAGTTGTTATTACAATACTTATGTGTATACGAAATTTATACCTTAGTTGAAGTTGATTTTTGGATTTTAGTAAAACAACATTTAATTATACCGGTTTTTATATCTTACCGGTATTTGATAGGACTTGACCTGGTTGTGTATCAAATACCGGTTTTATCTTATTCAAGCCCTAGTTTTATTTGTAACATGGTCAAAAAATATTTGTTTAGTATGTGTTGTTTATTGTTTAATATTAATAATAAAACTGTATTTATTATCAAGTATTAGCAAGTATTTTGGTCCAACCAATGCATAACTAATATTATAAACTACTTTTAGGTACCTTATAGTTTGTTCGTTTTGGCATATAATAGGTAATCAAAATAAAATTTATTGAAAATCACAAAAACTATTTAATCGTTTACTCGTGCCAATACAATACAATAAAGACACCCATAGCCTAGTATGATAATGGTATTAGTAAATCTTGTCATAAATCTTTACACCATTATAATTACCTACTTAAAATAACGTACCTAATTAGTTAACAACGCAGGCGAATTGAAAATCATAAGTCAGTAGAATACTATCAAGTAACCATACGCCCGCGAGTGGCTATAATGGCTAGACCCCTTGCGCCGCCCGGCGGTCTGCGTCTGCTTCACCCCCTCAATATCCGTGTAACGTCTCTACCATTTCACCTTAATAATTACCACGGTTTTCATCCCGTAAGTAGTAGTATGTTTATTAAAAACAACCGTTAAAGTTTAAAAAAGTGCTTAACCCTTTTTTTGTTTGTAAGCTGGTGCTTCCCGTGTCCCATTTAAATTTTGCCAAATTTGGTCCAGTAGTTTTTGAGTTACACTCCTATAACTGAATAGAATGGAAGTCGGTATTAAATTTTTCAAAATGTACTTGTTTTGGTCAAATCCACCCTTAGTACTATTGACGACATTTCCATTGTTAAAAAGTAATGAATCTAATGTTTTTTCTGTTGTCTATTTCGCCTTACATAAATATTAATTATCAAAGTTGTTACTTGTACCGACTTAATTACGTTTTGCTCTCAGCAACTCGTTTACTCCTGTGGGTATCAATTGGAATAGGGCTAGTCCACTACCTGTCTCATGCGAGCTATATTGACTGTTTTGGTTCTATGATTATTTTAAACACGTACGTTTTCTCTACAGCTTGCTGAGTGATCTTCACTTTGTGATGCTCTTAGAGCTCAGGAGGGGCTAGCTTTGAGATTTGAAGTGACTAACTACGTTTGGATCTGTCATCCACTGGACTTTTAAGTCAGCCAAGATTGTCATATTTTAGTGAATTGTACGAATGTTGCCTTTTGACTATTAATAATTGTACACTTTGCAAGGTAATCACTTCATACTGTCAAATGTGATACGAAATAGCCCTGGTGGTCCACCGTAAATGGCCAAAAGTTGAGCACTTTACTTCATAAGCCATACTTTCATACACTCTTCATCATTTAGTCTTTAGAAACTGCTTTTAAATGACAGGAAGATGGACATTGTACCAAATATAGCACATCCCAACTGGATTTAGAAACAGAAGATGTTGCATAATATTCTATAGGTAGATGATGTACTGAATAATTCAGACAAATATGCCATTATTGGCATATTTGTATCAATTTTGGTACTGTAAGATATTATTTACACGGATTATATTATGACCGTACCCAAATCACAGAATTATCCCAGTAGATAATTTAATAAGTAAAGGTAAAAGCAAATACGAAAGAAGTAACAAGAAGAAAAGTCTTATTTAGCCTTCGTTTGGGAAGTTACAAACAAAAGCTACTACTACTATACTATAAGGAAAGTAACAGTTGGCTTTCAACGATAACACAAGACATCTCTAGTCTATAATAAAATTAGAACAGAGAAATTGGCATAATATGTTTAATTACAAGACACTAGGTAGTATATACGTAGGTATATATACGTAGGATCACTACCGTATGCATATTCATCATTATAGTTTTAACAAATACACTTATAGAGCCATCGGCATCGCAATGCAAGACACATACGCACGTTTCATGAAAACTTCACATCTAACGAATTAATCAACTATAACGACTCGCTAAGGCTCACACTTAACCTTCAGTTGAAAAACAGAATCTTAAAAAAATACACTAATTATTTTATAAAAACGTATACAAGATCCTGAACTATAATTGATACAATGAAAATATCACAATACTTGACCTAACAGTATGGATGTACTTTCAAAATAGTCTAAAACGTTATTTTATTAAAATGATAAGAAAACCTTTAAACTATTGCATTTACAAATTTTACTGAATATAGATGCGAATTTAATCACAAATTCGAGGTTATTAATCAGCTACCGAAGTTTCACCTCTTGATACACAACGTTACGTTATGGGCTCATATATCGCTAGCAGCTGCTTCTTTTTAAATTTGTACTAAGGTACGTTTGTAACGGTCACATTTGTTTTCATATAGAACGATCTATATTTAAAAGCAATTCTGTACAAACTGGTTTATTTATGGAGACACATACGACTGTCGAATATATCTACGTAATACAATGTAGGTAGTATAGTATCGTCTAATCAGCGGAAACGAAGCCAACTTTTCCGTTACTATCCGAGTTTCGCACAAATCAGCCGGAATAAATAGTTTTGCCTCAATTTGGTGAGGATCAGAATGTTAAAAGCTAATAGTAGATACGTAGTTCGATTAACCCTTCTGATACCAGGAAAACAGAACTTTCACGTGATATACTCGTATAGTGAGATTCTCGCGTGATATAATATAAAATTAGCAAAATAATTTTCACGCTTTGTGGTGCTGTTGGATGGAGACTAGTTATAGTATAGTGTAGCATCAGGTTCAAGGTGAATTTATACTTTGTACTCGAGAACCATTTCACTCTGATTGCGGAAATATTTATTGCTAATATTTTGATAGGTTTTGATATAATTGAACACAGTAGCACCAATTTAATTAATTGTTTTGTGTGTTTACCTAATCGTTGCAATCTTGGACATGATTACAACGATTAGGTAAATTAATTAATTAGTTGTTTTTCTCTCTAAAATTGCAAATGATAATGACAGTAGTACGCGAAGAATCTTTCAATTGTATAGAATTAACAATGTGATTATTGTCATTTTAGAATTCGTATTGTGTTACATGAATGTGGATTTATGATTAAACAGAATAAGGACTACCATAGTTAAATGGTAAAACCGGCAAACACTCGCGTTTATCATCTAGTCGTTATATTCCGACCGGTGTTCGGGCAGTACTGATGCCCATCCTCATGGAGAGCGTGGACTAGCAGCTAGCGGCCTTCGCTGCTAGACCACGCTCTCCATGAGGATGGGCATCAGTACTGCCCGAACACCGGTCGGAATATAACGACTAGATGAGTGTTTGCCCGTTTTACCATTTAACTATGAGTTCTCACGGAAGTTTTTATGACAATAGGACTACCATAGATTAGAGAATTTAAGTTTAATGTTCTCCAGCCAAATACTACAATTTCTATCGTAAGGGCAGGAACCCTTACGAAAAAAAGAAATATAAACTAACTGTATAAAAACTAACTGACTAAAATGGTATATACACTTAATATATCCACCCAAAACTTACCAAAATATTTTTTTACGACTTCCATGTCGGAGACTATAGAACAATCATAATCTTTAGCTGACATCTGTGCGCTCTACGTTACATTTTGTGTTTTTTTCCGATTCCATTCTCAAAAGTGACAATCACAAAATACGTGTATACATTTAAAATTGCTTTTCCCCTCATAAAGAGAGAGCTTTCATGCCCGTTACAAAAGAGTACGTACAAAACATTGTACATTATTGATAGACATTATCAATATCGGGTTAGGCACAATCAGGTTACATTCACGGCGGGTCGGCTGAATCCATAATGGGCTATGGGCCCTCGTTATGGACCCAATGGCAGCCAAATTGGCCTTTTTTGTGGAGCGGAGCGAAGCGAGCGACTACGCTTTGCACTGGTACGCCCGGGTCGTTCCTCTTTATCATTGGATTGAATTAGGAAGATTATTTTGTGCATTTCTTGTTGGACATAGAACAAAGATAAGATAGATTTATAGACGGATTGGGTGACTTTGAGAACGGTGTAATTCCCATGCTTTATTTATTGTGTCCTATAAACCAGTTGTTATCTAAATCTACACTTATATAAAAATGAGGAAACATTTGTTCTTTTACTAATTTCACTAATATAAAAATGTATCATCCTCGCATGTTCATTTCCTTTTTGTAATTCAAACCACAACACAGTTGAATTAAATATGTATGGTGGACAAACTCATTAACAAATAGTACTACTGTTACTAAAATATTATTATGGCCGGCTTTCACACACGACTGCATTTGTGTTATATTTAGCACCGCTCAACTCCGTAACGGCTATGCGGCTTTCGATAAAATTTTGTATATGAAACTACATCTGATACTTACATGCAATTATAGTTTGACGACCGAGAGCTCAATTTGTAGTAACCTTGTCATCGTAGCGCAGGCTCCCAGGTTTGATCCCAATCCGTGTGTGTTTGTTCGAGCCCGCGGGCAAAAGATGATGCCATTGGAAGATTCGTTAGGAAGGCGATGGTTGTAAGACTAGAGACCATACGTGAATATAATCTAAAGATGGCCATCCGAGATAGAAATAGCGTGGTTATGGAGGCCGGAGATGTGGATAAGCAGTCCTCTACGTCTTAATGACGTCAAACACAAAAAAAACGTTATATCTGTAGTTAATGTAATGTGTAAAAATTGCCATTCCGACCAGTCATGCTCACGGATAGGTGTTGGCAAGCGGTGGCGTGTGTGGCGGGTCGCCATCTTCCCTCAAATATGGTTGAGGAAGGCGATGGCTGGCACATGCGTCAACTCGTGAGCAGGTGCTGCTTGCGGAGACCGGTCTGCTCGGAATTCCAATAGATCCCTAATTTAGGTTTTGTTTTTCTGTTATTTTATATAATGTTATGCTTATTATATGTTCCCTCATTGTATGCAAATATTTATATTTAGATAGTTGATTAATTAGTAAAGTTAAATAAATGTAAAAAAAATGGCACGGACCCTGGAACCTGTGGGTAGAAATATTAAAGTAATAAAAAAATATATTTTAATAATTGAATTATTAGATACTAATTTAATTAATGTCAGCTATTACACTTAAGGTACGTTAGTAGCTGTACTAGGATTCCCTGTAATTTATGAACGCTACTGTAGTCTTATAAAAGTCCATTTTACGATAATTAACGTTCACAAGAGCTTCCATGATGCCTAAAGTGAACAAATTATTTAACATTGAATTTGAATCCGAAAGAAAAGAAATAAAGAATTTACAGACAGTCAGGCTGTTAGTAGGCGTCATTCTAATTATTAAAGTAACGAGTCACTAATTTCCATTAGATTAGTTTAAAAAGATTCAGACGAAGAAGAATAACATTAACTTCCTATAAATAATTACTAGAGCTCTCACCACGTAGCAGCACTACTATTTAATGGGTGATTCGGATCATTTGAGCGGCTTTTGCTCTAATCACACTGATGCGCCATTTGCTCCATTCGCGTTGCGAGAAGAATAAGTTACGTTCGTTATAATTCAAATTCTAATCTGATTGTGCTATGGATATATTATACATAAGGTGTGTGTACGGAAAACAACTTTTCTCAAATTGCACCACACCACACTACTACGAGTATTATAAATGCCTAGCCTCTATTAGAGTTTCATATTTTTCTCATTTCATATTCTTACTCTATTAGTATTTCATTACAAAAAACCAGCCAAATGTAAGTCGGACTTGCGCGCGAAGGGTTCCATACAATTATCTATAAAAACGGCAAAAAATCATGTCTGTATTGGAGATCTATAGATATTTGTACAGCACCCTTCATGCGCGAGTGCGACTCGCAATTGGCAGGTTTTTGTAATTTGTAGCTATGAAACTCTCCAAAGCTTGTATTACCGATTACTTCAAGCCACGTCTTCCTCGGTTGACAATACGACACTTTTGATCTTGTTACTCAAATACTGCCACTAGAAATTCGATCGTCGAGGGATTGGCATTGTGGACACCCTGTCTCTCATTACACAGTCTAATATAATTTACTTGTGAATTTTGTGGAGAAATCATTTTTATTTAATAAAATAGACCCTGTGATTATTTTTTCACCACAAATTCAATTTAAAGAAGGCCGCTAAGAATGCCAGTTTAGGTATCATAAATCAACTAGAATCCCTGAGGACCTGTCACTCGCAAGTGTTATCCAATTCGAACACTTACCTTTTGTGTTCTGTACTCCAAATGGAATCCTGAGAGACTTGATGCGCCGTGTCGGGCGTCACTTGCTGAAGTTAAATAAAAAATGAAACGTGAAACACGCGCGAGCGTTTTTGCAGACACTTTTTGGGGTTCCGTAAACAAAGGATAAAACGGGAACCTTTTACTTATACTCCGCTGTCTGTCCGTCTGTCACCAGCCGTGCGAATATCTAGTAGCAAACATCGTTGCCTCTTTGACAACATCCGTGAAACAAATGAGATGTCAAGAAACGTTGGTTAAACAAACTTATTTACAAGGACGATATTTCATAAAGTATCTGACATCGGTGAGTTCATTGACGAGCGCATCGACGAATCATTAGAAATTCGCACGGCAGTTATCCCATGAATCGTGTAATTTTCACATATGCCGTGTTTTTGTGGCCACTCTATGAATAAATACTAAAAAACAGAATAAAATCAATATTTTTCACACAACAAACGTGATTTTTTGCTCGGTTTTGCTCGATATTGATAAAGACAACAAGATAAACTCTTGAAATATTCACAGAATATTTGTTATATATTCACTTTAAAAATAAATAATTAAATAAAATAAAACATAAATATAAGGAGGGCAACCCATACAACAAACGTGTTTTTTTTGCCGTTTTTATAAATACGGTACGGAATCCTTCTTGCGCGAGCCCAACTTGCACTTGGCCGTTTTTTTTCCTATGGTTATGGCTATGCGTTGGAGGTGGTGGCTGGTGGGGCAGCCGCGGGGTTTATGGTGGCGACGCTCGAGGTATTGCAATGAAAAGTGCGAGGTGTACTAATGTGATAATGTACTCACCGTGTAACCCTTTGCGCGTTTTAACCCGACTGCGGCGAACCTTAAAGGATGGTTATGTGTTTGACCTGTACGTTCGTATGTCCTTTCCTAACCGCTCGTTACTTCTCAACGGTTGAACTGCTTTTGATAAATAATACGTTATAAGATTTTCCTTGATAGCGCGAGTGGTCTCAAACATAAATATCACACGTTGTCGAAACCTAAAACGAGGGCGGATTTTTTGTGATTTAATGTGCACCAAAGTTATTTGCCTAGTTGTGTTTTTGAATTGGTTGACAAAACCTTCTGAGTTATTCTGATTATGTTTCAAAAAAATGGTATGAAGACATAATTATTACAGTTTCACGCGCATAAATAGCACGTCAGTAATAAAGTCAGTTCCGTAATTTTTAAATAAATCTGTAGTATGCGTATTTGTTTCTGAGTGGTGCGAGCGCCGTTCCTGCCTTCAATGGAGGTCCGAAATGCAGATCTTTTGATGCTCTGCGCATCACATCGAGTCATGAGTCGCGCCGTTAAAACGTGCCGTTCACCCGTCTAGTTTATTTCCAAAAAAAAACTTAACTAGAGTAAACTGAAAAATCACACCAACATTGTCTATGAAGTAAAATATATTATTTGCCTGAGATATAAAACTCGCACCTTGATGCAATACAGCACAGAATAGCATATATCACTATAAGGATTTATTTTTCACTGCTTCTTTGTACTAATGGTTGTCGACACATTATATTGTTGGGTTAAGTCAGATTCAAGCACTTAGTAATAATGCATTTTCATTATCTTTGGTCCCGATCTCTGACATAAATAGCGCCGCTCGTAACGTCATTTGAATATTGTATTGTTTTGGAACGCCACTCTTTGGGCTGACAGATACTGTCAAACTTTGTGTTGTCTATGATCAACAGATCACTTGCAAAGTTATATGATTATTAACGGGATATTTACCGTGGTAAGGTTGTGGAATGAGCTCCTGATATTTCGGCGCAGTTACATGCACCATGTTCACGGGAAGACTGAAGAATGCGGTTGGTTGGTGAAAAAGTTTAAAAGTTAGGTGCAGACATAACGATCTACCCTCATTCTTAGTCTTTTGCTACAGTTATCACTGGACCTCGAACTCGAAAGTTCTAGTTCGAGTTCAGGGAGCTCATTCCACAACCTTACCACGGTAAATATCCCGTTAATAATCATATAACTTTAGATCACTTGCAATTTCTAATTTGTCGAGTTCACTTCTTGACTTTGAGGAAAATGGCTGCGAGCCATATTTGTTGTTGAAATGCATAAATAACTTTGATGTGTAACTTCGATCACGCTGTATGCCATGTTGTGTGTATAGTGTTAGAGTGGTACATTACACCGGTTTGAGGATCTACACTGCAAGTTGGAACACCGCCCGGCAGCCCAATGTGAAGATCGCAGGAAGCACGTGCAGTGCGGTTTTTCCCTTTCTAGTTCCTTGCCAACGCCTGTCTCCCCCTCCTCACAGAACCGACTACCGGACGCTACACTCATCAGGATTGATGAAAGTACCTCTCATCTATTTGTTAGTTAGGTTATTTAGTGATAAGTTAGGTCAGGGCTAAATTGTAAGACTATTGTTAGGCCATTGATTTGCATCTTGTATATAAGCTCCTTGTTATCAAAGACAATGAGGTGAGGACTCTTGAAAGCACCCGCTTAACAGAGCAATACACAAAACGCTTCCACACTCTACTACAGTCTGCGGAGCCCTAGTTGAAGTGCGTTCCACACCAAACAATTATGTCAAAGAGTTATGATTTTGTATTGGTTACCAAAGAGAATAGTTCTACAATAATGTAGTTCCTCAAAGGTCAACATCTATGATATCATAACAATCGACCTTGCTACAATATTCAGCATATTTGGCGTATATTAAATTATGTCAAAGAGTTATGATTTTGTATTGGTTACCAAAGAGAATAGTTCTACAATAATGTAGTTCCTCAAAGGTCAACATCTATGATATCATAACAATCGACCTTGCTACAATATTCAGCATATTTGGCGTATATTAAAGTTTTCCATCAAAATTCAATCTGCCGTAATACCTGCGCAGACAAAATCTTTTTGGGTGATATTGAAGAGAGGACAAAGGCCTAACCTTCGGTCTTCGGTCTACCTGCATCTCATAACTATCGGTTTTCCCGACTTACTCCGATCTTTTCAACGACGAGGACAATGTTTCGACAAACTAATATTAGTTAGGGGCTAGCCGATATTACGTTCCGTCCGAGTCGTATGCAAATATGAGGTAAATGGGACATTTGTAAGAAACCACGTTCAAAGGTGATCAATGGATCGTCGGGCAGATTGTCATTGGATTTTTTTGAAAGACTATATTTGAGATATGTAAAGATCTTGAGGTCATTTGGGTGAAAAAAGTATTTACATTATGTATATATTATGTTACCTATAATATGTAGTTACACATATTATAGGTAACATAATTGTGTGGGTGTTCGGGTGTACTCTTGGTTACCCAGAGGTAACATACAGAGGTCGTTAGACCCCTGGGTAACGCACGCATATTTACTTTGGCCGATGACACAGCTATTGTGTTCAGTTCAAATACATGGAAAGAAGTGTATGATCATGCGCAAGTAGGAAAGGTTACTAAATGGATGAAACTGAATCTGTTAACACTAAACACGACAAAAACGAAATATGTAGAATTCATAATTATAAATCATGCATTACCCAAACTAAACCCACGAGCGCTTATAATTCACTTATGTAGTGGTAGTGATAGTAAAAGTTGTAAATGTCCAAATATTGAACGCGTTACTAACATAAAATATTTAGGTGTCTTAATTGATGACAGTCTCTCATGGCAGGGTCACACAGATTTAGTCTGCTCTCGGTTACGTAAACTCAAGTATATCTATATTGAATTGCGGAAAGTTGCAGACACAGAAACCATTAAATTGGTATATATCTCGCTATGCCAATCTGTCCTCAGTTACTGTGTTGTGGCATGGGGAGGAACATGTAGCACTTTCCTGCTAAGGGCTGAACGAGCCCAAATAGTGATATTAAAAATTGCATTTAATAAGCCATTTAGATATCCAACCAAACAGTTGTTCAGTGAATGTAAATTTCTAACAGTCCGGCAACTCTTCTTATTGCGTACGGCTATTCGGCACCATAAACAGGCACCAAACGAAATTGTAAAATCTAATAAGTCACAAAGGCAGACGAAATGGAATACTCCGATGCTCCACACTAAATATGCCCAAAAGTTTTATTTCTTCGTAGGTAGCACCATGCATATATTCAAAAACGAACAAAATTCTTGATATCTTTGATTGCACGAGATATATTTGTAAACGGAAAATAGTAAACTGGTTACTAAGTTTTGACTACACAAAAACAGAAACACTTTTTTTCCATTTCAGCCAACTTAATTGTGAAGTAATTTCCTTAATATTGTTGCACAAGAAGACACTAAGTTATATTAACATTAGTAGATTGTTAGGAGAACTAGTCCTCATTACACAGACAGTCCTAGTATGAGAGCTAGTGGCCACTCTATTGGCCACACTGTAAAGCTGGTAATCGATGATTTGGTTATTACTACTACTATGTACCATGTTAGCAAAATAAAGATTAATTACTTACATTAATTTTTGTAGAATGTATTAGTGCCTACTTATAACATATCCATGATAACCTTAGTTCTAAGTATATTGTATTGTAAGCAGTGCTTTAATATTTGTTCAAATAAATAATTATTATTAAATTCTTATTCTCGCGGTTTCTGGCGATTTGCATCCATTCATCTCTTGCTATGTTACTGATGTCATCCACCCATCTTTTCCTTTGTCGACCTACATTCTTCTTGCCGGATCTCAAGCTTCGGTGGCCTAGTTAGTTATCGCGTCTGACACGGATTGTCGGAAGACGCGGGTTCGAATCCCGTCCGAGGATGTGAATTTTTCTCTCTAAAAATTTAAATTTTTGGTATCGCTATCGCAGTAGTTAGTTTTAAAAAAATAACACTTTAAATAAGTTCAAAAATATCCCGTTAATATCACTCCACGTGAATCGTAGTCATCATCATCATCATCATCAGCCTGTAGCAGTCCACTGCTGGACATATGCCTCTCCAATTACACGCCACTTAGGTCTATCTTGGGCTTCTCGCATCCAGTTTTGCCAGCCGTCTTGCGCAGATCGTCACTCCACCGTGCCTCAGGACGTCCTACACTACGTTTTCCGAGCCGCGGTCTCCACTCTAGAACTCGTTTACCCCAACGGTTGTCGGTTCTACGGCTAATATGGCCAGCCCACTGCCACTTCAGCTTGCTGATCCGGTGGACTATGTCGATGACCTTGGTTCTCTGACGGATCACTTTATTTCTGATGCGATCCCTCAAAGAAACACCGAGCATAGCCCTTTCCATAGCCCGCTGAGCGACCTTGAGCTTGTGGACCATTCGAGCCGTCAGTGTCCACGTTTCGGCTCTGTATGTCATGACGGGTAGGACGCACTGATTGAAGACTTTCGTCTTCAGGCACTGTGGAATCGGCGAAGTAAGGACTCGACGTAGCTTCCCAAACGCTGCCCAGCCCAGCCGAATTCTTCTATTCACCTCGTTCTCAAAGTTGTTTTTTCCCAACTGCAATGTCTGCCCGAGGTACACATATTTTTGAACAACTTCGAGAACGGTGCCGTGTATCGCAATCGGTTCTGGTAGAACATGTTCGTTGAACATGGCCTTGGTTTTGTCCAAGTTCATCCGTAGGCCGATGCGTATAGAAGAGTCAGCCAGGTCATTCAGCATCTGTTGCAGGTCCTGCAGCGTCTCTGCCATGATGACGATATCGTCAGCAAATCGCAAGTGAGAGATGTATTCGCCATTGATATTAATGCCACGTCCTTTCCAGTTCAGCGTCTTGAACATATCCTCCATTGCATTTGAAAACAATTTCGGGGAAATAACGTCCCCTTGTCTCACTCCTCGATGCAACGGTTTGGGACTTGTTTGCTGATTCTGTACTTGGACGGACATGGTGGCGGTTTCGTAAAGACATCTCATCACTTGGATGTATCGCCAATCTATCTGGCAACGCTGCAGGGACTCCAGAACAGACCAGATTTCAACCGAGTCAAAGGCCTTCTCATAGTCCACAAATGCTAGACACAGGGGCTGATTATACTCTTCGGTCTTCTGTATAATCTGCCGCATTGTGGGAATGTGGTCTATGGTGCCGTATCCGCTCCGAAACCCAGCCTGTTCCGGTGGTTGGAATTCGTCGAGTCTACGCGCAAGACGGTTCGTGATCACTTTTGAAAACAGCTTATAGACGTGGCTTAGAAGGGATATGGGTCGATAGTTCTTCAGCAGGGTCTTATCTCCCTTTTTGAAGAACAGGACGACCACACTCCTACTCCACGCCTCTGGAGTTCTCCCTTCGAACAGGACAGCGTTAAAAAGCTTCTGGAGCTCCCTCAGTACGGGTTTACCTCCTGCTTTTAGTAGCTCTGTTGTAACGCCATCCTCTCCAGGGGCTTTTCCATTTTTAAGCTGTCCAAGAGCGATCTCGATTTCGCCAATACTGACTTCTGGCAAGTCTTCGGTGAAATGGCGTGTTAACGTGGCTCTAGGATCATTTTCGGGATCAGGTCGAGATGCATGCGATGCGTATAATCGGCCATAAAAGTCCTCCACTTCCAAAAGGACTGCCGGCTTCGAAGAAACGGCTTCTCCACTAGCTGTGGTCAACTTCGTCAGGTGGCTTCTTCCAAGAGATTGTACGAACACCTTTGACCCCCGATTCTGCTCGATCGCTCTTTCGATCGAAAGAGTATTGAAGCACCGGAGGTCGTGTCGTACGTTCTTGTTGATCTCTCGGTTTAGAGTCCACTTTTCTGACGAAGTGATGGGTGGGTTTTCACGTCGTTCCTTCATTAGCCCCAAAGTCTTTTCTGAAAGCTTGGACTTCTTGCCCTTACGCTGCATGTAACAAAATCTGTTACCTTCTTCCCTGAGGACCCGAGTCACATTTTCGAGGTTCTGGTTTACGTCTGTGGTGGTTTCCACGGCAGCGAATTGGTTCTCCAGGTTTAACTGGAATGTTTCAGATCCTGCAATGGTTTGGAGCAGTGTTGTCGGAGCCTGGACTTCATCAGACCGACACGTTGCGCCTTGAAGTTGATATTCAGAGAGCCTCGGACAAGTCGGTGATCGCTACCGGTATTGAACCTGTTGATCACGGAGACATCTCTAAATATGTGCCTTTTATTCGTTTTGATGAAGTCAATCTCATTTTTAGTCCTAGTGTCGGGGTTTAGCCACGTCCACTTCCTTTGGGGCTGTTTCTTAAAGAAGGAGTTCATCAAGAAGAGCCCCTCCCGTTCGAGGAAGTTGACGAGCATTTGCCCCCTATGATTTCTGCGTTTAAAGCCATGGCATCCTACTACCGATTCGCTGAAATTCTGTACTCCCAGCGTTAAAGTCCCCCATGACAACGGTGTACTGGGTCTTTGTAGTGAAGTGGAGGGCCCTCGATATGTCATCGAACATATCCTCCACTTCATCGTCCGAGTGTGTCGAGGTCGGTTCGTACACTTGCACCACCTTGAGGCTATACCTCTCGGTGAGCTTTACAATAAGGTACGCTACCCTGTTCGACAGACTGGACACTTCCACAACGTTGTCAGAAAGGGACTTGTTTACCAGAAACCCAACGCCACCTTGGGATTGTTGGTCTTCCTCTCGGAAGTACATAAGGTGGCCCGATTCTAGGGTTAAGGTGTCCTCCCCCTCTCTTCGGACTTCACTCAACCCCAGTATGTGCCACCTAATTTTCCCAAGTTCCACCTCGAGTTGCGCCAGATGCGAGTCAAGCCTTAGCGTGCGTCCGTTATACGTCGCCAGGGTCAGTTGTTTGTGGTGGCCTCCCGTACCCCGGAGATTCTTAGCACCCCTCACCCCGCCGTTACCATGGTCGCCACCATGACCAGGAATAGCAGGGCCGCCGGGAACTAGGGGCCGTGGCTTTTTGTTGTCCTGCATTGGAGGAGTTTGCCCGTAATCGCCACGCTGGGCAGGCGGGTTGGCGATCGCAGGGCGTAGCTTCTCGCACCGGTGACGCTGCTGCCCGTCACCGGCCTGTTGCATTTAGCGACGCCTGGGATGGGTATACCGCCATCGGTCGGTTGTCAGAGCCTCGTTCGTCGATCAGCAGGATGCACCGCGTGCAGGTGAGGTTGACTTGGGTCAAAAGATGTTGGCTCGCCCCTTACATCCCATCGTGAATCGTAGCCCGTTCCTAAATTATATTTGTAGGCAAAACTCGCAAAAGTTTTCGGACTCAAAATGAAGACAATGTTCAAGTTCTTGTTCTCTATCTTGTTTATACTATATCTTGTTTATTTTCTCTATAACAATATTTTTCTTTTCCTTAATGATAGTTAACCGGCGCGGCGTGCAAGACACACAAAAATCGTACATTGTACGACCTATGTCAACGTACAATCACTAAATAATAAGGTACAATTCGTACTAGATATTGTGTGTCACAACACTATTGATCAGCTATGTATCTCTGTCTTTCCAATTAAGCATCGAATACAAAACGACCGCAGCCGCCTCCTTCGATCTCTTTAAGCCGCCGCGCCGTTTACTAACAAAGCCAATTCGCGCCGGGGTGAGATAGCGAAACGCGGACGTAAAGACCAATTTATTTTTCTATTTCTCTCTTTTAGCAGTCCTTGTTCTGGAAATGCACAGAGTCAATATATTTTTTTATTCACTTTGATTGGATGGCATTTTTATTTAAATACTTGTTTGTTTTTCACGTAGCTTGCAAGATGGAATCGGTTATATTATCGAAAACAGTGGTTCTATTTTTTTTCACACGCTTGCGTCGACTCTTTTTAAAGTTCATTATTGATATTATGTAACTTTTATAATAAGCCTTAGTGATATCAGATAAATTATTTAACTTTGACATTGAAATCATATAATCTTAAATTTTAAAATAATCTCACTTAAAAGTGATGATGCAGTCTAAGATGCAGAAAAGCATTATTGAATAAACAATAGCGATGTAGGCAGAATAGCGACTAGCTCTTAAGGGAAACTGCCGGAACATACCGTTAAGTTTTAAGGGCGGTTAACAATGCGCGCGCTAGAAAGTGTATACACGTATTAATAGTAAAAGTATTACTGTTTACCATCAACAGTGACATGGTAACAGATAAAATTTTGTTATACTATTTTATGTGGTACATATTTTTGGAACAATCATTTCAAATGGTAACCGTCATAATTATATTATGTTACGGAATTCTATTCTTATGTTACAGTGCCAATATTCTTCTTCTAAGAAGTTGTTGGCTCTTGTTTCGAAACAAGAGTAGAAGCATTAATTTCCACTCGTGCTCCTTTAATTTTCTGTTACTCTGTTGCTGGTGGTTTATGCAAGTTTGAAGAGAACTGTAGGATATCAAATTACAGGCCATTTACCACTCAAACAAATATCTCAATATGAACATAGAAACTAACTACAAAATAAAAGAAAAACAATTTTAGCACTTTGGGCGAATTTAAAATATTATTAAGTTTTAACTAAACCATGAAAAATCTTTGTATTATATCGTAATATGAAAATATCACAGTAGAGTATTAGCTACGTGGACGCACGGTGGTACGGCACGGTTGCTGCTGTATCCGTATGTATCTGCCAAAAGTCGGCTGGGGAACCATATGTTATGCGTCAATGGGCAAATGGACATGGGCTTATGTAGTAAGAACAGTTTGTGGTCTTTAGGGGCCTCTAGTACATATCTAGTGAATGTTTATTATTTTCATTTATTATTGATTATCTTAAAAATAATATATGGTGTGCTGCTTAATAAAGTCCGAAATTTTTCAAAGGGCATCCTGCAATCTATAGCGCGAAGACTTTTATTCAGGCTAAACAGATTTGATCTTGTTTTTAGACGCATTAAAATTCAGATAACTCTGACAGTTATAGTCATGCCTACTAAGTTGTCCACCAACCTACATTGAGCCCACGTATCCCATACTCTTGCTATATGTCAGAAGAATGAATCACATATTACATAATTAAATCTTAGTACAAGCGTTATAGGAGGACGTGACGCATACCATCAGACGAAATACATTCGAGACCCATTCCTACCGCTTTTTAAATATAAAAAACGCCCTAAACATCAACACGCCTTAATTCAAATCAGAGCGCAAATTAAAATCTATTTCAAAGTAATGACAAATCAAAACAAACAAAATAAAACTGAAAAAGTCCTACAATTTTAATGTAACACTCGCAAAAAGAACTCTCGCCTAACGTAGCGGATAATATCAAAATGCAAAAGGCTCCTTTGACGCTTTCCGAGAAGAAACACAAACTGGACTGATTTCCCGACCTTCGACCCGTCCTCAAAGGACGGACAGACAAACGGACAAAAAGAGCTTTTTCTTTATTTTGACTGAAAAAAATGACGATAATGTGAGAGGCGTTCAGTTGGGCGGAAAGCGGAAAGGGCATCTGTCAAGATGGCCGGAAACAGTATATACGGAACCAGTAGGATACTTAAACCTTTTCTAAATTGAATATCAATTTTATTTCCATAGAACCTGCAGTTTCATCTCAATAATAACGCAAACAATTGGTTGAGTTGTTATTGTACCAAAACCAGCTCGACATCGTCAACATAACACATTATATTACAAATATTTGCCCTAGCCAGGAATTGAACCTAGGACCCGCGCTTTAAAGGCTGTGTCACATCAGCTAAGCTAACGGTACATTCTCCGTTATTACCGGTTCGTATGTTGGTGGCCTGCGGTGGTTCATTAGCAAGTTCCTCGTACAACCTTTCTAGTTTAATAAGTTCCTGAGTTACTGCTCCCATTTATACGGGCCGGCAAACGGATCTGCGGTGGAAATGATACGACGGGAACTTCCAAAGTTTTGATTTAATCTTTCTTGACTTTGATTATAAGGGTTCCGTTGCCGGGACACGGCTTCTGCGGGCGGTAGTGCGCACGCTTACAGGAAACGGAGGAGTACCGGGAACTTGGCGCCTTATATATCAAGCTATTTATGGAGTTTGTAGATGCTTAAATTGAAAAAGTTTGCTATTCAAACGGGTAGGTTGTAAAGGACAGTGTTCTTTTCATGCTCTTTTGAAATATAATGAGGGGTAGATAATAATAATCTTACTGCATAAAAAAGTTGGAGTATGGTTATTGATATTCCGAGCTTATGAATTCATTAAATTGAAATCTTCAAATCATTGCAATTTTAGAGGGAAAATTTCTCGTCGTCCAGTCCAATCCAGTCGTCCTTCCAGCGTCTTCTGACAATCCGTGTCAGACGCCATGACCACTAGGCCACCGAGGTCCGATCTTCAGTTAATATATTTTTTGTTGTTGTTTTGTTGCTTTTAATAATTTGGTCCGTAATTGCAAGTAATACTCGTATGTTATAGTATTTGACAGGTTTACGGATTTAAATGAAACATGCCTTGCATCCGGGGAAGATTATATAGAATACTTTTTTATTAAAAAAAAATGTTTTAGAATACTACCAGTGATACTATGAATAATAATAAATATCAATGTAATAACTCCAAGTGTGCAATGATGTTATTTATTATTTTGTATGATTGTTACTTACGTCAATAATACAGTGTATGAATGATCATATGGTAATATAACTTGTGTTTACCAAAAACATACAACATTAATTTCGGTTCCGTAGCCGCTCCTGCGGAATACTGCATTCCGTAGTGTGTAAGGGTCAGCTTAGGCCTGATCCCTAGGGAGCGAGAGATGGCAGGGTGAGTAGGAGGATAATGCCTCCATGCTGGCCCTCAGGCATTGCGGGGCAACCGCTATAACTTGCGGTGTCAGAACACAACTCGGCGGATTGAAGAGTTCCTAGCGAGGGTACACAGGGCGGTCCCACTCTCTCCTAGTCACATTATGCATTTAAGGCAGACAAAACAAAACTTGGCAGCAAGCTTGTAGAGTTGGTTGTGATAGTAACCAGGCGCATCGCTGTAGTAAAGGGGCTGAATCCCCAAGAGATTCACAAGATGATATACAAGGGATATACTGCTTACGTACTCAAACTATGCATTGAAATTACGATACAGCTCAGTTAAAATATGTATACGCTATAGTAGTATAATTAATCCGTCCGAACCAGCAACCGGTCCATTCATAAATATTTTGTTATAGCGTAAACCTGATGCGGAGAGATTAATGTTTTTTAGAGAATAATAACTCTTGTTTAAAAAGCTTATAAGGAATAAAGTGTACTTCTAGCAATTATAATGGTCGTCACGTTTGCATGGCACAGATATTTAACCAATATTTGTAATGATGTTTGTTATTACATTAATTAATATTTCACGCAGAATGCTGAGTGTTCATGAACAAAAGTTGTTTTAATTTGGTTTTACTCAAAAATGAGTGTGATGTCATTATTTTATTAGTAATTTTTCTAACAACCTTCTTTGAGAAATGTATACCTTGCCGCGCTACTCGGAAATGCGTTAACAAACTTATAAAGAATTTCAATGCCGGTGACATTTAGCCACCAGTAATTTTCTTTGAAAGGCTATTTTTGTCGAGTTTTGTATAAAAGAAATCAGGTGCAATAAGATTTTTTTAATAACTAGCTTCCGCAGCGCGACTTCGCGTTTTTGTTTCATAAGAACCTCCTCCTGACCATAATGAACACAACGAAAAAAGAATTAGCAAGATTGTTCTATCCGTTCTCAAGTAATAGCGTGACCAGGAGAAACAGGGGTTACTTTTATATATACATACTAGCGACTGCCCGTGACATCGTTCGAGTGGTAGGCTCGGCTTTCGGCCTCTCCATAACCATCTTTTCTGGATTTACTTTTAACCTTAGAACTTCTGACAATAATTAAAGCCATTCTCAAGTTATAGCGTGACCAGGAGAACTAGGGGGTAATTTTTATATAATAGATAGATTAGGCTGAATATTAGGGCAGGATAAGCCACATTGCCTACTTTACAGAGTAGCGACAGGTTTACGAGTATGTTTTTAGATATTAACATAGAAGGCGGGAAGAAACGGATTAACATGGTGTTTAAATGGCGAGATGAGCACATGCCCATATTTTAGAATGTTTTTTATAAAGATCGCAACGTGCGACCAAGCGTATCTAAGGGGGATATGTAACTAAAAATTAAACTATTCGGACTAAATACTTCGCCAAGGCGTTTAATAACAATTATAACGTGTAAATAGAAAAAGTCGTCTATTGTTCATCATTCACTAAAGGTCAAATCACTTTGATATGAATGATATTAATAATTACGATTGGTATAAAAAATATGCACAATCATACCACAGAAGGCAAAACGAAACCAAAAAGCTTTTCTCTTTTTGTCTTTTAAAATTGGAATATAACATTTCCCAAAATAAGCTAATTTTTCTGTGAAATGTCTTACGGAGTACCAAATCTAAAAAGTATGAAGAGATTCTACAATATAATTAGTACTCACGGGATGTGCACCACGATTAGGCGGGTTTTGGAGTCCCGATATTTTGGCGCAGTTACATGCACCATGTTCAACATGGTAACAACAACAATTGTAATGTAGTTAACAACCGCGAAAGTCTAAAACATTATGAAGATATTCTGTTCATCTGACAAATTCAAAAATAGATAATGGACTGGTTGCTGAAGTATTCCTCCTTTCGACTACATACAGAATTTACTAGGCCCGTATTATACCAGATTCACCACTTTATTACCTATCAATTTTATAAATATCTTCCCATATACATTTCTACCCGAAAGCCCAATGACAGATGTATGTCTGCAGATATTGCTCGGACTGTACACGTAAAAACAACCGTCAAAATTACCTTTTTAATACAAAATAAAATAAAAATGTTAGCAATCTATATCCTTTACCGTCCTTTTAACAAGGCCCAATCAATTACAGCGATTTAGCGGCCAACATTCATTGTTCGTTGTACAATGGCTCTAATGTCCAATTTGTATTCAATATCATGCGGGGATAGCCGCAATGAAAACCGAACTCAATGAAGGAATCGTTCCGTTCGTTAATATTGGAAGTTTAATTTTAGCCTCATGAATTTTGACCGAGCGATGAGTGGTTGGATGAGTGGTTAGAAACAAGCGGAAGCATGTATAGCTCATCCTATTACGATCGCATCGCAGTGTTGGGCCACGGGTATGTTTCTCTAAGGGAAGAGTATGGGCCGTAGTATTTAACATGGCTAGAGTTTTCATACGGCCCAAAGGCATTCCTAATGGACGCCGTTCTCTTATTCTACAAGTCAAATTATGTAGTTCTCTGACAGTCAGTTTGTTGTAGTTTCGTTAGTCTGAAGTCTGTTCTGTGACTCTCGGATTTAATGGTTTTTTCAGACGGTACGAGCGTTGGAAGAGTCAGTCGATAGGTTTCGCATAAATATCCTGGTAGATGGCGACACCAATGTACGCCAATTTTTAATATATATAAGTCATAAAATATCAAATAAATTACCGTGGTGCATCGTAGTTAAAAATTTTGATGCTACGAACGTTATGCAGCAAGAAAACTGCATAAACGCTTAGAAGCTCTTAGAAAGCTATTAGCTATCTGTGAAAGATACGCTGCTGAGCATGGTCTTATTTATAATGCAGCGAAGACAGAAATGATAAATTTTCGAGCTGGAAAGGGGCCGGACAGGATACCAAATGTGTTTTTGAGAGGTTCACCGGTGAAGGTTGTTCAGGAATTTAAATATCTAGGACACATAATGTCGGAGGATTTAAGCGACGACAAAGATATGGAACGAGAGCGCAGGAACTTGTCCATCAGATGCAATATGCTCGCGCGTCGATTTTCCAACTGCAGTTCAGAGGTTAAAACTACATTATTTAAAGCCTACTGTATGTGCCTTTACTCGTGCCAGTTGTGGATTAAATACACCCGAAAGTCCTATCACACCATAAGGGTGCAATACAATGATGGTTTTCGCACCCTTATGAGGAAAGCGCGATGTTGCAGCGCGTCGGGCATGTTCGCGGATGCACGGGTTCCTGACTTTTTTGCAGTAATTAGATCAAGGATAGCTTCCTTCTGGGATGGGTTGCGGAATTCGCAAAACGGCATACTACAGTGTTTGGGTGAATGCCTAAATAGCGCAATATTTAAATTTTGGTTGACGGTGCACCAGAAGGCAAACAAAAAATGACTGTGATAGACCTATTGTCACTTAAGTTTTATAGTAATATTTTATATTTTGTATTCGTTCTATTTTTATCTTGTGTTTTTAAACATATTTAAATCTATGGGTTATACGCCTGAAATAAAAACTTATTATTATTATTATAATTATTATTATTATTATTATAAACATTTTTTTAATCTAAGTTTGATATCTTCTGAGTATTTGTTTACAGGATAATTTACATGCTACATCTTATTATCAAACTAAACAAAATTAATGACTTACTTACTCCGTCTCATTTGTTACAAACTATAGTGGGACCTATCGGACAATAAAGTTATGATATATATAAATAATAAATAGTTAAAATATACCTGTTATTATCTACAGAGTGAGAGTTTTATGCTACTGATGTGGCAAACCATACGCAAGTCGATACACCGTAATATCAGGCATATTTATTATTTCAGATATGAAATCTACCGGGGGATCATTATCAGCCACAGCGTTATCCAGTCGAACTAGGACTATGTAAACGAAGCATTAATATTATTTTCGTGGGGTCTATTAACCGCATATAATAATAATATGTCGCGTGGTTTTTAATCATGAAATAACCAACAGGTTGCCTTATTTATGGTTTGACTGGGCAATTTTTTTGGGCTGTTTCCGCTCGCTCTGTGTAAACTAGCCATAATTTGTAATGGAGAATTGTATAAAACGTCCGTTGCTCCGATTTCTTCTTTTGGTTTTAAAACAAAATACAAAGAGGGTTCATTCACTTAAGCACTCGCAATCCAGCTTTAAGAGGGATTAGTATTTTCATCCCTTACTAAGTTTGAGCGAAATATTTTTCCAAGAAAACTCAAGGGATTAACGAAATCTTTTAACTGTTCAAAAGAAAAATGGAATGTTTTCGAAAATAAATTCACTCTCAATTCACGATGACTGTCCTTAGAAAATGGAGCATGTATCTGTACTAATATTATAAAGAGGAAAGATTTGTATGTAAGTATGTTTGTAACGAATTGGCTCAAAAAGTACTGGACCGGTTTCTACAAAAAAAATTTTCAACATTGGAAAGCTACATTCACCCTGAGTAACATAGGCGCGGGTGAAATCGCGGAGAGCAGCTAGTTATAAATAACCTAGCAACCGCTCGCAACTTAGTTTGCATAAATACAACGTAATAAAGCAAAGGGCTTTGAACCAATCTGGCATATCAAACTACAGCCATTTTGTTTTTTTTTTGAAATCGCGGCACTCAAAGAAACTGATATGTTTTTGCTTTGCTTTATATACCTATGTTTTGTGAGCCTTAGGGCCTTATCATGCTAGCGGTTTGCGAGCGGCTGCGGGGCGGGGAGTGCGCGCAGCGAATGCGTTGCAAATACGCCACGCCTGCACAGCGACGACATCGCGGACGCGTGGCCGATACGCAACGTTTTCGTCGCGTGTTTGTAGCGAGTTTATGTCGTACAGTAAGTACAATACACTTAGTAACAAAATGGGTTTGGGCGAGGAAATACTGCTGTTGGCTTTGTTACTTCGTAGACGTCGGAGACGAATACGAAAGCATCGAAGAATTTGGGAGGTATAATTTTAAATAATCGAATGGAAGAGAGCGGCTACTTTGTGTTGTTTTGCAAACGAATCTAAAATAATCTATAATAATGTTGACCCTACATACGAATGTCAAGACGTACATTTTAATAGTTGAATCTGATAAAAGCTCACTCCCTAATGTTCTAAACTTTTTAAAAAAAATCTTCTATTTTGATCCGCTATTACGACATATACATTTATGACTATGAATTTCAATTATAAATAACTCTGTATCAATTTCCGAGTCTCCCAATAATTATGGCATGATGATGCATACGTCTATTATATCTTTTCTGTTATTAGGAAATGGTACAAGCACAAAGCGTGTATCTTACGTCTACTCTCACATTCGTGTCTCGAACGGACTTCGGCTTTTGTACGAGACAGTACAAAATGGCGTCCACGAAGCTATTCGCGGCGATTGCCTTGCGCGTTCGCTCCGCTTTGAAGACGCTCGGAAGACGCTAGTATGATTACGCCCTTAGTGTTTTAAACATTCATAAGGATTTGGCCCGCAGACACTTTCGACGTGCAATCAGAAATAATTTCCCTTGATGTCTAGAGGAAGAACACGTACACGTTCATTAAAACAACACAAACTTTGTAGAGATTACGACTGTTCAAATTATTAATTAAGGCTTGTTAAGTGTCAGTTCTACTATATTAGTTCATAAATTGTAAAATTATTACGAAGACACTGTATATGATTATGATATTTATTAAAATATTAAATAGTGATACAGTGGTACTACCATTTACATTGTGATGGAGCTGTCAGTCGTAATAGCAAAATGTCAGCACTCACGACTATATCGTATCAAGGTAAATTTTCTCACTGGTAGTGGAAAATTTCATATTTAGTTTTTTTAGATGATTAATGTAATGAATATTTTAAGAGCAGCACAACTATTTCTGAATGAGTTCAACGTTATGTAATGTGTGTCATGTTTAATTGGAGCTGTTCAGCACGTTGAACCGTCTAACAGCTGTATTTGTAGCTGGCTGGTAATACAAGTTACTTTAGTCAATAAATTTTACACATTTTAATGAACACAATTTGTAACTTTGATACCGCGGCCAAACTTAGTAAACACAGGGTAAGTACTTTAATAATAATAATAATATGGGACAACATCCACACAAAGGTCTTCAGGTCCCAAACTAGGCAGAGCCAGTACTATGGTAACCTGATGACTGATATACATACTTATATACATATACACACCCAGACACAGATCAAACAGACATGTTCATGCACACAAATGTTTGACCTGTCCGGGGATCGAACCCGGGACCAGCGGCTCAGAAGGCAGGGGTGCTACCAACTGCGCCAACCGGCCTGTCTTTGCCGACCGAAACTTTGCCGCGGCATATATTTTGAAATCTAGTAAAAACTGTCATTTGTAAAATTATTAAATGCAATAATACTTCTACTAATGCTTGAATGAACATAACCTTTAACTTTTAAAGAAGTGCTCAAATATTTGAAACTTATTTTAGAACTGACCCAATTTCCTTGCGGGTCAGTCTAATAAGCAGTTTTGTTTAAGTCGATATAAATATAAATGGAAAACTGAATAACTTTGGAGTAATGCTTTCGGATGTTACGTTTTTTTTCTACCGACTTCCAAAAAGGAGGTACCTAATTCGACTGTTTTTTTTTTAAGTTTTTTACCTCATAACGTTCGATAGGATGAAGCGATTCTCAAAATTCTTTTTGTTTGAATTCTGGTGCTTCCCATGTG
This sequence comes from Selenia dentaria, assembly GCA_917880725.1. Classification (NCBI taxonomy): domain Eukaryota; kingdom Metazoa; phylum Arthropoda; class Insecta; order Lepidoptera; family Geometridae; genus Selenia; species Selenia dentaria. The sequence continues at coordinate 1,005,509 of OU862882.1, read as the reverse complement.
ATCCATTTCATCAAATTCGGTCCAGTAGTTTTAGAATTACACTCCAATAACTGAATACGTAGAATGGAAGTCGGTTTTAAATTTTTAAAATTGTACTTGTAGTGTTTTGGTTAGGTCATTCGACTTGATCATTCGGTTAGTTATTTTTCAGTTATTAGGAAATGGTACAAGCACAAAGCCCACCTGATGTAAAGCGGTAATCTCTGCCTAGAACAGATGCATTTCCTCACAAGTAACGAACTGCACTGCATAACCCTGAGACATTAAATTGTTAAGTTTCATGTGCTTGTAATTTAGCAACTTTACCTCCAAATCATAACAAGTTATTGCGAACATTACGTATTGATGGCAGAATAAAGTATGGTAAAAGCACTGCTCCGGATGAACTGTTACCAGACCTGAACTGTAACCAATGTTATTGGATTTTCCGATGTAAGCAGATCTGCTTATTAGATGCCACCAAAACCTCCAAGAGACAAAATATCGATGTGTAACAATTAGCAATTCACTAACTAGGTCAATAATGAGATTCAAAACGAAGTAGCGACTCGAAGCTTCCCGGTAATTTTGGGGAAAACTGGGATAATGTTTGTATTCATTATAATAAACATCACCGCGTTTCAAGGCTCGTATTTCTTTCAAGTGATAATTAACGGAAGATGGATGGCGGCAAGTCCATTTATATTATAAGTAAAAAAAAGATAAACGACATTAGCTTCACAAAGCTTTACCAAAAAGTTTGCTAATTCAACTGAAATACATTTTGGTAACATTAATGCATCACTTTAATAATTATGAATCTGCGGCACACGGCTCCGGGTTGAATAATCGTTGAATGGAAATTAGGTAAAAACAGCCGTAGTCAGAAACCCGTGTATACGTTGCCTCCAAATATGAACGGAAATCGTCGAGCCGTTTTAGCGCTGCTTGGTTACAAAACTATGCTATCTGCTTTATAATATTAGTAGTAAGTAGGGACAAGACATGGCAGGACATAATCTGTTGACTAGACATATGTAATCAAGATAGTTACAATCTATTGTGGTTTTAATTAGAACAGAGTTAGATCTTTATCAGAACCGTACGTCAAATTCCTAACATTTAAGGTGCTAATTGGTAGCCGGCTAAATGAAGCCGCAGCAAACGACGTGTCGGAGCGACACTACTGGTTTCTATGTATTTTTATGGACTACCATTCGTAATTGGCGGCACGAAGCTAGCGAAGCGTCGAACGACAGACGACTTTGTCGCCCGACCGCAGATCAGTAGTGTCGCTCCCGGGTACCAATCTACTTAGTTTTTACTAGGTTATACAACTGAAAAGCTTTATAATATTACCGTGACTAAACCTTTCCTATCGCTTTTGAAATGGTTGATGCCATCTGCAGTCGGGTTCGAAATCATGACTGCAGCAACATGAAGCGACGACGTGTCGCGGCGACATGAAGCGACGACACGTCGTCTGCTGCTGCTACGTGTAGCCGGCTACCAACTCGCACCTTTATAAGTGTACGAGGTGACCGATAGTATTTTGAGACTCGCCATAAGAATAATCTGAAAAGTGAGTTTGTTAGGTCGCTTTTTTATTTGGCAAGGAGATAAATTACATCTCAGAGAAGGACATGAGATATTTTTTATCATCATAATTCATCACTACCGGATGAAATTTATGTTCTTTGCACGATAATCATTATTTTCTTCACGCGGATGAAACGGCCAGGCGAAGCAACGGACAAATAAGAAAAACTTTCCACAATCCTACTTCTAACATAGAATACATTATTACGTCATATACTAACAAAGTTCAGCCGATCAATACAAACTACACACAACTTCTGAAAGAAAACTCCGGCGGCGGCAATTTTTCACATACCTTATGGGCTAGTAAACAAAACGATGAAACTAAGCATTCGCTCCGCTCGTGCGAGCAACAAATCACACGATTCATTACGCGAGCCTTGTGAGCCTCGCCGGGTGGGAGCTCGCGCGATGGACTGAGCCATTCATACTGCCGTTCGAGCTCTGTGTTATACACGGCGTCTATTATAATTATTGGGCTAGTACCTTTGATATACAAATTAACTTTTTTATCCTTTATAGATGGACTGATACGTTTGTACATTTGCTATTCCTCAAGTTATTTAGGAAAATATTTGTAGATACTTCAAGTGAGAGTTTTATTCAAGTAGTCAATTTCATAATCACATAAATATAGGTCTGTAATTTAGTCACGACCCTGTCTAATGGGCGATCCCAATAATCTATCTATCCACAGTTTTCCTTACTACCGATAGAAACTTGACATAACGTCCGAACAAATAGTGTTAAATATATATCTAGTAATGTAAACCGACGATAGGTAGGTTGAAATTTATAGAGAGAAAAATTCCATCCTCAGACGGGATTCGAACCCGCGTCTTCTGACTCTCCGTGTCAGAAGAATCTGACACTGAAACTTAATCCCGTTCGAGGATGGAATTTTTCTCTCTATAAATTTCAATGTTTGAGATCGCTTAAGCAGGCGTTAGTGCTTTAAAAAAAAGTAATACTATAAAAAAAGATAGGTAGGTTGTTGGCACCGGCCGTAAGTTGTCACGTTCGGCCGTGCGATGATTTTGTAATGATTCGTCTATTGCGCTCGTCGACGAGCTCACCGATGTCAAATACTTTATGAGATATCGCCCTTGTACATAAGGTTGCTTCTGCAACGTTTCCTGTCATCTTGTCATTTGTTTCACGGATGTTATCAAAGATGCAACGATGTTTGCTCTTAGAGAATCGCACGGCTGGTAAAGAGGCGGATACATCACTATTGTTTTATTAATTTAATTTGCATCATATACATGTCAGGTTAGGTCTTAAATAAATCATATGTCCAGTGTATACACCCCGTAAGGGCGTCGCAAAGTCAAATTTAATAATAACTATGTAGATTGTGTAGATTATAGGTATTTCAAATTAATAATAGAAGATAATTAATACATAGAGAAACATTCACAGTGTAATGTCACATTTAATTATTTAGTACCATGAATACTAATTAGAATAGTGATACAGCCCCGATCGATTTATCCTTGTTAATTCATTAACTGAGTAGTAACAGTTTGCAATAACAGCGATTTTAATTTTCTATTTTAAATGTCGAGGAGATCACATAAACATCGTTGCATAGTTTTTGCCACACTTTATATACATTCATGCACTATTACGAACATTTCAATACTTATAATTTACTACTGTCACAGAACTGAATGTTATAACTCGAATTAATACAAATCTAGGAAAAATAAAACAAAATCAATGATACCTTGCTGTGATTGTTGGATATTTCCCACCGTCATGTACGTTACGTTTCGTGTTGATGTGAATATCACTAAAGTGTCCGGTGTTTTGCTTGTAAGTGGTGGTGTACTGCTTTCTGATATTGTGTCCGAATGTGTGCATATTATTCCGCGTACAGACTAGGGAAAGGTAACAAGAAAATGATCTGTTCGGAACAGAACAGCCATTTTGAGCACCTTCCCGGCAATATATGCCCAGATGTAGTTTGTGTACCCTCCTTGCAATTCTGGAGTTTGAAATGGCAATGAATGCGTGTAATGTTTGGTAACTGGATTTGTAAATTGTTGTTGAAACACTACTTTTGAACCGTACTGACGGACTAGTGCTAGTATTTATAAATTGAAGTGAAGTGGCCGCAATTGTTTGCGCCTTTGGAGAAACCGCGCCCGGCCACAACCACATTTGGAAATCCTGAAGAATATTGGAATCTGTAGCCTGCTGAAACCTTCGGGAGGAAGACGTTAAGTATCTTGTACCTTTATCATCTCAGTGCACTGTAAGGTAGGTGTTTTGCTGCTTACTTTGTCATAACTTGAAGCCAGCGAAGAACAATTGTGAGTAACTTTTGAATTTGTTTTGTTCACCTTTAACCTGTGTCATCGTGGGCGTTAGCACTCACATTGTAGACCTTGCCGAAGTGGAAGACTTTGCTATTTTGTACCCACAGAGGCCAGATCACGGTCATAACAGTATCATTCTGTCTGTCATTACATGTTCGTTGCAAGCGTGGACTCATCGCGCGGCCTAACTGCGCATTTTACTATAAAACTCCTCATGCCTCTGCGCCGCGCACACGGCAAGCATGATTTGTTGGTTTTTCGGTCGGTGGTAAGCCATCAAATTTCGGATCGCTCCGCGCGCGACTTGTAATGCTCGTAGCGTGCGCGTGAAATGCATAGATCGCGCGCGCACGACGTCCACTCTATGAGAATTTGTTACAAAGGATGTTTGTTACCTTTCATGATACATTGCAGCAACGTGGACGGCAAATCCTTTCATTGCATATTACGAGTACATTGCATGTTACGTTTCAATAATATATACGCGGTATCAGGGATAGAAAAATAAATGTATCGTATACAATTTAAATACCTATAAGGCATCGTAATCGTTGAGCAGGTGTAAGTCGTCACCATTATACTATATAACTATTATATAATATGTAATATATACTAATATATAACTAATATATAACTATTTTATAGGTAAGCAGTTTACCATTTGCTCGTCTCGCTTGTTTATAAGAAAAATATTCTTAAACATCAACTTTTTGTGACGTTGCTCGTGAAAATCATTGTGCTAGCAACTCTGGCTTAGTTTAACAATATTATAAAAGGAATAATATTCGCTGAGGCAAAACATACATTTCATTAAAGCAACCTTGTAAACCCGCGCGGTCGTGGAACTTGCACGATGGAGTGTGTATTATTCAGACTATGTATTATTCAAATGGGTACAGTATACTCAACTCGGCAGTACCTTAGATACTTGCAAGTTGGAGTTAAACTTGTCCTTATATGGGTGAATACAAACGAACCGATTAGACCACAGCATTGTTACGCAGTTTGCTGGTGCATATAATTATGTAGATGTATGCCGCTTTGCGACTGTCGCGAGCAGATGAGACTCTTGTGCTTCACTCATCAGTACACATTAGTCCTCATACACCTACCGGTAGGAAAACACAGTAGGACCACGAGGAAACGTTTCACTTACTATCAGTCAGTAGTCAGTATCAGAAGTGGTTTTTCTAGATATCTTATATCTTACACTTAGGTATGCAATGGGTCTAGTATAAGTTTAATTAATTATGTTAATTAATACCAATTATATGAAATTACAGAGGTCTAGAAGCTATTTCTATCTTTTATATATTATTTCATTATCTAACGTAACCTATATTTTAGATAGCGTGCGTTATATATTTATAAAGTCTATTTCAGTGTGGATATCTCGTAACAACCTTGCACGAACACTCTAAAACTATACAAGTAATCTAAAAAAAATACTAGACGGACTTTACGGATGTACCTTTTATAGGAATTCCACAGTAGTAACTGATGGGATTCCTATAAAAGGTACGTACTACGAGTACATCTAGAAACTTTAATATCATCTACATACGCAATAACTTTTTTCTTCTAATATTGAGCGTAAGTCAAAAGTTTTTAACTGACAATTATTACATTTGAAGAGGAGCAGTTTGGTGATCTTATTTACAGACCTTATTTTGTAGGATTTTTCACCAAAATCGGATACTTTATCCGTATAGAAAAAAAATATTGTCTGTAAAGTCAGTTTACGGACGATAAATATACGTGATAACGTCATTAGACAAGCCGGACGCTTAGGCCAATCATACCTCTCTATTGCGTGTTTTGTGTTCTCGCTTGCACGCTTGGCTCAGGCGGAACGTGACAATGAGTCATACTTTTTCGTGCATGCAGCTGGCGTTCATCGATTTATAAGACGGTATCACGTCATAACTGATCACCTTCACCTTCTACCTCTTCACATAACTGATTACCATCTACAACCTTCTTTTTACGCGTCGGTACAAAACAAGCGACTGGCCGGTTGGCGCAGTCGGTAGCACCCTGCCTTCTGCACCGCTGGTCTCGGGTTCGATCCCCGGAAAGGTCAAACATTTGTGTGCATGAACAATGAATGAACATGAATGTAAAAAACATATATGTTTGACCTTCGTCTGGGTGTGTATAACCTGATGACTGATATAAACTTATATAAATAAGTATGTATATCAGTCATCTGGTTACCATAGTACAGGCTCTGCCTAGTTTGGGACCTGAACACTTTTGTGTGGAAAAAAAAACCCAGAAATATGTTATATGTTATAAATTTTCGCTTAATGGACATTCTCATCACAAACGTATGTGATAGTCAAGATGGCAGCAGTTGTAAAAACACGAAGCTGAATTTATTTGTGCCTTCGTAATTGAACTACAAAGTATAGCGCCCTCATCGTGACGTGTGAATAATTTCCTTGTTGGGCTCACACGCTGCTTATGACGAATGTACGTTCTCGTCCTTACCTTGTACGAATGGAGCGTAGTAGGCTTGATTTCGGATATAAACGATCTTTAGTAAACACAGCCCAACAACTGGCTTGTCATTGTATGAGCTGTTGTACGAGTATTTTTTTATTAGATGTGTCGGTACGTCTTTGGGATGATTTTTATACGCTTTGTACTGGACGACCGGTTAAAATAAATAAAATAACTGTTTCGCATATAAAAATATGATGCTACACACATTTTCTTATTTATGGCAATTAGTTTATATTACGGCAAGTGATATACACTGCTTTTCGACTCTTAGTTTCTGTGAAGCTCCGTAACTGTAAAACAAAGTAAAGAGCACCATAGTGATGGATAAATAATTCCTTGTTATGCTCACGCACACGTTAATGACAAATCTGCGTTCTGTCCTCGCTTTGTATGAATGAGGTGTAAATCATTTTGAACTCACGTTCAAATCGCAAACCGCCCAAGAGTGAAGCTTTTTTGCCATTTTAGAGGATAGGCCTTAAAATTGCACCTTCGGACGGGGATATATTTTTTCTCGCTAAACTTTAAAAATGTGTTTCAAAACATCACAATATATTAAAAAACTAGAAATCTCTTGCTTATGTATGTACTTTCCGATGAGTATATTATACAATTTTAGTTTCAATGTTTTAAGTGTAACGCCACTTAGTACCTATGTTTGCAGGGGTAAATCGTATACGAAATTGAAATTACAAAACGAAAAAAACGCTGAAATATTTTAATCTAAAAACCTTCCCAGAATCAAATGTTCATTAAGCAAATTCGCGCAAATATTTTACAAATCGATCAATCCTAGACCATCACGTATCTGCTTTTATTAACAACCTTTTATATATTTTTAATTAGAAGTACGGGATTACTCACGAAGTATTTATCGGATAGGTCCAAATATAGTTTCGACCACATTCGGTAGTATATTTCCAGGAGTGTTCGGAACGCCCGCGTCGATGACATCTCGCTTAGTACTGCGGGCGGCAGCTCGTAGCGTTCGTGATGTTAAAGGTTGTTAAAGGTTGGTGGTAAACCTTTTATATAAACTTTTGTTACTGTAGTTATTTTATAATTATGTTTAGTTTATATGAACCTTTGTTACTGTAACAGAGAGTATGGCGCCCTCATCGTGACGGATAAATAATACGTTGTCGGGTTCACACGCTGTTTATGACAAATCTCGTCCTTGTCTTGTATGAATGAGGCGTATGATGAGAATGTAGATGTACTGTCTGCTCTACTTACAATGTACAATGGAACTTTGTACGCGCACATTTGAAAAATATGTTTCAGGGCCTGTATTTATGGATTCCATTTCATTTACAATTGTGTTTCACTTCGACAATATTAGTGATATGTATGAGTATGTACCTATATGGAATTATTCTACTTTTGCACACAAAAATATTATAAAGTCAGTTTTTGGAAAACGGTGTCTTATATTAATGTAATAAACCCACGGCTCTACCTTATACTATTCTTCGTTTAGTAATTCAAAATCAAAATAATTGATTCAATTCAAGCATCAATACAGCCTTTTCCAGAAGAGGACTGACGCCCCTTTACTAAAGCCGGTTTCTTCGCATCATAAGATTCGCATCCCGACTATGGAGGAAATATTCTTTAACCCCGTCTCCTCACGTTGTGAACTCAAAAAGTATTGAACTAAAATGTATGTAGGATTTAATGAAAGAAGATAAATCTATAATACAGATAAATACAATAAAGTGTCTTTTTGTAATTCCAAATTCATCATCATCATCATCTCAGCCATAGGACGTCCACTGCTGAACATAGCCTACCCCAAATTCCAAATTAATAGGTGTTCACTAAATGCATATGAAAGTATATGTATGGTACTTAGGTACATAAAAATATCATTTTTTAAAATATTTGTCTGTCTATGTGTACTTATGTCTGTTTGTTTCGGCTAATCTCTGTAACGGCTGGACCGATTTCAATGAGACTTGCACGGGCAGGTAGCTGATGTTATAAGGAGTAGCTTAGGCTACTTATATTTTATCATCGTCCATCCAGCACGCGAATAATACCGCAGGGCGCAGCTAGTACATAATTTCAAATACCTATTTGAAAGTAAGTCCAAGTCAATGTTTTTAAAAATATCTCTTAAAATTTACTGAGTCACATTTCGTGTATGGTTTCAATAGTACATTATTGTCAGTATCATATATTATTGTTTGCTTTTCTAACAGCCTCGCTAATGATCAGCGACCAATCGCCAAATCAAACGACGCAAACATGTTCGGTCCCATCTATACACGCAGTAATTGATTTAAGGGTCCGTGTATCCATTAAGGGAACGTCGCGGATACCGCCACCGACTGAACCCTCTCCAATTAAGCGCGGATCGCGATACCGCCGCCTACCCGACTGATTGCTCCGCTACAGATTACTCCAATCTGCGATTTAATTAGATTGTAAAAAAGACAAACTTTATTCACTTTTTCTTTTATATAAATAATTACGAAAAATTGTTTTCAATAAAATTGTATAATTAATTTAAAACTAGCAGCGCCTTATATCCTGAATATATTTATATATATATATATATATATATATATATATATATAAATGAATCTCTATTTCCCTTGGTTATCGCAACACGCATGAACGGATAAAAAAATTTCGCTAATCTCTTGTTTGTTGTGTTAACTATTGTCATTATGTTATATCTATCCATTGATGACACTCCATCCACATCCACCGATCCTCAGTCATGAGGAAACGACCACAGAGTGAGAGAATTATTGTCAGAAGGTACTTATGGTAGAAAAACCAAGAAAAAACTGGAGTTTATGGCGAGGCTTACTACGCGAATTAAGTGAAATGCAGTCGCTATAAAAATAATATAATTTATACTGGTCGTGTCATATGTGCTATTCCAGTGTGCCTAACACGAATAACTGCGTAAGTGTAACGTAACGTGCCGTTCACGTGCCAACCAAAGTAGTAAACAAAGTACAAACTGACATGTATCTAGAGCAATTGTGACACAGATAACAGCAAAAGTGTGACGCGTTGACACCTACGATACGAATTCTTTTTCGCAAATTATTTGTGCTACTGCCTCAGCACCTCAAATATATACGAGCACTCATCTAAACAAACACATAAACACACAGACTTTGCATGAATAATATTCTTGTATTAGTACTATGATGCGTATAACTACCATTGTATCTGCCTACATCAAAACTCGGCAAGTACAATTCAGAGAAACATTGAAATTAAGTCTTTGACATCAGAAATTGTTTCTAAGTTTTTTAAATTAATTAAACGAGCATTGGATTTAGTGAAACCAGTTTTAGTTTTTATCCAAGAAGCACTTGCAGTGGTGGTTACCACGTCAATCGGTAGTTGGGAATAAACATACCCTTCTGCACCACTGGCAGGGTTGGTAGTGCAGCGGGGAATTGCTTTTTGAATTGCTCAACAAGGTTAAGCAAACCTTACCTTACTTTTTGACAATGCTTACGAGGTTCACGTCCTTCTTCGGCCCCGGTTGTTTGTCTTATATCAATAGTTGTTACGTTATGTCAGAGGCATTCGAGTGAACCAATAAAGGCCACCATACCATCTTTAGTCGGCTGCACTGTAGCCCACACCGCGGTCACTGTACTAGGCCGCCTGGACCCGCCTGCCGATGGTCTGCCCTTTGCTCTCGGCGAGGAAGGCGCTAACTCCAGTAGTCTATCTTCGCATACGTAGCCTTCTATTACTATTAATACTGACTCGATATTGAAATATTTAATACTGCCTGGCTGGTTGCCGCAGTTAGTGGATTGCTGCCGCCTGAGCCACTGATCCCGGGTTTGATCCTCGGACAAGCAAATATTTGTGTGCATGAATATCTGTTCGACCTGTGTCTGGGTAATACGTCATCACCATGTTTATCAGAAGTATTCCCATATTCTCAATGAATATTCACATTGCTTAAAATTAAATTGAATTATTATTCTTCTATAAAATGTGCAAAATAATTAGTAAGGAGTTTGAGGAGAATGTTGAGGTCAGTAGGTACAGCGTCGCCGTCCGATTGACGCTAACGATGTTTAAAGTTCAATTAGTGCGCCGCGAAGGGTTCAAACACGAGACAGCCGCCATCACGGCTTTGTTTAGCAGTTTACATTTTATAGAGGAGATTAAATGCCAAAACCAGTGATTTTAACATTTTGAAGGATAAATTTCGGTAATTAAAATTTTGTAGCTTCTCTCACAGTCAAGCTGCTGGCGCAGGCAATGTTACGCAAAGAGTACATCTGTTAAGGTTTGGTAAAACGGTACCTTAATTCAAATATGCTTACTCTATGGTCATCCTCGTAGTAGAACAGAAGATAAGGTATGAGAGACGCATTATTCTTACTTTATATAATTATTAATTTTATACTCAAACTATTTTCGCTTTGTCTCGATTTTTTTATTAATAATAACATTCAATTAAATAATGTGAAATAGCGAGTGAAGTAAGCTAACGAAAGGCCACTAAAATAATTATTTATAATTAGTATGTATTATGAACTCGCGCATTGTTTTATATGTTTACTCTAAGCTCGAGCCCAACTCGCACTTGGCTATTTTTTCTATTTAATATTATTTTTGAGTTTAACGTTTTTTATCGTGAGTAGAATTATAAAAAAGAATTTAAATAACAGATTTCACGTACACCTCCTTTACTTTTTAGATTTTTAGGGTTAAGTAATGATATTGAACAGTAAAACTCAATTGTATATACATCATATTATATAATATTCAACAAACTCTATTTATTGTATTAAAACGTCTTTACTGTACCGGAGCTGAGACTAGAATGCTATGCTCAACCCAAGTAGAAATCATCATAGCCACTCCCACCCGAAAGACAAGTGGAAGTCAGTGCAGAGACCACTAGAAAATCGGCAACGGATATGGAACTAATGAATACTTCCATTTGACTGCGGTGTAGCAACCAATACAACAACTATTAATAAACAACGTGATATATAAGTATTAATTTAATTCTGAGTTGGGTACATGTGTACATAATAAAGAAAATACACATAACAAATATATAACATAAAAAATTAAAACATATAATAAAGAAAGGATCATAGTACGTTATTAAAGCTAACAAGATTTTAAAGCATAGTTTTTTGGGTATTAAAATGTCCCATTATATTTATAATTCAGTTATACAAATGTATAAAAAGAGATACTTTTATATAAATATATAGCCATGTTATTCAGGGATAATGTGTGTAGCATAGAAATTGAAAAAAAAAATTGAAATCGGTCGGCATTTAGTTTTTAGTTTATTTTTTTATTTTTCTCGTTACAAACATACAACATATTAATCTATCCTATTTAAAATATTAGTACTAATAGATATAAGGAACAGGAATAACGAACCATCTACTTTTATTTACGTACGACTGAGGCACTGTACCTCTCCACATTCAAAAACACCAACTCTTCGCGATGTAACTACAACATTGATAAATTAAATAACTTACATTCAACGCTTTAACGTTCCGCGTGAAATAAATTGGGTGAATTTAGGAAGTTGGGGGAAGTTTGACATAAATTACCGGCGGGAAACGGGAAATTCCACCGGTTTAGTTTGTGGGTCACGCACTCGCCCGGGGTGAACGAGGCACGGCCGCCGAGCGCACACCGAACGGAATTAGATTAACTTTTCGTACTTCAAATTTCATTTTTAACCTTTGTAGTGGGAGTGAACCTTCAGTGGGACTTTGGGAATTGTCACGTGGAAAAACAACACTCTAGTGGCTGTTCTGTAAAACTGTTTAATTAGTTGGATACATACATGATGTGTTCAGTTTCACGTGTTAAATGAGTACTAGAGCTGTTTTATTTTTTAAAGCACTAACGCCTGCTTAGCGATACCAAAAATTGCAATTGTTAGTGAGACGATCAGAAAGAGAGTTAAAATTCGATGCACAGACCTTGAGCCTCGGTGGCCTAGTTGGTCATGGCGTCTGACACGGATTTGAATCCCAAGGATGTGAATTTTTCACTCTAAACTCTTACAATTTCAGCAACTGTCACATACAATTACTAAGTGTGCAAGATTAAGGCCCGTGTTCACCAACACATGTTTAAATTGTTAACGGACGTTTAATTTTTAAACGACTGTTTAGCAACATTTTGCTAATCACCAAGAAGTAACCATTGATTAAGTTCCGTAACCGACCTTGTTTAACCATTGGTTATTATTTATTTATTAGGCTGGAGTTCACCAACTACAACTTAACCATTGATTAGCTAATCGCCTCCTTAAACTTAAGCAGTTGTTTAAACATGTCGCATTTTGTTGGTGTTCACCATCTTTTTAGAGCGAACGTTTAACTAATCAAGCGTTTTTGGACGAATGAGTCATAAACGAATGAATGTTATAATACTACTTTGAATAGACGGTAGCGTATCTTGTACCATTTACATTTACCTGAGCTACATTCAAATATGTTAAGGTAATATACTACAAATTGTAATGCGTGACAAATTAATGGTATGTTCACAAGTTGTATGTCTTTCTAATTCAGCACCTTTTTTATGGTAATATCAAAGTTCGATTCGAAGTTTGTATTTTTGGCGTCAGAGTCGTTTCGTGGCAATTTAAATTAAAAATTCAAGTGAGTTTTATTGAAGTGATTATGGATGATATTATATTACAACTTCTTTCAATTAAATCTAGTAGTTCCAAGGCACTATGTTTGTATAGCTTATTGTTAGGAGCAGAGTTCAATGGCAATTCAATTGCAAAGAGGCGTGAGACAGGAATACGTTATATCTCCGAAACTGTTCACCGCTACATTGGAAGACGCCTTCAAGCTTCTGGAATGGCAAGGACTTGGCATTAATATTAACGGCGAATACATCACTCACCTTCGATTTGCCGACGATATTGTAGTCATGGAATAATCCATGGAAGACCTCAATACAATGCTCGAAAGCCTCCATCGAGTTTCCCAACGGGTAGGCCTTAAGATGAACATGGACAAGACGAAAATTATGTCTAATGCCCATGTTGTACCTACCCCAATATCAGATGGGAACTCGAAGTTGTTGTTTCTCGAAGTTGTTGACGAGTGCATCTACCTGGGACAGACCGTCAAACTAGGCAGGTCCAACTTCGAGAAAGAGGTCAATCGTCGAATCCAACTCGGCTGGACAGCGTTCCGGAAACTTCGCGAAGTCTTCTTGTCAAATATACCTCAGTGCCTCAAGACATGAGTCTTCGACCAATGTGTGTTACCAGTGATGACTTATGGCACTGAAACGTGGTCTCATACTATGGGCCTCATAACTAAGCTCAAAGTCGCACAACGAGCTATGGAGATGGCTATGCTCGGGGTTACTCTAGGTGATTAAATCAGAAATGAGGAGATCCGTAAAAGAACGAAAGTCACCGACATAGCTCAGAAGATTAGCCAGTTGAAGTAGCAGTGGGCAAGGCACATAGCACGCAGAACAGATGGCCGATGGGGCCGAAAGGTTCTGTAGAGAAGACCACGGACCGGCAAGCGCAGCGTAGGTCGTCCACCGACACGGTGGACAGACGACCTGATAAAGGTCGCAGGACGACGTTGGATGCAGGCCGCTTCCAACCGGTCCTTTTGGAAAATCATGGGGAAGGCTTATGTTCAGCAGTGGACGTCCTAAGGCTGAGATGAGATGAGTTGTTTGTATAAAAGAAATCTTATAACGAATGCTTTTACGTCAGTTTCTTCTAAATAATTGAGTTTCACTTCGACGTGCGTCGACATGCGACGTACCATGCGCGTAAAATTCGCTCAATATCCTCAAAATCATCGAACACGTTATTTTCTTCAAAGATATAATTCACAGCATCTGACATTTTCACGTAAATAAACAATAACCAATGGTTAAACAAGGTCGAAGAGATCGTTTAACTTGAACAGCCGGTTACGGAACTTAGTCAATGGTTACTGCTTGGTGAACAGCAAAATATTGCTAAACGGTCGTTTAAGAATTAAACGTTCGTTTACAGTTTAAACATGTGTTGGTGAACACGGGCCTTAATGTCAGATGCTCTGAATTACATCTATAAAGAAAATAACGTGTTAAGTAGATAATTTTGCAGATATTGAGCGAATTTTACGCACATGTTTCTTCACTTCACTTCATGTTTTCCAATTATTAGAGGAATATGATGTAAATGCATTCCTTACAAGATTTCGTTTAAACAAATATAGTGCCTCGGAATTACTTGATTTAATCGAAAGAAAGTTGGAATATAATATCATCCATAATCACTTCAATAAAACTCTCTTGAATTAAAATTAAAATTACCACGAAACGACTCTGACGCAAACAATACAAACACATGGAACTTCAAATCGAACTGACTTTGATATTACTTTAAAAAGGTGATGAATTAAAAAGACATACAACTTGTGAACATGACATTGACTTGTCACGCATTACATTTTGTAGTATATTAATATTACCTTACCATATTTGAACGCAGCTCGGGTAAATGTAAATTGTATAAGATATGCTAACATCTTTTCAATGTATTGTTTACCATTCATTCATATACGACTCATTCGTTCAAAAACGCTCGATTAGTTAAACTTTCGCTTTAAATAGATGGTGAACACCAAAATAACGCGACACGTTTAAACAACTGTTTAAGTTTAAGGGAGCGATTAGGTAATCAATGGTTAAAGTGTAGTTGGTGAACTCCAGCCTAAGTATATTAACTATACCTATACTAATATTATAAAGAGGAAAGATTTGTATGTAAGTATGTTTGTAACGAATTGGCTCAAAAAGTACGGGACCGATTTCAAAAATTCTTTCACAATTGTAAAGCTAAATTCACCCTGAGTAACAAAGGCTATATACGATTCATCAACATAATCATCATCACTGCGCGGGTGAAACCGCGAAAAGCAGCTAGTTATTAATAAATAACAATGCCAATTGACATTTCATTTATGTACTTTCTATTTGAAAATCAAACAAGTGATTATGCAATTTACAAAGCCTTAGTAATTGAAAAATAACGACTTTCGCTTTACTAAAGCTGCTATAAGAGCGTCTAAGAAAGTTTTCTTTAGAAAAAACACAAGAAAATAAAACAATTTCCAACAGACGTCAAAATACAAAATTCCATTGCGGTACAAAACGCCTCGAGGCTGATCCCGAATAAGTCTTGTTACACTTCAACCCTTACGCGGCGGCTTCCACAAGCAGTTTGCGGAGATGATGGAAAAATCTCTGCTACAAACCCTTTTATCAAAGTTTGACAGCCTCCCTCGGAAATTATTTACAACGGGGATGTTCCTGTTGATAGCAACCGACGGGGGGTGGGAACTTTTTGAAGATTAATGACGTGGACTGGCGATTTTGTAAATACAGCTGTGGGATGCCGATAGCATGACATAAGGAAACTGCTAATTACACGTAATCAGTTCGGCAAGAGAAATACGAGATGAAAGTTGATTAATACGGTGATCATCATAATGTACCTGCGATGACACAATAGTAAATGTTTACGACAATACAGTTTATGTAATTCGCTATAAGTTTAATTTGAATCTTTTACAAATACTAATCTATCATTCGTAATGACAATAACAGTTTTTATGATATAATGAATATTAAAGTTATTATCAAACAAGTACAATTTGAAAAATGTAATACCGACTTCCATTCTGTTCAGTTATTGGAGTGTAACTCAAAAACTACTGGACCGAATTTGATGAAATTTTAATGGGACCACACGGGAAGCACCAGCTTTCAAACAAAAAATTGAGAATCGGTTCACCCTATCGAAAGTTATAAAGTAACAAACATAAAAAAACAGTCGTATTGAGTACCTCCTCCTTTTTGGAAATCGGTAGATTACTCACGATTGTAATCTGGATTTCAAATTCTTACACGGTGATGCATCATCATAATGTACACATTATAATTATTGAAATAAATATATTTATTATAAGCACCTTTGTACGTAACCTAACGCCCGTTACGCCCACCGCCAGTCTCAACGGAAGACCAGTGCCGGTTGTCCGCAACCAGCATTATGCTGAGTTGGGGCTGATTCGTGGCAATACAACTGTAATAGCTACCACTTGATAAGTATGAATATTATCTGTTTTGTTGTATTGGTATGAATAAATGTATTTTCTTTCTTTCTCTTTCTTTCTATTTCATTATATATGACGTAGAGTTTGACATACGAGTATTACATGGATTGAACATGGATGGATGGATTGAACCGATTGAAACAATTCTCTCATGATTGTAAAGCTACATTATGGCTGAGTAAAATGCGCTATATTTGATTCATTCTCATCATCATCCATCACCACGCGCGTGAAACGTTGGAGTGTAGCTTGTTGTTTATAAAATAGAACAATTACTTAGCCGTTATATAGGTTACAAAGAAATACAAGTATTTCTGAAGCGGACGCTGGAGCTACCAGTTTCCCAGACAATGTGAAAGTCTCTGCGTTAGTTATAATTCATTCACGACGTCTTCACAAAGTCCTTCGAGGAGACAGTTTAGTCGTGAGTTTAAATTTTAACATGAGCACTTGGGAAGTTGGCGGGAGCATAGTTGGTTCGACCGCGTCAAAAGGCCCATGTACGGGGGATATGCTCCAAGTTGAGTAAATATTTAAAGGGATCCAATGTAGGTCGGGGCAATATTAGGTCGCTTGTGCGTTCAAGTTGTACTCGTGTCTCGAAATTTAGCTCTTATCTTAACGCTTTAACGCTGGGTAGTCATGACTGGATTATGTTACAACGACTTATTTTATAAACGACGTATTATGTGAAGGTACCTTACTCTATGAGGAGTCGGAGTTAAAAAATATTATCTTTGTAGAATATTTCGCCGTCGAGATGCGAATCTTAATGGGCAAAGAAACTCAACTGAACAGGTGGTAGACTTCTTGTACAAGAGGTCGTCTTGGTTGGTACCACCATAGCGCTGGACATTCTGGCGCGATCAAGTAGTGTCTAAGCATTACTGTGTTAGGGCGTGAAGTGAATCACTGGACAAAGTTGACTGGCCGGTTGGCGCAGTTAGTAGCACCCCCGCCTTCTGAACCGCTGGTCCTGGGTTCGATCCCCGGACAGGTCAAACATTTGTGAGCATGAACATGTCTGTTTGATCTGTGTCTGTATGTGTATATGTATATAAGTATGTATATCTGTCATCAGGTTACCATAGTACAGGCTCTGCCTAGTTTGGGACCTGAAGACCTTTGTGTGGGGATGTTGAAAAAAAAATGTTATAAGCTGCTGTGGGCACTGGAACAGTAATCACACTAGTTGACCGAGCGAGCGACGCGTCTGACCAAATCGACTTTTATTTGTCCGTATATTTGTTAGGTTGTTCGTTTGTCTTTCTGTCTGTAGTGCTATATGTAGTTATCTCAGTTCCTAACAAATATTGATTGAAATGGAAAAAATAGATAGATAGATAGATAACGCTTTATTGTACATAAAACAAACGTGGATACATTTATTATACAATTATCAATACTGTTGTACAATGGGCGGTCTTATCGATTATATGCGATCTCTTCCAGATAACCTTTGGATGGAGAGAAATTATGATACACGAATAGACGGCAATGTATTTGAAAATCAACGTCTTAAAAAAACCTAAATATTATTAAAATTACATAAACTACACAAACATAACTTAATATAAATAAATAAATATTTATAACATAAATAAATAAATAAATATATAAATACATATATATTACATATATAAATACATACACATCATATACACATTCCAAAACATATTTATAAGAAACGTACATTCATATAATAATGTTATATAAATGTGATTGAAATGGTGACTGTAGTCACTTTTGTCAGCTCCAGTTATCAACTTACTCACATTTTTGCTTACTGGAGTTGTCAAAATTAACATAGAGCTGCCATTTTTCAAGATTTCAATTCAATTCTTGCAGATCGCATTTTGTCAACCAATCTAGACGAAATCTGGTATGCATGTAGTATTTTATTTTATTTTGGTAATTTTGCATTGGGTACATTTCCTGAAAAGGGGGGAATTTGCTGCGGTGCTATTTACTGACCAATTTTGATAAAATTTGGTACACTCATTTGAATAGGAACTGAGTAGTTTGCGAGGTCTACGAACCGTAGACCTCGCAAACTACTAGTATTATTAATGTGAAACTTTGAGATAGTGTTTGTCTGTGTGTTACATCTTCACGCTCAAACGGCTGGATCAATCTTGATGGAATTGTATGGAGGTAGATAAGGCGCTGGAATTAATGGGTAATTTTCATCATCATAATCATCCATCACCACGAGGGTGCAGAGCGCAACAAGTATTCTATATAACTCTGTATGATGTATCAATTTTGTTAGTAATGAGAAGCAGCCATCGTTATATCATCCAACCAAGCTGCGCTTTGGGAAGTGCCCTCTTCATCGTACTCCTTTCCTGTCAGACGGGACTCAGACTCTTCTTTTACATCGCCCAAAGTACCATAGAGACTAGTTTTAGAGAGAATTTAGTTTTGAGGCAGTGCGTACCTTATATCTCTGTTAAAGTTTCAATGCTGACACGTAGAAGTGAGATTGAGTCACGCAGAAGTGAGAAGACAGCTGATAACGGCAGAAACTTCCAGCAGCCGTAGAGTTTGTGAGGAATGAAGCTTCTCTTTCGATGAAACTCAGAACTATTCGAATCGTATATATTGGGACGTACCAGAGGTCAAGGCATGCTTGTCACAGTGTAGCTGTTGCTATCAGCGTTCTTCGGGATATTAAAGTCAAAGTCAAAGTCAAAATCATTTATTCAATTTAGGCATCAAAGACGCACTTATGAACGTCAACATTTCATTATAATGTACTTTAAAGACTCTACCGCCGCGTTCCAAAATATATAGAACCCACCGAGAAGAAGCGGCAAGAAACTCGGGGCCATTCTTTTTATATAGATGTTTACAATGTTTCTACTTAGGTACTACAAATATTACATTTTATGGGTGGCAGAGAGACAGCTTGCCAGAACTGGAGTATTCCAAGCATCTTTATCTTCTATATAATGTCGAACTTTGTAGTAAGCTTTTTTTATTAAAACGTTTTTTACAGTCAACTTGAATTTGCCCTCTATGAGCTCAGTTATGTGCTTTGGGATTTTATTGTAAAAACGCACACAATTTCCTAGGAATGACTTATTAGTCTTCGCAAGTCTAAAACTAGGTACAGCTATCCTATTTGTATTTCTTGTATTAAAAGGGTGGTGATCACTATTTAACTTATATTTATGTAAATTTTTACGAACATACATTATATTTTACAAATACATATAAGGAAGGCAACGTTAATATATTAAAAAGTAGATACTCCAAGTTTTGAGTACACTTCCTCCGTCTTAGATAGATAGCGGTGAACCACTAGCCTATTAAGTATGTATAAAAAAGTGGGCGGAATACTGTTGGTGAACAATTTACTTAAGTGTGCAATTTTATCTGTGAACCCGCTGTTTCTAATAACTAAGCAGTTTATTTGTCCACAGCAGTCACTCTGTTTATTGCAATCTGATCACTCTGCTTTCATGAATATCCATTCGACTTTAACGTTGTTTTCACATGGGCGAAATCCCTTACAGTAAAGTTCACAATCATTGTCTCTGCGATCTGTTTACGAGTGTTGAGGCACAGTAGCTGTGAACGTGTGTGAGCTAGTGGTTCAAGTCTGAGCTCATAAGTACCAGTCTGTACGTTATTGTTGGTTCAGGGTTCACAGTGTAGAATGAAGCCGAAACAATTGCCGATCACGGATATCGAACACGCGCAATTACGAAACAACGGAACCGCGTACAGTACGTACAAGTACGTACATGTACATGATGTGCGCTCGTTAAAACACCAGTGGCGGTTGGCTCATTAGCGCTTATATCCTGGCAATGCCCGTGGCTATACTAATTGTGTTGGCTTCCTTGCACTGCAGCACCGAAACAAATGAAATGTTTTTATTAAATAAAATTAAATAATGTCACTATCTCATCACAGTTATAAAAACGAAAGTTTGTGAGTGTGTTTGTGTGTATTACTTCATGATTAAACATCTGGATCAGTTTCAAAATTTGGTATAATAATAAGAAGAAGGTATAATATGAGCCATTATTTTAAGATACTTTTCCAAATGAGGTTGGCATGGTCGTGGCCAAACCCTCCAAAATAATAAAGATTAAAAAACATTTTTCACAATCATCATCATCCATCACCACCCGGCTAAAACCGCGAAGCGCGACAAGTAATTTAATGAAGTTATAAAACCTTTAGAGCGTTAAAAAAGTGATAAGTGGTAAAAGTATTGGATGGTTATTATATTTGCTGTACTTAACGTTTTCAGAAAATATATTTTCTATATAGGGTTAGAGCTTTTGTGTGGCAATAAATAGCGCTCGTCACCCCGACACAGTGGTTATCAACAATTATTGGCCCAGTAGTTTCACCAGCTACAGTGCCCTTCACATGAGCACCACCATGATACAGTAACACGGGATTCGTCGCCGATTGACATCCCGACAGAACAGGGAGTATTCATTACTCCGTCTCCATAATTCATCTTTTGGTTTGCATTTTGTTAAATTATAAGTTTTTTTGTTAATATTTTGCAAGAGTTAACATTATAAACGGTATATTTACTTCGTAATCCTTTTTGTTTGATTTCCTAACTGTTTGCGCCACAAATTTTCTATTAGAATAACCCGGGATATAATATAGAGAGGATAGTAGCTGCGGGCAAACCTTTATCGGTCAGACTAAATGTACGATAGTTCGAATTAACTCCACTGTCTAGTTTTTTTCATTTTGCAAAAATTTTCATATAAAAATACTACCCTTGAATATTTTGACCAACTAAAAGCAAGTTTATACCGGAGGAGTCTATTGGATCTGATAAAATTAGTTACAAACTCGAGGTTTAAAAATGTGTATACACTTTGTGTATGCGTGACATGGCTTAGCACATTTTTAATCGTACACATGGTGTACGCGCGACACGCGATGGGTTAAGAAACACACAAGAACAGTTAAGAACTGTAACGAAGTTGAGATGAACTAGTGATTACTAGTGGATCGTGTAACTCCACCCTCCGGTGCTCTCCACAGAACGCCACTATATGCCTGAGAGAGATTACTTAAATACCCAAACTTTGACAAGGATGACGGGTTTCAAATGTCGCGCTCCGGGGACCCAGTTATTAGGCTGTGTATATACGCTAAAGAAGTGTAAAAAAAACGAAAACGGAACCGTTAGTTTCGTCATTCGTCAGTAAAACATAGACGCGAGTGATTTGTGCGATTGTGGTAGGGACGCTGTACGCATAAATCGGAACAGAAAGAGGGCAGATCGTTTTGTTCAGTCAGACACCGAGATCGCCGGCGAGCTCGAGGCAAAAATTATATCTTGGTTAGATTCCCTCCAAATAGTCATAGAGTATAACTTCATAGGGCCAACATCCAACGGTACACTCCGACTCTCCTCTCTCCCAGCGACGGCCAAAGCCGAGGTTCGTACCTTAGTGGTGCCCTTGAGCAAGTCACCTACTCCTCTCCTTACGGCGAAGCGTCTTCAACGCTCGCCTTAGGCGGTGCGCCCTCTGCGCCCGCATCTGGTTGAGTACCATCTGCGGTCGCCACCCGTGCGGTGACGCTGTAAATGCCGGTAGAGGCAAACATCATTTAGCCCGTTCAAAAAAAAAGATAGATCGTTTCGTTTGTTGCTAATGTCACCGCATACACTTCAGTTAACTCGTGATCATGGCGCTTGCAACAGTGCCGAAATATCCACAACTCAAACAAAAGGATAACACGGTAAATACCTTGTTTCTATTTTTTTTATTGTTACAGTGTACGAGTTGAACGACAATGTGAGTGAGTGAATGAGTGTGTATGTTTATGATAAAAATAAACACGAGTAAAAGCGTCATAAAGTTTTCGTACTATAATGTCTACACTTGCGACAAATAAAACTCCCATTTACAAGCCATCTCGCACTCAACTAAACCAGTGATTCTGATTTTTGCCGGAACATAAAATCGTCAGCTTTTCTCACAACATTCATGATGTTATATTCAGCATAAACCTACGAGTACATGGCTCTCGGCAACCGGCTGTAAATGTGGTAACTACGTGATGCTTCATACCAGCAGTGCTATTATGTATCTCAGTTGCTAACAAACATTGATTAAAATCTTGAAAAATGGCGGCTCTATGTCACTTTAGACAACTCCAGTAACCAAAAATGTGAGTAATTTGATGACTGGAGCTGACAAAAGTGACATAGAGCCGCCATTTATTTCGATTTCAATCAACATTTGTTGGCAACTGAGATACATTGTAGCCTTACTTAAACTGATACAAATGACCTATTGTCGATATACACGGAAAATGATGTATTTATGAATGCCCCTTTACATTGCGTCGTAAAAAGCCGCGGAAATCAATCACGCCAAGCCACAACACGACATGTGCCGTGCGACATGTCGGCGCGACGTTGATCGTGCATCACTGTGCGCGGGGACATCCATCATCGGACGATTGCGAATGTAATCCGATGCTTGAGGTTGATGACTAGACTTAGCGAGGGAACTCGATGAGCCTGTGTGGTACAAGTAGTAAGTGATTAGGCTTAGGGTGGATATTTAGACAACTTGTTTGGTACAAGATTTGTTTTGAGATATTACGCTTAAGGTGGGATCAGTTGAAAATATCGTGAAATTAACGCTTATTTATTAAATATCAATCCCAACTTCTAAAATCTTATTATTAGTATCGACCTAGGTTTCGGGTATGTATAATGTCCATCCTGCAGGAGTTATACGCATCAGTTGTGGAAATGTCAGAATTAATTTAAAATAAGTACCTAAAGCGCTCGTAGCGGAGCTTGACTAGAAGCGTCGTAGCGGAGCTTGACTAGAAGTGTCGTAGCGGAGCTTGACTAGAAGCGTCGTAGCGGAGCTTGACTAGAAGCGTCGTAGCGGAGCTTGACTAGAAGCGTCGTAGCGGAGCTTGACTAGAAGCGTCGTAGCGGAAGCAAAACTTGCTGCGGTCAGGACATGTATGGGTGTGTGCTAGTGGCATTATTCAATTAGGCACTTCCGTGCTTTGGAGGGCACGTTAAGCCGTCGGTCCCGGTTGTTTGTTTTAGACCAACAGTCCTTAGGCTATGTCGAAGGCCTTCGAACGGCCTGAAAACTTCGACATGGATTGGTCACTAACCTATCCACCAAGCCGCACTGGGCCCGCGTGGTGGATTATGGCCCAACTGCTCTCTCTGAGAGGAAGGCTCGATTCCCAGCAGTGGGAACAAAATGTGCTGATTATTAAGTACCTGAACGTATTATTTAAATTCAATAAGCATAATGTATAAATATTACAAAGTTTTTTTATTGGGTAGGTTGGCAAATGAGCGATACCGTCGCCCACGGACATCCGCAATACCAGAGGTCTCGAGGATGCGTTACCGACCTTAACTTAACGCCAATACTTGAAGTCTATTTTTTCTTTATAACTAATGCCGTAGAGCAGGACGCACTGACATTTATCCAGCTATATGCTGTCGGAGCAGGTTATATACTCTTATCGGACGAAAGTGTCCAGAGCACTTTAATCATTTAAATGATTGATCCCCCATAAAACTGTTACAGTGTACGCGTCAGTCCTATCGCAGTCCATTTATCACCTTTTTTACTGCATTCATTGGATTGTTCAAGTTTTATTGCAGCCATCACGGAATATCCTTTAATCCGCTGCCGTCGTTATTAATTTACGATGGTGCTGGCGCCTCTTCTATTTGTTTTATCAGAGATCGTATGGTTATAGCAAGTTTGTGTTAATTAATAGAGACGTGATGTGCGAACTATTGCTACGTGTGTATGGAGTGTGATGAAGCAATGATCGCCCTTTGATCGATTGAAAACCAGTAATCATTTTACCACCAAGCATTTTATATATAGATAAATAAACACTCTATTGCAATAGCACAGTACAGAAAAATAAAACTTAGGTATAAAAATATAAAAGATAATTTTGTATATAAAAGATTAATTTCTTGACAAAATTATAATAATAATAAATTTTTATTTGCGAGACAAAATTATCTTGTATATTAAGCAAAATATAATGTTTGTTTTAAACAAAACTTAAAAACTTATAATTAAGGGTGACAATGGGCGGTCTTATCGCATAGAGTGATCTCTTGCAGACAACCATGAACGGAGAAAAATAGATATAAACTTAGTGGTGGTTTATAAAACAAATATAATTTAGATAACTTATAAACGTAGATACAATATATGAATATACATAAATATGGCATAATAGTACACATATATAAATATACCTAAACTACATATTTACATACATACATATATACATTTACGTACATATACTAAATAATAATGATAACAATAAAAAACAAGTTGCAGATGTAACACGCAGCTAATGTGAGAGATAAAACGCTTTGACACTTTGCTTGAAAGTGTCCAAAGAAGGCGTACGTCTAATTTCTACAGTAAAGGCATTCCAAAGGCGAACAGCTGCAACACTAAATGAGGAGTCAAGGAAAGTGGTGCGATGCCCCAGAATCTTCAGAATCACGGACAGTAGTCAAACATTAAGGAAATTTAACTAATATCAAGATCAAAATACGTTTTTCTGTCAGTGACAGTTACCCTCACATTCACAGTTTATAAACCATTTTTATATAACCCTTTACATTTAAATGTCAGACAAAATGGATGACAACACGGCAATTTAGAACAATTTAGTTAACAGACGTTTTACATACCGTTTATAAGCAAATAAGGTAAATATTTGAAGTAAGTTTTGCTAAAGCCAGCCCTGACAAACAGAGCAATCTCTAGGTACATCTAACAGGAAAATAAAATATTTATTTTATATGAAATCATCGCAGAATCATAGTTTTGCGAAACCCAAATGTTAGCGTTTAAAATCTTTCTGAAATGTAGAGAAAATGTTTTGTACCGTGGTGTTGCAATATTTTAAAACAACGAGATAACAAACAAAGATGTTCTACTCAAAAGATTTCCAACACAGAGTTTCCCAACGCGAAGTTATTCCCCATGGACGCTCCTTAAACATTAGCGCTTTGGATTCGGCAAACACTTTCTGTCTCCTCCGAGATAAAGGCACAACTGTTTGACAATTTACACTTCAGCGGATATGGCCTTTTGTTATTTTACCTTCTGAACTATAAAAATGGAATTGAAGAAAGTACCGAAGTTTAAATTCAAGTTATATAAACCGAGAATTTACATAATGAAAATCTGAAACTGAAAATGGTTATACAATACAATTTTTCATAGATTTCCAAACAGGATGAGATTTGGCTTCATGTTTTTTTTTGCATTTCAAAACAACTTCTCAGCCATTAATTGCACATCAATATAATGATTATTTTTAATTGACATGATAGTTAAATGATATCATTATTATCAAGGAAAACAAAATCTGTTATTATTATTAAATCAGATCCACAATCCAGCTCCAAGGAGGTCAGATGCGCGATGGATAACTTAAATATAAGTAAACAATCCATGCTAATATCCCGAAATAACCATGCCCTATTGATCTGGTGTTCACAAAACTCTAGAGTTACGGTTTCAGGACTTCACTAGGAAATCGTACATTTGAACTCTTCCTCAAACTTTCTTCTGTGCGGGAGCATTGTACTACCCCTTGAATTAACTTTCTTCATAAAAGTGAAATATATTTTCGAAGCCGAATGTGCTGACATTTATGTTTTATTGGCCAACGAACTGATTTTAATATAGCAAACATAGATTTGATTATTATATGTATATTATAACAAACAGATTTTAAGGTTCCTGCTTATAAAATTAGAATAATTTTATAAGCACTTGTTTAAATTACCCCTTAAATTATCTTTTATAAGAACTAGTAGATCTATTATCACACTGTTTTAGACTTTCGTGGTTGTTAACTACATTATAATTAGTACTCACGGGATGTACACCATGATTAGGCGGGTTTTGGAATTCCAAGTCGGGACTTAGGATCGAGTTCGAGTTCCAGTGATAACTGTAGCAAAAGACTAAGAAAGAGGGTATAGTCCCACCATCTTATCTGTTCAGGTGACAGCGTCGCTAGTGTAGAATTTTGGTATTGCAACCTAAGAAATTCACCAAGAAAAAAGAGAAACAAAACATAGGGCAGTCTTTCAAGCCACTCATTAATTTGCAAATTCTACAAAGAATCCTACTAATATTATAAACGCCAAAGTTAGTTGGTATGTACACTGTAGTTCCAATTTTGCCCACCTGAACAGATAAGTTGGTGGCACTATAAATCGTTATGTCTGCACCTAACTTTTAAACTTTTTGACCAACCACCTGCATTCTTCAGTCTTCCCGTGAACATGGTGCATGTAACTGCGCCGAAATATCGGGAACTCATTCCACAACCTTACCAGGGTAAATATCCCGTTAATAATCGTATAACTTTAGATCTATTATGTTGTTAAATTTTATAACAAAGTAAGGTATCTATTAAAATATCCAATGAAGTCCTCTTTTATATACAAACCATTTTACTGTTGAGCGATAAAAGCCGCAACAAACTCTTAAAATGATAAAAACCTATAAAATACAAACATTACGTTAAAGTGTATGTATCTGTGGCCGATCGTCCACCGCTTTTGGAGAAACGAAACAACATAAAACTTGTTTTATAAGGATCTTAAAGGAAGGAGGGATGACAACGGTCAGTACCTATCGTACATAACACTTGCGCAGAAAAAGTACTTAATAATTAATTAGTATTACTTTATGCCGTTTACAGTTACGAAATATCTTCAATATTTTACTACAATTAAATTACCGCGACCGCGCGCATTATTTTACATGGCGGATATTCTCGGGGTTTTTGCAAACGCTGGGTCGCAAACCATAGTTATCCATAGAGCTTCAAGGGTTAATGACATTATTAACATATTTTGCAGCAATTCTATTGTTAAATATTTTTATAGGCTTTCAAGATTTTTAAACATTTAAGACGCGGTCCATCCCCAATTTTAAAATAATTTACGATGCTTTACGTAAGGTTGAAAATCGCTTGTTATCGATTGGACGATGTAATGCCAAAATGCGTTAATTTTGTACGTTTTCTTTATATTCTTCGATATATACTAACACAATTGAAAAAACTGCTGGTTATTACTTTAGTACATACGTTGTCTAAGTATTACTTGAAAAAAAATATAGTGTTATCGCTGAAAATTCTGAGAGTTAGGACGTGAAAGTTTATTTTTGCGGACCTATTTAGGATTTTTTTCTGCTGAGAGAGTTATATTTATGAATTCTATTCGGTTATTACTCTTTTCCTATTCCTTTTATAACCTAAGTATTTTTTTCATAATTTACTATCGATCTGCTTCGTTACACTAGGTGTTTAAAAAATCTGCTTTTTCTTTAATCAGGGTACGATCGCGCCTTAAATTAAACAATTTTGAATGTCAATGACAATTGTGTATATTTTACATTATTTTTCCCATTGGTATGCTGTAGATAATTATCATAACTTTTTAACAGATAACAGCTGTTTTCTAGTCTATATGTTACTATTATCGCTAAAAACTGTTTGAAACTTCAGGAATAAAAAACATTATATATATTGACTAAATAGGTAAATCCGTTTAAAGATTTTTGATCAAGGAAATTGACCATAGTGTTATCCAATATGGATCGATAAGACGTTAGTTTGAAGTAAAAAAAGGAAAGTTGATAGAGAAAATATGAAATCGCCTTATGTAACTAACTTATGTAATCCATATTATACGTGATAAGATATACATTTTATGCTTGTATCTATTTATAAGCCTTACTCTCTAAATAAGCATTATTTAAACAATTTTTCAACGGGAATGAAATGTAAATGGGAACAAACTTAGAGCCATAACCTGTCCAATAAAAGTAATCATCAAACAAGGGTTTAAAGATCATCCCAAGGCCTACGACATAACCTAAAACCAGCAGTCCTAAAAACAACCGAGATCGCACCATATAGTGCTTTTCGCATCACCGAACTTCATGTACGGCGTTATTGACGTTTTTGATAGAGGACTCTGTCCATGCCACGATCACCCATCCATATAGCTACTGTAACTAGTTATCCGAATCAGCTACAAGCATAAATCATTTTATACTTGTAATCCTTTTACTACCTTATACAGCCCGCTACACACATATGAATATGTATAGACTCCGGTAACACATGTATGTGGCAGACGGTGGTTATTCAAATGTTGCAAAAGCAGCTATAAGACGTCATTATACCTTAATTGTGTTACTATCTAAATAACAGAGCTGCTTCTTGAGGGACAAAGGCAATTATTTAGAGTGGTCCAGGATTAAAAACATCGCCGTAGCTTTAGGGAGGAATTAAGGTTCAAGATGAAGTTTCTAAGAGCAGCCGAGGATTGAGGACCCTCAATTTTTGAACAATTTGTCTTGGCTCAGCTCTCTGTGAGATTGCTCCTTATCGAGTGTAACAAGGGCGCTGATTGACGGCAAATCATGAATATTTTTATTGCGTTTGGATTTATGCTCTTAGTCTAAAATGAAGAGTTTTTTTGCTGCCTCAAGAACTGAAATGTTTAATCCCGTTTTTGAGCGCTACATTAGATCTAATGCAGTATCGACTATGAATGTAGTTCTACGAAGAATTGCTGCTGCTTCACTGTGTACGTTATCTCGAATCGTAGGTCTTTATCGACGTAAGAAAACGTATTTGCTGTAAATATCAAGAATGGCGTAAGTAGACTGTACACACAGCTAGATTCAGAAAAAAATTCTGCGTTGTGTCTGGGTCTCATATTGATACAACGAATAAATAATTGTGAAAAGTTTCCTTGTTCAATTTGCCGTAAGTCACTTAAAAACGGTGTTTTAGCACTCTTTTACTTCCAGCAAAAGAGCGATTTATTATTAAACATCAGATATAACTTACAGCATTCTTCTCTTTGCATCACTTTAATAGTACGCAATTTATTATAATTATATCTCAAGTATAAGCATTGTAAATATCTGGATATATACGGAACTTGGCTATCTCCAAAGAAGTCACTAAACTACTTACGACGTTCTTCAGGTCTTTAAAATGAAAAGTAAATTGCTGGAAGTAGTGAAAAGCTTACTGGTAATAACTTAAAAAAAAAACTACAGTTGCTGTTCATGTTTATGAGTATTATTTTAACAAAACCGTGTTCTTAAAATCATCTTTCTGTCAAAGATAATGAAAATGATATTTTTTTCTAACTTTTTAAAAGTATTTTAGCTTAAGTGAATAGTTGGGTTTTGGCTACTTACAGCAAATATGTTTTCTTGCATCGATATATACTTTATATTCTTCCAGTTATTTCACTTGCTATAGTTCCTTTCTAATAAAATTGGTCTCTTACTTCCGTACATGGATCCTCGAAAAAATTTCGTAAATATTAAAATATTATATTTATAGGTGCATCAAGTAAAATTTTGATTCAAGTACCTAGTGATGATCAAGTCACAGTTATATAAATAAATCTTTCATTAAGGCGTGGTCCTCTCTAAGTGCGTTCTGTAATGCTGTGAATGCATAACTAAAACATACTAACATACAGGAGCACTGAACGTACCGACCACGCTTCATGTTTCGGTACATGCAGCCTCCGCTCGTGCACCAACACGAACACTGGACGGTTAATATTCCACCACTGTAACAGGTCAACACTTGAAGAAACACATATCTAGGAAAGTAATAGTTATCTGTTATACAAGAGTGCAAAGTTGCTTTTTAACCGCGTACCCAATTTTAGTGACTGAGAAAGCGAATAGGGGATCCAAAAATGTGAATCCTGAGCGTTGGTGAGGGAATCAAAAGAGCATGAGGTGAAAAATCTTTGTTTCCGAGTGCAACACGTAACTTTTCATCCCACCTCAGTGAGGAGCTGACTAAAAAACATTTACAATCACAAGATACTGTTATTTCATCTACTACATTATGAAAGGTATGTATTTCAGAATAATATTAAATTATAACAAATAATACTTAACACATAACTAGTTTTTAACCTGAGGTTTTAACTTAACAATATGACGTGAGAAAAAAATGGCGCGCGCAAAGCTAATTCAATAAAAATACACCAAGTAGGTTCCGAGTCTTAGTATTTAACAAATTCGAATAGGTTTTATGATAAATTTGGCATCATGGAGGTAGAAGTAAATAGGTTTAATGATATTTTGAATTCACAAACTTAGTGTACGCGATGTTCTAAATTCAATTTTCTTTATCTTCTAGCGGATAAAAACGGCTTTTACACTCAGATATCGAAAAGCAAAAATACTCTTTCCAAGATAGGGGGTTATTATAATACGTTATATATATATATATTATAAAAGTTGCGATATGAAATGTTTTATTATTGATAACAAGTCTTGATTGCTTCTTCGCCGTAGCGCAGAAACAGCGTTTATAAGTAAGGTCATTTATGTTTAAGGTTTTACTAGAAACACAAAAACAAAATGTCGACTTGAGTTATCTCGCAAATTTGAAACGAAACTCGGAGCAGTCCAATTTATCTTTGATCTTTCGGGTTAACATTTGATATGTATCTCAAAACGATTCTTCGTTCCAAGGACACATCAAAGGTACACTCAAGGGCCTCAATCCAATATTTTATCAAATCTTATGTGGGGCACCTCGGGAGAATGAGCGGATTTCCATGCGGGGGCCATTGCGGGCCTCATTGTGGGGGTCATTCCTCCAGTGTGGCACATTCGTATGGAGATGAGGCGTCGGGTCGCATTTGCGGATGCGTGACCAATAGGAAGTATTTGAGACTTCCATTGAATGGGCACAGGTGGTGAAAAACGCGGCGAGAAAACAATATTTATTCCACTACATGTATAGTTGTTCGGTAGAGAACAAAGTTGGGATTGTTTTCTATTGGGAAATTATAAAACGATCGAATAAAAATAAACTTAGCCACATAAGATGTATTCATGTATAATGTACACTTTCTTGAATTCGAGAAAGCGAAATTGTAATTAAACTAACTTCGAATATTAACTAAATCCAAAACGATCCTATAAAAAAATAATTTTTAATAATTCATTTTAAATATTAAAGTCATAGGCATGCGACTAAATTAGTAAGTGAATGACTGCAAATACAAAGAAAGCAAATTTTATATAAAGATAGGTAAAATTTTTCCAATTGAGTTTTTACATAACGATCTACTAAAAAGTTTACTTTAAGCAATGTTTTGTGGGCTGAAGCAGAAGAAGAGTTAAAAAATACAACAAAAACAATCATAGCAATATTTGAGGTTTTTCCCACCATGTCGAGTTTAGTACACATAAATTGTTATAGATCACTCTACTTTGGCCCGGAGAATATAGAGCATTGCATTGGTTCACACTTGAATATCATGAAGTATAACTTGATAGTCGTGTAAACGTTAAAATAGAGTTCATAGCTGACCCCGAGTGTAGCGGACTTCCGGTCAGTGTTATAATTATTTAACTTCCATCAACACAAAGTAAGCTACACGCAGGGAACGAAAGCACGGAATCACTAAAAGGTAGCCTCCTGTGGCCGTGGATGAGTCGGCTTCCATATCCAAACATTTAATACATATGAGTATATATGAGTCTGTATATTCAATATGTTGAATGGAAAGCATTGCGGTAGATATCGGAGAAGCTCTACATCTTGTTGATCGAAATTGATGGAATGCCATTCGATTACTTCGCGGCGATATACATTACATATTGAATTCCCTCAGGGCGCTATTCTGTCGATTGTGTTGTATCATTGATATCATTTTAATAACGTCATATTATCTTACATATTAATTTATTGATTCAGGCGTTACTTTGCGGAAATATCCATTATCAAAAAAACTATATTAAAAAATATTTGATAATTCACTGTCGGTCTAGCGCTCGACGAGTCAACATCTCCTGAGGATGCCTCGTGTAGAGGCGATACACGTGTCGAATCGGTTTTGGTTGAGTTGGTCAGTTCTTGTGTTTTTTATTTTGTATTCTTCCTATTAGCATTTTATGCGGGAGGGAGGATGGTGCACGCCCTCAAATAGGCCAAAATCATTGTTTTCTTTTCAGCGGAAGTGTCACTAAATATTTTTTAATCTTACATATTGTTTAAGGTCGCATTAAATAGTTGACACTGCCTTCAAAACGAGGAGTCTGAGGTAGAATCGCTAATTGGTGCAATTGTTTATGTGATGCAGAAATGCTTGTACGCGGGTGTTGAATGTGTGTGATTTGTTAATGTGTGTATCGGTGTTTTTTTTTATTATAACTTGGTTCCACAGACTCCAGGGTCCGTGCCGTTTCTTTTAGTTATTTGCAAATTTGTTACCTCTAAATATAATTAAAAAAGAAACAACAATACATATTTAATTAAGGGACATAGAAAAAAATATTTAAGGGCTATATAATTTATGAGTTTGCATTAGCATTCAGAGCAGACCGGTCTCCGCGGACAGCACCCATTCACGAGTTGACGCATGTGGTATTTGAGGGAAGATGACGATCCGCCACCGCCTGCCTGCTCTGTATGCTATGTATCGATGATTCCAACGACACGAAGATCTATCTCCGTATCCTATCGGGGTATCTATTGCAGGGTACGAGTGTGTATGTTTTAATAAACGTTTTTCTTATCAAAAATATTATTTTTTATTACTTATCTAGTAAGAAAGACACACACACATAGACATCTGTTGCAAATTTTTTTATGAAATACAATAAGCTTGTAAAAGCCCATAAAATTAAACAAGATTTTACAGCAGTGATCCAATTTCAATAACCAACCTATATCTATTTACCAGCTTAATTATTTACAGGTAAAGGCTGGAAGCTTCCATAACATTGGAAACTTGTAACCTTTCCACCTATAATCTACCTAACAAGTTAAATTATTGCGTGACGTAAGACTTTGTGATTGCTACTGAAAGAACACTTCTTTGAAGTGCCTTTATTACTTTGCTAGCTGGTGCCCGCGACTACGTCTGCGTAGGTTTAGTATTACGAGTAGCTTATTATTTTCTCCAGGGCCATATCTACCATTAATACCAAAATGTTATAAAATATGTACATGGTCAAACGCAATTGCTATAATAGTATTATATAAATACATTTAAATACTTAGTATATCAATCAGTAAACATTAATTATAAAATATAGGACTTACGTACACACAAATATAAAATTAATCACCATGGAAAATAACTGTCATTACATTTCATCACCCTTGGTGGTCGCCGTGCACGTCAGGTGTATCGAGCTGTCAAATTGACTTGGCTATTGACTAAAATATCAGAAACTGACACCTTTGACAGAATTGTCATCATTACGAACTTGACGTAGGCGGAGATCTTATTATTTTGTATATTCTGTGCCCAAGAAAATTACGCTTTTTCACCCGCGTGGTGATAGATGATGTCTCATCTACCTTCATACTTAATATCATCAAAATTGCCATCTGCCGTTTGAGCGTGAAAGAGTAACAAAGATCCACACATCCACACATCCAAACTCACAAACTTTCGCGTTTATAATATTAGTAGACTACAACAGACAAACTTTACGGTCTACTGAACTCAACGTCTCGTAAAATGGTACCATAAAAAAGTTCTAGTGTCCAATATTGCAGAATCGGCCCCTGATCTACACATACAATATTTCTGACAATGAGCTATTGAGGTACATCCGACCCTTCCCGACCCGAAGTTTCGCGAGAAATGTAATGCGTATGACCGAAACTATTCCTAACTATTCGATCCGCACAAATACTAGTAAACACAAACATAACTATAACCAGCCTTGCGAAATGCTAACACAGTTCAGTGTTGAGCGTACTCCTAATGCCATAAAACAGTTAATATATAAACAGATATAGAAATGTGTTTTTTTATTTTGTTTCTAGCTATGTTTTTTGGCAATATTTTCTTTTTTATTATTTTCATATTTTAATTTTTCGTTTCATTTGATTTAACTTCAAAACATAGTAACAGGTTATTTATTAACAATCGTTTCACTTACATAAAATCAAAAGTTTTTTTCCACCGAGAAAACACATGGCAACAATCAACAATTATGAAAATGTAGTCATAGCATAAAAAAAGGAGGAATAATATCGCTGTGTTAACAACAGTAAAGATTTCAAGTAGTGCAGTTTTGTGTAACATGGTCCATATATTTTTTTAAATCTACAATTCTTTTCGTCAAAACTAACGGAGTATAACTATGCTGGTTTTCACAAGCAGTAAAGCATACTCTTGTTTTCAGTTTACTCTTGTTGTTTTGTGTTCTAGCTTAAGGCACTTATATTGCCGCATTGAACCGGCAAGCAAGCGAGTATAAAATATAACAAGCAAAACACATTGCTGTTACATTTCAATATTTAGTACTGAAGAAAAAATACATCCTAAATTAATCAAAAATAGACTGACTTTATTTTGCAAAGTATTGACCATCTCGATCCCGCCCACTTGAGCACGACTTGTTGGGTCATTTTAATAACGCAGTTACAGTTCCTGACTTGTTATTTCTTCGTAGCATGGAGGCGACAAAACGAATAGTGTTTCTAATAGTAAGAACCACGTCTTACAGTTGTATTGCAATGCACAGTTTACAATTAAAGTTTTGTGTGGCAATGCACTGCACTTGTCAACTCGAGATATTCTTCTTGTCTACCTTTCGCATTCTCACACTAACGGATACTTGAAACGTTCCCCATTCTGTAGTAGTTTTTTATTCGCATTTAATAATCACCATTGATCTGCATTTTCGAAATTTAGATTAATCATTAAACGCATTCTTAATATAAAACAATATCTAAGATCTAAACAATATGTAACTGAGTAAGTGCCTCGTCTTTTGAGTTCTCATGATTTTAATAGTTTTATCGGATTTTAACTAAAATATTATATATTTAATATAAAAATATAATATTTATATTTAAATTCCGTATGAAAAATATACGAAATTTGTCATTAATTAAGCTGTGTCGTCGACTTTGCGAAAGTAATACATTTTGAAATAGAATATGCTTAATATTTTTTTTTTATTAGGCTAGTTTTTATTTTAATAGGCTAGTATTTGGTTTTTTTATCGCTTGATAGTGACAAATAGTGATATTACGGTCATAGTAGCAATCTAATATAAGTTATATAATTTTTTTTTTTAAACACAGTTCTGTTGTATGTGACACTGTCAACAAAAGAATACAATGCAAAGAGGTAAATAAATATTTCATATAATATTTCGTCCAAGATGTAACGTAACCACGATACAATGTGGCTGCAGCACTATGGTCTGATAGTGAAGGCACAGGTAATCCAAACTTCCACCACTACGGTTGGATTGTTTGATAAGTAGCTTACTATCTGCCAAGTCATTCCAATTTCTTTTAAATAGACCAATCTACTAGCTCATAACTGTCGCCTTACAAAGCAGGAGAATTGGCAGCGATTCACTTTAAAAAAAACTAAACTAAAATACCGAACTAAAAATGTATCATGGTGGTCCTTATATATATCCCTTATTACCAATAAAATCATTTAACACTAAGAATGACACTTCTAAAAATAGGATTATTTTATTCAGTTTTGGGTTACTTTAGGTTAGTTTAGCGAGCTCCAAGTTACGTGACGACTAAACCGTCTAGCTAAAACATGCCCACAATTTAAAAGCAATATCTAATTTTAGTGCTGTCATTCGAAAGTGTTACACTAATTTGGATTTTAGCCTAAACAGAATAAGTACTGCCTGAACTGAACTGAAGATACTTTAGAGATTTTTAATTAAGACGCGCTCGTATCCAGATAGTAGTAAAAAGCAGAATTTTTAAACACCTAGTGTAACGAAACAGATCGATAATATATTATGAAAAAATACTAAGGTTAGAAAAGGAATAGGAAAAGAGTAATAACCGATTAGAATTCATAAATATAACTCTCTTTCTGCAGAAAAAAATCCTGAATAGGTCCACAAAAATAAACTTTCACGTCCAAACTCTCAGAGTTTTCAGCGATAACACTATTTTTTTTTAGGTAATACATAGCCAACGTATTGTACTAAAGTTATACCCAGCAGTTGTTTTCGATTCTGTTAGTATATATCGAAAAATATAAAGAAAACGTACAAAATTTCCGCATTAGATCGTCCAATCTAACAAGCGATTTTCAACCTTACGTAAAGCATTGTAAATTATTTTAAAATTGGGGTTGGACCGCGCCTTAAGAGAATGCTTACAGGATCGACACCAATATAATTCTTATTTATTTATTATATTACCGACATGCTAAAAGCAGAATTTGTTAACGTACGTAACGCCTCGCCTACATATAACATTATAGGGTCGCCATTTAGATTGTATCTGACTGCTTCCTTGCTTTGGTGCATGGATGCCGCTCTTGTTTATTGTCTCTGGACACCAATCGTTAGGCCATGGCGGAGTCCTTTGGCGGACTGAAAAGTCTAACACAAGTACTGGGTAGTCCACTGACCCGCTTGCACTGAGTGAGCAGGATGGATAAAAGAGGATGAACTGCATCATCTCAGCCATAGCTCGTGCACTAAACATAGACCTCTCCTATTCCAAAAAGACCGGTGGGAAGCAGCCTACATCTAGCGTCATTCTGGGACCTATCAGGGCGTGTGTTTCCCTTGTTGGTGG
The DNA here is from genome assembly GCA_917880725.1 of Selenia dentaria. Taxonomy (NCBI): domain Eukaryota; kingdom Metazoa; phylum Arthropoda; class Insecta; order Lepidoptera; family Geometridae; genus Selenia; species Selenia dentaria. The sequence continues at coordinate 968,326 of OU862882.1, read as the reverse complement.
ACGATACGCTTGTCGGTACGTGGTTTCCATTGCTTATTCTGTGTCTCCACTCTAGAACCTTCCGGCCTCATCGGTAGGAACTCAAAACCATGCTTATGTAGTCACTATTCACTGAGCTTCAATCGTACTAAAAGTATGTTTGTGACTCGCGTATAACTTGTATTTAACCTACGCCTCACGGCGCGAAGTTATAAAAGAATATGTTCAGATAATACCGTTTTTACTATCCAATATGTAGGTTAATGGCGACAAGTTCGCAGTCTCAAGATGTTACCTATATCTCCTTTGTTAGTCGGCACTTTGAGATAATATCGCATATTGCCAAGACATTTTGGTACCTTGCCATAGATATATATCACTCCGGAACGACGCGGCTCGAGATTCTATTCAAATGGGAAATTTAATTAGGTTGGATTGAAGCCGTATTTCGTAACATCATGATTTCTTATGCTTTCGCGATTCTTAAAAAAATATAAGTTCAAGTGATTGAATCACTTATATTTTCTATCGACTTCAAAATAGGAGGAGGTCTCTTACCTCATAACTTTCGACTGGATGAACCGATTCTCAAAACTCTTTTTTTGTTTGAAAGCTGGTGCTTCCCTTGCTGGTACTATTTAATTTTATCAAACGCGGTCTAGTATTTTATGAGTTACTCAAATAACTGAATAGAATAGAAGTCGGTATCAAATTTTTCAAATAGTACTTGTACCAACAGTACTTAAATCCCGACTTTTCGTACATTTTCAGAGACCATGGTGACATATACTTTACCGCACCTACGGGTAGACATATTACAAAACATAAATACGTTTTAATGTCATAATTTAAACAGAATCAGTTGTCCATACTATGTAAAAAAAAAACACGTAAATATCTTTTGATATTACAGCTCGTATACGTGGAAGCTGCCCAAAACGTTCCGAGAACTTCCTGCCGAGTTATCGCGACAGATCTGACATACGAATTCTTTGAAGTATTTCAAAGGTTTATCCATTGGCACTTTATCGCGTCCCTCGCGTTCCTATCGCGAGCCGGCCGGACCCTTCGAGCGCCATTCATGTCTCCTGCGTTTGACGCAACCAAACTATTTGTCTTCTCGACAAAAACTAACACGGCTTTTCTCATCTTAACTTCGGTACAAAAAGCAATTTATTGCGTTAAGACCGCGGCGGGATGATCGCAGCCGCGCCGAGTTATGAAACAGAGTTAATTGAAAAACTTCGTGTTGACGTTCTTCAGGGAATATGTAATGTATTAATATTTATTGCAGTCGTTTATATGTTATTTAAGGATATGTTGACAGGCCGTTTTAGTTTAAATTCGTGACAAAACCGAGAGTACGACGGATGCAACGTGTCAAAGGCTAACAAATGGCTCTCTCTAGTGTTAAAAAAGTATGTTTATACGTACCTAATCGTCTAAGGCAGTGCGCAAATGTGGACACTTTTGTGTCTTGTGTCAGATAAATATTAGATTTCTATAGAACCACTCCTTGTGCCTAGGTAAACATTTTTTGTGTCCAGTTGCTTCCACTTAACACATACTCATTGACGATTAAAAAAGTGTTCGGTGTCGGTAACTGGAAACTAAAAGTTGTCACTTGAAGACACAAGCAACATCAATAAATTTCCTTAGTATTGTACTGAGTTGCGCAAACAAACGAGTTGCATTCAGTGTCCGTCTCCTATGTGCGATACAAGCGACTTAGCGCACAAGCGCGGGTGGCGCAGGGGCTCGGGTTGATTTGCCTGTAAATATTGACGGCGACTATAATACGTCTACGTCGACGTATAATAAACAGTACCAGGAACGATAATGTTTCTTCATCGAAGTCCATCATCGGACTGACGGCAAAAAAAGCAAAGAATTCTACCAATGGCTAGAAGTAGCGACCGGTATCGGTGTCCGATTGCCGTCACCGGACACAGCAACTACGGTTGCCTGTGATGGTGCGCCGTGTCGGTAATAAAACGTGCCTACGTTTGCGCTAAATACCTCTTTATAAAATTATAGAAGTCTTTGATTTAAGTATTTATTTGGAATGGTATATACTATAGACATGGTAGGTTTATAGATTTATTACACGTGTAAATGGCCTTTTTAATCGATGGCGACACCGAGTGCGTGCACCAACAAGTGTGAATTGTTTGGAACGAGTGAAAGTTGAAAATTTGCAAGAGAAGGATGTTGCAAATCAGTATGTTATTAAGCTGCAAGAAAGGCTTGATGGTTTGGAAGAGATAAGTGAAATTGAAGAGTTGTGGATGAAATTTAAGGAAGGAGTGGTAGACGTTGCCATCAATGTGTGTGGAATTTCTAAAAGGCGAAAAGGAAAAAACGCAAAGGAACGTGTGGATGGATCAAGAAGTGCAAAAGGCTGTGGATGAAAAGAAAAAAGCAAATGCTGGATTGGTTAGCAACAAAAGCTAACCAAACGGTTCAAATGGCAACGCATGATGATGTACGTGAAGCAAGAAAGGATTATAAGAGATTGAAAAAGATAGTTAAAGAATTTGTGTACAGAAAGAAAGATGAACGAAAGGATATGTTTGACAAAAGGCTTTCTGATGATTTCCAGTCAAATGTTAAATTTTTCTGGAAATCCATAAGAACAGCTCGAGGCAAAAACACAAACTCAGAGCTTAATCAAATCAGGGGTCATGATGGAAGCATGATAAAAGGAGAAGAATGTGTGTTGAAAAGATGGAGAGAATATTTTGAAAATTTATTTGAAAGAGAGGGAACACTGGACCAGGTTCCGGAAACCTATATGAATGATGATGAAAATGAAATAGGTATGGATGAAATTTTGAAAGCGTTAAAGGGTATGAAATTAGGAAAGGCTGCAGGATATGATAGAGTGTCAGTCGAGATGCTGAGAGCTGGGCGAGGCATAGTAGCTAGTCTGTTGCACCGCCTTTTTAATATGTGTTGGAGGAGCGGCCGTGTACCAGGTGACTGGTGCAAGGCTGTGATTGTGCCGCTTTATAAAGGAAAAGGGTCGCAACAAGACTGCAAGAATTATTGCGGATTCAGCCTCCTCAGCGTTGTCGGTAAACTATATGCGAAAGTATTGATTGAACGAGTGATAAAAGAGACAGATGAGAAAATGTGGGATGCACAAGCAGGGTTTAGAAAGGGAATAGGATGTACGAATCAGGTCTTTTCTTTACGATGTATAGCCGAAAAATGCTTGGCGAAAAGTCAAAAGGTCTATTGCGCTTTCGTAGATTTAGAAAAGGCTTATGATAGGGTGAGTAGGCATGAACTGTGGTCAGCGTTGTCTATGCATGGGCTGAATAGTAACCTGATCCATGCGCTGATATCCTTCTATAAGGATTCCAGTGCTTGCCTTAGGATAAATGGGACATACACTTATTGGTTTAACATCGAAAAAGGTGTTAGTCAAGGATGTGTAGCGTCACCGTGGCTGTTCAACTTATTCATGGATAATTGTTTGACAAACCTGAAAGACTGTGAATGTGGATTAAGAATGAACGAGTTACTCATCAAATGTCTTCTCTACGCTGATGACCAAGTGATACTTGCGTCGTCGGTAAAAGAGTTGCAGGAGATGGTAAATGTTATGCAAGAGGCTTTAGAAAGAAAGGGAATGAAAATAAATGTAAGTAAGACGAAAGTGATGGTGTTTGAACGAGATGATAGAGTGACCGATTGCAATATTGTGATTGGGGGTGAAAAAGTGGAACAAGTGAAAGAGTTTGTATACTTGGGATCCATGTTTACAAAAGATGGTGAGTGTGAAAGTGATATAGAAAGGAGAGTGAACGCTGGAAACATGGTAAACGGAGCATTGCACGCTTTTATGAACAGTCAGAAGGTGTCTAAAAAGGCTCGTCTGGCTGTTCATGGGGGAGTGTTGGTTCCGACACTGATGTATGGTAGTGAAAGTTGGGTGTGGCAGAAAAAGCATGAAAGTAGAATAAATGCTGTGGAGATGAGAGCATTGAGGAGCATGATTGGAGTGAAACGGAGTGACAGGATAAGGAATAGTGTGATAAGGGAACGATGTAGTGTGAATGAGGGTGTAGTGACAAAAATCGAGAAAGGTATGTTAAGATGGTTTGGACATGTGGAGAGAATGAATGAAATGAGAATGACTAAATAGGTATACATGGGACAAGTAAACGGAAGTGTTGGAAGGGGAAGACCTAGGCGAACGTTCCGAAATCAGATTGAAGACGTTCTGAAAAAAGGCCAGGTCAAAAGTACCCTAAACCGACGCTTATGTATGAAAGGATTGATGAGTATAGATGAAGCGAAAGAGATATGTCAGCATCGTACTAAGTGGAAATCCGTGGTCTCTGCCTACCCCTACGGGAAAGAGGCGTGATTTTATGTATGTATGTATGTAGGTTTATAGATATGTAAAGTGAGTACATAGTCCATAATCATGATTATGAAATATGTACTCTGTACCCCAAACTATTACGGATATAAGTCATTGGTTAATAGTCCGAAGTTATTATGCAAACAGCTAAACATGTTTGCCAAAGGTTCTTATCATATGATTGAATTAAACCAGTTTATATTCCAATGAATTGGAACCACCGCTATAATTGGTATTTCAAAGTATCGATGATCATATCCTTGATCGTTAAATCTTTGAATGCCTTGCTCGAATCCTCAGCGGCAACGTGTCGATAATATTCAAGTGGATTCGTTGGAAAACTCCGAGTAAACTGATTAAATTATAAAGCGAGGTGAGCAGCGCACGAAAGCGCTGTACTCAATTTTCTCGACAAATTAAAAACATTTTAATCAACTCCCGTATGAAGAGGGTAATCGTATTATGCCCGCTGTTTAATCAATGTTTTTCTGGAATTCGCAGCGTTGTTTTGTTTCGATTAAATGGCAATGTGATTACGGCGATGTTCATACAGCGGCACTGTGGCGCTGGAGTTGCGGCTTGCTGTTCGTGCTAACGGAAAATTTAAATTTAGTTTACTTCAGCGTAAACAACTGGTTTGTTTACTCTACTATTATACAAATTTTGCAGCGGGCGCTTTTTTACTTGAAACCGACGTGAAATATGAAATCTGCGAAATATATTTTACACACACATATTTTACGGTACGGGATCCTTAGTACAGGTCACATGCACCGCACTAGGATTCCCGTATCCGTATGTATTCCCTGTGCCATGTGCTTTTCGCCTTCCTTTAAAGGCATGACCTCTACCAACTGAACTAATGAAATTAATATTGTGTATCTAATATGTGTATCTGTAATGTATGTATCTTACATGACTGTTTTTCGACCCGACGAGGTAGGTAGGTAGGGTAGTGGGCAGTTTCTATATACTTATCGACGGTCTCTCGTGAGGCATTAGAGATATACAAATTTGGCAGAACTTGTATGGAACTTACGTTTTCCTATTTACAATGATAGTAAACGTCACATATGTACATGAAATTATAATTGCCACCTAATAAGGCGCGCTTGCAACCTGATAATAGTAAAGAGCAGAATTTTTAAACACTAAGGCCCTTGTTAATAAACGTTGCGTAAACCTATTTAGGCGTAACATGCTTTGTCTTGCTTTCACGCGTGACATTTACTGCTAGCGAAAAATTGACAGATAGATGTTTTAACTACTCCGGGCGTAAGCCAAGTTTATTAATAAGGCCGCTAGTGTAACAAAACAGATCGATATTATATTATGAAAAAAATACAAAGGTTAGAAAAAGAATAGGAAAAGAGTAATAACCAAATAGAATTTATAAATATAACTCTCTTTCAGCAAAAAAAAATCCTGAATAGGTAACTCTCAGAATTTTCAGCGATAACTCTATATTTTTTTAGGTAATACTTAGCCAACGTATAGTACTAAAGTAATAACCAGCATTTTTTTCAATTGTGTTAGTATATATCGAAAAATATAAAGAAAACGTATATAATTAACGCATTTTCGCATTACATCGTCCAATCTAACAAGCGATGTTCAACCTTACGTAAAGCATCGTAAATTATTTAAAAATTAAGATTGGACGGTGTCTTAAGTTGTAAGTTATTTGGAATCGAACTAGCATTACCAAACGTAGATATTTTAGCATGATTCAGCCTACGATTCCTTCGAGTCTAAGTATTTTTTAAGTTTAAAAAGGTGAGATGCATCACTTGCACCGTAATAACAAGTTTATTGTAATTAAAGTAAAAGTGTAATTTAACATCTAGGTCACGTTTGCTCTCCGATGTGCGTTGCCAAGATCAGGATCATTCGCTTTGTGGATGTGGCCTAGATGACGTTTCTATATCTTTTCCTTTGTATGAGAAACTAAATTCTGATATCCCTAGATCTCATTTATGTTATATGATTTTCAAACCACTTACGCCTGCTTGGCGAAGCCTAACGAGTTGAGACCAAACTTTGCAATTTAGAGATAACTATAGTCCCATTCCTTTAGTTGTATACGACATTTAAAATCAAGTGGATAATTAAATTCGATTTGGATGGATCAGCTCAGCCTAAAGTCATGGCGGTTGACACGTATTGTCTAAAGACGCGGGTTCGAATCACGACCAATGAGGTGTATATATCTCTAAAAATTGCAATGTCCCTAGATCTATCGACACTAAATCTCTTTTTGTTGTTCCCTTGTTAACACATTTTATTTATGTAATTTAATATGTACTGGTTTGAATCCTAGTGTAGAACCCACGTGTTCGTTACATTAATTTTGTACTTAGTTATGGGATATTTGTGTTTGTGTGCAGCCCCGCGTCGCGTGATGGCGCATGGAGTGCTTGCGGAGGTGGTGCTGGTGCGCGGCGCTGGTGCTCGCGACGCTGGCGGCCGCCGGCCCGCGCTACAGCTCGCGCATTGTGCACACGCACACCGGTAACGCAATACTTCAAACATAACATCACTCATAACCTCTAGGATTCCTTGCGTCGTGGAAGGCATGGATGCACACAATAACACATCTTAACATCCAAGACTTGAAACTAACATTTCTGCTCCTCTTACAAATATTTAACCTCGCCAGGGATCAAACTTGGAACCCAGCGCTTCGGAAGCATGGGTCATGTGCCTAAATGAATTCGTGGCCACTCATACCCTTTCAACCATGCACAGGAAACATTACTACTTCGCGGTAGAAACAGGATATGGTAACAGTACTGTTCCGGGCGAACTCATTCACAAAGAGTTTTACTGCTACAAAATGTTAATATATTTTCTAAGAATTTGTTGACGGGAGCTTGTTTGATCAATTTATCATAAATTTTAAAGTTAAACGGCTTCGCCGCTCTTATAACGTAACAACTATGTATAAACACAATATATGAGTACAAGTAAAGAAAAGGAATGAATAGTAATAAGATAGACGAGGGCGTGGGTAATTTCAAGGTATCATCTATTTTTATGGTTATACTTTGAAATGACGAAGACAACTTAACATTTCACTATTATTTAGCGGAAGGTGCTGAGTTCAGAATGATTTCATTTCACACATCGCGCAAAATCCGAGAGCTGGCGCTGGCTTTTGTTGTGCGAGGACGTAATGGCGGTATCTCACCCACACGTATGATTTAATTACTTCATCTGCAGAGGCTTTGCCGTTCCCTACATATTTATGTAAATAGTTCATGCCATTTAGAGTACGGTTCAAAATTAACATAAATCCATACCCTCGCAGATCACGGCGTGCCTTAGCATGATCCGTCCTCTAATTCCGGCTCGATCCGGGTACAATCCAATCAAAACCGGGCTAAGGGGAGCAATCCAGAACATCGCCACCAAACGACATCGTTACGTTTGTACACGACACGAGATCAAATTAATTATTGTTTGGGACCTTTGAGCAGCCCGCCAAATGGGATCAGCGATACCTTCCAAATGATGGGGCAAATGATGCGGCCAATTTATCCTCTCCGCCCACGGTCGCCGCGGCCGGTTTGTTACAAGCTGAATTCGAAAGTAGCCAAACTAATCACATCACATTCGGCCCTGTCACAAAACTATGTTGTGGAAAACTCTTTGAAGCAACAGATGTGTGCGTAGGACGCAGGTTATCCAATTTAATGTGTGCTCTGTCAGCGTAATTATGTCAGTACACGCCCTCACGTATGATACAGAAATAGATATGATCCATTTCATTATAATCTCGAGTAAGCGACATTTACAAAGTTACTCGTAAACAATAGCTGAAATTAAGTAATGATAGATAACAGGGTTGACGCAATTTCATTGTATATTGTGACTCAAAATAGTCTGGCAGAATTTTGTTCCTTTGAGAAGTTGTCGATCTTTGGCGCTATAATATGTCAAGATCTAACAATAACGTGATTTCAGAATGGCATTACTTCAGTATGACGAAATAACGAGTATTCAGAGATAAGAAAAGATGCGTAAATGTATATTATATACACACACCAAAAAAGTTAGAAGAAAAAAAAGAAAAAAAAAGAAAAAGCACGAAGAAATAGCAAGCATGTATAGAGCAGTTGCTATTGATGGAATTATCAGACCATTCCGAGTAAACCATGGGTACCTAGTTGTACAGGTCGATGATAATGCGCCCAATCGAGCTCAACGAGTCAATGCTGCTCTCCGAAAATACGAGATCGCAAGATTAGACTGGCCCGCCGGCTTGCCTGACTTAAACCCAATGGAGCACGCGTGGGATGCTCATAAGCGAGCTATTTGAAACCGTCAGCCACGTCCGCAGACAGTACGAGAGCACAGGGAATCCACTATTCAATTTAAAAAATTATATCAGCTTAAGCTAGTGAGCAATTCTTTGATTTTCATGGTCTTCTGGTCTTCTCCAGACACGGACACGTCGTTTATCTAGATTTAAAAAGATTCTAAAAAGACGAAGAAATTATAAAATAGTCTACCGTGACAAAAAAGATTTAAATTTATCAAAGTGATCGCAAACTTTTTTTGATGTATGTATTTAGAATCGCACATAGACAGTTGACACGTCATAAAAGACTCATTTCACGTATATTATACTCGTATCTTATTCAAATTAAAGGTATGATAGGATAGCTAGCTTGAAATACAATAACATGCCCTGCTAATAATCGCTTGCATGCTGTCAATTTCTTGACTGTTTTATCTTTGCAGGATTCTATCTGGCGACTGCCTGATTTTTATATACATACCAATCGACTCCCATTTGGCTCAGTCTTATTTCCAGTGTAATCCGATATATTAGTATACTTATTGTGTTCGATACTCGAGTTAATCTACACGATATAACAATCCGATTGCATTAACACCTAGAGTTTTCCAGGAGCAATCCGCGGCATCATAGTGGAACCAGCATCCCGTCGGCTGGAGCCTGTGGAGGTGTTCCTAGGGGTCCCATACGCGGGGATTCCGCCTCGGCTGGGAGCTCCCCCACCACCACCCTCGTGGCCAGGGACCAGGCTAGCAGACGCACTGGCACCGGTCTGCCCGCAGAGGTATCCGGACGTTTCGAACAAGTGAGTTTCAAAATGCCTCTTATCTGACCAAGCGAGAGCGAGGTCTACGAGTTTACCTAGGAATATTGCCAATAGCATATTTTAAACTCAAGTTTTTTAGGTTCGTATGAGTTCATTTATATTGAAGCTGTTGATATTAAGATTACAAAAGGAGTCAACAATTTGAAATGTTCTTAAACGTCGATTTGATGTTTTTTTTATTACCTAGATCTAATTCTTTGCAAGCAGGCTTTCGTCAGGTACTTTACCGTGAAACAATAAAATGGAAGCTTTGTGTGAAATATTTTGGCTAATAAGACCGGGGATCGAATGAGTCGGGGATCACTAGCGCAATTTATTCCTAGCCAAACTTCAACCTAAAGCTCTGAGTTTCACTACAACTATTATGAACAGATGTGGAGTTTACCATCAAGAGTACAACGTGCCAGTCAAGTAACCTGATATTATATTAAAATAATGCAAATAAATAATTACTTATTTTTGGGTTTTTTGTGGTTAGGTAACAAGTACGAGGTCCACCTGATTTAAAAGGGATTAATTTTAAGTCTCATGTGCCTGTTATGTCACCGGCGCCCATACTCTTTAAACTGGAACACGGTAATACAACTATCACTGTTTGGCGGTAGAAATAGATATAGTGGCACTACTTCACAAACTCATTCACCAACATTTCAATCGCTACTTAAATTGTAAAATCTAATTGAAATGTGATGTTACAGGAGTGCTGCATTAGCAAAGATGCCGTTGGGTATATACAACGAGTTGAAAGCCACAATTCCACTTCTCACAAATCAAAGCGAAGATTGCCTCCACCTCAACATTTATGTGCCCGGTAGCGGTAAGTTCACGACATTATTTCAACATTTACTCGTTAATCAAACACACCATGATGAATGCGAAAGTACTTTTGTTCTTTAGTAGGTTTGCTTTTATGGTGGTCCGACCGATCGGCATGAGCATTTTAGCTGCGGTATATAATATATAATTAGTATCATTACAAGTTTTAAAGCCGTAAAAGTTTCTTCCATCAGATAAATCAATTGTCACTAAATATTTATATTAATATATTTTTAATATGGATTTTAGCAAAACCGCACCGATAAATTATCTTAATATAGATAAGTATATATGGTATTTGTTAATTAGTGCACAATATTTGAGCGGGGTGGTTTGGAATCGATAAATGGTCATGAAAATAAAAGAAAAAATGACATTATTTTTTATTATTCTGAACCCATATTTGCCGCTCCGCCATCTAAGAGCCATAATGCGACTGAACGCACGACCCGACGCACCGCTACACCGCAGAATAGATAGCAGTAAATATGCGAGACATACTTACCCGCTTAGAATATGTACAACGTGCGGACGATGACCCGCCTGGGCTCACCGTCGTTTAGGCAATGGCATCAGCTGCATAAACATTCGCGAGCAGCCGTGCGATTCTCTATTGATTCGTCGATGTGCTCATCGACGAGGTCACCGATGTCAAATGCATTATGAGATATCGCCTTGTACACAAAGTTGTTATTCTAACGTTTCTTTTCATCGCGTCATTTGTTTCACGGATGTTGACAAAGATGCAACGATGTTGGTCTTAGAGAATCGCACGGCAGGTAGGTTCTTACGTCGTTGTACCTATTCTAAGTGGGTAGGTATGTCTCGCGGAGTCACTGTTGTCTATTCTGTGATGTAGCGGCGTGCGTTCAGTCACGCAATGTTTATTAGCGGCGGAGCAATGATTATGTGTTAATAATAATAAAAATACATGTTTTTTTCCTTCACTATATATGACCAGTTATCGATTCCAAACCACTCCATTCGATATTGTGCACTAATTAACAATAACCTTATATACTCAAAAGTTTTGAATGAACTAACTTAGGGGCACTTACATCCAAGAGTCTTATTGGTGGGTTACCTGAAACGTCGCGTGAAAAAGGTGACAAATATATTTTTTTACCAAAAACAGCCTTCAACGGCCTTCAACACCAAATGTGAAATAACACACGTAATCATCAATAATTGTCATTCTCCGTCAATAATGATACTCGTATCATCAAATCATCTAATAGGAGAAACACTTTTCAGTTATTGGAGTGTAACTCAAAAACTGCTCTACCGAATTTGATGAAATTTAAATGGGACCATCTCGGAAGTATAATCAATGAAACAAAAATCATTTTGATAATCATTCTGCAAGCGGGGGACATATCGGCTAACATACGCATTAAAAAAAAACACATACAGTCTAACATAGTACCCTCATCCTTTTTTGAAGTTTGTTAAAAATATGTGTTTAATGGATGTGCGTTTATTGGACGCTAACCCGATACTGGTTACTGACTTGTACAGTTGTACGTGATTATGCTATTCCATATTCTGTGGTAGGACTTCATAACATGGATAGGTAAACATAGATGATACAATAGTGAGCCTTACATGCATGTGTATAGGTATGTGGGACATGTATTATAACTATATTGCAGAAGCTATTTCCGATGTCCTTCATATCACGACGCCAGTTAAAGTTAACAGTTACAAAATCCAAAACTAATAGTTTGGGATCTCACCGACAATGTTACAATTCTCACTTTTGTTACTTGGGTTTTAAATGTAAGAATTATACATAAAGAATAATATATTACTAAGTTATACAACTAAATTATGTTATAAAATGTAAAAAAGTAATATAAAGCTTTAAAATCATCATAGCTATAAAATCAACATCGAACAACGAAGCGTCCACATTACGAGAGGGATTGCCGAATTTAATGCTAAATATAGAAAATCTAATGTGGTATTTTGCAGAAGATTAAGACAATGTTATTGATATCTGTAATATAAAACTGGTACACGTATAACAGGTTGATGGTTTACCCTACAATTAAGTTACAAATTTACATAAGTTCCACACATATTGTGTCTAACCTCTCGTAAGGTAAACTCGTTGATTCTATCCCTCGTAAGGCAAATCATCAATAAGTAGGACAGAACTAATTTTAATAAAGTAATTATTGTTGATGCCCAAGTCAGCAACCATGATTAAAAATAAGAAATCTAATCTAACAATATTGATTTATTTTCACTTATTTAAGAATGGATAAAAATAAAATTTTGCGGACCCACAAATAAATCTATTGTATGCTGTATTGTGAGTACAATGTCTAATACTCGTGTATACGAATGTCTCCCGTCGCGTTTGAGTGGTTTTTTGTTACTGGCATCATACTGCCCTCTTTGTGATTTGTCGTCAGTGAGTTGTTCGTTTGCAGAGATTTATTTTTACTTCTTTTATATGGTTTTACATGCTTATTCTTCCTACACTCGACTCTACAACACTCAATATACAGGATGTTTGGTAGAGGGACCGACAAACCAAATGAGCGTGTTCGGGGGCCCACTTGGAGAATAAAAGTTGGCCAAAAAAAAATCCCCGACACCCCAAATTTTTTAACTTTTTTTTGTGAATTTTCTCGTTTTCTCTAATATTGTACCAATTTTGCTTTGCTTGGCCTGAAGGTGTATTAGAGACCAAATTCAACTAAAAACATCCGGTCTAAAACAGATTTTACAAATGTTATGGTGGTAAATAGGTACAATTTCGGAGAAAAAGGGAAAAATCACAAAATAAAGTTAAACATATTGGGGGGTCGAGGATTTTTTTTGGCCAACTTGTATTCTTCAAGTGGTCCCCCGAACACGCTCATTTGGTTTGTCGGTCCCTCTACCAACCACCCTATATAAGTCGTTAAGTTATAAAAGTTGCCCTCCACTCTGCTTTACTTATAAACAATCAACTTTACACGTTTATATCAAGGTATCGCGATCTACCTTATATGCAATCGTTAAAGAGAACACATTGATACAATTTCAACATGACATTTACACTACATTGGTGTCGCTTCTGTTAGAATTCTACGAGTATATGCTACAAATCTCTAAACTATGGCAGTCCTTATTAAGCCGTGCGATTCTCTATGAGCAAACAGCGTTGCATCTTTGACAACATCCGTGAAACAATTAAAGAGATGACAAGAAACGTTGGAAAAACAACCTTACGTACAAAGGCGTACTATTTGACATCGGTGAATCATTACAGAATCGCACGGGTGTTTAGGCTTAAAAATATCTAATTAGTATTTAACACTTCGGAATAACAGCACTAAATTCGAAATTTCTCTTCAATAGTGGGTATATTTTAGACAGATTAGTCGTCACATGACTTAGTGTTCGCTAAACGAAAAAATATAAAAAAAATAAAAGTTTATTTATAATATGTAATTTTGTGTACCTACCTGTAGCGTTAGAATGGCATTTCTATAAATAGGATTATTCCTATTTTAGAAATATTATTCTTAGTATTAGATGAATTTGGATTTTAGGTTTAACAATATAAGGACTACCATAATCAAATTTTAGTTCACTAGTTCGGTCAGTTAGCCCATGTTGGAGGTGTTGGACGTTTTACAACTGGGACACTGGCTCCTAGCCCTAGCATATCCACGAAGCGATGGTGGGCCAGATAGATGCTACTACGTTTAACTCTGAGAGAAAGGCATATAAAGCATCCCAGCAGCGTACTTTATCTATTCTGTGTGACGTAATGTGCTGATAATGTTAAGTTTTACATGTGTGCAGGTGCGCGAGGCGTGGAGGCGCCGTACGCGGTGGTGGTGTGGGCGGGGGGGCCCTCACACGAGTGGGGCGCGGGGGGTGCACTCGACGGCGCCGTGCTCGCCGCACGCTCGCATCTCCTCGTCCTCACGCTTAACTATAGGCTAGGGTTATTAGGTAAGTTTCATTTCAACTCAAATCATCAAATGTATCCAGATTAAATCATGTAACTTCAATGTGTAACTTTAGAGTATTGCTGATCAAAACATGTCGTGCTAGAATATAATATATATTTCTGCCCATATTAAGGTCAGTAATATATCTTATAGAATATTATGGCCACTAATTTATATTTCTGGCCATATATTCTTTAAGATATATTTTTTCAAGTTCCACCGTGTTGGTGGAACTTTTCGTAGCATCATGTCAGGCGCTGAAAAGTTGTTTGCATGTCTCATGATCTTAAGGCCCTGTCTACCCACGACAGTTGCATTACTGATATTGGTTCGGAATCCTGGAGTTGTGGGCTGGGATTGACCAAAACACAAACATTTGCTAGTTATTTCTCTCGATCTTTTGTCAACTAAATTAGATTCAATATTTACCAGGTTATTTAACTACGGGTGTGCGCTCAGACCCCGTGCAGCAAGCAGGCGGGGCGGCACTCTTGGACGTCACAGCAGCGTTGCTCTGGGTGCGGAGAAACATTGCTGCTTTTGGAGGAGACCCTAAACGGGTCACGCTGGCAGGGCATGCCGCTGGAGCTGCGCTGGCTAACGCACTACTCATGGTGCCTGAAGCTAAAGGTTAGAAAAATAAGCTACTTGTTTGTTTGTCAACATTCAGATAGGAAATAAGAGAATATTATGTATGTGACAACAAGTCAAAGACGAAGTAACTAGGTAATAAATCTGTGCTCAAAGTACTTCCTCTTAAGTACGTTGTGATGGTAGTTTAAGGTGGGAGTACGACATTACCTACAGGATAAGCAAGCTGAAGGGTGATCTGAAACGGTAGACGACATCTCACATAACGTAGTGTAAGATGCCCTCAAGAGTCAGTGAAGTGCTGCTAGAAAATATCTGGTATCTTCTAAATGCGAGAAATCAAGTATCCTCTACCCAGCAGTGGATTGCTGTAAGCTGATGATGATGAATTAAGGTCTCACAAGGTTAACAAAATATGTACCAAATAATACAGAAGAGTATATTTGGTATCATCAGGTACATGTTTTATCATGAGGTTTTCTTTACCCGATACTTTGATTGTTTTGTAATAGGGATGTTCAATATGATTTTAAAACTCATCCAGTTTATATTTTGCAGGGTTAATATCAAGGGTGCTGCTTCTCAGTGGATCAGCTCTAAGTCCCACGGCGCTGGCTCCTGATGCTGCTCTGACCAGGGAACATACGGCGCAAGCACTGCGCTGCATACCAGAGTCTTCTAACGATGAGAACTGGTGAGTGAATCTATAAATATTTTGCATTTAGTTAATGTATTTTTTTAATGAACCTGGAGGAAATTAATAATCTTTGGTATAATCGGAAAGCAATAAAGCAATAGAATATGCAGTGATGAGGGTCGTGAGCGGTACGTCGAGACTGTTTCAACACATGTCTGATCATGTTGGCACATCTAATCAAATGTATGGTACTACTTAACTGGTATTGTTAGGTGTTATTACTCTGTATTGTGCCAATAGTAATCAGCGTCTTGGTACTAATGAAGCTATACTTGAGTTTTGAGTAACTTTAGTAAAATAAACGGTATAAATATAAATAAACAAAATGTAACTAACAGCGATGTTACGTCCAGGCAGTAAACATATAACGTACTCTACCTTAAAGTAAAACAGGGTTTTAAGCGTATCTGTTTAAATTATTTTAATTCCGAAGTTTTATACACTGCTCAGTGTTCTTGGTCTCGCGTATACTCGACAATTATTAGTTGTCGAGGCAACCACCACTGCCTAATAATATTGGAATTCATAAAATATGAGGAAGTGGTAGTTGCCTTTTTGAATTATTTGAATTTGAATAATATTAATGTTATACAGTTTTAGAATTATTTTTATTTAAGCATCAGATATTTTAACAAGAAGAGTTGCGTTCTTGACTATTGATCTAGAACGCAACTCTTTTTGTTAAAATATCTCATAGTGCCTACGCCGGATGAAATAAAAAAAATGTGAAATTTCCGTTTTCCGCTACACATGGTCATCATATGTCGTTCTAAAATTTTTTATTAGTCTTTACAACTTTTTAACACTCCAACACAATGGTTAAGACGTCACAGCACTGTATAAAAGCCAAAATATACCAAAATACTTTCCCTAACGTGCCGGTGTTGGCCGGATTGACTCAACAAATTATATCTAACGACATATTATCATGATGGAGGACGGATGAAAATGGTCAAAGCAGTGCATGGTCATATTATTATTACGACTTTTTGAGACAAAGAAAAGAAGTTCGATTGAGTGACGATGTGGCATTTAGATTTAAAGAGCAGTCTTGGTTTACAAGCTCACTGTTTGTCACCAAGTTCTAGATAGTCCCAGTCATTAAATTCGGTTTGATAACCCACAAATCCTCGCCAAAAGCATTTGTTTGGAAACCAGTCATGAAATCACATTATAACCGTTAGCGTTTACTGCATGGCTAGAAAAATTGGGAATGATTATATTCTAAAATATTTTTATAACTTACAGTAGACAAGTCGTTTCAAACATATTTCAGCGGAGAGTTCCATTAAAATATGTTTTAAGCAACGTTTATTGACCGATCAAGCAAAGCGAGCGAAGAATCTCTTGTTTAACTGGCCAAATTGAGTTTCATCTGTCCGTATGTTTATTAGGTTGTTAGTTTATCTTCACGTACAGGTCGTATTTTTCAACCAATCTTGACGAAACTTGGTATGCATGTTCTAATGTTTTTTTTTGTCGTTAGTGATATTAATTGGTTTTTTACAGGTTTGTAGAATGCATTCGTGCGCGACCCCTGGCTGCGCTGCTGGATGTAGAAGCCCCTCGCGCCAGATTCCTGGCGGGCTGGGCGCCCTCCGCCCCTTCCCCGCAGGCCCTCCCCGCGGCGAGCCAGCCCCCGACCCGAGCGCTGCACGCTAGTGAGGTGTTTCTCGACTGTGCGCTCGCAGTTGTCGTGGCGACGACTGAGAGCTACCACTTCTTTACGGAAGAAGACATCAGGCATGGATTTGAGGAGGATCACAGGTGACGATTAATTGCTTAATCAGAAATCATTTATTGCAATCTGGTTTGTTTTTACCGCATAAACGAATATTTTAACTTGATTGAAACTTTCGTAAGTATTACACATTTTAATATTATTTTGACGGTTTAACTTACGCGGTACGTATCTCTCGACCGTTTCTGTTACTAGCTGGCTAGTACTAACGCGGACGCTGCCGGGTGTGCAAGTACTCTCCGGTCCGGAAGGTTACAAAACCGGTTGAGATACTTGACTATATATACCGCGTTCATTAAACCGTCAAAATAATATTAAAATATTTTAAGTGTCTTGTCTTTAAATCTATCTAACAAAATCAGCTTCCTACCTTACAGTTTTAGCTACTTGCCTTGTAATTAATTAATACATAAGACAAACGACATCCAAGTTGAATAGCAATGTTTCCCTAAAATTAGAGAAGTACCTATATGCGATTTTGGTGGAATGAAACCATTGCATGCATTGGTATGATTTTACTGGTTTTCAGTAGTAGTTAATGCATCCTTAGAACTTACTTTAATCTCTGTTCTAGTAAGGGCAAGCTCATGGGCAAAGGTCCTCAACATCAGTTATCATAACTTGAATAGGCCTCGAATATCAGCTTATTTTGCAATGATAAAATACACACGCTGATACACGCACGCCTTCACTAATGATGCCTCATCGCAAGTAAAGCGATCTAGTTACACTCAAATAAGTATCAGCTCGTTTATCTATAATCATAATCTGAGCATAAGGACGATCACGGCTGAACGTATGCCTCCCCAATTTCCAAAGGGACCAGTTGAAAGCAGACTGCTTTGAACGTCGTTCAGAACCTTCCGGCCCATCGGCCATCTGTTCTGCGTGTCTTGCCCACTGCTACTTTGGCTAGCTTATCTTCTGGACTATGTCGGTGACTTTAGCCCGTCAACGGATCTCCTCCTTTCTTATACGATCACTTAGAGAAACTCCGAGCATAGCACGTTGTGCGACTTTGAGCTCGTGAGGCCCATAGTAAGAGGCCACGTTTCGGTGCCATAACACTGGTAACACAACCCGCAAATCTGTAATAGACGTAACATATTATTTATTCTGTGACTCGACACAGTCTCGTATTCCTGTACAACAGAAACCGCATCCTCCGCACATACGTCCGCAACGTGTACCGCTACCATCGCAACGAGATCTTCGCGGCGATACGTAACGAGTACACGGACTGGGAGAAGCCCATCCAGCATCCCATCAACATCCGCGACGCGACACTCGAGTCGCTCAGCGACGCTGCGGGCGCGGCGCCGGCGCTGCGTCTCGCGCAGCTGCACGCGAGAAGAGGAGCCAAGACCTACTTCGCTCACTTCGCTCATCAGACTAAGGATGGAGACTATCCGCAGGTAAATGCATTTTATTTGCTTATAACTGAAATCAACCTGTCCTATAGGCTGTTGACATCCGAACGCGATACTTTATTCATCATCATCATCATCAGCCCACATTCGTCCACTGCTGGACATAAGCCTCTCTTAAAGTACGCCACACTCGTCTTCTTATTCACTTATATTTATCACTATACTTTATTCACTCAGCGCCAAATATGAAGCTACATTGGTACTGTTCAGTATATGGCTGCCTACAACGCGACAAGTGGCTTTGTGTTTCTGGAAGAGGAAGATACCGAACGGACTGGTAGGCCAAAATACGCAACACCACCACACGACCCTATTTTTGTCACCGCCCGGTGCACCAAGATAATGTTGGATGACAGAGTCTTGCAAATGGCGAAAGCCATTTCGGGAGACTCTGAGATCAAGACATTTTGGAAACACTGGGAGGTACCCAAAATACAGTGGGTCAATGGAGTTCCCGGATGCGGAAAAACAACTTGGGTGGTAAGACACTTCGATGTGGACAAGGACGTTATCGCAACAACAACTACAGAGGCAGCAAAAGACCTGAGAGAGAAGTTAGCGCACCGAATCGGAGACCTGGTGAAAACCAAGGTGCGCACTATGGCTTCGGTTTTAGTAAATGGTTTTAAAAAGAATGAGAGCTACGTCCGCCTGATGGTGGACGAGGCTCTCATGAACCATTTTGGGGCCATAGTAATGGCTTCTAGGCTGTCTGGAGCTAGCGAACTTGTCCTCATCGGAGACGTCAACCAATTACCTTACATAGACAGGGAGAACCTGTTCGATCTAAGGTATAACCGCCCTAGCCTGGTTACGAACATCAGCCAGGAGTTGTTGTGCACGCACCGGAACCCAATGGATGTTGCGTATGCGCTGAGGGAAATATACTCCGGTATATATTCCTCGGCTCCCAGTATAAGGTCCCTGCGCCTCGAGAGTTACACAGGAGCGAAAATCCCCAAATTCCTTCCAAACGCCCTCTTCCTGGTCCACACTCAGGAGGAAAAGGAGACCCTGACCAGCCAGGGCTATGGAAAGGGCGAAGGATCACGCACCCTTACCATTCACGAGGAGCAGGGACTGACGTACGAGTCAGTCGCGGTAATAAAATAAAAGGCAACATGAAGCTGCACGAGAGCGTCCCGCACGCAGTCGTCGCGGTTTCCCGGCACACGAGGACCTTTGTCTACTACGCCGACGACGAGGATGATACCATCGGATGGTTTGTGAGGCAAGCGAACAAACCATCTATAGCTACAACCTGAAGATGGCAATCAGGGATCGAAACAGCGTGGTGATGGAGGCCCTGCTTCAGCGCAATGTGGGCAATGTGGGCTCACAATAACATGTAACTAGCGTTAAGTTCTCATAAAAACTGTAACTGACAAAGAGATGGTGTGGACATTCAGAGCAGACATGCTCACGGAAATGTGTTGGCAAGCGGTGGCGTGTGTGGCGGGTCGCCATCTTCCCTCAGAAATGGTTGAGGAAGGCGATGGCTGGCACATGCGTCAACTCGTGAACGGGTGCTGTTTGCGGACACTGGCCTGCTGTGAATGCTTACACCAACTCATAATAATCTTAATAGTAATAATAAAATTTAGTTATATGTATTAGTTAAAAAAAAAAAAAAATTATGTAATATAGTAAATAGTTAGTTAGTTTAATATGTTCCCCATGTATGTATATTTGTTGAAGGTAAAAAATTGATCGTAAATTTTTTTAAATCCCAAAAGTTGAAAAAAGGCACGGACCCTGGAGTCTGTGGAGTAGGTAAATTTTAATAAAAAAAAAAAAAAAAAAGCTACATTGGTGCTTAAAGTAAAAAATGTAGGGCTCAGATGTTCTTTTCTCTTTTTATCAATCATCAGAATAGAGAGAAGATAGAAACTTTTACCACATAGGCCAAAATAGTTTGAATGGTTGTTAATTGGTGGGACTTTCATCCTGACTTTCATCAACATTATTAACTACTACGAATCTTAGCTGATGAGCTATGAAGTTATTTCAATCTTTAGCCATCAAAACTGACAGGTACCTCAGCAAACACTCACGCTTCGAATGGAGTCGTAATTTCGCGATCGGTGTCCGGGCAGTATACAGATGCTTATATTATTCTTGAATTTAAAGGTGCACAAGATAGTTTTATGAGAAATAGCTGTTAAAGCCTCAGAAGTTTTCAAATAACAGCGAAACATCTTTTATTCATCAGATATTTAACCAACGCTAAGTCGTTAAAAACAAACAACTTAAACTTAACTAGATCTTTGTTTAGTAGTTATGATACAGAGAGTGCTGGGTAAGTCTTTTGCCTTATATTTTCTATCAAATTTGGCGAATTATTTGTTTAGACCACAATTTCCCTTAAATGAAAGAGAATGAAAAGAGTTGCCTGCGTTTTTCTGAACGTCAACAGAACATACCAAACTTGCTTGGAAATTTAAGCATTATTTTTAAAACCTTCTTCGAGATAAATCGAAATTGCTGTACTAGCCAAATACATGCGAGCAGCGGCCGGCAAAAGTTGTATGAATATATTTGTCATGGTGTAGCGGCCAAATGCATACATACATGTCGTTTAATTTAAAAATATAACGATATTTTACTCCAAAACATGACAACCAGGGAGGTAACTTATCAAAGGTTTTACCTAAATTTGGAACTGGCTTTCAAATATAAAGCTATTTATTGAAAAAAAAAACGAAGACTTTAATGCGGGAAAAATATTGTTGTTCTTTGATTTTGAAGCGTAATTTTATACAATTTCTGCGCATTATTCGAGTAAAGTACTAGTAAAGTATAAACCTTGGCCACAACTAGACCTTGACGGACTTACGGATGTGTGCTTCGGCTTCGCCTCTTCCCTCATCCTTACACGTTTGTCCATCAATGCCTCGTTTTTATTATGACAACTAACTTGGTTTGCTCACGCTTTTGCACTGTCAGTGCGAGGCGAGACCCAACCGCGAGCGTTCTGCACTCTCCCAGGAAAAGACTACCGGATGTGGCTGAAACTATAGTTGGAAAAACTTGTGACTGAATGATTCCTGTTTTTCATATTAAAATGCCTCTTGTTGGCCGCTGCAGTAATGTACTATATCTGTCTACTCCCTCACACCAATACTTTTTATACAGCGTCTAGGAAGTACCACCAGCGAGACGTTGCCGTACTTCCTGGGGCTGCCGCTAGTGGGGGGCGCCGCGCACGCGCCTCGGAACTACTCCCGCGGGGACGTGGCGGTGGCGGAGAGCGCGGTGGCGCTACTGGCTGCCTTCGCCAAGACCGGGGACCCCTCTCCACGCCCGGAGGACCGGCATCACGAGGCCGCTAGCTGGCCGCGATATGAGCTTAACACACAACAGTATCTTAGTATAGGTGAGCTTGGAATCTTATTATTTCCAAATTTGGTTTTAAATGACGAGCAATCCAAGCGTCTCTGCTTTGACTGGCCAAATTGACTTTCATCTCTCCGTAAGTTTGTTAGGTTGTTCGTTGGTATTCCTGAACAGGTCGTGTGTTTCAACCAATCTTGATGATACTTGGTATGCATCTACTACTTAATATTTTTGTTTGTCCTCGGTGACTATTGAGTAGATACTTTTTCTATAATATCTACAGGGTACTTTTACTAAAACTGAGGGGAACTTTGCTGTGACGCAGTTTACTTACTGACCGATTTGATAAAATTTGGTACACATACACTTGAATTTAAAGATGAATTTTGGATATTGGTCAAGTGGTTTCCGAGACAATAGGTTGTGAAGTGCTGCAAAAATTGCCGCTAATAAAACTATGTACTCGCGAGGTCTACAGTTCGCTGGACTGTTAGTTTATATTTAGATGCATATAATGACGATATGATGGTTCAGGTACTTCCATATATCTGGATCGTGTTAAACAGAAGCCTGAGTATGTGTTATTTCTGGGTCTAGGCTATCTTAAGGTGCTGTCATATCACGATGTTGATAAAAATGAAGGTTTTTTAAGCAGTTTATCTCTTAAGCAGCATTTGAATTAAAACTACAAAAGTCATATGACAGTTTTAAGACTTCTAGTACACATTGTCGGAATTAAAACTTATTTTAACATACTAGAGTACATTTTAAATTCAAACAAATATGTGCATTAAAATAGTAATTTTAATGCACATACATTGACGGATTATTATTTATTTAAGTGTGCACATAATTTTTGTATGAATTTTGTACGTTTTTACGCCATGCATTTGCTTGATATCAAGTAAAGGAAATTGAACGTAGCTAAGCGCTGAGCTGACAGTGCCATGACATTTGAATACGTTCAGCTACTTCAGCGTGAAGAAGTAACTACACGGTACCTGTCGCATGTGTTCCGAGCGGCCTGCACCTGCACGGAACACACTTACGTTTGTCGCTAAGGAAAACTGAAACATATTACCTAGTTCTGTGTTCGTCTTACGTATTTAGTTTATAGCGATAGCATCACTGTAGCGTATTGAGCATAATTATATTTAGTGCTAAACTGATAAGTATATATATTATTATATTTTTAATTTTATGGAAGAAATGAAATGAAATGAAATAATTTTATTTGTTAGAATTTTGGGTAATAAATTATTGCTTAGATGTAACAGCATTGTTAAGCTCCTACAAAATTCTGCCCGATTAGGCGTACAAATACTTGTTATAATTTAGGTTATTAAATTTCTATTTTTTTAGAAACAATGTGCTTGCTACATTGCTGGCCATTGTATTTACATAAACTGGAAACTTAAACATTCATTATAATTATGTATAGTAAAATCATTAATAATATGTCAAAAGAAAAAAAAAAAATTGTCACTTAGGTAGTCCTGTACAGAAAATAAGCTTTGTCCAAAAGGTAGTTAAATACATTCTTTTTAAATTCATTATCATTAAATTGTTTATAAATGTCAGGTAACTTATTAAATATTCGTATTGCCATACAGTTGGCATTTTGACTGTTTAATCGAAGTCTCTGTGGGGGAACGTATAATTTATTTACATTTCTACAACTTCTCGTTATTACATCTTTATGTATTTTGAACAGAGCTGGATGTTTCTTGACAAATAAACAGATTTCATATATATATATGTTAGTAGAAGACGATACAATACAAGAACGAGGCCCGCGGCAACCTTAACCGGCAACATTTCCCTACAACTGATGCATGTCGTCACAAGTAACGACTGCGATGCGCCCGTAGCCCTGTAGCATTTAGTTTTTAAGACTCAAAGTCAAAATTATTAATTCAATTTAGGCATCAAAGACGCATTTATGAACGTCAACTTTTCATTATAATGTACTTTAAAGACTCTACCGCCGCCGCGTTCCAAAATATATAGAGTCCACCGAGAACAAGCGGCAAGAAACTCGGGGCCATTCTTTTTATATAGATGTTAACAATGTTTCTACTTAGGTACTACAAATATTACATTTTATGTGGCACAATGACAGCTTGCCAGAAGTGGAGTATTCCAAGCATCATTTATCTTCTATATAATGTCGAACTTTATAGTAAGCTTTTTTTATTAAAACGTTTTTTACAGTCAACTTGAATTTGCCCTATGTGAGCTCAGTTATGTGTTTTGGGATTTTATTGTAAAAACGCACACAATTTCCTAGGAATGACTTATTAGTCTTCGCAAGTCTAAAACTAGGTACAGCTATCCTATTTGTATTTCTGGTATTAAAAGTGTGGTGATCACTATTTAACTTATATTTATGTAAATTTTTACGAACATACATTATATTTTCAAATACTCGTTCACCGGCAACCACACTATTCAAACGAGAAATTAGTATTGCAAACATTACTGCTTCACGATAGAAAAAGGTCTGTGATCTGTGGCGGCAGTACCTTCCCCGGACAAACTCATCAACAAAGATTTCTATTCTACTGCTATTAAACTTCGTGCTAGTGTATAATTGAAACTGAGTGTTTGAATGGACAGGATCGAAATTGCGAGTGAAGAGTCACTACCGCGGCCACAAGATGGCGCTGTGGCTGCACCTGATCCCGCAGCTGCACCGGCCGGGCGCGGCGCCGCGACACCACCAGTTCCGCTCGGTACATCCCGATATGTTTGCGGGTAAGTTTACAAATAAACAATTTCAGGTTTTAGGATCAGGATCAGGCTGTGTGAAGTATTGGAACGATTCTAACACGTTATTATGACTTTATTTCGCGACCAAATATGAACGAAGTACCAAAATAAGCAAACTAGATAGTAATCTGTAATAAATCTAAAATTACTTGAAATTTACCTGTATGACGTATGTCATGTTTTTATGTTTCTTCCGTTCTACAGCTTCGAAGCTTCCAATTAGTCCATTACTCTGTTCAAGCGCACTTCTTACCCTAATTAAATAGCTATACCTACCTATAGCTATATCATCATCCATCATCATCATCTCAGCCGTAGGACGTCCACTGCTGAATATACGCTCCCCCCCCTAAATTTCCAAAAGGACCGATTGGAAGCGGCCTGCATCCAACGTCGCCCTGCGACCTTTATCAGGTCGTCTGTCCACCGTGTCGGTGGACGACCTACGCTGCGCTTGCCGGTCCGTGGTATCCATTCCAGAACCTTCCGGCCCCATCGGCCATCTGTTCTGCGTGCTATGTGCCCTGTCCACTGCCACTTCAACTGGCTAATCTTCTGAGCTATGTCAGTGACTTTTGTTCTTCTACGGATCTCCTCATTTCTGATTCGATCACGTAGAGAAACCCCGAGCATAGCCCTTTCCTAAACTCGTTATGCGACTTTGAGCTTATTTATGATGCATAGTAAGAGACCACACCATATATGCCCATAGTAAGAGACCACGTTTCAGTGCCATAAGTCATCACTGGTAACAGGTTGAAGACTCCTGTCATGAAGCACTGGGATTTTTGACGAGAAGACTTCGCAAAGTTTTCGGAACGCTGCTAAGCAAAAAGCTATATAAGGTGGATTAGGTAATAGCCAAGTCCAACGCCTGATGGGAAACGCAAGCCTGCCAATATTAGCTACAACGCCACTCAAAGTTACGCATAGCACTGCACTGCGGTAGTTACCGCGAAACAATGGTTTTTGGGCTCATTCGTCCATTAATTGCATTTACTACAGTTCTCTTCACGCCCTAATACAGGCTCACGCGCTGTAGATTATAAACGATTATAATATTCAGCATTAACATTAACTATACTGTATATAATAACAAAGAAATTTCATATCAAATTAACTCATCCCACTGCATCATTGTAAACCCTAATTCTAAAAGGCTTAAGCTCAAAACTATCGAAAGTTAATTTCAACTTTCCGAGTGTAATCCCGCAATCATACGTCATAAAGCCAGGAATTACGCGCCCTGATATATGATAGAAGGTGGGCATAGAGGGGCCATCAGATATTCTTGTTACCAACGAGCCCCTTATTATGTGAGCCATTAGGGCCATTTCCGCTCGCGGGCGGAACGGCTCATTAACCGCTTCCTGCCGCTTTCGCTAATAAATGCGCTGAAACACTATCGTGGTGCACTAGCTACAGTGTATTCTGTGTCGCGAATTGTGCTTGCTGAGGAGTTTATGTAGTAACTGCTGAGGATGCTGTGGCCTATTATCTAAGTAGCGAGCTTTGTGACGAATTAGGTACAAAATGATGTGGTGGTAATAGATAGTAACGCTCCTAATTCAGTATTTCTATGCAGATACTGACTGATGACTGAGATGACTGGACTGCGATGTATATCTATATTTCACAGAAAACTAGCTGACCCGCCGACCTTCCTAACGCCTAACAGTAGATTCTTTAAATTTTTTTAATACTTATTCGGGACGCCGGGTCAGCCAGTAAGATAAAAAAAAGAAAAAAAAGGTAGTAAGTCAAGAATTACAATATGTCAAAAACTAGATATATAAAACAGTTGTTATAGATGCACAGCAAAGAGACGTTTACATTTCAAGTAAAATTATTCCATATTGCCAAATATTGACACTAACGTCACTCAATTGTTTAGCATTCCCGGAACCTCTCCACTAACACTTAAACTTTATGGTTTGGTATTACAGCCGTGCGATTCTCTAATGATTCGTCGTTGCGTTCGTCGACGAGCTCACCGATGTCAAATGCTTTATGAGATATCGCCCATGTAGATAAGGTTGTTTTTTCAACGTTTCTTGTCATCCCCTCATTTGTTTCACGGATGTAGTCAAAGATGCAACGATGTTTGCTCTTAGAGAATCGCACTGCAGGGCATAACAGTTTTGTACCGCTCAGTACTAAAGGTAGATTTTTGATCCCTAGTTGATAAATGGTTAATAACGACACAAAGTTTATAAACCTTCTGTCATTTATAACCATTTGCAGCTTTAACTATTAGTTAACAATGTATAAAACCAGCGAAAATGACGTTATTTAAGTTTAAGCAATTATAAGTAGGCCGTTATAGTTTACCGTTTGTGTTGTATGTAATTCAGCATTTAATTTTAAATGAACAAACACAGCACCTGTAAACAAGCCTGTACTAGACACCTACGACATGCGTAATAACATATACACGAGTAGATAGACACGAACAGGACAAAATAAACGAGTTACCACAATTGACTGAACAACAAGTGCCATTTGAACAATTTTATACCGACTTCTATTCTATTACTTTGATAAAAATCAGTTATTGGAATGTACCTCAAAAACTACTGGACCGGATTTGATGAAATTATAATGGGACTACACGGGAAGCACCAGCTTTCCAACAAAAAGAATTTTGAGAATCGGTTTACCCTATCGTAAGTTATGAGGTAACAAACATAAACAAAATACAGTCGAAGTCAGTACCTCCTCCTTTTTTTGGAAGTCGATAGAAAAGGATAATGATTGTATTATATTAACCCTTCATATACCGTGATAATTAAAACAAAAGATTTATGAATGAAACGCACGCAATGGTACTCAAAGGGTTAAATTTCAACATATCAAATCCGTTATTCATTCAATTTAGTCATTACAAGCGCACTGGCGAATTTCTACATTCTTTTACGTTTAATTTAATAAATTACCTGTTTTCTGATTACAAAAAATATACTAGTTGTCG
Organism: Selenia dentaria; assembly: GCA_917880725.1. Classification (NCBI taxonomy): domain Eukaryota; kingdom Metazoa; phylum Arthropoda; class Insecta; order Lepidoptera; family Geometridae; genus Selenia; species Selenia dentaria. Next base: position 940,533 of record OU862882.1, on the reverse strand, counting down.
CTTATAGTCCACTCTAAATTAAACATTATTTGAAATTAATAAATATTAACATGATGTCATAAAAACTCATTTGATTTGATTTTGTCAAAGTCCATCACAATCAATGCCCTCTCGCCCAAACGTGCCTATCAGGCTAGCGGCATTCCCGCGTTGTATGGCCAAGGAAATGTTCTTTTACGTCGTAAATTTTTATACAATCATAAATAGTTACGTGGGTGGCTCAAGTCCACTTGATACAAGCAAGATTAATATGTCTTTACTTCATAGTATGATTTATAACAAATATGTTTACAGTCAATTAAAGTTTTTTTCCGTGAGCTGCATCACGATGTCTTTGGGATTTATATCGATAAAACACACTAAGTTCCATAAGAAAGAATGATTTGTCTTCGCTAGTCTAACACTAGACACTGCTATACTATCCATATTTCTAGTGTAGTACGTGTGATGCTTAACTTAAACTTATTCAAATATAATGTTGCAGTATTGTTGCAAGCTCGTAACCAGTTGAATGTACTTACTAGCAAAAATCGGTCAAAAGTACTTTTGAATGAAGGTCTTTAATAGTATTACTGTTGACGTAAACATTTCGGTTAGAACTAGGCTAAGCCTAATTTTGGCGATGTATGGTCACCATAAAAAACTAACGCTCTTCTGCGACTCTCATTGTCGCACCTTTGTTCTAACTATGTACTCGCGAGAACCGTAAACTTCTATTTCAAGCCAGTATAAAGCAGTTAGCTTACCTAGTTCTAATAGTAAACAAATTAACTCCAGCAGCTAAATCTAGTTGCAACCAAACGTCGGCTTTATTCATAGCATGATATTCAGACAATACTACTTTTGCCTTATTTTAGTTAAAAGTAAATTTGGCTGGTTCAAAATTTTTAACTGTAACAAAGATTATTTTCCAACAGTACAAGAAAGGCAACATTTGTACCCACTTTTATATCTCTTAAAACTTCTCTAAAAGATTCTCATTCGCATACTTGTATGGCCATTCATATATACAATAGTCCATCGAAATATAGTACAAAACCAGAAAAGGTAGCACAAAGCGGTGCAATAATTGTACACAATAACGGACGGAAGGGCGGGCTGGCCTTACAAAGTGATACAGTAATGGTGCACAATAATCCAAGATTGGTATCGACCACGACCACTCGTGCCGACACAATGGGCGGCCGGCTGCGATTGTCTGCTGTAATATCTACTTAATATCTGCTTCGTAACTACACTGGTGCCTTAGAGGGGCTGGCTCGTGTCACAGAATACCACATACTGGTATCAAATCATTTATTATATATGCCTACAGGCACTTACAAATTGTCATTTTACATTTACTTTTTCTTAAAACCACAACCGGATCGAAACGCAACCACGACTGAGAAGATCCGCCAAGAAACTTAGCGGGCTTGTCTTTTAACATTTTTTTATCGCCAATTATTTAATGTACTTGTATATTTTTAGCTCATGCGTGTTGCCTTATAAACGAGACCTATTAAATATTACCTAAGTAAAAACATTGTAAAAACATCTATATCGACGGGAGAAAGCAGAAATGTCGTAACTTGCATTTTGGGCTAATTCACTTTTTACCATATTCTTGTATAAAAAAAAATACTGCGTCGAATGGTCTGGGTCTCGTTTTCCTAGCATTAAATTTTTTATCGATACGACCTTGGATTTTTGTCTAGTTTAAGCACTGCACATAAAAAAAAATGTAACTAGGGTAAAATATGCATTTTTTAAATGGAAATAGATATTACGTTGTTTACGTGTCACAGTGACTGCTTGAAATAAGATACGACATTTCTGTTGCCCAAAATTTTAATTACTTACATGCAATTGCAATAATTAATTACAATATTGGAATTCATGTGCCTAAGAAAGATAAATGTGTGTTTTGTATGACACAGACATTTGATGTCAAAAATTATGACGAGATGACTAAATATAATAGCCACATACAAGAAAAAGAAGACTCCTATGAAAGGTTTAAATGTCACCAAAACCTTAATGATATTGATCCCACTATAATATGCGCAAGTTTTGACATACAAAAAGTCCTAAATACTCCACATGGTGACAGCATGGCATTATACTACTCTAGAAAAATAGCTGTGTACAATCTAACAATTTATGAAAGTAATACTCAGATGGGATTCTGTAATGTATGGACTGAAGTCGATGCCCATCGTGGGGCTAATGAAATTTCTACCTGTTTATTAAATTATCTTCAAGAAGTAGACAGACGAGGAAATGTGAAGACTGTGCTTTTGTACTGTGACTCATGTTATGAAATAAAAACAAAACTATGTTGAGTATGCTCAGATATTTTATGTCCATAGCTATTAATCTAGAGGTAATACAAATAAATTACCTTATTCCAGGGCATACTTACATGCCGGTCGATAGTATGCATTCTATAATAGAGCATGCTGTCAAGAACACGACCGTATGGGCTCCTTCCCAATGAGCAACTGTTATAGAAATGGCACGCAGAAAGCCATCACCATATTGCGTGTCCGTTTTAGAAGGCAGTGATTTTATTGGGTTCGAAGAAATTCAGAGCAAAACATTTAAGAAGAATCAAAAATTACAAATATCTAAACTATGTATTCAACATTTAAGATGACAAACCCGGACATTATGTTTATAAAAAATTGTATGCTCCCAGATGCCGGAACAACTTCAGTTTCTCTATGTAGCTTAGACAATGCGCAACCAAAACTGTCTTTGTATCCAAATAAGCTCCCTGTTTCGATCCAAAAGTATAAAGATCTTAAAAAGCTGGTAGACAAACAGATTATCCCCAAACGCTTTGCTCACGAATATTTGAAATTAAAACACGACAAGAAAGTTAAAGATACTTTGCTTGAAACTGATGAAGAGGAAGAGCGTTGTGATTAAGAAATAGTTTGCTTATGTTGAGATTTTAATAGTTTTACGTAATTTTCTTTGTCAAGGGGCTTCTAAAAGTACAATATTTTTCTGCATTATGTGGCTGTAATGCAATAGCGTTAAACTATCGATAGTTTGACTTTATAAAACTGTAAAACTACCGATAGGATAGACCTATCGATTACAACACTATTGTAGTGCAGCCACACATTGCAGAAATATATTTCCCATTTAGAATAGCCTGTATGTTCTTTTAAATACTCAGTTAATTACTCGTATAATAACATTTCCTAAAATTTTATAAAAATATTTAGTTCAAGATATAGCCTTTCATTTATAAAACATCTGTCGCCATATTTGTTCTTAAGACACATCTAGGCTGGAATTTAATAAAATAAACGACATACAGCTAAATAAAACGTGTAACGTGTTTTTATATTTAAGATACAGCAAATCCGTAGCTAAAAAAAACATTTTTGTCTTAGTTGTCCATATATTTTATGTCACAGATACAACATGTTTGCAGCCTGAAATTGAAACATGAATTGGCGTAACTTGTGCAAAATCCTTGATACACAAATTTTACGACAATTTAGACAAAAGCATCAGATAGGCCTTAGATTAATATAAATACACACGAATTTTCAACTTTCTATTACAATAAATACGAGTATATTAGTTATGAATTTTTGAAATAGTTTTTTGGCTCTGGTGTAAAGTTGTGTTTTTCAAGTTAAGGCAAGAAACTCGGGGCCATTCTTTTTATATTATAAAAAGAATGGCCCCGAGTTTCTTGCCGCTTCTTCTCGGTAGGCTCTATGTATTTTGGAACGCGGCGGTAAGCTTTAAAGTACATTATAATGAAAAATTGACGTTCATAAGTGCGTCTTTGATGCCTTAATTGAATAAATGATTTTGACTATGACTTTGACTTTGAGACCATAATGATGGCACACAAGACACGCTACACTTTGACACTACTACACGTTGTTACTTCAGAGTACTGACAGTGAAAACATTATGGACTTTTTATACTTAAAATTATCTAATTCGGGTTCTACCTACGACTCCATCAAAACTAATATGCGTACTACGAAGTTTAGGTTAAAACATACCTATATAATATAATCGATTTAGTCTAGTATGTAGTTATAAAGTTTTGTATCAATGTAAAAGAATGGTGAAAGCCTAAGAAACATTGTGAAGTTTAAATCCTGTACCGAGTGTCCTTCTGAAATATTGGCCTCAGTGATGAATCTCGACTGAGAACTGATCTGAGTAATTGTTATGAAACTTGGAGCAGAAATCAAGAAGTAGATACATTCAGCGGTGAAAAGCTGGAGTACAGTAATTTTTTTAGGGTTGTTATCAAAAAATGTAAATATATATCAAAATGAACTCCTATTTCTCCTGGTCATGCTACAACTTGAGAACGGATAAACCAATCTCGCTAATTATTTTTTTGTTGTGTTAATTATTGACAGGAAAAGGTTCTTATGAAAGAAGTAAAATATTTAAGTATCCTAGTTAGACCTAGATGTAAGTTTTCCTAAAACTGTAAAGTAAAATAAAACAAAAATAAAAGAATAACAAAGAAAAGAGGGAAGGTTATGGCGAGGCCGAAGGCTGAGCCGAAGTCGCGGGCAGTCGCTAGTGTTAAATAAATAATACGTTAATAAACTTGTTCTAAACATTCACATCCACATATTCGACAGAACAAAAAACGTTTACCCATAAAGATATAATTTAAAAAATACAAAATATATATTAACAACTGCATTTAAGGTTAACAACATGCTTTTCTTAACGATGTTTTTCAAAAACAGTATACAATAACTCATGAAACTTTTTACTTGTGACTGGAACTTAAGGACGATTTAAGATAAGTTTCTGAAACATTAACAGAAGTAGAATTCACACTGCAGAATATAGTCGTTAGATTATGATACGGTGATTCTCAGAAGTAGATTGGTACCGAACATTCCGACCGCAACACAATGGCCAAGCAGCACACCTGTGATTGTCTGCTGGAATCCAAACGGTATACCTGCAACCTGAACTGTACTAATACGAATACGGTCTGGAAATGCAACAGATGTCCGACCACAGAACTAACACAGACGTATGAAATGAAAAGGGTTAATGGCCTTCAAAAATACTTCGACACCCCTGAGCTATCTCACCAAAGAAAATGACGGAATACTAAAAAATCAAACGTCTTCCAATACACGATATCTTAAATAACAATGGTTCAAGCAATTTTAATATCTATGGCTGCCCTTCAATAAACGAATACCAAATTAAAAAGTTTACCTAATTAACCAACTTCAAAAAAGAAGGAAGTTTATCTATTCAACCGTATATATAATATATATCAGATATATATATTTCAGATATGTATATCTGGATTCATTTAGTGATAAGTAATTGTTTTAGTTGTAATTTTACATTCATGGTGTTTTAATTTTGGTGATCATTACTATTTTTGTGCCTTATCGTTTTTATTTAACGTAATTTGGTGATGAGTTTAATTGAATGGTATAAAGTAAACATTTAAATCATTCCGCTTCTAAAAAGCCAATTTTTATTCACTAAAACATTGATAACAAGCACATTTATTCTCTATTTTGGTGGTTAAATTTAGAATACACCAATATATTCGACCTTCAATTCAATGTTATGTAAAAACACCTTGTGCAAATAGCTCCGCGAGACGTGATTGGTCGACAAGGGGGTTTGCATTAGAATGCAGAAAATACACGTAATACTAGTAATTGTTCCAATTTTAAAGTGCTTCTAACTTAACCTTACTTTTTCTTCTTCAAAGATCTATTTTCGCTTATATTTTCTTTTTCTCGTAGTCACAATTTATGAAAATAAATGATTTATTATTAGTAATATTTGCAATGGTCAGATTTATACTATTGACTGGTTATCACGTACATAATGATAATTTATTACAGTCAAGATACTTCACTGACAATAAAGCTTATAAAATAGTGACGGAGATACTCGTACTAGTAGTTGTTGTTGTGCAGGACTTGGTGGGTGTGTTTCATCAATAATTCTGTGTAATTTTTATTTGTAACTCTCGTACTATAGATTACAAACGCTCCTAACGTCTCCTATCTCTAAAAAAAATACTATTATTTTACCATTGTTTTCGTTTTTATCTAGCTTTTCTTTCACTCATAGAACTTATTGATTTAACTTGACCTTTGCTCTTTTTTCCCTTTTCAAGCATACATTCTAACAACCCAGCATTACTTTTCATTAATTCCCGTCTCTTTCGGTCATACTCTTTCTTTTTTAATTTTTTTTCTTCGTCACTTAACTACATGATTTTCCCCATTCTTGATACAAGTACATAAGTTTATTTGCTAAATGAAAAAGCATGCTATACAAGCTGAAGAAAAATAATAAAAGGCACACCACAATCTGATATTTTATGCAAAAATCATTTTGAATGATTTTATTTTAAGGGACATAGTGTTTAAATCGTTTTTTATAAGTATAAAATTACTTTTAAGCAATGAAAGCTTGAATATACAATCAATACATATTACGGATGAACTTGGACAAAACCAAGGTCATGTTCAACGAACGTGTTCTACCGGAACCGATTGCGATACACGGCGCCGTTCTCGAAGTTGTTCAAAAATATGTGTACCTCGGGCAGACATTGCAGTTGGGAAAAAAACAACTTTGAGAACGAGGTGAATAGAAGAATTCGGCTGGGCTTGGCAGCGTTTGGGAAGCTACGTCGAGTCCTTACTTCGCCGATTCCACAGTGCCTGAAGACGAAAGTCTTCAATCAGTGCGTCCTACCCGTCATGACATGCGGAGCCGAAACGTGGACACTGACGGCTCGAATGGTCCACAAGCTCAAGGTCGCTCAGCGGGCTATGGAAAGGGCTATGTTTGGTGTTTCTCTGAGGGATCGCATCAGAAATGAAGTGATCCGTCAGAGAACCAAGGTCATAGACATAGCCCACCGGATCAGCAAGCTGAAGTGGTAGTGGGCTGGCCATATTAGCCGTAGAACCGACAACCGTTGGGGTAAACGAGTTCTAGAGTGGAGACCGCGTCTCGGCAAACGTAGTGTAGGACGTCCTGAGGCACGGTAGAGTGACGATCTGCGCAAGACGGCTGGCAAAAACTGGATGCGAGAAGCCCAAGATAGACCTAAGTGGCGTGCAATTGGAGAGGCCTATGTCCAGCAGTGGACTGCTACAGGCTGATGATGATGATGATGATGACATATTACCAAGTATATAAATAATATTTATTTATTTAATTTCAGTATAGATAGAAAGCTAACAGCTTGGCCAAAGCACTAACTACCTTAAATAATGGCTTAAATATAACCTAATGCTAGTAACAATGGTACTCATAGAGTCAGTAAATAGATCTACATGCTCAAACTCATGCGCAAATGAGTTCAGAATTAGCATCGCCCGCTGCGTTGGAGCATTGCTAGCGTGGCGTGTCCTCGATATGGGCCGTAGGAACAACTTATGCGGACTATGCCTGCTGTGACTACAATTGGGAACAAATAGTGCAAGTGCACCCAACACCGTCGGGTTGTTCATCCTATTACGAAGTATTTGGCAATAGTGTACAACTAAAAGTAATTTCCGTCTGAGCTCCAGTGTGTCCAGTCCGATCATACCTGACACAAAGAGTGACGGAAATAAATATGGATAGTAACCAAACATACGCTTATAAACGTACCTAGCAAATTTTTGCTGTAGTCTTTCGATGAGCAGAGTATATTTGGCTTCACGGGGAACCCAGACTGTAGCATCAAATTCTAATTTACTGCGAACGAAAGCATTGTACAGTGTGATTGCCACACTTATATCTGGAAACTGTGAAGCAGTTCTCATTATAAACCCTAGAGTCCTGTTGGTATTTTTACAGATATTGACACAATGCTCACGGAAATCAAGATGGTTGTCTAAGATAACGCCAAGAACCTGAATTTTATTTTCGCGATCCAAAGTCGAGCCGTCCAAGGTGTATGAGAATGCAATGGGATTTGATGATCTAGTAAAGGAGACTACCTTACACTTAGCAGTGTTGAAGGCAAGCCTATTTACTCGGCTCCAGTTTTCCACCGACTCAATATCACGCTGCCGTCTTACGCAGTCAGAGGCTTCACTCACCGACTGGTTTACCTTAAGGTCATCAGCGAACATTAAACATTGCGACGTGCTGAGAACAGTGGGAAGATCATTAATCATAGCTAGAAAAAGGGTAGGTCCTAGAGTACTACCCTGACTAACCCCTGATCTTGTGTAAAATTCGTCCGATTTGTGCATTTTCACGTGCACATACTGTCTACGATCTTTTAGGTAGTAAGCAAGAAATTGCAATAGTTTAGGCGAAGCCCCCAATTTTGAAAGCTTCACCAACAAAATGTCGTTGTCGACGACGTCAAATGCTCGCCTGAAATCGAGAAACAGAGCATCAACCTGACGACCACCATCCATATCCGCGGATACAGAGTCAACAAAGGTAATATGGTTTGTAGTAGTAGACCGGGCGACGCGAAAACCATGTTGAGAGTCATGAAGATAAGGCTCAATTTGCCGAGTGAGATAATAGTTGACGACTGATTCAAAAATTTTGCCAAATACGGCGAGTACAGTAATAGGTCTATAAGTCGTAACATCAGTGGATGAAGCTACTTTAGGAATAGGTACCACTCTAGATACTTTCCACCTAACAGGATAGCGACATATATGAAGGGAGCGGTTGAGAATGTGAAGAAGCGGTAATTCTAGCACCGAGAAACAGTCTTTAGCCAGGAAAGGGGGTATCGCATCGAGACCGGCCGCAGATGATGATTTTAATCGACGTACAGCGCGGCGTAAGTCAGCCACAGTGACACTATCTATAACAACGAGCCGAGCGTCTCCAGTGGCGGCAACACGCTCCGCCGCTACGGAGTCAAGCGCCGGAACATCATTAAGAAATACAGAACTAAAGTACTCGCCAAACGCTGCTGCCGCCTCTTGTCCTGCAACCGGTACTCCATCAAGAGCATATTCATTCGGCTGGCCCTTACTACTGCGCCTTTGTCTGACGTGTTTCCAGAACTGCCTAGGATCACAACCTATATTTGAGCCTATAGATGCAATGTATTGCTTGTACGCTTTATCGTCAAGTTCTTTAATATGAGTCCTGTAATACCTAAATATCTCAAGATTGAATTGCAAACCTAATTCTTTAAATTTTTTTAGATGAAAATGTTTGATTTTAAGTTTACTCTTGATTTCTGCATTATACCTTGGTGGAAACCGCCGCCACTGCAAGGACATGAAATTTTTCTTAAGGGGCACATGACTACTCACTGCTGTATTTAACTTCAAGTAAAAAAGATCCACCGCAGCATCGACATCCTGCTCTGAAAGCACTTCAGTCCAATCAATAGCAGATACAATGGAGTAGAGAGAACAATAATCCGCTTTATGAAAATTCCAATCAGGCGCATACGAAGTACTATATGCCGGCGGAGAAGGCATAAAGTCAGGGACGTCATTACCACGGACCAAAGAAAGAGTCACTTCTACCGGCGGGTGGTAGGCGTCAGCTGGCACTAGCAGTTCAACGTCATCGGACACGGCCACGCTACCAGAACTAAAGCATGACAATACAAGATCCAGCATTCCACCGTGAGAGTTCAATACAGTATTGTGTTGTTTTAATTTACAAAAATCTAAAAACATTTCAAATTGCAACTTCACAGCTGCACTACACGAGTTAAGGTTAAAGTCACCAAATATTAAGATATTTAAAAACGCAGAATATTTACATATTACATTTTCTAAACTAGTTAACACATCTACATATTGACTATCATTATAATTAGGTGGCAAGTAAACTACGCATATCAATAATTTATAATTTTTCCACATAATTTTAGCAACCAATATTTCTTTATCATCTGATAAACCATCCACATCCGTAATTAGTTTAACTGTGTAATGGTCACGCACAGCCAACAACACAGCACCCCAGCCGACGTCACACGCGCGGTCCTTGCGGAGCACTATATATCCTGGTGGAAAAAGCTCGCCATCACAAACTGGACTCTTCAAAAAAGTTTCAGTAAGAGCAATGATGTGACAACCACTCACTGATATATTCTTGTACAACGTTGCAGTCTTGGTTCTAAGGCCTCTGACATTCTGGTAGTACATAGGTTTTTTTGTTATTGATTTACAGCGGCTGACCTTCTTTGGTGTTTTTACGAAAGGACTGCCGCCAGGGCTTGACACAGATATCTTGAGCCCAGTGAGAGGGCGACATTATGACATCCGCAAGTTTGCCAGGAACATCCAACTTAAATGACGCGTAATTACCCCGCGCCTTCAGGGCTTCTACTTTATAAGAACCGCATGCAGTTATTGAGTTTAAGTGTTCCAGGACTGCGGCCTCAGAGGTGCACATTCTAACGTAATAGAGATGTATCTGCCGCCTGCTTTCAGCCGCCTCCAGTTTTGTCGTACCCGGTGCAGCCACTCCACGCATAACGCCGGCCTGAGTATTTCGAAATATTAGATTTATAAGAATATTAACAGATCTGATTGTATATATTTCTTTATTATTAATTTCGGACTGAAGGACATGATGAGGGAATGAATTTTAGACTAATAAATTAACCGTATATTTTATCTGTGAATATATTATCAATGTTTTTGCTTTTAAAATATTAGTGCAGATACCTAGTAAGTAAGTTCTTTGTATTACTGAACACTGGCTTAAAAAGAACCAACTCTTATTTAATTTTAATAATCATCAAGTTGCTAGCTCCTTCAACAGAGAAAAATCTATACGTGGTGGCTCTTTAATTATTACAAATAAAAATATAAAACTCAAAGAACGAAAAGACATTGTGAGCCTATCTGTTGAACGAGTAATAGAAATGTCCTGTATTGAGTTTGAGCAGTTCCTTGTTCTATGTGTATACAGACCTCCATGCTCACCATATGATGATTTTGAAAAGTGCATGGAGGAAACATTAATTAAGCTTTCTAATACAAATAAATCAATGATTATCTGTGGAGACTTTAATATTAATTTGCTAGAAAACAATCAGATAGTGGATAAATTTTTGTTACTGTTTAAATCTTATAATATGTACAATATTTTCTTGGAACCAACTAGGATAACAGCCACAAGTTCCACCTGCATAGACAATATATTTACTAATCTCAAACCTATTAAAAATTTCATTATAAATAATCTAGAATCAGACCACTGTGGTCAACTAGCAGTGTTTCCAAGAAAAACAAACAAACCCCAAAGCAAATATGTTAGCTTTGTTCCAATAAATGCAAGCCGCCTAGAATTGTTAAGAAGTAATATATCCCAGAAAGTGCCAGAGTTGACCAGTCACAATGACCCAAATATATTATATAACTCACTGTTCCATCTTATCAGTGATGAATTTGGCAAAGTGTTTGTACCAAAAACAATATCTGTTGGTAATCGTGCTAAGTTTAGTGAATGGGCAACTCCAGGAATTTATAAAAGTAGGCAAAAGTTATACGAATTGTACCATGAAAAATCGCATAATCATAATCCTGTATTTTTGGAATATGTCAAACATTATTCTAAGTTATTTAAACGAGCCTGTTCCTCAGCAAAATCTATTTATTTAAGAAATAAGATTAAAAATTCTGTTAATAAAATAAAAATGACGTGGAACATTATAAACAGTGAAACTGGTAGAAATACAGTGCGTAATCGAGACTTTAATTTAAAAATTAATAATAAAGATGTAAGAGCAGATTTGGAGGTAGCGGCCGAGTTTGAGAAATTTTTCACTAATATTCCTTCTTTAACAACCAAAACTCTAAAATCTTCCTCCATTTCTGCCGAAATCTTACTTAAACAAAGTGTAACTGAATGTGACACAACTTTTAAATTTTCAATAGTTAATTGCAAAGATATTGTAAGCAGTTTCAAAAGTCTAAATGCAAAAAAAACGGCAGACCTATGGGGTCTTTCTGTGAAGACCGTTTCTTCAATTATAGATGTCATTGCACCCAATCTAGCAGCTGTGTTTAATAGTTGTGTTGCAAGTGGTGTATTTCCTGACCTAATGAAGCACAGTAAAGTGGTTCCTTTATTCAAATCTGGTAGTACTACTGATCCAACAAATTTTCGGCCTATTTCTGTACTACCTACGCTAAGTAAGATATTCGAAAAAATCATATTAAATCAATTAGAAACTCATTTTAGTGCAAACAAAATTTTCCATAAAAATCAATTTGGGTTTACAAGGAATCGCTCTACTATAGACGCAGGTATAGAACTAATAAAAGATGTGTTTGATGCCTGGGAGAACTCTCAGGATGCCTTAGGTGTTTTTTGTGACTTATCTAAGGCATTTGACTGCGTCCGACATGATATACTTGTCAGGAAATTACAACACTACGGTATTAGGAACATGGCTCTCAACCTTTTGACTTCATATTTAAATGGTAGAATTCAAAGGGTTGACATAAATGGTAAAAAATCGCCCGGCTCTATAATCTCAATGGGCGTTCCACAAGGTTCAATACTAGGGCCGTTCTTGTTTTTAATCTATATTAATGACTTACCTTATTATGTAGAGAAGAATCACGAGATTGTATTGTTTGCAGATGACACTTCACTGTTATTTAAAATTAAAAGGCAGTTATTAAACTATGACGATGTTAACAATGCATTAGCTAAAGTTGTGAATTGGTTCAATACAAATAATCTTCTCCTCAATGAGAAGAAAACTAATTGTATAAAGTTCTCGACACCAAATGTGAGACAAGTTGAATCCAATATACAAATGAATGGAACAGGGTTGGACCTTGTGGAGTCAACAGTCTTTTTAGGAATTACTATAGACGCCAAATTGCAATGGGGTCCCCACATTAAAAAATTGTCTAGTAGGCTCAGTTCAGCAGCTTATGCTGTTAAAAAAATTAGACTATTAACTGATGTAGACACAGCTAGAATAGTTTATTTTAGTTATTTCCATAGCATTATGACTTATGGCATACTGCTCTGGGGATGTTCTGCAGATATTAATTCTATTTTTATACTGCAAAAAAGGGCTATACGAGCGATCTACAGTTTGGCTCCCAGAGTTTCCCTTAGACAGAAATTTAAAGACGTAAACATTCTAACTGTTGTCTCTCAGTTTATCTATGAAAATCTAATGTATGTAAAGAAAAACATTAGCAGTTTTGATAAAAGGAGTGATGCTCATTCCATCAACACGCGAAATAAGCACAAGCTATCCGTACATGTAACGCGTCTCCACAGAATAAGTCATTCTTTTATGGGACAATGTATACGATTCTATAATAAAGTTCCCAATGTTATCCGAGATTTGCCTATTAATAAGTTTAAAATTACTATTAAAACTAAACTCTGTCAAAAAGGTTATTACAAAATTTCGGATTACTTGGAGGATAAAACAGCTTGGGACTGATCACTCCAGGATCTATCTACTCGTGTACTAAGATGTCAAAGTGTAGCGTGTCTTGCCATACTGATACCATTATTATGTTCTCTTTTGTAAGGCAACACACTGGAGCTAATATTTGTAGCACCTAAGTAAAAACATTGTAAAATCATCTATATAAAAAGAATGGCCCCGAGTTTCTTGCCGCTTCTTCTCGGTTGGCTCTATGTATTTTGGAACGCGGCGGTAGTCTTTAAAGTACATTATAATGAAAAATTGACGTTCATAAGTGCGTCTTTGATGCCTAAATTGAATAAATGATTTTGACTTTGACTTTGACTTTGAGTAATAAAATAAAAATGTAATATTGATGATAAATCCATACAACTGCGCATCAATGGCACAGGACATAAATTTCGAAATTTGATGAGAATTACCCACCTATACTAATATACAGGGTGTGGTGTAATGAGTGGATAATAGGGTACCTGCGGGTAGGGGCCATTGTGGCGGTTTAGAAAAATATTTGTTATGCTCAGTAAAAGTGCCTCGGTTTTCGAGATATTCGACATTTTCGAAATTTAAGAAATATTTCACCCTTCGTCACTATTTTTGGCGCCAAGACTGCAAATGAAATTTTTTTTCTATCTATTTTTTGGATAGTATTCTTGGATAGATGTGCTATCGAATGGAAACTATTATTTTTATAACACAAGCACAGTTATGTTTTTAAAAATAAGATTTCACTAAAATTTTACTTGCTTTCGTTTGTTTTCCTGACCCTTCTGTGGTATAAAAAAAATGTATGGTCACTTGAAAGCCAAATTTTAAAAAAAATTGCCTATTTCATCGAGATTCCGAAATGGTATATTACATGGTATTTCCACTAGTTGATTCAAAAGTAATTCCTATTAAAATGGGTAGAGCTAATTATTATAAAATTACAAATAGTACTAAAATTTACTTCATTACTTAAAATCACCTAAAAACGTTAGTTTAAATTCGGTAATGAAATAAAACGAAACAATAAATTTTAAATGCATTTCATTTATTAAATTTACTATCACAAAAGGTGTTCGAAAAGGCCACCACGTGCTCTGATGCATGCTCTGCACCTTTTGATAAAAGATCTTTTAATCCTGTTCGCAATTCTTTGCTCTGTGATTTTCTGAGCAGCTAATCGCACACGCTCCCGTAGCTGGTCCACTGTATTGATTGGGTCTTTATAAACCTTTTCTTTAAGGCATCCCAGTAAAAAAAGTCCAATGGGTTGAGGTCTGGTGAACGAGGTGGCCACAAAATTGTCCCCAAACGACCGATCCATCGTCGAAGATATGTTTCATCGAGGCCACATCCTGTATTTAGATTTACCTGCTATAAACTGGTTGACAAACAGTTATCTTTTCGCGGTCTCAGTTATTTCAAAAAACAACTACACTGTCCTGACAACTACTGATATTTTATCATCGCAGCACCAAAAAAATGCGGAAAAGTATTTGTATCGTAAGCGTCAACGCATCACGCTTCCGCGTTCAAACTGTGAGTTATCTGTGTCACAGCTGCCCTAGATACATGACAGTTTGTATTGTTTCACGTGAACGACACGTTATACTTACGCAGTTATTCGTGCTGGGCCACAGGTGCGAAGTCGTATTAAAACAATTGAATTGCAGGATAACACTCCGGTGGTCGAAACGTATAATATTGAATGATAAGAATATTCACCATTATAAATGAAATTCAATAGATTGATCGAAAGTGATTCAATAGGACTTATATTTCTCAATATTATATTGTGCGTAATGAACATGAATAGACATGTCAACATTAGAAACTGGACACCTTCGTCTCAGGTGTGAATTGAAACTGTCGATGATATAATAGTCCATGGAGTACATTGTGAGTTTGTATGTTTCAATACGATCCTTGATACGTATCGACCGTCCCTCTAACCGCAACACAATGGAACGGCGCAACGGTCGCTTGCCGCCGTACGAATTTCGTAGATACTAAAGTACAATCAGAAATGTTGTGTAGGTATCCAACAAATAATAGACGGCCGAACTTATGACTGTAGGTGCTGATGGCTATTTAGTACCTGCCAATATTAAGTTGATTTAGGTTTTAGTTATTTATCCATAATCATTTTAGCCACTATCTCCTAATGATCAGTTATAATGCAAGAAACGGTAATATACTAGACGTAGAATGGAAACTGGATCTCTTAAGGCAAATAGTTACTAACTTGCATAAGCCTCTATAAAAGTATGCCTAGAACAGATCCATATCCTCACAATTGACCAACCGAACTGCGCCCGAAACCCTGAGACATTAAGTAGTTAGGTCTCATGTGGGTAATTTCATCGGAAACCATACCTGCAAACCAAAATGCAGTATTGCGAGCAGTCCTGCTTCACAGTAGAAATAGGCATGGTGGCAGTATTACCCCGAACAACTCATTCACAAAGAGTTTTACAAATGCTTTGTGCAATATCCCGGTCTTTTACAAAGTATTCTAACATTTAGGCATTCCACAGTTTAAAAAAATATGTACATAATTTCATCCAGAGTTTATATTAGTAGCTTTGCATCGCATTGATCTACGCTTGTCACCACGGCACATCATTGAGTCTTTCGTCCAGTAATTTTACTTGCTCAAGTGCCCTTCACCTCTTCACATAGTTTCTATTCGTTTGACAATCGTTGTCGAGACAAGTAAGTTGCTCGCCTCATGTTAGGAATCACGTTTACCCATAACAGTAACAAACTTACAGTTCAGACCCATTCACAATTTTAAACTAAATTAGTTCAAAGTCCTGCATGTAAATGCAATGCGCTCGTCACTCCGAGATATAAGAGGTTAAATCTCTTGCCCTGTAATTGTGCTGGAAACATTGCCCTTCAACGGAACACAGTAATGTTTGCACACTACTGCTCACAGTTGAATAACTGGAAAAGATGTGGTTCTTCTCCACATGGACTCTGCAAAAGTCGAATGCTACCTTTATTTCAGAAACAATAGTTGCGCACTATTGCTTCTTGACACAATTTCTGGCACTGCGGTGGTATCGACTAATGCACATTGCAAATGAAACATACGTCATGGTAATTAGAGTTTCCTCGCTTCAGTCAATTCGCATCTCGACATCGGAATAAATATGTTTATACTCTGTCCCTTAATGGACAAGTTCGACCTTTATTATACCTTCATGTGTGGGTACGTATGTACTTATGAAATGATCATTGATTTAAATATCGTACGTTCATATCAAACAGCAATCAGCATCATTATTTTAAATGATAGTAGATATACTAACCTCCAAATATCCACCAATCATCCGGTAAATGATCTGCACACCACTTAACCCCCTTTCCTCCTCTACACGTGTAAAGTTACCTGTATTCTCAGCTTGCCTGTCGCGGGGATTAGTGAGGTATTGACATGGATTCCAGATAACGATATAAACAAAGGCAACAGTATAATCTTGCAGCTAAATATTAATGCGATACTCTTTGACAGATGCGTTTGTTTTAGTATTGTATGGGCTATGAAAGTGGAAGTTATTATTGGATTAGATGGTCGTGGATCGAGAGCAAACAGGAAGATACGGGTTGATGTTATTGCGGTGATGATGTTACTTTGTATCTTAATTGTTACTTTGATATCTGCTTGGCGTGAAGATTCAGAATACTTATATTATATGAGGAGATTGTTGAAATTACTACATCGGATCGAAATTACGGGTAATTTTTCTTTTTTAAAATTTGATGTTGGTACCTAGCAAGATAGTGCTAGAAATCTATCACCATTCGCTGTATTTGCTCACGGTGTTAACTTCTCAAAAGTCTTGTGCATTGTCAATTTCACGTTTGGGTGTGCAGTGCAATTTTCAACGAATTCTCATACGCGGCCCCTGAGTGAGTGTCTATCAATTGACATACTTTGGTGGATATTTCTTTTTTTGAAACTGGTGTCTAGGGTAATAAAGTACCCTACACACTAAGTTTAATCTGTCCGAATCAGCAAGCCTAATTCGAGGCAAGTTTCTTTCATAAATTTATTGTTATTTTTTGTCCCGATGCTGACAAATTAAAGGGTACTATGGTACCCTTCAAACTTGACAGAGTGATATGATAGAGTATACGAAAAGCATAAGAATACACAGCAAAATGACGCCCAGTATAATGTGCAAATGAGGCTAAATTGTTAATTAACTGGTTTTCCATTACATGCTTAACTTGTCCGCTTTATCTCTCTTATCTCTTGTCTACCGACTTCCAAAAAAAGGAGGAGGTACTCAATTCGACTGTTTTTTTATGTTTGTTACCTCATAACCTTCGACTGGGTAAACCGATTCCCAAAGTTCTTTTTTTTTAAAGCCGGTGCTTTCCGTATAGTCCCATTTAAATTTCATCAAATTCGGTTTAGTAGTTTTTGAGACACACTCCAATAACTGAATAAAATGGAAGTCGGTATAAAAATTTTCAAATTGTACTTGTTCGTATATAAATAACACAGGTTAAATACTCTACACCACGCGTACGTACGCAATGATATGATAAACATCGCAAGTACACAAGTCTCACAAGTAGTTTTGTTGTGTATTCCTATATTTTTCATACCAAAAAGCAAAACGAATCAAATAGCGGCAAATATCAAAGTATAATATATCTTATAGCACAAAAAATATCCAAATCGCTTCGGCGGAAAGGTAATGGAGCAAAAGCAATTGAAATGACACCTACCAAGAAGGTGCGAACGATCGATGGGGAATCACAGACCTTCCTTGGGGTCCTGACGGCCAGCCAGGCGAGATTAACTCGTATCAAGTCAACCGTTGCCAACATGACAGCAGTCACGTTCTGATAAATATTGACATAGAAATGGATACAGTTTTATATGATGCATAGACGAGCAGCTTCTGCCCGCAGTGTTGTATACGTATTAACCCTTTGTATAACGTGATAATTAAAACAAAGGATTTATGAATGAAACTTACGTAAATTTACGTCTCTGGTATGTCTGGTATAGTCGTCTGTTGTCTCTCAGTTTATCTATGAAAATATAACGTATGTAAGGAAAAATATTAGCAGTTTTGATAAAAGGAGTGATGCTCATTCCATCAACACGCGAAATAAGCACAAGCTATACGTACATGTAACGCGTCTCCACAGAATAAGTCATTCTTTTATGGGACAATGTATACGATTCTATAATAAAGTTCCCAATGTTATCCGAGATTTGCCTATTAATAAGGTTAAAATTACTATTAAAACTAAACTCTGTCAAAAAGGTTATTACAAAATTTCGGATTACTTGGAGGATAAAACAGCTTGGGACTGATCACTCCAGGATCTATCTACTCGTGTACTAAGATGTCAAAGTGTAGCGTGTCTTGCCCTACTGATACCATTATTATGTTCTCTTTTGTAAGGCAACACACTGGAGTTAAAAATAAGCGAACATTTGTTATATCATTTAAGAAATTGGCGATACAGTCTGACATTATATAGAAGACAAAGATGCTTGGAATATTCCACTTCTGGCAAGCTATCATTCTGCCACTCGTAAAATGTAATATTTGTAGTACCTAAGTAGAAACATTGTAAACATCTATATAAAAAGAATGGCCCCGGGTTTCTTGCCGCTTCTTCTCGGTGGGCTCTATATATTTTGGAACGCGGCGGTGGAGTCTTTAGAGTACATTATAATGAATAACTGACGTTCATAAGTGCGTCTTTGATGCTTAAATTGAATAAATGATTTTGACTTTGACTTTGCAATGGGTTAATGGGATAAAATAGCTTCCGTGGTATTTATCTATCGCCGGACTAAATTTCAGCTGAATAAGCTTAGACGTTACCGGATAAGTAATAGCTATGTGGCAGCAAATATGAAGACAATCGCAGCAGAGGTTGTAAGCTGGTCAGAAATTCAGTAAGGCTGTAGATGTCGTACGTCGTAGGTACCTACGTTCGAGTTGTACTTGGTTAAAACGGATTTTCAACCGGTTTACAAAAAAGGGTTCTCAAGTCTACGCGAAATTTTTATGTCTGACATATAACTTTTTACAGAATAGTCACTTTTGATAATTCTTTTCTTGTTTGGTAGAATATGATACTTGCGGGGTTTCATTTCTCACCCTTATTCCTGCTCTACATGCACGACCTTCCGGAAGTCACCAGCAATTCGTGTACATTATTCGCTGATGATATCTCCTTAATAATGACTTGTAATTATAAAGCAGACATGGATAAATATAATTCAGACATTAGTAATACTATTCATGGAATGGCTTGACAAGAATTATTTACATATAAACTTAAATAAAAATAAATGAAACGTATGGAAGAAAAACCAAGCAGTTAGATATTAAAAAAAGTGGTGTTACATTAAATGAAGTGAATGATACTTCTTTTATCGGTGTGATTATTGATAAAAATTGCAACTGGAAGTCTCAGCAGCAAACTAAATAAATTCGTATATGTGCTGCATGAGCTTACTAAAACATCAGCACGACAAACGGTGTTATCCGCATACTATGGATATGTTAATTCTGCTTTGAGCTATGGCCTTATCATATGGGGGAACTCGACAGACATAAACAGAGCCTTTATTGCACGAAAAACAATGTATCCGAGCTATAGCTGTAATCCACCCTTGGGATTTTACTATTTTAAATCGGTTGTAGTTTGTAGAAATCGTTCCTAAACATACAAGCTAAATGAGATAAAGTACCAGAGAAATCAAATAAGAAAAGTGAATTCTTTCTTTAATAATAATCCACATTGACAAAAATATGAAAGATACCGCAAAAGGTGAAACCTAATGGAGTGGAAGCGATTATAATGACACCGGCAAGGTGGGAGAAACCGCCCTGAATTCAACATTGGGTCGAATTAATGGTCTCGGATTCCACGCGAAGAATGGAAAGAATTTAGGGAGAGTACTCCTGTCTTCACGTTTTCATTGATGATGAAGGTTGATTTGAAGTGACAAGCTTTGCAGGTAGATATACAAATGAGTCAAGGGCTAGATCGATCAAAGAAAACTACAACTAACGTACTCCGAGGTAACAAAAGATTGGTGGAAAGTGTCCTAAGGAAAAACAAAAGAAAATCCTATAGCTTAAGTACCTACTAACATTTTATGGAAATTGTGGCCTGTCCACCGTTTTCACGTAGTTAGAAGAAATTTGAAATGGGTTCACATTGCACACGTGCAAACACAGTGAAGGTGAGCAACACCACATTCGCCTTTATGAATAGTTCAAACACAAGATAACTAATTTAAAGTATATTTAAGTAAAAGAAGAAAGGAGTTTATTTAATAAGAATTAAAAAAGTTATCACGATCTCTGAACTCCTAGATTGCACTCTAGGTTATCCTATATTAATTATTAGTCTACAATCCGCGGTTTCACCTGCGTGGTGATGAAAGATGATGATGAATCAAACTATATAGCATATGCTATTCAGGGATAATGTAGCTTTATGGTAAACGAATTTTTGAAATCGGTCTATTAGTTTTTGAGTTTAAACTTTACACATTTACAAAAATATTAATCTTTCCTTTTTATAATATAGATATATTATTGAACTTCATGTTTTTAGAGGTCGTTGAAAACTTATCACAAAAAGTGAATTAGCTAGAATATTAAATATTTTCATGTTTAGATTGTATGCCGTTTTGGTAAGAGGTGATACCGATAGATAGCGCGACGTTCTGATTCCGAAATATATCCTTGAAACTAAGACCGTCTAGTGATTAATGGCGCCGCATTCCGACCGGCGGCGGAACGCTACGAATATTCGAGAGGGCACGCAATTCTGTGGTGGATTCATAAGGTACTTACATACATTTTTCTAGCGTTTCGCCTCCTGTAAATAACGCAACGATTACAATGTACATAATGCGCCCAAACTTGCAATAAAACCAACACTCACAGATTCGTTTTGCACTTTTGTCGGAAAGACTTAAGTGTGTTTTCTTGTTGATTGTTTTTTATTCTTAATACTGTTTTTGTTATCTTTACTCCTGACGTTACCTTTACTTTTAAGATAAATAAATCATTCAATCCTTTTTTTATTTCAGCGTTCTTCTTGCGAGGTCTGTTTGTTTTCGTTGTTATTTCATTGCCTACTCGTTATGGAACTAATGATGCAACAAGAAAGCGCGGGATGTGAAGTTGGCTAAGCTATCCGAATATAATATAGGAAGCGAGCAAAATTACTTACTACAGTCATTAAAAGTAGAGAAGATATTTGATCAACATATATATGTATATGTATTTTTTTCGGCAATCTTACAATTTTCGCAAAATGTGTAGTATATACAGTTTCTGTGCCGGCCAGATATTACGACATACGTTTATATACAACATTTGACATTTTGATATTTTTGCTTTGTGCTGCAATGCGCTTTAAACTTCAATATGTACACGTCTAATAGTTAACGTTACTTGCACACTACTATGCGGACTAACTTTGTAAGGTCACAGTGGTACTCTCAAAGACATTAGTTGTAAGTGCTACCTATTCACCATAAAATAAAACGATTTAAAATTTCCAAAACTTTACAAGAATCTGCTGAAAACATTTTATAAAACAAAAGCAACGATAGTAAATAACTGCGACCATATACGCATAGAAATGATTGCCTTCCACTTTGGGTTTTTACCGCTTTTATATCTGAATCGTACCTCAACAAAGGAGCCATAAAATTAAACTTCTAAATTGATCGCGATAAAGGAGTTTATGTTTTTACCCTTTACAGCCCTCAGAGTAAGCCACAAACGGGGTATGCGTGACCCTTTGTTGTTTTATATCCGCTT
The DNA here is from genome assembly GCA_917880725.1 of Selenia dentaria. Classification (NCBI taxonomy): domain Eukaryota; kingdom Metazoa; phylum Arthropoda; class Insecta; order Lepidoptera; family Geometridae; genus Selenia; species Selenia dentaria. Next base: position 918,336 of record OU862882.1, on the reverse strand, counting down.
ACCTACTGCTTTGATGGCCTGCTGACTGTATGACCGATGGTAATAATATGCATGAATATTATGTTCAACAGTAAGGAAAGTCAACTCATGCGTGCAAAATGCACATCTAGCTCCACAGATCACAGAATAGATCTCTATGCCTATCCTAGTCCGCCTTCTACTACTACTCCTGTTAACACATTTCACTATCTACATTTGACCGTTTTTGTTTCATTGTTTTATTTATAGTATTGTTGTTATTGGGTACATTTATCTACAACTAATATTATAACGAGGAAAAGTTTGCTTGTTTGTTTGAACTGAGTAAGCTCCGTAACTACTAGACCGATTTGACAGATTCTTTCACCGTTAGAATCCTACACAATCCCTCATGAACAGAGGCAATAGTATTTTTTAAAACGTTAGGGATCCGTATGAAAACTTTGATTATGCAACCCAAGGTGTGAAAAATATCTCGTATGCTCCGGAAACTATTGACAATAGAGCAAATTGATTTATGACAGTTTTATAGGAGACGATACGTCACATTAAATACTTTTTATGTTACGCCTGCCCGCGACTTCGTCCGCGTAGTAGACTTGGCCTTCAGGTTCGCCATAACGTCCCATCTTTTCTTAGTTTTTATTTCATAAGAACCTTCTCCTAATTAAAAGAACAAAAAAAAAATTATATATATATAATTAATATTATTATATATATATATATATATATATATATATATATATATATAGACACAATATTTGGTACCTTTGGTACCTTATTTACTTACTTTAACAATAAAGAGGAAAGATTTGATTGTTTGTTTGTTTAAATGGATAAACGCAACTAATAAACTGATTAAAAACGTTTAATCATCAGTAGAACGCTACGTTATGCCTGAGTAACATACGCTTTATTTGATTTAAACAACATCATCATCATCATCATCCATCACCACGTGGGTGACACCGTGGAGCACAGCTAGTTTAAGATAATTGTGTCGATGAAGTATACTCGTATTTTACGATGGTGGAAAAATACTCTACAATGGTTATCAATTTTTAGGTGTAACACAGGGGAATTGTTAACCGTTTTCTTGTTGTGCCTCGTCAAATATCGTCAAAAAAAGAAATTTAGTAATATACCGTTTTACTAGAACGTTACTTAGACAGGATAGTGACTTAATGACAGACTTATTAACTGTGACTTGGAAATGGCTTCTAGTATTTAAAGCTTACTAAATGTGTAAGGCTTACTAGATGTTGAACTTATAGTATTAATTTAAATTGGTCATTATGGAAAACCCAATCATTATTAATAATATAAGCAGAAGCAAAGCAAAGACAAGACATGAATTCCAACAATACTATGAGATTGTATATGTAATACAACCTACTATTATCTGCCCGCGACTTCGTTCACGTCGGATATGGTTATCACAATCTCTCAATAACAACAGTAACTTATGTGTTAATCTATAAGGTCTCTATATCAAATTTCATCCATGCAAATACTTCGACCTGTTTAGCACGAGGACGATATAATAAAAATAGGTACACGCTCGTACACATAAATAATACAAACCTGTTGGTAGGGAACTTGGTAGATGGGAATCCTTTGTTGACAATGTTTTGTCAGATGTAATTGGAGAACTAGCGGCACTTGGCGGTAAGCAGTGGGCTTCCAACTTCTCTGATTACCATGTTCGACCGCATGATACAAGGACGAGGTCCGCCTGGTGCTAAGGCCTAACTCCCAACCTCTACCTTTATCGGACCCATTTCATGACAAGTGACAAACTGCACTGCGCTCGAAACCCTGAGACATTTAGTTGTTAAGTACTAATATTTTCATTACCTGAACGCACTGATACCGAATTAACTGAAAAGTTCACGGTCATACCAAGATGTGAGTTTCTGCGGGTTCTTTGTTTAATTCCATTAGTTTGATAGTACAATAGCTGAGGCGGAATCCGCCCAACAACCCGCCTCGCCCGCCCTTTGTGACACGACTATTCCATACTGAGGGCCACCGAAGGGCCGCGGGACCCCCGCCGAAGGACGAAGGGCTAACTTGTTCAGCATTCCGAGCTTTGTAAAACTTGCTACCGAAGGCTTTAAACTTGGGATTAAAAAGGTTCTAAATCTTTGAATACCTTGTTCTGTTAATTGAGTGGAAATTAAGTTTTGTAATCATGAGTTCAAATTGGGCTACAGTTGTTTTACATTGAATTGTGATTAACTGGTACAGATGGGGTTGATTAATGAACGCCAAAGTTGTGTGTTAATTTTAATTCTCAATGGATTAAGTATGATATTTTACGTATTATTTAATATCAACACATGTTTTACTGTACAAAGGTATTGAGTTACGGTAGTTATAGTTATAAGAAAAACATTTATACTCATACACTCTTATTGAACAAAAGATAAACTTTTAGTTATTTATAGTTAATTAAAGATTTTTTCTATACAGACCCTTCATTTGATGGCGTCAATGTACTATACGATCTTCAATTGTTACATGGTTGTTAAAGTAGTGAGTTACTATTTATATACATAATTAATATTATGTTATTAGCGACGTATTGGAATGGCGGGAAAACTCAACAATTACTATCGTCGATTTTGTTTAACTTTTCTAGATTTTATTCACCTGCAATCATGGATTAACCGGAAAATGTTCATACCGGCACACAAGTGTAGGCAAAGTGTACACATCGTGTAAAGTTTTTTTTTGTATTTTCTTCGTCAAACGTCAAAAAGTTCAATGCATCCACCGTTTTACGAGAACATACTATAATATACGTAATAACCAAATACTTATAAAGGATATTTTAAATAGAAGTCGTTGGTGTTAACATAACTAACTGAATGCACACATGTACGTGTCTGCGAAGAGGAAGAACGTGGTTGAATTCTACCACCGCGAGACGCAAAGATTCTAGAAAGGACAGACATACACATTGCAGGTAAATATTTAGTGCGGCAGTAAGCTCAGCGAAAGTGACGCGAGATTTCATTCTGGCGCTATCAGGTAGATCCCTGACGCGGCTCAGCAGTTACATTACATACGAGTATGCTCACAGATCTCGCGGGGCACGTATTAAAATTTGTTAACTATTGTTTCAAATGAAATGCCTTCTGACTGACGATTGGAAATAATTGTTTAATAAAGAATCTCAAATATCGTTTTTTTTTTGGTTTTTTAATTATTTGGTTCACCAAACTGGTCATACACTCTTATCTTAGGAATAAATACATTTGCAATGTTAAATGCGATGAATGCACAACCTTCTAGAAGTAAACACAGCGTGCTACAAATAATATAACACTCATAACGATATAATATATACATAATTTGATTAAAATAAACTAAAGATTAACTTATAGAAAATATTAAATTAAAGATTTTGATGAATAAAATTTTGTTTGAAACAGTTGATGTTGTCACCGAAAATGTCAAAGTCATGGCATATTTTATTGTAGGCTGAGCACATCCGGTGTAACGGAGAGTGCTGGCCATAATTCGCGCGACATGGGGAGAGATAGAAGGTCTTTCTGTTAAGGAGGCGGCTGCTTGGACGTGGCACCGAAAGTGCAACTTTAGACAGCAAGTTTGTACAGTCAATTTTGCAATCAATTATCTTTTGCAGTAATGCGATATCCGCATAGTTACGTCTACGTTCTAGAGAGATCAATTTAAAATGTTCAAGTCTTGAGCTATAAGACGGAAGATTTCGACAGAGGTTATTTGTATATAAAAGATGATAGAGGAACTGCTTTTGTAATCTTTCCAATCGGCCGATGTGTACAGCGTATGATGGGCTCCAAATTGTGCAACAGTATTCTAAAAGTGAGCGAACGTAACATGTGAAAAGAATAATAGGTGTTTCCACATCCTTGAAGAATTTTGTTTGCGATGTGGTCTATATGTTCGCGAAAATTCATTTTTGCATCAATTATAACGCCCAAGTCACGAATGCTGGAGACTTCACTAATAGGTGAGTTATTAATAAAATAGTTGGCAGGCGTGGGATACGTCTTGAAATATTCATGTAAAAACATTTAGCAGTGTTAAGCAACATGATGTTTTGGGAACACCAGAGGCTAATATTGTCCAAGTCGCATTGTAACAATATGATATCTTCGTGTTCACGAATTTCCCTGTACAACTTAAGATCGTCTGCGAACATTTGATAACTAGATTTTATGTTTGTACATAAGTCATTTACAAACACCAGAAAAAATAACTTTGACTATTACTAAAAATAATATTGCTAATCATTACTTATAATACGTTAATAATTGGAAATTTCAAGACAATATTTGTCCTAAACTCTAGCTGGCATTGCAACTGCCAAATACAGATGCTAGCAACATCAGCCACTAGACTAACTTGCTCTAACTCTGTACTTATCACATATATAAGGCAAGAGCTTATTCCTTCCAAGGCCGGCAACGCATACTCGAGACCTCTGCTATTGCGGACGTCGGTAGGCGACGGTGATCACTTATCATCCAGGCGAGCCGCCTCGTGTTCTCATAAATACACCGGGTGGTTAAGCACACGTTTTTCATATCATGAAAATCAAATTACGTGGTTGTGAGCAAATGAGTTTTTAATCACACAATAAGTTGGCTATTTAATTTATACTAATGCACAGGATTAACATGAAGTTGCATTTAGTTTACGTCTTAGTGAAAAAACGCCCAATAGCTACGTCTGCTATGCTGATCGACCCCTGTCTCTAAATATTTTGAATCTTTTTCTTTAACTATTCACTTTTGTCATCAGGTGAGGTGTTTCCCGAACTTTACACCACGACGACAGCCCTTGATGATGAAGATGACCCTCCTGAGTCTGAAGAGGAGATACCAGAGGTGGAGGAGTGTGAGCCTTCACCATCACCAAGACCCGCGCTATCGGCATTGCCGCCGTCTCCGCCCGTTCCCAAAGAGGATTCTCTGACGTTGGATTCACAGTATTATAGGTAAGTGAAATATATTGAATTGTATTTGTCTAACTACAAAAATGTAGCTCATACTTTATATTTTTTGTATACATATATCGCTTGTTTATACGTTGTATTGTAAACAAAGTAAGAACACAAACGAACAAATATATTGTCTCGCTCGCATACACACGCATCATAATTTTATTATGTTCAGCGATCCAGCCAAACAAACAAAAAAACAAAAAGTATTTAAAGCATGCCACTTATATTGAGAGACCATCGGTTTAACAGAATATTTACTAAAATACTCGTAGTAGGCAGGAAAAATATCGTGAAGTTAAATAAATTCGTGGTAAAACATGGTGTTATAAATATTAAAACAATATTATTTTATAACAGTACTGGACCACTTGTTCTAGATTATTCTGTATATAATGAATGATAGGGTCTACTCACAACGCTGCGAGAAAGGAAACAAATAAATTATTGTAGCAGAATAAAAATGACCATTGCATTTTAAACGTTATCTCCATTGGGTAACATAGAACAAAGTAAGCATGAGAGGTCGATGGTAGTCGCTGAAACTGTTCAAAGTGGTCGAGAATTTTCATTTTCATATATCCTATGTTACGCGTTTATCTCATTCTTGCAAGTTCCTTAATTAAATGTATGCTTAAATTGCGATTTATAAATCTGTTCCAGTATACTTTTAAAATATCAGATATTAGGTACAAGATTAATTCAAAGAACGCAGCCAAGAAAAATAAGCATAACCCATAATAATAATAATAATAATAACCTTTATACTATATTGGTCATTCTTAGAAGATATGACAAAAGCTTTCCTAATATCAGAGCCACATGACGATATCTGATTTGAGTACTGAACGAGTTCAACGAGGACAACTTTCAACTTTTAGTTTTCAGTGGCATTTTTACTAGTGTTTAAAATAGTCTAGCTAGGCTGCCTGCATGGAAAGTTAACTTTCTAAAAATATTATTGAGTATCCATGCGATCCTTATTTCCATGCTTGTTTATAACAATACGATACTATTTATACTTTTGGTTTCAAGATAATAAATATTACAAAGTCACACCGACACCTTCGCCCAAAATAGTTTGCGCAGAAGGTACTCCATATTTCTCGACGTTCTATAATAAAACGCAATAAAACCCGAGCAAGCGAGTATTTTATAAATAATTTCGCATCAATTCACGTACAACCTCCAACTCGGGCCCCCGGGACCCGGGAATTGTCCGGGACTCCGGGAGACCGAGATATATACTTTCCGGGATACCTTATACCTGCGAAAAGGAAAGAAAAATGAGATCTACTAGCACGAGTCTCGTATCTCTGCGTTATGTGGAAGATAGTGCCTGAATGGGTACCGTTCTGTTTTATGTTTGAAGGGTTTCGCTTTATTATGACATTTGGAATTACTGACCTTTGTTTCACGAAACTTTCATGTTTATCTCGGCCATTTTGTAAAGGTCACATCAATCAACATTTGATGGAGTATGTACTAAATTATGGGATCATGAACACAGTAAACGTAGCTACTTTTAAACATCCACGATCTTCAGATCCCAAATTAGCCCTAGGAAATAGGTTACCAGTACAGATCATGTATTGGTAACCCAATAACTGATGTACACACAAACAAATGTTTAACGTGTTCTGGGATCGAACCCGGGACCAGCGACTCATTAGACAGGGTTGCTACTAACTGCGCCAGCCGGCCAGTAATATTTAGTTCTGACAAAGTATGCATCATAAATAGTGTTTTTTTTTGTTGCAAAGTTTTACCAAACCATGCCAATATACAGAAGTATTATGTCTTCACTCTTTATCTTCCTAAGTGTGCTGTGGAACTGTATTTACTACTGCAATTCTTAAAACTTGGATGGTGTTATGTCGTGAAGGCTTATGAGAGTTTTCTATCGCTAGTTATGAGTATTAGGATGTTTTTTTATTCCTAACTAAGTTTTCGTTTGATTAAATGGTAATGCTGTCTAAGATGTAGCACGTGTAATAAAGAGCCCATACTTGTAACACGTTACACAAATACTCAACGGTTATATCTATCAGGGAACACGTACTCAATAGCTCGCTTCCCTACACACTGCTGGTCGCCCGATATAATATCTAATTGTAGAACTGAGGATTTTTTTTACATATAAACAAGCATTTGACCGCAGTCTTACTTGATGGAAAGTAATGATGCGTTCGACGATGGTACATGCTTGCTTTAAAGATACCAGGTTCACACTGTACTTGAAGATTCCCAGATTGTTTATGTCGGGAAATATAGACGCTAATAGGTTGTTCCATACTTCAGCCGTACGCGTCATGAAGCTAGGTTTGAAGCGCTTTGTGTGTATTTTTGGAATATCGACCATGTACGGATGCCGTGTTCCTGTGCGTCTTGTTGTTCGATGAAAGAAGGGAGATGAGGGAATAAAATTGTGGAAATCGATCGAATCCTGTAAAACACCGATAAGCTGGAAACTTTACGTCTATGTTCAAGGCTTTGAAGTCTAGCCTCCACTAAAGCATCGTCACCAATAAGTTTCTTTGCTCGGTTATCTATGGAGTCCAAGGCTTTGAATTGGTATTTAGCCGAACCATCCCAGAGATGGCTGTAGTATTCCATACAAGAACAGACTTGAGCTTGATACAGGTTTAGAAGCCGTCCCGATGTGAAATGTGGATGCTGGAATTGAAGAACCTGCAAGTCTTGGTACTTGGACAAGTCATTTCAGAATTGAGAACTTACTTTATGCACGAACGCTTGTTCTTGATAAAGGTTGAGCAGCTTTTCCGGCGCGAAGCACATATGAGCTGAAATTCTAACTCACAAATATTGGTTATAGTTACCGACATTGGTTAATATTTACTTGTGTATTTCTTTTTATTATATTTTTTATATAATTCAAATTCCAAAGTAATATAACATATATAATATTTTCATCACCCTTGACGGTACTTGTGTTACATTTCGTCACCCTTGACGGTCGCCGAGCACGTCTCTACTGTATTGAGCTGTCATATTGACTTGGCTCTTGACTAAGCTATCAGAAACTGACACAAACTTTGACAGAACTGTCATCATTACGATCATGACGCAGGCGGAGATTTTATTATTTTGCCTATGCTGTGCCCAAGCATATTACGCTTTTCACCCGCGTGGTGATGATAATGATGAAAAGTATCCTTTGTGTTAATCCAGCGCCTCACCTACGCCATACTAAATTTCACCAAATGTCCCCCGCCGTTTAAGCGTGAAAGAGTAACAAAGATCCACACATCCATACATCCATACTCACAAACTTTTACGTGTATAATATTAGTAGGATATAAAACACTCTATTTGTTATCACATAGATATTTATCAGAAACCCTACATGCACACTCTGTTGGCATTTGTACCGCAGTATTACAAACGTACCTACATCTAATTTAATATTTAGGTATACTTGTAATAAGTAACTGTTCGCAACTCCCACTAAAACAAGTAATTTGGTATTCAAACCAAATTATGTTACAAATCATTTTAATATAACTTTCTCAATTCAAAGTCATCCATAATTAAAGCCAAATTACACTGTACTTTTTAAATACACCCACGACCAGGAAGGAAATGAACGAATGCCGTCGGGGGACCTTTGTAATTACGAACGTACTCGTAGTGAGTGTGTACGGACCATTATATGCGGTATGAAAGCCTTGCGCTCCAATTAGCTCCAGAGAACGTCGAGTTATGGGGTTTATGAGACCTTCAATAGAAACTTGTACGACTTGTAAGTAAGTATCATTATAACCATACAAGGGTTTGATAACGTGAACCTTTTAGCCGCTTTTGGTTTAATTACTAGAAAAGCTGAAGAAGTATTTTATTTTTTAATTAGAGCTAAAAGTTCTCACACTCACACTCCCGTACTAGGAGTTCATGTGTCGCAGGAGCCATGGACAGAAACATCGGCACATCACAAACGTGAAAGACCCAAAACGAACATTTCTGCTCCTAACTCAAATATTTGCCCAGCCAGGGATCGCCCGACAGGGATGGGACCTCTCACTTCGATGGCATCAGGGCACTAGGCTAACAAAGGTCGTCAAGTATTAAACGATACTACACTAATTCAAATCAAATCAAAAAAAATATTTCTGTCGTTCTCACAAATGTTTTTTTTTTTATGAGATGGGTTGGCAAACAAGCAAGCGGCTCACGCAGCAGCTTGCGGATGGTAAGTGATACCGTCTCCCACGGACATCCGCAATACCAGAAGTCTCGAGGATGCGTTGCCGACCTTTGAAGAATGATGATAGGAAGGAAGAGATAAAAGGGGTGAGGGTGGAAGGGGAGGGGGAAGGAGTGGGAGAATGGAGAAGGGGACCTCCCACAAACCGACGAATCGCAATAGCAAGCTATGTTACTTCACGTCGGTGTTATGTGGGAGTGTGGTACTTCCCCGGTTGTGCCGGCCCATCCGGCTGTGGGGTTACAGCGTGGCACTACCACCGAAATAAAAATGAAGGTTGGTTAAAAACAATTTTTCAGGTAGAAAAGAGTGACAAATAAAACTTAACTAAAGTTTTTTTCAAGAACCAGGTCGCTCGGCCATAGATTACATATTAGTTTATGCTAGAGTGTATTGTAGAGTGGAGCCACACACTTCAGGTACGGCAGCTATATACAAGTACAAAGTGTTCTGCCATCGTACGTTAAATTCCTCAAAATATTATTCGTCCACATATGATCCTGATAACCTGATGCCTGATATACACCCTTATAAACACACCAGGGCACAGGTTAAACAAACATATTCGTGCACACAAATGTTTAACCTGTCCGAGGATCTAGGACTGCGGTTCAGAAGGCAGAGTAAAAAACTGAAAGTTCTTCAAAATTAACCTAACCTAACCGGAGAAATTAAATTCTGCCCGCAGCTTTAAGTTTGATACGTTGTTATTTGCGTCTCCGACGATCCTGTAATAAAGTGTCAAGTATATATACTCGTATGTAAAATAATAATTGTCTACAATTGACAGTAAAAAACTGAAAATTCTAAAAAAAATCCTAGTTAATAAAAAAATGGCATTTTTTTTATAATGTATTTTCAATGTCTTAATCTAAATTCTGCCAAGCTGCACAGCAGTTTGTCGGCAGACATACACTAATTACAATTAATGATTTTGCATGCTATTCTCTATATAAGTAATTCTCTTTCATAAGTTAAAGCCTTCCATAGGCTAAATGGCCATTTATTTGAATATTACCTTATTTAAAAACCTAAAGTACGATTCGAAATGCACCTCGAACCTCTAATTTATCTTTCCTTCTAATTTCTCAACTGCAAAAAACTTAGTATATCTTGTTTGTCACCCAAATAAAGCAGCAATATCTAGCACCCGCCAAAATGAATAGCGACCCTATCTTCACCGACAGCAATTTTGTCATTTTGGCGACCTTTTCTAAAAATACGCCCTTCCCTGGGAACCTCGGGGTGTTCGCCATAGCGCCATGTTTCATCCCGGGCGCGCCTTAATGCGTCACTTACTTTGAAATAAGGACAGTTTCCGGGACAGAGATGTTTCGTAGCGATGAGGTAATGTAGCGGCTGATGGACCGGTGAAGTGTCAGACCGTACATAAATAATTTATAATTATGACACTCTACCAACACCAACTACAAAACCATGCTATTCGAGCTATATACGAAATGGGCCCCGCGAATCTTTGAGAGATTTATTTAAAGAAATCGATCTAATAGCTTTGCCTTCCAATATATAAGTTTTTGCAAATATAATGTATGTTAGTAAAATTTACACAGATATAAGTTAAATAATGATCACCAACCTTTTAATACTAGGAATGAGAATAAGATGGATGTACCTAGTTTTAGATGTGCGTAGACTAATAAGTCGTTCCTAGGAAATTGTATACACAATAATATTTCAAAACACATAACTGAGCTCACATTTTAAGGGGGAATGGAAAATTTAAGTTGACTGTAAAAGCGTTTTAATAAAAAGTATATTAAAAAGTCCGACATTATATAGAAGACACCACTTCTGGCAAATTATCTTATGCCACCCATAAATGTAATAATAGTAGTACCTAAGTATAAACATTGTAAACATCTATATGAAAAGAATGGCCCGAGTTTCTTGCCGCTTCTTCTCAGTAGGTTCTTTACATTTTGGAACGCGGCGGTAGAGTCTTTAAAGTAAGAACATTATATTGAATCAATGACGTTCCTAAGTGCGTCTTTGATGCCTAAATTGAATTAATGATTTTGACTTTGACACCATCTAGTCAAGGTACACCCTTAATACCATAATTATAATGGTGTTCCACTTACTTAAACATCAACGCGTGATGCGAACATAATGTAAAAAGTGAATTTAACCTAGTGACTATGATTAAATTTGCAAACCAGAGTTGCAAAAACCCCACAAAAAAACAAGTGACAAGATTTTTCGTTGATATTACCGATCTGGTATCTTTCAAATGATAATTTGTTATGTAAAAAAAAATTCCAGGTCCTTTACAGCATCAAAAAAACAAAACATTAGCTGAAATCTATTGTTTATTTGAATAGATAACATTTTTAATTGGATCCTTATTTGATTTGGCCTTGGCATACCTGTATGCCAAGGCGGCTTTACGGAATGTTTTTTGCATGCAGCTTGACGGGTTAAACTGTTCTAACTAGGTTAAATCAAGACTTTACATTTCTCAGATTTTGTTCTTGCTACCGTTACGTTTTACATAATTATTGTACGTCCACCGTGAACAAACTGTGAGCTGTGATTCTACGAGTATTGAGCACCTTGTATAAGATCTATTTCGATACAGATTATGCTATATAATCTAATATAATAATGTTATAATTTTATTTAATTTTATATGAAAACTAGCTGATCTGCAAGCGGTTTCGCTCGCTCGAAGGGAGCTAGTGCTGGGAGCGCCGCTTTGGGATTTCGAGGGTCTGGGTATAATACGTTATTTTCTGACTAAGAAATTCTCAATAGTACTCTGGAGTCTGGAACAGTGCACCGTACATGGCAATAGGCTCGCCTCCTATCACACGGGAGCAAAAAATATTATCCCTCTGGTGAAACTTAGGTGTTTTAAAATACGCTGCCTACCTCTTCAGGGATGTAGGCGGGGCTATTTGTTATGTTATATTTAAAAATAATATGTATTTTATAGTACGAAGTACTGAAGGCGCACTGTTGCTAAATAAAAATACGTGTTACATTCTTTATTATAACTATTTATACACCTGTACCCCCCTACCCCAAGTAACACAAGCACCAGAGTGCTGGTTTTAGTTTATTGTTATGTCGTACCTACGTTTTAAGCCGTACCATAGAAATTCATGCGCGCCGACCAGTCAATAGAGACCCCAGTTTTATATGCGACCGTGTAGCATAGAGAGATCAAGCTGCCATCTTGGATATAAGTGATAGATACATAGTTTATAGTTAGAAATTCCGGGCTCTATTCTATCCATATACCAAATTTCATCGATATCTATGCGGTAGATTTTAAGTTATGCGTGAGCATACAAACAGAAAGAGATTTCAAAAACGTCATAATCTTGCTCAGTAGGTAAATTTACGTCTTCTGACCCACATTTTTTTTATTTTTCTTCTTACAGTCTAGTACAGACTTTTTGGCCTCTACTTCTTTATTATAAGTATATAGATAGATAGATAACAGAATCAATATTCTTTTTAATACAGATTATGCAATCAATATTATAATTTCATTCAATTGTTTTAAATTAATGCAATTTTGTTACTGCATCTAACAACTGCGTGACTACTAACACTCTGTGATCGTTCCCTCATGACTGAGGATCGTGGTCATCGGTGGATGCGGATGGTGTACACCGAGATCGTATGATCTGCTTCCATCGGTGCCTATCCATCGCGTCTCTGACAACTGAACAAAACTCGATTAAGTAAGGATGTTTTAATTGGTCGCTCCAACTGGTTGGGGATCGCCCGCGGGGACTTTGGCCCTTCGTACTCCCACCACGATTAGTCTTTCAAGACTACTAACATAGTTTGTTCAAAATGGAACGTTGTTTCAGATTGTCGAGAAAGAACACCTGTACATAAATTTGGCAACGTTTTCCAGTTCTAACTATTTCTCTTTGAAATAATATGAAACGGACATTTTGACTCGTTAAGTTATTTGGAATGACATGGCTTGTTCCTTTCATTATTAAAAATGTACGTAATTTTCATTTTTTGCTTGAGCTTTTAGACGTAACAGCCACATTTTAACGTACGCGAACATGAACTCTATTTTTTTGCAATTGTTTTTGACGGAGTACATTTTTTTTACAGTTTTTAGATTCAATTTTAGATTTTGGCCACGAAGTCACGCGCCTTTGACTAATAATTGACGTCTTCAGCTTTCGTGCATGTTAAATCAAACAAAGTTAAAAAAGTCGTTGTTTGAATAAGTTAGAAATACCTCTCAGGCTTGTTAAGCAATCAAACCCCTAAAAGCGGGAATTGAGTAGCCGTCATGTATGAATCATTTATTGTTGCGGTCACCACTGAAACTAAGCGAGTATGATGGGTGACCGCTTGTGGTATTTAGAACTGAGTGCTTTCCCGGTTCGAAGGCTACGAAAACTTGACAGTCTACGTTACAACAGTCTTTTGCGCCATGTTGTAGTCTTTTGGTTGGTCTGAACTGTAAGCAGTTGGGGCTAAGCAGTTGCCTATCCGTTAAACCGCACTCAGTCCTAGTGATACCCACCACTATCGACCATACCGTCGAGATGTCTATCTCTAGGAGTGTGGACCGCCTCTCAACAGTGGAAACGTTATCAACTAAGTATGGTGTAAACATAATGTATACTATATGTATGCATTATGTTTACACCATGTATACTGTGCTCGAAGCTGACTTGTGAAGATGGGTTATTAAGTACCATTTTCTTAGTCCAAATATGAATTTCACCAAGAGTATAAAATTCTTATAAGTTAATTTAGTTCAAAACCTCTTCATGGGTAAAATTTCTAATTCTAATAGTTTTAATAAGTCTATTGTGATTCCCACAGTTAGAGTAGAAAATAATTTCAATTAAGAATGAATTACAACATAGATTTGGCTTTATTAAGGAGACAATCTCGCATATTGCCATGAAAAAACTATAAGAATTTGATAAGTCAATCTTAAAAGACATCCTGTTGTTAGTTTAGTATAATAAGAATGATGAAGAATAAGATTTTCGAAGAACTCCGAAAGGCTTCGCAGTCAATATTACTTTCTCATAACTTCAAATAATCCCTCATCAACTTTCTTCTAGAAACTACCGCTAGCTGAGAAGACTATCGCTTGTTGTGAGACTTATGCTAGTTGGCAGAGTTTTACGCTCAGTTTTTATCTGGGGCTTTAAAGTTGCTACAAAGGAGTTCGCAGTTCTAAAGTTTCACCACTTTTATGTTGCGCCCGTCAGTAGTTTTCTGAAACAATGCTTGCTTGGAGAACCTCTTGAATAAATTCGAAATTTGAGAGTTCGGGACTGTTTATTTTTCTGCTTCTGAAGGATTGCTTTTATAGTTTGAAAAACGAAGTGTCTGTGGTGGTGAAGTGCTTATTGAAGACGTAGACTCGTGCTTGCTTTTGCTCGAAGACTTCTGTCTTGTCTCAATAAAAGGATTTCTACCCTAGAAACGTTGAAAATGGTTAGCTAAAATAACTATATTACACCTATTCCTCTTCTAAAAATGTTTACTTGGTAGTCAGTGTTACCAAGCATACATGACTGTACTCAAATTGGACTCATCCGTGGCTTAATCATAAGCGTTTTAACTTATCTGCACATTTTCAGCATTTTTCTCCAGTATTTCTTTTTAAACATATACTCCAGCAATTTCCCGCAATCAATGCATCATCACAACTCACGAGTAAACAAGACGGATGGTCACATTCCGCCGTTCCATCGCGGCTGCGTAATCTCACTAATGTGTTTACCTACTTGTTTACATTCTGCCTTTGTCTGGAACACCCGAAAGGTAGAACCTTTAATAAGATATACTTTCGACAAGACATAGCTTATGATACGTCGATTGGTACTAAGTATCCACTAACACTAGCAAGGTAATGTTTACCGGGACGTTCTTGGTAACGTTCGCATTTTCAGCCTTTCTAATGTAGTAGCTGAGTAAGTTTTATTAAAGCATGACATGAACAACAAATATTTGACAAAAGCAATAAATGATCATTTAAATTTATAAAGTTCTAAAATTATAAAAAGTAACGTGACTAGGTATTTATAAAAAAAAGGTATTTGTCCTCTTTTAATTATAGAAATATAGTCACATGTGTGTTCCTTGCTGGCACTGCCACCTTAACTTTTTATATTTCTAATAAAAAAAAATTAAAATTAAACGTAGAAAAGACATTAAGCTTTTCTTCACAGACGACAAATTTAATGAGTAATATTGTATGTAGAATTTTACTTGTTTTGCATTTTTTTAAATATAATTAAAGGGAATACAGAAGAACATATTTTATTTTTCTAGTTTACTACTAGCCTTAGACACTATATATTGGTGAAGGCCTGAAGGACAACTTTACACTTAGACACTTATTATTTACGATATGAATAGGGCCTGATGGGGTAAAATCAGTTTATATTTCTTAGCCTGAGGTGCAATTAATTATTTCTAAAATTTACTTTCATTCTGGAACCAAAAACAATATATACAATTAATTAGTTATTATTGGTCATATTCTGAGCATGTTACGTGGAGTACCTGATGCCATATCCACATGAAACGTTTTACTTGGTAGGCACCTAATGTCTTAATGCCGCCATTTCTCTCGGGAGCTTTTTTCTATCCAACCTGATAACCATAATGGATGGCGCCAACTTTGCCAGAATTAACTGGACTTTGCGTGTCGTCGAATAATGGATACCATTTTTCAGCTTTGATGTTCATATTTTTTCATACTGTAAAAAGTCTTACAGATGGTAAAGCATTAGAATTGCATTCAATTAAATTTGTTAAAACATCGCAATTTTTTTAGAAACTTTCCCAGTTCTGTTACATTGAAGTTGTTCTGGATGGATGAATCAGTAAGACAGAACGACGAAAACAGTTAACCTCAGTTTTTAATGAAAGTCTGACTTAGAGGGAATTGTGGATAATGCTGTCACTGTCACAAGGATCCATAATGGGAAATAACCTATTTCTAATCCTTATCAATGACCTGACGGCAGCCTCCTCTGATGCGGAATTCGTCATATTTGAAGATGACACATGTTTCATTGTGGCGGCTGAAGACTTTACACGACTTAACATAATTTTAAAGGTTATGAGCGACATCACGTCATGGTTTGTAGCAAACGGTATGGCGTTAAACGTAGAAAAGACAAATATTGTACACGTCCAACTTGGAACAAAAAAAAAACAAAATTATATATTGTCTGTAACGGCGCTAAAGTTCCACAAGTCTATCACCTAAAGTATTTAGGCTTTACAATAGACGAAGGTCTCACATGGAGCTGGCATATAGACAATACGCGCGGACGTCAGTCTTCGACTTGTTTTGCTCCGTCTCGTCTTGTTGGGAGCCTCCACGTTGACAATTTAATCTGTCCAGTGTCTACTTTTGGTGTCTTTCCGAACTACGCATAAAAGTTTGGATAAAAAATACTACACTTGAATAGTTTGACCAACTACAAGCAAGTTTATACCGGAAGAGTGCATTTGATCTGATAAAATTAGTTACAAAGCAAATGTATAAAAATGTGTATATATATGCGACGGGTTAAAAAGCCTACTTTAGATATTTTCAATCCATCTTATGCTACGGCATAAGATTACTGACTTATATATATACTATTTTATTTCAGCACGTGACGGCACTGATATAAATTACCTATACTTTAACGCAGCTTTAAGCTTCACGAGGCTTCCATATATCTTTGTGTAGCACGTGTAGATCGTTATGCAAGCGCGGTAACGCCCGCTGCCGCATCCGGATTCTCCTTTACGTTACGCATAAATCGCTTGATTTTGAAATATGGATCAACCTAGAAATGTGAGAAACAGTTTATGTATTTGATGCAGAGGGTATAATTTTTTGATCATTTTGGACATACTTAAAGTTCATGGAAATATTCAAAAAGCTTGTTTGCTGCGCAAAATTACAATGAGATGCACATTAATCTATTTTTTTAATATTAAGCTAAAGTTTTTTTGAGTTTATAATGTGTGTTAATTTTAGTGTTTTGGTAATAAAAATGGTTGTTCATAGTCAACAAAATGTCCTAAATCAAAACAAATGGTTAAGATGCTATTGCAGTAAGGAAAATAAATGATGTAAAAATAAAAATGCCAGTATGGACGTGGACGTAACGATATACTCATATATCCTCAACGGGAAAACATTAGACCCTTATATTTCAGACTTTGACCCCAGGCTAAGCTCCATCGCATCATTTATCAGAATATTATGATGTAAGGCGCTGGCAGATGTCAGCTTTTTCTAAGAAATACGGCGCCCGCATTAGGAGCTCGCCCTTCGGTTTCATTAATATCTCTAAAGATTCAACTAAAATGTATGACTATACTCGTATGCTCTACTTATATAGAACGCAGCATTTGAGTATTTAAGCCATAAATATTAATGAATGTTACAAATACTGGCCTTTTTTTTTGACGCAGAGTAATCTTTTATGGATACCACCGGCCCCGGGGGGAGCACGGTGGTTATGTGGGAGTCTCTGCCAGAAGGGCAGCATACCCACCAAATCTCTGCGGTGTTTCGTCACTGCCGCTTTTGGCGGGATCGCGGGACAGATTTCGCACACGACCGCGAACCCGCCGCGGCTGTCTGTTGCCGGACCCTTCTCTCTTGCAGCACGCCAGAACACTTGGCGTGCCGCAACCGCCACGGGGGACCAAGCCCACAAATGGACCCCAGACTCCCCCGAGTCTGGGCGCAGAGGATAGGGATAGCGGCGCTTCTCAATACCGACAGTCCTCTTCCCCTGCGACCCCACCGCGTCCGCCATCTAACGGTGGCGGCCCCGTCAAGGCCGCGTAAGGCAGGGAGAGCGGCTGACCGTAACACCGGCACTCCTCTCCCGCCGCGGCCTCTAACTCTCAGCCACGGTGCCGCCCATACGACATCGCAGCCCACCTCAGTTGCAGTGGCGCCCATACACCACCGCTACCTACAGTGACCGCTCCCGTGTGGACTTGGAGGGCAAAGACCATAGGAGCGGTCCCACCTCGGACCCGCCAGCTATCGGCTATCACTGGCAGGTCCATTGGTTCCTCTTAACTTCACCGTGGTGACCCAAGCCACGGCTACTGAGTCCCCCCGCCACGACAAGGCGGGAACACTCGGGGGGGGACAAATACTGACCTCGAAACATAATACAAGCAGTAACTTATCAGTACAAAGTTATAAATGCCGTACATTTATTTCCTAACATGAAAATAATTATTTATATTTATATTAATTAATAATAAGCACATTACAACATTATACTTATTATATCAGGTTCACAAGTGCATATTTGATTTGATGGCAAATTTAATTATAAGTATGTTTCAATTTATGAATATTTAAAATCTGACTGCTTGTTAAAACAGAAAGTACCATCCGACTAACTAGTACAAACTGTTATACCACATCAACATGGTCTAGGGATATTTCAATTAAACTTAATAACTACAATTCTAATAACTTTTTGTTAAGACACCTAAACATTAAAATAAACCTTGTTTAATACCCTATCTTATCTGATAATAAACTTTTAGATAAAGTTAAATTTTAAAAAAAATAACCTTGAAGAAGAGGAAAAACTCAGACAAAATTTCAATCTTAACTTTATTATTGAAACATCAAAACCTAAACAAAACAACTATTTGTAATAAAAATATTGTTGAAAACTTAAAATTATTAATGCGTGGATCCACCTAAGACATCTCCTGACACATCTGCAGCGGTTCTGCATACTCAAAACAAGGGTGTCAATATTCTGTTGTGGAATACTGTCCCAAGTCCTGCTAAGATTCAAGAAATGCTGGTTTTCATGCACAATATCTTCAGGGAAATTCCTAAGAACTCTTCTTTGAAGCATATCCCAGGCATGCTCAATAGGATTTATGTTATGGGATTGTGCAGGCCAGTGTAAAGCTTGGATATCATGCTGTTGTAACCAACTTGTAACGATACGCGCCGTATGTGGACGAGCATTGTCGTGCATTATATCCATTTATTGTTATCCATTATTATTGAAATCCATACCTGGATTCATCAGTGAAAAGTGACCATTGAGAATGGTTCCAGTTTTCGTGTGCAGTAGCTCATTGTTATCTTCTTCCTCGATTGCATCTCCTTACCGCTGGTACCCGAAGTGGCCTACGAGCACGTAGGTTGACTTCATGCAGTCGTCTTATCAAAGTTTGACCGCTTACCAGCAAACCATACTCTCTCTGTAGCCTTTGAACCAATTGCATCGCTGTTACATTTGGTTGACTTCGTGCAGCATTTACTTTGAATCGGTCCTGTACACGTGTTGTAATGCGTTGAGGTCCTCTGTGCCGTTCCTCCACTTCCCCCGTGACACGATAACATGACCAAAGCCTGGATATAACGCTCTGACTGGTCCTCATGGCTTCAGAAACCGCAGTTTGGGTAGCGCCAGCTTGAATCATGCCCGCTGCTCTTAACATTTCGTTCCTGGTCAAGTGTCTACGTGGCATGATTAAATGAACATCGGAGATGCGTTTGACAAAGATTTATAGAAATTTATGGAGTTTTAATTAAGTAAGAAGTTGTGAAGATTTACTTCCTTTAAAGAAATTTAATGAATGCGATGATTTCATCTTAAAACAAAACCTTTTATATACAAATTTGAATTTGAAAAAGGAACTCAATAATGTTTTTATAATCTGTCATCAATAGTTTTTTTGTAAGGCCAATACTTTTTAAGATATTTAAAAAGTTTTATATATCCCTAGACCATGTTGATGTGTGTGTATATTTAAAACACTGATTGTATATAACTGATGATTTTACGATATTATTTAAAATGTTTTGAATAAAGTACCTATGTATTACTTAATTTCCGATGAAATAATATATAAAATACTATAATAATGATGATGAATCGTATATAGCCTGTATGTTAATCAGGGTGAATGTACCTTTATAATGCTAAAATAATTTTGTAATCGGTCCAGTACTTTTTGAGCCAACTCGTTACAAACATAAGTACAAATCTTTCCTCTTTATAATATTAGCACAGATAAGGCACGGTGAAGGAATGGTGCCAAAATTGCATGGTCATCATGAACTATTCTGCTACAAAAGTGCAGTGCGCATTCCACAACATGTCAGTTTATTTTGGTGTTTGTTTTGGCCAACGATTGACTAGTCCTTGATCCGAATGGACAGATCCGCTCGAGGCCTGATCGAATGATGCTCACTCCGTTGAAACTGCGGGATGGTCTCTAGTATAGGAAGCGACGTACGTCGATATTTTGGGATCATATGTGGCGTGGGTACTACTCAACAAAGGTCTGAGAACGGAGTCTGAGAGAGTTGTTAAGGCCAAATACCTTTATCAGAACCAATTTGTACACAACGTGTTTGTACGCCGTTTAGGATAAAAACAGAGCTAAGGTAGGCGGGAGCATGCAAAAATGTCGTGTTTATCGGAAAGAACACTTGTCTACCGTAATCATTACAGCATCATATAACTGGGATAACACTACATTACCATTCATCCTGGTAATACAGCCAGACTGGCTCCTGCAACCGCAATATTGCTTTACATTGGTGATGCTATTTTATTTGTAGTTAGTAATTTTAATAAAGATGTATAACATTAAAAACGTGAGTTCTTCAGACGATCATTATATTTTTATTGTTGTCTGCAACATTTACTAAAACTAGACGAATGCGTCTTCTGTGATAGGTACTGTGTGTACTATGTACTGCAATAAAACCTTGTAGTTTATTTAGTAATAGTTTGTACATTTGCCATTCTTCAAGTTGTTTGTATAGTGGGTGGACTTTTTATTCTTATTCTTATTCGTTTTGGGGGCGATGAGGCCTGCACTGACGTCCCGCTTGGGGTGTTTTGTGCATTCCCCCCTGCCAGCATTTACTCAAGCTAACCTAACTCCTTCACATAGCGGAGTATGGCCTTGGGTCGCTGGCACAACTGCTCCAGTGTAGTTTGAGGTGTTGTATGAACAAACGTCGATGATGCTGATGCATCTTGCGTTCTGGAGTGGACCTCCAGTAATCCTGTTTTTGCTCTAATATCTTCCGTAGCCCTGCAGTGCAGCAACACATGCTCCACAGTCTCGTCTTTCTGCAGACAGCCTCTACATAGTGGGCTGTGGGTGGACTTTTCTAATAAAATAATAAAAAATACGTATATTTATATTAGCAAATAGTGATTTTTTTTAAATAATATAAAGTCAAGTCACAGTCACACAAATGAATCAACCATTAGGGCTGAGCGCATACTAGAGTCACAATAGTTTTAAGACAGACTATTGCTTTACAAAAATTGTGAAGACGCGCACACTTCAAACAAAATGTCTCATAGACAAAACAGTTTCGTTTAGATGTGCCACGTGTCATAGGCAAAACAATTTGGTTTTAGTTTTAAGACAGACTCGTCTATGTGAGGAAAGTCGGTCTTAAAAATATAGGGACCATAATAATGTGCGCTCAGCCTTAAACTTTCTAAGACGAAAAAAATTCAGACGTGCACGTGACGAACATTTGACTGTACGTAATAATCCACCACAAGCACACAACTCTGAATAAACAAAAGTCTAGGAAAACTAAACTGAATCAATATTGGTAGTAATTAATACATTTTGTTTTACAAATTGGTAGTAATAACACCAAACTAGGGTAAGCACGCCAATGATTGAACGGTTAAGAGATTTTTCAACTTTAAAAATATAAACAGCAATGACGTGGTAGCTTTAGCATATTAGTTATTTGTTATATGCCACACTCATTTATCAAAGAATAAAGTAATTTCTTGATTTTGAATTATTATGCATACATTTCTATATATTCATCAATATGCTAAAAATGGTACATATCACCAGTTAATGAACACAATTTCCAGTGAATGAATTCAAAAAACTCAGTAAATGAACAATTATAAAAATATTTTAATCTGCGTAGAAACTCAGTGTTCCTGAGAACATGCATAAGATAATTACTTATGAATGCTCTTATAATACCTACCTTAAACGCTTTTAAAAAATTAGAATATTTTGAGAATATTATATATTATAATATAATATAATATATAAGTAATATAATATATATATATATATATATATACAAATATACGTTTAAATTAATGAATAATAGTTTCGCACCTAATATTAAGAAACCTATCAATACTAGAAATAACAATACTCAATCTAAAAGCTTATAAAGACCACCGTATCAGTAGCAGGTGGTTATTAATAAAAAATGGCACAGCACTGTGTGTGAAGCGCAAATGCGTACATAAATCTAAAGCTCTAAATATATAATTATTTTAAATTTGTTGCGCGTATCTATTTTTTGGTATAAATGTTAACTCTGCTACTTTTGCTTAACTCACTTATACATAATTATTGAGTTCAGTAGTTATTGATAAATAAATCAACACTGATTATATATAAACTTAACATTCTATTCAATGTCCTTAAAACCGCAAAAGAAATCAACCCACGCTTCAGATATTGGCATTTTCTAGCACACGATGGATATCGACATAATCTCTTGGTATGAGCTATATCTGGGATTTGCGATTTTACAAAAGTAACAACATTCTCTAACACTGACTTTTTCTTATAAATTTATTTTATTTAGTATTTTAGATATTTATCACTTGCCAATAACAATTAAACCAACAAAATAACGCATTCTCTTTTCAGATTTAAATCGAACGATAGCATATTTACCATTAATGAGGTCACTTAATTTTCCGTAGCTTTTCTTTATTCTCGTTCCGTAGATCTTTACATTTATTTCTAGATTGTGTTTGTGTACTTGTATTTTATTTAATTAAAGTTTTTCTTTTTTTTTCTCTTTTGCTTCATTTTTCAGTACATGCTCTTTTTTTCTTCTACTTTTCTTTTCCTCAACTGTACTTCCTCATTTCTTGTTTTTCTTTTTTATCGTGGTCTCTTCTTCTTTACTTTGCTTTTTTCGTCTTGTAGTTGTATGTCTTCTTTATATCTCTGCCCTGTCAATCCGAACGGTATAGGTTCTTTTTCTTGTTATTTTTTTTTATTTGTTGGTATTTCAGGATACAATAACTCTAAGAAATTATGCAGTGGCACCGCTGTTAATTTTTTTAGTACATTTAACCAAACGACCTGATGAATAGCTTGTTGAGGATGGATAGGGCAGACATTCAACTGTTCCCGCTTGAGAGTTTGGGTTCAGATGTTGCACACAACATTTTGTTTTTTAGTGTTGCAATCAACTATTCTTATTTCGTCGTCAGTTTTTGAAAAGGTAGAGGTATGACCGATGGTAAGCTCGTATCTTGATTAACAATGAAGTTTATTATAACTTCAGTTTTATCAAAATCAGGTCTTATCCAAATCAAAAATATAAAGTATCGTCGAGAATCAAACTGTGAGTTTCAGTCACATTTTCCCTTTGTTGGATGTCATCTATTGCAGACTCGACATGAATTTGAGCAACATCTTCAATTATCTCGAAATAAATAAATAAAACTCGAAGCAATGTAAAATTTATATATAGAACTATATTAGTCAACGATCGTAACAAGGTTTTTTTAGTACTAAGTATTTAAAATATATCACTTTTTCCAGCTTAACATAATCAGGCATTCGTTTATATATAAAGGAACACAAAAATTGTTAGTTCATTCACTGGTATACTAAAGCCAGTAATTGAACAGTGTAATAATATACGTACTTCATTTACTAGATTTCATAAATCAATAAATGAACACATTTGTTCCAATACTAGCTCAAAGATTCAAAACATTTTTCTAAACGTATGATCAAAACACGATATAAATTTAATACGTTAAAGACGATATATTTCATACTTTCAACTTATCGTACATTACTAATGAATGAACATCCCGTTCATTCACCGAATTGCAATATTATAACAAGCCAGTGCTGGAACACTAAATAATATACAAAAAAATATCCAGTACCATTGTTATGATAGTTTTAAACTAAGAAGCAAGCCATATTCTATTGACATTATAACTCATACGATAGTTTTTGCTTCAAACGTAACTACAAAGTTCACAACAATAGGGCACGGATCTTTCCCGAGATCTAATTTCTCCATACAAAATATCACACACGAAAAAACTATGTCTCTAAACGTATGCTATCGTGTAACTAAACGCTAATTGGATGAAACAAGTGTTACCATTATAAGAAAATAATGTGATCAACCAGAAAAAAAATACTCATTTTGATAGAATGGGATAATTATCTTGTTTTAAAAGATATATTACGTTTTGTTCATTCAATGGGGTGTGTTCATTCACTAGACGGCTTACCCTAAACTAGCTTACTGAAATCTATTTTATAGTAAATCATGGTAGTTCTTATTCTGTTCAAGCTTAGGTCCAAATTCGCTTAATGCTTGCAAGTGACAATTCTTAAATTTGCCGTTTCTGTTTAATTGTGGGTATGTTTAGTGCAAATTTAATCGTCATGTAAGTTTGTGATCTCTAAACTAAACCAAACTCATATAAAACTACCCACATTTGAATAGAATATTCATATGTTTAGAATTATCATTATAAGTGTTACAAGAATTTGGATCTTAGTATTAACATAATAAGAACTACCATAGTTTAGATAATTTTAGTTTAGTGTACGCACAAGCGAATCAATACCATTGCCTTTTGTTTTATACGAACCTCGCGGTTAAGTGGTAACCACAGCCTCAAGCAGATACTTATTTCGTCACAACTGACGAATTGCACTGCATACGTAACCCTGAGACTTTAGTTGTTAAGTCGCATGGGATATTACATGTCGCCGGCACCCATACCTTTCAAACCAGAACACTGCTTCAACATTACTGCTTCGCGGTAGAAAGAGGGTATGGTAACAGTACTGTTCCGGACGAACTCATTCACAAAGAGTTTTACTGCTCTGAAGGTATATATTTTGAAAATATACTTCAGTACACATTTTTGACAACTGCTTATGCCTTGACAGCTACACCGTTGCCTTGGGAGTGACTGTCGGTGCTGGATGCTTTCTTCTGGCGCTGAACGTGCTGGTGTTCGCCGGGATATACCTACAGCGGGGTCGACGGAGAAGCTCTCATCGCAGGCCGAGGAGAGACGGTGAGTCAAACTGTTACTATCATTACTTAGGTCATAAATGTCACCAATCTAGTCAGTTATCAACTCGCTTTTACCCATCGAGAGCTAACTTGAATTTAAACTTCGCCTCACTGTAAACTATCTACTCACACTAGAAACTAGCTTCGCCTTGCATTAAAGCCTAAACACCGAACGGCGTAAATAGGAGTAGAAAGGAGTCAGTGTCCATCTGCCTGTATCTAACTCCTAGTATTCAATATCCGATTTTAATGCGTCAGTTTTAGTATTGTCAGATGGCTGATAGCCATGTTTGATTAAAATCGGGTCAGCCATCACCGAGAAGGAGGACTTGGACGTTCCATTACTTAAACATATTATAAGTAATGAAACAAAATCTACGCAAGGTTACTATGGTAACTTGATGACTGATATACATTTACTTATACACATATACACACCCAGACACATGTCAAACAAACATGTTCATGCACACAAATGTCTGGTTGAATTGGACCAGCTGGTCAAAATGCAGGGTGGCTACCGACTACGCCAACCGGCAAGTCAATTGACTTGATAAATATATTTTTAATACAACGGGACTTGCTCAAACATATACTAAAATGTTCTATATAACATTGTAATGCACAACAAAAAACCTCTCCTAAAAATTCACCCACATTCATAGAAAACCCTGAAACAAAACTTTCCTGAGCGATAAAATATTTCACAAGTGAATCCTCTGGGATAGCTTCGGACGCTTAGGTAGGTGTTCTTACAGGAAAACAGTTTGTAGATAACTTATCTTACTTATTATTGAACAAAATGTCTCTCACATTTTCAAATTAACCCCAAAAAGAACAAAATCTCTTTCCCTCGCAGCACCTCGTAAAACGTAATTACTAAGGCTTAGTCCGCACGTGGCGACTAGACGCAAGCCATGGCGACGCGGACGCGGGGTGTATTAATTGCATCCGAACTTTATATCCTCTCGGCTCGGTGATTCGGTGTAGAGTCCATCGAGATGGTTTTACAAATTTCAATTTAAAAAAAAATATATTTAACTATATCTCTCTGTTTGTTACGTTTTTGCAGTTGAGGCCAGGTAGTGATTTTTCAGGGACTAAATAGAGATGCATCTAGAAAACCAATCACGCTGGGTTTTCAGACTGCAATGGATTTATAGGATTTCTTAGTCTTCAAGCTCGCAATCGCTCTTAATACTACTGGCTCGCGTAAATACAAATTTTATTAAAAGGTGGAAAGTATGAGTTTCGCCTGGCCTCCCATCGCTGGGCATCGATCCTTTGAAACATGGAAGACAAAAGACTAGTAATGAATTAACCCGTTGACTTGCGATTCGCCATATTTTGCCAATAATACAATAGATATCGCAGAGATCAACCTACTTTTCCCGGAACTGCAACGTGTATGGTTAATAAGTTGTTTAATATTACGTAAGTTATCCGTAATAAATTGACAGTGATTTTGTAACAACTCTATTTTTAAATAATAAAATAAACATAACATTAAATTTTATTGTAATTATCATTAAGTAATAATCTAGTCCGTTATTTTTTCTTGCAAATTTAAAAATAGGAGTTATAAAAAAATCACTAACTAAATCAGTAACATGCCGGACACCATTATTTTATTTTTCATGACCATAATTATTATAACAAACGTTTTTGAACGTATAAGTCCTCGTCAGACACGACAAGAACATAGGCGTTTGTAACTTTGTTATAAATTAACTGTGTACAATACAATCTTTATAGTATTACTTTTTAAAGCACTAACGCCTGTTTTAGCGATCTCAAACATTGAAATTTATACAGAGAAAAATTCTATCCTTGGACGGGATTCGAACCCGCGTCTTCTGGCTCTCCGTGTCAGACGCCATTGACCAACTAGGCCATCGAGGTTCATATAGACATCGCAGCCCTTGTAATGTAAAAATAAATTACAAGGGCTGCGATGTCAATACGAAAGTTTAAGTATTTCTAAATAATGCTACTTTCGGTTGGATGGTACTGTTAGACTGTCCAATAGATGTCGCTCCGTCCCCGCAAGACGGTTAGTCGAATAGAGAGTTAAAATTCGATGCTCGGACCAGAACCTCAGTGGCCTAGTTGGTCAATGGCGTCTGACACGGAGAGTCAGAAGACGCGGGTTCGAATCCCGTCCGAGGATGGAATTTTTCTCTCTATAAATTTCAATGTACAATACAATAATTGGTAAATGCCTTTGTAATGGATAATTAAGATTAACTATTCAAACTAAGGGTTGTTTGGTCAGTAAGGATTACAGACAACTAAACGTCGAGCTTTGCCTAAGTCAATAACTAAGTATTAGCATGCGAAACCAAGTGTATTAATGTAAGTCAAATGTTCTACAAGCAAACTGTAAGCTATGCTGACAAACCTAAACAAACACCAGATAATATCTATGCCGAGTCAGAACGGCAAAGAAAACCGTAAAATATTTTTGTTTTTTACAACGTTACATAATTATTATAAATCAAACTTAGTAAATGGTCTCTTACTATGGGCCTCATAACTAAGCTCAAAGTCGCACAACAAACTATGGAGAGGGCTATGCTCGGGGTTTCTCTACGTGGTCGAATCAGAAATGAGGAGATCCGTAGAAGAACGAAAGTCACCGACATAGCCCAGAAGATTAGCCAGTTGAAGTGGCAGTGGGCAGGGCACATAGCACACAGAACAGATGGCCGATGAGGCCGGAAGGTTCTGGAGTGGAGACTACGGACCGACAAGCGCAGCGTAGGTCGACCACCGACGCGGTGTACAGACGACCTGATAAAGCCGCAGGACGAGGTTGGATGCAGGCCGCTTCCCACTGGTCGTTTTGGAAAGTCATGAGGGAGGCATATGTTCAGCAGTGGACGTCCTACGTCCTACGGCTGAGATGATGATGATGATGATGATGAAACTTAGTAAGCCCAGAATCACGCTTGCATGTACCTAAAGTAGGAGAGACCACGACGATATAATATATCCCATACTAACGCAGTAATAGCATTAGTGCGCAAGATTTTGATGGGGCCTTTTAAATCGATAAAAATATGAATTTATGAAGCGGATATCTTTGTTTATATTTAAAAATAATTGTTCTTAAATTCGTAATAAAGGAACTTCGTAATATTCTAATAAAAGTAATTTTATGTAACTTTATCGCGTAAAACATCAGTTGTTTATAAAATATGTCCTTTCAAAATACATCATATTTTTATTGCATGAATTTTAATTAAATTAAGTAAAAAGAGGACGTTCTCAATCGACTGCATTTTTGTGCAAACATTTTGACAGGGTGAACAGATTTTAATGACATTGAAAGTTGGCACTTTTCGTGGCATTTAAATTTCATCCAATTCGGTCAAGTGGTTTTTGAGTTAGTACTGAAAAGCGTTTCGCCTATCTTGATGATACCCTGAATGACGCCGAATGTAAATTTTTTATTAAAATAATGGAATTGATCTCAGCACTATAAAGTGTGAAATAACTTGTCAAAGTCTGTACTATGCGCACAATGTTGTCGTAATAGGTAGGTACTTTTGAACTATCATGGTTTGACCTGGTGGGAGGAAGGAAGAGAGGTTAGGTTCGCAACCTTCAAGCTGCATCCTGAATGCACAGTCTTCCAATCGGAACTTTATGCCCTCCACAAGGCGACTGAGTTGGTAAAAATGAGTAAGGATCAAGTAGTAACAATCCTAAGTGACTCAAGATCTTCACTCGATTTACTCAAAAGGCCACTAACCAGTCACCCCCTAGCGAGGAGCATAAAGGAAAACATTGGCAAGATCAAGTCTGAAGGCAGAGATGTTCGGATGTTATGGTTGAGAGCGCACGTGGGAACCGCTGGAAACGAAAGAGCCGATGAGCTCGCGAAGTCAGCGGCACTCAGGTGCACGACTCAAGACTACGACAAAATTCCCCTGTCCTACGTCAGAAGAAGAATAAGAGAGGAAACCATACAAATTTGGCAAGACCAGGAACCAGTGAGCCATGCAGCGAATGCCTTCTTCGAGTTCCTCGCCATAACGAGAGCAACAAGAGACGTCAATCTCAGGAACTGCAACAACATCCTGCAGTCCTACAGGCGAGCAAACGAGGGCAGCATCATCGAATCTCGACTGCTGCAGAAGAGACTCGAAGAGGCTGAAGCAGCCATATACAACAACGACACATCCTCGATCATCATGGGGGCAATGTCTGGTCAGTATATGGCTGCCTACAACGCGACAAGTGGCTTTGTGTTTCTGGAAGAGGAAGATACCGAACGGACTGGTAGGCCAAAATACGCAACACCACCACACGACCCTATTGTTGTCACCGCCCGGTGCACCAAGATAATGTTGGATGACAGAGTCTTGCAAATGGCGAAAGCCATTTCAGGAGACTCTGAGATCAAGACATTTTGGAAACACTGGGAGGTACCCAAAATACAGTGGGTCAATGGAGTTCCCGGATGTGGAAAAACAACTTGGGTGGTAAGACACTTCGATGTGGACAAGGACGTTATCGCAACAACAACTACAGAGGCAGCAAAAGACCTGAGAGAGAAGTTAGCGCACCGAATCGGAGACCTGGTGAAAACCAAGGTGCGCACTATGGCCTCGGTTTTAGTAAATGGTTTTAAAAAGAATGAGAGCTACGTCCGTCTGGACTGGCCCTGGCCGAGGCTCTCATGAACCATTTTGGGGCCATAGTAATGGCTTATAGGCTGTCTGGAGATAGCGAACTTGTCCTGATCGGAGACGTCAACCAATTACCTTACATAGCCAGGGAGAACCTGTTCGATCTAAGGCACGTAAGTTGTTGTGCACGCACCGGAACCCAATGGATGTTGCGTATGCGCTGAGGGAAATATACTCCGGTATATATTCCTCGGCTCCCAGTATAAGGTCCCTGCGCCTCGAGAGTTACACAGGAGCGAAAATCCCCAAACTCCTTCCAAACGCCCTCTTCCTGGTACACACTCAGGAGGAAAAGGAGACCCTGACCAGCCAGGGCTATGGAAAGGGCGAAGGGTCACGCACCCTTACCATTCACGAGGCGCAGGGACTGACGTACGATTCAGTTGCGGTAATAAAAACGAAAGGCAAAATGAAGCTGCACGAGAGCGTCCCGCACGCAGTCGTCGCGGTTTCCCGGCACACGAGGACCTTTGTCTACTACGCCGACGACGAGGATGATGCCATCGGACGGTTTGTGAGGCAAGCGATGGTTGCGAGCGAACAAACCATCTATAGCTACAACCTGAAGATGGCAATCAGGGATCGAAACAGCGTGGTGATGGAGGCCCTGCTTCAGCGCAATGTGGGCAATGTGGGCTCACAATAACATGTAACTAGCTCATAAAAACTGTAACTGACAAAGAGA
Source organism: Selenia dentaria (assembly GCA_917880725.1). Classification (NCBI taxonomy): domain Eukaryota; kingdom Metazoa; phylum Arthropoda; class Insecta; order Lepidoptera; family Geometridae; genus Selenia; species Selenia dentaria. Next base: position 887,631 of record OU862882.1, on the reverse strand, counting down.
TGGTGTGGGCATTCAGAGCAGACATGCTCACGGAAATGTGTTGGCAAGCGGTGGCGTGTGTGGCGGGTCGCCATCTTCCCTCAGAAATGGTTGAGGAAGGCGATGGCTGGCACATGCGTCAACTCGTGAACGGGTGCTGTTTGCGGACACTGGTCTGCTGTGAATGCTTACACCAACTCAGAATAATCTTAATAGTAATAACAAAATTTAGTTATATGTATTAGTTGATAAAATTAGTATATAATATAGTAAATAGTTAGTTAGTTTAATATGTTCCCCATGTATGTATATTTGTTGAATGTAAAAAATTTATCGTAAGTTTTTAAAATCCTAAAAGTTGAAAAAAGCACGGACCCTGGAGTCTGTGGAGTAGGTAAAGTATAAATAAAAAAATAAAAAAAGAACTACCATGGTTTCGACTTCATCAAGTTATTTCACACTTCGTACTGAAGTTGGTTCCATTATTTTAGTATTTTTTTGTTTTTTAAATGTCTGTTACTACCAAAATCATTTTCGTTATGCTCACAGCGTCATTTCCATCCATAAACGCCATTAGTTGTTTTACGAGTATAGTGTTTTGTTTATATATGTATTTCTTTTAGCCACTGTCCAAATTTTGATAGTTATAAACTTGTGTGTATGCACATAATGTAAAACACCAACTGTTTATATATCTGAATTTCAGTTTTATTAAACTAAGCGTTTGTCAGAGCAAGCCGTTATCTTAACAATGCGAGTGTAAGTAGGTTATAGTTATAGTTCTTACCCTAACTCAGTGAAGAGCCCTACTTAGCAATTAGTATTGCAGCGGCGGCGAGCGTGCTTAGCCAAAGAGGACAAATTATTGTCTTGCAGCGTCTGCGGGCTAAATGCGGGACTGCAGTTTCCCTCATTATGGTTCTTCTACTTGTTAAGTTTTTATTTCTTGGTTCTTGCAAAGGTTGTTGAGGATTTTCTTTGTAGTTCGTGAAATATAAATATTAATAGTGTTTTCGGAATTAGCAAGTTGAAAGATTTACAATATGATTTTTCTTACAAAATAAGGTTCAGATACTAGAATTAAATAAGGAATTCTTCGAAGTACAACAATTTTCTTAAGCTGTCCAAAGTCATCATTTTCCTTTTATGCTATCTTTAATCTGATATTTCTGGCCATATTATTACCTATTAATTTTTCTACTTTGACATTTCAACTTCTGCTACCATTAGTTTTAAGATTTTCATGTGTATTTAATCAATCTGTAAATTGTTAGCTCCATTATTTAGACAAAAATAACCAAGAAGCGTATTTCTTTATATCTACTTTTTCTAAAACAATAAACCTGTCTCACTCTAACACTTTCAGAATTTAGGCAAATAAATGATAGAAGACATGTTAACTGGCCAAACCACACAAATGATTATTTACAAGTTGCAGTCGTGACGTATTTCCATATTACCTATACCTAAGTACTACTCCTTATGTTTAGCTTTGTTCAAAAAGTTACTTCAAGTGTAAAGCTCTAGAGACTAAATAGTAGAATACATTTGGGTAACGGTAACGACGCCAAACACCTGTTTCTAATCTTTTATTCCCAAATTTTATGAAGGATTTAAGACTACAATCAGGGATAAAATTTAAATGAAAAAAACCGGATTAAAGTTTAATACAGTATGTGGGAGCTAATATAATGACAATGAAAGCAGGTACAATTTTTTCTTTTATATATTTATTTTATTTAATAAGAACGGCATAGCCATTTAAACTGATTAAACCACGGTCTAAACAACACAAACACAAGGCATACGAATTCAATTATACATTAAAATTCCATTACCTACTTAAATATATCAAGAGGCATCATAACATTACATAACAGGTTTTAGTAATCGTACAGTACTCTTACGACACTAATATGTTCACAAAGTTTCGCAGTATGATAATATTGTTTGATAAAGACATAATAATTTATCAAAGAACACATCACAATCGGGGTTTGTAGTCAGGAATGCATTTAGGCCGTTTAGAATATGACTAACGGTGGTATTAGATCAGGCTACCGTGTGGTGATTTGTTACCGAAAAAAGCTCAATATTTTGCTGGTTCCAGATCCAGTATCCACTCCACACTTACATTCAATAAACACGACGCAGACAAGCTACGAGTATAACAGTCCTCGTTACTCGATAACTTAGTGCATCGTTACGTAATCCAATCATTTCGATAAACCACAGGAGTACTGACCCATCAACGACTTGGCACCGACTCAAGCTCCTTCTAATTGGTTTGGTTCCACGTAGCTCTGGCGTAGAACTAACTGCTGATGTTATTAACTGTTTGTGAGAAAATAACAGTGTCTCATCGTCCGCAATAGTTATCAGTCTTTTGTCCCTTTCTTACGCCGAGTAAACTTGTACCACAATGTCTGAGTGATTAAAAACTATAACTTATGATCAGGTACGTAGGTTACGTTTAAGGTAAATATGACTGTCCAATATGTATCCATCGGAGAAAATAAACTCGACATAAAATTGCTATCCTTGGCAATGTGCATTTTAAAAGTGGAAGTTAACGTTGTTGTGCGTGATGGTAAAGCAGTAGACTTACTGCTATCCATCGTATTTATACGATTCTGAGATTGTGTTTAAAAACGTAAAATTATTTGTATGTGCAGGAAGTTGCAGTAGCAGAACGGGCGTCTCGTTCAACGAACCGTCAGTCGCACCCTCACCTAGAAAAAGCACTCTCAAGGTAACAATATCTTTCTATTAAATACGTCACATCAAGAACACATACCCAAACCCCTGCTCGCTTCCCTGCTAAAAAGGTTTTCTAAGACTATTTAAACTTATATTATTATATTTCATAATTATCCATGTTCTTATGGTCTATTTTCAAAACTTATTCATATACGCACGTAAGCATCTCTTTCTGAAGTGCCTCTCCTGCTAGCGATGGATGGCAATCAGTTTAATATGCATCTCTGTTTCTGAGCAGGAGAAACAGGTCGGCAGCACTTGATATACCCGTCCACTTTCTGATGTTGAGTTGTAATAACTTCTTCTTTTGACCGACACGTATTTTACTTGCGGCTTCTCCTAGCATGATAAATTGCAACAACTCTTACTGATTATGTCTCAATGCATGGTCTAAATAGGCGACTATTTTTTTGATATTTTTCAAAAGTTCACACTGCTTTCTGCTCAACTCTTCAGAAAATCTCGTCGTTCGTTATTCTTTAAGTCGAGTAATAAAAAGCAATCAGCCAGTATGCCCTTTTCATTTCGAATGCCCTTACGCGTTCTTTATACCTACTTTATGAAATTAATTCTAAACGCACGAGTCCATGCAGATAATGTGTGCAGTCCTGCGTGTATTGGCTGTTGAAAACGGAATTAGGCCAATGGGAACTAATAGCCGTTATTCAAATTTAATGGCATCACTCCTCTACTACGATGACTGCAAGATATGAAAATGTTGACGAAAAAGATGTAATTTTCAAATGCATACAGATTTTATGAAGTTAGCAATACTTACCTGAAAACATCATCATTATAATCTGTATTTTTTTACAATACTATTGGGTATAAATAATAAGAAATGTTATTATTATAGAATAGGTATATGAGGATCGTTCCAACTTTAAATAAAAAGTGTTATTTCCACTCCATGAGGGGATGGACTAAAATAATATATAACTCCGGCATCGGTATTCAAAGCGATTTAGGCGCGGAAATCTACCTTACTAAGTGGTACGCCTCTTTGTTCAAGAGGCCGTCTTGGTAAGTACGCTAGCAGTACTTGCTTACTTGCATCTGCTATCGGCAGACGACTGGTAACCATCAGGCGCACATCTTGCTCGTAACAGATTGGAAAGTTCAAAAATGGTAACACAAAAACAGTAACAGTGTACTACTTTCCATAATCTATCTAGCTATTAATGTGCGTAATTTTACAAATTTCGTTTAGTAGTTTAATTCTCTCCTTAATACCACATTTTCCCATATTGATTATATTCCCGATATTATGTTATTTTGTCTAGCAAAAAGTGACACATTATTTTTTAAAGTGAAACATCAACAATGATAATTATGTATAGTATATCCAAATTATATTATGAAGATTCACATTATCAATGGGATAGTACTGACCATGTAAATTAAGTTTAAGTTTTCCGATATATCGGCACTGTTGCAAGCGCCATCATTACGAATGAACTGAGATGTTGATTAATCAGAGGTGATTAAATATCCTGTTAATAATGCGAATATTCCAACTTTCAAACAAACAACTTTCGTATAAATTTTAACCCTTGACTAATATAAAAACCCGGACATTAATAAAAAACCTCGTTTTCATATGTTCCCAAAATAACATACCAATCGATTTCCACAGCGCAGCTGCGAATCAGAGCTAAAAGAGAGGCCAGCAACCGCAACCGCCACCGCTACCGCGCCACCGAAGAAACGCGTACAGATCCAAGAAATATCTGTGTAGACGAGGAGGATGACTTCTAACCAACACGTTGAACTGGGGAATACTGTTGTGATGAAAAACTGAGGAAAAGTGAATATTGCAAATACCGATAGTAAATAACTGGTATTTCTTCAAAAAACGAGTCGATCAATATCAATAGCATGTGAATTTCCGCCTATAGCTGAAATTGATGAAAACCGGTGCAAACTAGAAACTATCGGTGCCATGTGTAAATAACTGGTATGAATTTAAAATACTTGAAATTTATGTAAACTATATGACGTCTAACAATGTAAATAACGAATACTTAGTACCAACTGCGTCTAAATAGTATGATATGAAAATACCTGGTATTGGTTTTGAACTAGTGATAATCTGATATCAGTGGAAGTTGAAGCTTAATTGATGTTTCCAAATACAAGGATGTATTTGATAGTGTTCATGTTTTCGACATTTAATAACATAACTAATAAAAATTAGAATAGGTATGAACTAATAAGTTGATGGTATTTAGTGATAATCTTTTTATACCTGTGAAATACGACTATCAATGAAACTGTTTCAAACTCTAATAAAATATGACATTGTTAAAATTCAAATAATCGTCACATCAATCTTTTCTACTTTCGCTCGAACTTAGCTATCACAGTTTGGAATTTAAACATCGTTAAATACTTGGGACTCAAGACATTTTAAATCATAGAGTTCTTTATAAAAAACTTCGAAGAGCTCCGAGATGGTGAAACGGGAATGCATTCACAAGCCGGCAAATGCGATTAGGGCTCGGCATGCCCAAGTAGTTTTGAGCATCGCCTTGCTTGCCGTGTGTCGCAAGAGTTACGGGTGAGCGCGTTTGCCGCCTCACTGGGTTCTCGATGCTCCGATGCCTCCGCGATACTCCGAGCTCCGATGCATCGATGCTTCGACGGTTGCGTGTGTCGTCGATGTTAGCAGGTTGGTATAACATGCTGCATTACGGGTGTTAGCTGAGTAGCTGTATCGTGGTACAGGGGCAATGGTCTGATATTTTATATTAGGAGTGTAACGGTTGATCTAAACAGAATAAAGAAAGAAGAAAATATTCTAAGAGAACACACAGCTGTACAGAGAGTATTTTTAGAAATGGAAATGAAATCTAGCACTATTGAAAAGAGATAAGTTTGAAAAGCAACAGCCTGTGTTACTAATTACGTTGTTTAAGCATGCGATGTTTTAAAATTGTACTTACATTCGATAAGTATTGAAGTTTTCTGGTTTCTTAACTGGGAACTTAGAAATTTTAAATAATTTATTGGTGTAGGTTCTATAACGTCATTTTCTTTATGTCTTTAGTCATATTTGCAGTTTACAGATATATTTTTCAATGTAACAACGTTTCAAGAATTTTACCTACAACGTTGCTTAAAATTTAGTTTTTTGTAATATAGATGGGACATTGCAAATCAAAACGAAGATTTTTCATACTAGTAAATATGAAGGTTACCTAACTTAAGTAAAAAAAACAATTCTGTAACATCACTATAGGCATTTTCGTTTACTCACATTATTCATTTATTATTAATATTAATATTATATATTTCAAGAGTTAGATGATTATTTCTACTCGTATATTCACATTAAATAACCACTTCAAATGTCGTCTACTGCAGCATGTTATAATCAACCAATGACAAGTAATATTTTATTGTATGTATATAAATTGTAAATATTATAAATGTGTTTATAATTATTATGTATACTGACTGACGTGATTCCTCCGTGTACTACCTCCGATCAATATAATCTAATTCTGTACTTGTGCCACTGGGATACACAAAGATGGACACGGACAATAGAACAATGGAACAAAATACAAATTTTAATTTGATTAATTGAACCAGTTCATGACATAATGAGAAACTGCAATCCAGTTAAAGGGTAACTTTAGGGCAAAGTTATAACTTTATTAGTGTTTTCAATATAATAGTTTTTGAAAATCACACTAATGTTATAAATTCGTTTCTTATATTGTGTGTGGGTGTGTATGTGTGTTACTCTTTCACACTGAAGTTATTAAATGAATGTAAATTACCTTTTATTAGAGGTAGCTTATACCCAGTTTAACATATAGGCCACTTTGCATCTCCGTTCAATGCGTAATTCCCGATAAATTAACTTAATCCACGCGGACTACCCGCGGATAAAAGTCACGGACAAATATTAGTAACTTGTATAAAATTGCTGTCGGTTTTTTCGGCCCGCCACTAAATGTTGTTTAACTATGGGCAATTTGTATGTATCGTGACTATTAAAGAAAACTCTGACTTTTTAGTGATTGTGTTTAGGCTAATAAACAGCAAAATTCAAAATGTTGGAATAAATAAAATAATATAAAACTAACGCGTTGAAATCCAAAGTATAAAAACATTTCAATGGTAGTGAATAATCGCTTAAACGTAACTTTATGTACACAATTAATTAACAAACGTGGATGTAACAATTTAAATGGAATAACAGTATTAGTGCAACACTTTTCATCGTACGCGTAGAATGTCTCAATGGGCACGTCTATCTTTATGTATATCAGTGGTAATTTCTAACTGACTTAATAAACATTTGAGATACTCGTATGTGAAAATGTACCACCTCTCGTAATGGTATGTTAGAAGTTATAATTAAACTACGACCAGCGGCCATACCCCCACCTCTTAAAGTAGTCATGTTTCAACCTTATCATTAAATTTGGTACCACCATGTCAATATAGCAAGCTTAAAATAATAATGCATAACGCGAGACGTTTTGATGACGTAGTATCAAATATTTCATTCAATTCGCATACTTTGATGTGACTTTTGACACAAGTTTCATTGTTCCAGTGTAAAATTTTTGAAGATCCGTACTCTCATCTCTTAAAGTAGTCATATTGCAATCTTACCATAAAATTTGGTTGACCGTTTTGTGTCGGTGGGAGTACGATAGTAAGTATGATTATTCTAAGCTTATTACAAAACGCTCCTGATTTATGATTGTTTCGTAAAAGGTGGGAGTAGGCTCCCAGGTGTGTTTTAAGTTAACCTTTATTAAGTATAAGGATATTCAGATAGTAAAAATAAGAAACATATTTTTGTTGACCGTACTTAACATTGTTATGGCCTGTTACCTGATCAGACGGCCACATACCGTGCACGTTAGGTACAGATTACGAGTATAAGCAAAACTTAAGATTAAACCAAACTCTCGTATAATGGAACAACAAAGTTTATAATTGTAAATCATTCAATAAAAACCAGCTGCAGATTACTTATCTATGTAGCTTCAAGTATTCGTCAAAAGTACTGCTCTTTCATCTGTGTTTTATCAATAGAAAAGATAAATTCAAGTTGTTCAGTGGTTTTAGGTACAGTCATAGGCGTAAAACTAAACAATGAACAGTTAAATAAAATTATAATATTATCGAAAACATGTATCTAGTTTATGGCTGGTGTGCTACGAATAAATAATGCGTGTCATCAGCCGTGCGATTTTCTAAGACAACATCTTTGACAACATCCGTGAAACAAATGACGAGATGACAAGAAACGTTGGAAAAATAACCTTATTTACAAGGGCTATATCTAATAAAGTATTTGCCATTGGCCAGCTCGTCGACGAACGCAGCGACGAATCACTAGAGAATCGCACGGCTGATAACATCGGTGAGCTCGTCGACGATCCCAACGACGAATCATTCCTTAGAGAATCGCACGGCAGCATCGCCTGCATAATTTATTTAAGATATAGCTATCTTAATTGTCAAAATGTCGTTTGTATGTAAACGTTCATGTAATGATACGATTACCCGTTAATTACTTGAAGGTAAACACTACGCCTGCTCATCGGCGGCACTGCGCTGCGCTGCTGACCCTTTATGTTGATTTTTTGTTTCATTTTCAGTAATGTCACTCCATTTAGTGTCAATAAAACGCATCTTGATTTTATTCTGTATTTACTCGGCCATTATTATTTAGTTTTATATTGACTGTAAATTATTTTATATCAGATATCTCTATAGATATAATAGTTATGTTATTTATATGATATTTTGAGCAGTTATTAAATCGGAACCATGCAGTTCCGTTGCAATGCAAGTCCCTGCCAAAAGTGTTTTTTTTTACGTAATAACTGGATGATATGGATTTGACAAAACGTTGGTAAAAACAAGCATTTAGCGTTATTATTAAAAACACAACGTTTAAAAGACCTCTATCGAATTGACGCCACCTAGCGTGAGTCAAATGAAGCTAAATTTATTAGGTCTGTTTGTTGTCATCAAATGTTCAAACTCATAGTAAAGTAATTTGCCTGCCTACGTATAGTTAATATCCAAATTAAATAATCCATAATGACTTTATCTAAATAATTAATATGAATTTTCAAACATCATAAAGGAATTAACACAGAATAACAATTTCAATATTACATTTTGTACATATAAAATACTTTAATTAGTTTCTATCATAGAAATTGTATATAATAGCGATGTCGTAAATATCTGTGAACTTTGATGATTTTGTCATCGTAAAAATGTATAAATAAAGACCATTTTCCTGAACAATGTCTTTTATCTTATCTCTTTCAGTTACCAATTCAAATCTACATTCATAAACATGCACCTCGAGAGAGTATGGACGGTGTAACTCTCTGCGTATAAAGGTTGCAGTGCTATCCACAGCTTTATACTGAAGTTTTACGCGGCAATGCAATTACTTAATCATACTGATAATTGGTTAATAAGTCTATTTTACATAATTAACGAACTAGACAATGTTCTCTTCAAACCTTCATACGCTTGCATACTGCTTCTGGACAGAATATCTATCAGTGTGTAACTACACACACGGATCCGTCCGCTGGAGGCTTTTTAGCCTCTTGCTTCATATGATTCGTATCTCGAGAGCGGTAATCGGTCTATATTCCAGCAAGTGTCAGTTTAATAGAAATTTAATTGTTATAGTAACTTTGACACATCATTGTTATAGTGACTAAAGGGGGATCCCAATAATCTCTCTATCCACGGTTTTCCTTACTACCGATAGAAATTTGACATAACGTCCATACAAATAGTGTCAAATATCTAACTCTAGTAAGGTAAACCGGCGATAGATAGATTATTGGGACCGGCTGTTAGACACATGAGGGGATATTAAAGACATGTACAAACTTTTTTTATGCTTTCATATTTTATAAATGACGTGAAAAGCAAGGCGTGCACCTGAGGGTAAGCATTTGCCCATGACAGTAGCATGCACCACGGACCTTAGAGATTTAGTTTTGTATTGCATTGCACTGCACTGCGCTCGTCACCCCGATACATAGCTTTACGAGTATCTTACATCCAGACATTCACTTGAAACTAATGATGAATATCATCATGTTTCGGTAGTACCAACCAATACGGCATCTTGCACGAGAGGCCTATCACCTAATGAACACAATATAATATTGTATAGTGTAATTGATTAGGTGCTAATCTATTATTCGTTTCCTGAGGATCGTGACTCCTCTGTTGCTGTTTGTTTACTATTTCTTTCTATCGAGTTCTTTTGCTGGTCTGATGTAGAGCTGTGCTGAATGATATCTCCAGCTGTCCCGATACCCGATCCATCCATCGCTTAGGGCTTCGTCCTCTTGGTCTTTTACCCTCAACTTTTCCAGTTACCTACAGCTATAAGACGCTCTTTTTATTTAGGAAGGACATAGAGCTTTTTGCCATTACGGGCATTAAAAGCGACACCGGACTGTTGGTGAGTGCACGCAGCACTCAACCGAGGGACAACAAGGGCGCATAAAGCGCTAGACAACAAGGGCGAACCCTTGCTTAGTAGGGAATAGGGGTGCCGTTAGCCGGTTACAACACAGGTTAATAATGATGATACTTATAAATTTACAATTGTAAATCGATACGTTACCTTTACCTTAATACACATTACCAAACTATAATACAGATTACCTTGTATCTGATTTTGGATTATTTAGAGGTCGCTTACGACGACCTCGATGTCTAACTGTGAAGACTGGAAATCCAAAATTAGACATATTACCTCTCGTGGTTCAGCGAGTAGACCCTGAAATACTTAAAATATTAATATAACCAGGAGGCTGGCTGATCGACGCCATTGCTATCGTGATGTCCGGGTCATCCAGGATGTGTCGCGGGCGGCGGCGTGCCGGGTTAAAGTATGGATCTGATGTATTTGTTGAGTAGTTAGCGGTTTGCACCACTAGTGGGTTGAGATGGTGGGGGGCCGCATCGAAGTAGCGGCGAGAACAGTCTTTTATGAACTGTACGATATAGGGGAGGTCTCAGTGAAGGTGAGCGTTCCGTGAGTACCACGGTGCGCCTACTGCCGTGCGGGTAAAGCGATTTTGAATCACTTGAAGTCTATGAATGTGCCTATCTGAAGTATGACCGAACCTTATAGACGCGTAGGCCATGATCGGACGAATAAAAGACGCTCAAGGTTGTCAGACCATTTATCGAAATCATCTGCTAATCTATTATTCTATACAATATTTTATTTCATAACAATTGACATCTGCGCCGGTATTTCAGAGTTTTCTAAGCATTTACTAAGGCTTTATGTGGCTGGAATGTGACTTTTCGATTACTCACCAAAAATAGCACATTTTACCACAAAAAGCTGAACATTAAGTGCCAATGTTACCTTATAAACCATCTATCGTCAGCCAATGGCTCAGCACTTTATTATCGCCATGATTCAGCGTTTCAACTCAAAGTAAAAAGTTTTAACGCCTGTTCGTCAGAGTCACGAATAATCAATTCGTGAGCTCCATTTAAATTATGGAGACCTTCATTGTTCCATATTTTTGCACGAATTATCTCTGTGGAGACTTGAGCACGTCTTTTGTTATCATATTTTATCTTTGGGCGCTGTGGGAGACTTGACAAATCGCTTACAAGTGTCCCGCGGAGTTTGGTTTACTTCATGAAATAACGGTTGGGTTTCTATTTCCCGCAGTACGCTTTGCGGATGTTCTCACTATCGAGATATGCAAACCTTCAGACCTAACCCCGTCTTAAACACATCGGTGTTTGAATGCGGAAATTTGTACAGTGTGCCCACAGGCTGTATGTACCTCTAGATAAAGAGCAATAATTTCTGGACAGTGTTACAAGTTTCTTAAAAATAATTTCCGTCAACTACCTATGATGCTATTTTTGAAACAGTTTGGGTCTGGCCTGGAGCATGTCTATGACTAAATAAACCTTATAAATAAGCCATTATTCTTACAGTTACATGGGAAGTAAACGTGACCGTAAATTTTTGAAGTTACCATAATTTGTCTAATAAAAGCAATTTACAAGTTGATTTTTTTATTCTGCGAAAGGGTTTGTTTGCAGTAACTTTGCCTGAATTGTTTGACTTATTAACTTTCACAAAGTTACATTGAAGCGTATATATTTAGTTACTTTCTTACAAATCAACTTAAGTAAACGTAAAACTTCTGTTTTATATTCAATTACTTGATGTTAAAATAATGTTTTCTTATCTATATGTAGAATAAGTTGGTAGAGCAAAACACATTTTATTAGCTTAGAATTTAACAATGATAACAGAGTTTAAATTCACTGAGTCATTTAGAACATAGAAATTGCTAAGGTTCGTTAGGTTTACAATATTATTGTAGAAACATGCTATAATATAGCGTCACAACACGCTTACTTTCTTTCCTACTTACGTTATTATTTAGAAACAATTTATTTAAACACTAATTTCATCAACCTTCAAACCCACTTGGTATACTGAAAAAAAATGGAAAATATTTTAGATGCACAAGTTTAAAGCGTGAGAAAAGATATTTTGAGCAACATACCGCCACAGACGATAATTTGACATTTGTGATGTTTGGGATTCGGCAAAAAATGGCATTTGTGACCAATTTTCTAATTTTAAATTCTAATATTCCGGGCACCGCTCTCAAGAATAATTTATCTCGTGAGGCTTATATGGGGCAACGTCGCCCTTAGGATTGCCATTGCCCACATCTGACCAATAACATAATGGAATTGGAGAACCTACTTACAATAAATGCAACGCAATGCGTATCCAAATAGGTTTTGGTTATATAGAGTTAGTTGGCTTTATTGTGTTGTACTTTTATGATCGTCAATTCGAGTGGAACGTTTGTGAAAGTGCGGATGCCAAGCATCGCAGCGTAGCCGAGTGCCGGCAATAGTATGTATATTGTACCTACTAATAATGTACTCAATGTACAATGACTTGTAATGAATCTTACTAATAAGCAATTCTATTCTGTTATATTCTATTCTAGTAGCTTTCTAGGTAAAATCTGTTTTAGATATCCGAATGAATTAGGTAAGAATTTAGACATTTCAGTAGGTATGCATTGCGATCAAATCTGCTCAAAAATATGCAGTACTTAAACCGCAAACAATGCCTTGGGGTGAGGGGCGAGGGCAAGGAACAATCGCAATTCAATATCACCTTCACATTGTGTCCGAACGCGTGCAGTTAATTTATGACGAGCGATGAATGGTGGGCTACAGAGGAGGGGGGAAAAGGGAAGAGGTGCCCTCTGTTCCCCTGTGCCCTGTGGGGAGTGAAGATCATCAATCAAGAGTGTTCAGCGTGTCTGCGGGGCTCTGGACGCGAGTGTGCGCTCTCAGCCGGAAATGAGGAATTGAACGATCCGACGACGAGCGGTTTCATGCGGTGTGCGGTGCCACAGAGCACCGTAACCGACATAATTCGCACGAATTGCAATGCTGAACAGAATGCGCACGAATTCTGAGTCCCTCTGCAGTGCAGTCAAATTCTACTACTGTTATTATCCAAACTCGAATATAAAATGATGAGAGCACATCAAAGTCACATAAACTTTATTTGTAACACTAAATCTTACAGTTAATTACATAATTTCAAAAATAAAAAAAAGGTTTGTTGACGTTTATTTGCGGTTCGCTTAAACGATAGTGCAAGTTAGTAATAATGATCTATGTTGTTTATTTATTTATGTATTGGTATTTATTTTACCAACATAATCACAACTTAATCATGTCCTTATTAAGTTGTGATAAATATATTTATACACACGGGGACGATATATTCACTAGACGGTTTACGTTGTCAAGGGCGGATGTTCCTTGCGATACCGAGATATAATGGGATCCATCCCACAAAACCCTATAAATTACTTTTACTAAAAGTTTAAATTTTTTTAGTATATGATATGTTTGGATATGCTGACATATTCAACTACACAACTAGCTAATTTTATTATTACTAAACATAACAATATTCCCATTTGTAAATGTTATTGCGCAGAGCGTGAGCCAAAGTTTCTAAAATTGTTACCAAGTTATAATAGATATAATCGACACATTTCTAACCATTCACTGCGGGGTACAACTCGGATTGTGTGAAATGGAATCACAATGGAAGCCCCGGATGTGTTCGACCCATCGGTGACTATTTGGCACCAGTTACTGTATTTCGTAGTAACTCTCCTTAAAATCTATTTATTTAAATTGAGTAATTGTAATTTCATGTGTGAGTGTTTTAATACCTAATTATATGCAGTTCGATATTTTATTGTGTGATTGAAGGAACGCCCACAGCAATCTGGAAGGGACTCGATTTGGAAGTTTTCAGGATGACGGAGAACGAGGCAGTCAGTGGACAACCTTCAGAAATTCAAGTTACAACAAATTGAAGTCAGACAATAAGATCCGTCTATATTTTTAATTTAACGTGTGTAACAAAATTGTGAGCCAGTGTCAGATAGTATTCCAGACAGTTAAGTAATTCATTGTTGTAAAAGATTTAGGTAAATATTGAATTAATAAAGGTGACATAAACCCGGGAACGATGTATGGTAAAGTACTGTTTTAATATTACACCATTTGTTAAGCTATTTTCCAAAACTAGAACATATCAACAAGGTTTACAATGGACGCTACTGATTGTATAACAACCTAATATTCCAAGTCATGTACCGAACCTAACTGTTCTGATTGTTACCCTGTTTTATTCTCTCACGTATGTGTATAGAATTGATTAAAAATTGGTGCTGTTAGGAAACACCGTGAGAGACATTGCCAATGCAAGACATATATTATACTCGTACAAATGAAAGAGTAGCTCCAGGAAGAAAAACACACACCGATCGCTATAAATATTATCGCTGAAATAACAGTTCGAGTCTTGTCTATTATTATTGATTAGTTTATGGAAATAGTTTAACAAAACTCTTGTATATAATTGTGTGTTAATTTGTGTATCCTTAATGTGCAAATGACTATTTGTTCTATATTGGAATAAATTTAATCTAGAGAACAGAATAGTTTGAACAATTAAAGTTTAGTGACAAGTGCTATATGTGGATATGGTACCTATTATTGAATCAAATACTTATCATGATTCATCCAGATGTAAATTGAAGTAAACTATTCGAACTAGATCTAGAATACTAGACAAAATTGAACTTGTCACGATCACAGGTTATAAACATTAATCAAAGTCAAAGAACTAGAGCTAACAACTAAATAACTTAGTGTCATTTGTACATCATTGCTGTAATGTGTGTGTGTGTGTGTGTGTGTGTTAGTAAAATAAGATATAAATGTGTACATATACTAAGATGACCATATTAAAAGGTCCATGTGGGGTTTTCCATTTAAGCTTTCGTTTTCCGCCTTGGAAAAGCCTAGGAACTGAAAGCTTGTCTAAACTGAGCTGGTGACCGCTGGCTTAGGGCAGACTAATTAATCAAACAGATCCTAAATTAATAGCCATATGATTTTGATTACTGATTTCATTAATAAATGATTGGTTGCAATGCACCGAATAAATGACTCATGTCTACGGATATGATAACTAGCGCGTCTGAGCGAATAAGGAAATCAGGTGTCCCCCAAAACTGGCAGTACCAGGTTACCTGGTGTAGGATCCCTGTTGCCAGAGTGTAAACGGTTGTCGACTGAGTGAGAATTAAACTCACGCTTAAACACTACACCCTTCCTCGCGAGTAGATCACTTACTGTTACTGTCTGTAATTAATTTAATTCGAGAAATGATTAATGACATCATGACCTTGAATGATGAATTGATGAATGATTTTTTGGGAAGGAATACAGATTTGTTACATAAAGTAAGCTCTATGGAAAGGACTGAGTGATTGTTCTCTGTACCACTGGGTTTTGTACTGACGTTCATATGTAAAATCTTAACTTCACATTATACTAAACAAGTACAAGCAATAACTCCATCTCTTCCACACGATAGCATCTCTGAATCTAGAATTTAGACAGTCGATATACTTATAGATTAATTATAAAGACGATCACAGCTTGAGGTTGCTACCTGTACCACTACAAGTTTCATACACTACTTTATTTAATCTCATGACATTTTTGCTACTAAAGTTTTATCCAACAAAATATTACTCAAATTCGTATGTACGAAATAGCGCCAAAACGGAAAAAATACTTCTTCTTGTTTATATATGGCTTGTACGGCGTAACCACAATTTTGCAAACATCAGTGGAAAAAGTCTGTTATTGGTCTATTGGCTCGGAACCAGCGCGTTGAACCACAGATAACGTGTACTTAAATTGAATTGAAACCTTGGTCGGGAGACATTGTACTTTAATAATTAAAAAATTGTTTTAAAGCATTGTTTTGTTAGGAGAATAATGCTTTAATTTTTTTTTTTTAATTTTCTTAACTCGTCCGCATCAGGACAAAAAATAACAATAGATTTATGAATGAAACTTGCCTGGAATGAGAGTTGCTGATTCGGACGGGTTAAAGAAGTATGTTAATAAAATATGCCAAAAAAGTCTATTTCATTTCATAATTAGAATATTACCGAATGAGATTATATAAAAGATTTTAGAGAACAACATACATCTAAATAGTACTGCAGATATTATACAAAGTTTTAAAATATATTTTGTATTACGATAAGTCTTAACCCATTTGCGTACCAGAGACGAAAATTTGCGTGAGTTTCATTCATAAATCCTTGTTTTAATTATCACGGTTGAATAAGGATTAATGAATAAATGTTTCTCTTATTACCTATGCCAATATTAACATAAATCACATGACAGCGGGCTGTGTTCACGTGAACGAAAACCTTCGAGGGTATCAAATCTAGCGGCACAAGTTGCAACTACTACTTCTTACAACAACACTAGCTGGACGTCGCATCCGTATAAATGTCAACAAAAATAATGATTGTAGTACTATCGAACATAATCTATTATTATATATTGCGTGCCTAGACAATGCCAGCATGGCCACACGAATGTTGCAGTCAAAACTCTTAACAGTCAAAACTACTTTTGACTAGTAAAATCAGTCAATCTTCCTACTAATAAGTATTATAAACGTAAAAGTTTGTGAGTATGGATGTATAGATGTATGGATGTGAGGATCTTTGTTACTCTTTTACGCTCAAGCGGCGAGCCCAATCTTGATGAAATTTGGTATGGAGGTAGATGAGGCGCTGAAATAATACATAGGATACTTTTCATTCTCATTATCATCATCCATCACCACGCGGGTGAAAAAGCGTATTAGTCTTGAGCACAGCATAGACAAAATAACAAGATCTCGGCCTACGTAAGATCGTAATGGTGACAGTTCTATGAAAGTTTGAGTCAGTTTCTGATAGCTTATCGCTTATCAAGCACGTTATCATTGTGACAGGTCCATACAATAGACGTGCTCGGCGACCGTCAAGGGTGATGAAATGTAAGGACAGTTTTTTCCATGGTGATTAATTTTATATTTGTATGTACGTAGGTACTGTTTTTTTTTTATTATTAGTGTTTACAGATTGAGTTACAAAGTACTTACATTTACTCATGTAAATATTTTATGACATTTTGGTATAAAGATAGATACAGCCTTGGAGAAGATATTAAGTTACTCGAAGTAGGTCCTGCGCAGACTACGTCGCGGGCACCAGCTAGTCTACAATAAATAACACTTTAGATTGTATATATATGTTTCCGACTAGATTGCCTAGTTCTGGCGCTTCGCTGGCATGCTCGCTGCACTCTCTCGACACGCGCCGTCGCACCTATCTTGACTTTGCTCTGACTATATAGATGTTCCCCGTGAACTGCAAACTGATAGTTCTAGCCGGTATGATGAAAGTTAAAACTAGGTGTAACCGGAAACAACATGATTTTCAGACTAAACTACTTTTGACCAACCTGTTCTATCACAACTACTTTTGCCTATTAGTAAATTTTATACAGTATATTTTCAGTTAAAAGTACTTTTGGCTGGTTAAAGGCCGATTCACACTTATCTTGAAGCCACAGTCCCGACACAGTACCGACAAAGTGCGAAATTATTATTTCATACATTCTCTATGAACGCATCCCCACTTGTCAGTGTCAGTGACGACACAGTGCTCTCAGTGTCAGTGCCGACACCGGCAATCACGGACGTATTCGTTGACGACGATATTTTTTGTCAGATCACGGACGCCGCGGCAGCAAAAACAAAATGGAGGACGAGCGATTGATAGAATTGGTTTGCTAAAATAGGGTTTTGTATGATTTGTCTCATGCAAAGTACATGACTTTGAAATACAAAACCAATTTGTGGAACAAAATAGAAGTTAGTAGACCATTTTCTTTTTTTCTTGATGCTGCTCTTCTTCTTCGTCTAAAGCAATAGTTATTATTGCTAGCTCCGCAGTATTGAACAGACCCAAAGCAACAATCACGATACTTGACGATGGACACGTTTTCACTGAAGCTCCGTGAACTGAGTACTGACATGTGTGAATTGAATCACTGACGCAGCACTGATACCGAACTGAGCGAACACGTTGACGGAACTGTGGCTTCACTGATATGTGTGAATTGACCTTAAGAGATTTGCAACTCATCGACCTATGTAAAACCTACATTATACATGTAAGTACATATTTTACATGATATATGTGCAGATTTAGCTAAGCTTAAATACATTAATTGTTAATCCTTCTTAATTACCTGTCGCACGAGATCATAGCGTAAATGATTATCGGAGATATAGTGCGATTATACTATACTTATGCATCTATCTATAGGCATTGATTTATTTGTCACACTGGATCCGGACTTGCGATTGCACGGTCATGTTCCCACACACTATGTTGTGACGTCACCGCTGATGAAGTATATGCTTGAACGCGCTGGACCGTAGTATCACTAATAAAACCAGATTTCTGGTTTAAGTATGATATTAGACTGCGTACACTAGAGATTTGCGAGGTACTGAGCGATACGAAACTGTAGAATGGGTACCCCCATTCTACAGTTTCGTATCTGAAATGCGTAGCGGGCTCTTTTTTAAATATGCGGGAAAGTGTGTAATGTACGCGGTCAAGTGCAGCGCTATACTATTACTTTAAGCAAGATTAGGTCTGTATATATCAGACCTAATCAAAAGCTACAAGTGAATAAGGCATGTGTTGAATCATTTAAATTATTAGGAATAGATATTGATAAAAAAACATTAATTGAAAAACACATAAGGAATTTAAAGTCCAAATAAAGTAGTTTCACATATGCGTTCTTCGAACCTAAATAAACCATAAATATTGCAATTGCGCTCTCGGCATATTACGCGTACTGTCATGCCAGATTACAGTATGGCATCATACTGTGGGGAAACAGCACCGACGTAGACGACTTGTTCTTGCTACAAAAAAAGTGTATACGAATCCTTGCACATATTGATAGTACAGACAGCTGCAAACCACACTTTATCAAGCATAACATTTTGACCCTACACTCCATCTACATTCTAGAAATTTGTAAATTTGTAAAAATACAATGTCTTCTATTTCCAACATTAGAAGGCACAAACAAACGTAACTCTAGACATAAAAATAGGTTGACGCTTCCAGACTGTAAGCTAAAGATGCGCAGTACGAGCACCTACGTAATGTGTATACACATGTTCAACCACTTACCACAATATCTAAAAGACATTGAGAAGGAATCCGCATTCTTTAACAACCTAAAGTTATATCTTACTAAGAAATGCTACTATTCACTACAAGATTTTTTCAACGACAAACATATAAATAAATCTCATTCGGTATCTCGTCAAGAAATTTAAATAAAGAAACAAATATGTAATTATATTATAATATTATTGTGTAGCGCCCAACAGGCTCCATGTTGAACTATTATAATAAATATATATAAGAACTGTATTTAATGTATGTATTATGTGGAAACATAATTAAAATAAACCTATGAATTATTAATATTACTATACCATTAACTACTGAAAAATACAAAATAAACGTAATAGTACATTTTTGCAAACAAAGGCCGCGACATAGGCAATTGCAGGTCGAGTACGGCTCGGCGCTTCACTAATACGAGACAAGCAATTGCCTTTTCCGCTGAGGTATAGTTCTATATATATACTCGTATATAGTACTTTTCTGAAACGTATGCAGGGAAATACAACATAATGTACATAATAATATACATTTAATTTCATTAATATTAAAATAAAATGGTATGGACTTCCCCGGTACGTTTATGTTTGTTTGTTGAACTTCTGATGAGGTTTGCAACTGGGCATTGGATGTAGTGGTAGTAGGCTGAATATGCTGTTCTGAAGCGGAAGGCTGTGGTATCGGCAAGTGGTCAGCAGGTGAGATTCTGTTTTTCGAATTAGATTGCAATGTGATGTTTTGATTTATTTTATATATATTATGTAAGTATGTAAATAACAAATCAAGACTAATTTTCAGCTTTGCCGCCAATTTTCTATTTATCACCTGTGCGGAAAGGCAAACGCATTTATGTGTGAAATCGCGTGGCTGTACAACCACGTGAACGTAATTTGTGCTAACCAAAGAGACTTACGGTATGCGAAAATTGATAAAAGAGATCCAATCAAAGAGTATTTTAATAACTCCAGCACGCCGTTTCATACCATATTGCCATAATATTGCTGGAGCGTTATTATTTTATTGACTAGTAGTCTAGTACCTAGTACCTCTAACTTACTACATACCTATAGTCACAAAATCCTAGATTGTGTCCCTTACACACATCACCAACTATTGAAATATAACGTAACTTAACTTTTATAAAGGTCTTTAACAAGCATTAATTATACTTTTAATAACAGTTTCCAAAGTTAAGTTGCTAATCCAAAAGTCGGCTCCACGTACAACATTTTTATTTATTCAGCAAACTTTAAGTTTACTATTGTTTGCGGAACCCTTTATCCACAACTCTTAAGCTTAAACTTATAATTAAAAATTCATCTATCCGAAGTTACCGAAGTTGCAAACTTCTTGCTGTCAATCAATGTTGCCAGCGCGGCCAAATTGATTTCGGTGGCTTTTGGCAACTTTGGTGCCAGCTATTCTCCCTGGTTTGCGAGGAAAAATTAATTAAGATAAATGTTTGGCTATCAAATTATAAATTCGAGCACGTAGGAGTTTCATAAAGTTGTATAATTAGCAATTTGCGATCGGCACTAATCTAAATAGGAAAATAATTAAAGATGAAATAAAACCAAAATTAATTGAAACAAATAGCCTCTTTATAATATATGTAAATTATAATATGAACTATTATTAGTTAGCAAATCACTCACGTTAAGGATCCAATAATTCGACTCGGGGTTCGAGTAAATCAGATGCTATTTTTTAGATGTGATCGCTAACGTGAGATTTTGCCGTATAATAATACTTGATACATGTGATGAGAAATTCAATACAAACATATAATATGTCACATATAGTAAACGTTATATCATCTTTCTTTAAGTTTTGACATTGTGATTCTAATTGTAACCAAACTGGTTTTCTTTTTTTAATGTTCCTTACCATAATCTTAGGTACGTTACAAGCAATCTACTGGAATATTGCAGTAGGTATATAAATATTACAAGCAAAGAAATACCTACCAGAATATTACTGCTTGACAAAAATATTACACGTCAATGTAGGTATTCACTTTTTTTTATCTGTAGCTATTGCTTCAAATAAAATAAAATAAAAAAGAGAAAAAGTGTCTCAGGTGGTCTTCCCAATTAGACCGGTCTATTCTAGACAACAGTGGTAAGAGAATCTTCAGCTTATGTGCAAGATAAAATTTTAGTAGAAGATATTGTGCTCTTCTTCTTCTGCAATCTATGGAAAATTTCGTAAGTATACTAATGTATAACTGTGGTAATCCACAGTCAATTAAAAGAAAAGCCTCAATGCAAGGAAAATTATTAGGCATTCAGGCTCAGTAATTATATTTTTATGTCTGTGTAACGTAAACTATAAATATCAAAATTAATGATATCAATTAACTGCAATACAATTCTCCAGGTTCCGCAATTGAATGCACTACATATGTGCTTGTGGCTTGAACACGTGGGTGACTAGCGGCGAGAGTTCGGATAAATTAAAATCCAGAGAGAACATGTAACCAAGTACTAATCAGCACTTCACAAAAAGATAATAAACGGTACTTGTTTACATCAAATCGGAAATAGCGAACGTAAGGATTTTAAATGTAGTACGAGTATCATCTAAACTACATACATAGTCTGTTTTAATACTTTTGTACCACGATCTCGCGTGTTTATAATGTTTTATCATTTCATGATCATTATCAGCCGGAAGACGTCTACTGCTGAACAAATGCCTCCTCCATGAACGCCACTTGGACCGGCTACTCACTTCCTGCATCCAGCGATTGCCCGCAGTTTTGACGAGGACGTCGGTCCATCTAGCGGGGGTCCTACACATCGTCTTCCAGTGCGTGGTCGCCATTCGAGAACCTTTTTTCCCCATCGGTTATCATTCTGCAAGCGATGTGGCCTGCCCATTGCCACTTCAACAATCTAATTTTGAGAGCTATGTCGGTGACCTTAGTTCTCCTACGGATCTTCTCATTACGGATCTTATCACTCAGGGAAACCCTAAGCCCTTTCCATTGCTCAATGAGCGACTTTAAAAGCTTGTTAATGAGGCCAACAGTAAGGTACCACGTCTCAGTGCCATAAGTCATCACTGGCAATACACACTGGTTAAAAAACTTGGTTTTCAGGCTCTGAGGTATTGGGGACGAAAAGATGGATCGAAGCTGCCCGAACGCTGCCCATCCGAGCTGTTTGTTATTTATTTTTTATTATAATGTTATATAAAAAATCTATAACTAATATATAAAGTATTTGTTTGATGAGCAGAAATGTTTGTTCTCCGGTCTTGAATGTTTGTGTGTGCGTGTGTGCCCCTAATGCCTCTCGCAACGCAGGAAATCTTAGTGTAGGGGTGTATGTGTATGATTTTGTGTGTATTTACATATTGCACCAGCCAGATCTGAAATCCATTAAAATTACATAAATTGTAAAGTTTATTATAATATTACCCACTTATTTGAAAGATACCCTAAAGATCTTTAGGATTTTTTTGGATTGCCGCATTACGTATAACTTCCTTTGTTCTTCTCTAATGTGTCAACATTTCCGTCGTCTCATATATCATTGTTCCCGCTAAGATGGAAGGCGTAATAAAAACATTTCGCCGTCGTCGTTGCGTCATCCATTCCGCAATTTCGTTCAACACGACGAGCATTATGTATTTTTGACTGCCAACAAATTTGCATAATATCGCGGGATACATTCGCTTTTAAGGAAAAGCTCGGGGCACAGTGGACTTTACATAAATTGACTCCATATATAAAAGCTATTTTGATGAAGACCTAGCGCTTATCAATAAAAAGACGGGCTAAAGTAAACAATAGGTATTGTTAGTGAAAACCAACAATCTTAATAATTATAATTAAAATATGATCTAATATGAGAATATGATCTAAACTGTAGTCGGATTTATCCGGCAAGTTTTACGTGAGTAATCCCCCATTTTTTCAGTAAATATGTTCAAGATGTCAAATAAAAGGTGGAAGAACCCATTGCCATCTAATGACCACGTGGTTATATTCTGGACTGCATATAAATTCAATAAGTTACATTTTACGAAATCCAACATATAATGCATATGTCGTAGGATAATTTGATAATTCGAATCTTCGCGAAAATCCTAGGGGTTTTGCGAAAACGCGGATAATTAGACATAGGCGAAAAATTATCTTATCTTAATTACTGGACAAAGTCAGGATTTTTGCGAACAGCGCACGCTCGCTGCGCTCGCTCGGCTCGCGCGTTGTGGTCGCAAGTAACCTAACACTCCTCCTCGCTTCGCTCGTCGTCGTACCTATTTGTGACTTTGCCTTAGACTGGTTTACGTTAATTTTAGGTATTAGGCACTTTTCGCACTTTTCGCAAAAATCCTGACTTTGTCCAGTAAGATTTGATATTTTTTCGCCTATGTCTAATTATCCGCGTTTTCGCAAAACCCCTAGGATTTCCGCGAAGATTCGAAGTATCAAATTATCCTACGACACATATAAATTCAATTAGTTACATTTTACGAAATCCAACACCGAGCCTTGTGATTTTGCCGCGACGCTTAGGTGATGCTTAGATACTTTATATATCTACGGGTTTTACAGCGTAGACGCTAACGCGAGTTTTCTAATGGAACTTCAATGCGCGATTACATCGATTCAACTCGCATATAAAGTTCTAGAATGGATGTATTAACATTTCTTATGAAATTACTAAGAAATCATAATTACAGATTTGCAATGCAATTAATTGTATGAAATCCAAATGTTTAGATTTCAAATCCAATCAAACTGTTTGTCTGATGTAGGTACATAACTGCAAACTGCCAGTAGGTATCTGTCTAGGATACTAGAATTATCTCAGGGCTTTTCCAACTTATCATTTTCCAAGTTATCTATGTGAATTAGAACTATACTGCCTACCTAACACGTCGCAGTCTTACATAAATAGTAATTATAACATAACTATAATAGTTACTACAAATTCATCCAGTGAAAAATCGCTTAACTCAGGCTCTAATCGCGATCATTACGCGCAACTTGCGCGATCTCGCTTCATCGGTTTCCAAAGTGTCTATTCCACATAAATCTCGTAAACAACTGTCAGTGTGGCAACTTCACCGCTGCGTAGCCGTAGGTGTTGTTTGTCAAACTTGTCAAACTGCGGTACCCTCGGCGGATCATTGGCAGAATACGCGCGAATTGAGTTGCCAACTCATTTATATTTCATCTGTTCGGTGTTGACTGAAAGTTAAATTCATTGTGCCAACAGCTTCGTGCCTGAGGAACTAAACTTGTGCGATTTTGCGACTTGGACGCAGTTTAAATACTAGTTTGTGAAACTTTGTGCAAATACGCGGTGTTGAGAGGTTTGGTGCAACTATGTTTAACGCGAAAACTGAAACAACAGTGGACGAGAGCAGCTTTATAACTTACGTGGTAGACAAGGACAAAAATACATTTCTTCGAAAATAATAAAAATTTTATGTTTTATGGTGCATAGCAGATTCTAATGAAGTTGCATTTTTATTTGCGTGTTGGGCATTTCATTGCTAATATACATTTTGAAAAATAATTTTATTTTAGTTGGGGTGGTACAAAACTGAATAGAGTTGTGTTCAATTTTAACAGCTTGCATGTGCCATTATATTAATTCTGTCCGCATCAGGTTAACGCTATAAAAAAAGATTCAGAATGAACTGGGGCTGGTTGATTCGGACGGGTTAAATAACATGTCGTCTAGCGCGCTAAAATCTAACTAGCCATAAAAATAAATATTTATAATACATATAATAGAAAGAGATAAATATTTGTATTATTTTAATGTTATCCGGCCCGTTAGAAGCCCGGAAGCTTGACTTGGCGATCATAACCGATCAACAAGTTAAACAGCGCTTGCTGCGGTCAGGAGTTAGATGGCTGCTAGTGGCATTATTCAACTCAGCGCTTCCGTGCTTTGGACACGTTAATCCGTCGTTCCCGGTCATTTGTCTTAGGGCAACAGTCATTAGGCTATGTCGAAAGTCTTCGGGCGGCCTGATAACTTCGACATGGGTTAGCCACTAGCCCATGCACCAAGCCGCACTGTGCCCGCGTGGTGGATTAAGGCCCAACTCTTCTGTCTCAGAAAAAGGCTTGGGTAATGGGCTGATTATGATACGAAGGTAACGGCCCGGACGTTACCTTCGTAGGTGCTCTGCCTTCATAGCGAGGGTTCCCAAGTTTGATTCACATCTGGAGCAAATAATTCCGTGATAAGGGTTCTGGATCGAAAAATTAGGGCTTTGGTGTTTCTAAATTATATAATTGTTTGTACCCATGCTTCTGGCAAAACGCTAAATCTAGTGCCAGAGATATGAGAAATTAGACGTCTAATTTAGTTATCATTATGTTCTCTGGTGAGGTGTGTAGATCTATTTTAAACAATCTGTGTTTAAAATAGATCTAATAGATAATGAAATAAAAAAAAATACCATTCTGTAAAAATAACGGTTACGGTGGCACCTTGTGTGCTAAAGTTCACATAACCCTGGAATCAATAATTCCTTGATAAAATCATCCCAGCATAATAAGAAGTTTCCATTCGTATTTCGTATGTTGTCGTCAGGCCTTAGCGTTCTTCGTCGAAGCATTGCTTAATGGGTTTTGCAAGCTTACGGTTCCTTACGCATTCCCTGCCCTTCCATTGCCCTGATTACTAACCACAGTGACCATGATTAGCAAGACGACTAAAAACTGGAGTTCACAATTTAATTGTACAGAGCGTAAGTTGCGGATTGGTTTGGTGTTCACAGAGCGCAGTTCTCCTACCTAGTGTGATATTTAGCTATGATTTTCTGAACCTTCTCGATCAATCATAACCAAAACCCCGTTTGCCATTATGTATAAACATATATGCCATAGGCCGGATGTACTGAAGGCATCAGAATGATGGATATTGAAGTATTCCTGAACAGATCCTATTTAATCTAAACGTCACAAAATCATTAACGTATTTTAAAAACAGCTTGAGCTACACGAATGCAACACACTACTCATAAAAATAATGATTCATCATCATCATCATCACCTCAGCCGTAGGACGTCCACTGCTGAACATATGCCTCCCCATGATTTTCCAAAAGGACCGGTTGGAAGCGGCCTGCATCCAACGTCGTCCTGCGACCTTCAACAGGTCGTCTATCCACCGAGTCGGTGGACGACTTACGCTGCGCTTGCCGGTCCGTGGTCTCCACTCCAGAACCTTTCGGCCCCATCGGCCATATATTCTGCGTGCTATGTGCCCTGCTCACTGCCACTTCAACTGGCTAATCTTCTGGGCTATATCGGTGACTTTTGTTCTTCTACAGATCTCCTCATTTCTGATTCGATCACGTAGAGAAACCTCGAGCATAGCCCTCTCCATAGCTCGTTGTGCGACTTTGAGCTTATTTATGCGGCATGGGCCTCAGTAAGAGACCACGTTTCAGTGCATTAAGTCATCACTGGTAGCACACATTGGTCGAAGACACTTGTTTTGAGTCACTGAGGTATTTTTGACGAGAAGACTTCGCGAAATTCTCGAAATTCGACTCCAGTCAATATGTTTCATCATGGAATATAAAGTATGGAAGTCTCCTTTCGGAAAGTTCCAATCCTTGTCAGATGGAATGTTGGACGGTTCTAGCCGCGGGGTATGCTTAGAGAATCTGTACGCAATGCTCACAACCAGAGGCGGATGATGACCATCGACCTTGACGAGTTGCTCGGCTGGCTCAGCAGAGCGCACTACCACTGAACTGCTCACCTCTGCACTCGTTAGCACCACATCTAGCATTCTGTCATTTTTATTTCTCACCTCGTTACACTGGACCATATCACAGAGGGCGCAAAACCCTTCATAATAATCACCAATACTTTTACTAGCACTCGCGAGGTTTAAGTCCCCTAACACTAATATTTTCGTTGGTGAATGAATAGAACATACATATTCGACACTTGAAAACCATTTCATATATGTTTCATCACTCGACCTTGGTGGAATATATACCACGCATACAAATAAATCCGGATCGCTGTCCAGCCGAGTTGGATTCGACGATTGACCTCTTTCTATAAGTTGGACCTGCCTAGTTTGAATGTCTATCCCAGGTAGATGTACTCGTCAACAACTTCGATAACTGAGTTCCCAACTGATATTGGGTTAGGCACAATATGGGCATTAGACATAGTTTTCGTCTTTTCCAAGTTCATCTTAAGGCCTACCTGTTGGGAAACTCGATGGATGCCTTCGAGCATTGTACTGAGGTCTTCTATGGATTCTGCCATGACTACAATATCGTCAGCAAATCGAAGGTGAGTGATGTATTTGCCGTTAATATTGATGCAAAGTCCTTGCCATTCCAGAAGCTTGAAGGCGTCTTCCAATGTAGCGGTGAACAGTTTCGGAGATATAACGTCTCCCTGTCTCACGCCTCTTATTAAATAATGATTAATGTCGTCATATATTGTTTATATAAAAAACATTATAATTACAATTAATAAGTCAGAAGAAAACATGAGATGAGATTATGAGGCAGATGAACCCGTTGACGATTCGCCATATTTGGCCAATAAATAAAAAAAAAAAAAAAAAAAAAAGGCTTTTTATTTCCTACTTAATACCTACTTTAAATATTATTTTTTTTCCAGTTTGGGCCGGCTATCCTTGCAATCTCTTCATCCCAACGTGTCAACGGTCTTCCTCTGCTCCTTTTACCTGTAGGACCTTTCCAAAATGTTACTTTTAAGGTCCATCTCTGATCTTTAAGCCTCGCGACATGCCCCGCCCACTTCCACTTGAGTTTTTGTGCATAATTCAATGCATTTGTTGCTTTGGTTATTGACCTTATTTTTGTGTGTCGTATTTTATAGAGTTTCTTTATTTTAAGCATGCTGCGCTCTAGTCCTCGTTGGCAGGTTGTAATTTTATTTTTCAGTTTTGAGGTGAACTTCCACGTCTGGCATCCGTACGTCAAGCATGGTAAGAGACTGGAGTTCATAACTTTAGTTTTTATAGTTATAGGGAAAAATTCTTTTAAAGATTTCTTTTAAACTCCAGTATTTTTCCATGTTTGTTGTACTCTTCTTTCGACTTCAAGTTCGTTATTTTTCCTGCTAAAACTGATATGCTTTCCTAGATAGATGTACTTATCTGTATATTGAAGTGGCTCTCCATTGATTGTTATTAAAGTTCTCCCCTTATTCGTCATTGCCATAGTTTTAGTGGGATTCATGTGTAATCCCACCTCGACACTAGCTAGGTGTAAAGTTTCGATCATGATTTGTAGCTGGGAGCTGGACTCCGACAACAACACTAGGTCGTCTGCAAATCTTAGGTGACTTAAGTAATCGCCCTTTATACACAGTCCTGTCTTGCTCCAATCTAACTTGCTGATTATAGCCTCCAGAATGGCTATAAATATTTTTGGGGATAACGGGTCACCCTGCCTTACGCCTCTTTCTATAGGAAAGCTAGGTCCGAGAGTTTCTAGCTTTATTTTACCCTTGTTGTTGTTATATATGCTCTTGATTGCCTTTATATATAAGAAAGAAAGAAAGAAAGAAAACATATTTATTCAAGACACACACATCACATTACATATTCTACACATTAAAGGAACACAATACACTAAATAAACACATTACACATGTAGAAAACGACGCGGTGCTGTGTGTGTCATGAACATGGGTCACGACTCAGCATACGACTAAGGACAGAATCCTTACTCACTGATTTTCAGCCGTTACCCATTGTCATGACCTCACGAACCTCAGGACAAAATACAGTTCGTCTTACGACCATGCCATATTTGACGCCACCTTACTCTCAGTCGCAATCCCGTATTGCTACTACAAGATTGTATTTAGCGTCAGCTCATTTGACAAGAAGTATATCCAATAGTCTGACGTGACACCTCTAGAGAGTCTATGGTCGCAGAAAGACATTACGAAGCTAACGGAATAATAATAATATGTGGCCATTCGAAAAAGATATAATAAAATAATAATATAATGTAATCTAGTGCGTGTCGCTTCTCCGCTCCACCGATATGTATAAATCATAATATCCTATTTCATTTGTGCTTTACGATCCATGTATCTGATCTGACTTATCTATGTAAGTGCCGCGATTCGTAAGCAACTGTTTAGTCTGTGGTGCCGTGGCACGTTTTGCCACGTCTTATATTCTCTTTGGCCACGTTGATCTACTACGTTGATGACAGGAATTGTACAATTGAACATGACTAAAAATTATTAACATAAAACACAGAAATCGCTATGACAAGAGATATTATACATTTAGTGTACCTACACCGAGTAATTATGTACCTACACTGGATCTCTGTGAACTGCCATTTGGAATTAAACAATACGTGAGTACCAACATCATTTTTACACTTTTTTGAAGTTAACCTTCAACAACTATAGAATTAGTATCTTTATAGTTAGTATCTAGTAATTTAATAGTAAGTAAAAGTAGCATTTGAAGGGTGCACCAATTGAGCGCAGAGATATGTAGACTACAAAGTGTTTAGTTAAACAGTTTTTTGGCATCTCAATAGATGCGTCCTCAAGTGCCTTCTTAATGTTTCTACTGTTTTCAGGGCTCTTAGTGGCGGCAACAATACATTCCAGCATTTGCTGGCAGCAAACCTGAAACTTCCACGAAAAGTCATAGTTCTATGATGTGGTACTACAAGCCTGTACTCTGATGATCTTGTTGATTTATATACCTCTTCTACTCCCTGCTGTTTTAAGCTTTCCCATATACTTATGTGTGTTACTGTATCAAAAGCTTTTTGATAGTCGATAAACGCTATGTATAGCGGTCTCTGTTGTTCTTGATACTTTTCTATAATTAATTCAAGTGTGTGGATATGTTCAACATTAGAGAATCCTTTTCTGAAGCCTGCTTGCTCTACCGGTTGTTTTGCTTCCAATGTACTACTGATTCTTTTATTTATAATGGTAGAGAAGAGTTTGTAAAGGCTCGGTAGCAAGCTTATCGGTCTGTAGTTGCCAATATCCTTCGGGTCGCCCTTTTTGTAGAGAAGTATGATATTTGATTCAGACCATTGCATGGGTGTTTCAGACTTTTGCAGTATTAAGTTAAATAGTTTCGCTAATGGTTCGGCTAATGTTAAGTGTGCTGTTTTCAATAATTCATTTGTGATGTTGTCGGAGCCTGGGCTCTTTTCTAATTTCAAACTCTTAATTGCTTGTATGATTTCAATGTCGTCCACTGGTTTAATTGTTGGTGCATTAACGCTTTCATTGATTGTAATTGAGGTGTTAGTCTTTTGGCTGTTATCGCTGTACAATTTCCTATAGAAGTCTGATGCCGCCTTAATAATGTCAGTTCGTTTGGACAAAGATCTGCCTTGCTTGTCTAGCCCTTTTATCCAAGTCTTGCTTGTTCGGAGTTCCTTAAATGCCCTCTTTGTACTTCCTGTGCATTGTAAATGCCTTTTTATGGTATGTTGTCTGTATTTAGCATAATCCCTTTTTATGTATTTATTTGTTATTTTGTAGAGAGCGGAGAGTTCTTTCTTCATAAATCGAGTTTTATTTTTGGTTCCTTGTAGTTCTTTTCTCCTTTTTAATAACATAGCTGAGCGATTTGATAGTATTTTGTGATGTTTTTGTGTATGTCTCGCATCTTCTCTAGCTTTTTTCAAGCTCTGGCTAATAGCGTCCGTTATTTTATCATAATAGGTTTGTACTAAAGTATTTTGCAAGTTGATGGTTGGGTAGAGTAGCAATGACCTTAGGTTTTTATTAAATATTGTTATTTCTTCTTCGTTATTTAGTTGTATTGCTTTTTTGTTTGTAAATTTAACTCTGTTGTATTTTTGTTTGGTCACTTTTACTGATGCTCTAATTAATCTATGGTCTG
This sequence comes from Selenia dentaria, assembly GCA_917880725.1. NCBI lineage: Eukaryota > Metazoa > Arthropoda > Insecta > Lepidoptera > Geometridae > Selenia > Selenia dentaria. Next base: position 856,310 of record OU862882.1, on the reverse strand, counting down.
ACGGATAGTTTAAATTCATGACTTCAAAATTCAGAAATATTTTCGTTGGTTGGTAAGAATATAGTCGATTTCGTTTTTGTGTTTTCCATTTGGGGATCGCCATGTCCATCTTTGGTTATGGTTTTTCTTGAAACATGTGTTGATAATGGTAAGATTATGTTCAAGTGCGTAGTCTACAAGTCTCTGCCCTTTGTCGTTTCTTTCGCCATGTCCATGCTGTTGCACTGTTAAGTACTCGCCTTTCCTGGGAGCACCAACCTTCGCGTTAAAGTCGCCCATTAATATAATATTTTTATATGCTGTCTCCATCGATTTGTCTATGGTCTTATAAAATTCTTCTATTTCTTCCTCACTCGCTGCGTCAGTCGGTGCATATACTTGTATAATGGATATCATACACCCTTGAATGCTTAAGTTTAGCGTTGCCACACGATCTGTTAATCCATTAAAGCTCTCTATGTTGTTTTTAAGAGACTTATTTATAATGAAGCCTACACCATATTTACCCGGTATACATCCTATGTGGCAAAGTATTAAGTTCTGGTATTCCTCAATTTTGTTACCAAGTCGCCTCATTTCTGACATACCTATTATATCATAATTGATTTCCTGTATTGCTTCTTCTAGTTCCAGTAAGCGTTCGTATGACGATAAAGACCTGACGTTATAAGTTGCGATTTTTAATTGAGTTGATCGTTTATTTATCCTGTTGTCAGTCTCTGTAGTTTCTTTAGGAGGGTTTTGGTCATAATCTTCCACGGTGACCAGCCGGGTCGGAAGATGTTTCATGTTTGTGGTTTTAATAATTTCATTTTTATTTTGGTCTATGTAGGAGGAGGAGGGGCTTAATTGCTATATATTTGTATTGCTTGTATTCTGGGTTGTATTTGCCTTAGTTAAATCAACCTACTTTTCTAGGAACTGCACGTGTGTGGTTAAGAAGACAGCTTGATCAAATTTGTAAGAAGTTACTTGTGACTGATTAAGGGCGAGTTTTGCCAACTATAGTTAACATTCAAGTTACTGTCAAAAATATGAGGCGTAACTATTGATTTTACGGATAATTTAATGTTACAGTTTGATGAAGCGACTTCTCCGAAATGATATTAATCCGATACCTATAAAACTATTTGAAAAACTGACCTGCAAAGTTTGTTGCACAAATTAATAAACAAAATGGGCTCTACTTATTTTAAAACACACGGTATACCTACATCGCATATATAGGAGCGTCGTTTGTACCTTAATAAAATAAATGATCCTAATTTTAATTACTCTTGGACGTTTTTTTTTGTATCTCTACATCCGAGCATGAAACAAATTTTCCACCTGGTCCACTTGTATAAAAATTCAAAATTTAAGCAAGTGACACAAAATGCACGAGTTTCTGCAATGTTGACTATTTACGTTAAATTTTTTGGACAGAAGTAGCCTAGAGCAGCTTCAGCTAGATACGTAATGTAAAATTGAATCTTGTTACGTTTACTTATAAGGTTGGAAATCGTTTGGCGAGGTTGTTGTGAGAAACAGTATGTCGAGAGTTGGTGACACAGTTGTTCTTTGTGACGTTATCTGGGGTCTGATGACGTCACAGTAGCAAGGTTTGGACAATTTAGTACCATACAAAAGATCAATAACCATTGTAACAATGATAAACTTATTTATGTGTAAGAAATTAATAAAATAATGTTTTATGGCATGGAATGAGCAAGTCAACCATCTGATGGCACGTCTCTGCTTGCTAACTTAACACTTTTAGTATGCCTGGAGCTCTAGAGTAATTTTAGTGCATTAAGTTCGGAAAATATTTCCGACGTTTTTTTATAATTTTTCATCAAGGTGACTCCCTCTCGCCTGATGGAAAGCGAAGATTGAATCAAGAAGCAATGACCATTAGTACAGCCGTAAGCTGCACTAATCGCCACCCCAATGATGACCTTCATCATCATCATCATCAGCCTGTAGCAGTCCACTGCTGGACATAGGCCTCTCCAATTGCACGCCACTTAGGTGATGATTATGATGACCTGACAGATGCTTTCACGGCCCGCTTAAAAGACCCAGGGTCATAGCTGCAAGGAAATACATATGCCGGCAAAGCATTCCACAATTTACTTACACGACAGAGGTAGGAACTGCTAAACTTTTTGGTTCGTGGTAAGAAGTTTTCAACAGTATGGATGCATTGCTAGGCCGGAACGAGTTGTTCGGGATCGGAATGGTGAGGAAGGAATAAGATTAAAAAGCTCTTCAGAACATTCGCGATGAAACAAACGGTAAAAAACGTTTAGAGAAGCTATAGTTCTACGTTGGTGAATATCTAGTAATGCGTCAGTGCCAACAAAAGCGGTCTACTGCATAAGATACAGCCCCCCAGTTAGTCAGGTTTCCTCGCTTTTTACGATTTGCATCCAGACAGCAAGGAGAAAACTCTTTAACTTCTACCTCTCATGGATAAAAAAGTTAAATAGATATATAAAACCAACCAAACACATTTACAATAACAGCCATTTGTTCTCATGTTGTACTCGCACGGCGCAAAATATCGAGAAACATTAGCGAAGTCGCGACAAACTCGTTAACATTATATCTTGCGCGCGCAAAACCCACAACCGACGATATCCTAAACAAAGATACGATCATGAATACATCTCGTTAAACTGTTGCAATATGCATCCTGTTTTGAGAAAGAGGAGGTCATTTTGATGGATTCCAATGTAGTACCGGATAATTTACATCAGGTAGTAAAAATACTACTGTGTTTAAGGAGTATATGTTCGTCAACCAAGCTACTATAAGTGTGTGCCAAATTTCAAGTTGCTCTTCGTGGTTGTCTTAAAAAAACAACCATTAACACACACACAAACATTTATTTTATTTTTACACAAAGGAATAAATTCCTGCACTTCACTTTACTGTACTGAACTGGCAGCAAGACGGCTTTAAGAGCAATTAGTAGATACACTGAAGAACACAAAACAAAAGGCAATTTAATTTGGAAAGCGCGGATTATATAGGAACATATACTGCTGACAGTGTTTGAATGAAGTCGATGGGGGTTTGCCCCTAGGTCAGCAATATACGCGGTGTAACAGTACGTTACATTAACTGTTTGATATTGTAAGCAACTTTGAACGGATTAAATAGCGTCTAATTTAATATATTTTTATCCCGTTTCATTTCACAGTGTACACGATCACGTTTGTGTTTGTCTGTGTGACAGTTGTCTGTTACAAAGTTATGGAAATTATGTTTATATACCACCTACGATGATGTTTTGGTTCATAATGATTGCTGAATCATTATGAACCAAAACATCATCACACAACTGGAAAATTTAAGGCAATTTGGAGCAGTTATTATTCTGGAAGAAAGATTTTGAAATAAGTAGTCAATTGCAAGTCGGACTTACGGACTTTGGTACCAGGAGCAAACCTGGCTTGCACTTGGCCACTTTGTACTATGTGGAGCTTAGGCTAAGTTACTATATATATAACTATACTGTTATACGACGACGCAAAACTTAAGCTTTGAAAACAAACGCTTTTGGTTGGAATATGCACAGTAATATCACTACAATTAGTTCTGTTCGTTTTTCGGTGTGGATTTATATTCGTTTCTTAGGCAAAGTAATTCACTGATTTAGTTGGATTATTCATCAGGTACGTGGACTTCTTTATATCCGAGGACAATGTTCCTGTGGCATAGTAGCACGTGTGGAACCGCGGGCTGCAACTAGATTATGACTTAGTAACTTGGAGCCAGTTAGGTTAAGCACTAACTTATCAATCCTTCATACTCTAGAACTGCACGATATAAGATTTCACTAGTAATTATATGTCAGCACCTTCATCAGTAGGTAGTTATCATACAGAATTATTACTAATATTATAAAAAAAAGAAACCATCACATTACGTTCGTATATCATTACAAAACAATAAAAAATATCGAAGATGTCAAATAAATACATACCAACTTCTGTTGCGGCTACTCAATACCAGCTGGTACATTGGATAAACGAAGCTGGCATGTCAGAGTGAACCACAAAGAGTTGAGCAAGCTACATCCAGAGTTCTTTCCCAAGTCGATAGCCTAGATGCAAGCTCTTGTCATGGATGCTGTCATTGCTGCCCAAAAGTGGGCCATTCAAGCTGTAAGCGTAAGTATGTGTGGGAGTTGGGAGAGTTTGATTTGCTACTTCGGAACATGACAGAGAATGGCAAGGAAGCTTCCTGGACCCACTCAATCAAGTTTGTGGAGTGATGTGAGACTGTCATCTGAAATTTTATGTGTATTATAGGTACGAGTATATTAAATTTTAATTTAAATGTGAAGTTTATTTTTATTTTCCTTATTTAGTTTAGGCACTATTCTTGATATTAGCTTATTACTAGGGGTCGTAACGGACATTATGCGAGTGCAACATCTATTTTACTAATATTTGCTGTTACTTAAAGAAATATCTCATACTTTTAGGTTTTCAAAGCTTTAGTCACTTAGATGCGTTACTGAGCCATAGATCCGAATAATCTTTAGTTTTCCAAACCTATCTTACTATTCGTGATAATGATGTCAAAGATATTATTCACTCTGTTGAAAGCAACTTAATGGTTAATCTTTGGATATGAATCATCCATGTAGAAAACCGTTTTCGATTAAATAAATACATGAAACATTTTACATGATACATTTGTTGTCACTTTAAAAATCCATTGGACATATCCTTCCAATATATGTAACATTAAGTACTCACAGTGATAGTTTGCCGGTTCCCCACGGCTGGGATTTATAAGTTTGCAACTTGTGAAAAATCTCGGTTTCCAGCTCAGAAGCGAATCGAGAGATGCTAATGCCGGTAATGCGGCAGGTTTAACAACGAACTAGCTGTTGCGGAAATGTCAAACTCAGTTTGCGGAATGTTTTGTAAAAGGGTTTTCTAGTTTCCCTGAAGAGGGTCGCGGAAGGTTAGTTTGGGTTGAAATTTGCAGGATTTTTAATAATAATCTTTATTTGGAACTTTAGCAATAGAAGCGCTGGCAGCGGAGCTTTTCTTCGCGATCTTAACCAATCAACAAGTTAAGCAACGCTTGCTACGATCAGGAGTTGGATGGGTGACCGCTAGTGGCATTAAACTGCCGTGCAATTCTCTAAGAGCAAACATCGTTGCATCAAAGTCAAAATCCAATTTAGGCATAAAGACGCACTTATGAACGTCATTTTTTCATTATAATGTACTTTAAAAACTCTACCGCCGCGTTCCAAAATATAAAGAGCCCACCGAGAAGAAGCGGCAAGAAACTCGAGGCCATTCTTTTTATATAGATGTTTACAATGTTTTTAGTTAGGTACTACAAATATTACATTTTATGGGTGTCTGAGTGACAGCTTGCCAGAAGAGGAGTATTCCAAGCATCTTTATCTTCTATATAATGTCGAACTTTATAATAACTTTTTTTTAATCATAACGTTTTTTACAGTCAACTTGAATTTTCCCTCTGTGAGCTCAGTTATGTGTTTGGGATTTTATTGTAAAAACGCACACAGTTTCCTAGGAATGACTCAATAGTCTTCGCAAGTTTAAAACTAGGTACAGCTATCCTATTTGAATTTCTAGTATTAAAAGTGTGGTGATCACTATCTAACTTATATTTATGTAAATTTTTACGAACATACATTATATTTTCAAATAAATATAAGAAAGGCAACGTTAACATATTGATTTCTTTAAATAAATCTCTCAAAGATTCACGGGGACCCATTTCGTATATAGCTCGAATAGCACGTTTCTGTAGAATAACGATGGTCTCTTAATCAGCCGCTGAACCCCATAACAATATCCCATATGACATAACGCTGTGGAAATATGCAAAATACACTAACCGCGCCGTAGAAGCGTCTGTTAGCTCTCTTATTTGACGTACCGCATATGCAGCAGAACTGAGTCTCCCAGACAGTGCATTTATATGAGGACCCCATTGTAATTTTGCGTCAATTTATGCCTAGGAAGACTGCTGCTTTGTCCATTACGAGTTTAACTTCATCAAGCGTAACGTTGGACTCCAAATATGGAACAGTAGGCAAAGAAAACTTCAAACATTTTGTCTTTTTTGAATTCAAAAATAAATTATTAGTTGAGAACCAGTAGTATAGATACTGGTCTATAATTCGAGGGGTCTGTTTTCTCTCCAGCCTTAAAAACTGGAGAGATACTACTATATTTCATAAAATTAGGAAAGGTACCTCTATCTATACAAAGATTAAATAAGCGGGCCAAAATAGGACTCATAAAACTAATAATTGGCCCTACAATTTTTACTGACATTCCCTATAAGTCTTCAGTATTCTTTATATTTAAGCTTTTGAATGTGTTTACAGATTCGACAATTGAAGTATATTAAAAAAAAACTGGGTGCTTCGTTCATGAAATTAGCTTTAAGAATAGCTTCATCTGCATTGGGGCAAGAGATCAGTGATTTGGTGACTTCTTGAGGTAAACGAGATAAGAAATTATTAAAAGTGTTTGCTACATTTATTGGTTCTGAGACAGTCTGATTGTTAATTACAAGGACAAGTCTCAGTATTTATTGTCTTCCAAACTGTTTTTATTTTGTTATCGATTTCCGAATTTTATCTTTAATAAATAAAGCTTTAGCACGTATACAAACAGTTTTAAACAATTTTGAATAAGTTTTGAGATGGTTATGGAAATTTTTATCGGATGTCATAGTTTTTTTTATGGTATAACTCAAACATAATATCTCTACTTTTTCGAATACCTCGAGTAGCCCAGTCACCAAAAACTAACTTCCCACTGTACACATTTTACCTTTTGGACAAACTTCATTGATCTCTGTCATCTTTGACAACATCCGTGAAACAAATGACGAGATGACAAGAAACGTTAGAAAAACGCGAGTCCGTGTTTCAGAGCCAGATGGTTCATCTTGGACAACTGGCATTAGTCTATATCAAAGACCTTCGGGTGGCCTAGAAACATTGAAACTTGAAGATATGAGTTGGCCACTAGCCTATCCACCAAGCTGCACTGAGTCCGCTTAATGGATTGTAGTCCAACTTCTCTCTCTGAGAGGAAGGCTCTAGTCCCAGCAGTGGACACCTAATGGACTGATTATGTATGTATCTATAGAATGTAAATGAAATTATAATGATGATAACCGCAAAAGTATTAAAGGAAAACTGTGTTGCGTACATCAATGCCCTTGTCTCTAGTAATTAGGATACAGTGAGTTTCACAGAATACAGAAATCCAACTAAAATAAAATCTTATATCATTGTAGGTAGTTTAATTTAGTATATTCGTGGATTTGTCTGAGAGGGTGTGTGTATGCATGTACACAACGTAAGTATAGTAAAATGTAACAAAATAACTATAATTAACAATATGAAAATTGTTACATTTAGAAAAAATACTGGCTATTAATATATTGTTTGTTCACACATTCACGCCCTCGTCCTAGAACTCCCACACTCGGAGGCATCGGCACGCATTGACACAACACAAATATCCAAGACCCGAATATAAATATATATGCTCAACACATAAATAATTTATCCCGACTTGGGATCGAATTGGAGACCTGTTGCTTTGAAGGCAGGGCAATACCAATTAAGCTAAGAGGGGCATCTAAAGACTATCTACAGTATCTAAGGTTATTAAATTTCCAAACAAAACATTTTTGAGTACAAAATATTATGATTATTATTACATGTTATGAAAATAATCATTTTCTTACTCGCAAAGATTTATGATTCTGTTGTGGAGATGAAAATATTGAAATTAGGTATAGCAAATTATCGAATGCACGGAACGCGTAGCCGCTACGTCGTAGCGCGCGCTGAAAGCTAAACTAGCGCTAAACCCTTACGGTTTTTCTGCTGTTTTTTTCTCTTATTAGGAAACGGTACAAGCACAAACCCCACCTGCAGGTCTACCACGAGTTTACAACATTGACACCAATCGATGCTCGTTAACGACTGCCGCTAAAAAATGTAAAAAAGAAGAAGTACGAGTAAAAAAAAATAACAGTGCTACCTCGCGGTCAATTGTAGAACTAAAATTGGCAGCGAGTACGCCAATCACAAGCTTAAAAGGTCGGCGAGATCGAGTATCGTTTATAGATGACATTTATGTTGCCAAAGTACTGAGGAGGTACTGATGTTAACTGGGAACCCCAGTCTAAAACAGACGTATTTCGTCACAAGTGACGAACTGCACTGCGCCCGTAACCCTGAGATATTAAATTGTTAAGTCTCATGTGCCTGTAATTGCGCCGGCAACCATACCTTCAGACCAAAACTATATGCGTAAACTATTGCGAATATTACTGCATCACGGTAACAAAGTGTATGGTGGCGGTACCTACCACCTCTTGCATTTATCCACAACATATTGGTTCTTAGCTTCAAAAATTATGGAAAATACTCACTTTACTAACAAAACTAATAGCTTATACAAAATCTAGTAATATTTGTAAAGCAAATTATTGAAGTTCTGAACTTTTGATACAATTTATAATGCTATGAAAATTCCATACATCCATCGATTTCCCGAAGCTTCGGCCCGAAAGCACGATCTTAATAAGTTTAGACGTCGGTTCGAACGAGACTTGAATTCTAATATCTATTTCTAATACTTGCTTAGCTGAAAACAACTCTAACGTTATCGGAATACGGTGAGTTCATGTGAATTAGTAAAGTTGTAGAAATAGCACTCTATACTCGTGAGTTGTCGAGTGTGTGAAAGCTTAAAGCTTAACATTGGGATATTGTTGTCGACATTGTTACGTATGAACTTTAGGGGTTATAAAATATATAACGTTTTATATTACTAATGAAGTTAAAAATGCATAATGACTGGAAACTAGAACTGAATCATCATTGCAGGCCCAGTATTTTCATATCAAGCGTAAGCAAAACCTTAACAGTGCATTCATATACTCTCAACTCATACACGGATTCTTCCTTAACTGCCTCAGCCAGTATTGGAATTCTTGGCGTTGAAAATTTGAGCGTCGTCAGTTTGCCTTCAATTGGAAAGGAAGGTTTAATTAGCCTTTAAAAAGCTTGGTGTGCTTGGAAACGGCACATCGCCTGCAACTCTATAAAGCTCAAGTTCGGCCTCCCACCGAGTACTGTTCTCGCCTCTTGGCGGGAGCTTCCCAGTACCAGCTCCTTCCATTTGACCGCATTAAACGCAGAGTGGCTCGAATCTTCGACGACCAAGCTCTCTCCGTTCGGCTCGACTCTTTGGCACTGCGTAGAGATGATGATCACTCTGCATGTTCTACCGCATATATCAATCAATCAAACAATCAATCAAATTATTTATTGCATGAAATACATGTATACAAAAATGTCATAATAATAATAATAAACAGTTTCAATGTATTCTGCCTTAATAAGGCGTGCAATGTGATATTATTACAATTACAATTTTATTTCTCTCATTAGCAAAAAATATTATAAATATAATTATGTAATGTTATGCCTATATACAACAATTTAAACAATTAATTAAAGTAAAGCGTGTCAATTATTATCATTTGTCAATGAATTAAAACAAAATATGTCACATAAAATAAAATAAATTAAAATGAATTTCATAATAAATAATATTAATAACATATCAATCATGGGCAATGTTCCGAGGAACTGTTCGGTCTAATACCTGCAGCTGAATCCCGCCATCGGACGTCACGCCCGTAATTTTATAGAGATCATGTTGACGTCTAGGAGTCCACAACCGTGCAATTCTGACAGTACTTTCTGCCTCACGCTACCATTATGTTGAACTAGCCGACACTTGAGGTATTTCCGAACATGTATGACTTAAACGAGCCTATTCCTTCCTCAAAGGCCGGTACGCACCCTCGAGACCTCTGATATTGCGGATGTCCGTGGGCAATGGTGATCACTTTACACCTGGTGAGCTGCCTGCTCGTTTGCGAATCTATCCCATAACAAAAGTCACATCAATTTTATTGTTAAAGTTAAAATTACTTTTCTCAGCTTGATATAAACGATGAGATTACACTAGCGACTATTTCTTTGGATATAACCTCCTTGTAACACTCAAACAGCGTTTATAAAAAAAACTATTCGAAATCGAGAATAGACAAGATCGTGTCGTAAATATTCGATACTCTTGCATTCTCCATCCGCATCTTCTAGATTTAAAATCACCCGTCAGAGGCGCTTTTCTGGATACAAACAAAAACCTATTATTCGAAATTTGAAACTTTAATGGGTTATCTGTCTTCCAATAGTACATTAAAATGCGGAAATCCTTCTTTTACGCTTGATACTGAACCGATGGTGATAAAACTTAAAAAGTATGAAGACAGCCCGAAAAAAAACCTGAGATTCTCTTTAAACTGAAAAATTACATAACAGTTATAGCCTCGGGGCTAGTCGATTAATACGCTCTGACAGCACGTACATTACGTTGGGGCGAGCCAGTTCCTCGGCCAAGTGCTCGGTTTATATATGTGTACTATGTTTATGTTTATATAGGATACTCTGAAGGTTTCTTGGAGTAGCTCCTGATCCAGTAGAATGACAAGCGAGTCTATCGGACTTCATCTGGTCTAGTTATTTATTTCTTCACAAAATTATTTTATTTTATATAATTGTTCATCAAAGTGACTCCCGCTCGCCTGGCAAAAGCGGAGATGTAACCTACACGCGATTACCATTAATGCAGCCGTAAGAGAGATGCTTTTTCACGCCTTGTTTAAAAGACCCAGGGTCATAGCTGTAAAGAGAAACGTACGCCGGCAGAGCATTACATACTTTGCTTACATGACAGAGGTAGGAACTGCCAAACTTTTTGGTTGCACCTTGAGTTCCTTGTATTGAATTGATTACTGGTGGTTCTCTCCCCTCCCCGCTGCATCTTATGATAAAGATAACTGCTGTGACTTGCGGTGCATCAACTCTCAGGCCATCGCGCTTACCAGAAAATAATTCATCTCTGTATATAAAAAAGACGCCCATTTCTCCTGGTCATGATAAAACTTGAGAACGGGTGGATCAATTTTGCTAATTCTTTTTTGATGTGTTGTAATTTTGTTATTGTCAAGAGATGTTTCTTATGGAAGCAAAACCAAGAAAAGAAGAGAGGTTATGGAGAGGCCGAAGGCCGAGCCTACTACGTGAACGACGTCGCGGGCAGTCGCTAGTAATATGTAATATTCAAATCTAACATTATTCTGGAATATATATAACCAATGGGTTAGAGTGTCGCTCTACATTTCTTCTTGTGGGTGTCGTGAGAGGCGACTAAGGAAAAATTATCGGAAGGTGGGAGCAGCGCTTCCAGAGGAACTGCCACTTACACTATGATCCACAGGACGCGCGCCCAGCGTGGGGGTTTTGGCAATACCCCATTGAAGGAGATCATGTTCAACGATGGACGTACCGATTGATATGATGATGATATGTAGCACGCATATAGGGTGCAAAAATATCGTACCTTCTTATAATATTACATAAAGTCAAGATCGAGAGTTTATAGGAACAAAAATATATCAAGTAAACGATAACCATGTCGCAGCAAAAATGAACATTATCTCATACGCATATCAACGACGTATGAGACGTATGAGAAGCCCTCATGTGTCAGCCCCTTAGGGTCAGTTCGTCCACAAAACTCGAGCGGAAAGCTATTCGAAATACTTCAAAACTTGTCTGGAAAACAAAAGTATTTTTCCAATACAAAGCTTAGTACTGTATCCCACGCTAGTGATGGTTGTTTATCGAAATCTTTGTTTGTTTAAACAACATCTGAGAGTGTAGCTTCAAAATAGGGCTTTTATACATACAAGTAACTTTACTGAACTCCCTGTTAGAACCAACGAGTGAAACTTTCAGTTTGTAGGCTTTGTTTTCTGAGGTTCTGATTAATCAGCGAGTGGTTATTACGCTATAATACAAAACAAAGTTGATCTTGCTCGCGTTTTCATACAAACAAGAAATAATTAATTAGACGAGAAATTCTTTCGATTCTGGTGCTATTATACTGATGCTAATACCTTACATTATATTATCACTAATCATATTATAAATGCAAAAGTGTGTTTGTTTCCCTTTCACGCCTAAATGGCTCAACGGATCGTAATGAAATTATAGCTAAGTAGATAGATTATACCTATCCCACGGAAAAACATAGAACACTTGTCATCATCACCATCATCATCTATCACCACTCTCACGCTCATACGGAAATCTCGCTTTTTTGTCGTTTTAATTATTGTCAGGAGAAGATTCTTATGAAAGAAAAACCAAGAAAAAATGAAAGGTTATGGCGAGGCCTACTACGCGAACGAAGTCGCGGGCAGACGCTAGTTATATATATATTTTCTATATTATATCTTTCTACCAGTAAGTAGCTTGTACAACGAGTACAGGCTTCTAACTAAAGGACAGGTTGTACAAAGTGCAAGTCGGCCTTAGGTACGTATACCGAGTGTTGAAACACTCGGTATACGTACCTGTGCTTCTGTACTATTAACAACACATTTTTTTTGTTTTTGTTGTGTAGTTTTTTTTGTATAATATCTCTATTCTAAAATGTATCACCAACGTCGGGTATTAAGCTAATTACAACTTGGTTTTGAAGTTGGTTTTTTTTTGTTATATTAGTTATGTTTAGACCGTTTTTATGTTATATCACATCAAAAACCCGTTGTTATCTATTTTATTGTAGGAATTAATTCATAAATAAATAAATTAATTAATCCCTCAATTGTTCACGTTATTTTTAGTATTTCGCAGACCCTGCATTCGGCGGGTACCAGGATCGATGATAGGCGAGGAGATGAGCGGAAATGTTGTTTGTTTGATCTAAGGCGTGTGCTGTGGTACATGTGTGTACATGCACCTCCTGCAATACATGAAACCCTAGTACGGGGATAGTACGTAAACGCTAATCATCATTTTATTCCTATCATTTAAAACCCACAGTGCCTACGGTAATATCTAAAATATTATTCGACATGTCTTTACTAAGTAAGCAAAAAAAGGAAACAAAAAAAATATATATTACCCCATACATATTTTTTGTTCCCTATTTTTTGCATACAATTTTAATTTTTAATTTAACATAGCATACTTTTCCTTACATTATAAAAGCATAATAAAATTACTATAACCATAATAATGGGTAAGAATACTATTCTAAACCTAAATTTACTTACGCATCATGCGTAAGTAAATTTAGGTTTGAGCATAATCGGGGTTACAGTACATTTTGGAAAGCATTCCATTATGCTCTTTTAAATTATTTTACATACATACATACATACATACATAAAATCACGCCTCTTTCCCGTAGAGGTAGGCAGAGACCACGGATTTCCACTTACTACGATCCTGACATATCTCTTTCGCTTCATCTATACTCATCAATCCTTTCATACATAAGCGTCGGTTTAGGGTACTTTTGACCTGGCCTTTTTTCAGAACGTCTTCAATCTGATTTCGGAACGTTCGCCTAGGTCTTCCCCTTCCAACACTTCCGTTTACTTGTCCCATGTATACCTGTTTAGTCATTCTCATTTCATTCATTCTCTCCACATGTCCAAACCATCTTAACATACCTTTCTCGATTTTTGTCACTACACCCTCATTCACACTACATCGTTCCCTTATCACACTATTCCTTATCCTGTCACTCCGTTTCACTCCAATCATGCTCCTCAATGCTCTCATCTCCACAGCATTTATTCTACTTTCATGCTTTTTCTACCACACCCAACTTTCACTACCATACATCAGTGTCGGAACCAACACTCCCCCATGAACAGCCAGACGAGCCTTTTTAGACACCTTCTGACTGTTCACAAAGCGTGCAATGCTCCGTTTACCATGTTTCCAGCGTTCACTCTCCTTTCTATATCACTTTCACAATCACCATCTTTTGTAAACATGGATCCCAAGTATACAAACTCTTTCACTTGTTCCACTTTTTCACCCCCAATCACAATATTGCAATCGGTCACTCTATCATCTCGTTCAAACACCATCACTTTCGTCTTACTTACATTTATTTTCATTCCCTTTCTTTCTAAAGCCTCTTGCATAACATTTACCATCTCCTGCAACTCTTTTACCGACGACGCAAGTATCACTTGGTCATCAGCGTAGAGAAGACATTTGATGAGTAACTCGTTCATTCTTAATCCACATTCACTGTCTTTCAGGTTTGTCAAACAGTTATCCATGAATAAGTTGAACAGCCACGGTGACGCTACACATCCTTGTCTAACACCTTTTTCGATGTTAAACCAATCAGTGTATGTCCCATTTATCCTAACGCAAGCACTGGAATCCTTATAGAGGGATTTCAGCGCTTGGATCAGGTTACTATTCAGCCCATGCATAGACAACGCTGACCACAGTTCATGGCTACTCACCCTATCATAAACCTTTTCTAAATCTACGAAAGCGCAATAGACCTTTTGGCTTTTCGCCAAGCATTTTTCGGCTATACATCGTAAAGAAAAGACCTGATCCGTACATCCCATTCCCTTTCTAAACCCTGCTTGTGCATCCCACACTTTCTAATCTGTCTCTTTTATCACTCGTTCAATCAATACTTTCGCATATAGTTTACCGACAACGCTGAGGAGGCTGATTCCGCGATAATTCTTGCAGTCTTGTTGCGACCCTTTTCCTTTATAAAGAGGCACAATCACAGCCTTGCACCAGTCACCTGGTACACGGCCGCTCCTCCAACACATATTAAAAAGGCGGTGCAACAGACTAGCTACTATGCCTCGCCCAGCTCTCAACATCTCGACTGACATTCTATTATATCCTGCAGCCTTTCCTAATTTCATACCCTTTAACGCTTTCAAAATTTCATCCATACCTATTTCATTATCATCATCATTCATATAGGTTTCCGGAACCTGGTCCAGTGTTCCCTCTCTTTCAAATAAACGTTCAAAATATTCTTTCCATCTTTTCAACACACATTCTTCTCCTTTTATCATGCTTCCACCATGACCCCTGATTTGATTAATTGTGAGCTCTGAGTTTGTGTTTTTGCCTCGAGCTGTTCTTATGGATTTCCAGAAAAATTTTACATTTGACTGGAAATCATCAGAAAGCCTTTTGTCAAACATATCCTTTCGTTCATCTTTCTTTCTGCACACAACTTCTTTAACTATCTTTTCAATCTCTTATAATCCTTTCTTGCTTCACGTATATCATCATGCGTTGCCATTTGTACCCTTTGGTTAGCTTTTGTTGCTAACCAATCCAGCCATGCTTTTTTCTTTTCATCCACAGCCTTTTGCACTTCTTGATCCATCCACACGTTCCTTTGCATTTTTCCTTTTCGCCTTTTAGAAATTCCACACACATTGATGGCAACGTCTACCACTCCTTCCTTAAATTTCATCCACAATTCTTCAATTTCACTTATCTCTTCCAAACCATCAAGCCTTTCTTGCAGCTTAATAACATACTGATTTGCAACAATCCTTCTCTTGCAAATTTTCAACTTTCACTCGTTCCAAACAATTCACACTTGTTGGTGCACGCACTCGGTGTCGCCATCGATTAAAAAGACCATTTACACGTGTTACCACCAAGTAGTGGTCTGAATCGATGCCGACTCCGCGGTACGCCCGAGTGTCTAATATTTTCGTCCTCAGCCTTTCATCCACAATCACAAAGTCAATCATACTTCTTGAATCACCTTCTTCCCTTGTATACAAATGGATCTTTTTGTGGTCAAACATTGTGTTTGTCACGCAGAGATTCCATTCCAGACACAAATCTAGCAAACTTATTCCATTCTTTTTCACTTGTTCATCCCCAAAAGCACCAAGAACCCTTTCATATCCATCTCGCTTTATTCCTACCCATCCATTAAAATCTCCTAACAATACAATCCTTTCATTATCTTTACATATTTTTAAAATATCGTGCATACTGTCCCAAAACTCCTCTCTTTCTTTTTGGGCTTTTGGGGACCCCCTCGAACCCATGTCCGTCGGTGCATAGACACCGACCACAAAAAGTCGAGTAAGTCCAACTTTTAGCCTCACCCAGAGAAGTCTTGGGCTCACGCATTCATAATCGATCATACATTCATTCATTCGTGCAGAAAGGATCACACCAACGCCCTGACAGGCTCTGTTGGTCACAGGTACTCCCGACCACAGTGCTGTATAGGAACTATGTTTGGTGGTGTTACATCCTTTCCGTTTCGTCTCATTCACACACAAAACATCTATATGTCTCTTATGCATCATCTGGCATACTTCATCCACTTTACTATTCATTCCACCTCTTACATTCATCGTAGCAAAGCGGCTCTCCGTGGGCCGCTTTCCGCCCCCGCGAGGAACGAGACGTGATGGGTGGCGAACCTCATCGCCGCCATTTGGGATTTTGTTGTGAAAATAGAAATCCATGCGGTTCCCACGAGCAGCAAGGGAAAAAATAGGTCCATCCTGACAGAGCCCCGCATACTAGGATAAGGCTAGCCGATTTCTGGGTTCGCCAGGTCCCAGGGCAATTTGGCACGCTTGAAACTAGGCACCCCCTAGCCACGCATCCATAGGCACGGCAGACCCCGGATTGGCGGAGAGGGAAGGAAAAGGGGAAATGGAAAGGATTAGTGACGAGGAAAGGATGTCTATGAGTTTGGGTAGGAAATAGGTATGTAGGATACTACTACCTTGGAAGGGTATTGGTAGATGTAGTAGCAGCTAGGACGCCGGGGTCGCATACCCGCATACCATCACAATCACCGGACAGGCAACTGTAGATAGGTATGTCCCTGACTAAAAAAAAATTATTTTATACTGACTTTTATGCTTATTAAGTAATTTTATTTTGCTTTTAAAATGTAAGTAAAAGTATTTGTGCCGCCCGTGTCCTGTCGAAGTAATGACTTGTCGAGAGGTACACCATAGACGCATTAAAAATATGCCTAATAACTACATATAAGCAAATGAAAATTAGGGCAAAAACCTTAACTGTTATATGCTTACTGAAATAGTATACCAAAAAACAATTATATCAATTATTATTATGACAAAAAACACATTATGCGTAACTCGTTATGTCAAATTAAATTTGGACAAAGTCCCGTATATATCAGGTCAATGGATTATATATGGGGCAGTGACACATGCACACGGCCGCTCACAGTTCACAAAACATTAGCTGAACCTAAAAATGAGCTTGCGTTAGGCTGGAGGCGCACTGGGGCGATAGTCTCGACCTACGTAGCAATCACTTTGCAACTGACATCGGACACCGGACGTTGGCCACGTTTCCTTCAGCTCCACACCTGAAGGAAATTTCCTGTCTGTAGGCCAAGGATGACCACCCATCCTATAGAGAAAACCTATGGGCCTCCTCACAACGGGTGGTGCTACAATAAAATCATAGACTGTGGCTTACTACCAACTGTCTGGTATCTGGGGTATTGACATCGCAACCCTTGTAATTTTTATAGTATTACTTTTTAAAGCACTAACGCCTGCTTTAGCGATCTCAAACATTGAATGAAAAATATTCTTCTCTCTAATTTCAATGATTGCTAAAGCAGGCGTAGTGCTTTAAAAAGTAATACTATAAAAATTACAAGGGTTGCGATGTCAATACAAAAGTTTAAGTATTTCTAAATAATGCTTTTTTCGGTTGGATAGTACTGTCAAAGCTGTTCAATAGATGTCGCTCCGTCCCCGTAAGACGGTTTAAGTCAGATAGATAGAGAGTTAAAATTCGATGCTCGGACCCGAACTAGATACCGACCTGGTAGCCTAGGCGGTCATGGCGTCTGACACGTAGAGTCAGAAGACGCGGGTTTGAATCCTATCCGAGGATGTGTATTTTTATCTCTATAAATTTCAATGTTTATATGTTTGGTTTAGCATTTATCTAATATATATTAATCATTGATTGTTATTTCACCACTATTTGCTTATTTTATACTTTGTCTTACTTGTGTTTTGTATGAGTTCTATTAGCTCGAAATAATGAATTTGATTTTCTTCTTATTACTTATTAGCGAGATATGATATAATTTACTAAGACAAGGTACAGGTACCAATGTATACCTACCTACCCGTAGGAGGTGACTTGGTGACCTGTACTGTGACGCAGGTTTTGAAAAAAATACTACCTTATGCACAAGTAGGGTTCGCACCCGGGAAATCCCCGGACTAGTATTCCCGGGAATTCCCGGAATTTTCAATCTACGCCAGACCCGGGAAATCATAATCTAATTCCCGGGACCTTTGGGAAATTCAGGAAAAATAAATTGTAAAATCTTGTTTTATACCAACATGTTCAAAGTCATTTACACGTTATTCAACATTACTTTTTTTCAAATTATTCAAAATTATTTATTTTAAAGTCTTGTTATTCCAAATCACAACTTAATTTATAATATGTTAATCTAACGGATATTGGACCCGAGACTTGCCTCCCGCAACCAACCCAGATACGGGCAGTCCAGTCTGCTGGCAATCATGACCAAGACAGCATTGGGGATGCTCCGCACTTTGCGCACCAGGGAGGCCCAAAGCAGCCCCAACACCGCCCGGAACGCGTTGTTGTACTAGATGCGGAAGGTACTGTAGGCAGTAGGCCCTTTCCGCATAGTCGACCCACAAGCTGCACGTCTACAGAAGTGCAGTACACTTTAAAGAATTTGAATAGTACTCTGATTAGCTCCCGCGGTGTATTCGTGCTCTCCAGCCTTTTCCAGAGTATATCATAGGACAGAAAATCAAGGAAAGGTATGTTATTGCAGAGTGGTTCTTCACTATTCGTCACCAGCCTTTCTCGTGCACATAATCACGTACCTTTTAATTCTGCCTTAATATGGTCGACCCTACGTAATGGCTGTTTTCCACGTAGTATTATCCTTATTTTACTCTTCACTACAAGTCATTCCGCGGATGCTTCACCGTCCGTTCAATATTCGAGGGCCTGAGCGATGGAGAATAGATGAATAAATTGTTCTTTTGTGGAGGGACTAAATTGTTCTTTACTCCGTTCAAAATCAAATCAAATCAAATCAAATCAAATCAAATCAAATAACTTTATTGCATTGTCACAGGTTAAAAGTTTACAGTTCTTACGTATATGATTAAAAGGACTCTGTAACATACCCAGATGGTGAGCATTATTAAATATACATTTTAAGTAAATAATAAGTCACAGATTATAATTATTCTGAATTGACAAATAAAATATTACATGCATTAACTAATAACGGTACCTAAGTAATATGAAATGAAGCACATTTTAATTATAAATATTGTCTTCACGAAATTTCTAGCGTTATTCCCCAACACCATATTTGGAAAGCATCCATTTTCTCTATATGTTTTTTACTTTACCATTATTTTAGGGCATATACCAAACCAATATAAGTAACGATTAAAAGTATTTTTAATGCTGCAGTGGATAATGAACTTATTGAAGGTAACAATACATTGGATCGCGGAATACGGCCGCTGCTTGCGACACCAGGTTTTGTACTCAGTGCACGAGTTGGCATCTTTATAGATCTCTATGGTCGCCACTAAAATGTTGAGAATACTTACAAAACGACAAAATAATGGTGAGTACCTGAAACACCTAAACTGTCATATTTACAAAACCCTGATACATAGTTCTGCAATGTACACAAGGAAGATTAGAATCTTCCTTGTGTGCATTGCAGAACTATGTGTAAGACCGACCAGCAAATGGAGAATGTGCACAATAATAGTAGGTATCTTAGGCTTTTAGAGGTAGCTTTCGTTATGCTGCAACGAAATGCTGGAATAATATTCCGCCGCCGATAAGGAACCTGCGTAATTTGCATAACTTCCGAAATAAACTTAAGAGGTTTATATTCGATCACCAAACAAGAGAAGCCATTTTGGTTATTGACACCAGTGCAATATAAATTATGTTTTTAATGGAAATAATTGTCTTTATGTATTTTTATTACCGATGTCTGTGTAGGTACATCCGGACATTCGTACCCTGTTTGGTTTTATACTATTATTGTATTGTATTTAATGTGTTGTTTTTGTTTTGTTTCTTACTCTCATTAAATGCGCTCCATGCAATCGTGTGTGACGTCACCGCCAGCCCCAACGGAAGATCAGTGCTGGTTACTTCAACGCAACCAGCTTATGCTGAGTTGAGACTGTGTTGCAGTGAGACAATGTATTATGTAGTGTAGAAAATTATTTTTATTTTATGTATATTTAAGGCTAAGTGGCATATTGTTTTTCTTCAACAAATATATTTCTCTTTCTTTCTTTTCTTTCTTTCTTTCTATCAAATAAAACATACAAAACCGAGTTTTCTCCGAAATCAAGTTTTTTACAGCCTCTGTTAACGGATTCAAATGAACATAAAAAAGTGCAACAATCAAACAAGAGAAGAAGAACTAACCGCAGAGTTTCAAAAGCTTCTGCTTTTGAAAGAACAAGAATACAAACACAGAGTGATCTTCATACAAATGTCCGAACAGAGATAGTCTTTACCTGTCACAGGCGTACCTAATCTTTTAACAATTTCATCGACAAGTGTGGAACCAGAACGAGTTATATCTTCTGATGGGTTGCTTTGCAATAAAATAAAATAAAAATGAGTACATAACAAATGTACGGGCACTTTGCTAGTGATTGCTAGCAACACTGCCGGGTGAGTAATTTTTCACCTCCGGCACCTGAGAACACTGCCTCAGACTGATACAGGCCATTGTCCAAGTGAGAGTTTACAAAACAATTTAACTGCAGTTAATATTTATAATTAATATCGTGCCAGTGCTAAAGTGCCGTACTTTATCCAGTCTCCGAGTACCGAACAACATATAATAAATCCAAACTTTTTGCACTTAATCGAGATCTGTTGATTAAATTGAAATAAGTACACTTCATAGAAACTAAGTTATTAAAGAACATTAATATTTACATTCAAGTGTTTCTTCTATGATTGATTAACAATTAATAAACATTGTCTGATACAGTTATTTTTTATTTTTTTTAACGTCATGTCTTTCACTTCATATTTTCATCGACCTTTCTTAGTTTTTACTCTGTAAATGATTAAAATACAAGTATATAATACAAATACCTCCGGTCCCGGGAAATCTCGGGAATTCCCGGTTACTTACACTAAATTTCCCGGGATTCCCGGTTCTTAGACAGAGAACCGATTTTGCAATTCCTAGGCACAAGCCGCCTACATAGGTAGGTTTTATTTTTTCACTCCTTTTGTATTTGTAACATTGCCTTCTACCAACCTTTTGTGAGAAGAAAATAAACCCATTTTGTTTTGATTCCAGCATACATTATGAATTTCACTCTATGTGTCCCCGACTTTTGGCGCGAAGCCAAAAAACATGTAACGGGCACTCTTTTCTAAAGCAATAAGGCTTACAATCGCCTGGGTAAGAGCCAACAGTGATGAAAGCTCGAGAAACTCGTGACACTCTTTTTCCTAGGCAATAGGGTTTACACTCGTCTGGCTCGAAGCCAAAGCGATAAATGCCAGCTAGTTAAAGTCCGGAAACTCAGACGATTAGCTGCAATCAAAGGCTGTCAGGATTATGGCAGTGCACTGATTTGGCAAAAAATAAGGCTATATACAATTTTTCTTTTATTGTATCACAATTAATCAATTTTTAATTAACAAAAGAAATTAAATGTCTAATACATCTTATAACTTCTGTAGTGTGGTGAGTGACTGAAGTGTAACCTCTATATACTCAAAACAAGGCACCGAATAAGTATACTACCTTCAGATGTTATTTTCATACCTTACCTAAGAATGATGGTATCCTGTGTTCATACACACGATGGTGTGTTTTAACTGTCGTTTTTTAATCGGTAGAAAGTGCAACGGAACACGCATGGGTGAATAACAATATTATCATCCATCTCTGTTTGGCTTTAAATTTTATTCCAGTTAGTGGCGGTGTTTACTTCATAAAAAATGTAATGAGTAATTAATCAAGTACAATGCATCCTCACATTTCTATTATTTTTCTCAGAGCGTAATAACAAACAAAAGGGCAGAATTACGACAACCTCTTGTGTAAGTTTTTCGTTAAAAATATTTCATGTTCTAAATATAAAGCAATAACATTATGTAGAACATGCAGATAAACTGTAAACTTGTACTTAAAATATTTCGACACATATCTTAACCATCAATATATGCATATTGATGAACCTTTGTAATTTGTGCATTTCGTTCAAATTAGATGGCGTAAAAGATGCATTGCAAATTCCTAAATCGCGGTGACAAGATTCTCACGGAACGTTGTATTGTTATTTTGTAAGGAGAATCAATCTATCTAGAATAAATTTGGATCCAAACAAGGTTTTATTTGATAATCCTATCTGCCCTTCACGAGTAGGTACGTGTGTAATTTGAGTTTGCACACATTTTATATGAAATTTAAAAACCCTGGCATAAAACAATTGTTATAAGCTTAACTTCCCAATGGCATATCAATTTTGTTTATCTCATTTTTTCTAACGTCAATGACATTATGAATTAGTATTAAACTTCTATTTATTTATATTTACAGTTGATATGTGGGGCTGATCTCACCATAACGAGTATGTCAAAGTGACGATGTGGTTGATCAGATCACGCCTGCCAAGAAGATACCTACTCACTCGTGACTTGTAGACAGTTGTTGAGGGATGTAGACCCGACAGTGTAGGTACTCTGTGCCAGGGCGTCGAGCGCATCAGACCCGAAAGGGCACCATCCGCAACAGATGACGAAGGGACGATCGCGTCATATTTTTCCTCATTATCTTAAAAGATTGCTCGCAGGAGTTATCCCGTTTAGGACGACTAACCTCAGCTCTGCGAATTTGCCCACACATTTGAGTTGTGCAGGAAAATGTTATATTAGTTGATTTCTGTAACTATGAACACCTTAGCTTGGTATATTTTATTGAAAGAAGTTTACACTATTTTGTAGTGGTAGAACAATTGCAGAGTCGGCCCGGAGGAGTACCGCACCTTTGCTAGTCATCAAACTGTGTAGCAGTAGTGGCAAAGGTTACTGTGTTTCATTGAAGGCTAATGTTAATTAAATGTTAAGTTACAGTGAAAGTAAAGGCCAAGAGATTAAACTTCTTTTAATTACAGGGAAACGCACGCAGTGCATTGTTACTATTGTAGTTTAAAATTTCGATTAGCGCTGAACTGTTATGGGCAAGTATGACAATTATGATCAGGCGAGCAACTTATTCGTTTTGTCACAGTTAGACAAACAACATTCTCAGTGGTGATGCTACTGTCGTGGACGTGGTGTTTACTGATTTGTCCGTCCCGGGACGTGAAGTACCTCGACGAAAAGAAATAAATAACGATAAATTCAATAAAAACAGATTGTAACAAAAACAAATAGTTCTGTTTTAGTTCTAGATAAGCAAAGAGAAACTAGACAGAAAACTAAACCAAAAGCTTTGCGAACAGTAGACATCGCGAGCACATAGTCTTATTAGCGGCAATGTTTCGCAGTACTTCACAACATATCTCGGAAACCACTTAACTAATTCTGGTCATATTCGAAATTCCTCTTTAAATTCATATACCTAATATGTGTACCAAATTTAATCAAAACCAACCTAACAAACATACGGTCAGATGAAAATCAATTGGGCCGTGGGCAGGCAGAGATGCTTTGCTCGATCGGTCAATAATAAAATTCAGAGCGATGCTTACTTTTTTTATAAAATAATAAACCAAGCTAAAAGAAAATATTGTTATATGATAGAAATAAGTAAATTAAAGGACATAATTACAGAAATTGATGAACAAGTAACAATTACAAAAGGAAGACAGAACCGTGCAAAAGACAAACAGATAGGCAACGCTTCTATTTGTATATAGAAGACGATTCATCGCAAAGTGTCCGTTTCACGGATGATGAACGTCGACGGCCGTGATTTGCATGAATTGCATTTGGGTCTGCTCTAATCCTGAAAAGATTTCCCAGCGATATCCTCCCAGTAACCTACATTGGACGGAATATTTTTGCATAGAAATAGGGAAATTAAACAGTCAATCATCAAACAGAGAGACTGAATGATGTGCCTTCTCCAGAAGAGATTTTACTCTTGTTATCTCAAGTTTTAGTATAATATTTATAAACAAAAATTATCTTAAGGAAGTTGTGTAACAACCTATGTATCTCCACGGACTGTCGGAAGTCGCGAGATTAGAATCCGGTTCGGGGATGTGACTGTTTCTCTCTAAAATTGCAATGTTTAGTATCGCTATGGCATTAGTGCTTTAAAAATCATATTATAAATACTATGAAGGCTGCGACATCAATATAAAACTTAAGTTTCATGCCGCTTCTTCTCGGTAGGCTCTATATATTTTGGAACGCGGCGGTAGAATCTTTAAAATACATTATAATGAAAAATTGATGTTCATAAGTGCGTCTTTGATGCCTAAATTGAATATTTGATTTTGACTTTTGACTTTGTTTGAAGTATTTGAAAATACTCCTCTTTTGGTTGGACAATGCTGTCAACTTCAATAGATGTTGTGCCGTCTCCATACGACGGTTAAAATCAAATAGAGAATTAAAATTCGATGCTCGGACCTCGTGCCTCCGTGTTCTAGTGGTAATGGCGTCTGAAATGGATTGTCCGAAGACACGGGATCGAATCCTGTCCGAGCATATGATTTTTTCTCTCTAAAATTGCAATGTTTGTAAACTACTTACATTGCTATGTTGCAAGATAAATGCAAGAGCTGAGAATCCGATAGCTCAATTGGAAGTCACTCTGCCATTGAAGCATGAGTTGGCATCCCAGGTTCGATCCTTAGCTGGGGAAATATTTGTGTGATTAACAAGAAATGTTTGCTCTCGGGTCTTGGATGTTGTGATAGGTTAAGTGTGTGTACATGCCTCCCGCCGTACACAGATAGTGCTCGTGCGGAGGGTATGAGTATGTTAACTTTAAAAATTATAACTAGGGGAAGTGACATGATCTCGGGAGCTATTGCTGACTTGATATTATTTCTTTGTATGATAGACAGATTCATGAAGAATAGAAAAGGCTAGACTTTTATAGGCTACACATAGGCTTATTTATCCCCGAAAACACGGGAGATCACGAAGGACTGGCAAATATACTAAGCACTATGCTTGCACTATTGGCCATATCTGTTTAATAATACAATAGTATTCTATGAAAACATACTAGGTACTATTCCAGGAAATGTAATGTGTGTGGTTGATTTCGCACTTATATCAACCGCATTAAACTGCTAGTTTCAGATTTACATAGTTATTGCAATAATTGCTATACAATAGCAGTTCCAATTGAGCGCCAACAATTGGTGCACTTTGTCGTATGTAGTCATTGCGGGGGGAAACGAAAACGCTCCTTTTTCATCCCCAATTATTATTATCGACAACGAACTCCGGGTATTGACGTTTCAGAACGGGCGCTTTTAATTCACCGTTATGTATAATGTGCAAATATTCAGACTATAACGAGTGGACACAAACGGCACAGAATAAATAATAGTACGTACGGTAGATATGTTTTGGTTCGTTGTTTTTCATTAGATGATAATTAAAGCGCTATCACTTGGTCAGCAGGAGCAAACATTGCAATATTAGAGACAAACATTACACATCCGTTTCTAAAGACATGGAAGGCGCGTGTTTGAATCGCATCATGTGTTATTTTTCTTTCTACAATTGGAATGTAAAATTGTGTTGAAGGTTTTATCTCACCATATACACAATAAGCACTAATTAGTATTGTCACAGATGATTGTATATTATACAAGTACAATTAGAAAAATTTAATGCCGATTTCCATTGTATTCAGTTATTGAAGTGTATCTCAAAAACTACTGGACTTAATTTGATTACATTTAAATGAAACTACACGGGATGACTTACTTTCAAACAAAAAATCGTTTTGAGAATTGGTTCACCCAGTCGAAAGTTATGAGGTAACAAACATAAATAAAAACATCCGAATTGAGTACCTCCTCCTTTTTTGGAAGTCGGTAACAAAGTACTTTTAATTTAATGATGTACCTAACTTACCCTAATATATATTAAGAGGTCATTGATAGAAGTCCGGAATGAATAGATTTTTGTGACATTAATATTTTTAGCTACTTACCTAAACAATTTCAACAATCAAATGTACCTACCTACTTATTTCAATTCTTATTCTAGTTTTGTATACACTTGAATGGGTTGTTTTATCTTCGCTTATATACAGCTATTGCAAAAGCGTGTAGAAAACATAGGCTCTGATGTACCACATAGTTCTTCTTGTCTTTTTTTTAATAGCATTAAAAAAAAAAACTAATTGTACCAAACTATCTAATACGAGAATGTCCCCCGGGATTCATGCCGCTTGTTGTGGCTTCTATTATTGTCTCTTTATTGATTGTTCTTTATAATAATAATAATAATAATCTTTATTGCAGGCTAAAATCCCATAATTTCAAATACGGCAAAACAAAAGACAGTATAAACAAATTATAAAGTAACACTAAAACTATTAATAATAAAATATGTGAAGTAGGTATGTATAGGTACCTACTTCGGTCAGGTCAGCTTATTAAATAACATAATACTGTTACAAGTCATTATTTATTTTTGTCATTTTTATAGTTTCCGTCCAGGTGAACAGAAATCTAGTGCCTAAATATTGCACTGTCAACATTGTCAGAGACAGCCCTCAGTATGCTATTGCTAGAACGTCTCAAGCGATACCATAACGAAGCGATTCTTGACCGGATGATTGCGAAGAAGTCCGGTACCCTCGCTTCTGCAAACATGTTCGACGCACTACAGTATCTCGGCAGCTTCATGAGAGTCCGGTAAGCGTCGTTATACTGGACTTTCATGGAGCCAAGAGTCTTTTTTGTGTAGTTGCACCAAAGCTGGCAGGTGTACATGGACAAACAGTAGGCTCGAAAGAGGGTGTTCTTGACATCCTCGGTGCACTTCACAAATCTGCGTGCGAGCATATTGCTTCTGACTGCCAGGGCCCTTCGTTCCCGTTCTATGTCGCAACAATGCAGCAGTAGACTTTAATTGAAAAAATATATATTTTTTAAGCACTTACGCCTGCTTAGGTATTCGATTTCCGTCCGAGGATGTAATTTACATGTCTACAATTGCAATGTATATTTGAAGTCTTAGTATAGAGTGAACCTTACTAGCTGGTGCCCGCGAGTACGTCTGCGCAGGATTAGTATTTCGAGTAGCTTATTATCTTCTCCAAGGCCATATCTACTTTTATACCAAAATGTCATAAAATATGTAGGTCAAATGCAATTGCTATAATAGAATTATAATGAGTAAATACTTACTATATCAATTACTAAACATTAATAATGAAATACAGGACTTAGGTACATACAAATATAAAATTAATCAACATGGATAAAACTGTCGTTACATTTTATCACACGTCTAGTGTATCGAGCTGTCATATTGACTTGGCTTTTGACTAAACTATCAGAAACTGACACAAACGTTGACAGAACTGTCATCTTGACGTAGGCGAGGAGGAGATCCTATTATTTTGTCTATACGGTGCCCAAGCATATTTCGCTTTTTCACCCGCGTGGTGATGGATGATGATGAAAATTATCATATGTGTTAATCCAGCGCCTCATCTACCTCCATACCAAATTTCATCAATATTGGCCCTGCCGTTTGAGCGTGAAAGAGTAACAAAGGTCCACACATACATACATCCATACTCACAAACTTTCGCTTTTATAATATTAGTAGGAAGTAGAATGGTTAAACTCAATATGATTAAACAGTAATTGGTTAACTATTGCTCCTTCCGCCTCTACTGGACCATATAAGTGTATAAAATTTGGTAAATATAATTTATATACATTTTATAGTCCAGCAAATTGAGAACGTTTATTTGCATCTCCGTTATAGCGAATATCAGATCGGATTGGGTTTGCAAAATCAACGCTGGAAAAATAAAATATTCCGTGTTAATAGCGTGGACATTTATTTTATATCTTTTCAAAAGGTATTTTATATTTAAAAAGTTTCATCACCACTGTTGATTTTTTTCCAGATATGATTGAGCTTGTGGAAAATATAATTAATATAAGAATTCTCTGAGGTCCGCAGGTTAAACTCAATTTTTATAGGTATTTAGCGTTAAACAAACCCAAAACGTGTAGCTTTTAAAGTCTACACACACGCTGCAATAAATAGGTATTTAATTTAGAATACACCTTTGACTTAAATCATCAATTTTATTGCTTAACCGGCTTCCAAAAAAGGGAAGGTTATTAATTGTTTTAAAGTATGACCACGTATAACTTTTTTCTGCTCCATACAATCTCAATGAATAATATTATGTAGGATAGGATAACACGTTAGTCTCATTTAACATCCAGCAAAATAGCTTTATAATGGTGCTCTATAACATAAACGTATATTAATATATAAATAGACAGACAACCTGATAAAGGTCTCAGGACGACATTGAATGCCTCCAACCGGTGCTTTTCGAAAATTATGGGGGAGGCATATGTTCAGCAGTGGACGTCCTACGGCTGAGATGATGATCATGATATAAATGATATCAAGCGTAGATGTGAAAGTTTGTTTCATATATATATTATTAAATAATGACTTGTTCGTTTACGGTAATGTACGAAACAAACCTATTAGAAAAAGTGATCTCCACACTATAATATTTTACCATTTATGGGCGTATTAAATACAAAACGTACAAAGTACAGACTCTATCTGAAGCAAAACATGCTGCATTATCGGTGGATAATGGTGAAGTCACGTGGAACACTAAGCCGGGGTCGACTTCGCTCGGGTAAATAAAGAGTGGTACACATAAAAAGGAATTCTGTAGTCGATTAGCGAGACAAACTTGGTTATAACACTGTTTTAAACTATCACGGTTGTTCTCTAAAATTATATGATTATTAACGGGATATTTACCGTGGTAAGGTTGTGGAATGAGCTCCCGATATTTCGGCGCAGTTACATGCACCATGTTCACGGGAAGACTGAAGAATGCGGGTGGTTGGTCAAAAAGTTTAAAAGTTAGGTGCAGACATAACGATCTACCCTCTTTCTTAGTCTTTTGCTACGGTTATCACTGGAACTCGAACTCGATCCTAAGTCCCGACAAAACACACTCACTGTATCACTGCGTATAGTATTTTGAACACATTTTGAACGCGGACTTTTATTTTTAAAACAACCTAATACTGGATTCCACGCACTGGCGAGTTGAAAACCATCACCTCGATTGAAATTCTGGCATTTCGAGATCTCAATAGTTTCCTTTACTAGCCTTGGTATGTAATGGCGTTCGGTGGACAAGATTTTAGGGTTATGGAATTCAATCCAGTGGTTAGGACCCGCGTCCAGCAGATGCTCAGCTATGGCAGATTTGTGTCTTTCATTGTTTTTTACTGCCTTTATGTGTTCCTTGATGCGGCATGAAACAGTTCGCTTCGTCTGTCCTATGTACGAACTTCCGCAGCTGCAGTTAATTTTGTACACCCCGGGATGCTGAAAAGGAATCTTGTCCTTAGGGGAACGCAGACATTGCGCAATCTTCTGATGAGGAGTAAATATGGTCTTGATAGCATATTTGTCAAGAATTCGACCTATTTTGTCTGTGACTCCTTTAACATATGGCAAAAAGGTCGGCTGTCGTTCCACCTTCGGTTTCATCAGTTTCTTCCTTGGCTTGGTTATACCGACCTGAGCCTTATAACCATTCCTGCGTAACACCATCTGTACGTGGGATAGTTCCTCAGCAAGGTGTTCTGTATCGCACAGATCATAGGCCCGATTTGTCAGTGAACTGACCACAGAATCGGGCCTATGATATGATGTACAGATGGTGTTACGCAGGAATGGTTATAAGGCTCAGGTCGGTATAACCAAGCCAAGGAAGAAACTGATGAAACCGAAGGTGGAACGACAGCCGACCTTTTTGCCATATGTTAAAGGAGTCACAGACAAAATAGGTCGAATTCTTGACAAATATGCTATCAAGACCATATTTACTCCTCATCAGAAGATTGCGCAATGTCTGCGTTCCCCTAAGGACAAGATTCCTTTTCAGCATCCCGGGGTGTACAAAATTAACTGCAGCTGCGGAAGTTCGTACATAGGACAGACGAAGCGAACTGTTTCATGCCGCATCAAGGAACACATAAAGGCAGTAAAAAACAATGAAAGACACAAATCTGCCATAGCTGAGCATCTGCTGGACGCGGGTCCTAACCACTGGATTGAATTCCATAACCCTAAAATCTTGTCCACCGAACGCCATTACATACCAAGGCTAGTAAAGGAAACTATTGAGATCTCGAAATGCCAGAATTTCAATCGAGGTGATGGTTTTCAACTCGCCAGTGCGTGGAATCCAGTATTAGGTTGTTTTAAAAATAAAAGTCCGCGTTCAAAATGTGTTCAAAATACTATACGCAGTGATACAGTGAGTATGTTTTGTCGGGACTTAGGATCGAGTTCGAGTTCCAGTGATAACCGTAGCAAAAGACTAAGAAAGAGGGTAGATCGTTATGTCTGCACCTAACTTTTAAACTTTTTGACCAACCACCCGCATTCTTCAGTCTTCCCGTGAACATGGTGCATGTAACTGCGCCGAAATATCGGGAGCTCATTCCACAACCTTACCACGGTAAATATCCCGTTAATAATCATATAATTTTAAACTTGGTTATTTTTGAAAGAAACAATAATACTTACTAAATAATTACAAGAAACATGCTAGTGGTACGTTCTCTTCTCTTATTGCTCTAAATAACTTTACTGTCTAAATTAATCACAAATTTACACTTTAACGATATAATTTACACGTAAAAAAATATATATATATTCAAAAGTAGAGCTCCTCCACATACAAATATATCTGACGGAAATGCACACCATTATTTTACAGCTTGGTAAGCGCCCAATAATGTTTCCCACTATCCCAGTTGTCCCGTATCCCGGTGCCCCCGTGTCCCAGTTTCCCGCGCTATGGGACATATTTTCGCATATTTACGTTTACTTCCTTCGTACTCCTGATGTTCTTCGGAAAATATGAGCCGTCTCGTGCCAGGAAAGGGGTAAAACTTGGGATTGGTGGGAGTTTGTTTCAGTGTAAGAGGGATAATTTCACAGAATAAATAATAATAATGGTATAGTTGTTTGATAAATAAGAGTATGCACTTACCAACTTTGAAATCTAATTTATTTCAATGTATGCCTTAGCTCAAAATGTTGTTGCAATTGCAATGTATTTAGCCTTGTATTCCTCAAATTACCAAAACGTTTAAACACCAGTGATCACGAGTTAGTTGGGTAACGCTAGTGGCATGTTGGACTACCTCCTGCGTGTTTAAAAAGTTAATAAATAACAGAATGAATCTATTGGGAATGACGTCATTACGACCCAATTCAAAGAACGTTGAGAGCAAGGAGAATCACAGGCAGAAAGTCAATCCTGGACAAACCAGCAAGACTGGCGAGCAAGCAGCAAATCATTTAGCAGTTATCATTCTTTAGAGGATTAAATTTACTGATTGTTATATTTAGATTATAACCCTAACCTAAGATGAGCTAAACACTTGCCTCACTACTATAATATGCCAAGCGGGACATGATGTCTTTTATTATAGAAGCGCGAAACTGGGAGGAACTTGCAAAGAGGATGGAGTGGAGGAAATCTGTCAATACAGGTCAGAGGCACCACGATATAGTGTGGTTTGGTTCACTGGCTAGTAAATGTACTAAGCGGCGCGACACCCTGCGCACCCTGTTTGCTCTCGACATGGAAGTGGTGCTGATCCCGTATCGGTCTGCAAAGCTACAGGTGAAGGTGTCTATCTCAAAAACAGTGTCTATGTAAAATGTCTGCAAAACATGGAAAAGGACAGATAAGGGAAAAATCCCTAATAATTAATGAATAAAACTATTAGGTATATACATATTGCACAAAATATAAGTAATAGGGAATCCTAGTGCGACTACTAAGATTCTCCATGTGACATAACTATCACCTAATACCCGAAAGCAAACAGTTGTGGCAATCCCACAAACATTTGCGCCAGTCAGAGATGTGTCCCCGTACTTCGAAGGCAGGATCAGTACAAAACTGAGCGACCGGGTCCGCCATTACTAATAGGTCAACTTTTGTACACGTGTATATCAGTTGGGCAGTGATGATGCACTCGAAACTAGCACACTAGACGTAGGCTATGATGATAAATAAAAAACGCTAGCTAGCTGAGCGACATTATTATTTAGTACCTCTATGGCTTTTATATTCTAAATAACATTTTATTAATATACTTATATTTTATTTTAATCATTAAATGACTGCTAAATATGCTACATTTGTTGACAAAAGCTAATAAGTAACGTTAGTGTAGTACAGTTGAAAATATATGGTTATGTCAACTTACGTCGAATCATCAGTTATCTTCAGTTTGGGCCTCAAAGAGAACTTCTGGAATACACCGCTAGGTGCTTGGTTACTAACTTTATATATTGAGGGTGGTGGTTAGCTGGTAGATGGATGCTAGAAAGTGCCTTATCATAATATTGTGCACTTCTATACCCTAGCACATGATGCTACCTTCACTTAATAAATATAAAGCATGAGCTAAGTTTTAGACTTGGACAAGACAATGATGAATCTATGGCTAATTGTACCCCTGAATCTGAATCTACTTTTAAAACAATCTTCATTGATGTGATAACGTTTTGAAAATCGATGAACGCCAGCTGCATGTACGAAAAAGCACGACTTATTGTCACGTTACATGTCACGATCCGCCTGAGCCGAGCATGCAAGCGAGAGCACGGAACAAGCGAAAGCGAAATAGAAAGGCACTATCGAACTACCTAAGTGTTCGGCTTGTTTTATAACGTTATCTTATTACGTAAAATTATCGTCCGTAAAATAAGTTTATAGACAAAAAAAAAATTATGAAGTATATCTGTCCTACTATTTGTACCATAAGTGGACACTCAAACAATATTTGCCCAATGCATTCCTTGAGAAAGATGAAGCTAGCTATTAATTTAGTCCCATGTGTACACGATGAGTAATTACTACAAGTTCACTCGTAAAGAGATGTGAATAACTTCCCACCTCGCAAAAAACTAAGCTCTGGGTTGTTCGAAATGAATCCTGCAATTACGTTATATCCCACATAATCAGGCGTAATTCTACAGCACCGGGACAGCCGAGTACGAGATACCGGGGTACCGGGATGAGCACATTCTCGACCGACATTTTTGATAATGAATTATATTTTAACGCGAAATTTAATTAATTACTCGAGAGGAAGCTCCGGACGAAGTGGAAAGGGACGGCGAAACGTGACAATTTTTATTTTTGTAAGCATTGCGGAAAAGATCCTCGAATTTAATTTAGTTGGGTGTATTAGGTATTATTTTGTAATGTTTTCTTGTGCTGTCGAGTTCGTTATCCGAGTTGGGAATACTGACACGCGCGGGACGGCCGCTCGGATACTTCTGTTTGTTTGGAGCATGCTGACACGTCTCACACAACGCACTGAAGTGTACTCTAATATAATAAGGAATGTAACAAATTGAACATTTGAATACACAAGAGAGTTAACATAAGAAACGATAATGGGTATTAAACTGTAGATACACTGGAATGCAGATGTTATGTTTTGAGACGGTCATGGTACGGATTCAATAATATTAATCTCTTCCTCTGATCTCAGTATTATAACATGAAATAACATACCATTTAACATGTACGATTATAACATGGCCTAACTATCCGCATGAACCTCAGTTTAACTCTAATGATGACGCTTCCAATAATTTAATCCTATCAAACACATGCATCATCCCAGACTACGATAATTGAACTATTTACTTGTATTAACCCCTAATACAAAGTACTTAGAGTAAGTAGAACGTCATCGCGATAAATAGGCGATAAAAGTGGAAAGAGGTAGTGGGTGGGGGCGGAGGACACTTGCCGGCAATTATCACGTGAGTGCCGGGCAAAGCGGTCGGGGTTGGCAGTTTTTGAATGTCATTGTTTTACTGTTGCGTAGGTATGCTACCAACAAAACGTAGATGCGATGTGCATTTGTTTTGTGGCGATGTTGACATCCCTGCACGCGTCTCGCGCCAAACCTGCGTGAATCAACGCTAGTATGAGTAGGGAAGACATTCTACTTATACGAGTAGATAATATATAGTTACTTTGCCTAATATACCACCTAATAAAAATGTAGCTAATACTGCTATAGGCAGGTTTGATTATTAACATCCGTTGAATTACATGGGCGTCTTGTTGCTTGATATTCTATAAGTAGGTAATTAATAATAAAATGTGTAATAATTTAATAGATTAAAATTCAAACCTTCACCATCGTATGAACTTCACAACGCATCGCAAGAATAACGTGACTGGCCGGTTCAAGCAGTTGGTAGCATCCCTGCCTTCGTATCTGCTGCTCCTGGGTTCCATTCATGGTTAGGTCAAACATGTGTGTACATGAACATGTCTATTTGTCTTATGTCTGAGCGTGTTTATTAGTCATGATGTAACCATAGTACAGACTTTGCCTAGTTTTGGCCCTGAAGATTTTTTATGGATGTTGTCCCATATTATTATTACAAATAAAGGCCCAATAACCATCAATCCCAGAACAAGAACAAAATATATCATGCAAACGAGCTCGACAACTTCATAAAATAGCTCACAGCATAACCCTAGTAAAACTCCTCCAATAAACTCCGTCGCTCACACGCGCTGCAAGCGGCTCAAACTGTTTATACAGAGGCAGACGACTCTCTGTCGCAACCACCGACGACGCGCGACGCGACACAACGACACGACAAAGTTGTGTCGCGTCCCAGCTGCGTTATTACTTTGAATAACGGATTTATAAAGTTTGGATCGCGTTAGAGCCGTTAGCCGTTAGTTCGGCACACAAGGATGCAAAAGAGTGTCGGTTTACATACAGTGGTTTCCTTTGAAATAGTTCGCGTTTGTTGACAGGTTTAATAAAGAAGTTTATAACATTAATGTTATGACATGCACTTTATGTACTTAACACAAATGGTAATTACACTTTACGATAGAGATAAGATTAGTTCAGAAGATCACTGTTATATACATAAAGTTTGATTAAAGCTATCAACCTTTATGTATATAACAGTGATCTTGTACAGTGTGTTAACAATATATAATTATTTCACTATAATAGTAACATACATTATAGACAATCTATTTACAGTAGGTTAAAATTAGCATAATTGTTGTATTATAAGTTAAATGGAATGTATTTGACTCGTAGATGTTTTCTGAATTCACCGCAAGGTGGCATTGTTGACGACCATGGAGGGGGAGTTGTTCTACCGCCAAAATAATGTTATAAAAGTAGTAAGCGTGGCGGATAGCGGGCAGTACCCGACCAGGGCTGTGATCCCGATCGCATTGTAGGCTCCGGCCGAGATCTTCTTCGCAGCCCCAGTCGCAGTCGAGGTAATTCACACTCACACGATTGTAGTCCCAGCCACGGTGCGGGTGGGAGTATACACCGCGGCCCCGGTCGCGATGTATCCTCCGGCCCAGCAAATGGCTGCGGACGAGGTAACACTGGTTTTCTAAGTAGTCCCAGCCACCATGGCTGTGGGCGAGGTATTACACTCTCTTATTGTAGCCCCACCCAAAGTACAGTCATGAGTGCACAACGCGACGATCCTGGTCGCGGTGTGGACCCATGTCGCGGAAATGGGAGGAGGCGAGGTACACAAGGTTATGATTTAGTGGTAAACACAGTCAAACACCGAGCTCGCCGGCGAGCTCGAGGCAAAAGTTATGTCTTGGTTAGATTCTCTCCAAATAGTCGTAGAGTTAAAATTCATAGGGCCCACTTTCAACGGTACACTTATGTACCGGGGCGATTCTCTCCTACTCCCCTCTCTCCTGGCGACGGCCCAAGCCGAGGTCCGTACCCTAGTGGTGCCCTTGAGCAAGTCGCCTACTCCTCTCCTTGCGGCGAAGCGTCTTCAACGCTCGCCTTAGGCGGTGCGCCCTCTGCGCCCGCATCTGGCTGAGTGCCATCTGCGCTCGCCAACCGTCCGGTGACGCTGTAAATGCCGGTAGAGGCAAACAGCATTAGTCCGTTCTAAAAAAAAAAAAAAAAAAAAAAAAAAAAAAAAAAAAAAAAAGGATAGCGGGCAGTCTGTTCTCGCTAGCCGAGGTGAACACTAAGAAACGTTGACCGTCGAATTTATGTCGGCACAACTATAAAATCTAAGCACATGTTGACTAAAATCTTTATTTAAAAGGATATGTATTTATACTTTAATAAATAAATTGAATAATGTATACTTGTGGTCTAACATTGTTAAACAGAGATAAATAGTATTAAATGCGAAGTATATTTATTAGTGAATTATTTAATAAAATGTAAAGTACCAAGTGATTGCTCTGTCTTATTTAAAATATCATATTAAGGAGTACATTCCTTATCAAGTATGCATATTACAGCGATAATGTTAATGAAATGTTACAAGTGATACATCTCGCCCGCATTTCTTTGTTGTTATCATGATAAACATAAATAAATTCTACAATCTGGTTAGGTTTTGTGATTCATGAGACAGGCAGCGCTGGTTGCAGGTTTTGTTTGCTCTTATGTTTACCTGTGTGCTTCCGTCTAATTGTAAAGCTAAACATCCGTGACATAATTATACGTACTTGTACATTGTTGATTTCATTACGTTGTACCCGTGACCACTGAGATCTCTGACTACCGAGTAACATTTCCCTTTCGGCTTCAGTAAACAGGTAAACAAGGTAAACGCATGTGTGGAGAACGTGACACGGACATTAATGAATCAAATAGGAAGAAAAACAATGTTATTAGATACATTGTTTATTCTTAAAAGACAAAAAACAATCTGCCAAAATAAGGAAATGTAACGTCCTGCGTTGATGAAGCTTAGCTTTTCAAATAAATTGGTCGAATGCGTTTGATGTCATGCAAATTGGATGTTGGAAATAGTTATATTCTTAGCTTAAGTAGCGTTGTTCTACAATGCTTTGCTTTGCAACACCGGTACAGCAATGATTTTATAATGAGGTGGTTCTACATTAATATTAATAACAATTTGTTTGCGTGCACACCAAACTAAATTAGCAAACTAAAATCTAAAATTCTCTTTACTGCAGCGGTATGAGTAGTACAATGACGGTTCTAATTATATGATTATTCTTATCAATTGTAAGTAATTTTACAATAGTTTAGAGAGCACGAAGTTACATAAGGACTAAATCTGCCTTAAAATACCCACGATTCAACATATAATATGATATGTTTAATCGTGGGTATTTTAAAGCAGATTATTTGCAATACTTAATATTATAAAGAAGAAAGGTTTTTTGTTTGTTTGAATTGAATAGGCTCCGAACGATTTGTCTCAAGTTAAAAACTTAAAAGTAAATACAATAACGTTTGGCGCGAAATTAACATGCGATACTCATCAGAATTATTACTAGACTAATAATTATGAAGAGGAAACATTTGTTTGTTTTTTTGAATTGAATAGGCTCGAATACTACTCGACTGATTAGAAAAATACTTTCACCGTTAAAATCCTACATTACCCTTGATAAACATGGGCTATATAATATTTTCAAAAAGGTTAGGGATCCGTATGAAAAGTTTGATAATGTAATCCAAAGTGTGGAAAAAATAACAAATAAAGTTCTCATATCGCGTACGCTGCGGAAACTATTCACAATTATAGAGCATTGTGATGTATTACAGTTTTAATGAAGACTTCAATATTTACAAGTTATGCCACAATAAATACTTTTTCATTTTGAAATATGCAATAGTAACGCCGGTTCAAATCAGGCCACATTATTCGTACCTTTGTATTAATTCTTATCTACTCTAACACTAAAGAGTATATGTTTGTAATTATTAATTAACGTTTGTAATTATTAATTATCTTCGTCGACGTCATCGACGCGGGCGTCCCGAACACTCCTTGAAAAAAGTCACCGAATGTGGTCGAAACTATAGTCCGATAGGACCTATCCGATAAATATTACGTGAGTAATCCCGTATTTTTAATTAATAATGATTGAAAACCACGTGAGTTTTTATAACAAAATATGTTTGTAATGGAATCACGTAAAAACTATTTAACCGATTCAGACAACTCTTTCACGAGTATAAAGGTACATTATGCCTGAGTAATGCCCGTAGGCAACCAGACAATTTAGAGAAGCTGGTTGTGGTCGGCAAAGTAGAGGGAAAAAGACCTCGCGGCCGATCACCTAGCCGTTGGTCGGACCAAGTGACCGCCCTCACTGGACTCTCTGTTACGACCGCCTTAAGAGAAGCCGAAAACCGAACCAAATGGAGAAGTATTGTGCATAGAGCCATGAAGGCCTTTCAGGGACACGACCTTCAGGAATGAAGTACACGATCAAGAAGAGCCTGAGTAATATACGCCATAATTGATTTATCATCATCATCACCGAATCGTGGAGCGCCGCTAAATTTAAATATAAGGACTGTCATTCGCAATAGTTATAACAATTTAAAACCTAATGTATACAGTACAAACCACCCCAAGTTTCTAAGAATTAGATTTTAGATCAGAGTAATCTTCTGCACAAACGAATTGCTACCATTATAGTAGAAGTTTATAGTAATAATTGAATTTTAATAAGCTTACATTTATGTATGAACATTTTACAATAAAACTTTTGTTACAAGATGTAACTAATTCATACAGTTCGCATGTTGTAGTAGAATACATTGCGATAAAAATATTCCATTTAGAAACAGCACTAATCCTGCATGGTCCGTCTGTCTGTATTATGTAACAGTCCATTGCGATATCAATTCTGAAGCATAACCTGTACACATTGAGGGCACTTCGATATTCTAACCGTTAGTTAGTGCTGTTACGAGTCAAGCTGAATGCGAAAGCCGTAGTTCTCACACCGAGAAACCGTACGGTCAGCGTGCAATAGATATATAAGAGAAGGTATAAGAGATAAATAAACCAACTTTAAAGTAAACTTTGTCATTTAAGCCAGAAAAATGATGCCTATATATTTATTTATCGCCCCAAATAGGAAACTTTGGTTTGACTGAGTCAGCGTTAGTGTGACCAAAATACAAATATTAAAAGAAAATAA
Organism: Selenia dentaria; assembly: GCA_917880725.1. Classification (NCBI taxonomy): domain Eukaryota; kingdom Metazoa; phylum Arthropoda; class Insecta; order Lepidoptera; family Geometridae; genus Selenia; species Selenia dentaria. The sequence goes on along the minus strand of OU862882.1, from coordinate 817,053 downwards.
CATTTTTAATTATTTTATACGCCGTTATCTAAAAAAAGACGTGTGGCACTCGGAGACTGCCGCGGTAAAGCTATTGCATAGCTGTTTTTATCAACTTATGCAATTATAATTATTTAACCAATGCCATCTAAAGGCGACTTGCTGAACTAAAGAGACAAGCGTGATATTTCACAAAGTCATTAATAGTTCTGCTATTCATCGATAGATGGAGTCGGAGTGGGGTGTGTTAGGTTATTTTCGTAACGGAATTTCTGGATTCGGTCTCCACTCTCAAGGCCCGCGATAGAAGCTATGCAATAGCTTAAAAACTTAAAATAAACTTGTTACAACTGAACTATTCGCGTGTATTTGAAGTTATATGATTAATTGCTGAAATTTCTAAAATTTTGTTTAAGTGAGAATTTATGCCACCAGTCTCAGACGCAGTCTTATAAGTATTCCTTTAATTGAAATAATCTTCAAACTTTAGTGTAAGAACCGATTTCGAAGCTCTAAGCATTCTTTCTTTGTATGGAAATTACCAATAGAGTATGATATGAATGTAAGGATAAAAAAAGAGAAGAATGGCAAACCTCTGTGTGTTTTGGGTACCCTACATAGACGGACCCACGAGAAATAAACCATGCAGAACCAGTAGCCCTTACTAAGACTAAGATATTGTAAAATTGTACCATATTTTTTTAAGTTGGGGTTGAAAAGTTATCAGCATTGATATTTATAAATATCTGACTGAGGTTTTCAAAATAAATCTATCGTAATAGAGAAACGGGTGCATTAGGTATCGTAGATATGGATGCAACTACATATATTTTATGTGATAACATGATAAAACTAACTTGAGAAATGGCAAATGTCCAAAATGTATGAGTCCAACAACAAAGGAAATAACTATTGGTGTCACTTTGTCATGTCATTTCCACTCTTTTGGCAGAATATACGTAGTATCAAGAAAGTTGTAATCCTCCTTTGTTTGGTGGTCTATCGTACCACGTGACATTGGCGAAATTGAAGTGGCTCCCCTACAAAAGCCATAAGGAAGAGTTGAAGTTGAAGAAAGTTGTATAGTATCCTATAGTCTATGAACGTTAGCGTTTCGTTATTGCTCACAATCATCTTCTGCGTATTAATTTTATTGTTTTTCATTTAGGTTTTCTCATTTTTCCCAACTGCTAATTTAATATAAAAATATAAATTATTTGCATCTACTAATAATAAATAAATATGGCATAGTTTCCTTCTCCGCGGTTTTCATTCTCAGTGGGTACCCAGACGACCGATCTTCTTTATGAAACATAAAAAAACCTAACCTACTGCTAATCCTTGACAACCACTAAAAAGGTTTTAACAAATATTGTTCCAGTTATATTTTTGTCTGTGGAGGCACAAGTGCACAATTACCAGAACTGCCTGGCGTTGGCTCATTCCTTATTCAAGCGGGCGCGAGCGATTCCCGCCAATACACTACCGATGCGGAATTGGAGCACTTAAACGGATCGCAGTGCTTTTTGTCCAATACACTTTAGTGTGATGTTTTGTGTGGAACGCTACTCGGTGTTTGTGTTGTAGTACGAGTTGTTAAACTTCAGATTTAGTATAAACTAGAACGCAAACACATTTGATTGTAAAAAATGCCCACAGTTATGGAAACAAACATTTTACGCTGACTCGTAAGAATGTTTTCCGCTCCCCTTCATATTTTACCAAAAAAGCAAAGCAGAAAGTGAATCTAGAACTAGGTGAATTTAAATATATTTGTATAACTGCAACATTTTATCCAAAAGCTTTATACATACTTTTTAGAACCTTGTATCAATCAATATTATATAATAATAATATAATTTTATAACAGAACACAGACCATATAATGACACAGCTACATTATTTAAAAGATAATTTTTCAAGCGGGCATGGAAAACCAAATCTAAAACTAAGAGGAATAGAAAAAAGTACTCACATGAGTTTTGGGCCCGATTTTAAAGAAAAATAAAACTGCATTATTTGATGTTTCAAAAATCATATGCCAGGACTTCAAGGACCATGAATTTAACACGTGAAATTAAAAAAAAACACACTGTGTTTTTCATCATTTCATAGTGTCGCTAAATAGGATCGAATTCATGACTAATAGCAAACATAAGAAAAATGTTAGATTTTTATTAAACTGTTGGCAAAACACTCACGTTAGGGATACGTCTCACCGGGTTTCAAACATGTCTGCGTAGCGGCGTCTGCCATTGGCGACACTGGCACTCGCAGACGCCACTGCGCACTCGCCCTGAAGATGAGCATTTTGCCGGTAAATAGTAATAGTTTAATATGTGTCAACGTCACGAGAATTTCAATACAAAAGTTTATTAACATTATAGTTAGTACTCACGGGATGTACACCACGATTAGGCGGGTTTTGGAGTTCCCGATATTTCGGCGCAGTTACATGCACCATGTTCACGGGTAGACTGAATATGCGGGTGAATGTGAAAAAAGTTAGAAGTTTTAAGATCAGACAAAGTGGTCTACCCTCTTTCTCACTCTTTTACTGCGGATACCACTGGCACTCGAACTCGATTGTAAGTCTCGACAATACACACTAACTGTATCACTGCGAATGTTGGTTTGATCACATTTTGGAGGATTGTTAATCCTTTTTAGACAACCTACCACTGGATTTCACGCACTGGTAAGTTGGGACCCATCACCACGATTTCGATGGCTTCCTTCACCAACCTAGATACATAGTGGCGATCCACGTTAGTAAAAGTTTATGAAACTGAAAATATTTTAAAGTGATATCTTTTTCATCTTAATTCTTATGCACCTGCAATATGTACCGTTTAATTTTACCCATATGCCAAAACAGTATAACAATAATATTATATCCTGTGTGGCTGCAATTATATGCGTGGGCGAAATCACAGAATAAGCCTATATCTTCAATTTTTAATACTGACTATAACTCAGACTGAAGGATAATCCAGCTCAAATTGCAGCATACAATACAATACAATACAATAATACTTTATTGAACACCAAGCTTATAAAAGAAAACAAATAAGAATATTTTACAAAACAGGTTGTACAATGGGCGCCCTTATCACTATAAGCAATTTCTTACAGGCAACCTTGGGATGGATAGAAATTTATATACATTAGAATTGGCGCATGGTGGTGTTAAATGGAAATAAATAAACAATTTTAACTTAGTTCAAAGATCATAAAAAAAAGCCTTGTTACCATGTTACTTTTCAAAATATTTCGTATGCTCAGACACAATCAAATATATACATATAAATAACACATACATACACAGATTAGGTACATATATAATAATATGATACATAAATACAATACACACATACATACAATACATATTTATTATATACTCGTATATATATTATATAATATAAACATACCTACTATAGGATCAGTTAATAAATAAAGAAATTAGATTTACAATGCTATACATACAAAATATTCAAAAGTTATGACTAGCAGCTTTCAGACATGTAATGCTTCTTTACCATATTCTTAAATAGATTAATTGATTGAGCGTGTCTAATATCAACGGGAAGAGCATTTTACAGCATATAGAAGCATACCAATTAAAAAGTAAACTAATATTATGTCATACAAGGGCGGAATCACATCTTCATATGGTTCTTCACGAATATTTATTGGTGCAACAAGGGATCAAAGTTAGTTTTTGTTGCGAGTGCAGACTTCGAATCGAATCATAGGCGTGAGGCCGGTATCTAAGACATACGTACGCCAAAGTGTGATGCTCTATTAGAGTGGAGATTTGACAATGAACGCCTTACAAAACTTACTCAGAGGCCGTACCACAAACAATTTGCGAAAAGTATTCGTATCGAAAGCGTCACGCTTCGGCGTACATACTGCTGAGCCATCTGTGTCACAGTTGCCCAAAATAAATGACGTTACGTAACACTTGCGCAGTTATTCGTGCTAGGCCCACAGCCGTGCGATTCTCTAAGAGCAAACATCGTTGCATCTTTGACAACATCCGTGAAACAAATGAAGTCTAACACTTTATGAAATATCGCCCTTGTACACAAGGTTGTTTTTGCAAAGTTTCTTGTCATCTCTTCATTTGTTTCACGGATGTTGTTAAAGATGCAACGATGTTTACTCATAAGCCTAGGCCGCACACATCGCGATAACCAGAAGATTCGCGTAATTGCGATGTATGTAGCCAAGTATTCGCGTGTACTTCGAAGCTTCGTGCGTAGTCGCAAGGACTTCGCTCCGCTGTCGGTAAACTCTCGCAGATCAAAGCGTTTTATCGCGATGAACTTCGCTTGCGCGGCCACACTTCAGTCGGCCCTCACCCTTCGTGCGTAGTGGACGTGTTAAGTTAAACTACAGTGCATAATATAGCTGAGGCCGTAACATGGATTGGAGTAATGATAAAATAGTTTTTACTTTATTTAATTCTTGCTTTTAATTTGTTTTTTACATGACATAAATGTAAAGAATAATTATTTGCTGCCATAAAATACAGAGCGACCGCGGCGTCTATTTTGTTTTTTGCGTTTGTACATCGCTCGTACATCACGATAAACTTGACAACACGCACTGTGGCCGCGCAGCTTCGCTGTAGACCGAAGACGAAGTTTATCGCCCGAATGTCATCGCGATGTGTGCGGCCTAGGCTTTAGAGAATCGCACGGCTGTACTCAAGACTAGATTTACTACAGAACGTACTTGTGTAATTCGGTCCTGAGAGTAGTGATTGGTTCACAGGCATGGTTTTCTAAATACAGTAGATAAAATATGATTTGTATTACTTTACTTAGCGATACAAATTGACTTTCTAACTGATTTTACGGTTCAGAACACTTTTGTTTACTGAGTGGGTAAAATTGACTTTTGCTCAACGATTTTACACAAAAAAAGTACCCTTTTCGATCAAGTGAGGGGAAAAATTACGGTATGTCACTTTCTCAGCGAGATCAAACGCGGAACATCACGTGTCGCTCGCGGCATCAGCTGTGGCTGGTACATGATATTTAAGTAAGCGTGTGACTCTATCGATTGACACACGCACCACTATTCCAATAACCTTTGGTGCTATTCTTTTCAACATTTTTCATATAAAGGAGATGTGACAATCGCCCCGGGCGAGTCTCCCTTTTTCGTCTCATTTGTGGCTGTGTTTGCTTTGGAGCACGGCGGTTGTATTTGATCATTGTATTACATTAATCGTTAACTCGTTTAGAATACGTTCAGAGGAGTGTTACTTTTAATATACGCATTAGTATTGCAAAAGTCAATACTGATATAAGTCGATACGGATTACCAGACGTATAATATTGCTCCATACCTGTCGAACCTGTTCAGTAGGCTGAGCGCGAAAATCTGCTTAAGTGTAACGTTATCGTATTGTTTACGTATTCGGTACAAACTGAGTTATCTGTGCCACTATTGTACTTGATAAATGACAGCGTGTACTAAGTTTGCTAGCTGGATTGTTGCTGGAACCCATTCAACAAAAATGCCAGAAGAGTTATAAAGAAATGTAAAGTTGACTGCTTGTAAATATTACCGAAAAACTCTATATTCTGTACATGATTTTCTCCAAGCTAGTAACATGATTTTGACCGAATTTTAGAACATTGCTAAGACTGATAACTATTGAATATGATAGATTTAGTTGAACGTAAAGAGCTCTCAAAACGTGGCCTGCTTACAACAACATGAATGAAATCGGTTGAGTTTAATATAACCATCATAGGCCACAACAGGTGCAATACAAATAAGTCGCTTGAGTGAGTACTCAATTGAATAGGTTTACAAGGAATCGCTCTACATATAGACGCAGGTATAGAACTTATAAAAATTGTGTTTGGTGCCTGAGTGAACTCTTGGGATGTCTAAGGGGTTTTTTGTGACTTGTCTAAGGCATTTGACTGCGTCCGACATGACATAGTTGTCAGGAAATTACAACATTACGGTATTAGGAACATGGCTCTCAACCTAATGTGAGTACAATATCAGCCAAAACTTATATGATTACTCTGGTGTTGTAGAAAATACCAAGAAAATAAATAAACTTTTAACTTACCAACTGTAAAAGCACTCTTTCTGTACTTCAATGTGAACTGTCTATTTCGCCCCTCTACTCATTCCCCTTTTACTGGCGCATCGCCAGGTCATCATGGCACAGCCCCCTTTTAATTAAATCCACTCAATTCACACCCAGATCGGTTTAAAAGGTCTATCAGAGAGCCATGTATTGTCGGCGCATGTTATCGCCGCTCTTAACTCAATATTACGTTATATATCCTATCCATACAAGCCCAGCATTACCGCCTTATGCAACCGCACGCGTGCTCATTTAAAGGAGTAATAAGAGAAGGAAAATAATTCAAATTCAAATTCAAATATTTTATTGGCCTTATAACTGAGATTGTTACATTGGGCAAGTCATGTTTACATTAATCAATTAATTTTACATTAAATCATTAAATTACAAATAATATAAATACAACCTAATTTATGAAAATAATCGAAAATACCTATTACAATTAAAGTCAAAATAATATACCTTCATCTGAGTCAAAATTAAAATAATTAATCAATGTCAAAAACTAATTGATGCCTTAAAACCTATACAATACAGTTTATGTTTTAAATAAAATCACATTACAAAATTATCAAGCACATAAAAAGATTCAAATGTCATTGAACGTACACAACAAATAAGAATAATACATGAAAGGCCGACCATTTTTTACCCTTTATTATTTATTATTACTCTTGTAGGAGAATGAAGATTGTGTTAGACGCAAAACCATAAATTCATTAACTGAATAAAAGGGATTTATTTCAAAAAACTCTTTTAATACCTTTTTGAAGTCGTTATTATTTAAATTAGTAACATTATTTGGGAGCTGATTATACATTGATATCTTATTATATATGCCTTGTTTCTTAACTTTTTCTAATTTCGTTTTATATTTGAAAAGTTTTTCTCTATTGCGTAAATTATAACTATGAACATCTTTATTTTTACTCATATTTATTGTGTTGTCATGTATCTCTAACAGGCTGTTGAAGATATATAGTGATATAACTGACATTATTTGGTTATTCATAAAATAATAATGCAGATAACAGTTTTAGTAAACCAGTGGAGGAGTAAAAATTGGCCCTGGTTCAAATAAACTTCTGAAGGACTTCCGCTTGCATGCAGGAGTAAAAATGCGTGGTAATATACTTTGTAACTTTGACACTGCCGCTAGTTATAGAATTTTGAACAAAAAGATGGATAAGTTGCAATAGTATAGCACAACAGTTGTATTGTCTACTTGTAATGAGATTTGTTAAAAAACTAATGCGATGTTTCTATTATAAAATACTAATTACTTTCTTTGTTATCAAATTATTTGGTCAGCTATTTATTCTAAACAACTATATAATCATCAAAACAACTAAATATTGACGAGAGAAAGATTACACGATGCTGTTTTCGTATTGCAATACGTATGCAATAATTGCATGTGACTCATAAAAACCATAGTTTCCCGCGCGCGCGTGTTTCTCAGTCGCGTTTTCATAGTATATGTACTCGTATTTGCCACAGATCGTATCGCAGTACATACACTATTATAGTAAAATGCTACTTACGTGTGTTATATACCTTGTAGTGGAAGTTGCCGCGGTTCCGTACGAGCTGCGAACCGAACTGATTAGGTTATTTAACGAGCGGTTAACTGTTTAATTGGATTTGAACCGCTTAAGGGCCTTTAAGCCCGAAACTCTCTCGTAAACATGTTGGGTTGTTGGTTGTCAAGGCTTCATTAGAAATACCGGTGTTCGGAACCGAATAACAAATTGCATTTTGTTCGAGTCCAACGAAAAGAAAGATCTATTTGTTGCCAAATGCATTAACACCGTTTCAAACTTTAAAAAAAACTGCTGCCTCTTCGCTGCTTGCAATTTGGAATCTTGACGTTTTTCCTTTTGTAATTTAATAATTACATTATTAATTGTCTTGAATTTATGAATAATTGTTGAAAACAACACACAACAAATACTACCGTACTGAACATACGCCTCCCATAATTTACCAAAAGGACTGGTTGGAAGCCGCCTGTATCCAACGTCGTCCTGCGACCTTTGTCAGGTCGTCTGTACACCGTATCGTTGGATGACCTACGCTGCGCTTGCTGGTCCGTGGTCTCCATTCCAGAACCTTCCGGCCCCATCGGCCATCTGTTCTGCGTGCTATGTGCCACTTTAACTGGCTAACAGACTAATGTTAATAGGTATTAATAATGGAAGTGAAGTAACCGTTGGAGAAACCGCGCCAGACACCAACACATTGGAAAGCTCGAGAAATAAATTTGTACACGGACTGAAGGACGAATGTTGACATATGCTTCCTCCGTGGCCTGTAGGCAGGTATATGCAGCTTAGCCGTAAATTTGCAGCCTCGAATAATTGTAACTATTTACTTAAATATATAACCTCTAATTAGCACCGCGTCATAGCGGCCAGTTAGAACCCATATTGTAGACTTTGCCGAAGTCGGAAGATTTCTGCTACCACATACCCACTGAGGCAGGTCAAGGTTCTAACAACCGGTTTATATCGAATGTAACATTTAATTTTTGTTACCTATAAAACTGGAGTATTATCAGGGAACACAATATTATCGTTCAAATGTACACTAACAGTCCAGTCAAATTAAGATAAAGTATGGACATAATGCTGAATGTAGTAGTCTGGAGTCGTTAGAAAACATAGCTAGAAGTATCTCATAAAAGTATATATAAACAAAATATACACCTCGACTTGAGAAAAACATTCTGTTTTCGGAAGTTGGTTGTAAAATACTTCGTAAGAAGGTAGATTATAATACCTACTTAAAGTAGGTATAACATACAGTGATCACTACTCCTTCCAGAATGAAGTTATGCAATTTCAAAGTTTTTACTCGTTTTTACCCTTTTCTAGGTTTACTTTCGTTGAGATTGAGTTATACATGACTCTTAAAGCATATTAAACAAAAAAACTCACAATCGCGAATTACTTCCACTCTTATGCAAAATACCGCTTAATTTATTATTGCTTTTATTAGCAGTAGTCCAACTTGAGGTCAACGACACATACAAAAGGCCAATTTCTAACAAGAGAGTTCTTAGAACTAATCGATTGGTTACTGCTGCCGTGGTTTGCGAAGTCCCGCGGGAGGCATTAGTCTTGGATAGTAAACGTTGGTTGGTAAGTGCAGTGTCTGGTACAGGTTGCTTAGACCTTCTATGTGTATTTATTTAAACATTTTGTATATTGGAGGTACTGCACCCAAAGTGATAATATTTATCTTCAACCAGTCAATCTTAGTTTTCATGATTGTACGGAATCTTGGACACTCGTTCAGCGTGCTGTGCGGAGTGCTATGCTTATAATTCGTCATCATGTAATAACTTCGCCCAGACGCCTAGTGACCACGCCACAGGTATATTTTATCCCTTAACTTGGCAGCGTATCTAGAAATGCACACGTCATAAAGAAAAAAAATGTGGCCAATTAAAGATACATTACACGTTAGTTGAGGTACTTTCGAATTTCTAGAGTATTGTATTTTTTACCAAAAAAAACACGAATGTGCTGTGGCAATACTGAGAATCAGTGGATTGCATGATGGCGGCACGTGCGCAAGTGTCCACGATCTCGAAGGTATGAATCCATTTTTACCTAAGAAAATAATATTTTTCTTAAAAAAAAAAAATTTTGTAGCTAAATATACACATTTCCAAATGTGCAATAGAATTCATGTGCATGTAAGCAATTTGTTACAAAAACATTTAGGCCTTTCATTATGTATCTAATAATGTACATTGCCAGGTGATGTACATTATACAATTTCTGGATAGTGTGCACTGAAGGATACATTGCCAGCTTACGTACATGAATAGTATTTGTGTGTGTTGTTCATTTACAGATACATTGCTAGCTTTTTCTATCATAAACATGATAAATTTATATAAAATGTGATGAGTATTTTAAGTAATAACTACTTTCTATACATTACAATAAGTATAATTATGTACGTATTTTTTTAATTCAGCCTCTCACGAGAGCGCAACGAATATATGCATTAGTGTCCAAACCGGAAGGTAGTTCCGATAATGACAACAGCGCTTCTTCAAGAGATTAATAAAACTACTACCATGGCCAAGATGATAACAATTCAGACAGCTCCATTCCAGCAACCCTGCCACCGGCATTAGAAGATGTAAAAAAATTATCAGAAAGTTATATAAATTCGAAGAAACTGTCAATACCGCACCATCACAACCAAACATACTTTGCAGTGGTGACAGTACGACAAAGAGTTCTTGATGCTTCTGATTCTCCCTCTGCCGGTTCTGATAACATCATCAAGCTCACACAATTGAGACACCCTTTGATTTAATACTTCAATTATAGAAATACCTTCTTCTTTATCCTCGCCCGCTTCTGTATCATCACTTTCTGCTGCTACCAGATCAAAAAGAGTGTCATTAACAGTAGCAATAAGGACAATAGTAAAGATTAAAAAATTGGAGATAAAACTGACTCGTAAACCTTTTGAAGGCAAAGCTATTATTCAAGATAAATAATTTGACAAGTCATCAGACAGTCGGTCACCATAGAATATTCAAATGTTTTTTTTTGATGATTTGTTTGACTTGATAGGTTCATGAATCTAATTTATCTATATTGAATCTCTCAAAAACCTTGGAGTAATTTTTGATAGGCATTTATCATGGGAACCTCAATTGGCGGAAACCAGTCGAAAGCTCTTCGCATCAGCAGGTTCTCTCCGTAGGTTACGAAATTTTCTTCCAACTTCCACTAAAACTGCGCTAGTTCAATCTCTTTTACTCCCGATACTAGATTATGCTGATGCCTGCTATTTGGATCTCACAGAGGTACAGCTTAATAAATTAGAACGTCTGCAGAATTTCTGTATTCGCTTCATTTTTGGTTTACGAAAATATGATCACGTCTCAGAATATCGTCATAAGCTACAATGGTTACCTATCCGCCTACGCCGGAATACTCATATACTTTTCCTCCTTTACACCATAATATTCTTTCCTTCTACACCCTGCTATCTCAAGGAGCGATTTGAATTTCTATCTTTTGCGACCTCTCGACCTTTGCGCGTCTCATCTTCTCTAATGTAAAGGACTCCTGTTCACTCTTCAAAGTTTTCTGGCAATTCATTTACTGTGCGCGCCGTGCGGCTATGGAATGATCTGCCTCTTCCTATAAGACAAGCAAAATCGATAGGAGTATTTAAAAAGATGGTTCAAGATCATTATTTGTCCTCTGCCTGCTAAACTGCTTCACTTTTCTTATGATATATTAGGAATATGTTTATGTATTTGTAGTGTATATATTATATCGTATATATTAATAAATTAATCACATACGACTGAATAATCTCAATTTATATGAATTTCCTTTATGTATTTTTAAATATATATTAGTTTATAATATTATATATATTATATTATTGATATTTGTGTAGGTATTTAAGTTTCCCTCTCATTGTTCTTCTTTGAAATATTCTGTTTAGTTTTAACTATTATCTTGTTCAACACCACCGTCTAAACTTTTATTTTTGTCCAGTCCATTCAAAGGTTGTCTGTAAGAGATTGCATTAGCGATAAGACCGCCAATTGTATTACCAGCATAGATCTAAGATCCTTACTTGTAAGTAGATTAATTAGTTAATTTACCTACTGTTTTTGTTTGTGTGGTAAGCAATAAAGAGTTATTGTATTGTATTGTATTGTATTTATACCACATGCAAGTAAAAGGAAAACCATTAAACCTCACGTTTGACGATATAATGATGGTACATACCACTATTTTTTTGACTGGACATTTGCATGAACAATGCATGGTATCGACGTCAGAGCACTGATACTAAGCCATTAAAATTAAAAGAGTTCAGATGTGCCACAAGTCGAAGCATAGTAACCGAACAAAGAATTAGGAAAGAGAATGCGCCTGGACCAGCAAAGTTTACTACCCTTACACATCGGTGTGATAGCCTAGATAGATAGATAGTTATGACCAAGTGGGCCATCTGCCATCTTTCACGACTAAGGGTCGTTGTAAAAATTGCATCTAGGCAAACAACGTACCTGTACTTCAAATGTAATGTTAGCTTTTGTTTGGTAGAAGAACGCAATTGTTTTCATAACTATCACACACAAATTTATTTTTCTTTTATTCGTAAACGGGTAAAGTTGACCTCATTGAATATTATATTATTATATTATTTGTAAAATCAACAGTTATTTTCTAATTATTATTTGCTCGTCGATCTCATTGTCACATTTCGAAATAAAACTTTTTTTTAGTAATTTCGTAGTATTTTTGAAAACCTGCTTAGTAGGCAATGTATCTTCCTAGGTACACGTTTTATCACAACTGCATTTTAGCGTTCTTGGCAATGTGCATTTTAAGATACATGCTTTAAAACCAATAAAAAGAAATATATTTTTTTTATAATTTTTTTGCAAGGTCTATTACCATTATTTAACTAATTAGAATGAAAAAAGCAAGGAAAACTAGAATTGCAAATCCCTGCCAAGTATAGAGTTAAACCGGTACAAAAAATGTTATATTTTTCAAAATCTAGACTACCTTTATGGTAAGCTTTGTCAATGTCGATTCAGTAGTGTGAAATAATTAGAAAGAAACCAACAAACGAAAATTGGAATAACACACTTCTGCATTTATAATATTGTTATTATTATTACTGACTCTCGCACTAACAACATTTTGATAGTATATAGGTTATCTATTATCATATAAGAGTTATCTATGTCTATTATGCTAATGCTATAATAGAAGTAACATGTGTACCTATTCTGGACCAATGGAGAGCAGAGTTATTTGAAATATAAACAAGTAAAAAACCTGTTTATTCCCTCCTCGTACCCAGTAACCTCGATGTTACTGATGATACTTTAACCTATAAACACGCGCCGGTAAACCGGTGGCCAAATCTATACATTGCATAAAGCCGCGCTGGTACACCGGTGTACCGCAGTCAAAACGATTGGTGTTATTAAAATTCGCGTACAGTTTGTATAAAGTGCGTCCCATAGCAAATGCTGTGAAAAGCTATTTTAACCCTGATATTTACAAGCAATTATCGCGTTATTCCGAGAAAATTAAACAAACTATCATGAATGGCTCCATCATTATACCTTATGTAGGTACTACTACAAATTACAATGCAAGTTTAAAATATAATTTTTATAAAAATGAATATTTAACAAATTCCTATTGCAAATTTATTACCTACTAAAAATTACATTGTTAGAAATTAAAAATTAAATAAAAAAATAATAATAATAACTATCTAATCTATAAACCCCACGGTGGGGGGAAAAGTGGCCAAAACGCTGGCGGCATTGCCACGCTGGATGGCGATGCTAAGTTTTTGCCAAAATAGGCGCCAGCATTTCGGTCACCCGACGCCTCAACCAAACGTTTCGCCAGATCCCTAAACAAGTTGAGAGCGGACGGCCCCCATGGGCCTAAAGTTTCGACCCCAAACGGCACAAACATGTACATTCTGTCTAAATACACATATTTATGACGTTTGAGGTCTTCCGCTTTAGACGCGGCAGCGCCAGCCCGATCAATCGTCCCAGGGAGATGAGACGGCGCCAGTGTGTCCACACATGTAGCATCCCAAACCAGGGGCATGGGACAGCCCCTGGTTTGGGATGCTTCCACGGGACTATAGTCATCCCATCTGGTCTCTTGCCGTCATCCCGCATCAATCCGTTTGGTTCCAAAACTGACGGGACTCCAGAACTGACAAATGCCCGACGGATGATATCATTGAAGCTGGCGTGCCGCGGTATGCGCCCCGCGCTCTTTACGCATGAGAGTGGCCGAACCGGTCCACCATTTCACCATTTCACATTTCTAACAAATGAGTTTAACTATCTAAAAACAAATGAAATTGCGGAAAATATCTGATTCCTTGCATCTCCACATGAACCACAACTTGTTTCGAACGTTGGCTTACACCAATGGATTCACCGTTAAAAAAATATTAGAGTTTTAAACATTTTCAAAATATCTAATTTACTATTTTTTTAAACCAACTATTTAAAATTCAGGAAAAGCACAGAGGTCACGCGGCAGCCAACAGCCTTTTGTCGAAATGGGAACCAGTTTCAGAAAACCAGAGCCTTCAAAACGGGATTAACGTGAGACTTACGCCTGTCGATATTGTTGTCGATATCACGATCGAAAATTGTTTAGATTTCAAACGGAAGTCTTCTGTATGATTTTTTTGTGCGGTGCGTTTCAGTGTCGTTGTTGCAACGAGGAACTGAGCGTCTCATGTTTATCCTGTAGGTATTATCATAACATAATTTGCATTATAATTTAGGCATATTCAACTTCATAATCTACGTGAAGCTAAAGCACATTTATATTTGCAATATTTGGAACTACAACTTCGAATAACATTGAATAAAGAAAACACTTCTTTTTAATGGCTTTCTATTAGTACAGACGCAACATAAAAACTTAGCTGTGTGATAGTTGACTACCATCTATGTGCTTCCGAGCTCTAGCATAAACATGATTTTAGCAAGATATGTATTCTCATAAATGTGAAGCACTTTTTAAAGCACAAATGTACAGTTTAAAAATACTGTAGGTACATGCAAATAATGCTTCCAATAAAATATTATACAAATAACATGTATCGTTTTCAGCACATCCCGCAGGACTGTGCAGATATTCCGGCCATTTGGGTAATGATCGCAAATGCCTCGTATATTCCCCGTAATGTTGCGCCCATCTGCTGCGCGTTATACTTACTTACTGTAATATTGTACGTTATATTATAGAAATAATAAGTACTCATATGTCCCATAACAAGAACAGAGTATCCAGAAACTGGTATATAATAGGTAGGTACGAGAAATTGCACGCTTTTCTTATTTCTGTCTTCTTTTTCTTGTCCGAGAAGGTTACATTGATTTAATTGGGTTATGTAAACCGAAGATACTTTTTAGTTATATGTATTAGGAGCTATAGTTTCAGACCGCAACTTTGTATGTGTTTTGTACAAAGGAACTGACCGTTGAATTAGGATTCAGATTCAGATTTAGATTTTTATTGCAACCATACAGTAAAGGTCGATTCACACATATCAGTGAAGCCACAGTTCCGTCAACGTGTTCGCTCAGTTCGGTATCAGTGCTACAGTGTTGCGTCAGTGATTCAATTCACACATGTCAGTACTCAGTTCACGGAGCTTCAGTGAAAACGTGTCCATCGTCAAGTATCGTGATTGTTGCTATGGCTTTGTTCAGTACTGTGGAGCTAGCAATGTTAGCTATTGCTTTAGACGAAGAAAAAGAGCAGCATCAAAAAACAAAGAGAAAATGGGTGCATTTGCGCTCCGATTTAGTTCCAAAACATGGTTTTGTATTTCGAATCCACTGTTGTACTTTGCATGAAACAAATCATACAAAACCATATTTTCGCAAACCAATTCTATCAATCTCTCGTCCACCATTTTCTTTTTGATGCCGGGTCGTCCGTGATCCAACAAAAAATATCGTCGTCAACAAATACGTCCGTAATTGCCGGTGTCGGCACTGTGTCGTCACTGACACTGACAAGTGGAGATGCGTTCATAGAGAATGTATGAAAGAATATTTGACACTGTGTCGGAACTGTGGCTTCACTGATAAGTGTGAATCGGCCTTAAAAGGTGGTAAAATCTATTTGTATAGAAGATGTCCTGACTGACAGAAACCGCACAGCCTAAACCACTGATCGTAGAGACTTGAAATTTGGAGGGTGTATTGTCCTTGATGCGTAGAGGTGTACTAAGAAAAGTTCTTTGATTTTGGAGCTACAGTGATGACAATTGCTAACTGGATAGGTACTCGTGATTTTAAATAAATTGTGATGCTTTCAATATTTTTGTCAGGGATCACTTAAAGGGGTAAAACGAGGGATGTAAAAACTACTACATATTATGAAAAATATGCTAAAAAACTAGTCACAGGGGATGTAAGGAGTGAAAAATAAGTTTTAATTGTTAGTTTCTCTGTATTTTTGTCTGTCTGTTTGTACGAGCTAATCTCAGAAACGACTGGACAGATTGAAATTATATTTCGTATGGTGGTAGCTTATATCCCTGATCAACATATAGGATACTTTTGATCCCGGTAAATTAAAGAGTTCCCGTGGGATAACTAAAAATCTGTAATTACTCGTATCCCGCGAGGCCACGCGGCAATACAATACTTACTATAGTTGTGATTATTAGTATTGTGATAATATATTATAATCCGTTGATAGTTTCCACTTTAGCACTGTTTTGTTTATTCCACTCAGAAGGTTTACTCTAGTTATCTCTACTTTTATGTTAGAGACTTGCGCATGCGTCTCATAATCAGCCCATTTTGTTCGTTCCCACTGCTGGGACTCGAGCCTTCCTCTCAGAGAGAGGAACTGGGCCATAATCCACCACGCGGGCCCAGTGCGGATTGGTAGATAGGTTAGTGGCCAACCCATGTCGAAGTTTTCAGGCCGCCCGAAAGCCGTTATCATAGCCTAACGACTGTTGTCCTAAAACAACCAGGACCGACGGCTTAACGTGCCCTTCGAAGCACGGAAGCGCTCAGTTGAGTAATGCCACTAGCGGTCACCCATCCAAGCCCTGATCGCAGCAACTTGGGCTTAACTTGTTGATCGGTTAAGATCGCCAAGTCAAGCTCCGCTGCGAGCGCTTTGTGCATGCATATACGTACCTGAATATATTTTTGCACAACTTTAGCGTACTATATACTTTTGTTGTTTCCACTTTATCACTCTTTAGTTTATTGCCTTGCGAACTCGGGGTTCACTTCAGCTATCTGTGTTTTGTGATGTGATGACTTCTGAACTGGTAACTAATGTTAAATGACCGATTAGATTAGGTAATGTACTCGTAAGTACCTCATGTGGAGCTTGTTTATTATAGTGAGATATCTTATTAGGTATATCATCATCATCATCATCTCAGCCGTAGGACGTCCACTGCTGAACATAGGCCTCCCCATGATTTTCCAAAAGGACCGATTGAAAGCGACCTGCATCCAACGTCGTCCTGCGACCTTCATCAGGTCGTCTGTCCACCGTGTCGGTGGATGACCTACGCTGCGCTTGCCGGTCCGTGGTCTCCACTCCAAAACCTTTCGGCCCCATCGACCATCTGTTCTGCGTGCTATGTGCCCTGCCCACTGCCACTTCAACTGGCTAATCTTCTGGGCTATGTCGGTGACTTTCGTTCTTCTACGGATCTCCTCATTTCTGATTCGATCACGTAGAGAAACCCCGAGCATAGCCCTCTCCATAGCTCGTTGTGCGACTTAGAGCTTGTCTATGAGGCCCATAGTAAGAGACCACGTTTTGCATGCATATACGTACCTGAATATATTTTTGCACAACTGTAGCGTACTATATACTTTTGTTGTTTCCACTTTATCACTCTTTAGTTTATTGCCTTGCGAACTCGGGGTTCACTTCAGTATCTGTGTTTTGTGATGTGATGACCTCTGAACTGGTTACTAATGTTAAATGATAACCGATTAGATTAGGTAAGTACTCGTAAGTACCTCATGTGGAGCTTGTTTATTATAGTGAGATATCTTATTAGGTATATATAGATATTAAATTAACATTTCTGGGAAGATCTTGAAAGTTCATAGAAACAACAAGTATGTCATGTTTTTCTACCGACTTCTAAAAAAGAGGAGGTACTCAATTCGACTGTATTTTTTTCTAAAGCTGGTGCTTTCTGTGTGTTCCCATTTAAATTTCATCAAATTCGCTCTAATAGTTTTTGAGTTACACTCCAATAACTGAATAGAATGGAAGTCGGTATTTAATTTTTCGAAATGTACCTACTTGTGTTAATGTGTTATATACTTTTACTTGCTAGTAGTTCTGTATCTAATGTGTCGATCAAATTTTATGAAAATCTGTCGGTAGATAGCGCCGCAGCAAAATTCCCCCCTTTCAAAATTACCGATGAAAAAATACTACATAGAATTTATATACACCATTACGAGTATGTACACACAGTAAAACATATACACCAAGTTTCGTCAAGATTGCTTGAAAAATGCGACCTGTACAGGACCACGTACATACAACCCAACAATATACATACAGATTAAAGTTAATTCGGCCAGTTAAAGTAGAGACGCTTCGCTCGTTCGGTCAATGACGATTACATTAGCTAAGATTAGCCATTTTAAAGGTTTGGAAAACTCTATTGACATTTACTTTATTCATTTAATCTTATAAGGTACAGATTTCCTATGTTTATACGTACCTTGTATTGTTGATTTACCGACTAATGATTAATTAATTATATGTCAAAACAGAATAAACTAAGCGGATAGTAACTTGCCTCTTAAATGACAGAAGCGGCTACTGGGTCAAAAATGTCACCGACGTGTTAGGAATATAAATAGTCAAGTATAGAGTCTATATTATTTTGGTTTTCATTGGCTACCAAACTTCTGCATTCTACACGCTTTTTAACAGACTTCAAAAAAAGGAGGTTTCTCAATTCGACAGTGTATATTTTTTTGTGTGTTTGCGGATAACTTCATCGTTTATTAACTGATATTGATGATGCTTTTCTGTTTGGTAGAGTATACTTCCGCGGTGGTCCCACATAAATTTCATCAAATTCGGTCAAGCAGTTTTTGCAAATCTGAAAAGTGTTTATTTATCTTGATGATATCCTCATTGACGGTGTACCCTGTATGTAGAGGTCAGTGAAAATTTGTTTTACACAAAATTGAACCGACTTTTACACTAAAAAGTGTGAAATGATTTGCCGAAGTCGGTACCATGCACACAACATTGTGATAATAGGTACTTTCGAACTATAATGGTACCGACTTCAACAAGCTATTTCACACTTTTAAGTGTTGAAGTCGGTTCTTTTTTTAATAAAAAATAGAACTACTTTACTTATTACCTTACTTTAATAGCGCGCGAGCGGGAGCGCGATACCTACTGCATTACATTTGATGCAGTAGGTATCGCGCTCCCGCCAAGTACACATTCAGTTTGCGCCAGCCATGCAGAAGCTAAGGTCAGTGTCACATTACGGTATCCATATTTTGCAACGACTGAATATGAAATGTTAATTTATAACCTTAATAATAAGTAAAAAAAGCTTGTAATTCTATTATTTTTCTTTTAAATATGGTTATAATACGGTTGCGATTCCGTGGTAGAAAGTTGGAGGTTAATAATTAAAATGAATCATGTTCGAAAGAAATTAACTTGGTATTTTCTAAACTTTAACAACCCTTAGATTAGTTTTATTAAATATATATAATCTATCTATAAATTATACAAATACATATACCTAATATGTTGTTTATTGCAACAACTGCATATTTTATTGCTCTGTAAAGAGAATATTTTTTTACTGAGAATAGTTTACAAAGTGTGTACCATGCATACTTTTATAAACACAACTTATTTCTACAATAGAGTACAGATCACTGTTACTAATTACTAACCTGTAAAGAGAAACAACATTAGAAGCTATTGTTTCAATAGTTTTTGGTATAATTTGAAGAATATCTCCATAAAATGTATTCACATGGTTTTTCTATCAATCCAAAGCTAGTTTTTTTAATCATAGCCCGTACATAGTGCAGGCCTGCTCAACACAGATAATGTATGCATTAAGGCGCGCTCGTATCCTGATAATAGTAAAAAGCAGAATCTTTAAAGATCTAGTGTAACGAAACTGATCAATAATATTGTATGAAAAAATTACTTAGGTTAGAAAAATAAAAGGCAAAGGGTAATAACTGAACAGAGTTCCTAAATATTACTCGCTCTCTCCAGAAAAAAATACTGAATAGGTCCATAATAATAAACTTTGACGTCCAAACTCTCAGAATTTTCAGCGATAACACTATATTTTTTATTAGGTAATACATAGCCAAGATATAGTACTAAATTAGTAACCAGCCGTTTTTCAATTGTGTTAGTAATTATCGAAATATATTAAGAAAAAGTACAAAATTAATGCATTTTCGCATGACATCGTCCAATATAACATGCGATTTTCAACCTTACGTAAAGCATCGTAAATTATTTTAAAATTGAGGTTGGACCGCGTCTTAATGCGCGAGAAATTCAAATGAAATGAAGAATAAGAGAGCTTTATTCACATACATATAAATAAAACTGTAGAGGTCGAATTTCTGTACAATGAAAAAAAATGCTAAAACCGAGTCACGAGATGTAAAGAGTGAAAACAAACTAATCTAAATTTTTTTGTTTCTCTGTTTGTCTGTTTGTTCGGGTTAATCTCCGGAACGACTGGAACGATTTAAACGAAATTTTGTATTGTGGCTTATATACCTGGTTAACATACGAGTACAAGATACTTTTGATACCGGTTAGTTAAATTCCTGTGGGATAGTTAAAAAACTGTAATTATAACTGTAGTATCCCGCGAGGCCACGCGAGCGAAGCCGTTGGCGGGTCAGCTAGTATTATATATTTCTTAAACGTACACATTTAAATATATAATAAGTTATATAATATTATATCTAGTTCTATCAAATTGACCGCCCTGTTAAATTTCTATTTTACATTATTAAATATGTTGAACAATTAAAAAACGAAACGGCAACTCTCACGAATCTGGCCCTCTACTGGGAGTAGAGGGCCTGATTCGTGAGAGTTGCAAACGAACAAGGAAGTTTCAGTTGACGGATTTCACAATTTCTACTGTGAAAGTGAAAGAGCACTAATACAGTCAAGGGTGATGAAATGTCATGACAGATAAATTATTGTTTTATTTTAAACTGATGATGAATATATATGAAATCTAATATTCATAATGTATACCTGATTTTATGAAGTTTAATTCTGTGTAAGCGCGTAAGCCACCTTTAATATTCTTTTTTAGAAATTGAGTGGTACTGTGGTACCTCCTATCCTTACAGAAATAATCGGATAAATGTAGTAGGTAAGAAGTACATTATGTAATTATTATAAATAAACAAAAAACGATATCAAAAAATATTTAGTGACACTTCCGCTGAAAAGAAAACAACGATTTTGGCCTATTTGGGGGCATGCACCACCCTCCCTCCCGCATAAAATGCTAATAGGAAGAATACAAAATCGAGCGCTAGACCGACAGTCTAGACCTGTCGGTCTAGCGCTCGACGAGTCAACATCTCCTGAGGATGCCTCGTGTAGAGGCGAAACACGTGTCGAATCGGTTTTGGTTGATTTGGGGTTTATTGTGTTTTTTATTTTGTATTCTTCCTATTAGCATATTATGCGGGAGGGAGGGTGGTGCACGCCCCCAAATAGGCCAAAATCATTGTTTTCTTTTCAGCGGAAGTGTCACTAAATATTTTTTAATATCGTTTTTTCGCAAAGTAACGCCTGAATCAATAAATTATTATAAATAATGTTTACAATATCACGCATGGTAATAGTGTTGCACGAAATCTAGACGATAAATAACAATACTAAATTAATCTGCTGCATAATTATCATTAGCTTAGTAGATAGCTGGGTTTATCTATGGTTACAAAGGTAGCTAACAGACCGCAATCCTGTCAGTACACGAGAACCTCTAGACCAGAGCAGACATGTCACAAAAAGTCGCGGTCGTCACAGGCTCCAACAAGGGTATAGGGTTTAGCATAGTCAAAGGCTTGCTGAAGAGGTTCGACGGAGCGGTATACTTGACCTCGAGAGACGACGCAAGAGGCAAAGAAGCAGTCGCAAAACTAAACGAACTCGGACTGAAACCGGAATATCATCAGCTAGACGTCACCGATCGGGACAGTGTCGCCAAATTCAGCGATCATCTCAAACAGAAGTATGGCGGTATCGATATCTTGATCAACAACGCAGCGATAGGCGAAGACCTCGACCTTCCTTACGAGGGCTGCAAACAAGTCATAGATATAAACTACTACTCCATTCTCATAGTGCAAGAGTTACTGTTCCCGTTAGTCAGGGACAACGGCCGCATACTAAACATCTCGAGCGATTGCGGACATCTATCTAATATCAGGAACAAATATTGGATCGAGAGGTTATCGAGTAAGGATCTCAGTATCGACGATATTAATGAGTTTGTGGAATGGTATCTCGACTCCAAGAAGAATGGGACGTTCAATCCCGCCGATTTGGCTGATTACGGCGCGACGTCGTATCGAGTGGCGAAGGTCGCGGTGAGTG
Source organism: Selenia dentaria (assembly GCA_917880725.1). Taxonomy (NCBI): domain Eukaryota; kingdom Metazoa; phylum Arthropoda; class Insecta; order Lepidoptera; family Geometridae; genus Selenia; species Selenia dentaria. Next base: position 794,742 of record OU862882.1, on the reverse strand, counting down.
CTGTGACCATCCTGCAGCAGAAGCTTCTGGAAGGGAGGAACATATCGGTGAACTCGATGCACCCCGGACTGGTGCGGACGGACATGACCAACGGCGCCGGGTTCTACTCGACGGACGAAGCCGCCGAAACTCCCTTGTACATGGTGCTGGAGGCTCCTCAAAGCTTGAAAGGTGCTTACATTTGGCACGACAGGAAAGTCTTGGATTGGTACGATTATAATGCGGATCACTATTTTAAATATGATACTCTGTTTGCGTGAATATAGTTATGATTCTGCTATTAAAGTTGTGTAAATGTAAATGTTTTTGATTTTTATAATTATGATTTATTGCTTAAATACTCTATGCATACTTGCCACCAAATTTATTAAACAATTGTATTTAAAAACACTTTTAGTGTTTAATCTATTTCTATAGCGATAGCAAAATAGTTTTGCCGTTATCACAGTGAAGTATTATTGAAAAGCTCTTTGTAAATGGGTTTCATATCCGAAGTAAGTACTGTGGAGGTGCTCCATTCCTTTACTACTCGTAATAAGGTAATATTACTACAGTTTCATTTCCTCTGTTCCACCACGTCTGCAAGGGACACCATAACAAGGATCTAATATTTTCCATTAACATTCAGGGTTCTCCACTGCCAATAATAACGTAGTACATACAATGAGCCCATGGCACAGATACAACAATAGTTATTAAGTATATACGTGGTGTGAACTGGAAGCACTCGTGTGGGACGCGATAATAGCACCGATGAATAATTCATCCGAGACGGATGGAACGCGTCGCGGGATTCCGACCAACTCACTGACTCGCGAATCTATTCTAAGGATTAAGGATCGTCTCTTCATTTCCTAATGCTAAAGATATATATTATAATACACAATACTCAAAAGATAACGTAATATCCTGGTTGGGCATGCAGAATATCTGGTAGGCAATAACTGGGGTAACCGCAGATCAAAATATACTTTCTGTCGCGAGCTGTTGTAGTGTTTAGTGCATCAAACGCTTGGAGATCAAGTACTCGTATTAGACGATTAAATGACATTTTAGCGCTTAAAACTCTTGAACGTAAAACAAGTAATTGACCGACCAAGCGAAGCGTCTGTAATGTAACTGGCCAAGTTGACTTTGATCTAGTAATTTTTAAACTTTCGCGATGTGATCCCATATTTATATTATATTAACGGGGCTTAATCGCGTTAGTAATAGTATTTATTTACCTCGACGTTTCGATTAAGTTGCATTGATCGTGGTCACGAGCGGGCTCCTCGTGCCCTTTGCAGTGCTTTGTGAAGGTTGCAGTTTAATGTTTAGCACGATGCGTTTACATATTTCCACCTTGTTCTCAATGGAATATTCTATATACTCCTCTGATATAGCACTCAACTTCGAACAGTTCAGTCCGCTCCAGAATCTGCCAAAAGAGTAGCAGAAGTACGACGAAAACAATGTCCTGTATACAGCTGGATATCTGGCAACTTCAAATAAGTATCTAGCTATTTCTTGCGTGAGTTCTAATACTTTCAGGAATTAATTTTATACTTTCACTGTCACTGGAAGAACTAATTTGTTCAAAACAAAACCACTACCAATCCGTGAAAATTGATGAAAACGCGGGCTGTAGTTCGCGCGTTTGTAATTTGTTTTTTTTTTTATTCAGTTGGCGGCGCGACTATGGCTTTATTCAAACATCATATTTGCGTTCGATTTCTTTGATGCTGAACACTAAGATGTTCCAAATTCAAAAAGTGCGCGGCAAAGATAATTGATGCGGCGCACTTAGAAAGAGGATTAAAAACTCATTGCGCGCACTAAAAGTTTTTATAGAAGCTTCTTATGGAACCACCTTTGGGTGCACTTAAAGGCGAACCAAGTCGTCCTTTTCGAATAGATGGGATGAAGAGGTATATAATTCCAGAATAGCATAAGTAGTAGTGTATTTTATTATTATTTAAAATATGTCCTGCGGGATAGGCGGGCCGCGACAAAGATATTTCTAGAATGAATTGGAGCTCGCAGAAACAGCTAAAACATATATAATATGTATATGGGAGCGTACGTGGTATATTTGATCTCGGGATTAGGAGACATCTTATCACATGTATTGTACGTGCGAGCGGACGGTTTGATAAGAAGCTACTTACCTTGTGTGTACCTCCGTGCTGCAAACATGCAATATTTATCTTATCGGGTGCAACGCATTCGAAATGTACCGGAGCTTGGAGCCGCGTGCGTTGGCTTAGAGGTTGTTACAGTAATGTTATAGGAAACATCGCTGACCGTTACGATTTTAAAAAATCATTCGGCAAAGGCGGTTAGATGATTGAGATCAGGACATATTTACTTCATATCGAAAAACTGTCAGCAAGAAGTACTGAAGCCGTAGCACAAACTTTGCGAAAAATTATTCGTATCGTAAGCGTAAACGCGCCACGCTTCAGCGTAAAAACTATTGTATGTGTCACAATAGCCGTAGATAAATGACAGTTTGTACAGTTTGGCGTGAACAGGCCCACAGATAAGAATATAACATAGATCATTTCATAACTTCTCTGTATAAAGAAAAATATGGAATTGTTATTTATCCATGTTAAGTAGATACAAATATATAGAAATACTAGTTGCGCCCCGCGATTTCACCCGATGGATAATGATGATGATGATGATGAAAAGTATTCTATGTGTTAATCCAGCGCCTCATCTACCTCTTTAACAAATTTTATCAAAGTTGGGCCAGTTCACCAGCTTGGTAATGGAAGATGATGATGATGACGATGATGACGATGGTAAAAAGTATCCTATGTATTAATCCAGCGCCTCGTGTATCTGCATACCAAATGTCATCAAAATTGGCCTAGCCGTATGAGCGTGAAAGAGTAACAAATATCCACACATACAAACTTTCGCGTTTATAATATTAGTAGGAAGTTTTTGTTAGTAAGTGACGAGCCGTATGACTGATTGTAAATACAAAGTCTGCCTATGGTTCAGTCCTTTATGTTGAAATCTTAACATGTCATGTCACTGTGCTCGTCCCCCGAAACTACATTTTAAGTCTCATTCGGCCAGTGATTTCATTGCTACAGTGCCCTCTTGCAGTAATAACCGGCGCTACCGTGGTTCTATTCAAGACGGCTTCTTGCCCAAGCGGCATATTAACTAGTGAGTCAGGTTTTCCCGGCTCTTGCGATACCCCGCCGACGGAATGAACATTATTTCTTACACTCAGTTCCTTTCGTAGCCATGGTAGTAAATGTAAGTTTGTTTCCTTCCCTAGGTTATTAGTACTACGCATACATTAAATTTCATCTCTTGATGTTGAGTTGCTCGTCAAGATCGAGTATATCATTGAAGTCTCGTGAGTTCTGTGTTACAGAATACAATTCATTGTTATTGCGAGTGAATAAATAAGAGATAAGCTTGCAGGATGCATTATTTATACGAACAGATGCACTGCGCCGGAAGCAGTAGTATATGAGAGCCGCATGCAGTGGCGCAGCAGTGGTGTGGTTTGCGTTCGGAGCATACTTAGTTACTCGTATGAGGATAGCGTACCGAATTGAGAAGCGATTTCTCGATACACAATTATAACTCTCAATAGCAGAAGTAAATTTCTAATGTAGTATGGTTAAACAAGCCGGGCATCGGTATCATCCGATGGCCATTTTGATGCTCACCAGCACGTTTAGGCGGGATAATATCAGAGTAGTCATTTTAAAGACATTACTTACCAGGGATGCGGGAACAACACAGATGTTTAGATAAACAGATACTAAGCTATTCTAGCTAGTAGGGCCATCTTGGCGTGACAAATGACAATAAACAATCAAAGATGTATTCAATATTTCCTTCAGTATACTGCAGGCAAAGTACTTGGAGCGTGCGACCCCGAGTATGTAGGACGTCTTCGCGATAAATAGGCGACAAAAAAGGCAAGAGGTGGTGTGGTCAGGGTGGAGGACGCATGCCGGCGTAAAAATACCGTTTAGTTCAAGTAAATACCTTGATCTATGCAAAAAAAAAATCATATCCTGCTTCTCAATATGCGACGGGATATAGCTGACTATCTATATATATTGAAACTCATGCACAACCATATAGACTGTTCTGAATTATTGAACAAACTTAACTACAACGTTCCACAGAAGTCGCTAAGAGCGAATCCTCTTCTCCGAGTCCCTAGATCCACCACAAACTATAGGCAGAATTCGTATATAGTGCGAGCGAGTAGAACCTTTAATAACTTCAGTAGTTTATATGATGTGGACCCTTTCTCAAGTAGTGTTCCCAAGGCAACACGCACCGTAAGCGATAGTTTTTTTGACTTCCAGAATTAATTTATTATTACTTTCTAGTTATTTTTTATTTTCTGTTTGCAGTTAACTTAGATCAGGGTGTTCGCATTAGTGTTCACATTTGTAATTTTAATTATATTGTAAGACTACCCGTGAAGACCTATAATTGGCATTCTGTATCTAATTAAGTTATTATTCTCATTATGTTTAGCTGTTGGTTTTCCATATAAATAGATAAATAAATAAATAGATAAATAAATATTTGATTCATCCTCATGATCATCCATCACCACGGAGATGAAACATCAGTCTAGTGGTCTAAGTGAATCGCCCGCAATACTTACATTTTATTTTTAAACACAACATAACACATAGTTTCGCCTACGAGTATATATCCTCGAAGGCGGAAACAGCGGGTGCCTACGTTTCGCTAGACATGTTTTTAGTATTTTTTCATAAGAGGCGAGTTTATTGCAAACTACGGGGCACTTTTTCAAAATGTCTTTGGCAGAAAAAAACCAGTAACTGTCCAACCCGGGGATCCATCCAGGATCTCGAGGTTCCAAAACGGCACTTCTACATCTACACCAAGACCAAGCAAGTGAAGCCGCTGGCGGGTCAGCTAGTCTATAAATGTAAAACAAAATTACTAGAAAGATAATAAGCTACACGAAGTACTAATCCTGTGCAGACGAAGTCGAGGGCACCAGCTAGTTCATAGATAAATTAAAATATGCACTTTAGGTATAAATTATGTGTATACCTTAACTTTTAAATATAGTTTAATTTTTATAATAAATATTGCTTAAACATATTTTACCAGTCAGCTAATTACCTAAGTTTTAGGGAAAAACAGTTCTGTTTTATCTGGGCAAATGTATGTTTGCGTCTGTGTGCGTGACGAGGCGAAGTAAATACAGCACACATAGCGAATTTGTAGCGCGCTTTTTAGGAAACCTACCTTCTATAGGTAATTCTTCAAAGGCTTTAATGTTTGTTTTTCAATTTTACCCTCGAAAAAAATTACTTTGCGGGTGTAGGTGGAATATATTACATAACATTTATAACTTTTGTAAATATAAACAAAAGTTTATCTTCTACTTTTGGTAATAATTACATAGATAACCGCTCTATCTGGTGTTTACTCCACCATTATATGTAATCACGTGGAGATAGGAGGGATCAATATTTACAAAAGATAAGTATTCCAATATTATTTATGTACACGTTATCAAGATATCAGAAATTATTACAAGCAAAAACATGGTAATTAATTTAATTGTGCTACTATCGCATATATACTTACTTACTATCGTACACTATACAACTTCTTTAGTATATATATAATGGTTTTAATGGCTACCTATTGTTGTTGATTGTTTTCTTGTTCAGTTGACTTCCATCGGAAGTCCCCAAAGACTGCCCGCGTGTTTTTTTCCATGGTGATATAAATCTGAGTAGTAATCAGGTAGTTGAGTTTTATTATTAGTATTCAATTCAAATAATTTATTGGGAATATAGAAGATACCAAAAACAGATAATATATGGAAGGAGATCCAACTACCACCAGCAGCTCACTAGGCACCATCGACCTGGTAGTAATCATGGAGAAAATGTTCAGCAAATTCGAAATAATTATGACAAAGATGATGGATCGAATGATCCAATTGATCAGCAGCCTTTTGACAAAATGATTTAATAGAGATCTTACAATAAACATTTTAGAAACATTTTACTTGGCTATAATTAATTTATTAATTATATTTATTAAATTAACTGCTTATCTACAAAATTTAACATATATTAAAGTCATATATATCAAAGAATGGATTGATAGATCTATTACATACACATACGTACATACGTTGTGCATATGGGTGCACAACGTATGTACTCATATATTCATCATCATCATCATCAGCTCAGCCGTAAAACGTCCACTGCTAAACATATGCCTCCCCCATAATTTTCCAAAAGGACCGGTTGGAAGCGGCCTGCATCCAACGTCGTCCTGCGAAATTTATCAGGTCGTCTGTCCACCGACAAAATCTGTAAAATATATACATGTTGAGGCTAATAAATGAATATTCCGATCTCTAAGCTTGTTTCTGATAGTAACAAAAAATCTTTGGTGACAGTTGACAAGCTGCATCATAAATATAAATTCAAAACATTGTTGACTGGAGAGTAACGTGATCCAGTGTTAAATAGCGAAAGAAGAAATTTTATGAATTTGATATTTTTGATTTGTTTGACATATTTTTAAATGATTAAAGGTTATTTTGTAGACATTCTTGAGAAGATAAAGATCCCTATGTAGTTACTTAAGAGTGTAATCTAAATACGGAATCCTCAAAACAAATTAGAAAAAAGCCGCCCTAACTTCTTGTCGACTCTACACATCTGCGCTTTCTGCTGGCTGAATTTAATCTAGAACGCGGCATAGGTTTATTTAATAACTAGCTGGTGCCCGCGACTTCGCCTGCGCAGGATTGGTACTTCAAGTGGCTTATTATCTTTTTATAGGCCATATCTGTCTTTATACCGAAAAGTCATTAAATATTTACATGGTCAAATAACAAAATAGTATTATATGAGTTAATTTACATACTTAGTTATATCAATCAGTATAACACATAATAAAATACAGTACTTACGAACATACAAATATAAAATTATTTACATGCAAAATAAACTGTATTATTATTTCATCACCCTTGACGGCATTTGTGTTACATTTCATCACCCTTGATGGTCGTTGAGCAAGTCTAGTGTATCGAGCTGACAAATTTATAGCTTTTGACTTAGCTATCAGAAACTGATACAAACTTTGACAGAACTGTTTAACGTAGGCGGAGATCTTATTACTTTGTCTATGCTGTGCCCAAGCATATTACGCTTTCTCACTCGCGTGGTCATTGACGATGATGATGATGAATAGTATCCTTTATGTTAATCCAGCGCCTCATATATCTCCATACCAAGTTTCATCCAAATTTGACCCGCTGCTTGAGCGTAAAAGAGTAACAAATATGCACGCATCCATACATTCATACTTACAAACTTTCGCGTTTACAATATTGGAAGGATAGTAGGATCAACAGTTTAAGTAAGAGAAGAAAATATTGCGGCCTTACTGCGCTGCTTCTATAGCATAATCGGCTTGGCATCAGGACGTTTGGTGTTTTTAATAAATTCAACTTTGATTGAATCCCGAATTTGTAGCTAGCTTACTTTTTATGATGTACCCAATAATTAAAGTGGTCTAAAACTAACAACTCAGAAGTCCATATACACCTATACCACAGTTGAAAAATTTCGCTTTGTACTCTACTGACACTACTCAGCGAGCTCCTGGCCGCTATCTTTGGGATCTCTTTATATTGTTTTTTTATTTATTTTGTTTCATTAAATTTAAAATAAAGCCTAGTTTAGTTTGCAGCACACATCACGTGTCCGCAATATACACATATTACAAATTGTCTAGATCTTTTATAATATTATTATTATTAAAACGATGGTGATTATAAAGGACGGATAGCCACACAGATTGCAGAGCAACACTAGCAGGATTCCATTATTCCCTTTGGTTACAAAACCATTAACAAAATTTTATTAAGTACTTCACATTAAACTCTGTGTTGCATTATCTACGGACCAGCCGCGGCTGGTGTGAAAGCAAACAGAACCGAAGAATCGAGTTTCTGTTTGCGCACGAATCAGGTTTATTTGATTTCTTCATTTTCTGGATTCGTCGCTTCGTTATTCTTTTCTGTTATGATTCTATTTTAACTTGTTTGTAACAGTAGATGGTATTTACGTAAACAGAGAAAATGTGGTAATATCACGCGTAACAAAACTGCAGCGTTGGGCAGAATTATTATTTAGTTTTACTTTTTTTTTATTTATTTTTTTTTATTAAATAGGCTTGCGTTTGACTACCATCACGCCTGATGTTAAGCGATGATGCGGTCTACGTTAGAGCACGCTTGCCTAGAAGGAACCGATTCACTCGTGATTTGAAGACACCCATATGTAACCTTCCGGGAACACCCATTCCGGCAGCGAATTCCACAGACTAGCAGTTCGCATAATAAATGTGGAATCAAAGCGCTTCGTAAGGGTTTTCGGAATACCAACCATAAAGCGGTGACGATTTTTTGTGTTACTAGTCAAGTGCTCTCTCAGTTCTGATCATAGCAGTGCTATCTCATATCGGCACTTGGAGGCAGGGCTCAGATGGAGGGTGGTACACCTTTATGGCTTAATTTTCTCACAGTTAGCTTTTACAACACCTCTGTCAGCGACCGAGACCAGGCCTCAGTATGTATGAAACAGGAGAGTGTTCCGACTTCGGCAAGGTCTTCAACGTGGGTACTGACGCCCGCGATGGCAAGGGTCTAAAAAAAACAAAACAACGGGAAAAATCGGAAAAAAACATTATTCAAAGTTTTACCCACTAGTCTTCTTTGGCTTCAAGTTATGACGACTACGATACCTGTCTATCAACACTACACTGAAGAAAAGGAATAATTTATGGTTCTTAAAGTTCTCCTCCCGAAGGGTTCTGCATGTTCCAGATTCCAAAAACCTTACAGGATTTCCAAATGTGGTGGTGGAGCGAAACGTGCAAAAACGAAAACCGGGAACGATTGCGGCCACTTCACTTCAATTATAAAGAGGTACTAGCTCTAGTTAGCACTGCTGTTTAAAAATAGTACAGTACAACAATTAATTAACACCTCCAAAGTTATAGGGCGGCCATGCCGAGACACAGGGAATCTTAGTGCGGGGGCATTAATGTACAATGCCCTTGATGTATACATATATATAAATATACAGAAATTACAAGTAAGGGCCATTTATTTTTTATGGGATAGATTGGCAAACGAGCAAGTGGCTCACCTGATGATAAGTGACACCGTCGCCCACGAACATCCGCAATACCAGAGGTCGATGGTTAAAGGGATGGCTGGTCTTTTTGTCCAATTAAATGGTTAAGGGGATTTATAGACTTTTTGTACAATTATCCCCTTCCGACACCAAAGGACGACGCGCAGGGGATTTTTGAGCAAAAAGTACAGAAATCCACTTCGCAGGGATCTGTAAAAAACAATTTCTGGAATAAACCGTCTCGAGGATGCGTTGCCGACCTTTGAGAATTTGACTTTTTGACCTTTTGATACGAAGGAAGAGATAAAAGGTGTGAGGATGGAGGGGGAAGGGGATGGAGAGGGAGAATGGGGAAGGGGGGAATCGGGCCTCCGGAACCTCCCACAAACCGACGAACCGCATAGCAAGCTATGTAACTTCACGTCGGGTTTATGTGGGAGTATGGTACTTCCCTGGTCGTGCCGGCCCATTCGGCTGTGGGGTTGCAACGTAACACTACCACCGAAAAACCATAAACGAAATTGGTTATACAATCGGCGATCTTATCGCTGATGCCTTCTCTTACAGACATAATATACAGACAGTAACATCACACACACATCGATATTCAACAAAGCATTATGCATCGTTTGGTCAATGTCTGAACTAGAAATTTAACTGCAGGCAATTAAATTTCTAGTTCAGAGTTCAAAATTTAATTGAGGCAGTGCCTGAAGTGTTGCACGCGCGCCCGGTAATTGTCGGCTCGGAGCCTAACACGAGAAGTCCCGCGCCCGTGACACGGCTGAGTCACGCACGGCAGGAGGCTTAGCCACAGAAAACTGTTTTCTATTCCAACTACTAAAAGTCATTCCACAATAAAATTGTTCGCCTGAAACGCAAACAGCGGCAGGTTTGTAATGTGTATGTTTTAGAAACAACACAGTTGCACAGTATAGATATAGAGAAACAGTACGGAAACTACCTACAAACGTTCAAAACGGCTCACTCACACAAACATGCGCATCTATTACGAGAGCCCTAAGCGGTTCTCGCGGTGCTGTAGTGAGCAGTGAGGTGTGCAGTAGTGAGGCCGCGTCAAGACAAGTGGTCACGTATAAGTTTAATTCCGCTTAACTAGGCTTAGTTTCCATACTTGCATGATTGCACGAAACTAAAACATTGTTTTCCTTCTTTTTATTCCGAATATTTTTCTACTAAATTTTTTACTGTTTGCCCCAAAAACTGGAAGCATGCATTAGTTCGTAAAATTTTAAAAATAGAACATTATAGTTATCAAACCGCGTACATATTAAATCACCTACATCATAGTTATTATTTTTTACGCTGCATATTAAAATAATGCAGATTATAACCCGGATCTAAGTGACTTCTTTGGAACTAAGTTGGTTGTGAAAACCTAAGGCCATTTTTCACTCTGTGCAAAAATTTACAATTTTTTTTTTAAAAGTTGTTTACGAATTTATATGCCGCTACCATGAGCTTGCCTTTACCCTTGCTTGAAGGCAGATTATCTAGTATAGGTGATAGGAACCACTAAGAATAAACATTGCAAAAAGTAACAAACAAACATATTCTAGTACTAGCAGCGGTCTGCGGTTGCACCCGCGTGGTTATGGATGATGATGATGATAAACCAAATATAGCGTATGATGCTCAAGGTGAATGTAGCTTTCCAATGGTGAAAGAATTTTTGGAATCAGCACAGTAGTTTTAGAGTTTATTCATTACAAACATATACACACAAAAATCAAATTTTTCCTCTTTAAAATATTATTGTGTAGATAGTGTAGATGTAGATGTCAGGATGCACAGTACGGTTGCTTGTACGAGTACGTTTGTGCAGGGTAACCTGCCACGAACCCCTGCGTACAGTACCTACTGCCACTTACCTGTGGCCCTAGCACGAATAACTGCGTAAGTGTAACGTAACGTGTCGTTCACGTGACAGTACAAATTGTCATGTATCTAGGGCAAAACTAGTTCATAGTCCCAAAAGCCTGACACTTCCTATACGAATACTTTTTCACTAAATGTTTGTGCTACGGCCCCAGGTGACACTAGGCGTGTTTCACTCGACTGCCAACTTATTAACTTGGTTTACTGTATATAAATAAGTACAACTTTTCAAAGATTCACACTAATAAGGCAATTGAAGTCAATTACAAGTCCATAAAGCAAATTGAACTCAATTCATCACCAAGTTGATCATATACCCATAAAACAAACATAAAATACAACAGTTAAAGCCCCATTCAAACTCTCAACTTGTGTAATAACAATCGTTCAAAGTTTTCCTTCTTCATAAGCAATTTCCGATTTCACATATCTTCTTGAAGCTTCATACAGACGAAATTAAACTCTGTTTCTAACCATATAAGGCTAAAATCCAGAACTTGTTGATACAACGTTTGAAAATGATAATATTCAAGTGAATATTAACGCAAGGACTAATGGAGTAATGGCTCTCTACGTATGAATAATTCGTTCATGGAATAAGCGAGTCGAATTTCATTTTGTTTACATTTGAATTTAAATGTTTCGAGTGTGCGCGGGGTGTGTTTGTAAGAACACTGGAGAATGTTATGTGAGTTTTTTGTGTTAGCATTATCTTGGATGATCAAAATACGTTTAGACTGTTTAAAGGTTTCTGGCATAAATTACTGCTAGACAGATATAACTATCCACTTCTAAGCAGGCTGAACTTCCTTGTAGTTCTTACTAGGCTAACGACTAAGAGCTCCTAATTCTTTTTTACCAAAAAACGGAACCGTCTTCAACATCACAAAGTGTGAAATAAAATGTCTATGTCGGTACCATGCGCACAATATTGTGATAATGTTAAAGGTACGCTACTGTAGAACTACCATTTTAGGTTAAAAAAAATACAATTTTTAGTAACCCACTACTTACGGGATCGATTTTCAATGATGATAATCATCAGGATAAATCAACACTTTGTAGTTTGTGGACTGCAACTAATAAACTGCTTGACCGAATTTGATGAAATTTAAAAGGGGCCACCTCGGAGGTATACTCTACCAAACAATAAAATAATAATTTTGAGAATCGGTCTACAAATGTGGAGAAATCGTCTAACAAACACACAAAAAATACATAAACACGAACATAATAAGCTCTTCCTTTTTTGAAGTCGGTTAATAAAATGATGAATAATTGTCTTCTGCATACATTGGAGCAGTTATAGTTGTGGCTTACAATGTGTGACACGAAAAGCCTTCTTACCTTTCCTGGTCGGGCGTTCGATAAGATATGCCTTACGAGATTAACTAATCAATGTCCACACATTTTTTATTTATTGTTGGTTCACAGAACTGGATGTACACAAAAACAACACAAATAATATTTAGATCTTACAAAACATGTACAGGTGCGCACGTCCTTCTTGCTGCGAACACAGCATGCTTACAAGTGTTGTGTACTAAAATATGTATAATTTTATGTTACTATTCTTCAAGAACTGATACTAGCAGTCTCTTCTAAAAGAAGAGACTGAGGGGTTAAATATGTCTACATCATGACAAATGTCATTATAAGAACAACAAATACGATACAGTGCTGCATGGTGACCGTAGTTCGTACGTGAGTGTGGAAGGCTGAATGTTTTTCGATTAACGAGACGGTATTAATGTCTACACATGTTATTATCTTAGAGCACTGCATATCATGACTTTATGCAGTACCTCCAGTTGGATCAAGTATAACCAATAGTAAATTTTGATTAGTGTATAACATAAAAAAGTTAGGTACATCACATATTTTTCATTAGAAATGCGTGATTTATGTTAAATATTGAAAATATTAGTAAACATGTTTGTGAAACATAAATATAGATAACTAAAGTTTGTTAAAATTAAGTTGCGAAATTGTATGTACTCATACGATCTAATATATCATATTTCCTACAATGCTTCTCAGTAAATGAAGCACATTGCTAAAAAGGCGTGCCACGTCATCATCTTCCTACCTTTATCCCACGTGTGTGAGGTCGGTGTAGTATATGTTCTCCAATGTATACAAAGGACGTGGCAAAAATAGTATAAACTACCTGCCCCGACAGACATTAGTAGCGATTCACTTGTTCAAAAAACTAAACTAAACTATCAAACTAAAATTTTATTATGGTTGTCCTTATTCTGTTAACACTAGAATCCAAATTCATGTAAAATGAAATTTCTAAAAATAGGATTGTGCTATTAAATTTTACGTTAGTTTAGCGAGCACTACGTTACGTGACGACTAATCTGTCTAAAATATACCTACAGTTGTAGAGAAATGTCTTATTTTAGTGCTGTCATTCGGAAAGGTTAAACTAATTTGGATTTTAACCTAAACAGAATAAGAGTTGCCATACTTTAGAGATTTTTAGTTTAGAGAATGCGAACAGAATTGACGCGGCGTTCGTACTCGCCATAGCAAGCACTATCCATTTTCAAGAATGTTTTTGACTAAAAGTATCTAATCTCGATCGATATCCAACAAAATATAGTACGCGAATCGGCCCAGTCAAGTTAGCACTTAGCAACAAACAACAATACGTTTTTATTTATATTATGTGTCCTAACAATACAAAAATAAACAATAAAAGAACCATGTTGTATCGAGTTTTGGTATGGTTTTATGGCTGGCCGCCTGGCGGCTACTTTCATTGGGAATGAGTTTTCATTGGTAATATGACCGCTACATTTCATTATTAAGAGCGCTAAGATGGTAAAGAACCCTGAAGTCTAGTATTAGTTATTCTGTCCCTGTATTTTGCCCAATGTACAGCTCACATTGCCGTGAGTAGTGGCCCGGCACGTAGGTATGCTCTTGTGGACTTCGGTTGGGTAGATAGGTACATAGATAGGTAGTAGTAGATGTAGATACCTACATTAGAGCGCCTCCAGCCAATAGGGAATTACTTCCCTCTGAGCCAGGTGTTGGCTCAGAGACAGCTGTCCTATAGTCGATCTTCGTCATCGCGATTCAGGAACTTGATACTTCTTTTGTTTTGCGTACTTTGCGTTCGAATAAATTATATTTATTTAAGCTCCTGCGCTTGATTACCGTATGTAGCGATGAGCTGTGAGTTGATTACGGACAGAGCTCGCTACCCTCTTCATCCAGCGCGTTCTTACCTGAAGCCGTGCACTAAAACAACTCAATTATAAAATAACTATAATTATACTAAAGGTACTATAATTATAATTGAAATGTATGTTGACATGTGCAATACTTGTAATCCTCATCAATGTACTAAGTTGTACTGAGCTGTGGTTAGCGATGTTCTGATTGATAACAATAGTCGATTGTACACGACAGCGACAAGCTGGATTACCGACGTTATCCCAGTATTGGATCGGGGTAATCATGCTCTTTGTCAATGCTTTTGTGTCTACACTCCGTGAACGGCTAAGGGACGAGGGTACTTATCTTATACTACAATGTACTCTGTGTGAAGGCTCCATGTGATGCCATGTCCAAACTCTAGCTTTGGAGCTTTGGGTGGCACTACTATAGTCATGGGCAGTCTTACCATCATATGCGCGAATTGTGCAACCCTTCACTTGTTTCCTATATTTTCTACTAACATTATACACTTTTAATCATGGAGTATGGTTTTCCCCAAACACGCACCAAATAAGCATTAATTTCTCGAAGCAATGAATTTTCGAGCTTCATTTTATCTTTTCGCTCGAAGTAAGGCTAAGTGAACCTTACAATTTTTTTAGCTGAATGTTTTTTGGTATTCCCATGGAGGTACGTAATTTTCTTTCTTGTTTTAACTGTAGTATATACTCGCTTGCGATGCAATTTTCTGCTGCTTATCAACTACATTTGAATTACAAGGTGACTTGCCACCTGCTTTGCTCCTTGCATTAGGGGAAAGTGGGGGAAATACGAACACCTAAGGGAAAACTTGAATAAAACTGTGAAATTTGATCACAGAGTTTCTTTATTGTTTAATTATTAAAGTTTATTTATCTGTCTAACGAATTCACTAATCAACATTTATATTTTTTAATAAATTGTAACAATATGAAAAAAAACAAAACCCTTAATGTTCGGCTTTACCCGACATTAGTCGGGTAAACACGAACACCAAGTGGGGTAATTACGTACTAACATTAATAATGACAGTGATCACATTTATAACCCAACGATGTTGACTGTCCGTCAGTATAATTCTTGTGAGCCCATTTTTACACACGTAGCACATAATCCAATCTTAAACGGGGGGATCTATATATTTATTTCCACAAAAAATACAAAAGTAGTCTTCATTTTCCTTTTCGTCTTTTTCTTTTTCTCTTTGTTTTTTTTCGTATTTTGACTAGGGTCACCAAAGTCTTTTATATTCTTGAAATTTTTTAATACTCTTTTAGTCTCTTTCTTCTTTTGTTGAATATGAAGTCTGTCTTGTAGGTCCTTCAAATTGTCATAAAAAACTTTAACGTCAGTTTCATTGAACGCAGTGATTCGGTTCAGTGAAGTCGCCTCAGGTGTCCTCAGAGATATGCTGGGATGTCTTTTCATGAAACTGTAATACCAGTCTTTTCCGGCTAGCTGTTTCACTCGGTCGAAATTGTGTGGAAGTGTGTTCTTCTCTGCATACTGGTACGTGATTTGGCGAAATTTTTTTATGGTCAGGCCATAATAGAGTTTACTGCACTTTATGATCTAATCGACCAGTTGCGTTTCCTGCTCGTCTGTAAATAAAGGTTTTCATCCAGACCTTGGCTGATTTATCACTGCTTTCTTTAGGTGGTCAAAGATGGTTGTTTTTGGAACATAATACGTTTCTGCTGCTCTGCCGATGCTAAGTTTTTTGACTTTAACATCGTCTATAGCCTTTTTGAGATCATCAAGTATGTACTTCGGTTCTGTCTTTTTTTTGTAATTACGAGGCATCCAGAACAATAATAAAAAAAAGATGAACGGGGAACCAACAAAAAGGGAAGGGGGTAATGCCGAACGTTCGAGATTGCCCGACATGGAGTGATCGCCTTTACCCCGCTGGATTGAAAACAATAAAATGGAAAAAAAAACATTTAGGTTATATTTCTTTTGCCAATTGCGCCATTGTCATTTAGTTGATTAATATGTGAGTATTCCACTATGTAAAAGTTAGATTACTATTGTAGATAGAAATAAATCAACATCAACTTGAATTTACCAAAAAAGTTACATCAAAAACATGCAAAATATTGAAGAATGCATACCTTAACAAGTACGTGCGTCCGCGTCTCCCGTGTTGTTGACTGGCACTAGTGGTGGAGTGATCTCCAAAATGGCAGCATGTTCGAATTAGAGATAACGCAAAGGGTAAAATAAAACACCTTGCATACGTATCTTGAGCTGGTTATATTTGAATTTCCCACCAATATGTATTGCAATGTCTTGTAACCAAACGCTTGCGCGTGTTAACTTTTCTACTGGCGCCATCTATTGTCGAGTTTAAACATTAGCAATAGATGGCGTTAGTTTGTACATAGTTTGGCTCGAACATACCGCCCACCAAGGACATTATTGAAGAATGTCATTTAAAATATAACCGAGGTGTGCCACACATCGTGGTCAGAGTTATTTCCATAAAATGTCATTAGTGGTTGGTTTTGAAGTACAATCAAATCCCACTTAATGAGCCTTCTGTAGATAAATGAACTTATCAAAACGCTAGTAAACTTAAAAGAATTATTGTTACACAAACTATTTTACATAGAGCTTCCAGAACATTTTGATATATAATCATTGATTAACCGGAAGAATACACAATTTAGAAGTTGGTCGTTTCAAAATAGACGATTTGGTGCGCAATGTGACTACCCGAGTTATTTGATCGGATCCATGATGCTTTTCAATAACAGGACCGAGCAGCCATTGACCTGCGGGGAGATCATTTTCTTTTATCAAAACAATGTCTCCTATTTTCGGCTCTGGAGTTTGTCGCGACCATTTATACCGATGCATTAACATTACCAAATACTCTTCAGACCAACGTTTCCAAAATGTTTGCAGTGTCTTCTGTATAAGCTGCCATCTCGACAATAGATTCAAATTACTTGAACAATAATTCATGTCAGGTGTGTTTACCAATGGTTCGCCTACTAAAAAGTGAGCAGGGGTTCTCGGCAGAGGTTCATTAGGATCTGCACTATTTACGATAGTCATAGGTCTGGAATTCAGGCAGGCCTCGACTTGAGTAAGAAGAGTGCTCATCTCTTCGTAAGTAAGAGTCAATTCTCCGATTGTCCTTTTAAGGTGAAACTTAGTGGCCTTTATTCCGGCTTCCCAGAGGCCTCCGAAGTTTGGCGCTCGAGGCGGGATGAAGTGCCACTCTGTCCCATTTGACTCAAGATGTTCAGCGATTTCTGGTTGAATGGAACTCAATTCCCGCAATTCCTTGGCAGCTCCAACGAATGTGGTTCCGTTATCAGACCATAGTTTAGTGCATTTACCACGTCGAGCAACAAATCTCCTAAAGGCTGCTAAAAAGGCTTGGCTCGTCATGTCGCTCACCACTTCTAAGTGTACAGCTCTGGTGGACATGCATATAAATAGGCATATATAGCCCTTGTATGATCGTTGGCCACGTCCTTTAGTGGTCCTAATATTAATTGGGCCTGCATAGTCTACGCCACTATTAATAAATGGCCGAGCTGGGGTACATCTTACAGATGGCAATGATCCCATAAACTGATTATGTGTTGAAGCGCTGTTTTTGATGCATGTAACACATTTGTGGATGTGTTGTTTAACTAAACGTTTCGCTCCAATTATCCAATATGCTGTCCTTAAGTAATTTAGCATTAGCTGTTGTCCACCATGCAACGTCCTTTCATGAGCTTCAGCCACTAACAGTTTAGTTAATGGTGAGTCATAGGGCAACAATATGGGTGTCTTGGTTTTGTCTTCTAAATCAGAGTTCTTCAAACGACCTGTTATCCTCATTATACCTTTATCATCTAAATAAGGGCATAATATTTTTAACTTGCTTCCTTTTCTAGTACCGGATCGTCCTTGTTTTAAGTCCTTGTACTCTTCTGTAAATTCATCTCTTTGTACTATACTTATGCAAAATTGCAAAGCTTCATCTATTTCAACCTTGCATAGGTATGGAGACCTTCGAGTTGTCTTCTTTAACCACCTTCTACAATATGCGATGACTCTCAACAGCTTCTGAAGCGATGAATATCTCAGGAACAAGGTATTGTCCGACACTTCTCCCAAGTAAGTTCGAATAGATGCTTCTTCGTTGGTGCGTAAGTCATTCGATTTATTGTATATCACCTTTCGTGCTCTCAAAAAACTGGGCCCTGAAAACCACAACTTGTTTTCGGCTAATAAGGCGGGTGACACACCTCTCGAAGAACAATCCGCGGGGTTTTGCTTACTTGCGACATGACACCACTGAGATGGTTCTAGAGTACTTAGAATCTCGGATACCCGATTGCCAACGAACGTTTTCCAGCGACTCGGATGACTGTTTAGCCAAGCCAAAACAATTGTGGAATCTGTCCAAGCATGCACCTTGTCTTTCGGAATCTTTAAAACATCGGCCGTTTCAGCTAACAATCGTGTCAACAAGACTGCACCGCACAATTCCAATCGAGGGATGCTAACCTGTTTAACAGGTGCTACTCTCGTTTTTGCTGCCACAAGAGATGTTTTGACATTATTCGTGCTATCCATGATACGAATGTAGACTGTGGCTGCGTACGCACTGCGGGATGCGTCACTGAACCCGTGCAGTTCTACCGTTTGATCGTGGTTCATAGTGCCTTGCCAACGTGGGATCTGTATCTTAGAAAGCTCTGAAAACTCCGCACGGTAATTATTCCACTCTTCTTCTAATTCCTGAGATATTGGGTCATCCCAACCTATACCTGTTAACCACAGCTTTTGAATAAAAATCTTTGCTAGGACCACGCTAGGTGCTACCCATCCTAGCGGATCAAAGAGTTTTGCAATTTCCGATATTATTTTTCTTTTTGTTTCAGGTCCAGACACTGGAGAGAGATGCACTGCGTACTTGAACATGTCTTAACTTCTATTCCAGGTAAGTCCCAGAACTTTAATAGTACTGTCTAATTTTATTTCTACTTCTTCTCTATCCTTGTCTCCTTCGGTTTCGGTATTTTTCTTAGTTTGGTTTTCCCTTTCCATATGTAATGTGATTTGCTTAAGAAGATCTTTGTCATTACTATTCCATTTCTGTAGCTTGAATCCACCTTGATCTAATAAATCTCGAATTTCTTTGAATATTTCATAGCCTTCTTGTACTGTGTCACAGCCAGTCATCGGGTCATCCATATAGAAGCAATTCAACACTCGTTCCCTTGCGAGAGTATATTGATCTCCGAAATCATAAGCAACCTGATGCAGCGTTCTAACAGCCAAATATAGAGCGGCTGCTGTTCCGAAAGTGACGGTAAGAAGTTCATAATCCTTGATTTCCTCTGCAGGATCGTCTCTCCACACAATGCGTTGATACATGTTGGCATGAGATTCCTTTACCAGTACTTGGCGATACATTTTTACAATGTCGGCGACCAAAGCAATTGGATAGGTTCTCCAATGCAACACGATGTGCCGCAGATCAACTTGTAAAGTTGGTCCAACCATTAGCGCATCGTTTAAGGATACTCCCATCCTGTTTGGTTCTGATGCGTTGAAGACGACTTCTCTCACGACTGCATGATGTGGTAAGTAGACAGCTTCTTGTTTCTTAGTGTCTCTGTCACTGACGGGTCTCATGTGTCCTAACTGTAAGTATTCATTTAGAACATCTTTATAAACTTTCTGGAGATCGGAATCCTTGCCTAATCTTTTCTCTAATGCAAATAATCGTTTCACCGATATACCTCTGGAGTCACCATTTTTGCAGAGTGGGATTTCATCGCGAAATGGTAAATTCACTTTATATCGTCCTTCTCTTGTTCTTTGAGTAGTAGTCTCATAAATTTTTTCACCCTTTTGTTCTTCTTCACTTAACATTTTCTTCGCCCTATAGAATGTACTCTCTTCTACTTCCCAAAACTTTTTCATTTTCATCGACTTTTGCATGCATAACTCGTACTCTCATTGAAGCATCACCTATTTTGCATTGTCCTTTGTTTATTGCTCCTGAAAGCACCCATCCTAACGTTGTGCTCTGTGCAATAAGTGATCCATTAGGACACTTTTTGATTCCTTCTTTCATGATGGTGCCGTAAACATCAGCACCTAACAGGATATCAATTTTGTTAGGCACACTGTACTGTGGGTCTGCCAACTGCAGATGATCTAATTCCATCCAATCTATTACATCTATCTTCTCTTCCGGAAGGTACGCCGTGATCTTGTTTAAAACGTAAGCCTCTATTTGCATCTTGAAATTTGGATCAACACGTGACTGAACTTGGACTTGAACTTTGTATCGAGCTCGCATTGTTTTATCATTCGACAGACTAATTTGCTTGTTGTTAATAATACATGTTTCGGTTTGGTAACCTGACCTGTAGAGAGACAGGCAACTATCGGTTCAAGTTCTGACTCCGTACTTTTATTACTTCCAATCTGCTGATTGGAACTAGCACTTTTTTGCTGGTTATCCTGCTCATTGCTAAGATGAAGCATGGTATGATGCCTTTTGTGACATATTCTACAAGTTGCTGACTTCTTGCAATCATAAGAAATATGATTGCTTCCGAGACAATTAAAACATATATTATTATTCGCTACGAACTCTCGCCTGTGACTGACAGATTGCTCAGCAAACTTTTTGCAAAAACACATTTTGTGAGTTTCCGAACAATACTTGCACGAGATCTTCGAAGATTTGGTAGCAAGCAAAACCTTTGCATTTTGAAACTGAGTGTTGTGGGTGTATTTGCGTGGTTCAATAAACTCCAAAGCTCTAAAGCGTTTTTCAATGAAGATTTTAAATTGATCAATGGTTGGTAAGCCGTCATCTCCTGAAATATACAACTCCCACTGTTTACGGGTTTCCGAATATAACTTGTCAGTAACGACATGGATTACTATTATGTCCCAGGTACTCACATTGATGCCTACATTTTTCAGTGCGTTTAAACAATCTAGAGTAGTATCTAACAATTCTTTTAAACCGGATGCAGATTCAGAATTCATACGTCGTTGGCCAAACAGTCGTTTCAAAATACAATTGGATAAATATTTTTTATTATCATACCTTTTTTCTAATAAAGACCAACATTCATTATAATTAGCTTCAGTCACTGGTGTATGTCTAATCAGCTGAGCAGCCTCACCACTGAGATGACTCTTCAGGTAATGTAGTTTCTGTACATTGTCAAAAGATTCATTTCTATGCACTAATGATATAAATAAATCTCGGAACGATGTCCACTCTGAATATTTGCCTGAAAAGGTAGGTATTGAAATTCTGGGTAACTTTACTACTGACTGTTTATCGGCTGATGACGTCGAAGGGTTATGCTGCGGTTTCTCAGAATTAGAAGACAACTTATTTTTTACAGTCTTTAACAAACATTTATAAGTAACATAAGTATCTTCAGTCTTATCATAAACCTCTGAAGTTACATAACTCGACAATTTTATTTCTTCCGATTTATTACTTTCATACAGCTTTTTATGATTTTCAAGAAATGATTGCCAGTTGCTCTCCAACAATTCCAATTTTGTCTCTACATATTCAATTGTTATTCGTTCTTTAAGACTTTTTTTATAATTAATGAGAGCTTTCTCTATTACACTTTGAATTTCCTTTTGCCAGTTAATAATTCTATCCATTTTTAATAAAACTTAAATTTATCAAAAACAAAATATAACATTTACAATATTTTTCAATGTTCAAAACTCAATTTATCAAAAACAAAATATAACACTTACAATATTTTTCAATGTTCAAAACTCGAAAATTTTACAAGTGTTTGAACCTCGTACTAAAATTGGGCATAGGTTCCCCGTATATTACATTTTTCGTAAATTATTCTAAGTCCTTAACTAATGCATGCAAACTTTTCTAAGTGTTAAATCACAAGATGATTTTTTTACAAGTCCAGTTGGTTAAACTATAGTCGCCCGGTACCCGCGGGGAGGGGGGAGGGGGGGCGGAGGGGGGGGGGGAGGGGGAGGGGGTGAAGCCCCCCCCCTGCATCCCCCCCCCCCCCCGCCGGAGGCCTTTAGTTTTTGAGTAATAATTTTTTTAGTACTTAACCTCACTTTCGGCTATATCAGTATTTTTTACCTATTTTTTGTTTCACACCTAATCTATTAAGGCGGTTCGCTTCTGGCACTTCGCCGGCCGCTGCCGCGGCACGCTCGCTTCGCTCGCTCGGCTCGTGCGTTGTTTGTCATGTTCTAACCTAACCTAACCTATTTTTTGTTTCACACCTAACTTATTAAAGCGGTTCGCTTCTGGCACTTCGCCGGCCGCTGCCGCGGCACGCTCGCTTCGCTCACTCGGCTCGTGCGTTGTTTGTCATGTTCTAACCTAACCTAACCTATTTTTTGTTTCACACCTAATCTATCAAGGCGGTTCACTTAACATTGTATTATATAACAACAATAACATATCCAGTCCGTCTCAGAGTTATGTTGATAGATGAGAAAAACTTAATGTTAAAGGGCTAGGAGAGACACAATTAAACAAACATTTTAATACATTACTTGTTTATTTCATAAACATGTTTAATTGCTTTCATTAAATGTACAAAAGAGTCTCTTTTATATTTATACACGTCTCTTCGCCACAAATATTCAACAATTATATCACTAAAGTTTTCTAGGTTGTTATAATTTTGTTTTTTGAAAAACCTCTTCACTGCTCGCCACTGGGATTCTATTCTTTGGGTGTGGATTCCATCTTTACCCACAAATGGGTTCTCTGGGTCTGAATGATTCACTTTTTTGTGTATGTATCCATATTCAGACAGACAATCGTATGCCCGCCAACAATCGGTGTGGATTGTTGTTCCAGGTAAAACATGCTTTTGAATTAAAGGTATGAGAGTATCAGCATCTCTTTTATTGTCCGGGCATACTTCCAATCTTAAGTCTTCAGACCCATCTTCTATTAATCCCAGCACCCAGTGGCCTTCAATGTGACGACCTTTGTTATATTTCCTTTTTCCAAATTTACTTTCGTCTATTTGCACTATTTTCCCACAGCCTCCAATTTTACCGCTGTAAAGATTTTGTTTTTCCAAATAAAATATCACAACTACTTCTCTGCAGTAATTAAACCAATCGGCTATAGTATTTGGGCTTAAACATTGCTTCCTTTCTTTTTTATAAGGGTCTTCGTGAATTGTTTGGTCGTAGGTCCATCCTTGTGAGTATGCATATATAAGATAGTAAACATGCATTATGTCGATAGCAATATTTTCGAAAAATGTGCCAATTCTGCGAGAGATCTTGGCACCGCTGCCCGATTTAGATTTGCATGATCTTTTTGAGCACACAAATGTACCAAAACTTGTGCATCCGCATGAGTATGACACTTTCATGGATGTCCTGTGGGTTCGACACCGTTTCTCAGTTGGTATGAGACCTTGGTCTTCACTATATTTGATGCATTGGTCTTTAGTGCCCAATTTTCGCACAACGTCAGTTAAATTCCAATGATCAATCACTTCAGTGACGCAAAGTTTTCGTTTGGTTATAAGCTCGTTGTCGTCGTCGTCATTACTCGAAGAAGGTCCGGCGACAGGTTCAACGGGCAGATCAGGAGCCGAAGAAGGTCCGGCTACAGGCTCGACGGGCAGATCAGGAGCCGAAGAAGGTCCGGCAACAGGTTCGACGGGCAGATCAGGAGCCGAAACCGCGTCCGCTTCGGGTATTGTACTGTAATACTCCATTACAGCCAAGTGCAGTCCAGTTTTCAAGCCAAGTTCAAGTCGTAGAGCAATCCAAACAAATCCGGTAAGCAAGCCAAGTTTCAAGTCGTCGCGCAATCGAAGGAAGTCCAGGGAAAAAGCCAAAGTCGTAATAAAAATCGAAAAAAAAGAGAGCACACATTCACGAAACTACGAGAGAAACGGAATGAATGGATGACAGTCCATCTGTCAGTAAGACAAAATGGCGCCTTTTTTTTTTCTTACGTTTAACGATAACGATACGTTTCGTTTAACTCAGTTTGACAACTTAATTTGACAACTTAATATTGTACCATTTTCTCAATATTGCGTTCCATTTCACTTTTTTTTATCAAATTTTAATTTAATCATAATTAATTTAAACTACGTTTCCGGCAAAAAAAAATTGCTGGAAGGGCTTCAGGTGGACCCCAATGATACCCCTAAACTCGCACCTTCATCAAAATCAGGTACCGGACGGCTATAGCCAACCCGTCCAGTTTCTTCAACAAATTCTTCTAACACGCTAAAGTTGAATATTGCTTGATAATAATGAGAAAGTACTCACAGTTTGTGTCACTGTATTATAATTTGATTCACTGTCACCTTAGAACACTGCTTGGCAATTCATGTAGAGTGCAGGCTGGCCATAATTCCCATCGTCCCACCTGACACTGGATCCCCGCTGAGGTGTTTTGAAATTGGCGCGCTTTCTGAGCTCGCTAGCTGGCTCTAGTGAGCTGGTTTGAGCTGTTCTGCTTCCCTCCCCACTGCTTAAGTGCTACCTTGATTCACTGTCACCTTAGAACACTGCTTGGCAATTCATGTAGAGTGCAGGCTGGCCATAATTCCCGTCGTCCCACCTGACACTGGATCCCCGCTGAGGTGTTTTGAAATTGGCGCGCTTTCTGAGCTCGCCAGCTGCCTCTAGTGAGCTGGTTTGAGCTGTTCTGCATCCCTCCCCACTGCTTAAGTGCTACCTCCGCGTAGCGGATGTAGTCCCAAAAGCAAGTGCCGCGTACTCCTGTTGCAGCAATCCACTGCGAGTACGGGGGTTACCGTAGACCAAAAATTATCTACCTGACCTAATTTCCGAACTATGTTTGAACATCCGGCTCGAAGGACCATGTTCGATGTGGATAACGCAAAGGGTAAAATAAAACATCTTGTATACGTATCTTGAGCTGGTTATATTTGAATTTCCCACCAATATGTATTGCAATGTCTTGTAACCAAACGCTTGCGCGTGTTAACTTTTCTACTGGCGCCATCTATTGTCGAGTTTAAACATTAGCAATAGATGGCGTTAGTTTGTACATAGTTTGGCTCGAACACAGCAAGTAAAATATGGCTATCTCTTTCTAACACATTAGAACCATTGGATTCGAAATTACCCCGCGTTCGCGTTTCCCCCACTCTCCCCTACCTTAGGTGTGAAAATTTACTACCGTTCCTTTGTGGATTCTCAAAATATTATCATCATAATCAACCCATTTTGTTCCCACTGCTGGGACTCGAGCCTTACTCTCAGAAAGAGGAGTTGGGCCATGATCCACCATGCAGGCCCAGTGCGGATTGGTGGATAGGTTAGTGGCCAACCCATGTCAAAGTTTTCAGGCCGCCCAAAGGCCTTGACATAGCCTAACGACTGTTGTCCTAAGACAAACAACCGGGACCGACGGCTTAACATGCCCTCCGAAGCACAGAAGTGGTCATTTGAATAATGCCACTAGCGGTCACCCATCCAAGTCCTGACCGCAGCAAGTGTTGCTTAACTTGTTGATCGGTTAAGATCGCCAAGTCGAGCTCCGCTGCGAGCGTTTCAAAATACAAAAGGCATGACCTGCCTGAATTTCAAATTTGTAGCCGCATAGTGATTAAGGCTCTGCCTTGATGATTAGTAATCAGTCAGGGCTAGTAATTATGTAAATATGTATTAAGGGTTCTCGCATAACTTTACTTCCATATACTTCCATAGCTGAAATTCATCAAACAATAATAATTGGTGTATGCACAACATCATCATCATCATCACCTCAGCCGTAGCACGTCCACTGCTAAACATATGCCCCCCCACAAATTTCCAACAGAACCGGTTGGAAGCGGCCTGCATCCATAAAATATTATATTACAAAACAAACATACTCGTAAAGGGCAAACCCAATGGATGCCAAGTAATGAAAGAAGTTTCCTATATCATAATACTTATAGGAAAGTTCAATGCTTCAGTTGAAATGCTTTTTAATTCAGATATACGGTGACCACTGAGTTTGTAACGATGCAATTTGACTATGACATCGATATGAAAGGAGCTTACGACATATTTATGAGCATAAATATTTTTAAGAGTTTGTAGATAGGATAAATATTTTTATTTATTTTATTTTATTTAGTTTAGGGGGCTAACAGCTATTATTACAACATAATTTACAATATATTATGTAAAGAAAAGCCTCCGCAAATAGAATGTGAAATGTTGTGAAGTGGAACTAGGAGTACAAAGTTAAATAGTTAACATTTACAGAATGTATATTATGACATGATAATATCTATGCTATGGCGAGGGCTGTATTCACTGCTGTCAGACTAATGCTTAATATTTGGCTTTATGTTTTAAGTATTGAAATCCTTGCAGTTATTCCATTGAAAACATAGAAAGCATGTCAAAATGCCTAAGTCAAATAGTGAATGCGATAAAAAATGCCCGGAGCTTTGAATACAAATGAGCTTCAACTTTAATTTCGCCGAGTATAGTTCATTAAAAACCAGCTTATTTTGCTTAATGGAAAGTTGCATTTGAGTTATAATTGCAGCCGGCTGTGAGATGTGTCCCGTTTACCCCGCTTCCACATTTTTCACCTCCGCAACCTCTGCTCAGGCCCAAATGTACCATAATACAGTAACCAAGATTTTCGTACGTTAATGGAAACATATGTATCATAATAATGTTAACGTTTACACACGCACAGACACATACAATAACAAATCACAACATCCAAACTCAACAAAAAAAAATACCAAAAAAAAGGAAGCAACTTCAACACCGAAAAGTGTGAAATAACTTGTTGAAGTCGGTACCATGATAGTTCAAAAGTGCCTATTATCACAATATTGTGCGCATGGTACCGACTTCAACAAGTTTTTACAGTTTTTGGTATTGAAGTTGGTTCCGGTTTTCGTTAAATAAATCCACCTATTTAATGACCCTTGCTAATTACGGAATTGATTTTCATTCACCGTGAGCAGTTAAGAAGTCCAATAAAACAAGTATGAAAATAATAATTACATGCGTACACTGATATTATGTTAAATAAGATTTTTTTATCATTATCTGCATTTTTGTCTTTTCTTGTCTGCTGTAATTTTACAAAACGCGGCCCTATTTAGATAAGTTTAGGTATTTTAATGGCTTAGCAATTCGCTTGGTATGAAAGTCGCTCCTAAGAAAGTGATTATTTTCAAGTAGGCTTTTTGGGCAAAAACGTCTCAGAAGTAACGCAACAAATTCAATGTTCGAATCGTTTTTATTTGTAATGTGAAATTTCCGTAACTGTTATGTGAGTACAGTGCGGGCTCGAGGCGTCATGTGCGCGCATAAATACCTCGCGGCGTGTGCCCTACTGCACGCGTCGGGTAAATATGGGAATTTTTGGCGCGTCAAATGAAGCGCGAGTGAATTTTCATGCAACGATAAATTGTGCTTCGTGGTAAACATTCCAGTGTGAAACAAAAAGCTGCATTATGGCAACTTTGTCCGTCCTCCGTTAGCTAGTATATAATAGAATTTAAACAATGTACCTAATCTCGCGGCGACTTTGTGACGACTACGACGAGCACTATCCTGTTGAATACAAATCAGGCGTAAACATCTTTTCTACCGACTTCAAAAAAGGAAGAGGTACTCAATACGACTGCATTTTGGTTTTTTATGTTTGTTACCTCATAACTTTTGACTGGGTGAACCGATACTCAAAATTCCTTCAAAATTTTGTTTGTAAGCTGGTGCTTTCCGTGTGATTCCATTTGCATTTTATCAAATTCGGTCTAGTAGTTTTTGAGTTACACTCCAATAACTAAATAGATTGGAAGTCGGTATACAATTTTTCAAATTGTACTTGTTATAGATAGATAGAAAACTATTTATTTGTACACTATAATAAAATATAAAAGAAAAGTTAGTTAGCTAAACGATTTGGCTTTACTTGAAAGAAACGTGTCCATTCATTATAACATTATTTTGTAAATAAGCGCAGGGTGGGCCAGAAAGACGTATGATTTAAAAAAGACTATTGCAGTTTATAATATTTTATGTATTTCTTTTTAACTGGGATGGGGTATAGGTCAGTATGGCATTAACATTACTGATGCAACCACAGAATCCCTAATTTCACAAAAATGGGTAACATTTAGTTGAATATCGAGAAACCGTGTTAAGAACATTCAGTAACGATATCAATTTCATTTAAAAAGAAACAAAATATAACGCTCCGGCGAGATATCAGCTGAATAGACCAGCAGCATTCGCGAGAGAAATGAATGTTCTAATGTGTTTTGCAACGTCGGGCCGCTGGGCTAGCTGTTCCAGACGTCTGCATACCGCTGGGCTAGACGTTCCAGACGTCTGCATGACTATTTGAATTTTATTTGTGTTATTGTTGAGGTAATATTTATTTGTTATTGATATTTTCAATTTTGAAAGCACTGCCTGTTACACAATCTTGTGCAAGAAAAAATTATTTTGTTTTGGGTTAAACGGAGCCTAAAGACATTGCTGTCACTCTGCACTCTTACGGCCGGTCCCAATAATCTATCTATCGCCGGTTTACCTTACTAGAGATAGATATTTGACACTATTTGTATGAACGTTATGTCAAATTTCTATCGGTAGTTAGAAAAACCGTAGATAGATAGATTATTGGGATACTCCATTAGTCTGTCGTGCGATTCTCTAAGAGAAAACATCGTTGCATCTTTGGCAACATCCGTGAAACAAATGACGAGATGACAAGAAATGTTAGATAAAGTATTTGACATTGGTGAGCTCGACGACGAGCACATCGACGAATCATTAGAGTATCGCACGGCTGGCTGTGTATGTCGCGAGTGGCAAGCTGTAAACGGATAATGATGTAGAGTGGAAGCAGACTTGGAATTCGACCCAATGGAATAGACAGACAAACAGATCGGACATATAATGATAATAAACAACATGAAATGAGATTGTTTGTTAGAATTTTTTTCAAGTGTAGGTGTGTTAATTATTGTCAGGAGAAGGTTCTTATGAAAGAAAACCCAAGAAAAGTCAGGAAGTTATGGCGAGGCCGAAGGCCCAGCCTACTACGCGAGCGAAGTTGCGGACAGTCGCTAGTAATAGATAAAAACTTTATGAATTCGTAACTTACCTAATTTCTGAGTGCCTATAATAGTTGCCAATAAGAACAGATTACTCCTTAATTACGTAATTGAATATTAATGTCGTTACAATAACTATTTCATGATTATTAGAGCGCGTACGTTTGCTTAGCGAGACCACATCGTGCAAAGTTAGAGAGCACATACACATGCTCAAACGAGATTCGAGCCCGCGTCTTCCGACAATCCGTGTCAGATGTGTTAAGTAAAATTACTAAGTTTGGTCTCGCTAAGCAGTCGTTAGTGCTTTAAAAACATATTATAAAAATGATTATGCCGCTGTCTATGAACTCAAATAATAATTGATTTAAAATAGTGAAATGCAATGCCTTATTTTTATTCCTAAATCCAAAATACAGTAATAGCATACCTCTGCTTCAATAAATTAAAACAAAAGTTTCATTAAACATTTCATACATATACTCATGTCTGCTTTGGATACTCTTCAAATTCTTTGTCCCGGAACGTCTCCATATCAGTCAGAATATTTTTATTGCGATCTTCGTCAAATTCAAACTGTCACGTTCCTTCTCCCCTTTTTAGAGTCAGCTTGACTAATTTGTAATATTTTGCAACTTCAGTTTAAATATATCAACTAAGTTAAGAGAACTTTGTTTGTAGTAGAGAGAGCAGCTCTCGGCGCTCTTTAAGCAGACGTTTGCATAATTATGCACATTTTTCGTGTTTAAGTTTGCGTTTCGTAGTGACGTCAGTTCTGCACTAACTTTGTATGAGAATATATTATTCGTGTTGACTTTGCGCTATTAATGTGCACTGCTCTATACGTGACTACACAGTCATAATACAAATAGTGCTCTTTTGGAGACTTGTTAGTGATTTTTTTCTACGGACTTCCAAAAAAGGAGGAGGTACTATTTTTTTATTTTTTTATGTTTGTTACCTCGTAACTTTCGATAGAGTGAACCGATTCTCAAAATATTTTTTTGTTTGAAAGCTAGTGCTTCCTGCGTGTTCTCATGTAATTAATTAAAATAATAATAATACAATAAATATAATCAAAATCGGTCCAGTAGTTTTTGAGTTACACTCCACTAACTGATTTTTACCAAAGTAATAGAATGGAAGTCGGTATACAATTTTTATAATTGCACTTGTGATAATGTTAAATTCACATTCCTGATTGTTAGTCAATTTTGGAACCAATGGCGCTCATAACGACGTTATTTACATCATTTGGTAATATAATTACTTCAAGAAATTCAACCGCTGTGTTTCAAAAAACAAAGTTTTATACCGAAAATGACCGGTAAATAGTTGTCGACCATTGTCTTGAAATAATGTTTACACAATTTTGGTAACTTTTTCAATGAGGATAGCCTGTTCCCAGGATTAATATAATTAGGTGACCTCTAATCCCCATTTCATAGGTTATTTTTGAGAAATTGCGATAATCTCATATCACACGGACGAAGTCGCGAGCTTTATAGTTGGTAACGCCTAAATTACTAAAATAATTAAAAAGGGAATATTGTCTAAGATGTTCTGAAGTAGGCAAGCATCTCTAGTCTACTTACTCGTACTTACCTATCATGGCTACCATGGCTTGGTAGGTACTATAAATGAAGTTATCTTAGCATTCAAGTAAGTACCTTAAGACGTATTATTCATAATGTGCTAAAAGAAGGTTCTAAAAGGCATCACTGTAGGTGATGTATCTACTTAGGAAAATAGGCGAGAAAACCAATGTTATTAATTTAAATAATACAGGCTTAGTGTTACCCTGTTGGTAAACAATGCAGAGCATTAACAGTTATTACATCTCTCTGCTGGGTCACGAGTCTTTCCCACAGTATGATCCGTAACCCAAAACGCGGGCCCAGTGCCGGTTGGTGAATATAAGCAAAAAACTTTACATTTTTCACCTCGTTTAATTACACCCGTGTGTAAGCGTGAGAGGGACAGACTCCTCATTGTATATCTGATCCGTGACATCTACATATTCAATAACTTAATTCATTCCAGACACTTCAGTAACCGATATTCAATAGCTATCAACAAACTAAACTCCGCAACACTCCCTCCAGCTGTAAACCTTAACTATCGAAATCCATCAGAGATATCGCGACATTAATTACAACTTCGTACTTGTACACCTAACTCACTAAAGTTAACTTTACACCTCAGCAATAAAACTCAATGTTGCATGATGAGGAGTTATTCAACAAGTCTATATTAAAAGGTAATTATATTCCTAAGCCGTGAGAATAAGGTTTAAGTTTGCTTAAATTAGTTTCGAGCTGACATTGATGGGATCCATGATGTCGATAAACTTGAGACGGGGAAAATAATAAATGGGATTTTTTTGCTGTGTCATCTAAAACAGCCTTTAAGGCTCATCGGCATTTTTGTATGCAAGCATGAGTTTCGGAATACATTTATGTTTTAGTGGCCTATCTTAACGATGTGGATTGATGGCAGTATACGAGTAATAATAGGTTTCTTCGCGTTCATCTTCTCTTCCTTCTTATACTCCTCGATATAGAAACTGAAAGGCCAAATACTATATTAATTATAAATTGTCAGGTTTCTCTTGAAAAATAAGTATCGGAACAAACATACAATCCAAGCTACTTATTTTTAAATATTTTTATCTCATTTGGATCTCATTGGATTTGGATAGATGGATTTGAATATGAATTCTCATTACCTCAACTCACTACTCTTTTAATTTGTAATTCTAATATGGCGACTTGCAGCCATTGATACTTATGTTGCAATATGTGTGGGCATGGCAAATATTATCAGACGCATGGCTTGCTTGTATCGTTACATACTCTCTGTTCACTGTGTTTCTGAGGCAAACATGATCTATTGTAGACTGCATCAACATTAAACATAAGCCCCCTTATTATAAACACGGACTTAAGGCATTCCCTATTTGAAACCATGGTTAATGGGAATTTCATATACGAAATTGTGGTTAACAATGGTTTAAAACATACACTGTACTTAAATGGAATTGAAGAAGGTGAATGGAATGTGTACAATATCTGAGGCCGTAGCAAAAACAAAAAAAACTTAAAAAAAGTATACATAATTAATACTTTTTTTTGCGTTTTAAAGCATCAACTCGTCACGCTTCCGAGGCCTAACTATGACTTATCTGTATCACAATTGCCCTAGATAAAATGCAGTGAATGCTGTTGTACGTGAACGACACGTTGCGTAACACGTACGCATGTAATCGTGCTGGGTTCATATCCTATCAACGAAAACAAAACTCGAACACACAAAATAAAAATAAATCCTTAACAAAAACAGCAGTTACCAAATATCGTGCGCCATAACTCCTAGAAGCTATTCGATGGTAATGGAAAGATCTGGAATCGCGTGCGTGGCGCCATCTGCATAATCAAATTACCTGTACAATGGTAATGTTGCGGATTGATACACTTACATACACAGGCGTCTACAAAGAGTTTATTTAAGACCGAAATGTAAATACAAAAACTAATATTATAATAATATATATCCTAGTTACAACTCCGCGGGATTGTGTTCGTATCTGTACATACTCGTACATGCAGATAAATAAAACTGAGGTGTCTATTTGTAATTCAAAATTAACAGCTTTTAACTAAATGCATATGAAAGTACCTATTATACGGTACTTGCACGAAAAATAATTTTTCAAATGTTTTCCTGACCGTCTGTCTGTTTCTTAAAGCTATAGTCCTTCTAATCTAATAGATACCGTTTGATAGTTTAGACAAATTGTAAAATAGGGGTGGGGTCAAAAAATCGGTTACTACAATATCCGATTCTTAAGAGATATCGATATAAGATGTTTGATTGAACCTTTTTGTATGGAATATCGACCGGCCGCAGTTTCTTTTTTTTTTTAATAGCGGCGCACGATGAATGTGGTATGTATGGATAGAAGACACATAGACAGACAGATAAACAACAATTATCAAAAATAGATTTATTCCTGTCTGTTATTACTATTTAAACATGTTCTTACGTTTTATTGAAAGAAAACAGGTAGGTACATACTACTACTAAAAATAATTAAGTATTTCATCGAAGTGTATGAATATTTAGAAATTGATTATAATTTTACTCAATTCGGCATTATAGCTCTCAATCCTCGACTTGCAAGAGCTAAAATACATTCGCGACATCAAATCACCCGCATTATTTATTATACCTATCACCACCACCTATATTCACCAATAAATTCACGAGCCTGGGCGTTTAAAGTACGTCCTCTTTTCGAAATTATAATCACTACCTTAATATCCGAGTCCAGTATAAAGATTGCCAAAGTAAACGAATTAAAAACACACAAACGGAAAAAAGTACGCACACAATCAATTGTTTTTATAATGGCGCGAGACTGCAAAGATAGTTGGCAGTGCTTCCAGATTAAAAAAATCTGCGTATTTTGAAGGACATTTGGACACGAACAATTTTGCCTACAAAGATTTATTTAAAATTACATCATCGTACTGTAAAATTAATACTCTTATTAGAAAAATAAATTTAATAAGTTAATAACTTTAATATATAGCTTGAATTGAATAGCCTCCGAAACTACTAGACCGATTTGATAAATTCTTACACTATTAGAATCCTACCTTATCCCTGATGAACATAGGCTATAGAACCCGTATGAACACTTCGATAAAGTAACCCAAGGCGTGAAAAAAACACCCAAACAACCCTTATATCGCGCATGCTGCGGACATTATTGACAATAGAGAAAAGTGATGTACAGTTTTATAGAAGACTACAAAAAAAATCTACAACAAAGTTAGTGATCCTATATGTATGACGATTACAGTTATGTCACAATAAGTATTTTGTTGTATGTTAAAATGTGCAATAGTAACGCTGGTACAAATTAGGCCACATTAATGATAAAGAGGTACGATTTGATTGTGTGTTTGTTTGTAATTTATAAACGCATAAAGTAATTTAACGATTCTAAAAAAAAAATACGAATAGTAAGCTACACTGTTTCTGAGTAGCTATATTTGATTCATCATCATCAATCACCACGCGGGTGAAACTGCGGAGTGCAGCTAGCTATCAATGATGATTTCTTAGACTTTTACACTAGTTATCAATAAGTTCGATTATTCGTATTTTTTTACCGATTATTCGTATAAAAGTGAATATGAAGAGTCGCAACACTACGTAAAAAACAAAAAAGCCACTTGTGTTCCAGGATCTCTGCGTTGGATCCCTTTTTAATAGCAAAATAAACCCGCTTCTTATGATAACGCTCTTGTGTATTCAAATGTTCAAATTGGAACATTCCTTATCATATTAGAGTACACTTCAGTGCGTTGTGTGAGACGTGTCACAATGCTCCAAACAAACAGAAGTATCCGAGCGGCCGTCCCGCGCGTGTCAGTATTCCCAACTCGGATAACGAACTCGACAGCACAAGAAAACATTACAAAATAATACCTAATACACCCAACTAAATTAAATTCGAGGATCTTTTCCGCAATGCTTACAAAAATAAAATTTGTCACGTTCCGCCGTCCCTTTCCACTTCGCCCGGAGCTTCCTCTCGAGTAATTAATTAAATTTCGCGTTAAAATATAATTCATTATCAAAAATGTCGGTCGAGAATGTGCTCATCCCGGTACCCCGGTATCTCGTACCCGGCTGTCCCGGTGCTGTAGAATTACGCGTGATTATGTGGGATATAACGTAATTCCAGGATCCTCTTGGAACAACTAAAGCTTAGTTCTCTGTGAGGTCCCGGTGGGAAGTAATTCGCATCTCTGCAAAAGAGAGTGAAGTGAGTAATTACTTCTTGTGTAGACACGGGCCTCGATGGAAATGTGCCAGACACCAAGTTCACACCCTTAGCAAGCGAATTAACGCAGCATATTGTTTGGAGTGGTCAAAGGATAAAATAAATAATGTACCAACCATGTTTAATAGTGTGGAAACAAATTTTATGTTAAGGCACTTTTAAGTATCCACTTCGTTAGCATCGATAAGGCTCGTTCTTGAAAATACAAAAATCAGTCACTAAGCAAGTAATGATGAGTACAGGTGATCCAGATGATCGAAGTAATATTTTTACTCCAGCAGTCAACTTTAAACTGTACTAACGTTACTCGTTAGAACTTTATCATCAACAAAATCAGTCATAGTCTTAAACAATTGCTAAGAATATTACTGTTTTATTTTACTCCCCGTAAAATGTACGTGGTATAAACAAAAAACTATACATACATACATACATATATATATATATACAAAACAATTCATAAATTACTTAATTTCTCAGTTCAATTTATCGCACAGGTAACAAATACGTATTTAAATACAATCACGGGCGCCAGACAGCCAATGGTTGCGCTTATCGGCTTCTCTGCGATTGATTTACAGCATGCACGCGTATCTCCCTCGTATGCACTCTGTGATCAGTGTGCTAGTGATTTATGTTCTCCTAGTACTTTACTCATTTGCAAATCACGTTGTGCAAGGTTCTGGGTACTGGACTGTGATCGTCGACTAGTCTGGTGGTTGGATAGTTCACTTACTTACCACACTGATTTTAAACTTAGATAACTTGCCAAGAACATGTCGGTCCATGAGGTTCGTCAGGTACAGGTTTCTATATTTGTAAAAAAGAACAGACGATACACATTGATAATCAAATACATTGGTCCTAGCTTTGAGGATATCAGATTATTATCTTCAGATGGTGCCCACTGTCGCAGGGACGACGCACCCCGAAGATAGCTATCTGATCTGTGTTAAACTGACGAGTATTTAATACAAAATACAAGTACAGTTTGAAAAAATTAATACCAACTTCCATTGTATTCAGTTATTGGAGTGTATCTCAAAAACTACTGGACCAAATTTGATGAAATTTAAATGGGACTACGCGGAAAGCACCAGCTTTCAAACAAAAAGAATTTTGAGAGTCGGTTCACCCAGTCGAAAGTTATGAGGTAACAGACATAAAAAAACATACAGTACCTTAGGAGTACCTCCTCTTTTTTTTTGGAAGTCGGTAACAAACCAGCCATGTGCGAGTTGGACTCGCGCACTATAGGTTCCGTACATAAAGAAAAGATCTAATATTATTGCTCTAACTAAAATACATACTAGGTCAAAGTTGCCGTTCGATTACTAGATACGATAATTGCACCAACCGCAAATAATATGTTTGTAATAGTCAATTCACCGTCATTAAACTTCGTAGCTATTTGAGATCTTAAAAACCCCATTATTTATATGCTTTAAAATATTGCTTTTTAGCGAATTTCATGATTCTATGTCAGCGAGAAGTACCCTATAGGTTTTGATTTCCTTGTGGAATCCCAAAACATGAAATACAAACGGTTAGATACATAGGTATATATTTTGATCGCGTTGGCTTACAAGTTTGATTTTTTCACAACAGAAAGCCAAATTCATGATATAAATTTCAACGTGATACCTTTATGCGTTTCCTGGAAAAAGGGACTTGAGAGAGACAACAAAGTGATCCTATAAGTCGTTTTCCTTTTGAATTAGGTACGAATTAAGGAACCCTAAAAATACATACTTGGTTTATACCTATTGTAATTGTCATAGAATATCATTGAGTACTAACTCAACGACATTATAAGGCGAACCATTAAAAGTGTAGAGCGTTCATGATGACGTTATGTAACAAGTGCGGAAATATGTTCACGCAATTTGATCCTTTAACGTTTTACTATATTTTGTGCAAGGAAATAAAACTATATATTACCTGTATTATGTAGAAAAATTAACTTATTCATCCCTTGAAATTTTCAACACATTCAACATATGTCGACTCAACAAGAAATTAGTATAATGGAGGTGTTTTGTTTTAAATCATGCGCGCTAAGCATATTATTATCTACTATTGCGCATGTGCAAATAGCCACCATGTCGTGTCGCAAAAAAGGTATAAGCTATGTATAAATTCAGCCAAACATATATTATAGTGAATATTTAAAAGCTTTATTGATCAAAATCAAAATCTAAAATGGTTGATGAACGTAAATGTTACACGTACATGAAGTATTAGTTTCATATTCCTTATGAAAGAAATATAAATATAATTTTATTTTGTTATAATTAGATTCAGATCCATACGAGAAGAGAAGCATAATAATAAACTTGTTCCAGCTAATTATAAAGCTGGTACTATAATATTTGTGTGTGATACTCCGAATCCGAATTCTTTATTTACTTTTGTAATACCTCACAATTAATAAACTTCTCAAAGTCAAAGTCAAAGTCAAAATCATTTATTCAATTTAGGCATCAAAGACGCACTTATGAACGTCAACTTTTCATTATAATGTACTTTAAAGACTCTACCGCCGCGTTCCAAAATATATAGAACCCACCGAGAAGAAGCGGCAAGAAACTCGGGGCCATTCTTTTTATATGGATGTTTACAATGTTTCAACTTAGGTAC
Organism: Selenia dentaria; assembly: GCA_917880725.1. Lineage (NCBI taxonomy): Eukaryota > Metazoa > Arthropoda > Insecta > Lepidoptera > Geometridae > Selenia > Selenia dentaria. Next base: position 756,856 of record OU862882.1, on the reverse strand, counting down.
TACAAATATTACATTTTATGGGTGGCAGAGAGACAGCTTGCCAGAAGTGGAGTATTCCAAGCATCTTTATCTTCTATACAATGTCGAACTTTATAGTAAGCTTTTTTATTAAAACGTTTTTTACAGTCTCAATTCATTACTGCACTCTTCCTGAATGGTGCGGGGCGTGGCGCGGCGGGGTGCGGGGCGCGGGGTGCAGGGGCGTAATTAATACTCGTAAGATGTTACGCTATTAAGTTATTAGTTGCAACTGACGCCTCGGTGCTGAGGTAAAGTATTGCCAGGCTTACATTCAGTATCTGCTTTTGAATATTGTTTAGTTTAGAAACGGGATATGTACCACGTATTGTATTTATTTTGAGCTCTCGATATTTCGGCACAGTTGCATGCGCCATGTTCACGAGTAAACTGAAGTATATGCGGGTAGGTATTGTTATGAGCAGACGAAACGGTTTACCCTCTTCCTTTCACGTTTCTTGCGTTCTCAATTCTTGTATTAGTGACCATGTATGTTTAAAAACTTATATTGTTTAGTTTCTTACCTTCTTAACCCTAATATTCAAAAACCCGCTGCGATTTATTCATGAAAGGCCGCTTCAGAGGTAGTTAAATTGTTGTTACAGAGTACACACTCATATACCCTCTTTAATTTTATTGTCCGTGGACTTAATAAATGCACAAAGCATTTACCTACAAGGTCTAAGAGTGTTATCATGTTACTACATGCATCAGAATAACTGAAAACTCTTCACAAAGATCACACCGTCAGGAAAAAAGTTGAGTGATTTTTTTAATGTTCACAGGCAGATGCACGACGGGCGAGACCTGCAAACGGATATTCAGCAACATACGAGCAGACGCGAAACTATCAAAAAGCCAGACACATAAAATTCTCTATAACTGCTCTGAAAACCGAATTTCAAATTCAAGTTATATGTAATTAATTAAAATATAGTCTTTTATCCAGACAATAACTAGTTACAAAGTTTATAGTATAGTAAAATCATAAAAATAATTTGAATCTGCAGACGCAGGCTATCAAAGAGTTAAGCTACCTACATCTATGTCCTCGGTTTCAAGTAGCTAACCAAATAAGAGTTATTGCCTTCCTTTACAACAACCTTCAATGTCCACATCACATCACAACCTAAATGGTAACCATATAAAGCTAACTTACAGTAGTTCCTGTGGGGCACGTAGCACGATCAGCTCTGAGCCTCTGTTGGTCGGTTCTGTGGAGAGGAGAGAGAGGAGAAAGAAGATTAGAATTCAGGATAGGGGTACCAACATTCTCACCCAGACGGGAGATCTAAGCCGATTTACTTCGGTATAATATTTTTCACTTGTAGTTCAGAGATTTCACAGTGCAGATTCCAAGGGGGGGTAAATAGTTATTTAACACTGACTAACACTCAACGGTGAACTACTACCAAATTATAACTTCCAAATTTTATTACATTTTGTCCAAATCAAAAAGCTTGTGACTCAACACGAAAGCGGTTGCCAAGGAGAGTTACCAAAGACAAGAGTCAAATCCAAAGGTGACATTACAAAATGTCAAGTGACGTTACAAAATAACGATTTGGGCCCAAACGCATCATCATATCATATCCTTCATCCGTTTACAGTCTGTTTACCTTTTGCAAAGGCCTCCTCCAACTTCATCCACCTTCCGCTTGGAGGAAATTCAAGTTATATGTCCACCATTAATGCAAGTGTTCTAGTCGTGAGTAGTTCTAGATCATGACATTTAAAAATGCCGAATATAACGGTGCCATAAGCTTTGCCGTGCGATTCTCTAATGTTTCCTAGTATATATTTTAGTCTATGCTCTAATGATTCGTTGACGAGTTCGTCGACGAGCTCACCGATGTCAAATTATTTATGATATATCGCCCTTGTACATAGGGTTGTTTTTTCAACATTTCTTGTCATCTCGTTATTTGTTTCACGGATGTTGTCAAAGTTGCAACGATGTTTGCTCTTACAGAATCACGCGGCAGTTGGTGGTTTCCCTTCCTTCGGGCCGTGGAGTCCCAGGTCTGAATCCCTATGATGTGGTGTTTGTAAAACGTTCATTAAATAAAATTAAAAATCGATATTTTAAAAGTCATAGTAAAAATCAGTACCTATCTATTTACAAAAACAATGTATCAAGAATTTGGTACTTCAAAACTAGCTCGAATAAAATGTTGCCAGAGAGAGGCAACTGCCCAAAACGCAAAAGTGTGCCGACAGTGACTATAGTCTACTATAGAATAGAGAAAACTGTACGGTCAGCGACATAAGCAGCTAAACTATTCTGATTTCGTTTAATTAATTAAACTGCTGGGCTATTATGTATCTCAGTTGCTAACAAATGTGGATTGAAATCTGAAAAAATGGCCGCTGTATGTCACTTTTGTCAGCTTCAGTGATCAACTTACTAACATTTTTGCTTACTGGGGATATCAAAACTAACGTAGAGCGGCCATTTTTCAAGATTTCAATCAATATTTGTTAGCAACTGAGATGCATGCTCTGGAGCCAAATTGTTTCAATGTCTTGTCTCCGACAAGACTATTGTCCAAAGACAACCCCATCCTCTTCCGAAGTGCGGAATGGTTCCGTTGAACGAGCGGTAACCCAATCAAGTAATGACCGCAGAAAGGTGTACTTATCGTACTTTAACATCTACCAACGATTAATACTAGATATTGTATTACCGGGTCGGGAAACAGCACGCAGTTTGTAACCAGCACGGCTGATACTTTATCGAGAACACTTTGCTAATTAAACAGTGTCGGCGAGGTCGGCGACGGCTAACAGCAACATGTCGAGCGCTTTAGCTACTTCACTAATTGTACGATACGTGTGTGAAGAAGGCAGAACACTTGTTAATTTCAGTTTTATATACTATCAATCAAGCTGAGTATAACTAGTACTTTCTTACGTTCTCATGTTACGCAACAGATATATATTGATTATATGCTACAGAAGGCACGTTATGCGTTGATTTCGGTTGTTTAAAAGCAACATTCGATTTCCATCTCGCAGTTATTCAGATGATACTGTAACTGCCAACAACTAGGGCTGCCGCTAGCCTGTACAACCAAGCCTCAGTGAGAGAGTAATATTGGATTATGATCTATTTCACTCTCTGAACGTAAGCCTCGTGCGATTTTACTTATCGCCGATGACGGACGATCGTTTCAAGCAGGACAACGCTCGTCATCCGCCTATTAAAAATATTTTGTATCATTTCAAAAAAAATCTTTATTAAGTCATCAAATCATTATTAAAATTGTACAGAACTAGTGTAAGTTTAATCCTAGTTTTTACAGTCGTATTTATTTTACAATTGTTGTTTTACAGACAATATAGTCTAAGCGAAAACTTTTAGAAATGGGATAAATAATACAGATGTGGTAAATATATTCAAGGTATCAACTGACAGTAATTATATTGGGATACGGAGTACATAAGCTTAAGGTGAAGCTTTACATATTTAAAAGAAAGTTTAAGAATTCAGATACCAACTTTAGGCGAAAGATGAATAAAATAACCACGCAGCGCGAGCGCTTGGCAACGGCAATCCGCAGCTAGCAACAAGAACAGCTGTAGTCGTGTAGCTACACATGCAATAGTGTGCGCGCAGTCCGCCACCGCGCGACGCGCACGCCACTCCCACCCGATACCGGCTGGTAATACAGGTGAGAGTGGCGCGCACGCCTGCTGCGACGGGCTGCGCGCGCCCGTGCATGTGACGTCAGCCTATTCATTGCACTCTAAGAACAAGTGATGGGGCAACTTGTAACGATTATAGTTGTCGATATAGGGAATATTTTTCTTGCGGGTTTTACACAGATGTTGAACTAGCTTATTATTGTTAAAAGGGTTTTTATTGAAGTAGAACTTTTCTGACAGTTTATATATATGCACATCGATCCTCGGTAAATCAATTTGCACATGCAAATTATAAAGATTAGTACGGAATGGAGTAATATTTAAGAGCTTTGTTTTGGATTATTTGTAATTTGTTGATATTAGTTTTACAAGTGCTGCTCCACACGGGACATGCGTAAGTAATACACGATCGAACCAGGGTGTAGTAAATTCGTAACTTTGTGTGGCTGCTCAGGCTTGAGCGCTTGTTCAAGATAAGGTTTAAAGCATTGATTGCCTTGATGTCTTTGAAATGTAATTTAGAAGTATTCTCAGACCAGTTGAGTTTGTCGTCTGGGGTGGTTCCTAGGTACTTCACAGAACGACTCCAAGGTATAATGTAGGTTCCAACTTTGAGTTTTCATATTGGTAGCGATCGCTTTCTCGTAAAATGTATGGCTTCCGTTCTAGAGTCGTTGATCTTCAGCTTCCATTTATAAAAATATTCAAGTAGTCGATCAATGGCTAGTTGGAGGCGACCAATTATTATGTCAATGTCTGACGAAGATGTGAAGCAGGCAGTGTCATCTGCAAAACAGGCAAGATGTGTTCGTACCTGCACAGGTATATCGTTAAGATAAAGTAAAAATAGGTAGGGACCCAGAATTGAGCCTTGTGGAACTCCTGCAGGCACAGATGTTATAGAAGATGAGTCATCTTTGATGTGCACTCGAAAGCTATGACCTGAAAGGTATGACTTTATAATTTTTACCAAGGATAAAGGTATTCCGAGCAAAATAAGTTTGTGAATTAGTGCCTTGTCCCAAACCGTATCAAACGCTTTTTCTATGTCTAAAAGAAACATACCAGTAAACTGTTTCAGATTAAGGTTATGCGACACGGTTTCTGCTACTCTAGCCAATTGCTGCACTGTCGAATGACCTTGCCGGAAGCCAAATTGTTCGTCTATAAGAAAACGGCTAGAAATTCGTAGCAGGCGTCTGTAAATCAGATTTTCGAATAGCTTACCGAGACACGGCAAGAGACTAATTGGGCGATAAGAAGTCGGGTCTGCAGAGTCCTTACCAGGTTTGTGTATAGCTATGACTTTTGCTACTTTCCATGGAGATGGAAAGTAGTTTTGCGTTAGACAAGTATTGCATATTTTTGTTAATAGCACAACACATTTTTGTGGAATGTTTTTAATAAGAAGATAAGATATCTGATCAGGTCCTGGAGCTTTGCGATGCTTTAAACTCAACATAAGTTTTTTGACTTCACCCGGACGGACTAGCATGGAAAGATCGGTAGTAGATTCATCATGTAAAGCAGACATGGAACGTTCAATTGAAGAAGACTCGGCACTCGTCCATGCATGAGTAAGCAACATATTGCTTGAGAAACTTCTGGCTAGCTCCTCACATTGTTCGTTTTGGGTGGTTGTTAACAAGCCATTTTCTTTTTTAATTGCTAGCATTACATCCATGGAAGCCGGGCGCAGAGATTTAACCAAGCGCCATAGATCGGCACTTGGATTATCTACCCGTTTTAATTTTTTGTTCCATACATCATCGTTGTAACTCTGTATAGATGTTTTAATTGCGGACTTTCATTTGTTAATGCGTTCATTTAAGCTTTTTCGCACTGTACTATCTAATTCTACGGCAGCATATCTTCGTAAGCGATTTTTTTGCCGTATGATCCGTTGAATTCGCCGTGGGAGCGAAAAAGAGTTCCACGGCTGTAGGGTTGTAACTGGAACACATATGTCTCTTGCATCTAGTATTGTCTTCTGTGAATTGTTAATAAGTTTGTCGATTTCATTTTCGGACTCGTAGATTTTTGAACATAAAATTGTGTTTGAATTAAGATAATTGCGATATTTAGCCCAGTTCGTTTTAGCGTAGTTCAATTTCTGAATAGGATTTCGATGAAATTTGATATTAACTTTAGCAAACACAGGAAAATTATTTGAAGACAGTGCCGGCACGGTAACTATTTGATGAAGTGAGTGGATATTTTTCGATAAAAGAATGTCTGGGATAGATGGACTATGGTCAGCACAGTAAGGAATAAGGGTGACGTCCCGAGGAGCATGGATCACGTACTCGTTAATAAGCATGTGCTCATATAATGTTTTACCACGCGAATTGCCTACCCCTGGAGACCACAGAGGATGCTTTGAGTTTAAGTCACCCATGGCCATTACCTTTGTACCAGATGACATTAAAAGTTCGATGTCGCTACTAATAAGTGGTAAATTGGGAGATTGATACACTGAATATATTATCATATTACTATTATTTATATTCAAAGAAACGCCAACGGCTTCAAGATTGTGGGTAGAAGGGGTAGGATGCAAATTATGAACTATATCCGAACGAACAAGAATAGCTACACCCTGGCCAGTACCATTACTGCGCTTGTCCGTGCGGTAACAAGCATAACCTGGGATTTTAAGTGTAAGGCGACTAGTTAATATAGTTTCACAGAGTGCAATGACATCAGCTTTAAGTTTACTCACCGCGAGTTTTGCTAGTTCTTGTTGCTTTCTGTGAATGTCATCCGCGTTCCAATACAATATACGTAATTCATGGCAACTAGACATAGTGACCTAGATGTGACAATATTAGGACAACTTTCTCCATGAAAGTTTTACACTTCTTGAATTCATTCTTGATTGTCTGTATGGTCGTTAAGATCTCCAGCATTTATGTAGTCTCAATATCCAGCTGAGACTTTTCGTTTGTTACTTCTACACTTGGAGTTCGCGTATTGACCGGAATGTTGCTCTGCTGTGGCCTTGTAGGACGCATTGTGGGTATGTTTGTTTCAGAACGTATTAGGCCGACTCCTTGGGGATTGGGTACGATTTTTTTTCTATCTGCGATTTGAGCCCAGCTTTTCTGATTCTTCAGTGCAGCGTCAGTAGTCTGGGAGGTAATAGCTTTACGTAGTGTTACACGTTTGGTTTCAATACGATCCAGATATTTTAACCGTTCGGAACATTGAGTAAAATTTGCAGGGTGCTCTTCATGGCAGTTGCAACAGCGGGCATGCGCTACCCTGTCTTTCTTAGGACATTCCTAAGTTGGATGGGACAGTGCGCATTTTACACAACGTGCTGGTCTGTTGCAGTTTCTTGACGCATGGCCAAATCCCTGACATCGGAAGCACTGCGTACCTGGCTTTTTGCTCGGCTTGTATTTCTGTATGTCAACGACACAGCTGGACAAGTACTTGATTTGCTTGAATTTAATCATGTTTGTGCCGCTAGGTAACTGGACCAGTACAGGTGGCCATTCAGAGGCGTGGAATGTTTTCAATTGTGATACAGTAGCTCCTGAGAATCTTAGTGAGGCCAGTTCTTCGGGAATATTAGGTTGGATAAATTTCGGTAAGCCTTTTACAACCGCTTTAGGGAGCTCCTTTCATGTAAAGGTATGAAAGGCTACATTCTCTTTCATTAGGCCTTCTTTAACTTGTTGGTGGCCTTTTGCAGTATAGCATTGGACCCGCACTGTCTTGTTACCCCTGTACTGCATATGGAAACCCTCTTTATTTAAGTGATTATTTATGGTATCTCTTATTTTTGCAGTCTCCGTGAAGCTCAATCACGATTGGAGGAGTATTATTTGTCATCTTCTTCTTCGTTGCGCTTTGGTAGGGTTCCTTGGCAACTTCATCAACTGGAAGACTACTAAACCGGTTATTTGTAGGCGCTCCTTTCTCCTTCTCAACTTCTTTGAGGTTGGCGATAAATTTCTTTGGATGCCTCCACTGGTCTGGTGACGTAGGATTCTCCCTCGGTCTCTTGCTTACCAAGCTGGGGTTGGACGCCGAGCGTGTAAGAAATTTATCCATGTTGGACTAAGGTGATGACAAGTTATCGATAGCACCTTAGCCCATCACTATTTGTGTTCGGCTGGTGGCGAATACGGAGTAGTTGACGTAGGCGTGCGATCGTAGTGACAACCGAACGCTAACGGCTCGTCATCCGCCTATTAAAAATATTTTGTATAGTACTCCCTATTACTACCATACCTGCCATTCTTAATTACATTTTGAATTAGTGAATAATCTTGGATTGTTATGAAACAATTGTAAATGTCTTTTGATATTATTATCGATTATATGCAATGAGGATGCTACGTATTTCATTAGTAGGTGTGTCATTTGTAATCATTTTCCAGAACGAGTTCATTCTCGTATTACCTAGTGTGTTTAAGTTACATCGCAAAAAATGCTCATTTATAAATAGTGCATACTGTCAAGTTTAAGATAAAGCTTATAGACTAACGGCCGTTTTCAATAACCAATCTATCGTCGGTTTACGTTACTAGAGATAGATATTTGACACTATGTGTACGGACGTTATGTCACATTTCTATCCTTAGTAAGGAAAACTGTGCATAGATACGAGTAGATTATTGAAAACGGCCGTTAAGGTTGATTATTAATATAATTTAGGATTTATAAAGTGTGTAAATTGATATAAATAATTATATTATTTATTTAAAAGGCTTAAAGAGGCGCGTGTAGTCTGACAAGTCATTTTAGTTAAGCTAATCTTAATATGTAGTTGACCGTGTCTAGTGTATTGTAACATTTATAATATGTTGAATAATGAACTTTTAAAAACAAATACAAAACATTGTTAATGACGTGAATGTAGTTTTATTTCACACAGAAGAGATTAACTTTTTACGCGGCATAACGCAACACAAAAAGTAAAAAGACAAATCCAATAGTGGAAACGTATCGGCTAATTATATTTATTTTGGCACAGTGTACATAGTAGTAAATAGTTGCAATTTAAATAACGCACTACCCTGAGTTGAATTACACTAGCACTTACTCAAAATTGAACTATGTTCATGACTCGTGGTTTATTTAAAGCATACATAATATAAATAAGCATAAACTATTGAGAGAGCATTGTAAAGGTCAAGTTTTGTTCCGTCACCTTTTTTCTCTCCATTAAACGTATCTCCATCGAAATATCCAAAAAGTATTTGTTTTTGGTATTGTGTACCTGTGTGTAACTTGTGTACGGTGAAGTTGTTTAAGTTTCCAGTTCCTGTCTGGAAAGCAATTACAAAGGTGTCAAGTGAGTTATAACTAAGTTTTAAATAAGTTGCGCAAGAACTACGACTCACAATGGATGTTTATTTATATACTCACAATCAGACGACTTAAATGTTACCAGATACATTATTTAGTATTTGCTGAATGTTTAAATTTAAAGTTTAAGGTAGTTCAACTGGACAAGCAACCGAACTACTGCGACAATAAGAATAGTTCGTCTCTACACATATTTCGCGTTAAATGTATTTAAATAAAAATTACTCTGTCTCTATCACTTTCTTAACAAAGTATAGAAATAAGACGCATTGTAATAAAAACAACAGCCCAGAAAAGTCTGCATTATTAAACAGACGAGTTCTACTAAATATCGTATAATATTATTTAGACGGCGCAACTTACGCGGTGCACAATATTTACGATTTGTCTCAAGTTAAACTATGTTATACAATTAAGGTTTGGCGCGATAATAATATACGATATGTAATCGTTATATTAGAAACATAATTATTAGAAGATAAGAAAGTCTGCAATGAGTTAACTTCCCACGTGGAGTCGTAGCAGTCAGTAAAAAGGATATTAAAAAATATTATATTTTTATATATTATATTTTATGAGCAAAGCAGGCGTGACATTGGCTATATTAGTATCTAGTGATGGATAGCTCTGTGGTTCACTTTAACCTATCGAGTCACGCTTCCAGTAAGTCCACATGTTCGTGGGTCAAACAAATTAAACTATTTCCTAAAACCGGCGGTGAAGACATTAAGGACCGAAGTTTAATGTGACACTGTACTGCACTTCTCACTCCGAGACATCAGAGGCACTTCTTCCATTCGCTTGCTACAGCGCTCCTCTAACCTGAACACGCAGGAACACTTGCACACTGCTGTCTGGAGGTAGACTGTCTGGCACTGCAGTGCGGTAACACAGGCTGGTACCAACCAGGAGCCTTATTCGCTATGACCATGCAACAAGTAACGCGGCGCGTTACGATGTATTCAAGGAATAATCGCAAATTTATATTGACTTCACGGTCATTCCTTGAAAATATCATAGCGCACCGCATTACATGTTTAAGTGGTGTTAGCGAATAACGGCCCGGTACTGAAATATTCCTGTCTAGTCCAATAACGAAGAGAAAAATGTGTAACGTCTCAAGGAACTCTCGTTGCTTAGTTGGTAAATCAAACTAAACTAGGAGTTCTGCGAACAATAGACTTTTTGACGGTTTGTGAGAATTAATAAAATTATTTAAGCCTTCAATGCTTCACGCTACGAAGAAAGATATTATTTCTTCGTAGGCTTCACGTAATGAAATGTATAATGAAGTTAAAGTAAAGTTCAAACACAGTCCAATTTGACACACACACACACACACACACACACACACACACAACTCAATTTTATACATAACAAATAATTAAATTAAGAAAGAAACGTAAAATACATTTATATGGGAAAACTCCTAAACTAATTATTTAATTATTCATTAAAAACAACTGGTATTAAACACTAAACAATGTGTAATATTTTAAACAAAATAAGTAAAATCGGCATCTCTTAAAAATATTATATGAAATAAATCAAATGTTATACGATAAGCTTTTACAAGATTGAGATCATGCTGTATTATAACTATAGTGGTAACGTTACGAAATAAATAATAGACCGAACCTTACAATAGATTAGCCCGGGGCTCACACGTGAGCGACTTCATTGTCAGTACAGTCGATACACGCGCGAGAAGAGCCGTGGGGCATAACTAGCTTTATCTTAACTGGACTTGGTACTCATGCAGTTGCCTACAACACCTACAACAAAACGGTACGGATCGAAATAATAGAATAACAATTTCACAAAAAAACCTTACAAGTACAATTTGAAACATTTTATGCCGACTTCCATTCCATTCAGTTATTGGAATGTATCTTTAAAACTTCTGAACCGAATTTGATGAAATGTTTAATGGGACCACACGGGAAGCACCAGCTTTCAAACAAAACATATTTTAAGAATCGGTTCACCCAGTCGAAAGTGGCATAACTTTCAAAACAAAAAAAGGTAACCAAAAAAAAACATACAACGAATTGAGTACTTCCTCCTCTTTTTGGAAGTCGGTAGAAAATAAAATCTATGGAGAGAGTGCTTAAAACATAACATGTTTCAACGTTGCGACCCATAACAACATTTTTTACTAAGCCAATGGAAATAACGCCATTACTAGGGTTACCATATTTGGTTAGACACTCGTCGGGACGATAGAAGAAATAAAAATGAATATTATGTATTTACTAATTATATAATTGTAATTTATGGAAGCAGTGTTTAACGTAAATTGATCATTATCATATTTGGCTGAAGATAAAACATAACTCAGCTATATTTTTTGTCCTCTTACATATACCTATCTAAAACTAAAAAACTCACGTTGCAGTTAACTTTGCACTGTAATATGGATTCTACAGCCTCCGTCTGCAGGCGATTCCTTTCATCGGTCCACTGGCTCGATATCAATGAAAATCTTCTTGCCACAGTGGCGTTGTTACCAGATATCGCAAACAGATATTGACACAATTTGAGCATGAGCTATTTTCTTCCAGGATTCTTTCCAGATGCAGATTTCTTTTAAAATATTCACTTCAATTCTACAGCTTTCTTGACCTTCTAGTCGTCAGTCAATGTTAGATCCCAAAAACATTTTTAGAAACCTACATATATAACATTGTTTAAAGCAACTGTCACCCTAAATGCCCACACCATTTTCATGGAGGTATAATTATTGTGCTTTCGACATCTGCCCATTCCGGGACGTTGAAAAGCATCATCCAATCCAACGCTTCATACTAATCGAATGAAAAGGTCCACTTTTGCAGGCACTCACATGCTTTATATAAAAAAAATACAGCTTTTTCTCAAACTTCGTGATCAAAGTTATCATTTCAGGCCAAGGATCCTCATTCTTTAGTTTGTTCAAAGGCATTTGTGGTTGCCTATAAAGTTGGCATTTTTCGTTTGTAGAACGCATCGAGTTCGTCTTACTTACTGTAGTTTCTGTTTACCTACTGTTACAGCTTCGTCGAATGTAAGTGCGAGTGGCTAGGCAATATGGCGGCGACCGTCTATCTCCCTTTCTCAGCGTCGAACTCACAAACGTGGCAACCGCGTGATCGAATGATTTGGCGCTAGAATTTGAATTGCTTAGACCGTGCAAGGAATAATAGTACTTCGTCGGGTGTCGAGACGGAGAGACTAGTGATGGAGAAAGTCCCGATATATCGAGGCGAATGGCAACCCTAGCCATTACAAATGTATGACAAAACAAGCTGCGACTTCAATCCGACACTGCGCAGTGAATAGCCGTGAATAAGTAACGCCTATGCCCGCGCGATCTACTGTGACGTACGTTAACAGTGGGAACCAGTGGGCCTAGCACGGATAACAGTGTAAGTGTAACGTAACGTGTCGTTCACGTGAAACAGTACAAACTGTAATGTATCTAGGGCAACTGCGACACAGATAATAATAATTATAATAATAGGGGACTACATCCACCCAAACTAGGCAGAGCCTGTACTATGGTAACCTGATGACTGATATACATACTTAAATACATAGATACACTCATAGTTTGTATGCCAGAGCGAGACGTGTTGACGCTTACGATACGAACACTTTTTCGTAAGTTGTTTGTGCTACGGCCTCTGTAAAAAGATTAGATCATAGAAAGATAACAAAATTTATAATATATATTTGTGACCACATTTCAATAACTTTATGCAGTTTTTCGCTCATAAGCTATACATTGTTTTCCGTAAAACACGCTTTGCTACGTTATAGCGTATCTGCAGTATATTATATCAAACGTTGATCCCACGCGTGTTTGTAACGCTAAATAAACATGTCGAATCAAGCGAGCCACGGTATCCGGTGTTCAGTTTATGTTGCAATTATGGATTGGTAGATTAAATAGGTGCAGAGATGGTATTGTATTGTCTATTCTTAGCTTAGATGTGAATAATATAACTGATTCACTATACAAGTCTATCATTACTTCAGTATACATGTTCTATGTTACATATTAATGGCGTCGTGGAAAATCAAGTGTGATACGCGAGTACAATTCACGGAGGTGTGGAGACGACGGGCGAGGCTAGCGTGGGGGCACAAATGGTACCAACTCTACCTTAGCAGCTGGTCCTCAGGTTCGATTCCCAGAGAAGTTAAACATTTGTATACATGAACATGTCTGTTTGACTTGTGTCTGGTGTGTAAATGTATATCAGTCATCAGGTTACTCTATTACAGGCTGGATGCGTACGGAAGACCGCGTGTGAAAAACTGAAAAAGAAACAAAATATCAGATGTATTGTTCCCTTCAGGTTTTCTTGTTGACTCTTATTGCGTCATGTTTGCTTGTTGTTTGTGTCAATGAATACTTACTGCGTTATATTACTATCCAATTGATTCCCTTGAGACTAGGATAAGAAATTACATGCTAACTAAGAACGTAAATGTAAACGTTTACAGTACTGTATCACCGGTTGGCACAACGTGTTATTCGAATAGTATGTAATGGCAGGGCTTCTACCAACGTCTCCAATCGGCCAGTCAAATCAGTCATATGGGTCCTCCTTGTGCACACGAGCACACACCCATATGACTATGAGTATCACCTCAATGCAAGATATTCTGCCTCCTATGCAGCAGTGACGTGTGAGCACTACTATGTTAGGTTTTATAACTCGTTTTGTTTTATAACTCGGCTCCCTTACGATAAAATAGGAATGGAATTGATCTTATCTTCACGACAAAGTTACCAAAAACATATTTGTGAAATAAGTTCATATTATATTCATCCTATATCCTTGGCCCGAAACTATAACAAATATAAATATAAAAAAATACGTGTCTGTTAAGTACTTCTTGGGAGTACTTAGTAGTAATAAGTTAATAGTAAAAAGTTAGGAAATGGAAAGAAATGCTGACACGCAAGTGGCGACGTAGGTACAACTTCTAACTAACTAGTATGTACCATTTATGTACATAGGTGTATTCTACCGACCATGCTCAAAATATCCAGCCTTGAGCTTTACCCAGATCAGCTGATCCGGTTGTCAGTGTGTGCGGGTCTGTGTTTGTGTTAGATTTGACACGATCGCGCAAAGTGTACTCCGTGACGTTTACAGGTGACGTAACTTGTCACGCGCGTGTGATCTACGATGGATCCACGTCATCCTCTATGAGAACGTGCCACAACCTTGTGATGATTCCCGTCGGGAAAATCAAGTTTTGTTCAAACGAAACGAATAATTCGATCAGTTCGATAACAAAACTAAAGCAATCGACAATCAATATTACACGAGTGACAAAATAGGTCTCGCGCTGTTCCCGACTCGGACGTCGTGTAATAAGTGTTCAAATAAATATGTAAAATAAGTACTTTCGGATTCGACTGTCTTAATATATAAGTAAAAATATAAGGCCCATTCCCAGCCTAACCTCTCAGTCCTGCTGTTTGTCATAAGCCGAGTCTCCTGCCTGTATTTTGATTTATATTTTACACAAAAACCTCTCCACATAACATATTTTGTTGATATAAGTACATATTTCCTCTCCTGCTCTGCTGTTTTCTAAAAAATATCGGACATCTGTGTAGCGGACAAATATCAGTACTTCGCCCCCGTCACCCGCACGGGGGAAAATAAGATGATTTCCGACGGCCACGGAAAGCATTAACATGAACAACAATGGGTATCACACAATTTTTTTGTGTTGAGGTTGAGGTAACATCAACAGCATTATCCCGAATTCTATCATAATTGCAATACTTGTTCTCTATTTTAATTACATGGTTAACGCAATGCTTTTATATATTTTTATTATTATTCGTTATATTTTCTTATCTTTTTCTCTATTATATTTTTTTTTTGGCTCATATTAGTGTCCATACTTTTTTATGCTAATTTTCCTTTAATATCACACCAAGCCAACTCAATAGGCTTCAGGTCTGGGTGGTTTGGAGGCAAACGCAACACCGTCCGTTTCTTTTCAATAACTCGTCAATTTTGTAAATATCTTCAGTTTCTGTCTTTAATCAATTTTAATAAGTCGTCTTTCTAAGCTCATCATTAAATGCAAAGTCATGTCGTCGTAACCACGACTGCATAACTGCCTCGGTAGAAGACCCAGTCAGTATTTTTATCTTCTCGAACCGAATGGTAAGCTGTTTTATCCATCACAATAATATAATTTGGTGGTATATTAGGCATCAGCTTTTCATTTATCCATTTATCAGAATCCTGCAACAGTGCCCCGTAAATGACAATAGCCTCGCACAAAAACATATAATGTTGAGACATAGGTGTTTAAAATACCACTGCGTACCCTTAGCTTAGAGGATATAAAGGCGTAAAGATTTGTTATGATATATATAAAAATAATATTTCAATAATTATGTTAAGTTTTTTCAAAAATTCTTCTAAGTTGTAATAACATTTGGATTCTATAATACCTTTTAAGTTATTTATAAAAGTAACTTCTTTTTCGATATCTTTTAATTCATTGGCAATTTATTAAATATTTTAACGGCCATTGATTTAGGGCTAGAGCTGTGTATTTCTAGGTTGGACTTTGGTTCGATTAATTTATGTCTAAATTGCGGCCTAATACTGCGCGATTTATCAGATGCCCTTTTGAAATAGTCTGGGTATTTTTGTACAAATTTACACATTTCCAGAATATATGTTGACACTATTGTTAGTATTTTAAATTTTATAAAATAAGGCTTGTGAAAGTATGGTATATTATAGTCGGGGGAATCAATATTAGCTAGAATGCGAATGCATTTTTTTTGGGCAATGAAAAGGTTATTCACATTCACACTGTTTCCCCAGAGTATAACTCCATATCTAAGCCAAGAGGCAGAGTAAGCGTGGTACGCAGTTAGGGCTGTGCTTAGGTCAGTGGCTCGTCTAAGCTCCCTTAGAGCGTAGCAAAAACTAGATAATTTTGCTTTAATTTTATTTATATGTATTTTCCAGTTTACATGGGTGTCAAGTTATATATCTAAAAGGGTCGCAGCGTCAACGCATTATATTTTTTTATTGTTGTAGTTGAAATTAATGTCAAGAGAGGGTTTTTGATGTGGTCTAAATTGAATTATTTTTGTCTTTTTGAAGTTCAGGTCAAGATTGTGAAAAGTCATCCAATTATTAATATTATCAAGAATGTTAGTTAAATTATTATTTAAGTGTAGCTTATTGTATGTTAATGTATGTTATACATTTGTATTTGTATGAAGCTTATGTGCTTACATATATATGTGCACATTTACACATATATACACATTTAATATTATTTTGATGGTTTAACGTACACGGTAGGTACAGTCAAATACACACATCAACATGGTCTAGGGATAAATAAAACTGTAATATATATAATATAAATAAAAATGACAGTTTTTTTTTAATTATCTTTTTGATTTAATGGGGGTTTTGTCATAAATTGACTATGTCACCCCCTGTGGTCACCTGGTCCTAGCAATACACGAGGAATTAAGTTATACGAGCACATGCTCGCTAGCGAATTCATTGTTCATGCCCCACAGGACTTAACATTAGTACATTATTGTGCCGAATTCAGTCCATCTATTCCAGACATTTTATTGAGTAAAAATTTTTATCCTCCTTATGACATCGCTACTATCCCAGCTCTATCTTCTAACCACTTTCCTGTATTTGTCAAATTCAATAGCAGACCTAATCGTTATCTGATTCAGAAACTTAACTATGCTAAGGCTGACTGGTCCAAATACCGTAATATTCTTAGCCTTAATACCATGCTTTCCACTAAAACATATGATTCTACAAATGAAATCGATGCAGCTGTTACCGGTTTCCAGCAACTGCTTATTGAAGCCAGAAATTCTAGCGTGCCCATTTCAAACTTGAAGCCTTGGTGTCTTTCCTTTTTACCCCGTCGTATTAAACGAATGATAAACCCCAAGAAACAAACTGAAAAAGATTGACAATCCCGGCAACGACCTATGGAGAATAGTGAAGAGCTTACGCTCCACTTCAACTACCTTTCCAGCTCTGAAGACTGAAGCTGGCTCCCTAACCAGCTGCCATCAAGCTCAAACAAACTTATTAGCCAATGCGTTTCTTAATAATATGTTACTTACCCACGATTGGCACAGCAATGAGCTTCCAGCTGTTGAACACTCTACATCATTACTAAATGACCAAACCAGCTTCAGTGAACCTATCACGTTAGTTCGCCCTTCAGAAATAAAAAAAAATATCTCATCTTTGAAACCCCGTAAAGCCCCAGGATCAGATGAGATCTCAAATATATTGATTAAAAATCTACCAAATAAATGTATTATTTCACTGACCAAAATTTTTAATTATTGTCTATCTTTGTGCTACTTTCCATTAGCGTGGAAGGCTGCTAAAGTAATAGCGATCCCTAAGCTGGGTAAGCCCCTCTCAGATCCGACCTCCTACCGCCCAATTAGCCTCCTATCATCTCATGGTAAACTTTTGAAAAAATTATCTGTAGACGTTTGATAAAAGCGACTGATCATAGTTTGATTAACGAACAATTTGGCTTTCGACAGGGCCATTCTACTGTCCAACAACTAGCCAGAGTTGCTGAAACCGTGTCAAACAATCTCAATCTAAAACAATCCACGGGAATGTTTCTATTAGATATTGAGAAGGCATTTGACACGGTTTGGCATAAAGGACTCTTGCATAAAATGATATCACTCGGCTTGCCTATTTCGTTAGTTAAAATTATAAAATCCTATCTTACTAACCGTAACTTCAGGGTCCACATCAAAAACTACTCATCCTCTCCCAAACCTGTTCCTGCAGGTGTCCCACAAGGATAAATTTTGGGTCCTATCTTGTTTCTTAATTATCTAAATGATATCCCTGTACAACCTCGAACATACATAGCCTGTTTTGCAGATGACACAGCGTCATTCACTTCTTCTCCTGACATCGATCTTGTCATTGGTCGCCTCCAGCTCTCTCTTGAGCTACTCCTGGCTTACTATAAAAAATGGAAATTAAAAATTAATGAATCCAAAACTGAGGCAATAATGTTAACGAGAAAACGTACCATACCCTCGCGTAAATTGAAGATTTCTAATTACAGCATACCCTGGAGTCGCTCAGTAAAATACTTAGGAACAATTCTCGACACTAAGCTTAACTGGTCGGAAAACACTTCTACGCTTCGTATTAAAGGTACCAAGGCCCTAAACGCATTGAACCCAATTTTAATGTCTTAGCAGTCACACCAAACTACGAATATACCGCACCCTAGTCCGACCCTGTATAACTTACGCTTGTCCCGTGTGGAGTAGTACCTGCCAAACAAATCTCAATAAATTGCAAGTCGTACAAAACAAAGCTCTAAAGTATGCTTTTGCATTTTCCATTTCGTACCAACCTTCATAAATTACATCGCAAAGTAGGTCTACCCAAAATAGACGTATACATTTACAAATTATCTGAAAAATTTTATATACATAAAAATCCCGCTAGCAAAAACCCTCTAATTAATAATTTATGCAAAACACGCAGTAAAAATATCATTTTTATCGATAAATACAATCGATACAAGTTACCACATCACCTATTTCTCGAGCGCGATGAATAGATAGTGTCGCACACATGAGCGTGCGCTTCCCGCTGACGGCTGGCGCGCGCGCCACTGCGACCTGTGTTACCAGCCGGTATCGGGTGGCAGTGGCGTGCGCTTCGTGCGCCGGCGGGCCGCGTTGTTCGTATGGGTGACTACCTAGTTCACGACGAGTTCTGTTGCTAGCTGCGGACGGCCGAGCCTGTATGACTATTTGAACAACTTATTTTACTTGCCTACCTCTGTAGGCTTCTTATCCACTAACAAAAATTATGATATAAATGTAAGGCTCCTACTAAAGATTACATACATACCTACTTATAAATATACAATTATTAAGCTTAATATAAATAATCCATCCATTTTATATGTACTTAGTAGAACTAGTTATCTTATAAGTTTTTATTAGCCTAAATGACTGAAAAACATTGTATAATTATTATTTTGTGCTGCCAGGATCTATGTACACTGGTATTTGTGCATTTTTATATACTACCTTTACCGAATAAAGATATTTTGAAGAAGAAGAAGAAGACTATGTCACCCCCATAGGTTCACAATTATCTTATTACTATCAACAATACTTAATTATACACAATACTTAAATAAAGTTGTAATAGCATTTTGGCCTCCTCTGACAGAGGAAACGCCAAAATGCTGTTACAAATACCTACATTATTATTAAACTTAAAACTCATATTCTGTCGTCGGGCTTCGTTCCGAACACACTCCATCAACATGTGATGGACGTCCTCAACTATTCCACACTCCGGGCAATTAGGTGAATTCACCATACCCATTAAATATTTGAACTTGTTTGACGGAATGTGTCCAGAGCGAAGTCTTAACAGCGATACTATATATCTTCTGCTCATTTTACAGTGGTCAAACCATGGATAGCGGGGAGGCTGGCATTGTATTGTCTGATACAAAATACCTTTGGTTCTTGATCGTTCATCAAAGTATTCATGCCACATTTGTCTACAATTTGATTTCACGTTTCTTAGTATCTCACTATGCAGTGGTAAACAGTTGTAAGTAATGCCGTTTCTTATCGTCTGTCGCGCCGCGCGGTCTGCCTCCTCATTACCTATAATACCTACATGTGAAGGGATCCACTGGATTATCACCTCTCTATTTAGTTCGCGAAGCTTACAGATGGATACTAGGATACTGTAGGCTATCGGATGCCCTCGAAAGCTCGAGGGTAACCGAGCCAAATTGCACTTTTTGAGTCAGATAAAATAATAACATTTTTGTTATCTAACGATTCCAAATACGACTATGCTTCGGATATCGCGATCAATTCACAGTGCATTATAGATAAATCGGCACTTATCTTGAATTTTGCGCGCATATCTACCTGTGGGTCAAAGAAAGCAGCTCCACATCCACTTTCATTCTTCGATCCATCTGTATAGATTTTGTAAAATGAGTTATAATTACAAGTTAGGTATTCAGAGCACACGTTGCGCAAGCCGGTTACAGTAATATG
Organism: Selenia dentaria; assembly: GCA_917880725.1. Lineage (NCBI taxonomy): Eukaryota > Metazoa > Arthropoda > Insecta > Lepidoptera > Geometridae > Selenia > Selenia dentaria. The sequence continues at coordinate 736,752 of OU862882.1, read as the reverse complement.
TATTTTTGCTCTTTCTATTCCATCTACGTTTACTCTAATGTTCTGTACGTAGTTACTTATCCAAGTGTCAAGGGAATATATTGGTAGTTTTGTATCTGTATGGATGGACGTATTGTAATATTTCCTATGTGTTTCAATTAGCTAAGGTATTTTTTTCCGTCTCCAGTACTCATTAAGACATAGAGTGTTAAGTTCTTCTAAAACTTTAATAGTTACGTTATCGCCAATAGATCGGGATCGGAGCCAAAACTTGTCTGCCAGGTATTTTCTGCGAATATGTAATGGTTGGATGCATAGCTCGCTTTCCATTACGTGGATAGGTGAGCTTTTTATAAATCCCCCTACCACTCTCATGGCTTGATTCTGTGTTTTATCCAGCTTATATAAATGACTTTTAACACTGTTGTCGTATAAAAAGCTGCCATAATCCAATCTGCTTCTAATGACTGCCAGATATAGTCACCTTAGGTGCTTGGGATGAATCCCCCTTTGTGAACCAGCAAGAACTTTAAAAACATTGAGAAATTTTAAAATTTTATATCGTGTTTCATTTATGTGCCTACCCCAGTTCAGGCTTCTATCAAACCACATACCTAAGTATTTGACACTGTCTACTTGCTGTATGCTATTATTGTTAATATATAAGGTTACACTGTATCTATTCAAGTTCCTAGTATAAGGTCGGGTAAATACACTTAACTTGGTTTTCCTGCACGAGATACTCATACCTAAGTCTCCTACCATAATATTTAACGCATTGAGAGCATTCTGTATAGCAGTACCTGCATCAAATAAGTTCTTGCAACTGGCATACATCACAAAATCGTCAGCATACTGGGATACATGGACATACCTACTTAGTTGTTTACATATATTTATAGTGGCCACGTTAAATAACAGTGGAGATATGGGGTCTCCCTGAGCTATACCAGTTCCCGATGATCTAATAATATATTCATTCTCTTTTTTTTTTTTTTTTTTTTCTCGTGGGGAAAATGCATTTACGCATACCCGCTCGTCGGGGATAACGAACGGGTTATGTCGGACTCTCACTACCGACTAAAAACCCCACGATGTCCTTCGGCAACGACTTCAAACAGGGTTACGGGGCCGTTTGCGCATTCTCCGCAGCCCTGTCTTGCCGACGTCTGCCCCTCGATGTTTCAGGGCAGACCCACCTCGGAGGACGGACAGATTGCCCCCCCTCGTACTGCTCCAGCCACGCGCTGGGACATACAGCGCGTCGCCACCTAAGAAGGACCTCATGGATGAGGGGTGCCGAACGTCCCCACGTCCGACAACCCAGGCCCTGCTAGCGGAGACGGAGTGCGGGCTCGAATAGCTCGCCTCCGTGTCCGCGCCCTCCGGAGCGGGAGAGAGAGGGGATTTATCTCTCTCTCGCGCTCTTCGGTCTCTCTCTGCGACATCACGTCCTCACAGAAAGAGACCATCGCCTCCCATGACCTCTCGTCATCGACCATCCTGGCTATGATGGTCGGTAAAGAGAGGTCCGCCCCTACTACCGAGACAAGGGTCTGCCGCGGTTCCTCTGCCCCCGGGCACGCCTCCAATACGTGCTGCGCGGTTTCCTCTACGCAGCCGCACTGGTGGCACGCAGGGGTCGCTTCTCTCCGGGCCACGTTACACAGGTACCTCCCAAAGCATCCATGCCCCGAGAGGACCTGAGTCATTCGGAAGGTAAGTGACCCGTGCCCCCGCTGATCCCACTCCTCCAGTATTGGCCAGACCGCCTCGAGAAACCGGGTGGCTCCGGCTCCTCTCCGCGGGCCCACGGCCAGCCGTCTACTCCAGGACGCCAACGCTACCTTCCTGGCGTCCGTTCGCCATTGTCTCTTCTCTTGGAGGGCAGGATTGAGATCCTCCTGTCGGGCCCACGTTCTACGCCAGAAGACTGAGGAAAGAACCTCGGCCTCCAGGTCCCATGGAAGGGAACCAGCGAGAACGCAGGCCACCTCGTGTGACAGTGTACGGTAGCCCCTGCACACTCTCACCGCCATGACTCTCTGGGCCCTACATAGAAAGGCGGTCTCCCGAGCGTTTAGGGACCCTGCCCATATGGGGGCACCATAGAGGGCCATAGACCGCACCACCGCCATGTAAAGGTGGCGGCAGCTTCCATCGCCCCCCCCCCGAGATTTGGAAGTAGGCGGCCTAGGGCAGCGGCCGTCACCACGAGCCTGGGTGACAACCGCTGCAAATGAGCCCCGAACCTCCACCTGCTGTCAAGTACAACACCGAGATACTTCAGCGTCGACCCGACAGCAATGGAGGTCCCTCCCACCATAATGTTGCAGCCAGAAGGTGGCGCTCTCCGACGACCAGGAAAGCATATGGCCTCGGATTTATGGAGCGCCACCTCCAGACCCAATCGCCGTATCCGGGTCACTACCGCCGCTACTCCAGCAGTGACCAGAATGGACGCTTCCCGTACCGTACTCCCATGGGCAGTAACCAGAGTGTCGTCAGCGTAACAAACGACGCTGACGCCAGCCAGGTTAACGCCCCGCAGAACCCAATCAAAACCTATGTTCCACAAGAGTGGGCCCAGGACCGACCCCTGTGGAACGCCGCGCGCCACTGGGCTCTGGCCTCCGCCATCCTTCGTTGGGTAGACCACCTCTCTATCTGAGAGGTAGTCACCAACGATGCGTTGGAGGTACTGAGGCACGCCGTGGTGCCCCAGTGCCCCCAAGATTGTGCTCCAGGGTATGTTGTTAAAAGCGTTGGCGATATCTAATGACACCGCCAACATGACCCCGCCGTTAGAACTTGCCTCCTCGGAGAGGTCGTGAACGCGGGATATGGCATCCAGCGTCGAACGACCTCTGCGGAACCCGAACTGGTTATCCGCCAGATCTGGGCCGACCGTTGTCAGGTGCTTGACGAGGCGGGCAGCAACAACACGCTCCAGGAGTTTGCCCGCCTCGTCAAGCAGCACTATCGGGCGATATCCGGCCGGTTCGTCCACCGGACGCCCCTCTTTTCTCAAGAGGACGAGTTTCCCTTTCTTCCACCGCTTGGGGAACCTGCCCTCCCTCAAACAGCGATCAAAGTGGGTCCTGATTTGGGGCTCCAGAGTCTCCTGAACGAGGGCCCACGCACGTCCGGGAATGCCATCAGGTCCCGGTGCCGTGTTTTTGGCCCTCATTTTCCGGACAGCCGCACCCAGCTCACCCTGCGTGATCTGCGGGACGTTTTGCTCCTCTTCTTCGACCCGTTCAAGCTCCACCATGGTAGGAGAGATGAACTCCGCCTCTGGTGCCCCAGGAAACAGACCTTCAATCACCCGCTGGAGGGTTAGAGGTTGGAGTGTGCTAGTGATGGGGGGAGCCCAGGGGCGGAGCTTCTGTCTCGCCCACCTATACGGTCGGCCCCATGGATCTCTTTCCAGCGACTCTAACAGTTGCCGCCAGGCTTCTGCCTTTGCCTCTCTGATGGCTACATGGAGAGTCTTGGACGCCTCTCTGTAGGCTGCATACAGGATATCGGATACGTCTGTTTTCTGGCGTCTTCTTCTTCGGTATCGCTGGTAGCGACGGCGCCTCGCCACGCACCGACGGCGAAGCCCAGCGATCTCCTCCGACCACCAGTAGACCTGGCGCCCGGACTGTGGGGCTCTCGCACGTGGCATGGCAGCGTCGCAGATGTGTGCCATTGCCTCGCACAGTCCACTTGCTTCCGCGTCAATATCCACTGGCTCCGAGGAAGAGGCGATCCATGCTTGGACAATGGCTGCTTCTTGCAGCAGCTCCACGTCTAAGCGTTTGAGGATCCATCTTGGACCAAAAGTCGATGTTGACCTTGTGTCCAGGTTAACTGCTGTCGAAGACACACTAAAACGAATGTATCGGTGGTCGGACAGCGTCTCCTCGCCAACCAGCACCTCCCAGTCATGGACACGCGCTGCTATTTCAGGGGTGGCGAAAGTCACATCAACCACCGACCCACCCGTCCGCCGCACGCAAGTGTTCGTCGACCCCTGGTTGAGGATGCACAATCCCATCTCCGTCAACCAGTCTTCGACAGCTTCACCTCTTGCAGTTGTCCGCGGAGAACCCCACGCCGTAGATTTGGCGTTGAGGTCTCCGAGCACTATGACCGGCCGTGGTCGAGTTTGGCCAACCAGGGTCCCCACCTCGCCTAGGAGTACTTCCAGGTCGTGAAGGGGCTTATTAGGAGAGTGGTACATCCCTACGACCACCACCTCACCAAGCCGGGCTGCAACGTAACCTCTCCCTTTTACTACTCCATCGAGTGGAGGAGACTGGGTGGGTGACTGAGTGGTGATCGCCACCAAGCCATCGAGATCACCGACCCAATCAGCTCTGGGAGGAACCCGGTATGGCTCGGCTACTACAGCCACGCTTATCAACCGCTCCGCCAGGCTCTGGAGCAGGATGTCTTGAGCCCCAGCGCAGTGGTTGATGTTCGCCTGGAGAAAAGTTAGGGCCATACTAATTTTCCTCCATGCGATCCGTCTGCACCGTAGTAGTGTGTGGTGGCTGCGACTTGGCTTTGGCCTCAGTCGCAGCTTTCCTCCTCCTCGCCCCCATCTTGTTCGGGGGCTTGGCGCATGCCTTGCCCCCGGAGAGGTGTTCCGCTGTTTTTCCCGCAGCTGCACACAAAGTGCAGTGTGGGGCAGCAGAACAGTCGCTGGCCTTGTGGCCTTTTGTACCGCAGCGATGACATTCGTCGCTGCGGTCAACCTCCGACTTGCACTGGGCCCTAATGTGGCCAAGCACGTGGCAGCGGTAACAGCGGCGGGGTCTGGCGTCAAGGATTTGAACTCGCGCTGCCACCCAGCCTACAAGCAGGCGGCTGCCATTTGCCCCTATCTTTTTGGCGGCTGACATTGGGCATCGAACGAAAGCGACGCCCATCCCCGCCGCTCCCTTCCTAATCTCGCCGGCTTTTACGGCCGACGGGTCGCACTCGCCTGTTTTGGCTAGTGCTTCCACCAGCTCTGCGGCGTTGATTGAGTCATCGAGGCCGCTTACCCGCAGGTCAGTGGTGACTATTGGCCTCGAAACTTGGATGTCTTCAACTCCCTGGAAGACCTCCCGCAGCTTCGCAGCCAGTGAGTCCGCCTTTGTTGTCTTTTCTACGCCAGGGACTTCGAGTATACGGGCCCCAGTAGCCGCCGTCCTTATTTTCAAGGGCGGCATACCGAGGGCTTCAAGATCGATGCGTCGTTTGGCGTCCGCCAGAACCTTCGCGTAGCTCAGGCCTTTCTCCTCCGCCCCTGGCAGCAGCGTAATGACAACGGCTGCGGTTCGAGGGAGGCGGAGTTTCACCAACTTTGGTTTAGCAGGTGCTGGTGGACGTACTTGCTGAGCCTGTTTCTTAGGTTGGTTGATTTTAGGCCGAGCCTCTCTTTCCTTATTTCTCGAACCTCGCTTCACCACCTCAATCCAAGGTTGGAGATGAGCTGGTAGTACTGCTGAAGGGTGGCTGGGCGATTCAGCAGAACTGATTTCGACAGTTGCACACTTTTCTTTTGGGGCTTTTTTGCCTCTGCCCTTCTTGGCCCTAGTTTCCGGGACCCGTAGAAAGGCAGACTCAGGAGGGGTGATCTCTACCTGGTTTGTACCGACTCTTTCCCTTTCCTCATTACGCTTGTCGGCTGCTAGAGAGGGCCTTTGGCGCTTTTCAGGAAGCAGCCGCCCCTCAAGGCCCTCGAAGCGGGCACTGATCATTGTGCCCACCTGCACCATGACCGTTCGCACCATGTCATCAAGGGCAAGCACCTGAGTTGAAACTGGGGCAGGTGATGCCAATGGAGGAAGATGTGCCTGAGCTACTCTCAAATCCGCTATCTCCCTACGCAGTACTTCAAGCTCGCTCGAAAGCCGAACATTAGCCGCCTCCAACATCGTCACCTCCTCGGGTACTGTGCGAGCCCGTATCTCCGCCACTGAGACCTTTATTGTTTCAGCAGCTTCATTTAAATATCTTACGTACGTGCCCTTTAAGTTGCTGGATGTCTTGGCGACTTTCTGTATAGTCGCCAAGGATTCATCAACCAGCTTCTCAAGGTCTGCCGTATGTTTTGCCTCGCTGTTTGGTTTCGTCACCATCACTCTCGGGGATTTGCGAAAGAATGCGGCTGCCGTCTCTCTCTTCTGCCGCACTTCTTCCGCTAACTCCCTCTCGGCTTCCAGCTGTTTTTCCTTAGCCTTGGCCGCGTTCAGGTCAGCCTTGGCTTTCGCCAGGCCAATGACCATCCTAGGCGGGGCCACTTTAGGCGCCGGGCAATCGTCGTCTGCACTATTCCTACGACGCTTTCGCCATAGGCCACCCGAGGATGCTCGGGATGCCACGGTTTGTAGACTCGTATCAGATCCAGATACCGATGGATCCAGTAACTTCGAGCCTAGAAACCGGTCGTCGTCGCCACACATCTGTTCCAAGCTTGTGCAACTCGCTATTACCGTCCTGTCTTCTTTACCCACGCTCGCGCTGCGTGCCTCCTGTCTCGTCTGGTGTTTTTGCCTGCCTAGGCTTGCGCTGCGCGCTTCCTTCATCACTCGCTCGTCCAATCTGGCGCAGCGGGATAGAACCACGTGCGCCTCTCTCGTCAATGCCAATTCACGTGCATCGGTGTCCATTTTCTTGCTGGGTTCGTCGTTAGTGCGAGGGTCGGGACCCTCGAGGCGGATGTTGCCCCCCCCCAGATACGGTGGGGCAGAGTGCCGGAGCACTGAGGGATTGGCCCTCCTGGGGAATATTTTCATTCGCCGTGTGATTCATGATTTGGTTTCCTTTTTAAGGGGGTGCGGTCTAACGGCCGAGACGACCATGCTTGAATCCACGAGTTCGGAAGCAAGGCGCGAAAGCGACAACCTGCCTCAGAACTCGAGGCCCCAAGCAACCCCATCGCCGACCACCGAAACTTGAGGAGACATTCACAAGACACACAACACATAACACAAAACGCAGACACAGAACAAACAGAAATATATACATAACACTCGAGACAAAAGCCTCCACGAGGATAAAAGCTCCGGGTGGGTGCTCCCGTCTCGACACCCTTGACAACGTGTCGGATCCGTCCCCGCGTTCCAAGAACCTCTTCGCAGAGGTCCTCTTCACGCCATCCTAGCATGAATGCCAAGACCCACCGTGGCGGGACTCAAGCTGAGTCCTACCTACCCCATCCACTGTGCCCTATGCTGTTTTCATAGGGACACGCGGAGGAGTCCACCGTGTCAGATCTTTAGCCAACGGCCAACAAGATCCCGCAAAGGGAAGTTGTTGACCGCTGCCCAGGATGCACCGTCCCGAAATACTGCTGTTCTCCCGGGATAAACCGTATCCAAGGGGACCAGCAGCACTCGAGCACACGAGGAGGTAATCTGACGTAGCACCCCAATATATTCATTCTGACTTAACTCAATAGATAGACGTCTTAGATGTAAAAATTCCCACAAGTACCTACAGATACCCGCACCGACTCCAAGGTTGTCCAACGTTCGCAATAGGCTGATTACATTCACGTTGTTATATGCGTTGTCTATGTCAACAAAGCACCCTACTGTTACGTAGCCTTTTGTAAAACCACTTTGTATTCTTGATACCAGCCTCGTCAAGTTATCCATGCAAGACCGAGATCTTCTAAATACCACTGTTTCTTCCGAAAAACAGTTTTTTTTTTCACAGTACCATTCTAATCTATGGGTAATGGTTGTATGGAATATCTTGCATGGACATGACAGTAATGCTATGGGCCTAAAGATCGACGCCAAACTAGCTGCAACTCCCGGCTTCGGTACAGGAACTATTCTGACTTCTCTCCATTGACTTGGTACGAAACTAAAGGATAGGAATTTGTTATACAAGAAAACTAATATCTCCTTGGCTAAATCTGGGAGATTTTCAATCATAGAGTATGATATTCCGTCTATACCTGGTGCTGTGTCAGACTGCTTAATAGAGTTTTTGAGTTCCTGTATCGAAACAGGGGCCGACAAACGATAGTTATAAATAGATAGCTTACAAATGTAGGGGCGTCTGGAGATGCATAGTCCGGCGCTAAGATACGCAAAAGTGATTCTGCTTTCTCAAGTGTTATGCTACCCCTTGGTGAATTGTAGCCCTTAATCCATCGCATTTTAAACCACATTTCAATTGAAGATGTTACACTGTCTATGCTATTACAAAAACCGTGCCATGGCTCAGACCTTCCACCACGAATTACCCTCTGTGCTATACTGAGTTTATCCTTTAGGAGACTCAAATTATCTGGCGTAGGGTTCCTCCTAAACTCTGCAAGTGTTCTGCGTCTTTTTGCTACTGCCTCTGCTAAATTCTGATTCCAGTATGGTTTGGGTCTAAACTTTTGTTGATGAATAGGGTTTTCACAAATTTTTATAAATGGAATATGTGCATTAGCTGCCTTATTTAAAACATTTATAAAATAATCGTATGCATCCTGTAGGTTTTCTGGCAGTACATTGTTCAAAAACTCTCCTTCTATGCTTGATCTATATTTAGTCCAGTCTGCCTTTTTAAAATTACGTTTCGATTTATTTATGTTACATGCCATAATATTAATTTTCATTTTAATTATTAAGTGATCGCTTCCTAGGTTTTCGTTCAAGACCTTCCAATCAAATTTTAATGCTATATCTGGAGAAGCCAAAGAAATATCTGGAGATGTTTTTTGTATACCATCGTTGAGAGATATAAAATCATTGTCTAATATTGAATCAAAGATTTGACTGCTTCTTGTATCTATCTTAGTCGACCCGTTTGTATGATGAGCGTTTAGATCTCCAGCTATTAAAGTTTTTCGATTACCTAGGGTAAAAATCTGATCCCAGTCACTTGAAGTAGTGCTGACGTTTGATGGACAATATAAAGATATAATTTTTTCAAGTTTGACATATTCTATCTGAATCAGTGCATTTGACAATTCAACGTGACATTTTTGCGCTTTTATTGATCGATGAGTAATAACAGCGACCCCTCCATAGCCATCAGCTCTGTCTGATCTATAAATGTTGTAATCACTTACACGAAATTCACTGTCCGGGTCTAACCACGTTTCGCTTATTATCGCAATATGTATACGTTCTTGGTATAAAAGCGCTTCCAATTCTACACTTTTCGGACGAATGCTTTGAGCATTCCATTAGATCATATTTACTGTGATTTGCTGGTTATTGTAATCCATAACTGTTTTATTAGGTTACAACAAGGCCAATCTGCAAAAAATTCTAAGACAAAAGATACCAACCCCTCAAAAATTATACCCACACATTTCTTGATCTTATCTTCCCACGAACCTTCCGTTATTGTCTTCTTTAGTTTTTTAAGTAGTATTTGCCTCGAAATTTTAGGTTTATTAATTGTGCTATTTTCTAGATGAGGTTGGTTTTCGGTTCTACTATCGCTTTCACTTGTTCTGGACATGCGCTCAAAAGTATTATATTCTTTTTCTTCACGCATCTTCGATCTCAATTTTCGTTTTTCCATTTCCTTACTCTTTTTGGGTTTCTTTTGAGCTTCTTTTGTAACATTCGCATACGTTGGAGTCAAATCAGGTTCCGGTGTTACTAGTTCCAGCCTGTTATTCAAATGGTCACTTATATGTACAGATGACAGCAACGGAGGTTCTTCAAAGTTGTTTATCTGCTGGGGCGACGGCGGAATATATAACGTAAAGGCTCTTCTGTAGGAACAATTAAATTCTGATATCAAGTCTCTTATTTTTTTTCTTTAATAAATATCGAGCAAATTTTAGCCATTGCCATATGCTGACCAGTACAATTATTGCATTTAAATTCTGTTGTCTCACAGTTAGCGTGAGACTTTGAACATTTAGGACATATTATTTTTAGTGAAGGACACAGTCGTATTGAATGGCCGTAGCGCCAACATCGTGAACATTGCGTCACAGGGTATGTATATGGACTAACTTTCACTCTAGTATCATATATGTACACATATGCGGGCAAAGATGACCCTTTGAAGCATATTCTCACCGATTTACTAAGTTCCCAGTGTCCATCGTTAGTATTTTTGCGTTTCAATCTTTTGACTGCCAAAATTGCAGTTTGACTGCTAAGTACTTGTAATATATCTTCCTCGCTCAGATCTATATCAATATCTTTAATTACTCCGTATGACTGGTCAATTTCTAATGTTTTTTTGGCTTTTGAACCCATTTTCGTTGAAACTTTTACGCTGTATTAATTTATCGGCACTTTCTTCGTCATTAAATTGGATTAAGACCTTATATGCGTTTATATATTTCACTCTTATCACATTCGGTATACATTCAGTTTTTAACATCTTAGCCAAACCAAATTGTTTAGGCAATCTTTCGGTACAAGTCAGGCTCACATCAACTTTATCCTCCGGAACCCTCGTTGATTCGTTAATATTCCCTGCCCGTCCAAACCTTTTTGCTTTTCGCACCACTGTCGTCCATATCTCTTCTTGATTCATATCTCTGTTTCGCTTAGGAGCTCTTTCCAAATCCATATCATTAGGTTTTTCTATGCTGCATGCATGAACAATATTTTCCATACTTCTTGTCATCTCACTCTCGCTATATTCCGTAATTATATTATTTCCTATGTCGTCCTCAATTTGCAAAGAAATGACGTTTTCGTTGATACTCATTGTTAGGTAGCAAACGATCAATACATCGTAAAAAAAGCGCACGTACGTGCGGTGAGCGCTGCTCGAACCGGTTCGAGATCGAACGATACGTCGACGCGTCCTACGTAATCCGGCGCCCGCGCGCGACTGATGACAGATTATAAAAACATTATTAAGTTCCTTTTTTTTTAATTCAAATTTGTATATAAAAGGTTTTGTTTTAAGATGAAATTCGCATTCATTGAATTTCTTTCGAAGAAGTAAATCTTCACAAACTTCTTACTTAATTAAAACTCCATAAATTTCTATAAATCTTTGTCAAACGCATCTCCGGTGTTCATTTAATCATGCCACGTAGACACTTGACCAGGTTCGAAATGTTAAGAGCAGTGGGCATAATTCAAGCTGGCGCTACCCAAATTGCGGTTTCTGAAGCCATGAGGACCAGTCAGAGCGTTATATCCAGGCGTTGGTCACGTTTTCGTATCACGGAGGAAGTGGTGGAACGGCACAGAGGACCTCAACGCATTCTCAGCTCTTAGGAATTTCCCTGAAGATATTGTGCATGACAACCAGCTTTTCTTGCATCTTAGGACAGTAGTTCTTGGGACAGTATTCCACAACAGGATATTGACAACCTTGTTTTGAGTATGCAGAACCGCTGAAGATGTGTCAGGAGAGTCTTAGGTGGATCCACGGATTATTAATTTTAAGTTTTCAACAATATTTTTATTACAAATAGTTGTTTTGTTTAGGTTTTGATGTTTCAAAAATAAGGTTAAGATTGAAATTTTGTCTGAGTTTTCCTCTTCTAAGTTTTTTTTTAAATTTTAACTTTTTTTAAAGTTTATTATCAGATTAGATAGATTAGATGAGCTATTAAACAAGGTTTATTTAAATATGTAGGTGTCTTAACAAAAAGTTAATAGAATTTGAGTTATTTAGGTTTAATTGAAATATCCCTAGACCATGTTGATGTGTGTATGTCGACCGGCTTCTCAACCTTCCGGACCACTTCTCCACAGAGTACTTGCGCACTCGGTTGCGTCCGCGTGATAGAATAATTTTGCCCTAAGCCATATAAGTGCATACTATTGTCACGCAACTATCTCACCATAATCTACCGCCTTACACCCCACCTCCCGATACTTTTCAATCGACCTGCCTCCCATAAATCCATTTCTAAATCTCCTATCTGCGGGTAGCTTCTCCCAAAATTGATTTTAAATTTATTCCCTTCCCCAGCTATAAATTACCCATTCGACCTCCGCTACCTACGCTCCTAAATATAAAATTGTGAAATAAATGCTTTTACTTAATGTTGGAAACTAAATCAAACCCATTTCTATTGCTCGGAGGTGATCACCATCCCGTCCGTAAGAGGCACGCATCAGTAAACCACTAAAGCTCGTCCGCAGGCTATCTCAATTAGGTAAATTATACTTGGTATGGTAAGAATTTGTCTTGGTGGTGTTCTGTTACAAAATTATAGTGGAACTAGCTGCGCACCGCGGTTTCAGCCACATGGTGATGGATGATGATGAGGATGAATCAAATATAGCGTATGTCACTCAGACGTGAAATAATTGTTTGAATTGATTGTAAATAAACAATCATATATCTTTCCTCTTTATTATAGGAGTAGATAAGGATTGTACAGGAGGATATTGCAAATTTCAAAATGCAAAAGTATTTATTGTTATATAAACTGTAATTGTTAGACATAATATGGTAATGTGTACCTCTTTGTAGATATTGACATTTCTATAATACTGTAGTAGGCCTTTTTTTGCTTTATTGTTAATAGCAAAGACTAAATAGTTAATAGTTTCCGCAGCGTACGCGATATAAGGACTTTTTTGGTATTTTTTCCACACCTTGGGTTACATTATCGAAGTTTTCATACCCTCCCTATTTTTTACAATTTTTACTATTTATGTATAATATGATATGATTATTAGGGTTAGTGTAGGATTCTAATGGTGAAATATTTTTTCTAATCAGCCCAGTAGTTTTGGAGCCTATTGAATTCAAACAAACAAACATATATTTTCTCTTTATAATATTAGTGTAGGTGTAGATATACATAATTGTCGATGTAATGCTCTTCCATCAAAAATCACCAACGATTAAAAAGTTGAAATTAAATAATCATCATCACCTAGAAATACAATTCTTATGAGTATATTGGTGTTATTGTAACTGTTATATAATTACATACGTCCTTAAATACGTTACTGAGTGCTCTCGTCGATTTCGTTCGCGAGGAAAATTATAATATGTTAATTACGGATAAAAGTCAGTTCTCAATTTACTCAAATGCGTTTACAGAGTGAAGATGTAACAAGCACACACATCCACTCATGCTCGCTCACGAACTATTGCGCTAATGTTAGTGATATATGTGATAGTATAGGCAGTAGTAGTGTACGCCGTACATCAAAAAGGTACTTTGATTAGTGTCTGAAAACCTTTTTGTTACTAAAACAATTGTGACGCGACTTTGCATTGTGCATGTATGTATACGTGACGCGCGCTCGTCAGTCGATTACACCGCTACCTGTGAAACGCCCGTGTTGTCATTTCTACCTACCCATACCCATAGGTACTTAACACATTGTTTATTATCTAGGCTGTGGAATATTCATTTTGCGGTGCCAATCAAATGTATAAGCCAAGAAGGCATCTTTTATTATTACATTGTAATAGCCTACCGTCACAATATATTTTATCTTCGTTTTAGATGATGAAAATAAAATGGATATTGTTATGAAAAAACAGTTTCGGTTACAAATCTGTTTCGCAAATTTTATAAATATTGATTTATTATTTGGATTATTTCATAATATTTTTGATAAACGTACTATTTACCTAAATGTACCTACGCGTTATTGATGGCACGAAGCCGGAATAACAAAATACTACAACCTGTAAGTTTCGTATCCATATATAATAATACCAAAATTGCTATGAGCAACAGTTTATACAATAATTTTTCAAAACTAACGTTATGTTATACGAAATATAACATTGGCACTTTGCAGACGACGGGGCGGGCCGGGGCAGTCAATTTCGCTGCGAACGATTGCGCAAAGGGAATCCTATACTACCGACCCCGTGTGCGTTGGTAGTATAGGATTCCCTTTGCACAAAAAGACAACGGGAGGCAAAAAGACCACGCCGCCAGCGTCCGGCGGGCATATTCGTAGCGGCGAGGGCAGCCGCGGGCATCGACGGGCAGACGTGGTCTTCATTGCTTCGCGATCAAAAAGACCGCCCCGCCTCGACGTCTGCGTAGTGCCTTAAAGGAAAGCTAGATTACTTACCTATCTTACCAGCCGTGCAATTCTCTAAATGCAAACATCGTTGCATCTTTGACAACATCCGTGAAATAAACGACGAGATAACAAGAATCGTTGTAAAAACAACCTTATGTACAAGGACGATATCCCATAAAGTATTTGACATCGGTGAGCTCGTCGACGAGTACTTCGGCGAATCATTAGATAATCGCACGGCTGCTGTGCGCTGATGTTGTCAAAGATGTGACGATGTTTGCTCTTAGAGAATCGCACGGCTGATTCATTCGTTGAGATCGCAGGCTACGAAACATCTACGCGCGGTCTACGCCGTTATGCTCCCCGCTACACTGTTATGAATCGCTACGTCTACCGTTAACCTTGTTTTACCTTTTAACGGACGGCCTTAATTAAGAACTGAATTATGGAAGCTTTAAATAAAAAAGAATTTCTTATTGTGTTGAATTAATTAATTTTACAAGCGGCTTTCAGGGTTGTTCCTTAACATTTTTGTAAAGTAATTAAGGTATTTAAATATTAGTTGTTTTCAGCAAAAAGTTTGTAATAAATCAATTCAGAAGTTCTTTCTTCGCTTCATTATAAAGTCAGTTATCTGTTCATTTTATAAGTTAATATTGAGATAATCATGAATCTGTTCTTTATCAGACCACCAGTTCTATATAAGCATTGTATATAAAGTCAAAGATAAACCGTGTCTCATTGATATCGTTATTTTCTTGTTACCGACCACTACGAACAGGCGGAGTAGTACATACGCTACTTAATAATAAAGCTTAAGTGAGTACATAAAGTTATCTGGTAAACTTATACAATCTATACGTTCTGCCGTGCGATTCTCTAATGATTCGTCGACGAGCTCGTCTACGAGCTCACCGATGTCAAATACTTTATGAAATATTGCCCTTGTATACAAGGTTGTTTTTTCAACGTTTCTTGTCACCTCGTCAATTGTTTTACGGACGTTGTCAAAGATGCAACGATGTTTGCTATTAGAGAATCGCACGGCTGTAAAATCACCCGCATACTCGTGTAATAAAATGTAACGGATCGCTGTCTGTACATGGAAGTTATATTAGAAAAAATATTATTAGGACTTAATCGAAAATATAATGACAAAATAGTCGTTAACATGTAAAGCTATTATTATTGAGAGCAATAAAATTAACTATCATCTAACACGTGCATATATTATTATTATCCCTTATTATAGTTGTGCAATTAGCACAGGTATGGTTAGATTAAATAAAATGTTAGAACTCTTGTATGTATGTCTGTTTGTCTGTGCGATTGTGCACGCTGATCTTAAAAACGGCTTATATGATTTAGATCTTGTGTTCACAACCTCTAAAATATATCGTGGTAAGCTTCACTTAACACATAGGCCTTTATTAATAAACGTTGCGTAAACCTATATTAGGCGTAACATGCTTTGTCTTGCTTTCTCGCGTGACATTTACTGCAAGCGAAAAATTGACAGATAGATATTTTAACTACTCCGGGTGGAAGCCAAGTTTATTAATAAGGCCGTTAGTGTTTATTTCATATCAATTGGTTCATAAAGTCAAACTCAAAATCATTTATTCAATTTAGGCATCAAAGACGCACTTATGAACGTCAACTATTTATTATAATGTACCTTAAAGACTCTACCGCCGCGTTCCAATATATATAGAGCCCACCGAGAAGAAGCGGCAAGAAACTCGGGGCCATTCTTTTTATATAGATGTTTACAATGTTTCTAGTTAGGTACTAAAAATATAACATTTTATGGGTGGCAGAGAGACAGCTTGCCAGAAGTGGAGTATTCCAAGCATCTTTATCTTCTATATAATGTCGAACGTTATAGTAAGCTTTTTTTATTAAAACGTTTTTTACAGTCAACTTGAATTTGCCCTCTGTGAGCTCAGTTATGTGTTTTGGGATTTTATTGTAAAATTAGCCTTCGCAAGTCTAAAACTAGGTACAGTAAATAAATAAATAAATAATAAAAAAAACATAAATTAAAAAAATATTAAATAATAACTATTTTGCCACTAAACCAAGACCAAGCGAATGAAGCCACTGGCTGATCAACACAACGTAATAAATAAATAACAAATTGTGATTGATCTATTACAACAGCTGTAGCACTGAGAACGGAACGACATCGGGTGATTATACTTAGACGTGAAATTATATCTGCAATTTTTATTGTGTGAACGTTAGTATTATTGTAAATTAGTAACTTTGATGATACCTACACATATTTTTTTCTTTCTTTCGCGTGGTTGTACTCGCTACATGCCAACTGCATGGCAATACGAATATTCAATAAGTTACCTGACATTTATAAACAATTTAACAATTTAGTGATAATGAATTTAAAAAGAAAGTATTTAACTACCTTTTTGACAAAGATTATTATTTTGTACAGGACTACCTAAATGAGAACTATTTTTTTTGACATTTCATCAATGATTTTAATTTACACAATCATAATGAATGTTTAAGTTTCCACTTTTTTATGTAAATACAATGGCAATGTAGCAAACACATTGTTCCTAAAATAAAGTATAAATTTAATTACTTCTATTATAACAAGTATTTGTACGCCTAATCGGGCAGAATTTTGTTGGATCTTTACTATGCTATTACATCTAAGCAATAAATCATTACCCAAAATTCTAACAAATAAAATTATTTTATTCATTCATTCATTTCATACAGAACTGCGATGTGCCCCGCAGCCATGTTGGATATGCTGCCTCGACGTAGTAGTGTGCATCGTGATCAACTTTCACAGGCGTTGCAGCGCGTGAGTAGGATGGAGTATCACTATATGTAAGTATAGTTGTCTCGGTGTTGAGTGTTGTGTAGTCCGGCGAAAGCTCCGGGTAACACTACAAACTGGCACGAGCAGGGCCATGCGGCTAATTACTAGCTTGTCTCATCCTTTTTATTAATGGCAACATTCAGTTATTGACTTTAGACAGAGTCTTACGCTTAATCTCTGGGGTTGAGATTTACACAGCGCATATGCATAATCTTTACTAGTCAGCGAGTACGTGCGAGTTAATTATACATATAGAAGCTGTTCTCTGCTTGTAGTTGTTCCCATCCTTTATATAATTGTACTACGTCGTTCATTGTTTACCAATTAAGTGACTACAAAGAAGCCGACAGCGTTGCAAATTCCGTTTCAGTTCCCATTGATCCGGTTTGCGCCGGTTCGATCTCGTTTAATTGGCCTCGCTCCAGTAATCGACAACAAACATAATTAATAACCGTGACTCTCGACTATCTACGAACCAACTACATAAAATATACACATAGTACCTTGCCGTAATAAGGAATGAGGAAATGCTGCTAAGAAACATTGGGAACGTTGGAGTACAACATGTTTTGCAAAAGTGCTAACTTGATTCATGATGGTTTTGATGTGGAGCTTTTCCTTCATAATAAATTTCCGGTGTTGTTTATTAATATGTAAACAAACGTCCTTAATTATTAAATTTGAAAAAGAACTCCACAACTAGAAGCAAGGAAAGTTTTCAAGTGGTTAGGAGTAAGTAACAATGACGAATGTGACGAGTACAGTGCAGTGCTGCGCACAACTCGTCAGTTCTAAAGTTCCAGGTAGCACTTCAACTGTCATGAGTAGCTGCCGTACTTCCATCATCAGGCTGTTAACTCGTTTTTCTCGTTACTATTTTTAATCGTTTATCTACTATATAAAAATAAGTCGGGTTTTCCTTCCTGACGCTATAACTCTAGAACGCACGAACCGATTTCCACGGTTTTGCATTCGTTGGAAAGGTCTCAGGCTGCGTGAGGTTTATAGTAAAGAAAATTCAGGAAAAATTAAAAAAGAAAAGCGGGAAAATCTTTTTTCACATACAGCGCCATCTCTGATACATAGCATGTACTACAAACTAATATTTTAAGTAGATGGCGCCAAACAAAATGTTACATAAAACGAAGCCATCTGGTGGCGAAACGGAGTTCGCAGGGTTTGCTAGTTCTGCATATATAAGTCTGCACATTAAATATACTTCGTATTTAATTATTAACGTTAAAGACTGTACTTTTTATAGCATTTTTTTTAAAAGCACTAACGCCTGCTTAGCGATCTCAAACATTAAAATTTATAGAGAGAAAAATTCACATCCTCGGACTTGTTTAGAATAGTTTTGCAACTCAAACACTGACCTACCCCAATACATGGTTTTAAATGAACGGGAATTCAGCTATACATTCTGTTTCAATATATTATTAGACTTTATATGGAGTACATTATTAAAGGTGTTCCTAATACAGATACTCAAAATAGATTGTAATTTAATATTATTATATATATATTATTATATTATATTATATAATATTATTGTAATTTAATATTATAATAATAAATTTTATAGAAATTATTATTATGAAAATATTTGACTCGCCAGCGGCTGCGCTCGCTTGGTCTTGGTCCATTGGTGGAAGCGCTGTTTTGTAATCTCGGGGTTCCTGGGTTGGATCCCTGGGTTGACAGGTATTGGGATTTTCTAACAAATAAATTCTCAATAGATGTCCCGTAGATGGCAATAGGCTCGCCCCTCTATAACATGGGACCAACAATATGTCCAGCGAAACGCAGGTGTTTAAATCACCGCTGCTTACCCCTTCGACAATATAGGCGTTACGATTTGTTATGTTGTTTTTAAAATAACATGCGTTGCATAACTTACCACATTTTGAGTGATTCACACTAGACATATTTTTCTTAATATAATAATTTTTGAACTTTACTGCACACGATAATAATATGGGTAATTTTGCATAAATAAATTATTACATGATAATTACAGTATGTAATTCTCCTGGTCACGCTATAACTTGAGAACGGATGAAAAATTCTTCTTTTTGTGTTATTTATTGCCAGGAGAAGGTACTTATGAAAAGAAATACCAAGAAATGACGGAAGGTTATGGCGAAGCCTACTACGCGAACGGAGTCGCGGGCAGTCGGTAGTAATATAATAATACAGGTTTTTTTTTCACAAAATAAATAATATAGACCCTTTCGTTATATAGGACGAAAATATACTGTGTATATCCAACTTGCATCATAATATTGGTTGTTACTGTGTCAGTCCAGTTACTGTTACCGGTTTATTATATGTTAAAAATATACTTGTAAAAACAATTATATATGATACAAACTTATAGAATTTTTTTAAATATAATCTTTGAGCCAGATGGAGGGAAAGATGACCATAATGTACTCGTAGTACCTCTGTCAGCGCATTGCCATATTTGACGGTAGATAATGTTTTTTTTTCCCTAAAGTAGGGAACTATCATTCCGACCATCCGTCACCTAAAACAAATTCAAATTCAAATTCAAATTAATTTATTGTGATAATAAACGTCTAAAAGTACAATTACATATTATCACACAGTTAAAATAAACAAAACAACATTTAGCCAAATAATATCAAGTAATTAAGAAAAATATACCAAATTATGTAAAAAAATAATAATAATAATAACGTACAAACTAATGTCAGAAATATCAATTAATGTCAAATAACAATAATAGTAATCAACAATAGATCTTAGAATATATTATTACAAATGTCAACTCCAGGGTGTATCCCACTGGTCTTTAAGCGTCTCACAATATCTTAACAGTACACACACAATAACATTCCATTTGTCACACATTACGTCAATTTCTGCGTTGGCGTCAAGGAGTGCATTGAAGTGGCGTCGGATACGGATCACCGGAGACTGAGAGCGCGACACTGTGTTACCCCGAGGGACATAAAACAACTCGTGTTGCCGACCGCGCAGGTACATAGAAGGAACAAACAACGTACAAAAAAGACTAAGAAGCTGAAGGCAGTCTACTGCACCTCTAATAACCCTACAGCCAAGGACAAGTTGACCGAAGTTCCTTCTAACTTCCAGCGAATTATAACCGAGATTACCGAGAAGGAATTTTGTCGGGTACAAGAACGGGTATAGTAGATCCAACCGTTTATCCTCTTTTTGACAGATCTAATTTGTCAGTTAAAGTGTTGTGACCAAGTGATTATAGTGGACACGATTTCGATTCATTTTTCTATCGAGTCTGTGCGGAAAGAGAATAGTCCTAGGAATGGCGCCATGACCATGGCTATTGGCCATCTAGAAATACGTCAGCCAATGGGGAATGTTGAAAGGGCGTGGACAGGCCGTCATGGCATGGCCATCTAGAAACGCATCAGCCAATGGGAAATGCTGACGCATTTCTAGATGGCCATGCCCAGATGGCGAGGCCACGCCGTCCGGTTACACCCGTGTAGTTTCCAAGGTAAGCTATCAAATTCTGAGTTATAAGTTTTCACTTCTATCGGCAATTCCTATGACTGCCAATTTTTTTGTCTATGGGTAAGCAGTAGTATTTTATCAAGGTAGTAAAACTCAATGGTCCACCGCCGTTTTGTATTTGTCACTGTCACTCGCAACAAGACGCCCGTGCTAGTAATTATTTGCTGAGTTTTATATTGGAACTATAAAATGCCGAAAGGATCAGTGCTGAAAGGACAGACGAGAGAAATGGTGATCAAGCTTCGTAATTACTTTGAAGCAGAGTATCAAAATGGCGGCCCGCTTTTACCATTGTCGCAAGTGAGAGAGCGCGTTGCGGCCGCGTTAGGTATTAGTGCATCTACGATTACAAAAATTACTACCGAAGCCTACGGAACAAGCGGCATGCAGGAGAATAAGCTTCGTACGCCGAAGAAAAAACGCCAACCACGTCGTGTGACTTCGGTTGACAACTTTGACGCAGACGCTATACGCCGTCATATATATAACTATTACTTACGTAAAGAAGTTCCAACACTTAAAAAACTTGTTGCTTCTTTGCGTGAATGTGATTTGTTCCGAGGTCAAAAATCGTCATTGGTAAAGGTCTTGAATGAAATTGGATTTACTTATAAAAAATCGGACAAACGCAAAATATTGATGGAGCGTCGCGACGTAGCTTTTGCTCGTTGCGAATTTTTGAGCGAAGCCAAAAAAATTACAGATTGGTCAAATGTTGTTTTCACTGACGAAACTTGGCTGAATGCGAACCACACAGTGTCTAAGAGCTGGACTGATGACACCGCTGCTTCCACTACCTCAGTACCGATGGGAAAAGGAGAACGTCTAATCATTTGCCATGCAGGGTCTGTGAAAGGATTCATGCCAGATGCTTTGTTGGCCTTTAAATCCAAAAAAACAGTTGAGTACCACGAAGAAATGAATTCTGAGGTTTACGAAAGTTGGTTTAAGGAAATGGTACAATCATTGGAAGAACCGTCAGTTATTATTATGGATAACGCATCCTATCACTCACGCCAAATTGATAAAATGCCGACCCAGGCCGACAAAAAACAAGTAATCATTGACTGGCTTCAACGACATGGTGAAAATGTTGATAACTCCTTACTAAAAGTACAATTACTAAATATATTACGAACAAAAAAACACTTCCCAAAACGATATGTGATCGACGAAATAGCTGCAGAACATGGTCATTGGGTTCTTAGACTTCCACCCTATCATTGTCAATACAATGCCATTGAATTAATATGGGCTCAAGTTAAAGGACACGCTGCTAGAAATAACACAAAACCCCCATTCACGGCAAACAAAATGGTAAATTTATTAAAAAATGCATGTGTGAAAGTAACTGCGGAAAGCTGGCAAAATGTAATTCAAAAAACACAAGAAACTATAATGGCAGATTGGGATAAACACGTGGCGATAGATTATATGAGTCAACAATTAATTATAAATGTCGGCAATAGCTCGAGTGACAGCAACGATGAATCTGATTTTGATTAATAAATAAATAAAAATAAAAGATTAGATTTCGTTTGCTTAAATTGGAATTGGGGTTGCTCAAACTTTACTATTTTCTGGTACCAAACGGCAGACTTTAATGTCTGCCATCCCCAGCGAGCAACACGGAAGGGAGTAGCCTTAGCTAAAAAATATTGTTCAAATCTTTCTGTCATTTCTTGCGGGAGGGGAAGTTGCACACTAGCGCAAAGCCGCACTATTACATACAAAACATACCTGTACCGATCCATTGCCGATCATACTCACACAACCAAATCACTAACACATAAAAAATAAAGCACCATTCACAAATCTAGCCCCGCCCTCACCCCACAGTATATTATCAAACTCCATGGTCCATGCGGACTTGTACTTTGACAGAGGGGAAACGCTGTGTATGCCTACTCCCTTCCGTGTTGCTCGCTGGCCATCCCAGATTTAACCGGTAACAGCTTCGTCAAGTATGACTTGTACTTGTAATCATCATAGTCATCATAACCTTGTTCTTTTTTGGATATACACCAGGAGATAAACACGTCTTCAAATAATGCTGTATGTTTTCCTGAGGCGCATCAATATAACGGTTTTACATAAAAATAAATCCGATATTATGTGCCGAGAACGGAAAACACCCGTGTAAAAATAGTTCATAAACAATATCGATATCTCAATCGTAACTTCGTAACATCACTATGTTGATAGCCATAGAACGTAATTTTTTAAAAACGTTTGTTATTTTATGGAATTTATAAAAAAACTACTGCACTTATGGACTCATTTTGTGAAAGATGATTATTATACGGGATCAAGGAGCAAATTTAAGCAGTTGTCATATTTTTAAAACCTCGCATTTATAAGTTAACTTTTGCGTAACATCGTCATGTTACGTTCTATTGGTGCTGTCAAAAAGAGGATAAACGGTTGGATCTACTATAGTAACCATAAAGTTTCTTATAAAGTGATCTTAGGAAGGTTTTTTGGACCTTCTCAAGCATCCGTGTATAAGTTACCTGGTGAGGATTCCAGACACACGCGCTTGATTCTAATTTATTCCTGACTAAGGCGTTATATAAAGTGACAATAACCTGAGGATTTTGGAAGTCCTTAGCATTTCGCAAAACGAACCCCAAACGGCGGAAAGATTCTTTAGCAAGGGCTGATATATGGTCATGAAAGGTCAATCCACGATCGAAGGTGACACCGAGATCCTTAATATAGTCAAC
This sequence comes from Selenia dentaria, assembly GCA_917880725.1. Taxonomy (NCBI): domain Eukaryota; kingdom Metazoa; phylum Arthropoda; class Insecta; order Lepidoptera; family Geometridae; genus Selenia; species Selenia dentaria. The sequence goes on along the minus strand of OU862882.1, from coordinate 713,740 downwards.
CCTATTTATACCTACACTGTCCAAATAATAATTATAATGAATAGGATTCTTTTTACGGTCAAATGTCATAATATTGCATTTATTTATATTAAATACCATTTTATTAGTCACACTCCACTCATATATCAAATTAATGTCATTTTGAAGCCTAAGGCAGTCACTAAATGAATTAATTTCTAGGTAAAGTTTTAGATCGTCAGCGTACAAAAGGCAGTTAGCGGAATTCAGTACTTTAGGTAAGTCATGAACCATTATCAAGAACAGGAGTGGACCCAGGACCGACCCCTGACTCACCCCAGATTTGGTGTGATAAGGTTTTGATATGTACATGCCATGTCGAACAAACTGCCTACGATCCTTCAAATAGTCTGCGAAGAATTTAACGAGTCCAGAGGTAAAGCCGATGAGTGACAGCTTATGCAACAGTACAGCATTATCAATTTTGTCAAAAGCTTTCTGATAATCAAAGTATATAACATCTACTTGCTGTCTGCGATCCATGGCACTCGTGATATAGTCGACTAGGCACAGCAAATTGGTATTTATGGAGCGCCCCGGTCTGAAACCATGCTGCTCATCACCCAACTGCTGCTTCACCTGCCTGTATATTTCGCTGTGCAAAATGTACTCAAACACCTTAGCAGGCGCACATAAAGTCGCGATAGGTCGATATTCTTCGACTACAGCCCTATTGCTACTCTTGGGGATAGGTGTCACTCTGGAGAGCTTCCACTGAGTAGGATAGGTACCCTTTTTAAGCGAAAGATTTAAGATATGGTGAAAAGGAATAATCATATGTTGTTTACAAGCCTTTACAATAAAACTTGGTATATTGTCCGGACCTGGTGAAGTTGGCGGTTTTAATTTGTTTATACCGCGCTCAATATCCTCAGGCGATAGAGTAGGTATATTAACATGACCTCCCCCCGACACTAGATCTAGACCTAGATTTGCATCTGTACGGGTTATGTCAGCCAAGAATACGCTAGAAAAATAATGTGCGAACGCTTCGGCAGCTTCCACACCAGTGCATAGGTTACCCCTGTAGGTGAGGCAGGGTTCAAAACCACCCTTAGACCTGAGGCTGTGTACATGGCTCCAAAAACGTTTCGGTTGCAGTCTTACACTCTTTTCGATACGTGACATATGCGCTTTATACGCTAACGAAATACGCACTTTCAAACTCGTTCGGAGATCTGAAAACAAATCGTATGACGTAGCACTTTTCGACCTCAACCAAGCCCTATGCAACCGCACTTTACGCCGAACATCTTTAATAATTTCAGCATCAAACCACACTGGATACCTACTACATTTATTTGTCTGTCTCCTCTTTTTAGGCGCTGACTGATCGAACAAACTATACATAATACAGTAAAAAGCATCTGTGGCTAGAGATACGTCCTTAGAAAGGATGACAGGTTCCCAAGAAGTATTGGCGAGAAGCGATACGAAAAGCGCAAAGTCCATTTTGTTGAAATTCCAATCACACGACGCATCGATATTACTCGGCTGCAGTCGGTCAGAGCCATTATTACACATTCGTAGACTCAGTGTTATCTCGAGCGGGGGGTGGTAGCGCGCCTCAATACGTACGAACCCAGCAGAAGCCTCGGTGACGCATACCCGCCGCACCAATGATTCACTGCAATCCCGCGCCAACACAACGTCAAGAATACCGCCATTAGCATTAAGTATGTTATTATGATCAATGAGATTACAGTAACTCAAAAAATAAGAATAATATTTTTGTATATTAACAGATGCACTATTCATATTTAAGTCACCCATACATAAAATGGTACTGTTCTTATTTAGACTTGTCATATGAGATTCTGTATTGCAGAAAAAATTCATGTAAACAGAATCAGCTGATTTCGGCTTAATATAAACTATACAAACAGTTAATGAGATACCACGGTATGTAACAGTACCCCAGATATCCTCTCCGCATTCAGACTCAAGTTCCTGGCGGCGTTGCAAAGCAACACCCGGGGGAGCAGCCAGCAGGACACCACCGCAAGCACGGTCTCGGTCACGGCGCAGCAGGGTCCAGCCATCTGGCACCACCTCCGCATCCTCCACTGAGGCGTCTAGGAACGTCTCCGTTGCCGCAACTAGCACGTGATCAGACGTCAGCATGCTAGGGTACCAGTAATCTCGCAACTTCGTTTTCAGTCCTCGAACATTTTGATAAAAAATGTTGATAAGCTTGGGTACTGTTGTGCACGGCTCATTGCGCGCCGACTTCGCCAGGAAACAATCGCTTGTTAGAGTCAATCGTTCGTTTCTTATTGAAATTAATCCACATCTTAACTCGTGCATTTTCTGGCCATACGTTTATAGTAAAACATTTTTCCAAACAGTCTTCCGGAACTCCTATCTTGAAAGATTTATAGTTTTTAGCCGTTTTGAGTTCCTCAACCGTAATCACTCTCTGAGGACAAAGTTCCTTCAAATATTGCTCGATCTCATCAGCGCCAGATAACATATTCCATAAATGGAAATACTTTCGTAACTCAGCTGCTTTGAGTGACGTCACCGCTGGCCCAGCAGTGCAGCGTAAGGATACTGACCCGCGCTGTTTTTTGCGGCGTACCTCCGTCCAGTTTTCGTTAATTGGCTGAGACGTCGGACCCTGCGCTTTCATAGATTGTTCCTCAGTTGTAGTCTTTTCAAGGATGATGCCCGAAGCAGGTGCAGTGTCACAAGGCGAGTAGATAAGTACATTGTTTCGCTGTTTACGAGTTGACGTTTGATGTATTCGACCCGGAGTAGAAGTGTTATATTGCCACCAACTTATCTGTTCAGGTGGGCAAAATTGGAACTACAGTGTACATACCAACTAACTTTGGCGTTTATAATATTAGTAGGATTCTTTGTAGAATTTGCAAATTAATGAGTGGCTTGAAAGACTGCCCTATGTTTTGTTTCTCTTTTTTCTTGGTGAATTTCTTAGGTTGCAATACCAAAATTCTACACTAGCGACGCTGTCACCTGAACAGATAAGATGGTGGGACTATACTCAAGATGGCTTTCGATTGTAGCTCGGAGGGTTTTAAGACATTTTTCGGTGGTGCCACCGGTTTTAGTTCTTGTTTAGAGGTAGGTAGTTGCCTTTTCGTTAACCTGGAGGTACACAAGAGGTCTTCACCAGCGGTAGACACAGTATTGCACGCTGAAATAACCGCCTTTAAATCACTAAGTTCCTTGGCTTGAGCTTGAATAAGGTTGGTTTGTTCCGACGACATAATTGGAATACCGACATTGTTGCTTTGAACTTTGTACAGATATACAACGGTTAACGTCATTAACGCGATCCGTTACTATAGATGCGTGTGCATGCACCGAGCGCACGGACAGAACTGCAAAAGTTCGGCCAATCTCTAAATAAGTTCTTCGATATTAAACTATTATTAAATTCTAAATACTAACGCTGTTCCTTATAACCCATTGATCAAACAGACCTGTAACTCCCCCGCGAAACATTACGCGGCAGTGCACGGCTCCTAAAGTTCACCGATCGCCATTATTGGCTTTCCTCGAGCACCTCCACACAATGTTCAGGTAAATGCAAAATAAACTTTTACTATAAATTGAATGGCGTTGAAAGTTGCCCAACTGTTTAATACGAACCCGGAATATTGGCGAGAGGTTGCTGAAAGTTAAGTTAAACACATCCCAGACGGCCGGTTAGTGCGCTCTTAATGGTATTAATTTCAAAAGCATTTACAGCTCATTCTGTAATTGGCTTTCGTTGCATTGACTTGTAAAACAAACAAAATTAAAGTAAAGGTTTTAAATCTACAAGTAATTTCTGGTGGCAATTGATCGAGTGCGAGCTACAATATAGTTTGCAGTGCTGTGGTCGGTACAGGTGGTAGTGTCGACGTAACAATACGGATGTGACATAGGGCGGTACGACCACTGACATCGTTGTATTGTACAGTAGTGTTGTACAATTTGTTGGCTAAGGCACGCGCGAGTTGTTCAATGGTTGAAGCGGTCGAGTTTTACATGTTGACACGTCACGCGGTCATTTTACAAAATGAAATAACTTAGAATGTAGAACGGCGACCGTTGGTCGCACGTCGCACGTGTCGCACGTGTCACGTCGTGTCGCGTCATGTCGCGCATGACGCAATTCCTGGACGGAGGCGCAAACTTGGAAATATTCCACATTTTCACAAATTGATAAATAGTTTATTCAGTTTTATTGTCGTGTAGCTGCAATACAATTTACTGTGCGTTACATTTGTGTTGTATTTAAATTCCTCACAGATAATATATACGGAGGAGAGTCAAGTGTGAGTCGGACTCGCTTACTGATGGTTTTGAAATATTGAACAGAAGTATATCTTTTTTAAAGTAAACCTGTCAAAAACAACGAAAAGCGAATTTACCGCTAAAATTTTGGGAGTTAAAAATAAACAAAAGATCTTTTTAGCTATAGCTTGCAAGCAACGGCACAGAAAACTTATTTTGTTACATCAATGATGTTGGCGCTCACATACGTAAAATAATTTTAAAATTTTATTTTGAATAAACTGTTACAAAAATAGACTCAGTTTTTCCTCTTGTTTCTCTTACCTTTTCCTCTTGTTTCTCTTAGCTTTCAATGATCTAATAAAATCATCTATTAAAAACTTGAGAGGTGTCAAGGGACACCCGGATGGAACGAAGTTCCTCATCAGAAAAAATAATGCTAAAAATACAAAACCATGGTAAATATTCCAATAATAGATTCCGATAATCGCGCGTATAGGGTTACTTCAATAAAACTCCTTTCTGCGTATGGGAATCGTTCAAAAATATATATTTCACAAAATTACATATTACATCCAGTGAATGAAATGCCTCCGCGAGCTAACTTTACCTGAGTCGCCATCTAGTATAAATTTACGGAACTAAATGGCGCCACTTGCTACGATTACAACATCTGGCTTGCTTTCTATAAGAGAGAGAGAGACAGACAGAGAAACATGCGACGCCGCACTTGCTTTCTATAAGAGAGAGAGAGACAGACAGACAGATTACTATAGCAAAAAGTGTCGTGACAACTTTTCGTAAGAATTTTTTCCGTCTAGCCCCCTTTCACAACGCGCGATAAGGAACTTCGTTCCAATAACTGAATTCCTAATTCATTTAAAAAAAATTAAGATGGACAAAGACAAAGTAGCGTATAGAATATTGTTCCGTTATCGCTTTTTGGGTAGTAACCGTTATTTAGAGCAGAGCCAGAAGCAAAGAGTTCACATTACCTGCGGTAAATACAATGTTACGTTTTCAAAAGTGACTAGAGATTCTTGTCTTTCGTTAAAGAACAACATTTTCTTGATACGTATATTTTTAATACAAAATAAATCCCACCGTGGTTAGAATAAATCTAGAAAGTATGTTGATGGAGATAAAGGTAACGTGGTATACGGTACGCTTATAGGATCGAACTGTCCGACAGTTTGTCTATTCATCGGTCCATTTTCTTCTTCTTTTTTATAAGCTACATAGCAATTGTATGGAATTTATATGGTAGATAATTAACGTGGTAGAACATAGTTAAAATTATAAAAATATATATAAAAAAAAACCTTTTTAGAGGTAGCACTGATGCATGTGAAATAGACTTTGTTTCTTTTTCGCTACACCCACATAAATTAAGAATTGATCTGTTGAACTCCATCATTTGTTGTCTAGTATACAGATACAGTTGCGGAATATGGCACCAAAATGGCTAGCAATGTACAGCCAGTACAGTGCATTGCAATATTGAGCTAGTACATACACAGGCTTCTCCATTTAAGTTATTTCCGGCACGACAAGAAATTTTTACTAAATAAAGATAAGCCATAGGATAGTATAGAATTAAATATTAAACATGGCCCGATAAGCGCGTGCACGGTTCAAGGGAATTTTCATAACTCGGCGTAAGATCCTCATTGCGCCACAAAAATCTGCTTCCCGTACAGCGCCGCACTCGACTTATTTTGAACAACCGCGGCGCAGCAGCCGTCGGTATTGGCGCAAGAAACTCATTTCTCCGCTCGCTGGCGGATGAATGAACGGATGAATAGGAACGAATTTTGGCCGAATTAGTGCGCCTTTGAGCCGGAGGAGCTGGATTAAATAGAACCGGTTGTAATTAAACCCGCACTGGATGAACTATACTCAATAACAGTTGCATAGATAATGCTCATATAGGTGGTATTTAGAAACATTATTATTTCGTTAGGTAAGCGTTTTTCTGTGTGACATAACGAAAAGACATCGCCTTTTGCAGGCTGGAGTCAATGTTCTTTCTCTCTCAAAGATCTCAGTTGCCTGAATGTTTATTTGTAATTGTCGACAGCAAAAATATAGCATGCAATGCATGAAATAATAGTGGGCCTCGCGCGAATAACTGCGTAAGTGCAAAGTAACGTGTCGTTTACATGAAACAGTAAAAACTGTCATTTATCAACGGCAACTGTGACACAGACAACATATAGTTTGACGCCGAAGCGTGACGCGTTGACGCTTACGATACGAATACTTTTTGCAAATTGTTTGTGCTGCGGCCTCTAAATAAATTGTATTTGCAACTTAGCGTAGTTAGACAGATAGATTCAGTTTATCAATATAATCATATTTTAATTTTTCTTTTGCAATATTTAAGAATACATATGTGGTGAAGTTGAACTACTGTCTGTTATTACAATGTGTAGCGCTGCCATTAACTTGCGGACCATAGAGGTGGGTGACTGCGATATTTAATGAGCTTATGGAGCACAAGCGGGTTGAGGTGTTCGGATGTGGCGGATTGTGACACTTTCAACTGTACGGGTTGCAGTATTATAAGAACTTGTACTCTGCTAATAGTTCAGTACCACTAGGGGTAACTAAGAAGTAGTATACAGAAGCGGTACATTTCACCAATCACACTATCGATAACTAATCTATCTAATATTATACATGCGAATGATTGTGCGTGTGTATACATATTTGTTACATTTTCACGCGGAAACGGTGCAATGAATTTGAGTGACACGGAGATATCCTTATTGACAAAAGGTTCTTTGTCCGCCTGCTTGGGACCAAAGTTATATCGGTAATATCTTTGATGAAACAACCGCCACAACTGGGCTGGTAGGGATTTTAGATAGTATAAGTCTATTTCTTAATACAAAGTCCTGCATCTTGTTGCAGCGTTAGACACGAAAGTTACTTATCTGTAAATTTTAGTTCTCAACTTAAACCAGTAAAAATAATAATTTAAGATTGAAGTAGTGTTTATAATATATAGCCTTGTAGATGGAAAAGTCTGCTATCATCATCATCATCATCTCAGCCGTAGGACGTCCACTGCTGAACATAGGCCTCCCCCATGATTTTCCAAGAGGACCGGTTGGAAGCGGCCTGCATCCAACGTCGCCCTGCGACCTTCCTCAGGTCGTCTGTCCACCGTGTCGGTGGACGACCTACGCTGCGCTTGCCGGTCCGTGGTCTCCACTCCAGAACCTTTCGGCCCCATCGGCCATCTGTTCTGCGTGATATGTGCCCTGCCCACTGCCACTTCAACTGGCTAATCTTCTGGGCTATGTCGGTGACTTTCGTTCTTCTACGGATCTCCTCATTTCTGAACGTTCGATCACGTAGAGAAACCCCGAGCATAGCCCTCTCCATAGCTCGTTGTGCGACTTTGAGCTTGTCTATGAGGCCCATAGTAAGAGACCACGTTTCAGTGCCATAAGTCATCACTGGTAACACACATTGGTCGAAGACTCTTGTCTTGAGGCACTGAGGTATTTTTGACGAGAAGACTTCGCGAAGTTTCCGGAACGCTGCCCAGCCGAGTTGGATTCGACGATTGACCTCTTTCTCGAAGTTAGACCTGCCTAGTTTGACTGTCTGTCCCAGTTAAATGTACTCGTCAACAACTTCGAGAACTGAGTTCCCAACTGATATTGAGGTAGGTACAACATGGGCATTAGACATAATTTTCGTCTTATCCATGTTCATCTTAAGGCCTACCCGTTGGGAAACTCGATGGAGGCCTTCGAGCATTGTACTGAGGTCTTCCATGGATTCTGCCATGACTACAATATCGTCGGCAAATCGAAGGTGAGTGATGTATTCGCCGTTAATATTAATGCCAAGTCCTTGCCATTCCAGAAGCTTGAAGGCGTCTTCCAATGTAGCGGTGAACAGTTTCGGAGATATAACGTCTCTCTGTCTCACGCCTCTTTGCAATGGAATTGCCTTCGAACTCTGCTCCTGTACTCGGACTGACATGTAGGCGTTTTTGTACAAACACTTCAGCACTTCAATATACCGATAGTGAATACGGCACCTCTGGAGAGACCCAAGCACTGCCCACGTCTCGATCGAATCAAAGGCTTTCTCATAGTCCACAAACGCTAAACAAAGAGGCAAGTTATACTCTTCGGTCTTCTGTATAACTTGCCGTAGCGTGTGGATGTGGTCTATGGTACTATAGCCTTTTCGGAAACCGGCTTGTTCCGGAGGCTGGAATTCATCAAACCTGCGACTGAGACGGTTCGTTATGACCTTCGAAAACAGCTTATAAACATGGCTCAAAAGCGAGATGGGTCTGTAATTTTTAAGTAAAGTGTTGTCACCTTTCTTGAAGAACAGCACCACCACGCTTTTGTTCCATGCGTCTGGCGTTGAACCTTCGAGTAAGACGGTATTAAAGAGCTTCTGAAGGACTTTAAGTACCGGTGTTCCACCCGCTTTCAGAAGCTCAGATGTGATACCGTCGTCACCAGGCGCCTTGTTGTTCTTAAGCTGTTTCAAGGCCATTCTAATCTCGTACAGGCTGATGTCCGGGATATCTTCGGTATAATGTCGGGTCAGCTTGGCTCTTGGGTCTTTGGCCGATCTGCTAACAGGTTTAGCGACCGAAGTGTATAGCTGTCCGTAGAAACTCTCTACCTCTCCTAATACTTCTGCTTTGGTCGACGCTACACTGCCGTCTTCTCTCTTCAGCTTCGTCAACTGGCTTTGCCCAATAGACATGTCTTTTGCAAACACTTTGGAGCCTTTTTTCCGCTCTATCGTCTCTTTAATACGGTTTGTATTAAAGATCCGGATGTCGTGTCGCAAGGACTTCCATATTCGTCTATTGAGCAGCCTATATGCTTCAGCATCATCCGAAGACTGCAGTTTCAATGAGCGTCGTTCAGTCATGAGGTTGAGGGTATCGTTGGAGAGTTTCTGTGGCCTATCTGTACGGTGGGGTTTCAAGTACTTGGCACCCACTGTATGGACAGTTTCTACTAACCTGTTATTGATCTCGTCCACTGAAGCGATGTTCTCAAGGCAATCGAAGCGATTGGATAGCTCAAGTTGAAAGCTCTCGGGGTCTTGAATACGGGCACGAGTGGGTCGGAGCGTAGACTTCATCAGACGAGACCTCTCCAGTTTGACATTAATATTCACCGTGCCTCTTACCATTCAGTGATCACAACCGGTTTTAACCCTGTTGATCACGGAGACATCAGTGAATATTTGCCTTTTGGTGGTCATAATGAAGTCAATCTCATTTCTCGTGGAACCATCGGGACTCAGCCAGGTCCATTTCCTGTGAGGTGGATTCTGAAAGAAAGAGTTCATCATAAAGAGTCCCTCTTTCTCCAGAAAGTCGGCCAACCTCTGTCCCCTACGGTTCCGTTGTCCATATCCAAATTGCCCCACTTTCAACTCATCCTCGCTTCTCTTACCCAACTTCGCGTTGAAGTCCCCCATACCAACTAGAAAGTGCGTTTCAGAGGTATGTATGGCCCGACTAATGTCCTCATACATATCCTCCACCTCATCATCCGGGTGCGACTTCGTCGGTGCGTATACCTGAATGACCTTCAGCGAATATCGTTTGGATACTCTGAGTATTAGGTATACGACCCCATTGGAAACGCTATCGATCTTAACTATGTTGTTAGTAAGGGACTTGTGAACGAGGAAACTGACACCACCTTGGGACTGTTGGTCGCCCTCCCGGTAGTAGAGTAAGTTACCTGATTTTAGGGTTATCGTGTCCTCACCCGCTCTACGGACTTCAGATAACCCCACCATGTCCCTTTTTTTTTTTTTTTTTTTCGTGGGGAAAATGCATTTACGCATACCCGCTCGTCGGGGATAACGAACGGGTTATGTCGGACTCTCACTACCGACTAAAAACCCCACGATGTCCTTCGGCAACGACTTCAAACAGGGTTACGGGGCCGTTTGCGCATTCTCCGCAGCCCTGTCTTGCCGACGTCTGCCCCTCGATGTTTCAGGGCAGACCCACCTCGGAGGACGGACAGATTGCCCCCCCTCGTACTGCTCCAGCCACGCGCTGGGACATACAGCGCGTCGCCACCTAAGAAGGACCTCATGGATGAGGGATGCCTAACGTCCCCACGTCCGACAACCCAGGCCCTGCTAGCGGAGACGGAGTGCGGGCTCGAATAGCTCGCCTCCGTGTCCGCGCCCTCCGGAGCGGGAGAGAGAGGGGATTTATCTCTCTCTCGCGCTCTTTGGTCTCTCTCTGCGACATCACGTCCTCACAGAAAGAGACCATCGCCTCCCATGACCTCTCGTCATCGACCATCCTGGCTATGATGGTCGGTAAAGAGAGGTCCGCCCCTACTACCGAGACAAGGGTCTGCCGCGGTTCCTCTGCCCCCGGGCACGCCTCCAATACGTGCTGCGCGGTTTCCTCTACGCAGCCGCACTGGTGGCACGCAGGGGTCGCTTCTCTCCGGGCCACGTTACACAGGTACCTCCCAAAGCATCCATGCCCCGAGAGGACCTGAGTCATTTGGAAGGTAAGTGACCCGTGCCCCCGCTGAACCCACTCCTCCAGTATTGGCCAGACCGCCTCGAGAAACCGGGTGGCTCCGGCTCCTCTCCGCGGGCCCACGGCCAGCCGTCTACTCCAGGACGCCAACGCTACCTTCCTGGCGAACCCCACAATGTCCCAGTGTAACTTACTCATTTCTTCTTCCAGCTCATATATCTTCTCGTCTGTCCTCATTGTGCGTATGTTGTGTGTCACCAGGGCCAGTCGTCGTCGTTGGGGGTGGTAGCCGGGCGTCTGCCGGGGATTCTTAGCACCCCCTGCCCCACCGTTACCGTGGCCGCTACCGTAGCCAGGAATAGCGGGTCTGCCGGGGACTGGGGGCCTGGTTCCTAATGTGTCCGTCATTGGGGGGATTTTGCCAATACTCACCACGCTTGGCAGGCGGGTTGGCGAGCGCAGTTTTGGGGTTTTAATACTGGGAAGGTGCTGCTGCCCACTTTCCGATTGTTATCCCTTAGCAGATTTTTACGCACCCACGGGTAGAGTTGGTGTGGTACTATTCTAAGCCGGTACCCCACGGCAATGTCTGCTATAAGCTGCTCTAATTAGACTTTACTGAAAACTGATGAGTGGGTCCATAATGTTTTAATAATATCATTCCTTAATGATACTTTTAGCCAAGGGTCAAAATAGTGTCCATTACAACCTTTTCAGCTGAAACCGTACGGGTAAGTAAGACATACCCATGTATTCAACTGTAGCTCGTTAATAATTAATTAAAACACCTCTGAAAATTTTATTTTTGACAAAACTCATTAATGTTGGGGTAAATGAGGGTTCGGCAAATGTTGCTGAGAGATTATTTTGTGATTTTTACAGGAGCTAATAATGTTTGTAACGGAGTACAGCGGCTCGGGTTATATCTGCAACATTCATAAATTTCGAGTGTCGTCTTAATGCACTTGCTTGTTTACTGTTTTAAATTTACATTAACGACTCCGGTTTCGAGCGGTTCGAAACGGATGTACGTTCAAAATGGCTGTGTATTGGAGATGATTCAGTCGTTGTTTCTTATATTTATGTTAACATGATGAGTACAGGTCCACACCAAAGACCACTTATGAGCAGATCACGCTATCAAAACCATGGTCTAGACTAAATATCGATTTTGCGGGGCCATTTCAGAACAATTTTTTTCTTATTATTGTCGATGCGTATTCTTTTTTTTGTATAATGGTTCATTAAAGTGACTCCCTCTCGCCTGATGGAAAGCGAAAATGAAATCAAGAAGCAATGGCCATTAGTGGACCCCTAAGCTGCACTAATCGCCACCCCTATAATGATCTGAGAGATGCTTTTTCCCGCCCCGCTTTAAAGACCCAGGGTCATAGCTGCAGGGAAATACGCACGCCGGCAGAGCATTCCACATTTTACTTATACGACAGAGGTAGGAACTGCTAAACTTTTTGGTTCATGGTAAGAAGTTTTGAACAGTATATGGATGAAATGCTAGGCCGGCCAACGAGTAGTTCGGAATCGGAATGGTGAGGAAGGAATAAGATAAAAAGTTCTTGAGAACATTCGCCATGAAACAACCGGTAAAAAACGCTCAGAGAAGCTATAGTTCTACGCATTTGTAGGGGTTCTAGGTGTTGAGTGACTTCAGTGTCTCCAATAATACATACAGCATGACGTTGCAGTCTATCGAGAGCATCCATAAGGTACTTAGCGGATCCATCCCAGAGGTGGCAACAATATTCAATACATGGGTGCACCTGAGTTTTATAAAGAAGGCACCGCTGATCCAGAGTAAAGAAATGCCTCACTCTGTTCAGGACTCCGATTTTACGGGAAGAATTCTAAGTGGCCTGAAATGTTTATTGTCAATAACATGACATCAGCTACTATTATCCGGCATCTTTGCATAATCTTTGCGATACACAGATTGTGTGAGACTTTGGTTTCCAACAACGGCACAGCATTTGTTTCAGCTGAAATACATCAGTTCTTCGAGGCCAATAAGATTAAACATATGACGTCAGCGCCGTTCCATCCATCAACCAATGGTCTCGCTGAACGGATGGTACAAACCGTAAAAGACAGGTTGCGAAAAATGGATGGTATGTCATGGGATGTCAAAATTCCAAACATGCTCCTAGGCCTATGTGCGACTCCTAGTACCGCTACTAACAAAAGTCCCGCTGAGCTATTGCTTAACAGGCGAGTTCGCACATTGCTAGACACACTTAACCCTCACGATCAACTGCGTATTAACAGAGAAGATCAAGTAACAAGAAACAATCTAAAAACACGCAGACAATCAGATCAGAAAAAAGTGTCATGTGCAGAAATTTTGCGCAGGGACCTCGTTGGTTACCCAGAACAATAGTGAATAGGGAAGGTCCGTCTAGTTATTGTGTGGAGACTGAGGACGGAGTAGTAATCATTAGACATATAGATCAGTTAATTGGTAAAAAGACAGCAGGAACATCTGAACAGGCGACAAATGAAACAGTTAGAAACGAGAGAAGGGAAAATGAAGATGTAGAGCTAGAAAGTGTAGTTGGACAGCAGGTAATGGAAGATGTTTCCAATAGTCTGGAAAGCGAACAAATTAGGGTTAGCTAATGTTAGAGATACCGGTCGAGCCAGAGTCTGGGTTCTCAGGAGGGAAAACAAAAATAAACTGAATGTTAGTAGGTCTCTTTACACGAGGCCCGGACTTGACAATCATTAACTTCTGTAAAGAAGATTTTTATTGTTTCTCTATAATGGTTCTTATGGTTGATTCAATGTTTTATATTTTTAAATTACTGGTTAATAAAACAGAAGAGGTTGTTAGAAGTGATTTTGTTGAAGTGTGAGTTTATGTAGTTATACAAATTTAATTTAATACAAATACAAATTTAATTTATTGACATAAAATAATTCCACAATATGTTATGAATCCATAGGCTCCCGAAATAGTTTAAACTGTGTTTCAGGAGCCAGTGGCTTCTCCGACGTACATTCAAATGTATTATGTCTCCAATCAAAAAAGAAGAAAATAGCATTTCATTAACATTAAGGTGTTACTAGGGTGTATACGTGTGTGTGTGTGTGTGTGTGTGTGTGTGTGTGTGTGTGTGCAAGTCTGTGTGTATACGTGTGTATGTTTGTAGTACTGAATACAAGTTTTTAAATTTGATTTCTAAAATCAGATAACATTTTTTCTATGCTTTCGTAGTCAAATGTTTCGAGCCAGGATCGTATAATTCTTTTTATTTCATGATTACTATATTTTTTTACTTTACTTTTGATATCCAAAGTATTATATAAGTGTGGAACAACAACATCAAACTGTCTCTTTGCAAAAGTTGTGATTACAAAAGGAACTGGACATTTTTGGATTCTTTTTTTAGATTCTGGAAAACTTGGCACTATTCTCTTATGATACCGCCTTAGGCTCTCAAAAATGAAAAGCTTACGAACTGACAATACCTTTGTTGTTTCGTAAACTGACGTAGTTGGGTGTCTGAACGGGAGGAACATAAGCACTTTAAGTACTGCACGTTGCGCACGTTCGACAACAATTAGATTTGTTTTAGTTGCGCTGCCCCAAGCGCAAATACAGTACCTAAGCAGACATTCACCTAAGGCTTTGTAAAGTTCTATTATCAATTTTGGTTCAGCAACAGTCCTTAGAGCCTTAAATACATAAATAAGTCTTCTAATTCTAGAAGCTAGTGCAGCAATGTGGAAACTCCAGTTTAGCTTGTTATCAATTAGTGATATTTGATGTTTTCTTCACATGTTAATATTGAGCAGCTGCATTCATCAGCAAGACGAAAGTGAGTGCGATTGCAAGGGTACGTGTGTATTTTTAATTCAAAATTGGATGGAGGACTGCCTACTGCCGTAATACTATAACACATGTATTTGGTTTTAGTTTTATTTATAGTAAGCAGATTGTTTTCAAGCCATTGAGCTATTTTGGCAAGACTATTTTCGGCTAGTTCTTTAACTTTTTGCCAAGACTTATCACGAAGAAGTAACACTGTGTCGTCCGCAAACATAAGAAGATCCAAACCTGGCATCTTCACACAACATAAGTTGTTAATGTATATGAGAAACAAAACTGGGCCTAGCGTACTTCCTTGTGGTACACCGAATGTGCACACCTCGCTCTCACTTTCATACTCTCCGACTCGAACACATTGCGATTTCAGACTATTTGACTGACAGTCAAATAGTCTGAAAACCAGTTCAGTACCAAACCTCTTATTCCAACACATTCAAGCCTCTTTAAAAGAATTGGAATTGAGACAGTGTCAAAAGCCTTCTGTAAATCCAGAAAGACTCCTAAACACTTATCGCCTTTATCAAGATATGAGGTAATTAAGGATGTGAGCCTTAGTACCGCATCTTCTGTAGACTTTCCTTCCCTAAAGCCAAATTGATTTTTACTTAAGAGGTTATTGTTCTCTAGAAATTTCATTAACCTTTTTTTAACCAGTTTTTCTAAAATTTTAGACAACGTCGAGAGGAGTGAAATAGGACGGTTATTAGATGGACTAGATTTGTTTCCAGCTTTATAGATGGGGCTTACAACTGCTTTCTTGAAACTTGTGGGGAAAATACCACTTGCTAAACTTAAGTTGCAAACAAATGTAGATAGATAGATAGATAGATAGATAGATTATTCTTTATTGTTACACCACTTAATATACAAAAATAACATAAAAGTAAAAGAAAGCTTAAAATAAAGTGTTACAATGGGCGGCCTTATCACTAATAGTGATCTCTTCCAGGCAACCTTAGGATGGAGAGGAAATACAGGAATAACAAGACGGGGCGTATATAAAGATAAAAGTACAATCAAATCAAGACAATAATACATTACTAAATCAAATTAATAATAAATTATAAACTATACTTACATAATATATATATATATATACACTACAATACAATATACTTCCATACGTATATACATTAATTCTTTGATGTGTTATAATCAAAACCCAAGTTCACACGGGTTAAACTAATTGGCGAGATAGAAGTTTTTTACTTGGCTTTTGAAGATCGACAAGGATTGTGCACGCCTGATAGTAACTGGTAATAAGTTCCATAAGCGAACAGCTTTCACTGAAAAAGAGTGATCATAAAATACTGTGCCATGCTGAGGCATACTGAGGGTAAGATTTTCTGATGACCTAATATTGAGAACGTTGGCATTGTGAAGGAAATTGAAACGTTCCTTTAGATAGCGCGGGGTCAAAGGATTGAACAAAATATTGTAAAGGAGAGAGAGTATGTGAGCATTCCAGCGAAGACGTATAGGGAGCCACTTGAGCTTTGATCGATATTGAGATATGTGATCATACTTGCGCAAACCAAATATAAATCTTATGCAGAAGTTTTGAAGACGCTCAAGTTTATCTAGTTGATTCTCAGTGAGATCTGGATAGCAGACATCAGCGTAATCTAGAATTGGGAGTAGAAGAGATTGAACTAGAGCAATTTTAGTGGTGATAGGAAGAAAGTTGCGCAGCCTTTTTAAAGCGCCAGCGGTGTCGTACAATTTGCGACTAGTAACTTGTAGCTGAGGAGCCCAACTTAAGCAATGATCGATTGTCAACCCTAGATTTTTTAAAGATGTACTATAGGGAATAGGGACTCTATCCAGATGAATGGATGGAATCGTTGACAAGTCCACCTTTGAGATTAACTGCGAACTTCCCACAATCATTACCTGCGTCTTGCTATGATTTATTTTCAGACCAAATTGTCTGCACCATGTTGTGATGCAATTTAAATCTAATGATGCATTTATTAGGTCTACGGCTCCAGAAAGCTGGTCAAGAGGGGCTTTAGAGTAGATTTGTAGATCGTCTGCGTATAAGTGGTAGGAGGAAGAAAAAATATTTGAGATTGAATTAATAAATATTGCGAAAAGGAGAGGAGATAAAACGCCGCCTTGTGGAACACCTGCAATTGCATCACACCAGGAAGAGAACTTCTCTTCTAGACGGATCCGTTGCCGGCGCCCAAATAAATAACTGTGAAACCAATCGAGTACCGTTGGAGATATGTTAATTGAGCGTAGTATGGCTAGAAGTATTTCAAAGTCAACTGTGTTCATCAAAGCATTACTTAAATCTAGTAATGTGAGTATAGTTAAGTTTCTGTTGTCCATGGATAAGCGAATGTCATTAGTGATCTTCACGAGAGTGCTTACTGTGCTGTGGCCAGGACGAAAACCGGATTGGAAAGGATTTAGTAGGTCATGAGAGGATAAATATTTGCTTATTTGGCTGTGGACTAGGCGCTCAAGAACTTTTGATAGTAATGGGAGAATGCATATAGGACGATATTCAGTAAAAGATTTGGGATTGGGTTTTTTGGGTAAGGGAATAAGTTGTGCATCTTTCCAGATAGTGCGATAAATGCCGTTTGTCATGGAGTTATTAAATATAAGGCAGAGAACAGGAAGGATGATGTCAAGGATGGGCACTATCATATTGCGACTAATTCCATCACCGCCTACAGCATTGGAAGTGATCGATAATAAGCTCTTCTTAACATCACAAGCGGACACTCGATTAAAAACAAAAGGAGAGTAGTCAGGAATCGGTAACGTTGAAAGATAATTTATAGTATTAGATTTTTCAGATACATACACAGAAATAGAGATTGAGAGAATCTATGTTTATGTTGTTAGGGATACTATCTTGAAGAGATTTACCAATTCCAAAAGACCTTAGAAACTGCCAGACTTTTGCTGGATCATCATTATCGACTGATTTATGAATATGGCGACGCAGGGCATCCCTACACACCATATTGCAACGATTTCTGGACTTCACATATTTTTCTTTGTTAGAGTCATTAGGGCGGCATTTATATTTATGTCTAGCACTACATTTTTTGCTCATTAATAATTTAATGTCATCTGTAAGCCAAGCAGCTGGACGATGCTTTAGCTTGATGGCACGTAATGGAGCGTGCTTATCGTACAATTGAGTAATCATTGAATTGAAAATTGCAACTTGGTCATCGACTGTTACAGCGTTGGTCACCGGGGACCAGTCTATGTTGCTAGCATCTTGTAACATTTTTTCTTTATTCATACCACTAAAATTGCGCTGAAGAATTACTTTGGGTTTAATTTTTGGAGGTCGAATTTTATACGAGAGAAATATTAGGTCATGATATGAGAAATTGTCAGCAGAACATTGACCATGCTTAGCAACATGCTGTGGAGAAGACACCATACACAAATCAAGGAGGGAGGAGCTATAATTGGGTGCATGATGAGTGGCACTAAATGGGAGGATATGCATGTTGCAAGATTTAATGATCGATTCAAAGGAATGAGTGCGGTGGTCTTGCTTGAGGAGACAGGTATTAAAGTCTCCTAAAATAATGTTATGGCTATATAATGGAATAAGATCTTCTAAGATTTTCTCAAAAGATGAAAATAATTGACACTTGAGGAGTGGCTATAGTAGGCTACAAGCAGTATTTTGTTATTAGATAAAATTACCTCCACAAACAGATGCTCGCCGGCGTTGGAAGGTGATGGTTGAGGCGATGTGCTGATCACAGAAAAAGGAATATTTGACCTTAGGTAAATAGCCACACTACCACCTCTACTACTCGTGCGGTCGTTGCGTATGAGGTGAAAACCGGGTAGTGAGTACAAGGTAGTAGGAAGGCAGGGTTTGAGCCACGTCTCAGAGACTACTATAGCTTGAATATTTTTGTTAAGGAGGGATGCCTGCATATCAGGATAATGAGCCGGAATGCTTTGCGCGTTAATGTGGACTACGTTAAAGTTTTTAGGTACATCAGAAAACTGAGCCTCAAGAGAGTCGGCAAGGGATGGTAAGCTTACAAAACTGCCATCGTCTGTGCTACCATCGGAAAGTAAAGATAAGAATGATTGGTCGCTATCACTACTTGCATTATCATTGAATAAATTAAGCATAATATAATATATATAAATATTGTAATAAATACTAACTATATAAAATATTTAAATATATAAAAAATACAATTACTTATAACCAAAACTATCAAAAACTCCACCTGCCGGGAATCGCAATAATTAATTAAACAAAACAGAATAAATACTAAGAAAAAAAAGGGACAACAGTATGTACATACATTAATTTAAACACAATCACATAAATACAAATGCTTCACCGCCGTGGTTTCCATCCATTGACACACTTGCCATACGTTTGAAACTCTGAATATTTAAAAAAATACAAAGTGTGGTAACCCAAAACATAAAAAAAATAAAATATTAATGTCAGTGTCATATGACATTGACGTGACAATGACAAGACAAGCATTAATTACGTATGAAAACTAACCTACCGTACCGCTAATTCTTTGTGAATAAAATTATCAAGTAACATTTGTGGGTGGATAAATGATATAGTAAAGAACAGAAAAAAAGGGTACATACCGAGGAATCGATACCTCGGCGGGCTGCAAATACAAAATAGAACTAAAAGTGAAAAAACAACAAAACGGTGCTACATCTTGCTGGCTGAAGGGGCTCGTCGACTTTTCGATGGCGGTGCCGTGTCCCTGGCTCTGGTGGTGACAGCAGCTGTACCTGCAGTCCTAGGCGCACTCGACGCGGCAATCTTATCGAGCTCTTTGAGATTGCTAATCCGATGCCGCACACCATCGGTGCCAAGCACAAAAACGAAGCCATCCCTTGTCCAACACTTTTGAATGCCAAATTTCTGGCGGGCAGCCATGAAAGTGTCGTGACGCGGTTTTGTCAAGAACTCTGACAGCGTGATATTGGACCCTTTCAGACTGGTCTTACCGCTCCAAATCCTATTTTTGGCATCAAGATCACGTATTTTGAATAGAATAGGTCTGGGTTTGTCAGGTGCTGAAGCACGGCCCATCCGATGTGAGCGACTGATGTCTTTGCTGGAAAAATCAGGAATTTTCATCTGACTAGTTACCAACCTCACCACTACAGAGGTAGTATCTTCATCTCTGGTTTCTGGGACACCGTGAAGGAGAAAAATCTTTCGTCGCCCTCGCATCTCCTGTTGCTGCATAACCAGGCCTACTTGATCTTGCAGGCAGCGAAGTGCAGTCATTATAAATGTACGGAATGCAGTAAAGTCCGCTGACAAGACTGCTACAGTTGGTGAAGAAGATGCTGCTTGAAGCTCACCTTGATAGGAGTCCATTCTCTGAAGGAATAGACTTTGTAGTTCAGCCACACTTTGCTGTAGGGTGTCCATTTTGTTTGAGTTGTGAACTCAGTATTTTTCAATAGTGACAAAAGTGTTTTGTGATAGTGCCACAGTATGGATAACAGACCCCGGCAGGTATTGCAGATTATATTTTAATTACACATATGTTTTAGGCTATTCAAATGTTATTTACTATATTATTTCAATTAATTAAAATGAGAGATCTTTTTGTAAGTGTTTTACTATTGCCTACCCGCCAAAAATGAAATGGGTTCTACAAGATAAGTTGTAGCCTGTCTCAATATGTTAGTAGTAATTTTATCCCAACCAGGTGCACTGTGCAGTTTCAGGCCTAATATAATATTTCTTACTTCATTAGGGTCAGTAGGGGACAAGCACATAGAGTTTACTGGTGAATCTGCTGCTAAGATGCGTGTGGCCAGGTCTTTCTCTTTTACTTCCATCAAACTTAATGTTTTGTCTGCTAGTAAACCACCTATGGTGGTAAAATATCTATTAACGTCGTTAAGCGATTAAATTATGTTACCTTTCGTATGTAATAGATCATTAGATAACATTTTATTTTGTTTAAGATTACACACTTCTTTCACTATTTTCCATGTTTCCTTTACATTGTTCTTATTATTTAAAAGTTTATTCCTATAGTAGTCTCTTTTTAAATTTCTTATAAGTTTGTTGCATATGTTTCTATAGTTAATATATTTTTGTTTTAATTTGTCATTATTTGGTGCTTTTTTAATCTTCATGTGAAGTTTATCCCTTTTCCTAATTGATCTGACTATTCCTCTGGTGATCCAGGGTTTCAAAGGTTGATTTCTTTTGGACACTGATCTTATATGTGAGTTGTTAGTTATAATCTTAAGTAATCTGTTAGTTAACAACTCAGTTGCAAGATTAGGATCATTTAACTCGTACATTTCTTTCCATGTTTCATGTTTTAGTTACATTCATACTTGGGGGAAAGTAGGTATGTTGTGTATCAATGTGGTTACTTACAACCTTCTTTGTTAAAGTAAAGTTAGCTAAGTGGAGATATGTTCATACTTTCGCTAGGAGTTGTGTGCTACAGATGCTACAGGGTGTATTTACCAAAGTACCGCACCTTTATCAGTTATTCAATCGTGAGTAGTGTATAGTAGCCAAACAACAGAGCTAGTCTTTTGACATATTTTATTTCAGGGTGGATGCAACAATGCTACGCAGAGCTTTTAATTATTGCCACCTTATTATAAAACGTGAAGTAAAGATATTCCTGAGATTAAACCCCGATTAAACGGTATTTCCCAATAAACATTTTCTTAAGCCATGCTATAAACACACAGAATTATATGTTTAGTCTACGTTTTATACAAGGCGGATTTAGTTTCAAATTCTGAATGAAACTGAACTGTTGTGGACAAGCGTATCGCTTCGCATCAGGCGAGCGACTTACTAGTCGTGTTACCTACTGATTGATATATAAAACAAACAAAAAAAACAATAATGGAATATTGTGCAATTTCACCTGACCTGAGAGTAATATTACCGACTATTACGAGAAAACACTGATAATTTTAGCACTTGGGACGAAAGTAAAATTCGAGGAAGATTTCGATTGTTATAAGATCCCATAGTCCACATACTTTCATTGATTAAGGATACATTTAAACGCGAAACATCTTGGTAAATAATTTTTGAAAACAATTGTTAGGCACAATTCATTACCGCAAAGAGGCACATTTCATAGCTTTACATTAATAAAATCATACAAAGGTGGATTGTGAACCCATAATGTTACAGCGTGGGCTTAGGCAAAGTCTGAGAAATCTCTAGGTATTCAAGATTGTTGCTCTGCTCGTCGATTGCCATTAAAGTAATAGAAATGTCATGTAACTACTTTATTTAACCGTGACATAGATGCGACAGTGACTCACTGACGGTATTTGCATATGAATACGGCTCGACTCCATTTAGATTATTCTAATAAAAATCCTCGATGCAAACAATACTATTTACTAATTTGTAAGAAGTGATGAATAGCAAATGTACAAACCATACGAGTTCCGTACAGACCTACACATACAAGTAAACTCATCAGTCGAGGTCACAGTGTGAGACAGCGACGGCGAGTAATGCGACCTTCATTCCTATAATAGAGGCGTAGTGGGTTGTGTTCGCTGACTCGACCGTCACTTTTCAATACTGTAAGACAATTATTGTCTTATCGAGTTGCAATTATCTTAGACCGTTACCTCTCAGCTGCTTAACGCAAGTGGCCCTAAGAGGTTTGGGTACTGAATCAAGTTAATTAAAAACATTGCAACGTTAATCATTTTTTATTGACATCGGGCCACACTATACTCTGGATCCAATCGTAGTAGTAAGTGACGCGCGTGTAGACGGCTGGCACCGAGCTCGTGGCGCAGTTCTTGCCGAATGACGTCACACCGATCGCCAGGAACTGGCACGGCGCCACCTCCACCTGAAGCGGGCCGCCGCTGTCGCCCTGCAACACACACATACACACACTTATCACAGCTCACATAATATAATACAATAAAGTTTAAATCATACTTCTGAAGTATACAACTTTACTCCCAGCTACCGACTCGTGCTGCGGAGCACACTGTTGATTATAGACAAAATATCTAGCTATATAGGCCGTGCTTCTTCCCTTATAAGACTTACTCGTGAGCCATTTTTATCCAAACATTACAACTCTAGATATAAACATATGCGGCGTTAGTGTTTTAAATCATGTAATAAAAATGTATATGCATTTCTTTTTATTTATATTAGGCACAAAGATATCACCAAACATCAATAAAAATGTAACTTTAACTGATAAACAAATACTGTATCTATTATGAATAATAAGTAGTGTTCTAAACGATAATTGTTTCAACTAGTTTCGTGAAATGAAACATAAACGTTTGATTGTTGAGTTAAACCTTTAATTCATTGTCTGGTAGTACTATACATAAGTCTGGTAGTACTCAGGACTACGGACAGTATCTTCCAATCACAATTCTCTCAGTTATTGATATTTTTTTGCAAAATACGAGTATGTTTGTAATATAATTCAGCAGTTTTACCAAAAAAATTGCATTTTATCTTCTTATCAATACGGTTTCCAGCCGAGAAAGAGCACTACGTTATTGTTGTCTCGCTCTACAGATGATGTAAATTATTACGTAATTAAATGCAAAGAAGCACGTTCTGCTGGTGTTTATAGACTATAGCAAGGCGTTTGACACATTGCGGCATGACCTACTAATAAAAAGGCTGGAGATTAATGGAGTACGGGGAAACCTGTTAGAATGGTGTAGGGATTATCTTCACCAGCGTAGCTACAAGGTTAGGGTTGCAGATGCATTCAGTGATAGCGTAAATATTACCGAAGGCACAGCGCAGGGGTCAGTTCTCGGTCCTTTGCACTACGTGACATACGTCAACGACCTCAATAATGTAATTAAGCATTGCACAGTTTACCAGTTTGCTGACGATACATGCTTGATGGCTACAAGTAGAGACGTGAAAATTGCGATAAATAACTTACAAGAGGACTTTACAGCACTGTGTAAATGGTCGCACGATGCAGGTCTGGTGCTGAACCCGGCAAGTCCAAATTTATTCACATCCACTCTAGTCACAACCCAAATCCATGCGAAAACATCAAAATTGTAGCCCACAGTGACGACTGCCTGCATACCAGTAACGCTTCCTGTTCCACTACCTGTCCAAGTATTGAGCAGGTGGCTGAGCACACCTACCTTGGTCTTGTCATAGATGAAAGATTTAACTGGGGAAAGCATATCGATAAAACATGCTCCCGATTGAGAGCAGTTATGGCTAAATTTTACATAATTAAGTACAGGGTCCATTTCAACATATTACTCACAATGTACAAAGCACTCGTAGAAAATATTATATCATATGGGCTCAGCAGCTACGGGCGCTCTTATAAAACTTATCTTAGCCAAATTTTCAACATACTCAATCCAAATACTCAAATTGATAGTCCCATCGAAAATTCAAAATAAATACGCAGGTAATTCTTACGGCCTCTTTAAACACTGTGGAATCATACCAATTTACCATAAAGTCGAGCTTAATATGCTTCTTGAACAATTCTTCCGTTCAGACATCCAAATCCCTGTAAGTCATCCATACCAAACTCGAAGTGTTACTAATAAAAAACTAGCTCAACCTAAATTTAACAACGTGTACGGAAAAAGAACATCTCAATACCTCATACCATTACTTATCAATAAACTACCAGTTCAAACCAAAGAGAAAGTAAACCCTAAAAATATTAAAAGGGTATTAAAAAAATATTATTTAAGTATTATTTAAAGTGGAGCACCTTTCATGACAGGAGCGCGCTCACAACGTTAGGCCATTGTACCTACTTATAGGTGCCCGCGCGCCCGTAACACTCATGCAGAACCGGCGAACTGTCCTGTTTTATTTGTATCACTCACTTCTTGTATTGTTTATTATAAGTAAGTTAACTGGTCAAGAACTTAGTGTCTGGACAAACCTTATTTAGGTTTTTAGGCACGTTATATCCATTTCACA
This sequence comes from Selenia dentaria, assembly GCA_917880725.1. NCBI lineage: Eukaryota > Metazoa > Arthropoda > Insecta > Lepidoptera > Geometridae > Selenia > Selenia dentaria. Next base: position 689,161 of record OU862882.1, on the reverse strand, counting down.
ATTGTAACTGTTTGTTGATAATAATAAATAAAATAAAAAAATTGTATAATCATTTATAAAACTTTTTTCTTGGGTTTGTACTAATTTAAAGCTCAGTCACTCATCACTTATTATATATCCCGGTTAATTAAATATTAGAATCTATAATGGCGGCGCTAATCATGCCCTCTCCTTAGCCGTCTCACTCACTCTCGAACATACCGTTGGCAGCAAAATAACTAGTCTCGATTTTGATTTTATGCTGTCTTGACGCGATCATTTTTATGATTTACTTGTTATCGTTTTGTGACTTTCCCGTTAATACTTGTTTGCTATTGTTGTCGAGTTTTATTTTTATTGTCAAGTTTTGATTCCTGTTAGGACTTGGACTGTGTGGCGCCAGACTGTCTCGTATTCGTCTTACAAAACTTCCCCAAGATCAAACGTTTAGCTATCGTACCGAGGGACGCTCTGTCCCTCAGGGATCTGTATTCTCACCCATTCTCTTCTCGCTGTACATCAGCGACATCCCACGATCTGAACCCAATGTTCAGCTCACTCAGTTCGCGGATGATACTGCAATCTACTCCACTGGCTGATTCAATGTCAGGCTGAGATGTGCCATCCAACGGGCCATCACCGTTATCGTAGCATGTTTTAATTTTTTAAATTTCGTAAATAGACCTGGCGGACTCTCATGCCGCCACCCATAGTCCTGTTCGGCGAACCTATCCCTTGTTAAGCACAAGGATGGGTTCGCCGAACAGGCTAAATACCTAGGCGTCATACTCGATCGCCAACTCATATTCGCAAAGGATACTTAAAGTGTTCGCAATAGGGCGGCCTTCATTATGGGTCGTCTTAGCCCCCTCATAGGCAAAGAAAGTAAATTGTCTAATAGAAATAAGACGACTCTTTGCAAACTTTGTATCCACCCAATCACGACTTACGCATCTGTAGTGTTTTCCCAAGCTCAGGGGCACAATCTCCTTCAATTGGGGCGAAGCATCTTCAACGCTCACCTTAGGCGGTGCACCTTCTGTGCCCGCATCTCGCTGAGTGACATCTGCACTTGCCACCCATCCGGTGACGCTTTAAATGCCGGTAGAGGCGTACAGCAATTAGCCCGTTTGTCATTCTATCATCACATCATGAGCCGCCGCAGAGCCTCCACAAGACATTGAAATTAAATAAACGTACAAAGCAGTTTACGACTGTATTTCTTGGACTGTCTTGATGACGTCACGCCTTCTAAAAGTAACACTGGATCCTATTCTCTAGTATCAGGAGACACACCACCACATTAGTGTCTCCGACATATTATATTATTTTATAAACAAATGTATCTCGGTTGCTAACAAAATATGTTGATTGAAATCTTGAAATATGGCGGCGCTATGTCAGTTTGGACAACTCCAGTAAGCAAAAATGTTAGTAAGTTGTTGACTGGAGCTGACAAAAGTGACATAGAGCGGCAATTTTTTTTTCGATTTCAATCAACATTTGTTAGTAACTGAGATACATAATAGCCGTACTGGTTCATCCCCCCCTCAGGTTACCTGGCAAGTATCCATCTTCTCGTCATCCTCGCGTCCGTAGCACAGCATGGTTTCATCGTCGTACCCCAGGATACGGTTCCGGTGAACGCCGTACACGTTACTGCACGACACGCTTCTAGTCAGCCGTATCTATAATTATAATTAATACGCTCGACTCAACAACATGTTTCACACTTTTAAAATTGCAACTTCTTCTAAACTACTCGTAGTTATGTCTAGCAATAATCATAAAACTTGTTTTTATTTCAAATCTCTTTCTTTTTTCCTTTACTAATGAGTTTACGTTTTTTGTACATTTGCCGTGCATCAAATGCATGTAAGTTATATTTTCATTCAAGTACCTTATTCCATTCAAATCAGAGTCGCATTAATAAGTCTGCAATAAAGTCACTGTCCTGTACAAGTCACGTTCTAGAAAGCGGTGGACGCATTACACTAAAACTTTGTAAGGTGATTGACGAGTTAATATTACATGTCAAAACTTTGAGAAATACATATCTAGGATTATCTAGGATAGGAAATTAAACAAAATTAATAAAACACATATTGATGTCATATGTACCATATGGTCTGTGCAAAATACATTGTTTGTTTTTCCTCGCCTTCTAACTCTAATTTATAGAAAAGAAGAAATCCCAATTTAAAAAGTGTGGTACGAATTTTTTCACAAGGACTTATACTTTTTAAAGAAGTACTCGTATGTTGTTTTATATGCCAGTGTATATTATATTTGCATGATATTTTAATAGTTTCAATATAATCCAATCCTGTAGTCACAGCAATATTATCTATCTAATATTACCGTGGTATTGTTCTACAGCCGCCAGTACCGCGGGTCGAGTCCAAATCATGTAAGTTTCATATTAAAGACATGCTCGTATCTAGGGTTCCGTAGTACATACTACAAGGAACGTGCCTTTTTGAAGTTAAAATATCGTAGGTACATTTTTCCACAACGTCCTAGTCCCCAGGTTATTGACCTCAGTCAAAAGTTATCTATAAACCAATACTTAACCTACTTTTTGGTCTATTTATACATTCAATTTTTATACATTAAATATGTAAATAATAACTACGAGGAAGCTGCAGCAGTGCAAGGTCGAAAGACAACCAGCATTTCTGCTGGCTTTGAAAGGAGACACAGATGGGGTAGCAAATATTCCTCGGAAATATTCTGTTAAGACCATTTTCACTCCTTTCAAAAAGATAGCTCAGATGCTGCGTTCGCCGAAAGACAACTTTCTTTTGGAAAAACTTGGCGTTTATAAAGCAGACTGCAGTTGTGGCGATTCGTGTAGCTATTGCATGGCTTCTATCGCGGGCCTTGAGCGTGGAGACCGAATCCAGAAATTCTGTAACGAAAATAACCTAACACCCCCCATTCCGACTCTATCTATCGATGAATAGCAGAACTTTTAATGACTTTTTGAAATATCACGCTTGTCTCTTTAGTTCAGCAACTCGCCTCTAGATGGCATTGGTTAAATAATTATAAATGCATAAGTTGATTTGGCATCCATCGATGAATAGCAGAACTTTTAATGACTTTTTGAAATATCACGCTTGTCTCTTTAGTTCAGCAACTCGCTTCTAGATGGCATTGGTTAAATAATTATAATTGCATAAGTTGATAAAAACAGCTATGCAATAGCTTTACCGCGGCAGTCTCCGAGTGCCACACGTCTTTTTTTATTTATTTATTTCTTAAGAACAGTTATAGTATCATTACAGTTTACCCAATACAATGCTACACTTACCTAAATCAATTTAATTATTACTACGCTAATTATTTAACATAGGTACTTATTTATTATTTCACAACTCATTATTTTCACATATTTTATATGCAGTCTCTGTGAATTCTGCCAGGCCACAAAGAAAAATATCCGTCTCTTCAGAAATTAAATTTAGTATTCTGACAGCGCGTGTCATGGGGGTAAATTTGAGCAGATTTGTCCTATACGTCGGCACCCGAAACGTAGTGAATCTGCGTCGCCTACACACTGCCTTGTCTGAAATATAAGAATTTTAATAGAGAGGATGGGTTTCAACTGTCGAGAACCTGGAGTCCAGTGGTTCATCTTTGCAAAAATCGAAGAAGTTCCGAAAACAGCTCGCGAGCTGATACCATGAGTTATGTGTGTCGAGACCCATATCGAGTTCCAAGTAAATGTTGTGTCATTGGTAATAAAACAGATTGCAAGAAACGTGAAAGGGAGAAAGTAGGCCGTTTCGTCGGCTCATAACAACACCTACCCGCAGATACTTCAGTTTACTCGTGAACATGGCGCATGCAACTGTGCCGAAATATCGAGAGCTCACAATAAATACAATACGTGGTACATATTCCGTTTCTATTGTTATTTCTTGCATTAGTGACCATGCCAATTCAAAAAACTATTTATACATATGTCGGTATAGGTAGTTTCGTAATGCGTAGTACTCGTAGCACCCAGGTTTCGTTCGTCATTTTATTAGAAGTTTCATCTTCTTTCTGCAAGACACAGCTCTGTTTGTGTGGCACAATGTATTATATAGCAGTATTTTTTGCATACTAGAGCTTTGGGGCAGAATATCAGGCACTGCAGTGGTAGCCACCAAGTCGGGCCTCTTCAGAAAGTTATGCCAACGTAAAAAAATTGCTTTACAGAAAATTAAATAATAGTCATTGTTAAAAAATATGTGATTGTTATTTTGACTTCATGTTCATCACTCAACTTACATGTTTTAAGTTGTCAGAGAATGGCTGCCGTTTGCTGAGCGCGCCCCATCCCGCCGCAGACGTCCTTTTGCCATATTCTGAGCCATAATCTTCGAACTTGGAGTGCAAGCAAATCGGGACCACCTTCACGTCTAGCACAATCCTGGAAGTTTGGCGGACACCAACTTGTGTAACTGTCACAACTGTTGTGTAACATTGCTTTCTCTCCTCGCTCCACTTCGGGATGTTGCCTATATACTTTCAAGAAAATAGTTCTAAACCATAAGTCGTTTAACATTTTAACTACAAGATGGGACTGACCCGATTTGCTACGTGGTAGGCCTCTTGTGCAAGAAGGCGTCTCGGCTGAGCCATCGCGGTGCCAGACATTCTACCGCGGAGCAACAGTGCGCAAGCACAACAGCTGTGTTAGGGTATCAAGGGCACTACTGTAGCAGTGACATCACTATGCGCAAGAGACTCAAAAATGAAATTCAGTAAACAATAAAATTCGATGCTTGGACCCGAACCTCGGTGGCCTAGATGGTCAATGGCGTCTGACACGGAGAGCCAGAAGACGCGGGTTCGAATCCTGTCCGAGGATGTGAATTTTTCTCTCTATAAATTTCAATAAAATGTATACTGACATTATCTTCATTTAGCGTATTTGAATAGAAATTCGTAGATTATAAATACGCCTGATACAGAGCTTTGGAAGAGGTTGTTATAGCACTGTATGAGCATGTAAATTATATAAATGAAGCTATCTTGAATACTTGCATGAAGTCGCATCAGAGTGTTAATTTGTCTGACCTTCTTGCTATCAGTAGAATACAGCCATGCAGGTACTTACTCTTCCGCAGTTTCAATAAGCGCAATGTCGTAGTACTTGTTTGGTGATGTGTAGAGAGGGTACTTGATGAATTGTTTCACTTTGTTCTTCCTCCACAATTCTTGAGGGTCGGATAATTTGAGAATTCCAGTCACGACGGTTGACACAGGTTCTCTGTAAACAAACCATTAATTATTATAAAATATTATATGACCATAGACCATGTGTTCAATAATTAATTTGACCATTTTACACTTAGGGGCTCGACGCTTACGGCAGCCTACTGTCCGCAGACTTTGATCCGCTATACATTTGACCTATACGCAAAAATTTAAGTTAATCTTATTCCTTCCGCACCATTCCGATCCCAAGCTTCTTGTTACGGCCTAGCATTGCATCCATACTGTTCAAAACTTCTTATCACGAACCAAAAAATTTGGCAGTTTCTACCGCTGTCGTGTAAGTAAATAGTGGAATGCTCTGCTGGCGTAGGTATTTCCTTGGAGCTATGTACCTGGGTCTTTCAAGCGGGGCGTAAAAAGAATCTCTCAGGTTCATAGGGGTGAAGATTAATGGTCATCACTTCTTGATTCCATCTTCGATTTCAACCAGACGAGATGGATTCACTACTAAAATATATATACCTTTATAAAAGTAAAGTCCGCGGAGAACAAGCTATTGCTTGCGCTGAGCCTTATAAATTTGAGACTTGAGAGTATGACTTACTTGGTCTACAGCAGACGAAGCCACAAATGATTTGAAATATCTACCTATATTTTTCTGACATGACGTTAATCATAGTATAGTAAAAATGAAAAAAAAATAGTAGATAATGCACCGCGGGAGTAAAGCAGTGTCTTACGTCACGGGTGGCATATTAAACCCAGAGTGTAACGAGGACGCGAGGGAGTTATGTAGAGTCCTGAGTGAAGCGAGGGGTTAAAGCCGCCCAAGACGAAGACAGTCTTTATCCTCGAGGACGAACATTTTATGCAAAACACTGTTTTAGACTTTCGCGGTTGTTAACTAAGTTATTATTAGTACTCACGAGATGTAGACCACGATTTAGTTGCTTTTCGAGCACGCGATATTTCGGTAAAGTTACATGCAACACGTTGAAAATAATATTATTTTATGAAAGTTGAATAACACCAAACACCAGATCGCGGCACGTTACTTCAACTATGACCTGGAATGCGCAAAGAGGAGCCGTGCGTAACCCATAGCAACGCGGCGCACAACAATCACTCGTTAGGTACGTTAGTTTAGCAATGAGGACATAGGTGGCGTTGCTTTTGTTGGCTCTTTTGTTAAAGCTTTTGTAACGCTCAATTTTCGGTGGCAAAAATAACTCATTTTTAGCTTTTCGAACGCTGAACAAAAAGAACCAAAATTGACATTTTCACCCATAGATTTTAGCGTTATTTTCGTCAACTTAGGGCTATTCGATCGCACTACTTATATAACAATCGCGCCTTTTTTATTTATTTTTCTGTATGCTGTCTCGGGTCTAAGAGTTTTCTTAGAACTAACATTCCAAATCCAAATCACTTTACACCCAAGGGAGTTTCATTCAAAATAACATCCCCGGGAACGTAATGCCTTGCTTTACGTTGATATTGTGTGTCATTTGTAATTGGACTTTTTCGAGCAGGTGGTATGAAACAGTATTAACTGTGAGTTAAAATCGTTATGATCAAGAATAATGAAGTTAAACCTAAATTACCAACACCTGTGTTAAGTTTTCAAAAATCTTTAATTATCATCCTCTTACGTCATTTATAAAACAATTTGTACAAAATTAAATGTTTATGGACCGAGTTGCAGCAATTTTTGTGTGTTCAGTCAGTGTTGTAGTCAGCCAGGCAGTTTTGTTTTTTATTAAAAAGATAGATAGAAAATTTATTCAGATTGAGAAAAGATTCATTTACCTCGCTCGGTCACAGAAACGAGAACGATAGTCAATGTGCACTTACGGAGGTTTCTATATTATTATAGTAGAAACATTCGCACTCCCGGTGCGACACCGTCACTTATGCAAAAATTTAATGTAGTTTTTCAGGAGAAGCACTTAAAACTTTGACACCTCACAAATCAATGGCATTAGAAGATGTAGACAAGATGAATAGCTTATACTACATCTACACTTATCCAAAAGTAAAGTTAAAAATCTATGTTTTTAACTTTACTTTTGGATAAATAATGATCACTTAATATTGGAAAAAATATACTATACCATTATTTAAACCTTCCAACCCCCTCAGAAGTGACGTTGTGGCTCTAACGAAAATTTATAACTGTAGTTATGTCACACTAAGTTAAAAAGAAAACAAGAACAAATTGTTTACTAAGTTTTATTTTAAATCTTTGTTTATACATAAGTACGTATACCCTTTTCATCTTAGACTCGGTTAGAACTTAAGTTAATATTGACTTACATTTAAAATTAAAAATAACTTTGGGCTCAGTACCAATGCTCTTAGATCTAGTAACTATCTGAATTCTAAGTTAATCAGACTTGTGACATCACAGTCGCTTAATCACCTATATATTTTATAATTCTTATTTGCGTAGTATTAGGAATCCCTTACAAATTATTCCAAACAATTAACATCAATTATAGGTACATTTTGTAACATAACAAAATATTGAATTCGTTCTCAAGACGTATTACAAGTTTAAATTAAATGAAATAAATTTATTTGCGATAATGTAGGTAATTTAAGGTGTTACAAAGTTTTTGTTCCGTTACATTTGGTCTTACTTGACGTGCAAATATTGTCTTATAATCTGATAATTTTATTTAGAAGCTACAAAACTGTCTCGCATTAAATTTTCCAAAGCTAGATGAAGCCGGCAATAAAAATTAAATGAGATCTCTAAAGAACTTTTCATAGTATCTTGGTACTATGTTTGTCTCTACCAAACTCAAGAGGTCGCGCTTCTTGCGTTCTGTTATAGCAATCTTCGAGGTATACGCTGGTTTCAAAGCGATCTCGTTAATGTTTGTAACATTGTCTCGACCTCGACGTAAATTATTTCTATTAGGTTCTATTATAGCTTTGGCTTCTTCCCAGTTTTCAGTCTTGTAGGTTGTTCGATATTGATAATTGGCGCAATTTTTAGTAAACTTAATACTCATAATCTCGCTTATTTTAATTGCATCCCCGTTAATATTTTTGCTCATGTTAAAGTTTATGTTATCTGTCAAAGCCTTAAGATCGACGAAATCACTGTAGTTCATTTCTCTCACCAAAAATGGTTTCCCTGTCTTCTTCGCTCCTCGTATTATGGATATGTATTGTTCAGGAATGTATATGAGCCCAGATTTTTTGGCTCTAGTGATGGCTTTTTCGATTACTGAATGTGCTGTGTCGCCTTCATTCTGTGTATGCCCGCGTATCAGGAAGTTGTGTTGTATGGTATTTATGTTTAATTTTGTTAATGCGAAATGGTACATTGCAAATACGAATCGGTTTTTATTCTGACCGCAGCAATTATCTAAATAAAAAATTAGGTCACAGCCAGAATACTTATTAGCGACTTCTGACAAATATGAGTACACACAAGATCCTATTTCTATAGAGTCCCTGTTGCCTAAGCCTTCATGCCAAAAATAACAGGTAGTTTCTCGACATTTTGCATTCGAAATAGTAAAATTGTAGCAATTTAGCCTAGATTTATAAAAAAAAGCCGATGAATTTCCTAAAGGGCATGGCAAGACAGCTTGTAAGTCGTAGGTACATACGATCTTTGTGCTTTGAGGATCTTGACATTCTTTCATGTCTTTATCTTTTTCAATCCTACTCAAGCTCTTTTCTTCTTGGTGAACCTTGTAGCTGGGGTATAATTTAACTTTTTCTTGTTCTGGTGCATTTTCGTATGCAACGCATTGGTCACAAAGGTCTTTCTTTGGCCTAAAGAAGCCAATATTAAAATCATGATTAAAAATGCGCTGATAGGCGTCGTAATTAACAGCTGGCTTATTATTTTGATTCTGTACTTCCTTATAGTTTCTGTGCAATTCTGCAATAGTCAAGCCACCGTCAATAAAAAGTCTACTTGTATTTGCCCTCAGATAGTGGCTTTCTACTTTCGGAATAGATTCAATGTGGTCTTTTACGACTTTTATCATTTCATTATCCAATTTGCAATGCTTCCCGTGTTTGCCTCGGTGGTCTTCGGGAATGATACCGTCATTGAGTTTTTTAGCATCAATGACAGTTCGTATAGCTCTTGGTGAAATTCCCAAGGTGTTGATTAAAAATGTTTTGCAAATCCGGACTGACTGACTTTCATTTAGTAAATAAAATGCAGAGTTACCTTGTCTCGGGTACCGACGATTCGTTTTAATACGCCGACTTGCAATTTCGAGTGGTCTGATGCAGGAATTCAAAAAATCACGATGTCTTTCTATGCTGCCTAGTTCCCAATAAGAATTAAATATTTGAATCCTTTTTTCTTGAGTAAAATTAGATGAGCAAGCCAGCCGACACTTATCTGAACAAGAAGGACCAATTTTTCTAGCCTGAACAGTTTTGCCAGTTTTAATTGATCGATATTCATTACCGGAATTCTTTAATTTTTTGCTATATTTTTTTTCCAGCCGTTAGGATTACGGGTACGTTTTCTTCGTCTTTTTTTTGGTGATGATGTTGGTTCTTGGTCATGAACAGCCTCATTCTCAGAGCTACTATCACTAGAAGAACTACTTGAATTGGAGGAACTATTTGAGGATGAAGACGAACTAGATGGGGGCTTGAAATCGTCACCTGAATCGGCACCAGAGTAGTCACCAGTTGGATATCCAGATTCCTGTTCTTCTGTTGAATTTTTATCGTCAATAATAGCATTACTAGATGGAGAGTTCAGAATTGATACAACAGAGCTACTGCCATCTTGATTGATATCAGAAGGTGGAGCTGATGATTCGACAGGCTCATTTCTTTCAATGGGTGATCTTGGACGTTCGTCGTCAATAACAGCATTACTAGTTGGGGAGTTAAGAGTTGGTAAAACAGAGCTACTGCCATCTTGATTAATATCAGAAGGTAGAGCTGAAGATTCAATGGGTTCATTTCTTTCAATGGGTGATGTTAGACGGGTCAGTAATACCAATTTTTTCCCCGAGACAGCATTTTATTTCATTCAAGAAACAACTAAAACAAAGTAAAAAGAATCGAATAAATAAATTATTCACACAAATTAATTCGAGCTTTAATAAATAAATATTCAACACTATTACGAACAATACAGTTGGCACAATGACTCTCATAGTACAAAGAAAAACATTAGTCTAAAACCAGGTGATTGGTGTGAATTGTTTGACACATTTGTTTAAAAACGCAAGGATTGGAGAAACAAAGTCATTTATCAACAAAGGTCATTGTAGTACAAAACTAAACTTTTAAATAAATTTAAATTTTGGAGAAATAATGTCACAACTGTACTTTAGGTCACAATTGCTCCAGAATCAAAAAATATTTTGTCACAATTACCTTAGTAACAGTGTAGCTCCAAGACACACACGCACTGGCGGGGGGACCGCGCACAACTGACCAATAAAACGATGTTGCTCCCAGCGACGCCATGATTCGCGCCAAAACCACAATGACACTCACGTCCTCATACGGAAAATATGCGTACTACAAAAGTAACGTTATCACACCAAGTAAAGAGGTGCTTTAGGACAATTATTACATATTTAACTCAGTTTTGTAATTTTTACAAAAGTGACAGTGTCGCACCGGGGGTGCGATATGTAGAAGTAAAACTCTGTAAGATTTCGAGCAGCACAATGTTCCTAAACATTTTACAGGCAATATTTTCAATAGGTATAGCAATACAGTCAATTTAGTCAAAGTTCATATCTCACGACTTTAAATGCGGATACGATGATCTCTTGACGGTAATGTAATGAATTAATTAGAATACTTGTGCTGCTCATCATCATATCATTAATGGGCATAATATTATACAAAAAACTAAAAATGTGATATAATGCGAAGTAAGTTTCATCTAACAGGTGTAGTAATATTTACGGTTTTTTATTTATATCTTTGCTCGCAGGGCCATTTAAACTTTGTTTCTAAAGCTAAACTTTAACATGACGTCTTTTAATCTGCAGAGTAAATGCGGTGGCCTTTAAAAACACATTTATGTAATTCCTTCTTGACTAACATTAGCTGTATGATGAAAATGTCTCATTAATGAAATGAAAATGAAAAGTAATGAAGAAGTAATGAATTAAGCATAAGAATTATTCGTAAAGATTCCGATCAAGTAAACGACTTGCTTTCTTGTCGCACTTACTGTGTGGCGGCGCTGGCGCAGTGCGCCGCAGTCAGGATGTACCTCTCGCTGATGACGGAGCCGCCGCAGAACAGGTCCAGCTTAATCCCTTCCCCATACAGTAGTAGAGCCTGCGAGGTTCGGTGTGCGAATTAATCTTCTGTTCTATCACACTACGATGATGACGAACCGCATCAATCAAAGAAAACGTTAAACGACGACAGCTGAGCAGGGTAATGGCTAGCTACGGAACAGGCGGTGGCCGGTCTGTAATCCATGACTAGTACAGGAAATCGCCTGATCAGTTCCATCCGGGGACCATGTCTTGGTTCAACCCTACACGTAGTCCTGAGACGTGGGTCACTCAGTGCCACAATGGTCTAAAAATGTTCTTATTAATACTCTTCTCATTTGGTAATCTTTATCACATAAAAATTATTAATTTGTACTATGTCGGCGCAGTAGAACCTCAATATATCGATTATGAAACACTACGTCATTCCTATCCATCCCGCGAGTCTGGCGGCGAGTGGTGATTGGACGATTATTGGGATTTTCTGACAAAAAAACTCAATAGAAGTCCGGAGTCTGGATCAGTGTCCCGTAGATGGCAATAGGCTCGCCCCCTATTACGTGGGACCAAAAATATATTCGGCAAAACGCAGGTCCTTAAAACACTGATGCTTACCCCTTCGAGGATGTATAGGTGTGATAACTTGTTGTGTTGTGTTTAAAAATAACATGTATTGCATTATTTTAGTTAAAGTTTATTTTTGCCAAGTTTTGAGTGAATTGCACTTGCATTGTTTTTTCCTTAGCTATAATAATTTCTGAACTTTACTGCACAACTTATGTGGTTATACAATGCAAAGATTTTAAAAAGACTTGTTCATTTTAACGTCAGCCGCCGTGGGGTACCGGCTTAGAATTCTACACCCCCAACTCTTCCCGTGGGTGCCGTATAAGGCGGCTAAGAGAATATCCGGGAAATGGGCAGCAGCGTTTCCGGCAGTCTGCGTCAACATGCACTGCGATCACCAAGACGCCTGCCAAGCGTGGTGTATTATGGCAAATCCCCCCATGAACAGAAACATAAAACCACGGACCCCAGTCCGCGGCAGATCTGCTATCCGTGGCTACGGTAGCGGCCATTGTAACGGTGGAGCAGGGGGTGCGAAGAATCTCCGGCAGAGATCCGGCTACCAATCTCAAAACGACCCCTGGCCCTGGCAACATATAATACACGCACGCTCAGGACTGACGAAAAGATGGTCGAATTGGAGGCTGTGCTCAAGTTACGCTGGGATTTTATGGGATTATCTGAAGTCCGAAGACAGGGACAGGACACGATAATTCTAAATTCCGGCAACTCGTTCTTCCACCGGGAGGGAGACCAACAATACCAGGGTGGTGTTGGGTTACTCGTCCGCAAGTCTCTCGTTAACAACGTAGTGAAAGTCGATATTGTGTCGGCTAGGGTAGCGTTCCTTATACTCAGAATAACCAAACGGTATTCGCTGAAGGTCATACAGGTATACGCACCGACCTCGGCACACTCAGACGATGAAGTAGAAAGTATGTACTAGGATATATCCAGAGCCATGAATACTTCTGAAACCTACTTCACTGTTGTAATGGGAGACTTCAACGCAAAGCTAGGCTCAAGGAAACGTGATAAGGCTGGCTGACTTCATGGAGAAGGAGGGACTCTTTATGATGAACTCATTCTACAAGAAGCGGCCATCCAGGAAGTGGGCGTGGATGAGTCCCAACGGTTCCACTACGAACAAAATAGACTTCGTCATGACGACCAATAAGCACATATTCAGTGACGTCTCTGTGATCGGCAAGGTGAAAACCGGCAGTGATCACCGCATCGTAAGAGGCGCATTGAATATCAATGTCAAGCTTGAGAAGACACGTCTGGTGAAGTCTACGCTCCGTCCAAATCCTGCCTAAATCCAAAACCCCGAAAAGTTTTAACTGGAACTTCAAAACCGTTTCCAGTACCTAGCAGAATGCGACGCAGTGGATGAGTTTTAAACAACGGGTTGGTGGAAACTGTGAGGCCGATTGGGTCCGAACTCTGTGAGACCAAACGCCGCAGGAAAGCTCAAAAACTCTCAAAAGAAGATGTTTAAACCAGTGTGTGTTGCCAGTGTTGACTTATAGCACTGAGATGTGGTCCCTTACTGTGGGCCTCATTAACAAGCTTAAAGTCACTCAACGAGCTATGGAGAGGGCTATGCTTGGGGTTTCCCTGCGTGATAAGATCCGAAATGAGGAGATCCGTAGGAGAACTAAGGTCACCGACATAGCTCTCAAAATTAGCAAGTTGAAGTGGCAATGGGCAGGCCACATCGCTCGCAGAACTAATAACCGATGGGGAAGAAAGGTTCTCGTGTGGCGATCACGCACCGGAAGGAATAGTGTAGGCCGGCCCCCCCCCCCTAGGTGGACCGACGATCTCATAAAAACCGCGGGGAATCGCTGGATGCAGGAAGCGAGTAGCCGGTCCAAGTGGCATTCTATGGGAGGGGGGGCATATGTTCAGCAGTGGACGTCTTCTGGCTGATAATGATGATGTTCATTGTTAGTTATTACGGTTTTTAACATAGAAGCTCATGTACGCCGTGTAGCATAGATAGATCAAGCTACTGTCTTGTATTTATGTGACGGATCCAGATAAAAAGAGTATATTTGTATGCTTAAAATATTAGCAAAACATGTTTGACCAGCGTCTCTACTATTAAGAACTTGCATACTTGCTTAGCTTCGTGTTTGACAAATAAATGATTTGATTGATAGTTGGGAGCTCTATTCATACATATAAATTTCATCGAAATCTGTGCGGAAGTTTTTAAGTTATTCGTGAGCATACAAACAGACAGACAGACAGACATAAATATTTTTTTTAAAACGTCATATTCTTGTTCAGTAGGTGATTTGACGTCTATTGACCCACTTTATTTATTCGTGTTTAAACTTTTTGGCCACTACTCCTTTAGTATAAGTAGATACTGCGTCACCTTCATAACTAGAGCGAATATTATCGATTTCGGATATATTTATATATTATATAACATAAAATCTTTCTGCAAACTCCATCATGAGCACGAAATAAAACGCTCGCCATTTTACATACAACGATGCAATAACAATAAATTTAAATAGCATGCTTGTAAATCATAATCTAAAAACATTAGAAGGGTTTTAGTTATATTTAGCTACAATCTATAAATTATTATTATTGCTAAAAGTAACTTAATTTATATTGTATCAATACCTGACAACTGAGATACTTAATGTTAGAAAGAAACATTTCTTGATTGAATGGATTTTTCACTTCGTTTCAATCTACACAAAATAATGTTCTTTTTCATCACAATTACCGACGTTACTATCTATCGTACCACCTGGCTTCGTGAAATAGTAATAATTTTTGAGGTTACTTGCTTTAATAATGCCGGTGTTATGTCTATTTTCAATGGTAATGAAAGTGAAAGGATACAATTGGTCCATACCATGTGCCGGAACTGAAGCCTCTCGGCACCTCCACTGCTCAGCCTGTAGCCGGCGTCTGCTCGTTCGGGATACTTGCAGTAGTCCTGTTCTTCCCAAACACCAGCAGACTCATTGAAGACACAGGGGAACAGCAAACGTGATCGGTACTCATTGCATTCTGGAAATTAAATCTTTATACTTCACACTCTCCCATAATAAGCCAAAACAATCAGCGGCTCTACCATGAGTTGGCAACATATATGTAATCTATAGTAGATACTCGATCTCTATCTCTATCTATATAGCCTAATAATCCATCAAAGGTCGTTGGTCATCATAGGGCCAGACACAATAGAAATGTCATTGTTAATAATATAACGACTCTTGAAGGGTTAAGATTGTGATTGGCGTACTCGATGTCAATTTTAGTTCTACAATTGACCGCAAGGTGGCACTGTTAATTTATTCATACATTTTTAGCGGCAGTCGATAGCGAGCATCGATTTGTGTCGATGTTGTAAACTCACGACAAGATATTTCCTTTTGTTAAATCTGTTTTAAATACACTAAACACAAAAATAGTTTTATAGATGATGACAAATCTTGGAACATAATTTATGAACACTACTGCATGCATAATTTTCAAAGTAAAATTCTTCTTATGACTCCTTGCAATGGTAAGTTTGGTACATTTGGTAACACTATGTCACCGATCTTCATGCTATGTTCTGTTAAACAGACTACATCTAAAGTTTAGTTTAAATTTAAATGTTTTTCTAGTTCTTCAAGCTCTTCTTTGTCAGGTCTTTATTGGCATCATAAAAACACAAGGTGGTTTTATTTCATGTTTGAGTCGGTTCGATTCCCAGACGAAGCAAGTATTTTTATAAAATCTTTGAATGCAGTATTAATAAATTAAAAAAAAAAAATTAAGTCTGCTTTCAGCTTAATTCGTATCTACAATATTCAAGATAATTTCCCGCCATGTTGCATAGCCGTGGACTTATTCCGTGTGTGTAACTGAAATACAAACATAAAAGGTATAGATAAAGTGCACAATTTTAATACGTGTCAACTCCACTTTGGCCATACAATTAAAGTTTTATCCTACTGCTTTGGACGTACGTAGATCTTCACGCAGGTTACTAGTGCCTAACAGCAACAGCAGTGTACGTTGAAAAAGTCACCAAGTACTTACTGATGAAAGGATTATTCTTGCTATGTCTTCTTAATTCCAGCAATTTAAGTACCCCTGCCTCCAGCACCTTCACCTTCTTTTGAATACATTGGTTCTCATTTTCTGGCCTGAAAATAAATAGTTCTGGAACTGTATACTCAAAATATCTGAACGAATAGCGACACTTCGTAAATGTAAAAGCATGAAAACGACAACATTTTTAGCTTCTAAAAATATGGAGCAAAAGACTGTTGATTTCAAGTGCTCTTAACAGATCTTAGCAGATCTTAAGCATTAATTCTATTGAGACTTGCTTCATCCCATTATAATCTGGGTGAAATTTCGCAAAGAGATAGATTATAGTCTGGAATAGCACATCGGCTAATTTTCTTTGAGATCATCATCATCATTATCATCTATCACCACGCGGGTGAAACAGCCTAACATTCTTGGCTACGCAACATAAACAAAATAACAGGAGCTCCGCCTACGCAAAGACCGTCATGATGACTTACTTTCTGTCAATAGAGTTCTGTCAAAGATGTGTCAGTTTATGATAGCTTATAGTGCGTTCTAATAGCTCCAAGGTGGCGAAAATAACGCTAAAAACGCTCACAAGGGTGTTCGAATTTGGAATCTTTGGGTGAAAATTTCATCTAGTGGGCCGAGCATGAAAATCTGCTTAAGCGAAAAGTTATCGTATCGTTTACGTATTCAACACAAACTATGAGTTATCTATGCGACTATTGTACAAGATAAATGACAGTTTGTACCAAATACGTTAACGCTGCGATTACGTTACACTTAAACAAATTTTCGTGCTCGGCCCACTGGGCTCTTTTTGTTTCCCGTTTACAAAGCTAAAAATGAGTTATTTATCCCACCGAAAAGTTCAATTTTTGACCCACGTCCGGAGCATGGTTGTTTGTGATCGTTTTTGACAACTATCTATTTGACAGCATAATCATGCGATTTTAGGTATTATGCTCGGTTTAGCGTTCGAGTAAAGTGTGGAAAAGTGGCAGAAATAACGTTTTTGATCTTTACGAACCCTTTAACAACAGAGCCAACAATGGCAACGCCACGAATGCCCTCATTAAGCAGTGGTGTTTTCAACGCCTACGTTTCGTCATATATGTTATTGGTCATGTTGTTGTTTTTTTTTTTTTTTTTTTTATACCGAACTGGGTAGCACTTGACCACTATCTCACCTGATGCTAAGTGATGATGCGATCGATGATGGAGCGCGCTTACCCAGAAGATACCTATGCACTCGTGTTTTGAAGACCCTCATATCGTACTTAACCGGAAACACCGATTCAGGGAGGGTGTTCCATTCCCTAGCGGTTCGTATGATAAACGAAGAAGTAAATCGCTTCGTCCGGGTAAATGGAATATCCACCATAAAGCGGTGGCGCTTCTGAGTATCTCTGGATGTCCGATTATAGAATGGGGATGGCGGAATCAAATTGTGAAGTTCCATTGCACACTCACCGAAATGTATCCGATAAAAAACCGATAACCGACTTTGCGGCGATGCTCGAGACTCTGGAGTCTCTTGCGTACTAGGTGGTCGTCGTTAATGAGTCTCTTGGCTCTCCTCTCAATAGCTTCCAGTGTCTCCAGCTGGTATTTGGCAGAACCATCCCAAAGGTGAGAACAGTACTCCATACACGACCGGACTTGGGCTTGATAAAGATTAAGCAACTATCCCGGTGTGAAGTATTGTCGCACCTTAGCCAAAACACCAAGCTTTTTTGAGGCAAGCTGGGCTTTGGACTCAATATAGGAGCCGAAATTGAGAGTTGGTGTTAATGAGATGCCAAGAAGCTCGAAATGGTTACTTATCGGCACGGACACATCCCTGAAAGTAGGAGCCAGCTGGAAAGGGCTCCGTTTGGCGGAGAAAAGACACGCCTGGGTTTTAGCAGCATTGAACTTAACTAGATTAGCATCGCCCCAATCGGAGACTGCCTGCAAAGAAAAGTTCAAGCGCTGAACCATCGCTTCCCTATGAGACTGGATTTGTAATGCACTGGTTCGTGCGTTAGATGTGTAACTCTCCACAACGGTGCTGTCATCTGCGTAACCAAAAATACCGGGTTTCAGCAGGTCATTAATATACAGCAGAAAAAGTGTTGCGGAGAGTACTGATCCTTGGGGGACTCCGGCATTTATAGCCAATTGGGCGGAAGAACAGCCATTGATGACTACTCGGATCGACCGATCCCTCAAGAAATCTGAAATCCAGACACACAAACCAGTGGGAAGGCCGTATGAAGGAAGCTTGCTAATGAGGCTATCGTGCCAGGCCCTGTCAAAAAGCCTTCGAGATATCGAGAGAGACAGCAAGCGCCTCTCCGTGGTTCTCGATGGCTGAGTTCCAGATGTGAGTGGCATACGCTAGAAGATCCCCAGTAGACCGGTTTCGGCGAAATCCGTATTGTCGGTCACTGAGGAGATCGTTCATTTCTAGGTATGCCAGGAGCCTGTGGTTCAGTACACGTTCCATCGTCTTACATAGTACGGAAGTGACTGAAATAGGCCTGTAATTAGCAGGGTCTGCGCGACTACCTTTTTTGGGCACGGGCTGCACGTTTGCAAGCTTCCAGGACTTTGGCACTTGACCAGTCGTCATAGACAAGCGAAAGAGGCGAGTCAATACAGGAGTCAACTCTGGCGCACACATCCTCAAGACTACAGCTGGTATACCGTCTGGACCACTAGCTTTGTTCACGTCTAGATTGCGCAACGCTTTGCGGACTTCAGACTGTCGAATGCGGATTTCTGACATTACCGTCCCGCAATTTGGCAGACTAGAAGGTACAGCATTACCAGCATCTAGACGTGAAGACTCTGCAAACAGAGTGGCAAATAAATTTGCTTTCTCTTCAGCCGTATGCGCTAGTGAGCCGTCGGGTTTCAGCAGTGGAGGCAGTGAGGGACGGCAGAAGTTCTCTTCGATCGACCTCGCCAGGGACCAGAACGCTTTGCTACCCGAAGGGTAAGAAGAAAGTTTGTTCCCTGTCCGGCGTATGTGGTCGAAGCGAGCCATCTTGAGAGCCTTTTTGCAGGACTTGGCGGCAAGGTTAAATGCTTTCTTCTTCTCACGTACATCTCTAGATTTGCGGGTTCGAGCATCAGCCCAGGCTAAGTAGGCCTCATGTTTTGACGCTTCTGCATCTCCACATTTGGCATTAAACCATGGTCGAGCTTTGCTGGACAGCGAGATGTCAGAAAATGGAATGATATATTCCATACCCTGTCGTAATACTTCTGTCACAGCATCCGCGCAAGCTGAGGAATCGCTCGAAGAAAAACAAACCCTCCACCAAGGATAAGACGAGAAAAAATTACGCATCTCATCCCAATCTGCAGACTTGTATCGCCACACCCGCCGGGTGCCTTTTGGGCTGGAATCGGGCGGGGAGTAGACCGACACAGACTTCACCAGACAGTGGTCGGAGCTACCCAAGGGTGATGAAACCGACACCGAGTAGCGGTCTGGACCTGTTGTCAGCAGAAGGTCCAAGCAGTTGGCTGTGTGGCCATCAACATCTGGAATCCTTGTAGCTCCTTGGACCAGCTGAGTGAGGTCTAGCGTCAAGGCAAGCTTACGCATCTCTCGACCAGCGTGGTCTGTGCTCTGGTATGGGTATAGCCAGTCTTGATGGTGGGCGTTGAAATCCCCCAGAAGCACTAATTGAGCAAAAGGATACCTCTGTTGGGCCACGTCAGCTGCCTTACTGAGGTAGTTTGTGAGCCTGGTTGTCTCCTCATCTCCGCTGTGCGAACGGTAGACACTAGCTTAAAGTATCTTCTCCATGCCGTTGTCCACCAGAACCCACATGACGGAAAATTTGGGGTCTTCAAGGTTACGGAGACGTCGATAACAAATGTCATCGCGAGCATACAATACAATACATACAAACTCCTGCTCTGGCCCTAAAACTATGTTCAAGAAAGTAGCCCGGGTAGGCAAGGTATGCAGCGTCAGCTGGGCATTTGATCTGCGTCTCCGTGAGGAACAGAATATGCGGTTTTGCGGTCTCAAGATGGTGGTGGACTGAGTCGATATTGGAGTGCAAGCCTCGAATGTTTGAGAGGTGCACTTGAAGAGAGAGGACGTGCTTCCGCTGTTGGACCTTTATTCTGTTTTTGTTGCCTTTCATTTTATGGGGAGTGAAGATAGGTAAAGGGAAACGGAAGTGAAAATGAGGCGCATATTATCAACCCGTGACACAATTTAGGCTTTTCCACCCTATGGAAACCAATCCTGGAGACCGCGGGGACGCCCGAGCCCCCCTAGAGGTGTCCATCGGGACCTCTCGTCTGGTCGCCAACCAGCACGATGGCGCACCTCCAGGATTTTTCGCGAGATGGCGAGGCAGCCTTTCATGAGTGGCTGGCTCACTACTTGGGCCCCCAACTATCTGCGGTCGGCCAGCGGAGAACCGTGCCTCGGATCCCGCTGCTCTCCAAGATTGGCTGCCAGGTAAATTTACCCTCAATGTATCACGACCAGCTATAGTAATAAGCGCAACTGTTTCCGACCCGTTTCCCATAATGGCTTCACCAAACATCATGCCGTAACGCGACCGCTTGGTGGCATGGCTTTGTCTGGTGGGTGGTAACACGCCGCGGCCTAAGCCTACCACCTGATAAAGTACTGCTCTTTTGGCGCCACCCAGGGGACACGTGTAGAACATCGAGGGCTAAATCCTACGGACGCGAGCAGTATAGTCCCCCAATGTGATCATGTAACAGAGGGTGAGCCTATTTCTATCTAAGGGGCACTGTTCCAGTTTTCGGGCTGTTATTGAGAATATCTTTCTTTCTCTGAAAAACACAATAACTGTCCAATCCGGGGGTCGAACCCATGACCTCGAGGTTCCAAAACGGCAATTCCACCACCACACCAAGACTAAGCGATCAAGGCCGCTGGTGGATCAGCTAGTGGTCTATACAGTTACCCCAAAATATAACTCTATACCTTAAGGTTGATACTTCATATACATGATAGGGTGTAAGCACCGCTGATTGACTAACTACTTTTGACAATAACTATAGGACATCGAAAAATCTGCTCAGTTGATAGCGAAAGTGTTCAGCATGAAGCGTTGCTATAGCAATTTATCAGATGCAATATTTTGGTTACTTTTGTGAGTTTTGGCGCTCCTGGTGGAAGACGACGGCTTCGAGCGTACGGAAATGTTTATCAAACCGCCAGATCCATTCCCACTGACAAAGATTCTGCCAATGAAGGTGGTAGCTAAATAAAAAATCTTATCGGCCGACAGCTAAATTCTAATTGAGTATTGTTTGTGTCAAGACCGCACAATCGCAGAAGTATCAACGGCAGCAATCTTGTTTTGGGACTAATGCATTTGTCTTGAACAAATAAAATAAATATTGCGTAGAATGGAATACTGTTGGGGTATTTAGAAAATTTCAAAGCGTTCACAATGTTTTAACACAAAAAAAACTGCAATATAAAGAATAGATGTCAAAATATTGAAGAGAATATTTTACGAAAGCGAAATAGGAAAAAAAGCCAGCCCAGCTGCCTCAAAAAGATGAAAAATTTATAAAGAGTTTTGAACGAAATTTGCTATGACGGACTTGGTAATTTTTTTTGTACCTTGCAAGAAAGAGAGTTATGTCTTGCTTGTTATGAACAGTTTTTTTTTTTTTTTTTTAATGTAATGTAGATTTTTTTCTGTAATATTTCCTTTTTTCATATTTTCATCCCCAAGGTATACATCAATTCTAAGAAGGATAAGATTATCTAATTTCAAGTCGTATGCATTGATACTTACGATGAGAGGCTATCGGTGCAATATGGCACCCGGTATTATTTCTTAATCTAAGATGAGTAAATAGGCCCCCTGTAGTAAAATATATAAAGATGCCATCGAGAAACGCAACATGTATATTAACAGAAATAATTCCTTACATTTTTAATGCGGCTCCGATTTTGAAGTCCACGCAACAAACTACAGGCTCGATCCCCTTGAATGAGCATATCTGTAATATGGTATAATATTTAATATACAGTGTATAAAAAACATAAACAAAAAAAAGTACAAACAAAAAATGCAAAAATTCGTGTGTGAGTGAGTAGGTATAGTTTGTTACTAACAAAACAATGGATTTGAATGAGATTAGAAATTTCCAAGCAGTAGAAGTCACAAGCAGGTAGTATATATTACATATAAAAAAGTATTATAATATTATAGGTGTTATATATACTATTATATATAATATAGGAGGTAGCGTCCGAACTGTAGTGAAGGCAACACCTTCTATGTTTGCTTCGCAAATATTTTAAAGTTTAAGTGGTCAAAAGAGCAGTTGTTACTACAGTTTGGATGAAGAAAGTTTTACATTTGTGTGCCGTGTGATAAGACGAAAATAGTGGTTGTGGTTGTGTGAAAATCAGATAAGAAATACCAAAGATATAAGCAAATAACTAGCGTTTGTTAGTTTTAACGGTCGCAGAACTGACCTACGACAGCTCGCAGCTCGCCCGCTTCGTTTTTTTAAGTAGAGTAAGTCATTGCGTGCCGAGGCTGGCGCATAGAGGAACACCTAGCTACGTATTCTAAGTTATATTGGGGCCATTTCTTTGAAATTAAATCATGCATTGCGGTGCGTGCTGTTCCGATATTAACAAGGAAAAACACCTATCGCAATGCACAATAAACACACACTTAAAATAAAGTTTATCATCTTTTTTGTGTGAAAGTCTTGTTGAGCCATGTACTTAGTGCATTTACCCTCAAAGCCGTTGTGCAGTTAAGAAAGAAGGTGACAATAGTTTGACTCCGGTGGGATCAGCCTAAAAGCCTCGGGAGACCTGAGACAGCCACGTTACACCCAGAAAACGAGCGATTCGCAATGTTCAGTAAATGATAGCAATAATTTTGTATGCTCCACAAATGATATTTCGGTTGAAGACCTTCAAATTTTGCGGCAGGAGATGCAGTTAATGCGAAATCAAATAAGTCAGGCAGCTTTTCAGATCAAGCGCTATGAATTAATGGCAGTCTATGCAGTTGAAGTCACAGAGCTTAATAAAAAACTTGATGCCTTCCTCTCAGCGTCAGCAGTAAATTATCATCTAACTCTTCATACTCTTGAACAAATAAACTTAAATTTTGATTTGTAAAAAGATTTGAATGAAACTTCATTACAAGTGCCACCGACTATTCTGCCACAGCTCAGGAAGAATACGGTACCAGGTGTAGATTTTGCATCTCAAGGTTCAACTTTGCCGCAAACAGACGTGACTGTGGAAAATGAGGAGGCAATACATAATAAATATTTTAACATCAGCACACAATAAGCGTAATGGAAAGAAAACTAAACCAAAAAACACGAAGATAGAGGCTGAAGTTAACAAAAGTCAGACCAAAAAATATTTCCTGAGAAAAGTACAGACGCAGAGATGGAGGCTTTCGACTGAATCCTGGACTGAGGTACAAAATAAAAGAAACTAGCGATCAACTTCATTATGTGGCACCGCGGGTCCTATCATCACAACTTTTAAGGCCGTGGAGCTGCGAAAATACATCCACCTATGGAATATGGAATCTAACATTTAACAGACGACGTTAAAGTTTACATACAGCAGCTGTGTACCACAGGATCGTGCACAGTGCAGGAGCTATCTCCAAGAGGAGACTATAAATCCTACTAAATAGGATTTCCATCTGTGTGCTTATCAACTGCAGTTTGGCCGGTCAATGCCAAGATCAAGGTGTGGATCCCTTACAGTAGACCAGTTGCTCCAGCTGATGTTAGTGGTGCTCAAAGAACTGTAACAGCCTCCACAACCAGCCATTTCATAGTTTCGCAAGAGCGTAACAACAAGGTTGTTTAATTTAGTGCATCTATCAGAATGTGCGTGGTTTAAAAACTAAACTTCAGATATTTAAAAATTATTTATAGCTCATAGAGAACGATATTGTAGCCCTAACAGAGACATTCCTTGATTTTTCTGTTGAGGACTCTGAACTTGAATGTAGTAGCTGCAGCTACGACGTGGCAGAAGAACGCACTTATATCTGAATGCTCTTGAGATACAGTGCTACACACTAACAATGTTTACGATGCGACTGAACACCATGTATAATATTGTATATAGTTTTGAATAAGTGCATGCCCTATAAAAGACGCAAAAATACTGTAAGCAGGTGCTTTCCTGTCTGGTTTTCCAATGAATTATTCAGGATATCAAAAGGAAAACTGAATTACACTCTTGGTGGACGCGAACAAACTGTAAGGATACTCATTCTAACCTTAGAACGAACCTTAATTCGTACTCACTTCGTACAGCAGCATCTTAACTTTTACAAAGAAACTATAGAAAAAACATACAGATAAAACATACCTCGCGAGTTTCAGCGACATATTTATACTCGTAGTTTGCGTTCAAAGGGCGGAGTCGAGTCAAATATTACTTACACAGGTCAAACGTTTTCAGAGCTGGACGCTGATGAAGCTTTTGCTAGTGTATTTTTGCCCAACGCACCTCTACCTGACTGCACCGTAGTTAACAACCAGGATAAAAGTTATAATAGCAATTATTATAAAATTTTTTTCGCATAACACCTCACGAAGTTATGTGTGCAATAAATAAATTAAAACCGAATAGTTCCACAGGGCCACATAGTATTCCCCCGGCAGTTAACAAGCAAGTAAAGAGGCAGTTTTGCATTCCGCTTTGCCATTTTTATAAACTGGCTTTGAAGACTGGACACAACCCGCCTCAATGGAAATCCATGAGAATCACTCTAACACCTAAGTGCTGAAAAATCCACAGTGTATGGTTACCGACCTGTTCCTGTATTATCATCTCCTGCAAAGGTTTTTCAAAGCATCATCCACAAACACCTTCTAACACAGGTGGATAAATACCTATGTACTGAACAACATGGGTTCCGACCAAAAAGATCTGTGGAATCTAAGCTCTTGACATTCGTAGAGTTTATTTTAACTAGACTGAACAAGGGCTTTTAGGTGGACGTGCTGTACTTCATGCTGTGAAGGT
The DNA here is from genome assembly GCA_917880725.1 of Selenia dentaria. NCBI lineage: Eukaryota > Metazoa > Arthropoda > Insecta > Lepidoptera > Geometridae > Selenia > Selenia dentaria. The sequence goes on along the minus strand of OU862882.1, from coordinate 664,063 downwards.
ACAGAAAGCTTTTCTCAGGTATTTGTATAAGTGTATGAGTGGATACTACCCATATATGTAACCCACGAAATTTCTCCTCGGCTGTCTCGGTTATAACATTCGATTATAACCGAGACTCTGGCAAAACTGGCTTTGCGTTGTCTGTTAATCAGTTAGTTAGTCAGTCACCAATTAGGACTTAGGTTCTAATATATATATTGATATAGTTTTATGATTTTATTGTTAATGTAATATTTTTTATTTATTGATTTTGCATTAAATTAAGCAAATATTTGGAAGTTTTGATGGATATATGAACGGTGCACTTACTTGTACTTCTTTCTTGTCTGCGACGCGTTCCAAAGCAGCCGGGCAGTCCTTCAGGAGAACGCATGTGGCGGTTACGTTATTCTCAATGCACTTGTTATCTGAAACGCAAACGTCGCAGTTACACGTGATGTACCAACTCTCTTGCAGTTGCAGTGTAACTGCTACTTTTGATATACAATCCTCGTTCACAAGTCTAACTGTGCAAGATTGTAGGTATTGAGATATTCAAAAGAAGGTTTAATTAGTATCAGTAGTAATCAGTCTCGCTGGAATATGCATAACTACTAGAACTTGCCTTACACATGGCTACTTATTTTGGGAGAATTTTAGTTCCAAATCGACAGTGTAGCTAAGGGCTCCCCCGAAGGTGTTTCCCCTGTTGTCCCCAATATTTGCATAAAGGAATTTAAAGAGAGGGCTCTCTCTACTCATGGCTATGATGCAGATCTACAAACGGTATGATGACGTATTTACCGTCCTCAAATGAAAAACAAACTGCATTTTTATTTGTAATAAAATTATATTATATACTATGGTTCCAGAGATTGCAACTCTTTAGCCTTACTATAAACTAAAATCATCCGTAATTATTACAGTGATCTTAGTCACACAGTGTATAGACAATCATTTAGATAAATAGCCGTACAAGATTGGCCAATTACTAAGACCTATTAAAACAAATATCCCTGAACCAGAAAAAGGTGTACACAAGCTTGATTGTGAGTGTGTTTTATCATCCGGTGTCTATAATATACTTAGCTGACAAGAACAACCGATGCTTTTCCAAGTCTGCAGTATATGAACATGTTCTGGATAAGCCTCAGCATTACATCCGGTTCGATAACCCACAAATTCTAGCTAGGGGCAACCGCTATGTGCCGAGAATAATAAAAAAGACCAACAAAATTAAAAAAAACAACTTAATTTCAATAGAGATGATAGTTCTCAAGTACCACCTGTTTGGGATCGTTGTTTGAACCTGCTAATAAAATCCCAAAGCCAGCACTGTACTGCAAGATCTGAATGGAGACCGTTGGACGGGAGCACTTAACTTTATCCAACCATTTGAAAAGATAGAGTCGCCATCTTTTAGTTTTATGAGAAAATATTTTCTTAGATGTCGCTTTAGTCTGTGATAAAAAGACGAACTAGATGGTCTATGGTCAGCTAGAAATTTGTTTAAAATAGTCATCACAACTGTTATGATGATTGCAAATGTTTGTGACTTTTGCAATGTCTATTGATCTCTACGTGTTTCCTTCGAGGCAGACGTCGTGTTCATTGAGACTACTCTTCCTCCTCCGTATTGTTGCTGAGAACCTACTCTGCTATCAACGTTTTCAAAGCTTTGTTAGAAATCATAACATTACATATTTTAAGACTAAATTTTAGTACCTATATCAGTCAGTTATTTGTGTAGTACGAAAGGACGATTTGGCAGCTTTTTTGTAAGCAATACTATTAAATGGTAGAAATAATCAAAAACATAGATATAGTAAGCACTCATTTGGGCTTGAAGAACTACGAGTTATAGGTGTACGTACAAATACACATAAGTACCTAGATATAGATACTTATGTGTATATGTGTTCACTGTTAAGAAATGTAGATGGCATCTCAAATTGATATGAATAAAAAGAGCCTCTAGAAGGCTCTCTTTTTCCGGTATATAACTATTCTCTATAACCATAACTGGCTAAGAGTTATTTCTTTCAACCAACTCTTCACTAACATAACTAACTGCGCCTATACCTGAGATATTAACTTGTTAAGCCTCATGTGCCTGTAGTTTCGCCGGCAACCATACCTTTCAACCAAAACGCAGTATTGTGAACATTACTGCTTCACGGTAGAAAGAGGTATGGTGGCAGTACTTCCCCGGACGAATTCATTCACAAAGAGTTGTACTGCTCTTAAATAGCTTAGGCATGTCCCTGCTGACCACGTGTGCGCCGGCCCTTACGTCACGTTCGGCCATCAATACCTGTTGCCGCACGCTGCAGTAATGTATTATGGCTACTGTTTAGAGTGACGTATGAGTATCTTAGCTCGTATGCAGCTCACGAGTGTACATAAGTGAATGGCCGTGCTTTGAAATCTGTGAAAGTTGTGTGAGCATATGACTACCACACAAACAAGTATATAACACTACCGGCCCTATTGTAGGCCATGTAATCTAATAAACAAACTGTTTAGTAAAATATTAGGTACCTTTAGAATAGACGTACGCGCCTCCCACGGAATGCTGCACAGATATGAGTAATACTAATATAAGGAACATTGTGTTCGAAATCACACCACTAACGCACATTCTTATTTACAAAACATAAAGGTTGCATACTATTATGGAAACGGCAGTAATTTGGAAATATATCGAAACACAAATTTAAATAACAAATTGAAACATTACACTAAACCACTGCACGAACAGTCGATGAGTACGAGATGACTGAGGAATATATTGGTAACAAGTAAAGCGAGTTGTTTCTGCGAAACGGAATCTCGTTTGTTACGTCATCGCGTGTCGTATAGATGAACTAGCTGCGTCCGGCCGCTTCACATGTTTTATTATGATGGTGTTACTATGGTAGTTTCACCGGCAACAATACCTTCAAACCAAAATGCAGTACTGTAAACATTACTGCTTCACGGTAGAAAAAGGTACGGTGGCGGTACTACCCCAGACCAATTCATACACAAAGAGTTGTACTGCTCTTAAATAGCTTAGGCATGTCCCTGCTGACCACGTGTGCGCCGGCCCTTACGTCACGTTCGGCCATCAATACCTGTTGCCGCCCGCTGCTAGTAATGTATTATGGCTACTGTTCAGAGTGACGTTCGAGTATCTTGGCTCGTATGCCTCATGAGTGTAGGGATGTTAAGGGCCGTACTTTGAATAGCTATGAAAGTTGTGTGAGTAACACTACCGGCCCTATTGTAGGAATGTAATGTAATCTAATAAACAAACTGTTTAGTAAAATATTAGGTACCTTTAAAATAGACGTACGCGCCTCCCACGGAATGCTGCACAGATATGAGTACTACTAAAATAAGGAACATTGTGTTCGAAATCACACCACTAACGCACATTCTTATTTACAAAACAAAAACAAATGTAGTACGTAAATAAGTAAACAGCAGAAAATGTAATATATCTAAACACATATTTAAATAACAAATTTAAACACCATATTAAACCACTGCACGAATGGTTGACGAGTTTAAAATGACTAAGGAATAAATTAGTAACAAATAAAGCGAGTTGTTTTGTGTAACGGAATCTGGTTAGTTACCTCACCGCGTGACGTCTACATGCATTAGCTGCGTCCTGCCACTTCACATATGTAGTTTTTATGATGATATGATATGTAGGTACAGTACCTAAGCGGCCAAAACTCTATAGGCATGTTAAGGATTATATTGCTATGAACGCGCGCACGATGCAGCCATTGCAAGTGCGTATGCGTGTATGACAACGTCTCAACATTCCACAGGAGATAACACACGCATATGAACTGTCGTAGTCGCATAACGCGAAATAAAAATATATTTCTGTGTAATTTAAAATAAATGTGTAATACGACCTGTGTATATACGTGGCGACCTTCTTACCATTGCAATGCTAAAATTTGCGTAATATCTATCAGGTGCTAGTGGCAGTTTGGGCTAAGCAATGGATTCACGATCGATGAGGTCAGAGTTCGAATCTATCACTTGAGTGATAGATCAATCTAAATAGTTTCTTTCTCGGATTTCATCTGGTCCTTTAGAAAAATCATGCACTTTGTGAATTACTCTGCACCGAGCACATAACGTATATGTGTTCAATGTGTTTTGAGAGGCACACTTGTCCTGATTTCATGAAAGAGTTAAATTATTAAATTTAGTTTTCTGTTTTTTTTATAGTGACTTTTTTAAGACTACCAATGATTGTGGGTTCAAAATTAGTTAATATGTTATTTGCTGTAGAAGTTGCTTTTATGTTTCATAGTTCCAATGTCGACCTCCTCGGTACCCGTGGTTTGAACAACAAGAACTTAATAGAAGGAGTACTGTATCATTTAGACTTCGCTTCGGACATATTCCGTCAAACAAGTTTAAATTCTTAATGGGAATCTCAGATTCCCCTAACTGTTTGGAGTGTGATGTTGAGGAAGACGTGCATCATGTGTTGACGGAGTGTGTTCGGAATGAGGCGCAACGTCGTGACATGAGCTTTATCTATGATTATAGTGTAGGGGTTTGCAACAGCATCTTGGCTTCCCCTCTTTCCGAGGAAGCGGAGATGCTTGTTAAACTATATTTACGGGTAGTTAAGTAGTTAGGGTATAGTATATTAGGTTTAGTCATAGTAATTAATAGGTTTATTAAGCGTTTTGTGTGGAAAGTACCTAACCACCTACTTAAGGAAGTGAAGAACTCTCTGCATAAAAAAAATGTTTTGTCATTTTAGCTTAGTTGTTCTACCTGGTCTTATAGCGATAAAACTGCTTTAAATAAGAATAAGATTAGACCGACTTCGTTGTTTGGTGTATTTATGTGTATTATGTGTGCACGGGGGTGAAATGGTCACTGTGTGACAAAACCTTTTTTAAAAATAAAGGAAAAAAAAAATTTCATAGTTTTATTTAAAACTCTTGTTTTATATTAAATAAATGTTGTTTTATTTATTATGGAACCATTTATAGCCAATATTGTCTCTCAGTTTATCTATGAAAATTTAATGAATGTAAAGAAAAACATTAGCAGTTTTGATAAAAGGAGTGATGCTCATTCCATCAACACGCGAAATAAGCACAAGCTATCCGTACATGTAACGCGTCTCCACAGAATAAGTCATTCTTTTATGGGACAATGTATACGATTCTATAAAGTTCCCAATGTTATCCGAGATTTGCCTATTGATAAGTTTAAAATTACTATTAAAACGTCAAAAAGGGTATTACAAAATTTCGGTTTACTTGGAGGATAAAACAGCTTGGGACTGATCACACCAGGATCTATCTACTCGTGTACTAAGATGTCAAAGTGTAGCATGTCTTGCCCTACTGATACCATTATTATGTTCTCTTTTGTAAGGCACCACACTGGAGCTAATCTTTGTAGTACCTAAGTAAAAACATTGTAAAAACATCTATATAAAAAGAATAGCCCCGAGTTTCTTGCCGCTTCTTCTCGGTAGGCTCTATATATTTGGATGGATGGAACGCGGCGGTAGTCTTTAAAGTACATTATAATGAAAAATTGACGTTCATTAGTGCATCTTTGATGCCTAAATTGAATAAATGATTTTGACTTTGACTTTGACTTTGACTTTTACTTAATAATAAATGTTGCAGAAATATAAGCATTTAAAGTAGTGTGAGCTATTCGCTCGCGCGCGTCTATCTCTGTAACAACATTAGGCGCGCCTTCTTACGGGTTAAGCAGTTGTTTTAATTCACATTATGGATGTCTTATTACTAAATACCAATTTACGTGCAATTTTTTTTTTTTTTTTTTTTTATTGAAATAGGTTCGGTTACAGGCATTAGGTCATTTCACTTACAGGTATATAATATCAGCTTACATAACATATTAAACCTAAAGTCCAATTAAAACCGCACACAACTTATATATAGAATAAAAGTATTGACACAAAATGTTAAACAGAATGTTTTTTTTTTTTTTGTTTGTTAGTTATTAGGAAATAGTTATGAAGAAAATATATGCTATTGATTATTTGAAAATTTGAAGGACAAAAAACTACATGAAAACATGTCTCTGGGATCACTCAATTCATCGTATCTACGACGCATCCTGGTTAGAGGACTGTTTCGCGAGACATTATTGTAGGCAGGTGGCATGTTAAATAACTGAAATTTTCGAATAGAACGTGAGGGTACTTTAAAATTGAAATTTGACAACAATTCACTACCAGACATACCATAAACAATCTTGTACAATGTACACAAATCAGTCGAACCTCTTCTATCATGAAGGCTTTTCATTTTAAATTTATTTAACCTGTCCGAATATTCTTTAATCTTCCGCCTTAGACCAAGTCTACTGCACAGTGACCGCAAAAATCTACGCTGAATAGCCTCAATTCTGTCTACATGCGTATCATATATTGGATACCACACAGAAGAGCAATATTCCAGAATTGACCGCACCAAGCTATTATATAAAATAATCCACGTGGCACTATTTTTGAAAGGTTCAGCTGTACGCAAAATGAAACCGAGCATTTTATTTGCCTTATTAGTAATGAGATCGTAGTGAGGCCTAAAAGAGAGCGTAGAATCAAACATGACACCCAAATCGCGAACGACTTTAACATGGCTTAGGACAGTTTCATCGAGGTGATAATTATAACAAATGGGTGATTTATTTTTAGTAAAACTAATTATTTGACATTTACTAGCATTAAGCGACATTTAATGAATTACGCACCAGTCACCAATCAAATCAAGATCTTCCTGTAGACGTGCACAGTCAATATTTGAGTAGATTTGACGAAATATCTTGATGTCATCTGCGTACGCCAGGAAGTTACAATCTAACTGATCTAGGAGATCATTAATAAATGCCAAAAATAGCAATGGACCAAGGTTTGAGCCCTGTGGCACACCTGACGAAGCTATGAATGGTACAGAATCATACCCATATAATGACACCAGCTGAGATCTATTCAAGAGATAAGAACTTAACCATCTATGCAGATTTCCATGAATGCCCAAGTGATTCAACTTTATTAATAACAATTGGTGATCGACTCGATCGAAAGCTTTTGAAAAATCTGTGTAAATGGCATCCACCTGGACTCCATCCTCAAAAGAGTCACTTATGAAGGTAGTATACTCGAGAAGATTGGTGGCTGTAGATCTACCCGTGATAAAACCATGTTGATTGGGATTCAACCTATGTTTTAGATGGTTATAAATGTGATCGTATGCTATGCCTTCAAATATTTTAGCAAAACAACTAAGTATACTAATTGGTCTATAATTGGCAGCATCACATTTATCGCCAGACTTGTAAACGGGCGTTATTTTAGCTAATTTCCACAAAGATGGAAAAGTACCTTCAGCTAAAGATCTTGAAAAGATCAGTGACAATGGTTTAACTAGAGCCGGTGCACAAAGTCGAACAAATATTGGAGAAATACCATCCGGCCCTGCCGATTTAGCTGTGTTAAGGCTTTTTAATCGGGTTAGTAAGTCGTCATCCGATATAACTATAGAATATGTAGAGAAACTCGTTAGTACAAAGTGAGGATAATACTGGCCGTTAGATGGAGTGCTGTATACCGACGAAAAATAGTCAGCAAATAGGTTCACAACATCGTGTCCGGTATCAGCAACTCTGTCTTGTAGTTTGATTTTACTCGGAATAGTGTTTGTGACTCGTTTACTCTTGGTGTAACGCCAAAAAGCCTTTAAATTACTGGATAATTCATCCTCAATGCGTTGAATGTATTTTTTGTAGCAATCGTCCATATAGTTCTTAATGGTACTTCGGAAGTACGAATATGTGTCGTAGTCTCGTGGGTTACCGTATAGTTTGAACTTATTGTGGTACTTATCTTTTTTATTTAATAATCGAATGAGTTCTTTAGAAAACCAAACAGGAAATTTGCAGTTACGCGCTTTACTTTTGGGAGTATAACTTTCAATAATTGAATAAAGTTTATTGTAAAAGAATTGAACAAAGTCTTCGCAGTTTAGACTTTCAGAATGTTCATTCCACTTCACAGAATTTATCTCACTAATGCATTTTTCGTAATCTGTTTTATAAAAGCAAAGCTTCTCTACTTCTCTATTTTCCAGTAAAGTGGGGAGAAACCAGCAATATATTATCTCAAGGGGAGGATGATGACTGTCCAGGCGACTAACTGTTGGAGCGCCTGATATAGCACAGTCCTCCGGCTTGTCAAAAAGAACTAAGTCTAGTATTCTGTTATTGTGATTGTGAATATAATTAAGTTGATAAAGTGCAGTTGCCTGCAGCAGTTCATAGAGAGCTTTTGACTTATCGCATGTAAATGTTATTGGGCAGCCTGACTCTTTAGACCATTCTAAATCTCTCAAGTTGAAATCGCCGATAATACAAGTAGGGCAACTGGCAGAGCTAAGCACTTCCTTACAGCGGCTTAAAAAGTCTGTATAAATCGAAGACGGTAAGTATTCTGGTAAATAAACCGTACACAAATTCATTATTAGTTTATTGTCAATTTTTATTTGTACCCATAGATTTTCAACTAAGTTTAATTGCCAATCAGATCTTACTTGAACATCATATTTTTTTAAAATGGCTATTAACACACCACCACCATACTTTTTGTCAAAACTTTTCTTAAATAATTCACAACGATCCCAACGCCATACTTGATACCTGCTATCAATAATTTCAGCAGAATTAATTAAGTCATCCAACCAAGTTTCACAGAGACATATCACATCGTAATTTTGACATAATACCGAATTATATATTTCATTAACCTTAGTTCTCGAACCACGTATGTTTTGATAAAAAATAGATAAAGCCATTGAATGACTACACCCAGAACATAGAGTAATGTATACGTAACATTTATAAGCAAGACACAAATCAAAAAGGGAGAGAAGAAAAAAATGGCTTCGTTAGTACAAAAATTACAGAAGTTATGAAATTACACCACTTAAACTCGTTTAAAAACTAAACATAAACGCATTTTTAAGTAGGTAGTTAATTTAAACCATTATTACCAATACAAATTTGTATTGGGTGTTTCAACTATACTACGTAATGGAAACAAACAAAGAAGTACATTATTTGATTAAATCTAGACTGTTAGAGTTTTTTATAAGAATGTATTGAGAATCAGCATCTTTCCTAACGTATATGCGACCATTGCGCACCCACATAAACTTATACGACGCTGTCTTGGCTCTCTTCCTAGCCTCTGCATGTAGAACCTTGTTCAGTGGCGAGAGATGCTCCGAAATATACACAGGGATTTTGTCACCAGAATAACCCAGCAAGTTGGTGTTGAGCTTCTCCTTCGGATGAGACTTGTTATATCTGTGCACTGCAGAGTAAAATTCATCTCGGCGGCCTACGCTCTTAAACTTCACGATGATTGTACGCGGTAACTTGCTGTCTCTGTTTTGTTTCGCAACTCTGATGCAGTTGACAACATCCTCAGAACTCAACAGGTAGTTGACAACGTTCGCGCATTGTTGCAGGACACTGCCAATATTCTCAGAGCGGTGCTCCGGTATGCCATGAATTTCTATATTATTCTCCCGCAGGTGCTGCTCCATGTTGTTCAGCCTTTCAGACATATCAGTAACTGTGAAGCGTAGAGCACGGTTTTCCGTAATAAGTTGGTTGTTAACGTCTTCGAGCACATTGATGGATTTCTTCATCTCCTCCTGATTGCTACTGAGGACCAACACCGATTGTTGGAGTTCATTTAAACTCCGGATATCATTTCCAATTGGTTCAAGCTCTGTTTTCAAAAAACAAACTATAATTAGAGAAAAAGTATTATAATAATACTTTTACAAAACATGAAAAATGAAATATTAATAGAAATTAACAGACCCAAACGCATATGGGAAACACCAAAATAAGACGTATCAGTGTACAAACTTTTGTACTGTACTAAACTGGCCCGTCTCAATGCAGGCCAATTAGTTAACAGGGTGCGGGAGACGCGAGAGAGGGGCCTACTTCACACTGGACTTGTCAAAAAATTGGATCGCGATCTATTCAACTCAACTTAATCAACAACCTACTACTTAACTCGCGTTTGCCGTTCCAACGACAATAACAACTTAAATCGCTGATGTCACGAGTTAACTCGCTACTGTACTTATTCAAGTGTAAATCACGATTATCAACATGTCTGGTCAGGTTAGGGAAGTACACTGTTATCGAACTCACTTTCCCAGACGATGTTTATTGTACGACAGAAGCGCCCGCGGTGGAGCTTCACTTGGCGATCAACAAGTATACGCTTGCTGCGGTCAGGAGGTGGATGGGTGACTGCCAGTGGCATTATTCAACTGAGCACTTCCGTGCTTCGGAGGGCCCGTTAAACCGTCGGTCTTGGTTAAATGTCTTAAGATAACAGTCTTTAGGCTATGTCGAAGGCCTTCGGGCAGCCTGAAAACTTCGACATGAGTTGGCCACTAGCCCATCCACCAAGCCACATTGGTCCTGCGAAGTGGATTATGTCCCAACTCTTCTTTCTCTAATCTTCTACCGTCATTGACTTTGTAATAAAAAATATAAAAGAGTGTTCAACCTAGACGCGTTTATGTACCCGTATGTCCGTTATGTACTGTCTACATTTCTAAACTTATCCATATATATAAAAATAAAAAATAATAATATAATAATAATAGTATTTATTACTGAAAAGAAGTAGTTTAAAATACATAAGAGTAATAATGAATGAATGAAGCCAATTAACAATCATAGCTTCAGACTAAATTACCAGTGAGTCCCAAACTAGGCACGAGGCCTGTATCTTGGGGATGTATGAACCCTTGAAAATGAACGCTTCTTTCTCCTAGTCACGCTATAACTTGAGAACGGCTTTACCGATGTCATTCATATTTTTTTTCAAGTTTTCTAATACTTCATAGAAGGTTCTTATATTTAATAAATCTAGGAAAGATGGGAGGTCATGGAGAGGCCGAAGTCCTACTACGCGAACGACGTCGCGGGCAATCGCTAGAGAGATTTGTTTGAATTGAATAGGCTCCGAAACTGCTGATTTGATTAGAAACATTCTTTTACCATTAGAGTCCATCATATTCCCTAATGAAAATAGGCTATATAATATTTTTAAAAAGTTATGGATCCTTATGAAAACTTCGATAATATAACCCAAGGTGTGGAAAAAATACCAAAAAAGTCCATATATCGCGTACGCTGCAGAAACTATTAACCGCATTAGTCTATGCTATTATATAGCTATACAGTTTTATAGAAGACGACAATATCTACAAAGAAGTCCACATTTCCATATATTATGTACAGTATAGAGTTATGTCACAATAAATACTTAAAATTTTCAAATATGCAAAAGTAACGCGAGTACAATTCAGGCCTCAGGCCAGGTTATACGTTTATAAAAATGTGGAGTAATGAATTAGAATTAAAGTTCTGGGTCTTCCTTTTTTTCTTCGCTCTTTGTTTAGTTTATATAAGGTAATTTTATGCTAATACACAAATGACCAAGGCTGCTGCACAGTCCTCCATCACAGGAGGAGCGAGGACAGTAAGTAAGAAACATTGTGATTGTGGACTGTGTAACCTGTTAGTCCGGTTCGGTAATTGAAAAGTATAAAATTCTAGAAATAATTCTTGCCAAATCACAACAAGTGTCGCCATCTAGGCGACTTAAGTATTACTAGCTCGAAGACAGCTACGACACAGGTGGCGCTATTGCTAATAAAGCAAGGGTGTTACCTGTGTATAGGAAACATAAATAGATGGACTGTAGTCTATGAAAAGACTGGTTTCCACTTGCCCCCCTCGGCCTTCGACTCCCTTTATCTGGAATAGCGCATAAACCTTACCAAATAAGGTTAGGCGCGATGTAAAACGCAAAGGGGCGGAATCACGAGTGTCATGTGAGGGTCGCGAGCGGGAGGCAGGCTGCTGTGCCTTCTTTTCCGAAGCTAGCCATCGACTCGATCAGACATCTGTTACCAGTGATTTCCAAGTGCCGTGACAAGTGAACTATTGTTGGCGTAGTATCGTCATAATTCTAAAATCATTGTAATTCCTCATCTCGGGTGAGTTGAAACAAATGACTACCTATATAAAGTCAAAAGTTAAAGTCAAAATCATTTATTCAATTTAGGCATCAAAGACGCACTTATGAACGTCAACTTTTCATTATAATGTACTTTAAAGACTCTACCGCCGCGTTCCAAAATATATAGAGCCTACCGAGAAGAAGCGGCAAGAAACTCGGGGCCATTCTTTTATATCTATTTTGTGCACCTAATACTGTGATTCTCGTGACTTTCATTTCTAGGTACTAGGCTGTGCATTTTTTTATAACCTAATTAACACATATCTAACTTTTATAGTAGGTACTATTGAATTTTAATGTTTTGGTGAGCTATGAAAACTGCCGCGAACTAGTGTTCACGTTGTAGTGTAATTCTTAATCTATCTTGTACCTATCTCTTACGACTAGGTACCGCTAAAAACCCTGGTGGCTCTTCTAGCCATTCCATAAAACCTTAAATTGTTTTAAATTTCCTTTCGACCATCCTGTTTGCGGCATGATGTCACATCACGGGATTTTGTCGAAGTTAAGCTTCCTCGGAAGAGCTCAAGACTTCGTGGATGTGACAACAGGGGCGGTGCGGAATACCTACTAACTGGGACCCTTCGTGGCATTCCAGGGACCTTACCGCTGGCGAGTAATCTTACGGCTGACTAGATCCTACGGCTGGCTAGATTTTACCGCTAGTAAGCATCTTTCGCTGGCGAATCATACGGTTAGTTACATCTTGTCGCTGACCAGAACTCCCTCTGGCTAGAGTACGGGGCCAGTACTGCGCACATCACCGGAGCGGCCACCAGCTACCACAGGACCCTGAATCCTGCTGGGCGTCTGGGCTAAATCCGACTGATGCTGGAATCTGCGGCTGCCCGTTTCCCGGTCGACGCTACTGCCTTCTGCATCACCCACACCATCGCGTTGAGGACTACAACTGCTAATCTGAAATGAGTCCCCGTAACAAGGCAGGCTATAGCATAATCTGTCTGAAACGCACGACCTAGCTATTGCTAATAAACGTCTAGAACTTTAACTGTCTTCTATGCTAATCTCTTAGCCGTCTAGGTAGGCGAAAGAGGTTTCAATTGTTTTAAATTCCCGCGAAAAGTCTCGATGGGACTTCGTGTTGAGACTTCTCGGCGTGAGTCTGTAGGGACTATTACAGTTTATTAAAAAAACTGACGTGGTTCTACAAATATTTACTGAAAAATACGGGATTAATCACATAATGCTTGTCGGATAGATCTGACTATATTTTGTTACTTGTATATATATATATATATTCGACTACATTTGGTTATCAATGTATAATATTTTATTAAACTCGGCATAATCTTCGCTACTTTAACTTTGCAGCAGTCACTAACAAGCTATAAGTAGCTCCAATGCCCACCTCTTGTAAGCTTACCTACTGCATTGTTAGTACAGCATAAACCCGCACGTTGTATTCCCCTCTTGCGTATAGTTCAGCGACGGCCCGTCCCGGTAACGTGCAGCCGGAGACAGGGCATAAACTGTGAGAAATAGCCGCTCTGATATATTTGTGACGATATTTTGCCGCCAGTTGGGGCGGTGCCAATAATAAGTAGCCGAGGAATAGCAGTAGTGGGCCATAAATAGGTAAACGAAGCGCTCACCGTGGAACTTGCCTTATGTTGTTCTAAACTGAACAAGTGGCCTTGCGGGCATTACTTGCATGGGTAGACTGCTAGTGAGTGTTTCTGTTGTGTGTCTAGTTTAACTGATTTACGTATGTTTAATGCAAACAAAGGGCTTAGCCCAAAAATTTGCGTAAGTGCAATTTATTCGTATCATTGACGTATACAGAACAAACTGCCATTAATCTAGTACAACTGTGGCAGACATAGCTCAAAGGTGGGCTGTATACATCAACTATACGATTACGTAACGCTCTAGCAAATTGTCACGCTGGACGGCTGCAGTATATAAAACATAACAGTAAGGCTAACAATTTTAACGGTTTTTAAGTCATGAAACGCTTTTCACTAAAACGAAAATGAGCGACATCTGTATATATAAACTTGAACCTCTGTTTTCCTTGTCATGCTATAACTTGAGAACGGCTTTATCGAGTTAGCAAATTCCTTTTTGTTGTGTTAATGTTTAGTCGCTAAGAACATCAACAGAAAACCACAAATGACACACAATGACGAACATAGTATAAAGAAATGTTTGTAGTTGGTCTCGGATGTTGTGACATAAAGTTCAGATCGGAGGCACGAGTGTGTACATGTTGTCGAAAACACATGAATGACTAACGAAATTAACAATAATTGATTACTTTTTTTCCTTCCTGCTAATAATAATTAGCTCTAAATGAAATCCATTGTTGTTTGCAATATGTGCTATGCATGCATATGCTGGTATGTATTGGCTAATATTTGCCACGTGTCAGGGCAAGAATGTATTACATGAAACAAAGATGTTAATATCAAGTTGTAAACCTGATAAAAAAATTAACTAGCGATTATCTTTTGGAGTTCATTGAGGAGGGTCACTGGTAGTTTAAATGTTGTTTTGCGTGGTATATTTTTAATTTTGTTAAACTTACTTGCAACAACGCGAATATAGCCTCTAAGCATCAGGTTCTGCGCAGCATTTGTATGAGACGCGCCTTCAGGTATCCGTGTCTCTTTTGATTTGGATCCCATCATCATCATAACCATAATCAGCCCATTTTGTTCCCACTGCTGGGACTTGAGCCTTCCTATCAGAGAGAGGAGTTAGGCCATAATCCACCACGCAGGCCCAGTGCGGCTTGGTGTTTAAGTAGGTTAGTGGCCAGCACATGTCGAAGTTTTCAAGCCGCCCTATCAAGGCCTTTGACATAGACTGTTGTTCAACGTGCCCTCCGAAACACGGAAGCGCTCAGTTGAACAATGCCACTATAGCATACACCCATCCAACTCCTGACCGCAGCAAGCGTTGCATAACTTCTTGATCGGTTAGGATCGCCAAGTCGAGCTCCGCTACGAGCACTTCAATCCGTTGGATCCCATCGCCCACGATATATTCCTAATTCCCGTCCAATCATACACCAAAATAACTTTGATAACATCTAAGCTAATTGTTTGAGTAACACAAATGCTTTTACGGAAAAAATATATAAAATACTGTTTGTTTACGTTTTCCATGTCTCGACAGAATAAGGTAAGTATTTGCATAACCATATTCTATTTTTCGCTACCAAGTTTTTTCATAACTTATTGTACGTTCTCTTGATAGTCCATGGACTAGGTTTTGGGATAGGATTAGATAAATTTTGAATTTTTGTACTAAATTACTACAACATTGGAATTTGATGCATTAAAAGCATTTAGGTTGGTAGGGAAATATTTTATAAATGTGCCCCTAAGGCGATGAAGCAAGCGAAGACACTAGTGCGTCAGCAGTCAGCGAGTATCTTATAGAATCAGTATCAAGTGCCCGCTCGATTTCAATGTGTACATAGAAATGCGACCGGCGCGCTCGTGAGCTGTTATCTGAAGGTAGTTGTACATGCGCGCAGTAATCCGAGCGGAATAGGATTAGTGCGATGTGCGACAGCTCCGGCTCAGCGCGGATATGTATACAGTTGGACTCATGCACTATGCAATGACGGCGAGTTACATTGATTTTATTGCGCGTGCATGATTTACAAAACTGGACTTGTAGCTGATGTTTTACCACTGGTTATTCTATGCTGCAGTGGAAACACGTTTTTGTTAACAATAATGATATTTGATCTACGTGATCGAATCAGAAATGAGGAGATCCGTAGACGAACTAAAGTCACCGACATAGCCCAGAAGATAAGTCAGTTGAAGTGGCATTGGGCAGGCCACAAAACACGCAGAACAGATGGCCGCTGGGACTGAAAGATTCTGGAGTGGAGACCACGGGCCGGCAAAAGCAGCGTAGGTCATCCACCGACAAGGTGACCTGATAAACGTCGAGCAGGATGATGTTGGATGCAGGCTGCTTCCAATCGGTCCTTTTGGAAAATTGTGGGGGAGTCCTAAGTTCCTAAGTGGACGTCCTACGGCTGAGAAGATGATGATTATGAAAAATATTTGATTTTGTTGCAGGGCGCGTTAACTAAATATTTTTTATGTATGAATCCTCCCCAGTTTTTTTAATTTACCGTTTATCATGTTGTTTATGGATGGATTTAATTTGAGTCAGGTTCAT
Organism: Selenia dentaria; assembly: GCA_917880725.1. NCBI lineage: Eukaryota > Metazoa > Arthropoda > Insecta > Lepidoptera > Geometridae > Selenia > Selenia dentaria. Next base: position 647,787 of record OU862882.1, on the reverse strand, counting down.
ATGATAATAGTCTGACGAGTCACAGCCGTAGTAAATGTTCGGCAAGAAGTATTAATCCTGTCCGATTCACGCTAAAGTAAAGCGAAAAAGTAATGGTAACACGTTACTAAAAAATGTTATATAGCGATCGAATTGGAAAACACAAAACATCATCCACGGTTACAATCTATCCACATTCGTGCACAATTACGTCTGTACGATTTCTAAGTCACCGCTGATACGTCAAAACTCGAATAACACATTTCTTATGCATCATGTTTGCGCAGGTAAAAATATAACGGAGAGTAGAGACTCCCCGATGTCCAGCAATAAAAAAAAATTGTAACGATTATTTTGCGATTGCGATTAACGACAACAACACAAAAACGTATCATGATTTGTAGTTTTTGCCTTTTATCATTATGAAACACTGAACGGTTAATTATCTGCCTTTAAATATTGGTCGCCAATACACATATCGACAAAAAATAAACAAAAGTAATGATAGCCATTGTTGCGTGTTTTTTTCCGTCATTCTAACCAAAGATATTAACATCGAGTGATGAGATGTCAAAGTGACTTCCCTTGCGTGAAGCGCCACATCCTCATTGCAATTCTCAACCCTATAGTGGACTTTGCGAAACGACTCACAAAGCAACAAGTGCACACTTCACTTCTTACAAACAAAACTAATACTACTGCGGTAGTTTTCTTATATCGTATCTCGGTAGTCACGGGATTTCATTCTGCGTCTCCTGAATGTATGTGAGATTTCATAACCGCTAGGCCACCGAGGCTCTCATCTAAGCATCTAAGGTATCTCTCTAGTTGACGATACGACATGATGCGGCGATCAAAACCAACTGAGAAGACAATACGATGCATGGATTTAAAAATGGTACAAGGGAGTAAAGTAGTGTCTTACGTCACGGGCGATATATTGAACTTTGAGTATAACGGCGACTCTTGAGGTATTTAAAATGTAATTTCATCGCAAAATGAGAGTTATGTAGAGTCCTGAGTGAAGCGAGGGGTTAAAGCCGCCCAAGACGAAGACAGGCTTTATCCTCGAGGTGCATACTCTACTTTTCATACTTACTGAGAGACAATAAAAGCTTAGAGCTTTAAAAAAGCAGTAATTTACATAAAAATAAAATACATTAATAGTTAATATTCAAATTGGACACATTTGTACCGTTATAGAGGGACAGATAAATATTTTTGGAAGAAACATTTCTATGGAAAAAAACTGTTCTAAGTTATAATTACTTACATCTCGTGAATACTTCACGAGATGTTTGCCACGATTTAGTTGCTTTTGGAGCTCCCGATATTTTGGCACAGTTATATGCACCACGTTCAAAATTATAATATTTTATAGGAGTTGCCAAACACCGTGTATTGTTCCAAATTCATTATAGATCGTGACACGTAACTTGAACTGTGATCTTGAATGCGCAGAGAGTAACCATAGCAACGCGGCGAACAAACAATCACTCCCTATAGTACAATCGCGCCTTTTTTCTTTTTTATATTTGTCTCCGTACTAAGAGTTTTCCAACAACTAACGTTCCAAATCCAAATCACTTTACGCCCATGGGAGTTTCATACAACATTACAGCCCCGGGGATGTAATGCCTTGCTTTACGTCAAGATTGCGTGTATGTATGTAATTGAATTGGTTGGATTGATTATAAAGTAATTAGAGATTTTCGAGCAGGTGGTATGAAAAATATGTTATTCGTTGACAAGTTATGGCTGATTATTTCTGTTATGAGCTGATTGTGTACATCACCTACTTGTTCCGTAGCTCTTACGTAGACCGTCCCTCCGCAACTCTATAATATGTATGCAACAGTAGCTACGACGTAGCACTTATCGCCGCGCGCCGCCACAGTACCCCGTCAGATTGTAGCGTAGATCGATGATTGTTTATCGCGCTGACAGAGCGCTTCCTTTGCTTATTGTATTTTAGCCCAGTCGAATTAGCTCAAAAAAGGGGCAACACCGGAAAAAACTTTAGGTAACAATTTACCTTCGGAATTCGTTTTGGTCACTGGCAGTCTAAATTGTATTTTGCGTGGTACTCGATCCTTTGCGTCATCCGCCAACTTGATTTTAAAGGTAAAATTTGTGTATTGAATAACTCGCTCATCTTTAATTTCACACGAAAAATTGTTTGACATATTAGTATTTTTCCATTTATATTTCAAAAGAGAAAGTGAATTTTTATTTGATAACACCTTGTTTATTTTATTTTACATGAAAAATTGTTATAAAGAAAGTTATTTAAATTATTTTTTTTTACAATTTTGGTTCTGATATTTTTTTTCGTTTGATTAATATAGGTATTTCGAGCCGAATTTTCGACAACAGCTCAACCGATTTTAATAGATGATACGTCAATAGGTTTGCCTTTTTGGCGCGAGTATCACTGGGTACAAGAATGCGTAAAACATTGCATATTGTATGCGCTACAATGTGCGGGCTAATTATTTCCGCAATAGTGTACTTAAACTTTTAGTTTTTGTCTTATTAGGGTTGAGCGATGCGGCGCAGCGCGCTCTTATGTTATATAATTAATGTCGGGGACGTGTATGTGGGAGCTTAAGATGAAAAATAAACCAACACATCGTTCTTTATAAACACTATAATTAAATCAATCATAAAAGCATTATTATTCCAACATTTGAATCTAAAATAAGTGTAGTTTTCATATTAAATTTTAATTATATCCATTATGTTGTGATATAAGTACTTAATTGACTTACATTTTATAACATTCATAGTAACGACAACATAATAACAATTAATTATCAAACTTATCATACCTGACACTTAAAGAGACAATTCAGAGCACTAAACGTGCCGTGTCCGTAGCTGGACAATTTCTGATCTGTCGACTTTTAGTTTTAGAACGGACTAATGCTGTTTGCCTCTACCGGCATTTACAGCGTCACCGGACGGTTGGCGAGCGCAGAGGGCGCACCGCCTAAGGCAAGCGTTGAAGACGCTTCGCCGCAAGGAGAGGAGTAGGCGACTTGCTCAAGGGCACCACTAAGGTACGGACCTCGGCTTGGGCCGTCGCCAGGAGAGAGGGGAGTAGGAGAGAATCGCCCCGGTACATAAGTGTACCGTTGAAAGGGGGCCCTATGAATTTTAACTCTACGACTATTTGGAGAGAATCTAACCAAGACATAATTTTTGCCTCGAGCTCGCCGGCGAGCTCGGTGTTTGACTGTGTTTACCTCTAAATCATAACCTTGTGTACCTCGCCCACAGTCATTACCTCGGTCGGAGCCTACACCGTGATCGGAATCACTACCTTGACTGGGGCTACAAACGGAAATACCTCGCCTCCCCCCATTTCTGCGACATGGGTCCACACCGCGACCAGGATCGTCGCGTTGTGCACTCATGACTGTACTTTGGGTGGGGCTACAATAAGAAACTTGAGTACCTCGCCCACAGCCATTACCTGGGCCGGAGTCTACATCGAGGCCGGGGCCACGGTGTAGACTCCTGCCCGCACCGTGGCTGGGGCTACATAGAAAACCAGTGTTACCTCGTCGACAGCCATTACCTGAGCCGGAGGATACATCGTGACCGGGGCCGCGGTGTATACTCGCACCCGCACCGTGGCTGGGACTACAATCGTGTGTGTGTGGATTACCTCGACTGCGACTGGGGCTGCGAAGAAGATCTCGGCCGGAGCCTACAATGCGATCGGGATCACAGCCCTGGTCGGGTCTACAACCATACCGGGGTTCCCTTGGGACGACGCTAAAGCTGCCGAAGTAACGGCTGCGATGGGGTCGTCCGGGTCACCCAAAATATGCCTTGGACGGCGACGGGGGGGAAGGAAGTGAGGATCGGTTATGTCAGTGGAGTAGTTCGCCGCTTCGACCACGAGAGGATTCGAGTGGTGGGGAGCTTTGTCGAAGTGACGGCGGGAGCAGTCTTTGATATACTGCGTAATAGAGGGGAGGGTGAAATCGCAGTGCAGTTCGGCGTTCCGCAAGTACCACGGAGCGCCCACTGCCCTGCGCATAAAGCGATTCTGAATCACTTGAAGTTTGTGGAGGTCGTGTTTCTGAGCATGGGCGAACGCTACAGATGCGTAAGTCATGACTGGGTGGATGCAAAGTTTGTAAAGAGTCGTCTTATTTCTAAGAGGCATTTTACTGTTTTTGCCTATGAGGGGATTAAGACGACCTATAGCGAAGGCCGCCCTATTGCGAACAATCTGGATGTGTTTCGCGAAAGTGAGTTGGCGATCAAGGGTGACGCCCAGGTATTTGGCAGATTTAGCCCAAGGGATGGGTTCGCCGAATAGGACTATGGGTGACGGCATGAGAGTCCGCCGGGTCTCAGTGAAGTACACTGCTGCACTTTTGCTAGGATTTACTGCAATCCGCCATTTACGAAACCATGCACCGATTACGGTGATGGCTCGTTGGATGGCGCATCTCTGCCTGACCTTGAACCAGCCAGTAGAGTAGATTGCAGTATCATCCGCAAACTGAGCGATCTGTACATTAGGTTCAGATCGTGGGATGTCGCTGGTGTACAGCGAGAAGAGAATGGGTGAGAGTACAGAGCCCTGAGGGACACCTGCGTGAATGGGATGCGGGGAGAAGAGCGTTCCCTCGGTGCGATAGCTAAACGTTCGATCCCTGAGAAAGTCTTGTAAGATGAGTACAAGACGGTCTGGCACACCCAGTTGGTACATCTTGAATATCAAGCCGTTGTGCCAGACTTTATCGAACGCTTTCGCTACGTCGAGGAAGACAGCTATGGTCCCTTGGGGCTTTGGTTTCTTATTGAAACCACCTAGGATGCGCTCCGTTACGCGGTACTCTTGTTGGACGCAAGAGTGTTTGGCTCTAAAAACCAAATTGCTCATCGGGAAGGAGGTTATTGGACCTAACGTGGGACCAGAGTCGGTTCACAATGAGCCGCTCGTAAATCTTCCCCAGAGAGCTGAGGAGACTTATGGGACGGTAGCTGGAGGGCTCGGCTGCCGGTTTGCCTGGTTTGTGAATACCAATGACAATGGCATGCTTCCAAGTGTCTGGGAAGGAGCAGTTGCTCATAGCCGCATTGAAGATGCTAACTAAGAGATGGACTAGTGGGACTGAGAAGTGTTTGATCACCTTGTTGCTGATACCATCAGCACCAGGGGATTTACGGGTCTTGAGGCTCTTGATCAGAGACACTACCTCGGATGATTCTACCGGTGGGAGGAGTGGGAGGTCAGAGATGGACATAGAGCTTTTACGTTCGACTTCAGATTCCACCGAATCGAGGTGATTCTGGTCGACGTGATCTACATTGAGAGTACACTGAGTCTCAAGGCTATCAGCTAAACACTCGGCTTTGTCTTCGTCAAGGAACGCTATGGAGAGGGGAGGTGGCCTAATGAGTGGAGGCATTGTCTGTTGTCCGTCAGATTTCAGAGCTCGAGCCAACTGCCAGTATGCCTGGTGAGTTGGCTCAATCTCTGACAGTTTGTCGTCCCACCTTTGATCACGCAGCTCACTCATGCGTTTCTTTACAGCACGCTGTAAATAGCGCATGGTGGCTTTGTTCTCTGGGGTTGGCATCGAGTCATACGCCCTAGTGGCGGCGTTCTTAGCTGTCAGTAACCTCCTCGCACCCTCGGGCAGTTCGAAGCGGCGACCATCCGCCACTTGGACCTGCTTTGAGGATTCACCTACTGCGGTGCGAAGGTGGTCACTGAGAGCCTCGATCGCAATTGATACGTCTTCTACTGTCTGTATGTCATCGGGGATTATATCGAGAGCGGGTGAACTGATAGCTTGGAGGGATTCCCCCAGTTGCTTCCATTTCACTACCGTTCTAGTGATAGGGGTGATATCCGTCGGGCCGGAGCCTAATTTCAACAATACAGGGCGGTGGTCTGAAGTCAGTTCGTGTAACACTTCTATAGAGCGCTACCGGAGGGTAACGTTCTTAAGAAGTGCTATGTCAAGTATGTCTGGTCGTTGGTTGTCAACATAGGGACATCTTGTGGGCTCCATAGGGGTGAGAATATCAAAGTTTAAGTGGCTGACCAAGCCTTCAAGGATTTTACCATTACTATTGTTACTAGTACAGTTCCATATGACATGTTTACTGTTGAAGTCACCGATCAGAAGGACGGAGCTTTCTAGAGAGAAGAGGGCTTCCAAGTCTCTCTGTAATAGTTCTTTACCAGAGGGGAGGTAACATGAGGCTATGATGACAGGTTGATGACCTGACATCGCCAGAAAGCAAACAGAGGCTTCTAGCATTCTAAGTGGTGGAGTAACAATTGGGACAGACAAAATTACAGTGCAGAGCTCTTTTGTAATAGATGAGAGTACCACCTTTCGGGGTGGCCACTCTATCATTACGAACCAAACGGTAGTTTGCAAACCTAGGGTTCGCTGTACCTGGTTTTAGAAAGGTCTCCTGCACGCATAGGATATCGACCTGGTTGGTGGGTCTTACAAAATTCATGAACTTCGTCCTTTTGGCTAGAGAGGCCGTCAGCGTTGAAAGTCGCTACGGTGACTGAGTGGGGCTTAATACGTTTCGGTGTACTATCCATATTGGATGATACCTAAGAAACGTTGGGGAGGGTGTAGCGCCTTACTGCGCTGATTAAACCCGCGTGTGTGAGCGTGGCTCGCAAGCGGTCTTGGTCCATTGTGGCAGTACGAAGTTTGTGCGCGAATGCACGTACTTCGTCCACGTCTATGACCATCGCGTAGTCCATGACAAGGGCTATGTCGGCCGCCAGGTCAGATTGACCTGGGGCGTCCATGAACCCAGGCATGGGAGGCCTAGAGAGCGGAGGTTTGGGCTTAGGAGCCGGCGCGCTGGCAGAGGCCTGCGGGCGGGCGGGGGTGAGGGGGGCGCTTGCTTGTATCATGCTCAAGGGCTTGGACCAAGCGTTGCGCGCGGGCGCGGGCACTACAGGTGTTGCCTGCGGTGCGGGTGTAGGGTTAGGCTTAGGGCCGTTCCCTTGAGAGCGGGTAGTGACCGGGCGAGGAGGGGGATTAGGCCTCCTAGCCGGCCCTCTAGATACGCGGGGTGCCTTAGGGCAACCGCGGTAATTGGCGGTATGTCCCTGTGTGCCGCAGAGGACACAACTAGGCGGGTCTGCTGAGTCCCTAGTGCGAGAACACTGGGCTGTCCCGTGATCCCCTAGGCACTTGACGCACCTCGGGCGGGAGAAGCAGAATCGGGCGGCATGACCGTACAGTTGGCAGTTATGACACTGGCTAGGCGCACTGTTCCGGTATGGGGGTTGAATGTTGATCCCCGAGAGGTTCACTACCGTTTGAACATTGAATATCGCTTTGCCCTCTGGCGTGCGATTGAGGATGACCAAGAGTAGTTCGTAAGGTTTGCGGTCCTTGCCACTGTACATGCGGTGGCATTCGCGGACGGGGTATCCATGCGCCTTCAAGTCGGCGAGGACACTGTCGGTCTGCACCTCTTTTGGTACGCCGCGTATGACAACGCATAGGACTTTCTCTTCTTCGAGAGCATAGGTGTGAAAACTTATGCTCTCGTTTTTGAGTATTCTAGTGAGCGCCCTATGGTCGCTTGGGGTAGGCACTTGGACTTTGATACCCAGTTGGGTTGAGCGGGCGCTAGTGTATTGGATCTTGCGATCCGTCAGGAGGCGTGAGACCATGTCCCACTTCGCCTTGTCCTGAAGGAACAGAGGCGGCGGCGGTTTCTCGCGTCTAACTGACGCTCCTTGAGGAGGCGTCGCGTTGAGACGCGGCGATGCTTGCGGGAGCACCGGAGTGAGCAAGAGGGTCGCGGGAGGTAGGAGCGAGAGAGTCTGATGGCTTCGCTCCCGGGGCGGTGCAGGCCGCTTTGGGTGGCGGGGAGGGAGCCTGTGAGGCGGCTTTGGGGACGCGCTTTCTCTTTCCGACGGTAGTGAACCCGTCGTTGGAGATGTTGCCAACAGAGTTAGCGCGGGAGCGGGAGAACTCTACATCCATCTCATTCTCCGAGTTGGACGCTGAGTCGTAGGCGCGTTCGTACACGGTCCGAGGGACCGGAGATCGATCGCGGGGTGGTAGAGGTGCGCGGGGAGCGCGGGGCGCATAAGGCGCAGGGTCGGGAGAAAGAGGGCTTTCTAAGGGCTTGAACGCCGAAGAAACGAAGGGCCCCTTCGGAGAGAGGGAGCCGGAGGAGGGAATTTGAGAGTCCGTGAAGCGGGGTCTTTCAACAAGGTCCCTATTGGACTGGAGATACTCGGAGAGCATGTCCGGGTAACAATTTGAGACCCACGAGGCGAACGCCTGAGGCGATACGCCTTGCGGGAGGCTCAGAGCGGGGGAGGGAGAAAGAAGAGACAGCTCGAGGGGAATACTCGAGATGCGAGTGAGGGATGACTGACACTCCCGCCGGGTGCAGGTGGGAGAGTGAGTGCCTAGGTGTCCCTACTGTGTGCCCTCTGCCAGTCTTATTGTGCAGAGGGATGTGTGCCTAAACGCGGGGCCCTAGCTGCTCCGGGGGCGAGGAGAGAAGACCGAGTAAACCCGGCTTCCAACTAAACACTGGCCCAGAGAATAGGAACGTAGGATAGGGTAAGGTGGGAAGGAGATACCTGCCGTCGGCGAGGGGAGACCCCAAGGCCGGTGAAGGCAGGTCCGTCCGGTTTTAGCCGTTCCCTCCCACGCCCAGGAGGGAAAGGCTTGACGCACGGGGTCCACGCCCAACTGGATTGCGTTAACACCGCAAGGATCGTCCAGAAGACCACGTGAAGCTTGGATTTGTTTGACTCGAAACTTAAAAATTGAAAAATTGAAAAATCAAAACAAGAGATCGCTCTGAGAAGAGCGGTTTTGATTTGACGTATGTACGTTATTGACGAGTCGAAGCGCTCTAACAAGAGCGCGCTTTATTCGCGACGCGAGCCGAGCCGAGCCGAACGCCTCCGTGCGCCGAACGGTACACGAAGCGGTGCGGTGGCTTGACGTCGAATCTGCACACAGAAAATCCACTGTAAGCGAAGTCCAACACTGAGTCCTCTTCAATCGAAACGATACAGGTAACCGGCACTAAAAGCACAAGCACTTTTAGGCCGATTGGAATATTCTTGGAGAGCTCTTGAGCGCATGTCCGTCCCGCTTGAGCGCGCTGACCCTGATCTGTCGACAAGCTGCGCGGCCTTTTTGTGTCTGAGCCAGACTCGTCAGTGGCGGGGAGCGGATAGTCAATTGAGTCAACTGCATTACTTTTTAAACATAATATTTCGTTCGGAAATTAATTTACCACAGACAAAAACGCAACCATAAATAAAATTTTACATGAATTTGTATTAATCTCCCACATATAATATCTCACTATGGCAAACGATGCGGCTTACGACAACGATACCGCACTATAACTACAACAGTAACCTGCTCACACAAAAACTACTGCCTACATTAACTGGACGAGACATTTTTAATATTGAGAGACTTGCAAGGACTAGAAAATTTCCTACCACGCATTACACATTTTACTTTTGCGTAGAATTCTTTCATAAAACTTTATAAAGCTGTTGTCGCGACTTCTTAATCTTTTAAGGACGATGTAAAACGTGAAAATACCGCGAGAGCAGACTGTACCAGGGCATTATCCGATGGACGAAGCAAACAAGACATCTCACGTAACTACTGAGTCTCCCATTCCTCATCTCCAATTCCATCATGGAATGTGGAAAGTGTCGAATATCAACGTCATAAGCCGTTCCCAACCACTCTAAGAAATAACTTAGTATTCAGCTACTCAACTGAGTGTTCGTAAAGCGAAACAGTACCTTTCTCGTGTAACGTTGTGGAACCAATCAAAGAAATAGTTATTTTTACTTCTAGTGTCAAGATAAATTTATTGTATATTTCCTCAAATATCCAAACCAAGTCCAAGTCCCTTACAACATTCTAAAGAAATTTTATCTATATATAAATAAAAATACACCACTATTTCTGCTGGTCACACTATAATTTGAGAACGGATGGAACAATCTCGTTTTTTTGTTGTTTTAATTATTGTCAAGAGAAGGTTCTTATGAAAGAGAAAACGAGAAAAGAAGGGAGGATATGGCGAGGCCGAAGGCCGAGCCTACTACGCTAATGGAGTAGCGGGCTGTCGCTAGTACAATATATATATACAATACAATACAATACATAAATTCTTTATTGATAACTAATCATAAAAGAAATATGCATAATGTAAGCACAAACAAAACATATTTTTTGCAAACTAGTCAATAGCGTGTCAGGGAAGACCTTTGCCTCTTTCATCACGACAGTTATGAGATGTAAAGTTGTACGCATACTTTGTGAATATTCCAAACATCCGCCTGGACAGATGGCGGTACAGGGTCTCGTATCCTCATACAGAACAGTTTAAATATCTCAAAATGGATCTAAATTAAAAGTTTTATCAATCCCAAGTTTCAAATTAAACCAAACATCAAGGGAAACCTCAAAGCAATTCCCTCATTGATAGTCTCATAAACTGCGTTCTGCTTTCGTCACCAATTATTTATGGACCCACTGGGCTGCTTATCAGTTTTATAGGATGATCCTGGCAACCACGATTACCTCTCTCCTCTCCCCGTGCACCTACCCCTGCAAACTGTGGCACAGTTAATGACGCTATTTAAGTTAATGTCGCCATATCTATTTTATCTCGGAAGCAACTCTATACTTTTGAGGAGTCGGTTTTCAACGGTTGAGTGATGGTTTCATTATTTATATTGTAAGATAGACGATTGCAAGTACAAATATCAATATCATACAGATAATGAACAACGTCCGCTGCAGGCTTCATGGCAAGCGGTTAGCGATACCTTTGGACATCTGCAATACCAGCACTGCGAGCATGGATTGTCGTTGTGATAAAGTTTGACAGTAATTATTGAAGACATCCCGCGATATAGCTATCGCGGCTAGACTCGTTCTAGAGACGATACACCGTAGATACAAATTAATTCGTCATAGTAAAATGTTATCCTATCGACAATCCATGCTCGCAGTGCGGGAGGATTTATGTCGTAAAAACTCAAATTCGACAAACATCATCATCATCATCATCAGTCTGTAGCAGTCCACTGCTGGACATAGGCCTCTGCAATTGCACGCCACTTAGGTCTATCTTGGGCTCCTGGCAAAAACTGGATGCGAGAAGCCCAAGATTCAACAAACGAGACATTGAAATTAAAGTTATGAAGCTTTTTGTACGCGGTAGAGTATTTTAGACAATCTCGCTGCTAACGGCCGATTCATCGATGCGTTTGTTTCACGGATGTTGTCAAAGATGCAACGATGTTTGCCCTTAGAGAATCGCACAGCCAATCAATCTCCACCGTTTGTTGTCCACTCTATCCGCGCGACCTGTCATTGGCTAACTTGTGGCAACGCTGCACAAGCCATACAAACAAAAAGTGAAGTGAGTATTTGAAAGAACAGAGAGGCACATATTTGATTATTAAATGGTAATTAGTGAGCATAATATGCCTGAATTGAACACGTGATTTTTATTAGCTCGCTTACTAAAAGTAAAGTTAAATTTCAATAATAATAAAGGTAATAATAAAATTTACAATAATAGCAACCCTTATTTCGACCAGATTTATTTAAGCAATTGTATATCATAAAAAACAAAAAAATGCTTTAATTTGATATATATAATAGAATGTACGTTATGAACGTATAAATGTATCAAAACCATACCTGGGGGCCTACTCCCACCTTTTACGAAACTATCATAAATCAGGAGCGTTTTGTAATAAGCTTAGAATAATCATACTTACTATCGTACTCCCACCGACACAAAATGATCAACCAAATTTAATGGTAAGCAATATAAGTGGTATGCAATATGAATACTTTAAGAGATGAGAGTACGGATCTTCAAAACTTTGACATTGGAACAATGAAACTTAGTGTCAAAAGTCAAGTCAAAGTACGCGAATTGAGTGAAAAATTTGATACTACGTCAACAAAACGTCTATCGCAATCCATTATTATTTTAAGCTTGCTATATTGACGTGGTGGTACCAAATTTAATGGTAAGGTTAAAACATGATTACTTTAAGAGGTGGGAGTAGGACCCCTGTTTACAGCTGGCTGCGACGGGGTGCGGGTAAGTGCACAACGGCAACCGTGAGATTTCACAGTCTTAATAATTATATTGCCATAAGTTGGACGCTATTTTATTTAAAAACAAGTGAATGATTTTTTTTTCCAAAAAATCAATTAAGTAACAATAATTTAATTAAAAATATTAGCGGCCACATTTTGATAGACAACCTGGTAGATGTATATTATTCTAATGATAAATATGCGTATACATTTAATTTCAGCAAATACTCGATGCGTGCACTGATTCTGCATTCGGATCTCGTACTGTAAGACACACTGTCTGAGCTCGCGTGGTGGTGTTTGAACCGTATTTCTAAGTTCATGCCCAGCAATGGTAAATTAATGGGTTCATAATTATTATTCTTACGCTCACAAAACCTGATTCTGACCAGCTCGTATTGTTTCACGAGCCTCGTGAACTCTACTTAATTAAGTATACTGTATCACCGTGTTGTGTTGTGTTCTGTTTATTACAAAACTGTTTCATTATTTACGAAATCAATTTGTCCGATGAACCGTTAACGATATTTATGACGTGTTGTGGTAGTACAGTGTGGGGTACTCGGGACGTGTCGCGTGAGAGATGCGAGAATGGGTAAACTATTAGTGGACGATTTACGAGCGAAGGTTAGCAGCTCTCGGCAAAAACTTTATGAGCCGACCCTTAAACAAACGATTACGTTTTATGATGCCTGCTTTAGGAGGAGAGACAACGTTTGTGTAATACAAAAATAAAGTATTATTAACGTTTAATTAAAGTGACTCCTTCTCGCATGATGGAAAGCGTTTATGAAATCCTAAGACAAAATAAAAAAATCAAGACAGAATGTTGTGAACAGAGAAGTAATGCTCGGTAAAACTACGCCTCGCCCTGTCCATACATAATTACTCGTACATACAACACGTACAACGATACTATGCCTTGACTCCTCAGTCGAACTATCGCGACACGTGGAAGCAACACGTAAAGTTTAAATTAAGTATAATTTAATTAAAATTTATTAATTTTTAATCATAATTTTGAAATTAATTGAATTTAAATTATCATGGCAGTACTGATGCATGCACATGTAGTTTAGAATACTGGCCTTTCTATTCACAAAATTCTGTCTTGACTTTTTATTTTGTCTGAGATGGTATCAAGAAGCAATGACCATTAGTGCAGCCGTAAGCTGCGTCAATCGCCACCCTTATGATGAGAGATGCTTTTTTCACGACCCGCTTGAAAGACCAAGGGTCGTAGCTGCATGAAAGAAGGTACATCGGCAGAGCATTCCACAATTTACTGTCAAAGTTTTTGGTACAAATTAAATTATCTGCAGGTATGCGGTGAACATCCGGTTTATTATTACATGATTGGCCACAAGTCTACTTCGACGATTTAAACACAGCCGTAATAAGTCCATTATTACATTTACCTATGCATTTTTTATAGGTCTGGTTGTAAACGGCATACATCCTACGTCGTCCTGCGACCGTGATCAAGTTATTTGTCCACCTTGATGGTGTCAGAGCTACGCTGCGCTAGCTGGATGTGATCTCGACTCCCTTTGACCACATCAACTGTCAGTTCTACGAGCTATACGCTGTGCGCACTGCCACTCACTAGTCGGTGACATCCGTTTATCTAGAGCTATTTTTAGCGTTAAAAGTACTTTAGAAGAGTTCCCTAATTTGTTATAAAGTTGCTGTTTTCTGGGAACGTTGTTTTGAATTTAGGAATGCATGGTTCTAGACGGCGTCATAATTATGTTTAGAGGGTATTCTAATAAATATTATTTATCTGCACACAATAAATTAAAACCTTAAATTTTCTACGTTATATTATAGAAAGGCGTGAATAAAAATAATGATGAAATAAAATAATATAATAATATGTATAAAACAGTTATCGTCTATATTCAATTCAAGAATCACAGTTGAAACAAATTATAACGTGTAATATATTATGAGTTCTGTCTCGTACAAAAAATATTAACCTTACTTTACTTTAACGTATACTATAATAAAACTCTCATCTGTAGCCAATTAAATGACATTCGCAGTTTATTGTTTGATAATTCCGATTCCTTCAATATTATTTGTAACCTCTTCACAAAACATAACAATACAACCATCATGGTTCATCATCCTGCACTGATTTACTTACAGCTTGTGGCAGTCATCTGCTTTACTGAAAGCGCTCACCTGATCCTTATTGTTTTATCGACATTAGAGTCTGCCTATTCGAAAATGCTTAGCGCGGTCTAATTTAAACTCAATTTTTTTATTTATAAAGAATTTCTTATTTTTATGCATACGATTTAACAATTTCTAAATGTTATGATTGCAAGGCCCCTTTGTTACTTATTGACATAAACTTAGTCCGTCTATAAATAACTCAACACAAGAAAAAAAACAAATAGAACCAGCTTCTACACTTAAAAGTGTAAAATAACTTGTTGATGTCGGTGCCATGATAATAAAAAATATAATGATACCGCAGGGGCGGCTTTGTGGCGAGCCGTCGGTGAGTGGCGACACCGTTGACCCTGATTCTCCTTGGGGCTAAATGAGACCCCTGACCCCCAGCTTGCCTTAATTGGCCGTCTGGGGGTGGAGACGCAAGAGCAAGAAACAAAAAGCTCCAAGGGTGGAAGTGTTAAAGGGCATAACGCCGGTAGTAGCGCTCTAGTGAAACCGCAGCACACCTCTCAACATCCTTCAGCCATCCACACCAACGTTGCCCCTTTTGTCACCATTAATGGTTGCTCTTATGGGGGGCCCGTTCAGTGGGTGGCAAGTCACCACCTGCCTAAATATTTTAAATGAGACTGAAATTGGCAGGTGCCGTAGTCTCGTCCATAGCCCACTATCTCCCGTACCACTAATAAGTACATATCAATAGCCATGCCATTTTACACATTTTTGTAATAGATATAACATGTTACCCTTCATCCAAAATGTCTGTTTTTTTATACACCATTGTATTTTTATACCAAACGGGCCTCTAAGTGTTGACGACAGCCCTACTTATGCCTATGTAAAGGACCGGGTGAAACCTGTGCAATTGTTTAAATAATAATGATAATAATGTTTATTTTTCAAAAAGACTTAATTTATACATAGTTTACTTAAGAGTAGTTCTTAGACATTGATTTCAGTCATACTGATTCTCAGCGGACCCCAAACTAAGCATAAGGCCTGTATCTTGGCATCCGAGTGCGATTTTATCTTAACTAAGTATACGACTACAACATCACGTTACAACGTAAATTAAATACAAAGTTAGTAAGACTTAAATAAAGTTTTAGTTTTTTACAATTTAAGATTATTACATTAATTTTTATATAAGTGTTTTATATAAATAATTTAATATAAGTGGATATATTTTAAAATGGATATAATGTAATAAATTTATAAGTGTGAAGGTTTGTTGTGAATTTAAGGATGTAAGGATGTGTGCGTATGTGGAGTGGAGGGAGATGTGTGTAACTTGTGTAAGTGTGAGTGAATGTGGGTGTGGAAGTGAACTAATCATATTTATATGTGAGTAAATAAGGACGGAATGTCGTGGAGATATATGATATAAGCTTAATGTTGAGTGGAGGGTTATGTAAGTCTGTGTTTGCACACTAAATAAGTTCCTCGGTTTCATCATAAGAGAGTTGGAAGAGGCATTCTTTGAGAGCTCTTTTGCACTGAGTGAATGCAAGAGTTTTGATTTTCAAAATATCGCTTACTTTGTTATATGTACAAGGATGTGAGTAATAGGGACTGCGTCTTGCTAGTAGACAGAGAGCTTGTGGAAGTGGAAGTTTGTACACTCGTCTATTAAGCATTTCCTCGTAGTAAGAACGGAGTTTCAAACTTTTGTGGACCTTTAGCATGAAGATTAGCATGAAGACCTTTAGCAGTCGTCGTTGTCACTCGTAGGAGCTACATCACGTTTGTTCGCTCCTTAATATTATTTTAATTTAAAGCCGTAAAAAGTGTAACAATTTCAGTAAAACCTATATAGTCGGGTAGCTGGAAAGTCGAGGATTGCAGTGCTGTAACTCCTGAATTAATCGGACAAGTGGCTTCGGATATATAAGCGAAAACAGTTCGAAATTTTAAGATAACGGCCTTGCGTTTTTTGAATACGATCACCGCATAACAGAGCTAGTGCGTGCGCTGAGTCATTACATCGCTCCGACTGGCACTGGCCGCATGCGCACCTCGCCGTTGACCGTTGGAAACCGAGTGAGTCATCGTTGCCGCGCTCGGCCGCCTCGTTCGCTTATCTATCGATATCAGCTGTGCCTTGTTTACTTATTTCGCACTTTCTGCGCATTTACCGCTGTATGAAAATTACGTTGTTGGAAATATGAACTGCTCAGCGTGCCTTAGTAAGATAACTGCAAAAGTAGAAGAGTACTTACGCTGTACAGTACCGATCTGTGGTAAATGTTACCATATCCTGTGTACCAGCGAAAAAAACCCAACTAAAGCAACCATTACGACATGGGTCTGCCCCGAGTGTCAATGTGTGTCTAAGATAGGTGGAGACAACAGCTCAACCCCGGTAGGCATTTCCAAAAAACAACGAGATTGCAATGTAACTGTCCGGCAGAAGGTATTGCATGTTCTGTCTGAAGAGGAAGTAAACGAAAATTATACACAAGGTTTAACACAAGAGGTACGTGAGCTACGTCACGAAATAATACTGATGAGAGAACAGCTTACTAAATCCAATATTTTAATAGCTAATTATGAAAGTAAACTCTGTCAAGCAGTCTCCACTATTTCTGACTACGAAAAAAATCTTGTTCAGGCCGTATCTGTCGTAGCAGGTTGCGAGACGAAGATGGATAATTACGCGTACCAAATAAATAATTTATTGGATAAGATGGAAAAAATTGAGTTCGGTTGCAATGCGCAATGCCTTGTTACTACGAAACCTCAAATTCTACCCCCTCAGGCACCAACTATGGCGGTTCAGACTCAACCTTTACCAGCGGTCAGCCCAGTCGATCATTCGTCAAAATCAGTACCCCAACCGCAGCGTCAATCTCCAGTAGGGGCTCGCACTAAACTACCAGTTAATGGGGCACAGATGCAAAAACAGAAGAAGAATGAACTACAAGGTCGGCGTTCTCCAAATGCTAAGCCGCAATCTGGTCACCCAAGCCCAAACCGCTCTTCTAAAATAGTCCCGGAATTAAAATTAGTGGATGACCAACAATCTGACGCTCAAAAGTGGTTTGATGTAAAGAAGCAGAAAACCCGACATCTTACTTCAATGTGTGGCACGGCAGGACCTTTAGTGACGTCATTGAAAGCTGTTGAAGTTCGTAAATATATACACCTGTGGAACATGGCATCGGGTATTGGAGATGTGCGTCAATATCTAAGTCAGTTATGTCCCAATGGATCTTGCACAGTAGAAGAACTCACTGCGAAGGGTGATTATAAATCGTATAAAATAGGAGTGCCAGCAGATTACTACGAAACTTGCTTTTCGATCGACGTGTGGCCGATCAATGCCCGTATTAAAGCCTGGATTAACTATAGGAGACCAGCAAAATACATAAATGCTAACTCCAGTGCTGGGCCTACTACCAACTCACGGCCCTTTCTCGAACGGCCCTCTGATAGGGCGTCATCAAAACAATAATAATATTAGCTTGTTTGTATATTACCAAAATGTCCGTGGGCTCAAAGGTAAACTAAAAGACTGGCGGAATAACTTGATTTTAGTGGAAAACCACATGGTGGCGGCAACAGAAACTTTTTTAGACAAGTCAGTTGCGGACTCAGAAGTAGTAAACGGCGACTGGAATATTTTGCGACGGGATAGAAATACTCCGTGCGGAGGGGTGCTATTAGCCGGGCGCGCACCTATTGCGCTGCGCCGGCACACCGAGTTGGAATCCGCCGGTGGAGGAGAAGACTTGTGGTCGAGTTTCGAGTGGCACGGGCATAAGGTTTATGTATGCGTCGTTTACATTAAATCAAACGCTTCTGATGACTTTTACATGAGGTGGTTTTGTAAGGTAGAAAGTTTGATAAATGACCTAAAGGGAATTATATTAATATTTGGTGACTTGAATTTATATACTGCGTCTTCAAATGTAAACAATTACTTTTGCTATTTTATGTGTTTTTGTAATTTGTGTGAATATAATACTGTACCAAACATACATGGTAGGATGTTAGATGTCGTACTGACGAGAAGCAGCACAAATGTTCGTGTAACTGTTACGACTACGGAACAGCTTGTGAAAATTGATCCTCATCACCCACCACTTGACATTTGCATCGAAACTGTTGCTCCTCGGTCTCGGACAGTATTGAGCCCAGTAATATTGACTCGGACAAGGATTGGAATTTTAAAAAGAGTGATTCGATTTTATTACTTGATATGCTTGCTAATGTATCGTGGGATGAATTTTATAAAATTAATGATGTTTGTTTGAGTACGGAAAGCTTATACACAACACTCTACAACATATTCGATGCTTGTGTTCCCAAGAAGCGCCGTAACCAGTATAAGGGGTCGCGATATCCGGTTTGGTTCAGTAGGGACATCATTGACGATATAAAACGCAAGCTTGAGCTTCATCGGAACTGGAAGCGTACCAACTCGAGTGGGGCCTATGAATTATTCTCTAACCTAAGGGCGGACCTGAAAACCCGTGTCTCGAATGCGTATGACTCGTACATGGTCAGTATTGAGCAGAACATCCAAACAAATCCTCAAGAGTTTTGGCACCACGTTTCAAATTTGCGATCGAAAGGTGGATTTGAGCCTACCGTCGTTTTCAATGGTGAAACCTTGAAGGGCAAACAGGCTTCTGACGCTTTTGCTGATTTTTTCTCCAGCGTTTTTTTAACCGAATTACCTAAGCTAGATGCAGAAAGTACCTCAAACAGCGACCAGTCTTCGTCGAGTAATTATGTGCACATACCGGAGATTTCACCTTGGGATGTGGCTGCTGGGATACAAAATCTAAAATCTAGTAGCTCCATTGGGCCGGATAGCATACCTCCGTGGCTTCTTAAAGAAAGAAAGACACTTCTGACATATCCACTTTGTCATCTATTTAACCTTGCGCTACGGAATGGCGTCTATCCGCCCCAATGGAAGCTTTCGCGGGTCACTCCTATCCCGAAAAGCTCCAATAAAACGTCGGTAGAAGAATACCGACCTATAGCAATATTACCAACCATGGCAAAAGTGTTCGAACATATACTCCATCTCAAGTTGTACAAGCAAATTGAGCCATATCTATGTGAAGAGCAGCATGGGTTTAGAAGGAAAAGATCAGTTAACACTAACCTTTTGACACTAGTCGACTACATTTCCACCAGGCCCGATCATCGAGTACAAGTAGATGTACTATACTTTGACTTCCGGAAGGCGTTTGACAGAGTCAACAACGATATACTGCTGAAAAAGCTCAGTGCTCTGGGCTTTGCCCCAGGCCTTCTCAGATTTTTCGCTGATTACCTTCGCGATCGCCAGCAGTATGTTCGACTTGGCGTATACGATTCTCAACGCTATCATACGCGTTCCGGAGTGAGTCAGGGATCGATAATGGGGCCCCCACTCTTCAATTTCATGATCAACGATCTTCCCACAGTCATCAAGTATTCGAAGTGTCTCCTTTATGCCGATGACTTGAAACTGTACCGTGAAATAAAATCACCGGAGGACTGTTTATTGCTACAGAGAGACGTTGATTCGGTTTATAAATGGAGCGTGGAGAATAAGATGGAATTTAATTGCTCAAAATGTTGTCAGATGACTTTCGGTCGAATGCGATGCCCAATCGAATTTCACTACAAGCTAGACCAGAACGTGATATCACGTGCTACGTCGGTCAAATATTTGGGTGTTTCATTCGACCGAGAGCTCACATTCCACGATCACATAGCCACGGTTGCTAAGGAGTCATACCAACGGCTGGGTTTTGTGCTAAGAAACTCTCGGGAATTCCACAATTTGGACGTTGTAAGACTCATCTTCAGTGCTCTGGTTCGGAGCAAGCTTGAGGCCAGTGCTTGCGTGTGGCATCCGCATGAAGACAAATACACCCTTTTGTTGGAGAAGGTTCAAAAAGCCTTCCTCATATATTTATACAAGCGTTTGTATGGGTACTACCCATATATGTATCCGACAAAGTTTTTGCTCGGTTCCCTGGGGTACAACTCTCTGCAAGTCAGGCGATCCTATGACCAGCTTATAACTATGTGTAAGATCCTTCGAGGAAGAGTAGATGCGCCGGTTCTTAATGGTCAGTTATGTCGACTTTTTGTTCCTGACCGGTATCTTCGAGCCAGGAAGCATAAGCTTTTTGCAGTTCCGCGTTATAAGACAGTTGCCCACGAACAATCCCCGATACCGCGTTCACTTGCTGCGCTTAATAACCTCCTTGACGCTAAACAAGAGTGTGACGTGTTTGCGGATGACTGGAAGGTGATAATGTCGGAATGTTTGCGGTACTGTGAGATGATTGCGTGATTGGGTAGGTATGATAGGTCCCGTTATATTTTGTTTTATTTGTTTGTTTTAAGGTGTTTTAATTTTAATGCATGGTAACTTTTTATTGTAATGTGTTATTTAATATTTAATTATTAAATTTTTAATTTTTGTGACTTTTCTTTTAATTTTTTATTTTTGACATTTTAGCATGATAATTATTTATTCTATAATGATAATTTATTTTGACTTTTAATTAATTATTGTATAACGACCATTTATTTATTTTGTATATAATATTATCATCACCTTTTATATTGTTACTATCTATTGTGACAAAAATGTATTATTCGACATGTAATTAATTAATCTGGTAGGTATTTAAATTTTATAATTATGTAATATTGTCTGTCATTAGTGTAATTGGTTTTTGAACCGTGCTAGTTGAATAAATAAATAAATAAATAAATAAGTCCTTTCAAAGTGCTAAGTACTTTGAAATCATCATACAAGGTGTTAGTAGGATACCTGTAAGGTTTGCGTAAAATTACTTTTATTAAAGCCCTCTGAGCTCTTTCAATGAATGAGAATAAAGAAGCTTTTACCAGCGCTGCCCCATATTGAAATACAGTATTGGATAACAGACTGGCATAAAGCTATATTGTTATATCTATTTGTCTATTATCGCAATAAAGGAATTGGCGCGCAGTCACGAAGGTTACGCATAACGTGTATTAATTTTCGTGTTCGCAAAGCCAATTCTATTATATGATCCATGTAAGATAGATGTTCGTCGATTGTCACGCCCAGGTACTTAAGGTGAGTGGCCCGTGTTATTGAATTACACGAGCAGTTATAATTTTTGGACATTTGGTCTAAAGTGCAGTAATGAATTTTTAGATCCTTATCAATGGGAGGGCTGGTCACACATGTTTTCGAGAAGGCTATGTATTTGGTCTTACTCGTGTTTAGGGTGAGAAGATTCCTCTCCAGGATCTTAGCTACAAGCGAGAGGCCTTCTTCTGCTAGATTGAATACTTTGTCCACGACTGAACGTGAAACAGTATAGCAGTGTCGTCAGCATACGTTATGATGTCAGCATTACTTAATTTATTACTTATTATGTCATTTATATAAATTATAAAGAGGGTGGGACCAAGAATACTGCACTGCGGTACGCCATAAATAATTGGTAAGCTTTGGCTCAAGGTATTGTTTATTTTTACGAATTTTTTGCGATTTTGTAGGTAGCTTATAAACCAGTTAAGCGCAACTCCCCTCACTCCATATGATTCCAATTTTTTCGCGAGTAGACCTACTGATACCGGGTCGAATGCCTTCGCAAGGTCCAAGAACACACCAACACATGACTCTCCATTGTCATTGTAAGATGAGGCTAAATCGGCGAGAAGAGTGACAGCGTCTTCAGTAGATCTACCTTTGCGGAACTTGTCAAATTGTCTGTCTGAAATGAGTTTGTGCTTCTCTAAGAACTTGACATGTCTGTTGTTTACCAGCTTTTCTAACACTTTAGAAATAACGCTAAGCAGTGCTATTGGCCGGTAATTATCTGGAATATCTTTAGCACCATGTTTGTATGTGGGGGTTATTGAGGCCAATTTCCAATAATTTGGAAACGTCCCAGTCTCTAAGCTCAGATTAAAGATATATGTTGATGCCTCCATCAATAAGCGCACAAATAGATTTTTCAAAAGTGCAACAGGGATCATATCTGGACCGGGAGATGTTTCTCTGACACGTGACACCTGCCGTGCGATTTTCTAATGATTCGTCGCTGCGTTTGTCGACGAACTCATCGATGTCAAATACTTTGAGATATCGCCCTTGTACACAAGGTTGCTTTTCCAACGTTTTTTGTCATCTTTTCATTTGTTTCACGGATGTTTTCAAAGATGTTTTGCTCTTAGAGAATCGCACGGCTGTTCACAACGCCACGTTGCCGATCTTCGTTGCCGTTAAGGCGTTGAAGGTGCAAGCTTATGTTCCTCACAGGTTTATGATCCGTAACAAGAAATAACTCGTACACTTAGTGGGCAGTAGGGTCTTCAACTGAACTACTTAATTGTTTTAGTACAGGAGCGCGGGGATGAAATTTTATTGAAATTATTTTGTTCATTCATAATGTGAGAAATTAGCTTATTTCACTAATGGAGGAGATTTTAATTTCATCGAAAACTTTCATAACGGAAATTAATAACTGGAGCTATAAAAATCATTGATTATGTACATGTATACAATGATAACTTTATTACGTACATTATTATTATAACATTACATTTATGTATACACGTAACACTTCCTAATGATGTGATGATTTATGAGTTCGGCGATGAGAGCCATCAAAGTTAAAGTCAAAATCTTTAAATTCAATTTAGGCTTCAAAGACACACTTATGAACGTCAATTTTTCATTATAAGGTACTTTAAAGACGCTTTCGCTGCGTTCCAAAATATATAGAGCCTACTGAAAAGAAGCGGCAAGAAACTCGGGACCATTCTTTTTATATAGATGTTTTTACAATGTTTTGACTTAGGTACCACAAATTTACATTTTATGGGTGGCAGAATAACAACTGGCCAGAAGTGGAGTATTCCAAGCATCTTTGTCTTCTATATAATGTCGGACTTTATCGCTAATTCCAAAATGATATAACAAATGTTCGCTTATTTTTAGCTCCAGTAGCCATCTAGCGGTGTCTCTCGAAAAAACCTTAAGAGAACTTCCACCCTGAGTCGAGTCTACTTCACTGGAATCCCTCGCGTTGCGCTTATACTCGTATGTACCTGTTACCGATAACTGCGGACTCGACGGGTACGGACTCATCACGATCATGTTTGGAAATATTGGTTTTCAATTTTGTTCACTTCGAATGTAAAGGTAAAGGTTAGAATATAAATCGTAATTAATTAGCGGCGCTATGTTGCAGTATGACGCAGTAGATCAGTTGACTGGAATAATTTCATTATACGTTTGCACTCTACCACATGGAGGCAGAACGGGCACTGCGGTCGAACCAACCAACATTGAGTCCTACTATTGTCTCTTATTTCATTTACACCCTATAAGTTTCTAATTTTAATTATCTTAAACAAAGGTAAGCAGGACGTGCGTTTTATTGACCGGTGTCAATAAGTAATCAATATAACCATATTTTTCTTACTACGGTCAGAAAATTTACATAACGTTTATTCATCTACATTTACATCTACACTAATATTATAAAGAGGAAAGATTTCTTTGTTTTTTTTTTGTTTTTTGTTATTCGGTTCATTATTTCACTAATTCACTAATTAAATCTTTAACACTACAAAATATATTATGTAAGGAACATTCAGTGTCAAAAATGAATAAGACTGTTAAACTTATAGTTAGGTACATTTACGAAGTGAAACAGTATACATCTACATACCAATTAAAAAATAAATGAAATAATATATATGTATAAATATAATTATATATATACACATAGAAAACATGAAACAACTAACAGTGATCGATTTGTCAATTTATGAGTCTTTTAAGTTTGATCTTTGTTGAGGCTAAAGAACCATCGAAGATGTCCCAGGATGAACGAATTGCATTACAACTCAATAGCATTCTGTATAGAGGTGAGTGCTGTCGTACATTAGTGCTGCAACGCAGCAACTTGAAAGTCTTCCGGTTGTTCAGACGACTACTAAGTCGTGGAATTTCAAAGTCTATGCTCATGAGGAAATCTGGGCATAAAACTAGACCATGAATAACCTTATACAAAAATATTATGTCAGATACCTTCCGTCGCACGCTTAGAGTTTTAAGTTTGTGATAGCCTAATCTTGACTCGTATGATACTATAATATTTCATTTATTAATGGCGTATGTCAATTGATACAAAAACCTTTTCTGGATGCGTTCAAGTCTATTTATATGCACAGTGTAAGTGGGTGCCCATACTGAACTATTATATTCGAGGGTGCTTCTAACCAGACTGTTATACAGAGGAATTACTACTTCGGACATTCAAGGGTATTTGTGTACTTGAATGTCTTAATCTGCCTCGAGATGAAACCAGATAGTTGTGTCGCTTTTTTTACAATATTGTCAATATGAGCTCGAAAGTTTAAAGAACTATCAAAGGTTACACCCAAATCTCTAATAGTTGACACTTCGTTTAAGGCTACGTTATTTAAATAGTAAACGGCAATACTGGGAATTCTTTTCTTGGAAAATTTAATGTGGTAGCACTTGTCAATGTTTAAAATCATTTTGTATTGGCAACACCACGAGAATACTTTATTTAATATTTTATTATTCATAGTCTGTGTAAAGTCCGAGAACGCATCCATGTAATCATGATTAAGCGGCGGAGGAACGTAAACTGCACAAATGTTCAAACTTTTTTACCGGAGTTGCCATTTAATTTAATATTTACCCACAAATCTTCACACTCTGATTCCTATGAAAACTTCCTTATAACCTGCAATTTTTTATGAACGGCAATACAAACTCCTCCCCCTTCCCTTTTGTTTATAAAAGAACAGGTGGAGCTACGGTCCCGTCTGAATACGTTGTACCTTTCATCTAAAAACTCATGATCATAAACAGTACTATTAAGCCACGTTTCCACCAAAATTATGACATCATATTTATGACTTAAATGTAAAACTCTTTACATTTCGTTCTCAAGCCTCTTACATTTTGATAGTAAATTGACAAACCTGAACACATTGAAACCACCTTTACAACTAACAACTAATAACAGTCTTTTAACAGCGTTTTCGTTCCCGATCACCAAAGCTTGCGACGCCATATTCTTACGGACATAAATTTTGCCATTACGTATCCAAACGAACTCATATTGCTTCTCCTTAGCGGCAGCTCTAACCGCTGCATGCAGCTTTTTATTTGCTGGTGACAAATGCTCACTAACATATATAATAATAATAATAATATGGGACAACATCCACACAAAGGCCTTCAGGTCCCAAACTAGGCATAGCCTGTACTATGGTAACCTGATGACTGATATACATACTTATATACATATACAGGCTGCTTGAACTGAATACGAAATACGAAACTACTGGACCGATTAGAAACATTATTTCACCATTAGAATCCTACATTTTCCCTGATGAACAAAGGCTTTATAATATTTTCAAAAAAGTAGGGATCCGTATGAAAACTTCGATAATGTAACCCAATGTGTGGAAAAAATACCAAAAAGGCCTTATATCGCGTTCGCTGCAGAAACTGTTGATTATATAATAAAGCAAAATGACGTATTACAGTTTTATAAAAGTAACGTCAATATTTACAAAGAAGTCCACATTACCGTATGTCTAACTATTACAGTTATGTCAGAATAAATACTTTTTTAATTTTGAAATATGCAATAGTAATATACCGGTGCAAAGAGACCTTAGCACAAACAATATCCGAAACAGTATTCGTACTGTAAGCGTGAATACGTCACGCTTCGCCGTACAAACTACGAGGTGTCTGTGTCACAGTTGCCCTAGATAAATGGCAGTTTGTAACGTTGTTTTTGTAAAAATATTATTTGGAAGGTACCTTTTTAAATAACACCACTGATGGCATAAATCTGGATTCTATTGAAAGCTCCTTAACGCGTATACGCACCTACGTAGCACAAAGTACCCATGAACCGAGCACGAAAATCTGCTTAAGTGTAACGTTATCGTATCGTTTACGTATTCAGCACAAATTATGAGTTATCTGTGCCACTGTTGTACTAGATACATGACAGTTTGTACTAAATACGTTAACGATGCGATTACTTTACCGTTAAACAGATTTTCGTGCTTGGCCCACATAAAACAAAGTTTTGTTCGTAACACAAGTTATAGCTCAAGAATGACTGGACTAATTGATATGATTTTCAACCGCCTTACAAATATAACGAGGAGGTTCTCAAGTCGAACACATAATAAACACGCCTTTCTTTTCACAGAGATGTCTGTTTTGATATATTTTTTTTATTTTGTAGTATATACTTCCGATATGTTCCCATTTAGTTTTCATCAAATTCAGTCATGCTGTTTTTGAGTTACAATCCAATAACTCAAAAGTGATTCGACTTTTTTGATAATATCTTTATTGACGGTGAATGACAATCGATCCCGTAAGTAGCCAGGGTCAGTGAAAAGAGTGAAAAACACTTTTTACCCAAAAATAGAACCTACTTCAACACTAAAAATTTTAAAATAACTTGTCGAAATCGGTACCATGCGTACAATATTGTGACAAGAAAAAGGTACTTTTGAACCATAATGATACCAAGTACAACAAGTTATTTCACTCTTTTTAGTGTTGAAGTCGATTCCATTTCTGGGGTTTTCTTTTTAGGATTTTAAGGATACTTTTTATCATTATCAACCATCACCACGCGGGTGAAACCACGGGGAGCTAGTGTATAAAATGTTTTTTGTTGAAAAACAAAATAAATTCTAGTGTGTACACATATGACAGAAACTAGCTCACTCTACAGTTCCCCACTTCGGAGTCAAATAAAACTAATTCATACCGAGTTTCCCACAAAACTGTAATTACAATCCCAACCAAAAGCAACCTCCATACATCAAAGGTGTTTTAATATAAAGTTCTGTAAGCCACAGTTCGGCACACGCCAGAACACCAACTACACACAAACACACCTCCCACTAAACACGACACTTTTGAGTGCAATATAAACTTTATTGCTATAGTTCGATGGTGGACAATGAGTTCAAAGTAGCTCATATCGTGTAAAATAGTTGATCTTATTGAGTGTTGATCTTATTTTGATAGCTGCAAGGTGCAAAATAGTGTGTCTGTGTTTATGCAGATTTCGCCGTGAACCTGCGTTATACACGCTCAGTTTATTACTGGACCAGTAAATCCTTACTGGTACAATGTCTCAGTTTAGAGAGACACAGAAACTGAAATCCAAACATTGCATTTCATAATTATAGCATAACATTTCGTTCCAACTTCTTTATTACTTCAAAAATGTCGCGTTGACGCTGAAGTAGACTCTCCATGTTGAATGTACGTGATTGACGTAGCACTCTATTCTCACCGAATATTTTTTTTAAATCGACGAAAAATCTGCTAGAGCTTAATGCTAAAAAACGACTTAAACCAATTTATACTTAACTTTAACATAGGGTCCATATTTGCGAATCATATAAGCGATATGTGAGCATTCGTAACCATCTCGTGTGAATACTATCGGAAACATGGGTTTCAATGGTGAAACAAACGACTCGAAACCCTTCACACTTAACGGCTCGATATAACCCTATAGATACGGAATACAGATTTATGTCTCCAACCATTTACTCATTACTGTTTGAGAGCGTCGGAGATTCCAAAACGGCGTGACGTCGTGCTCTGCTACGATACCTCGAGATTAGACATGACACTTTGTTTCTAAGGAAGACGTAATATTGTTTAAAATAGCAGTAAACGCTGGGTCCATTCTAATACTTTGGAACCAAATTTATTCTTAATTATTGATTTTTCAAACACAAGCTGAATGCCGTATCACCGTTCCTTGTTTGTGTTTAATCTTCTGAACTTAGCTATACGAGATACGAGTTAATTTAGTAGGAACACATAACGGTTCGATATTACTCTATAGATACGGAATACATATTTATGTCTCCAACCATTTACTCATTACTGTTTGAGAACGTCGGAGATTCCAAAACGGTGAGACGTCGTGCTCTGCTACGATACCTCGAGAAGCGCGACGTCACTTCACCCCCCGCGCGCACCCTGCCGCTACCGCGCGATAAGACGATCGTCGGCCGGGCAAGGGGTAAACGTGGAGCGAGGCGTCTCTCGCCCGCCACCAGTCACCCGAAGTGTACCGTCGCGTGCGCACGCCAAAACTCGAGATCCGCTCCGCACCGCCGCGTTACGATACGACCGGATCCGCCCCCATCTTTACCGGCGTAGAAATACGTGTACGTGAGTGCGCGATAGAACAATACCAAGACTTTATACCTAAAAGTGAACAACAGTTCTTCAGCCCCTTCAGCACGACGTCCACAGCAGGACGCCTCCACAGAGGAACTCAGGTCATCAGCGACCATCAGATCCAGAGTCTCCCGACATCCCGATTGGAAACCAGGTACCTACAAACCTTCCCTAACTACCGTATGGTTGCAGAACAATCTGCTTAACCATATTTTCCTTCGAGCCGGATATCCGGCAACATATTCTTTCGCTGCCGGATAAAAGAACCAGTGCTATCACCCCCTTATTCCTTTAATACAGTCCATTAAATCTCCCCTTAATATAAACTACATTTTATTGACTTAATATTACCCAAATTACGTCATACAAAACACCTACATAACTCAGGTATTTGCGTATCAAGCCAAAGAACGCCGAGTTATTGGAAGCTTCTAGAAAAGTGAACCGGCCGGGCGATTTGCTAGACGAAATTGACCCGTCAAGGCGACGTTCACTAATCTACGTTAACTACCTATTCACTGCAGAGTTGTTTGTTTCGACATTGCTGACTCATTCACGCTTGCTGCGTTTATCCACGATAGTTTAATAATTGTTTGCAAGAAAGGTTCGTAATTAAGAATTCTTAAGGCTAGGTACCAGTACCTACGACATTAAGTTTATTTATTAAGTTATAATACTAATTGTACTAAGTACGGTTAAAAGATCTACTTGTGTTCGCGATTCATGTAAATTGATTGTTTACACTCAATTAGGGTACTGCACGAGAGTCTTAAAGGTTCTGTATCTAACGAATTTACAGACTATAATTAATTGCCATTAAATTGGCGAAATGTGTCAGCACCTAATCTAATATAAACACCTATTGTACTCACATTCAAGCAAATAAAGTATATTCTATTCTATTCTATTCTATTAATTAAGTAATTAAGCCCTCAGCTCACATAAGGTTTGGTACACGCGTTATTTATTTAGGTGTTAATTTAACCGACTTCCGAAAAAGGAGGTGTGGAATTTCACCTACGATTAAATATTTTAATACTTTTTTAATTTAATTTTTTCCTTGTGCCTGACTTCGCCTTCGACGTTAACGATGCCTTCCAAATCGCAGGCCGCTCGTTTTAGAGAGGGACAACGCGCTCTAATTGCCCTCGCGGAAATTGCGACTTCGTTACGAGAAGGGAAATCGAGGTATACCAACGCAGATTTCAACGCGAAAGTTGCGGACGTAAGAACCATGCGTGATAAACTCGACGCCGTGTACTACGAGATTTTAGACACCGACGATTTGTCAGACGCCCAGGAAAAATTTTACATGGAGCAATACGAATGGGCAATAGAAGCCTATGACGAGATTCTCGTTGCCCATGTAGACATTAACATATTGCCATCAGCCCAAAGTGACGATGTACCATCAGCACAAAATAAGGGGAACGTCACAGCACCAGCTACGGTAAACTCAGTTTTGCCCCAAATAGAGTTACCCAAATTTACCTCGCGACTCGAGGACTGGCCCTCCTTTATATCAATATTTAAGAGTTTGACCGACAACATGGCCAACCTTACGGGTGCAGTAAAACTGCACTACTTACTTTCCTGCCTAGCAGGGGAATCGCGATCGCTCATTGCACACCTGACGATCACGAATGAGAATTACCTCGTGGCCCTGGACATACTGACACGAAGATACGAGAATCGAAGGCTGCTCATCAATCGTTTCGTAGACATAATTTTCGATCTGCCCACGATATCATCGCGTTCTGAAATTAGGAGGCAGTTCTTAACTCCCCTAATATCAGCACAATCCGCGCTTGCCAACTTGAACTTATCCACTACGGGAGATAGTGGATACATTCTCGTGTCTATCGTAGCGCGAAAACTAAAGGGGGAACTTAGGTCCTTTTTTGAACGCCAACACGGGTCATCTGACCGACTCCCGACCCTAGCCGACCTCGTCACCTTCCTTGAGCATCACGCACGCTGCAACGAGGTCAGCGTATCGACCGCCACAGCTCCGCCCACGCTCGGACCAAACGCAAACCGAGCGTCACCGTCCGGGGCACAACGCACGCGCATGTATCACCCCGACTACGTGCAGGCTCGACGGGTATATACTGCAAACGCATCTCCGACACACTCCGAGGATTCGAACCCGCGACCTCAGCGTTATGCACAGGCGTTAACCGCACGACCCGCGCGCTTCTCGCCCCCACCTCGACAGGTATCGAACCCGTAACCGTCGCGCTATACGCAGGCATTAACCCCATTACCCGCGCGCTTCTCGCCCCCACCTCAGCAGGTCTCGAATGCGCAAACATTCTCCAGAGGCAAACATTACTGCCCGTGGTGTACTGTCCAGGGCCACAAGCTACGGGTATGCCCCCAATATAACAAACAACCAGTGCAGGGCCGCTGGGATTATATCTACGCGCGCAACCGGTGTGCCAAATGTCTAGGCCCGCATTATGACGATGAGTGCACGTCAACGGGCCTATGCAAAACATGTGGCAGTGCAAACCACCACACAACCCTGCACAGGTTGGGGTGTACCTCTCCAACGCACAATTCCGCGCATTTGCTACCCGCTTAACAGCGCGAGATACCACGCCGTCGTCCCTCACCTGATACAGGCCGGATGGTGTCCTTCAGACGCACTCTAACGCGCACTACCTCGCGTTCCCCACCGCCCTAGGCAGTGACTAGGGCGGCACAATAAACACAAAACGACTCAGCACACACATACTCAGCACATATCAGCCCAGCTCACGGCTAATCATCAGCACACACATCAGCCCGAAGCTAATCAGCACACATCCCAGCGCGTAGATAATCAGCACATATCTTACCAGCGCACTATTAATTAGCACACATCTCAGCGCAATGTTAATCAGCACACATCGCAGCGCGCAGATAATCAGCACACATTTTATCAGCCCACAACTATGCAGCACACACAAGCAACACGACGACAAAATGTCGTCGCAAACACCTTAAGTCATACTACTGACATCTCAACGCCAGACAGTATTCACAATAGACATGTACTACTACCTACAGTCTCACTCGAGATAGCAGACTGCAAAGGCAATTTTCACCAAGCACGAGCGTTATTAGACTGTGGCTCTATGATAACACTAATAGATGAAGACATAGTAAAGCGACTTTGTTTACCTACTCAGCGCACCCAATTAAAAATAAAAGGTATAGGTGATCAGCACTCAGAAAATTTTTCATCATATGTCGACATTACTTTTCGACCTGTACATACGGACAGGCCCGTAATAAGGACAAAGGCATATGTGCTCAAAAACGTAACGGGAGTTTTACCGCACACTAAACTGCCTAGTTTGTATGAAAGTACCAATTACGTTCCACTAGCAGATTTTTCTTTTAACATACCTGCACCGATTGACCTCTTATTAGGGTCAGACATATTAGGTAGCATCTTAGACGGTACTAAAATTTCTCTAGGCAGAGCTGTAGCCTTCGGCACGATATTTAACTTCACGTTATTAGGGCCAGTATCACAAGATACGGGCACTCAGCTTCAAGTCAACTCAGCTCAAATTGACCATACTGACTTGGCACTACAGTCCAGCCAAGACATCCAGTCAGCTCTAGAGAGATTCTGGGAAGTAGAAGAAGTTAGTAATACCATTCCCAATGGTACATCAGCTCACGAAGAGTGTGAAAAAATATACCAGTCCACCACCACGAGGGACCAGTCAGGTAAATATATAGTCGCGCTACCGTTTGTTACGGATGCCCCCGAACTAGGGGCTACGCACGCTATAGCACTTCGGCGGTTTCTCAACCTCGAAAAGAAACTCCAACGAAACCCCGAACTCCGCTCAAAATATGTAGCGTTTATGCAGGAGTACCTAGATAAAGGTCACATGAACCCCTGCCATCCAAACACGTTCCGCGATCAGCCCCACTGCTACATACCGCACCATGGCATTTTCAAGGCCAATTCAGACAAGCCACGTACAGTCTTTGACGCTAGTTGTAAAAGCGCAAATGGCACTAGTCTCAACGACATCTTACATACGGGACCGGCCCTGCAGCGAGATATCACGGATATCATTTTAAACTTCCGAACACACAAGGTCGTTTTCAGCACAGACATACAACAGATGTTCAGAAACATCACGATTCAGCCCGACCACAGACGGTTTCAACTCATTCTCTGGCGTTCATCACCAGATCAGCCCTTATTAGCATATGCATTGTCCACCGAGACTTACGGATTACCCTCCAACCCATTCTTAGCGAACCGCACCATCCAGCAGTTGATCGCGGATGAAGGGCAACGCTATCCCAGAGCCGCTCAGGTGCTCTCTAGGTCAATATTTGTTGACGACGTGCTCACCGGACATGATACTGTCGGTGAAACCATGAACTTACAAACCGAGTTGACTAGCCTACTCGCACTGGGGGGTTTCCAACTGCGTAAGTGGACATCCAACTCACGCCAGCTCTTAGAAAGGTTCCCAGATGACCAGTGCGAGATGTCGAAAGATTTTGACGTCAGCCCAGACGATAACTCCATCAAAGTTCTTGGCATACAATGGATACCACAAACTGACGAATTTACCTACAGTGTCTCAGTACCTACGGTAGATGGATTCACCAAGAGGTCAATACTCAGCACCATAGCGCGTCTGTACGACCCATGCGGTTGGATCAGCCCCGTCCTCTTCCGCGCTAAAACCATGATTCAAAGGTTGTGGACCTTAAAACTCGATTGGGACGAACGAGTACCCAGTGATGTCGCTCTTGAGTGTCAGAATATCTATCGTGACCTACCACGCCTCTCAGCGCTCAGGTTTCCAAGAAACGTCTGCTCAAACAAGGCATCCACACACACCCTTCAGGGATATGCGGATGCTTCAGAACTCGGCTACGCCGCGGTTATATACCTCCACGAAACTACACCTGATGGACAGGTACATGTGCACTTGCTCATGTCCTAATCAAAGGTAGCTCCTATTAAAAACCGCCAAACCATTCCTAAACTGGAGCTCTCAGCCGCTCACTTGTTGGCTAAGCTCATGGCCCATGTCTCGGCCCAGTTATCAGCTCACATCACCGTTCATCAGCACATATGTTGGTCAGACAGTACCATAGTACTGGCCTGGCTGAACACGCCTGTACAATCGCTTCAGACATTTGAAGCCAACAGAGTCTCCTCAATCAAGGCAAATACATGCAATCTCACGTGGAGACATGTACCCTCCACCCTAAATCCTGCTGACTGCGCCAGCAGGGGCATGTCAGCTCAAGATCTCTTGAAGCATGACATGTGGTGGTCACCGTCCTGGCTCAAGGACCCGCTACAAACATGGCCAGCCCTACCGCCCGCGTTGGGCCATCACGCCCTACCAGGCCTCAAGCCAAAGAAGGCCGTCGCCCACATAGCGGTACCTGACCTCGACGAGACTCTGCTCACACGATTCAGCTCATTAGATAAACTGATAGGTGTAACGGCGTGTATAAAGCGATTCATACACAATTGCAGACAGAGCCGCTCTGCGCGTGTCGCTGGGCCCATTACGGTCAGCGAACGAAAGGAAGCCCTTTTACATTGGGTGCGCTCAGTACAACACAATTGCTTTGCTGAAGACATACATCGCTTAAGACACAATAAAGAATGTACGATTAGTGTACAACGCCTGTCACCATTCTTAGAGAACGACTTACTGAAAGTGAGTGGTCGACTCACCCAGTCTGCTCTGCGTTACGACGCTCAGCACCCACTGATATTACCCAGCTCGAGTCCACTAGTTGATCTCATTATAGACTACTATCATAAAATTTACTGTCATCCAGGTGCTGACAGTCTGCACTCACTCTTACGCCAGCAATTCTGGATATTATCAGCCCGCCGCGTAATTCGCCATCGAGTATACAAATGTATACATTGTTTTCGTTTCCGCGCTAAACCTAAGGCCCCGTACATGGCCGACTTACCCGCCGACCGCGTAAACGTTCAGCCCGTATTTAGCAAAGTCACGACGGACTTTGCTGGACCATTTTTAATAAAATCCAGTACACTTAGAAACGCCAAGCTATTAAAAGGCTACTTCTGTGTTATAACATGTCTCGCCACGAAGGCGGTCCATCTCGAACCGGTATCTGAGTTATCCACGGAAGCGTTCCTTGCGGCATTACAGCGTTTTGTTTCTAGGCGCGGTGTACCGACGTTGATTAGGTCTGATTGCGGTACAAATTATGTAGGCGCTAGGAATGAACTTAGGGAAATACAGGCCTTTCTTGCAACCAATAATGACAGTATCGCACATACGCTTTCTAAACAGCACATAACGTGGTGGCTAAATCCACCAAAGGCACCCTGGTTCGGTGCACTTCATGAAACAGCGGTAAAGTCAGCTAAACAATTACTGTACCGTGTGTTCGGCGAACAACGCCTCACATTTGAGGAGTTTTCAACTCTATTAGCGCGCATTGAAGCCGTGCTCAATTCACGCCCTCTCAGCCCACTCTCTTCTGACCCTGCGGATCTTGAGGTTCTAACCGCGGGTCATTTCCTTATTGGCCGTCCGCTCACCGCCTTACCTGAATATTCGGTAGAAGGCCGAGCCATTTCTGCACTAAAAAGGTTCAAGCTCGTCCAATCCTTATCCCAATACTTTTGGCGATCCTGGTCCAAGTCCTACCTGCACACCCTCCAAACTCGCTCCAAATGGACTTCCCGATCCAGCCCACCTCAAGTCGGGGAACTGGTACTGATAGTGGACGACCAGGTGCCGCCTCTACACTGGCGCATGGGCTGCATCACCAAGACGCTCCCGGGGAGGGATGGCGTCACCCGAGTGGTGGAACTCAAGACGACTTTGGGCATCTTGACGCGACCTGTCCTCAAGATCGCCCGCCTGCCTATCGATTGAGCACCACACCACACCTTTGCCGCGTGGGGAATATGTTCACGCTAAAGCGCGACGTCACTTCACCCCCCGCGCGCACCCCGCCGCCCCCGCGCGATAAGATGATCGTCGGCCGGGCAAGGGGTAAACGTGGAGGGAGGTGTCTCTCGCCCGTTACCAGTCACCCGAAGTGTACCGTCGCGTGCGCACGCCAAAACTCGAGATCCACTCCGCACCGCCGCGTTACGATACGACCGGATCCGCCCCCATCTTTACCGGCGTAGAAAAACGTGTACGTGAGTGCGCGATAAAACAATATCAGGACTTTATACCTACAAGTGAACAACAGTTTTTCAGCCCCTTCAGCACGACGTCCACAGCAGGACGCCTCCACAGAGGAACTCAGGTCATCAGCGCCCATCAGATCCAGAGTCTCCCGACATCCTGATTGGAAACCAGGTACCTACAAACCTTCCCTAACTACCGTATGGTTGCAGAACAATCTGCTTAACCACTTTGTTTCTAAGGAAGACGTAATATTGTTTAAAATAGCAGTAAACGCTGGGTCCATTCTAATACTTTAGAACCAAATTTATTCTTAATTATTGATTTTTCAAACACAAGCTGAATGCCGTATCACCGTTCCTTGTTTGTGTTTAATCTTCTGAACTTAGCTATACGAGATACGAGTTAATTTAGTAGGAACACATAACGGTTCGATATTACTCTATAGATACGGAATACATATTTATGTCTCCAACCATTTACTCATTACTGTTTGAGAGCGTCGGAGATTCCAAAACGGTGTGACGTCGTGCTCTGCTACGATACCTCGAGATTAGACATGACACTTTGTTTCTAAGGAAGACGTAATATTGTTTAAAATAGCAGTAAACGCTGGGTCCATTCTAATACTTTAGAACCAAATTTATTCTTAATTATTGATTTTTCAAACACAAGCTGAATGCCGTATCACCGTTCCTTGTTTGTGTTTAATCTTCTGAACTTAGCTATACGAGATACGAGTTAATTTAGTAGGAACACATAACGGTTCGATATTACTCTATAGATACGGAATACAGATTTATGTCTCCAACCATTTACTCATTACTATTTGAGAGCGTCGGAGATTCCAAAACGGTGTGACGTCGTGCTCTGCTACGATACCTCGAGATTAGACATGACACTTTGTTTCTGAGGAAGACGTAATATTGTTTAAAATAGCAGTAAACGCTGGGTCCATTCTAATACTTACTTACGAGATACGAGTTAATTAAGTAGGAACACCCTCCTGCAAGACCCTGTCCCGGTAGGTATACCAGCATTGGCCATACTGCATGTAAGCGATAATCCAACAATTTATTATAATACTGGCAAGCCTATGACGAAGCTCGAGGCACTAAGTATCAATAAAAGCTGGCGCTGCGATTGTACTATTGCAACCAACCAAGACGGTATCTAGCACAAGAATCAAAGTCAAAGTTAAAGTCAAAATCATTTCAATTTAGACATCAAAGACGCACTTATGAACGAAAAGGCCTCATCGTGTCCGTCTGATGATTTGTAGTTTAAATAATAGTAAGTAGGTATTTTACCTAAAATAAAAAAGTGAAGCACAGTGAAGTATAATTCCGATGGAAATGTTATTCTTCTTAAGAATATGTTCAAGTGACGAGCTTGCCAGTGCAGTGCTGAGCCGAACTCCAACAGAACGACATGGACGCGCGATGCTACCCTCCGGCGGGAAACTTACCCGGGATCAGCTGTTAGGGGATGGGAATCCGCATTTATTTTTCCAACAACAAATGTAGTTATTTGTAAACACAAAAGGAAAATTAAAAAGTACACAATTATGTAAAAAACTATAATATGTCATAAAATTCACTTTAACTTAGGATTAACTTTTTTGTAGTTTTACTTTTTTAAAGCACTAACGCCTGCTTAGCGATACCAAACATTGCAATTTTAGAGAGAGAAACTCAATTCTCGGACGGGGTTCAAACCCGCGTCTTCCGACAATGCATATCAGACGCCATGACGATCTAGGCCACCGAGGCTAGAAGTCCGAGCATCAAATTTTAACTCTCTATTTGATTTTAATTGTCTTACGGGGACGGAGCGACATCTATTGAACAGCTTTGACAGTACTATCCAACCGAAAGAAGAATTTATAGAAATACTTAAACTTTCGTGTTGACGTCACAAGTAGTCACAACCCTTCATAATTAATTTGTTTTTATTTCTAAATGTTCTTCGGGTTCTAATCCCGTCCGAGGATGTGAATTTTTCTCTCTAATAAATTGGGATTTACTATCAACAACATATTTATCATAGTTATCCATTTCTAAACTACTTGGTGATCGAACATTTTAATAATATCCTTAGTAAAAATCTAAACAAGTACGGGTTCTGCAGCACAAAGTTTGTGCGAGTATGTTTTATAACGAAAAGAAAGCCGATTTTATGTTTGTATTTATATACGTTTCGAATGACCATATCCTTGGATATATTGTAGTCATGACTCCAGTGGTTCCAGTAAACAATATCTAGGAACTATTGAATGGGTGTGACGAAGTTCGAAACAGAGCTATGTGGGACACAGCCCTTCACCCACACAAAGGGTTCGAACAAAGGACACAAACGAGGATTTATTCGAGCGATACTCTAATGTGGTTCACGTCAAACGATGTCGCCATCCACCGCGGGATGAAGCCGACGGATTTAATTAGTCTTCGAATACAATAGTGTTGGAGCGTGAACTAGTTTTTCACTTAGGGCCGCTTAACAAACATTTAGGCGTCACATAGGAGTGTTGGGTAACCTTACTAGAAACAAGACAGCTACAATGACCGCTGTGTGACAGTTTATAGCATATAGAGGTATTACTTATAGCATTTGTATGTAGCGATGCTCGAGCGATATACCCGAGTGTCATATTACATGTGTATGTATTATAACGATAACTTTATATAATTATATGTTTTATACTCTCATGATCACATCAACATTAGAAATATTTACCTTATTTACGGATAAATATCACTTAAAAAAAATTAAGATGAAATAAATTTAAATAACTTGTTGCCCATATTTAGAACAAAATTAAAAATAATTATAAAATGAAAAAAATAACATGATAGAATAATTAAGTAGTCCCATACTCTCAACTACAGTTTCCAAACTGTCAACTCTGGCGAACGCAGTGAGAGAGAAACTTTATGTAGCTATATAGAAAACTACAATGCAGGTCAAACATCTTTTACTACCATCTCTTGTACTTTTACAAGTATGGATATTAGGTAGGTAAAGTTCTTTATTACTCACCCTGGAACCCAAGGAACACAGAAACACAAGAAGCATTTTAACTAACGAATAGTAATTTTATGTAAAACTTAATGTCCGTATAAACTCGTATAAGAGTTTAATACTTACATGATGATATCAAACTCCTACAAACACCTTAGCACTCTTATTCTTATTCGTTTCGGGGGCGATGAGGCCTGCACTGACGTCCCGCTTGGGGTGTTTTGTGCATTCCCCCCTGCCAGCATAATTAACTCAAGCATAATAATTAATAACTCAATAATTTACTCAAGCCAGCCTAACTCCTTCACATAGCGGAGTATGGCCTTGGGTCGCTGGCACAACTGCTCCAGTGTAGATTGAGATGTTGTAACAAACGTCGATGATGCTGTTGATGCATCTTGCGTTCTGGAGTGGACCTCCAGTAGTCCTGTTTTTACTCTAATATCTTCCGTAGCCCTGCAGTGCAGCAGCACATGCTCCACAGTCTCGTCTTTCTGCAGACAGCCTCTACATAGTGGGCTGTCCGTAGCTCCAATCTTGTGCAACTGGTAATTTAGATTACAGTGACCAGTGATGATGCCCACCATTAGGCGAAGGTCTTGACGTTGTAATCGTAGTAAATTGTTCGTAGTATTTTTGTTTAGGATTGGAAACATGGATTTCGCATGTTTACAGTCCTTCCTGTCATCCCAATAGTTTTGGTGTTTTCTTTCTGTGTAGCGACTCAGGAGATTCCGCACTTCCATTGCTGAGGGTCTGCAGAGTTCCATTTCCTCAGTGCTACCCTGCTTTTTGGCTCCTTCTTTAGCTAGTATGTCTGCCCTTTTGTTGCCAGTACAAAGGCCATGTCCCTTTGTCCATGATATAATTATTTTGTACTTCTCTGAAAGTCCTTGGAGTGCAGCATGACATTCCGTTAGGACTCTTGACCTTGTTACCGGTCTTCTCAGTGCATGAACGACTGCTGCACTATCCGTGATGAAGGCCAGCAGCTTGTCTTCCTGTTCACTTTGTGATTTCAGGCGTAATACTGCCCTAGCAGCAAGTAGCAGGGCCATAGCCTCTGCTTGAAATGCCGTTGTGGTTTTGTTCAGGGCTATTGAATTGGAAATTGCAAGTTCTGGTGAACCTCGCCTTCATACTAACCTCGCCTTCATACTTAGTCATTGAATTCCATCCGCTGGCATTGCTTTAGCTTACAGCACAATAGCTTTGTATGGAGCCGGTCCCAAGCCCGGACAAAGAGGGAGGGCACCCGGGGTGGTTGCGGAGGACGGCATAATCATCTCATCCGATACTATGCCGAGCTCTGAAATCCCCTTACTGCGGTAGCCCGTGGCCGCCGTGTCTATTTGGGGGAGGCTCAACCCCTGTGTTTCTTGGGATGAACTTTTGCCCCCAAATAAATACGCAAAATATCGGGGGTAGGCAGCTTGGGCAACTGCTTGCACCATTGCTTTGCGCCCACTAACCACTTTCTGCTCCACAGAACCTATTTTTTAACTATGAACATGGAAAATATGATAGATAAGATGCCTTGCGACCCGGCTAGCACCCGGCGCCCTTTGGTTTCCGGGCCAGGGGGTGTGAAGTTAGCTACCGAAGGCGACCGCGGGGTGGAGTCCCAGGCCCCGTCGGCCGCGGATGTTACTGGACCGACGACGACGGCGAAGGAGTCTGGACCAGTGCCTGGACCAGTGCAGAGGAGCGGACCAGTTCCTCATGGAGCCCGCCACAACTCGCGCAAAAGGAAGCAGCTGCGGCGGCTTGAGGCGGCGGCGGCGGCGGCGGCGGGACCGGACGCTGTGTTGGAGATAGGTAACGGGCGGGGGAGCGGTAAGCCTGACAGGCGTACCGTGAACCCGCAAAACTCTCACCGCGGCAAATCACGCCGCGAAGAAAATAAAGAGCGCTGGCAGCGCGAAACAGAACTGGCGGACGCGCTATACCAGCAGCAGAGGGAGGGAGTAGTGCACCTGCCTGGGCTGTCGGCGCTTGCGCCGACGGTCACGGCATGTATGCTGCGCATCGACCCACACGGAGCGCCCGCTGCTATCACGAAGCAGATCCAGTGCCCTGAGACTCAGCTGAGCTTGCCCCTCACTGCTATACACAGCGGGCCTGCCACGATGTCTACCGAGGCACAAGGTGAAGCGACGAGAGAGCAGCGGACGAAACCGTCTGCAGCTGACGGGAATGCCAAGATAGATCAGACGAGTAAGATAGACTACATTTTACCGGAGGTCGCGCCCTCACCGTGCTCGTCTCGCCCCCCTTCCACACCTATACCCAGCCAGGACAAAGGTAAGGGTGAGGTGGAAAGTAAGAAGGGATGCGTCGTGGCCGAGTGTGATGAGGTTGCTTCTGATGGGACGGACGCAACCAGAGGCGCGAAGCGACAACGCAGCTCTGACTTAGTGTCACCATCACAGGCGGTCGCCGACAAAAAGATTCGCCTCGAAAGTGGAGCCGCTGCTGGCGTCGGCAACAAACATGGCGCGACTTCGTCCTCGTACGCGGAGGTGACCAAAGCGGCCTACAAGGTGGTCGTTTTGGATCGCAACCTAGTACTGATGGACGAACGCCGCGCACTTCATTTAAGAAAGGCCATCGACGAGACGATCATGGGCATGCTCCTGGGAAACGATGGCAGCCCCGCCATTCGCTTTCCTCGGTTCACGTCCATGCCGAAAGCGTTTCGCGGTGGTGTGCGATATACGCCCCGGGACGACTTCACCCTCGCCTGGCTCACCACTACGGTGGAACACTTACCGACCCTGTGGGAAGGGTCTGGTGGTTGTGTGGTCGTACCGGAGAGTAAGGTGCCGCGGTATAGAACGGCAGTAGTTTTCATTCCAGATTTCGGGCGAGGCAGGCAGGAGCTGGCGAAACGCTCGGATATCCTCCTGAACTTGATCATCGCTCAAAATCCAGGAGTCGGAGTAGAGAGGTGGCAACTGTTCACCCATGAGACGCGCCCTATGGAAAACACCTTTAACCACATCCTCGTCTTTGGTATACCACCCGAGGATGTGGAGAATCTTCAACGCGAGGGCTGTCGCCTACATTATATGTCGGCGACAGTCTTCGTAAAAGTGAGAGGCAAAAACTTCGGCAGCGCCGTGACGGCGGCGCCGGCGAAGGGGATGGATGAGGTCATCGCTACAGTAAGCGATGATGCAGCGACCGTTCCCTCCGACGCCGACGCGGTCGCGTTGCTACCGGGGATAAAGGGCTGGTCGAGGAACGAAGTGGAACGGCTGTTGGGAGTGGAGGACGAGGGTGAGGAGGATATTGCAGACGATATAATGGGTCTCAATATTCTCTCACCTGCGTCCTCCATGGAGACGGACCGTGCCGCAACTTCCTCGACTCGCCCAAATGTGAATTAAGTGGGTGTTTCGCTTCCCGAACCAACCCACAAAACCTACAGTGATCAATTAACTGTCGTAATGGACTCGCAAAAAACAATAAACAGTAAACACTCGAATTCTAGCAGTGCTCAGAAGCTAGATGAAAATAGTAAGTTTGACATCATTCAAGCCAATCTACAACACAGTGTCACAGGTTTCGCCGCTCTGCGCAGAACCCTGGAGGAGCAACCAAACACGATAGCACTGGTCCAGGAACCCTATCTTAATCGTGGAAAGGTGAGTGGTTTCAATGCCTTAAAGGGCAATGTCTTTAATGCCCCCCTGCAAATTAAAACGCGGGCATTCATCTATGTACCGAATTTATACAAGGCCTCTTTGTTAACACACTTGAGCACTGATGACCTTGCTGTAATCAAGCTGGAAACGAAGCTACATGGACCACTCAGTAGCGTTATCATAGCATCGGCCTATATGGATATAGACGATGAAGCGCCACCTGCAGCTCTAGAAGAATTAATGCACTATTGTGCAAAAAATAAACTTGAATGTATCATTGGATGTGACAGCAACGGACACTGTTCTGTCTGGGGAAGCACTGACACAAACGAAAGAGGTAACTGGTACTGAACTTTATCCTCAAACATAACCTAAACGTTCTTAACCGAGGCGCAGAACCCACTTTTGTGACGTCTAGGGCAAGGACGATAATCGACATCACACTAGCTACGAGCACAATCACCGAGTTGATCGACGGATGGCACGTAGCAACAAATGAAATTTCTGGGTTAGGTTCAGCCTACTAACGGGAAAGCACGAACCACGTACATATAGAAATCCCAAAAATACTGACAAGACCCTCTTCAAGCATACTTTGGAGGAGGCATTGACAACAATACCAAAAATAGAGGCGTCTACACAGTTGACTCCGCAAGAAATAGATCTACTGAACTTTATCCTCAAACATAACCTAAACGTTCTTAACCGAGGCGCAGAACCCACTTTTGTGACGTCTAGGGCAAGGACGATAATCGACATCACACTAGCTACGAGCACAATCACCGAGTTGATCGACGGATGGCACGTAGCAACAAATGAAATTTCTGGCTCTGACCACAGAAGGATTAGGTTCAGCCTACTAACGGGAAAGCACGAACCACGTACATATAGAAATCCCAAAAATACTGACAAGACCCTCTTCAAGCATACTTTGGAGGAGGCATTGACAACAATACCAAAAATAGAGGCGTCTACACAGTTGACTCCGCAAGAAATAGAGAAGACTATTGATCTATTAGTAACCTCTATTAAAGGGAGCTACGAAAAATCAAATCCTCTGAAAACTGAGCGAA
The DNA here is from genome assembly GCA_917880725.1 of Selenia dentaria. Lineage (NCBI taxonomy): Eukaryota > Metazoa > Arthropoda > Insecta > Lepidoptera > Geometridae > Selenia > Selenia dentaria. The sequence goes on along the minus strand of OU862882.1, from coordinate 604,320 downwards.
ATACAATTTTGCAAAAAAAAGACAAATGGTGGAACAAAGAACTCGCCAAATTGAGAAAGAACATGCGACACCATTTTAACAGAGCTATGAACACTGATCACAAGCATGATTGGCAGAAATATAGAAAGACACGACATCGATTCAAAATAGAAATAGCTAAGAGTCGAAATAACACGTGGAAAAAGTACAGTAACTCGATCCAAACGGAAAGCGAAACTGCAAGACTGAGAAAAATCTTATCTAGCAACACGCAGGTAAGGCTTGGGACATTGAAAAAGGCCGATGGAACATACACGGCTTCGGACCAAGAACAGTTTGAGCTTCTTCTTCAAACACACTTTCCAGACTGCCACATAATAGAGAACGGAGACTGGGAAATGGAAGCAACGCACGAGCCTGGTAATGAAGACTGGGTTTTTGCAAATACCATAGTAACGGAAGAAAATCTTCTATGGGCAGTAAATACATTCCAGCCATACAAAGCTGCAGGGATTGATGAATTTTTTCCAGCATTACTTCAGTGGAGCCTGCATATGATAAAAGAAAACCTCTTGGCGCTTTTCAGGGCATGTCTAGCATGGAAGTACATACCCAAACCGTGGAGGGAAGTTAAAGTAGTCTTTTTACCTAAACCTGGCAAATCAGACTACACAAATCCGAAGTCCTACAGGCCTATAAGCCTGAGCTCCTTTCTCCTAAAAACACTGGAGAGACTTTGTGACAAATACATAAGAAGTGGACCACTGGCGAACAATCCCATCCACAAAAATCAGCATGCCTATCAAGCAGGTAAATCTACAGAGACTGCACTTCACCATGTGGTTCATAAGATTGAATCCGCAATGAAGAACAAACAATCCTGCCTTGTTACCTTCATTGACATTGAGGGTGCTTTTGATAAAACAACGTTTTCCAGCATCGAGACCGGGCTGGCAAAGCAGGGCGTGGACAGCAAAATGAATATGTGGATTACAAACATGCTATCAAATAGAGCTGCACATATATAGACTTCTAACAGGACACGCTGCCTTGTCAGAAAAGGCTGTCCGCAAGGAGGTGTGCTATCACCACTGCTATGGGTAGTAGTGGCAAACGAACTAATCGAGCTCTTAAATAAAGAAAGAATTGTCACAATAGGATACGCAGATGACCTGGCTATCATGACCTCAGGTCTTTTTGAGTCCACCCTCTGCGAAAAAATGCAGAGAGCACTCCGGGTAGTAGAGGCATGGTGTGGACGGCACTGCCTATCTGTCAACCCTCAAAAAACCGAAATGGTACTATTTACACGCAAAACAAAAATAGGAAACCTTAAACTTCCTATCTTGTTTGGACAAAAACTTGAACTAACCAAGGAAGTGAAATACTTAGGCGTTTGGCTCGACAGCAAACTTTTATGGACAAAGCAGCTTGAGCACGTCACCACAAAAGCCACAAACATTTTGATGCAGAGTGCTAGAGCAGTAGGCAAAGACTGGGGTCTCAAACCGAAGCTTTGTCGATGGCTCTATACAGTCATAGTAAGACCAGCTCTTACTTATGGAAGCGTTGTATGGTGGCCCCGAACAACCCTGGTGACCACAATGACTAAACTACAGCAAACTCAGAGACTGGCGTGCTCTCTGATAAGCGGGAGCACTAAAACGACACCATCAGCTGCCTTGGATGTAATCCTTGGCCTGACACCGTTGCATCTACATATACAGCAAGAAGCAATGGCGTCTGCGCTAAGAATAAAATCTACAGATCAATGGAAAGGGACGCAGTCCATCACAAATCACTGTAGAATTTTAGACATGGCGACGAAAATAATCCCGGAATCACACAGAGGCACCGACCGGATAGCCAAGACGCACCTCACAAACAAGAAGTACGAGCTGACTACCGAAAGCGGTGCCCTGGAGAGTCTAACACCATCCTATCATGTGTACACCGACGGCGCAAAAAACAAAACGGGAACAGGTTGTGGATTCCATTCACCAGAACCTTAGCACTCATTTCTTAATCTGTCCGCATCAGGACAAAAAATAACAATAGATTTATGAATGAAACTTGCCTCGAATAAGGCTTGCTGATTCGGACAGATTAATCCTTCATATACCGTGATAATTAAAAAAAAACCATTTATGAATGAAACTATCGTATATTACATACATACATATAACAAAAATTATTGAGTGCAAAAAATATAAGTTTATTTATATATATATATATTATAAATTAACTTATAGTTTTTGTTAAACCTTTTTTACAATTTTGGAAGCAATGTAGCTAACTTGACCATATTAATGGATTTAACCCTTGTTTTCTAGCTTTTGCTTACAACTCCCAGATCTACAGGAGATGGTATGTACGTATCCCGACGGCGGCCGGAATATTGTTCACCTGCGTCCCTCGCGGAGAGTGTGCGCAGTATGGATTACATAGCGTATGTATTCGAGGTTCTGTTTTACTTTATTGTATTATTAGCGTAAACAATTCACTAATAAACGAATTAATTTGATTGTTTATTTGGTTATAAATTGTTAATTTAAGCCATACTAATTGTAAATATTTTCTACATTGTTAGTGTAAATCGTTGATGCAAATTTAAAGAAATTTATTAGCAATACAATATTTCAGTGATTCTGGAACCTTGTTACGTTACGCTCCAGTGAACAACCCTTGCTATTTCTTAAGCAGTCCTTCACATGGAACGTTGTCACGTCACGCTCCAGTGAACAACCCTTGATATTTCTTAAGCAGTCCTTCACAAGGAACGTTGTCACGTCACGCTTCAGTGAACAACCCTTGATATTTCTTAAGCAGTCCTTCACATGGAACGTTGTCACGTCACGCTCTAGTGAACAACCCTTGATATTTCTTAAGCAGTCCTTCACAAGGAACGTTGTCACGTCACGCTCCTGTGAACAACCCTTGATATTTCTTAAGCAGTCCTTCACATGGAACGTTGTCACGTCACGCTCCAGTGAACAACCCTTGCTATTTCTTAAGCAGTCCTTCATATGGAACGTTGTCACGTCACGCTCCAGTGAACAACCCTTGATATTTCTTAAGCAGTCCTTCACAAGGAACGTTGTCACGTCACGCTCCTGTGAACAACCCTTGATATTTCTTAAGCAGTCCTACACATGGAACGTTGTCACGTCACGCTCCAGTGAACAACCCTTGATATTTCTTAAGCAGTCCTTCACATGGAACGTTGTGACGTCACGCTCCAGTGAACAACCCTTGCTATTTCTTAAGCAGTCCTTCACATGGAACGTTGTCACGTCACGCTCCAGTGAACAACCCTTGATATTTCTTAAGCAGTCCTTCACATGGAACGTTGTCACGTCACGCTCCAGTGAACAACCCTTGCTATTTGTTAAGCAGTCCTTCACATCGAACGTTGTCACGTCACGCTCCAGTGAACAATCCTTGCTATTTGTTAAGCAGTCCTTCACATGCAACGTTGTCACGTCATTGACATCGATGAGCTTGACGACGAGCTTGTCGACTAATCATTAGAGAATCGCACGGCAGCATTACTCGCGCGCGAAGTACTCGTAGTTGTGTTCTGGAGCGTGAAGGTCGTTAGGGTAAATACGTCCTTTTGGTTTGAGATGCTGCAAGGACAGAGTTATTGTGTTGTGTGCATATCTATGATTACATAATTGGACGAACAAAGTTGTGCAACTGTGAGTCCAACATATAACCCAACTTGAATCAACTAAAATATATATCAATCAAATAAGTCAACTTGAATCTAAAATATTGAAGACATAATGTCTAATTACTAGAAGTGAAATTCATAATTCAAAAACATGTCAATATAAAAGAAGCTATAAATATTCGGACAGTAAAAGTGAATTTGGTCAGTAAAAGCAGAAACGCTTCGCTCGGTAAATTATTTAATACTAGCTGCGCTCCGCGGTTTTACCCGCGTGGTGATGGATGATGATGATGATGAATCAAATATAGCGGTTGTTACTCAGGCATAATGTAGCTTTATACTGCTGAAAGAATTGTTTGAATCAGTTAAGTATTTTTTACGTTTCCATTACAAACAAACAAGCAATGAAATCTTTTTTCTTTATTATTAATATTAAATATCAATTGCATGTTTTAACATGAAAAAGTAGTTATTGTGACATAACTGTAATAGTAAGACATATGGCACTGTAGATTTTTTTGTAAATATTAATGTCATCTATAAAACTGTAGTACCAACATTACTTGCTCTATTGTCGGTAGTTTAAGCAGCGTACGCAAAATAAGGCTTTTGCTACGATACAATTGTATATTTTAAAATAAAAAAGTAATTATTTTGACATAACTTTAAAAGTCACAGGTATAATGAGGTGCTTTCCGAGTGGCGTCAAAACTGATTTTGGCAATATTATCACTATTTTCCATTCCGATTCAATATCGCGCTTTTGACAGGTAATATGTATAAGCCATTCGGAATGGGTTGAAACTACGCTCACGTTACTCACTACATGTATTACACGTACACACAGACAGATGCTAGCGCATCACGCGCACTACAACAATTTGTCTTTTTTAACGGACTATTCACGATGATATCAGTTCGCAGCGTGGTCGTTGAAATCTCAAAATGGTGTCCTATATAACGTAATCCACGACATCACATGAGTCTACGTTGTCGCGCTTTTCGTTGATTCGGAACGGCGATCACAGCGCTAAAATCGATTTTGACTTCAATTGAAAGACACCCATGGTATTGCAGCCATTTTTGTAGACATTGATGTCTTCTATAAAAAGGTTTGTACATCACTTTGTTTTATTGTTTAGTTGCGATATAAGGATGTTTTTGGGTATTATTTTCACACCATGGGTTACATTATCAAAGTTTTCATACAAATCAGATCAAAACAGACTGAATAACACGATATTATTCTATAAAATGTTTATATATAATTATAGCATTACTCAGCTGTTAAATTTTTATGCTTCTTTGTGTGGATAATAAGGCTACGAAAGAAACATTGCGTAGCTTTGGTTAAGAGGATATTGCCATTATGCTCATTTATGCACATATAGCGCTGAACAAAACAACGGCTAATAACCTTACTTTCATGATTGTTTTACGACTTTCTATGAAACTGATTTGTATGCGCATTCCGTGTTCACTGCACTCACTCGGAACGCAAACTGTAATTGGAGGAAATGGTCACGGAAGCACGCCATTGCTTTACTACGTTTAGTAATTGGAAGTAGAATTATATATTTTATTTACGTTATCAGTTTGTTCAAAAAGCCGAATTTTAATGTTAACTGATTGATTTTAATGTTAATTAAACGTCTTAAAATATTTGGACTGCATTTAAATTTCTTTTTGTAACATACTTGCCCGTCACTTAATATAGTACATTAAATAACGCTTATACATATATGCACACCTCCGCATTAGGATTCTATATAGCGTGGGAACCACAAACACATATTACCGCATTGTTAACATCAAAGGCCCGCGAGTACACATATTCTGCTCATCCCACGAATATTTGCTTCGACCTAGGGTCCACCTAGTACTGCGTGCGTCGAAGGCACAGTACCAACTAGGCAACATGATCGTCACTAATGTAGTATACAACTTAATGGCCATGTTGAAGATTTCGGGCCGCACGGAGGCCTTCGACATAGCCTAACGACTGTTTTCCTAGGACAATCAACCGGGACCGACGGTTTAACATGCCCTCCGACACACGTAGGGGTCACTCGAATAATGCCACACGGCCACCCATCCAACAACTGATAGTCGTTGGATGGGTGATAGTAGATAGAAGATAAAGTCACGACGCCTTCAAAGGATTTCGATGATGATAATGCTTACACTCTACTAGCTTGAGGGGTTCATTTGCCTTGTAAAAAAGTCTACAAAGACTTTTCGACAAGAAGCCAGATTACCACCTAGGCAAGAACCGAGTAATGTTTTGTGTTTGTTCCTCTTTACACTTGTTCTTACAATCAATGGTAATGCGATGAGTAGCAATCAATCATGAACAAGTATAACAAAATCAATCTTTTATTATAAATTTTTGTTCTAATATAATACAAAAAACTATATTAAAAGAAATATTTAGTAACAATTCCGCTGGAAACAATGCTTATGGCCGAGTTGCGGTGTGGTCACTTGCACTGTCAGTCTAGCGCTCGACTAGTCAACATCTCCTGAGGATGCCTCGTGTAGATGCGATACACGTGTCAAATCGTTTTTGGTTGATTGGGTTGGTTTGTGTGTGGTTTATTCTGTATATTTCCTGTTTGCAGTTCGTGCGGGAGGAAGGGCTGTGCACACCGCATCTTAGCCATAAGCATTGTTTTCAGCGGAAGTGTCTACAAAATTTCAACATTATGAGAATTCAACTTTTTGTTCCTATACGAAATATTTCTCTAATATCGTTTTTGATAATGGATTTCCGCAAAGTAACACCTACATCAATAAATTATCTAACATGTATATGTATATAGCCTCTCGTATAAATTTACCAGAAATCAATTCCGGTGTATCAGACATTAAATTTCAATTTACCAAGATGAGTATCCTTTCTGTTGACTGCAGCAGACAGTATTGCGTCCGGAAATGTAAAGCATTTTCGTCAAAGGTGAAACTCATTTCGAAATAAGGTTCTCCAAACTAAGATGAATATATATTGAAATATCTAAGGATCTTAGGTATTTTTCAAAACAAAACTTACACCTACTGACTTTTCAAAGAATCAGAACGTTATTTATTTTATGCCTCATTACATAAAAGTAGGTACTAATATTCAGTTCTCTTTTTGAGTTTATTTGAATAGTATATATTGTGTAAACACAGTTTGTACTCTAAAATTATATGATTATTAACGGGATATTTACCGTGGTGTCTTCCCGTGAACATGGTGCATGTAACTGCGCCGAAATATCGGGAGCTCATTCCACAACCTTACCACGGTAAATATCCCGTTAATAATCATATAATTTTAGAGAACAACCGTGATAGTTTAAAACAGTTTGTACTTTTTATACTTCATATGCGCTTGCTCTTCTGGTATATTAATTGCACATTCATCTATATATACACAGGCTTACCTAGATATACCTACATATATAAAAATAAACCCCTATTTATCCTGGTCAGTGGTCACGCACGCCTTAACTTGAGAACGGATGGAACAATCAAGCTAATTGTTTTTTTTTTTGTTGTGCTAATTATTGTCAGGAGAAGGTTCTTATGAAAGAAAAACTAAGAAAAGATGGGAGGGTATGGAGAGGTCGCAAGGAACGCGAACGAAGTCGCGGGCAGTCACAAGTATTATAAAAAATAAATTATTTAGTCGATAATCCTAGCAAACCGATTGGTTTTCTTTAACCTTTTTATTTATGTTTTCAATGTAAGGAAACAATTTAGAAAATTTTATCAAAACACTGAAAGTACTGTTTTCAAAAGTACATAATAAAGTCTGCTGGTTAGCTAGCCCCATGGTGGGAGAAAATCTATCACGTTCATCTACCTAATTCAAACCATTCACCTAAATAATTTTCTAGAAATAATTATTAATTTAAATACTCACATCAAAAAAAGTTTGAACCTCGTATTATTTTTTGTTACTGTAGAATATATTATGATATTTTCGTCCTTTTAGATTCTTTATTTAAAGTAATAAGTTAATTTAAAGTTAATATTTATAAAACTACACTGTAACTTGCTGCACGCTGTTTTAACGGTATTGTATAGACAAGTGGTTTGGCTGATATTAAGCCTGGTGCCTGTCCCAGGTAGTAGCCAGGTAGTACCCAGGTAGGCCAGAAGGTAACTTGGCTACCTAGAATATTATACTTCAAAGTATCGATGGGCAGTGGACTGCATCCCTGTCCCCTTTACTAACTGTTTTCCCCAACTACCCAATATTTTCCATATTTCCTGCTGCGGCCTTCAACTTCTTCATTCACTTGCAACAACCATGATCTTAATGCAATAGACGTTGGCTTTTGCGCAGTGTGAAAACTCAGACCGGTACCGCTTACCTAACCGCTAGCCCGCACTGGGCCTACATTGTAGATCATAGCCCGTACGCCCCGGAATTATGAAATATACAGAAATTTACATTTTTAGCTCAATATAGGGGTTGTCAATAGCTTGTACAATTACATGCCATTATTTTAATTTTAAACTTATTTTAATCGAAAATTAGCTGTATCCTTTATATTCCCTATATATTTCCTATCCTTATAGTTTAAACCTTTTAGTAAATGCTAGACTGATGTCCGTTTTCACCAACATTTTAGGTAACAGTTAAGCCAGTTAGGTAACACTAATGCCCGTTTTCACTAACCCTAGGAGTCGCCTAAATCGGATGTTTAAATATTTAAGAATTGCCTAGAGCAAAAATCGTTTTACCAACCCTAAGGTGCCACCTAACGAAGTTAGGCGTCACCTAAAGTTACGATACCGATTCGGCGGTGCGTAAACGCTACGCAACCCCTAGGTATGCTGACAGCCTCCAAGTTTAGGTTATAAACATTCAATTAGAAGTTTTTAACATGAGTTCTGAGGAGTTATTAGAGTATTTGGAATTGTATACAACATAAATGACATCGATTTGCATATTAATACTAGACCACGAGAGATTCGACCCAGGATCTTGACTTTTTTAAAAAGATACTGAATGTCTAAAGACACGGTGTTGTTCATATTGCATTTACAAATCGATGAATATTTGGAGTTTGATAGTAACAGGTAAGTCCAATTTCTTTGGTCCTGTTTTCATTACTACCTAATATATGTGCCCTGCTGAACAAAAGATTCCCTCTTGTAGTCTACCATCACTGAGATAATCATACCTATATTCAGAGTACCATCGTCGTTGACATGCCTAAGTGCTTACTCTTTTAATGAGGCAGTTGTTTGATAAACAAAATTATTACTTTTACAGAAATGAAACTGTGGCCCTAGTACAACAATTATTAATAGATCTCAGATTTTATGCCACCGGAACACATCTTCAAGCCATAGCTGATGCTCATGGATTGAGTGGGTTGAGTGTGCTTACTGTGGCCATGGCTATTAAATATTAAGATAAAATTTATAATAGTTGTAACAACTAATAATTATATTATAATTGGTAATAAAATTTACCAGAATAACACCACATGCGATGATTTCAAGAAGGAATATCAAGAAACCCAAGTACTAATATTTGTCTGTCAATCGCCAAAATCTCAAGCTGACAACTGAAGAAACAAAACCATAGTCAAGTATCGTAAATTTAGGCAACTCATTATTTAGGAGTCACCTTGTACTGATGGATTGGAGAAACGAAAAATTATGCTTAGGAGTTTTCTTACATTAGGAGTTGCCCAATTAGGCACTGCCTTAATAGTTTTAAGTGAAAACGGGCATTAGTAGTACACAAATGTCACACTTGGCTTAGGTGTTACCTAAAGTGTTAGTGAAAACGTGCATTCGGCCGGTATTTCAGAAACACGAACTGTTATGAAACTCGACTTGAAAGGAGATCTGACAGGAAAAGTCATACAACATTCTTTCAGATCTGTACTCATGCGTAGATTCACAATTGCTGAGCGTCTTTCTGTAGTTTTACTTGGCTTTAGTTTTACTCGATATTTAATAAAATAACTAAGTAAAGTATAGTAACTAACGACATGGGGACGTTGTAGCGACCTCTGCCGCATTGTACAAACTGAGCGATGGCTCACACATAACCAAGCGCAGACACGTAACTAAAGTCAATTATCGTCCATACTTCGTCACGAGGTCAACGGCCTTATATCAAGGGCGCCAACTTATTCCAACGCAAAAACCGACCATTTCCTGAATCGCAATGACCAAATGGCACAGAAATATACAAGATGCGAAGATGGAGTATCGGACAGCTGTCCCTGGATCAGAAGGAAGTACTCGCCAATTGGACAGAGGCGCTTCAACGTGAATATTTATACCTACTACTGCCTACTACTACCAACCTATATACCTATCTACCCGACCGACCTCCAGCTGGTTGTAACTGGCGATATCTACATGTAACCGCACTTCATTTGTTAACAGTAAGGTAGTGAACAATAAGCACCATCATCATGATCGGCTTATTATGTTCCCATTGCTGGGACTCGAGCCATCCTCTGAGAGAGAGAGGAGTAAGGCCATAGTCCACCACGCAGGCCCAGTACGGCTTGGTGGATGGGCTAGTGGCCAAACCATGACGAACTTTTCAGGTCAACCGAAAGCCTTGGACATAGCCTAAAGACTTTTCTCCTAAGACAAACAACTGAGACCGACGGCTTAATGGGCCCACGGAAGGACTCAATTGAATATTGGCACTAGCACACACCTATCCAACTCCTGACCGCAGCCCAAGTCAAGCTTCACCGCGAGCGTTTTTGTCGTACGATAAACATCATCCGGCAAAGTGAGTACGACAACGGTGTACGAGCACCTCCTTAACCGGACAGACATGTTGTTAGAACAAGATTTCTGTCGTTCCGTTAGGGGTCTGACGTCACTGCCACTACTATTAACGACGCGAAAGTTTATGTGTGAGTATGTTTGTCCTCTGTACACGTTTCAAATGCTATAAGGATTTGGATGACATCCATATACTAGAATGACTTGTCCTCACTGACCGATTCCCTACTATACTGAGCCTAGTAGACCACAGGGCATACCAACTTGAAATGTTGCCAGTTGGTGTCGTTTTTGTTATAAGTCCAATTCAAAAGGATTTTTGGAAATTTCACCTCTAAGGCGTTGATACAGATACTAAACTGTACTAGGAAGTAACACATAACATTACCTTTATTTATTCCATAAAAAAGTCTAAATTATATGATCACATGTACCTACACATCACACCATCATAATAACAACATGTGAAGCGGCCGGACGCAGCAAGTTCATCTATACGACACGCGATGACGTAACAAACGAGATTTCGTTTCGCAAAAACAACTCGCTTTACTTGTTACCAATATATTCCTCAGTCATCTCGTACTCATCGAATGTTCGTGCAGTGGTTTAGTGTAATGTTTCAATTTGTTATTTAAATTTGTGTTTCGATATATTTTCAAATTACTGCCATTTCATTTCAAATTTTGCCAATTAGTTTCCATATTAGTATGCAACCTTTATGTTTTGTAAATAAGAATGTGCGTTAGTGGTGTGATTTCGAATACAATGTTCCTTATATTAGTAGTACTCATATCTGTGCAGCATTCCGTGGGAGGCGCGTACGTCTATTCTAAAGGTAATATTTTACTAAACAGTTTGTTTCTCGTAGATTACATGGCCTACAATTAGGGCCGGTAGTGTTATATACTTGTTTGTGTGGTAGTCATACTCTCACACAACTTTCACAGATTTCAAAGCGCGGTCATTCACTTATGTACACTCGTGAGCTGCATACGAGCTAAGATACTCGAACGTCACTCTAAACAGTAGCCATAATACATTACTGCAGCGGGCGGCAACAGGTATTGATGGCCGAACGTGACGTAAGGGCCGGCGCACACGTGGTCAGCAGGGACATGCCTAAGCTATTTAAGAGCAGTACAACTCTTTGTTAATGAATTCGTCCGGGGAAGTACTGCCACCACACCTTTTTCTACCGTGGAGCAGTAATGTTCACAATACTGCGTTTTGGTTGAAAGGTATGGTTGCCGGCGAAACTACAGGCACATGAGGCTTAACAACTTAATATCTCAGGTATAGGCGCAGTGAGGAAATGCATCTGTTCTAGGCAGAAGTAGCCTCTTAACATAAGGTGGAACTCGTGCTTGTTCCGTTTCTTAAAAACATAAATATGCGATTGGATGAAATGTCGCGTGCGCAGAGTGCTGGCACATGTTTTGCATAAGAGATTCGTGGAAACGGAGCCCGCATTTTGGGCTTCTCCTCAACAAATGGTTCACTAAACTTATAAATGTGTTGTGTTATTATATTATTTGTAGATGTTGCATGTTAATCTTTCACTTATGAAACACTAGGTGGAGCCCGCGACTATGTCTGCGCAGAATTAGAATTTCGAGTAGCTTATTATATTCTCCAAGACCACATCTACCTTTATACCGAAAAGTCAAATGTAAAAAAAACTGTCATTATAATTCATCACCCTTGACGGTATTTGTGTTACATTTCATCAACTTTGACGGTTGCCGAGTACGTCTCGTGTATCGAGCTCTCAAATTGACTTTGCTTTTGACTAAGCTATCAGAAACTGACACAAACTTTAACAAAACTGTCATCATTACGATCTTGACGTAGGCGGAGATCCTATTATTTTGTCTATGCTGTGTCCAAGAATATTACGCTTTTCCACCTGCGTGGTGATGGATGATGATGATGATGAAAAGTATCATATGTGTTAATCCAACGCCTCATCTACCTTCATAACAAATTTCATTTAAATTGTCCCCGCCGTTTGAGCGTCAAAGAGTAACAAATATCCACACATCCATCCATACTCGCAAACTTTCGCGTTTATAATATTAGTAGGAAGTAGGATATACATTTAAGAATTAAAGTTAAATTTGGTTGAAACCAACAACCCTCAGCTTCATTTACTATCTAGTATGTGAACATAAATGTGATATATGCGATACCTCCATGTATATGTTGCCCATATAGGTGTAAAATAAATTAAACAAGTTTACAAATATTGAATCGCGTATAATTTTAAATTATTTTTTCCTGATGTATCGAAGACTTTTCAGTGAACGTGATTATGGTTAGGCTTGATGACGGTTCTCTAGTATCAAGTAAGAGAATCATTGTTGTGTATCATAATATGTTAATCATTCAAACATTCACGATGCACTCAGTAGTCACTCACGGTGTCCAGAGGTCTTGCAGTATTGTGCTGGCTTCGGGAATTTATGAGCTTGATCAAGCAAGGATCTCAAGCAGGTGGTACTTGCCACCATTATTTCTTTTGAAATAAAGGAGTTTGTATTAAATATCTATGGCCTCTCTTAACAATCTCGGCACACATTCGTTCTCACTTGCTAGAATACGAGTATGTGGGTGTATCTGTATGAGTGTCTATACACTGTGTGACTAAGATAATTGTAAGAATTACGGTCGATTTTAATGTATAGAAATGAAATGAAATGAAAATGAAAAGAAGTAGTACCTGAAGAAATGGAAAGGCTAAAGAGTTATTAAAACACTGGTACCAATAGTAAATAGAACATTATTATTTATATAATTTAAGAAATGCATTTTCAGTTTTAGGGAGGATGGTAAATATATTGTCAACGTAACGCAGATCTTCATCATATCCACAGTCGTAGATAGTTTCCTCTCCTTTAAGTCCTTCTTGTAAATTTCGGTGACTACAGGGGAGACAGGGGAGCCCACAGGGGCAGCAGGAAACCGTGTCTTGTTTCATCGTTAAACTTTGTGCTATCTATTCCTTATTTGTACTAGCTATATGATAACTACAAAATTAAATTGTTTTGCAGCAGTATTAACAGCCTCTTAGGGGCTGGCTGGGGCCTCGATCATATGCTCCTTACCCCTGCGGAATCTCAGGGGGCAACTACCCACCGGTAATTTTACCCTACGCAGGTTGCAATTGAGACAACTCTGTTAATGTACAAAAATCTACTAATCAAGGTGGCGGATGACGCAACGGATCGATTTGTAAGCTAAACAAAATTTAGGATACCAGTGACTTTCCCCAACGAATTCAGAAAGAAAATAACTACTTCTAATTGTTTTCAGGTCAAATCCTAATTCGATCGGGCTATAATTATTGCGAAAATGTTCATGCTAGGCGCACTGCAACTGCAAGAGAGTTGGTTACGGCACGTGTAACTGCGACGTTTGCGTTTCAGATAACAAGTGCATTGAGAATAACGTGAACGCCACTTGTGTTCTCCTGAAGGACTGCCCGGCTGCCTTGGAACGCGTCGCAGACAAGAAAGAAGTACTAGTAAGTGCACCATTCACATGTATTTTCTCCAAAACTTTTATATATTTGTATGAAATAAGAACAAAAGAAACATTAAAATTTATCCCGACTTTTCGAACACATTTCAGAACTGAACTGTCATCCAGTCTACCCGAGACTGGATGTGACAGTCATCTTCCTCTATATCTACACTAATACAAGGAAGGCGTCTCAAACGAAAGTTTATATTGATTGAGCTTACTGCGTGAACGCAACGAATACGCGGGGCGCGGGGGTCACGTCAATCGGTAGTCTGCCACATACATTTATCAGACTATATCTAAAGACTGCCATGCGATTCTCTAATGATTCGTCGATGAGTTCGTCGATGAGCTCACCGATGTCAAATACTTAATGAGATATCGCCCTTGTTCACAAGGTTGTTTTTCCAACGTTTCTTGTCATCTCGTCATTTGTTTCACGGATTGTACGAGGTGTACAAATAAAAGATGTTTTATATTTACTGTTACTTTATTGTATTATGTTAAATGCTGAAGTAATGCTAGTGAGCCGCGCGCGACACGAAGCAGCCGCGGAGTATTGCGAACTAACTCAATTTCACGTAAATCGTGACTTAATATAAACTAATTCCTATTCTGTGTTCGGTGGCCCGAACATCGAGAAAGAAAAAATACAAAATATAATTACTGAATCGATGAAAACAATTTATGCCTAGACCGTACACTAAACTGCTGATACAATATAAATGATATGCTAAGGTAAAAAAATTATTAATATAATTAAAAAGGTCAATCAATTAATTAGAGAATGTTATAAAATACTCTTATCATACTAATATTCTTAAATTATGATGGTTATTCCAAGTCTCTTATTTTTAACACTTTCATTGGTATGGGGGAGGATGCTTTATTGACTTTACGAGAGTGAGACGGGGCTAAAACACTGGCACTGATACACTGAACACTAGCACTAGTACGGGCCGTGATGGGCGAGGGCTCGCGAGCCACCTCGGCTCCGCGGGACGCCCTCGCCGCGGCCGCCAGACGCCCCCGCCGGCGCCGCCACCTCCGCCACAGGAACACTCCTGCCGTTGATGATGCGACCGCCACCAGTAGGTACGAAATACTGTACTGATGGATGTCATGACTGGACATGAAAGAGTCCTCCTCCTCGGGAACCTGAGCTGCCTTTAATTCGTTTATCTGACTACGTATTTTGTTTAACGTTTCGTTGAACAGTGGGACCTCTGTATCATTAACGTTGTAGTGGACCAGGGGTATGTTAATTATATAGTTTATTGGTGCTATCTGTGGGGCATAGCTGTTTTGGTTTACTTTGACTATATTTGAAGGTTCATTCCGTGCATAACTTGTGTATTTGTTTCCCTTGACAACACATTTGTAACCTAGATCGACGATTCCCACTGCACTCAGCTGTTCGACAGAAACCCGATCCTCGCACATAAACCGTAGGACACAAATGCGGCAGCAATAATAGATGTAGGTGTTGACCTTATTCAATGGCATCCACTTGTTACGACACGTATCAGTGCTTACTTTGCATTTTTCAGTTAATGGGTCAATGATACACAGGCTTTGATTATTTTGCAAGCTGTATGTAGTAGTATGTATATGACACAGATAGTTATGTGCATTTAATTCGGTACATTGCTGTATTTCGGCTTTATCCATTGGAATAAAGGTATCTTTATGCAAGTTAATCGATACATAATCAGATATAGGAGTTATGCTGATTGTTGAATTTCTTATTTGATGTGGAACTGCTATGAGATTGTATAATTCGTATACATCTCTACTGATAAGAGGTATCTTGATTTCAAAGATTAAATATTCGGATGTCATTCGGCTTTTCACGGTTAATACTAGATATATTAAAGGCATATTAAATTGTATATTTTCAATCGGCAATAATAATTCTTTGGGTAATAGTCCTGAAATAATATTTAGTTCATTCATGAGTTGATTAGGTGATAATAAATGAACATTAAATTTTCCGTGATGAATGTCGGTGATCATATCTATAAGGGTGTCCTGCACACTCCTTAGACTTGTTAACAAATTGTTGCAAATCAGAGAAGATAGTGTAAACTCATTCTCCAACTCTATCGATCGCATTTCTGCTTTTAAAATGTTGGTAGTCTTATCGAGGTTGCTCAAATGCGCATTGACAGCTTTATTTTGTTTTTGTATTACGTCTTGTATTCTGCTTAGTAAATTATTTTGGGCTTCAAGGATTGATGTTTGGTTTCTCCACAATAAAGCTAAATGTTTTTCGTTGTGTCGTATGTGTGTTATGTCCTTTTGATATTGTTCTGCAAATCTCTCGTCTAAAACACCAAAGAGACTGTTCATCGCGTAACCAATACCGTTTATCAATGAGCGCTTTCGTCGGGTACGCGCGTTTAAATGCTGACTTAGAAGGATGCGGTTCGAGTACTCTATTTCTGAGAACCCGTGACGCATTTGTATGTTAATAATTTCACAATGAGATGTTATTTTTATCATTTTGCAGAGGTCGTCCAAATATTGTAGATTTTTAGTCAAGGTTGTTATGCCTTTCCAAAATGGGTTCAAGTCATAATAGGTGACCAGTTTCCATTCATCTCTCACCAGTTGCATGTCTCCAATTTTGTCGAAGTACAATCCGTTATCTGCACTCATTTGCGTTATATTGTAGCTGCCTTGAGATCCGCAGATGAGCGTCATGAACATGATAAATGATAGGGCTAGTGATAATAATTTTGGACGAATTGTTTTAGCCTTAGTTTGGGTTTTCAACGTATTGTCTGCATCGGTAGTTACTTCTGTTTGTTTTGCAGCGATGTCTGTGTACGCTAAAGGCAAAACTGATAATTTGACGATCGTTCTCTTGATAATGCCATTTTTTGTTTTTATCTCAACATAACCTGTATAATCGACCCCGACCCGATAAAAATTGGGTGTCGAGTTACATCTCGAATCAGGTAAGTTTCCCATAAGTTGGTAATGCTTTGTAGGGTTGAGTTTTCTGCACGTCACACATTTGCGTAGTTGTTTTTTAACTGCTCTTAATCCAGTAACTAACCAATACTTCTGTCTCAGGTTAGCTAGTGTTAAATTAGGTCCTCCATGTCTCCCCCCTGGGAGCTGCAGGCGGAAATCCTTGCCGAAGTCTACCACTTCGTGGCGGCGAGGAGATTCCAAGGAGCAGCCCCAAACTGGGAGGAGGTCACACGCATGCGACGGCAGGCGCGAGCCACTCTATTGCGGCGGTGGGAGGAGGACCTGGCTCCGCCGGTTCCTGGGCAGTGGACGGTGGAGGCCATCCGTCCGGTCCTTCAGAGGTGGGTGAAACGACGTTTCGGGTCGCTGACCTTCCGATTGGTGCAGGTGCTCTCCGGACATGGATGCTTCGGAAAGTACGTGCACCAAATCGCAAGACGGGAGGCGACTCCAGCCTGCCACGCGTGCGGTGCGCCGGAGGATACGGCGCACCACACACTGGAAGTGTGTGCTGCATGGGGCCCGCAGCGGCACACGCTTTCAGCGGAAATAGGGGGAGATCTCTCCCTGCCGAGCGTGGTGTTCTCCATGCTCAGCAGCGAGAGATCGTGGCAGGCGGTGGCCACCTTCTGCGAAACGGTGATGACGCAGAAGGAGGCCGCGGAGCGGATCAGGGAGAACGATGTCCGAGCTGACCCGCTCCGGCGCAGACGACCGGGGGAACGGAGAAGACGGTTTGCACGTCTCCTCCCTCCTCCGTAGTGGGGTTACTGGCGAATAGTCGGGGGACTCTTCGCCGGTTTGCACGGCCCTTCACGTCTAGGGGGTGACCTTGGTGAGCAAGGTCATCTCTTCACAGGCGCTGAGGCCCGGTTAAGATCAATCCGGGCCTACCGCTGGGGCGAGATGGTGACTGCCAGCGCGACCCTGTCTCGCCCCACCTTGGCGGAGGACTGCTCACGGGGGGGTTTTAGTGGGTCTGAGCCCCACACGCCCCCTTCCGTCACCCCCGTGGCGGAAGGGAAGTGCACAGCATTTCCCCCCCTCAAAAAAAAAAAAAAAAAAAAAAAAAAAAAAAAGGTCCTCCATGTAAGGTCAACTGATGGGCCTCTTCAATCAATAAATTTCTTAGTCTGTGCTCTTTTGGTATTATAATAGGATGTTTCATGTCCTTACTGATATTTGCGTTTTGCAGGCGACCAGAGACACGTAAAACTCCGGTTGTATCCAAAAAGGGGTACAATTTTATTAAACAACTGTTGCTCTTTGGCTTGTTATATTTTCGCAGATAGTCAATATCCATGCTAAATTCACTACGCTGTACATGTTTTATCACAATCAACTTTGCCGCCTTGAGTTCCGGTAACGTGATATAGCCAGGCCATTGTTTACATTTCATTGTGCTATCTTTAAACTTAATTGTTTTTATAGCTCGTAACATCCATGCTACGATTTTTGCAACCTTTTTAAAGGAGCTATGTTTTTCTAATAATTGCGTAATGATGTTTTCTTCGCAGCTTTTCTGCACAGCATGCACGCGTTTTCCCTTCACTTCTTCTTCTGTGTTATAGATGACTTGCTTTTCGGGTAGCGGTAATTCTTTCGCCTTCATCCACTCGGGACCATTCCACCACATTTCGTGTTTCTTTAATTGTGATGCAGTGATACCACGACTGGCACAGTCGGCAACATTTGATTCTGACTTTACGTAATGCCAGTTGCTTGGTTTTATTATTTTGATTATGTTTTGGACTCTATTAGATACAAACGGTTTCCAGCGTCCCGGATCTCCCTGTAACCAACTCAAAACTACCTTAGAGTCCGTCCACCCATATATATCAACGTTGTTTTCGCCAGCGCATTGTACAATTTTTTCCATCAATTTAGACAGCAATAACGCTCCACATAACTCTAACCTCGGTAACGATACAGTTTTGTTTATTGGTACAAGTCGGGTTTTAGCTGCTACCAGTACTACCGATACTTCACCTTGACGCATTATTCTCGCGTGTACTACAGCTGCGTAAGATTTAATGGATGAATCGCACGTCCCGTGTAATTCGATCTTTTCGCACCCTTTAAATCCAATCCAACGAGGTATTTTTATACTAGTGATGTTTTCGATATCGGCTCGTATTGCTTTCCATTCCGTGTTGATAGTTTCAGGTATTATTTCATCCCATTGTATATTAGCGTTCCATATTTGCTGAAACAATAGTTTTAGTTTGGTACTCAGAGGAGATAACCATCCTAAAGGATCATATATCTTTGAGATTTCCGACAAAATTGCACGTTTTGTTGGCTTGATATCAGATTTAGACATATTGCACTGAAAGCTGAAATTATCTTCTACGGGATTCCATAGCAGACCTAATGTTTTTGATGATGTCTCTGATTTAAAGTTGAATACAACATGCTCTTTGCTTTCGTTATTTTGAACGTTTTGAAGGAGTTTTGGTTCATTTGAGGTCCATTTTCTCAAATTGAATCCTCCTGACAGTAGTAAATTGCTAATGTCAGCTATTGCTTGCATTCCGTCCTCTATAGAGTGGCTTCCATGCAAATGATTGTCCATATAAAACGTCTCATTTAAGACCTTGGATGCTTCGGGAAAGTTGCTTTGTTCATCAACTGCTAGACGTTTCAGAGTCATTAGCGCTAGGAACGGGGCGCTTTTAGTTCCATAAGTAACTGTGGCTAACTGAAAACATTTTAGGGGTTGTTCAGGTGACTCTCGCCATACTATTTGTTGCAACTTCTGATCTGCTTCATGCACTAGTATCTGTCTGTACATTTTTTCAATATCTGAGGTGTAAGCGTAACGATAAAAGCGCCATTTTATGATTAAAGCTTGTAGATCTTGCTGTAAATTTGGCCCTTTATACATAAGATCATTAAGGCTGTAGCCACTTTCGGTTCGAGCCGAACCATTAAATACGACCCTTAACTTTGAGGTGGCAGAGTCATCACGTTGTACTGCGTGATGAGGTAGGTAACATGCCAGAGATTCCTTGCTATTTTTCTGTGATTGCTTCATGTGATCTAAGGCTAGGTACTCATTCATAAATGATCTATATTTTTCTGCTAATTGACTCTGCCTCTCAAGTTTCTTCTCCAAATTTATGAATTGTGCTACGGCTTTATTTTTTGATGCTCCCAATTTTTCGTCAATATCAGGCTTTAACGGTAATCTTACCACGTATTTGCCATCCGCTTGTCTCTTAGTAGTTGCTTCATACTGATCTATACATATTTGTTCTTCGGCTGATACGGTATATTGATCTATAATATATCATCAATTTCCCAGTACTTTTGTATCTTTTCTATATCATTCAAAACCACGTTGCATTGATACGTTTCCATTTTCCCAAACAGAATCCACCCAAACTGCGTTTGCTCTGCTAGTGGTTGAGAATTATCTTCGCCTCTGCACATTCCTGACATTTTTATTGCAGCATACACATCAGACCCCAGTAATAAGTCAATTGGTCTACTGACATAAAATTCAGGGTCCGCCAACTCTATATTATGCAGATGCTCCCACATCGGATTTTCAAATGAACTGCTAGGTAAGTTCTTTACTAACTGCTTCATTATATACGCGTCTATGTTCATTCGAAAATCATTATATAAGGACATACATGTTAAGTTGATCATGCCCTTACAATTGTTTTCTCTTTCTCCTAGACCATAAACAACACCCTTGCAATATTTGCGCTTCACTCCTAATTGCTGAGCTGCATTTTCCGAAATGAGTGATATTTGCCTTCCTAAATCGATCAACGCTCTAAATGTTTTACATGTACCATCTGCTGCAGTAATCTTTATCATTGCTGTTGCTAATAACACTTCTGTTTTTCCACTCTGTGACACGTGTGTGCTGTTGTTAGGTACATTTTCAGTCGGTTTCACAATAACATTCTTAGTCGGCACATTAGACTTAGTAACCGAAGTGCATGAGTCGTGCATTAAAGTATTATGTTTCAAAAAGCATACGCGACATCGCCGCGCGGAAATGCACTTATTCCCATTATGGTCAAATAAGCAATTAATGCATAATTTATGCTTTGTTACCGTGTTCAACTTTAAGTCATTAGACATATCCAAGAACTTTTTGCAATTGTATAAGCCATGTTCCTCGTTGCAGTGCGGACACCTGATACCTGCTGATATGTGGAATGCTTTCGGAACGGACTTGTTCATGTAATTGTTTTGTTGAAATGAAGGTTTCTTGTTATAATTGTTATGTTTGAAGTAATTATTTTGCGACGATTTATGCACCACTGAATGTTCTTGTTTTTTGCGAGATGTTTCCAAAGTTGTAAACTTGCTCTCCAAAAACTTGATAAGGTCCGCAAAGACAGGCAATTCCCGCGGATGTTTTATTGACTCTACATAACCACTGTAGCTCTCCTGGTCCAATTTTTGGGATAAAATATGCACGAGGATGGGATCCCACGTGCTAATATCTTAAGAGTGCCGCTGCTGTACATAACCCCATAGATAATAATCTGTGCCCAAATGTCACAATGAGAAATCCGAGCCGCCCCACTACGCCGGAGTCGCGGGATTCCATAGGAGACACCATGTCCGTGGACGCAATGCCCTCAGATGTACTGAAATCTCAAAGAACTGAGTTGCAAATCATAGTTAGAGACGCTGTTAAGAGCGAACTTTGTTCAATAAAAACTCAAATTTCAACAATCGAATCCACGCTAACCTATATTAGCACTCAGTACGACGAACTTTTAAAAGTACTAGCGTCGAATGCCACTGAAATGAAATCCATAAAGGAAGAGAATACTCGACTGCGGAAGGATAACGACGCCAACACAACACGTTTACAACATTTAGAAGAAGAAATCGCACGTCAATAGCAGTGGAATCTGCTACAGAATATTGAAATAGTTGGTATTCCTGAGACCAACGCCAGTGACGAGGATACAGTTGGAGTGGTCACAAGCCTGGTTGAAAAGATGGGTGTTTCTATAGACAGCACTGAAGTGGAGTTTGCGCATCGTGTGCAGGCTCGGCGGCCGAGCAGCTCGGCCAACGGGCGCACTATCATCGCTCGGCTCCGTCACCGCCGCACTAAGGATGCTATTATTGCTGCGTCACGTAAACACCGCGGAATTAAACCGTCCGACGTTGGGCTGGGAGGCGGCGGTACACAACTCGATCGCGGAAATTCGACTCGTATTTACGTTAATGAGCATCTGTCCAAGCAGAACCGGGCCTTACTCAGAGATAGTAAACAAAGAATTAAGGACGCTAATTTTAAGTTCATTTGGACAAAAAACTGTCGCATCTTCGTTCGCCGAAACGAAGCCTCGTCTCCCATTCCAATCATAACGTCGGCCGATTTAAAAAAGATATGTTAGTTGAGTTTGGATTCGGTAAGCCGTTATTGATTTTATTATGCTTTAGTCTTATCAATAAGATACGCGCTACACATACACGAACACGATTCATATACACACTCAATGGTTCACATAAAAATACTTCTTACACACGCCAGTATCCCCAAAGACAAAAAAACACATTATTATTATCATTACATCTCCTACAATCACAATTACATTACAAACATTATAATTTATGTATATATCTTAGTAAAGTTATAAAATATGTAACTATGCTATACGTGATTTTTGCTACTTTCTTCGATGGCGATTACTTATGTCATTTACATAGTAACCTAGCATGCATCATTCAGCGGTTATTTCGTACTTTTTATTTTGATTATGTTTTAAAACTGTTGGCGAATCTATCTCATTACGGCAGGACACAATAATGTTTTAAAGCTTATGTATCAGAACGTAAGAGGTTTGAGAACGAAAACTAATGTATTTTATAATAACTTACTTATTGCGGATACAGACATAGTGATAGTTACTGAGACTTGGTTATGCGACAGCATTCTGGACACTGAGCTGTGTACACCTGACAGGTTTGACCTATTTCGTTGTGACCGCGGCGGCGACGGCGGCGGGCTAGGCGGCGGAGTGATGTTAGCCTGCGCCGCTCGACTCGGTGCGACCCAGTTGCATCACCTCGACTGCGACGATATTGAATGCATATGCGTAACAATACCAGCGCGCGCAATTAACTCGCGATCTCCTTTAAATATTATCTGTGTATACATTCCCCCAAACCGCGCGCTCGCATCACGAGTTATTAAGCTAGTAGAAGTTTTGTCAACATTATTGAGCTCTCGACCTGACGATTATTTTATCCTGACCGGAGATTTTAATCTACCGTGTATCGATTGGAAATCGAAACATCCCTATATTCTGAAAAAGGGTTCAGTGGACACTCAGAATGCGGCTACCGAATTGATAAATCTATGCAGTTTCTTTGGGTTGACTCAATTTAATTACATTCCCAACAAATATGGTAATATATTAGACTTATTTTTCTCAAATACGCCTTTACTTATTAATAAATCCAGTTTTCCATTTGTTAAGGAGGATATCTGCCACCCAACGATAGATATATGCGTTACTGACATTATGATATCCTCTATTAAACCAACCAGTAGCAAAAGAAATTTATTTCGCAAAGCAGACTATGAGTGTTTGAATACATACTTTTCTGAGTACAACTGGACATTCTTAAGCACCTTGTGCATTCAGGATGCTGTTGATAAATTTTACTCAGTTTTGAATACAGCTATATCTCAATTCGTACCACAAAAATTAATTTCCCACACCTATAATTACCCTGTATGGTATAGTAAGCCCCTTGTTAAATTAATAAAAGAAAAAGCTAAATATCATGCACTATGGAAAAAATATAATAACGCCGTTGACTATGAGTCCTTCTCTAAATTACGTTTAAGACTTAAAAAACTTGAGAAAGAATGCTATCGATCATACATTGAATTTTCGCAAAAACAAATCAAAACTTCACCCAAACTTTTGTGGACTTATATAAAATCAAAAAGAAATAATAGATCTAATTATCCTCAAACAATGCAATATAATAACATGTTTTTATCTACTGAGCGTGACATTTGTAATGCTTTTAATGACTTTTTCTCTAGAAACTTTAGTCTTCCGTCCCAAAATTACACTGATTTCTCAGAGGACACAGCGCCGTGCTATGACGTCATCACCAACATACGCGTCTCAGCTGACGACATTTTAAAACTACTGAGAAGCCTCGAGTGTTCTAAAGGCCCTGGCTGCGATGAAATTCCACCGTTTTTCTTCATGAAATGTGCTGAATCACTAGCACTTCCCATAATGATACTTTTTAATAGATGTTTTTTTGAAGGGTATTTTCCAAGAATTTGGAAAACTGCTAACATCGTTCCGATACATAAAAAAGGGACTAAAACAAATATTGAGCATTATAGACCAATATCTATTCTTAATGTTCTAAGTAAGGTAATGGAGAGAGTAGTCCATATGTATATATATCCATTTGTTATTCGTCACATCCCTTCTCAGCAGCACGGTTTTGTGCGCGGTCGCTCTACTAATACGAACCTTTCCGTTTTTGTCAATGATGTACTTCGCGGTATGAATGATGGATTTCAAATGGATGTCATATATACAGATTTCGAAAAAGCCTTTGATCGTGTGGACCATATTATCCTTCTCCGCAAGCTCCAGGAGCTAGGAATACGTGGAAATCTTCTCAGATGGACAGAATCCTATCTACGAAATCGTTCGCAGGCTGTTGTTGTAGCCGGACATCGTTCTGACATCGTAGACATACTTTCTGGTGTCCCACAAGGCTCTATCTTGGGACCCTTATTATATACGATATACCTGTATGACGTAGGCAATTGCTTTGAATTTGCTAAGTTTTTGATGTATGCCGACGATACAAAAATTTACGCTTCTGTTAAGACTGAAGCAGATGCACATAAGCTCCAGCACGACTTAAACCGACTTTGTAACTATTACCGCTCCAATCACATTAAAGTCAATGCATTGAAATGTTTTCAAATAAGTTTTACCCGTAAAAGATATATAATTAATTATCATTACAAGTTAGACAACGTGCCCGTAACGCGAACTGAGAGCTCAAGAGACCTTGGAATAATTTTCGACTCGAAAATGCTTATGGCAGAACATATCACGGCAACGGTTAAAAAAGCATATAAAAACTTAGGGTTCGTGCTGCGAGTGAGCAGACCTTTCTCTGACGCGGAATGCATAAAAGCCTTATATTTTTCTTACGTCCGTAGCGTTTTGGAATACTGTTGTAATGTGTGGAACCCCAATTACATGACCTATATACATGATATTGAGCGTATTCAATCCAAATTTGTCAAGGTGCTAAATTACCGTACACGAAATATAGCTTGCAGTTACGAACAATCATGCGACCATCACAAATTAATGACCTTGAAGGATCGTCGCACATTGTTACAAATTCTTTTTCTTCACGATGTTTGCAGTAACAGAATAAATAGCCCAGAATTGACATCTCTCTTCTTACAACTCAGAGCTCCCTATAAGCGTACTAGACACCCAGCTTTGTTTCACGTTCCAACAAGCCGTACAAACTATGCTCAGAATTCCGTCATTTGCCGGACACTAAATAGTTACAACAAAGATTTTTCAACAATCGATATTTTTCATCACAGTAAATTAGGAGTTAAGAACCAAATAGTTTCAATAATTAATAACATATCTTGTTGTTAATTATTCATTCAGTCATCTCATCTCACACACATACACAAACCCTCACTAACACATACACACGCACACCCACATGCAGTCACTCTATACTTTAGATATATTTATACATTTTCACACACACCTTCATCCTTTACCTAAATTCGAATTTACGCGCGTACCTTCTTTTTAACTAAGTACTTTTTAATAATTATATACTTTATATTTAGTAGTTATTTTGATAGGCGATATTATTTTAATGTATAAAAAGAATGAACCTGTAATTGGCAGTAAGTGTTAATTAAACAATATTGTAAGAATGTTTTCCTAAGTGCTGTTGGTTCTACGACAATAAATAAAAAATAAAAAATAAAAAAAAAAAAAAATTGCATCTTCTGGGCGTTTGAGAGAGATGGATTTTTGTGAATAGTCTCATCAAAAAGATCTCTAAAAGAAGTATATTGTTGGTAGTTGCCCGAAAACACAGGAATTTCGATGGTAGGAACAGTCTTTTCCCTATGAACAACCGACCCAAGATGTTTGTTGATTGCTTTTTTCATAGCATTATATTTTTGTTCATGCCTCGTATAAGCCCATTCATATTCTTCGTCTTCTCCGTTCAACTCCAAGTGAATATCCCAATGAAGGGAATCTACTGCTACCCAACGCATTTGCAATGATTTTAAAATGTCTTCTATTTTCCACTTCTCATCTATAATTGCCAAATCGACGTTATTTATTGTTCTCATTAAAGCCTTAAAATTAACCGTCTGTTTACGTAGCATTTCATCTACTTTGCTATTTGACCCGGTAGATATAAGTTGTTTCTGCTGTTGTGTTTGACTCTGATCTACCCCAGAAAAACTTGCCTCATTATTGCTTTGTTCGCGAGTTCCCATTCCTGATGATGGGATCGTCTCTTTACTGCTTAAATCTTGAAACTGTTGATGAATCATATTCTTAGTAGTAATAAAAACACCATGAGTCCTTTCATATAAAGATTCGTCAAAGTAAGAGTGATCAGTAATTTTTAACCCACAGATAGTATTATGATTTTTTTGGAAATCTGCCCAGTATTTTTCCAACAATTCTAAACGTCTTTTGAAATAATCACCCTTTTTTCTCTCCTCACCATCCTTTTTAATATTTGATGTGAGCCTATTAATCTCTTCATATAGCTCGATTTGGTTTGCATAAAGAGTTTCCATTATAGACTAAATAAATGGAAAGATCTTACTTGATTTATTTTGATACCCTGGTCCCACTGTTTGTGATTTTGACTGCTGCTGCTGAGTGCTTCTTCCTGCTTGATCCTTGTGCTTGTTTATGCTGCTTGCTAACTGCTAATGTTTCACAGACTCAAGCCGGTAGAGCACTATAATTGTTCACTGTAATTTTTGTAAAATATTGTCCACTCACTCACTTATCAAAAAAAAAAAAAAAAGTATTTGTACGAGGTGTACAAATAAAAGATGTTTTATATTTACTGTTACTTTATTGTATTATGTTAAATGCTGAAGTAATGCTAGTGAGCCGCGCGCGACACGAAGCAGCCGCGGAGTATTGCGAACTAACTCAATTTCACGTAAATCGTGACTTAATATAAACTAATTCCTATTCTGTGTTCGGTGGCCCGAACACGGATGTTGTCAAAAATGCAACGACGTATGCTCTTAGAGAATCGCACGGCTGGCGGCTCTTGGGAATTCAGTCGCTATGGAGCGTTTCTCGGGACGGGAGTAAGCTTTACATTTAAGTGTAGTGTAAGTTTTACAAAAACGGTGATTCGGCGACTGCAGCGCGTAGAAGTTTCTTATTATATTTCTAACGCAAAAGGAAAATTAACAAATAATTTGGTTATTTTAATATTATTTATATTTTTGTATTGTTTAGTTGAAATATATGAAAATATCTGAATAGAAAGATACTTGGATTAAAACGTAATTTATAATGGTTTAGGCCAATTAGCAAAACTTCACGCATAACTTCATATCAGTCGTTTAAGTTTAAGATGGCTATCGTCAGTGAGAGTCGAGTTTTTATTCGTGGCGACAAAACGTGTAGAAATGCGTTTGCCGCATGCACCACTCGCAATCAAAAAGTGAGGAACTATTTTGCGCTGCTCTAACACTCGTATTTATAATTTGTTACTTGTTTATAAACAAGTAGTTACTTGTTGCTAAGTAATTTCTCAATGAGCTAATTATTTGACAATAGAATACTTCAACATAAAATCTTGTTCTATAGTGAACGTTACTTACTAAAGTAAATGCATGACATAACCCTATCAAAATTGGATGTATCTTGTTACACTTGTATTAGGTTGTTGTCATGGGATTTTCATTTCTACAGCATAATAGATCCTTCGCAGTTCAGACTTGTCCTTTATATACAACTTTACATAAGCAATTAAAACAAAAAAAATTACGTTTTCTCATTGCTTAAGCAGAGGAAATGGTGACTATTACTCTATATATATCTTAAGTTAAGTTACTTAAGATAGTTCTAACTTCAGGCAAATATAAATCTATAGAATTAACTCGTTGCCTAAGTAATTACTTTTACTTGTTTACAAATGCGGCAGTAGTTCTGTTTAATATCATAAACTACATAATATAATAATACTTTTTATATGTTGTATACTAGTATCAGCCTGCGACTTCGTCTGCTTGGAAATTTCTAATCTCTTTCAAACCCTCGATCTGTAAGTAACAAACTATACTCACCCACTGACAAAAGAATGTTTGCATTATTCTGTTTATATTAAATTATTTTGTTTATGTTTTGTTTGCATTGTATGTTAAATTATATATACCATATTACAGATATGCTCATTCAAAGGGGTCGAGCCTGTGGTTTGTTGCGCGGAGCCCAAGAACGGAACTGCAGACAAAATGTAAGGAATAATTTCTGTAACTATAGGTACATGTGTACATCGATTGCACCCCGCAGTAATCGTATGGCATACCGCACAATGACGGGGGTTTCGTCCATACCTACACGTGGGCCCAGTGCGGGTTGTTAGATAGCGATGGCTATAGAGGACAGTATTTATGGTTAATGTTTCCATACCTTGAGTGGGGAAAAGCTGTCACAATTTCTCTCCCCCACAATAGTAGGGTGGGGGGTTCTTTGGTGATTGAATCCACTGAGCTCCCTGTTAGTAGTCCTCTACAAAGGCGAGGCGGGGAGACTAGCAGTGCACAACAAAACTGGCATTGTTACAAATCCATGTTTTTAAGAAATAGGGTAATGAGAGAGGTACTGTACTAATGAAACTATTATTATATAAGCAATCACGTGAGAGCTTCAACACGCCGGCCCGATCCTCAAGCATCCGCATCCTTTCGATCACATGTGCTCACATTCTGAATGAGTATTAGGAACAATTCAATACAAAACTAGCATGCTATACTTATTTTCCACATTAGAAAGCCATCTCACTCTTAATCTTAACTTCATTTTTAACCCATTATGAACAGAGTTTTGCTTAAGTCACGTATTTAAGTGACCTTTATGTAAATTACTAGGGGACCGAGTGAAGTGAGCATAAAACATCAAAAAGTTATGTTACTCATTTTAGATTTAGAAATATTGACAGGTGCCACATTGCACCGCTAGCCTCTTATCGTAAGTATTTATCAATGAATACGACTTGAAATCACACAATCTTATCCTTCTTAGAATAATTATTGATGTATGAAAATATAAAAAAAATAATGCTACAGAAAACACATCTACATTACATAAAAAAAAAATTACAAGCAAGACATAATTCCCCTTCTTGATTCAAGAACCATTCTTTCATTCATCTCTTCTTTTTTGGAATTAAACATTCTGAACGCTTTGTGATTTTCTGAATACCCCAACAATATTTATTTCCCTTGTTAAAGACACATTAGTCTCAAAACAAGATTGCTGCTGTCGATACTTCAGCGACTGTGCTATCTTGAGGCCAACAATACTTCACAATTAGCATTTAGCTGTCGACCAGTAACATTATGTATTTGGCCACCATCGTCTTCGGCAGTGAGAATGACTGAACCTGGTGGTGTGATAAATATTTACGTACGCTCTAAGCCGTCGTTTTACTCTAGGAGCGCCTAAGCTATACGATCTCTGCAAAAGCAATCAAAATATTGCATTTGTACATTGCTATAGCATCGTTTCATGCGTAACACTTGCGCTCTCCACTTAGCAGTTTTCTAAACTAGTTAGACAATCAGCGGTGCTTACAGCTTATCATGCATATGTAACGTCAATCTTAAAGTATGGTACGAGTATTATGTTTTGGCGTAACTGTACAGACCATGAAGCATGTTTCAAATCTCAAAAGAAATGCTTAAGATCGGCCTGTCACTTGAAAACAACAGAGTCTTGTGATCCATATTTCTTGAAGCTCAGAATACTGTCGTTTTCATGCTTTTAAATTTACGAAGTGTCGCTATTCGTTGAGATATTTTGAATACATTGCAAAGCATCTTAGATGCTTAGTTGGTGCTTATTGTTCTCAGAAATATGCAGCCTACTTTTTGATGATTTTCTCTGCAAATTAGTGGGACACCCTCATTCCTCTCTCTCCTACATAACCCCGTTCATATCGTATCGCTCATATTAATAACTTCAGCTAGTTTTTAAATAAAGTAGAGCGCATGTTCAACAGTGAACATTCTGGAACGTGGTTCCACGATGTTGTGATATGAATCATAACACAATTGAGGGAAATTAATACGTTTCCCACTGGATCATATAGTACGATACACGACGGCGCCCGTCCACAGCCTATGGTCACAGCCTATGTTACTTATGATGACCCAATGATCGACGCCTCGTCGATGGATAGGTATGGCCGATATTCTTTGGTCAAGTTAGTTTTGACGTACTAATCGGAGCTTACTGTGCTCTGGTCTTTAACCACACACGTTGCAGTTCCGCGAATCGCGAGTCAACGGGTTAAGTCCTCTAGTAACATTGTTTAACATTTACTACGACACTAGACACGCAGTCGTTTCTGTTTTATTGTTAAATCGTACTGTATCCATCGAGTGCAAACCTTCCAAAAGATGCAAATGTCAAATATTTTGCACTTGGCTTATTGCAATACCTAATTTAGTTAGTTCATACGTTATCAATATTGGATTCTGTAACTCGAGTCGCCGGCGGACCTTCAGGTTCATCATCATGGAGATGATCACATTAACGTTTCAATTCCCCGAACCACAAATACATAATAGTTACGACAAGGGACTTTGTCACTTAATGCCAATTAACGTCCCTGGTAACTCTCTTGTTGTCTTTAACTACAGCGAAAATCTTAAAAAAACATTAAACGAATAGTAACACAAGTTAAATTCATTTTGATAGCAACACCCAATTTTCTAAAGGACGCCATAATGAAAAACAAAAGACAGAGTTCAAAATTTAAAAGAAACATTTTCCAAAAGAGTTCCATTTTTGAATTTCTTGTAAATTAAGCCAACGAATTTGTTATTTTCAGGCCAGAAAATGAGAACCAATGTGTTCAAAAGCAGCCGAAGGTGCCAGAGCCAGGAAAACTTAAGTTGCTGGAGTCAAACAGTCGTAGCAAGAACAGCCCTTTCACTAGTAAGTACTTGGTTTTTTCAAAACCCGTTAACATAAGAATGTTGCTTCAGGTGACATCATAAACAATCCGCTATGCACTAGAAGCCAAGAAGATCCAGGGCGGTAGGATAAAACTTTCATTCTATGTCCAAAGTGGAGTTGACAGGTATTGAAAGTGCACACTTAAGCTGAACATAAGACAAGGATTTGTATTTAATTAGTAGTTCAGATTGTGTTGAGTTATTGAGTAATTAATTATAGTAGTTTATTTTTAAATCTTTGATAAGATATGGCCTAAGGTGTTTCCTTGCATATCAATGAGTTCGTAGATAAGGAAAGCTTTAATAGCTTTCCTTGTCTATGTATGAGTTAAACGACATTTTATACATTCAGGGGCCAGTTTTTTGAAAAGTCTATTGTCCTTGTTACTTTGATAGTAGATTATGTTCCGTACAATGTCTCCATATTAAATTCATGGTCCTTACGACGAAGGTTATAAGGTTATTAGGGATGACTGGACTTGGTAAGAAAATATTCGGATGTTGCCGACGTTTTCCGTATACACATCTCTGAAGGAAAATAATATTATGACATCCCTAAGGTCGGGATCGACGTAGAGGGACCCGCGTGTTACCAGTTCCCTACCATACACCGGGAGTTAAGGCGTGTAAAATGTAACCTCGCTTACTACCGAATTGAGGGTAAATTGTATCTTGGGTAGGTTTACATCTCATTTAATATGGTCATTTTCTTTCTATATTCTATACAGCTATCATTATGGTTTTGTTGTAGTGTTCTACTGTTTTTACTTCAGTATATTTGGGAGTATAAAGGACATTAGGTACTTTATATTGAGAAAATAAGTTTTGCAACTTATTAGTATCAAATTGTTTGCCATTGTCCACAAGTCTGGTCGGAATGGTGGTAAAAAATAATCACTCTGCTATAGTTTTAGTTATGACGTCTGACGTAGGTCGGTGTGTGGGGAATGGAAGACTATATCATGAGTAATATTATGAGACTATCTTATAAACGATGTGTTTGATGCTTGGGAGAACTTGGGAGAACTCTCAGGATGCCTTAGGTGTTTTTTTGTAACTTGTATAAGGCATTTGACTGCGTTCGACATGATATATAACACTACGGTATTGGCTCTCAACCTTTTGACTTCATATTTAGACGATAGAATTCAAAGGGTTGACATAAATAGTAAAAAATCGCCCGGCTCTCTAAAATTAGACTATTAACTGATGTAGACACAGCCACAATAATTTATTTTAGTTATTTCCATAGCATTATGACTTATGGCATACTGCTCTGGGGATGTTCTACAGATCTTAATTCTATTTTCATACTGCAAAAAAAGGTAATACAAGCTATCTACAGTTTAGCTCCCAGAGATTCCCTTAGATCTGTCTTAAGATATAAACATTCTTACTGTTGTCTCTCAGTTTATCTATGAAAATCTAATGTATGTCAAGAAAAACATGAACAGTTTTGAAAAAAGGAGTGATGCTCATTCGATCACACGTGGAATAAGCACAAGCTATCCGTACATGTAACGCGTCTCCACAGAATAAGTCATTCTTTTATGAGACAATGTATACGATTCTATAATAAACTTCCCTATGTTATCCGAGATTTGCCTATTAATAAATTTAAGATTACTATTAAAACTAAACTCTGTCAAAAAGGTTATTACAAAATTTCAGATTGCTTGGAGGATATAACAGCTTGGGACTGATCACTCCAAGATCTATCTACTCGTGTATTACCATGTCAAAGTGTAGCGTGTCTTGCCCTACTGATACCATTACTATGGTCTCTTTTGTAAGGCAACACACTGGAGCTGAAAATAAACGAACATTTGTTATATAAATTTAGAAATTGGCGATACAAAAAAATTTAAAAAAATCAATCCCGCTGAGTTTCTTGCCGGATCTTCTCAGTCGTGGTCGAGTTCCGATCCGGTTGTCGATTTAAGAAATAACAAATGTAATATGACATTTTGTAAGTGCCCCCGTAGTCCTATACCTACAGAATAAACGATTTCATTTTCATTTTCAGTAACAGCAAACCGTCACAATTAGTAGCATAGTGTAATGATAAAATAAATATAAGATAAATACAAGATGTGAGTGGCGGACCTACAAGATCCATGCGAATCATTTTAAATTTAGAATTGACGGGAACACTCCTTAATTCGGACCATTAATCCCAATGTTGTATGGTTAGCATGTTTATGAGCATTAGTGTTGTCGCAGTTACTGACAAAGTTAGTTACAATATGTATATATACTACGTTTACGTATAAGTACCTACTTTTTGATCGACTCCAAAAAAGGAGGAGGTTATATGTTCGATTGTATGTATTTTTCGTGTATGTGCACCAACTTCTCCCCCATTTGGAGACCGATTCTGAATTTGTTTGTTAGAGTATACTTCCGAGGTGGTACCATTTAAATTTAATCAAATTCGGTGCAGCATTTTTGAGTTACCTTCTAATAACTGAAAAGTGTTTAGCCTATTTTGATGATGGCATCATTGACGGTGAATGAAAGCGATCCTGTAATTATATTAGCAAGGGTCACTAAATAGGCCAATAATATTTTTTTTTACTTAAACATGGAACCGACTTCAACACCAAAAAAGTGTGAAATAATTTGTGGAAGTCAGATTATTAATAATTTTTATTATAATAATAATCATCTTATTATTACATCTTTCATCATACCTGGTGAGAAAGAACAAAGAGATAATTGCCTGCAGGTTTTGGAAACATTTAAGTGTGCGGTGTTGGGTTCAAAATAGCATTTAATTATGATGTCCTTCCTAGATTCGCTAGGAATGACCTCTTTACACTTGAACTCTCACGTCGGGAGGGGAGATTTCTAAGTATAATTTATTATCCAGTTCTGTAATTGAGAATAGGCATGGGATCATTTTTACAACCATTGTAAATATTTAAGTACCAAAAATCGGCTGTTACCCGAGGAGTCTTGGTGGTTCCAGAGATTACTGCTCTAGGTGTGCCTATAGATCTCTCGAGAGGCACCTGGAACTTCGTTTTCTTTTCCACGCCTGTGTTTTACTAAAAAGTTTAAAAAAGATAGTCGCACCTCCCCTCTAGCTAACCGGGAGGGTTTCTAAGGGATAGAAACCATTTTAATGAAGAGTGGTCAGTATAGACCAGAAATTTCAGTCTGTTATCAAGATAATACCTTCAATGCTCTAGGGCTAATAGTACAGCAAGAGATTCAGACTCGAGTTTCACCGTAGTTGCGTTTGAGCCGAAAGTGATTTGCTTATATGTTAGCTATGACTTTCTCATCACCGTCGAAAGTTTGAGTGGAACAGCACCTACGCTGTAGTCACTAGCGTCTGTGTGGACTTGGATGGGTTGAGTGTACTCCGGACAAGATAATTCTGGGGAGGAGACCAAGCAGTCCTTGAGATTTTGGAAAACGGAGTAAGCCTTTTCAGTCCAGACAAAAGGAGGACCTTTCTTACCCTGAGAAGTAAGTTTATTGAGAGGGGCTGCTAGGGAGAAGTTTGGTATGAAACGACGGTACCAAGAGGCTGCACCAATGAATCTTCGAATTTCCTCCTTGTTAGTGGGATTGGGGTAGTTTATTATGGGAGAAAAGTTTTACCATTAAATATAAAGTTGTTTATTTCTGCGACGTTTCTTTCGCAAGTCACAGAAACAAAAGGTTGCTCTGAAAGAAACTCAGATTTGCTAGTCCTAGTAGGTTGTGGTGTAGGCATCATCGGTTTTAAGATTTACATATCTTTACTCAAGTTTAAAAGAAGAAGGTATGGCCTTTGTTAGTTTTATAATTTGTTTCCTCAGATACTGGACAGAGTCAGTATGAATGATCACTGTAGAGAGCTACCTCATTATGCAACTTCATGATTTTGAAGTCACAAAAATTTCATAGAATAAAATATGAGTGAGTGAATATTCTATGACCTTTGCAATGACACCGTGACAAGTAATACTCGTAAGATATGGTGGAACCCTTTAGCCGCCTTTTACGACATGCAGAGCTGCAACTGGTGTATTTGATGATCCCTGGATCAGCACAGGGATAGAATACCAACTTTTTTAACACACAGTAAATACACAGTAAATGTTGTAGTGGTAGTCCAGCCCCAGTTGGGAAAATTCTTTTACGCGCTCGCCGGAGATAGCGAGCGGGTTATGTTGGACGCCCACAACTGACTGAAAACCCCACGATGTCCTTCGCAGCACAGCAGCAGAAAACAGGGCCACGGGTCTGTTTGCGCATTCTCCGCAGTCCAGTCTTGCCAACGTCCACCCCTCGATGTTTCAGGGCAGACCCACCTCGAGGGAGGAACAAATTAACTCCCCCATACTGCTCCAGTGACGCACTGGGGCATACAGTGAGTCACCTCCTCATAGATGAGGGGTGCCAGACGTCCCCACGTCCGACGCCTCAGGCCCACCTAACGGAGATGTAGTGCAAACTCGAATAGCTCGCCTCCGTGTCCGCGCTCTCCGGAGTGGGAGAGAGATAACCCGAATAACGTAATTACACTGCTGGGACTCGGGGTTTCCTCTCGGAGAGTGTAAGGAACTAACATTTAATTTCCAGAATGCAATGAGTACCGATCACGTTTGCTGTTCCCCTGTGTCTTCAATGAGTCTGCTGGTGTTTGGGAAGAACAGGACTACTGCAAGTATCCCGAACGAGCAGACGCCGGCTACAGGCTGAGTAGTGGAGGTGCCGAGAGGCTTCAGTTCCGGCACATGGTATGTACCAATTGTATCCTTTCACTTTCATTACCATTGGAAATAGACATAACACCATTACTAAAGCAATTAACCTCAAAAGTGATTACTATTTCACGAAGCCAGGTGGTACAATTCATAGTAACGTCGGTGATTCTGATGAATACAATTTTTATCTAAAAATAGAACCGACTTCTACACTAAAAAGTGTGAAATAACTTGTTGAAGTCGGTAACATGCACGCAATACTTGAACAAGTTATTTCACACTTTTTAGTGTAAAAATTGGTTCTATGTTTTGATAAAAATAAAAAATTTCACTCTTTTTATCAATTCAATCAAGAAATGTTTTGTTTCAAACATTAGTTATCTCAGTTGTCAGGTATTTATACAATATATATCAGTTTTATTGCTAAAAGTAACTGAAACCCTTCTGATGTTTTAGATGATGACTACGAGCATACCATATGTATTGTTATTGCATTGTTAAATGTAAAATGACGCGTTTTATTTCACGCCCGTGATGGAGTTGGCAGGAAGATTGCATGTTAAATATATCTCCGAAATCGATACCGTTCACTCTAGTTATGAAGGTGACACAGGATTTAATGATTAAAGTAATTATAAACATATTGTAACTGAGGAATGAACGTTATTACTTTGAAGGCGTTCAGGTCGGCATGAAGTCCGAACCATAGAGAAAATTGTAGTCTGAACACAGACTACTCGAACGCCAAGCGCGCTCTGCCACGCGCTTGCTTCCCACCACTCGCCGAATGGAGAAGAACGACGTTGTCGTCATGGACAGACCGGCCACAACATGGTCCGTAGCTTCTAGCCTTCATTACCTCTGCTCATCTGTCGTCGCAGGCTCTACTGCTGTATGGGGAAGGGATTCAGCTGGACCTGTTCTGCGGCGGCTCCGTCATCAGCGAGAGGTACATCCTAACTGCGGCGCACTGCGCCAGCGCCGCCTCGCGGTAAGTGTTGATCTTGATCGGAATATTTACGCATAAATCTTATTTTTAATGAAATACACTATCGGCTAAATAAGTATATTTTCATCATATACTCGTATCTAATGTTAGTGAGAAAGTAATGAAGTATGTTTTTAAAGGTGACCGCATTTACTCTGCAGATTAAAAGGCGTCATGTATATTATTATACATGTCAGAAAATTTTAACTTCGCATTACATCACATGTTTAGTTTTTTGTATCATAATTATGTCCATTGATGATATGATGATGACCAGCACAAGTATTCTAATTCATTCATTACGTTCCCGTCACGAGATCGTCGTATCCGCATTTGAGGCCGTGGGATATGAACTTTAAAATTAATGTCAAAAGAATCCTTTAACACAGGGGCTATGGTCCGATAATATATTATAACAAATAATGATTTGTTTACAGAGGCCCCGCAGAAACCGTAGTGACTGGAATTCTCAAATTATCCGACCCTCAAGAATTGTGGAGGAAGAACAAAGTGAAACAATTCATCAAATACCCTCTCTACAAATCTCCAATTAAGTACTACGACATTGCGCTTATTGAAACTGCGGAAGAGTAAGTACCTGCATGTCTGTATTCTACATACAGCGAGTAGGGTAGACAAATAAACACTATGACGCATCATCATGCAATTCTTCAAAAAACTTTATCATTTATTTAATCTGCATGTGCTGCTAAACAGTGCCAAAACAACCTCTTCCATTGCTCTGAATCAGGCGTGTTTAGAATTTACGAACGCCTATTGAAATAGGCTTAATGAAGATAATGTCAGTATACATTTAATTTTGGTTTCTGTACACTTTCACTGTTACAGCGCCCTTCACACCCTAACACAGTTGTGCTTGCGCACCATTGCTCCGCGGTAGAATGTCTGGCACCGCAATGGCTCAGCCGAGACGCCTTCTTACACAAGAGGCCTACCACGTAGCAAGTCGGGTTCCCTCGCCTCTTAACATTCCCATCGTGACGGCAATCAGAATATACGTCTACTCATACTACTCGGAGTAATGACACATTACGCCCCGAGGGAGTAAATAAGTGTCTTACGTCACGGCGGCATATTCAACCCTCAGTGTAAAAGGGACTCTAGAGTTAAGATTAAAATTTAGGGACTAAAGCGAGGGAATTACGTAGAGTCCTGAGTGAAGCGAGGGGTTCAAGCCGCCCAAGGCGAAGACAGGCTTTATGTTTGAGGTGCATACTCTAGTTTTCACACCTACAGCAAAACAATCAAATTCTTGAGCTATATAAAAAGCTGTTATTTATTTAAAAGTAAAATAAATTACACATTTGTCCAGTTATGGAGGGATAGTAACATTTTATAGAAGTTGTTACAATAACATCAAACTTCGTTTTTGTTCCAAATTCATTACAATCACGCTGTTTTTCTTTTTCCTGTATATTATCTGCGGCGGCCGGTTTGATTTTCAACAAAACTTTCTTCACAATGCCTGTATCTACCCCGTACTAAGAGTTTTCCTAAAAGTAACGTTCCAAATCCAAATCACTTTACGCCCATGGGAGTGTCATACAACATTACTTCCCCGGGGATGTGATGTCTTACTTTACGTCGAGATCGCGTGATATGTAATTGGACATTTTCGAGTAGGTGGTATAAAAAATATTATACGACGTAGGGTGTTGGACTATTTTGTTGAGAGTATGTAGACAACAACCCGAAGTGGAGCGAGGAGAGAAGGCAATGTTGCAGTAAACAGTTACACACGTCCGCCAAACTTCCAGGATTGTGCTAGACGTGAAGGTTGTCCCGATTTGCTTGCACTCCGAGTTCGAAGATTATTCTGGATTCGGGATTCTGGACGATACTGACGACGTGGCGTCTGCGACGGGATGGGGCGCGCTTGGCAAACGGCAGCCGTTCTCTGATAACTTAAAAAATGTGAGTTCATATTTTTTATGAAATAGGATGGCAAACGAGCAGGCGGTTTGCCTGATGGTAAGTGATTACCATCGCCCATAGAAATCCGCAATACCAAAGGTCTCGAGGATCCCATGCTGGCCTTTGAGGAAGAAATAGGCTCTGTTCTTGAAGGCTCTCAAGCCGTAGTGGTTAGAAATACCTCAAATAGCAGCTGGTTTCACAGAGTGGTAGTATGAGACAGAAAGTGCCGACGGAGTTGCACGGTTGTGGACTCCCTGACGTCAACATGATTCTTATGATACTCGTATCTAATATTCGGTCGTGACGTTCGATGGAAAAATTCAGCTGTAGGTTAGGTTAGGTTAGTTGGTTAGACCGAACAGTTTTTTTTCAACATCCACACAAAGGTCTTCAGGTTCCAAACTAGGCAGAGCCAGTTCCTCGGAACACTCCGCGTGATATATGCAGTAAAAGATGCGGAGTGATCCAACATCTCTACGCAGTGCCAAAGAGTCGAGCCGATCGGAGAGAGCTTGGTCGTCGAAGATTCGAGCCACGCGTTTAATGCGGTCAAATGAAAGGAACTGGTACTGGGGAGCCCCCGCCCTGAGGTGAGAACTACTCAATGTGAGGCCGAAGTTGCTGGGGATGGCCCGACGTGAAGTATCGTCTCGCTTTTCCAGGCGCAACAAGCTTCTTAGAGGCTAAGGGATTGGAACATTTTTGTTTGGAAGCTGACATATTGACCCGCCGCCATTTTGTATTTGTTTCGAAATCGCGGCGCACGATGAAAGTGGTATGTATAGGTAGAGGACACATAGGCAAACAAAAAATGTCATGTAACATGGTGCCCTAAACTGTCACGTTACCGAAATACTTGGAGGTAAGGTTCGACATATGAGTACAACGACAACCATTACAAATAGAGTTATTACGAGTAGTGAGTATATATGAGTATAGAAACTTCATTTGTTTGATTGTATTCAAATAATCGATCCCAGGCTAATTAATATTATCACTTTTTCAATATTGAAATTCTCGTGAGTTTGACGGGTAAGTAATATAATATTTTCGATTATTAAAATATATATAGAACAAAATAACAAATCATAATATACCATTAATTTCGCTTATAATAAATGGGTGCGTGACTGTTGTTCGAAATTAATTTTTCAGATTTTTATTTCAATACCTTTCCCTGGATATAAAAGACTTTTGACCTTACGGACAGTAAGTTGATGTAGCTTCATATGATATTCGTTATAGTTGTTATATAATTTAGAATCTATACCAGCAATTGATATATGGATCAACTGTTATACTATAATTTTATATACTACTAATATTACATACTCTTCAACTAACATATGTTTTTCGATATAACAATGATTTGACATAAGTACATAGATTTTGGTATATTTCCGTTACCAAAATGATGTAAGTATGTTTAATGGTATTCAGTTTTCATGACTAGTCTAAGGCAAACTCACGATAGGTGCGACGACGAGCGAAGCAAGGAGGACCGTTAGGTTGAATGATGACCACAGGAAGCGCGAGCCGAGCGAGCGTAGCAAGCGTGTGGCGAAACGCCAGAATTAGGTTATGAATCTTAGTCAGGCATTTTTGTTTACATTTGAAATATATTAATAGGTTTTGACGTTCCATTATATATATTTATGAAAATCCGACTATAAAAGAAGTATGTTCAGTAATTATATTTTTTATAATAGTTTTTTCAATTTCTAAGTATATCACATGGATTTATAGTTTATAAATGGTTTTCTTTTGTTGTTATTTGTTTTTAATTTCTATCAAAGGTTTATTATATTATATGTATTATATACGAAATAAATGGTATGTCATAAGTTTATATTGATTTTGTCTACATGTATTTTATGAATCGCACAAATATTACTTACCCATAATAAATATAATATAATAAACCTTTGATCGAAATTCAAAACAAATAACTTTAAATGAAAACCGTAATATATAACAAATATAAACATAACGAATACATCCATGTGATATACTTAGTGAATTAAATAATTATTATAAAAATATAATCACTACATATACTTACTTTTAAAAATGAAAGAAAATGAAACGTCGAAACCTAGTAATATATTTTAAAAGTAAACAAAATTGCGTGACTAAGACAAAAGAGCAATACACGAATTATTACAATACGCTGATCAATATTCTGTCGTTGTTACTATTGATGGTGATATGGTGGCTCGATGATACTGTAGTTAATATTATTTCTAATGTAGACTACAACACCATCATTTTGATTTCGAAAACCAGATTTATGGGAGTCAAAGCCAGGAATTGAAGGTACATAAGAGGATGCGCTCAGCCAGCATTCTGACAGAATAAGAGCATCAAGCCTAAAGTTAAGTCTATGTATAAATATAAAGAGCTTATCATAGTTACAGTTAATACTTCTGATGTTAATGTGGAGAATTTTAAAACTAGCTATATTGTTACATATGTGATCATCTACATCTTCTGGGGAGCATATAGCAGATTCCGAAACAGACAATTGTTCAATATAACTAAGCAAACGAGTTGCATCATCCATTATGAAACAAATTGAGGAACAATTGGACAAGAACACGTGAATATACAGCAAAAGTAAAAATCCATTGCTAAAACGCAAAAATCACACCTCTAAGCAAATGTAGAGTAGTTGTTGTTGATATGATTGTATGTGTATGTGAGTGAGTGAGTTGTAAGGATGTGTGAATCGGTGTTTACATATACAAAGTATAGATTCAGATAAATTAAAGAAATTAAAACTACTACGAACCGCTCCTAGTAAATAATAGGTTTCCAGCTTAGCGGGACAGCCTAGTCATTTTGGATCTAGCGCCCCCTTCAGGTCCTCTTCATTTGTCATTCGAATCGGAGCCCCATTCTCTTTTTTTCGAAGAAAGATTTTCCCATGGGAAACCCAGCAGTAGTTGAAATTATTGGCCTTAGCAAATTCTCTAGCCAAGAAGAATAGTCTCTTCAACTAATGAGTTAGGTTTTTAGAAATAAAAAAAGGTTTCGCCGGTTTTTTTATGTAGAAATGTTCCGTGGTGAGTCTCAT
The DNA here is from genome assembly GCA_917880725.1 of Selenia dentaria. NCBI lineage: Eukaryota > Metazoa > Arthropoda > Insecta > Lepidoptera > Geometridae > Selenia > Selenia dentaria. Next base: position 562,437 of record OU862882.1, on the reverse strand, counting down.
TGCACCTTTGCTGAATTTGCGAAACATACTGATGCTGGTTTCATTTTTCAAGTCACTGCACAAGTCCACAATCACAGTTCTACTGGCTGGGTCCCTGGATCTAATGCGGTACATATCTTTGACCTCAGATTTTTTAATGGGCACTATTAGGGCTTCTCCGGCTTTAATAAAGGTGTCCAATAGAGACGATTTAGTCTCCGAGGCAGCAACTGGAATGTTTCTTATTTCTAAACAACTGGATCTAGTGCCTCGCTCCAAATACTCTATTATATCCTCCAACGCCTTAAAGTGCTGCAGGTCTGCCCCTCGGGCAGTCTCCAGCTCGACAATCCTCGCTTGAGCGAACTTCAGATTTTTACCCAAAAAATCCAGTGATGTATGCAAGTCTCAATAGCGGCGCATAATCTATCCGCTCTTTTATCTTGGTCTTCCTTGAAATGCTTGAGCAATGATTTCATCTCTTCCATGAAGTCATCTAGCTTATCATCATCTCTATGAAGACGTTTTTTCGGTGAGTGACATTAATACTTGGCTCCGATGAGGAATGATGTAGTTGTTGATTAAAGGGCACGGTCAGAGAACAAATTGGTGCAAAAGTAGGCGCCGACAACGCCGTGCCTGCTACTGGCGTTGAATGATGAGCGCTAACAATAAGTGCGGGTGAGGAAGGCGGCGTTCGCTTTAGCGGCATTTTAATATGTCAGTTAGTCCGAACGAAATACCAGTCGATAAGCAACGCAAAGACGTTTACCGATGTCGAATTGCAGTGGAGGTCAAGTTAAAGTAGATAGTATCGACAACTTGAAACAAAACCGCTTGCCGTCCAGTCTACGTTGATCCCTTGCTGTTCTTATGTGCGGGGCGTGTTGAAGTATAAGTAATTATACACTCATACTCGTATTATGCTCATCATTTATGCTGCGTGTATGCGTAGACCGTGTAGAGGAGTCTTCAGTAGTGCTAATGCGACCTCCGCGCCTCTAATGTTTTCTTAATTTTTTTGTATAGATTTCGGTTACTTTCTGATTTATTTTTACGTAATAAATAGTAAAATATTATTACGGAGTATATTAAAAACACGTCTGTACCGGCCAGAGTCTCGCAAGGAAGGGGATTTATAATTATTAACCTAAATCAGTACCTATAATTTATCTGCAATCTTCACTTTGTTAGCTGTCGCACATATAAAAAACTGCTGGATGTACTCCTGAATTTTGACCAGAATAATATTTAGAAAAAACATACTAAGACAAGTCATTGCTTCGACATGACATTTAGTTTGACAAGAATGTTATCATTCACAAAAGTGTTGCGTTATATCTGTATCGAAGTGTAGGTTAGCCTTATTCTGGCGCTTGGCCGGCCACTGCCGCGGCACGTTTGCTGCGCTCGCTCAGCTCGCGCGTCGTGTGGTCACCATTCATGCTAACGCTTCTTCTCGCTTCGCTCGTCGTCGCATATATATCGAGACTTCGCCTTAGACCGGTCATGGAAACTGGATACCATTAAACATACTTACATCATTTTGTTAACGGAATTATATCAAATGAATAGTATGTCAAATCATCGTTATTGCGAAAAAATATGATACTTGAACGGTATGTAATACATATATAGTATAAAATTATAGTATTACAGTTAATCGATATATCAAGTGCTGGTATAGATTTTAAATTATATAACAACTCTAGCGTATATAAAATAAAATTATATCAACTATCCATTACGGCAAAAGTCAAAAGGCAAAAGTCGAATAAAAATCTGTAAAATTAATTTCGAACAACTGTCACGCACCCCTGTTCTGCGGTTTACGTATTCGATCCTTAACGTGAGCGTTTTGTCGGTTAATAGTTTAATAATATCACTGTTTATTGGAAGAGAGTAGGTAGGTATATCACATACTACTACATACAGGAGCACGAGAAAACTACTACTAGCTGTAATTAATTATTTATCTACTAAATAATTTCACAGCCTAACTAAAGTACTGGTTCAAATGCATGCGATGATGTTAACGTTTATTTATTACTGTAATTACAGTAGGTAATAACTACATAGATGTGACACCTAAACAAATCTATTATATCTAACACGTATTATCTCGTACGTACACATTTGCTTCAAGTGGGCTATCAGGTTGTTTGCCGAAATCACAATATAACAAACACTTTCATTTAACAGGTTGATACGAATACCTACAACCCGGTCAGAATATCTGTGCACCTCGCTGGAATGCGGCGCTTCTCCCGCTACCCCTGTCACCTCTCCGCGCACGTCACTCTGGTGCGACAGTACGGTTAGCATCTTCGTTACCGATACACGTCCCGATAATTTTGATATTTTCGCTTTGTTGTTGTTTTGTTTTTTAATATTTATTGTTAAGTTTAGACTGTTTACTGTTAAGTTAGGACTGGTTTGGTTGTTATTACAATTAGTATATAATATATATAGTTGTCAAAGACAATGCACCCTACCATTCGACGCAGTCGGTGAAAGCGCCCACTAGTGCTACTCTTAAAGCTGACATGCAAAATTGGCTACGTGAACACAATATTCCATTTAATGACAAAATGACAAAGAGAGAATTGTATCCCATTATAGTGAGAACAAAGCCCCCGAAAAATTATGTCGTCGACGATTTGATGCGAGAGCATGGCCAAGAAGTTGTGCGTCTGCCACCTTATTATTGTGACCTAAACCCTATCGAATATATATGGAACTTGGTAAAGCAAAGGGTCGCAGATAAAAACACTGACCAATCGGAAAAGAAAATAGAACAACTTACAAAAGATGCGATTAAGTCAATAACGCCAGCTGACTGGAAAAAAGAAGTGAATCACGTGGAGAGACTACAGCGAGAATACTACTAGGGGAAGACAGTTCGGAGAGTTCAGAAAGTGAGAGTGATGAAGATACAATGTCAGGCATAGAGTCAATAATTTATAGTGACTGAGTTTATGTTATGTTTATATAAATGTTTTTGTAATCAAAATTATTGTTTTTTAATAACAAACCCTTCATCAATAATAAATTGACACATTTCTCGAAAAAAACTTTTTTTCACACCGTACCCAGACCGCCGATATGACATCACGAGGTCAGGTGCACAGATATTGTGACCGGGTTGTATATGTGCTTAATTTAATTACATCCAATGCAAGATTAATTATCCAAATCCAAAAATTCGGCTGGAGGTCGGATAGGGTTTTTTTGGTGGCGAGCCCAAGCCATGTACCAAATATTTCACATGACATGGGCACATCAACTAAGGGTTTGCATTTCCACAAGTTAGTAACTTATAATAAAAATTATACACTGAAACTACCATTCAAATACAAATGAGAATAAAACAAAATAGATGAAGTAGGTATGTATCTAGGGTACCTACTTTGGTCAGCTTACGTCTATTGTTGGATAACATTAAAATTATCCGTCATTTTTTTATTTCTGTCCAGGTGAATAGAAATCCAGTGCTGAAATATGGGACTATTAAACTTGTCAGCGACAACACTCAGTATGCTATTCTTGGAACATCTCAAGCGCAGCCAAAAAGCGGCGATTCTTAACCGGATGATAACTTATAAGCTAAGCTGGTTGAATAAAACGATTAACTATTATTCTAAAACGAAAGGGTTCTTTTGGAATAGGAGCTGAAGTTAAAAAAATGAGTAAATTCACTACTTGACGGATTTTTATGTACTTCTCTTTCTTCAATAGCTGAAACGTTAACTTAAATTCTAAGCCATACTTCATCTCTTTATGACACCAGAGTGCTACAAAAGACCGTGTTGAAGACTAGGTTCTATGGATAGAATAACAACGTCGAACACTCTGTAATAGTTAAATGCAAGGATAAGTCTTTTTCACTGTGACCTTCCATGTGTCTGTGACTCAGGCGTTAATGGTCCATGGTTCGAGTCCCACAGGTTTTTGGTATGTTAAACTTTTCGTTTATATTTTCCTTCTAATATGTCAGTCAGTAAAACATTTTAGACCACAAAAATAGCCGGTATTGTTCATTAATTGAACGTTTTCGCAATACTATAGGTGATCGATGCGTGATTCTCGTCACGTAAGTATACCTAACGAGACTTAAGTTAGGAACTTGAGAAATGGCAAATGTACAAAGAAATAGTTCAATAATAAATAAAAAATATTATAAAAGCTCTATGGTTATTGCTAACTTCTATTTTATTTTTTAGTTTTGAAGGAATAGCAGTTTAAAAGTGTGAAACAAGTTTTGGAGGCCAAAGTTATAATTACGATTATAGGTACGGCTGACTAGAAGCGTGTCGTGCAGTGACGTGTACGGCGTTCACCGGAACCGTTTCCAAGGGTACGACAATGAAACCATGCTGTGCTACGGACGCGAGGAAGACGAGCAGACGGATACTTGCCAGGTAACCCGGAGGGGGGGGGGGGGGGGGGGGGAGGGGTGAACCGCGGCGGTTTCGTCAATGATGATCATCGGAGTTTGCTGTGTGGGCTAACACAGAGGCAGCCTGACGCTACTTGTGTGTGTGTGTGTGTTGCAGGGCGACAGCGGCGGCCCGCTTCAGGTGGAGGTGGCGCCGTGTCAGTTCCTGGCGATCGGTGTGACGTCATTCGGCAAGAACTGCGCCACGAGCTCGGTGCCAGCCGTCTACACGCGCGTCACTTACTACTACGATTGGATCCAGAGTATAGTGTGGCCCGATGTCAATATAAAATGATTAACGTTACAATGTTTTTAATTAACATGATTCAGTATCCAAACCTCTTTTGGGGGCTCCGCTGCCTCCTTCTGCATTATCACCGCTTCGCAGATGATTATTGTTTTTTTATGTATGATCACGCATTCCGTTTTACAGACTAGTCCGATTTGATAATTATTTTATGTTTGGTAGAGTATACTTCCCAGTTGGTCCCATTTAGATTTCATCAAACTCGGTTAAGCGGTTCTTGTGTTACAATCCAATAACTGAAAAGTGTTTCGCCAATCTTCATGATATCGTAATTGTCGATGAAAGACAATAAATCCCGTAAGTTGTAGCCCTCTAAAAAGGGTGAAATTAAAAATTTTACCAAAAAAATGGGACAGACTTTCATACTAAAAAGTGTGAAATAACTGGGTGAAGTCTGTGATAGTTTAAATGTACACAATATTGTGCGCATGGTACTGTTATGGTGTGTATGGTACTTTTTGGTAATAAAGTTTTTTTTGACATTACATATTGTCACTTCAATTTATTTTATTCGTAAGTATACCTAGAAGATAAGTTTGATGCGGTACCTAACTATGGAGGTTGATTCCACAAGGTTCGATACTAGGGCCGTTCTTGTTTTTATTCTATATTAAAGACTTACCTTATTATGTAGAGAAGAATCACGATATTGTATTGTTTGCAGATGACACTTCACTGTTATTTAAAATTAAAAGGCAGTTATTAAACTAAGACGATGTTACAAAGCACTAGCTAAAGTTGTGAATTGGTTCAATACAAATAATCTTCTCCTCAATGAGAAGAAAAGTCATTGTATAAAGTTCTCGACACCAAATGTGAGACAATTTTTCGTGTAATAGTATACAATAGTTTCGCGGCCCTAGACATAGATGAGACGGAGCGGCTCGGAAAGCCTAAGTACGAAACACCACCGAACGACCCCATCGTGGTTATCGCCCGCTGTACCAGGATAATGCTAGACGATAGGATCCTAGAAATGGCTAAAACCATGGAAGGGAGCCCTGGAGTCGAGGTAAAGTGCTGGGAAAGCTGGGAGGTACCGGAGATCCGATGGGTCAACGGGGTTCCGGGGTGTGGTAAAACAACATGGGTGGTTAGAAGCTTTAATGTGGACAAGGACATGGTTATCACCACGACAACCGAAGCAGCAAAAGACCTGAGGGAGAAGCTAGCGCACCGCATAGGCGACTTGGTGAAAACCAAAGTGCGCACTATGGTTTCTGTACTCGTGAATGGCATCCGAAGTGGTAGGAGCGTCGTTCGCCTAATGGTAGACGAAGCTCTCATGAACCACTTCGGAGCCATTGTCATGGCAGCACGGCTGGCAGGTGTCCTCATCGACCAGGGTTATGGTGAAGGCACGGGGTCGCGCATCCTTACCATCCATGAAGCACAGGGACTGACATACGAGTCGGTCATCGCCATTAAAACCAAGGGCAACATGAGTCTGCACGAGAGCGTCCCGCACGCAGTGATTGCAGTCTCGCGGCACACCAGGACCTTCACCTACTACACCGACGACGAAGACGACGCCATCAGCTGTTTCGTGCGACGTGCGGTGTCTGCGTCACCAAATGCTATCCGCGAAAACAACTTGCAGATGGCCATAAAAGACCGGAATGTGGATGTGACGGAGGCCCTGGGCCGGGTGGAGAAAGCCGACTTATATAAAAATTTGTTATAAAAAAATAATATTAGACAAGCTTAGGCTTTTGTATTATGTATGCGTGTATACCTTGAGTATTCACGCTCACTAAAAAGCTTCTTCTCGCGGCGGCGTCGTGTGGCGGGTCGTCCTCTTCCCTCAAATATGGTTGAGGAGGGCGATGGCTGGCACACGTGTCAAGCTCGTGAACGGGCGCTGCTTGCGGGAGCCGGGCTGCTCTCGGTATGAACGATATTTAGAAATTAGTTAAAAGTCTATTTGTGTAAAAAAATAAAAATATTATGTAAGTTTAGTTAAGAAAACAAACATGTCCTCCTGTATTCCGTTAGTAATTATAAAAAAAAAAAAAATAATGTAAGATTAAAATATAAATGTAAGCAATGCCACGGACCCATTGAGTCTGTGAACAAAAGCAATAATAAAAAAAAAATGTGAGACAAGTAGAATCCAATATACAATTGAATGGAACAGGGTTGGACCTTGTGGAGTCAACGGTCTTTTTAGGAATTACTATAGACGCTAAATTGCAATGGGGTATCCACATTAACTGATGTAGACACAGCTAGAATAGTTTATTTTAGTTATTTCCATAGCGTTATGACTTATGGCATACTGCTCTGGGGATGTTCTGCAGATATTAATTCTATTTTTATACTACAAAAAAGGGCTATACTAGCGATCTACAGTTTAGCTTATCCAGAGTTTCCCTTAGGCAGAAGTTTAAAGACATAAATATTCTAACTGTTATCTCTAAGTGTATCTATGAAAATCTAATGTATGTAAAGAAAAACATTAGCAGTTTTGATATAAGGAGTGATGCTCATTCCATCAACACGCGAAATAAGCACAAGCTATCCGTACATGTAACGCGTCTCCACAGAATAAGTCATTCTTTTATGGGACAATGTATACGATTCTATAATAAAGTTCTTAATTTTATCCGAAATTTGCCTATTAATAAGTTTAAAATTACTATTTAAAGAAACTCTGCCAAAAAGGTTATTAAAAAATTTCGGCTTACTTGGAGGATAAAACAGCTTGGGACTGATCACTCCAGGATCTATCTACTCGTGTACTAAGATGTCAAAGTGTAGCGTGTCTTGCCCTACTGATACCATTATTGTGTTCTCTTTTGTAAGGCAACACACTGGAGCTAATATTTGTAGTACCTAAGTAAAAACATTGTAAAAACATCTATATAAAAAGATTGGCCCTGAGTTTGTTGCCGCTTCTTCTCGGTAGGCTCTATATTTTGGAACGCGGCGGTAGTCTTTAAAGTACATAATAATGAATAATTGACGTTCATAAGTGCGTCTTTGATGCCTAAATTAAATAAATAATTTTGACTTTGTCTTTGACTTAAAAAAGCAACGTTTAAAGACACAATGTATATATACTAAATTGTCCGTGCCGCCTCAGTATATCGAATCTTGTGTTGGCTACTCGACGGGTGCGAACCAGACTTGAGGGATCAAGTCTGGTTCGCACCCGACCTGGGGACAGACGCACTTGTGGAACGTTTGGTCGCAGTAACAACCACGCCAGGTTTCACACTCGTCGTCCATCAAACAATCTGAAATCATAAAGAAAACCCCCATCAAATCTGTTTTGGTCTGAAGTTGTTTAGACTAGGTCTGCTAAACACCAGCTTAGCATATTTGTCGATTCAGTTGTACAGTCACCTGCAATAAGATATACCTATACCTTTAACAATTCTCAAAAGTGCCTCAACATTTAATTTCATAAAAATAAACATCAAAACTACTCTAATTACATGTCAAAATTATTGTTGTTATAATAATCTGTGCCTCTACGTAATAGGTACATTAACAAGTATTACTAACGTCGGTCCGCAAAGCGCCGAGCGCCACAAAACCGATAATCACGAACAACAGGACCAACTTTATCGTGATATCTTCGAACTCACTTCAACGTATGAGGTTTCCTCGACGGTACCAATACTTATATATACTACGGCAACATTTCATCTGGTTCTAATAACCACATCCAATTAACGATTACGTTTGTCAACGACTAGAACATTCAATGCCAGATAGTCGATCGATTTGAACAATAGAATTTATGTTAAATCGATTACACTTATTTATCTCATAATTATAATTCTGCGTAAGTTAAGTAAGCATTTACATTCTGATTTTAAGATAAGGTTTTATTTTATTTCTTTAAGACTTCTCGCCACATACACCGAGATTCCGTGCCATTTTTTAAACTGTTCCCTTAATTTATTTTTTTAAAGAATTTACATACAAAGAAGGACATAAACTAAACCTAGAAATTTGTTTGCAATATTTAAGAATAACAAAAATTACATAACGTTCATAAGTATTCTGAGCAGACCGGACTCCTGAGGCAGCACTCATTCACGAATTGATGTCGGTTTTATGTCGGTTTGTCCGACTCCGTTTCAAACATATAAGACGTTCTTCTTCAGCCGGTATCTTCATATTATTATAATGCGTAATACTCACCACAGATTTCAAACTCTAAAATAATAATGTATTTTGTACGGGATCATACATTAACTGTGGCTGGGTTGGAAGAGTACTTGAAGAGAATATTGTCCAATCTTGAGTATAAGCTTCTTTATTCAAAGGTGTCCGACAGGTTACTACATAAAATTGCGCTACCTAAGCATGTATTCAGCCCTTGTCTGGGCTGGTTGGGGCATCGAGCATTTGCTCATGGCCTCTGCTGAAGCTCAGGTAGAAGCTACTACTACCCGGTAACTTGTCTTACGCAGGTTCACAAGTTGAGGTCACTCTACGTAAGGTCTGTTGTGCCCATTGTGCTTTCCTTATGTCTTAATTCTTGTCAGTGCTAGTTGCGTCTTTATTTGCTCCCATCCTGGATGGCACTTTTTACCAGTTCTCGGGGGAGTGAACGCCATGTCTTCTTTGCGTCTGGTGGTCGTGCGTGATGGGGTGCGATATTGTGAAGATGTGTGTGTGGTCCATTGTCGGCCGTGTCGAACATTCGCTTCGCCAGGCGGACAACGAACTCTTCCACAGACTCTATTCTCACATCTCTCGCTATTGTGTCATTTCTTACATAACGCTCCGCTCCTGTAATTATGCGAAGTACTATGTTCTGTTGAGTTTGTATTTTGTTTTTATTAGTCTTGGAGCACAAGTGATACCAAGCTGGGGCTGCATATGGCAGTCTTGTTCTTATATACGTCTTGTAGACTCCCAGCTTGGTTTAAAGTTGTAGGTTTGAAGCTAATACTGGTCGAAGCTTTGCTCTTGCCGCTCTTGCCTGACGTATATCATTTTCTGTTTGTGCGCTCATCGTCAATCTCTTATCTATCTCTACTCCCAGGTATTTAACTGAGTTTTTCCATTCTATAGGTTGGCCTTGGAGGTGTAGTTTCTGTGGCATCCGAACTCTTCTGCTGACAAGTAGCGCCGCGGTCTTCCCCACGTTGACCGCCATACGCCACTTATCTAGCCAGTCGGGTAAGATCTTCAGCAGTTTTTGCATCCGTCTTTTTTTTTATTATTTTTTTTTGCTCCTTTAGTTGTGTAAGATGAAGATATGTACGCGCTGTCATCTGCAAATAACGCCAACGAAACGTCCCTTTCCTCTTCCCGTATATGGTCAGCCAGTGTTGGGATGTCGTTGGTATACAGCGCGTACAGTCCTGGCGATATGCAGCTGCCTTGGGGCACCCCTGCTAGCATTCGCTTTGTAGTTGAATTGATTCCTTCCACTGTTATGTAGAATGTTCTGTTGCTTAGGAATGATGCGATGATGCTTATGTACTGTTTAGGCATGTTAGTCTGTAGTAGCTTATAGAGAAGGCCTTCATACCAGACTCTATCAAAGGCCTTCTCTATGTCCAGAAAAACTGCAACAGTGTGTCTCCTCTGATTCATCTCGCTAGCTAGTTCATGTAGGACTCTTGTCAACTGCAGTGTTGTTGAATGTCTGCTTCTGAATCCGAATTGCTCTGATCTAGGGGTGATAAAGGGTTTCACTCTCCAGAGCAATAATCGTTCAAACAGCTTTCCATGATGCGGCAGGAGTGAGATTGGCCTGTATGATGAGGCCATCCTTCGGTCCTTGCCCGGTTTCGGTAATGTAATTACCTTGGCTATTTTCCAGTCTTGGGGGAAGTGGCCAGTGCGCAGTATCCCATTAAACAGTCTGGTTACTGCTGCTATGCCTTTCCTTGGTAGTTGTTGTAAGGCTGTTACTGGTAATCCATCGTCACCAGCAGCTTTTTTCCTTGGTAGCCTTTTTATCACCTTTGCTAGTTCCGCCGGTGATATGAATTCTCCCACTTCTAGGGGCTGTGAGTTGGTAGCCTTAAATCCATCCACTAGTCTCAATACTTCTGTGTAGTGAATGCGGGTATTAAGGTTTGCTTCCTGTCTTATAGGATGTAGCGTGAACTGATGTTCCATGTGTGACGCAAGTATTTCAGCTCTGTTTTTGGGATGGTATTTCCTTTCTCCATTCTTGTCTATTAATGGGTATATCGGCTGAGGTGTGGTTGTTAATATTCTGTTGAGGTGGTGGAGATTGGTCATGTGTTCACCTGCCTCGTCTATACACTTATCCCAGTTGGCTCCACGCCATATTTCAACCGCTTGTGACACTTTATCTGTTAATGCATTGAGTCTTTGCTTGATTACAGGGCATCTTGTTTGGGCCCAGCATTTCCTTAAGAACCTTTTTTGTTGAATATCGCATTGTATACGTAGCGGGAGTTCTTGCCTTCTCTTGGGTCTGATTATTTGTGTTGAAGCCTGTACCATGGCTTCTTTCATTTGTCTAGTGATGTGTTTTGTCACCCTTTCGACATCTTCTGTTGTGTTAACTGGTCTAGTGCTTAAATACATTAGCTGGGATTGGTAAGTCACCCAGTTTGTTCTTGTTGCTGGTTGTCTTGATCTAGGGCTGATTACTGTGCTTAATGTGACCAGAATTGGAAGATGTGGCGTGTCTAGGTCATAGAGTACTTCTACCTTCAAGGTCCCTCGTAAGTTCTTATATACTGCCACATCAAGTACATCGGTCTCTGATTTGCTTGTGTCGGTACGTGCGTGGGTTCGTCCGGTCCAACTACTTCAAAGTTTAGATTCTCAGCCACCTGGTAGAGAGTTCTACCTTGAGGGTTTATTAGTCGCGAGCCCCACGTCGTATGTTTAGCGTTTAAGTCTTCGACTAACAGCGTAGGGGTGCTATTGTCAAAGATTTTTCTGAAATCCTCCTCACGTAATGTGGGTGATGGTGGTCTGTATCCTGCGTAGATTCTCAATTCGCCATTGTTTGTTTGTATGATGATTCCATTTGCCGTGAGGTCATCTAATATCGGATTGTCAGCCTCTAGGTGAACTATATCTCTATGTACTAGAGCAGCAGTACCTCTGTACGCCGTGCCTCTTGGTGAGATACAATCCTTCCTATAGGTGAAGTAGTTGGCCACTTTCAGGTCCTTTTCCGGTTTCAATTTCGTCTCGCCCAGGAGAATAATGTGAACATTCTGCGACTGGACGAGAGTGCGTAGCGCCTTGATTTTTCCGGTTATTCCACCCGGGTTCCAGTACAGTATGCGTAGTTCAGCAGCCATACTGGAACCAAGCAAGATTCATGGCATTCAGGCATGAGTCCACGCCTAGCAGCTTCTTGTAGATTCGCTCCTGCTGCTAGTGCGACAAGCAGATCCGTTAAGATCCCCATGATTGCTGTCAAGGGGTTCTCGCCGCTTCTCGCTGGTATGAATGATGGATGCGGAGGGGGATAAAACCCTCCTTGTAAGTACTGTTGTTCTTGTCTTCTTTGCCATTGTTGCGGATAGGACGGCATTTTATCGGGTCTTCTGGGGTCTTCTGATTGCAACTGGTATCTCTGAGGCAGTCTAATGCCCTCAGGATCCGCTTGTGACTGTGGCTGCTGTACAGGCAGTCTTGCATCCCTAGTTTGTTCTGAGTGAGTTGGAGCTGTGGTCATGCGAGGGGCGCTTCTGGTCTCTGACCGAATGGGCACAAACGCAGATGTAAGGGGTCTACTTTCTCCCTCTGCTGGTTCATTTTGTTGTGGTTCGGTCATTTTCTCTGGTTGTGCTGTTGGTAGGGGGGTGGAGGCAGCCGTGGGGGGGTGGGTCTATATGTTGGTCCTCCTGCCTCCTTGACGACTTGGTTCTGTTGCGTCTTCTTCTGATTCTCGTCCTTTTTCTTTGAGGCAGTGGTTCTCCTCTGACAGTGGGTGGATTTGCCATCGGTATCAATGTAGGTGGAATGGCCACATATCCCTTTGGGGGAGCCTTGGATGTGCACTCCAGCCTGGTGCTGGTATGGGGCACTCGTAACGGGACTCCGCTTGGGCTCTGGCTTCCGTTTGTCCCATTTGTCTTCGCTGTTGTTGCTGTTGTTGCTGCTGTTGTTGCTGTTGTTGCTGCTGTTGTTGCTGTTGTTGGTGTTCTTGGGGTTGTGGTAAACGTTGTTGGTCATGGTGCTGATATTGCGGCCTTGGCTGCTCGATTGGTGCGTTTGCGTTCTTGTTTGGGTCTTTTCAGCACGTTGGGTCTGTTGGTCTATATGTTGCTCCTGCTGTTGTTGATTATGAGTCGGTTGTTGCCGTTCATGTTGCTCTACATTCGGAGGGGCTGTTCTTGGAAAAGGACCTTGAATCCTAATCCCCCTCTTCCTGGCCTCCCTTAGGTAGTGAGGGCACCTTCGGCTGTTTGCCACATGTTTGCCCTTGCAATTGGTGCATTTGGGCGGTTGAGCTGCGTCTTTCTTACAGTCGGCTGCAAAATGTTCCTCCGCGCATTTGACACAACGCGGAGGATGGTGGCAGCCACCTGAAGCGTGCCCGAACGCCTGACATCTGTGACATTGGGGTACCGATCCTTTCTTTGGTACCCATCCTTCTATCATGATATTTGGGATGTTTAGCAATTCATTTAATTCATATAGCTTCTTTTTCTCCTCACTGCTTAGATGATCTAGGAGAGCGTAATAGACTGGTCCCCCTTTACTCCCCCTCCTAGGGGGGATTTCTAACATACTTAACCGGGAAGTCTTTTGACTCTAGCTCTTTTACTATTTCGGCCGGGTCAATCCCGTATGATAGCCCTTTGTGGGTAGGTCTTTGGCTACCGCATAACAGTGCCAGGATACACTTTTGTCATTGACTGCTGCTTCTGTCAATGCGCGCTGTACCGCCCTGAATTCTTCAGGGGAGGCGCATGAGAATCGGAATCCTTTCCCCATAGGCTTTACGCTAAGTAGGTGGCCCAATTGAGTCTTTAGTTTGGCGAAAATGGCTATCCAATTGGGTAGGGATTCAACTATAATGGGTGGGTAGCCTTTCAACATCTTTCGTTGTGCCTGCGTAGAGGGGGTGACAGTACCTATGGTCCGTGGTCTCCTTCTTGGACTGTTGGCCCTTGTAATGGGTGGTGACGCCAGTGCAGCTGCGTATGATCGCGCTGCGTCTGGTGATGGTGTTGGCGGCGACGGCATAGGCGCCGCATCCATGGGTACTGACTCCAGTGCCGCGTATGACGTGGAGTCCGTGTTGGATGGTTTGTTTTTACCGATTTCATTGCCTGAGTCTGTATCTGCGGTTATATTAGCTGGTTTGTCATCAGATGAAATTGATGATGCTGATCTGGCTGAGGCAGCCGAACTTGATGAGGTACTTCGGCTGCTTTTGCGGGACTTCCTCGCGCCTGAAGTTGAAGGCTGTGGGTCTGTTGCTTGTTTTTCGGGGGTGACAGAGGTCTTCTGCTTCAACCTCTTCTCGTCCCCCCCCTGGTCCTCTTCAGAGGAGTCGCGCCTCTTTTTTGGGGCGCATCTGCCCGGAGGCCTCCGTACGGTTTCGTCTTTGAGTGGACGCTCAGGTCCCCCAATCACGAGCCCTTGGTCGGCTGCCTTCCTTTGGCTCCTAGTATATGTTGTCTTTTGAAGTACAGGTGTCGCCGACCTCGTGGTGGCAATACTCACACCTGATGCTGCTGATGTACCCTGTGGGGAGGGATCGGTTTCGCACCCTGCGGAGGTGACATTCCTCTCTGGGGCGAGTCCCTGGCCTCCCGTATCGGGATTTTTCTTGTGCTTCCGTACTGTAGGGTTTGCCTTAACGTGTAAGGGTTCCGCTGCCAAGTACGTAGTCTTGCTGTTATCCATTAAATCTCTTACTGCGATACAGTCCCTAAAGGGTACTGAAGAGCGACTCGAGAATGGGTCGGGCGCCTTGCGCGGCGGCGGCCGATCCTCGTCTGCCATGTCGAATAATACACCTTGGTGGTGATAGTGATGATGTTGGTGATGATGCTATCACATTCACTGTGTAACCGTACTACCAGTTACGCGACTCCCTTGAGGCGGTGCTTCCCCAACCAGGTGGAATCTTGTGAGGAAAGCCCAGCAAGGTGACCGCGCACGGAAGCCTCGCAACTAGTGTATAGGTGAACGAGTGGTGATTTTGTGGTAGTATGCAGTCAAATTGATTTGATCTGAGGTTTTATATCAAAACCCCTAGTCAAAATCTGCTCTACGGTCGAGCGGTACAGCTTACGGTAACTGCGCAAGCGCTCTAATCCGAGCACGAAGTTCTTTGGTGAGCGGGGGTGAGGCACAGTGGGAGGATCACGCCTACGCGGACCTACGACCACTGTGCAGCCAAACACTTCCAAACGACGAAGTCGTGGGAAAAACCTCCAAGCTAGGGGAGGGGTGTCGGAAGTGTGGGGGGCGTCTCAACGCTACTGCGTCGGCACTCGTCCAGGGCCCCCCAACAGGAAGTGATTGGGGGTGAGTGCTTCCGGATCCTCTGCGTTGACTGAGACATGGGTGAGTGGTCTGGTGTTGACTGTGTACTCTACTTCCGCCAGTAGAGTAGTTAAGACTTCTTCTGTGGGGTGACGCTCGTGCAGGGTTGCTGTCAACGCCGTCTTCACTGAACGTACCATCCATTCCCAGGCCCCGCCCATGAAAGGTGATGCCGGGGGCAACGTTTTCCAGGATATGGTGCGTTTTGCTGCTTCCTCCGCTGTCGCGTCGTCGATTGCTCGTCGTAACTCCTTGTCCGCCGAGGTTAAGTTGGTGCCGTTGTCTGACCATATTTGTGTTGGACACCCTCGTCACGCTATCATTCATCGTAGCGCCATGACTGCTGAGCTGGTGCTGAGTGATGCAGCTACCTCCAAGTGTATCGCTCTTGTGGTTAGGCAGGTGAAAATTGCTACGTATCTCTTCTGAGTAGCGCGACCGATCGTGACTGTCAGGGGTCCGAAGTAGTCCAGTCCCGTGAATTTGAACGGTCGCTGGTGATGCGCAAGACGGCATGATGGTTTACCACTATGCAGCCTATATAGGTATCTAGTCCTTATCACTACGTGGGTCGGCGATAAATTAGCGAGTCCCATATATAGCACTGGTATTTAATAAACATTTAAATTACAATATTTCGTAATTAATTACATACGCTAAGCGAGCCTAGTTAATTGTCTGCCTACCGTGCCCTCCGGGTGACGACTGATGCAACGCTCGCAATGGATTTTATATGTCAGCGAAATTTGCTGCATGTGCAATACGTGTCGCTACATCAACCACCCCCTTTTGGAAAATAAAAGATAAACAAATACAAAAACTATTAACATAGATCAAGGTTAAAACATCGCTCATTATAAATCGCTATAACAGAGCACGTGCGTCATTGCACCGTGGCCAACGCTGCTGACAGCGCGGTAATGTAATACGATCGTCAGCGGCGCTCGCCAGGTGTCACAACAACCAAGCACTTATATAGGTATACCTACTGATAGCAACTTGATACAATAATTTTTTTAACGTTACATTTTGGGTCAGGCACGATACATCAAAAATAACTGAGGTATAATAAAAACGTAGAAATTAACATTACACGTGTTATAGGTACACATAAACAAACAAAAAATCTAGGAAGTATAAAAATAATATAACTCTACCATATTGAAACATAACTTTTGGAGTAAAACGAGAGAAACAAAATACGCGATCTGTATCTTAGTAACACACACACACCATGTTACGCGTAGTGGGTAGGAGCAGGTGCGGGGTTTGTTGCGAGACTTGCGACTGCTACCGAAGGCTGCGAAACCTGCACGCGGGTAAGAGGTGGTGCTGGCCCACCCGTTTCTTCACGGAGCCATGCCCTCATGCGGCTACTAAACTGCCGCCGAACGCCACGTCGAACCTTGCGGATCATTGAACATCCCACAACGAACAGGAGTAACCCGACAATAACCATGGTCATGATGTTCTGCCGTGACATGTGTGCCTCTACTTCCGTGGAATTATGAGCAATAATAATCTGCTCCTCCTTAGACTGAGATTTCCCCATGTTCACCAGTATCATGGAACGTGTTACAGCTACTAAATACAACCAAATAATGTCACTCCAAAAATTACGTTTACAGGTACAAAAACTTAACCTAGATAAATCAACACGTAAGTAAACATTTATGTCTCAACTAATTGGACTTTGAACAATTGCAAAATCAACTCGGCATTTTAAATACGAGTATGCATTTAGTTCAAATCTCGATATTACTGTTAGGAACAAATTATACTGTTCAAAACGACATAGTAGATAGATACCGGTAAAACTATATACATGATAAAATAAGTATGTTACATTTATATCACCTTAAGTAAATGGAATCACCATAAAGCAAAAGTAAAAATGCAATATGTTCTTATCATTATTTCTTATAAGTTAAAACGTGTAGGTGGGCGTACCGCTCGACCACTCCGGGTTTGCTTGATGGCCGGAGCGTGGTCTATCGTGACGTCACCAGACAACGCGTCGTTAAGCAAGTAGGCAGGTTTGAGCCTGTCTATAGATACACTTAAGCGTCTATTAGGTAGTTGGAGTTTGTAGACTTTACTATTCCGACCTAATACACGATATGGGCCGTCATAAGGAGCCTGCAAAGGTTTACGAACCGCATCATTCCTTAAGAAAACATATTCACATGACTTTAGATCTGGGTGGATGAATAAAGTCTGAGAATCTCGTTGTCTTTCTGGAACGGCTCTCAACTTACGTATTGTATCCCGTAATTCATGTACTAAGGTTATAGGGTCAGTGGCTTCTGATTTTGATGATACGAAAAATTCGCCAGGCAACCGTAAAGTGCGACCATAGGTTAACTCAGCGGCGCTTAGATTGGAATCGCTTCGTAACGTGGTTCTGAGTCCTAATAGGACCGTAGGTAACTCGTCAACCCATGAAGCAGTATTTAGGCGGGCCCTGAGAGCGACCTTGGCTGATCTATGCCATCTCTCTATGGCGCCGTTACTTTGGGGATGATATGGACTACTTCTGATCCTGTGCACGCCCATACACTTCAGTAACTCAGAGAAAAGCCTACTCTCGAATTGGCGACCTTGATCGGACGTCAAATACTGACAAATTCCGAACCTTGTAATCCAACCGTTATAGACGAGCTTGGCTACTGTCTCTGCAGTTATATCTTTGAGTGGGAAAGCTTCAGGCCAGTGCGTGGCACGATCAATGATAGTCAGCAAATACTTATAACCATCCGATGTTGTCGTCAAGGGACCAACAATGTCAATATGGATGTGTTCAAAACGTCCAGCAGTTGCAAATTGACCTAAAAATGATACTGTATGACGTTGAACCTTCGCTTTCTGACATTGAATGCACGTCTTAGCCCATTTATTGACATCTTTATTCATACCCGGCCAGAAATATCGCTGGCACACGAGCTTACGTGTGGTGTTAATTCCGGGGTGATTTAGATTATGCACTAAGTCAAATGCTACTTTACGAAACTGCATAGGTAAATAAGGTCTAATACTGTCGGTTGACACTTCGCAAAAAATGTGTGTCGCAGTACTAGGTACAGATACCTTCTTAATGCTTACGTTGCTACTAGCGTCGCGTTTCCAGTGTGTTATGTAGGTATCAACACACTGGGCGGTAGCAATTTCTTCGAAATCTAGACTACTTGGACATGCTATTGTCTCAACACGGCTTAACGAGTCAGCAACTATGTTATCGTTGCCTACAACATATCGAATGTCTGTTGTAAATTCGCTAATGTACATAAGTTGTCTAGCTCTTCGTGGCGTTTCTTTGTCACTAGGTAGCTTAGAAAAAGCGTAGGTAAGAGGCTTATGATCAGTGTAGATGGTAAGCGCTCTTCCTTCAAATATCTTCCTAAAATGAATGATAGCTAAATAGATAGCCAACAGTTCGCGATCGTACGTGCTATATTTGACTTGCGTGTCAGTAAGCTTGCGTGAAAAATAACCCAATGGTTACCAATGACCGTCGACTAATTGTTGTAGTACCGCACCTACACAAGTGTTTGATGCATCCGTCATCAACGCTAGGGTAGTGTCGGGTGCGGGGTAAGACAACGTCTCGGCTTCTTGAAGGCTCTGCTTGCTTTTCAAGAATGCTTCATTGGCCGCGTCGTCCCACACAATTAGTGATTTGTCATTCTTTTTCGCACCACCGATGTGTTTCGCGAGCTCGGCCTGATATGACATTGCATTAGGTAGATGTGGCCTGTAAAAAGTCACCATACCAATGAATCTCCTTAGCCCCGCCACTGTTTTAGGTCTTGGAAAATCTATAATAGCCTTGACTTTGTCCAGAGCTGGCCTTAGGCCTTCGACAGTCACCTCATGTCCTAGAAATTCTATATGCGACTGCCCGAATGAACATTTTGCCAAGTTAATCGTTATACCATAATCGTTCAGACGTTTAAACAAGACCTCTAAGTGTTGTTCGTGTCTACTATTCGAATCGCTGGCAACGATTACGTCATCAATATAACAGAATATGAACTCTGAGCTAGGTTCAAAAGTCCCGTCTTCTCGTTCAATTCCTAGACCTTCAAGGACAGTATTGTTCATGAAACGCTGAAAAGTCTGTGCCGCATTGCGTAAACCAAAGCACATACGGGGAAACTCGTGTAACCCGAAAGGTGAAATAATTGCGGACTTTTCGACGTCTTCAGGAGCAATTGGAATACAGTGGTACGCTCTAACCACATCGATTTTACTGTAAACACATTTTCCCGCCAACATACAGGTAAAATCATGCAAGCGCGGAATTGGGTATCTGTCGGGCTTCGTAACGGCATTCAGTTGTCTGTAATCACCGCAAGGACGGATTTCTCCATTCTTTTTCGGCACAACATGCAACGGACTCGAGCATGGACTCTTCGAAGGACGACAAATTCCCAACTCCTGCATAATTCGAAGTTCGTCACTAACCTTCTTATACCTATCGGGAGGCAAGGGGCGGGCACGCGCATGAACCGGCGGCCCCGTAGTCTCTATATGATGAAAAACTGTATGTTTAGGCGTATCCTTAAAAGAAACAGGTTTCGTTATATCAGGGTATTTGGACAAGAGCTTAAAATAGGGATATGACTCATCCAAAGTACTCAACGTTGGTTGGGTACTAGATACAATAGAACCTACAATATTTAAGTGTGTCACTTCATCGATTAGCCTTTTTTTTTTTTTTTTTTGACGTGGGGAAATGCTGTTACGCATTGCCGTATGCGGGGGGGCATACGGGGTATGACGGACTCGGCTAAAGGCGCCCATACCGTCTAAATACCCCACGGTGTTCCAGCGTCTTCGACTGATGACGGGGGGCGTGGGACCGAATTATTCTACCACAGCCCCCGTCGACGCCGCTGCCCGCTGTAAAGTGGCGGGCCCTCCTCGGTGAGGGGTGTCAATGGGAACACCCCTCCACCTCGTGTGATGCCCCCCGAACACGGAGGAGGCATCAACATCGCGAAAGGACCTATCTCTGAAGGGTGCCGGATGCCCCCGCATCCGACGGCCCAGGCCCTCTCAGCGGAGACGGAGTGCGGGCTCGGTTAGCCCGCACCCGTGTCCGCGCTCTCCGGAGCGGAAGAGAGAGAGGATCTCTCTCCCTCTCACGCTCCGCCGCCTCCCTCCGCGAGACAATAATCTCGCAGAAGGAGGCTACTGCCTCCCAACATCTCTCATCGGCGACCATCCTGGCTAGGATGGTCGGCAATGAGAGATCCGTCCCAATGACCGCGACCAGAGTCTGTCGCGGTTCGTCCTCTCCAGGGCACGCCTCCAGCGCGTGCTGGGCAGTGTCTGCTGCACAGCCGCACTGATGGCATGCCGGGGAGGCTTCTCGTCGGGCGATGCGATGCAGGTAACTCCCGAAACAACCATGTCCCGAGAGCACCTGCGTCAGCCTAAACGAGAGCCTCCCATGTCTCCGAGTGATCCACTCGCGGAGAACGGGCTGAATAGCATCGAGGAGCCGTCGACTACTATTCCCCCTTTGAATGGACCCATCTAGAAGTCTTTCCTCCCACCTTGCCAGAGCCAACGCCCTAGCGTTGTTGCGCCAATGCGCTAACTCTCGCGGCGCCGGTCGCTCGTCCCGCTCCCGCGCTCGCACTCTGCGGCGGTAGACCGAGGCCAGCACTTCGGCCTCAAGGTCCCAGGGGAGAAGACCAGCGAGGGCGCATGCCATCTCGTGTGAGAGTGTCCGATACCCCCGGCACACTCTCACAGCCATGGTCCGTTGGGCTGCAATCAGCAGGGCGGTCTCCCGCCGATCGAGGCCCCCGGACCATATGGGGGCTCCATATAGGGCCATCGAGCTGACCACCGCTGTATAGAGGCGGCGGCAGCTGCCCTCTCCACCCCCAATATTGGGGAGGAGGCGACTCAGTGCGCCGGCTGCCCCCAACAATTTGGGGGACAGCCGCCGCATGTGCGCCTCGAACTTCCACCGGCTATCAAGGACGACGCCGAGATATTTCAACGTCTTCCTGACGGGGATGGAGGTTCCTCCCACCACTATGGATGAGTCTGCAGGTGGCGCCCGCCGGGGACCATGAAAACAAATGGCCTCCGACTTGTGGAGCGCCACCTCCAGACCCAGCATCCTGATCCTGGCCACGACCATCGCGACACCGGCCGTGGCGAGGATTGCCGCCTCCCTGTAGGTGCCCCCCTTGGCGGTGACCAGCGTGTCGTCAGCGTAACAAACGACGCCGACGCCACGAAGGCCAGCACCCCGGAGGGCCCAGTCATAGCCGACATTCCACAGCAGGGGCCCTAAAACAGACCCCTGAGGGACGCCGCGCGCCATGGGGCTCCGACCCTCCCCATTCGTCGTCGGGAAGACTACCTCTCTATAGGAGAGGTAATCGCCGACGAGTCGGCGCAGGTACGGCGGTACTCGGTGGTACTCCAGACCACCGAGTATGGTGGTCCAGGGCAGCGTGTTGAAGGCGTTGGCGATGTCTAAAGACACCGCCAACATCACGCCGCCACTGGAGCACGCCTCCTCGGAGAGATCGCGGACGCGGGAGATGGCATCCAGCGTCGAGCGACCTCTCCGGAATCCGAACTGGGTGGGCGCCAAGTCCGGTCCCGACGTCTCGAGGTGCTTGACGAGGCGGGCAGCGATCACCCTCTCCAACAGCTTTCCCGCCTCGTCGAGCAGGACAATCGGACGATAGCCTGAAGGCTCGTCCGCAGGACGTCCCTCCTTCCGTATGAGGACGAGTCTGCCCCTCCTCCATCTCCTGGGGAATTTCCCCTCCCGAAGGCACCTGTCAAACAGGGCCCTGAGAGCGGGGGCCAGGTGCTCCAAGGAGAGAGCCCACACACGACCCGGTATGCCATCTGGCCCGGGTGCCGTGTTCTTGGCCCTCATCCAGAGCACTGCTGCGCCCAGCTCCCCTTCGGAGACTGGGGCAGGCTCGTCCTCCTCCACCTCGGCGAAGTCAGTCGACGAGGGCACGGCGAAAGGTGGCGAGAAATCGTCTCCCGGAGGACCGGGGAACAGCCCTCCTACCACCCTCTGGAGAACAGCTGGTTGGAGCGAGGCGGTCACGGGGGGGGCCCATGGACGCAGCTTCTGCCGCGCCCATAGGTACGGGCGGCCCCATGGATCGCGCTCTAGCCCTTCCAGCAGCTCCTGCCAGGAGCGCCGTTTCGCCTCGTCAATGGCCACGCGAAGGGTCATCGAAGCCTCTCGGTAGGCGGCATACAGAGACTCGCTCACCTCCGTCTCCTGTCGCCTTCGCCTACGATACCGCTGGTATCGGCGGCGCCTCCTCACGCAGCGTCTTCGGAGTTCGGCAATCTCCTCTGACCACCAGTAGACCTGGCGTCTGGACCGTGGGGCTGCTGCACGCGGCATCGCGGCATCGCAGATACGCGACAACGCCGCACACAGTCCATCCGCCAACGCATCCACGTCTACGGGGTCACCCTCCTGAGGAGTGCCGTTCCACGCTTCGACGAGGGCCGCCTCCTGCAGCAACTCGGCGTCGAGACGCTTCAAGGCCCATCGCGGACCGGTCTCGCCGGTTTCCTCCCTCACCATGTCCGCCGAAGACGGGGAGACGCTAAACCGGATATACCGGTGATCGGAGAGCGTCTCCTCGTCTACCAACACCTGCCAGTCGCGAATTTGGCAGGCGAGGTCTGGGGTGGCAAACGTCACGTCGACGATTGATCCACCCCATTGGCGGACGCAGGTGTTTTCACTCCCCGTATTCACGACGCAGAGGCCCACCTCGGCCAGCCACTCCAACACTGTTACGCCCCGCGGACTGGTCGATGGGGACCCCCACGCCAAGGATTTGGCGTTGAGGTCCCCCATGACGATCACGGGGCGTGGGCGGGTCTGACCTATGAAGGTCCCCACCTCGCCGAGAACAGCCTCTAGTTCGTGACGGGGCCTGTTCGGGGAGTGATAAACACCCACGATGACGACAGGGCCCACTCCTGCCGCCACGAAACCCCTGCCTCTCGCAACCCCTACGAGAGGGGGGGATGTAATCGGCGACTGGGTGGTGATTGCCACCAAGCCGTCAAGGTCCCCCACCCAGTCACTCCTGGGTGGGACCGTGTACGGTTCGGCAACCACTGCCACCTTGATCGACCGCTCCGCCATGCACTGCAGGAGTAAATCCTGAGCGCGGGCGGAGTGGTTGACATTCGCCTGGAGGAAGGTTAGGGCCATACTAACCTACCTCCATGCTGTCCGCTCTTCCTTCTTTAGAGGGAGACGGTCGCGGCTGGGCCTTGGCCTCAGTCGCGACGGCCTTCCGCCGAGCCCCTGGCTTGAACAGGGGCTTGGCGCATGCCTTGCCCCCGGAGAGGTGGTCCGCTGGCTTACCCGCAGCTGCACAAAGTGAGCAGCGGGGGGCAGCGGAGCAGTCGCGGGCCTTGTGAGCCTTTTGACCGCAGCGGTAACACTCGTCGCTGCGGTCAACCTCGGCGTTGCATTGGGCCGCTACGTGGCCCAACGAAAGGCAGCGGAAGCAGCGACGTGGCCTGGGGTCAAGGATGCTGACTCGCGCCGACACCCAGCCCACCAGAACGCGCCCACTGGCCGCAACCCTTTTCGCTGCGGAGACGGGGCAGCGCACAAACGCCGTCCCCATCCCCGCTGGTCCCCGACGTATCGGGCCGATGGCTACTGACGCCACGGGGCACTCGCCCAGGGACGCCAGCGCATTCGCCAACTCCTCGGAGGAGGCCGAGTCGTCCAGGCCCGTGACCCTCAAGTCAGCGGTGGTGGTTGGCCTGGAAATCTTGACCTCGGCTTGTTCCTTAAACACCTCCTGGAGTCGGTCGGCAAGGACATCCGCTTTCGCGGCACTGTCCGCGCCGGGGACCTCCAAGATCCGAGCTCCAGTGGCCGCCGTTCGGATGGTCAACGGCGGCTCACCCAGTTCACCCAATTTGATCTTGGTCTTGGCTTCTGCCAAGACTCCAGCATAGGTCAACCCTTTCTCCGCTGCCCCCAGTTGCAGCGTAATTACCACAGCTGCGGTCCGGGGCGAGCGGAGTTTAGCCGTGCCCTTTGTCTTCGGGGCAGGCTTCTTCCTGGTGGGCGGTGGTGGAGGTGGGACCGGTTTCGGTGTCGGAGCCGGACGAGCGGGCCCCTTCTCCTTGGGTTCCGCCCGCACCGCCTCCACTCCCCTGTCCCTCCTTCGTTCCAAGCCGCGCCTGGCCACCACTTGCCAGGCCTCAGTCGTGACGACCGCAGGAGCAGGGCCCTTCACAGCCTTGCCTTTGGCCTTCTTCTTTTGCCCCGGGGTGTTCACCGAGGCAGCTCCTTGGCTTGTGGTCGCAACTGGTTGCTCCCCAGAGCCAGGCTTCTTCCTCTGCACCGGGGCAATCGCCGGGGCAGCTCCTCGACTCGTAGACGCTGTCGGTTGCTCCTCAGACACCCCTCGCCGATCTGCAGCGAGAGGGGGTCTGAGGGTCTTCGCCGGCAACAACCGCTCCTCTAAGCCTTCGAAGCGAGCGTTGATCATGGTACCCACCTGTACCATGACCTTCCGCATCGCCTCGTCACTGACGAGGGGGGTGGGGGCCTGCGCAACTGGCGCCGTAGCCCGGGCTGCCCTCATCTCGTCCATTTGGCGACGGAGCTCCTTTAGCTCCGCCGCCAGCTGCTGATTGGCCTTGACCAGCAAAGCCATCTCTTCGGGCATCGTGCGGGACCGGGATTCCTGGAAGGACGCTTTGATGGTCATCGCAGCGTTCTTCAGGGCCCTCACGCATGTGCCCTTCAGATTTTTGGACTTGGTGGCCACTGTAAGGACAGTGTCCACCGAGTCCAGGAGGATCTCCTCAAGGTGAGCGGCATCGCAGTTGCCCAGCCTTAGGTTGGTAGCCGGAGGCTCCGGTACCCTCAGAAACTGGGCGGCCGTAGATGCCACCCTCTTCCGCTGCAGCTCATCCGCCAGCTCCTTCTCGTCCATGAGCCTCAGCTCCTCCGCACGCGCCCGGTTCACCTCGGCCTTGGCTTTCGCCAGGCCGACATACTGACCGGTCGTGGGTGGCTTTCCTCTGCCACGTCCTTTGCCGCGTCGCGCGGCTGGGACCTTAGGTGACGGTAAAGGGTCACTTAGGTCCCCTTCGTCCTCCTCCAGTCGTCTTTTCCTCCTCTTTTTGGAGCCACGCGATGACACGGTCTCCCACGTCATGGCGTCGGACTCCGTCTCCGATAAATTCGGAGACGGGATCCGAAGCACTTTGTGAAGTGGGGTCACTCCTGCGCCTGCTTCGGACGCAGAAGAGACGCTCACTGACTCCGCCTCGCTCACGTCTATTGACTGAGTGCCTGGTTTGGCGCTGCCCAAGCGCTCCAGGACAACACGTGGTTCCCGTTTTAAAAACGGGACCAGGTCACTGCACCTAGATGGTGCTTCCTTCTCCGAGCAGTCCGTGATCTTGCCTTGTTTGTCAGTGTTTGCAGAATCGGTGTCCGTTATCTCGCCAGTTTCGTTGGTGCGCGGGCCGGAGCCCGCGAAGCGGTTGTTGCCCCCCCCAGATACGGTGGGGCAGCCTTCTTTCGAAGGGTGGGATTTACCCACCTGGGGACTGTTTTCAATCGCTTGCTTGTCCATGTTTTTGTTTTCCTTTTTGAAGGGGTGAGGTCCCCTTGTGGTGCCCTCGTCGCCGGGTTCCCCCCGACTATACATCCCCTGTGCGGGCACCAAACAACGGGATTTGGAGACACATAATGCCCGACAGGGTGGCCGAGTTGACCCTCCCTGCCGCGCCGCGAGCCTTGAAGGCCCGCCATCCCACGACCCGAAGGTCCGCTGCAGTCGCTGTAACGCGACTGCCGTCCGAGTGTGCCCGACAGGGTGGCCGAGTTGACCCTCCCTGCCGCGCCGCCGGCCTTGAAGACCGGCCATCCTACGACCCGAAGGTCCACTGCAACTGTTAGTTAGCCCGACAGGGTGGCCGAGTTGACCCTCCTTGCCACGCCCACCGTCAAAAGCGACGAAGCTCCTCCTCATGCACGACAGGTAAAACCTGTCGTGCCACCAGCCTTGTAGGCCGGCCATCCTACAACCCTACGGGTCCGCTGTCCCTTCTCGGGACCCCACCTCCGCAGATGAACCGCCTGCTCATCCACTGTGCCCTATGCTAAGTTCATAGGGACACGCGGAGAGCACCTACGTGTCAGAATTTTAGCCAGCAGCCAACAAGATCCCATATAGAGAAGTTATTGACTGCTGCCCAGGGTGCACCGGCCCAAACACTTCTGTACTCCCCGGATAAAAAGTATCCGTAAGAGACCAGTAGCATTAAGGCACACGGGGAGGTATTCTGACCAAGCACCCCTTCATCGATTAGCCTACGATTACTTAAGTCAACTAACAGTTTGTGGTATATTAAAAAGTCTGCGCCCAAAATGGGCTGGTTCACTGCAGCTAGTACAAAGGTCCAACGGTACGGTCTACGCATTTTTAAATCTAGCACTAATGTTTTCACTCCGAAAGTATTTATTTCTGTACCGTTCGCAGCATAGAGTTTGTAACTAGCACTAGTATCACAACGAGCACTTCGCGCGGGGAGCACTGACACATTAGCCCCAGTATCCACAAGGAATCGAAATCCCGTTGTACGATCCGTGACACACAGACGGTTGTTACTTACGGCACAGGGTCCCGTCATTGACTGTACCTCGCCTAGTTTCCCTGCGACTTCCAACTACAAGGAGGAATGCATTTGTGGGCCCTTTCCTTGTAACGGAAGTGGTAGAAACACTGCCAATCCGGTTTCTTCGACTTCCTCGCCGAGCTGGTGTCAGCAGGAGTACCGCTCCTGCCCTGGTAGCGTCCTCTGGAACGTGACCGGTGGGAGCCGGACATCTGTGCGTTGGTCAGGTTATCGATCCGTTTATTCATCTTCCGTATCTCCGCAATCACAACATCCATAGAGCCTGTAGAACTGGATGATTCAGCGAGCTTCACTTCTGCGACCCCAAGTGGCGAGCTAGTTTCCACCACCTTATCTGCAATTCTAGCGAGCACATCTAATTCGCTCGTCTCCGTAACTGCAATTATGCCACGTACGGCGGGAGGTAGATGCCCCATAATATTTTAAGGCTATCATCCGGTACCTTGCTCCTCGCTAAATCCCTCATACGTCGCAACAACTGTGACGGCCGCTAATCACCGAGCTCCATTTCGCTGATTAGCTTTTGTATTTGACGCGTCTCCGACTCCTCATAAATTGTAAGGAGGCGCCCTTTTAATGCGTCATACTTTTGAGTGTCCGGTGGTGATATGAGGATATCCGTAACTTGCTGGATAGCCTCCTTCGATAGTTTGGTGATGACGAGGTTGTAACGGGCCTCGTCCGACATTTTCTGCGGCGCAAGAACTGCTTCAGTTTGCAAAAACCAGAGGCGGGGGTGATCTACCCAAAACTCTGGCACTCTGGCTGTAACCGAGATTGCCGCCATTTCCGCCATCGTTTCCTCTTTCGCCTGGGTGACAGGCGCCGCCGGAACAGACATCGTCTGTCCAGGTATAGGCAAAGGCTGCTGCATATCTCACAATAAATAGTCACTGTTCATAGACTAGTCATAGTAACACTTAAGTTCAGTAGCACAAAAGTCACAAAAGAAAAGTATATAATTGTTCCAATTTAACAGGTGGGGCACGGTAGGTTATGCACTCGCGTAAGCAAAAATATTGAGCCGCCACCCAATAATTTGCGGCGTCACCACTTTACCACTATGCAGCCTAAAGGTATCTAGTCCTTATCACTACGTGGGTCGGCGATAAATTAGCGAGTCCCATATATAGCACTGGCATCCCATATATTTCACATTGTACTTTAATAAGTGTGGCAACACAGACGTTAGAGTAGGTGCGTGGGCTTTATTTTGTTTTGTTTATAAAAAATAATAGAATCATTTAACGGTAACAAAAACTGTAAATACGAATAAAACGTGGTGTGAAGTTTTAATGGAACTGTTATACGCGTTTAAATCACTGTGAAAGTATCAATATTTACAAAAATAACTATCGATTTCTCAGCTGTGATTATAATCTACCAGCTTTCCACTATTTAATGAGGTGTCACAAAGCAATCTTGTTTACTGCAATAATGTGTGAATAGTGAGTGGTTTATTTGACTGACTATTGTAATTTAGAGCAAAAAAGTCTCTTGTTTATGCTGAAGATAATAAGTTAACAAAGTCAAATAGAACTATCATAAAATACTGCGTCAATAAAATTATTTGCAAATCTGTCATCTATACTTCGGTGCGCGTATTACAACATTGGTTCTAGTTTGTGTTTACTTCATTCTCGATCATGCCTCAGTGTGCAGCCTGCGGGAAATTTATGGCCTCAAAAGATGGCGTTACTTGTTTTAAATGCGGCTCTGTAAATCACAATGAGTGTGTTCGAGTGCCTACCGGTGTCACTGTGGCCGACACATGGAGATGTGGTCTTTGCCAATCCAAAGCACCTAAGGGACGCGACCCTTCGACACCTGTCCGGGGTATGCAGGACGCCTATCTTACGGGAAGTGAGAAACCTATGTCCTCACCATCTGCGACTGAGGCAACGAACCAAATTAATGTCGAGGTAGTTCTGGCGCTAAGGGAGGAAATGCGATCACAGTTTACGGAAATTCATAACCTTATGACCTCTGAATTCCAATTATCGAAAGATAATGTCAGAACACTTTGTTACGAAATAAGAGATCTTAAGAAGGAGATGGCTGCTACTCGCTCTGGTTTTAATGAGCGAATGGATGCATTTGATGCTCGTATTCTAGCTTTAGAGCAGGCCCGAGAAACTACTCCTATATTGATAGACGTAAGTTCGTTAGAGCAAACCCTGGCCGAGGTAAAGATACAGATGAACGACCGTGAACAGGAATACTTGCTAAATGACGTGTTGATAACAGGCATTCCAGAGGAAGGAGGGGAGAACCTGGTTCATTTTGCATTGCTTTTAAGCTCGACAATGGGTGTAAACATAGATGAGCGTGACATTGTTCTCGCTGAGAGAGAAGGCGCTCCTCGCCGCCAACAGGATGACTCATCCGCGGCCGCAGCACAGGTGCGTTCTCGCCGCATCGTAGTTCGCTTCTCGCGGCGATCCACCCGCGATGCTTATCTCCACGCAGCACGGATCCGACGTGGTCTTACAACCTTGGAACTTGGCCTTAAAGGAGCTGCTGCTCGAGTATACGTCAATGAACGTCTTACTCGAATAAATGGTCAACTTTTCGCAAAAGCGAGAGAGCAATGTCGCGAACACGCATGGAAATATTGTTGGTCGAAAGAAGGACGAATTTACGTTCGTAAAGAACACGGCACCACTTACTCCCGTATTCGACAAGAAAAGGACATAGAAAGAATTTTTATTATGTGAAATGTTTGATGGTACTGTCCCTTTTTCCTTTACTATTGTTATTTGCCGTAAAATGCATCTTTCAATCCAAACCTAAATACTTCAATTTTGAACATTGTTTGTTTACATGTTATGTAAAGTTCGATGCTTTTTTTAACCGGATACATGTCACTAAGCGTAAAAAAACCTATTGTTTCGTTCGTTGTAGAAATAACATAGGGTTATCAAAGAAATCTATCAATAGCAAACCTATATTTAAGTTGCAAGGTTCCGTACTGATAGTTTATAGAAGTTTTATTTATTTTATTTATCTGCATGGTATAATAGACCTGGTTAAAGGTAAAATATATTTTAATATTTATGCTATGAAAATTTTACGTTTCCCTTTTATAAAATATAAAAGTACGCATTTAATACCTATTGATCGAATATTGGTAATGCTAGTCGTCTTCGAATTTGACTATTTATTTATTAGGAACGAAGTTTTAAACTTGGTTGGCAACTATTTATTTACTTTATTATCAGTGAAAAAAAATGTTCTATGTAGGAGTACTCTAGTTTTTTGTAATAGAATTTACTTAATATATGAGTATATACGAAGCTGTATAACATTAGCTAGAATTAATAATAGTTTAAAAAATTCATATAATTATATAAGTTTGAACTGCTGTCTTGACCTTAATTATTTAATCAAGTTTTTTGATACTCTTGAACTATGTGACTTAACTATATATTTAATTTTATTGTTTTATATATCAACACACTGTATAAAGTACCCCCGTCAATATCTACATAATATGATAAAATTACTTTTTGTGAATCAGTTTCTTCATTCTATTGCCAGTAATAGTTATTATAAAGAATTAATCGTCTTAGTAAATATTTTTACTGCTTTTGATAATGGGTAGCAACAAATTGCTTAAAGTTGGCCTACATAATGCTGGCTCGTTAAATACTGGTCAAGATGATTTTATTGCCGCAATGGATAAGCACTCAGTAGATATTATGGCAATAAACGAGACCTGGCTCAAGTCTGGTGCAGATAGCCAAGCCCCTTTTGTCCCTAATTACAGATTTCGTCACATTCCGCGCCCTATTGAAAAGTGCGTAAAAAAACGTGGAGGGGGTATTGGGTTTTATATTAGGCGTGGAGTCAATGTTCGATCCTGTTCTTATCCAGTCAGCCCTAATGTGGAACAGATGTGGCTCAAGTTAAAAGTGAATTCTTCACAATTGATAATTGGCACAGCATACCGTCCTCAATGGGTTAATGTAAATGATTTCCTAGATGGGGTAATGGAATCAGTAGACTCTTTTTTACATTGTGATCAACTTATCCTTTTAGGAGATTTTAATATTAATCTGTTGGACAATGATGATGCCAAAACAAAGCTCTTTATGGATTTTTTAAGAGACACGGAACTTATTCAGCTCGTAGACAAACCTACACACTTTACTACGGGCAGTCAAACTTTAATTGATTTGGTTTGTTCTAACGTACGTTCGCGTAATCTCTGTGTAGAACTAATAGGGTCAGAGACAGGTCATGCATTTATCACTTGCGAGTTTATTTTTAAGAAGCCTAAAGTTTTGCCTCGATGTATATCATATAGACCCTTTAAAGATATTTGTCTGGAACTTTTCACTAATGACTTGGAATCCATTAGGTGGGACGTAATTACCTCGGCTAATAATATCGATGATATGGTCGATAAATTCAGTAATATTATACAATTACTCTTTGATATACATGCTCCCCAAAAATCTATCGTTATAAAAGAACTACCAAGCCCATGGTTAACTGATACCATAAAAATGATGATGCGGCTTCGCGACGCGGCCATAAATAGATTTCATAAAACTAAATTGGAAAGCCACAAAACTTTTTACAAAGATTTGAAGAACCAAGTAGTTTTAGCACTACATAATGAAAAGAAAGTATTTTTCAAACAAAATATAAATAATCATCTTAGAGATTCTAAAGTATTATGGAAAAATTTAAAAACTAACGTCTTACCACCTAAATCTGTAGATCTTCCACCTCTGTTTAATGACCCCAACGCTTTAAATGAACATTTTCTTGATACTCCCGGTAATTTGTCAGTCAGTATTTCTGATCTTACGTTCTATGAATTTTGTAAACTTGGTAACAATGTTTTTTCGTTCGAAAATATTAACTCTAAAACTACTTTGAAATTTATACGTCAAATTAAATCTAATGCTTTGGGCATTGATCAGATATCACTTGATATGATTAACTTGATGCTCCCTCAAAGCTTGGATACGATAACTGCAATAATCAATAGCTCAATTTCTACAGCAGTATTTCCATCAGCATGGAAAACAGCATTAATTAAACCTATACCCAAACTCACTAATCCTACAGAGCTCAAAGACTTAAGGCCAATAAGCCTTTTACCTTTTTTATCGAAGGTGCTAGAAAAAGCAGTATACTCTCAATTAATGGTATATTTGGATAAATACAATATTTTACCTGAGATGCAATCAGGGTTTCGTAAGGGTAGAAGCACTAACACCGCATTATTGGACGTTACTGATAATGTGATTGCAGCACTGGATAAGGGCATGGGAACTATATTAGTGCTACTAGATTTCTCTCGGGCTTTTGATTGTATTAACACGTCATTGCTTCTAGCTAAGCTTAGTTATTATGGTTTCGATGCTCATGTTGTGCAATGGTTTAATAGTTATTTAAGTAATCGAAGCCAAATAGTAGAAATAAAAAAAGATGATGGCCAAATTATACGTTCAAAGGAATACAAAGTTTCCTGTGGTGTACCTCAAGGTTCGATTCTTGGACCTTTATTATTCATTCTATATAGCGCAGATATAACCACTCAAATTTTAAATTGTAAATATCACATATATGCTGATGATGTCCAATTATATTATTCTTTTAAGCCTGCCGAATTGAGAGATGCAGAGATAAAAATAAATGAAGACCTGGGTAGAGTTCAAGCTTGGGCTATGTCTAATTCATTATTACTAAATGCAAAAAAAACAAAGTATATGATTTTAGGTACTAAACATCAAATATATAACATAGGCCAATTGAACCCTTTCTTATCTATTGGTGGTGATGAAATAGATCGAGTTACAGAGGCTAAAAATCTTGGTCTTATTTTTGATGAAAAATTAAGGTTTGAACGTTATATTTCTATATGTGTTAGTAACTGTTTCTAGCGTTTGAAAGTGTTATATAAAATACAAAATTATTTAAGTACAGACCTTCGAATAGCACTGGTAAATTCACTTATTCTTTCCAAATTTAACTATGTTGACACTGTCTATGGTCCTCGTCTTTTGGCTAGAACTTCCCGACAAATCCAAAGAGTTCAAAATGCATGTGTCCGTTTTTGTTTTCGTATTCCACCTCGAAGTCACGTTTCTCCTTTTCTTAACCAGCACAAGATACTCAATATGAAGCACAGAAGAGATCTACATCTTGCGACATTAATGTTCGGTGTGGTCCAATCCCAACAGCCACATTACCTGTATTCAAAATTTGCTTGGTCCAAAGATTACAACAAATATGCGACTCGAGCCTCATCCTATTTGATAGTTACTGCTCGACATCACAGTACTGCATTTCGTGGTAGTTTTCGTTTTGCTGCTACGAAGTGCTGGAATTCGCTGCCCCCACCATTAAGGTTATTAAAATGTAAAAGAATTTTCAGAAATAAATTAAACCAAATTTTACTGGATTTACAAATAAAAAACTGTGGATCATCAAATGTTTAGCTCTAATTTACTTTCTTTCTCATATTATTGTATGATATAAATACTTAACAAAGTCGCAGATGTTTGACTGTTTATAATAAAAATGATTTTTTGTGTGTTAACAAATAATAAGTCATTAACTAATAATAGTCGATATGCAGTTTTTCTTCTTTATTGGGGATTGAGTTATATCAAAATATTTGGTAGACTTTTTATGGATTTTTAGATATACATATATCATTATTAATATATATTTTCAGAAGCGTATTTGCGTTAGTCGTTTTATTCACTGTATCAAGGAAGAGTTTTTAAAATT
The DNA here is from genome assembly GCA_917880725.1 of Selenia dentaria. NCBI lineage: Eukaryota > Metazoa > Arthropoda > Insecta > Lepidoptera > Geometridae > Selenia > Selenia dentaria. The sequence continues at coordinate 528,790 of OU862882.1, read as the reverse complement.
ATATAATTATTTTCTTATTTTTTTTATAGTGAGATAGGCATAATCATTTTATTTTCTTTTACTATACTTAGTTAATATTTTTTTTTTTTTTTTATTTTTTTTTTTTTTTTATTTACACGGAAAACAAACAGCTGCTTATTAAATAATGTAGTATAAGGATCTTGTGAATACAAAAGCCTAACAGTTTTCGCTTATGATAACATTGTAAGTGCCTTATATTATTTGTGTCTGTGTGTCACTTAGGCCTTGGCTGAAAATCAGCGCTGTAGGTTCGCCTGCAGCATTATGCTGAGCCAGGACCTTTTTTGGGCCGCACACGACAGCAATTTCTTTTCTTTTTTATTTATTGTTTACATAATATAGTTTATAAATAACCTATTATATTAAACAATGTTAATAAATATACTTATTGTAATGTAGTAACTAAGGTTATTTGTATTTTACCTACTTGTCTTTGCTGTATTATTCTACATTGCTTGCTGTGGTGTGGTTTGATGTCCAAAATAAACATTTTCTTTCTTTCTTTCTTTCTTTGTATTTAATAAACATTTAAATTACAATATTTCGTAATTAATTACATACGCTAAGCGAGCCTAGTTAATTGTCTGCCTACCGTGCCCTCCGGGTGACGACTGATGCAACGCTCGCAATGGATTTTATATGTCAGCGAAATTCGCTGCATGTGCAATACGTGTCGCTACAATGGTAAGTTCCCTGTCCTAGGGTACGGTGGAACTTGAGTCTTCATCTTGCAGTGTAGACATTGTCGAATAATCGTACGGGTTATAGGTCTAACACGTAGGACCCAGTACTGCTGACGACACTCGTTTACTGTGGCCTCGACGCCGGCGTGATGCATCTGTCGGTGGATGCTTCTTATCCACAATTTCACCGTGGGGTGATTTCCATCCACTATCATGGGGCTCCTCACAGTTTCCGGCACATCTTGTATGGCGTCGATGCGACTTCGCAGTCTTAGCGTACGATCGATGTATTCGACACTTAGTTGATGAAGACGACTGTCTTTACATACGATCTTTTGCTTCTGTACATTTTCTATTTCGGTGGAAAAAGAGTCTTCCTGTGACGAGCGCATGAGAAATTCTTCTGCTTTTTTCAACAATTCAGCTGTGACCGGGAGATATTTTCTAGTTATTTCCGCGAATTTGTACTGTTCGGTGTAGCGCGTCGTTGTTTTTCTTGTTATTTTCTTATTCCAGTCGGGGTCCTTTTGCGGGTTACTCTTGTTTCTTTTGTAATTAACGCATTGTTTGACGGTTTTGCAGAGGTCAATGAACTGTAGAACCCTCGCTGTTGTGTACCGCAATCTCTCTCAGTTGGAAAATCGAGAGACATCCGGTAGCGCTTCGGACAATTTACATTTTCTTTTTTCGACTATGTGATGAACCCTGTCTTCGCCTGTGGGTTCTATTACTGTAGGTACTGTAGGTATTGTTCCCTCCGGCCAATATTTTTCGTTTTCGTATAGAAACTCGGGTCCCTTGTACCATCTGTGGTGTCTATTGAATGATGACGGGACGTCCCTCGTTGCGTCATCGGCCACATTTAATTTCGTCGGAACCCATTGCCACTCGTTCACTGTAGAGCTTTCTTCGATCGCGGCGAGACGGTGAGCCACGTACGGTTTGTATGACCGCGGTCCCGTCCTTATCCAAGTAAGTACTGTTTTGCTGTCGGTCCAGAACGTCTTAGAGTCTGGTTTTCTTTCATGCTCTGCTATTACGGCTTCAGCGAGTCGGGTACCCATGACCGCGGCCTGTAACTCCAACCTTGGAATCGACGTCAGTTTCAGGGGTGCCACCTTTGCTTTGGCGATGATGAGTGACACATTGACTTCGTTGTTCGGGGTTACCTTTCTCCAGAATAAAATCGTAGAGTAGGCGGACTCGCTGGCATCCGTGAAGACGTGTAATTGCAACGAGGTAGCTTCTTGGTAGTGTAGGTAATGTCGTGGTATCGCTACGTCGCTGAGACTTTTCAGCTGCACTGTCCAGCTCTTCCATTGTTCGGCGAGGTCTTCATCAATCTCGGTGTCCCATGATGTACCGCGTCGCCATACTTCTTGTAGTATCTGTTTGGCTCTGATAGTAACCGGTGAGGCGAAGCCGAGCGGGTCGAATAACGACATGACTATTCGTAGGGCCTCCCTCTTAGTCGGTCTTCTTCCTTCTATTAATGACGGCGGAATGCGTGTAAGGTCGAGATTGAAGGTGAACTCGTCTCTGCTGGGTTTCCATATTAAACCGAGGACTCTTTCGGTTTTTTCTTCTGTTTTATAGAGTTCTATTTCTTCTGTGTTTTCGGCTTCGCCTATTGCTTCTAAGAGTCGTGTTGAATTCGATTTCCATTGTTTCAACTCGAAGCAGGCTTGTTTATGTATATCGCGCACGTCCGACGTTATGCGTATCGCATCTTCGAGACTTTTGAAACTGTCCAAGTAGTCGTCGACATAATGTTTTTGTATAATCGCTGCGGCCGCCTCGGGATGACTGTTTTCATGTTTCTTGGCGTTCAAGTCTTTGACGTAAATCGCTGTGGACGGTGAACTTGACGCTCCGAAAATTAATGACGTCATTCTGTATCATCTTGGGTCCGTTCTTATTCTTAGCATATATCAATGACTTACCACATATGGTTGAGGGCCTTGCTGACATAGTTCTTTTTGCGGATGATACTTCTCTGATTTTTAAAGTAGATAGGAAATATAGAGAACTAGTTCAAGTCAACAACGCGTTAACTATTGTTTCAAATTGGTTCGCCGCAAACAACCTGCTTCTCAACGCAAAGAAAACGAAATGTTTAAAATTGTATATGCCTAATGTAAGACATATAGAGCCAAACGTATTACTCGACGGAAATAAATTGAAAATTGACAAGGCAATAGTCTTTCTAGGTATTAGCATAGACTCTAAATTACAATGGGGTCCTCATATTGATGCACTATCTGGAAGACTGAGCTCAGCTGCATATGCGGTTCATAAAATTAGGCAATTGACAGATATAGCTACTGCTCGACTGGTCTACTTTGCTTACTTCCACAGCATAATGTCATATGGTATCCTGCTGTGGGGGTCAGCGGCGGACATAGAGACAGTTTTTATATTGCAAAAGCGGGCAGTTCGAGCCATCTACGAAATGGGTCCCCGCGAATCCTTAAGACAAATGTTCAAAGAAATTAACATATTAACTCTTCCATCTTTGTATATCCTAGAAAATATAATGTACGTTCGTAAAAATATAAAGAAGTTTAGAATAAATAGTGATATGCATAATATTAATACTAGAAATAAGGATAGGATAGCTGTATCTAAATTTAAACTCACGAAAACTAAAAATAAGTCCTTCTTAGGCAATTGTGTACGTTTCTATAATAAAATCCCGAAAGACATTACTGAGCTCACTGAAGGGAAATTCAAGTTACGTGTCAAAAATATACTAATGAAAAAAGCCTATTATAAATTGAGTCACTACTTAGAAGACAAAGATGCCTGGAAGCTTTCCACTTCTGCCTAATAGCCAACTATTGAATAAATTTGTTATTTTAATACTACTCATATGTAACCTCAATGTACAAAGACTTGATAAAATAATGGCCTACGAGTTTCTTGCTGCTTCTTCTCGGCGGTGGTTCTTTTCCGAAGACAGTGGTAGAATCATTTAAAAATTTTGACGTTCATAAGAGTGTCTATGATGCCTAAACTGAATAAATAATTTTTGAATTTGAATTTGAATTTGAATTGTATTCGTCCGGAGGTTGGTCGTCTCGGCGATCCCTTCGCCAGAGGTAACGAAGAGAGTCTCTGTCTTCTGTTCTGAGTTTTACTTGCATAAACATTTCTTTGATGTCGGCCGTCACGGCGATAATGTGTTTTCAAAATCGCATGACGACTCCAGGGAGTGACTGTAGCAGGTCAGGACCCTTGAGTAGTAGGTCGTTGAGTGCCACTCCTATCGTTTTAGCGGCTGCGTCATGGACCACCCTTAGTTTGTCCGGCTTCATGGGGTTGACGACCCCAAAATGAGGTAGGTACCATGTTTTATTTTCTGTCCTTGTCTTCGGTGCGGGTTCAGCATATCCTTTTGCGATTAATGTCTCCATCTGTTCTGTGTATTTTTCTTTCAACTGTGGGTCGCGATCAAGTTTCTTCTCGATGCTGTGGAGTCGTTTTAAAGAGTTTTCGTAGTTGTCGGGTAGAGAGACGTTTTCCGTTTTCCATAGTAAGCCTGTCTCATATCTTCCTTCTCGTGTGTGGACTGTATGTTTTTCTAAGATACGTAGAGCTTGCTGTTCCGGGTCCGTCGTGGGTTTCTTGGGGTTGAGATATAGTGAGTCCATTTCGAAATATTTTCTCATCATGTTTTCTATGTTTTCATCGGCTGTTTCTTCTGACATGTGAGTGACGAAGTCGACCCTATGGCCGAGGGTGCGTGTGTGGCTTCCATGCAGAACCCAACCGAGTGGCGTGAGAGATGCCACCGGTTGGTGTTTTCCACCTCGTTTGACCTTCGTGGTGAGAAGAAGATGCCAGTTGTCTTGACCGATTAGTACCCGCGGCTTTGCTTGTTCATAAGTGACGTAGTCGCTTTAAATCTCATAGGTGCTCGCATTCTTCAATTTGTTCCCTCGAAACTCTTTGTGCCGACACGTGGAGGTTTTTCACTGTTCTAGCTTGAATTCTCTCCTCGCGGTTGCTGGCGCCTCTAAGTGTGATGTTGACTCTTCTTGACTTCGTTTCAGCTGTTTTCATTTCGTTGATCGCTTCTATTCGTAATGGATCGATGGGTCCCGTGGCGCCGATATTGTTAGCGACACAGTCATCGATCAATGTAACTGTTGACCCGTCGTCCAAGAGAGCGTATGTGTTGATCGCTCCCGCCGGTCCTGACACTTGAACTGGGATGATTTTCAAGTATGATTGTTTTCTCGAAGTCCAAGCCGAGTTGATAGCTTCCGTAGACCCTTTTTCATCGCTATTGTTTGCCTTGTCTGTGGGGTGCGTAAAGTGTAGCATCCTGTGGTGGTAATATTTGTAGTTGTTGATACCACAACTTTTCCGCTGGCAGTGATGAGTCTTGTTTCTATATCGAAGACATCTGAAGCACAGTCGTCGATTTTTTGCTATATCCCATCTTGAACTTTCATCTGTTTTCTTGAACTTTTCGCAGTCGGACATCGTGTGTCCCGTTTCCTCGCACACTGGACTCTTGGCTGTGTATTGTTTCTCTGTTACGGTATGCACTTTCTGTTGTTGCCGACGTTGGAAGGTGGGCTGTGTCTGTGGTCCCACTTGTTCCGGTTGTGCGTACGGTCCGCATAAGCCGGCATCCTTTTTCATGAATTTGTCGAATTTCAGCAGTTCGGGCTCCTCACGTGGTAGTGTTGCAGCGTAGTCGTAATACCTGTAGCGTAGCGTTGGTGTGAGTTTTTCAACCATGGCTTTGGCGACCTCTGGATTGTAAAGGTAGTAGATGCAGTTCAATGCCCGAAAAGTAGACACGGCGTTCGTCACCTTACTTGAGAATACGCAGATTTCCCTTGGTGACTCAGTCAGGCGTGGCAGTGCTCTGAGTGTGTCTATTTCCATCATGGCGATTGACTCTGGTCTTCCAAATCATGTTACTAAAGTCTTCATAACTTCGGAGGGTTCGGCGTTAGTGATTAGTAGACCATCCACTGCTTCCTTTGCGCGTCCTTTAAGGTGTCTTCTTAGACGGTTGACATTCTCGATCTTCGTGAACATTTTTTCTGTTTCGCTGTACGCCGCGCGGAATTGAAGCCATTCCTGGTGACATCCATTGAATGTTGGTAGTTCGATGAGTTTCGGTTGCTGTGCTGCTTTGACAGCGAGTGTGATAGCCGTCGCCAGTTGTGATAGGTCTGGTGGGGCTTGTACACTCGTTTTTATTTGCTGTTTTCCTTCTTCTATTGGCTGATGTTCCTTGACTGGCTGGTGCGGTTCGTTGGCGATTGCTAATACTGCAGGTTCTGGCTGTTCGTTAAGCCAGCGGTCCACGTGAGCGTTTGCTTCTATTTTCGAGTATACGGAGACGTCGTCCTCTTCATCTTCTGATTCCGCCTCCAATGTGGCTATTCGAGCTAGGGCTAGCTCGACCTGTAGGCGTGCGAGGTCCTCCTTGGCCTTCGCTATTTTGCAGGCCTTCGTCCTTGACTTGACTGATGTCGCGCGTTTGTTGCGCGGTTCTGTTTGCTTGCCGGTTTCGGAAGCTTCCTTTTGTGTTGTCGCTCTTCGTTCTGTGTGTTTGTCCGGCCCGGCAGTAGGCGGGACGCATTGTTGAAGCGCGTCTGTGATTGATGCAGTAGTACCTGTCGGATCTTCTAAAATTTTCATTGATTTCTTCATAGTAGTTCCCGTTACCTCGGTCGCGATAGACTTCGCGACCGACGCGTCAGTAGCTGTGCTGTCTTGAGTCGTTTCCGTCGCTGTGGTTGCCGTCGTTTCAGTCGCGGAGGTGCCTGTAGTCCCTGTTCCGGAGGTTTCTGCGGATTCGGATGTTTCTGTGGTGGTGGCGGTTTCCCCCGACGATGATGACGGTACTGTTTCGTTTGACGGAGTACGCCCTTTCCCTATCGAACGTGTGACTGGCATGGTCGGCTGACTTTCTTCTTAATTTTCTTCCGTATTCTTCAATATCCGGCGACCGAAGGACCATTAATGTACGGGATCATACATTAACTGTGGCTGGGTTGGAAGAGTACTTGAAGAGAATAGTGTCCAATCTTGAGTATAAGCTTCTTTATTCAAAGGTGTCCGACAGGTTACTACATAAAATTGCGCAAAACGGTGCTGTTTATATACTATTTTACACCTATAGCTATTTCATTCAGTCTATTGCTATCCTTTTCTAAAATGTGACACTATTTATGTACCGTTATTTACTGTACAGAGAGCACCTACCTATCTTAATTTAACGCTTTATAGTCGAATCCTTACCTATAAGAGAGCCCCTAGCACTTTATTCCCCCAACCACCCAATTCGGTAATTCCCCCAACCACCCAAGTGTGCCAACTGCAGGGGTAAGCACGTCGCCTGCAGTCGCACATGTCCACACTATCTACGGGAGGCCCGGAGGAGGGGGCTAAAGGTCCAGGGACCCTACCCTAGAGTAGCCCCCCAAGGCCCCGTAAATAGAAATCAACGTGTGCGAGTTGTGCGCGTTCAACAAGTACAGCAACAGCAACAGCAACAACGCAAACCGACAGTGGTAGCGCCTCGTGCGGTCAACGAACCGGCCCGCACTGAGAGCGCACCACCTCTCCCAACAACATCCCTTGTTCCGGCAGCCAATCTCCCAACCGGTAGAGATGAACAGCTGCCGCAGAAGAAGAAGCGCAAGCGCAGGCGAAACCGCGCCAAAAAGTTAGTAGAGGGCGGCCCTAGGGCGGCCTCGACACCCATGCCGCCCAGCATGGCGGAATCAGCAGTACTACAAAAAGGGCCGACAGAGGGCGCGCGCGGGCATCATACGCCCGCGTTCGTGCCCTTACAAGTCGATAGAAGACGAGCGGCCCTGAAGAACCAACAGACCACCGAGATGCATCACACGCAACCGGCGACAATCAATTCAATACCTGTACCAAGGCGCAACACACATCAGCAAACCGAACCAGAGGTCGGTCATGAAGGTCCGTGGGTGACCATCCTGGGGATTCTGACCGACCTACTGCTATCATTAGCGGCAGGAGCAGACCTGAAAGAGGCAGCCGGTAGAGGACTCGCGACACTCGCTCGAGTCCAGTACGGCCAATGAAAGCACCTACAAACTCCAACGTGATTGAGACGTAGGTGTAAGTTACCTACATAGGCGAAATGCACCTACAGTCCGAGAGCGAGACAGAGCATGAAACAGAGTATGAAAAAGTTACCTACAGTAGGTAACAAGCACAAACCTTCTAAGGACACAAAGCAAAAGTACAAGGAAACATGAAAAAGACGACTTGACGAAAAGGCGCGCTGTACCCCCGTGAGTTGTGATGGCAAATGCCACCTCCGGGAGGTATAGTGCGCCTAACAAACTGTAGTACAGTATCTGCGTAGCGATGTCACGATTGACACACTACGCAGACAAACGAGTTACCGGGTGGTAGTGGCCACCCGAGGTCCGGCAGGGGTAAGGAGCTTAGGCTCGACACCCCCTCCAGCCCCTAGGGGTTGAAGAACACGTCAGTCAGTCGGTAATTCCCTATCTGTTCCTAATAGACCTAGGTATCTTTATTCGCTAAATACTTAAAACCTAGACTTAGACTATGTTTATCTTACAAATTGCAATATCTTACGAGCTAACTTATAAATTTCACACTTAAAGAATTTAAACAAGCGACATCCTGTACATATTTCATTGTTTAACTTAAATAGTAGGAAGAACATTTTACAACTTGTTTAACTAAGAAAGGACGTGATAATTATAGACACTTGTAAGATGAGTAGAAGTATTAGTTGGAGATTTCCGATGTGTTTGTGTGTGTACCCGTGCACAGAGAGTCCTAGTGCAGGGTGTGAGGGAGTAATACGAGAGTTAGTTATTACATGATCACATTATAGTAGGCAGTAATACTGTACCGACTACTGCACAGGCACATTAACTCATAAGCTCAACATAAATAACAAAAACCAAAGAACTAAGTACACGATAGTGCGTTCATTAAGACGACACTCGACATCGTGAATGTGCAGATACAACCCGAGCCGCTGTACTCCGTTACCAACATTATTAGTCCTTGTAAAATGAAAATAGAACCTCTCGGCAACGTTTGACGAACCGTCACCCCCAACATTAATGAGTTTTGTTTAAAACACAGTTTTTAGAGGTATTATAATTAAATTTTATAAAAAGCTACAATTGAATGCATATCTAAGTTTTACTTACTTGTACGGTTTCAACTAAAATAGTATAACTTTATGGACACTATTTTGATCCCTGAATAAAATTATTAATACATTATAATTGGCCCACTCGTCAGTTTCCAGTACAGTCTGATTAGAGCAGCTCAAAGTCGATGTTTACTTATAAGCTATCATAAACAGCACTTTTATCTTAAAATAATAGTGGAATAACTATAGAATTAAAATTTACAGTTAAGTTACTTCCGTACGTGACGCTGGCATAAGATGCAGGAGTTTATATGCAGAAATAGACGCATACTATCTTAACCCTTTGCGTCCCAGAGACGTACATATACGTCAGTTTAATTCATAAATCTATTGTTTTAATTATCGCGGTATAGGAAGGATTAAACCACTACCAGCCCAGTTGTGGCTGTTGTTTCATCAAAGATAATTACTACGCTTTGGCCCCAAGCAGGCGAACAGTAACCTTTTCCTAATAAAGATATCTCTCCCCCCGTCCCCTCCGCTGTCCCTAGCGACAACGACGAAGCACGGACGAAAGGGGGGCTCTTCCACCCCAGTCCCACCCCCGAAAGTGGATTGCACTTCCGCCTTTATTCAAGAGAAGGCGAAATGGGACCGCATATCCCAGTTACTAACCGAGCGTAAGCTCAATTTCACCAATGTCCGCTCCACGCAGCAGGGCATTAGAGTTCAAGTCCCAACCTCCTCTGACCACAGAGGTCTCACAAAGATTCTTCGAGATGCAAAAATTAGGTTCCACACGTATGCTCTCGAGCAGGAAAAACTCTTACGAGTAGTTATACGTGGCGTCGACAGAGTTAGTCGGCACCGACTTAAAAGCCCAGGGTTTCCCAGTACGCGAGGTACCGATTACGATACCCTATCGTAATGGCACTCCTGGACAGTGTCACAACTGTAAATTGTACGGGCATGCCGTTCGCTTTTGTTTCGCCCGTCCCCGGTGCGTTAAATGCCTAGGTGATCACGACACCGCTGGCTGCTCTCGCACTAGAGACTCGGCGGATCCCCCAAGCTGCGTTATGTGTGGCAATCAAGGTCACACCGCAAATTATCGCGGCTGCCCTAAGGCGCCCCGTACCTCTAAGGTAACGGGAAAAAAGGCTCCGCTGCCTTCTAGCCAAGTAAACTCTTCGCGCACAGAAGGCGTCAGTCCTTAGCTGACGATTACTCCTCCAACTCCGGCAACACCTAGCGTGCCTAGCTTTCCCCCGCATACAATGCCTGGGCCAAGCCACTGAGCATGGTCCAGGAAAGCATTCCTGCTCGAGCCACCGCTCATCCCCCGACGCCCGCTCCAGCTAAAGCGCCTGCCCAACCCTCTCCTCCTGCCCCTGCCCGCAAGCCCACTCCGACCTTACCAAAGGCCGCAATGGCTGAGCTGGGCGAACCAAGCCAACCTGACTTGGCGGCGGACCTTGCATTAGACATGGACTACACCAGGGCTATTGACTTAGACGAAGTACGGGTGTTCGCACACAAACTTCGTACGGAAAAGTCCGAAAACGACCGCCTACGAGCTACGCTCGAGCACGCGGAAGTACACGGAGCCCACTAGATATCGCAACCAGGAACATTGAACTTGACATTGCCCTTCTTAGGAATGTAAGCCTCCACATACGCGCCGTAGAGGTGTTACACAAACTCGACTCTGACCACCGCCCAGTCATCTTTCGACTTGGCCCTGACCCGACTGACTCTATCCCTTTCACTAAAACGGTCGTGAACTGGAAGCTTTTGAGGGAGTCCCTCGAAGTGATCATTTTACCAGCTCTAGATATGATACCTGACTATATACAGACTGTAGATGACTTCTCCTTGGCGATCGAAGCTCTCGGCGACCACCTCCGCACCACACTAGGTGAATCCTCAAAGTAGATCAAGGTGGTCGATGACCGTCGCTTTGAACGGCCCAAGGATGCGAGGAGGCTGCTGACAGCCAAGAACGCAGCCACTAGGGCATATGACTCGATACCAACCCGCGAAAACAAGGCCACCATACGCTACTTTCAGCGTGCTGTGAGGAAACGCATGAATGAGTTGCGTGATCAAAGGTGGGACGACACCTTATCAGAACTCGAACCAAACCACCAGGCATACTGGCGGTTGGCACGAGCTATGAAATCGGATGGACAGACGACTATGGTTCCCCTCTTTAGGCCCCCGCCCCTACCCCTAGCATTTTTTGACGATGAAAAGGCCCAGTGTTTAGCTGATAGTCTAGAAAATCAGTGTACTCTCAATGTAGACCACATAGACCAGAGTCACCTCTATACGGTGGACTCTGAAGTCGAACGTAAAAGCTCTGTGCCCATCTCATACCGCCAACCCCTCCCACTAATCAAATCTTTTGAGCTGGTCGCCTTGATCAAGGATCTAAAATCCCGCAAATCCCCTGGATCTGATGGTATCAGTAATAAAATGCTGAAACACCTCTCAGTCCCACTAATCCATCTCTTAGTCAGCATCTTCAATGCGGCAATAGACAACTGCTTCTTTCCAGTCAAAGTCAAAGTCAAAATAATTTATTCAATTTAGGCATCAAAGACGCACTTATGAACGTCAATTTTTCATTATAATGTACTTTAAAGACTACCGCCGCGTTCCAAAATATATAGAGCCTACCGAGAAGAAGCGGCAAGAAACTCGGGGCATAGACAGACAGACCAGACCAGACACCTGGAAACATGCCATTGTAATTAGCATTCAGTTTTTTCAGTCATTTCAGTTCATTTGGTAAACCAGGCAAGTTTGCCTCACTGCCAACTAGCTTACCAGTCTCCTCGGCTCCTTTGAAAATATACGAGGGACTCATTGTGAGCCGTCTCGTGTCCCATGTCCATGTTATTTAAGTTTATTTCTAATTCATGCCTTTTATTTTATTTTTATATTAACTATTATGTTTTTATTAAAATAAATAACTATTTTTAATTTATCTTTTCGGTGTTTTAAACTGGGATTAAAAAAATTGAATAAAAAATTAAAAATAATGACTACCACACAGTAATCCAAATTCCGTATTTAGTTTTCTATGATCTACCCATAGGTTGATATATCTCTTGTTGACGATATTATTTCGTAACACAGTTGTGCTCGCACACTGCACGTATCTGCGAGGTAGAATACCACCAAGACAAACATTTACTACACGCAGTACATCCGTAGTATCACCTGATTGAAACAGCTTGCGAACCAGCCTTCAGGGATTCGTTGATGGCCTCTTATGGACGGGACGGTGATCACCTCCGAACAATAGAAATGGGGTTTATTTAGTTCACCGCATGCAATTAGTTTACCGCAATGTTTTGGAGAAATGAAAGCAAAATATAGTCTCACATTACGTCTGTGTTAAACCAACTACAGTCGGAGTATGGCGTAATTTATAGAGAAGGTGGCGAATAAATTTAAAATCAATTTTGGGAGAAGCTACCCGCAGATAGGAGATTTAGAAATGGATTTATGGGAGGCAGGTCGATTGAAATAAATTGGGAGGTGGGATGTGAGACAGTACTTTATGTTGAGATAGTTGCTTGACATTAAATATGTACCTGGTCTATTCATATGGCTTAGAGCAAAATTAAAACTATTTGAAAATATTTGGTACTCACTTATTACCCCGCAATAGGATTCCGTGTGTCAATCAAGTGGCCGTTTATGTAGAGAAAAACTTGTTTTCGCAAGACTGAAATTATACGATCGAGTTCTAGAACTAGTTTGATATAAGTGGTTTGCGTAAGTCAGCGTGTATAATAACAAACTATAGCGCAATTGTAAAAACTAATATGTCCATCACTTTAAATGCAGCACTAGCCCAGAAATATTTAAGGGCGATCGCTGATCTAGTCCCCTATTTATATTTTAACTCGGGTTTAAGCTTTCCGTGTAGTTATCACCTATGTACTTTAAACTAAAACAGTAATTGAGACAAATCTGTACATTTGTTTAAAGTTATCAATTACCCACAACCTCTTCTCTCTCTCGTCTACTTTGTTCAATCATAATTAATATTTTAAGAAATTTTGGTACAAAATCGCGAAGATATTACAGCAAATTATATACCTATATATTTTATAAACATAAAATAAACCCTAACAAAATTCTGTCTACATTGGCATATTAATATTAGAATACAATTTTATATAATCATTAAACCATTAAATATTACTGTTATTATTCAGCTGTACGTGCGAACTGGTAATACAACACCATCAACGTTTACACTCATATTCTAAGTTAGTACGTAATTGCTTATCATAGTCTCAAGGGACCTAAATTGGTTAGTAATATAACGAAGAAAGTATTCATTGACACAAACAACAAGCAAACATGACGCACTCGATAGGAAAACCTGAAGGATTTTTCACACGCGGTCTTCCTACAGCTTCCAGCCTGTAATAGGGTAATCTGATGACTGATATAGGTACATTTACACACCAGACACAAGTTAAACAGACATGTACATGTACACAAATGATAAGCCTCTCCGGGGATCGAACCTGAGGACCAGCTGCTCCTAAGGTAGGGTCGGTACCATTTTTGTCAACCTGTCATTATTAATATATCTCAAGTCAATTTGACTTCAAGTTACAATCTGATGAACCGTCGCACGATAAATTATGTTACACTTGTATGGTTTAGTTTAGCAAATTTTATCAAATATAGCCTTAAATAATCTACACACGTGGTAGTCGTATTAACGTCCAAAAATCGTCGTTTTTATCACTAACTGACCACTGATGATCAAAACTATAACCTAGTTCCAGATGACCTAGAAACTTCAAATTTGGCATCCCGTTAGGTAGTGTGGTGAATACAAAGGAATAAATCAGAAACTAGTAAATTTTAATCATTTCATTATAGTTTTTCAAATTGATTCTGTGATTTAAAGTGCCTGTAGTGCTAGAATCAGCAATCAAAATAGATGACAGCCGGTCTTTATGTGGATTTTAAGGTCTTCACGTACATACACGAGTGGAATACTGTCCTTTTTTGTAAATCCAAGCACTTTACGTTTTAGTACTTTCTTAATATGAGAAACGGGATTCAGTCACGTAAAAAAAAGTCAGATCTTTCCGACTATAGTTTCAACCACATCCGGTGGTCTTTTTCAAGGAGATTGCAGAACGCTCGCGGTTGCGTCATAATGTGGCGGGGGGTGGGGGGATATCTGTTGCGTCGGCGCAATGAATCGGGAGTCCTCTTCATCGCTGGTGTCATATCCCGCGCCGGCGGGAACACTCAGGCAGCTCACCACATCGCTACTGGTCACTTCTCGTCCACTACTATGAGCTCCACGCAGACACGATCGCCAGGTAGAGGGCAGGCTCCATCCTCCATATCTATAAAAATTCTGGTGCCTACCAATCTCGATAGCCTCCCGGATCTTACGTGGAACGAAAAACTTTTCCCACGCTAACACCCGCGCTCTATCCACTCTGCTTGAAAAATACCACCGGATGTGGTTGAAACTATATTCGGCCCATAATTTAAGTAATTAAAACCACTTTATTAAGTACCAGCTGCGCCACGCGGTTACACCCGCATAGTGATGCATGATGATGATGATAATGAAATGTATCCTATGTGCGTATATATATCCAGCGCCTCATCTACCTCCATATACCCAATGTTTTTTTTTTTTTTTACGTCACACTGAGATTTATTAATACAGCACATAGTGTTTACAGATCAACTTGAATTAACTTGGGTACAAATACAAATATACAAATACAAATATTTTTTATTTCGGTAAACTTAAACTTATGTTACATTGCATAGGATTGGGACCCTCTTTTAAGTATGAAAATACCTGTGTTAGAGAGTCCCGCTCTTCCGTAGTATATGTTATATAGAATAAGTAAGTACGCGATGATTGCTTGAAAAAGTTAACGCATTAGGTAATAACATTTAGTAGCGTAATTAAATAACCTAAGTTAAATTATGTAAGTTAAAGAATAAGAATTATAAACTTATGTTTTAGCTATAGTACGAGTATTATGTGTGGAGTGTGTGTGCTTCTGATTAACTTTTTCGCTTGTTTAGATTTTAAGGGTTGTACTCTAGAGGTCTGTGTAACTTTAAAACGACATTTAGAATATATAGTTTCCTGACTGACAGTAGTCCTGAATCTCGGTATAGTGTATTTGTAGAGTATCGGTAGGGCTTGAAATACATCACTTTGATTAAAGCTCTCTGTGTTCTTTCAAGTTCCAAGAACTTTGCCTTGGTAGCTCCTCCCCAGACTGGTATGCAATAATTTTGAATTGATTGTCCTAAAGTTATGTAGATTTGGTTGATTAAATCTCTAGGTAGTACTACACTACGTAGAATTTTAAAAATCCAGATCACTTTACGAACCCTACTCATCAGAAGTTCAATGTGAGCATGCCAAGACAGACGTTGATCGATCATAATACCTAAGTATTTTATTGTTGACTGTTTATTGATGTTAGGGCAGTCACGGGCTTGGTCAATAAAGTTACATTTTGTGTATTTTTATACAAAAGTTCAATATTAGGTTGACTGTTATTATATATAGCAAAGGTCATAAAGTTCGTTTTACAGACATTAAGGGTAAGCAAATTCAGGGTAAGCCATTGAGATACTTTATATAGTCCCTCCTCGGTTCTTTTTTTAACGTCATGCCAGGATGTGCCGGTAAAGACGATAGCCGTATCATCAGCATACAAGAAGATCTTGGCATGGTCTATTTTAAGGTTACAAAGATCATTTATGTAGACCAGGAATAGAGTCGGCCCTAGTACACTCCCCTGAGGCACGCCATAGCTAATAGTCTCATCATCACTAACAAATTCACCAATTTTAACACTTTGCTTACGTTTACATAAATAGTCTGTCAAAAGGGCAAGCGGAACCCCCCGCATTCCGATATTTTCCAGCTTTTTTAAAAGTATATCTACAGACACAGTATCAAAAGCTTTCTTGAGGTCAAGGAAAGCCGCCAGACACTTCTTTCCACTATCAACTTGTTGCACAATAAGGTCAGATATTGCTGCAACAGCATCTTCAGTAGAAAGTCCTTGTCTGAAACCGTATTGCGAGTTTGAAAGTATGTTAAACTTAATTAGATATAGTAAGAGTCGGTTATTAATTAGTTTTTCTATTATTTTTGAGATACATGGCAATACGGATATAGGTCGGTAATTGTTAACGTCACCTCTCTCTCCACTTTTATATACCGGGGTTACAATCGATTTCTTAAGAAGATTAGGGAAAATTCCGTTAATAAAACATAGATTTACTAGATGACATAAAATCGGAATTAAAATATGCTTAGATAGTTTAAAAAAATTGTAGGTATGTTATCCCATCCAGGTGCACTGCCAGACTTAAGATCCATAATCACGTTATGGAGTTCTTTTGGATCTGTTTCCAAGAGAGTAAATGATGAGACTTGACTATAAGGCCGAGTAAAAGCTATATAAGATGAATGGTTGTTAACAATATTTTGTTGTGTGATACTTTCAGCCAGAGTTTTGCCCACGTTAGAGAAAAATGAATTTTACAAAATTTACTGCCTCCTTGGGTGAAGCCTTTGTATCAAGTAACTGTATATTCGGAGTCTTTGCAGATTTATAATTGGTTATGTTATTTACAGTTTTCCATAAGATTTTGCTGCTGTTCTTAGATTTATAAAGTTGTTCTTTGTTATTTTTTCTTTTAAGTTTTTTTATAAGGTTATTACAATAATTCCTATATCTTCTATATGTTATCTTTCGTGTTTCATTATGAGGATCAGTACATAGTTTTTTTTGCATATTATTTCTATTTATGATACAGCGTAAGATGCCTTGTGTAATCCAAGGTTTTAATATTTGTTTACTCCGAGGTATACGTATAGTAACTGTGTTGTCCATAAGACATTTTTGTATTGTGTTTATTAACAGTTTACATATAATATTAGCATCATTTATTTTAAGTAAATTGACAAGGTTTTGTTCAGACAGGGTTTTCAGTGCATTTTTATAATTAACAACTATTTTTGCCTTGCAACATTTCTTGTCTGTAATTTTAGAAAGGTTTAATAGGACCATTGAATGGTCAGTAACAGTAGTTTGTAGCACTGCAACTATGGCGGAGATCTTACTTTTATTTATTTTAATATATACGTGGTCTAGACAGCTATGCATCCTTGTAGGCCGGGTATGTCCAGGTAGCAGGCCATGCATGGATAACATATTTAAGTAGTGTCATCTGTTATTTCTTTTCTGACTAGTTTCTGTTGATTTAGGTAAAGTATTTATATTTATGTCCCCTACTGGGATAATGTTTTCGTATCTTTTTATATTTTCTAAGTATGCGTCTAAGGAATTTATAAACAATTCAGCATTTTCGGTAGATGGTGATCTGTAAATACATAGAATAACTGTATTATATAAATTTATTTGTAGACAAGATGCAAGTATTAGTTTTATTTCTTTAACCGTAGCTTTGTGTGTATTTTTTTATTTAAGTAGTAACGTCTTAAAGTTTCATCTTAACCAAAACGATAGCGTTTTGGTTAAGATGAAACGTAGTAATAAAAGAGTTGTAGTTCGCAAGGTACGGAATTTGTTTGTTCTGAGTAAGTCTACATTCTGTTGATATTCTGCATAATTACAGTTATATCAGTAGGTTTAACACATAACTTTTTCGAGAGTTCAGTAGGATCACATTCAAAGGAATATGAAATTTCAGCATTGTCTAATTCATTTGCTTCTAAAGACTTATCCATCATGTAGTGTCAAATAAGAAAATTTCTTTATGTCCCAGTGGGCTTTGTGTGCATTTTTGGTTTTAAATTGTTTGTATGTTTGTGTGTAGTAATAGTTCAAAAATTGTTTTTTTAGGTTATATGTTTTGTTTATAGAAGACAAAATGGTGAGAGTAATAAAACTAATGTTGTATTGTTTAGTGTGTACGAACAAAGGTGTTTCGTGTGTATGTGTATTAAGTAAAGATGTATAGTGTAAAACAGCATATATCAATATATAAAATAACTACTTAAAATTACATGTAGTATTAGGTTTCTTAATAATATTAGGGTACAGTAGAACACTCGTAGAGGTACATACTTTTGGTTGCAATAGTCACGCAGCCTGAAGTAGGCTCAGAATTTGATTTTCAGATTTAACTAGTATAATAGAAGTATTTTCAGACATTCTCACATACACGCGACCATAGGACGTCCAGCAGAATTCGTACCCTTTACTTTTAGCAAGGTCCCTGGCAAGGAAGAAGAGGTGCGAATTCTTCACCGTCAAAACAAACACAGGTGTCTCTTCGTTCCTCGTAAAGCCTAGGTTTTTAACACGGAGTTTACTTTTTATTTTGATATTGTAGGTTTTGCTTTTTTTCAGGACGTCGGTCTTGACAATAGTGGAGGAGAATTCTACCACAATTGGTGTGTTTTTTTGTCCATCTTTCTTTTCTCGCACTCTATAAACGTCTCTTACGTCTGACTTGTTGATGTTGCAGTCAATTGATTTTCCTAGGTGTAGCACCATGTTTATGAGGTCGTCTTTGTCTTCAGTCTTATTTTTTGGCACATTCTTAATTTCTATATTTGTTTTTCGGCTGCTCCTCTGAAGCTCTTCAAGCCTGTCTTCTAACAAGGTAATCCGTTCTCTGTCTTTCATACACTGTTTTTCCCGAAGGTCTATTTTCTTTGTCAACTCGTTGTTTTGAATAATTACTTTAGCAACAGATGCCTCAATGTTGAGATTTGATTTTTGGATTTCTGCCAGAGAAGGCGTTAACCACTTTTTGAGCTCGGTATCTTGTTCTGTCATAAACTCTCTCATTATGACTTTTATCTCTTCTCTATGAGCACGAAAGTCATCTTTTTCCTCGTTGGAAAATATAGCTAGGTGGAGTAGTATCCGAACATATTTTGCTTAAGTTGCTCTTTGAAGGTGACTTGTTTATCGTAGTCTCACTCATCATAAGTACCAGGCAACTAGAAGTGTAAGTAAGGGCAACTTTCTGGGTAAGGGCAAAGCCGACCGACAGGAAGAGCGTACCGAATATTAGTACTAGGCTAGCAGAAGCAGCAAAGCGATGTCTAATTCTTGAACTGCAGTCAGTAAAACGAGTGAGCAGGACATACACAGGCAAGAGATGGACGTCTATATAAAAGCAGCGCACACATCCCTTCCACTCACATACGTCATTAACTGCCGTCAATGAGTGAGCAGGGCACCCACGTGCGGGAATGGGATATCAAGATGTAAACAACGCACTCCCCACCTAGTTGTCTCGTTGTCTCAGGCAGCTGAATGAAACAAAGTATATTAAACTTGCCTGCGTCGGAGGGAGATATTTTCCACAGAGTAGATTTCTACTGTTCACTTGGCTTCGTTGCGACGTAACTTTCTACTATTTTATGCACTCCTAATTTCTTGACTTTATTTAGTTTGCGTGAAATTAGAGTTATTAAATAAAAATAAAAATTAAAGATTATATAAAACTGAAGACGCAACACGTCTACACTATAACGCGGTCCGGGGGGAAGAGAAATTCAATTTCATGTGGAGTACCACCGGGTTCAATCTTCGTACTGTTCTGTATTTGTCATGATCTTATCAACTCATTTATAAACTGAGTGCACAAAAGTATTTTTTACAAACATCTACAAAAAAACTTTTATCTCAGTTTTGGTCTCTTGACCAAAGTCTATTTAAATCCAATTTAGAGTCGAAAATCTAAACTAAATAAAAAATCGCGGCTAGTG
Organism: Selenia dentaria; assembly: GCA_917880725.1. Taxonomy (NCBI): domain Eukaryota; kingdom Metazoa; phylum Arthropoda; class Insecta; order Lepidoptera; family Geometridae; genus Selenia; species Selenia dentaria. The sequence goes on along the minus strand of OU862882.1, from coordinate 509,148 downwards.
TTCAAAGTCAAAGTCAAAATCATTTATTTAATTTAGGCATCAAAGACGCACTTATGAACGTCAATTTTTCATTATAATGTACTTTAAAAACTACCGTCGCGTTCCAAAATATATAGAGCCTACCGAGAAGAAGCGGCATGAAACTCGGGGCCATTCTTTTTATATAGATGTTTTTACTTACGTACAACAAATATTAGCTCCAGTGACAAAAGAGAACATAATAATGGTATCAGTAGGGCAAGACACGCTACACTTTGACATCTTAGTACACGAGTAGATAGATCCTGGAGTGATCAGTCCCAAGCTGTTTTATCCTCCAAGTAATCCGAAATGTTGTAATAACATTTTTGACAGAGTTTAGTTTTAATAGTAATTTTAAACTTATTAATAGGCAAATCTCGGATAACATTGGGAACTTCCCAATGTTTTAAGGCTATTGGATTAGAAAAGAAAACGAATAGACAGTACAATATCACAGTGCTGAAATTGATATAGGTTTTATTAAATTATAAAAAATGATTAGTTAGTGGAAACTATGCTTTATTACAATTTGAGCCGTTTTAGATAATAATCCGAAAAAATATTTGTTCATTGTACCGACGTGAAAATAAAAAAACGAGTGGTACCAAATAATTGATTAGACAAATTAACAATAAAGACGGCATTCTAAGATATTATTAATGTACAATAAATTGTATGTGAGAGTTGCCACTCTACATATCACCTTGTTCTTAAAGAAACTTGTTGCATATTTCTAAAGTAATAGCAAAAGTATTTTATAACTTAAAATAAGTATATTGATGTGATCCAACGTGAATCTAGAACTGGATCTCTTGAAAAACACCTAAGACGCGGTCCAACCCCAATTTTAAAATAATTTACGATGCTTTACGTAAGGTTGAAAATCGCTTGTTAGATTGGACGATGTAATGCGAAAATGCGTTAATTTTGTACGTTTTCTTTATATTTTTCGATATATACTAACACAATAGAAAAAACTACTGGTTATTACTTTAGTACTATACGTTGGCTAAGTATTACCTAAAAAAAATATAGTGTTATCGCTGAAAATTCTGAGAGTTTGGACGTGAAAGTTTATTTTTGTGGACTTATTTAGGATTTTTTTCTGCTGAAAGAGAGTTATATTTATGAATTCTATTAGGTTATTACTCTTTTCCTATTCCTTTTCTAACCTTTGTATTTTTTTCATAATATACTATTGATCTGTTTCGTTACACTACGTGTTTAAAAAATCTACTTTTTCTTTAATCAGGGTACGAGCGCGCCTTAAAAAGAAATGTTGCTGACTACTAAACTTATGCGTGAAGGAAGACCGTGGCCTCCTTTATTTTACATTATGCTCTAATTATTACGTAATTTAATCGCACAAACTGTATTTTTGATTTATATCATACTCAGTATCCACAGCGAGTGACACTTGCCGAATGATTTTGAATTTGACAAGTGAAAACCATGTATCCCTTTTGTTTCCCCTTATTTTGACGTATTTGGCAGATGCCCAATACGTCAAAATCCAGATGAATACTATATATATATATATATGAGCTAATTAAATTAAGCCAACTATGTTAAATTTTCGAAGTAGACTATAGATTTTTTTATTTATGTCAACTGTTACAGCCATGTCACAATAAGCACTTTTTCACATTTAAATATGCAATCGTACCACCGATACAAACTAACCCACATTATTGGCAACTTGGTATTTAATCGACAGATTTCTATGATAAAGAAATATTAATTAGTTATTGCTTACTTGCTTTATTGTTTAATGCATGATCTTTTGTTATAAATTGATTATGAAGATGTTTACACTGTAACTGACCTCTTCCTCAGGTTCCGGATGCTTGTTAAAGCGCGCCGTATCAGTCAAGGTTATCTGCGAGCGTTTCGCATAACGAACTCCGGAGCGAACTCCGGCGCGAACTCCCGCTTGAACTCCCGCGTGAACTACCGCACGAACACCCGCGCGAACTCTGGCGCGAACTCCGGCGCGAACTCCCGCGTGAACTCCCGCGCGAACTACCGCGCGAACTCCGGCGCGAACTCCCGCGCGAACTCCGCCTGCCGGTACCAGCGCGTCGGAGTCGAAGCATACCACCAGCCTCGGGACTTGGTGAACACCACTGATATAATGAAACTGGACAAGTTACGAAAAACATAACTTCAAATTGAGGAAAGAAAATAAAATTGGCCTTCACAGAAATGTAATTCCAATACTTCCCCAAACTCTCAAAATAAATGTGTGAATTTGAAAATAGTAAACAGGCATTATTTCTACGTATTTACCATCTAGTCCGTAGGATCTACAAGTGATTACGCATATAAAAACACTAGAGACTCATCCTGCGCCTCGAGCACTACACAAACAAGTTCAAGGTATCATAATTAGCAATCATTTGGTTCCGGAGTACATCCCTGTTGCAAAACATTAGTATTGGCAAGACTGTGGGGTTAATTAGATCACGTCTCTCATCGCGTATCCAACGCCCCGGATTCAACGAAAATGTTTAAAACATTATTGGATTTAGGATTTTTGCTAATGTTTATTCTATGATTTTGTTTTGTTTGAATTTGTTTTGTTGTTAACTTGTTATTTTTGAACTACTGCTTGATTTTATTCCTTCATAAGTCAACTCATACAGTTGTACATTCCTTATTACATAAGACGATAAGATCAATTCATCAATATCATCTACACTAATATTATAAAGATGAATTTTTGTATATAACAAATCAACTTCAAACTGGACCGATTTCAAAAAATATTTTAGCGTTACTTAGCTACATTATCACTGAGTAAAAAGGCTATATAATATTATAAAAAATAGATATCCTATGTGTGAAAAGAATACCAAAAAAACATCGCACCAACAAAATTATATCGTATACGCTGTAGAAACTATTGAAAATAGAGTAAAGTGATGTACTGCAGTTTATAAAAACATTTATATCTACAACAAAGTCTGCGATACCATATATAACATTAACTATTCGCACTAAACAGTTTCTATGTTCACTTGATCGCTTCCAGTAACAGACTGACATCCGCGCTAACAGCTCGATATGAATTTTAAGACGTGGTTAGTTCGCGAGTGCTCTTGACCGTATTGGACACACAAATATGACCACTCTCCAACAAAAAAGTTATGGTCTTTTGTTTCTATTCCTTTTTTTAAATGTTCAAACGCATTCTTTGCCTCTTTCTCACAATTATATCTCGTTCGTGTGCTTAAAGTTAATTCTTAAATTGTGATCAAGAATGCCCCTTATTATATCTTGATGCAATGTACCCGCATGTCCATGCCTTTGAAGTGACATTAAACTTAAAAAATATGTTTCAGACCTGAAAACATTGGTAACTTGTGAAATCTAATTGATGAAGCAGACCCCTATTTACTGAAATGAAATTGAATTAACTTTTGACGCATGCGAAGCTGAGGGACAGAAAATATTATTAAATATCACTGGTAGAGCCACATTGCGTAGGTTCTACATCAGACACTGTTACGTACAAACAAGCGTCATTCTCCAGCTCGCACGTGTAGACGATATTAAAATAGATAAAACACAGCGTGCACACGAAGAACGTGAGTTTTAATTTGATCCCGTAACGACGCCTTTACCCATCTCATTTGCAAAATCTTCCTTCCTTCGCAACCCTTTCCCACTCGACTTTAAATCTTATACAAACGTCGCTAGTTCTATATCGAGGGTAGATGTAAGTTTGTGGCAGAGGCGCGATGATTGCGCGTTTAAATGAAAACCACCCGGATTATTGTAAAAATTCTACCTATATCTACTCGTACTTAATTTGTAATTTCGAGCTGAGAAGGGTTCAGGTTTGCCTTAAAACGTTTTATATTATCTGCTTGTATCTTGAATGTGTGAGAGGTGTTCGGCGAGAATCAAATGCAAATTATGATAAAATAAAGAGGCAAAGGGTATTTCGAAAATATGAACCGTTAATTTCTTAACCTAATACTTCTAGTGGGTGGATTATTATGTGGCATAAAGTAAAGTTAAATTAAATCACAGGGTACGCATGCTAGTGCCTTTTTTGGGCAAAAAGTTAGTATGGGCTAGCTGACCCGGCATACGTTATGTCCTATAGAGAAGAGTACTTACAGTATTTTGATCAGTTTTATAGTTTTTTCTAACATTGAAAAGATAAATAAAAACTTTAAAAAATGCGAATCAGTCTAACGGTTTTTCATGTGATTATCGACTAGATCATTTATTTCGGCTTTCGGCCTGCCATAAACATCCTTCTTTTGTAGGCTTTTATTTCTAAGAACCTTCTTCTTTTTTATTGCTTTCAAGGCATATGCATAAAGGCCTACTCTGCGTCAGGACGCAGAGTAGGCCTTTATGCATACCACCGGCCCTGAGGGAGCACGGTGGTTATGTGGGAGTCTCTGCCAGAAGGGCAGCTAAACACCAAACCTCTGCGGTGTTTTGTCACTGTCGCTTTTGGCGGGAGCGCGGGACAGATTTCGCACACGGCCGCGAGCCCGCCGCGGCTGTTCGTTGCCGGACCCTTCTCTCTTGCAGCACGCCAGAACACTTGGCGTGCTTTGACTTCGGCTGCAGAGGATAGGGTCAGCGGCGCCTCTCAATACCGAAAGACCTCTTCCCCTGCGACCCCACTGCGTCCGCCATCTAACGGTGGCGGCCCCGTCAAGGCCGCGGAATGCAGGGAGAGCGGCTCACCGTAGTACCGGCATTCCTATCCACTGCAGCCTCTAACTCTCAGCCGCGGTGCCGCCCATACGACACCGCAGCCAGCCTCAGTAGTTGCAGTGGCGCCCATACACCACCGCAACCTACAGTGACCGCTCCCGTGTGGACTTGGAGGGCAAAGCCCATAGGAGCAGTCCCACCTCGGGCCCGCCAGCAAATTCCTATCACTGGTAGGCCCATTGGTTTGGTTCCTCTTAGCTTCACCGTGGCGATCCAAGCCACGGCTACTGAGCCCAAACACAAGGCGGAAACCCCCGGGGGTAAGAACCTTACTTTGACAGTTCTTTCAAAGTTTGTGTCAGTTTCTGAAAGTTTAGTCAAAAGCACGCTATCATTTTGACAGCTTAATACCCTAGACTCGCTCATCGACCGTCAACGGTGATTAAATGTAACACAAATACCGTCAAGGGTGATGAAATGTAATGATGTTTTTTCATGGTGATATAATTTATTTTATTTTTAGTGTTTACTGATTGATTTACATAGTATTTAAATTTACTATTATTAGCAATTGCGTTAGACCATGTAAATAATTAATGACATTTTGGTGTAAAGATAGATATGGCCTTGAAGAATATAATAAGAACATCATAAGCTACTCGAAGTACTTATCCTGCGCAGACAAAGTCGCGGGCACCAGCTAGTGTAGAATAATGTCAGTAACGAAAAGGATTGACATATATTTTGGTTGACAAATAATTGTGCGTGTGTTCAGAAATGTGTTCCAGTTTCTTAACGACTTGCCAAAGCGATCAGTTCGCACGAACGGTATTACACTTGGAACACTTCATCGAAGAAATTTCTACGTCGGAGGCAAGGAGATGCGGTTGATGCTGATCATCCGGATATGCGTTCTACAGATGCTTATGGTCATATTTACACAGTTCATCCAAAGAATGATGAATGTTTCTAGTTGTGGTTGTTGCTGGTCAATGTTTGTGGCCAACACCATTTGAATCACTAGGAACTGTTACTGGTTCAGTGTATGTGAGGATGACCACCGAGTGCATTCCATGCTGCACAATAGGTACAAAGTTTAATTCAATCACGTCTTGCTGATACGCGATCGATATATCATTTACAAAAGCACGTAAATGAATCGGAATGGATAATATCGCCAAAATCAAGTTTTGACGCCACTCGGAAAGCACCACATATATGTCTGACTTTTAAAGTTATGTAAAATAAATACTTTTTCATGTTAATATACGCGATTGTATCGCCGAAAAGGCCTTATATCGCGCACGCTGCGGAAACTATCGACAATAGAGCAAGTCGTGTTGGTACTACAGTTTTCCATAGGACATTAACATCTACAAAAAAGTCGGTAGTGCCATATGTCATAATAACTACTTTGTCACGTTACAATATGCAATTGGTATTTTATCCTAATAATAAAGAAGAAGTATTTCATTAATTGTTGGTTTGTAATGGAATCGCAAAAATTACTTAGCAGATTCAAACAATTCTTTCAGCAGTAGAAAGCTACATTATGCCTGAGTAACAACCGCTATATTTGATTCATCATCATAATCATCCATCATCATGCGGGTGAAACGGCGGAGCGCAGCTAGTAATATTATAAACAGAAAATATTTGTATTTTTTTTGTATTTTTGTACGTAACGAATAAACATAAATACTGAAACTACATTATCACCGAGTAACAAAAAGTATATAATATTTTCAGAAAATTTAGGCATCCGTATGAAACCTTCGATAACGTCACCTGAGATGTGGAGAAAAATGAATAAAACATCCTTTTAAAGCGTACGCTGCGGAAACTATTGATAATAGAGCAAAGTGATGTACTGCAGCTTTATAATGGATAACACTGTCTACAAAAATATGGAATACTATATGTTTACCTATTACAGTTATGTCACAATAACTACTTTTCCATGTTCAAATTTGCAGTTTTAACGCCGCGCCGGTACAAACCAGGCCACATTTTTATGATATGATTTTTAAAGCACTAACACCTGCTTAGCGATACCAAACATTGGAACTTTAGAGAGAAAAATTCACATCCTCGGACGGGTTTCGAACCTTTGTATTCCGAAGATCCGTGTCAGATGCCATGACCACTAGGCCACCGAGGCAAGAGGTTCGAGCATCGATTTTGAACTCTCTATATGATTTTAACCGTCGTATGGGACGAAGTGACATCTATTGAACAGCTTCACAGAAATCTCCAATCAAACCGAAAGAAGATTTTTTTCAAATACTAAACTTTCGTATTGATGTCGCAACCCTTGATACTTTTTATCTCTATCACTTCGTTCGCCAAAAGTCTGCTATTTTTGAGCTTTGAGAGTTCGGAACCACATCCCACTACATCAAGCGTGGGACGACACCGCACACCCAACGTCTGACGTGTGCTCACTTAATTATTCTATCGGGCTTAATTTGGATGAAAATCTGGGCAATAAACTATTTAATTTTATTTAATATTTTACCTTAAACTTATAGAGTGATATTTATCCGTTGATAAAGTAAATATATCTAATGTTAGTTTACCGAATAACTCATGAGAGTATAAAAACATATATTTATATAAAGTTATCGTTATAATACATACACATGTAATATGACACTCGGGTATATCGCTCGAGCATCGCTACATACAAATGCAATAAGTAATACCTCTATATGCTATAAACGCGGCTATTGTAGCTGTCTTGTTACTAGTAAGGTCTACTCCTATGTGACGCCTAAATGTTTGTTAAGCGGCTCTTAGTGAAATACTGTTTCACGCTCCAACATTATGGTATTTGAAGACTTATTAAATCCGTCGGCTTCACCCTGCGATGGATGGCGACATCGTTTGACGAGAACAACATTATAGTATCGCTCGAATAAATCCTCGTTTGTGTCCTTTGTTCGAACCCTTTGTGTGGGTGAATGGCTGTTTCCCACATAGCTCTGTTTCGAACTTCGTCACATCCATTCAATAGTTCCTAGATATTGTTCACTGGAACCACTGGAGTCATGACTATAATATATCCAAGGATATGGTCATTTGAAGCGTATATAAATACAAACATAAAATCGGCTTTCTTTTCGTCGTATACTTGTACAAACTACGTGCTGCAGACTCTGTACTTGTTCTATATTTTAACCAGGCAATTTTTAAATTTTGAACTATGATATAAGATGTTGATAGTTAATCCGAGAATTGTTAGCTTTTTATTTGTGTATTTTTAATTTTCCTTAACTGTTTATAAATTACTAAAGTATTCCCATCCCCCAACAGCTGATCCCGGGTAAGTTTCCCGCCGGAGGGTAGCATCGCGCGTCCATGTCGTTCTGTTGGAGTTCGGCTCAGCACTGCACTGGCAAGCTCGTCACTTGAATACATTCTGAAGAAGAATAACATTTCTATCCGAGCTATACTTCACTGTGCTTCACTGTTGTATACACAGACCATATAACCACTTGACTGCTCATACGGCTTCCCCTCAGCTGCCAAGACTATGACAATAAAAAGCTAACGTATCGAACCAACACGTCAGTACCAGTTTGACTGAGCGTGGAGAACAAGCGGATGAAAAAATTTTTAAACAAATTCAATTATGCCTTATTGTTCAGTAAAGTGGTACCGAAAAAACAGGTAGACATCCAGGTATGCAAAGGATGGATTTAAATTTCACAGATAATTTTAGTTTATTAATTATTGGAAGAAAAAAAAAAAACAGTGACTCAAAAATAAAAAAATATGGAAACGCGTTGATGTCTTTTGCCATCCCGTACTGTTCTTTGCAGTTGTAGATAACGCCGTCTCTTTTATTCACTGGCACGTGTAAATTAGTGCGGTACTCCAATATTAACTGGTAATTTATCGATTGTATATATCGACTGGGAGGAAAGTAATTCTTCTATACAATATATTCATTATATTAAGAGTGCATAAAAATACAAATAAATATTCGGTGTTTTATTTATATTTATTTATACCTTCAAGTTATCATCAATTATGTAGTAACATTTATATATCTTTATAGTATTAATTTTATAAGCACTAACGCCTGCTTTAGCGATCTCAAACATTGAAATTTTAACAACAACAATTACAAGGGCTGCGATGTCAATACGAAAGTTTAAGTATTTCTAAATAATGCTTCTTTCTGTTGGATGGTACTGTTAACGACTAGCTTGCCTAAGGAGCCCTGTGGCGCCCTCGTGATTGCTCCTGAGTGTTACGACCTGCGCCCGCGTCAAAAGTTTGCGCCGAGTTGGGAATAAATGGCTCTTGTGCCATACCTATAGCGAGTTAAGAGACGAAATTTTTGTCAGAGATAGTTGAATAACCAAGAAATCTGATACATAAACATTCATGTCAAATGTATTAGTAAAATGTTATGTTACACGAGGACAAACTTGACGTAGCCGAAAAAATCAGAATTGATGTGGAAAAAAATTGTAATTTAAAAATTTTACATTAATACCTATAGGTTTTTTGCGGTAATTAAATAGTAAAAACACATATCTATCTAATTACATTCAAATATTTGAATTCGTAGAAGAAATAATATCATAAAAAAAACTTGCAATCTGACCACAAAAATTAAGTTTTATCAATAAATAATGCTTCCCAAGACAGGATTTTGATTTGATATTTATAAATATTTTGAATGTCTAGAACAGAAATATTATTTTTACCTAGTAACATATGCTTAGGTTATTAATAATTACATAAAAATAAGAGTTACTTTGAAATTTCGGCCAATAATGATTTTTTTTTCAACTTGGGGGCCCATTTTCTAGACTTAGACATGGTGATTTCCAAAAATTTTTTTTTGTATGAAATATAAATTTTCTTGTTGGTTTTTTTATTTTATTGGAATTCTTATTAGAAATCCTACAAACCAAACTAGGTTTCAAAGAATAATTATATATCAGAAATATTTAAAAAAAATTACAAGTTTTGAATTTTTAGTACAAGCGAATTTAACTGTCACGTGACTTCGATTTTTTATCGATCCTGACATGATATGGCGTATTTATCATAATCTGAGTGGGTGTAATTACTTGACAACATTATTTCTGTGATATTTTACAATGTAAAAGTATAATCTATTCAAAATAAAGCAAATTATAACCAATCATAACAATGAGAAATTAGCTTACCGAGTGTTGTCGGTTCGTGACAAATTTATATCGTAAAATTTTGATGTCAGAACTTAAATCACATATTTACAGTATTCCTTACACATTCACGATCATATTCATGTAAAATTTGTATCAAAATCATGAGTTTAACCCGATTAATTCACAAAAAACTATAGCACAAAACATAACCTCGCCGCCAAACACAGATGAAAATATAAACATTGATTATATTTTTTTTTTAAAGTTCACAGATAGAACATGTCCGTGTGTAGTGTTGCCATAGAAAGAAAATATATTACGCTAAAGAATTAAACTATATGGTTAAACATTGGGATGACTTTCAAAAATAAACAAAAGAAAAACGCGCGTGACACTTACTTGCAACAATTGTTGCGCCGACACTTTGGACCTCAAAAATCCTTGCAGTTTTGTTGCGCGGGCAAACTAGTCGTTAAACTGTCCAATGGATGTATCTCCGTCCCCGCAAGACGGTTAGTCAAATAGCGAGTTAAAATTCTATGCTCGGACCAGAACCTCGGTGGCCTAGTTGGTCAATGGCGTCTGACACGGAGAGTCAGAAGACGCGGGTTCAAATCCCGTCCGAGGATGGAATTTTTCTCTCTATAAATTTCAATATTTATATATCAAATACGTACGGCTGAAGTCGAGGATGCAAAAAAAACCGAAGTTATTTTAAAGTTATTTAATTTAATTAAAATAATACATTTATTTTATAATTATAAGACACGACAATCCATTCGATGTGAGAATAAAAAGTGAGTGTTCATCGATACAATGGTCCGCAAGTTAACAATTTCGTAATGCTGACACGATGGTTCCACGATGCGCGGTGGTCTGATTCCGTGTAGCACTTGGTAGGTCGAACGCCGGTGGCTTGATTGCGAAACTGCAGTACCGTCCTCATGTGAGTTGGTAATGTGAATCTGCGTCATCAGTTTCCATGGTGGGTCGTTGCTTAACATCTCCCTCCGCAAGATCTGCAACTATTTGCAGACTTTCTTCGAAAATAGTGCAGATAGAGATATTGGATCGCTGGCTTTTTTAGATACTTCTGCATCTTTATTTTCTATATTGTGCTCATCTTGCGACTTATTCATTCTGTGACGACAAAGTATGACGATAATGATAAGCATAGTTGCGCCTAATAGAAGGATGTATACCGGTATTGTAGTGTGGTATACAGAATCAATGTTTAAGGGTTTTAAAGTTACTGGCTCTTGTAAGGTGATTTTAGTATTACTCGAATGCAGGTGACCCAAATCTATGGTGTTCAGCTTCAAGATCCTCTTTACCGGTACGTTATACGGCTCCTTGTTACTGATTGCTATATCCATAATTTTCAATATCTGCCCTTTAAGTTGATCGTGATGGTTACTTGCAGTCAAAACTGGAGTACGGAGTGTGCATCCTTTTGGTATGACGGCTAGGTAGCTTCCTTGCAGCATTCTATATCGGTCTTCAGAACAGGTTAATTGAACTTTTGTAGAATTAGGAAAGCTCAGCACGTAGTGGTGGTCGTCTAGCTGCTCCATGGCTTCAGATGACAGGATAACCGAGGTAAAATGACAGGACTCGTGGACACGCTGCTGGAGTATGAGGTATCGGAGGCAGGTTGACTGGTCCCCGTGGTGGCGGCTGGTGTCGTCCTCGCAAAGGTGACCATGATTGTACTTCGGACATTCTGTCTCTATGTACAATAGACCTTTCTCGTGGATTGCTACATAAGGACAGGCTGGGGTGAGTATTTTATTATAGCGGTTAGGGGCTAAGGATAGTCTGTAAAGGATGTAGTTAGTGGGATAGACAATTGGAAACTTGATAACCAAGATTATATCGTTACCCTTATAATAATAACCTATTTTAAGTATATCAAAGTAATCCCTAAAAGTAATATCTAATATTTCTTTCTTATTATATAAAACCTTAAGTCTTCCCATAATACTAATATAAGAATCATAGTTAAGTAAGGAATGGTGAATACTTTTAGCTCTTATGAAAGCTAGTACATTTTCAATTTTAGAAAACTCGCTAGATAAGCTATCTATGTTGTCTCCTAGTATAAGAAGTAGCTGAGCTAGATGTGCATACTTAATCATGTTCGTTTCATGTCTTACGTCATTGGCTAGAATAGAATTTATAACTTTTTCTAATTTCGCTTGATTGTCAATTATTTTATCTGTGACATTAGAACTACGTGAGACCCACTGCTTGCTTAAACTCATTTGATGGTTTATCTCAACAGCCAAGCTGTTTTCGTTTTGTTTTAAGACTGAAATGGCATTGTCATACTTTACAGCATCTGTATAGTCTAGGTTACCGGAAATAGATTTGATGACCGAGCCTAGACCATCTATGAGACCTCTCTTTACGCGTTTGATCTCAAACGTTTCTAATTGTTCAGATATTTCAGCTAACTTTGTGTCCAAATAATTAATATGTGGCGAGTATAATGAAAACGTTTTCTCATTTAGCTTAGGCACAAAATCTCGTACTTGGGTTCTAACAGATTCTAATCTGCTACGCACAGCTTCTAAATTAATAGTTTGGATAAAGGAATGGTAATGAGAAATAACCCTGGTTGGTCCCATGTTGAACGGAAGAATGCCTGGTCCATCCCTAAGGCTTTCAAGTGATATTTCTTCCGCTAGGGCCAGGTTCAGAGCTCGGGTCAGAGCCAATACGAACAGTATTTTCGGTGTCCTGTAACAAACGAGCACTGTTAGGTACCCGTTTTAAACGCGATTTTGGTACTGCGGCATTTTTCTTTTTCGTGTAGATATGTATTGGCAAATCCGCTAATACTCTATCATGTAAGTAACGAGCTGCTAGCTTTTGCCTATTAGCTAACGGATTTCTAACGAATACCTGTTGGTCTGGTGTGTAAACCACTTCGGGTTCGCGGTCTTTATTTGCATTTTCGGTTATTTCCGTTCGGCGATGAAGTGCGGTTTCATTGATTATTTCGTATACCTTTTCCATTCGTTTCCGATGATCCTGAATATATTGTTGTAAGAGATGTTCCGTTATGTTCATATCTAAAGGATCACGAGGATCTAGGTGACCGGTTATTATTTATTTATTTATTTGTTTGTTTATTAAATAGTAAGCTTACAGTATATGCACCAAAGCGCTAACTATCTTAAATGATTTGTTAAAAATAAACTAAGATTACATACAATAGTTCTCAAACTGTCATTAAATATGTCGACGTGCTGGAACTCGTGGATAAATTGATTAAAAATTAACAAAAGCCTGCGGGTGGGCGCGTTTCTTGCATGCATGGTGCGTGAGACGGGATATGAGAACAGCTGATGGTAACGTCGACTCCCGACGCGAATGTAGTTATTTGGAACAAATACAAATACAAATACAAATAATTTTATTACCAAGAAGAGTTACATTAACACAAATATAAGAAAAAACATAGTACTTAAGCTAAGGTTTATCTTAAATCTATGTAAAAAAGGAGTTACTGGTGATCCCCGCACTAGGCCAGGCCTGTATCGCGGGAGATCGACTCGGGCTGTGGTTACCAGAGCAAGGGTATGTGTACACTAACATAAAAGTAAGTAAAGATACAAAAGATAAAACTAATTCCAAATCAGACAAACTGCATAAAGTAAACATAACAATAAGTAAAAAAGAAAAAGAAAAAGTACCTCAAATATAACTGTAAATACCATAAAATACAATAAAATTAGAACCTAGCTTAGCTCAGCTGACAATCGTATTCCAGTCTGGATGATTATGAAGACAAAAACAAAAAGTTAAGAGGAAGATATAAAAAAAAAAAAAAAAAAAAAGTGCTTGCCAATTTAGTTAAGGGGGGGGGGGGTTACATTAAAACAAAAGGATTAATAAAGGTAATAATAAACCTATAGTACCCAACACGGTTGGATTATTTACCCTATTGCGCAGTATCTGGCAGTAATGTATGACTAGAAGTAATTTACGCCTGTACTCCAATGTTTCCATTCCAATCAACCCTGAGACAAAAAGGGATGGATAAAGGTATGGGTAGTATCCGTACATTCGTTTGTAGATGTATCTGGCGAATTTGCGCTGCAGTCTCTCAATCATCAGACTGTACATATTCTCGCTCGGGTCCCAGACAATCGCACCAAACTCCAATTTACTGCGAACGAAGGCATTAAAGAGCATGATTGCTATATTAACATCTTGGAATTGCGAGGCTGTTCTCATTATAAAACCTAATATTTTGTTTGCTTCTTTACAAATTGACATAATATGCTCATGGAAATCTAGCTGGTTATCGAGGATAAGTCCCAGATCTCGGATAGACTTCACTCTTCCCAGTTTGGACCCTTCTAATGTGTATTGTAGGGTCAGAGGAGTTCGAGATCTGGTAAAGGAGACCACCATGCATTTCGAGACATTAAAGGAAAGCCTATTTAATCGACTCCATCGCTCTAACGACTCAACGTCGCGCTGAAGCTCAATACCGTCGGCAGGGTCACTCACGGGTCTATAGATTTTTACATCGTCTGCGAACATTAAACACTGGGCTGTGCTGAGTACTGTTGGTAGGTCATTTATCATAGCAAGAAAAAGTGTTGGACCAAGGGTACTGCCCTGGCTAACTCCTGATCTTGTGAAAAACTCATGAGATCTATACTTGTTTAGCTGTACATATTGGCGCCTGTTACTCAAGTAATGAGCCAAAAACTTTAGAAGTTTAGGGGAGATTCCCAAAGTAGACAATTTGAACAAGAGTACGTCATTGTCAACCAAATCGAACACACGCTTAAAGTCAAGGAAGACGGCGTCAACCTGATGTCTGCTATCCATGTGCATGGATACGCTATCTACAAAGGTGATAAGATTCGTATTTGTAGAGCGAGCGACGCGAAAACCATGCTGCGAATCATGATAACTAGATTCAAACTGGCGAGTAAGATAGTAGTTTATAATAGACTCGAACAATTTAGCAAACACAGGTAAAATGGCAATAGGCCTATGGGTTGCTATATCTGTCGATGACCGAAGTTTAGGTACTGGTGTAACCCTAGACAATTTCCACCTGTCAGGATAGTAAGACTTTCTGAGAGATAGATTAAAGAGATGCAGGAGTGGTACTTCAAACGATGATGAACAATCTTTTACCACACACGGTGGTATGGCATCTGGACCAGCTGCCGCAGATACTCTTAAGCGGCGAATAGCACGTCGAATATCCACTACAGTGATGTTGTCTAAGGTGACGAGCCGCGAATCTCCAGCACAAGGGTAGGCTCGCCCCGCCGCTTCAGCATCGAGCAATGGTGCATTGCTTAGGAAGCTAGATCTGAAGTGTTCGGCAAAAGCAGAAGCTGCTTCCGGACCTACCAGTGTTCTCCCATCTAACGTATATTCATTTAACGTACCGCTATTTCGCTTCTCTCTAACGTACTTCCAAAATTGAGCGGGATCACGCCTAATATTACTACCTACAGACTTAATATGCCGGTTAAACGCTTCATGTATAAGTTCCTTGATATGGCTTCTGTAGTACTTAAATACTTCTCGATTGAACTGCAGGCCCAGTTCCTTATATTTACACAAATGGAAATGCTTAGTTTTTAGCTTATTTATAATTTCGAAGGTAAACCATGGTGGATACTGCCGACGCCATGGGAAGTTACTATATCTCCTAAGTGGCACGTGATTGCTCACTGTGTTGTTCAAAATATCATAAAAAATATCTGTGGCAGAGTCTACATCTTGCTCTACAAGCACATCAGTCCAATCGGTAGAGAATAACTTGGCGTACAGAGAGTAAAAATCAGCTTTCCTAAAATTCCAATCAGGGGCATAGGTGTTTGTATTAGTTATAAAAGGTATCTCAGAAGAAGTATGAAGAATCGCAGCACCACGTGGCAAAGAAATTGTTACTTGAAACGGGGGGTGGTATGCGTCAACTTTAACTAGCGGTACCACATCGTAAGATACCTTCACACTGTTTGATATAAGGTTTGACAGCACGAGATCCAACATGCCGCCATATTGATTAAAAATATTGTTGTGCTGATACAGCTTACAAAAATCTGTGAACAAATCGAACTGGAACTTAACACTGGCGCTGCACGAATTTAAGTTAAAATCGCCCACAATCAATATATCAAGAAGTGTCGAATATCTACATACAACATTTTCTATACACTTGAGAACATTTAAATATTGGCTATCGGTGCAGCTAGGACGTATGTACACTACACAGACTAAAAAATTTACAATTTTGTCAGAAACTTTTACAAATAATATTTCTATGTTGTCCGTTAAGCCATCAATATCTGTGACTAATTTCGACGTGTAATGATTGCGTACAGCCAGCAAAACTCCACCCCAACCAGCATCATTCGCGCGGTCCTTGCGCAGCACCACATATTCCGGGGGGAAAAGCTCACCATCTAACACTGAACTATTCAGAAATGTCTCCGTAAGAGCAAAGATGTCATAACTGTCTGACAAGACATTATTATAGAGAGTTACTGTTTTACTCCTCAGGCCTCTGACGTTCTGATAGTACAGATTTATACTTTTAGTTTTAGCCTTGGTTTTCCTTGGTTTTCGGACGAAAGGACTGCCGCCATGGTTTGATGCAAATATCTTCGGCCCAGTTATTAGGTGACATTATAACATCCGCCAACTTGGAGGGGACTTCTAACTTAAACGAGGCATAGTTCCCTCTGGCCTTAAGAGCCACAACTTTATACGAACTGTTTTTATTTATGGAGTTTAAATGGGCTTGGACTTGGTCTTCAGTGGTACCGACTTTGACGTAGTATAAATGAAGAAGTCGGTAGCGGTCAGCAGCCTCTAGCTTAGAAGTGCCTGGTGCAGCTGCTCCTCTCATAACACCAACAGGAGCACTGGAGCGATGCCTCTTACTTGCCACTTTCCACTGTGAGGTCTCAATTTCGTTCACACACATGTTTCCATGAGGAAATTCACTAATTGGTTGACTTTGAACTATGGGACTTTCTGTGCAAGTTTTGGATTGCATCTCCTTCGAAACATCAGAAATATTAAAACTAGGCTGGGCTTGCACTACGGTTTGGAGGGATTCATGAACTTCGTGAGCGCAAACTTCCTGATGTGTTCCAACTGAGCTTGTTTCCCTGGAGTCCATCCGTATGCCGTGTGAGGGCACTAGCTGGCTTTCAAGTGCAGCCACTCTTTCCTCTAATTCAGCAATCACTTTCCGCAACGGCACAGTGGCTTGCATGGTCTGTTCAACTACGACCTTAGCGATTAGGACAGATATCCGGTCTTCTACGATATGTTCAAATTCATCGCGTATGATCGTACGGATATTATCTAAATAATAGCTGTCATCCAAGAAGGAGCGTTCCGGTACCTTCCCCGGGTTAGGATCACCAGTGCCGCGCAGCACATTCACATTATCAGTCTCACTGCCACTGCCACTTGTGGTAGGACTTATATGACAAGAGTTCACTTTCCCGCGCATTACCATGCTTTGCGCGACGCCTACGGGCGTATTAGTATTATCAGATCTAGGCTGCTTACTTATGCATCCAGGGCATTTCCAAGAAGTTCTTTTCTCGTTATTTAAAATATCAAAAAATCTCGTCTTTGAGACATTGGCACACTCAAGATCAAATACTTGCGCGCATAATGCACAAGTTAAATAATTCCTGGTATATATAGTGCCATTGCACCCCGCGCAAGTGAGTACTTTACTTGTCATTTTTACTAAGAAACTTACCGAGAACAGATTTTTTAATAGATTTGTTGCTCAGTCACAGCATATGCAAGAGTACTGCATGCGATCGCGTTCACAGCCACAGTTTACGCAACAGTAATGCAGGCACTTGCGTTCGCGGGCTGACACACAGCGACACGGCTCGAATGTGTTTTCCTTCTAGAGACACCGGCGACACAGTTCTCGTCCGTTCGCTGCAAATCACCGCCGTAAAAAATATCGTTTTGATGATATCTTTTCACACAGGTTATAAAACAATTGTCAAATACCACTACTACTCAAGTTGAACAATCTAATTTGAGATTCGGCACTTATTTTACTTGAAAAACAACTATAAACATATATAAGGTATTAATTTCGCAGACAAAGTAACGACGTGTTTAGACTCAAATACCCTCCAAATGAGACTCAGAATTACTCAGAATTATATCGATGGGTCTACACTTTGTGAAACTGTGTATGGAGCTGTTGTATGCAATTACAGCGTAAGTCATGAGGTTAGGAACTGATTCACCGCGATGCTCTAGTCTTAATATACGCAAATGCTCGAGTAATGTAGAGTGCAAGCGCTCTACCATACCATTTTCGTTGGGCGTGTAGGGGCATGTTTTGTGGTGGTGGATTTTATGTAGTCTGGTGAATTCTAGAAATAGTTGGTTAGCAAATTCGGGGCCGTTATCTGTTATGATTGTCAGAGCCACCCCGTGATGAGAGAAGAACTGTAATAAGGCTTGAATGATGCTCACAGCTGTTGCATCTCTTAGATAATATGCCTGCCCATATTTAGAGAATGCATCTATGATGGTCAAGTACTTGTGAGAATCGACACTAAGTAAATCTAGATGCACCACTTCAATTGGCTTTGAAGGTGGAGGCACGATTTGCAACCTAGGTCTCACTGGTGTAACGATTCGCCCCTTTAATCGTCTCTGGCCAATTCTGGTCCAAGTAATTTTTGTAAATTCAGCTAAGCCAATATTTAATTATTTTATGCTCTAATAAACCTCTACCTATTAATATTTGTTGCGCTAATCTAATCTAATTTGTTTTGGCCAGTGATCGTCTAGTCTATGGAGGACCTTACGTTGTGAACCGTTGTAGTACCTAGTTCTTTTCAGGAAGACTTGAGACAAAGATACTGTTTTAGAACTATAGGTTCCTAATAAAATCCTAAGTAACATCTAATAATAATAATGACCTATATGAATAATAAAACGTTTATTAATTTGTTGTAAATACATAAATAAGTAATCAATTAATTATATTATTTTCATGGATTTCCTAATTTAGTCTAAACCTACTTTAGAGAATACGTAGTTTTGGTTAGGATAAAGCTCATTTAATTATCTAGTAATTTAGATATATAGAAACCTTGTTATTATTTGACAATGAAGATAGTAAATATGAGTTGAGTTAATTTCAAAACAATTTTCATTACTTTTCTACAAGTATTCTTAAAGATGAGGAGAACGAGTACGAATGGAACAAGTAAAATGTTTTTGGTAGATTACTAATAATAATGGTTGGTATTTTATTGTCTTTAAGTCGCTCACCTATTTCTGGTTTATTCTTAGAGTTGACTGTTACCGTTTACAGTAGGAGTTATGCTTCTTTAGATTCTCTATATAACATATAGATATAGTGAACTATTATTTTCGGTTGTAAATGTTAGTCATTTGCACTATATTGTTGTATTTTTTTGTATACTACATAAGATTATATAGCTCTGATAATAGTCGAATATTTTGTTGTAATTTCTTTCATTTAATTTCATTTATGAATACGTATTCTTCTTAGTTATGTTTGTTTAAGACGATTGGTTATTTTGAACGCTTTCATTTAATATAATTGCATTAGACTGTTCACAATTTCACATGTATACAAAGTCTAATGCAATTTACTGGAAGGAATCTTTTAGTGTTTCCGAAGACTTGCAACGACGGATTGTAGGGTTAAGGCACCTTTACTGAGCGCTCAAATGCTCCCCTTTGGCACACCAGATCCCTTCCTGACTCCCGGCGCTGGCGCACACTATACGAATTCAATGCTGAGATATTGCTTCCTAATAGATTTGTTAGGTATATATTTTACAATATTATTTCTGATATCGCCTCACAGTTTTACTTTGAAGGCATGTATTTCATATCCTGATTTATGATATTTCATACAGACTTTACGTTGAAAAATAATTTATTTCATGCTAGTAATCAAGCATAATGGTAATTCATTTATTGAAATAGTTTCTTTGTCTATTGTTGTTTTGATAGGTATTTATTTTTACCTTACTGGATAATTATAACAATCAGACAGATTTTGTCCTTAAGATATATATATTTGAAGATATCTAGCATATTTAACTAGAATTGATAGAATCTACCAATGACAAATGGGAAAGTCTCTCTGCACTTTTAGCTTCAAGAAAATCCACGGAACGAATTTTATTCCAGCCGTTGGCAAACGTTATCAACAATTAGCCTCAATATTTTTAGAAGCGTAATGTACTATAGTTGTTCATTTACAATATTTCTTTCAGACAATTTATTCTGAGCTGATCATTTTGGTTGGATATTTATATTATTTAATTTTCATTGTATATTTCATTTTATATTATTTAAACTTTTATTCCAAAGTCTAAAGTAATGCAATAAATAAAGTTAGACTTTCAGGTTATTTATACAGTACGTTTGCTACTGATCAAAATATTAGTTATATATTAATCATTTTGTCATACATTTAAATAGTAAATTAAAATTAATACTTTTCAAGTCAACATTTACTTGCTCATAGGAATTATAATAGAATTCCTAAGAATATTGAACAGTCCCTAACGTTCCTATCCTATAATGCCTACAATCTCCTATCAATCTAACTAAAGTGTCATTCAAAATTAGGGACCCGTGTCCCACATTTACATTTAATCGTGTAAGTGTTGACTTTCTCCTTAGCAAAGGGTCCAGTCCCTACCGAAGGGAAAATCTGCACAGCAGAGTGATCCCGCTAGCTGGTTTCCCTAACAGAACGAAATCGGGTCGATCTCCCCCGTTTAGACCTAAATCCTAGGATCGGGTGTGTAATGGACCATCATCGATTTGCGACTTTGGGATTGAATCCGGTCCGGAAATTATACCTGATAAGTGCGAATAAATAAATATAATAAAGATAGACCGCCCATAACAGTTTCTTAGTATCAGTAACCCGGTGTATAAGACATGACACACTGGACGAGCCCCGAGTACCGATACCAGAAAAAGCTATGAGAGGAGACTGCTAGTCGCTTGCTGAGCAAGAATACGACTCCTGGTTCGCCTCAATTCCCAGGCTCGAAGATAAGTATAGACCTTCATATGGCACCGTTAGTCTCCAGTCTATACTACGAAAAACACTCGTTTTTCGATTTACCGATCAACACACAGTACAATAACTTTACAAATAAAATTTACTTTAACGCAACACTATAACGACATAGTAATTACACCAACCCGAACGCGATAATTTTACGGTATTCGAACACTATGGAAACTACTAAGTCGATATAGTCAATAGACTAATAATTACGTGTCACTGTACTAAGCGTAGATTCCTTGCCGATTGCTTGATGTATAATGAATTTCCCTCTAGTACTTACGTCCTTTATATATCATCAACTGAAGCTCGATTGACGCCGGCTGAGGCTCATTTGAGGCCGCTTCGACTAATCATAGTGTGTGTCTCTTGAGGCTGCGACTTTCTTAGCCAATAACAGAACTCTGACTAGGTATTCATTATTATATATTTTCATAGTCATCAAATTCATTACAAGGGATTTTGTACCTTTTCGTCATTACAATAGCATTCAATTTGGTATGTAGCCTGTTTTATCCAGGTTGTTTGTTATTAATTCTTGGAACCATTGGTTCTCGAAACAAAGCTTGATTGAGGTACCTTTATAGGAGTTTTGTTTGGGATAGCAACAATAATATCAAGCGATATCATTTGCTCGTGTTTGTAAATTATGCTTCTATATATTTGTGGACTGAGCGGAACGCAAAGTGTTTCGTTACAGTTCGACCCCTGAATAAATTTGCGAAGGCTTACCGGAGGAAATTTTTCACTTTCTCACATTTTCCCACAAATATAGACAGATTCTGGATGCAGAATTTACATTAGAAAAGTATGTGTACTTCTAACTGGTTATTGCTTGAATTCAAACATAAGAATGTAAGTGTATCCCTTCATTATGTAGTGTATATTTAGACCAGACCATAATTAAATATCCCACGAGTCAGCAACTGAGCTTGTTAGTGCTTTAAAAATGAACAAAAATCACTCCTCACAAGGGCAATAACTTTCAAAACGAGAAACGTGAGTTGTGAGTTCACCCCGTCCCTAGTGGACGTATATAGACCTTTCAGAACTAAACTACTATTTTTTCGTTTGTTCAGAACTGCCTACATAATCTCTTTTTAGGCTATTCCGTTAATAGCAAAGAGATGATAATTTTCCATAGTCGCAGCACCCCACCCAGCACTGAAATCTCAATGACATGATTTATTTAAAATCTGGTGTGTGTGAAGTGTGCCGAACCATTGCTAGTAAGCCTAGCGCCTGTATAGTATGGGCTACCAATGAAATCAGCAACTACTGATGAATAATACTTTAACCTAACACCAAATTTCACCTTCATTGAAGCCCTTTGTGTAGTGATAAATATGTTAGAACTCATGCAAGAACAAGCCGTCTTAAACCAATGTATTGTTGAACTGCTAAGCCCTACAACCTTATTTTAGCTCTAACATACCTAGCTCCCTTCCATTTATCATCTTAACTTCCATCAACTGTCATTATTAATATTTCTCACCCCAACACAGTTCAGACCTTCAACTTCACAGGTTTTCACGCCACTCAACAATCCACCAAAACAAATACAGGCCCAAGACTACGAAATACACATTTAGATGAATAACTTAAGTGTGAATGTTATGAGAATATACGACCCTCACGCTTTTCTTAAAATTGATATTAAAGATTGAATATTTATCAATTATTGGACAAGAGTCTATAATTAAACAGTTTGCGACCCCTGTCTTCTCAAATATATTTCAATTACTATAACACAATAATTCTAATTTAATAATACAATACTCTGTATTTAAAACAAACTGCGACCCCCACTCTCCGATACAAGGTCCACTATTTATTATCTTACTCTCCATAAATCAACTCAAAGTACAAACTATTGCTATAGTATTGAATTTATTCAACTATCAATTTTTATTATATTTATGAACCAATCCAAATGTTTGATATTCAAAATATCCCATCTACAACTGTACCCTTTCTCCCCAAGTTTTTTTTTTTATTTTTTTCTTCGAATAATGTGTTGCGTCTTCTCACAACTTGGCCTAAATAATATTGATCAAAACAATATTATTCTCATGCAATTTCTAATGTCGACCCCATCACACACTATTATTTGTATTTGCTAAATACTGTGTGTAAGAGTGGTACCCATTAAAAATATCTTTATGTCATTGTAGTATTTGTTTACTAACGTATATTAACGAATGCCATGTAGTATTTTAACTACATACTACTTGCAATAATCATTTTAGGATGATATTTTTTTTTTTTTCACGCACATTATAATTCATAAAGCTGGCATGAGTGAAGCCAAGGAGGTACTCCTTAAATTAAATTTATTTGCATTTTTTATTTTTATTTCAACCACGTTCAAAGGGTATTTCACGAATTATTTCCGCTGGTCTTTCCAAATTTGTGATTGATTTAGTGTTGTTTATTTTTTTTGTAATATAATCTTTATTCATCTCAGCAATGTATATTCGTACTTATTGCTTATTTAATAGTCGTTTATATCTCAGCATTGTATTTCTTATTCGCAACGAATCTTTATACAGCAGCGCCATAAATTTCAGCATTGAATTTCGTATAGCATCGGTCAGCACCAAGTCCTGATTCAATATAAATGGTATAACACGTTCAAATGCGTTTAATTTTTTTTTTTTTTTTTTACTTTTACTCTTTTATTGTATCGAGTAATTTTTTTTTTGAACTAATAACCATGGCAACCCGACTCATTGTACTATTGTTAAGTCTCAAATTATTAATAACATTGATTAATCGATATTCTCCCACTTTCTGCAATGGCAAATCAAACTAAAAGCGATTTTATTTTATTGTCTATTTAACCTATGTATACTTCTACCTACTCTGTGCTTTAAAGAACTTACAGAAGTGATTAATTTTTCTCTTGCTTTACAAAGATGAGGTACCATCTACCCAAGAATAGAAGATTACATCTACAAACCCAATACGATTTTAATACTCGCACGGTATCATCTCTAAACGGTTTTTATTGTTTTTAATTTTAGATTTATATTTGTGATCCGAAATATGTAACTTTTCCTTTTTCAAGAATGGCAGCCCTAGCCTTTTATTATCCACATTTTCGACCAGCCGTTCATATCTACTTGAAACTAAATAATTGAATGTGTACAACATTCGATAGTCTACATCGGCATGGTAATTGTACAACCATTAGAGTCCATTTTAAAAAGCTACTTCATGTTTCATATTACATTCAGTTTATGGTGATATTTTCCTCGCCAGCGATACCCCGTCTCCCAATTTTTCGGACAATCTACTGATTCTCCCAAAATCCTCATGCTATGCTAAATTGAATTGAAATTCTACTAAATATATAAAATACCACCTTTTCGTTATAAAACATGACAAATGAAAGAACATGTGTGAAATTTAAAACTTAACCAACATGATCATGTTTGTGCTACTAAATTGTCACCGTAAAATGGATTTGTGCGTTGACAACTGAAACATATTAAATCTTAAATCCATATTCTAGTAGTGAAATAAACTGGTTCGACTTAACTCACTCGCTAAGATTATTAAAATAAGTACACAAATTTAGAAAATACTTATTACTACGACTACACTTATATAAGCCCTAAAAATGTTAGGCAAGCATCAATTACATTCATTTCAATGACAATATATACATAAGAACATAAAGAATTAAAAAAAGGTTATTTTAATATTTCACTGTGTTTTATTTTATAAAATTAGAGCTACTTATTTTATTTAAAATTTGCATAATAAACACGACATTTGCTAGTCGCGTCCTCTGATTTTTATAAGAATGGACCAGGCAACACTATTCAAAAGCGCTAGAGGCCCTTTGTTGTTTGCTGCGCGCTAGCATCTGTCTCTATAGTCTGTGATCCGCGAATGAGAGCGACCATTCTTTGTTCGATTCGGTGCCTGCGCTGCGCCCGCGCCGCGCATCGTCAACATGTATATCGTGAATTCTAAAGTGAATGAAGTAATTATTGGTGTACAATGCACCCAATTTTTTTTGTAATGTAAACTGTTAATTATGTGCGGGATTTTTTTTTATCTAACGTCAGCATAATGTTGTGTTCCCGAGAATTGAAACCACCACATGACTCCCGGACGAACGACATCAAGCGTGGATTACAGGTATGTTACAGAATTATAATTAAAGGTCGAATAGTTTATTAACGTCAAGCATAATCTTATCTCATAGCTCATATTTTTAATTAAACCTTAATCGTAAAAATGGTTTCTAATTTGTTCCGAATCTTCAACGTAATGGCCGCCAATGCATTCCTTTGGATAAACATTTTTTATTAATGTGAAATAGGTAGTATGTGACTAAGTTTGAAACAACGTAACATCTGAATATTTCTAAGTTTAGAGTAAATTAAAACTTACATATTTCTTGTATCTACCTATGGAGTTTTTTCAAAAGAATTACGGTAATAATAATTTCATTTCTAACATTTATTTTTTTTATAGATTTCTAACATATCTAGTAATAGGTAACTGTGCTTTGCAGTTTCACCTGTGTAGAGATGGATGATTAATACAATTTTATAAAGCCTATATTCATATATATGAATAACTTGTAGCATTCGATTCAGCATCACACATATGAAAAGTTAATCTTTATTTATTCTACATAGGCAACCTTTAATGTAATTTAGCTTATATAGGTAGGCCTACATTTACTGCATTATCTTTCAAATTATGACATCCAATAAATACTTATCTATATATTTGTTAGCTAATTATAAATTTTTACATTGGAGACAGCCATTTGAATTTGTTATATATGTGTTTTATTTTTCGCGTTTACATATATTTTTATTTATACTTATAATACATATTAATTTGTAGGAAGGCCGCCAACTCTCCCCTTCATCATATAAACATTAAGGTTACTAACTGGTCATTATTATTAATTTTAACTCAACAGTAACCTTCATTTTTTTACACCTATCAAGTATCTGAAACATAAATAAACTCTCTCTCCTTAGTAATATTCACATTGCGTCACCAAAATGCACACTGAGATCATTGTTTATACCTGCATACGGCTTGGCATGTTTCAAGTAGGTACTCTTGAATGAACCAGTTTTACTGTTTTTATGCCTTAGTCTAACCTACCAGACAAAATAAGAACTCCATTGTTCATGAGCCTGTGAGGTGTGAGGTGTTATTTAATGGAACCTAAATGAATTTACTACATAAACTTCTAAGTTGTGTCATTGTAGCTATGCCTTGAGCTCAGTATACTTTTTTCCAATTACTAGGTATTTACGCCTGATATTGTTATGCATTTGATAAAATGCAATATATATTTCTATTTTCGTTATTCTATTTTTTTATTTCTAATTTTCAGATGCTGAATATGTGGACATAGAACATGGTACATGTCTTCTCAATTTGAACTGAAGTTAAGGATTGGAATCTACTGGTGAGTAAATTTTAGTTCATTTTATTGAAACATTTAGGTCAATCTAATTAGGTAACTTGGTCTTGTTGTAGTGGCGGAAGCGAGGATTTGGAATCTTAGCTCTTGGGTTTGATCCCCGGTGATTGGGATTTTTCGACAAACAATTTTAAATAACAGCCACGTAAATAGGATCGACCCCTATTTCTTAAAATCATAAATATATCCGGCTAATCGCTGTTGTTTAAAATACTGCTGAATTTATGTGACAGATCAAGATAAAAGTTTGCAGTTAGAAGCTCCGAGCTCTACATCTACGTATACCTACTATACTATGTATATAAATATTGTATGTAAATACAGTTAAAACTGTTTAGGTTACATTCATCAAAATCAAAGGACCCAGTTGAATGCTATGTGACCGCCTTATTATATGACTGCATCGCTTTCAGAGAATCTGTACAAACAGCTCAGCTGTGTTATAAGCAATTTGACACAGTATAATAATGGTCAATGGGCTATTATCGTAAAAGTAAACACATGTCGATTTTAGGGTCTTCTGTAATTCTTAGAAACAATACATGTGCAAGCCGTTGAGCCAAGATGCCGAATAATGGTCACTGATGGTCTCAATGCTATTTGTGTTTTAAGAAAGTTTGTTCTTTTAATGAACAGTTTCACATGCAGCAACAACTATTGGGTTTTTTTTTTCTTTGGACTAAGTATGTATAGCCACTTTGACGTTTTAATAAATGTGGACTGGTTTTTTTTTTTTTTTAAATGCTTGGCATTTTTTTTATTACTAATGAGTATGACTTATACTATTACTGAATTCGTAAAAGGTATTTCTCAACATTGATAGGTATTCGTCACATCTTATTTTAACGCAACTAATATATTATATACTCTGGTAAGATAGTTTAATAAACAGTAATACTTTAGCCCATGTTCAGTTGTACATGAATATCGAATTTCCATGATAGGAATATGACATGTCTAGTATGTAAATACTAAGTCATTGAATATTTTAGTAATCATTAAATATATAAATACTAGCTGTGCCCCACGGGTTTACCTTCATGGTGACGGATGACGATGAAAAGTATCCTATATCTTTCCCCAAAATATGATAAATTAAAACCATAAAAGTCATAATACTTGAACGACTAGCTGCGCTCCGCGGTTTCACCCGTGTTTTGACGGATGATGATGAAAAGTATCCTGTGTCCTCCCCCGAGATATGACTAATCGAAAAATACAATAAAAATAAGTCATCGTTTATTTTATTAATCATTAAATATATAAATACTAGCTGCGCCCCACGGGTTCACCCTCGTGGTGATGGATGATGATGAAAAGTATCGCATATATCCTTCCCCAAAACATGATAAAGTAAAACCCTATAAGTCATAATACTTGAACGACTAGCTGCGCTCCGCGGTTTCACCCGTGTTTTGACGGATGATGATGAAAAGTATCCTGTGTCCTCCCCCGAGATGTGACTAATCGAAAAATACAATAAAAATAAGTCATCGTTTATTTTATTAATCATTAAATATATAAATACTAGCTGCGCCCCACGGGTTCACCCTCGTGGTGATGGATGATGATGAAAAGTATCACATATATCCTTCCCCAAAATATGATAAATTAAAACCCTAAAAGTCATAATAATTGAACGACTAGCTGCGCTCCACGGTTTCACCCGTGTTGTGATGGATGATGATGAAAAGTATAATTGGTATAATTAATACGACTTTGTTTTACGAGTCTGATGTTAAGTGTTCTGTCTCAAGAGAGACGTACCGCGATCATCGTCATAATTAATAATAATAATCTGAGACTACACCTGCACAAGGTCTTCAGGTCTCAAACTACTACTACGTACTAGAAATAGTAACCTGATGACTGATATACAATACTTGTATACAATAGGTACATAATATACCCTAGATCGAACAGACATATTCATACATGCAAATGTTTGACTTGCCCGGGGTTCGAACCCGGGACAATTGAACTCGGAAGTCGAGGATCTGCTATTTCCCCAGCCGGCCTGTCAAAATTTCTTCATTGAAAGTCTAGACATATTCACTTGTAGACATAACATACTTAGCTGCGTATTCGCCCAGAAATTTCACATACTACTGTATTCTTCAACCATAATACAATAGAGCTTATTTATAATACACTATAACGCTGAGACAGAATATCTGATATCACTAAGCTAACATTAACAGAAGAGACCTACTTTCCAGTATTTATTATGCAGATATTTGACAAAAAGTAATCACACCCACCTAATGATTTTTTGAATGTAAATCATTATTATTATCGACAGTAAACCCATATTAGTATGATTTATTAGGTATATTATACTTTTCACATAAATTTTTATTCCATTAACGTAATTGTCCTATCTTTTATTGATATGCTATTTCAATGTAATTTTGTTTTTTTTTATTATTCTAAGAGTATTTTTATACTCTTTACGGTCAATGTAATTTTAAATTCGGCTACTTTCGGTAATATAATTTGTAACTTATTAGTAGCATGAGAAATAGCATTTTATGGTTCAATATGAATATGCATTGAATTTTAATGTCTCGACCCCCAACCTTTATTAATTTAATTTTTATCTAATTTCAGAAAACACTTCATCGTGACGGCTGTCTGTTTTAATCTGCCGATCTTCAAAGTTGTCAAGAACCAGTATCCATGCGATATTACCCGAAAGATTTGATAGTTAATTATTTTTAAGGTTTCTTAAGTTTTGAATGCATTACGTTCACATATACTTGTGTTTAGGTTTTATCTGTCTATAATACCTATAAATAACTTTATATCATATGGGTTTAATACAGTTAAATTGTTTTCCTACAAACATTGACAATACTGACCTAAATGTTTTACATTCCTTTTATTGTACTGCTAATAATCATCTCATTACCATCAATCTTATCTTGCCAGAAGGGTAAGTACAACTTGACATTCATTTACGTGTTCTTTACACTTCCGAACATTACAAACATTGATTTCAGACATATACACGATCACCGCTGTATTTTGCTGATTACAAATGTAATCCTTTGTGATGCATTTACAGCGAGGGCACTACAACATTTAGTAACTATTCATTCACCTAACACATCACGCAAACTGCCTATATGTGCCATAAGTATACTTCTGGGTTCTAGAGACCGACTATGAAGTGTACGTAAGTGCTAAAAAGGCTGCATATACATGAAACTTACAAACAAAACATTTAACTCTGAATATCATGTCATTTCGTAGTACTTAATGTTGCAATATTACCTATTCACAATTTGTATTTGCAGTCAGTATTGTCATTTTTTTGTAGAGATATACAACCTATTATGGACTAGCTAGAACAACATAACTTTCACCTACCATTGCTATCTAGGAAATATCACCTATTTTCCGTTCATCAACAGTATCTTATCTCAAATAATTCCTATCTCTTTCACGCCAACAATTGTGACGAGAGAAGCATCTCTCGCCATTTTCTATTCTGTGCATGGCAGTGTTTGAAATGACTGCCTAGTGTACTGATAATTAAATTAAATAAATAACATTTCTAACCACAAAACTCGAATCCTGGTCACGGCTCCAATTGTAACGATTCGCCCCTTTAATCGTCTCTGGCCAATTCTGGTCCAAGTAATTTTTGTAAATTCAGCTAAGCCAATATTTAATTATTTTATGCTCTAATAAACCTCTACCTATTAATATTTGTTGCGCTAATCTAATCTAATTTGTTTTGGCCAGTGATCGTCTAGTCTATGGAGGACCTTACGTTGTGAACCGTTGTAGTACCTAGTTCTTTTCAGGAAGACTTGAGACAAAGATACTGTTTTAGAACTATAGGTTCCTAATAAAATCCTAAGTAACATCTAATAATAATAATGACCTATATGAATAATAAAACGTTTATTAATTTGTTGTAAATACATAAATAAGTAATCAATTAATTATATTATTTTCATGGATTTCCTAATTTAGTCTAAACCTACTTTAGAGAATACGTAGTTTTGGTTAGGATAAAGCTCATTTAATTATCTAGTAATTTAGATATATAGAAACCTTGTTATTATTTGACAATGAAGATAGTAAATATGAGTTGAGTTAATTTCAAAACAATTTTCATTACTTTTCTACAAGTATTCTTAAAGATGAGGAGAACGAGTACGAATGGAACAAGTAAAATGTTTTTGGTAGATTACTAATAATAATGGTTGGTATTTTATTGTCTTTAAGTCGCTCACCTATTTCTGGTTTATTCTTAGAGTTGACTGTTACCGTTTACAGTAGGAGTTATGCTTCTTTAGATTCTCTATATAACATATAGATATAGTGAACTATTATTTTCGGTTGTAAATGTTAGTCATTTGCACTATATTGTTGTATTTTTTTGTATACTACATAAGATTATATAGCTCTGATAATAGTCGAATATTTTGTTGTAATTTCTTTCATTTAATTTCATTTATGAATACGTATTCTTCTTAGTTATGTTTGTTTAAGACGATTGGTTATTTTGAACGCTTTCATTTAATATAATTGCATTAGACTGTTCACAATTTCTCATGTATACAAAGTCTAATGCAATTTACTGGAAGGAATCTTTTAGTGTTTCCGAAGACTTGCAACGACGGATTGTAGGGTTAAGGCACCTTTACTGAGCGCTCAAATGCTCCCCTTTGGCACACCAGATCCCTTCCTGACTCCCGGCGCTGGCGCACACTATACGAATTCAATGCTGAGATATTGCTTCCTAATAGATTTGTTAGGTATATATTTTACAATATTATTTCTGATATCGCCTCACAGTTTTACTTTGAAGGCATGTATTTCATATCCTGATTTATGATATTTCATACAGACTTTACGTTGAAAAATAATTTATTTCATGCTAGTAATCAAGCATAATGGTAATTCATTTATTGAAATAGTTTCTTTGTCTATTGTTGTTTTGATAGGTATTTATTTTTACCTTACTGGATAATTATAATAATCAGACAGATTTTGTCCTTAAGATATATACATTTGAAGATATCTAGCATATTTAACTAGAATTGATAGAATCTACCAATGACAAATGGGAAAGTCTCTCTGCACTTTTAGCTTCAAGAAAATCCACGGAACGAATTTTATTCCAGCCGTTGGCAAACGTTATCAACAATTAGCCTCAATATTTTTAGAAGCGTAATGTACTATAGTTGTTCATTTACAATATTTCTTTCAGACAATTTATTCTGAGCTGATCATTTTGGTTGGATATTTATATTATTTAATTTTCATTGTATATTTCATTTTATATTATTTAAACTTTTATTCCAAAGTCTAAAGTAATGCAATAAATAAAGTTAGACTTTCAGGTTATTTATACAGTACGTTTGCTACTGATCAAAATATTAGTTATATATTAATCATTTTGTCATACATTTAAATAGTAAATTAAAATTAATACTTTTCAAGTCAACATTTACTTGCTCATAGGAATTATAATAGAATTCCTAAGAATATTGAACAGTCCCTAACGTTCCTATCCTATAATGCCTACAATCTCCTATCAATCTAACTAAAGTGTCATTCAAAATTAGGGACCCGTGTCCCACATTTACATTTAATCGTGTAAGTGTTGACTTTCTCCTTAGCAAAGGGTCCAGTCCCTACCGAAGAGAAAATCTGCACAGCAGAGTGATCCCGCTAGCTGGTTTCCCTAACAGAACGAAATCGGGTCGATCTCCCCCGTTTAGACCTAAATCCTAGGATCGGGTGTGTAATGGACCATCATCGATTTGCGACTTTGGGATTGAATCCGGTCCGGAAATTATACCTGATAAGTGCGAATAAATAAATATAATAAAGATAGACCGCCCATAACAGTTTCTTAGTATCAGTAACCCGGTGTATAAGACATGACACACTGGACGAGCCCCGAGCACCGATACCAGAAAAAGCTATGAGAGGAGACTGCTAGTCGCTTGCTGAGCAAGAATACGACTCCTGGTTCGCCTCAATTCCCAGGCTCGAAGATAAGTATAGACCTTCATATGGCACCGTTAGTCTCCAGTCTATACTACGAAAAACACTCGTTTTTCGATTTACCGATCAACACACAGTACAATAACTTTACAAATAAAATTTACTTTAACGCAACACTATAACGACATAGTAATTACACCAACCCGAACGCGATAATTTTACGGTATTCGAACACTATGGAAACTACTAAGTCGATATAGTCAATAGACTAATAATTACGTGTCACTGTACTAAGCGTAGATTCCTTGCCGATTGCTTGATGTATAATGAATTTCCCTCTAGTACTTACGTCCTTTATATATCATCAACTGAAGCTCGATTGACGCCGGCTGAGGCTCATTTGAGGCCGCTTCGACTAATCATAGTGTGTGTCTCTTGAGGCTGCGACTTTCTTAGCCAATAACAGAACTCTGACTAGGTATTCATTATTATATATTTTCATAGTCATCAAATTCATTACAAGGGATTTTGTACCTTTTCGTCATTACAATAGCATTCAATTTGGTATGTAGCCTGTTTTATCCAGGTTGTTTGTTATTAATTCTTGGAACCATTGGTTCTCGAAACAAAGCTTGATTGAGGTACCTTTATAGGAGTTTTGTTTGGGATAGCAACAATAATATCAAGCGATATCATTTGCTCGTGTTTGTAAATTATGCTTCTATATATTTGTGGACTGAGCGGAACGCAAAGTGTTTCGTTACACTGGGTTACGGTCATATTTAGCTTGGCCACAGATTCTACACTCATTAATAAATTTGGTGACATGTTCTTTCATTTTAGGCCAGTAATACCTTCGCGATAGGGCTAGATAACACTCGTTGATACCCCTATGATTCGTTTTACCCTCGTGATAGTTTTTGAGTATTTCTTGTTGCTTGAGGTAGTTATTAACGTTTTCTATTTCAGTTTTGGCAAGTACTAGGTTCATTGCTGAACTCTTGAAACTACTCTGTAGTATAGGTATAATACAATACATCTCTAATGCGGGGATGATTAAAATTCCGGTTTTAATTTTTGGGTTAACGTGTTCTTTGATTGCGTTGACAACGTCTTGTTCCAGATTGGATTTTGATACCTGGATGCAAGTTCGCGTGTGACTATCAAAGGCTTAGAGACAGTAGACTTACTCTTAATGTCACCTACAACAGTGAATATAATTTGCCTCGTAAATCTGTTGAGGGGATCGTCCGTGATAGGTATCTCTAAGATAGGGTTTTCCGCGTCGCTATGTGCACTCTCAGTTCTAGAATTAGAATCCGATTTTTCTGAGGTGTTGACTACTACCGAACTAAACTCTTCATTATGAATTTCTATACGCGAAAGGGCATCGGCATTAGTGTTACTTTTGCCTGGTTTATAGACAACTGTA
Source organism: Selenia dentaria (assembly GCA_917880725.1). NCBI lineage: Eukaryota > Metazoa > Arthropoda > Insecta > Lepidoptera > Geometridae > Selenia > Selenia dentaria. The sequence continues at coordinate 475,318 of OU862882.1, read as the reverse complement.
TAGTCGTATTCGCTAAGTCGTAGTCTCCAACGTGTCAACCGTGAGTTGGGTTCTTTGATGTTCATTACCCATTGTAAAGGACGATGGTCTGTCACTATCTTAAACTTTCTCCCAAAAAGATAAGGTCTGAAATACTTCGTCGCCCACACAATAGCTAGTAATTCCTTCTCTATAGTGCTATAGTTTATTTCGCTTGTGTTGAGAGTTCGCGATGCATAAGCTATTGGTTTGTCAGTCCCTATTGGTCCTTGGGATAGGACAGCGCCTATGGCTAGATTTGAAGCATCCGTAGTGAGATTAAACTCTTTCGTAAAGTCCGGATACTGAAGGATTGGATCGTTAACTAGCAGGGTTTTACATTTTTCTAAACATTCAATGTAGTTTCTATCAGGATTGATTTTAGATCCTTTCTTTAAACATTGCGTCATAGGTTTTGCTATCTTGGCAAAATCAGGAATAAATTTCCTATAGTAGCCTAGCAATCCTAGAAATCGTTTTATTTCTGTTGTACTTTTTGGCAGAGGGTACTTTTGAATAGCCGCTATCTTGTCTGGGTTAGGTTTAATACCATCCTTGCCGATAACGTGTCCTAAATAAGCCGTTTCTAATTTTAAAAATTCCGATTTGTCCATTTGTATTTTAAAATTGGACTCACGTAATTTTTGAAATACTTTTTCTAGGTTTGACATATGCTCTTGAAGGGATGTACTAAACACTATTATGTCGTCTAGATACACTAGACAAATAGTGTTTTGGAGCTCTCTAAGTACGTTATCCATAACTCTTTGAAAAGTGGACGGGCTATTCTTAAGTCCCATGGGCATACGTAAAAATTCGAAATGCCCGTGTTCCACATTAAATGCCGTTTTAGGAATATCCTGTGGGTTCATTTCTACTTGGTAAAAGCCACTAGCTAGATCTAGAGTAGTAAAATATTGGCAGTTACCTAATTTGTCTAGAACATCCGCGATGTTTGGGATAGGGTACTTATCATCGACAGTTTTCTCATTTAACTTTCTGAAGTCAACTACGATGCGTCATTTGGTTTTTCCCGACGCATCAGCCTTTTTAGCTACTACCCAGATCGGGGAACTCCAAGCTGAGTTTGACGGTCTGATAATGCCCTGGTCTAGCATTTTACCTATCTGTTCTTGTACCTCCTGTCTATGAACGTATGGATATCTGTAACTTTTGGTGTAAACTGGAAGCTCATCGGTTGTTTTAATGGAATGCTTAATTTTGTTTGTAAAAGTTAGTTGCTCGTTGTCTAAATAAAATACATCTGCATATCGCGCACAAAGTAGCTCTAGGTTTGTCCGTTCCTCAACGTTTAAATGATTTGTTCGGAGACGCGCGAGAACTTCTTTAACGCGTTGTGGCTTTTGATCATGAGGTGCCCACTCAATGTTATTTATCTCCGCAGATACCGCTTGATGCATCGAAAATATGACATCATTACGACTCGGGTTCTTTACTTCAACTATTCCCCTATTGTTGCTAACTGAAGTCAAACATTCACCTATGATGCAATTAGAAATAGTTTGTTCTTCTATAAATGCCTCTCCCTCATGTAGGTTAATAGGGATTCTTATTAATTTGGAAGTACCTGCTGGGATAATGTCCTCATACAGGTTGGCATTGCGTGAATCATAGACTTTGATAGGGTTTGAAGCAGTCTTGGTTGAAAGTACCTTATTCTTGTAATCTATCACAGCTTCCCATTTATCCAATAAGTCTGTACCAATAAGTCCATCGAAAAACTCGTGGAACTTATAGACATAAAATGTCACGTCACTTGAATCACCGAATTCTTTAAAGCTAGGCAAAGTTATGGAATAGTCACTTCTAGTCGTAGCGTGAACATTGCATACTTCGAAAGGGTAGTAATTCAACGGAAAGTTATTAAAGTACTGTTTTATTACGACAGGACTCAAAAAACTTTGGTTCGCTCCCGTATCTATTAATAGCTTTAAAGGAGGAGATGAGATTTGGATATACGGAAGTTGCCGCTGTGTTTGAAGATTTATTTCTATTTTGACTTGTCGGATCGTGTGGCTTTCTGAAAATCCTGTTCAGTATTATTGGCGACGGTGGCGTCATCGGTTTCAGTTTGAAGTGGCTGAGGATACTCAACAAATTCCTGAATGGAAGGATCGCATTCGTAAGGCCAGTATTGATATTCAGAATAGTCAGAATTGTCGTAATAAGTCTCGTAATGATCAGTGTAAGATTCAGGGTCATTATAACAATCATTAAAATTTACCTCCCTAGTTTTGAAATAGTTCGTCGGGGGTGGATTTCCCGACTTCCTCCAATCATGCCCAGTAAGTGCATTTACTGGTGGCAGCGTCCGCGTAACATAATGGCTAACACCACTCATCGGACGAGGGTATTGTTGAGGCCGTGGTTGCATTTGGAAAGCGTTATTTTGGGGGTTGTAATTTGCAGGAGGCGCCCTGAAAATCTGCTGGGTGCGTGTTGGAGCAAATTGCCTAGGTTGGAAGTTGTTTGACTTCCATTGTTGTGGATACTGTGGCATTAACTGTGGTCGCGAGGGCCCTTACGTACCATAGGTAATAGGCCTAGGCGCAGGCATAGAGTAAGGCTGAAAAGGCACCTTAAATCCACTAGTAAAATTTGGCAAAGACATAGGCACTGAATAGTTAGTAGGTTTCCTGTCGGGAAGATTTTGGTTTCGATTCTGTATGTAAATCGTATTTGATTCCTCATGAACAAACTCTAACGCTTTCTCGATGGTTTCGGGGCGCATACAACGTATGCGCGATCCTAGAGGGTCACTTAATCCACGCACATACGCCTGAAGCGTTAACTTCTTATACAGATCCCGCTTAGCATCAATAGTAGTTTGTAACGCGTCATGCAAACTAACATACGTCATAATGGTGCTGAAGATATTCTGACACCGTTCGTAAAATTCCTGAGGGGAGCTAGTGCCTTGTGTCAAGACAGCTAAGTCATTGTATAGAGCGGTCTCATCTCGCTGATCGGCAAAGTTATGAATTAGAGCACTGCGAATGCCTGTCCAGTCATTAGGGATACCATTTGCGTTAATTAAGCGAGCAGCAGGACCTACTACTTTGTTCAAAATCCCGTTAAGTAAAGCGCACTTGCTCAAATCACTATTTTCTTGAGTAGAAAACTGTTGCGCGAGTTGGTCGCATAGTTGTATGAACCTAGTTAGTACGTTTGGGTTTCCATCAAAGTCAGGAACCAAACGGAGAGCTTTATAGATTGTATCTAACTGTGACATATCAGTGGTGGCCATATCGGTTTCTTCGTATATACTACCTAACTCAATTTTTCTTTTATTATCTAGGAATATCTGCCTACTATTTCTAACTAACCTAGGGTTCTTCAATTTTCGTAAATGAAAAATCTTGGAAATCTTATTAGTAAGGGCTATGGGCTAGGAAATGAGCAACCACTAAAAAGAATCTAGTGTACTCACATTGATTTTCGGTCTCTTTGCGCTATCGATGGCTGGATACCTCTGCAGCAGCACGACGTAGATTCGGATACTCCTTGGCGCGGCTTTTGCGTTTTGCGGATATCTTCTAGGCGAATACGCGTACGCGAAACCGACCGCGAGTATCCTACCGACTGCGCCAAATACGTACGGCTGAAGTCGAGGATGCAAAAAAAAACCGAAGTTATTTTAAAGTTATTTAATTTAATTAAAATAATACATTTATTTTATAATTATAAGACACGACAATCCATTCGATGTGAGAATAAAAAGTGAGTGTACATCGATACAATGGTCCGCAAGTTAACAATTTCGTAATGCTGACACGATGGTTCCACGATGCGCGGTGGTCTGATTCCGTGTAGCACTTGGTAGGTCGAACGCCGGTGGCTTGATTGCGAAACTGCAGTACCGTCCTCATGTGAGTTGGTAATGTGAATCTGCGTCATCAGTTTCCATGGTGGGTCGTTGCTTAACATATCTAATAATAATGTAAATAAACACGTGAAAAAAACCCGAGTGTAATATGAAACATAATAATAATGGTCTTAAAATGAAATACTATGGACATATACTTAATATATTTTTAAATAAAATTACTATACCTAGCACCTACTATGTCTGTGCCTCTTTAAGTGACTATTTAGTTTGACTAATTGGATAATTCTACTACTTCTTCTCTGCCCAGTTGGCATCTTTTTATATGATTTAGATAAACACACATAGTTATTTTAACAATAACATGGAACCGGCTTGTAAAAGTAAAAAGTGCGAGTGGGTCAAAAATATATATAATTTGTAGGTCTCGTCCTTACATTGACAAAATTTACGGTAGTACAAATCCAGTATTGTATAGAATTAGGTGTTGTATCCTTGTATCCTAATGACTGTATAATACACAGTGCCGAAAAGTATATAAATAATAATCTAATTGTCTGTTTAAAATCATTACTTAATCACATTTTGTGTAAAGGCTTTGGATACTTTGTACAATTAAAACTATTTTAAAATTATAACGATGTTGTTTTACTGTGGTAAAAAATATATAATTATATGATGGTGGTAGTAAGTAAGTACCTACATACTGAATAATCAGTAAGAATACGATAAACAGACAGTGATAACTATTTTTAAAACGCAAAATATACATACTCAGATCAATGTGTTCTGCTTCACCGTGAAACATCGAATGAATTATTAAGATAATTTCATTAATAGAAGTTTTTTTTTTACATAACCTTATTTGCTTAATACTTACATACATATTTCAGATCTTTGTACAGTTAAGGTAAACAATAATTTGTAGTGAACTTTATCGACAACTAAGGTGATTACATAATGCTGTACCACAACACTATTTTGGTACTATGAGTGGAGCTACATTTTGAGCCGGCCAATCAAAATCCTTTTTTGTACGTAGCCCTCCGACCCGCAGTGGTGACTTGTGTTCTAAGAAGAAATTGAACTACACGCAGTCAAGTGGTTATATGGTCTGTGGTTGTATATTAAGTAAAACACCTATTTTATATTATTTAAACTAAAATATCATCAGACGGGCATGTGGAGCACGTCTTTGTAATTGAATTTATAATCCAATAGTGCACAATGCTACGCAATACTACAGTTGGTTCTAAACTATTCGAATTGGGCTCAGCGTTTACTGCTATTTTTAACTATATTAATGTCTTTCACAGTAACAAAGTCTCATGTCTAATCTCGAGGTATCGTAGCAGAGCACGACGTCACACCGTTTTGGAATTTCCGACGCTCTCAAACAATAATGAGTAAATGGTTGGAGACATAAATCTGTATTCCTTATCTATAGGGTTATATCGAACCGATATGTGTGAAGGCTTTCGAGACGTTTGTTTTAATGGGTTTCCGATAGTATTCACACGAGATGGTTACGAATGCGCACTTATACCTTAAATGATTCACAAATACGGACCCTATGTTCAAATTCAGTGTAAATTGGTCCGTTGTTTTTAGCATTTAAAGCGCTAGGAGATTTGTCTCTGATTTCATCATCATCATCAGCCGGAATACGTCTACTTCTGAGCATTGACCTCCTCAATAGAGCTCCATCTGATACGCGGTGTTCCTCGCGGTTTTGACGAGGCCGTCGGTCCACCTGGCGGGGGGATCGATTGTCGGTTCTACAAACGATGTGGCCTGCCCATTGCCCACTTCCACTTACTAAATTTGAGAAGTATGTCGGTAGCCTTAGTTCTCCTACGGATATCCTCATTTCAGGTCAGTCACTTATCAAGAAAACTTCAAGCATAGCCATTTTCATTGCTCTTTGAGCTACTTAGAGCTGGTTAATGACGCTAACAATAAGGAAAAATAATAATAGGTATTAGTTGCCGTCTAATTCTCGCATTTTACGTGACACGGTGCAGTGTCAAACTGACTGGTCGTCCAGGGCAGAGCACGGGACCCAAATATTTAAATTAAAGAATAAATAACTAAGAGCCAGTCCTTATCTACGCAGACAACAAACGATGGAAGTATAACTTGCGCTAGACTTCAAGGGTTTAAGACAATAGGTAGTTGATTGTCTGTATCGGAGGATTCGGGTGGCTTATAAAGTTGACACAAGAGCATTAGATCTTGTGTCAGGGGGTGCTTGTCAGATTACCTCCTCGTGTGCCCGAGTACTGCTGGTCCTCTTGGATACGGTTTATCCCGGGGGAATAGCAGTATTTCGGGACGGTGCATCCTGGGCAACGGTTAATAACTTCTCTTCACGGGATCTTGTTGACCGTTGGCAAAAGATCTGACACGGTGGGCTCCTCCGCGTGTCCCTATGATGTTAGCATAGGGAACAGCGGATGGTGCAGGCGGGCTCTGCCACGAAGAGGGGCAAGATGGTAATTGCCCAGCGGACCTTTGGGTCGTAGTACGGCAGGCCTGCAAGGCCAGCGGTGCGGCAGGGTTTGTCAACTCGGCTTCCCTGTCGGACAACATAGACGTGGGACTTGGTCGGCGTCTTGGCCTTATGCTAAGTAGCGGCGATCCGAGTCGGAGTAAATGGCTCGTCCGGCGCCCTGGATAGTCTGGGAAGCGGCGGTGCGAGCTGATACGAAGAGAGCGGTGTGGTTTGGGCTGGAACCAGCATTATGACATTTTACCGTAAGGCGGGTTTCAGCATAAACTACACGGCAAGCCCGTAGGGGCAAAGGTGGAAACATCGCAGTGGGGGCATCAACAAGGAATCTTTCCTTGTGGAGGTCCCCAATACGTCATAGAACCCTAATACTAAGGACACGCTCGCCGAGGGTATAAATGGCGGGGGGGTAACCGGTCGCGAGAGTGAACCCTGGGGGACCGCACCCCCTTCACAAAAAAGGATCAAATAATGAATAAGGCAGATTCCGAAAAAACTACCCCAGGAGGGTACCGGCATGGGTCCGGAGAATCCCTCGGTGCCGCTGCTGCAGTGCCTACGGGCACTGCAGAAGCGGCATTCTGCCCCTCGTATTCTGGGGGGGGCAAGAACTGCTTTGACGATGATAGGGAGGAAGGATGAGGAAGTGAGTCGCGGGATGGAAGTGGAAGTAGGAGAAACAGAGAAAGGTCAAGAGCGTCCGAGTCTGACATGGACGTGACAGTGGAAAGATCGGCAAGATCACCCGTGATTAGTTGCCGACCTGTTAACCCGGCGAAAAAACGGAAAAAGGGGTCTCCGTCTGAACTCTCCTCTAGCGAGAGCGAATGTTCGCAATCTGGAGCGTTCAAGTCACCCACTCCTATGGATGGCATGAATGTTCCAAACAGGCGAAGAGAGTTCCTCAAGACGGGTAAGAAAGAGGCTGAGCTTATGCTCGAAGAGCGGGCTCAAGATGTAGCGACGAGCAGGGCGGCTCTAAAACTACAAGTTGCTGGGGACGACGATACCGACACGACGGAAGCACTCAACCGCATCATTATGAATGATGTCGCGTTGGTGTGTGAAGTGGCGACGAAGTCGAAGAACCTGAAAGGCACACTTCAGCGTGCCCTTAAAGAATCGGCTTCATCCATAATGGCGGTGACAGAAGTCTTCCTTAAGAGGAATTCTGCAGACCTAAACGCCAAACTGCTAGCAGACAACGTTCGACTGCAAGGAGAATTGACATCCATGAAACAGGAAATGGCGAAGCTTCGAAGGGAAGTGGCAAAAGTTACCGGTGACAGTGCCCCTATATCTCAGCGACAATTATCACCTAAGAGGACGCGGGTTTCTAAACCTGCACTCTCGCAAGGAGACGAACAGTTGGAGGAGCTGAAGCGTTTGCTGATGATGCAAGTTGGCAACATGCTGAACGCTCGGTTCGAGTCACTGGAAGGACGCCTTCCCCCGGAGGAGCGACTACGCCCTCCACTTGCAGCTGATAGGAGGAAAGCTGCTGTGGCAGCGACTACTCCCAAGCCCAACGCGGAGGCAGAAGCGATACAGCCACAGGCGGCAAAATCTGCGGCCGCCCCGAGGTCAAAACAGACAAAATCGGGGCACAAGGGTAAAGCTGCAAAAGCGGTCCCCCCGAAGGGAACTCCTTGCCATCTTCCACCTGCACCTGAGTCTATGGACGTCCCATGGACAACGGTGGTAAAGCGGGGGAAAAAGACGAAGACAAAGACGTCGGCGTCAACGGTGGCGACATCCCAGTCGCAAACCAGAGCGGCGACCGCGAAGCCCAGGAGCCAGCCAGCTCCGGTTAAGCTGCGCCCTCCTCGATCGGCGGCTATAGTCCTAAAACTACAGCCAGGTGCCGAAGAGAAGGGCGCAACATACGCCAAGGCGCTTGCGGAAGCCCGCCAAAAGGTGGACCTGGCTAGCTGCGGAATCGCTAGCGTACGGTTCCGCAAGGCGGCTACAGGTGCTTGCATTCTGGAGGTTCCAGGAGCAGCCAGTGGGGAAAAAGCGGATGCATTGGCCCAAAAGCTTAAGGACACGCTAGGCGAGGATATCGTGACCGTGTCCAGGCCAGAGAAATGCGCAGAGCTGAGAGTCTCAGGGCTCGACGACTCTGTATCTGCCGATGAGGTAGTAGCTGCCGTTGCATAGCGCGGAGGGTGCTCAAGGGAGTCGGTGACACATGGGGAGTTGCGGAGAGATTCCCAGGGTACCTGTTCCCTCTTCGTGCGGTGTCCGGTGGCTGCTGCTAAGCGACTGGGAAATGGTGGACGGCTTTTGGTTGGGTGGATATCTGCGCAGGTTAAGGTGCTAGAACCCAGGCCAAGGCGGTGCTTCCAGTGCCTGCAAACTGGGCACGTTCGTGCTCAGTGCACCGCTGAGGTAGACCGTAGCGATGAGTGCTATCGCTGCGGTCAATCCGGACACAAAGCGGCCAAGTGTTGCGCGTCTGCGGCTCATTGTTCCCTCTGCAAAGCCGCGAGCAGACCTGCGCAACACAGGTTGGGTAGCAAATCCTGCCACCCACCCAAACCAAAACGGGGGCCAAAAGCAGCGGCTCAAGCTGCCAAGGCCCCAGAAGCATCCAGCTACCCCCTCGATACTGAGGGAGGTGAGGAGGTGATGGTTATTAATTGATTGATTATGGCTCATCGCTTTCTACAGGCAAATCTCAACCACTGTGCTGGCGCGCAAGATCTTCTCTTGCAAACCATGGCACAGTCGCTGATTGATGTGGCAGTGGTCGCTGAGCCGTACTTCATCCCTCCCCAGAATAACTGGGTAGGTGACGTTGATGGCTTAGTGACCATCATCACCTCGCCGGCTGCTGGACCCCTTCCAGTGATAGCACGGGGTCGGGGGTACGCCGCGGTCAAGTGGAAGGGAACGGTCCTCATCGGGGTGTACTTTTCACCTAACAGGAGTCTCGCTGAGTTTGAGCAGTTCCTGGACGCGGCCCTTATGGGGCAGACTCTACCGTGTCCGGTACTTGTTGCGGGGGACCTCAACGCCAAATCTTTGGCTTGGGGACCACCTGCGACGGATTCACGAGGCGAGGCTCTTGAGGAGTGGGTGACGATGGCTGGCCTTTCAGTACTTAACCAAGGGTCCACAAACACATGCGTGCGACATAGCGGGGGCTCTATCGTAGACGTCACGTTTGCATCCCCCGCTGTCGCATGCCGTGTTCAGGGTTGGAGGGTTCTGGAGGACGTGGAGACGTTGTCCGATCATCTATATGTTCGTTTTGACGTTTCTGCGTCTTCACACAGCCCTGAAACTCGTCGTCGATCAACAAGGAACAGCCCGAATCCCCCAAGATGGGTTCTTAGGAGCTTGGACAAAGAGACGCTGGTGGAGGCTTCTATTGTCCATGCCTAGCAGTCCCTCCCGGATGAACCGGTAGAGGTAGAGGTTGAGGCGGAGCGATTCCGGGACGCCCTCACGCGAATTTGCGACGCTGGCATGTCCCGAGCGAAATCTCGAACTCCAAAGCGACAGGTATACTGGTGGTCTGACGCAATTGCCGATCTCCGGTCTGACTGTATTAAGGCTAGGCGCCAGTATACCAGGCATCGTCGACGGCGACGCCAGGACGAGGATACTGAGAAGCAGCTGTACGAGGCCTACCGCGGGAAGGTAATCGCCCTGCAGCTGGCTATCAGCAATGCCAAGTCACAGGCGAGGGCTGAGCTCCTCGAGACTCTCAGTCACGACCCGTGGGGGCGCCCGTATAAGACGGTCAGGGGGAAGATGCGTGCTTGGGCGCCCCCACTTACTGAGACTCTCGAACCCTCGTTGCTGGAAGAAGTGGTAGCAGCCTTGTTTCCGAACAGAGCGGTGTACCAGCCCCCAGCGATGGCCCTTTTGCCGGAGGGAGGTGGTGAGCAGAGGGAACAGGATGGCCAGATACCCCCTGTGTCGCAGGGAGAGCTAGGCACGGCCATGCTGAGGGTGAGGGCCAACAAAGCCCCTGGCCCAGATGGCATACCTGGGCGCGCCTTGGTCATCGCTCTCGGAACCCTTGAGGACCGGTTTCGACGCCTACTCGACGCCTGCTTGGAGACGGGACGATTTCCGTCTCAGTGGAAGACGGGCAGGCTCGTCCTCCTGAGGAAGGACGGCCGCCCCGCGGAGTCTGCCTCCGCTTACCGCCCGATCGTGATGCTCGATGAGGCTGGCAAGCTCTTTGAGCGGGTCATCGCCCGTCGGCTTACGAAGCACCTTGGAGAGGTTGGACCCAACTTGTCCGACCAACAGTTTGGTTTCCGGGGGGGTCGCTCGACTATCGACGCAGTCGAACGTGTCAGGACCCTCTCGAACGAGGCGACAGCCCAAGGCGGGGTGATGCTGGCGGTGTCACTCGATATCGCTAACGCATTTAACTCCATGCCGTGGTTGTGTGACGGGGAGGCGCTGAAGTACCATAAAGTGCCTCCTTACCTCTGTCAGATCGTTGGAGCTTACCTCTCCGAGAGATACATCTCGTACACTGGGTGCGGAGCTAGAGAGCAGCGGCGGGTAATGTCGTGTGGTGTCCCACAGGGATTGGTCCTCGGGCCGCTCTTGTGGAACATCGGGTACGACTGGGTGTTGCGGGGCAATCTCAATCCGGGCGCCCACGTGATCTGCTACGCAGATGACACGTTGGTGACTGCCCGGGGCGAGACTTTTGAGGTGGCTGCCCGTCTAGCCACGGAAATGGTGGCACTGGTTGTCGGTAGGATAGAGTTATTAGGACTCCGGGTCGCGCTCGATAAGTCGGAGGCTGTGTGTTTTCACGGCCCTCGCAGGGCGCCACCCAGGGGTTCCTTCATCTCTATCGGTGAGACCCGGATCAAGGTCGAGTCTTCGATAAAATATCTTGGGCTCTTCCTTGATAGCAGGTGGAATTTCCGCGAGCACTTCACTCGCATGTCACCCCGGTTGATTGGGGCGGCCGCTGCCTTAAAGCGACTGATGCCCAACATTGGGGGACCGAGAGGAAGCAGTCGCCGCCTGTATTTGGAGGTGGTGCGATCCATGGCTCTGTATGGATCCCCCATCTGGGTGGATGCCCTAACAGAGTCAAACATCGCTCTGCTGAGGAGATCTCAGAGAGTGATGGCCATCGGGGTCGTACGTGGGTACCGCACCACCTCCTACGAGGCGGCGTGCGTATTGGCGGGGTCTCCCCCCTGGTATTTGGAGGCCGAGTTCTACGCAAATATGTACGTGTGGCGCTCGCAGCACCGAATCCGGGGGGAGATTCTCCCGCCAAGAGAAGTGCAAGCATGGCAAAACCACGCTCGACAGTCCCTTATTGGGTGGTGGAGGGAGCGGCTGGACCAACCTAGGGCTGGCCACTGGACTGTTGAGGCTGTCCGACCCGTCCTTCAGGACTGGTTGGACAGGGAACATGGGTCACTTACCTTCCGGTTGGTGCAAGTCCTTACGGGCCACGGGTGCTTTGGGAAGTACCTGTGTCGCATCGCCGGAAGAGAACCGACAACAGAGTGTCATCATTGTAGCTGTGACGAAGATACAGCGCAGCATACGCTCGAGGAGTACCCAGCTTGGGAGAGCGAGCGCCGTGAACTCGTCGCAGTAGTGGGGGACGACATCTCGCTTCCGTCATTGGTCAAGGCCATGGTGGAGAGCGAAAAGTCGTGGGACACGGGGCTAGAATTCTGCGAACGGGTCGTGTCGCAGAAGGAGGCTGCCGAAAGGGAGAGGGAGATCACCTCTACTCTTCCGATCCGCACCCGGAGACCCGGGCGTAGGAGGAGGGCGTATCAAGCCCTCCTCCATCCCCCATAACAGAGGTCTTGGTGATGGACACGGGGGTGTCCATCGCCATTTAAAGACCTCGAGGTGGCGCGCGCGGTGTTTCCGCGTGCCCCTCATTGATGCTGGGGTGGAGTGACTCCTGCTCCATCCCACCGGGATGGGGTTCTCATGAGAGGACCAACGTTGCCGGGACCGCGGACGATTGCAAAAGCTTGCCCGTAGTCCCGACATTAAGGCGCCCGGAGAAACACCGTGTGGTGGTTTAGTCGGTATGGTCTGCTTGCTGCTATGGGTGCAGTTGGCGATACAAGACGAGTCCGACATACCCCGTTGAATCTCCCCGGATTTGGCGGGGATGTGTAAGTGCATTCCCCACACGATAATAAAAAAAAAAAAAGAGCATTAGATCGCTATATGGTAGTTGGTACTCAGCTCTTCTACTCGTATATCACAATCATAAAACAGCGGCGTTTACTGTCAGTTTCCGGTATCTGGTGACAAAGTGTTGGAATAACATATCTATAAGAAATCTCAATGCAAAACACAATTTCAAATCGAAATTTAAAATACATATTTTAGAAAGACAAAAACAGCGCATTCCTAAATACTTCGCTCGCCGACAATAGGTAACATGCCGTCTATACTTTGATTTTTATTTTTTATTGGGGCTACTCGCACATAAACTTACCCCCATACTTAACAATTCACATAAGTAGGCTTTTTCTGGTTAGTAGTTGGTAGTTTTTTTAATCTTAGGCAATAATTGTTATAATCACCACACACATGTATCTACTCTCGTTACTCATATTCATAACTAATCTAGTAAATTCTAACAAATTTTGGGTACACTCATTGTTTATGATGGACTCGTTTCGTCTCATCATCGCGAGGGTTATAGCTGAAAATCAGTGTTTGCTTCTTGAGCAATTTTATTCGCTGAGCTGTGACCTATTTGTTTAGGCTCCAACACACACGTACTCTTTAATAAGCTGCTAATATTAAGGTAATTTTGTACTTAACTGTTTCTTAATTAGGTAGTTATTATGTTTAAAATATTGTGTATATACGAATGTACGTGTGTATTGAAGATGCAAATAAATGTTTTATCTATCTATCATCTATCTGCTATCTACTATTTTTTGTTGTTTTGCTTTCTGGTTTCATATTCATTATTTAAATCCGGTCTGAACTATAGAATATAACTACGAGTGAACTACCTTTGTCCAACAAATCTGTGAATGTTAATACTAACTTGCGCATGCCACAAATTGTATGTAAATGGGCCCTAAATGTTTTCCCGTTATTCCCTGGATGCGCTGACGGTCCACATTTCCATTTTAATTTAGTATGTTTTACCGAAGAAGTTATATATAACTTATTTCATTAGGACATGCCGACTGATACTTTAAAAATGGCAAATACCTACATTTTGAAATTTCTTATTTTTTTTTATAATATCAAAAGACAAGACTACTCGTAGTACCTACTACTGTCATGGGCGTAGACCGTGCAATGTCAACCAGATTAGAACTAAAGTTTAGCATGACACTGCACTGCGTTCGTCACTCCGAGACAGTGGTGTTTCATACTCTTACCATTCGTACTTACCATAATACCACTAACTAACTACAAACGCTTCGCGGCAGGAAGGGTGGTACCCACCAAGTGGGCTATGAATCGATCTCTGTCTCGGGCTTGTGCTTCCTTTGAAGGTATCCGCGTGTGACATCCACAACATTCCGTTTCTTATTTCTCTTGTATAATATTAATGTAGGTAATATGCGACGCAAACACAAGAATAGTGTTTCAATGACTATATCCTTTGATTCCTTAATGTCTATTGCGCTCTCTATTTAAATTTCACGTCGGAAAAGTGAAATTAGTTCCCAGGAAATTTAGTTTTTAAGCTCAAAGTTAATATTAAAACTAGGAATATATAGGGTGTTTGGTAGAGGGACCGACAAACCAAATGAGCGTGTTCGGGGGACCACTTGGAGAATACAAGTTGGCCAAAAAAAATCCCCGACCCCCCAATATGTTTAACTTTTTTTTGTGATTTTTCCCTTTTTTGTCGAAATTTTACCTATTTACCACCATAACATTTGTAAAATTTGTAAAAACTAAAAACATCCGGTCTAAAACATACCTTACAAATGTTATGGTGGTAAATAGGTACAATATTGGAGAAAAAGGGAAAAATCACAAAAAAAAGGTAATATTTTTCATAATTTTGCTTAAGTCAAAGCGTGGTTTTGTTACTAGTGTTATAGTCAATTGTTTAGATTATCTTTCATTGTCTATCTACAGCAGCACCCCTAGCACGCGGCGGAGAGTAATAGTCTTTCCACCGTTTTTATCCACCTGTCACGGGAAATAATTGTCTGTCCACCTTACAGAGCACGGCAACCGGGGAAAGAGATAAAATGTTTCCTTTTGACGTATCTCGTAGACAGTACCTATGTCCCGCTACTCTCGCTATAGAGCACGGACTCGTCGCAAGGTGGAAATAATTTTCTCCGATTGACATAACACGGAGAAAGGTTATCACCTTCTTTGAAGGTGGTGGATAAAAGTTTATTTTCATCCAAAATTGTCTCGCGCATATTATAATAACATTTTGTAGCGGGAAATGGAAAAAATGGAAAGAAAATTACACCGAAGGTATATCCGAAATGTCACAACCCCTTCGATTACCCAGATAATTAATTCAAGCGCATATTTCGGGTTATATAGAAATGGCGTTGTTAATGCATTGCAGCCTCGAAACCATACAAATGGTTTGCCGGTGCATATCAAGGTTATTATTGTATTTCTTTCCTATCTACGTTCTGTGAAATATCTTAGTTAAATAATTCTTATTTGTTTTTAATCTACAATAGGTCCCCACTTCCATACGCATATTGAGTCTTAGTAAATGAAATAGTATACTACGCATGGATGGCACACGCTACTCAGAGACTTTTGTTACATTTGCTTTAAAAGGCCCCCTACGAAGTACAAACCATAGGAAACGCTACTCCCGCCGTCTATCCACGTGGATAAACTATCCTCTGGCGTTGCCGTGCTCGCAAGGGAGACAAAAATGACATCGTGGAATAGATTTCTTTCCTCTTCACGGGGAGAAAAAGTCCACTGCCCGTGCTAGCCCTGCTGAAGCCACTTGAAATGTTTGTAGTTGATGCCGTATGTGTTGTAGTAATCCACTAAAGAAGGATTTGTGGAAATTACACATTCTGAAAGTTATGAAAAATTAATATAATAATATATGGCACATCATTCACGCAAGGTCCTCAGGTCCCAAAACTAGGCACAGCCTGTACTATAGCAACCTGATGGCTGATATAAATATGTATATAAGTACATATACACATCCAGACACAGGTCAAACATACATGTTCATGCACACAAATGTTTGATCTGTCCGGGGATCGAACCCGGGACCAGCGACTCAGAAGGCAGGGGTGCTATCAACTGCGCCAAGTGGGCAGTTAAACTGTTACTGGTAAGTTATTCGTCCTCTCGGCAATGTTTACGCTGCAGTACAGTCGGCAGTCAGATGGCAGCTACTTAGGGGCTGCAGTGGCGGTCAAGTCAAGCCCACGGAACCCAGTCATAAGGTGCTCCACGAATATGCACCTTATGGTCTAAAACAAAATGTTTGTAAAAGCACGTTTTTAAACCTAATCTAAACGAACCTTACCTAATTAAAAAATAAATAGCGTTAGAATCGCAGACCACAATGGATATTGTTTAAAATAATTATGGCTCGCATTAGTAAATGTAATGTAGATTTGGCGAGATTAAAGGGAGAAAACTTAGAGATATTATAGTATGTGTACTTAATAATATCTGCGACCTTGTAACAATTACGTACAATCTACATCTGTTGTAATTTGTGAAGCTGCTTTACGAACGCCTTATGAAGCTCGGGACGAGCGTACGACTTGGGATATCTTTTGTTTCTTAATTTGTTACATTAATCTGCTGGCTGCACCCCGCGAGCTCACACGAGCGGTGCTGGATGTTGATGATGATGAAAAGTATCCTATGTTTAATCCAGGGCCTAATCTATCTACATTTACAAACTACATTGCCTCGTATTTTTTTTGTATTTCAGAAATTCCTTAAAAACGTAAAAACATTTTTCGGAGAGCCACAATGTCAAATTCAACTTCGGATAACATTTCCTCTAAGTCGTTTTTGAGTTACAAATGGTGTAAACTTGCTGCGGCCCGCGGTTTGACTCGCGTGGTAATGGATGATGATGACGATGATATTAAAAATACTTTGTCCTTCCTCGGGATGTAATCTATCTGTTTGCCAAATTTCATTACAATCCGTTGGGCGGTTAAGGCGTAAAGGCGTAAAGGCGTAACAAACAAACTCATTTTTATTTCAATTTTATTGTGACAGGTTAGGATATGTATTAGCGATCTAATACAGTATTGATTTCATGACATATTACATGAACATGCATTTTTATACGTTAACGTTGTATTATGTACATGAACTTACAATACAACGTGACAATAGAGTGCGGGTTGCTGACGGACTGCCAATATACAAGTTAACTAGCTATGGACAATAGGCAAGAAGGACTCGATGCGGGCAGACGGATGATGGCGGGGAATATCTGTAAGAAGTAATAAACTAACAGAATCGAAGAAATCAACTCAAACCCGGTTAACTATTGACCCTGCACTCACTCACATATCATTTCTGATACATCACTTCAAAATGTAATTCACTCATTCGGACGATTGACCAGCGTTTTCAAACTACTACCTGTATTGATTTTAATTAGAATGTCTATTTAGCTGGTTCCGAGATTGTGGAGTTTTCTATTGTATGTAATGGAGTTCCGCCTTATATATCATACCAACTGTATCTAATGTAATACACACAAGCAATTATTAGAATCAAAGAATGTAAGTACATACTCGTATGCTATCCTAAGTTAAGAAACATCCATCCATCCATCTAGTAACGACGAGACGTACGGCGATGCGACACTTAGTTGAAACTCCAGCACTGCGCACGAAGCGTTTCGCTTCCACATTCGTAATTCGTGCGGTAAAGGAGGGGAATTCGTTGCTTGTGTTGTGATTTGTGCCAATACTTATAAATAAGTATTGCTTTTTGTAATAATTTGTAGTTTAAATACTAACTGTCACAGAATAATATATCAAGCTATTATATCAAGTTAATAAGTTTGCAGAAATTAATAACTCACTGATTTGACTTTCGAAGGATGCTGTCATGACAACTGTTTTATATTGATGAAGTGTAAATAATATATTATTGTGATTTTAGATTTAGTAGATACTTGGACAATATGTTTAAACATTTATTAGTAATTAGTAGACAAACAAGTTATTAAACAAATATGCATAGTCATTAAAAGTCGATCAATTGGTTTGTGAATGTATCTCGGTGCGCACCCATTGGTTGTTTCTGATTGTTATAGAGGGGCGCTCTGAAAGTAGGAGTGGGGATTAAAAGTGAGGGGCAAGTGGTGTCGGTAGAGAGATCATTACGTTTGTAACTGTGTAGCCTTAAGGTGATTGTGAACAATATCTATACAAAAGTACCTCCATAGTTGTTTTATTATACTTGAGTATGTGTTTCCCCATACATATAATCTGGGTGTCTTAAAGTCGCGAGTGAATAGGTATCCTCTAGGCAGGCGTATACAGCGGTCACACGCCAGCCTATCGTAACATAAAAAAAGAAACAAAAGATATTTATTTAACCGGATAAAAATATTTTTTTTTTTACTAAGAATAACACCACAGTCTATGTAAACCTTACAGTCGGCCAACGGAGCTGTCTAGACAGAGCAATCTTACGAATTGTATGCTGTGGTAACACGTAGGGTAACAAATATGTAGGCGACAAAGGTTTTTTTTATTTGGATTCCTTTAGACCTGGAAATAATACTTTCTACTACTACTATTACTACTAATGGAATATGACTGAGCACATCTGTTGAAAAGCGAAGGGTAAGTCAATGGCAGCAGTAGGCCTGAGCACGCACGACCCCGTATTGCTGTAAAAAAGCCTGGAGCAGATTTTAAGGAAAATGGAAGTTATTTATTGAGGAATGCTTGAGCACTTTATTACTACTTGTGTTAGTGTACCCATGCAGGGGAAATTAAATTCTATCGCCATTGAGGAGGAACACAAACTGAAGCAAGTTGCGTTTACAGTTTGAAGCGAAGACTTCTTTATTGGTACATAAATATAGTGACAATTAAAATTGTAAAGAATTGAATACAGACTCGTTGGTTAAATACGTTAGCGAAAAAAGCTCTTGTTTAATTACTACAAAGCATATTTTAGCCAATTAATTAAATGCAAGTCATCCTGAAGTATTTATTTCTGCACGTAACTTTGTCCGTTATACACGATATATACGTAAGTGACTTCTATCCGTCTGTCCGTCTATCTGTCTGTCTTACAAGCAAATATCGAGCAGCTGCATTGCTCACTTAGTAACACCATGATTAAGAATTATGATTTGCTTACGTTTGAGTTGTCATGCTAACCAACAAATTATGATTGATTTTTGAGTTTAGACTTTAAAAAAATATTTATGTCATTCCCACTCTAAAAAGTTTATTTTATTCACTGAAAACAGTGAATAAAAAGGCCTTTGAATCACTGTTTTGGTTTTTGAATTTAGAACACACCAATATATTCGATTTCCATCTCAATGCCAAGATGTATAAATATCTTCCTTGCGCAAAGAATAGTCGACATACAAAGTCTTTGTGCAAGCAACTCCTCTAGATTTGATTGGTCGAGCAAGGAGCATTAGAATAAAAACTGTATTGTGTTCTTTGCTGCTATTATATAATATTTTTTTAATAATAATAAATAAACATTTATAAATAATAAATATTTATAAATAATTATAAATAAGAAATATTTATAAATTATTATATATAAGAAATATTTATTAATAATTATAAATAAGAAATATTTATTAATAATTATAAATATTTATAAATAAATATTTAAAAAATATAATAAATATTTATAAATAAGGTACTTATATTTAGTAATTGTTCCAATTTTATTAATTCAACCTTCATTTTTTTTTAATTAAATGTCTATTTTCGTTTAAATTATTTCTTTTTCTGGTAGTCATAGTAAAAAGTATAGTACTTGATTAAAACGGAATTATATCGGGGGCCGTAAATCACTCAAATCGCTCAGGATTCTAACACTTACATAACTCGCTATGCTCGTGATTCAATCATCACGACACGCTCCGTGCGGTCGTGATTCAGTCGTTAGAATCCTTCACTTACTCGTGATTCATCTATGGCCCTCGCTTTAAATCCGTCCTTTACTCACTAGTTGCACAATATACTATTTACCTAAAAATGGAACCGAATTCAACACCACAGAGTGTGAAATAATTCACACATTTTGGTGTTGAAGTCGGTTCCATTTTTAGGTAAATATTTCTTTTGTACCATTTATAGTGACGCTTGCTACTTGCAGGATCGATTGTCTATGACGATAATCATCTAGACAATTCAACACTTTTCAGTTTTTGGAATATAACTCAAAAACTGCTTGACTGAATTGATAAATGGGACCACCTCGGAAGTATACTCTACCAAACACAAAAAAGATTTTTGCGAGTAGGTCCACAAATGGGGGAGAAAATGGCTAACATACACATAATAAAAATACATACACACGAACATATAACCTCCTCCTTTTTTAAGTCGGTTAAAAATCGGAAAAAATGGAAGGTACGAAGCAATGTGATACTATTAGTGCGTTGAGAAAATACATTGAAACACGAAGACTAGTGAACGAGTTTTGGAGTGTATACTGTATATACGAGGTGGATATTTGAGACGGGGCAGTAAGGGCAGGTACTCTAAGCAGGAAGGCAAAGTTTTTCTACTAAAATTTTTATTTTTTATCGATGTGACTGTACACTTCAGGCCATTGATGATGATGGCGCTAGATCACAATATGGCTAGGCGAATCGTGAGGGGCCTAATGCTTACGATCAACGTTCGCGAGAGCCAAATACTTTAATATTACTTCAGCAATTGAGTTGACGAGATTTATATTACCCTTAATCATCAGTCGCGAGAGCCCACTGTGAGCAAACCCGCGGCTCAAAGGTAAAATGAATCAGCATGCACTTAAAAGTGCTGCCGCTTTGGGCACCCCTCCCTCCCATCTTCCCGCTCCCTCTCTCACCCCCCCTACCCGCTCCGGACGCTGAGTGCCCTCAATATTCATAAACTGAGCCAAAACACGCCAAATCCCAGTTCGCAAGAGAAATGGAGTTAACGGCGGAGCTGCGCACTTTATTCACTTATTGAAGCCGAAAAACGGCTCTTTCCACTCCTCAATCCTATTGGACAAATTGATCGTGTTTCTGACTACATGTTTAAACGCCTGTGCTCTGAGTAGTGTTCCGTCTATCTAAAATAGTACCTAATAATAAATAGGTTCGGGCTCGTCCGAGGCTTTGATCGATTGTTCTAATGGATAGTGGATGGTTAAATAGTTGTACGATAGGTGTTGAAAGCAGCAGTACCTACCTATTGTCCCAGAGATCTGTGATAAAATATATTTAGCCGTGCAGCTACATACATCTCAGTAACAGATATAATAATAAAGCGTAACAGGATACTATTGTACCGGAGACAGGTGCCCGTGGATAGCTATCCACCACGCGGGCGCGGAGGTTGCGCGAGGTGTTCATTCAACTACTCATTTGTGAGGCAGAATGTTGGAGGAGTACCCATTAGTATAATGAAGTCGTATATAAACTAATTGTAGGTTACGGGTTCTGTTCTCGGCATGCGGAGCCTTGTAATTGTAACTGATCTGTACTTGGGCGTAGTAAATAAATAACTACTGAGGAAGTCGTAAATAAAAGTAGATATCATTAGTTTTTGGAGTTCTGGTACCTCCAAGGCTGTCATTCGGTTGGACGTTTGAACACATCTAGCGGTCACTTAGAATATGATCAATAAAACGGAAGCTAAATAACGTCAGCACCCTTCCAATTGTATTAGGTAAGTTCTGGCAGGTACTGATAACTGACATTATTAAGTAACATAACACTATTAACTAGATTTAGCTTCTAAACCAAACCAACAGCGTTATGGCTAGGAATCACGTCCATAGCTAGAACATAGTTTTTAAAGTTTGGGCAAAGAGTTAATATATGAAGTTATTTTTTAGGTTACCTTGTTTACTTTTTGTTCATGTTATTGGTCCGTCCCCACACGTCACGTGTGCATCAGTCATGTACATCAGATATTATATATACATAAACCTATATCAGGCACGTCATCAAGTTCATTATTTAACTAATGAAGCAGGTTATAGTATCCCCTAGAAAGGTTATAATAGAGATTGCAGATCGCACAAGATCAACATAAGATCGACGTAATAAAGTGAAGTCCAGTACAAAGACCACCTAATGTTTGCGTTCCCGGCTCTACGCCCCGTTACTTGATCCCTATAACTTGCTTAAATGGCAACTGAGGCGCTATTTATTAGACCACGTTTAAAGGGTCACATTCACAGAACTAATTCAGTAGGTATTACAATGTAATATGGTATACTTTTGATTCGTTTGGATAAGGCCAATGGTACATGGCTCTATCTATTTACTTTAATGTTGGTGGCCGAAATCTTTTGAGTTATTAAATAACTTTCAAAACCAACAGGGTATGATATAGGTACACAAAGTTGATTAATATGTTAGCTAAATGTGTGATAGTGTAACAAGTCTAACAAAATATTTCATAGATTAGTAGTCTAGAAGTATTCTATTACTGTTTGTGCTAAACTGTTACAAAATATTATAACTTATAACATTTTTCAATATCTCCACAACCGTGTGATTCCGACGACGCTTGCTGCTCACACTACCACCATGTGGAAGCAGTTGCCACTTGAGGTATTTCCTAACAGATACGACTTGGGAGCTTTCAAGAAAAGAGCATATTCCTTCCTCAAAGGCCGCCAACGCATCCTCGAGACCTCTGGTATGTGGATATATGCGGATGTCAGTAGGCGACAGTAATCACTTACCATTAGTTGAGCCGCCTGCTCGTTTGGCAATATATGTCATAAAAAAATAAGGTATAATAAACGAGAGACAATAGACTAAAACTGATCAAAACACCAGGTCAGTACCACCTGGAAGCAAAGTGCTGACGCTTACACGGTTGAAGTCCACTGAATTAACGTGGGTCGATGTGGGCTGCAGAACATCGAAACATTGCAAAGACTAAATTAGTCACTAACCATTGATAAATGCTAAATGGCTAATAAAACTCGCATTCTATTGTTTGATTCTACACACAAGTGGTCACTTGAGGCACTCTCATAACCATATCCTTGAATAGCACATAACGAGATGACATTTAAAACGCAGTAAAAGTTGTGGAATTGAAAACAGAGATGGCGTCGTTAGGTGTAACGTCCCATAAAGTTTGATACGCGCTCGTGTTGTTCCATTTACATAAATACGCCGTAACGGTGCTTCACGTGGGCTGTCGTTCGGGAATCATTGCATCCGTGGATCTTGAAGGAATTTGGCGGTAGTCACATTTAACAATGAACTATAATTGAATTTTCTAGTTTGGTGGTTTTCTAACATTGTAGTTCTACTCATGTTTGTAACCAGGGCGTATACTACGAAAAACGAACAACGAACAACGAAGTTTCGGTTGACGGATTTTACAATTTCTACTGTGAAAGTGAAAAAGCACAAATACAGTCAAGGGTGATGAAATGTAATGATAGCGGTGCGAGCATGGATTATCAATAGGATAAAATTATCGGTAAAAGATAGTTCGCGATATATCTATCGCAGCTAGGTCCATGTGAGAGACAAGGTAAGATAGCTGTAAAAATCAGACTCTACAAGTTTATCGTTGGATCCATACTCGCACGAAAGGTTTTTTCATAATCCTACTATCCTATCCTACTATAATATTATAAACGTGAAAGTTTGTGAGTATGGATGTATGGATGTGTGATTGTTACTCTTTCACGCTCAAACAGCGGGCACAATTCTGATGAAATTTGGCATGGAAGTAGATGACGTGCTGGATTAAAAAATAGGAAACTTTCATAATCGTATCATCATCCATCACCACGTGGGTGAAAAATCGTAATATTCTTGGACATATTTCCATATACATAGACAAAATAATATAGTAATAATTATAATATATTCATAGACAAAATAACAAGACCTTGGCCTACGTCTAGATCGTAATGATGACAGTTCTGTGAACGTTTGTGTCAGTTTCTGATAGCTTAGCTTAGTCAAAAGCACGCTATCATTTTGACAGCTCAAGAGTGATGAAATTTAACACAAATACGGTCAAGGGTGATGAAATGTAATGACAGTTTTTTTTTCCATGGGGATTAATTTTAAATTTGTAAGTAATTTATTATTAGTGTTTACAGATTGATTTACTAAGTACTAAAATTTACTCATATAACCATGTAAATATTTTATGACATTTTGGTATAAAGATAGATATGGCTTTGGAGAAGATAATAAGCTATTCGAAGTACTAATCTTGTGCAGACGACGTCGCGGGCACCATTTAGTATTTAATATTTGCATTTAGACAGTGTGTTTTATTAAAGGCTGATTGACTTTTTGATCTACTATGAACAAAGATTCACTCATATTACTGTGTAGCTGTATAGGTAGTACGTTGTGACATGAGTACCACACAACTTCTAATAAAGAATATTTGCGACGGTTTACGCACTTACACAGAATTAAACTTCATCAAATTACACATTATGGCATTTAGATTTCATATCTTCATTATTTTAACATAAAACACTACCCCTTTGTCTGTCATTACATTTCATCACCCTTGACTGTATTTTTGCTTGATCACTTTCACAGTAGAAATCGTGAAATCCGTCAAACGAAACTTCGTAGTTAGTTTTTGGTAGTAGGCCTCCTGTAATCCCGTAATCTATAGCTGACATTTTCATTACTAAAGTAATTATAATATATTATATTATGTATGCGTATACATAAGAATATAATATTATCGTAAAGGTTGCATCGGTGCCGATACACCAGAGTAAATGAACATTAAAAGTGCATAGGTGTAATAAATCGCAGATAAAACGGCATATTAATACTTACTAAATAACTAAATCCTTTACATTATGTACATCATCATTATAACTGTATACCAATATAACAATCCGTACTGAAATTGTCGCTTTCCATAACACGGTTTCACATGCATTATCAGCACGCGCATTAAGCAATGAGGCACGTTGACGCCCCACGCTCCGCGACGCGAGATGGGCGAGTTGTTATTCTGCAGATGAGCACCACACGTTTGAAAGTTGCAGATGGCAGCGCTAAACTTGAACTTGTCACTCGGCTATAGGTTAAAGTTTAGCGAAGCGCGAGCAAAACATTTTGTCAACAGTTAATTTGGAACTCTTACTATTAACCGGCTAAACACTCACGTCGATCCGAGAGCTCGCATACGCCGCTGTGAATGTGAAACTGTGAAATGGATAGATCGCTATCTACAATGTGTCAAATCAAACCCACGAGCATTTCAATACAAAAAGAAAACGGTAAATTTGGGCGTTATCAAATTTGGAAGACAGTTCGTATGAATAGGAGTTTAAATTTCGGAAGTGAGTCATTTCAGAAAATCGGGGAGGTGTGTGACTTTGCAAAAAGGGGTATGGAACTTTTCAATGACTAGTGTACGAGAAACAAATTAATTCAAAAGTATGTTGAGACAAAGTTTTGATGAAATAATCCTGAATCCTAGATCTAAGGCTTTAAGCGTCGTGGCTTTTATTTTGTTGGTTCCTAAAAATACAGATATCCTTAGATGATATTATAACTAAGTAGGTACTCAACTTTTGACCGCGCCAAACTGGCAACTCTCTTGACCTTGTCAGAAAAATAACCTCATGTACTTACGCTATGTCAGTTTGTTATATCTACGCTTTGGGTGCAGCAAAAAGCTAGTCGTATTTATTAATGTAATTTGTATAAATTGATAGAATTTGAGCAGTAAGTACATGTAATCGTGAACCAATTGTGTACTAACGCCAAGTAAGAGGATCATGCGCGTGAATATACCCGCGACATTTATTGCTCAACTACGGAGCCTGTTGTGTTCGGACACACTTCTGACTCCCATGACCTTGTAGTTACCGTGCTCCTCCTGGGTTGGGTACCTATTTTATCGTTCAATAGCGGCCAGGCTTAGGGCCCCTTGTTTGATCTCCCCGATAGATAATCAAAAGTTTCCACTAAAATAAGCCCTCAAATAATAACTCTCCATAGCCAACAACTAAAATTTAGCTGCAACTGTCTTAAACAGGCGTTGCACTCGCAAAGTCAAAGTCAAAATTATTCATTCATTTTAGGCATCGAACACACATTTATGAACTTCAAGTATTAATTTTCTACCGACTTCCAAAAAGGAGGAGGTACTCAATTCGCTGTATGTTTTTTATGTTTGTTACCTCATAACTTACGACTGGGTGAACCGATTTCCAAAATTCTTCTTTTTTTTGAAAGCTAGTGCTTCCCGTGTAGATGTAAATTTTATCAAATTTGGTACAGTAGTTTTTGAGTTACACACCAAAAAATTTTTTTTTATCAAAGTAATTAAATAGAAGTCGGTATAAAATTTTTCAAATTGCACTTGTAATGTACTCTAAACCAAAACTCAATTTTTTATTTTTTTATTTTTTTTTACGATAGGCTGGCGTTTAACCGCTATCTCACCTGCTGTAAAGTTATGATGCAGTCTTCGATGTATTACGCCTGCCTAGAGGATACCTATTCACTCGCGGCTTTATGACACCCAGATTGTATGTATGGGGAAACACAGACTCAGGCAACGAATTCCACTTCTTAGCCGCACGAATTACGAATGTGGAAGCGAAACGCTTCATGCGCAGTCGTGGAGTTTCAACTTAGTAGCGATGTCGCATTGCCGTACCTCTGGTCGTTATTAGATGGAATGGGGATGGAGGAATCAAGTCATGTATTTTCAGTGAACACTTAGTGAAAAATATACACAGCCTACCAAGAGGAAGCGGCAAGAAACTCGGGGCCATTCTTTTCATATAGATTTTACCCTCAGGCACACTTCTCTCTTCAGTAATAAAAATAAAAATAAAACTTGCTATGTGTATTATCTTTAAAACATCTGTCCACAGCTCAATCCTGATTTAGACAGAGTTCCGTCGCCGGTTGTGCGCGAAATGACACGCGCCGATATAATTACGTTGTCGGTTTTGTCGCGCGACGCGTGCTCTAACTGTTGTACGATGTACACCGCAGGCTGCTCCTGCTTCCTAATTACTGTATGAACGTGCTCATTGGAGCCGGTTAGCGGTGGTGCAAATATACTACCAGTAGGTGAAGTTATAGTTTCTTGTTGTGTTTTCTTTTATTAATGCACTAGTAGGTACATTTTCTTGTTATTTTTCAATTCAGACCGGCATGCGCTATCGGAACTAACTAATATGACGATATTCTTTATTTATTTAGTTTTATTTAACTTTCCGATCCTACACGTCTTGTCCTGTTCAACTGTCACAGAATATTTCGTGAATGTTACTGCAGTTAGTAGTGGATAACCACCAGAGGCGTTATCCACCGAGCGCTTGCAGCTTACAGCCTCCGTCGAAGATAGCTTATACCCTGGACACAGATTACTGTGCCCTGGATTAGTTCTATAATAATAGTATGTATATTTGTGATTCATTGTCGTTGGATAATTGCGCCTGTGATGCCTAAATTAGGATAAGTAAATGATTTTAGTTTGACATGACAGAACATGGTAGGTGGAAACAGGTTCAAAATAATGCTTTTTGCTGTTTTGTATTGTAAAATGAATAAGATACACTGTGGCCGGGCACTGACAACCACACGTCGCGTAATCGCAGTTAAACGGAGAGCTTCACCGTGCAGTTGGACAGTTTTCTATAGTTACTAATTGAAATTGTGATATTTAAAGACGAAACTTTTCAACGGATTTGGAAGAAGTAGCAACAGAGATTGTTCAGGATTAGCACATGCGATATGTAGGTACAAGTATATGATATGTGTATCCTGTTGTGGCGGGTTACTTCCGACGTAGTTTCGTGAAACCGCGCGCGGACGAACTCGCGAGTTGCAGCAAGTATACAATATAGAAACCATTTGAAGCAAGCAGAAGTGTTGTTCAAGCTCCAGTCGTATTACAAAGCAAAGAGCCACAAAGAGAAACAAAGTCCTCTCACCTCTACGTGCACTGCACAGTACAGAGGGTGCGTTTAGTAATGAAAGCAACCCCAATGTTCTCTTAATGTACCGCAGTACTAGAGCTTTGGGCTGTCATACTCATATTATAAATACTAGTAGTTCTGCGAACCTCGCGAGCACAGTGTCATCGTCTGCAATTTGCATTATACGGTAGAACTAATTATAAAAATCTCGCCACCGCGATTCTAAAAGTTCGCCGCTCGATGCAGCCGCCATCTATGCAAACTTGATACTAATTAATAAACTAGATTACTAACAAGAAAAACACATCATCTAAATGAGTAAAAATTGATAAATCTTCATTTTGACAAGACCAATTTTGCTATTTATAAGTTGTTAGTACCGAATGTTCTTGCCGAATATTACCTTAATTGTCCTTTTTCAAACTTTTACCTAGGCAACCACTTGACTAATTATGCTCGTATTAGAAATTTATCTTTAAACCTGTAAAGCTGCCTTGGCATACCTGTATGCCAAAAAACATTCCGTAAAGCCGCCTTGGCATACAGGCACGCCAAGGCCAAATCAAATAAGGATCCAATTAAAAATGTTATCTATTCAAATATACAATAGATTTCAGGTAATGTTTTGTTTTTTGATGCTGTGAAGGACCTGGAAAATTTTTTTACATAACAAATTATCATTTGAAAGATACCAGATCGGTAATATCAACGAAAAAGCGACAGTCACTTGTTTTTTTGCGGGGTTTTTGCAACTCTGGTTTGCAAATTTGATGATAGTTGGGAGTTCACTAGGTTAAAGTCAGGTACTTACCTAATGTGCGTACCAAATTTGATCAAAATCAGTCGGAAATAGCGCCGCAGAAAATTTTCTCTTTTTATAAAACCTACTCCAAAATGGCCCAACCACATAAATATATTGATAACAAAACAAATCTAACTTTATTTTCGACTTTATTTACTTAATGTATTATAGGTGAAGCCGTAAACTAGGTAACACGACAAGTGACGATGCCGCCGAGGATGTGCCACGCTTGCCTAGAGGATACCTATTCGCTTTTGATTTGAAGACTTTCAAATAACATCTCGGGAAATCAAGACTCGCACAAGGAGTTCCAAAGTATTATGCACGGAATTTAACAAGTGAGCCTCCCTTCCCTTCCCAAATCCGTGGTATCGTGAATGTAATTATGCAATTTCGTGGCACCCTAATATGGATCCGATTCAAAATTAACAAACTTGGTATGTACTTTGCGGCGATGTTCTAGGTTTTGAAGCATTGTGTAAAACAGCTGGTCAGACCTACGATTTTCTTGGCTCTTTTCTCAATGCGTTAAAGTGCTGCAAGCTGGTACTTGACTGATCCATCCCCAAGCTGAGAATACTATACTTTATACATGATCGGACTTATGCTTGATACAGATTGAGCAACTGTCCAAAAATGTAAAAGTACTGCTTCACCTGCATGAGGAAACCCAGCTTTTTTGCGGCCAACTGTACGTTGGTCTCGATATAAGGAGGATATTTATTGTGATACCTAGAAGATTGAGTCTGTCCGTTACAGGAATAGATAACTAAATTCTGGAAATTTGGAGTCAGGTAAAATTGACTCATTTAACGCAGAGGAGACACGCCTACGCGAAAAAGCATAACCATTACTGTGTCAGGTAGTAAATTAACTGGGCAAATGGGATTCAAACAAGAATGTGTCGTGGTGACAAGCGCAGTGTAGATTGTGGGTGGTACTGCAGCTGTGATGGGCAGGCGTGGTGCTCGCCATAAGGCACAGACTTGCCCTAAACTAAGCTCAAGCACTGCTTCCCATGAAGCGGAGACGTTGCGGAGTCACGCATTGTTTCTGTATCGGCGGCGGGACAAAGGTGCGCCGCACTCACGGGGCGGCCATCACACTAGCGACTTTTTAATCATCATTCTCGAGAGTTTCAAACATATTTTATATATCGACGAAACGATTTTACTCACGCAATTAGTTGAGGCTATTGACTCCAGAGATAGCGGCAATCTTGCAGCTTGACTTCATGTGCGTGGGACATACCCGAAATCTAGGTCGCTTACGTCGGTTAATTACGCGCGTAAAGTCGGTTCTGATATTAGGCATTACCATTTGTGTGACATACAAGCACCATAACACTGCATAATGTAACAGTATACGTAGTACACTTTGGAGGGAAAAGATATCGTGGTCGGAATTTACGGCCTTTCTATTAAACGCTGCTTAGTAAATTCACACATGAGTTTCTTAGAGTTTTGTACCGTTTATATGTAAGACCTTTAGTGTTTTGTTACAGCATGTCGCAGTTCCTTCGTAACACGCAGCGTTCCGTGCATGGAGAGTATCGATGAATGCGACACTCCATTACGCCATTTGTCGGAGATTGTGAATAGATCCAGTAATAAAGCAGGAATTATCGTTAATCAACGAACAACGATTTGTTACGATTTTGAACTTAGACGTGTAAATTGGCTTTATTAATAAATTGAATATGATAAAAATATCAGCTATGGGTGTTATTTTTATTTTTTTGTAATGTAATACATAAATTATGAGCGCATTAGTATTTTATAATAGTAGATTATGATACTGTTGCATAATAAGACCAAGTTATGTACAGTACATATCAGTACATACCTTTTGACTTCATATTTAAATGGTAGAATTCAAAGGGTTGACATAAATGGTAAAAAATCGCCCGGCTCTATAATCTCAATGGGCGTTCCACAAGGTTCAATACTAGGGCCGTTCTTGTTTTTAATCTATATTAATGACTTACCTTATTATGTAGAGAAGAATAACGAGATTGTATTGTTTGCAGATGACACTTCACTGTTATTTAAAATTAAAAGGCAGTTACTAAACTATGACGATGTTAACAATGCATTAGCTAAAGTTGTGAATTGGTTCAATACAAATAATCTTCTCCTCAATGAGAAGAAAACTAATTGTATAAAATTCTCGACACCAAATGTGAGACAAGTAGAATCCAATATACAATTGAATGGAACAGGGTTGGACCTTGTGGAGTCAACAGTCTTTTTAGGAATTACTATAGACGCTAAATTGCAATGGGGTCCCCACATTAAAAAATTGTCTAGTAGGCTCAGTTCAGCAGCTTATGCTGTTAAAAAAATTAGACTATTAACTGATGTAGACACAGCTAGAATAGTTTATTTTAGTTATTTCCATAGCGTTATGACTTATGGCATACTGCTCTGGGGATGTTCTACAGATATTAATTCTATTTTTATACTGCAAAAAAGGGCTATACGAGCAATCTACAGTTTGGCTCCCAGAGTTTCCCTTAGACAGAAATTTAAAGACATAAACATTCTAACTGTTGTCTCTCAGTTTATCTATGAAAATCTAATGTATGTAAAGAAAAACATTAGCAGTTTTGATAAAAGGAGTGATGCTCATTCCATCAACACGCGAAATAAGCACAAGCTATCCGTACATGTAACGCGTCTCCACAGAATAAGTCATTCTTTTATGGGACAATGTATACGATTTTATAATAAAGTTCCCAATGTTATCCGAGATTTGCCTATTAATAAGTTTAAAATTGCTATTAAAACTAAACTCTGTCAAAAAGGTTATTACAAAATTTCGGATTACTTGGAGGATAAAACAGCTTGGGACTGATCACTCCAGGATCTATCTACTCGTGTACTAAGATGTCAAAGTGTAGCGTGTCTTGCCCTACTGATACCATTATTATGTTCTCTTTTGTAAGGCAACACACTGGAGCTAATATTTGTAGTACCTAAGTAAAAACATTGTAAAAACATCTATATAAAAAGAATGGCCCCGAGTTTCTTGCCGCTTCTTCTCGGTTGGCTCTATGTATTTTGGAACGCGGCGGTAGGCTTTAAAGTACATTTTAATGAAAAATTGACGTTCATAAGTGCGTCTTTGATGCCTAAATTGAATAAATGATTTTGACTTTGACTTTTGACTTTGACTTTGACTTTAGTGTCATACACTACTTTATCTACTCTCATACTATAATACGTAAAACAATATTGCAAATAAAACGCTGAATATAACAACATTTTTATTTTTACTTGTAATAATTATTGATGTTCTGAATATTACAATTATGAAAATGAATTTTAACCGGACAGGAAGCGTTGTTGGAGGTAATCGGAGAGGGTATGTTAATGTTGACCTCATTTCTGTTATTTTCAATATTGTTAAGTAAAAAAAGATAAAAGATAAAAATCATTTATTGGCCATAACATAACATTCGTTACAGGCAGGTCAACTTTTACAATTTGGAATTGATTCTTAACATAAATAGGATCATATCATCATCTACATCACATACATTAAAAACCTTAACTAAATACATTCTTAAATTGATAATTGTGCTGGTTCCTGACACTGGAATGACGTTTCCAAGATGTGCATTGACATGTACTCATTTACACTATAAAATGGATTATGTTGGAAAAAAGTCTTAACCGTTTTCTTGAATTTATTAAAATTTAATTTGGTGATACTAATTGGCAACTTATCATACATCAAAAGTTTAAAGCAACGGCCCTGATTTCGGACTTTGGCTAGCCTAGTTTGTGGTATAACTAAATTTTCATTGCAACGTAGATAGTAAGGAATTACATCCTTTTTTCTTACTAATTTTTCCCTATCTGTATGTATTTCTAATAAGCTATTGTAAATGTAAATTGAAATCACAGTCATTATTTTGTTTTGTTTAAAGTATTTTCTTGCAGAGCTTCGTTTTTTTAAACCATTTATTAATCTGATTGCTTTTTTTTGACATTTAAGACATTTTTAATATTCGACGCATTACCCCAAATAGTAACGGCGTAGCTTATAATAGAATGTATGTAGGCATAATACACAGATATGAGTGTTTTCTTGTTTATTAGTGGCTTAAGTTTGAATAATGCATAATTTGCACTGGACATTTTCTTGCAAATCTTGTCGATGTGTGCAGAGTGACTAACTGTATTGTCTATAGTATAGCCTAAAAATATATTTTCTTTCCTTGTCAAGTTACCGTCAATACCTAGTTTGGATTGATACTGCATGACAATACTTTTATTTGAATTAAGAATAATACCATTTGCATTAAACCAGTCTTCGAGTTTTTCCATAACACTATTTATTTTTATTTCTAATGTTTGCTTACATTTATCCCTTATCCCAACATGGGTGTCATCTGCAAATAATCTTAAATACGCCCAGTCTGGCAGAGAGCTTGCAAGGTCATTGATATAAATTAAGAACAACACTGGTCCCAGGATTGACCCTTGTGGTACTCCTATCGTCACGGTACCAGGAGTAGATATGTGTTCATTGACATAAACTACTTGATTACGCTTTTCTAGGTAAGTTTTCATCATATTTAGCTCCTTTCCTTTAAATCCATAAAATTTCAATTTAAGCAACAGTATTTCATGTCTCAAACAATCAAAAGCCTTAGACAAGTCGCAAAAAATGCTTGCACATTTATGCGAAGTATCTATAGAATCAAGAATAAAATAAATTATTTTCCTCATAGCCATTTCAGTAGATCGGCCTTTCCTGAATCCAAATTGTGCTAAATTAAATAAGTTGTTATTTTCAAAGTACTTAACAATTCTAGATTTAACAGCTGCTTCTAATATTTTGGATAAAGTTGGCAATATACAAACTGGTCTATAATTATTGAGATCTGAGCTATCCCCTTTCTTAAAAAGTGGTATAACTCTACCTGGTTTTAGTACGTCGGGAAATATACCACACTCTAAACAAAAATTCATAATAATTAATATCAATTCAAATAAGTTGTCATTATTGAGAATTATGTTACTTAACGTCCTTGTGCTCATTCCGTAAATGTCAAGTGTAGATTTTTGCTTTAGTTTAGTAATAATCATCCTTAATTCTCTATGGTCTAATTGGTAAAGTTCAATACATGTCACGGGTTTATTTACATTATCTAGATATTTCAAACAATTTTCGTCATTATTTTTTAAATTACAAGTCAAATTTTTGGCAATATTGCGAAAGAAGTCATTAAACAGCGTTGGAATATTTAGAGGATCTGTAATAATCTCTCCACTGTTATTTTTGACTGATTCTATGCGAGATTTTGTTTCCTGTTTTTTATTCTTTCCAACTTGTTCATTAATGATATTCCATGACTCCCTGATTTTATTTTCAGAATTTTGTATCCGGTATCGGTACTGCAACTTCTTTGCTGTAACCATTGTCTTCCGCAATATTTTTTTATACTTTTTTATTTTAATTTTGACTTCTTCGCTGGGGACATAATCTTGTAATATCTCCATTTTAATTAATTTTTTCTTGGAAATTTCTATACCTGGGGTAGTATATTTTTCCTTTTTTGATCGTACTTGTTTAATCCGTTTAGGAAAGGCAATATTATAAAAATGATTCAATGCTTCTTGGAAAATACTCATTCTAGTGTTTACGTCCGCAGTCATTAAAATGTCTGATTTTAATCTAGTATAATTTTTGTCAAATAAGTAATTAAAATAATTGAAATTATTTCTTGAAAAAGATCTGGCTATATATGTTGCCCTTTTGTTATTAGTTCTATGATAAAGTAATTCTAATTTTATAACATTGTGATCTGAAAGCTTATAGGATAAAACGAAGGATTTGTATTCTTTAAAATTAACTATAAAATTGTCAATACAAGTGGAACTAGTTATGTTTTTTATCGTTGTTTGGGTTTTAGTAGGCTCATTTAATACCCATTTGCATTTAAAATTTCTAAGTATACCTTCCAGTTTTTTCACATTTTTGTCAACTTTTAATATATTTATATTTAGATCACCTGCAATTACAATATGTTTGTTTTCTATACAAAGTTTTCGTAGGAGATTCCTTAATATAGTAAAGAATAAATCAATGTCATAATTTGGTCTATATAACACTATAACTACTGTTTTGGACTCTTTCAATTCTATTGCCGCTAATTCACAATTCATTTCAATAGTTTATTCAAGTCATTTCTTATTTTATAACCTAAATTATTTTTAACATAAATTGCTGTTCCTCCGTGTTCAAACATTACTCTATTAAAATAAGTAGCAAGCGTATAATTTTCGATAGTCATCGCATGTATCAGATGATTTTTACCCCACGTCTCCGTCAGGCACAGCACATCACAGTTTTGTTCATTGGCTAAGTTTTCGATTTCTAAATATTTATTATGCATGCTTCTAACGTTGGCGTGGAGGATTATGGTTCCGGTATCAGCACCTGTGTTTTTTGAAAATTTGTGTCTTTAGCAATTAATTCCTGTTGGCATTTGATAAAACGTAGAGAAGATGAACCTTGAAATCTGCGGTTCAAGCAAGCTATTACATTTTCAGTAACGAGGTTTTTGATTGATATGTAGTTATTGTATTTTACATTTTTATCTGTCATATTTGGGTCTAGATATTTGACATTTTCATTCACCTGAGACATATTGGCTATCAAATCATTGGTATGGTAAATATCACGGTCATGCTTACCATTATAACGTAGACCTGTGATTATGACATTAAATTTTCTATCTGGTTTTCTTATAATAGTACTTAATAACTTAACATATTTTTGACTGTCGAAGTACAGAGAATTTTCATATTTTGTAATTAATATTGCCATAGTATCATTTTCTTCTAAGTGTTTAGCTTCATCTTCAAAGTTTTCTAAGATTTTTTGAAATCCTGCGTCTGGTTTGCATTTGTTTTGCACTTGGCAATCCGTGTTTTTGATAATCTTTTTCGCTATTCCTTGTCCAATACTATCCGAAAAAATTAATAATTTTCTAGCCTTTGGCTGTGATTCCTCATTCTGAGTTATTTGATGAATATTATTATTTTCTTTTGTAACTTTTTTACAATCCATTGCAATAGTTTTGTCACCTATCGTAGTTTTATTTGATTTTTCATTCAAAAACATTCGTTTCTGTATACTACAGTTAGCTTCATCTAATTCTAATGACCGTCCTTGTTGAAAAAGTTTATTTACTTTTTTTTCGGTGCTGTCTTTCTTAGGAAATGAGATTGAACTTCTCCGTTTAGGCGTACTCATTGCTTCTGTGAATAGCTTCTTCCATTTAGTAGTTAACGTGTCTTTTTCCACAATTTGTTTTTTTAAATCCGTATTTTCCATATTTAAATTTTCTATTTCGTTATGTGCTTTCTCTAATTCTAATTTTAAATGTGTTATTTCTTTTATGTACTCCTCTTTCCCTTCATTTTGTAGTAAAGTCATGTCCGGTAAACTATGTGAATCATCTTCAGAACTGGTGGATTCGCTTTCCTCAGATTTGTGTAGAGGTGTAGTCGGGATTGTTTTGTACATTGCTTTTCGTCTTGTAACGTTAGACGAGGGAGTGAATGTGCTAGTACTTGCGACTGGTAATTTTTCTTTGGAATTATAGCAATTGTAGCATTTCCAGCTGTCTTTTTTAGATTTTTCCATAATGTGAAACCTGGTACTCGACACTTGTGCACAATTTGTATCGTATACATCAGCCTTTCCCAAAGTGGGCGATAACGCCCCCTTGTGGGCGCTGCAACCCTAAAGGGGGGCAGTAAGATACCCAGAAAAAAATTGGGCGTTGTGTTCTTGAGTAAATTGGAACCCGATATCAACAAACATAATGAACAGAAAATATACCTACTCTGTCTCAATATTTCTAAAGTTGTATTTTAATAATCAATTTCATTGGCCGTTGTGTACCTACTGCGCTCAAGTCTCAAGTTAACTTTTGCGGGTTATAGTAAGTCTCGTTTAGAATGAATGTTTAACTCTCCGCTAATTATAGCTCACAATAATTAATTTTATTAGAAGTTATAATGGTTTTTAAGTAGGTGAGAAAATGGGGGCGCTAAAAATAATTTATTCTCAAAGTGGGCCCTAGACAAAATAAGTTTGGGAACCCCTGGTATACATTGTTGCAAGTTGAGCAGCAAAGCAATTCCTTATTTTTTATATTTTTTTTGCATTTATAGCAGATTTTCTTGGAAGTCATTTTATTATCCATTTATTTAAAATTTAATCGGTTATTATGATTAAAACAAAAAAAAATTAAAAACTGATGCAAAACTAAACACCAGGTGTGCGGACTTGAACTCGACCCTCTAGATCGCAGAGCGGCCACCGTAATCACTACGCTACAGGAACTTTATTTCGAGGTGCGAAAGTGCTTAACATTAACAACGACAAATACAATTTTATGTCAAGTAAAAGACGTTATGCATGAGTCATGCACTTGGCACTCGACACTGTTTACGTTCACTCACGAGATATTAAATGTGGGTGAATTTGAATTCCACTTATTTAATTTAGCGGATTTTTGCACTGTTTCTTGACTCACACTTGTTTCACTAGCTAAAATAACTGTATGTATCTCTATTAACGTCGTTAATACTGTAACTATATTGTAATATGTAATATTTGATCTTGTTTTGGCTTGTACATATATTATTACACTAAACAATTGTTTATAGAACTGCTTTTCTTGAGATAACAGTTGCACGGACACTTTGGGACTGTGTTTACACACTTCACGTATTTATTCGTTAAAAAACTGTAGTTTAGTATTTTTAATAATTTTTAAGACAGAGGCGATGTACTCGCGATGACTGCGCCATCTTGAATTCTTCTGAGTATTGAATTGGATATAGCGATATTGTTAGTCATTGAATCATCTATATAACCTTCTGCAACTGTCGTTGACTTCCAACCACCGTGTCGCTTTAGTGCCGTTATATCTCCACCAGCGTCAACTAGCAAGGTCGCAGATGTTCGGCGAAAGCAGTGTCCTGTGTACAATTCGGGGTCGGTAAGTTGAAGATAGCTGGCAATAACTTTGCCTAAAGCTCCAAATTTGTTAACGCCAACTCTCTGCGTCGTGCATTTTCCGTCAATATAGTTTAGAAAAAAACTGGGATTGCTGCACTCAGTTGGTCGTAGCTCTATATATATGTTTTGCATTGTTCATAATATTTCCCAGTAATGGTAAAAGAGCGGTCCGTCTTGGTTTTAGTTTTACTTATTTTGATCAATAGTGTAGTTTCGAAGACTTCAACATCTTTGAATTGTATGTTATCTCTATTTTATGTTATAGTATCATAACTCTTGCCGTCGGCAAGCACCCATTATACCAAAAATTAGTGCAATCTGTAACAACTCTTATATATATAGTACGGTAAATTAACTCAATATTAACAAAAACAATGTACATGGTAACTGATAAACAACTAAAATACCTTTGTGAAGAGATATAATGTGTCTGGGGCTTCATTTAAGAACTTATTTATCTGCTCTGCTGTAAAAGTCTTGGATTTTTTCCCTTTACATCCTTGTGAGTTTCGTTTCAAAAATGCAATCAGCTTGCTATATTTAGTTATGTCAACTTCGTTGTAAATATTGAGTGTACTTTTAATCATGGAGTATTTAACCCACATACTTGACACTTTATATTTTTCAGATAACTCTTGAAAGTACGCTAACAACACATTTTCAGAAAATGATGTAGTATTTTTATTCCTGTTCCATTCCATGAATTCGTGGTAACTTTTTTTTTTTTTTTTAAGTTTATAAAGTTTATTTCCAAAAAAACCACAACTAAATACAGTTCACTTAACCAGTAACTAACTATACAAGAAATATTACTCTAAATATATATCAAACTAACTATAATTAACTAATACATAGGTATAAGAGACAGGAAGTATGAGTAATACTGTACTTAATGCCAAACAATCAAGGCCCTGGTCTCCACACTAGGATTCCCTGTGTCGTGGCGACCAGTATCTTACCAACATGTATACTTAAGTGTTATATCGTCACAGTGAACGGTTCCTATATACTATATTGTATACAACTGCGGGTGTCTAACAGAAACGTATAGATTGTCCGAGAAGTATGTCAGTGTTAAAAAGGAACTATAGTAGTGCACTTTGAAGATTCACATAGTACTCGTAGTAATTCCTTAGAATAATATACATTTATGTTTTGCATATTTAACACATGCGCTTTATGCTCTTGAGTGACTTAAAGTTATTACATATTCAATTTAAGAGATTTACTATTCCGTTTAGTAATACATTTTATGGTGACCGATCATATACGTACCTTATGCATTGTACTCCGTAAGTTTATTTATGTGAGTGTAGGAGGGGCGGTGTGTGTTATGGTTTATGGTTGAATGGGAAGGAGGGAAGAAAGTAGATGTGTTATGTGCTATTTGTCTATTTGTAGGATTTGTTCGTTTTCCTCATAACTCATTGTTAGTAACCAATGTGTCAAATTTATTTTACATCTTCTTTTTGTAAGCGGTAGTATGTTAAGAAGTTTATTAATTTTTGTGTACAGATAAGGTGCCACCCATGTGTAAGTTCGACGATAGAACTCGGTGTTCCTGAGTGGTACTTTCCATCTTATGTGTCTGTAACAAATAATACGAGTGATAGGTGCTGTTTTATGAAACCTTAGTGTTACATGAACTATATACAACTGTCTTACTCTTAAGAAACCACATTCTTTGTAGAGGTCACTAGTGGGGTAACGAAAAGGCTTTCTGTAAGCAACCTTGAGGACAGCACGCTGAGCACGTTCGAGTTTGAGCAAGTAAGTTTTAAAAGCTCCACCCCATGCTCCGACACAGTATGTCAAAACAGACTGACAAAGAGAAGAGTATACTAGCCTTCGTACTTCATCATCAGCTATAGCTCTGAGCCTTTTAAAAATGAAAATAAGTTTCCTCACTCTACCTATTAGCGTATCAATGTGAATTTTCCACGATAAGTGCTCATCGATGACGACCCCTAGATATTTAAGCGAGGGGACTTGGTTTAAAATTACGCAATTGCATGGTAGACTGTTGTTGTTAGTGCATTCGTGTATTTTAAGTTTTATTGGATATGTAGGCGCCGTTTTGGTCGTGATACTAAAAGGTATTACATTGATCTTTGTTACATTTAACGTCAGGAGGTTTCTTTGGAGCCATGATCCTACCTGTTCGAGTCCTTGTTGACAGATTTTGTTTACATCGTCCCAGTTACTACCATAGAAGATTATTGCAGTATCATCGGCAAAAGTAAAGATCTGGCCTTGTTGGATTTTAAGCGAACAAAGGTCATTTATGTAAACTAGGAATAATTAAGGTCCTAAGACGCTTCCCTGAGGCACTCCATATCTTACTTCCTCCAGTTCACTACAAACGCCATCCACACAAACTCTTTGGGTTCTATTTGTGAGGTATGAGGCAAACCACTGCAAAGTGATTCCTCGCACTCCCATAAGCTCCAGCTTTTTAAGTAATATAGGCCTTGAGACCGTATCAAAGGCCTTGGCAAGGTCGAGAAAGACTCCAGCACATCTTAGGCCATCATCAAGCTTACCAGCTACAAGATCAGTAAGCTTGATAACTGCGTCTTCTGTGGACTTGTTGGATCTGAACCCAAATTGTTGGTCTGATAAAATTTTTGATGCTTCTAGGTATTTGAGTAGACGCGCATCGACAATTTTTTCGAGGATTTTTGACAAACTACTAAGCAGAGAAATGGGACGATAATTTGAAGCTACAGAAGGGTCCCCGTCTTTAAATATCGGTGTGACATTCGCGATTTTAAAACTTTTCGGTACAGTTCCATTAACCAAACTCATATTACACAAAAATGCAATAGGAGCAGCCAACAAGTATTTTGCTTCAATTAGTATTTCATTGCTTATCCTGTCTTATGTCCAGGAGCCGACCTAGACTTAAGACGTCCGATTATCTTAAGTATTTCTCTTTCATCTGTAGGTGTAAAGAAAAACGATTTTGGCGAACTATGTATACTGGAAAGCGATTTAAGTTCAGATGCAAGTTTATTTTCACTGCTATTTATTTTATTCAGGATGCTGTTAGCCAAATTTGATCCCACAGAAGAAAAATAAATATTTACTGCATTTAGACAATCATTCTGACTTGAACGTCTTTTCAAAAGATCCATACAATGTGTTTTGGTTTTATTAATGTTGCATAGCCTTTTAAGAGTTTGCCATGTTTTTCTACTATCACCTCTATGTTTAATGAGTTCATCCCTTTCGTAAGCGTTTTTGACATTTTGTATAGTATTATTACATATATTACGGTACACTTTGTAGTTATTCATCTTTGCTTCATCATTAGGAGGATTTTCTTAGCCGAAGCATGCATTGCATCACGTCGTTGTGTACACTTAAGTAAAGATGGTGTTACCCACGGCAGAATACATTTATAGCGATGGGGACGTTTAGTACGAGTAGTTATTTCTAAATACTTGCTAATAAGTTTCTGCATCATACTAGTGAAGTCATTTGTAGCCTTATCAACATCGGTATGGCAATAAAATGTACTCCAGTCGTAAGTCCCCAGATCATGTAGTAGCCCCTTATAATCTATTCTCATGTTTTGTTTGTTAGGAGGTTCAGTTTTTTGTAGTGCCTTATCAATAGAAAACACTATTGTATCGTGGTCGGTAACTCCGGCTGAGCAGACCACAGCCCTACTGTTTAGACGGGATTTCAGAAGATAGTGGTCAAGGCAATTTGGTCCCCTTGTAGGGTGAGTGTAGCCGGGTATGAACCCGTATTGGGCTGTTAAGTTAAGGTACTCCTCCGCACGTTGATCTGTAGACCCTTCTTTGATATCGATATTAATATCTCCTACTATAGCACAGCAATCCGCTTTACAGTTTGACATCAGATTTTCAAGAGAGTTCATAAAGTTAATAGTATTGTGAAAAGATGGTGATCTGTACAGACAGATCAGTACGAAAGATGTCTTGTTGATGTCTAGCAATAAGCAGTTAGAATCTTGGAAAGACGGTTCAGAAAATTTAATTTCAATACCTACTTTAGAAAATATCACTAAACCATCATTCTGATTTATGTAACGTTTCGAGAAATAACAGTTGTAGTTGTTTATATTAAGGTTTGTAAAGGAATGGTCTAGCCAACATTCGGATAAGATAATTATATCTGGTGTAAATTTGAGCCGTTCAATAAATAATAGTAATTGATCTAGATTCTTACGAATACTTCTAATATTTTGCGAGACGACGGAAAGTTGGGTGTTAATGTTTCCCAAGTGCTGTATGCACATTTCAGGGTAACCTACTTGGATACTTGGAAAAATACACATGTCGTCCAATTCATCATTTAGGTATTTTTTATCCATACTGGTTTGTTAATGTGAAAATAGGTAACTGTCTTTATCGTACGATAGCAGTAACATAGCGATTTAATATTTAAAAACATTAGGCATATTATAATACTCGTATATGGCACAATGGCTACTTTTTGTGATATACATAAGTTAACAAAAATAAAACACCACAGAGTCTGTATCTCTGTTGACTCTCTTGTCAGTATACAGGGCTTGTCATGTGCGACATAATACTCTGTCATTAATTCGCGCGATGTTAACTTTAAACCTACAGTAACAAATACTCGATACGCTGCAAATAAAGTCGAACTTTAGTCATTATTAGATTAACGCTGCTAATAATACTATAAAAACACGCAAACGGTTCTGAAGTATACCACAATGTCAAAAACAAAAGTACACGTCTTAGAAATAAAATGATTTAAGAAATTAATTATTAAATATATTGAGGGTACATACACGGTTCGCTGAATGTTGTTACTAAACAGTACCTGTCTTATGAGTTCTGCTCGTGATATTTTCGTTTCTATCGTTATGAGTTCAGTATGCAAGTGTAGGCGTAACTTGTTTGTTAAG
The DNA here is from genome assembly GCA_917880725.1 of Selenia dentaria. Lineage (NCBI taxonomy): Eukaryota > Metazoa > Arthropoda > Insecta > Lepidoptera > Geometridae > Selenia > Selenia dentaria. The sequence continues at coordinate 433,107 of OU862882.1, read as the reverse complement.
AGATTATCAGTGATAGTAGAACACAGTGTCGATCGTATGAAATACGTACCTATATTTCGAAGAAGCAAAAAAACCGTCCCCATAGACATACATAAAATTACTGTATTATTTGTTCGATTTAATAGGGGTGGTAGTGGCCTTTGTTTTTTTATGATCTTGATAGATACTGAAGTAGCATCAGTGCCTACAATTGGGACACAACATGGTGACATTTGTGATGAGGTATTATTGTCTATATAATGTTGACAGTAAACATACTCCGCTCGGGTTATGTGTGTATGTACAAAAAATAATTGTGAAATTAGCGATAATATTAGTTCCTTGACGTAAAGCTCTAACAGTAGTAAGAACTGCGTCCTTCGTATTTCATTACTTTTACAAGTTAGGCCAAAATAAGTGTGATGTGTTTGTAGCCATGGTAAAACTATAAGCATTATATGCAATAGCGCGGAATGTATACAGTAAGTACGGTACGAGTAAGTATCTGTTTGGTAGGTGTGATTATTTGTGACAATTTGAACTTGACGTGTCGGTAGTGTGTAAACAAAATATAACTTGAAGTATAGGTTGGTATGTGCAGTAATTATGTGAACGAAATAAGGAACGACCGTAGTTTTTAGCGTACTCGTGAGATTGGCTGGAATTTTGTCTTGCATTATATATCAAATAGTATAGGAATAGTAATTGTGGTGAAATCGACGTTAATTCGCTTTTTTCATAAAAATGTAAAATCGTAATCTCTAACAGGCAATTTTTGATTTGCTCTGTATGTAAGAATGCATTCCATATTACTTGCGCGAATAAGTCTGAAAAGATATTCTACCTAATGGAACCTGAAAAAAAGGCAGCGTGGCGGTGTATAGGTTGTATAAGAAATAAAGGTCAGTGCATGAGAGTGTCCGCTAAAAATACGAGATCTAAAAAAATTATGCAAAATAAAGTGCAAGAAAAACAGGACTCTGTCACCATAAATCAGACTTCTCCCATGTCGCTAGGCAGCTCAAGTTCTAAAAACCTCCAAACTAGAGTACAAGAGAGGCTGCTAGACTCTGTTGTCACACACGATGAGTCATTGAGCATACCACAGGATATAATACAAGAGAGACTGCTAGACTGTATCACACACGATGAGTCATCGAGCACACCACAGGCTATAAGACAAGACACACTGCTAGACTCTATCACACATGATGAGTCCTTGAGTACACCACAGGACAATGTCACAGTACGTAGACCGTATACTGCAACTATACCAACACAAAATTCGTTTGAATCCCTTCCACTAGACGAAGAGGTCGAGGATGTGTCCCTTATCTTAAAAAGCGGCTCGGAATTGAACAGAAGTTGTCCGAATCTTAGAGAGAACAATGTTTATAAAATAGAAATTTTAGAGAAAAAACTTTTAGTTTTAACAGAAAAATTAGCAAGCGCTGAAAACGAAATATCAAACCTTCTATCAGAAAACTTTAACCTTAAAAAACAAATATCATCATATGGTACACGAGTCAATCAGCTGAAAGATATATGCAAATCTACACCGAAGAAATCTCGCAGCAGCAGTTTAAATAGAACCACATTAGACTTTACGCGTGAGCGAAACAGTCCTAAAGTTTCTAGTATACAAAAGAATAAATATTCTGGACGAAACGTACGCCCATTTAATTCAAATAAGATAAATGGCCTGGAACCTACACATTTGTTAACTTCTAATAATTGCCGTTCCATGAATCCATGTACAGAAGATAAGAATAATAGCAAGAAAATCTATATAATTGGTGATGAACAGGTAAGAGGGCTGTCTGCACACTTAACAAGCAAGAATCAACCAAATGGAAGCTACAGTACACAAGGTACAATAAAGCCTCACGCATCATCTGAGGAGATCCTACGCAATTTAGATAACCTAGCTAAAACTGTACAGGAAAAGGATTTCGTAATTCTAGTAGTAGGACGTCATGACAGGGACCCATACATACTACTTAGTAATTTATAAATTTTTTTGAGTAAACTGAGAAATTGTAATTTCTTATTGTTAAATGTCACTGAAAATCGTTATTTGAATGTAGGCAAACTAAATTTTGAGCTTAAAATGTTAGTAAAAAACTTTAGCAACTGTAAATTTATTGAAGTTAAAGAAATGCATGTACATCACAGACAAAGAACGCTGAATTTGGATTTGATGGCTTTTAAATTACGTTTAGAAATTGATTTTGTAAAATGTTATTCAAATAGTGATTATTCACCTAACATTGCTCATAGCACTAAAACCAGTGAAAATCAGAGCAACGAAACATTTTTTCGTTCCTAATATCACATGTTCCATCTCTGATTCAAGGCGAAGTAGCATTAATGTTAAACCCTATCAGTGTAGTTTAAATTCTAGTCATCAAACAGAATTTAGGATTTTACACCAGAATGTAGCTGGTCTCTGTAACAAGCTTGATATCGTTGAATTGGCCTTAGCCGAATTAGCAGAAAATGAAAAGGAGGTTGATATACTTTGTTTCACTGAAACATTCGTGAAAAATAATACAGTAGACAATATTATACTTAAAAATTACAAATTGGCAGCATCTTTCTGTCGAGATAAATGTAGAGGTGGTACTTGCATATTGGTTAAAAAAACACTTAATATAAAACCTTTACGCATTCCATCGACTCTAGCAACTAAATTTTACTTTGAAAGCTGTGGCATTGTTGTCATCGGTCTTAATATTGTGGTCTTGAATATTTATCGAGTACCAGATCAGAGTAAGTCACAGGTAGGCATATTCTTGCATAAACTTGATAAGTTACTGAACTTTGTGACTGACGAGTACAGAAGGAAAACAGTAGTTATATGCGGTGACTGGAATATAGACATCATGAAGACTAATGCAGTAACAGACGAACTACACAGCCTATTGGAGAGCTATAATTTTAGGGCTCATATAAAATCGCCGACGAGATTAACCTCTTGCTTGGATCAAATTGCCACTAATTTAAAAAATGTTCATTCGGAAATACATTACCTAGGCCTATCTGATCATGAAACAGCGCAGTCAGTTACGTTCAGAGCAAACAAGCAGAGATCCATATCTCTTTGGTTTGAGTATAAGCGTGATTATAGTTTAGAAAATATGGAAAAATTTGGTAAATGCATGTCTTCTTTGTCTTTTGTAGATGTATTCGAATCACAGTCGCTATTAGATGCTTTTGAACATTTTTACAAGACCATTTGCTTGTACTATTCCTTGTGTTTTCCAGTGATCAAAGTCAAAGTTAATAATAAGCCTTCAAAACTCAACTGGTTAACCAAGGGCATTAGAAAATCTAGTAAAACTAAACGTATGTTATATATGAAGTATAGAGAAATAAACATAAATAAAAGTAAAAATAAAAATAAGTATACAAAGTTTAATTATATATTTAAGAAATGCATACATAAAGCACAATTAATTTCGAATATAAGACATATTAATAATGACAAAAATAAATGTAAAGCAACATGGAATGCAATATCAAATACTATTTCAAATAATTTGTATAAGAGATAAGATAGAGAAGACCTATAATAATCCCACTGACATCTGTAATGTATTGAATAATAATTCTATGAATTCATCGACTACACAATCATCTACCAAAATTGACAATAAATTAAAAAATATCAATAGGATCACAAATACAATTTTTATTAGCCCTACTGACCCTGATGAAGTCTATAAAGTAATAATGGCCCTTAATAATAGCAAAACCAGTGGTCATGACGAAATAAATACAAAAGTATTAAAGTACTGCGCCAAGTCGATATGTCAACCTCTTTCTCATGTTATTAACTTGTCTTTTCTGGAAGGTGTTTTCCCCGAAGAACTGAAAACTTCTATTATTAAACCACTGTTTAAAGCGGGTGATAAGGCAGACCCCAACAACTATCGACCTATAACCATAGTGCCAATTATATCAAAAATTTTTGAGAAAGTTATGCTTCATAGAATAAATAATTTCCTCTCAAAACACAATATACTATGCAAGGAACAGTTCGGTTTTCGCAAGAAAAGTTCAACGTCACTTGCAAGTTTTAACTTAATCAAAATGGTCACGGAAAACATGAATAATGGAACCCCAATAGTATCTTTATTTTTAGATTTAAAAAAAGCATTCGACTTCGTGGATCATCCAAAATTATTACAGAAGCTTGATGGTTATGGTATTAGGGGTAGAGCACTTGATTGGCTATCTAGCTATTTAAAAAACAGAAAACAGTATACTGAGATAACTAAAGTAATAAACAACAACAAAAATACATTGACAAAACAGAATTTTAGGTCCGAAATAGTTTTAAATAATAAAGGAGTCCCTCAGGGGAGCATTTTAGGCCCTTTACTCTTCTTGATATATATCAATGATCTTCCCGAAGCTACAACTCACAATTGTATTCTTTTTGCGGATGACACAACAGTAATCGTAAAATGTGACAAAACAGGTTCAACTCCGAAAATTGTATATGAAGCCTTATCTGACATAAATAATTGGACAGAATATAATCACCTCAGTATAAATATAAAAAAGACAAAAATAATTCAATTTAATTCATATAATAACAATCCATTACCCCTTGACATTATGTATAAAAATCAAAAGATAGATGAAGTGGAATCGTTTAAATTCTTAGGTATACATTTGGATAGACATTTGAATTGGAAGGTACATGTCAATGCAGTACATCAGAAGCTGAGCCGCTTTGTTTTTGCGCTGAAGAAACTGAGGCAGACGGTTTCCAAGGAAGCTGCATTAGCTGCTTACCACGGATATGTATCATCAGTCCTTAGTTACGGTCTTATAATGTGGGGAAACTCCGTAGAGTCTGGGTCAGTTTTTAAAGTGCAGAAAAGGTGTATCAGGGTGATAAACAAAGCATGGTTCTTGGACAGTTGCAAACCATTATTTAAAAAATGTAAAGTCCTTCCACTTCCATGCATGTATATAAGAGACGTATGCATCTTTGTTAGAACACATTCAAATTATTTTACAAAACGCAATGAAGTTTTAATGAGACAAAAACGAGCAAAGTTTAAAAACTTACTATATCAACCTCCTTGCCGTAAATATATATATGGAAAAAATGTTTTTAATATGTGTATACTAGTGTATAATAAACTACCCGACAATATAAAATCGTTGCAGGGCAATGCATTCAAAACTGAACTTAATAATTATTTAATGGACAATTGTTTTTATAGCATGATAGAATATTTTAATCGAGAAAGTAATTAAATTAAATACAATTATTGTTTTAAATACATTTTATAGTAATTAGAGAATTGACATAATATTTGCACGCTTGCTTGCAGGCTGAATACTTGACTGTTGTAATTAGTTTTTAATATATATATAATATATATAATAAGACCTTTATTGTATGTATTCTTGCAAATAAACGATTGATTTGATTTGATTTAAAGTAACCCTACTGTTGTTGTTATGTGTAATGTTTGTCTTTAGTAAATGTGCTAATACGCTGTGCTTTGATGTATTACTAGCAATGAAGAGGTTATTTGTTGCAGGTATGTAATCCATTTTTGGTGTATGTTGAGTATGTATATGTATTTTTGAGAAATAATAGTGGATATTACATATATATAAACATAATAATAATACGTGAATGACAAGATCATAATAATATACTAGTAAAAACTCTTTAAAACTAATGTTTTTTAAGATCTTTAGTCACTTAGCACTTTTAAGTGCACTCAGCTGATCCTCGGATTTCACACTTATATACGGGTGACCTTCTTTCTTGCGAATAAAAACTCGTCCTTTTATTTATTATAGTTGCTCCTAGATTTCGCCGGCAACAGGTTCATGGTCACAAAAATCTATGTATTTTACATACAAAACTAAACTTTGTTTAAATATTGAAAAAGATTTTTTAAATGTCAAATGTTGGCGCCAAGGCGCAAACATCGATTGCGCATGCGTGTTGCGTCGTCGCAGACTCGTTCATTGAAACTTTTTTTTTTAAAGTAGAGGTTCAACCTCCTTGGTCCAGCTGGAGGTTGTATAGGTGTATCGTTATGATTAAAAAGTTATATTATGTTACAGGTGTCCATACAAGACCTGTATCGTAATTAAACTTTTTTTTATTATTTTTGGCCTGTACGTAATGTTTGTCATAAGAATTTTGTTTACAGTTTTATAATCTTTGTATTATAGTATCAGAGTAGATAAATAAACATATCGTTTCACAAGGATACATTCTAAAAAGCGTATTCCTTACAACGTATTACTTTTCCTTATTACAATGTACTTACCATTTATTACTCAATCGTGTAAAGTACGATATTGGTGCATAATAATCTAAAGCTCGGTATTCGTTCGCCCATTGCACTCGGAGACTCGCCGCCGAAGACGTGCCAGCGGCCTGCACTCGCACCCCGCCGGTTTAGTGGCCCCATGGCTGCGGCTAGTGTACACTGCACGGTGCGTTGCGAGCGTCAGAGTGCCACCATTGTGAGTACCATTGTCATAAATACCTACCGTAGTTGTCACACGCACTCTCTGTGGCTATGCCGTAGTAATGAGGGCGTGAGACGGCAACACCAATATGCCTGTTTACGCACAAAATCACGCGGAGTTTATCTATATTGCGCGTACGGTCGTACGAAAAAAGATAACTTGATGTTCTACGTTGTTATATACTATATGTGTTACGTTACTTATCTCTGATCTCTTACGTAAGTACTTAAAATTATATGTATTGTTTTCGTTTTTTACATATTTTTTTCATACTAATTTATTTCATAGATGTACATAAATAAGTCACTAATTACATAAATTAACACCCACAACAGTCAAAAATAAAATCAATTAAATAACCCACCCCGTACTGTACCCGGTGCAAAGGTGCCCATGACGCGCTGCATTTCCGCGCTGGATGGCTATCTATGGCTAACCTTTGCAGCAGGAACAAGCCGGAGCGGGAGTCGCCGGTTTTCTCCTTTATCTTTTTAGATAAAGGATAAACATTTATGATTTTTAGATTATCAAAGAATAAAGTAATGAAGAAGAAATGGATTAAAGGTTTTTGGACAAAATATAAATCCTCGACATTGTTCGAATGGTTTGTCCGTGTAACCTGTTTCACCTTAAACGTATGTGTTGTTATTGGAATACTGCATCGTCAAGGTGTTAATTTAATATTAATAGCTAATATTTAATCAATACTGATATTATTATCTGGAAAGATTTGTATTTGTATGTATTTATAATAATTACATTTTAAAACTACTGAACCGAAATCTAAAATTCTATCACTTTTTACGTTTCATGTTTAGTTTCAAAATGTATATTAGGACGAGTTAATAAATTTTATTTGACTGAAGGGCGTTCGTTTCACTTTATAGACCGTTTTGACGACGGGTTTGTTGGTGACTACATCGGAAACCACCTCACTGCCGACGAGTGGAGCTGGTACAGGAGGCACTTGTACAATAGGAGCAGAGTTATCAGCTTCGGGAACCGGTTGCTTAGTGACGTCAGGAACAGTGCTGTTTGCGTGTACGGGTACAGATTTATGTTCGAGTGGGACGTCTGGTTGGAGGTGATCGGGATCGTCAGTGTCGATGTCGATGTCTGGTGGGTCCGTGTTGCAGTAGAGCACGGTCTGCACCACGGCGGGCAGGTGGGCGACGCGCCGGCTCACGCGGACTTGCGGCGGGCTCAGGTTGATGTTCACGCGCGTGGGCCGGTCCGCGCATGTCATCACCGACAGGCCGATGACGTCACACTCCTAGAACATTGCAAAACTGTTACAAAGTCAGGATGTTGTTGTCTAATAGTAATTTGTAAGGATGTTTTTTGTAAACTCTGAAGAAGACAATATAGTATAATATAATATAGGTTTAGTTTTGGTTAAGTCTTCATATGTATTGGGGGCGTGAAATAGCATATCTCAGGTTATAGGGCTGGCGATTAACGCAGCTTACGTCTGCATTAAAGGTCATCGCTTTTTGATTCCATCTCGGCTTTCCATCAGGCGAGAGGGAGTCACTTTGATGAACCAATATAAAAAGTATTCCTTTCATTTTGTTGTTTTTTTATGTGGATTTTTTCTGGACTATGTTGTCGCTCAGCGACATAGTCCTTTAAATAAATAAAATAAAATAAGCGTGACTGTCGTATATTTGTGCAAGATGCATCGGCCGTGGTTACGAATACGAATTTAGTTGTCAATAATTTTCTCTCTCATTTACTATTACAACTATTACCATTTCTAGTAAAGCGCAACTTTCGACAATTGCTTCCGCCCACACACGTTTACGCGGATAGCGAGTTAATGCGCCTAAATTGAACTGAATAAGTATTTCTTGTTGTCCGCGATTTGCTAACAACCATAGTACTGAGTAGTAAACGATACCATAATATAGTCAGATAAGTAAAGATAATTCGGTAATTTATATAAGTAAGTAGAAGTGTTGATACGTACTGGTGTGTCCGTTATGTGCAGTTTGTGCGTGTGCCGGCGCGGCGGCACCACCGCGAGCGGCTGCGGGTGCGCGACGCCCTCCACCAGCCCTGGAACCAAGGATGCGGTGTTCTATTGTTGATGCCAAAATAGTTTATTAGTCAATACACTCAACATCTGTAATATCTCACCTCTGTCTTACGGCAAGTATAGCTCTTCTTTCCTTCCGGTTACGGCGCTGTTGGCACGTTCGTATGATAACGGTTAGTATGTTCGTATGTTAGTAATGACTATACAGATCTTTAAAATTAAAGTGACGCAAATCATTATTTTATTATTTCCACTGTGATATAACCCATTGGAGAACTTGGTTTGCTCAGTTACAATCAGATTAGTTGTCCCGGATTTAGAATGAATCAGTTCCATGGGGCAAACGAACAGGCAGCTGGTGGTAAGTGATAACCGCCGCCCACGGACACCTACAATGCCAGAGGTCTCGAGGATGCATTGCAGGCTTTTATTATAAAGCTAGTCTCCACGGGCTCCAGGGTCCGTGCTATGACGAAACTCAGCCACCGCCTTCGCTTTTCGATGCGTAAGGTATACTAGATCAGCAGCAGAGCGACTACGATAAAAACCGTACTGGCGATTTTAGGGGATCTGGTATTCTGGAGCCATCTTCCATATATTTTGGACAATGCCTGAAAAGATCGCTTTCGTAAGACTCATACGGGGAAAATACTTGGAATAAAGAGTACTACTCACGTCACTGTGTTGCATAGTATATGATTGTTTACGATATTAACCGAAAGATAATTAAGGAAGTAATTAAAGAAGCATCCCAGAGGAAGGTTAGTGACAGGCAAGCAGCGAGCTTAATAAGAAAAGCACAAACTTTATTAAACATAGTTTTTTGATTTCGTATTTTTGTTGTTAGTATATTTCTTTATGTATTCCTATGTGACATCATTTAATTTTGTGTGCTAGATAAAACTATTAGCACCGATCCCACATTAAGTGGATAAGGAGGGTATGGAGGAGGGTAGGGCGATATTGATACTGTGGTACGTTATTTTGTGATAGTAATTTTTAACGATCTGTTACGGTTAATGAAAACGAGTACTACATTATATATATTATATTATCCGACAACATCAATATTTGGTCGAAATATAAACTCGGTGCCTGTACACAGCTTACCTTCTACGGTCTCAACACAATGGTAGTGCACCTTACGCGGCTTGTACTCGTACTTGCCCTGTACTACCGCGACACACAGCACCAGCACCCACTTTGCAATCATCGCGGTGGCGTATAGTGTGTACCAGCTTTAGAAACGTCGCTTATTTATGTCCGATACAATAATATGTCCTCGTGTGTGTCCGTAACCCGCCATTGTAATGTGCCGTGACGCGCTAAACATTAGTGCACTCATTCTGCTCATTTGTTCACGCTAATCAGTGACGTGACAGGCAAGTCGTACGTGCTATGGTTGTCTATGAAGATTGCAGTGCCACTCATAGCTAAGAACTGTAGTTTTGCGCGGCACTGCGTTATCCCAAAACATTGAGAGCTTCTTTCGCCCAGTAGTTTCACCTGCTACAGTGCCCTTCACACCCTAATACAAGTTTGCTCATTAATGCTTCACGGCAGAATGTCTGGCACTCCGATGGAACCTATCGCGATGGTCTCCGGCACAGAATGCCTATAAACCATTTTTCAGATCGGGATTCCTCGCATCTCACGATACGCATCCCAGTGGCAGAAGAACGAATATTTTTAAACTTCGTTCCTGTTCCTTCACGAAGTAATTAGATAATTTATGAAATATTTCTAAAAGGGCGCACTGAAGCAGTTGTATCAGGTAAGTATGTAGGGTATTCCGTAAGCATTAAACAAGTCTATGGCAGAACTTACCAACATAGTACCTACACGGCTCAGTGGGCGCAGTATAATATGTATACAATCAGCGTTCGAACATATACAAGCGAACGCTGATAGTTGAGTGAGAACTGTTCGTGTCTTGTGACTCGATGACAAAAAGGTAAATTTACAACGAAATCGGTACAAGTATATCTCATAACTGTTATTCGGAGTAAAATGTTAGAATAGCTCCCAGCGATTCGCGCTGGAACATTGTTAAATCAAAATTCACATGTAATGAATTTGTTCGGTCACAATGCAATTAAAGAATACATAGGTATTATAAGCAATTAGTGAACGAAACTAACAAAGTTAAAATTATATCAATTTGTAGAACTTCATTCTTTAAACTGTTTTTCTTGTTATTTTGTTAAATATGAATGTGTTTATTTTATATTATTTGTAAATATTTCATTATGTGGCCGAGTTTATACATTATGGAGACGTGCTCCATATCCAGGAGTTACATTCCCCATACAAATGCAATAATTTACATAAGTAAATAAATTTTATAATTGCAATTTGTATAGAGTAAAACTCACATCCTCGGATGGGATTCGAACCCGCGTCTTACGACAATCCATGTCAGACGCTATGACCAACTAGACCAACGAGGTCCGACCATCGAATTTTAACTCTCTATCTGATTTTAACCGTCGTGTGGAGATGGAGCGGTTTTGTATGGTCGACACCATACAAAACCGCTCCGTCCACATACTAAGCAGTCGTTAGTGCCTTCAATAAGTAATACTATAAAAAAAAATATTATATTAAATGTGTATGACTGACGGCTATTTATTTGGTATCAATATAATTATTTACACTTATAAAGGATAGATTTGATTGTTTATAAAATTGTTTGTAGGTAATAGATATAAACTCTAAAACTACATAAAAGATTTAAAAAGTCTTGCACCTATTCGATAACCTTTTTTTTTTGTCTGTGGAAAATGCATTTACGCATACCCGCTCGCTGGGGATAACAAACGGGTAATGTCGGACTCTCACTACCGACTAAAAACCCTACGATGTCCTTCGGCAACGACATTGACATGTACAGCAACTTTGACTACAAAAACAAGTCGTCGTCGCTGCACATCTGTGCCAGACTCCCGCTGCGCGTTATTCCCGTGCGTTCCTTCTTTTTACCCAAACTCGCGCTACGCGCCACCTGTTGTGGTCGGTTATTCTGCCTCCCCAGATATGCGCTACGCGCTTCCCTCCTCAATCTTTCATCCATTTCAGTGGAGCGGGTTAAAACCACGCGTGCTTCCCTCTCTTTCTCATTTTCCATCTCCTTCCTCTTCTCTTCCTTCTCCATCTTCTCTACAGCATTTGCTGGACGATAATTGCTCCCCCGTATACGTCGGAGCAGGATGCCGAAGCACCAAGGGCTTCCCCAGCCTTGCTAAGGCCAGGGAACCCTTCCGGGGACTGTTTTCATTTGTCGTCATTATCATGTTTTTTAATTTTCCTTTTTTTTTGAAGGGGGTTAGGTCCCCCTTGTGGCGGTCTTGCGGCTAAGACAACCATGATGGGGTCCACGAGTCCGAGGCGCGGCGCAAAAGCGACAATACACCCCAAACTCATGACCCCCACCAACCCCATCGCCGACCATTGAAACTTGAGGGGACATACACAAAACACAAACACATTACAAACAAAAATACACCACAACACAATGCGAGATGAAAACTTTCACAAGGATAAAAGCTCCTCGTGGATGCTTTCCTCTCGCCGCCCAAACATATATGCCCAGGCCCGTCCCCCAAGACGACGAGAATCATTGCATTGAGCTGTCTTACGATAGATCACTACAACGATTACCATCATACCACCCGAAGGCCACCAATGACGCTCCTTACCAACCACGCCATCTTGCCCCATCCACTGTGCTCTATGCTAACTTCATAGGTACACGCGGAGGGACGCCCACTTGCCAGGCTTTTCGCCAACGGTCAACCAGATCCAATGAAGAGAAGTTGTTGACCGTTGCCCAGGGTGCACCGTCCCGAAATGCTGCTCTTCCCCCCGGATAGACCATATCCATAAAGGACCAGCAGCCTTCGAGCACACGAGGAGGTAGCCTGACCAAGCCCCCTACCTATTTGATAACCTGCATTAGCTACGTTATTACGTAATAACATGAACTATATTTTATTAATATGGAAAATGTCATCCTGCAGGATAATCATTCCCCCGCCGCACGTAGCAGCAAGCAGTCGCGTACACAACCTGTTCTTATCGTGTGGCCAAACTCAGTGGCGCTTAAACTTTAGCCCAAGATGTATTCCTGTGGAAAATGCAAATCGAAGATTTCGGACGGACCCTTATGTTCGTCATGCGGCCAGTACTTTGACTTTAAATTTACTTCTATTTATTTATTTATTTATTCAGATAGACACATGCAATTTACAGACATAATCCAAAACATCACATGGTGAAACTAAGATAAGTAAGAAGATCATATCGAAATCTACCTACCCTATTATAAAATATATCTACGTCTGGTTGTTGAGCGATCATGTTATTAAGTAATTTGATAACTCTAGCGGTAGGGGAGCGGCGTTGTGACCGCGCACGTTGTGCAAGTGCACGGGAGCTGCGAACAGGCGGCGTCGGCGCCGCGGGCCGTGCTCGGCGTCGGTGCCGCGCAAACTGGACGGTACATACAGCTGCAGCTTCTCAAGCGCCGAAAGGTTAATTCAATCATATTAATATGTAATATCAATATTATTATGTAATATCATGTAGTAATGAAGTAAAAGAAACAGTTCCAGTAAATACATCCCTACCATTCCGGTAACAAATAATGAAGGGAACATGTAAGGATAATACCCATACATCCTTTTATATAAATGTCTTGCAAACTTGCGTTGAATCCGATTGCGTTCTATGTCCGAACTAGGTTTCAATAAATAAGGAGTAGACGAGAAAACTAAATGGAAGTGTCCGGCGTGCGAGAGTGGAACCCCAGCCACGACACATTCATCAGACTTGAAGTGCAGAGCTGAACTCGACACTGAAACCATACTGGCAGCCATCCAAAAGCTTTCCGACAGACTAAAGCCCATTGATAAACTAGTGGAGGACATGAGGGAAGTGAAATCAGACCTTAGTGACCTAAAGACGTCAGTGGAAGCAGCCCACTCTTGAATGAAGGATCTGGGCGACAAAATGAAGTCCATAGATAAAAGGCTCATTGTTGTTGAAAAGGCCTCAAGTGCGGTCTCAAGTGAGGTTACTACGCTGCAAACATCAACTAGAGACATCGAAACTGCTCTCAATGATTAAGACCAATGGGCCTTAACAATGTCGAGATCAAGGGGGCAAACAAAAATGAGAATTTATTTGAAATCTTATCCAAGATCGCAGAAAAGGCTGGTATATCCTTCAGGAAGGAAGACATAAATTTTATATCACGTATCGAGGACGCCCCCAAACCAATTATTGCTTGCTTCCAAAACAGATATCTCAAAGAAAATCTAGTATCAACATTACGCTCCATGAAGGGACTAGTAGCATCAGAAATAGGATACCAACAGGACTTCAGAATATATGTGAACGATCATCTTACCGCTGCCTCCAAGCAGCTATTGTCCAAGGCGAAAAGTGTTGCGAAAGAACAACACTACCAGTTCGTTTAGGTAAAGAACTGCAAGATTCTAATTCGAAAAAACACTACTTCGCCGATAATATCAGTGAAAACCGAAAAAGATTTGAAAAAAAAAAATTTTGAACTTTGGTCAAACTATACTATCATCTTTAAGTCTCATTTCTGCATGTTGTTATAAGTTTGAGAACCATAATTGTCTAACTAGCGCTCACTGTCAGTATGCTTCTTTGCATGGAAGGTACCTATCGCTTACGGTCGTGGCTTGTTCAAGTCATTATTTTTAACGCGGTAAGTACACATTTGTATAAGAGCAAAACATGTCTACAAGTCTTTCTTTTGACGTTTATTCATCGCTTATTTACTTTCAATTTGTCATTACAGTATCGATTATCAATATGTGTTAATATTTTAGCAACAAAATCATTCTCATACATAGCGTGCACTTATTTTAATAAGTACGTATTTTTATTATTACTGTTTTATGCTTATTACATTCTTTTTTCTATCTCGTATATTGACTATATATATATACTTCTAAAACTTGTCACTCATAATGGTTGAATATACCGTTTTTTACCAAAACGTAAGAGGGCTACGCACGAAAACGGATAGATTGTTTAGGAACATACAGCTGAATAATTATTCAATTATATGCCTATCTGAAACGTGGCTTCTTCCATCTATAAGGGACGAAGAACTCTTTGATGATACGTATCTAGTATTCAGAAGCGACCGTGACAGCGCTCTTACGTCACAATCGCTCGGCGGCGGTATCCTTATCGCAGTAAAGCGCCAGCTAGCAGCCGTCGCGAGACCCGAATGGCACTCGCCAGCAGAAGATTTATGGCTTACATTTACTTTGCACTGTACTCATAGACCTTCCAAAAAAATTCACATATGTTGCATATATCTATGTAAAATCGCCAGTCGTGGTGTAAGTGCTTCCGCTCAGCTAGGATAGTTTACAGACAAACTAGAGGGCATACTTACTTGTAATCCTGACGATAAGTTCATTATCGCTGGGGACTTTAACCTTCCGTCCATTCAGTGGTGCCAACAAGACAACAGCACGCAGCTGCTACCGTCAGGTGTTACTAATGAGACTGTTACAAATTTTTTCGATACTCTAGCTTTATGTAATCTATCACAATATAACTTTATCAGGAATACTAATAACCGTACGCTTGACCTCTAATTTATTCTTCTTTTAATTGATTCTCTAATTTACCACTAAAGGTACTCACGGACGCGGATCCTCTAGTGTCAGAAGACATGCATCACCCGTCTGTTCTTGCTAAATTAGACTTAACAAGGCAGTCTAGTTGTCCTTGCAAACCTAGACTAAAATACTTTTATGAAACTGGTGACTATACCAATATATGCAACGAACTGGATGCGATAAATTGGTCGCAGAGTCTATGCTATAATTCAATTGATGGAGACCTTGATTTCTTTTACAAAATACTATACGACTTGCGAGACCGGTTTATACGAGTATATAACAAAACTATATCAATAAACAATAAAAGTCCACCTTGGTTTAACTCTCGTCTGTAAAAGATGTTAGCCGAGAAATACAAATATAGACGTAAATACAGACGCTATGGTAACAAATCGGACTATGACTTGTTTGTTTTACTGCGTGATCGCGTGAAAGAGTACGAAAATGAATGCTATAATGCATATATTAATACAGTTGAAAACTCGATTGCTTCTTCGCCTAAAGCTTTCTGGTCTTACATTAAAAGTACCTAAAAGGAAAAGCTCAATCTTTCCTTCTACTATGACTTACGAAAACGAAAGCGCTAACACTGGTGACAGTATTTGCAATGTATTTTCTAAATTCTTTGAGTCCACTTTTCTCCCCTCGTCGCATAGTGAGACATCATTACCTACTAGTCAACAAAACCAACAAATGAGTCCCGTTAGTATTAGCTCAATTGAAATTTCCTTAGAGGTCTTGGAAAAAATGCTCAAATCATTAGATATCAATAAATCTGCTGGAGTGGACGACATCCCACCATTTTTCATTGTCAAATGTGCAAAAAGTTTGACACTTCCTCTCAGTATAATTTTTACCAAATCAGTTCAACACGGTGTGGTTCCTCTTATTTGGAAGTCTGCATTGGTCTCACGAATTCATAAGAAAGGATCTAAATCAGAAGTTGAAAACTACCGGCCAATTTCAACGTTATTCGTCTTTGCTAAATTACTCGAAAAAATTGTCCAAACTCAAACTTACGCTGCACTTAAATCGACCATATTGCAAGAACAGCACGGGTTTTTTAATGGACGCTCGACTACTTCTAACTTGATCCTGACAAATGATTTTGTGGTGAGCCACATGAGCCTGGGTGATCAGGTTAATGCCACCTTTACAGATTATAGCAAAGCATTCGATAAAATTGATCATTTACTGCTTCTTTTAAAGCTCCAGGCCGCTGGCATTCACGGTAACCTGTTTATATGGTATTCTTCCTATATTGAACGCAGAGCTCAAGATATTGTTCTCAATGGCTTCAGATCTGAGTGGATTAATATATCTTCCGGTATTCCGCAGGGGTCATCGTTAGGACCTTTGATTTTTATAATATTTATTAATGACATTAGTTCTTGTTTTCTACACTCAAAGTTTTACCTTTTCGCCAACGACATGAAAATTCTCAAACCAATAAGTTGCGCCCGCGAGGCGAATAACCTTCAGGACGATCTTTTTAGATTAAGTAATTATTGTAGCTTCAACAAGCTAGACCTTAATGTGGAAAAATGTTTCATCTTAACATTTTCTAGAAAATTAAGTACAACGGAATTTGATTATTTCCTAAAATGTGAGAAAATTGAACGAGTGCGTCTTATTAGAGATCTAGGTATTTTACAAGTAAATTAACATATTATAATGAGCATATTAATAACATAGTGACAAAAGCATCTCAAACCCTCGGCTTCATTATGCGCATGTGTACTCCTTTTAACTGTATAAAACACTTAAAATCTTGTACTGTGCCTACGTCCGCACTATTCTGGAATACTGTTCCCAGGTTTGGAACCCCGTCTATAAATACAATATCGTACGCATTGGAAATGTGCAACGTAAGTTCCTAAGATTCCTGCAATACCGATGTAGATCCTTTGACGACGAATATGAGCAGCGATGTAGACGTCATCACCTGCTCCCGCTGGAAACAAGACGAACTATAGCTGATATATCATACATATTTATCATATATTTTTAAATATCATACATACAAAAGTTGACAATGCTGAACTATTTAGCAAAATACTGCTTCGAACGCCATCATTGATAAGTACAAGACGTACCTCTCTTTTTGCTATCCCCTCTTTTAAGACAAATTACATGAAGAATACTTTTTTTATAAGAACTTCAACATTTGTTAACAAATATTTAGAAAATAATGACGTCGACGTTTTATCTTTTTATCTTTGAATAGCACTCGCTGTACAACGGGGTTCACTTCGATTGAATTTATATTAGGCATTCAGGGTGACTCACTTGAAACTTCTAAAATCAATACAGGCTGTGATAACCCAAGCAGATTAAATCGCGACTTGGTGCAGTCTATTCCCATAATGAAATTAAAATAAATAAGGCCTAATGTGACATCATTCGATTTAACAAAGGTAAATCTAAAGTTAAACCGTTTTCTGTTGGAGGTTACGTTTATGTTAAAAGTGAAGAACGACATCAAACATAACAATACCAAAAGTATTAAGGCCCTTTCCAAATTACTGCTGTATTGACCAATGATAGGTATTGCTTGAACCAAATTTATGGCTCTAACAGAATCTACAAGTATGCCCATGAAAATTTCCGTGAAGTACTTTGGGGACCTTTTTCGTCCGTTAGATATGTCGTGTGATGGCGTGACGGCGGATAGCGATGAAACAACCTTGTTCATGAAACTGATCACAATAATGTCAACTTAGCTTATGACACCATGTTCTTGAATGGCAACACAATATCTGTGATTAATAGCGAAAAAATATCTATGAGCGATAGCAATATCATATCTCGTAAGTGGAAACAAGTCTCTGAAGAATCTTTGCAAGATGTACCATATTCAATAGATATTACCACGACCGCCACAATACGAGTAGATAGATGCAAATAAGATGAGAAAAAAAGTAATAATAAAAAATTTAGGAAAAAAGATGTGTCTGATAGCGTTGAAGGGTTGATCCGGTCTATCGCCATTGCTCAAGGATGTCTATCCGGACTAGCTTAAAACCGGTCCAGTTTTAATACTGAAGTTACAGGAATTAATAAAAATAATATCACTGTAGAGTTAATGACCGGACCAGCTGGTGATGATAATGATGATGATAACGATGGTGATGATGAGGATGGTGATGATGATGACTGTTATTGTTTGGAGGATATGTGATCAACTACGACTAATGACAGGACAAACGTGCTACAGTAGTCTCTCTTATGGGGCTCGCTAGGCATATATTGTGATAGTGTGACTAATGTGTTACAGTAGTCTCTCTTATGGGGCTAGCTGGGCATATATTGTGAGAGTGTGACTAATGTGTTACAGTAGTCTCTCTTATGGGGCTAGCTGGGCATATATTGTGAGAGTGTGACTAATGTGTTACAGTAGTCTCTCTTATGGGGCTAGCTGGGCATATATTGTGAGAGTGTGACTAATGTGTTACAGTAGTCTCTCTTATGGGGCTAGCTGGGCATATATTGTAAGAGTGTGACTAATGTGTTACAGTAGTCTCTCTTATGGGGCTAGCTGGGTATATATTGTGAGAGTGTGACTAATGTGCTACAGTAGTCTCTCTTATAGGGCTCGCTAGGCATATATTGTGAGAGTGTGACTAATGTGTTACAGTAGTCTCTCTTATGGGACTCGCTGGGTATATATTGTAAGAGTGCGACTAATGTGTTACAGTAGTCTCTCTTATAGGACTCGCTGGGTATATATTCTGAGAATGCGACTAATGTACTACAGTAGTCTCTCTTATGGGGCTAGCTGGGCATATATTGTGAGAGTGTGACTAATGTGTTACAGTAGTCTCTCTTATAGGACTCGCTGGGTATATATTCTGAGAATGCGACTAATGTACTACAGTAGTCTCTCTTATGGGGCTAGCTGGGCATATATTGTGAGAGTGTGACTAATGTGCTACAGTAGTCTCTCTTATAGCACTCGCTGGGTATATATTCTGAGAATGCGACTAATGTACTACAGTAGTCTCTCTTATGGGGCTAGCTGGGCATATATTGTGAGAGTGTGACTAATGTGCTACAGTAGTCTCTCTTATAGGGCTCGCTAGGCATATATTGTGAGAGTGTGACTAATGTGTTACAGTAGTCTCTCTTATGGGGCTAGCTGGGCATATATTGTGAGAGTGTGACTAATGTGTTACAGTAGTCTCTCTTATAGGACTCGCTGGGTATATATTCTGAGAATGCGACTAATGTACTACAGTAGTCTCTCTTATGGGGCTAGCTGGGCATATATAGTGAGAGTGTGACTAATGTGTTACAGTAGTCTCTCTTATGGGACTCACTGGGTATATATTGTGAGAGTGCGACTAATGTGTTACAGTAGTCTCTCTTATGGGGCTAGCTGGGCATATATTGTGAGAGTGTGACTAATGTGTTACAGTAGTCTCTCTTATAGGACTCGCTGGGTATATATTCTGAGAATGCGACTAATGTACTACAGTAGTCTCTCTTATGGGGCTAGCTGGGCATATATTGTGAGAGTGTGACTAATGTGTTACAGTAGTATCTCTTATGGGGCTAGCTGGGCATATATTGTGAGAGTGTGACTAATGTGTTACAGTAGTCTCTCTTATGGGGCTAGCTGGGCGTATATTGTGAGAGTGTGACTAATGTGTTACAGTAGTCTCTCTTATGGGGCTAGCTGGGTATATATTGTGAGAGTGTGACTAATGTGCTACAGTAGTCTCTCTTATAGGGCTCGCTAGGCATATATTGTGAGAGTGTGACTAATGTGTTACAGTAGTCTCTCTTATGGGACTCGCTGGGTATATATTGTGAGAGTGCGACTAATGTGTTACAGTAGTCTCTCTTATGGGGCTAGCTGGGCATATATTGTGAGAGTGTGACTAATGTGTTACAGTAGTCTCTCTTATAGGACTCGCTGGGTATATATTCTGAGAATGCGACTAATGTACTACAGTAGTCTCTCTTATGGGGCTAGCTGGGCATATATTGTGAGAGTGTGACTAATGTGCTACAGTAGTCTCTCTTATAGGGCTCGCTAGGCATATATTGTGAGAGTGTGACTAATGTGTTACAGTAGTCTCTCTTATGGGGCTAGCTGGGCATATATTGTGAGAGTGTGACTAATGTGTTACAGTAGTCTCTCTTATAGGACTCGCTGGGTATATATTCTGAGAATGCGACTAATGTACTACAGTAGTCTCTCTTATGGGGCTAGCTGGGCATATATTGTGAGAGTGTGACTAATGTGCTACAGTAGTCTCTCTTATAGGGCTCGCTAGGCATATATTGTGAGAGTGTGACTAATGTGTTACAGTAGTCTCTCTTATGGGGCTAGCTGGGCATATATTGTGAGAGTGTGACTAATGTGTTACAGTAGTCTCTCTTATAGGACTCGCTGGGAATATATTCTGAGAATGCGACAAATGTACTACAGTAGTCTCTCTTATGGGGCTAGCTGGGCATATATAGTGAGAGTGTGACTAATGTGTTACAGTAGTCTCTCTTATGGGACTCGCTGGGTATATATTGTGAGAGTGCGACTAATGTGTTACAGTAGTCTCTCTTATGGGGCTAGCTGGGCATATATTGTAAGAGTGTGACTAATGTGCTACAGTAGTCTCTCTTATAGGGCTCGCTAGGCATATATTGTGAGAGTGTGACTAATGTGTTACAGTAGTCTCTCTTATGGGGCTAGCTGGGCATATATTGTGAGAGTGTGACTAATGTGCTACAGTAGTCTCTCTTAAAGGGCTCGCTAGGCATATATTGTGAGAGTGTGACTAATGTGTTACAGTAGTCTCTCTTATGGGGCTAGCTGGGCATATATTGTGAGAGTGTGACTAATGTGTTACAGTAGTCTCTCTTATGGGACTCGCTGGGTATATATTCTGAGAATGCGACTAATGTACTACAGTAGTCTCTCTTATGGGGCTAGCTGGGCATATATTGTGAGAGTGTGACTAATGTGCTACAGTAGTCTCTCTTATAGGGCTCGCTAGGCATATATTGTGAGAGTGTGACTAATGTGTTACAGTAGTCTCTCTTATGGGACTCGCTGGGTATATATTGTGAGAGTGCGACTAATGTGTTACAGTAGTCTCTCTTATAGGACTCGCTGGGTATATATTCTGAGAATGCGACTAATGTACTACAGTAGTCTCTCTTATGGGGCTAGCTGGGCATATATTGTGAGAGTGTGACTAATGTGCTACAGTAGTCTCTCTTATAGGGCTCGCTAGGCATATATTGTGAGAGTGTGACTAATGTGTTACAGTAGTCTCTCTTATGGGGCTTGCTGGGCATATATTGTGAGAGTGTGACTAATGTGTTACAGTAGTCTCTCTTATAGGACTCGCTGGGTATATATTCTGAGAATGCGACTAATGTACTACAGTAGTCTCTCTTATGGGGCTCGCTAGGCATATATTGTGAGAGTGTGACTAATGTGTTACAGTAGTCTCTCTTATGGGGCTAGCTGGGCATATATTGTGAGAGTGTGACTAATGTGTTACAGTAGTCTCTCTTATGGGACTCGCTGAATATATATTTTGAGAATGCGACTAATGTACTACAGTAGTCTCTCTTATGGGGCTAGCTGGGCATATATTGTGAGAGTGTGACTAATGTGCTACAGTAGTCTCTCTTATAGGGCTCGCTAGGCATATATTGTGAGAGTGTGACTAATGTGTTACAGTAGTCTCTCTTATGGGGCTAGCTGGGCATATATTGTGAGAGTGTGACTAATGTGTTACAGTAGTCTCTCTTATAGGACTCGCTGGGTATATATTCTGAGAATGCGACTAATGTACTACAGAAGTCTCTCTTATGGGGCTCGCTAGGCATATATTGTGAGAGTGTGACTAATGTGTTACAGTAGTCTCTCTTATGGGGCTAGCTGGGCATATATTGTGAGAGTGTGACTAATGTGTTACAGTAGTCTCTCTTATGGGACTCGCTGGGTATATATTCTGAGAATGCGACTAATGTACTACAGTAGTCTCTCTTATGGGGCAAGCTGGGCATATATTGTGAGAGTGTGACTAATGTGCTACAGTAGTCTCTCTTATAGGGCTCGCTAGGCATATATTGTGAGAGTGTGACTAATGTGTTACAGTAGTCTCTCTTATAGGACTCGCTGGGTATATATTCTGAGAATGCGACTAATGTACTACAGTAGTCTCTCTTATGGGGCTAGCCGGGCATATATTGTGAGAGTGTGACTAATATGTTACAGTAGTCTCTCTTATGAGGCTAGCTGGGCATATATTGTGAGAGTGTGACTAATGTGTTACAGTAGTCTCTCTTATAGGACTCGCTGGGTATATATTCTGAGAATGCGACTAATGTACTACAGTAGTCTCTCTTATGGGGCTAGCTGGGCATATATTGTGAGAGTGTGACTAATATGTTACAGTAGTCTCTCTTATGGGGCTAGCTGGGCATATATTGTGAGAGTGTGACTAATATGTTACAGTAGTCTCTCTTATGGAGTTAGCTGGGCATATATTGTGAGAGTATGACTAATGTGTTACAGTAGTCTCTCTTATGGAGCTAGCTGAGCATATATTGTGAGAGTGTGACTAATGTGTTACAGTAGTCTCTCTTATGGGGCTAGCTGGGCATATATTGTGAGAGTGTGACTAATGTGTTACAGTAGTCTCTCTTATAGGACTCGCTGGGTATATATTCTGAGAATGCGACTAATGTACTACAGTAGTCTCTCTTATGGGGCTAGCTGGGCATATATTGTGAGAGTGTGACTAATGTGTTACAGAAGTCTCTCTTATGGGGCTAGCTGGGCATATATTGTGAGAGTGTGACTAATATGTTACAGTAGTCTCTCTTATGGGGCTAGCTGGGCATATATTGTGAGAGTATGACTAATGTGTTACAGTAGTCTCTCTTATGGGGCTAGCTGGGCATATATTGTGAGAGTGTGACTAATGTGTTACAGTAGTCTCTCTTATGGGGCTAGCTGGGCATATATTGTGAGAGTGTGACTAATGTGTTACAGTAGTCTCTCTTATAGGACTCGCTGGGTATATATTCTGAGAATGCGACTAATGTACTACAGTAGACTCTCTTATGGAGCTAGTTGGGCATATATTGTGAGAGTGTGACTAATATGTTACAGTAGTCTCTCTTATGGGGCTAGCTGGGCATATATTGTGAGAGTGTGACTAATATGTTACAGTAGTCTCTCTTATGGGGCTAGCTGGGCATATATTGTGAGAGTATGACTAATGTGTTACAGAAGTCTCTCTTATGGAGCTAGCTGGGCATATATTGTAAGAGTGTGACTAATATGTTACAGTAGTCTCTCTTATGGGGCTAGCTGGGCATATATTGTGAGAGTGTGACTAATGTGTTACAGTAGTCTCTCTTATAGGACTCGCTGGGTATATATTCTGAGAATGCGACTAATGTACTACAGTAGTCTCTCTTATGGGGCTCGCTAGGCATATATTGTGAGAGTGTGACTAATGTGTTACAGTAGTCTCTCTTATGGGGCTAGCTGGGCATATATTGTGAGAGTGTGACTAATGTGTTACAGTAGTCTCTCTTATGGGACTCGCTGGGTATATATTCTGAGAATGCGACTAATATACTACAGTAGTCTCTCTTATGGGGCTAGCTGGGCATATATTGTGAGAGTGTGACTAATGTGCTACAGTAGTCTCTCTTATAGGGCTCGCTAGGCATATATTGTGAGAGTGTGACTAATGTGTTACAGTAGTCTCTCTTATGGGGCTAGCTGGGCATATATTGTGAGAGTGTGACTAATGTGTTACAGTAGTCTCTCTTATGGGGCTAGCTGGGCATATATTGTGAGAGTGTGACTATTGTGTTACAGTAGTCTCTCTTATGGGGCTAGCTGGGTATATATTGTGAGAGAGTGACTAATGTGCTACAGTAGTCTCTCTTATAGGGCTCGCTAGGTATAAATTGTGAGAGTGTGACTAATGTGTTACAGTAGTCTCTCTTATGGGACTCGCTGGGTATGTATTGTAAGAGTGCGACTAATGTGTTACAGTAGTCTCTTTTATAGGACTCGCTGGGTATATATTCTGAGAATGCGACTAATGTACTACAGTAGTCTCTCTTATGGGGCTAGCTGGGCATATATTGTGAGAGTGTGACTAATGTGTTACAGTAGTCTCTCTTATAGGACTCGCTGGGTATATATTCTGAGAATGCGACTAATGTACTACAGTAGTCTCTCTTATGGGGCTAGCTGGGCATATATTGTGAGAGTGTGACTAATGTGCTACAGTAGTCTCTCTTATAGCACTCGCTGGGTATATATTCTGAGAATGCGACTAATGTACTACAGTAGTCTCTCTTATGGGGCTAGCTGGGCATATATTGTGAGAGTGTGACTAATGTGCTACAGTAGTCTCTCTTATAGGGCTCGCTAGGCATATATTGTGAGAGTGTGACTAATGTGTTACAGTAGTCTCTCTTATGGGGCTAGCTGGGCATATATTGTGAGAGTGTGACTAATGTGTTACAGTAGTCTCTCTTATAGGACTCGCTGGGTATATATTCTGAGAATGCGACTAATGTACTACAGTAGTCTCTCTTATGGGGCTAGCTGGGCATATATAGTGAGAGTGTGACTAATGTGTTACAGTAGTCTCTCTTATGGGACTCGCTGGGTATATATTGTGAGAGTGCGACTAATGTGTTACAGTAGTCTCTCTTATGGGGCTAGCTGGGCATATATTGTGAGAGTGTGACTAATGTGTTACAGTAGTCTCTCTTATGGGACTCGCTGGGTATATATTCTGAGAATGCGACTAATGTACTACAGTAGTCTCTCTTATGGGGCTAGCTGGGCATATATTGTGAGAGTGTGACTAATGTGTTACAGTAGTCTCTCTTATGGGGCTAGCTGGGCATATATTGTGAGAGTGTGACTAATGTGTTACAGTAGTCTCTCTTATGGGGCTAGCTGGGCATATATTGTGAGAGTGTGACTAATGTGTTACAGTTGTCTCTCTTATGTAGCTAGCTGGGTATATATTGTGAGAGTGTGACTAATGTGCTACAGTAGTCTCTCTTATAGGGCTCGCTAGGCATATATTGTGAGAGTGTGACTAATGTGTTACAGTAGTCTCTCTTATGGGATTTGCTGGGTATATATTGTGAGAGTGCGACTAATGTGTTACAGTAGTCTCTCTTATGGGGCTAGCTGGGCATATATTGTGAGAGTGTGACTAATCTGTTACAGTAGTCTCTCTTATAGGACTCGCTGGGTATATATTCTGAGAATGCGACTAATGTACTACAGTAGTCTCTCTTATGGGGCTAGCTGGGCATATATTGTGAGAGTGTGACTAATGTGCTACAGTAGTCTCTCTTATAGGGCTCGCTAGGCATATATTGTGAGAGTGTGACTAATGTGTTACAGTAGTCTCTCTTATGGGGCTAGCTGGGCATATATTGTGAGAGTGTGACTATTTTGTGTTACAGTAGTCTCTCTTATAGGACTCGCTGGGTATATATTCTGAGAATGCGACTAATATACTACAGTAGTCTCTCTTATGGGGCTAGCTGGGCATATATTGTGAGAGTGTGACTAATGTGCTACAGTAGTCTCTCTTATAGGGCTCGCTAGGCATATATTGTGAGAGTGTGACTAATGTGTTACAGTAGTCTCTCTTATGGGGCTAGCTGGGCATATATTGTGAGAGTGTGACTAATGTGTTACAGTAGTCTCTCTTATAGGACTCGCTGGGTATATATTCTGAGAATGCGACTAATGTACTACAGTAGTCTCTCTTATGGGGCTAGCTGGGCATATATAGTGAGAGTGTGACTAATGTGTTAAAGTAGTCTCTCTTATGGGACTCGCTGGGTATATATTGTGAGAGTGCGACTAATGTGTTACAGTAGTCTCTCTTATGGGGCTAGCTGGGCATATATTGTGAGAGTGTGACTAATGTGTTACAGTAGTCTCTCTTATGGGGCTAGCTGGGCATATATTGTGAGAGTGTGACTAATGTGCTACAGTAGTCTCTCTTATGGGGCTAGCTGGGCATATATTGTGAGAGTGTGACTAATGTGCTACAGTAGTCTCTCTTATAGGGCTCGCTAGGCATATATTGTGAGAGTGTGACTAATGTGTTACAGTAGTCTCTCTTATGGGGCTAGCTGGGCATAAATTGTGAGAGTGTGACTAATGTGTTACAGTAGTCTCTCTTATGGGACTCGCTGGGTATATATTCTGAGAATGCGACTAATGTACTACAGTAGTCTCTCTTATGGGGCTAGCTGGGCATATATTGTGAGAGTGTGACTAATGTGCTACAGTAGTCTCTCTTATAGGGCTCGCTAGGCATATATTGTGAGAGTGTGACTAATGTGTTACAGTAGTCTCTCTTATGGGACTCGCTGGGTATATATTGTGAGAGTGCGACTAATGTGTTACAGTAGTCTCTCATATAGGACTCGCTGGGTATATATTCTGAGAATGCGACTAATGTACTACAGTAGTCTCTTTTATGGGGCTAGCTGGGCATATATTGTGAGAGTGTGACTAATGTGCTACAGTAGTCTCTCTTATAGGGCTCGCTAGGCATATATTGTGAGAGTGTGACTAATGTGTTACAGTAGTCTCTCTTATGGGGATAGCTGGGCATATATTGTGAGAGTGTGACTAATGTGTTACAGTAGTCTCTCTTATAGGACTCGCTGGGTATATATTCTGAGAATGCGACTAATGTACTACAGTAGTCTCTCTTATGGGGCTCGCTAGGCATATATTGTGAGAGTGTGACTAATGTGTTACAGTAGTCTCTCTTATGGGGCTAGCTGGGCATATATTGTGAGAGTGTGACTAATGTGTTACAGTAGTCTTTCTTATGGGACTCGCTGGGTATATATTCTGAGAATGCGACTAATGTACTACAGTAGTCTCTCTTATGGGGCTAGCTGGGCATATATTGTGAGAGTGTGACTAATGTGCTACAGTAGTCTCTCTTATAGGGCTCGCTAGGCATATATTGTGAGAGTGTGACTAATGTGTTACAGTAGACTCTCTTATGGGGCTAGCTGGGCATATATTGTGAGAGTGTGACTAATGTGTTACAGTAGTCTCTCTTATAGGACTCGCTGGGTATATATTCTGAGAATGCGACTAATGTACTACAGTAGTCTCTCTTATGGGGCTCGCTAGGCATATATTGTGAGAGTGTGACTAATGTGTTACAGTAGTCTCTCTTATGGGGCTAGCTGGGCATATATTGTGAGAGTGTGACTAATGTGTTACAGTAGTCTCTCTTATGGGACTCGCTGGGTATATATTCTGAGAATGCGACTAATGTACTACAGTAGTCTCTCTTATGGGGCTAGCTGGGCATATATTGTGAGAGTGTGACTAATGTGCTACAGTAGTCTCTCTTATAGGGCTCGCTAGGCATATATTGTGAGAGTGTGACTAATGTGTTACAGTAGTCTCTCTTATGGGGCTAGCTGGGCATATATTGTGAGAGTGTGACTAATGTGTTACAGTAGTCTCTCTTATAGGACTCGCTGGGTATATATTCTGAGAATGCGACTAATGTACTACAGTAGTCTCTCTTATGGGGCTAGCTGGGCATATATTGTGAGAGTGTGACTAATATGTTACAGTAGTCTCTCTTATGGGGCTAGCTGGGCATATATTGTGAGAGTGTGACTAATATGTTACAGTAGTCTCTCTTATGGGGCTCGCTGGGCATATATTGTGAGAGTATGACTAATGTGTTACAGTAGTCTCTCTTATGGGGCTAGCTGGGCATATATTGTGAGAGCGTGACTAATATGTTACAGTAGTCTCTCTTATGGGGCTAGCTGGGCATATATTGTGAGAGTGTGACTAATGTGTTACATTAGTCTCTCTAATAGGACTCGCTGGGTATATATTCTGAGAATGCGACTAATGTACTACAGTAGTCTCTCTTATGGGGCTAGCTGGGCATATATTGTGAGAGTGTGACTAATATGTTACAGTTGTCTCTCTTATGGGGCTAGCTGGGCATATATTGTGAGAGTGTGACTAATGTGTTACAGTAGTCTCTCTTATAGGACTCGCTGGGTATATATTCTGAGAATGCGACTAATGTACTACAGTAGTCTCTCTTATGGGGCTAGCTGGGCATATATTGTGAGAGTGTGACTAATATGTTGCAGTAGTCTCTCTTATGGGGCTAGCTGGGCATATATTGTGAGAGTGTGACTAATATGTTACAGTAGTCTCTCTTATGGGGCTAGCTGGGCATATATTGTGAGAGTATGACTAATGTGTTACAGTAGTCTCTCTTATGGAGCTAGCTGGGCATATATTGTGAGAGTGTGACTAATATGTTACAGTAGTCTCTCTTATGGGGCTCGCTAGGCATATATTGTGAGAGTGTGACTAATGTGTTACAGTAGTCTCTCTTATGGGGCTAGCTGGGCATATATTGTGAAAGTGTGACTAATGTGTTACAGTAGTCTCTCTTATAGGACTCGCTGGGTATATATTCTGAGATTGCGACTAATGTACTACAGTAGTCTCTCTTATGGGGCTAGCTGGGCATATATTGTGAGAGTGTGACTAATATGTTACAGTAGTCTCTCTTATGGGGCTAGCTGGGCATAAATTGTGAGAGTATGACTAATGTGTTACAGTAGTCTCTCTTATGGAGCTAGCTGGGCATATATTGTGAGAGTGTGACTAATATGTTACAGTAGTCTCTCTTATGGAGCTAGCTGGGCATATATTGTGAGAGTATGACTAATGTGTTACAGTAGTCTCTCTTATGGAGCTAGCTGAGCATATATTGTGAGAGTATGACTAATGTGTTACAGTAGTCTCTCTTATGGAGCTAGCTGGGCATATATTGTGAGAGTGTGACTAATGTGTTACAGTAGTCTCACTTATGGGGCTAGCTGGGCATATATTGTGAGAGTATGACTAATGTGTTACAGTAGTCTCTCTTATGGAGCTAGCTGGGCATATATTGTGAGGGTGTGACTAATGTGTTACAGTAGTCTCTCTTATGGGGCTAGCTGGGCATATATTGTGAGAGTGTGACTAATGTGTTACAGTAGTCTCTCTTATAGGACTCGCTGGGTATATATTCTGAGAATGCGACTAATGTACTACAGTAGTCTCTCTTATGGGGCAAGCTGGGCATATATTGTGAGAGTGTGACTAATATGTTACAGTAGTCTCTCTTATGGAGCTAGCTGGGCATATATTGTGAGAGTGTGACTAATATGTTACAGTAGTCTCTCTTATGGGGCTAGCTGGGCATATATTGTGAGAGTGTGACTAATGTGTTACAGTAGTCTCTCTTATAGGACTCGCTGGGTATATATTCTGAGAATGCGACTAATGTCCTACAGTAGTCTCTCTTATGGGGCTAGCTGGGCATATATTGTGAGAGTGTGACTAATATGTTACAGTAGTCTCTCTTATGGGGCTAGCTGGGCATATATTGTGAGAGTGTGACTAATATGTTACAGTAGTCTCTCTTATGGAGCTAGCTGGGCATATATTGTGAGAGTATGACTAATGTGTTACAGTAGTCTCTCTAATGGAGCTAGCTGGGCATATATTGTGAGAGTGTGACTAATGTGTTACAGTAGTCTCTCTTATGGGGCAAGCTGGGCATATATTGTGAGAGTATGACTAATGTGTTACAGTAGTCTCTCTTATGGAGCTAGCTGGGCATATATTGTGAGAGTGTGACTAATGTGTTACAGTGGTCTCTCTTATGGGGCTAGCTGGGCATATATTGTGAGAGTGTGACTAATGTGTTACAGTAGTCTCTCTTATAGGACTCGCTGGGTATATATTCTGAGAATGCGACTAATGTACTACAGTAGTCTCTCTTATGGGGCTAGCTGGGCATATATAGTGAGAGTGTGACTAATGTGTTACAGTAGTCTCTCTTATGGGACTCGCTGGGTATATATTGTGAGAGTGCGACTAATGTGTTACAGTAGTCTCTCTTATGGGGCTAGCTGGGCATATATTGTGAGAGTGTGACTAATGTGTTACAGTAGTCTCTCTTATAGGACTCGCTGGGTATATATTCTGAGAATGCGACTAATGTACTACAGTAGTCTCTCTTATGGGGCTAGCTGGGCATATATTGTGAGAGTGTGACTAATGTGTTACAGTAGTCTCTCTTATGGGGCTAGCTGGGCATATATTGTGAGAGTGTGACTAATGTGTTACAGTAGTCTCTCTTATGGGGCTAGCTGGGCATATATTGTGAGAGTGTGACTAATGTGTTACAGTAGTCTCTCTTATGGGGCTAGCTGGGCATATATTGTGAGAGTGTGACTAATGTGTTACAGTTGTCTCTCTTATGGGGCTAGCTGGGTATATATTGTGAGAGTGTGACTAATGTGCTACAGTAGTCTCTCTTATAGGGCTCGCTAGGCATATATTGTGAGAGTGTGACTAATGTGTTACAGTAGTCTCTCTTATGGGACTCGCTGGGTATATATTGTGAGAGCGCGACTAATGTGTTACAGTAGTCTCTCTTATGGGGCTAGCTGGGCATATATTGTGAGAGTGTGACTAATGTGCTACAGTAGTCTCTCTTATAGGGCTCGCTAGGCATATATTGTGAGAGTGTGACTAATGTGTTACAGTAGTCTCTCTTATGGGGCTAGCTGGGCATATATTGTGAGAGTGTGACTATTTTGTGTTACAGTAGTCTCTCTTATAGGACTCGCTGGGTATATATTCTGAGAATGCGACTAATGTACTACAGTAGTCTCTCTTATGGGGCTAGCTGGGCATATATTGTGAGAGTGTGACTAATGTGCTACAGTAGTCTCTCTTATAGGGCTCGCTAGGCATATATTGTGAGAGTGTGACTAATGTGTTACAGTAGTCTCTCTTATGGGGCTAGCTGGGCATATATTGTGAGAGTGTGACTAATGTGTTACAGTTGTCTCTCTTATAGGACTCGCTGGGTATATATTCTGAGAATGCGACTAATGTACTACAGTAGTCTCTCTTATGGGGCTAGCTGGGCATATATAGTGAGAGTGTGACTAATGTGTTACAGTAGTCTCTCTTATGGGATTCGCTGGGTATATATTGTGAGAGTGCGACTAATGTGTTACAGTAGTCTCTCTTATGGGGCTAGCTGGGCATATATTGTGAGAATGTGACTAATGTGTTACAGTAGTCTCTCTTATGGGGCTAGCTGGGCATATATTGTGAGAGTGTGACTAATGTGCTACAGTAGTCTCTCTTATGGGGCTAGCTGGGCATATATTGTGAGAGTGTGACTAATGTGCTACAGTAGTCTCTCATATAGGGCTCGCTAGGCATATATTGTGAGAGTGTGACTAATGTGTTACAGTAGTCTCTCTCATGGGGCTAGCTGGGCATATATTGTGAGAGTGTGACTAATGTGTTACAGTAGTCTCTCTTATGGGACTCGTTGGGTATATATTCTGAGAATGCGACTAATGTACTACAGTAGTCTCTCTTATGGGGCTAGCTGGGCATATATTGTGAGAGTGTGACTAATGTGCTACAGTAGTCTCTCTTATAGGGCTCGCTAGGCATATATTGTGAGAGTGTGACTAATGTGTTACAGTAGTCTCTCTTATGGGACTCGCTGGGTATATATTGTGAGAGTGCGACTAATGTGTTACAGTAGTCTCTCTTATAGGACTCGCTGGGTATATATTCTGAGAATGCGACTAATGTACTACAGTAGTCTCTCTTATGGGGCTAGCTGGGCATATATTGTGAGAGTGTGACTAATGTGCTACAGTAGTCTCTCTTATAGGGCTCGCTAGGCATATATTGTGAGAGTGTGACTAATGTGTTACAGTGGTCTCTCTTATGGGGATAGCTGGGCATAAATTGTGAGAGTGTGACTAATGTGTTACAGTAGTCTCTCTTATAGGACTCGCTGGGTATATATTCTGAGAATGCGACTAATGTACTACAGTAGTCTCTCTTATGGGGCTCGCTAGGCATATATTGTGAGAGTGTGACTAATGTGTTACAGTAGTCTCTTTTATGGGGCTAGCTGGGCATATATTGTGAGAGTGTGACTAATGTGTTACTGTAGTCTCTCTTATGGGACTCGCTGGGTATATATTCTGAGAATGCGACTAATGTACTACAGTAGTCTCTCTTATGGGGCTAGCTGGGCATATATTGTGAGAGTGTGACTAATGTGCTACAGTAGTCTCTCTTATAGGGCTCGCTAGGCATATATTGTGAGAGTGTGACTAATGTGTTACAGTAGACTCTCTTATGGGGCTAGCTGGGCATATATTGTGAGAGTGTGACTAATGTGTTACAGTAGTCTCTCTTATAGGACTCGCTGGGTATATATTCTGAGAATGCGACTAATGTACTACAGTAGTCTCTCTTATAGGACTCGCTGGGTATATATTCTGAGAATGCGACTAATGTACTACAGTAGTCTCTCTTATGGGGCTAGCTGGGCATATATTGTGAGAGTGTGACTAATGTGTTACAGTAGTCTCTCTTATGGGACTTGCTGGGTATATATTCTGAGAATGCGACTAATGTACTACAGTAGTCTCTCTTATGGGGCTAGCTGGGCATATATTGTGAGAGTGTGACTAATGTGCTACAGTAGTCTCTCTTATAGGGCTCGCTAGGCATATATTGTGAGAGTGTGACTAATGTGTTACAGTAGTCTCTCTTATGGGGCTAGCTGGGCATATATTGTGAGAGTGTGACTAATGTGTTACAGTAGTCTCTCTTATAGGACTCGCTGGGTATATATTCTGAGAATGCGACTAATGTACTACAGTAGTCTCTCTTATGGGGCTAGCTGGGCATATATTGTGAGAGTGTGACTAATATGTTACAGTAGTCTCTCTTATGGGGCTAGCTGGGCATATATTGTGAGAGTGTGACTAATGTGTTACAGTAGTCTCTCTTATGGGGCTAGCTGGGCATATATTGTGAGAGTATGACTAATGTGTTACAGTAGTCTCTCTTATGGGGCTAGCTGGGCATATATTGTGAGAGCGTGACTAATATGTTACAGTAGTCTCTCTTATGGGGCTAGCTGGGCATATATTGTGAGAGTGTGACTAATGTGTTACAGTAGTCTCTCTTATAGGACTCGCTGGGTATATATTCTGAGAATGCGACTAATGTACTACAGTAGTCTCTCTAATGGGGCTAGCTGGGCATATATTGTGAGAGTGTGACTAATATGTTACAGTTGTCTCTCTTATGGGGCTAGCTGGGCATATATTGTGAGAGTGTGACTAATGTGTTACAGTAGTCTCTCTTATAGGACTCGCTGGGTATATATTCTGAGAATGCGACTAATGTACTACAGTAGTCTCTCTTATGGGGCTCGCTAGGCATATATTGTGAGAGTGTGACTAATGTGTTACAGTAGTCTCTCTTATGGGGCTAGCTGGGCATATATTGTGAGAGTGTGACTAATATGTTACAGTAGTCTCTCTTATGGGGCTAGCTGGGCATATATTGTGAGAGTATGACTAATGTGTTACAGTAGTCTCTCTTATGGAGCTAGCTGGGCATATATTGTGAGAGTGTGACTAATATGTTACAGTAGTCTCTCTTATGGGGCTCGCTAGGCATATATTGTGAGAGTGTGACTAATGTGTTACAGTAGTCTCTCTTATGGGGCTAGCTGGGCATATATTGTGAGAGTGTGACTAATGTGTTACAGTAGTCTCTCTTATAGGACTCGCTGGGTATATATTCTGAGAATGCGACTAATGTACTACAGTAGTCTCTCTTATGGGGCTAGCTGGGCATATATTGTGAGAGTGTGACTAATATGTTACAGTAGTCTCTCTTATGGAGCTAGCTGGGTATATTATCTGAGAATGCGACTAATGTACTACAGTAGTCTCTCTTATGGGGCTAGCTGGGCATATATTGTGAGAGTGTGACTAATATGTTAAAGTAGTCTCTCTTATGGGGCTAGCTGGGCATAAATTGTGAGAGTATGACTAATGTGTTACAGTAGTCTCTCTTATGGAGCTAGCTGGGCATATATTGTGAGAGTGTGACTAATATGTTACAGTAGTCTCTCTTATGGAGCTAGCTGGGCATATATTGTGAGAGTATGACTAATGTGTTACAGTAGTCTCTCTTATGGAGCTAGCTGGGCATATATTGTGAGAGTATGACTAATGTGTTACAGTAGTCTCTCTTATGGAGCTAGCTGGGCATATATTGTGAGAGTGTGACTAATGTGTTACAGTAGTCTCACTTATGGGGCTAGCTGGGCATATATTGTGAGAGTATGACTAATGTGTTACAGTAGTCTCTCTTATGGAGCTAGCTGGGCATATATTGTGAGGGTGTGACTAATGTGTTACAGTAGTCTCTCTTATGGGGCTAGCTGGGCATATATTGTGAGAGTGTGACTAATGTGTTACAGTAGTCTCTCTTATAGGACTCGCTGGGTATATATTCTGAGAATGCGACTAATGTACTACAGTAGTCTCTCTTATGGGGCTAGCTGGGCATATATTGTGAGAGTGTGACTAATATGTTACAGTAGTCTCTCTTATGGAGCTAGCTGGGCATATATTGTGAGAGTGTGACTAATATGTTACAGTAGTCTCTCTTATGGGGCTAGCTGGGCATATATTGTGAGAGTGTGACTTATGTTTACAGTAGTCTCTCTTATAGGACTCGCTGGGTATATATTCTGAGAATGCGACTAATGTCCTACAGTAGTCTCTCTTATGGGGCTAGCTGGGCATATATTGTGAGAGTGTGACTAATATGTTACAGTAGTCTCTCTTATGGGGCTCGCTAGGCATATATTGTGAGAGTGTGACTAATGTGTTACAGTAGTCTCTCTTATGGGGCTAGCTGGGCATATATTGTGAGAGTGTGACTAATGTGTTACAGTAGTCTCTCTTATAGGACTCGCTGGGTATATATTCTGAGAATGCGACTAATGTACTACAGTAGTCTCTCTTATGGGGCTAGCTGGGTATATATTGTGAGAGTGTGACTAATATGTTACAGTAGTCTCTCTTATGGAGCTAGCTGGGTATATAATCTGAGAATGCGACTAATGTACTACAGTAGTCTCTCTTATGGGGCTAGCTGGGCATATATTGTGAGAGTGTGACTAATATGTTAAAGTAGTCTCTCTTATGGGGCTAGCTGGGCATATATTGTGAGAGTGTGACTTATGTTTACAGTAGTCTCTCTTATAGGACTCGCTGGGTATATATTCTGAGAATGCGACTAATGTCCTACAGTAGTCTCTCTTATGGGGCTAGCTGGGCATATATTGTGAGAGTGTGACTAATATGTTACAGTAGTCTCTCTTATGGGGCTCGCTAGGCATATATTGTGAGAGTGTGACTAATGTGTTACAGTAGTCTCTCTTATGGGGCTAGCTGGGCATATATTGTGAGAGTGTGACTAATGTGTTACAGTAGTCTCTCTTATAGGACTCGCTGGGTATATATTCTGAGAATGCGACTAATGTACTACAGTAGTCTCTCTTATGGGGCTAGCTGGGCATATATTGTGAGAGTGTGACTAATATGTTACAGTAGTCTCTCTTATGGGGCTAGCTGGGCATATATTGTGAGAGTGTGACTAATATGTTACAGTAGTCTCTCTTATGGGGCTAGCTGGGCATATATTGTGAGAGTATGACTAATGTGTTACAGTAGTCTCTCTTATGGGGCTAGCTGGGCATATATTGTGAGAGCGTGACTAATATGTTACAGTAGTCTCTCTTATGGGGCTAGCTGGGCATATATTGTGAGAGTGTGACTAATGTGTTACATTAGTCTCTCTTATAGGACTCGCTGGGTATATATTCTGAGAATGCGACTAATGTACTACAGTAGTCTCTCTTATGGGGCTAGCTGGGCATATATTGTGAGAGTGTGACTAATATGTTACAGTTGTCTCTCTTATGGGGCTAGCTGGGCATATATTGTGAGAGTGTGACTAATGTGTTACAGTAGTCTCTCTTATAGGACTCGCTGGGTATATATTCTGAGAATGCGACTAATGTACTACAGTAGTCTCTCTTATGGGGCTAGCTGGGCATATATTGTGAGAGTGTGACTAATATGTTACAGTAGTCTCTCTTATGGGGCTAGCTGGGCATATATTGTGAGAGTGTGACTAATTTGTTACAGTAGTCTCTCTTATGGGGCTAGCTGGGCATATATTGTGAGAGTATGACTAATGTGTTACAGTAGTCTCTCTTATGGAGCTAGCTGGGCATATATTGTGAGAGTGTGACTAATATGTTACAGTAGTCTCTCTTATGGGGCTCGCTAGGCATATATTGTGAGAGTGTGACTAATGTGTTACAGTAGTCTCTCTTATGGGGCTAGCTGGGCATATATTGTGAAAGTGTGACTAATGTGTTACAGTAGTCTCTCTTATAGGACTCGCTGGGTATATATTCTGAGATTGCGACTAATGTACTACAGTAGTCTCTCTTATGGGGCTAGCTGGGCATATATTGTGAGAGTGTGACTAATATGTTACAGTAGTCTCTCTTATGGGGCTAGCTGGGCATAAATTGTGAGAGTATGACTAATGTGTTACAGTAGTCTCTCTTATGGAGCTAGCTGGGCATATATTGTGAGAGTGTGACTAATATGTTACAGTAGTCTCTCTTATGGAGCTAGCTGGGCATATATTGTGAGAGTATGACTAATGTGTTACAGTAGTCTCTCTTATGGAGCTAGCTGGGCATATATTGTGAGAGTATGACTAATGTGTTACAGTAGTCTCTCTTATGGAGCTAGCTGGGCATATATTGTGAGAGTGTGACTAATGTGTTACAGTAGTCTCTCTTATGGGGCTAGCTGGGCATATATTGTGAGAGTATGACTAATGTGTTACAGTAGTCTCTCTTATGGAGCTAGCTGGGCATATATTGTGAGGGTGTGACTAATGTGTTACAGTAGTCTCTCTTATGGGGCTAGCTGGGCATATATTGTGAGAGTGTGACTAATGTGTTACAGTAGTCTCTCTTATAGGACTCGCTGGGTATATATTCTGAGAATGCGACTAATGTACTACAGTAGTCTCTCTTATGGGGCTAGCTGGGCATATATTGTGAGAGTGTGACTAATATGTTACAGTAGTCTCTCTTATGGAGCTAGCTGGGCATATATTGTGAGAGTGTGACTAATATGTTACAGTAGTCTCTCTTATGGGGCTAGCTGGGCATATATTGTGAGAGTGTGACTAATGTGTTACAGTAGTCTCTCTTATAGGACTCGCTGGGTATATATTCTGAGAATGCGACTAATGTCCTACAGTAGTCTCTCTTATGGGGCTAGCTGGGCATATATTGTGAGAGTGTGACTAATATGTTACAGTAGTCTCTCTTATGGGGCTAGCTGGGCATATATTGTGAGAGTGTGACTAATATGTTACAGTAGTCTCTCTTATGGAGCTAGCTGGGCATATATTGTGAGAGTATGACTAATGTGTTACAGTAGTCTCTCTAATGGAGCTAGCTGGGTATATATTCTGAGAATGCGACTAATGTACTACAGTAGTCTCTTTTATGGGGCTAGCTGGGCATATATTGTGAGAGTGTGACTAATGTGCTACAGTAGTCTCTCTTATAGGGCTCGCTAGGCATATATTGTGAGAGTGTGACTAATGTGTTACAGTAGTCTCTCTTATGGGGATAGCTGGGCATATATTGTGAGAGTGTGACTAATGTGTTACAGTAGTCTCTCTTATAGGACTCGCTGGGTATATATTCTGAGAATGCGACTAATGTACTACAGTAGTCTCTCTTATGGGGCTCGCTAGGCATATATTGTGAGAGTGTGACTAATGTGTTACAGTAGTCTCTCTTATGGGGCTAGCTGGGCATATATTGTGAGAGTGTGACTAATGTGTTACAGTAGTCTTTCTTATGGGACTCGCTGGGTATATATTCTGAGAATGCGACTAATGTACTACAGTAGTCTCTCTTATGGGGCTAGCTGGGCATATATTGTGAGAGTGTGACTAATGTGCTACAGTAGTCTCTCTTATAGGGCTCGCTAGGCATATATTGTGAGAGTGTGACTAATGTGTTACAGTAGACTCTCTTATGGGGCTAGCTGGGCATATATTGTGAGAGTGTGACTAATGTGTTACAGTAGTCTCTCTTATTGGACTCGCTGGGTATATATTCTGAGAATGCGACTAATGTACTACAGTAGTCTCTCTTATGGGGCTCGCTAGGCATATATTGTGAGAGTGTGACTAATGTGTTACAGTAGTCTCTCTTATGGGGCTAGCTGGGCATATATTGTGAGAGTGTGACTAATGTGTTACAGTAGTCTCTCTTATGGGACTCGCTGGGTATATATTCTGAGAATGCGACTAATGTACTACAGTAGTCTCTCTTATGGGGCTAGCTGGGCATATATTGTGAGAGTGTGACTAATGTGCTACAGTAGTCTCTCTTATAGGGCTCGCTAGGCATATATTGTGAGAGTGTGACTAATGTGTTACAGTAGTCTCTCTTATGGGGCTAGCTGGGCATATATTGTGAGAGTGTGACTAATGTGTTACAGTAGTCTCTCTTATAGGACTCGCTGGGTATATATTCTGAGAATGCGACTAATGTCCTACAGTAGTCTCTCTTATGGGGCTAGCTGGGCATATATTGTGAGAGTGTGACTAATATGTTACAGTAGTCTCTCTTATGGGGCTAGCTGGGCATATATTGTGAGAGTGTGACTAATATGTTAAAGTAGTCTCTCTTATGGGGCTAGCTGGGCATATATTGTGAGAGTATGACTAATGTGTTACAGTAGTCTCTCTTATGGGGCTAGCTGGGCATATATTGTGAGAGCGTGACTAATATGTTACAGTAGTCTCTCTTATGGGGCTAGCTGGGCATATATTGTGAGAGTGTGACTAATGTGTTACATTAGTCTCTCTAATAGGACTCGCTGGGTATATATTCTGAGAATGCGACTAATGTACTACAGTAGTCTCTCTTATGGGGCTAGCTGGGCATATATTGTGAGAGTGTGACTAATATGTTACAGTTGTCTCTCTTATGGGGCTAGCTGGGCATATATTGTGAGAGTGTGACTAATGTGTTACAGTAGTCTCTCTTATAGGACTCGCTGGGTATATATTCTGAGAATGCGACTAATGTACTACAGTAGTCTCTCTTATGGGGCTAGCTGGGCATATATTGTGAGAGTGTGACTAATATGTTGCAGTAGTCTCTCTTATGGGGCTAGCTGGGCATATATTGTGAGAGTGTGACTAATATGTTACAGTAGTCTCTCTTATGGGGCTAGCTGGGCATATATTGTGAGAGTATGACTAATGTGTTACAGTAGTCTCTCTTATGGAGCTAGCTGGGCATATATTGTGAGAGTGTGACTAATATGTTACAGTAGTCTCTCTTATGGGGCTAGCTGGGCATATATTGTGAGAGTGTGACTAATGTGTTACAGTAGTCTCTCTTATGGGGCTAGCTGGGCATATATTGTGAAAGTGTGACTAATGTGTTA
This sequence comes from Selenia dentaria, assembly GCA_917880725.1. NCBI lineage: Eukaryota > Metazoa > Arthropoda > Insecta > Lepidoptera > Geometridae > Selenia > Selenia dentaria. Next base: position 393,384 of record OU862882.1, on the reverse strand, counting down.
CAGTAGTCTCTCTTATAGGACTCGCTGGGTATATATTCTGAGATTGCGACTAATGTACTACAGTAGTCTCTCTTATGGGGCTAGCTGGGCATATATTGTGAGAGTGTGACTAATATGTTACAGTAGTCTCTCTTATGGGGCTAGCTGGGCATAAATTGTGAGAGTATGACTAATGTGTTACAGTAGTCTCTCTTATGGAGCTAGCTGGGCATATATTGTGAGAGTGTGACTAATATGTTACAGTAGTCTCTCTTATGGAGCTAGCTGGGCATATATTGTGAGAGTATGACTAATGTGTTACAGTAGTCTCTCTTATGGAGCTAGCTGAGCATATATTGTGAGAGTATGACTAATGTGTTACAGTAGTCTCTCTTATGGAGCTAGCTGGGCATATATTGTGAGAGTGTGACTAATGTGTTACAGTAGTCTCACTTATGGGGCTAGCTGGGCATATATTGTGAGAGTATGACTAATGTGTTACAGTAGTCTCTCTTATGGAGCTAGCTGGGCATATATTGTGAGGGTGTGACTAATGTGTTACAGTAGTCTCTCTTATGGGGCTAGCTGGGCATATATTGTGAGAGTGTGACTAATGTGTTACAGTAGTCTCTCTTATAGGACTCGCTGGGTATATATTCTGAGAATGCGACTAATGTACTACAGTAGTCTCTCTTATGGGGCAAGCTGGGCATATATTGTGAGAGTGTGACTAATATGTTACAGTAGTCTCTCTTATGGAGCTAGCTGGGCATATATTGTGAGAGTGTGACTAATATGTTACAGTAGTCTCTCTTATGGGGCTAGCTGGGCATATATTGTGAGAGTGTGACTAATGTGTTACAGTAGTCTCTCTTATAGGACTCGCTGGGTATATATTCTGAGAATGCGACTAATGTCCTACAGTAGTCTCTCTTATGGGGCTAGCTGGGCATATATTGTGAGAGTGTGACTAATATGTTACAGTAGTCTCTCTTATGGGGCTAGCTGGGCATATATTGTGAGAGTGTGACTAATATGTTACAGTAGTCTCTCTTATGGAGCTAGCTGGGCATATATTGTGAGAGTATGACTAATGTGTTACAGTAGTCTCTCTAATGGAGCTAGCTGGGCATATATTGTGAGAGTGTGACTAATGTGTTACAGTAGTCTCTCTTATGGGGCAAGCTGGGCATATATTGTGAGAGTATGACTAATGTGTTACAGTAGTCTCTCTTATGGAGCTAGCTGGGCATATATTGTGAGAGTGTGACTAATGTGTTACAGTGGTCTCTCTTATGGGGCTAGCTGGGCATATATTGTGAGAGTGTGACTAATGTGTTACAGTAGTCTCTCTTATAGGACTCGCTGGGTATATATTCTGAGAATGCGACTAATGTACTACAGTAGTCTCTCTTATGGGGCTAGCTGGGCATATATAGTGAGAGTGTGACTAATGTGTTACAGTAGTCTCTCTTATGGGACTCGCTGGGTATATATTGTGAGAGTGCGACTAATGTGTTACAGTAGTCTCTCTTATGGGGCTAGCTGGGCATATATTGTGAGAGTGTGACTAATGTGTTACAGTAGTCTCTCTTATAGGACTCGCTGGGTATATATTCTGAGAATGCGACTAATGTACTACAGTAGTCTCTCTTATGGGGCTAGCTGGGCATATATTGTGAGAGTGTGACTAATGTGTTACAGTAGTCTCTCTTATGGGGCTAGCTGGGCATATATTGTGAGAGTGTGACTAATGTGTTACAGTAGTCTCTCTTATGGGGCTAGCTGGGCATATATTGTGAGAGTGTGACTAATGTGTTACAGTAGTCTCTCTTATGGGGCTAGCTGGGCATATATTGTGAGAGTGTGACTAATGTGTTACAGTTGTCTCTCTTATGGGGCTAGCTGGGTATATATTGTGAGAGTGTGACTAATGTGCTACAGTAGTCTCTCTTATAGGGCTCGCTAGGCATATATTGTGAGAGTGTGACTAATGTGTTACAGTAGTCTCTCTTATGGGACTCGCTGGGTATATATTGTGAGAGCGCGACTAATGTGTTACAGTAGTCTCTCTTATGGGGCTAGCTGGGCATATATTGTGAGAGTGTGACTAATGTGCTACAGTAGTCTCTCTTATAGGGCTCGCTAGGCATATATTGTGAGAGTGTGACTAATGTGTTACAGTAGTCTCTCTTATGGGGCTAGCTGGGCATATATTGTGAGAGTGTGACTATTTTGTGTTACAGTAGTCTCTCTTATAGGACTCGCTGGGTATATATTCTGAGAATGCGACTAATGTACTACAGTAGTCTCTCTTATGGGGCTAGCTGGGCATATATTGTGAGAGTGTGACTAATGTGCTACAGTAGTCTCTCTTATAGGGCTCGCTAGGCATATATTGTGAGAGTGTGACTAATGTGTTACAGTAGTCTCTCTTATGGGGCTAGCTGGGCATATATTGTGAGAGTGTGACTAATGTGTTACAGTTGTCTCTCTTATAGGACTCGCTGGGTATATATTCTGAGAATGCGACTAATGTACTACAGTAGTCTCTCTTATGGGGCTAGCTGGGCATATATAGTGAGAGTGTGACTAATGTGTTACAGTAGTCTCTCTTATGGGATTCGCTGGGTATATATTGTGAGAGTGCGACTAATGTGTTACAGTAGTCTCTCTTATGGGGCTAGCTGGGCATATATTGTGAGAATGTGACTAATGTGTTACAGTAGTCTCTCTTATGGGGCTAGCTGGGCATATATTGTGAGAGTGTGACTAATGTGCTACAGTAGTCTCTCTTATGGGGCTAGCTGGGCATATATTGTGAGAGTGTGACTAATGTGCTACAGTAGTCTCTCATATAGGGCTCGCTAGGCATATATTGTGAGAGTGTGACTAATGTGTTACAGTAGTCTCTCTCATGGGGCTAGCTGGGCATATATTGTGAGAGTGTGACTAATGTGTTACAGTAGTCTCTCTTATGGGACTCGTTGGGTATATATTCTGAGAATGCGACTAATGTACTACAGTAGTCTCTCTTATGGGGCTAGCTGGGCATATATTGTGAGAGTGTGACTAATGTGCTACAGTAGTCTCTCTTATAGGGCTCGCTAGGCATATATTGTGAGAGTGTGACTAATGTGTTACAGTAGTCTCTCTTATGGGACTCGCTGGGTATATATTGTGAGAGTGCGACTAATGTGTTACAGTAGTCTCTCTTATAGGACTCGCTGGGTATATATTCTGAGAATGCGACTAATGTACTACAGTAGTCTCTCTTATGGGGCTAGCTGGGCATATATTGTGAGAGTGTGACTAATGTGCTACAGTAGTCTCTCTTATAGGGCTCGCTAGGCATATATTGTGAGAGTGTGACTAATGTGTTACAGTGGTCTCTCTTATGGGGATAGCTGGGCATAAATTGTGAGAGTGTGACTAATGTGTTACAGTAGTCTCTCTTATAGGACTCGCTGGGTATATATTCTGAGAATGCGACTAATGTACTACAGTAGTCTCTCTTATGGGGCTCGCTAGGCATATATTGTGAGAGTGTGACTAATGTGTTACAGTAGTCTCTTTTATGGGGCTAGCTGGGCATATATTGTGAGAGTGTGACTAATGTGTTACTGTAGTCTCTCTTATGGGACTCGCTGGGTATATATTCTGAGAATGCGACTAATGTACTACAGTAGTCTCTCTTATGGGGCTAGCTGGGCATATATTGTGAGAGTGTGACTAATGTGCTACAGTAGTCTCTCTTATAGGGCTCGCTAGGCATATATTGTGAGAGTGTGACTAATGTGTTACAGTAGACTCTCTTATGGGGCTAGCTGGGCATATATTGTGAGAGTGTGACTAATGTGTTACAGTAGTCTCTCTTATAGGACTCGCTGGGTATATATTCTGAGAATGCGACTAATGTACTACAGTAGTCTCTCTTATAGGACTCGCTGGGTATATATTCTGAGAATGCGACTAATGTACTACAGTAGTCTCTCTTATGGGGCTAGCTGGGCATATATTGTGAGAGTGTGACTAATGTGTTACAGTAGTCTCTCTTATGGGACTCGCTGGGTATATATTCTGAGAATGCGACTAATGTACTACAGTAGTCTCTCTTATGGGGCTAGCTGGGCATATATTGTGAGAGTGTGACTAATGTGCTACAGTAGTCTCTCTTATAGGGCTCGCTAGGCATATATTGTGAGAGTGTGACTAATGTGTTACAGTAGTCTCTCTTATGGGGCTAGCTGGGCATATATTGTGAGAGTGTGACTAATGTGTTACAGTTGTCTCTCTTATAGGACTCGCTGGGTATATATTCTGAGAATGCGACTAATGTACTACAGTAGTCTCTCTTATGGGGCTAGCTGGGCATATATTGTGAGAGTGTGACTAATATGTTACAGTAGTCTCTCTTATGGGGCTAGCTGGGCATATATTGTGAGAGTGTGACTAATATGTTACAGTAGTCTCTCTTATGGGGCTAGCTGGGCATATATTGTGAGAGTATGACTAATGTGTTACAGTAGTCTCTCTTATGGGGCTAGCTGGGCATATATTGTGAGAGTGTGACTAATATGTTACAGTAGTCTCTCTTATGGGGCTAGCTGGGCATATATTGTGAGAGTGTGACTAATGTGTTACAGTAGTCTCTCTTATAGGACTCGCTGGGTATATATTCTGAGAATGCGACTAATGTACTACAGTAGTCTCTCTAATGGGGCTAGCTGGGCATATATTGTGAGAGTGTGACTAATATGTTACAGTAGTCTCTCTTATGGGGCTAGCTGGGCATATATTGTGAGAGTGTGACTAATGTGTTACAGTAGTCTCTCTTATAGGACTCGCTGGGTATATATTCTGAGAATGCGACTAATGTACTACAGTAGTCTCTCTTATGGGGCTCGCTAGGCATATATTGTGAGAGTGTGACTAATGTGTTACAGTAGTCTCTCTTATGGGGCTAGCTGGGCATATATTGTGAGAGTGTGACTAATATGTTACAGTAGTCTCTCTTATGGGGCTAGCTGGGCATATATTGTGAGAGTATGACTAATGTGTTACAGTAGTCTCTCTTATGGAGCTAGCTGGGCATATATTGTGAGAGTGTGACTAATATGTTACAGTAGTCTCTCTTATGGGGCTCGCTAGGCATATATTGTGAGAGTGTGACTAATGTGTTACAGTAGTCTCTCTTATGGGGCTAGCTGGGCATATATTGTGAGAGTGTGACTAATGTGTTACAGTAGTCTCTCTTATAGGACTCGCTGGGTATATATTCTGAGAATGCGACTAATGTACTACAGTAGTCTCTCTTATGGGGCTAGCTGGGCATATATTGTGAGAGTGTGACTAATATGTTACAGTAGTCTCTCTTATGGAGCTAGCTGGGTATATTATCTGAGAATGCGACTAATGTACTACAGTAGTCTCTCTTATGGGGCTAGCTGGGCATATATTGTGAGAGTGTGACTAATATGTTAAAGTAGTCTCTCTTATGGGGCTAGCTGGGCATAAATTGTGAGAGTATGACTAATGTGTTACAGTAGTCTCTCTTATGGAGCTAGCTGGGCATATATTGTGAGAGTGTGACTAATATGTTACAGTAGTCTCTCTTATGGAGCTAGCTGGGCATATATTGTGAGAGTATGACTAATGTGTTACAGTAGTCTCTCTTATGGAGCTAGCTGGGCATATATTGTGAGAGTATGACTAATGTGTTACAGTAGTCTCTCTTATGGAGCTAGCTGGGCATATATTGTGAGAGTGTGACTAATGTGTTACAGTAGTCTCTCTTATGGGGCTAGCTGGGCATATATTGTGAGAGTGTGACTAATGTGTTACAGTAGTCTCTCTTATGGAGCTAGCTGGGCATATATTGTGAGGGTGTGACTAATGTGTTACAGTAGTCTCTCTTATGGGGCTAGCTGGGCATATATTGTGAGAGTGTGACTAATGTGTTACAGTAGTCTCTCTTATAGGACTCGCTGGGTATATATTCTGAGAATGCGACTAATGTACTACAGTAGTCTCTCTTATGGGGCTAGCTGGGCATATATTGTGAGAGTGTGACTAATATGTTACAGTAGTCTCTCTTATGGAGCTAGCTGGGCATATATTGTGAGAGTGTGACTAATATGTTACAGTAGTCTCTCTTATGGGGCTAGCTGGGCATATATTGTGAGAGTGTGACTTATGTTTACAGTAGTCTCTCTTATAGGACTCGCTGGGTATATATTCTGAGAATGCGACTAATGTCCTACAGTAGTCTCTCTTATGGGGCTAGCTGGGCATATATTGTGAGAGTGTGACTAATATGTTACAGTAGTCTCTCTTATGGGGCTCGCTAGGCATATATTGTGAGAGTGTGACTAATGTGTTACAGTAGTCTCTCTTATGGGGCTAGCTGGGCATATATTGTGAGAGTGTGACTAATGTGTTACAGTAGTCTCTCTTATAGGACTCGCTGGGTATATATTCTGAGAATGCGACTAATGTACTACAGTAGTCTCTCTTATGGGGCTAGCTGGGTATATATTGTGAGAGTGTGACTAATATGTTACAGTAGTCTCTCTTATGGAGCTAGCTGGGTATATAATCTGAGAATGCGACTAATGTACTACAGTAGTCTCTCTTATGGGGCTAGCTGGGCATATATTGTGAGAGTGTGACTAATATGTTAAAGTAGTCTCTCTTATGGGGCTAGCTGGGCATATATTGTGAGAGTGTGACTTATGTTTACAGTAGTCTCTCTTATAGGACTCGCTGGGTATATATTCTGAGAATGCGACTAATGTCCTACAGTAGTCTCTCTTATGGGGCTAGCTGGGCATATATTGTGAGAGTGTGACTAATATGTTACAGTAGTCTCTCTTATGGGGCTCGCTAGGCATATATTGTGAGAGTGTGACTAATGTGTTACAGTAGTCTCTCTTATGGGGCTAGCTGGGCATATATTGTGAGAGTGTGACTAATGTGTTACAGTAGTCTCTCTTATAGGACTCGCTGGGTATATATTCTGAGAATGCGACTAATGTACTACAGTAGTCTCTCTTATGGGGCTAGCTGGGCATATATTGTGAGAGTGTGACTAATATGTTACAGTAGTCTCTCTTATGGGGCTAGCTGGGCATATATTGTGAGAGTGTGACTAATATGTTACAGTAGTCTCTCTTATGGGGCTAGCTGGGCATATATTGTGAGAGTGTGACTAATGTGTTACAGTAGTCTCTCTTATGGGGCTAGCTGGGCATATATTGTGAGAGCGTGACTAATATGTTACAGTAGTCTCTCTTATGGGGCTAGCTGGGCATATATTGTGAGAGTGTGACTAATGTGTTACATTAGTCTCTCTTATAGGACTCGCTGGGTATATATTCTGAGAATGCGACTAATGTACTACAGTAGTCTCTCTTATGGGGCTAGCTGGGCATATATTGTGAGAGTGTGACTAATATGTTACAGTTGTCTCTCTTATGGGGCTAGCTGGGCATATATTGTGAGAGTGTGACTAATGTGTTACAGTAGTCTCTCTTATAGGACTCGCTGGGTATATATTCTGAGAATGCGACTAATGTACTACAGTAGTCTCTCTTATGGGGCTAGCTGGGCATATATTGTGAGAGTGTGACTAATATGTTACAGTAGTCTCTCTTATGGGGCTAGCTGGGCATATATTGTGAGAGTGTGACTAATGTGTTACAGTAGTCTCTCTTATGGGGCTAGCTGGGCATATATTGTGAGAGTATGACTAATGTGTTACAGTAGTCTCTCTTATGGAGCTAGCTGGGCATATATTGTGAGAGTGTGACTAATATGTTACAGTAGTCTCTCTTATGGGGCTCGCTAGGCATATATTGTGAGAGTGTGACTAATGTGTTACAGTAGTCTCTCTTATGGGGCTAGCTGGGCATATATTGTGAAAGTGTGACTAATGTGTTACAGTAGTCTCTCTTATAGGACTCGCTGGGTATATATTCTGAGATTGCGACTAATGTACTACAGTAGTCTCTCTTATGGGGCTCGCTGGGCATATATTGTGAGAGTGTGACTAATATGTTACAGTAGTCTCTCTTATGGGGCTAGCTGGGCATAAATTGTGAGAGTATGACTAATGTGTTACAGTAGTCTCTCTTATGGAGCTAGCTGGGCATATATTGTGAGAGTGTGACTAATATGTTACAGTAGTCTCTCTTATGGAGCTAGCTGGGCATATATTGTGAGAGTATGACTAATGTGTTACAGTAGTCTCTCTTATGGAGCTAGCTGGGCATATATTGTGAGAGTATGACTAATGTGTTACAGTAGTCTCTCTTATGGAGCTAGCTGGGCATATATTGTGAGAGTGTGACTAATGTGTTACAGTAGTCTCACTTATGGGGCTAGCTGGGCATATATTGTGAGAGTATGACTAATGTGTTACAGTAGTCTCTCTTATGGAGCTAGCTGGGCATATATTGTGAGGGTGTGACTAATGTGTTACAGTAGTCTCTCTTATGGGGCTAGCTGGGCATATATTGTGAGAGTGTGACTAATGTGTTACAGTAGTCTCTCTTATAGGACTCGCTGGGTATATATTCTGAGAATGCGACTAATGTACTACAGTAGTCTCTCTTATGGGGCTAGCTGGGCATATATTGTGAGAGTGTGACTAATATGTTACAGTAGTCTCTCTTATGGAGCTAGCTGGGCATATATTGTGAGAGTGTGACTAATGTGTTACAGTAGTCTCTCTTATGGGGCTAGCTGGGCATATATTGTGAGAGTGTGACTAATGTGTTACAGTAGTCTCTCTTATAGGACTCGCTGGGTATATATTCTGAGAATGCGACTAATGTCCTACAGTAGTCTCTCTTATGGGGCTAGCTGGGCATATATTGTGAGAGTGTGACTAATATGTTACAGTAGTCTCTCTTATGGGGCTAGCTGGGCATATATTGTGAGAGTGTGACTAATATGTTACAGTAGTCTCTCTTATGGAGCTAGCTGGGCATATATTGTGAGAGTATGACTAATGTGTTACAGTAGTCTCTCTAATGGAGCTAGCTGGGCATATATTGTGAGAGTGTGACTAATGTGTTACAGTAGTCTCTCTTATGGGGCTAGCTGGGCATATATTGTGAGAGTATGACTAATGTGTTACAGTAGTCTCTCTTATGGAGCTAGCTGGGCATATATTGTGAGAGTGTGACTAATGTGTTACAGTGGTCTCTCTTATGGGGCTAGCTGGGCATATATTGTGAGAGTGTGACTAATGTGTTACAGTAGTCTCTCTTATAGGACTCGCTGGGTATATATTCTGAGAATGCGACTAATGTACTACAGTAGTCTCTCTTATGGGGCTAGCTGGGCATATATAGTGAGAGTGTGACTAATGTGTTACAGTAGTCTCTCTTATGGGACTCGCTGGGTATATATTGTGAGAGTGCGACTAATGTGTTACAGTAGTCTCTCTTATGGGGCTAGCTGGGCATATATTGTGAGAGTGTGACTAATGTGTTACAGTAGTCTCTCTTATAGGACTCGCTGGGTATATATTCTGAGAATGCGACTAATGTACTACAGTAGTCTCTCTTATGGGGCTAGCTGGGCATATATTGTGAGAGTGTGACTAATGTGTTACAGTAGTCTCTCTTATGGGGCTAGCTGGGCATATATTGTGAGAGTGTGACTAATGGTTTACAGTAGTCTCTCTTATGGGGCTAGCTGGGCATATATTGTGAGAGTGTGACTAATGTGTTACAGTAGTCTCTCTTATGGGGCTAGCTGGGCATATATTGTGAGAGTGTGACTAATGTGTTACAGTTGTCTCTCTTATGGGGCTAGCTGGGTATATATTGTGAGAGTGTGACTAATGTGCTACAGTAGTCTCTCTTATAGGGCTCGCTAGGCATATATTGTGAGAGTGTGACTAATGTGTTACAGTAGTCTCTCTTATGGGACTCGCTGGGTATATATTGTGAGAGTGCGACTAATGTGTTACAGTAGTCTCTCTTATGGGGCTAGCTGGGCATATATTGTGAGAGTGTGACTAATGTGTTACAGTAGTCTCTCTTATAGGACTCGCTGGGTATATATTCTGAGAATGCGACTAATGTACTACAGTAGTCTCTCTTATGGGGCTAGCTGGGCATATATTGTGAGAGTGTGACTAATGTGTTACAGTAGTCTCTCTTATAGGGCTCGCTAGGCATATATTGTGAGAGTGTGACTAATGTGTTACAGTAGTCTCTCTTATGGGGCTAGCTGGGCATATATTGTGAGAGTGTGACTATTTTGTGTTACAGTAGTCTCTCTTATAGGACTCGCTGGGTATATATTCTGAGAATGCGACTAATGTACTACAGTAGTCTCTCTTATGGGGCTAGCTGGGCATATATTGTGAGAGTGTGACTAATGTGCTACAGTAGTCTCTCTTATAGGGCTCGCTAGGCATATATTGTGAGAGTGTGACTAATGTGTTACAGTAGTCTCTCTTATGGGGCTAGCTGGGCATATATTGTGAGAGTGTGACTAATGTGTTACAGTTGTCTCTCTTATAGGACTCGCTGGGAATATATTCTGAGAATGCGACTAATGTACTACAGTAGTCTCTCTTATGGGGCTAGCTGGGCATATATAGTGAGAGTGTGACTAATGTGTTACAGTAGTCTCTCTTATGGGACTCGCTGGGTATATATTGTGAGAGTGCGACTAATGTGTTACAGTAGTCTCTCTTATGGGGCTAGCTGGGCATATATTGTGAGAATGTGACTAATGTGTTACAGTAGTCTCTCTTATGGGGCTAGCTGGGCATATATTGTGAGAGTGTGACTAATGTGCTACAGTAGTCTCTCTTATGGGGCTAGCTGGGCATATATTGTGAGAGTGTGACTAATGTGCTACAGTAGTCTCTCATATAGGGCTCGCTAGGCATATATTGTGAGAGTGTGACTAATGTGTTACAGTAGTCTCTCTTATGGGGCTAGCTGGGCATATATTGTGAGAGTGTGACTAATGTGTTACAGTAGTCTCTCTTATGGGACTCGTTGGGTATATATTCTGAGAATGCGACTAATGTACTACAGTAGTCTCTCTTATGGGGCTAGCTGGGCATATATTGTGAGAGTGTGACTAATGTGCTACAGTAGTCTCTCTTATAGGGCTCGCTAGGCATATATTGTGAGAGTGTGACTAATGTGTTACAGTAGTCTCTCTTATGGGACTCGCTGGGTATATATTGTGAGAGTGCGACTAATGTGTTACAGTAGTCTCTCTTATAGGACTCGCTGGGTATATATTCTGAGAATGCGACTAATGTACTACAGTAGTCTCTCTTATGGGGCTAGCTGGGCATATATTGTGAGAGTGTGACTAATGTGCTACAGTAGTCTCTCTTATAGGGCTCGCTAGGCATATATTGTGAGAGTGTGACTAATGTGTTACAGTAGTCTCTCTTATGGGGATAGCTGGGCATATATTGTGAGAGTGTGACTAATGTGTTACAGTAGTCTCTCTTATAGGACTCGCTGGGTATATATTCTGAGAATGCGACTAATGTACTACAGTAGTCTCTCTTATGGGGCTCGCTAGGCATATATTGTGAGAGTGTGACTAATGTGTTACAGTAGTCTCTTTTATGGGGCTAGCTGGGCATATATTGTGAGAGTGTGACTAATGTGTTACTGTAGTCTCTCTTATGGGAATCGCTGGGTATATATTCTGAGAATGCGACTAATGTACTACAGTAGTCTCTCTTATGGGGCTAGCTGGGCATATATTGTGAGAGTGTGACTAATGTGCTACAGTAGTCTCTCTTATAGGGCTCGCTAGGCATATATTGTGAGAGTGTGACTAATGTGTTACAGTAGACTCTCTTATGGGGCTAGCTGGGCATATATTGTGAGAGTGTGACTAATGTGTTACAGTAGTCTCTCTTATAGGACTTGCTGGGTATATATTCTGAGAATGCGACTAATGTACTACAGTAGTCTCTCTTATGGGGCTCGCTAGGCATATATTGTGAGAGTGTGACTAATGTGTTACAGTAGTCTCTCTTATGGGGCTAGCTGGGCATATATTGTGAGAGTGTGACTAATGTGTTACAGTAGTCTCTCTTATGGGACTTGCTGGGTATATATTCTGAGAATGCGACTAATGTACTACAGTAGTCTCTCTTATGGGGCTAGCTGGGCATATATTGTGAGAGTGTGACTAATGTGTTACAGTAGTCTCTCTTATAGGACTCGCTGGGTATATATTCTGAGAATGCGACTAATGTACTACAGTAGTCTCTCTTATGGGGCTCGCTAGGCATATATTGTGAGAGTGTGACTAATGTGCTACAGTAGTCTCTCTTATAGGGCTCGCTAGGCATATATTGTGAGAGTGTGACTAATGTGTTACAGTAGTCTCTCTTATGGGGCTAGCTGGGCATATATTGTGAGAGTGTGACTAATGTGTTACAGTAGTCTCTCTTATAGGACTCGCTGGGTATATATTCTGAGAATGCGACTAATGTACTACAGTAGTCTCTCTTATGGGGCTAGCTGGGCATATATAGTGAGAGTGTGACTAATGTGTTACAGTAGTCTCTCTTATGGGACTCACTGGGTATATATTGTGAGAGTGCGACTAATGTGTTACAGTAGTCTCTCTTATGGGGCTAGCTGGGCATATATTGTGAGAGTGTGACTAATGTGTTACAGTAGTCTCTCTTATAGGACTCGCTGGGTATATATTCTGAGAATGCGACTAATGTACTACAGTAGTCTCTCTTATGGGGCTAGCTGGGCATATATTGTGAGAGTGTGACTAATGTGTTACAGTAGTATCTCTTATGGGGCTAGCTGGGCATATATTGTGAGAGTGTGACTAATGTGTTACAGTAGTCTCTCTTATGGGGCTAGCTGGGCGTATATTGTGAGAGTGTGACTAATGTGTTACAGTAGTCTCTCTTATGGGGCTAGCTGGGTATATATTGTGAGAGTGTGACTAATGTGCTACAGTAGTCTCTCTTATAGGGCTCGCTAGGCATATATTGTGAGAGTGTGACTAATGTGTTACAGTAGTCTCTCTTATGGGACTCGCTGGGTATATATTGTGAGAGTGCGACTAATGTGTTACAGTAGTCTCTCTTATGGGGCTAGCTGGGCATATATTGTGAGAGTGTGACTAATGTGTTACAGTAGTCTCTCTTATAGGACTCGCTGGGTATATATTCTGAGAATGCGACTAATGTACTACAGTAGTCTCTCTTATGGGGCTAGCTGGGCATATATTGTGAGAGTGTGACTAATGTGCTACAGTAGTCTCTCTTATAGGGCTCGCTAGGCATATATTGTGAGAGTGTGACTAATGTGTTACAGTAGTCTCTCTTATGGGGCTAGCTGGGCATATATTGTGAGAGTGTGACTAATGTGTTACAGTAGTCTCTCTTATAGGACTCGCTGGGTATATATTCTGAGAATGCGACTAATGTACTACAGTAGTCTCTCTTATGGGGCTAGCTGGGCATATATTGTGAGAGTGTGACTAATGTGCTACAGTAGTCTCTCTTATAGGGCTCGCTAGGCATATATTGTGAGAGTGTGACTAATGTGTTACAGTAGTCTCTCTTATGGGGCTAGCTGGGCATATATTGTGAGAGTGTGACTAATGTGTTACAGTAGTCTCTCTTATAGGACTCGCTGGGAATATATTCTGAGAATGCGACAAATGTACTACAGTAGTCTCTCTTATGGGGCTAGCTGGGCATATATAGTGAGAGTGTGACTAATGTGTTACAGTAGTCTCTCTTATGGGACTCGCTGGGTATATATTGTGAGAGTGCGACTAATGTGTTACAGTAGTCTCTCTTATGGGGCTAGCTGGGCATATATTGTGAGAGTGTGACTAATGTGCTACAGTAGTCTCTCTTATAGGGCTCGCTAGGCATATATTGTGAGAGTGTGACTAATGTGTTACAGTAGTCTCTCTTATGGGGCTAGCTGGGCATATATTGTGAGAGTGTGACTAATGTGCTACAGTAGTCTCTCTTAAAGGGCTCGCTAGGCATATATTGTGAGAGTGTGACTAATGTGTTACAGTAGTCTCTCTTATGGGGCTAGCTGGGCATATATTGTGAGAGTGTGACTAATGTGTTACAGTAGTCTCTCTTATGGGACTCGCTGGGTATATATTCTGAGAATGCGACTAATGTACTACAGTAGTCTCTCTTATGGGGCTAGCTGGGCATATATTGTGAGAGTGTGACTAATGTGCTACAGTAGTCTCTCTTATAGGGCTCGCTAGGCATATATTGTGAGAGTGTGACTAATGTGTTACAGTAGTCTCTCTTATGGGACTCGCTGGGTATATATTGTGAGAGTGCGACTAATGTGTTACAGTAGTCTCTCTTATAGGACTCGCTGGGTATATATTCTGAGAATGCGACTAATGTACTACAGTAGTCTCTCTTATGGGGCTAGCTGGGCATATATTGTGAGAGTGTGACTAATGTGCTACAGTAGTCTCTCTTATAGGGCTCGCTAGGCATATATTGTGAGAGTGTGACTAATGTGTTACAGTAGTCTCTCTTATGGGGCTTGCTGGGCATATATTGTGAGAGTGTGACTAATGTGTTACAGTAGTCTCTCTTATAGGACTCGCTGGGTATATATTCTGAGAATGCGACTAATGTACTACAGTAGTCTCTCTTATGGGGCTCGCTAGGCATATATTGTGAGAGTGTGACTAATGTGTTACAGTAGTCTCTCTTATGGGGCTAGCTGGGCATATATTGTGAGAGTGTGACTAATGTGTTACAGTAGTCTCTCTTATGGGACTCGCTGAATATATATTTTGAGAATGCGACTAATGTACTACAGTAGTCTCTCTTATGGGGCTAGCTGGGCATATATTGTGAGAGTGTGACTAATGTGCTACAGTAGTCTCTCTTATAGGGCTCGCTAGGCATATATTGTGAGAGTGTGACTAATGTGTTACAGTAGTCTCTCTTATAGGACTCGCTGGGTATATATTCTGAGAATGCGACTAATGTACTACAGTAGTCTCTCTTATGGGGCTAGCTGGGCATATATTGTGAGAGTGTGACTAATATGTTACAGTAGTCTCTCTTATGGGGCTAGCTGGGCATATATTGTGAGAGTGTGACTAATATGTTACAGTAGTCTCTCTTATGGAGTTAGCTGGGCATATATTGTGAGAGTATGACTAATGTGTTACAGTAGTCTCTCTTATGGAGCTAGCTGAGCATATATTGTGAGAGTGTGACTAATGTGTTACAGTAGTCTCTCTTATGGGGCTAGCTGGGCATATATTGTGAGAGTGTGACTAATGTGTTACAGTAGTCTCTCTTATAGGACTCGCTGGGTATATATTCTGAGAATGCGACTAATGTACTACAGTAGTCTCTCTTATGGGGCTAGCTGGGCATATATTGTGAGAGTGTGACTAATGTGTTACAGAAGTCTCTCTTATGGGGCTAGCTGGGCATATATTGTGAGAGTGTGACTAATATGTTACAGTAGTCTCTCTTATGGGGCTAGCTGGGCATATATTGTGAGAGTATGACTAATGTGTTACAGTAGTCTCTCTTATGGGGCTAGCTGGGCATATATTGTGAGAGTGTGACTAATGTGTTACAGTAGTCTCTCTTATGGGGCTAGCTGGGCATATATTGTGAGAGTGTGACTAATGTGTTACAGTAGTCTCTCTTATAGGACTCGCTGGGTATATATTCTGAGAATGCGACTAATGTACTACAGTAGACTCTCTTATGGGGCTAGTTGGGCATATATTGTGAGAGTGTGACTAATATGTTACAGTAGTCTCTCTTATGGGGCTAGCTGGGCATATATTGTGAGAGTGTGACTAATATGTTACAGTAGTCTCTCTTATGGGGCTAGCTGGGCATATATTGTGAGAGTATGACTAATGTGTTACAGTAGTCTCTCTTATGGAGCTAGCTGGGCATATATTGTAAGAGTGTGACTAATATGTTACAGTAGTCTCTCTTATGGGGCTAGCTGGGCATATATTGTGAGAGTGTGACTAATGTGTTACAGTAGTCTCTCTTATAGGACTCGCTGGGTATATATTCTGAGAATGCGACTAATGTACTACAGTAGTCTCTCTTATGGGGCTCGCTAGGCATATATTGTGAGAGTGTGACTAATGTGTTACAGTAGTCTCTCTTATGGGGCTAGCTGGGCATATATTGTGAGAGTGTGACTAATGTGTTACAGTAGTCTCTCTTATGGGACTCGCTGGGTATATATTCTGAGAATGCGACTAATATACTACAGTAGTCTCTCTTATGGGGCTAGCTGGGCATATATTGTGAGAGTGTGACTAATGTGCTACAGTAGTCTCTCTTATTGGGCTCGCTAGGCATATATTGTGAGAGTGTGACTAATGTGTTACAGTAGTCTCTCTTATGGGGCTTGCTGGGCATATATTGTGAGAGTGTGACTAATGTGTTACAGTAGTCTCTCTTATAGGACTCGCTGGGTATATATTCTGAGAATGCGACTAATGTACTACAGTAGTCTCTCTTATGGGGCTCGCTAGGCATATATTGTGAGAGTGTGACTAATGTGTTACAGTAGTCTCTCTTATGGGGCTAGCTGGGCATATATTGTGAGAGTGTGACTAATGTGTTACAGTAGTCTCTCTTATGGGACTCGCTGAATATATATTTTGAGAATGCGACTAATGTACTACAGTAGTCTCTCTTATGGGGCTAGCTGGGCATATATTGTGAGAGTGTGACTAATGTGCTACAGTAGTCTCTCTTATAGGGCTCGCTGGGCATATATTGTGAGAGTGTGACTAATGTGTTACAGTAGTCTCTCTTATAGGACTCGCTGGGTATATATTCTGAGAATGCGACTAATGTACTACAGTAGTCTCTCTTATGGGGCTAGCTGGGCATATATTGTGAGAGTGTGACTAATATGTTACAGTAGTCTCTCTTATGGGGCTAGCTGGGCATATATTGTGAGAGTGTGACTAATATGTTACAGTAGTCTCTCTTATGGAGTTAGCTGGGCATATATTGTGAGAGTATGACTAATGTGTTACAGTAGTCTCTCTTATGGAGCTAGCTGAGCATATATTGTGAGAGTGTGACTAATGTGTTACAGTAGTCTCTCTTATGGGGCTAGCTGGGCATATATTGTGAGAGTGTGACTAATGTGTTACAGTAGTCTCTCTTATAGGACTCGCTGGGTATATATTCTGAGAATGCGACTAATGTACTACAGTAGTCTCTCTTATGGGGCTAGCTGGGCATATATTGTGAGAGTGTGACTAATGTGTTACAGAAGTCTCTCTTATGGGGCTAGCTGGGCATATATTGTGAGAGTGTGACTAATATGTTACAGTAGTCTCTCTTATGGGGCTAGCTGGGCATATATTGTGAGAGTATGACTAATGTGTTACAGTAGTCTCTCTTATGGGGCTAGCTGGGCATATATTGTGAGAGTGTGACTAATGTGTTACAGTAGTCTCTCTTATGGGGCTAGCTGGGCATATATTGTGAGAGTGTGACTAATGTGTTACAGTAGTCTCTCTTATAGGACTCGCTGGGTATATATTCTGAGAATGCGACTAATGTACTACAGTAGACTCTCTTATGGGGCTAGTTGGGCATATATTGTGAGAGTGTGACTAATATGTTACAGTAGTCTCTCTTATGGGGCTAGCTGGGCATATATTGTGAGAGTGTGACTAATATGTTACAGTAGTCTCTCTTATGGGGCTAGCTGGGCATATATTGTGAGAGTATGACTAATGTGTTACAGTAGTCTCTCTTATGGAGCTAGCTGGGCATATATTGTAAGAGTGTGACTAATATGTTACAGTAGTCTCTCTTATGGGGCTAGCTGGGCATATATTGTGAGAGTGTGACTAATGTGTTACAGTAGTCTCTCTTATAGGACTCGCTGGGTATATATTCTGAGAATGCGACTAATGTACTACAGTAGTCTCTCTTATGGGGCTCGCTAGGCATATATTGTGAGAGTGTGACTAATGTGTTACAGTAGTCTCTCTTATGGGGCTAGCTGGGCATATATTGTGAGAGTGTGACTAATGTGTTACAGTAGTCTCTCTTATGGGACTCGCTGGGTATATATTCTGAGAATGCGACTAATATACTACAGTAGTCTCTCTTATGGGGCTAGCTGGGCATATATTGTGAGAGTGTGACTAATGTGCTACAGTAGTCTCTCTTATAGGGCTCGCTAGGCATATATTGTGAGAGTGTGACTAATGTGTTACAGTAGTCTCTCTTATGGGGCTAGCTGGGCATATATTGTGAGAGTGTGACTAATGTGTTACAGTAGTCTCTCTTATGGGGCTAGCTGGGCATATATTGTGAGAGTGTGACTAATGTGTTACAGTAGTCTCTCTTATGGGGCTAGCTGGGTATATATTGTGAGAGAGTGACTAATGTGCTACAGTAGTCTCTCTTATAGGGCTCGCTAGGTATAAATTGTGAGAGTGTGACTAATGTGTTACAGTAGTCTCTCTTATGGGACTCGCTGGGTATGTATTGTAAGAGTGCGACTAATGTGTTACAGTAGTCTCTTTTATAGGACTCGCTGGGTATATATTCTGAGAATGCGACTAATGTACTACAGTAGTCTCTCTTATGGGGCTAGCTGGGCATATATTGTGAGAGTGTGACTAATGTGTTACAGTAGTCTCTCTTATAGGACTCGCTGGGTATATATTCTGAGAATGCGACTAATGTACTACAGTAGTCTCTCTTATGGGGCTAGCTGGGCATATATTGTGAGAGTGTGACTAATGTGCTACAGTAGTCTCTCTTATAGCACTCGCTGGGTATATATTCTGAGAATGCGACTAATGTACTACAGTAGTCTCTCTTATGGGGCTAGCTGGGCATATATTGTGAGAGTGTGACTAATGTGCTACAGTAGTCTCTCTTATAGGGCTCGCTAGGCATATATTGTGAGAGTGTGACTAATGTGTTACAGTAGTCTCTCTTATGGGGCTAGCTGGGCATATATTGTGAGAGTGTGACTAATGTGTTACAGTAGTCTCTCTTATAGGACTCGCTGGGTATATATTCTGAGAATGCGACTAATGTACTACAGTAGTCTCTCTTATGGGGCTAGCTGGGCATATATAGTGAGAGTGTGACTAATGTGTTACAGTAGTCTCTCTTATGGGACTCGCTGGGTATATATTGTGAGAGTGAGACTAATGTTTTACAGTAGTCTCTCTTATGGGGCTAGCTGGGCATATATTGTGAGAGTGTGACTAATGTGTTACAGTAGTCTCTCTTATAGGTCTCGCTGGGTATATATTCTGAGAATGCGACTAATGTACTACAGTAGTCTCTCTTATGGGGCTAGCTGGGCATATATTGTGAGAGTGTGACTAATGTGTTACAGTAGTCTCTCTTATGGGGCTAGCTGGGCATATATTGTGAGAGTGTGACTAATGTGTTACAGTAGTCTCTCTTATGGGGCTAGCTGGGCATATATTGTGAGAGTGTGACTAATGTGTTACAGTTGTCTCTCTTATGTAGCTAGCTGGGTATATATTGTGAGAGTGTGACTAATGTGCTACAGTAGTCTCTCTTATAGGGCTCGCTAGGCATATATTGTGAGAGTGTGACTAATGTGTTACAGTAGTCTCTCTTATGGGATTTGCTGGGTATATATTGTGAGAGTGCGACTAATGTGTTACAGTAGTCTCTCTTATGGGGCTAGCTGGGCATATATTGTGAGAGTGTGACTAATCTGTTACAGTAGTCTCTCTTATAGGACTCGCTGGGTATATATTCTGAGAATGCGACTAATGTACTACAGTAGTCTCTCTTATGGGGCTAGCTGGGCATATATTGTGAGAGTGTGACTAATGTGCTACAGTAGTCTCTCTTATAGGGCTCGCTAGGCATATATTGTGAGAGTGTGACTAATGTGTTACAGTAGTCTCTCTTATGGGGCTAGCTGGGCATATATTGTGAGAGTGTGACTATTTTGTGTTACAGTAGTCTCTCTTATAGGACTCGCTGGGTATATATTCTGAGAATGCGACTAATATACTACAGTAGTCTCTCTTATGGGGCTAGCTGGGCATATATTGTGAGAGTGTGACTAATGTGCTACAGTAGTCTCTCTTATAGGGCTCGCTAGGCATATATTGTGAGAGTGTGACTAATGTGTTACAGTAGTCTCTCTTATGGGGCTAGCTGGGCATATATTGTGAGAGTGTGACTAATGTGTTACAGTAGTCTCTCTTATAGGACTCGCTGGGTATATATTCTGAGAATGCGACTAATGTACTACAGTAGTCTCTCTTATGGGGCTAGCTGGGCATATATAGTGAGAGTGTGACTAATGTGTTACAGTAGTCTCTCTTATGGGACTCGCTGGGTATATATTGTGAGAGTGCGACTAATGTGTTACAGTAGTCTCTCTTATGGGGCTAGCTGGGCATATATTGTGAGAGTGTGACTAATGTGTTACAGTAGTCTCTCTTATGGGGCTAGCTGGGCATATATTGTGAGAGTGTGACTAATGTGCTACAGTAGTCTCTCTTATGGGGCTAGCTGGGCAAATATTGTGAGAGTGTGACTAATGTGCTACAGTAGTCTCTCTTATAGGGCTCGCTAGGCATATATTGTGAGAGTGTGACTAATGTGTTACAGTAGTCTCTCTTATGGGGCTAGCTGGGCATAAATTGTGAGAGTGTGACTAATGTGTTACAGTAGTCTCTCTTATGGGACTCGCTGGGTATATATTCTGAGAATGCGACTAATGTACTACAGTAGTCTCTCTTATGGGGCTAGCTGGGCATATATTGTGAGAGTGTGACTAATGTGCTACAGTAGTCTCTCTTATAGGGCTCGCTAGGCATATATTGTGAGAGTGTGACTAATGTGTTACAGTAGTCTCTCTTATGGGACTCGCTGGGTATATATTGTGAGAGTGCGACTAATGTGTTACAGTAGTCTCTCATATAGGACTCGCTGGGTATATATTCTGAGAATGCGACTAATGTACTACAGTAGTCTCTCTTATGGGGCTAGCTGGGCATATATTGTGAGAGTGTGACTAATGTGCTACAGTAGTCTCTCTTATAGGGCTCGCTAGGCATATATTGTGAGAGTGTGACTAATGTGTTACAGTAGTCTCTCTTATGGGGATAGCTGGGCATATATTGTGAGAGTGTGACTAATGTGTTACAGTAGTCTCTCTTATAGGACTCGCTGGGTATATATTCTGAGAATGCGACTAATGTACTACAGTAGTCTCTCTTATGGGGCTCGCTAGGCATATATTGTGAGAGTGTGACTAATGTGTTACAGTAGTCTCTCTTATGGGGCTAGCTGGGCATATATTGTGAGAGTGTGACTAATGTGTTACAGTAGTCTTTCTTATGGGACTCGCTGGGTATATATTCTGAGAATGCGACTAATGTACTACAGTAGTCTCTCTTATGGGGCTAGCTGGGCATATATTGTGAGAGTGTGACTAATGTGCTACAGTAGTCTCTCTTATAGGGCTCGCTAGGCATATATTGTGAGAGTGTGACTAATGTGTTACAGTAGACTCTCTTATGGGGCTAGCTGGGCATATATTGTGAGAGTGTGACTAATGTGTTACAGTAGTCTCTCTTATAGGACTCGCTGGGTATATATTCTGAGAATGCGACTAATGTACTACAGTAGTCTCTCTTATGGGGCTAGCTGGGCATATATTGTGAGAGTGTGACTAATATGTTACAGTAGTCTCTCTTATGGGGCTAGCTGGGCATATATTGTGAGAGTGTGACTAATATGTTACAGTAGTCTCTCTTATGGGGCTAGCTGGGCATATATTGTGAGAGTATGACTAATGTGTTACAGTAGTCTCTCTTATGGGGCTAGCTGGGCATATATTGTGAGAGCGTGACTAATATGTTACAGTAGTCTCTCTTATGGGGCTAGCTGGGCATATATTGTGAGAGTGTGACTAATGTGTTACATTAGTCTCTCTAATAGGACTCGCTGGGTATATATTCTGAGAATGCGACTAATGTACTACAGTAGTCTCTCTTATGGGGCTAGCTGGGCATATATTGTGAGAGTGTGACTAATATGTTACAGTTGTCTCTCTTATGGGGCTAGCTGGGCATATATTGTGAGAGTGTGACTAATGTGTTACAGTAGTCTCTCTTATAGGACTCGCTGGGTATATATTCTGAGAATGCGACTAATGTACTACAGTAGTCTCTCTTATGGGGCTAGCTGGGCATATATTGTGAGAGTGTGACTAATATGTTACAGTAGTCTCTCTTATGGGGCTAGCTGGGCATATATTGTGAGAGTGTGACTAATATGTTACAGTAGTCTCTCTTATGGGGCTAGCTGGGCATATATTGTGAGAGTATGACTAATGTGTTACAGTAGTCTCTCTTATGGAGCTAGCTGGGCATATATTGTGAGAGTGTGACTAATATGTTACAGTAGTCTCTCTTATGGGGCTCGCTAGGCATATATTGTGAGAGTGTGACTAATGTGTTACAGTAGTCTCTCTTATGGGGCTAGCTGGGCATATATTGTGAAAGTGTGACTAATGTGTTACAGTAGTCTCTCTTATAGGACTCGCTGGGTATATATTCTGAGATTGCGACTAATGTACTACAGTAGTCTCTCTTATGGGGCTAGCTGGGCATATATTGTGAGAGTGTGACTAATATGTTACAGTAGTCTCTCTTATGGGGCTAGCTGGGCATAAATTGTGAGAGTATGACTAATGTGTTACAGTAGTCTCTCTTATGGAGCTAGCTGGGCATATATATTGTGAGAGTGTGACTAATATGTTACAGTAGTCTCTCTTATGGAGCTAGCTGGGCATATATTGTGAGAGTATGACTAATGTGTTACAGTAGTCTCTCTTATGGAGCTAGCTGGGCATATATTGTGAGAGTATGACTAATGTGTTACAGTAGTCTCTCTTATGGAGCTAGCTGGGCATATATTGTGAGAGTGTGACTAATGTGTTACAGTAGTCTCACTTATGGGGCTAGCTGGGCATATATTGTGAGAGTATGACTAATGTGTTACAGTAGTCTCTCTTATGGAGCTAGCTGGGCATATATTGTGAGGGTGTGACTAATGTGTTACAGTAGTCTCTCTTATGGGGCTAGCTGGGCATATATTGTGAGAGCGTGACTAATGTGTTACAGTAGTCTCTCTTATAGGACTCGCTGGGTATATATTCTGAGAATGCGACTAATGTACTACAGTAGTCTCTCTTATGGGGCTAGCTGGGCATATATTGTGAGAGTGTGACTAATATGTTACAGTAGTCTCTCTTATGGAGCTAGCTGGGCATATATTGTGAGAGTGTGACTAATATGTTACAGTAGTCTCTCTTATGGGGCTAGCTGGGCATATATTGTGAGAGTGTGACTAATGTGTTACAGTAGTCTCTCTTATAGGACTCGCTGGGTATATATTCTGAGAATGCGACTAATGTCCTACAGTAGTCTCTCTTATGGGGCTAGCTGGGCATATATTGTGAGAGTGTGACTAATATGTTACAGTAGTCTCTCTTATGGGGCTAGCTGGGCATATATTGTGAGAGTGTGACTAATATGTTACAGTAGTCTCTCTTATGGAGCTAGCTGGGCATATATTGTGAGAGTATGACTAATGTGTTACAGTAGTCTCTCTAATGGAGCTAGCTGGGCATATATTGTGAGAGTGTGACTAATGTGTTACAGTAGTCTCTCTTATGGGGCAAGCTGGGCATATATTGTGAGAGTATGACTAATGTGTTACAGTAGTCTCTCTTATGGAGCTAGCTGGGCATATATTGTGAGAGTGTGACTAATGTGTTACAGTGGTCTCTCTTATGGGGCTAGCTGGGCATATATTGTGAGAGTGTGACTAATGTGTTACAGTAGTCTCTCTTATAGGACTCGCTGGGTATATATTCTGAGAATGCGACTAATGTACTACAGTAGTCTCTCTTATGGGGCTAGCTGGGCATATATTGTGAGAGTGTGACTAATGTGTTACAGTAGTCTCTCTTATGGGACTCGCTGGGTATATATTGTGAGAGTGCGACTAATGTGTTACAGTAGTCTCTCTTATGGGGCTAGCTGGGCATATATTGTGAGAGTGTGACTAATGTGTTACAGTAGTCTCTCTTATAGGACTCGCTGGGTATATATTCTGAGAATGCGACTAATGTACTACAGTAGTCTCTCTTATGGGGCTAGCTGGGCATATATTGTGAGAGTGTGACTAATGTGTTACAGTAGTCTCTCTTATGGGGCTAGCTGGGCATATATTGTGAGAGTGTGACTAATGTGTTACAGTAGTCTCTCTTATGGGGCTAGCTGGGCATATATTGTGAGAGTGTGACTAATGTGTTACAGTAGTCTCTCTTATGGGGCTAGCTGGGCATATATTGTGAGAGTGTGACTAATGTGTTACAGTTGTCTCTCTTATGGGGCTAGCTGGGTATATATTGTGAGAGTGTGACTAATGTGCTACAGTAGTCTCTCTTATAGGGCTCGCTAGGCATATATTGTGAGAGTGTGACTAATGTGTTACAGTAGTCTCTCTTATGGGACTCGCTGGGTATATATTGTGAGAGTGCGACTAATGTGTTACAGTAGTCTCTCTTATGGGGCTAGCTGGGCATATATTGTGAGAGTGTGACTAATGTGTTACAGTAGTCTCTCTTATAGGACTCGCTGGGTATATATTCTGAGAATGCGACTAATGTACTACAGTAGTCTCTCTTATGGGGCTAGCTGGGCATATATTGTGAGAGTGTGACTAATGTGCTACAGTAGTCTCTCTTATAGGGCTCGCTAGGCATATATTGTGAGAGTGTGACTAATGTGTTACAGTAGTCTCTCTTATGGGGCTAGCTGGGCATATATTGTGAGAGTGTGACTATTTTGTGTTACAGTAGTCTCTCTTATAGGACTCGCTGGGTATATATTCTGAGAATGCGACTAATGTACTACAGTAGTCTCTCTTATGGGGCTAGCTGGGCATATATTGTGAGAGTGTGACTAATGTGCTACAGTAGTCTCTCTTATAGGGCTCGCTAGGCATATATTGTGAGAGTGTGACTAATGTGTTACAGTAGTCTCTCTTATGGGGCTAGCTGGGCATATATTGTGAGAGTGTGACTAATGTGTTACAGTTGTCTCTCTTATAGGACTCGCTGGGTATATATTCTGAGAATGCGACTAATGTACTACAGTAGTCTCTCTTATGGGGCTAGCTGGGCATATATAGTGAGAGTGTGACTAATGTGTTACAGTAGTCTCTCTTATGGGACTCGCTGGGTATATATTGTGAGAGTGCGACTAATGTGTTACAGTAGTCTCTCTTATGGGGCTAGCTGGGCATATATTGTGAGAATGTGACTAATGTGTTACAGTAGTCTCTCTTATGGGGCTAGCTGGGCATATATTGTGAGAGTGTGACTAATGTGCTACAGTAGTCTCTCTTATGGGGCTAGCTGGGCATATATTGTGAGAGTGTGACTAATGTGCTACAGTAGTCTCTCATATAGGGCTCGCTAGGCATATATTGTGAGAGTGTGACTAATGTGTTACAGTAGTCTCTCTCATGGGGCTAGCTGGGCATATATTGTGAGAGTGTGACTAATGTGTTACAGTAGTCTCTCTTATGGGACTCGTTGGGTATATATTCTGAGAATGCGACTAATGTACTACAGTAGTCTCTCTTATGGGGCTAGCTGGGCATATATTGTGAGAGTGTGACTAATGTGCTACAGTAGTCTCTCTTATAGGGCTCGCTAGGCATATATTGTGAGAGTGTGACTAATGTGTTACAGTAGTCTCTCTTATGGGACTCGCTGGGTATATATTGTGAGAGTGCGACTAATGTGTTACAGTAGTCTCTCTTATAGGACTCGCTGGGTATATATTCTGAGAATGCGACTAATGTACTACAGTAGTCTCTCTTATGGGGCTAGCTGGGCATATATTGTGAGAGTGTGACTAATGTGCTACAGTAGTCTCTCTTATAGGGCTCGCTAGGCATATATTGTGAGAGTGTGACTAATGTGTTACAGTGGTCTCTCTTATGGGGATAGCTGGGCATATATTGTGAGAGTGTGACTAATGTGTTACAGTAGTCTCTCTTATAGGACTCGCTGGGTATATATTCTGAGAATGCGACTAATGTACTACAGTAGTCTCTCTTATGGGGCTCGCTAGGCATATATTGTGAGAGTGTGACTAATGTGTTACAGTAGTCTCTTTTATGGGGCTAGCTGGGCATATATTGTGAGAGTGTGACTAATGTGTTACTGTAGTCTCTCTTATGGGACTCGCTGGGTATATATTCTGAGAATGCGACTAATGTACTACAGTAGTCTCTCTTATGGGGCTAGCTGGGCATATATTGTGAGAGTGTGACTAATGTGCTACAGTAGTCTCTCTTATAGGGCTCGCTAGGCATATATTGTGAGAGTGTGACTAATGTGTTACAGTAGACTCTCTTATGGGGCTAGCTGGGCATATATTGTGAGAGTGTGACTAATGTGTTACAGTAGTCTCTCTTATAGGCCTCGCTGGGTATATATTCTGAGAATGCGACTAATGTACTACAGTAGTCTCTCTTATGGGGCTCGCTAGGCATATATTGTGAGAGTGTGACTAATGTGTTACAGTAGTCTCTCTTATGGGGCTAGCTGGGCATATATTGTGAGAGTGTGACTAATGTGTTACAGTAGTCTCTCTTATGGGACTTGCTGGGTATATATTCTGAGAATGCGACTAATGTACTACAGTAGTCTCTCTTATGGGGCTAGCTGGGCATATATTGTGAGAGTGTGACTAATGTGCTACAGTAGTCTCTCTTATAGGGCTCGCTAGGCATATATTGTGAGAGTGTGACTAATGTGTTACAGTAGTCTCTCTTATGGGGCTAGCTGGGCATATATTGTGAGAGTGTGACTAATGTGTTACAGTAGTCTCTCTTATAGGACTCGCTGGGTATATATTCTGAGAATGCGACTAATGTACTACAGTAGTCTCTCTTATGGGGCTAGCTGGGCATATATTGTGAGAGTGTGACTAATATGTTACAGTAGTCTCTCTTATGGGGCTAGCTGGGCATATATTGTGAGAGTGTGACTAATATGTTACAGTAGTCTCTCTTATGGGGCTAGCTGGGCATATATTGTGAGAGTATGACTAATGTGTTACAGTAGTCTCTCTTATGGGGCTAGCTGGGCATATATTGTGAGAGCGTGACTAATATGTTACAGTAGTCTCTCTTATGGGGCTAGCTGGGCATATATTGTGAGAGTGTGACTAATGTGTTACAGTAGTCTCTCTTATAGGACTCGCTGGGTATATATTCTGAGAATGCGACTAATGTACTACAGTAGTCTCTCTAATGGGGCTAGCTGGGCATATATTGTGAGAGTGTGACTAATATGTTACAGTTGTCTCTCTTATGGGGCTAGCTGGGCATATATTGTAAGAGTGTGACTAATGTGTTACAGTAGTCTCTCTTATAGGACTCGCTGGGTATATATTCTGAGAATGCGACTAATGTACTACAGTAGTCTCTCTTATGGGGCTCGCTAGGCATATATTGTGAGAGTGTGTCTAATGTGTTACAGTAGTCTCTCTTATGGGGCTAGCTGGGCATATATTGTGAGAGTGTGACTAATATGTTACAGTAGTCTCTCTTATGGGGCTAGCTGGGCATATATTGTGAGAGTATGACTAATGTGTTACAGTAGTCTCTCTTATGGAGCTAGCTGGGCATATATTGTGAGAGTGTGACTAATATGTTACAGTAGTCTCTCTTATGGGGCTCGCTAGGCATATATTGTGAGAGTGTGACTAATGTGTTACAGTAGTCTCTCTTATGGGGCTAGCTGGGCATATATTGTGAGAGTGTGACTAATGTGTTACAGTAGTCTCTCTTATAGGACTCGCTGGGTATATATTCTGAGAATGCGACTAATGTACTACAGTAGTCTCTCTTATGGGGCTAGCTGGGCATATATTGTGAGAGTGTGACTAATATGTTACAGTAGTCTCTCTTATGGAGCTAGCTGGGTATATTATCTGAGAATGCGACTAATGTACTACAGTAGTCTCTCTTATGGGGCTAGCTGGGCATATATTGTGAGAGTGTGACTAATATGTTAAAGTAGTCTCTCTTATGGGGCTAGCTGGGCATAAATTGTGAGAGTATGACTAATGTGTTACAGTAGTCTCTCTTATGGAGCTAGCTGGGCATATATTGTGAGAGTGTGACTAATATGTTACAGTAGTCTCTCTTATGGAGCTAGCTGGGCATATATTGTGAGAGTATGACTAATGTGTTACAGTAGTCTCTCTTATGGAGCTAGCTGGGCATATATTGTGAGAGTATGACCAATGTGTTACAGTAGTCTCTCTTATGGAGCTAGCTGGGCATATATTGTGAGAGTGTGACTAATGTGTTACAGTAGTCTCACTTATGGGGCTAGCTGGGCATATATTGTGAGAGTATGACTAATGTGTTACAGTAGTCTCTCTTATGGAGCTAGCTGGGCATATATTGTGAGGGTGTGACTAATGTGTTACAGTAGTCTCTCTTATGGGGCTAGCTGGGCATATATTGTGAGAGTGTGACTAATGTGTTACAGTAGTCTCTCTTATAGGACTCGCTGGGTATATATTCTGAGAATGCGACTAATGTACTACAGTAGTCTCTCTTATGGGGCTAGCTGGGCATATATTGTGAGAGTGTGACTAATATGTTACAGTAGTCTCTCTTATGGAGCTAGCTGGGCATATATTGTGAGAGTGTGACTAATATGTTACAGTAGTCTCTCTTATGGGGCTAGCTGGGCATATATTGTGAGAGTGTGACTAATGTGTTACAGTAGTCTCTCTTATAGGACTCGCTGGGTATATATTCTGAGAATGCGACTAATGTACTACAGTAGTCTCTCTTATGGGGCTAGCTGGGCATATATTGTGAGAGTGTGACTAATATGTTACAGTAGTCTCTCTTATGGGGCTCGCTAGGCATATATTGTGAGAGTGTGACTAATGTGTTACAGTAGTCTCTCTTATGGGGCTAGCTGGGCATATATTGTGAGAGTGTGACTAATGTGTTACAGTAGTCTCTCTTATAGGACTCGCTGGGTATATATTCTGAGAATGCGACTAATGTACTACAGTAGTCTCTCTTATGGGGCTAGCTGGGCATATATTGTGAGAGTGTGACTAATATGTTACAGTAGTCTCTCTTATGGAACTAGCTGGGTATATAATCTGAGAATGCGACTAATGTACTACAGTAGTCTCTCTTATGGGGCTAGCTGGGCATATATTGTGAGAGTGTGACTAATATGTTAAAGTAGTCTCTCTTATGGGGCTAGCTGGGCATAAATTGTGAGAGTATGACTAATGTGTTACAGTAGTCTCTCTTATGGAGCTAGCTGGGCATATATTGTGAGAGTGTGACTAATATGTTACAGTAGTCTCTCTTATGGAGCTAGCTGGGCATATATTGTGAGAGTATGACTAATGTGTTACAGTAGTCTCTCTTATGGAGCTAGCTGGGCATATATTGTGAGAGTATGACTAATGTGTTACAGTAGTCTCTCTTATGGAGCTAGCTGGGCATATATTGTGAGAGTGTGACTAATGTGTTACAGTAGTCTCACTTATGGGGCTAGCTGGGCATATATTGTGAGAGTATAACTAATGTGTTACAGTAGTCTCTCTTATGGAGCTAGCTGGGCATATATTGTGAGGGTGTGACTAATGTGTTACAGTAGTCTCTCTTATGGGGCTAGCTGGGCATATATTGTGAGAGTGTGACTAATGTGTTACAGTAGTCTCTCTTATAGGACTCGCTGGGTATATATTCTGAGAATGCGACTAATGTACTACAGTAGTCTCTCTTATGGGGCTAGCTGGGCATATATTGTGAGAGTGTGACTAATATGTTACAGTAGTCTCTCTTATGGAGCTAGCTGGGCATATATTGTGAGAGTGTGACTAATATGTTACAGTAGTCTCTCTTATGGGGCTAGCTGGGCATATATTGTGAGAGTGTGACTAATGTGTTACAGTAGTCTCTCTTATAGGACTCGCTGGGTATATATTCTGAGAATGCGACTAATGTCCTACAGTAGTCTCTCTTATGGGGCTAGCTGGGCATATATTGTGAGAGTGTGACTAATATGTTACAGTAGTCTCTCTTATGGGGCTAGCTGGGCATATATTGTGAGAGTGTGACTAATATGTTACAGTAGTCTCTCTTATGGAGCTAGCTGGGCATATATTGTGAGAGTATGACTAATGTGTTACAGTAGTCTCTCTTATGGAGCTAGCTGGGCATATATTGTGAGAGTGTGACTAATGTGTTACAGTAGACTCTCTTATGGGGCTAGCTGGGCATATATTGTGAGAGTGTGACTAATGTGTTACAGTAGTCTCTCTTATGGGGCTAGCTGGGCATATATTGTGAGAGTGTGACTAATGTGTTACAGTAGTCTCTCTTATAGGACTCGCTGGGTATATATTCTGAGAATGCGACTAATGTACTACAGTAGTCTCTCTTATGGGGCTAGCTGGGCATATATTGTGAGAGTGTGACTAATATGTTACAGTAGTCTCTCTTATGGGGCTAGCTGGGCATATATTGTGAGAGTGTGACTAATATGTTACAGTAGTCTCTCTTATGGGGCTAGCTAGGCATATATTGTGAGAGTATGACTAATGTGTTACAGTAGTCTCTCTTATGGGGCTAGCTGGGCATATATTGTGAGAGCGTGACTAATATGTTACAGTAGTCTCTCTTATGGGGCTAGCTGGGCATATATTGTGAGAGTGTGACTAATGTGTTACAGTAGTCTCTCTTATAGGACTCGCTGGGTATATATTCTGAGAATGCGACTAATGTACTACAGTAGTCTCTCTTATGGGGCTAGCTGGGCATATATTGTGAGAGTGTGACTAATGTGCTACAGTAGTCTCTCTTATAGGGCTCGCTAGGCATATATTGTGAGAGTGTGACTAATGTGTTACAGTAGACTCTCTTATGGGGCTAGCTGGGCATATATTGTGAGAGTGTGACTAATGTGTTACAGTAGTCTCTCTTATAGGACTCGCTGGGTATATATTCTGAGAATGCGACTAATGTACTACAGTAGTCTCTCTTATGGGGCTCGCTATGCATATATTGTGAGAGTGTGACTAATGTGTTACAGTAGTCTCTCTTATGGGGCTAGCTGGGCATATATTGTGAGAGTGTGACTAATGTGTTACAGTAGTCTCTCTTATAGGACTCGCTGGGTATATATTCTGAGAATGCGACTAATGTACTACAGTAGTCTCTCTTATGGGGCTCGCTAGGCATATATTGTGAGAGTGTGACTAATGTGTTACAGTAGTCTCTCTTATGGGGCTAGCTGGGCATATATTGTGAGAGTGTGACTAATGTGTTACAGTAGTCTCTCTTATGGGACTCGCTGGGTATATATTCTGAGAATGCGACTAATATACTACAGTAGTCTCTCTTATGGGGCTAGCTGGGCATATATTGTGAGAGTGTGACTAATGTGCTACAGTAGTCTCTCTTATAGGGCTCGCTAGGCATATATTGTGAGAGTGTGACTAATGTGTTACAGTAGTCTCTCTTATGGGGCTAGCTGGGCATATATTGTGAGAGTGTGACTAATGTGTTACAGTAGTCTCTCTTATAGGACTCGCTGGGTATATATTCTGAGAATGCGACTAATGTACTACAGTAGTCTCTCTTATGGGGCTAGCTGGGCATATATTGTGAGAGTGTGGCTAATATGTTACAGTAGTCTCTCTTATGGGGCTAGCTGGGCATATATTGTGAGAGTGTGACTAATTTGTTACAGTAGTCTCTCTTATGGGGCTAGCTGGGCATATATTGTGAGAAGATGACTAATGTGTTACAGTAGTCTCTCTTATGGAGCTAGCTGGGCATATATTGTGAGAGTGTGACTAATGTGTTACAGTAGTCTCTCTTATGGGACTCGCTGGGTATATATTCTGAGAATGCGACTAATGTACTACAGTAGTCTCTCTTATGAGGCTAGCTGGGCATATATTGTGAGAGTGTGACTAATGTGCTACAGTAGTCTCTCTTATAGGGATCGCTAGGCATATATTGTGAGAGTGTGACTAATGTGTTACAGTAGTCTCTCTTATGGGGCTAGCTGGGCATATATTGTGAGAGTGTGACTAATATGTTACAGTAGTCTCTCTTATGGGGCTAGCTGAGCAAATATTGTGAGAGTATGACTAATGTGTTACAGTAGTCTCTCTTATGGAGCTAGCTGGGCATATATTGTGAGAGTGTGACTAATATGTTACAGTAGTCTCTCTTATGGGGCTAGCTGGGCATATATTGTGAGAGTATGACTAATGTGTTACAGTAGTCTCTCTTATAGGGCTAGCTGGGCATATATTGTGAGAGTGTGACTAATATGTTACAGTAGTCTCTCTTATGGGGCTAGCTGGGCATATATTGTGAGAGTGTGACTAATGTGTTACAGTAGTCTCTCTTATAGGACTCGCTGGGTATATATACTGAGAATGCGACTAATGTACTACAGTAGACTCTCTTATGGGGCTAGTTGGGCATATATTGTGAGAGTGTGACTAATATGTTACAGTAGTCTCTCTTATGGGGCTAGCTGGGCATATATTGTGAGAGTGTGACTAATATTTTACAGTAGTCTCTCTTATGGGGCTAGCTGGGCATATATTGTGAGAGTGTGACTAATGTGTTACAGTAGTCTCTCTTATGGGGCTCGCTAGGCATATATTGTGAGAGTGTGACTAATGTGTTACAGTAGTCTCTCTTATGGGGCTAGCTGGGCATATATTGTGAGAGTGTGACTAATGTGTTACAGTAGTCTCTCTTATAGGACTCGCTGGGTATATATTCTGAGAATGCGACTAATGTACTACAGTAGTCTCTCTTATGGGGCTAGTTGGGCATATATTGTGAGAGTGTGACTAATATGTTACAGTAGTCTCTCTTATGGGGCTAGCTGGGCATATATTGTGAGAGTGTGACTAATGTACTACAGTAGACTCTCTTATGGGGCTAGTTGGGCATATATTGTGAGAGTGTGACTAATATGTTACAGTAGTCTCTCTTATGGGGCTAGCTGGGCATATATTGTGAGAGTGTGACTAATATGTTACAGTAGTCTCTCTTATGGGGCTAGCTGGGCATATATTGTGAGAGTGTGACTAATGTGTTACAGTAGTCTCTCTTATGGGGCTAACTGGGCATATATTGTGAGAGTGTGACTAATATTTTACAGTAGTCTCTCTTATGGGGCTAGCTGGGCATATATTGTGAGAGTGTGACTAATGTGTTACAGTCGTCTCTCTTATGGGGCTCGCTAGGCATATATTGTGAGAGTGTGACTAATGTGTTACAGTAGTCTCTCTTATGGGGCTAGCTGGGCATATATTGTGAGAGTGTGACTAATGTGTTACAGTAGTCTCTCTTATAGGACTCGATGGGTATATATTCTGAGAATGCGACTAATGTACTACAGTAGTCTCTCTTATGGGGCTAGTTGGGCATATATTGTGAGAGTGTGACTAATATGTTACAGTAGTCTCTCTTATGGGGCTAGCTGGGCATATATTGTGAGAGTGTGACTAATGTACTACAGTAGACTCTCTTATGGGGCTAGTTGGGCATATATTGTGAGAGTGTGACTAATATGTTACAGTAGTCTCTCTTATGGGGCTAGCTGGGCATATATTGTGAGAGTGTGACTAATATGTTACAGTAGTCTCTCTTATGGGGCTAGCTGGGCATATATTGTGAGAGTGTGACTAATGTGTTACAGTAGTCTCTCTTATGGGGCTCGCTAAGCATATATTGTGAGAGTGTGACTAATGTGTTACAGTAGTCTCTCTTATGGGGCTAGCTGGGCATATATTGTGAGAGTGTGACTAATGTGTTACAGTAGTCTCTCTTATAGGACTCGCTGGGTATATATTCTGAGAATGCGACTAATGTACTACAGTAGTCTCTCTTATGGGGCTCGCTAGGCATATATTGTGAGAGTGTGACTAATGTGTTACAGTAGTCTCTCTTATGGGGCTAGCTGGGCATATATTGTGAGAGTGTGACTAATGTGTTACAGTAGTCTCTCTTATGGGACTCGCTGGGTATATATTCTGAGAATGCGACTAATATACTACAGTAGTCTCTCTTATGGGGCTAGCTGGGCATATATTGTGAGAGTGTGACTAATGTGCTACAGTAGTCTCTCTTATAGGGCTCGCTAGGCATATATTGTGAGAGTGTGACTAATGTGTTACAGTAGTCTCTCTTATGGGGCTAGCTGGGCATATATTGTGAGAGTGTGACTAATGTGTTACAGTAGTCTCTCTTATGGGACTCGCTGGGTATATATTCTGAGAGTGTGACTAATATGTTACAGTAGTCTCTCTTATGGGGCTAGCTGGGCATATATTGTGAGAGTATGACTAATGTGTTACAGTAGTCTCTCTTATGGAGCTAGCTGGGCATATATTGTGAGAGTGTGACTAATATGTTACAGTAGTCTCTCTTATGGGGCTAGCTGGGCATATATTGTGAGAGTATGACTAATGTGTTACAGTAGTCTCTCTTATAGGGCTAGCTGGGCATATATTGTGAGAGTGTGACTAATATGTTACAGTAGTCTCTCTTATGGGGCTAGCTGGGCATATATTGTGAGAGTATGACTAATGTGTTACAGTAGTCTCTCTTATAGGGCTAGCTGGGCATATATTGTGAGAGTGTGACTAATATGTTACAGTAGTCTCT
Organism: Selenia dentaria; assembly: GCA_917880725.1. Classification (NCBI taxonomy): domain Eukaryota; kingdom Metazoa; phylum Arthropoda; class Insecta; order Lepidoptera; family Geometridae; genus Selenia; species Selenia dentaria. Next base: position 358,565 of record OU862882.1, on the reverse strand, counting down.
CTTATGGGGCTAGCTGGGCAAATATTGTGAGAGTGTGACTAATATGTTACAGTAGTCTCTCTTATGGGGCTAGCTGGGCATATATTGTGAGAGAGTGACTAATGTGTTACAGTAGTCTCTCTTATGGGACTCGCTGGGTATATATTGTGAGAGTGTGACTAATGTGTTACAGTAGTCTCTCTTATAGGACTCGCTGGGTATATATTCTGAGAATGCGACTAATCTACTACAGTAGTGTCTCTTATGGGGCTAGCTGGGCATATATTGTGAGAGTGTGACTTATATGTTACAGTAGTCTCTCTTATGGGGCTCGCTAGGCATATATTGTGAGAGTGTGACTAATGTGTTACAGTAGTCTCTCTTATGGGGCTAGCTGGGCATATATTGTGAGAGTGTGACAAATGTGTTACAGTAGTCTCTCTTATGGGGCTCGCTAGGCATATATTGTGAGAGTGTGACTAATGTGTTACAGTAGTCTCTCTTATGGGGCTAGCTGGGCATATATTGTGAGAGTGTGACTAATGTGTTACAGTAGTCTCTCTTATAGGACTCGCTGGGTATATATTCTGAGAATGCGACTAATGTACTACAGTAGTCTCTCTTATGGGGCTAGTTGGGCATATATTGTGAGAGTGTGACTAATATGTTACAGTAGTCTCTCTTATGGGGCTAGCTGGGCATATATTGTGAGAGTGTGACTAATATGTTACAGTAGTCTCTCTTATGGGGCTAGCTGGGCATATATTGTGAGAGTATGACTAATATGTTACAGTAGTCTCTCTTATGGAGCTAGCTGGGCTTATATTGTGAGAGTGTGACTAATATGTTACAGTAGTCTCTCTTATGGGGCTAGCTGGGCATATATTGTGAGAGTGTGACTAATGTGTTACAGTAGTCTCTCTTATAGGACTCGCTGGGTATATATTCTGAGAATGCGACTAATGTACTACAGTAGTCTCTCTTATGGGGCTCGCTAGGCATATATTGTGAGAGTGTGACTAATGTGTTACAGTAGTCTCTCTTATGGGGCTAGCTGGGCATATATTGTGAGAGTGTGACTAATGTGTTACAGTAGTCTCTCTTATGGGACTCGCTGGGTATATATTCTGAGAATGCGACTAATATACTACAGTAGTCACTCTTATGGGGCTAGCTGGGCATATATTGTGAGAGTGTGACTAATGTGCTACAGTAGTCTCTCTTATAGGGCTCGCTAGGCATATATTGTGAGAGTGTGACTAATGTGTTACAGTAGTCTCTCTTATGGGGCTAGCTGGGCATATATTGTGAGAGTGTGACTAATGTGTTACAGTAGTCTCTCTTATAGGACTCGCTGGGTATATATTCTGAGAATGCGACTAATGTACTACAGTAGTCTCTCTTATGGGGCTAGCTGGGCATATATTGTGAGAGTGTGACTAATATGTTACAGTAGTCTCTCTTATGGGGCTAGCTGGGCATATATTGTGAGAGTGTGACTAATATGTTACAGTAGTCTCTCTTATGGGGCTAGCTGAGCATACATTGTGAGAGTATGACTAATGTGTTACAGTAGTCTCTCTTATGGAGCTAGCTGGGCATATATTGTGAGAGTGTGACTAATGTGTTACAGTAGTCTCTCTTATGGGACTCGCTGGGTATATATTCTGAGAATGCGACTAATGTACTACAGTAGTCTCTCTTATGGGGCTAGCTGGGCATATATTGTGAGAGTGTGACTAATGTGCTACAGTAGTCTCTCTTATAGGGCTCGCTAGGCATATATTGTGAGAGTGTGACTAATGTGTTACAGTAGTCTCTCTTATGGGGCTAGCTGGGCATATATTGTGAGAGTGTGACTAATATGTTACAGTAGTCTCTCTTATGGGGCTAGCTGGGCATATATTGTGAGAGTATGACTAATGTGTTACAGTAGTCTCTCTTATGGAGCTAGCTGGGCATATATTGTGAGAGTGTGACTAATATGTTACAGTAGTCTCTCTTATGGAGCTAGCTGGGCATATATTGTGAGAGTGTGACTAATATGTTACAGTAGTCTCTCTTATGGGGCTAGCTGGGCATATATTGTGAGAGTATGACTAATGTGTTACAGTAGTCTCTCTTATGGAGCTACCTGGGCATATATTGTGAGAGAGTGACTAATGTGTTACAGTAGTCTCTCTTATGGGACTCGCTGGGTATATATTGTGAGAGTGTGACTAATGTGTTACAGTAGTCTCTCTTATAGGACTCGCTGGGTATATATTCTGAGAATGCGACTAATGTACTACAGTAGTCTCTCTTATGGGGCTAGCTGGGCATATATTGTGAGAGTGTGACTAATATGTTACAGTAGTCTCTCTTATGGGGCTAGCTGGGCATATATTGTGAGAGTGTGACTAATGTGTTACAGTAGTCTCTCTTATAGGACTCGCTGGGTATATATTCTGAGAATGCGACTAATGTACTACAGTAGTCTCTCTTATGGGGTTAGCTGGGCATATATTGTGAGAGTGTGACTAATGTGTTACAGTAGTCTCTCTTATAGGACTCGCTGGGTATATATTCTGAGAATGCGACTAATGTACTACAGTAGTCTCTCTTATGGGGCTAGCTGGGCATATATTGTGAGAGTGTGACTAATGTGTTACAGTAGTCTCTCTTATAGGACTCGCTGGGTATATATTCTGAGAATGCGACTAATGTACTACAGTAGTCTCTCTTATGGGGCTAGCTGGGCATATATTGTGAGAGTGTGACTAATATGTTACAGTAGTCTCTCTTATGGGGCTAGCTGGGCATATATTGTGAGAGTGTGACTAATGTGTTACAGTAGTCTCTCTTATAGGACTCGCTGGGTATATATTCTGAGAATGCGACTAATGTACTACAGTAGTCTCTCTTATGGGGCTAGCTGGGCATATATTGTGAGAGTGTGACTAATGTGTTACAGTAGTCTCTCTTATAGGACTCGCTGGGTATATATTCTGAGAATGCGACTAATGTGCTACAGTAGTCTCTCTTATGGGGCTAGCTGGGCATATATTGTGAGAGTGTGACTAATATGTTACAGTAGTCTCTCTTATGGGGCTAGCTAGGCATATATTGTGAGAGTATGACTAATGTGTTACAGTAGTCTCTCTTATGGAGCTAGCTGGGCATATATTGTGAGAGAGTGACTAATGTGTTACAGTAGTCTCTCTTATGGGACTCGCTGGGTATATTTTGTGAGAGTGTTACTAATGTGCTACAGTTTTCTGTCATGTGGCCTAGTGACTCATACTCTTGCATGAAGGCGACATATTTATCCTTGAAGACTGAATCCTTTTGGAAACGACGTTCTAATGACAAGAAACGGCGCTTCGCCATTTCAAAGGACTGACCCAAGACACTAGGATTATCTTTAAGAGGGATTGTTACTACGAATTGACCATTTTCATCGCGAATAGTATTACGATGAAAGCTTTCTTCACAAGCGCGTTCTTCTTTCGATAAGGTGTACTTAGGAGATATTGAATCGAGTTCCCAAAACTTATTGATGTTTGTATTCAACTCGTTCATTGAAAAGTTACAGAAATGATTCGAAGAAGGATGTAATGGAAGAGTCACTGCGCCTGACACTATCCAACCGAATTTAGTGTCTCGTAATTGAGGTTGGTGTTTGCCTAAGGTTATAGATGCGCTACCCAAGACGTTCCAAAAGACCTCAGCGCCCACGAGTATATCAATTACTGATGGTATGTTGAATGTAGGATCCGCTAGAAACAGATCATTCGGTATAGGAATATCACCGATATCAATCAATGAAGACGGAAGTATTTTTGTAATCTCTGGCAAGATGTAGCAATCTATATTTGCTTTGTAGGTGCCATTACAAGATTCGATTGTTAGGTTGCAAGATTGAGTACTAAATGAAGCCTGATTGTTGATACCTGTTACCGTAGAATCGGTGCATTGTCGAGACAGTCTCAAACGGTCGCAAAGCATCTTCGTGACGAAATTTGCAGTGCTGCCATTATCGAGAAGAATTCTCGCGTCGAGCTTTTTACCTTCACTGTTTATTACTTTCACCAAAGCTGTGGAAAGCAAAATTTGGGAAGAAGTAGCGGGCTGTATCGAAGCAGTGTCACTAGATAAGACGACATTGTTCGGAGGGCAAGTAGACAAAGACGCGTTTCCGTGTACTTCAATGGGAAGGGCAACACTATTAGAGGCACTAGGCATCGGCTCTTGATAGTGAATAGGGCTGGGTTTATCATTATGCAAAAGTGTATTATGTTTACTTTTACAATACTTGCAATGAGACAATTTGCATTGTTTTGCAGAATGGCCTAAACGTAGACAATTAAAGCACACATTAAGCTCTTTCGATTTATTAATCCTTGTTTCTACAGGCAAGTTTCGAAAAGTTTCACAACTATACAAAAGATGATCATTAGAACATAATGGGCATTTATTTTTACTTCTTGCCTGTTGATTTTTTGTTTGGGATATGTTACCCTTGTTAGTAGTTGCTATTATAAAACTTCTCGGTTTAGGTTCAGTTATACTCAGTTGGTTCGAAATTTGTTTGTGCTCTAAAGTTTCTAACAAGTCAGCTCTGTTACCAAGAAATGTACTAAATTGCAACAAAGTAGGTGACTTAGACAGAGTGTTACGATATTCCTCCCTATGTCTACTTGTAACGGCGTCTAACTTGTTAGCCATTAAGAAAACTATGATTGTATCCCAGTGTTCAGTAGGTTCGTTCAGCGTATTTAGAGCTCTCATATTTTTATTAATTATGTCGACATGGTGACGTAAGGAGCAACTAGATTCTTTAGTGGCTGGCTCGACGTTAACCAACGCCTGCAGGTGATTATTTACTAATAACCGACTGTTATCATATCGCTCACAAAGCAATCTCCACGCCATTTCATAATTATCACCCTTGAAATCTATATTTTTAATTATTTCTTGTGCACTTCCCCTTAATGACGCACGAAGATAGTGGAGCTTACTTATGTCATCGATGGAGCTGCTGTTATGTATCAGTGATAAAAATGTATCCCTATACTCAAGCCAGTACTGATAGCTACCATTAAAAATAGGTAAATCAATTTTCGGCAAGCGAATAAAATTGTTTTGGATCGATCTACCTGTTGTATGGTCACCTGAGCCCGCTACAGACCCGTTATCACCATGCTTGGGGACGGTGGACCTGGTCAGCACCATGCGGGCTTGCGCAGACAGCGAATGGAACCGCTCCTCGAACTTGGTTCGCTCAGCATAGGCATCCTCTGGGTTTTTAGACAGTATCTCGAGATCCGTCTGTAATTCATCAAAATCATCGTATATAGCATCAAATTTAACTAATCTACTTTCTAGCTCAATACGTTGAAGATCGGAAAGAGATTCGCAGCTTGAATTTACGCTAATATAGTTAGAAAAGTTTGTATGCTTTGCTTTCATACCGCTGCGTTTTTTTATAAGAGTATCTTCGTCAGGCATAGCGAAAGAAAAAATAAGTAAAAAGGCACAGAGAAGTAAATAGGCTTAGAATTCGATGCAAAGATTATTAATTAAAGGATAGATAACGGTGAAGTATAAAGAACTATGCGCGTGACCTTGATAAGCGCACAGCTGATGCGGCCACTAGCTGAGTATATCTACTTATGTACAAGCGCTTGCAATAATAAAACAGGGTACGTATGTAAAGCGACGCGTTACCCGCGTTTGATGGTTATGTATTTTAAACTTTGAATTTATAGTAAATTATCGAATGAGTTATATACGTATCGTAATTACTTACGATCGTTAAAGAAAACGTTGTTTAAAAGTATGCAGAATAATATGAGTTTGAAATATTGAAATAGACTTGCAAATTCGTTTATTTAGAGGCAATGCGAAGATAGGTACGGAGAAAAAGTTGACATACAATTATATTTTACAATTATAGTACTTTGAATTCAATTTAAATTATTATATTGGGAATGGTTAGGTATATAGAAGGAAAATAATTGGAACGAACTCACTAGATATCGTTATCCTTATCCGCGAGGAAACTTGTAATCCATCGACGAAGCTGTGACTCGGCGTATGATTTCCAATATATTCCAATTGAAACTGCACTATTGTCGTATTTAGACTTCGGGGATCTTGAAATTGCAATTTCTCCAATTATTGTATCCGATCCAATCCGATCAATAAATATCTGATGATGAAGAATATCTTCATAATAGGCGACTTCAAACTCCCGTAGCAGCGATGATACCGCGCTTTCGAACAAGTAACTGCGTACGCGTCGGGTCCGAAGTCCGTTAATGTGACGGAAATTTACACTGGCTTGGTTCGTTTTACAACGGCGAGAGGACCATTGTTTAGGGTCCTATTGGGGACTGTTTATTGGTTTATAATGGCTATTTCCTATGTACACAAATTATAACGGTGGACGATGCACGTATAAAATAAAACTTGCGAGTTTATGTATCTCGCTCCGCGGTCAGGTGAGAAGTGTCGGTTCCCCCTTACTTATTTTACTCTATGAGTGTCGGGCCGGGCGCCCCCGCGCCCTCGTAGCTCTTTAGGGACCGGTTCTTGCGTGAACAGTCTCTTTTATGGTGCTAGCTAGGCATATATTGTATGAGTGTGACTAATGTGTTATAGTAGTCTCTCTTATGGGACTCACTGGGTATATAATGGAACAGGGTTGGACCTTGTGGAGTCAACGGTCTTTTTAGGAATTACTATAGACGCTAAATTGCAATGGGGTCCCCACATAAAAAAATTTAATCAAGTTAAAAAAAAATTTACTATTAACTGATGTAAACACAGCTAGAATAGTTTATTTTAGTTATTTCCACAGCGTTATGACTTATGGCATACTGCTCTGGGGATGTTCTGCGGATATTAATTCCATTTTTATACTGCAAAAAAGGCCTATACGAGCGATCTACAGTTTAGCTCCCAGAGTTTCCCTTAGACAGAAGTTTAAAGACATAAACATTCTAACTGTTGTCTCTCAGTTTATCTATGAAAATCTAATGTATGTAAAGAAAAACATTAGCAGTTTTGATAAAAGGAGTGATGCTCATTCCATCAACACGCGAAATAAGCACAAGCTATCCGTACATGTAACGCGTCTCCACAGAATAAGTCATTCTTTTATGGGACAATGTATACGATTCTATAATAAAGTTCCCAATGTTATCCGAGATTTGCCTATTAATAAGTTTAAAATTACTATTAAAACTAAACTCTGTCAAAAAGGTTATTACAAAATTTCGGATTACTTGGAGGATAAAACAGCTTGGGACTGATCACTCCAGGATCTATCTACTCGTCCCCCCCGAAGGGTTCCCACATTGACGTGGCGGGGGGGCTCAGTAGCTGTGGCTTGGAGCACCACGGTAAAGCCAAGAGGAAACCAGGGGCCGCGCCGGCGTTGGGGTGCGCTGGCCGGCTCAGGCGGGGCCGCTCCTATGGGCTTTGGCCGCCAAGTCCACATAGGAGTGGCGGGGTCCGGGCGCTTTGGCGCAGGCTCGAGGAGGGGGGCCCGGGCACTTTGGTGCAGGCTCGAGGAGGTGGGGTCCGGGCGCTCGGCGCAGACTCGAGGAGGTGGGGTCGCTGGGGATTATCCCCTGTGGCTGACGTAGCAGGCGGTGGGGCTACATATCCGACCCACCGCAGGGAGACCACGGGCGTCCAGACACGGGGAAGTCTGGCGCTCATTGTTGGCGGGTTTGGTCTCCGAGGTAGTTGCGGCGCGCCATGTGTTCTGGCGTGCCGCGAAGAGAAGGGTCCGGTAACGGACAGCCGCGGCGGGTTCGCGGTCGTGTGGAAAATCTGTCCCGCGTTCCCGCCGAGGGCCGCAGTGATGGAACACCCCGGGGTTTTGGTGGGTATACGGACCCCCACATAACCACCTACCTCCCCGTGGTAGGTGGTATCCATAAAGGATTTCCCCGGGACAAAAAAAGAAAAAAAAAAAAAAAAAAAGGATCTATCTACTCGTGTACTAAGATGTCAAAGTGTAGCGTGTCTTGCCCTACTGATACCATTATTATGTTCTCTTTTGTAAAGCAACACACTGGAGCTAATATTTGTAGTACCTAAGTAAAAATATTGTAAAAACATCTATATAAAAAGAATGGCCCCGAGTTTCTTGCCGCTTCTTCTCGGTAGGCTCTATATTTTGGAACGCGGCGGTAGTCTTTAAAGTACATTATAATGAAAAATTGACGTTCATAAGTGCGTCTTTGATGCCTAAATTGAATAAATGATTTTGACTTTGACTTTGACTATATTGTGAGAGTGTGACAAATGTGTTACAGTAGTCTCTCTTATGGGACTCACTGGGTATATATTGTGAGAGTGCGACTAATGTGTTACAGTAGTCTCTCTTATGGGACTCACTGGGTATATATTGTGATAGTGCGACTAATGTGCTACAGTAGTCTCTCTTATGGGGCTAGCTAGGCATATATTGTGAGAGTGTGACAAATGTGTTACAGTAGTCTCTCTTATGGGACTCACTGCGTATATATTGTGAGAATGCGACTAATGTGCTACAGTAGTCTCTCGAATGGGGCTAGCTAGGCATATATTGTGAGAGTGTGACTAATGTGTTACAGTAGTCTCTCTTATGGGACTCACTGGGTATATATTGTGAGAGTGCGACTAATGTGCTACAGTAGTCTCTCTTATGGGGCTAGCTAGGCGTATATTGTGAGAATGCGACTAATGTGCTACAGTAGTCTCTCTTATGGGACTCACTGGGTATATATTGTGAGAGTGCGACTAATGTGCTACAGTATTCTCTCTTATGGGGCTAGCTAGGCATATATTGTGAGAGTGTGACTAATGTGTTACAGTAGTCTCTCTTATGGGACTCACTGGGTATATATTGTGAGAGTGCGACTAATGTGCTACAGTAGTCTCTCTTATGGGGCTAGTTAGGCATATATTGTGAGAGTGTGACAAATGTGTTACAGTAGTCTCTCTTATGGGACTCACTGGGTATATATTGTGAGAGTGCGACTAATGTGTTACAGTAGTCTCTCGAATGGGGCTAGCTAGGCATATATTGTGAGAGTGTGACTAATGTGTTACAGTAGTCTCTCTTATGGGACTCACTGGGTATATATTGTGAGAGTGTGACTAATATGTTACAGTAGTCTCTCTTATGGGGCTAGCTGGGCATATATTGTGAGAGTGTGACAAATGTGTTACAGTAGTCTCTCTTATGGGACTCACTGGGTATATATTGTGAGAGTGCGACTAATGTGTTACAGTAGTCTCTCTTATGGGACTCACTGGGTATATATTGTGATAGTGCGACTAATGTGCTACAGTAGTCTCTCTTATGGGGCTAGCTAGGCATATATTGTGAGAGTGTGACAAATGTGTTACAGTAGTCTCTTTTATGGGACTCACTGGGTATATATTGTGAGAGTGTGACTAATATGTTACAGTAGTCTCTCTTATGGGGCTAGCTGGGCATATATTGTGAGAGTGTGACAAATGTGTTACAGTAGTCTCTCTTATGGGACTCACTGGGTATATATTGTGAGAGTGTGACTAATATGTTACAGTAGTCTCTCTTATGGGGCTAGCTGGGCATATATTGTGAGAGTGTGACAAATGTGTTACAGTAGTCTCTCTTATGGGACTCACTGGGTATATATTGTGAGAGTGCGACTAATGTGTTACAGTAGTCTCTCTTATGGGACTCACTGGGTATATATTGTGATAGTGCGACTAATGTGCTACAGTAGTCTCTCTTATGGGGCTAGCTAGGCATATATTGTGAGAGTGTGACAAATGTGTTACAGTAGTCTCTCTTATGGGACTCACTGCGTATATATTGTGAGAGTGCGACTAATGTGTTACAGTAGTCTCTCTTATGGGACTCTCTGGGTATATATTGTGAGAGTGCGACTAATGTGTTACAGTAGTCTCTCTTATGGGGCTAGCTGGGTATATATTGTGAGAGTGCGACTAATGTGCTACAGTAGTCTCTCGTTTGAGATAAGCTGGACACGCGATACGTACACGGTGATGGTGAGAAGGTTGACTGATGTGAGTGATGATGTTACAGTAGAATTCCTAGCGGGCATATGTTGTGTAGTGGTGATTTCAATCTAATTTACTGAAGCGTTAATGTTAACTGGACCAGATGAATGTGTGTGTAAGCAGATAGCTTGAAATTCCTGTCACTTATATGTCAGGATGAACGAGCGTTTCTATTGTTTCAGAATGCGAATAGCGCTTATGTCAGTCTGGCCGTGACGGCGTCGGCCGCCTATTGTGACGGAGCATGCGCAACGGGCGAGCGGTTGACTCAACGTACCGTACACCCATCCTCACAGTCGCCTATAAAACAGCTGCGCTTTACAACCGAAGCTCCTAGCTGAGTGTCATCTGCGCTTATATCTCACCCGTCCGGGGACGCTGTAAATGCCAGTAGAGGCAAACAGCATTATTCCGTTCGAAAAAAAAAACCGGAGCTCAGTTTGCTGCGAGCGCCCGCCGCGTTCGCACGTCTCTGTTTTGTTATAATGTAATAAGAGATTAAAAATAAAAGATGGAACAGACATTACGTGTTTACTTCGTACCAGGTCACGCTTCATGTCGGGCTCTCAGCCGATATATATTATATTGGAAATATCGTTGTATGTAATAAATAATATGCATCTTTTTAAAAACAAATCAGAAATACGTTTATGGACCACACATATGAGAGGGAGAGATCATTTGTGTTTACCTACTGTCAAACCAATGATTTATAACAGGAGCACTGATGTTAGCGGTATTCCAGTGTATAATTATTTTCCAACTATTATAACGGACAAATATTAATATTTTTAAGACAAAACTAAAGCGGTGGCTGTTAACAAAGGTATTTTATAATTTAAAAGAATTAATAGATAGGGATAAGCCAGCTGACAATATTGATCTTATTTAACATGTGACATTTTAACTAACATAATATTTATTGTAGGTACACATTTCATATTGATACCAATTTTATATTCTAATTGTATAGATAAACCTAAATTATATTAATGATTATTGCCATATGCTTCCTTTACATTTATGACTATGTTTATGTAACTAATATTCAGATCGTTTCATGGTTTATGCTTCGTTATGAATGGAATGTTATTTTAATTATGCCTTTAACTAGGTACCAAGATTGTTAAATACTTGATGAGGGTAAACCAATATTCACTACTTTATTCCAATAACACCTTGTATAAGATACTGTATCATTTACTTCCATAAAATTTTCTGATTCCGATTCTGATTCTAATACAACGTTTATTTTGTACGCCATGCCGTATATTCTACGTTCATTTTAAGCTTGTTGTGTATACATAGTGTGTTTACAACACACAATGTATACACAATACAACACAACCTCTCACCATTAACGTAGGTATACGTCGTTGGTATCTTGAAAGTGTAACCTTGCCTACTCTATGTCATGTCCTCCGTCGTGGCTAAACACTATCTAAAAGTACTAAACCACTTTAAGAAACACTTGCCTAATAATACCGAATAATATGTAGTATACATGTACATTACTTTAAAAAACCTTATGTACTTTATCGTACGTACGTTACACTTGTTGTCACGAAAATAATGACATAGGTGCATTTTTGCACTCACTAATAAAAAACCCTATTTCTTCCCCATCTTCTGATACCAGTGTATTGCTCTTAAAGCTGAAAATAATCAAAACATATAAATTATCTGCATTGAACAACAGTTAAGATCATGCTTCATGTAGTACTGGCGCTTAAACTTATCGTTCTTAGTGTGGTGTGTATGCTAATCAAGCTTAAAAGATTTTTAGCCTAAACAGTTTGACATTTTGTCTGTTTGTGAACACACAAACATACAAAAATATTTACATACATCCAAAAAACATAAAGCTCCTTTGAAAGGCGGGTAATTAAGCTAACATGTCGTACCATTAATAAGAAAAATAAAGTTGTGTAGCAACGGATCACATTTTACTATAAAGCAAGTTAGGTACCTAGTTATGTGCCCGTCTGTAGGACGAGTTATAACTATGTAAGCAGCAATGTGCATCGCTGCAGTCTGGTGCATGATTTCTCCGAATGTCGTTACTGATAAGCCCGTGAATTTTATTTTGAATTAATTAATAAACGCATGTCTTTCTGCGAGGGCGTGTTTCTTTCACGTCCTTTAAAATAAAAAGTTAGTTTTTAAAAACTAATTTCAAGCTCCCGTAAACTTATCTGGCGCAGCCGGTAGGATCACCAGTTACGAGTTAAGATTCGCGAACGTTACGTGTGTCAATTTCCACCGTTACTGCGAGTTTTCGTGCAAGAAGGTGATCCTGCGAACCAAATAAATATGTTAAGTGAGGCGAGCATGCTGATTGGTGGGTGAGTAAGATTTTTCACCATCCTTTCCTGCAACTTTTGTGATTTATGGAATCGAACTTCTTCCTTTATAACTGTTATCTGGTTTTCATTTTAAATCTTTGAAAACGTGAGACTAAATTATAGATATAGAGATATTAAATATATATGAATTTCGTGTTATCTACCTGGATGAAATTATAGCGTTCAAGTATAATCAGTAATAAATGCAAAATTGTATGAATTATTGCAATTATTATTATTAATTTTTGCTATAGCGTTTCTCTTTTTATAATTTACTTGTTTTGTGTGTTATATTTAAGTGTGTAAAATGGCTTAGCCCCAGGCAGCAATTGTGTTTATACCGAATGAACTATTGAAACTAATTCCGTTATTTGATGGTGATAAAAGACAATTAAATCTGTATTTAAGAAAATGCGAATATATTATAAATAAGTACCAAGGCTGTTAAGCACAAAATGTATATCTCATGCATGCATTAACGAGTAGACTCATAGGAAATGCTGCTTCCCTCATTAGCGAGCGCGGAGATGTAGGAACATGGTCTGAATTAAAGGAATTAATAATAGAACACTTTGGCAATCCTCGAAGTGAGGAATGTATCGCTATTTATCTGGAATCAATGAAAATCGCAAACAATGAAAGTTATCTCAATTTTTATAACAGAATACAATCTGTTAGGTCCGTGTTAATATCAAAAGTAAACCAAATAAAAGATGCGGCATTAAAACAAAGCAAAATAACCATTTATCATCATCATCTCAGCCGTAGGACGTCCACTGCTGAACATATGCCTCCCCCATGATTTTCCAAAAGGACCGGTTGGAAGCGGCCTGCATCCAACGTCGTCCTGCGACCTTCCTCAGGTCGTCTGTCCACCGTGTCGGTGGACGACCTAGGCTGCGCTAACCAAAGCAACCAAGGTAAGCGCAACCATTTATAGTACGTGCCATTTATATACGTCACTTAACGTTTTTCTATATAAACCATCCTGAACACATGGTTAGAATAGTCAGATTGAAAACGCCTGAAACTCTTGAGGAGGCACTAAGCACAGTAATAGAGGAAGTAAACTTTCACGAGCAATATTCGCTACGCAATAAATTAAACAATAAACCTTTCATAACACAGGCAGTGGTTTTAGATTCGGTACTCCAAATAATGCACCCATACAAACCCACAGGGTTTAAACCAAATCCAGCCCCACAAAAAAATAATTTTGGTATTTCACAGTACCCGCAAAGAAATGTAATGCCAACATACAATTCTAACGATCAGAATTTCGGTTTCCGAGCACCACAACCAACAGGCTATAGGCCCCCACAACCAACGGGCTATAGGCCTCCACAACCAACGGGTTACAGACCCCCACAGTTTGGTTTTACCCCTCAATACGCTATGCGCCCTCTATAGTTTGGAATGCGCCCTCACAATTTTGGTAACGCACCCCCTCAATTCAGTTATGGGCCACAACTAGCAAAACCCCATATTAATCAAAACACTGATGTTTCCATGAGAACAGCACTGCCCATGAAAACGCAACAAGGCTTCAAACTTAACGAGGAGGAGTTAGATCAATATCAATCAGAATGCTATGAGCCTTATGTTCATGAGTATGACTATAACGAAGGTACTTACGATTATTCAGAAGTGCAGTTCCCAACCGACGACATCACTACCCCAAACGTTTTAGAAACGATTAACGAACCTAATGATACAGTAAACGAAAATGTCGAAATTTTTTACATACAAAGCCTCAATCCACAAACGAAGTGATATAAGTCAATTATTGTGACCCTTACCTAAAGCTACCATACATATATATACCTGAGATCGATGCTAAATTTATGATCGGTAGCATGCGATCTTTTATGAACCCAGAGAAAGCTTATGAATATATCTCACATGCAGTACGACACGAACCATTCAACGTCATAAGTACGCACGCATCTAGTGCACACGATGAAGTAATAGAAATTCCCTCATTGCCATCATTTAATAGCGCTGAAAATCAAAAGTTTTATTTATAAAAAGTAGATGCGCGGTACGACAGTGTATTAGGTGATGACCTCTTGCGAAATATGGGTGCTGTAATTGACCTTAAGTATAATATCCTAAAAATGAACACAATATCAATACCAATCATTCATAATGAAACCGATTATGTAGTAAATTTTGCCCCAAGATCAGAACAACGTGTGAAACTTCCCACTAACATGTATAAGCAAGAAGGGATATTAGAATATAAGGAACTTTGTAAGGGTGTAAGAATGCCTAGTGCGATTGTGACATATGAAAATGGCCGAACGCCAGCAATTCCACCGAAAATGGTACCAATGCGCTTACGACCTTCTTTTATTACCACCCGCACCAATATTTGCGTGGACCAAGCTCGCTCAGGCGAGTGTGGCCGTTTTCGATGGAGAAATTTGGATGCAGTGGATGTTTGTGTAAAGTTATAATGTTTTCATACCACCTGCTCAAAAATGTCAATTACATATCACGCAATGTCAACGGAAAGCAAAGCCCCCGGGGCTGTAATGTTCTACAAAACTCCCATGGGTGTAAAATGATTTGGATTGAACGTTAGTTGTAGGAAATCTCTTAGTACGGAGACAGCATACAGAAGAAAAAAAAAGAAAAAGGCGCGATTGTACTATAAGAAGGGAGTGTGATTGTTGTGCGCCGTGTTGCTATGGGTTACGCACGGCGCCTCTCTGCATATTCAAGGTCATAGTTCGATTTACGTGCCGCGATCTGGTGTTTGGTGTTATTTTAACAACTTCCATAAAATGTTTGTTATTTTGATCGTGTTGCATGTAAATGTACCGAAATATCGGGAGCTCCAAAAGCAACTTAATCGTGGTCTACATCTCGTAAGTATTAATTATAACTTAGTTAACAACCGCGAAAGTCCAAAACAGTGTTTCCATAAAATTATTCTTCCAAAAATATTACTCTATCACTCCATAACGATACAAATGTGTCTAATTTTAATATTGACTATTTTTTTTTACTTATAACTGATTTTTAAATCTCTGAGTTTTTGTTGTCTTGTAGTAGAGTATGCAATAGTTATCCTAGCCTGTCTTCGTTCGTCTTCGCTTCACTCAGGACTCTACGTAACTCCCTCGCTTCGCTCGGGAATTAAATTTTAAGGGTTCGCTCAAAAGTCCCCGTTATACTCAGGGTTCAATATACCGCCCATGATCTAAGACATTGATTTACTCCCTCGGAGCATAATCTACTATTGTCTACACTCACAACGTAATATTACAAATATGAATTCAAAAAACATTGTATAAACACGTACTTTTTTTTCAATAATAGGTTAAATTAAAGAAAACACCATTACAGTGTTACATTTGCCTTCAATTTTCAAACAACTGCATCATAAAATAACTTTTTATAGCACAATTTTACTTAATAATTTATTGGCGCGTATGGGCTTATTGACTGAATGTAGAAAAATAGTGTCATTGTCTATGGATGCGCGCGCTGCGCAGTCATGCGCAATGCGAATCTAAATTTCTCGCCATACCACATATTTATTCCGTGTCTGTGAGTTTGGAATAATATACAATTTCAGGGAGTGGAAGTAATAGAAACAACTATTTTAGTGAGCATTTACAACACCAAAACCAAAGTCAATCGCTCCTCAACTATTATGGGAAGATATTTTAATATATATAAGATATAGGTACATGGAACTACGTCCGAATCTTTGTTTAACACCCGGGTTTTGTTCTTACTTTCGTAACTGCCTAATGTAGTAGGACATTAAACTAAACCTAAACATACCTAAACAAAAAATGTTGTTATTATTATTTTTCTCTAAATCTATTTGTATTGATTTTTTTAAGGATAACCATTATCATTTTTAGTACTTAATATCTATTATAACCGTTTGAGATGGTTAATGAATTGATTTGAGGTGGTTTGGGGTTTATGAAATTTGGAGCACATAATGTGTCTCGCAAGTCTCTATATGTACATATATGAACCAAATTTGACATTTTTATGTGAAATAGTTCATGAGTCATGAAGGTGGTCAGAAGTGGCCCTAAAAGGTTCATGTACTCGTAATATTACACACGGTGCTGGTCGCCAGTTCTAAGAATAAAAAGTGTATGTAAAATGCGAACGCTCATTTAATATAGTCATCATTGATCAAGAGTATGATGAATATCTACATTATTGTTCCACAAAATAATCCGTAGATTTTAACGTAATCCTTAACATCACTGCAAACACCATGATAGTTGGTAAGTATGGGTTATGTGGTATATAGTGTGGGGTTCTTAATCCCGTACTCCAGGAGGATGCATGTAAAGAAACTTCAGCCTGCTAGCAAAGCTTAGACTTGAGCATCGTTCTGGAGTACGATATTAAACTTAAAAGTTAGGCTTGAATTCTGCCGAGTCGGTCTGGCTCGATTCCTCGCTGGGGAAGACCGGGTACAGCGGGTCGCAGTAGAGCACCATGTCGAGTGAGACGGGATGCCAGTGCGGGCCGAGGCGGCGGACCGTCACCTGCGTCAGATTGTTCTCCACGTCCACCTCCGGCGCGTACGTGTCGCACACCTGTGCCGTCACGCCGTTCAACGAGCAACCCTGCCAACCACAGAATCGTAAGCAGCCAGAAACCCAACTTATTAGGTGGCATCGCAGTGCCAGATATTCTAACCGTGAAGCCCAAGTGCACAAGCAATACTGTGTTAGTGGCAAAAATGTTTTATAAAAGTAATTACTTATTAGAACGTACTTTCTTTTCTGTACGCCGCATCGCGTTGCTTACGCTGCATATAGCAGTTTGATCTTAGATACCTAATTAAGCCTAATAACAATAGTTAGCTTTTGTCTTTTTTATAGAACAAGTATAATAGTCTTCGTGAGAATTAGTGTTACCTCGAGGGTATCTATAGAGTGGGTATAAATCTTCCTTCCGTCCGGCTCCAGCTTTATCGGCTCGAGCTCCACTGCGTAACCGACGACATCTCCTGAGAACACAACATATCTTGCATTATTTGATGATGAACTTTTACATTAACCACAGCCATCCCGAAATCTTTCTCTTCTCTTTTCCCGAAAGCCATCCTTTACGAAAATATTAGCAATAGTACAACTATCCTTTCCTTGACTTTCCACAGTTAATTTTAATGTGTAAAGGTCTCTTTTTGTTGGCTTAATCTTATACTTTAAAATACGATGCGTAATATAAAGATCAATCATCTTTCAGTTTTTCATTAATAATTTAGGTCTAAAGCTGGCACGTGGTTTAAGGTAGAACTCCTGTTGTCCTAATGCTGGTAAGTAAAAATACAACGAAACGAATATACCTGCGACAGCTTCCGTACAGCGCTGTGCATCTTCGGCGGCGACATGCAGTGATAGCGTCGCGACGACGCAGCACAGGAGCGTAACGCAGCGGGCGGGCATCGTGGGCGCTGGAGAACTAAGTCGCGCCATCACCGACCTGCACTTTTTTATCTGCAGCTTAATGAAGCGTAGTGCGTGCGGCATTCGCGGAAAACTAAATTATTTTAATGTCTGTATTAACTAATGCATTATGATTTCGGTATGCGATTAAGTACGGTAGGACTCGTCATGGGGAGCATTGTGATCGAGTAGCGTTAAAGCATGCCAATAAAGCAATACGTCTGAAAGCCAACGAAGCCTCTAGATGTATCTACGAAGGGATAGTACTGGGTGGATTCGATAAGGATGACTCTAATTTTTGATTATTTGTTAGATACGTCCTTTACAAAAATTACCGTTTTTAACAACTAGGTGCACCCCGCGGCCTCATCCGCATTGTTATAGGTGATGATGATGAAAGTATCCCATGTATAATTCCAGAACCTAAAGAGTCTACATGCCAAATTTCATCGTAACCTGTACGGCCGTTTTAGTGTGACAAACACCCATCTACCCAAACATTTGCATTTATAAACTAGCTGCCGCGCCAGCGGCTTTGCTTGCTTGGCCTTCTCTAGTAGGGCTCTAGTATAGCTCTAGATCCTATGGTCGGTACACGGGTTCCATTATTGGATTTTTCTAACAAAGTAATTCTCCATAGCAGTCTGAAGTTTGGAACAGTGCACCGTAGATGGCAATATACTCGCCTCCTATTACATGGGATCAAAAGTATGATCCCTCTGGCCGAAGGTAGGTGTTTCAAGCACCGCTGACTACCCCTTCGAGATTGTAGGCTGGCGTGGCGGTTTGTTATTTTGATTTAAAAATAACATGAATTTGATTACGTATAGTATAAAGTAGTATAATATAAAGTAGGTACCTACTGTAGGGTGGAATTGCAAAAATAAACATACGTGCTACATTCTTAATTACAATTATTTATACACCTCTACCCCCTACCCCTAGTAATACACGCACCGGTGTGCTGGATTGTCTTTTTATTGTTATAGGGTAGGTTTTTAACCGTACCATAAAAGTCCATGTGCACTGACCAGTCAATCGAGACCCGAGCTTTATATTATGAGACCGTGTAGCATAGAGAGATCAAGCTGCCATCTTGCATTTATGTAATGGATCGAGAAAACAGTTTATTAAAGCTCAGGGCTCTATCCATAGACCAAATTGCATCGAAATCTGTGCGGTGGTGTTTAAGCTGAGGGAGACGGACAGACAGATTTTATTTTCAAAGACGTCCTATATTCATGTTCGGTAGGTAATTTTACGTCTTATGACCCTCATTTTTATTTTTATCCAAGTACAGACTTTTTGGGCTCTATTCCTTTATTATAAGTATACCTAGATGACTCTAAAAAGAGAAATTCAGAAAATGAGTGGTTAAGCCTATTTTGTAAGTATCAAAGTTCATTTCATTTAATTTATTAATGTAGAAGAAAAAACATGTTATTAACTCAACTACGAGTACTTCTACAAACGTTTTTATTTAATTTTTGGTGATTGAATGATTTTCGTGACATGACATGATACGGCTCTTGATTCTACTTAATATTATATATTATGTGATGTTATACTGTATACTGTGTTTATATACTTTAGTAGCATGTATTTAGATGTTACCACGGACCAAAAAGGTCTAAAAACGCTAAATGCACTAATGGTAATCGCTTCTTGATTCCATCTTAGCTTTCGCTCGTTGTATTCATAAATCGCCTGATGTCACGTAAACACGTCTTTTAGGGATAAATTAGCTGCATGAATGTTACGCGTCGGTTAATTTTTTTTACAACATTCACATACAAGGTCTTCTGTTCCCTAGCTAGGCAGAGCTTGTACAATGTAACCTGATGACTGGTATACATACTTATATAGGGTGTTTGGTAGAGGGACCGACATACCAAATGAGCTTGTTCGGGGGCCCACTTGGAGAATACAAGTTTGCCAAAAAAAAACCCAGACCCCCCAATTTCTTTTAACTTTTTTTGTCCAAACACACTCATTTGGTATGTTGGTCCCTCTACCAAACACCGTGTATAGCACACAAATGTTTGACCTGACCCGGCACCAGCGGCTCAGGAGGCAGACAGATCTACCGCCAACCGGCCTGTCAACCTTTTCTTTCCTTCCACCTTCTGTTAACTTGATTATTTCTCAAGGCATAACTTGGCGCAATTAGGTAATAAAATTATTAATTATTAGCACGAATTGTTTGAATAATATTGGATAAGGCCGTTATACATTTGGCGTGATTAAATAAATTGGTCACGTTAATTACATACGAGTATACATTTACGAGTAGCGTTCGTGTATGATTCAAGGTCCTTGCGCCACCGCTTAGTGATGTACCAGCTCTAGACTAGCTTGTTATTATTATATTATGCTAATAGTAGCAAAATACATAATTAATTAAAAGTAGAGGCCAGTCTCGTCCTCCTCTCATCTCCATCTACGTACGTCTACTCGAAACTTAAATATCGATGAGACCGAAATGGTTGATTGACTGGATTTCATAGTTCTAGATCGTGTTTCCCTGGGATGGGCGCCAAGCTGACTGGGACGCCACTCGTGCTCCTCCACGGGTCTCAGTGGTAGGAATATTGGTCTCAGAGCTAATAATAATAATAAGACCGCAGGAGCGGCTTTGTGGCGAGCCGTCGGTGAGGGGCGACACCGTGGACCCTGATTCTCCCTGGAGCTAAATGAGACCACTGACCCCCGGGTTGCCTTAATTGCCCTTCTGGGGGCGGAGACGCAAGAGCAAGTAACAAAAAGCTCCAAGGGTGGAAGTGTTAAAGGGCATAACGCCGGTAGTAGCGCTCTAGTGAAACCGCAGCACACCTCTCGACACCCTTTAGCTATCCACACCAACGTTGCCCCTTTAGACACCATTGATCTTCTTGGTGGCCTTTATCGGGGGGCCCGTTTAGTGGGTGGCAAGTCACACCTGCTTAAATATTTTGAAATGAGACTTAAAGTGGCAGGTGCCGTAGTCTCATCCATAGCCCACTATCTCCCTTAACACTAATAAGTTCATATCAATAGGCTTGCCATTTTACCAATTTTTGTAATAAATATACCATGTCCCATCCATCCAAAATGTTTCTGTTTTTATACTACATTGTATTTTTTTTATACCAAACGGGCCTCTAAGTGTTGGCTACAGCCCCACTTATGCCTTTGTAAAAGTCCGGATGAAATCCGAGAAAATAAAGAAATAAAGAGAATGATAATAATTATTAATATTATTAAGATTAAGAGAATAACTCATAATCAGCATCTTTTCTAATCTAAAACTTCAACAATCTCTTTGACTCAGGAACCATTCTCATGAGGGAGCTACGGTTTACAATAGCTTATTTGGCAAGCAACAACGGTTTATAGTAGTCACGGGTTCAAGTGCCGCTTGTAGCCGAATTGTTTTCATTCTAAATTATGCTCAATAGCAAAAAAGTCATTTTAAGCTTAATCCTTAACTTAATTTATAAATAATAACTTAAACTCAGTTCCTAATAAAGATAAACTTTTAAATTTAAAAACTAGAACAAAATGGGAGCAAACCTTCGTTTTTTAAGTCGGTTAATAAAACGACAGTATGACCTTCAATTCCAAAAATTCCAATCCACAGTTTCCGCAGCGCCGCCACGGCCCTTAAACTGTTCAGTGAAGGACTGTATTTATATACCAGCTGACCCGCCCGCGACTTCGCTATCTTGCTCTTAGAGAAACTTGTAGAACAAATAAAATATTGGACATATCATTTGATGATTTAAGTGTGCCTGTCATTCGCCGGCAACCAAACCAAACCACAGTGTAGCGAACATTACTGCTTCGCGGTACAAGAAGGTGTGGTGACAGCTTACTAGCCGGTCGAACTCATTCACAAAATTGTGCTACTGCTCTTAATAAGTATGTAAAATCCTTGTATACTATGGTTACACATTATGTTCAACTATATACAGAAACATATATATCTCCCTTAATATATATATATTAAGGGATATAATTTCAAGGTAATAATAATAATAATAATATTTATTTGTGGAACAGAAAAACATAAGAAACAAAATACATTGAACGATGCTAACCGCTATAGTACAAAGACTGTGTCGCAGGTAGCAACGCCCTCCTCCATAACACCTACTAGATACAATGCTCTTATATTAAATATTATAAAAATTTAAAATAGGTTTTTACAAAGTTTAACTGTAACAATAGTATTATTATTATTAGGTTAAAAATATGAAGTAGTTTATATATGTAATAAATATAATATATATTTTAAATACTTCAGAATGTTGTGAGATAGGTACTAATTAAGAAATAAGTTAAGATTTGAGTCGTGTAAGTGTGGCGTGTGTGTGTGTATGTGTGTGTGTGTGTGTGTGTGTGTGTGTGTGTGCGTGTGTGCGTGGGTGTGGGTGTGTATGTGAGTGTGTGTGTGTGTGAGTGTGTGTATGTGTATTAACCTATGAGGTCACTAATTACATTTCAAAATAAATAGTCCTGTATCATCATATGATAAAGTTATGAGACATTTTAGGGTTTTAATTTTACAACTGTGTAGGGGCAGTGGGTAAATATTTAAAATTTTATTAAGTTTATTATAAAGACGTGAGCTAATGTAAAAATAATGGCGACTTGCGATCATCGTACGGAGAGGTTCAGTTTTACAAACAATATCCGATCTTCGTTTATTATTTGTATTAGGGTCATAGGAAATCTGCGAGTGCTTATGCAGAATGACTTGTAATATAAAGAGTTGCCGAACTGTTGGTACCTCAAAAAGTGAATAAAGTTCAACAGTGGGGAAACGAATTGGTTTCTTAGCTAAAACCTTTAGTACAGCTCTTTGAGCTTGTTCCAGTGGTAACATTGAATTTTTGTAGATACCACCCCAGGAGGTAATGCAGTAAGTCAGTATCGACTGGGCCAGAGCATAGTAAACAGTTTTAAGACACTTGAAATCAGCCACGTTACGTATGTTTCTAAAAACATAGATAAGTTTTCGAATACGAGAGACTGTGGTGTTGATATGTTGCTTCCAAGACATTGAACTCTCAACCATGACACCTAGATACTTAATGCATTCAGTGCAATCGATACTAATGCAGCTACAAGCGTCACTGGGACTACTATTTGTGCAGGAATGAGCATAAATTCTGAAGGAGGAGGGTGGTCGAGATAAAATGTTTGCCGAGAAGGGGACTACTTTAGTTTTCGATAAGTTTAACGTGAGGAGGTTGGAGTTTAACCAGTCTTTAACAGCTTTTAGCGCATCTTCCGCGAAAACCTTAGTCTCTGTCCAGTCCTGACCATGTACCAGTAGAACTGTGTCGTCAGCATACGTAATTATTCTACAGTTTGGGAGAGACTTATTGCAAAGGTCATTGATATATATCAAAAACAACGAAGGTCCAAGGACACTACCTTGTGGTACACCGTAGTTTATTATTTCTTCGTTACTAACATATTTTTCAATTTTAACCGACTGTGTACGGTTTTTAAGATAACTTGAAAACAAATTTAGCACAACACCTGTAATACCAATGTGTTCGAGCTTGGAGAGTAAAATAGGAATGGAAACGGTATCGAATGCTTTCGATAAATCTCAAAAAATGCCTAAAGTTTTAATTATATTTATTTATTACATTATGTATTGTTAAACTCGATCCTATTCCGGGTTGCGTAAAGAATAGATGCAGCCACAATCTAATTACTTTATTGCAAATGGCGCACCAGAGTTGCTATTACAAGTAGGCTTATACACTATGCCTATACACAATATTTCTCCTCGACGTCCGCCAACGAAATGTGTCACCCACCACGGTTATTTTTCTCAAGCCCGCTTGAAATACTCCGCTACCATTCGTCCACGAGATCAACCAATCACCAGCCAAGCTATTTCCCGCCATTTTTCCGGCAGGAACGCTCAGCTCTGTGATTGGCCGCAACCATAGACAACCTGACAACTGAACCAGAGATAAGTACCTATAGGTTTTTAATGAAATAGTTGCCAGGCTAAAATATACAAAAGTCGATTAATTTTTTATACATAATGTCAGTTTGACATTGATAAATGATCTTAATTTCGCAAAACCTAACAATCGACCATCCTGACAACGTGTGCGTCCTCGCGCACGTCCCCAGGTGGAACCCTAACAATCGGAAACGTGGCCAGTCACACATTCGCTAACAATCAAAACAATATATACAGTAGAAATACCGACGACAATGAAATAATCAATTTTCAATAAATCCTATTTACAAATACCTTTAAAAGTCATTAGATGAATTACATGCTTGCTATATATTTAATAATATCGTAACCACAATTAACCATATAATTATATTATTCAATTACAATTATATTATATTAACATAACTAAAACTATCGACATAATTTACTGCACATTGAGGAAAATTAGCATTTATTAATCGACAAATTAGATCCTTCGAAAAAATCATTTGGTACAAAGTAGACATCAAACTTATTTCAAACCGATTCACAATTTATGAGCAATCAATAACATCAAAGTTAGAAGACACGAACTGATCGATTCAGTCGTTTGACATATAACCATACTCGGGACGATCGATTACCCGAGATGGCGCAACATTCGACTCAAGATGGAGGGATCGATTCCCTGCCATGCTTGACTTTCGAGCACGCACGGGACGATCGATTACCCGTTCGTGTTGACGCTAATCAACATACACAAGACAATCGATTACTTGTGATGATATCAGGATTACGAAAACGAGCTGATCGATTCAGTCGTTTGATGAATAACCATACACGGGACGATCGATTACCCGTGATGGCGCAGCATTTGACTCAAGATGGAGTGATCGATTCACTACCATGCTTGACTATCGAGCACGTATGGGACGATCGATTACCCATGCGTGTTGACGCTCAACTTGCATCCACACAACGATCGATTACTTGTGATGACGTAGTTGGATGACTTCGAACATTATCAGATCACGAACCGATCGATTCTCGTGATCTGAAACAACACAAAAGATAAAATGTAGATACATGCCTCTTAAATTACACGAATAACACATATTTATATCAAGCGCATCGCAATAATTATTCGTTATCATCAGAAGCATTCATGTCAGAGTCATTTTCATGGACTTCTAAAGCAGCAATGTGGATCCACGGTCTCATGCGATCCGCGGCTACGAATGTCTGACGTTTGTTTTGTGTGGACCCTAGCCCTGGGATAGAAGCCACCTTGTATCGATCTTTACCCAAAACTTCGACGACCTGATTTGGACCTACTTAAGAAGGCATAAGCTTTTTGCTCTGCCTATCATTGTTGAAACAAGTTTTGGTAAATTTCACTAACTCATCCTCCTTATAAACTCTAGCTCATCATATTTTCCTTCTGCTTAACTTGCTCTCTATCTATCCTATCCTTAACTTCACCAAGTATGGTAGCAAGATCGCTACGCTCACGAGTTTCTTGGGTAATTTCATTTAGTACTGGAATAATCTCGACATTCCTGCGAGTATCGAACATCACCTCCAAGGGGGTCCTACCTGTAGTTTCCTTGAGTAAGTATATTGTTAAGTCCCCTCTGAATCTTACCCAAATGACTATCCCATCCTTTGTCACCATGGCTCAAGTTTAACACTTTCAAAGAATCAAGAATGATACGATTATAGCGTTCCACCTGACCCATGGATCTAGGACTAGCGATCGCGTTCAAAATGTGCTTGAAGCCTTTATCAAGTGCAAATTTCCTAAACGCGAGTGAAGTGAAACCGCTGCCACGGTCACTGATAAGACGGTCAGGTAGCCTAAATGTATAAAATATATCATCCAAAGCTCTGGTAACATTTTGTGTGTTAGTGTTTCGTACGTGGTCTAATGAAACAGACTTTAGTAAATGCGTCAACGACTATAAGCAAGTGGATATGAACCCTACTAGATTTCACAAACGGCCTAAGATGGTCTATGCACAGGGTGTGAAATGGAACCTCTACCTTGGCAATGGGGGTGGAGGAAGCCCTCACGAGTGCTCGAGTTATGCATAATTGCATTGAAAGCAGGAGTTTATGTATTTCTTAACGAATTTGGTCATTTTGGCGAACCAATAAGTCTTTTTTAGTTTTTCTAATGTTTTCTCAACACCAAAATGACCAATTGCCATCGCGCACCTTTCGGTACCACCCACCGAACATTTTCCTTGTCGCCACCCACACAATGAAACATTTATTGTCCTTTATGACATAATTATCAGTTATACACTTGAGATCCTTTTCGTCGACATTACTACTTAAGATATTACGGATCCTACATAACTCAGAATCTTCAAGTTGAAGCGTATGCAGCCAATCATCGCCAGTGATGATCATTACGAATGGGAGTTGATCTACGAGTGTTAAGTCTGCTTGCTATAATAAGCTACTGAGCGAAACGGTTTGCTTGACACTGTACGCTGCAAAAGTATGCCACCAATCCCTATCCTGCTCGCGTCAAAGTGTAGCTCGGTTTTTGCTAACGGATCGTATATGGCAAGTATTGGCCTCTCTGTAAACCTGGACTTAAGATCTTCGAAAACTTGCTCCTGACTCCCACGCCACTCCCACAGTGCACCTTTTTTTAAGCAGTTTGCTGAGCGGGAAAACTTATAATGAAAAGTCCTTGATAAATTGTCGAAAATAACTTGCAAGCCCAAGAAATTACCGAACATGGTGTAGCGCTCTTAAACTTACCATCGCCTGGCCTTATACCAGCAGCGCTTATCTTGTAACCAAGATAATTGATCTTGTCACGGAAAAAATCACATTTGCCCATGTTAAGTGTGAGGTTGGCCTTCTCTATCATTTGCAAAATTTCCTTTAGATGTTCAAGCAGGATGACTGCCAAAGATGAGGATATCATCGATGTACGCAGTTGCCTTCCCGAAACGGGCGGACCCCAAGAGTGTATTTATCATACGTTGAAATACGGTTGGTGCGTTCGCCAAGCCGAACGGCATTCGATTGAATTCGTACTGGCCGTCCGGAGTGACGAACGCCGTAAGACGCTTACTCTGCTCGCCAACACGATAATTTTAATTGATTAATAGATTCTGACGATATATTATTTTTAAGTATTTTCTAAATTCTCTCTGTTAGCATTTTATTATTTAACCTGACTTTCATCATACCTTTCTCCAACAACTGTAGATCCTATCTCTGATGACTCTTCAATTATTCTATTAACAAAATCTACACGATCAACACGACAGAATACGGAACCTTTTGAAATCTGCCAAAAATCTAAACACGGGATGACTGCTATATCGATATTTACCATATTTAGCAGCATAAATGCTTCCAAATACAAAGTACTGACTATTGGGCTTTCCAGCTACGCTGTTTATTACCAAAACACTGCCTGTGAGATATGGTTCTACCTGTAATCTAACGGTAGGTGCACCGTAAATCTTTAGGTTAACAGCAGATTTAGCCTTAATTGAATGCTCTATATTATCGTCAATATCGGGTTGAGGCAATTCATTACAGGTGTCAAGAAATTGCAGCTTGGTCGCATTGTTATATGCTATAATATGAGGCTGTTCTGTATATGACTGGCCTATCAACAATGGTTTGTCTAATAATTCGTCACTCACAACCTTGCACAGAACATTCGCATTCATCGATGCTCAAATCAAGTGATAATTCCCCCAAAGACTCCACTATCTCATTACCGAAACCTTTCGTAGCTGACGACACTTTATTCTGAGCCAATCCTAAACTGTGAGCCACCGATTCTTTTATTAAAATTACATCACTACCAAAATATACAAAAGACTTGAACGGCTCGGAGAATCCATTCACCTTCACCTCTTTTAAAAACTTCGCATTAGGATTTAAACTACTCTGTTCACTAGTAGTATTGATGCGCATTGTTTTTTGCAAAGTGGCCACGGGCTTAGCGTTGTCTGGTCTATCAGCGCGGCGGCAACCATCGGATGTGTGGCATTTAGAACATCTAGAGATGGATTCAGGACAATACAAGAAACTGTGACCTGCTTCTTTACAATTATAGCATGCAGTTGGACGGTTAAGTTTCATTCCTGCAGACTTAGTAAAGTTACGACTGTTATTGTAACTGTCAGGATTTTTAAACTTGAAGGCAGTACGGTCTACTGCTGATGAGTTAGAATCTTTATTACTGACAAAATATTGTAAGAGGTGATCAGATTCTAAGCAACGCAACGCCAAGGCACCGGATCTCAGAGTACGATTACTAATACCGTGAATGACGCAAACTACCGCGCGTTTCCCTACAATGTCGCACTGGTTGAGAAGTGTCAACTTTTCGTAATAGTAAATCTCTATTGGTTTATAATATCTACTCTTTCTTTTTGACATATCCTCCAAGACCTGGCCATAATTTTGCTCAAAAGAAAATGCATTAGCTAGTTTATCTTGTCATCCTTTCCAAGAGAAAAAAATCATATTCAACCTTTCGTACCAGGTCTTAGCCAGACCCTGTAGTTTTTGCATGGCAAAATGGATGGTGGTTCTATCGTCTCAGCTGTATACAGAGGCACACTCATTAACTTTCTTCAGCCACACATCAATACGTTGTATTTTAGTAGAAGGATCAAAGTTAGGTAACATATTTTTATGATCAAGTTTTTGAGAAGACTGTGCTGGCTGATTAGGAGGCTGAGAGGTAAAACCATCTTTTACAAACTTAGGATATCCATAATATCGTTCTTAGAAAATTAAAAGCTACGTGACCTTTTATATTGTCCCGCGTCGACACGTGGTTCTGGATGGCATTCCTCACGTTGTTGCGCACGATGATCTTGCTCCACCCAGCGATCGCGGCGCCTTTCACGAAGCTCGTTGGCTGGCAGCGACAGCGTCCTTTGCCTTTCCAAAAGCTTGATTCGTTCTCGGCCCGTTTGCCCCTGGTGTCAGGCACGTTCGGATGCGGCTTCGACTTCGAGAAACAGAGCGAAGAATCCTTTCGACTCCTGTGACTCGGCTCATCCATTGGCTGAAATTGTCGCGTTGCAAAGCAACGCCAGAAAAACGACATTAATACACATATGTATATATATATATTATACTTTTATTTAAATCAGAGATATGCAGATATCAAATTACCAAAATAATTATAAAGCTTTAGGTTGGGAACAAAATAAATTATGAAAAGGGAAGGAGCAAACCATGAAATATCAAGCAGTAGACCTTAATCTGTTGGGATCAGCAACCCTCATTCGAGGCAAATATATTCGAGGCATAAATCTATTGTTATTTTTTTTGTCCTGATGCGGACTCCATAGAAAAACCTACTATTCCAGTCACTATATACATTCGACAGGCCTTGTTAACCCATCGCGTGTCACGCGTACTCCATGTGTACGTTTAAAAAAAATGCTAAGCCATGTCGCGCATACACAAATTGTTTACACATTTTTAGACCTCCAGTGTGTAACTAATTTTATCAGATCCAATACACTCCACCGGTATAAACTTGCATTTTTTTATTTGAACTTTTATGCTTAGGTCGGAAATAAACCGAAAAACACTAGACACTGGACGGGTTAATATAGGTATAAGGTATCGCCTTGCGAGGCCGGCAAAGATTTTCGTAACAATATTCACAAATAATTATAAGTTACAAACCTATCTGCCGCATGTAGGTTACTGGTTTGTTACGCTGTCGCAAATAACGAATAAGCAACAGTCACCGGTTCTGCTGAGCAATGAACAACTAAGCAGCAGTAATAAGACGAAAGCCAATTCTTTCTTAGTCACACACTTATTAATATTATAATAGGGCGTAGTACTTACATTTTACAATGCTAGTCGTCGTCACACTTCTGAGATGTTAAACTCGATCCTATTCCGGGTTGCGTAAAGAATAGATGCAGCCACAATCTAATTACTTTATTGCAAATGGCGCACCAGAGTTGCTATTACAAGTAGGCTTATACACTATGCCTATACACAATATTTCTCCTCGACGTCAGCCAACGAAATGTGTCACCCACCACCGTTATTTTTCTCAAGCCCGCTTGAAATACTCCGCTACCATTCGTCCACGAGATCAACCAATCACCAGCCAAGCTATTTCCCGCCATTTTTCCGGCAGGAACGCTCAGCTCTGTGATTAGCCGCAACCATAGACAACCTGACAACTGAACCAGAGATAAGTACCTATAGGTTTTTAATGAAATAGTTGCCAGGCTAAAATATACAAAAGTCGATTAATTTTTCATACATAATGTCAGTTTGACATTGATAAATGATCTTAATTTCGCAAAACCTAACAGTATATATTAGGATTACCAAAACGTGTGTTTCGCAAAACTTTTATTCACTGACTGTTATTGTATGTATGTATGTATCTTTTATGACATTGGGTATGCCTACAAACCTACCCACTCTAATTTGTACAAAGGATAAATGTATTAAGGTACTGATACACATGCTCAGTACAAGCACGAAAGCATGCTATTGATGAGCAATTGCTACTTAGTGATATGTGTGTCGAAGTGTTGCTAGTAATTAGCAAGCTTATTTCGAATACAAATGTATAGCTAAAGAGCATGCTCGTTTTACGAATGCTAATAAGCACACTATTTAAGTAGCATGTCTATCAGTACCTTTATACTAATCAAAGAGCAGGTAGTATGAATTCGCTCGCTGACCTAGTCCTAAACACGTAGATACCTACATTTTATACATCTTATTTCATGCGACTATAAATAATTATTTATACAAATAGAACGGCAAATGTACAAAAGTACTAGTCGTAACGTAGGAGTAAGAAATACGTTGCAGGCGAACTTATTCTCAAACAGATTTGTTTTAATTATACTCGTTTGGCTTTGATTTGAAAACGAACAAACTATTACATAGTCAGTGTTTTTTTGTTATAAAAACTAACGTGATTTTCACTCATTTTAATTAGAAATACGGGATTACTCACGCAATATTTATCGGATAGGTCCGACTGTAATTTCGACCACATTCGGTGGCCTTTTTCAAGGAGTGTTCGGGACGCCCGCGTCGATGACGTCTCGCCTAGCACGTCAGTCAGTGCTAGGCGAGACGTCATCGACGCGGATCCGATAAATATTACGTGAGTAATCCCGTATTTCTAATTAATAATAGTCAGTGTTCATAAATATTATCCCTTAGTAACTTTCACATAATCTGTACCAAATATCTTCCCGCCTCATTTTTCTCAAGCTGTATCGCTCAAAACTTCTTCTCGGGTAGCCCGACTTTGATAAAACATAAAGCCCCGCAGTCCTCCGGTGAATTCATTTCAGTAAACGGTATTAACAAGCTATTCAGTAGTTTTTTACGTAATTCACAAGCAAACAGACAGACAGATATATACGAAATTTAAATAATACTAATTTATGTTCTAACATTTTCCTGTATATCACAAGAATATTTTATTTCTCATTATGTCATATGTACCTATGGACACGACCTTGATTACAGTTTTATTATATGTAATATATATATTTTTCGGAAGACAACAATATGTTTGACTCGTGTTACTAACGGCGGCAACATCACCAATTTATTTCTTCTACTGACTTTAGAACCTTCTCGTACTATTAGTCTACGCCCCCTGACCTGACACCTGACAATGAAAACTTAATGTCATAAGTTGATGAGCGCAGTGCTGCGCAATAAATCACTGGTGCTTGCTACCAGGCGCATAACTATCCTGTTTTACCATGTAATTTATGACATTTTGGTGTAAAGATAGATATGACCTTGGAGAAGATAATAAGCTAATCGAAGTAGGAATCCTGCGCGGACGAAGTCAAGGGCACCAGCTAGTTGTATATATAGTATAAAAAAGTAATAAGTTCCATCACTAAGGCTGAACTAAATGATAATCAGATTTTCCGTTAATTATTAATATCGGCGTGGTGCGTCACACCGGTGTGTACTTAAGCGGTCGGCGCGCCGCGGGCAGTCTGCTGCTTTTGTCGTTGTCGCGATGTTGTCCAAGTGCCTGCCGTTACTGCTGGTGTGCGCCCTCCTGCAAGCGCACGCGGCCATATACAGGAGGTGCACACAAGCGATCGAGGGTTCGTTGTTTAAAATCTAATAGTAAACCATAATATAAACGTGCAAAAAGTGCTTGTCATTTCAAGTTCCGTTCGAGACGAAATTCGAGAGGGCATCATACTCGTACCATAAGGCTTGGCTCCAAGCTCTCCTTCCCTCTTTGTAACGGTAAAGATATATTTGGACTTACGGGAAAGTAATTATCATCTCAGCCGTAAGACGTCCATTGCTGATCCTCTCATCTTTGTATCTCACCGTGCGTCCATTATTAGATCGTCTGTCCACCTTGGCGGCGGACGACTTACGGGATAATGAAGGAGAAATAAGAATTTGTAACTTTGTTTCTAAACACTCACCGGTACTTACCGGTTAATAACCTACTATTTCTACGTATTGAACTTGTAAAACATAAATAAATTAAGTAAATAATCCAAAGTAAAATGCTCACTTCTTGAAATTCCATTGACAAGTCTCATGATTCCCGGAAAGATTTGGCGCTTCGATCAGCCGAACTACATGTTTCGTCTCATTCTTGGTAATATAAACATATTTATTTCTATGTAATTGTATAGGTAAGGTGTTCACCGGTGACGAAATCAACGAGGAGCCTGAAGAGCTGGCGGCGGGCGTGAGGCGATACAACATCCCTCTCAAAACATTACTGGTAACAATCAAACTATATAGGATAGGCTAGTGTTTAGTCACTATCACTCTTGATGGTCAGTGTTGCAGCGGTCGAAGCTGGTATCACACTAGAACCACAATAACGACTGGCTCTCCACAACAGTTGCCGGACACTGTAAGGTGCTTAGCGATAGATTTCAAACTCTAGGGGGGTAGCGAGCCAGGTGGACATCAGAAGTCCTCACAAGAAGATCACTATTTAATCACGTTGTTACCAAAGATCGTGTCTAAGGTGGGGATCGATCCCGTGCTCGTCTAATCATAGGTCGACCCTTGATATACCTGGACTAGCATCACTTCAAATTAGGTAACGCTTTACGTAAATTCATGAGTAAGCAGGCTTCATCTCACGTGCACAGAAATGTATCATTATTTTTAGGAAGAATAACGTAAGAAGACGTCAATTATCTTGATTTTGTACCACGTTTTGACCACGCGGAAGAGCGCGCAGCTGCATGCAGGTAATCTCGTTTTATAGATGATAATATAATTTTCAGGGATGCCATATCGGCTGGGTGGTGACAGTGTGTGACCTGCTGCCACCGGAGGTGGTGATTAGCGATAATTTGGACAGCGTGAGGGTTCTACGCACGGGGCCCATGTGGCTGCCGGCCACGCTGGAGGTGACGCGGTTTTGCACGCCCGTGCTGCCGCCCGTGTCTGCCTCCACGCCGCCAGACAGTGAAGAGTCGCTGTCGACGGAAGCCACTCTGAGGCGAGGTGGCTAGAGAGACTACGAGAAATAAAGGGGATATATAAACAAAACGAGCGGTTTACTTTTAACTATTACTTAGTGTTCATGAGGATTATTTCTTCATCGTTTGTTCGTGTCCTTCGCGAGGCGCTTCAACGTGGGTTCCTGCACCTACTATTACCTACCTAACTACGTACCTATCCACACAAACGACCTTATTTATAATCGTATACTTAACCAATTTTTAAGATTTTGATTGTCATCTGAACAGTAAAGAGTACAGTAAGAGTATCCTGTTTCTTTATTTAACATAATGTGTGTGTTTACTATAGATATTATATTTTATGCGTACACTAAAATAAATCAAATTCAGAGTTTTGAAAACACTAAAATATAATCAAGTGGTCCTCTGTAAGCTTTCCATCGCAGGCGCCAGTAGTATAATAGTTTTTGCAAGTTTTTCTTTGGTTGCAGTCTGTAGGAAAGAGTCACTTGATAGACCAATAATGCACTATGAATTTGATTGCAATGGAAACGTAAAGTTTGTAACTATATACAATAATGAAGTGGTTACCTTCTACTATTACGAGTAATTTATTTTGTCGTTGTTTAACAACAGCAGGGAATTTAAGGCTCAGTTTACGGCGGGACGTAATGGAAGCGAATGTTTGTTAAACATCACACATCACTGCACAGCACATAATTAACTTTAAGATGAGAGCGGATTAGATAATAGGAAAAACGGGTTGTCCCACAATTCCCCTTTGACATTCTTGGGGATTTGTGAACTTTTCTTCCACAAATCCCTAAAAAAGTAAAGTCAAGTCAAAGTCCCAACAAAATGGGCGTTTGTGGAAGAAAAATCCACAAATAACCACCAAATTAAAAAAAAAATCGGTGTGACCATGCACCGGAAGATGTAGTGTAGGCCAGCCCCCCGCTAGGGGGATGGACGACCTTGTCAAAAATCGAGCCTTGTCATAAGCGCGAGGAATCGCTGGATGCAGGAAGCAAATAGCCGTTCGAAGTTGCTTTCTATGGAGGAGGCGCACGTTTAGCAGTGGACGTCTTCTGGCTACAATGATGACGATGATTAAAATAAAGGTCGTGAGTCATCCGGATAACTATTACAGGTTCCCATATATGGGATCATTCCAGTTTGTAGGTACGTTACACAATTGAAGTAACGTACATTATGCTACGTTTTTAAAAAAAATCTTTCGATTCCGTACAGTGGCAATGTATCTTCGAGATCCACTATCCATGCCACGGGCTTATAAGCTCGGTGAACTGATTTCTTCTTTGATTTGCATTCCTTAGATCACCATTCTAACAAAAATAATTTTCTACCGACTTCCAAAAAGGAGGAGGTACTCAATTCGATTGACTGTATGTTTTTTTTAATGTTTATTACCTCATAACTTTCGATAGGGTAAACCGATTCTTAAA
The DNA here is from genome assembly GCA_917880725.1 of Selenia dentaria. Taxonomy (NCBI): domain Eukaryota; kingdom Metazoa; phylum Arthropoda; class Insecta; order Lepidoptera; family Geometridae; genus Selenia; species Selenia dentaria. The sequence continues at coordinate 323,870 of OU862882.1, read as the reverse complement.
ATTATTTTTGAAAGCTGGTGCTTCACGTGTGTTCCCATTTAAATTTTATCAAATTCTGTTGAGTGGTTTTTGAGTTACACTCCATTAACTGAATAGAATGGAAGTCGGTATTACATTTTTTAACATGTACTTGTTTTAATATCGACATTGTGCAGTAGTATCGAGCCTACGTAAGAATAACTGAACTTTTGTATAAAATCGTTGTAGTCAGGAATATTCTGCATTTTCATTTTGCATTAGTCTGTGCAGGTGCGTCTTGTACAACTCCGTGCCGGCTACCGATACATCGACTACTGCGCTTCCCTACTTGTTTATTTATTTACTTTATAGGAAAACCAACAGCTCGCTGTTGCTATGTTTTTATCTAGAAGTTAAAGTAACTTATGGATAAAAACATAGCAACAGAGAGCTAATTATGTAGGCTAATTAGGTTTTCACGTATAGATACATTATAACAACAATTTATGAACAAAAAATATCGCTTAGTCGACACAAATCAGTGATAAACGGAATATCCTACATCATAAAAAATAAACATTAGTGTTAATCATTGCCACCGTTGAAGAACTCGCTGCTTAACCGCTGTTTGGCTGAGCTAGCGCTCGTACAGAATAAGTCAAGATTGCGTTGCTTGCAGCGTTTATTAAATTTATCGCTAGCCCTCAAAAGAAATGAATGTTCTCTGTAATTAGTTCCTACAGTAGGAATGAAAATAGTAGGGCTAGATCGAGTTAATATATGCGGGGCGTTAATGTTGATCTTGCTAAGCAACTCGGGACAATCGTGCAGTATAATAACGCTTTTAGAGCACTGTTGGGACTGCCGTGGCGTTGCAGTGCTTCTGGAATGTTCGTGGAAGCGGGCTGGATGGCTTCCATGCTATTATGCGAAAAAAGGTCGCCTCAATGCTGCACCGTCTACGGGGAAGCTCCAACAGTGTTCTAAAAATGATTGCATCTCTCTATGACTGCCCTATCCAAAAATACTGGATAGACATAGTCACAGGCAGGACTAAGTAACTCTCGTGTGTAATATAACTACTAACATATAATTAACGTAAACAGACTACTGACAAACTATGGATTTTATCCTAAATTAATATTTTTATTTTTATTTTATTATAAGGTAACAAACAAACAGAGAGACAGAGTTCTATAATATTTTTTCTAAAATAAAAATTTAAGATACTCCTTATAACATCAGCTATCTGCCAGTGAAAGTTCCGTTAAAATCAGTCGAGCCGTTTCAGAGATTAGCCGGAACAAACAGACGAACAGACAAAAAAATAAAAATAGTTTTTTTTTGTCAGTACCTACCATGTATATACTTTTATATGCATTTAGTGAAAAGCTGTCAATTTGAAATGAAAACAGACACATCAATTTTGTTTATCTATATGTATACTTTGTTCTTAGAAATCAACCAGTAAATCGATCCATAAAAACTAATAATAAAATACAGTACGTACATCTTTCTTCTACTATATAAAAATAAGTCGGGTTTTCCTTCCTGACGCTATAACTCCAGAACGCACGAACCGATTTCCACGGTTTTGCATTCGTTGGAAAAGCCTCGGGCTCCGTGAGGTTTATAGTAAAGAAAATTCAGGAAAAATTTAAAAAGAAAAGCGGGAAAATCTTTTTTTAATCTTTTTCACATACAGCGCCATCTCTGATACATAGCATGTACTACAAACCAATATTTTAAGTAGATGGCGCCAAACAAAATGTTACATAAAACGAAGCCATCTGGTGGCGAACGGAGTTCGCAGGGTTTTCTAGTACAAATATAAAATTAATCACCATGGAAAGAAACTGTCATTACATTTTATCACCCTTGCCGGTCGCCAAGCACGTCTAGTGTATCGAGTTGTCAAAATGATAGCGTGCTTTTGACTAAGCTATCAGAAACCGACAAAAACTTTGACAGAACTGATTATAGTACATGATTATGTTTTTGACGTAGGCGGAGATCGTATTAGTTTGTCTATGCTGTGCCCAAGAATATTACGCTTTTTCACCCGCGTGGTGATGGATGATGATGATAATGAAAAGTATCCTAGGTGTTAATCCAGCGCCTCATCTACCTCCATAGCAAATTTAATCAAAATTGGCCCCACCGTTTGAGCGTGAAAGAGTGACAAGTACCCACACATCCTGCCATACTCACAAACTTTCGCGTTTATAATATTAGTAGGAAGTAGGATGAATATTTTAAGACAGTGTGTGTGTTGTGTGCAGTGTGCGTTTGTATTGGAGTTTATGTAGTGTATGTAATGTAGTGGAAGGGAGGGGGATTCGTTTAGTGTAACTGCAATAAAACCGAATGGAAAATAAATAACAATAATTAAATATAAAACCTCGACCACATTTCGTCAACACCGACGTAGGCAAAACTGTCGAGCCACGTTTAAATTGTTTTTTTTTAATTTCCATAGATTTAAATGGGGCAAATTCTGCGTTTATTTCATTGCTCATATATATATGTACACTATTGATGTGATTATTAAAATATAAAAAAAATATTACCAAGTTTGTTATACAGATGTGGGACTTCTACTTAATATTGATTTTGAGCTAATTTACTTGTAACGCCGGACGCTGGGAATATTACATTATTTAAAATATTTTTCACGTCTTTGGCAGTGTAGGTATAATTTGTCTATGGTAGCGTCGTGAACTCTCGTAGATAGCATTGACTCGTGTATATGCTACGTACAAGGTTGCACTGGAAAACCAAGCATTTAATTGTATGTGCTTAAATAGTGTGTATATGTGGATTTATCTTCTATACTTATAATAAAAGAATAGAGGCCAAAAAGTCTGTACTAGGAACAAAAATAAAAAAAAAATTGAGTCAGAAGACGTAAAATTACCTACTGAACAAGAATATGACGTTTGAGATAAATCATGTCTGTCAGTCTGTATGGTGACGCATAACTTAAAGACTACCGGAAGGAAGCAGCATGTATCAGCATCAACTTCCATTTTGTACACATTTTTACCTTTGGACAAACTTCATTGATCTCGGTACTAACTAAAGATAATAATCGTTAGGGTCCTCCTTCGAAAAATTCGCGATGCAAAGTTTTGATTCGATATTTTGCTGGAGCTTTCCAAGCCTACTAGTTGTTAAAGGCCTGTGTACGATTATCATCTTTTCAATATTTTTATCGTCATTAAATTTTATCGCAAGGCCCTTGTGATCAGACCTAACACCGGTCATAATTGTAGCTTCCTTAGTCTTACAATTTGAATAAATATTGTCTATGCAGGTAGTTGAATGGTCAGATATTCTACTGGGCTCACACAATAAATAATTCAAATTAAACAGTGCAATTAAATTTGTTTTATCTGACGAATCTGTTAATAGATCGAGTTGAGGTCACCACAGATATACATTTTTTGTAACATTTAGAGATTTTTTTTAAAATTGGTTCTATTGTATCCATAATTGAAAATTTGATTAATCTCTTTACCATTATGTTGGTCGATATACACACAACACTAGATGAACCAGAAATATAATTGCTTTAAAATAATTTATGAACTTTACTGCATACCTTATATTTATGGGCTCGGAATCTGAGTCTCAAATTACAGAACAAAAGAACAAAACAAACTTTTGTTATGTAATATGAGTTTATAGGTATACCTTCCCACAGAAGTTAATGCGCGCCGACCTGTCAATCTAGACCCCAACTTTTTATGAGACCGTGTAGCTATCATATCGATCAAGCTACCATCTTGGATTTATGCAGATAAAAAATAATGGGAGCACTGGGTTCTATTCTATCCATATACCAAATTTCATTGAAATATGTGCGGTAGTTTTTAAGTTATGCGTGAGCATACAGACAGGCAGACCTATTTTTTTTTTCAAAAACGTCATATTCTTGTTCAGTAGGTAATTCTACGTCTTCAGACCCACATTTTTTTTTCTTCCAAGGACATACTTTTGGGGGTTTGCAGCCACGGATACCGGGATCAGCGGGTAATTATTTATTCGTTTCTATGTTGGAAACGGATCCCGGTATCAGTGGATACAACACGGCAGGATCCGTGGCTAATTCAATCTGATCCCGGGATCCGTAGATACAAACCCGACTTTTGGCCTCTACTCCTTTATTATAAGTATTGATAGATTCGTGACAACCTGATGGTTTTCCCTCTAAAATAAATTAACAATTAAAATGAATTGTAATTTTAATATAAATAAAGACTTAAATAGAAATATATAAGGGAACGCACACGTAGTATAATTATGCTCGTAGTTAGTAGGGAACGTTGAGAAATGGTGTATTTAGAAATGGGCTCGGACGCGGGAGCAGTTAGCTTTGTAGGCCCGGACGTGGAAGCTGGAAGCTTTGTAGGCTCGGACGCGGGAGCAGGTAGCTATGTTGGCCCGGACGTGGGAGGCTCGGTCTCGGGAGCAGGGTCGGACGCGGGGCGTTTCGCTCGTTCGCGAGCCTCCGCGGCGGCCCTCAGCGCGACGCGCAGCCTTTCGAGCGCCGCGTGGTGATGCGTGACTTCCTCACGCAGCTCTTCCAACTGAAGTGCTGCCGCCACCCACTGCGACCTCTCTGCCAACACCTGCATGCACCGTCTTGCTCAAATACAACTACCTCTTGCTAACTTGTTTCGCCAACTAACTAAGTATATTGAAAGAAACGTTCCTAGTTGTCTTTTTTCTTTGTATACCTGCATATCTGTAGAGATTGTTGTTAGCGGAGTTTTGATCGAGTTTAAAGGTAAGGGCATACTGAGCCCACGTATGGAACGTATGCAACGTAGTACTTCTATTGTCGTACAAATTATTAAGTAAGTCGCGACTATGTAAGGTACTTGCCAAAAAGTATGATAAGCATAAACTACGAGTATGAAATTACTTACGCCATTGTTTATAACTTGCTGTAGGTAACTATTTTACATTTAACTTTGATAGGTTATCTTAATACACAAGGTGATGCTAATTATACCAAACATATAAAAATATGAGATGCATATTCTTTGAAATTCGGACCACTTATAAGGAATAGCTTTGAGTTCATCAATAATAGAAATCAACATTAAAGCTAGGATTTAAATTTGTTATGAAGATGAATCCAACTACTAACTACAGCTTAAATCAAAATGAATGTGTAATACATCAACAGTTTACGTCAACTTATTTAGTAAAATAGTGTGGTTTTTTGTGTAAAAAAATACGAATTATAAAGTGATGTGAGAGTAAATTAGAAAATCGGTAAAATTAGTTTCGGACTTTCTTTTGAAAACGTTATTGTATGTGAATTTGAATAACGCTATTTCACTTTTACCTCGTGCTATGAAAACATACCAGAGACATTATTCGTTCAACTTTGAGAGAAACATTGAACAGTTCACCTAAATGAGCGTTATGGTAAGGTTTAATTCAAAAGTGTTTAAGTCAGGTTTAAGAACTGCACGGAACTTGCATGGTTTTTACAAAGTTGATAGTAAGGCCCCACAAGCCCTGCAATCGCAACGACACACTGAACGTCCAGTCGTCTTCTAGAAGGAGCAAGCATGTCGGCAGTCTAGCCTTCAATGCAAATACGGAATGGCGTCGATATACAAATACGGACAGCAGCCTGTCTCAGCTCTGGTCGAGGTTTATAACTGAGCAATCTAGCAATCTAGATCTAAGTATTAAATATCTATCGCATTACGCTGTGTTTTATGACATTATCTATGTAAGTAAAAATGATATGCTGTTCGTTGATTAGCGTATAACTTTGGAGCCCACATGAATTTAGATAATTAAATTTAATCGTTTGAATATGAGTTTAGACAAATAAAAATAGTAAAGTTGACCGCAAAGTTGGAACATTTGCCGCCTTTACCTTACTTTCCTGTTTGTCCGCCTGTCGATTTACTTCGAAAATGACAATTGCTGCGCCCAAAGTGAAGATAATGATTTCTCCTGAAATAAAACCGCCATTGTTTACTTTAAATGAACGATCTAAATAAAAATTTGGACACCAATATAAGTTCAACAACAAGGAATTTGCCTTACAAAGTCTCATTCCATTACTCCATTTCACTATTTTTAAATAAACAAACTACATAAATACAAACTATCACACCTATAAGTTTAACCCTCGGCATGCCTGGTGGAAAAAAGTCACATGGTATGCCTTTTTTTTTTGTTTTTTGCGCAGAGGAACATTTTATACCCTGGTTACCAGCTCTGGGGAGAGCTGGTGCGCATGTGGGAGTCTCCGCCAGAAGGGCGACCTACCCACCAAACCTCTGCGGTGTTCCTCCGTCGTCGACAGGTGGCAGGGGGCGCGGCCCGCTCGTGCATTCAGCCACAGCCCCCACCGACGTCGCTGCCCGCCTACGCAGGCCCAGCCTCTGGGGTGGGTGTAAAGAGCCCACCCCATTTCCACCTCGTGAGATGCCCCGGAACACAGGGTACATCCACACCTCGTGAGGACCTAGCCCTGATGGGGGGCACCGGCCGTCCCCGCAGCCGATGCCCCAGGTCCTCGGAGCGGAGACGGAGTGCGAGCTCGATTGACTCGCCTCCGTGTCCGCGCCCTCCGGAGCGGATGAGAGAGAGGGTTTCTCTCCCTCTCCCGCTCCTCCGCCTCCCTCTGCGAAACAATAATTTCGCAGAATGATGCCACTGCTTGCCACGACCTCTCGTCACCGACCATCTTCGTAATAATGGCCGAAAAGAAGAGATCGGATCCTACACCGCGATCAGGGATCGCCGCGGTCCCGCTCCTCTTGGGCATGACTCCAGCGCGCTGGGCGGTGTCCTCGATACATGGTATGCCTGGTGGGTCTGTGAGATCCGGATTTTAAAATAACTTTTTAGGCGACAAATTGGTATTAAATATTAAAATTTATGGTTTTATAATAATAGTAAAGATACCTTTTAAGGTTTAAAATAAAATATGTGTTCATATCAACAATATTTATGAATAAAATATGTAATTAAACACAGTATACGTTTTGTAACGTAAAATTAAACATCTTATGTTTATGAATTAAGTAATATAACTGAGTGGATGGATCATTTTTAAAATATATTGTTTACTCAGACACAATCAAATATATCCATAAATAAATAACACATACATAAACTAGATAGGTACATATATAATCGAATGATATATACAATATAATACATACAATACATATGTATATATAAAATACAAAGATACCTACTGTAGGATCAATTAGTAAATAAATAAATTAGATTTACAATGTTATACACAAATTAAAAGGTAATGACTAACAGCCTTCAGATATGTAATGCTTCTTTACCATTTTCTTGAATACATTAATTGATTGAGCGTGTCTTATATCAACGGGGGGATTATTCCACAGACGGGCAGCCCGAACAGTAAACGAATTTTGATAGAATGTTGTCGAGGAAGTAGGGGTTTTCAACTGACCGGAATTCAGATACATGGTCATACTTGCGCAGGCCAAATATGAATCTGATGCAAAAATTTTGTATGCGTTCTAGCTTATTTAATTGCTCTTCGGTTAAGTCAGGATAGCAAGCGTCAGCGTAGTCAAGGATTGGGAGCAGGAGGGACTGTGCTAACGCGGTCTTTATTTATTATATCGACAGCAGTGCTTAATTGAACTAAAGAGGCCTGTGTATAAATCTGTAGATCGTCCGCATGGAGATGATAGGAAGAAGACAAGTTTTGAGAAATAGAATTTATAAAGATAGCAAATAATAGAGGGGATAATACGCCGCCCTGAGGAACACCCGCAGATGTATTACACCAAGTAGATAAGTTCTCATCAATGCAAATACGTTGCCGGCGCCCATACAGGTAAGTACGAAACCAGTCAATAACCGTTGGAGATACGTTAATAGAGCGCAAAATTCCAAAAAAGAAACCAAAATCAACATTATTGAAGGCATTACTGAAGTCAAGTAGTGTAAGCACGGTTAGTTGCCCATTACTCATGCCATATCCGATGTCATCAGTGATTTTTACTAAAGCGGAGACAGTGCTATGACCTAGATGGAAACCAGATTGGAATGGGTTGAGGAGAACGTTCCTGTTGAGGAAGGAGGAGAGTTGCTGATAAACAAGTCGCTCTAGTACTTTAGATAAGAAAGGAAGAATGGAAATAGGCCGAAAATCAGTATAAAAGGATGGGTTGGCTTTTTAGGAAGTGTGGTTATTAGTGCTTCCTTCCAGGCTGATGGAAATAAGCCTCTGGTAATCGAAAAGTTAAGTATGAAACTGATTACTGAGATTATTTCATCAAGGATGTGTAGGATCATCTTACGTCCGATGCTGTCACTACCTACTGCGTTGGATGAAATAGAAAGTACGCTTCTTTTAACGTCACAATCGGTAAATTGATCAAACATAATTATAAATAAATAAATATAATTATAATAAATAATAAATAAATTTAGTCTATCAAATTCGGCAGAAGAGGAAAAATGTTTATTTAACACATTAATATTAAGATTTATTGGTAAATTGTCACAGTAACGGTGGGGCAGGGGGTGCTAAGAATCCCCGGCAGACGCCCGGCTACCACCCCCAACGACGACGACTGGCCCTGGTGACACACAACATACGCACAATGAGGACAGACGAGAAGATATATGAGCTGGAAGAAGAGATGAGTAAGTTACACTGGGACGTTATGGGGTTTGGCCTGCGTTCTCGCCGGATCCCTTCCATGGGATCTAGAGGCCGAGGTTCTGTCCTCGGTCTTCTGGCGTAAAACGTGGGTGCGACAGGAGGGTCTCCACCCTGCTCCTCAGGAGTATGGCCAGTGGCGTACGGATGCCAAAGAGGCCGCTCTGGCATCCTGGAGCAGGCGCTTGGGCGTCGGTCAACGGAGGGGAGCCGGAGCAACCCGGTTCCTCGAAGCGGTCCAGCCCATCCTCAAACAGTGGGTCCATCGAGGGCATGGGTCGCTTACCTTCCGTATGACACAGGTCCTCTCGGGGCACGGGTGCTTCGGGAGGTACTTGTGCAACGTTTTCCGGAGGGAGGCGACTCCTGGGTGCCACCACTGCGGCTGTGCAGAAGAAACCGCGCAGCACGTGCTGGAGGTTTGCCCAGGGGCTGTCGAGGCAGGGAAACTCGTCCTCTTGAGAAAAGAGGGGCGTCCGGTGGACGAACCAGCCGGATATCGCCCGATAGTGCTGCTTGACGAGGCGGGCAAACTCCTGGAGCGTGTTGTTGCTGCCCGCCTCGTCAAGCACCTGACAACGGTCGGCCCAGATCTGGCGGATAACCAGTTCGGGTTCCGGAGAGGTCGTTCGACGCTGGATGCCATATCCCGCGTTCACGATCTCTCCGAGGAGGCAAGTTCTAACGGCGGGGTCATGTTGGCGGTGTCATTAGATATCGCCAACGCTTTTAACAACATACCCTGGAGCACAATCTTGGGGGCACTGGGGCACCACGGCGTGCCTCAGTACCTCCAACGCATCGTTGGTGACTACCTCTCAGATAGAGAGGTGGTCTACCCAACGAAGGATGGCGGAGGCCAGAGCCCAGTGGCGCGCGGCGTTCCACAGGGGTCGGTCCTGGGCCCACTCTTGTGGAACATAGGTTTTGATTGGGTTCTGCGGGGCGTTAACCTGGCTGGCGTCAGCATCGTTTGTTACGCTGACGACACTCTGGTTACTGCCCATGGGAGTACGGTACGGGAAGCGTCCATTCTGGTCACTGCTGGAGTAGCGGCGGTAGTGACCCGGATACGGCGATTGGGTCTGGAGGTGGCGCTCCATAAATCCGAGGCCATATGCTTTCCTGGTCGTCGGAGAGCGCCACCTTCTGGCTGCAACATTATGGTGGGAGGGACCTCCATTGCTGTCGGGTCGACGCTGAAGTATCTCGGTGTTGTACTTGACAGCAGGTGGAGGTTCGGGGCTCATTTGCAGCGGTTGTCACCCAGGCTCGTGGTGACGGCCGCTGCCCTAGGCCGCCTACTTCCAAATCTCGGGGGGGGGCGATGGAAGCTGCCGCCACCTTTACATGGCGGTGGTGCGGTCTATGGCCCTCTATGGTGCCCCCATATGGGCAGGGTCCCTAAACGCTCGGGAGACCGCCTTTCTATGTAGGGCCCAGAGAGTCATGGCGGTGAGAGTGTGCAGGGGCTACCGTACACTGTCACACGAGGTGGCCTGCGTTCTCGCTGGTTCCCTTCCATGGGACCTGGAGGCCGAGGTTCTTTCCTCGGTCTTCTGGCGTAGAACGTGGGCCCGACAGGAGGGTCTCAATCCTGCCCTCCAAGAGAAGAGACAATGGCGAACGGACGCCAGGAAGGTAGCGTTGGCGTCCTGGAGTAGACGGCTGGCCGTGGGCCCGCGGAGAGGAGCCGGAGCCATCCGGTTTCTCGAGGCGGTCTGGCCAATACTGGAGGAGTGGGTTCAGCGGGGGCACGGGTCACTTACCTTCCGAATGACTCAGGTCCTCTCGGGGCATGGATGCTTTGGGAGGTACCTGTGTAACGTGGCCCGGAGAGAAGCGACCCCTGCGTGCCACCAGTGCGGCTGCGTAGAGGAAACCGCGCAGCACGTATTGGAGGCGTGCCCGGGGGCAGAGGAACCGCGGCAGACCCTTGTCTCGGTAGTAGGGGCGGACCTCTCTTTACCGACCATCATAGCCAGGATGGTCGATGACGAGAGGTCATGGGAGGCGATGGTCTCTTTCTGTGAGGACGTGATGTCGCAGAGAGAGACCGAAGAGCGCGAGAGAGAGATAAATCCCCTCTCTCTCCCGCTCCGGAGGGCGCGGACACGGAGGCGAGCTATTCGAGCCCGCACTCCGTCTCCGCTATCAGGGCCTGGGTTGTCGGACGTGGGGACGTTCGGCACCCCTCATCCATGAGGTCCTTCTTAGGTGGCGACGCGCTGTATGTCCCAGCGCGTGGCTGGAGCAGTACGAGGGGGGGCAATCTGTCCGTCCTCCGAGGTGGGTTTGCCCTGAAACATCGAGGGGCAGACGTCGGCAAGACAGGGCTGCGGAGAATGCGCAAACGGCCCCGTAACCCTGTTTGAAGTCGTTGCCGAAGGACATCGTGGGGTTTTTAGTCGGTAGTGAGAGTCCGACATAACCCGTTCGTTATCCCCGACGAGCGGGTATGCGTAAATGCAAAAAAAAAAGGGGCTGTCGAGGCGCGGCAGTCCCTGGTTGCAGTCGTGGGGGCGGACCTCTCCTTGTCGACCATTTTAACGAAGATGGTCGACGATGAGAAGTCATGGCAGGCGATGGTCTCTTTCTGCGAGGTTGTGATGTTGCAGAGAGAGGCCGAGGAGCGCGAGAGGGAGATAGATCCCCTCTCTCTCCCGCTCCGGAGAGCGCGGACACGGAGGCGAGCCGATCGGGCTCGCACTCCGTCTCCGCTCAGAGGACCTGAGGTATCGGCTGTTGGGACGGCCGGTGCCCCCCATTAGGATTAGGTCCACACGAGGTGTGGATGGCCTGCGTGTTCCAGGCCATCCCACGAGGTGGTGGCGGGGAGGACTCTTTACACCCTCTCCAGAGGCTGGGCCTGCGCAGGCGGGCAGCGACATCGGTGGGGGCTGTGGTGAATACGAATGGTCCCACGGCCTCCGCCACCTGTCGAGGACGATGGAACACCGCAGAGGTTTGGTGGGTATTCTGCCCTTCTGGCGGAGACTCCCACACGCGCACCAGCTCTACCCTGGGCTGGTGATCAGGATATAAAATCTTCCCATGCGTAAAAAAAAAAAAAAAACTGAAGTCCGTAGAGCGGGTGAGGACACGATAACCCTGAAATCAGGTAACCTACTCTACTACCGGGAGGGCGACCAACAGTCCCAAGGTGGTGTCGGTTTTCTCATCCTCAAGTCCCTTAATTAGTTAATGGTATCAGTAGGGCAAGACACGCTACATTTTGACATCTTAGTACACAAGTAAATAGATCCTGGAGTGATCAGTCCCAAACTGTTTTATCCTCCAAGTAATCCGAAATTTTAATAACCTTTTTGACAGAGTTTAGTTTTAATAGTAATTTTAAACTTATTAATAGGCAAATCTCGGATAACATTGGGAACTTTATTAAAGAATCGTATACATTGTCCCATAAAAGAATGACTTATTCTGTGGAGACGCGTTACATGTACGGATAGCTTGTGCTTATTTCGCATGTTGATGGAATGAGCATCACTCCTTTTATCAAAACTGCTAATGTTTTTCTTTACATACATTAGATTTCATAGATAAACTGAGAGACAACAGTTAAAATGTTTATGTCTTTAAACTTCTGTCTAAGGGAAACTCTGGGAGCTAAACTGTAGATCGCTCGTATAGCCCTTTTTTGCAGTATAAAAATAGAATTCATATCTTCAGAACATCCCCAGAGCAGTATGCCATAAGTCATAACGCTATGGAAATAACTAAAATAAACTATTCTAGCTGTGTCTACATCAGTTAATAGTTTAATTTTTTTGACAGCATAAGGCGCTGAACTGAGCCTACTAGACAATATTTTTATGTGGGGACCCCATTGCCATTTAGCGTCTATAGTAATTCCAAAAAAGACCGTTGACTCCACAAGGTCCAACCCTGTTCCATTCAATTGTATATTGGATTCTACTTGTCTCACATTTGGTGCCGAGAACTTTATACAATTAGTTTTCTTCTCATTGAGGAGAAGATTATTTGTATTGAACCAATTCACAACTTTAGCTAATGCATTGTTAACATCGTCATAGTATAATAACCAGCCAGCGACTTTGCTCGTTTTGTCGTGGTGTAGTAGTGTAAGCGCTGCTATGGAATCTAGGATTGTAGGTTCGATATCCGGGAAGGACAGTGATTGGATTTTCTGACAAAGAAATTCTCAACAGCAGCCTCGGGTCTGGAAAAATAACCCGTAGAAGGCAAAAGGCTTGATCTATTCTTATACACGGGACCTAAATCATATCCCTCTTGCGAAACGCAGGTATTTAAAAACACCGCTGCCAACTCTTTCAAAGATATATAGGAATGTTATGTTGTGTTTAAGAAGAACATGTATTTCATTATGAACTTTAAAGTTTATTCTTACCAAGTTTTGAGTTAATCGCACCAGACATATTATTTCTTTATTATACATTTTTGAACTTTGCTATACACCTTTAACATTTATAGTTTAATAGAATCGCAAATATAACAAACACGTTGTACATTCTTAATTGTTATATTATTTTCTTGTTTATTATACCTCGTCGACACGAATCGCGCTCCGATCGCCTGTGATATTACGCATGCATTCCAGCAACATAACAGTACTAGCTAAAAAAAGTTATACTGACTCATATTAGAAATCAAAAACAAACGCAAAGTTCAAAAACCCAAAAGACTGGCTGGAACTTGAACCATGGATCGTTAGCTCCGAACGCGCACACTCGCAGCCTGAGCTACCGATACATACGAGTAGAAGGGGATAGAGAAATAAGGCTTAACGTTGCTATTAACCATTACATTAGTAATTTTGCGTTGTTATTCTGCTCATATAACTCTTCAACATGGCCTTTTGTAGCACTCTGATAGCATAATGAAACAATATATAGCTTTGTATCATATAATTGTATCGAAATCGTAGTTAAGATACTGCACTTTTAAAAAAAAAAACGATATTAAAAAATATTTAGTGACACTTCCGCTGAAAAGAAAACAATGATTTTGGCCTATTTGGGCCTCCCTCCCTCCCGCATAAAATGCTAATAGGAAGAATACAAAATAAAAAACACAAGAAACCCCAAATAAACCAAAACCGATTCGACACGTGTTTCGCCTCTACACGAGGCATCCTCAGGAGATGTTGACTCGTCGAGCGCTAGACCGACAGTGAGAGAACAACGTTTTTTTTTTCTGTTTGCCTCTACCGGCATTTACAGCGTCACCGGACGGTAGGAGAGAACAACGCAAAATCGCCCGCTTATATAGCAAGCAGACTCCGCCACCTTGTGACTCACTGCACGCGCGCCGGCCGCTGCTATATTGTTGTTGGCGACGTATTTTGGGAAAATATACGCAATAATGGAGATGAAACCATGTTGGTTTAGTCATACAATAGTGTAAGATTATTATTATTATAATCTGTATGACATTTAACTGTTTACAACGTTGATTAGTCAACTTGATGTAAAGTTTTGCCTGTTCAGCTATACTTGCCGACTTCAGATAATTTATTGATTAAGGCGTTACTTTGCGGAAATACATTATCAAAAAACGATATTAAATTTTTTTTTTTTTTCGAAACACGTGTCGAATCGGTTTTGGTTTATTTGGGGTTTCTTGTGTTTTTTATTTTGTATTCTTCCTATTAGCATTTTATGCGGGAGGGAGGGTGGTGCACGCCCCCAAATAGGCCAAAATCATTGTTTTCTTTTCAGCGGAAGTGTCACTAAATATTTTTTAATATCGTTTTTTGATAATGTATTTCCGCAAAGTAACGCCTTAATCAATAAATTATCTGCACTTTTTAAATTGTCATCCCCTATTCCATATTCTTAAGGAATAGGGGATGACAAACACTTTCGTCGTGTGAGATAAAAATCTATTTTATATTGTTACACTATAATATTATGTGTTGTTACTATGTCATATTTCATCAAAATCTGTCCCGTATTTTCAAATAGATCCGCGTACAAGAGACAGACAGCCAGAAAAAAGTGTAAAAAATATCGCCTTCTGTTAGCTTGAACTCGGCTTGACACGTTACCGCGTGTTTAGATCCTTTGAACCTTTATATCGATTCAAAAATACACCCCGGTCACAATTTTCCAAAAATATGTTACGTCCAGCTTGGCTCAGTTACAGTTTTATTATATCGACGTGTTCTGGGATATTTGTTTTAACCGACATTTTTAAAACTTTACACCAGAGCCAGGGCAGTTTAAAGTTACGATTTTTTGAAAAAAAAACAAGATAACATTAGCAAATCGCATTATTTTTTTAAAAGAAGGATATTACTGTTTTTATAACATATTCCCCATAGTTGGATATTTTTTTTTTCTAATATTCCTATCTTTAATTAAGATAAATGTCACTTAATACAAAATGACCAATATTTTACTTTTTTTTGTTCCAGGCTAATTACACATTTATATAGCTTTATATAGCTTTATATACTCGTGAAATAATTGTTTTAATACGTTAAGTAGTACAAATTTCAACCCCCCCGCTGCCGCACCCGCTGGGGGAGGCATATGTTCAGCAGAAGACGTCCTACGGCTGATATGATGATGCTGCAACTGCAGTTCGACTCCGGTTGCCGTTCGATAATTACCCAAAATGCCATTCTACTATTTCTGCAGACAAATTGGAACGTAACGTCACGTAAACGTATCGTAAATGCTATATATAATAGTTAAATATTAAACACTATATGGGTTAGCGTCGTGTTCATGATCTATCGAGTTATAATATTATAAAATTTTATTCGATCGCTGGCGTCAATAGAAACGTAACTGCAGCTGCACTGTTTTCTAATATCAGAATGAAAATGTGTGTAACTCAGCTACGGTTCGGTTGTAGTTGGAACAAATTAAGTTAGTGGTCATCACTTTGCTCTAATGTCAATAGCATCGACTAATATTATATGGTCACTAATTTCAGTAGCATAAGCGATTTAGGGAGTTTTTTGGTATTTTACCACACTTTGGGTTTCATTATCGAAGTTTTCATACGGTGTTGAACTTGACTTTTTGAAAATATTATATAGCCTATGTTCGTAAAGGAAAATGTAGGATTCTAATGGAGAAAGAATTTTTCTAATCGGTCCAGTAGTTTTGGAGCCTATTCAATACAAACAAACAAATCTTTCCTCTCAATAATATTAGCGTAGAAGTAATGCTGAAGAACAGGACGCGGATTGCGGCACGTTCAGTTATCAGACAAGGGTTGCAGATGCGCTTCTGATGCCGCGCATTTGCCAAATGGAAAAACTGATCAAATATGTGTTTATACTAGTATCCGCTAGCGACTTCGTTCTCGTGGCATTTTAGGTTATCGCGATCCTTCGGGAACTACCTGCTGAATCGGGATTAAAAGCGTAAAGAAGCTACCTATGATTAGATTAACTTCGAGGAGTTTATTTGTAGGGCTTCAGCTGACTAACTCCCGTATGTCGAATAAATCGGACAGCGCGACGTTGCAGTCTGCCGAGTGACCCCATAAGGTACTGAGCGGATCCATCCCAGAGGTGGCACCAACATAACACAAGGGCACACTTGCACACGTATGTGTATGTATGTTTGTAGCTTCTTCACGCTGAAACTTCTCAATAGTTTTGGATATCGTTTGGAATGACCATTTCGAAACAGTTTGTTTACCTACGCGGTTTGTTTAATAGTAACAGTTTGTTTAATTATAAATATCTTTCTTATAATTTGGTATTATTTTGGCACCAAAATAGTTAATAAATGGTTATAGGCGATTTTGTTCCGTAATTTTTCCTCAAAATCATAGAATACAACAAAGATTTCAAAATATGCAAGCTGCAATAATACTTTAAAATTATATTATTCTTCGTTATAAGAATGCAAAGGGTTGAGAGACGATTGTTTGCTTATTGATTGTGTATGACCTAAGAACCTTAAGAATTATGGTGTTCGTACCTATGGTAATGGCGTTGGCGCTGACCGCGACCTGGTCGGAGACTGGCGGCATCGCAGCGGGCTGTGCCAAACTCAACGACCATATTTTGAAGCGCAGCTCAGCGGCGCGAGGCACCTGGCTGATATGTTACCTATGATGTCGGCGCCGGCGCTGAGCGCGACCTGGTCGGAGACGGGCGGCGTCGCGGCGGGTTGTGCCAGACGCAGCGACCACAGCTTGAAACGCAGTTCGGCGGCGCGGTGCGCCCGGCCCGCGCGCATGCACACCGCGCGCCCGAACCGCGGGTGCGTCCTCGCGTACTCCTGCAACCACCTTCGAGACTTGCACTAAGATACAGACAAATTATAACCTCTAATGTATATTTATATCGACTCGAAGATTTCACTCCAACACCCAAAAATTGCTTTAACTGTAGAATGTGGGCAACGTGGTGCTCTTCTTTTTCTGGATGTATTGGTTAAGCACAACTCAAAACGCCGATTGTCACCAGTATACTGTAAAGCAACATACACTAACGGATACCTCAGACCTAATTCACACAATCACCCAGTGCACTTAGCCTCGGTACCGCGCACCATTACTTAAGAGGGCATTGACATAGAGACAGTATAGTATTTAATATTATAGACAGTATTAGAGGTAACATATTAAATCTATTAAAATCATATTTAACAAACAGAAAACAGATTACTGACATTTGTAGAATAAACATCAAACGAAAAATGAAGAATCGTATTGGTCTGAAGCCCGCAATGTCCTGTACGGCGTACCGCAGGGCAGTGTATTGGGTCCCCTTATGTCCATCCTATACATAAATGACCTACCAAAAGTTACTGTCCATCCAATGACTATTTTTGTCGACGACAGTACTGTACCCATCGCGTTTAAATCAACATCACTATATGCAAATGATATAAATTACACTTTAGCGTCTATTATGCTTATGCTATGGCTTGATAACAACAATTTAAAAATCAACTTTACAAAAACTCAGTTAATGCAATTTAGGCAAATACTTCTTACTCCTGACAATAATATTCAATATAAGAATAATTTAATAAGCGATGTAGATTCTGCAAAATTCTTAGGTGTAACAATAGATAGTAAATTAAATTGGAAATCCCATATAGAGCAAATGTGCAAAAGATTAAGCAGCATAGCGTATGTTTTTCATAAAATAGCCCCTATAGTAAACATAGATGGTGTACTAACTTCATATCATGGACTTGCAGCATCAGTCTTAAGATATGGCATAATCTTTTGGGAAAACTCAACTGATCATGAAAAAGCATTTAAGGCACAATATCGATGCATTCGGTCTATGTTTGGACTGCATACTACTGATACCTGTAGACCTTACTTTATCAAACATAAAATACTAACGCTCGCATGTTTGTACATTTATGAAATTGCATTATTTATCCGTAACAATCCTTTGTTATTTGAACGAGTATCCGATGTTGTTCCACGAAACAGACGCGAGAATAGCAAGCAGTGTCTAAACACTTCTAAAACAGAATTGATGAGAAAAAGTCTATTGTGCATGGCACCGATCGTATATAATAAAATTCCACAAGAAATAAAAAATTGTAACAATAATTTGTTTAAATATAAACTAAAAAGCCTGCTGACAGATAAATGTTACTATTCTCTGAAAGATTTTTTACAAGAAAAATTGATTTATTAAATTCCGCATTTTTTAAATGACAGATTTTATTTCATTTGACATAAATAATTTCATAGAAGTTTTTGTTTTTGCTGCTATTCTAAATACGTTTTATCATTGAATTATTATGTAGGGATAAATTGAATACAATTTCCATGAGTTTAGTTGACTTATTTATTGACTAAAAAGTCATTGACATTTAATTTAATTTGTATTTTTTGTATTTGTTATAAGTGACGAATAAATTAATTATTATTACATTATTGATATGAATTATATGACGAATATAAAATCTACTTGTTCACCTTAGCACGGAATTAGATAAATATTGTTTATTATCATGTAACATTATGACATGCATGCCTATCTCATTTGCAATGTTTGCACGCCTTTCAGGTAAGGACATGTAGGACTACAGAAAACAATTGTGTTACTAACCATGTATTCGTGTATGTACCTATACTATCTACTCATGTTTTTGGCAAATAAATGGATCTTTAAATGGAAATGGATCTTTTGATACTATGTGATTTTTTTGGTCAGGACCATTTGGTCATTAAGCTAAGCTTCTTAAAAAGTGTGTGGAAGAGAACCGGTTAAAAATGAAAACAGAGCTGGCGTGTTGCAAACGCGTCGACGCAAGTTCAGCATCGGTGGACAGATCAGTAGTATACAAATGATTCGCTCTCCCAAGAACAGAGAGCTGCTGGTTGTCCCCGGTGTTTACATGATTCAACCATGATGAAAATGTTACGTTGGTGAAACAAGAAGAAATATATCCATTGGGCTCATTCTGCCTGAGTGTTTCCGTCAGTACGGGATATGACAACAGCGATGAAGAGGACTCTCGCTTTGAGGCGCCAACGCAACAGACATCCCACAACCCCTCGCACCCATCATGTCATCACCTGAGCTACGAGCAGCTACCCGTAGTGCAAGGCGAGATGCAACTACGAATGTTTTGCACTCTCCTAGAATATACCACCAGATGTAGTTGGAAAGTTCTGACTTATTTATGTTCTTCTTAAGTGGTTCTTGTTTTTCATAATACCTTATAACCGAGCAAATTCGCAAAAATTAGCAAACATGCATCCTCTCGATGATAAAAACTCAGAGTCACAATGGAAACAACATAAAGTAAGTATAAACAAAGCCAGAGAAGACAAATCAGAAACTAAGACTCAAAAAGAGATGTTATAAGAAACCATATTAAAAGGAAATTTCCGCTGGAAAAAATGCTTATGGCTGAGATGCAGTGTGCACCTTCTGTTCTCCTTCCCGCATAAAATGCAAATAGGAAGTATAAAGAATAAGCAACGCACAAAACAAACAACAAATGTCATATTAAGTTGTAACTCCACATGGAATGTCATTTAGCGTAGTAAATGTATCAGTGCAAAACAATGCTGAGCTTGAGGAATACAGAGTTTATGCAAAACCATCGTGAATCATGCACGGTGCCGATGCAGATTTTTCGAGGGTAGCTGCAAAGAAATAGAATATTCGTTGTCGGCAGTAAAAATTCGAAAACGTGTGTTGGAAAGTTGTCGGTACGCAACAGGCCCCTTAGTTTATTTACTTAGATTGGAGTAACAGACAGCCCTCTATATAGAGGTTGTCTGCAAGAAAACGAGACTGTGGAGTATGTGTTGCTGCACTGTAGTGCTACAGAAGGAATCAGAGCAAAAACAGGATTACTGGAGATCCATTCCAGACCGCATGAGGCATCACTAGCATCATCGACAGTTGTTCATACAACATCTCAAACACTGGAGCAGTTGTACCAGTGACCCAAGGCCATACTCCACTATGTAAAGGAGTTAGGCTGGCTTGAGTAAATGCTGTCAGGGGGGAATACACAAAACACCCCCAGCGGGACGTCAGTACAGGCCTCATCGCCCCCAAAAAAGAATAAGAATAATAAGGCCCCTTAGTTGAGTAATACAGGTCGCGTGCATATTCGCCAGCGCGATCCTATCACTTATCTCAGTCACATACTACACAATGTCAATCAAGATAAGGTCAACTGTTTACTGGACACAAAACGCAGTTTTTCAAGAGGTTTTTTTTTCTTCTTTTACCTTTTTGACGAGGCAAAGTGTTGCCGGTCAGGCCCAGTCAAAAGTTTCGTTTCTTTTTCAAACACTCGATAAAGATCCAAACCACAGGTCGGTTTAAAAAGTGCCTTTAAATGCAAGTTTAAACGCAGAACTTGTGCTTTCGAGGATGCAGATGGACAAGTTTTGCATAAATTAGATAAAATAGCTGACTGGTGGAGAGGTTATTGTGAACAGCTCTAAAGAAGTTCCGTAAACGTTGTGGAAGACAATGGAAAATACCTTGAACAAGACACCCTCCCTTCAGAAATAACAGCTGCAATGAAATTGATCAAACTTAAGAAAGCTTTTGGGACCTGGTAGATTGCGGCAAAAGCACTCAATGAGACAAGGGGTTGGAGGTAGTACACAAGATCTGCAATAATATCTATCGAACTGGCCAGTGGCCCGTAGATTGTGTTAAGGCTAATGTAATTTCTCTGCATAAATAAAACGATAAACAATAAAAGTAAAAACTACCGTACTCTCTCGCTAGTCGCGCATGCAAGAAAATATTGTTACACATCATTAACAATCGTATCGTGTCATAACGTAGCTTGGGAAATTCCAGAGTTCCAGTTCAGATAAGACAGGGACTCTCTCGAGCATAATATATTGAATCTGTGACAGCTCATTGAGAAGGCCTATGAATTTGGCTCCATTCATTATGTATTTCGTCGATTACAGCAAGGCTTTTGACAGTGTGGACCGGACCCAATTAAAGAGGGTGCTAACGGAGCTAGGAGTACCACATCACCTAATTGCGTCAGGCTTTTTACAATAAAGCTCAAGCCGTTGTAAGCATAAACTTCATAACATTTCGACCGTTTAAAGCTTAAAAAGGCGTGAGGCAGAGCTGTACTTGTCACCTTTTTCATTTAAATGCGCTAAATATAACACTAAAATAACATAGTTTGCCGCACAATGAATATTTGAGATGGAGGTGTAAGCAAAGATATCCACCAGAAAGCCATTAACGACGCAAGGATGAAGAATGCACATAAAACCTTAAAGCATACACTGCACATTTTAATATGAAACACGTTTACGCACGTAATTATTTACGTGAGTGATTCCCGTTTTTCATATTAAAATATGTACAAACCACGTGAGTTTTCATATACTACAGTTTCATAAATTAGTTTTATTGTAAAATAAAGGCTCAGTCACTCAAAACTAAGTACTTAATTGTAATTGATAATAATATTGTGATCGTTTCTCTCCGACTACTCTTTGTGCTGGCGACGGATCAACACAAGTTCCGTACTTATGTGGTGTCCTTGAGCAAGTCGCCTAGACCTCCCTCTTTTGTCAAAGCACCTTAAGCGGTGTACCTTCTGCCACCACATCT
Source organism: Selenia dentaria (assembly GCA_917880725.1). NCBI lineage: Eukaryota > Metazoa > Arthropoda > Insecta > Lepidoptera > Geometridae > Selenia > Selenia dentaria. The sequence continues at coordinate 302,157 of OU862882.1, read as the reverse complement.
GGCTGAGCGCCGTCTACCCATCCGAATTCGCTGAAAATGCCTGTCGCGTAAAAAGCATTAAACCCGTGCAAAAAAAAACGTGAATCATTCGAACAGAAGTTTTCATCGGAGCGTATTACAAGTAGTCGTAAATAAATATGAGTGCATGTCACTATTAAATATAATCCAGTGTTAATACTCCTTCATGTAAAAGTACACTACTGTTACTGCTGGGACTCAGACTCTTCCTCAGGAGAGACCTCCTTTTCTCTAAATAAGGATCTGCTGACGTAGCTACTTTATTAGGAATAGATAATATATACGCATTTAAATTGAAAAAGCCACATACATATAAGACTAAGTTGTCGAATTTTACATACGCTCTTAGGGAAATTCGACGCTACAACCAACTTGGACACAGCATTAGCAGCCTATTATGCATAAGCATTCTCCTGGCTTCATTACGGCATTTTATTTTAAAGAAATGCGCCCGAAACCCAGCCAGCATCAAACTTCCCGTTATCAGTATTGGTACCTAGCTTTTATAGACCGTACTTAAATATATAATTTTGATCTTAACATGTATTTATATGTTATAAAACAGCAAGTATGTAAAGAAATACCCACAATTCTTCATAAAAAAAAGCTAATAATCGCAGCTATACAATAAGATCAAATTACAAACATTAATTGTTCACACCAAACTCCAATAGAGCAATGCATAACTTTGGTTCTGAGGTTTAAACTCAATGGCCGTAAAATATATGTCGGAGAGGAGAGGAGTAGGCAACTTGCTGAAGGGCACCACTAAGGTACGAACGTCGGCTTGGGCCGTCGCCAGGAGAGAGGGGAGTCGGAGAAAATCGCCCGGTACATTAGTGTACCGTTGAAAGTGGGCCCGATGAATATACACTCTATGACTATTTGAAGGTCAGACACCTAGCCGATATATATATATATCTGAATATCTGAAACACTTGAAGTTTGTGGAGGTCGTGTTTCTGAGCTTGGGCAAACGCTACAGAGGCGTAAGTCATGACTGGGGCTCGCTTTACATCGGGCAGCCGTATTTATAACAAAAATCTGGTTCGCATCAGTAATGCTTTTAAAAACCACTTACAATAAAATTTGTGTTCATTGACTAAGCTATAAGTAATTACAAAGCTTAACAATTTATTATCTGATGGATTAAAGGTTAACTCGACATTTAAACATTAAATGATTCATTTCACGACACAAGGTAAATAATTATCATTTTGAACAGTACTTATGAATCATAATAGAGACAGTATTCGTTTGACAGTTAAAGTTAAGTTTGAGTTGGAGCTTTGTGATATCTTCGCGCCAACATATTTTACAATAAATATATTATTATACAATTCTTTTATACCAATCGTATTAAGGAGACGATAGAGCGGTAAAAAGGCTCCAAAGCAAAGCCAGTTCACGCAGCTGAAGAGAGAAGCCGGCAGTGTAGCGTCGACCAAAGCAGAAGTATAAGGAGAGGTCGAGAGTTTCTACAGACAGTTATACTCCTCGGTCGCTAAACCTGTTAGCAGCTCGGCCAAAGACCCAAGAGCCAAGCTGACTCGACATTATACCGAAAATATCCCGGACATCAGCCTGTATGAGATTAGGATGGCCTTAAAACAGCTTAAGAACAACAAGGCGCCGGGTGACGACGGTATCACATCTGAGTTTCTGAAAGCGGGTGGAACACCAGTACTCAAAGTCTTTCAGAAGCTATTTAATACCGTCTTACTCGAAGGATCAACGCTAGAAGCATGGAACAGGGGTGTGGTGGTATTATTCTTCAAAAAAGGTGACAATACTTTGAGGAAGAATTACAGACCCATCTCGCTTTTGAGCCATGTTTACAAGCTGTTTTCAAAGCCCATCACGAACTGTCTCAGTCGCAGGTTCGATGAATTCCAGCCTCCGGAGACAGCCGGTTTCCGAAAAGGCTATATTACCATAGACCACATCCAAAACGCTACGCCAAGTTATACAAAAGACCGAAAATTATAACTTGCGTCTTTGTTTAGCGTTTGTGGACTATGAGAAGGCCTTTGATTCGATCGATACGTGGGCAGTGCTTGAATCTCTCCAGCGGTGCCGTATTGACTATTGGTATATCGAAGTGTTAAAGTGTTTGTACAATAACGCCAACATGTCAGTCCGAATACAGCAGCAGAGTTCAAAGGCAATTCCATTGTAAAGAAGCGTGAGACAGGGAGACGTTATATCTCCAAAACTGTTTACCGCTGCATTGGAAGACACCTTCAAGCTTCTGGAATGGCAAAGACTAGGCATCAACATCAACGGCGAATTTATCACTCACCTTAGATTTGCCGACGATACTCGTATTATAGTCATGGCAGAATCCATGAAAGACTCAGTCTAATGCTCGAAGGCCTGCATCGAGTTTCCCAAAGGTTAGGCCTTAAGATGAACATGGACAAGACGAAAATTATGTCTAATGACCATGTTGTGCCTACCCCAGTATCGGTTGAGTTCTCGAAGTTGTTGACGAATAAGTATATGTAACTAGGACAGACAGTAAAACTAGGGAGGTCCAACTTTGAGAAAGACTTTGCTGGGGTTCCTGAGATCATGACTATGGGTTGCGACTGAAAATTAATGAAATGAAATGAAATCGTTTATTCTGTATAGGCCTACGGGGGCACTTACAAATTGTCATATTACATTTATTATGTCTAAAATCGACAACCGGATCGGAATGACGACCGAATTTTTTTTGTATCGCCAATTTCTTAATTTATACAACAAATGTTCGTTTATTTTTAGCGCTAGTGTGTTGCCTTACAAACGAGACCATAATAATGGTATCAGTAGGGCAATACTCGCTACACTTTGACATAGTAATACACAAGTAGGTAGATCTTGGAGTGATCAGTCCCAAGCTGTTTTATTCTCCAAGATATTTTGTAATAACCTTTTTGACAGAGTTAAGTTTAGTGACTAATAATTTTATCCTTAGTCGTATGCTGAGTCGGGACCCATATTCATGACACGCACAGCATCACGCTGTTTCCTATACGTGTTTTGTGGCATATGATGTATGTGTAAGTTTTTTTTTATTATTATTATTACCTATATCTGCAAAATGTAATGTGATATTGTATGTGCCATAAATAAATGCGATTTAATTTATTCGTTTAATTTCTTGTGTTGTATTGCCTCAGACTTTAATACTACCGCTCGTAAGCTGATCGATAGGGATACAGAGGTGGTAACCATTTGCCTCTTGCACGCATGTAATCTAATGTGTCACCTCGTTGGCACCCTGTTGTTACCACCCAACATACACGCTTAGAGCCTTACTGTAGTTTAGCTGACGTGTGCCAGACGTGAAACCTTGTAGGTACTCCTACTATCTCGTGCTTGAGTATCGCGGCTTGAGTTTTAACGATCTGTTCAGTCCCTTCTGACGGTCTGACGGCCCACCTTGATCCTGGACGCGATGGGAGCGCTGAGCTGTCGCGCCAGCAGCGTCGCCAGCCGGAACATCGGGAACTGGTCGTGCGCCACCATACTGCAGCCGCCACTCGCCAACCCTCTCTCTCTCTCGCTTCACTGGCGCACCTCTCGATTCCGACTCACTGTTTACAGTTTTCTCACTTGAGAACACATAATAACTAAATTATCAGCGTAACTGTAGCTATTTTTATAAAAACGTAAGATATTATACTTATATTCGCTTATTCAGTGTTTGTGATTTTCGATATCTCTTGTCATCACAAATTATAAGAATTACATAGGTACAATATAATTATGTGTGTTACATAGTACATAAATAATGAATAATAGTCTGGCTCTTAGAATAAGAACTCTATGGTCTGGCTACATATATACATACTCTAATCTATGCTCTGTGTGTATATCATAGAATAATAAATACTCCAAGGAGGTATATATGTTAGTCTATGGAATTAAGTTTGTCATCGATACTTGGCATGAACTGACTTATCAATGATATGTAATAGACAACTATGTGATTATTACTTAGAATATTTACCTACTGAAGTGGCCATGTCGTGCCCGCACATGAGACAGCTATAAAATATTCATATGTTGCCATGCTTAACACAGTTCCACGTGTTAAGTAAAGTAAAAATTTAATATTATATGATAAGTAATATATACACAATATAAACTAAATAAAACGTACAGAAAACAATTCTTACTTCGGCTGTGTGGTCATATTTTTTATTTATTCATTTAAAAAAACCACAGTATAGAAAAGTTACAACAGAGAGAGACTAAACCCCCAAAGGGTTTCTGCCTTGTCGTGGCGGGTTACGGTGTCGTATGGGCGGTACTGCGGCTGAGTGTTAGAGGCCGCGGCAGTTGTGGAGTGCCGGTATTACGGTGAGCCACTCTCCCTGCCTCTCGCGGCCTTGACGGGGCCGCCACCGTTAGATGGCGGACGCGGTGAGGTCGCAGGGGAAGAGGACTGTCGGTATTGAGAAGCGCCGCTGTCCCCATCCTCTGCGACCGAAGTAGCAGGCGGTGGGGCTACATACCTGACCCATGGTAGAGGGACTTAGGGCGCCCAGACTCGGGGGAGTCTGGCATCCATTTGCGGGTTTGGTCCCCGAGGCAGTTGCGGCACGCCAAGTGTTCTGGAGAAGGGTCCGGCAACGGACAGCCGCGGCAGGTTCGCGATCGTGTACGATATACGTCCCGCGTTCCCGCTAAAAGCGGCAGTGACGGAACACCGCAGAGGTTTGGTGGGTAGGCTGCCCTACTGGCAGAGACAAATACTACTCTTTCATGTATAAACTTCTATCTCCTCACATCTATGTGATTGGATGCGGTATAATTCACCATTTTCCATGAGTTTCATAGCGCGTTCGTTATCTATATACAGAGTCGCAGTGACCTTTTTATTTACTCTGCAATCAATCACTTTAAATAGAAAACATCTTTGCAGCAGTCAGCTGCCGCTATGTATTCAGCTTCACAGCTAGACAGTGCAACGATTGGTTGCCTACGAATACACCATTGTATGGGGCCTCCGCAGTACATAATGACATATCTAGTAGTGCTTCTTCTTGAAGCAATATCTCCAGCATAATCAGAGTCTGAGTATGCTTAGAGCTTAGTTAAATCGTATTTAGGTCATATCCAATTTGTTTGTTTGACTGTCCACATAGGTATCTTAGTGTTCTTTTCAGATTGCTAATATCTGTTATATTGGGGTTTCCCATGTTTCTACTTTCATAGTTTACAGCATAAGCCAGGTCTGGTCGTGTATTGTTCCTTAAAAACATCAAAGAACGTATAGCCTCTCTATAGCGAAAATTGTGTATCTTTGTGATTTTCCATTTAGCATTCCACTGTAAGGTACTGTATAGTCGAGTATTAATCACTTGTTGCGACACCATCTTTTTACTTCACTACTTATACAATGTGTCCCAAAATTCAACGATAAGCCAACACCAGAGGATAGACCTGCCCCGGACTAATCGGGTAGGCATCAAAGACGCACTTATGAACGTCAACTTTTCATTATAATGTACTTTAAAGACTCTACCGCCGCGTTCCAAAATATATAGAGCCCACCGAGAAGAAGCGGCAAGAAACTCGGGGCCATTCTTTTTATATGGATGTTTACAATGTTTCTACTTAGGCACTACAAATATTACATTTTATGGGTGGCAGAGAGACAGCTTGCCAGAAGTGGAGTATTCCAAGCATCTTTATCTTCTATATAATGTCGAACTTTATAGTAAGCTTTTTTTATTAAAACTATTAAATAATATAAAATTTATTAATTTCCTAGGAATGACTTATTAGTCTTCGCAAGTCTAAAACTAGGTACAGCTATCCTATTTGTATTTCTGGTATTAAAAGTGTGGTGATCACTATTTAACTTATATTTATGTAAATTTTTACGAACATACATTATATTTTCAAATACATATAGGGAAGGCAACGTTAATATATTGATTTCTTTAAATAAATCTCTCAAAGATTCACGGGGACCCATTTCGTATATAGCTCTAATAGCACGTTTCTGAAGGATAAATATAGTCTCTATATCAGACGCTGAACCCCATAGCAATATCCCATATGACATTACGATGTGGAAATATGCAATATACACTAACCGCGCCGTAGAAGCATCTCTTATTTTACGTACTGCATATGCAGCAGAACTGAGTCTCCCAGACAGGGCATTTATATGAGGACCCCATTGTAATTTTGCGTCAATTTTAATGCCCAGGAAGACTGTTTCCTTGTCCATAACGAGTTTAACTCCATCAAGCATAACGTTAGACTCCAAATATGGAACAGTAGGCAAAGAAAACTTCAAACATTTTGTCTTTTTTGAATTCAGAAGTAAATTATTAGTTGAGAACCATTTAGAGATACTAGATAGAGCGTTGTTTACTTGAATTAGTGTGCTATCTTTCCTATCTACTTTAAAAATCAGAGATGTGTCATCCGCAAACAATACAATATCACAAAGATCCTTGGCCATAAGTGGCAAGTCGTTAATGTAAACTAAGAACAAAAAAGGCCCTAAAATGGACCCTTGTGGAACACCCATTTTAATTATAGATCCTGAAGATGTTACACCATTTATGCCAACCTTTTGCATCCTGTCAGATAAATATGACTCGATGACATCAAGCGCAGCTCCACAAATACCATAATGGAAAAGCTTTCGAATCAGTATACGGTGTTCTACACAATCAAATGCTTTAGAGAGATCACAAAAAACACCAATAGCATCATGTGAGCTCTCCCAAGCCTTTAAAACATACGTCATTAACTTCACACCGGCATCCTTAGTTGATCTTGTTTTCGTGAAGCCGAACTGATTTTCGTGCAGTATTGAATGCTCATTGAAGTGCGCCAAAAGTTGTTTGAGCAAATTTTTTTCAAAGATCTTACTCAAAATTGGTAGTATAGATACTGGTCTATAATTTGAGAGGTCTGTTTTCTCTCCAGCCTTAAACATTGGAGTGATTCTACTATATTTCATTAAATTAGGAAAGGTACCTCTATCTATACAAAGATTAAATAAGCGGGCCAAAATAGGACCCATAAAACTAATAATTGGTTCTACAATTTTTACTGAAACTCCCCATAAGTCTTCAGTAGTCTTTATATTTAAGCTTTTGAATGTTTTTATAATTTCGACAGTTGAAGTATATTCAAAACAAAAACTAGGTACTTCGTTCGTGAAATTAGCTTTAATAATAGCTTCTGCTGCATTGGGGCAAGAATACAGTGACTTGGTGACATCTAGAGTTAAATTAGAGAAGAAATTATCAAAAGTATTTGCTACATTTATTGGTTCTGAGACAGTCTGATTGTTAATTACAAGGACACATGCAGTGTCTTTTGATTTATTTTTGCCGGTCTCAATATTTATAGTCTTCCAAACTGTTTTTATTTTGTTATTTGATTTCCGAATTTTATCTCTAATAAACAAAGCTTTAGCACGCATACAAACAGTCTTAAATAATTTTGAATAAGTTTTGACATAGTTATGGAAAACTTTATAAGATGTCATAGTTTTTTTATGATATAACTCATACATGGTATCTCTACTTTTTCGAATACCTCGAGTAGCCCAGTCACCAAAAACTAACTTCCCAGTTGTACACATTTTAACCTTTGGACAAATTTCATTGATCTCGGTACTAACTAAAGATAATAATCTATAATAATAATCGTTAGGGTCCTCTTCCGAAAGATTCGCGATGCAAAGTTTTGCTTCAATATTTTGCTGAAGCTTTCCGAGCCTACTAGTTGTTAACGGCCTATGTTCGATTATCATCTTTTTCATGTTTTTATTGCCATTAAATTTTATCGCAAGGCCCTTGTGATCAGACCTAACACCGGTCATAATTATAGTTTCCTTAGCCTTACAATTTGAATAAATATTGTCTATGCAGGTAGCTGAATGGTCAGTTATTCTAGTGGGCTCAATGAATAAATAATTCAAATGGAATGATTTAAACAGTGCAATTAGGTTTGTTTTATCTGATGAATCTGTAAATAGATCGATATTGAAGTCACCACAGATATAGATTTGTTTGTTACATTTAGAGATTTTCTTTAAAATTGATTCCATTGTATCCATAAAAGTTTGAAAATTTGATTTATTCTCTTTACCATAATATGGTGGTCGATATACACACAACACTAGATGCTTTTCCACCTCTACACAAGCTACCTCACAGACACGCTCTATCGCACATCCGACTAAGTCATGCCGCTCTTTGAGCTTGATATTGTGTCTTATTAATATAATACAGCCTCCTCCTTCAGCGGATGTGCGGTTGAACGAGCTAGCCACCTGGAAATTACTTATATTAAATAACATCATAATATCTTTTTTAAGCCATGTTTCGGTAAAGCACAACACATCAAAAGGATGTTTATTTAAATGAAGTTCAATGTCAAGTATTTTGCCAGAGAAACGATTAATGTTTTGATAATACAATGTCATATCAGATTGTTTTTCTTTTGTCTTACTTAAAAGTTTAAACAATTTATATTATTAGTACTTGTACTTAGTACTGTTATGTCATTTGAACACTTCGTTATATTTCCTATAACTGCGTTAATATTATATGCTACTAAAGTAGCAATTAAATTCCTATATCTCTTAGGTAGGTACATCCTATCCCGGGTCAGCTTAAAATTAGTAATAAAATTATTTCAATCAAAAAATAAAAATTTGTCACTGTCATATTATACCTTAATGTATTTAATGAATGAATGTACTCATTCTGTATTTTTGTTAGCACATTCGAGTATGGAAAAGATATTAGCATTATTTTAAAAGCATTAAGTTTGAGAAGCGAGGTAGTTCTAGTAATAATATCTTTTCTGTCAATACCTAAACTTTGCCCTAGATAGACAACCACTATTGTGGTATTATCTATTTCAGAAGCCATGATTTTCTTTTCAATCTCAACATATGAGGCTCCAGGCATGCAGTGATTTATTACTGAACAGTGCTGCAAGTTACCTAATAGTGATCCAAAATTTCTGCCAATCGCATCTGAGAACACCAGAACTCTCTTAATATGATTTCGACATATGACATTCTCAACCTCCCCCTGGTCCGTTGATAAGATGATTTTATCATTTGAAGCTTCTATTGAATGAGACCCAGCTCTAGACAGTGACTGACTGTGAGAGCTTGGGCTATTCCTCTCAATGTCTCTCACACTTTCCACATTACTAGTAACCAGGTCCATCGGCCCAATTGCTTGTTTATAATGTTCACTCAGATGGTTTTGAGCTAATATGTAGCCAGAAAAAATATCTTGCAAGATTTTTTCTTTCTCAAGCAGGTCAGAGCGGAGCTTCAGAATGTCATCATCATACAAACGCTTAGTAATTTCCAATTCATCAGTGCAGCTTTGCAGCTGTTCTTCTAAGAGTAACTTTTCTTTGATTAAATCTAAATTTTTGAGAAAATAATTGCGTTTTTTAAGTGTTTTCTGGCATTTGTGTATAATTTTTTAACTTTCAAATATTTTTTAATTTTTTATGTCTTTTAAAATTTGAATTACTACATAAAGAGTGATCACTTGTTAGGTCTATGGTAACCATCGGTTGAGGGCCACTAGACTCAATGCCACTACCTATCAGTTCATTGTATAGACTGACAGTGTCAGCTGTCCGTTCATTGAATTTAGAAGACTTTAACACTAGGATTTCTTGATGAGCCTTATTCAAATCAAATTCTAGCTCAGTTATGCGGCTTAAGGCCTGCTCGTAGGTGTCACTACACTGTTTGAATGATACAACAATGTCCTTGAGCTGTTCATTTACATGAATCGAGTCAGATAACTTTGTGTGTAGATCAGCTAGTTCACATTTTAGATCAGAGTTCTTTTGCACTATGTTGTTCACTTCAATCTCACTATCTTCTCTTTCTTGTAGTAATTTGTCAGACAGGTCCTTATATTTTTTTAGTTCTACGAGTGTCACTCTGAGCTTTTCTTCTAAATCTCTAGCTGTGGCTTTTCTAGTCATCACAGGCATCTTGGTTGTCTATCCTCCGTCAATCTGTTAAAAATATATAAATTGTGTTTAAGTATATTCAAAGCACTAGTGTTTTTTTCTCAAACTGTATGTAACAGCTACACCTTGGAACTTTGGAGTCTGAACTTATATGAATTGTAAAGTATTTGTAGTGTGGTGTTGTATGTGGTCAACGTTTCGCCGTCAACTTTGCTTCCACTAATTAGTCAAACAAAGTGAGGCCAAACTGGACCTTGTGTGTATCTCGACGTTGCTCACTAAAGTGAGTCCTGTGTCACGGTCCTGTGATGTGAGTACCTAGATAAATGTTGAACACAAATACTCCCCGGGAAAAGCTGGCTTAGGAATCCAACTTTTAAATCCGTCATTTTTCGTAACAGCTGTTACCAATCCAAACGTCAAGTCCGGGTTGTATAAATAAGACACAAATTTACTGGCCGATGAACCCGCACTACTATACGAACACTATGTTATATTTCTTAACTATAATTAACTAATTCTTTGCTAAATAACAACAAATTTACTTTAAAATTCAATAAACATTTTTAGGTTACAAATTTTCAATCTACGTTACAAATCTAGGTTACAAATGTTCAATGATAACAGGATAAATATATTCTTTAAATAAATACCTAAAATGTGAGAGTGAAAAATAAAAACAACAAAATAAGATTTTCTTACATAGAAACGAAAAATTACACAAACCTAAGTGGTCACGCCATAAAGCGATAAAACTAATCATGCTTCACAGCTGTCTGTATTGAATGTATCGAATAGTACGTACAACTAAAGAGGGTAAGAATGCAGAACAAATAAAGGAAATGCATCGCTACCTGCATCGCATTGCTCTCAGTTTAGTCGCCAAAATATTTATCTATAAAGGTTTAAATCATAAAGAATTTGTACCTACTGATGTACAGTTGAAATAGTTAAGTAGGTAATGCTTATTTTTGCGCCAGAAATAAAACTATCGAAATAACGACGTACTAGTTCGAACTGTAGGCCCGTTGCTTTATTTCAATATATTCATAATTTTTTTCTGAAACATGAATGAAAACTATTTAACTGATTTTTGTTGAATCCTAACTTTTTAACTTAGTGGTGGCCAATGTTAATATTATTTTTAAATTTTATTTTATTCAATTTTACTATTTTTCATAATTTATTCGGTTAGTACCACATTCCAGTTTGATAACAGCGGTATATATCTGTTATTTTCAAATGACCCTAAATTATATAGTACTATAGTGCTATGATACAAAACTCAGAAGTCAGTTACGATAACTAACATAGAACATACAATAGACACATTAAATTGTTTGGTTTACTGCTCCTCACCTTTGTACTAAGATTATAGCCACTGGTAATAATGAAAATGTTCACCAAGTCGATAAATTACACTAACTCGTAACTCTGGTATATACAATCTGTGTACATAGAGTAAATTATATATGTTGCGGCGCCCCACGCCTCCGCGCTCCCGGCGAAACCGTGTGCTAACCGCTGGTTGACGGGCGGTAGTTGCGCTGAGCGAGATCAAGAGTGCAAGGGAGAGAGGTGATTGCTCCGTCTCTGTCTCGCCCTATGCGCGCGCTGGTGCACCCGTCTCGTAGTGTGCGTGTTATAGTGTCGAAGAGTGATGCCTGGACCTGCGGGGTCCGAGGATGCCGGGGGGGTGAAATAATACGGCTGCCTTCTCTTCGAATTGAAGGGGCCCAGACCGTCCAAAGAAACAACGAAATTTCCCCGGCTCTTCCTATAATGCTTCCTAGTATTCCTAGCTTCCTAGCTTCCAAGTATTCCTGGCTTCTTAGCTTCCTAGTATTCCTTGAGTCTTGAGTTGAGAGAGAGCTTCCTATTTGCGAGTAGGTATCCGATTTTCACTGCATAAATCGCCTCGATCGACGTTATCTGCAACCCCTAGGGGCTGGAGGGGGTGTCGAGCCTAAGCTCCTTACCCCTGCTGAACCTCGGGTGGCCACTACCACCCGGTAACTCGTTTGTCTGCGTAGTGTGTCAATCTTGACATCACTACGCAGATACTGTACTACAGTTTCTTAAGCGCACTATACCTCCCGGAGGTGGCATTTGCCATCACAACTCACGGGGGTACAGCGCGCCTTTACGTCAAGTCGTCTTTTTCGTGTTCCCTTATACTTTTGTTCTTGTGTCCTTAGGAGGTTTGTGCATGTTACCTACTGTAGGTAACTTTTTCATATTCTGTCTCATGCTCTGTCTCGCTCTCGGACTGTAGGTGCATTTCGCCTATGTAGGTAACTTACACCTACGTCTCAATCACGTTGGAGTTTGTAGGTGCTTTCATTGGCCGTACTGGACTCGAGCGAGTGTCGCGAGTCCCCTTCCGGCTGCCTCTTTCAGGTCTGCTCCTGCCGCTAATGATAGCAGTAGGTCGGTCAGAATCCCCAGGATGGTCACCCACGGACCTTCATGACCGACCTCTGGTTCGGTTGGCTGATGTATGTTGCGCCTTGGTACAGGTATTGAATTGCTTGTCGCCGGTTGCGTGTGATGCATCTCGGTGGTCTGTTGGTTCTTCAGGGCCGCTCGTCTTCTATCGACTTGTAAGGGCACGAACGCGGGCGTATGATGCCCGCGCGCGCCCTCTGTCGGCCCTTTTTGTAATACTGCTGATTCCGCCCCGCTGGGCGGCATGGGTGTCGAGGCCGCCCTAGGGCCGCCCTCTACTAACTTTTTGGCGCGGTTTCGCCTGCGCTTGCGCTTCTTCTTCTGCGGCAGCTGTTCATCTCTACCGGTTGGGAGATTAGCTGCCGGAACAAGGGATGTTGTTGGGAGAGGTGGTGCGCTCTCAGTGCGGGCCGGTTCGTTGACCACACGAGGCGCTACCACTGTCGGTTTGCGTTGTTGCTGTTGCTGTTGCTGTACTTGTTGAACGCGCACAACTCGCGCACGTTGGTTTCTATTTACGGGGCCTTGGGGGGCTACTCTAGAGTAGGGTCCCTGGACCTTTAGCCCCCTCCTCCGGGCCTCCCGTAGATAGTGTGGACATGTGCGACTGCAGGCGACATGCTTACCCCTGCAGTTGGCACACTTGGGTGGTTGGTCGGGGTCGCGGTTGCACTCTGCCGCGAAATGTTCCCCCGCGCACTTAACACAGCGCGGGGGGTGGTGACACCCTCCCGAGGCGTGACCGAACGCCTGGCACCGGTGGCATTGTGGGACCGTTCCGGCTCTCGGTACCCAGCCTTCTACCCTGATGTTCGGTATGTTCAGCAGCTCGTTTATAGCGTAGAGTCTGCTCTTTTCGTCGTTGTTGATTCTGTCAAGGAGGACATAGTAGGTAGGTCCCCCTTTGCTGCCTTTTCTCGGCAGGATCTCTTTCGCGTACTTGGTCGTGAAGCCCTTGGCCTCAAGCTCCGCGACGATCACTGCCGGGTCAATGCCATACGGAAGGCCCTTTATGGCAATCTTAGTAGGAAGGTCGGCGGCCCCCGCGTAACAGTGCCACGCGACCTTCTTATCGGCTGCTGATGCTTCCGTTAGGGCGCGCTGCACCGCCCTAAACTCTTCTATGGATTTGCACGAGAAACGGAAACCCTTGCCCACGGGTTTCACGTTTAGTGGGTGTCCTAGCTTGCTTTTGAGTTGGTCGAAAATGGATACCCATCCCGGCAGCGTTTCTATGATAATCGGTGGGTATCCTTTCATTGTAGGTATTGTTGTTGCTGTAGGTGCGGGGGCCTGTCTCACCGTGGGGGAGTTCGGCCTTGATGTTACCGGCGATGCTAGCGCCGCTGCATATGAGCGCATGGGTGGTGACGGCATGGGTGCCGCATCCATCGGTACCGACTCGATCGCCGCATACGAAGTCGAGTCGGTGTTATGGCGGTGAATATTCTGCTCCGCGACACTGTCGTCGTCGGAGTCTGCCGTAATATTGGCTGGTCTATCATCTGATGACGTCATAGAATATGCTTGTGTAGGTGGGGTGTCGGAGGATTTCATACGCAATCTCTTCTCGTCACCCCCCAAGTCCTCAATAGAAGAGTCGCGCCCTTTCTTGGAGGCGCCTCTGCCCGGAGGCTTCCGGTCGGTTTCAGCATCGGCCTCACACTCAGGTTCGACCATGCTGAGTCCTAGGTCGGAGGCATCCGATCGGCTCGTGTTAGTAACTAGCCTAGTTTTCTTTCTTTTTGCTAAGAAAGGTTGACCAGGTTCAGCTGTATATACTGTTGTTGGCTTCGATGGTCTGGTTGTGGTTTCGCGCCGTCTAGTGGGCTCAGCCACTAGCGGAGCGAGTCCGGCTCCGTCATCATCTACTTCCAGTTCCCCTGCCTCATACCAATCTAAGTATTGTGGCCTGATGAATATAATCTCTCCAGTGGGGCGCTGGAAGACTATATACCCATCGGGGATGGTGCCTTTAGGTACTAAATTGTCATACGGCCCGGGCCTTCTACGAGGCGACGGGCGGTCTTTCTCGGCCATGTGTAGGCAGAGTTAAGTAGGATCATAAAAATATAGGTAAGAATGCTAATCCCTTTGAGTGTATCCGAAGTGCTCTTGCAACTAGCGGATACCTCAGTGAGTGAATTTTTCTAGTACTACCGGCGAATCGATACTGGGTCTGGAGTTTAGTAACTAAACCCCTAGCCAGTATCTTTCCTTAAGTCCGAAGCGCGGGATGATACAGCTGCTGGAACGCTTCAGGTTCAGGAACGAAGTTTGTTGGTAATCGGGATAAGGCACCGTGGGAGATCACGCCGGGGCGGACCTACAACCACAATGCAGCCGAATACTTCCGAACAGCGAGTTCGTGGGAAAAACCTCCGAGCTGAGGAGGGAGGGGTGTCGGAAGTGTGGGGGGCGTCTCAACGCTACTGCGGAGAACGATGTCCCACCCAACCGAGCACCTGCCGCACGCACAAAACTCAGGAGATTCTCCTGAGGAACCCTGTAACAGAAAAGCTTGGATCGCAAATTCGTGTCACAGTTGGTCCTCATAAAAAATCGCCTAACCTAAGCATGTCTTCAGCCCTTGTCTGGGCTGGTTGGGGCATCGAGCATTTGCTCATGGCCTCTGCTGAAGCTCAGGTAGCTACTACTACCCGGTAACTTGTCTTACGCAGGTTCACAAGTTGAGGTCACTCTACGTAAGGTCTGTTGTGCACTTTGTGCTTTCCTTATGTCTTAATTCTTGTCAGTGCTAGTTGCGTCTTTATTTGCTCCCATCCTGGATGGCACTTTGTACCAGTTCTCGGGGGAGTGAACGCCATGTCTTCTTTGCGTCTGGTGGTCGCGCGTGATGGGGTGCGATATTGTGAAGATGTGTGTGTGGTCCATTGTCGGCCGTGTCGAACATTCGCTTCGCCAGGCGGACAACGAACTCTTCCACAGACTCTATTCTCACATCTCTCGCTATTGTGTCATTTCTTACATAACGCCCCGCTCCTGTAATTATGCGAAGTGCTATGTTCTGTTGAGTTTGTATTTTGTTTTTATTAGTCTTGGAGCACAAGTGATACCAAGCTGGGGCTGCATATGTCAGTCTTGTTCTTATATACGTCTTGTAGACTCCCAGCTTGGTTTTAAGTTGTAGATTTGAAGCTAATACTGGTCGGAGCTTTGCTCTTGCCGCTCTTGCCTGACGTATAGCGTTTTCTGTTTGTGCGCTCATCGTCAATCTCTTATCTATCTCTACCCCCAGGTATTTAACTGAGTTTTTCCATTCTATAGGTTGGCCTTGGAGGTGTAGTTTCTGTGGCATCCGAACTCTTCTGCTGACAAGTAGCGCCGCGGTCTTCCCCACGTTGACCGCCATACGCCACTTATCTAGCCAGTCGGGTAAGATCTTCAGCAGTTTTTGCATCCGTCTTAATGCTCCTTTAGTTGTGTAAGATGAAGATATGTACGCGCTGTCATCTGCAAATAACGCCAACGAAACGTCCCTTTCCTCTTCCCGTATACGGTCAGCCAGTGTTGGGATGTCGTTGGTATACAGCGCGTACAGTCCTGGCGATATGCAGCTGCCTTGGGGCACCCCTGCTAGCATTCGCTTTGTAGTTGAATTGATTCCTTCCACTGTTATGTAGAATGTTCTGTTGCTTAGGAATGATGCGATGATGCTTATGTACTGTTTAGGCATGTTAGTCTGTAGTAGCTTATAGAGAAGGCCTTCATGCCACACTCTATCAAAGGCCTTCTCTATGTCCAGAAAAACTGCAACAGTGTGTCTCCTCTGATTCATCTCGCTAGCTAGTTCATGTAGGACTCTTGTCAACTGCAGTGTTGTTGAATGTCTGCTTCTGAATCCGAATTGCTCTGATCTAGGGGTGATAAAGGGTTTCACTCTCCAGAGCAATAATCGTTCAAACAGCTTTCCAAGATGCGGCAGGAGTGAGATTGGCCTGTATGATGAGGCCATCCTTCGGTCCTTGCCCGGTTTCGGTAATGTAATTACCTTGGCTATTTTCCAGTCTTGGGGGAAGTGGCCAGTGCGCAGTATCCCATTAAACAGTCTGTTTACTGCTGCTATGCCTTTCCTTGGTAGTTGTTGTAAGGCTGTTACTGGTAATCCATCGTCACCAGCTGCTTTTTTCCTTGGTAGCCTTCTAATCACCTTTGCTAGTTCCGCCGGTGATATGAATTCTCCCCCTTCTAGGGGCTGTGAGTTGGTAGCCTTAAATTCGTCCACTAGTCTCAATACTTCTGTGTGGTGAATGCGGGTATTAAGGTTTGCTTCCTGTCTTATAGGATGTAGCGTGAACTGATGTTCCATGTGTGACGCAAGTATTTCAGCTCTGTCTTTGGGATGGTATTTCCTTTCTCCATTCTTGTCTATTAATGGGTATATCGGCTGAGGTGTGGTTGTTAATATTCTGTTGAGGTGGTGGAGATTGGTCATGTGTTCACCTGCCTCGTCTATACACTTATCCCAGTTGGCTCCACGCCATATTTCCACCGCTTGTGACACTTTATCTGTTAATGCATTGAGTCTTTGCTTGATTACAGGGCATCTTGTTTGGGCCCAGCATTTCCTTAAGAACCTTTTTCGTTGAATATCGCATTGTATACGTAGCGGGAGTTCTTGCCTTCTCTTGGGTCTGATTATTTGTGTTGAAGCCTGTACCATGGCTTCTTTCATTTGTCTAGTGATGTGTTTTGTCACCCTTTCGACATCTTCTGTTGTGTTTACTGGTCCAGTGCTTAAATCCATTAGCTGGGATTGGTAAGTCACCCAGTTTGTTCTTGTTGCTGGTTGTCTTGATCTAGGGCTGATTACTGTGCTTAATGTGACCAGAATTGGAAGATGTGGCGTGTCTAGGTCATAGAGTACTTCTACCTTCAAGGTCCCTCGTAAGTTTTTATATACTGCCACATCAAGCACATCGGGTCTCTGATTTGCTTGTGTCGGTACGTGCGTGGGTTCGTCCGGTCCAACTACTTCAAAGTTTAGATTCTCAGCCACCTGGTAGAGAGTTCTGCCTTGAGGGTTTATTAGTCGCGAGCCCCACGTCGTATGTTTAGCGTTTAAGTCTCCGACTAACAGCGTAGGGGTGCTATTGTCAAAGATTTTTCTGAAATCCTCCTCACGTAATGTGGGTGATGGTGGTCTGTATCCTGCGTAGATTCTCAATTCGCCATTGTTTGTTTGTATGATGATTCCATTTGCCGTGAGGTCATCTAATATCGGATCGTCAGCCTCTAGGTGAACTATATCTCTATGTACTAGAGCAGCAGTACCTCTGTACGCCGTGCCTCTTGGTGAGATACAATCCTTCCTATAGGTGAAGTAGTTGGCCACTTTCAGGTCCTTTTCCGGTTTCAATTTCGTCTCGCCCAGGAGAATAATGTGAACATTCTGCGACTGGACGAGAGTGCGTAGCGCCTTGATTTTTCCGGTTATTCCACCCGGGTTCCAGTACAGTATGCGTAGTTCAGCAGCCATACTGGAACCGAGCAAGATTCTGGAGTCCACGCCTAGCAGCTTCTTGTAGATTTGCTCCTGCTGCTAGTGCGACAAGCAGATCCGTCAAGATCCCCATGATTACTGTCAAGGGGTTCTCGCCGCTGCTCGCTGGTATGAATGATGGATGCGGAGGGGGATAAAACCCTCCTTGTAAGTACTGTTGTTCTGGTCTTCTTTGCCATTGTTGCTGATAGGACGGCATTCTATCGGGTCTTCTGGGGTCTTCTGATTGCAACTGGTATATTTGAGGCAGTCTAATGCCCTCAGGATCCGCTTGTGACTGTGGCTGCTGTACAGGCAGTCTTGCATCCCTAGTTTGTTCTGACTGAGTTGGAGCTGTGGTCATGCGAGGGGCGCTTCTGGTCTCTGACCGAATGGGCACAAACGCAGATGTAAGGGGTCTACTTTCTCCCTCTGCCGGTTCATTTTGTTGTGGTTCGGTCATTTTCTCCGGTTGTGCTGTTGGTAGGGGGGTGGAGGCAGCCGTGGGGGGGGCCTCCTGCCTCCTTGACGACTTGGTTCTGTTGCGTCTTGTTCTGTTTCTCGTCCTTTTTCTTTGAGGCAGTGGTTCTCCTCTGACAGTGGGTGGATTTGCCATCGGTATCAATGTAGGTGCTTGCAGCGGTAGGAATGGCCACATATCCCTTTGGGGGAGCCTTGGATGTGCACTCCAGCCTGGTGCTGGTATGGGGCACTCGTAACGGGACTCCGCTTGGGCTCTGGCTTCCGTTTGTCCCATTTGTCTTCGCTGTTGTTGCTGTTGTTGCTGCTGTTGTTGCTGTTGTTGGTGTTCTTGGGGTTGTGGTAAACGTTGTTGGTCATGGTGCTGATATTGCGGCCTTGGCTGCCTCGATTGGTGCGTTTGCGGTCTTGTTTGGGTCTTTTCAGCACGTTGGGTCTGTTGGTCTATATGTTGGTCCTGCTGTTGTTGATTATGAGTCGGTTGTTGCCGTTCATGTTGCTCTACATTCGGAGGGGCTGTTCTTGGAAAAGGACCTTGAATCCTAATCCCCCTCTTCCTGGCCTCCCTTAGGTAGTGAGGGCACCTTCGGCTGTTTGCCACATGTTTGCCCTTGCAATTGGTGCATTTGGGCGGTTGAGCTGCGTCTTTCTTACAGTCGGCTGCAAAATGTTCCTCCGCGCATTTGACACAACGCGGAGGACGGTGGCAACCACCTGAAGCGTGCCCGAACGCCTGACATCTGTGACATTGGGGTACCGATCCTTTCTTTGGTACCCATCCTTCTATCATGACATTTGGGATGTTTATGAATTGCTAAACATCCCAAAAAATCGCCTAATTTCTCAATCGCTTAGCTACCTCGATGAATTACCTTACAGAGAGCCCCTAAGCGTGCCGTGAAACTTGATCTTTTTTCGCCTAACGTTTACTTTGGATTGTCTGGTTTTTACCCCATAACTTTATTATTCTTTCTTAGATTACAAAGTGTCTTACATAGTTAGATTCGGCGTGATGCGCCCTATCTTACAACATATAACTTAAGCTATATCCTGCCTAAACCATAGAGATACAAGCCATTATCTTTTTGAAAACCTATTTTTCGGGTAATAAAACAATGGAAAACATTTTCCCCTGCCTATGTTATCGAGTCTATATGAAATGTTTTTATTTTATATTATTCCCTACCTAATTACCTATCTTTTGGCTATTTTTCCCTATATCTAGGTCTCGTATATTTCCCGTAAAAAACCAATATTCATAAAAATTCTTAACAATCTTAAAAACGTCATACTATCGTTACTAAGAGACCTAGATTAACATAGTTTGGAGTTCTAAACTCCTCGTAACCTATACTATCGAATTGCATTTAAGATATTTCAAAATATAACAATTAAATTTCAAGTTAACATTTTCAAGGGGCGAGCGAGGGCCATATCGCTATTTCACTCACTCGTAATGCTTTGTCTCGCTCGCGCCTTGCTTACAAGTTTTAAGTGTTTATTTCAGTAGATGCGTCGCTGACATCCTCCCCCTCGTGCGCAGCACCGACTCCTGGCTTGGCGACGCCGTTGCTCGACGCTCCGTTGGCGGGTGACTCGTTGTCTCGTCCTCCATCGTCTCGAGCTGGAACCAGTAGCACCACCTTGGTGCTTGGGCGCCTCAGGACTCCTCCGGTAGTGCGAACGTCTATGACTCTCGTGTGGCCGTCCGGTCCAGGGTAGACACGGACGACTTCTCCTCGTGGCCATGTTCCTCGTGGTAGTGTGGAGTCCACTATGAGGACTGTGTCTCCACACTGCAGATCACGGGTGGTGATCTTTCCGTCGACTTTTCTTGGGATCAGAGTTGGTAGGTACTCTTTCACCCATCTTGCCCAGAAGTGGTCGATGAGCCTTTGAGCCACTTTCCAGTCTCGTCGTTCACCGAAGTCTTCGTTAGTGAATGCCCCCAGTCTTGGCATGCCACTTGATCTTCCAATGAGAAAATGGTTGGGTGTAATGGCTTCTTCATCTTGGTCTTCCGCCACGTCGACTAAAGGCCTGGAGTTGACGATGTGTTTGGCCTCCAGCAGTAAGGTGTGTAGAACCTCTTCCTTCGGGAACTTCTCCTTGAGCGTCACCCCAAGCGCCGTCTTGATCGACCTCACCAAGCGTTCCCAGGCCCCGCCCATGTTAGGTCCGCCTGGTGCCGTGAATTTCCAACGCACCCCCATCTTCTCCGCTTCCGTAACGACCTCTTCTTTCTTCAATTCTTCTAGGGCTTCTTTCAACTCTTTGTTGGCCCCCACGAAGTTTGTGCCGTTGTCGCTAAACATTGATTTCGGCATTCCTCTTCTTGCAGCCATTCTTCTCAACGCCAGGATCATCGAGCTCGAGGAAAGAGATGCAGCAAGTTCTATGTGGACAGCCCTGGTCGTTAGACACGTGAATAAGGCTCCCCACCTCTTCTCGTGACGTCGTCCTACCGTGACGATCATGGGACCGAAGTAGTCTACGGCGGAGCTTGTAAAGGCTGGCTCCCCGTAGCGTAGTCTTTCTTCCGGCAGGTCTCCCACTGGTGGTCGTTGTGGTGCACTCCTGTGTAACTTGCACCACTGGCATTGATGTGCTGTCGCTCGTACTGCAGATCGAAGCCCCAGGACCCAGTACCGCTGCCTCACTTCGTTCATGACCGTCGCGTGATTTCCGTGGTTGAAGACAGTGTGGTAGTGCGCGATGAGAAGTCTCGTAACCTGATGTTTGCTGTCTAGCACGACTGGACGTTTGAAAGTCGAGACCAGTCCTTTCACAGCGTCTATTCTTCCCCTGACGCGTATTAAACCGTCTTCCATGGTTACGTCGATTTTACTTAATTTGCTGGATCTGTTCATCGGTTTCATCTTCTCTAATGATGAAATTTCCTCCTTGAAGCTCTCCTCTTGGCTCCTTCTGAGCAGAATTTTCTCTGCCATCTTCATGTGGCTGTCTTCGATAGGTAGAAGTCTTCTTGTCTCTTTCACTTCGTATCGTATTGACTTCTCCTTTTCCTTTTTCTTATATTTTCCCCACGTTGGATCCGCCCTCTCGTGTCGCCTTGAAATGTTCACTCGTTGAGTTTTCGGTTTACACATGTCGATGAATTGAAGTACCCTCGCCGTGGCCCGCAGCAAACGATTCCAACTAGAATACCTCGTTGGATCTGGAGTGCTGAACCGGTTGACGACCTTCGTTACTGTGACGATTGACGTTTCTTTCTCTTCCCCTGTTGGTTCCGCCTTGAAATTGCGAGGTTTGGGCCAGGATCCTTCATCTTCCTTCAGGAACGCTGGACCAGTGAACCATCTATGTTTTCCATTGAACTCGTTAGGGACGTCTCTCGTCGCGTCGTCAGCAGGGTTGTCCTTCGTCGATATCCATCTCCATTCGTGTGGTTTGGAGGTATCTTCTATCTCGGCAAGTCGGTGGGCTACGAAAGGCTTGAATGTCCTTGGATCCGACTTGATCCATGACAATACTGTGCTCGAATCCGTCCAGTATGTCTTCTTAGTCACTTTGACATCCAATTCTTCCTCGATAGAGTGCGCCATCCGAGTCCCCAGTAGCGCGGCTTGGAGTTCTAGCCGCGGCATGGACACCGGCTTCAATGGAGTGACCCTTGCCTTTCCTGCTAGTAACGTGACGTCGTAGAGGCCTTCGTCGTTCCTTTGTCTCCAGTACACGGCACAGGAATAAGCCGTCTCGCTCGAATCCGTGAAGACGTGTATCTCCCCCTCGTGCCTGGAGTGTCCGATGCACCTTGGAATTCGAAGGTCCTTCAACAATTGCAGGTTCGTCAGGTATCTTCTCCATTGTTCTTCATTTTCTGGCGTAACTTCATCGTCCCATCCGATCCCGCTCCTCCATATATTTTGCAGAAGTCTTTTTCCCTGTATGAGCACGGGTGATGCCAGCCCCATAGGGTCAAAGGTTGACATCACGGCACTCGTGACTTCCCTCTTCGTTGGCGTCTTGCCTTGCTCAACTACTTCTTGAACATTTCTCAGAGTGGTGCGAAATCCCATTTCGTCCTCTTGAGTGAACCACCTTAGGCCCAATGTCTTTTCTTCTTTCGATCCTAGCTCAACTTCCTTGTTCATTTCATTTTCATGAGCTATTTTCTTCAGTACCGTCGATCGGTTGGATGCCCATCCTCTGAGCTCGAAGCCTGCTCTTCTATGGATGGTATCCACTTCGCTGGCTATTTTCGTGGCTTCTTTCTCCGTTTGAAAACTGTGTAAGTAGTCGTCCATATAATGGTTCCTTTCTATGGCTTGAACCGCTTCAGGGTGTTGCTCTCTGAAGTCTTCAGCGTTTCGGTTCTTCACGTAGATCGCAGCGCTTGGAGAACAAGCTGCACCGAATATCACTGACGTCATTCGATACTCTTTCGGTTTTCCTGTACGTCGATCTCCTCTCCATAGGAACCTTAGGCTGTCACGATCCTCTTCTCTTATTTTAACTTGGAGAAACATTTCTTTGATGTCCGCCACCAATGCCACGGGATGTTGCCGGAACCGTAGTAATACTCCAAACAGGGACTGAAGTAGGTCTGGCCCTGATAGGAGTGCGTCGTTCAAGCTCTTCCCCGCGAACTTTGCGGCTGCGTCGAACACCAATCTCCTCTTCTTCTTCGTAGGATGCGTGACGGCAAAGTGAGGCAGATACCATTTCCTCGACGACAGTGATTCTTGTGGCGCTTCCTCTGCGTAACCATTTTCCAACAAATTTTCGACTTGTTTCTTATATTCTTCTTTGAAGCCCACGTCTTTATCCAGCTTCTTTTCGATGCCCCTCAGTCGGCACTCTGCAGACTTGTAATTCTCTGGCATCGTTTCCTTTTCATTCTTCCAAAGTAGTCCAACCTCGAAGCGCCCGTTATCCAGCCTTCGAGTGGTTTTCTTCAGTATTTCGATTGCTTTCCCCTCAGCATCCGTGCTTGGCCGGCGTGGTTGCACTCCCAATGATTCTACGGAAAAGTGTTCCCTGATGAGCTTGTCCAAGTCGTCTTCTCGGGTGGAGATGTGCGCGCAGGTGAGGAAGTTGACCGGTTTGTTTGCCCCCGAGTCGGATCCATGGAGTACCCACCCTAGGTACGTGAGTGATGCGACGGGCTGATTCTTCCTCCCTTTGCGTGTTCCTCGTGATACGATCAACTCCCAATTGTCTTGGCCAATCAAAAGCTCCGGCGATTCTTCTTCGTAATACAACTGGTCGGCCATTTTACTGAGATGTGGTAGCTCCTCGATCTTCCTTTTGTCCACCATCTGAGGCGTAAGGTGTAGATTGTCGATTGTGCGTGCCCCAGTGATGAGCCTCTTCCTGTCTTGATGGATCCCTTTAATCCTCAAATCCACTTTCATTGAATCCCTCGTTGTGATGGTTTTTCCTCCCACCGTTTCCAGAGTGAGGGCTTCCTTGGGTCCTTTTAATCCAATTTGGTCAGCCACTGACGAGTTCAGCATGGTGACCGTTGACCCTTCATCCAATAGCGCCAAGACCCTGGCACTTCCTTTCGGCCCGTATAATTCCACGGGTACCATCTTCAAATACGCCTTCTTGGCTCTCGTAGTGTTCACTTGAAGAACGTTATTTGTCACTTCACTTTCCATTTTAGAAGACTGTTCTACGTGCTTCGTTTCGTGTAACAGGTGATGATGCCACCTCTTACATTCCTTGCAAGCTGGCTTCTTGCACTCTTCTTTCCTGTGACGACCTTGAAGACACTTGAAACACACTTTTGTTTTCAATGCGATAGCCCACCGCTGCTTCGTCGATGCGTCCAGGAACTTCTTACATTCAATGAGTCTGTGACTCCCTTGACAGTGTCGGCAGGATCCTGTTTCCTGCTCACTCGCGGCGTGTGCGGTTTCCCTCCTCGTGTATTGTTTCTTAGTTGCACTTTCTTGCATTGCGTATGGTCCGCATCGGTCCGCTTCACGATTCAGAAATTTTCCCAGATGTATCAGATCCACGTCTTCCACCGCAGCAGTGTAGTCGAACCACCTGTATCGAAGTACTGCTGGCATTTTATCCACAATGATCTTCAACATTTCGGGCGACTGAAGATATTGCGGTTTCTTCAAACCCTTTACGGTTGCCACCACATTGTTTACTTGGCTAGCAAACACGCACACGTCCCGCGCACTTTCGCTCATTTTCGGCAGGCCCCTGAGCTTCTCCATTTCGGCCAACACCAATGCATCCGGTCTTCCAAAGCGTCGTCGAAGTGCTTCCATCACTTCCTCCGGCGCACACTCCGAATACAAGAGGCTCTTCACCGCCTCCCGTGCTGTTCCCTTAATGGATTTTCTCAGCCTCGCCATATTTTGCACTGAAGAGAAACTGGCTGCACTATCCTCGTACACCGTTTTGAAGGCGAGCCATTCACCGTTGCTTCCATCGTAGAAGGGTAGTTCACTCATGTATCCCGGAACTGTTGCGCTTCTCGATGACGCACTTATTGCCTTCATGATAGCTTCGGCCAGTTCTCTCGTCCCTCCAGTGGTCGTATTCGAACGATCTTCGTGCTTGACTGTTTCACCCTTGGTAAGCCCCTCCCCGGACTTGCCTTCCGTTGGACGCCCCTCCCCGGACATCCTTTCCACGGTGTCAGCCACCCACTTCTGGACGTTCACTTCCCGATCCACTGGTTCCTGTATTACGGAATCATTGTCTTCCAGCTGCAGTAATTCCAGGCGGGTCCTCGCCAATGCAGCTGCTGCTCGTGCCTCCTTCAGCTCCAGTTCAGCCAACTCAGCACGAGCTTCCAATTCCTTCTTCCTGTTTCTGCTTTCAGAAACTATTGATGCAGGCTAATGCGGATCCTTTGACCTCCTCCCAATGCTCTTGTGCTTCGGGTCTTCCTTGTTCTCAGCAGGAGCGCCTTCCTTGATGACAGTACCGGTCGTCGTGGTTTCGTACGACGTCCCCGACGGATATGTTCCCTCCGTTGTGGTACCCGACGTTCCTCCCGATTCACCCGTAGCACCACTCGACTCTTCTGTTGTCGGCGTTGGTTCCCGCCGACCGCTTCCTTTGTTACTCCTTGTAACCGGCATACTTCCGATGTGTATGCGTCCTTTTCACTCTTCGAAACGCCGCGTAGTTCACGCACTGGTATATCCGGCTCGAAGGACCAGCTGTTGCGACGCCCCACGCCTCCGCGCTCCCGGCGAAACCGTGTGCTAACCGCTGTTTGACGGGCGGTAGTTGCGCTGAGCGAGATCAAGAGTGCGAGGGAGAGAGGTGATTGCTCCGTCTCTGTCTCGCCCTATGCGCGCGCTGGTGCACCCGTCTCGTAGTGTGCGTGTTATAGTGTCGAAGAGTGATGCCTGGACCTGCGGGGTCCGAGGATGCCGGGGGGGTGAAATAATACGGCTGCCTTCTCTTCGAATTGAAGGGGCCCAGACCGTCCAAAGAAACAACGAAATTTCCCCGGCTCTTCCTATAATGCTTCCTAGTATTCCTAGCTTCCTAGCTTCCAAGTATTCCTGGCTTCTTAGCTTCCTAGTATTCCTTGAGTCTTGAGTTGAGAGAGAGCTTCCTATTTGCGAGTAGGTATCCGATTTTCACTGCATAAATCGCCTCATCAAGCATGCCTTCAGCCCTTGGGCTGGTCGGAGTGTCGAGCTCATGCTCCTTACTCCTGCTTAAACTCTAGAAGCAACTACCTCTAGGTAACTCTCCCCTGCGCAGGTTGCAATGGGCAACTCTCTGCGCAGGGTATGTAATGCACTTCGTGCTTTCTATTCTTGTTTCTTGTCTGTCTCGTCTCATGTTATTGGCTGTGCGCCACTTACCACCGGAGTCTCCGTATCATCGGATATCAGGAGCTCACGGGGCAGTGCGCGCCAGTTCCTGGTCACGTCCGGGGGTCTCGCGTGTAGTGGCGCAAGGCTGTGGAGATGCGTGTGCGGTCCGTTGTCCGCCCTATCGAACATCTTGCGCGACAGTCGGACTACGAACGCCTCCACGGTTTCCATCTTTGTATTGCTGGCTATTACATCATTCCTTACGTACCTACCGGCCCCAACGGCGATACGCAAGGCGATGTTTTGTTGTGTCTGTAGCGCCTTCTTGTTTGTGGATGAACATAGCTGATACCAAGCTGGGGCGGCGTAGGTTAGGCGAGTCCTTATATACGTCTTGTATATACCCAGCTTGGTTCTCGTCTGCAGCTTTGAGGCTAGCACGGGTCGGAGCATCGCTCTGGCTGCTCTAGCCGTACGAACCGCGTGCTTCACCTGTTCTTTCATTGTGAGATGGTTGTCGATTTCCACTCCAAGGTACTTGACAGAACTCCTCCATTCGATGCCTTGTCCTTGGAGCTGGAGTTGCTGCGGGTTCTTTCTACCTCTGCTGACAAGTAGAGCGGCGGTCTTTCCCACATTGACCGCCATCTTCCACTTGTCTAGCCAATCCGGGAGTATATTTAGCATCCTTTGCATTTTCTTTGCTGCGCCTTTCGGGTTTGATGATGTAGCCATATACGCGCTGTCGTCTGCGAATAGGGCCAACATGACATCCTTTTCCCCTTCTCGGATACAGTCGGCCAGGGTCGGAATGTCATTGGTGTACAGCGCGTATAGGATTGGCGACAGGCAACTGCCCTGTGGGACACCTGCTTCAATCTTCCTAATGTCTGAATCATGCCCTTCTACTGCGACGTAATATGTACGATCACGCAGGAAAGAAGCCAATAAGCTGTTGTATTGTCTAGGCATTTCTGTACTCATGAGTTTATAGAGAAGGCCCTCGTGCCATACTCTATCAAAGGCCTTCTCTATATCCAGAAACACAGCCACCGTGTGCCTCTTGTTGTTCATTTCCATAGATAGCTTATGTAGTACTCTTGTCAGTTGAAGCGTAGTCGAATGCTTAGTTCTGAAGCCAAACTGTTCGTCTCTCGGCGTGATGTGCTGTTTCAGCCTTCGTAGCAACATCCGCTCGAACAGTTTGGCCATGTGGGGGAGGAGCGATATTGGACGGTATGCATCTGCTCTTCGTCTGTCCTTCCCCGGTTTAGGCAGGACGATCATCTTCGCTCTCTTCCAGGACTCCGGGAAGTGGCCAGTCCGCAGAATCCCGTTGAAGAGTTTGGTGATCGCCGTTATGCCTCTTCTAGGCACTTGATGTATAGCTGCAATGGGCAACCCGTCATACCCTGCTGCTTTTCTTCTCGGTAGGTGTCTTATAGCCCTTGCGACCTCTGCTGGCGAGATGAATTCATCCCCCTCCAGGGGTATTGCCGGCTGTTCCAGGTACTCTCTCACGCTCGCCATCACTGTGTCGTGGTGAGCGCGGGTAACGCTGGAAGCCTCTTGCCTTACTGGGTGGGGTGTAAACTGTGCCTCCAGATGTTCGGCCAGTATGTTAGCTCGGTCCTTTGGTCCGTATCTTCTCACACCGCTCGCATCCCATAGGGGGTAAATGGGCTGTGGGGTTCTTGTAAGTACTTTGTTGAGATGATGTAAGTTGGTCATATTTTCCCCCGCTTTGTCTATGACTTTTTCCCAACTAAAGCCTCTCCAGACCTCCACATTCTGGGCAACCTTAGCTGTTATTTGATTTAGTCTTAACTTGATAGTTGGACATCTGGTTCGGGCCCAGCACTTCCTCAAGTATCTCTTCTGTTGTATGTCGCGCTGTAGGGTGAGAGGCATCTCATCACGCCTACGCGGTGCAGGTCTACTTGAGGAAGCAGCTTCTTTTGCGTTTACCAGGGCTTCAGTGACTTTCTTAGTTTCTGCTTCTACCTCCTCAGCTGTTCCCACTGGTCCCACCGCGAGGTTTTCAAGTAGGGCTGAGTATTTGCCCCAATCTACCTTCGTCAGTGGTGTACGGCTGATGGGGCAAATTGTTGAATTCACTGTGACCAAAATAGGCAGGTGTTGTTGGTCTAGGTCATAGAGTACCTCAATTTCAATTGCTCCTCTTATTCCTCGATAGGCCACAATATCGAGGACGTCAGGTCTGTTGTTGGGGTTGGACGGCACGTGGGTTGGCTCTTCCGGCCCTATCACCTCAAAGTCTGCCCTCTCTGCGGTTCTGTATAGTGTACGTCCGGCTATGTTGTTGGTGTGCGACCCCCATGATCGGTGTTTGGCATTGAGGTCGCCAACGAGCAATGTCGCTGTGTCACTTCCAAGTATGGTGGTAAAATCTTCAGGTATTAAGTCGTCTGATGGTGGTCGGTAAGCAGCAAAGACGTTCACCTCGCCATGGTTCGTCTTTACTACTACCCCGTTCGCGATTAGATGTCGTAGCTGTGGATGTGTCAACTCGTCGTGGACTACATCCCTCCGGACCAGTGCTGCTGTGCCTCTATACGCCTGGCCTCTGGGAGAGATGCAGTCGCGTCGGTAGGTGGCGTAGTTAGACACTTTCAGGTCTTTGTTAGGCTTCAACTTCGTCTCGCCCAGGAGGATGATGTGGACATCCTGCGACTGGGCGAGTGCGCGTAGCTCCCGTATCTTCCCGGTTATCCCGTCCGGGTTCCAGTATAAGATGCGTAAGTTAACATCCATACTGGAACCGGGACAAGAATGCGAATCCTCTCCTGGCCGCTTCCTGGAGGTCTCCCCCGGCGGCGATGGAGACGAGCAGCTCCGTCAGGATCCCCAGTATAAGGAACATGGGGTTCCCGCCGCTGCCCGCTGGTGTGAATGCTTGAGGAGGAGGTGGTGGTCCTTCTTGTACTATGGGGCGGGGTTGATAGGTCCCGCCCCTCTGTGTGTAATATTGTTGTTGAGCTCGAGGGTCGTGTCTCGGCTCTTGTTGTTGCCTCTGTTGTTGCTGGTGTTGTTGCGGTTGCTGGGAAGGTGCTTGTTGCCCTGTCGGTATTCTTGTGGTACTGGCAGCTCTGCGCGGTTCAGGGTGTGCTGCGGTGCCAGTACTGACGAACGCACCTCTTCGCTCCACCTGGATGGGTATGAACGCGGGTGTGGGATGCCGGCGCTCTTCCCCCCTCAGGTGGATAGGTAGTGCAGACGGTAAGGGTGTAGAGGCCGCGGTTGGCAGGCCTTCACTCCTCTTTGCTGATTGCGTTCTGGCGCGCCTCCTACGTCTTCGCCTCCTCTTCCTCTGAGGTAGAGGCTCTCCTCTGGTCACGGGCATGTTGGCTTCCGGCGCCAGGGTTGAAGGCTGTGTTGGTTGGTGTTGTTGGGCAGGCCACATCGCACTTTGAGGTATGCGATGTGTCTCCCTTTCTGGTGCAGGTGGCTCACATTCATAGCGCGACTGGGCTCTACCTGGTTGTGCCTGCTGTTGTTGCTGTTGTTGTTGTTGGGCTTGTTGTTGTTGTAGCACAGTCGCTTTGGGCTGTCGCGACTTGCTCCTGGCCGTTCTCTGTTGTCTTTGGGCGCCTTGTTGTAATCGGTTGATATGTTGGTCCGCCCCTTGCTGTTGTTGCAACTGTTGTTGTTGTTGTTGATGGTACTGGTTGTGTGGGGCGGTTCTTGGATAGGGTCCCTGTACCCTTATCCCTCTCTTCCTGGCCTCTCGTAAATAGTGAGGGCACTTCCGACTGCTAGCCACGTGGTTCCCCTTGCCGTTCGCACACTTAGGTGGGACGTCTGGGTTTCTCTGGCAGTCTGGCGCAAAGTGCTCTTCTGCACATTTTACACATCGAGGGGGTCGATGGCAGCCACCAGAGGCGTGGCCAAACATCTGGCAGCGGTGGCACTGTGGCACTGTGCCTGACCTCGGTGCCCATCCCTCTATGCGTACATTAGGTATATTTAGTAGCTCGTTCACTGAGTATAATTCCTTCTTCTCCTCATTGCTCAGTTTCTCAAGGAGGGCGTAGTACGTCGGCCCCCCCTTGCTACCTCTGCGTGGAAGAATCTCTTTGATATATAATGGGCTAAACCCTTTTGCCTCTAGTTCGATTTTAATTTCGGCTGGGTTGATACCATACGCGAGCCCTTTGATCGCGACCTTTAAGGGCAGGTCCTCAGTCATGGCATAACAGTGCCAAGATACTCTGCGGTCCTTAGTGGCGGCTTCTGTTAGGGCTCTCTGTACTGCCCTAAACTCTTCCACAGACCGACACGCAAACCGAAACCCCGTGCCTAGGGGCTTGACGCTGAGTGCGTGGCCTAGTGTGCTTTTTAAATTAGCAAATATAGCTACCCAGTCCGGAAGAGCTTCTATGATGATGGGTGGGTAGCCTTTGGTTGTCGTTGCTGTTGTGGCTTGCGCGGCGGTCGTGGCGGCTGGGGTAGTTCCTGCTGCTCGGCGCGCCGGTGCCGGTGTGCCCGGCCTTGTGGTTGGCGGCGACGCCAGGGCTGCTGCGTATGATCGCGCTGCCTCTGGCGTCGGTGTTGGTGGTGATGGCATTGGAGCTGCATCCATCGGTACAGACTCCAACGCCGCATATGATGTCGAATTGGTGTATGTATTTTTTGCACTTGTCTGCGTCTGCTGATGGTTCATTTCTACAATGTCAGAGTCGTCTGAATGAATTCTAGAGGAGGCAGCCGAGCTTGACGACGTGCTGCGGCTGCTCCTACGAGTTCTGCGTGAACGGCCTGAGGTTGACGGCCGTGGTTCTGTTGCTGTTGGCTTCTCAGGGGTGGTGGAGGCCTTCTGCCTCAACCTCTTTTCGTCCCCCTCCTGGTCCTCCTCCGACGAGTCGCGCCTCTTTTTTCGGGCGCATCTGCCCGGAGGCTTCCGTGTGGTTTCGCCCTACGATGGATGCTCAGATCCGCCAGGTGCGAGTCCTTGGTCGGACGCCCCCGTGAGGCTCGGTAGCGATGTAGATATACGTTTTGGCTCGGTAGTGGTACCACTACTACCTGGCCTTTCTGTGGTACCTTGCGCGGGTACAACGGTTTCACCCCGAGTGGGGGGTACATCCCCCATCGCGGCTAGTCCTTCGGTTCCCGACGCCGGTTTGTCGTCTTTAAACTTCCTCGTCGTGGGCTTCGGGTTAGTCCGGGTATCCTCGGACGACAAGAAGGTCTGACTCATATCGAAAATGTTGCGCTCCGCTATGCATTTATCGAATGGAGTTTTCGATTTCCGAATATTGGGGTTTAGCCCTTTACGAGGCGGCTGCCCATCTTTCTCCATACTTCTACAGTCACTTCACATGTGGTGATGATGGTGGCGATAGTGGTGGAATTAGTTCCGTGTCTTCCGTAATACTAGTTACGGACCCCCCTAGAGGCGGTGCTTCCCCAACCAGGTTGAATCTGTTGAGGAAAGCCCAGCAAGGTGACCGCTCACGGTGGGTCTCGCAACTAGCGTACTCGTGCACTAGTGACTATTATCTTCAACTTGCAGTCAAGAATGATTCTGAGCTGAGGTTTTATTACAAAACCCCTAGTCAGAATCTGCCCTGCTATCAAGCGCTGATCTTACGGCTGATGGTAAGCGCTCTATTCCAGGCACGAAGTTCGTGGTGCGCGGGGAACGGTACAGTGGGAGATCACGCCTACGCGGACCTACAACCACCGTACAAAGCCGAACCCTCCCGAACAACGGTGTCGTGGGAAACCTCCAAGCCAAGGGGAGGGGCGTCGGAAGTGTGGGGGGCGTCTCAACGCTACTGCGGAGAACGATGTCCCACCCAACCGAGCGCCTGCCGAACACTTAACTCGGGAATTTCCCGAGGAACCTGGTTGAACACGAAGGGTAATCGAGTTCACACGAAGTTGGTCCTCATATAAATCGCCTAATTTCTCAATCGCTTAGCTACCTCGATGAATTACCTTACAGAGAGCCCCTAAGCGTGCCGTGAAACTTGATCTTTTTTCGCCTAACGTTTACTTTGGATTGTCTGGTTTTTACCCCATAACTTTATTATTCTTACATAGTTAGATTCGGCGTGATGCGCCCTATCTTACAACATATAACTTAAGCTATATCCTGCCTAAACCATAGAGATACAAGCCATTATCTCTTTGAAAACCTATTTTTCGGGTAATAAAACAATGGAAAACATTTTCCCCTGCCTA
This sequence comes from Selenia dentaria, assembly GCA_917880725.1. NCBI lineage: Eukaryota > Metazoa > Arthropoda > Insecta > Lepidoptera > Geometridae > Selenia > Selenia dentaria. Next base: position 269,745 of record OU862882.1, on the reverse strand, counting down.
TGTTATCGAGTCTATATGAAATGTTTTTATTTTATATTATTCCCTACCTAATTACCTATCTTTTGGCTATTTTTCCCTATATCTAGGTCTCGTATATTTCCCGTAAAAAACCAATATTCATAAAAATTCTTAACAATCTTAAAAACGTCATACTATCGTTACTAAGAGACCTAGATTAACATAGTTTGGAGTTCTAAACTCCTCGTAACCTATACTATCGAATTGCACTTAAGATATTTCAAAATATAACAATTAAATTTCAAGTTAACATTTTCAAGGGGCGAGCGAGGGCCATATCGCTATTTCACTCACTCGTAATGCTTTGTCTCGCTCGCGCCTTGCTTACAAGTTTTAAGTGTTTATTTCAGTAGATGCGTCGCTGACAATATATATTCTGTGTACACAATATAAGTCTATGCTGGTCTATGCTCGTAACAAAAAAAATCCTAAAATACTTCGATTCAATACATAAAACTAACAGTACCAGTATTTTCAGTATACATACTCTAGAGTAGATAGCAAAGTAGATGTTCAGATAGATTAAGTGGGTAGGCAGGAAACTTACGTGCCATATCAGATATCTGATACAAATGGACATCAACTACCAATACACTAAAATGCGGCGCGACTTCGGTCGGCAAACGTTGTTCTGCGAGGTGGGCCCCGAGATGTGCGACAGCATCGCGACCAACTTGGCCGAGCACAAGAACTACATCCTGCGCAACCCTGTGCATGAGGCTACGCAACACACGCCCGTCTACTCCAAACATAAAGTCAACACCATCCGGTACGTACGACTGCCGACGCTGTATGACAAACTAGTATGACGTACCCGCAGTCACAGTTACACTCACCTCTCACTCGCCAGGGCGGAGTACACGTCGACGGGAATCAACCACGCGGAGGGCGGCTGGCCCAAAGACGTTCACATCAACGACCCGGAGATGACTCAGCGATACCGACGCAAGATCGAGAAGGAGGACAACTACATCCACTGCATCATGTCGACCGCGTCGGTAAGCTTAGCAATAACACTCGTGCCATCATCTTGATAAACTTGTCTGTTTGTAACGTTATGTTTGATTCTTCGATAGGGCATGGATCACTACGTGATGCAGAACAACGCGATAGATATGTACAGCATCTACTATAGTGAGTTGGCAGCGATACCGCCTCTCCAGCGGATCAGCTGTCGTACTGTAAATGTGTACCGCGATCTGGCGAAGCCCACCCGCCCCGTGAGCTCCGTGTGCTGGCAGCCCGAGGGCGGGCATCGGTTCGCCGTTACATACAACGACGTCACCTTCAACCGCACACCACGCGCGCCTCTGCACTGCTACATTTGGGACGTGGAAAAAGCCATGGAGGCTGAGGTGACTGTGACGCCAAGTTGCGCGCTGCTGGATTTGCAATTCAACTCCCGCGATCCGAACATGTTGGCGGGCGGGCTCATGAACGGCCAGGTGGGCGTGTGGGACTACCGCATCGGAGGCAATGCCACGTCTCTTTGCGCGCCGCACGTGGCGCACCGTGACTTGGTCCGCAATGTCCTCTTTATTAACGCTAAGTCAGGTCAGGAGTTCTTCTCGGGGTCTTCGGACGGCGTTTGCAAGTGGTGGGACGTTCGCAACATGAGCCACGTCACCGACGAGATGATACTAGATGTGGTTAAATATTCATTCGATGAGCCGAACATGGCGACCGCGAACGGCATCAGCGTACTCGAGTTCGAGCCTACCATACCGACAAGGTTCCTGGCGGGCACAGAGAATGGACTAGTCCTCGGAGGAAACCGTAAAGGAAAAACGGCTCTGGATAAACTCCCGATCAAAGTACGTAGCGTTTGCTCATCATCCGATAGATAAACGGAATCGAGTAAAATCTTAGGCGTAACTTTTTTTTGTGTAGTTCGAAGCACATCTCGGCCCGGTGTGGACCGTGGAGCGTAACCCTGGATTCCTGAAGAACTTTTTAACCGTGGGCGACTGGACAGCGCGCGTTTGGAGCGAGGACTGCCGCGAATCCGCCGTCGTATGGTCACCACCACACAGGCACAAGATCACTGCCGGTACCTGGAGCCCCACGAGGTGTGGAGACGGTGCGGGTGCATGGACGCAGGGTGAGGCCGGTCGCCGCTGACTCATTGTCTCGCTGCAGGTTGTCGCTGATGCTGCTGGCGCAGTGGAACGGCGCGCTGGCGGTGTGGGACCTGCTGCGGCGTCAGTACGAGCCCGTGCTATCCATGCAGGTGTGCTCCGAGCCGCTGCTCAAGCTACGTATGCACGACGGGGTAAGCCACGTTAACCTCAATATGAAATCTGTATTATTTTTCTTGATCTGTCTGAACTGAACTAAACTTCAACAGCTCTATTCTTAGAGTTATTCTGATAGTTACATCTAAATCTACACTCACATTAAAGAGAAAAAGTTTGTTTGTTTGTTTGTATTGAATAGGCTCCGAAACTACTGAACCGATTTGAAAAATTCTTTACCTTTAGTATCCTACGAGTTGATGAACATAAGCTATAAGTTATTTTCAAAAATTTAGGGATCTGTATGAAAACTTTGATAATGTAACTCAAGGTTAACCTTAATCGCAACTAGACAATTGAGCAAAGTGATGTACAAACCTTTTTATAGAAGATGTCAATGTCAACAAAAACGTCTGCAATACCATGGGTGCCTTTCGATTGAAGTCAAAACCGATTTTAGCGCTGTGATCGCCATTCCGAATCAACGAAAGCGCGACAACGTAGAGTCACGTGACGTCATGGATTACGTCATCGAGAACGCCATTTTTCGATTTCAACGACCACGCTGCAAACTGAAATCACCGTGAGCAGTCCGTCAAAAATGACAGTTCATTGATGTTCGCGTAATGCGCAAGCTATCATCTGTCTGGTATAAGTGTATTTCATGCCGTGAGCAACGTGAGCGTGTATTTAACCCATTCCGAATGGCTGATAGATCGTACCTGTCAAAAGCGCAATGTTGAATCGGTATGGAAAATACTGATAATATCGCCAAATTCAGTATTGCCGCCATTCGGAAAGCACCCCATATAATATGTCTGACTTTTAAAGTTATGTAAAATAAATACTTTTTCATGTTAATATACGCGATTGTATCGCCGAAAAGGCCTTATATCGCGCACGCTGCGGAAACTATCGACAATAGAGCAAGTCGTGTTGGTACTACAGTTCTTCATAGGACATTAACATCTACAAAAAAGTCGGTAGTGCCATGATATGTGTAACTCTTACAGTTATGTGACAATAACTACTTTTTGACGTTAAAATAGGCAATAAAAACGCCGATACAAAGCCCTTATAATTAAGAAGAAAGATTTCATTGCTTGTTTATTTGTAATGGAAACGCAAAAAAATACTTAAACGATTCAAATAATTCTTTCAGCAGTAGAAAGTTCAAAATTCATCATCATCATCCATCATTACGCGGGTAGATCCGCGGAGCGCAGCTATTTAAAGATAATTTGATAGGTGATCCTGAAACCAGTCGAAGATATGATCAGATCGAATAAGTCTGGCTTTCGGAATCAGATGGAAGCTATTTACATAATATAGGTATGCCAACCAACTCTCTGTATCGTCCGCAGGGGCACCTGCTGGCGTGTGGCAGCCAGAAAGGTAACATTTACATGGTGGAGCTGTCGCAAGCGTTAGCTGAGTCCGACAAGAACGACAAATCGTTGCTGACACTGGTAATTATCAATATCGACAAATCCATAAACCGACTCTATACATATAAGTAGAAACCTAAAATAAAAATTAAAATAAACTTCGTAAGTATTGTGTAGCGTTCAACACTCATCAAAACTTTTGTTACATTATATAGAAGACAAAGATGCTTGGAATACTCCACTTCTGGCAAGCTGTCTCTCTGTAACCCATAAATGTAATATTTGTAGTACCTAAGTAGAAACATTGTAAAAACATCTATATAAAAAAGACTGGCCCCGAGTTTCTTGCCGCTTCTTCTCGGTAGGCTCTATATATTTTGGAACGCGGCGGTAGTCTTTAAAGTACATTATAATGAAAAATTGACGTTCATAATCGGGTCTTTGATGCCTAAATTGAATAAATGATTTTAACTTAGACTTTGCTGAAGAAAACCACAACCTAAAACGTGATCTGTGTCACAGAACTTTCCCGCCTCGTGGGCTTTGCACGAAAATTTGCGTAATTGTGACGTTTTCGTATTGCTGACGTATACAGTACAAACTATGACTTACCTGCATCTGTTCTAGGCTGGGGTTACCACTTAACATCAGGTATGCCTCGTGCTTGTACCGTTCCTTAACAACATAAAACTAAACATTATTACATTGAACCTTTATATTTTATGTGATTAGTTCGTTACAACTATTTATTTCATTCATTTAAATGAAGGGAAATCTAAAAACAAGTTTTTTTTCTTATGATAAGAAGAAAAATACATAGCTACTCCATGTCATGATCATGGACCAGCCAAGTCTGCTTAATGTGGAAATATTTGATTTCCAGCGCATGATGGTGTAACCCATCACCATGTGGGTGCAATCGCGCCTACGTATATGAATTCCGACACCACCGGTAAGTACCAGGAACCACGGATGGTTCTTCTGGCGCCGAAGTGTATGTACCAGTAGCGACGTACCTATGTAATGTTTCCAGTGGCTGATTGTGTGCAGCAGGCCTAGACAAAATTCAATAGGCGTGTTTTCGCACACGCTACAGACATAAATGTGTCTACGAACATAGATATAAGTCTCCAGATGCCTAATACGTCAAAATTAATGAAGCAAAAACGTATAACCCTAGCAAGGATACTTGGATTTCACTTGTCAAATTTAAAATCAATCTGGGAGTGTCACTCGCTGTGACTGAGTATAATCAAAAAATCATAAATACCGTTTTGTGCGTTTAGATTGCGTAAAAATCAGAGGACATGTAAAATAAAGGACACCACGGTCTCCCTTTACGCATAAATAGTCACCAACAATTCTTTTTAAGTGTTTTTCAAGAGATTTTTCTAATAGTATGCAATTCAGAATTAGTGTTACCACTCGACTCAACTCGTTTCAATTCCCGATTGATGTTATTTAGGTTTCCAAAAGATCCATTTATAGATACACGTTGGATCATATCAATAAACAAAATACTGGTGCTATATTTAAGAAAAAAAAAATCCTTAAAAACAAGGTAGGTATAATGTAGATTGGTAACTTTTACAGACAATTAATTCACATTAATAATATCTTAGAACGCCGTCTTTGCTTTCAATTTTTGGCTAACCTTTTGTTTGGTTTTCGAACGACTCGTTTTTTATTTTCACGTAAGCACGATAAACAGCTATTTTTCGGATTTTTATCTAAAACGGCTAAAGTTTTAATAAAGCATAGTTTTAACTTTTATCATATTCAGTTCTGTAATATTGTATTGTCTGTTTTATATCATATCTGTTTTTTTTCTGATCGGATAGCCTTAAAACATTTAGCCACTTCTTTTTTATTTATTTTAAATTTTCGAGTCTAAATTAGATTTTATTAGACTTTTGATTGGGTTAAGATACCAAAACTGGGATAAAAGTTTCTTTGCAAATTATTGTAAAACAATCTTTTATCCACTCAGTTTATCAATGAGCTGACAAGATCAAGTAGTAGTCAAAAATACAAAATAGGACTAAGATTAAACTTTGTGGTACTCCGCATGAAATTCTGTATGAAGGTAGATGAGGCGCTGGATTAACGCTGGATACTTTCATCATCATCATCATCAAATATCACTAACCGCGGGAAGCGGCTAGTACTTAATAAACTGGTTGTGCAAATCCCTCCAGCGTGAAGGAATTTAACAAACACACAGACATACCAACACACATTACGAGCTTTCGCATTAATGCGGTTCACTTGATACGGGAGCTACCAGTATGCAATGTTAATGTTCCTTACCTGTGGTAATCTGTCCGAATCAGCAAGCCTCATTCGAGGCAAGTTTCATTCATTAATCTATTGTTATTTTTTGTCCTGATGCGGACAGATTAATGCGCCACACAACACACATTTTAATAACATTAAATTCGATCCTATCGTTGGAAAACCCAAATAGTGTTTTCCCATCATTCAATCCGTTCATATTTTAATAACCTGATAATTCGGGTAAAAGTATTCCTATGGTAATATGGAACCTTGAGATTTGTTTTGTAATATTGTGAGATCTGGCAGAATGGCCAAACCCAAAAAATATTTATGACTTCACTTTTAAATGTCATTTGTATGAAAACTATCCTTCTGGACTTATGTAAATAAGGCGAATTCTGTGTCTACGAACTTAGTGCGACGTCACGTGACTTTTCCACAGGTAATGTCAACGCCATATATATATATTTTTTTCTGCGTTTATTTAGGGGCTTTTAGTCGTCTAACGACTATGTCAGTCCCATATGTGCTGCTCTTAGATCTACACTTAACAACTTTATTCTTCTTTAGTGATCCTATATACGGATCGATATAGAAACCTAGCTGCGTCGAATGTTTGCGCAGCTAGGATACTTTGGAATATACCCACGTCACATCGGTTAAGTCCGAAGTGGGTAGATACTCGTAGATCCTCCCTCATACATACACTTCGGGCACATTCAGTAAAAACGTGGTATATATCATCTTTGATTCCACATAGGTTACAATCGGGGCTGTTTACTTTTTTCATTAAATGTTTGAAGCTATTAAAAGGGACGTGTCCGGAACGCAATCTATGAGCGACTACTATCAATTTACGACACAACTTAATGTTGGCAAACCACGGTATACGAGGAGGCTCGCTTTGCATAGTTTTGTACCATATACCTTTTTCTAAAGAAATGATGTCAAAGTATTCTTTCCAGAGCGTTGAGATATTGTTTTTGTATTTGAAGAGCACTTCTGAGTACTCTGGCTTCATAAACACTTCAGAACCATGTGATATGGCTTCTCTTGCCATTTTATCGGCCTCCTCGTTACCGCGTAAACCAACATGAGACGGAACCCATTGGATCCCGAGAGACACGCCACCAGATACCAGCACAAAGACTTTTGATAAAATAGTATAAGCTATCGATGCACCTCTGTGTCCAGAGGCGCATCGAGCTAAATGTTGTAAGGCACTTTTGCTATCAGACAGAATAACTACCTTTTGGAGCCCTGTGCTAATGACATGGGAGAGAGCCTCCGAGATCGCAAACAGTTCCACGTACATGATGGAGTAATTGGAGTAATTTACAAATCTATAACCTTCTCTAACATTGTGACTGGGATCATAGAAAGCTGCATCACGCCCAACTCGTGTTTGAGAACCGTCTGTATATATTTTATGCCATCCATTATACTTAGTGTTAAGCATGTGTAGTGTACTATATATTTATTTTTCGACATTGTTATATCTGCAATTTCAGTTTGAGTAAAATCGGTATTAATGTTTGTCATCCAAGTACTCAAATTATACATGTTCAAGGGATTACTTTTATTAATTTTTATAAGTTTAGTTTCACTATACAAAATAGCTAACAAAGGTTTTTTTTTTCTACGATAATAAGAGGAGTTACTAAGTTCGCCATATATTTTGAAGTTGTCGTTGGGCGTTAACGATAACAGAAACATCTTTTGTCTAGGCCCGCTGCTGCAGAGCCGTTACTGCAGATGTGACGCTTACCTGGGCGTGGCCGTATCGCCATTGCCATTAGAGAAAAATACTCAAGGAAGTGCTGCTTTGCTTGCTTGTGAACAGCTTTGTTTCAAAATTTCCTTTGAAGGGTTTAGAGTAAAAGATATTTCTACAATATAACTAGCGTACAAGAGATAAGAAATAACAGTTTTTTTAATATAACTTTATTAACATTATAATAGAGATATGTATTGATTGACTATTTTATATTTTGATTGATTTGTAACAATGAAGATGTTGACGACGATGTTGGTATGACGTTGCATGCATCAATCTAGAATCAGACTAATAGCCACATAAGTTATTTATTTTGTCATAAATGTTGAAACGATCAACGTATTGTACCGGCATCACATAGGTGGGTGCATGGGTTAAGGGTACGATGAGAGCTGAAGTTGTATACGTCAGTTGTAGGAGTCTGTCCGCGCCTGATGGGATGTTAGTAATTGTTGGAATCAAGAAAATAGCGCCATCTAGAGTTTTCTTTTATTATTTTTATGCGATTTGGTCATTGTCACAAACATTAGAAATGTTTAAAATATCAACGGGATCATATCCCGTGGTAACTACCTACTAACTAAAACATACGTGGTAACTACCATGTATGTTTTTTTGTGAGTTGCCAATATTTTGGCACTGTTGTAAGCGCGATGATCACGGATGAACTGGTCCAGTTCAAGTTCAACAGTAGCAACAGTGCCGAAATATCGGAAACGCATAGAAACCATACTCGTACATGGTTACTATCCCGTTAATTATTTGAATGATGTGGTCCTTATTTATTCCATTTGATACACATAACGACATCTTAGGTCTCTATAGGCACTTACTTATAGTCGTAACATTTGATGTATGGCGATTGACAGTCTTTTTGGGTGTAATCTTCTTTGGTTGGTTTGCACCGGAGAGACTGTCTCACGAAAGTTGGCCCACGGTTTTCAGTGGAACTAACTAAGCCACATACAATTCCAGCTTTTTGCATAGACACTAGCACCACAGCTTAGGGACGTCTTTCGTGAAACGGACTCTACACGTCAACAATACGATTACGTTATACTCACGCACATAATGGTTGCGTGTGCAGATGTTCGAGCGCGAGAGCAAGCGCGAGCACATCCTGGAGGCGCGCATGCGCGAGATCCGGCTGAAGCAGCGGCAGGCGGAGGAGGGCGGCGGCAGCCCGGCCGCTTCCGCCACCGAGCTGGACGCGGCGCTCGGAGACCGCGACCTGGCCGACGCCGCCGCCGACTACATGCATCAGGTGCGCAAGGAGCAGCTCGCCATCGCGTGACTGCCAACGGAGTACTACTGGAACTCCTTTTTTCCGTTTTATTGTGTTTCTACTTATGTTATTTTTTATTTGTAAGTAACTTGCACAAACTATTCCTAAGGCTTTCGCGATTATTATACATCGAAATTAAATAACTTTAAACTGATTAAATCGCGTATAATTTGATATTATATCGACGGTGGGACGGAAAACCAATGAAACGCCACTTTGATTGAAACCACTGAGGTACTCGTACCATTACTACGTAGTAATGGTACCTCAGTGATCGAAACTAAGTTATATAGCATACAGTATAATACAGTTATAATTTCGGATTTTTTATCGATGTGTGTATTATGGCGTTTCATTTTAAGTACAAAATGAGGCATTTTAAAAATTCCCTCCCTTCAAACGACTTTTTTTTTTTTTTTTACAATGTCGCATACTTTAATTTGATATTGTTATAAGTGCCTCTGAAATTATTGACCAATCTTATTTTTTTCCAAAAATAGCAGATCAGAGATGCAGATCATGCAGTTTACTCTTCTTGATTAATTTTTTATTTGGCATTTCTATACTTTTCTCTTCTTAACCCTTTATAAGGCACAAGCATCTAGGGGCGGAAAAATAAAAGTAATTATAGTTTTACATTAGTTTTATTAAGCTTTTTCAGAAAATGAAAAAAAAAAAAAAATTTAAAAAAAAAAACATGGTGGGAAGTCACTTCCCTCTGCCCGTGATACGTTAGGTATCATAGGCACCAAGTCTGATTGAAGCGGATTGATGTTGTATTACTTATTCCTTGTGAAACGCAGTAAAGCATGGTAATATGCAAAGGGCAACTCCACACTTTGAGCACATTATTTTGGAACGTTTGTCCTTTTCTTTAGTGCTGCACATTCTGCAGCGCTTGTAGCTCGGCAATTCCACCGGCATATGGTCCCCAACGTTGGTGTAGCGAATTTCTTCGGCAATAACGTGTAAGGACTTTTGACGGTTCTCCGATAAACAAGATTTCTATCTGGAGACGTAATTTACCAGACCAGAACGTCGTTTTCTGTTCGAGAATCCACTGACCAGTCCTCTAGCAACAGACAGGTACTCGGAATTCAAGAGTGGAGAGTTTTGTCACATTTCTGTTTTGGCAATACAACAAGTATGCATTAGTTATACTTGTATCTAAAAGAAAGTAGAAGATGCGGACCCACCATCTCTTACTCCGTCTGCCAACTGAGTACCTTTTAGCTGGTCGAAGCGATTTTCTAAGATCCTTTGAAGTTTTGCGGTACTTATTTGGATAGTCTCTTCATCAGATTCTAAATTGTCATCTGACACTTCGGGATCGTCGGGTAAACCATAAAGCTCATTTAATTCGTTGATTATATCCAAATCTTGTAGTATCTTTCTACTCATTTTCGAACAAATCTACAAGAAACAAAAAAATAACATTTACATGTGCCAAGGCAAAGGGAATATTTTTCCCACCACAACCAACCCATATAATCAAATTATGCAAATTCCCAAGTTGAAAATATGCCTAAATTTTAATTGAATAAACATTTATCTTTAGAAATAATAACATCTTACCGTTTTTGAATCGCAGAAAATGAAGATTTATAAAGATTTATCTTGTAGTACAAAAATTCACCAGTTTTTCACATTGAGAACGTCAACCGAAGAAAAAAAAGTATGGCGACCTGTCATCACCATAGATAAAAATATTGAATTAAAAGTCAATTGAAATATTGCCATACGAATAAAAACCGTACCTTTACAATCTAAGCCAAAAATATTGGAAAAAGTTGGTGGGAAAAATATTACCTCTGCCTTAAAAAGGGTTAAGTCTTGTCTAGACGTGTCTTAACACGTTTTATTCCCCTAAAGTAAAGTACAAGTCGTGGCAGTTCAGTTATTATTCCTGTCCTACTTTTAAATAAAGAGGACGTGTCAGTTACATATACAGGCATAAATAAATTTCCATACCACCTGCTCGAAAATGTTCTATTACATGTCACGCAATCTCTACGTAAAGCAAGGCATTACATACGCAGGGCTGTAAAGTTGTATGAAACTCCCTCGGGAGTAATGTGATTTGGATTTGGAACGTTAATTGTAGGAATACTCTTAGTACGGAGACAAATACAAAAAAATAATAAAAAAAAATGCGTAAAGGTTTAACTATAAGTAGTGCATTTGAATAACCCTAAGTTGGCGAAAATAACGCTAAAAATGCTCACAAGAGCGTTCGAATTAGGAATCTATGGATGAAAATGTCGTTTATGGCTTTTTTTGTTCAGTGTTTGAAAAGCTAAAAAAGAGTTATTTTTGCCACCAAAACTGAGCTTGACGAACGCTTTAAAAAAAGAGCCAACAATAGCAACTCCACCCATGAATGCCCTTATTGCTAAACGAACGCACGATTGTTGTACGCCGGTTGCTATGGGTTACACACGGCCCCTCTCTGCGCATTCAAGGTCATAGTTGAAGTCATAGATTATATTATACAGATATTGGTTGAAATTAAAATATTTTATTATTTTCATCGTGGTGCATGTAACTGTACCGAAATATCGGGAGCTCCAAAAGCAACTAAATCGTGGTCTACATCTCGTAAGTATTATAATTATAACTTAGTTAACAACCGCGAAAGTCCAAAACAGTATTTCCATAAAATATTCCTTGCATAAATATTATTCTGTTCCTCTATAACGGTACAAATGTGTCCAATATGAATATTAACTATTAATGTATTTTACTTTTAACTATATAACTGCTATTTTACAGCTCTGAGTTGTTATTGTCTCGCAGTAGCTATGAAAAGTAGAGTATGCACCTCGAGGATAAAGCCTGTCTTCGTCTTGGGCGGCTTTATCCCCTCGCTTCACTCAGGACTCTACATAACTCAAAATACATAACATCTTAATTACATAACTCTAAATTAAATTTTAATCCCCACGCTGAGCTCAGGGATTAACCCAAGAGTCCCCGTTATACTCAGGGTTCAATATACCGCCCATGACGTAAGACACTGCTTTACTCCCTTGGTGCATAATCTACTATTACAAGTAGAAAATAATTTGTTATTCCTAACTGTATTTTTAACAAAGTTGGCATTTCATTAGTGTATTTTTAAAAACGTTATTCCATTACTGTAAGATAAAAGTTAGGAATATAATACTTTAGTGGCATCAAACCTATCGGTCATCAATTACTATTACAATCTACGAATAATAATATGTCAGGAACAGTAACTGCTTTAAAAAAATGACCCAACAAAAGTCGTGTTCAAGTAGGCGGGGCTTAAAAGTCGTGTTCAGTACGTCATCAGTCGGACATTTTTCTTGCCAACGAGCACACGTGAAATCTTCGCATACATTTTAATTTTTATCATTGTGAACTACAGCCGTGAATCATCATGCCAGCATGTGTTGTGAAGTGGTGCAGGATCCATAGAAGATTAAAATGCCCAGGAATCACTATTACAAGATGTACAAATACGTATACAAACCGAGATGGTCAATACTATGCAAAATAAAGTCAGTCTATTATTGATTAATGTATATTTTTTTACAGAACTGAATATTGAAATGTAACAGCAATGTATTTTGCTTATTTAGTTTAAGCTTAGTTTTATTTTCATTTCCTTGCCGATCCAGTGCAGTAAAATAAATGCCTCTCTGAACTTAAGCTAGAAAGACAAGAGTATGACTAGACGCCTGTGAAAACCAGCATTATATACTTACTCCGTTAATTTTGAAGAAATAAATAAAAAAACAAATTGAAAGAAATTGTATATGTACCATGTTACACAAATCTGCAGTACCTCCCAGTCTGTACAGTTAGTACCTACTGTTTTTTTGTTTATATTATTATGTATATCAAATCTTATATTAAGTAAACTTACCATTTTTACGCTGATGATTCGTCCCAAAAAAAACATCGACATCTCTAAAAAATACTACAGAAAATGAACAATTAACAGTAATAACCGATTGCCTACAGTTGCATAGTATAGCAATAAAAAATAGTTCATTGCTTGGTTGAATTACGTAAGTACGTTTAATTTTTCAAGCTAATGTAAATTCACCCTTTGCAAATTTTGAACTGGTTTACTTGAGTTGCTCATAAATCTGTCAGTAATATCAACACAATGCTTTTCTAAAATAATTGATAATGAAGGTATTCTGCGACCACTGAATAACGTCCACCAGGCAAATAACGAATATCCTATCCTACTTCCTACTTATATCCCATTAATATCATAAATGATGTGAAAGTTTGGATGGTTGGATGGATGATTTTAATGAATGTTTGTTACTCAATAACGGCATAACGGCTGAACAGATCTGATTAAAATTTGTCACAGAGATAGATTATAGTCTGGAATAGCACATAGGCATTAATAATTTTCATCATCATTATCATCTATCACCACGCGGGTGAAACGGCCTAATATTTTTGGGTACAGCATAGACAAAATAACAAGTTCTCCGCCGATGCCAAGATCATAATGATGACTTTATTTCTGACAATAGAGTTCTGTCAAAGTTGTGTCAGTTTCTCATAGATTATATAGTGCGTTCGAATAGCCCCAAGTTGGCGAAAAATAACGCTAAAACGCTCACAATGGCGTTCGAATTGGGAATTTGTGGGTGAAAATGTCGTTTACGGCTCTTTTTGTTCACCGTTCGCAAAGCTAAAAAAGAGTTATTTATGCCACCGAAAAGTACAATTATTCACGCGCATCACGCGCGCGTGAACCAATCCCTGCTTTCCTTCTGAATTTAAACCAATCACCGAACATGTCTATTTGTAACCTCGGAAGTAATTCGTATTTGGAATCATACGTCGCTTTTGTTTGAAGGACCACTTTTTGTGTGGAATTTGTTCTGAATTATGCTTCCTGACTTATTATTATTCGTAGATTACAATGAAGATAGTTGTGTGCAGCCTGTGACGAGTTTATTCCGGTAAGTATACGTAATTTTGACATTTATGATAATGAAAAATAATGACCGGAATTATAAGTGTTATAAACTACGTATTTGATATAGACCGCACAAAATATAATTTACTATATTTGCATTTATATAAGTTTCTAAATTTTAAAAGGAACATAGTTTGTTTATTTATTACTTAATCTTACTCATACTTTCTCTGTTTATTATAAGTGGTTTATAATTTGAGTGTTTCTATCGAATACATCATTTTATAAATATACTTAATTATTTTGAAAGGTGAAGTAGTTTTGTATTAACAGTAAAAATATTCAATGGTAGCGATTCACTTGTTTAAAAAACTAAACTAAACAGCGAGCTAAATCAAAATTTTTAGTTTAGATATCCTCACACGGTATTCAGCTGAACAGTTCAACTGAACTAAACTAAAACATGCTTTGACAGAACTTAACTAACTAAATTTAATTGATAGTGATGTTCCTCTTTCAACAACGAACGAACGAAAAATGTACCGGTTTTGTTGCCTGTGGTATTAAGTACAGGTTTTGCTAAAAGTTGTAGGCAGAGTTGCCGAAAGGGTACATTTTTGTAACTTTGACCTCGCGTAACTTTTGTTTTTAGGCAAATTTTGTAACTTTTTTGATTTTTATTTGGAACTATCTGACGCGCCTGCGGCTTCTCTTACTTGGTATTTAAGATACGAAGCCTAATAAGTAACTGCCTTTTTGGTGAAGTGGTGGAATCATAATCGAACTATTAAATAAGTCCTAAAACTTATTTTCTTCAAATTTGTCACACAGGTAAGACGGCGGTCTTGAACATACAATTGAAATAAATTTAATTGTAACTATTACTCTGCCTTTGCCAATTCTTTTTCCATCTGGGAAAATATAAATTTTATTAAAGATTTAGAAGTAAAAATTAAGACACCTATAACTTACTGTTGGCTGGACTAGGTCCAAAAAATTGTCTTGACAGCCTGATGACCTTGGGCAAAAAAATTAAACACACATAGAATCTGCAAAGTAGTACGTAGGTATGTTTAGTTTATGTAACAAATAGACGTAGTACATATAATGGTCTGCGAAACAGACTTGTTTCGATAAACTATCACTGTACAAATAAGCAAAAAGTAAGTATGAATAAACAGGTCAGGTATATAATCAATACAAACTTTTATGTGTTTTGGAATGTTTCCATCTATTAGACGAGGTTCCCTTAAAATGTTTATTAAATACAGGGCTTAGAAAGCTTGAACAGCTTCTGAAACTTTTCCTGAGCAACATTGAATGGATTAGAGAAGTCAAAATCATTTATTCAATTTAGGCATCAAAGACGCACTTATGAACGTCAACTTTTCATTATAATGTACTTTAAAGACTCTACCACCGCGTTCCAAAATATATAGAACCCACCGAGAAGAAGCGGCAAGAAACTCGGGGCCATTCTTTTTATATGGATGTTTACAATGTTTCTACTTAGGTACTACAAATATTACATTTTATGGGTGGCAGAGAGACAGCTTGCCAGAAGTGGAGTATTCCAAGCATCTTTATCTTCTATATAATGTCGAACTTTATAGTAAGCTTTTGTTATTAAAACGTTTTTTACAGTCAACTTGAATTTGCCCTCTGTGAGCTCAGTTATGTGCTTTGGGATTTTATTGTAAAAACGCACACAATTTCCTAGGAATGACTTATTAGTCTTCGCAAGTCTAAAACTAGGTACAGCTATCCTATTTGTATTTCTGGTATTAAAAGTGTGGTGATCACTATTTAACTTATATTTATGTAATTTTTTACGAACATACATTATATTTTCAAATACATATAAGGAAGGCAACGTTAATATATTGATTTCTGTAAATAAATCTCTCAAAGATTCACGGGGACCCATTTCGTATATAGCTCTAATAGCACGTTTCTGAAGGATAAATATGGTCTCTATATCAGCCGCTGAACCCCATAGAGACATCTCTTAAGCCTTCTAAACGAATTCTTTCATAAATGTTAACATTTGTCAGATATAATATAAATAGATCAGGTAGGTAGATACTTATAATTGTTATGTATGTGTACCTACTATAGATAAACACAGCTTTGGTACCTATTAACCATACAGTGGAACAATATGAGTGTATATATAGGTAGGTACTCGCCTTTCTGAGGAATCGCTATTAGCTGCAACTACATATCCCTCCATCGTTATCGAGATTCACCATATTGTGTTAAAACATTGAAAATAATATCAAATTTGTTTTACAGACATTAGACGCGATAACTAAATGTAATAGCCATCTAAAATATGACCGTTAATTTTAGTTTGAAATCTCAATTTTTATGCCAAATTTAGCTTTTTTTAGCACAACGGAATAGCAAAAATACGACACAAACTAAGCTCAGTAACTAAACTGCCTTAGCTATGCGAAACTAAAATAAGTTTGGTACATCGATTCCTGAATAAGAAAAGACATTTGACAGGACTAAACTAAAATGTAGACTACCTAGTTTGATCTGCAACAAGCGAATTGCCACCATTACCTGCATAGTTAGGTAAAAACCTAAATCATGATAACTAATTCATTAAATTTTACTTGTAGGACCATAGACGATCAAGGAATTATCTTCCAAGATCAATACCACTATTGTCATAGTCATCCGATAAGGGTTAATTTTTCCTTTTGAGTTGGAAGACCCTACACAGAACAAGTTTTGCGGCTAAAATGTAGGTTTATTTTTGTTAGAGTTAAAAACTTTTTAATAAGGTATTTAGAGTCTCCTCTAAGAAATAAGTCAGATATTTAGCTACTGTTTTGTATAAGTCACGTGGATGCATTACTAACACTAGCTAACACGATTGACGAAAAAAGAAAGTATTATGATTTTATACATTTTAGTGACACTCGTGCACCATTGTGAACATTTATATTGTGAACAACGGTTAATAATCCACCACTATTACCACCACTTCAAAACTTGAGAATAAACACAAAAGAAAACAAATTATAATAGTCATTGTTGGTTTTTTTCCCGCCATCCATGTTCAAGCAAGCAACCTCCAAGCAAGCAAAACTTATTATACTCACAACACTATTTGTTTTTGCCTCACGGACATATGGACCACCATTGAATAATGATTAGCGCCAATTTTAAAAGTTGAAATAAAAACATCTTTTTTTTTATTTTCGTGTTCTTTAATAAAATACAAAAAAATGCTTTGTGTGTATTTCGGTGTCCTGAATATACATTATTCAGGACACCGAAAAAAGTCTTGAAAAAAAGGTCACCAACCCTGTTGGAACGTAACGTCATCTTAAACATTACTATTTAATAATATACAATAATCGCTACTATATACGTATAAGAGTTCGTTAATTATCTACCGAGTAAACAGAATATAAAGTTTTGATCGATCGCTGGCGTCAATAGAAATGTAACTGCAGCTGGACTGATTTAAATAGCAGATGCATTACAATTAGTGGAGTCTTCTACATCTAACTGGGCGTTGTTGGGCCAGTAGGTATAGATCGGATTCCCGAGATGCTCTAAGTAAAGCAATTGGACCCGGCCACTGTACGGTTCGGCATGCAATAAGCGCAAAAGAAATAAAGCCTTATTCTTTGAGGTCAAGAGCCACTAAACATTAACAAATGCCGTGTGTACCTACTTGCGTACTGTTACACCGCGTATATTGCTGACTAGGGGCAAACCCCCATCGACTTCATTCAAACACTGTCAGCATTATATGTTCCTATATAATCCGCGCTTTCCAAATTAAATTGTCCTTTGTTTTTGTATTCTTCAGTGTATCAACCAATTGCTCTTAAAGCCGTCTTGCTGCCAGTTCAGTACAGTAAAGTGAAGTGCAGGAATTTATTCCCTTGTGTGTAAAAACGTGTAAATATTAATTAAAATAAAATAAATGTTTGTGTGTGTGTGAATGGTTGTTTTTTTTAAGACAACCAGGAAGAGCCACACAACATTTTGGTGTCAGAATCAAAGGGGATCTAGTCCCTTGGCCGCCCTACCTGACGAGGTCGTCCTACTGCACGAGAGTGGTTGAGGCCAATTTCTTTGGCTTCACCGCACTGGTCTCCAACTGTCCACTGCCGCCCTACCTTCGAGGAGTTGGGTGCATCATCGTGACCTGCTGGAATTGGCCTACACACACAACGGAGGAATATTGAGCGCTGCTAAGCTGAGGCTTTCTGTCCAGCTCCACGCCTCTTCCTGCATCAACACCTGCTGTTCTACGCTGTGGCTTGAGCTGCCCAGTGCCCGAGGTTCACTACCCGAGCGCTGAGTCGAGCCAGTCGAACACTAATCGCTGCCAGGTTCTATAGTCTGGTTCCCTTTCAGACGCTGAGCCTAGCCGCCCGCTATCTGAGTTGAAGTACTTGGTTCACGACTGAGTACCCGACCCGATAGCCTATTCAAGGATCAAAACATAAGGACAAACCCCGGTGAACAAACACTATCACCGACTGCACGCGCCGAAATCTGCTGACGCTGAAACAAGAGTCGGATGTCGATCTACATTCTACAGTTCCTGTAAGTGCTATTGTTTCACATAACTTATCGTTTTTATTGCTATTTTGTGTTGTGTATTTTATCATTGCAAATAACTATGGCTCATTCTCACGATAAACTGAAAATGGAGAAATCCAATATCACAGTTTCCTAATGTTCAGTTCAATATTTTAATGAAATTTATAAAACCTTTTGATGGAGAACGGCATAAGTTGTCTTCATTCATAAAAAAATGCGACAATGCGATAAGCCTATCATCGTCATCACAAACTGACCTTCTTTTTAAATTCATACTATCACAATTGGAGGGTAAAGCCGAGTTAGCATGTTCCCTTAAAGTTTTCGAAAACTGGCAGGAACTGAAATTATTTCTGAAGGCCACATTTGGGGAAACTAAACACCGCGATCACCTTTTATTGGACCTCCAAAACTGTAAACCCAAGGCTTCCGAAACAGTTTCACAGTACAGCCTCCGCTTAGATACCTGTTTAACTCGACTGCAAACCGACGTTGCCCATTCTACTCAACATCAAGACAAATGAAAGGTCGCATTGCCAACACTGAAGACTTAGCCTTACATACTTTTATTATAAGTCTGCCAAGTCATATATCCACTATTGTTAGATGTAGAAATCCAACTAATTTACACGATGCCATTGATTTAGCAATACAAGAAGAAAAATTACAAAATTATATTCAGTCTTCTTCAAGGACTACTGAACCGAGGTCTCACAAATGTAAGACCTGCGGTAAATCAGGACACTCCGAGAGGAGCTGTTACCTAAACAGGCGTCCTATTCTTTCTATACCCGAACCGCCGCATCCAAAGCCATCTTATTCAAGTTCGCCTCAAACAAGTACTATATCCTGCAGATACTGCAAACATATTGGCCACGACATATCACAATGTCATAAGCGCCAATATAATAATAATGCGCGCCAAAGTCAAAAGCCGAACCCTTACAACCATACAAATAAGGTTCATTTTTATGACGAAACGTCAAATACTAGTGATAATGATTTAAACTAGAGGGGATTCCGGTTACGCGTCGTACGGAATCAGCTACTCAAACCGACGTGATATATGACGACTCACTTGGCTTTGTTTCTATGTCTTCTATGTATGCTAACTCTAATGAACATCTTCCTTTCAGGAAAAATAACTTACCTCTATCGTATAGCTCTAATAAATCTTATACTAAATCGGCTCTATCTAATACTAAATCGGCTTAATCTAATACTAAATCGGCTCTATCTAATACTAAATCGGTTCAATCTTCTACTTAATCGTCTCAATCGTCTCTTTCTACTAAATCAAAGCCATCTCAAATGATGTGCTTTACTAAACCGTCTCAATCGTCTCTTTCTACTAAATCGAAGTCATCTCAAATGATGAACTTTACTAAATCGACTCCATCGACTCAATCTACTATAACTTTGACTCAATCGCCTCTCTCGACTCAATCGACTCTATTGCCTCTATCAACTCTATCGACTCTATTGACTCAATCGACTCTATCCTCGAATCAATCGAATCTCTCCATGAATCAATCGACTCCATCGTCTCAATCGACTCAAACTATGTCTCACTCGTCTCAATCCAATTACCCGACTCGTTCATCGAAATCGAAAGCCAAATTCAAAAATTCAAAATTGTTTTCAAAGCAACAACGCAGTAGTTCAATTACAAACATTAACCCTGATGATACCACATCGTATCAGGTTATTTATGAGGTATCATACAACAATAAAATTCACTTCACTTCACAATTCAATTCACAAAAAAACCTCATGTGTATGTAAATTCTAGTTACTCGAATAAGCCGCTAGTGCTCCTAGTTGATTCTGGTGCAGCAATATCGCTTTTAAAAAAGTCATCTCTACAAGCCTTGCCTGAATTGAAACCAAATAAAATCAAGTTCAAAGGAATCGATAAAAACTCTGAGTATACAGAAAACTTTGGTCAATTTCCATTTGATATTAACTTACCAGGCCATACTATACTCAGTGATTTTAACCTAATACCGGATTCCGTTGATATTAATTTTGATGGAATCATTGGCAATGACTTTCTTAAATCCAAAAACGCTGCAATCAACTACGAGTATAATATTCTACAGATAGGGATACACTCCCTACCTCTTTATTTTACCAAACCAGAATATACTATTCCTGCACGCTCTGAAACAATTATTGAATGCAATGTTTCTAACCCTAAAATATCCACCGGTTTCATTGACAAATTTGAAATTGAAAAAGGTGTGTTTATATCAACCTGCCTAGTCTCAGTCAAACCCAATAATCATGTTAATGTCTCAGTCCTTAACACTACCGATTTCAACGTCAAAATCACATCCTTATGTGTTGAACTAAATCCATGTGATCTCCCTGACGACATTCAGATTAGCCATATAAATCCTACATCTCAAACTCCTGACAGAATTTATAAGGTTAAAGAACAGATCAGATCTTCTCACCTTAATGATGAGGAATCCCGAGCACTTCATAATCTATGCACGGAATATTCTGATCTCTTCCACCTTGATGGTGACCCTCTGACTCATACCAATACCTTAGAACATGCTATCAAAACAACTAGTTCACAGCCGATTCATACAAAAACATATCGGTATCCCGAAGTTCATAAGGATGAAGTAAACAAACAAATAGCTAAAATGCTTGATCAAAAGATCATCAAACCTTCCAGTTCTCCCTGGTCCTCCCCTATCTGGGTAGTCCCAAAAAAACAAGATGCTTCTAGCCAAAAGAAATGGCGAATCGTAATCGATTACAGAAAGCTCAATGATATTACAATAGTTGATGCATATCCTATCCCTAACATAACCGAAATCCTTGACCAACTGGGACACAGTAAATACTTCTCAACCCTAGATTTAGCATCTGGGTTCCACCAAATCAAAATGAACGATGCTGACGCAGCAAAAACTGCATTCTCCGTTCCTAATGGACATTTCGAGTATACTCGAATGCCTTTTGGTTTGAAGAATGCACCTGCAACCTTCCAAAGACTAATGAACACAGTGCTATCTGGTCTACAAGGTCTGCACTGCTTTATATATCTAGATGACGTCATCATTTACAGCCATGACCTCTCCTCAAACGTACAAAAACTCGAACTTGTTTTCAAAGCTCTAAGAGAGCATAACCTCAAATTACAACCAGATGAGTGCGAATTCTTACGTCGCGAAGTAGCTTATCTTGGTCACATTATCACTGATAAAGTTGTCTCCCCAAATCCGGATAAAGTCAAAGCTGTTGTCTCTTATCCTATTCCTAAAAATCTAAAACACATCAAAGCTTTTCTAGGCCTTGTCGGCTATTATAGGAAGTTCATTAAGGACTTCTCAAAAATCACAAAGCCTCTTACTTCCCTGCTCAAAAAAAACGTTGAATTCGTCTGGTCCGATGCTCAAACCCAAGCATTTGAGACTCTCAAATCCTTATTAACCTCTGCTCCTATACTACAATATCCTGACTTCTCTAAGGAGTTTATCCTCACTACCGATGCATCAAATTACGCCTTAGGTTGCGTCCTCTCCCAAGGTGAAATAGGCAAAGACCTTGCCATCGCTTACGCGTCCCGCACCTTGAATAATGCCGAAGGTAATTACAGTACCACAGAGAAAGAACTCTTAGGTATTATTTTCGGTGTTAAAACTTTCAGACCCTATCTCTAAGGTAGGAAATTCAAAATCGTCACTGACCATCGTCCCCTAGTCTGGTTATTTAATTGCAAAGACCCCAGTTGCAAACTTGTTCGTTGGAGATTGAAAGTGGAAGAATTTGATTATGAAATTATATATAAACCAGGTAGGATTAATTCCAACGCTGACAGTCTCTCTCGTCCTCCCATCAACGCCATCGACGATCTTGACATTGACTTGACTGTTAACTTGACTTACGAATCCTTCCTTAAGTCCCGTTCCAGTCCTACTATCTTTGATACCCAGATTATCGAACACAATCAAAACCTATTGAAAACCACTTGTTCCGCCATTGCCTATCCAACGTCCATTGATCTAGACGAATCTAACTTTTATTGTGAAGAAATTCTAGACCTTTCGAGGACAAACAAGATTTCATACAGTCCGAAAGAGACCTTCATCATGTTAAATCTACCACAGTAAACAACAAAACATTTTTCCATCTCTTTACCAAAATCCACCATTTTGAATCCGCATCTTATAAAGACGTGTTCACAGTACTTAAAGAGTTACGTAACCAACTCATAATATTTCATCCTGATGTTAGAGAAATTGCTATATCTGACTTTGCTAATCCTTTTGACAAATTAAAATTTCTTCTAATTTATGAAATGATAACATATCTCTTTAACAACACCCAAATCAAAATCAACATCTTCCACAACAAGATCATATATCCTACTCCGACCGAAGTCCCTACCATCCTCAAAGACAATCATGATTCTCCTGTAGGTGGTCATATAGGTACAGCTCGAATGTACAACAAACTTAAAGACCTATACTACTGGAAAAATATGAGATCCGAAATTGAATCATATGTCAAACACTGTTCCCATTGCCAACAATACAAAGCTCTTAGAATAACAAACAGAGCTCCTATGGAAATAACTTCCACATCTCACGAACCTCTACAACGTATCGCGACAGATATTGTCGGTCCATTGCCTGATCTGAACTGGTCCTGAAAAGTACAAATACATTGTAACTTTTCAAGACGATCTCACTAAATACTCAATGGCATATCCCATCACTCATTCAACAGCCGAACAAACATCCCAATGGCTTATTAAATTCATTTCTCATTTCGGCATTCCTAAAACCATCCTTTCAGACCAAGGTGTCCACTTCATAGCCGAAGTCTACAAACAAATCACGTCCCTATTCAAAATCAAGCATCTTTTCTCATCTCCTTACCATCCTTTAACTAATGGTGCTCTCGAAAGAGGCCATTCTACACTTAAGGAATACCTTAAGTCTTATGTCAACGCTAGCCAAGACGATTGGCATAAATACCTTCCCACTGCATTAGTGTCATACAACTCAAGTGTCCACTCATCAACTAACTTTACTCCTCACGAATTGCTTTTCGGTTGCAAACCTCACAATCCCAGTTCCATTTACGATATTTCCCCTGAAGTGACTTACCCTGACTACATCAAGAAATTGAAACACAAACTTGCTATGACACATAACCTAGCCCGCGAAAACCTTCTTAGAAGTAAAGAAAGGTCCACTTACTATGACAAACACTCTCGCACCGTATCGTATGATGTCGGAGACGATGTCTATGTTAAGTGCCATCACAGACTGCGTAAAGCTTTGTCACCAGTCTGGAAAGGCCCATTCAAAGTCATAAAAGTTCACAGTAATCACAACGTCACAGTCCTTGTCAATCGTAAGCATGTTCGATACCATTTCGACGAAATAAAACTTGCTCACAATTATGTTCCAGGGCCATCGTGCCAGGAATAACAACGGTAATATCACTTTCACTACCAAATCTCACAACGCCGATCATCAATAGTCCCGGTCTCTTCTATGATCCTATCGGTACTGTCAAATATTATAATGATTTTTACAATGTTATAACCTTTTCTGATCTGTCCTATTTTAAGCCTCATATCAAAATTCAAAAATTCAAAATTCAAAATCATTTATTCAATTTAGGCATCAAAGACGCACTTATGAACGTAAATTTTTCATTATAATGTACTTTAAAGACTACCGCCAAGTTCCAAAATATATAGAGCCTACCGAGAAGAAGCGGCAAGAAACTCGGGGCCATTCTTTTTACATAGATGTTTTTACAATATTTTTACTTAGGTACTACAGATATTAGCTCCAGTGTATTGCCTTACAAAAGAGAACATAATAATGGTATCAGTAGGGCAAGACACGCTACACTTTGACATCTTAGTACACGAGTAGATAGATCCTTTTTTTTTTTTTTTTTTTTTCCGTGGGGAAAATGCTTTTACGCATACGCGCTCGCCGGGGATAGCGAGCGGGTTATGTCGGACTCCTACTACCGACTAAAAACCCCACGATGTCCTTCGGCTACGACTGCAAACAGGGCCACGGGTCCGTTTGCGCATTCTCCGCAGCCCAGTTTTGCCGACGTCCGCCCCTCGCTGTTTCAGGGCAGACCCACCTCGAGGGAGGAACAAATCAATTCCCCCGTACCGCTCCAGTGACGCACTGGGACATACAGTACGTCACCTCCTCAGACGGACCTCATAGATGAGGGGTGCCAGACGTCCCCACGTCCGACGCCCCAGGCCCACCTAGCGGAGACGGAGTGCGAACTCGAATAGCTCGCCTCCGTGTCCGCGCTCTCCGAAGTGGGAGAGAGAGAGGATTAGTCTCTCTCTCTCGCTCTTCGGTCTCTCTCTACGACATCACGTCCTCGCAGAAAGAGACCATTGCTTCCCATGACCTCTCGTCATCAACCATCTTGGCTATGATAGTCGGCAAAGAGAGGTCCGCTCCCACCACTGCGACAAGGGAATCCCGCAGATCCTCCGCCCCAGGACACACCTCCAATACGTGCTGCGCGGTTTCTTCCGCACAGCCGCACTGGTGGCACACAGGGGTCGCTTCCCTCCGAGCCACGTTACACAGGTACCTCCCGAAGCATCCATGCCCCGAGAGGACCTGTGTCATCCGGAAGGTGAGCGACCCGTACCTACGATATACCCACTCCTCCAGTACTGGCCGGACTGCTTCGAGAAACCGGGTGGCACCGGCTCCTCTCCGCGGGCCCACTGCCAACCGTCTGCTCCAGGACGCCAGAGCAACTGTCCTGGCGTCTGTTCGCCACTGGCTCATCTCTTGTGGAGCCAGTCGAAGATCTTCCCGCCGCGCCTGCGCTCTTCGCCAGAAGACCGTGGACAGAACCTCGGCCTCTAGGTCCCATGGAAGGGAACCGGCAAGAACGCAGGCCACCTCGTGTGAGAGTGTGCGGTAGCCCCTACACACTCTCACCGCCATCACTCTCTGTGCCCTACGAAGCAGGGCGGTCTCTCGGCTGTTCAGAGACCCTGCCCATATGGGGGCGCCATAGAGGGCCATAGAGCGCACTACCGCCATGTAAAGGTGGCGGCAGCTTGCGTCGCCCCCCCCAAGATTAGGGAGTAAACGGCCCAGGGCAGCGGCCGTCACTACGAGTCTGGGTGTCAGCCGTTGAAGATGTGCCCCGAACCGCCATCTGCTGTCAAGCACGACGCCAAGATACTTCATCGTTGACCCAACAGCGATGGAGGTCCCTCCAACTACGATGTGACACCCTGGATGCGGCGCTCTACGAGGTCCATGAAAACATATGGCCTCAGATTTATGGAGCGCCACCTCCAGACCCAACCGCCGGATTCGGGCCACTACTGCCGCTACTCCGGCAGTGATCAGAACGGATGCCTCCCGAACCGTCTTCCCCCGGGCAGTAACCAGGGTATCGTCAGCGTAACAAACGACGCTGACACCCTCCAAGTTAACACCCCGCAGGACATAATCATAGCCGATGTTCCACAGGAGTGGTCCAAGGACCGACCCCTGCGGAACGCCACGCACCACTGGTGTTCGGCCTCCACCTTCTCTGGTCGGGTAGACCACCTCTCTAGAGTAGATAGATCCTGGAGTGATCAGTCCCAAGCTGTTTTATCCTCCAAGTAATCCGAAATTTCGTAATAACCTTTTTGACAGAGTTTAGTTTTAATAGTAATTTTAAACTTATTAATAGGCAAATCTCGGATAACATTGGGAACTTTATTATAGAATCGTATACATTGTCCCATAAAAGAATGACTTATTCGATCTTATCTATATATCGATTCTTATATCGATAACCTTAATTCTATTTTAGATACTTCTAAGTCAATTTGTTCTGATTATCCTTCCTATCGAACGCGTATCGACTGCATTAACGTATTAAGTCCATTAGAAATCATGCTTGACAATGTCAATAATAACTTTCATTCATTATCTCACTTAACATCAACTAACTCTACTAGATTCAAAAGAAGCGCTTGGTTTGGCTTCGGAGGTCCAATCCTTAAACAATTATTCGGATCCTTAGACGAAGACTATGCCAAGGCCTTCACTGACGCTATTAATAGTGTACAAGACGACCAACGCCATTTAGCCGGTCTCATGAAAAATAACATTCATGTAATTTCCTCTACCATTTCCACATTTAATAAAACCATCAAAAACTTAACGATAACGAAATTAATCTTAACGAGAACATGCAAAAGCTTAATAAAGTTCTCGAAACAATATCAGATGACTCAAATCGATTTCAGGCTAGTATTCACTTAGCTATGACTTTTAGTGCTCTCGAAAGTTCTTTGATGATTTTGAATTCTAACATTAAAGACCTCATTGACGCTATTCTATTCGGTAAAATCAATATCGTTCACCCATCAATTCTAAGTCCTACTCAGCTTTTTAATGAACTGTCATCTAATCCTAACATTCATCATAACTTTCCTATATCTGTCTCAATCAATAGCATCCATATGCTCATGGACATCGCAGACGTAGCATCTTTTGTGAATGATGATAAACTGGTCTTCGTTATCAAAATTCCTCTAGTATCATTAACTGAATACAATCTCTTTCACGTATACGCTCTACCGACTCCTCACGATATTCAAAAGCCTAATTCATTTGCAATGATAAATCCGAGCACCAAATATTTAGCAATAACCGACGATAGGTTATTATATACTCTAAACGACAATCTCAGTGAGTGCAAAGTGATTCCCAGTAAATACCATTTGTGCAAACTTAACAATGTATATTCTAGTGTCTCTAATCAATTGTGTGAAGTGTCAATTCTTACGGAACACATCAGTGCTATTCCCAATACGTGTAATTATAAGTTAATAATAGGTAGTATAGATATCTTTCAGAAAATAAGTAATAATAGATGGTTATAATATATGTTCAGTCAGATATAACGAAAATAACTGTAAAATGTTCAGGTTTTATTAATGACTATGATATCGTTGGTTCAGGTATTCTTTCAATCCCAAGAGATTGCACGGGTTATC
The DNA here is from genome assembly GCA_917880725.1 of Selenia dentaria. Taxonomy (NCBI): domain Eukaryota; kingdom Metazoa; phylum Arthropoda; class Insecta; order Lepidoptera; family Geometridae; genus Selenia; species Selenia dentaria. The sequence goes on along the minus strand of OU862882.1, from coordinate 242,236 downwards.
ATAAACTTTTACAATTTACTCCATCAAATGAATACGACGTACAAATTCATTTGCAAACTCCTAACTTCAATATTATAGAAGATGACTGCTGTTCAAAGCAGAAAGTCAATAAGAGTATCTTTTTCTTAACACTAATTAAACTATCTCACATAAATCTTGATTCTTTACAGTACGCCTCTCACAACCTCGAGCGGAGTGTTGATGAGTTGAATAAAATTGAGAACCAACCATACCATATCACTTACGGTTACTATTTCAGTATCCTTACAACACTTCTTTCTATTTCTGTATTTTCATTTATATTCTATAAAATATACCGCTGTTTTTGTAAAAACAACCCTAAAGATGGGTGTTGTATTCAAATATACAATCATTGTGATTCTAAATCTAATACTCGTGTTAAAAGTAAACCGAGTTTTAAAATGACTGACATCGAGTTCACCTCCGAAGACTTAACTTTTCCAAAAACTTTGAGGAGAAACCTCGATTTTAATTTATAGTATTCTTATTCTGCTACTATTTGTAGATCATAAGTTAAATTTTAATTCTAATTCAAAATCTTAATTCTAATTCTAAAATCTTATTTCTAAATCTTAATTCTAGTTCCAATTCTAAATCTTAATTCTAGTTCCAATTCTAAATCTTGAATCTAAGATCAGTTCTAAATCTAAAATCTTAATTGCAATTTCATAACTTTAGTTTAATGCCTAATTCTAATGCCTTGATTTAATATGTAATACAATTATTAGTTAATGTTTACTCTCATACTTATTCTGATTTTTACTTCTAAATCTTAACAATAATTTTCATACAATTTCTTAGGTTCTAACTTTATAGAGTTTAACTAAATAATGTACTTAATATTATGTGTAAGTTCATACTTTACAGTGTAACCTTTATAGCACGTGTGTGCATCATGATACCTGTAATGAGATATCTCCATTGTTTTATTTTTGCTAATGTGTATGTCGAAATATGTTTTAGTTAGGTATATTGCGAATACCAGCTGATATTTATTGTTTAAATGTTTATGTCACTGTTTTCTATATTGTTTCTAATGTCTCAATAATTTACAATTTCTATGATAAAATTACTGCACTTTACAAAATTCCTTTTGCTATTCTATTATATCAATTAATATTCTATATCCTTTAAATCTATTTTTCTATTTTCTACTCACATCCTAATTTTATTTTTGGATGTTCCGTTTTAAAGGAGGAAGGTGTTACACCGCGTATATTGCTGACTAGGGACAAACCCCCATCGACTTCATTCAAACACTGTCAGCAGTATATGTTCCTATATAATCCGCGCTTTCCAAATTAAATTGTCCTTTGTTTTTGTATTCTTCAGTGTATCAACCAATTGCTCTTAAAGCCGTCTTACTGCCAGTTTAGTACAGTAAAGTGAAGTGCAGGAATTTATTCCCTTGTGTGTAAAAACGTGTAAATATTAATTAAAATAAAATAAATGTTTGTGTGTGTGTGAATGGTTGTTTTTTTTAAGACAACCAGGAAGAGCCACACAACAGTACGAATACTATATAAGGAATAAATTTATCAAACGCCACGATTCGCGATACTTTCACAGATATTAATTTCTTTATAAATAATCATACGCAAGTACTCACGGTGTAGGATATTTACACGCCTCACAAAACGGTTCCCGAAATTCCTTTTTGTGCAGTGGTACCGATCGAGACTGTCTTGGACAAGAGGGTTAACACAATATAATAAGTCAGGCTTCCTGGCCTCTTGAGAAGTAAATAGTTTTTTTTAGTATCGGTGGAGGGATAATGTCACTAATCTTTTGACTCTGAGTAAAAATGCTGTAACGATCATAGAGTTCAATATCACATATGCAATAAGCTTACGAGTGAGTTGCGCTTGCGCAGCGAGCTCACTGTTGCCATCTGGTGCCGCGCGAACACACTCGTGTCCACACGTGAAACCTATAAAAGTAACAGTGATGAGCAGCCGCCGCGTGCCGAGTCGCGCGAGCCCTCTCCGCTCTAAATATACTCGTACCTAGGCCAAACGCTCTTCTAACTAAACTATACATGTGTTACACGATGACGTAACACAAACTTGCGGTGCGGTGCGGTTTGATGTGTGCGGGTTACTGACCCGTCCTGCTCATATATTCGTACTTACTGTATTGAAGTGATTGTTAGTGTGTTCCAATCATTATAGTGATTCTAGTGTGTAAGTAAATGAAATGATTATGTAATGGAACGCGCGGTGAGGTCGAGTCGGCGAGCTGTGGCTTGACAAATCGGACGGTGTATATTGATTTGTAAGGCGGAATCCGTCCGTGCGCGCTAAGCGACGGGATCGCCGACGAAGAGCGGCAGCGACTGCGGTCTTACGGTCGGGGCCATGCTGCCCGGAGTCGAGCTGGTGCAGCCGTGGCAGCACGACGATGGCCGCTGCGCAGCCGTGCTGCATGAGGTCGGTACTTTAATAAATCTGTAGCTAACACTATATTATAGAGCATATTAGTAGCGCGAGAATTGAACAACAGGTCGATACACTTATCACTAAACAGCACACAAACAACACATTACATCAGTGGTTCATTTACCATTCAACATGCGATCGGTGGATGTTTTCCTGTAAACGTCCTACGCTCGAATGATACATACCCCGATTGTTGTGAGGGTAGGTTTTGGTGCTAGTAGGTAAAGGTCATCGTGTTTACGTCCCACTTGCTCTTATCGTACACCCCATTGATGTAGTAACCTTTTAATTTGCATCAATGTATATTCCGTAACATTGATAACCTTCATTATGTTCTAATCTTGCTATGTAGAAATGTCAACAAACATCACTTAAACAAATGGTTGTCTGAATAGTCGGTTTAAGACGATAATGTTACGTGATACCGTCATAAGACTAGCCGAACGCTTAGGCCGATCGTGCCTCTCTATCGCTTGCACACTAGGCTCAGGCGGAACGTGACAATGAGTAATATTTTTCGTGCGTGCAATTGGCGTTCTTACATTATAATATTCTTGAATTATGCATCTATATCTACACTAATATTATACAGAGGAAAGATGTACACGATGTTCTTGAAACCGGCCTGAATCACGCGAAATCTACATAATTATTCAATTCCAAGTAAATATAGCCACGGAATAGACGAACTACCACCAACTTTGATCAAATACAGTGTTTAGACTTTCACTTAGTATTATTTACTGATAAATCAATCATTCAGCGTGTAACCTCCTAACTACCTAGACGGCTAAGAGATTATTAGACGCAGCAAGCTACCAGCATTATACCAGAGATGGCGCCACTTTGCATCTCTAGTCCACCAAAACTAAACTAGGTGGCGCTTGACTAAATAATAATATCGGTTAAAGCTATGCGCCGACAAATAAATACATTAATGAAATTCTCAACAGTAAACAACAAACAGTAAACCGTACGCAATCGGAATTCTACGGACATGACAAAAGCATATGACAAAGTACAGTTTAGAATTATTATTATATAATTATTAATAATTATTTGTATTTACAGACCACCGATTGACATTCAAGCAATATATAACATATTTATTCAAAATCTTGAAACTATCCTAAGCAAATATTGTTTTACAAATAAGAAGCTTTTAGTTTGTGGTGATTTTAACATTGACATATTAAAAAATAATTCAATAACAAGACATTTTAAAAACATTATTATAAGTTGCCATTTGAAGATATAACTTCACGAACCAACTCGACTAGCAAGGAACACATGCATTTATATTTTTTGCACAATGTCCGTGGTTTATCATGTGAAATAATGGAACTGGATTTGTCCGACCACACAGCTCAATATTTTTAATGCCCTGTTAAAGAATACTATAACATAAAACAATCGTATAGTTTTCGACGTAGTTACAGTGAAGAAAATATAAAAAATTAGCAACTACTTAAGTTATTACTTAAGTAGTTGCTAATTTTTTTCATTCAGTTTTACCGATGTTCTCAAAAGTTGTAATGCTAATGAAGCTTGCTATGTGTTTTATGAATTTTTTAAAACGTTATACGATCTTTGTTTTATCTGTATAAGAATTAAACACTCAGTCTATAAAAAATCTAAATGTATAAGAAAAAATAATAAAAAATTCTGCACAAAACGGAAGCGGCAGATGATCGTTAAAAAAAGATTGTAAAATAATCACAAAAATCACAAAACAACAATATAATCAAAATGTCGGCAAACAAATCAAAAGCTACTTGGAATATCATCAATAAATCAAAAAATAACAAGGCTAAAATTTACATTACCCAAATTAATAGTTATGACAAAATGTTAACTAACCCTAATGGCATAGCTAAAGCTTACAACGATTTTTTTATAAATCAAGTGAAGGATCATAACAACGGCAACGACTTAAATATCTTGAACTGTAAACAAATGAACTCTGTCTATATGAGCCTTTCTACTCCTGCGCATATTCTATATACTATACTACTATATATACGATTTTTTTAAATACTAACACTACGGGATATGACGCAATCAGCACTAAAGTTGTAAAATATGTGGCTCAGATTATATCGCCTATACTAAGTTCCTCAAGGAAGCGTTCTTGGGCCTCTCCTCTTTATTGCATTTATTAATAATTTGCCGCGCGCCATCGAACAACCTATGGTGCTCTTTGCTGACGATAGTACGGTTACCTTTGTAGGAGACAATCTGAAATTTCTCTAATCGTATATTAATACTGCGTTAAATAATATAGTTAACTGGTTAGAAAGTAACAATCTTTTAATAAGTCTGGATAAAACTAAACTTATGACATTTAATAATAATAAACAACTGACATTGAATAATAGTATGAATAATAAACAATTCAATTTTAATATTAAACACTCTAATAAGCGTATTGAAAACATATCAGTGACAAATTTTTTAGGACTACTTTATTCATGCACACTTAAAATGGAATACGCACACTGAGCATGTATGTTCTATGCTAAGTAGCTATCACTGTTTTGTATTATAATAAGGTAGAAATTATGAATTAATAAGAAGTAACCATAAAATTTATGCATACCATCAAGGTGGCATTGTGGAGTACTGGACCATAAAATGTTACCAACTATTATTACCTACGTTCATGCAAATAAAGACATTTGATTTGATTTGAATATTGTTAGATAAACTGCTCGTATATGATATAGGAATACGTGGTATCTTGCATAAGTGGTTCAAGTCATATCTTGAAAACCGGAAAAAACTTGTAGAAATTGAATATTGTAACGCTGACACGGAAAAAATAAATATGATCAGATCAAAATGTATACAAGTAAAAAAAATCCATCCTTCAGGGCAGTGTTCTCAGATGTATCCTAGTTTTAGTATACATTAATGAACTGATAATAAAATAATAAATGACTCATGTGTGTTATTCGCAGATGACATATTAACACCATGTAATAATAATAATAATTAGTGAAGCATCGAAGACCGAAGAGACGTATGGAAGGGCAAAGAGCTGCACGGACGATTCTACAAGGCCCTAACAGGACCTGATGTAGACCAGCTCGCGTCTGTGAACTGGCTACGTTTCGGTGATCTGTTTGGTGAAACCGAGGGTTTTGTCTGTGCAATTGCTGACGAAGTTATCAAGACGAATAACTACCGGAAATATATTCTGAAAGACGGTACGGTCGACATTTGTCGAGCATGCCGCCGTCCTGGAGAGTCACTCAGACATATTATTTCCGGTTGTTCTCATCTTGCTAATGGAGAGTACTTGCACAGACATAACCAAGTAGCCAGGATTATTCACCAGCAACTTGCACTTCAATACGGCCTTATTGAGTCTGAGGTGCCGTACTATAAGTACGCACCTACGCCTGTTCTTGAAAACGGTCGTGCTACGCTCTATTGGGATCGATCTATAATCACGGACAGGACTGTTGTTGCTAATAAGCCTGACATCGTGGTGATCGATCGATCTCAGCGCCGGGTAATGCTTGTTGACGTCACCATTCCTCATGATGAGAATCTCGTGAAGGCCGAGAAGGACAAGCTCAGGAAGTACCTAGACTTAGGTCACGAGGTGACCGCCACGTGGGATGTTGACGAGACGATCATTGTTCCGATAGTGGTTTCAGCAAACGGCCTTATAGCAAAAAGCCTCGACCAACATCTTAAGAGGCTCTCGCTAGACGGTTGGATCAAGGGCCAGATACAGAAGGCAGTAATCCTTGACACGGTGCGTATTGTCAGGAGGTTCCTCAGTTTGCAGCTCTAACCACCGGTAGTTTGGGTCATGCTCCACTGCCGATGGCAATCTAGGATTAGGTTTTTTATAATGTTTTTATTTTATATAGAAATATTGTAAAAAATGTAATTTTCAGAAAAAGAAATAAATAATGTGAATAATAATAGAAATCAAAACCTCACTGACATTTTTAATATTTTAATAGAATGTATATATCAATATTATAATATATATAGAATATTATATTAGAATACTGATCGATGCGAGTGATTCATGGCCTTCGATATAAATTCGTTTTATTCAAGAGTTGCATACTATACTTTATACCATTGTTAATAATAAAGGAAATAAATTGGGAATTCATTTTCCCATACAGCTGACCCTAGGTTAGGAAGTGAAGCTTCATACACAGCGAAGTAACTACCTGCCTAAGAGGAGACTATAATTGAAATTCAAAAAATACATGAAGTGTTCAATACAATGTAGGTTTTATTTCATAATATAACATAAATCTTGACATTAATTATTCAAAAACTAAAATGATTCAATTAGTTACAATGCCTTCAAGCCTTAATACAATATGTGTACACAGTGCACACTACTACTTCGATTCAAAGTAACTGGCATTGCGGTAGTACCCAACAAGACGGGTCACTATTCGGAAATGATTCAATTAGTTACAATGCCTTCAACCCTTAATACAATATGTGTACACAGTGCACACTACTACTTCGATTCAAAGTAACTGGCATTGCGGTAGTACCCAACAAGACGGGTCACTATTCGGAAATGATTCAATTAGTTACAATGCCTTCAACCCTTAATACAATATGTGTACACAGTGCACACTACTACTTCGGTATTCAAAGTAACTGGCATTGCGGTAGTACCCAACAAGACGGTGCACTATTCGGAAATGATTCAATTAGTTACAATGCCTTCAACTCTTAATACAATATGTGTACACAGTGCACACTACTACTTCGATTCAAAGTAACTGGCATTGCGGTAGTACCCAACAAGACGGTGCACTATTCGGAAATGATTAAATTAGTTACAATGCCTTCAACCCTTAATACAATATGTGTACACAGTGCACACTACTACTTCGATTCAAAGTAACTGGCATTGCGGTAGTACCCAACAAGACGGTGCACTATTCGGAAATGATTCAATTAGTTACAATGCCTTCAACTCTTAATACAATATGTGTACACAGTGCACACTACTACTTCGATTCAAAGTAACTGGCATTGCGGTAGTACCCAACAAGACGGTGCACTATTCGGAAATGATTCAATTAGTTACAATGCCTTCAACCCTTAATACAATATGTGTACACTAGTTTCGCAGTTTCCTGCTAGCTATACGCTCGATGATAGGGGGGGGGGGGGTAGATGCGGTTGAGCAGTTTCCTGCAACCAGAGAATAGGTAAGGAATAATTGGGATGGTAAATACCTGCGGAGGTGAGCTCTGTGTCTGATGAGTGCTGGTGACCGTGGGTCCTCGTGGAGGCGTCCTGCTGTCGACGGCGTGCAGAATGAGCTGAAGAACTATTGTCACTTGGTTCTAATGTTTGTATTGTCCCTTTGGGTTGTGCACTGGTTTACGCGGGCTGAATGCGTGTGTACACACGTGCTGATTTAGGAGTAGTGTCTGGTTGGGCCGAACACACCCTGAAGGTCACTCGCGGCGAAGTCATTCGCGGTGACTCGTGCTGATATAAAATGGCGGTGCCATGCGGTTGCTGCGCGGCGGTACACGTCCGCCGGTCGCGAGTACAAAAAGGTGCCTTTTGAGCTGACGCGTAAACGCGGGGCTGATATTGGCGGTTCCCGATTACGCCGTGCGGACGCGACGGCGCCGAAAAGGTGACTGTTTCCGCTTCCTTTCGCTGCTTGCTTGTCGCCTGACAGCTGCAGGACAGCGGCGGGGGAACGCGGGGGCGCGGGTCCGCGCCTTGAGGTTACGTCACGCTTTCGCGTGAACATATTCCCCACGCGGCAAAGCTGTGGTGTGGTGGTCAATCGACAGTCAGGTGGTCGTTCTTGATTTCCACCACTCGGGTGACGCCATCCCTTCATGGGTTCGTCTTGTGGCTCATGCGCCAGTGTAGAGGCGGCACCTGGTCGTCCACTATCAGTACCAGTTCCCCGACTTGAGGTGGGCTGGATCGGGGAGTCCGTTTGGAGCGTGTTTGGATGGTGTGCAGGTAGGGTTTGGACCAGGATTGCCAAAGGTGTTGGGATAAGGGTAGGACGAGCTTGAACCCTTTTGTGTGCAGAAATGGCTCGTCCTCCTACCGAATACTCAGGTAGGGCATTGAGCTGACGGTTTAAAAGGACATGACCCGCGGCGAGTAATTCAAATTCCGCGTGGTCAAAAGAGAGTGGGTTGAGAGGGCGTGCATTGAGCTTGGCTGCAATGTGCGCTAAAAGAGCTGAAAGTGTAGGTGCGATATTGTTATTGTTGGTTGCAAGAAAGTCTTGTATTTCCCTAAGTTCATTTCTAGCGCCTACATAAATTGTACCGCAATTATATCTAATTAACGTCGGTACACCGCGCCTAGAAACAAAACGCTGTAATGCCGCAAGGAACGCTTCCGTGGATAACTCAGATACCGGTTCGAGATGGACCGCCTTCGTGGCTAGGCATGTTACAACACAGAAGGAGCCTTTTAATAGCTTGGCGTTTCTCAGTGTACTGGATTTTATCAAAAATGGTCCAGTAAAGTCCGTCGTGACTTTGCTAAATACGGGCTGAACGTTTACGCGGTCGGCGGGTGAGTCGGCCATGTACGGAGCCTTAGTTTGGACGCGGAAACGTAAACATTGTATACATTTGTATACTGATAACGTCCAGAATTGCTGGCGCAAGGGTGAGTGCAGAATGTCAGCACCTAACTGACTTAAGGTGTTTGCGATGACAGTTTGTCGTCGTGTTGTGTGTGTGTGCTGATTCTTTGTGGGCTGAGTCGGTATTTGTTGGATGTGCCGTCCTAGTCATTGCCTAGGTGGCGGTGAAGGACGCGAGGTAGTGCGCGGTGGAGTACGACGGGAGTACACCATCTGGCCCGTATCAGGTGAGGGACGGCGCCGTGGTACCTCGCGCTGTTGTACCGGCAATAAGCGCACTGGTAGTGCGTAGTATCGTGTACATACCCGAGGCTTGTGACCCTTTACATTACTACATGGGTAGCAATGGTTGTCACCATAGTGAGGTTGCGGGTTCGATACCTGTTTGGGTCTTGGCGCGGAGCTGAACGGTCGTGGGTTCGAACCCTGCGCATAGCGCGGAGGTTGTGGGTTCGAAACCTGCTGAAGTGGGGACGAGAAGCGCGCGGGTATAGTCGCGGAGCCGATAGGTTGCAGGTTCGAATCCTGCTGAGCAGATGACGAGAAGCGCGCGGGTATAGGCGCGGAGCTGAGAGGTTGCAGGTTCGAATCCTGCGCATAGCACTGAGGCTGCAGGTTCGATACCTGCTGAGCAGATGACGAGAAGCGCGCGGGTATAGGCGCTGAGCTGAGAGGGTGCAGGTTCGAATCCTGCGCATAGCACTGTGGCTGCAGGTTCGATACCTGCTGAGCTGATGGCGATAAGCGCGCTGGTATAGACGCGGAGGTTATTGGGTGCAGGTTCGAAACCTGCGTATAGCACAGAGGCTGCAGGTTCGATACCTGCTGAGCAGATATTGAGAAGCGCGCGGGTATAGGCGCTGAGCTGAGAGGGTGCAGGTTCGAATCCTGCGCATAGCACTGAAGCTGCAGGTTCGATACCTGCTGAGCTGATGATGAGGAGCGCGCGGGTATAGGCGCGGAGCTGATTGGGTGCAGGTTCGAAACCTGCGTATAGCACAGAGGCTGCAGGTTCGATACCTGCTGAGCAGATATTGAGAAGCGCGCGGGTATAGGCGCTGAGCTGAGAGTGTGCGGGTTCGAATCCTGCGTACAGCACTGAGGCCGCAGGTTCGATACCTGCTGAGCTGATATTGAAAAGCGCGCGGGTATAGGCGCTGAGCTGAGAGGGTGCAGGTTCGAATCCTGCGCACAGCCCTGAGGCTGCAGGTTCGATGCCTGCTGAGTTGACTTCGAGGGGCGCGCGGGTATTGGCGCGGTTATTACATCGTCATTGGTAGCTAATGACCATGTTTTTTGTTCTAATACTACAACGAGAATCACGTAATAGGCGTCTATTGTCCTTCCATACTGCTCGTTGTAGAATTCCTCCTCGTCGTCTGATAAACCTACGGAGTCTAAAATTATATAATATGCCGCGTCAAATCTATCGCGGATCAATTTTACGCCTGCGGCTCTGGCAGCGAATCCAGGGCTATAGCGCCTAGGTTTGCTAGACCTCAATGATAACGCTTCCAAATTAAGCTTAATAATAGCGATTTGTAACTGTCTAAATCTTGCTACCTGTGATTCAGAAGGCATCGTTAATCGTCGTAGGCGAAGTCAGGCACAAGGACGCAAGCAAAATTAAAAGGAAATAAAAATATTAAAGTATTTAATCGTAGGTGAAATTCCGCACCTCCTTTTTCGGAAGTCGGTTATAATAACGCCTAAATTAATAACGTGTGTACGAAACCTTATGTGAGCTGATGGTTTAATTACTTTATTAATTGAAACCTGTAAGTTCGTTCGGTACTAAATATTTAATAACTGCGCGGAACCCTAATTTACATATAAGTAGTTAACCCAATTATAAATAACATATGTAACCTAATTAAGTAGCATGTCTAAATGATTTATGAGTGTTGAATCACAACAGCTAATTACGTAATAATTTTCACGGAACTCCAAAATGGTGTGCGGATCTCTATTAGGTAAGGATATAGTTCTTGAAATAAAATAAATTGGGCTGAATTCCAGACGTTCGACTATGGACGAATTATGATTATTTAATCTCAAGAACACAAGCAAACCCGTCTAACAGTACTTAGTATAATTTTATAATTAAAATCAACAAAGCACCTGGCGTAGGTAGGTACTTAGCCTTAAGAATTTTAATTACGAACCTTTCTTGCAAACAATTAGTGAACAATCGTATCGGCAGTCGTTCCAATTAGTAACAAGGGTCAGTTTCGCTTGGCAATATGTTTGTTCCTAACGAGTGGAATTTTTTTGCTAGAAGCTTCGAATCGCTAGTCGGGTTAGTTTGGCTTGGCAAATCGCACTGCCGGTTCACTCGTCTAGAAGCTTCGGATTGATTTGTATGACGTAAGGGGATTTACATTAAATCAATATCTATAAGAAGTAGTTTGTAAATTAAATAAGATTGATATCCGATATTTGGGAATTATTGAGCTTAAATGTGGGCTGATTTGTATGACGTAATTTGGGTAATATTAAGTCAATAAAATGTAGTTTGTAAATTAAATAGGTCTGATAGGGATTGATATCCGTTATTTGGGAATTAAATTGAGTTTATTGTGGGCTGATTTAATGGACTGTATTTAAGGGATAGGGGGTGATAGCATTGGTTTATCCGGCAGCGAAAGAGTTTATGTTGCCGGATATCCGCGCTCGTGGGAAATGTGGTTTATCCGGGTACCCGGTTATATCCGGATAACCGGATAAATCCGGCTCGGAGGAAAATATAGTTTCGCAGTTTCCTGCTAGCTATACGCTCGATGATAGGGGGGGGGGGTAGATGCGGTTGAGCAGTTTCCTGCAACCAGAGAATAGGTAAGGAATAATTGGGATGGTAAATACCTGCGGAGGTGAGCTCTGTGTCTGATGAGTGCTGGTGACCGTGGGTCCTCGTGGAGGCGTCCTGCTGTCGACGGCGTGCAGAATGAGCTGAAGAACTATTGTCACTTGGTTCTAATGTTTGTATTGTCCCTTTGGGTTGTGCACTGGTTTACGCGGCGGGCTGAATGCGTGTGTACACACGTGCTGATTTAGGAGTAGTGTCTGGTTGGGCCGAACACACCCTGAAGGTCACTCGCGGCGAAGTCATTCGCGGTGACTCGTGCTGATATAAAATGGCGGTGCCATGCGGTTGCTGCGCGGCGGTACACGTCCGCCGGTCGCGAGTACAAAAAGGTGCCTTTTGAGCTGACGCGTAAACGCGGGGCTGATATTGGCGGTTCCCGATTACGCCGTGCGGACGCGACGGCGCCGAAAAGGTGACTGTTTCCGCTTCCTTTCGCTGCTTGCTTGTCGCCTGACAGCTGCAGGACAGCGGCGGGGGAACGCGGGGGCGCGGGTCCGCGCCTTGAGGTTACGTCACGCTTTCGCGTGAACAGTGCACACTACTACTTCGATTCAAAGTAACTGGCATTGCGGTAGTACCCAACAAGACGGTGCACTATTCGGAAATGATTCAATTAGTTACAATGCCTTCAACTCTTAATACAATATGTGTACACAGTGCACACTACTACTTCGATTCAAAGTAACTGGCATTGCGGTAGTACCCAACAAGACGGTGCACTATTCGGAAATGATTCAATTAGTTACAATGCCTTCAACTCTTAATACAATATGTGTACACAGTGCACACTACTACTTCGATTCAAAGTAACTGGCATTGCGGTAGTACCCAACAAGACGGTGCACTATTCGGAAATGATTCAATTAGTTACAATGCCTTCAACCCTTAATACAATATGTGTACACAGTGCACACTACTACTTCGATTCAAAGTAACTGGCATTGCGGTAGTACCCAACAAGACGGTGCACTATTCGGAAATGATTCAATTAGTTACAATGCCTTCAACCCTTAATACAATATGTGTACACAGTGCACACTACTACTTCGATTCAAAGTAACTGGCATTGCGGTAGTACCCAACAAGACGGTGCACTATTCGAAAATGATTCAATTAGTTACAATGCCTTCAAGCCTTAATACAATATGCGTACACAGTACTACTTCGATTCAAAGTAACTGGCATTGCGGTAGTACCCAACAAGACGGTTCACTATTCGGAAATGATTCAATTAGTTACAATGCCTACAAGCCTTAATACAATATCGACCGTTTGGAATAAGATGGTTCCATCTGGCTTAAAACAGCAAAGGAGATAATTAAGGAGAAAGTTTTGAAATAAAAATTTGGCAATATAACTCTTAAGATGACTTATTTTTTCATTTAATTGGTTTATGTATAACATTATTTACTAGTTTTTATCATTAAATTATCTGAATATTGATAGTATCATATATAAATGAAAGTACATAAAATGTGATGCAACCTTTTTATTCTTTAACAATTAACTTATGGTAAAGTAACAAGGTTCTATCCACAGATGAAACCTTATTAATTTATCTTGGAATTTATTATCGCACATAGAACTAAATTTTCTAAACCTAAAATTAGTAATTAATTTATGTAAATTTAGATATTATAAACATGTGGTATCTCCAAAAAAATAAAAATTAGGAATTAAATATTTAATATAGTTTTGTGATACAACTGGTCCTCCAATGATATGAATTTCAAGGTATGTTTTATATCATCTTTTTTGTCCTTGGATATCACTCCTGGATTTTTATAATAAACCAGGATTATTAAATGCTGTTTCTATGCCTGATATATTTCTTTTAGGTCTATTCTGTAACCTTAAGTTGACTTGGAAGTAAACGACTTGTTGAAAACTTAAAAAAAAATACTCCATTCAAATTACCTGTAAATCTTGCACAAAAACTAATGGTATATTTTTAAAATTCAATATCTTAGCTACAGTGCCATAGTTAATAAGATAATTTTCTGTCATCAATAGAACTCTCAAAGGTATTCTTTCATTTATAGACTTCAGTAGTCTAACTAAACCTAACGGGGAATAAATTTCAACATAAAAGAAAGCTTTCAATTTGTGTGCTATGCTGTGTGCAGAATCAACGTCTTGAATGTATGAGCAATTTAAACTTACAATCGTTTAGTAATGTTAAGGTAGTTTTTTTAGAACGAGCATGTGTGTACCTTCCTTTATTATTTATATGTGATTTATCATTTTGACACCTTTTTTTACATGTTTGCGAAGGGTTCTTTCTCGGATTCAACATCCATAGTATTTACCTTTTACAGATTACGCAACACAGTAAAATTTGTTTAGAAAAGTAATTTTCATTTGTAAAACTAACTTTATAATTCGATAATCCCCACGGTAAAGTTTTGCCGTCACCAGTATATAGCTACGTAAAAAATACTAAAAAGGTTCCATGAGTGCAGTCGAAACCTTTTTATGTACAGTTCACCTGTACATGTGCATTAATATTATTAAAAAAGGTTTCATGTGGCAAATGGAACTTTTTTAGAATATTTTGAATATTTCATTATACAGATGAAACTTTTTTATGCAGCTAACTCATAAAGAAGACAGTAGATGGCGTTGTAAGATTTAGAGAACAAAGTAATGGTCACATGAAACCTTTTTACATTAAAATGTAGATTATCAAAAAAATTTAGATGGAATCCTTTTATTCCAAACGGTCGATATGCGTACACAGAACTACTTCGATTCAAAGTAACTGGCATTGCGGTAGTACCCAACAAGACGGGTCACTATTCGGAAATGATTCAATTAGTTACAATGCCTTCAACCCTTAATACAATATGTGTACACAGTGCACACTACTACTTCGGTATTCAAAGTAACTGGCATTGCGGTAGTACCCAACAAGACGGTGCACTATTCGGAAATGATTCAATTAGTTACAATGCCTTCAACTCTTAATACAATATGTGTACACAGTGCACACTACTACTTCGATTCAAAGTAACTGGCATTGCGGTAGTACCCAACAAGACGGTGCACTATTCGGAAATGATTAAATTAGTTACAATGCCTTCAACCCTTAATACAATATGTGTACACAGTGCACACTACTACTTCGATTCAAAGTAACTGGCATTGCGGTAGTACCCAACAAGACGGTGCACTATTCGGAAATGATTCAATTAGTTACAATGCCTTCAACCCTTAATACAATATGTGTACACAGTGCACACTACTACTTCGATTCAAAGTAACTGGCATTGCGGTAGTACCCAACAAGACGGGTCACTATTCGGAAATGATTCAATTAGTTACAATGCCTTCAACCCTTAATACAATATGTGTACACAGTGCACACTACTACTTCGGTATTCAAAGTAACTGGCATTGCGGTAGTACCCAACAAGACGGTGCACTATTCGGAAATGATTCAATTAGTTACAATGCCTTCAACTCTTAATACAATATGTGTACACAGTGCACACTACTACTTCGATTCAAAGTAACTGGCATTGCGGTAGTACCCAACAAGACGGTGCACTATTCGGAAATGATTCAATTAGTTACAATGCCTTCAACCCTTAATACAATATGTGTACACAGTGCACACTACTACTTCGATTCAAAGTAACTGGCATTGCGGTAGTACCCAACAAGACGGTGCACTATTCGAAAATGATTCAATTAGTTACAATGCCTTCAAGCCTTAATACAATATGCGTACACAGTACTACTTCGATTCAAAGTAACTGGCATTGCGGTAGTACCCAACAAGACGGTTCACTATTCGGAAATGATTCAATTAGTTACAATGCCTACAAGCCTTAATACAATATCGACCGTTTGGAATAAGATGGTTCCATCTGGCTTAAAACAGCAAAGGAGATAATTAAGGAGAAAGTTTTGAAATAAAAATTTGGCAATATAACTCTTAAGATGACTTATTTTTTCATTTAATTGGTTTATGTATAACATTATTTACTAGTTTTTATCATTAAATTATCTGAATATTGATAGTATCATATATAAATGAAAGTACATAAAATGTGATGCAACCTTTTTATTCTTTAACAATTAACTTATGGTAAAGTAACAAGGTTCTATCCACAGATGAAACCTTATTAATTTATCTTGGAATTTATTATCGCACATAGAACTAAATTTTCTAAACCTAAAATTAGTAATTAATTTATGTAAATTTAGATATTATAAACATGTGGTATCTCCAAAAAAATAAAAATTAGGAATTAAATATTTAATATAGTTTTGTGATACAACTGGTCCTCCAATGATATGAATTTCAAGGTATGTTTTATATCATCTTTTTTGTCCTTGGATATCACTCCTGGATTTTTATAATAAACCAGGATTATTAAATGCTGTTTCTATGCCTGATATATTTCTTTTAGGTCTATTCTGTAACCTTAAGTTGACTTGGAAGTAAACGACTTGTTGAAAACTTAAAAAAAAATACTCCATTCAAATTACCTGTAAATCTTGCACAAAAACTAATGGTATATTTTTAAAATTCAATATCTTAGCTACAGTGCCATAGTTAATAAGATAATTTTCTGTCATCAATAGAACTCTCAAAGGTATTCTTTCATTTATAGACTTCAGTAGTCTAACTAAACCTAACGGGGAATAAATTTCAACATAAAAGAAAGCTTTCAATTTGTGTGCTATGCTGTGTGCAGAATCAACGTCTTGAATGTATGAGCAATTTAAACTTACAATCGTTTAGTAATGTTAAGGTAGTTTTTTTAGAACGAGCATGTGTGTACCTTCCTTTATTATTTATATGTGATTTATCATTTTGACACCTTTTTTTACATGTTTGCGAAGGGTTCTTTCTCGGATTCAACATCCATAGTATTTACCTTTTACAGATTACGCAACACAGTAAAATTTGTTTAGAAAAGTAATTTTCATTTGTAAAACTAACTTTATAATTCGATAATCCCCACGGTAAAGTTTTGCCGTCACCAGTATATAGCTACGTAAAAAATACTAAAAAGGTTCCATGAGTGCAGTCGAAACCTTTTTATGTACAGTTCACCTGTACATGTGCATTAATATTATTAAAAAAGGTTTCATGTGGCAAATGGAACTTTTTTAGAATATTTTGAATATTTCATTATACAGATGAAACTTTTTTATGCAGCTAACTCATAAAGAAGACAGTAGATGGCGTTGTAAGATTTAGAGAACAAAGTAATGGTCACATGAAACCTTTTTACATTAAAATGTAGATTATCAAAAAAATTTAGATGGAATCCTTTTATTCCAAACGGTCGATATGCGTACACAGAACTACTTCGATTCAAAGTAACTGGCATTGCGGTGGTACCCAACAAGACGGGTCACTATTCGGAAATGATTCAATTACTTACAATGCCAACAAGCCTTAATACAATATGCGTGCACAGTGCACACTACTACTTCGATTCAAAGTAACTGGCATTGCGGTGGTACCCAACAAAACTTTTATTATAATTAATTAATAAATAACTACTTCCACTGCCAATTGATTTTATGAGCAAACATATAAAAAATAATTACTTTATGCTAATTAGCATAATACACGTATAATGGTAAATTTGCCAGATTGGCTCTTTTAGGGTGTTTTTAAAGAAAAATAATTGGAACAAAAACTAACGTAACAAGGCCAATGTGCGGTAGGGAAAAAGGGATTGTGTATATATGTTACGGCTAATACCCGAAGTGCGGTTACACCTAGTTTTAGCCGGCTAAATCTAGGTTTAACCGCATGTGGCCGGCTAAAACGAGGTGTAACCGCACTTCGGGTATTAACCGTAACATATACACGTAATTTGTATAATTACCAAAAAAAATGGGCATTACAAAAGTGTTAATACATTGTAGGTATGTAGTCAAATTTTTTTATTACTTCACAGTGAAATAATTATTAATTGTTAAAGTTTTCGAAAATTCCATCTAAAAGTATGGACACCATCTTAACAAAAATACTACATGCCTATGTACAACTTATTAATGAAAACACATGATTCGCGTCAGTGAAAAAATATCTCTCTTACTCTTTCTTACACCCCCCACCCGAGCGTTCGGTGTGAAAGAGATTGCAAATGGTCTTGCGAGAATGCCCGAGCGCACAGAATGAATAATAATATGTACTAACGAGCTAGGACGCGAGTTTGCCGAATGTTATGATTATGAATGATACATTTCTATGTAGGGGTGTTAAGTTTCATGCATAAACCGCGCGCATGTAGTATATCTTAATGAATAGTGGAAATGCCTAGAATAAAATTTGTAGGTGTGAATCAATCTAGACGTTTGATCAAATAATGATGATTATGTGGGTTTTTTTTTTTAAAGTAGTTTTAAATATTCTTCCTATTAGTATGTACGAGGGTGAATCAAAAAATTCTTGGAATCAATATAAAAAAATGCAAAGATTTAAATAATAATATTTTATTTTTCTACATAATCTCCCTCCAATGCAATGCATTTAGAATAACGCGTTTCTAACTTTCTTATTCCTTGTGAAAAAAAATATTTTCTTGACTCTCGAAAAAGTCTTCTACGGCAGCTATAACCGCGTCATTATCGTGAAATTTTGTTCCACGAATTTCCTCTTTTAATTTTGGAAATAAGTGAAAATCACTTGGGGCTAAGTCCGGAGAATATGGTGGGTGGTCAAGGAGATTGAAGCCAGCACAGCGGATTGCGTTGAGCGCAACTTCCGATCGATGAGCAGGAGCGTTATCTTGAAGGAACAACACGCCCAACGACAGTTTTCCACGACGTTTTTCTTTAATCGCTTCACGCACTTTCGGGATTAAATTTGCATAATAGGGTCCAGTAATCGTCTGGCGTTTTGGCATGTAATCAATAAAAAGGATTCCTTCACTATCCCAGAACACAGAGGCCATAACTTTGCCAGCGGTAGGAGCAACTCGAAATTTCTTAATGGATGGAGAGGATGGTCGTTTCCAAGACATGCTTTGTCTTTTAGTTTCAGGATCAAAATGGTGGACCCACGTTTCATCCATGGTGACAAGACGACGGCAAAAATTATCCGAATCACGCTGGAACATTTCGAGATTACGCTTGGAAATTTCCAAACGTCGCTTTTTGTTTTCGTCGGTTAACATTCGTGGCACCCATCTTGCAGACACTTTTTTGAACCCCAGTGAATCAATTAAAATGGATTGAACGCTACCAAAAGATATCTTTAGGATCTCAGCTATATGTTTTATAGTCATTCTTCTGTCTTCCAAAACCAGATTCTCTACCTTTTTGACATTTTCTTCTGTAACGGAGGTTGAAGGCCGCCCAGAACGCAGGTCATCTTTACAGCTTGATCTACCTCTTTTAAATTCAGCCACCCAGTACGCAACCGTAGAATAGGGTACAGCATCACCCCCTAATGTCTGCTGAATGTCCAAAAAAATTTCCTTCGTAGACATTTTTTTCAAACTGAGATATTTTATCACCGCACGTAACTCACTTTTATCCATAATTTTGACTTTTTAGCAACTCGTTGCACAAAAAAATTTATTACATGCGAACGAATTGGTAATTATACAAATTACGTGTATAAAACGCTGTAGTATAAATAAGGAAGATAGTTGTCTTAGCAAACAAGAAAAGTTTCGTTAACTTCCGTTTTATCAATACAAAATAATAGCAAATTTAAACATTGGAAGCCTCTCCTGTAAAGTTGTCATTTTGCATTTTGGCCCATATACATAGGACACATCGAAATCAAAAAACGATAATAAAAAATATTTAGTGACACTTCCGCTGAAAAAAACAATGATTTTGGCCTATTTGGGGGTGTGCACCACTCAACTCCCGCATAAACTGCTAATAGGAAGAATACAAATAAAAAACACACAAGAAAACCCAAATAAACCAAAAACGATTCGACACGTGTTTCGCCTCTACACGAGGCATCCTCAGGAGATGTTGACTCGTCGAGCGCTAGACCGACATTGCTGTCGGTCCGACATCCCTAATAGGCCAAAATCATTGTTTTTTTCAGCGGAAGTGTCACTAAATATTTTTTAATATCGTTTTTTGATAATGGATTTCCGCAAAGTAACGCCTGAATCAATAAATTATTTATAAAGAAATAATTACGTATTAGTATGCGTTAATTTTTGGTTCATGTTTAAGAACATTAATTGTTTTGTTATTATAAAATAACAATACAATTTTATCGGTTTTTTAAGTATAAAGACAAAAACATTCTAACTGTTGTCTCTCAGTTTATCTATGAAAATCTAATGTATGTAAAGAATAGAAGTTTTGATAAAAGTAGTGATGCTCATTCCATCAACACGCGAAATTAGCACAAGCTAAGCTAGCAAGAAATTAGTACATGTAATTCGTCTCCACAGAATGTCATTCTTTTATGGGACAATGTATACGATTCTATAATAAAATTCCCACTGTTATCCGAGATTTCCCTATTAATAAGTTTAAAATTACTATTAAAACTAAACTCTGTCAAAAAGGTTATTACAAAATTTCGGATTACTTGGAGGATAAAACAGTTTGGGACTGATCACTCCAGGATCTATCTACTCGTGTACTAAGATGTCAAAATGTAGCGTGTCCTGCCCTACTGATACCATTATTATGTTCTCTTTTGTAAGGCACCACACTGGAGCTAATTTTGTAGTACCTAAGTAAAAACATCTATATAAAAAGAATGGCCCCGACTTTCTTGCCGCCTTTTTTCGGTAGGCTCTATATACCTATTTTGAACGCTGCGGTAGTCTTTAAAGTACATTATAATAAAAAATTGACGTTCATAAGTGCGTCTTTGATGCCTAAATTAAATAAATGATTTTGACCTTGACTTTGACTTTACCAAAAACTGCCATGAACTTAGCTAAAAAGAAGCGTTTTTGCGTATTTTTGTTATCCGATACAGTGAAGAATGTAGTTGTTATTTGGTGGTTTTTTCTATCGGAATTGTAGTTATTGAACCAATCTTCTTAAAGAATATTTTCTAAAATATCGTTGTGAATATTTGAAGTACTTATAGATCGGCAAGAAGGACACATTTTAAAAGATTTCAAAAACGTGTTTGGAGCAACCGCTCGGCAATAATAAACTTATAAACAATTCCTAAATGTCGTCTGTGAAACTTGTTATTCAATTAATGTACTATTACATCAGGTAAGAATAATTGACACATACAACATCAATCATGATTATATGACCCTTCAAACACTCAGCAAAAACGCGAACTGGCGTTTCCAAAGCGTTTACGCTCTTAAAGCAAAAATACATTAAAGGCCTATTCAGACCTGAGCGTTAAGGCCTATTCAGACCTGGGCGTTATTCGCTACCGCGAGCGATAGAGAAATCCGAAATATGCCGTATGCGTTAATTTCACTGTTCACACCAAAGCGGTTATCGCTACCGCACGCGGTAGACATATTCGTTGGCATCGGTTAGAGGGCGGCGGAACTAGTTTCGCCAAACAAGAGAAAATACCGCCTCACTAGGCGGTACAAGTTTCGCTGCAGTTCTGGAACTTCATACTATTTACCCATTGAAATCCGCGTGGTATTTTTCGCTACCCTCAGCGGTAGCGAATAACGCTCAGGTCTGAATAGGCCTTAAGTCCTTCGTCAAGTCACTGTCCTGTTTAAGTTACGTTCATCTAAAGAAGTGGTTCCATTACCAAGACTTTCTGAGGCGATGACGAGGAAAACTCACAAACATCGTCTCATGATTCTAGTCACTTTGCCTACATTCGTGCACTACTACGAAATTTAACGGGTAATAATACATCACTACTACAAGCCAACATATCAAGAAACACAAAAGTAGAAAAATTAAACGAAATCAACGATAACCACAATTGGGCTTTTTTCCCGCCATCTTTTTCTTCTTCTTCTTCTGCTTATGTGGTTTTATAACGTGGGCAGACGTTACTGTGCCAATGTCATGTTCTTGCACTCCAAAAGTTCATGCCAGATATTTTGCCCTTGTACTCTCCCAACCCTGAAGGAGTGACCATTGTACGGTACGGAATCAAATAAAAGTAATATGAATATCAAAAGTATTAAAAACTGGTTTCGCATTTACAAACGTATATTATTGGTTTTAATAGAATTATATAACATATAAATAAATGGTGTGAAAACAAGCGACATAAGAGAGTTAATATCAGTAGGTCTAGGGCTATCAGAATTAAGTTTATCATACAAAGAACAACTTAACTTAGGACATGAAAAGAAAATGTGATTTAAAGTACCGTCACCTAGGCCACACTCACAAAGCGAATGTTCCCTGACCCTGATCTTAGCAAGAACGCCATCTTTTTAATACTTTTATGAAACATCGAATACAGACGCAATAATCTATATCATCTTTGGCTCAAAAAAGTCAACAGCTACCGATGTCCCAGAGTAAATAGAGTTGTTACGTTAGTAATATTTCACTTAGAACGTTTGCCAAACAGTTGTAAGAGATTTTTGTAATTCTAGTGAAATCTGAGTTTAGAATGAAAAACGGTTTTGTATTGTTATCGAATACAAGATTTATTAAAAACGAAAACATATCCTTTTATTCGTAAGTCCATAATTTTGACCTTATTTTTACCTTGTTAATATAAATAAATATAGATTACATCAAGACTTGCATGACTGCAACAACGTATAGAAAATACGAAATAATACGTAATTTTGCCTAAGAAAATAATCGAATTTTGTAGCATTAACCACCCATTATGTAGGTAAGTAAAATGAATCCAGGTAACGTTTTTCCTAGGCATCATGAACACTTCAGAAATAGGGTTGTTGACCTTTATTTTTATTGTACCTACGTTAAATTAGTTAGGCCACCCTAATTCACACCTAGCATATTTTTAATATTTTTTAAAGAACTCTAAACTAAAAAAACGAAGTTATTATTTCAACTTTTAAAATTGGCGTTTAAACATTATTCAATGGCGGCCAATACGTCGAATGACGTCACTAAGGCACAAAGAAATAGTGTTGTGATTATAATTCGTTTTGCTTGCTTGCTTGAGCATGCAGATGGCGGGATAAAACCAACAATGACTATTATAATTTATTTTCTTTTGTGTTTATTCTCAAGTTTTAACGTGTATTAGTGGTGGATTATTAACCGTTGATGTTCACAATGGTGCACGAGTGTCAGTAAAGTTCATAAAATTATAAAACATTATTTTCGTTTTTTTTCGTCAATCGTGTTAGCAAGTTTTAGTAATGCATCCACGTGACTTATACAAAACAGCAGTTAAATAACTGACTTATTTTTTAAAGAAGACTCTAAATATCTACTTGATAAAAGTGCATTACTCTGAAGTTACATAAATAAAACTAAATTTTAGCCGCATAATTTGCTCTATGTAGGTTTGTCCACCTCAAAAGGACAAATCAACCCTTATCAGATCACTTTGTTGCCCGTCTGTTCACCTGTATGTCTGTCAAGATCATTTTTCATTCATAAAAAGAAAAAAATCTTAAATCCATAAAGGTGTAACAACATTGATAACAAGATTAACGAATTGACTATTAAATATTATTATTAATATTTAATCGATATGAAAATGTATAACAAACTTATTATTTGCGGTGACGGTTATAACCGTGTTTATGGATCGACAGGTTGTCCTTTGACCTAGTATGTATTTAGTTTTAAAGCAATAATATTAGATACCACACTCTTGTTTTTGCCCTTATGAAATCATTTCCGCAGCTACTTCCGTTTTTGGTCACGTGACTTTTAGAAACATTTGTACACATTTTATTTATTCAAAATAATGTTGATCTAATGGATATTGAATATTTTTTGTACAATTCATTGAGTTATTTGATCCAACTACTATTAAATTAACATTACATTGTAATTTATTTTTGACTGTGTCAACTACCCTATTGATTGGGTTTTCTGCATTGGCATTTCTGTCTCTTACCGGTATACGCTAATGACAACTGTATTGACTGGGGATAAGTTTCTGTATGGTTTGTAATAAAGAAAACAGCTGTGTACATGTTTACTCTATGCCGGTTTATTGCAACTAAACTAGCCTACCGTCGTGTTGACGTATATAAACAATAATTGAATGCAATGCAAAGCAAGTGGTACCCGCGATGCCACTTCGAACGAAACTTTAAAATATGCACAACATGCCGCCCACCAAAAGGACTATAAGGTCCTTTTCAAACCATTCTATAAATAACAAAATTGAACTCAACTTACAAGTACTGGCAAAATCTAAATATTGATTACATAAAGTGGCCAAGTAATTAATAAACACATAATGCTAAAACTACAACTAATAACCGTACTTAAGTAAATGTTTTAATCAGTGTCAATAGGGAGGGGACATAGTTTGAAAATTGACCTTTACTACACTGTTACCACTTTTTACACTATAAACTCTTCTATGAGAATCATCTCCAGGATGTTTATCCACGATTCGACCCAAAAACCACTTTCCAGGAGGCAAGCCATCGGTTTTCATTAACACGATATCACCAATTTTGAATTCTTCTTTCTTTTTTTACCAGATTGGACGTTGTTGTAGCCTTGTAAGATATTCTTGTTGCCAACGACGCCAGAAGTTCCCAAGTAGTTTTTGTGTGTATTGCCAACGGGATAGTCTGCTTATGTTCACTTCTTGAAAATTTGGCGATGGGACCACTATCGGGGTTTCTCCTATCAAGAAGTGTCCTGGTGTTAGGGGTTCTATTGAGTCTGGATCAGTGTCATCAATGGGACATAAAGGCCTGGAAATTAGACAAGCTTCGATCTGACACAACACTGTTGTCATCTCTTTAAAATTAAGGTTTGTGGTCAGAATGCGCCTCAAATGGTGTTTGAGGGATTTTACTCCTATTTCCCATAGAGTTCCGAAATTTGGTGAATATGCCGGTATAAAATGACATTGGTTGCCGTCTAATGCCAAAGTATTGGATATTCGTCCATCAAACTCCAATTTTGCCTCTTCCCATGCATGTCCCAACTGTTTGTCAGCACCAACAAAATTTCTCCCTTGATCACTCCATTAATCGCTACATCACTCCATAAATCGTTTAAACGCTCCAATGAAATCTTCCGATGTTAAATTGATAACTAGTTCCAAATGGATGGCCTTAGTTGCCATACAGGCAAATAACGATACATATGCCTTCTGGGTTCTTATACCTCGGCCTCTTGCTATGCGTATCTGGAAAGGCCCTGCGAAGTCCACTCGACTATGTAAGAAGGCTCGTGTTGGAGTTACTCTCTGTTTAGGCAGGTCTCCCATGATCTGTGTTCTGGCTGTAGATCTATGTTTTGCACATATTAGGCATTTGTGAATGCAAGCTTTTACCATTCCCTTTGCTCTTATGCTCCAATATTTAGTACGTAAATAACGCAACATCAACTGAACTCCACCATGCAGTGTTTGAACGTGAGCATCAGCGACAATCAAAGGTACTAAATTGTTTTCGTTTCCCAGAATTACAGGATGTTTGGTATTCTCATCGTTCTCAGCTTCGTTAAGGTAAGGATTTAATGATTTTGACTTGCTATCTCCTTTCACAGGTTTGTTCCTTTTGATTCTGTCTATTTCTTCAATATATTTTTCTTCTTGTACTAACTTAATGCATGCAATGAGCGAGTTTTCTAATTCTTCTGTTGTAAAGTCACTTTCTATATTTAAGATCTTTTTAAAATTTAAAAATCTCTTGCTGTACGCTTTGACTTTTATCAATTCTCTTAAATTTCCGAACTGGTCAAATTGTGACGTTAAACTTTGATGACTGGTTTTCCTTTGTAGTGTAAAATTAACGTGTTTTGTCTCTTTCTTCCTTTCTAAATCTGTTTTTTTAACTTTTGTATGTTTAAATTTGATTTCCCTTTCAGATAGCCATGCCGGGCCTGTCCACCACAGCTTTGAATCCTTCAGATTTTCTAGTAACATGCTCTTTGTTGGAATGTCTGCTGGGTTCTCTGCCGACTTAACGTGAAACCAGCGACTGTAGGGTATACTTTCATTTACTTCCAAAACCCGGTTTGCTACAAAAGATTTCCATCTGTGAGGTTCGCTGGACAACCATGCTATCACATTAGTGGAATCACTCCAAGCAGACATTTGCATTGCAAGTATTTTTATAGCTATTTTATTTTATTTTATTTCTATTTGTTTTAGTAGCCTCGAGAGCAATAGTGCTCCTGACAATTCTAAGCGTGGCAAGGAGATGGTGCGAAGAGGTGCCACCCTAGTTCTTGAAGCTATGATTCTGGTGATGACTGTACCATCTTGGTTCTCCACCCTCAAGTAGGCCACGGCAGAGAAAGCCAGCATCGATGCGTCACTGAATCCATAGACTAGCACCCTTTCCATAGCTGTGCTTATGGTCCCAAGCCAACGATCGATGCGAATATCAGCTACGTTCTTGAAATCTGACCGAATAATTTGCCATTCGTCTTCTAGCTCTTGACTTATTGGGTCATCCCAGCCGATCTTAGCTAACCAAATCTTTTGCAGTAAGATCTTTGCCATTGTCAGACTTGGTGAAATCCATCCAAGAGGATCAAAAAGCTTCTGAACGTCTGACAAGATTGTTCTTTTTGTAACATTGGTTGAGACTGTCGGTAGATTCAATTAGTATTGAAATTGATCGGTTTCGAAATTCCAAATCAATCCCAATGCTTTTACAGTTCCATCCAACTTGAGATCTTGAGATCTAACTGTGCATTAGTACTTCTTTCGCTGGTTTCAATAGATCTCATAAACTCAGGGCAGTTGGATGACCAATATGACAGGGTGAAGCCACCCTTTTTCAATATGCTTGAAACTACCTGTGCTGTATCTATGGCTTCTGTGGTAGTGTCATTACCTGACATCATGTTATCAATATAAAAATCTTCTTTTATTATCTTCGCAGCAGTTGTGTGATTTTAACCTTCGTCTTCGGCAACTTGGTGAAGAGTTTTTACTGCAAGATATGGTGCTGGTGCCGTGCCAAAGGTGACGCGTAGCATACGGCATTCTTTTATACTTTCAGAATCGTTCTCACGCCATAAAATACGTTGGTAAGTGTCAGCATCTTCTTTTTAAACCATAACCTGCCTGTACATCATCTTAATGTCACTGGCATAGCAGACGCGCTTTAACCGCCATCTCATAATCAAGTTTCTTTGATCGTCTTGAAGCTGAGGACCAACCAGCAATTCATCATTAAGCGATATTTGATTCGAGCCCTTTGTACTCGTAAAAGCATCCAATACGACACGCGTCTTGGACTTTACCTTATCCTCACGAATAACTACGTGGTGAGGTAACTATTCAGCTTTCTTCTTCTTTGCTTCACTTTCTGGTATTTCTTCCATATGTCCCAGCGTTACATATTCCTGCATAACCCTTGTGTAGTCTTCTTTAATTTAGGAGTTCTTTTAAATCTTGTTTCTAGCTGCAGTAGTCTCTTTCGTGCTATATCCTTGGTATTTCCTTCCGGTGATTTTGGGGTTTCTATTTTAAAAGGTAATTTTACCAAGTATCTTCCTTCTTTCTTCTTGTGTTGTTTTCATATGTTTCTTTGTAGATTTTTTCGCATAATTTTTCATCTTTAGTTAGCTTTCTATTATAATCTGTGTCTATTTCCCACAGTGATATCTACATATCATCGATGTCTACTTGATGATGAAGGACCAGAAATGATTTCTCTTTCAAGTTCGGCAAATTGATTTCTCCGAACAAAATCCATCCAAAGTGTATTTTTGTCGCATGGGGAACCCGGAGGACCTTTAATAAGTGATTTTTGCACTATTTGTGCGTATTCTCTAACGCCTAGAAGCAAATCTATTGGCCCTGGGGTATAATAGTTTGGATCTGCCAGATTGAGACCTTCTAGGTGTGTCCATTGATTTCTGTCGACAATTACAGCTTTAGAGGGCAGGTGCGTGGTAAATTGCTTGCTCATCACATAAGCAGCTAGATCTATCTTAAAGTTTGCATCCTATTGGGAACCAGCTTGAAGTCTTACCACGTGATCAACGTTCATTCTTGAAGATCCTTCTCCGATTATTCTTCCTCTAGCTGACAGTTTGGTAAGATTGAGCATTTGAGCTGCCTTTTACCGCTCAAAAACGCTGCTTGTGACCTTTGATCGACGAGCGCACGGAGAACAATGGTGTGGTTATGTTCATTTGTATGTGTCACCATTGCCGTCGCTAGTAGCGCCGTGGATGAGTCTTGTTTAACATTGTTGTGTGACGCAATCATTGTGTTAACTTGTTCTATTAACTCTTCTGCACTGTGGTATGCCTTCGGTTGAGTGGTGTTTACAGTTTCCGAAGTATCTGGATTCTTGTTTTGGTGTAGGAGAGTATGATGGCGCCGTTTGCATAAACGACAGGACATTTTCAGTCTACATTGGTGAGCAAGATGCCCTGGTGCTAAACAGTTCATACAACACATAGTTTATTTTTCTTAACATATTCTGTTCGTTCCATAGGTTGCAGCGTAGTGAATTCCTTACAATGACATAAAGTGTTATTTTTGCATAATACTCATTCTTTCATTCATTCAGTCTTCTTTGCAGATAGTGACGGCGAAGTTGCTGTGGATGAAGATGGTGAAGTAGTAGTAGTGGCGACGTGGAAAGAATGTTCCTTCATAGGTTTATCACGGGGGCCCGATGATGTGACAAGTTCCAGTGTTCTATATTTTGTTTGCAAATAATTGTTTAACTCATTCCAGGTAGGTAACGAAACTGTATCTTTTTTGTATGAATATTCTTCCCAATCTTTATGTGTCTCAGGGTCTAACTTTTGCACGATAAGAAAAAATATGATAGGATCCCATGTCTCAGTTGAGATATTAAGATTGTGTCAATTATGTAGGCAGTCTGACGTCACATCTTTTTTTGATTAAATATTTTTTTCATATAGGTATTCAAAATTATTACTTTATTACCATACTGTTTTTTAGAATATCTCACGCTATTTCGTAATTTCGATGAGTCACTTGAACGTGCTTCAATAACGTCTGAGCTTCACCTGTCACACTAGTCTTTAAATAATGTAACTTTTGCACATCACTAATTGTTTTGTTACCGTGCACTAGCGAAATAAACAGATCTTCAAATGTAGGCCAATCTTTATAATTCCCGCTAAATTAACAAAATAATTATCTCAATTCTCGGAAGGTGCACGAGTTGATTTGTTGACTCGGCGGTGGGTTCTGATGATAATGATGAGGGCGTCAGACGTGCTAATAAATCCTTGAAATTGCTGACCTGTAATAAAAAAATAGCCAATTGTATTTAAAAAAATGTTAGTACAATATAATGGCAAGCGGGGAATGTCTATATTGACTAAGTCTCCCTGTTCCATGATCCAATGGTATTAGTTTAAAGATAAATCTATCTTTCAATTGTAATACGAGTAATATAAAGTTTGTTAGGGTAAAGTTTTTGTAAGCAAGTTAGAATAAAGTAAATTTTTATTTGTATGAGTATTTTGAATTGTATCTATGTGAGCGCTCCTGTAAAGTGATAATCTAACTAAGCTATCTAGAAAATAATTAAAAAATCAAGTTCGGGCGCCTGGAGCGACCTCACACAAAGAAATATATATATAAAACTAACAAACATTACCTGGAATAGCAGCTGTAGATATTCGGAACTTCTAATCTTCAGGCGGGGGAAGATGACGTAATAAGTGGCAAAACATTTAGTTTAGTACATCTTTTATTTTAGGAAAGGAACACAAGCGTTACAATTAATTTAGAATTTTATATCTAGTTTGATAACATTTTAGCAATTACGCAAGGTCTGAAGGAATCTTGCGGATACTGGAATAATTAAATGGCCTGAGGGGCGCTACTGGTTTTACTATTTTCTTCCTAATAGGCGTAAACTAACATCAACCTTCGTTTACTAAGGTTTTTATCGTTAGCTATCGTTTTTTTTTATCGTACGCTATCGTTATTGCACCCTTATTTAAAGGAAATTAATTATTTTAAATTTGTATTACACGTGCCGAGAGTGGGTTCGTAGTTGGGTCGTACAAGGAAAAGAGTTGACAATACTTTACTCCGAGACGAAACCTGTGATTATATGATGACGCGGAGAGAAGATTCTTCTCCCAAGGCACGATGAGGCACTCAGCGGGAGTCGAGGAAATGTTCTCTTCAAGCTAAGATGAAATGCCAAGATGGCGGTCCTCAACTTCCCACGGGGAACTCATGGTAAAAATAAATTTGGCACGTTTATGAAAGTGCCAAAAAATAATTCTAAAGAAAAACTTTAAAGAAAAACGCCAATAGCGGTTTTCTAGGTTCTGTGGCAGACACTCAAAATCCATTATTTTGACAAAATTGAAGCTATTTCACAAAGCTCATGGCTTGCTGCTATTAAATATGGCCTCCACATTTTATACACAAATATATGCTTATTCATAGCTATTATTATATTCATCATTATTAAAATACGACATCGAAGTTCGTTTTTCGTGAGGTGTTATTTTAACTAGATTTTGATACGCATTTTTGAAAGTTTCCTAATATTCTTCGACCGTTTTATACGAATTTGCACATAACTTTGTGTCAATCTTGCCTTCGAACATTTCTTCACATTAGCTTGCGTTTTTTGTATTAAACACGTTGTGTTTTCCAGTAAGTTGAGTAATTCCGTAACTGTAGATATCGCGCTAAAAATAGATCCTTATCGCTTAGGAATGCGGGCTTCTAGTATTCTCGCCGGCCGGCTGACTCGCAGCTATCACTCCAATAGCTCCTTAACAATCCGCTCGAATTTGACCATGTATTAACTGGGGATAGGTTTCTGTTTGGTTTGTAGATAAAGAAAACAGCTGTGTACGTGTTTACTCTATGCCGGTTTATTGCAACTAAGCTAGCCTACCGTCGTGTTGACGTTTATAAACAATAATTGAATGCAATGCAAAGTAAGTGGTACCCGCAATGCCACTTCGAACGAAACTAAAAAATATGCACAACAACAACTCTATTTGGTACTTACTCTGAGACAGATGTATACCACTGTAGCAACATAGAGGTAGGTAGCAAAGCCATCGCAACTCAATAGTTTACAGAATACCATTTATGTCAAAAACTATCGATCGCAAGCCGCTGGACCGCGATCGAACCTAAATAGCGAGCAGACTACCAAAACTGTCAAAAACAACAATTGACATACAGTTGAGTTGCGATATCGCGGTTGAATAGCTAAGAGAATAGGGGCTCAGATGTCACTCCAGAAGTTCTCACAATAGAAAATACGTATATTATTGGATGGATAAACACCAAATGACAGTTTAAGTAATCTCCAGGACCTAGAAAGTAAGATGACGAAACAGCCAATGAGTGACGTCATGTTTCTGTTACAATTTAAGACAACTGCGAAAGTATAGTTTTCTCTTTTTACATTTGCAGAATCAAATAAGTTAAAAAGAAACACGTGATTTTTTTGACGTCATAAAGTCTTATAAATCGATGAATGCCGGCTGCACGCACGAAATAGTATGACATTATTATACGGCTCAGGCGGATCGTGCTAAGGCACGTTCTGCCTGAGCCAAGCGTGCAAGCGATAAAGAAGCACGATCGGTCTAAGCATTCGGCTTATCTTATGATGTTATCACGTAAAATTATCATCCGTAAACCAAATTTACAAACAATCACTTTTCTAGTAATTTTTAAACTTTCGCGATTTGAACACATAGTTATATTATATTAACGGGGCTTAATCGCGTTAGTAATAGTATTTATTTACCTCGACGTTTCGATCAAGTTGCATTGATCGTGGTCACGAGCGGACTGAAGAGGCGGGTGTCACTGTCTTGAAGTATGGAGATACTTTTTAATATACCCCCAACAGTTGTTATAAAAAGTCATTGTCCCGACACACAACACTAACGATATCGACAGATTTTTCTGAGGATAAATCGCGACGGGAACACTTTTTAATCACTGGATTCCATGTTGCCGCCAGTTTGAAACCATCCTCCCGGTTGAAGTTACGGTGTTTTTTAATCTCAACCGCTTCACGTACCATTCTCGAGTAATAGTGACGCTCCGTAGAGAGGATTTTGGGGTCGTGAAGTTCAATCCAGTGATTAAGTCCTGACTCGAGCAGATGTTGTGTGTCGGGACAATGACTTTTTATAACAACTGTTGGGGGTATATTAAAAAGTATCTCCATACTTCAAGACAGTGACACCCGCCTCTTCAGTCCGCTCGTGACCACGATCAATGCAACTTGATCGAAACGTCGAGGTAAATAAATACTATTACTAACGCGATTAAGCCCCGTTAATATAATATAACTAAATCACTTTTCTATTTCTAAACGGATTACTTTGCGTCTGCCTCACTATCACTCTTATTTTTCTACTAAACCATCCACCTCGTTCGTCGCAGGTGTTCACATGGCTGAGCGGCGCGGATTTGGCGCGCGCAGGTGCGGCATGTCGCGCGTGGCACCGAGCCGCCGCCGCGCCCGCGCTGTGGCGCCGGCTGCTACTGCGCATGCGCGGCGACACCGTCGCGTTCCCAGGTAGTGCACTGTACACCGCCGTCACTCGCCGGACTACTTCTGCACACGGGTGCCGGCTGGATGATAATGTGTGCCAATATTCCTCACCAGCGCTCTTGCCGGTGGGCTAGTGTGGACGTGGCAATTTCGACATTTTGGAGACACTTTGGTCCTGTAGCCTTCCTGATTGTTCAGCCTTGTTTACTATCAATGTACAATTTAAAAAAAACCGATAGCTGCAAGCCATACTTTCTCAAACATAAAATTCTGACATTAACTTCACTGTATATTTTTGAAATAGAAACATTTGTAAAAAACAACCCAGACCGATTTAATACTTATATTGAAGCATCAACTAATACTCGTAGCAGGCGAGACATTACAAAACTGTACGTAGGTAGCTCTAAAACTGCTCTGAAACACAATAGTGTTTTTATTATGGCACCAGTAATATATAATAAAATACCTAAATGTATTAGAGAATTAAATAATGATCAGTTTAAAAATAAATTAAATTTTTTACTTATTGATAAGTGTTATTATAATGTAACTGACTTTTTTAGTGATAAATTTGACATGAAAATTTAATAACTAATGAATAATGTGATTTTATGTAATGATATTTTATAAGTTATGGCATGATGTTTGATATTAATTATTGTTATGTAAATTCTTATCTAATATTTGTATGCCGAATAAGGCAAGGACATGCGTTGTACTGATAACATTTGACTGAACCATCCTGTATACTTTTGTAAGTGTATACATACCATGTCTCACAAATAAATAATTCTATTCTATTCTATTCTCGAGTAGATGCTATGAGGACTCTGTCATCTGCATACCTCAGGTTGTTGATGAAACGTCCGTTTACTTTGACATCACAGTCGAAATTTTCTAGAGATTTTGACATTGCCTGTGAGTAGTTATTAAAAAGCGTAGGGGACAATATAAACCCCTGTCTAACTCCCCGTTTATTTTCTACCGCTTTGATGGCTTCTTTTTCCACTCGAACAGTCGCTTGTTGAATACAGTAGAGGATTCGTATTTGGTGAATGTCTCTTTCGTCTAGGTCTACATTGCTTAACAGAGCTAATAGACGAAAAACAACTGCAGAATATTAAAATTCAAAATAAGACATGGTCATACTAGCTTAAGCACAATGCAGAAATTTAGAAGATGTACATTTTATTTAGCTGGCTGCACTAAAGTCAAAGTAGCGGCCGTCAGCGTTATCTAAAATTGGTACTAACTTGCAGAGAGCCTATCTATTTGAAAATAAAATGGTGGTGGATTTACCTATTAGCTATTGAGCAATGAAAATACTTTCCAGGTTATTGATCTGTACCAGACAGAGGCACATATTTAAGGCTTTTGATAATTAGTGCACAATATTAAACGGGGGAATCAATAACTGGTTATTCAGATGCTCGACCCTTAAGCTGAACGGACGTGTCTCGTGTGTTTATTTAATGATTGAGTTTAATTAAAATTTAGATTTTTGGAGTGGGCTGGAGTCAATTTATCGACCCCTCTCGTTTCTTCTTTGGTTGAAGTCCGTAAGGGCTCACGGCCATCTTCGATTGTGTCGGACCTTTCGCTTCTGCGGACGTTGTGCCGTTGTGTGTGGAACGTTTTGTGCGTAAGTGATGCTCTAAACTAGTCAAAATGTAATAAGACGCAAAAATTACGATGATACTCCATGTCGCTCGCGACGCAAGGCGCACTCTCTTAACGAGTCAATTAATGTTTCTAATGGCAACATATCGTAAGACTAGTATCAGCAATCTATTCGACAGAAAGCTGGCGCCGGATTCAGCTATAATGACAAATCTGAGAGCAGCTCTCAACAAGGACATAGAGAGAATAGTGGATACGCGCGTTTCTCGCGCTACTGATAACCTGAAAGGGGAACTAACTCATACGACGGACTACCTTACTTCTGAACAGAATGACATCAAATCTGAAATCAAAGAGCAGGATATACAGATAAGAAAATTGCAATCTGAGCTTCATAAATCCCAATAAGGTTGCCTTGGTAAGCTTCAGACGAGAATATCGGTTATTGAGAAGATTTCTCGTGACTTAAATCTAGAGATACACGAATTGCCTGAGAGTAAGAGCGAAAACTTGATGGGATTGTTCAAAAGCCTTTGCGAGTGTCTACAAGTTGTCATCCGCGACAGGGAAGTACGAGCTTGCCGCTGAGTTGTTAAAATGGGTGCATCCTCCAAAAGGACACGTAACATCCTCGTCACTTTATTATCCCAGCATCTCCGAGATCCTCTTTTGTCGGCGGTGGCCCGCTTTAATAAGGCCCACCCTACAAACAAACTTGCCACTACACATACGGTTTCACGGGCGAGACCCGTAGGATCTACTTAGCAGAACATCTTTCACCTGACGCAAATGATATCTATAGCGCGGCTAGAAAGTTTTGTAGGGAGCATAACTTCAAGTTCGTATGGGTTCGGTTTGGTCAGATAAATGTGACGCCCTGGAACGAGATCCTTGGGGGCGGCCGTACAGGTTGGCGAGACAAAAGCTCCGCTACTGGGCTCCCCCGTCACCAGTAAGATGGAGCCTCTATTGCTTCAGCGTGTGGTCGAGGGACTTCCCCAATTGGTTCAGGGCCAGAGTTTTCCCCTCCCACGGCGGCGGTGGCTCCAAGAGTAGAATCCGAGGAGGAGGACGTACCTAACACCTCCGAGGGGGAGCTGGGTGCGGCCATCCTCAGGATGAGGGCTAAAAACACGGCGCCGGGACCAGATGGTATTCCCGGACGTGTGTGGGCCCTCGCCCAGGATGCTCTGGCACCCCGCATACGAGCCCTCTTCGACCGCTGCATGCGGGAGGGGAAGTTCCCTGCGACGTGGAAGAGAGGTCGGCTCGTACTCCTGCGAAAGGAGGGGCGTCCAGCGGACGAGCCCGCTGGCTACCGTCCTATAGTACTGCTTGACGAGGCTGGCAAGCTCCTGGAGCGTGTTGTCGCTGCCCGCCTCGTCCAGCACCTTACGAGCGTTGGCCCAGATCTGGCCGACAATCAGTTTGGGTTCCGGAGAGGTCGCTCGACGCTGGACGCAATATCCCGCGTCCACGATCTCTCCGTGCTCCAACGGCGAGGTCATGTTGGCGGTGTCACTTGACATCGCCAACGCCTTCAATAGTACAATTTTGGGTGCTCTGGGGCATCATGAGGTGCCCCAGTACCTCCAACGTATCGTCGGGGACTACCTCTCAGAAAGAGAGGTTTTCTACCCGACGCGAGAAGGTGGAGGCCGAAGCACAGTCACTCGCGGAGTTCCACAGGAGTCTGTCCTTGGACCACTCCTGTGGAACGTTGGGTATAATTATGTGCTGCGGGGCGTTAACCTGAGTGGCGTTGACGTCATCTGTTACGCTGACGACACCCTAGTTACCGCCCGGGGGAGAAATATCCGGGAAGCGTGTATCCTGGTCACTGCCGCAGTAGCGGCGGTAGTGGCGCTGATCTGGCGTTTGGGCCTGGAGGTGGCGCTCCACAAATCCGAGGCCATTTGTTTTCCTGGTCATCGGAGGGCGCCACCCGCAGGCAGCAATATCATCGTGGGAGGGGCCTCCATCGCTGTCGGGTCGACGCTGAGGTATCTTGGCGTTGTACTTGACAGCAGATGGAGATTCAGGGCCCATCTACAGTAGCTGACCCCCAGACTCGTGGGTACGGCTGCTGCACTGGGCCGCTTGCTTCCCAATCTCGGAGGAGGAGGAGGTAGCTGCCGCCACCTTTACATGGCGGTAGTGCGATCTATGGCCCTCTATGGCGCCCCATATGGGCAGGGTCTTTAAACTCGCAGGAGACCGCCCTGCTCTATAAGGCTCAAAGGCATCATGGCAGTGAGAGTGTGCAGGGGCTATCGAACACTCTCGCACGAGGTGGCTTGCGTTCTCGCCGGGTTCCTTCCATGGGATCTGGAAGCCGAGGTCCTGTCCTCGGCTTTTTGGCGCAGAACGTGGGCGCGACAGGAGGGTCTCCACCCTGCCCCTCGAGAATGTGGGCAGTGGCAAACGGACGTCAAGGTGGCCGCCTTGGCGTCCTGGAGCAGGCGCTTGGGCGTCGGTATGCTGAGGGGAGCTGGAGCAACCCGGTTCCTCGAAGCAGTGCGGCCAATACTTAAAGAGTGAGTTCATCGAGGGCATGGGTTGCTTACCTTCAGGATGACACAGGTCCTAATGGGGCACGGATGCTTCGGGAGGTACCTGTGCAACGTTTCCCGGAGGGAAGCGATTCCTGTGTGCCACCAGTGTGGCTGCGCGGAAGAAACCGCGCAGCACGTGTTGGAAGATTGCCAAGGGGCTGCCGAAGCACGGCAATTTCTAGTTGCAGTAGTGGGGGCGGACCTCTCTTTGTCTACCATTTTAACCAAGATGGTCGACGATGAGAGGTCGTGGGAGGCGATGGTCTCTTTCTGCGAGGTCGTGATGTTGCAGTGAGAGGCCGAGGAGCGAGATAGAGAGATAGATCCCCTCTCTCTCCCACTCCGGAGAGCGCGGACACAGAGGCGAGCCAATCGGGCTCGCACTCCGTCTCCGCTCAGAGGACCTGGGGCGTCGGCTGTGGGGACGGCTGGTGCCCCCAATTAGGGCTAGGTCCTTACGTGGTGTGGATGGCCCGCGTTTTCCGGGGCATCCCACGAGGTGGTAATTGAGAGGGCTCTCTACACCCTCCCCAGAGGCTGGGCCTGCCTAGGTGGGCAGCGACGTCGGTGGGGGCTGTGGTTGAATAACGCAAGTGGCCCTACGCCCCCCACCAATAGTCGATGAGGATGGAACACCGCAGAGTTTTGGTGGGTATGCTGTCCTTCTGGCGTAGACTCCCACACGCGCACCAGCTCTCCCTGGAGCTGGTGATCAGGGCCTAAAATCTATCTCTGCGAAAAAAAATTAAAATAAAAAGGGTCAGATAAATGTGTATAAAAATGAGAAGTCCCCTTAACCGTACCAATCTCTTTTCACTACATGTCTATCAAAACAATTTATCTATATATAATCCCCTAGTTCGTATGGCTCGTCAGCATAACGAAATGGCTGAAGATAATGTTAATAATGACATATTCTCTCCGAAATTGACACTTTATAGTAAAATTATAAAAGATATCCTCTATACTAAACACCAGATGCAGACTTAACTAAGCTCTGATGTTGAGTCCAGTTCTTCCAAGCTCTGAGTTACGTACTCAAAGTTTTCATTTCACCAATTGAACTTAATT
Organism: Selenia dentaria; assembly: GCA_917880725.1. Lineage (NCBI taxonomy): Eukaryota > Metazoa > Arthropoda > Insecta > Lepidoptera > Geometridae > Selenia > Selenia dentaria. Next base: position 204,500 of record OU862882.1, on the reverse strand, counting down.
TAAGTTTATGATGTTATTTTTATGATATTAAAAATCAAGCAGATTTCACAGGATAAATGGTCAGGCGCGCACTTTAAATTTAAATTTAGTAAAATTCGGAAGTTATTCTACATTATAGTTAATTAGGTAGATATTAAGAGGAGTGTCCTCTTGTATGTCTAATTGTATTATAATTCTTGTGTCTTACATATACTCACTTTTTTATGTTCATAAGAACCACACTCGAGACCTGTTTGCGTTTGTAAGCTTAAGTTTCTATATCGTACGCATGCTTTGAGTTACAATCCAGGTCAGATCAAACTTATCATTCTGGATCATTTATGTATCTTTCCATGGTTGTAATTTGTTTTGTGTAGGTACTTAATAAACTAAAACAAAAAGGATATTTTTACTTATTTACCCATTTTCTTCGCTGTGGGCTCATATTGGTGCATAATAATAAAAAATACGTATTTTTTTATTTAACTTTCAAGAGCAGTTATTATCGATTCTAAACACAATTCCAAACCATCATGTTTAATATTGTGCCCGATTATTATTATTATCATAGCATTCAATTATTTATATCAAAGGCCTTATATGTTTACTGAATGACGATGATGGTGATGATGACGAATGAAGCTCAATTTCGTTATCAATTCGTGAGACAGCGTGCTGACGAGCATGTGATGTGTCAAGAAACTGTGTGAGGCCCGTGTCAGTTGCAGCGTCGTGGCGACAGGAGTACGTGGCGGTGGCGGCGGGTTGGCGGCTGCAGGAGCACGCGCCGCTGCACGCCGCGCTGCACGCCGCGCTCGCTCCGGGCGACGCGCGCCTCGCCATCACCAGTGACGACGCCACGCTAGCGGTCTGTGCACAAACCGTTATATTGAGTATCTATATTACTGTCGCTTTACTCTGTCCATGAGAGATGATGGAATTGAGGTTGTTAGTTTGATGCAATCTATGAGATTCCAGCCGAGATTTAACCAAGGATATTGTTTTGTAGATCACGCAATTCATCAAAGGACATTGTCCATGTTCGGCTCTCAGTGAACAGGTTGCTCCGCCTTGATAAAAAATGCCTATAGTAGGAATATTTCTAGATATAGACAAAGCCTTTGATTTTGTTAACCACAAGACTTCATTGCAAAAGCTAGAAAATTATGGTATTCGTGGCAAAGCTAACGAATTGATTAAAAGTTTTCTTAGTGATAAATATCAAAGTGTAGAAATAAACAAAATATTAAAAAAAACTAAAACTACGTTCCGCACGCAGTATTTTCTAAATCAGCGTGGAGTGCCACAAGGTAGCGTTCTAGGCCCACTGCTGTTTATTCTTTATATAAACGATTTGCCAAACTGCATAAAACACCCTGCTTACTCTTTGCAGATGATACTACAATCATAGTTAAATGTACCAATAAGTTTATATTTGAGGCAGAAGCTAATGAAGCTTTAACTAACGTATTGAATTGGCTTGATTATAATGACTTATTAGTGAATATTAGTAAAACAAAACTAATAGAATTCCAAACGTACAACTAGCGCACCTATGACTATAAAAGTTTTACACGATGGTAATGTTTTAGAGCGTAAGTGATACGGTATTTCTTGGTGTAACAATAGATAAATACTGCAACTGGAAAGCTCATGTAAATAATTTATGCACAGAACTGGACAGATTTGTTTACGTTCTCTATCGACTCACCCAAGTAGCTACGAAAGAAGCCGCTCTATCGGCTTATCACGGATAAGTTTCATCATGTCTTAGTTATGGATTCATTCTGTGGGGATTTTTGTTGGATACAGAAAAAGGTTCCTTGTTCAAAAAAAATTATACGTTCGATCTCTGGAGCAGGCTTTCTAGAGTGTTGTAGACCACTTTTCAAGCATCTGAAAATTTTACCTTTTCCTTTGCTCTATTTATATGAAATCCGTCTATTTGTCAAGAAACATCCAGCTCTGTTCAAAATACATAAAGATGTAATAACGAAAAGATGTTAATAATTTATACGTTCCCTCACAGAGACTTCGATTAAACAGTCAAAATGCCAACTGTATGGCAATACGAATATTTAATAAGTTACCTGACATTTATAAACAATTTAGTGATAATGAATTTAAAAACAAAGTATTTAACTAGGTACCTTTTGGACAAAGCTTATTATTATGTACAGGACTACCTTAATGAGAAATACTCATTGTTTTTTCTTTTGACGTTTTATCAGTGATTTTAATTTACACAATCATAATTAATGTTTAAGTTTCCAATTTATGTAAATACAATGTCAATGTAGTAAACACATTGTTTCTAAAATAAAGTATTACTTATATTGTAACAAGTATTTGTACGCCTAATCAGGCAGAATTTTGTTGGATCTTTACTATGTTGTTACATCTAAGCAATAATTTATCACCCAAAATTCTAACAAATAAAATGTTTTCATTTCATTTCATTCATTTCAGGTTGCCCATCAAAATGCAATATTGTCAATAAATCGACTTCGATTTTAAAATAACTACTGTGTTGTGTTTTTGTATAATTTTGAAATTTTACATTACGGATTTCCAAGAAATCAGAGTATATATAATGTGGAAAACTTAGAATTTGGTACTTTTTGATACCATCGTCTCTCGTTGTAAGTAAATAGGGCGAATTCTGTGTAGGGCGAATTCTGTGGTAGGCTCTTCCTAAATCTTTTCACTCTACTCTTTCTTTTACCTTCCTCATCCAGTCATAGATCATATCAATCGAAAGTAAATTGAAATAAAACTTATTTATCCTGTGTCATATTTTATTTTAGATTTATAAATTATGTGGTGCGAGTGACTCATCGGTAGAACGTAAATCTTCCATGCAATATTGCACTTGGCTTGGCATCGCGGGATTTAGCGACAGCGCTTTTCCAGCGTCTGAAAATAGTTACGATCGACGGCCACCATATCGGGCAGGTAATTGTAGGGCCCTCCGATCTTCCGGCTTCCTAGCTTTTAGCTGAATTTAAAATTCCGGGAGAAGCGCGCCCTTCGTAAATGATTACCCGTCCCGAGATGGCGTCACCGTCGCCACTGCCCGGTCGCACCGCTATGTATCGAGTCCAGCAACGGGTACCGAGCTCCGTCGATAGATGTCGCTGGGAGGAAAGTCACAAAGGCGATAAGCATTATGGATACAATTTAAAACGCGCTGTTTGCCTCGATACAAGATGACCTGATAAAGGTCGCAGAACGACGTTGGATGAAGGCCGCTTCCAAACGGGCCTTTTAGAAATTAGTAGGGGAGGCATATGTTAAGCAGTGAACGTCTTACGACTGAGATGATGATGATGAACATAGGCTATATATTTTGGTCCATCATCATCATCATCATCCAGCACCACACGGGTGAAACCAAGGAGCGCAGATGGTGTATGATACCCGAATGGACCAAACTAGTTTTGGGCTACTTAAAATTCTGACAAATATAGGGCAATTACGTGCCTCAGTTACAATTAAATGTTGATTCAAATCTTGTAAAATGGCGGCTTTATGTCAGTTTTGACAAAAGTTAGTAAGTTGGTGATTGGAGCCGACTAATTGACTAATGAAATTTTATTAAATTTTTAATCAACATTTGATTGAAACCGAGGTACCTACTTAATAACCCGTCTGTTTTAGAAGTTCTTAAAAAGTCGAATCCCGTTCGAATCGCTCGTTCATTGTACGGTTTAGTACACTACGGTTATTTTAACTTTGCAGTTCTGAACTCCGTGTGTATACATTAACAAAATGTTGAAGTCTCTGTATGTTCTGGTGGTGGCAGATCTGGGCGCGCTCGGCGGACGGGTTGTGGACGGCAGCATGGCACGCGGAGTTGGCGGCGTGGCGTGGGTGGCGGAGCGCGGTGCGCGCGCTGTGGGCGGGGAGCGGGGAACGGCTGCTGCTGGTGGGGGAGCTCGCGCTCGCCGACTCCTGGGAGCTGCTCGTATTCGATGTCGACGGTCCGTATATCACTGGTGTCACTCTCTACGAAAATTTTACGCATCAACCTCACTAACATTGCTGGCCTTTAACGGCAGTTAACATTAAATATTGCTGTTTTGGTTCTTGTACAACTTTTTATTGATGTTTGATGCTCAGTGCCTCCACTGGATGGACTTTCTGGATACCTGTTTCCAACTAGAACACAAATACATCGAAGTAGATACAATCTTCTTACGAATCATTGCGCGGTGTTCCTGGATCGTAAGCGTCGCTAATAAATAGGGTGTGTATGTATAATAAGGGAAGGGAATTACGTCCTGGGGAGACCACTTCTTTCGCCACACCAAGTTATCAGCAGGTGAGTTCACAAAACCCACTCTTTAAAGGTTAGACAGATGGCCACTCCATCACAACAAAACACGAATTCGGTAATAAGATACAATAACAAAAATAAAGTCTCAGTAATGCATTTGTTACACATGCGATAGGTAACTTATTCTACTAAACCAATTAAATTTAAGAGGCGCTTAATCTTAGAGAATATAATAGTCTAGCTGAAGCCCGCGACTTCTTCTGCGCAGAGTTAGTACTTCAAATAGCTTATTATCTTCACCAAGGCCATATCTATCTTTATACCAAAATGTCATAATATACAATACAATACATAATTTTTATTCCTTCGATCATAAGTGCACGATATTAAACAGGGTGATTTGAAACCAATAACTGTTCATGAAATTATAAAGAAAATGCATCTATTTTCAACCGACTTCCAAAAAAAAGAAGGAGGTTCTCAGGTCGTAGCGTATATATTTTTATGTATGATCACGCGTAATTTTTACAGAATTGTCCGATTTCGATAATTCTAATTTCGTTTGGTAGAGGATACTTCCAAGGTGGTCCCATTCTCCACAAGCGGTTATTGAGTTACATCCCAATAACTAAAAAGTGTATCGCCTATCTTGACGATATCGTAATTAAAGGTGAATGACAATCGATCCCATAAGAACCAAGGGGCACGAAAAAGGGTGATTTTTTTTATCAAATATAGAACCGACTTCATTATTGGGTCGGTTTTACCGTTCGTATCATAAAACGGGTGTAACGCGATTCTGGGGAAATCAGTTTAAGGCCGGATGTCATCGTTAAAATTGATATGATTAATCGGAGCTAAACTCGTAAACGAGTACAGCCGTACGATTTTCTAAAAGCAAACATTGTTACATCTTTGACAACATCCGTGAAAGAACGATGAGAGCACAAGGAACGTTGGAAAATCAACCTTGTATACAAAAGCGATGTCTCTTAAGGATTTGACATCGGTAAGCTCGTCTAGCGCATCAACGAATCATTAGAGAATCGCACAGCTGTTCGTACATTTTGCATTTAACAAGCAGAAACTAACCGTAGTTAACGCTACATTCGTTTAACATGCACAACGCCCAATTCTGATCGTCAACGTCGACTGAGACTTCGAGACGGTGATTCAACGTCTCAAAACGGGCTTGAAGAACTGTCAATTGTTGGTGTCTGTCAATTGCTGTGTGTACATTTTCAGGATAAAATCATTGATATTATATAAAAAAGAGTAGATGTGGTACTCGCGTATAAACACAGCAAAAAAATCAAGTACAAATTTTAATCACCCTTACATTTAACATAAAGAACAATTATAGAGAGATCCGTCAATGACCGTTTTCATGCCGCCCATAAAAATATCACTGAACACATATATCCCTATCCTATTGGAGTTGTACCTATCTAAACTCACTAATATAACAAAAAGGAATGATTTGTTTGATAGTTTGTTTGTATGAATTGAATAGGCTCCGAAGATACTGGAAAAAGATTTCTTTCACCATTAGAATTCTTCGTTATTCCTGATGAACTATGGTATACATTTTGATTCATCATCCATCCATCATCATCCATCAACACTGTAGTAACTACCACAAATAATGTTACTAACAGATAATGGTTTGTAAGTATACATACTCGTAACTATAGTCCTACTGGTATCGCGCAATGCTTGATATAATATTACAGTTTGAGTTTGTTAACGTGCGTGCCGTGCAGCCGAACTCAATCTTAACACTATAGAAACAGTATTACAGAATTTCAAAATTTCCACTAAGCCATTTAAAATAATGTTTTGTTATTGTTGGTTTCAAAAGATTGTCTTCACAAAGTGATGTTGATAGTGAGTGTGCCGGTGTATGGTTTTTTTAATGGCTCCTCTGTTCCATTAACTATAATGTTATATAATTACTCTACGTTGCGAATATTTTATTTATTCAGGTTTTCCAACAGGACTAACACTAAACAAGCATTTCTTACAGAGTTTATAGACAAATTATAGCGGAAGTCCAATTACAGGAAAACACATCATACTCGTACATAACGGAAACATGGCTTATATGTGGAGTGAGTTGCGCGAATGTATCATAAGCTGACGAATCACTGATGATGTTTCAACACATAGTATGCACTTACAGACTGTATTTTGGGGACAATTCAGTACCTAGCTTGTACACCTATAGCTTATCTTACCTTCACAAAGTTTTTATTAGTTAAATTAATAATACAAGAAAAACTCTTAAGAAAATTAAATATGTATGTATAATTCACAAATATAAGTTAAATATTTGATAAGCAAACAATAAGACATACAAAATTAACATGCTAAGGAGTCTAAGTTCTCCTTATATATATTTATACCGTAATTTAAATTTTTAAAGTTGATCAGAGAACAGTTTAATATGTCAATCTGCTCAGCCTTAAAGTCAAAAGTCAAGTCAAAATCATTTATTCAATTTAGGCATCAAAGACGCACTTATGAACGTCAACTTTTCATTATAATGTACTTTAAAGACTACCGCCGCGTTCCAAAATATATAGAACCCACCGAGAAGAAGCGGCAAGAAACTCGGGGCCATTCTTTTTATATGGATGTTTACAATGTTTCTACTTAGGTACTACAAATATTACATTTTATGGGTGGCAGCGAGACAGCTTGCCAGAAGTAGAGTATTCCAAGCATCTTTATCTTCTATATAATGTCGAACTTTATAGTAAGCTTTTTTTATTAAAACGTTTTTTACAGTCAACTTGAATTTGCCCTCTGTGAGCTCAGTTATGTGCTTTGGGATTTTATTGTAAAAACGCACACAATTTCCTAGGAATGACTTATTAGTCTTCGCAAGTCTAAAACTAGGTACAGCTATCCTATTTGTATTTCTGGTATTAAAAGTGTGGTGATCACTATTTAACTTATATTTATGTAAATTTTTACGAACATTACATTATATTTTCAAATACATATAAGGAAGGCAACGTTAATATATTGATTTCTTTAAATAAATCTCTCAAAGATTCACGGGGACCCTAATAGCGGAGCTAATACGGAGCTCTAATAGCACGTTTCTGAAAGATAAATATGGTCTCTATATCAGCCGCTGAACCCCATAGCAAAATCCCATATGACATTACGCTGTGTAAATATGCAAAATACACTAACCGCGCCGTAGAAGCGTCTGTTAGCTCTCTTATTTTACGTACTGCATATGCAGCAGAACTGAGTCTCCCAGACAGGACATTTATATGAGGACCCCATTGTAATTTTGCGTCAATTTTAATGCCTAGGAAGACTGTTTCCTTGTCCATTACGAGTTTAACTCCATCAAGCGTAACGTTGGACTCCAAATATGGAACAGTAGGCAAAGAAAACTTCAAACATTTTGTCTTTTTTGAATTCAGAAGTAAATTATTAGTTGAGAACCATTTAGAGATACTAGATAGAGCGTTGTTTACTTGAATTAGTGTGCTATCTTTCCTATCTACTTTAAAAATCAGAGATGTGTCATCCGCAAATAAAACAATATCACAAAGATCCTTGGTCATAAGTGGCAAGTCGTTAATGTAAACTAAGAACTAAAATGGACCCTTGTGGAACACCCATTTTAATTATAGATCCTGAAGATGTTACACCATTTATGCCAACCTTTTGCATCCTGTCAGATAAATATGACTCGATGACATCAAGCGCAGCTCCACGAATACCATAATGGAAAAGCTTTCGAATCAGTATACGGTGTTTCACACAATCAAATGCTTTAGAGAGATCACAAAAAACACCAATAGCATCATGTGAGCTCTCCCAAGCCTTTAAGACATACGTCATTAACTTCACACCGGCATCCTTAGTTGATCTTGTTTTCGTGAAGCCGAACTGATTTTCGTGCAGTATTGAATGCTCGTTGAAGTGCGCCAAAAGTTGTTTGAGCATAATTTTTTCAACGATCTTACTTAAAATTGGTAGTATAGATACTGGTCTATAATTTGAGGGGTCTGTTTTCTCTCCAGCCTTAAAAATTGGAGTGATTCTACTATATTTCATTAAATTAGGAAAGGTACCTCTATCTATACAAAGATTAAATAAGCGGGCCAAAATAGGACTTATAAAACTAATAATTGGCTTTACAATTTTTACTGACATTCCCCATAAGTCTTCAGTAGTCTTTATATTTAAGCTTTTGAATGTTTTTATAATTTCGACAGTTGAAGTATATTCAAAAGAAAAACTAGGTACTTCATTCGTGAAATTAGCTTTAAGAATATCTTCTGCTGCATTGGGGCAAGAATTCAGTGACTTGGTGACTTCTAGAGGTAAATTAGAGAAGAAATTATCAAAAGTATTTGCTACATTTATTGGTTCTGAGACAGTCTAATTGTTAATTACAAGGACACATGTCTTTTGGTTTATTTTTGCCGGTCTCAGTATTTATAGTCTTCCAAACTGTTTTTATTTTGTTATTCGATTTCCGAATTTTATCTCTAATAAACAAAGCTTTAGCACGCATACAAACAGTCTTAAATAATTTTGAATAAGTTTTGACATAGCTTTGGAAAACTTTATCAGATGTCATAGTTTTTTTATGATATAACTCATAATTTTGAATAAGTTTTGACATATCTATGGAAAACTTTATCAGATGTCATAGTTTTTTTATGATATAACTCATACATGGTATCTCTACTTTTTCGAATACCTCGAGTAGCCCAGTCACCAAAAACTAACTTCCCAGTTGTACACATTTTAACCTTTGGACAAACTTCATTGATCTCGGTACTAACTAAAGATAATAATCTATAATAATAATCGTTAGGGTCCTCTTCCGAAAGATTCGCGATGCAAAGTTTTGCTTCAATATTTTGCTGAAGCTTTCCGAGCCTACTAGTCGTTAACGGCCTATGTTCGATTATCATCTTTTTCATGTTTTTATTGCCATTAAATTTTATCGCAAGGCCCTTGTGATCAGACCTAACACCGGTCATAATTGTTGTTTCCTTAGCCTTACAATTTGAATAAATATTGTCTTTGCAGTTAGCTGAATGGTCAGTTATTCTAGTGGGCTCAAAGAATAAATAATTCAAATGGAATGATTTAAACAGTGCAATTAGGTTTGTTTTATCTGATGAATCTGTTAATAGATTGATGTTGAAGTCACCACAGATATAGATTTGTTTGTTACATTTAGAGATTTTCTTTAAAATTAATTCCATTGTATCCATAAAATTTTGAAAATTTGATTTATTCTCTTTACCATATGGTGGTCGATATACACACAACACACGATGCTTTTCTACCTCTACACAAGCTACCTCACAGACACGTTCTATCGCACATCCGACTAAGTCATGCCGCTCTTTGAACTTGATATTGTTTCTAATTAATATAATACAGCCTAATCCTTCAGCGGATGTGCGGTTGAACGAGCTAGCCACCTGGAAATTACTTATATTAAATAACATCATATCTTTTTTAAGCCATGTTTCGGTAAAGCACAACACATCAGCAGGATGTTTATTTAAATGAAGTTCAATGTCAAGTATTTTGCCAGAGAAACGATTAATGTTTTGATAATACAATGTCATATCAGATTGTTTCTCTTTTGTCTTACTTAAAAGTTTAAACAATTTATATTATTAGTACTTGTACTTAGTACTGTTATGTCATTTGAACACTTCGTTATATTTCCTATAACTGCGTTAATATTATATGCTACTAAAGTAGCAATTAAATTCCTATATCTCTTAGGTAGGTACATCCTATCCCGGGTCAGCTTAAAATTAGTAATAAAATTATTACAATCAAAAAATAAAAATTTGTCCCTGTGACGACATGTCATATTATACATTAATGTATTTAATGAATGAATGTGCTCATTCTGTCTTTTTGTTAGCACATTCTAGTATGGAAAAGATATTAGCATTATTTTAAAAGCATTAAGTTTGAGAAGCGAGGTAGTTCTAGTAATAATATCTTTTCTGTCAATACCTAAACTTTGCCCTAGATAGACAACCACTATTGTGGTATTATCTATTTCAGAAGCCATGATTTTCTTTTCAATCTCAACATATGAGGCTCCAGGCATGCAGTGATTTATTACTGAACAGTGCTGCAAGTTACCTAATAGTGATCCAAAATTTCTGCCAATCGCATCTGAGAACACCAGAACTCTCTTAATATGATTTCAACATATGACATTCTCAACCTCCCCCTGGTCCGTTGATAAGATGATTTTATCATTTGAAGCTTCTATTGAATGAGACCCAACTCTAGACAGTGACTGACTGTGAGAGCTTGGGCTATTCCTCTCAATGTCTCTCACACTTTCCACTTTACTAGTAACCAGGTCCATCAGCCCAATTGCTTGTTTATAATGTTCACTCAGATGGTTTTGAGCTAATATGTAGCCAGAAAAAATATATTGCAAGATTTTTTCTTTCTCAAGCAGGTCAGAGCGGAGCTTCAGAATGTCATCATCATACAAACGCTTAGTAATTTCCAATTCATCAGTGCAGCTTTGCAGCTTTTCTTCTAAGAGTAACTTTTCTTTGATTAAATCTACATTTTTGAGAAAATAATTGCGTTTTTTAAGTGTTTTCTGGCATTTGTGTTTAATTTTTTTAACTTTCAAATATTTTTTTATTTTTTTATGACTTTTAAAATTTGAATTACTACATAAAGAGTGATCACTTGTTAGGTCTATGGTAACCATCGGTTGAGGGCCACTAGACTCAATGCCACTACCTATCAGTTCATTGTATAGACTGACAGTGTCAGCTGTCCGTTCATTGAATTTAGATGACTTTAACACTAGGATTTCTTGATGAGCCTTATTCAAATCAAATTCTAGCTCAGTTATGCGGCTTAAGGCCTGCTCGTAGGTGTCACTACACTGTTTGAATGATACAACAATGTCCTTGAGCTGTATATTTACATGAATCGAGTCAGATAACTTTGTGTGTAGATCAGCTAGTTCACATTTTAGATCAAAGTTCTTTTGCACTATGTTGTTCACTTCAATCTCACTATCTTCTCTTTCTTGTAGTAATTTGTCAGACAGGTCCTTATATTTTTTTAGTTCTACGAGTGTCACTCTGAGCTTTTCTTCTAAATCTCTAGCTGTGGCTTTTCTAGTCATCACAGGCATCTTGGTTGTCTATCCTCTGTCAATCTGATAAAAATATATAAATTGTGTTTAAGTATATTCAAAGCACTAGTGTTTTGTTCTCAAACTGTATGTAATAGCTACACCTTGGAACTTTGAGTCTGAACTTATATGAATTGTAAAGTATTTGTAGTGTGGTGTTGTATGTGGTCAACGTTTCGCCATCAACTTTGCTTCCACTAATTAGTCAAACAAAGTGAGGCCAAACTGGACCTTGTGTGTATCTCGACGTTGCTCACTAAAGTGAGTCCTGTGTCATGGTCCTGTGATGTGAGTACCTAGATAAATATTTAACACAAATACTCCCCGGGAAAAGCTGGCTTAGGAATCCAACTTTTAAGTCCGTCGTTTTTCGTAACAGCTGTTTCCAATCCAAACGTCAAGTCCGGGTTGTATAAATACGACACAAATTTACTGGTCGATGAACCCGCACTACTATACGAACACTATGTTATATTTCTTAACTATAATTAACTAATTCTATGCTAAATAACAATAAATTTACTTTAAAATTTAATTAAAATTTTTAGGTTACAAATTTTAAATGTTATCTTTAGTGTTGCCACACGGCGAAAAAAAAGAAGAAACTTAAAAAGAGTATTATGCTCTCGACATGCTCTGTTGAGAACACTATGACGTCCAATATTTGTTTTATGCGTCTTAGGAGCAAAGAAATAAAATTCACTATTCTAGCCCTCATACAGGGAACTGTAAAGCTAAATTTAGCGACAAGTTCTGGACAATCAATTAGACCATTCAAAATTTTATATAACAGAATCTGGTCCGTTATCCAACGACGATCTTCTAGGGTCAACATATTGAAATGAGCCAGACGCTTCGAATATGAGCTTAACTGTGATATTTTTCTTCGATGTACAGTCAAAAAGAAAAGAAATCGCTTCTGAATTATTTCTAATCTATCAATATATCATTGATATGACGGGCTCCAAACATTGGAACCGTAATCTAGAATGCTGCGAAACAATGTACTGTAAACAAAATTTTAAAGCGAGTACACTTTTAAACTGCTTTAACACTTTTTTTCACATTTAACAGTTTCGCCAAATAAACCCTAACATTTTATAAGATCTGTTTAAAGCATTATTGATATGAGGAATAAATGTCATTTTAATTTTGGAGACTTTAACGCTTCTAATAATATTGATTGGATATGTTCTGACCCTAGTGATGACTCACCAGGTGCTCGTTTAAATAAAACTACTTGTAACTTAGTTAGGACTAATTTAGTTTCAGACTTCATGTCATTAACTAACCTACATCAGCATAACATAATTTATAATAACGATAACAGGATACTCGATCTTTTATTTTGTAACAACGCTGATTTAAAACTTAGTCAGGCTACCGTCCCCTTATCAAAACCCATATCACCCACCACTTCTGCTTAATTTATCATGTAATGAGATAAAATACTTGTCTAAGAAACCATCAGTACAGCAAAACTTCTTTTACGCTGACTATTCTAAAATTAATTCTGAGTTTAATAAAATTGAATGAGATGACATTTTAGGTTCGTTCGATTCCAATGATGCTCTGGTTGATCACTTTTATAGCTCATTGAGTGAGTTAATAATAAAATATGTACCTATATCCAAAAAAAAAACTAGTCCCCATCCAGTAATGTACTCTAAAAAAATTATAAAATTAGTAAAAGAAAAAGACAAATATCATAACCGTTATAAGAAATTCAGAAATCCCCTTGATGAACAAGACTTTATTGCCGCTAGAACTAGATGTCACAAGTTAATGCAAGGGTGCTATGATAACCTGGAGGGTACTGGGCCTGGCCTGTCGGACGCCCAGTTCGGGTTCAGAGCGGGGCGATCTACAATAGATGCCCTGCTCTGGCTCAAGCGGTGGACGCAAGATGCGGTCAGCAAGGGAGAAAAGGCGTTGGCAGTCTCGCTAGATATAGCCAACGCCTTCAACAGCCTCCCGCATGGAGCAATACAAGAGGCGCTCCGCTATCATAAAGTGCCCTTGTATCTGCGGAGGCTGTTGGCTGAGTACCTCCAGGACCGCCAGATCCTGGTGGAAGGACGCGAAGGTCTGAAGCGCCGTCGCATCTGCTGCGGTGTTCCACAGGGGTCAGTGCTGGGACCACTCCTGTGGAATGTAGGCTACGACTGGGTGCTTCGTGGCACGCTACCCGCAAGCATGCGGGTCGCGTACTATGCGGATGACACGCTAGTCGTAGCCAGAGGGAGGAACCTCCGGGAAGTAGTGTGGTTAGCCGAGGTGGGCACAACCCTCGTGATCGACCGCATTCGTGCCCTAGGACTGGAGGCTGCTGTCTCCAAAACCGAGGCCCTACTATTCCACGGGCCTCGGGGTGGGGCCCCTCCAGGAACGCGAATTATCCTAATTATATTAATTATCTCGTGCCGGTTGGGGCCAAGATGAAATATCTGGGCCTCAGCCTGGATGGGAGGTGGGCTTTTGGGAGCCATTTTGCCCAACTGGCCCCAAGAGTCGTGAGAGCTGCAGCCGGGTTGGGAAGGCTGCTGCCGGACGTGGGTGGTCCGAACGCCAACTGCCGCCGACTGTACTCCGGAGTGATCCGGAGTATGGCCCTTTACGGGGCACCAGTCTGGGTAGACACCCTTGGTCGCAATAATCGGAGCTTGCTGCGACGTCCGCAGCGAGTCATTGCGACTAGGGCGATTTGCGGAAACCGGACGGTGTCATGGACGGTGGCATGCGTGCTGGCCAGTGATCCCCCCTGGAAGCTGCAGGCGGAAATCCTTGCCGAAGTCTTCCACTTCGTGGCGGCGAGGAGATTCCAAGGAGCAGCCCCAAACTGGGAGGAGGTCACACGCATGCGACGGCAGGCGCGAGCCACTCTATTGCGGCGGTGGGAGGAGGACCTGGCTCCGCCGGTTCCTGGGCAGTGGGCGGTGGAGGCCATCCGTCCGGTCCTTCAGAGGTGGGTGAAACGACCTTTCGGGTCGCTGACCTTCTGATTGGTGCAGGTGCTCTCCGGACATGGATGCTTCGGAAAGTACGTGCACCAAATCGCAAGACGGGAGGCGACTTCAGCCTGCCACGCGTGCGGTGCGCCGGAGGATACGGCGCACCACACACTGGAAGTGTGTGCTGCATGGGGCCCGCAGCGGCACACGCTTTCAGCGGAAATAGGCGGAGATCTCTCCCTGCCGAGCGTGGTGTTCTCCATGCTCAGCAGCGAGAGATCGTGGCAGGCGGTGGCCACCTTCTGCGAAACGGTGATGACGCAGAAGGAGGCCGCGGAGCGGATCAGGGAGAACGATGTTCGAGCTGACCCGCTCCGGCGCAGACGACCGGGGGAACGGAGGAGACGGTTTGCACATCTCCTCCCTCCTCCGTAGTGGGGTTACTGTTGTATAGTCGGGGGACTCTTCGCCGGTTTGCACGGCCCTACACGTCTAGGGGGTGACCTTGGTGAGCAAGGTCATCCCTTCACAGGCGCTGAGGCCCGGTTAAGATCAATCCGGGCCTACCGCTGGGGCGAGATGGTGACTGCCAGCGCGACCCTGTCTCGCCCCACCTTGGCGGAGGACTGCTCACGGGAGGGTTTAAGTGGGTCTGAGCCCCACACCCCCGTGGCGGAAGGGAAGTGCACAGAATTTCACCTTCAAAAAAAAAAAAAGGGTGCTATGATACCTATAAGTCCTCGCTAGAAATATCTATATCTAAAAACAATACGAAAGCATTCTGGTCATATATTTGAAAGAAACGTAAAACTGTGGAAACAATGCCTAACGAAATGATTTTAAAAGACGAAACCTTTAATTGTCAGACCACTATTTGCAATGCTTTTGCAGCTCACATTTCTTCAGTATTTAATAAAAATATTTCCGTCTCATCTAGTTGCAGTCTCTTTAAAGTCTTAAATGTCATAATGAAAATGTCATTAGAGCATATAGAAGTTAAACTATCACTTAAAGTATTCAGTTGACATTCTAACCTTTCACTAGTCATTGGAGGGGGAAGGTACACTGCACACAAATAAATTTGTTTTTTATTACCGTAGACTGAACTGTAACGGACACCCATAAATCCTCCCTAGAGCCTTCTTGTTTACTTAATTAATATATTTATCTTATATTAATCCAGAATGTTGTTTATTAATATAAATCCATATTCAAATGCAGTGTGACAATTGTTCACAGCATGGGTGAGGTAAAGTAACTGCCTTTACCAAACAGACGCTTGGATTATATGTTACGTGTATGTGTGTTGCAAACTGCTTACATTGGTACAGTGTGTGTTGTCCTTAACAAATCGCACAAATAAGGCGTTTCTTCCTTGTTCCAGATGAGAATGGATGATTTCAGGTTTACACTTGCGTTTGCGGTGCTGCTATATAGTTATGGTTACGCTATAGATTTGTTGTTGTAGGCATGGTAGGGCTGTATCAACTCTAAGCTCTAAGCTCTAATCATCATCATCATCATCTCAAGAAACTTCTTTAATTGCACCCAGGTAGGTAAGTTTCGTCGTTCTACTTATTTCAAGCTCCCACAATTTTTGTGACTCGGTTTCCAACTTTGACACTACCAGGTAATTGATTATCGCATTCCAAGGCTCGTATGGTACGTTTTCATAAAATTTAAACACGCAGATCTTTTAGTATGAAAACTAACGTTGCTGGTACACATTTTTAATATGAAAAACGGGATTCACTCACGTAAAAAAATCAGATCTCCCCGACTACAGTTTCAACTACATCCGGTGGTCTTTTTCAAGGAGAGTGCAGAACGCTCGCGGTTGCGTCTCGCCTCGCACTGCTCTCCTCGCGCACCTCTCGGCTCGGGACTCGGGCAGCAGCAAGTAGCCTGAGTGCTCCCACCAGCACGGGATATGACACCAGCGATGAAGAGGACTCCCGATTCGTTGCACCGACGCAACAGATATCCGCCCGCCCCCACGGAATGGTTTTTCAGTATAATTTCGGCTTCTACCGACAAGCAGCTCTTTAGGTTATTTAACTTTTGAACAGCGCTCAAATTAGTATTTATTATATCAGGGAGTTGAACATACTATCATGAAATGTTTGCCATTCTTCATAACCAGTAGTAAATATAGCTAAATGTATTTGAGGTAGTTTAACTTCACGGCCAGACGGTCCTGACCCGTATTCATAATTTCATATCAGATGTAGAAGAAGATCTTGGAGTTATCTTACGTGACTATAGATGATCCTTGAGCTTTGCCTTATAATCTTCGAACTGTGTGTATACATCATTCATTTGTGTAATGGAAAGGATTATGTGTTTGGACAGCCTCCTGTTCATTACTAGGACGTGATTTAGACAGGACAGTAACTTAACGACAGACTTACGTTTAGGACTGTGACTTGACTTTGAGCACTTGAATAAAAACATCACTTGATGCAACTATTGAGTTTATTTAACTATTTAATTTGATGAACGACAAGTGTACAAACGTACTTGTTCACTTTTAAGAGAAAAATAAAACTATCGCATCATTTTAACCATTTCAATACAAATCTATAATTATGATATTTGACTAATTGTAAATGCACAGAGTTTATTTAAAAAGCAACAGTTTACGTATTGTGTACATGTATGTTTAATTACACAGAAGCGGGGTGCGGACGCATGTCGAGCCGCGCGCGGTGCAGCGCGGGCGCGGCGGGGTGCTGGGTGGACGCGGCCGGGGAGGCCTTCCTCTCCTTCGAGCTGCGTCTCTTCGCACCCGGAGTCGCGTGCACCACCGTCCGGCTAAATGCTTCCACACAGGTGAGTCGTTTACTCTCCGCTTTCCAGTTTTACACAACATTAGAGGGGAAATGGCAATTAGAATAAGAATCATTTATTTGCTCAAAATACGAGTATACATACATACAACACTGTGCATGTTATAAATCAGGTCGTGAATAGAATAATGGCAAACTTAGATCGCATTTTGCCCACAGGCGTGCAAACTTGTCGAGCAATGGCATGCTTATAAAGAACGTTATATTTATAATAAGATTAACTATGAACTTAATACAACGAGTTATTATAGATAATAATTATTATTATTTGAATATCTATTACGTCAATCAATAAAGCGATGTCATCTACACTCTACACTAATATTATAAAGAGGAAAGATTTGTTTGTTTGTTTGTTTGATGTGAATAGGCTCCGAAACTACTGGAACGATCAGAAAAATTCTTTCACCATTAGAATCTTACATTATCCCTGATGGTCAATAGGACATAGGAGATTTGTACAAATTCAGGGAAACGTATGAAGTTTCGATAATGTAACACAAGGTAGGAAAAAAATTCTTATAGTTATCGCGTACTCTACGAAAACTATTGACATAGAGCTAAGTGATTGAACCTTTTTATAGAAGACATCAATGCCTACAAAAATTTCAACAATACCATATGTCTGACTTTTAAGTTATGTCAAAATAAATACATTTTCATGTTTACATACGCAATTGTATCGTCCTATACATAGAGAAAATTGTTTATACGGAAATATATATATATATAAATATATGGTCCTATATATAAATCCAAGGAATATTAAACTGTCTGTATAAATTCTTAAGTCGCTTACGATGCGGAAAATATATTTTGGTCTATGGCGGAAATTATTGATAATAGACATAGAGAGAAGTGATGTAGGTATTATAGAAGGAATTAATATCTACAAAAAATACTGCAGTGCCATATGTGAACTATTACTGCATACGGTTGCCAGGCATGGTCGCATTGGAGAAAAGACGAAGAGATAATTGCAATTTGAATTGAAAAACTTCTATTCTAATAGTAGGAAAGATTTGGAAGGATAGACGCATAACCAAGAAAACAAAGGTTCGTCTAAAGAGATGTTTGGTGTTTCCAATGTTTTTTATAGCGCGGAAACTTGCTCATTCAAACTACAGGATCGCCGAAAAATCGATACATTGGAGATGTGGTTCTGAAGACGTCTACTGAAAATACCGTGGATAAGCGTTCCGTGCCAATAATTCTATCCTCAAAGAACTTCAAATTAAATTTCGACTAACGTCGATTATGCAGATGCGAATGATGAAGTTCTTCGGGTATATCTCCAAGAACAAAAACTCGACGGAGAGATTAATATTGCAAGACCATACTAGCACGCTGGACTTACTCTATTAAAAAAACCGTGAATTCCACCATTGTACAATGTGCTCGCAATGCCAGTAACCGTCACAAATGGAGAGACATCGCGAGGAGATCAACAGCCCTGGAAATGGAAACGGGCGAAGATACGCCGTTTACCGTCACCATGACTTCGGCCACTGCCCGAATAAGAAGATTATAATAATAAAGTGGAAAGATATATGATTGTTTGTTCTTAATGGATTCGCTTAAAACTACAGCTGAAGGCTTAACCGATTCAAACAATTCTTACACGAGTTTAGAGCTAAGTACTGTTTCCCTGAGTAACATACGCTATATTTGATTCATCCTCATCATCATCCATCACCACGGAGGTGAAACATCAGTCTAGCGGTCTTGAATGAATCGCCTGCAATACCTACTTACATTTTATTTTTAAACATAACATAGCAAATAGTTTCGCCTATATGTCCTCGTGCCGTGGGGTACCGGTTTAGAATAGTACTGCAGTCTTCGGATGATGCTGAAGCATATAGGCTGCTCAATAGACGAATATGGAAGTCCTTGCGACACGACATCCGGATCTTTAATACAAACCGTATTAAAGAGACGATAGAGCGGAAAAAAGGCTCCAAAGTGTTTGCGAGAGACATGTCTATTGGGCAAAGCCAGTTGACGAAGCTGAAGAGAGAAGATGGCAGTGTAGCGTTGACCAAAGCAGAAGTATTAGGAGAGGTAGAGAGTTTTTGCGGACAGCTATACACCTCGGTTGCTAAACCTGTTAGCAGCTCGGTCAAAGACCCAAGAGCCAAGCTGACCTGACATTATACCGAAGATATCCCGGACATCAGCCTGTACGAGATTAGAATGGCCTTGAAACAGCTTAAGAACAACAAGGCGCCTGGTGACGACGGTATCACATCTGAGCTTCTGAAAGCGGGTGGAACACCGGTACTTAAAGTCCTTCAGAAGCTCTTTAATAGCGTCTTACTCAAAGGTTCAACGCCAGAAGCATGGAACAAAAGCGTGGTGGTGCTGTTCTTCAAGAAAGGTGACAACACTTTACTTAAAAATTACAGACCCATCTCGCTTTTGAGCCATATTTATTAGCTGTTTTCGAAGGTCATAATGAACCGTCTCAGTCGCAGGTTTGATGAATTCCAGCCTCCGGAACAAACCGGTTTCCGAAAATGCTATAGTACCATAGATCACATCCACACGCTACGGCAAGTTATACAGAAGACCAAAGAGTATAACTTGCCTCTTTGCTTAGCGTTTGTGGACTATGAGAAAGCCTTTGATTCGATCGAGACGTGGGCAGTGCTTGAGTCTCTCCAGCGGTGCCGTATTGACTATCGGTATATTGAAGTACTGAAGTGTTTGTACCAAAACGCCTACATGTCAGTCCGAGTACAGGAGCAGAGTTCGAAGGCAATTCCATTGCAAAGAGTCGTGAGACAGGGAGACGTTATATCTCCGAAACTGTTCACCGCTACATTGGAAGACGCATTCAAGCTTCTGGAATGGCAAGGACTTGGCAGCAATATTAACGGCGAATACATCACTCACCTTCGATTTGCCGACGATATTGTAGTCATGGCAGAATCCATGGTAGACCTCAGCACAATGCTCGAAGGCCTCCATCGAGTTTCCCAACGGGTAGGTCTTAAGATGAACATGGATAAGACGAAAATTATGTCTTATGCCCATGTTGTACCTACCCCAATATCAGTTGGGAACTCTGGGACTGGGATGTCCACAATTTTGAAATTGGTTTGATTTTGTCTATATAATAGTTATTAAATAAATCTGCTATTTTAAAGGATTATACACATATTTATCATAAGTATTAATGTGAAAGATAGGCTCTTTTGGTAAATTGAATCTTATTGTATTTATAAATTTCTATGCTGCTTAGGATTTATTGATTGAAGTTCGTATATTAAAGTTATTCTGTGCACATTTAGTTAATCTTATTATTTTGCATACAACATTTACAACTTTTATATGAATAATTGTGAAACATACTTTTATTTGTTTTAGTGGGGTTTAGTCTGAACTTCCATAAAAGTTTTCTCTTGTTTTTACTGCAAATTTTAATACCACGTGATAGCCATTTTATTGGTTTATTTACTCTAATGCAAACGTCTCTAAGTGGAAAACAATGGTCGTAATACATTTTAAAATACTGCAAATGGTCAAAAGCAGAGTAAGCGTCCGATAAGTTAGTTCGTCAGAGGGAATGTTTTCAGACACATCCTAAATTTCTCTATTTTCCCAAGAGAGTAATCACGCTGTTATTTACGCCAAGATTTGTTTAATAAATTTTCGGTAACAGGCAGTTTCATAATTACGGCACAGTGGTCGTATAAGACTAATTCATGCACTTCCGTCTTACAATTCTTTTGAAAATTATTAGCCATATAGACACGTTTTCTTGGCTAACCGGGTAGGTTGTTTAATTTCTAGTCAAAAGTAGTATTTACTAAGAAGACACTCAAAATCTTGTGTATGTTGGGTGTATATTCTGTTTTAGTTTAGTATATTTATGTTCAAATCGC
Source organism: Selenia dentaria (assembly GCA_917880725.1). NCBI lineage: Eukaryota > Metazoa > Arthropoda > Insecta > Lepidoptera > Geometridae > Selenia > Selenia dentaria. The sequence continues at coordinate 183,369 of OU862882.1, read as the reverse complement.
CAGCTATGACGACTTGATCATATTTTATAAAGTAATTATGCTAACATTTTCTAAAGCTTACAATGAAATGTATTGAAGTTTTTAATATTGGTACTCTATTCAAACCAATTCAAAGCACCCATAGCTGAAATCGCTCAGCTATGATAATTAGGAACTGAACCATGATACTACGTTTCACCTGAGCACTTTTTAGTCATTTTGACCAAGTTGGGGGCATTCGGGTGGCCTGAAAACACTATGGCTAGCCACCATCCTCTCCAGTAGAGTCTAGAGTCTGGAGAGTCTATCCGGAGCCTAGTTTTCATGAATAAGACCTGCGTTGCTGTAGTAGACACGTAATCGGCTGACTATTTCTTACAACTCTAATCTGCCCGTAGGAAAACGCTATTTGACAGTAATAATTTAATTGCAGCTTTTAAAAATAGTGCGTAATAAAATAATTATTTAGCTGTACATCGGCAGGAAACGCAATCAGAGTTCGCCGGCGTGACGGCGCCACTGCTCCGTGTGTACAATGAGGACGGTGCACATATCACGTGAGTGCGCGTCAGGGCACGACCAGGGCCGGGTGCCGGACCCGAAACCGGACCGGTAGATGGCTGGGCCCCTGCCGTCCCTCCTCTGCGTCCGCGCCGCTCACTTCTAGATGACGTCTCAACTCTGTGTCACAGGTTCGCGGCAGTAGTGCAGGTGCCGTTGGACGCCGATGCCGATGAAACTGGAGGAGACGTGTATTCTCGCCTCCTGCCGGTAAGAACACTGACTGCACGTGTTTATGTGTTGCAGATGATATACTTTTAGACTAGGAGTTGCAAAACGATACCACCACCGTCGTTTCAGGACAATAGTTCTGCGAACAGTACACCTTGCGAGGATAGTCTTATCAGCTGCAATTTTTATACAGTCTTAGCTATCAATATCGGCCTTTCTGCAAAAGTATGATTTAAAATCCATCAAAATGTCATCACATTAAATTTACTCGAAAAGGAAACCCGTTTGCTGTATAATACCATATTAATGACATCTTTATTAGAGAAGTGACAAGAACTCATGATCTGGGAATGATGGTGGATCAACATGTGGACTTTAGAAAACATATTGATCATATTATCCTCAACAAGGGAGGTTATTATGCAGGCTTTGTGTTAAGGCAAAAAAAGTATTTCAAGAAATCTGAGATCCCTATACTCTTCTAACAGTTACGTCCGTAGTATTTTAAAATATTGTAGTCCCTTTGGGAACCCGTTTTAAGCAATTCACGACAATAGAGTTAAAGCTATCCTAAAAAATGTATTATCTCTCATACGCCAATAAGAAATGTTGTAGTCTTACGAGTTACGACTCGAGTCTCGAATATTATAAAGCGACTCCACTCTGCCTTAGACGCAAAATGATTGATCTCGTGCTCCTATCTAAACTTATACATGGCAAAATAGATAGTCCTGAACCACTTAAAAGAATCAAAATTATTCCTCGATCAGTGAACCATCGCCGCGACCTCAGGACACTCACACTACCTTTTTGTTATACAAAATCCATCCATTAACCACTTGTATCGTACTTACAATTCAGTTACTAAGTCAAGAACTTGACATTATTGATGCGTCGGCCAAGAAAATAAAAGGATTTTCTTAAAAAATAAAGTGTTAAGTTTTAGTTATATTTTTCTCGTTTTATAGTTTGTATTTTATTTTTGGCAACCACTTGACCTATTATGTCTCTAATGTGTGTTCCGGCAAACTTCCCCCCTTTTTAGGAAATAACCTCCACATAAAAATCGCCGACGATAAAATATTAAACGATTACTATATACCGGCAAAACGCTCGCTCTCTGCTTATCGTCAGTGCGAGTGCGAGTGCGAGCTCCCCGCGTGAGTAATAGTTTAATCTGTGTCAAACTCACGACAATTTCGATACAAATAGTAGTTTATGCAGCTGTCATATAATAGAGGGTATTAAAACATGAGTGCAGATTTTTGAAACGAGCCGTAGGCGAGTTTCAAAATAAGATTACACGAGTGTTTTAATACCTAATTATATGCAGTTGCAAACACTACTTTATTTAATCTCATGACATTTTTACTACTAAAGTTTTATCCAACAAAATATTACTCAAATTCGTATGTACGATATAGCGCCAAAATGGAAAAGTCTTCTTCTTCTTCTTGTTTGTATGGCTTGTGCGGCGTATCCACAATTTTGCCAATATCAGTGGAAAAAGTCTGTTATTGGTCTATTGGCTCAGAACCAACGTGTTGCGCGCGCAGCGCGCTCACCGCAGATAATGTGTACTTAAATTGAATTGAAACCTCCTTGGTCGGGACACATTGTACTTTAATAATTAAAAAAATATTTTAAAGCATTGTTTTGTTAGGAGAATAATGCTTTTTTTTATTTTCTTAACGAAGTATGTAAATAAAATATGCCAATAAAAGTCTGTCTTTCATTTCATAATTAGAATATTACCGAATGAGATTATATAATTTTTTGTATTAAATACTTACTTAACTTTAAAACTAGGCAAATATAAACATCTTTCAGGGCATCGCACCGGCACCGGCTACGACGGCCGTGTTAGTGACGGCAAGCGGGTGTCGCGCGGAGTCGTGCGGCGCGCTGTGTGCGTGGGCGCTGAGTGCGTTGCGGCCGCCGCCCGTGTTTGCAGCGGCGGGAGGCGACCTGCGCGCCCGCGTGCGCCGCCACGCCGACACCCCCGCGCTCCCCGCCCCCGCACACCCCGCGCCGCTGGACCGCGCGGCCGTGCGAGCCATCTGTGACCCTCCGGAAGACGCGTGCGCACTGCCCGCGCCGCCCGTCGGCTTCGTAGTTCACCCAGGGTTAGTGTGCTATACCTACACGTTATCAAATACATCATCATAATCAACCCATTATGTTCCCATTGCTGGGACTCGTGCCTTCCTCTCAGAGACAGGAGATGGGCCACAATCCTCCACACGGGACCAGTACGACTTGGTGCATAGGCTAGTGGCCTATCATACCATCAACCCATGTCGAAGTTTTCAAGCAGTTTTAAGACAAACAAGCGGGACCGACCGCTTTACGTGCCCTCCGAAGCACGGATGCGCTCAGTTGAATAATGCCACTAGCAGTCACCCATCCAACTCCTGACTGCAGCCAGCGTTCTTGTTGATCGGTTAAGATCGCCAAGTCAAGCTCCGCTGCGAGCACCTCGATACATGCTTCGTCTTAAGTAATGACAGCTTTTGTGGGGTTTTTGGTTCTCGATATGTCACTTTTGTCAGCTCCAGTTATCAACTTACTAACATTTTTGCTTACTGGAGTTGTCAAAGTGACTTAGAGCCGCCATTTTTCCCGATTATATTCAACATTTGTTAGCAATTGAGATACATAATAGCCCTGATGTTCTACGTATCACACAACTGATTTTAGTTCTCTCAGTGACCGTTAGTGGCGTTGTAACATTTTCCATGCAAATCCGTCCATAACGCCGTCACTAGCAAGCACAAACGCTAAAAACATGGTAGCGCTATTGGACCATTTCGACTTTACAAAAATTAAATAAAAAAGTAAAAAAATGTTTCTTATGACAGTGAAACGCTGCGCTTTTTGAAATATTGGGGATGAGCTCTGGTGAAAATACAAACATCTCTTATGCAGATACATGTATAAAGGTGGAATCAGTCCTGGATTTGTCAATAGGCCGTATAGGCCGCAGCCTAGAGGCGGCGGCGTCCTAGGGGCGGCAGACTTCAGAGGACGCTCCCTCACTCGATTTCAGAGGATAAAAATCAACTACTAGAGAGACTAATTCATTTAGACCAGTCTTAATAGGCCCGGCAAAAATTTATAAGTAGCAATTTTTCTTCGGATTTCGTTGGGCAAGGTCACTTTAGGCAGTCTAAATTTTGTTTTGCACGGTAATCGATCCATTGCGTCCTCCGCCATCCTTATTTTAAGGTTAATTTTTTGTTTCTTGAATAAATCTTTTATTATTAATTTCACATTAAAAACAGTTTTTTAAAAGTTGTTTAGGATTTAATTTCCTACAATTTAGATTCTCATCGAGTTTTTCTTAAGATCTATATTTTCTGATTTGTAACGAAAAGAGGGGACGGTTTTGTTTGATTAGCAACTAGTTTATTTTCAATTTTACATGAAAAATAGTTGTAAACAAAGTTGTTTAGAATTCAGTTTTTTACAATTTTTGTGAAAATCGTATCTTAAACAACTTTGTTGTAATAACGCAATCCTATCGTTTACGTATGCAGTACAAACTATGAGTTATCTGTGCCATAGTTGTACTGGATAAATTATAGTTAGTACTGCATACGTCAACAATACGATATCGTTACATTACACTTACGCAAAATATCGTGCCAGAGCCACGTCGTAAGGCTTATCCCATCCCTAGTGATGGTGAGTATGTGGTGCTAATGTTTTGCGTGAAGTTGACAGTAAACTTGATAATAGAAAGTCAAAATTTTACCACTAAAATACTCACCATTGTTCAGGTATAAATCGAAAAATATCGATCATACCTAAAAATTAATAAGCACCAAAATTGAAGGAAATGTATTTTTAAACAACTTTGGTAGTTACAATTTTCCATGTAAATTTATAAATAAACCTAATAATGCAATGATGAAGTTTAACCCCCACCTCTTTTTGGGTATAAATTGAAAAATACTGATATGTTGAAAAATTTATAAGAATCAAAATTGTAAAAACCTGAATTCTAAACAACTGTGTTTAAAACAACTTTTCATGTAAAATTGGCAAATACAATTTGAAAAATTTAATACTACTACTTCCATTCTATTCAGTTATTAGAGTGTATCTCAAAAACTACTGGACCGAATTTGATGAAATTTAATTGGGACCACACGGGAAGCACCAGCTTTCAACCAAAAAAAATAATTTTATCGGTCTACGCAGTCGAAAGTTATCAGGCAACAAACATAAACAAAACAGTCGAATTGAGTACCTCCTCCTTTTTGGAAGTCGGTAGAAAAACAAAAGAGTTGTAAATCAAACAAAAATTCAACCCCTCTTTTAATTATAAATTGGAAAATATCGATGATCTTAGAAATAAATATGGGTATTTAAATTATAGGCAATTAAATTCTAAACAACTTTTATAAAACTATTATTCGTGTGAAATTGAAAATAAACTTATTTATTTTCATTTTCAGTAAACAATTATAATTGACCCTTAAAATCAATGACAGATGACGCAACGGATCGATTACCACGCAAAACAAAAATGTAGACTGCCACTGACCTCGCCAACGAATTCCGAAGGAAAATTGCTTCCTATATACGAGTATATATATTCCACGTTTGTCCCTTTTTTAAACTGATTCGAGTGAGCTCATTCAAAAAGAAACAGGCACTAGAGTTAAATAAACGATTTAACTTTAGTGCCTGTTTCTTTTTAAAATATTACTAGAAATGTGCGTTGCATATTACTTACTAGTAGTCTTGTCTTGTAGTCCCCTCCAACAAAACTAAATATGCTTGGGTACTAGTCGATAGCGCAATGGCTGCATGAGAATTGAACTCATGACCTCTCGATCGCAACGGAAAATTATTATTTTAAATAGGTACATGGGCGGCGGAAATTAAGTGGCCAACACTCATGAAAAATATAAATACGGCACTGGGTGGAATACGAAGGTGTTTTTAAAAGTAAGGCTTACAAATGTCCAAAAAAAAGGCATTGCTTATGAACCCGACACATATCGCTTTGTAACTTTGTTTTTGTCAACCGCACTACTCTACATTGTAACTGTATTGAGAATGGATCCGCGGGTGAGTATCATCCATTCTCACAGGCTGACAGGTCGTTTTTGATTAAAAAAATCCAAAGTACTGTAGATATAACTACTTTATAAATGTATTCTATGCGTGATAGATTCACGGGTGGTACTAGTGCAAATCCATTTCAAAAGGGTAACAGGTTCCTCGACAACACGCAAAAAGGTTACAACTTGGACAAGGCCAGAGAGCATACAGGCAATTAAAGAGAATTATTGTAATTTGTGTTAAAGCATGCTTGCTGATGCTTGCATCAGCATTCCTGCGATAGTCACAGACACCGTATTTCTTACTCTAACCCTCCGTTTGAGTTCGTCGCATTAGAGCTGGCCAGTCCATAGTAGGAACGCCAACATTGTTCGCCAACTAACGCTTGATTTGATCTATCTGACACAGGACATTATCGTGCATTAAAACGAATCCATTCTCGAGGAAGCCTTCATAAGGCTCGACGTTGCCCAGAATGCTTTTCCACATGATCATTCAATAGTCAGACCGCAACCTCGGCCTCGTATATTTATCTCGGCGTGTGACAGCGGACGCTGCGTGTGGGCGGCGCTGTGCGACGGCAGCGCGTGGTGCTCGGCGCTACCGTCACTGCAGCCGCTGCGGTGCCTGCAGCCGCCCGCACCCGCACCTGCCGCCCCGCTGCCACGCCACGCGCTGCCCGTGTTGCACTACATACAGCCTGCCGTTTCTGATCAATATTTTGTGAGGTCAGTCTGATGATTTATTTTATATTATTTACTTTACATGTTTTATTTATTTAGGACCATTCATTCTTCCTGTGCCTATAAGTAATGTGCAAAACGATAATAGTTTAACCTAGCGTCATATGACTAATTATTAAATGATAAAATTTACGTTTATGTGACGGCCGAATGGTAAGAGGCACAACACGAATTTCGGAAAATTTAGAGTCAACGCAAGCGCTCTCTCACCGTCAATTTGCTTCTCGAGGGGCGATCGACTACGATGCTTGCAAAAGAGAAGTAATCCGCAGGATCTTACAAGCTAGGTAGAAGAAGCAAGAAATCGCTGTCCTCTTTTGTGACCTCTCCAAGGCGTTCGATGTTGCGGACCACAACGCACTAATAGTAAAACTTATGCAAGCATTATGGAATAGCAGGGCCAGCACTTGATCTATTAGTAAGTTTCATGCGCGATAGGATACAGTATGTATGTGGAGACCAAGGTTGTATAGTGGCGGACGGGGTGTCAAACGAGATGAGAGGCGTTCCACAAGGATCGTCTCTATCAAACTTAACTTTCTCTCTACTACTTAACGACCTACCAAGAGCAACGGCAGAGGGAGAGGTGTTTATGTACGCGGATGATGTCGCAGCATCGTAACAGCTCCTAATTTAGACGTCCTAGAACATCGATTGAACACCGTAAGCTCCGACCTCCTCATCATCATCATCATCTCAGCCGTAGGACGTCCACTGCTGAACATAGACCTCCCCCATGATTTTCCAAAAGGACTGGTTGGAAGCGGCCTGCATCCAACGTCGTCCTGCGACCTTCCTCAGGTCGTCTGTCCACCGTGTCGGTGGACGACCTACGCTGCGCTTGCCGGTCCGTGGTCTCCACTCCAGAACCTTTCGGCCCCATCGGCCATCTGTTCTGCGTGCTATGTGCCCTGCCCACTGCCACTTCAACTGGCTAATCTTCTGAGCTATGTCGGCGACTTTCGTTCTTCTACGGATCTCCTCATTTCTGATTCGATCACGTAGAGAAACCCCGAGCATAGCCCTCTCCATAGCTCGTTGTGCGACTTTGAGCTTATCTATGAGGCCCATAGTAAGAGACCACGTTTCAGTACTTCACTTCTCCATATTTGGATCGGGCAGCACTTCGCCGTTGAAATATCATTTTACAATATTATCAAGAGGTCCGCTCCGCACGGCAGTCGGGCACAAAGTGAGTCTGGTCTTTTTTTTCCCTGGCGTCCCTCAGCATTTGAACCGAACAGACGATTTTTTTTGCTTTTCGGGTTAATGTCATCGGCAGAATTTTTAGAAAAGGAGACGTCGGCAGTGCTGACGTCACGATTCCCGTAGTCGTTGGAGTCAGTCATTGCAAATAACGAAAACACATAGAAGTTGATTTTACATCACTAGTCTTATTCATATGCACAGGTTACACACTTTATAAATTTACAATAATGAGAAGTAATAATCTAGCAGCTTATAATTTAACAAAGTAATTAAAAAAGAGTACTCACAAGACCTTCCTGCTCAGTGGCTCCAAAAATAATAATCAAATATTCACAAGGCACGAGCACTCTGAGGTTAGCAACATGGCCGACTTCAACATGGCCGCCTTGTCTTTTCCGCCGCACAGTGCTCGAGTCAGTATCACACTTATCCACTATGTTTTACACGACTTAAATATTCTCACTTAATAATTCACGATACATTTTTGTAATATGTTTAAATAATTTTTATGATTTATCACTGATGATTTTCATTTAAAACAGGAAGCCAACAAACTGTTTCCTGTTTTAAACCATATGTTTCGAATAACTAAAATCCAAGCATTTAACTAACGATTTATGACATAACTAGGTGTTTATTAAGCGAAAGATAATTTAACAACTATGTTTTGGAATTATTCTATTTACATTGATATGGACTGCAAATTCACACGAGTCTTAATTGATCAGAAATCAACAAACTGTCTTAATACTATTTAACAATTATTAAAATCCTACTAATAAAATAAGATCGTGTGAAAACTATCTTAAAATGACTTTAAAATCGGGAAACACTAAGAACTAATAATTGAAATAGTTTTATTATAATAGTTTGTCGGTCTCGCGTCGACACGGCCATACTGCGGGACGGTGCGCGCTCTGCACCAGTCGCGGGGTCATCTGAAATGTATTTAAAAAAACATATTCTCTGTAAATTATTTTTTATGAGAGATGCCTAGATCTCTGGCTGATAAAAAGTTAGCATATTATAAATGTTCGTTTTGGTTTCAAAGATTGGCATTTTTAATAACCTTATTATCAGCGCAGGTAGGTACATCTTTACATTTAGTGCACTACAATATTCTGAAACCTTTCCATTATTAATGGATGGGTAAAGAGTTTCTAACAAACAACTGGCATAGTGTACGTAGGAGTGAGCGAGTTTAGACAATTGCGTAATACCTATGCTCCACGCATTCGATACACAAGTTTATTGTTATTTCGATACAAATGCTCCACGCATAATTGCATCATTTTGGTTCTCGTAGACAAGGATGATGCTGTGGTCTGGGCGGTCTTGTACGCCGTGGTCCACAGAGGCTCTAAAGGATGTGGAAAGGTCGATGCTGTGGTCTGGGCCTTTATTTGACCGTGGTCCACAGAGGCTCTGAAATTTTTGGAAAAGATGATGCTGTGGTCTGGGCGGTCTTGTACGCCGTGTTCTACAGGGGCTCTAAAGGATGTGGGAAGGCCGTTGCTGTGGTCTGGGCCTTTATTTGACCGTGGTCCACAGGGGCTCTAAAATAACAGGGCTGGATAAATAAAAATAAAGGAAGGGAATAAACAGAAAGAAAATTGATGAGACTCAAACAGTCTTATGAATGTATTTTGACACTTTCTTACGTTGTTATTAGCTCACTAGGAAATGATGCTGTGGTCTGGGCGGTCTCGTACGCCGTGGTCCACAGAGGCTCTAAAGGAAGTGGGCAGGACGATGCTGTGGTCTGGGCCTGAATTTAACCGTGGCCCACAGAGGCTCTGAAAATGGCAATAGTGGTGGAATAGGAAACAAGGAGTAAAGTAGAAATAGTTCGTACAGCCTAAGAGATCTTCGCATGTCTTGGCACTTTATTAGATTGCTAGGTAATGATGCTGTGGTCTGGGCGGTCTCATACGGCGTGGTCCACAGAGGCCCACACACCATCAGTTCAAATCAGCCCCAAGTCACCCGAACGAAATCAGCTCGCGCGCACGTAAAAGTCCGAGACCTGCTCCGCGCCGCCGCGTTACGATACGACCGGATCCGCCCCCATATTTACCGGCGTAGAAATACGTGTACGCGAGTGCGTGTCCTAGTGCACAGACTATATACAAGGATACAACAACCCTTCAGCACGATGTCCACAGCAGCACGCCTACCCAGAGGAAGTCACGGACCAGCCCGCATCCCTGTAAGTACCTACATATCCTTCCTTAACTATTCTCGCCTAACACCTCTTAAGGCTCACGACCGTATGGTGGCAGATTGCCTCACCAATGTTTAAATATTTTTTATGATTTATCACTGATGATTTTCATTTAAAACAAGAAGCCAACAAACTGTTTCCTGTTTTAAACCATGTATTTTGTATTTTGAATAACTAAAATCTAAGCATTTAACTAACGATTTATGACATAACTACGTGTTTATTAAGCGAAAGATAATTTAACAACTATGTTTTGGAATTATTCTATTTACATTGATATGGACTGCAAATTCACACGAGTCTTAATTGATCAGAAATCAACAAACTGTCTTAATAACATTTTACAATTATTAAAATCCTACTAATAAAATAAGATCGTGTGAAAACTATCTTAAAATCACTTTAAAATCGGGAAACACTAAGAACTAATAATTGAAATAGTTTTATTATAATAGTTTGTCGGCCTTGCGTCGACATATATAATAACAATAATATTCTTTAATTCAAGTAACTTAAAATAACATTAAAGTTATTCTATGACTCATAATTAATATATACCTTACAGACTAACATGCATAAATATTTATATTTTATATTTTGGGATTTTGTTGCTGTCTGGCTTCCCTGTAGCGTTTATACACAACTCCTTCCGGCCAAATGTCTGGAACGAGGAAAATGTCCTTGTGCTTCGCAGGAACCCGAAGCACATACGATTTGAAGTTCCTCGTCCTACTGGATTCCAGCCGGTCTAAGGTAAAGTGATAACTTGTATCTCCGATACGCCTCTGATATCTCTCTTTAACGTATTGAATGACGTCAATCCGCGATGTAGTTGGGTCCAGGCGGGAGAGATACAAAAGAATGGTCGGTTCAACTGCTTGTAGTCTTGTATTTTCCGCAGTCGGAGGGGCGGTACCACGTTTAATACGTGTCTGTCGAGGGCGAGGTTTCCTTTTCTGCACAAGGGTGAAACCTTCCCTATCTTATTCTTATTCTTATTCTGATTGGGGGCGCTAAGTCCTGCACTGACGTCCCGCTTGGGGTGTATTGTGCATTTCCCCCGCCAGCCATCCCAACTCCTTTACATAACGGAGTATGACCCTGGGTCGCTGGCACAACTGCTCCAGTGATATTTGAGGTGTTAAAACTGATGTTGATTTAGAACTATAGTGATCCTCTAGTAGACCGGTAGTGTTCCGTATATTTTCCGTAGCCGTGCACTCCAACAGCACGTGCTTCACGGTCTCGTTCTCCTGCAAACATCCTCTGCTCAGAGTATGTTCTATCTGTTGCACCAGTTTTATATAGATGGTAGTTGAGATTGCAGTGACCTGTGATAATGCCTACCATTAGGCGGAGGTCCTGTCGTTGAAGTTTCAACAAATTATTAGTTGTGTATCTGTTCAAGGTTGGAAACATAGATTCTTGTTTGCAGTCCTTTTTGTTATCCCAAATGTGTTGTTGTTCTTTTTCAGTAAAGCGATGGAGTAGATTACGTATTTCCATCGCTGCGGGTTTGCAGAGATCATTTACATCTCCACTTACCTGTTTCCTAGTCGCATTTTTGGCGAGGGTATCTGCTTTCGCATTTCCTGGGCATGAGCCATGCCCTTTTGTCCATGCTACCACTATCTTATACTTGTTTGATAGTTTTTGTAGAGTCGCGTGACACTCGGCTATCACTCTTGACCTGGTTACCGGCCTTCTGAGTGCATAGATGACCGCCGCACTATCTAGAGTGAATGCGATTAGTTTTCTTTCCACAGGTGATGATATGGAGCCCACCTCGTCTCTATATGGTATAGCTTTTGCTGCTAACAGTAGGCCCATAGCCTCTGCTTGTGCTGGTGATGTGGTCTTATTTAAGGCCTTTGAATCTGATATACCAAGTTCCGGCGAGAAATATCCACAACCAGCTCCCGCTTTATTTTTCGCCCCATCCGTAAACATGTTGTATGACGGTGAACAACCATCCAAAGCAGTCTTCTCAGTGACCAGCTCGTACTTTTTCTCATCAAGGTGCGCGCTGACTATCCTGTCAGTGCCTTGTGATGATTCTGGGATAATTTTTGTCACCTTATGTAAAATTTTACTATGGTGTGTATCAGGTCCGGAGTCCTTCCACTGGCCCGTAGATTTTATCCGTAGCGCTGATGCCATTGTTTCCTGCTGTATGTGAAGATGCAATGGCGTTAGGCCTAAGATTACATCTAGGGCTGCCGACGGTGTGGTCTTTGTGCATCCGCTAATAAGAGAGCAAGCTAATCTTTGGGTTTGCTGCAGTTTAACTATTGTGGTTACCAAATTTGTTCTTGGCCACCACACTACACATCCGTAGGTGAGGACTGGTCTCACAATGACCGTGTATAGCCAGCGGCACAGCTTTGGTTTTAGTCCCCAGTCTTTTCCTACTGCTCTTGTGCTCTGCATGAGAATATTTTTGCTTTTCTGGTAATATGTTCGAGATGTTTTCCCCATAAAAGTTTACTATCCATCCAAATGCCCAAGTACTTAACTTCCTTACTTAGAGTTAGCTCTTTGCTAAATAGCGTAGGTAGTTTAAGTTTGGTTACCTTTGTTTTACGTGTGAATAGTACCATTTCTGTTTTATTTGGGTTTACTAATAAATCGTGTCTGTGACACCATCTCTCGACAATTCGAAGTGCCATCTGCATTTTTTTCGCAGAGAGTAGACTCGAATAGCCCCGATACCATTATGGCCAAATCATCTGCGTAGGCGATAGTAACTATTCCATCTTTGTTTAACAATTCTACGAGTTCGTTTGCTGCGATTACCCATAACAAAGGTGATAGGACACCACCCTGTGGGCATCCTCTCGTTACTCGACAGCGTGTGGTGCTAGAGTTTTCAATGCTTGCGACTCTATTGGAGAGCATGTTAGTCACAAACTTATTTACTCTGTTATCCACGCATTTGTCTCTTAGCCCGATCTCGATGCTGGAGAAAGTGGTTTTATCGAAAGCTCCTTCAATGTCAATGAAAGTGGCTAAACAGGATTGCTTATTCTCCAAAGCTGATTCTATTTTGTTCACCACACGGTGGAGAGCAGTCTCTGTAGATTTTCCTGATTGATAGGCGTGTTGATTTTTGTGGATAGGATTTTGCGCTAATGGTCCACTCCTTATATATTTATCACAGAGCTTTTCCAAGGTTTTTAATAAAAATGAGCTCAGGGTTATAGGCCTATAAGACTTTGGATTTGTGTAATCTGTTTTTCCTGGCTTAGGTAAAAAAACTACCTAGAATTCCCTCCATGACTTAGGTATATACTTCCAGGCTAAGCATGCTCTAAATATCGCCAGGAGGTGGTTTTCGATCTTGGCCAGGCTCATCCAAATACCATCGGTGCCAGCTGCCTTATATGGTTTGAAAGTACTCACCGCCCATTGAAGAGATTCTTCCGTAACTATAGAATTCGCAAAAGCCCAATCGTCGTTATCGGGCTCGTTCGAAGTTTCGGTTTCCCAACCTTCATTGTTTTCCAAACAACAGTCAGGAAAATGAGTTTGTAAGAGGAGTCAAATTGCTCCTTTTCCGATGTTGTATAGGTGCCATCGGGCTTCTTCAATGTACCTAGTTTTACCTGAGTGTCACTAGATACAAGTTTTCTAAGTCTCGCCGTCTCACTCTCCGATTGTATAGAGTTGCTATACTTTTTCCATGAATTATTTTGACTCTTTTGCACCCCTACTTAGAGTTTGTGTCGTGCTTTTGTTTCTGTACTCCTGCCAATCACTCTCGTGATTGGTGTTCACTGCCCTTTTGATATGGTGTCTTGACTTTTTCCTCAGCTTACTGAGTTCCTTGTTCCACCATTTGTCTATTGAGTGCAGTATTTTACTGTTTTCTGTTTTTAAAGGTCATGATTTATTGGCCGTGCACTCCGGCGCCTCACCATCAGCTACTGCGCGCCCCTTCTTTCCCTTCCCCTTTCCCTTGCCCTTGCCTTCCCTCTGCTGCCGGTAGAGCGTGTCCGCCAGTTCGGCTTCGCGCCTCCAACGCTCCCTTTGTTGTACTTTGCGGTTTTTACCGCGATAGGCGCTTTGCAAGTTCACGGTAGGCTTGTTAGGCTTCCTGATCCCTCGCCTGTTACCTCCCTCCAACTCAGCGTATGGTTCCGCCGCCGCTTCTCCCTGTCGTTGCAGCTGGTCCCTCTTGCGCGCGTTGTGGCGCTCCACGGGGTGACTGGCCTTCTCCACTGGTCCAGGTAGCAGCGCCTCCGTTGTCATCGGTCCAGTAGCAGCCGCGGCCGGCAATGCCTAGGACTCCACCCCGCCGTCGCCTTCGGTAGTCAATTTCACACTCTCTGACCCGGGAACCAGAGGGCGCCGGGCGCTAGCCGGATCGCATGGCATATCACTTTCAATATTACTGTACATCATTTTAATAGTAGTGGGGGGGGTGGTCGGTGTAGGTTTTTAGTGGGGCGGGTTCTTTTCCAGGGAAATCGCACCTATAAAATGCTAAAACTACCAGAAGCGTACGCCTAGGTGTGCGGAGCTAGGCTATCAGACGCGCACCGACAAGTGCTTCATACACGTCCACGCCATTACTAAACTGCCGCCGCGGTCTAGTATTGGACCCACATACTTTCACCATTGTGGGTCGTCCCCCCTGGAAAATGCTATTGTCTAAAACAGGCCCCGCACATGATCATCTGCCTTGTGACTTTAGCAGCAAAGTATGAAGCGCGAGGGCGAATCTTCGGCGCCCATATAACCGAATAATCTGGCTAGGGGAAGAAAACCCCGACGAAAAAATAACTCCAACATGGAAGCAAGACTTAAAGAAAAACTACCCCAGGAGGGTACCGGTAAACCCGGAGAATCCCTCCCTGAGCCTAGCTCAGGCTGCCCCTCGTATTCTGGGGGGGGGCAAAGAATTGCAACCCATCAACGAACCAACAGAGCCACATAGACCAAGAGTTTTAACCCAACAGCTTTTCCATCCTGGGCTGTTTAACAGACAAAGATCAACATCCCTCAGTGATATTACAGAGACGACAAAAAAGAAAATTGAAGACCCACATAAAAGATTAACCATCAGTAACGAATCCCAACAGGAGGCAATGGACTGCACTTCTAAACCAAGGCAGAAACTTGACTCGTCTCAGCCTAGTACTCCAAGCACCTCAAACCCAGATTGGCAGGAGCCAATTATAAGAAAAAGCAAACGCCAAAGAACATCTGTCTCACCTTCGCAAATAATAGCCATTGAAACGCAAAACAGCTTCGCAATCCTCCAAACTGACCCTACAGAGAATGAAAATAAAAATAAAATTAAGCAAAGTAAGCCACCACCACTCATTCTATATGGAATTGAGGATGTGTACAAACTCACCCAATCAATTCAAACAGTGCTGAAAAAAGAGGAATACACCTTAAAGATAATTACTCAAAATCAGTTACGAATCAACTGTTCTTCAGTTAACGCTTACAAGATACTAATGAGCACAGTTAGAGAAATGGGGCTTGTTGGACACACATTCACTAGGAAGGAGGAAAGACCTTACCGAATTGTAATCAAAAACCTTCACCACTCAACACCTCATCAGGCCATTACAGAAGAAATTGAGAAAACAGGCAATAAAGTGTGCGGAGAAATCATCAATGCAAGATCTGGACCTGAAAAAAAGCCGACATCAACGTTCTTCGTTAACATTGAACGCAATCATAATAACAAAGCTGTAAAAAGCATTAAGTACATATACAATACAGCTGTCACCATTGAGGACCCAAGGAAAAGGAACACCATTGTGCAATGCAATAAATGCCAACTGTATGGTCATTCAAAAAACAACTGTATGCGACCATATAGATGTGTTAAATGCGCAGGACCACATAACACAAGTGACTGCCAAAAGAAAGATCGCAGCACTCCAGCTAAATGTGCATTGTGTCATGGAGAGCACCCCGCAAATTATAAAGGATGTAAAGTATACCAAGAAATACTACATCGCAAAAACAACCGCAACACCTTCAACTCGATAAGAGACTCAAAGGCCTTTCCCAGACTAGAAGAAACCCAAAGATCCAACACAATAGGATTAAATGAGAATAGTAGAGATAAAATTGAATATAACTATCCTACTACAAATAAAAACATCAAAAGAAAAAAGACTGAAAAAGTAACTGAAATCACAGAGAGCCAAAACAATGAAACCACACAACATATACATAAAAATATCCAAAATATCAAGAAGTACCTTAAACCAAAAATAAAATCAACTCCAGACAAAGACCCATTGACACCGACAGACAACCTACAATCACAGAATAGACGACCAACTTACTCTGCAATAGCTAGTACTAAAGGACAAGGAAACACAGACAGCAGACTAAAGCAAAAAAATGCTGAAAATATACAGCATAGTAACAACACAAAGGAATCCTTATCACAAGAATCACCACAGGAAGAGTTTTTTCACAGCATGTCAACACAAGTAATACAACTAGAAAAAATAGACATGCTCTTCAGCCAAATGAGTACATTAATGAGCTTAATAATGACGCTTGTCCAAAAAATTCCACAATAAATTCTCTTAATATAGCCACATGGAATATCAGTGGGTTAGCTCCTAATGTACAGGAAGCTGAAATGCTGCTCAATATCCACAAGCTTGATATATTCTTGATAGCCGAATCACACTTTACAGACAGCAGTCAAATCAATATAAAAAACTATACCATCTATAGCACCCAACACCCTGATGGAACTGCTCATGCAGGAACAGCATTAATAGTAAGGTCATCAGTAAAACACCATGAACTACCAGCATATAAGACTGAACATTTGCAGGCGACCACCATCACAGTGGAAGGACGGAATGGCAACTTCAACATATCAGCAATATATTGCCCACCGAAACATAAACTCAAAGAGGATCAACTCACGCACTACTTTAAAACGTTAGGACCCCGGTTTATCGCTGGAGGAGACTACAATTGCAAACATCCCCACTGGGGTTCAAGGCTGGCTAATACAAGAGGAAGACAGCTTAAGCAATGCATTGACAACAATAACCTCATGACACTATCTACCTCAGAACCGACGCACTGGCCTACAGACAAAGACAGATTACCAGACATTATAGATTTCTTTGTCTGTAAGGGAATGTCACAATACTCTGCCATAATCAACTCGTGTTTAGATGGCTCCTCGGCGCATACTCCTGTTCTACTTACAGTTGGCACAACACTTCTACAGTATGAAACAGCTACTAAAATGTCTAATAGAAACACGGACTGGGAATCATTCAGGAAGCTTATTGAAAACAGACTAGAACTACAGATTGCTCTGAAGACCCCCAAAGACATTGAAGTGGCTGCAACTGATTTTACCAACCTTATCCAAGTAGCCTGCTGGGCAAATACCCCTGAAAATCCAGCTAAATCACATAGACATAATTATGTCCCACATGAAATACGGGCTAAAATTCAAGAAAAACGGAGACTTCGTAACAAAAAAAAACTTCGACAAAGTGGAGAATCAAAGCCAGCGCCAAAAAATCAACACACGCTACATTCACCCTACGCAAAGGAGATTGCCCACCTGTTAACTTGGGAGCAAACACACTACCACACAGTGACTCTGTGAAATACCTAGGAATGCACCTAGACCGTAGACTGACGTGGAAAACACACCTGCAAAAAAAAAGAGATGAGCTCAACTTCCGATACCGCAATCTCTTGTGGTTGATAGGTAGAAACTCTGTTCTAAGCACAGACAACAAGTTATTAATTTATAAAGCCATACTAAAGCCCATCTGGAGTTATGGCATTCAACTATGGGGATCTGCTTGCAACTCGAATGTCTCTATCATACAAAGAGCACAGAATAACATCCTAAGAAGCATATCGAATGCTCCATGGTTCCTGAGGACTACTGAGTTGCATGAAGAACTAAAAATTAAAATAGTCAAAGATGAAATAATACTTTTGTCGGCTAAGTATAAAAAGTGGCTGAGCATGCATCCTAACCCATTAGCTACACAGCTAACTGCCATCACCTATCCAAAGAGGCTACGAAGACAACACATCATAGGACTAGACGAAAATGATGTTTAAAGAAAAGGAAATGTGCTCATTGGATCACTCCTCCTACATGCCCAAAATAACACAACAAACCTGCTCATAGTCCAAAGACTGATCGCAGATAAAACACAAAACAAAAAAAACAAAAAAAAAAATAGTAGTTCTGTGGAGCAGAAATGTTAGAGAGTGGGCGCAAAAGCAATGGTGTAAGCAGTTGCCCAAGCAGCTTACCCCTGATTATTCGCATATCGCTTGAGAAGAAATCACCCCAAGAAACACAGAGGGTGGTTTGCCCCCAAGCAATATGCCGGCCACAGGCTGCCGCTGGGGAGGAATGCAAAGCGCGGTATATTATCGGATAAGATAAACTACCGCGCCCTTATTCCCCCCTGGGTGCCCCCCTTTTTATCCAGGCTTGGGACCGGCTCCGTACTAGTGATTGTGCTGTAAGCGAAAGCAGTGCCAGCGGATGGAAATCAATATCTAAGTATGAATGCGCGGTTACTAAGTATGAAGGCGAGGTTACTAAGTATGAAGGCGAGGTTACTAAGTATGAAGACGAGGTTACTTAGTATGAAGGCGAGGTTACTAAGTATGAAGGCGAGGTTGACCTTCCCTATCAATAATCTTTATTTTAGAAGCGGTTCTCGCTACTTCATCCTTATAAGGAATAGGGATGATTTGATCCGCAGACTCTTTGTGGACGGCCACTTGTGCATATGACTTCTTCTGGTTTCCGGATGGTGTCAGTATTACAGGAGAACTTGAAGATTGCTGAGTTGGTGATGTCTCAGTGATCGGAGTCGGTCGAGAACCTCGGTCATTGCCCCGCGGTGATACGGCGTCATGTTGCACGGAAACGCTGAGTCGCGAATTACGTTGTCGGACAGCACGTCGCCACACTGTCACATTTTGTATCGAAGCGGGCGAAGGCAATTTCACAGTAATGCGCAATGCAGCAAGCTTACTTTTCAACTCGGAGACTGTAGATTCCGATGCATCTTGTTTTCTTCTGATATCGGAAACGTCGGCTTTTAATAAAAGAATATCCTTTAAAAGACTGGTGACGTCGACATGGTCAAATGTAATCGGTGGCAGGCAGTAGAGGTTCTTAGCCACATACGTGGCGACATCATCTGGGTCCGTCATTTTAAACACTCTAAATATGTCCTCCAGGTCCTTCCTACCGCTTCCGTCTCTCTGTCGTGTTCCAATGCGGACGGTCGTCACTATGGTATCAGCTAAAATTTTCTTGGCGGCGAGGATGTCAGCCGGGCGAGCGTGTAGCTAGATGTACAAATTTGCTGCAAGCTGACTTCATCCATTATGGCAAGCTTGTTTTGCACAAACGCTAGGAGCTCGTTCACCACGATATTATCGGAGCGCTTCGATTGCGCCATCACTACGTTTTTGCGTTTAGATTACGCAGCGCGAAATTTTATAGGTCGGCAATAGGGCGGCCGCTGAGTTTTAAATACGACCAATCTAGTTGGAAGTACGGTTACCGGTCACGGTTAGTAAATTCATAACAAACCATGTTCAAAGTCATATTTGTGCAGTTTGTATGTTAATAGTGCAAAGAATAGTGTGCAAATGTCATAATAGTGACATTTTATAATCGATATTCAGCATCTTTAAAGAATTATATGTAAAAATCAATATTGATTACGTATGTAATACCAGCCAACGCACGGACACTGTGTCGCCTGTGCCTGCAGTTGGAAAGAGCAGTGTGCGGTATCGTTCTGTGTCGGCCCGCGAATGCAAAAGTCTTCAATACTGTTGCATAAACTGTGGCAGCAAACGCGATTGCCTGTAGTACTCTTGCATATTCTGTGATTTTGTCGAACGCGACGTGAAGAAATATACTCACAGTAATATTTGAAGTGCAGCATGGTCACAAAACGCTAGCAAAACCTTCGGAAAGTGTTTATTGATAATTAGATTTGTGTGATTATTGAAGACCACTGTTAAATTAGAAGCCATCGATCTGAGGTTAGATACCATACCCTACATTATTCACTGACTCTACGTCAATTAAGCTGACGTTTGTGCGATTGTGTATGTGACATTGACATATCAGTGTCAGTGCTGCCAACAAAAAAAACAAGATACGTTCTAACAAAAGCAAACCACCGATAAGAACACCATGGAAGGTCAATTCCAAATATTATTTGACAAAATGAAAACTAAAATGCAAAACCAAACCGCTGAACTGAAGGATTCGATCACTAAAAATATCATGGACAAAATGGAAGAGAAGTTAATTGCATTAGTGGAACAAAACAAGAACTGAAAAATTAAAGTAGAAAAACTAGAAAATAAATATATTTTCTCAAGAGAGGGGAAAAGAACAATAATATAATAGTTTTTGGCCTTGATTAAAAAGAAACGTCAACCTCTGAACTTGAACCTCTTAAAGTACTAAGGAAAATTTGAAAAATGATATAAAGATTAATGTTGAAGATTACGAAATAAACAAAATGTATCGCTTAGGATCAAAAAAACGAGAAAGTAACAAGCCGAAGCCAGTACTCTGCTCGTTTGTATGTAACTGGAAAAAAACAGAAATAATTAGAAACAAAAAACACCTCAAGAAAATTAATATTAGTGAAGATTACTCCAAAGAAGTTTTAGAAAAGATAATAATGTTGCAAGCAGAACTAGTTGAAGAGAGGAAAAAAGGAAATATTGCATATTTGAAATATGACAGACTCATAGTTAAAGATAACAAAGATAACCAAGAAAAAATAAAGAGAGAACCATACGCCTCACCCTCATCTTACAATAACCAGGCCAAAAACCTTGCTTATATATATTGTAGCTTCAATTAAAACAAATAGAACAAATGCTTTTGATGTGATGCGGTCCAGTCAAACTTTACTTCTAACATCACTCCAGGGTCTATCTACTCGTGTACTAAGATGTCAAAGTGTAGCGTGTCTTGCCCTACTGATACCATTATTATGTTTTCTTTTGTAAGGCAACACACTGGAGCTAATATTTGTAGTACCTAAGTAAAAACATTGTAAAAACATCTATATAAAAAGAATGGCCCGAGTTTCTTGCCGCTTCTTCTTGGTAGGCTCTATATATTTTGGAACACGGCGGTAGTCTTTGAAGTACATTATAATGAATAATTGACGTTCATAAGTGCGTCTTTGGTACCTAAATTGAATAAATGATTTTGACTTTGACTTTGACTTAACATACAATCTCCCCCAAGGCGACTGGTCCTCGTGGGGGATAAAGACCGCAACCCTCCAACAATAAGTGACTACAGTGAAGACAGTGACAACAGTAACAACAAAAGTCGAAACCAACGACAATGTAAAATTTACATCGCAGCACTCAATGTACTTACCCTAAAAAACCAAGAAAAAAGGAAGAAAAACATGTAGACTTGGATCTCGCCGGATGGTAAAACGAAAAACCAAATTGATGTTATTATGACAAACAGGAACAACTACTTTACAAACTACACTGTAGTGAATAAACTGAACTTCAACACTAATCATAAACTTATTAGAGCAGAACTGGTAACAACTCAACCAAAAATTCCCAGTCCAAGACGAGACACAAGAACCGTTCACCTAGAGAACCATAAGTTGAAACAAATAACAATTGCGTTAAAGAACAAATTTTTAGACCACCTACCTGACACAAAAACATTAAAAACACAAGTAAAATACAACTGGATAGAATTTAATAATAATAATAATTTAATAATAATAATAATTTTTTTTTTATTTGACTTATTTCTTAGACAGTAGGTACTTACAAAACATTGGACTTATATATAAATATGCACTGTTTCCAATTGGTGAGATAGTTGGTGCCTGTTGTAGTAATAAAACTGTATTACATGCAACAACGCCCTCCGTTTCTAAAAGTCACTGAAGCATTAAGTAGGTATAAGTAACAGTTAGTTTACGTAAGCTTTGACAACAAACATTTATTTAATATACAATAATCAAATCAAACGCGCGCGAGTCGGTGTGAGTGTGTGTGTGAGTAAGTGAGTAAGTGTGTGTGTGTGTGTGTGTATGAATATGTGAGTGTATATGAATATGAATATGAGAAAGAGAGAGCGAACAAATAACAAAAAATAATTATTAAAAGAAATGCTTAAGGCCCTAAAGTAAAAGTTTAATAAGATTTTCTGTCTCTTTATAGTCTAAGTTCAGTAAATAAGTCAGTATTTTCTGTTTAGCTTGAAAAAGTGAGAGAGGATAGATGTGGAGGATTTGATTCAGCTTGTTATAAAGCCGGCAGCTGAGTTTTTTATATTGTCTACTAGCTAGGACTGTCCGAGTAGGATTTGATACACAGACGCGATTTCTCCTTCGAGGGTTTTCATCTAACTCGTAATCATATGTCAGGTGTCTATGCTTTCGCAGTATAACATTGAGGATGTAAAGTTGTCTAACGGTTAATACATTTGATTCTTGGTACAAAAGTGTAGTGGGATATCTGATTGGTTTTTTCCCCATTACCTTTAAAACTGCCCTCTGTGCACGTTCTAGCTGGGTTAGAGAAGTGGGACAAGCACCACCCCACACTGTACAGCAGTATGTGAGAAGGGATTGTGCTAAAGAATAATAAACTATTTTCTTAGTTTCAAGGTCCGCTACATCTCCCAGTTTTTTAAAAATATACATAAGTTTCCTCACTCTAGATGTTAAAGACTCTATTTGGTATTTCCAGTTCAGTAAACTGTCCATGTGAACTCCAAGATATTTTATATGACTAGTTCTTGATAGCACTGGACAGTCACAGGGGTAGTATGATGAACGGCACTTGTGAACTGTTATGGAGAAAGATTCGTCCGGCTGTGTAGACAATTTTGATGAAAAAGACATAAATTTAGATTTGTCAATATTGAGAGTGAGCGTATTAGTGGCCAACCATTCCATCACAGTGTTGAGTGCGTCCTCTGCATAGCGCTTAGCTTCAGTCCACGTTTCTCCATGAACTATGAGAGCCGTGTCGTCCGCATAGGTAAAAATTTCACAATGGGGTATTTGGAGGTCACATAAATCGTTCACATATAACAAAAAGAGTACCGGTCCGAGTATACTACCCTGCGGAACCCCAAAACTAAGGTATTCGTCGTTACTTAAGTAATTTTCAATTTTAACAGACTGTGTGCGGTCTGTAAGATATTATATATAGAAGATATCATAAAAACCGAAATAAAACATGTAAGTAGCTAATAACAAAATTGAACACAAAAAATGGTTTACAAAGAATACCACAAAACTGCTGGAGAAGAGAAGAAGTAGAGGATATATGGTTACTCTTTTTTTTTTTTTTTTGTCCCGGGGAAATCCTTTATGGATACCACCTACCACGGGGAGGTAGGTGGTTATGTGGGAGTCCGTATACCCCCCAAAACCCCGGGATATTCCGACACTGCCGCTTTTGGCGGGAACGCGGGACAGTTTTTGCACACGACCGCGAACCCGCCGCGGCCGTCCGTTGCCGGACCCTTCTCTTCGTGGCACGCCAGAACACATGGCGCGCCGCAACTGCCTCAAAGACCAAACCCGCCAACAATGGGCGCCAGACTTCCCCGTGTCTGGACGTCCGTGGTCTCCCTGCGGTGGGTCGGATACGTAGCCCCACCGCCTGCTACGTCAGCCACGGGGGATAACCCCCCGCGACCCCACCTCCTCGAGTCTGCGCCGAGCGCCCGGACCCCACCTCCTTGAGCCTGCGCCAAAGCGCCCGGGCCCCACCTCCTCGAGCCTGCACCAAAGCGCCCGGGCCCCACCTCCTCGAGTCTGCGCCAAAGCGCCCGGACCCCGCCACTCCTATGTGGACTTGGCGGCCAAAGCCCATAGGAGCGGCCCTGCCTGAGCCGGCCAGCGCACCCCAACGCCGGCACGGCCCCTGGGTTCCTCTTGGCTTCACCGTGGTGCTCCAAGCCACGGCTACTGAGCCCCCCCGCCACGTCAATGCGGGAACCCTTCGGGGGGGATATATGGTTACTCTGCCTCAAGTCTGTTCAGCTTGATCTGTTCAAACCGTTTAATGATTGCATTAAATTTATCGGATATGCGATAGGTTAGATATCACATATCAAAACGATCCATTCACTCAAACCAATCGGTAGGTAACACAGTCACACACAATATCAGATTCATCTGTTCAAGCACTTTTACACAGCCGTTCCGCGCGATAGCAACAGGTTAAGTTAATCATGAAGATTATAAAATATAAATAAGCTAGCTAGGTGGGTAAGGTATCTTAAATCAGCGCATGTTCTTATTACATAAATATGTATCTTTCGATTAGACCAGTAGGATTGGTACGACAATGTTAAAATACTTAAGATAATAGGGTTTTGTGAGTTCAGTGCGTGAGCAAGTAAGTTGAACAGTAAACAGGAAGCTGGTGATCTATTCACATAGAAAATCTGATAATTCAGCTTTTTAGAATGTCTTATCAACAGTTTGACTGGGCTGATAAGTAAGATTTTTTCTTTATTTTTACATATATATTTTCACTTATGACGATTGATGAACTGATGATTTTGCTGTGGGTGATATAGTATGAATAAGTAAGCATAAAGGTTGTTTTGACAAAGGATACACTCCAAATTGGTCAGAGTTATTTCAAGTAATCGTTGTTCAGAAAACTAATCCAATAACTTATTTGCTAGAAGACTCAAGAAAAAATAGAATTCTAGGATTATTTTATGCTCAAGTGCTTCAGAAAACTAAAAATCCTAACGTGTATTTAGTTGAAAAAGTTCTTAAGAAAAAAGGCAATAAAGTTTTTGTTAAGTGGTTAGGATTGCAATTGGAAAATAGTTGGATAAGCAACACTAATATATTATAAATTATGAGCATGTTTTTGTCATTCTTCGCTTGTATATGGAAGGGAAAGGTCTTGTAAATAGTATTATCAATCACCTACCGTTTGAGTTACATCTCCCAGGTTATAACTACTGCGGACCAGGAATAAGATTACGTGAGAAACTTATTAGAGGTGACAAGGGTGTAAATGAACTTGATGAGTATTGTAAACAACACGATATTGCATATATGAAAACAGAAAACTTATAAGCCAGACATACAGCAGATAAGATATTAATGAAAATGGCAAAGAAAAGAGCATCATCATCCCAAACAAGTGCAGGTGAAAAGCTTGCGGCAAATATTGTTAACAAAGCAATGCTGGTGAAACTTTCAAATGGAGCGGGGCTTAAAAACAGTTTTAAAAATGTAGTTTCTTATGCAAGAAAACATATTCTTAAAGCAAAACCAAAATGTAAAATGTTGGCTATTGATTTAGCTTTTGCTGCTATTAAAGATCTTGCATCTGATTTAACGGTTAAAGTTCCACGAGTTATACCGTTACCAAAAACAGGGGGGTTCTTGCCATTAATACTGATTATTACGGGGCTGTCTGCTGCTGGTGCTCTTGTTAATAAAACATATGTTATAGCACGAATGTTAAAAACATTTCAAACTGCACAAAAAACGTGGAATGAGATGAAAACACTCAACCAGAATTTTAAGAGGACTACAGTTCAAACAGTATAAAGATGGTCTAGGTTATACTTCGACAAAAAACTGAACAAGCGGCTACCTAAACGTCCACTTACCAACATTGATGTAATGAAATATTCAGTAAATATCCCATATTTTCGAGGAGTGTTTATGAGAGATCAATTACCTGAACAAGCTCGCAAAATCGAGTGTGGTATAATTAATTTGGATAGCTCTGAAAATCAAGGTACACATTGGGTAGCTTATGTTAAGAAAAATGACTACATTGAATACTTTGATAGTTATGGTGATTTAAAACCACCAATAGAATTTATTAAATATGTAGGGGGCAGCATTCGCTATAACTATTACAATTATCAGGGTAGCCATCCATACAACTGTGGTCATTTATGCCTTAAATTTCTTGAAAATTGTATGCAGTAGATTTAATTTAAAATTAATTGTACTATTGTAACGTAATAGATATCAGTACTAGTTTATACTTCAAGTACGAGTAAATAAGCGGTTTTTATGTTTTTTCTTAAAATAGTTATTGAAAAAATATGATTGATTTCAATATAAAAAATAGTAAGAAAAGTTGTGGTGGGCTGACAAAAAGTAATAGTTCAAATCATAACTTCAATTGTGCACAGGAACTCTATAAAGATAATTAAGTTGGGTCTTTGGAAAGGGGCAGTTTACCTTTTTACTTATTGACTCCACCACAGTAAAAAGATTTCCCTTTAATCTCTACATTATTAAGTCGAGATCTTTGATCATTGGATGAGATCTGAGCCTTACAGTTATTAAGTTCTGACTGGAGGCTACTGATCTTCAAATCCCACTGTTCAACGTCACATATCCTAGAATCTAAATTGGAGACTTTGCTTGTTAGATCAGTTACTCGATCATTTGTGAATTCATTAGCGATCTTGAGTTCAGATAGTTCCACCCTAATCGTTTTAACGTCGGCGATAAGACTAGGTATGCCAGCGAGCTGGATCTTTAAGCCCTGGATCTAATTGAGCTGAACTTCCATGGTGACAGGCTCAGGGGTATTTATCGGTGATGGGGATGGGGTTGGAACCGGTAACAACGATCGAGACTTACATGAGGGGCACTTTCAGGGTGTCTACTCCCACCTTTTACGAAACTATCATAAATCAGGAGCGTTTTGTAATAAGCTTTGAATAATCATACTTACCATCGTACTCCCACAGACACAAAACGGTCAACCAAATTTAATGGTAACTAGAGTCTGGCTAATGAAAGTTGATACAGAAAAAGCGCGGCAAATTTAAAAAATATCAGCATGGCAGCCCTAAAGTAAAAAGGAAAGTTGGAACAACTCACTTTGATACTTTGACATTCATTTTTATTTTACTAGTGGATGCTTGCAATTTTTTCCGCGTTATGACGAGATTAAAAGTAGCTTATATCACTTGTTAACTCTTTATTAACTCCATACCAAACATCACACGGATACGTCACTCCATTGTGGCGTATTAAAGGAACAAACAGGCTATCAAACACTATCATGAGTATCAATATTATCATGAGTTTAAATTTTTGTAAATCTATGTGAGTATGTATCAAAGGAAACAACACCATATATTTTTATACTGTTTTTTAATCACTATAATCAAAATCTGAATCTAAAAATTCAACATGGAGTGAATCGTTAGAATCACTGGAGTCGCTGCTGTCTCTTAATTTGATGATGAAGCTTTCTAAATTATTTTCAGTTATATGGTCTCTTCTTTTGTACTTGTCTTCCACATGAATGACATGGTCTGTCATTTTTTTCCAATCATCTGCTGTAATACACTCAAAAGATTGTTTTATGAGATCCTCGAACACTTTTGGAGTTCGGCTTACATTTTTGGTTCCCACATTTCTTTTTGCTAGACTCCATATGAGTTCTATAGCATTTAGGTCACAATGATATGGAGGAAGTCTTAGCACTTCATGTCCGTTTTGGCTTAAAAGTTCATCAGCTTCATAAATAGGTTCTTGTGTGTTCTGTTTTACTAAGCAGAGCAACTCTGCTTTTGAATTGTATGTTTCAAATGAAATACCATTCAATGTAAGCCAATTCTGTATCTCTAACTTTCGATTTTGAGATTTGGGCGCTTTATTTATTATGACAGAATGGTATGATGCATTGTCCATTACAATTACACTTGGTTCATTCAAATTGGGAATAAGCTTTTCTTGAAGCCATTTGTTGAAGTTTGTGGAATTCATGTCATGGTGGTAGTCGGCCATTTTCGATTTGGTGCTAAATACTAACAATGAGTTTGGAATAGGGCCTTTCTCTGATCCTGCATGCACAATAATATATCATTTTCCTGACGATATATTTTCAATTATTCCACTTGTTGATGGACCTTGCCAACATTTTTTAAGCTTATAGGTTTTGTGGACATAAGTTTCATCTAAGTAGATTATTGGCATGCTTTCTGCACGTTTAGATGCAATGGTTCGCAAAAAGCGATGTCTCCATGCAGCTATATCATATCGTTCAATTAATAATGAACGTTCATTTTGGTTTTTCTTAAATTCATAACCGTTTGCTAATAATATGCGACGGAGAGTTTCACGACATCCACCAAATTCCATACTTTCTTTTAACTCGACCAACAAAGTTCTTAATGTTGGTACTTGTTTCCTCACACATTAAAATTCGTTTACCTTATAACGAATAACATCCATATCGAAACACGAGTAAGTTCGACACTTTTGAAGGGTGAGGTCGTTTTTTACCTGGAGTCCTTCAGACCCCTTCGTTCACCGCACCTTCTTTTTTAATTCTCTTCAATGTAATAACACTTACATCTGTAAAAAGAATAAAATAAAATGTCAATTATCGTGAGTCTCATAACTAAGAAATAATAGAAAATACACAAGTATTACAAAACTAGTCTAAGATTAACGTTGAGTGAAACCTTACCGGTGAGTGAAGATAGTTCTTCTAAGTACTGGTTCTGCGATTTCATCATATCTTTTTGATCTAAATCTGCGACATTTTCAATTGCTTGTTTTACTTCAGCAGTTCGTGCATTATCCTCAAGACTATCTGTAAAAGAACAATAACATTATCTAAAGTAACTAAAACTAATATGTACTTATATAAAATAAAAAAATATCAAGACATTTTGACCGTACTTACCTAAAAAATCAGTCACAGTACGTAAACAATCCTGTTTTTCTCGCAATACGGCTTGTTTCACAAGCTGTTTCTCTTCATATTTCGAAATCATACAAAACAATAGTTTTCGCACTTCACATTAACACGGATATATCACAACAAAACTATACGCAAGTCAACCACAACGAAACATCAACAACACGCCATCTTGTTGCGTCAGAGATAGGGATACCATACACTGATTCTGATTTTACCAAATCTTTCGGAAAACAGCCGAAAATTAATATCTTTAAAATAAAATTGCCAAGTTTTTCTCTAGTAAATAGTGTACCTAATTAATTAAGCTATTTATTAGACCAACTTAAGGCTTAGTGTTGCTCTTGAAATGATCCAACACGTACATACGATACTTATTTTCGATGAATACAATTTTAGCACACGTACGAATTTTTAAAACACATTTTATAAAATGTTTAAAATAAGTTTGTTTTAAAAATGCCTTTTTGGAATTAATTGTTCCTAAGTACTTTCTGCTTAAAATACCCCAATTTGTAGGGTAAATATCCGATGGTAGGAACACTTTAGTGTTGTCATATAAAAAGTTTGCAAAAAAATCCAGTATCTACTTTCGTTAGCCAGACTCTATGCAATATGGCTTCTTTAAGATATGGCAGTACGAATCTTAAAAAAAATTACATTGGAACAATGAAACTTATTGTCTAAAGTCATGAAAAAGTATGCGAATTGAGTGAAATATTTGATACTACGTCATCAAAACGACTATCGTAATCCATTATTATTTTAAGCTTGGTATATTGACGTGGTGGTATCAGATTTAATGGTAAGGTTGAAATATGACTGCTGTAAGAGGTGGGAGTAGGGCCCCAGGTGCCTCGTCTTTCGGAGCCAAGTTTCTTCCAGCCAATTTCTGATACTTGAGCACTGTTGTAATCCAATGATTGTTTGCAAGAACTGCACATTACTCTATCAGACGAATCAATTCCGCAAACGTTCATTTTGGTAACTATAAAAAAGGTTGATTATCTATGACAAAGCTAGTATGGTCGCAAAGAATGCGGTTCTATTTAGTGTACACACCGAACTGGTAAAAAACAACGTCATTAGGAATAAAACAAAAACAACAGATGTTATACTAAAAATCAAAAGATTCAAATGGAGATGGGCGCGGCATATGATAAGAGGTCCTGATAAATGGAGCAAGAAAATTGCCCATTATTGGTACGCCAGGGAAGGTAAAAGAAAAAGAGGGAGACCGCGGAAACGATGGGACGATGACATCAAAGAGGTGGCAGGAGTGATGGAACAGAGTAGCTCAAGTAAGGACAGAGTGGAAAAGGATGGAGGAGGTCTTTTCCGATTGGCAAACAAATCTGCAAAAGATTACCAAACAGCAGATAGTAGAATAAGTTTTACTCTTATTTGTTTTGTTTGAATTTGTTTTTAAATGTATGTACTCGTATGTATACGCTATAGATCTGAATAAAAAGCTATATTATTACCATTACTCTTATCAATTTCATGGGCACTTTTAAAAGTCAAAGTCAAAATCATTTTTTCAATATATGCATCAATTTATAGACTCTACCGCCGCGGTCCAAAATATATTGAGCCTACCGAGAAGAAGCGGTAAGAAACTCGGATCCATTCTTTTCATATAGATATTTTACAATATTTTTACTTCAATATTTCACTGTAAAATTTCACATTTAAACTATTAGCAAATCACATGAAGAACCGCAACATTCAATATTTTATTTTTAAATGATTACATTTACACTCACAATAAAATTGAAACAATTAATTAAATTCAAATTACAACATACAATAATAAATTGCTTAACTTCTCCATATTTGGATCGGGCAGCACTTCGCCGTTGAAATATCATTTTACAATATTTTGCTATTTTAAACACCTCAAGAGGTCCGCTCCGCACGGCAGTCGGGCAAAAAAGTGAGTCTGGTTTTTTTCGCACAGACTAATGCTGCGAGCGCAGATGGCACTCAGCCAGATGCAGGCGCAGAGGGCGCACCGCCTAATGCAAGCGTTGAAAACGCTTCGCCGCAAGGAGAGGAGTAGGCTTAAGGGCACCACTTTGGGCCGTCGCCAGGAGAGAGGGGAGTCGAAAAGAATAGAGAGGGGAATCGGAGAGAAATCTGGTCGCCTTACGCTACCGCTTGAGCAATGAACAAACAAAGTGACTAAGCGACTACCGTCCATAATAATTGTACGATTTTATGATCTAAAAGCATTTCAATAAGTATAATAAAATCTGTAATGATTTTACACATACTTTAAAGTACATAATATTAATTATTCAAATTAAGTATACAACCAATCAATATGCCAAATGATGATTGTGATCATGACAGGCTGGAACGATATCTAAATCATAATTTCACATAAACAAGGTATTGCTATCGAGCACTACCTTGTTTATTCCACGAATTACATATCTCAGCTATAACATATAAATCATACATCTGATACAGTATACAGACACGTATAACTTAAGTCAAATTTTGAATAAAGCTATCACGGCCATACTGACCAGTAGTTTGCTCTCGAAGTACAAAGTCAACAAAGACAAGTCAATGGTCAACTAGTCAATCAGGGTCTTTCTTTCCCTCTTCCTTATGGTTTCTTGCTTTCGGTATATATTAGTGCTAGCATCCGCTGCCAGTGATATTACCGGGACTAATAGAAGGGCAGAGACCGACCAGCTGCGTTTTTTTTTTTGAAGACACATGGTTAAATAGTTAATCAGGGTTTTTCTTTCCGTCTTCCTTACGGTCTCTGGCCTTCGGTATATATTAATCCTACCACCCGCTGCCAGTGGTATTACCGGGACTAATAGAAGGGCAGAAGCAGACCAGCGGTAAGTCACATTTCTTTATTCGAGCTTTTAGTCATCGTCACAGTCAGTCACTTTTATTTTTATATACTAGCCCCTGACCTTGGCATAATAATCTACCACACGCTGCCAATGGCCTCCAGCGTTTTACTTATATGGCCTTCTTTTAGTTAGTCACAGTCAGTTACTTTTACTTTTATATACTAGTCCTACCACACGCTACCAATGGCCTTGCAGACTAGCATCAGGACAGGGACTGACCAGCGTTTTACTTTTATATTATTTCTTTGGTTTTTACTTTTTTTTCTTTGAACTCACTAAATATCAAAACACCACTCCACTTACTTAATAAGTTAACAATACAAGTATACAATCCCAATTCAATTCCCAATTTACAATTGTATGCTTATATTTCATAGCATATATAATTTTTCATCATGGTTTATGTCAATGAGCGTTACAATGTTGTATAACATTTTATCACGGTTAATCCAAATAATTATACCATTTTTATATGTTGATTCTTCAGAAAAAGAGGGTTTTGATCTTTTCATTAATCTGGTCAAACAAGTATTTTTTGCAATATGTCCAAAACATACTTACATGTCTTAAATTGATTTGACTTCTTAAAGGAAAATCAGTCGTTCAGTAAGATTGCTTTGTTTTATAAGGGCCTTTATACCTCAGTTTTTTTGCCATCAATGATTTTTACTGAAATACACTACATCACTCACATCATTAACTTTGTCTGTCCTTCTGGGGAATCATAAACGTTCCCTGAACTTTTCAGCCACATTGTTACAAGATGTACATTATATACATATATTATACACATTATATATTATTATCTGGGTTAATCACAGATTCTCAAGATTCTTCTATTACTATGTCAAACAGCCGAGCTTGTATGGATGGTACCTTTTCTGCTGTATCTATTTTACGTTTTTTTAAAACTGATTGAAGTATTTCCTGAACATTCCACAAACCGCTTGGCCATTCTGAACGTTTATTTACTCGTAATGAAGTAATTAAAATACTGGGGTGCTGAATAGTATAATGGCTTCACGAACAGCTCTGTATTCATCTTCAGACGTGCTGTTCCGGGGTATCATTTTGCTCATTTTGGTGCAGTGGATTTTTTATAATAACATTGATTTGTATCTAACTCGCCGGATATACCTTGGTCTATTCATATCGGCTGAGAGCCCGACATGAAGTGTGACCCGGTATGAAGAAAACACGTAATGTCTATTCCAACTTTAATCTTTGATTACTTATTAGATTATAACAACTGAGACGTGTGCACGCGGCGAGCGCTCGCAGCAAACTGAGCTGCGGTAATTGGGTTTCTTCTCGCACATTAAGCTGTGCGGGGAAAAAGTTTCAGGGCGGTTGCCCTCTTCTTTGGCTCGTCTTAGCCCGTTACGACGGGCCAGTCTTTGGGTTGGTCATACCACAGCCTCACGATACTGCCACCCCAGTGACCAAAAGGTAACTGAGCGATCAAGGCCGCGCCGGGTGGAACCCCCGCCTACACGGGTGAAGCCCAGCGGACCGATCGACTGCACAGTCGCTGGCCACTGGGGGCAGCACTGATACAGCTGTGGCATCCAAACTCTCTTCGTCTTCGTTTTGGCTCTCTTGTGGAACGAGTTCTCTGGCGTATGGCTTCGTTTTTCTGCCCATATCGGGCGGACGGGTGTGAAGGGGGGCAATGCCCCTCAGGTGTGGCAATCTTGATGCGTCCGCCGTGGCGAACATCTTTGTTGCTAGACGCTCGATGAAAGTGTGGATGCTTTCTATTTTTAGGTCCTTCGCTATTGTCGCGTTTCGCACATAGCGCGGGGCTCCGACGATGGCGCGTAGTGTAAGGTTTTCTTGCGTTTGGATCTTCTTGCGGAGGTAGGTAGCCGTTTGAGCGTACCACGCCGGGGCGGCATATGTAAGACGGGGCCGAATATAGGTCTTGTAAATCATTGTCTTCACCCGGAGTGGTAGCTTTGATCGAAGTATTGGCGACAGGCATGCGCGAGCTCCTTTCGCCTTCCCCACGATCGTATTTACGTGAGCTTGAAAAGTCAGGTTTCTGTCTATTTGGACCCCTAGGTATTTAACCACTGGGGCCCATGAGATCTCTGAGTTCATGATCTTCAGCTGCGTTGGTGTGTTGGTCTTGCCGGTTATGATAGCCTGCGTTTTGTTTACGTTGATGCGCATCCTCCATTTGGCAAGCCATTCGGGGAGCGCATTAAGTGTTGGTTGCAGTTTTCTGACGGCTTCTTCGGTCTTGATGGATGTGGTGTAGAAAGCTGCGTCGTCTGCGTATAACGCGAGTTTCGCGTGGCCCACCAGTGGTATGTCATTGGTGTGCCACGCGTATAGTATTGGAGAGAGGCAGCTGCCTTGAGGCACTCCTGCAAGTACCGGCTTCTCGGCGGATAAGGCTCCTTCTATTCTGACGGTTATTCGCCGGTCCGTAAGGAAAGATCTTATTACTCGTATCATGGTTTTCGGCATCGGGCTCTTCGATAGCTTGTATAGCAGGCCTTCGTGCCATACACGGTCGAAGGCCTTTTCCATGTCGAGTAATACTGCAGCTGTGAATTCCTTCTTATTATGGCATGTGACCATAACGTTGATGATGCGCGTCAACTGGAGTGTTGTAGAGTGCTCTGACCTAAACCCGTACTGCTCCTCTCGAGGTGTGATGTGCGGTGCCAGGTATGGTAGTAGTAGCCTCTCGAATGTCTTCGAGAGGGTACTAAGCAGCGTGATCGGTCTGTAGTTGTCAGGTTTCTTCGGGTCCTTTCCGGGTTTAGGGAGCATTATTACAACACCCGTTTTCCAGCTCTTGGGGTAATGGCCACAGCGTATTATTCCATTGAATATTCTTGTCAGTGCGGCCAGGGCTCTCGGTGGTAGATGCTTCAGCGTTTCGTTGGAGATCCTGTCGAGCCCTGGGGCTTTTCTATTTGGTAGGCGCATGATCAGTCTTTGCACTTTGCCAGGTGAAAAGATGATATGCGCCTCCTCTTCTTCAGTCTCGTCCGGTGGTGTAGTGAGGTAGTCTTCTACGTGTCTACTCACGGCGTCTGTGTGTGTGACGTCACTGGTCGGGTTGGGCTGAAATTGTGCCTCCAAGTGCTCGGCGAAGATTTCAGCTCGGTCTGTGGCCACGAATTTCAGAAGGCCGTCCTTCCCGACCAGTGGTCTGGTAGGCTCCGGAGTGCACGATAGCTGGCGGCAGAGTCGATAGATTGATGGAGTCTCTGTGTTAATAGAGTCCAGGTGCTCGTCCCAGCTATGCGTGGCATGATCTTTGAGAGCGGTCTTCACGCGCTCCACCAGCGCGTTCACCTCACTCTTTAATCGTGGGCAGCGAGTCTGCTGCCACAGCTTCCTCTTCTCCCTTTTTTCGCTGATCAAGTTCCTGATCCATGCCGGTAGGGGGTGCACCCTCTCTACCGGCGTGGTGGTGTGCGATGCTGTCTCGAGGGAGGATTGGAGAGCTGCGGTCAGCTCTTCGGTAGCCGCCTCCAAGTCTTCGGCGGTGTTTATGGGCCTCGTTTTTGTTAACAACTGCGCTTCTCTCTGGAATGCGTCCCAGCAGATCTTCCGCCTCCTTTCGGGGGCGGCCACCCTGCTTGGGAGCTCCTTCAGCGTCAGTAGTACCGGGCGGTGGTCTGAGGGGAGATCCGGCAATACGGTCTGTGTAGGCGGCGTCCTTAACCCCTTGTATACCGTAACGTCGAGGATGTCTCCAGCGTCAAGGTAATGGTAGTGGGTGGGCTCGTCCGGCCCGATGACGTCATAGCAGTGGTCCACCGAATCTTGATACAAGACTCTTCCATCCCGGTTGGTCTTGGTCGAGTTCCAGTGGGTGTGCTTACAGTTTAGGTCTCCAGCAATAATGGTGGCTTCGGTTGCATTCAGCAGTTTTCTTATTTCGCTCGGTTTCAGCTTGGTTAGCGGTGGTTTATATGCTGCGAACACACGCCGAGTTTCGCCGGCTATGTTAATAAGCACACCCAAGGCTTGTAGTGATTGAAACTCTTCTGGTGGTATGAGTTGATGGATGATCTTTCGGTGGACCAATACTGCCAGGCCTCGATAGGCGCGTCCAGTGTCAGTCACCTCGTCTTTACGGTATACATGGTAGTTTGGTATCTTGAAGACTTGTCCCTCTTTTAGATGCGTCTCACTGACCAACATAATGTCAATATTCTGCTCGCGGAGGAAGATGGTCAGCAGTGCTTTCTTCCCCGCGAGCGTATTGGCGTTCCAGTGGACTATCTTAAGGTCGTGATCCATTGTTGGTGTTGAGAATTCGCATTAGGCCCTGTAATGTTGCCGTTTCTGGATCAGTGCCCTTTTGCACCGCCTCCAGGATCTCCTTCAGGACGCCTATGGTCTGACCCAGTGAGTCGCGGCGGGGGGCGTCTTTCTCTTCTTGTTGTGGCTGTTTTTGTGCCTGTGTCTTTTTCTTGGGCTTCTTTCTGGCTGCCTTTGTGCCTACTCCTTTTGGCAGGTTCGCCGGCGCCATTAGATTGGTCTCGGTTGTCTCTTCGACGGTTGCCGGTGCTGTCGGGGCAGTACCTCGTCGAATCGTCTGAGTGACGGCTATCGTCCCCGCCCTTTTGTTGCGTATCTCCTTCTTGTAAATCGGGCAGGCTTTAAAATTAGCGGGGTGCATGCCCTGGCAGTTTGCGCACGTTGCCGGTTCTTCCCTGGGGCGCGGGCATTCTCTCGCCGAGTGTTCTTC
Source organism: Selenia dentaria (assembly GCA_917880725.1). Taxonomy (NCBI): domain Eukaryota; kingdom Metazoa; phylum Arthropoda; class Insecta; order Lepidoptera; family Geometridae; genus Selenia; species Selenia dentaria. Next base: position 147,066 of record OU862882.1, on the reverse strand, counting down.
ACCACAGCGCACACAAGCCTGGACCCGATGGCAGTTGTGTGAGCTGTGGCGGAACTGTTGGCAGCGGTGGCATTGTGCGGGGCCTTTCTTACCGCGCCATGCCTCAATTATAACGCCAGGCATCAGAAGTAATTCGTTTACTTCGTATATTGCCGGTATCGTTTGCGCGTTCTTTTTCAACTGTACGTAGAAATACTGCCAGGGCGCCCTTGTCTGGCTTGAATATTTTTCACGTATTCCGGTTCGAACCCTTTCTCTTCGAGGGCCTCTTTTATTTCTTCTGGATCGGTATCTGCGGGTAGCCCTCGAAGGGCGATCTTCAGACTGCGTTCAGCGGGCAGAGAATAGCTGAACCAGCTGATATTCTCTTCCTTCTCTAATTGTGTTAGGTAGGCTTGAATTGCGCGGTATTCTATCTCGTCCGCGGGTAGGAACCGGATACCCTGCCCGGAGGGTCGACCATTGGGTGCTCTTCCGAGTTTGGACGCTATTTGTTTAAAGTGGTGCGTCCAATTATCGATTCTTTCCACTATGAGAGGAGGGTATCGAGCCCCTTTCTCCTTCCCATCTACAGGGGTTGGGGGGGCTGTATACCCTTCGCCTCTCTCTGTCCTGCTCTAGCGGTGGCTTGCTGTGGTGGTGTGCGGGGGGTGCTCTTTGTACCGCCCTGTTTTTCAATTTGCGCTACGCGCGCGAACGAGGGCTTCTCGGTTGCAGTGCTATCCGTAGTTTTCGTTTTTTGTCTCTGCGGCAAAGGTTCGGCACTGGTGCCTGCAACTGACATTGTCGCGGTAGACGTGGATGGGTGTGCGGTTTCTTTTGTGGGTGGGCGGGCGGCCGCTTGGGCGGGCGGGCGCATTACCTCATGGGCGGGCGGGCGCTCGGTCGCTTGTGCGATTTGGCGGGGCGCAGGCTGTCTCGCTCGCACTTCCGTTGATCTCGCATCATGTCGTCCCTCTCTCTCTAGTACTGGGGTGGCATCTGGCTGTCCCTTTCTCGCTACTAGTGGTGGATTCGCAGAGTGCGAACGTCCAGTGCGAGGCTTCTTCGATTCCTCAGCCGGCTTTAGGGGGCTGGTAAGTTTGCGCCTCCTTGCATTGAACGCAAGCGGCTTAGTCGGCGGCAGAGTTATGAGCGACCGCGATGCAAGTTCGAGGACTTTGCGGTCTTCATCGGACATTTGTCGTCCTTCAAGTTCGGCTTCTTCTATTCTCACGTAGATCCCCATCCAATTGAGCATCCCCTCCGACAGGGCCTCGACTTCGATGAGCCGGGCGAGTGTGAGTATATCACGCTCGTGGCGCCCCTTTGGTGACAATGCTGCCGTTGGTACGGGTTTCGTACGTTTCGTACTCATCTCCGATACGGGGGGGTTACCGCCCTCGTCATCGGATGAGTTGGAGTCGCTGATGCTATGGTGGCTAGCAGCGCGGGTTACGTGGCCCTTAAAAGGGCCTTTTTGCGTCGGGGGAGTGGTTAGTTCCCCTGTCGGCGGTGGGTGGCCCTTAGAAGGGCCTTTTTTAGGGTCGCCGCAGTCCATGACGGCGGCTATGAGAGTGTACGTTGCGCGAGTACTGGAGCGAGTATTATGCAAGCATAGTACTCACTCCGGCGTTCGTGGGGCACAGTATCCCCTCGTAGCCGTGGCCACGGTGCGATCGGTAAATAATTTCCTCAAGAAATTGTTAGCGATGCGCAGCTTTTAGTGTCGATGGTTACTCCGAGCACTAAACGTACAGGCGATCCTGCGGTTGCCAAGCGCAGCTGTTTTAAAGGCGACTGTGAGGATGGGTGTGCGGTGAGTCAACCGCTCGCCCGGTGCGCATGCTTGTGTCAAAAACATGTATATGTTTTTTATTATTTTATTTTTTTATTCAGAAGGAAGTTTGTTTCAGAGTTTAGGAATGATATATTGAGTAGTATGTTTCCCATAAAAGTCTACGGCATTCCTGCCGTAGGTATCGGAGAAGCAGTACACATCACTTGTGGCTGACTGCCTTTACAATTAGGACAAAGCAAGGTGGACTGCCTCGCAGTCCCTAGCTTCCTATATTTTTTTCCCGATGTAAAGCAATAAAAGGCAGAACATATCGAACAGTTAACATCACTGTACTCAACATTAATTTATTTATTTATTATGAGAAACTTATAACTATTTTACAGGGATAGCCCTAATACAATAGTAGTACCTACCAACTAAATCACTATTACGAATAACGGTTAGTTAAATTCTATTATTATTATTCTATTACATAAAGTAATAACATAATAATAATAAAAATAACATACATAATAATAACATTGCACCCTGGACACGTAGAAATTGTTAACAAACAGTTAATCCTTTCTATACCGTGATGATAAAAACAAAAGATTTATGAATGAAACTGACGTATATTTTTACGTCTCTGGGACGCAAAGGGTTAATTGGTCCGGGCCAAACGATATTCTAATTAATTATATTGGCAGGTAGTTTATAACAGCTGTTAATATGGGCACGCTACGTAATGCCGCGGAGCGAACTGAATAATGCAAATAAAAGAGGAGATAGGACGCCGCCTTGCGATACGCCTATAGTCGTATCACACCATGAGGAAAAACTATCTTCGAGGCGAACACGCTGCCTACATTCGTATAGATAACTATAAAACTAATCCGTAACCGTTGGAAATTATGTTAATTGAGCTAAGTACCGCAAGGAGAATGTCAAAATTCACAGTATTAAACTCACTATTGAAGTCTAACAAAGTAAGTACAGTACCATACCGAAACGAATATTGTGGTTTTGGCAAGAGTTTTAACTATACTGTGTTCTCTTCGAAATCCGGATTGAAGCGGATTGAGGAGATCATGATTGGAGAGAAACATGTTAAGTTGGTTGTGGATAAGACGCTCGCGAACTTTGGAGAGAAATAGGGGGTAATCAGAATGACATTTAGGATTAAGTTTTTAAGGAAGACGTATGATATGGACGTCTTTCCAAACAGAAGGAAATGCTCCAGTAGTAATAGAATCATTGCAAATGCAACAGAGGATGGGAAGGGTAGTATCTAGGATGGGTACAACCATATAACGGCTAATACAGTCATGGCCAACTGCACTAGATGTGATAGACATAATGCTCTTCTTAACATCACAAGCAGATAATTGATTTAAAACAAACGAGGAGTTATAGTCAGGAGTTGTTAGAGTTGAAAGATAATGCAGTGTATGATTTTTCTGTGTCGCTAAGATCAGGAGGAAAGAAATGGTTCATAAACGATGAAGTTAACCGCAAATACACATAAAAAAAATGGGTTTTGAGACGCCCGACAGAAGTGATAACTTAAACTAGTCTAACGCTGTGGGTTAGAGTGAGACAAGATGCGTGAGAAAAAGGGAAGCCAGACACACTGGCGCCGTAACACGCTACGTAATGAATCGGTTCACTCTTCCATAAGAAGTACTACATGGTCGAATTGAGACACCTCCTAAAAAACGATATTTAAAAAAGTTGACTTTGCTGATGTTGACTCGTCGAGCGCTAGACCGACAGTCGGTCTAGCGCGTCAACATCTCCTGAGGATGCCTGGTGTAGAGGCGAAACACGTGTCGAATCGTTTTTGGTTTATTTGGGTTTTCTTGTGTGTTTTATTTTGTATTCTTCCTATTAAAACACCCCCAAATAAGCCAAAATCATTGTTTTTTTTTCAGCGGAAGTGTCACTACATATTATTTAACATCGTTTTTTGATAATGGATTTCCGCAAAGTAACGCTGAATCAATAAATTATCCAAACCTCCTCCTTTTTTCAAGTCTCATAAACACCACTTCTCAGTAACTGAAAACATAGGTTTTGATGCGTTTTCAGTTATAACAATTTATCAAGCTTAGTAACAAATTATTATTTAATTGATTAATTGACACATTTTGGTGTCAGGTCAGTTTATTTTTTGGCATTGTTTTTTAAATCTTTACTCTCCCATTCGGTGACGCTTTAAATGCCTGTAGAGGCAAATATTTATTTAGAGAGTATTTTATGTGATGTCATGCAAGTGGGTCTTAGGAAACTCTTGTAATCTCTACGATTAATTGCAACTATTGATACCGACAGACGTGTGTGGTTGCAGCCCGTGCTTGTATCGCAGCACGGTGTACGTGTGGAGCGCTCGCAGCGGCGCGTTGTGCGTGGCGCCGTGTGTGGCGGGGGTGGAGAGTGGGGTGCAGGCAGGGGTGCAGACGGCGGCGCGTGGCGTCGGTCCCGCACTCGCAGCGCTGCTGCCGAGTGCGCCGGTCGTACGCAGCGCGGGCGCCGAGTTGCTGCTAGTCACAAGCGACATGCTCTTAGTGAGTTGCAACTACTTCCCGTATATATAGTATTTATCTATAGTAACCACGTACAACTGACGATTACACACAGCTACCAGATCCCACACTCTTCCGAACGACGGTGCGGTATATCATTGATCGAAGCGACGTAGAATAAAATTAAGAATAGAATAGAATATACTTTATTTGCTTGAATGTAAGTACAATAGGTGTTTATATTAGATTAAGTGCTGACACATTTCGCCAATTTAATGGCATGCAAAATCTTATTATATTATTAATTCACTAGAAATATCATGCAACATGCAACACTCAAATATAAATGACATAAATTACACATTATTAAAGTAGTCATTCAATGAGTAAAAACTGTGATGTAGCAGCCAGGATTTTAGTTCTTTTTTAAATTTAGCAAATGGCATTTCCTTAATATGATTAGGTAATTTATTGTATATTTTTATAGACATTGAGAAACAACATTTTTGGTAACGAGCAGTTCTGCAAGAATAATTATTTACTATTCGGTCTCTGTGCCTAGTATTTCGTGGGAAAACGTCACGCGCTTTCGAATACATATTGTTGCTTAACAAAGCACGAAATATTTTTTTAAATCATGAAAAAGAGGTTTGCAAAAATCTAAGGGTGCAGCGCCGCAAATAGCACGGATACTTTTTTTGGGCTACGAGTATAAATGCTCGTAAAAAACAGTACTTCGTCCCCATACGATGAGTCAATACCTTAGGAGTGAGCCGACGTATCCATGATATGCCATTAGTGTGGTTTCTTTGATCGTAGTTTTGCGTAAGCGTTTAAATACATACACATAACTATTTATCTTTTTACAAACTTTATCTATGTGCAGTTTTCAGTTAAGGTCAGAATCCAAAATTAGTCCCAGAAAATTCACGTGTTTCGGGCTTTCAATATATTGTCCATCATAATTAATTTGAAAGTTAAATTTATTAAAGTTTAAATAATAGGTTTTATTAATATTTAATTTTAAATTATTTATGTCAAGCCATCTAACAACGGAATTAATTGTGTTGTTAATATCAAGTATATGATTGTTAATATAATTGTAATTTTTTTCCGATGTAACTAAAATCGAGATGTCGTCAGCAAATAATACCGAATTATAAGAAGTTACGTTTGTTATGTCATTTATATATACAAGAAATAATAAAGGACCCAAAACGCTGCCCTGAGGTACCCCAAAAATTTTTTTATTTTATTTTCGGATTTAGAATATACAATTATCTTTTTGTTGTTTATTGATGTTATTTCTACACACTGTCGTCTATTTTGAAGGTAACACTGAATCCATTCAATTGCTTTTCCTCTAACACCATATTGATGAAGTTTGTTTAAAAGCAGTTTGTGTGATACGAAGTCAAAATCCTTTTTCATGTCAAAAAACAAAGCTGTTGTTATAAGTCTCCTGTCTACATTTTCTATTATGTTATTAATTAAATTAAAAGCCGCTAATGTTGTGGATTTGTTCTTCTGGAAACCGTTTTGCTCCTGTTTTATGAGATCGTGTTTTAAGAAAAAATCATCCAATTTTTTATGCATAGCTTTTTCGTATATCTTGGAAAGAATAGGAATAAGAGCAATTGGCCTATAATTTTCTAGGATATCTTTTTCACCTTTTTTATGAAGAGGCTTTATAATTGCTGTTTTTAAGCTTTCAGGAAATAGGCCGTGCTCAAATGATAGGTTTATTAAATACGCCAATATGTTACCAAGTTCTTCTTTGCAATGCTTGATAACTTTCGTAGCAATACCGTCCTCTCCTTCTGCAATTGTATTTTTGAGGCTTGCTATTATGTTTTTAACTTCAGTGGCTGACACTGGACCCAGAAAGATGGAGCCTGTGACACACTTCGCATTAACATTATATGCAGAGATAAGCTGACTGTTCTTTTTATTTGTATTATCTATGAAATAAGTATTGAAGCAATTTGCTATTGAAGCTGGTTGTGTTACAACTTGTTCTTTTATTTTTAACTTATCGATAAACTGAGGTGGAACGATCGATTTGCCTTTAATTATATTCCATGTAGACACATACATTTTTACTCTTTTTAATTATATCCCTATGTTTTGCTTTCTGTGCTCCAATTATAAATTTTTTCAAAAGATTCGAATACTGATTATAATTAGTTTTGGACTGTTTTGTTTTTTCTTTATAATATTTGAGGCGTAATAGTCTTTTATTTTTGCAACTTATTTTTAGACCTTTCGTTATCCATTTTACGTTTTGTGCTGCTTTCATCTTGATTTTGCGTATTGGGAAACATAATTTATACAACATTTTCAATGAGCCGTGAAATATGTCAAAAGCCAAATCAGGATTATCTGTTTTATAGATGTCTTGAAATGACAAACTCCTGATAATTGTTCTAAATTTATGTATGTTTTCACTTGAATAATCTTTCCTTTGCATATACCATGTACCTAAAGGTTCCTGCTTTTTGCATTCTAGAATGCACAATATCTGCCCTGTCTCGTGATCAGAAATGCCCAGAGGTATGACCGTGCCTACTGCGCCATCAACATTACTAATTATGTGATCTAAGCAAGATTCACGTCTGGTAGGTCTGGTAATGTGCATTTTCAAATTGTGATTGCTTAGGATATCCGTCAGATTTTGAGTGTGTTTATTTATTTTAAGGGTGTCAATATTTAAGTCACCGGCTATTACTAATCTTTTTTTAGTAAATTTTTGTGTTTTATGAAGTAATAGTTCTAATTTACTGAAGAAATAGTTTAAGTCTGAATTAGGAGTTCGATAAATACAGATGATTATAATTTTGTAGGTTATTAGTTCAATGCCACAACATTCAAATGACTTTACAGTGGCGAAGTCTTTAATGAAAGCAAGTTTTCTATACAAAATACCTTTTTTAATTAATATACATACACCTCCCCTTTTTTTCTCTAGAGAAAAATGATGCAATATCATAATTTGCCATTTTTAACGTATGCTCAGATTCCGACTCCAAAAAGGTTTCTGTAAGGCAGATAACGTCTGGTTCATTGTTACTATTTTTAAGTCCAATATTTTAATTCTAAAATATCTCGTTTAGAGAGAACACTCGCGATATTTTGATGTAATTTTTTTATGTTTTTATCACAAGGTCCGAAAAAACTGCATCGTTTTTGTTGCGTTTGTGTTACAATTTATTGCCTGTTTACTTTTATCAATTACAGAAAAATAGTCCTTTATAGTGCTTTTGCAAGGTTTGACTTCTTTATCTCTAGCTGCTACCTCACTTATTTTAGATACCTATGCATGTTTTATTTATCTGCTGGAAACAGCATTCAATGGTGCCTTTCTTGCAGATTTCTTGCGATTCTACTTTACTCTTTGTACATAACGTATTTCTATTATTAAAATTTAAGAACTTCGTATCGTAATCCAATTGGTCAATAGTTGTATTTATTCTTTTACAAATTCTAATCATTTTAATTCTTTTGTACAATATTTTTAATTCGCTATCTACATTTAAAATTTTTTTAGGGAATTTCTCACATATTGTTCTTAAAGATTCATTTAGCGTTACTTCTTTTAGATATTTATTCCAGGCTACGCCTAAAACGATGACATGTATATGCTTTGTGCGTTTTAAGATAGTTTTCAGTTCTTTGTAGAGGTCGCTCAGGCTCTCGTCGTGCTCACCAACGGATAATATAACCTTATCCTTTTCATTTATTTTGTACAATTTTAGAGTTTTACAAATATCTTCGGTAGTCCCGTTTGGTTTAATAAACGAAGTAACTTGGTGTTTTTCGTAGGGACTGTTCTGTCTCGTTAAAATAAGTTCCTTTGCTAGTCCCTTACACTGTGTTCCTCCAAATATGTAAATATTTCTTTGCTCCTCAGGATGCTTCTTTTGCTTTGTATTTTCTGGGTCTTTCTGCATTGTAGTTAAATTTACTCCAGTCCTATTTTTGTGTACTGACTTTTTTATTTGGTTTTTCATTTTTATCCAGTCTGCTCGTATCTACAATATTTTCTATGGGCACGGTATTTCAGTTTCCTGATCATGTTTAGGTTCGTTAGTCGGATCCAATATTTCTTGTTGAAATGACTTCGTTTGTGAAGTTCCTTGACTCATCCCAGTACAGTTTAGATCAGTACAGTTTAGATCATCCGATTCTAATGATTTCACTTGAGAAAGTCTTCTACTGAACCTCCTTTCAGAGCTCTTTACGTTTCGTATCTTAGGTGTACTCATCGCTTTCATAAATAATTTCTTCCATTTGCTAATACACGTGTCTTTTCCCAAGATCTGTGTTTTTATTCGGAATTTTCTACATTTAATTTTTTTATTTCTTGATGTGCCTTTTCTAATTCTAACTTCAAGGCCGAAACGTCACATAAAAGTTCTTCTTCTCTAATGTTTTGGTGTGGAGAGAAGTCTGGCAAACTATGAAGGTCGGAGTCATCATCGCTAATCAAATCATCAGATTCCTCAGATTTATGTAACTGTGTCACTAATTTTCTTCTTCTTTGTGTGATGTTATTTGAGGGTGTCTGTGTGAGAGTATGTATGAGATTCTGTGTAGCTGTTTTGGTCTCATAACAGAACCAACATTTCCAATTGTTTCTCTTGGACTTGTCCATTATATAAAACCTAGTACATGACCCCCCTGCACAATAAATATCAAAAACCTTTTTACAAGAGAAACAGCAAAGCATTTCCCTTGTTTTTATAGGTTGTTTGCACACACAAATAGTTGCTGTTGCTCCATCCATATTGTATTTCTAACAATATTTAACACACAAAATGAAATTTATACATGCAAAAAGACATGCAGCTATGAGGATTTGAACGCTGGGACCACACTTGCAAGTATATCGCTGCGACCACTGAGCTGCGTTTGTCTACAAGTTGGTAACGAAATTAGTGGCCGTATACAGCGTAAACTGATGTTTGATGGGTATATACCTACGAATAATAATTATTATTCGTAGGTATATACGTTAGGTGTGAGTCATTTTTACTAACACTTTGCACTGTTTAGTCACTGTCACTAAATTACACTAATGTATTTAGATTGTTTTTAATGAAATTTTAGGTTTATTACTTGTTATTGTTGTAGTATATTACTTGTAAATAACACTCTCTTTAGCACTTTGTTTACAATGTAGGTATCTTTGCTCATTTTGTTTTCAAATAAGTATCAACAGTTTTTTGGTAGTTGCACTTCAGTTTTAACTTAGGTGAACATATTACACCACTAAGATTACCAAAACATTACGATATAATATTTTTAATTAATATATTAACATGGAGCTAATTAGTTCGTGAAGACAGCGCCATCTCTCTCAATAAGTGTATTTTAAATTTAGTTTACATTAAAGTTGGAACTTAAAACATTAACACTACTATATAATATATTTTGACATGCAAATATTACAAAATAACATATATAATTAGGTACTTATGGCAAAATTCAAAATGTCATGTGTCATTTTAAAATCGGCCTATAGCCTATAGGCCTCGGATAGCTCGTTGTGCGACTTTGAGCTTATCTATGAGGCCCATAGTAAGAGACCACGTTTCAGTGCCATAAGTCATCACTGGTAACACGGATAAGGTTTTTAGTATTCTAAACTAAAAAAGATGCGATTTTGTTCAAGTCGCGTGGTGAATATTTATTCAGTTTTAAGCCCATCACACAAGACTAAGATAATATATATTATAGCGTTGAATGTTTAAGTTATGCTAACTTAACCCACCACACACGGCGCAGATACACATATATCGCAAGCGTACATTCTATCGGAGTCCGTCTCGGGAGCCGCACGTCTCGATCGTTCACATTGTAATATACAGAGTGTTCATATTCTTGATTTTGCGATGCTTCCTATTTTGTTGCTAGACCTATTGGACAGTTCCTCAGATGATGATTGGGACTGTGTATTTCATATAGCCGTCAATTAGCTAACAGTAAAAAACGAAGAATCTGGATAGAAGATCACATAAAACACAGGAAACACCGTGGTGGATTCAAACTTTACAAAGGTCTTTCAGAAAAAAACAGCTTTTTCTTACATTCATGTGCACGATACCTACCAGTTTTTAAATTGTTTGTCTGTATGCCTCTATAATCCGGGTAATTTCTGATAAGGCTGGACTAATTTTGATGGGGTTTGTACTGAAAGCATTAATTAAAGGGCCACGCGAACGAAGTCGCGGCTGCAGGTAGTCTAATAATATAACATAACCTAATTTCATCAAGGATACAAAAAAGTATATACAATAAAAACAAAATTAATTATGCGATTCGATCCCTAGACCCGATTACTGTACCAACCACAAATAATAAGTATGTCGTAGGTTACGTCACCCGCAGTGGAGTTCACTAAGTTATGTTGTAAGTGTAGTGCCGAAGGTTGAATTTGGCTTGCACCGTTCGCGGCACCACGGATCGCGTATATAAGGACGGAGTCTGAGGACTCAGGATGCTTGGTTAGATTCTCTCCAAATAGTCATTGAGTAAAAATTCATAGGGCCCACTTTCAACGGTACACTCATGGACCGGGGCGATTCTCTCCGACTCCCCTCTCTCCTGGCGACGGCCCAAGCCGAGGTCCATACCTTAGTGGTGCGCTTGAGCAAGTCACCTATTCCTCTCTTTGCGGCGAAGCGTCTTCGACGCTCACCTTAGGCGGTGCGCCCTCTGCGCTCCGCATCTGGCTGAGTGCCATCTGCGCTCGCCACCCGGCCGGTAACGCTGGAAATGCCGGTTGAGGCAAACACCATGAGTCCGTTCGAAATAGTAGATTATGCGCCAAGGGAGTAAAACAGTGTCTTACGTCATGGGCGGTATGTTGAACCCTGAGTGTAACGGGGACTCTTGGGTTAATCCCTGAGCGCAGCGAGGGGATCAAGATTTAATTCCCGAGCGAAGCGAGGAAGTTATGTAGAGTCTTGAGTGAAGCGAGGGGTTAAAGCCGCCCAAGACGAAGACAGACTTTATCCTCGAGGTGTACTCTACTTTTCATACCAACTGCGAGACAATAAAAACTCAGAGCTTTAAAATAGCAGTTATTTCGTTAAAAGTAAAATACATTAGGGTGATTCTACAAAAATTGGGTAACTCAATGTCATCAGTCAATAAAACGATGATTATTATATTGTATTTATATTTTATGATTAATTTTAAAACAATTTAAAGGTCTTTTATTTGGTCACCCAATTTCAAATACAAATTTGCAAAACTTCACAATTATATGCTCAAAAAGTCAGTACTTTGGCGTGTCACAACCTCAAAATACCAGCAATCAAATAGTGCGCAATTAAATATTACCTTTAATATAGTAAAACTTAATATTTTACTATAATCTGTGATGTATTTAATCATATATAATCACAACTTTAATAATATAATATTCTCATCGTTGTTGTAAATAGAAGATAAGAAATATAGAAGATAATAAAAGAATAGAAGAGAAACTTTGTGTTCAGTTTTATTCGTCAGTCCGCTGTGTGTTGTTCAATTTTGAATTTCTCGCTAAATACCGGAGGTTCAAATTCAAATCCGCGTTCAATTTCAAGTTTGGTACTAGAGTTAGCTGCAGACTGCGCCATTGATCGGCCGCTATTACTATGCCAGTGCTAGAGTTGTGTTTGTCGTATGAACACGTTCCGATCCAGACAAATTTTCAGTCCTATGGTGAGTCGCTATTTCCTTGTAAATCTGTGTTATATTTTAATTTATACATAGTTAACTTTGGTTTGTTAGAATGTAGTTTCTTGATATTCAAAAATATTAAATTAAAAGTTTGTTCTCAAGATAATCTCAAATTCATGTTTGTTTCGTCAGTACGTTGGCGTCAGTCCGTCTGATATTGTGCCAAAGGACTGACGTGTTTCCAGAGTACTGACTTTTTGAGCGTGTCTAAGCATTTTTTTTACTTATTTAAAATTAAGAAGCTAAGTTTTTTCTGCAATGCTGACGTATGCGATAATTTCAAGCTAGGATCTATTCATTATCAGACAAAAATGGTGTCTGAACATATATGTATCTACCATATTTACAGATTCTAAGATGATGGTATAGCGGTTTTCAGAGTTTGTAAACATATCCACCTACGTGAGTGACATGGATTACCGTTCCAAATTATCGATCTATCAACACCAGGAACTAGCGGTTATTCACATCGAAGTCTTTCTATCAGTGCCGATTATGTTTGGGTAAAATATAGAGCAAGGAAAACAGAATATTGTTATGCAGCAATCTGCTCTTCTGTTGATGATGAAGAAGAGGAATTGATAATGACTGATCGAAATTTGTAATCAGAATGGCACTCTATGTTAATTGAATGAAAAAGTTGTAGCAGATGTTCTGATGGATCAAGTATGTAGTTAAAAAGTTACCTGTACCAAAGTATCGTACTCTATGTGTATATGTACTCTGTGTGTAATTTTATTACAAAGGGTAAATAGTATTTAACCATTTTAAAGAGTAGATTGATGTTTTCTGAAAAGTGACTACCTACTTTAGTGTTAAACTATTTAGTAGCACTATTTTCATTTTTGTTAAGAAAAAGATCTATTTTTTATTACTTATCTATAAGGAATAGATAATTATTTGTAAGCAACATATTAGACAGAAAGAGATTTATATTTTTGTTATAATCGTTTGTTGATTACTTAGAAAATGTGTATTGTTAAGTAAACTCCCTCAAAGTAGTTAAGTAAAATAAAGTTACTAAAAAGCAGCTATAAAAGTGGCAAAAGTTGTTCCTTAGCCTAGAGTTGTTTGTTCTTAGTTTACATTAACGACTTGCCACTTATGGCCAAGGATCTTTGTGATATTGTTTTGTTTGCGAATGACAATGACATCTCTGATTTTTAAAGTAGATAGGAAATATAGCACACTAATTCAAGTAAACAACGCTCTATCTAGTATCTCTAAATGGTTCTCAACTAATAATTTACTTCTGAATTCAAAAAAGACAAAATGTTTGAAGTTTTCTTTGCCTACTGTTCCATATTTGGAGTTCAACGTTACGCTTGATAAAGTTTAACTCGTAATGTACAAGGAAACAGTCTTCCTAGGCATTAAAATTGACGCAAAATTACAATGGGGTCCTCATATAAATGCTATGTGGTTTCACTGGTATACATCCGCCACATTAAAACTTTATTAATTTTATGAATAGTTAAGCGGCTATCTAGAGAAGTGAACATGTTCAAAAACAATTAAAATATGTCTAATCTGTCAGTTTAAACTTTTGCCTATTGCAGATTTGATTTATGCCATATCCGTCCCTAGGAAGTTCGGCCCACATAATAAAATCTGCTTTCGTCCCGGATTGTATGCCATATTCGCCCTATTTCAATCTAAACATTGTTATTTCGTCCCGCTTTTCAGGGCCACGTTTGGCCCAAGTTTTTTCTGTGGGTAAATTATATCATTTAAGTACACTTGAAGCAAAACGGCGCGGTTAGTGTATTTTGCATATTTCCACAGCGTAATGTCATATGGGATATTGCTATGGGGTTCAGCGGCTGATATATATACCATATTTATCCTTCAGAAACGTGCTATTAGAGCTATATACGAAATGGGTCCCCGTGAATCTTTGAGAGATTTATTTAAAGAAATCAATATATTAACGTTGCCTTCCTTATATATATTTGAAAATATAATGTATGTTCGTAAAAATTTACATAAATATAAGTTAAATAGTGATCACCACACTTTTAATACCAGAAATACAAATAGGATAGCTGGACCTAGTTTTAGACTTGCGAAGACTAATAAGTCATTCCTAGGAAATTGTGTGCGTTTTTACAATAAAATCTCAAAGCACATAACTGAGCTCACAGAGGGCAAATTCAAGTTGACTGTAAAAAACGTTTTAATAAAAAAAAGCTTACTATAAAGTTCGACATTATATAGAAGATAAGGATGCTTGGAATACTCCACTTCTGGCAAGCTGTCTCTTTGCCACCCATAAAATGTAATATTTGTAGTACCTAAGTAGAAACATTGTAAACATCCATATAAAAAGAATGGCCCCGAGTTTCTTGCCGCTTCTTCTCGGTGGGTTCTATATATTTGACGATTTGAGAAAATTTGACGTTCATAGGTAAGTGTGTCTTTGATGTCTAAATTGAATTAATGATTTTTGACTTTTTGACTTGACTTTTGAGAGTATTAGGTAAATAAATATATTTTTTTAATTGTTACTCTGAATAAAGATTAAAAGCAAGACACAAAATATGTGCAATTATTAGTTTCTAAGAGATTTCTTCTAAATCTTAATCAATTTCTTGCATATCTTATGAAGTTGTGTGTTTTATCAGTACTTTGTCACCCTCGTCAGTCCCCTGGCGGTCAAATTCGGAAAAATCTAAATATCTCCGCATCTACTTCAAAAAGTGACTGGCCCTGTCATGAGCAATATATTAATAATATTAGCCATCTTATAACGCGATTTTGTAGTAATTTGGTTTAAAAACTATCACATACAAAATATCCCAAAAAGTTACCCAATTTTTGTAGAGTCACCATTAATAGTTAATATATAAATCGGACACATTTGTCCCGTTATAGATGGACAGAGACAATATCTTTGGAAGGAACATTTTATGGAAAACACTGTTTTAGACTTTCGCGGTTGTTAACTACAACCCGGTCACAATATATGTGCACCTGACCTCGTGACGTCATATCGGCGGTCTGGGTACGGTGTGAAAAAAAGTTTTTGTAAGTTATAATTAGTACTCACGATTTAGTTGCTTTTGGAGCACTCGATGTTTCGGTACAATTACATGCACCACGTTGATAATAATATTTTATGAAAGTTGAATAACAGCAAACACCAGAACATATATGAATATAATACCACCGATCGCAACATGTAACTTCAACTATGGCCTTGAATGCGCAGAGCGGACCGTGCCGTAACCCATAGCAATGCGGCGCGCAACAATCACACTCCTTAGGTTCGTTTAGCAATGAGGGCATTGGTGGCGTTGCTATTGTTGGCCATTTTGTTAAAGCGTTCGTAAACCCAATTTTGGTGGCAAAAATAAACTCTTTTTTTAGCTTTTCGAACGCTGAACGTAAAGAGCCATAAACGAAATTTTCACCCATAGATTCCCAATTCGAACGCCCTTGTGAGCGCTTTTAGCGCCAACTATTTTCGCAACTTAGAGCTATCCGAACGCGCTACTAATAATACAATCCCGTTTTTTTCCCTTTTTTTTCTGTATGCTGACTACGTACTATGAGTTTTCCTAACTTTAACTTTTATAAGTCGTAGTCATTTGTAATATCTTTTTTTTTTGGGGGGGGGGGAATGCTTTGCACTTCCCTTCCGCCACGGGGCTGACGGAAGGGGGCGTGTGGGGCTCAGACCCACTAAAACCCCCCCGTGAGCAGTCCTCCGCCAAGAAGGGTATGTAGTAAAATTTTGAAATTTATAATAGAGAAAATATTTGTATTGCGAATCACTCAAACTAAGTGCAAGTTACTTAAATAATAAGCACAATAAACCGTCACACCCATATAATCTTCTAAGGGTTATGCGGTACGAAGGGTGTTTTAAACACCTACGTTTCGCCAGAGGGATATGTCGTTGGTCTCTTCTGATATGCGGCGAGCTTGTAAGGGAATGCATATTGTATTTGTTTAAGTCGTGCTCACGAGAAGCAGTGAGGACGGATTCAAACGTTTTTCCAAATGCATTAAATTAGATTAATACCTTGACCAACTCAAACGTATTATTGCAGGTATGGAGGAGCCGGGCGACGTTGCAATCCTCGGAGAGTCTGTGGTAGGGATATTGAGGTGAGTTGATACGTCATGCATTATAGTTGTAACACCATACGCATTGGAACAATCAACAATGTAACGCTATCGTTTCTACTATTAATATGTAGAATAGAATTGAATAGAATACAGTTTATTTGTCACAGAAAACACATTAATACATAATAATTTTACTATACATTAAAATACCTACTTAATAATAATAATAAAAATAATAAAAATGGCCCCGTCTAAACGACCCCCGGGACAGTCTCGTATCTGACCACACTCATTCGGCGAGAGACTGTCCGACGTGCGCGCGTTACATTGAGACGGAATTAATGTTTTAAAAATGCCATGTTGCGCGTACAAGAGCTGTAGTACCTAATAATTATAGGACAGTAAACAAAACAAAAGGAATTACGTATCACCTGTAAGTCTGCATAAATTGTCATTTTCTTTTATAATTTTTATTTTTTTTAATTGGTTGAAAAGAAGTGCTTGAAATCATAGAAAAGGATAGTGAAACGTATGCAGTAGTGCGCAGAACAAGGATGGAGAGCGCGGTTATCAGACGTGATATGTTCCGTGTCATAGATGAATAGAGTAGATGTGACATTGCATCTGTGATTTAGTACCTACTTTACTAAATGAATATTCTGTGAGATAGAGGATATTCTTTTGAAACAAATTAATTGATACTTTCTTTTGAATTTAAATGTACTATTTATTAAATATAAAGTCCGTCAACCGTATGTGCTAAACTATCCCTGGCTGGAATAAGGTGTGTAAAGTACTTTTTAGATAGTAATTTTGTTCTTATATTGCAAACTTAACTACAAAACTCGGCACTCACTTTGATTTCAATAATATTTTACTACGACTGAGTTGATATGACTGGGTCTAATGTTATCACACGATATGTTTTGTCCTAATCGTAAATTAAAAGTAAAATGATCTATATACATGTAAATAACTGATTGTAGCTCTAAATATGTGTTTTAGTCTTTTGTTTCTTTCCTTATTATTTTTATTTTATCAATAACTTTACACATGATGTATACATATAAATAATGATTATAACTGAAAGTTGTGTTTTGTTTTTACTAAAATAGATAATTTTAATTACATTTATAAAATATTACATGTATGCATTAATCCTCCGAATCACGTTGTCCTGTCGCATCTATGGAAATACTAATCTTTGTTTCGACATCGTTGCGCGCTATCCTTGTTGCTCTCATAGAATGACCGATTTTATGTCGCACTCTGGCGCATCGTCGAAACATAATCTATCTATACAAGTATATACATCAATTGACGGCACGGGCGTCGTTTACAAACGTGGTTTTAATACGTATAAAACGTATCTTTCGTAATCTTTGACTGGAACGATTAGGAAAATGTTTTTACCATTAGAATCCTACATTATAACTGCTGAACATAGGTTATATAATATTTTCAAAAAGATAGGGATCCGTATGAAAACTTCGATAATGTAACCCAAGGTGTGAAAAAAATACCTAAAAGTCATTATTCGTAGTAAGTCGTACCTTGGTATTAATTCTTATCTACTCTTATAATAAATAGGAAAGATATATGATTGTTTTTTTGTTTGTATTTGAGATATATTTGACTACTTCACCGATTTAAATAAATCTTTCACTAGTACAAAGCTACTTTATGCCTGAGAAACATACGCTATATTTGATAAATCCTCATCATCATCCATCACCACGCGGGTAAAACCACAGGGCGCAGCTAGTATTTAATATTTTCTGGACCACTTGAGTTTCGACAGTATCCAATACTATGTACCAACCATGTTTCTGTCAGTATAATCATGTCATACAAACAAAGGTTGCTATAAAACGCTATGGATTTTGCCCCTAGCCCGAGTGTTTAGATTATTCTATTTTACATGGAAAACAAACAGCTTTAGTTTACAGCATAAGTTGAGAATAACGAAATAACATAAGGCTTAAATAGTTTTCACTTATAGAACATCAATAAACAAGTGTCCCTTGGAAAAGCCAATACTCATTGAAATCATTCTCAATGAAATATGTCTATTAGTAAGTGTATCGTTACAAGTGAGTTGGCTATAAATTAAAAGTATACATGCAAAGCCATTTATAACAACTTTCTTTACAATATTAGGTATAATATCAGTATCAATTGTGTTCTTCATTTTAGTTTATTGACAACAATTTAATCGAGTATGAATATGAATATATGTAATAGAAACACTGTGCCAAAAACATAAGATAAACAAAGCAGTACTACACTGCCGTAATGCAGAAACTCAGTTTGCAATTTTCCAACAATTTGGAAGAAGTTTTAATAGATGGATACACTACGCTTTGTCAAAATGTTATTTTGTTCAGGCATTTGATTTTTTTTTCTACCGACTTCCAAAAAAATACACTCCAATAGCTGAATAGAATGGAAGTCGGTATTAATTTTTTCTAATTAATACTTGTATTTGATATCCTTATCGAGTGAACTGATCACCGTGGTCTACCTAGATGCAGAGCATGGCCATCTAAATGCAGAGCATGACCATCTAGATGCACAGCACGACCATCTCGATGCTGAGCACGACCATCTCGATGCTGAGCATGGCCATCGCAAAGCGTGATATTCTTGCCACGGCCACATCCACGCCGCAACCGCTCGAACACACGCACCGCCATGGCTTCTCTAATACTGCGCCCTTTGCGCCGTCTGTCGCCGGTGCGTAACTTCCCACGTCAGCGCTCCCCACTACACCCCCCACTGACCTCGCTCACGACATCCTCTGATTGCAGGAGCTGCGCCGGCGGAATGTGCTAGTCGAGGGCCTCAGGGAGATCAGCAGATCGTGCGACGGGCCGCAGGTGCAACCCCCGCCGCCGTGCAAGCCGGCCGAACGGCCCACGTGCCGCCCGCGCCCTGCTGCCGCCAACCCACGCGGCGTGCGCGTCGTGTGCTGTGCGCCACCGCAAGGCGCCCGCCCGCCCTGCGCGCCACCCACGCAGGCGCCGCCGCTCACCTGCGCCGATCGCTCGGTGAGAAGCCGCCTGCTCCGCCTATATCGGTTAGCGAGGACGAACAATAATTAAATGATTTTTACTGTTTTCAGAGTACCTCTCGCGTCTTAAGATGTGGGAGTCCGTGCGAACAAAATGCGAGTCCATGCAGCGCCGGCGTAGATCGCGTGGCGCGCCGACTTGCAGCCGCGCGGGACGTTCGTCGCGACGACTACGAGCGAGAGGTCACCAGTCGCGTTCCCGCCCCTCCCGCACCGCCCGTCACCTACACGCTGGGTGAGGATCGGATGTGCTCACGCGCCACCGACGGGCGCGAGTACGTGCTGCCGTGCGCGCCCGGGCCGGCGCCGCGATGCGGGCCTGGCCGCGTGCCACCGGCATCGCGCTGCGTGCCACTGCAGGCGGACGACAACTGTCGCATCTCCGATGGACGCCAAGACCCCTGCACACATCGTCCACGCGTCTTCGTCGAGATAGACCGTAGCGCGTCGATTCCGCCATCCCCCACTCCACCCGCCCGCGCCCCGCCGCCGCCAGCTCCCGTTTCTACATGCGGCCGAAACGAGACGAGTGCGACGGCGAGGAGTCTCACATCTCGCATAATGGACGGGCTCGGGCGCGGTCGAAGAACGGCCGGGCCGTGCGCTCCGGCCGGTGATTCCCGTCGAGACAGAAGGTTGCACACCGCGGCTGCGATGCTAACCAGTACGGAAAGTGCGCCTTGCAATACCAAAGAAGAACAGACGGGGCTCGGCTCCATGCTGCGCGAGAAAGCCGGGCTAGCCGAGACAGGCCGCGGGAGAGTGGCGTCGCGATGCGCAGGCGTGCCACGCAGCCTGGATCCGCCGAGCGGCCGACTGGAGCTGCCAGTGCCACGTGGCACCGAGCGCGTCACCGTGCGCGTCGCGCTGGCGGGCGCACATACAGCCGCGGCGGCGCTTTCTCGGCCCGCGTCCACGCCCACAGAAATCCCTTGCTCGCCGAGTGGAGGGAGAGATTCCTGGCTTTCAATTAAAACGATACAGAAGCGGTTCGCGGGCTGTCGCCGCGGTGACGAGCCGGCCCGCGCACCGTGCCCACCGCAGAAGCCGAAGCCGAAGGACGGATGTGGCTCGGGTGGAGTGAAAGCGCCGTCGTCGCCCTGCAAGACGCCTCCGAAGGAGAAGCAAGATTGTCCTTCCGCCAAAATACCCAAATCCCCAAAAGATACTCAAAAATGTTCTTCGACTCTATCGCTTCCGAACGATGCGTTTCTGGTGATACTATAACATTATAATATTTTACCACAACACCTGGTGTGTGTGTGAGAGTGTGTGTGTGTGCGCGTCCAATGTTTATAAAAAATCATAATAAACGTAACAAACATATCTAAATATTGACTTTTATTTATTTTGAGTAAATTTAATTCAAAATTCATTTATTATCAGGTAACAAAGACCCATATACACTAAGATTTACACATACACAAAACGTAAACTAAAAAAAAAAAATTTAAATAAAACACAAAAAAATATCTAAAACCTATTCGACATTGCCGTGACATGTCTGTCGCAGCAATGTCGAATGAAGGGGCAGTCCAACCTCCCCGCAATCATCGCTAGGACGGAGTTAGAGCTGGTCCGCACTCTGCGCACCAAGGACGCTGCTCGCTTGCGCATGCTCGCATTAAAACAACTGGTGCGTGCATCCGCGAACATGCCCGAAGCGCTGCAAAAGCGCGGCAGCCCCAGCACCGCCCTGAACGCATTATTGTACTGGATACCGAGTGCGTTGTAGGCTTTTTTGGTATAGTTTAGCCACAAGTTTCACGTGTGCAGCGACGAGCAATACGCTCTAAAAAGCGTTACTTTCACCTCCGCCGTACAGCGTGCAAACCTGCGTGCTATCATGTTTGCTCTACTGGACAACGCCCTCCGCTCTCGTTCCATATCCTTATGGTCTCTGAGGTCAGCTGTGACCCAATGTCCCAAATATTTGTACTCTTTCACCCAACTCAGGGGAATACCATTAAGGAATACAGGTGGTACCTTTCGATTGAATTGGGCAGCACCCTCAAAGACCAGGCACTGACTTTTAGACACATTATAATTAAGTCCGTGCAACACCGCGTACTCTTCACAAACCTGCAGCAGCTTTCTTAACCCACAGACCGACGCGCTCAGTAGTACCATGTCATCAGCATAGCTCAAGTTATTGACGCAAACTCCATCTATATGACATCCGACCTTCTGACTACTCAGCGCGACGATCAGTGCGTTCATGTATAGGTTAAACAGAGTTGGTGATGTTAACCCCCCCTGCCTCACCCCACACTCCTGCCGATATGGCTCTGACATTGCTTCCGCCCAACGGACGTTGTTTACCTGATGTGTATACCAATATTTAAAGATATTGATGAGTCCATTATGTAAGTTCATGCTTTCCAGCTTTTTCCACAGGAGGTCATACGACACCAGATCAAAAGCCCGTGATAGGTCAAGAAAACACGCATACACTGGCGTCTTTCTATCCGTGTAATATCTGACGGTGTGCTTAAGACACAGTATTGCACTTTCGGTAGATAGTTGAGGTCTAAACCCAAACCGATTGTCGTGCAATGTTACGCACTTATCTAACTGTGTCCTAAGCAAACCATCAAACACTTTAGCAAAAATCGTTGCCAGGGAAATCGGCCTATAGTTATTTTTATTAGCCAGGTCACCTGTTTTATTCTTCACTATAGGTATCACAATAGTTTTCATAATATCGCCAGGTAGGTACGAATGACTCACGCACAACGAATAGAACATTGCTAACACTCTAGATATATGTGGGCCGGCATGTTGTAGGTGCTCAATACTGAGTCCGTCATGGCCGGGGGATTTGCCTTTTGTCATCCTTTTAATGATTCTTGACACATCCTTAGTCGTATATCTTATCCCCACCGGCACCATCGGGATATCAGCCTTGACCACCTCACACGCCTTACCCAATGGAGACTGTACAGAAAAATGTTGCCTAAACATATCAGCAATACTCTTGGTGTCACTCACCCCCCCGAAACTCACTGGGAGACCAGGTCGTGTATTTAATTTACTTGTGCCCTGCCAAAACCCACGGAAGTCACCTTTGGAATGCTGCTTAGCGAGGGTGTCCATTTTGATTTGGTCCTGATGATCCTGGCACCATTTAAGTCGCGATTTGAACACCCTTCTGCTCTCAGACATGTCATTATATATTCGTCCGGACTTAGGCTTACCACATAATATCCATTCTTTAAACTTAGATCTGGCCTCCCCATGAGCCACACTGACGAATTTGTTCCACTCCACCGTACGTGCTTCATTCCTACCCTTCCTCACATTCCCTCGACTCATCACCGCTGCATTACGAAGGGCGGTCACAATGTCAGAGTAAAGTTTATCAAGAGCACGCTTGTGATCTGGATCATTACAATAAAAATCCGCGCAGCTTGTACATTCAATCGGAAATTCAATTAGTTTCAATATTTTATGACACTCATTATTATATAAAACAATCTGCTCATTACTTCGCTCGCCCCAACGTGTTTTTGAGACCGTTATTAAGTTGTGAGACAGCCTAGGTGTTAACACATTAAAATTGCACTCAATAAGAAGTGGAAGATGGTCTGACCACATTGTATCATATTTTACACGAGCATTAACTACCGATGACTTAGCGGCTTGAGATACTACACAGTGATCCAGCCAACTACACGACCCATACACATCACTAATAAACGTGTATGTACCTGAGTCTATCCCTAGTCGATCTACATCAATACAAGACCAGTACTTTTCACCACAAAAATCCGTTAGCTCGTTAAAAAATAATTCACCCGGATTGGCATTAAAATCACCCAATATATAAACTGATTCAATACCATACTCGTCTACAATCGCGTTTACCATGCTCAAACAATCCGTAAATTCGGCTAAGTTTTCAATAGCGTTAGTTGGCATGTATATACTTATCACAATTATTGGTCGATCACTCGTTGTTATCTTAATAGCACACATACGCGGACTAACACACGGTAGTACAGACACATGTTGGAACACACTCGTTTTCCACAGCAACGCGACACCGCCATACGGCCGCCCGCGCAGTATGCCTGCGGACGTATCCATAGCTGAGGTTCCTGTATATGCGAAACTGGTGTTAACCGTGCTTAGGTACGGAATGTCTTCCGGCAATAACCAGGTTTCCTGCAGACTAACCAGGACACACGCATCACACAACTCCCTCACACTATCTACAGAACGCTTAATATTTTTACAATTAAAGCTAGCAAACAGATAAGGCCCATTATCCATTATTGTGTTTAACATCGCCGTTCACAGATGTATCTCTGTTCGAATAACCGCGCTTAAAGTTGACAAAGCGCCTAAAAATAACATATATAACTTAGACTGAGAAACTTAAAATTTATAGGCTTTATGGCCCTTATCTCTTCTCATACTTATTTTTTCCAAAGATACAGTTTCATTTGTTTTCAGACTTATATATCTAACAATTTCATCTTCTGTTGTCTCGTTATGGACATTCGTTATGAATATTGGAGTTTTCTTATCCGCCGCTTTGAAGTT
Organism: Selenia dentaria; assembly: GCA_917880725.1. NCBI lineage: Eukaryota > Metazoa > Arthropoda > Insecta > Lepidoptera > Geometridae > Selenia > Selenia dentaria. Next base: position 123,356 of record OU862882.1, on the reverse strand, counting down.
GCACTCCAGATCTTTAGCTATTCCTGCCTTACCAGCAAACCGATATGACTGTTTCTTACGATACGAAACTTTTCGCCATCCTTCACTCTCTCTGTTTACATTCAAATTATTATTTTCCAGTAAAAGCCGCTGCGTCTGTACGCTTTCACAAACGTTATCCGTGACAGTCAACCGGTGCAAATTTAGTATGTCAGCAAGGTCTCTCTCCTCCTTGCCCTTCATTTTCCGCTGAATTCTACGCATATCCGTCGGAATAGCGTCAAACAGGAGCGACTTAGATTTTTTGATTTCGTCGCTGCTAAATGATGAAATGCATATACGCACTAATGTCTCTTCATCGATAACTGACACTTTATTTTGAATATACGCTAACATCTCATCGATCACTATGTTACACGCGTTACATTTTAGAACGTTCGTCATTTTAATACGACCGCTGTCCGTATGCGCCCGTCACAGATGATCATCATGATGAATATCGTCAATTCGTTATTCTCCGAGTGCAGTGAACTGTATGCGATCACTGAGGCTCGCTACTGAATCGGTGATTACCACGCACAGAGTTGTACCTGTACCCAGTGCCCGACTAGCACGGCGTTTCACTCGCACTCATTGAAAACAGTTGCTGTTTCACCTTCCTATGTCGTCCATTGAATTCCGTAATGAGCCCTTCCATAATGTGTTCATAAAGCTCTATTATTCGTTTCAAAGAGTTGAAGGGAACTCGGACCCAATATGATAATTAAACACAGAAATGTAACTCACGTAGAGAGTGACAGAAATAATGCAAACATGTGAAGGTGCGATAAGAGCACAAAAAGCAGTGAAACGTGGTGCGTAACGTTTTTTGGTGGTAGTGCCACGATGTATCCCTATGGGACGTGGATACCTACCTACTGTCTCATTATTATACTAGCTGACCCGCCAGCGGTTTCGCTCGCATGGTGTCGGTGTAGTGTTGGATGCGCCGTTTTGGAATCTCGGGGTCCTGGATTCGATCTCCGGGTTGGACAGATATTGAGATTTTCTGACAAAGAAATTTTCAATAGCAGTCCAGAGTGTGGCACAGTGTCCCATAGATGACAATAGGCTCGCCCCTCTATTACATGGAATCAAAAATATATCCGGCGAAACGCAGGTGTTTAACACCGCTGCTTACCCCTTCGAGGATATATAGTTGCGATGATTTGTTAGCTGACCCACCAGCGGCGTCACTCGCTTGGTTTTGGTGTAGTGGTGGGAGCGCCGCTTTGGGATTTCGAGGTCCTGGGTTCAATACCCGAGGCGGACCGTTATTGGGTGTATTCTGACAAAGAAATTCTCAATAGCACTCTAGAGTCTGGACCAGTGCCCAGTAAATGGCAATAGGCTCGCCTCCTATTACATGGGACTAAAAATGATATCCCTCTGGCGAAACTTAGATATAAAGTATATCTAAGATTACTTAGAAGACTTCGATATAATGTGGTAGTGGTAGTGGTAGTGGTTCATGGTAACTTGTTGCGATGGGTTGAGTCGTATCTCACCAGACGCAGTCAATTAGTCGCGATTAAAGGCTTTCTATCTTCTCCTGGTCATATAACCTCAGGAGTGCCCCAAGGTTCCCATCTCGGACCACTGCTTTTTATTTCCTTTATCAATGATCTTATCGACAAATTTAGTAGCCCTTGTCTACTATATGCGGACGACCTCAAACTATTTACTAATGTTTGTAGTATTAAGGATTGTGAAGTTCTTCAATCTGATATCAGTATTCTTGACAAATGGTGTCAAGATAATAATATGTTATTAAACGTTAAAAAATGCTTTATCATAACATTTACTACAAAGGTCAATAAAATACTTTATAACTACAAGCTAAAAGATCATTGTTTAGAGAGAAAGGCGGTTGTCAGAGACCTCGGGGTCTTACTTGACGAGAAGTTCACACTTAGAGACCATTATGACTACATAATTACTAAATGCACTAAGATTTTGGGTTTCATCTCTCGGATATCTAAAGATTTTAAAAATCCATGTTGTTTCTTGAATCTTAACTTTACATTAATCCGTAGTATACTTGATTACAACTCGGTCATTTGGTCACCTTTCTATGACGTTCACAAAAAAACGTATAGAACGAGTACAAAGTAAATGCTTAAGCATATTATGTTCCAAACAGGGTATCAAACGAAAATTTTCTTCATATTCAGAAAGTCTGGCCAAATATAAACTTATTTTAGACTATCAAATAATTTTGGATTCTGACCTTAACTGGAAACTGCACATAGATAAAGTTTTTAAAAAGATAAATAGTTATGTGTATGTATTAAAACGCTTACGCAAAACTACGAGCAAAGAAACCACACTAATGGCATATCATGGATACGTCAGCTCACTCCTGGTTTGGACTCATCGTCTGGGGACGAAGTACTGTTTTTTTACGAGCATTTATACTCGTAGCCCAAAAAAAATGTATCCGTGCTATTTGCGGCGCTGCACCCTTAGATTCTTGCAAAGCTTTTATTTCATGATTTAAAATACTACCACTACAGTGTCAATATATTAATGATATTTCGTGCTTTGTTAAGCAACATAACTATATGTATTCGAAAGCGCGTGACGTTTTCCCACGAAATACTAGGCACAGAGACCGAATAGTAAATAATTATTCTTGCAGAACTGCTCGTTACCAAAAATGTTGTTTCTCAATGTCTATAAAAATATACAATAAATTACCTAATCATATTAAGGGAATGCCAAAAGAACTAAAATCCTGGCTGCTACATCACAGTTTCTACTCATTGAATGACTACTTTAATAATGTGTAATTTATGTCATTTATATTTGAGTGTTGCATGTTGCATGATATTTCTAGTGAATTAATAATATAATAAGATTTTGCATGTCATTAAATTGGCGAAATGTGTCAGCACCTAATCTAATATAAACACCTATTGTACTCACATTCAAGCAAATAAAGTATATTCTATTCTATTCTTAATTTTATTCTACGTCGCTTCGATCAATGATATACCGCACCGTCGTTCGGAAGAGTGTGGGATCTGGTAGCTGTGTGTAATCGTCAGTTGTACGTGGTTACTATAGATAAATACTATATATACGGAATGTAGTTGCAACTCACTAGGAGCGTGTCGCTTGTGACCAGCAGCAACTCGGCGCCCGCGCTGCGCACGACCGGCGCACTCGACACGAGCAGCGCTGCGAGTGCGGGACCGACGCCACGCGCCGCCGTCTGCACCCCTGCCTGCACCCCACTCTCCACCCCCGCCACACACGGCGCCACGCACAACGCGCCGCTGCGAGCGCTCCACACGTACACCGTGCTGCGATACAAGCACGGGCTGCAACCACACACGCGTCTGTCGGTATCAATAGGGATCGCCTGTACTGTAAATGCGCACGCTGTAACCTCGTCCATTTACTGCGTATCTACAAGCATTTCTTAGAGAAATTCTTGCCGATCGCTCCCGTGGCCACGGCTGCGGAGGGGATACTTTGCCCCACGACTGCCGGAGTGAGTACTATGCTTGCATAATACTCGCTCCAATACTCGCGCACAGTACACTCGCCCAGCCACCGTCATGGATTGCGGCGACCCGAAAAAAGGCCCTTCTAAGGGCCACGTAACCCGACCACGAGCTACTCAGAGTAGCGACAGTGACTCCTCCGATTACGAGGGTGGTAACCCCCACGTATCGTATGACAGTGTGAAGCGCACGGAGTGCGCAACCACGTCAGCATTATCGCCGAGCGGGCGACACGAGCGTGATATCATCACACTCGCTCGGCTTATCGAAGCCGAGGCCCTCTCCGAGGGAATGCTGAATTGGATGGGTATCTACGTGCGCATCGAAGAAGCCGAACTCGAGGGACGCTGATCGCAAAGTCCTTGCACTTGCGCAACGCTCTCTAATTACACTGCCACCTACTAAGCCATTGGCTTTCAATGCGCGGAGGCGCAAATTGACTAGCCCACTAAAGCCTGTAGACGACCCGAAGAAGCCGCGGATTGCCAGATCACAATCTGCAAACCCACCTGCGAAGGAGAGAGAGGGACAGACTGATGCCGTCCCAGTACATGAGGGAAAGGGACAGCAGGATATGCGTCCGGCGGGAGTGCAAGCGAGACAGCAAGCACCCCGCGCAACCGCTCAAGCGGCAGTACGTCCACCCGTACACACAATGCGTCCGCCTGCCCAAGCGGCCACCCGCCCGCCCAGCAAGGATACCGCACGCCCGTCGACATCGATGGCAAAAAACGTGGCCAGTACAAGCGCCGAACCAAAGCCGCAAAGGCCGAAGCGCAAGACCGCCGAAGAGAATTCTGACTCGGACATAGACAAACAGAAGCCCTCGTTTGCGCACGTAGCACAAGCCGGAACAAAGGGTGGTACAAAGGTCCCCCCGCGCACCGCACCAAAACAGCCGCTGAGACCAATGCCTACCGCTAGAGCGGGACAGCAAGAGGTGAAGGACGTACAGACCCCCTCACCCCCTGTAAGATATTTTTTTTTTCTTTGATACTAGCTTTGTCATAGATAATCAACCTTTTTTTATAATTACCAATGTGAACGTTTGCGGAATTGATTCGTCTGATAGAGTAATGTGCAGTTCTTGCAAACAATCATTGGATTACAACAGTGCTCAAGTATCAGAAATTGGCTGGAAGAAACTTGGCTCTGAAAGACGAGGCAACTGGGGCCCTACTCCCACCTCTTACAGCAGTCATATTTCAACCTTACCATTAAATCTGATACCACCACGTCAATATACCAAGCTTAAAATAATAATGGATTACGATAGACGTTTTGATGACGTAGTATCAAATATTTCACTCAATTCGCATACTTTTTAATGACTTTAGACACTAAGTTCCAATGTATTTTTTTTAAAGATTCGTACTGCCATATTTTAAAGAAGCCATATTGCATCGTTACCATTAAATTTGGTTGACCGTTTTGTGTCTGTGGGAGTACGATAGTAAGTATAAGTATTCAAAGCTTATTACGAGTACTCCTGATTTATGATAGTTTCGTAAAAGGTGGGAGTAGACCCCCTGAAAGTGCCCCTCATGTAAGTCTCGATCGTTGTTACCGGTTCCAACCCCATCCCCATCACCGATAAATACCCCTGAGCCTGTCACCATGGAAGTTCTGCTCAATGAGATCCAGGGCTTAAAGATCCAGCTCGCTGGCATACCTAGTCTTATTGCCGACGTGGAAACGATTAGGGTGGAACTATCTGAACTCAAGATCGCTAATGAATTCACAAATGATCGAGTAACTGATCTAACAAGCAAATTCTCCAATTTAGATTCTAGGATATGTGACGTTGAACAGTAGGATTTGAAGATCGGTATCCTCCAGTCAGAACTTAATAACTGTAAGGCTCAGATCTCATCCAATGATCAAAGATCTCGACTTAATAATGTAGAGATTAAAGGGAAATCTTTTTACTGTGGTGGAGTCAATAAGTAAAAAGGTAAACTGCCCCTTTCCAAAGACCCAACTTAATTATCTCTATAGAGTTCCTGTGCACAATTCCAAAGACAAAAACATAATTGTAAGCTTCATCAACCGTTACGTCAAGGAGGAATTTATCGCTGCAGCTCGGGCTTCTAAATCTCTGTCAACTGCGGACATCGGACTTGAGAGCTCACATCGGCGAATCTTCGTTAACGACCATCTTAATGGAGAAACGAAGGGGCTGCTGACTAGAACCAAGCTGCTGGCCAAGGAGAGGAACTTCAATTACGTGTGGGTGAAGTTAGGAAAAATTCATATTCGACAAAGTGATACTTCTAATGTTATAGTGATTATGAGTGAGAAAGATTTAAACAAACTGGTATTAAATGCATCCAATTAATATATTTGTGTATCAAATCAATATTATGTTATACAGCCACATTGTTTGTAACCCCTGCATCGGTCGCCGGTCGGCCGGTCTGCTATTGTTCTAAACAGGTTAGCTTTTACTGTACTCGTGACGCGCTCACTAAACTTGTTGTTGTCTCTTTCGCACATACTTTCTTTGTCTCTGCGTACTTATACTGCCATCTCAGTCGCGTCCTTGTATTAACGCAAGTATTGTCTGTCTTATTTCCACATGAAGCGCTATTAGATACTGACTTATATTGCTCGCTTTGTTGCGCATACGCATATTATGCATCACTTGTTTACCTTTCGAACCAGTCGATTTACGTTATAAAGTTTTACTCGCAGTTTGAATGCAATTTGTATATAATATGTGTATCGCAACTATTATTGCGGGTGTTTATTATTAACGTTGTTCATACATATAATATTTTCGTTTGTCTGTTATTATTATACAAATGCATTAATGGATAAGTCATATAGCAATAAATTAAACGTTTACTACCAGAATGTCAGACGTTCTAAAACACGCTCTAAAACAACAACTTTTTATCGTTATCTGAGTCATAGCTCGTACGATGTAATTGTTTTAACCGAGACTTGGTTAGTTGACAGTGTGATGAGTTCTGAGTTATTCAATGACCGTTACATCGTATGGCACCGGGACGAAACTTAGGCCTAACTGGCGCCTTATTGTCTAACTTGAATGAGAATGAAATGACACTTCATTCTCATTCCCATTGATGGTTCCAGCCAATAGGCTTGCAGGGCTTCACCCAGAATGGGATTCAAATGTCAAAATAAAGCCCAATCCCATTCTCCGTAAAGATAGACAATAAGGCCGCTGGTCAGACAAAAGGAGGTGGTATACATATAGCTGTACGTCGAGATATTACCGCCGTACCTCAATTACACTTTCCATCCTCAGCGGAAGATTTATAGCTTACTATCACATTAAATAAGCATAATATCGTAACAAGGCTTCACCTTGAGTTATTTACCTTTGTAAGCAAAATCATGGTTTTTCATTATCTAAGCAATCAAATATATTTTTAACTAAACTTAACGATATCATCTTGCAAAACTCGGATGACAAATATTTATTATTAGGGGATTTCAATCTTAGAAATCAAAGGATCTCTCGCGTGG